>CM057455.1:751855000-761855000 GCA_016271365.2 Neoceratodus forsteri | reverse complement strand
TGTCCGGTATTGCAGCTGTTGGGGCCCTTGATGGAAAGAAACGGCAGTTAAACATGCATAAACAAGGTTTCGGTTATTTGTAGCTGGGGCCCATTGGCCCAGTCCTCTGTAACCCTGAAACACACTGGAGCAATCAGATGGTACCACAGAAAGATTCAAAGAAAAGTTGCAGGGAGCTACCCTGAGTTTACTCACGACATCAGTTGATTGATGAAGGTCTGGTGATATGAAGACCTGCTGCTGGAAATTGAAGCGCATGGGGAAGCTGGGCCTGCATGACTCACCTCTGCTTCACAGCCCTTCCCTCCAGGTGGCTGCAGCCTGCGATTTCTTGTTGCACAGGGGTGGTATCCACAATCTGGTCTCTCACCGAGAAAACAGTTACTGGTGCAGAAATAGATGGCTTGGGCAGAGTCTGGCATAGGTCCAAGGTTGGATAAACACTTCTGGCAAAGTTCAGTTTGTTTGCTGGTGAAAACCTTCAGCTGGCAGACTGGTAAAGAAGACCCCTTTCTGGCAAGCAGGAATCCCTGAACAGTAGGCCTCGACACACAATAAACATTCAGCATATTTAACGAGAACAGCATTCACTTCTTTACCTCTTCAATTCGGTTATAGACTGGTTCACTATTTCAGTCGATTCACTGAGCAAACCTCTCAATTCGCAAAACAGTTTCTCACTCAACTCTTGGGCCAATGCTTCAGGGGAGCTTCTCTCAGTCCAATATCTCAAGCTGCACTTCTCAGAGTATCAAGCAAACTGCCACAGTTCAAAGATTAGCTTCAGATTAGTCCAATTACTGCTATCAAGCAGTCCAATACTGGGAAACAATGGCAGGAAGGCAAATCAGGTCTTTCCCTGCCAAATCTCCATAGCTCCTTTTCTGGAGCTGCCTCTCGATGGCTCGAGCTGCTCGCTCTCTCAGCTCTAACGGCAACTGAGCTCTTTTTTCTAACAGTTCTTGAACTAGTCCAGTTTTCTAGCAATCCAGTTGGCTAGGGGAGCTGTCAATCACAGTTCTGGTGCTCCCATTAGTCATTTTGTGGGCCAGCCTGTAAAACTATAAGAACTACAGTTTTCCTTCCCACGAGGCACTTGAACTAAGGACTCCTCGAGGTCCCTTGTGTCCTAATTGGTCAAAATCCTGGAAGTCTCAGACCAAACATGGTGACTCCCATTTAGATGAACAAGCTGCAAGAAGGCAGGTTAAAGCAAACACTAATTCAAATATAACAACAGATTAGAAATAAACATTTACAGTAACAGCTAGAGCATCCTCTGCTGCACCTTCATTCACAGAGTGGAGGAAATTAGAGTGGTCCTGGCCAGTTGTGAGCTTTGAAACACTCGGATCAAGCCCAGACTATTTACTGCATACACACTGTCTATAGTCTCAAAGGGACAAGCCGAAGCACATCATGGCACTCTTATGCAAATCAAAAGGATCAAACAAACAACCATGGATTTATTACCTCTGCAGGATGTTTGCCTGTCAGTGGGCATGGCTGGAGCCCAGGAAGACACTTAAGGTAAGCCTCCCCAATTGGTGGGGGTTTACATATATAAAATTATATGTATGTGCATGTATATGTATAATGCATATATGTGCATAGTCTATACCTGGATGCCAAATGCTGCCTACCTGTATCTCAGATATGTTTAGCATAGTTTAAAATGTATTAATTTGTATGTGCAGGATTAAATCTATGTATATTTTACTTTCATCTCTTATTCAAATGTATCCCTTTCCCCCTGTCCCCCAGGATGCATCTGGAAACGAGCTACTATAGCTCAGCATGCCTCTCCTTTTGAAACTTTTCATATAAATAAATAATAACTGTTTCTATTTGCTGTAAGGGGTACAGCCATGTGGGCTACACTTGCACCCTCATATGCTAACCTATTTATGTTGGCCTGGGAAAAGAAGGTTCTTCTAATTGACTCCAACCCCCACCTCAAGTACATTATACATTGGTATCATTAAATAGATGATCTCATACCCGTATGTGTCTGGGGTGGGCGTACTGAATTGGCAGAACAATTTGGCTGCAGAAAAATGATAGGAATCTTAAATGCACTAGCAGAACTGACAGCCACTCAATTGATTTCCTTGACGTTACATTTACAGTGAAGGAAGATTTGAAAGTTAGTGCAATACCATTTAGGAAGGTGAGAGCTGGAAATAATATTCTGAGGGCTGACAGCTTCCATCCCCGCTCACTAGTAGACAGTATTCTGTACAGGGAATTTCTTACAGTCCAATGGAACTGCATTTCTAATACTATTTTTGAGGAAGACACCTGTAAAATGAGAAAATGGTTTTGGGAGAGGGGGGTGTTCTTGTGAGGTGGTGGAAACGGCATACAACAATGTCAAAAATTTAGAAATAAATGTCTGATTGAAATCAGCTGGTAAAGGAAAGAACAAAAGTCAAAATAGACCAGAACCTCTAATCACTTTTGTGGTTGACTACAGTGCCCATGTAATAGAGATTAAGAACATCATTAAAAATAGATGTTCTGTACTTCAGGCAGACAATGAACTGAGAGCATTGGTCAGTCAGACACTATGGATTTCATTCTACAAAGGGAAGAGTTTGGCAGACTATGGGCTCGATTCTCAAAACGGGCTTAGAGCAACGCATGCTGCGTCAAACAGCAGCTTGCACTAAAGCCCGGTGTGCCCAGGAAACCCTACACCAGATTCTGGTATAGGAGGGGTCCTGGCACCTAAGTCCCCACACTTCCAGCAACCTCTACCATGTGGCAAATACATGGCACATGGAAGGGTTTGCCACAGACTCCTTGTGGTCAGGGCAAGCAATCTCCCATCCCAGATCCCCTCTTTAACTGCCAAATCATCCATCCCTGGTGGTCAAGTGTCCTCTTCCCCAATCCCCCATGCTGCTCCTATAACTAATTTTAGTTTTGGTAACCTCATAATTAATAAAATGTCCCCAGTGCTGCCATATAAGTAATTAATAAAATATCCCCCATTGTGTTGGTATAGTTCCCCCCTCCCCAATCCCTGATGCTGCCCATATGATTAATTAATATGTCCCCCATCATGGTGGTATATTGCCCCTCCATGATCCCTGATGCTACCTGTCTAATTATTAATGTGTCCCCTGTTATGGTGGTATACCCACCCTCCCCTCCCCGATCCCTGATACTGCCCATATAATTAATTAATATGTCCCCCATCAAAGTGGTACAGTGGCCCCCCAACCCAGTAGTTAGTGCCCACCACCCTGCTCCCCGTATCAGAGCCAGAGACTGGCACAGCCCTCCATACATCTCCGTGGCCAGTTGCGAGTCAACTGTCCCTGCGCGCATACTGTAACATGCATGTGTTCATTGATTAACCTGAGCGTGGACACATTACAGTATGCACACAATGACAGTTGAGTTGGGACCAGCCATGGAGGTGTGCAGAGGGATGTGCCACTTTTTATCTTTGATACATGATGGGAGGGGGAGCGGCTGGAGGGCAATACCTGCTGGGGTGGGGGAGTGGGGCCACTGTACCATCACGATGGAGGACATATTATTAATTAATAATACAGACAGCATCAGGGAGTGGGATCTGTGGCACATTGCTGCAAAGAAGTAATTCTCCCAGAGGAGAATATTCTAAGTACCCTTAGACCAGCCCTGGCTGGTCAAAGGGTCCTTAGAAGTTCTCCTTCTGGGAGTGTTCTGTGAATAGCACTTTCAGAGATGTGCCAGGTTATGACTGCCTCATGCACCCTAATGCCTTGTAGCAGCCTGGTTTGTGTGTACAGGTAGCACAAGCCCACTTTGGGGCAGGTAGCCTGCAGTTGATGCAGGCTGCCTTTATGACTAGCTCAGGGGGCAGTTTTTGATGCAGGGTAGGCACTTGAGCGATTTATGTTTGGTGCAGGTATCTTGCATCAATCTCAGGGCTTTGAGAATTGAGCCCCATGTTACCAACAGCCATTTTGTAGATAAAAAAAATCTAGTTGGCAAAGTCACAGAAGGGGTTTTAATAAACGTAGGTGCTGTAATATGTGTTCATGTACAGACATGGGGAGAATTTTGAACATCCGGTTTCAAGGAGAAAATATAAGTTTTAACAGTGTCTGACCCAATTTTATATCTATGTTTTCTGGTGCCCATGTGGGCTGCTTTACGTTCAGCATGTGGTACACTTCCTGAAGTCTTGCTTCTAAGTGCACATACATGCTGTAATTGACCACATCAGGGAGGTACACCAGAACAGGACTCAATGCTTTTGTTTTTGAGTCTTAGAGAATGTAACAGCACCAGTGAGAGGAGAGGATTGCTCGTGAACCCTCCTCCAAAACAAGACCAAATGGATCTGTATTCTGAGTGCCACATAGCTTGGTGGTCTCAATGACCAACGAGATTACCAGCCATACTTGTAAATATGTTGTGCTTTTCAGAGAGCTGATCAACCGTTACTGTACACAATCATCACTAATGGGTCCCAGTGTTAGTCTTCTCTTCCTTTTACCAGGTCCCCTCAGGATATATAACTTATAACTTGTTAATAATAATTGCAGAATAGTGTCAATTTTAATGAACTACTGTGCTCTGTACTTCAAACTTTGCATATGTTTCATAATCTTTTTATTTTTCTGTTTTCGTTTCTGACTATTAACTATTAAAATGTTTGCACACCTTGCATTTTAATCATGGTACAGCTGATTATTCACCCTTACTTGGATATACTTGGCATGCTTTCCTTTTATTATAGTGTAATTTTGCAAGTTTAAATTATATTATTTCTAAAATTGAGTGTCAGCCACTATGTGGTCCAGGCAATACCACGGCTTGTCAGGATACATTCAGCAATGGTTTTAGACTTGAACTGAATAGTTTCTTCCTATAGTATTAATGCAGGTTATTATTATTGCACTCTTGCACTTTTATAACTTATGAATTAGCAGCATACCATATTATTACAGGATCACATCCCGACCACTTTTGAAGTGGTTTACCATCATATTTAATAAGTATCAGATAGTTTATGTAAATATTTTCCATTGCATTGTGATCCTGTAATTTATATTTTTTATGCTGCAGCTTTTGGGAAGACTACTCTCATATATGAATAACTTCAATATGATACATAGTACAGTATTTTATCTTTTTCCGTAGCTGTGCTTCCTTTATTAAAAAAATTACATTACATTTCATTATGATTATGATATAGAGTTTGTAATGCTCTGATTGTCTGCCCAGCCCTTCCCCTTGAATCAGTTGAGGCTTTAATTGATCAGTCAACTTGCAAACAGGGGACTGAAGTAATCTGTTTTCTATGTTGGAATTTCAACCCCACCACACTTTAATCAAGACCCCTGGAATTCTGTGAATCTGCGGTTGTGGAATTTTCCGCAGAATTTGCACCATGCCGCAGAATATATAAAATGCCACAGAATTCATTGTTTTTGGTGAATTTTCATTCAAATATACTATTTTTTTGTAGTGTCAGGCTTTCTTTCCCATCTCGGTTATCCTGAAGCCCCTCTTCTATGCTCAGCATGTGATGTCATCGATGACATCACACCATATTTAGCCAATGGCTGGACTGCTTTCTGCCACAGACATGAATACATCATGCTGCAGAAATCAGAAAATGCTGCCGCAGAAGCCAAGGAGCCCTGCCGCAGAAATCAGAAAATTCTGCTTCAGAACACTTGGGGGCCCTGACTTTAATCAAGGGATCTATTGGGATACAAAGGCTAGATAATTTGTAAATGGGGGACAGAATACAGTACATCTATTTACTATACTGGAAACTGACCCCCCCCAACTGAGAGATTACTTGGAGTACAAAAACTAAAACTAAATCATGGTTTCTCTGATGCCTTACTTATAAACTTATGCATGCTGTTTTTCATTGTTAGTATCATTATTTCTATTGAGACATTCATAAATTTGTATAACAATGAGAAAATGTTTTATAGGCACTCAATTTGTACTTTCATGAAATGTTAATACTTGAAATGCACTTACCAATTAACTAATTGTGAATGTGAGGTATTCATATGGAAGTGCTTAAATCAGCTACACCCATCTGAAGAGGCCATATCACATGGTGATACATAAGGGCAATCTGACTGGCGTTCCCCGTTTACACTTATAAATGATCATTATCTCCTAGCTTAGTGCATGCACTATTTTTGTTGTTTCCTAGAGGTTATCCATTACAGTAGCACCTTTGGGAGACAGGAGTGCTCGCCCGTGTTTTTTGCCAATTGAGATATCTTGCCAGGATGCCTGAGGAGGCAAGGGCTGAGGGAATCCAGTGCATCAGTGGACAGAAGGTGGAATGAACTGCCAGTAAAGGTTGCCAACCAGAATACTGTCAGTGGTCTCAAGGAGGGATGAGGCAGACTAAAGGGGAAGGTTTAAGTTAAAGGGGGAGGAGGTGCAGGACCCATAGTAAACAATAGTATACGGGTCTATAAATCCAGCAGACTTGACAGACCATATGGCCTTCTTTGACTGGCATATTTATATGTTTGCATAAAACCTGAAAAGAAGAAAACTGTCCATCAATTTCTTTTAGCCCCTCCAGTGATCCCACCCCAATCTCCACACCCCTCACTTACCTATGAAGGGTCCCACAACATAATCTACTCATGACCACTGACCATCCTGGGACTCCAGGGCCCAACTGCAACAAACTGAAAACAAGATGAATCTGGTTGTTAGCTTTTTTAATGCATTTTGAATTTTAACCATAAGTGTGCCTCTTTTTAACACTTGTTTTGCTGCAAATTTTCAATATAGCATTTTTACCCCACCTCACGAACAAGACAGTTTTACTTTTTTAAATCTCTTCTGAAACATGTTTTCACAGTGAATGTTGAGATAGTGGCTGTAGACAGGAAAATGACGTGGCTGTTTTGCAACATCTCTGCCATTCCCTGAGAAACAAAGTACTAAACAGTAGCACATAATAGTAATTACCAGTAGCACATACTGTATGTGGAATAAAAAGCAGGGGACATATTTCAAGCAGGAATTAGGAGTTGCACAGGAAAACCCACTTCCAGTTTGACTTTCTGGCTGTGTGATAGGCCAAGGATTTCAAAGGGAAAAGGAAGAGAAAGGTAGAGACTGGGAAGAATTAGGGAGGAGATTCAGTATTCAGAAGCTGTTATAGGAGGAGAAGGGTGTACCCTCAAAAGCCATCTCACAGTTCAGACTAATAACAATATGTTTGAGTGCTTTGCAAGCGAACATAAAAAAATAGAATAACAATTATATTTACAGAGATAAAAATCCCAGAGATCCCTCCTACAGTACAATGATTCATATGACATGACTTCAACCCTGACTAGAAACTGTTGCTTGTTTATTAGGCATCACTATGCCTACAGTACAGTATTTTATATGACATGACTTCAACCCTGACTAGCAGGAACAGCTTGTATTTAAGGATGTATTTTATTAAAATTATTCATTATGACAAGCAGATTGTATTTGACAGTGGCAGCATAAGGATGAAACAGAACACATCATTTAAAGGGTACCTAAACAAGCAGTTTTTTAAAACTGCAAACTCCAAAATCTGGCTTCATATTGAGGTAAGGTAAAGGCTGCTGTTTACATTTATGCTAAAACTGCATTTATGTAAATAACATAAATGCAGTTTCATAGCTTATAAAAAATGTAAACAGCAGCCTTTCACTTTCAAAAACAGCCTCGGCTTCTCCCTAAGATGTCTGCCAAGTGTATTAAGTGATTAGTCATGATGACATCATCAGAGCCAAAGCCAGAGATCCACATATATTTCTACAGTGCTAACTAGTTCTTCTTTCCCTCTTTATTTTGAATCGTCGTACCAGAATGATCCACACCATGTATTAACTCATGGATTATTTTGATCAGTACACATGTTAGGCTATGATTTTGTTCATTTTGTTTACTTTAACTTGCAGAAAATGTTTTGCAATCCAGCTGACTTTTTCTTTGGCAAACTGCATTACAGTACAACACTTCAAATACCTGATGATCTAGTGGTTATATGATACACTGAATTTTGTTTTTTGTTATCCAGGAGAGACACACTAAGCTGAAAGCTTGTTTACAGGTGCTGCCTGGGAGCACAAGGAAGTTTAGTGACTTGTTCAGGGTCACACAGCAAAGTACCATTAAACGAAGTGCATAATGATGTGCACACCCATCATTTAATAGTGCCTAATCAAAGGTAGACTAGATCTTTTAAGGATAGGAAAGCCCATCTTTCCCCTTGTTCCCTGCTGCTATAAGCCTAACTTACTGGAAATATATGTTTATATTTGACATGTCAAAATAAAATGGGGACTGTACTGCTTGCATTCATGATGCAGAAGGGTGATGAGCTCACCAGTTTTCAGTGTGAGGAGGAATAGTGAAGAATGAATACCAGAAGGGGACTGAGAAGGCACTCTTCCAATGCACTGCTATATTCAGGGAAAGGGGAAGACAGAAGGAGAGAAATATGAGCAGATTACTGTGAGAAAGAAGATGTGGCACTGCCAGCACCTTGATCACTACCTGATCCCATTGTCCTGGCCAACATTCCCCTTCCCATAAAATCAGTTCATGCAATTGTCCAAGGCTGTGTATGGATATTAATGTATGAAATGGCTGCCACTACACATTCAGTCACTTCACTACCAGTCTAGTATTGCTTGTAAAGCATTTTGGGATACAATGTGTATGAAAACCACTATATAAATGATGATTCTTATTATTATTATTATTTGCCATGGAAAAAGAAGAAGAGACAAGCATATATTTGAGTTTCAAGAAAATATGAACTGTAACATTAACATTGGACTGCACAAGAACTTTGCTACAAAAAAGTGGTGGCTCTAGGGGATGGTGAAGGGCCTGGCTGCAACCCCCCCCCACACACATAGTAATGTACTTGCTTGCTGCTGCTGCTGCATTTCACTTTGTTGAAGAAGTCTGCTTTATTGATTGTACAAATGTTTGCTTTCAAACTATGGATTACATTTGTAGGTTCTGTCAAAAATGAACTAGAAAAGAATAATAGCAGAAAATATAACGGTTTAATAAAAATGTTAAAAAATGCATATTAAGCATGCACACCACCCCAGCACCCCCACTGTAGCATCCTGGATCCACCATAACCACTAGACCACCAGGTTATTCAAGATTTGTACTGCACTGTGGTTTGCCACAGAGAAAGTCGGTTGGATTAAAACACATTTTCAGCATGTTAAAATAAACAAAATGAACAGAACCATAGCCTAACATGTGCATTATACAAAATAATGCACATGGTTTTGACCATTTGGGTGAAACAATTCAATACAAAAAGAAAAAAGAACTAGTTAGCACTATAGAGAGCCATATATCTCTGACTTTGACTCCAATGATGTCATCACATAACACATTTGGAGGCCATTTTAGGAAGCAGGTAAGACAGTTTTTTTTAAAATTGGAAGGCTGATTTTGCAATTTTCAAATGCTCTGGAACCACATTTAGGTAAATTATGTAAATGTAGTTTTAGCATTAATGAATACAGCAGCCTTTCCTTTAGTCAACTACGGAGTCAGATTTTTGGATAATTTGTTGTCAAAATGCTGTTTAGGTATCCTTTAACTACTTTTGGAAACTGAACATGTGTGAACAATAAATTGCTAATAACTTTAAAATCAATCAAAATATATCTATTAAACAGGCACCATCTCACTCATAAATTAGGGCTGAGTAAGCACTTTAATGTTAAACCCTAATATTTGCAACTTAGCAGCTCTTCTCCCACTCAACTGATTTGTTCAAAATGTTGTAGGTATGGAGGCTTTACATGGCCTCTGAATCCTGAAAATGTTGTGTCAATCAGTTTGGGAAGACAAAGTTACAGTAGTGAAAGAATGTTAAATTCACCAAAATTAAGAGTTTTTTTTGCTCTCCTGAAGTTTTTTCATTTTTACCTGAAACTTTTTTTTTTTACCTAAATCTTGTAGGTTGGAAAGTATACCTCAAGGTGCACGCATTTAGAAGTTTGAAGTTTTAAAATTATGTATTTTTTTAAAACATCCGTTAAAAAATTGTCCCATTTCCTGAGCATACTCTGTTCAAAAATGAACATAAATATAGTTGGATTTTAGTAGTGAAAACCATCAAACAAAAATTGCTTTTGTCACTCAAAAATCACTTTCAAATATTTTCACTAACAAGTATTTACACTTTTATGAGAATCACTTTCATGATGTGGGAGTGACACATACAAAAGTGAAAATAATGTAATTGAAAAACTATATAATTTTGAAACTTCAAAAATACACAGGCCTGTACCTTGAATTTACATGGGCCCAGTGCTTCTGTGTGACTACAGATGCAGATGAGCAGAACCATCAGAGCCCTGTGCCAAAGGAAAAATCCATATGGCTGCTGTGCAGCTAAGGATGAAGATGCACAGGGCCCCTGGATAAGACTCCATGGGGATGTCTGTGGGGCTGTGGAAGCACAGGGTCCTCTGGGCCCTATGCTTCTATGTACAGTAACTACAGATGCAGACAAGCAGGGCCATCTGCGCACTACACCACAGGAAGAGTCCATTTATGTCCTGCACTTCTGTGTAGAGCTCAAGGGGGTGAGGCAGTGTGACAAGGCAGTTGGTAGGGCCAGTGAGATGTTGAGGTGAGTAGAGAGGGGAGGCACCAGCAGAAGGAGGGAAGTGGTGTTACCACTGTATAGCTTGCTGGTAAGACCCCACCTGGAGTACTTTGTCTAATTCTGGAAACCACATCTCAGGAAGAACATAGACTGAATGGAGGCTGTCCAAAGATGGACAGAAGCTCTGTGAGAAGAGGCTGAAGGACCTCAATATGTACACTGAGAAAGAGAGGAGGGGGAGGGGGACATGATAGAGACCTATAAATACCTAATCAGGGTAAATGAAGTGCAGGAGGGGAACTAAAAATATGCACAACAGCAAGGTGGCATGCAATGAAGCTGGAAGGGGGATATTAAAGAGCCCCCCCGGTTGACAACAGGTTCAAGGAGGCTCCCCCTCTCAGGGTGGTCAAGAGGGCACAGGCTGAAGTGCCCTCCCCAGAGCTTACCGCCAGCTGCAGGTGAAATCCCCCCCAGCTGACAACAGAATTGAGGAGGTTCCCCCTCTGAGGGTGGTCAAGAGGGCCTAGGCTGAAGTGCCCTCCCAAGAGTTTACTGCCAGTTGTGCGTGAAGTCCCTACCCAGCCGACAACAGAATCGAGGAGGCTCCCCCTCCGAGGGTGGTTGAGAGGGCCCAGGCTGAATTTCCCTCCCAGAGCTTACCACCAGCTCCAGGTGAAGTGCCTTTTCCAAGCTGACAAAAGAATCGAGGAGGCTTCCCCTCAGAGAGTGGTTGAGGGGGCCCAGGCTGAAGTGCCCTCCCCAGAGCGTACCGCCAGTTGTGGGTAAAGTCCCCTGGCCCGACAGCAGAATCGAAGAGGCTTCCCCTCTGAGGGTGGTTGAGAGGGCCCAGGCTGAAGTGCCCTCCCCAGAGCTTACCACCAGCTGTGGGTGAAGTCCCCCCCCCCGGCCGACAACAGGTACGAAAACGGGATGCTGCAAAAAGGCATAAGGGTCTCTAGAGTTAACAAAGAGAGGACTTTTTATTGCCACCATTTTTCAAATTTAGTCTGCTGCTCCATCGAACAACCAACAGCAAGGTTACTTGGACTAGATAACCATTGCGCTAGAATCACAGAAGTACAGTTTCTTAAATTTAATGGACTGCTCAGACTGCTGGCATTTTGATTATTTTTTTTCTCCTAGAAGGATACTACCAAACCCAGTCTCAAAAACAAATGCAGTACTAGTCCATACGACTTATAACCTCATCAACGACCACCCCACAGCAACTCTAGCTGGACTACTAGCCCCCAAATGCTCCAGCAGGCCTCTCCATACCACTGGACTAAGACTTCTCGAAGAACCCAGGATCAGAACCACAGTAGACAACAAATTCTTTGCCTGTGCTGCAGCTAAGCTTTGGAATAAACTCCCTGGACACCTTCAGCTAGCTACTTCCATAGGGAATTTCCAAAAGGGTCTATGCATGCATTCACTGGACCATAGTCACTGCTCCTGTCCCGGTGAATAACTTTTCTTCTCAGAACAGTCCCCTCTCTTCCACCGACATCTCTCCTGTTCATCCTCTACCCTCGACTCACCCAAGCATGTCTTGACACTAACCAATGAAACCCTGTCTTATAGTATTGTGATTGCTACTCATTTCTGTTAGTTAGCTAAAAATCCTACTGTATGTAATATTGCTTTGCATGGAACACTGTATATCTGACCTTGTATTGTCTGTTCAAAAATGTACTGTACTACTGTATATAAATGCCTCACTCTATGTAACTAATTCCAGGTTGCCCCTGAAAAAGGGATCTTAGGGGCCCGGAGGGCCTACCCGGTTAACAACATTTAATAAATAAATATTGGAGGAAGTACATCTTCACTGAAAGAGTGGTGGATGCCTGGAACAGTCTTCCAGTGGAGGTGATGGGGGAAGTAAGTGGTGAGATTCATGAATGTATGGGATAGGCAAAAGGGAATCTTAGTGAAATCAAGGGGGGGTGCCAGAGCTCAAGTAGGGTTTGTGGTGACAGTAAAGGCAGGGAAAAATGTGCAGACTGGGTAGGACAAGCAGTTTTAATCTGCCATCAAATCCTATTTTGCTATGTTTCTACGGATGCAAACTCTCTGTTCCCTGTATCATGAGAAGAACCCCCTTGACTATATGGTTATTTTTTATCCACTAACATACTGTTCATTAACATTATTTTTACTTATATTTTTCACTTCCAAATTTTTCACTTTCTAACATTTTAACTAGCAAACATTTTTACTTTCATAAGCATCACTTTTTGAGAAATACGTTAATGAAACATTCAAAAATGAAACATTTGGTGGTGAAAAATATGACCATGAAAATACTGTTACTGAAAAGTATGTTAGTGAAAAAAAAAACAAGCAACCATATAGTGAAGAGGATTCTTCTTTTGGCACAGGGCCAAGAGTCCTGTGGTTCTACATCCATAGCTGCACAGAAGTGCAGTGCCCAGGGGGCACTGTATTTCTATAGTCAGATTCACTCTTTCCTAAGTACAGGGTCCGCACAGCCTGCTTGTATACATCTGCACTCACATGGATACACAGGTTCCAGAGGGCCTTGCACTTTTACCATTCCACAGAGAGCCCCATGGACAGCCCCACAGATTCTGGTTTTTGTTTTGGGGTCCTGTGCATCTGTATCCACACAGTAGGTGCACTGCAGCTAGACAGAGTATTCTTTTTGTAAATGGTCATGTAATACCACTCCCAGCTTAGAGAGGCGTGGTGCAGTGTTGGACGCATTGCCCAGAGTCCCCTGCGCCTCTGCATCCATAGCTGCATGACTGCAGCTAGGACTCTTAGCACTGCCCATGTGCATCAGTAACATAGACACATAGAATTTGACAGCAGATAAGGACTGCTTTGTCCATCCAGTCTGCCCATTCATACCTACCCACAGTTTTACTACAGACTGTACCCAGTCTATAGCTCTTTCTTGCTTCCCTCCCCTTTCTGTCCAATATGATACCCTTGTGCTTATCCCATGCATGTTTGAACCCCACCACCATTTTCATCCCCACCACCTCTGCTGGAAGGCTGTTCCAGGAATCCACCACTCTTTCTGTGAAGCAATTCTTCCTCACATCTTTCCTGAATTTACCCCCTCCAGCTTCATAGTATGTCCTCTGTTCTTGTACACCATTTCTTCTGCAGAATACTTCCCTCCTATACCTTATATAACTCCATGAGGTATTTAAAGGTCTCTATCCTATTACCCCCTCCATTACAGGGTGTACATATTAATGTCTTTTAGTCTCTTTCTGTAGGACTTTTGATACAGGCCCTGCAACATATTAGTTGCCCTCCTCTGGATTACCTCCACTCTGTCTATGTTCTTCCAGAGATGTGATCTCCAGTACTGGACACAATACTGTAGAAGGGGTCTTACTAATGATCTATACAGAGACAACACCACCTTCTTCTTTCTGCTGGAGATACCCCTCCTTATGCATGCCTGCATCTCGCTAGTACTTCAGACTGACTTGTCACACTGCCTGGCCATCTTTAGGTCATCTGATATGATTATCCCAAGTCTCTTTCCTGCTTGGTGGTTATCAGTACCCCTCCACCCATTTTGTACTCCCCTCCAGTTGTCTGTGTCCTACAGTAAGTGCATTATTTTGCACTTTTTCACATAGAAACCCCACTGTTATACCCTTGATCACTCTTCTAGTTTTCTAAGATCTCTGCTAATCCTTTCCACCCCCTATAGTGTTCACCCTATTACAGATTTTGGTGTCACCTGCAAAGAGGCAGACTTACCCTAGCAGCTCCCATACGATATCACTTATAAAGATATTTAACAGGACCAGTCCCAGCACTGATCTCTGAGGCACCCTGTTGGTCACCCTCCCTTACTCAGAGTGAACTCCATTTATCACCAGCCTCCATCGGCTATATCGTAACAAATTTCCTATTGAGTTTACTACCTTTGGACATATTCCTAAGCTAACCAGCCTGGTTACTAGTCTCCTATGTAGAACAGTGTTGAAAACTTTACTGAAATCTAGGTAGGCCACATCCACCACTCCACCCTGATCTAAATCCTTTGTCACCCAGTCAAAGAAATTTGTCAGATTCCTTGGATGTTTTCTATCCCCTGTGAAACCATGCTGTCTTGGGTCTTCCAACCCACTGGATCCAAGATATTCACAATCCTTTCCTTCAGCAGTGATTCCATTATGTTTCCCCTCCACCAATGTCTGCCAGACTGACCTGTAATTGACAGCCTCTTCCCTGCTACCACTTTGTATAGTGGGACTACATCCACCCTTCCCCAGTCCTCTGGAACCACTCCTGTTTCCAGTTAACTGTTAAATACAAGTGTCAGAGGTGCAACCAGTATTTGCCTGTGCTTCCTCAATACCCTTGGTTGCACCTCATGTGGCCCCATTGCTTTGTCCACCTTTGGGACTCTCCCCTCCAAAAAAGACCAGTGTCCACATCCTTCCCACCAAAGCTTCTGTTACTTTTTTGTGACCCACCCTTTTCTCTTTCCTTTGTGAACTCGTAACAAAAGTATTTGTTCAGGATGTCTGCCTTTTCTTGGTTTCCCTCTGGACAATCCCCCCTTTCCCTTTTTAATGTTCAAATCCTACCCCTGATCTTTCTATTTTCATTTATGTACTGTACCTAAAAATAATTTTAGCCACATGAAAGTGCAGGATCCAGAGGATCTTGTGGTTCAACAGCTCCCAGACTGCCTCTTGGATTATTTGCATTTGTAGCTACCTGAACATTCAGGGCATGGAGGGCCCTGCATTTCTGCAGATGGATGGACTCTTCACTTGGTGCAGGGCCCAGGGGGTCCTGCACATCAATCAATCAATCAGTCAAATCTTTATTTATTCAGGCGAACATCATTGAGCACAGCTCATTTGCAAGACGGACCTGATAAGGTCAAGGTTCAATAATTGGTATATGTATAGGAAGATTTAAAACACGTATATACTTATATACAGTAATCAAGGTTCAATAGTTGGTATATGTACATGAATAATTAAAACACTTATATACAGAAATCAAGAACAGAAATTGTTTAAACATAACAGGATATGGTAGGAACATATGAGATGCACTCTAGGTAAACCAGTATATACATATCAACATTGGCAGTAAACATGGCATACATTCAACATGATATACCCAAGATTCCAAAGATCCAAGGGAAGTCAATGTGGACAAAGAGAAATAGTGATTGGATGACTGAAAGAGGTGGTCATAGACTGAGACAAGTGACATGGTAGGAAGGGGTATGCATGACTAGAGCAGGGCTGGTGCTAGAACTGGGAGGTGAAAGGCAGTGATAATGGCTAAGGTAGGAGCCTGGAGTTAATGGGAGAAGATTATAGCCAGGGGGTGAGGTATCTGTGGAGATGAATTCTAGGGAAGTGAATTGCCATGATATGATGGCAGCCTGAGAGGGGGAAGGAAAGAACTGCGAATAAACTAGAACTTGTGGAAGCAATTGCATTTTTCAGGGAAGAGACTTAGGTATAGATGCTTGAAGGATGCTAAGGATACCCGGTTGATCAGCTTCAAGGACTTTTGAATCGTGTTCCATGATATAGATAGATTATAGCTGATAGCAGATCTCCCATGCCGGGTGTTGACTTTAGGCACTTTGAGCATAATGAAATTGTAGCTTCTAGGGCGTAGGTGCCAGCTGTGGCCTGTCGAAGCAGTCTAATATATAGTTTGGAAGCATCTTAGTCAAAATTCTGTATGTCCACACTGCAGCATTTCTGTTTCTTCTGAGATGTAGAGATGTCCAACCGACTGCTGCATAGAGATAGCAATGGTGAGTGTTAAATGGTAGATCTGTTATGAACCTCAGAGCTCTGTGGTATAGTGTATCCAATTTGCATAGGTAGGAGATAGGGCAGTGACTATAGAGGAAGTCTGCATAGTCAATTACTGAGAGAAATGTGGCATGGACCAACCTCATTTTGGAATCTCTGTTTAGAAAGTGCCTTATTCTAAAAAATAGACCAAGTCTCTGGCAAAGTTTTTTTAAAAGTTCTTCAATATGAACTGTGTAGTCAAGTTTGCTATCTATTCACACCCCCAAATACTTGAATTTTTCTACATAATCAAGGCTTTCACCAAGGATAGTGGATAGCTGGGGGAGGTTGTTTAGTAATGAGGGATTTGTATGGCTTTGGGTGGAGAAAAACATTGCTTTTGTTTTCTTTGCATTTAAAAGAAGCTTTTTTTCCAATAATTGATGTTGCAGTATAGAGAATTCTGTTTGTAGAACTTCACAAGCTGTAGCAGGCGATGGGTTGCTGACATATAAAACAGTGTCATCTGCGAACAAGTGTACAGTGGCTTTGGTAAGATTCGAATCAATATTGTTAATATAAATGGCGAAAAGGATAGGGCCCAGGATAGATCCTTGTGGAACTCCTCTTAGAAGTGGTTTTAGTGGAGATAGGTCTCCTTCAGCTTTCACTTGCTGTGTTCTTCCTGTTAGGTAACACCTGAACCATGTGAGGAGGATGGATCCAAGCCTATGGAGTGCAAGGAAGAGAGTAGCAGCTCATGGTCCACCGTATCAAATGCCTTGCTTAGATCAAGGAATACAGCACAAACGTTATTCTTTTTATCCAGTTCGGTTTGCCAATCGTTTGTAACTTTAGCCAGTGCAGAAATAGTACTATGCTTAGAACAAAACCCGGATTGTGCTGGATTTAAAAGATTAGATTCTTCAAGGTAATCTCTTAATTGGATGCTTACCAGTTTTTCTAGCAGCTTAGATAGTACTGGAAGGATAGAGACTGGCCTATAGTTGTTAAGGTCCATGGGGTCCCCTGATTTCAGTAGAGGGAAAACTTGGGCTGTTTTCCAAGTTGCAGGAATAGAACCAGATTTTAAGGACAAGTTAAAAGGTGTGTTAAAAGGAACTGCAAGTGCATGCATTGCAATCTTTAGAAAGTAGGGGTCAAGGGAGTCAGCACCTGCACTTTTTTTTATATCCATCTGTGAGATTAGATCCTCCACTTGTTTCAACAGAAACGGTTTGAAGGAGAAGGAGGATTCAGCTAACTGAGATCCTGTATACTGGGAGCTTAACTGAGCACGTAGCAGATTGGCTGGAGAGGTATCAAATGCAAGGCCAGCAGTTGTAAAATGATTATTGAATGCATCCAGTATCTTGTCCCGTTATGCCCTTAATAGTGCTCCAGAACCTGGCAGGATTGTGGTATGAGGAGTCGAGTTCAGCCATGTAGTAGGCAGCCTTAGCATCCCGTACTTTCTGGTACAGCTATTCTGGCTTTCTTAAATATCAACCAGTCATTTGGGTTCTTAGTCTTCCTTGCCTTTTTCCAAAGCTTATCTCTCTCAAGCAGGGCTGATTTAAGGTCAGGTGAAAACCAACGACAAGATTTGTTTTAATTGAACTCTAGTAATTGGTGCATGAGTGTTAAGGGCATCTAGTATTATGCTATTTAACACCTGATGAGCTTTTTCCACTGAGTCTGCTAGGTAGAACTCTTGCCATCTTGTAGAGTGATTTTGATCATGAAGATATGCCTCAGAGTTGAAAGTTTTCTTGGATCTCCTCAGTAGGAATTTAGCTGGGGGTGTTAGTTTACCGGATGACCTTATTCCAGCAATAAGGCAGTAGTCACTTATGTCACTGAACAGCACTCCAGCGTGAGTAAAGAGGTGGAGTTTGTTCACCAGCATGATGTCAAGTAATGTGCTGTTGCTCCGATTTTTTTTGTTGATTCTTGTTGGTTCATATATAAGTTGTGAAAACCATATGTATCACAAAATGATACTAAAGAGCATGACCTTGGATAGCCAATTAAGGTTTAGATCACCTAGGATTATGGTCTCTTCAGTATCCATCTTGATTTGATTCCCAGGTGGGCTAGAATCTTATGATCCGCTGAAGGGGCCTGTAGCAGCCAACTAGCCGAAATGCTGCAGTGTGGAGAGAGCCACTTTGAGGATAGACATTCGAATTCTTTGGGCATAGATGTTGCATCTAAGCAAGTTACAGATATATTGGATTTGACATATATAGCAACTCCCCCACCCCTTGTCTGGCGATCCACTCTGAATATTTGATAATTGGGTAAGTTTATGTCTCTGTCTGCTGTGGCGGGTCTGAGCCATGTCTCTGATACCACAAGAAAGTCTTCAAAGTATGGGCAACCCAGGATTGTATCAATGTGAGCTTTTTTAGCAGACTGCAGGCATTGATATGTAGAAAGCTTAGACCTTTGGTCAAGGCTAAGTCTGCTGGTGAGGTAATGCACTGTGGAGGTCCGGGGTTAATTTCCACATTTCCAACACAGATCAGGAAAAAAATTAAAAGTTTCATAAGGGCTTCAAGAGAGAAAATGAGGAGACTATCTTTGGTCCTCCTTTTTCTATTCAGGGGCTTCTGTTTTAAGATAAGTCAGTCAGGGTTATGGGTTTGTGCCAATACACTCAATAGCAATCTGGTGGTCAGGCATAATGGGAACTGTATACCCAATAATCGGGTACCCGAGCGATATGTTGATAGAGCAATTTAGAGTCCTACATGAGTTACCCCACTGGTTAAATTGTGGCATAGGTAGTGCATAGATAAGGATCCGGTCCTTCTTTAATAATGGTGAAATAGCGAGACTAGGAAGGTGGGACGCACTTTTCAGTGTGACAGTGGCAGGGAGGATGTCTTTTTCCCTGAACAACATGAAGAACATAGCCAGGAGTATCCAAAGAGATCCCCCCATTATGAAAGCAAGGTTGATGATTAAATGGAACTAGGAAACAACAGTGTAGTAGCAGGGAGAACAATAAGGAAGGGTTGCTGATTTGGCAGTACAGCAGTGGCAATGAGACAGATTACTGGATAGCGTGGCGTTGGGGCAGGAATTGTAATTTGGAGGAAAATGCCTATAAAATAACATCCGAGGAGGGGCAGGGCGGGTGGGCATAAATTTTGCGGCTTTCCTGTACCTTCCCTGGCTGTCCCTCCCGGTTTTCTGATCCCTGGAGGCGGCTAGGCGGTTGCTGCCCGCCCGCTGGCAGAGCGTAGCCCTGGCTCACAACAAGGGCTTCCAACAGTGAGCTTCAACTGGGAAGAGACAGAGGATGGCACAGGAGTTAATATTTAGACAGGAACAAGCATTTCTGCTGGACAATTCAGACTTAAATTATCACAACAAAAGGCTGTGGGGGGGGCTGGGCGCCGTAGCGTCTGGCCCACTTTAAGTTAACAACAGGATGCTGTAATCACTTAACCACAGTTACACTTAACAAAAAGCCCCAAGGATTTCACAAGTACATGAAAACAGCTCTTTTTGGCAAGATTTAACAAATTAAACTTAACCCAACAACAGCTTTTGCCATGAAAAATCAAGCAATGCAAGTGAATGGAGTAAGGGGACCAATCGGCTGTGAGGCCGCAAAAATGATAATGCAGGCCATATTGCCAACAAGTGAGTACAGTGATTTATGTAGAAGACCAAGAATCCTCTAGTGGCAGGTCTGTATAACCTGCTAATGGAAAACTAGCCACTAAAAAAAAAAAAGGTAGTTAGACTTATCGGAGCCAAGGCAGAGTGCTTGGATGGGGGTGCTGCAGGAATAGTAGTCAGACAGAAGAGGTGTAAGCACTTTAAAACAGTAGTAGAAATTACAATCCAGCTAATACAGTTGAAAAACTTCTAATAACACAGTTAAAATGTGCTTAGCTCTATTGAAAATCTAACAAAGTGCCAGGTGTCTATAGCAGGGGAAAAGTCCTGGCCAATCAGAGTGGGTTTGCTGGAAGCACCCGTGTTCCGATTGGCTGCGCTGTCCCGTACCTTCCAAGGAGCTGCAGGTGGGTGTCCTGATCTTGGTCGGTGGTTGGCTGAGTGCCGGCTGACCGTGGGTGAGCTGAGCAGCCCTGTTCAGGGGCAGGCAGCTTCCAAGGAGCTGCAGGTGGGTGTCCTGATCTTGGTCGGTGGCTGGCTGAGTGCCGGCTGACTGTGGGTGAGCTGAGCAGCCCTGTTCAGGGGCAGGCAGCTTCCAAGGAGCTGCAGGTGGGTGTCCTGATCTTGGTCGGTGGCTGGCTGAGTGCCGGCTGACCGTGGGTGAGCTGAGCAACCCTGTTCAGGGGCAGGCAGCTTCCAAGGAGCTGCAGGTGGGTGTCCTGATCTTGGTCGGTGGCTGTCTGAGTGCCGGCTGACCGTGGGTGAACTGAGCAGCCCTGTTCAGGGCACATCTGGATCTATTCATGAAGGTTCCTAAGGGAATTGTGTTAATGATGATACAGTTCCATTATCACTAAAAGAGAGGAAATTCATTACAAAAAACTATAGTAATGCAGACATTAGGGTTGAAGAACATAAAGCAGACAAAGTAAGAAAATAAAAAACATTAGGGTTTGAAGTCTCAGGAGTCTTTGTGAATTTGTGGTGTGGTGTTCTTTGGAGCTGTCAACCCTAATGCCCACCCACGTCCCTTTGCAAACAAACATGATCTCTTGCTTCATGCAAGTCTCATGGAGCCATGAATAAAGAAAGCTACAACTGATCTGTTGGTCATATGTGGTGGGACATACTTCTATACCTCAGAGTATCTGTCTATGAGACAGTGACTTGAAGCTGTACCTTGTGCTTCAGACCAGAGGCTTAGGACTGGGTGGATCATTAGGGTTCACAACCCAAAGGAGCGCTACACCACACCACTGATTCATCAAGATTCATGATTCCTGAGAATTAAAACCCTAATGTTTTTAATTTCCTTACTTGGTCCACTTTGCATTCTTCAACCTTAAAGTCTGCATTAATGATTTTTTTTCAATGAATATGTATACATAATATTTATTTATATATATGTATATATATATATATATATATATATATATATACACACAGTGTAGTGCAAACAAACTATGTAAATGCATTCCTTTGGGGTGAAGTACAAAGGGTACAATGTTAGGGAATTAAAAATTAAGGTCAAAAGTCTCCGCTATCTTTCCAGCTTGATGGTGTGGTATTCTACTGGTTTTAATCAATCATGTAACACAGTCCTGATAGTGCCCCAATGCTGGTATCGTCTTGATACAAAAAGTAAATGACACAGCAATGCTTACATAGAGGGTACCAATATAAGAGTAATGCCAATACTGTGTCACCTGATCATTCAAACACCACACCACCAATTATCAAGGTTCTAACTACTGATAATGATAACCCTAATTATTTTTTCATTTATCTACTTTATAACAAATAACTTAAAAAACTGAAGATTCAGTCTTTCAAACTACACTGTTGACCATACAAGTTTCAGCCATAAAAGGACCACCCTCCCATCATTGCTTCAGAGGTATGATGCAACATTTATCTGAGGAGTTCGCTCTGGTGGACTGCTGGAGGATGTTCTACCCTGATCACCAGGAGTTCAGGTTTCACTCTCATAGATTCCGGTCTTGTAGTCGGATGGACTACTCTTTTATGTAGTTGTGTTCTTCTATTGGTCCTGTTGATGTAGCTATCCTACCCATGATTCTCTCAGACTATGCCCTGGTGGGCATGGTCTGGGGATCCATGAGTAGTGTTGCTAGGTCTCCTAGGTGGAGATTTAATCCTGCCCTCCTTTGTCAGGAAGGTTTCAGACAATGGTTACAAAAGGAAATTGCTTTTTATTTTGAGATGAATGTTGGCTCTGATATTTCTTGTTTTACTTTATGGGAGGCTTTCAAGGCCTTTAACCAAGGCCATATTATTTCCTGTGCATCCTCAGTGAACAAAATGAGAAAGCAGGACATAACAACTCTCACCTGCCAGATTAAGCAATTGGAAATGGATTTATATTCACGCCCCTCTACCCAAGATTCTAAGGTTCATACACTTCTGTCTCTTAAATATACTGTATGTTAAATACTATCTAACATCAGCAGGGGTCTAGGGCTATGTTCTTTTTGCTGCACTTTTACTGGGAATCGGGACACAAGGTGGGAAAACTCTTGGCCTATTGGCTAAGACAGAAGACCATGGAAACAAAACCCAAATTCCTTATTTGCTGGGAGGGGGAACCCATTTTATTATCGATGCGGCACAGATAGTGACAAGTTTCTGGAGTATTACTTGTCTTTGTACTCACCACTATTTCCCTGTTGAGGGAGGATTTTGATGTTTTCTTTACAAATTTGCATTTGCCCAGGTTACCCCCCCCCCCACCAGCAAGGTTGCCCAAATGCTGGAGGTGGACATTACCCTAGCAGAAGTTCAGCAAGCGTTCAAATCTCTTGTATCTGGTAAAGCCCTGGCACCAGATGGTCTCAGTACTGATGTTTATCAAGCTTTTGAACCATTTCTCACTCCTTGGTTGTTGAAGCTTTTTCATTCCATTAGTCAAATGAGAACCATTCCCCCACTATGCAGGAGACAACTATCACTATCCTACCAAAACCTGGTAAAGATCTTTCTAGATGTGCAAATAATAGGCCTATTTCTTTTTTACTTAATGTCAATTGTAAAATTTTAGCAAAAGTCCTAGCAACTCAGGGGGTGTGGCTTGGACCCGATCGAAATGGCTGCCTGAGTTTATCACTCCGTCCCAACCTGATGCCTGATTGAGTGCAATGTAGCTCTGGAAGGACTAATGTGGCTCTAAAAACAGCTGGTAACCATCCCCTCACCTGCACCACCAATATCCTGACTTTTTCCTGGGCGCAAGTTGGATGTCTGAGATGGGATCGGGTAGAGCATTTCGCCACGCGGGCTACTGTACCATAGGCCACACAGGCCATGCATACCGTGCATTCCTCTGCTATGGAGTGCTCCATTTGTATGCCTATCGTGGTTCACTAGTGCCTTACTACATACGCATGGGACCGCTCGAACGGTTTTGCCGGTTTCATCACCCGGTGATAATGGCTCTGATCCACAACAGCAAGGAGCGGCGATGGTGGGCACAGCGGACTCTCTGACCACACTCCAGTCTGGACCTGGTCTGACTCCTTTGCAATTTCCTCCAGAGCAAGCTCATCTAGGAGGTGTGCTCTCGCACATCACCCAAATGCTGGAGGCACTGTTAGTTCAGGTGGATAATATTGGGTCCTCGCTGGCAAGGAACATGGCAGATGTCTGACGACTGGAGGACAAACAAAATGTGCTTGAGCAGTGCACTGAGGAGCTGGAGCAGCAGGATATTATCATGCTTAGATAGCTCAGGGAACATGAGCCCAGGCTCTCTCAACTTTGGTACAGGGCAGAAGACCTAGAGAACAGGAGCCGCAGAAACAATCTTAGGATCCTGGGGGTTCCCGAGGGCACTGAGGGCCCCGACATGGAATGCTTCTTAAATGACTGGCCTCCACAACTACTTGGAGAGCACTGGAAGGATCCGATAGGGGTAGAACTGGCCCACAGGGTCGGAGTTCAAACAGATAGCACGAATGCTCCACGAGCTATCATTGCCTATCTACTGAGGTACTCTGTAAAGGAGAAGATTCTGAGAGCTGCAAGAGAGAAGGGGGAACTTACCTGGAGGGGCTCGAGTATATCCATCTACAGAGACTTTTCCCAAGAGGTGGTGGCTAGAAGGAGGGCTTTTGGGCCCATAAAAGCTATGATACAACCCAAGGCTTTTCAGTACAGATTTAGGAAACTCACTGCTCTGCATATTTCGAAAGATGGGAAGTCTTTTATCACCGACTGCCCTAGGGATGCGGAGATATGGATCCACAGTCATTGGCCGGGTCTCCTTCCCAAAACTACATCTCCCAGATGTCTCTGGGCCCCTGGGGACAAGAGGGACAGTGGACCTGAAGTGCAGGTGCACGGGTTGCCAGGTGGCAGTAATCAGCGCTGCTCTGGACCTGTAGAAAGATCATACCCCAGGCCCTTGTACCGGAATAAGCCACGAGAAGGTGCTTTGGAGCCCAGAGGTCAAGTGGCCAACTTTTCATGGAGGACGGCTCCCCCTGACTTTCCAACCCTGACAAGCCAACCTACTTCCTGCAGGCAGAAACAGTGCTCCAGGAGCCCCACCAGTCCTCACACTGAAAAGGCGGCTAATTCCCCTCCAGCCAAACTGCTACACTCAGAAATGCCGACCGGGCCTAGACCCCTGCTTCATGATTCAATGCCCACTGAGGCAGAGGCTCTACTAGCCGATATGGAAGCGATAGATTAGGCCTCAACGATGGAGGAAGAAGAGATAGAACAGGCTGTGGTAGAGGCCTTCCTGAAATCTGGGTCCAAGACATTTTCAGAGGCCTTGGTGACCCCAAGACGGGTCCCACTGATGATGGGAATCGGACTGATCTAGACGCTTCTGCTCCAAATGGATGAAGACGCCTCCGCTTACTATTTGTATTTGCTGTTTTTTATGCATGCTGGCTAAGTTTTCTCCTTAATTTTTCTGCATACTGCTACCGCGAGCCCTTTCCTAGGGGTGACTGGCTATTGATATTGGGGGCACCTAAGCATAGGGGGCACAGCTCCCCTTGCCCTGTTAGCCAGGGCACAAATATTTGACACCCACTGTGCTCTCCCATATGGGGAAGGTCTTTCTTCTTCCTCTTTCCTCGTTCCTCCCTCCCCTTTTTACTAGTCAAGGCACAGATTTCTTACATTACCTCTGTGTTTTGATTGCTCCTCCTTTCCTGTTTACCTCCCAAAGACGCTGCTTTAGTGGCCCTAGGACAAACCCCCCCTTCTCTTCTTCTGACATCCAACTTGTACCCTCTGAATCCGACACAAGTTTGGCCGGTGCATTTCCCCTTCCCCCCCTTAGGAAGTTACCAGCTGTACTAAGCTCTATGTAGCCCCTTTTGGCTTCCCAGCCATTAGGGCTCGCCAGATCCAATCGCCCCGACATATAATGTGGACTGTACGGGACAGGGTTAAGGCCGGTATACTCTGACTACCTCATAACCCTCCCCATTTTTGGTGTCTGATCTAGTGTGGCCGATGGATCGGAGGATCCTTCTCGCATGCTTAACTCAGCACCATTAAGGTTTACTAACTGTTTCAGTTATTTGTTGACATAAGGTACTATACTATATATTATTAACTACTGTTGTCTGGTTTTCACTGTTTGGTGTTCCTCTTCTTTTTGTCATATATGTATAGTGCTACATCTTTCTACACCAGTAACTGCTTTGGCTGCTCCCCTCTCACACTTGGCTTATACTCTGGCTCCTTCCTTACCTTGCTGACTGACAGTTACTGAGGTCCTCACTAACTGGTGAACTCTCTCTGACTGTCCCCTTCTCTACAAAGGTATATCTGACCATTTCTCCTGGGTGAGTACTCCTTCCTCTAGTTCTGGCCTACACCCAGAGTTATATGATGGCTAGCAACCTCTCAAGTTCTGAAGGGGGGAAGTGCATGTCCTGGAATGTGAAAGGCCTTAATCACCCCAGCAAATGCACAAAAGTGCTCCAGTTTCTTAACTCCATGGGTACAGACATTGCCCTGCTGCAAGAGACTCACTTGACAAGAAAAACTGTGGCCTGGCTTAAAAAAATTTGGGTGGGGTAAGTTATTGCCAGTTGTGCTTCCAGCAAATCCAGAGGGGTGGCAATATTACTTAGGAAGGCCTCTCCCCTCACATTAGAGGACAAGCATATGGACTCCCAAGGTAGATGGCCGGTGGTTCGTTTGGCTTATCTGGGGGCAGGATGTTGCTAGCCAAGATATATGGACATAATTCTGACTTGGGAGATATATACACAGACATTTCTCAAGCCTTCATGGACCTTATATCTGGCTTCTCTGATATGCCCAATTTGCTCGGAGGGGACCACAATGTGGTCTTCAACACTTTTCTCGATAAGTCTGTTCCCACACCACAGTCGCACCTCAAGGATGTAGCTGCCCTGGGGGAGCTCATTTCAGAATGGAACCTTTATGATCCCTGGAGGCGTGCCCAACCCACAGGCAGGGACTGCTCCTATTATTCTGTAGTACATCACACCCATAGTAGAACTGACTTTTGATTAGCCAATTATGTCACCTCCCCCGGAGTCTCTGATGCCACCATAGGGAATATTATAATTTCGGACCATGCACCAGTGTCTCTGACTTTCTCCCCCCCCCAGGATTGGGATCAACTTCCACTAGGTGGAGGTGTAACCCTCTTCTGATGCTTGACAAGGACTTACAGAAGTATGTCACAGAAGAAACTAGGCTATATTTTTCCCTTAACAATACGGCTGACGTATCTGTTGCTACTCATTGGGAGGCTTTCGAAGCCATAATCAGGGCACGGATCATAGCTTACTCGGCGACACTGACTAAACATTGCAGGTAGTAGATTAAGGGTCTGCAAAATGAACTAACCCTTCTGGAAATGCAATTCAAAGCCTCTGCCTCGTCATGACTGAAATCCCCTTTGTTACCATGCATTGTAGGGTTGAAATACCAGATAAATACCATTTTGAGCAACAAAGCCAAGTGGCAGCTCCTCTGTTACAAGCACAAGACGTGGGAGGGGGGAGAAAAGGGAGGTAGCTTCTCACCTCCCAACTGCACAAGCAGCAATCCTCCTCCAGAATCCTAGTACTCAGAAACAAGGCAGGGGAGAGTTGTCTCAATGCCGAAAGAAATCAATGAAACCATGAAGGACTTCTATCAGACCCTATATGAGACTAGGTCCTTAACATCGGCTTCAGACCTCGCCGATCCGCTATCAGAGTTCTGTAAGGGGTTACCAATACCTAAACTTTCCCAAGAGAAAGCCAATGCCCTAGATGCCCACATAACAGCTACGGAGATCCAAACTGCTCTACCCCATATGGTGAAGGGTAAGTCTCCGGGCCCAGATAGGATGACGGTTGAGCTCTATCAGCTGCTTGGCACTGACATCATCCCCCCTTTGTTCAGAGCCCTGGAAGAGGCTCATAGCTCCACCACTCTCCTGCCTACCATGAGAGAAGCATTGATAACCCTGATCCCCAAAAAGTCATCAGACCCCCTAGATTGTGCAAATTTCAGGCCCATCTTCCTTATATCTGTTGATACAAAACTTCTCGCTAAAGTTTTAGCCTCCAGGCTTATGAGAAGCCTCGCTCAACTGATTCACCCAGCACAATCCGGATTTTTGAAGGGCAAATCAGGAGTGGACAATTTACGCCTTGTTCTAAATTTGAAATGGCTGGCGCTGAATTCCTCAACTCCCATGGCTGCTCTGCCGATTGACTTTTCTAAAGCATTTGATTCGCTTGAGTGGAACTATCTCCATACTGCCTTACAAACTTATGGCTT
This sequence comes from Neoceratodus forsteri, assembly GCA_016271365.2. Taxonomy (NCBI): domain Eukaryota; kingdom Metazoa; phylum Chordata; order Ceratodontiformes; family Ceratodontidae; genus Neoceratodus; species Neoceratodus forsteri. The sequence continues at coordinate 761,827,172 of CM057455.1, read as the reverse complement.
TGGACACTCCTTTCGCTCATGGGTTTCCACTCTACATTATTGCCCTACAGCAAAAATAATTACAAACAGGGATATCTCCTCACCTATTTTTCTCCAAAGAGATACCAGGCAAGGCTGCACCTATCTCCTCTCCAGTTTATTATAGCGCTTGACCCTCTGGTCAGAAAACTCCTGCAGACCCCTGGCATTGAAGGGATACCGGTCAAAGAGATGTCCTTCCTGGTTAATGCCTTTGCTGATGATATGCTCCTCACCCTGTCTGACCCCAACTTATCCCTTCCTCTGGTATTACCTCTTCTGGAAGCTTTTGCTAACCTCTCTGAGCTCAGACTTAACCAAAAGAAAACAGTCTTAGTGCCACTTAACCCCAACTGCTCCAGATCCTGTCTGATTGGGACAGATATTACCTGGGCAGCACAGGGCTTACTTACTTGGGTATCTATATCCCCTTTTCATGGGGGGAGTAAGAGAAAGCTAATTTCTTCCCCATGATGTCTGCACTAACTGTGGAGATACAACGGTGGAAAAAACTTGGGCTCTCCCTTAAAGGGAAAGTGGAGGCAATATGTATGTTTATTCTTCCAAAAATTTCCTTCTTGCTCTCTAACCTTCCAATCCCTATTTCACATAAGACCCTTGCCTCTCTGGACAACCTGGTCCCCTTCTTTTTATGGGAGGGTAGAACAGCTAGGTGAGGTCGACTAAAGCTGAGGGCACACTGGTCCAGAGGAGGCCTTGGACTCCCCTGGTGGTTAGGGTACCAACTGGCCTTTCGAGTGGCCCAAGCTACTACTTGGTTCCATCTGAACCTTTCCTCCCCCCCACAATGGATGCTTTTGGAGAAGGCTTTCTTACCGGGTGACTCCCTGTTTTTCTTCCTTGTGGGGGGGGGGAAACACAGGGGCCACCATCTCACCCCAGTCATGACCACCACGTGTGAGGCATGGAGACAGGCCATCCGACTGGCTAACGGCATGCTCTCTTCATATCTCCCTCTGATTAAATATGCCCCCCCTCTGGAACAACAGACTCATCCTTATCAACCACAAGCCAGTCTTCTGGTCTCACTGGGCCCATCAGGGGATACGAGTTGTTGGGAACTTGCTCCTCGAGGACAACAAAACTCTGAAGGCCTTTGAGGCTCTGTAAAGGTGGTACAGCCTTTTCAGCCATGACTTTTGGAGGTACTTGCAGATATGGGACGTTTTACACCCTTTGCTAGTGAAGCACCTGGAGGACTCCATGTGGAACTGTCTCACCTCCATCCACCTTCCCAAAAAGGGGTAGGGCTTAGTAGGGCAAATCTACAGACTAATAAGAGACTCCTGGCCAGATGCCACAACTGACTGCAAGATAGCCTGGGAAGCAGAACTTCAGCGCCCCATTCCTGCACACCTCTGGGAATCTTGGCTCAGGTCCGCACATATGCTGTATACTGATGCAAAAAGCCAGCTAAAACAGTTAAAAATTCTTCTTCGCTGGTATCAAACACCGGCTAAGTTATAAAAACTCAAGGTACTCCCCCTTGACAAGTGTTGGAGGTACTGGAGCTCTCCAGTCCACCTTCTTCATACACTTTGGACCTGCCCTACTCTTCAAGTGTTCTGGGCTGTGGTTCTGGAGGATTGCTCCCGGATTGTTGGGCAGCAAATCCTTCACTCCCAGGACACGCTTCTCTTGGGTGACACTTCCACTCTGGACCCTCTTCCCCTTCCTTTGAAGGTTTGGACTTTGTCTGTGGTGATGGAGGCCAAAAGAGCCATCCTGATGAACTGGCAACAACCCCTTCCCCCTTCGCTTGCCAGTTGGAGAGTGTCTGTAGCGAGGCTAGCTGTGTTCGAAAGAGTCACTGCCTCTGCAAAAGACAAGTTGGGGAGCTACCACAATAAATGGGATCTGTATCTCAGCTCTCATATCTGCACAGTTCCTCTACCACTGCCAAATAACCGCCCCATAACATAACTCCCTCTGTTCATCCATCTAGGTGTTGCCATTCCGCAGGAAGGAGCTCTCCCCTAATGTCTCTTTTGGTCTTTTCCTGGTTTCAGCCTTCTTCATTACTGTGATTCCTACATTCTGGTCTATCCCTGTTATATCTATTCATTGTTATATTAGTGTGGATATAGTTGCAATATGTTCCAAATTCCAATAACTGGCAATATGATTTGGCTAGGTCCACCTTGTTGCCAAACAGATTGGCAAGATATGCACAACATGTTATTTCAGAGGTAGGAAATGCCTTACTAGAGATAGGGACCTTGTAGGTTAAAAAGATTGTTATTTAAAAGTTGCTTTTTCCCAGATTATGGGTGTTATGCGTTTAAATCCTGCTGTGCTTATATCTCAGTTATCATCAGTCAAGCTGTTATCACTTGATATGCCTTTTCGTAGAGACTTTGGTACAGGTAAACTATGCAACCTGCTGTTTAATTATACAGATGTATGATGTACACTTTGCAACTCAAAAATGGAAATACTAATAAAATATTATATGATAAAAAAAATCCTAGCAACTCGATTGGAAAAGGTATTGCATTTACTAATACAGAAATCACAGGTTGGATTTATGAAGAGTCAGCAGGGCAATGATATCCTCTGGGCAGTGATTAATTTGATGCAACTCGCCACTAGAGGTCCTGATTCTGCTTCTGTAGTGGCAATAGATGCTGAAAACGCATTTGACTCCATTGAATGGCACTACTTGATGCATGTACTCTTGGTGGTGGGAATGGGTTCTGTCTTTAAGAAGTGGATTCAGTGTTTGAATTCTATACCAAGGGTGAGGGTTTTGGCCAATGGGGTTTTATCTGAGTCATTTTCTTTATTCTGAGGTACTAGGCAGGGTTGACTATTGAACCTCTCAACATGGCTTTGTGTCAGCACCTGGATATACATGCTACTTCTATTGGAGGTCGGCCATTTTCCCGCTTTACTATATGCAGATGATCTGTTATTGGCACTGACCAAAGTGGAAGTCTCTTTGCCCAGGGCTTGGGAGGTCTTTGATTCTTTTAGTGCAATTTCTGGTCTTAAAGTGAACAGGACAAAGACAGAAATATTGCTGCTGTTTAATGCTGATCCTAAATGGGTTTCCATGTGCCCAAAAACTCTTTAATGGTCGGCTAAGGGCATTCGCTATTTGGGTTTACATATTTCCAGTAAACCCCAAGAAATGTGTTATACGAACATGCAGGAGTTATTGCCATAGCTGTATACAGATCTGAATAGATGGGGAAATTGCATTTGACTCTTCCCGGTTAGATTACTGCTATCAAAATGATGATTCCCAAAATTATTTTACCACATAAGTAATGTGGCTATGCTTATACCCTTAGGGTTATTGAACAAGATAGACAGAATGTTTTCAAATTTTATTTGGGAAGGGGAAATCCTTGTTTCAGCAGGAGAGCATTGAGGGCACCAGGACACTGGGGTTGGAATATGCCTTCACCTTGGGCCTACCATTTGAGCCATGGCCTGAAACAGACTTTGTGTTGGTTTAACCCTTTTTCTGATATTTCTCCATTATGGGTCAAAATAGAAAAAGTCATCTTGGGGGAATCTTCCCTTTGTTACTGCGGCTCTGAGAGACCCTCTCCCTGTTCCTGACCAAATGACGCTTTCCATTCACTTTTCCATGTGGTCTTGTAAAAAAGCCTTTAGTATGTTGGGATGGGATCCTGGTTATGTTGATCCATATGAACCCATATGGAAGGACCCAAGGATATAGCTCCATGTCAAAATGGTTAATGCATAAAGGTGAACGTCATAAAAGTGAATCAAATAAGGCAACTACAATAACGGCAACAAGAAATTTAAGTGAACATAGTTAAGGGTAATTTCAGCAGGCATTTCCACTACACCACAGCAATAATCAAGGATGCTCTATCCCTGAAAGTGGCGGCAACCTCCATATCTCGCTGGGATACATAGCTGACATGCAGGAGCAAAGGTTTCCCCTCCTGGCTGACTAGAAACTGGATGCACATTCTCCTCCAATAGCTCATCTACGGCTACCATCGCATTATAGGCATCCTGACTCGGTATGTCCCCAAACCCCTGTATTTCTAATTATCCTAGTCTGAGTCACACTTGCATTCACATGATTGCATTCTTGTGTAATCACCATTAATTCACATTCGCTGTTACTTCATGGTCACCATTTTTGTATTAGCCCTTATTCAATCACTGTTATGACTTAACTGTTGTTACCTGCTACTGGGGATACATATTGGAGATTTTTATATATATTGTATTGGAGTTCATGGGTTCTAAGGGGATCCTTTGGGTGACTGACCTTCTGGACCAAGAGAGTGTTATGTTACAATCATTCCAGCAGTTACAGTACACCTATGGGTTACCAGCTCATTATGTCTGGAGATATTTTCAACCACATCACACTTTGTCATCAGGTCTTTTAAAAAATGTTAAAATAATATTAAAGAAAATCAGCAAAGCATTTACAGAAATGGGATAAAGTCTCTAAGGGTTACACGAGTGTTATCTATAAGCTAATACAAGAAAATGTTTTCCCTTATTGGGAAATTCCTTGAGTCAAATGGGCTAATGATTTTCAGGATCCCTTAGTTTCAGAGATCTGGTGTGGTTGTTGGGTTAAGCCTCATCGGGCCCCTCCTGATCCAAAATTGCAACTGGTACGAAAGAAAATTCTAAGCTGATGGTATAGAACTCTGGATAGATTGGCTAAGATGGGGCTATCAGTCTCCAGTGACTGTTGAAGAAGTGATAAGGATGTGGGCACTTTATTCCATATTTTATGGAGCTGTTCCTTGTTGGGTGAGTGATGGCTGTATATTATTGTTTCCCTGGAACGAAGTCTGCAAATTCCATCTCCCTTGCTCTTCTCATTTTTGGATCCAGGGCGATCCAACCATGTTAACTGCACAAGCCTCACAATTCAAAGCGACTATTTACAGTATACTGCTGCCCTGGAAGCTAAGTGTCTTCTTCTTCTTCAATGGAGGCCCTCCATCCTTCTTTCTTATGGTCAATGGGTACACATAGTCTCTAAACCAGCTTACTACCTGCAGGTGCTATATTGGTGACAGAAAGCCCTTTCAAATTTTTTTAAGGCATGGCCCCTTTGGCTAAGCAATGCTGGGGTGAAACATGTGACTCTGTTGAGTCTTTTGTCCATGGTTACTATTAGTTTAACTTTTAGATACCCTGGGTGGGTGAAGGAGGTCACTGCTGCATAGGTATTTAATAATGTATGCACATGTATTTAATAATGTATGCTTTATGAGGTTTTTTTTTAGTGTTCTGGAATTTTTGAACAATCAATCAGACAGTTTTCAAATGTCGTTTGTGATAATAAATTGTTCTCTCTTGTGTTTCCTTTTCCTCTTAAATCTGTGACATGTATGTCTAATGCCTGTTTTGTGTTTCTGATGATCATTCTCTTTTTTGTCATGATGGTGAATGTGTATTTTTATGGAAAACTCAATAAAATGTTTATATACAAGTTTCAGTCTTATCTTCCGAAAGATTGTCCGTTTTCTGATTCTGTTCTTTTTTCCACATTCATGACTGGTAAGCATCAGAAAAGTGGGCCCACATTTTCAAAGGAGATGCACGTCGCGAAGTGGAGTTGCACTGTGCATCCCAGATAATGAGTGGAACCATGATATTCAAAAGGGAGAGATAAGCTGCACATCTCCAGATGCACCATTGTACATCTATGATGTATGTGGCACATATAGAGAGGGCGTTCCCATGAATGTGCTGTGCATTCCTATATTCAGCTAAAATGTGTGGTACATCTGCTGCACATCTCAGAGATGAGGACCCCAAAGTTAGGCATGGAAAAAGCTTGCCTAAATGGTCTGCCACCCATAGGCAGGCTGCAGAACTGCAGGCAAGCCATCCGAAGACAGCCCTTGGAGGTGCACCAGGACATGCTCCAGGCACCCACACAGGATGGATGAACCCTGAGCCACAGGTACTGTGTCACCACTAGCACCATCCAGGGAGCAACCCCCCACACTGCACCCTTGACATAGACACCCAGCAGCCACATGCCAGTGCTGTTGGGTGCCCCCCCAGACACACCAGCAGAGTGCACAGCCACAATGCAGCAAATGTAACAGGGGCCATGGCCTGCACCCATGCGGCATGCAGGGTACAACTTGGTGGTGGCATGCACCCAGGATGCCATCTGTGGCAATGTTGCCCAGGTAGCCTAGTGGACAGGTGGCAGCCTGGCACAGACCAGGGACTGACCTGTGGCACACACCCATGGTGGTACACCATAGGTGCACACAAGTGGGCCCCCCCACTAGTGTACCTGGTCACCCTCTGCATGGTGCCATTCCTTGCAGTCATCACCATGTTCCACTCATAAGGGGGGGTGGGGCACTGAAGGTGACTGTACTGTACACTGCATATGGAGATGGTGTATCACATGCATGTGGCATACCGATCAGACTGTGTCACCCTATGCCTTCCCCTGTTGCATGTCCAGGTGGACTCCTGCGGCCACTGTCTAGGTGGGCCCCCTGTACCCCAGTCTGACCCTGAACATGGCTATGGGTAATAGAACTGAACACAGGCCAATGCAGTCCACCCACCCACACACAAACAGTCCATCACACCTGCCTGATAGGCTACAGTACCTTCTGTTCACCTTTGTGGAATGGAGTGACAGATTTGCACAGCTAGAACTGAGCATGCCATGGGTATGCAAATGGCCTGAATAAATTCCAGTAATGAGCTGCGCATGTGGTAGATGGGGTTAAAATGTGCAATAAGGTCATTTGCATATCCAGGCTGAATATTGCAAAATAGCGCATTGCGGAAGTGACTTTGCATCGCGCATTTCCCCATGATCCGCATGGGGCTCAGGTCACTTGCTGCACTGCGATCTCCTACTATGTGATCGCACATCTTTGGGATACTCAGCTGGGCATGTGCAAGCACATCTCACAGTGTATCTTCTAAATATCCCATTAGTTTGGGCCAGCGCATCTCAAATGCATGGCACAGGCACATGAGCGAGTTAGCAGGGGACTTTTAAATATGGGGGCTTGAGTTTGCAAGTCCCAATAGCAGCTTCAGTTGTCACAAAAGTAGGGCATGTTTTTTGTGACTTACAACAGTCTAGTTTCATTAATATTTAAAAAAGGTTTTCTGTTAAAAAAAGTTAAGAATCATCCTTAGAACCTACACTATGGACTACAAAACTTTTAGAACCTCAGTAATTACAAACACATTTAAATGGATAAAGGTTTCTCTTGTTTTCCTATTTTATAGACAACTAGAGCTTACTACAGCAGGGGTCTTATCTAACAAAACTGAGTACCTACTGAAAAAAGTGATTTTCATCAGTTTTGGAAAAATCTAGTTATGAAATATTTGCAGAAAAAAATGAGCACTGAATGAGTGAAAACTGGAATTTATTTTCTTATTAACTGAAAGAGAAACTGTCAGCTTTTATTTGAATTTCCTAAATGTATTGTATTAATTGTCCTGTTGGCATTACTAGGGCTACAAACTATGTAACTGCTACTGGACTTACATAATTCTCCTATTTACTGATTTTGTTTGAGGTGGTTACAACTAAATATAAAGTGTGTGGGGGGCATGGCTTAGCAGCAGACCAGAACAGAACAGATGCTCCTTCTTACATAGAAACATAGAAGTTGACGGCAAATAAGGACCACAAGGCCCATCCAGTCTACCCATTTCTTTTTCTACCTTATGAATGTGCCACAGGCCTTTGCTCTGTCAATGGCCTATCTATTCGTACTCATCTGTATTGCTCCCTTATGACTATCCCATGCCTGTTTGAAGCCCTGCACTGTATTCATATCCACCACTTCCTGAGGTAGGCCGCTCCATGCATCCACCAATTTTTCTGTGAAAAGAACGCCCTCACATTACCCCCTTAATTGGCCTCTCTAATCTCATGCGGTGTCCTTTGTCCTGCTATTTTTCTTATATTGAAACATGTTAGACTCTTTTCACCTTGTTAATGCCCTTAAGGTGTTTGAATATTTCAATTATATCACCTCTTTTCCCTCCTTTGCTTTTAGGGTATACATGTTGAGTTCAGTTAATCTGTCCTCATATGTTTTTCTGGTGCAGTCCCTGCACCATTTTGCTGCCCTTCTCTGACCGCCTCAATTTGGTTAATGTCCTTGTGAAGGTGTGGCTCTCCAGTACTGCACGCAGGCATCCAGATGGGGCTTAACCAGTATCTCGTAAAGAGAGATTATTACCCCCTTCCTCCAACTTGTGATACCCCTACTAATACACCCCAACATCCCTCTAGGCTTACCTACTGCTTTAGAGGTCTGCTTGGATGATTTCAGGTCATCAGTGATGATGACGCTCAAATCTCTTTCTTCCATTGTGACTGCCAGCATCTCCCCTCCCAGCCTATAGGTGGTTTCAGGGTTTCTCTTCCCTATTTGCACAATCTTGCAGTTCTTTGCTTTAAACCCCAGTTGCCACTTTTCTGACCATTTTGCTAGTTTATCCAGATTTCTTTTCATTCTGCCCACACCATCTGGATCATCTACACTGTTGCAGATCTTGGTGTCATCTGCAAACAGACAAACCTTACCCTCCAGTCCATCTGCAATGTCACTGACGAAGACATTGGTATATATACAGTAGTTCTTTTTATCATTATTGGTTATTCACCTATATGGGTTACTAGGCATTATGGTAAGGGAGAATTTGGGTTTCTACTTCTTCCTCATACGGTAACCCAGTAAAGGCTCTGTGACTGCTATTAACGTCATAAGAGAAAATCAATTGTCCATTTATGTATCCATTCATGGGATTTTGTTGTAAGTTTTGCTTGCAACATTGATAAATAAAACTGAAAAATTAATTGTAAAGTGACACACTTTAAAGTCTATAGGCCGATGCTCCCACATTTCCACGAGTATAATGCTGTGCCAATCCATAGATAAACTCCTTCATGAATGAGTTTGTAATTTTTATATCTCTATGGGATAAATATTGAGTCTAAAATTGATGCCTTTACCGATTTTGGTAAAGCTACCCTCTCTGAAATAGGAGTGCTTCAACCTGGTTAATTTGTGGTTTAAAAATAGATGTGGACACTAATTCACATGCCTGGAGTCATGGTTTCAATTTTCATACAGTAAATGTTTCCCATTAAACAGTAGTGTGAAAAAAAATTCCTGCTGGGAATCGAGCCTGCCCCACCACCTCTGTCCTGGGGCTCTGCTACTGTGCTATCATTCCACATAGTGATACAGAAGGTTTCTAGACAGAGGTGTACAGTATGCTATCAATATAAATTGCAGTGAGAATGAAAAAATAGTCCAGACTGCGAATTGAATGCTGGCCCTGTCCTGGTGTTCTGCCACTGTGCTATTATTCTACATGGTGGGACATAAGAAACACAGATGCATGCTAGCAACATAATTTATAGTTAGGAAGACAAAATGTTCACCACTGGGAATCAAACCCAGGCCCCTCCCACCTACTGGTCTGGTGCTCTGCCTCTGTGTTATCCTTCCACATGGTGGGAAAGAAGGTTTCTAGACCGAAATACCTGCTATGAGAAAGCATATTCCTACACTAAGTGCAGACCCCCATGCACAAATGCAGTGGAGTTTAGTAACGAACTTTCTGCCAAATTGAAGTAATGCTTTCCAACAAGTTGGTGGAGCCTTTGTAAATAAGTTCCTGACTCAAAGAGTTGTAATTCCTAAACTTTTAATAAATAAAAAAATCTACACAAGCCTCAAAGTCTCAGCCAGAACTTATTACAGTGACTGCCACATAGAACCAACAGTTCAGTTTTATGAAAGTCAAAAACTGAACCTAGGTCCCTCCCAACTACTGTCCTGGTGCTTTGTCATTGTGTTATCATTCCATGTGGTAGGCAGAATGCATCTAAAGATGGTTTTATGCTAGCCTCCTACTAGCTACTGCACTAGTGTTGTGCCACTGCGCAATCATTCCACATGATGAAACAGAAGGTTTTTAAACAGAGATGGATGCTAACAACATAATTTTGTGTGAGAAAGAAAACATGTTCATGCTGGGAATCAAGCAAGGCCCTGCCCAACTGCAGTCCTGGTGCTCTGCCATTTTGTTATTATTTCACATGGTAAGACAGAATAGTGAGAGAGAGAGAGAGAGAGAGAGAGAGAGAGAGAGAGGTGAGAGAGATGCATGCTAATAACACAAAGTGCTTCAAAACTTCCTAAAATTCTGACATCAGCACTGACATCAGCAATGGCATCTAACAATTTCTCTCATACTATGTAAATTGTAGTTAGAATGAAAAAAAATGGGCCATTCTGCAGTTTGAACCCATGCTTATCCAAACTGCTGTACTGGTACTCTGCCACGTTGCAAAAATTCCACATTCTAAGAAAGGTTTCTAGACAGAGATGCATGCAAAAAGCTGTATCGAACAGCCAGGCCAGTGGCATAGAGGGCTGAGGCTCTGTGTGCCATACCTCTCATCACGTTGGTGACCTGAGTTTGGGAATGAGCTAGGCTAGCTGGAGCTTGTGGGGAAGAGTGGTGGGAGAGGACTGAGAAGCCACCTGGCAGCTCTCCTCTCCTGAATCAGAGTGATGTGCCATCTTGGCTCTTGGCTGCCACCAGGCTGAGGCATAGGATGTATGCACAGCTGACATAAGTTGGGGGGAGGGAGCAGTGGTCGTGGGATGCATGAGACCCTCCAAGCATGTTTCATTGCAGCTAGGGAAGTGAATAAAATGGAGGAAAACACAACAAGGCAGGCATCAGTGACATGCCGAGCACTGAGCCTCTACCTGCCCCTTCACCAGGGACCACTTGCTGGCATATGGGAATGTAACTCTGGGTGGGGAGGGTGGTTCTCTCCCTCCTGGCCCCACCACGGGGGAATCCATGGGGGTACTCACCAGATCAGGTAAGCCTGAGGAGATAGTGAACTGTAAGGAATGGTGGGGCAAGGGCAGCTGGGAAGCAAGCCTGTCTTGAACAGGGAGCACAAACAAATAAGGAAAGAAAAACTGTAGTGAAGAAGAAAAAAATGTTCACAACTTGGTATCAAACCCAGGATCCCTTGACATCACTGTCCTGGTGCCCTGCAACTCTGCTATGATCCCATATGGTGAGACAGACAGTTTCTAGAGAGATTCACACATGCTAACAATGCAAATTATAGTGACAAAGAAAACATTTTCCTGCTGGGAATCGAACCAAGGTCCCAGCCTGATTATTGTCCTTGTGCACTGTCACTTTGCTGTCATTCACATGAACATATGAGCAGATGAAGAAGCCAGCAGAATAAGACCACTTGGTCTGCTCCTATTGTGAGGTCCACAGATTAAGCTACTTTATCTGCCCCCCCTCTGCAGTCCTAAAATCCTTTCCATCCACCCCCATGTCCCTTAATCTACTCTTAAGTCTGTCACAGCCTGTTTTGAAGCTGCCACTGTTTTCAACAAGACTACATCTTCCAGCAACACATTTCAACTGGGCACCACTCTCTCCATGAAGACATGCTTACTAGCCTCCTTCCTAAATCTCCCCCTTCAACTTAAGACTGTGTTCCCTCATATTTTGTTTGCCCTTAGCTTAAAGAGACCCTCCTTATCCACCCTATTTATCCCTTTCAAGTACGTGAAGGTCTCAATCATGTCTCTTCTCTCTCTCCTGTCCTTCAGACAGTACATGTTCTGGGCCCCCAACCTTTCCTCATATGCTTTACTCTGCTGGCGCATGGTCATTTTCACTGCCCTCCTCTGGACTGTCTCCAATAGGTTAATGTCCTTTTAATGGTTTGGGCACCAGTTCTGTACTCCATACTCCAGATGTGGCCTCACCAATGGCCTATACAAGGGCAGTACAACCTCTCTCTCATAGTACTTATCCCCCTGGCTATGCAGCTGAACATCTTATTTGCCCTAGCTGCATCTTTCCTGTATTGTGTAGAGTGCTTCAGGTCACTAAGGATTATCACTCCTAGATCCTTCTCCTCCAGTCCTAGCACCAAGACCTGTGGGATGCCACTGGTGACCTCCTTGATGCTGGATAACTCTTCTCTCACCACCAAGTTCTGGATCCTGATCCTCAGCCAGTTTTCTACCCATCTGATTTTCTTCTCCCCGACTCTGAGATCCACCGGCTTCCTGATCAACCTGTTGTGGGGTATAGAGTCAAAGACCTTGCTGAAGTCCATTGGGAAAGGATGTCCACTGCTTGGCCCCTGTCTACTGTTTTAGTGGCTCAGTCAAAGAAGTCAATCAGATTCATTTGAGACTAACTCCCACCAATAAACCCATGCTGCTTCACATCCTGGAGACCATGATCCTCTATATACTCTTCCAACCTTTCCTTAAGTATGATCTCCATGAGCTTCCACATGATTGAGATCAGACTGACCAGTCTGTAATTCCCTGGATCATCCTTTGGGCCACTCTTATGGAGGGCACCATATGCGCCATTCTCCAGTCCTAAAGTATCATGCCTGACTCCAATGAACTATTGAACAGACCAGCCAGTGGCTCTGCAAGCTCCTCTGCCAGTTACCTAAGCACTCGTGGGTGCACGCTGTTCAGCCCTAGTGATTTGTCCACCTTCAATGCTAGCAGCCCTTTCCTCACTCTATCCCCCTCTACCACAATGTCCTTGGTCCCCTCCCCCACTCATCTTCTCTCCCTGTTAGCACTGGTCGGCCCTTCTCCCTGGTGAAGTCAGAAAAGTATTTGCTCAGTACCTCTGCTTTTTCCCCATTGTCCTCCACCCACTCGTCCCCTTTCCAAAGCCTAACAATCCCATCCTTCTTGTCTCTTTTCTTGCTTATATAGTGAAAAAAGCCTTTCTCCCCTACTTAATTCCCTCATCTATTTGCAGTTTCTTCTAATCCTTACTTGCCTCACAAGCCATCTTTAGATAGTTTTCCCTATCTTCCTCTCTCTTGGTTTTCTTGAACTTCCTATTGGCTAACCTCTTGTCCCTTACTGCTTGGGCAACCTCAGTGCTAAACCAGCTAGTTGCTTTGGCCCTTGAATTCTTCACCCTGAGTGTAATGCACTGCTCTGTGGCAACCATTTTTTCCTTTTAATGATGTACCACCTTTGGTACAGCCCTATACCTGCCTTGATACATACCAGGTGCCTCTTTAGCAACTTACCCTTCATCCTGAAGTCTGCCCTTCTAAAATCCAGGATTTTGGTCTTAGTGGGAAGTTTTCCTTTCCCATATCCAACCTGAACTGCACTGTATGTTGATCACTTCTACCCAGGAGCTCCTTGACCATTATATCCTGTATGTGGTCCCCATTCGTAAGCACCAGATTGAGGATTGCCTCCTCCCAGGTAGGTTCTGTGATGACCTGAGTCAGGAACCCATTCTGCAATGATTCTAGGGTCATCTGACTCCTGGCACATGTTGTGGTCAGTACGCTCCAGCCTACCTTGAGCAGGTTGAAATCCCCCATGATTGCTACTGTATCACTCCCTTCCCTGTGGCATTCAGCATTTGTGAGTTCAATTCCATGTCCATTTCCTCTTCCTGGTTGGGGATCTGTAAACCACCCCCAATCACACCAGTCTCCCTCTATTAGACAGCAACTGAACCTGCATTACATTCACCCTCCCCAACTCCCCCCTCATACATGTTATACCTTCCCTGATGTAAACCTCTATCCCCTTCCCTACTACCCTCTCATTCCTTTATAATATATACCCAGGGATTGAGAGGTCCCAGTAATGGTTTAATGTAGCCGAAGTCTCAGCAACTGCCACAGTGTCCACACTTTTTCTCCTAATAGTGCCTGCCAGTCATCCATCTTGTTTCTGAGATTTTGTGCATTCAGGGACACCACCTTCCACCTAAAATCTGAGCCTCCATCCCTTCTTCCACTTCTTTCTTTCCCATATCTCCCCTCTGCATGCTACCGCCACCCTCCATTTCTGGTTGCTTTGGTCTCCATCCACCTCCACCCTCCAGACCCCTTCTACTGATATGAGTGGAGGTCTGTTGGCCTTCACCTCCCAGAGTCATCTGTCCTGTAGGCCTGCCTGCCCCTCTCAATAGTTTAAATTAAGTTTATGGGTTATGTACCCCCTAATTTGTCACTGAGTACTCTTGAGCCCCCTTCCTACTGTGTTCTAGTCTGTCTGGTGCAAAAAGTGTTCATTTGATCAGGTGTCCCCCAAAGTCTCCCATATACAAAAACCCTTCCTCCTTCACCATTCCCTCAGTCAGTCATTGAATTCCTCTTCCTTTTCTTCCTGACTTTGCCAGCCCTTGTCACTGATAACACCTCTAAGAATGCCAGCAATCTTTCTACCTCCCCTGAAGGTCCTCCCTAATGCCCCGAATCTGCCTTGTACTACCTCCACCTCTTCCTCAGCTAGATCATGGGTGCCTAGGAGTATAACTATGTTTGGATCCCCCAACTCCCCTTATCATTTTCCTGATTCTTGGGCACCCTTTACCTGCTGTCATCCCTGGCATTCTAATCACCTTGTGTCCCCTTCCTTCCCCAGTAAATACCCTTCATTATGGAGTCTCCTAGGGTTACCACTCTTCCTCCCCTTCCTTCCTTTCTTCCTTCCTTCCTTCCTTCCTCAGCTGCTATATGAGCTGCTCCCCTTCCTAACTGCTCCCCCACTGCTATGGTTAACATCCTGCCACAACCTGTACTTTTCCCTCCAACTGTTTCTCCATTCCTTTCCAGGACCTTCACTTTCTGGCTAGCAATGCTAGAATCTACTTTTTCCTCTCTGCCTCCTATCCTACCCTCTCCATCCCCCACCATCTGCTCTACTTTGACTTTTTCCCTGCATACCTTGACCACCCTGCAGAGACCCACCTCCCCTCATACTTCTACCTCGACTTTGTTGTCTTAACCCAACCTTCTACCCCACCTCCTGTATCCCCCTTTCCAGAAACTGGATCAAACTATTGATTAAAGGCACCCCCTCAGGAGTTCACACTCCTGTAGTGTTCCTTATAATCTCACCCTTGTGGAGTCACGTGATGGAGTTAACCTGCTAGCAGCTCTCTCTGTTTGCTCCTGCCCCTCCCTGGATTAACTACACTTTTCCACTATATAAACTGCTTTGTCAGTCTTCCTTCCTTCTTGGGCTGACTGCTGGACTGTTTTGGTGAGTTACTCAGGCATCCACAGCAAATATGGAAGGTGAGACGCACGACTCTCTCCTGTGACATACCCCACCATCCACTCCCAACAAGGCCACAAAAAAATCCAAGACCCAAGTTTCTGGAGAAGGTCACACTCCAGCAAAGCCTTCAGGGACTACACCCCTGATGGAGGAGTGATTCTTCAGTGAATTTCTTCTCTTCTGTGAGGAGCTCCAATCCCTGATGAAAGAACTGAAATTTTTAGCTGTTTCTCTGGAGGACTTGCATAAGCACATTGGTGACAATGAGGTGCACATGGTGCCATTGGAGTGACTGATGACCAAATTGAATCTGAGCTAGTTGCTTTACAGCAGAAGTCATCGCAGTTGGAAGAAAAAATTTAAGACTTGCAGGGTCGGAGCTGCCACAACAATGCTGTGGTAATAGGGCTAACTGAAAAGGAGGAAGGCTGCGACCCCATACTCTTTGTCCAAAAGTTTGTGGAGAAACTGGCTGCACCTTTGCCTTATGGGGCTCAATATTCCATGGAGTGAGCACATCACACTCTATGCCCCATGCCTCCAGCAGGATTGCCACCTAGTCAGCTTATCTTTACATTTCTGAATTATCTAGGGAGACATTTCCTGTCTAAAGTTCGAGAGATGCAAGAGGTTCACTGAGATGGAACATGCCTTAGGATAGCGCAGGATCTTCTGAGCTCAGTCCAGCAGTGGTGTACGGCTTTCCATCCAGTTGTCACCAAAATCATTGCTGCTGGCATCAAGTTCAGGATGGGCTACCTGGCTTGGCTGCAGGTCCTAATTAAGGATAAATGGAAAAGCTTTGACACCTCAGAGCTGGCTCTCACCCAGCTGAAGCGGGCACTGCCTGATTTGTTTAGGGGTTGTTGATCCCTAAAGCAGGGTAGGGCTCAGCCTGCAAGGACTGGGGTATGCTTTTCTTTTTCTTCATTCTGTGCTACCATGCAGTACTTATTGGACTCATGATTGTTGCGTCCTGCTGGGGGATCAGTGGAATTGGGCTGGCTAGGACTATGCTATATAGAGACTGTGCCTAAATTTACTTGCTCGGTGCTGGATTTCTCCCTTGTTGCTTCCCCTCTTGATCTTTGAGGCATCACACCTGTTCGACATCCTGTCTGCCACTCTTCTTTTTTTCACTTTTGGCAGTTTCAGTGCTCCTGTATAAGGGACTCACTCTGAACTGTGGCCATTGGACACTATCAGGTAAGGCCGCTACTTCTACTCATAACTGGGCTGTCTAAGAGGTTTTTGTGTGCTGGTTAAACTTTTTGATGTAGCTGTTGCTGCCAGACTGTATGTTGGTGGGCTCAGTACCTGCTGAGTCATGGTGGTAGTCAATGCACACCATAGGCATCAGAGTGTTTAGTTCCTCAGGGCACACTGGATGTCTCTATTGTGGACTTTCATCCCTGGATCTGGTTTATATTGGATCATCATGGTACACTATTTGGGTGATGAACTCATGTCCATTGTGACTCACAGATGGGTATCTGGGGATCCACGGTTGCGTGATGATGGGTCTCCCTGCTTTTTCAGGGACTGGCTTAAAGCTGTGTTCTGGAAGCTGGTTGCTCTGCCTACACTAAAGTACCACCCATATGAACTTAGTCCTGCCCTATCCTACAAATATGGAATATTCTGGGAGTTCCATGTTTCGTTGTCATAATTAATGTATTTTGCTGTTTTCAGTTTAGCTGTTATGTTTTGCCTATCTGGGGAGGGAGGGACCTAGAGGGGTCATGGGTGTTTAAGTATTCTTTTAATGTTTCAGGGGATTTTATCACAAATTTAAGGCAGCTAATTTATGGTTCCTTAAGGGTCCAGTTGTTTTTCTTTGAGGGGGGAGGGGGCTCTGCTTTAGTAAACTAGTTACCTTGTTGTGTCACTGTGTGGGTTAGGGGTTGCAGAGCTCTCATTAGCAAATGTTGGAATTTTCAAGGGGAGGGGTGGGAGAGAGGTGTTTATTGTGGTGTGGTCTGACTCATCAAGGACCAAAACTGTTATTGTTTGGAGGGTGGGGGGCATACTCCGGGATTCATGCTTCCCTGGTTCTTTGCTGTTTTGCCACTTGGCGTTTACCTGTTTACATTAAGGGGGCCATGTTTTTACTTGTATAAAGATTCTGTTATTTTGTTTTCCAGCTTATGGCTTACTGGGGTTTTTGAGGCACTTGTCTGTTTATGGTTGGGATTTTTTTCCAGGGGGGTGGGAAACAGTTGGTTGGGAGGTCTCTTTTTTGGGGGGGGAGGTCAGGGAGGTTTGGAGGCATCAGTAAAACAGTTATTTTTTCTTTGGTTATGGACACTTGGTGCATGGCTTTTGGTCTTCTCTCTCATTTCCCTCAAATCTGATGTCCAATTCCCATAAGTTCCTCACTTGGAACATCCTGGGGGCCCATGCTAAGCCTAAGAGGTACCAAATTATTAAGCATATTAAGCATATTCATCACCTTAAAGGGGACATTTCCTTCCTACAAGAAACCCATCCTCTAGAAAGGGAATTTGCTCTTTTTCAGAAGCAATGGGTCGGACAGGTATTTACCATAGGAGACAATACCCAGAGTAGAGGGGTAGCCGTTCTCATATCTCATCATGTCCCATTTCAAAGTCTACAGTGTTTGAGGACTCTAAAGGTACTGTAGGTTTTTGTCCCTTCAGGGGGATTCTGGACAGAGTAAAATTCCTGATTGGTTGCCTCTATGGGCCAAACATAGACTCCCCCTCTTTTTTTTACCGGCCTTGCCTCTGTTTTTTCTCCCTTTCTAATGCTTTCATTACTATTGGGGGGGACTGGAACCTCCCCTTCACTCCTGATTTGGACAGGTTGGATGGACATCAGGCTCACTTGCCCCCTGCTCAGTGTGCCCTTAGATAACCAACAGATTTTCTGGGTGTATGTGTTCCATGGAGAGTACTTTATCTGGATTCTAGAGAATTCATCTTTCACTATCCAGTCCATGGATCCTCTTCCTGATTAGATTATTTTATTCTAAGCCATGCCTCCCTGGGAGGGCATGCTGGGCTGTGGCTTGGCCCTGGCATTATATATGACCACTCAGAAGCATTGTGCACCCTCTCGTTCTTGCGCCTCCAGGATAGGTATATGACTTGGAAGCTTAACAATCAGCTCCTCAAGGAAGAGTGGGTAGTTCAACACATTAGCGACCAGATAGATCTGTTCAACTCAAGCAAACAGGGTACTGCTAGTCGGGAGGACTTAGAGTGGTGTGCCCTGAAATGCTATCTTAGAGGAGAATTTGTTCATCTTGTCTTCACCAGAAAACTTAAGAGGGAGCAGGAGACATCTGACTTGCTCACCCGCATCAGGGAAATTGAGCGGAATTTATCCCCATCCACTCCAGACTCCACCCGCCAGGACCTCTTGAAGTTGAGGGACAGGTATGCAGAGATGTTGCGAGAGAAGGCGGAGTTTGCCGTTTTGTGGATCAGGGTGAAAATGCTGGCTGATTGCTTGCTCTGCGGGTAAAAAAGCAAAACCCATCAATTCAAGAGATATAGATTGGAATGCACACCTTGGCTCTGTCTGCATATGCGGATGACATTCTGCTCCACCTTTCCCATTCCTGGAGCTCCATTCTAGCTGCTTTGGTAATGATTCAAGAGTTCAGCTCCTTTTCAAACTACAAGCTTAACCTGGATAAGGCAGAGGTCATGCCTTTGAACTCTTGTGTCCTCAAGTCAGACCTCCCTAAGGATGGGTTAGTTTAGTCTCCCCAACACATTAAGAACCTGGGTATCTTCTTGTCTCAAAGTGAGGCGAAGCTGAAGGAGCTGAATTTGACTGACTTTGTTGGCAGCTTAAAACAGGACCTCTCCCAGTGGAAATCTCTCCCTCTAACTCTTTGGGGGCATGTCAATCAGGTCAAAATGAATGTCCTGCCCCAACTCTTTTACCCGTTGAATATGCTTGATATTTGGTTACCCATTTCCTGGTTTAAGCAGGTGCATTCCCTGATTTTCAGCCTTTATTTGGCTGGCCAAACCACCAAGGCATGCATACCACAAACTGGCAGCTCCCAAGCTGCAAGGGGGACATATGCTGCCTCATTTTGGTTTATATTACTGGGCTAGCCATGCAAGCAAATACTTGCATTGCCTTCCTTCTGCCCCTGATGACTGCCTCAACACATACGTCTCTATTTGGTTGTTCTTGGAGCAGGAAATTATTTCCTCATTCAGTATCTCTTCTAGAGCCTTGCTCCATGTCTGTCCCAAAGACCTGTCATTGTTGCTCTGTACCTCCCTGATCGGACTGTCACTTCATGTACATAGTCAGTTATGTGCTTTTCTCAAATATAAGTACAGATTGGACACTGCACAATCAATCTTCAGGAATCCTAATTTCACAAAAGGGAATCAGACTATTTCTCTGGCTTGGCTGCCTCAGTTAAAGGAGGTCAGGGTGTGTGACTTGTCTCGGGATGGAAATTATCTATCCTCGATGGATATCCTGAGGCTATACCAGCTAAATAACACTTTCATTTTTAAAGTCTATCGGCTTCATCACTCACTGATACAGCATTTTGAGGGTCAGCACAGTCTCCTGAATGAAGGTGAATTCCTGGAGTCAATCTGAGATTTAGCCAATTTGGCTCACTTGGTTTCCAAATTATATATCGCTTTCTATGCTAAGATCTAGCCCCAGGTGGACGGGGTCTCTGCTAATTGGACCTCCCAATTCCCTCATTCTACCTTTAACTGGTGCCAGATCTGGAAAGATAGCCACACATATGTTACCTAAGAGTACCTAAGACTAATGCAGTTCCAAATTCTGAAGAACCTTATTATACTATCATACTATTTGCCAGTAGATTAGGCCTTACGGTCTATCGACTCTGCTCGAACCTCAGATCCCTAGTTGGTGCCGAGGCCCTCCCCCCCTTGTGTTCCAGAAACCCCTATCATTCATCCCCACCCCCCTGGGACACGCCATCATCTGATACATCCACTTTCTGTGTCTGTCCCACTCTCTCTTGAAGCCCACCACTGTGGATCTCTGAACCAGCTCGCCAGCCATTATATGCCGGTTAAACTTTTTAAAATGGTCAGGGCTCCTATAAATTAAATCTTACTAAAACGGAGTTTGTTCCCCTGAACAATATTACCTTCCAAGCTGACACTGCACACCTCAGTTTGATCTGGACACCAGATAATTTGAAATATTTGGGGATTTATCTTAGTACATCTCCCTCTAAAATGCGTCATTTTAATTTAGATTCCCTGGTGACCCATCTTAAAGTGGCCCTAGATCATAAGTTTTTTCTTCCTCTTACATTATGGGGCCTTTTGAACATCATTAAAATGAATATTCTCCCTAGATTAATGTACCCCCCTCCAGATGTTTAATCGGTCCTTCCCCAATCATGGTTCAATCAGGCCACTGACCTCTCTTCATTTTTATGGCAGGATAAGGCAGTTTGCAGAGCATTATTTAAGCTTATGTGCACAAAATTGGATGGAGGACTACAGATCCCTAATTTTTCTTCTATTACTTGGCCCTACACCTCATTTGACTTTCCTACTGGGTGGGAACACCAGGAGGTGACTCAACTAAGCATTATGTCCCACAGTGGGTAGACATTGAATGCTCTCTGTGTTTGGATAATGGTTTGGATATTAAGTCCCTCCATTATATCATGAGGAGGAAACTTCATCTATCCCTATGATGCTCCCCTCTGGAAGCATCCCTACAGGTTCACCTGCAATTCTGCTCTTTTTTCAAAGTTTGGCCATATAAAGACATATCTCAACCATTGTTTGGGAATCCTAATTTCCATACAGCTGGACGACTTCTCTCTGAGAAGTTTTGACCCACTACAAGGGAGCAGTTGGTTGGTGACCTTACCTTTAACCAAAAGTTGTTATCCTTCCAAGATGCCCGTGTCAAATACCACTGGCCCACCTCTTTGTGTTTATGATATGTCCAACTTTCACATATGCTTCTGAAACACCATGGCAGTGGTCAATGGCTTAGTCCATTAGGTAACTCAGTTCTCCCTCTCATTCATCAGGCTCCTGTTTCACATCAAATTTCATGTTACTACCAGGTGCTACAGGATTTTCTGGCTACCAATGAAGGGCCAAGAGTTTACTGCTGGGACCACTCCCTCCCATCATCTGATATTCCCAGGAACTGGACCACTATCTGGAAACACTTTTATAAATTTATCAAGTGGGATAAGTACCATTTTATGCAGTTTAATATTATTCACAACTTGTACTATATCCCTGTTTATCTGCAAAGAATGGGTAGATTCCCTGATGACCTTTATTCCAGATGTGGTAAAGAACCTGACAATTTACTCCATATTCTATGGTCCTGCCAGAGAGTGGCCCCATTCTGGAACTCAATTCAAACTCATCTAGATCCTCTCCTGGGATTGTTTATTGCTTTCTTCCCTGAAATATGCATTTTGGAGGACTATACTAATGCCCTGGCTGGGAATTGGAGATCACACATGGCCTTAATTTCTGGATGTGCAAAGAAAGTTATCCTTCGACATTTGCTTGACCAGGGGATACCTCAATACCTTGAGTGGCACAAGGAAATATTATTTGCCCTGCAAGCTGAGTACCTTTATGCCAGTGTGGCAAGCTGACTCTCACATTACCATCATATTTGGGAACCACTACAGGATCTACTGATGATCTGAGCATTCCTATTAATATACAGGTGCCTTTTTTCCCCGGTAGTCCAGGTCATTGCACATTATTGTATTCTTCTGGGTATTCTCCGGTGGACGGGGGGATGGGAGGATTAGGGATAGTGGTGTGGGGGAGGTGATGGGAGATTTATCTGAATTGTATACCTTTTGGTCTTATTCTTGTCTCTGTTATTGTTGACTATTGTATCCACAATCTGTTCTTTTGTTGTGCTTAATAAAGTTTATTCAATTTGAAAAAAATGAGAAGGGCTCCATCACCAATATGTGCTAGGTATGGGCAGGGGAAGGTACCCTTTATCATGTTTTTTGGGATTGCCCCAAGATTGCCCTGCTCTGGTTGCTCATGCATCAGAAAGCAGACCCCATATTGAGCATTGGTTGTGATGCTCTGCCACCTGCTTATTATATCTATAATATTTGTATCACAGATAAATGTGTATGTGATTCTCTGCCTAGGACACAGTCAGCCAGGTGAAGAGTCTTGACCTGTGACCTCAAAAGTGTCAGTGTGACTGAAGCAGCAGGATGTCATAAACTGGCCTGTGGGAACCACTAACTGAAGGGTTCCTGTCCTGTCTTGAAACACAGGGCTTCCTGCCAGATGCCAGGTGATAAGACATCATAAAATATGCCTTTTTAGAGCTGAAAGTTAGAATTTTATGATCCTGAAAGAAGAGACAACTTTTTTTCACAGAATCTTGTTAAAAGTCATAAACCTGAAATCATTCTTGTGAAACAGGAAACCAGCAGAGAGACATCAAAGGAAATGTTTTTGATGAAAGACTGTCATATCTTAAAAGTTGCTAACTGCTGATTTTTCTAGTAGTAACATATCATCCTTTTGGATAACTATACTAAGAATTATTGCAGGGTCTAACTGTGATCTTACCAAGGGGGTGGGGAAAGGGATTTTGAAATAGTCAAGCATCTGAAAAGAAAAATGCTTTTTATCTCTATTTCACAGGAGTGAGACCTTGGGTCTCAAGACTGAAACTAGGCACTTAGAAAGATATAATTCAGCTGGAACTTCTAACTATTTTGCAGGAGCTTTTTGTTCTGTAATTTTCCAGTTATTTTGTTGACTGTAAGTATTGATGTTGTATGTTATGTAACTGTTTTTTAATCTATTTTACATTTTTAGTAAAACACCATTTTCCTTAAAATTCTGCCTGTACCTTCTCAGTTTCTTTTGTGTGTGAATGCTGGAACTGTGTTTAATTCTGACAGCTGTTAAGAGATCAAAAGGGTGTGTTACTATTTTACTAAAAGGTAAGAATATACCTAGATCTCATATTGAGTTGTAAGGGTACATTTGGGGAACCTGGCTGGGTGCTACTGGGTGAAGGATTGTATTGCATTTCCCTAGAGAGAGAATATATATCTCAGCCTGTTAACTGTGTATGCTAGCATAAGGTTCACATCTGACTCCCAGGACTCCAGGCTGGTAGGTGATTCGGACCCAAAACAGACAGGAGGGTTACCCTGTTTGTCTCCTGTTCACACTATTGCACTTCAAGTTTGACACTGTGGGAGCAGAGGGCCTGACCTGAGGAGTGCAGTTGTGACATTGGTGATCACTTTTTTCCACCTGAGATTTGTTAGGTGGGGGATTTTTCCACTGTCAGGGTACGAGAGAGCAGAAACTTTCTAGCTTTAATGGCTCTCTCCATTAAAAGGTTGGTTCTGCTCCATTGGCACGACTCAATGAATTTGTCATACCTGAAATGGCTTCAGGAATTTTAGATAATCTGAGCCTTGAGCGACTGATAGGTATCCACAACCACATTCAGTGGTTCAACAAAACCTGTGGCAAGTTACACACCCTTTATTCCTTGCAGTATAGACTGGGCTCCTCTACATGATCCCTTGGCTCTAGTCTATTTCCAGTCATTGGGGGGTCTTTCTAGTGCTCCACCAGTTGCTGGCACTGGACTAGTTATTGTTCTACTGCTTGGGAGGGGACATAGGGTTTGGGAGGGTGGGGTGGTCTTTTGAGGGATAAGTGAGGATTTTGTTGTATGATGTTTGTTTATCTTTGTTACACTGTTATTGACTTGTAGATTTTGTACTGAAACTCAATAAAGCTTACTTAATTAAAAAAAATAATCCCACCCCTGCCCCCCTACTTCTTACCATTTCCCCTCACTGGACTCCTTTACCCTCTGAGGAAGAGGTACCCCCATGTAAGGATTGATCCTTCCTGCTCTATTCCCCTGCCTGATACCCTCACTTACCTGGGCACCCCATCTGCCTCTCTTTCCAATGCCCTACTACTCTAACTTTCCACTCCATCCTTCCCAGCTCTCATCTGAGCTGTCTTACCTCTGGCCTTTGCTGTTCCAGGCTCCTGCACACTGGATAGCTCCTGCACTCCACATCGTCCCCAGGATGACTGCAGCTCAGAGCTTCAGATAAGGGTATTTTGGACATATTTTACTTCCAGAAATGTGTGCAAAACATCCAAAAATAGAGTTCCTGGAGTAATTTACATCCTCATTTAAGAACGCTGTTAAGGGATGGTGTTTGTTTTTTCTGTTGTGGATGTCTTTTTTTTTAAAATCCTCACACCTAACAAAGAGACATTTTTGAAGTTAAATTTGCATTGACTTCTATATAATTCATGTGTGATGTGAAGGGGTTAAATTGAACTAACATTGGGCTTTATGCACTA
Organism: Neoceratodus forsteri; assembly: GCA_016271365.2. Taxonomy (NCBI): domain Eukaryota; kingdom Metazoa; phylum Chordata; order Ceratodontiformes; family Ceratodontidae; genus Neoceratodus; species Neoceratodus forsteri. The sequence goes on along the minus strand of CM057455.1, from coordinate 761,802,676 downwards.
ATGGGGCAGAGTGGCTACATGCACGTATCTGGGGTGTGCAGCCACTCTGCACCCATTGCTCCCCCCACGTGGAATGCACCACAGGGGACACACAGCACATACATGCCTGATCCCCTGGCTATGCAAAAAGCAATGCACTGGGGGTGGGTCAGTACTGAGTGCCATGCACTAAGGCATGTAGTGCTGACCATGGGGGTGCATAGGGGGCACAGGGTACACCAGGGAGTACCATGCTGTAAACCATCTATGCACCTCACTCACACCCCGCACCTCACTCACACCACAGAACAGGGCAGACAGCCTAATGACACGCCAGGACCACATACATGGCTGCCTGATGCCACCCACCTGCTCCAGCACATAGCAGTGAATGTGGTGGCCACACTGCAAAACCCATACCCCTCACAGGGGCACCAGCTCAAGACTGCTGCCCCCACCAGTGGCACCACATGTGAACCCCCCACTATCAGTGGTTCTGTTCCCCCTTCTGTTACTCAACAAGCCCCTCTGTCCCACTGCACCACTGTGATGCCATCAAAGGGCCAGTGGCATTGCCCTTCTACTACCCACCACTGCAGCTGGACCTCATACATCTGTGGGTCATGCTGCCAATGTGCCCCACCATGTAAGATATCCACAGTTGGAGTCATGCTGGGCATCCGATTGGATGCCCGGTTGGATCTATGACTCTGCCTGCCCCCTCTCTACATGAACTTGCATGTCGGGGGCAGAGCTGCAGACAGGTGGCTGGCAATGGTGAATGCCACCTGTGTTTACCTATCTGCAGGTGCGTAGCTACATGGGCAGGATGCATGCCCCAGGCATGTAATTCCCATCCCTATGTGCATAAAGGCCAATATTTACAACCCTGCTAATTAGCTTCAGCAAGGAGGTGTATGTTCTGTCTATGTTCTGTCACAGTTTCTGACTAAAATAGCTGATTTACAGTCAACCATGAAATGGCTTTTGTGCTGGTCAGTGTGTGTGTGTGTGTGTGTGTGTGTGTCTGTTTATTCCTACAAAGAAGAGAAACAAGAAGCCTGTTGTTTGAGTGTGTCTCTTGTTCTACTGCTGACAAGTTCAGACTGTCAAGTTTCCCCTACTGCTACTCGGGCTGCATTTACCTGTCTGGTCTCCATTGCTAGACATAGACTCATCACTGTCTGGAGGGAAGAAGAGTACGTTTTTTCTTTTTTTTGCTTAATTATTAGACAGCCACGAAACACAAAAACTGCCTATATGTAGTATGCATAAGAGAGGGGAGGAGTTGTTGTATAGTTGGGCTGGCACTGTATAACCAGAGGTTAAAGTAACAAGCTGTGAATGAACCTGGTAGATCCAGCAGACCTGGATTTTAATTCCCACCACATCCACTTGCATACTGTGTGACTCTGAGCAAGTCAGTTAATCCCCCAGTGCTCCCAGCTCATCACTGAAAACAGGCACTTGTGCCTAGCAGGCCTTACCTGGTTACCAAAGACTAAAAAAAAAATGACTTGCTCCCTTCCAATCCAGAGGTGGTCTGTGGTGGGGCTGTGGGTAGGGGAGATGACTGGATTTGCTTGGGTGGGGTAGGGGCTCAGTGTTATTGCTGAGGCAGGCTATGTTCACGTGGGTGAAGGGACTTGTTCTGCTGATGCCAAAGGCATCAGTGTTCACTTGGGTGGTGCAAGGGGGCCCGCAGTGTTAGTACGAGCTGGGCTGTTTGCTTGAGCAGGGTGGGGTGACTGGCTATGTAGGTGCTGGATCCATCAATGTTTGCTTGGATTTGGTTGCGGTGCTGATAGTGTTGGTTCCAGGGTCGGCTGTGTTTAGTTGTGTGGGGTAGGGTTGGCAGTGTTGGTGCCAGGGCTGTGTTCGCTTGAGTGTGGGGTGGCTGGGGGGGGACTGGCTGTATTGTGGTTCAGGGGCTGTTTATGTTGCTACAGTGGCTGTGGGGGCTGGCTGTGTCATTTCAGAGGAGTTGGATGCCTGGATTGAGGGATACTCACGGGGGAATGGGGACTTATTAGCCATATTCTTTGAGAGACAGTGTGAATTTATGTGGGGGGAGTGGTCAGTGTGTGGGTTTGGGGAGCAGGCTGTGTGTGTCTTGGTGTGGGATGGTGGCTATTATAGGAGAAGCTGAATGTATGTGTGAGGAACTGGCCATGTTGGCATTGGAAGGGACCAGACATATGTGTGGGGAGCTGACCATGTCGGTGGGGGCAGGCATGACACAGGAGCTGGCTTTGGCATTGAAGGCGAGGGTCCCAAACATGGAGACCTGACCATGTTGGTGCCTTAAACTGGTGGAGAAATGTTACTTTTGGCTTACAAAATGTTACCAAAACATGCCATACTTGGCTGCTCTTTGGAATTATGTTTATATATTTTTTTCTGTGTGTGTGTGTATACGTGTGTGTGTGTGTGTGTGTGTGTGTGAGCAACAGGTTGAAAGGCTGCAAGATGGCTGGTCCAAGGGGGGCCTTGAGATCTTAGGTGGCTCTGCATACTGTGCGGTATTGCACAGGGCATCAGGCGGAAGGGGTGTATGTGTGTGTGTGTGGAACACAGGACCTTACTGTTTAGGAGAGTTCTCTATGAGGAATGAGGGAACATATTGTGTTTATTGGAGGCCAAACTAGTGTGGTGCTAGCCATATTGGTGAGGTGGTAGAGTTGACTGGTTATTTGGGGTCATGCTGTGTGGCTGTCCATCTTTGTGCATTCAGGGGACTGGCAGTGGAGTAGTTGTGTTGTTGCAGTGACTGGGGGAGTCATCTGTATTCCCTTGGGTGTAGTAGGGGGACTGTCCTTGTTGGTGAAGGTGCAAGCTGTGTTGGTTCAAGGGGTGGAGAAGTTGGCTATGTGTGCTTGTGTTTGGTGGGTTGAGTAGCTGTATTGGAGTGTAGGGGGAGCTGGCTGTTTTTTTGGGTGTGAGTAGTCATGCATGCTGTTGGGATGGTTTGGTTGGACTGGTCATGCTGACATAGTGGGAGAGACATCTGTCTTCATTTAGGTGGGCTGGCATTGTTGGTTCCAGGGTTGACTAAGTTTGCTTGGGTAGGGGGATGGCAATGTTGGTGCAAGAATGGTCTGTTTCTGATGTGTGTGGGAGACTGTGTGAAAGTTGACTACGAATACAAGAAAACCATTTTAATTTAAACATTATTTTATTAGTTTACAGGACAAGTATGAGTGTGTGTAGGTTTTATATGATAAGGGCGAAACTTGAAGAGTGAATCCAGAATCATGAGGCACAAAGGGCAAAACTGGAATGTTTTTATTTTTTTGCAGTGGGCTTTGCCCACCCACAAACCCCTTACTGACATATCTAACTCTGAGATTGTAGCACTTCGGGGAAGGGGTAAAATTTTTGTCGCCTTTCCGGTTTCACCCTTTTTGTAGTGCAATTACAGGGGTTGGCTTTTTTGGTTTTGCCCACATCACTAACCACTGTATGAGTGTGGGTGTACTGTATATACAATGTGTGTGTGTTTGTGTGTTTCTGTACATATGTGAGTGTGTGTATAAGACAGACAAATAAAATATTGTTAATGTTTTTATTTAATTACTACTAACACTTTAACAAAAAAGTGATTGCTTACACTAACATTTTTTGTCATTCATACTCATCTAAGTTTGGCTTTATTCACCTTACATTGAAAATGAGAAATACATGCTCACTGTGTATTGTACTGTGCATTCATGTAGAGCTGGCTATGTTTGGGGGGGGGGGAGGATGAAACTTGCATTGGAAGCTGTTCATGTTGGTGTCTTAAACTGGGAGTGAAAATTCATGTTTTCTAGGCACTTCATCCATGTTCTTTAAAAACAGGTCTTCACTACTTACATTGTTTATACTGCCTAGGTTTCAATCATTTGCAACCCATCCTGTCCCATCCACTCCCACCTAGACCATAACATGTGCATATTTAGGGCTTCCAGCCAACCTTCATGATAAGATCTGTCTTGCTGGCCCTGGATTATCTTTTTATCCTTTGCTGCACTGACACCAGCCTGTGCATGTCTTTCCTTGGATAGGCAGCTGGTCATGTGGCAGGGGGAGCTGACTGGGGGGGGGGGTCTGTTAGCTGGCTGGGTTTCCATGGATGGGATAGTGGGACTGTAGTGTCTCCACAGGGCTTGTGTGTTTGGACCAGTGGTAAAGGAGGTTTGTTTGCTTGGGTGGGTAGACTTGCAAAAGTGAATTGTTTTTGTGTCTGAGCTCTGACATAAAAACTAAGAGACTCCCTTTTCATGAAATAAACACATACTGTAAGTAACTGATTTTCTCTGCAGTTTCTTTTCCTAGACTAATTCAGAAATGTATTTCTGTGGATGTGCCATGGATGGGGTTACAGTGAGGTATTCAGAAGGCCTATTACTTACAAAACTATTGGACTTGGAGTATTTCAACTTACAAAATTTGTAAACTGAAATTATTCTGACTTCCAAAAATTGACAGCTGGAAGTATTTTGACCCTAGCAAAACTTAAATGACTTCCAAATTTCACCCATGCAAGTATTTGACTTCTACCCCCAAAAAAAATTATCTGAAGCCCTGGTGCTGTCCCACAGCTATTACAGCACACCACCCTCCTCCCACTATCATGATGCCTGTACATACTCCTATTCCTTCACATCCTCCTGGCACCAGATTCTCCCAACACACAGATATTTATCACTGTGTGTTTCCCAGTTAGGGATGTTTACAATCCCCAAATTCCCTCAGTTAATCTCTCCCTTCTGCTTCCTTAATGTTCAGTGAAAATGTAAGTTGACCCTAAATAGGGATAGGGACAGCTCTGGGATTTTTGCCCCCCACAGGATTAGTGAAGTCATGGGGCGCCCTACTTGGCTCCCCTTTCACCTTTTGAGATTGACTTTGCCCATACGCACACCATTTTATTATATTTTCAGTCCAACTAGTGGTATTTTTATATTTTTTTAGAGGGAGACAGTAGTGTTAATCCTTCACGCTGTTTCTCCCATCCCATCCACTGCTGCCCGTCTGCCTCTTATTGACTGGGTCATAGCTTGGTGAGGTATTCAATGACATCATGGTGCCACAAGTGAACTGCTGCAGTTAGGGAGCCCCCCATAAGCAGAAGGCCCCCAGGATTCACAGAGTTTGCTGGTGCCTAAAACCGGCTATGATAGGGATCAATTGCAATCTCCTTCCAGGCCACTACAGTGTGCTTCTTGCACTCCCTTTACACTTATCTTTCCTCCTTTGACCAGCATGACTTGTGGCCTATGGTCCTCCTGCAGACACCCTGCTGATGCTTCCAGAGTCAGGGAGTGAGATGCCACACTCCTGTTTCTTGACACTCACACTTCAGGGTCACTCATGCTTCAGGGTTCCTTGGACCTCTGGGAATTTATAGGAGACTATAGCCACACAATTAGCTGCTGCAGTCACATGACCCGGATCCCCCAACAGTGGTGCCAAATTAGGTAGCCAAACAATACTTCCTCTTCTTCCCACAATGTTTCACTTCCCTTCTTCCCCTTCCCTTTCATGAGGCAGCCATGTTTTCAGTAGAATTTTTTGTCCTGAAATACAGTTCCCTCAGCAAATCAGACCCAAAACAGAAATGAATGGCACTATAAAGTTTTCAAGACTGAAAGCCCCAGTTGCTTATCTCTGACAGTCACTCTCCCCACTCTAGATCCCTGCAGCTTGTTGGCTCCTTCTGTGGTAAATATTCTTGCTGCTGCATTTTAAACCTTACACTGCAGCCACACAATTAGTCAGCTACAGTCACGTGACCTGGACCCCCCCCCCCAACAATGGTACTGGAATTCAGTAGCAAAGCAATACCTCCCCTTCCTCCTCTTCTACAGGGTAAGAAAGATTTCTAGACAAAGATGCATGAAAAATAGCAAATATTGTAGAGAACAGTATCAAACAAGAGAAAAGGTTCACAATGGGGTATTAAACCCAGGACCCCCCCCCACACACACTACTGTCCTGGTGCTCTGACAGTTTGCTCTAATTCCACGATGTGAGAAAGGTCTTTAGACAGAGATGTATGCAAACAGCAAAAATTGCAGTGAACAAAAAAAAGGTTTACGACGGGGTATCAAACCCTGTACCCCTCCACATTACTGTTCTAGTGCTTTGCAAGTCTGCAATAGTTCCCCATGGTGAAACATACAGTTTCTAGAGCTATACAGGCATGCTTAAAACATGAATTGTTGTGATAAAGGAAAAATGCTCCCTTTGGAAATCATACCAAGGCCTCCACCCAACTACTGTTCTGGTATTCTGTCACTTTGCTGTCATTCCACATGGTGAAACAGAAGATTTCTAGAGAGAGAGAGAGAGAGATGCATGCTAACAACATAAAGTTCTTCAAACCTGGTTGAAACTCTGACATCAGTTCTGACATAAGCAATGACATCTAACAATCTCTCTCATAATATTTATTTAGTTTTTCTTTACCAGAAAGGTGCACTAGCCATAAAATGACTATTTTCAGGCACGACCTGACATACATAAGATGTGAGAAAGAAAAATGGAGGCATCCTGGGGTTTGAGCCCATGCCCTCTCCCAACTGCTGCTGTGGTAATTGGTATCATTCTGTATTGTGAGAAAGGTTTCTAGACAGAGATTCATGCATACAACAAAAATTGTAGTTAACATGAAGAAAATGTTCACAACTGGGTATCAGACCTAGCACCCCTAAATGCTACTGTCCTGGTGTTCTCGACTCTGCTATAATTCCATATGGTAAGACAGATGGTTTCTAGAGAGATGCATGCATGCTAACAACATAAATTGTGGTGAGAAAGAAAAAAATGTTCCATACTTGGAATCACACTCAGGCCCCTTTCCAAATGCTGTCCTGGTGATCTAGCACTGTGCTATCAGTCATTCAACTGGATAGGACTGAAGATTTCTAGACAGAGTTGCATGATAACAATATAATTTTCTTGAGAAAAAAAATGTTTACAACTGTGAATAAAACTCAGACCCCCTCCCAAACACTGTTCTGGTACTCTGCCACGGTGCTATCATCCTACATAGTAATGTGGAAGGTTTATAGAGAGAGATGTATGCTAACAACATAATTTGTAGTGAGAAAAAAAATGGTCCCCACTGGGAATCAAACCCAGACCCCCCATCAATTATTGTCCTGGTGCTCTGCCACTGTGCAAGTATTCCATGTGGAGGAAAAGTGCAGTTGCAACCATAGATGCATTCAAGTATTTCCAGATATTTTGTGATATATGTGAAGAGAGTCTCCCTCTCTGGTGGCCCACAGTGGTACAACAGGCAGGCAGGGTATTTCAATAGAGATATCACATAAATTTCAGGAAATATCTGGTTATGTCTTTGAATGCAACTGTCAGTTTCTGGACAAGAGATCAATGCTATGGGAAAGCACATCCTGCTTTGAGTGTAGCCCCCCCCCACACACACACACCTGCAGTGGAGTTTAGTAATGAACTCTCTGCTAACTTGAAGTAATGCTTCCCACCAAGTTGCATTTATACGTAGACAAGCCTCAAAGTCTTAGCCAGAACTAATTAACCTGACTACAACATTTAAGGCTACTGTGACCCTTTTGTCTGATGCAGCACCATAGACAACCAGGCCATAATCAGTTATGAAGATAACTGAGCAGTCTACAGCGATTCAAAGTACTTCATTGGTCAGGGAGTGTTTGTGTCTGTATAAAAGACCTAGTCTAGTGTTGATGACTTTGTTGACACATTCAATGTGATTTTGCAAAGGATAGGGTGCTGTCTAGGGCCCAGGCTTTTGAATGAGTGGACCAGGTCAAGGGGGTGCTAAATGATATTTAGAATTGTGAGCTGGTCTGCTCTGCTTTTTTTGTGGTGGTTAGTGAATGTCATTACTTTAGTCTTTTTATAGTTCATAAGCAGCTTGTGCTTCACAAACCAGTTCTCAACACTAGCAAATATCAGCTGAAGTTGCTTCTCCAGGAGTAATGGGTCCTTGCTGCAGGTATAGATCACAGCATTATCTGCATATAGGAGCATTCTATCAGGGCATACAAGAAGGAGACAGTTAAGGAATAGGCTGACTAGTAGGGGACTTAAAATAGATCCTTGGGGGATACCAGAACACAATTCCTGACTTTCCAAGAGGACACCATTTATCTTAAAGGAGTAGTCCACCCAGAATGTGCAAAAAACATATGTTATGTAGAGTGTTTTGATATGTATGTTAAATCCTAGTGTGTTCTTCCCTCTGTCTGCTATTTGGAGTTTTCCTAAATTACCTGCTAGCTGTATGGTAGTTTTACGACCCCTTGGGATCTCCATAACAAATAGTTTTATTGGCTTTCTTTCTCCTAGGATGCCCCGTCTCTATGTAACAGTGATGTAGCCATGCCCTTAGATTTAGCATGTGTATTGCTTTAAAATTAGCTTTGCAACAGCAGAGCCTTGTAACTTCTTATCCATGGAGCACAAATGGCAACAGTTAGTTTAGCAGATACATAAGAGCAAGCTAACTGGGGTTTCTGTAAGACAACAGCTACTAAATAGCTTTAATTCATTATTTGTGTTTTTGATGTTACAACACTCCTGCTAGCTAGACCTGATGCACAGAGAAAACAAAAATAGTGAATTAGAGCAATTTAGTAGCTGTTTTCTTACAGAAACCCCAGTTAGCTGGCTCTCAGGTATCTGCTAAACCAACTGTTGATGTTTGTGCTCCCTGGATATGAAGTTACAAGGCTCTGCTGTTGCTAAACTAATTTTAAAGCAATACACATGCTAAATTTAAGGGCATGGCTACATCACTGTCACATGAAACGGGGGCATCCTGGGAGAAAGAAAGTCAATAAAACTATTTGTTATGGAGATCCCCAGGGGTCGTGAAACTACCATACAGCTAGCAGGCAATTTAGGAAAAACTCCAAATAGCAGACAGAGGGAAGGACACACTAGGATTTAACATACATATCAAAACACTCTACATAACATATGTTTTTTTTACATTCTGGGTGGACTACTCCTTTAACCCGCTGAGCTCTATTTGCAAGGTAGCTTCTGAACCAACAAACTGAGCTATCGGAGAGCCTGGAGATGGATAGTAGGTTGAGCAGCAGTGCATGGCTAACTGTATCAAAGGCCTTTGGGAGGTCAATGAAGGCTGCCCCCACCATCAAGCCATAGTCTAGGGCATCATGTATATAGCTGGTGAACTCAATTAGTGCAGTGGTAGTACTGTGCTATTTTCTAAACCTGTGCTGTTGGGGGCATTTAGTCTGGTATTTATCAAGGTAATTGACAAGCTGATCTAACACTATTCGCTCCAGTGCTTTATAAAGGGGGGAGAATGGATATCGGGTGATAGTTAGTGAGCATGGTCCTGTCTCTACTTTTATAAAGAGGTGTTACCACAGTGGCTTTGCATCTCTGTGGGAATTTGACAAACCAGAATGACAGGTTCAGGGTGTGTGTTAATGGGATAAGTATCTCACCGAGGGTGAGGGCAACAAGTTTGAGGTCAAGTGTGTCGCTACTAAACCTAGATTTACCTAGAACACATTGTAGGTACTTTTTTGCTTCCTTTCTGGTAATGATTTTGAAGTAGAAGTATACTTTAAACCTTACTGAGACTTTATCACTGACAGCAGATACGGCATCTAACAATTTGTCTCATAATGCACAAATTGTATTAAGAAAGAAAATAATGGGGCATACTGGGGATCAGACCCAGGCTTGCATGGAGCTGAAGCCCTAGGTCAATCCCTAAATGTCTTTTTCACTGATGTCATCAATGACATCATGCAGCCAAATCACTCAGTGGCTGTAACCTTAATCTTGATTAAATGCAGAAAAGAACATGTATGATCACAAAAGGGGCTTCACAAGCTATGCTTGCTGTCTCACCTGAAAGTAATATTCAGTCATTGTGACATACAAGCTGTGCAAGTGGCATACAAACTACTGAAGTGTGAGTTTGTGATCAGCATGTTATTTCAATAGTTTTTATGTTAATGTGATTTTTTTTATCACTTGCAATGCTTGATGGCATTAAAGTATCACTGTTTCACTGAACAAGCAGTGGAATTCAAAGAGAAACAGTTTGATTTTCATGTAAAATAACTCATTTAAAAAGATATCCCTTTTAAAATGCTATGCCATAAATGGCATATTGTACATAATGTTCTGCAATGAGTAAACAGTATTTATCCATACTAGTAAGGGTAAAATCTTCATAATCTACTTGTGGCTTTGCTACTCATGAGTTATGTCTCCTGTACTCAAATGTGGAAATATATTATGGTTATTCCATTGCATCCCACTACATATTCCTTATGTAATCTGCGTTTCTTTCATCCCAGACTGGCAGGTTGGAAACCTTGATATACTGTAGCTGAAGTTTCACGTGATCTGGGAAAGGTCACCTAAGAGTTAACTCATTTCCTCATGGATGAACTTCCTCTGTAGCAGGTCACACTTTGATCCTCCTGTCTCAGGGGTGGTAATGAATGGCACTATGACAGAGAAGAGAAGCCAGCAATGCTCAGTGGATTCTTTGTTTTTGTTAAGTCAAAAAGCATTTCTTTCTTATTCTACATCTGACTAGTCATTTTTTAATTTCCTAAAAAAAAAAATGCAGAGGAAATATTTGTTGAATTTAAACAATACAGTTGGATCTTTCCCATCCTAATGTACACATTTGAAACTATAATATTGACAACTGTATATAATTAGTGGGGCTTCAGAAATAACATTAAATGTGCATGAGTAAAACTGTTGCTGTAAGCTTTTAAGAGTTATACTGCCAAGTTCTGCTTTACTTGGGACACAGCAGACATCTGGACCTATGTACCTATATGGTGCATAATGTTTCAATTTGCACAAAGTGACGTGTGTGATCTTATGCCATCACATTCAGTGAAATTTCATGAAAGGTTTTTTAATAATGCACTGGTGCCAGAAGAGCAGCCTCCTCAGCAGCTGATATACTCTATGCTGTGTCATTAATGCATTCTTGGGGAAGGGGAAAGACTTCTCTTCAGTGGTTAGATGATCTTTTGTACAAATTATGTCCATATGGTTTCAGTTTCAAAGTGGAAAAGTTATGAAATGGTTGAGGTAAGGTTTCTGCACATTTGTACAGGGAACTGGCATGTACCTTCATGTAAATGCAAATGTTTGCCAATAGCCAGATTTGCTTTGTGAATCATACAAACTTCATGAGGCTGGCAAGTTCAGTTCTGATTTAAAATTTACAACAAGGTAGGTTTGAGGTGGTTAGGATTCATTCCAAACTTACTTGCCTGTAACTGCCATGCATTTAGCTTTATCAGAACCCAGTGGTCTGATTCTTTCACAAGACTGGGTGCAAAGAGATAGAAAACACTTTGTGCTCATGGTAACTTTGCAACCCAAACAAAAAATGCTTGACAGCTACCTCGTACACCTATGTTAACATTTATACCTTACATAAATATACAAATTCAACACTTCAAACACTCATTATAAAAAAAGGCAACTCAATATACAAGGAGTTAGTAACTCATTACAATTATAGTTTAATGCTTATGGTTCTGCATACCTGTAACTTGACCAATATCTGCTGGTTAAGAATTAGCAGAAAAATGTACAGAAATGCCTACTTTTGGGATAGGGACAACACATCTCACCAGAAAACTCCAGGCTCTGAAGCAAGCAGAAATGCAGCAGTTTTGCACTGAGTAGGGCTGCAAAAAGGTCCATTTCAGGATGACCTTAGTGGTCAAAGAGATCAGTGATGGCATTATCATGGAGTTCTCTCTCTCATAGGACTGAACCACCAACCAACTGAAATAATCCATCAAGATGTTCAGAGAGCTTGGTAAGAAGCTTTTCATGACGTATAGGTTGTACAGTATACTAGCGCTCACTCTCAAATAGAGATGTTGTGAAGTTCCAGCCAAGCTACAAAATTTGCCTTTGTGAATTACTTAACGAAGTTCCCACTTTGCAAGTTCACCTAACTTCATCTAATTTCACCTGTAAAGGCAGCGAAGTTAAGTGAAGTTGGGCAAAATTGGTTGAATTTAAGTCAATTTGCCTAGGAAAAGGCCAACTTCACCTTGCAAAAACTTTGCAAAGTCAGCACTTCGCATTTTGTGAATTTCACCAACTTTGCAAATGAATTCACAGAGCGATTTTTATTCACTTTGCCCATCTCTACTCCCAAATCCTCATTGTTTCTTTGTAGAGGGGGTAGTTATAAGCATCCCCTTGTTTACTTGAAATAGTGCAAGACACAAACATCAGTCTGACTAGGAGCAAATGTCCCCAAGTATGAGGGATACAAGCCCGGAGGCCAAGAAGAATGGCTGTTATCTCCAGAATGCTGATGTGGAGAGAGAATTCAATGCAGGACCAGAAATCTTGAGTCTGTAAGTAACCCAGATGTGTCTTCCCACACCTCCCTGCCATGACTGTGGGGAGGCCAATCAGAAGTTGTAAGTTCTCCATATTCTTTAACAACCATCCCTCTGTCACCTCCTTTTGTTCTATTATCATGAATGCTTATGCCTCCCTGGTCACCCTGAGTTCCCTATTACACAGTAGTTTCCCTACCTACAGACTCAAATTCACAGATCCCTCCTCACTCATTGTTCCAAAATGTTTAACGAAATTAAGTGACCAGGCTTTTTCCCTCATTTGCCACTAGCCTATGGCACTCCCTGCCCTCCAAGATTCAAACTTTTCCCACCCTGTCATCCTTAATGATTGCCCTGAAAGTTCATCTCATTGTATCCATGGCCTGTAAATCTTTCTAGTCCCAGTTTCCCTAAATGTCTACTGTATTTCCATGCTCTGTATGCCAGTCTACCAAAGTTTTCATTAAATTATGTCTATGGCTATATTATTTGCTGATAACTCTGCTTAATTTGCTGTGCCACAAATTTGTCTGCCTGTCATGCTGAACTTGATCATCCTATTTTGTATCTGAGCACTAACTGTAATTTGCAAGGTTTTTTGCTATATACCTTCCTGGATGATGCCCATATTGTGGGCTTTCTTCATTTGTCTTGGTATTTTGTTTTATTCAATACTTGGAATGTGTTATGCCTGTTCAGTACCCTATGGCATCATACTTAAAATTAGGCATTTCAATACACACTCCATTAGCATAAACCAAATAAACTCAAGAATGGGGACCCTGAAAACAGACTGGAGCAATCTTGCACAGCAAAGGGCACTACCCATGGGATCTGTTGTCAGAACAAGGTGATCCAGGGCATGAATGCACTGAGCACAAAGCATCCACTGAGGGATGGGCATATGATGGTAGGCCATGTGAACTGTCCCAACAGCAGCTGCCATCAGGTCTATAAGCCTTAGTATGTATCTGGCCATTTTTCATGAGCTGAAAGCAACCTGCATTGAATGATCCAGGTTAAGTTCTGCACTGGGTTCCATAAGGAACATCTTAGCCATGGTCATGTCCAAAACTGCATCTATAAACTGAAGGCACTGGCACAGAGTCAGAACTGAGTTGGGTTTGTTTCCTATGGGACCCAGTTGATGCAACAACTGGTGAATCTGAAACAATTTCTGTAATGACTCATCCCTGAATGGTACATTTTATTTATTTTATTTTTTATTTATTTATTGAATACTAGGATTACAAATACCTTTGAATCAAAGGTTAATTTACAAAGGTTCCATGTCAGAGTACAAAAAAATGAGCAATACAAGCAAAATGAGACAAAAAAGAATGAATAGGATGACCAATAAACATGCATTAACAATAGCAGTAATTCTTCATGAAAATTTTACAGGTTAGAACGGGAATGGAGGAGCAATGGTGGGGAGGCAACAAGTAGGTAAGAGGAAGTCTGTAATAAGATTTGGTCACACAGTGAAGGTTTCTTTACTAAGTGTTGGGGGGATAGAAGGTGGAGGGGGGAATAAGGAAGGAGAAGAGGGAGGTGAGAGAAAGGGTAGGAATTAGGAAATGTGCAGAGAAAGAAGGGGAAATGAGGAGCAGGGGCACAGAGACAGGGTGAAGGGGCAGTCTAGCTAGTGTAATCACAATTGCAAAGACTAGAGAGGTGCTGGCGCAGGTTACGTTTGAAGGGACCAAGTCTATTCTCTGACCAGACTGCAGGAAGGAGACCATTCACTAGAGAAGGGGCCCTGGCAAAAAGGAAGAGCTGAGCTTGAGAGGTGCCACTAAAGGGAATCTGGTAAGACGGATTGTCAGCACTATGACTGCTGCACAAGTAAGTGACTGGTGACATCAGACCACATGTGGCAGGAGGGGTAAGACCAAGGCAGATTTTCTTGACCAGGAGGCAGGTCTGGTAGGTGATCCTTCCTTGTAGATGGAGCCATGACACTTGTTTATAGAGCTCACAGGTATGGGTTCTTTTACCAGCACCTTTCATGAGACAACAGCACTTATTAAGAGCCATTTTGATTCTTCTAAGAGTGGTGTCTGTGGCAGCTCTGTAGAAGATCAGGCCATAATCAATAATTGAGAGGACAGTGCTGGTAACAGCTACACACATAGCCTCTTGGGTGAGGCAGGTCCGATGGAGGTAGAGCATACCTATTCTAGAGTTAATAGCTCTGGAGACTAGTTTTGCATGTGCAGCATAGAAGAGTGGACTGTTTAGTGTAACACTGAGGTATTTAAACACAACTGACCTGATCTAGTTGGCGGTGCTGCTTATTCAGGATTTGTAGTTTAGCCATTTTGTATTTGTTGTGGTGGTTGACAAACAGCATGGACTTTGTTTTTTTGTAGTTCATCAACAGTTTATGTTGAAAAAACACTTTTCAATTATGCTATAATTTAACTGCAAGTCAGAGGACAGTATGTCAGGGTTTACATGAGTAGAGAAGATGACAGCATCATCTGCATATAGGATCATATTGGTGTTGCATTCAGCTGGAAGGTCATTTAAAAATATGCTAAAAAGAAGTGGTCCAAAGATGGATCCTTGGGGCACACCAGAGCACACTGGGAGGCAGTCAGAGAGCAAGCTCTCAGTTCTGACTCGTGGTGCCTGCCCCACAGGCAACTTTCAAACCAGCCTATAACTTTGGTAGATGGATCTAACTCAGAGAGTGAGTGCAAAAGCAGCTGGTAATTAATTGTGTTGAAGGCCTTTGTCAAATCCACATGCACTGCCACAAGTAGCTGTCCGAAGTCCAAGGCCCTATGAATATGTGTTGTAAAATCAAGTAAGGCAGTAGTCATGCTATGCGCTTTCCTAAAGCAGTGTTGCTGTGGGGACAGGATATTGTACCTGTCCAGGTATTCTATGAGCTGATCAGAACTATGCGCTCTAAGGCTTTAGAAAGTAGGGGGAGGATAGACATTGGGTGGTAGTTGGAATGTTGGGTACAGTTACAAATTTTGTGTACAGGCACTACAATTGCAGATTTCCAAGATTGGGAAAACTGCCTGAGAGAGAGTGAGAGGTTTAGGAGTTTGGTAAGAAGGGGTAAGACAGCATCCAGGGCATGGTAGAGAAGCCTTAGGTTAAGGGAGTCACTGCTTGATCTGGTATTGTGTAGCACTTTCAGTAGGTATCTATGAGCTTCAGAAAAGGATACATTTCTGAAGTAGAAGGGGGAAGTATTAGGAGGAGGCATAGAGTATGCATAGTTGGAGAACAAGGTGGGGTTGTTAAAAAAATCGAGAGGAAGGACCCCACTGAGATCAGTAAAGGCGATATTAAGGATGTCAGCAATTGATTTGGGGTTTTGAGTTAGAGTACCATTTACCTTCATCACAGTTGGGGGGGAATTACTAGGTTTGCCTGTTAGGCTTTTAATATTTTCCCCAAATTGTTTGTTATTACCCCAGCTGTTGGTTAGTACACCTTTGAAGTAATCCTGCTTGGCTCTTTGTACCACTTGGGTGCACTGGTTTCTGGCAGCTCTGTACTGTTGCAGAAAAGAGTGGAGGCCCGAGTCCATAGCATGGTGCCAAAGGTTATCCCTATTAGTCATCATCCTTAGTATGGCAGGGAGATCCAAGGGTTCGACACTCGCCTAGGTTTTATTTTCCTGAGAGGGGCAAATTGGTTACACACCACAGTGAATTGCAGAGTGAAAAAGTTTAGTGCCTGGTCATTGCAGTTCATGGTGTTATGGGGGAACCAGTCAATCAAGGGGAGCGCATACAAAAATTGAGAGAACTTCACTTTGTTTAAGATATGAAGGTAAGTGAAATTAGTTTTAGGTTTGGTCACCTTGTTAGTCCACTGGCAGAGAACAGGAGAATGATTGCTTAAAGAGTTGGAGAGGACTCTAACATTGTTGTTCTACTAGGGTGTGTGGAGAGAATCCAGTCCAGGAGGGAGCTAGACCCTGATCTGTAGTTCATTCGAGTTGGTGAGGTAACCATTTGAGTGACATCAATTGAGGAAAGGACATCTTTGTAAAGTTCAGCTTCAGGGGCAACCTAGTTTATATTAAAGTCCCCTAGGACCATTGTCTCAGTACGATGAGGGATATTGTTGAGGTATTTGGTAATCATTTGAATACCGGAGGTCTGGTCACGTGGGGGGATATAGATGGATATAATGGTGAGGGCTTTTCTTTGTTGACCAAGGATAATTTTGATTGCAAGCATTTGGGATTTGCTGTCAGGTGGTACTGTAGAGAGGACATAGCCCGTAAGGGTGTCCGATAGATAAATGGCACAGCCACCACCACACTTGCCAATACGGTCAAGTCTGAAGAGGACATAGCAAGGGATTTCTAACTCCTTGTCAGGAACCTTGGGGGATAGCCAGGTTTCACTGAGAGTTAGGATGTCTGTTTTATGCAGTGCAATCCAGACTTGGAGTTCATTAATCTTTGGAAGTAGGCTTTGAATACTAATGGAGGCTAAGGTGAGGGAACTTAAGAGAAATTTGAGTGTGATTAGGTGTTACCTGGGGACCAAGGTTAGGGTGGCCATTTTCTGAGAGAAGTAGTAAAAGCAAGACAATCCTGAGAAGATAACGGGCAAGGAGTTTATTAACCTTGCATTGTCACCACCTGGAGTGTTTATAGGGATACATGTTGCAGACAGGGGAGAGTAATAGTAAGAGATTGGAGTACTCAAGGGGCAGTTTCTTATGTGCACAGAGACAGGGGGGTTAACAGTGGCTGGCCGGGCAGGGTACAAGTTAAAGTATAATGTGCTGGAAGGAATTACTTTATGTGGGGTAATGTACGTGTGTGGTAGAGTGGGGGAGTTCCCAGAAAAGGCTAAGGAGAAAGTAAATAGGACAAATAGCAATGATGTGGTGAATAGGTAGGACATAGTTGCTGTAGCATGTGTTACAGGATTGCTAAAGAGGAGAGGTGAGATAAGTTATTATGCAGTTGTCATCAGTAGAGTGAGCCAACTTATGCAACAGCTAGCTAATTTAAGGCAGTTAAAACAGATAAGCCACAGGTAAAAAGGCAGGCAGAGAGGTCAGAGTCTAGGAGGATAGTACGTAATTTAAGAGTAACAGAGACCAGACTTAATAGTTTGGCAAGTAGAATGGCAGATTGCAAAGAAATGAGAGAATGGATAGTGAGAGGAGCAGAGAAGACAGATGGGGGGCAAGGGGAGAAGATTGAGAATTGTCACTTTAACGGGGGAACTGAACAAAGAGATGGATGGAGGAGTTGTGCTTGAGGGTGGTGCCCTGATGGGGAGGTGCGCTATTTAATAGCGGTTGGGGTTGGGGTGGGAAAAATTAGAAATGCAGCTAATTAAGATGACTCGCTTTTCAAACCCAGAGCCAGAGAAATGCTGGCAAGCAGGAGCAGAGAGGAATCCATCAGGAAGGAGCAGTGTTTGTTCCCAACCAATGGAGAGCCGTATTCATCCACAAGGCAGCCAGTAGATGTCTCTGATTTGAAGTCTAGATAGTAGGACCCTCGAGCAGTGTACCTGAATTTGATGAAGCCATGCAGCAGGGAGACTTGTCAGCTGGCTCAGTGCAGTGCCGATGGAGCCGTGGAGTGCCCGTGGGGGTGAGTTCCTGAAAGGGAGGAAACGGAGAGAGAAGGGGTTAGATAAGGACAGAAGAAAAGCTGGGCAGCTACAGTGGGGAGGGGGGTTGGATTAGTGAAGGACATAACAGACAGCATTAGTGACAGAAAGGGGTGGGATAGACAAGATTCAGACACAATTCATCTGAAGTGGATTGAGGTGTTGGGGTGCCTCAAGTTATGGTGCCAGTCTTAGCTTCACAGAAAGTGAAAAAAAAAGAAATTAAATTGCTGGGGAGGGGGATGGGTTAAGCTTTCAGGGAACACAAGATATTAGTGAAAAACTGGGGGTTGGCACTGAGGACCCACTGAGAGTATGCTGTGATGTTGAAGAAGGAAAACAAATAAGGTTGAGAGAGGTAGACACATAGTTGAAATGGAGGGATAGGGAGGTAACAACATGCCCGAGTACAATATAAGACTGTAAACTCAAGGCAGGTGGGAGTAGAAGAAGACAGAAATGACAGGAGGTAAGGAGGGGAAAATGCTCAGGGGAAGCAGAGGAGAGTTTCAGAGGGATTCAGTCAGCAACCCTAGTACTTTATGAATTAACAACAGCATACGAACATACAAAATTTGCTAGCAGATAAAGGCCTAGAGGTCTATCAAGTCTGCTCAAATGTGCAGCTAGCACCCCTTATTCTGCAGCTGCCCCTGCCATCCAGCACTTTCTCATTGATATTTCTACCAGTTTAAATAGCATCAATTTGTACATTACAGTCAAGCACAGCAGAGCTGAAAATCATTGCAAAATTAACAGCTAGTTAAAAACTGTGTGAAGTTGCAAGTTCAGAGGCAGGTGAAACAGAGTTAACAGGAACAGCTAGTTTCTCAAGCTAGAAATGCAGCTAAAATTAGAAATGCAGCTAATTAAGATGGCTCGCTTTTCAAGCCCAGCACCAGAGAAATGCTGGCGAGCAGGAGTAGAGGGGATCCAATCAGGCAGGAGCAGTGTTTGTTCCCAGTCAAAGGAGAGCCGCACTCATCCACAAGACAGCCAGTAGATGTCTCAGATTCGAAGCTGAGATAGTAGGACCCTCAAGCAGCTTACCTGAATTCGGTGAAACCGGGCAGCAGGGAGACTTGTTGGCTGGCTCAGTGCAGCGCCAGTGGAGCCGTGAGGCACCTGTGGGGGCAAGTTCCTGAATTTGGTGAAGCCGGGCAGCAGGGAGCCTTGCCGGCTGGTTCAGTGCAGAGCCGGTGGAGCCGTGGAGCACCCATGGGGGAGATTTCCTGAAATTTAGGAGTCAAATGTCTAGGTATGGGAATACTGCACATGGAGAGCTGCTTGGTAAAGGGCTACAACTGCCACAGCTAAGAACTTGGTGAAACCATGCAGTGCTGAGGATAAGCTAAATGGCAGGACATGAAACTGATAGTACCTGCCATCCAAAAGGAAGCGTTGGTACTTGAGAAGGCTGCACCAAATATGGAAATGTAGGTATGTATACTACATGTTTAGGTAAAGCAGCCAATCCCTGTTTAGATGTACAGGGAGTAGGGACTGAAGGGTGACCTTCCAGAACATTTTTTACTCTAAGTACTCTTTGAGATCCTGGAGTCCAAGATGGGGTGTAAATCATGCATCTTCTCTGGAACCAGGAAGTATCAGAAATAAAGTCCCTGATTCTATTTGGTTAGCAACATAGCTCAATTGTCTTAAAGGGTGTAAACTTCTGTCTTTGAAAACAACAAGTGGGGGGGGGCAGTTCAGTGCATAACTAAATCACATTTTTTTCAGAACCTACTCATCTGACATGACCTCCTGCCATTTTAGTAGAAACAGTGAGGCTCTGCCCCCATGTGAATCCTTAAATCTTTGAGTGAGGAAGTAGAGGGTGGAAGGGAAATAGAAACTACACGGGATGGTGAGGTCAGTGCCAGCACCAGGACCTGTAGGCTCTTGAGGTGGTAGGATTCTAGGGGACCTCTACTAGGTTCATGCCCATGGTGGACTAGAACCACTACAGAAAGAACCATGAGCATATCCATGTGTGGGCTCAGACATAAGGGACTTCAGGTATAAGAGTTATCTTGGTGGACTGTTGGTCCCAAAATATCATCTTTTCATCACGATCAAAGTTTTTTGCCCAAAAAAGGCATGTTAAGGACTGACTGCTTCTCATCGGTTGCAGCACTAGACTCCTACGGCCTAGAGCATCTCTTAATACAGATACCAGAGGTGGCAGCACAGGCCAAAGAATCAGAGGTGCCATAGGAAGAACACTATATATAGGCTTGGGCTACCTGATGAGTAACTGCATCAAGTAGATTGGATATCTGCCTATTTTGGCTAGGTAGGGTAATTTAAAATATATTCTGCCCTCCTTGGTTTAGTAAGACAGTAATTGAGTTGCATAATTTACCAGTACAGAACACTGAAGGGGCACAAACAAGATTTGTGCTATTCACAGTAAGGCAACAATCACAATTAAAATGGAAGTTACTGGGCACATCGCTATACCATAAAAAATTGGCAAGAGATTCATTTTATGCTGATAGTGGTTCAAACAGATTTATTAATCCATGAAGATGGAACCTCCACCAACTAGCCACCTAACATTTTGTTCAGCTCCTCTGAGCTTTTTCAAGGGTCTGTTTGAATAATTTACAAATACCCAACCCAATTAAATTACATGCCATTGACCCCACTTCTAGTTTCACTGCAGTGTGCATAACTTACAGGTTTTTCTCTGAGTCCCAGATTCTGCTGGTTGGGGTGGGAGACATCATTGTTCCTTTTAAATGTATTCAGTATGGCACTCAGTGGCTTGAGAAGTCTGTCTGTTCAGGACTGGCTAGCAAAGCCTTACCTGTATCATATGCACACTCAAGATGAAGAGACACATTGGTGACTTGGTGGCGATGAGGATCACAATATTTCATTAGCCAGTCCTTATCATTATCAAAGCAGACCCTGCTGTTCTGAGTGCATCTCCCAGCTGACAAGTGGTAGGGAGTCATGCAGATAGAGAAAGAGACTAGAGTCCTGAGGACCATTGGAAATATAGAAACATGGAAATATAGACAATGTCAGCAGAAAGACCATTGTTTCATTCAATCTTTCCTGTTTTACTCTATCCTACTCCAGATCTATTGTCTAGACATGGTTTGCCTCACCTCACAACCTTGCTCCCCACTTTACTGCTGGCTAGATATTGTAAGCATGTCTCTATGTTGTCCATGTTCAAATGGTATACCATTACAATAAGGAATCTCCCACAGCGAATCCATTACATCGACAACAAACCATTCGACATCTACAATGTCGAATGGGTTGTTGCAGTGATGAATGGATACAGTGACTTCACTGTAAGCCACTCTCCCCAGTAATCACCCCCCCCAAGAGTTGACAATCATTAATTCCAGGTGTGTGGGGGGACAGAGCCCCCCAGGTTAGTAAAGGGCTCTGCCACTGTGGGGGTCCATCAGCACTTTGCCGTAATGATGTGATTGCCATCGGCAAAGTGGTGTTGATGTAAAGTTGTTTGACAACTTTTTGTCAATGCGACTTGATGGAACCCCTTCAAACATACAGTATATTCAGAGTGCAGATTTAGAGCAGATGGAGAAATAGTCACTGAACAACACAAACTGCTAAGTCTTGTTAATGTAGAGCAGCTTACGTTTCTCAAACTGAATGCTGACAAATTCCCACTGATTGTACCAAACAATAAATAATGTGTTTCTAATCCTGAATATGAACAACAGCTGCAAACAGTGATACATAATAACTATTTTGCGTACAACAAGAGAATTATGTCTGGATTGGCAGCTGCCACATCTGGAACAAAATATCTATCACCAGTTGCAACTGTCCTTTTGAAGTCCCATCATGGATACAATTTATAAACAAATAGGCATGCTTGTCATGTTTTTTACTATCTTGGCACCATTACCTTGCATTTATTATTTTTAAATTTTATTATTTTTCTCTGACGTACTGTACCAGTCCTATTCTAAATGACCAAATACACCAGTGCTGGAAGACGTATATTCCATCAGAATTGTTACCCCAGTTTGTATTGGCAGCATTTTTCTTAATTTTACTGACATTGTCCTTAAACATATACACACAATAACCATCACCTTTACTCCCTTGGCAACCAAACTTGCCCCCAATGTTTTGTCAGTCATCTCTTCTATGTTTTGTGTCTCAGCATTGCCCATCACGGTTGCCATTTATAAAAAAACATTCACAGGCTTGCTCAGAATAGGTGCACCTACCCTATCTGCCTCAGCAGTGCCCATCATGGATATAGGTTTTGTAAACAATAGCAGGCTCATTCAGAATAGCTATGCTTATCATACTTTTCCTCCTCCTCCTCCACTGGCCCTGCTTTGCCTTGCATCTCCCCCAGTCCTGCCACCTGTCATCTGTGGGATTTACACCCTGTTGCCATTCAATGCCCACAGATTCCACCCCCTTCCCCGGAGACAGGGCCCACCCAGTTCCCCAGGCCCAGGTAAAGGCTGACAAATGGATGTGTGGCAGCAGGCAGCCCAGTGGAAAGTGCAGAGACTGAAAAGGAATGCAGCATCATTCTGCATTGCCTTGGCATTTTCTGCCATGTTTCTCCCTCACTAGGGCACCCCATTGGCGTGGACTCAGCAGACACATGTAAGTGTGTGCATCTCAGACAGGAGGCACTCTCTCCCCCCATATGGCTCCATATGCGCTACCACCTGTGGTCACCCAGGTGGCACAGTTAAAGTGGAGTCCACCGTCCTTCCTCCCTGGAGGAGTAGAGTGTCCTTTGGGATGCTCAGTCCTCCTTTTCTCTGCTGCCACTCCAAGCAACTCTAGTCTGTTCCTGAACCTGGGTCACCAGCTTGGCAGCAGGTGAGATGCTACAGCAAAAAACCTCCACACCACCAAGCCAATCCTGCACCCAGCCTACCTGCCTCAGCAAAGCTCATCATGGGCACAATATTTGGAAACACCAGCAGGCTCACTCAGAGCACCTGCACCTGTCCTTCCTCCATCTGTAACACCCTTTATGGGTACATGTTTTAGAAACAGCAGCAAGCTTACTCAAAATGGCTGCACTTATCCTTCCCGCCTGAGAAAAGCCCACCATGGGTACAATTTTCTGAAAAAGCAAAGAGCAGCTCACTCAGAGCAGCTGGGCCCCCCCTACCTGCCTCTGCAGTAAGGCTGGACAAAATGCATCTTCTGACAGTGGAATTCTGGCAAAATTCTGATTTTGCTTCCATGAAATTTCATGAAATTGTCAGAAAAATTTAGCAAATGTTTGCCAAAATTGTGATTTTGGTTATTTCCGTCTAATTAAAAATATATTTGTCTACATTGCACCACATTTGGTACACTGACTTTGCCAATGCTCAAACAGACTTGTGACAAGTTTTAAATCTTTATCTGTAAAGATAAATGAGTTATGTAACTGCCACTCTAGTAAAACTAGTGTTTACCCCATGTTATTCTAAACGTTACTTAACCTGCCTGTGATTGTACTATATGTTCTGATTTTAATGTCTCTATATGCACACTTTCTCTTGAATTGTTCCTACTTCTTATTGTACTTTTGACTGTAATTAACCCCTGAAAAAGGGACCATTACAGTCTCAGTGGGCCTACCCCATCACCATAATTTAAATAAAATAAAAAATAAAAAAAAAAATAAGCCACAAGCATTCTGAAATTTAAAAATTACAGTAAACAACCATGTGAACTAAAAGTGTTTGTCCAAATTTCACCAAATTTGGAATGGTGACCTTAACACGGTCCATACATACTTGTGTCCAGTTTCAGATCTCTAGCTTTAAAGGTGACTGAGCTATAACTGATAGATTTAACCTGACAGACTTTTTTGACTGGGTGATGAAGGAGGTGGATCTGGGGAGTGCAATGGATATCGCCTACCTCGATTTCAGTAAGGTCTTTGACACCATGCCACACAAAAGGCTGGTACACAAACTGGGTAGCCTGGGTATGGCCCAGAAAGTTGAGAACTGGGTTAGAAACTGGCTGAGGGTCAGGAAGAATTGGATGATAGTAAATGGGATTAAATCTGAAGAAAGGGGGGTGACCAGTGGGGTGCTTCAAGGATCAGTCCTGGGGCCAGTCCTTTTCAATGTCTTCATTTTGGACATTTCAGACGAGCTAGAGGGGAAGATATGCCTATTTACAGATGGAACCAAGACCTGCAAATGAGTAGAGACTCCAGAGAGGGTTGAAAGAATGAGAAAGGACATTGGTAAGCTGGAAAGATGGTCCAAAATGTGGCAATTGAAATTAATTGCAAAGAAGTGCAAAATCATACACCTAGGGTGCAGAAACCCTGTGGCAAGTTACATGATTAGGGGTGTGCTAGTAATGGTCACCAGAGAAGAAAGAGATTTAAGGATAATCATCTCAGATGACCTAAAGGTGGCCAAACAATGTAACAAGGCTGTGGGGAGGGCCAGTGGGATGTTGGGGTGCATAGGAAGAGGCATTACTAGCAGAAGAAAGGAGGTGGTGATACCACTGTACAAAACACTAGTGAGGCCTCATCTGGAGAACTAAGTAAAGTTCTGGAGATCACATCTTCGCAAAGATGTGGACAAGTTGGAAGCGGTCAAAAGAAGGGCAATTAGGATAGTAAGGGGCTTGCATCAGAAGACATGAGGAGAAACTTGAATGACCTCAATTTGTATACACTGGATGAGAGGCAGGAAAGGAGGGATATGATTGAAAGTTTCAAGTATTTTAAGGGCTTAAATAAAGTCCAAGTGGAGAACATTTTTCAGTATAAGAAAATTACAAGGTAAAGGGGGCACGATATGAGATCATGGGGAGGGGCATGATGAGGGGGAATATGAGGAAGTCTTTCTTCACAGAAAGGGTGGGACAGCCTACCCCAGGAGGTGGTGGGAGCTGGCACAGTGGGGGGTTTCAAACATGCATGGGATAGGCATAAGGGAACCCTTGTAATAAGAAAGAGAGGTGAAAGCTGATGACCAACAGGGTCAGCGGCTGCTGATGCAGGCAGAGATTATGGGTAGACTAGGTGGACCTAGCAGTCCTTATTTACCATCAATTACTGTTTCTATCTTACTATGTTATAAACCTCCAAACATTCAGACATTTTAAAATTACATTTCACAAACACATAAACTGCAGAATTCTAAGCCCCTATAAGTTTAAACTAAAGAACATAATATCCCCAGTGTTGGTAGGTTCATTGAACCAAAATATTAGGCTTTAAGGCAATTCTCATGACCCAGCATCAGAGCGCCATGCTGCCATACTGCCATACTGATGACCCGGGTTGGGAAACGAGACTGCAAAATTGTGCGGGAAGGTTTGCCATGTCTAAAACTTACAATTTAGATAAACATTACTTCTCTATTTAGCAGTTTCTATAACTCAAGAAAGAATGCATCTAAATTTTCAATTATCTACCTCCAAAGGTGGCTAAGTTGTAAGCATACAAATATTTTCAGAAATGTTTACATGAATATTAAATTGCCAAACTTTGAGCTCATATAACTTCTCTACCCTTCATCCAAATCTTATGAAACTGGGCATTATTTTAGGACCCATACGATACCTGGTGTAATGATAACCACGACTGGGAAATGGCAATACCTGGCTACAACATATTCAGAAGTTACAGAGCAGGCAGGAAGGGAGGAGGAGTGGCACTGTATGTGAAAAATGACATAAAGGCCACAGAGATCCAGGAGGAACAAAATGGGGGAGAGATACTGTGGGTTAAGCTGGAAAGGAAAATGGGGACAGCCATCCACACAGGTGTGGTCTATAGACCACCAGCACAGGAGGAAGAAACAGATATGAGTTGATGCTAGCCATCCAAAGGATGGCAGACAAGGGTGAGGTAGTACTGGTTGGAGACTTCAATATTCCAGACGTGGACTGGAGCATCCCAGAAGCAGCATCAACTAGAGCATATTTATCCTGGACCTCCCTTCAGGGTGCCTTTCTCGCAACTGGTCATGGAACCAACTCTGCAGAAGGCAATACTGGACCTTGTGCTCACAAACAGGGACAGTGTGATGGAGGTAACAGTGGGGGAGCACCTGGGGAACAGTGACCACCAGTCATTGTGGTTTGAAATCACAGAAAGAGCAGAACCAAACCACACAAAAACACGTATCCTGGATTTAAGGGGGGCAGACTTTGGGGAACTGGGGAGATACTTGAAAGAGGCATTAAGGGGAATGGGACAGGAATCAGGGGTTGAGGAACAGTGGGCAGTATTTAAAATGGGGATTACAAGAACAACAGAATTATGCATTAAGCAGGTTAGCAAGAGGAAAAGGAAGAGGAGACAATTATGGTTTCCAAAGAGGTAGCAAAGAAAGTGAAACTAAAAAGATTGCATTCAGGCAATACAAAAGACACAGGCAGAAGGGGATAGGGAGAAGTACCAGGAGAAGCAAAGGGAGGCAGGGAGATCAGTAAGGGAAGCCAAAGCTTAGACAGAAAAACACATTGTAAAATCAGTGGGTAGAGGGGACAAAACCTTTTATGGGTACATAAGTGTAAAAAGAAAGGCAAAGGGAGGGATAGTGAGACTGAAGGGGGAGGATGAGGGCCACGTGGAGGATGACAACAGTAAAGCTGACATATTGAACAGGTATTTCTGCTCAGTCTTTACTGAGGAAGAGGAGGGTAATGGGTCTGAAGTGAGTACAAGGGGTGAGAATGGTGCAGAAATGGACACAAGTCCCTTTACTCAGAAAGGGTCCTGAAGGAACTGGAAGTAATAAGAGTTGATAAAGCAATGGGGCCAGATGGGGTGCACCCCAGGTCCCAAAGAACTAAGAGAGTGGTGGCTGAACCTCTGGCTATCCTGTTTAGCTGATCACTGGAACAGGGGAGGTACCCAAAGACAGGAGGACAGCAAATGTAGACCCCTTATACAAAAGTGGGAACAAAGAGGAAGCAGGGAACTACAGACCAGTCATCCTCACCTCGGTAGTGGGGAAGATCATGGAAGCACTACTGAAGGAGAGATTGGTGGAACATCTGGTTGTCAATGGACTACAGGACCCAAGGCAGCGTGGTTTCACCAGGGGGAGGTCATGTCAGACCAGTCTCGCTGAATTTTTTGACTGGGTGACTAGGGAGGTGGATCAGGGGAGTGCAGTGGACATGGCCTATTTGGACTTCAGCAAGGCCTTTGACACTGTGCCACATAGAAGACTATTACACAAACTATTACACAAACTGGGGAATATGGGTGTGGGCAGGACAGTAGTGTGGTGGGTAGGTAACTGGCTGGGTGGCAGGACACAGAGGGTGGTGGTAAATGGCTGTCACTCCACAGAGGAAAGAGTGACCAGTGGGGTACCACAGGGATCAGTGCTGGGACCGGTCCTATTCAACATCTTCATCTGTGACATTGCGCAGGACCTAGAAGGCAGAATTTCACTGTTCGCTGATGACACAAAGCTCTGTAACAGAGTAGACACACCAGAGGGTGTAGACAGAATGAGAAGGGACCTGCAGAAACTTGAAGAATGGTCAGGTTTGGCAGTTGAAATTCAATGCAAAGAAGTGCAAGATAATGCATATGGGGGTACAAAACCGGCACAATATATCAGTTGGGAGGTGAGGATATAGCATGCACCAAGCAGGAAAGGGGTCTTGGGGTTATCATCTCTGATGACCTCAAGGTAGGGAAACAGTGTGACAAGGCAGCGGTAAAGCAAATAGGATGCTGGGATGTATAGGCAGGGGCATCACCAGCAGGAAAAGGGAGGTCATAATTCCACTATACAAGACACTAGTGAGGCCCCACCTGGAGTACAATGTACAGTTCTGGAGACGATACCTACGTAAGGATATAGACAGGGTAGAGAAGGTTCAGAGGAGGGCAACAAAGATGGTGTATGGATTGCATCACAAGTCCTATAAAGACAGGTTGAAGGAACTGAACATGTACTCCCTGGAGGAGAGGAGGGAGAGAGGGGATATGATAGAGACATACAAGTATCATACAGGGAGGAACAGGGTGCAGGAATACACTATTTTTAAGTGAAAAGATGTTCCAGGACTAGAGGGCATGGGATGAAGTTGAGGAGGACAATTCAGAGGAAACGTGAGGAGGAATTTCTTCACAGAACAGGTGGTGGACAAGTGGAACACCCTGCCAGAGGAAGTGGTGGGGGCTGCAACAATCACGGGATTTAAGAATGCATGGGATAGACATAAAGGAATTCTGGAGGTCAAGGGTAAGGGGCAACAGACTTCTAGGAAAACATAAACTGAACTTACAAGCTCAAATGGGCAGACTGGGTGGGCCATAGGCTCTTATCTGCTGACACTGTCTATGTATCTATGATATAATAACAAATGTCAGATCTTGAGTTACAGTATGCACCAAGTGATGGCCAATTAAAGGATTTCAGAAAATTCCCAAAAATTCATGAAAATTTGTGAAGTTTTATGGAATTTTGTGAAAATTCTGTGGATTCTGAATGTGTTAACTTCGCCCTGCTCTACTCTGCAGTGCCCATAATGGGCATGAATTTTCAAAAAAGCAGCAGGCTTGGGTGTTACATGATACAGCTGAGCTAGATGCAGCCTGGCTTTCGAGGTCTGCTCTGACCGTGTTACTTTTTGTGATCTGTGCCCAAACTAGTGTTTTTTTTGTGACCCATGACAGCTGATTATCCAGACAACTAGCCAATTATGTCATGTTGAAAAATCAGAGCTCTTAGCCTCTAAGAAGCATAAACTGTCAACTTCTACTAGCTCTACAGATGATGCCACAAAGATGTCCAAGCCCTGCTACAAGCGAGAAACAGAGACGGTTATATTGGTCTGTGAGCTCTGTGAAATTAAAGCATTTATGAGTAGAATCCATTCTGATTTAAATAATATAATGGTCTTGCAGTCAAAGTCTCTGTGAAATGCTGTGGACTTGGGTGGAGCAAATTGAAAGTAGAATCAACCAGCTGGAGGACTGGGCCCACCCAGCAGAGCAATGATTAGCTCTTGTGGAGGAAGAAGTCAGGCAACTGTGGGACTGTATAGATGACCAAGAGATGAGGAACCAATGAAATAACATTAGGCTCTTTAGTTTTCCAGAAGGGGCAGAGGGTGCAGATCCTCTTGATTGCAACACCTGTTTACACAGCTGTTAAATCACTATTGGGTTACACCAGTTAAATTAGATCAGACCCACTGGGTCCATTCAGGCCCTCTGCTGCCTCCTTCAGCCAATTGGCCCTGACCCATGGTGTTCCATGTGCTTTGCTACCAAGGCCGGGAACACATTCTGGCTAAAGCACTGAATGTCAAGGAACTTGTTTGGCAAGGAGCTTGGCTTTCTCTGCCACCTGATTACCCCAAGAGGGTTTTGGAAAAGAGGAAATCTTTTGACAGAATGTGGGACCTGGTGAGAGAGAAGGGACTGAAATGCCATTTAGGTCCCCCTGCCATCTTACGAATTTATGTGGGCAACAGGATCAAAACTTTTACTTGTCTCTGAGAGGCCCAGCACTTTCTCTTGGATAGCCTCAAATTCCAACCTTTGGACTCTAATAAGAGCAGTTATTACCAGCCAGACCCAAAACTGCAAAGGTCGTTGCCGGTTCCAAGGACCAAGTCTCCTATGACCACTATGGATGCCAGATGCTGGACAGATCACCCTCACTCTCTGGTGGAAGAAAATATGAAGTGTGCACTTGTAACAGTGGGCTGAAGCAGTTCTCTCTCCTTAGCCTGGAACAGCCACGTTGCTTTTGTTTGTACTGTGCACCTGTTCCTCAGTCAATGCTTGGGGTCTTTTTTTCTCCTGAGCTTGCCCACTAATTATTGTTTTTTTTTTTTTAATTGCTCCTTTTTGCAGAATGGGCCAGGTGGGGGGGACAGCTTCATCTCTCTCAAGTTGTTGCCTGTACATTATTTGCTTAGCCATTTTTTTTGTTTTGTTTTGTTGGATGACTTCAGGCAGTATTGGTTTAGGATGATAATCTCAGGGCTAATCCTTTTAAAACTAGAGCAAGTTAATTAGTGGTTGTTTTTTTTTTTTGCTCCACTATTTGGGCTCCTGGATCCATACTCTCAGCTTTAACTCTTGATCCCCCACCAACTTGCCATCTGTGGCTCCGCATTGGATGGCAGTTTTCCTGCAGAAAATCGCAGACTTCATTGTCAACATGGTAAGGCGTGAGGAGTTTGCTTGATTGTTTGCAGATAATGTTGCCACAATCAGGGCCGATATTCATCTGGCCCTTCCTAATGGAAGTTGTGATGGTCGGTGGGAGATGACGAGCCCTCAGTTTGCCTGGTCTGACTTCAACAGGCCTGCAATCACTGATATTATAATGATCATCCATGCTTTGCAACTGAACTGCTATAGTTTGGACCTGGGCCCTACACACCTTCTAGTAGGCTGCATAAAGAAAATTGTCCCAGTCCTAGCCAAGATAGTCTGGATGTTGCTGGAGAAAGAGGTCTTCCCAGGTCCCCTAAAGGAGGCAGTTATATGACCCCTCCTTAAAAAACCCTCCATTGACCCTGACTGTCTGGCAAACTACAGACCAGTCTCTAATCTGCCATTAGTAGGCAAGGTTATTGAAAGGGTGGTTGCTGTGCAGTTGGAGGACCAATTATCCAGCAACAATGTCTATGATTCTCTCTAGTCTGGTTTTATGAAAAGGCACAGTACTGAGACAGCTCTTGTTTGGATACTAAATGATCTCCTGATAGCAAGAGATTGGAGGTCTCATTCTACCTTAGTCCTCTTTGATCTCTCTGCGGCATTTGACACTTTGAAACATAGACTTTGACTTTGACTGCAGATAAGGACCACTTGGCCCACCCAGTCTGCCCATTTCCCTACCTACTGGATAAGCTGCAGATTCTAGTTAACCAACAGCCTACTTCCTGCCACCCCCCCACTACAATTGCCTTATGTCTGTCCCATGCATGTTTGAATTCCCCCACTGTTTTAGCCCCAACAACCTCCCCAGGAAGGCAGTTTCACGATCCACCACTCTCTCTATGAAAAAAATTTCACATTACCCCTGAGCCATCCCTCTATCTTTAAATTGTGCCCTTGTTCTTACACATCTCTTTTCTGAAAGATGCTACCCTCCTGGACTTTGCTGATTCCCTTGAGGTACTTGAACATTTCTATCATGTCCCCCTGTTCCTTCTTTCATCAAGGTATACATATTATGCTCTCTCAGTCTCTCTTCATATGATTTCTGATGCAGACCCTGCACCATTTTAGTTGCCCTCCTCTGGACTGCTTCCTTCCTGTCTATGTCCTTGCATAGATGAGGTCTACAAAACTGCACACAGTACTCCAGATGAGGTCTCACCAACTGTCTGTACAGAGGAATAACCACTTCCCTTTTTCTACTTGGGATGCCCCTTCCTATGCATCCCAGTATCCCCCTGGCTCTTCTTACTGACTTCTAACATTGCTTACCCATATTTAGATCATCTGATATAACTACCCCTAAGTCCCGTTCCATTTTTCTTGTTGTTAGTACCTTCCCTGCTATTGTGTACTCTTCTCCTGGGTTTTTGTTTCCCAGGTGCATTACTTTGCACTTCTTTGCATTGAATCTAAGTTGCCATATGTCTGACCATTCCTCCAACCTTGCCAAGCCCCTTCTCATCCTTTCTACCCCCCCTTGTGTATCAACTCTGTTACAGATCTTTGTATCATCTGCAAAGAGGCATACATTTCCCTCCAGACCCTCTGTAATGTCACCTATAAAGATGTTAAAGAGGACTGGACCCAGTATTGAGCCCTGAGGTACTCCATTAGTGGCCCCCCTTTCTTCAGAATGTGTTCCACTCACTATTACCTTCTGTGTCCTGTTGTGCAGCCAGTTTGCAACCCAGGCTACCACACTGGGACCCACTTCCAAGCTGGCTAATTTGATTATTAATCTTTTGTGCGGGACTGTGTCAAATGCCTTGCTAAAGTCTAGGTAGGCCATATCCACAGCCCCTCCCTGGTCTATTACTTTGGTCACCCAGTCAAAGAAATCTATTAGATTCGTCTGACATGACCTTCCTGCTGTAAATCCATGCTGCTTTTGGTCCTGTTCCCTGCTGGCCTCTAGGTACTCAACAATTCTTTCTTTCAGAAGTGATTCCATCATTTTCCCTACCACTGAGGTCAAACTTATAGGTCTATAGTTTCCTGCTTCTGCCTTGCTCCCACTTTTGTGAAGGGGAATCACATCTGCCCTCCTCCAGTCCTCAGGTACCACCCCATTCTCCCATGATTTGTTAAAAAGTGTGGTCAGTGGTGTCACTAGGTCCTCCCTTAGTTCTTTTAGGATTTTGGGATGAATCCCATCAGGCCCCATTGCTTTGTCCACCTTGAGTTTTAGGAGTTCTTTCAGGAATCTTTCTTCTTTGGACCATGGAGTGTTGTTGGAGCGCCTATGGTTCCTTTGTGGACTGTCTGGTCCAGTCCTCAGGTGGTTTTGATTGTTCCTCGAGGGCAGGACTCAGAGAGTGGTGTCTGGGATTTATTCCTGAGCTCCACTCTTCCTGCCCTGCAGGGTCCCTCAGGGCTCTATTCTTTTGCCCATGTTGTTCGCTGTGTATATGCTGCCATTAGGAGAGATTATTAGGAAGTATGGTCTGAGTTTTCACTGCTATGCAGATGTTACTCATCTCTACATGTCCTTTGTGCCCTGATGGGAGGAGACTATCTCAGTGTTTAACAACTGTCTATCCGAGATCCAGAGCTGGATGAGTGTGAGCTGGCTGCAGTTGAACCTGGCAAAGACTGAGGTGTTGGTAGTGGACCCAGGTCATCTAGAGGTGGGTTTGCTGGCTGGACAGCCATGTGGTTTATGGCTAGGTTATGTCCGGCTGACAACCTCAGACCAGGTGCATAACCTGGGCATTATTTTTGATGACAAACTTACCTTTAAATCTCAGGTTTTGGCAGTCATCAAATTCTCTTTCTACCATCTGAGGAATATCACCCAGGTGAAGCATCTGGTTCCTTCTGATGACCTGTCCATTCTGATCCACACCTTCGTGACCTCCCACCTTGACTATTGCAATGCCCTTTACCTAGGGCTACCGGGGATTGATATCCACCACCTGCAGCTAGTGCCTAATGTGGCAGCCAGTCTTTTGACTGATGCTTCAAGGACTAGTCATATTTTGCCTGTGCTCCGCGGACTGCATTGGCTGCCAGTTCAGTGGTGGATAATCTTCAAGGTCGGATTACTGACCCATAAAGCCCTACATGAGCAGGGACCCCAATACTTGCAAGATCTCCTTTGACCTTACTCCCCCTCTTACCCTCTCCGATCCACTGATGAGGGATTGCTAGAGATTCCCAAGGTCTGTTAAGTGACATCTGGGGCCCAGTCATTTGCATTTGTGACCCTGACCCTGTGGAATTCTCTACCTCATCGGGTACGTGAATGCCTGATCATTGAGAGTTTAAAGACATCGTTGAAAAGCTATTTATTTACTCTGGTGTATCCAGATTCTTTTTAGATGTTATTACTTAAAATATTGTATTAATTTTAGCTGTGTATAAATTGATTTGTTTGCCATCATGTTTTATTGTTTGTTTGTACAGGCGTCTTGGATTTGGAAAGGCACCTTCAACAAACAAAGTTTGATTTGGTTTGATCTGATTCTGGAGACATGATAAATGTGCCTTTCTTCTAGACTGTGTGCTTCATTAGTGGTAGGATGAGGTCTATCCATTTCCCCGCTAGGAACTTCTGACCCAATAACTTTTCCCACTCCTGAGATACACCCTCCTGTTAGCACCATGGGCTATCACACCATCTGGTTGTTGACTTCCCCTACTTACAGCTGGACCATTTGCCTGGTGGGACTATTTGGTCATGCATCCTTTTTTAGGTGGGTCAGCCACAGGAGCTCCAAAAAGCGTGTTTTTATTTTCCTCAGAGAGCAATGCAGTTTAGAGGGGATCCGTACCACTGCCCAACCTGCAACTTGTCGACAAACAATTTCCCGACTTCAATTTACCAAATGGGTTTGTTTGCCGACAAATTCTATCCCGTAACAACCATTGATGACAAACATTGAAAACCCTTGCTGTGGCTTGCAGTTATCATTACAGCATATTTGAAAATGGGAAATGTGTTATTTAAGTAGACATGCCAAGCGTAAAAAAAATTCATTTAAAAAAAATACAACGTCCTTTCTTATGCTGTCCTGTTCAGACATCATTAAGGGAGTGAATTAAATGTATGAAACGCAGCTTACAGTTATCATTACAACATGAAAAGCATGACGTGCATAAGATGTTTCTTACCTGATCCTTTTCCATCTGATATGCTTGTTCATTCATTCAACTTTATTTAATACGTTTGGTTTAATATTTAAAACTACTTTAAAAATCTGGTTGTGAGGCAAGCAAATCAGTGTAGGGTTCGGGAATACCGCACAAATAGGATATAAGTGATGTTTATACATTTCAGTGAAGCTGCTTATGAAATGATCAGTAAATCTGGTTGTGGGATTTTGCAATACCCTGTACATTTCTGTGATGCTCCTCAATGCTGATTGTCTGCAAGTGATTTTATTTATTCTTAGCGAGCATACAGTATTTAAGTGTAGTTCTGTTGGTCAGGCAAAAGATCCTGTTGGCAAATGCTACCGAATGGGAACCCGGTTTACGGGAACCTGAAGTCGGGAGGTGAATTGTCGGGATATTGATAGATGGGAAGTCATACCGGACAGATGAGGCTATATCAGCTGTAAAGGAGGTAAGTTCCCCATGGAAAAAGGAAATGACCCCAGTTTGTCTAGAATAACAAACAAACCAGAACAAGCTGTAGAGGGGGTAGAGGAGAGCAATGTAATTGTTGAGGTCCCTCTCCCTCTACCCCCTTTTGCTACCTATAAACCGGGTCTGGTATGACTTCCTGTTGTCCTAGTTTGTTTGTTATTCTAGACAAACTGGGGTCATTTTCCTTTTCCATGGGGAACCTACCTCCTTTACAGCTGATATAGCCTCATCTGCTCTGGCCAGTGGTCTTCCACTCTGGACTACATGGGGAACAGGCTCGTCTTTGCCTTCTGGGCTCCTTTCTCTTCAGCTCACTTTAACTGTGTCAACAGATCCGAATGTCAGTGTGGTCCTGATGTTCAGACCCTTTTCTGCTACGCTGCTGGCAGTTTTCTTTTCATGCACTGGTAGGCTCTTAGCAGCTTTAGTTACTGGACCTCAGGAAAAGAGAGAGAGTGTATGGAGTAAATGGAGACCATCTGCTGGCAGTCACATTCTAAAACGCAAGTGGAGGTGCCAAGTTTTCTTTAAAGTTAATCGCTTTTCACTTTAGTTAGTTCATATGTCTAACCTGGCTGGTCGGATTTCTTGCCATAGGTTTATTGATTTTCTTTGCTTGAATATGTTTGCCAACAGAGGGGGATGAATGCCACCCAGCTTTGGCAATCAACTGGGCTGCAGATGTTTGTTCCTCCGATATTACTGGGATCAGCCATTTTTCACTCTGTATTACCTGGAAAACCCGTGATGAGCTATTTTTTTCTCTTTCTGCATTGTCTATGCCATTGCTGTTCAGAAACTATAAATTGTGCTTGTGTGTGTGAGTCTTGTCTCACTGTTGCACTCCTTGCTTCTAACAATATGGGACCCGGGGGAGGCATAAAATAAATATTAGCTGCAGTGATCAATCACTGCTACTTTTGCTCCTCAGGCAAGAGGGCTGTTGTATTGATTTAGGCTGTAGTGGGACAATGCCCCAAGTATTGGTTTTTGCTTTTTATTTTGTTGTAATTTTCTTTTGTTTCTCATTGTCTGGGATACAGCTACTTGGGCAAGAGAGGGCGTGGAACTCTCTATTTCTATAAGTATGTATATGGGCAAGCCTTATGGCCTCATGCATAGCCACTCATTGTATATGATCAGCATCCACTTTACTGCATTGTTTACCTGTTATCTGGTTTTAGTCTTTATTGCCTTGGCAAGCTGTCCTGTTTGGGTGTTCCTATTTCATAGCCCTGCTGGCTATTTTGCTCCTGCTTGGTGTTGGGAGTGAGTGGGACTCGGCTGACTGAGATAGGCCTTTATCAATATGACTTATAGGCTCTCTCTTGGAATGTCCAGGGGTTAAATGATCTGGTCAAGTGCAAGACGGTCTTTTTCCAAATAAAAAAATTGGGGGGGGGGGGCAGATTATGTTTCTGCAGTAAATGCATCTGATAAAATTAGAAGTGGAGAAGTTAGCCATGGGGTGGAAGGGACAGCTTTATTCTGACACTTTTACCAGCAAGAGGAGAGGGGTGATGATACTTTGCACTAAAGAGGTTAACTGGGTCACTCATCAGGTATATAAGGATAACCAGGACAGGTGGCTCCTACTGGTGGGAGCAGTGGATGGCTCTCCAATGTCCCTGGCCTTGGTTTATGGACCTAGTGAGGATGATACAACTTTTTCCATCGCTTCTCCCAAGTTCTTTTGGATGTTAGTAAGGGGTATATTGTTATCGGGTGAGACATGAATGAAGTACCAGATATATTATGTGACCTTAGTGGTCAACCCTCCCAATTGGACACTCCTGCTTTAAAGGCTGTATGTTGGTTAATGGAAAAACATGGGTTACAAGATATTTGGCACTTGAACCACCCTTCTGATAGAGATTATACTTATTACTTGTCCTTGCATAAATTCTGTAGTAGGATAGACATGTTTTTGGTTTCTTCAGGCATCACTAACGGAACGTTGGCTTCTACAATTGAATCTATTCTTATTTTAGATCACTTCCCTATTACATTAACTGTTTAGCAGGATCAGCCAGGTTCAGAGGCTAAATGATGATGCTGCAATGTTAGTTTTCTTGGCAACACCCAGTTTAAGTCTTGGCTTAAGCAGGAGGTACAGAACTATATAGCTCTTAAACACACTAGAGATGTACCTATGAAATGGGTTTGGGAAAGTCTCAAGGCCCATTTGTGGGTAGAATTATAGCTTATGCCATGGCCCATAAAAAGAAAAAGGCCATAGACTTCAACCTCTGGAGAGGTGGCTGGAAACTTTAGAAAAGCAACATAAACCAGGGCAGGCTAACCCTTCCCTCCATCAATCCCTTGCACAAGAGTGGTTTCACATTACTACCATCAACACGCAACAAGCAGAGTTTGGATTTATAGAACTCAGCAAGCATATTGGAAAGGGGGGGAGTCTGAGCATCTTCTCACATACTGCCCTAAACAAATAGCGGCATATGGCAAAATCCCCTGGTTTAGGCATGGGGGCATGTTATACGAACACATGAACATACAATATTTTCCAGCATAACAAGGCCATTTGGTCCACTAAGTCTGCTCGATTTTGCAGCTAGTAGCCCTATTCTGCAGCTGCCCCTCCATCCTCACCCTCCTTCCTTTATCCTCCCTCTTGCTCTGTCCCAGCACCTTTTGAAGGAGCCCACTGTTTTCCAGGCTACCACCTCTGTTGGTAAAACATTCCACCCTGCCACCACCTTCTCTGTAAAAAAGTGTCTCCTCATTTCCCCCCTGGACCTTCCCCCTCCAATCTCATGTCATGACCTTGAGTGTTCCTCCCCACTCTTACCCTGAATAGCCCCTCTGTACCAGTCTTATTTATCTCTTTCATGTATTTGAATGTCTCGATCATATCCCCTCTGTCTCTCCTCTCCTCTCCTCCCGTGAGTATATATTCAACTCCTTTAGCCTACTCTCATATGGTAAGTCTCCCAGTCCCTGGATCATCTTAGTTGCTCTGTGCTGCACCCCTTCCAGTAATTTAATATCCCTTTTCAAGTACAAACACCAGTACTGCACACAGTAATTGAGATGAAGTCTAACTAATTATCTATACAGCGGCAGAATGACCTCCCCCTCTCCGAAACATTATTCCCCTTGCAATGCAACCCAGCATTTTGTTGACCCTTGTTGCTGCCTCCCTACTGTACACTGTGCTGAGTTGTTCATTTATCCCATGGTGCCACCCCCAGATCCTTCTCCTCCTCAGTCTCCGCCAGCTGCCTTCCCCCCAGTTGGTAGTTTCTCCTTGTATTTTTTGGCCCAAAATGCAGTGCCTTACACTTTTTGGCATTGACCCCAGCTGCCAAGTGACTGACCAGGTCTTCAGCTTTTTCAGATCTTCCTGCAAACTCTGCCACTCCTCTATGTCATCCACCTATGCCCCTATCTTGGTGTCGTCAGCAAACAGGCTGATCCTGGTCTTGATGCATAAGGAAACGTCTGCAATAAATATCCCAAATAACACTGGTCCCAGCACCCGAGCCCTGTGGAACCCCACTCAATACTGCCCTTGGGGATGAGAGTTCCCCTTCCACCACCACCCTCTGCTGCCTTCCCTGCAGCCAGATTGTCACCCATCCCACCATTTGTGCTCCTGCTCCTCTGCCTTCAAGTTTTATTCCAAGTCTTCCATATGGCACTGAATCAAATGCCTTGCTGAAGGCCAGGTACATGACATACACTATATGGCCCTTGTCTATCTGCCTAGTTACCCAGCCATAGTAATCTACCAGGTTGGTTTGGCAGGATCTGCCTGTGACAAAGCTATGCTGTCTACTGTCCTGCAGACCATTGAACTCCAGCACGGACACCAGCCTCTCCATCAGGATCATTTCCATTAGTTTCCCCCATGATGGACGTGAGGCTGACTGGTCTATAGTTCCCTGATTCATCTTTGGGACTGCTCTTATTCACGGGAACCACATGATCCAACCTCCAATCCTTGAGTACACATCCCGAATTCAGTGAAACATTGAATAGGCCTGCCAAGGGCCCAGCCAGGATCTCTGCTAGCTCCTTTAGTACCCTGGATTAAATGCAATCTGGCCCTGGTGCCTTGTCTACCCTCAGCACTCTCAAGCCCTCCAGCACTTTACCTTCTATGATCACCCCATCCGTTACTCCCTCCCCAGCCTTTACTGCCCCCCACCTCCCTTGGGTAGCACTCCTCCTCTCTCTTTTTTAAATACAGAGTGGAAGTAGTCATTGAATGCTTCTGCCTTTTCTCCCCATTCTCTACCCATTGCCCGTCCATCTTAATCCTCACTATCTGTTCTTTACAGCTCCTTTTCTTCCTGATATACCTGAAAAAGCTCTTTTCCCCCTCTTTAATGCCTTGCACCAACCTAAGCTCCTCGGTGGCTTTTGCTGTTCTTACTGCCCTTGTCACCTCCCTTGCCTCCTGCAGATACTCTTCCCAATCTTCCCCCCTCCCTGATTTCCTGTATCTCCTAAAGGCCACTCTTTCTCTCCTCACCTTTTCCACAATCCCCCTACTCACCCAGCTTGGCCTTTTTGGCCTGGTCTTTTTACTCTGAGTCTTGCTACAGGAACTGGTAGCCTCTAGTATCCCCTTCTTAATGAGCTTCCCATCTCTGGTCCCTGTCCATACTAGGCTGGATCCTGGCCATGTACCTACTCACTACCTCCACCATCTGTGCAAAATCTGCCCACCTGAAATCCAGCACCTTTGTATTGGATGCCACCCCCTCTTTGCCCATAACCAACCTGAACCATACTGGGTGATGGGCACTCCCCGCTAGAGGTTCATCTACCATGATATCCCTCAAAAACTCCCCATTTGTGAGCACTAAGGCGAGGATGTTCCCCACCCTTGTTTGTTCACTGACCACCTGTGTCAGGAAACTTTCCCGAAAGGTGTCCAGCAGTACCTGCTCCCATTTATTGCTGGTGGCTAGGGTTACCCAATCTACCCCTGGCAGGTTGAAGTCCTCCACAACCACCACACTCCCCTTCCTGCATGCCCTTCTAATCTGCCTCGCAAGCTCCCTGCCCAACTCCTCTGTCTGGAGCGTGGCCTGAACACCTCTCCCATCTGGAGAGTCCTATTTCTGGAACCTTGGATTAGAAGTCATAAAGACATTGTCACAGATCCCGTAGGAATCATTATGGCCTTCAGGAATTTTTATCTGGATCTTTATGCTTCAAAACTGCCAACTGAAGGCTCTCAGAAGGCTATACAAGATTTTTTGATGTCTGTTAACCTTTCCCATCTAATGGATGATCTGCGACAGGGCCTAGAGGGACTGATTATGACCCACAAGATCCAAGCTGCTATAGCCCATCTCAAAGGGGGGGAGTGCCGGGGCCCTATGGGTTCCTGGTAGAGATCTATAAGTCTATAGGGGATTTGGTAAGCCCCTTGTTAGTGGAAACTTTGCATTTTTCCTGACAGCAAGGTGGACCACCAGTCACTATGTACTGTATGATGCCACCATTGCAGTCTTAGCTAAACCAGGTAACTATCATTACCAGTGCTCCAGCTACTGCCACATTCCATTGATTACAAAATACTGGCCAAGATTTTGGTGAATTGGCTTATTAAGCTTCTGCCACTATTTGTCCACCCTGACCAAGCGAGGTTTGTGGAAAGACAAGATGGGGCAGACCACCTCAGGAGGCTGGTAGACCTGATATGGGTTTTGACATCCTTGACAGATGCTGTGGAAGCTGTAGCTCTGAATATTTAAAAGGCATTCAACTCAGTCAAATGGCCTTATTTCATAGCTACACTTCATAAATTTGGCTTGGAAGATAATTTTATCCAGTGGGTCCAACTTATCTGTACTTCACCACCAAGCTGCAATCCTTTCTAATGGAAGACTTTCTCCACCTTTTCAGCTGGGCAGAGGTACCCGACAGGGCTGCCCCCCTGTTGTTGGCACTATTTGTGCTGGCTATGTAGCCTTTGGCTCAGAAAATGAGCATCCTCCCTCATATCAGGAATTGAAGCTGGCCGCCATTCCTATAAGACTATGCTCTTAGCTGACAATATTTTATTAACTATAACTAACCCTGCCACTTCTCTGTCATTGTTAGTTCAGCTCCTAAACTGCTTCTTGACTCTTTTCTGCCTTTGCAATAATTGCAACAAGACAGAAAGTCTCCCCTTAAATTCTCATTGTACTGCTACTATGCTGTCCGGCACTGGCTTACACTGGGTATCCCACCCTATTAAATACTCGGGCATGTATATTTCTCCTAGCTGGAAGCAATGACCATCCTTGAACTTTAACCCGCTGTTTAAAAAACTTGGAGAGGACATCCTCAGATGGAAACACCTACTTCTGTCTCTCTGGGGAATGGTGTAAACATTACAAATGATGGTTCTCAAACTGCTTTATATTATTCCCTATTTGCTCCTCAAGTTGCCTGAGTATGTCTGGAAAGAGCTATAAGCGAAACATCATTCTGTGGCACCGTGCCGTTACAGCTATGAGGCTGCACATGGTTTGTTTAGCACTCTGGATTGATTACATCTTTTTTCCATTTACTAAGATTATGTGGAGACAGTCAGTGGGTGCTGTGCTATTTTTGTACTTTAAACTTTTGGGCTGGCAGTATAGCCTAGAGGTTAAAGGAACTAGGTGTGAATGAGCCTGATACATCCAGCAGACCAGGCCTGAGTCGGATTCTAACAACCTCCACTTGCATACTGTGTGACTCTGAGCAAGTCACTTAACCGCCCAGTGCTCCCAGGTCACACCTGAAAACAGGCACTTGTGCCTAGTGGGCCTTACCCAGTTACCAAAGTCTAAAATAAAAAAAAAAATAAAAAAAAAAACAGCTATCCTCAATTATTTCTGACTTTATGGGGAAGGGGCAAGCTCACTTTTCCACACTGTGTCTGATTGCCCCAAAAACCAAAGGCTGT
Source organism: Neoceratodus forsteri (assembly GCA_016271365.2). Taxonomy (NCBI): domain Eukaryota; kingdom Metazoa; phylum Chordata; order Ceratodontiformes; family Ceratodontidae; genus Neoceratodus; species Neoceratodus forsteri. The sequence goes on along the minus strand of CM057455.1, from coordinate 761,761,051 downwards.
TTTGGGGCTGCATGGTTTAAAGGTTACCACTTACCCTCTGTTTTGCAGCAAATTTGGATGTGGCACAATGTGGAGAAGGTTCCAACAATAGCATGTTGGCTGGGCCTAGAGGAAATTATTAGTGGGGATCATTGGCCGGAAGGAGTCCTTTGGGATACGGCACAGTGGCACATTGCACTCCTACCCAGAAGTTTGCTTTACATGTTTGGAAGCAGGTTAAGACTATCCCATCCAATATATGCCCTTATGGTACAACACGAGGTTGAAATTCGGAGGAAACTTGCTGGTCTGGCCTAACTGGAAGAGGGTGGTCTGCTGTGAGTTTGGTACCTTTTTTCCGCTATTACTAGATATCCAAAGTTCTTCTCTGGACTACAACCAGAAGCTTCTCTTTCAGTGTCCCATCACTGGCAATACTTGCAGCTTCACCATTTACTGTCCACAATAGTGGGTACACAGTTACAGTTGCCTGGTAAAGGTAAGTGGGAGGAAATTCTAGGAGGTCCTGCCAGTGGAAAACAGGTAATACTCCTCGTATAGGTTTAATTTATACAGCTCTTCTTGAGGACTACACCCCAGATACCGCTCGCTTAAAGATGTGTTGGAAGAAGTTGTTGGGTCATACCCTCACAGAAGAAGAGTGGGATAGGGCATGGGTCAAGGCTTATGGAACCTGTAAGGATATGGCAGGTAGAATGATGCAACTTAAGACACTGCATCTTTGGTATCGCACTCCAGCTCTTTTGCACAAAATACAGCTGACCCATAGACAAGTCCTGAGAGCAGGTGCGGTAATACCACTGAAAACACTATTGTCCACCTGTTATGATAATGCCTCAAACTAACTAATTGGTAGAACAATATATTTTCCCTCATGGAAACTACTGTGGCTTTTCCCATTCCCTGGGGTGCATCTTTGATAGTCTTGGGGAATACCCTGAGATTACCTACTCACTACAAGCCACATCATAACTGATTTAAGGCCGCTATCACAAAAGCTAAGTGACTTCTGTTTCAACAAAGGTGAACATCAGATATTCCCTCTATTGAAGAATGGATTGATGGCATCTTTTGCATTGCTGTGTATGAGAGGTTACCATATTTAATGGTGAGTAAAAATCATTGGTTTCAACAAGTCTGGGATCCCTTCTAAACTAAGTTTGCCTTTCAGACCCCCTTGGGTAAGGCTGGGATTTCCCCTCCCTGATACCTCTAAGGCCATAATGTTGTGCGTAGTTTTGGGGAGGACTGAATTCAGCCACCCTGTGGAGGGTGACTTCTTTGCCCATTGTTAGCCTGTCTCTTTTCTCCCTCCCTTCCCTCCACCTGGGTAGTGGCATCCAGTCTTTGTTAGATTTTGTTGGTTGCTGTTTGTTCCAATATGCATTACTGTATGTTATGTATTCTAGATATTGCTCTTGTTACTCTTAGTTTTTCTTTATCCTGCTGATTTGCATATGAATAGTCAAGGAACTCTTCTATGAAAGATAACTCTGTATTCTAATCTTGCTAGTGTATGCATAGCAGTATTATTAGGGCTCTATGAGGAGTGGCATGCTACTATGTCGGACATCAGTATGAGCATCACATGATTCTTTGTGTATATACAGGTATATACATTAATCTCAGTATGTTTTGTTAGTCTGTAATCCAAGGAGAGGATATCTGCTCTGGCAAGGTTCTGAGATGGTACAGAGTTTAAGATGTCACCTTCTTATTGCATATTGTAAAACCTCAGCAAACCAACAATTTAGAAAAAGAAGCAGCAGGCTTGCTCAGAGCAGCTGAGTCTGTCCTACCTGCTTCAGCAATGCCCATCATGAGTGCAGTTTTTTGAAAGCACAAGCAAGCTCACTCAGAGCAGATGTACTTGTCTAACTTGTCTCAGCAATGTTCATCATGGGTACAATTTATGGAAACAGCAGTAAGCTCACTTAGAGCAGCTGCATTTGTCCTACCTGTCTATATCAATGCAGGCAGCTTGACAATCATGGTAGAAAGTTTGAGCTCAATTCTGTGCAAGATCATGAAGACCATACTTAAGGAATGGCTGGCATGCTATCTAGAGGAGAATGGTTTCTAGGATGAGAGGCAGCATGGGTCTGTGGGAGATAGACTGTGTCAAACAAATCTGACTGACTTCTTTGACTGAGTCACTAAGGCAGTGGACAAGTGCCAGGCAGGGTTATCCTTTATCTGGACTTCAGCAAGGCCTTTGACTCTGTAATCCACAAGAGACTGATCAGAAAGTTGGTTGATTTCAGGGTTGGGGAGAAGATGACTAGGTGGGTAAAAAGCTGGCTGAGGGACAGGACCCAAAGGGTGGTGGTGGGGGCAGAGTTATCTAGCACCAGTAAAGTCACCAGTGGGGTCCTGTAGGGTCAGTGCTTGGGCTGGTGTTAAATGTCTTCATCAGTGACATTAGGGATGGCATTAGAGAGAAAATGTGCCTATTTGTGAAAGACACCAAACTCTTTGGAAGGGTGGACACAGTGGAAGGGATACAAGACCTGCAGGAAGACCTAAGAAAACTTGAGAGGTGGTTCAGGATTTGGCAACTTAGCTTCAGTGCCAAGAAATGCAAGGGAAAGAACAATGGAGCCAGGAATCCAAGGACAAAATACTACTGGGGGGTCTGGGTGGCAGCAACGGAGGAGGGCAAGGATCTGGGACTGATTATTACTATGACCTGAAGCACTCCACGCAGGACAAAAAAGCAGCAGAAAAGGAAAACATAATGCTGCAGTGTATATCCAGAGGAATCAGCAGTAGGTAGAAGGAGGTTATACTGCCCCTGTACAGGTCACTGGTGAGGCCACATCTAAAATATGGAGAAATATACTGGTGTCCACACCTTAAGAAAGATATCAATCTGCTGCAGACAGTCCAGAGAAGTGCAATGAAGAAGATTGCAGGTCTGCAGTGTAAAACATATGAAGAGAGGTTGGAGGCCCAATGTATGTACTCCCTGGAGGAGAGGAGGGAGGAGAGAGGGGACACAATAGACACCTTCATATACTTGAAAGGGATAAATAAGGCGGATAAGAAAGGTGGATAAGGAGAGTCTAATCAAGTTAAATGGCAGCTAAACCATGAGGGGACACAGTCTAATGCTGGAAGAGGGATGTTTAGAAAGGAGATTAGGAAGTACTTCTTCACATAGAAGGTGGTGGTCAGTTGGAATGTACTGCCAGAGGAAGTGGTCTTGATGAAGTCAGTGGTCAGCTTCAAGAGAGTTTGGGATAGGTATAAGGGGAAAATATGGGGCATGGGGGGGCAGATGGAGAAGAAGGGAGGACCAGGGGAGTTGGCATGGTCAGTAGCATAAGCTGAGGACCCTGCAATATGAGCAAACTAGATAGACTGAATGGCCTCATTTTAATGACATCATCATTATGTACTGTAGGTTCATATGTTCATAAAAATAATTTCCAAAGACTAATATGATATTTTATTATATAAGCCTTGTAATTTGCAATATAGAAGCCCAATGTAGCTGATGCAAATGCTCATTTGTCTATAACATTTAATTTTTCTGGATTCCTTGTCAGGTGGCACAGAGTTCATGGGCATGGGTGGCAGGGACCTGTCATGAGCAGTCATAATTAACACTGAGTTATTTTCTGGCTGTTTGGCATAGAATGCCTTCATAGTAGGTGCAAGGCATTATTTATCTTCCTTGAGAAGAACAGTATGAAAATGATTCAGCTTGTGCCAAGAAGCTGTTATGACATCTTCCACTATAGGATTAATGGGAGGAATAACCACAGTAGACAAGGTAGGCAATTCTAGGAATTCATTAAGATTCTGTTTAGTTCAGTCCTCCTCTTTAGCAGTAAAGCCTAGCATGCCCTACATGAGATGTAGCAAAGTCTGAACTGAGGCATCCTTAGGGTGTGATCTTGGGGCGTACACAACTGTATCCTCACTACAGGACGAAACTGTAGAGCTGTAGTCAAAGCACATAGGTTGCTTCATATCGTCTTCTTCCTACCTCTGATTCAATGATGTTGGGTTTGTAGTCCTCCTCCTCCTCTACTTCTTCTGTCTGAGCAAGAGAAACCATAGGGTCCACCTATTGGTGAGGCATCAACAGAAAATGCAAAGGGTCAGTGATGGGAGCTGATCCAGAGGAACCAAGATACAATAACAAAATCATTGATAAGTGGGGAGGTAGATCAGTTGACACAGTTATCATCAACAGCAGCAATGGCAGCAGGCACTGAAATAATTAACCATGACTTGTGTATCGATGGTGCCCAGAAGTAAGGTGAACATATGTTTGATGATGGAACAGTGCCAGTCATCGATTGTCATATCCCTGCCACTTCTTTTGAAAACCAACATGGTTTTCTTTGTCTTCTTGCCAGTGGACAAACTATTGCCTGGGGGTGGGTCCAAGATGGCTGCATACTATGCTGTTGAAGAGAACTGGTAGGAGTAGATTCAGCAAGAAGCTTACTGTTTTTTTTTTAATACAGGTATGCCACCATGGCCTAGAATTTTTAGATTTACTATTCTTTGCAGTCCACCTTGTTAGTCCTTGACTCCAATTTTCTGCCGTCTCTGTGTTTTATTTCTTCTGCAGTTCTCTGAGCAGAGTCCAAAGTGGTGGAGGAACTGCCAGAAACTGAACAGAAGACAAGCCGCACTGCGGAGAGTTGTGAGACAAAAGATTATCTGATGCTGCTGTTTTAACTTCCTATGTTCTTATGCTGAACACACTGCTATGATGGCACTTTACACAAGAAGTTTCCTGGTACAGAGAAATTACAGAAGCTTCAGAAAGTTACAGAAGGGGTTATCTACAGGACTACCTCGGATCTTCCATGGTCTTCCATGGTGTTTTGAAGCTGAGGATCCTGGTTAATAGTCCTGGGTTACTGGATACACCTGAATGTGCAAGGAGAGTACTGAATGAAAACATTTTTTATCCCCTGATTCTTTTTATCTTTTTCTTTTCCATATTTTATGTGTTTGATAGTATAGGAGAGAATGTTTCCATAAAGAAGAAAAAAATACATGTGTTTAAGACAAGAAACAAAAAGGATCACCAGGTCATGTACATTGGTATTGAAAAACCAATAATGTCACGGGGAGGGGGGGTGGCAGCAACAATCTCTTATTGAGGGGAGAACAGTATTGGATCTTTTGCTTTAAAGCAATGGAGGGCACAGGACTCAATGGCAGAACTGAATTTAAACCATTTTTGAAGAAGTGATGAGTTGTGTTTTTATTAGTATTCAACTTTATTAGGCAGCATTGAATTAAGGATGTTGTTATTATGATTGATTGTACATACTTTTAATCATGTTACTTATCATTTTTCTTTTTCTTCCTTTTTTCTTAGATTTGAACCAGCACTTTACCTGCTGTTGGAGTTTTCTACAAAAAACTTTGTTCAATCTATTTCTGTCATTCTTTCTACCAGGTTTGCTTTATAATTAATTGTTATGAATTGCAGTTGTAACACATCTTCATTAGAGTGCAGTATTGTACAAGACAAAGGGCCAGCTGGAATATTTTATAGCCTGGAAAATATAATTCCCAGTTTAAAAAAAAAAAAGACTTATTTGACCTATTTAAGTCTGTATTTATTGCACTAATGGTTGGTTTCCCTGCTTGGATTCGTGCACCTATGGAATTTAACAATGACTGTTCCCATTATGACAATACTTACATAGCCATACCTTCTTAAATGTGTCACTTTAATTATCTTAAGTATTTAACTGATAGCTGGTCCACATCCTGACACACCTTTGAGAGAGCACTTAAGTGTGAAACAAGTCAGGTGGCGCAGGATGTGCTTCCATGAACAAGGAAGTAACAGGAGGGAGCAGAACGGAGTAGCTGTGAATTTATGACCACTTTTAAATAAATAACTGATCACTTTATATTGAAGATTTCTGCCTAATAGGCCTGTCCTGTGTTAGATGTATTGTATTCTCTACTCCTTTTGCTCTCCCTGGGGTAGATGTAAAAATGGACCTAAATTAATGCAAACCAGTTCTGATTTCCTTACCCTGCTCAGGGGTTTACTGGTCATTAACCTTTACCATGGATACATTCCCTGATTCCTCTAACCTATTGTTGGCTAGTTCCACGTCACCATTTTCCCCGTTTGGCATTATGAACAGACAGTTTTGATAAAATTTTTTCTACCCATTTTCGTAACAGATTCACATGTATATTTTCTTCCCAAATCTCTTATTAGGAGTCAATACATCAAATGTGACTGGTCCTATGTGTCTAGCAACCTCATAGGGACCTTGTCATTTCATTAAACGTTTGTTTTCTGATGTGGGCAGTAATAACAAAGTCTTGTTCCCAGGATCAAATTGTTTCAGTCCCATTTTCTGATCATTTCAAGATGTTTGGTCCCTCTGGACCTGCCGACAGTTTTGGTGAGCAACCTCCACATATTTACAAAATCATTTTCTCAATTCTACCATGTAATCATCTACCGACTTCAGTTTTGTGTTCCTGTCTTCCTACTGCCCTTTAATCACATCCAAGGGACCCCTGGGTTGTCGACCATTCAACAGAGCAAAACAGGAGTACCCCGTGGATGCTTGAGGGACCTCATGATAAGCAAACATGACCCTCATCATGTACAAATTTTCTTAACGTGTTTATGGGATTGGTTATACCTTTCTACCATGCCATCAGTTTGAGGATGATAGGGAGAGGTAGGGATGGCAGAAATCCCCAGAAGTCTGTACAACTCCTTCAACATCTGAGCTTTGAAGTTACTGCCTTGATCAGTGATGATTTATTTTGGTATCCCCACCCCTCTGAATACTTTAGCTAATTTCTCTGCAATTTTGGGAGCAGTGACTGTGCATAAGGGAAAGGCTTTGGAATATTTTGTAGCATAATCCCCCAATGCAAGAATAAATTGGTTCTCTTTGGCACCTTTTTCTATTGGACCCACTATATCTAGCGCAATTTATTCAAAGTGGGGTATCTATCACTGGTAAGTGGAGCAAAGGAAACTTGTCCTGCTTAATGTCTGGGGTGAGCATCTGATAGTCAGGGCAAGCTTGGCAATAGTCAGCAACTTAGTTGAAGATACCTGGCCAATAAAAATGATGTAAAAGTCTGGAGAGAGTCTTCTCTCTACATTCATGACCTGCTAAGGGGAGATCATGGGCAAAATCAGTTAGTTTTTCCCAATACGTCTCTGGTACCATTAGCTGTTCTACCTTTCCTCCAATCTTTTCATCCACATGACAGTGGTAAAGAATATTATCATGTGACAGATAATAAGTGCTTTCCCCCACATTGTCACCGACCACCTGTTGGAAAAGAGAGATTAAATTTACACTATCATGTTGTTCTTGCCCAATATCTATACACCCCAAAGTTTCTATTTCCAGTTCAGTTCTCTTAGGCTGGTCTTGATCAAGCCCTTTACTGGATGACCACAGTATTTGTTTTTCTTTCTTTCTCACTTTTCTGGATTTCCTGTCCTTGCTGGATATCAGTTAATGGAAATATTTCTCCCAGTTCAGTCCCTTTCTTGGCCTGATACCTTGTAACTACTGCAACTGAAATTTCCCCTTTTAGTTTGTTCTGAACTGGGTTACCAAAACCAGGAAACTCTTGTCCCAACACCACAGGAACTGACAGAGTAGGGACAGCTACAGTTGCCATATGCTTCCCCAATTCTACTTCCATTTTTGTCTGGGCAATCCCATAGAATTTTGTGTCTCCATGGACACATAGCTCACCAGTGGAAGGCCCTTTATTACTGCTCTTGTCTGTTAGTAAATTAGCTTTTACCAGAGTCTGAGGATTATCAGACTCTATTAAATCAGCTACAGTCTGTCCTCCCAAAACCACTTCTATAGTATATACTCCCAGGTTAGCAAGGACAAGTTGGACAGTACTTTTTTTTTGGGGGGGGGACAGTTTCAGGCTATGTGTCCCATATCCTGACAATACCAGCAAATACGGTTCTCAGGGGGTGTTTTAGGGACTGTAGCAGAAGACCCAGAGTCAATTTACTGTATTAGCTTGTTTAATGGATTTTTTATTAAAAAGAAAAGGCTTTACCACACGAGTACCACCAGTTCTTATTGATGAACATGAACCGCCATACCCTCATACATGTTGTTGGGCATACAGGTAGTTTTCTAAAAGTGCAATCACCTTTTCTCCCTTCTCAAGATGCCATTCATATACCCAAACCTGGTTGTCTGTGGGCAGGATATGGATGAACAGATTGATGATCATTAGTTCCGCCAGTTGATTGACTGTCTTTTCCTCAGGTTGGGCCCATCTATTGAAGTTTCCCTTTAGGCAAGTGAAGGCTTCTCATAGCAAATCTGCTTGTTGAGACTTCATAGTCCAGAATTTTACCCAATAAGTCTCTCAGGAGATATCGCATTGCTGAAGATACTGACTGGCATCCTGGACATTCATGTGGGTGTAGGCCAACTGTGCCTTTCCTGCAATGTATGGTGGTAGCCTTATCACCCATTTGGCCTGAGGCCACTGGCATGCTGTAGCAACTAGGCCTGATCATCAGGATTCAATTTTGTCAGCTTAATGTCCTTTTGTTGAAATTGCTCAGATGAATGAGAATTACAAGGCGCAACTGGCTCTGCTGATCTCTGGGGACTGAAAACAACCTCTTTTAAGGCCTCCAAAGCTTCTGTGAGTCGAGTTTCCTCGAGATCCTGTTGGGTTTCCTGCTGAGCCTTTCGAGTTTCCTGGTAAGCCTACCATATAGCTACCCATTGTAATGGTTCAGAATGTAATGATGAGGTTCATTTGCCATCTGCTTTCCAGTTTTAAATTGTCCACTCAACAGAGCATCTGTCTTTAACAAAGGCTCAGGTACAGGCTTCTCATTAGGTCTTACCACCTCATTTCATTTCATTTTTATTTTTATACTGAAAGGTCTGTGGGCCCATTTTCACAGACGTCCAGTTAAGACGCAACAAATACAAAGCACAAAGAACATATACAATACAAGACTGACAATAAGAACTTTATATATTCATGAGAAACATTTATAAACAGAGTTTGTACATATATTGTTTCTATGAGCTGTCTTAAAAGTAACTAACTTTTTATGACTAGAAATACTGCTAGGGAGGCCATTAGAGAACTTAGTAGTAGCAAACTTCAATGAGTTTTGTGCAAAAGCAGTATGAAAATATGATATCAAGAAACCATCCTTACTCTGTTGTCTTGTATAGCCCAGTTTACAGATCCTAGGAAATAAACACTGAATACTTTGTGGCATCGTACCCAACTGAATCTTATGTAGAAACATCAATGACCTGAAATTAAAATGCCCCACTAATGAGAAACAATTAAAATATTTGTAAAGAAGGCCATGGTGTGTTAATCTGGGTTGTCCAGTTGCAACTGCAAAACGAATGACTAAATGATAAGTAGCCTGAAGTTTTGATAGAATCCTGTCAGTAGTGTATGCATAAACTACCACCTGCTCAAGAAGTCCAGGCAGTAAAGGTGCTCCCTTCATTTCAGCCATACTTCAGGTTGTTGTCACTCCAGTCTGCTCAGGCTCAAACGTAAATCTTTTAGTCAATGGCTCCAGCACCATCTCTAGTTCTTTACTGGTCCAATTATCTCAGGTACCAGCAATATCATACTTCTAACATCAAACTGTGAAGGGATATGATTAGAATGAGCTATGCCACAAATTATATGGTGCATAAAAAGTATAAATACACCTATCATTTTATTGGAGACAAGATAAACTGAAATACTGTAATAAACTAAAATAACAAACTTTGGACACTGAACTCAGGAGGCCGTACCTTTAAGACAGGACCACTTTAAACAATGCACTGTACTAACCAATTCATTCAGGATGAACCATTCCTCAAGAATAATGCTGGCACACATTGTTCCTGGAATACCAGGGAGTAAAGCTTCAGACTGCTTCTAATCAGGAGAGCAGCCTTGGTCTGTCAGCATCTCAGCTTCAACTGACCATCTCTCATCCTTCCTCTGAGTCAATCTCCATCTCCCTCCCAGAACTGCCAAACAAGGGGCCTTTTATAGCTCTCCCAGTAGGTCATGTGATCCCTACTTAATGGTACTTATATACTGTATGCATGGCAAAAGTCACACTCCACAGAAAGTCAATGCAATAAATAACACATACATACTAAAGTAAATACTATACAAAAGCTGCACTTTTATATGTGGACTGATAGACTATTTCCTATATGAGTAAATGAAGGTAAAAGGCTTAAAATATGTAAATCCCAGCCCAAATCTGCATACTCCCTCCTCCAAGCTATATCTGTTGCACTGAGTTTTCTTTCACAAGGTTACAAACAAGCATTTGTCAATGCCGAATGTTGTCGTGCTGGCATTGGCAGAGCTAGAGACTCATAGTGCTGTGATTTTGTGAATGTGTCCCAAAAGGTGATTTTCCACAGCGAGCACGCCATTGTGCACCACAGCTGTGGAAAAGTGTTTTGGGCAGGCTGTAAGAAATGGCAGCTGGACTGTTGGCAAGGAGGTGTGCACAAATGCCTGTGGTGAAAATGTGGCATGAAAATATTGCAGATTTACGTAGTTACAAGGATGCGTGGAAACTGTTCAATGCATGCTTGGAACACAGTCATTTTATGGACTTTCGGCACCAAATTTTCAACATAGGCATTTTAGGATCTCTGCTCATAAACAGTGTCTCCATCATTTCCTCAAGCTGTCCCGAAAACTGATTTCACACAGCGGCCGTGCAGTTCTGCGCCGGACGTGCGAAAAAACATTTCAGCCAGCTATACTGTTCATAAGGAGGTGTAGAAAAATGCAATTCATGAACAGCTGAAGTGAAACTATTACAAATTCACAAAGTCATGAGCATGCATGCAAACTGTGCAATGCATGCTCGTAAAACACTCATGTCACCGTCATTTCCTCAAGCTGTCCCGAAAACTGATTTCACACAGCGGCTGTGCAATTCTGTGCTGGATGTGTGAAAACACATTTCAGCCAGCTATAATGTTCATAAGGAGGTGTTGAAAAATGCCAATGATAAACAGCTGAAGTGAAACTATTACAAATTCACAAAGTCATGAGCATGTGTGCAAACTGCGCAACCCACGCTCATAAAACACTCATTTTATTGACTTTCATCCCCAAATGTTCAACATAGGCATTTTAGGACATCTGTTAATGAACAGTGTCACTGTCATTTTAATAATGTGTCTCAAAGACGGACTTTCCACAGTGACTGCTCTATTCTGCGTCAGAACTGCAAAAACAGATTTTGGTCAGGAAGTGAAAAATGACAGCTGTACTGTTCATTAGGAGGTGCAGAACAATGGCACTGTTGAAAATCTGCCGGGAAACTATTATAAGTTCGCAAACTTATGAGCATGCATGCAAACTGCACTACGCAGGCTTGTAACACAGTCATTTTATGGAGTATTGTCACCAAATTTTCAACACATGCATTTTAGGAGCTCTGCTCATGACCAGTGTCACTGTTATTTCTGTAATGTGTCCCGAACACTTGATTTCCCACAGCGACGACACTACTCTGTGCCAGAAGTGCAAAAACACATTTTGGCCAGGATGTGAAAATTGACAGCTGCATGGTTCACAAGAAGGTGGGGTAAATGCCAATTTTGAGAATCTGGTGAAAATATTACTGACACTCAACTTTATGAGTGAGCGAAGAACTGCACAATGCACGCCAGTGGAAACAGTCATTTTTGATTTTCCCACTAAATTTGCAACACAGGCTTTTTGAGGGCCTCCTCATGAATAGTGGCACTGTCATTTCATTATCAGTCCCGAAAGGTGATTCCATGCAGTGATTGCAAAATCACCTTTCAGGACCGAATAACGCCATGACAGTGACAGAATTCATGAGGAGAGGTCCAAAAACCCCATGTTGAAAATTTGGTGCCAATATTCCCAAAAATGCCTGAGATATGCACCAAAGCTGAAAAAAAACTATTTATTCCATTATACAGCTTACCGGCATTTCTTCAGTTCACGGTCAGCTTTGAGAGTGCAGACATGTTACCAGTCCACCGAAGATCATCGTCCTGGACTCCAGAGGTAAGTATGGGGTGAGGGGGGTGTGGGGAGGCAGGGTGCACAGAGGGTGGTTGTGGGTGGGGCTAGGGAGACTATGAGTGACAGTTTTCATTTTACAGGTTAAAAAAAATAAAATAAACATCATGGGACAGTTTTGTTTTTTTTAAGGGATTTGGCACTCTGGGGTGGGCTCCCAGTGTGCCACCTAACTGTTTGGGGGAGTTCTGTAGCTTACAGGGGATTGGACACCCTCATCTGCACACAACACAAGGGAGGGTTGGAATTTATGCCGATGGGGATTGGACACCCCTGTTGGCACACAAAGAAAGCGTGGGGGGTAGAGCTGAGAGGGATTGGGCACCCTCTTGGTATTTAACAATGGGGGGTTCATTTTGCTGATGGGGAGTGGGCTCCCCCGTCAGCACACAAGGAAAGTGCTCATAATGTCACTGAGCATGTCCAGAGAAGATCTGTTGCATCTGATGAGCTTTGCTCGGATTGCAGTGGACCTTTTCTTAGATGTGCTCGCCACATTATGTATGCATGGTGTGGCACCGGCATGCAGGCTGATTGGGGAATGAGGGACACACCTACTGATGTGTGCCCTGCATTCTCCCAACAGAGGCCGCACCTCCAAATCCCCACTGCCGCAAGATGTTGGCTGCTCAAGTACGCCAACATAAAAAAGAGCAGGGTGGGCCAGCTGCTTCCTTAGTAAGAACTCAGCAGGTCAGGTAAGAACCAACAGCAGTACTCTTGAGCTTTTACCAGTCCATATAGTTAAACCATAAAATGTTACAACTGTTTTACTCTGCTAAGTAGCTTTTTAGTAATACTATCACACTCCAAAAACCTCTTAAAGTATAAAAAAAACTACTCTGGTTTGTGAGTGTTTTCCTGCTTTTTGAGGTATTAGTTTAAACTGTTTGAACAGTTTAGGCCTCTTCACAGAGTACTACTACTACCAAAGTAACTAATTGTTTTAGATGAACCTTTTGTAGTTACTGTGTGTTTTTACAACTTTCATTCCCTAGGAAACCACTTAAAGCTGTTACTGTAGCTTGCATTTCAAACATTTAAAGAGACAGTAACACCACATACTTTAAACAATATAAACTGAAAACAAAGTCCACCTTCTGTATTCATATCCAGCCAGTAAACCTGGCACCCAACAGGCTAGTGCACAAGTTAGAACTCAATTGTTTTAAACTTTTAATAGTGCACCAATTTACGTAACAAACACAAATACAGAAACCCACACATGGCCAGTCTGGGGGGGGGGAGACAAACAAACATAGACAAACAAATACTAGAAAAGTTGCTGCACAGCAAGACACACAAACCACAACATTTAACATACAACATTTAACCTGGCAGGTTTACTTATTGCTAGCATCTTTACTTTACTATACACATAACCAAAGACATCCTTGTCCAGTCCTTTATGGGTAAAAACACTATCCCCATCACAAGGTGCATTGCGAGAAGAATGCATTGTGTTGAGTAGACAGCACACTGCTTTCATTGAGAGCATCCTGTCTTTTGGATGAGACATTAAACCGAGGTCCCATCTGCCTGTTCTGGTAGTAGTTCAGATGGATGTTAAAGATCACATGGCACTTCTTGAAAAGAGTAGGGGTGTTTTTATTCCAAAATATGTGAAATTCCAAACATGCTTGCATACTTCCATTGCTGCTGTGCTGTACGGAGGTGCAGTAATAAAAACAAAACCAAGCCAGCAAAAAAACACACTCTCCACTGCTTATCAAAAAGGCTTTATTAATCCATTTGATTTAAAAATGTGCCACCATAAATATACACCACAGGTATGCTGAGCAACGAGGAACACCAACCAGTTTTGTGTCTAGCATGTCATCAGGGGGTGTTACCAGTCTACAGTCACCATTCAACTTAAATAGTTTCAGCTCTTAAAGAGACAGGCAATAATAGCATCAAACACATTGATACAAAATGCTATTTACATCAATCCATTTGATTTAAAAATGTGCCACCATAAATATACACCACAGGTATGCTGAGCAACGAGGAACACCAACCAGTTTTGTGTCTAGCATGTCATCAGGGGGTGTTACCAGTCTACAGTCACCATTCAACTTAAATAGTTTCAGCTCTTAAAGAGACAGGCAATAATAGCATCAAACACATTGATACAAAATGCTATTTACATCAATCCCATTTCAAAAAGTGCAATAACCATTATAAAGTGACCAGTGCCATATTAATAAATACGTAATACCATCACCATAATACAATTATACATATAAGACTGTAAATCTAGAACAATTAAAATAGTTACCACTAGCATGGGTTTAAAGTGCAGATCATTTTCTATGTCTACAGTGCTACTCATATCATCACAGGTGAGGCAGCCCAGGGCAGTTTCTTCTATTAACTGAAAAAGAGATACAGTACACAAAGAAATAGAAGTTGTCATTAGGATTATCATGCTTTTGACAACTCTATACACCAGTTTGTATTATTTAATACAGTCTTCAAAGTTCTTTCTATCTAAATTCTTTGTAAACAGGGAGACATTTTGAAACCATGTCCAACACTAGATAACATTTATCTGTGTCTAATACAGGACAAATGGTAAATTTTGACCTTTTGACCCATATTAGATGCAGATAAATGTTATCTAATGTAGTACATGGTTTCAACATAGCTCCCTGTTTACAAAGAATTTAGCTAGAAAGAACTTTGAAGACTTTGTTAAATAATAGGAATTGGTGTATAGAGTTGTTACAAGTATGATAATCCTAATGACAACTTCTATTTCTTTGTGTATCTCTTTTTCAGGTAATAGGATGAATTGCCCAGGGCTGCCTCACCTGTGATGATATGAGTAGCACTTTAGACATAGAAAATGAACTGCACTTTAAACCCCTGCTACTGTTAACAATTTTAATTGTTCAAGAAATAAACAATGAAATAAAGCAGCTTGTGAAATTGGGAGGGTGTTGCTAGTTGGAGACCTGAATTATGGGGATATAAACTGGTGGGCTCTCGAAGCAGGGTCCCATCTGAGTCTAGAATTCTTGAATTTATGTCAGGAAGTAGACATGACCCAAAATGTTGAACCCCCCGAAGGGGAAAAAATACATTAGACCTGGAATTGTCTACAAAAGAAATCAATGTCACATCTTGTTCAACCACCCCCACCTTTAAGGAATAGTGACTATTGTGAGATAGCTTTTACACTCGCCCAATATATTCCCATCACTAAGGGATGTAGAGAAGTTTTTAAGTTCGTCCCCACTGGTATTAATAAAATTAATGCAGAACTTCAACAAATACATTGGGGTAGTATTCTAAAAAACAAATCCGTGGAAGACATGTGGAATATATTTTAGCATAAAAGGTTTACCTTGCGTGGCAAACATTTAAAAAAGATAAAAGTATATAACACTAGGGGTATAAAACCCAAAGTGGTTAAGCAAAGACATACAAATGATCTTAAAGAAGAGGTAGTATTTGTTTAACTTATATAAAAGCAATAATAGGGACCCTCTAGTGTGGAGGGAATACAAAATGGTACAGACTAAATGTAAGAAACTGATAAGAAAGAGTAAGAAAAAAATGGAAGTCAGCTTGGCGTCTACAGCTAGCAAAGATAATATGCAACAGTTCTACAATTATGTAAACTCCCTAAGGAAATCTAATCTTAATCTGTGCTCTATAAAAAAGGGAAGTGAGATAGTCACAGACCCTGTTGAAGCAGCAAACATATTTAATGACTATTTTGGTATGGTATTTTCTTGCAAACAGCAAAGTATAACCAATATCAAGCCAAATGACGTGAAACCCATAAACATTACTGCTGACATAATATTGAAAAAGGTTAAGTCCCTAAAAAATACGAACTCTGCATGACCTGATACTATTTCTAATAGGGTGCTGAAGCTATTCTCCCCAATATAGTGTTACCTCTGGCCATATTGTTTAGGGAGTCACTTGTGAGAGGAGCTGTGCCTGGTGATTGGTTGGAGGTGAGTGTGGTGCCTATACATAAGAAGGGAGATAGGGCAAACTGTACCAATTATAGGCCCATTAGTTTGACCTCAGTTCCAGGTAAGCTTATGGAATCCATCTTAAAAGACATCATAGATGCCCACCTCATGGAGACTGGACAGGTGGATAGTGAGCAACATGGGTTTGTGGTGGGAAGGTCATGTGTGACTAATCTGTTGTGTTTTTATGAAAAGATTTCTGAAGCATTAGATAATAGGCAGGATGTGGATTGCATTTTTTTAGATTTGGCAAAAGCTTTTGATAAGGTCCCTCACCACCAGGTCCTTCGTTGTCTCATTGATGCAGACATAGATCACAGAGTGGTGCGCTGGATTGGGGCCTGGTTGTGTGGAAGAACCCAGAGGATGTGCATAAATGGGTATTATTCAGACAGGGTCGATGTTACTGGTGGGGTCCCCCAGGGGTTTGTGCTGGGCCCTGTCCTTTTAGGGTCTTTATGTCCTCCACGGGTAGGGACCTCTGTGGTAGGGAAAGTGATGGAGTCACTTCTGAAGGAAAGAATAGTTGAGTACCTAGAGGTCAGTGGAGCACAGGATCCAAGGCAGCATGGGTTCACAGCGGGAAGGTCATGTCAGACAAATCTAATAGATTTCTTTGACTGGGTGACCAAAGTAGTAGACCAGGGAGGGGCTGTGGACATGGCCTACCTAGACTTTAGCAAGGCATTTGACACAGTCCCACACAAAGATTGATAGTCAAATTAACCAGCCTGGGAGTGGGTCCCAGGGTGGTAGCCTAGGTAAAACATTGGCTGGACAACAGGACACAGAAGGTAATTGTAAATGGAGTCCACTTAAGAAAGGGCGGTTACTAGTGGGTAATGAGGTTCAGAGGTCCAGTCCTTTAATGTCTTCATCAGTGACATTGCAGAGGGACTGAAGGAAAGTATGCCTTTTGCAGATGACACAAAGATCTGCAACAGGGTTGATACACAAGGAGGCGTGGAAAGGATGAAAAGGACTTGGCAAAGTTGGAGGAATGGTCAGACGTATGGCAGCTAGGATTCAATGCAAAAAGTGCTAAATAATGCACCTGGGAAACAAGAACCCAGGGGAAGAATACACAATGGGGGGAGGTAGTAACAACAACAAAAAAGGAAAGGGACCTGGGGGTAATCGATCAGATGACCTTAAGGTTAGCAAGCAATGTGGAGAAGGCAGTAGGGAGGGCCGGGCTATACTGGGATGTATAGGAGAGGCATCAGCAGCAGAAAACAGGAAGTTGTTATCCCTCTGTACAGAGAGTTGGTGAGACCCCATCTGGAATACTGTGTCCAGTTCTGGAGACCCCATCTCCGCAAGGACATAGACAGGATAGAGGCAGTCCAGAGGAGGCAACTAAAATGGTGCAGGGTCTGCAAGAGAAGCCGTATGAGGAGAGACTAAAGGAGCTTAATATGTATACCCTTGAGGAAAGAAGGGAGAGGGGACATGATAGAAACTTTCAAGTACCTCAAGGGAATCAACAAAGTCCAAGAGGGTAGCATCTTTCAGAAAGAGACTTGCAAGAACAAGGGACACAATTTAAAGATAGAAGGAGGGCGGTTCAGGGCAGCGTGAAGAAGTATTATTTCACAGAGAGGTAGTGGATGCATGGAACAGCCTTCCTGAGGAATTTGTGGGGTCTATAACTGTGGGAGAATTCAAGAATGCATGGGACAGACATAAGGCAATTCTTGTGGGGGGCAGGAAGATAAAGGCTGTTGGTTAACTAGGATCTGCGGCCTATCCTTTAGGTAGGGAAATGGGCAGACTAGATGGGCCTAGTGGTCCTTATCTGCCATCAAAGTCTATGTTTCTATGTTTCTATGTTTCTATAGCAGTAGCTGGATTAGCAAATGTGCTGATAACACTAAACTAGCTAGAATAGTTACAGACCTGGAAGGGTCCCCAAGCCTGCAGGAGGATCTGGATATTATTTGGGACTGTGCAGTAAATAGAGGTATGATGTTTAATATGGATAAGTGCCGTATAATTCATTTGGGGAATCAAAACAGTTTGTATAATTATCATATAAATGGTAAAATGCTATGTAAATCTGTGGAAGAGAAAGACCCGGGAATTCTTATAGACCACAAACTAACATATAGCTCTCATGTTAATAAGCAGATTATAAAAGCTAAGCAAGTGTTATAGAACATTAAGAGAAACTTTAAGAGCCGTAGTAAGGAGGTGGTCATGCTCTTGTATAGGGCTTATGTCAGGCCTATTTTGGATCATGGGGCCCTCTGTGTGGAGTCCCATATCTAAGGGAGCTGTGACGGACATAGAGAGAGTTCAAAGATAGGCCACTAAATTGGTTCATAATATTAAATATATGCCCAATGAAAGACATTTAGAACAGTTGAGGCTTATGTCCCTGGAAACAAGAAGAGTTAGGGTGGATTTACTAATCTGCTACAACATTATGAGAGATGACTATTTATTAGGCGTGCCAAATCTCCAATTCAAAAATAATACTAAACACACTAGGGGGCACCCACTCCAGCTTACTAGCTCCAATAGAAGGAAGGCCTGCTTCACACAGAGGGTAGTGGCCCATGGAATGAGCTTCCTTTGTCCCTCATTTGTTCTAAATCAAAGCATCAATTTAAAACCCAGCTGGATAAATATATGATAGATAAGGGTAAAAATTACCTATTAAGGGCTTTGGAAGGGAGCAGCTATGGACTATGTAGCTTTCTTAGCTCCCATACACCTTTGTATGAACCTTTGTAGATTTACAGTCTTGTATGTATAATTGTATTATGGTTATGTTATTGTGTATTTATTAATATGGCACTGGTTATTTTATAATGGTTATTGCCCTTTTTGAAATGTGATTGATTTAAATAGCACTTTGTATCCTTGTGTTTGATGCTGTTATTGCCTGTCTCTTTAAGAGCTGTGACTATTTAAGTTGAATGGTGACTGTAGACTGGTAACACCCCCTGACAAAGTGCTAGGCATGAAACTGGTTGAGGTTCTTCATTGCTCAGCATACCTGTGGTATATAGTTATGGCGGCATGTTTTTAAATCTTATGGATTAATAAAGCCTTTTTGATAAGCAGTGCAGAGTGCATTGTTTTGCTGGCTTGGTTGAAAATCCAAACATATATAGAATAGTGAATGCGCAACCATCCACAACAAGGCTGTGTTTCCATTGAGGGAGTTGATGATGTCATAGAGACCTTGAGAGCGAAGCTCGAGAGGTCTCTGGCATCATCAACTCCTGAGATGGAAACACAGACTTCGCAGTGGATGGGTGACCATCCACTGTTTTTTATAGTATATGGTTCCCCAAAGTAGATACAAGGTTCATACCTTGTTCACGCTTCTGCACTCCTCCTCTCTCGAGTCCCTTTCCCTAAGATAATGGTCCTCCTCTTCACTGCAGTTATGTGCTTATGTTCCGATCACATCCACACTCCTCGCCATAGTCCCACTCTGCTTTAACCAAAACTGTGCCATTTTGTTAAAAAAAAAAAAAACAGCAAATTTATATTTTTAACAGATCGACCCAATTATGGTAGTCTGTGTCCACACTGTCTGCTCCCCAGACCACTCGCTAAATGAGTCCACCATTTTTGTATGTATTTTTTGAATCTCTGTCTGTTTCCACCAATCAGGTAGGAGCTCAAGTGGGAAAAGTTGTTGTACTATCGATGTGACATCAGAGTGATAGTACAACAACTTTTTTGACCTTTGAACTGTCCTACAACAAGATTTGGAAAACCTTTGTTTTCCATACACAATAAGCCCTAACCATATACTATATATATATATATATATTTATAAAATGGTGTGTTTAAATTACAGAAATCCCACTAACATGATTGGACACACTAAATCACATGACTGTGCATTATTTCCCAACGACCGCACACCTCCCAGCGCGACCGCACACCTGAACTACTTCCCACTGTGACCAAAACCTCATCACAAAGCCACAGCAGTATCACTCCACAAGTGTAAACAATAGCATCACTCACAGAGAGACTACTCAAAGAAAAGCAGCACATCACTGCCTCACTCTGACAGAAATACAAATATCTGACAGAAAAATTTCAAAAAATGGCAGAATTACCACATACCTCAAAGGACCTGACATCAATCCTTACCAAAGATGACTGGTACAATGATGATCTCTTCAAAGAACTTGAACAGGACTTACCTGAGCAGCCATTTCAGAAGCCAGCACAGCAAACAGTGAGTAGACATGCCAGCCTTGACCCTGAAGAAATAGATAACATAGAAGAAAACAAAGCTGAAAAAAATACTAAAAAGCAAACTGTCTGGGCAACAAAAGTATTTACAGACTGGCTAACAGAAAACAAATAGACCTCGATTTAAAACAGTAACACCAGATAAATTAAACACAACCTTGAGAGAATTTTATGCCACAGTTAGAAACTCCTCAGGCGAATGGTATGGCATGTCAAGTTTTATTGGTTTAAGAGCAGGACTCAACAGGCATTTAAATTCACTGCCTCTATCACGACAAATGAATCTTGTCACAGACACAGATTTTCAATCTGCAAACAATGTTTTTGTCTCCATCATAAAAAAATACAGAAAAGAAGGCAGAGACTGCACTCAACACCATGAATACCTCACAGAATCAGACTTCAAAAAGTTAAAGCACTCTCCAGCACTATCACCAAACACAGCTACAGGACTAGTCAGAAAGGTCTGGTTCGACCTACAAATATTCATGGCTCGTAGGGGAAGGGAAGGACAAAGAGAACTAAAAAGAGACTCTTTCCATATAAAAACTGATGAAAATGGGTTACAGTACATAACCCTAAAATACAACCCAGACAGCAAAAATCATAAAGACGCCAGAGAGTTAAACCAAACCACTTTAAGAGGCTTTGTTTTTGCACAGCCAAATGATCCTCTCTGCCCTGTGCTTTCTTTCAAAAAGTACCTCACTAAATGCCCACCTGAAACCACAGCTTTTTTCCTACACCCCAAAAGAGCCTCATAGAACTTATTAGACAAACAGAAAATCTGGTACAGTAAACAGCCCATGGGAATTAATTACTTATCTTCCCTCATGCCTCGCCTGTCTATTGAAGCAGGACTCTCTCGTAGATATACAAATCACTGCCTAAGATCAACTGTTGTTCAGCTGCTCTCCTCAGCAGGTCTTGAATCACGTCAGATCATGGCTGTAACAGGCCACAAATCAGAAATCAGCTTAAAATCATACTGGGCACCCACACTACATGATCTGAAAAACTGGTCAAACATACTGGCTGGCACAAGCTCATCAGACTGCCAACCAGCACCAAAAAACTCAACTTTGCCCAAAACAGCCGAGATTCCCACCGTAACAGCAGCCGAACCACCGCAAAGCGTTCTGTACACTACCGCGCAGCAGCAGCAACAGCAGCCCGCCTTCTCGGAGATACCTCAATGGAAACAGTGCCTTCGGCAACCACATCAACCACCTCCCTCAGACCACCAGAGGACAAAGAAGCTCACCCCATCCACAGTGAAACAGACCACGAAGAAGAAGATTTCCTCACAGACTATGAACCTGATTTCCCTGTTGAAAAGTCACGGAGCTCATTACAAATAACAGTGCAGCCCCAATCACGGCCGTCCTCCAGCGGTTCCCACAGACCCACAAAAAGCGCTGCAGAAAACATCACCGAAAACAACAAAACCACCAGGAAAACACAAAATGAACAGCCTCAAGCACTCCCCACCACTTACCTGCAGGACCGCATCCACTTGCACCGTATATGCAAAGCGTCGGTGCATGGTAACCTCAATTCAACATCTACTACAAATAAAAACAAAATGAACAACCACTTCAAATTACTACTGTTAAACTCCACGTTAAAGTTCAGCAGTTCTTGGCACTGTAAAGCATTAAGCACTTACTGCTAGTACAATTCACTGTTCAACACACGTTTTCTTTCCAAAATGAACCACTCTTAAAGTGACAGTACTCATTAATGTTCAACTGTTTAAACAGCCTATTCTGAATGTTCAACTGTTGTATTCACTTACATTGTTATCCAGTTAAATGTTTATTCATTAAAAATAATTCAAATTAAACAGCCTATTCTGAACTATTTTTTCCTCCTATTCTGCATCTGTTTCACCCTACATCATCTCCAGATAGAACTATTTCGTCACAACAGGGGCCATTTTATAAAATGAATATACCACTCTTGGGTGTCTTGAGTGGCGCTCTGATATCATATGCGCCTTGGGTAGTTGAGCGATGAGGGCCAAGGCCCCGCATGTCATAATGCACACCATGGCGCAGTGTATATCAGAGCGCGACCACACACCCAAGAGTGGTATATCTATTACATATATATATATATATATATATATATATATATATATATACAGAAATAAAATTCATGTTATTATCTTCATAACATACCATATAGATAGACATAAAGGACGTGTAAAGGGTACATTTAAATCCATTTTATCCCTTAGTAAATAAGACAATTTATGTAAACTGTTATACAGAATAAATCTTTGAAAAGAAAGGCTTAATGATTCTGCTCCTCAGCAGGATAATCAAACACTCTTCAAATATCTCTTGTGTCCTAACCAAGTGGTTTCAATATCTCATTGAATCCTTTATAGAATCCCACTCGACTATAAGGGGATTAATGCATTTTATCTGTGTGACTGATATAAACATATCCACCCACTTTTACTCTACAAATTTATTCATTATTTATTATTACTATCTTAACCCTGTTTTTATAAAAAGGGTATTACACATTCCTTAAATGAAACCTAACCTTTGCGACATAAAAAAATTCATACACCATTGTATGTCCCTTAGTATACTTTAGGTTAAAGAAAAACATTGGCTGGAGTTCCTGCTCTTCATTTTGCCAGTGTGTTTACTGTACCTTTCACTGCCTTTCCTTAACAAGCATAAGGCATGTTTATTTATTTATTCATTGAGTACTAGGATTACAAATACCTTTGAACCCGAGGTTCATTTACAAAGGTTCTGCGTCAGCATAATAAAATGAACAAGTACTAGAGATAAAGACTAACAATAAGAAACCAGGCTTCAAATACATTAAACAGTAGAAACAGCAGATACAAATTGCTTCAGGTTGCAAAGACAGAAATACAATGATACGTATATCCAGGGTTAACATAGTAAGCATAAACATTAGATCCATATGGTACAGTCAGTATAATAATATAGTATAGGGATGCACATCACAGGAGATGTATCTCAGGGTCGGAGGTAAATGAGCATATCACATCTGGTTTAGGAAGACACTGCGGTAGGTGAGAAGTGAAGAAAGAGAATAAAGATGAAAAAGCAGTCAAAACTCTGACATTATAGCAAAGTGCTAAGCAACATAAGTGCAGGAGACTCTATGAGGGGAAATTAAGGAATAAATAAATCAAAATCATTATTTATCCAGGCGAACATCATTGAGCAAGCTCATTTACAAGTTGGACCGGAATAGCTCCAGGTCAAATGGTACAATGCATACAGAGATATTTACAATAGAGCCAAACAACACAAGTAAAAAACAATTAATGAAATTAATGCAAGTAAGTACTCAATGTTACATTAGTCATATCAGTTCAGAGTGCTTCTGTAATATTTAAGGAGGACATAAGATGAGGCTTAGTAGGAACTTCAGTAGGGAGAAGTGATCAGCCGCTCGTGTAGGGAGCTGACGCAAGCACAGAATTTCAAAAGTAGTGTAATTACACAGCATCGCTAAATGTAACACTCTAAACAGAAGGATTAGGGTATTAACAGTCAAGGAGAAAAGTAATTACAGCTCTTTTTTGGCAAATTTTGGCATGGAAATCAGATTTAAGCTTGCTTTAGAACGGACACAGACTGCAGGAACCAATCGGAAGCCAATGCTGAAGAGTGCTCACTTTCCTACTGGATGGCTGCTAATGCCATGCTTTGCTAATGGGGAGTCTGAGCTTACTTCTCAGGCAGTGGTAGAGGCAGTGCCGACCGCCCAGTGCCCAGGTTTCCCACGCCTATGGGCAGGGAGCCCATGGAGAGCATATCCTTGGCAAAGGATATAAGAAGGGGTCGGTATTAAGTACTGGGCCACAGACAAGGGAACATCTGAACCAGCAGGAGGACCAAAACAGCAGGACAACAGAATTGGGTATTCCTTGATGCCTAAAGACTGGCCCAACCACAGAAATTCAGAAAGGAGTGTAATCAAACAGAGTCCCAACTCTTGACACTCTAAACAGGAAAAAATAGAGGTAATAACTGTTAGGCAGTAAGTAAGTACAGCTCTTTTTTTGTGTGAGTTTTAGACAGAAAATCAGACTTTAGCTTAGTATTGAGGGAGACACAGGAGCAGACTGCAGGAACCAATCAGACGCCAGAGCAGAAAAACACTTGTGTTCTGATTGGGTATCGGCAATGCCGCACCTCGCTAGTAAGGAGTCCTGTCTAGGTGTCTCAGGTGGCGGCTATGGAAGCGACAACCGCCCGGTATCTGCATAAAAAAGGGGGATGGATTGTGGGAAGAACCAGAGGTAATGTAGGGAAGTGAAGCAGGTGGACGGTAGAAGGAGGGAGGAGGTCAGTCAGGAGAGAGAGAGAGGGGGGAAAGGGTGAGAGGGGTCACAGGGAGGTAACAAAGGGGGCAGGGGGTGAGGGAAGAGAAAGGGAGAGGAAGGTGAGGGTGGTGAGGGGTCCTGGAAGTTTAAGGAAGAAGGGGAGAGAGGTGGACAGGTGGAGAAGGATGGTAGTTAGGGGCAGGCGGGCCAGAGGAAAGGGAAGGTAACTCTCAGACCTGGATAAGACTGTCTCTAAGACTAATGTCTTAGTTCAACCATCTCATCAAGTCCCACCAATCTGACACAAGGTCCTGTGGGTTCTTCCTTTGTTCCTGCTGCCTAATGTTACTAACATTCTCTATGATTGTGTATCTGTTCTATCTTTCTGTTCTTTTTATGTTTTTGTCTGAAATATTGGAAGTACCTGGTAGTGTTTTATTTGTATCTGGGAATAAAATGTCTATCATTCGTAAGGGGACCCGTTTTTGTTATTTGCCACAACTTCAATTTGCTAATGCTTTCACCTAAGTACTTTGATAATTCTGTTACTCTGATTTGTCTGGTAATTACAGATGTGAGCTCCCATGAATTTAACACTGATGAGAAGTGGTCAGCTACCCAAGGAATCCATAGGGAGAGACTGCCTGTAATTACTGATCTGATGCTAGCATAGATAAAAATGCTATGGTAAAAAACTATTGGACTTACAGTATCATCCCTAAGCCTCCTGAGGCTATATGTAGATACATGGTACCTC
The DNA here is from genome assembly GCA_016271365.2 of Neoceratodus forsteri. Taxonomy (NCBI): domain Eukaryota; kingdom Metazoa; phylum Chordata; order Ceratodontiformes; family Ceratodontidae; genus Neoceratodus; species Neoceratodus forsteri. Next base: position 761,735,667 of record CM057455.1, on the reverse strand, counting down.
TCTTTATAGGATTCAAATGAATATCCCAGATGCACTGGAAAAAGCAGCTGAAGAGTCTTGTTTCCAGTGTTTTAGGTGGAGGGAATACTTAGCTTAAGTATAAGAACATGGGGATAAGATATGTTTTTATCATGAATACTCACTTTTTTTTGCTCATCCTCCATTTATTCCATTGTGCTACTCTGTCCAATGCTGTATTAATGGTGTAATTCCAGTTATAAGAAGCTGAATCAGAGTGGCTAAAATATATTCCTAACATTTTTCATTCTGTGTGAGTTATGGGGATGCTCATGAAACTGGTATTATATGGTAAGGATGGTCCTATTGGTATACATTTACTTTTTGAAAGATTGATCTGGGATCCTGATATTTCTGAAAATGAGTGAAGGATCTGTGTGACTAAGAAACCTAATTCATGGTCAGCTAATATCAGACATAAACCGTCGGCATATGCCAGGGTTTTTATTTCCATATCTTTGCTGGATATTGATAATCCTGTAATGTCAGGGAGGAAATTAATGTTATAAATAAGTAGGTCTAAGGTGAGTAAATATGAAATTGTGCTTAACAGGCATCCCTAATAGACTCCTGCTTTAATTGCACAAGGGTGGCCTATCCAACCATTTACATATGGTGATATTGTTGCATGTCTGTATCAAAGTTTCACCCAATCTACGAAACTGTCAGGAAACTTATATGCCAACATACAAGCCCATAGATATTCATGGGATACTTTGTTGAAGGCTTTAGACTGATCTATACTTACTAAATAATCCATTATTTCCTTATTAATTCCTTTCTCTGGGATTTCCCAGAGTAAAATTAAAACATCAGTAACTTTTCTGCCAGGGACAGAGCATGTCTGTGTGTGGTGTATGAGAGAGGTGAGAACTGCTGTTAGACTGTTGCTGAGTAATTTTGTTAATATTTTAAAATCCAAGTTTAGTAGGGAGCTTGGTCTCCAGTTGTTTAGGTGATCCTTTTCTCCATTTTTATGAATTAAAATGAGTAGTCCAGTATACATGTCTACTAAAAGCTTATCTTGTTTTAACATGAAATTATATAGTGCATTTAGTTCGGGTAAAATATACTGGACAATTTTCTTATAAAAACTATTTGATAAACCATCCTGTCCTGGGGCTGAGTCTGATGGAAACTTTGAAATGACTGAGTGTATTTCTTTGGATGTGATGGGACTAGTTAAGATCAAGCTGTCTGATGGGTAAAGTTGTGGCACATGACAAGTTTTAAGCCACTCTTTGGTGTTTTCAGGATTTAGATAAACTGTGCCATATAGATTGGTAACATAGTTTTCAATTTCTGTTAAGATTTGTTTGTTCCCTGTAATGTAATCATTGTTTGCTGTTTTCAGAGAAGTGATGTTTTTCTTCTTTGTTCTAGTCAAACAGCTATCAAAGGGGTTGGCTAGATAATTATTTCCTAGGGTGCTAAAATGCTGTTCAGATTCTAGGGATTTGCTTCTATCATATTGATAGGAAGCCATTTCCTGCTTTATAACCTGAATTTGGGAAGAATAATTATGTGAGTTGTCTGTTTGTAGGGAATATAATTTGTATAAATGCTGGTGTAATCCCTCGTAAATGGAATTCCTATGGAGGCCCACTAGTTTCTTAATGATTTTTAAGAAAGTGGTGAAATTGGATTTTCTTTGTTCCCACCATTCTATTGGGGAATCATAAAGAAAAAAAGATTTTCTGGCTGCTATAATGTCTTGAAGACCTTATGAGATTTGTTTATCTTCTAACAGTGTTCCATTTAATCTCCAATGGCCCTTACTTGCTGTGACATCGAGGTAAGGGTCAGAGTTTAACTTCTAATAAGCAGTGGTCTGAGGTAGCTATTGGGATTACTAAGGAATGGGTTACTGGAAGATAAGGTGATAGGAACCAATAGTCTATATGTGCTTTTAAGTGCCCTCTAAAACAGGTGAACTGGGGTGTGTCATGATATTTGTGAAATACATCAGTTAACTTGGTCTGCCTAGTAATTAATTCAGGAAGGAAGCATTGCAGAAGATTTTGTCTGTCTTAATACCTCTGTCACATTTAAGTCTGCTGGAGTTAAAGTCACCTCCTAATAGAATTGCCCTTGATGTAAAAAGATATGGCTGTATCAGATTCAAAAGCTAAATATGCCCTGCTTTGTCTTGGGGGCTGTATACATTTACTAATCTGAAATCCTGTGTTTCCAAAGAGGCATCTAACATCAGTGCTCTCCCTTGAAATATATCTGTAATTTTTTTGATTTCGAGAGATGGGTTGTTAATACAAATTCCCATACCACTGCATTTATCCTCCCCAATAGACCAGTGAGTTGCCCCCCATAGCTAGTCTGCACTGGCAGTTTGTATTACTTGTAACATGCACAACCTTGTGTCCTGAAAATATACAATGTCATATTTGTTATTTGAAAAGGAAGCAAAAGTGGTCTTCCTTTTTTTCTCAGATTTCAGGCTATTGACATTTAGGGAGGCAATACATAGGTCATAACCCAAACGTTACTGCATTTAGTCTGGTGTTTTTTTTTCCATAGGATAAATCTTGTACCCATTTGTTGTTTTTTTAAAACTTTTGTCTGGTTCACTATCTCTTCCCCCTCAGAGATTACCTCCATTTGAGAGGAATGTTCTGAGGCAACATCAGAATCTAGGTCCATCTCAGTGTCTCCCCATTGCAGAGTAGAGAATTTATTCTGCAGGATGATCTCATCATCCACAGTTGTTTTATTTGCTAATTTCTTGGATTTCCTTTTTGTCACAAGCTGGTAGAGTAAATCCTCTGGAGGGGGGGGCATGTCTGACTCAGATGGTGTTGTTGAAACTGGAAGGGACGTACTGAGGGAGACCTGGATTAGATCACTCAGGTCTGTCATGGGGAGAAGGCTATGTTGCTGCTGTGCTAGGTCTTGTAGCTGGTGCTTGTGGAGGCCTAGCTCTGGGTGCAGAAATAGGGGGTTCTGGCCTGGCCTCTGTACTTTGTGCATGTGCTTGTCAAGTGGTTTTATTAATGTAAAAATCCTGTTCTGCAAAGTCAGCATCCCAGAGTCAAAGTCCCTGCATTATGGGAGGCCCAGGGGCAGGTTAGAAAAGAGTGACCTGCTTCATTACCTAGGTGGCACAATTGGGGAGAGATACAGTGGAACCCTGAGAGGCCAGTTGCCCAACACTGCAAGCATCGCAGGACTTCACATGAGTTGCTTAAGTGGCAGTGCGAACCACACTTATAGTATGAGCAGGGCCACCCTTGGTAGAATAGAATCCCCTTTTCCCTGCCTAAATAGAAACAGTTAGGCAGGTGTTTAATGCCAGTGTCATCCTGATGCAATTTTACTCTCACCCCCACAACCAGAATCCCTCTGCATCTACTATGGTGTCTGGTATTCCCTGTACATCACATTTATTTCCAAGCCAGAAGACAATATCAGATACATTTTGATTCACTCCTTCATTGCAGAACAATATTGTTACCATTTTGAAAGTTGGTTTTGTAAGCAGGATCGCCTGAAAAGGCATCCATAGAGGGGTTAGCTTCAGTGCTGTGTACTGTGTCCAAAATCGGTCCAAAAGAGTTACTGACCAAAAACTTATGTCAGACGTTGCCTCTCTAGGAGCATGTATGAGGGTGTATCCCTCTGCTGGGGAGAATCCCATCTCTTGTTTTAATAGCTGCTTCCCCACAAAGAACCAGTCTGGGGAAGTTCTAGTCTGCGGAGATATTGGAGTCTCACTGCATGCCATCTTTTGGCTTGCTTGAGGGATTTTTGGAGAAGGCTGGCATAAGTGACAGCTGGATCAGCCTGTGCAAGAGGGTTTGCTGGCTCTGTATTAAGTAAGGGTGCCAAGTCCACAGTTTGTGTATTTATAGGTTGTGGTACAGTACCTCAGTTAATGCTTCGTAAAATTCATCTGTAGAAATTTCTTTTTGAGAATAGGAGATACCTGCTATTTGTGAAACTGTCTCAGTTGGTGCTGTTGGAGAGGCTGTGTTCTCCTTTGGTATCTCCACTCCAGTTGCTGGAATTGCAATATTTGACTTGGGGTGGATGATATAGGAGAAGACCCGGGTAATGGGATCGCTGGGTTGGGAATCCATTCCCTTGCAGTAATTTTTGCCATACAGCTTTTTGAAGGGCATTTTCTGGCATCCATGTAGCTTCATTCTAGTCATTTGAGGTGCCTTGATGTGATTTTGGATGCATAGCTGCATCTGGGATTTTCTGTGCTCCAAATTCAAAGGCTTTTGCTGCTGTTTCTAATTTCTACTTTTGGTGATTTCTCCATTTGTCTTTTGCATTTCTTTATATCCTCCAGTTTTGATTTCTCTGCCAAGTATGCTGCTTCAATCACTGAGATCTGGGTGAGCAGCTCCTGTTTTTTCTCTTCTGTGGTGAGTAATTTTCTGCCTCCTGTATGGTAGTGTCTCCTGGTGTTTCCGTAGCAGTGTGCTCTAGATTTTGCTGTGATCCCTCAGCAGTGTTGTTCATTTCATTGGGTGGAATGTTGAGCTGGCCACCTACATCGAGATGCCTTCCAGCCATCCCACAGGGCGTCCACTCTGCATCTGGTAGCTCCTTGTTGTCTTTTCATGGGTTCCCCCTACTGTAGAGTAGGGGGATTTTTTTAATTTGTAATAAACAAAAATATTTACAGACAAAACAAAACATATATCAAGTCAGTACATAATACACACCAAAGAAGTAAACTGTATCACAAGAAACCTTAGCCAGACTTGATGGCATGGGGGTTAAGCAGCTGACTTTGGAGTTAAAGGTGCAGGGTTTGAAATCAGTGGGGAAACAATTAGCCAGATTGTAGCAATAAAGGCTTAGTGGTAGAGGGGTGAGCTGGAGAAAAGAGTAGTAGAGAAACACGGGTAGGGAGTGCAGCATAGTGACTCCTAGAGCTAAGGAGTGGAAGTTTAATATTAAGTATAGAGATGGGGAGAGTGAGCAGAGAGGTGCCTGCAGGTGTAATGCAGTGCACCCTGGTGGCTGGAGAGTATAAGCTGCAAATAGGAAAGTGGACACTTAGTAATTCGATAGAAACATAGAATTTGACAGCAGATAAGGACCACTTGGCCCACCTAGTCTGCCCATTTTCCTATCTATGTAATGTCCCATTTTGTTTCTCCCCAACCCCACACCAAAGTGAAGGTACTAGCTCAAGAAAAAAGAATAAGAAATCAAATAATAATAATCACAATACATCTAACAAAAAACAGAAATCAATACTAATTTTCCTTTTACAGTTTCTGTAAATTAAATGCCTGGCCAGCCTCTATCTATCTTATTGTTTAGCAGTAACAGAATGCACCATTGAGTTATTCTGCTAACACCCAAGAACAGAACTGCTAGTGTTTTTTTTAAATGTGGTCTTTGGTAGAACCTTTTTTCCATTTTGTATTTTGTTTTTAAACTTGCTAATACTCATATTACCACATATTCAGGTGTCATTTCTTTTTGTTGTATCAATAAGACACATCTAGCTTGCCACATGTAAAATTTACACACGGCAAAAATTACTCATAAAGTACTTTTATTATGATTCCATAGTTTGCAAGGGTACAGACCATGCACCAAAATTTCACACTTCATTGGAAGTAGTTTAGGGTCTGTCCATCTATTATTCAAAGCTATCCAGGAGGACTGGTGAACAGACACTGAAGCAAAAAGTGTTCTATTGTTTCTAAGGTATTAGTGCAGCCTAGTCTGGAACACATCTTTTCCTTAAGGGCCTTATGTTTAAGATTGTTTCTTACCCTAATCTACCATGTCATGAAAGCCATACCATGTTCCACATTTATTTGGCAATTCTAGTATCTGTCAGTTGTAAACAGGCATCTTTAACCTGAGCTCCAGGACATTCTGGTAGTATGGAGGGCATGTATTGGGTTTCTTCTATAATTTTTCTATAAAAGGATTTTCTAGAATTGGAAATGATGAATTGTTGGGTAATCTGCCATTGTCTTATCTTGGTTAAGCAGGGTTTAATGTATTGAGGTAGCTGTTTGGTGTGGGTAATCATAGAAACTGATAAAGTTCCTGTATCCCATTTCTGTAGCAGGGGGCTCAGCCTATCACCTAATATATTGTACCATCCAAGTTATCCTCCTTTTAATATGTCTATTAAATTTTTGCATAAAAATATACTATGAAAGAATACTATGGGGTTTAGCATTCTAATACCTCCAATATTATAATCATAATAAGTAAAATTATTTCTAATAGGGTTGAGCCTGCTGCCCCACAGCCCCTGGAAAAACACATTTAACACTTGTGCCTCTAGAGAAAAAGGTATAGGGAAAATACCTGTTATATGCAAGAACTGAGGTACAACCAGGGTTTTTATTAAGTATACCCTTTTCTTTTTGGAAATTGCTTTATTTCTCCAATGTTGAACAATTAACTGTACTTTTTGTATTGCCATTTCCCAGTTAAATCTGGCATTATCAGCTGTACCAAAGGTGATGCCTATGAGTTTTATAGGGTCTTCCTTGATTTGTACATCTGCTATTGTAGTTGTGTGTGGAGTCCTAAGGTCTGGATTGATTTGTATCCCTTGGTTTTTGTCATAATTTAATTTAGCTTCTGAGATATTTTCATATTTTTGAAGTGTCTGAACTATTTCCTGAATTGTTTCTTCAGAATGGATGCTTAGTACTAAATCATCTGCGTATGCGCTGATGTTAGTAGTTGGGGAGTGTCCTGTTATTGATATTCCTGGGATATTTCTATTAACTTGTATTTTCCTTATAAATGGATCAATAACAAATAAGTATAGTACTGGACAGTGTGGGCAGCCCTGCATCATGCCTCTCTTTATGTGAAAATCATTCCCTACTTATTTATTTATAAATGGTTGGTCTTGTGCTGTTTGATACAATAACTATCCATTTTACTGCTGGGTCTGGTACCCCATAAAATCTCAATACCTTAAATAAAAAAGTCTGACTGACTATATCGAAGGCTTTTTGTTGGTCAAGTCACAAAAGCCAGCCAGACCCTTGCTTTGATACTCCTAACTGAATTATGTCCCTTAGGAATTGTAAATTATGAAAGATAGATCTATTTGGAATACTACAAGATTGAACAACAGAGATTTGATTTTCTGCAATTTTAGTCATGCGTCGGGCCAAAATATTAGACAGTATTTTGTAGTCCGCATTTAAAATACTGATGGGTTTCCAGTTTTGTAATATTGTTCTGTCCCCTTTTTTATACAGTAGGATAATCAATGCTTTAGAGAAAGATGCTGGGATAGAGGAGGAATTCAATATGGAGTTAAAAAGCATAGCTAGCACTGGACTAAGTTTTTTCTGGCATTTTTTTATAAAATTTCAACTGTCAGACCATCTAAGATAGATAGATATTTTATTTATATAGCACCCATTTCCGAAGACTCTGGGTGCTGTACAATATAAACACACATATCCTACAAAAACATTTTAAAAATACAATAACTTTAAAACAACATACAAAATACAACTGAAAGCAGCAGCTTAATTAGCCTTTATAAAGATACTATTATTTTAAAACACCTTTAATTAAAGGTTTGATTGAATAAATATGTCTTGAGGCCCTTCTTAAAGGCATCCACTGGGGGAAGGGACCTCCCTAAGATCACCAGGCAGGGATTTCCACAGAATAGACACAGCTGCCACAAATGATCTATCACCCGGATGCCACAGCCTGACTCTGGGAACTCCCAGGAGGCCACCTCCGGCAGAACAGAGAGCCCGGGTTGGGCGGTAAGGCACAAGGAGCTCTTGCAGATAGACTGGTCCCTTCATGTGCAGAGTCTTATAGGTCAACAGCCCTATCTTGAAGACAACCCTTTACTGGACCGGCAGCCAGTGCAGTTTGTGGTGCACCTGGGTGAATGTTCACATCTTTTCACCCCCATTAATAATCTTGCTGCCATGTTCTGCAGCAGCTGCAGCCTGTGGAGGCTGACTCCAGATATCCCTAGGTACAGGGCATTGCAGTAGTCCAACCTGGAAGTGATGAAAGCATGTACCAGTGTGGGCAGGTCGTCAGGTGGGATCAGGGCTCGAATTCGGGCAATATTCCTGAGATGGTAAAACCCACTTCTCACCACGGCCGACACCTGTGCATCAAGTGTCAGACCACTGTCCAGGATTACTCCCAAATTCTTCACCTGCCTAGAGGTGGCTAAAGGCATACCCCCCAGCACAAGGTCGGGGGTAATGTCACCCCCCCTGCCCTGATGACCCGGCTCTACCACCAGTACCTCAGTTTTGTCTGGGTTGAGTATAAGTCAATTGTGAGTCATCCATATCTGGATTTCCTCCAGGCAGCTGTTAAATACAGAGTCTGACACCTGGCTATTGGGAGCACATGACAGGTACTGCTGGGTATCATCTGCGTAGCAGTGAAAACCCAACCCGTACCACCTGATAATGTGCCCCAGTGGCAGCATGTACACCGTGAACAACAGAGGTGACAAGTCCGACCCCTGCGGAACACAGCAGCACAGAGGCTTCTGATTTGATGACAAAATTCCCATGGTCATCCTCTGCACTCTGGTATGACCTGAACCAGTTGATATTTCTGGACAGACCACACCAAAACCACAGTCGGTTAAGTAACACCTCATGGTCCACTGTGTCAAATGCCGCAGAGAGGTCTAGAAGGACCAAGATGGTATGGTCCCTTCTATCCCTTGCCATCAGGAGGTCAATAAGCACCCTCACCAGGGCTGTCTCTGTACTATGCATCACTCAGAACCCAGACTGGAAAGGCTCATAGGTGGAGGAAGCAGCAAGATGTCTCTCCAGCTGAATGGCCACCACCTTTTCTACAACCTTCCCTAAAAATAGGAGGTTTGAAACAGATCTGTAGTTGCTGAGGCAGCTCGGGTCCAAAGATGTTTTTTTCAAAAGAGGTCTAACCAAAGCCTCTTTCAAGGCTAAAGGAAATATCCCACTCCTTAATGAACTCCAGACTACCCCAGCAATCACAGGGCCAATCAGGTCCAAACATTCCACTAAAAGGAGAGTTGGGCTTGGGTCCAAGTCACAATAGGTTGGCCGCAGCTTAGCGATTATCTCTACCACCTCCCCAAACCCAATCAGTTCAAACTCATCCCACACAGGAGGAGTGCTCCGACTCAACTTAGGCTGGACCCTGCAACCCTTTCAAGAGACATTCAATGAGACCTCAGCCCTGATGGAGGACACCTAGTCAGCAAAAAACAGAGCCAAATCCTTGAACATTGTGCTCGAACCTACCCCTCCAGCACACAGACAGGCAGGATGTAAAAGCCTGTCCACTGTGCGGAAGAGCTGAGCTGGTCTGTTTCTTGCTGTAGCAATTTCCCTAGACAGAAATTCCACCTTTTTATGGGAAATTGCCCCCTGATAGTCCATGTAATGTGACCTCATGGCCAATTTTTCCCCCACCAGACCAGTTCTCCTCCAACACCTCCCTAACCTCTGGCTCCTAGTTTTTAAATCTTGAAGATTCTCATCATACCAAGGAGATCTCTGAAAAATAGCCAGGGGACAGATACATAATAGTGTGATTGAGTCAAAGGCCACACCAACCACCCCGTTATAGGCCCCTACTGACTCCTCTGACCCGATCACACAAGCTGCTCCAACACCTGACAGGTCCAGCACTGCCAAAAGCTCTTCTGGGGATACTCCCCTTAATGACCAGTACTGGACAATCTCCATAGGGGAAGGACCATTTGGGGGGGCCCTAAATATGAACCCCATGGTGCTATGATCCGACCAAACCACCAGATCTATACTAAGGTCCACAATATCCAATTCAGAAGAAAAAAACAAATCCAGTATGTGGCCACCCGAGTGCATCGCTATCGTTACCTTTTGCGTCAGGTCCAGTTCCCCCATGCTCCCAAAAATGTCGATCCCAAATTTTGATAGTCCCCCATTGACCCAGGCATTGAAATCCCCCATGATCAGCCACCTGGGGGACTCCAATACCAGGCCCACGATGAGCTCCTCGACCTCTCACAAAAAAATCCGCATTGCTTCCTGGGGGGCAATAGAGCAGGAGGACACTAAAACCCACACCGATGCCACCTGGGGCAGCCACACACTCAAATGACTTTATAGGACCCATAAGCAACACCATGAGGTTCAGGCTATATTCAAAACAAATGGCCACCCCCTCCACCCATACGATCCTTCCTGGGCTGTGTATCATGGAGTATCCGGCTGGCACTGCTGCCTCTAAAATTGGGGCAGCATTTTCATCCAGCCAGGTCTCCATGGTGCAAGCCAGATGAACAGAGGATATCAAGTCTGCCATTATAGCCATCTTGTTCATTATCAATCTGGCATCTCACATCACAACCCGAGTAGAATGAGGTGATGCAGTAGGACCAGTCATCTGCCCACACTGTAAGGTGGAGCCCTTGGGTATGGGGACCAGACAAGCAAACCCCATTCAAGCCCCCATTTTGCCCCAGGGCATCTCCTTGACCTCACCACCCAAATCTTGAACACTCCAACAGCCACGCAGGAGACAACGTGCTGGGTCCCCCAACCCCGAGCTATCCCTAAAGCCCTACATCTAGAGTAGGCTTCCCACGACAGTACTGGAAGCTCAAAGGGATGAAGGCCATGGAGGTTATCACCTGAGTAGCTGCACCTTACGGGTCCCAAACCCCAACACATATCTTAAAACAAAAACAACTCACTCAATAATTCAAACTCCTCAAATACCAGGCCCTCACCACCCACAACAGTACGCCTTCTATACTACACAATCACACTTCTTTCACACACCTTTCAGATAAATTAAATTCTAAACAAATAAAATAACACATTCATTCATACCAAGCTATCAACAGAAAACTAAATATAGTTGGTACATATACAAAAGAGTAATGCAAGAAAATTCAAAATTTCAATCCACAATAGTCCTCACACCACCAAAGGTGGCTAGTAGATAACGTAAACTAATTAAAAATATGTCCAAGCACTTTATATTCTGGTGCACTCCCACTGTACCAGAACTAAAATGCTCACTACAACCTCTTAACTTTGCAGTACAAGAGGGAGCTCTGACCATCCCCCATCCCAAGGTACAGTAATGGCAAATAGTGCAGCCCTCCCACTGATACACCAATAACTCAGTATGTGAAATAGTAATCAAACAAGGTCATGTCACTGCCTCTCAAAGTAAATTAAATGATTAAAGTACTTGCAGTCTAATAGAATTTGTCCTTCTTCCAGATTTTATCCACCTTGGGTCGTGTTTAGTTTCAATTTTTTTATGGCTAAAGTGACTTCCTATTGGAAAATTTCCATGTTTATTTGTTTTGCTATTTCTTCTGGTAATTTGGGGACCTATAGGTCTTTAAAAAAATCTTCATCCCATTCTATATCTATACTTTCACCAAATCATTTTTCTAAGTAGTTTTGGGTGTCTTCCCCAATTTTTTGTGGGTCATTAGTAGGTATGGGGTCATCTGTTGTTCGTAAGGAATTAATAGTAGTGGGTTTTATTCTGTCTGCACAACTTTTGAAAGCATCCAGAGTTGTTTGATGCCCCTGAGTACCAAACTTGAGCCTCCATTTTTAAACTCATATATCTATTATATTGGAACTTAAACATTTCTTCTTTTGTGTTGTTTTTTTTTATTTGGGTATCCAAGTTTATTTCTTGTTTGTGCACTAAAGATATAAGTTGTCACAACTGCTGTATTAGAGTTAAATGTTGGGCATATTGTTTTTGGCCCTTCCAGGTGGCATGTTTAATGATTAGGTTTTTAAAATCAGTTTTAGAATCCAGCCACCATTCTATGCCTGCATTGTAGGCTTCTATTATTGATACCCTGACTTTCAGTAATTGATCCCAGTTATCTAAAAGTATGGGATCTTCTAATAGGGAACTGTTCAACTTCCACCTATTTTTTATCTGAGAAAAGGATTGTTTCCCTGTACTACAAGAGCTGGATACTGCCAAGTGGTCAGATGTCTCTATGGGATAGTATCAGCTTTCAATATAACTAAATGTTTTGAAAAAAAAAAGTCAGTTCTAGAAGCTAATTGTCCTTTGGTAAAAGTTGTCCTTCCTGATTTTTGTCTTGCTTCAAAAGCTTCTGTAGATTAGCTGTACTGATAATAATTTTTAAACAGGCCATACAACTAAATATTTTTGGGGTTTTACAACCTCTATCTTTGGGAGATGACCCACAGTTAAAATCACCCCATAGGGTTACTGCTCTCTGAGTATGTAAAAAAGGTTAAATCAGTTTAAACACGGCTACTTGTGAAACTATGCTTTGAGGTGCATAAATGCTTATCAATCTTAAATCTAAGTCCTGGGTAGATACATCTCCCATTAATGCTCTACCTCAACAGTTGTCAAACTTTGTCATAGTGAGCCTCCCCTAAGTCATGGAAAAGATCTTGAGCCTTCCCCAAAATACAGAAATATTTTTGGGCCTCCCCATAGAAAAATAGCCTACTTTTCACAGTACATCAGGAATAAATTGAAACCTCTTTTCATAGCTGGCTCTCATGTTATTAAGCTTATTATAACCCCCCCCCCAAACAGGACAATCTACTTGCTCCAATATTTTGACACTCAAACCATTGTTACCCCTTACTACCATACCTTCATGGGTCAGACTGCTTATTCTGTTTCCCCTCTAACTGGAATAACCTTCCTGCTGACCTCTGCCTCTCCCCCTCTCACCCTGCTCTTAAGCAACTTCTCAGGGATCATTTTGCTCCCTCCTGCTCTTATTCCTAGCATCTGTATGGTTAACTCTTGTATTTAGACAGTTCTGCTGCCAGTCTAATTGATCAATTGTTCCTCACATTGTTAGTTTACAGCTCTTAATTTGTTTGCACTTTTATTCGTTTTGTGTTTTCTTGAATGTTTTGCAGTTACATTTTGAATTGTATTCTCTCACTACCCTTCCCTGGGTACACCTGAAATAAGCCATTGCTCAGTGTACAGTACCTTCCCTGGTCACAGACTTGTGACTAAATACATAACTTCACTTACTATTATCCTGTTTCAGTTTGCCTTATTCCTTCACACAAAATCTATAAAGTTCAAAATCGAAATATAATATTTTTTCAAGACTTGCTTGAGCCTCCCCTGGAACAGGTTAGGGCCTCCCCAAGGAGGCTGGCCTCACCATTTGAGAACCCCTGCTCTACCTGGTTCAATGTCTATAATTTTCTTGACCTGGAAATGGGAGCCCTTCAATAAAATGGCTACCCCATTGCAAACCTCTGCTCCTTGAGACCAGAAAGAGGGCCCCTCTGACCATGAATGTTTGGCTTGTGTTAATTCATATTCAGTTTTTAAGCGTTTATCTTGCAAGAAAAGAATGTTATTAGGTAATCCTTTTAGAATATGTAGAGTGGTCCCATATTTCCTAAAGGATTTTATACTACTGACATGTAAGGTCAGAGGTATTAGTAGCTGATGCATTTATATGGCAATAAAGGGGAGGTCAAAAGGTCACCCATCAGGTTTATGTTTTGCTTTACTTTTTCCTTTGGCTTTTTGGGGTTTGGACTGTTCCATCGGGAGATCTGTATTATATTCTGTCACCCATGATGTCACTGAAGAAGTGTCAGAGTCCCCATCCTCATCTTCTGTGTCTCCCCTCTGCTTTCTTTTAGCCAAAATGTTATACCTGTTTCTGGATAAGATGGAGGCTTCATAAGGTTTGGCATCCATTTTATTTCTAGTCCTTCTGGGTTTCCATGCCTGAACCACTTCAAATGGGGTTTCTTTTGGAGGATGTATAATGTCTGGAGATGCTGGATTAATCCTAGGAGGAACAATTGCACTCTCTTATTGGGGGGGGGTCTGCGTTTACTTCCTCTACACAGGAGGGAGTGGCTGCCAAAAGTGTGTGAGATGTTTGTTTTTTTGTAACTAGCCAAAGGAGATTTATCTTGAACAGAGGTACTGGGCCCCTACCACCATGATTTTAACTTGCTGGGCTGTGATAAGAACATCCTGGTCCTGCATGGTCCTATCCACCCTATTATGGGCAGCCCAGGGGCACTTTGCATATGAGTGGCCAAGTTCTTCGCATAGAATGGGTAGGGGCACCCCAAACTTACATGACCATACTCAAGGCACAAATTACATCTGGGCAGGTTGCAGGTGGACCTAAGGTGGGTTCTTGCCCCACACTTGTGGCAGGTCTTGAGTTGGTCTGGGTAGAAGCAACTGCCTTTTTCCCTCCCAATGTAAAAACTATGGGGCATGTGTTGTATACCATTGTCTGTGTGGTTCAATTTCACTTTGATGTGCCACCCCCAAGTCCACACCAGATCCTCGTCTAAAATTGGTATGAGTTGTTGTAAAATTTCACATTTTTGTCACAACCAATATTAAACATCCTTGATATTTACCCCTTCATTTCTAAATAATAAAGTCACCGTTTTAATAGTTGGTCTGGTGAGAGGGATGGGGAAGAAATTTTGCCATTCAGGGTGACTTTTAACCATAGCAAACTTTTACCAAAAGTTTTCAAGCATTTCATTATTCCTTAAACTAACATTGTATGTATTATCTCCCTTTATACGTATAAAAGCAAAAAAGACAAGTGCCTGGATTCCCATTGTATCTTTTAGTAAACTGTGCATCACAAATCTTCTGTCTGGGAACTGCTCACTTGTTCCAGTATATTTAAGATACACTGCATTGCATCTCTGAGCAGTTTCCCCTACCTGTTTAAATAAGTCAGCCATCCTGAATGAGGATGTAGATTGAAGTGTTTCAGCTTGTTGTTGGTCCAAATCCATTCCATTGTCCATGTTAGTTTGCTGACTTGATTCAGTGTGCACACCATGCGAGGATTCCTCTGTGGACCTATCTTAAGAATGAGGCAAGGTGGGATTTTGCCTAAAATGTTCTTTTCAAGAACCACTCATTGTTCTGTGCCCTGTATTGGTACATTATCATTATTGGCTTGGTTTTGGGCTGTTTGGTTCTCCTGTCCATTTTCAGGTATTCCTGTTTCTTCATTTGCAGGCATTATTCTGGACAAAAACATTTGTTCTGGATCTGCCAGTTGATTTTTACCCTTAGCAACTCCTGAAGAGGAAGCTTTTAGTTGGGAAATATTTATGATTTCAGCTGCCGATACCAGACCTGGGGATGTCCACCCTGCTCTCTCCTGTTGAGGTATCCACTCCACTGCTTTTAGTGCTGAAGAAGGGTCCCACTGAGAATACATGGGCATGGTGCTTACATTCTCCATTCATCCCTGTCTTAAAACAGTTGTAGCCTGATTTCCTGGGGAAACATTCTGTGCACCTTTATCTTTCTTAGTGTTAACAGAGTCTATAGGAGAGGGTAAGTCATCTGTAGTTTGAAAAGAGATTGTCATTCCTTGTGGATTTGCCGAGTCAGTAGAAGCTGCTTGCTGTACTGTAGATTCAGGTTCAACTCCAGGTGACTTATGGTTAGCATTTGCAACAATTTTTTTCAGTAACTTTGGTAGCATAGAAACATGGAAACATAGAAGTTGATGGCAAATAAGGACCACAAGGCCCATCCAGTCTGCCCATTTCTTTTTCTGCCTTATGAATGTTCCATTGACCTTTGTTCTGTCAATGGCCTTTGTATTAATACTCATCTGTATGGCTCCCTTATGTCTACCCCATGCCTGTTTGAAGCCCTGCACTGTATTCATATCCACCACTTCCTGAGGTAGGTTGTTCCATGCATCCACCACCCTTTCTGTGAAAAATAACTTCCTCACATTACCCCTTAATCGGTCTCCCTCTAATCTCATGCTGTGTCCTCTTGTCCTGCTATTTTTCTTATATTGAAACATGTTAGACTCTTTCACCTTGTTAATGCCCTTAAGGTGTTTGAATGTTTGATTATATCACCTCTCTCTCCCTCCTTTGCTCTAAGGTATACTTATTGAGCTCCGTTAATCTGTCCTCATATGTTTTCTGATGCAGTCCCTGCACCATTTTGGTTGCCCTTCTCTGGACTGCTTCAATCTGGTTAATGTCCTTGTGAAGGTGTGGCCTCCAGTACTGCACACAGTACTCCACATGAGGCCTAACCAGTGTCTTGTAAAGAGGGATTATTACCTCCCTCTTCTGACTTGTGATACCCCTACTAATACACCCCAACATCCCCCTAGCCTTATCTACTGCTTTAGTGGTCTGCTTGGATGATTTCAGGTCATCTGTAATGATGACACCCAAGTATCTTTCTTCCCTTGTGACTGCCAGCAACTCCCCTCCCAGCCTATAAAGTCGCTTCAGGGTTTCTCTTCCCTATGTGCATGATCTTGCTCTGCTTTGCATTAAACCCCAGTTTCCACTCTTTTGACCATTTTGCTAGTTTATCCAGATCTCTTCTCATTCTGACCCCCCCCATCTGGATCATCTACTCTGTTGCAGATCTTGATGTCATCTGCAAACAGACAAACCTTACCCACCAGTCCTTCTACAATGTCAATGATGAAGATATTGAAGAGGACTGGCCCCAGGACTGATCCCTGAGGTACCCCACTTGTGACTTGCATCTCTTCTGGCTGTATACCATTTACCACCACTCTCTGTTTTCTGCCCGTCAACCAGTTTGCCACCCAGTTGACCAACGTCTGACCCACCCCTAGCCTACTCAGCTTATTAATCAATCTAACAAGGTTTTGTTGTTCAATATAGCCTGTTTTAGTCACTTTTACCTCGTTCTGGTGTCAGCAGATTCATTGAAGCTTCAGAATGATTTTCAATCCTTATAGCTGCCATTCCCTCAGCCTGGGGAGATTGTACAGTAATAGTAGTCACAGCAGTATCTATGTCCATTTCCTGGTCAGTGTCCATCAAGAAATCCACTATTTCTTCCATATCTGTATTATTTTGCTCTGTTTGAAGACAAATTTCAGCAGGTTCAGGCTTTTGTTTACTGAAGGGGGGGTTCTCCTACTTCCTCCTTACCACAGCCTCCAGTCTCCACGTCAGCCATCTTAGAAATGGCTAACAAGAGTTCCCCCTACTGGTCAGTAGGGGTGTTTTAATTAACAAATCACATATTGCATACAGTGTTACATAATGTCACAGATTTTGAAAGACTAAAGAAAATTCTACAGTATAAGAACAAGAAAACAAAAAGGATTATAGCAATACAGTTCAACACTTTAGACAAATTAAACTCTGTGCCATCACTACCGAGCTGACTTCATAATATCTGAACATCAATTTAAAATAATACTCTCACAATTATAGATTACTGTCCAAAAGGGAGAAATCACATTCTTCAAAAATAAAAACAAACATAAAGTAATTTTCTTACATTTTAGATGTCCCCTTATTTATATTTAATAAAGATTTGAAAACCTTTCCACCATTTAAAAACTTTATCACTAGGGTATAGACTTAAATCTTTATTATATACTTTCCCTATTGCTTGGAAAACTAAGTGGCTAAACACTGTATAATGCATTTTCTTTTGGTGTATAACCCATTGGCACCTGGACTGCCATAAATAGAACCTAAAACAACAAAAGAAAATCATGAGTGTCTTGATGTAACTGTGATTGCCCACAGGAACAAGTCCCTATCACTAAAATATTGTATGTTAGGCTCTGTAGCCATCCCATATTCCATCTTGTGGCTAAAAACAACCATAATTGTTTTGAATATGAACAAAATAATAGAAAATGTTCCATAGATTTCTCCTTATCAATACAAGCTGGATATGGGCAATTCCTTTCTGCTAATGTGTTGTGCTTAGCATTGCCTTTGATATTCAATCTCCCATATACTGTAAGCCATAAAATTTCCCACATCTGTGGAAGGACTCTTTTATTTGTGAGTTGTTTCAAAACTAAAGGGGTAGAGCTAGAAGGACAATTTTTAAAACAAGGCTCTGTAGGGTATGTCTGAGCTAGAACATCTTGATATACATGTTTCTGAGTACCCTGCAAGATGGATGATATAGATATATTCCATTTAAAAAGTTTTTGGGCTGCTGGCTGGAAATAATCGGGTATATGCAGGTGGGGATGTAATTTGGGAGCCATATTGTGCCGTGAGAAAAATATTGTCCCAATGTAAGTTTCACCCAATGATGAACAGTACAGGATATTGAGGATATACCATATTTAACAGTATGAAAAAAGAACAAAGTATGCAAAAATACTATAGGCTCTGTCATGCCCAACGCACCCTTGTCTTTACTTAAATAGATGTAACACCATTTAATGGGGTTTAATTTATTCCTCCATAACATCTGAAAAAAAGCCATATATTTTTGTTTCCAAATGTATTGGAGGTGAAAAAATATTGGCTACATATTGCAACTGGGGAATGATAATTTGCTTCAATATCTGTTTTCTTTTTAGTTTTGATTATTTTCAGTGATTCCACCTCTGTATTTTACAATCTACTTTATTCATGGAGTTCTCCCAATTATCCTGAGGGAGATTCTGTGGTCCAATAAGAATACCTAAAATTTTAATAGGAGTTGTGGTTAAAGCTATACCCAGTACCTGACAAAAAGTGGGACTCCCTGTACCCACGAGAAGTTCCTTACTTTTTGAATAATTCAGTTTAGAGTTGGATAAATGAGCATACAAATTCAATTCTTGCAAAAAAAAGTTAAAAGGTTATAATTAGTGAAGAACCCACAAATGTAATCCGCATATGCTTGAATCAATAAAAGTTGCTGGCTTCCCTGACCCGGCAAACTGACCCATTTGGGCCTTTCAATCAAATGTCTTAATAAAGGGTCAAAGGAAAAAATATATAGAAGGGGACTTAGGGGACACCCTTCCCTAACCCAGATGAAAATCTGAAACCCCTCTGTTATTTGCCATTTTATAAGAGCCCATACATAAACCATAGAATAGAACAATTGTATATGCCTAATTACTGCTATGGCACCCTATACGCCCTAAGAGTTGCAAACAAAAAAGAGTGTAAAACCCGATCAAATGCCTTTTCTTGGTCAACCGAGAGTTTATAACCCGCTGCTCCTGAAAGTGTTAAATGTTCAACTATATCTCTAATGATTACAAACGCATCTTGAATTTTCCTATTTGGGAGTCCACAGAATTGCTGTGGAGAGATTACCAGATTAGCATAATGTTTTAATCTATTGTCCATAACATGTGTTAGTATTTTATAGTCTGTATTCAATAAGATAATAGGTCTCCAATTTTGTACTTTAGATTCGTCCCCTGATTTAAGTAGATAAACTAATAAACCTCCTGTGAAGGAAAGAGCAATTTTATCTGAGTTAAAGAAAAATTGATACACTTGTTCTAAACAGATAGCTAGCTCAGATACAAAAGCCTTATGAAACTTGTTTGGGAGACCATCCAAACCAGGCGACGTGTCAGTCTTTAATGATTTTATTGCAACCTCTATTTTAGCAGATGTGATATTACTTTGTAGTTTAAGTGCATCTGCAGGAAATGCAGGGACATGTAGTCCCTGTAAATAATCCTAAATGTTTTGATCAGTAGGGGGATCTGATGGAACCAAGGATTGATAATTCTGATTTATAATGTCTTCTATATCACTGACAGTCTCTATTTTTTCCCCGTCCAGGGTAGTTAGATACTCTATGGTCATTGTATCATGCAGTTTTTTGCATGCTTCAAAGGGATCACTTACTGGTGTTTTCTGAGTTCCTCCATAGAGCATTGCCTGGATTGTTTTTGTTCTGTCATATTTATAAACTTGCATGTCCTGCTTTAGTTGGGAAATTTGGCTAGTGTAGTCCTGTTTAGAAAAATGAGCTATTGTGTAAAGATGCTGCAATTGCCTGTGTAAGGATAAATATTTCAGGAACTTATCATTCCCTGTTTTTTTCCCATACTTAATAAACTAGGCCTTCTAATACATTTTATTGTCTGTCCACCATTCTCCTATATCAGTGTACAAAAACTGAACAGACATTCTGGCTCTTAAAAGGGACAGAATACGCATTTTAATGTGGTGATCTGTCAACACTGAAGTATTTAACTTCCATCTGTTATTAGTTTTGGGGCTCCCATTAATGGCTGTAAATCTCAAGACCAGTATCAAGTGATCCAAGAATTCTATAGGAACTATAGTCAAATACCCTTTAGGCAAATTAGGGGAAATGAACGTATGGTCTATCGTAATTTTATACATTTTCCGGATGTATGTAAATTTTGGACCTGTATTATATACACTGCAGTCAATTAAACTTGCAGTATCTATAACTCTGAACAACATATTAGAGTCACAATAGATCTTTTTCCTCTTCCCCTGAGGCTTTTGCACCCGCTGTATATCACAGTTAAAATTACCACCAAAAAACATTTTGTAGGAAGTAACTAAATATGGCTGAATAGTTTGT
Organism: Neoceratodus forsteri; assembly: GCA_016271365.2. Classification (NCBI taxonomy): domain Eukaryota; kingdom Metazoa; phylum Chordata; order Ceratodontiformes; family Ceratodontidae; genus Neoceratodus; species Neoceratodus forsteri. The sequence goes on along the minus strand of CM057455.1, from coordinate 761,715,318 downwards.
AATAGAGAACCTCTTTCGGCTTTTGTCTGTGGACAATATGTATTGATCAAGTGGCAATCTATGGATTTCCAGATGCCATCTATGATGAAAGTCCTACCTGGGATGAGATCCACCAGTTTAATCATAAAAACCGAATAAAATTCCTACCCCATCCACACAGTCAGAGCCAAAAGACCAATATGAAGGTCCCCACAGCCATTCTCTCTTGAAATCCATCACCTGTTCCCTAGAGTACATCCAGGTTTCTTGCAAGAGAAAAATGTCAAATTTACATTCGTGAACATAAGTAAAAACAGCCTGCCATTTCACACTATTTAACAAACTATGGATGTTTAAAGATCCAATAGACAATGAAACCATCATGAAAAAGGTGATTAATAAACTATACATTATTCTTTCTTTTTTCCTTTTCTCCCTTTATATCTCCTTGCTCCACACCCCTAGCAGGTTGATCTGATCCTATTGTTTGAGAATCAGAGTCACCCTGCTCCATCTCAGAATCTCCCTAATTTGTGAACAAAGCTGCATAATTGTTGTTGGACTCAAAAGATACAGGAGGAGGGAGTGGTTTAGGTTTTAAATTCCTAATGGACTGCCTACTGGGTAAAGGAGGTAAAGCAGTGGGGTTCGAAGGACCTCCTTCTGTAGTGTCAGGGTCTTTATAACAACCGGGGGCTAACAGTACTGGATCAACAAATTCACCAGGCACAGGTTCTGTTTTAAGGGGAACTTGAGATAGGTCATCAGGGATAACAATCTTTCTTTTACTTCTGGGGATGAGAGAGGGGGGTGAGGGGGGTGAGATGGTACTAAGACAGGAGAAGGAGGCTTAGGCTGGATAAAGGAAGCTGTAGCTGTGTCTTGAGCTTGTTGGATCAAAAGCTCAGGACTGATGCAAGTGGCTTTATTTTTTCCTGCCCAGGGGCATTCTCCAAAAACATGGTCATGATCCTTGCATAAATCACATTTGGTGTGATTAGCACATTGCATGGTGATATGATGTAACTCTCCACAATTGTCACAGCAATCCTTGTCACAGGTGCTGAATAAGTGGGTCCTAGAGCCGAATTTATAACAGGCTCTAGGTTGCACAGCATAAAAGCATACCCCCCCCGATCCCTTCCAAGCATAAAAGAATTAGGGATATGCTCCATGCCAGTGTCAGTTTGTCGTAGCTTAACTTTGTACTTCCATCCCCCCCTCCAGAACATTTCTGAATCCAGTATGGCTTCTGGTTCACTTAATATGTCACACGTTTGGGACAACCAATATGTGATGTCCTCCACATGGACCCTCTCATTCCGAAACATTACCATTACATATTTTATGAGAGGTTTAGTTAAAGGAATTACCAAAAAGGGGGCCCATGTGGGGGAAACTTTCACCTGAGAGTAATGCTCCCAACATAATTCTAAGGCATAACTGGTTCGAAAACTTACATCATAGTTGTCCTCCCCTGATATATTAATAAAAACATAGACCTTCTCTAGGTGTAAAATGCAAAGAATCTTTTAAAAGTTTTTTCCCTACAAACTGCCTATCAGGTCTATCAGCCAGTCCCCCTTTATAATGAATGCAGACTACATTCCGCATTGGAGCTGCCTCTTTCTTTGTTTTAGTAAATAACTCTGAGAGAGAGGTTTTGTGGTGGTAGTTCATCAGGTGAGGCCTCTTTTGGGTCAGATAAAAGTTTGTTAGCAGCCACGATCTGTACAGGCTACTGTGGCATTTTCTCATGCAGCTGTCCTGCTTCTTTTGGGGAAAAAGGCAGTTCTTGTGTAGCTTTATCTACCCCCCCTGTGATATTGTTGATGGCAGGGGGCATAGGCCCTGATGTTCCTAAGACATTGTGTTCTGGGAGATGTGGCCTCCACTCAGGGGAAGCCTGCGAAAAATTCAGCTTAGAGTCCCAATCTGGATTGGGTAACCAGTTCCCATTGGATGTCTGCTTCCAGCCAGCATTTTGTAATGCTTTCTGTGGGGGACAATGTGTGGTTGGTTAGAATAGGAAAGGGGTAGGTAACTGCTGCCTGTGCTGCCAACCCTGTGAATCCCCAAATGTATGAGGAACATGTCTAATTTCAGTGTCAGACCCGATGTTCCTATTTGCCAGTGCTATTGCAGCACGTTTTTCCTTTAGATGTTCACTTTTCCCCATTTTTACCGATGCACTTTTAGCAGCAAATGAAAACGTTGTAACCCCTTCCTGGGAATCTTTTTTAGTTTGATACTGGACATTCTGGTCATTTGACAAAGGGTTTCCTAACCCCGATAATCCTATGAGCTGTTTAAACACAAAGCCAGCTGCCCTCATCATATGATCCATGATCCAGATCTCTGACCCACTTTCTTTTAGTACTGCAGACACTCCCCGGCCCGACTGTAATTCAGCAGGAAGTTCTAACACAGTTTTAGAATCACCAGTTAGTTTAGAAATATTCATGTCCAGAGATTTCCCAGGCTTATGGCACATACTTATTACAGCATTTGAACTGCCAGCCTGTGAAGCACTTTCCATGCCAGTAACATCAACAACAGGTACAGTTTCTTTTAAGTTTACAGGCTGTTGGCACAGGCTTTCAGCAATGCTTAGACTGCCAGCCTGTGAGTCAGCACTAGAATCGGCAACAGCGTTGTGAGAGATATATCAAAAGGGTGACTCACCTGACCCAGATGGGGCCTTTGAAGTGACTGCATCAACTCAATAGTTGACAGGCGGGGCGGTAGCTTTAAGAACAGAAACAGCCAGATTATGTTTAGCGAGATGTATATTCATCTCTCCTGGAGCTTTTAAAAGCCGTTCTGCCTCTTGCTTTAATTTCAGCATGACTTGATTGACTGCCATTCTGTCCTCCACTATAGCAAGGAGCTGAACCTCCATAGCCAAATCCTCCATGGATAAAAAATATCTCCAATTTCTTCATCAGATTCTGCTTTATCAGAAAAATTTGTTAAAACACTGTCAGTCTCTTGCACACAGAAGGCAGGAGAGGAGACCGGCTCCCCTACCTCCACGATGTCCATTCTCTCCGGAGACTCACTCCAAGTGGCCAGTAGGGGAATTTCCCCAGTGTCCTGGACAAATGCCCCCATTCACTAAAAATATCACTAACAGTTTAATCTGGTTTAGTTTCAGTTGGTTATCATCTGTATCTCCCCTCCTCCCGGATGAGGCAGAACATAAGCAGAATTGTCTAGTCCACCTTTCCTGGTCAACAAAAATAAAATAAATTAAATCTTTTCTTGTTCTTCATATTTTTTTTTCCTTCACACCCCCATGAGACCCAGTTTTCTTTGTTCTGTATTGCTCACTTTCCATAGTGTAACTATGGACTGTGGTAGCTGGACTAGGAGATAGACCATTTTTATTTAGAGGAGGCATTATGGCACAACAAACATGGTTGGTCTGCAACAGGGTTTACATGGCCAGTGGCAGTCGTAAGAGTGATATCAGCAGCAGTAGTAATAAATTACTGATCAAAATCAATCAATAACATATTGAAATTTAAAAAAAAAACTTCTCCAAACATTTCTGTTTCCAGGGTTGCTGCACATGAGTCACTCTTCAAAGAATAACAGTGTCCCACATGCAAAGGAAAGGAGCACTCTGATTGGTCAGGAGCACTCCCTGGATCTATAATATAAAATGGAATTTAGTTGTAGTAATGACCATAAAATGGTAACCTGGAAAAGAATCATAATGACATATATAATGCCCAACAGTTAAGATCAGATCAACTGGGGTCTTATCAATTGATGCAGCCAATCTCCAGTTAGAGAGCAGCTGGACAGCAGGCTTTCTCAGAAGTTGCCCCATCTCAATGAACAGTCTACTGAAAGACAGTCAGTAAGACCCTGCCCTGATATGTTTTAAAACCTGTTTAAAGACCATTATTTAAAAACAATATTGTGCTCCTATTATATATTTATTTATTTAAAATTTTGGTAACAGGAAAAGGCACACTGAGTCTAGGCTCATTTAAAGTTGTGACCCCAGGGGAATGAGAGTACAGCCATAAAACATTGCAAACATCTGAAGTGCAGATATACAAAATGCAAACTGCATAAGCAGTCCAACTGAGGAGACTGAGTGAGAAGTTCCATATGAAATTAATAGCAGTATGGAATCCTACATTGAATAAAATGAGCAGTGCATGAATTCATGCATAGATACACTGACCAATGCATGCTAGAGTGGATAAACTATGCACCACACTGACTAGAGAGCCCGCTGAAAGCCAGGAGCACAGTGAGTCCAGATGTAGGGAGTCATAGGTGGTGGAGAAGGGAGAAACTGTGAGAAAAGGCTAGATGATGCAAGAGATGGAATGAAAGTTACACGGGCATGAATATGCCTTAGCAGGCATCTAAAGGTATTGGGGGGGGCGAGTTTGGCAAGAAGACAGTACATTCCAGAGGTAGGAGAGGCAGTAGTAGGAAAAAGCAGGTTGCCCAAGACATGAGTGAGGATGGGGAATGAAGAAGGTGTGGGAATCCCTGGAGTATAGAAAGTCAGAAGAGGAGAGAGCGAGCGGCAGGAATAAGAAGAGGTAAGATGGAAGGGACAAAAACCAGTATCTGGCAGTGATGGTGGTACAGTGGAACTGGCGATGTAAAGGCACAGTAGTGGGAAAATGGAAAGGGAGGAATAGAAAGCACAATGGTGAATGTGGAGTGGAGTGTTGATAGCCAAGTGACAGCAGGCATTACAGAAGGTGTCCACCTAGGGTCACTTTGTAAATGAGCTTGCACAACAGTGTTTTTCCTGGTAAAATAAAGATTGATTGATTGATAATCAGGCAAGGAAAGAGGAGGGAGCAGTGCCCGCATAGTCAAATGTCGGGGGACCATTTTGGTTACCAGCTCCCAGCAGACCTTGAGGGAGAGGCAATCTTTGTTGCTATGCAAGGTGCCAAGCTTGTAGTAAAGTTTATCATAGATGGCATCAATGTGGGCAGACAAGTCAAGTTTACTATCTAGCCACACACCAAGGTATTTGAAGGCAGGGAAAACCTCCAGGTGGGTGCCATCCAAGGTGGAGAATACAGGGGAAGGTGAAAGATTTGCCAGTTTATGGCTGGTGCCAAAGGTCATGGACACAGTCTTCTTAGTGTTGAACCTGATCTGGTTGGCTTGGAACCAGTACAGCACATTGTGGAAGTCATGGAGGGGTGAGCCTTGACAACTGCGGTTGAAGGGCTAAATGTGTAGATGACTGCTTTATCTGCAAACATGTGGATATGTGAAAAGAGACTGACAGAGGGGAGGTCACTTAGGAAAACTGAGATTAGGCTCAGACCCAGGATGGACCCTTGTGAGACCCCTGATAGGATGGAGGGACAGAACACTACCCACTGGAACTGACTGTTGACAGCCTATAAGGTATGAATGGAACCAGTTGATAGATGCTAAAAGTTCAGCAGAGTTCAGCTTGTCCAGGAGTAGTGGGTGGGACACCGAGTCAAAAGCTTTGGCTAGATCAATGAATATGGCTGTGGTGATAAATTCCTGATCCATCCCAATGATGACAGAATCAGTTACATGCAGCAGGGAAGGGATGGTAGAGTGGTTCTTCCTAAAACCAGATTGGTAAAGTGAGAGGAAAGTTGAGGAGTCAAGGAAGACAGCAAGCCTGGATTACACAATGGACTCTTGCAGCTTACAGAGAGAGGGGAGGAGTAAAATTGGCCTTTAGTTGCCTGGGGAGGAGGGGTCACACCCTTTGTGCAGAGGCAACACCATAGCAACTTTTCAGGCCTGAGGGCCAACACTGAGGGAAAAGGAGAGGTTCAAAATGTATGAAAGCAGGAGGCAATGGCAGGCATGTAGATTTTTAGGAGTTTAGGATCCAGACCATCAGGAAGGGACTTGGAAGGGTTAAGTGACATAAGGGTGAGGAAGACTCCGTGGGGTAGACAGGAGGGAAGTGGAAGCCTTGTGGCAAGTGGGGTGTGGGAGAGACAGTGTGAACAGGAGATAGATGACAGGGTAGTGCACAGGTTGTGAAGAATCTGTTAAAATGAGTGGCAATGGAGGGGAGGTCAGAGACCAGTGAGTCATTCACCAGGACAATGGGGTGGGGGCTGGGACTGGACCTGGGAATTTAAAGTATATTTTAAAAATATCAATACATTTTTGCTGCTGTTTATCAATCACTTCACTTTAGGAACAGCAAAGGCATATCATCTCTTAATTTCCTTTGTCATAGTAATTATTAGGAACTGCAAACATTGTCTTATCTCTTTTGCAGAGGGCTGGACCCCCTAAAGCTGTAACAGCAATGCTCTATAGGACCAGGATCCATGCCTAATACACCAGCTTACAGTACTGTTAATCATCTGCATGCAAATGAAAGGATGTTTAAATCATAGAATCATGACTAGCCAGCAGGAATGAAACCTGAGAGTAATCATATCTGATGACCTAAAGGTGGGAAGGCAGTGTGATAAGGCAGTTAGGGGGGGCTAATGGGATGCTGGGTTGCATAGGGAGGGGTATCACCAGCAGACAGGGGGAGGTGTTGTTGCCTCTTTATAGATGACTGATAAGATCTCACCTAGACTTCTATGTTTCTATGTCCAAAACCACATCTCTAGAAGGACATCTATGGGGGGATGTGGTCCAGTGGACTGTAGCTAAAGATCATGCACATAGGTAAGAGAAACCCTGAAGCCACCTATAGGTTGGGAGGGGAGTTGCTGGCAGTCACAAGGGAAGAAAAAGACTTGAGCATCATCATCACCGATGACCTGAAATCATCCAAGCAGACCACTAAAGCAGTAGGTAAGGCTAGGGGAATGTTGGGGTGTATTAGTAGGGGTATCACAAGTTGGAAGAGGGAGGTAATAATCCCTCTTTACAAGACACTTGTTAGGCCCCATCTGGAGTACTGCACGCAGTACCGGAGGCCACACCTTCACATGGACATTAACCAAATTGAGGCAGTCCAGAGAAAGGCAACCAAAATGGTGCAGGGACTGCATCAGAAAACATATGAGGACAGATTAACGGAGCTCAATATGTATACCCTAGAGCAAAGGAGGGAGAGAGGCGATATGATCGAAACATTCAAACACCTTAAGGGCATTAACAAGGTGAAAGAGTCTAACATGTTTCAATATAAGAGGACACAGCATAAGATTAGAGGGAGGCCGATTAAGGGGTAATGTGAGGAAGTTATTTTTCACATAAAGGGTGGTGGATGCATGGAATGGCCTACCTCAGGAAGTGGTGGATATGAATACAGTGCAGGGCTTCAAACAGGCATGGGATAAGCATAAGGAAGCAATACAGATGAGTATGAATAGATAGGCCATTGACAGAGCAAAGGCTGATGGCACATTCATAAGGTAGAAAAAGAAATGGGCAGACTGGATGGGCCTTGCAGTCCTTATTTGCCATCAACTTCTATGTTTCTATGTCCAAAACCACATCTCTAGAAGGACATCTATGTGGTGATGCAGTCCAGTGGAGTGCAGCTAAAATGGTGCAGGGTCTGCATCAAAAGTCCTATAAGGAAAGACTAAAGGACCTCAGTATATGTACAGCCTGGAAGAGGCAAGGGAGAGGAGAAATATGCTAGAGACTTCTGAATACCTCACAAGGTAAAAAAAGTACAAGAGGGAAGATCCCTACCAGTCACCAGTACATTGGCTGGGGACTGCACCTTATTTAAAGTGAGCTAATACGGGTGTGCACCATATTTTAAAGGGAGCAAACTCTGGCAGTTCCATTTAGAATACAGCCTCAAGCACTAGGAAGTCCACCTTGATGACTGGTGAATGAGTCAACTTTCACACCACAGCTCTGATCATAGAATCATAGAAATATGATGGCAGACAAGGACCTTTTAGCCCATCGAGTCTGCCCTTTACCTCCCCCTCCCTACTTGCCCTATTCTCCCAGAGATCCCCCCACACCCCCGGTCAACCCCTTGTGCCTGTCCCATGTCCTCTTGAATCCTTCAACCATGTTGACCCCCATCATCTCCTCCAGCAGACTGTTCCAGGGTTCCACCACCCTGTCCATGAAAAATGTCCCCCTCAGGTTGCCCCATAACTTCCTCCCTCTAACCTCAGTCTGTGGCCCTAGTTTTAGCTCCTTATTTCCTTGTGAATATGCTCCCTGCCCTAATGATCCCCTTCAAGTACTTAAACATTTCTATCATGTCCCCCCTCTCCCTTCTGTTCTCCAGCGGGTACAGATCCAGCTCCATCAACCTCTCCTCATAGGGCTTCCCATGCATCCCGAGCACCATCCTAGTGACCCTTTTCTGAACCCTTTCAATCCCATCTATGTATGCAAAAGTTTATTTATACAGTGATACAGCCATTAGGGTTCAAAGAATCTCTATTTAGAAGGCATCCCTGTTTGTATAAAGTACTAATTAATTCTATACTAACAACATACAAAACATAAAATTCATCTACAAATAATTACATATTAGAATACACATAACAAAGCACTTGTGTAAAAATAACAGACAGTTTACTTCTACTTGCATGAAATTCACCTATTACATTGACATCTAAAACTTAACTCCTGCTTCACTGCTGTTTTATATGCAATAGTGGATAATTCTAAATCCTGAAGGAAGGAGGAAGTCCATTCCAACTTGAGGCAGCCTTATACTGGAAAGTCATATTACTAAAATGATTTTTTATTTTTGGAATCATCAGTTCTCTAGCTCCCAATTTTCGTAAATTCAATCCATGTTTTGGTTTTTGAAGTTTAACTACTAAGTTATGTTGAGGTTTACTTTTAAATAATCCTTGTATCTGATTTAACCAAATGCCCTTAGCCCACTGGTTTAATGGATCCCATCCAAGTTTAATATACATTATACAATGATGGAAATTAAAATCACATCTTAGTATGAATCTTGCCAATCTATTATAAAGTACATCCAAGTTCTGTAATTGCTTTTCTGTAGTGTGCCTATAAATATGGCTTCCTTAATCTATTACTGGTAATACTAACTGATTTACTATACTTAAATGCATTTCTTTTGTTGTGCAATTTGATATACATCTCATTGCTCCTATTTTCACATTTGTTTTCCTTATTAGTTCTATTATATGTTGTTCAAAGGTTATGTGTTGGTCAATTTGAATACCTACATATTTGTATACTGACGCATGCTCCAAAAGTTTCCCCTCCTGGGTCTTTATTGTTATTTTTGGGACACTTTTATTTTTCTGCTCTGGGCCAAAAAACATTGTCTGTGTTTTTTTATTATTGATCAGTAGCCCCAAAGAGGAAAAATATTCTTGCATGACCAAAAAATCACCTTGCTATTTTTGTTCTACTTCTTCTGGATCTTTACCAGCTACCAATACGGTATCGTCCATATAAAGTCTGACTTGTGTGTGTTTAATATAGTTTGGTAAATTATTCAAATAGACTATGAATAAGAGGAGGCCCAGTAAAGATCCCTGGGGTATCCCTCGTGTCACAAAGTCTACTTTGGACTGCTGACCATTTAACATAACAAATTGAGATCTTTTATCTAAATATGATTTAAACCAGTTGCAGGCTTCTTCTTCTAATCCTCTATTTTCCAGACTCCTTAATAGGATACTATGATTTACTAAATCAAATGCCTTTGATAGGTCTACGCATACTGCAACCACGGACCTTGCATCCTCCAAAGGGGTAGCTATTAAGTCCAAAATGTCCATGAGTGCAGTAGCTGTGGACCTACCCTGTCTAAAACCTGATTAGAATTGAGTTAATTTTTTATATTGCTCAAGTTATCCCATCAATTGACCATGGACAATCTTTTCTAAGATCTTGGAAACTGTTGACAATAAGGCTATTGGCCGATAGTTGGAAACATCTGTAAAATTCCCCCCCCCCCTTCTATGGGGATTACTTTAGCCTGTTTCCAACTCTGTGGGAATGAGCCCTTTCCTTAGACTCCAATTAAAGATGTCCCTCATTATTGGTGATAACTCTAGAGCAGCTTCTTTTAGCAACCTGTTTTCAGTTTTGTCAGGACCACTAGCCTTATTAATCTTTAGTTTATTTATTATTTTTAATGCTTCAGTTTTTGTGACTGTCCTAAATCTAAACTTTGGTGGATAGTTTCCATTAGAGTTCTCTGTACTTTGATTGTGAGCCACGTTTTGTGTTCATTTTATGTTGGTTGTAGTTGCTGGTTTCAGATCAGGAAGCTCAATGAAGTAATTATTCAGTAACTCTGCAGTACCTTCTGCTTTAAGCTCCATACCATTTTGACTAAGTTTTATCTCTGTTTGATTTTTAACAGGATTTATAAGATTTTTTATTAAGGACCAAGAAGTTCTTGGATCTGTTGAGTCCCTCATCTTTTATTTATAATAAAGTGCTTTTGATTTTTGTTATTGCCTGAGTTACTGTATTTCTTGTTTTTTAAATGTATCCCATACTTCACTTTTTAAAGATTTATTTGCCTTTTTCCAAAGTTGATTTTTTGTCCTAATTAATGTCTTTATAGCTACATTTATCCATGGCAGATGGTTTTGTTTTAAGGTAACTTTTTTCAGAGGAGCAAATTTATCACATGCCTCAGCAAACATTGATGTGAATTCCTGTACAGCCAGGTTTAGCTCAGGGATAAGGAAAATCCTATACCACGGCAACCCCTGTAAATGTTTTCTAAATAGCAAGTTGTTAAATTTAGTATAACATTTTTTATACACCGTTGGTACTACAACTGTTGGAATAACATTTGTGTCAAGGGAAATGGTACATTTAATCACATTATAATTCCCTAAATTGGGTTCACAAACCCCTTTTTTCACTACAGTCAATTCAGGAGAAATAAAAAACAAATCCAGCAGACTTCCTCTGCTTGTCAGTTTACCTTTTCCTGTGGTGGAGTTTATTATCTGAACCAAGTTTAGACATTTCATAGAATTTTCTAATGCCTGTCCCCTAGGACATTCCCAGGCTGTGTTAAAATCACCTATCAATATTGTTTTTGATTGTCCTATGTGTTCCATCATATTATAGGAAAATTTATCAAAATTAGTAGTATTTACCTTGGGTGGAGAATAAATAACTCCCACAATCAAATTTAATGCCTGTATCTTTTTCAGTAGGTATTTAATTCCTTTTATACTTCCTGAGTATATAATCTTAGAATGGCCAAGTAGATGTCTAATGTAAATTAAAATCCCCCCATGACCCCTGATCATGTCTGTGATGATAAAAGTCTTTAAGTTCAACTTCTGTTTGATGAATCCCCTTTTTAAGCCAAGTTTCAATCAAAATTACCATATATCATTTTTCCAAATCAATCCAGGTTCTAAAGAGATCCATTTTATTAATTAAGCTTCTTACATTATCCAATACTAATCTAATGGTCTCTCCTTTAGGACCTGGGTGCAACTCAATATCTCCACAAAGGGCTAAAGATATCAAAAGCATTTGACTAGGTGAAGAATAATTTCAAGGATAAGCTGTAATGTGTGTTTTTTGAATCTCTTGTCTAATAAAATTGAAGGGATTCCTCCCCTTGGTTAATTTAGAAACCCTTGGTTAATTTATTATATACTGAAAGAGATTCAAATAAACACCAGATCTTGCTCTATGGAGGCACCTGCAGTGGAGACCATGGAGGATGCTGGGAACCTTCACAAAGGAGACCCACAGCAGGGTGGCATGGGAACCCACAGGGGAAGGAAACAACTCCTGGTGGGGGACTTAATCATTAAGGGGGTAGAAATGGGGGAGGAAGGGGAGAAGGAGGTAAGGCGCCTGCCTGGCACCATGGCTTGGAGGGACAGGAAGCGAATCCTCAGGATCATTGGAGCAACTGCACGAGGGAGGGAGCTGGATGTCATTGTCCACCTAGGGACAAATGACCTGGCTAGGAATGGGGTCAGAGCAGTGCAAGAGGAGTTTATAGAGTTGGGAAGGGGCCTTAGACAAGTAGCACATATGGTAACCTTCTCGGAGGTGCTGCCTGTCTATGGCAATGGTGATGCAAGGGTACTCCTCACCAGGGAATTCAATGAATGGTTGAAAAACTGGTGTGGAGCTCAGGGTTTTGGCTTCATTGGGGACTGGGGAGCCACCTGGAGGGATGCAGACCTATACTGGCATGATGGTCTGCATCTGTCCAGTGGGGGAACCAGGATCCTAGGTGAGAGGTTTGAATGCTTCATTGTCAAGTATTTAAACTAGCCCAGGGGAGGCACTGAAAAGGAGAAGGGAAATCCCAGCCTTTCACCACAAAACACTGTAATTAGTGAGGTGAACACCAAGGTAGATAAGTCATTAGGGAGCAGGACAGAGGTAAATGTAAAAAAAGGCAAAGGCAGTAAGGACAGGAATGGGGCTAAAAGGGGTAAGGCCATCAAAAAGTGGAGGGTGATGAGTACCAATGCCTGTAGTCTGTGTAACAAGCTCCCTGAACTAGTGGCCTTGATGGAAGAGGTTTGCCTGGATATTGTGTCAGTCACAGAAACATGGTACACAGAGAACCATGGCTGGGATGTTAACATACCAGGATACACAATTTACAGGAGGGACGGGAGGGTAAAAGAGGAGGAGGAGTAGCTCTCTATGTAAAGGAAGGAATCAAAGCAACAGAACTAAAGAGTAGACAGGGAGCAGATGAGGCACTCTGGGTCACCCTAGAGACAGGAAATGGCACCACAATCCACATGGGGGTTGTATACAGACCCCCATCTCAGGGGGAAGGAATGGACAAGGAAATGATAGAAGGCTTCCTTAGGATGACAGAAAAAGGGGAGATATTGTTGATTGTGGACCTGAATATGCCAGATTTTAACTGGAGCACCTTTGCTGCAGGTACATCCAAGAGCAGGGTCATTCTTGATGCCCTACAAGGGGCATGCCTCAGACAGCTAGTATTGGAACCCACTCAGGAGAGAGCAATCTTAGACCTGGTACTCTCAGATACTGACAACAGTAAAAATGGACAGGGACCTGGGGGTAATTATATCAGATGACCTAAAGGTGGGCAAGCAATGTGAGAAGGCAGTAAGGAAGGCTGGGGGGATACTGGGATGCACAGGGAGAGGCATCAATAGTACAAAACAGGAAGTTGTTATCCCTCTGTACAAACAGTTGGTGAGACCCCACCTGGAGTACTGTGTGCAGTTCTGGACCCCATCTCCGCAAAGACATAGACAGAGTGGAGGCTGTCCAAAAGAGGGTAACCAAAATGGTGCAGGGTCTGCACCTGAAGACATACAAAGAAAGACTAAAGGAGCTTAATATGTATACCCTTGAGGAAAGAAGGGAGAGAGGGGGCATGATAGAAACTTTCAAGTACCTCAAGGGAATCAACAAAGTCCAAGAGGGTAGCATCTTTCAGAAAAAGAGATGTGCAACAACAAGGGGGCACAATTTGAAGATAGAGGGGGGACGGCTCAGAGGTAATATGAAGAAGTATTTTTTCACGGAGAGGGTTATGGATGCATGGAACAGCCTCCCTGAGGAGGTCATGGAGGCAAGAACAGTGGGGGAATTCAAGAATGCATGAGACAGACATAAGGCAGTCCTAGTGGGGAGTAGGAGGAGGTAAGCTGTTGGTTAACTATGATCTGCAGCTTATCTGTTAGGTAGGAAAATGGGCAGCCTAGGTGGACCAAGCGGTCCTTGTCTGCCATCAAATTCTATGTTTCTATGTTTCTTGCTCCTGGAATCAAAGCTAGTAGGAGCATGTATTTGGACCATACAAGTAAATCCCACCAGTAACCCCAACATTTTAAACAGGCCCTTCATTTTAATTTCTAAACAATTTTTATAACTACTGAAATAGAATAAAACATTAGTGCTATTTTCTTTCAAAACTGGTGTTATCACCACAGATTATATGGCTTTCTATCATAAAACACTACACTTTTATATCATTATAACAATATGCACATTTGTTCCCATTAAAGCTCCAAACAGCAGATGAAACATTTAAACGCTGCTATGCCTATTATCAAACCATAGCTTCTTACTGGCTAACTTGGCAAGTCCAAATTATAGGTGCTCTCAGTGGCCGTTTCTGTTGCTGAGTGGTGCTCTTGCCACCCACACTTGCACTGTCGTGCTTGCAGTGCAGGCAGCTTGGGTTTTTATCTGATACTGCCCCTCCTCCTCTGGTGATGTGTTCTCCATTCCTCCTCGCTCATGGGCTGTATCCGGTATCCCCAACTGCAGATGGAGGCACAGAGGGGAGCAATGGCACAAAGTTCTGACACAGGACACAGTAAATTTAAGATGTGGCAAAAAGCAGGTACAGCGCACAGTTTGTAGTTCGTTATGCTAGCAGCAGTCAAGTGATGGCAGGCAGATGGTAACAGCCACAGCGTACCTGTACAGTTTGAATACAGCACAGGTTTTTATCTGATACTGGCCCTCCTCCTCTGGTGATGTGTTCTCCATTCCTCCTCACTCACGGGCTGGCTCTGGTATCCCCGACTGCAGGTGGAGGCCCAGAGGGGAGCAATGGCACAAAGTTCTAACACAGGACACAGTAGATTTAATATGTGGCAGAAAGCAGGTACAGCACACAGTCTGCAGTTTGTTATGCTAGCAGCAATCTAGTGATGGAAGGCAGATGGTATCTATGTCCTTGTGTAAGTGAGGTCTCCAGAACTGGACCCCGTACTCCAGGTGAGGCCTCACCATGGATTTGTAAAGTGGCATCAGCACCTCCCTCCTTCTGCTTGTTATACCTCTCCCTATGCATGCCAGCATTCTATTTACTTTGCCCACTGCCTTGCTACATTGGTTCCCCACTTTAAGAATATCCAAAATTATAATCCCCACATCCCTCTCTTGCTCAGTTGCCTTAATTACACCCCCCCCACAGTGTGTAACTCACCTGCGGGTTATTCCTCCCCATGTGCATTACTGTGTACATTTTGGCATTGAATTTCAGCTGTCAGATTTCTGACCACCTCTCCAGCAATCTTAGATCTTCCCTTGTTGCCTCCACCCCTTCTGCGATGTCCACCCTATTGTAGATCTTCGTATCATCTGCAAACAGGCAGCCCTTCCCTTACAGATCCTCTGCTATATTGCTGATATTGATGTTAAACAGGATGGGCCCCAGCATCGACCCCTTGGGGACCCTGCTCGTTACCCCTTTCTCTCCAGAATGTACTCCATTAACCCTTTGTCTTCTGCCCATCAACAGTTCTCCACTCATCTTGTTATTTTCTGTCCCACCACCAAACTTCCAGCATATTTACCAGCCTTTTGCGGGGGAGAACAGTGTCGAAGGCCTTCCAAAAGTCCAGATTGGCCCACATCCACTGAAACATAGAAACATAGACTTTTTTGGCAGATAAGGACTGCTTGGCCCACCCAGTCTGCCCATTTCCTTACCTATTGAATAAGCTGCAGATCCTAGTTAACCAACAGTCAACTTCTTCCTAACCCACACCAGAATTGCCTTAAGTCTGTCCCATGCATTCTTGAATTCCCCCACTCTTTTTGACCCCATGACCTCCTCAGGAAGGCCATTCCATGCATCCACCACCCTCTCAGTGAAAAAATACTGCCTTACATTGCCCTGAGCTGTCCCCCCTCTATCTTCAAATTGTGCCCCCTTGTTCTTGCACATCTCTTTTTCTGAAAGATGCTACCCTCTTGGACTTTGTTGATTCCCTTGAGGTACTTGAAAGTTTCTGTCATGTTCTCCTCTCCCTCCTTTCATCGAGGGTATACATATTAAGCTCCTTTAGTCTCTCTTCGTATGGCTTCTGGTGCAGACCCTGCACCATTTTGGTTGCCTTCCTCTGGACTGCCTCCATTCTGTCTATGTCTTTGCAGAGATGGGGTCTCCAGAACTACACACAGTACTCCCAGATGGGGTCTCACCAACTGTACAGAGGGATAACAACTTCCTGTTTTCTACTGGTGATGCTTCTCCTTATACATTCCAGTATCCCCCAGCCCTCCTTACTACTTTCTCACATTGCTTGCTTACCTTTAGGTCATCTGATATGACTACCCCCTGGTCCCTTTCCATTTCCACTGCCCTTCCCTGATCTACCACCCTTGGCAACCTGAGGGGGCAATTTTTCATGGAGAGGGTGGTGGAGCACTGGAACAGTCTGCTGGAGGAGATGATGGGGGGTCAAAATGGTTAAAGGATTCAAGACAACATGGGCCAGACACAAGGGGATGACTGGGGGGGTGGGGGATCTCTGGGAGAAGAGGGCAAGTAGGGAGGAGGAGGTAAAGGGCATAGTAGATGGGCCAAAAGGCCCTTGTCTGCCATAATATTTCTATGATTCTATGAACAGATCTGTGGTGTGAAAGGTGACTCATCCACCAGTCCTCAAGGTGGACTTCCTAGTGCTTGAATCTGTATTCTAAATGCAACTGCCAGAGTTTGCTCCCTTTAAAATATGGTGCACACCCCTATTAGCTCACTTTAAATAAGGTGCAGTCCCCAGCCAATGTGCTGGTGACTAGTGGGGATCTTCCCTCTTGTACTTTTTTTTACCCTGTGAGGTATTGAAAAGTCTCTAACATATCCCTTCTCTCCCTTGTCTCTTCCAGGCTGTACATATACTGAGGTCCTTTAGTTTCTCCTTGTCACCCAATCAAATAATTTTATCAGGTTCATCTGGCATGACCTCCCTTGTGTGAAGCCATGCTGGTGGGTGTCCTGTAGCCCACTGCCCACCAAGTAGCTGACCAACCTTTCTTTTAATATCACCTCCATCACCCTACCCACCACTGAGGTGAGGCGGACCGGGTGATAATTGCCTTCCTTCTCCATGCTGCCAGTCTTGTGAAGTGGCTCCACATCTGCCCTCTTCCAGTCTTTTGGCACCCATCCTGTATCCAGGGACAAGTTAAACAAACTCACTAGAGGTGCTGTCAGCTTCTGCCTTTGTTCCTGGTGTACCCTAGGATACAGGGTGACCAGATCCATAGCCTTGTTCACCCTCAACCTACCTAACGCCTCCCTTATGCTGCCCTCACTGATTGGGATAGGATCCACACTTCTGACATCCCTTCCCCACTCCCTTCACACCAGTCCCTTCCCTTCCTCTTCCACTGTGAAGACTGAACAGAAGTACCTATTCAGCACCTCTGTCTTCTCGAAGTTCCCCTCCACTGGTACTCCCTCTCCCCCTTCACCCTTACTATCCTCTGCCTTGCTTTCCTCCTCCTATATACTGAAAGAAAGTTTTATCACTCCTCTTTGCCTGCCTAGCAATTCTCTCCTTAATTTCTGCTTTTGCCCTCCTAATCTTCTGCCCCACTGCCCTCAGCTTCTCCCTGTAAGTTTCCCTACCCTCCTTCCCCTGTGACCTCTTATATGCTATGAATGCCCTTTTCCTTTCCCCAATTGCCTCCCTCCCTTCCCTGGTGAACCAGAGTGGCCTCTTACTCCTTCTTTTCTTTCTCACCTTCCTAATGCAAATATCCATGGCCTTTAGTAACCCTTCCTTAATTGAATTCCATAATTCCTCCACTTCCCCTATTCCCTCTTTCTCTTCCATCTCAATCTTGAATATCTCTCTCACTTTGGCAAAATCCACCCACCTGTAGTCCAGGACCTCTGTGTTGGTCTATCTTACTTCATTCACTGTTCTAACCTTGAGGCTCACTGTATTATGGTAGCTTGCTCCCAAGCTGACCCCCAACCCAATTCC
This sequence comes from Neoceratodus forsteri, assembly GCA_016271365.2. Taxonomy (NCBI): domain Eukaryota; kingdom Metazoa; phylum Chordata; order Ceratodontiformes; family Ceratodontidae; genus Neoceratodus; species Neoceratodus forsteri. The sequence continues at coordinate 761,697,691 of CM057455.1, read as the reverse complement.
CTCTCCACACTATCCCCATTGGTGAGCATGTATAGAATGCTGCCCCCTAATGGGCTTCCAAACCAGCTGATGCAGAAATGCTCCCTGGAGGGACTCAAGGATCTCTCTGCTCCTGGCTGACCTAGCTGATGGGATGTCCCAGTCAACATCTGGGAGGTTAAGGTCTCCCACTAGCAGAATCTCCTCCTTGAGTGCCGTTCATTGAATTTCCTGCAACATCTGCCTGTGTACTTTCTCCCCTTGCATTGGAAGTCTATAAGTCACCCCCATCCTTATTGATGCCCCTGAACTTTTCTGTAGCATAACCCAGAAGATTTCTGTATTGCCTAGCTCCTCCTGCTCTTCCGCTGCCTTAATGCCATCCTTGATGTACAATGCAAGCCCCCCTTTCTACCAGCCCTGTCCTTCATGAAAAACCTAAGCCACAGGATTCCTACATCCCATGTCTGATGCTCCAAACACCAGGTCTCTGTCAAGGTTACAATATCCAGGCCCTCATCCACCATAATGGCCTCCAAGTCAACCATTTTGATCCCCAAGCTCCTGGCATTTGCAGAAAGTCCTTACCACCAGATAACCCCTATTTTCTGCCAACCCTCCCTCCCTTCCATACCTCCTCTTTTTCCTGCTTCCTGATACGATAAACTAAGAGACTCAACTCCCCTCTGAGATTAAATAAGTGAGCAGCCATTTGGGGCAGAAAGTACATTTTAAACATTTAATGATTTGACAATATAGTGGAGAAGGTGTGCACTGAGTATCTTGTTTTTATTTATGTATGCCATAACTGGTAGCACCCCAATGAGAAAAGCAATAAGTTTGTGAAAGAACATGGGCTGAACAGCTAGTTCTGGATTTGTTTATGTTTGGGAGATACACGTCTGTCTCCATTAGCTGGCTCCCCACCAATCACCAGTAAATTGTCTGGGGATTATACATTATTTAAAGTGAGAAAATAAGGCAGTGCACCATTTTTAAAGGGAGCAAACTCTGGCAGTTACATTTAGAATTTGTCCCTCAGCTGATGGGAGGTCCACCTTGCTGACTGATGGTTGAGTTTGCTTTCACACCACAGCTCTGATATGGGAAAGTAAGAGACCTCCACTCCCCTTTGGAATGAAATAAGTGAGTTATCATTTGAGGCAGAAAGCACATTGTAGTAATGTAAGGGTTTACCAATGGGGAGGGGGGTGTACTGGGCTCTTGTTGTAACTTATGTATGCCATAACCAGCAGCATCCCAAAGAGAAAGGCAATGGAAAGTTTGCAAAAATACATGGGATGAGCAGCTAATTGTGGATTTGTATTTGGGAGAAATTTGGCTGTCTCCATTAGCTGACTCCCCACCCATCATCAGTTTATGGTTTGGGGACTGCACCTTAGTAGGGCTGAGTGAACTTTATCTTCTGCCAGTGAAATTCTGATGATATTCCAGTTTCACTTCCACAAAATTTTGTAATGTTTCTGTGAAAATATCACAACATTCTACCAACATTTTGATTTCAGTTATTTTCATCTAAGTTAAAACGTACAGTATTTATCCAAAGTGCACCACATTCGGTGTGGTGACATTACCAATATAGATTCAACAGTGTGCCAAGTTTCAAATCTCTATCAGCCTCCAAACATTCAGAAATTTTAAAATTACATTTTACAATTATGTAAACTGCAGAATTTTAACCCTTGCAGGGCTGCAGACTGATATATCAGTCCAAAATTCCTATCTGTTCTAATTCTATTGGCAGCCTAAGGGTTAAGCCCCTTTAACTTCAAAATTAGAAAATGGAATATCACCATTCGTTTAGGCTAATTGACCCTAAATATTAGGCTTTGAGGCCACCCCATGGGCCAGCAGCAGAACATTGCACTGCCATGCTGGTGACCTGGGTACTGAAGTAAGCCTGTGAAGTCACATTGGGAGGCAGGCCATTGCTGAAACATCTTTGTTGGGGAGTGCTGGTTGTGTATTCCACCAGCAAAACAACCATTGCAGCAGGGCCAGGGAGCTTGCTCCTGTTGCATGGGATGCAGTGGCTGTGAGAGACTGACAGAGGTACTGCTCCCACAAGGGAAAAAGGAAGAGGAAAAAATGTTGGAGAAATACCTGGCAGCCAACTGAATGATGGCTGAGCTCAGCCTGATCAGGGTAGATCCCTGTGAACAGGATATTTACCTGACAGATGAGCTGCCGGATGGGAGAAAAAACAATATGGAAAAAAAGAGGTTGTGTATCTCAGCTCTTCAATCTCTTGCTCAAAGGCTGGCCAAGTTATGAACAACCAAAGATTTTGAAATGTCATCAATAATTAAAGCTGAATTTCATGAGCTTTTGGGAAATTGTGGAATGTTGTGATACTTTTGTTGAAGTCTTGTTCATACATTTTACCCAGTCAAATACTTGAGTTGCCATTGTAAAGGAAGGTAAAGGCTGGATAAAGTGACAATACGGTTGCATTCATAGGAGGCTCCATAGTAAACATATAGTAGTGCCAAATGTCAGGTCGCTATCTCGATGGATAAACCAGAAAGAGTAGGCATGGACATCACTGTGCATTAGCCTTAATTATTGCAGTATGCCAGATAACCACTACAGCTTGCTGACTTAATGACTTGTGAAAGCACATGCACATCCAGCATTGTTTCTGTAAAATGCCATCTGCTGACTCTTTAACAGCCCTGTATATAACAATGTCTATTTTTGCTATTTGAAAATAGTGCCACCAAGTGATGCCAAGTCTTACAACTAGTTGCACCTTAGGCCATTGTGACAGAAGTATCTGAATATCTTTCATCATGATGGAACATGATGCTGAGCATTACTGTCACAGCGGAGAGTTGGAGGGATATTGCAGGGCCATGATGCTAGTACAGGTTAATGTGATTCAGTCTTAAGTGCTTTGTGAAAGTTAAATTCCACAAGTGGAATTCTAGTGGCATTACCTATTACGCATCCATGAATGTTTGAGCAAATGAAGCCAATTAGCAACTTGTAAAGTATCCACAATACATGGTAACCCACTAAATTACATTTATCCAGATTAATTAGATTCTGTGACATATTTACTTTGGTATTCATGCCAAATCTTCAGTGTATATATGCCATAGCAGTGGCGCTCTAAACATCCAAGTATTTTGAACATTTTCACAAAATTTTACAAATAATTAAATTGTGAAAAGTTGAACTTCTGTAGTTTTTTATTTATGTAACAAATTTCCTGTCTATTTAGCAGTTTCTATGACTCTTCCAAGAAAGTATGCATATAAGTTTTCACTTATCCATCTCCAAAGGGTCTCAACGTTGTAAGCATAGAAATGTTTTCAGGAATGTTCACATGAATATTACATTGCTAGATTGTGAGCCTCTATAACTTTTCTGCCCCTCATCAAAATGTTATGGAACCTGACATCCACATAGGGCATCTTCCAATCAAAATGCATTCCAAATATCAGTTCTCTAGCTATAACACTGACTAAGTTATAACTATTTAAAGAAATTCAGAAAATTCAGTAAACTCTAACAAAATGTTGTCGAATTTTGCAGAATTTCATAAAATTTTCATGAAATAGAAATCTGCTAATTTCACCTAGTCATGCACCTTCTTTAAAGTGAGCCAATAAGGCAGTGTACCATATTTTAAAGGGAGCAAACTCTGGCAGTTGCATTTAAAATGGGGCCTCCGTCAATGGGAGGGCCACCTTGCCGACTTGTGACTGAACTTACTTTTACATCCAGCCTCTAATATGAAAAAATAAGAGACCCCCCTCCACTCCTCCTTGGGATGAAATAAGTGGGTAGCCAATTAGGCAGAAAGTACATTGTAATAATTTAATGATTTGCCAACTTGGGTGATGGAGGGTGGGTACTGGGCCTCTTGTTTTAACTTATGTATGCCATGAGCAGTAGCACCACAATGAAAAAAACAATTTAAAGTTTGTGGAAGTACATGGGCTGAGCAGCTTATTTGGATTTATTCAAGAATAAGGAGACATGCTATGAAGCTGGAGGGGGAAGATTCAGGAGAAATGTGAGGAAGTACGTTTTCACAGAAATAGTGGTGGATTCCTGGAACAGTCTTCCAGTGGTAGTGGAGGGGCAAACACAGTATTGGGGTTTAAAAATGCATGGGATAGGCACAAGGGAAATGTAGTGGAAAGGTATGGGGAAGGGAAAAGAGTTGTAGATCAAGTAAGATCTGCAGTGATAATGTACGTAGGGAAAAATGGGCAGACTGGGTGGTCCAAGCAATGCTTATCTACTGTCAGATTCTATGTTTCTATGTTTCTGTTGACTGGGGGAATGTCAGCCATGACATAGGGGAAACTCCACCTGCTCTTCTTCTGCCTCTTTGTTCCAGTCAAGGCAAAGACATAATAATCAAGGCAAATATCAGAGGAAATATTTGTCAAACATTCAATAAGCATGCAGAAAACTGAACACAGTTCATGATAAATAAGACCAAGTTCCAGGCAGCAAGCTGTGTACAGAGACAGTAGATAAAAATGCAGAGTGATAGCGCAAATTCATTAATGTTTCAATGTCAATGTCAACTTTACTGAAAAACACTGTTCCGAAAGATCACAGTGCTGTACAAATACAAGAATCTTAAAAAAAATATGAGTGAATGTTAATATAACGCAATTAAAAATCTAAATAAAACAGCTATACGGCAGCACTAAAATCACACTAAACTATCTATTATTAAATCTTGGATACACTAGGCTAAAAAGATAAGTTCTTAAAGTGATCGTAAAGCTTCCGACAGTCAGGCACTCTCTTTCCTGGTGAGGTAGAGAGTTCCACAGGGTAGGGGCCACAAAAGCAAAAGAGTGGACCCAAGAGTTCTTCATTTGCACCCTGGAAACCTCCAGCAATCCCTTGCCAGCAGAGCGGAGTGAGCAGAGGGAGCAGTAGGGACAAAGGAGATCTTGCAGGTAGTACGGACCATGTCCATGTAGAGCTTTGTAGGTCAATAACCTGACCTTGAAGGTGATCTGCCAATGTACTGGTAGCCAGTGCAGGCTGCGGAGCACAGGAGTGACATGTCATGATCTTGGTAAGCCAGTCAACAGCCTGACTGTTGTATTCTGCACTAGCTGCAAGGTGCAGACATCAACCCTCACTAGCACTAGGTACAGGGCATTGCAATAATCATGGTGAGAGGTGACAAAGGTGTGGACTAACATTGGAAGGTTGCCAGGTTGGACCAAGTGCTTGATCTGGGCAATGTTCCTCAGATGGAAAAAAGAGGTCTTAATGACAGCAGACACCTGAGAATTTAACATCAGGCTGCTATCGAACACAATGCCTAGATTTCACACCTTATCTGAGGTCTTTATTTATTTATGACTTTGATAACAGGGTAAGTGCGCTGATCCCAGGGACCATTTTCAGGTACGACCCGGCCCATGACACATGGCACAGGATGGCAGGGAATACAAGATGAGCAACTAATTATACATGTAGGAGGACATGTAGGTCAGCAGCTGGTCACCACCGAGGCAAAGGCCATAGGGCTGCACAGTCGACAACCCCAAGCCATGGTGACCTGGTTCCACCACCAGCACCTCAGTCCTGTCTGGGTTCAACCTCAGCAAGTTGGCACTCATCCAGCCCCAGATCTCAGCAAGGCAGTTATTAAAAACCAAGACCAATCCACTCTGCTCAGGCACAAAGGACATGTAGAGCTGAGTATCATCTGCATAGCAGTGAAAACTCAGCCCATGCCACCTTATAACGTCTCCCAATGGCAGCATATGCACTACAAATAACATGGGGGACAGCAAGGAGCCCTGAGAGACCCCACTTGACAGGGGGAGGGTGGCAGAGGAATACATCCCTGACACCACCCTCTGAGTTCTGCCAGTAAGGAAAGATCAAAACCATCTGAGTACTGTGCCCGATAGTCCAAAGAGAAACTGCAGACACTCCAGCAGCACCTCATGATCCACAGTGTCAAATGCTGTGGTGAGATCAAGAAGAACCAATATGGACCGGCTCCCTTGATCTCTTGCTATCAGGAGATCATTAAGTACTCGAACAAGGGCGGTCTCGGTACTGTGCGTCTTCTGAAACCCAGACTGGAAAAGATCATAGACAATGGTCATCCAACTGCGCCACAGCCACCTTTTTAATAATCTTGCCCACAAAGGGCAGGTTAGGGACTGGTATGTAGTTTGCTAAGCAGTCCAGGTCAAGGGAGGATTTCTTCAGGAGGGGTACCACTACCACCTCCTTCAGGGAGTCCAGAAATACCCCTGCCTCCAATGAACACCATACTATCCCAGTGAGGACCGGGACAATGACATCAACACACCCCACAAGGAAGTGCATTAGGCCTGGGCCCAAACTTCAGGAGGTTGGGTGCATACTCTGGACAACCCACACAATGTCCTCAATTGGCAACTGGCCAAAGTTGGACCAGACAGCCTGGGTGCTAGAATCCCCAGGCCAATCACCGCAATGCCCATTAGAGGACACTGAATGGATCTCTGACCTGATAGTGGCAATTTTCATCGGCAAAGAAGTGAGCAAACTAATCACATTTAACTTGTGAAAAATTCTTCGCCGCAGCAATCTCCTTGGACAGAAACTCTGCCTTCTAATAGAAGATGGCTGATTGAGAGTCTTTATAATGGGTCATCAATCTAAATCTGTCAACCAACTGGCCCGATTTCCACCAGCGTCTCACCAGCCATTGATCCCCTCACCTCAACTCCTTCAAAGCCCCATCAAACCAGGGAGACTTTGGACAGAGAGTGAGATGGTGAACACAGACAGGTACTAGAGAGTTGAGGGCACCTGTTACCACTTTATTATAGGTGAGTACCAGTTTCCCCAGCTCTCTGCATACTCTCAACACACCTGATCGCTCCAGTACCACCATAAGATCATCAGGTGCAGCTACACTGAGTTCACTGCAGTCCACAGGGATCCCTTGAATTCATCAACCCTGTGAGGGTTTAGCATAGTTTCAGACAACTCATTTAGCAGGCCTGCAACCCTTACAGCAAAAGATCACTTACCCAGATGAGTTCTGTGGAGAGGTAGTTCAAGGGAGTTCCTGGCTATAATCCTCATATTATGTTGATTTTCAATGGGATGGATGCAGTGTTTTAGAACGGGGTGCTAGGTCTAGCAAAAATTTATTGGCTAGTATATAAGTTTTTAACTAAATTCTTCTAGCTAAGGGTAGCCAATTGGTTTGTGCATAGAGAGTACTTCTGTTGGTGCACTTTTTAAGCCCATACCACAAAGTGACAAGCATTATTGCAGACCACCCTGATCCTTTTTAAAACTGAGTCACAGGCTGCTGCATAAACAGGTAGACTGTAGTCAACTAGGGACAGAATGGAGCTGGTCACTGTAAGTCACCTTTTGTCAGCCATAAGGTTGTACCAATTTCTATAAAGGGCACCCATCCTTCAGTTGACCACTGATACCAGGTTGTCAACATTGGGGGCAAAGCACAGAGTGTTGTCCAGCACCACTCCAAGATATTTAAACAATTCTACCTGTTCAAGCATGTGGCCTTTATTAATTATGATGCCAAGGGAAGGGGTCACTCTCTTCATCTATGGGCTAGTGAAAAGCATATTTTTTGTTCTTTTGGTAGGTAGGTAGGTAAGTAAAACTTTATTTTTATACAGTAAATACATGCAATTTGGACTTTACAGTCCATTTTACAGTTTTGTAGTTCAGGACTAGTTTTGTAATAGAGAACCAATTTTCCAAGGCCTCAGATTTGCCAACTAGGCTACATGGTTGTTATTTCTAGTGTAGATAACAGCATCATCTGAGTATAGTAAAACATTATCTAACTGACAGGCACCAGGCAGCTGATTGATGAAGAGGCCGGAAAGGGAGGACCCAGAATGGAGCAGGTGGCACAGCTATGGTTACACTCCCGGCATCAGACAGGTAGCCATAAATTTTCACACACTGCATGTGTTCTGATAAGTAGCTTTGGAACCAGGCTACTGAGTCCCTAGACAGGCCAAGACCATGGAGCTTACTGAGCAGGTGCCTATGGTTAACCAGGCCAAGGACCTTCTAGGCCCTACCCCAAGTAACTGGCTCCAATCATCCTACCATTATCAAGGGCCTCACACAAATAGCTGGTGTATTAGTGCAGTGTTAGTGCTGTGGAGTTTCCTAAAGCCATGCTGCTGCTCACATTGAGATTTGTACTGTTTGAGGTAAGTGACTAGCTAATCCAACACAATTCTTTTCAGGGCTTTAGACAAGTTGTAAGAGAACTGAGATGGGTCTATAGTTGGTGAGATTGGAATGGTCACCACTTTTGAAGACTAGAGTGGCCAGCACATATTTCCATTTCTCTGGGAACTGGGAGTACCATGGAGCGAAAACAAAAATGTTGAAAATGGGATAGGAGAGTTCCTCCAGAGCCATACTTACATGGAGAAATGTTTAGGCATCTGGGGGTAACTCATTAAACCTTGTTTCAGTCCTCCCCCTCCAAAAAGAAGAGAGACAAGAGTAATAGGGAAAGTAATGTAAAGAACTGAGGACAGGATAATGAAAAAAGTACTAATAAGACAATGTAGGCTTTTCCAAGTTTGAAGGGTTACCTTTATATTCTGATTTTTGCATTAACATCTAATGCTGTGTGTATGAATTTACGCATTTCATGTTGAATTCCTTTGTATGTTTCTGTATTATTTTTTTTTCTTTTCCTAATAATAATTTTCCCTGCTATTCTTTGATAAGAGGCATGGAATTGTTTACTCCCACCTGGAAAGTGACCAGAGATGAGCACAGCAGACCTCAGTTTAGCATCTCATCCAAAGCACATAATTTAAATTTTGCTTAGCACTAGTCAGGAGCCACCAACAAGAACATAATTGTGAGTCTTGCCTCAAAAATAAAGTGTTGCATGATTCTGAATGGTACACAAAACATTAAAAGGATATGATGCTGAAAATATTATTAATAAAGATATAAAACTCACACACGTACTAGATACATAGATTCTTATGACAGATAAAGATGCCTCAGTCTATCCAGTCTGTCCATTAAAAGGGAAAGCATTAGCCCTATCAGACAGATTGTAAAAAAAAGAATCTCTACTGAGTGATAAGCTAACACACTCACCTGCAACTAAGAGCACACTGCTTGCATATTAATGAAAAAAGGATTCCATACACAGACACAGACACAGACACAAACACACACACACATACAAACACACACATGCATGCATACTTATACGCATGCATACTGAGCCTTACACGTGCATAAAGCACTACTTGTGAACATACTGAGGTTAAAAAGACCAGAGATGTGGATAAAAATAGTTACACTCCAATATATGTCAATAGTTATATTTGTTAAGGCTTACTGTAGTGTTGCAAGAGTTAAAATATACAAACAGTGCCAATAAAGGAGAGTTTGCACCCATCACCAGCAGAAAAAGGGAGGTCATGATTCCACTATACAAGACACTAGTGAGGCCCCACCTGGATTGCAGTGTACCATTCTGGAGACCTTACCTACGTAAGGACATAGACAGGGTAGAGAAGATTCAGAGGAGGGCAACAAAGATGGTACATGGATTGCATCACAAGTCCTATGAGGACAGGTTGAAGGAATTGAATATGTACTCATTGGAGGAGAGGAGGGAGAGAGGGGACATGATAGAGACATACAAGTATCTTACAGGGAGGAACAGGGTGCAAGAATACACTATTTTTTAAGTGAAAAAGATGTTCCAGGACTAGGGGGCATGGGATGAAGTTGGAGGGAGGACGATTCAGAGGAAGTGTGAGGAAGAATTTCTTCACAGAATGGGTGGTGGACAAGTGGAACACCCTGCGTGAGAAGTGGTGGGGGCTGAAACAATTACGGGATTTAAGAATGCATGGGATAGACATAAAGGAATTCTGGAGGTCAAGGGTAAGGGGCAACAGAGTCCTAGGAAAACATAAACTGAAGTTACAAACTCAAATGGGCAGACTAGGTGGGCCATAGGCCCTTATCTGCCAACACTGTCTATGTATCTATGTATCTATGTATCTTTCTTCATATGAAGATATTCACCTGCTGCCCATGCATTATTTTGACTGCCATCCTATACACAGATACAGTACTTAGCAGTCACTGTGCTTTCTAAGGTGAGGATTCCACAGTTGTGCATAATACTCTAGGTGCAGCCTCACCAAGGACCTATGGAGGAGTAGGATCACTTCTTTCCTTCTGCTAGAAAAATTTCTGCCTACTATATGCAACCATGAAATGTAGCATTATGGCAGCTTCCCCATATACCATATTCCACTGTGTAGTGTTCTTGAGGCTGTCACTTATGGTAATCCCCTGCTCCCTTTCCTATTAGGTCTGATATAACTTGATCCCTCTCCCTCATCCAATACAGCTTCATTTTCCCCATGTACTGTACATGATCTTGCATGTATTTGCATTAAAATTGAATGGCCAGCTCATGGACAACTTTTCCAATTTCTCTAGGTCCACTTTCATGTCCCTTATCCCTTTCTCACTGTCCACCCTGCCACATGTTTTAGTGCCATCTGCAAAGAGACACAAGTTGCCTTGGCACCCCTCTCCACTGTCACATTTAAACAGATTGAAGAGCACAGGACCCAAGACTGACCTCTGAGGATCCCTATGGGTCTCCCTCCTAACCTTAAGCATGCCTTCCCTTTAACACCACTCTTTGGGTTCTTCTCCATAATCAAGTTCTCCACTCACCTTATTATAAAATCCCCCATCCCAAGTCACCCAACCTATTCACAAGACGTCTATGAAGCACTGAGTCAAAGGCCTAACTGAAGTCCAAATTTGATGAGGTTCATACCATCCCAGAGCCATTTTGTTTATTGTCCTGGAGACCATGATTATGCAGTAAGTCTACCTGTATACCATTGGAACAGTGACGATAATACTGCGAAAACCATTACAGTGACAAAATCGTCAGTACACTGTAATGGCCTACAGTACACAACACTACTGTCCCTAGTGATATTGCCCCCTTCCTGACACAACTCCGACTTGGAGTTAATTATTTTAAAATGCAGGTGTGTGGGGGACATAGCCCCCCACATGGTTGTCCCTGGCAAAAATCACTTTGATTTACTGATGGCACAATGCCGACAATCAGCATTGTGGCTTCACCAAATGCTCCTTGATTATTTTCTCCAGCAGCTTCCCTACAGTGGATGATAGGATGACTGGTCTGTAGTCATCCAGGTCTCTCTATCCACAATGTTGTGCAGAGGCTCAATATCTGACACCCCAGAATTCATAGGCACCACACTTAATGCAAGCAAGCAGTTGCATAGGTCTGCTAAGGGTGTTCCCAGAGCCTGCCCAGCCTGCCCTACCTCCTTGAGCCCCCAGGGAAACAGTCAAACAGGTCCTGTAGAGATCTATACCTTCATCCCACTCAGACCCTTGAGCATTCTGTCCTCAGTGATGGTCCCCTTCACCATCTTAGTCTCCTTCCCAACTTTATTGATGCATTCTATCAGTAGCTCTCTTCCTTTTTCAATCATGAAGACTAAGCAGAACATGTCTGTTTTATGGCTGTTTCCTTCACATGTATTCCCCCTTCGACAATCATTCAGTTTCCCCCTTGTTGTTTTCTCTTCTCAGTGACACTACCTAAGAAAGGCCTTACCATTTTCCTTAACCCCTTCTGCTATTTTAAGTTCTGTCTTAGCCATGCTAACTGCATTACAGGTCATTTTCAGTTTGCTAAGGTAGAGCTGTATTTTTCCCTCAGACTGAGTAACAGCCTAAAGGAACATTTTTGGCCCAGACTCTTCCTTCACCTCCCTGAGAGACCACTTTGGTTTCTTGGGCTTCTGTCCCTTATCAACCTGTCTCAGGCATGCCTTACATAACTTTTGAATCCCCTGTTTGATGTTGTAACCTTTATTTTCCAGGCCGCCTAATTGAACTGATGCTTTGAGTCTCTCCCTAAGTTCTTCCTTCATCCTTGTAAAATTTGCTCTTCTAAAGTCCTGTGCTAGCATTTGGGACCTCTGCAGCCCTTGAGAGTAATGCTAAATCACACTGTGTTGCAGTCACTTGACTCAAGATGACCATCCACTATTACCCCCTTATGTCATCCCAATTTGATAGAAGTAGGTCTGCTATGGCACCCAAAGTCTGCTATTCTTTTTTTAACACTGCTCATTGATTTTTTGTTTTCCATAAAAGCAACATAATAGTACAGCAGTTCATATGGTTTCTAATAATACATACTATCCTGTGAAAGTATCACAAGAAAAATTATATAAAGCCAGTGCTGAAAAGGACAAACAATAATCATTATATATCTCAAAAGTATGGTATCTATTTCTCTTTATTTTTGGCTTTAAAAATTAATTTGCTGTTTAAAATTATTCATTAATTTCTCCAGTTATACTGCATAAAGAAAAGAACAAACCACTGTCTAATATCGAACTTTGATAATTGGGATATATTCATATTTGATAGAATCAAATATTTTCCAACTATAGAGGCCAAAATTGCAATTTTACATTCTGTTTTGTATAGTTTTATTGAAGTATAATTATTTAATAAGCAAACTCTAGGATCAAGATCAATGGCATTTCCCAAAACTTTGTATAACTGATTTAGTTTTTTTTCTGCCATTCTTGTTTCTTCTGACACATCCAGAATCGATGGAAAAAAAATTCCTTTATTGTTCCATCTATGTCAGCATTTGTTGTTCTCTTTGAGTCCCATTAAGTATTTAATGTTTCAGGGTATAATATGATTTTGAGACTATTTCGTATTGAACTGACTTATGTTTTGCATTTACTTTAGCTGCATTTGCAATTTTGTAGATTTGAACCAATTATCAGATATCATTTGTCTGCAATCAGATTACCACTTCTGTCTAAGTTTATTCATAATAAAAATTAACATCCTTTATATTAATTGTTTGCCGCACCTCTGTATAGACTTTGATCATTGTCTTTGTTGCAAAAACACGAAAATGTTCCTTTCAGATTTTTCTTTGCCTATTCCAATCAGTCTTAGAATTATTATTATACAATGACAAGAAAGTTTCTTGATCTCTGATTGGTCAATTCCCACCTTCACAAGTAATGTTATCTCAGCATAACATCATTGGATGAAGGTCCAGCACACCTGACCACATCAAAAATGTTTAAAAATCATGGTACCCACTTCTCTCCTTGTCATTCTTGAACTAAACATGGCACACGGTCATACACCCCATGAAAATGAACACCTCTCTCCAAACTAATCAGACACAGTGTTCAACTCCAAAACAAAACCTCTGGCTGTTTTCTAACTTTCTTTGGCACCCAAACAAAACCTCTTGCTTTTTGCTACCATTTTTTGCTATCTTTCACTTTAACTATGAGCGATTCAGTATGAGTTCCAGAATGGAACACACGCTCAACTGTTTCTTCACAAAAATGTACACAGCAGCAGTTTCTAAAATCAATTTAAGTGTAAAATCATTTTACATTTTCACTCACTCCCCCCTCCCAACAGCTGGTCCATGTGACTTACCGATCATGACTGGACAATTACAAGTCTCTACACAGCTTCTTCCAATGCAAAGACTGGAGTTTTGAGAGATCAGAGTTTTAATGAAAAAAAAAAAAGACATACTCCTCTTCATCTAGTCCCAAGGTAGGCACTGGGACAGGATCAATTAAATCTGAGAGATGAAGGGGGTACCACATAAAAGACAAATAGAGTAAGACAACTTTTTAATGTGGGGAGAGCATGCTCCCAGTACCAAAAAAGCAACACCATGTGCTGGGCAAAATAATACCATAGCACTATTTTTTTATATGTGCACCTACTCAGAAATAAATGCACCAAAAATGCTTTTAAACATATTTCTTGATAGAATGCAACAGTGATCATGAAATGGTGCAGTTTGTGATCAATGAAAGTTGTACAAAACAATTAGAGAACACCGCAGTGGTGCTAATCTTTAGGAGGGCAGACTTCAAGAGCTTAAAGCATAATTTAGCACATTTTGATTGGGAAAAAGAATTCAAGTACGAACCAGTACAAACTATGTAGGACCTCTTTTGTACAAAAATACACCAGGAGAGTCTTAAGTACATTCCATGTAGAAAGAAATACACAAAAAAGGGAAGTACACCATGTTGTATGACATCTATGATAAAGAAATTATTTTATTTATTTATTTATTTATTTATTAAATTCTCGGATTACAAATACCATTGAGCAGAAACTGCTCATTTACAAAGGTTCCACGTCAAAGGATGAGGGTCAACATACATACAGAGGTAGTAAAAGAATGCACAATAAACAACCAAAACAACTAAAAGAAAAAATAAAGATACTCAGTTATAATTAATTAATACAAAAAGCCTCACAAAATTAATCATAGATTTTAGAAAACCAAATGGAAAGATGGAAGGCTTTAATACACGCAATTGACTAGAAAAATTAAAAAGAGATCAAATTGGCCCGGTGGCGCTGAGGGCTGAGGCCCTGGATGCCACACCTCGCGCCATGCCGGCGACCCATGTTCGGGAGTGAGTATGGGTTGCTGGGGGTTGGCAGGTGAGGAGAGGAATTGAGCATCCCATGGACAGCTCTTCCTCTCCAGGGTGAGGGGTTCATTGTGGTCAGTGCCTGACTGCCCCCTGGCAGATGCTGGGGGTCGGGGACACACGAAACACACTGGGGTTGAGTCGTGGCAGATGCCTGGATTGGGACTCACGCGGACACGTATGCACTCACACCCGATGGCGTCATTGCACACCTCCAGCTCGGGGACACAGAAACAAGGAAAATGATGGCACCTTCCACTGCTTGATGGCCATCCCATGTGTTCGTTGGGTGCTGTCACCCGAACTGGATCCGTTGTGGTGGGGAGCTAGGGGGCTTCCTGCTGCCCTGCTGTGGGGCGTAAGCCGCAGGGGTTACTGGGTGTCAGCAGTCCCTGTCAAGATGGACGGCAGCCGGATCCCACTAATGGCAGGATGTGAGGCTATGAGAATGTGTCAAGGTGGCCACAGGAGGATAAATACCATAGTAAAAACAAAAAAGAGAGATCAAATGAGTGAAAGCAGGTTACAAATTAAAGCCGGCAGAAAACTCTAAAGACAATTATAAGACTTTTTATGCATATATAAATAACAAAAAAGGAGGTAGCAATAATGTTGGGCCACTAAAAAATCAGAACGGCCAGATAATAACTGACATCAAGGAAATAGTGAAAATCCAAAACAAATACTTTTCCTCAGTATGCAATACAAAACTAAACCTAGTCTCAACTAATAACTAGAAAGTCAGAAATAGCACATTATTCAATATCAATATCAAGGATGTAGAAAAGAGACTGGCACAAATAAATCCCAGAAAGAAAACACCAGCACCATAGCCAAGGCTGAGCAGAGAGTACCTGTATCTCTTAGATTAGTAACAATAAATAAGTCCCATACAAAGACTCACCGACTCCTGGTTTAGGCTGTAATGCTTTGCAAAACTCGCAAAATCTTTTTATTAATCCATAAATACGTGAACAGCAAACAGCAGATAAAATCCAAGCAGAGTCAAAATACAATCCAAAGCAACACACACAACAGGCACTTCCTGGTGTGACACCTCGGCCCCTGATGCGTTTTGCTCAATAGGAGCTTTCGAGGACAGATTACTAGTTTGGAGGGAGCAGAGGAATAAGCATTTGGCAGAATTTATTTATTTATTTATTTAAATAAATTCTGCCAAATGCTTATTCCTCCGAATGCATCTTATTCTTACATTGGTTGTGCAATAGACTAAAAGCCTATAAATCATAATAGTAGTAGTTTTTATTGTTCAGTCAGCAGACCATTACAAAACAGCACAATACTCAAAAAGTAGTATAAATACAAAAAATTACAGAAACATTTTAAAAATTCAAGCAGACAATAAGTTAGGAAAACAGAAAAATAATGAAGCAGCATACATTTGACATGCAGGGTGGGATATTCAGAAATGCGTCAGAGGCAGGCACAGTAGTGGCGCAGTGCAAGTACACTGTGCCATGGTGCACTGAACATGATATTCAAAGGTCGCGCATGATGGCAAGCGCCAGTGTAACACGGCTGAATATCGCAGGGATGCACCATAGCACAACCAGAGCTGCACCAGGGACAGAGGTGCATGCACCAGGACACAGGACAACAGGCACAGCAAGGAGCATGCCACCAGGGCAGAATAGACCACCAACAGGGTGCAGAGGATGCCAGGAGGGAGGCATGGCATGCACATGGCAGCAGATCCCTGACCATGCGCACCACAGTGGTGCACAGAGGCAGGATGGCATCAATGTCCACTGGCAAACAGCCACCAGCAACACCCAGAGGAAGGCATATGACACACCACCTGGACCACAGCTGGCAACACACAGGCCAACAGCATGCAACGCACATGCCACACAACATGAACAGAGAGCACATGGCCACCCCAGGGGCCCAGCCACCAGCCACTGGGCAGAGACCACCAGACACAATCATCAGTCCACCCCAGACGTACCACTTAGCCACCATGCACACCACTGCAGCATGGATTTACACACCAGCCACAAAGCAGACACAGATACAGATGGCTAACCACAGAAATGTGTATTAAAACAGGCATAAAACAACTATATACAGAAGAACAATTAACAGGTACAGGGAGCAAGGAATGGGGAGGCCAGATATAAACTAGGAGGCCAGGGAAGGGAGGCAGGGGGACAGGATACATGGCTAGACAAGGGTACAAGGGAGGGCAAGGGAGGGATAGGGAAGGGAAACAGTTGCAGGCCAAAGGGCCCTATGGGTGTCCACGTCCCACTGGTGCCTGACGCCAACATCTGCACTGTGGCCTCTACAGTGCCTATTGTATCATCCATGCCACCTGGAGTGTGGTGGTGGTGACCCAAAGGATCCACCTCAGGTGTCTGGTGTTGACATCAGGGCAACGGGCACCTAGGACAAAGGAGGGGACATGGTATGAGTGCATGGCTGTATGACCGTAGTCCACCCACCATGTGCAGTGGACAGTGGTGACATGCACCCCTGAGATGGCACACAGCCTCCCGCAGTGTGTGCACCCACATGAGCTGCCAACCCGACTATCCACAGCCACACAGAAGACTGCACACCAACACCACCCATGTGCAGCACACAACTATGGCAGCCAGGCGACAGGGCTGAGCGGCGGGATGGCAGTGGCACAGCTGGAATCTGGGTGCACCCACAGCCCACCTGCAGCAGCCACACACACACACACACACTGTAGGTGATGCACAGCTGTAATGACCATGTGCACAGCGAGCAATGGCCCACCCCCACCCTGCACATCATACCTTGGAACAGTGCCTACCTGCTTGCTGCTTTACACCCTGCGCCTGTCCGGTGGCACTGTCCATGCGGCCTGCATCCTGTGCCTGAGCCCCTGCAGTGGCATGCCCTGACCACCCACAGTGCCAGCCAGCTGTGCTCTCCTTCTATCCTCAGGGCCTAGTAGGGAGACATGGAGAAAGACATATCAGTACCTGGCAACACCACATGCCCCCCCAGCACAGCATGCCATCTGGTCCAGCGCATTGGCAGTGCAGTGGCACAGTGCACCCATGGTGTGTTGCCATGGCCAACAGAATGTGCAGCCCCAGTCCCCCCTAGTATGGTGTGCCACCCTGCTGGCCCCCACAGAACACTGGATTGGTGTAGTGCACTTACCTGGACGTGGCACGGTACCCCTCCAGATGCATGCCTACAGTGCCCGTAGCCCTCAGGGTCCCTCCATCGCAGGTCCCCATAGTGGTGGCTGCACTGCTTACTGCTGCACTGTGCCTCTGTGGCCTCCTCCAGCCCCTCAGCCACCTCCTGCCACACCTCCATCCATGGCCGATCCAGGGGCACCTGGCTTAATGGACTGCCTGCATGTGGCTCCACAAGGGCCGCAAGGTTTACCAGCTCCACCTGTGACCAGATAGGTGCCCTGGCACTGCTACGGCATGACATGGTCATTTCTGCAGTTGCACAACCAAAATAGCACCCAGTAGCACACAAGCCACACGTGCTGGAGGTGCGTGACTTGCTTGGTGATGCACTGCCATCTCCAATCGCGCAGCTACGGTGCTGCACGACACAGTTGGTGCAGCACTGGCACGTGCCACAGGTCACCCGGAGGGTCAAAGGGCAATATGAGGTCAAGGGTCGGCACATGCACTATGCACGACAGCGCAATTGGGCCCACCATACATGGGGTGCAATAGGGGCATGTGGGCCCCACGGTCCCTGGGCCAATAGCACCCGGGTTCCATAGGGCATACAGCACATGAGCACCACATGCCCAATAGCAGCAGAGCACAGTACCACATATAGCGCAGTGTGTGTAAGCTGCGCCA
Source organism: Neoceratodus forsteri (assembly GCA_016271365.2). Classification (NCBI taxonomy): domain Eukaryota; kingdom Metazoa; phylum Chordata; order Ceratodontiformes; family Ceratodontidae; genus Neoceratodus; species Neoceratodus forsteri. Next base: position 761,679,312 of record CM057455.1, on the reverse strand, counting down.
CTGATGTACATGATGGCACTGTGTGCATGCACACTGCTGTGCCTATTGTGCATGTCACACTGTTGAGCCATGGCTTGTGCATGTGCAACACCAATGCACCATGCACAATTTCACGATATTCAGCCGGCATATGCAGATTAGCTAATCAGCATATCCGCAGCACATCGGAGGCATTTACATCTCATTTTAGTTCTGCATCCCCTCATTTGCATGTGATGCGCTATAAAGGCACCAGGGAACTGCACAGGCTCTAGACCAGTATTGCATCCTTCAGAGGTAAGCCATCAGGCTGTGGGCCTGTCGGACAGTGGAATGGGAGGGCAGTGTGGGTTGTAGCCATCACTGACCAAATGTTTAATCCCACAGGACTAAGCATGATGAATCATGAGGAGGTTGAGAAGCATGCAGGCCCAACTTCCCGAGGGCAGAGAGCAATGCCCTATTCGATGCCTACCTGGACCAGGAGCCTCTCCTGAGTGGCTCAACATGCACCCCACAGGCCCAGGCAACAGCGTGGGAGGGTGTGGCCAGGGCCATGAACCAGCAGGGCATCCATCAAAGGACTGCACAGGAGTGCAAGAAGAAGTTTGGCACAGACTGGAGGTAGATAAAGGAGAAGGTGGCTGCCATCTGGGCCGCGCATGCTGCCATGGGTGGCAGACAGCCTGACACCACAGCTGTCACTACAGGATGAGTTGATGGCAGCGTCCATGCAGTGCAGCACCATTGAGGGGGTGCCTGGCAGTGGGTTCCAAATGGGGGGGCAACCCATCACTGCATGGTAGGTACAGCAGTGCCTGGGGCAAGGGCTCAGGGGGCAAGGGTGTGTGCTAGTGGCATTAATGTGACTGTGTTCCCTTTCAGCTCCAGAGCATCTGCATGCAAAAGCAGGGGTGGGGGTGTCCACCATGGTGGCAGTCCTGGACCTGGAGGACCATCCGTCCACCTCCACTAGTGTCCGGGGGCTGGACCGCAGACAGCCCAACCCCACTGTCCATCCAGATGCCTGTGGCATGGTTGCAGATGAGGCCCTGGCTGAGTTTCAGCATGATGCCAGCCATGGCATCCAGTATGCTGAGACACAGATTGGGGCGGGGTCTGGGACCGATGATGACATGGCCATTATCCTGGATAGTGGTGTTCCCATTCAGGGGAGGCACCCATACCACACATCCACCATGACAGCGTCCTGGTGGCGGTCGTCTGCCTACCGGCAACCACACCCAGCGCTGCTGTGTGCATCATCAGTGTGGTGCAGGCTGAAGGGGGTGGTGGTGGTGGGGCAACCACACTGGCACTGATCAGTGCACTGCGGCCGGAGGGGCAGCAGCAGCAGCAACTGGACGAGGTCGAAGGGGGGGCCGGGTGCAGTTGCCGCCAATGGTGCACTGCAGAATGAGCAGCCCCAAGGGGGCCCCACTGTGCAGCCCCCACCAGTAAGGGGAACTGGACTGCAGGGTCAAGCACCACCCTTGGGTAAGCACAATGCCCATGCCCCCCAGGGCACTTATCCCTTGACTGAGCACACCCGTCTGCTAAGGGCCTCCATGGAGCAACAGGTGCTGGTCGTAGCAGAAGTGTGTGCACTCCCCACAGAGCTGCGCCAGTCTGCAGGGAGGCATGACAGGGACTATGAACAGCTCCTGGCCAAGACGACACATATGTGGGAGGACATGACCTCAGTCCTGGATCGGCATACCGCTGCAGTCATGGCTGGCCTAGTACCACTGGCCACCCTGGTGCATGGCCGTCCGCTGCAGTCCCCGTGGAGTGCTGTATCCACCCCCTCGGTCACGGCATCGTGCGACCCCTCTCAGTGTCAATACCGAGATCTGCTGTGGGCATTCCGGGCATGCCTGGAGAGGGCATGTTCGGGAGCCTGAAGACACCTGCGAGGGACCGGTAGCATTCCTACAGTGACACACCTGGGGGACTGTCAGAGACACCCCCTGTGGCCATCGCACAGCTCATGTCTGCTGGGCAGTCTTGGCGGGGCCGTCCACATGTCCACGGTGATCGTGTGACTGCGTGGCAGTCCTGAGCCGCCATCCTCGCTGTCCACTGTCTGCCGCTGCCCTGTGTGCACATTGGTGTGGCATGTGCGTGTGCATCCCAGGGACATGTCATCCATGGTCGATGCTGCACACAGGCCTTGTGCACACCCATCCAGCCACTGTGGCATGTGCATGATAATGCCAACACAACACCGGCTTCTACTGTGCACCGGTGTTCAGCGTCTGACACATGCTCATTGGCGGCCTCTTGGCGTGCGCATGTGCATGCCCGTGTGCATGTGCGTGTGTATGCGGGTGTGTGTGGCTGGGGTGTGCAGTGCTATACAGGGTGCTTCCACAGAGAGAAGTCCTATGCCCATCCACGCTACCCTACAGCCGTTACTGTCATGGGGCCCACCCTTACATGCCTGAATACTGTACCATGGTCCCTGGGACATGTGTGTGGTCATGTTCCCCTACCTGCATGCACCATAGTGCTCCTCTGCAATTGTGTCCCGGTGCTGCTGGGCCATCCTGTTCAGCCCGGGTTCCCTTCACCCAGGGGGGGGGCTACTCACCACCACCTGGCCCGGGGGCCACATCGTCCCCACTGCTGTTCCCCTCTTCATCCTCGACAGCTATCCCACAGTCGGTGGCCATGTTGTGTAGCATACAGCAGGCCAGGAATAGGCCACAGGCCTTTGAGGGGCTGTACTGTAGGGCACCACCAGACCTGTCCAGGCAATGGAACCGGGTCTTCTGCAGCCCAAACACATGCTCGACGATGTTCCGTGTGCTGGCGTGTGCCTTATTGTATTGCTCCTGCACCGGTGTCAACAGGTGCTGGTATGGGGTGAGCAGCCAGAGCCGGAGTGGGTATCCGCTGTCACCTGTGTGTTGCATTTGTGTGGTTAACATGGTGGTCAGTGTAGCTGCACCCTCCTGCTTTCCTGGCCACACCCTCTGATGCCCCTGGCCTAGCATCCCCCACACCCTGCCCTGTTGTGCCAGGCTGCCCATTCCAACAGCATACTTACCTACTAGGTGGCCGGTGGGGATGTCCCCACTCTCAAACCTGTGGTACAGGGCTGACTGGTGCCAGATGAAGGCATTGTGTGCTCCACAAGAGTGTGTGGCACAGACATTGATAATGTGCCCCCTGGCATTGCACACCACCTGGCAGTTGACGCTGGGGTAGCCCTTTCTGTTGATGCACGCTACCACCTCCAGGCCAGGTGGTGTGCAGATGCCTACATGGGTTCAGTCGATGGCCCCTAGCACGCCAGGCAAACTGCCACCCTGTGGAACTCCTGCACGTTCGCTGTATGCTCTGAGTGTGTGCTGGGGAAATGGATGCATTCCACAGCATGTGGCAGCAGTGCGTTGAGTAATTGTGTGAGGAGCTGTGGCGTGGCCAACTGGGTTATGCCTGTGGTGTCCCCTGTTGGTCTCTGGAAGGTACCCGTGGCAAGCAGGCACATGACAACCATGATCTTGGTCTCCACCGACAGGGCGTGGCTCTGTCTTGTGGGTGCCTACATCTCATCACTGCACTGCTCACACAGCTGCCTCAGAATTGCCCAGTTCAGGTGGTACCTGTTCACAATCTCTGTATCACTGTACTGTTCAAAGGCGGTGTGGGCACGGTACAACCTGTTCCAGGCATACCGCCGATGGAACATGGCCATGGCCGTGACGCTCTGCCTCCTGCCTCCTCACACTCCTCATTACTGCCTCCATCTGGAAGATGGCACTGGCCATGGCCTTGGCTGTCCTGCCCCCCCCGGGTTGTTGTCTCCCCAGGCACCACCTGGCTGTGTGCCGCTGCGTGTGCCCCCTGCACTGGGCACACACCTGTGTTTGGGGTTCCCAGCTGGCGGCCTGTTGGCTGTAGCTTCTGCCTTCCACTCGTCCAGGCACCTTCGCTGCAACTCCTATGCCTGGTATTGCAGACACATGCTGCTGTTGTTGCTCCGCACCTGTCTCACACACACACACACATGCACGCACGCACACACACACACACACACACACAGCCGCTCACACACGCAGGCACAATCAGTGTCACATGCCCAGTCCCACACTCTGTTGCACTTCCTGCCCGCCTATGTCTCTGTGTTGCACCCCTCCTGCTGTCCTGCCTGCCCACTTGCTCTCCCTCTCCATTGCTCCCCTGTGATGCAAGCCTCCTTCCCTTGCTTGCTCCCTCTTTTCATGGGCTAAGGTTTGCTCTGCACATGTCCCTGTTGCTCCCCGTGCTTGCACCATTTGCTTGCTGTTGAATATTGCACTGTGCCTCTTATTCATGGCTACGCACCCTGCACTTGCACATACATTCATTAGGGTTGCACATTGGTGCACTGTGATTTGAACAGCGCATTGGCTCATGCTGAATATCACTCTTTGGCTCATTTCCACACTTGCGCAAGTGCATCTCAGTTGCGCCATGCACAACTGCTTTGAATATCCCACCCAGAGCATTAGTTTCCTACACAGTCCACAGATATATAAAGGCAAGAATTACAGATGAAACAAAACACCTACGAGATCTTCGGATGTGCAAAAAATATAATTCTTCTATTTCTAATTTATACTCACAGGTCATTTTTACCAATACTAGTAAAGTTATATAAAAAGTTGTACATAGATTGTTTCAAGAGAGATGAAGAACCTCATCCAGGCTTGTATAGCCTAGTCCGTAATCTGTGGATTGCATCAATATATTTAGAAACTAAATGTACAATAACTTCATCACTTGTAGTGAAAAGTATTTTCAACAAAATTGAATGTTGCTTGGTTGATATTGAATCAAAGATGGGTTTTAACCACCTGTCCCTGAGCTTAATGTACCAGATACAGTCAAAGATAACATGGGGCAGATTCTCTAAATATTGGAAGGTGCATTGGCAGTAACTATCATGTATATCAGTACTATTTTGACATCTAGCAGAGCATACTCAGCTTGGAAAAACTTCTAGTCTGTATGTTGTATACAATACACTCAAGTTATTATGCATCATTAAATCAAGATGGGGTGAAAAAAATGAGCTCTATCATTTCCTCTTAGCCATGGAGAAACACGAAGGGACAGAAAGGACTTTAAATCTTGAATCTTATGCTTGGCAGCAGTTCTGTTCCACACATATTTTTGGTATTTAAGACTAATTTTTATTCCCCTAGCTTGGTAAGTTTTTAAATATTCTAAATAATTTTCACAAAGAATCTGAAAAATGTGTGACAGCCAGTTTGATTGTAAATGCCGTAAGTTGAGCCAGGAATATTTTTCCAGAAGTGCAGAATAAGGTATTGGACTTGAATTGTACTGTAACAGTTTAATCCAAAAGTTTACTTTCCTAGAAACACACCCAATTCTTCTCTCATAATGGCAGAGGGAACCGAATTACTAAGGCCCATACTGGACCTTAGCAAATTATTTAAAGGTACTTCTAATGAGCTTCCATTTGCTACTAACCAAATTTCACTATTAAAAGATGCCTGAGTGTAATATTTTGCTTTAACCACTGTAAACAGTGGCTTAATGGAGTTGCCCCAAAATTTTCTGTTAAAAGAGTTGAGTGAGGCAGCAGTTTGTTATAGTCTGACCTTCAAGTTGTTAATATGTTTAGCCCATTTACCATTCCAAGAAAGTACTAGGCTGGCCGGCCCGGTGGCATTGAGGGTTGAGGCACTGGACACCACACCTCGCACCACGCCAGCAACCCTGGTTTGGGAGTGAGCTCGGGTCACAGGGGGTTGGCTGGGGAGGAGAGAATTGAGCATCTGATGACAACTCTCCTCTCCTGGGGGGGGAAGGGTGGGGAGTGTCTCCCCAGTGCTAGTGATGCCCAGCAGAGGCTGGGTGTACTGCAGCCTGGGACCACTTACAAGTTGTGGCAAGGTGTCTTGTCCTGCAGGTGTGTGTAGGGGTGCACACACCTGCGCTGGACATCATTGCATGTCTGTGCCTCGGGGGGGGGCAACGAGCACAAACAAGGAAAAACCCTGCACTGTTGGGTAGGTGATAGCACCTGGCCTCCGTGCCCACTGCCGGAACCCACCCTCCTGGTCTCCTAGTTCCCGCTTCCCAAGCCTTGCCTGCAGCAGAATCTAGACTTCAAAGGAGCACCAAAGAAGGAGTGGTGGCCCCACCTTGGGAGGTACAAGTCAAGGGTTTCCAGTTGCAAGGTAGGTGCAGGGGTTGGAGCACTGTGGGGGATACTCAGGCTGGGGAGGGTCTCAGCTGGGCAGGAACAAGACAGGATGCCTGAGAGAGTCCTGACGGAGCAGTGACCGGAGGGAAAAATAAATAAAAAAAAAAAGTACTAGGCCTAAGTAAGTATAATGATAGACAGTATAAGGAGATTGTAAACCAACTTTCCAAGTTTAATGTATACGGATAGAACCAAACACCAGGACTTGACTTTTACCCTCATTTATCTTGAGTTTGTGATTATTAGCAAATTTAGCCAAGATATCAAGTTTTTGAAGCAGTCCAAACTGAGTAAGAGAAAATAAAATTAATCACCTGCAAATGCAAGTACTGCAATATGCTGGTTAAAAATTTTCAGAGAATCAGTGTTTGAAGACCGTAACTGATTTAGTAAACTATCTATATATAGATAGAACAAAATTGGCGCAAGTATGCAGCCTTGTCTAACCCCAGTATGTGTTTCAAAATTGGCGGAGAATTGACCACTTCTACCAAGCCTCACTTGGGCCCATGTCTGGCTATATAGTTCTCTAATTATTGCAATTAGTTCATTAGAGACACCTTTTTCTTTCAGATTTAACCATAAATGAAGTCTATCTAATGTATCGAATGCTGAATTAAAATCTGTAAAGGCTGCATAAAGGTTTTGTTGTCTGATATGAATATATTTCTCATAAAAATGCATGATAACAAAACAGTTGTCCAATGTACTAAACCCTGGTCTAAAACCTGCCTTCAAGTCTGATAAACCCCCAAGACGTTGTAGTTAATCCATTAATCTACTTAGAACTAACTTGGCAAAAATGTTATCTAAATTGTCTAAAAGAGATATGGGACGATACTTTGATGGGTCAGTTTTTTTTGGCCCTTTTGTAGATGGATATAATAGCCCCCTTCCATGATTTAGGGAAACTTAAGTTAGAGCAACATGTATTAAAAAAACAAACATTAGAATGGTAGACCAATCAGAAACTGCAGCAAGATATACTTCATTTGGAATAAGATCCGGCCCTGAGGCCTTTTTGCGGTTTAGTGAGGCTATAGAAAAATATACTTCTGATATGGAAAAGTAATTGAATCTAGTTATATCAATATCTAATAACAGATTCTGCTCAGTGTTGGGCAAATAAAACTTGCCACTATAATAATTAAACCAGGTGTCAAGGCTGATATGAGAATCTATCTCAAACTTAAGATTGTTATGATCGTTAGCCACCATCAGCCAATAAGAATGAGAATCATTCCTATTAATAACATTTAGCATCTTGTTCCACCGTCTTTGTTGAAACTGAATTTGTTTTACCTTCACAAAACACTTGTAGCTTTCTCTTGCCTTATTTAATGTCTTATAGTTTATATTAAGAGGATCAGTTCTGCAATTTCTAATCAGCTGATTTATTTATTTTTTTTGTATACTCTTTTTACCTCCCCTCGCACTCTGGCGTCTACCTCTCCTTAAGGCCACCTAGTGCTTCCATGCCTCGGCTGTCCTCTTCTGGAGCTCCTCCCACACACACATAGCAGCCGACCCCTGATTTGTCCCGATGTATCCCATCACCGGGTGGGTTCCCCTCCTCCGAAGGGGAAGGCATCGGGTGGCAGGGGACCCCGGCACACTATTCTTCTATGGTCCGGAGGCACTGCTGTGGTGAAGGATGCTCCTCAGAGGTTCCGAGGGACATGGAGCATGGAGGCCATTATCCGGTGGAGCTGAAGCTGTCTTCCAGCTTTCTGGTTGTCCCTCCTGCGCCGCAGCATGTAATACCCACCCACCCTCCCAGGATAGAAAAGCAGTCCTCTGGATGCTCAATCCTCTCCTTCCCCAGCCAGGCCCCAATGACCTGAGTCTGTTCCCGAACCTGGGTCCCTGGCATGGTTCGAGGTGTGGCGTCCAGCACCGCAACCCTCTGTGCCACCAGGCCAGCTAATCAGCTGATTTAAATGGAACTTGGCAACCTTACAGTCTGCATCAAACCAGTTCTGATTTAAAAGATTAGTAGTTGGCCTAAGTTTCTCCATGGAGAAAAGGCCTCCTTTGTGCTCAAGAGCCGTCTCCAGGAGGCTACTGATGGTTAAATAATCTAAATCAGAAATATCTAATCTAGGAATAATATTTTGAAGAATGGATTTAATCAGAGGGTTTTTTGAAAGCTGACATTGAATTCTAACTTGGTTTTGTATTTCGATATGGGGCAGAGAAATATACCGCCTAGTAACATCAGATAATTTTTTTAGATGTTAAAACAAGAGGTAAGTGGTCACTTTCTACTCTCATAAGTACCTGACATGATTCCCAAAAAGACATGTCATCATTCCACAGAAGACAATCTATATTAAAGGAGCCCCTCACAGAATAATGTGTGAAATTTCCCCATAAGTCACCCTTAATTCTACCATTAATTGGGGCTAAGTAATGTGTCGTGAGTAATTCAATTAATTTGTTAACCATATTATTAGTTTTATGGTACTTCGATTGCCTTACCAGACTGTAGGACTGCTGATGGCAAAGGAGGTGGAAACTGCAATCCCCGTACTCATCAAATTTACCAATCCTGGTGTTAAAGTCACCACATAATAGAATTTCCTCACATTCGGTACTAGCCCAAGCCAGGTGAATTGCTTCCTCTAATGATTTTCAAATTTCAGGTGTATAATTTTTTGATTTAGTAGGGGGAATATAAACATTGATTAGACAAAAGGTTCTCTTGAAAAATTGAAAAACAAAAACTTGAAAATTAGAATTAAATAGAATGATTTTGGCCTTAATTGATAAAAATATAGAAACATAGACTTTGACGCAGATAAGGACTGCTCGGCCCACCTAGTTTGCCCATTTCCCTACCCACAGGATAAACTGCAGATCCTAGTTAACCAATAGCCTATTTCTTCCTACCCTCCACAAGAATTGCCTTATGTCCCATGCATTCTTGAATTCTCTCACAGTTTTACATCCCACAACCTCCTCAGGAGGGCTGTTCCATGCATCCACCACGCTCTTTGTGAAAAAATACTTCCTCACTTTGCCCCTGAGCCGTCCCCCCTCTATCTTCAAATTGTGTCCCCTTGTTCTTGCACATTTCTTTTCCTGAGAGATGCTACCCTCTTGGACTTTGTTGATTCCACTGAGGTACATAAATGTTTCTATCATGTCCCCACTCTTCTTCCTTTCCTCAAGGGTATACGTATTAAGCTCCTTTAGTCTCTCCTTGTATGGCTTCTCTTGCAGACCCTGCACCATTTTAGTTGCCCTCCTCTGGACTGCCTCCATCCTGTCTATGTCCTTGTGGAGATTGGGTCTCCAGAACTGGATGCAGTATTCCAGATGGGGTCTCACCAACTGTCTGTACAGAGGAATAACAACTTCTTTTCTGCTGGTGATGCCTCTCCCTATACATCCCAGTAACCCCCCCAGCCCTCCCTACTGCCTTCTCACATTGCTTGCTAAACTTAAGGTCATCTGATATGATAACCCCCCAGGCCCCTTTCCATTTTTGTTGTTGTTACTTCCTCCTCCCCCATTGTGTAATCTTCCCCTGGGTTTTTGTTTCCCAGGTGCATTATTTTGCACATCTTTGCATTGAATCCAAGCTGCCATACTTCTGACCATTTGCTCCAACCTTGCCAAGTCTCTTCTCATCATTTCCATGCCTCCTTGCCTATCATCTGTTTAATGTGGAAACTAGATGATCTGATGCTAGCTAGAAGGAAGTTATCCTCCTTACTGTGGTTATAAACGATAAGTACCCAACAGAGAATTAAAGCAAATAGCTAACAAGCCAGGTTCAGTGACTCAGGACACAGCTAGCTACAGTGGACTCGAGACCAAGCTAGCTACAGTGTTAAAAAACAGCCATTGGTGGATACCCACAACTCCAGGCTCTGTAACCCCAAGGTCCCCACTACTCAAAGGGCCCCCTGTAATTATAAAACATGGTACCGATGCCTGGCACACCCGGTCACTACCTGCCCAATAGAGGACTACTGCTTGCTACCATGTACATCCTGTCCCTTCTCTGGGTGGATGGACTCATTGGTGCAGGTGATCCAAACTTACACAACCTCCAGCAGCAACCCAATACTCTCCCTTACTCCTGCAAACAAATCACCTACCAAGGCAGCTTCGAGTCCTTACTGATGGCCTCAAAACTCACTAAAAATGGCAGTTGGTACTACATCACCCACTATGCAAGGAGGTCTCGCTATACAGGGTTATTCACACATTCCATAACCTTACCTCACTATGCCTCTTCGCAGCCCTGCTGCTCCTGGCAGGAGACATCCATCAGAACCCAGGCCCCACTACTGACAATCTCCTGATAGCCTCCCCACAGGACCCTCAGTGGGTGTCCTCAAAGGGCCTGCGGATCGTGCACATGAATACGTGTAGCCTGCGAACCAAGATGCAGGAAGTGCAAGCCTAGCTGGATCTTTACAAGCCAGATATCCTGGCTGTGTCACAGACTTGGCTCAAACGCTTCATCCTCCCTCATGAAGTTGCTGCCCCTCTGTACCACTCCTACCGGAAAGACAGGAACAACAAAAGGGGGGGTACTCATTTATGTAAAAAGATACCCTGGATTCAACTGAGGTTATCATGAACCACGATGACACAACTGGCAGAGAATCAGTCTTCATACGCCTCACCCTGGGCCCCAGTAAGCACCTCACCATAGGGTGCATATACATCCCTCCTAAGAACACCCATCAAGCCCTGGAGGCAATCATCCAGGACACAGTCAAATACATCACCACTGAACACCTCTTACTGGGAGACTTCAACCTGAATTGGGCCCAGGACTCCACCCAGTCCCTATTGGGCCTGATACAAGATGCAAACCTTGTACAGGTAATTTCTGAACCCACCAGACTGAACCACAAAACAGGGAATCACTCCACCCTAGATTGGGTTCTAGTGACCAACCCCTGTAATATCCAGTCTGCAGGCATCCTGGCTGATGCTCTGATTGATCACTCTCCTATCTTCTGTATCTGGAAGAATAGGGTGCCCAGAGTGCCACCTCATCTTATGCATGTACGGGATTACACCTACTACACCCCCGAACAATTCTCTGCTCATCTAAGCGACCTAGACTGGAGCCCGATCAAGTGTCTCCCTACCCTGGATGAGGCCTTGGCCTTTTTTCAGAGGATGTTTATCAAGGTAGCTAACCTCCTTGCCCCCATGAAAAAACTGCGTGCCAAGGGCAGATGTTACAAATGGGTGACCCCACCACTAAAGGCCCTCATGGCTCAAAGAGACAAGGCTTGGAGAAAGTTCAAGCACTCCTTCTTACAGTTAGACCTCGTGGCATACAAAACCCTCAGGAACAAATGAAAAGTGGCTATAAAAAAAGCAAAAAAAGAGTACGTCACAGGCCTCCAGAAAAATAACCTAGGTAATCCAAGACTTTTCTGGGCCCACATCAACGAACTGATGAAGGGGAAAGGCAAGTCAGAACCCGGCCCCATCGAGGTCAATGGACTACTAATTCATGAGGGCCCTTTAATCACCTCCTCCCTAAACCACCACTTCACTAACCTAGACCCCTACAAGGCTGGTCTAGCCCCCTCACCATGGATCCCAGAACAAGGGTTCCCCCTGACCTCGACCGCCCATTCTTTCATCTAGGATTAGTCAAGCCCAAAGAGGTCCTGCTACAACTGAAAACTTTAAAAACCTCTGACTCGAGGGGTCCTGATGGGATTCACCCCAAGCTGCTGAAGGACAGGGCCCCGGCCTTGGCCTTACCCCTATCCTGGCTCATCAACTGCTCTGTGAAGGAGAGCATTGTCCCTACATAGTGCAAACAGGTACACGTGGTACCGATCCACATAGGTGGCCACCAGGAGACAATTGGCAGCTATAGACCAATCTCCCTACTCTGCATCCTGTCAAAAATACAGGAAAAGCTGATCTACAAACAACTCCGAGACTATTTGGAGGCCCATAAAATCCTGGCACCCTCCCAGCATGGCTTTAGAACTTGGCATGGGACAGACACTGCACTGACCAAATTTGCCACAGACGTTCTCCGAGGCCTAGACAAGGGTACCCCTACCGGTGTGGTCTTCATAGACCTTTCCAAGGCCTCCGATCTAGTCCACCACAATCTCTTTCTAACTAAATTAAACAACATGGGCCTAGACTGCCATGCACTAAAGTGGTTCGAGAGCTATTTGACTGGCTGGACTCAGAGGGTAAGGTGAAAGAATGCTTTATCTGGGCCACTTCCATTAAAAGAGGGGGGACCTCAAGAGTCGATACTCGGCCCCCTCCTATTCTCCCTGTTCACTAATGAACTAGCTGACCACTGTGGTGGGAGCTATGTCATCCAGTACACGGACGATGCAGTCATCTACTGATTTACCGCCAACCTGGAAGAACTTATCCTCTTACTCCAAGAGGACCTCCAGTTACAGCAGCACTGGTTCATCAAGAACAGAATGGTCCTCAATACATCCAAAACTAAAGCAATGCAGTTTGGTCCTAGAACACTTGGTCTGGACAGAACACAGCACCTACAACTCATCACTGCATCTGGCTACTGCCTAGAAGTTGTGCCCTCCCTGAAATATCTCTGCCTAACCCTGGACCAAGGCTTCACCCTGAAGTACCATGGGGACTCAGTCACCAAAACCTTACATGGGAAACTAGGCATCCTCTACTGGCTGAAAGACCAGCTAGTACCCGAAGCCAGAACCTCAATCACCACCAGTGTCCTTTTCCCTACACTCTTATACACTGCCCAAGTTGTGCAAGGGTTAGGTAAGCGGGAGAGAAACAAACTACAGGTGCTGTATAACAAGGTGGCACGCTTCACCTCACAGGCCAATCCTAGGGAGCACCACTGTGACTCCCTTACATTCCTAAACTGGCCGTCACTGGAGGCATGTCTCCAGTACCTTCTGCTCTGTCTAGCGCACAAGCTAATGGGACCAACCCCCCCAGCTACTCTGGCCTCATGGCTATAAAGACCAATCACTGACACCTCCGCACAGCTGACCAAACTCTCCTAGATGTTCCCAGGGTCAGAACCAAGGTGGGCAGCATGTCCTTTGCCCTCACCGCTCCAACACTGTGGAACCAGCTTCCTCCTGTGGTGCAGGAAGCTCCCACTAACAAAAACTTCCACACTAGGCTCAAGGCCCACCTAGCGGAGGCCAGGACCTGCCACTGTACTGGCCCCTGACAGGAAGAGAGGGTCAAATTACTAACCAGGTCCTAGTCTCCACCACTGACTACAATTCATGTCACACTGCAAACATCCGCACAATTGGTGTCACTGACAACCAACCAATTCACTTCCTTGTGTACAGTTAGGCACTGTCTTTGCCAAATTAACTGTTGTTGCTGTGATGCCCGTAACTCACTGTTGATCAACCTATTCTATACCTTGTGTACTGCTTATGATGCGCCTCACCATCTTAACTATGCTGCTGTGACTCCTGTAGCTTGAACAAATGCTGTACTTATCTCTTGTGTTATGTAACACCCCGGTTGCCCCTGAAAAAGGGACTCCAGTGCTCAGTGGGCCTACCCGGTCCCCAAAATTTCATAAATAAATAAACCCTGTTGCAGATCTTTGTGTCATCTGCAAAGAGGTATACTTTTCCTTCCGGTCCCTCTGAAATGTCACTTATAAAGACATTAAAAAGGACTGGACCCAGTACTGAACCCTGTGGTACCCCACTAGTAACCCCTCTTTCTTCAGAGTGGATTCCATTTACATTTACCTTCTGTGTCCTGTTGTCCAGCCAATGCTTTACCCAGGCTACCACCCTGGGACCCACTCCCAGGCTGGTTGATTTGATTATTAATCTTTTGTGTGGGACTGTATCAAATGCCTTGCTATAGTCTAGGTTGGCCATGTCCACAGACCCTTCCTGGTCTACTACTTTGGTCACCCAGTCAAAGAAATCAATTAGATTTGTCAGACATGACCTTCCCACTGTGAACCCATGCTGTCTTGGGTCCTGTGCCCCACTGACCTCTAGGTACTCAACAATTCTTTCCTTCAGAAGTGATTCCATCACTTTCTCTGTCTCAGAGGTCAAACCGACAGGTCTGTAGTTTCCGGCCTCTCTCTTGCTCCCACTTTTGTGAAGGAGAATCACATCCACCTTCCTCCAGTCCTCAGGTACCACTCCATCCTCCTATTATTTGTTAAAAAGGGTAGTCAGTGGTCTCACTAGTTCTCCCCTTAATTCTTTTAGAATTCTGGGGTGAATTCCGTCAGTCCCCATTGCTTCGTCCACCTTCAATTTTAGGAGTTCTTTCAGAACCCTTTCTTCTGTGAAAGGACTGGGATCAACCCCCCTATACAGAGTGCTTCTGTTAATTGGATTAGGCATCTCCCCCTCCCCCTTTTTTGTGAATGATGAGCAGAAGTATTTGTTCAGTATCCCTGCTTTTTCACTGTCCCTCTCTGCCCACCCACCATCCATTCTATTCAGCCTGACTATCCCTCCCTTTGTCTTTCTACATTCCCTGATGTACCTATAAAAAAGGATTTTCCACTTTCTTAATTGAGTTGGCTATCTTTTCCTCAGCTTGAATCTTTGCTAGTCTGGCTTCCCTCTCTGCTTCCTTCTGCCTTAACTGCTACATTTCTCTGTCCTGCTCCTTCTGTGTTTCCTTATGCTTCCTAAATGCTATCTTTTTCTCCCTAACCTTCCCTGCCACCTCTTTTGAGAACCATAGTGGCTTTTTCTTTTATTTGTTTATTTGCTTCACGCAGAGGCTTGTTGCCTCTGTGATGGCAGTTTTGATGTTTCCCCATTGTTGCTCCACCCCTCCTTCTAGCCTGTTTGCTGGTGCTTTTCTAAGGCACTCTCCCATCTTGCCAAAGTCAGCCCTCCTGAAGTCCAGTACCCTCACTTTTGTATGGCTTGACTCTGTAGCTGAGTTTATTGTGAACCACACTGTTTGGTGGTCACTTGTTCCCAGATGGCTACCCACTTCTAGATCTGAGATCCTCTCACTGTCCCCATTTGAGAGTATGAGGTCTAGGATTGATCCCTCATGAGTGGGTTCCAAAACTAGCTGTCTGAGGCATGCCACCTGTAGTGCATCGAGAACGGCCCTGCTCTTGGATTTGGCTGCAGCAAAGGTGCTCCAGTTAACATCTGTCATATTCAGGTCCCCTGTCAACAGTATCTCCCCTTTCTCTGCCATCCTAAGGATGCCTTCTAGCATATCCTTGTCCATTCCCTCTCCCGTGACATAGGGGCCTGTATACAACCCTTGTATGTATTGTGGTGTCATTTCCAGTCTCTAGGGTGACCCACAGTGCCTCCTCTCCTCCCTGTTTACTCTTTTGTTCCATTACTTTTATCCCGTCCCTTACATAGAGAGCTACTCCTCCCCCCCTCTACCCTCCCTGTCTCTCCTGTAGGTTGTATACCCTGGTATATTAGCATCCCAGTCATGATTCTCTGTGTACCATGTTTCTGTGACTGCTGCAATATCCAGGCATCCCTCTTCCATCAAGGCCACCAGTTCAGGGAGCTTGTTGCCCAGACTATGGGCATTGGTACTCATTACCCTCCATCTCTTTATGACCTTACCCCTTTTTTCCTCATTCCTGTCCTTATTGACTTTGTTATTTTCTCCATTTACCCCTGCCCTTCTCCCTATCGACATCTCTATCTTGGTGTTTACCTCACTTACTACCTTGATTTTCTTTTTTGGTGGGGTGGCTAGGATTTCCCTGCTCCTTTCCAATGCCTCCCCCCCCCTTGGCTAGTTTAAATGCTTGCAAATGAAGCCTATCACCTAGAATCCTGGTTCCCCTCCTGGACAGATGCAGACCATCACCATGTTACTAAGCCACCAGCATATCTGCCCGACTTAGCAGATCTATGACCTGGGACATGAAAGGTGATATAACCATCCAAAGCTAGATCTTGATTCAGATTGTGCCAGGTCTCTTGTAAACAGATCAAATGACAGCTCTTAATCAGTTCTAGCCATTCAGAATCCACCCATTTTGTACTAAGTCCTGCTATATTCCAAGAAATTAACTTAACAAAGGGGGAATCAACTACATCTGTGTTAATTAGTCACCCCTCTGTATTGGTCAGAGTTTCAAATCTGTTCATAACTGGGATATTATAGATTCGATTTTCTTTTAGACTTAAGTCAAGCTTATCCCAGTCTAAGGTAACATTCTCACAAAAAACTATATCAGAAATACTATCAAGAGGGATAGCATGTAGGCCCAGAGTATACAACAAAGCAGCATTATCCAGAATTTTGTTATAGAGGCTCTTATAGGCCATTTTTAAGTAAGCAAGATCACAGTTAGGGTCCAAACCCTGCCTTTCAGCTGTAGGATCATCAATAGAAATATTTAAGAGTTGCTCAATTAGGTCTAGGATAGTGCTTTGCAATTTGTTGGGGTTCTCCTTTTTGGTGTGACCTAGGCCATACAGACACAATGTGGCTGGAACCTTATCTTCAGAGACTTTCTGATACAGAACATTCATGTCAAATTCTGTTGTTTATGAACAAATTCACTGTCTAATATATGTATACCTACATTGTCCAGACTAGTAACCTTGGACAGTATCTCATTTATCAGGGCCTGATTATTGATTGAAAAATCCACTCTGCCAGATTTACTAAAGGATTTATGTCGAAAAATGTTTGAAATTCTGAACTCAGTAGTTGAAACCTTTAGTACATGGGTAAGTAGACTCTGTATAGTCTGTCTAAGCTTTAATGGGCTTTCATTTGGTATCAACTTCAAACCAAATATACTCAATTGTTTTGGTAGAATCAGCTTATTATGTCTAGTTAAATTCAAAGATTCCCTATTCATGAAATCAATTGAATAAACCAGATTTGCTAAACCATCATTATTTAGCCATATCTGATTGGCTATTCGTTGGACAGAACAAAAAATATAATAGCAATATTTTCCTAAATAATCTTTATCTCTCTAGACTTATACAATATCAGCAGAGGAAATATCAGCACTGGTAGCTGCTCTAATGAGGTGTACAATCTGATCCTTATCAGAGTTGTGACACATATCCTGAGGGTATGATACACCATATAGACATAGGATAGCACAGTCAGAAATATCAAATAATTCATTAATGACAACAATCTCAATTAGTCCATCAGAGACCTGATTCTCTGGGATGGTAATAATAGGTTTTTCCCCATCAGAACACAGAAGGAGATGTTCCTTCCACTCTTTCCTAAAAGACAGCAGCTCAGACTCAAATTTGTTCAGCTGGGAATATAACTTTTCTAGGAAAAGAGATGAAGTAGATGTATAAAAAACATTCAGTGGAGGCGTAATATGGGCAACATCCTCTGGGGCAATAGAAGAAAAAGTTTTAGCATCTTCTAATACTGGTGGAGAATCTTTTAATTTATTAGCATGTGCTAACTGTAAGTTATTAGAAGTTGAATTAGTAGTATCAGTTACTTTGTTCTTTCTTTTGCCAGCTGTTTTTTTAGGTTCTCCCTTTTTTGTTATGCACTTAATATTGGGGAATCTGGAATTAGAATTGCAGAAACATCTGGGCTTAGAAGTAAGTCAGGTTCCATTACTATAGATGGAGAACTGGATTCTGGAACTAATTCGCTTAATTTAAATAAGATATCATCTAACCTACAGTGATTTATAGCTTTTTTCATCAGCTTTTTCTAACTCCAACATACAGAGTTGCAATGTATAACTACCAACTTCTTCCAGAGTCAAACACTTGTTCAAAAAGTCAAAGAAGTCCAAGTAACACCGGATGTGGCAAACCATGGCCAGAAGGTCCGTTTGAAAGCCCACAATAAAATTTTCAGTTGACTTAAATTGCTCTGGGGACAGGTTCCACTCAACAGCTTAATCCAGAAAATCATGCATATACAATCACGTTGAACTTGTTCAAAGACTTGTTCAGAGACTTTGGATTCTTTAAAATCTTCAGTTATGCAAGCTGGTACAGAGTAATTTATCCCCCTTGGCTCCCTCAAGTCATTCACTAAGGGAGATAAAGAAACGGAAAGTATAAGCAACCCGAGTAAGTAAATTAAAATAACAACCAGAAAATGGCTCAACACTCAGAAATTGTAAAACACAAATAAAATTACAACGATTGAATAAGAGCTAGTAGAGTCAAAAGTATGTCCTAAATTCCCAGCCCCCTTAAAACATTAAAAAGCTGTCCTGGTAATATAACATTTTGCTTACTTTTACTGCAGAAAGGAGACATTTAAAGCAACCATCAGCTTCACTGTGTGCATATATGAATAGCAACCTGTTCCTTTGCTCAAGCCTGGACACTTTGCAGCAAGGCAGATGGATTAACAATAATTACTCACACAATTACTCATACAGGTATTTGCAGGTAGTCTGCTTAAAATGTTTTTAAAATAGCAGACAAAAAAGCCGAAATGTGGGAGTAAAGGACAAACTGAGCGTCAAAATGGCTTAAACCACACAAGTGTTTGGCAAAGTTCAGCACAAAAAAATGATAAAACAAATAATGTGCAGTGGCCCAAAAGAAACACTTTCTGTGCACCAAAGCTGCAAGCTGCATAGAAAACTGGTTAAAGCAGCTCACGCATATGCTTTTTCAGACAGAAGGTCTCATGACTGAATTTGCATACGGCGCGAAAATACAAATACAAAATACAAAATGCAAAGAAAAAAAATAAATGAAACTTCAAAAAGAAATATAGATATAAGCATAATTCACAAAATGTTTCTAGACAGCCAGAGGGTGTGAGACCAGAAAGTATAAAGCAAACAATCAGAACTCTTTTTAACCCTCTACCAGCTGTTTACCTCCCTTCCCACTTAGTAGACAAAAATAAAAAGACAACACAGGAATAATAAAACTACAATAAAACTACAAAGCACATGTCAATTGCATGGTAGCAGCCAAGAAGATCACTCCTATGAAGGCACAGGGATCGTGGTTGAGAACAGAAGAGCAGATGCCTAAAGGGCGAATGCCCAGGAAAACAGAACGGCAGTAAAGGAGCGACTGTAGCTGCAGCCCCACTAAGGGCGATTGATGGTGCAGCTACAATCATGAAGGTGAGTGCCTGGAGGATGGGGCCCAGACAAGCGATGGCTGCGGGGGGGGTGCACCACAAAGGCCATGCAGACAGGCCTCGATGGGAAGGGGGTGAGCAGCAGCATGGCACCACATGGGGACAGCGGCAACATAGGACGGGTGTGTGCCATAGAGATCCCCAGCACCCCTGCACCATGCCATGTATCCAGGTGTGTGGTATGCCATGTAGGAGTGGCAAGGAGGAGGCCAATGGTGCTATCAGCCTGTGTGGCTGTGCATCAGGTGGGTGTACTGCACACCTGAGCTTCTGTGCATTTGCACCATGGCCACTGTTGGGTGGTGGCTTGGGGGGTGGAGCAACATGTCCACAGCCACAGCAGTGCCCATCCCTGTCCCCAACTGTGTCTAGATGGTCATGGTCTGGGTCTTGGCCATCCACCCCACTCACCACTGCCCACTGATGTTACCGATGCTGAGTTGTCAATGGTGCTGTTGCCCATTCCCAGTCATCCAGTTCTCCTTTGCCTGCTGCCAGCGCTCTCACTGCCATTTGCCCATAATCCCAGTTGCCCTTGTTGCACTCTCCCTTGTGCAGTTGCTCATTTGGGACTCGCACATTGGGAGGAGCCCTTATCACATAAAACCCAATTGCATAGGGCAGGACTGAATAACTTTTGTATATCAAACTCCTTCATGAAATGCATTCTGTATTGTACTATACTGTGTTAAAATACTAGGAGGATGCTAAGAGGATTTCTGTTTCTTTTAATATGTCCCTTTATATGTTGTTTCACCAGAGGGTATCCCACTAGTGTTGTAGGTAAACTGGAAAATGCTGAAGGCTGAGACTGAAATCCAAAAAACCAAGCCAGGTACACTCCACTGCAGGTGTGTCACTCCTCTGCTCTAACAGCTGCTCCAAAGATGCCTCTCCTTCTGTCTCGCAATCCTGCACTGCTCCTAAGAGAATCAACTCCCCCAGACCACCAGCAGGCCTTCCTCTGCAAACAGAGAGAGGAAAAGGGCAGGGCTCAGACACACAAAGGGGGCCAGCAAAAAGAACAACCAGTAAGAAGACAAGCTAATAGGGTAACAGTGGCATAACTTTTATAAAGCGTTTTCAGGCAATGTCTCCCTGCATCTCTATTTTCCTCCACAAAATAGAGAGCACGCAGCTGTGTGACTGTCTCAATCTAACCTGCAAATTAGCAGGTAGGCTGGAGGTTTTATAAAGGTTTCAGGCAAAATCTTGGGAAGCCATGAGGCCTCTGAGCTCCTTAGAGAGATATGAGGTACCAGCACCCTTAGCTCTCCATTTAACCAAAGGGGCATGGAGGTTGACTACAGAGTTAAAGGTGTTGGTGAAGTATTCCAAATTGGAATCTATATCCAGTAGTAGGTTAATTAGGGAACAGGGATAGGGAAGCATGAAAGACCAGGGGACAGAAGGAAGTCATGTCCCTGGTTGACATGATTTTGGGGAGTGGGCTAGGAAAATTGTTCTGCCACATGCAGAAGGTAGGGGAGTGATCACTTACTGGATCAGAAAGAACAGCAGAAGATTTGATGTGAAGGGGGGCATTAGTAAGAGGTCAGTCTAGAAGAGTGTGGTGATCAGTTTTATTATAGTGCCTGGTGGGTTTGCTGATGAGCTGCGAAAGCTGTATGTCAGCCAATGCATTGTGAACCGATCCCAACCCTGGAACTAACCAATTGTTATTGAAGTCTCCACAGAGCACCAAGTCTGTGGACAGGAGGCTGGCCCAGGATGAGATGGGGGAGATAAGGGATGTAGTGGGAGCACTGGGAGGGAGATAGATACAGCCAACAAGCAATTTCTTCACTTGCCCAAGTACTATGGTAATGAAGATGGGTTCGGCTGGAGAGGTATCACAGGGTGGGGGGCCCAAGCTCAGTAAAAGACAGTGTGGATCATGCATAAATGAGCACTCCATCTCCATGCTTAGATGGCTGATCTTTCCAAAAGGTGGCATAGCCAGGGATAGAGATCTTATTTGGTAGGATGCCTGGTTTCAGCCAGGTCTCAGAAATAGCAAGTACATTGGGGTTATAATGGTGGATCCAGTCTTCAAGCTCAGGGTGCTTGGGTCTAAGACTCTGGATGTTCATGTGGGCAATATGCAGGCCTTTTGTAGTGCTCCAAGTTGGGGCGGGCAGGGGAGTTAACTTGGGCTCCATCCCAGTAGGTGAGGAAAAAGGCATCCTTAGAGAGAGAGAAATCAGGAGGACTGACTGACCTGGAGGAAGGTGCTGCAAACTCAAGAGAAAAGAGTTCACTACAGCCCAACTTCCAGACTCACTGAGGGGTAGTAGCAGATCTAAACTATTTAAGCAGGGAGAAGTTCCAGGTTAATTTTGATAGGCTCAGGGGGATCAAAAGAGATAGGGCTTTTAAGTGAGTAAGAGTAATATATAGGTCTGATTGGTATACAGTAATAAGGGCGCTTGCTATTGAGCGCACACCAAAAAGGGTGACTCAACAGCAGCCTTATCAGAGGGCTACTGGATGGGGTGGTTGACTGCAGGTATAGCAACATCCTGTCACTATATCTACAAGTGTACATGGGGGGGAACAAGCATGGCAGAAGGGGAGCAAGGGTTTGTGTGGCGTGTTGCAGTGACAGACTGCTGATAAGCCCCATGGTGTGGTGGGTGGGTCGCAGGCTTCAGCTGTGAGGGTGCCGGGTTCGGGTCTGGGTGCACATACATTTTGTTACGCCCACCCCAAATTTTTTTTTTCATTTGCACCCCTCCAATATGCAGTCCCTTGGAGTTAAGAATCCTTTAGTAGGGGGGTGTGGGCCGCAGCCCATGGAATAAACATAAAAAATGTAAGTTCCCAGAACCCTTTTTCTGTGTACCAGGGTGTACATCGGTGAAACTGATTTTCGCTGATATACATTCACCGTAACGGCGATCGCCTTTGTGCGATCGCCGTTATCACATAGAACCAGTCTGATTGGCATAGTGGAGGGAGTCACTGCTTCTGAAAAGAGGGATGCTTCATAGGCAAGGGTTCAGGACTAGCAGTAGGAGAAGTAGAATAAGGTGTAAAAATAGAGTAAGAGGTGTAGGGGTTTCAGAGAGGGACAGAGGGGTAGAAGCAGAGTTGAAGTATTTAAGCAGGAAGTAGTTCCATGCTGATTTTGAATGACTCAAAGTGGCCAACAGAGATTCAGGCTTACTTGAGAGTTGAAGTAGTCAGAGGGTCTGTATGTCAAAGTGGAGGGTGATACTACCTCTAGGGTGGGAGAAGTCCCACAGGCAATGGCACAGATAGCAGTAGAGGCAAGATAATCAGGGATTGGTGTGTGAGGTGTAAACTTATGGTAACCAGAGAAGCAGTAATAAGTTATTTAAACTGGAAGTGGTTCCTGGTTGGTTTTGAAAGACTCAGTGTGGCCAACATAGATTTAGGCTTACTTGAAGGTTGAAGCAGTCAGAGCAGTACCTGTTCCCTAGCGTGTACTGTAGTTACTGTCTGCCAGTCAACCTCAGGTAGGTTGAAGTCTCCCGCTATAACTGTATTCCCTTTGCCACTGACCTTCCTGATTTCCTCACTCAGCTCCCTAGTCACCTCCTTACTCTGTAAGGGTGGCCTGTACACCACCCCCATCTTGAACTTCTTACCTTTAGGGCTTTGGAGCAATACCCATATGGCTTCTGGCCTTGCCTCATCCCCTTCCACCTTGGTACACAGTATCCCCTTCCTGACATAAATAGCCATCCATACCCCCCCCGGTCCCTGCAGAACACCTTGTATCTCAGGATCGTGAGATCCCAGTCATGGTATTGGGTGGCCCATTTCTCTGAGATGGCAGAAATATCTACATCCCCCTGTGCCATCATATCCTGGAACTCTACCACCTTGCTTGCTAAGCTCCTTGCATTCAAGGATACTACAGTCCGCCTTGTGTCCTGACCCTCCTCTTCCCATCTATCCCCCTTCCACTTCTGTCTTAGTAACTTCCCCTCATTCTCCTCCTTCCTCTCTGGGGGGGCAAGGCCTTCCGATCTTCCCTGGAAGGTGCCTCCTCCATGCTATTCAACTCAGCCCCTCCCCCCTCCTCAGTTCAAATCTAAGTTCTTTTTAATGTACTTCTCCAGCCCCTGTGTCAATGCCCTTGTACACTCGATGTTGAGATGCAGCCTATCCTTGGCACAAATACCCTTATTGTTCTATGTCTCACCCCACCACCCTACTACCCCATACCCATTTCTACACACCAACCCTTCAGCCACCCATTAGACTCCTGTATTCTTAGCTTACTCACTGTGTTTGCCCTAGGTACCGGAGTACCCTTGAGAACATCACTGAGCTTCCCACCTGATTGCAGAGACCCCCCACTTCCCTGAACCTCTCCTGCACTTCTTCCACTGTATTGCCCTCTAGGTTATTTGTTCCTGGGTGCACGATGATATGAGGCTTTCCTCCCACCTTCTCCACACATTTCTGAATGTACTGTCCTACTCTCCCCACTGTCACACCTGGCATACATTCCACCTAGGTTCAGCTCTTCCTTGTTCCCTTACCTCCCCATCTCACCCCCTCCTGAGCATGGAATCCCCTAAGACAAGTACTTGTTCCCCCATCCCTTGCACTTTTCCCATGGTTTGCCCTCCTATGAGCCCCTTTTTCCTCAGTGTCCTCTCCTTTCATGCCATGTCCTTTTCCCCCTTCCTTCTCCTCCAAATGCACCTTCAACTGCTCTTCTCCTGCTCTGTCCTTTCTGTGCTTGCTCCCTTCCACAACCACTCCCCCTTCCCTACTTTAATGTCCTCCCACTGCCCCATGCATTGTGCCTCCCCCTCCTCCTAACATGTTTTGGCCCTCTTCCCCCTTTGTTTAGTGTGCTCATGCCAACTTAACCCACTTCCCTGCCCCTTCATGCTTTTGCCCCACCATCTTCCCTCTCTTCTTCTTCCCTAAATTCCCCCCTTCCCTCCTTCTCACCTAACTCTTGTTCTATGGTGGCTTCCCCAAACCTCCTGCCCTGCTTCATCAACCTGTACTGTGTGCCTGTTTGTTATCTCAATCTCCTTCCCCTGCTCTACCCTGAAATACCTTCTTGCCTTTGTTTATCTGGAACCTCTTTCCTACTTCCTTTCTGTCTACCCATATTCCCTATCACCTGCCAGCACCCCATTTTGGCACTCCCAGGATCCTTTGGACTTGGCCCACCTGACCTACTGTAGCTCCCCCTTTCAGTCTGTGGCAGACTGATCTATCTTGTGATGGAGCTCTCTCTGCCCCTCTGCTCCATCTCCTCCTCACTCCCTCATACCTGTCCCCTTCACCCTAGTTCCTGTCTCAAGTTCTGTATCTCCAGCGTAAGTTGTCTGGATTTCCTGCACACCGGACAACCCCCCACCTTCAACCAGGTTCCCAGAAATAGTGCTGCCCCACACCCACTGCAGCTCACAATTCTCCCAGCCTCCCTATGCCCCAACCCCAGTCTTCCATAGCTTTCAACTCCCCCCCATTCTCCGACCTGCCTCCTTGCCCTGGCCTCCACATCTCCCCGTCTCTTAGTCCCTAAATATTCCACAGCTCTTTACAATTGCATCCATATTTCTATAAGGACTGTAAACCTGCAGCACTGCCCCAAACTCTTACTCTCTCTCTCCTTCTGCAGGGACTTACAGCTTCTCTCTCCTCCTCCTCTTGTATGTGCCCTTTGGACCTAGTTACTGGCTACACCCTTCATAATTCTGCCTACATATCAGCTAGGCTACTGCTTGTGCTGTGCTGCCTAACTGCTCCTGCCTCTTTAAGTAGGTGTGGCTTGGTCTTCCACTATAATGGCAGAGCACCTGGAGGTGCCTGGGGAATGTGGGTGGGTGGAGGAGGGGCAGCTCCTTTGGTACATGATGTCTATAAAAACAATCAGGTAAACAAAGACATACTTCTGTAAACTGCAGGGCAAAAACACATCTCTAGTTCAACATACCAGCAAACAGATCCTCCTAGTCCTGCTCACACAAAATGGGGACTTCAACTAAATGTCTGTTAGGTACACACTTGAGCTTCAACCCTCACTAATCCCCTGCTGAAATGTGATACCTGCAGTTAAGGTACAAACCTCAGCCAATTGCAAACACTGATCAACCTTCCAGCAAACAACTGGAGGATTCCCTCAATTCCTCTATCTGCAGTTCACCCTCCAGTTTGCAGCTTAGGCTATATTCACAATTTACTTCAGGGTTATATTCCACTGTTGATTTGACACTGATCTATTAGTAGCTAATATAGTACAAACCACTAAGTTGTTGTGCTCTACTATAACCACAGTTTTTATACTACTAAATCAACACTGTCATACTGTCTCTGCACTAGACAAACCCTCTCAGCCTGAGATGCCCCAACTAACTGAGATGCTACCTAAACATTACAACTTGGGCAGAGCACAACTGTGCTCATACTCCTCCTGTTCTCACAGCATATATAACAAGCATTTGTCAGTGCCAAATGTTGCTTGCTTCTATATGCTGTTTAGGTATTTGGAAGTCATTGGAGTGCAAATATTGAAAATTTATGAACTTCTGACGTAGGAACTATAGCATTGCGCATCTAAAACAGTCATTTTAAGAATTTTTCACCAAATTTTCAACATAGCCATTTTAAGACCTCTGCTCATGAACAGTGTCACTTTGATTTTGTCAATGTGTTCCATACATTGAGTTTGCACACACTGCGCCATTGTGCGCTACATGAGTGGAAACACGTTTTGGGCAGGATGTGAAAATGACAGCTGTACTGCTCATAAGGAGGTGTGGTAAAATGGCAATGTTGAAAATCTGGGTGAAAATATTGAAAATTTGTGAACTTCACGAGCCTCATGAGGAACTGGGCGCAACGCTACGTCAAAACAGTCATTTTAGAATTTTTTCACAAATTTTCAACATAGCCATTTTAAGACCTCTGCTCATGAACAGTGTCACTGTGATTTTCATAATTTGTCCTGTACATTGATTTCAAGACACCGATCGCGCCATTCTGCGCCACATGGGTGGAAACACATTTTGGGTGAGATGTAAAATGACAGCTATACTACTCATAAGAAGGTGTGGTAAAATGGCAATGTTGAAAATCTGGAGTGAAAATATTGAAATTTCACGAACTTACGAGCCTCGCGTAGGAAGTACTTAGCAGCTAAATAAAACAGTCATTTTTGAATTTTGGCACAAATTTTCAACATGGGGTTTTGGGACACCTTCTCATGAATGATTTACTGTCATGGTGGTATTCAGGCCTGAAGGGTGATTTTGCAGTCACTGCACAGTCACTCGCAGCGAAATCACCTTCGGCCTGGCTCTTTGCTCATGACAGTGACATCTTCATGAGAAGAGGTCCTAAAACCCCATTTGAAAATTGGTGCAAAAATTCCAAAATGCCTGAGATATGCAACAAGTTGAACCCCTATCTAGCCCATTCTACAGCTACCGCATTTCCTCAGTTCGCAGTCGGCTTTGAAGAGTGCAAGCGTGTTCCGGTCCACCAAGATCGTCGCTGAGTCCAGAGGTAAGTATGGGGTGGGGTGTGGGGGAGGCTGGTTAGCAGTGGGTGGGTGCGGGTTGTGGAGGGGTCGGGAGACGCATCGGGACCATTTTAGTTTTTCAGGTAAAAATAAAAAAGACATATTGGGACCATTGCCACACTGGGGTGGGCTCCCAGAGTGGCACAAGGATGTTGGGGTGTTCAGCCGACAGGGGATTGGGCACCCGTCGGCCAAAGGCTGACTGCCACGCTGGGGTGGGCTCCCGCGTGGCACCTAGACTGGGGGAGATGAAGCTCAGCCCGGCGGGGATTGGGCACCCGTCGGCTACACAATAGTTGCGGGCGTGCACGCCCTGCGTGTGGGGAGCTATGTTTTCTCTGCTCACTGAAGCGTGAGTTCTCTTCAACTGTAGTCACTGCATTTTGGAGCGTGTCATAGACAGCTCCAAAATGCATTGGCTTACAGGGGCCGCGCCTGCCAGCTCACTGACTGAATTGGAGGAGGAGGTGACACACCTCCGAAATCTCCAATGATGGCACTATGTTTCTTGCACATGCGTGCAAGCAACATAAAAATGGACCATTTAGGCCCACCAGCAAAACAGGGTGAGCACTATAACTGTGCACTCCTTTCTCTTTCACTGGGCCCACTCTATCCCAACTGTGACTCCTCCTTATTCTAACTGCTAGCCTTACAACTTGCTGCCTGGAGTGATGAATTCACACTGCACTTCTTCCTACTGACTGCAATGTATAATACTGTTTTATAATGCCTGTTTTTGGTATTGTTGTCTTACAATGTCCCTGTGTTCTGGTCACTTTATATTAACTCTTCACTACTATTTGCCTGATGAAATCTGATGCTTGTAAAGTCCCTGTTGTGCTAATTCTGTGTAATGTAATCCTCCACTTGTATTTGCCTGATGTTCATGTATGTACCTTGTAATGTACATTGTAATCTCCCAGGTCGCCCCTGAAAATAGGCACTTGGCTGTCTAGTGTGCTTACCTGGTTAACAAAAGCAAATAAATAAATAAGTAATGGGCAAAACATGCAATAAGGCTGCCCAGTGTGCTTACAATGGATTAATAGAATGTGTAAACTTCTGCATGTATGCACCTGCATCTTTCATTCCAAGTGCTTAGAATTTAGTGTGTTAAAAATGTCTTTCTAACAGTCTACTCCAACTAGAAGTTTCAAATTAAAACAAAAAGAATTAGAAAAAACAATGGATATTAGGGTGTGGAGGAATTTCGTCACCGTTTGGAACAGGAAAACATCAATTTCAAGATATTGCACTAGGACCCCTGGATACATTAATCAGGAATAAAAGAAACAGGGAACTAGATAGTTCATCACAGAATTATACATTGCTTTCACAAAGTGAAAAATGGGGAAGAAGTCTAGAGGATGATAACCAATCTAATAAATGGACGATCAAGCCTGGTGATTGGCAATTAGACAGAAAAATACTAAGAAGGGTAGAAGGAGTGTTTGTTTCTCCCAGAATAACCTAGTAACCCAAAATAGATATGAAGTACTAGGGCATGTAGATTCTACTCAAATACCAAATGAGGCTAGTAACAGAAACATTGATAGCAACTATTCAAATACAACTGAAGAAGTAGTCACATGACCTTCCACTAGTCATACTCAAAGACTAACAAGTAAGCCTCAGACACCCACTTAAGAAGAAACCTGTGTGAAAAAATACTCATCAATGATTATAAGATATACAGATTCTGTAGTGTATGGGCAGGACAAAATGAATACAATGGTCTTCTGCTACCAAGGTGCTAAAACAAAGATTTGACTGATAACTTAGACAACATACTTGCAAGGGCAGGAACAACCATGATTGTGGCTGTCCATATTGGCACTAATGAAGTGGGTAAAACTAGAGACAGTGACATTATACAGAATTTTGAAAAGTTGGGAGAAAAAATTAAAAGTAAAAAGAGGAAATATTATCATCTCAGAGATTTAGCCAGTTCCCAGATCCTCTGTACATATGCAACATTCAATAGATAGGATTAGTAAATGGTTACTCAACTGGGCAAGAAGGAACAACTACACATTTTTAAGAAACTGGAACACTTTCTATGGTAGGAATGATCTGTTTGCAATGGAACGGATTCACTTGAATCAGAAAAGGAGCTTGATTGCTAGGACAAATAACTTTGAATGCAATGAACAATTTTAACTAGTTGGGGGGGCAGCTCATTCTTCGGACATAATTCAGGTCCCTTTAAATGATAGCATATATGCTTCCAAAAAAAAGCAATAAAATGACTAAAGAAACATTAAAATGTACTCTCATTAATGCTAGGATATGTAACAACAAGAAAATCAGAAATGGAAACACTTATAGTGCTAGAGAAGTATGATATTATCTCAATAACTGAAAGTTGGTGGAAACCTAAGCTTACTTGGAACACTGAAATCACAAGATACACTATTTAGATGAGATAGATTACTGAAAAAAAAAGGAGTAGGCATAGCAATGTACTTAAAAAAACATCTACAGGCAATCAATATAACTGACAAAGTTAAAACTTTGGGGAACTCAACTGAGACTATCTGGATTCAAATAAAAAATGCTTTAAATAACACTATTACCATTGGGACTTGTTATAGACCACCAAAATCTAGTGACATTGATAATTCTGGAATTCTTGATGAGATACTGAGTGCTTGTGAATTACGAGAAATTCTATTACTGGATAATTTGAAGATGGCTGATATTGACCAGGTTAAAACTGAGGGTAAACAAAAATTCTCAAAATAATTTGTTGACATTATTAAACAGTGTTCTCCTGGACAACTTGATCAGCATTCCACTTGAGGAAATAACAACCTTGATATAATTTTAGTATCAGAAGATGTAGTGACCTCTTCATGTGTGATCCAGGCCCCATTGAGAAACAGTTATCATTCCATGATTACCTTTAGGTTTCTTCTGACCACTAATAAATATAAAGGATGCATGACACTATATCTTTATTCCAGGGCAAACAAATATAACATTGTAAGTGATCTAAAAAAAATCAGCTGGCAACAACTCAATCAATCAATCAATCAAACTTTAATTAACCAAGCAAAATCATCCTTGAGCAAGCTCATTTGCAAGATGGTCCTGGACAAGTAGGACATATACAACTACAGCAAACTTACCAGATAAGCAGTATACACACAATGAGCAAATAAAAGATAGTTACAGAGAAACAAATAAGATCAGGGCTGGGTAGTACATATGGTGAACACTATCCGGATTGATAATTGACTGTATATTTAAAGGATTCCCTCAAGACGTGGGACTATTCAGACAAAGGTCACAATGTTACAATAAGATGAGGGATACCAGGTAGGGTAAGTGAGGGAACAATAACTGAAGGTTTATGGGCAGGGGAAAAACAAAGGAAAAGGTTGATGAGGGGTGGAAAATAGATGTAGTTAAGCAAACAAGTGGGAAGTGGCAGAATAACCCCAAAGTGGAAAGAAGAAGAGAAGTTCTAGGGGAATACTTGTAAGTGCCAAGAGTTTGGGGAGCCACAGGAGATGGATGAGGTGGTTATTTGTGGCATACACACAGGGCTCTCAGTTTGAGAGTGAGCAGCCTCCTGAAAGACTGAAGCCCCAGGAGGGAGGACAGCCTGAGAGTTTTTTACATGACATTCCAAAGGGTGGACAGAGAAAAGATGATAGCCACTGAGCCATGTTGTGTCCTTATTTTGGGTACTTTAAGAGAGACAAGAGACAAACTCCTTAGACCATACGTTCCCTCAGTATGCTGAAACAGCGTAGAAATATAGGTCAGTAGTTTATCAGTTAGGGCCCAGTATGTCCACAGGAGGACATTTTTTTGCCTCCTCAGAGTGAGGGAGGGCCAGTCTAGTGCCTGATAGAGCAGGCAGTGGTGGGTGCATAATGGCATGTTTAGGATAAATCTCAGTGAGCGATGGTAGAGGGTGTCAAGTTTACATAGTGCCGGAATAGGACAGTGGCTATAGAGAAAGTCAGCATAATAAAGCAGTGGTAGAAAAGTTGTTTGGACAAGTCGTTTCCTTGCCTCAAGAGTAAGGAGGCATCTTAGCCAATAAAATATGTCTAGACGTTGTCTTAGCTTTTTAGATAGTTCATTAAGGTGAGCCAAGAAGTTGAGCCTGTTATCTAGCCAAACACCCAGGTGCTTGAATTTTTCTACTAGTTCCAAGGCTTCACCAAGCAAGGTATAAATCAGGAGGCTCAAAGATGGTCCTGTGTAGTGGGCAGCACAAAGTGAGATAATCATAGCTTTGGTCTTTTTGGCATTAAACAGAAACCTGAGCCTTATTAAGTTGCGTTGAAGGATGTCAAAGTCTAACTGAAGCTCCTTGTGGGCTACGTCTAGGGAGGTGTTAGTAGTATAGAGCATGGTATCATCAGTGAATAGATGAATGTTACTTGTGCGCATATAGGAGTCTATATGGTTTATATAGATAGCAAAGAGAATAGGGCCCAAGATGGAGCCTTGTGGCACACCACGCAGCAGGGACTTTAACTGAGACAGTTCCCCTTGATCTCTGATTTGTTGCATTCCGTTGGTGAGGTAACAATCAAACCAGTTTAAGGCAGTGTTGTTTACTCTGATGCTGCTCAAGACGTTAAGTAGAATATGATGATTCACTGTATCGAAGGCCTTGCTAAGGTCTAGAAAGAGGGCATAGATGTATTGCTTAGTGTCCAGGGCAGTTTGCTATTTGTTGGACACTTTGGCAAGGGCTGATACAATATTGTGCTTGGGCCTAAATCCCGATTGGGTGGGGTTTAGGATGTTTTTCATGTCAAGGAACTCTGAGTTGAGAGTTAACAATTTTTTCAAGGGTCTTTGATAGGATTGGGAGAAGGGAAACTGGGCAGTAGTTGTTCGGGTCAGTTGGATCACCAGATTTAAAAACAGGAATAATGTGCGCTATTTTCCAAAGTGGTGGCAACTCACCATGAGCCAAGGAACTATTAAACAGGTGAACGATTGGAGCTGTCAGATGATAGCAGCTAAGTTTCAAGAAGAACATTTTTATGAGGTCAGCACCAGCACACCTTTTATTGCCTAAGGCTAGCTAGAGGTCCTCCATCTGTTTAAAGGTTACTGGATGAAAGCTAAAGGAGGAGCGCCCCAAGATAGCTGTGGTGACAGGGCTAGGGCCATCATTGTCATCACTGTAGACATTCACTTTACTGGCAGGTGAGGCATCAAGCGCAAGGCCTGCTGTGGCAAAGTGGCTATTTAGCTTTTCTAGGATGTCCACCCTGTCTGTATAGGAAACGTCTCCTACCACAATCTTGGCAGGCAAAGGTGAGGCTGACGAGTGACCTACTACCTCTCTAAGAACTTTCCAGAATTTAGTGGAACAATGGGCAACTTGAATTTGGAAGATGCTTGGTTGCAATTCAAATCAATAATACATGACATATGTCACAAACACATTCCTATAATTAAAAAATAAAACTCTAAGGGAATCAAACCCAAGTGGTCAACCAAAAGCATCAAAAAACTAATAAAAAAGAAGCATAAGGCATTTAAATACTTTAAATCAACTGGTACACATAATGCCTGGCAAAAGTATAAATCATTAACCAAATTATGTAAAAACACAATAAGGAGAAAAAAAATGAAAAATAGAGACAAGTTTAGTGGCAACTGTGAACAAAGTAAATAGTAAGCAATTTTATTGCTATATAAATTCAGTGAAAAAGATTCAGCATCTGTTGGCTCTCTAAAGAAATGTGAAAAACATTATTACAACTCCACAGGAGATAGCCACAGAATTTAACCAATACTTTACTACTGTCTTCACTAAAAAGAATAAAAACAGTATGTACAAAGAAATAGTGACCAACAGGGGAGGTACTAACAGCAACAAAAATGGAAAGGAACCTGGGGGTAGTCATTTCAGATGACCTAAAAGTGGGTAAGCAATGTGAAAAGTCAGTAAGGAGAGCCAGGGGGATACTGGGATGCATAGGAAGGGGCATCACAAGTAGAAAAAGGGAAGTGGCTATCCCTCTATACAGGCAGTTGGTGAGACCCCATCTGGAGTACTGTGTGCAGTTTTGGAGACCTCATCTACGCAATGACATAGACAGAATGGAAGCAGTCCAGAGGAGGGCAACTAAAATGGTGCAGGGTCTGCAGCAGAAACCATATGAAGAGAGACTGAGAGAGCTTAATATGTTTACTTTTGATGAAAGGGGGGACAGGGGGGACATGATAGAAACTTTTAAGTACCTCAAGGGAATCAACAAAGTCCAGGAGGGTAGCATCTTTCTGAAAAAGAGATGTGTAAGAACAAGGGGGCACAATTTAAAGATAGAGGAGGGATGGCTCAGGGGTAATGTGAGGATTTTTTTTTTACAGAGAGAGTGGTGAATACATGGAACCACCTTCCTGAGGAGGTCGTTGAGTCTAAAACAGTGGGGGAATTCAAACATGCATGGGACAGACATAAGGCAATTGTAGTGGGGGGTTGCAGGAAGTAGGCTGTTGGGTAACTAGAATCTGCAGCTTATCCAGTAGGTAGGAAATTGGGCAGACTGGGTGGGCCAAGTGGTCCTTATCTGCTGTCAAAGTCTATGTTTCTATGTTTCTATAAGATCAATGAAGGGTGGATCTCTAACAACAGAATCACAGAGAAGTTAAGAACCTTAAAAAGGTAGTGCCCCTGCTCCACACAAAATACAGTAACTGGCAAAATGGTAAAACTGATGGAAGAACATGTCTTAGACCCACTTAGACTTGTAGTAACCAAATCTATTAAGGAATATGTGGTGCTTGAGGATTGGAGTGTAGCGAATGTTGTCCCAGTTTATAACAAACTGTGGCCAGAGCCAACAGGGCTGGAGTTGAGGAATTTGGGTTAAAAATATTAACAAAATGACCCAAGTTATGAGCCTGTATTAGCAAAATGTAATGTAGGCTCAGAAATGTGTTGTTTTGTAATATTTGTACACCAGATTTTCAACATAGCTTTGTTATGACCCTGCCTCATGAAGAAGGGCAGATACAATGTCAATTCTTTCCTGAAAGGTGAGTTCATGCAGGAACTGTGAAATAAACTTTCAGGATGTAAAAACACATTTTGAGCAGGAGCTGAGAAATGACAACTGTCACATTAATGAGATGTTGTAAAGAAATGGCTATGTTGAAAATGTTGGTTAAAAATATTGAATATTACCAAACCTATGAGCCTGTGTTTGCAAAATTCAACATAGCCTCATAACGTTTTTGTTTTAAATAGTTTTACACCAAATTTAGAACATATCCTTCTTATGACCCCTCCTCATGAACAGTGGCAGAGAAAATTTTCAACTCCTGTCTGAAAGGTGATTTTGTAAAGGGAGTGCAAAATCACATTTCAGGATGTAAAAAAAATGTTTTGGCTAGGATTTGAAAAATGACAGCTGTCACATTCATGAGGTGTTGTAAAGATATGGTTATGTTGTAAATTCGGGGTAAAAATACTGAAAATTACCAAAGTTACAAGCCTGCATCTAAAGATTTAATTGTAGGCTCATTACGTTGTTGGTTTTAATATTGTTACTCCAAATTTTCAACGTAGCCATCTTATGACCCCACCTCATGAACAGTGGTGGAGAAAATGTACTACTCCTGGTAGAAAGGTGATTTTGCATAGCACCCACGAAATCACCTTTTGGGACAGATTATCCTAATGTCACTTGCATTGTTCACGAGGTGGTGTCCCAAAAAAGGTATGTTGAGAATTTGGGGCAAAAATAAAGTAAAATGGCGACGTTATGCTACTAAGTTCAAAACCCCATTGAAATACATTGAGGTGTATGTCTGCTTTTCTCAGTTTGTTGTCCAGCGATGAAGAGTGAAGACATGTCTGCAGTCCAGAGAGGATTACGGTGTTGGGCCTCCAGTCAGTAAGTAAGGGCCTGGGGTGGTGAGTTCTGAGTGGGAGGATTGGGTGGGAGAGTCTTGGCTGCAAATGATGGCAATGGACAGTTTTCTTTCTACAGGTACAAGCAAAGGAATAAAGATTGAGCACTGTTAAATTTCTTGGGGGGAGGAGTGGGGTGGTGGGTGCTGAGATGAGGGTTGGGTGGGGGTATTAAAATCCTTCTCACAACACTGAGGGATTGGGCACCCCCAATGTCACTCTTATGTTTCTGGGGGGGTGCTGAGAGGGAGGGTCAGGTGGGAGATATGGAATAAAAAGACTTGGGTCATCCTGATTGTGACACGTGGGGATTGGGCACCCCTAGTGTTATTCTTATGTTTCTGGGGGGGATGCAGGGTGGTGGGTTCTGAGAGGGAGAATCAGGTGTGGGAATATCTATAATTTAAAAGAAACAAAATCAGTGGTTATGAAACACTCCTGCTGTGTCCACATCACTGTGCATGCATGACTACTAGTGCATGGCATGGGACCATGGCAGCCATTTTTGACATAGTGGAGTGTGCCATGACTGCTGATTAGTTTTCTTTTAAATTATAGATATCCCCAACTTAACTCTCCCTTCCAGCACCCACCACCCTGCACCCTCCCCAGAAACATAAGAGTGACACTGGGGGTGCCCAATCCCCCCAGTGTAGCAATCAGGATGCCTCCGAGGTTTACAGAAACAAAAAACAGTGCAGTGCCCTTGAGACAAGGAGCAGAGTGCTTCAGGGATGCAGAGTGACTGTGCTCTGTGTCCAACATGTTGTTCGGTTGGAAGGAATGCTGGAGTCCTTTTCTCATAGCAGGAGACCTGCAGGGCTACACCCACTGCAGTCCTAAAATGGGGCCTAAAATATGTGTGACAAATTATAGACCTATAAGTCTCACATCCATTCCGGGTAAAATATTAGCATCTCTAATTAAGGATGAAACACTTGATTTTTGGAATAATTCAACTAATAGAAACTCCCCAAAACATGGTTTTAAAAACTCTAGATCATGTGTTACAAATTTAGTATCTTTTTATGAGAAATGGATAATCTCAAACCAGTTGATGCGATTTATCTCTACTTTAGGAGGGCATTCAATTTAGTTCCACACAATGCTATCATCAAAAAACTGTACATTACAGGGCTAAATAGACAATTAATCAACTGGATAGAGGCTTGGATGGCCAATAGATCCAAAGAGTGTTGGATAATTGTTTCCTGTCCTCATGTAGTGGAGTGACCAGTGGTGTACTACAGGGCTTTGTGTGGGGCCCCATTTCATTTAATGTTTTTATTGCAGACTTGGATAAAGGAATTACCAACTGGTGTTCAGTGTACACAGATGACACCAAACTTGGATGCATATGTAGTAACAATGAAAACATAACAACAATCCAACAAAATCTTAATAAAATAATTGATTGGGCTTCTTCCTGATGAATGTCATTTAATAAAGATAAGTGCGTAGTAGTACATTTTGGAAACAAAATCATCTGCATTGTTATACATTTAATGGCACACCCCTTCAATCAACAGCAGTATAAAAAGACCTTGGAATTTTGATAGACCACAGTTTCACTTTTCATGCACAATTTAACAACAGCATAGTAAAAGCAAATAACTGTTGGTGGAACATTAAACAATTCATCACATCTAGGGATAGCAATGTTTTAATGCCACTCTATAGAGCATATGTTCGATCCATTGTGGATTATGAGTCACAACTTTGGGCCCCTTAGAAATGTACTTAGATTAAGAAATTAGAGCAACTGCAGAGATGCATGATGAAAACATTCACAAAACAGGACTGTCTTGTACGGTATGGGCTGCACGCCCATTGGCTCTTGCTCTGCACCAATGGCCGTGCAGCCCTACTGGGCAGTCAGTCAGCGGGTGGCAGGGCAGCAGACGGGTGGGATGCTGCCGCTCACTGCTGCTGGGGGGAGCGGGTGGTGGGGCTTCGGGGGGTGGGTGGGGTGGGGACACTAGGCACCAGGGATGTGTTGGGGAGGTATTTACTGCATACATCCTGCGATCGGGAGTTTCAGTCCACTGGACCACCAGGGCTATGTTCGGGAGGAGGGGGTTGTATTTTACACTGATACAGCCCACAATCAGGCTTTTGGTCCACTGGACCACCAGGATGTATTCGGGGCAGGCTGTTTTAAACTAATGCAGCCGCAGTCAGGCTGGTGGGGGCATTTCTGCTGTTGCCCGCGATCAGGCCAGTGGGGGTGGTAGTGGGATTTTCACTCTTTGCCCGTGATCGGGCTGCAGGGCGTCGGTTCCCAATGGCTGCTGCCTGGCAGGGTGCCAGGTGCAAGTCCTCGGGGATCACGCACCTGACATGCTAATGGCATGCAAATGGGGCCATAATCAGATGCAAATGGCCCCCCCTGTGCCTTGCATGAATTATGGCCCCATTTGCATGTCACCTTTGAATATGGGGATTTTGCGCATGGCGCAATGGTACTTGTGCCACGCCAAGTTGTATGCTCCACTCTGACAACTTGCGGTGGGGCGCAGATCCACTACACCATGCACACAGTGGCTGTGTGGCTGGGGGTGATATTCAAGGAGTTGCTCAATAGCGCAACTCCTTTGAATATCACTCTGTCACACCTCTGCGCAACTATTTTGCGCAGCGCAAGGGCTTGCACCTAAGAATGGCGCAGTTTGAATATCCCGCCCTTAGGATACAAAAAACATCTAGACAATTTAAAATTATCACTTCTACAAACTAGAAGGGTAAGATGAAATCTAATGTTTGTATATAACGCATTGCAGGATCCTGAATTGTTGATCTCTTCTAATATGAATTTTAAATTGGATCATAAAGCCAAACTTTCTACATCTCCTGCAGACTGGAGGGAGTACAGAAGATCGAGGAAGTAATGCAAACAAGCTATATGAACAGTAAAAAGCACTTACTGCAGGCAGCTTCTCCAGGCATTAGGAATTGACCTCTGTGGATTTTGGAGCCATATAAAATCATTCGTAGGACAGGGAGCAGCACTTCCATATCTGACATGTCACTGGATGGAGTAAATTTCAATAACACAAGCAAGATAGCTTGCTCCCTTAACACCTATTTCTCCAATCTCACTGAATACACTGTATTAAGCTGACTGGTGAGGTCACTGCCATAATAACAATTTCTGTGGAATCATCCTCCCCTCCTTTTAATCTTTGGTCTGTTTCTTGCACAGAGGTCCTTCGTCTCCTAAAACCTATCTCTGCATATGGATCAGCAGGGTTGGATTGGCTATTACTCAGGTTTATAAAAACTGCTGCCCCTCTACTAGCTGCTCTGGTCACTAGGTTTTTTCAATTTATTCTTGGATACTGGATTTGTCCCTAAGCTCTGGAAGATTGCTCAGGTAGTCTCTGTCCACAAAAAGGGGGACACCAGGAATATGGAGAACTACTTCCCCATAGCCATTCATTCTGCATTGAATAAGTTGCTTCAGAAGGGCATGGCCACCCAGGTGACAGAATACCTTCACCAATATAATTTACTATCTGTGGCACAATGTGGCTTCAGGAAGGCACACAGCACATCCACAGCTCTCTTACAATTTACAAATGACATAAAGATGGATATGAATAAGGACATGCTAAAAGGAGCAGTCTTCATTGATCTCACTATGACGTTCAACCTTGTGGACCCCCCCCCCATTTTAATATTTAAACTTACCTCCTTTGGTTTTTTGTCCTTGACTATCTTCTGGTTTGCAAGTTATCTTGCTGATGTCAACAATTCATTCATATTGAAAAAGTAAAATCTGAGCTCTCTCCGATTAGAGTTGGTGTCCCTCAAGGATCCATTATAGGTCCCCTACTATTTTCCCTGTTTATTAACACTATGCCCTCAATAGCTGGCTCATGCTCAACATTACTCTACGTGGAAGATATGGTGCTATACATAAATGCTGTGGATATAACCAGGATCAACTCAACCCTAACTGAAGTTTTTGATCTCAAGCAATACTTGCTTAGGCTGAACAGACTCCTTCTAAATACCAAGAAGACTGTAGTCATGTTCTTTGGTTCTGCACCTAGACTCAAAGCCTACACTTCCTCTCTTACCATCCTTGGCCCTACAGGTTCACTGCTTGATGTGGTAGGATCATGTAATTACTTTGGGCTCACTCTGGACCCAGTCCTGGATTTCAGCCTCCATCTGGCTAACAGCTACAGGTCTGTAAATATTAAGCTGTGGCTTTCCTGTAAAGTTAGACATACCCTCACCACTGCTGCTAGATTGGCAATTCCTCAGGGTGTACTGTTGCCTGGGCTCACCTATGGTTTGTTTACCTATCTTGAAGACAAAAAAGGGATCCCTGACAAATGGAACACATGCTCCAACAATATCTACTGTTTTGCCTTGTTAGTGTCCTGGTGGACACATCACTGTGTCCTCTACTCAAGCCTTGGGTGGCTCTTCCCATCATCCTACCAGCTGTACACTACAGATTGCAAAGCTGACAGTATTTTAAGAACTGGTACACCAAATACACTAGCCAGCACATTAAAGCACACCCTACATGCATACCCCCTGAGGTTGGAAGATAGTTCTCTCCTAGATGTTTCTGAATGTGTAACTAAGATGGGGGAGTATGCATTCTCTGCATCTGTGCCCAAGTTATGGAACTGTCTTCCATTTTCCTTAAGGCACGCTATGTCTCATTAGGTTTTTAAGAGAGACCTTCACAAATTCCTCATGAGCTCGAACAAATGTTCATGTGCTTGACCATGTTTAACCTGGCATCCTCTCTTCTCCACAGGGATCCTAGCACTTAGTATGATTTTGCATTTATCTGCTCATTGGTAAATATTTTGGTTACCCTGAATTAAAGGGGACAGAAAAGCTGTAATAGATGTAAATATACGTTTTTCTATGTTCCATATACCAATAAAATATTTATTACCAATAAAACTGTGTCATGTCTTTATTTTGCTCTTTATTCTATTTTAACTTGCTCATGCTGATTTGTCATTCCTCAGTGTTCTATTTCAGCTCAAGTTGTTGTTATGATGTGCCACCATCTACTGATGTTCTCTTTTGGGCAGAATGTGTGCACGCACAGTTCTCTGTTTTGCCGATGGAGTCTCACAGCATCAGTTTTAGAGTGACAGAGCTTGATAGTAAACAAGAGACTACCTTTTATTAGTTGTGGACACAGTTTCTTCATCCACTTCTCCACTATGGCTAAATTATTTCTTCTCTCAGACAGCTGCAGTGAGAGAGAGGGTATAAAAGAGCTTTTACAAAAATGTTTACAGTTACTGTCTCACGCATGCTGATCAAGGACATGCTGACACAGTGATAGACCAGAGGAGCATCAAACAAGTATCTGCACCACTATAGTAAGTATAAAAGTACATAATATGTGCAAAATGGTGCAATATGCACATATGCAGTCAGCTGGGTGAACTGGGTGAAAAGCTGAACCCTGACAGGTATTGTGCGACTAGCGCCTCACCCCGTTGGACTTCATTTCACAACTCTTGGAACATCAGTGTGTGAATTGAATAAATAAACTTTTTTATACTGACTTTAGTGGTGCTGATATTTGTTTGATGCTCCTCTCATTGCTTTGTTGAGAGCATACTAACTGGAGTGGAGCTGTTGTTTTGTTGCCGTCTATATGTCAATGAATCACCGAGACATGATAGCCATGAAGAAAGACACACTGAGACTAGTAGGAATGCAGGAACACTGATCAGCTAACTGACATGCCAGAAAAGCACAAACAGCAGCACTCCAAAGTAGATGAATGAAAATAAATGACTTACATGTACAAAAGTTTACTGATATTCAGTTTGTGTATTAGGTCTGAGAAAGCCAGAATGCTAAACACTGTGGCTTTCTCAGACCTAATAAATGGACTCGATGGCAATAAACTTTTGTATGTGCAAGTCATTTATTTTCATTCATCTCCTTTGGAGTGCTGCTGTTTGTGCTTTTCACGCTTTATCTGTTGTGGCTAGCACCCCACTTCGCACATCTGTGAGCATGCAATATTTTTTGTAACAACTGACATGGCAACTGGAGAATAAATTCAAGTCAGATCCTTTAGTTTACATGCTTGTTTAGGTAAGTTTTGTATTCTCTAATGTCTAAACTAAAACTGGCTCAGTGGGAAATTAATAAGTGGTGTGCAGCTGAGTGATTCACAGAACCGAGCTCTCATGGAAATGAGCAGGTGTTGGCCTGACACAAGCAGACAGGATAAACACATTTAGGCAGCACTCTAGAACCAGAAATACAAGGTTCAAAAATAAAATAAATGGCAAGCCATCCAAAGAGACTTGGGATTAAACATTCAGCTCTTCACTCACTCACCTCCAAGCCTGTTAGCTGAGAATGAATGAATGAGCGCTCAGCATGTGGATCTCTAATGAGCACATCCTAAGACAAAATGGCACACTTAGTTTTTTGTGAGCTAAAACCAGAAAGCTAGACTAATCGGTTACAGTATTGGCCATATTGACAAAATCAGTTAAATTACCAATAAAGAAAATATAATGAATCATTCAATGTTGTTTTTAACGCATAACGGTACTCATTAATAATAAAGGCAGAATAAATTTAGTGGTTCATACTTCATGATTTATTTCTTGTCCTCTTTAAAAGTAAGCTCATTGTGTGGTATTCACCTGTTTATCACTGTTCATGCTGTCTGTTACTCTACTGGGCTGTGCTAGATAATAGAATATGCTCATCCAGTACAATATATTAGGAAATCTCTGTACTACAGTAGACCAATGTTGTTGTTTTGTATTATTTGTACACCCCTGTTATTACTGATCTTTTTGTCTGTAACTCTCCCAGGTCATGCCTGAAAATAGGCAATTGCTCTTGTCTAGTGCACCTACCCAGTAAACAATTACTAAATAAATAAATAAGGAAACCAGGGGCTACCCACTTCACTTACTGGATTTACTGGACAGTATAGGACAAAAGTAGGAACAAGGCCCATTGAGATTGTCCCCCCACAATAGTAGGATATTACAAGAGTTTAAGAAGCAATAAGCCAAGTATCGAGTTTATATTTAGAAGAGTCAAAACTGGATGAGTCTATAATATCCTGTGGTAAGGAATTCCATTGTTTTGCTACTCTTATAGTAAATATGTTGTCATATTTATTTGTGTTTGCTCAATCAACATTAAGTTGTTTAGTGTGCAGTCTTCCCACTGTTCGTTTATTAGAAAATGATAAACCACATGACTCAAGTAATGATGGTATGCATGTTAGTTTATACATAAGCAACAGATCACCCCATTGCCTTCTTAAATGCAAGGGATAGAGTCCTGTTTCTTTAAGTCTGGTGTCATAACATTTAGTTTTTAATTTTGAGATTAGTTTGGTGAGCCTTCTTTGGACCTGCTCTAACCGATTGATATCAGCCTTTAGGTATGGACTCCAAAAGGGAGAGCCATAATCCAAATGAGGTTTGATACAGGATCTATACAGGGGAGCTAAACACTGTTCAGATTTACTAATAAAAGTTTTATTAATCTGCCTTAAGATAACATTTGCTGTTCTAGACACCTTATTACAGTAATCGCTAGATGTTAATTTGTTATTAATTATAATACCCAGGTCTCTTTCATTGGTAGATGATTTAAGTTGAATACTGTCCAAATAATATTCATGCAGTGATTATTCCTGCTGAAATGCAGAATTTTTCATTTATCAGTGTTGAAGACCATAAATTTTTTTCTTGACCATTACTCAATATAGAGTAGATCACATTCAAGCAATTTGATGTTTGACTCAGTATCTACTCTACCTCCAATTTCGTGTCATCAGCAAATTTAGAAAGGAAATTGCTAGAATCAATACTCAAGTCATGAATAAAAAGATTGAAGAGGGTAGGACCCAGTACAGAGCCCTAGGGCACTCCATTAGTAACCTTGCCAGAATTAGAATAAGCACCATTTACTTTAACCTTTTGTGTATGATCAGAGAGCCATTTTATTATCAAATTAACCAGGTAAGGTGAAAACTCCAAACTAGAGAGTTTGTTAATTAACAAGGCATGTGATACTTTATCACAAGTTTTACTGAAATCAAACAATAGTACGTCAGGTGGAATATTATTATCCATGAACTTACTTATGTTACGATAAAAGGAGATAAGGTTTATAGCACAAGAGTGCCTTGGTTTAAAACCATGTTGTACGTTATCAGATATACCAAGCTCTTGCATATTTTTCTCCAGTCTTGATTTAATTAGGCGTTCCATCATTTTACTTATAACAGAAGTGAGGCGAATTGGTCGATAGTTCTGAACATTAGATTTAATCCCCTTTTTGTGTATTGATGTCACTATGGCTCTATGCCAGATATCTGGAATTTCATTCTCGAGTAATGATTTGTTGAACAACAACTGAAGAGGTATTGCAATAATATCTTGAGTTTCCAATAAGAATCTTGCATTAATACTATCAGGGCCCGAATTGGTGAATAATTTCAGATGTGCTAATACATTCCTAATTTCAACAAGGTCAAATAATGGTATAAGAGACTCGTTATTTGAATTTATTAAAAAATGTGTATTGGTTCTGTCGAAAGTAGAACAGAAATAACTATTAAAATGATTAGCTATTTCTAAATCGGATGATATAATAGTACAATTGTCTAGGAGTGAATCAATTTGTCTGGTGTTTCCCTTTTTGTTATTAATATTAGAGTACAAGGATTTATGATTATTTTTAGAGTGCGCTAAGTTAAATTCAAATTTAAGCTTAGCCATTTTAATAGATTTCTTTAAAGTAGAAATGGCAATTTGATATTTAAGCCGTGTGGTAGAACTTGTTTTTTTTTCATATACTTCCTGAATAGCTGTTCCTTAGATTTAATTTGTTTATTAATAGTTTTATTAAATCAGACAGGAACTTTACCTTTGTTGTTATATTTTGATTTTATTGGGACATA
Source organism: Neoceratodus forsteri (assembly GCA_016271365.2). NCBI lineage: Eukaryota > Metazoa > Chordata > Ceratodontiformes > Ceratodontidae > Neoceratodus > Neoceratodus forsteri. Next base: position 761,635,673 of record CM057455.1, on the reverse strand, counting down.
AATACTTTATAGCTGACGTATTATTTGTACTAAGTTTTCGTAAGCAGTATTCAGTGTTTTGCCCCTAAATAGTTAAACCCAATTTATTTTGTTTAGTTCAATATTGATTTGTGCAAAATTTCCTTTATTGTAATCCTTGTACTCTATATCATTGATTATCTTTGAAGTTTGTATAACAATGCTCAAAAATAAGGTAGCGTGATCACTATTCCAAATGGGGGGCCAGGATGTCTACATCAGAAACTTTAAAACTCACATTGGATATAACCAAATCCAGAGTATTAATTCCTCTGGTTGGATGGCAACATAGAAACATAGAATTTGATGGCAGATAAGGACCGCTTGGCCCACCCAGTGTGCTCATTTCTCTACCTAATGGATAAGCTGCAGATCCTAGTTAACCAGCAGCCTACTTCTTCCTACTCTGACCCTAGAATTGTCTTATGACTGTTCCATGCACACTTGAATTCCAATACTGTTTTTGACTCCACAACCTCCTCCGGAAGGCCATTCCATGCATCCACAACCCTCTTTGTGAAAAAATGCTTCCTTAAATTACCTCTGAGCCACCACCCCCTATCTTCAAATTGTGCCCCCTTGTTCTTGCACACCTCTTTTTTTGAAAGATGCTACCCTCTTGGACTTTGTTGATTCCCTTGAGGTACTTGAAAGTTTCTATCATGTCCCCCCTCTCCCTCCTTTCCTTGAGGCTATACATATTAAGCTCCTTAAGTCTCTCTTCATATGTCTTCGGTACAGACCCTGCACCATTTTAGTTGCCCTCCTCTGGACAGCTTCCATCCTGTCTATGTCTTTGTGGAGATTGGGTCTCCAGAACTGCACACAGTACTCCAGATGGGGTCTGACCAGCAGTCTGTACAGAGGGATAATAACTTCCTGTTTTCTACTGGTGATGCCTCTCCCTATGCATCCCAGTATCCCCACCCTCCTTGCTGCCCTCTCACATTGCTTGCCCACCTTTAGGTCATCTGATATGACTACCCCCAGGTCCCTTTCCATTTTTGTTGTTGTTAGTATCTCACCCCCCATTGTGTACTCTTCCCTGGGTTTTGTTTCCCAGGTGCATTACCTTGCACTTCTTAGCATTGAATCTAAGCTACCATACATTTGACCATTCCTCTAACCTTGCCAAGTCCCTTCTCATCCTTTTCACCCCACCTTGTGCATCAACTCTGTTGCAGATCTTTGTGTCATCTGCAAAGAGACATACTTTTCCTTCCAGTCCCTCTGCAATGTCGCTTATAAAGACATTGAAGAGGACTGGTCCTAATACTGAACCCTGCGGTACCCCACTAGTAACCCCCCTTTCTTCAGAGTGGACTCCATTTACTATTACTCTCTGTGTCCTATTCTACAGCCAATTCTTTACCCAGGCTGTCATCTTGGGACCCACTCCCAGGCTGGCTAACTTGTATATTAATCTTTTGTGTGGGACTGTGTCAAATGCCTTGCTAAAGTCTAGGTAGGCCATGTCCACAGCCCCTCCCTTATCTATTACTTTGGTCACCCAGTCAAAGAAATCTATCATATTTGTCTGGCATGACCTTCCCACTGTGAATCCATGCTGCCTTGGGTCCTGTGCCCCTCTGGCCTCTAGATACTCAACAATTCTTTCCTTCAGAAGTGATTCCATCATTTTCCTTATCACTGAGGTTAAACTAACAGGTCTGTAGTTTCCTGCTTCTGCCTTGCTCCCACTTTTGTGAAGGGGAATCACATCTGCCCTCCTCCAGTCCTCGGGTACTACCCCATCCTCCCGTGCAAACTAACTGGTCCAGTCCCAAATCCAGTAATGACAGTGGAAACTGTTTTTTTTGGTTACTACTACCAGAAAAAAGATTCCAGTCAATGCCAGGCATATTAAAAGGAGAAAGAGTCCAAACAGAAAAAAAGAAAGTATTATTTTTTTCATAGGGTGGTGGGGGTGTGGAACAGTCTTCCAACTGAGGCTGTAATAAGTGACACCAAAGAAATATTTACAAATAGATTGGACAAATATCTGACCTCAAAACTGGACATCATGTACTCTGATATAGTAGTAGGGCAGTTTACTTGGACTCATAGCCTTTATCTGCTCTGCAGTTCTATTAACTTCTAATATAAAACACTGTCTGGAAGATGAATAACAAATATGGCAGGGAAAATATTTTCAGTGTGTCCACTGTTCCCCTTTGTGAGATAGAGAGACTCACCGAACTGGGGCTCAGGTGTTGGCTTTTTCAATCTGAGGAACACCTCTGAATCCTTTGCTCTCCACTGCATCCCACAGTCCTACATCATGTGTCAGTGTTTATGAGTTTGGATGCTGGAACATGACAAGGAGCCTAAAGAGATTACAGGAAGGAAATCTTGGATACTAAACCCTGCTGGTGGCAGCATATTGAAGGTGACAGGGGTATCCAAGCAGCAAGGATACACTTTGAATCAGTATCTAATGCAGGTCTGAAACAGCTAGCACTGACAGAAGTACAGCTGTGGATGTCAGGGACTATTGGACCAGTCTGAAAAAAATCAAAACATCACCTCCATGCCTGCACATATGATTGCATAGAGCCAGGTGCAAAAAGGTAAAAAGGGGACACCAAGTCATTTTTCTAAGCAAATTATAAATCAAATGATCCATCCCCATTTGGATTGTGGTAATGATACCTACAATTCTGTGTCTTCTTTTTTTAACTCAAAAGACTAGAAGTAATTTACATGTTCTGCCATGTTGCCTTCAGTGTGAATAGCACAGTTATCATTTCCTGTGATCAGATGGAGTGGCCTTTACTTTCCACCAGACGGGTTATGCATTTTTGTATGTTGCTTCTGTATACTTTTGATCAGTCTGCTATAATATTTATGAAGTTAGCTGTCCCCTTTTACTTATGTGACATATGATTGAAGGTCCAACAGCAGCAGCATCAGTTTATAAATTCATACTTTTGTAGACACCTGGTCAATCTGCTGTTGCATTCAAAATCACAAAATGTGGAATGACACCCTGGACTCCATTAAAGGTGCTTACTGTTTTCATGAATTTAAAACTAAACTAAAGATGGATATGACAGATAATTATTACTGCTGAATTCATCTGCTTTGTATGAACATGTAACTCTGTCTGATTAAGTTACTGCCATGTCTTTCCAAAGAAAGACGTTCTTATAAAGAAGACTGAATGTGTCAAATTCTCAATGTGCCTTGGTATAATTGCTGTAATATGAAAAACTATCCCATTGAAGCCCTAGCTAAAAAGAGTTTCTAGCCATATCTGCATCTTACCTGTCAGGGAAATGACTCCACTCCCAACTTATATTTTTTCCTTAGCAATCCTGTCTTCTGCAGGCTAGGGAATGCACCAGCTCCTACCACAAATTTAGCTTCTTAGCCAGTCCCAAGTTGAGGCAGTCAGGAAAATATTACCTTGGACACCACTGGGGCTTCAGTAAAAAAAAGGAACCAGTGACCAAAAGATCAAACATGCTGCTAATCAAAACTTCTAGTACTAACAGGTGAGCTAAGTCCAGTAGAGGAATGGTGTGATAGGAGTAAGAGATGGGTGTGGGCTATTTTTGTTTTTCTTGAGCTGTAACTGTAGCTAGGGCAGTATTTTTCTTGTCAACAGGAGTCAGAACTGGCCATGGATTGAACCCAGCGCTGGGTGCAGTGTAGTGCAAGAATGTGCACAGCTCCTGAAGGAATATAGATGAAATGCATGTCTCTGGCATTCAGGAGCCAGGACCAACTGGAGAAAGATGATTTTTTGAAAGGCTAGGGGAGGGGGTTGGTAAAGCCCTACTACAAAATCAGAAACTGTAAAGCAGAATATTGGAGACTGTGCATATCCTAAAATACACATAAACAATCTTATAATCCAGCAACTAATTAAATCTCAGCAATTGTCCATTTATAGTACTTCCTGGGATGTGAGGCAGATGCTCTCTTATAATGTAAATATAAACTAACCTGCAGTTGGATCCCTGAGGAAGTGGTAGTACTCCTCGATATGTAGGGATGTGTAGCATATTACTTGTGAACTCTGGGCTGGATCTTCAAAGATTTATGTCATATTTTTACCATAGATATGCTAAATGCAGCATAACTGTGACGCTACATTTGTACTTTAATCTTCTTTCATTTAAACTCAAACCTACAAATGAAAGAGGATTAAAGTACAAATCATTAGTAAGGACATGTAAAGGAGTGATTAAAAAGGCCAAAGCAACAGCAGAACTGAATTTAGTAAAGGATACACAGGATAATTACAAAAAGTTCTATAATTATATAGGAAGCCTTAAAAAGGCAACAGACAGATATCGATTATAAAAGATGGTGCAGACATAATAGATAATGAAACTGAAATGGCTATAAAATGTAATGATTATTTCCTAAGTCTCTACCAGAAACATGATGCTGTTACACATAACACAATTACAAACAAAAGGGGGAATAGAGATTATATAATTTCAGAAACACAAGTTTATGAAAAACTAAAAACACTCAAAAATAAATCAGCTGGCCCTGATGGGATATATCCACATTTCCTAAATACAATGGCAAAAGAATTGATGGATCTACTCACCGCATTATTTAACAAATCTGTGGAAACAGGAGACACATTAAAGGAATGAAGAATGGCTGCCGTCACCCCAATTTATAAAACTGGGGATAAATCTTTGGTAGAAAATTACCGACCGATTAGTATAACATCTATAGTGGATAAAATAATGGAAAGCTTTGTTAAAAACCTAATTGAAGCTGACCTAAAACATCTGGGAATTGTGGATATATCCCAACATGGGTTTGAGAAAGAAAAATCTTGTACTAGCAATCTACTAGATTTTTTTGAATCAGTGAGTCAGGCCTTGGACCAGGAGTTACCAGTTGAAGTCATATACCTGGATTATGCAAATGCCTTTGACTCTGTTTCACACTCAAAATTATTAGAAACACTTCAGGATATGGGGGTGGATCTAACTTTACTTAGATGAGTGCAGTCATGGCTTACATGTCACTAGTAGAGGGTACAGATTACAGTCCATATCTCCAGTTCGGGTAGTGTGACAAGTGAAGTGGTGGAGGGGTCAGTCCTGGGACCACTGCTGTTCTTCACTCTGGTCTCAAGCATGCAAGTGTCAGGTAGGGCGTGGATTAAAAAATACTCTGATGACAACAAAGTGGGGACAATTGTAAATGACATGGAAGCTATTCAGCACCTACAAACCCAATTAGATGAACTGGAAGGATGGGCACATAATCATAACTTTACATTTAAAGAGAACAAATGCAAGGTGAAGCACCACGGTGTAAACAACCTGCATGCTGTATATACAATTTATAATAGAGCTGTAAAAGCACAAGGTTCTTGGCTAGTGGTCCCTGGTAATCCAATAAAGCCACCTGACACCAAATGTTGTTTTAAATCAGTTGCAATTTATTAATACCAAATAAGCCCTAACAATTTTACCTCTAACATGATCAAATCTAAACAGCTGATGGCTTATTACCACCAGGGCTACAGGTGTTCAGAGGGAATGAAGCAACATTCCTCATTCCTCTGGGTGACCCAAGTATCTATGGCAGCCATGTTGGCTACTCGTCTTGGACACACAGGGCAGAACACTTCGGTCCTGTATTTATATTCAACTGTTTACATCAAAATGCATAGTGAAAATTTCCAAGCTGTTAGAGCTAATTTTAGCCTAGAGACTACGTCATTTAATAACATCATGAGACAAGGTTTTAAAAGTACAATGGCCATGAGATAACTCAGTCATAAGATACATTTGACACTTTGCTGAGACACGTGGTCATCTTTAGATGGAAAAACAAGTGATTAGGGGATTTTACATTTATCAAAAATAACTCACTTTAGTATACAGAAAACATATGAGGGGACTTCACATTCACTTTAAATAACTTGCTGACTAGACAGTGGCCAAAACAAGGATATAATTACTTCGTATCAACTTTTTGTTATGTATTTTTTTAAACACAAGAAATTATAAAATGAGGAACTGTATCTAAGCTGCAGTGGGTTGAAGCAGCTGGACCTTATCTTTGGCTATGACCTTGGGTTGAAGGAAGGTTTTGTACAAAATATCTCTGCTGAGCAAAGCAATGCTAATTTTCTTTAAAACATTTATTTTTAAACATGGTTTATGATCTTTACTTATTTTCTACAGTTATTTAAAGGGCCCCAACACATTTTGAACCTGGGCATCTACACAGACATCAATTTGCACAGTGGTATCATTATTTGCATTGTTTTAACAATTACTCTCCAAACATCTCTGCACCTACAATGCATATCAATCTACATGTTGGTATCATGTAGTCATCTACTAGCCATCTTCACCTTTTACTAGCCCTTTGCAGCCTCTACACTAGCCCTTTTACACCTTTCTTTCTCCTCAACCTTTTGGTTAGCTAACTACATATTGTTGATAAGCGTTTGGTCACTGGTCACTAAAATCTTGGCCACTGGCCACTTTCAACAGAGCTATAACTAGCACATAGAGTGAAAAGGATTTGGCAGTGTGGATCACTAGTAATCTTCAGTTTGATACAGGTAACAAAGACGCCATAAAAAAGGCTAACATAATGATAGGGAATATCTTTAGAAATATAAAAAGTACGAGCAAGGATGTACTGCTCCCCTTATACAGATCATTGGTGAGATCAGTCCTGGAATACAGGTTACCACAAACTACTCCACAAGGACTGGGAATTAATAAATGTAGAGAAAGAGTACAAAGAAGTTTTATAAAAAGAATAAAGGGTATGAAAAATGAGGAATATGGTGAGAGACTAAGGCAGCTGGGACTGTTCTCCCTCGCATATAGGAATATTAGAGGAGTCCTTTGTTTTGTTTAGAAGGCATATGAAGATGGAGTTTCGTGGGAATCTGCTGGGTTGCAACAAGGAGTTGTTAATGAAAGAGAAACAAGGTCATGTAATAAACAATTAAAAGGAGAACAGTATAAGACTACCAGGTGAGAACATTGGTTCAGTCAGTGAGTGGTCAGTATTTGGAACAACCTCCCCTTCACAGTTATGGAGGCACCTAGTATGCAAGTTTTTAGAAATCACCTGGATAATTTTATGGGAGAAAGAACTAGAAAGAATCCCCACTGATATGTGACAAGTCTCACATGGCTCCTTGGCAGCTTGACTTGAAAACCTACCTATGAACCCATGAACCTATGAACCACATGGAAGGTGGTTTAATGTTATGCCCCAAGTGATGCCAGTTGTGCACAAAAAATGGTGCATGTCATATTTTTGCCTTAAAGTGTGGAAATTGTTGTAACTGTATTAAAACAATTGCAAATTGCCCCAAACATTTTGGTGCACTTGACATGAGGCAAGCAGTGTCCAGAATTGGGAATATCACCTGCATCATATGTTATAAATCCATCCTTCTGTAAAGGCCATCCATTTTGCACCTTGTTTGAGTGGCTTGCTGTTGCCTTGCATCCATAGTGGTCACGTAGAAATGTACCTTCTGTTTGGGTCTTCCCCAAAATTTTCCCAGTGACCTTTATGCACCACTTACTAAAATGCAATTAAAGCTGGTGTTATATGGATCCATTTGGGAATGGATGCTCTAGCTAATTTACTCTTCCATTGGGGTTTTTCTTTTAAACTCTACTGTAAATGAGATGAAATACTGCATCTCATTATATATACATGTGGGTCATTTGTTTCTTAGGCTAGCCCAATTGAAATGCAGCATATCATTTTTAGTGGGCTTTTACATCTGATCCTTAGTTTACCTGAGCAGAATGAAGCACTGGCAGGTTAAGTGATTTAATCAAGGCTGCACCATAAGCCAGAGGACTTTTCATTATGAGCTGTGTCTACACATAGAAAGTGCCATTTTGAAATCATGGGGAGATGGACTAAGGCTTATAATCTATCATGGACAGACTTCTTCTTGGCAGTTCTGGTATATACCAAGACAGCTCACATTTTAACAGTTGGTATCTGGCTATAAAAAAGTATTATCCAGCTCTCTTGTTGCTAAGTATGGGCACTATGGCAGATGCCTAGATTCTATTTTGTTGTATACAGCTCCATTTTTAACCTTCAGCAACAATGACCTTTATACAAAATGTTAGTTTTGATAAGTATTATTGTCACAACTGGATGACAGCTTTCATGGAAAGCACATTATTAGTCATGTTATTTTGTATATGTGGGGAAATTTACAGCATACTCTACCAATGCTTTCAAACTATATTTGCATATCACATAACCCTTGGTTATGAGAGTGCTATAAAAACTGATGAGAAAATTATCTTAGCCATGACCACAGATGAAGCTCAAGGGGGTGAAGCACTGTGGCTGAGTGAGCAGCTGGACCATATTTTGGGGTAACAGTATATTCTGTATTGTGTAAGAAACAAGGCATGACCAGGCATTGTTTGTATTAGTTTACCCAACAGTCAGAGGCATAGTAAGACACGGAGTCAAGCTGAGTGCCTTCAGTTCCTAACCATGGGGTAAACCTGGTACAACCAAGCCCCCAAAATGCCTTATTTTTTACATAAAATGGGTGTACCATGTTAAAATAACTGCCACACAACACAGAATTTAAATAATTTCAATAAATTAATAATTTATTGTATTTATGATTAAGCATGAAACAGTAGTTCCCAGACCAGTGAGGGGTAGTGTAAACAGGGCCTCCTCCCATTGGTGTCAACAGTGTGTGCCATAATCATAACTGTATTTCTCTTCAGGTGAAACTGCTGTTTCTGCATATTATAACAGACCCCCACCCAGACCTTACACCCTCTATTTTGCTGATTCAAAATAAAGTGAGAACTGTTTTCTTTAGTGTGCTACTTTGGTCAATGCAGCTCTTGTCTCTTTGCCACCTAAGGTGACAACACTAGTTCTTTTATGAAACCTGCTGTCACAGATGGAAGCAAACAGCCAGCTCAACACTACTGATACACTACAATGTAAATGGTTTCCTATTTAGAAAGCTAGCAGATGTAGCAGTAGAAGTACTACAAACAGTTTCAAATTTCACACACCTACATGATTTGCAGTTCCTGAAGTATCTATTCTCCTTTATTAGATTTAACAGGAGTCAAACAGACATATCACTGTGCGAGCAGTCAGGTGGGCTGGTGGGCAAGCAAGAAAGTCGAAAGTGCTGTGGTTTAGGTGTCCATCAAACAGGAGTGATCCTGAGCAAGAACTGTGGTTCTCTTTTATAAATCAACAAAAGTAAAGTAATTGTTTAGACACAGTGAAACAAAATACAGATGGCTGTACTTCTCTTTGACAAACACACAAAATGTATGCAATTGTTTAAACATTGGGAAACACACAGATGGCTGTAGAACTGAGACTAGTGTTATCTGTGAAGGTGGTGTGGGAACTGAACAGTTGGGTGATCATCAGGTGAACTAGGTGGGGAATAAATTTAATTACTCCAATATGCCCTTTGTTAGTGGGGTGGTGGGAATCTATTATACTTACACTAGAACGTACTGTTCAGATTCCCCTTCCATGCACTCCTTGGATATGGATTCTGGGTGACCCATCAATGCTGTATGCAGCACTAAGGCCACTTAAATTAGCCTTATATGCAATTGCGTTAAAGGCTAAGAGATTGCTTTTACTTATTGGAATACTTCTATTCTCCCCTAGCATCACAACTCGGTAAATGCATTGACAAAGGCTGCCAATTATCAACAGGTTTTGTATTGGAGGAGGGAAACATTTTGAAATTCCATAAATTGTAGGACCCCTGGTTGAACAGGATGGAAATATCCATGCCTGACTCCACTGGCCCCCAACACCAGTAGCATAGTGACAGGGTATTGGTTGGTCCTGGAACCAAGATGGTGGCTGCACACTGTGTTAGTGAGGAGGACTAACAGTAGCAGGGTTGAATAAAAGCCTAATTCAAGGCAAGAAAAGGTATGCCACTGTTGCCTTAGTTTTTCTGCCTTTCCAGTAGAACTAGTGCTGCTTCTTGGTCAGTACTGCTGTTTTGTTTGTTCGCTTACATTACAGGAGATCAGGCTGATTATAGGCTGATCACAGTCACAGCCAAAGAAAACATTTTTACCTGGTGACTGAGGTTCGATTTCATTTCCTGCAACATTGTAGCCCTTTGGAAAGGCTGAAACAAAAACCACAGCATCTTGGAAGCTTTACACTCCTCATTTTCTGCTCTACCAGGAAGGCATCCTTTACCTGTCTTACTTATGGATCCTGCTGCATAACAAGGAAAGGTGTACTTTGCACAAGTTTTGCATAAGCTTGTCGGATGACTTTATTATTTTGCTGTTTGTGTATAACTTAACAATATATAAATTTTACAGCTTTATTCAGAGGGACTAAGGGTTAACGGACTTAATGGACTAAGGGCTAATGGCTACAACATATGAATGTATATTCATTTAATTGGTAACATAGCATGTGATACTTATCCAATCATTAATATAGTACAATAAGCACGTCTTATCAGCACGTATTACCTTAGATGGATGAATGTGGGCTTGAATCTCAGTTCTGACTGGCTGTTGTTTGAAACAGCTGTCGCTCTTGAATGCTCTAAATTGTGCATGCTCGGTGCTTGAGATTATTTAGATACACCTCGCTACGGTCGTTACATACTGCTCGGCGTTTTGGGATGCACGGCTCGGATTTTGCCTCATCTTTGGTAGAGCTTTTAGAACTTCAGTATTTTAGTGCTAAACTCAAATTTCTACATCGAGTCATGATTAGTTTCAGCAACACTCAGGAGCGTTGTATTAAATGCTAAAATGCCCAAACGCTGAATGCCAAATGCTGAAAGCTAAATATTAAATGCCGACTGTTGAACGCCGAACATTAACAACTAAAAATAAAATCAAAATATTGTAAGACTATTAAGTGAGATTCAAGCCTTAAGGATCTGAATAGAAATATTTATGAAAATGCTTCTGCATGAGTGAGTATATAGACTATTATTGCTTTCTTGACGTATAAAGTTTTTGAAGTTCGATGTGCCATTTGAACTTATGTTGTACACGTTAGGATGGCCTGATAGTAAGGATTGTAAAGGAAAGTATACTGTAGCAGGATTGTATAAATTCCCTATCATAGCCTTTGAGCTACAGTATCTTTGTTTAGCCTTAGTAGCCTATTATTATTTGTAATGTAATTCCATAAAAGGATATTATATTTTAAAACTTCTACATTGTTTATACTGATTTTAATTCTGCTACTAATTTTAAGCTTGTTTGTTTTAGTTTGATAGCTAATTAGCTAATTAAAGTACTTATGTTTAAATTTTTTTCTGGGGAAAATATCGGATTGATTGGACTTCTTTATTTTCTTAGATATTTCTTTGACTGTGTTTTATTTTTGGACAAATTAAATGAACTAATTCAATGCTCTTGCCCAGAGGCCAGAAGGTTCTTCATTGGGAATTTCAGGCTATCTTATTGGAAAACCTATTACTTAATGAACTTTTAGGATATCGAGGTCATTGAGGATTAGAATATGACCCATAGATTGGGTATTGGACATTAGGACATTGGAAACTGTCTATCCCTTATGGCTAAAGAAAATTACGGGACTCTGATTGACTCAGATATGATCTTGATTCCTTTGATTTTATGAGATCTTGGGACATGATTCCTTCTTTTTGTGAATTTACATATTATCATAAGGACAGTTGAAAAGAGACTAGAATTTTAAACACTGTATTAGTCCTTTCACAGAAATTAAGTTTATCTTTTATAACTCTTGGGAAATTTTTGTTTTTGAACCAAATTTTGTTGTTATGTACCTGCATACCTAAAGCATACCAAAAGAATAACATATTTAAAATCAGGCATGGTAATAACCAGGGCCACTGGAAAATTGCGCTTGCAATTTTTTTGAGGAATCCGCAATTTTCACCATTCTCCACAAAAACTGACATGTTCCGCAATTTCTTGCAATTTTTGAGTTTTTATGTTGAACTGTGTAAAAAGTATTAACATTTTAAATTAAATACTCTCAAATATATTGACAATTTTGCATGCAGACTTGGGTTTGGCTGAAACAATGCAGTGCAAGGCAGGTCAAGGGTTCTATGTGACACTGATTTCTTTTGAATTCTTGTCTTGTTTGGTTTCAAAATCCACTGGCCAAGCATAAGTACACTTAAACATTTAGCATTTGTTTTGTGTTGAAGCAGTCTATCAGAAAATATTTTATTGCCACATAGACAAACAAAAGATGGGAGAAAAGGTGCAAATTATCCCATTCACTTAAATGGGGTGCTAACTATGAAGCCTTTTTGTAAGTGGCAGGGCACGTTTTTCTTTGTGAGCACACTTTCATTCAGACTAGTTTTGATTCAAACAGCTGAGGATTTTTGGATGGCCCTGATGATTTTAAACTTGAATAAGCCATTTGCTAATAGTGATCTCACTCTTAGTAATCTACCATCTAAATGCTCACATGCAAATATTACAATAAAAACCTGACTAAAGTCTAAAAAGAAGCTTATAAAACACAAAATGTATCTGAAAATTTATCTTTATACAAAATCACAGCAGCTAGCGTAAAACAAAGGTAAATTACAAGGTACCCTAACTACTGTATGATGCAGTAAAAATATGTTGGTATTTTTTTTAATTTTTTGGTAACTGCGTAAGGCCCACTAGGCACAGGTACCTGTTTTCAGGTACAACCCAGGAGCACCGAGTAGATTAAGTGACTTGCTCAGAATCACACAATATGCAAGTGGAGGCTGTGGGAATCAAACCCAGGTCTGCTAGATGTAATTAACTCATTCACAGTTATTCTAACTTCTAGATTATACTGCCAGCCCCAATAACCCCCAGATTTAAAGTTTAAATATGTGATTTCAAAAATAGTATACGGTTTCTACAGTACAAATTATGACCATTAAACACTTTAACAACATTTTACTAAAACTTAATTATTAACCACTCTATCTGCTTATTATTTTCTTGTACCAAAGTGAGTGAATAGCTGGCAGAGCACTGTAAACAGATGTTGATTAGGTTACATTATTCTTCAGCCAGAAACAAAAAAAAAATTTCTGGCTTTATTAAATATTGATTTGCTGTGGCTCACCTTATAGAATCTATCTGGCACTATATGAGGCAGGTGCTTTTAAATTTTGGAAGATAGGCAATGCTTACGGTTGCTTATTAGTTTAGTATTCTTTTTAGGAACATAAACTTTTCTTTATGTTTAAACATATTCAGGTGTCAGTTTATTCATTTAGCAATTTATACTGACTAATATATGCTGCAGAAAACATTGAAAGATTTATTGTGAAGCACTCAGGGTCTATAGTCGAACCCCTGCAAATTCCCACAAGTTTTACAAATCGCTCTGCAATTTTGGGTACCCTTTTCCGCAATTTTCCAGTGGCCCTGGTAATAACAAGAAGTAACAAGGTCTGTAATTTAGTACCATATAGAAAGGATAAAAATGATAATGGAAGAACTCATACCTCTATAATGCCAAGTAAACATAAACAAACTGTACAGATGCCTAAATGAAAAATAGAATTTAGAGAGACTAAGAAAAATGCAAAAAGAAAGCCGTCAAAATCAAAAAGTATGGAAACCACACCAGTTTTACATTTTGGAAATCAAAAATCATGTCAGGAAAGTCTTAGCTATTCTTTTTCACTTTCCCATAGTCAGAAAATTAAGCAGGTCAAAATAACAGATTATTTCAGCAGAAAAGATGTTTCTCCTATATGTTCACTAACCTCTGGAACAACCACTCATAAGGAACAGATATTATTTATTCCCTCTGACAAGTCAAACCTAGATGGCCCAGTTATGATAGATGACACATCCTCCCCCAGTAGAAACAATACTAGTGTTCAGTTATGTGGGGAGGATGATATATCTATTATAGCTGGGGATTGGGATACCTCAGTGTGCTATACTCATATTTTAACTAGTTGTGGTACTACAGGACTGTCTGGAGGCTATTTAGACTATTCAGAGGCAGTCTTTTCATCTGAACACTTTTTGGAGGCAGCCTCTGATTTAGAAAATAAGAGTCTTCAGTACACGCCCTTTTCATCCCCTCCTGTATTAAAAAGTGCAGATAATTTGAAATGGGATCTTTACCCTGTAATACAGGAACTGAGCAGGACAACAGAAGGTTTGAAAAAGTTGGACGTCACCCTAGCAGATCATTCAGGGCACCATAAGATAAGGTTCCTGGGGCACAGGACTAAGGCTGAGGCCACTGCCCTACAGGAAAAAAAACAAAATGGAGAAACAGAAAATCATAATGCTGAGCATTTTACACATAAGGGAGATTTCATGTCTTATACAAACCTCTCTAAGCAGGTGGTAGAGATAGCCAAGAATCCTTATTATGCAGACATAATGATTTTTGAAAATATTGCAGCTGTCCAGGAGGAAATGTCCTCCTTGACAACAGATGTCTTTAGAAATAAAATGATGCTAGAACAAATAATCAAAGGGCCTAATCAGGAAAATCAAGGGGACATAAATATTAGTGTCCAAAATCAGACAATGAAAACTGTTCCCACTGAAAACAAATTTGTTCAAGTGAACTTGCCAGCCCCCTTCTTTAAAGATCTAAGTCTGGATATAAAGAAGATTGTGGAACAAAATAAATCAGTGAAAGGGAAAAAAGAAGGAATCTTACAGTATACAAATAAAAGGAAAAAAACAAGAAGAAAATAGGGAAAACTGAAACTAAGAGTAAAAATAAAAAACAAGGTATTTCAGAAAAACTGAAAGAGGGGAACTATTTCAAAGCATCACGACAGGTTGAGCAAAATCATGTTATTCAGGAGATATTGTCTTTTTCAAATGAGGATGCTGTTGATATTGATCTTGAAATATTGCCACTGATTGGGAGGGAGGTTATTGCTCCAGATTTTGACCCTCAGCCTATTTATCCCCTCCCTGATGATAACACACCTGCATTGGGCCTCCTCTCACTTAATATTTTGCTTAAGGAGAATGGACCATTAAGGGAGCATTATTTTGAAACCTATGGTATAAAACAGATACCTCATGAGACAAATGAAATGCTGACTACCCACATGAAATACATGGTGGGTATTAGCCAAGAGGCACAAGATTTTTGGGTAATACGTCTTTCAAATTCAGAAATAAATGACTGTTCTAATATACACAAATTCTCACATACTTGCAGCAGAAATATGGTCAAAAGGTAATTTATTGTAATCAACAGGGATCTTGATAAGTGATCTCCAGCTAGTACCAGTATCTCTGCCTATGGAAATGGTTAGAGAAAATATAAGTCAGCTTAAAAGCAGGGATCAAACAATAGAAGCCTTGATAAAAAAAAATTAATAACTACAAACATAATCAAAACATAGAACAATCTGATATGACAGTCACAATTTGTGGATGGAATACAAAGGGAGAAAGAGATCATAACATAATTAAAAGAGATTTTACCTCCTTTTTGATCCATTCCCTTGATGTGGAAATAACATTACAATATATTTCTAATATCAAAGTATGGAAAGAAGAAATTGATTATTCACAAATAAATTTGTTCTTCACTTCACTAAGATCAGTGCAGGCTATTATGGAAAAGGCAGAGATACTGGACAACCTGGGTATACTGGTGACTATACCTGTGAAATTCTTTAAGGATAGCCCAGTGATACCTACAAGTGAAAATGAGTTCTTAAGGACAGATAACCTTGGGCAGACACAAACATGATATACAATACAACATACAAAATCAGGACAAGTGCTCAAAATATTGTTATGGAATATCGAGGGACTCACTTCAAAACTTGCTGATATTGATACAAGCTCCTTTTTGGAGTCCTATGACATTCTCTGTTTACAAGAAATATGGAGTATGGCACCAGAAAATAAGTTAATCCCTGGATTTTCTACAATAGGTACACCGGCTTGGTAGACCTAAATCAAGGCTGGCAATTTTTGTCAGGACCTCCTTGGACTTAGTAGTATCTAAACTTGAGACCAGAAAGAACCTGGTATCGGCAGTTAAACTTTATAAACCTTTCTTTACACTGATACTCTGCAATGTTTATATTCCCCCAAAAACTAAAAGCAAGGAAGACCCCTGGTGTAATTTCTTACATGACATGAACCGTATTCTGGAAAAAACTGGTAATTTCACAGTTTTTATTATGGGCTATTTAAATGCTCAAATTGGACTAAAGGACTTAGAAGATTATCTTTATATGGGGTTTCTGCTGAATGTAATAGAAATAAGCCCAGGGTTAACCTTGTACAGAAAACTGGAGGATAAGAACCAAAATAAAAGAGGCAGATGGGCAAATACTTATTTCAGAGAAAAAAACTTTATTCTCATAAATGGTAGAACTTAAAATGATAGCACAGGTGGTTATACATTTGTGGGACCCAAGGGTTACTCAGCAATAGACCTTTTTGGGGTAAACAGGGAAGGTGCAGAGATGTTACATGACATGAAGATATTGGACCAACCAGAATCAGCACACCTCCCAGTTGGTATAATATTTGTAGCAGAAATTCCTAATATGAAAAGAAAATAAAATTTTTCCACCATGGAAATTATTAATCTTAAGAGAATAAGATGGCATACTCATTCTATTCGAACTTTCAATGAGATATTTTTACAACGACCCCTGGTTGAATTGAGAAATGAAATATTATTGAATGATAATTTAAATTATATTGTATTTATTTATTTATTTAGTTTTTGTTGACCGGGTAAGTGCACTAGACAGATCATGCCTATTTTCAGGCACGACCCGGGGGAGGGGGATACAGATGAATGCCAACTGACCTTGAACCAGATTAAGCTGTTGGTGGTATTTTTAGTGAATGAGGGAAATTTGGCCAGGACACCGGGGAAATTCCCCTACTCTTTTTCAATAAGTGCCATGGGATCTTTAACATCCACCTGAACTACCACCAATCCAGGCAGATGGGACCTTGGTTTAATGTCTCATCCGAAAGATGGCACCTCAGAAGTGCAGCACCCCTCTCATGCTGCACTACTGTGTTAGTACTGGGATATTAACCTAAGTGCCAGATGTGGGAACTGAACCCACAGCCCTCTGATCTCCTGGCCTCAGAGGTGAATGTGCTACCTACTGAGCCACTGACACTGGATATTGCAGAAAACTGGGAAAGGTTGACAAATTACATCAAACCTTTTTGTAAAACTGCATCTTCAAGGGTATTTAAACCCTGTACACGGTTTAAAAAATGCTGTAGAAAGGCAAAATCTGCCCCTAAACCATAAAATAAGAGAAGCTATGGAAAAAAAAATGCACAGAAAATAAAAGTATTAAATCAAGCTAGGTGAGATAATAATAAACTCCTGGATCTAGAGAAAAATAAATGTTACAGATTACAATGGGATAAACTATGAAAGGCTATAGTGGAGAAAGATACAAAGACCTTCTGGAGTCTGGTGAGTGGAAGCCATGGCCAATTCCATAATAAAATGTATGCACACATTACCCTTACAATATGGGAAAAGTATTTTGAATCATCATTTTTTTCAGAAAAAGAAAGGCTGGAGACAATTAATCATATTAACGCATCCACATAAACCTTGGTCAATTCTTTTACTATGAATAGTGATGAGATTATTCAAGCAATTACATCATTAAAATTAAATAAGTCTCCAGGCCCTGATAGTATAATTGGCGAAATATACAAAACATTTATATATTGGTGGGTACCTCTATTGGAAAAGTATTATAATGCAATACTGAAAGGGCAACATATATCACAGAGCTGGCTAGGCAGTGTTGTATATCCAATTTTGAAAAAGGGAGATCCACTAAATCCAAAAATGTATAAACCAATCAGCTTAATAGATATTTCACAGAAATTATTCAGTAAAATCCTATTGGGAAAATTAGAGAACTGGATTGATGAGTACTTGATCCTGAGTGAATAGCAAAATGGATTTCGAGAAAGTAGGTCCACGGTACAACATTGTTATGTTTTGAGACACTTAGTCTGGAAATATCTGACAGTGAAGCATAGCAAATTCTATTGTTGTTTCGTGGACCTAACAGCAGCCTTTGATAAAATCAGCAAACATTTGCTCTGGAACAAATTGAAAGACTTAAACCTAGACAGAGCCTTGCTTGATTTATTAATCAGATTGCATAAGGACACTTGGATGCAAATACAATACAGTCTATGGGGATCTTTGACATCTCCCATCACTACAAATGTTGGTGTTAGACAGGGTTGTATCCTTGCTCCAACCCTATTTAATATCTACATAAATTCTGTATTGCAGGCCCTGGAAAATCCAGAATATCATTCTCCCAAAATAAGCAAGGACAGAGTATCACTTCTAGCCTATGCTGATGACATTGTTCTGTTTTCAACCTCCCTGTTAGGTTTACAAAGGAAAATGAATGCATTTGTCAATTTATGTAATAGAGATGGGTTATTGATCAATGAAAATAAGACTACGGTTGTGATCTTTGGAAATAAAGCAAGGATTCTACCAAAGATTTTTATGGGTAAAAATAGAATAGAAATAGTTAAGACTTATGACTATCTTGGAGTACGCTTTTCTCAAACTACATTTTGGAAGAAACACATTGACTACATTGAATCCTAAACTAAAATAGCAGCCAATGCCTTTAGACAATTCATCTCAAAGCTGGGAAGAGCTTCCATACAAGGTATACTGAATGTAATAAAGGCAAAAATTAATACTAGTATAGTTTATGGTGCAGAAATTTGGGGAAGTCAAAAGTTTGAATCCATTGAACGAGTAATTAATAAACTCTATTGTCATATATTAATGCTACCTCAACCAGTACCAAAGGAAATCCTATGCTTGGAGCTGGGACAACTTCCTTTGGTAGCCTTCATTTTAGAAAAACAAATTTTTTTTTTGTTAAAGTTAATACAACTACCAGAACAAAGAATTCCCAGATGGTGTCTAGAAGAGGAAATACATTATGTCTCATTGAACTTCATAGCACCTACTATTCAATTTATTAGGAACAAACTTTATCTCTATGGGTTAGGTCATTTTATAACAAATGTTTTATCATAAGTCACTGGAAAGAATTACAGCATTTGTTAAATCTAGAGTTAGAGATTTAGCCAAATCTCAGGATAATGAAAGGATAACCTCTCTCAAGAACTACAGATGGTATTGAATAATAAAGCAAAACCCTGGTCTGGATCCATATCTCATTAAATTAACTAACCCCTGTTCCAGATGTTTAAAAACAAGATTCAAGATAAAGCAATATAAAACAAACTAAGTCTACCACAGACAGGGAAGGGGAAAAGTTGAATCTCCCGTTTGCTCATGTGGGATTCAAATGGAAGATGATTGGAAACATGTACTATTATTATGCCCTCTTTTCAATTCTGTTAGACGGAAATGGTTAGGGGACATTCTGGCAAGTACTGACCTCCCTCCCGACCAGTTGATACTGTTTCTCCTAAATAATACAAATGCAGTTGTACTAGAGAAACTGGTAACATGTTTAACTGCTCTTCATTTATGACAATTTTACATGAATCATGGCTGTCTGTACATGTGAATTTATTTGATATTTATGGATATATTTATTAGAATCTTTAGACCTTGGAAGTAAGGATTGTTCTTAATATGTCTTAAATTAAATTATGTAACTGTGAGATTTGTACAATTGTGAAATTCTATCCTTTTGGAAATTGTACTATGATATTAGATTTTAGTTTTTGTAAAAGCCTTGGCTGATCAAATAAATTAAACCTTGAACTTTGACTCTTCTCTAGGTTCTGTGACTTCAGGGGTTTCTCTAGAGGTTGAGAAAAGTGCTGCTGTGCTTTGATTGGTTTTCTGTTTCTACTTTGCTGCCAATTTTGTCTTTTATGTCATGGTGGATCAGTGTTATCCCTGTTATGCACTCTGTTACAGTCTGTTATTGGAGTTTGCATACTTTACGTGTTGTTATTTTATTTTAGAAAACTTCAATAAAATGTTTATATACAAAAATGAATTACTCCAATATGGAGAGCACATTATATGCCATGAATGAGTTAGTTAAATAATAAGTTTTGTATGACTAAATTTATTAAGAAAGTTTCATTTACTTTATTTTATTTAAAATTTGGTAACTGGGATAGTCACACTGAGACAAGGCTTATTTCCAGGTGCAACCCAGGGAGAAAAGGGAAACAAAACATACAGTTTCACATGGGATACATAGTCAGAGCAAGCCGACAATTTAAAGATGGACTCTGGCCAAAAGTACTACATTGCAGAATTAGAATAAGCATACCCCCAATAAATTCCATACCAAACATTAAGTTTTAACATTACTTCATTTTAATGTTATGAGATATTTTGTAACCCTGATTTCACTACCTGTTCAAAAAAGACAGTTTCAGTAAAGAGCTGCTTACGATGTCATCTCCTGAACTTTTAGTCAAATCCTCCCTGTCAATAAGCTTATACAGTAGAACTTGTTTCTCCAAAGTTTAAAGTGATTTATGGAAGGTTGCCATAGCAAATGGGCATAGTAACCTGTAGGAGTTGTGAATCAGTCTCCTACCATTCAAACTGCCAAAAAGTACTGTTTTTCATAAAAAAAACCTTTTATTTCAGTGCTCTATTTCATTTTCATAGCCCTGCTCCTTTTTTTCCTCAGTGCTGCAAACCCCAGCCTTTATATCTTGCAAGGAAAACAACATTTTTAAAGTGATTTATCAAGCTTTGCCATAGCAAATGAGAGTAGTAAACTGTACTAACCTGTAGGAGTTGTGATTCAATCTTGTACCATTCAAATTGCCAAAAAGTGTTTCTTTCCCATGGCTTTTATTTCTGTGCTTTGCTTCATTTGCAAAACCTGCTCCTTTTTTTTCTCAGTGCAACAACCCCCACATGTGATATCATGCAAGGGAAACAAACCTTACCTGGTTATCAAAGACTAAAATAAAAAAAAATTAAATAAAAAATAAATAAAAGTTTATAAGCACCGTTTCGTAATTGCAGACATCTTCACTACCAAGTGGAGACTGCATCTCTCAGTAAAGAACTCTTGTCAACTAGGTACTATATGCACAATGCCTTGTTTTGAAAATAAACATATGAGAGTTTTTATTGTTGAGGCCACTACAGAGATGTGAGACTGCACCTCACAGTTAGGGAACTGGAAAGCGACTTCTTATTGTACTCACAATGCCTTGTTATGTACATCTGCATATTAGGTGCAGCCACATACAAAAAAACCTGACTTCTAGTTGCCACACTGGGAACCCACCCCAGCATGGCAAACATCCATATGGCTGATGGGGGTGCCCAATCCCCCATCAGCTCCACTGCCCCCCCATAGCAACCTTCCAGCTGCCACACTGGGAGCCCACCCCAGCATGGTAAAAGTCCTGCATTGTCTTAAAATAAAATGACCTGTAAGATAAAATGGTCCCTCACTGATTGTCTTGACCCCCTCCCCCTATCCGCGCCCACCATCTGCACACCCTGCCTCCCCACACACCCCCACCCCATACTTACCTCCGGAGTCCAGCGTGATGATCTTCGGTGGACCGGGAACACATCTGCACTCTTCAAAGCCTGCCACAAACTGAGGAAATGCCAGTAAGCTGTATAATGGAATAAATAGGATTTTTTCCAACTCTGATGCATATCTCAGGCATTTTGGGGAATTGTTTCATCAAATTTTCAAAATGGGGTTCTTGGGACCCCACCTCATGAATTCTGGCACTGTCATTTTTTAATTCGGTCCCGAAAGGTGATTTTGCAGTCACTGCACGGAACCATCTTTTGGGACCAAGTAACAAAATGACAGTGTAACAGTTCATGGGGTAGGCCCCCCAAAACCCTATGTTGAAAATTTGGTGAGCGTGTGTTGAGCAGTTCCTACGCGCACTTGTAACATCGCAAATTTTTTATATTTCACTCCAGATTTTCAGCATTGCCATTTTACCACACTTCCTTATGAGCAGTATAGCTGTCATTTTTCACATCTTGACCAAAATTTGTTTTTGCGCAAGTAGCACACAATGGAGTGGTCGGTGTGCAAAATCAATGTTCAGGACAGATTAAGAAAATCACAGTGACACTGGTCTTGAAATGGCTATGTTGAAAATTTGGTGACAAAAGTCCATAAACTGATTGTGTTATGAGCGTGCATTGCACAGTTTCCATGCACCATCATAAGTTCACGTATTTGTAATATTTTCAGTCTAGATTTTCTACACTGGCATTTTTCACACCTTCTTATGAACAGTACAGATGTCATTTTTCACACCCTGGCCAAAATGTGTTTTCACACTTCCAGCACATAAATGCGTGGTTGCTGTGGGAAATCAGTGTTCGGGACACATTAAGAAAATCACACTGACACTGTTCATGAGCAGAGGTCCCAAAATGCCTGTGTTGACAATCTGCTGTAAACAATCCCTAAACGAATTACATTATGGGTGTGTGTTGCACAGTTTCTACGCACGCTCGTGACTTAACCAGTTTTTTTATATTTTCACTCCAGATTTTCGACATTGCCATTTTTCACACCTCCTCATGAACAGAACAGCTGTAATTTTTCACATCCTGTTCAAAATGTTCAAAATGTGTTTTCGCACCTGTGCTGCCAAATGGCATAGTCACCGTGCAAAGTCAGCTTTCGGCTAACAAACTGATATTGCCACTATTCATGAGGTGGGGGGGGGTCACAAAAAACACATGTTGAAACATTGGAGTGAAAATACCAATGAACGCCTGCTTCGTTAGGGTTTCCAGCCATAACGCCCCATCCTGTAGAGACTGACAGGCCTCAGGGATATGACTTGGGATTGTTGCCTGTAATGCTCATACCATTCCACCCCCACCTACACCCTGCAGCCAGTGACAGGCATCGAGGTGTGCCTTGGACTCTCAGAACCAAAGTTCACCCCATTCTCCTATACTGCACCCATCTCATTGTATTTCCTTATGGAATGGGGTGAGCATAAGGCCCAAAGACCCCAAGGCACACCGTGAAACTTGTCGGTGTCTGCAGGGAAGGGTGTGGTGACACAGCATGGCCGTTATACCTGATGACCCAAAGGCACACCCCAATGCCTGTCAGTCACTGCAGAGTGGTGGTGGGGTTGGCTTCAGTTCAATACTTCACTGCCATTCCTATTATGCATCTCTCTAACTCCTACACTACCAATGCCAATGCCTGCAAGCAAAAATTCGGCATTGACAAATGGTTGTTCTTTTAGTGTCCACCCAATATCCTGATATATTTTGACCTTTTATTGTTAAATTAATAATCTGTTTTTTTTGCTTTTGCAACTTCCCTGATTTCTTCTCTCCTCAGAACATGTTCCTTCTTTTCATAATGACTGAACATTCTATGACACCAGTAAGTACATTCCAGGTTATTCAGATGAATAGCATGTAATTATGTTGTCATGGAATGTCTTAAAAATACGAAAAGAAGGAACAGTAGCTGCTGATTAGAGTTCAACTCTATGTAAATCTTATTTTATCACAAAATGGTCAAAGCATATTGGAATTAACAACTGTCATGGAACAGAATGTGGGAGGGCAGCTGACTATATAGAGATCATTTTCTATCACCTTTAAAGGTTACCCAGGCCTTGTCATTTCTGTTTCTTGACTCAGATCCAGGCTGGGTTGGTGCTGACATTTAGGATTAGCATGGACAAGGTCTTGAATGAATACAAAATCTCAGGTTACCCCTATTTTGCCTAAAGAAATCAATCCAGTCACCTAAATGACCCTTATTTATCACCCTAAATGCTGCATGTTCATATTTTATTTATAAAATCTGACTCTATATGTCAGTCTAGCTTAATAGCTGTAGTTCTGCTGCTATATCCCTTGTCCTGCAAGCCATTATGCAACCCTTCCATTCTCACAGCCAGCTGTCCTGTATTCTCCATTCTTCTCCTTCCTTGCATGTAGTCTACTTCCCAACTCACTGCCTACTGTCATGCTACTCCCATACTTAATTGCCTGTTTGTTGTAAGCATTTTCAGATATTTTTGTAGATATGTGCACCCTGCCTGAGGAAGTGGTGGGGGCTGAAACAATCAAGGGATTTAAGAATGCATGGGATAGACATCGGGGAATCCTGAAGGTCAAGGGTAAAGGGTAACAGACTTCTAGAAAAACTTAAAGAGATCTTACAAGCTCAAATGGGCAGACTAGGTGAGCCATTGGCCTGTATCTGTCTATAGTATCTATGTATCTATATGTATGTACATGATGTATCTATGATAGCCTGTTACAGGGTGAATCCTGCTGCCATAGAGGATGTTAATGGGATGCAGCACTACCACTGTAAGTCCTCCCCATGGCGCAAGTTAACTAAAAATAATAACATTCTGTTTCAAGAGATGGACCTAGGTCAGAAGTGAAAGGAAAGAAAACCATTAAAGTACATCAGCCTCATTTCACTATCTAGCTGCACAACTTTCATCATTTCTGTAACTAAATATCCAGCTTACCCCCAGTACGATAACCCTGGAGGTGCTCTTTATTTGTTTACACACACACACACACACACACACACACACACACACACACACACACAATGCATGGGGAATGGAAGGGCTAAATGTCAAGCCACTGATGTAAAGAAGCTTCAGGTTACATTCTCTGAGTAGTCCTCCAAAAGCTGGGAAAGAATGAGAAGAGTTAAGCCCTGCATGGACTGTGCTAGCAACTGTGGACTGTTTTCTGGCTGAACAGCTCTGTTTTCAGTGTAGCAGGGGACACCCCATACTTCAGGCAGCCAATAAGCAGCCAGGTTGATGCAAAGTTCAAAATCTGCAAGTGTGGTTAAGCCCTACCACCTGGAGCACATCCTCTACAACAGCTGTGTGAAACTGCTCAGGATGGCAGGTTGTCTGAGTTCCACAATGACTGGACACTGCTGGCCCATGACAGGTCAATGGAGGAAATTCCCATCCATAGAGAAGACAGTCTGGGATTTCAGTATATAACTGTATGTACTTGGCTGCTAATTGAATTTTTCAGCAGACAGCTGTTTGTGTTGGAGTGCCCTGTACCCCCCCCATCTCCTTTCTGAAACAGTTTTACTCTGCCTACAAAGCTGCTGCTATCCGTAGAGTCCTCATTCAGTACAAAGAGTGGAAGGTTTTTAATAACAAGTGCATTGTGAGGGGAGAAAGTGAAAGCACATTGGGACCAGTCACTCCAGACTGAATGAGTTTGTCCTACATTATAGCACAGCCTACCTGTTCCAAATGAGGATATCATTTGCTGCCTTATTTCCTTCCAAATTATGGGAAAGGACTTGAAAAAGAGACACATTTTACTTGAATAAAATGTGTTTCTTATCAATGTCCTTTCCACAATGTATTTGAATAAAGCTGTTAAGCCTACCATTTCAAAATTGCAGGGTTTTTCTGGGAGAAGCTCAGCCATGCTGCAGGAGGTTATTATAGGTGAGGGACCAGCCTAAATTTACGGTCTATATAGGAATACTGCCCTGCAGGTACTGAATGAAACCCCCCCTGGGTTAGGGGCATCATTATATGCATATATGGGGTCATTGTTTTGGGGTCAGTTTGACCCAGACCCTCAGGGGTTAATGTTTTACCACCCCAGAGACTGCTTGCTGGCATTGCAGGACTGCCTGGGGTGAGGGCTGGGTATTTAAGGGGTAGAAGAGGAAGGGAGAAGGGTGGTGGCACATAAAAGTGGAGTCGATTGCCTGCTCAAAGTGCTAGCGACATTTTTGTTTAGTTGCATTTCACCATTGATGTGGTGGAGAAACCTCACCCTGCTAGGGATGTGGAAGTGGCTGTGTCAAGGCTTTCCCCATTTGGAGGTGAGAAAAAAGAGAAAAACAGCTGCCCCGCAGGAGAAATTGGCAGTGAGTGAAAGAATGGAGTGAAGAAGTGAGGACTGAGGGAGAGCGGAAGGACAACAGCTGAGATGGGGACATGTCACCCACGTCTCATGGGAACAGTTGCTCAGAGCGAGCTGCCCTCTCAGAGGTTGTATGAGAAGAGAACTATGGCCCTGAAGTGAGAGGTTGCCCATTCTGAGTTCTGAAACATTTCAGTTTTGGGAGAAAGGAGTAGCATACACAAGGTGAAAGGCCACACTGCTCCAAGTTACAAGAGGAAGGTGTGAATCTTGCAGGACAGTGATGAGAGGTAGCCCTGCAGGACTGTGGATGGCTGCTGGTGAATAAGCTAAGCTGACTAAGGTATCGGGTCATACAGATAATGTGCCGCTGAATGGACTGTGTGCAAAGGGACTTATGGACTCTGCCACATATAAGGCCATACTGGTCCAGTGTGATGTGTTCTCTCCCCTCTGATTTGTGATTAATTGCTCCATGGAGTTACATCATGTTTGATTTAATGGGATCCCACTGTTTTAATGCAGTTGGAGAGTTGTCCTGGTTCTTTGAAAGACTATTGATGCTACTAACCAATAGTTTCCTTTCTAGCCCAGCACCAGGAGACCAGGTGCACCCCATCTCTGGAGGACTTGGAAACTGTAAACTATCTGTGCAGTGTCTACTGTGGCAACCCCCTCCACGTGGACAGTGACCACCATCATACCCCTAGACATTGGGGAGGGGTGAGCTACATGAACAATACAGGACAGTTCCTAAGAATCAAGCACTTATGTGTAAATCTTGAGGGACCTGTGAATCTGAAAGGGCATTTCTGGGTATATATCTGTATTATTGTCTTTCCTTGTAACAAGACTGTGTTTTACCTTTGTGTTTTTCTATGCAGAAGTGACAAAAGTGTATTGTGTTAATGGCAATATTTCTGGAATATGACTAACAGATCAGGTGCCTCCAAGTATTTATATGGAGCTTCCAAGTACTATATATGGAGCTGGCTAAACAGCTACAGTATGTTCACTGCTGAGCCTCAATGCAGTAAGATCTCCTGTATGATCTGAATGGAAACTAGACTAGATGTCTTGGGACTAGTCTGTGCTGGGCAGTGGAGGGAGTCCTGCCCACTAGTGGTACTTTACTGGGGCTAAAGGAATGAACATGTGTTCAAACCTTTCAGTTCTTCCACTGCTGGTGCTGCTGACAACTGCATTCCTCTTGAATTAAGGCATTTTGCATCCTTTCTAACATTTCTTCCTACATCATTGACTACTTGTGTTCTTCACAATCAGCCACCATAACACATAGACCAATAACAGTCTGCTAGCCCTTTCCTTTGTCTTTCTGGAAGGGCAATGTGAGCCTTATCAGTGGTGCCAGCTAGGATGCATATCACAAAATGTTGCAGTATGTTACAGGGAACAGTGTAATTCAATGGCAATTAAGCCCTACTGTATTTTACTGCATAATTTTGTGGCTTGTCTTTTACTGCAAGTTCCTGTATTGCATTGTGGCTGACTCCACTGTTCCTGCCAAACCCTGAAGCACTTAATTAGATTCTGGGTGAGTGGGTGTCGATATCTAATTCAGACTATGTTCATGATTGGTCCGTAGGTCCTAAGCTGAGCTCTGCATGAGCTGATCTCCCAACCAATAATATTCCTTTGGGTATTGTGGCTCATTGCATCTTATTCCTTGCTATATTGCTTCCCCCTCCCTACCTGTCTCAGCACAAGTGCCTGGGAAACCTATCCCCACTAAGGGTGCCATCTAGCATTACTTTACATGCACAATACAGTTTTGTATTTGCTTCTATAACTTTAACATAGAAATCAGCCCACAAAGCTACCTAAAATGTTGCTTCATAGGCCCGCAGCATCCAAGGAGAAAGAGGGACATTTGTGAAGGAATGTCTGCCTTTGGAATGGGAAGGCCACAGCAGGGCAGCCATTTATGATCAGCACTGCCAGACAAAAACCAAACCTCAGACCCATTTAAAACAAATCAACCTCCATATATTTTGTATTCCCTTATACAACAGCATGTCTGGAAGAGCACAACTGTATTGGTAAGCTTCCTAGCTCCTTATCAGGCCTTGTATTCCTTGGCCAGGATATTCAGAGCTGTGCCAGAGGCAGGCTCAAGAGGGGCGCAGTGCAAGTACAGTGTGCCATGGTGTAATGGGCGTGATATTCAAAGGTTGCACATGACAGTATGCACCTGTGCAATGCAGCTGAATATGGACGGATGCACCATAGTGCAACCAGAGATGCACCAGGGAGCAAGACATAAAGTGCAATAGCGCTCCCAGGGATGCGCAGAGGAGCAAGGCAAGTAGCACAATAGCAGTGGCCACCAGTGTGCAAGGTGCAGAGGAGCATGCTCCAGGACACACAGGGCCCATGCAACAGGCACAACGGGAGGCATGCCACAGGGGTCGGAGGCCCCACCACCAGGGTGCACAGTGCACCAGCTGAGAGGCACAGTAGGCACATGTGGGCACACTGCCCAGTGAGCATGTGGAGGTAGTAGGCCCCTGATCATGTGCACCACATTGGGGCATGGTGCCAGGGTGGCAACAATGGCCCCTGACACACAGCCCATGGCAACACTACAGGGAGGCTGGGGACAGCCGGCAACACACAGGCAAACAGCACACAAGGCACACACCACATGACCTGGAAGGACAGACCACAGTCACTCCACCCAAACCATGGTGGAACAACACCAGGTACAACCCCCCCGTCCACCCCAGACATTCCACACAGCAGCCAGGCACACCACTGCAGCATGGCTCCACACGCCAGCTGCAAAGCAGACATGGACATAGATGGGTCACCAAAAAGAATGTATTGTAACAGGCAAAACAAAACTATTTACACATATACAAGGATCAGGGAAAAGAGGGACCACCCACATACAAGTAGGCCAGGGAAGGGAGGCAGGGAGCATGGGCAAAGACAAGAGAAAAGGACAAGGGAGGGCAAGGGAGGTTGCTCAGGGAAGGGGTAAGCACACTGGCAGATGGGTCTGAAGGCCGTCACGGGCATTGGCATTGCCATCTGTGCTGTGAGAGTGCCAGCTGCTGCACCACCTGTAGCGTGGCAGTCAAAACCCGGAGGATCTGCCAGAGAAGGCGAGTATGGACATCCCTGGTCCTGACACCTAGGACAAAGGAGTGAACACCGTATGAGTGCATATCCAGAATGTTGCAGCCCACCCACCATGTGCAGCGGGCATCGGTGACATGTGCCCCTGGGTTGGCAGTCCACCACCCACAGTGAGTGCACCCACATGAGCTACCCATCCAGGGACCCACAGCTATGCAGAACACTGCACTCCAACACTGCCCATGTGCAGCACACCACCACCATGGAAGGCAGGCAACATAGCCATGCAGGCGGTTGTCAGTGGCACAGCCTGGACCCAGGTGCACCCACAGCCCACCTGCTGCAGCCACCCACATGTGCGATAGCCACATTGTGCTGCAGAGGACAGTGCAGACAGTGCACAGCTGGAGGGGGCCATGCGCACAGAGGGCTGTGTCCCACTCCCACCCCTGATGCCTACCCTGCACAGCACAGAATCATGTAAATGTGTCTATCTGCATTCTAAGGCACACCCTGAGGCTGTCCAGCCACCATGCCAATGCGGCCTGTAACTGGTGCACTGTCCCCTGCGGTGGTCCATCCTGGCCCGGCCACAGCACCAGTGAGGCGGGCCCGCTTCCGATCTTCAGGGCCTAGGAGGAAAGTATGAAGAAAGACAGATCTGTACTGGGCAACACCACAGGTCCCCCCTCTGGCACAGCTTGACACCCTGCACATCATGCCAGTGGTGCGGTGGCACAGAGCAGCCACAGAGTACCACCACTCCCAACGGGGCATGCAGCTCCAGCCCCCCAGTGGCATGGCATTCCAACAACACCGCCCCATGGACCACTGGATGGGAATGGGAACAGGCGCTGTACACTTATCTGGCAGTGGCACAGTGCCCCCTCTGGATGCGTTCCTCTAGCATCTGCAGCTTCTACGGGTCATACATACAAAAAACTAATACCACAATAATATTTAAATTACAATAACTACTTAACATCCATACAAATAAACTACATAAACATACAAAACACATTCATTCACATATATAAAGTGCAAATCTTCATCATGTTTAATACATAATGTTCATGGTAGATCAACAATAAACCTTTTATCTGCTTCAACTTTAAACCATCTTTTTATTTCTCCTATACTGGGACTAGAACTAAGTGGTCTAAGATAAATTGGAAATGAATTCCATATATTGGGACCTAAATAAAAAAATATGTGCTCTACCCAAATCTGTCCTTCTTCTGGGCAAAACATATTCCATACCCTCCACAGAGTGTAGGCCTCCTCTAATTTTCCTAACCTGAAGTTCATCGATAATATATTCAGGTACTTCACCCCAACTGAATTAACCATGTATATCAAGACATGAAAAGACCTTCTATCATTTGGGTACATCCAATTCAAGGACTGATATAGCTCTCTTCTATGTGTTCTCTTAGGAACATCTAAAATAAACCTTGATATTTTATTAAAAAGGACATCTATTTTAGCTAACTGGGTTAAAGTTGCCCCTATATAAACAATATCCCCATAATCCAAAAAAGGTTTCAATGTGACTGTGGCTACATAATTCCTCACTCTTTCATCCATACAGTTTCTAATTCTATATAGTCCACCCACATGTCCACTAACTTTCTTAATTATATGGTCTATGTGGGAAATCCATCCCAGTGATCTATCCAGATACATTGCTAAGTATCTATAACATTGCACTTGTTCAAGAACAATTTTATCTTTAGTTACTATATTCAGACCTAACTCGGAATAGGTTACACTATTTTCTTTAGAGAACAGTATAACCTGGGATTTTTTTGAGTTGAGAACAAGTCTGGATTCACTATAAAATAACTGAAGCTCATCAAATGCACTTTGAAGAGTAAGTTCTATCTGCATTATTGATGAACCCTCCACATAAATGATGGTATCATCTGTGTATAGATGACATTGTACATCAGATTGTTTAGAACAAAATCATTCATGTATAAATTAAATAATATTGGACCCAAAATGGATCCTCGGGGCACTCCAGAAATAATTACCCTAAAACCAGATCCCCATCCATTTATTGATACCATTTGTTTCCTTCCAGTTAGATAAGCATCAAACCACCCAACCACATTGGTAGAAATACCCAAAGCAAGTAGTCTGGACAGGAGGATGTTGTGGTCCAAGGTATCAAACGCCTTGGACAAATCAACAAAAATTGTCCCCACCGACATCCCCCTGTCCAGAGCACCCGTAATATCCCCAGTAACTTTCAGCAAGGCAGAAGTTGTACCATGCATAGATCTAAAACCAGATTGGAATTTATTAATCAATTTTCCATTTTCTAAATAAGTCTGAAGTTGTTTAGCTACCATCTTTTCAAACACTTTAGCTACTATCGATAGTAATGATATAGGCCTATAATTCTCCAATAAGACTCTAGATCCATTTTTAAAAATGGGAATTACTCTAGCTGATTTCCACATTTCAGGAATTTCCCCACATGTGAGTGACATATTAAAGATATTAGTTAAGAGGTATGAAATAACCGGACCAGCATATTTCAATAAGATATTAGAAATCTCATCTAGTCCCCCAGCTTTCTTAATATTTATTCTAAGTAATGCATTTTGTACATCTAATGGGGATATTGGTTCAAAATCAAACTCCTTACCCCTTTCAGAATCAGCTTCTATATCTTTTTTAAGAATTTTTAATGAAGAGAGACTGGTTATACCTTGTGATAAGGCCATTGTGCCCATGGTTGTAAAATAGTCATTAAAGCTATCCACAACCTGTGGGCCCAATGGAATTTCAGCCTTCCCAATTTCACATTTTTCCAGATAATCCAATTGTTGGTCTCCCTTCACCTTTTTTAGAACTTTCCAGAATTTACTCGGATTATCTCAGTCAAATTAGTTGTTAATTCCCTATTATAGTAATCATATTTAACTTTCTTAAGTTCATAATTGTAATGATTCCGCAGTTGTTTATACTTTACCAAATCTGTATCATCTTTTGTAAATTTAGCTACCTTCCACACCCTATCTCACTGTTTCTTAACTTTAAATAAATAAGAATTATACCAGGGGGCATTATTAAACTTTAATTTCCTAGTTTTAGGTGGAGCATGGCTATTGCAAATTGTCAAAAAATCCTCATGGAACATTACCCAAGCATCAACAACAGTGGGGACTAATTCTAAACTTTCCCAATTATACTCTTCCAACTCTAACATAAAATTTATATAATAAAAATTTTTAAATGATCTATAATGAACTGTTTCCACTGATTTTCTTGATTTCTTTTGATTTCTAATACCATATATCATCTAGTGATCCGAAAAAGAATCTGAGAGGACACCACTAGCCACAAATGTATTTGGGTCCATGGTAAACAGTAAATCTAAAACTGTAGAAGAAAGTGTATGTTTAGTGTTAACTCTCGTTACATCTGTAATTAACTGGGTCATACCCAAAATAGTACCCATCTCTAGATTACTCTCTTCCGTTTTCCAATCTACATTTAGATCCCCAATTAACATAATCTCATGACCATTCAAATATTACCCCAAAAAGTCCTGCAGTGCTTGAAACACCCCAGTACTAGCTTTTGGAGGTCGATACATACCCAATAATAATAAAGGCTTATTAAAGGGAAAATTGAATAGTAATGGAAGAACTTCAGAACCACACCAATCATGTTGGCAATTAATTGTTGACACATTTAGGGAGCTAAGTGCATAGATAATAACTCCCCCTCCCCTCTTTGTTCGATCTCTCCTCCATAAATTATAACCATTTATATGCACCATATGGGGGAGGAATCACCAGACCATACTGACACATGTCCATCCCCACAGGAAGAAGCATGTCCAAACTAGAGGAGACTGAGAATTATGGGCCTGCATGCAAGAACAGGCCCAACATCACCAGGGCAGAGTCAGATGCCCTATTCCAGGTGTACCTGGACCAGGAGCCACTCCTGAGCAGCTCCACAGGCACCCCACATGCCTGGGCAACAGCATCGGAGGGTGTGGACCATGCTGTGAACCAGCAGGGCAGCCACCAATGATCTGTGCAAAAGTGCAAAAAGAAGGTCAGCACAGACAGGAGGTGGAACAAGGAGAAGGTGGCAGCCATCTGGGCAGTGCATGCCACCACACGCGGGGGTCAGCCTTCCGTGCCCAATCTTACTCCACTGGAGGAGATGGTGGCAGCCACCATGCAGCACAGTGCAGTCAAGGGTGTGCCTGATGGAGGATTCCAGATGGGTGGTAGCCCATCACTGCATGGTAGGCTTGGCTGTGACAGGGGCATGGGGCAGGAGGCCTGAGGCAGGGGTGGGCAATAGTGACACTAATGTGACTGTGTTCCCTTTCAGCTCCTGATCACCTGTGTGCAGTGGCAGGGGTGGGGGTGTCTGCTGTGGGGGTGGTCCTGGACCCAGATGACCATCCATCCACCTCCACCAGACACAGTAGCCCAGATAGACTGCAGGCAGCACCGCTGTCCATCCAGATACCAGTGGCATGGATGCGGACGAGGCCCAGGCTGCAATCCAGCATGATGCCAGGCACGGTGTCCTGTGTGCTGAGACACAGATCAGGGCAGGGTCCAATTCTGATGATGATGAGACCTTCATCCTGGACAGCGATGTTGTGGCCGCAGGAGAGACACCCATACCACACTCCCACCACGGCAGTACAGCCAGTGACCCGGTGGTTGTTGCCTGCACACCAGCCACTGTGGCCAGCTTAGCCATGGCAGCCAGTGGTGCAGCAATGGCTGGCAGTGGTGGCAGGGAGGCTGGTAGTGGTTCAGCCATGCTGGTGTTACCCTGCATACAGTGGCTGGAGGGGAGGCAACAGCGAACAGACGGTGTTGAGGGAGGCCCAGGGCTGGGAACACCATTGGTGCACCGCAGGACAACCATCTCCAGGAGGGACCTGCTGTGCAGCGCCCACCATCGTGGGGTGCTGGGCCACAGGATCAGGACACACCCATGGGTTGGCACAGTGCCCGCACAGCCCAGGGCACTGAACCCTTGGACGAGCACACCCGACTGCTCCGGGCCTCTGTTAAGCAGCAGGTGTTAGTCACAGAAGGGGTGTGTGTGCTATGCATGGAGCTGCACCAGGCAACAGAGCAGCAGGACAGGGAATTCACCCTGCTTCTTGCTGAGAACATGCAGATGCGAGTGGAAATGGCCACAGCCATGGATCAGCTGACCGCTGCAGTCATGGCTGGACTGGCACCACTGGCCACCCTGGTGCATGGCCTTGCACTTCTAACACCGTGCAGTGCATTCTCCACCCCTCAGTCCCGGCGTCATGCAACTCCCATGGTGTCAATGCCGGGGTTTGCTGTGGGCATTCCCAGCACGCCTGATGCGGGCATGTTTGTGGGCCTGCAGACACCTGTGAAGACCCGGTCACGGTCCCACAGTGTCACCCCTGGGGGACTGTCTATGACACCCCCTGTGGCCATCAAGCAGACTGTGTCCACTGTGCATTCTTGGCGGGGCCATCCAGGTGTCTGCAGTGGCCGTGCTACTGTGCGGCGTCCCTGATCTTCCCACCTCTGTGTCAGCTGTATGCTGCCACCCTCTGTGCACATTGGTGCAGCGTGAACATGTGCATCCCATGGCCATGGCATCCATGGGCACTGCCACCCACAGCCCATGTGCCCACCTGCCCAGCTGCTGGCTACCATGGTGTGTTCATGATGATGCCAGCACAGAGCCGACTGGCACTGTGCAGTGCCACTCAGCTTCTGACACATGCCCAGTGCCCACCTCGGGGCGTCGGTAGAATGGGTCTAATGTGCATGTGTGAGTGTGTGTGCGCGGGGTGTGTGTGTGTGTGCACATGTTGTGTGGGCCTGTGCTGCATGCTGCAATGGTGTCTGTTCCTCACACCTGTCCATGCCCCTTCCCACAGTCCCTGGCATGGGGCACACCCATGCCTGCCTGTCTACTGTGCCCTGAGTCCTAGCCCTTGCATGTGGCTATTGTCACCTTCCTACATGCTCCATAATGCTCCTCAGTGATCATGTCTCTGTACCGCAGGCCCACCCTGGTCAGCCGGAGATCCCTTCACCCTGGGAGGTGTTGCCTACCACTGGGCCCTGTGGCCACGTCATCCCCACTGCTGTCCCCCTCTTTGACCTTGACAGCTATCCCACAGTCGGTGGCCATGTTGTATAGTGTACAGCAGGCCAAGAACAGGCCCCAGGTCTTTGAGGAGCTGTACTGTAGGGCACCACCAGACCTGTCCAGGAAATGGAACTGAGCCTTCAGCTGCGCGAACACCCACTCGATGATGTTCTGTGAGCTGGTGTGTGTCTCATTGTATTGCTCCTGTGCTGGGGTCAACAGGCACTGGTATGGGGTGAGCAGCCATGGCCGGAGTGGGTAGCCACTGTCACCTGTGTATAGAGATGCCTAGTTAGCATGGTGGACTTAGTCATTTCACCCCCCGCCATCCCGGCCACACCCCTGGCAACCATGCCTTGGCAACCCCCATGCCGTACTCTGCATTTCCGGCATACCGTATCCACAGTATACTCATCAACTAGGTGGCCAGTGGGGATGTTCCCACTCGTGAACCTCTGGCACAGTGCTGACTGATGCCAGATGAAGGCATCATGTGCTCCACCGGGGTGTGTGGCACAGATATTGATTATACGTCCCCTGGCATGGCACACCACCTGACAGTTGACACTGGGGTAGCCCTTCCTGTTCATGTAGGCTACACCCTCTGGGCCAGATGGTGTGCGGATGGCAACATGGGTGCAGTCAATGGCCCCTAGCACACCAGGCAGCCTTGCCACCCTGTGGAACCCCTGCATGTTTGCTGTACGCTTTGCCTGTGTGCTGGGGAAATGGATGTACTCCGCAGCATGTGGCAGCAGTGCACTGAGGAATTGTGTGAGGAGCCATGACGCGTCCGACTGGGTTGTGCCTGTGGTGTCCCCTGTTGGTCTCTGGAAGGTACCCGTGGTGAGCAGGCACATGACGGCCGTGACCTTCATCTCCACCGACAGGGTGTGGCTCCGTCTTGGGGGTGCCTGCATCTCCTCACTGCACAGCTCACAGAGCCACCTCAGAATTGCCCAGTTTAGTTGGTACTGGCCCACGATCTCTGTATCACTATACTGTTTGAATGTGATGTGGGCACAGTACCACCTGTTCCAGGCGTAACACCAATGGGCCCTTCCATGGCCACGCTGGTCTGCGAGCTGCCTTCTCACACCTCCCATTACCACCTCCATCTGGAATATGGCACTGGCCATGTCCTGTGTTGTGTCTCCTCCCCCCCAGGTGGCTCTCTCCCCAGGCCCCCATGGCAGTGGGCTGCTGTCTGTGCCCCTGTGCTGGGCGCACCCCTGTTTCTGACTGACTGGCCTGCAGTCTGAGGCCTCTGACTCCCACCTCTCTGTGCTCCTGTGCAGCCCCTCCTGTGCTGGGTGTCACAGGCACTCACTGTGTGTTGCCTTGCACCCTTTCCCACATCCACACACACACACTCATTCAGTCACACACATGCTCAGAGCCCCAGTCTCTGGCTGTTTTGGTCTCCTTGATACGCACTCTGTACCTCTCCCAGCCTGCCTATCACTGTGTTGCTCCCCATGCTTGTTCAGGCTACCCCCTCACTCTCCCTCTTTCTGGCTCCCCTGTGGCACTAGCCTCCTTCCGTGGCTTGCTCCCTCTTTTTATGTGCTCAGGTCTGCTCCACGCAAGTCCCATTTGCTCCACACTTGTGCCATTCGCCTGTCATTGAATATCGCACTGTGCTACATATTCATGGCTATACCCCCTGCACTTGTACATGCATTCATTACCATTGCACATTGGCTCAATAGGATCTGCGCCATGCATTTGCTGCTACTGAATATCGCTCTCTGGAGCATTGGCACACTTGCACTGGCGCATCCCTGTTGCACATTGTGCAACTACTCTGAATATCCCGGCCCTTGTCTCAAACTTCACCTACTTCCTCAGGGCCCACAAAGTCAGGTGCATGCATATACTGGGGTGTTCCAGATTAATAGGCCAGATTTCCTTTGATAGCTGGCTCCCAAAGCCTGTGAAACAATCTCCCCACTGAATTAGAGGTGCAGAGTCTGCTTTTATCCTAATGTAACTTCTCAAATCCCACTTTGCCTGTAGCTTCCATTATTAGCCATACTAGCAGGGTGATTTCATTCCTACGTTTTTTTTTTTTAATTTTGTTTACCAACCTAGCTGAAGTATGCTTTAAGTTCCTGGTTTTCAAAGCCCACTGTTGTATTCTAGACTGTATAATCTTGCAGCCTTCCTTGAGGCACAAATGAAATTCCAGATAATACTGTCCGTAATAGTTTTGTTTCCTTTTTGTTATTATCTGTATCATTTTATGATTAACAATGACATTTTTACCTCAGTGTTTGCCCACAGAGTATACTTGGTAAAAGGTGTATGTATACTGCCTTTACCTTGGCTGAAGAGTTCTGCTCTGGTCACTCCTCTCACTTCTATGACAATTGAAGTGTGTGTGTTCATGGCCCCTTAAATCTGATGCAAGCCATGCTCATGAGGGCCCACAAGTTTTGTGGTGGTCAGCTCTTGTTCCATGACATCCGATGACATCCAGTGGTTTGGCAAATAACTACACTGCAGTGACATGCAATAAGCAAGTGTTTACACTTGCAAGCCATCAGATAAACATGATGTGCTTGATTGTTTTCTAGATCATTTTTAGCCTACTCTAATAAGCCAAATTCATAAGGGAGGACTTGAAAAAAGATTCCATGCCTGAGCGTGCAGACCCTGCACTCGACAATCTTTCCCAATGCAGTGCAAACACAAGAACTGATCATATTTGAAAAAAAGGCTTCAAAGTATTTTTTTTTTTAACACATTCACTTTGGCAATAATCTGTTCTTTAGTTCCTACAGCCATAACCTCCTGTTTACAAACAGGGCATTGTTGGAACCAAGCATGTTGCAGAAATGCAAGCAGTGGTGACAGCCCACAAAGCAGTTCACAGTGCTCACTTTGCTGATCCTTTCCCACTCTGCTGTGGCTTCGGTAGTGGAGTACAGAGTGGTTTACCACAACCGGGCAGTGTCCACACTACCTCATTTTCACCACAGCACCTCTAGCGCTTAGGTTGCTGCAGTGCAAATGTGGCAGTGTAAACTCATCTAAAGAGTTGCTTTTCAACTCAGTGTGTCTTCCTGATTAGAAAAGTTTAAAGAAAAATTAAAAAGAATGAATAAATAATAAAACATTGACTGGAAATGGAGCATTCTCATTGGCTGCTTCACTTTCTAATAAGTAAGGTTTACAGACTGAAACCCTTATGTATGACGGAACACTTATAATTTTAACTACAGAAACATACATTTTAGATTACTTACAGTGTAGCATTATGGGTACTCTATGGGTCATGTTCCCTTTTGTATCCTGAGCCTAGGTGAATTATAGCCCTCTGGTGCATCTCCTGACACAAGAAACCCTTGCGCTACATTAATTGATGGTAACCCAGCCCTTTTTCACGCATTAACACCTAATTTAATCTAACTGCAATCCTGTAATGTAACAGAATTATACCTTCACTGAAAGTCCATTATAAGAACTTTACAATTCAGCTGGAAAATTCTTCTTTCTTGTTCATAGCTTGTTGAGATGATTTTAAAAAATGACCGGAAGCATAATGCTCATCTTTTATTGGCAGTAAAGTGAATCTAAGTTTTGGATAATGCCATAAATAAATATTTTTTCTTTCAGTTCAAAGAAGCAGATTCTCTAAAGTTGAGTAACAATCTTTCTGCTGTTTTGCCAAGAGCCAACTATTTCTGCTTTTCCCATTTCCCAGTCACCGCCTACATGTCTTATCATTTTGTTTCACTCTATGTATAATGTTCATCCTAATATGGTATGGCTACAGAAAGGCTGATGTCTCAATAGATCCATGAGGTGTGACATCCTTCTCTTTTATGTCTAAGATACAGTACTGGAAACCACACAGAGAAGGTCAAATTAAGAATTTCCTCTTTCATCATAATGTATCTCACAGTAAAGTTTCATTAAAATATTTCAAACTATTATTTATTTTTCCCATCTCATTATGGTACATTGGTGAAGTAGTCTTTGCTACTGGAAATCCAGGTTTGAGATAAAGCCCAGGAAGTCAAGGGAAGAGGGATTCAGGATCCAAGAGGGTGCTCTTCTCCTTCAGGGAGGGAAGTTGTCCACATGTGCTGCACTTGCACCACCTAGTCGACCACAGGCAGTATTGCAGTTGGTAGAGTGGCTAGGGGAAGGGAAAATTTCCTGGCTGTGTGAGGGCATGCTTGTGTAGCCCCACACTGGAGCCATTGCCACTGATGTCCAAAGGGGCTAGTCAAAGGAAGACAGGGGAAAACTCAAGCCCAGCAGGCTGATATAGCCAGTACACTAGGGTCCCTTGCTGCCTTGGTCATACAGAGGCTCCATTGTATCTCAGGTGAAGGGGCTAAGAAAAAATCTGAGACAGATACTAGAAAAGGCTAGTAAACATGAGATAAATAAAGTGACTCACAAAAAGCAATTACTTTACCCCATTATCCCATTCCTCACTTGAATCCACATGACCACACGCTTCCATCCACAAAGAAGTTATTCATCCTTCTTTGCAGCTTACCCAGATATCTTTACTTCATATGGTGGCAGCTATTTGGGATTCATGAATGCTGTCAGGTAACATTCAGTCTCTGAAGACTAAGCATCTTACTTTGTGATGTGCCCAACCTCTTTTGGTCCATAGATTGAAAGCCTAAAGTAAGCCCCATTTCAATGCCTGGATTCAACAATTGACTGAGCATGCATTTCAACCATGCTACACGGTCAACCATTTTTTATATAACTTAATATTTCAGGGCACTTCTGAAGGGTATCCAACAAGTAAGTATTCTCATTTGTAAATATAGTATGGTGGCCCCTGAAAGTCTGGTATTTGACTAGTCTAGTATGGGTGAGCAAATGGGAAAATTGGCAACTTTGGTTTGGCATTGATTTGCACCCCTGTCTTTAGTTTGACTTTAACACTTCATCCAAAGACACTTTAAGTCCTTGGTATGGGGTCTAACAGGATAAGCATATGGGTAAGAGGTACTCCTCAATCACCCTCACCCACTTCAGTTAACCCCAACATCTGCCATCCTTCCTTGTTCCTCCTGCCAGATAAAAAAAAATCTCATTCAGCATCTTACACAAAAAAGTGTCTGGAGTAGAAGGAAGGAAGTTGGAAGGATCAAAGTGACCCAAAGTGGCCAAAAGGTTTGATTGGATCAAACCAAAGGTAAAAGTGCTGAATTTCAGCACAGTCACTGAACAAGAATTTGGCACCAACTCATCCTTACTATGGAGCTTTCCATATGTGAGGAGTCAGCCAGGGTCCGTAAATATTTTGATGGGACCATGGGAAATTAATATGCTTCTAAGCATCAGACAACTTTAACTTAATTTAATAAAGTGATTGTCCACACAGAGGTTTACATTCAAGCAGTAGGGGATTTATATGATCTCAGTATACCTCAGAAGGCACATACTTGGAGTTTCCACAGGTAGCTTCTTCCTTGGAAGTAATTAAATTTTGGAGCTTCCAGATCTCATCTTACATTTCTAATACTCTCAAAGACAGG
Organism: Neoceratodus forsteri; assembly: GCA_016271365.2. Classification (NCBI taxonomy): domain Eukaryota; kingdom Metazoa; phylum Chordata; order Ceratodontiformes; family Ceratodontidae; genus Neoceratodus; species Neoceratodus forsteri. The sequence goes on along the minus strand of CM057455.1, from coordinate 761,595,042 downwards.
ATGCTAACATTACAGTCCTGACAAAAAACATTTTACTTTGTGCTCTAACCTCAGACACATACAGTACAAACTGGGCAAATAAGCAATGGGACCTTCATGGGTAATAGAGACATTGTCATCAGCAGTGCTCAGCACACATGTATTGACTCCAACTGGAGCATAGGCATCAATAGCTTTGCTGAATTTCTCCTGGAATCTCCCACTGCACAGTTATACTGCCTCTCTAGAACACCACTCTCTATCCATGAAGGATCAAATTATGGCACTTTGTTCCCTCTTTTGAGGATCCATTAGGAGATCAACAAATACAAACTAGCCCTTCTCTTTCGTAGGTCTCTAGTCCATTAGTTAGCACTAGTTTGTTTCTTTCTCTTGCATCACTTTAAGTAAACTCTATTACAGGGTAACTGCAAAACAAACAAACAGGTCCACTCCAGACACAGCTGCAGCACATGGTAAACAAAACTGAAACCAAAACAACAAACTGGGTTGAAAGCAGCCATACCAGAAAAAAAAATCATAGGCTTGCAGATTACTTTATTAGGTGCAAGCAGTGTGGAAAACTAGAGACTAACCTCCAATTTTCTTTACACCTAATCCAGATGATTAATCATGGGAATGCTGCCTCAAAATGGTAAAGAACATCTATGTGTCTGTTTAATGTGATATCCACCTCTCAAAGTGGTATACCCTAAGAATAGAACATTCTGGTAAAAGTGCAGAAAACGGTTAATACACCATAACCAGATGTACAGTACACAGCCTTTTGATAACACAAAAAAATGTTTTCTGCACAGAAACATGCATTATGGTGCCATCCTTCTGTCATAGGTGGTGACTACTGAGTTTGATGGAGCAGGGGCACTTTTATTGCCTGGTTAGAGTTTTGGCCAGTGGGGGTGGCTGAGGTCTCCAAGGTGATTTCGAAGTTGTGGACCACTTTTTGTGAACTGGACCCTAGCCCAACACATCTCCTAGTGGGATGCATTGAGGTCATTGGTCCAGTGTTCACTGGTATAGTCTGCTGTTCACTTTTGGAGGTGGTCTTTCCTGATGCCTTTAAGGAGGTGCTGGTGAAGCCCCTTCTGAAAAAAAACATCCCTCGACTCCGGCATCCTAGCAAATTATAGACCAATCTCCAACCTCCCATTTTTGGGGAAGGATGATGAGAAGATAGTGGCTCTGCATCTCAAGGAACACTTGGAGGTCTGTAACATCTATGAGCAATTCCAGTCTGGGTTTAGGATGAAGCACAGCACAGAGCTGGCACTGGTCCAGGTCCATAATGACTTCCTCATGGCAAGAGATTGAGGAGAGTGGTCAACTCTCATTGTCCTCAATCTGTCATCATCATTTGATACCGTGGACCATATCATGTTGCTGGATCACCTTAGAAAGTAGTGTGGACTCACTGGTGTTGTCATCAACTAGTTTGAGTCCTTTATTTTGGGTAGGAGGCAGAAAGTGGTGATGGGGAATTTCTCCTCCTCACCCCTGCGTCTGACCTGTGGAGTTCCTCAGGGCTCAATCCTGTCACTGATGCTGTTCTCAGTATATATGCTGCCTCTGGGGAGGATCATCAGACAGTACAGTTTGAGTTTTCACTGTTACGCAGATGATACTCAATGGTACATGTCTTTTGTACCAGGGACAAGCGGTGCTGTCGAAATGCTGAATAAATGCCTCACCAAGATCCAGAACTGGATGAACTCTAACTGGCTGATACTTAACACTGACAAGATGGAGGTTCTAGTGATTGAGCCTGGCTGTGGGAAGATTGGGGAAGCCTTCAAGATGACAACAAGTTTAGTCCTGGGGTCAACACCTTTGATGGCATCCTCTAGGTTGAGAAATCTGGGCATGATCCTTGATGACAGGCTGACATTTGAGGCTTGGGTGTCTCCCGTCATTAAAAATAGTTTCTGCCTTCTGAGGAACATTGCCTGGATTAAACCCCTAATTCAGCCTGAGGATCTGCTATCACTGGTGCATGCCTTTGTGACATTGAGGTTCAACTACTGTAATGCTCTATACCTTGGGGTCAGTGGGGGCAGCCTCTGCTGGCTACAGCTAGTACAGAATACAGCTGCCATGCTACTGACAGGATTATCTAGATTCTGTCATGTGACTGTGGTCCTGCGTGGTCTGCTTTGGCTGCTGCCCAGGTGGCAGGTTCTCTTCAAAATGGGCCTGCTCACCTATAAGGCCCTATAAGGACTGAACCCTGGCTCCCTGTCAGACCTCCTCACTCCCAAAACCAAAGGAGCTCAGCTTCCCGGTCACCACAAATGCTTAAAAAGCAATTCTGTTGTTGCAGATAAAGTCCCACTTATTGGAAAAATGTTGAATGGTTCAAGCATTCAAAGTGCAGCAGGTATTATGAATCCACCCCTTCCTCAGAAAACCAAACATTTCTGCACCTCTCACACTTTGTCAAGGTTGGTGGGTGTTAACACAGTTACAGCTTTTAAAGTCAATTCTTAAAGTGACATAGCCTATAATCAATCACAGTACATTTATAGCCCATATTATACTGTGGTTTCAATATCAAAAACTACTCTAAACATATCTGAAAACATATATATATATATATCTATCTCCACAACTCCACATAAAAAAACAGGCTTAAGTAGTATATCTACCTTAAAAATTCATTAAATCCATTTTAAGACTCCTTTATATATTTCAATATGTTTTCCACCAATCATTCCTGCTATCATTTACATATACATATATCAACTCAGTTAATTCAGTTTTATTTACGGTCAAGGATAAGGGTTTAAGTTCATTTTACTTTTAAATAATTATAAAGTTAGATATATAGACAATCTGAACATAACCTTCTTTAAAAGCTGTACCTGTGCACTTTGAATGCTTCAACCTTTTAACATTTTTTCAATAAATGGGACTTTAACTGCAACAACAGGATTGCTTTTAAAGCATTTGTGGTGACTGCAAAGTCAAACTCCTTTGGTTTTATAAGTAATGATAGTTTTATTTGGCTCCTTTCTGATTGCTTAGCCGCCTGGTGTTATTTTTGTAGACCTCCTCACTCCTGTCATTCCGGCTCTCTCTCTGTGTTCCTCCACCCAGGGCCTCCTGGTGGTTTCCGAGGACCAGGCTGAAAACCTCAGGTGATCGTTCATTCAGAGTGGCCAGTCCAGTCCTCTGGAATTTGCTTCCAAGATCTCTGAGGGAGGCCCCTACACTGGAGGTGTTCAGAAGGGGCCTAAAGACCCATCTATTTAAATTAGCCTACCCTGCTGATGTATTTTAAATTATGTCTGAAGGCTTTAATAACTTTATAGTTTATTCTGAGATTTTATTCTGACCCAGTAAATGGTTCTTCTGTACAGCATCCAGAGTCTCCAGGATTGGGCACCTAAAAATAAATTTTACTTACTTACTTACTTAATCTCATTGTTTATTTACATTTCACGCTGAGTGCCTCATGCCCTGAATGTGTCCCAGTTTGTGGTATCCAGACTCAGTTATTGTAACACCACCTTCCTTGGGCTATCTAAAAGGTTGGTGCCTTGCCTGTGGCCTGTGCAAAATGCTGCAGCCAGGTGGGTGGGTGACTGGAGTAAACTCTCAGAATACATCATGCCCATTCTGTGCAAAGCTGCATTGGCTATCACTTTGGTGGTGCACCACCTTCAAGATTGCTTTGCTAACTTACAAAGCTTTGCATGAACTGGGTACAGGCTGCCTAAAAAATCTTGTAGATTTATGTGCTGTTGGCTGCCCTCTCTACTCCACCATAACTAAGTTACTGGCTGTACTGAGATCTCACCTGAAGCAATCTGGAGTTAGCTCCTGCCTCCTTGCCCAGCTACCTACTATGTTCCTTCACAGTGGTGGCCCTTAAAGAAGGAATAGTATTTTATCTACTTACAAAAGCTTCCTGTAGCAGCTTCATATGAGCTTTTGTCTCTGTGAAATATTCTTATCATCATTTTGCAATAACTAGTGGCCAGAAACTATAATGAATATTATGGGAATTAGTCTGTGAAGTAATTTTGTTATGTACTTTCTATTGATATGGAGACTATCTAATTATATTTTGTGAAGTACCCTGAGCTTTTGGGATAGGGTGCTGAAAAAATAAAATTGCCTTGCCTTGCCTTGTCTTAAGGTACTATTCAGACTCAATTCAGATTGTATTTAATATATATTTTTTTAGTTTTGTTGCCTTCTTACTTTATTACCAGGGAGGCAGAACTGCATTGATAGAGGATTTTTGCCCACTCAGAATTAATTGATTCCACTGCTTTTTATACCACACACACACACACACACACACACACTATAAAAATATCTGCTTGGAACATTATCACAACCTATTATTAAAATTATTGTGATGTCAGACTAAAAAGATGATCCACCTTTTTAAGATGATTAAAAGCAGTAGGTGCTGATATGTTAAACTGTAAGTCACAGATCTCTTACTTACTGTAGATGGAGAATGTCCTCGACAATAAATGAATGAGAGACAGATACTCTGATAACAGATGAAATAGTTTGAATCTGAACTCTGTTCCTGTCTTAGGTTTTACACTGTTCTGTCTGAGGCATTCTCTCTCCTTTACTTCCCTGTAGCATTAATGCATCCAACTACACAGCTGCTCTTAAAACCAGTAGGTGAGTTAAACCAAGACTATAGATTAAATATTTTATCATGTGGAGGTCATCATGATAACTGGGAAGGTTAAGAAGTGTTAAGTGAAAGCAGATTCATTAGTGCCAACCTGTAAAGTTTTGTTTTACATTTAAACACCTAAATGAAAGGCTGTCTCTAAGATGAAAAGAAAGTGTCACAGTATAATTAGAACTTATGAAACACTCTATTTTCTTTTGATAAGCATAATTAAATAGACTGAAATACCTAATACTGATGATTTAGCACAGTTTGAGATCTGCTCTGTCATTTAAAAATGAAAGGTCTAGATCAAACATGAAAGACCACAATACTATTTTAACTTTGCTGTTCATTCAGATGACAGATGAAAGTTAGCAGACTTTTCAGCTGTGGTTTGGTAACATGACTCTTGCACTGTGAACAAATGTTAGTCACCCAACCCAAGCCAGTGATTTACCAGAAGCTCTACTTCAGACAGTCTGAATGCAATTGCTGATGTAAATGGCATTATGTATGCAATATAAAAATATTTAGTTATTGTCAGAGAGATGTAGAGTTATGTTTTAAGATTTTTAAGGGTTCAGTCAGATTGAATTTATGACTATATTTCATTATGTAACTAGTTAAAATATGATAGGAATAGTACCATTCTAAAAGTAAGCAATAAGCTATGACAGGATGTACATTAAAGAATTAATGATGTATGCCCCAGAGACATAGTGAGGCACAAGGCCAAAGACTGAGGGTCCTTACACCACTGTGAAATGCAGTGTTACTCCTTTAATGTGCACCCCATTGTCTCTTATTGATTCCATATGTACAGTATACTCTATAAATCTATCTATCTATCTATATATCTACCTTTGCAAAATACTGCTTTCGACTTAATGGCACAAAAATAGGGAACTGCGGTATTAGGGTTTCCAACCCTAACTCTCCTCCAAGCTGCAAAAGTACAAGACCACATAAGCAACCACAGCCAGCCATCACCAGGTAGGACAAACAGTATACAACTATTTATTGATTACACAAGTGCAGCCGCCAACTATAGGGGTGCTACGGCTCCTCTCTAATAATAGGTTTAACTTTTCTATTTGAAATGGCTGTAGTATTAGTAGGAGAGCAAATATTCTTGTCCTACATGTCGTGTTATCTCCTCTTTCCTGTTCTTTGAGATCACATAATTGTATTTCCCCTGGGATGTAAAGGTGGTGGTAATAAAGACAATTCAGTCAAATTATGTAATAAAGTAAAGTGTGATAGATTGTTACATTTAGTAATAGGAAGAAAGGGTATTTCTGATAGTGTAGCAAATAAAGGTAACATGAACTTGCAAATATGAAATGACAAGCATAACAAAAGCTACCTAGTGACTGTGATGATTTGAGGATGTGGTTCTTTTTAATTTAAATTTCTACACAAGAGCAACAAAAAGCATCCCGTTATGGAATGGGGCAGTAAAAAGTAAAGTTTGAGTCTTAAGCTATCCAAAGTGTAGAGAATGGCACTGGCACTGTTTCACAGAATCCTCCCCCACACCCCATAAAAATAGCAAGGATTTGCCTTTTCTTTTCTGTAATACATTTTGACCAGAAACTCACCCGCAGTATGATGAGTACTCAGCATTCAATTTGGGAATTGATTTGCTGTTTGTAATCCCACAGTAGCACTGCTAGTTGGTGTGACAGTCTGCATGTGACTCAGCAGCAGAGTTTGAGGAACAAATTTCAGCCGAGTTTTACAGAAACCTTTTCTGTGCAATTCATATTGAGAATGAAAGTGTGGCACCATGTCTGGCTCCACTGCTGCTGGCAGGCAAAGTGAGATAGTAACTGAAAAGAAAGAGGAAAGGGGCAGTTACCAGACAAATCACACCTTTCATTTTCTCAGTGTGAGTCAGAGACCACATACAAAATGAATCTAAGTGGGGCTAATATACTTTCCCTTTGATTTTCCTTCTGCTTTGGGGAACTGAGGCTGTTGTGGAATCATTGTGGCAGGATTAACCAAGTGCTGCTGAGAAGAAAGCTGTGCTACCTTCCTGGATGGATGCTGCTGCTACTGGCATATGGCATAAGAGGGAGTTGGCAGGTTGGGCAGCTCTGTGGGATGGCACTGTGGAAAGATGAAGAGGGCTCGACTGCAGCATGTTCCAGGCCAGGAACCATGTCAGTACTGTCACAACCTTTGTGGACCAAGGGCAAGGTGAGAGAGTGCAACAGCAACCATGCTGCTTCCATGCAGCTCAGAACTTAGGTCTCACCTGTTCTTTGTAGACCATGAATGCACGCTGCACAGCAACTCCCAGTTCCTTCCTTAATTATAACGCCCCTTAGAACTGTAGGGATTGTGTGTAAGCGACAAGAATACTAGAAGTGAATGGGATGTGTTCAAGTACTGAAAAAGAACAAGCCCAGTGAGGTGGAGTGGTGAATTCAGCAACAAACAAATTTGTCAATGTAAAAGTATTATATCGGTAATATAAATTGGCTATCGAAATTGAGAACAATACTGAGCTGCAAAAGAATGTCTCAAGGAGATATTTTTCCCTTCTGGAACTGATAATAGTTCCCAAAAGTCAATAGTTGTAGCCTTTCATCTATTACTGTTTGGGGTCAGGTGGAAATCATTGTGGCAGTTAATCTTCAGTTAGGGGAGAGGGAGGAGGAGCCTTCAGCTGGTGGCTGTGAGTGTAAGTAGATCTGAAAGATTTTCTTAGCTGGGATTTCTGTGTTTTTGTAATTGCATTTAAGGGTTAGTCTTAACTGCCATTTATTGTGCTTTTACATTTAGTTTGGGCAGAAGTAAGGGATCTAGCAGACAAGTTGGTGTTTGTGTGTTTAAAAGTTGCTGTGTGGCCTGTAAGTGTAGGCATCATATTACAGGGCATTAGTACTGTTTGAATGTGAGGTGTAACTGCCATCTCAGTTAGTCTTCAGTTAGTGGAGAGGAAGAAAGAGCCTTTAGCCGGTGGCTGTGAGTGTAAGTAGATCTGAAAGATTTTCTTAGCTGGGATTTCTGTGTGTTTGTAATTTTATTTGAGGGATGGTCTTAACTGCCATTGATTGTGCATTTACATTTAGTTTGGGCAGGAGTAAGGGATTCTAGCAGACAAGTTGGTGATTGTGTGAGGTGTTACTGCCAGAGGGCTCCTTGGCTGATTGTGTTTTGCCTGTGGGGTACTCCCACCCTGCAATCCACCCATCCCAAGCTCACCTGAAATTTATTGGGTGAGTCCCATAAGGCCTTGCAACATCCTAATCCTATTAGGATGTCTCTTGGGTAGTGCTGGCTACTGCATCTTGGGTACTGTTTGTATCTATTACCTTGGGCATATGCTGGCTACTGCTGGGAAAAGGGTAGATTGATTGAGTGTATACAGATTGGAGGGTACTTTTAGATTGTAGATTGATTGAGTGTATATGGATTTGAGGGTACTTTTATTGCCAATGGAACCCTTATTGCCCACACCTAACAGTGAGGATGGGATTGAATGATGCAAGAGCCAGTATCTTTGGGAGAGTGATTGGGTATACAGGGTGTGGGGCAGCCATAATATTGAATTGGAAATGGAGGTTTGGGGGATGCCCAGTGTGTTACCAGTTGGCAGGCCTCAGGGGGGAGGTCGAGGGATCAGGATGCAGTTGGAGGGAGGGGTTGGTTGGAGATGGAAGGGGGCAGGAACCATATGATGATAGGGGAGGCCAAAATGGCATGCCCCAGGGTATGGGGTGGGAGTGAGAGGACTTGGACCACATGGTCACTCCGGGGGGGAGAGACATGAAAATACCAGTGTACAGTCTTCACTCCAAAAGGAGGGGTGGCCCAGAGAGATCCAAGAAAGGGGGAGGGGAAGGGGACAGGAGTGGGTGAGCTTGGGGCAGGCATCACACTTACAAATCACTTCACCCTGCTGTACCCAGATCATGAGGTAGCAGAGTCTGGCAGGCAGGGGGTGCAGGATGATGGAGAGGCATTGGTCAGTTGTAGGAGGGGGGCAGGGTATAGAAGGGTGGCCTGATCCAAAGGAGTGGAGGGCATGGGGAATGTGAGACCAGGGCACCAGATTGGTGAGTAGGGGGGCAGGAGCCCAGGTCTGAGGGAGGTAAGGCAGAAGGGGGTGCATAGAACAGAGTCAGGATGGATGAGTCCAGGACCCAGGACAGGGCAGAGTTGAGGCAGGGTAAAGCAGACAAGGAGGGGGGAGAGGAGGAGGAGAACACTTTGGGTAGGCCAGCTCTGAGACTGGAATTTCCAGAAGGGGGGGATGTAGAGAGCACTAGGGCACAAGGGTCCATTACTGCAGAACCTGATGAGGGGTAGGGAGGGGAGAAGGAAACCAGGAATAGGCTGCCTGGGTGGAGAAGTCAATGGCAACAGACCAACTGGGGAAGAGTTAAGGGGGGTGACTAGTGATATTCAGGCTGTGAGGGGTGTGAGGAGCAAGCTGGGAGAGGGAGAGGGAGAGGGAGACAGAAGATGGAGCCTGGAAGGGCACAATCAAACTAGTGATGCCCAGGCTGTGGGAGGGGTGAGGAGCAAGCAGGGGGCCATAGTCAGGAGAAAGAGTCTAGAAGGGCACATACAGACCTGTCACCCACAGGTTGCAGGAGGTGAGAGGAGAAAATGGGGGGACATGGGCAGGAGAGGGAGACTGGAAGGGCACGCACAAAATATAGACACCCAGGCTGTGGGGGGTGCAAGGAGCAAGCTGGGGGATGTAGACAGAAGAAGTATGGAAAGGCACAAATGGGCTAGTAACTTGGGGGGAGAGGTGAAGGTGCTCCAGCTGGGAGAATCCATGATTAGAGGTATCCTGTGGGAGGGGGTTGGGGAGAGAAAAGGCAGCCCCATCAAGGTTAAATGTATCCCAGGCCTATCAGTACATAAGGCCAAATTCCAGATATACTCAATGGCAAGGGAATGCGGAGGATCCCCAGACTTTCTAATTCACCTGGGAACAAACGATTTAGAAGGGAACAGTGAACTGGAGATACAGGCAAGATTCAAGGAATTGGCCAGGGTTTGCCACTCTGTAGGATGCTCAGTCTCCTTTTCTGAGATACTGCCAGTACCAAGGGCAAGTGAGGAAAATAAGCAAAAGCTTAGGGGGGTGAACCAGTGGCTCAGGAAGTGGTGCAAGTCAGAAGGGTATGGATTGATGGAGGACTGGGGTGATACATGGGAAGACAAGGGGCTATATGGCAGGGATAGGCTGCATCTCAACCTGGAGGAGAAAGAGATCCTTAAACTAAAACTTTTTGGATTCATTGGTGATAGGTGGGGTTTAAACTTGTAAAGGGGGGAGGGACAGAAAGACTGAAAGCCCCAGCGAGGAAGATTGAAGGTTCAGGACTGGATCATGCAAAGTGGGCTCCGGGTAGTGTTAAAAGACCAGTGGGGACTGAGGGGGGAAGAGAGATGGTGGATTGTGCTAGGCTGAGAAGACTGGAGGGGGAGAAGGGGGTCAGGTGGAAGATGGTCCTGATCAATGTCAGGAGCATGGGCAATAAAATGCCAGAGCTCCAGGCAATGCTAGTTGAGGGTTCAGCAGACTTGGCGGCAATTACTGAGACATGGGCCACCCAGAGGCATGATTAGGACCTAAATTTAGAGGGATACACAATGTTTAGAAAGGATAGGGGGGTTGGAAGAGGGTGGTGGCATTGATAGTCAAAAATGACATAGTAGTTGGTGGAATCAAGGAGGCAGAAGGAGATGTGGAGGCAATTTGGATAACCCTACAAACAAGGGGGGGTTAAAGATTAAAAATAGGGGTGGTGTACAGACCCCCCGCAATGGAAGCGGAACTGGAGGATGATCCGGCTCAGAACATCAGGGGTCACTGTGGCCTCGGAAAGGACAGGGTGGTGATCATGGGTGACCTTAACATGCCAGGAGCAGAGTGAGGCACTATGACATCCTTGGTGGCCAGGGAGCAGAGGTTGATGGATGTCTTCCAAGATGTCTTCCTAGTCCAGCATGTGGGGGAGCCCTACTAGGCAGGATCAGATCCTGGACATTGCCCTAGCAGATAGTGACCAGATAAGGAGCCTGGAGGTGAACAGCCCATGGGCAGGCAGTGACCATGCCATGGCCTGGTTTCTTATGTTCCTAGGAGAGGAAATTTGTACTAACACAGAAGTAATAGATTTCAGAGGGGTGGACTTTGAGGGCATAGAAAGGATTCTTAAAGGGTGCTTGGATGAGATAAGGCCAGACGTGGATGCTGGTAGCTTGTGGGAGACCATTAAGAAGTGGGTGCAGGAGGCCTCAAGGGCCTTCGGAAAGGTAAGGCACAAGCAATGTAAGGCCAGTCAGCTGTGCTGGTGGACCTGGGAGGTGCAGGAGGTGGTGAGGAAGAAAAAGGCTGCCTATGCTCACTTAAAGTGCTCAAGGTGGGCTTGGGAGTGAGGTGGGTTTGGGAGTGAGGAGAGTATGATTTCCTGGCTAAGAGAATCACTAGAGTGGTAAGGTGGCCAAGGCAAAGAAGGAGCTTGACCTGGCCAGGGAGATCTGCTGGGGGGAAAGGGGTTCTATAGATCCATAGGGGAGAAATTAAACATGAGGGCACAGATCAGCTGGATTAGAACTGGGGGGGATGGGCACAGGAAGCTGGGGAACAAGCAGAGGTGCTAAATGAGTACTTTGCTTCTGTCTTTACCGGGGGAGGTGGGGGAGCTTTCCAACCCGATGGGAGGGTAGAGGAGCCCACTGAACCAGGAGGTCAGTTGGACACTGAAGGACTGGATGAAACTAGGGCAGGTAATGGGTCGTATCTAGAAGGGGAGGAGAGGATGCATGAGGAGGGGGGGGAATGGGAGGGCAAAATCACAGCAGATAGGGTGAGAGAGGCCCTCCAGTTGCTAAACGCTGACAAGGTGCCGGGGCCAGATGGGCTGCATCCAAGAGTGCTGAAGGAACTGGTGGATGTGCTGGCAACTCCACTGGCCTCACTCTTCAACATATCCCTGATGACAGGGTGGGTGCCTCAAAATTGGAAGGTGGCTCATGTGGTACCTATCCACAAGGGCAGGTTCAGAATGGAGATGGGGAATTATGGGCCCATTAGCCTAACATCTGTGGTAGGCAAGGTTATGGAAGGCATTATAAGGCACTGAAAAGCAGCAGGAAAATCCCAGCCTCTCCCTACAAAACAGGGTACTAAATAAGAAAAAGACCGAGGTAGAAAGGTCAGTGGGGGATGCTGCAACAGAAGGTAAAGCCATCAAAAAATGGAGAGCAATGAGTACCAGTGCCCATAGTCTGAGTAACAAGCTTCCTGAATTAGTGGCCTTGATGGAGGAGGAACATCTGGATATCATGGCAGTCACAGAAACATGGTACACACAAAACCATGACTGGGATGTAAACATACCAGGATATAGTATCTACAGGAGGGACAGGGAGGATAAAAGAGGAGGAGGAGTAGCTCTTAACATAAGGGAAGGAATCAAAGCAACAGAACAAAAGGGAGAACAGGGAGGAGAAGAAGCACTGTGGTAAATTTGGAGACCGCAATGGCACCACAATCCGCACAGGGTTTAGACAGACTCTTCTCAGGGGGAGGAAATGGACAAGAAAATGATAGAAAGTATACTTAGAATGGCAGAAAAGGGAAGATATTACTGATGGGTGATCTGAATATGCCAGATGTTAACTGGAGTGCAGTTGCAGCAGCCTCTTCAAGAGTGGGTTATTCTAGATGCCCCACAGGGGCATGCCTTAGACAGCTAGTATTGGAGCCCACTCAGAGGGAGCAATCTTAGACCTGGTTCTCTCAAATGGAGATGAAGACAGGATCACAGATGTAGAAGTGGTAGCCATCTGGGAACTAGCCACCATGGTTCACAATAAACACAGCAATAGAGTCAAGCCTTCAAAGGCAAAAGTGATGGACTTTAGGAGGCTGACTTTGCCAAATGGTGAGTGCCTAAGGAATGCACTAGCAAATGGGCAGGAAGGAGGTGGAAGAACAATGGGGAATAATAAAACTGCCATCACAGAGGTAACAAGCCTTGTGTGAAGCAACAAACAAAATGAAACGATGTAAGAAACCACTAAGGTTCTCAAAGGAAGTGGCAGTGAAGGTTCAAGAGAAAGAAAGCATTCAGGAAGTACAAGGAATCACAGAAGGAGCAGGACAGAGAACTGTATCAATTAAAGCAAAGAAAGCTGGGAAGGCAGTCAGAACAGCAAAGGCCCAAACCGAGAAAAAAATAGCCAACTCAGTTAAGAAGGGGGATAAAACCTTTTATAGGTACATCAGGGAGCGAAGGAAGACCAAGGGAGGGATAGTGAGGCTTAATAAAGGAGAGGGAGGTTGGGCAGAAGGTGACTGTGAAAAGGCCGAGGTACTAAACAAATATTTTTGCTCATTATTTACAAAGGAAGAGGGGGAGGTACCTAAAACAAACAGTAGAAACACTCTGGATACAGAAGTTGATACCAGCCCATTTACAGAAGAAAGGGTTCTGAAAGAACTCTTAAATCTGAAGGTGAACAAAGCAATGGGGCCTGATGGGATTCATCCCAGAATTCTAAAAGAACTAAGGGTAGAACTAGTGACACCACTGACTACCCTCTTTAATAAATCATGGGAGGATGGGGTGGTACCCGAGACTGGAGGAGGAGATGTGATTCCCTTCACAAAAGTGGAGCAAGGCAGAAGCAGGAAACCAGACCTGTTAGTTTAACCTCAGTGGGGAAAATGATGGAATCACTTTGAAGGAAAGAATTGTCGAGTATCTAGAGGCCAGAGGGCACAGGACCCAAGGCAGCATGGATTCACATGAAGGTCACGCCAGACAAATCTGATAGATTTCTTTGACTGGGTGACCAAAGTAGTAGATCAGGAAGGCTGCGGACATGGCCTACCTAGACTTTAGCAAGGCATTTGACACAGTCCCACACAAAATATTAATATACACGTTAGCCAGCCTCGGAGTGGGTCCCAAGATGACAGCCTGGGTAAAGAATTGGCTGAAGAATAAGCACAGACAGTAATAGTAAATGGAGTCCACTCTGAAGAAAGGGGGGTTAATAGTGGGGTACTGCAGGGTTCAGTATTAGACTGTCCTCTTCCATGTCTTTATAAGCGATACTGCAGAGTGACTGAAGGAAAAGTATGTCTCTTTGCAGATGACACAAAGATCTGCAACAGAGTTGATGCACAAGGTGGGGTGGAAAGGATGAGAAGGGACTTGCAAGGTTAGAGGAATGGTCAAATGTATGGCAGCTTAGATTCAATGCTAAGAAGTGCAAGGTAATGCACCTGGGAAACAAAACCCAGGGAAGAGTACACAATGGGGGTGAGATACTAACAACAAAATGGAAAGGGACCTGGGGTAGTCATATCAGATGACCTAAAGGTGGCAAGCAATGTGAGAGGGCAGCAAGGAGGGCTGGGGGCATACTGGGATGCAGAGGGAGAGGTATCACCAGTAGAAAACAGGAAGTTATTATCCCTCTGTAAAGACAGCTGGTGAGATCCCATCTGGAGTACTGTGTACAGTTCTGGAGACCCAATCTCTGCAAAGACATAGACAGGATGGAAGCTGTCCAGAGGAGGGCAACTAAAATGGTGCATGGTCTGCACCGGAAGACATATGAAGAGAGACTTAAGGAACTAAATATGTATAGCCTCGAGGAAAGGAGGGAGAGGGGGGACATGATAGAAACTTTCAAGTACCTCAAGGGAATCAACAAAGTCCAAGAGGGTAGCATCTTTCAAAAAAAGAGGTGTGCAAGAACAAGGGGGCATAATTTGAAGATAGAGGGGTGGGTGTCTCAGAGGTAATTTAAGGAAGTATTTTTTCACAGAGAGGGTTGTGGATGCATGGAACGGCCTTCCAGAGGAGGTCGTGGAGTCAAAAACAGTTGTTGAATTCATGTATGCATGGGACAGTTATAAGACAATTCTAGGGGGTGGGGGTAGAAAGAAGTATGCTGATGGTTAACTAGGATCTGCAGCTTATCCATTAGGAAGGGAAATGGGCAGACTGGGTAAGTAAGTAAAGTAAGTAAATTTTTATTTCTTTATGGCGCCCTTCCAAAGCTCAGGGCGCCTCTACAATATCAATCATACAAATCGAAACCACACTGTAAACAACATCAAATTCAGAAACAATCCAGTATAATTTAAATCACTAAAAAAATACTTAGTTAAAAAGGAAGGTCTTTAAAGCTTTTTTAAAGCTCTCCACAGTCAGGCTATTGCGTATCTGGCAAGGTAGAGAATTCCACAGGGTAGGGGCCATAAAGGCAAATGTTCTTCCACCAGATGTTTTTAAGGTTACCCTGGGAATCTCCAGCAATCCCTCACCAGAGGATCGGAGGGAGCAGGAGGGACAGTAAGAAGTCAGGAGTTCTTTCAGGTAGCAAGGTCCCAAACTGTGTAGGGCTTTATAGGTCATCAACATGACCTTGAAAGTGATCCACACTGTCCAGGCAGCCAATGCAATTCACGAGGCACAGGTGTTATATGGTTGGACCTCGGGCTTCCAGCCAACAACCTAGCTGCCGCATTTTGCACCAGCTGTAAGCAACGGATATCCACTCCCGGCAGCCCTAGATAAAGGGCCAAGCGGTCCTTATCTGCCATCAAATTCTATGTTTCTATGTTTCTATTATCAAGGAGAGGCTGGGGCGGCAGCTGGAAAGGTTGGGGCACCTGGATGACAGGCAGTATGGTTTTGTTCCAGGGAGCTCGTGCCAGACTAACCTGCTGGAGTTTTGTGACAGGTGCACTGAACCGACATAGGCCGGTGGACATCCTCTATCTGGATTTTACTAAGGTGTTCAATTCGGTACCCCACAATGGCCTACTAACAAAGTTGGGGAGGTGGAGGTGGAGGGGAAGTTGCTCAGGTGGGTGAAAAACTGGCTTACGGGATGAATACAGCAAGTGGTGGTTGGAGGGTTAGTCTCCACTCCCTCCCAGGAGGGTCATCAGTGGGGTCTCCCAGGGTTTGGTCCTGGGGCCACTCCTGTTCAATTTCAATGTCTCAGACATAGGATGGGATGTTAGGAGTAGGTTGAGTCTCTTTGTGGATGACTCAAAACTGGGAGCACTGGCAGATGGGCAGGAGGGGAGAGAGGCCCGGCAGGGGGATCTTGATACCCTAGGGGGGGTGGGCAAGGAAGTGTGGGTTGAAGTTCAATGCAGGAAAATGTAGAGTGCTGCATCTGGGGGGTCAGAAACCTGGAACATGAATACACCCTTGGAGGGGACCACACTGCAAGTCACCTTGGGTGAGAGAGACTTAGGGATAGTGGTGGACAGCAAAATGAATAACACAGAGAATTGTCGAAGAGCTGCAGCAAAAGTAAATAGGATATTTGGCTGCATAGCCAGGGTGATTACCGCCAGGAGGAGGGAGGTGATCCTCCCTCTGTATAATGCCATGGTTAGGCCACATCTTGAGTACTGTGTGCAGTTCTGGAGACCCCTTCTTAAGAGGGACATAGCGCTGATGGAGATGGTCCAGAGGAGGGTGGCCAGGATGATTCAGGGCATGGAGGCTATGAGGAGAGACTGAGTGAACTCAATCTGTACGCATTGGAGGAGAGGAGGGACAGAAGGGACATGATACAGACTTTCAAGTATATAAAGAGGATAAATAAGGGCAGAACCAGGGAATTGTTCAGGCTTAAGAAGGGGGGAACTACCAGGGGGCATGAGTGGAAGCTGGAAGGGGAAGTATAGGGGGGAGCGCAGGAGACACTTTTTCACACAAAGATTGGTGGAACCATGGAACGCACTGCCCAGGAGTCTGGTGAAAGAGACCACAGTGGAAGGATTCAAGAAGGATTGGGACAGGTACAGGGGGAAGCAGAGGCCAGGAAGGGTCACCTCTGGGGCTGGGGGGTGGAGGAGCGAGCTCCTAGTTGGGGGCTAGCTTCCGAGCAGACACGATAGACCATGGGACCTATTTTGCTGGATTTTACTATGATACTATGATATTATGAAATCTGGGGGAAACAAGCAGGAAATGAATGGATTAGTTGGGAAGTAAAGAATAATATGGTAAGGCAGAAAGTGGGGTGAATGTGAAGTGGGGGAATCATGGTGAGTAAAACTTGAACAAGCTAAAACAGACAGGTGGATAAACCCAAAATATTCAATTAAAAGTAGTGTTGAACCGATCACCACCAGGCTCAAAAAGGCATGGAATGTCTATCATACTGTATGACACGAGACTGAGTAGACTAGGATTGTTTAATTTAGAGATGAGAAGACTCAGGGGCAACTTGATAGCTGTATACAAGTTGAAAATAAATGATAATAAAAGATGTTTTCATCTTGAATTCAAAGAACAAAAGAAAAAGAACTGGAGAGCATACTTTCCAATTAATAGAGCATAACTATAATACAGAAAAGAGAGGAAAATAGTTTACACAGAGGGTGGTACAAGTTTGGAACAAATTTCCTTAGACATTGCTTATGAGTGGCAATTTGCAAAAGTTTAAATGTGGATTAGGTAAGTATCTCTCTGAGGGAGGGATCTGTGGTTACAATTCTTGAAAAGTGAATGAGCTAGATGGGCATATGCTCCTCTTGTCCTAAGATTATTTGCCCTCGTGGACATATTTTTGTAAACTATTATTTATTATTGTGCTTGTGTAATGCTGTATTTTCTCAACTGTAATCTGCCCTTGTGAAAATGTTTTGTAAACTATTATTTGTTAGTCATGCTGTGAAATGTAATCTCCCAGGTCGTACCTGAAAATAGGCACTCTGCTGTCTAGTGTACTTAACTGGTTACCACAAACTAAATAAAAAAAAAAAAAAAGATCCTATGTTCCTAAAACATGTTTCTGTTTCTAACCTACAGTGGGTAAGTAATAGACTGTACTTCAATTGGACTTATTTGGCTGGCATTTGGAGTTCAGGTTCGCTGGCGAATCAGTTTGGCATTTTACTTTTAACTTGATTTCTTGACAGACTTATGAAGGTTGGGTCAAGTGGAGGGTTGGGATCAGGTGGCATTTTGAAAAACTTTTTTTTTAAACTGATAACAAACATAGTGAAAATATAACAGGTACTAACATACTAAAATGCCAGCAGAATAGATCTATCGGTCTTTCGTGTCTGCTCATTTGGTCAGCCCCCACCCTGGGAGCTGACTTTGCTGCCCCCCTCGCCTTCTCTGGCTTCTCCCTTCCCAGTTTCAGATATTCTCGCTACACTGGATTTTGCTTCCAGAACCCTTCCCCTGTACCTGTCCCACCCCCTTTTGAACCCCTCCATCGTCTCTGCCTCCACCAGCCCCCTTGGCAGTGCATCCAATGCCTCCACCACCCTCTCAGTGAAGTAGCACCTCCTCCTTTCTCCCCTGAATCCTCCCCCTTCCAGCTTCCACCCATGCCCTCTAGTTGCCCCCTCCTCCTTCCTTCGAAGCACCCTGACTGCTCCTCCTCTACTTACCCCCTTCATGTACCTGAAGACCTCTATCATGTCCCCCGGGTCCCTTCCCTCTTCCAATGTGTACCTATTTAGCTCTTCTAGCCTCTCCCCATAGGTCCTATCCCCCAAGCCCCAAATCATTTTGGTTGCCCTCCTCCGGACCCTCTCCAGGAGTTTAATGTCCCTCTTTAAATGTGGCCTCCAAAACTGCATGCAGTACGCGAGGTGTGGCCTCACCAAGCAGTTATACAGAGGGAGTATCACTCCCCTACTTCTGGAAGTGATCCCCCTAGTGATGCATCCCAGCATCCTGTTGGCCTTGGCTGCTGCCCTCCTACAAGTCCCCAACTTGTTCATCTTGACATCCACCACCACCCCAGGTCCCTCTCAGCCATTGAGACTTGTACCATTCCCCCGGGTGTACACTTGGCCCGGGTTTCTGGCCCCCAGGTGCAGTACCTTGCATTCCCCTGCATTGAACCTCAGCTTCACTTTGTAGACCATATTTCCAGAGCCTCCAGGTCCCCCTGTAGGGCCATCCTCCCCTCCTCCCCATACACCATTGCCCCCAGTTTTGAGTCGTCCGCAAAGAGACTCATCTCACTCCTGATACCTGTCCTTATGTCAGAGACGTAGGCATTGAACATGAGGGGCCCAAGGACTGATCCCTGTGGGACCCCACTAATGACTCTTCTTGGGGATGAGACTATCCCGCCAACTTTGACCCTCTGGGTCCGGTCCTGGAGCCAATTTTCTATCCATCTGATCATCTAGTTCCCCTTCCCCATTTCTCCCAGCTTATCCAGCAGGCCTTCATGAGGAACCTAGCACCTAGAACCTAGCACCTAAACCAAACACCAAACTAAGTACAAGAGGACAAAGCCCAGGCCCAGAGACACAGACAGCTACCCACATCAACAAGATTGCTAATCTTTTGGGCTGTTGCATGTGTCAAATCTGGGAAATGGACTACTGAACCTGAATCAGCTAGCTTCACTGTTTGTTGGTTTGCAGCCTGTCAGTGCTCACTCAGCCTAAAAGTTAACTTTCTTTAGTTTTGTCCCCTGGCCAAGCCAAAACTGATTTAGCCCGCATGTGAGAGGTCTGCTATTGGTGCTAGTATGGCTCAGTTGGTAGCACATGTGCCTCTGGACCACAAGATCATGGATTCTCATCTCCCACTAGGATTGGATTAGTACCTAAAAGACTGGCACCAGAGTGAAGTATTGGGGGATGCTGTAATGCTGGGGTGTGCCATCCTTCGAATGAGGCTTTAAACCGAGGTCCCTTCTACCTATATTGGTGCTGTCCTGGTGGGTGTCCAGGTAGAAGTAAAAGAACCCACGGCATTCTTCTCAAAGAGTAGGGGACATTCCCGGTGTCCTGGCCAATATTCCCCTGTCCATAAAACTGGATCATGCAACTGTCCAGGCTGTGTGTGGGTGCTGATGTGTGATATGGCCACCACTACACATTAAGTCACTTCACTACAAGTCTAGCATTGCTGTAAGGTACTTTTGGATACATTGTGTATGAAAAGCATTATACAAATGCTGATTCTTCTTCTTCTGTTGCAGACAATTGTGTTACATTTCTCCTTTGCTCCTTGGCTGTGTTCTTGGTGCCACCAGATCAAACTCCAAGCTTTCCTCTTCTGTGACTCAGGAAGCCCTGACCCTGGTTCCCAATGGTTGAACTGTACTGGTAAGTAGAGCTGTGTGGAATATCAAATTCCACCCATGGAATGGCTGTAGAATTACCATTCCGATTCCACAGAATTTCACAAAATGATGTGAAAATTTATGGATTTCACTACATTTTACATTTCAGGTATTTTGCTCTAATTTTAAAACTGTGCATCCAATTAACACCAACATTGGTCCATTTATAGTTCGTAATGTTTAACAAAAGTGCTCCAAACTTTAGGGTCATAGGTTGAAAGGCAGTGGAGTTATGAGAGGCTCTACATTTAATCAGAATTTAATTTTCCTTTATTTTGATCTAATTTTAAAATTTCTGATCTAAATTTCTCCACAGTTTCAGAATTTAGAGAAACTTACAACATGAATATGTGCACCATGATTTAATCTCAAACTTTTATAGGGGCAGGTAGCCAAAAGTTTACCAAAATTTAGGTTTATATTATTTTAGTATAATTTTGATAGTATTCTTTGAAATGCTACAGACTTTTACTGGTACACATGTTATCACCAGATCTATATATATATATACATAGTTTCACATTTCTAGCATCAAATGGAATTGAACTATAGCCTGCCAAAGATGCTGCCAACATTTAAATTTCAATTATTCCCCTCTAATTTTAAAACAACATATCCAAATTTAACCAGATTTGACACATTTAAACAACTTTTCTACACAGTCATTTCTGGCAAAAGTTCCAATTTATAACTTTAAATGGTACTGAATTAAAAGTAGTCAAATTTTCATAACATTTTAAAATTAAATTTTGCAAGAATGTAAACTGCAAATTTATAAACCCCTGAAACGTATAAACTAGAGAACAGAATGCCACTAAATTTGGCAGGTTCTTGGACCTTATAAGGAGAGTGTGTGTCAATTTTATTAACTTCTTGATACACGAGACAGCAATTAACATATGTACTTAAAACCAAATGCCATGAGTCATTATGAAAATTGTAGAAGTTCATGAAAAGCCCATAAAATTGGAATTTGTTAATTTCACTTAATCATATCAGGGGATTCAAACTGAAGGATAGGGGCATGGGAGGTAGGTAATGCAGAGGATCACCAAGTTTAGGAGTGGGATGCACAGTTTCACCAAGAAATGGACAGCTGAGCTGGGTAGCACACCAGTGGTAGACCCCCCTCCGAGTTGGAACAAGGAAGCACAGTGTGTCAACAATTCCAACCTGAATGCAAGATACCTAAGGGTCACACTCAGTAAATTGGTGAACTCAAAAAGATATAGTGGAGGAAGACAATGTTTGTGGCACCAGGCATGAAGAATTCTGACTATTCCAATAGGAAAGATTGATAGGAAAAGGAGTAGGTGACTCATTTTTAAGGGATTTTGTCTGTAAAGGACAAAGAGGATATGAGTAGGATCAGCAGTTCTACTGAGTCAATTTGGCTATGCTAAGAAAGAAGTGGGTGGGGGGCAAAACAGTCAGCCAGAGAGGAACAGCAGGACTGCAAAAAGCTCAGCCCAGCTTATCAAATGAAGTAGTGATACGTGCATTGTAAATGTTAAATTTGACAAAAAAAATTGTGGATGATTCTTCTATTTGCTACCATAAATATTTGAGGAAATGTTGCCAATATTTTTTCACTGTAAATTTAATACTGCTAAACCAATTTATCCAGTTGTGTTAGGCACTAGAATTCACATTGGATATGCATTTCAAATGTTATGCCTATGCCTGCAAGAGCAGAGAAGTTACAACATCAACATTTTTGAGAGTTTTCACAAACTTGTGCAACTATTTACATAGTAAACTTGTGAACCCCTTTAACTTAAAAATCTCAGACTTAATTTTCTTCATATTTAGAACATTCTATAACCATTACAATAAGGTTATTTGTGCTCATTTACACATGTCTAGCTCCAAAGGTGCCTGAGGTATATGCAGAGAAAATGTTTCCTGAAATTTCACACAAAAAATAAAATGACAGATTTTAAGCACATATAATGTTGAGACAATGCATCCTAATGTCATATAATTTGGCACATTTGTAGAACTCCAACCATCAAGTAATCATGCCAAATGTAAAATACATGGACCAATAGTTGGCTTAGGTATATGCAGCTGCAAATCTTCATGAATGTTTCCACAGAAATAAAATGATAGTTTATGAGCACCTATAATTGTAAGATAAGTCATCCTAGATTCATGATATTGCACACACCATTATACTGCCTCCTTATATATTAAGCATGCCAAATGTCTAGCTAAATAGATGGCCAAGTTATGACCAAATTAATACGTAAACCCTTCACCCCTGCATTTCTAGCAAAACGACAGGTGGCATACTGTTGAAGCTGACAGCAGTACCTGGTGGGGACTGGGTTCGGGGAGGATAAGGTTACTCAGCACAGGGGGCCTAGGTTTGGCTACTCTGCACAGGGACACCCAAGTAAATCTGAAGACAGGAAGCAATAACTGTAATGTCCAGAACCAAGAATGGGATTCTTCAGTGTGGCTTTTATTCATATCCAAGCTGAACAAACAAAGCATAGACAGACCCCCATGGGGCTACATTCCTGGTAATGCAGATTAGAGACTACAGAACACTTTATCACTATTTCCAGCCCTCAGGCTCTAAACCCACCAGGCACACAGCCCAGATTTGCATGCAGCTTTGGGTACACAGCCCGACTTGTACACTACTTGGGTTTTCCCCACTGGCCCACCTTCCCCACCGGCCACTTGATCCACGGTCCATTTGAGGAATGAACCAATTATCCTGTTGTGGCTCCCCAAACCACACTACAGCCTTTGACTCCTAGAGAGAATTTTCCTTACAATCCCACATCTGGGTACTTCCCTCATCACTGGCCAAGTGCCTGAGGTAAAGTAGAAATCCACAGAAGAAATCCGTAGAGCTGGACCTGGTCACTAAAGATGGGGGGCCAGCCACCTCCAGCTCCCACAGCCCATACCTGGCCATTTCTCTGGAAACTGAACAATTCCTTTACTGAAAACTTTCAAATGTAGATTCAGGGTAGACGTCTGTCACATCTCCTCTACATATCCTTTGCATCCCAACAAGCTCTGGACTTGAACCTACTTCTAATTTGCTTAGCCCATTACTCTAGGCTTCCACTATTTTAATAGTTCAATCCCCACATTGTCACACAAGTCCCAGGGTGAAAAACATAGGCCCTTTTAGCAAGAGCAGGCACTCACCCTCACGTTGCAGGTGCCCCACAGGTGACTCACAAATCTTCTTGTTCTCCCAAATAAACTCTGGAACACATATGCAGCTTTTCCTTTACAAGCAGAACTAGTAGGTTGCCCCAGGAATCTGCAGGGAACCCTTTCCTGCCCCCCCCGAAGGGAGGGGACACTGAGACCAGAAAACAGCAGTCTCCACCACTTCAATTTTCTTCTGTGTCTCTCTTTAAGGTGGAGACACACACCCTTGTACTTAAAAGTAGCCCTCTGTCAGGGCTGAGGCTCCCAGAGCCTTCACTGAGCAGCTTTCTCAACAACCTCCCAACTTCACTCTACAGTGAACTGACTCACACTGACTCTGTTTCAAAACCTCCCAACATTCTATACCAACTCCCTTGCTGCAGATTCCAATGTGGCTCATGCAGCTGCGATAGTTCTATTGGTGATGTCATCCCTCAGTCTTAGCTGAGACTGAGAACAGAGTGAGACAGTGTGAAACCCACTTAACTGGAGTTTCACAGGCTGCCTTCCCTGCCTACCACTAGGTCTTACTCGGATTCTAGTAACCCTGGGTAACAAGGGGGTTACACTCACCCTTGACCAGGAAAATGACTGTCTGCAGTCATTATTTATCCGGCCTTAGGCCATCCCACCCTATGTGCTACCTGTGGAGGGGGGATCAGGCCCCCTCCTACCATGTGCAAGCACAGGCAGGCAACACTAAGGGCCTAGAGGCCTTTAGCTGACATATCAGTGTCTACACTATCCACTTACTATGGACACCTAGTGGCTCTGGTAGAACTATCCAGAGCATAGCACTGATAGATCAGCACTGCGGTCCCAATGGCCATTCAGGACCACAGCCTATCTAATCCCCCTAACCCTCTAGGGAAAACCTATCTGCTTCTAACCTAATATCCCCAAAACAAAAACAACCCAGGGACCTCCCCGACATTGGGCAACCTGTAACCACACACCATTGAAATACCACATTTTATACCATTTTACTGTCTCCTCCCTACTCCCACAACCACACCTGTGGAAGGAAAGGGTTAATACAGTAACAACAACCATAACAACACAGTACTTTAAATTACTACACAATAAAGTACTGATGAGGAACTCTGATGAGACCCTCCTCTTCTTCTTGTCTTCTCTTCTGTCTTCCCAGGAACACCTGAAAGAAAAAGAAAGACAACGCACACTCCTAATCTGCATACACAGTCTACCTAGACCCCTACCATCAAAACATTGAAGAATCCCAAGAAGATTTTTTTTAGAAAAGGTAGAAAAACAGTATATACATTAGAAAACAATGACATTATTTACAATACACATTTGGGGGTATGGAGTGCCCTAAAAGTCCCAACTAGTGACCACAATGCCCAAAGGCTAGTACAATAAAGAGTCTCTCCTGGGCCGGAGCCCGGTGAAGCACAATTCTAACAGGCCAAAGTCCAGAAGGGGAGAGTCTTTGCAGACAGTTCACACATTTTGAAGTCTGCTAGTGTACGGTGTGTACTGCGATGTCATAAAGATAGAAAAGTTAGGACTTACCAGCCACTTGTAGAATGGAAAATTCTGCACCAACCTGCACCTCTGACAAAAACTCTCCCTGGCAGCATTTCTTCCGATACAGAAGGGCAGACAACTTCCGGGAACCACAGAAGGGCACATCTGGGAACTGCTGGGTTGATGTCATTTCTGGAGATGGAACCTTAGAACAGGAACAAAAAGAAAACAGCTGGTCTGACATCATCCGATTACCAGGTGATGAACAGGATACAGCTGGGCTGGTGTCCTCTCTGGATCTGAAGTCATCTGGTGGGCCAGTCGATGGATTCTGGAGAGGCCAGTACACTGTAGAACTGATGAATGTGGGGCACCTGAGTCCTAGATGTCCATATTGACAGATCAATAAAGGTACTTCACAGTCTGGTGTGGCAGTATTGACTACCACTGCTCGGCTTTCCATTTAGTAGACACAGGCACGTTTGCTGAGAGATCCTTGCACTGAGGCCAATAGTACCAGGGGTCAGGAGCTTGAATTATTAACCCATCTGGGTGCACATCATTCAAACAGTGGGAGATTTCAAGTCCCTCTCTGTCCACTATTAGCACTCTGTCTATAAACAGTGTGCTGCCTCTCTTCCACTGGGTATACTTCTCGTGAAACAGTTTGTTCTTTACATGCTTGTTGGCCCCAGGATGCACACTTTTCATGGCTTCATCCCAGATCCAGGATTTCCTGCTGTTCTCAATCTCCTCCCAGACTTTTTGAGGAAAGGTAGGAAAGGTCATACCATATATCTCATTTGCCTTTCTACAAACCAGTTTCTCCTCTTTACTTGCTTTGGTCAATCTAAGACCGCTGGCCTGGCTTGGGGGTGGCCAGTCCTGGTTCTGCCAACTTCGCATCCTTAAAGAAATTAGAAACAGATCCCTGACTTCTTCCTCTTGCAAAGCCAGGGCAGTGGCATCACCACTTTCTTCCATACATTCCTCTGAGACAAGATCTTGAGGCTGTGTAACTGTTCCTTTTTCACAAGGCCACATAGGTTCCCCCTCATCTTCCTCTTCACTGAGGATCTGAGCCCAGGAGTGAGCAGTCGTTCTCACTCCTGAGACTATCCAATCATCACTAGGCATGGAGGTCAACACCTCCCACTCAAAGGCCTCCCGCATCTCGTCTTCACCTAAGAGACTTGGGCTAGGCCCCCCCCTCCAGGGGTCTATTGATGCTTTATCTGAACTTTCCTTCTGGGATCCAGCATCTGAAACTTCAACTTCTGGTTCTATCTCTAACTCTGCACCCTCTAGCTTTGTGCCACACTCCCCCGAGGGGTCTTCCTCCACAGGCTCCGTCTGGTGCTGTGTGCTGCCAACTGCAGATTCCTGAACCTTTGTCCATGTGGGAGCCAACTGAATTTGAGGTGCTTTATACAAGCCATATTTTTCTAGGTATCCAGCACAGTGAGCAATCATGAAGACATCCCTTCCAGCTCTTAAGCATATTTGACATACATGCACTGGATATCCAGGAACCACCACATGAGGAGGCAGTTGTCCTCCATAGCACTACTTTTCAATATCCCTCAGTCTATTTACTGCTGCTGTTACTGCAACCTGGGCATGATCCGGATAGGGAGCTGGTCCTGAGGCCATAACTGCAGAAAAACAAACAAAAGTTCACTGTAACTGAAAGTCCCACTTTATTGAACACATTTCTTTAGTTGTAAAATGACTCCTCTGCTGCTGTGTTTACTTTACTACCCCACCCTGTAATGGCGGCGACAGCAGTCCTGTGCATCAACATTCAGAATCTAGGTCAAGCCACTGTGCACCCGATTTACACAAACTACTGATAACTTTTGCTCAAACTGTACAACTTGCTCTGTTCTTGCTTTAAACACATTTACAGGATTTTCCACTGACTTTTTACATGCTGGTAACTTTTCTTTAAAAAAAAAAAAAAAAAATTTCAAACAGAGGTTGCACACGGAATAGAGGTGCAGGGATAAAACTGAACAAAACTACAAAAGAAATCCCGCACTCAAAAAAACAGAATATGAGGACTGCTTCATCAATGTCTAAAAGTGCTTCATTTTATTAAAGTGCCATATACTGAGCCACTTTTCTTTTACTACAGTCCCTTAAAGCTTCAGGTTTTTAGCACAGAATTGCCTGTATTACTAGTGCTGCACATTGGCTACAACCCACAATCTCTTTCTGGCTTCAGACTTTAAACTGAGGCTGAATTCATTACTGTGCACACAGTCAATGGCTTAACAGACTTGCACTTGCTGGCAGGACTTGACACAGTCGTTACTTGAAAAGCGACTACACTGCTGCACACTCATTTATATGGCATAGGGTGGAAAATCACTGTTTGAGCAGTTTTTAGGTTGTTACTTACTGTTATCAGTAGCAGTTTGCTGCGATTGGGAAAAATGGCCTGCAGCCAGTTCTTGGAGGCCTCAGAACAGAAACAGGCTGGCAGTCCTACCAATCATCTTTTCAACCACCACACTTGCAATTCCAACGATCAAATAGTAGGTTGAGCCCGATTTTGAACTAGAAAGTCTATTTCAGAAGGTTTACAGCAATTTTAACACTCTGCAATGCTCCTCCACTAGCCAGTACACGCACTCCACTCACACTGCCTCTCGAATGCTGGGGCAGTTACTGTAGAGCTGGCTGAGGGGTGGGACTGATTGCAGCCTGACCAATTACACAACGCCATGCAAATGAGCCTCTTCTTCCTTGCGAGGGCTCCTCTCCTCACGGCGATCGTCGAGCAGGCAAATTTAAACTGCAGAATGCAACTTTTTTTCTTTACCAACTGACTTCACAGCGGGAGCCCATTTCAGCCATTTAACATAGCTATTACACCTGCAAGTCTCTCTTTTCATTCAAAAAGCATTTCCAACATCCAGGGCTCAATTTTCCTGTTGCTACCCCTAGTCTTCCACACTTTTCTTTACCACAGTTCATTTTTACAAGCAGACAAAAAACGCTGTAAACAATTGATGCAGGACAAGGGCACACTCTTTGGCTTTACTGATCCTTGGTAAACAGTTGGCAAGTTTAAACAGCAGCACAAGATCCACAGCACACAGCAACACACAAAGCATAGATGGACCCCCATGGGGCTACATTCCTGGTAATGCAGATTAGAGACTACAGAACACTTTATCACTATTTCCAGCCCTCAGGCTCTAAACCCACCAGGCACACAGCCCGGACTTGCATGCAGCTTTGGGTACACAGCCGGACTTGTACACTACTTGGGTTTTTCCCACTGGCCCGGCTCCCCCGCTGGCCACTTGATCTGCGGTCCATTTGAGGAATGTACTAATTATCCTGTTGTGGCTCCCCACACCACACCACACTAGAGCCTTCGACTCCTAGAGAGAATTTTCCTTACAATCCCACATCTGGGTACTTCCCTCATCACTGGCCAAGTGCCTGAGGTAAAGTAGAATTCCACAAAAGAAATCTGTAGAGGTGGACCTGGTCACTAAAGATGGGGGGGCCACCCACCTCCAGCTCCCATAGCCCATACCCGGCCATTTCTCTGGAAACTGAACAATTCCTTTACTGAAAACTTTCAAATGTAGATTCTGGGTAGACGTCTGTCACATCTCCTCTACATATCATTTGCATCCCAACAAGCTCTGGACTTGATCCTACTTCTAATTTGCTTAGCCCATTACTCTAGGCTTCCACTATTTTAGTAGTTCAATCCCCACATTGTCACACAAGTCCCAGGGTGGAAAACATAGGCCCTTTTAGCAAGAGCAGACACTCACCCTCACGTTGCAGGTGACTCACAAATCTTCTTGTTCTCCCAAATAAACTCTGAAACACATAGGCAGCTTTTCCTTTACAAGCAGAACTAGTAGGTTGCCCCAGGAATCTGCAGGGAACCCTTTCCTCCCGAAGGGAGGGGGCACTGAAGCCCGAAAACAGCGGTCTCCACCTCTTCAATTATCTTCTGTGTCTCTCTTCAAGGTGGAGACACACACCCTTTTACTCCTAGAGCCTTCACTGAGCTGCTTTCTCAGCAAGCTCCCAACTTCACTCTACACTGAACTGACTCACAGTTAACTGGAGTTTCACAAGCTGCCTTCCCTGCTTACCACTAGGTCTTACTGGGATTCTAGTTACCCCGGGTAACAAGGGGGTTACAAATAGATGTTAAAAATGCCACAAAATTTCAACAACATTGCATGGAATTTCATGAAATTTCATAAAAATTCCATGCATTCAGAATTTTCTCATTCCACACAGCTCTCCTGGTAAGTATATTAGGTACCTATTGATTGCATCTTTACATTTGGGGTCTGGAAAGCACCAGTCTTCTCTGACTGTCTCCAACAATTCTTATGGTTATAGGTTTTGGGTAACTGTGGCTGCCATTCCTGTTCCTCCATTCACCTGAGTCTGCTGCCCCAGTTCACCTTGCTGATGTAGTTTATGTCCCCAATTCCTCCTGGTTCTGCAGAGTCAGTAGATTTTTAATCTGATTGCTCTAACACCTCCAGTCTTAATGAGGCACTGGACTGAGTGCCATTTTTGTAATTATGCTGCACATTAAGATCGTTTTATTAAGTGACACAGTTTACATCTCAGTTGGCCTTAAAGCCAAACAGGCTAGTGAGTCCTGAAGTTCCGGTTTTGTGATGACCCTCCCTTTTCCTTGCCCTCCCACAGTTCTTCTAACAGTTTGCCAGCCATTGTGCAGAAATGAAAGTAACTTGAAAGTTGCAAGCTAAAAGGGTTTCATATGTAGTTGATAATTCCCTTTTAATTTAAAGTTTTGATGCAGTAACTCTATTGATTTTTTTTCTTTCAATATGCCATAAATGGAAACACTTATTTTATTTGCCATCTTTACAGTGAAAAATAAAAATGCAAGAGACATTGAGAAGTCTGCCAATAGCACTATTCATATCATTAACAGAGTCAAGTCACAATCCTTGGCATACAGCCAAATTAGCATAATAAGTATTATTATAATCTCTAATGCAATCATATACCATAATGAGCTTTAAATGAATTACAGCTAGTGACAACATGGAGTCTGTCTTGAGGCACTGAGCAGTGATGAAAAACTAGAACTCCTCTAGCTTGAAACTATATTTGTTATTGATGTTAAGAGATAAATAAAAAAATGAGTTATAAAAACGTGCAGTTGTCAGCCCCAATTGGAAATCTGCTGCTCAGTATTTCAATGAGTACAAATGGCTTGTGCTGCATCTGATAAATCAAAGCAGCACGTACCTCTCACAAAACAGCATACAGCACAGAATTTATACATCTGATTCACCAACATGAAAGTCGGTGTAACATATCCACAAACTGCAGATCTACAGGTTCATGTCATGACACAAGGTGCATAGTACAGTATTAACAGGTTTTCCCATCATTTTTTCTGCAGGGGAAGGGTATGTGATAGAACTGTGTGGAATTTTCAAATTCCGGCACAAAGTAATTCTGTGGAATTTTCCAGAAACGGAATGGTGGAATTCAATGGCAGAACATAGTTGCAGAATGATTTTCCACTGAGAAATGCTGTTCCACAGAATATTATTCTGTGGATCACAGTAGGTGGAATTCTGCAGAAGAACCAGTGAAATTCCTATGGAAAATCCACTGACAGAATGATCATTCTGCGCTAATTTCGATGGTGGAATTCCGCATTCCACACAGCACCAGTATGTGGGGTTTGAAAAGAAGCCTGTTCTGGTGATATACTGTTGTGCCAAGATAGCCCTTCTTCAGTTTGTGTTTGGAGTTGCAGAGACAGAAGGCATTTCTCCTAGGAACAAATCATACTTGTGCCATATTCTAGATCCAGAAAGTGCACTAAAATATCAAAAAATACTAAAAATACCACCAACAGCTCAATCTGGTTCAAGGTCAGTTGGCATTTATCTGTATCCTCTTCCCCCAGGTCATGCCTGAAAATAGGCAGAATTTGTTTAGTGCACTTACCTGGTCAACAAAAACAAAAAAAAAGATAAAATAAAAAAAAAGTTTAATTCAAAGTAGTGTCAGAGTCTGACAAAATAATAAACAACAAGTGTCATGTGGTCCTTCTGCCCCAGCATGTGACTCAATAAAGCTTTGTCAGGGGGCATGTCCAGCAGTATCCTACAACCGATATTATAGTTTGCATATGTATTATCATCATGACATCATAGGTTTTTACATTTTTACAATGCACTCTATATACAATTACTGTATTGGCTGTATTGAACTCAAATCCAGTAACACCACCACAACCACCACCAGTTAATAAACATTGTGCAGTTTAAATATAGAACATCAGAATCATTCAAATAGTCCATGTTCAAGTGGCTCTGGTAGGACTTGAATTTATCCTCAAGTTCCTTCTTGTAAATGTTTCACCAGATCCAAACTATTTAGTTCTGAGTACCCTTCCTTCATCAAAAAATAAAACAAAAGTCCACCTCGTACTCTGTATAAACCAATCTTTTCTAAGAAGGTCTCTTTTAGTTTCAAGTCATTATTTTATACTGAATTCCTTAACTGCCCAAAACCATTTTGAGCACAGAGACATGAGACAGGTACAGTTAGTACATACTTTGTCTATGGAGGGAAAGCTGTTTCAGGATCCATCACCTTCATGGCACCAAATCCAGCTCTAATCACCTGAAGATTTCTTGCCCAATTGGCCTTGGTTCTTAGAGGATCAAAATGGTCCATGCAAAGTGACTGAAGATGAGTCGCCATCTGTATTAATGTAGTTCTTATCAGAGTTCTTTTCTGACAAAACTGCCAGTAGATCCTCTTCAATTATAAGATAGCCTAAGTCTAGTGTGAGTCTGCTTGACTTCTGTAATTCCCTCATCCATCTCCTGTACAGTTCCATAACATTTTGTCCTCCCATTTCCTTTGATCTTGACTATTAACAAAAATTCATTTAAAGTGCAGGTATTCACATTTTTATGTTGGCTTGCATGCATGCACAAGCAACATCTTGTGCTAGTAGCACATTTCAGAGGTGTGTCAGTGTTGGCAAATGCAGGGCATGCTTTAGTAGGTGTGTCCCTCCTTCACCAATTAGCCAGCATGCTAGCGCTGACACACGCATTATGCAAAATGGACAAAACTTGCAAGAAAAGAGCCACTGCAATCAGAGACAAGCTCGTCATGCAGCGGCACAGATGACACACCTCCCGACATGTTTTTCCTGGTGAAACATTTCAATAAACATGGCAATGAGCTGCCACAAAACTGAAACTTACCAAAACAATAACGAGGTGCAGAAGGAACCCACTCCCGATACAATGCAAGCAGTACTGCTATAACTGTGTAAGGCAACTCTGCAGAAGTCGGACAAGAGAACTGAATTTGTAAGGCAACCGGCAATCTCTCTCATTCTTCCGTGACCCCTCGAGTTACAGAGTGGTAGTTGGTGACTAGTCTGAAGGGGAATCAGCTCTTCAATAAAGAAAGTCAGATAACTGTTCAATTTTTAAATCATAACTTCTCTTTTTTTATTTACTCCCATAACTACTGTGGATGTATTTTAAACAGTTTATAAGTTATGTCAGGATGGACTCCTAGCCCCCCCCCCCCACCACTGGGTGTTGCCTGAAAATGTGCTGCAATTGTTGCTCCCCTCAAAAGGTTTCCCATCGTGCGGCTGTAATGTTTTCCTTGGGAAGGATAGCAAGAATACTTGTGGCTTCTCTGGCCAGCAAATGGAAATTGTGTGTTGCCATTCTTGGTGACTGTTTGAGGAAGGGGGGGGGGACTCTTGAACTGACTCCTTCTTATGTGTGGATTCCTTCTTACTTCTCTGTCCTGATTCAGTATATGGGGCTACTGAGGAGGGGGTGGGCAGCTAAGACAAATGCGTGCTCAGGGAGGCTGCTGGTACAACCGAGCCTGAAGTAAGAATTTGAACTTGAGGGGAGGGGGACTCAAGAAAAAGTTCCTGAAATAATTTTAAACTATTTTTCTCTGTTGCTGAATAGTTAATGCAACCATGCTTACTGCATTATACTTTGTAATTTGCCTGTCAGAGGCCAGGGAAGAAGTGAAACAAAGCAGGTTGGTGTCATGCTCATTTCCGAATATTTCTTGTGATGAGCAATAATGTATGTTGCTACATCATGCTGCAGTAGTTACATTTGCTGTTTATTTTGTTCAAGCAAGAGAGTATGGAGGAGACTGACTCACTAGACACCTTGGAGTAAATAAAAAACAGAGAAATTATTATTTAAAAATTGAACAGTTATCTGACTTTCTTTATTGACGAGCTGTTTCCCTTTCAGACTAATCACCAACTACCGCTATGAGTAACGCGAGGGGCCATGGAAGAGTGACAGAGGCTGCCTGTTTCCTTATTAATTCAATTCTCTTGTCAGACTTCTACGGAGTTGCCTTAGACAATTACAGCAACACTGCTTGCATTGTATAAGGAGTGTGTGATGTCCATATCTCAAGGCTTTGTACACATGGACTCCCGATGCAAAAAACTGTTGGCGTCAGGCAGTTGGGCAGTTCAGACTGAGGTTAATTTCTGACTCAGGCTGGTCTGTCCCTGAGAGGTGTCAGAAGGTCTCACCCTGCTGTATTTTTGTGCTTGACCATGGACAGGGAAACCCCGGGCCCACCATCAGTCCCCTTCTTCGGGTACTGGCACCCTGACCTGCCCGCGTCATAGACATAGAAACATAGAATTTGCCGGCAGATAAGGACTGCTTGGCCCACCCAGTCTGCCCATTTCCCTACCTACTGGATAAGCTGCAGATCCTAGTTAACCAGCAGCCTACTTCTTCCTACCCCCACCCCCTAGAATAGCCTTATGACTGTCCCATGCATGCTTGAATTCCACCACTGTTTTTGACTCCACAACCTTCTCCGGAAGGATGTTCCATGCATCCACAACCCTCTCTGTGAAAAAATACTTCCTTAAATTACCTCTGAGCCGCCCCACCCTCTATCTTCAAATTGTGCCCTCTTGTTCTTGCACACCTCTTTTTTTGAAAGATGCTACCCTCTTGGACTTTGTTGATTCCCTTGAGGTACTTGAATGTTTCTATCATGTCCCCACTCTCCCTCCTTTCCTCGAGGCTATACATATTAAGCTCCTTTCATCTCTCTTCATATGTCTTCCAGTGCAGACCCTGCACCATTTTAGTTGCCCTCCTCTGGACAGCTTCCATCCTGTCTATGTCTTTGCAGAGATTGGGTCTCCAGAACTGCACGCAGTACTCCAGATGGGGTCTCACCAGCTGTCTGTACAGAGGGATAATAACTTCCTGTTTTCTACTGGTGATGCCTCTCCCTATGCATCCCAGTATCCCCCCAGCTCTCCTTGCTTTCCTCTCACATTGCTTGCCCACCTTTAGGTCATCTGATATGACTACCCCCAGGTCCCTTTCCATTTTTGTTGTTGTTAGTATCTCACCCCATTGTGTACTCTTCCCCTGAGTTTTTGTTTCCCAGGTGCATTACCTTGTACTTCTTAGCATTAAATCTAAGCTGCCATACATTTGACCATTCCTCTAACCTTGCCAAGTCCCTTCTCATCCTTTCCACCCCACCCTGTGCATCAACTCTGTTGCAGATCTTTGTGTCATCTGCAAAGAGACATACTTTTCCTTCCAGTCCCTCTGCAATGTCACTTATAAAGACATTGAAGCGGACCGGTCCTAATACTGAACCCTGTGGTACCCCACTAGTAATCCCACTTTCTTCTGAGTGGACTCCATTTACTATTACTCTCTGTGTCCTACTCTCCAGCCAATTCTTTACTCAGGCTGTCATCTTGGGACCCACTCCCAGGTTGGCTAACTTGTATATTATTCTTTTGTGTGGGACTGTGTCAAATGCCTTGCTAAAGTCTAGGTAGGCCACGTCCACAGCCCCTCCCTGATCTACTACTTTGGTCACCCAGTCAAAGAAATCTATTCGATTCATCTGGCATGACCTTCCCGCTGTGAATCCATGCTGCCTTGGGTCCTGTGCCCCTCTGACCTCTAGATACTCGACAGTTCTTTCCTTCAGAAGTGATTCCATCATTTTCCCTATCACTGAGGTTAAACTAACAGGTCTGTAATTTCCTGCTTCTGCCTGTTCCCACTTTTGTGAAGGGAATCACATCTGCCCTCCTCCAGTCCTCGGTACCACCCATCCTCCCATGATTTGTTAAAAGTGTAGCCAGTGGTGTCACTAGTTCTACCCTTAGTTCTTTTAGAATTCTGGGATGAATCCCATCGCCCCATTGCTTTGTCCACCTTCAGTTTTAAGAGTTCTTTCAGAACCCTTTCTTCTGTAAATGGGCTGGTATCAACTTCTGTATCCAGAGTGTTTCTACTGTTTGTTTTAGGTACCTCCCCCTCTTCATTTGTAAATACTGAGCAAAAATATCTGTTTAGTATCTCTGCCTTTTCACAGTCTCCCTCTGCCCACCCTCCCTCTCCTTTATTAAGCCTCACTATCCCTTCCCTGGTCTTCCTTCGCTCCTTGATGTACCTATAAAAGGTTTTATCCCCCTTCTTAACTGAGTTGGCTATCTTTTCCTTGGTTTGGGCCTTTGCTGTTCTGACTGCCTTCCCAGACTCCTTTTGCTTTAACTGATACAGTTTTGTGTCCTGCTCCTTCTGCGATTCCTTGTACTTCCTGAATGCTTTCTTTTTCTCTTGAACCTTCCCTGCCACTTCCTTTGAGAACCATAGTGGTTTCTTACATTGTTTTGTTTTGTTTATTTGCTTCACACAAAGGGTCCTTACCTCTGTGATGGCAGTTTTATTATTCCCCATTGTTCTTCCACCTCTCCTTCCTGCCCATTTGCTAGTGCATTCCTTAGGCACTCACCCACTTTGGCAAAGTCAGCCCTCCTAAAGTCCAGTACTTTTGCCTTTGTATGGCTTGACTCTATTGCTGTGTTTATTGTGAACCATACTGTTCGATAGTCACTAGTTCCCAGATGGCTACCCACTTCTACATCTGTGATCCTCTCTCCATCTCCATTTGAGAGAACCAGGTCTAAGATTGCTCCCTCTCAAGTGGGCTCCAATACTAGTTGTCTAAGGCATGCCCCCTGTAAGGCATCTAGAATAACCCCACTCTTCGAAGTGGCTGCTGCAACTGCACTCCAGTTAACATCTGGCATATTCAGATCACCCATCACCAATATCTCCCCTTTTTCTGCCATTCTAAGTATACTTTCTATCATTTCCTTGTCCATTTCCTCCCCCTGAGAAGGGGGTCTGTATACAACCCCTGTGCGGATTGTGGTGCCATTGCCGGTCTCCAAATTTACCCACAGTGCTTCTCCTCCTCCCTGTTTACCCTTTTGTTCTGTTGCTTTTATTCTTTCCCTTATGTAAAGAGCTACTCCTCCTCCTCTTTTACCCTCTCTGTCCCTCCTGTAGATAGTGTATCCTAGTATGTTTACATCCCAGTCATGGTTTTGTGTGTACCATGTTTCTGTGACTGCCACGATATCCAGATGTTCCTCCTCCATCAAGGCCACTAATTCAGAAAGGTTGTTACCCAGACTACGGGCATTGGTACTCATTGCTCTCCATTTTTTGATGGCTTTACTTTCTGTTGCAGCATCCCCCACTGACCTTTCTACCTCAGTTTTTTTCTCATTTAGTACCCTGTTTTGTAGGGAGAGGCTGGGATTTTCCTGCTGCTTATCAGTGCCTCCCCCTTTGACTAGTTTAAAAGCTTGCCAATGAAGCATTTAAACCAATTGCTCAAAAGACTTGTTCCCTTCCTGGACAGATGCAGACCATCCTGCCAGTATAGGCTGGTGTCCCTTCAGGTGGAACCCCAGTCCCCAATGAAGCCAAACCCCTGTGCTCCACACTATTTTTTCAACCATTCATTAAACTGCATGGTGCTAATTATCCTCGCCTCCCCCATGCCATTGACAGGCAGCACCTCTGAGAAGGATACTGTGTGTGCTACTTGTCTTAGGCCCCTCCCCAACTCTACAATGTCCTCCTGCACTGTTCTGATCTCATGATGAGCCAAGTCATTTGTCCCTAGGTGGACAGTGATGTCCAGCTCAGACTCCTTTGCAGCTGTTCTCGTGATCCTGAGGATGCGCTTCCTGTCCCTCCAAGCCATGGCACCAGGCAGGCACCTTACTTCAGTTTTCCCTGCTCCCCCCAGTTCTATCTCCTAATAATTGAGTCCCCCACCAGGAGCTGCTTCCTTTCCCTGTGGTGTCCTCTGCCTCCTTCCTGTGGGCCTCCCTTGTGACAGTTGTCATCAGTCTTCTCTGAGGGTGCATCCATAGGGGAGCTATGCTCCCCCAGAATGGTGTATGGATTGTGGAGTGGAACAATTGACTGGGTGTGCCTCTGTTCCACCATCCTCACCCTCCCTGAGCCCACTGTGGTCCAACTGTTGTGCTTTCTTCGCAACCTCTGAGGTAGTGGTGGTGGCTCTGGTGATTCCTGGATGGAGGAGGTTCCCCTTTCTACTGTCCAGTGTGGCTTGGGGGAAGGTTCCCTTACTTCTGTCCAGTGCAGCCTGAAGATGGGCAACTTCCTCCCTCAGGGCACAGAGTTGTCTGCAAATAGGGCAGCATCTCAGCCTCCAGAAAGACTCCTGGAAGACTGCTGCCCCACAGCCATTACATTGCTCTACTCCCCACATGTTTATCTACTTTTTATTTTGTTTGTTTGTTTTGTGTGTGTGTGTGTGTGTGTGTATGTGTGTGTATGTGTATGTGTGATTGGTTTGTTATATAGAAATATATATATTATACAATGTGTATGCTTATATTGTCAGTGCAGTGTGCTAGAGAGGATATGGCGGTGATATGCACCTTGCACTCTTGAAAATGATGTCAGAACCTCAGGTATAAAGGAACTATTTCCAGGGGTGGGTGGGGTGAGGGAGGGAAGGGGTTGGCCTAAACTATGCCCTCACAAAACAATCAGCTAAAAGCTCTCACCCACCGCTGCGATGAGTGCCTTCCTGTCAGCAAGATGCCCCACACAACAATTTGACAGAGAAAATACCTGCTAATCAAACAGAGAAAATCCAGACATCCAAGTCAGACACAGGTAAACCTCCCCCACCCCAAAACAGCCTGGTGGTTTGTTAGCCACAAAGGAAAATCAAATATGCAGTTATTTCAGCCCTTCTGAAGATGCTGACAAGATAAGCAGTTTTGAAAACACAAAGCAATACCAATGTAAAAGTAAGGAAAATTTCCTCAGATGTAAGCAAGAGAGAGAGATTCATTTCAGATATCTAGTCCAATATAGTATATCCCATGCAGCTTCTCAGTTGTTTCAAAGCACCCCCACTTACACAACTGGAAGAATATGGACTTCATTGCCACAGGTGGCAGGTTCCATTCCCCATTTTATGTCCCCTTCCCCAAATCACTGGAGGCAGTTTCACAGGCTGGCGCCTTTGGCAGGCTCCTTGTCAGCAAACACAGTATTGCTGTTTGAATGCCTTAGAAGATACACAGTTGCTGCAGGGGCACCAACAGTATTGCACATATCTTAAATCCTGTTTGATGTGGGAGCTAGGCTATTCAAAAGCTCTTTTTTGGTTGGGTCACTCCCCATCCTAAGAGCTAAATTAAATGATCCAGTGCGATCTTTAAAACATTCTTTGAAAATCTCAGCCATCGAGTTTCTGTTCAACATATACGTAGTTCTGGGGGGAAATTAAACACAGGAGCAGGACAATAAGAAAACTGGATCTCCTGTCCCAGCAGCAACTTGTGTCAGGACCACTTATTTTGTTTTGTTTCAGTGGGATAAAATAATAATTAGATTGCAGTGTGAGCAAAATGGCTAGTGAAAAACATATCTTCAATTATAGGTTTAGTTCCATTGAAATGAAACAAAACAAAGTTGGTGAGTTACCTTCTCTCATAGTAACCCCTTTTGCCTCTTCACATGCTATATCTTTTTAGTTGACAATAACGTTATATCTGTGAGCCACCCACATTTGACTGCTTCTGAGGAGACCAAAAAGGTATACTTGTAATCTTCTGCAATGTGTGTCAGGTCTTCACTTTACAACATAGTCTCCGTAGTTTCCTAATTCAGTATTGATAACTGATTAGTTGTGGAAATCTGCACTATTTGCTTACTTCTGCATATGTGTTTTGCTTTGCAAAGCGCATTTTCCTTGTATAGCCCTGCATTTCAATATTTGAACAGTATCGCAGATTTCCTGTTTATCTCATGCCCCAACTTGCCTGAAAACTCTTGCGCATGAATGCTCTTACATAGATATCTCTGTCCCTGCATGTATTTCAAAAATGCAGTGCTGTCAGGCACTTTGCAATGGTGTTCAGAGTGGTACGCATGTGTCTTCTCCTAATAACTTTCAGGCATTTTTGTGAAACTGCTATCTCATCAGTCCCCAAAGTGTTTTTTTTTTATTTATGTTACAAAAATAACCACTTTTTCTATACCAAGAGATTCTCATGTTTTAACTCCATTGCTGTCAGAACTCAAAGGCAGCATGGTGATGGTTGTAACATTCACTGTTATATTTTCCATGTTTGGATTATCTTGTAGTCCTCTTTTTGGGGTTTGTACAGCAATCAGTTGAACCTTTGTCCAGTTAATACACCTCAAATATTATTCATGACACCTACTTACATTTTAACATATGTGCTTTATTGAAAATGCATATAGTGAGCGACATGGACAATAGAATATGTGATCATTTTACACCAAAAAATGACAAGATAATGTAATTCAAATGTTGTGGAAATGTTGTTTCAGGAGTCACTGTTGCTGAGTAGCTAATGCAACTATGCTTACTGCATTATGCTTTGCAATTTGCCTGTCAGCGGCCAGGGAAGAAGTGAAACAAAGCAGGTTTGTGTCATAATCGTCTCCAAATATTTCTTGTGATGAGCAATAATGTATGTTGCTACATCATGCTGCAGTCGTTACATTTGCTGTTTATTTCATTCATGCAAGAGGGTGCAGAGGAGACTGGCTCACTAGACACCTTGGAGTAAATAAAAAAAAAGTGAAGTTATGATTTAAAAATTAAACAGTTATCTGACTTTCTTTATTGGCAAGCTGTTTCCCCTTCAGACTAGTCACCAACTACCACTGTGTGTAATGCGAGGGGCCATGGAAGAATGAGAGAGGCTGCCAGTTTCCTTACAAATTCAGTTCTCTTGTCAGACTTCTATGGAGTTGCCTTAGACAGTTACAGCAGCACTGCTTGCATTGTATCAGGAGTGTGTGACGTCCACATCTCAAGGCTTTGTACACATGGACTCCCGTTGCAAAAAACTGTTGGCGACAGGCAGTTGGGCAGTTCAGAAAATGAATGTACAGTAGCAGATACAAATATGGGTTTTCTGCATGTAAACCATAAAAAGGACAGACAAAAACCATACTCTGAAGTGAATGATGCATGCAACAGTTAAATAAAAAATAATTTCCCAGCTCCTTTAACCCCAATTCAGTAACATAACACCCATTCAAAATATTATACCCCCCTGTACAATGGTAATAACAGAAAACCCTTAATGGCTTCATATGAGAAACTACCAGGGCTGTCTGCCTGCTCCCAACCATTTGGTCCATCAATCAGGCTGAGGGAGCTGCTGTCCAACCCCTCTTAAAGAATACCAAAAAATGAAAAGCACCATCTCCACTCTGTCCCTCCACCACCCCTGTCCCCACCAGATCCCATGTCAAAAACATATTAACATTAAACAAGCAAATATTTACCCACCTGGAACCTCCAAACTCATGCCTCTTAGCCCTAATGCCACCAACGTTAGATAATTCTTGCAACATATATTTTTAATTTTGTATGTTGTCATGTAAAACTGGCAAGACAAGAGAACATCGTGGAGAGGAGGACAAAATAATAAAACAATACTACCTGCTCAATTCAGTCTTTATGGGGCTAAAATATTAACTTCCAGATTAGTAAGCAACAAATGAATTAGCTCCCTAACTAGCTGTACTCGAAACAGTGTCTGCTCAAAAAATATGATGTGACAGCAACCAAAGGGATCTGCACTGGCATACCAAAGAAGACAAAAGAATTGCCAACTTGGCAAATAAGGCTCCTCTCAGTGTCTAATGCAACAAACAAAACTAATAGGAAACCCCTTAAACAACACAAAACGCACGCGCTGGACGGGTACAGAAACTATGTATCAGCCTTAACACTGGCAAACGAATGAAAAAACACTTTAAAAAGGCAATGCACACAGTACTTTAAGGAACACGAAAGATATTTATTTTAATTTAACAGAAACACATAGAATGGCTCCCTGGCTCTTCGAGGGCATACACCCTCATCTTCATGTTCCTTAAAGTACTGTGAGCATCGCCTTTTTGAAGTGTTTTTTTTATAATAGGAAACCCCACCTGGGGTGCGTTTCATGTGTCAGAGGTTCCACCAAACTCTTATTAAAACATACCTCTGACAGTAACCATAATTACAACTATTGATACAATTGCTCTTGACAGAGAAAATACTAGACTCTTATATGCAAAATAAGTTTGTGCGGTCTCTGTACAAAACTGAAGAATAACCATCTCATTAAATGATAGTAAGAGCCCAGCAGATAGTACCACAATGCTACTTGAAGTGGCAGGTGAATGGAGCCCAAGAAAGAAAAGCCGAGAAAGAATTAATGCATTCCTCTACTTTTAGGAACCAACAATTATAAATAAATGACCACTGGATAAAAGGGAATAACTTTTTATATATGTTCTAAAAAGAAAAGTTATCAAGCGGTGGTGCAATCCCACGTTCCAAATGTCAGTTCATCAGTCTATAATTAAGTCTGATATGAAATAAAGAGAAAGTAAATATAATACTGAATAAATGTAAATAACATTAAACAGAACCAGTTTTCTGTACTCAGAGCAAACACATTTTTCAACTTAGCTACACAGTGTCCTGCTAAACTATAGAGAGAAAGATATT
The DNA here is from genome assembly GCA_016271365.2 of Neoceratodus forsteri. Classification (NCBI taxonomy): domain Eukaryota; kingdom Metazoa; phylum Chordata; order Ceratodontiformes; family Ceratodontidae; genus Neoceratodus; species Neoceratodus forsteri. The sequence goes on along the minus strand of CM057455.1, from coordinate 761,553,662 downwards.
ATGTAGGTCCTTATTAAAGATTGTTTTATACTCGAGAAGGGTGATGTCCTTTTAGCCCATCTTCTTAAACAGATCTGGGAAAATCTTCTGGAGCTCCCTTGCTGCATATTCTGCTGTTTCAAAGCACTGGATGCCAACTTTGATGGACAACACTTCAAGCCTGGATGGCCAGCATTTGGACTGCAGAGGTCTGTATGCTGCCCATGTTTGCCAAACTTTAAGGGTCAGATCTGGCACCAACCTAAGTTTCGTCCTGGTCCACTGAAGAGATGCCAGCATCCTCACCTTCTGAAGAACGTGGTCCCAGTCTAAGTAATTTAAAATTTTAAATATAATAGTTGTCAGGGGCTCACCAGGAGTAGGCTTTGCTCTGAGGGTGCGATGAGCCTTTTCAATGATGTAATTTGTACCATTCGTACTTGGCCTCACAAGCTTGGTACACAGTGTTTGAATGAAGTCCACTATATTTGAGGCCTTCCTCCCCATCTGGCAGGCTGAGATGGAGCAGGTTATTCCTTCTACAATGACCTTTGAGGTTGTTGACCTTCTCTTTTAATTTTTTGATGGAGCATTTTATAGTTACAGTCTCTGGGTCACTCTGATTCTGTCTGCCCTCCAGAGATGATATGCTGACCTCAGCGTCCGCCACCCTCACAGTTAAATTTTTAAAAGCAGGTGTTAAATCATTAAGATTCTTGAGGAGACAGAGACATCATGGAGGAGCTACAGCATGGCTGCTTAGCTTCCAGCTCTAGTGAAGATTTGTCATCTGCCTCAGACTGTAATGGGGATTTGGGATCCTCAGTAGCTGTAAAGTCCATTTTGGTTTCTTTGATCCTCAGTCTAGATGTCATTGTACTCTTCGGAGGTATGCTGGAATATTTTTTAAATTGGTGGAGAGGTAGAAAAATGTAAAAATATATTGCATTTTGTATTTTGTGTTCCACCTCTGTATTCATTATATTGCTTTGTATTTATACCTGTGCAATTCTATATATCTTTTAAGAATGTGTTTAAGCTTATTCCTCTCCTCTCCTCTCCCCCAGGACACATCTGGAAACAAGCAATTTTGTGCTCAGTATGTTTTTTCCCCAGTGAAATGCTTTAATGAATAAATGAAATATTTCTAGGGCAAATATGTTTACTTTTATTTTGGAGTGAAAATACCAACACATGCCCAGGGCATTAGGGTTTCTAACAGTAAGGCCCCACCCTGTAGAGTCTGACAGGTGTCAGGGGTGTGACTTGGGATTGTTGGCTGTAATACTCATGCCATTCCACCTCTACCACCACCCTGCAGTCAGTGACAGGCACCGAGGTGTGCCTTGGACTCTTTGGCCCCAAAGTTCACTCCATTCTCCTATTTTGCACCCATCTCAGCGTATTTCCTTATGGAATGGGGGTGAGCATAAGGCCCAAAGACCCCAAGGCACACCACAATACCTGTCAGTGTCTTCAGGGTACTGTGAGGTGAAATGGCATGAGGATTAAGGCTGACGACCCAAAGGCACACCCCAGTGCCTGTCAGTATCTGCAGGGTGAGGGTGGGGTTGGTGGCAGTTCAGTACTTCACGGCCATTATTATCATGCATCTCTCTAACTCCTGCACTACCAATGCCAATGCCAGCATGACAACATTCAGCATTGACAAATGTTTGTTATATCAGTCACTGTATTTTAATTGTCACTGTCAACAATATTTATTTGCTGCCTTTATCATGTGGTGCCATTCCTACCTATCTGAATTGTTTCTTAAGTTATATTGCCATCATGATCCACAGAAGTCATATCTCAAAATTTTCTTAGTAAAACCTAAGCACTGTAAAGCCTGAGTCAGGATGACATCAGTGCATTGTTTGCTTTTTCCTCCTTTTTGTCCTTGGGGTTGTGCTTGCTTTTTCTTAAAAACACACATAAAATCAAGTCTCACCATAGTCACTTGAAAACAAACTATTAAAAAGTCTCTGATGTTTCATTTTTTAAATGTTGCGGTGTTTTATAGGTGGTGGTAGTGGTGTTACTAATGTAATCAGTTCTTTAGTCTTCCTAGGTAATTCCTGCTTGTAAGTCCAGGACCTGGAGCTGGATCTGCTCCATTAGTATAACTCTACATCTATCTGATGTCTTCTTTTATGCCTCCTTGAAATTATCATTCATTTTTTAGCACCCTCAATCTCTTTAGGTTTGGTAATACAAACATACAAACATACGAAATTTGCCAGCAGATAAAGGCCTAGAGGTCTATCAAGTCTGCTTGAATGTGCAGCTAGCACCCCTTATTCTGCTCCTTAATATCTCCCACATTACCTAGAAATATAATATTATTTGTAAAAGTAACTTGTCTCTTTCATATTATGCATTTATTTTGCATTTATCCCCTTTTTTTGCTCTTCTCTATGGGGAGCGGGGGGGGTCTTCATTGTTTCCTATTATTAAACCCATGTTGTTGCAATGGACACTTTTTTCTAAGCATGAAGCTACTTTTATGTACTTCCAATATGGCTGCTGTCCTGTTTTGGTCTTTGTGGTACTCTGCTCTGTTTGGTCTTTTCCTGACTCTACCTAAAATCTATGTCATATACTTTTTTCCTCACTAATATGCTCTTAACTAACCTTTCACCTCCATCCCAATAATCAAACTATTGCAACACTTCCTGTTTCTACACATAGTCAACTCTGAATTCTATATATATTTCAGAACACTTGTTTCAAGTGCTAGGCGGAATCATACAAAAACAGGGCTAGTTTCTTCCTTGCTTATCTTCTATTTTTCATTTTATGTTTATCTTTGTGTGCTGCCCCATTTCATCTTCCCTCCTTCATAACAAAACATATTTGTTGTGCTGTTTATAATGCTGCATATTGAATTTGGCACTGATGCATCACACTTTTGTGTGTTCTATACCTTTTCTTCTTTCATAAGTATTTAACCCTTTGCAGTTTCACTCCCTCCCCATTCCTTCTCTGCATTGCTTTGCCTTTTTGCATTGTCCCCAAAGCCCCAACAATAGTAGACATAGACAAGTTGTGTGTGGCTGCCGAGTTTGGCAAATTAATTTACTTAATATTTTCAAGACATCATTGTTTACAAATTTATAGTACATTTCCATAGCTTTTCAGTTTTACCATCTCTTCCTCTTAATATTTTTGTGCATTATATGCAGACACATTCTTTTCAATTGATCACTTCTACTAATTTCTTATTTTCTTCTGCCCCCCCAGATGTATATCATGTGGGGCCCGGCCTCTTCCTCTTTTGTTGGATAGGGGTACGAGCATACACACTGTACTGCTGCTTCTTGCTTATTGGTCCTGTGTCACCTTTTTAGCATTTTCCTTTTCATCCCTCTTTATTTCCTGTCCTCATCCCCCCTTCTTCCACCCACTAGTCCACCTCCAGTTTGTGATGGACTGTGGACTTCCCCCTTCTTCTCCCCCTTCCTCCCTTCTCTCTACCCCTCATATCCTATCCCTTTTTCTTTTTTTTTATTTTTTTTATTATGTCTGTGCCATTCATGATTTGAAGGCATTAGTAATTTCTGCATTAAGCAGGACTAGGCCAAGGCCCAATAAGTGTATCCCATCTCCCTAGTAGTACTCATCTACCCATTCCAGTATTCCATGGTGTATGACCAGTCCTCCCATACTCTCAAACAGCCTGCCAACCCAAGCATTCATGCACTTCCTGGCTCTGTCCATTCCTTTTGTGGCTCTCCACCTGCTGCAACACCCTTCGGGTAGCGATATCAGACCAGGCCAGAGAAACCTCTGGCCACCATTCTTTTACTTTTGAAGATCCTTTTTTATTTCATAGAATATGTCCAGCCAGGGCCTACTCCCCAGGTCATTTCCACCCAGATGCAACACAATCAGGTCTGGCCATCTATGGTCCTTCTTGATCTCCTTCAACTTTGGCAGCAGCTGGGCCCACTTCATTTCCCGTAGGCCTTTCCATACCAAACGGATTGTATTGCTATTCAGGAACATCTGCTTTCCCCCTTGTCTTCTGGTCACCCATTGTTCTGCCCAATGTATAAAGGAATGCCCACAGATCCATACTTCTAGCTTCTTCATCAGCCCTGCATAACCATAAGCAAAAACTGTTTAGTATATTATACTTTTCTCTCCTCTCCCCTTCCCCCCACTCCATCATTGTCCTTTCTTCCTACCTCTATTTGTACCTGCTGTGGGGAAAAAGAGAGACATCATTATTTTGGGATATTAAGGATGTATTTTTTTATAACAATCAGAAGTCCACCTGCCCCTCGGATTAATCTCTCCCAGCCTGTTGCCCTGTGCTGCCATGACAGAGGCCACCCCGATCCTAAATGAGTTGGAAGAATATCCCTCCACATGTTCCCCCCAAAATGTTAGGCCCTTGTGCAGTACGGCAGGAACCTGGTACCTGGACACTGGCCTGCCATCTCCATGTATAAATATCAAGGGACTCCCTTCTCTTGAGCGGTCTGCCACATACACACACAGAGCCCCACTGTGCAGATGGCAGCGTCCTGGTGTTTTTTTTAAATACACCTTGGTGCCCAGACCCTGCTGGTCCATTTTTGATCTCCTTAATAGGACCGCTATCGCGTCCCTGGCCCATTCCACGTCTTCCCAATGTAGACCCCTCCATCCTTCTTTCTACCATGGCCCACTACCTCGCTAAATCTAAATGCCCCACTATACAGCTTGGCGTACAGGGCCCTGAAAAGCACCACTTTCTTACTAGAGCTGCTGATGCAGTGTAGTGCCTCCATCAGCCATGCCATCAAACCCTCTGATATCAGCTTCCTATTGGCCTTCTTTTTACCCTATGGTCACTTGCGCCATGTTCTGGGTCTAGCCCTCCACTATGAATCTTGTCACCTGCTCCCTTGTCACTGCCCCACTTACCTGGCCGCCATACTGCTCCCAGAAGTTTTGAAATGTCTTCCAAGAGGTTTTGTAAGCTCTAAGGATCCTAGGTGCCCAGGAGTTGTGGAACAAGATTTTGGCTTTCCCAATCCAATCATCCATATGTACTCTGGGATGGTGGTCTGCCAAGGCTCAGCTCCAGGTCTGAAATTTGTCCATCTGCAATTGGGAGAGTCAATCCGCTATCACATTGTCTATACCATCAATGTGCCTGGCTCTAAATGACATGTTCAGTGTCAGACCTAGCCATACCATCCCGCTCAAAACCCTCATGGCCCTGTCAGACTTCATCTTTTTGTTGTTCAGGATTTCCACCACTGCCCTGTTATCACTCCAAAATGTGACTTGCCTATTCTTGAGTTTTACACCCCATATTAACATGGCCACCCATATGGGGAACATTTCTATAAAAGTGATATCTCTTGTCACCCCCATTTGTACCCACTCATTGGGCCACAGTTTGGTGAACCATTTTCCCCGAATATAGTCTCCCATGCCAATCCCACCTGCCGCATCTGTGTACAGCGTCAGGTCAGTATTACATAACCATTGTTCCTGCCAGAAGGTCTGCCTGTTGTACAACTTGAGGAAATGTTCCCATACCCCCAAGTTCTCACTTGTCCCTTTATTAAAATCTACCCAATGGTGTGGCTGTGTTGCCCCCCCAGGTTGCCCATGCTAGATGCTGTGTGAACGTGCATCCAGGAATGATGGCTCTGCAAGTGAAATTCAAATGCCCCAACAGCTGCTGCTGTGCTTGTTGGAGCTGTACCCATCTTCAACATCTGATTTTCCCCAGTGGCCCCCATAATTTCTGGACCTTCTTCTTTGGTAATCTAAATAACTTCTGTACCATATCCAGTTCTAGTCCCAATAATTCTATAGTCTGGATAGACCCTTCCATCTTGTCCTCCACAAGTGGGAACCCCAGTTCTTGGCATAAGCTCTTGAAGTCCTTTAACATTCTTTCCATCTCCCCTCATCCTTTCCCAATGAAGAGGAAATAATCAAGGTAGTGCACTACTGTCTGATGTCTGTGCCTGGTTTGGAACGCCCACTGTAGCCAGGTGCTGAACATCTCAAATGTGGTGCATGCTATGGAGCACCCCATGGGCATGGCCTTGTCAAAATAATACCTGTCTCCCACTGGTAATCCCAATAGGTCCCTATCCTCTGGCCTAACCGGTAGGAGCAAAAACGCTGCTTCTATGTCTGTCTTGGCTAACCAGTCACTCTGTTTGGACCTGATTAGCCATATTGCCTCCACCAGGTTGGTATATGTTACCTTGTTGTCCTCCTCCGCAATATAATCGTTAACCGAATCACATTCTGGATAGAACAGGTGATGTATCACCCTATACTCACCTAGTTGTTTCTTGGGGACTAGCCCCAGGGGTGAAATTCTCAAATTAGGTAGTGGGGGTGGCAAATGGTCCCTCCACCCTCCCTGCTACTACTTCTTTCTTAATTTTGTGCGCTAGTATTTCTTCTTTCCACTTTATGGACAGGAGGTTCTTTGCCCTCATCTGTTTCCTAATTCCCTTGAATTGGAGACTAAAATCCATCCAAAAACTTGGCCTCAGTTTCTGTGCAGCCTTCTGGTCTGGGTATTCCCACAACTACCCCTTCAACGCCTCATACTTGATGGGTGTGTGGGCCAGCCGGAACCCGTCACCTAAGGGTCTTTCAGTTGTCCTGCTGGTGAGGTTGGTAGGTGTGCCCTCTCCCACCCCCCACCCCTCTCCCCTGGTTTCTCCTCCCCCAGTGCTGCCCCTAAAGGCACCTTGATTGGTCTGAAAGGGCTGCTGGTACAAATTGTCCTGACTGCCGTTCCCTTTTTCCCACCGAAACCTAAATTTTCACGCCGAGTGATGCCCCCGCACTTGGAACATACATGCCGGAAATGGCAGTTAGATCAAGAACAAAATGCCCTGTTAATCCCCAACAAGCCTTCAGTGTCACCACCCCCCTTTTTTTATCCCCTTCGGCATCCCTTTTAGTTGGCACCGTGTATATTTCTAGCCATAGATCTATCTACTTGGCATCCCATTTCATGTCCCCAATAAATGCGTCATCTGTTTCCTGAATTTCTCATCATATTTTAGCCCTGTGGCCCCCCTTTTTGTACATGTTTTTTACTATAAGCGAGTAAGTCAAGAGTGGGGTGGCAAGTTCTGGCCACTTGTCAATGACTGTTGCTGTAAAGTAGGTGAAACCTGTGGACCAATTGTCCCAGGTTTTCCCTTTCCATGACTTATTGTCCTCCCCCTTTCCCAACAGCAGTACTGCCGCCACTATGTCTTTCTTCTCGAAACTGTCTTTCTCTTCATATTTATCCATATTGTTGACATTCACCATGGCAAAAATGTCAACATATTCACCCTTCCATATCTTCTCTTTCATGGCTGTGGGCACATGGCCCCCCAGCCATACCCCAGGTGCCCCCACCTCTCTACCCATCGCCAGACCCCCTGCCCCCCCACTCTCACCCTCCACCCCATCCCTTTTATTTCTCCTAGGGACTTCTCTAACTGCCTGAGGCCATTGCCCCCCATAGCTTTCAACATTTTCTCAACATATTCCTTGACACTACTCTTGAGTGTCACCACTTAATTACCTGCTGGGTTGTTTATGAGGTGCTGGGTCCTGGCAAGTGCACTCTCGCTGGGCTGTGTGCAGGTATCAGGACTGGCAGCGGCAATACCTGGGCTGGGAGGGGTAGCAGAAGCTCCGGTTGAGGAGGCTCTGGCCTAGGTGCTGGTGCAGGTGTTGGTAATGGCTCCAGTATAGGGTTACAGGGGGTAGTGGTAGAGGTGCTGCCGGTATCGGCTCAGGTTCTGGGCCACTTGGAGCTTGCAGCACCCTCTTGTTCCTCTTGTGCCCCTTCCCCTGCTTCCCCTTCCACTTTATGCTTTTTTCCCCACCGTCTGGCTTAGCCACCTCCAGTAACCGGCTTGCCTTATCCACCAGATCCATCACCGCTCGACAGCAGGCCTCTTTGCTTGTCTTAGATTTTCTTGGGGCCATCCTTCTGGTTCAAGGTATCTAAAAACAAATCACACAGACATTAATGCCTTGAATTGACTGGTTCAGTATCCCCATACACGATTGGGGGTTGATGGGATTCAGACCCATGTCTATCTGCCTTGCCTGCCAACCTTTCCACCCTGCCTAACCACCCTGCCATGAAACTGTGCAAACCTGTGAAGTGGTGTTCTACCTGAGGAGGCTAGAACCATGACCTTTGTTTCCCCTCTAAGGGGCCATCTGCCTGCTGACCCCATTTTGTTTTTTTAAAACTTTGCTGAAAGCTGCTGCAGGTGGGGCTTTACCTGTTGTGCTTTACTGTTGCCACTTATCAACACCCAAAGTGTCCCTTTAACACTGAGGTGCAGCTATATAGGTGCAGCCTGTCCTGCCACCCAGACTGCCTGCAGCCAGACCTGGCAACACCATTTTGCACCACAACCCTGGGCACTGGCATCATCTGCGTTCCCCAGGCTAAACATCCTGCGCTAGGCCATCCGGAAACCCTGTCGGGAACTGTCTTTCCCACCATGGTCTAGTGACCATGGGCCTGCCCAACTAACTGCTGACAAACTGCCCCAACACATTCCTGAAAGTCTGGGGAGCTGGACTGGATCCCCCTGTCCTCAAGAGTAGCCCCTATGGCACTCTGGCATCCCCACCAAGCAAGAAAACCCCAAGCCTACCCCTGTGAATGGCAAAACTGCCAAGCTCTTACCCCATACATGTCTGGAGGGCTGGGCCTGCCCCATGGACCTCAAAACAGTCCCCAGGTGCATAGCCATCCAGCTCCCAATACAGGACCAGCATACATCTCTGACCGAGGGACCCACTTGTTCACACCACACAAATAATACCAGAAGAGCATTAAATGGCTCTGTCCCCCTGCTTCCCTTCTGCCCTGTTGCCTTGCTTCCCCACTCTCTGTCCCATCAGGCTCCAGGTACTGTGTGGCGGTGACATCCTACGCCACCCCACGAGGTAGGCCATGGCTTTCTTTTTACACTCTTTCAAACTGATGCCCGTTCTAAGGAACAAACTGCCCCACCCCAAGAGACAATTTGAACCTGTGGGCCTGCATCCACTTGCTTGCTTCCACTTCCTCAGGTACCGCATGGCAGTGATGTCTCACGCCACCCCACACGGTAGGCCATGGATCTCTTTTTGCACTCCTCGTCCTGGACCATCCATGGCATAGCCCAACACAGCTGGCTCTTTCCATTAAAAAAAAATCAGGCACCATCCTAAATCCCGTGGGATAAACTACCCACGAGTCAGCAATAGAAGGTGCAAAAAATGTCCCATGAACCAACAACAGTACATGTTGCTGTCCCTGTTCACTTGGCTTCAGTGCAAATGCACTAAGACCTCCCAGACAGAGGCTCCCCATAGTGAGTGGGCCCTGCCACAAAAACTGAAGCAAAAGGCCCTAAATCTGTTGTAAAAAAAAAAAAACAGCACTCAGTAGCAAACAAAATATACCCCCACAACTGGAGAGCAAGGCAGTAACAAACAAAAAAGCCTTCCATCAGACCACCAAGCCTCATGGACAAAGGGCTCCACATAACAAGTGAGTCCTGTCCCAAAACAGGAGCAAAAGCCCCAAATCTGCAGGGAAAACCCAAAACAGCACCCAACAACAAACCAATATGACCCCACAAGAAAGGAAAGCAGCAACAAACAAAAGCCCTCCATCAGAATGCAAGCAACAACACTTAATCAAACCATCTTCAGCAAGCACATACCTCTACTCCTCGAGCTTCTGCAGGGCCCTCTTTGTTATGCAATAAAATAGCTTACTCACCTCCTTTCTTTGGTTTTGAAGTACTCACTTTCTCAGTCCTTCTGGAATCTCGTCCCCAACCTATTTCCCAGTTGTTCTACCCTAACTTAATACTTCTACCAAGCCCTTTTTCATTCGTTTAGTGTGTTTTTTCCTTTTTTTTTAAATCCTTAACTAAAAATTGCCCACTGGCAGCTATAAGCCAAACTGACGTGCTTTCAGAAAAAATCTCGTTAAGCAAATTTGTGATCTCCCCTGGCTGTGCAGTCCCTTATGACTGCCCAATTAGGCCTTGTCCTTTAGCTCCCTTGGCCAGTCTTGGGTTGCCACCTCGCTGTTCCCATCCTGCCTCTTTGCCCACCCCATTTGTGACCTCATGGGGTCCTCCAACTTTCTGTGACCTCATGCTTTTCTTCTGTCCTCCCCTTTTTCCTCCCCCCCCAGCCTCATAGCTTTCACGCACCACATGTCTGGGCCTTGGGACAATGGGGTCTGCCCCTTTATTTGGGCAACCCTCTTTAGAGCGAGGAATTGTGTGCTTACTCATTCTTTTGGGATTTCCACAGATTGAGTTCCTGTTATAGAAATCATGCCTACTAGTGCTGTTTAGCTCCACATCCTGATTTGTTTATGACTTATTTTATAGGTTTTTGGACATTGTTGGTGCTCGAGTTTCCTTTCAGGTATTTTACTATGGTTCCTAATTAAAACGAACCCCAGCAATGTCCACATAGAGCCGTTTTCTTCCTTTCAGCTAGCAGCACCATCTATTACTTGAAAGATTAATTGCCCTACTTTTCATGATTCTGATTCTGGTTATTGTTTTTATATTTCCATTGATGTTATTTTTTTTAACTAATCACAAACAGCACTTTTTCTTGTACAATCATTGTGGTGTGTTTATAATATTATGTGGCTCACATATATGACTCTTGCTATAATGGAATAGTATTAATTGGTATGAAATATTTTCAGTTAGATTTTGAACAATCAATTGTTGGCTATAAAAATGACTCATTCTGTGCTTATAGGCACTCTCCCCCTGACAAAGAGTTGAAGTACTGGGGTAACAACCATGACTCTTCTGACGAGAATATAAATTCACTACTGGCATTTATCTGGCTTGGTTTGCATTTATCATTTTTTTTTAACTTTACTGCCTGACTCCCTAAGTACAGTCTGTTTGAGGGTTGTTTCAATATGTTTTTAATAAACATCCATACCCTAATGCCAAAAGAGTAATTTTGTACCAACTAAAGTTGAAATGGTATTGAATTGTTATTTTCATATAAGTAGTCCATCTTTATAATATAATCTTTTCACCCATACATGGGCAAATTCAGTTGCATACACCATCTTCAAGCATGGTAAAAACAACATTACTGCCCCAGTTTAGCATTGCAACTCTTACCCACACATAGTACTCAGTCGCCCTCACCACTCTACCCCTCAACCACTGCACATTATTTTTTTTTATCAAAGCCTCCTTATAATAAACTAGCACCAACCCAACTTGTGCCAAAACAATAGTCTCCTCCAAACCTGGTGAAAGATGCACAGCTCTCTCAGTGTCATATTACTACATACTCCCATCACACATAACTGACCCCCAACCTTCCACACCCTCCCAACACCCCACCCAGCATGCAAGGATTATGATATCCAATTAGTTCAGGACACAAAAGCTACAAGAGGGTCCCACAGAGAAACACCTCACTCCTTTCCTAAAAAGATATGAATGAAACAATAACAGGAGAATGTAGTAATACATGATCAGGATCCTGTAAGTCAATCAGTGATACTATTTGAGGATGTCAAAATGTCATTAATATCTATTTAGTAGTGAACTGAACACGAGTGAGCTTCTATGCTGTGGGACATTCATCTGTCATCTGTAATGCAACTGTATCACATTTCATACCTGTATGGTGCTCATGGGTCTGGAAGGATAGGGAAAGAGAGAGGGTTAGGGGCAATAATGTGCTGGTCCTATGTGGCAGTTTAGTACTAAACTGGAAGAGTTGTGTGTTTCACCAGGGTTGGCGGGGTTTATTGATTTGACATGGGTGGGGTTACTAACATACTAACATGCTAAAATGCCAGCAGAACAGGCCTAATGGTCTTTCGTGTCTGCTCATTTGGTCAGCCCCCACCCTGGGAGCTGACCTTGCTGCCCCCCTCTCCCTCTCTGGCTTCTGCATTCCCAGTCCAGGATATTCTCACTGCACTGGTTTTTGCTTCCAGAACCCTTCCTCTGTACCTGTCCCACCCCCTCTTGAACCCTTCCACCATTTCTGCCTCCACCAGCCCCCTAGGCAGCACATTCCATGGCTCCACCACCCTCTCAGTGAAGTAGCACCTCCTCCTTTCTCCCCTGAATTCCCCCCTCCAGCTTCCACCCATGCCCTCTAGTTGCCCCCTCCTTCCTTCGGAGCACCCTGACTGCTCCTCCCCTATTTACCCCTTCATGTACCTGAAGACCTCTATCATGTCCCCCTGGTCCCTTCTCTCTTTCAATGTGTACATATTTAGCTCTTTGAGCCTCTCCCCATAGGTCCTATCCCACAAGCCCCAAATCATTTTGGTTGCCCTCCTCTGGACCCTCTCCAGGAGTTCAATGTCCCTCTTTAAATGTGCCCTCCAAAACTGCATGCAGTACTTGAGGTGCGGCCTCATTAAGCAGTTATACAGTGGGAGTATCACTTCCCTACTTCTGGAGGTGAGCCCCCTAGTGATGCATCCAAGCATCCTGTTGGCCTTTGCTGCTGCCCTCCTACATGTCTCCGAGTTGTTCATCTTGACATCCACCACCACCCCCAGGTCCTTCTCAGCCATCGAGACTTGTAGCATTTCTCCCCCAGGGTGTACTCTTGGCCTGGGTTTCTGGATCCCAGATGCAGTACCTTGCATTTACCTGTATTGAACCTCAGCTTCCGCTTTCTAGACCACCTCCAGAGCCTCCAGGTCCCCCTGAAGGCCACCCTCCCCTCCTTCCCATCCACCACTGCCCCCAGTTTTGAATCATCCACAAAGAGACTCATCTCACTCCTGATATCCTTCCTTATGTCAGAGACATAGGCGTTGAACAGGAGGGGCCCAAGGACTGATCCCTGAGGGACTCCACTAATGACCCTTCTTGGGGATGAGACTATCCCTCCAACCACGACCCTCTGGGTCCGGTTCTGGAGCCAATTTCCTATCCATCTGATCATCTGGTTCCCCAACCCCATTCCTCCCAGATTATCCAACAGGCCCCCATAAGGAATAGAGTCAAACACCTTGCTGAGGTCAAGAAAGAGGACGTCCACTGGTCTACCCAGGTCAAAGGCACTCGTCACCCAGTCATAGAACTCCACAAGATTTGTCTGACATGATTTCCCCAGGATGAATCCATGCTGTCTATCGTCCAGGCACCCCAACTTTTCCAGGTTCCCCCCCAGTCTCTCCCTGACAATGCCCTCCATCACCTTGCCCACCACCGATGTCAGGCTGACGGGCCTGTAGTTCCCTGCCACCTCCCTTGATCCCCCCTTGTGGATAGGCACTATGTACACCACCTTCCAGTCCTGGGGCACCCACCCTGTCCTCAGAGAGATGCTGAAGAGCTCTGCCAGGGGTTTCACCAGGACATTCGCCAGTACCTTCAGCACTCTGGGATGTAATTTATCCGGCCCCGGTGCTTTCTCCACCTAAAGGGACCTGAGGGCTTCCCTCACTCTCTCTGCCATGATTTCCACCTCCGCTACCTCATTCCCCTGCTTTGTCTTCCCCCACCTGCCAGTGATCCCCCCTCCCAGACCTGCCAATCGGTGGGGTCCCCCTCCTCAGTTTCACCATCTTCTCCCATGTATGATGCAGGCCCCCCCCATTTTCCTTGGTGAAAACTGAGGTGAAGTGCTCCTTTAGTACCTCAGCCTGCTCCCCCGGGACTTGTGCCCATCCCTCCCCTGTTTTAATCCTGCTAATCTGCCCCTTCACCCTTCAATTTTCCCCAATGTATCTAAAAAACCCCTTGTTCCCTCTCTTAATTTCCCTGGCCAGGTTCTCCTCTTTCCTTGCCTTAGCCACCCTCACCACCCTAGTGGCTCTTCTGGCCATCAGCTCATACTCCCCTCGGTCCCTTTCACTCCTTGAACACTTGAATTGCCTATAGGCAGCCTTCTTTCCCCTCACCACCTCCTGAACCTCCCTGGTCCACCAGCACGGTTTTCAGGCCCTACCACATTTTCGTTTTACTCTTGCGCAGGTGCTGGTAGCATTCTGCACCCCTCGATGATTTCCCACCTACTGTCAGCATCCATGTCTGGCCCAATCCCATCCAAGTGCTCCTTAAGGATCCTTCCCATTTCCTTGAAATCCACCCCCATGAAGTCAGGTACCTCCATCTTTGTGCAGCCTTCTACCCCTCCTAGGTTCAGGCAGAACCAGACCGTGGCATGGTCACTCCCCGCCAATGGGTCCCTTACCTCCAGGCCCCCAATCTGGCCACTGTCTGCCAGGACCACATCCAGTATCCACTCATCCCTGGTCGGTTCCCCCACCTGCTGAGTTAGGAACACGTCCTGAAAGACATCCAACAACCTCTGTTCCTTGGCCACTGAGGATGGTGCAGCTTGTTATTATAAGAGTATGTTCTCATATTGCATAAATTAACCTTTAATGGTATTTTGCATGGCTGTGGGAACAAGCTGTGATGGGCATGTGTAGTAATGCTAAACAGAGAAAGTTGTGTGTTTTTCTCTACTTTTGTTGTGGGGTAATGGTTTTGCTCAGGCTGTATCTAAAGTAAGTAGATGTTCTCGCATAGCAAGAAATAATGTGCAATAGTATTTATTGGGATGATAGTAGTGGGGTCTAGTGCATGTGATGGGTGGGGGGTTCCAATGCTAAGCCAACAGAGTTGTGTGGCATTTATCAGAGTGGACGGTTGGACGGTTGTGTGGCCTACTGAGTTTGTGTTGTTATGGTGACCAGTTTTATGGTTTATTATATTAGGTTTAGCTAATATAATAAAAATAATAATTCCTGGGTGGAGATTTGGTGTACATATCATGGGCCATGTCATTCATACACCCAAACCCATTGAGCACCACACAGAGCTATGTAGAAACAATCACACACAAAATCCCACTGGTGCATGTATCACCTAGACCTTACTCCCAGCACCCTAACACAGACCAAAGTTAGACATCGAACTCATCTTGTCAGAAGGTCAGGGCAGGGTCAGTAGCCTTAGTTTTGGATCCTGCAATATGAGCAGACAGATAGACCAAATGGCCTTATTCTGCTGGCTTCCTCGTATGTTTGTATGTATGATATGCTGATGTGTAGGCAGAAAGTTACATGCCTTTTCAATGCAGGGTTCCCAGACACTTTTTTGACATCTCTGTCATAGCTCCATGATAATATTCCTGTTTTTTCATGTAGATTGTAAAACCAAATGTGTCAGTTTTCATAAAATTAGAGTGCTTCAACAGAAGAAAATTAACAACACAAAAGCTATCAAACTAGACTCTTTACCCCATAACGAAAAAGAAAAAACCCACAGAAACTCATTTTAGATACTGAGAAAAATACTGATAGAGTATAGTTTAATCTATATAAACTTAGCTAGAAATCAGAGTGTGTTAAAATACTGATTATTAAACAGTTAACAGCTAGCACTGCTGGGATCAGAACATTGAAGTGAGACAGCTCAAAAGACAGGTAAGCACTGGGACAGGAGGCAAATCAGCTCCAATACTGTATCACCTTATCAATCTCCTGAGCTGACTCCAAAGGGTAGAAAAGCATGTACAGAGAAAGTAAACAAATGGAGATGTAAAGAAAACGGCACAATATAAATGCTTTAAAGTGTCAGGAAATCATCACAAGGCACCAGGATTTTAATTAAATCATTTATTCACAATGGGGGGGGGGGGATTTTCCAAGGGGTGGGAAAAACACATTGGAGGCATGTATCCTGCTTGCATAACCCCACACCCACAGAATGATATGTAGTGGCCATATTCATGGCCACCGGCCACCGTGCAGCCCCCTTCTGTGGCCCTGCCCCCCTTGGCATGTAGATGTGGAAGGTCTCTTCTGAGGACATGGGCGGGCATCCAGTGAGATGCCCAGACTCCATCTGCCACTAGATCCCTTGTACCCGTGGGGCCCCATGTTAGGCAGGTAGCCATGATGAGGTGGCATTGGGGCAGACAGGTGCCTAAGTAGTACTCGAGGGCTGCGGTGGTGTGTTGGAGGAGTTCTCTGTGCCCCATGTCTCCGCTGTGGCTGGCGGTGGCATCCGAGTGGAGCTCATACTGGCTATATCTGGGCCATGTTGACAAAGCCTGTGCTCCCCCCTTGTCCAGCATTCTGTGATTTCAAGAATAGCATGTAGCATGGGCACACCCCCTGCACCAACTGCAGGACTGCCCTTGAGCAGAGATCACGGTAGGCCAGGGGATCTGGTACGTATCAGTACTGCGCCTCTTTGGAGAATCAGGTGCAGGGGGTGCAGTAGCCATGGAGTGTATACATGCCTCAGATAGGTGGTGCATAGCCACTTCACATCTTAGAGAATAGAGCCCAAAAACACAGCATTGCCAATCATCTAAAAAAATCAGTTTAGAAAAAGCCAGGTAAGGGAAAATGGCATTCACTTACTGTTTGAAAATCTCAGATAAAAGAAATGATAAAAAAAATACTTCCCCCTACATTCTAAACAAATTTAGACAGTTATCTAGCTTTCTTTACTGATTCCTGCCTGCTAGTCCAGGATTTAGTGTTGGCTTGGCTCTAAGTCAATGTCTGGATTGTCACAATAAGAGTGGAAAGGAGATGGGAGATAAGGATATCGCATCTCACTGCTGACACTGCAGCTGGCAGCATGACTTCCAGCTGTGGCTTTAGCATTGAAGAAAGTCCCATGGCTCTCATACAGAGAATGCAGGTGAATAGCTCCTCTCACTAATCAGGGCATCCTGGATTTTGGGGGGGTTCAGAAAAGGTACTGTATTTCTAGCCAGTAATTGAAAAAACAATCATAAGAATCTAGCTAAATGGGTTCTGTTTAGCTAGGTTCAGATGATTATGTTGTTACAATTATACCATTTTTATGTATTTTCCTTGTTTTTTAGTTTG
This sequence comes from Neoceratodus forsteri, assembly GCA_016271365.2. Classification (NCBI taxonomy): domain Eukaryota; kingdom Metazoa; phylum Chordata; order Ceratodontiformes; family Ceratodontidae; genus Neoceratodus; species Neoceratodus forsteri. Next base: position 761,536,810 of record CM057455.1, on the reverse strand, counting down.
AGTGGAGAAAAATCCAAGATGGTGGCTCTCACAGCACAAATAACATTTTTAGTGTTGTGAGAAACAATTGACGAGAAACCAAAAATGGTCTTGTGACACAGAATTGTTGGTATTGTATCAGAATGTTATCACAAAGAGTCTATTAAAGATTCTCAGAGCATAAAAAAGCAAAACTTGAAATCTTTATAATGCTGGAACCATTTTTTCACAAAACCTTCGAAAGGCACTATCTTGGCACATCACACGTCTACCCTGAAAGTTTTGGAAAAAATTTCCATTCTTTGTAGGCTGTAAGTAAGAACAAACCCAAATCGTGTGCTAAGAATAGGAAAACAGTTAGATTTCTATGGGGAAAATGACATGCATATCTCAGAAACTGCGCAAGCTACCTTCAGGAAACTTCACAAAGATTTAGATTGTACCTCCTAGACAACACATGCAACATTTTAGCTAACTTTCTCAAACACTGCCAAAGCTATTAAGGTGCAAAGTTAGGAATTTAACATAGAATCTTTCATTCAACCCTAACTATAGGGGCACTACCACATCCATATATATATATATATATATATATATATATATAAGAGAGAGAGAGAGAGAGAGAGAGAGAGAGAGAGAGATCAAAAACATTATTTAATGCTCTAGTTAGGATTAAAGCCACAAAAGTAGTGAAATGTGGCATTAGGGTTTCCAACCCTAACACCCCATGGTGCACACACCAACAGGCATCGGGGTGTGCCTTGGGATCATCAGGCCTAACACTCATCCCATTGGATAAGTAACTAAGTTGAGATGGGTACAGTGTAGGAGAATGGGGAAAGCATTAGGGCTGATAAGTCCAAGGCACACCCCTGACACCTGTTGGTGTGTGCAGGGCGGGGCTGGGGTACTAGAGTTTGAAACCCTAATGTCACATTTCCATACATTTGTGACTTTAACCCTAACTAGAACATTAACACATTTTTTTGCAATTTATTTCCTTTTTTTCTTACTTTTTGAGATAATATAATCATATCCTATATTGCCTGTGGGAGCGCATGGACCTACAGGCCCTTTGCTCCCATCCATCTGTAGATGCATATACTGTATGTATGTAGCTGTGGAAGGGACCTGCACTTCCATTTATAGGACAACAGCAGCCAAATTGTCACCATAGCCTCATTTTTTATTTATTTTTTTAATTTTTGAAAAGTTTCACCAGGAAGGCATGTTGAGCCAAAATGCTCTTTTTCAGATATGTCCTGGAGGAAGTGGGAAAGGAGGGTACAACTTTATATTTAACAATAGGTAGCAAGAAGATTACAGTATTTATAATATACAATGTCTTATTCATGGAATGTGTACAGTACATAAATTGCAAGCAGTACATTATTTGCAATTTATATACATTTTACCATTGACATCAAAGATAATGGGTGAACAGCAATGCTGATGAGATAACCTATAGGATGCCTATTGTTTGTTAAGAATATTTGGAAGTGAATTTAGGTCCTCTATATATATCAATGGTAACAATGGGAAAATAATCAGCCTGATGTGATGGAGAAAAGGAGAACTGGAGCAATGAGAGATATCAAACATAGTGTGATGGAGAAGGAATAACTTGGGGTTCAGGAATGTGTTGGTGGAGTGAGTTGGGGGCCAGCATAATTTAGTGACAGGTAAAGGCTAGGGAGGTGTGATGTTTAAGTAGAGTGAAAAGTGAAGTGGGGAAGGAGCATTGTGAATGGTGAGAGGGAGGGTATTCCACAGTTTAGGACAGCAAAATGAGAAGTCAGATTGCTCAACTGAGGTTGCTCTATGTAGGAGTGCTAAGAGTCTGTGAGTGGAGGTATGGAGAGAGTAGGGGGAAGGAAGGGGGGGTCATGAGTGTAAAGGTAAGGTAGGATGGTAGTGATCTAAACCAGAATTTGTCCACAAAACTAGTAGAGTGGCTGAGGCACCTGGATTCTAGGGAGGAGATGCAGAGGGCTTTATAGAGATCACAGTGATGGGTTAGAAGAGGGGGGGCAGGATAAAGCAAAATGACAAAAGGAATGAAAAGTGTGTCCAGTCTGGTGAGAGTGAACTTGGAGGTGTTACTATAGACTATATCAGCATAGTCAAAGGTGGGGAGGATCATTTTCTGTACAATGATGCAGTGGGCCAGTTTTGGAATGCAATCACAATTTGTATATAAAGCACAGAGTTTTGGGTGCAGTATCTCTTGAATAGCATTCGTGTGTACTAAAAAGTCTGGTCTAGCCAGAATCTGAGAAACCTGAAGGAAGTGACATTCTCAAGGGGTGTACCATCCAACGTATGGAAAGTAATGGGGGGGGAGGGCTCTAGACAGTCTCTGCCTAATGCTGAAGATCATGGAGACAGTCATGTTGGCATATAGGAACAGTTGATTGGATTGGAACCAAAGCTGAACCTTGTGGAAATTCTGCTGAAGTTTAACTGCAACTTCTGATTGTGAAGTATCAGAGGTGTAAAGGATGGTGTCATCTGCATAAATGTGTACAGTATATGTGTGGAACAGCAGACAGCAGGGAGGTTGTTTAGAAAGATGGAAAATAGGACTGGGCCTAGAGCTGAGCCCTATAGAACTCCAGTAGTGATGGGGAGGGGGTGGATAGTGAGGTGCCAGTCTTGACAGATTGCATCCTACCTGCAAGGTAGGAGTGGAACCAGATAATGGCTGATGTGAATAGACCAGTGACTGTGAGTTTGTGGAGGAGGAAAGGGTGTGATACTGTATCAAAGGCTTTGGTCAGGTCAACAAATATTGTAGATATGATCTGCCCCTAATCCATACCTGTGAGTATGGAGTCAATAAGCCGAAGGAGGGAAGTGGTTGTAGAATAAGATGTATGGAAGCCAGACTGGAAGTGGGTGAAAAAGGATGTGGAGTTAAGATAAGGGGTGAATTTGGAAAGAGCAAGGTGCTCCTGTAGTTTGACTAGAAAGGGGAGTAGGGAGATTGGAAGATAATTACCACAGCTGCTGGGGTCACCACCTTTTGGAAGTGGGATGACAGTTGATAGTTTCCATGTTGAAAGGACAAAAGCAAGACAGAATGAACAGTTTAGCAGATCAGCTGGGGGGGGAGATAACGGGGTGGATAGATAAAGGAGTTTGGAGTCAAGCCCATCTGGGCTCTTGCTTTTACTAGGGTTTATGGCTAGCAGGGCCTTAATGGCTTTGTTAGGAGAGATGGTTGAGAAGGAAAGTGGTGGATGTAATAGGGTTTTGGGGCTGTGGAATCTGAAGGGTTGGATGTGGTAGCAGAGGGATATTGGCATGGAGGGGTGAGAGTGTGGAAGCGTGAGGGTTGGACATGGAAATGGATGGGGGAGTGGTTAGGATGGATGAGGTGCATGAGGTGGAAAAGGTGTTGAAGGATGCAGGTAAGGAGGGAGGGTCAGTTAGGATGGAATTACCTTCCTTGAGGAGTGGGATGGGATGTTGAATAGGGATTGAGAACAGGGATTGGACAATTTTCCAAAATGTGGTAGATGGATTAAGTTGTTAAAGGAGCTTGGTCACAGGCTCACATGCAGGCTAGTAGTTCTGCATTTACCCAAGGGAGGTGAGTCTCTCTTACGCTAGTGATTTTGAGGGGGGCATGCTGGTTCCATATATCCATAAATTTGGAGTTGAAGTAATTGAGTGCAACATCATTGGAGAGTGCAGTCAAAATAGGTGACCAGTCTGTAGGTTGAAACTCAGAGAGGAAGGGGATTACATTTAGTGACAAGAATGAACGCAGTAAACATTTTTTTGAGGGGGCCTTTAGTACAATGTACTTTGCGGATGCAATAGATCAAGTGGTGATCACTCAGGGAGTCTGGGAGAAGGCTAGATTCAATTATGTGGTGAGAGTGTGTAGTGAGGACCCAATCTATGAGGGAGTGGTTGTGGGGTTTGTGGTTGAGTTGAATTGGTACCCATGCAGAACTTTTTTTGAATTCCCACCAAAACGTAATACTGTGCAACTGCAAGGCAATTCCACACCACAGGTGCAAAAACAAATTTTGGCCAGAATTTGAAAAATGAATGCTGTGACATACATGAGATGGGGTAATAATAAGGTTATGTTGAAAATCTGGAGTGAAAATATTACAAATTTCCAAAGTTACAAGCATGCAAAGCGAAATTACAACAGTCATAACTTTGCCATTTTTAATAATTTTGACCCCAAATTTTCAGCATAGCCTTCTTATGACCCCACCTCGTGAACAATGTCAGAAACATTTGTCAAATCCATCTGAATGGTGATTTCACCTACTAACTGCAAAATCACCTTTAGGTCAGGTGTTGCATACATACATGCATATTGTTCATGAAGTGGGGTCTCCAAAAAGCCATGTTGAAAACTTTGGGTCAAGATATCAAAATATAGCTACATTGTGCATAAAAGTTGAAATGGGTACCCTCAGTTTAGAGAAAAGATCAGTGAAGGAACCACCAACTAATGTATTGGTTCAATTAACTAAATTTATATTGGAATTCAATAAATTTTTTTATAAAAATGATTTCTATTTACAGAAAAAAGGAACAGCAATGGGTGCCAGTATGACGCCTAATTATGCCAACTTGTATATGGCAAAATGGGAACTATACACAGTGAGAAACATGAACAACCCCTACCTATCTAAAATTGATTTATGGAGACGTTTTATTGATGACGTCTTCATGGTATGGAAGGGGAGTGAGGAAGAACTTTTGGAATACGTTGAATACCTGGAAATAAGTAATAAAGATTTGCATTTTAGTATTTGCTTCAGTAAAACTGAGATTAGCTTTCTTGATTTGAGAATTTGTAAAGATGGCAAAGGTGGTGTGGGTACTGATTTATTTAGAAAGTCAACAGACAGGAATACTATCCTTTTGGCTAATAGTAGCCATGCTAGACATGTTATAAATGCAATACCGAAGGGACAATATATTAGAACAAAAAGAAATTGCAGTAGCGTTACAGAATATAACATAAGGGCACAAGAACTAACTGAGAAGCTGCAGGTTAGAGGTTACAAAAGTGATGTTTTAATAAAGGCACGGAAGGAAACAGACGAGATTCCTAGGGAAGCTTTATTAATGAATAAGGCTAAAGAAAAGATATGTGATCCACAAACAACTTTTGTTACCACATATAGTCCACAGTTGACTGGAGTAGCTGAAATTATTAGGAAACATTGGCATTTAGTCCTACTGGACCCTAGACTGAAAAATGTTTACATTAATGGCCCAAGAATAGTATATCGTAGGGGTAGGAACATCAAGGACTTTGTGGTTCATTCTGTTCAGCCTGTTACAGATAGGCCAAGAAATTGGCTCACAGAACATATAGAAGGCTGTAATAAGTGTGGCAACTGCAAATATTGCCCTTGGGTAAAAAGTACTAAGAGTTTTAAAAATCATGCAACAGGTCTTGATGTAAAAATTCATGGCAATCTCACTTGTAGTACTTCAGGTGTAATTTATCTGGCAGAATATAAATGTAAAAGCTTTTATATAGGTAAGACCAAGCACCCTTTTAAAATAAGAATTGGTGAACATGCTAGGGCAATTTTAAATTGTGACAATACCAATGCCCTGGCTTTGTACATGACAAGAGTTAAAAACAGAAATGAACATGGTTTTAGATCTACGACCATTGAGAAGCCTTTTCTTACAAAAAGGGGGGTGACTATGATAACTTACTCCTTAGGAGAGAACAACATTGGATTTTTGCCATGAAAGCCATGCATGCCCCTGGTCTGAATGACAGAATAGAAATCAAACAGTTTTTAAAGTTGAGGAAGACTATGTGTTGTTTTTTGTTTCTATTTTTTCTAAAAAAACTCTCTTCTTTTTCTATCTTTTAGCATTGCATGGATTTGACTTTTACCTACCAGGTTGAGTCAGGATAATATAAGAGATTCAGTGTCTATTGGGATACTTCTACCATTATTTAGTGCAATATTATACTGGTGCTGTTTTAAGTAAACGTGGCACAGTTTCTCTCTTTTTATGTTTGTGTATAATTGATTGGATTCATATTGGATAGTACTGTTTCTTTAAGGAATATGTTTAAACGCATTGAGTTTACCTTCATACATCATCCTTTGAGAAAGCTATGTGCAAAATGTGTCAGGTGATGTCACGAGGGAGTGGCCTCAGCTCTTGCTGCAATAAATATTCGTGCCAGCCGTTTTTCCATGGTTAGTTGTTTTTTATGGACTGCATCTTGCACTTGGACTTTCTATGAATATGGACCATTGAAACTTGGACTTTAAACAAAATTATAGTTCCTGAATGAGCTGTGAGTTATTTGCTTGATTTGCACAGAAATAAAGTCTGTTTTTCACTTTGAAGGAATTCGGCTGGATATTTTTCGAATCTTTAATGGATCCAGCACAAAGTGTTGCTTTTTGAACAGGTGCCAGTTTCCTCCTTTGTTTCTTAAATAAAAGTTGAAATCCCTATTGAAATACATTCAACTGCATTTATCTTAGTTTCTCAAATTGCAATTGCCAGTTCCAGCAGCAAGACATTGTCTTCGATCGAAAAGTAGGTCTTGAACCTCGGACCTGTTCAGGTGAGTGAGAATGTGTGGGGGTGTACTGGAGGGTCTGGGATGGTGAATGTTGAGTGGAAGGTATTGGCCAGTGACCTTTTTTTTTTTACAGGTTAAAAAAAATTGAGGACTATTTTCTTTCTTTCAGGTTTTGGCCACATTGGAAAGGAGAGGGGTGCCACCAGACACCAGGGAATATGAAAATGGCAACAGAGATGGTTATTGGTGTGGGGGTGCAACTAGACACCAGGAAAATGGGGAACAGTGATCAGAAGGTGGGGGGATGGACTGCTACAATGCAGAAAACTATTTCATATGTGATTGGTGACTGGGGAGGAGGAAGCGACCACTACGCTATGTAAAATTAAATATTGCATATGCAATCATTGACCAGGGAAGGGACCACTACACTATGCAAAATTAATATTTCATATGGGATCAGTGACCAGGGATGGGGGAGGGACCACTACACTACGGAAAAATATTTTATATGGTATCGGTGACCAGGGAGGGGAGACGGACCACTACACTGTGGAAAAATAATATTTCATATTAGATTCATGATCAGGGACGGGGGAGGGACCACTACACTATTGAAAATTAATATTTCATATATGAACGGTGACTGGAGAGGGAAGAGGGACCACTAAACTATGGAAAACTAATGTTTCATATTGGATCAGTGACCAGGAGGGGTGATGAACTACTACACTATGAAAACCTTATATTTTATATGGGTTTGGTGACCAGGGAGAGAGAAGAGATCACTACACTACAGAAATAGAAAATTGCAGTATGGGGAAAGGCTGGAGAAAGGCTTTTTTCTGTGTGTTCCAAATCCTTTTTTGTGCCCCGTGATCCTCTTTCGTTTGAACAAAAAAGGATATTAGCAAGTGATGAAAAAGGTTTTAAATAGTTAAAACAAATGTTCAGAGGCCATGGGAGCTATAAAAAATATTAAATGACGCTCAGCATCTCCCGATGAGCAAGATTCATGTTTGGATATCTGTAAAAGACATCCCTGGACAGTGTTATGTCAGTTAGTTGTGTGAAAAAAAGGAAACAAGATGGCAGCTCATGAAAAAGTAATTTTTTTTTGTGAAAAAGATTGGCCCCTCACGATAAAGAATCCCTTGTCATGAGACCAAAATCCTCTTTCATTCCATTCCCCTATCCTGGAAAGTAAAATCCCCTTTGAAAATAATGGGAACTTAAAAATTGATAACTTTGCAAGAGATAAATATTTTTTCACCAAATGCAAGGCAGTTCTGTGACTCAAGCTGTTTCTACCAAAAAAAAATTCACATCAAAATTCCACACCATCTGGGGGAAAGGTGAAGGGGAAAAAAACTGCAAAAAATTGTGAATTTTAAGGTTTTTGCACTATCAGGATCTCAGAATCCACACATCCAACTGGAATGAAACTTGCCATGTCAAGAGATCTACACCATGGGAAGCACATGCCAAATTTTGTGCAGATCCATTGATCAGTTGCAATGTTATTAAAGTGTAAAATTTGAGATTTTACATTAAACAGGCTATTCAGCTGGCTCCGTGGCACCAGGTGATAGTTCACCTGGCACGCTGGTGACCCGGGTTTGCATTCCAAACTCATGATGGCATGATTGGAGGCCGGCAGGAAGGGCTCAGAGCATTCCTTGGATGCTCTCCTGCTCTCCTCCTTGGGGGGTACAGGAATGCGCTGCTCTGGAGTGGCTCCAGGTGGGTGAGTTCAGCAGAATGCAATGCGCGTTGGGTGACCATACAGCACATGTGCAGTCAACCCAGGACACCACAGCATGCACCCAATGAAGGAAGGGGCTGAAAAACAGGAAAATGGCTGCTTCATTGTCAGATGATGGCTGCCCCTATCTTCCTGTTGCTGTGGTAGCTGGGATAATATAGATAAAAAAGGGGGAAGTCCATACTTTCTTCCTTTACTGGCCTATTCAGTGCTGTGGTTTTTATGTGTCCCGGTTTGACCATCCTCATGCATATGTGCAGAGCTCCTCTGAGCTTTGACAAAAGGTTTTGGAGAATCTTGACAGACAGAGATTGGAACAGATATAAAATGTTGGTAATATACACATTTTTATCATGTTGACTCTGCCTATGAGGAATAGGAGCAATGCTGACCATCTCTCCCAGTGTGTAGTTCATTTCATATACTTAGCTTAAAGAGCTTCTTGGAGACATGGATACTCAAATATTTCAACAAGCTCACCTTCTTTTTTCCTATTTATGTAGGTTGACCAGGGTGTTTACTGTACCTGGGAGCATCCGCACACTTTTTCTCCAGTCTCACTAAGTTTCAAGGAGAAAAGGATCTGTGAGCCCATAATCAGCTCCTGTTAGGACAAGTTGCAATAGTCCAAGTTTTCCACTGAGAAAATATACTTTTCCAGGTTTTTCTTAAAAGCTTTCCTTATTTGGACTGGCTATTACATCCAATGGTAATCTATTCCAAAGATTTGCCACTCTTTCAGAATAGTAATTTTTAATTTTTCTTAGTGCAAAATCGATCTACTTTTGTTTGCAGTGGGTGACTTCTAATGTTAAAATTGTAATTTTTATATTCAATATTTAATGCTACCATTAGGGAGGAGTCATTTAGGATATTATAATATAATAATAGATCACCCCTAGACTTTCCTAATTGCAAACTATACAGGCCTAGGTTGGTTAATCTATCCTTATAACTTTGATTTTTTAAAGATTTTATTGATTTAGTGTAACGTCTTTGCACCCTCTCCAGTTTGAGTATTTCTGTTTTTGTACATGGGTTCCACAATTAACTACCATAATCTAATATGGGTCTAACATATGATAAGTATATATGCATTAGAACTTCTGCATTATGAATATTAATATTTCTCTTTATTGCTAATATTGTTTTATTTGCCTTTGCGATAACCGCTTCATTGCATAGTAAAATTAAGGTCATTATCAATAATTATACCCAGATCTTTTTCTGAATTTTTTGGGGGGGAGGTACTTTGCTTATTGTGCATATAGGTTAAGGATTATGTCTCTCCATATGTATTATGCAACATTTATCAGAATTTAATCGCATACCCCATGTTAATGTCCATGATGAGATTGAGTTCATGTTCTTTTTGTATTAATTCAATTTGCTCTGTGCTACCACAAGGACCACAAAGTTTGGAGTCATTGGCCTATTTAACAATAGAACTTTCTACATTATGTTCCAAGTCAGCAATGAATATTTGAAAAATGATAGGACCTAGTACAGATCCCTGAGGGACACCCCTAGTAACCTGGCCTTCAGAAGATAGGTGACCCCGAACAGAGACATGTTGTGTTCTGTCTCAGCCAATTGTTGATCCAGTCAACAATATAAGGATCTATAACTTATTTGCGTAATTTTTGATAACTAGCCCAGTGTGGGACCAAATCAAATACTTTGCTAAAGTGGAAAAGAATTACATCCAACTATTTGCTAACATTATTATAAAAACACATGAGATTAGTGATACAAGATCTACCCTTTACAAAGTCATGTTGGTTAGAATCAAACAATGGAATGATTTTGAGATGATCTATAATTTTAATTTTGATAAGTGACTCAAGGATTTTACACGGTATCGGACTAAGGCTGATTGGCCTATAATTCGAAATATTAGTTCTACTGCCTTCTTTAAATATTGGAGTTACTCTTTATTTCTTCCAGTCACTAGAAACTTAGAAACTAATCCATAATTCAGGGAATACTCGTATAATATTTTAGGGGGAATCCATATGTAATCTTTTAGTAACTTTAACATGGGTGATGCAACGTTATGAAGGCCAGGAGCACTATTGTCTTTTAATTGTTCAATTTTATGAATTATTTCCTGTTTAGTAAAGACTTAGGCTGGCCACAGAGCCCTGCAGCTCATTTCTGCCTGCTGCGAGGGACTGAGGGAGATGAGGGAGACCCTTCCACAGTGGGTCCCCCCTCCATGAATGGACTGTCTGGATACGGGGTCTGAGGCACCCGCTGGTTACTGAGGTTGGGGGGACTTCCCCTGGCCATTTTTGGGACTCGAATTTTAAAGAAAAAAAATCGCAGACTTTAGGGCTGGCTTTTAAACGGCTGGGCTGGGAAACTTCAGAACATGGGGCTGTTCTCAAGCTGTTGTGAGGAAATTTTCTCCTGCCCACTGCCCCGTTCCCTCCTCCACTTAAATGCTCTGTACCTCCTCCCATTAGACAGGGGATGCCCAACACATTCCCCTCCTTGGCTGGCCCAGTGCCATGCTCACTGAATCACTGAAAGTACCCTAAAAAATGTGCATGTGTAGCTTTTACCCTGTCTGTACTAGAGCTAGTTAAATAACTATATACTGTCAGATTAACCAGTGCATGTTCAGCAATTCTGGAACTAGGAACAGCATCCTATTGGGTTATTGTAATTAGAGTCAATTAATTCTGCATGTATATGATAAGCAGTTTTTGGAGCCTGAAGCAGCAACCTATTTTTCTTTTTGGAGCTAGGTCAATCTATTACATCTATTAGATGTAGATTAGATCTACAATCTATTTACAGGACCTCCTTGTGAATGAGCTTGCTCAATGGAGTTTTCCTGCAATAAACTTGAACTTGAACTTGAACTATTAGGGCTACCTGTCCCAGAGATACGTTATTTCCTACCCACTAAATAACCTTCCTGAGATGCCTGTGCCTGTACTGTAGCCCTAAGTAATCTGTCTAAAGGCACTTACCTTATCACCCCCACATCTTGTGTTTGTCACAGGATAAATCCACGTCGGCCTTCACCCACCCCAAGGCCAGACAGGATGCCTCCCCTGAGCGGCTGCCCTGTGCTTCACAGTCTGGCTGGGGCCCCAGTCCAAAACCATGGTCTGCTGGTTGCCAGTCTCTCTCCAAAGCCACCCTCAGCCTGTCTATCTGCCAAAGGCTTGAGACTGGCACACCTGAATGTATGCAGCTTGCCACCTAACCTAGCAGAGATAACAGCCTGAGTGGCACATTAAAACCCTGACATCGTGGGGGTCACAGAAACGTGGCTGAAGCCACACACTCCACACTCTGTATGTGCTCTCCCGGGCTACAAACTTGTTCAGCAAAACAGGGCAGAGAACAAGCGGGGGTGGGGTGCTCCTATACTATACTATAAGATGCACTTAAACGTATCAGTCATAGGACACACAGCACACCCATCCCAAACTTGTGAGTTCCTGCATGCCCTTCTCCTGCTAGGCAACACCAAAAAGGTATACCTGGTCTGTACCTACAACCCCCAAAGGGTAAATGCTAGGGCTTTCCTACCTCTTCGACAGCCTCAGTCCCATGGTTGGCTCAAATAAGTTATGAGTCCTAGGTGACTTCAACCTCAACTGGATGGGCCACAACATCCAGCAATATGAGCCTCTGCTGGCTGGTCTCACCCTCAGCTAACTCATCTCTGAACCCACAAGGCTCTCTTCATGTGGAGACAAGGGATCCCTCATTGATTGGGTGCTGAGCAATAGATCAGATGATAATTGGTGCAATCTGTAGGGTTGTTAGACTTTTTTGGTACTAGAATAATCAGGGCCTCTCTCTCATGGGGGGTGCACCAGCTCAATGAGCTTCCTGCAGGACAAGGAGTAAGGATTGTGAGATATCATCCACCAGTGCTTGATACAACTCGGCCATCATCCCGTCAGGACCAGGAGATTTGCCTTTAGCCATACGGAATATGGCTTGCCGTAGTTCCACTGGGGTTATCAGGGCATCGAGGGTGGTTCTTTGCAATGGGGTGATTTCAGGGCTGACAAACCTCTGAAAAAACTGATCAATCTCTTGCTCCAGTTGCTGAGTCAAGAGAACAGCCTGTGATCTATATAAGTTTTGATAAAATACCTTCTGGTGTCATTAATATCTTGAGATTTGTGGACAATCTTACCCACTGCAGAGCGAAGGGCCTTAATGCAGGATGATGATTGTTGCTTCCGCAGCCTAAATGCTAGCAATCTGCCACTTTTTTCACCCCCCTCCCAGTATGCGTGCTTGGATCTCATTAAGACCCACTCCGCCTTTTGGAGTAAGGTGGCATTGATTTGATACTTAAGGCCCACAATGCACTGAATTAGAGATTTGTCTCTCCTATGGGTAGGGGAAGCCTTAAAGCAGGACTCCAAGGTCACTAGATCTGCCTGCCATTTGGCCAAGTTGGCTTTCCGCTTTTTGGTTTTGGCAGCTGAGAAAGCAATGATGCGGCCTCTAATCACCACCTTAAAGGCATCCCATACAATACCAGGGGAGACACCACAATGGGCATTAAGAGCAAAGTATTCCTTTGCAGCCTGAGACAACATTCTATGAAATTCCGGGTCTTTAAGTAATAACAGATTACACCTCCAATGAGTGCTCATTTTAGGCTGCCCCCACCTTGTATAGGATATCAACACAGGAGCATGGTCTGAAATAAGAATATTCCCAATTTTAGCATTGAGTGTTCTGAGCCGCTATCGCATTAGTTAGAAAGTAATCTATATGACTGTGGGTGGAGTGTACTGGGGAATAAAATGTATAGTCCCTCCCATCCGGGTTGTCCCTACGCCACACATCTGTTAAACCCATTCCAGCTGCAATTCCTGGAGAGCTCAACTGGCCTTGACTCTGGCCTGAGGGGAAGAGTTGGACTTATCCACAAACACATCTGCTACCATATTGAAATCTCCTCCTATTATAATAGGGATTGCCCCATCATCCTGGGTGAGGGAAGAGATGGCCTAACTGATTGCAGGGAAAAACTCTACATGATCTACGTTGGGGGCATACAGGTTACACAGAATCAGCTTCTCTTCTGGGGATGATAGCCTGGCAACCACCCACCTGCCCTGTGAGTCATGTTTGGATTCCTCCAAGATCCATGAGGAGGAGCAGTGGACCCGAATGGCTACCTCTCTAGTCTTGGACATAGCCAAACTAGCACATACCACCCCCACCCATGTTTTCTTCATCCATACAACTGCCTTTTTCAGAAGGTGTGTTTCCTGAAGTAGGGCAATATTGGAGCATAAGGAGCGCAAGTACTGAAGCACTTTAATCCATTTAACAGGGTGGTTTAACCCATTAACGTTCCAGGATACCAAGACTGTGGGAGAACTACTAGGACTAGCTATGGCTGTGGGGGGGGGACACATACTGACTTAAGATGTATGCATCAGATATTAGCCCCAGAACTGTACCCAGGTGACTAAGTAATATGTCACCTTACTAGGTATAATCCATATCCACAAAATAAATATCAATATTCAAAGTCAAATCCACCTATGCTGCCAGATGGGAAGAGAGCTAGGAACCAGTGACGTAAAGAGTATTCACTCCTAAACCTGTATGCTGCAGCAAAAGAGATACAACACAGAGCTTAAAACTCAATATAAATGGTATCTATACTATATCCTATATATCTAAATAACTTTAGTATAAGTAAGTTAACTGGGGGTTGGATAATTGACCTTATCCAATCCCTACCCCAAAAAACAACTCTTGTATTAAACGCCAGTAAGCTTTACCAATACGCACAAGCATTATAGGATTGAGGTTCTGTGAAAGAGGCCCCTACAAATTAGCAGCCTTGGCTACACTAGCCCCAAATCCTTGTAGGAGGTGACTGGTTAGCACCAATAACAATCCAGCACTCTGGGACAGCAGTAATCCAGAGGTCGAGTGCCGGACCATCAGGGGGAAAGAGACAGAAAGGGAAAAGGGAGCGCCCCAGGAGCCCCATAGGGGACACCCCGAGGGAAGGGTCCTCGGGCAGAGGGGAGGAGGGAATGGGGGGAAACAAACTTACCTATCGGTAGAGGCCCCAAGCAAGAAAAAATGGGTAATGTTGCAGGAAGGGAGTGGATGTCCCAGTGCTAGAGGCTCCTGCTCATTCCCCTATGCAAGAAATTCTAGGTCGCAGGACAATTAACACCCCTGGTATAATGTTTCTATGTCTGGAGATTGCAATGTACAGGTTAGAGGAGTGGGGATAAAACATGTACCATGCCACTTGTGACCCCAGGAAGCCGCCACCCCGATTCCCTTCAGGGTATAGGCGCAGTGAACAACATAACAGGATTAGCTATGCAACCTATATTCAGACAGTTTTATAGTGCAACAACTATACAAGTCCAGATTATCAACCAGGGAGTTCATCTGGGCCTTCACAATCCTGTAGTGGTGCAGCCATATGCCCTGCACCATCCTTGGTCACTGCAGCCGCATAGAAGATTAACCCAGGTCTGATGGGGGTCGCAGCATCAATCACCTCTATCAAGGTGGATTCGGATATATCAGCCCAGTCTTTCGACATGCTAGTGTCCATATCCACAGCTTCCAGGGCAGGAGAATGGAAGTTACGAGGAGGAGAAGTTTTGTCATTCTGAGACACTTTTGCTGGAGGAGCCATCATTACAGCATCATGTGTGTATTGACCCCCACTCCTGGATCTCTGTCAATGTCGAGCCCCTGTATTGACTGCTCTAGGTGCCATAGTGGTATACATCTTGTGTGGAGACTGTGAAGGATGGTCCGGCACTACAGACCACAACTGTGCAGGGTCAGAAGGGCCAAGCAACACTGGGATACCATGCTTTGATGTTACACGATGTCCCCTTGTACCCTCTCCTTGATATTGATGCCTATCCATACAGTTCACTTTCGAGGTATTAGGTTCCCAGAGACACCTATTGGGTGAGGAGGGAATAGGCAATTCAGGCCAAAATTTTGCTAGCCATCTTTCTATTTCTGAGGGGTACTCTGCCACCAGCTCTCTGTCATCCTTTGTAACCAACAACTTAGTGAGACCCCTAAACTTAAAGTGAAAGTTTTTTTGATATAGAATTTTTTTGAGGGGACCAAAAGCATGTCTTTTGCTGGCAGTTTCAAGAGGAAAATCATGATAGAACAGCACAGTAGCACCTTGCCAATGCACCTCTTCTATGTCTCTGGCAGCCCTGAGGATTCTGTCCTTCGTGGAGTATCGCAGGAAGTATGCTATTATTGGTCTCGGCTGTGCAGGAGTCCTGTCCCTTCTAGATGCAAGCCGATGCACTCGTTCAATGTCCATATTACCCTGCCATCTGTCCCATAACATGGTAAGCAGCATTTCATTTAAGAACCTCTCCATATTCTGAACCTCCACTCCTTCTGGTATGCCTATAATTCACAGGTTGTTCATTCTGGCTCTATTCTCCTGATCCTCTATTCTGTCATAGAGCGCTGTAATTCTTTCCTCCTGTACCTGCAACCTATGCATGAGCTTAGACTGGTGCTGCTCACACGTCTCCAACTGTTGCTCTGTCACATTCATGTGGTCCTGTAAGTTCCCGGACATCAGCCACTGTGCCCGATAACATGGTGTTAATATCCTCCACCCAGATTAACACCGTTTCCAGCATTTGCGTGATGTGCTGCAGGGAGTCTGCTACCGATGGTGTAGCTGCAGCTGTTGCAGTATTCAGGACTACATGTCCCTTCTCGTTTTGATAGGCTATATGTGTATAGCACTAAAGCAGGGACCAGAGAGTAGAATCTTTGCCTCCGGTGTAACGGTGTGGCGGGCATTGAAATAAAAGAGTTTAATACACCTGCTGATCCACTTGCCATTGATTGGGAAAATCCCTAGTGCCACTCTACCTCGGCCTGCAGCTCATCTCAGGTCTCCGGCCACTCCGTTTACTACAATCCCACTGTCCTTCTAATAGGGTCTGCTTGGCTTACTGCTTGTCACACTGCTCCAGATCCAACGCTTCTACCAACTCAAGGGGGCATTCGGTGAAGATGCTGCAAAGCGTCGTTAGGTAAGGGACGTTTACCCCATCTAATTGCAATGTTGGGGATTGTTAAAACCTGAAGGTCATGGCGCTCAAGCTGCATTACTGTCTGACCCAAGAGGAGCTCTCGATTTAGGCAACCACCATGTTGGCGACTTAGCCACACCCCCCCATTTATCAGAATTTAATCGCATACCCCATGTTGATGTCCATGATAGATTGAGTTCATGTCCTTTTGTATTAATTCAATTTGCTCTGTGCTACCACAAGGGCCACAAAGTTTGGAGACATCTGCCTATTTAACAATAGAACTTTCTACATTATGTTCCAAGTCAGCAATGAATATTTGGAAAATGATAGGACCTAGTACAGATCCCTGAGGGACACCCCTAGTAACCTGGCCTTCAGAAGATAGGTGGCCCCGAACAGAGACATGTTGTGTTCTGTCTCAGCCAATTGTTGATCCAGTCAACAATATAAGGATCTATAACTTATTTGCATAATTTTTGATAAATAGCCCAGTGTGGGACCAAATCAAATACTTTGCTAAAGTTGAAAAGAATTACATCCATCAGTATACCTGTAGCCAACATTTTGCTAACATTATTATAAAAACACATGAGATTAGCGATACAAAATCTATTCTTTACAAAGTCATGTTGGTTAGAATCATACAATGGAATGGTTTTGAGATGATCTATAATTTTAATTTTGATAAGTGACTCAAGAATTTTACACAGTATCGCAGTAAGGCTAATTGGCCTACAATTTAAATCATTAGTTCTACTGCCTTCTTTAAATATTGGAGTTACTCTTGATTTCTTCCAGTCACTAGGAACTAATCCATAATTCAGGGAATACTTTTATAATATTTTAAGGGGCATCCATATGTAATCTTTTAGTAACTTTAACATGGGTGATGCAATGTTATGAAGGCCAGGAGCACTACTGTCTTTTAATTGTTCAATTTTATGAATTATTTCCTTTTTAGTAAAGACTTAGGCTGGCCACAGAGCTCTGCAGCTCATTTATGCCTGCTGCGAGGGACCGAGGGAGGTGAGGGAGACCCTTCCACAGTGGGTCCCCCCTCCATGAATGGACTGTCTGGATACGGGGTCTGAGGCACCGGATGGTTACTGTAATTGGGGGGACCTCTCCAGGCCATTTATGGGACTCGAATTTTAAAGAAAAAAATTGCAGACTTTAGGGCTGGCTTTTAAACGGCTGGGCTGGGATACTTCGGGTCATGGGGCTTCTCTCAAGCAATTGTGAGGAAATTTTCTCCTGCCCATCGCCCCGGTCTCTCCTCCACTTAAATGCTCTGTAGCTCCTCCCATTAGACACGGGATGCCCAACACATTCCCCTCCTTGGTTGGCCCAGTGCCATGCTCGCTGAATCACTGAAAGTAACCTAAAAAATGTGCAAGTGTAGCTTTTACCCTGTCTGTACTAGAGCTAGTTAAATAACTATATTCTGTCAGATTAACCAGTGCATGTTCAGCAATTCTGGAACTAGGAACAGCATCCTATTGGGTTATCGTAATTAGAGCCAATTAATTCTGCATATATATGTATAGCAATTTCTGGAGCCTGAAGCAGCAACCTATTTTTCTTTTTGGAGCTAGGTCAATCTATTAGGGCTACCTGTACCAGAGATATGTTATTACCTACCCAC
The DNA here is from genome assembly GCA_016271365.2 of Neoceratodus forsteri. Classification (NCBI taxonomy): domain Eukaryota; kingdom Metazoa; phylum Chordata; order Ceratodontiformes; family Ceratodontidae; genus Neoceratodus; species Neoceratodus forsteri. The sequence continues at coordinate 761,518,814 of CM057455.1, read as the reverse complement.
TAAATAATCTTCCTGAGATGACTGTGCTTGTACTGTAGCCCTGAGTAATCTGCCTAAGGGCACTTACCTTATCACCCCCACATATTGTGTTTGTCACAGGACAAATCCACTTTGACCTCCACCCACCCCAAGGCCAGACAGGATGCCACCCCTGAGTGGCTGCCCTGTGCTTCACAGTCTGGCTGGGGCCCCAGTCCAAAACCATGGACCGCTGGGTGCCAGTCCCTCTCCAAAGCCACCCTGAGCCTGTCTATCTGCCGAAGACTTGAGATTGGCACACCTGAATGTACACAGCTTGCTACCTAGCCTAGCAGAGCTAACAGCCTGGGTGGCACATTAAAACCCTGACATTGTGGGGGTCACAGAAACATGGCTGAAGCCACACACTCCAGACTCTGTATGTGCACTTCCGGGCTACAACCTTATTCAGCAAGACAGGGCAGAGAACAAGGGGTGTGGGGTGCTCCTATACTATAAGATGCACTTAAACGTATCTGTCATAGGACACACACCACACCCATCCCAAACTTGTGAATTCCTGCATGCCCTTCTCCTGCTAGGCAACACTAAAAAGGTACACCTGGTCTGTACCTGCAACCCCCAAAGGGTGCAATGCTAGGGCTCTCCTACCTCCTCGACAGCCTCAGTCCCATGGTTGGCTCAAATAAGTTATTAGTCCTAGGTGACTTCAACCTCAACTGGGTGGGGTGCAACATCCAGCAATATGAGCCCCTGCTAGCTGGTCTCACCCTCAGCTAACTGAACCCACAAGGCTCTCCTCATGTGGAGACAAGGAATCCCGCATTGATTGGGTGCTGAGCAATAGACTGGATAAAATTGTCTCCTGTGGTATTCTCCCTGATGTTATCATGGATCACTCTTCCACATACTGTATATGGGGCATCTCCCCTTCCAAAATCCCCTGCAAAGTGATCCAAATAAGTCACTACTCCAAACTCAATGTTGGAGACTACCTTGCTGACCTTCTACAAGCAGACTGGTCTCAGGTCACAGCCACAAATGACCCCTCAAGGGCTCTTGACAGCTTTCTGACTGCCTTTACCCCCCTGCAAAACAAACATGCTCCCCTCACAAAAAAGGAGGGTGAGGGGCACTGTCACAAAGTGGCTCCATGGTGGCCTTTTTTCTCTTATGAAACGAAGGGACAAATCCTGGGTGAGATACAAGACCTCCCGCTCCAGTACAGACCTCCTTGAGTACAGACAGCTGAGGAACTCGTACAAAAGAGCCATCCGCTCTGCAAAGAGTGAGTTCTGTCAATCTACCCTACTCTCCTCAGCCAGAAACCTGAGGAGTTCCTGGCAGAACATTAAAAACGTGGTTGGAGGGTCTGCCAGAACTCAGATCACTGATATGCACATTGACGAGGTAAACTTCAACAACCCCCTCACAATTGCCAATGCCTTTAACTCCCTGTTCTCTGACCTACCAGTTCTGCCCAACCAGCCTCATGACCCCAAGGACCAGGAGCCCCTCAGTGGGCAACCCCATGACTGCCCTTTTACCTCAGGGTCATCTCTGTCATGGAGACCCAGAAGCTCCTTGCTGGTCTCTCCCCTCACACTGGTACCGGGCATAACTGCCTTGAGCACAAACTACTCAGGCTAGAGGCACCTATCCTAGCCTGACCTTTCACCCACATCTTCTATGTGTCACTAACCTTGGCTATAGTCCCAAACATCTGGAAAATGGCCAAAGTCATCCCTGTTCCCAAGCAAGGTGACCCTAAAGATGTAAAGAACTACCACCCTATAGTGATCCTGTCAGTGACCAGCAAGCTTCTTGAAAAGGTGGTTGCCTCACAGCTCACCCACTACTTACAGATCCATGACCTACCCTCTCCTGCTCAACATGGCTTCAGAAAAGGGCACAGCACCTCCACTGCCCTAGCCATTGTCACCTCTGAGATCAGGTCTGTTGCTGACCAAGGCAAACTGACTGGGGCTAGCTTTGTGGATCTCTCAAAAACCTTCGACTGTGTTGACCACGCACTCCTGTGCTCCTCTTTCCTGTCCCTTGGCTTCTCCTGCCCCACCCTTGTTTGGATCAATAATTACCTCTTAGGCAGACAGCAGTATACCAAGTTCAACAAGGCCATGTCTGAGCCCACTCAGGTTAACTGTGGGGTCCGCCAGGGCTCTGTCATGGGGCCTCTCCTGTTTTCCCTCTTCATAAATGAGCTGCCCTCGTCCCTGGCTCACGGGCGCTCAACTCTGTAAGCAGATGACCTAGTCATCATGACCATCTCCCAGGACATCTCTGTCATCAACGCCAAGCTAAACTCCGACTTCAACCAAATCCAAACCTGGCTAAAAGACCACAAACTTATGATTAACTTGCAGAAGACACAGGCCATGCTCTTTGGTACAACAGCCAAGACAAAAGCTGTCCTGGACCCGCTAAAGATCCCAGGTGCCAATGGGTCCCTCCTACAAGTCATAGATTCTGTCAAGTACCTGGAGGAGACACTTGACTCACAATTGGATCTGAATCTGCTTATATGCAACACATGTAAGGCCTCAAACTGCAAGCTGGACCTTGCATACAGCGCAAAAAGCTGTCTCACCCCAGCTGCCCGTCTTGCCTTAGCCAGAGGGGTCCTACTACCCACACTCTGCTATGGACTTGTCACTGTTGCCCACATCACAAAATCTAGCCTTGCAAATGGGACACAGCATTCATGTCACTTGGCGCTCTCAGCTCCTCGCCTAACCCATCGCTGTGAGCTTTACTCCCAGCTTGAGTGGCTGTCACTGGAAAAGCACTGATCCTTTACTGTAGGCAACTTTATAGACAATGTTGTCAGAGCTACCACCCCTTCAGTCCTCACTGAATCCCTCGCACCCACTACCTCCTCCTACCACTTAAGATCCAGTGACTTTCATACCCTCCTGGTTCCTAAATCTCACACACAAATGAGCGACTGGGCCTTTGCTGAGTACACATCCAGGATATAGTACTCTCTTCCAGCAAGCACTCGCTTCTCTCCCTCCCACCCCTGCTTTAAAGCCTCCCTCTGGGCTTTCTCAAATCAGCCTCTACCTGCCTCTGCACTTGACAAACCTCCTCAACCTATGTCGCTCTGACTGGCTAAGTCATTACATAACTCATCTGTCAAAAGTGGGGGCACTCTGCACCTTATCCACTACTGAACTTGCAGCTTTCTAGAAGTACTGATTGTGCTGGGTCCGCTTAGGCCCAACTGCTCAAACAGCTTGAGCATATTACTTTCTTATCTCCGTATTTGGCTCTGGGTCTCCCCTATCTCAATTGTTCCTTCTCTATCTACCCGCTACCCTCATCCTTTAGAGCATTGCTGCCCCAGTATGATGATTACTGCCTTCCATGAGTGAACCACATGTTATTCTACCTTCTGCTTGCAGTGTAAACCCTTGTTGTTTCTTGTATTGACCTTGGTGCTTGATGCTCTTAAATGTACCCTTTACTTGTTCTTGCCTGATGTTCATGAATGTACCTTGTAATCTCCCAGGTCGCACCTGAAAATAGGCACTTGGTTGTCTAGTGTGCTTACCCAGTTAACAAAAGCAAATAAATAAATAAATAAAACTATGTAATCCAGCTACATAATTATTCATGTTAGCTGGTGATGATGATTGGTTAGAGAAAACAAAACAGAAATAGTTATTGAAAGCGTTAGCCATTTTACTAGAGTCAGATATACATTCATTATTTATTGTAATTGTTGATAATTCATTATTGCCCTTTTTTAATGAATTGATGTAACTATAAAATTACTTGCTGTTAGATTTGCTTGCATTTTTTGCAAGGTAAAGTTGACATTTTTTCTTTGCCTTGTTTATTATATTTCTGCTCTTTCTTTGTATATTTTTGAATCTATTCCAATCTGTGTCTGACTTGTTTTTCATAAACAAGCTGTAGGTGCTGTTTTTCTTCTTAGTGAGTTTCTTAATGCCTGCATTTAACCATTTTGGTTTCATACCATGCTTACTATATTTTTTAATGAATCTCACATTTTTATTATTGTATTGTGAATTATTGTTTTTACTATGTCCCATAATTTATCTATAGATTTTTTCTTAAGTAGGTTAACCCAGTCTATATCTATCAAATCACTCTTTATGCTTTCATGATTTGCTCTTTTAAATAGGTAAAACTCAGTACAGACTTTAATGGAGGTATTATTCTAGGATACGGTGGTAAATAGCACAGTGGAGTGGTCACTATTAAGTAAAGGGGGACTGGTGACACATTATGTAATGTTAATATCTTGTGAGGTGATCACTATATCTAGTAGATTGTTTAACTTAGTTGGGACAGCAACATGTTGTATTAAATTATATTCAGAACAGAAATTTAGGCGATCTCTGCCTTGTTTAGCAGCTGAAGTTCTACAAGTCCAGTTTATGTCTGGAAAATTGAAATCACCAGCTAGGATAACCTTTCCATGTTCTAATGCTTTATTTATTTCTTCTATTATTTTTTTATTTGTCAAGGTGTTAGTATTGGGTGGTCAATAACATACACCTAATATGTATTCCTTTGTATTATTCTTCATTATTTGAAGCCATAGTGCCTCTTTGTCATCAGAATTATTTTTTTAATTTTTCTGTTATTTCTATAAAATCAATATCAGTAGATAGATAAACCACTATTCCTCCACCTTTTCTTCCCTTTCTGTCATGTCTTATGACATTGTATCCCTCAATACTGTAACCCCACACATCTTTATCATCCAACCATGTTTCTGTTAGTAATGCTACATCTGTTTTCTCAGTATATAATACAGTTTGTAATTCACTGAATTTGCTAGAGAGAGACGTCTAACATTACCCAACAAGAATCTCCTAGATGTTTTATTATGTACTACAGTTTTGTTAATTATACGTTTCTTAGTTAGTATTGTTTTACTTACTGTATGAGCCTTATCCCCCTGAATAGTTAGTTTAAAGTATTAGATTCCATTGTATTAGCAATCAAGTTACTTAGTATTTTTACACTCTCATTTCTTAAATGGAGACCATCTCTATCAAATAAGTGTCTTTTGCCATAAAATGTATCCCATGAATTTATGAATACAACAGATTCCTTTGTACACCAGTTCTATAATCTAGGATTACTTCTGGCAATTGTTTATTGTTTTTCTTTTAATGACCTTGGGATTAGAAGTAGTCCAGAAATAATAGGGTGGCCTCCTAGTGTTTTCAGATTTAGTGCAGTCTCAAGGAAGTCTGTGCAGATATCTTTTTGGTGATTTTTACCCACATCATGTATTCCCACATGGATGGTTACAATTTGTTTTTTGCGGGTCTTTTTTATGATTTTAGGTATCTCTCTCTCTGGATATCAGTAACCTTTGCTCCCGGGTAACAAAGCCCCATTTTATTTTCTTTGTTACAAATGATGGAATAGCATTTGTTTATCATACAGTCACCAATTACATTCATTTCAATAATCTCAGATTCTTCAATCATCTCAGGTTCTGGTGGCAGGATATTATCTGGAGTTAAAGAGCTGAACCTATTATAAGTTGGTATTTCATTCATCGTAACTGCCCTTTGGCCTTTTTTTTATGTTGTTCCTTTTTTTTGTTAGGTACCATTCATTGTTAAGGTTAGAATTCACATGTTTCTGTTTTTTATTATGGTTATCCATATATTCAGAAGGGGTACCTTCATCTATTTTAGAATTACTGTCCTCTCCATTTCTTTTTTGTGGTCTAGAAAAACAGTCTACTGGGTAGCTTGGGAAGTTCATAGTGTCAGTGTTAGGTACGCATTGTGAAATTGTTGCAATTAGTGGCATTTGCATTAAAGGTAGGGAATAAGGGTGTGCTAGGGACACTAGATTCTGTGGCTGGCTTTTATACTGCACTTGAGCAATTGAAGGTGTTTAATATGCCACATTCTTGTTCCAACTTCATAATATCCTTCAAATTGTTGAATTCTGTTATTGCATTGTGTAATTTATACTGCACCACTTCAAATTGAGAACACTTATCACATTCAAAGTCTGAATTAGGTATGATGTCAATGGCATTATACATTTTGCACTTATTACACTTAGCTAGCTTCCCCTGTACACATAAGGAATTGAGAAGGATTTTTATATCATTTGCAGATTCCATTGTAATAAATTCTACAAGTTATGCTAATAGTAGCAACTTACAATAAAGAAAACTCTCCAGTACCCACCTACACATCAGAATGCCAGACACGCCAGACACATGCAAGATATGCATGTCTCTGCACATGTCTCTGCGTGCTGAACCTGCCAGTCTGCCATACTCATCCAAAATTTCAGCCAGTTTCACCAGGGAGGTCTGGAGATTTCACAAGAACAAAAGGAGATCATCAGAAAAAAGGAACACTGTGTACATCCTCCTGTATTGTTAGATGCTGTATTTCTGTACTGGCCAGGATGGTAGCTACCAGGGACTCTAGAGTGGTTACATACAGTAATAGGGATAGGAGGCACACCTGCCTTGTCCCCTTCTGCAGTTTGAATGCCTGGGAGAGGCACCTGTTTGTCATCACCCACACTAAGGTTTTAGTGTACAGCATATGAACACAATTTGTCAGCTCTGAGCCCAGTCTGAAGGCCTGCAGGGCCTTCATCACATACTGTACCCCCACCACATGGTCAAAAACCTTTTCAATGTTAAAGGCTAGGGCTCCTGCATTTTCTTTAGTAGTGTTCTGCAACCACTTCCACACTATGTTCCAGGTCCTCCTGATGTGCTCTTTCCTCTGTCTAATCTTTACAAAGATGGACTGGTCTGGATGTATAATATCTGAGAGTACTGTCTTATGCTTGCAATCCGGGACTTTAGCCATGACTTTCTAGTCTGTCATGAGGAGGGAGATAAGTCTCTATATGATGAACATAGTGAGGGGTCCTTTCCTGGCTTAGGGAGGAAGAGAATGGTGGCTGATTATGTGGAGGAGGTAAGACCCCCTGTTTCAGACTCTTCCCCATACATTCCCATGAGTGATTCTTGCATGTCTGAAAACAAATCTGTATAAAAATCAACAGGAAGCCTCTCTAATCCAGGGACATTTCTAATGCTTAGACCCAACACTACCTAGAAACACAGAAACATAGACATTGACAGTAGAGAAGGACTGCTTGGCCCACCCAGTCTGCCTATTTCCCTACCTATTGGATAAGTTGCAGATCCTACACTCCCAACTATGTGGAATGGTTCAAGGAAATCATGTTTGTTCTATAAGCCGAGCATACCATCACAAAACTTTCAAAAGGTATGGGTAAATACAAACAAAGATGGGAACCACTCTATACCCTTATTTCAATTAGCTAGAATTAGATCCACTAAGTTCTAAATTATTGCAATTCGCTCACTATGGAGAAACCCAGTAACTCCTCCCCTTTTTTTTTCCTTTTTTCCTCTCATTTTTGTTTTCTGTTATTTAGTAGAGTTCTACCTAGCTCTTCATTTTATTTTTCTCCTTTTTCTTAAAGCAACTATTACACGTATTAACTAGTGGCAGACTGGGGTGGGAAGGGAGGGGGGGGGAGGAGGGTAGGTGAAATAGGAAAAGCAAGCAAATTTCTTTCTTTAATGCTTTCTAATATAAAAAGTATGTTCTTGATTATTAGTGAAGTTTATCTTTGAACTCAGTTGTTAGTCTCTATCTCTGTTTTATATGGTTCTATGTTACAAAAGTTGCTTGCTGAAAATCAATAAAGTATACTAAATAAAAAAAAAGTTGCAGATCCTAGTTAACCAACAGCATGTTTCCTCCTACCCCCCACTAGAATTGCCTTATGTCTGTCCCATGCATTCTGGAATCCCCCCACTGTTTTTGACCCCACTACCTCCTCAGGAAGGTCGTTCCATGGGTCCACCACCCTCTCTGTGAAAAAAGACTTCCTCACGTTGCACCCGTCTATCTTCAAATTGTGCCCACTTGTCCTTACACATCTATTTTTTTGAAAGATATTATCCTTTTGAACTCTGTCGATTCCCTTGAGGTGCTTAAAAGTTTCTATCATGTGCTCCATCTCCCTACTTTCCTCAAGGGTATACATATTAAGCTCATTTAGTCTCTCTTTGTATGGCTTCTGGTGCAGACCCTGCACCATTCTAGTTGTCCTTCTCTGGACTGCCTCCATCTTGTCTATGTCCTTGCAGAGATGGGGTCTCCAGAACTGCATGCAGTACTCCAAAAGGGGTTTCACCAATTGTCTGCACAGAGGGATAAGAGGGATAACAACTTCCTGTTTTCTACTGGTGATGCCTCTCCCTATGCATCTCAGTATTCCCCCCAGCCCTCCTTACTGCCTTCTCACATTGTTTGCATACCTTTAGGTTGTCTGATATGACTACCCCAGGTCCCTTTTGTTAGTCCCCCCCCCCTACAATGTGTACTCTTCCCCTGGGTTTTTGTTTTCCAGGAGGATTACTTTGCACTTTTTTGCACTGCATCTAAGCTGCCATACATTTGACCATTCCTCCAACCTTGCCAAGTCCCTTCTCATCCATTCCACCCTCCATTGTGTATCAGCCCTGTTACAGATGTTTGTGTCATCTGCAAAGAGGCATACTTTTCCTTCCAGCCCCTCCACAATGTCACCTATAAAGACATTAAAGAGGACCGGTGCTAGTACTGCAACCTGCAGTACCCTTCTAGTAACCCCCCTTTCTTCAGAGTGGACTCCATTTACTATTACCCTCTGCGTCCTGTTTTCCAGCCAGTTTTTTTACCCAGGCTACTACCCCAGGACCCACTCCCAGGCTGGCTAACTTGTGTATTAATCGTTTGTCTGGAACTGTGTCAAATGTCTTGCTAAAGTCTAGGTAGACCATATCCACAGCCCCTCCCTGGTCTACTACTTAGGTCACCCAGTCAAAGAAATCTATTAGATCCATCTGACATGACCTTCCTGCTGTGAATACATGCTGCCTTGGGTCCTGTGCCCTACTGGCCTCCAGGAATTCAACAATTCTTTATTTCAGAAGTGATTTCATCATTTTCCCTACCACTGAGGTCAAACTAACAGGTTTGCAGTTTCCTGCCTCTGCCTTTCTCCCACTTTTGTGAGGGGGAATCACATCCACCCTCCTCCAGTCCTCAGGTACCCCACCATCCACCCATGATTTGTTAAAGAGGGTAGTCAGTGGTGTCACTAGTTCTCCCCTTAGTTCTTTTAGAATTCTGTGGTGAATCTCATCAGGCCCCCATTACTTTGTCCATCTTCGGTTTTAGGAGTTCTTGCAGGATCGTTTTTTCTGTGAATGGACTGGTATCAACCCCCCCCCCAATCCAGAGTGCTACTATTGTTTGGTTTAGGTACCTCCCCCTCCTCTTCTTTTGTGAATACTGAGCAAAAGTATTCATTCTGGATTTCTTCCCAGAAGAGGTCTGCATCTAGCTCGGTGGCCCTGGCCTCCATTACTTTGAATGGGGGAGTATTCAAGAAACTTGTCTAGATGCTGCTGGGATGGGGCAAGCTCTGAAGAACACATAGACTGATAGTATTGTGTAAAGTGTCCTTCAGTTTCAGTGGGGCCAGCTGTGTGATCTCCCCTCCCATCACAAATCTGGGCTATGTGGGAAGCTCCAGTTTTGGCATTTAACTGCAATGTGAGCCATTTTCCCCCCCTCTGTCTCCCTCAAAGTATTGTACAGTGCCACCTGCTGATTCTTTAACAACCCTGTAGATAACAATGTATCACTTGGTATCACTTGGTATTTTAGGGCATAAGTAGGCTGACTGCCCTTTGAGAATGCCCCCCACAATTATGTGGATCATTGAGATTTAATTACCATTTAGCCAGAGGTCTAGATTTGTTTTAAATAGATCAAAGTTTGTGCTATTCACAAGATGGTCTGGTAACTGGTTTCACATTCTAGGAGCCCTTACTGCAAAAAAAATGCAGTCTCTTGTTGGTGCTAGCTTTCTGAATGTCCAGTTGTCTAGAATGCAGTCTAGGTACAAGTCTTCTATCAGCAAGGTCCATCCCACATTGCTGCATTAAGGCAGGGTATTATTTTACTATTTGAAAACAGTGGCACCAAGTGATGTCAGTTCCAAACCTTACAACTAGTTGTGAGTCTGTGACTTAGACCATTGTGACAGAAGTATCTGGATAACGTTTGTCATGATGAAGCATGGTATGGGGCATCACTGTCACAGGAGTGTGGGAGGGGCACTGCAGAGCCATGATGCTAGTGCGTGTAAGTAGTGGTGGGCGAAGTGGGCAGAATTTGCTTTGTGGAAAAATTCGTGAAATTTCACCCACTTTGAGTAGCCGAAATGTAAATTTTGCCTGGCGGAGTGGTGAAATTTCACCTGGTGGAACACGAAATTTTGCCCTCTGTGGCAAAATTTCGCCTTCCATGGTGACATTTCACCTTCTGTCCACGGACGAAATTTGGTAGGGTAACTGCCTGGTATGGTATTATAAAACTAGATCCTTGGTGGCTAGTGGTACCTCCTCCCCACCTGTCGCACATGTAATAATTAGCCATGGTGGCTATAGTCCCTCCCCGCCCGGTAATCCGCCCACCGAGGAAATGTACAGTAACCCCCACCCGCATCCCTCTGAGTCCATACCATAGCTCCTTTTTTGATTCCTTCTGTTAAAAAAAAATCTGAGGTGGTCCAGTGGTTTTGGTAAAAATTAAATCCCTTCCCTCCCGATCCCCAGTTCAAAATAAATCCCTGGTGATCCAGTGCCCCCCTCAGCAGCCAGATGTCCGTGCCACACAACCTCGCTACCACTCCCATCCTAAATCCAGCTGGCAGCAGTAGACTGGCACAGCCCTCCTCTCCCCTTCATGGATGGCCTGCTGACTGAGCTGTCAATGGATGAGCTTCATTGACAGCTCTGTAAGTGGACGGCAGGCTGGCCATGGAGGAGAAGAGGAGGGCTGTGCTGGTCTGCCACTGCCGGATGGATTTAGGATGGGGGTGGGAGTGGGGTTGTGTGTCATGGACATCTGGCTGCTGAGGGGGGTCACTGGATCACCAGGGATTTATTTTGAAGTGGGATCGGGAGGAGGGAGGGTTTAATTTTTACCAAAACCACTGGACCACCTCAGATTTTTTTTTTATGGGAGGAATCAGAGAAGGAGCATGGTACAGACTCAGAGGGATGCGGGTGGGGGGTTACTGTACATTTCCTCGGCGGGTGGATTACTGGGTGGGGAGGAGGGGCCACTAGCCACCATGGCTAATTATTACATGTGGGAAAGGTGGGGGGAGGGACCACTAGCCACCAGGGATCTAGTTTTATAACTTAATTTGTTTTTTATTTATACAAAAGTTTGCTCGCCGTGGACAGAAGGCAACATTTTGTTGGGGAAGGTGAATTTCAGCCTTCTGCAGGAAAAATTCGCAAAATGCTCTTTGATGCGGATTTGGCCACTTCACCAGCACTCCATGGGAGAAATTTAAATTCGCTGCATCAATACGTGTAAGGTGATTCAGTGGTGGCAAGTACTTTGTACAAGTTAAATTTCACATGTGGAATTCTAGTGACATTACTTATTTTGTGAACATAAATTTTTGAGCACATTTTGCCAATTAGTAATTTCTAAAGTATTCACCATAGAGTTTAACCCACTAAGTCACATTTATCCAGCTTAATTAGATTCCAGGACATATTTACATTGTGTATGCATGACAGATCTTGAGTGTATATATGCAATTGCAGTGGAACTATAGACCTCCATATGTTTTGAACATTTTCACACCATATAACAAATAATTACATTGCAAAATATTGAACTCTGTAACTTACAATTTATGTAGCCAACTACCTGTCTATTTAGCAGTTTCCAAGACTTGGCCAAGAAAGTATGCATACCAGTTTCAATTAACTAGCTCCAAAGGTGGTTAAGTTGAAAGCATAGAAATATTTTCAGAAATATTCACATGAATAATGCATTTTCTGATTTTGAGCCACTATAACTTCCTCTCCCCACATCCAAATGTCATTCAGTTTGGCTTCATTTGAGGGACTCTCCCAAACCATATGCATGCAAACATTTGCATCTCTAGCTACAAGACCAACTGAGTTATGACCAATTAAAGAATTTCAGAAAATTACACAACATTTCATGAAAGTTTGCAAATGTTCTGTGAAATCTGAACTTGCTAATTTCACCAGTCCTAGTAGTTGCCATTTACTATTGTAGAAACTATAATCTTCATGGTGCTGGCACCGTAGTATGCTGGGCTGACCTTCCCTCTGTGGCAGCATTCTCTTAATTCATGAATTACTCTGCTTCTAATCTGTCAGTTGAAGTGCATAGGCTGACTCTAGGCTTTAGAATGTGCAGCTTGTTCAGGTAGATATGCTAAAATTACCATTTCCCAGATATGATTTGGCCTTCAAATCAGTGAATTTCTGCCATGCTTGCTGCAGTTCTCTGCTATAGTCAGGGAACAGTGAGATCTTGCTTCCCCCCATTTGAACTGGCCCACTGTTCATGCTGTTCTGAATATGGCTCCAGGTCTTGGAACTGGAGGAATTTTGCCAGGAAGTGGTGATTCCTGTTCCTGGGTCTGGGTTTTCCTCTGGGGTCCTGTGAGACCCTTGTATTTTTAAATGCAGGGCCCTGTTTCCCATTCCCAAGTGCTCAGCAAAGTACTTTTGGAGAAAACTGATCTTTTTCTGGCCCTTGAGCCCCTCAACCATTCTGGCTATGCACAATATGAATCTTCTTCCATGGATCTCCTGATCTTCAACTCACTCCATGTAGGAATTTAATTTTTCCATTTTGTACATCCCACTAATGGCACAATTTGATTACTTGATCTTCCAGGGTCCCAACCCGCTGTTTGACCTTTGAGATTTGAGATGAATGGTCTGCCTCTCAAATCTAAAATGACTAAGCCCCTACAGCACAGTTTCAGGTGAGTCATTTGTTCCATAGTGCTGATAAATCCAGCCCTCATCTCAGTCCAGAGGTTGCCCAACATGCTGATGACTGCTGCATCTGTTTGCCCTCATGGATCGATGTTGCTGTTCTGAGTTATGCTCTGTGAGTGAGTTAATAACTCAGGAATAGGCAAAGATTTACTTGCCTGCTTTGCAGATGAAAATCTTAGTTGAGCTCGCTGCTTATGTTCCTTTTGGGTGCTCATTATTTCAATAAACAAAATATTCTGGTTGAGCTGAATATAAACACAGGATGCCTCTGATTTAGAAGGGATTTTGAGGTGCAGGAGAGAAACAAGCTAGCTAGAGTTCACCATTGCTACCGGCCAGACCACACCCTCTCCCACTGTGTTAATGACTGAGTCTATAGTGTTACACCTTACCTGTTTAGCATAGATTGATCTCCTATCTGGGTCCTGGAGAGCCTGGAATGTAGATGTTGAGGTGACTACCAGTTATACATGCAAATTAAGAGCAGCAATGGAGCCACAAGGGTTCTGTAGATTTTTAGGAAGTAAGTAGGACAGACAAGAAAGGTTAAATATAGCACAATACATATCTGATACACATGAGGATGGGTCTGTCAGACTGAGATCAGAGTCTCATAAATCTTGTTGAAATGAAGGGAAAATGTTTCATTATGAGGAAAAAATAGCAGCAAGAGTACAGGCAGTTGTAGACAGAGATAAACAACCAAACAAAAGGCCATTCTGGAGACTTGGTGCTAGTGCATAAACCAACAGTCTAATGTGGACATAGTAAAGTGCACTGCATTCACCACTCAACAGGAGAAATATCCAGACTTCCTGTAGAGTTGTAACACAAATGATCAGTTTATTGAAACACACTAAGTTGTGACAATAACAGCAGCAGAAGTGGATAATGGCCCCAACATTCAATTCTAAGCGCTTTTTCAAGTCTGGAAATTTCTTCTTTTGAGTATGAGTGCAGTGCATTTTAGTGTGATCATAGCTGATCACTACAGATAGTTACACAAGCTAAATGATCAGTGTCACAAACCCACTTCTGGGGGACAGGTCCATTGAGCTCACAGAGTCCTCCCCAAAGTGCAGCCCATGACATGGCAGTCAGGAAATACCCTCCTCATTCCCTTTTAGAGTGCTTGCTGATTTCACAACTGAATGCTCGCCTCGAGGTCCCAGGGCTTCCTCTCTCTGGGTATCAGTAAAATACAGTCTTGAGTCTGTGTCCAGGTAAGAACCCACCTTAGTTGCTGAACTGGGAGGAAAACTCAGGTGTTACAAAATCTTCGGGGCTGCTCTCTTACCCTGATTGTGGCTTCTCCCACAGGTGTGAAGGAACCTAATTCAAAATCCTCAGACCCTCTCCAGAGACCATGTGTACTTTTACCCTATTTTCTGCAGTGTAGTACCTTAGTGGTAAACAGGCATGAAATAGGTTGAATAAACTTTCCCAAACTCCTCACGCACAATAAAATTACTCCCAGGTAGTAGTGCTTGAAAATAAAAGCAAGAGCTTTTACTGATTACTTGAATAATTACCATACAAACATACAGACTCATGATTTAGATATTTGGTTACAGGATAACTACAAAAAACATTGAAAAATACATACAAAACAAACTGGTGAATAAACTGGATAATTTCTACCTTATGTGTAGAGAATCAGAGTGCTGAAAATAAATGAGTTTTGCAAAGTCTGTCTCTTCTCTACTATGTCTCGGAGTCTCAGTTTTTCTTGTACTGGTCTTCAGTGTATCTGGCAGTTTTCAGGTGTCAGGAAATTTGACTTCTGCCCAGAGTCTTTGTTGGAGAGCTTATATATACCTTTTCTGCAGTCTGCAAAACTTTCCTGTGATTGGCTAGTGTCCTTAATATTTCCAGGTCCAGCTGTTCATCTCTATTACAGCAGAGGTCTCTCTTGCTCTTTCCAACATTGCAAGTGAAGCAAAATTATCAGCATCTTGATTTCTTACAGTCCCACCTCCCTGGCTGGCTTTTGATCAATATTATCTTCCTGACACTATTAAAAGGGAAATAGACTGTGTAGTTGATAGGGAATTTCTACAATAGCTTCCTAGCCTTGGCATCTATAGGACCCTGCTATAAAGCTATTTTCTCTTTGAAATTCAAAGTGTAAATAACAGAGGAGATGGCTCTCCCATCTCCTATCATTTATGGAATCTTCCCCTTTCATCACCGGAACCAAAGTGGCCAGCAACATCCATTCCTACAGTCACCACCCAACACCCCTCAGCAGCCCTTGCCAGATTAAGGGCCTCGGGACATGGATCCATCCCCAGGGTCTTGCACCTGAGTGGCGCACTAGACCAAGGTGGCCAGCAAAAGTCATTCCTACGGCCACCGCCTGACCCCCCTCAGTAGCCCTTGCTGGATTAAGGGCCTCAGGATATGGATCCATTGCCAGGGTCTTGTGCCTGAGTGGCACACCAGAACCAAGGTGGCCAGCAACAGCCATTTTTATGGACATCACCTGACCCCCCCTCAGCAGCCCTTGCTGGTTTAAGGGCCTCGGGACATGGGTCAATCACTAGGGTCTTGTGCCTGAGTGGCACACTGGAACCAAGGTGGCCAGCAACAGCCATTCCTACGGCCACTGCCTGACCCCCCTCAGCAGCCCTTGCTGGATTAAGGGCCTCGGGACATGGATCCATCACCAGGGTCTTGCACCTGATTGGCACACTGGAACTAAGGCGGCCAGCAACAGCCATTCCTACAGTCACCGCCTGACCCCACCCATAGCAGCCCTTGCCGGATTAAGGTCCTCAGAACATGGATCCATTGGCAGGGTCTTGTACCT
Organism: Neoceratodus forsteri; assembly: GCA_016271365.2. Taxonomy (NCBI): domain Eukaryota; kingdom Metazoa; phylum Chordata; order Ceratodontiformes; family Ceratodontidae; genus Neoceratodus; species Neoceratodus forsteri. The sequence goes on along the minus strand of CM057455.1, from coordinate 761,503,098 downwards.
GAGTGGCGCACCAGAAACAAGGCAGCCAACTACAGCCATTTTTATGGCTGCCACCTGACCCCACTTCAGCAGCCCTTGCCGGATTAAGGGCCTGGGGACATGGGTCCATTGCCAGGGTTTTCCACCAGAGCAGTGCACCGGAACCAAGGTGGCCAGCAACAGCCATTCCTATGGCCACTGTCTGACCCCCCTCAGCAGCAGCCCTTGCTGGATTAAGGGCCTTGGGACACGGATCCATTGACAGTGTCTTGAGCCTGAGTGGCACACTAGAACCAAGGCAGCCAGCAGCCATTCTGATGGATGCCGCCCGACCCCCCCCCCTCAGAAGTCCTTGCCAAATTAAGGGCCTCAGGACACAGATCCATCACCCATTCCTACTGCTAAGCTTTTACTGGTGCCAGCATGGCTGGGTGTCCACGATTGGTGTGGCACTCTCTCAGGGGGACACTTATTGGTCCGCCCACTAACCCTATTCACTCCAATTGGTGCACCCATCCCCATAGATTATTACAGCATTCCCTGCACTGACTCTCTACTTCTAACTTCCAAACAACTTTTTTTTATTTCAACTGCCAGTACTGACTTTGTTAATATTTAAAAGTAATGAGCTGTGTAGAAATTGATTATTGTGTTTAAACCAAATATAGCTTTTTTGCCTAACTGTAGCCTGCTTGCCATACATAGTGCTAGAAGTGTATACCTAGACTGTTTTCTGCTTCATTTCCCCACCTGAAATCTTGAATTCCTGCTACTTCTGCTTTCTGACTACGCCTTCCCCTCTATACTTTTCTCCCTCTCTCTCACTAACACGCACCATATACACCCCTCTCTATCTGTACTAGTTTACTTTTCATGCTTTCCTCTCCTCCTGAGACAGCCATTCCCCCTCATCTAGCTTTCATTTTGTCCTTCACTATTCTGCCCTTTAGCTTTGTCTTGCCCTACCCTGCCACTCTAAACATTTTCTTTGTCTTAACCAACTATCACCCCACCCCCCTGCTGACGATCTGCCACCAGCTTCCCTGCCCCTGAACTCCCATCCAGCCTACATACTTATTCTGCTCTCTCATTTTCCTCTTAGGGTTTTGCACCTGAGCGGTGCACCGGAACCAAGGCAGCCAGCAACAGCCATTTCAACAGCTGCCACGCAACTCTCCTCAGCAGCTCTTGCCGGATTAAGGGCCTCAGGACATGGATCCATTGCCAGGTACTACTGCTAAGCTTTTACTGGAGCCAGCACAGCCAGGTGTCCACGATTGGTGTGGCGCTCTCTCAGGGGGACACTGATGGGTCAGCCCGCTCACCACCTTCACTCTGATTGGTGTGACTGTTCCCATAGACTATTACAGCATTCCCTGCACTGCCTCTCTACTTCTAATTTCTGAATGAAATTTTGGGTCTTGCGCCTGAGCGGCACTCCGGAACCAAGGTGGTCAGTAACAGCTGTTCCTATGGCCACCGCTCTACCCACCTCAGCAGCCCTTACCAGATTAAGGGCCATGGGACACAGATCCATTGCCAGGGTCTTGCACCTGAGTGGCACACCGGAACCAAGGCAGCTAGCAACAGCCATTCCTACAGCCTCCACCCAACCCCCCTCAGCAGCCCTTGCCAGATTAAGGGCCTCAGGGCATGGATCCATCGCCACGTACTACCGCTAAGTTTTTACTGGAGCCAGAATGGCCAGGTGTCCACGATTGGTGTGACTCTCTCTCAGGGGGACACTGATTGGTCCGCCCACTTGCCACCTTTGCTCCGATTGGTGCACCTGTCCCCATTTTATTTCAACTGCCAGTACTGATTTTGTTAATATTTAAAAGTAATGAGCTGTGTAGAAATTGATTACTGTATTTAACCCAAGTATAGCTTTTTGCCTAACTGTAGCCTGCTTGCCATACATAGTGCTAGAAGTGTAGATCTAGACTGTTTTCTGCTTCATTTCCCCTACCTAAAATCTTGAATTGCTGCTGCTTCTCCTTTCTGACTACACCTTTCCCTCTATACTTTTCTCCCTCTCTATCACTGACACTCACCATATACACCCCTCTAGTTCTTCTGCCATACCATTTGCTTATTCTGGTCTGCTACCATTCAGATATTGGTATCTGAGTGGAGCCAATTAGCCTGATCCTCATGGAAGCAATATTGCAGCTTCTAGCCACCTATTTAATGTGGCTTATTTTTATCTTTTCCCCCTTCTCTTCACACTTCCATCTCTGGCACAGTGGGTGTCTATATGTGGGCCTGTTTCCCACTCAGAAAAAGCATCTGACCATTATTATCCCTCAGACCTCAGACCACACTCTTTGGAATCATGGCATGCTTCATTGCTTTACTATTGTTCCAAGCATACAGTGTACCCTATGATGCAGTACACCATGAAGTTCCACAATATAATTCAGTCCTGGACTGCATTGTCACAACATCCTATGGTGCCACAGCCCCACTATACCTCCCTTTTCTCATCAACCCTCCATCCACTTGCCTATACCTCCCATCATGCCTCCCTCCACTTACTACTACCTTCACCCATGACCATATGAGCACTCTCACTGATGGCATTAAACTGTCACATTAGCGGTGCTATCTCCTTCACCAAACACACCTCATTGGCAATGTATCCTTTTGAGCTCTTTAAAGAAATTGCTATTGTTGCTCCTTCTCTGCTAAGGTAATGTGGAGCTAAATCCTGGCCCCCCTGTGCAACTCACCTCTCCCTCAGATTTCACAGCTGCCTCAGGAATTACAATGATGTTGGTCAATATACTAAGCCTGACCAAAAAATGTATCCAATTACAAGCATGGGCTGTGCATACTAACCTGGACCTTATTATTACTATGGAGTCTTGGCTTAAAAAGGCTATTACTGACCAATAAATCTCCCTTCTGGGACACAAACAATTCAGGGTGGACAGGGCATCTAGAGGTGGGGGTGTGGTCGCCTACGCCAAAACCAAGCACTCTGGTCACCGATATCAGCTGTAAATCTTCACCTAAGGAATTTGAGATTGCCGCGATGAAACTACACCTTCCTTCTTTGGAATGCATTACCATCATAGGTGGTTATAGACCTCCATCTGGAGGAACTGAAATCCTTAATATACTGAAATCCCTAATCTTGGATGCAAAAACAGAAGCAATATTCCTAGTTGTTCTCAATATGGATCAGCTAACCTCGAAATATCACTGCCTTAAATCACTCTGTGATGAGCTCGGCCTAGTGCAATTAGTCAACGAACCCACAAGGAACAATGTCTTAAAGACTGCCAATAGCTCCCTTTTAGATGTGATATTAACCACTCATCCACATAAAATCTCACATTCAACAGTGTTCCATAATGGTATGAGTGACCACGGGGTTGTTGTTTGCATAAGATCCCATGTTAAGGCCCAACAACAGCCCAGGTTTATAACAAAATGGTCCTTTTGCAAGTTCGTTGCTGCAAATTTGCTTTCTGACTTAGGCAGGGTCAGATGGCAAGATCTTTACCTAGCCAAAAATGTCAATGAGGCAGTCTCCGTCCTTAATGTTAACCTTACCAGTCTGGTAAATAAGCATGCCTCCCTTAACAAAATTAGGGTACGCAACAACTCTCACACCTGGTTTACCCTAGATCTTAAGGCAGCTCTTACAACCCGGGATAAGCTCTGGGCAAAAGCAAGACATTCCACGAATCCCTCAGATTGCAGGCTTTCAGAATAGCTAGGAATACCTGTGTAAAAAGCATTTGTTCTGCCAAAGAAAACTTCTACATCTCTACCCTTGAACAAGCAAAAGGGAACTTGCACAAAATATGGAAGACACTTAAATCTATAGAAGGGTGGCCCGCTGCCCCCTCCATCCCAACTAAGATAGTCTCCAATGATAGGGTGGTAGAAAATAATTCCCTAATCCTCATAGAACTTAACTCCCACTTTGTCACAGCTGGTCTAGCTTTTGACTCCTCACTTTATGCTAGCTTTGTGAAGAGACAACCAAGCCCCTCCCCATTATCCAGCACCACATCTTGCCCATTTCAACTGCGTGAGCTCAATTATAAAGAAGTGGAGGATTCACTACTTAACTTGGACATCAAAAAATGTGCAGGGTACGACGGTCTAGAACTCTTCTTCCTAAGATTAGGACATGCCCACCTCTCTGCCCCCTATTCTTCATATCCTCAATCTCGCCATTACATCTGCTACTGTGCCTTCCTGTTGGAAATCCACACATATCCTCCCCTTTTCAAATCTGGTGACCCTTGCAATTTAAATAACTACAGGCCTATCTCCATCTTGCCTATCCTCTCTAAAGTTTTTGAAAAACTGATCTATAACCAGCTAAAAACTCACATGGAAACTTTCGCACTCATTAACCCAGCTAAATCTGGTTTCCAGGCAAATCACAGCACAATCACTGCTTTAGCTAAAGTAACGAATGACTGGGTCTCTGCTGTGGATGCTAAGAAGACAGCTGGAGCAGTCTTTTTGGATCTTGGTAAAGCATTTGACACTGTTGACCACAACCTCTTAGTCAATTGCCTCACTAATTTAGATGCCACATCCTCCACTACCCAGTGGTTCACCAGTTACCTAACAGGGAGAACTCAGAAAGTCAAAGATGATTGTCTATTCTCTGCCTCTCTGCTGATTGTCAGAGGAGTCCCTCAAGGCTCCATCCTAGGCCCTATCTTGTTTTTGCTGTACATTAATAACCTTGATTACATCATAACTAGATCCAATCTGCACTTCTTTGTGGATGACACTGTACTGTATACCTCTTGCCTAACGTTATCTGAAGTTAGGGGGATGCTTCAAGCAGACTTTGCCCAACTTGAACATAATCTAATAAAGGCAAAGCTTCTTCTTAATGCTAAGAAAACCTAAGCAATGATATTCTCTCATAGTACCTCCTCAGGCACCTCCATTACCCCACCTAAAGACTTTATTGTTACTTCTCTAAGCGAACCATTGGAAGTCGTGTCCAAATTTAAATATCTGGGTATCTGGATAGATAATAAGCTCTCTTTTAATGACCATATCGAGGACTTATCTAGGAGGCTCAAAGCCAGACTAGGATTCTTTTTTAGAAATTGATCTCTCTTTCCACTTGAGACTCAAAACAGGATAATTCAGGCTACATTCCTTCCCCTACTTGACTACGGCGATGTAATTTACACTTCCACTACTCTCACAAACCTAAGCAAACTGGACATCCTCTACCACCGTGCGTTACGGTTTATTACCAACTCTCCTTACCGTTCACATCACTGTGATCTGTATGCAGCTGTTGGCTGGACATCTCTCACCACTAGACATATGCTCCATGCTGGTCTCTGGACCCTTAAGTTGCTTCTGCATAAACTACCAAGTTACCTATCATCTCTCATCTGTATTTCTCACAGTGCATACTATCTCAGGAAATCTGACTTCATTCTGCTAGACATACCGGACACTTACCTCCTTTGGTAAATGCACTATTGTGCATGCTCTTCCCTCTATTTGGAACCAACTCCAATCGGTGCTGAAACTAACTAGCATTGTCTCAGTTAACTTCTACAAAGTGCTAAGTGCATCGAAAATAAAAGATATCTGCAACTGTTATTAAGCCCCTCCTCTTCCCTATGTCTGTCTTATACATTTATGTGTAAGCCCCGACCACGCTCTTATGCATGCCAGTTACTTATTGTCCACACTAGCACTATACCAACACATAACTGCTTTCCCATAGCTTCTGACATGTAATCTGTGACCAAAACTGCAAGAATTCCACACCTGTTCCCCTTTCCCTTCCTACTTCTGGCTCTCTACTTATATATTACTCCCCTTACTCTTGCCAAACCGTAACTACCTCATTTATCATATCTTGCCTGTCGCTGCTCAATATAATAAAAGTATTTATTTCAAACACCAGTGATAAGTTTTTATACCCTGCCTTGTACTGCTGGCATGCAACCTTGTATTATTTGCACACAATGTACCATATGTCTTCTCACTGTCCGTTGTCTTCTGATGTTATACCTATTACGTAATATCCTGCTTGAACTATGTGTACACCTTGTATACGTTAAAAGTATTGCTCCATCAAGTGTTGTATTTTTATGTAATGTCCTTTATCAATGTAAATGTCTCAGGACTGCCTTGTGAAGGAGCTTCCTCAATGGAGTTTACCTGCAATAAACTTGAACTTGAACTCATCAGCTAACAGGAAATTCTAATACCCTATTGAAATTTAACTTCTATTCATCTCTAAACAAGCCTTTGTCCTAGGCAAGGGGAAGATGTCAGACACTGAAATACACATCAATTCTTCCCAAGTACCATTGCAGTAAAATCAGCATCTTTCTGACAAACCTTTGGTCCTGGCCTTGGAACATTAAACATTTAAAAAAAAAAATACAGAGAAATATGACTGAAGTGGTCAAATGGCCACATTGAGCATAGATAAGTAAAAAGGTACATTTGAGAAGTATAGTGTAAAGAAAAAGTGATAGAGAAAAACTAATATTAGACCAAAAAATGAATGGAGAGCAGTGGGAGTGGGGGTGTTCAGGTGTACCACACCACCTTTTTGCACTTGCCTCTGCCTTTCATCACTAGAAACCAGATACAGTGTAAAATGGGACTTGTTGAAAACTGGACCACTGTGACTAAAGTGGTAAAGCCAGACCAGGTGAAAGTTGCTTAATTTTATATAGATGGTACAAAATCAGATTTCACCAGTCTGTTTTTAAAGGATATGTAGACCATCTGATTTTTTTAAAAGTGGACCAACCCCTGGACTGGACTAGCCTCCTCTCCACTGGATCACCCACCCTACACCTTCCACACCCACCCAGTATTGGGACCAACCTTCAAGCCCCAGCTGATCACCTGCATTGTGGCTGGATCACCTGTTGAGCCACAGATGACACCCTTGAGCCAACCACACTCCCTGTAGGTACACCCCCAGGCTCCAGACCAGTCCACTCTGCAAATCTATCATTGTACCTCTTGAAAATTAAAAGAAAGTCTATGATAAGCCCAACATGTGTCTAATATGTATGACCCCTGCCATCATAGAAGGCAGGATCTCCACAGCAGCACTTGGATCCCAGTCTCCACAGGTCATCCATGACAGCCACTTGGGATACATCAAAAAAGGTAAACACCTTCTTGTATTTTCATTTTTTTTACCTGAGTTGATATAGGGAAGACTTGTGGTGGCCCAGCTTTCCAGTAACACTCCTCCCATCACCAATCATCTAAAAATATCACTTTCAGCACAGCTGCTTAGTAATATACAAACACACACACACTCACACAGACACACAAATGCATGTACAGACAAGCATGCATACAAACACATACATGTACTCTGCTGCTATATGGAAGAAATAATTAATTGTCTGCCATGGAGGCACATTAAAGTCATAATCATCTTATACTTAAACAAAGGTGGGCTTTAAAGCTGGGAAGAAGCTTCAAGAGTATTTTCCAATAAAACCATTATCAACATTTTTCTGAGAATAAATGGGTCTTTGTGTACCCCCTTCTGTATAACTCAGTTGTAGCTTGTAGCTCGGACTCTAGCCACAGCTCCTTTATCAGACCCAGACACTAGCACCCCCTCTACAGTCTCCCATGCTACCCTATCTGGCCATGCTACATGACACAACTCCCAGTCATCCATGGCAAGTGACATTACCCCCACATCATAAATATTCCTCTTCCTCAACAGTCTCTGCTAACACCCCTCTCTTTCCAGACAGCCTATCATCCTGGGCCCCAGGATACCTGATCCCTCCTGGGCCCAACTGCCTGAGATAATACCCCACCCTCTATGACCTTTTGAAACTCCCCCAGACTTGACTCATTCTCATCTTGCATGGCTCCTCTCGAAATTACCCCCAGACACCTCACACACATGTGTGCATGCACACACACACACACACACACACACACACACATGAGCGCATGCACACACACACACACACACACAGTCACTCCCTCCCTCCTTCCTCCTATGGGGTCAGACAATCTCTCTCCATGGGTCTTGACACTAGTGCCCTAAATACACAGTCTCCCAACATTAAGTATCCCATCTTCCATACTCCAGATACTAGCTTCCCTCATCCCAACACTAGTCCCACTTCCTTCTGTGGCCCTATACCCTAGCCCAACCTCCATGCACACTCTTCCTAAGCTAACCTCCCTTACTTCACAGTTTCCAGACACTATTCCCTCAACAACATTGCCCTAGACACTAGCCCTCTTCCTCTACAGCCCTGACAACAGCACCCTCCTCCATGGCCCTGACACTAGCCTTACTCACTCCATGGCCACTGACAGCAGCCCACCTCCCTCCACAGAGCTTGACACTAGCTGCCTCCCTCCACAGTATCCAGCACTAGCCCCTTCTTCCATAATCACTCAGCACTAGACCCCTTCCTCCACAACCCCAGACACTAGCCTCCTCCTTCAACAGCCTTTGACTGCACCCCCTCCATAGCCTGTGACACTACCCCCCATGGCCCTTGACATTGCCAACCACATTACCTGACCCTTTTTTCCCACAGTCCCTCCAAACATTCCTCCATTTTCAGACTCCCCTCTTTCTGGAGCCCTTGAGTAACCACTCCATCCTGTGCCCCAACTCTAAAACATAACACCCCTTGCTTCATGATGAACTGTGATTCCCCTAGATCCTTGATACCTAGCCTCCCTTCATCCACCTTGACACCCTTCCTCAGATGCCTTAAAAGACAAAGAACCTCACCACAAAACCACTGAGGCAAGGGTTACCCAGAAAGGGCATTGGCAACAAAACAAATTTTCAAAGAAATACAAAATCACACATACCCCATAATGCAAATCATCATGGGATGTATATGCAAATCATCATGAACATTTAGACTGTTTCTGCTTTAAGTGGGAATGCATGGTGCCAAAGGCCCTCTCACACAATTTTCAAAAAATGAGAAAAGAAGATGCAGGCACATGTTTCATCCTACTCAGAACTAATCAGTGTGCCTCATCTGTATCTCACTCCAGAGGACAATAGATCCAGCCCTTATGTAGTCTTATGGGTTTGAGTAATGGTGGGCTCAAAAATAAGATAGCAATCTAAAAAGACAAAGAACGTTAGCAAAAAGCATTGAAGTAAGGGTTACCCCAAAAGGGCATTGCTAGTCCCTCATCCAACATTCATCATCCCAACAGACATGTCTCTTGATGCTCCACCTCAAAGCTAAAAAAAAAAGAACTCTTAGGGGAATACACAAAAAACATCCCTCCCATTCTCCAACCCCAAAAGCTGTGTTTCTTCACACTCAACCCCAAATGTGCAGAAACTAAAACAGTGATTGGAATACACAATAAACAACTCCCTCTTCTCTGCACCTAGCAGCAATGTCCCCTGATGCTCTGTTTTCAGTTACAAAACTCTACATCCTTCTGCTGACAGATCCCTTTATGTTCAGATGTATCCTCAGACATCATAACCCCCAACATGCAGCTTCTACCATCTTCTCACACCACTGCTCCACTCCTGGCCAGATATGCACTGGCTCCACTGATGAAACCACACTCATGATCACACAAGACACATACCACCAAAGCCATAAGCCACTCTTAACCACAGATCACCCTACCGACTGACAAAGTCTCTCCAACCTGTTAATTACAACCACACACCACAGCTCCATTAATGAACTAAGGGATGACTTACCACAAACACAACCCTTTACACAGGGGAACCTTATACTACAGAAACAAGAAAGGGTCAAATGAGGACCCAACAAAATAAATGCCACTACACTAGATCTTTTGAGGCATTGCTTCTCGGCTACATCCACTCCTAAATTAGATGACGGTAACCACACCAACCACATGTTTTAACAAGTACACATTGTTTCTCATAATTATCTCATATGTTACAATGACATTAACTGTTTGTTGTAAATCTCTTCTATTTCAACAGTTAATACGTTCCTGCTTAATCTTTTGGCACATTTTATTCCACAGTTTGTGCCCCTTTACTAACTTTTGCATGCATGACTCCTCTATAGTAACTTTGAATGGTCTTTGTAACTGATAATGAAGGTCTGTTTGGTAGTCAACAGGTATCTTCTTGGTGGTTGCTGTTACTGGATATCATGTGTAGTATTAGACATTTGGTTTAGCACATCAGAGTGCTACTATACTGTAAGATATATATATATATATATATATATATATATATATATATATATATATATGTGTGTATAGGGAATTGTGGCTTTAGGGTTTCCAACTGTAACACTCAATGCCACCCCTAAAGCAAATCGGGGCAGAGTATTCTTAGGGGATGTCAACCCTAAAACTCACCACATTAGGTGTGTATGTTTCTGGAGAGTATAGAATGGAGTGAGCTTTAGGGTTGACAATTAGTGCCAATGTAGTCAGGATTGAGTGCAAACTTCTATAATAAACCCAAATTTGTGAACCTTATTAACTGTGGAACCATTTAACAAATTTAGACAAAATATGGCATGCATAATCTCTACAGGTAGGTATCTTAACATGTCACATTTTGTGTGAATCTGTTGTGTGATTTTTGTGATAAAAAGTCTCTTAGGAGGGCAACTAAAATGGTGCAGGGTCTACATCAGAAACTATATGAAGAGAGATTGAGAGAGCTTAATATGTATACCCTTGATGAAAGGAGGGACAGGGGGACATGATAGAAATGTTCAAGTACCTGAAGGGAATCAGCAAAGTCCAGGAGGGTAGCATGTTTCAGAAAAAGAGATGTGTAAGAACAAGGGGGCACAATTTAAAGATAGAGGGGGGACGGCTCAGGGGTAATGTGAGGATTTTTTTTTCATAGAGAGAGTAGTGGATGCATGAAACTGCCTTCCTGGTGAGGTTGTTGGGTCTAAAACAGTGGGTGAATTCAAACATGCATGGGACAGACATAAGGCAATTGTAGTGGGGGGTGGCAGGAAGTAGGCTGTTGCTTAACTAGAATCTGCTGCTTATCCAGTAGGTAGGGAAATGGGCAGACTGGGTGGGCCAAGTGGTCCTTATCAGCCATCAAAATCTATGTTTCTATGTTTCTATGAAAGCCTTTGGGTCACAGATGTGCCTTTTAACTCACTCAGCCCCATAGCGCATATGTCTGTCATCAGAAAAATTCCTCTAGTCTCCATAGTGCATATATGCATCAGATATTCACTTCCTTTTCATCCACATAGTGCATATGTGCATCCTGCATTTCTTATGCACTTTCTGGATCAACCAATCAGGGATAAGGTTATTGGAAAGTGCAGGTCGGTATGAAGCATTCCTATCTATCAGAATACTGACTTTATATTGGACACATTTGCTACCTTTCAGATTTTTTTAGGTTTTAATTTGGGTTAAAAAGTGAAGAAAATGCTATTTTTCTCCATTGTAGCTACTGTTAAAAAAAATTGTAAATGCTAGAAACATGTGATCCCTGATCTGAAAGCTCTTTTCATTATGAAAAATTAGTATGCTGGTGTCTGGGAGCTAGGCAGTGTACTTTTTTATTAGTTTTTTTGTGATAAAAAAGAGCATAAAAATGTGATTTTCCTCCATTTCAGGTACTGTAAAAAAAAACCTGTAAATGTAAGAAATGTGAGTGACCCATCATTTGAAAGGTCTCTTTAATGTGGACAATTATCATGCTGGTGTCTGGAGTCTAGGAGGTGTACTTTTTATGATGTAGGTTTTTATTTGGGAACAAAATGAAAAAAAATGCTCTTTTTTTATCATTTCAGGAACTGAAAAAGAATATCTGCAAATGCCACTAACATGAGTGACCCATAATTTTAAAGCTCTTGTTATTGTGAACATTTTCCGTGCCGGTGTCTAGGGGCTAGGAGGCATACTTTTTTAGTTATAATGGTTTGTGTGTCATTTGGGCAGGTGTGCAGAGTATTTTTCTGAATTCATTCAGTTTACTGGCATTATGTGTTGGCACATGCCTTACTTTATGGTCTTTTTTATTATGTAAGACAGCTCAGAAATACTCTAAACTGTAGCAGTGAAATGCACAGATGTTAGTGTGATGGAAAATCAACATACAACAGACATTTGCCACTTCCTAGGTGTTGTTTTTTTTTTTTCAAAAAAAAAAAAAATTAAGTTTTCATTGTTACATGCTCTGTGAAAAAACAAAGGTTAATGCTACTAACATGTGTGACCTCTCATTTTAAAGATTTTTTTATTGTGAGCTAACTTTGTGCTGTAAGTTTTGTGACAGGAGTTATACTTTTTTAGTTATTTATACTCCAAGTCGGAGTGTTACCATTTTAGTTCCGAACATTCTAACTGCTCAGAAAAACAGCCATTTTTACACAGGAATACAGCACTCACTCAAGATTCCATTCTAGAGCTGAGTGAATTAAATGTGTGGTAAAAAAAGTTTATACTGTATTTTGAAACATTATTAAAGTTTTCATTTCCCATTATTTCCTATGGGAAAAGTTAAGTGTTCCATATGAAAACAAGCTGGTTTTCGCAGGGAGGTATCTTGTTTTGTGCAGGCAGGGTTACATTGTGTCACAGGAAGCCTGATTTATTTTCACAGAGCTGTCTTGTGTTCGCAGGACTGTACTCTTGTTTTCGAAGGAGAGTGTGTTGTTTTCACAGACAGAGTGACATAATGTCACAGGACTCTGCTATGTTTTTGCAGAACATTGCTTTCTCTGCCATCTCGTTTTTTTCCTTAGCGAGAGACTGAAAGTAAAGAAAAGATTTAAAAATGTATGTTTTCGAAGAGACAAACATCAGAATTTAGCTAAATGGGACCCATTTAGCCACATTCTAATGTTTGTTATTTTAGATTTTGCCTATACATAGTGCTTTTGACACCGGTATCCCGGGGTGATGAAGTTACAGTAGCTAGAGGACCACTTCTGCCATGTTCTCTGGATGACAACAGTGGAATTTTCTTGTCTTCTGCAGCTGCAGCTGGAACTCATGCTGCTAGCTGTGGCGTCAGCATTGAACTGCCCTTTTTCGCTAGTGTCTAGTGGGATCCTTTACCTGCCCATTAGTTTCCCATATCCCTGGTGTCTAGTGGCATGCCCGTTTTTGTTGCTTCATGTCTACTGGCACCTCCTCCAATCCCCATGCTTTTATATTTATTTATTTACTGTGACACTGGGATGCCCACTCCTGGTGTCACATGTATGGCACAGCCACATTCTCTGTACTTTTTTTTTTCATGTACTGTTTATCCTCCTCAGCCTCCAGGCATGTATCTGCCTCTTCCAGTCACACAGCCTCCACTCCTTAGGCACCCTAGCTCTTTTTTTCCCCATGGATTACCCCCCCATGTCAGGGCATGGGGGCATCCTCCGCCACCCCATACACATATCCGGAGCGGACAATTACAGGTTGTGCATGAATGGCGCCAGCATTCTGGAAGGGTTTCATGGAGTCTACAGCTGTAGTTTCACATTTTTCTGTCCCTCCCCTTGCAGTCAAAAATGTGTGCACATGGAGCAAGCAAGTAAGCAAAACTTTATTTATATAGCACCTTTCAAAGTCAAGGCACTTTATATAATAAAAACATAATAAAACAAATAGTGTTATAAATGATTTAAAACAGTCAGATAATTAAACAATTAAATAGGAGGGGGTGCGTGCATCATGAAGTCATGCTCCAAGTCTTCTGGAATCTGATGCTGCCCCCTATCTTCCACCAGGAGGCAGCCAAGGAGTAGGATGACTTGCCCACCCATCCCTGGAAGAGAAGGGCTGTCATTGGATGCTCAGTCCTCTCCCTCACCTGCTGATACCCAGCAGCCTGAGCTTACTCCTGAACCTGGGTCACCAGTGTGGCGCAAGGTGTGGCGTCCAGCACCTGAACCATCAGCACCATCAGGCTGGCCACACTCTCTTTACTTATTGATTGTTGGCATCGGGGGGCCTAATCCCTGTGCCAGCAATGGAAGCCTACTGCCACCCAACAGCAGTCAGAGACACTGGGGAACCCACTCCCAGTGTACCGATCCATGTATCAACCCCCCTACTAAACTGGGACACTGGAGAGCCCACTCCCAGTGATCCAAAATATGCTTTTAAACCTGTGGGCAAAGAAAACAGTCCCCCAATGTCTTTTTACGTTCGCTTGCATGCATGCGCAAGGAACGTCTTGGGAGAATAGGACACTTTGGAGGTGTGACTGTCCTGTGCAATCCACTGCTCTGTTGAGCAGGTGTGGCGGTCCTGCACCAATGGATGCGGGTGCTGTGTATGACAGCAGTGGTCTTTACTTCAAAGAAAACCACTGCTGCAATCTGGTGTTGGCAGCGCCTGTATGAGCGTCGAAACTATAGCCGGCGGGGTGCCCACCCCTGCCCGGCTTCAAGTCTGCACACCCCCAAAGCTTTGGTACCACTCTGGTAGCCCACCCAGCATGGAAAATCTTGTTTTGGCCAATGGGGTGCCCAACTACCATCGGCTCCCATGTCCCCCAAACAGCTTTCCCTGCTGCCACGCTGGGAGCCTACCCCAGCGTGGCAAACGTCCCGCATCGTCTGAATAAAAAACCTGTAAATAAGAAACATTCTATCGCTGTCTCCCCACCCCTCCCCACAACCCGCACCCACCCACTGTGCACCCTGCCTCCCACACCCCCCCACCCCATACTAACCTCCGGAGCTCAGCGCAATGATCATCGGTGGACCGGGAACACGTCTGGACTCTTCAAAGCCAACTGCGAACTGAGGAAATGCTGGTAAGCTGTATAATGGGATAGATAGGGGGTGTTTCAACTTTATTGCATATCTCAGGCATTTTTTGGAATTTTTGCACCAAATTTTCAACATGGGGTTTTTGGGACCCCTTCTCATGAATGCTGTCACTGTCATGGCATTATTCGGGCCCGAAGGGTGACTTGCAATCACTATGTGAAATCACCTTTCTGGAATGATTAATGAAACTACACTGCCAATGTTCATAAGGTGGGCTCTCAAAAAGTCTATTTTGAAAACTTGGTGGAAAAATTCCTAAAAATGACCATTTTACGAGCGTGCGTCGCGCAGTTCCTATGCATGCTCATAGGTTTGCGAATTTTCAATATTTCCACTTCAGATTTTCAACATTGCAATTTTACCACACCTCCTTATGAGCAGTACAGCTGTCATTTTTCACATCCTGCCCAAAATGTGTTTCCGCCCATGTAGCGCACAAAGGCGCAGTTGGTGCGCGAACTCAATGTATGGGACACATTAAGAAAATCACAGTGACACTGTTCATGAGCAGAGGTCTTAAAATGGCTATGTTGAAAATTTGGTGAAAAAATTCCTAAAAATGACTGTTTTACGAGCATGTGTTGCGCAGTTCCTACGTATGCTCGTAAGTTCGCAAATTTTCAATATTTGCACTCCAATGACTTCCAAATACCTAAACAGCACATAGAAGCAAGCAACATTTGGCATTGACAAATGCTTGTTTTTACTTATATTTTTAATACTCCTCTCTGGTGCAGCCAATATCCTCACGTCTTACTTCCCCAACACCTAATGCACTTACCCATTGCCTTTCAACTCTGAGCTTTCCTGTGGCAGAGTACGGCCAAGCCTGAAAAGCACCTGTAGAAGAGGGGTTTGAGGGGTGGGAGGGAGAGAGGAGGAGGGAGAGGGGTAGAGGGGAGGGGAGAGGGAGATATATATGTATATTCAGGGATGTCCAAGACTTTGCCTTAGCATGTTTCTGTCCCTCCTACAATTTGTTTCTGTGACTGAACAGTGGGTAACAGAGTTACAGACTTGCTCTTCTGCAGACAAAGTATTTTACACCAATACTATTATGCTGCCTGCTTCAGGCAATAGAACCACTTGTGAAACTGTCTCCCTCATTTTACTTCTTTGTCACTGATTTTTTTAAGCCATGTCCAAGTGCCAAATACCACTGCAAATACCTGCAAGTGAATGTTCGGCATTGACAAATGCTTGTTTTACTTATAATCCTGATTTTTTTTTTAAAAGTCCTTCATCGTCCCTGTTGCCCCCTCTCCCATCTCCACCATCCCACTGAGCACAAACCGCTCCACACCACTCCTTACCCTATACTTACCACTGGAGAACTTCTGCTGTCTTCTTTTATTGACTGAGACATGTCTGCACTCTTCAAAGCCAAACCGCAAACTGAGGAATAAAGGTAAGAGGCGTATAATACATTTCAATAGCATTTTGAATTTTTGTGCATAACATTGCCATTTTTTGGCATTTTCCCACCAAATTTTCAACATAGCCTTTTTGGGACCCCACCTTATGAACACTGTGACTGTCATTTCATTAATCAGGCCTGGAAGGTGATTTTATGGTTGCTGTTCCAAATCACCTTTTGGGACCAATTAACAAAATGACAGTATCAGTGTTCATGAAGTGGGGTCCCAAAAAACATGTTGAAAATTTGGTGAAACAAATCCTAAAACTGGCTGAATTATGCATGTAACTTTGGTAATTTTGCATATTTTCACTTCATATTTTCAACATAGCCATTTTTCCACACCACCTCTTGAACAGTACAGCTGTCATTTTTCACATCCTACCACAAACATGTTTTTGCACCTGTGGCATGGAATGGTGTTTTGCCATGGATTTGAACATTTTCACCTATGGGGTTCATAAGGTGGGGATATAAGAACACTATGTTCAACATTTGGGGTCGAAATATGAAAAAATACCAACGCTATGAGGATTCATTGCAATTTTGGTATGCCCGCTCATAACTGTGGAAACTTTACATACTTTGTCCCCAGATTTTCAACATAGGCTTCTTATTACTCAACCTTATGTATGACACACCTGTCATTTTTCAAATCCTCTACAAAATATGTATTTGCACCAGTGGTGCGGAATGGCATTGTAGTTGCTTACAATTATGTTTTGGTGGGGATTTAAAAAAATGTTCTGTACTGGCTACATGTGCTGGGGTAATAAAATGGTTATGATGATAATTTGGTGACACATCTACAGAGGGATGGGTTTGCATGGTCCAAAGGACTCTGTGCTCCAACAGTAAAATAAGGAAAATCACTGAGCAGTGAAGCACAGGGCCCAAAGGGCTTTCTGCTCCCACTGTGACATTACAACAGTTATGGAGGGTGCGGCCCTGCACTCCCACAGGCAAACAAGGATACTAGTAAACTATCTGAAAGAGTAAGGAAATTCATTGCAAAAAAAACTTAATTAATGCATCAGTTAGGGTTGTTACTAAAATGATGAAAGTAGGGAAATACGGCGTTAGAGTTTCCAACCCTAATACCCCACCCCCATCCTGCAGACACTGACACACATTGAGGGTGTGCCTTGGTGTAGTCAGCCCTAATGCTCACTCCATTCTCCTATACTATACCCATCTCAGCTTATTTATTTATGGAATGGAGTGAGTGTTAGGGCTGATGACCCCAAGGCACTCACTCGATGCCTGTCGGAGCCTGCAGGATGGGGGTGTGGTGTTAAGGTTGAAAACCCTAACGCCAGATTATAGTTGATTCCCTACCAACAAAAGTCTGGAAATTCGATGTTAGGGTTACCAACCCTACCCCCCACCCTTCACAGACCAACAAGTGTTGGGATGTGCCTTGTGATCATTGGCCCTAACTCCCCCCCATTCCATTAGTAAAGAAGATTAGATGGTATAGTAGAGGAGAATGGGGTGAGAGTTAAGCCCCATGACCCCAAGTCACACCCCAACATATGTTGGTCTGTGGAGGGTTGGGGGTGGTGGTAGAGTTGGTAACCCTAACATCAAATTTTCAGACTTTTTTTGGTGTGGAATTAACCCTAACTGATGCATTAACAGAGTTCTTTTTGCAATGAATTTCCCTTCTTTTTGAGAAAGTGAAATGTTACTCATATGTAATCCTCCAGGCTCTGCGCTCCCACCCACCCATAACTGTGTCCTCAGCTTTGCAAAATAGTATCTATAGCCCACTCATAACTATGTCCTCAGCTTTGCAAAATGGTATCCATAGATGGGAGCACAGGCCATCCAGGCCCTGTGCTCCCAGCCACCCATAACTATGTAATGAGTTTTGCAAAATAGTATCCATAGGTAGGAGTGAGGAACCTCCAGGCCCTGCACTTACACCAACCTATCAGTGTAGAGGCATAGTGCAGGAGGGCCCTGTGCTCCCAGTTTTGTATAATGGGATGCATATTCGGGAACACAGGCGCTCTGGGCCCTGCACTCCCACCCACCAATAAGTGTAGAGACATAGCACCTGAGAGCCCTTTGCTCACAGCATTGCAAGATGGCATCCATGGGTGGGTGTGCAGGCCCTCTAGGTCATGCATTCCCACATACCTATAAGTATAGAAACATAGAGTAGGAGGGCCCTGTGTGTTTAGTTTTGCATGTTTGTATCCATAGGTGGGAGTGCAGGCCATCTTGGCCCTGTGCTCCCACCTACCCATGAGTCTACAGGCATAGTGTGGAAGTGCCCAGTGCTCCCACTTTAGCATAAATAGTATGCATACAGTAGGTGGGAGTGTGGGCCCTCTGGGCCCTGTGTTACCACCTACCTACAAGTACAGACACATAGCACAGGCCTAGAGGCATTCCTAGTAACCCTTGTAACACTTATTTGGCAATATCTCAGTAACCATACAAACTGCAGAAAAAATTATTTTGCAGTTGTGTTCAAGACCTAGCCACCTCCATGCATGCTTAGTACACCCAGAGGTGTACTGAGCTACTCTTAGCAAAAAATCCATATCTCGAACCATTTTTGAGATATAGGTACTGAAAGGTGCTGCAGCCACCACAATGTTATCCTCTGGGAAAGTGTGCAACTTCAGAGTGTTGTAACTCTGGAACTGGTACAAATGCTTGCACCAAATCAGCAAAATGGCAGTTATGTGGGGCATGGGCTTGCCACCCTGCGGATTTCAGCTCAAAAGTCCTAACCGTTGTCTTACTATGAAGTGGCATAGAAACTAGGCTTTTGGGGAAGTTTACCTGTAGTACTTTCATGAAATTCCATGGACATTCGCGAAAGTACCATTGGTTTACATGAGAGAGCTATCGCAGAAGTATTGTAGTACTTTCTCGAAAGTCCTGCCATTATAGATGTGGGAGTATCGTGAAAGTCCCCGGAAGTTCTGCGAAAGCTCCACCACTAAGATGGCAAAAAAATTGAAATAAACATATTTCTGGGCATCCTAGTGAAAAACTAATGCCAGGGTTGTATTCCTAGGGCCCCGATTAGGTAAACGCAACTGTTAGTGTTCATCTAGGGGCAGTATTTTTTGAACTACAATGTTTTTTCTGCATCACTCACTGAAAAGAAGATGGTGGCAGCATGAAAGTACCAAACACATCTGTGAAAGTAAAAATTGCTTTCGCAAAAGTAAGCAGTACTTTCGAGCCTGACATACAGTATATTATTCCCCTTAGGCTATAATGGGAAACTTTAAACTTTAATAACTTTTGAATGGATTAATATTGTTTCAGCAAACCTTCAAAAGGCACTTCTTTGACCCAGTCCCCATATACCCTAAAGATTTTGGACCAGACGGGCAAACTGTTCAGACTGTAGAGAGGAGCAAAGAATTTGCCAAAAATGGCCAAAAAAGTGTTGCTTTGCACTATTTTGCACTCCACAGCTCTGTAACTGCACATCTGACTGGAACCAAACTTGTCAGATCCAGAGATCTGTGAATGCAGACAGTGCACACAAAATGTCAAGCAAATCAGTCAAACAGTTGCAATGTAATTATAGTGCAAACATTTGGGCTTAACATAGAAATGGCTACTAACCTTAACTATAACTGCACTACTGTGCAGCTGTGTGTATATATATATATATATATATATATATATATATATATATATATATATATATATGTATGTTTAGTGTGTTTTGCAAATAATGTGTGACTTAAGAAGTTATTGTGGATAACATGTGTTTTATTGAAAACACCTGGGTTGTGCCTGTAACCAGTCCTGTTGGTTTAGTGTACTTACCTGGTAAACAAATAAAAAATTGGATTGAACTTAATATCTGTATGCAGTGAATAAGGAGTTGGGCTGAGTTTCACTTGATCATGATGATCATGTGGGCATGGGTCAGAGGCAATGCTGTTACTCTGCAGTGGTATAGTGGTACCTCCATCACATGCAACGTCAGTTGCCATTTCCAGGGTGCTTTTCTTTCTGTCTATTACCATGTTTGTCCTTGACAAAGAAGATTGTATTCCAGAGTGTTTAGGAATATCAGATGTGGTTTGTTGGCAAGTATCATCCTCACACTTGGGCATTACTGTGGTTTACTTATGCCAAATAGACAACATCATTGCTGAAGTTTGGCATAGTGAGATCCCCAATGTCGACAGGCAAAATTTTGTCTGTCTGACATTGAAGTGTTTCTCTCAGGGAACTGTGCCCCCAAACCCTCCATGCATGGGGCTGTGCCCTCCATGCCCCCACCTTTGAAGGATTATCAACTCCAAGTCAGAGTTCATTTGAAGGGAGAGCAACACATCATGAAAGGGCAAAATTTCACCCTCAGTGACAATTTCTCAGGTCCCCACAGTGACAATTTTGAAACTTGTTGAAACTGTCTCTGTGGGGGATTTTGTCATGATAGATTTTTTGTTCAGTCAGCACACCCATTACTGTTAATTTCTAAATACAAGTACATCATTAGTTGACTCATTATCGAATGCATCACTGTCTGCTGCCTCAGCCATGAGTAGAAGTATATTTTCTGGTATCTTTTCTGCTTTATTCTGTTCCACTGGAAAGAACATGTATTGTGTTAGAAGATTACAGTGCTCAACTCAAACGTTTTGACCATTTTGAGTATGGACAACACATACTAGATATTGGGCTGTTTCTTAATAACTTTTACTTTCCTTCATGTGTATTATTTTAACAAACACCAAGTGTCCTGGTTTGAAAGGTATATCCCTTGCCTTGCAGTCATACTGCCCTTTCTGCTGCTCCTTGGGATTACTTGTCATATGATTTTCCTGTTCATATGTACATAAAAAATCACAAAGGTTTTGGGCATACTCTGTATATTTTATTGAGTCTTCCTCAGGTGCTAAATCAAATGCCAAGTCAACAAGTAGTTGTGGGTACCTCCCAAACATGAGAAAGAATTGTATATAGCCTGTAGAATCGTGAAAGGTGCAGTTTTATGCATGTGTCATGGCATCACCATAATCTTGCCAGTTAACTTTTAGGTTAGGGGTAAGGATACCCAAAATATCCATAACTATGTAGTAAAATCTCTTTGTGGTCCCATTTACTTGTCACTCATATAGTGAGGTGTTCCTATTGAGATCACAGCAACTTTGCATTTAACTGTTTTTCCAATGTACTTTCAAACATGTGGCCTTGATCTGCATGAATCCTGCAATGAAGTCCAAAGTGGCACAGACAATTGTGCCAAAGCACCCTTTCCACTGTACTGGTTTTCTGGTCCCATGTAGGGTAAGCTTGTGTAAACCAAGTGAAATGATCTGTTACCACAAGTTGGTTCTCCACTCCCCCTTTGACTTCTCTAGAGTAAGAAAATCAATGCATGAGTTCCAGAGGTTCAGTGGTGTGGATACTAAATAATGGTGCCCAAGTATCAGTCATCAGTGTCTTACAAAAGCAACATATTATACACATCTCACACCAATACTTTCCATTTCTGTGCATTCAGGACCAACAAAATTGTTCTTAAATCAAGGCAAATGTCCTTTCTATGCCAAAATGACCTGCATCATCATGAAATCAGTCCTTGGTCTCCATTCTGTACTTTTCTGGGAGAACCAACTGTTTTGTACATCAATGAAAAATGGACACTCTCAACCCAAGAAATGTTGCCCAATATTTTACTGAGTAAATCTCATTCCATGTATTCCATATAAAAAGTTCTTTGTTGCAATATCCATCGAAGTACAGATGTACTTGTATTAGTATATCATTAGGTGAACGGTTTTGGAACTAACGTGTTCCTTCATCAGACCACAAAACAAGTGCTGTATATAAAGCAGAAAAAATAACTATTACCAATAGTGAATGATAAAGTATTATACAAAAAAAATATAAATTGATTTTATATTATAAATAATAATAGAACAGTGGGAACACACCTGTTAGATATCTTTTGTTCATTCACAAAACTCAATTATTTTTTTGTATTGCAATTCCAGACTGGTTAGGGCTAAATAGGCAATGGAAAAAAAATCACAATTTTAATCTCCTATTCCCATTCAACTAATGTGGAAATATCATAATTCCAACTTCTTAAAGATAATTATTTTAGAATACCTGGGAAGTAAAAAGTGCGGTTTCTGCTTAGTCTAGATAAAATCTGTTTCACAACTCATGGCTATCTGTAAAAAGTTTTGAAAATGCAAAAAATGTCTTAGGAAAAATTACAATGGTGAGATAGAAAAATCTACAAAAGAATTTGCCTTAAACAAGACATAACATCTGGAGTAACATTCTCATATAAAATAACATTCTTAGTTTCTTACCCCAATCAAATGATGGGTTTCTCAAAGAAAAGCTGAATCAAGTTTTAACTCTGAATAAGCTAGTAATTTCTGACTGATTGCAAACTTCCACAGATGAAAGCTACCATGTTTGTTTACTTTTTAAAGCTGCCACCATTGTCTGGAATGCCAAACCTCCTCACTGAGAGGGTATGAAGAAAAGAAGGGGCTGGGTTGCTTATAATCACGTTCCCAAATGGAGCATGATGATGTCACAACAGTGACATCCTTTGCAACCCAGTCATTATGGAAGTCAACATTGAAAATCACGTTGATCTACCTTCAATTCACAAAAGCTCAAAACACTGAGATTTTCATTTAACATAATTATGGTTCAAAAGGATCCATTTTTTGAATCGGAGCAAACATGGAACTAGAAGTTTGACTAAAATTATAATTAAAGGGAGGTTGTCATAATGAGCAAAAACAAGTGGTCATTGTGGGAGTCGAAGCTTGGCCACTGATGACATATAAATGTTCAATTTATCTGACAGAATATCAACAGAAACTGAAACCTCATTATTTAATAAAGGGTTAAGCTTCTGTTTAACAGAAATATTACAACCTTTTAAACTGAAATTAGATCTTGAAAAATTCTACCATAAACTTAGGCTACAAAATTATTTTTCCAATCAAGAGAATAATGTTTCTGGAGACAACACATCAAAATGTGAGGTTTATGGTTTAAAATGAGCTTAATATATGAAATCCACTTTTGATCCTATTTTATTATAACCTCCTAACATAACGGCTTTTATAGAAAAAGTTGACAGAGAAGTTGAGAATATCATAAAACAAAGTGTAAAACACAAACTCAAATTTAACATAAGTTCCCAAGAGAAACAAAGCTTCACAAGTCTTAAGCAGGATTCCAACATCGTTATTAAGGAGGCAGATAAAGGGGGCACTATAGTCATTATGAATTATGCGGACTAACATGCTGAATGTCTGAGTCAATTACAGGACATAACAACATACATAGAAACACAAAATATTCCATGGGACATGCTACATTATAATATACAAGAAATAAAACAGAAACCAGAAGAACAACAATTTATACCGGACTGGATTGCTACAGCACTTATTAATAAATGCCCACATACACCCCTTTTTTATTGTCTACCAAAAATTCATAAAGATTCCACACACACATCACACACACATCTATTGTTTCAGGAGTTAATTCCATCACTGAACCATTCTCAATATTTGTGGACCATCATTGTAAAGAACTCATAACAACTTTCTCATCATAATTGAGAGACTCCAAGCACTGTATATAGTTATTGGAACAACTAAACTCACAAAAGATAGATATCCGAAAATGTGTTTTAACAACACTGGATGTAAAAAGTTTATACACCAGCATTCCACATGAAGTGGGATTAGAAGCCATGAACTATTTCCTATCACCAAGAAATGAAAATGTCCCCAATAAAGTGTTTATTTTGCAACTTACAAAGTTTGTTTGAAAGAATAATTATTTTCAATTTGAAAATAAAAGTTATCACCAAGAAACTGGGACTGCTATGGGAGCCACAATGGCCCCTACTTATGATAATATGTACATGGCTTACTTTGAATCAAAACACATTTACAATGATGGAAATGAGTACAAGAATTCATTATTATTATACAAACGTTTTATAGATGATATGCTTATCATCTGGTCAGACACTGAAGAACGATTACTTCAATTCAGTGGTTATATAAACTCCATTTATCCAAATTTACAATTCACATTAAATTATAATGAAAAGGAAATACCATTTCTTGATTTAAACATTATTAAACAAGGGAATAAATAAACCACAGATTTGTATAGAAAGTCCATGGGCAAAAATAAAACACTTCATGCTTCCAGTTTACATCCTCCAGCATTGAAAAATAGCATTCCATACAGTCAAATGCTAAGAATAAAAAGAAACAGTGGAGATGAAGAAAGATTCCAAAATAATTTGGGGGACCTTAAAGAATGATTTAGACATAGAGGTTACACATTTGGGACTTTAGAGAAAATGGAAACAAGAACAAGACAAAAGAAATGAATAGAATTAATCAACAGCACTACTAGGAAGAAAAACACATTTGTGAAACTTATATTTTCAACACAATATTCTCCACATTATGGAAAAATTAAGAAAGCTATCATCAGGAATTGGAATATTTTGCAAAGTACTAATAACAGACATATGGTCTTTCAACAAAAACATGGGTCACAGCACGCAAAACAAGATCTTTGAAAGATTAACTTGTCAAGACTCAGTACTGGAAACCTACATTACAACAAGAAACTTGGCTTCCAAGTAACAGTAAAGGTTTTTTCCCCTGTAGTAACTGCACACATTGTAATAGTGCAATGAAAACTAAACAGATTAGAAGTACCTATCAGGACAGAAGTTTTCAGATCAGAGACTTTAATACTTGCAACAATGATCATGTCATATACTGCATAATCTGTCCCTGCTCTTTATACTACATAGGTGAAACTACAAGATCATTGAAAACTAGGATAACAGAACACAAAACTGACATCAGAAGAATCAATGAGAGGTCCCCGCTGGCAAGACACTTCATGCAACATAACCATCAGATCTCCAGCTTCAAATTTCTTGGGATTTGAGAAAGTAGAGAAATCAAAAGGAGGAGGAAATTGGGAAACTAAACTTTTACAGAGAGAAGCATGGTGGATTTATACTGTATGAACCTATCAAAGAAAATGTGGACTCAATGAAAATCTTATATGGACTTCATTTTGATAGAGTTTTAATACTTTAAGGGATTGCCTGTGGACTTTAATATGTTAGAATACATTTTTGTAATGCTTATATGGACATCTTTCCTATCATGCATTTAAGTTTTGTTTCTAAAATACTCCCTCATATAATTCACATTACATGCCTCCTTAAAATTGATTCATTTATATGTCATCAGTGGTCGAGCCTCGACTCCCACCACGACCACTTGTTTTTGTTATTATGACATCCTCCCTTTAATTATAATTTTAGTCATACTTCTAGTTTCATGTTTGCTCTGCTTCAAGAAATAGACCTTTTTGAACCATAATTATTATGTTAAATGAAAATCTCAGCCTTGTGAGCTTCTGTGAATTGAAGGGGGATCAACGCAATTTCCAGTGTTGATTTCCATAGTGACTGGGTTGCAAAGCATGCCACTGTTGTAACGTCATCATGCTCCATTTGGGAACGTGATTATAAGCAACCCAGCACCTTCT
The DNA here is from genome assembly GCA_016271365.2 of Neoceratodus forsteri. Taxonomy (NCBI): domain Eukaryota; kingdom Metazoa; phylum Chordata; order Ceratodontiformes; family Ceratodontidae; genus Neoceratodus; species Neoceratodus forsteri. The sequence goes on along the minus strand of CM057455.1, from coordinate 761,477,379 downwards.
ATTCCTCATACGCTCTCAGTGAGGAAGTTTGGAGTTAAAACTTGATTCAACTTTTCTTTGAGAAACCCATCATTTGATTGCGGTAAGAAACTAAGAATTTTCTTTTATATGGGAATGTTTCTCCCTATGTTATGACTTGTTTAAGGCAAATTCTTTTGTAGATTTTCTACCTTACCATTATAATTTTTCCTAAGACATTTTTTGCATTTTCAAAACTCTCTACAGATAATTCTGAGTTGTGAAACATATTTTATCTTGACTAAGCAAAAACCACACTTTTTACTTCCCAGGTATTCTAAAATAACTATCTTTGAGAAGTTGGAATTATGATATTTCCTCATTAGTTGAATGGGAATAGGAGATTAAAAATGTGATTTTTCTCTGTTGCCTATTTAGCCCTAACCAGTCTGGAATTGCAATACAAAAAATAATTGAGTTTTGTGAATGAACACAAGGCATCTAACAGGTGTGTTCTCCTGTTCTATTATTATTTATAATATAAAATCAATTTATATTTTTTTTGTATATTACTTTATCATTCACTATTGGTAGTAGTTATTTTTTCTGCTTTATATACAGCACTTGTTTCGTGGTTTGAGGAAGGAACACATTAGTTCTGAAAACGTTCACCTAATGAAATACTAATACAAGTGCACCTGTACTTCGATTGATATTGTAACAAAGAACTTTTTATATGGAATACATGGAATGAGATTTACTCAGTAAAATATTTTGCAACATTTCTTGGGTTGAGAGTCTCCATTTTTCATTGATTTACATATGCTCTGATTCACCAGTCAGAGAACTCTCCCCTATTATAATTTAATAATTAACTAATACCAACAGACATTTAAAAGGGAACCGAGGGAGGACCTGTTCCACATTTTTTAGAGCCAACTGTTTTATCACTGTTCTCTGATTATCTTTAGTTCTAAGATAAAACATTACATCTCATATCTGTAACTGTGGCCACTCTTTTAGCAACAACAGAACATCCTCAGACTTTTGAATTTACTCTTCCCACTTTAGCTTTTGTTCATGCATCCTGTAGAATAATGCTTTTTCCCACTGCTGGATCCTCCCTTTGCCCAGCCCTCATTTTCTGCTTGGTCATTGTGGGTAGAACACCAGTTTCAGCAACTGTAAATAGTTCTTGGGTTTCTCCAGTCATTTATCCTAGACTGATAATAGCTTGTTTAGGAAATCCTGCATGCTGTGCTGGTGATGACTGCTGAGGAGATGGAACAGGGGGTTTGCTTGTTTGTGGTGACACATGCAGAAGGCTTGTTTGAAGGTTCTTGATAGCTTCCCTTCTTGATATTCTGGTAGGGGTGGGTGAAAGTTGTGAATTTTGTTTTTGCAGAACTTCTGTAAAATTCCAGGAATTTCACAGAAATTTTGAACTTTTGCCATTGGCAAAACTGAGATTTTCCATAGATTTTCACCGGGTTCTGGGGACCTTTTTGTGAACTGTGGAAAAATGTATATAAACCGGAATTTATTTTATCCACAGTTTTAGGTTCTGTCAGTGAACGAGCGCATGTTTGTACAACCACGAGGTCATTCACTGACAGTTCAATGGCCACTGGTAGTGGAGGAGAGATGAGGGCTATGCCAGTGGCCCACTTAGGACAGGATGGGGAAGAGTGGGGTGGTGGCGGATGAACTGTCAGGGTGGGGGGTCCACTAGACACCAGGGAACTGGTATTATGTTTCTTTATAAGGAATCAGGGATTGGGATCCACTAGACACCTGGGAATACTGGGAATAGAGGGGGATGAGTCAGTGGATTGATGGCTATTTTTTTTTGTGGATTAAGGGAATTGAGGATGGGGAGGGGGTCCACTAGACACCAGGGAAATAAAATGTTTTTGGGGGTCATGATCAGTGGGTGGGGGGCCACTAGACACCATGGAGGGATTGGAGTTTTTGTTTCTATTTTACTGGGCTCCACAGGTCATAATCCCCAGGCAGGGGGTGGGTGGGAACCACTAGACACCAGGGATCATGGATTTTTTTATTTGGGACCCATGATTGGTGGGTGGGGGGGGCCACTAGACACCAAGAGGGTCCAAGGGAGGGATTGGAGGTTTTTTTTATGTATTTATTTACTGGGACCCTTGATCATTTGGGGGTGAATTAATCAATTAAACTATGGTTAAAAAAGGCTTCAGAACTGACCACCGGCAGTGATCGATTCTGCAGATTTTTTCCCCGCAGTTTAATAAATTAACCTGCAGTTTGTATATTTATTCTGCAGTTTTAAGGTAGAATTTCTGTGAAAGTTGTGGAAGTGACTACCCAACTTTAGCAGAAGCGAAATTTGGACTTTCGTGGAAATTTCATATGCAGAATTTTTTTTTCGGATGCGCCTATATTCTAGGGATCCCATTGGCATTGGCACTGTTCCTGTCCTTTCTGTATTGAATGTCAAAATCCAGCATTGTCAGCTGGGATACCCAATGCTACCCTGTAGCATCCAACTTAACAGATGTCATGACATATTTAAATTGTTAGATATCTGTTATGACTATGAATTTATGCCCATAGAGATGTTCTTAAAACTTCACTGTGCCTGCCCATTGGAGGAGCAAGATATCCAGCTGATGTGCAGAGTAGTGTTCTCTGCTGGACATGAGCTCCAGCTACCATATACTATCACCCTGTCAGTCCCATTTTGTATGGGAAGCATCAGCATTTATACAGCACTTTTCATATAAATTGAATCCCAGTGTGCTTTACATGTAGTGCTAGACTGGTAGTGAAATGATTGAAAGTGTAGTGGCAGCCATTTCACACATCAGTACCCACACACAGCCTTGGCCAATTGCATGAACCAGTTTTATGGGAAAGGGAATATTGGCCAGGATACTAGATAAAGTCCTGTAGTCTTGAGAAAAGTGCCTTGGGTTCTTTTACTTCCACCTGGACACCAACCAGGACAGCACCAGAGATGGGTAGAAGGGACCTTGATTTAACATCTTATCCAAAGGACAGTACACACACTGACACTATAGTACCCTCCTAGTGCTGCACTCAGGTGCCATTGTTTAGGTATGAGCCCAATCCCAGTTTGGGACTAGAACCCACTACCTTTTGGCCCAGAGGTGAATGTGCTGCCAACTGAACTGCAACAATACCTACTTGCTTGGGCTAGCACTGTTCCACTAACCTCATCAGTGGAATCAGACTGTAATACAAAGGGTCAACTATAATCAGCATATCCCAACACTGGAGTACTGGTAAATTTCTCTTTGAGGGTTTGAAATGCACTTTTACACTCATCTGATTAAATGAAGAGGGATGTGGTTGTATTAGTTTTTGTAGGTCCTCTCCTCTTTGTGAATGGGTCTCCTGATGTCAAATGGTACAAAAGAACAACAATCACTGCATATCCTTAGATAAATCTCCCTTAATACCTAGAGAATCCCAGAAACTGTAGAATCTCTTTCAGGTTATTGGTCTTTCTCATTCTTTTACCTATCTGACTTCTTCAGGATCAGTCCCAATACCTTTAACAGAAATGATGTGACCTAGGTATTGAACCTCCTCCCTTATAAGATGTCACTTCAGAGGATTTAACATTAGGCCATGTAGCTTCAGTCTATTGAATACAAGCTGAAGCTTCTCAAGATGTTCCTAAAATTTCTTGGGCATGTATTCTATGTAAATTTGAACTGTCTCCCTGTTTTCACCTTGCAATGTCTGTTTATTGTTTACCTGTAACATCTTGGCAATGTCTGTATATTGTTATACCTGAAAACTCTGTACATCCTTATCATGTCTGTAATCACCTTCATATTTTCTCTGTGACCTCACAGGTCACAGCTAAAAATAGGCATCCACATTTGTCTAGTGTGCTTACCTGGTTAACAAAAGCTAAATAAATAAATAAAAGGCCTTGGAAAACATAACAATATCATTAAGGTAGAAGAGAAATGTGGAAAACGTCTGATCACCAAGTAGTAGGTCATAAGTCTTTGGAAGGTGTAAAGGGCCTTCCTCAGTCTGAAAAGCATTATGTTTGTGTTGTATGAGCCCATGGGTGTGAAGAATGCATTTTTTTACATTTTCTTCTCAGACTCCTCCACCTGACAGTAGCCAGAAATTAATTATCACCAGTGCTGCCAATGACTCTTCAATTTGAGAAGAGGAAAACATCCCTGTTACTGAGGGAATTTAGCTTTCTGAAGTCAATACAGATCCTCAAGGACCCATCCTTCTTGGTGACTACAACAATGGGAGATGCAAATAGGCTCTTGCTGGAATGGATGACTCCAGCTGCCTCCATGTCAGCAGTCTGCTTTTTTGCTGGTACTGTGAAGGGGTTATTTTTAAGTAAGGTACGGTAGCTGAAATGGCTCTGGATCAACTAGTGAAATTTCTTGCTGAACTGTTAAGGTGCAACTGTAGTCAAAAGGGTGCTGAGAGAAGTGAAGAGGGTGCAGAGAGAAGACATCACTTTTGTAAAGTAAAACTTTACACTGGTCTAGCTGTTCCTCATCACCACCAGACACTTGGAAAAATCCACAGTGGGTATTTTAACATCCACTGTGCCAGGTTGAACTACATTTTTACTCTATCAAACCTTAGGTAGCCTCTACCTGTTTCATTTTTTTCATGGTTTATTTTGTTGTATCTTAGGTCTTTACAAATTTAATAAAATTGCATTTCATAAAATTTTGGAGAAAATATTTACAGTACAATACAGCTGACTCACATTTGACCATAAAAAACAAACACATTAGCAGGATACCCATTGCAACCCCGTGTGAGAGTTTACAGGTTAGATGAACAGTGAATATATTTTGCAGAGTTAGTGGCTCAGCTGGTAGCATATTCACCTCTGAGGCTGGAAGATCATAAAGTGGTGGTTCTAGCCCCACACCAGGAACATGGGATAAATTCTAATACTGACACTGTAGTGCATTATGAGGTGGGTGCTGCACTCCTGAGGTGCCGTCTTTCAGGTGAGATGTTAAACTGAGATCCAGTCTGCCTGCTCTGGTGATTGTTCAGGTGGATGTTAAAGATCCCATGGCACTTCTCAATAAGAGTAAAGGAATTTGTTTAATAAATGATTCAATAATTTAACAATGGTTTACATATCTCATGAACTTAGAAAAGACAGCCCTGTCACATAATAATGTAAATACATCAATTAAACAATGTAAACAGTTTATTCATAGTAATGGAATTTGAGTAATACCTTTACTTTTATGTTTCTCATGAAATCATCTGAGAAATTATGGCATGCTTTTACTACAATATCGATAAATGCAATTAAGAACTTTTTTTAGTGTTTCCAATGCAGAGCTCCCCACAATTCTGCATTTCTTTTTTGTGAATATGATTTCAGTTCATCTTTTTTTATTTCTTGAATGCTATGTACAATTAAGTGGAGCAATTTTTCAGGTTGAATATCCATTTGCTGCATGGGTAACCTGCATCTGACTTGCCAGATCCAGTTTTTCATACATGTAAAGACTAGTCTTACAGTACTGAGATTGTATTTTCTCCATTGATTTGGAAACATTTGTAGAAATGTCCAGGGTGATGTTATAGAAAAGGAAACGGCCCCAGTTGTTTTTAACCAGATCTCAAAATTCTTTAATGTAGGGACATTTTTAATACAAATGTTCCATGGTCTCTTGGTAGTCTTGGCATGAAGCTCTGAGACAATACCTCTCATTTATTTCTTTGTGTTTAGGTTATGCTTTACGTTCAGTTTCCCATGGGCCCACAACCATGATACATCCTGCATTTTTTTCATGGGTTCTGGAATCCTGGAACATTTGATCTATGAGTTCTATTTCTCTGGTTGTTCAGTTCATAAAATGTGGTAGTTCCTGGAAGTGTGTCTGTTGAATGTAGTCATAAAAGATTTTTCTGTTATTTGTGATTATTGTTTTTTTTTGAGAACTACCCATTGTTTAGTTTTCCCAAAGTTAAGTTGAAAACATTGTGGTAGTTCACTTAGTCTTTTTTGTTTCAGAATTGGGGTGTTTATCTTCCATTCCTGAAGTGTTTTGAAAATGTAATCTTGTACCATGGCAGCCAGATTGTTTGTATATTTAGAACCACAGGTTTCATGTTTGCAAACAGAAATATGCTAAAGAAAAAGACTAGTGGAGCATTCATATTCATGTTGCCTAGGTGTCCTTCTAAATATGTGATATATCTTTTTATGGTGTTACACCTACTGCCCTATGTACGCTTGGAAACAAAACAGCTATAATCTGACTTCCAAATGTTTTGGGGGTGATATAACTGAAGTGTAGAAACATTGGGATTAAGCATATTTTTACCATGTCCATACATTTCTTTTGCACATTAGCCATTTATTCAATTGTGCTACTCTATTTGAGGCCTTGTTTACTATACATTGCCAGTTTATGGTAGCCAGTTCTCCATTTCCCAAAAATATGCTAATTATTTAAATTGTGTCTTGATAACTGGTATTACTATTATTTCTTTGATATCTTGGTTCTGCGGTACTATTGAAATACATGCACTTTTGAGGGTAGTTAATTGAGGATCCTGTGATTTCTGATTTTTTTAAATTGTTTTTTGTGCTGCATTGCTGAATTATTGTCTGTTAAAATTAAACATAAATCATCCGCATATGCTAATGTTTTAATTTCTCTGTCTTGACTGGAGACAGAGAATCCTGAGATGTGTGGTGAATTATTTATCTACTGCATTAATAGATCTGGTGAAATAAGATATAATAATGGGCTAAGTGGATAGCCCTGCCAAACTTTGTTAAATCTGGGGCATTGTTTTCCTGTCCATCCATTTATATATGGATATACAGAGGCTCCCTCATAACATACCTGTACCAATGAAATAAATAATTCTGGGATTCTATAGCCTGCCATACATTTCCAAAAGTATGCACGTGAAACAGTATCACTTTATTTTGGTCCAAACTGAGTGTATACCCTGTAATAGAATGCTTGTTTATTTGTTGAATTTTGTAGATCTGGTATGCCCACTGAGACTATAAGTCCCTTTTTAATGGTGACTGAGTGGGAGGGGGGATACAGATGGCAGCCAACTGAAATTAAACCAGATTAAGCTGTTGGTGGTATTTTAAGTGACTGCTCATTACCTTTTTCTAAAATTTCTCTTATTAATATAAGTATAACCAATATCTTCCTTCCTGGAATTGACTTGCGTGTGATGTCTATATTATGTGATCTAATGCTGCTACTAGTCTATCACTAAGAATTTTCATAAAAATCTTAAAATCTATATTGAGCAATGTAAAGGGTCTCCAGTTGGCTAGAAATTTTTTTTTCTCATTTTTTAAACAGGAATATTAATAAACCCTTGTACATATCTTCTAATGTCTGTTTTTCTTTAAGTAAGAAATTATAGTATAATGTCATTTCTTTGCTCAAAACAGGCATAATGTTTACATAGAACTCAAAGGGCAGACCATTTACAGTATTCCTGGGACTGTGCCTAGTTTTAGCTGTTTTGTTGTATCTGGTAATTATTTTTCTAAAATGAGTTGGATTAAAGTATTTGCCATATGGTTTGGTATTTTTGGCAAATTACACTTCCTTAATCATTGTTCCATCAGAGGGGTGTCTGGAAAAGGTCTTCCAAACATTTGTTTTATATAGGATTCTGACACTAACAAAACATTAGCTTTCTTTGTAGCTATATTTCCATTTATAGTTTTAATTCCTTTTATGTTTTTCTTGTCTTTCCTTGTGGTGCATCTATCAAAAGGGTGATTTGAAAGTTCTTTCCTTGTGTTCCAAATTTTTGTTCAAATTCTAAAGATTTTAGTATGTTATATTGATATTGTGCCATTTCTTTCTTTACCGCTGAGATTTGTTCTGAGTAATTGTTTGAATTTTTTTTTTTATTATTATTGTTTGGACTATTAGCTGGTACAATTTTGAGCAGATTGTAGCATATATGTTTTTTTTTTGTTTCCTGTTTAATTTACCAACATGTTTTAAAAAAATCTACGAAATCTTTTTTGTTGTCTTTCCACCATTCAATAGGGGAATCATATAGGAAATATACCAATTTCCTAGCTTCCATTATATACTGTAGACCATGTGTGACTGCCTTTTTTCTGAGTAAACTTGCATTTAATCTCTAATATCCTTTTCCTGCAGTTGTTCCTTGGAAATTTTCTGTTTTTAAACTTAAAAGGCAATGATCTGGAGTGGCTATTGGATATACTTGTGTTGTTTTGACGGGTAGGTTTGGGGAGAGTAACAAGAAATCTATATGCGTGGCAATAAGTATGGGCTGTTTTTTTTTTCTGTTTGTATAAAACTATCTACCAAATCCCATTTGAGATATCAGTTTGCTCAGAAACACAGTGTCACAAAAGATTTTACTTGTTTTAAGGCCCGAGTCAGAATGGAATATGCTGCAGTTAAAATCACCACCAAAAATTACATTCTTTGCTGTAAATAAATAAGGTTGAATTTGTTTAAGCAAATCTATCTGTCCCATTTTTTTTTGTGAGCATATAGATTAATTAATCTGAAGTCTTGTGTTCCTAGGGATACATCTATCAGTAGCGCTCTACCCGGACATAAGTCTACCAGATCTGTGATTTCCACCATAGAGTTGTTAATACCTATTCCTATACCACTGCATATTTCCTCCCCTATGGAACAATAAATCTTTCCCCAATGCCATAGGTTTTTTGTTGCCAGAATTTTCTTGTCTGAGCTAAGTCTAGTATCTTGTAAAAATACTATATCATGCTTGTTTTCCTCAAAATAGGCAAATGATGCAATTTTGTTTCTTTTCTGATTTAAAGGGGAACTGTCATCACCAAGATTCTTAACATCTGAAAGACCATAAACAGCTAATTTGAGTGATCCATTGTGTTTATCTTTGAGTCTTTGCAGTCCAGAGTTTTTCATACATAAATCAGCCTGTAATTAAGGGTTGGGAGCAGCCATATTTTTTCTTCTTTCTCTCCTCAGACAGCGACTTGAGGATAGGGTCGCGAGGGCCCAGGACTCCGACAAGCCCTCTCCTGCTGCACTCCAGTACGGACCCCCCGAACGCTCAGACAGCAACTTGAGGATAGGGTTGCAAGGGCCCAGGACTCCAACAAGCCCTCCCCTGCTGCACTCTAGGATGGACCCCCCTGAACGCTCAGACAGCAACTTGAGGATAGGGTCACAAGGGCCCAGGACTTGGACAAGCCCTCCTCTGCTGCACTCCAGGATGGACCCCCCCAAATGCTCAGGTACACGAAGAACGCTGCAGTCTCAGGTGCAATTTTCAAACTTTTTAAACATTGTAAAGAGAGCCATGCAAGGTAGCTTACTGCTTTACTGAGTCTGCAGTTTAGAGTCAGCACAGGTGTGCTGATAGTTTATTTTCACCTGTGATTCTATGTCTCTGCTACCTCCTTTGCTAATTTTCAGTTAGGTGCTTTAAGATACTTGTGTAGAACCTAGTTAACCTGAACTTGCTTCACTGTGCCTTTAATTGAAAGTAGATGTATTTCAGTTTATAGAGCAATTAAGCAAGATGTTTCCACCTCCTCAAATTCTTGTATTGCTGTACTTGTAGCCATCTCAGGTAACGCTGGAGCAGTATCTGGTTTCGTAATGCAAATTTCCCCTCCTTGCTCCTCGAGCAAGTCCCCCGGCTGTATAATTTGCTAAACAAAAAGCGAGTCTGGGGAAATAATGCAAACACTGCTCTCAGGTGGCCTCACCACACGGCAACTCAAAGCCCCCAACCCCCCTAGCCTTCGACTCAAAGTGAATTACAGCTCCAATTAAAAGCCCAGCTTACCTCAGCTCCTCCTTCGACTCTGATCTTATATTTCTTCTTTATCTCCTCAGACAGTGACTTGAGGATAGGGTCATGAGGGCCCAGGACTCTGACAAGCCCTCCCCTGCTGCACTCCAGGACGGACCCCCCCAAATGCTCAGGTACATGAAGAACGCTGCAGTCTCCAGTGCCATTTTAAAACTTTTTAAACATTGTAAAGAGGGCCACACAAAGAAGGTTATTGCTCTGCAGAGTCTGTGTGGTTCTGCCCCACCACCCCCACCACCATCCTTGGTGAGCTCTTTCTTATATATGCTTTATCACAAGACTCTCCTTAACCTATCAGTCCACTTCTCCATTTGCAGCTGATCAGCTGCTACCACCAGAGGGCTCACAACCAAAACTTTTAACACCCAAATATATCGCAGGCTAGGAGGTTGCTGTTGCCTGCATTACTTATCCTCTTCCAACTGGCTAACCTACCCTCCCTGCCACCAGCTATCTCCGTATGCAGTGTACATCTGACATTTATGCACTATAACCTAACCACACCACCTTGCTACACAGTTTTCGCATACATACCTGCTCAAGCTAAGGCAAATACACATTACAGTCTTATTACCGCTTCTATTCTACCTCCTTCTTTTTACATGGACCATTCAGTCCTACACCTTGCTACCTTCTGCCAACCCCTACTATCTCTTCCTATCGAACTGTCAAAACCTGCCTTAATCCACCCCACGTCAAACTCGGACTTAAACTTCTCATCTCCCTACTACTACTCCTCCTGTCCGGGGACATAGAGGCCAACCCTGGCCCTATTCCCCCAGTTTCTAGCACCCACTTCCCTTTCTCTTTCCCCAAAGGCCTCCGTATCCTCCACTTAAACATCTGCAGCCTCCCATCCAAATTCTCCCTGTTGCAGCCACTTGCCATAACCCTATGCCCAGACATCCTTGTCATCTCTGAAACCTGGCTAAAACCACACCACACTGATACAGAAGTATCACTACCGGGGTATGCAATAATCATGCATGACCGCACTGGTAAAAAGAGAGGTGGTGGCATGGCTATATACATCTCACACAATCTCCACTTCACTCTAGTGGGGATCCCCCCTCCCGCTAGTAACATAGACTGTCTACTAGTCAAAATCTCTCTCCCTTGACCTGCCCCTATCTATGTGGCTGGTTCATACTGCCCCCCCTGCACTCCCCCCCGAGGACATCCTATCCCATCTGGACAACCTTCAATCTCTAGCAGCTGAGGGTGAACTCCATGTCACTGGTGATTTCAATATAAATTGGCTCGGCCCTGACAAAACCCACCTTAAGACTAAAATTAAGGCCCAGAATCTGTCGCAACTCATCACTGATCCGACCAGACTAAACCACAAAACCCTTAACCACACTTTACTGGACTGGGCTTTTACCTCCCACACCCAGAGGATTCTAAGCGCAGGTCTCCTACCTGATTCCATAAGTGATCAATCATATGATTTTTATGGTCTGGAAGATTCACAACCCCCCTGTCTCACCACCAAAGACAATAAACACTAGGTCCTATTACTCCCTCAACCTAGCTTCCCTCCTGTTGGATCTAAGGCAGATTAACTGGAATTTCATCTCAGCAGCGCCCTCCATTGACATTGCCTTTGAGGCTTTCAAGTCAAACTTCCTTAAAATATGGGATAAACATGCCCCATTATGGATGAAAAGAGTCAGAGGAGTGCATCTCCCTTGGATCTCAGCTGACATAATTAGAAAATGCCAAGCTAGAGACCACACCTGGAAAGACTATAAGAAGTTAGGCACACTGGCCTCCCTCTCTACATACAGATCCCTGAGGAACACGTGTACACATACCATCCGCCAAGCAAAACAAAACTACTTTCATTCGTCTTTCAGCAAAAAAGTTAAACCACCCAAGCGACTTCTGGAACTCTCTCAAATCCCTGCTCTCCCCCTCTACCCAACCTGCACCCCCGATGCTGCTTGTGCAGGGCATCCCAATCTCTGACCCAATTCTTGTGGCTGAAGCTTTTAACTCCCACTTCTCCAGCTGCACTGACAAGCTCCTCTCCTCCCTCCCTCCCTCACTCTCTCCCCTGATCCCCCCTCACTGTACCTGTGCCCCCCAGCCTACCCCCACAACCTCTCCATTCTCCTTCTGCCCAGTTTCCCGAGCTGATGTCTTCCGCTCCCTTCAAGCATTAAACCCCAGCAAAGGTAAGAGCTCTGCATCCATGGACGCAAAGATGCTTTACCTCTCTGCCCCTGCCATAGCTGCCCCCTAGCTGACCTTCTCAACCTATTCTTCTCCTTGGGCAAGCTTCCATCAGCCTGCAAGCTTGCCACCATCATACCCCTGCCAAAAGAAGGTGACCGCTCCTCTCCTGAAAACTACTGACCCATCTCCCTTCTTCCAGCTTTGGCTAAATTACAGGAATGATTGGTCCTGTCTCAACTCACTCTGTACCTTGATGCCTCCTCCTTTTTTCACTCCATTCCAATCGGGCTTCCATAAATCCTGCTCTACCATTACCTCCCTGCTTCATGTCACGGATGACTTCCTCACGAGCATGGATAAAGGACACATCACCTCTGCCATCTTCATAGGCCTAGCCAAGGCCTTTGACACCATCTCTCAACCCCTACTCATCAACAAACTCACCGACACACAAACTGGTTCCGGGACTACCTAGTGGGCAGAAAACAAGTAGTCAAAATGCCTCTTACACCTCCAAGCCACTACACATCTCTGCAGGCATCCCCCAAGGCTCTGTCCTGGGTCCCCTACTCTTCTCCATCTTTCTAAATGACCTTCCTACTGCATGCCCCCACTCTTCCATCCAGATGTACGCAGATGACACTGTTCTTTACACCTCTGGTCCCACAATACATAATGTAGCAACTCTCCTCTAGGACGATTTCAATGCCATCCAGAACTGGTTCAGGTCTAATCAGCTATATCTTAACCCAAAAAAAACCATATCACTTACTTTTGGCTCCCCTCAAAAACTCTCCCACAAAGCCCCCACCTCCCCCACAAAACCTTGGACAGAACACCCCTGGATAACTGCAAGAGTTTTAAATATCTGGGTGTCTGGCTAGATCAACACCTAGATTTCTCGACTCACATCACCTCCCTACACAAGCGGCTGCTCCCCAAACTTGGTGCACTACACTGAAATAAAAGCTGCCTCACAACACAGACTAGACAGGTCATGACTTCCGGTAACATCAGCAGCCTGCATGGCAGCCTAGAGGCATAGCTCCAGCCATCCAGAAAAAAACTTGTAAGATCCCGAAAATATTTCCGATGCAATCGCCACCAAAACACTCAAGATTGAAAGGGGGAAACATTAAGAACTCATAGACGCCAGCTCAGAAGCTACAAATGATGTTAAACGTGGAGAAAAGACTGTGACTCATGGGGCCTGGCGATGAGGAGGAAGCCACGAGGGTAGAAGTAGATCCAGACGTGAGCAGCTCTCAGCTGGTGGAATCGATATTACAAACAGCGAAAACAGTCCAGAGGATAGATGCTAATCTGATAGAATTGAAGGATGACCTCATAAAGATTGAACAAAGAACAGAAAAGGTCAAATTAGGTCTGGCCACAGCCCTGGAGCAATCAGACCGTCACGATACGTCTCTTGCTGTTTCTTTTAGCGAGGGAGAGAGAACTTGAGCTAAGATTGATGATTTGGAGGAGAAGCAGGAGACAAAACATAAGAATCTATGGAGTACCAGAGGGATGAGAATGGAGCCCTAATGTTATCACATTTGTGCAGAAAATGCTTAAAGAGCTGTTAAAGCTACCTCCTGAGCTGGATATCTCTATGGACAGGGCTCACCGCTCTCTAATACAGCATCCTAAGGATCCAGGTGCTCACCCAAGATTGTTGGTGGTAAAGTTCACCGGGTATATGGCAAAGGAAGAAGTATTAAAGAGAGCCTGGCAACAAAAAAAACTAATGTTTGGTAAACATCGTATAGTATTGGACAATGACTACACTGCAGATGTGCAGGAGGCTCGCCGTAACATGTGGGCCATTATTAAGCAGCTCTGGGCCAGAAATTTAAAGGCGCATATGTTGTTTCCCGCGAGCCTACGAGTGGAAACCAGACAGGGTACTAAGACATTTGAGGATCGCTGGGAGCCAAGGGATTTTTAGAGGAAGTTGTAATTCATGCTCCTGGGCTTGAAAAAGAAAAACTAGAGTGTGAGCTGAAATGCGCGGCCTGGTCGGTGGCACAGAAGGGCCTCACATGCCAGGAGAACACACAGAGTACTAATTTAAGAGTGGATGTAACAACTATGCTTAAACCTTATCTGGCAGCACTAAAACTGGCTGGACTGACGTCGGGTGAAACCACCGAATCAGATGTAACTACCCAAGCAACGACCTCCTCAGCGGACACTGTACCTATGGATTGATGAGTAACTGGGTGATAAATAACAGGGACTAATAGCTGACGTGGAGCCAACCATACAAATGGCAGCTGGAGATCCCTTTCAAAAACTGAAACTTGAGAGAGACTTGATTCCTGAGCTAGTGGGATAAGGGAGGATTTGCTTTGTTGGGTGAAAAGGGAGGGCCCTGGCTTAGAGGGGGACATCCTCTCTGAGTGTCCCTCTCTTAGTGGGGTCCTCGAAAATATGTTAACCTTGTTCTCTCCGGGAGGGAGGGGGTTTGAGGGGGATATTTCAGGTTGCCCTAGCGGGTTGATCTGAAAGAATAAATGGGCTCAGCAGTATACGAATAAGCAAGAATCACAGCTGCAAAAATTGGACCCATGTAGGGGAGTGATTGTACTGTTTACCTCAGGTGTTAAACTGGTTCGTAGTCAACATGGTTTCTGGGTGTTTTTGCAGCCCTGGGGATTATTTTAAAGGGTTGATATCTCAGGGAATGAAATGGACTAACTAAATTTTTTTCATGCGAGCTCCAAACAACTTTTAAACCTCATCGGGGTTGACTGGGGGAGAAATCTTTTATTTGGTAAAAAACAAGAGGGGTGGTGGAAAGAATACCCAACTGAAACATACTGACAGTGAGGGAATATGGTATTATACTGAATGGGGCAGGGACCTCTCACATGGTAGTCTTGTGGAAGTGAAGGAGGAAATGGAAAAGTCCATGTGAGGAGACTGACATATATTTCTAGAGGGAAGAAGGGTTAAGGGATGGAGGACAACTAGCTCAGGGGCGGGGTCCTCTTAGACTGCTGTTCTAACTAAAGGACGGCTGACAGGATGGTTGCCCTTATATGTTTTTAGTTTGAGATGTTGGGGGCCATTCTTTCGATAATGCTGACGTTTGTACTACCTCTTGGCATGGGGCTTAGACCCGAGAATGGTGTCATTAAGAGGGATTGCCCGGAACATCTTAGAGGGCAAAGTGTCTCAGAAGAGCCACTAACCAGTCCTGCCGAGTGGTGGTGGACTGACCTTGGAAGCCGGGTTAGTTTACTGGGGGCCTATGTCCTCTCTCGAGGATACATAGCCTCATTACAAGAGGTTAATACAGAAAATACATTGGGGAGGAAAGGGTTTATACATATTTGATACAAGATGTTATTTTGCTGTTGGTTCTTTAAATATGTTTTATTAGTGCAGGCTTCAAGAAGCTGAGAATTGCATTCCTCAGTTTGGATGGGTGGGAATATGCAAGTCTCTAAGTACATTCTATTAGTTTGGCAGTTTAGTGCCAGCAGTTTTTCTTATTAGATAGTCTTCAGATATGGCACAGGTTGTTCTAAAGCTATGTATAATACTAAGGGGTGGAGGAGCAGTCCCGGGTGGGAGAAAACAAATTGATAAAAGGGACGTGGAGAGGGTTTCTTGTGTATATTAAGATTCCTAGAAAACAGAAGGTCTGGTGGAGTCTGAAATATGGATAAAGCCACTTCTAAAATTTGTTCTCTTAATATAAATGGCATAAAACACCCTGCCAAGAGAAAACAGCTTCAGCAATTCCTGAAGAGGCAGAAATGCCAAATTTACTTTTTGCAGGAGACTCATTTATCTCCCGGCGAGGCCTTAAAATTAAAAAATAAGGCATTTCCGGTTGTGTATCATGCGTCACTTGCAAAGGGAAGGAAGAGGGGAGTGGCGATATTGCTGTCATCTTCTCTCCCATTTGAGGAAGAAGAGGTAGTGGTAGACGTGGGGGCGCGGTATGTAATGGTGGTGGGAACCATTCAAGACCTGAAGATAACTCTGATAAATGTCTATGCCCTCCGGCTCTGACTTGGGTTTTGCAGATTTATTCAAATTAGCTGCAGAAAAGGCCAAGGAGTGTAATTGCAGGTGGAGACTGGAATGTAACTTTGAATAGAACACTTGATACAACATCAGGTATTCCGGCACCCAGGATAGACTCTCTAGGATCTAAGGAAACTTATGAGGGATACTGGCTGGTCGATGTGTGGAGAGAAATACCCTCTAGAAGGGACTATACATATTATTCCCCAAGATATAAAATTTATTCCAGGCTAGACATGTTCTTTGCATATAATAAGGACCTAGCGGTTTTCGAGTCGGTCTGGGTGGGCTCTGAGACCCTATCAGATCATAAACCTATATATGCACAAATTGACCTTCAGTTGCCTAGGAAACCGACACACTGGAGATTGAATGTCAGCCTGCTCAGAGATGAGGAAATTAAAAGGGAGGTGCAGGATATAATTAAACAAACCATAGAAACAAATGACAACACAGGGGTCACACCTCAGATCCTATGAAAATTATGATCAGGGGTAGAATTATTGACAAAGCCATGCATAAAAAGAGAGAGAGAGGTAAGCAGAGGGAGCAGCTAATCCAGGCACTCAATAACTTAGAGGGACAACAGAAAATAAAATATTGTAGGAGGAGAGAAATAGAAATAAAAGAAACTAGGCAGAGACTCCAGAGGTTACAGGTTTGGGAGACTGAGAAAGCACTCACCTTTACAAAGCAGGCCTACTATGAGGGGGGTACAAGAGCCACCCACCTCCTGGCTTACAAGCTGAGACAACAGGCTGCTAGGGCAAACATTATGGGTCTTCGTAACCAGCACACGGGTTCTATCTCACATAAATCGGAACAGATAGCTGAAACGTTTGTTTCATTCTATAGCCGTTTGTATAAACCCCAGTCTAACTCATGCACAGAGGAGGCTTCAGGATTCCTGAGCTCCCTGAATTTGCCAGGTCTTACAGAGGACGAAAGGAAGGACCTAGAACGCCCAATTACAGCAGGAGATTTTGGGTATAATAACAGACCTTAAAAGCGGGTAAATGCCCAGGGCCAGATGGATTCGGAGGAGTTATATAAAACATTCAAAGCGGAACTAACCCAATACTTCATGCAGTTTATAATCAGATATGGCTGGAGGAAACTAATCCCCCTCGTGGAACTACACCACTATAACAGTGATTCCGAAATAGGGTAGAGACCCTAAGGAATGTGGTTCTAGATAGACCAATCTCCCTACTTAATGTAGATTATAAGATTTTCACAGCCATAATAGCCAAAAGGATACAACCAATTATTGCTAAACTGGCTAACCCGGATCAAACAGGTTTTGTGGAAGGAGACAGGCCCGGAAGGAGTGAGAAGAACCATAAATATAATTGATATTATTAATAAACGCATCCCAGCCTGTCTTATGAGTTTAGACGCTGAGAAAGCGTTTGATAAGGTCAGTTGGGGCTTCTTATTCCTGGTTCTTGAAAAATTGGGCTTTCCACCAATGTTTTTGGAAGTGATTAAGGCTATTTACGCATCACCTCAAGCCTACGTAAGGGTGAATGGGGGCATCTCTAGGAGGTTTAGTTTGGGAAGGGGTACCAGACAAAGTTGCCCGCTATCTCCTCTTCTTTTTGATTTGTACATTGAACCCCTGGCACAAGCCATCAGGGAGACAGAAGAAGGGTGGAGGGTGAGAGGTAGATGGGCAGGAACATAAAATTTCATTGTATGTGGATGGCGTTCTTTTATATAATACGAATCAGAAGAATCATTTCCTAAAATCTGGGACATTCTAGACAAATTTGGCCAATATTCAGGATACACTATAAACAAAAACAAGCGAAGTCCTAAAATTTTTTATAACCCCTCTCTTAAGGTTAAACAACTTCTAGATGTGAACTGGAACAGAGGAAAATGAAGTATTTGGGATACAAATCCTAAAACCTGGCTATGTTGTTCCGGCTAACTATGATCCAACTGTATCCCAAATCAAACAAGACATTGTGAGGTGGAAGACCTTACGGCTCCCTCTGTACTCAAGGATACATTCGGTATCTATGAATGTTCTCCCCAGATTCCTGTATCTTTATCGATGTTTACCAATAAGAATCCACAAGAATCAATTTCAGATCTGGCAAAAGATGCTGACAAACTTTATCTGGGACAATAGGAAGCCAAGAATTAAGAACACCATAATGCAGTCAAACAAAAGGGAGGGGGGCAGAAATGTTCCTAACCTGGAGGATTACTTCTTAGCTACGCACCTAAGGTGGGCCCTCTTATGGTCAGCTAAAGCCTATAGTGCAAGATGGAAGGAATTAGAGGAGGCTTTGATGGACGGGATACCCCTGGGTGGGAGGGGGCCCTGGATTTCGGGGACTTATAAAAGAGAGCAGAATATCCTGCCTATTGCAGTACAAAATACGTTAAGATCTCTAAAACGGCTATAGGCTAAACATGACCTGGGGGAGGAGCTGTGGCCCCTGAAATGGATTGCTTGGGACCGGATTTTCCCCTAAACTAGATCTTACCTTTAAAGATGGGGAAGATTGGGTCTTAACCCTATAGTCAATTCATGAAGGAGAGGATGTGATAGAATTCAACCAACTTAGGAAGGATTTCTCTCTGAGACAAGCTGACTATTTAGATATCTCCAAGTTAGGTCCCACATAAACCAGAAACAATGTACACACCCGAATAAAGAAACTTTGAAGCTTCTACTGAATCATAGAGAAACTATTAACTCTGGGAGAAGTAAGGGACTGATCTCGGTCATTTATGAGGCCCTGAGAGATAGAGGAGGGGAATAAGACCTTACAGATCAGGTCTAGATGGGAACAAGAGATAGGGGAACCTCTGAAAGATAAGGAGTGGGAAACTTTTCTGACTCTATCCTGTAGGACAACATCCTCACCTTTGTGGAAGGAGTTCGAATGGAAGGTCAGATTGAGATGTTTTATCTCACCAAAGATACAGATTAAACGGGATAAGAAGGGCTCAGGACAATGTTGGCTGGGGTGTGGGGCATTGAATGCGAATCATTTGCATGTGTTTTGGTAATTCCCGACCTTAGGGAACTTCTGGTTGAAGGTCGAACAGAAGATAAGATTAATGCTTGATACTCAATATAGGTTGGGTCCCAAGCAATTAGTACTGAGAGTCAAACCAGAGGACCTCAGAGGGGGACAGGGGCTACATGTGGAACATATTAATTACTACCTTTATAAGGCTATAACCAAGAGATGGTTGGCACCGTCGCCCTGACGGTTCAAGATTGGGAGATAATTGTCAAGGAAATTAGGGATATGGAGGAAATTACATACAAAATAAACGGAGAAAGATTTAGATCTTTACTTTAGCGGTGGTCCTCCTGGTTATTGATTGGTACAGACGAGGGCTAGATGAGATGAGGGAAAAAGAAATAAGATAGATGTAGGAACCCACCATGACTGGACAACAAGGTCATGGGATTTATCGGGACTGCTCCTCACAAAACAAAGGGATATCGGTGATGGTACAATATGACCCTTGAAATTGGGAACAGGTAGCTTAAGACATTATTGTAAACTTCTTAGGGGTACAATAGGAACACCCATGTTGTTCTCTGAAGCTGATGTCTCTGATGTATAATATCTTGGTTACTTGTGCCATAATATGCAATAAACGTGAATTTTTAAAAAAAAGACTAGGCAGGTCATCGTTCAAAAAATGATTCTTCCGGTACTCGACTATGGTGATATAGTTTACTCCATCACCCCTGGGACTGCGCTAGCCAGTCTAGACACCCTGTTCCACTCCTTCTGCCATTTCATCCTTGTCTGCCCCCAAATCACACACCATTGCAACCTCTACAGCTCATCAACTCTGCCATCCCTTCACGACCACAGATAAATTAACTGTACTAGGTTCGCTGCCAAATACTGGTCCCACTCCCTTCCCCCCTACTTGACCTCTGCTCTCTCTCAACAACCTTCACCTGCATACTCCCTTGGGAGTATTGACCAAAGACTATTCCTTGCCCCGTTCATGTGCATTTCCAAAGGCCAGGCTGCTTTTAAGTATCAGATACCTCAGATCTGGAATGCCCTACCTGCCCCCATTAGACACGCCCCAAACCCTACCCTGCTCAACCAACTACTCAGTGTACACTTTACCTCCAGTTGTTCCTGTTTTAACTAGGATTACTTTAATCTAAGTACTGTTCTCTCAATGTTATGCTCCTATTAATGTAAATACTCAACTAAATGTCATCACACTGTATTATTTTTCTACCCTTGTCTGCACTGTACTCCAAGATTTTCCCTTAAATTGCTTATTGTACAAACCTAAGCTTATGTCTGTACAGTCCTAGTATGTCAATTTGTTTGTGTACCCCGGCCCCCAGGTCACATCTGGAATCGAGCATGTTGCTCAGTATGTTCTCTTGGTAAAACTCGTAAATAAATAAATAAATAATAAATAAATATATGTTTTAGGCTCCTGACAGGAAATAATGTCACCGAGGATCTTGGCTCTTCAGTGACTGTAGGTTAAATAGGAAATTGTTTGTTTTATTAAGTGTGTTTTAAGGTGTTATTACAACACTTTAAACATTTACAAAACTTGTTTTGTATGTGCATTGAAACTAGTGAGTTATCACATTTACGTTTCAAACTGTTAGTAAAAATAATCCATCTTTAGGGTTGCTTTAGCCTCTAGAGTGCTGCGTGCAATTCTGGAGTCCCCATCTCCAGAATGACATAGACATAGTGGAGACTGTTCAGAGGAGGGCAAACAAAATGGTGCAGGGTCTGCACCAGAAAACATACGAGGAGAGACTAAAGCAGTTTAATATGTATACCCTTGAGGAAAGGAGGGAGAGGGGGGATATGATATAAACTTTCAATTATCTCAAGGGAATTAATAAAGTACAAAAGGGTAGTATCTTTCAGAAGAAGAGATGTGCAAGAACAAGGGGGCATAATTTGAAGATAGAGGGAGGACGGCTCATAGGTAATGTTAGAAAGTATTTCTTCACAGAGAGGGTTGTGGATGCATGGAACAGCCTTCCTGAGGAGGTTGTGGAGTCAGCAACAGTGGGAGAATTCAAGAATCCATGGGACAGGCATAAGGCAATTCTAGTGGTGGGTAGGAGGAAGTAAGCTGTTGATTAACTAGAATCTGCAGCTTATCCATCAGGTAGGGAAATAGGCGGACTAGGTGGGCCAAGAGGTCCTTATCTGCCGTCAAATTCTAAGTTTCTATGTTTAGGCTATATTGCCGGCTGATCATCAAAACTTTTACATCTCAAGGCTGGCTTTGTGGTGGCAACAGGTACTGGGGCTCATATCAGGGTTTCTAAACCCTGTCCGTGTTCATGTCAGTACAGATTTCTGGGGCTGCCACAGCACCACCTTTTGTATTATTTCATCCCCTCTTTTACAGCATTAACTCTTACAATTTTGGGTGTGAACTCAGGTCTACAAGATGCAAATGTGGCTATGTACCACTGGCCTTGCATCATGAGGCCAGCCTTGAAATGTGAAGTTTTTGATTATCAGACGGTAGTACAGACTAAAGGTTAAAGCACAGAGCTGTGAACAAGTTTCATTCATCCAGCAGAATAGATTTTGATTCCATCATGCTCTACTTGTTCATTGTATGACCAGAGCAAGTCACTTAACCTCCCTGTGCTCCCAAAATACACCCCGGAACAAGTTGTAGCTGTGTGCCTTCCCTGGACAAAGACAGTAAAAACAATCTGAGCATGTATTATGATTCTAAAAATATTATGTTTTTTCTATCCAGATTTGACTTGAAAAGAAAATATAGGACTCTATTACTTATTTATTAATTGCAGAAACACATACAGTAGTTGGACAACACAGTTAAAACATGCATAACCTGAAATGCATTATTAAGAGAGCATTTTATTTCTTTTGATTAACTTAAAAGTGTAACACTTTCCTACTGAAATACTTTAGATAGAATGGCATTTTCTACCATAAGGAAAAAAGTCAGTCTGTTTGATCCTGCCACCCATACCCTTCGAGTATGTCTTACATTCCGCAGCTATGCTAATGAATCACAACTTTCCAGAATGCCATTCTCACTGTAATGTAAAAAAAGAAAGAAAAACAAAACAAAGGGAGAGACAGTGTGTGTGTGTGTGTGTGTGTGTGTGTGTGTGTGTGTGAGTGCATATGTGTGTGTGTGTGTGTATCTCTGACAGAAGTGCTGTACTAACTGAACTATGCTGAAAGGGAAACAAATTATCACCTTTAAGTAAATAAAATAACATGTGAGTGGGTGGGTGTAAAAACCAGAATTTTGCACACACCCTTGGTGTGGGATGTTTTTATAAACCACTCAGACTTTGCCATCGGGGTTAATGTAGCATCCCACACCTCAGCTCTGTGTAAAATTTGGTACATACACACACACGCATGCACACACACATATATATATATATATATATATATATATTATATATATTTAATAATATAGTTCAGATTATGCTTTTTTTTAAACAATGTTGTCCATCCATGTGTTTTTGCAATTACTAAACAATGGTGTTCTGTTTTTGTTTTTTTTTTCATTTCAAGTCAAATCTGGAAAGAAATAGCATAATAAATTCAGAATCATAACACATGCTCAGATTGTTTTTACTGTCTATGTCCAGGAAACGCACATAGCTGCAGCTTGTTTCTGGGTGTGTTTTGGGTGCACAGGGAGGTTACGAGACTTACTCTGGTCACACAATATACAAGTAGAGCATGTTGTAATCAAACCCCATTCTGCCAGATGAATGAAGCTTGCTCGTAGCTCTTTACTTTAACCTCTAGGTTGTACTGCCAGCTGTTAATGAAAAACTACATATTTCAAGGCTGGCCCTATGATGCAAAGCCAGTAGATACATAGCCACATGTGCATCATGTAAGCCTGAGTTCACAGCCAAAATTGTAAGAGAAAAGGCTGTAAGAGAGTGAATGGAAAAAGACAGAAGTTGGTGCTGTGGCAGCCCCAGAAATCTGTACTGACATGAATACGAACAGGGTTTAGAAATACTGATATAGTATGGGGCCCCAATACTTGTTGGCACCACAGAGCCAGCCTTGAGATGTGTAGTTTTTAATGATCAGTGGGCACTATAGTCTAGAGGTTAAAGCAACCTAAAGATGGATTATTTTTACTAACAGTTTGAAATGTAAATGTGATAACTCACTAGTTTCAATGCACATACAAAACAGTTATCAACGTAGAAAGTGTTGTAATAACACCTTAAAACACACTTACTAAAACAATTTCCTATTTAACCTACAGTCAATGGAGGGCCAATATCCTTAGTGACATCATTTCCTGTCAGGAGCCTAAAACATATGACTGCCCCCAGCCCTTAATTACATACTGATTTACATATCAATTACTCTGGACTGCAAAGACTCACAGATGAACACATGGCTTATTCAAAGTACTGTAACTTTTTATGGTTTTTCAGACATTAAGAAACAATGTTGATGACAGTTACCCTTTAATACTGTTTGTATTTAATGAGGCTATTACAAATTCATACAGCTCCTTTGCCATTATCTAGCAGTTCTGTGTTTAGGTGACATTTTTTACTCTGGATCTTGTTCCCCATCTTTTTCTCTTGGGTTTGCTTTTTATAGGTTGGTTTTGTTCCTCTGTGTCTGAAGTTATGTCCTTT
Source organism: Neoceratodus forsteri (assembly GCA_016271365.2). Taxonomy (NCBI): domain Eukaryota; kingdom Metazoa; phylum Chordata; order Ceratodontiformes; family Ceratodontidae; genus Neoceratodus; species Neoceratodus forsteri. The sequence continues at coordinate 761,453,675 of CM057455.1, read as the reverse complement.
TGTGAAGAGTGTATTTAAGCTGAGTCTGATTCTTCATCCATCTCCACATCTGTCCACTGCAGTGTGCCAAATTTATTCTGCAGTTCTAACTGTTCAGATTGTTGTGCAGTGTCTAAGTTCTTTTTTCATTTCCCTTTTTTCATCAGTTAGGAGAGATTTAAAGATTCAAAATATTTTATTTAATGTATAAAAACAAAATTTGTAACATTCATCATTTTATATCATTACACATATACAATGACAAGACTTATATTTATAAATAAGTTGAGTTAAAAATCGATACATGGCTCAGCATTGTGACAAAGTTATACAAAGTACTAATAATAAATAATTTCCTTCAAGGGAATCATTCTAGCAGCATTGACCTAACATAAGCAACATTTTGCAATACCATACATCAGTTTCACAGAATCTAACCTCAATACAGATTTCTTACCTTCTAGGCCTTGAGGGGAAAGGTGCTTTGGGAGCAATGAGGAAATCTATTGTTCTTATTCCTTATTCCATTTTTTACAATCAAACAAAAAGTGCAAAATGCCACCAACCGAATTATTAATACACTCACAACTGCTTTTGAATTTTTTATAATACCAATTATTCAGGCTGTGATAAGAGCTCCCTAAACACACCAATCTTATCCTACATAGGATATTTCTGTGGACACTATTTTCACATAGAGTCAAAAAAGGTTCTAAGCCCCAAACAGTCTTTATGGATGAATAAAGGACATATGTGTCCAAGTCATGCATAGATGCAAAGTCCTGCTGGACCACAATACCCTTTACCCTCTGTACAGCTGCAATGACAAAGCTGTCTATATTTGCCAGAGCATAATCGCTTCATAGATCAGAGATCCCAAGGTGTCTTAGGGCTAGATTCAATCTAGAAAACCAGGATACAGACTGCCCATTCATCCCTATATTACCCAGTTCTTCAGCCCAGCAGAGCCAGGGAAGACAAGTATTGTTTAATTTCATTAACCTTCCCCAGTATTTAATAGCTTGATCAATATTCTCATTTTAACCTGGATCATCCCAGACTCCAATCTAAGACAGCATGATGGACAGTCCCTAGGAAGGTTTAAAGTAGATCTCAAAAAATGATTCTGTATAGTTTCCAAATTCGCTTTATATAAATAAAGGCCCCACACTTCACTGCCGTAGAGTAATTGACTCATTAACTTAGCTTCAAAAGTTTTTTCAGGGAAACAAAAGAGTTGTTAGAAAATTTGGTCGCAAAGTTATGAATTGCCCCCATTGTTTGGGAGGCATTATTTTTTCCACCACCAAATGATTATTCCAGGACATATTCTTATCAAGTTTTACACCCACATATTTAAACTCCTTCACCACCTCAAATTTGCAGTCATCTATAACCCATGTTGTTTCAAAATGTTTTGATTTCCCAATTACCAAAATCTTGGATTTATTAACATTTAGTTCAAAATCAAGTTGATTCAGTGTGTTCATGACATTAGAAATAGCACGTTTGAGACCTAACGGAGTTCTAGAAATAAGTAAAGCATCATCTGCATACAACATTACTTTAACTTCTTTCTTGTTTATAGCTGGTGGGAAAGAGTCAATGGACATAATATTTTTAATTAACTTTTCAATGTAGAGGTTGAACAGAATTGGAGCCAATAAACAGCCTTGCTTCACACCAGTATTAATGGGCAGATCCCTTAATAAAGCCCCATCCCTACCATAACGAATCTCTAAACTAGTATTAAAATGAAGTAGATTAATGATACCTAACAGCTGGGGATCAATATACAACTCCACCAGTGACTCCCATAACTTTGTTCTATTAACGGAATCAAAAGCACTTTTAATATCTAAAAAGCCCACAAAAAGAGTACCTTTCTTTTGCCAAACATATTTATCAACAAAAAAGTTAAGAGAGAAAAGCAAATTGAGTGTATTATAGCCTTTTTTAAATCCCCCTTGAAATTTTGAGAGTAAAGCATTCTCTTTTACCCAGGCCATCAAGCTGTCGAAAATTAGTCTTGAATAGATTTTCTGTAGAACAGGAAGCAGAGTAATAGGTCTATAACATTTTGGATCACACCTATTTCCTCTCTTAAACAAGGGAACCACTGTGCCTCTGTTACAGTTTTTCAGTAATATTAAACAATTACTTATTATAGTAAAAATTGGGGCACAGATTGACACCCAATAACCTGGATTGTGTAAGAAACTTCTGTTGGCAATCCATCCACACCTGCTGCTTTGTTTCTTTTTTGTGTTATTATGGCCCTTTCAACTTCATTGGGGGAAGGTTGGAACCCACCACTACTAGAATTACCCAAAGCAAAATAATAATCATCCTCATGTGCTTCATGGGAGCCTGGTATAATTTTAAATACCTCTCTAAAATGTTGCACCCACATTTCTTCACTGATCATTCCCGAGATGTTATAAGAAATATTATTTTCCTTGCATCTGAATGCAACCATAGTCCAAAATGTTTTAGAATCTTTTTTCAGTATATTTTCCTGCAATTTAGCCCATTGATTGGACAAATAAGCCTTTTTATTCTTAACTAACGTACACTTATATTCTATTTTAAGATTTTTAAAGGCACTGAGTATTTGATAAAATGGGGATTTAATCCTAATTTTCCCTACTTTTTTAATTTCTCTCCTCATAAAATTGCAGTCACAATCAAATCATGGCTTATCCAGACCTAAATCAAAATGATTCATAGTTCTTTTCTTTTTACTATGCTCTAAGGCAGTTAAAGTGATTAGGTCATCACATTCCTTAATTAGGTTTTTTTTACTTTGGAAAGGTTACTGTTTTGCAATATATACAAGCTTTGACTAACTTAAACATTACACAAGATATTATCCAGTATCTCTTTTGAAAAGGAATCCCACTTGATCTTTTTCCTATATCTGATACACATGTGAGAGTTAGCATTAGCTTCTCTCACATGATCAAATAGAAGTTTATCAAAACTAAAACTTATGGAACACATAAGAGGATAATGATCGCTGTCCCAGGATCTAATAACTTTAAAAAGCTTAGATGAGGGATAATCAATAGCCTCCACTATGCATAGATCCAAAAACTGCACTTTTGCTACCAATTGGAAAGGTATACTCTCCCTCCCAGTTGCCATTCACATGACCATTAAGGACTCTAAAACTATGTTTACCTAAAAACTCAAGTAGAATTTTCCACTTTTTACAAATGGATCTATCTTTGGAGTGCTTTAAAGGTATATTCACAATATCATCAATACACCAGTCTGTTGTAAAGTCCTCAATTTTTGGGCCTATGTGGACATTAAAACCCCCATTATTGACTCAATATTGCATTCAATAATATCCCAAACTCTATGATAATTAATAGCATTTAGGCCAGGTGGAATAGAAACATTAAAAATCACCCGTTCAGTACTAACATTTGCAAATACTATATACATAAACTGTTCATTATAAGTGCTTACCTCAATTATACTGACGACCAAACTAGTGGCCACAAATATAACCAAGCACCCCTTAAAACACCCATATTTTTTATCTTTGTAAGCTGGTGACACCCAAGTGGAGTAACCCTCCAGCATTTGATCACAGCTGTTTTTTGCCCAGGTTTCCTGAACGCATATAATTGCAAAAGTTTTTAGTCACTTCAGGCATTCCTTGTCCATTAATTTCCCCTTCAGGCCTGCAATATTCCAGCTTAGGACATTGTTTACCCTTTGTCAACCTTCTGCCCTACTTGTAACTGTCAAATAGAATCTTCTGTTAAATTAATAATGCTGTTAGAATTTGATTCAACATCCTGAACACTTTTCTCCATAGAGTTCATTGACTCAATAAGGCTGTTATCTTCTTCCCAAACAATGCTACAATTTATTCTTATCCCCAGCTGTTTCTGGCAACTTCTGAGTGTGGCCCTATCCTCATCTCCATTTATATTATGAACTGTATCACTCAGCCTAATAAAGGCTGTAATTTGGGGTTGTTTAAGAGCAGGAGTACCTCTCATTTCTACCCCTACCAATTTTCCAGACTTCTTTTTTTAAGTAGGTTTTTCCAATGGTGATTCACTTATTATCACATCAAGTTCAATGCCTATATCCATAAATTTATCTTTTATGGCAAGAATTTTAGTTCTCACTGAAGCATTTCTGAATACAAAACAGATCCAACCTTTCTGCCCACTGTACTTTTATCTATAGGTTGAATTTATATCCTGCCATCCAATTTTTGCACAAGTTAAACCTTTGTGAAGAGTGTATTGTAGCTGAGTCTGATTCTTCATCCATCTCCACATCTGTTCACTTCAGTGTGGCAAATTTATTCTGCAGTTCTAACTGTTCAGATTGTTGTACAGTGTCTAAGTTATTTTTTCTTTCCCTTTTTCACCAGTTGGAAGTCTTCTACTTCTTCTGGTGTGTGGGGGAGGGGCATGTTGGCATTCTCTGCATCATTCCTTCCTATGATATTAGAAGTACTCGAAGTCTACTGTTGTACCCTGGTTATCAAGTCTGTTGTGAAGGTATTTCAAAAGGTGTTGTGTCATTTGTTTCAGTTGTGTCTTGTGTTTGTCTCATTCTGGATATATTAGCTCTAGGGTTGACATCTGTTTGTTTTTGCATTGATTTTTCTCTAGCTGCTTTATTTATATAAATGTCTTGCTCTCTTTAATCTGCAGTGGTTGTATTGTATGCCTTCCAGGGGCAGGTGGTGAACAGTTACCCTTATTCCTCATACAGATTGAATCTGACTGTAGCTGTACAATGATAACCTGAATCTCCTAACAGACTGCATACTGTGCATTTTAGTTTTTCACAGGTATTGCTAATGTGTCTTGCAGAACCACATCTGTTGCAGGATCTGGGCTGCCCCTGGTAAAAAAAAGTATGCCCCTGTCCCTTCTAAGGTAAAAACAGTTAGGAAAGTGTTGTATTATGTCTTCTGATTGTGTAAGTTTAACTCTGAATATCCATCCTCCAATCCAGAAACCTTCTTGGTCTATTATGGTCTATTATGGGGTCAATTGCCTCAACCCAACCATCTCCTCTGCCCCAACTATTGGTATGTTTAAAACTAGGCTCTGGGACTATCTCAATACCAACAGCTCCTGTGACTGCCCATCTTAACCTTGTTTCTCCACTTCCCTTTCTGCTCTAGTTGTCCCCCCCTTCCCTCCTCACTGGATTCTTCTCTCACATCTTGGTATACCCAATGCTGAACTTTTCACCCTCTTGCCACCCTTCCTACATTCCTTCTCCCCCCTACCCTCTTCCCTCTCCCTATGATTCTGGCACTTCTTATCTGTTGTCTATTTTCTCTGACAAATGCTGCTGGCTGCCTTGTTACAATGCTACCCTTGAACTGTATTAATCTGCACTCTGTTTGCAATGTCCACATTGTTATAATGCATGTCTTGATGTTCCCCATAATTTGTATTTCTCTGAAGTGGAACCTTTGTTTTTTTGTTTTTTTTTTTTCAATTCAGTGTTTATTGAAGGTTTTTCACAAACAACGGACCACATCCAGAAAAATACAATGACATAAATAAAAAGAGCACAAGGAACATACCCTTTCGGAAAAAATCATGTGGGTGCGGTCCTCACCCTTTCCCCCAGACCCCACCACCCCCAAAAAAAACTCCCCACCCAATGCACAGCACATAAACGATAAGAGACTGGGAACCAGAAGCAAATCACACCTGAACAGAGAAAAGGGTATCTAAAGAACCCCAAATATTATTGAATTTAAAAGATTATACTGCAAACTAGGTATGGTTCTTTCCGTTCTCAGATTAGCTAAGAATTCTTGTAACCATTCGCCATGAAATCTCAGTAGTGTCCTTCCAATGTTTCAGGACTAGTTTTTAACTGAAGCTGATATCAGACCCATATGAAATTTTCTATTCCTGACATCCACCTGAGACATGTCCCCTAGGATACAGATCTCAGGGGTGAATAAGGATTCCAAACCCAGTAGAGAATTAAGTTTTTCTTTAATAGTCTCCCATAAAACCACCACTTTTGGACATTGCCAGAAAATATGGAGGAGATTACCCTCCCCTTGTTGGCATCTAAAGCAAGTAGGAGATGAGACCAAGCCTCGGTCGACTAGTTTCACAGGGGAATAGTAAATATCGTGTAAAAGATTGAACTGCATTAGCCTGAGCCTGTCCTGCGATAAGAATTTGTGGCATGACCCCCAAATACTCCTCCAGTCAAAATCATGCTCCGGAAACAATCGAGACCAATAATGTTCGGGGGCCAAAGCATTAGGGTGTAATCGTTCAATTAGACTATTATAGATGGCTGATATTGCATGAGGTTTCCGGACAAGGGGAATCAGGACCTCCTCAAAATTCCAGGACTGGCAGTCCCGGGCAAAAATACTGGAGCTCCTCACCAGGAGGTGGCGAAGTTGGAACACTTTGAAAATTAAGTGCTGCGGGATACGAAACTGCCTCATTATTTCACCTGATGTAAGCCACTTGCCCCTCTCAATATGTAGGTCTTTAACCAAAACTTTTTCAAATGATGGTAACCAGGAGCCTTTTAAAGGCCTGCCATCAATTAAAAAGTTAGGGTTGCCTAGCACAGGTTGGGCTGGGTCTTCACTATGACGGTATTTAAGGGCAGAGCATAGTTGTATATGTACTTTAATCGAAGTCTCGATGGGGGAATTACGAAGCATTGTTGGAGAGTTTTCCTTGAGCAATACAGTAGGGCCCTTGGCGATAAATCAAGACTCTTAATTCGAGAAATCTCTAAGGTTAGCCATAATGGGGTATAAGAATTTACCGGATCCTCCTGCGGTTCTTTAGCCCAACATAGATATTTAGCGAGATGGCTGGCCCAGTAATAAAGCATAAAATGGGGGAGTCTCAATCCACCAGAGCGTTTAGGGGCAGACAACTTAAAGTAAGCCAGCCTAGGCTTTTTGTAATTCCAAATAAAATTCAATATAATTCTATGCACCTTTTCAAACCATTTTAACGGAATCCACACATTCAACATGTTGAAGGGGTAAAATAATCGAGGAAAAACATTCATTTTAACCAAGTTAATTCTGCCCCATATGGATAAGGGAATAATTGCCCATCTTCGCAGATCGGCCTCAATATCCTGCAAGATCGAATCTAAGTTACTGTGCATTAGGCGGGAGGGGTCACTAACCAGCGTAAGACCAAGGAATTTGATGGACTTGGGGCTCCAGGTTAAACCAAAAGGGGCTATGTCATATGCATGTACCCTAGGATTTATAGGGTGGACCACTGTCTTACTAATATTAAGCTGATAGTTGGCAATTGCACCAAATTCCTCAATAACCTCGAACAACATAGGGATAGAAGAGGATGGGTGTGAAATGAGTAGGAGCAGGTCATCTGCATATGCTAGCACCTTCAAATTGTGCCCCCAGATCTGAATACCTTGGATCTGCGGCTCTTGTTTGATCCGCAAAATGAGGGGTTCAATATATAAATTAAAAAGGAGCGGGGAAAGAGGACATCCCTGCCTAGTACCTAGGAAGAGTTTAAAAGGGGCCGATATTATTCCATTACAAGTAATTTTCGCTGACGAGAATTTGCATATATTTTTGATCCAATCAGAGAATTGATGGGGGGAAACCAAAACAATCCATGACTCTTGAAAGAAAGTGATTATAAACCCTATCAAATGCCTTCTCGGCGTCCAGGGAGATTAAAGCCCTAGGCTGATCAGAGTCCATGGAAGCCGAGAAGACATGGGACAGGGCCCGTAAATGGTCAGCTGAGGATCTCCCTTTCATAAACCCCACCTGCTCGGATCCTATTAGACCGGGAAGAACTTTGCTAGTTTATCGGCAAGCAATTTAGTAAGGATTTTAATATCCTGATTTAGGAGGGATATGGGCCTATAATTAGCAACTAGATCTGCAGGTTTCCGGCTTAGGCAGAAGTGTTATTAGTGCTTCAAATAGGGTATGGTCAGAAGCCCCACCATTTAGGATACATTGGAAAAGCCGCAGCAGAAAAGGGATTAATTCCTTTGAGAAGGTCTTATAGAAGTTAAGCGGAGAGACCGTCTGGCCTGGTGTCTTGTCTAAAGGAGGGATTTAATGAGCCGGTCTACTTCTTCTGCAGTGATAGGAGCCAGAAGTTGAGACTGGTCCATTTTGCTCAGTGTAGGAAAATTTAACCCCTTAAGAAAATGATTAATTTTCTCATCTGACGGTGGGTCTTTCATTGGCCCATAAACTCCCTTAAAGTAACTCACGAACTCACCCAAAATATCTTCAGGGGAGGTCATAATAGAACCCCCTTCAGAAGGGCGAATAGTCGAAATCCACTTGGAGGATTCTAATTGCTTAATTCTTCTAGCTAACAATCGGCTACTTTTTTCCCCTTGGTCGGAAAACCTAGCCCTCGTCCTTATAAATGCCCACTCAGTCTGTTCATTTATTATCTTAAGATATGCGTCTCTTAACAGGGCTAATTCCTGCCTATAAGTTTCTGAGGAATAGTCATAAAGGCCCCGTTCTTTCTCGCGGATTTTAATAAGCAATTCCGAGATTTGACTCATCTTTTTCTTTTTTCCCTACGGGAAGCCAGACCAATCAGTATACCGGATAAAAACTTTAAAAGCGCCCCATTCTATGTCTGGCTTACCAGTAGAGTCTTGGTTAAAGGAAATAAACTCCCTTATTTGAGGAAAGGTATTCAACCAGTCTAGGGTCTTTTAATAACTGGTTATTTATTTTCCACCTGCTCCTGGTTTGGGAAGGATGTAAAACCAAAAGGCACTTAACTATGGAATGATCCAAAGCGGCCCAGATAATATGTCGGTATCTAACACCCCAGTTAGAAGGATATGTGAGACTAATATATAGTCTATTCTAGATAGAGTGTTATGCACTTGTGAAGTAAAAGTGTAGTCCCGCCTTTCTGGTTGGAACACCCTCCATACGTCACAGAGGCCTAGTCCTTCCATCATTTCCTTAACAGCTTTTGCCCCGGGACAGTCCTTTCCTAACAGGGCAGGATTTATCTAGTAAAGGGTCCATCACTAGATTAAAGTCACGCCCAAAACCATAGGAGATTAGACCAAGGAGAGAAAATCCAACATTTGAACAAAGAAACTCGGGGTATCGACATTGGGGGCACATATTGAACCCAAAATAATCTCTTGGGAGTGCAAAGTGCCTCTAACAAAGACATACCTCCCATCATTATCCTCGAAAATCTGAATCGGATTAAATGGAACTGATTTATGAATCATTATCATCACCCCCTTACTGCGGGAGTTGTATCCAGCAGCAAAGATTTGACCTATTTGAAGTTTACACAATTGACTTCCTTCAGCTTTTAATAAATGGGTCTCTTGGAGAAAAGTAATATCCGCATGGACATAGCTCAGGTGTTTTAACATCTTGTATTGTTTTACTCTGTGGCGAAGTCCACGTATATTCCAAGACACCACATTTATTTGTCTAGCAATAATCTAGTGCATATGGATATCCCTGGTAACAGGAGACCAGTCTCATAATAGAAAAACCTAAAGCAAATAGGAAGTGCTGTGCAGAGGGTCCCACCCCTCCTGCTCCCACTAATCCCCAGATATCCCACAAAGATAACAATCCCCAAACCCCAATAACCCCTCCACCCCCAACCCACCCAAACTACCAACAAACATGGTTCCAGTGCTATGGTCTACTCCATCTCCGCTCCCCCCCAACCCACTGTAACATATATACAGAAACATATAATTGCTGCATCCCACGCACAACTCATATTCGTTTGGAGCGAGGTCCACCAAACTCGGAGGGACTTATACATAACTTTATATACTGGGGGAAAAAAAAAAAGGGGGAAAACAAGAATCCATGTTAATTGAGAAACACTCCCCCTACTAACAGTCTGTAGTCTTAGAAGATGTCCTCCAAAGTTGTAAAACGAGGGTTTCTATATGTCCATTTTTATATCCATATTGAGTTCCAGCCATTATAAAAACCGAGAAGACCTACACTGGCAACAATTAACTTGTGCCACAATTATTAAGATGTAGCCACATTAAAAAAAAAAAAAAAAGTCCATGTTAGTTGAGAAACACTCCCCTTACTAACAGTCTGTAGTCTTAGAAGATGTCCTCCAAAGTTGTAAAACGAGGGATTCTATATGTCCATTTTTATGTCCATATTGAGTTCCAGCCATTATAAAAACCGAAAAGACCTTCACTGGTAAGAATTAACTTGTGCCACGATTATTAAGATGGTGCCAGGAGAGACAAAGGATGGTCAAAGTTCAAAATTGCTGGACAGGGACCCCCACAAAATTCGAGACCGGTACTATAAGGCAACTCCTTGTGTTATCTCCATATCTCCCCAAGAGACCGAGCTTCACAAGCCTTATTAACAGCAACCTCAGGGGTCACGAAACAGATCAGGAAGACGCTGTTTCAACGTGGATAGAGCAGACTCAGGATTGTCAAAGCTGTGCCAGGTTCCGTTTAATTGGACTTGAAGACGCACTGGGTACTTGACACGGAACCTCACATTAGCCGCTATCAGCTTTGCGGCTATTGGGTGAAACGATGCTCTCTTTTGGCGAACTGAGAGAGGGAGATCCTGCGTCACCCGTAGCCCAGTACCCTCCCAAGTTAAATCTTTCAGCTCCCTCACTTTATTAATAAAATGCTGGTGCTCCAGGTAATTCAAAAATTTAAAAATAAAGGGAAGTGGTGGGGCTCCAGAAGGGGGTATGGCCCTCAAAGCGTGATGGGCTCTTTCAACTATATAGGACTGCCCAAAAGAAGAGGGACCAGCGATCTTAGCCACAAAGCGTTGTGCAAATTTGACCGGTTCCACACCCTCCTCCTTCTCTGGAAGGCCGATTACCACAACATTGTTTCGGCGACTTCTGCCTTCAAGGTCCTCGACCTTACTCTCAAGTTTCAGGATCCTTTGCCTCATCAGAGTCAACTCGGGAGATATCCTTTCTTGGCTGTGCTCTACCGAGCTGACGCGGGCCTCTACATCCGTGGTGCGTCTAGAAAGGTCTTCTAAGGCACGCGAAACCCCCTTCATTTCACTAGTTAAATCTTTCATCGCTTCTCTGAAGGGTTGAAATTCCTTTAGGAAGGCTGTCAACGTGAGCGGTTCCCCCTCTGGCTCGGGAAGATCTAGCGACGCTGAATGGAGACTGCCGGAGGCCCTGGCTTTCTTCGGGGCCTTCTCAGGTGTCGCGAGGGGAGTATGTTTCGGTAAGGAATCTTTAATCTCGAGATCCATTTTAAATCCTCCGACGCTGTAAGAACGGGGTGCAGAGATATTTAGAGCTAGAAATTAGCGTGCTGGGAGCAGGAATCGGTAAAACTGCGATTAGGGAGACGGAGCTCTGAGAAAGGCAGCTACTCCATATTCTGTCCCACGTGACCTCGAAGTGGAACCTTTGTAAAAGAGCCATGGCTCAAAGGTATTTGTAATCCTAGACTTGATAAATAAAGGTGTCCCCTGAATGTCGCATCTTTCCTCCAGCCAAAACATTATGTCCGCTACATTAACCTATTCATTTATAAACTGAATTGTTACTATTTTAAAAGTGTGTTTTGTCAGTGGAATAACTTATAAGGGTGACCAAATGAGATTATGTTTCAGGGCATCGTATATTCTCCAAAAATAATCCAGTATAGCTTCTGCTCTAAAACAGATGTCAAATGTACTTTCTCCTGGGGTATGTAAATGCATATACCTTAGCTGGTAAGAACCCAAGTTTTTGTTTTATCAGGCTTTTCCCTACAAAAAAACGATTCGGTGGAGTGTCCATACCTGACAGTGTGTCTTCTTTTTGCATTTTCCACAGGTCTTTGTAAGAAGCTAGCATAGGTAAAATTGTTAGGGGTATTATCCTTGTCATTATCTGTCCAGGAATGTCTTTTTTATTGCTTTTTTCATTTATGTTTTCAGTTCTGTGAGTGCGCAGTTCTAGTAAACCTTCTGCTATACTGTCGGTCAATACCTCATGAAATAATTCCCCATTATCGTTATTAGAGGAAGCAGAAAAGGTACCTGTTGAAGCCTGTTCTGTATTCAGTATTGGGCTATCATCTGCGGTTTCCTTTAATGTTGGTTTTCTTTTATCTTTTGACAGCTCTTCTGAGCTGTCAGCAACATTCTCCAAAGTCTGCTTTGGTGTGCATGGTATCAGGATATTCGAATTGGGAATCCATGTTCCTTCTGTGGTGCAAATCAAACCTGCATTTAGTAATGCAGTTTCAGGAGTCCATTTTGAAGTCTGGGGTACAGTCTCCTCCATGTCTCCTCTGGTAGTTCCCTGGTTCAAATCCAGGGTTTTCAACTTGGCACCAAAGTGAAATTCAGCTGAGATTTTTTTGTTTCCTCTGGTGCTTCGGGTGAGATATCTATCAATCTCTTTCATTTTTTCTCTTCCTCCAGTCTTGTTTTCTCCTTGAAATAATTTCTTTCAACTTCTGACATTTTTTTAAAAACTGATGTTTTTGTTGTTCCATCCCATCCTGTAGGTTTTGTTCTGCTGGCAATGGTTCCTCATCTGTTAATTCCAAAGTTGTTTTTAATTTTTTATTTTCTGGCCTCATACAAGAATCATTTTGTTGTATATCTACTGTATATCTACCGTGTTTCCTAACATTGTTTTCCTTTCCATCTCTGTGGCTGCCTCCTTCTCCTTCTTCATCCACAATGTTAGGGATCTCCATCTCCTTCCAACAGAAAACTACAGTGCCTCCTGCAAAAAGAGTAGGGGAGTTTATTGAAAACAAAATTATTACAATAATACAGAAAACAATAATTCAAACTAAAAATCACAAATACACAAAAATAAGAATTGGAAAAAACATAATTAAACAAACTTTTTAACAGTCCTTTAAGTGTTACATCTTCTAGAGATTATTCCTTGAACAAATTATAACAGGTTTACCTTTCTTCATGTAATAGGTTGGTCTGAGTCTGTTACCCAGGATATCTTCTCCCATTGTTTCCCCTTTTAGTAATGAGGGTGAGTTCCCTCTCTCTTTTAGATAGGCTAGTCAGATGGCCTAAGTTATTTTATTTATAGAACAGCTGACACCTTCAAGACAACTTTAACAAAACATAATATTTAGACACAGTTTAGCTTGTGTGTCACATTAATCCTATATTCCTCCTCCACATAATTTATTATTGAAGTCATTTGCATTAAAACAAAATATTTGTTCCTGAAGAGTTCAGCTATTCCTGTTGCTTTCTCCCTACTTGAGGCATAATTCACTACTTGTGACATCACAGTTGCTTTCATGTTAACAGGTTGTGATGTCACAACAGATGATTATGACCTGAAGTAGGGAGTAAGCTACAGAGACAGATCAACTGTAAGGGAACTCTAAAGGATAAAGATCATATATTCATGCACATTTACCAAGTAAAAATAATGATGACTAGAAATATATAGAATATCTATGGAATGCAAGCTGAATTGTATCTAATTATTATGTTTTTCAAATTTTTTTTGAGGCATCAGTAGCTCTTCATTAGTTCTATTTGTGTTACTTGTTTCTATTGAAGCACAAAAGGGCACCTATTATTCCATATGTGCCATTTAATAATAGTAAATATGACTCTTAATGTGCTAAGATCCAATTTCTTCCATCTAGAATCAAAATTACATTAAAGTATCATAATATACATGCCTGAATCCAGGTTTGTTTAATTTATCTGCTATTAAGTTCCAAAAGGATAATATACAGTAAAGGCGCAAGTAAAAAAATAGATGCCCCATGGTTTCCATTACATCTACACAAGTTATTCTTGCACACATTCTTTCATCCTGCTGCATTTGCTTTTGATTCCCTCTTACTTTTAACTTTTCATGACAGCATAGCCAATGAATATCCCACATATGAATGGGAATTTATGGTTCAGTTTGGAGATGTTTCAGGGAAGATTATAGTCTCAGTGGGCACTTAAGGAAGACATTAGGTTCTAAAAAATGAGAATCTGTGATGTATTTATAAAGTTGTTTCCTTGGTAATGTAATAACCTGCATGCTACTTATATTCCAAGTTTTTAATTTTAAAAAGCATTCTTTAATATATACTGGAGCTGTTTCAGCCTGTCTGACTGTTGTTAAGGTACCTAGTTCTCACTTTTGTCACCATGTGTGGCATGTCTCATGGAAAAAATGCTCTCATCCTTTATTCTGATTACATAACAAGGTTTGAAGTTGGATGCAAAAAAAATTGAATAGAAAAAAAATTGGGTTTATTATATCAAGTTCTTCTTGTTTAACTGGTAAATAATTACTGCACATTCGTTTTGATGGGATTGAGGCAACTCCCCAGTACAGCTTGAAAACAATACTTAATAATGTAGTTTCTAGAGTTTTGGGTGAAGGGAAATGTGACTGATGAAAAGGAATAAAGGTAATAGAAACGTTTTTTATAATGAATATTTTTTTTTCTTCCCCATCGTCCAGTTATTCCATTTGATCACCAGAGCTCTGCCTTGTTCAATTTTAGGTCCCCAGTTTAATGTGTCCAAAGATTCATTATGGTATTGAATGCCCAGCACAGTGATAGGTTTTATTACAAGTGAAATGCCACTTACTTGGGAAGCTTATCCAGTTGGGGCCCTTAGGTGTTTCCCTTTGCATTTTTCTAAATTAAATGAGGCTCCCAAAAATTTACCATAATCTAAGCTTACCTCTTTAGCTATTTGGACAGATGACAGATTTTTAAGTAATACACAAATGTCATCTGCAAATGCTAAGAATTTCCGCTAGAGTGGAGTATTCCCAATTTGCAGTGGCTTAATATCTGTAAATCATATTCAGTTTCCATAGAAGGGGGTCACTATAAAATGCATATAACAGAATGCTAAGAGGGCATCCCTGCCTAACTCTGAAATCATAGGTCCACACCACCCATTCATGACAGGTGTGACTACTGCTCCTTTATAAAGGTATTGCATTCAGTGTCTGAATTGCATAGGTATGCCATGTTTCCCTAAAGTGAACCATAGAAAGCCTTGTTTCACAGAATCAAATGCTTTCCATTGATCTA
Source organism: Neoceratodus forsteri (assembly GCA_016271365.2). Classification (NCBI taxonomy): domain Eukaryota; kingdom Metazoa; phylum Chordata; order Ceratodontiformes; family Ceratodontidae; genus Neoceratodus; species Neoceratodus forsteri. The sequence goes on along the minus strand of CM057455.1, from coordinate 761,438,642 downwards.
ATAAAATTAGAAATCTCTGCATCCCATCCCTAGTCCCCCTTTCAGTAATTTTTCTAAGACAGGTAAGGTGGTCAGACATTTGACATTCAGGAATATCACATAGTTATGCTGGACTAATTTATTCCTTTGAGATTTGAAGCAGCCTCTCATTTAAAATTTTTGCTAATACTTTAAAGTCAGTATTCAGTATGCTAAATGGTCTCCTATTGTGTATATTTTTCCAATCCCCTTTCTTGTGTAAATAGATTAATACCCATTGACTCATGCTCCATGGAAGTTCTTGGGAGGCAAGGATTGAATTAACAACCAAAGTGAGTTCTGTATTCAAAAAGGGTCCCAAAAATTTATGAATGTCACTTGTAAGACCATCACACCAAGGGGTGATTTTGTTTTTTACGGTAGAGATAGCATACATCTGAAAGAGATGGTAACCATAACTCAGAAAAAAACTGGTCTGGTAGTCTACATGGCTGAAAGGAGTTATGAAACTGGTCTCATATATTATGCAACTATTCCTTGTGAGATTTGCACTGTCGCTAGCATTAACTCTGCTCTACTAGAGCTATCAGGGTCTAAAATCACTGGTGTGGCACATTAGTGCTGACTTGCTTCTACCTCTCTACTGTACTGTTTACTGGTATGAGGCTTCACCTTATGACCGGGCCTCATTGATTATCCTTGTACCTTGTTTTTTATTGCAATGTATTGTATTACTATGCCCATTTGTGCCATGTGTTCTATTGTGCTACTGTATTATTTATTCTGTAACTATCAGGCCCTCCTTGTAAATGAGCTTGCTCAATGGAGTTTCACCTGGCTAAATAAAGATTTATTGATTGATTGTATGGCACTTTTCCCAGTCTGGTGATTTTTGGGTCATCATACAGCTCTTCCATTTTTTCTTTAGGATTCTGTAGGAGCAGTGTTCATAGGGACAAAATGATAAAAAGTTACCTTGTGTATTAAATGCCTACTGTAGCTTAAGAGTTTCAGTCTGTTTCTTGTGGTATTGGTGCATTTCTTGTCTTATTGTTTTTTATTTGTTATATATAGTTTAATTTTGTCTCATATGCTAGTGACATCAATTTCTGCAGCTGTGTCCTATATTGTAAACATTGCATACATTATTTCTGTCTCCGTGTTTTACCTCAAATTTTAAATAAGCACACTAGATCATGTTTAGTGTCTTCCCACCACAGTAGAGAACTATCACAGGTTATCAGGACACATTAGATTTCCAAGCTGTAAGAAAGTATTGCAGTTCTTGAGCTACAGACATAATAATCCAGTGAGGATGAGTTAGTTGTCCATACTGTCCATAAGCCAGGGCCATATGACATTTGAGGTGAATTGTTAATACCTATTTGCAGATGGCTGTGGTCTGCAAATTCAATAACTTGTAACTTAGCATAGGTAATTTTAAAGTCTGTTGACAAAAACAAGAAATCAATACATGTGGCAAGGAGCTCTTTTTGAAAGGTGGGATCACACTTTCCAGTAACTGAAAAGTATGCATCTGTAAGTTTGGCAGTTTTGATTAGATTAGCTAAAAAGTGCATATCACAATATACTTTTTTGTTTTTGTGTTCTGACCTCAATCTTTTAGGGACAGGCCACAGTTCAAATCACCTTCAAAAATGATTGAATGAGATGAGTATAGATTAGGGATAGGGTTATACTGTTTTAAATAGATCAATTCTTTCTGCCTTTGTCTGTGGGCAATATAATATATATTAATGATACAAATCAAAGAATTTTTGATTTTTGTATCTAAAATAAGAACCCTCCCAGGAAGTAAATCAATAATGTTTATAATCTTAATGTAAATATTTGCAAATAGCTTTCCCTGGCCTGAACAAGTGTCAGTCCCTAATGACCAATAAGACAGTCCTCTGTTACATGTTTTTTTTTTTTTGCTTTAAAGAGCTCTTTGAGAGTATGTACTCTGGTGTCCTGTAGGAGGTAGATGGTTTCTTTGTTTGTAGGCAAGAGAAAACTGTCTATCTTCTAATGTCATTTTAACACTTTTAACATTAACAGTTTCAGTATGATGAAACCCTATCATATGTGTACTAGGTGAAAGATGATTTGCTTAATGATTTCATAGCCCTTTTCCCTGTTTTTACATTTTTCTTTTTCACTTTTTTTTTTTTCATTTTTTTCTTCTTTTTTCTCAGTCAGCTTCTTGGTTTTAGAAACATGTGAGAATCCTACAGATGAGGAATCAGAGACTGTGCCCTCATCCTGAAGGGTCTCAAATCTATAAGAAATTCCAACTAGAGTAGTTTTTGTAGCTTAGGGTAGGTTGGTCCCAGTTTGTTTCCTTCTTTTAGCCATTCTTTTTTCTCTGGGAGCTGGTATGGGGGGGCATGTTTTCTATCTCCATTTTACTTCACTTATTTTCTTCTTATGGGGTAGTGTGTTTTCTGATTACTTACCTTTCTGTTCCATGAGAAGGGGCTCCTGGGGTACCTGTCCATTTTCTATCTGATTAATCCCTTGGGTGGATGGTCTAGGGCAGGAGGATCAGTAAGAGGTGAAACCACTTTTTCATTGGATGACTTACACCCCTGTGTTGCAATCTTGTCTATCTGTGGGAAGATCTGTTCTGTCCCTTGGGTGGTGGTCTGACTGGAAGGAGGGGCACTAGGGTTTGGAGGATTCCTTGACATAGAGGAGGATGTATTCATCTTGGATCTTTGTGCTAAAGTGACATACAGGCATTGCTCTGCTCCATCATCCTGTCTAGCAACATTGTGAGCAGTCCAGGGGCAGCTCCAGTAAGAATGGCCTTTTTTGCCACACAGGATACATATCCTACTGCTGTTACAGTGCATACTACTATGTCCTAGTTCATTACAAGTATTGCATCTTACTCTGCCACAAATGCTGCCCAAGTGTTCTCTGTAGCCACACTTGCAGCATGCTTTTAGCCGCTCTGGGAAGAAAAGCACACCTCTGTCCCTCACTATAAAAAAAAAAATATTCAGTAAGTGCTGAAATCCTGTTAATGTGGTTTTAAGTAAGCCTTTTACCCTTCACCCCCCCCCCATCCAAATATGCTCTGAATCAAATATTGCTTCGGAGTCTCCTAAAACTGAACATCACTGTTTTGATCATAATACTAAATCAGTCATACTAGCTCCTTCATTTCTAAATAACATGGTAACATTTTTACTGCTGATTTAGTTAGTGGAATTGCCTCAAAGTGTGCCCTTAGAGTAGTTTGCTTTAGTTTGTTGTATTTTACCCCAAATCATTCAAGATATGCAGGAGTTTTAAAGCTAGTATTGAAAATAGATTCTCCTTACACGTGTATTAATGCATATATTTCATAAGGAAAATATTTTAAAGACCCCTTTAGTAAAGTCCTGGCTACATAAACTCTATCTGGCTATTCCTCCACCCCCTCTTGTAGCAGAGTCTCACAGCATTGTGCCTCTTTGCAGGAAATACTGGTTCATGAAATAAAGAGGCATAAGGTATCTGGGTTTGTCTGGAGCATGTACTGGTTTGTTCATGAGAGGGAGTATGGTCTGAAATGTTAGTCGAGGGAGGAGTAGTTTGACAGTTAATATTATGCACACTTTTGGGGATATCATTGGTATTAACATTTTGATTCCCAGGGGGATCTTTGTATAGTTGGAGCTCAGTGTGTCATGTGAGTTGCAATTCTTCTGGAAGTTCAAAAATATCAATAATGTCTTTTATTTCCTCACTGGCTGCAGCCATACTTGTAGTGCTTTGTTAATTTAATTGCTCACTTATTTTAATCAGGGATGACCCTGAGATACAATGCTCCATTTCTGTAGAGTGCTTCCGGCTGGCTGCAGTTAATGCAGACTCCACCGACCAAACTGGTTCTTCTAGAGGTGTGTCTTGTTTCCCGGGGGCTCATTTAAGGTCAAGTTGGCTTTGACTTGTTAATGCCATTCCCAATGAGCCCTCCAGTGTAAAACATTTTAAACTTCCATTTTCAGTATTTTGACAATGGCTTGCTGTGATAGAGGTAAGGTTTACAGTTTTACTTGTACTGGGTAAAGAATCCTCAGGTAGCTTCATCGATGTGGGCTGAGCACTGCCTGTGGATTCCTTTGATGTTAGTGCATCAGCAGTCTGAGTCAACTTGTCAATTGCTTAACAGCCCACTCTGCCAAAATGCATTGCAGTTTCCTTATTGCTTTCTGTTGTGTGTTTTTCAGTTTCTGCATGTCCCAGAAAAAGTGTACTCATTAATTTCGCTAAAGGGCTAACATCATTCTCTGTTGGTCAGTTTACTTTTGTTGGTCCAGTGCTGTTCACAGTTTTTTCCACTTTCTATTCACCTTCAGTTTTCTTATTTATTTCTCGTGATTCATTGTATTGGTGATTCCTTTCCTTTTCTTCTGTCTCTTGGGGTATCAAGGCAGGAGAGGAGACCTACTCCCTAACCTCTATAGCCTCATCCTCATCCACTGCTGCAGTGTCCAGCTTGGGAAATGACCAAGGGCTCTCCCTACTGAAGCGTAGGGGTGTTATTATTTAGGACATTAAACTTGTACAATGTTTTACATACTCATTACAAAATCATAAGTTCAAACAAAAATATACAAACAAAAATTTTCATTCCATGTAGAAAAGATAAATTGGCTAAGGAACAGATGTACTACAATCATGGCAGTTTAAACCACCAACTGGCACAATTTTTCCATAAATTATAAAGTTTTTGTCCCTGGTAAACTTGTTTTTCTTTGTTGTATACATTTTGTAATTGAAATTGTACACAATGTATGACATCTAACTGCATCCAAGAGTTTTGTTGCAAGACCCATTTACATCTGGGTAGGTAGACATAATATTTTAAAATACCAGTAATAATCCTTAATGTATTAGGATGATATTTAGCCCATGGTCCTGTACAGATTGCAAGGACTAACATGTCACACTTTATTTCCTTGTATTATGGCCTATCTAATATGTTTGCTAATAAGTTCCAAAGAATCTGAGCATATGAACATTCTAAAAGAAAGATGTGATTGCATTTCAAAAATACCATTACAATTATTCCTAGGGCAAAATCTTTCAATTACCTGTGTATGTTTGTGTGTATTCCTAACTCCTAGTCTCCCGTGACTAGATAACCATATAGTTTCCCACATGTGTTCATTTGTCCTATGTTCTCTTAAAAGCTTTATGGTGACCACTGAGGTTTTCTATGTGCCTAATGGAAATATTAATGTGTCCCCAAAATTTCCATCCATTATACTTTGATACAGTTGCTTCCCAGTGAATAGGGTAACTTCTTCATTTGTTATATTACATTGTTTAATTTTCTTAAAGTATCAATTATGTATTGTGGAAATGTCTCTTTGTTCCATACCATGTGAAAATGTTTTTTCCCCTCTTCCCAGATTGGTATTATTTTTTCCAGGTCTTTCTAAATCCAAATATGCCAGTCTTTGCAATGGAGTATGAGTAATGGTTTAATATTTACAGATATGAACGTTGTGTAAAAAAAGGCTTTTTGGTTTATCATAGCTAGACCTTCTCTATTACATGGTAAATATGTGTAATTCCTTTTAATGGGATTAAGTCTACTCTCCCATAGAGCCTGAAAGAAAATACTACATAATCTTGTTTCGAGATCCATGGTGGGGGGAGGAAAGACCATACTTACTGTAGGTATAAAAAAGAGGTAATAATAGTGGTTTATGAGGAATACTCTTTTCTTTTTTGAAATTTCCATATTTTTCCATTTCCACATTCATGCTTCTCCTTCTTTTATTTTCTGTTCCCAATTAAATTTTTCTATATTGGGAACACTGAATTTAATCCCTAGTATTTTCAGTGCCTATGTTACTATGGGCATATCATTAACTATCGTTCGGTTGTTGTTTGTTTGCTTTCCAAGTTTTAAAGTTTTACTTTTACTAGTATTAATTTTGGCATTAGCTACTTTTGTAAAATCATTCAATAGTGTTATGGCAGCCTGCCCAGATTCTGTGTCTGAGATGAACAGACAGAGATCATCGGCATATGCCATTATTGTTATGGGGGTATATGATCCCTGACTAGGATTCCCCTAATGTTCTAGCTTGGTTAATTTTTTGTATTAAAACGTCTATTCCAAAAATGTAAAGCAAGGGAATTAAGGGCATCTCTGCCTTACCCACTGATTAGTCTGTGTAGTTTTTCCCAATAATCCATTCACTAACACCTTAAAATTTGCATTATGGTATAGTGTCTTAATCCAGGTTATAAATTCCTCTGCCATAGAGTCTTAAAGCTGTAAACAAAAATGTATCTCATACATAATTAAAAGCGTTCGGTTGATCAATAGAAAGGATAAAACCTTTCAATTGATTCATTTGCCCCTTATTTATAATTTCTCTAATTTGTTCTAGGTTGTCAGCTATGTTTCCCCTGGTACTGAACATGTTTGAGCTTTGGGTATAATTAGTGGAGTTACCTAGCTTAGCCATTTGACAGACATTTTTGTTATTTTTTTTTAGTCTGAATTTAATAAGGAGATGAGACTCCAATTCTCTAAATCTGTTGGGTCTCCCCTTTAAAATAATAATATGGTAATGGCTTGTAGTCATTTACTCAACAACAGTTTAAGCGCTAAGATTTCATTAAAGCAGCAGTACTAGATACTCAGGAAGTGATTATCAAAATTCAGCTTTTGGGCTGGAAGCACACAGCCATAGTTCTGGTTTTCATATATGTAAATATTTTTACTAGTGTTCTGCTTTCCATATCTGCAAATATCTTTTACTATCGATCTTTAGCTTTTTAGATATTTTTAAATTTAATTCCATTGTTGAGGATCCACAGTAAATATGACTGCTGCTTAATTTCAGCCAAACTGCCCCCTCACATCACATCACATCTTTTATTTACTTCCATGAATCCCTGTGATGCACATTCCCACTGCTCCTGTGTAGTGCTGTGAATCATTTTCATCACGGGCAGTTGGCAGCCAAGGGTTCCAATTCAACATGATGAGTGGGAGAAATGTAAACAAAAACAAAATAAAATGGACCAAATTATGTGGCTACAATACAGTGAAAACAAGAAAGATTACAAAGTAAGTACTCAACAGAGCACAGGAAACAAACTCTTGCAAAAGATCAGATTTTTTTTATCTAATACTGTTACTTTAATGATTTCTTTCAGTATTAATTTTAGAATATTTTGACATTTTTTATAATATTCTGAGCTTAGCCCATCTGGTCTTGGGACTTTTTGTAGTGAATGTGTTTGAATGACTTCATCGATTTCTGATAGACTAACAGGTTGGATGAGCATTTCTTTGTCAGTTTCCATTAAATTAATTTTATTTATGTCTGTCAAAAATGTGCTCTTTTCTTCTGGATTTTCATCTGGCACCAAAAAGAATTTCCCATATTTACATTCAATGAATTCGAGGATCTGTTCACTTTGTGTAAGTAATGTACCCTGATCATTCGTAAGGCTAATAATGTTTTTTGTTCTATTCCTTTCTTGATTATATTTAAAACATGTCTATAGATTCTTTAGTATTTCTTGTGCCAAATCTTCATTCTGGAGTTAGGGATTTTACTCTATAATAGGGATAGGTTTTCAATTGTGTTCTAACATTTTATATTTGTGTTTTATAATAATGTTTTTCTTTGGTTAGTAGGGTTATGAGTTTAAAAAGCTGTGTTCTGAGTTGTAAATGTAGTAAATATTCTGATTGACCTTTTTTCCTGACTTTATTTTGAAAAAAGATTTGTATCTCCTTTTTTGTATCCACCCACCATTCCAAAACTGTATCACAATATGCTGCAACCATAATTCTAGCTTTAAGTAATTCTAGCCATTTATTACATATGCCTTCAACAGTTAACATCGGTGTGTTGAGTTTCCAGTAACCTAAACCAAACTTTTGTGTATTGGTTAAACTTATTTTAGAAACACAGAAACATAGGTCCAGATTTTCAAGGACCAGAGAATGACACTGGGTGCTTGCATCAAAAACAACTGATGCATGGAGCAGGATGAATCAAACCATGTACCAATTCTGATTTTCAAATTGTGCTTGTGTCAAAAACAGGTATGCATGCACTGCAGTGGCTTGCCCCATGCTTGCACCAAAACAATGCCTGCACCATGGTGGAAAGGATGCCTGTGTCACTGAAATGATGCACCATCCCCTTATTTGAGATTTTCAAACAATGCAACTCCTGTCCTTGTGCCTAAGATGCCTGTTGCTGTTAGACTAGCCAGATCTGGTCTAAGGGACATGAAAGCATATAAAGAGACCCAAAGCAGGTGGCCAAACCTGACTATGCTACTATTAATGGCCAGTATTCTCCTGCAGGACTAGTTTAGAACATTTTGGGGGCTTAGTTTTTGCAATTTCATCTGCTATTTTGTTTTACTTAGCCTGTGTCATTCTCGTCCTTTGTGTCATTTTTTACTCAGCTTGCACCATTTCTTGACTCAGCTTACACCATTTTTGTTACTCAGCTTGCACCATTTTTACTCAGTTTGCAAGATTTTTGTACTCAGTTTGCATAATTTTCATTCCTTGAGTCATTTTTTTAACTCAGCCTGCACCATTTTTGTTACTCAGTTTGCACCATTTTTACTTGGTTTGCACCATTTTAGTACTCAGTTAGCATAATTTTTGTTCCATGAGTCATTTTTATGTTGCTTGCATGCATGTGCAAGAAACATAGTGCCTTCATCGGAGATTTCGGAGGTGTGTCACTTCTTCCTCCAATTCAGTCAGTGGGCTGGCAGGTGCAGCCCCTGAAAGCTATCGCATTTTGAGCTGTCTATGACATGCTCCAAAATGCAGTGGCATATGTTGAGAGGGGAGCTACGCCCAGTGAGCACCGCCGAGCAAGATATCAGCTGCTCACGCCAGCTCCCCACACAGACAGACATCGCGTGTCTCCATACTGTATAGCTGATGGGGTGCCCAATCCCCATCAGCTGAGCTGTGTCCCCCCAGTTGCTGAGCCATGCCTCCCCCCAGTTGTAGGGTTCCAGCTGGGAGCCCACCCCAGCTGGCAAGCACTGTAGTCCTTGGCTGGCAGGGGTGCCCAATCCCCCATTGGCTGAACACCCTCAGTGTCCTGTGCCATGCTGGGAGCCCACCCCAGCATGGCAAACGTCCCATGATGTCTTTTTTAAACCTGTAAAATAAAACTGTCCGTGGTGCGCCTCCCAACCTCCCTCCCACAACCCGCACCCACCCACTGTGCACCCTGCCTCCCACCACCCCTTCACCCAATACTTACCTCCGGACTCTGGCGCGACAATCTTCGTGGACCGGAAACACGCCTGCACTCTTCAAAGCCGACCGCGAACTGAGGAAATGCCGTAAGCTGTATAATGGGTTACATAGGGGTTTCAACTTTATTGCATATCTTAAGATTTTTTTGGATGCATCACTTAACATGGGTTTTATGACCTCTCATGATTAGGTCACTGTCATGGCGTTATCGAGTCCGGCGGGTGATGTCACGCAGTGACTGCGAAATCACCCTTTGGGCCTGAATACTGCCATGACAGTGACATCATTCATGAGAAGGGGTCCCAAAAACCCCATGTTGAAAATTTGGTGCCAAAATTCCAAGAAATGACTGTTTTACGAGGGTACGTTGCACAGTTCCTACACAGGCTCGTAAGTTTGCGAAATTTCAATATTTTCACTCCAGATTTTCAACATTGCCATTTTACCACACCTTCTTATGAGTAGTATAGCTGTCATTTTTCACATCTCACCCAAAATGTGTTTCTGCCCATGTAGCGCAGAATGGAGCAGTCGGTGTGCGAAATCAATGTACGGGACAAATTAAGAAAATCACTGTGACACTGTTCATGTGCAGAAGTCTTAAAATGGCTATGTTGAAAATTTGGTGAAAAAATTCCTAAAAATAAGTGTTTTACGAGCGTGCGTTGCGCAGTTCCTACGCATGCTCGTAAGGTCGCTTATTTTCAATATTTTCACTCCAGATTTCCAACATTGCCATTTTATCACACCTTCTTATGAGTAGCACAGCTGCCATTTTTCATGTCACCCAAAACGTGTTTCTGCCCATGTAGCACACAATGGCGCAGTCGGTGTGCGAGATCAATGTATGGGACAAATTAAGAAAATCACAGTAACACTGTTCATGTGTTAAAATGGCTATGTAGAAAATTTGGTGAAAAAATTCCAAAAAATGACTGTTTTATGAGCGCGTGTTGTACAGTTCCTACGCACGCTCGTAAGTTCGCGAATTTTCAATATTTTCACTCCAGATTTTCAACACTGCCATTTTGCCACACCTAATACTGAACGGAAAGACACAGTGGATGTCTTGGGAGGAAGGCATGAAACTGTCACTTCCAAATACCTAAACAGCACATACAAGCAAGCAACATTCAGCATTGACAAATGCTTGTTTTGACTCAACTTGCACCATTTTTGTTACTCAGTTTGCACCATTGTTACTCAGATTACACCATTTTTGTACTCAGTTTGTGTCATTTCCATTCCTTGGGTCATTTATTTGACTCAGCTTGCACCATTTTTGTTACTCAGCTTGCACCATTTTTACTCAGCTTGCACAATTTTTACTCATTTTGCACAATTTTTGTACTCATTTTGCATCATTTTCATTCTTTGAGTCATTTTGTGACTCAACTTGCACCACTTTTGTTACTCAGCTTGCACTACTTTTGTTACTCAGCTTGCACCATTTTTACTCAGCTGGCACAATTTTTACTCATTTTGCACCATTTTTGTACTCATTTTGCATAATTTTTGTTCCTTGAGTCATTTTATGACTCAGCTTACACCATTTTTGTTACTCAGCTTACACCATTTATTTTGGTACAGCTTGCATCACTCATCTCTTACACCATTTTATTGATGCAGTGGACCTCTGGCATCAGTTTGCAGGACTTTGTCATAAAGAACACTTTTCTTGCAAAATATGGTGCACGGTATTTGATGCACCTAAATCTGACTCAAGCTGGTTGTTTGACGCAGCTTGCATGGATCAAGGACCTTTTGAAAATTTGGCTCATAGACTTTGATGGTAGATAAGAACCACTTGGCCCACTCACTCTGCCCATTTCCCTACCTATTGGAGAAGCTACAGATCTTAGTTAACTAACAGCCTACTTCTTCCAACCCACACCAGAATTGTTTTATGTCTGTCTCATCCATTCTGGAATTTCCCCACTGTTTTGACCCCATGACCTCCTCAGGAAGGCTGCTGCATGCATACACCACCCTCTGCATGAAAACTACTTCCTGATGTTGCCCCTGAGCCACCTCCCCTCTATCTTCAAATTGTGCCCCCTTGTTCTTGCATATCTCTTTTTCTCAATGATGCTACCCACTTGTATGTTGCTGATTCCCTTGAGGTACTTGAACACTTCTGTCATGTCCCCCCTCTCCCTTTTTTCCTCAAGAGTGTATATATTAATCTCCTTTCATCTCTCTTTGCATGGCTTCTGATGCAGACCCTGAACTATTTTAGTTGCCTTTCTCTGTACTGCCTTCATCTTGTCCATGTCCTTGAGGAGATGGGGTCTCAGGAGCTGCATGCAGTACTCCAGATGGGGTCTCACCAACTGTCTGTACAGAGGGATAACAATTTCCTGTTTTCTACTTGTGTTGCCTCTCCGTATACATCCCAGTATCCCCATCCCTCCTTACTGCCTTCTCACATTGCATGTTTACCTTTTGGTCATCTGATATGAGTACCCCCAGGTCCCTTTCCATTTTTGTTGTTGTTAGTACCCCCACACATTGTGTACTCTTCCCTTGGGTTTTTATTTCCTGGGTGCATTACTATACACTTCTTACATTGAATCAAAGCTGCCATACTTTTGACCATTCCTCCAACCTTGCCAAGTCCCTTCTCATCCTTTCCACCACACCTTTGTGTATCAACCCTGTTGCAGATCTTTGAGTCATCTGCAAACAGGTACAGTTTTACTTCCAGTACCACTGCAATGCCACTTATAAAGACATTAAAAAGGACCAGTCCCAGTACTGAACCCTGCAGAACCTCACTAGTAACCCACCTTTCTTCGATGTGGACTTCGTTTACTAGTACCCTCTGTGTCCTGTTGTCCAGCCAATTTTTACCCAGGCTACCACCTTGGGACCCACTCTCAGGCTTGCTAACTTGTTTATTAATCTTTTGTGTGGGACTGTGTCAAATTCCTTGCTATAGTCTAGGTAGGCCATGTACACAGCCCCTCCTTGGTCTACTACTTTGGTCTCCCAGTCAAGAAATCTACTAGATTCATCTGACATGACCTTCCTGCTGTGAATCCATGCTGCCTTGGGTCCTGTGCCCTGTTGGCCTCTAGGTACTCAACAATTCTTTCCTTTAGAAGTGATTCCATCATTCCCTACCACTGGGGTCAAACTAACAGGTCTAGAGTTTCCTGCCTCTGCTTTGCTCCCACTTTTGTGAAGGGGAATCACATCTGCCCTCCTCCAGTCCTCAGGTACCACACCATCCTCCCATGATTTGTTAGAAAGGGTAGTCAGTGGTGTCACTAGTTCTCCCCTTAGTTCTTTTAGAATTCTGGGGTGAATCCCATCAGGTCCCATTGCTTTGTCCACCATCAGTTTTAGGAGTTCTTTCAGAACCATTTCTTCTGTGAAAGAACTGGTATTGACCCCCCCTATCCAGAGTGCTTATATTGATTAGATTAGGTACCTCCCCATCCTCTTCTTTTGTGAATACTGAGCAGACGTATTCATTCAGTATCCCTGCTTTTCCACTGTCATTCTCTGCCCACCTGCCCACCCTACCCTTTATTAAGCCTCACTATCCCTCCCTTGGTCTTTCTTCACTCCCCAATGTACCTATTAAAGTGTTATCCCCCTTCTTAACTGAGTTGGCTCTCTTTTCTTTGGTTTGGGCCTTTGCTATTCTGATGGCCTTCTCCGCTTTCTTTTGCTTTAACTGATACAGTTATCTGTCCTGCTCCTTCTGTGTTTCCTTATACTTCCTAAATGCTTTCTTCTTCTTCTCCCTAACCATCCACGTCACTTCTTTTGAAAACCATAGTGTTTTTTTTTTCCTTCATTTTGATTTGTTTGTTTGTTTCACACAAAGGCTAGCTGCCTCTGTGATGGCAGTTTTGATGTCTCCCCATTGTACTTCCACCCCTCCTTCTTGTCCATTTTCTAGTGCTTTTCTGAGGCATTCTCCCATTTTGACAAATTCATCCCTCCTAAAGTCCAGTACCCTCACTTTTGTATGGCTTGACTTAATGGCTGTGTTTATAGTGAACCACACTGTTTGGTGGTCACATGTTCCTAGATGGCTACCCATTTCTAAATCAGAGATCCTCTCTCCATCTCTGTTTGAGAATACCAGGTCTAAGATTGCACCCTCATGAGTGGGTTCCAACACTAACTGTCTGAGGCATGCCCCCTGTAGGGCATCAAGAATGACCCTGCTCTTGGATGTGGCTGCAGTAGTGGTGCTCCAGTTAACATCTTGCATATTCAGGTTCCCCATCAACAATACCTCTCCTTTTTCTGCCATCCTAAGAATGCCTACTATCATTTCCTTGTCCATTTCCTCTCCCTAAGATGGGGGCCTGTATACAACCCCATGTGGATTGTGCTTCCATTTCCCATCTCCAGGGTGACCCACAGTGCCTCCTCTCCTCCCCTCCCTGTTTACCCTTTAGTTTCATTGCTTTGATCCTTTCCCTTATGTAGGGAGCTACTCCTCCTCCTCCTCTTCTACCCTCCCTGTCCCTCCTGTAGATTGTGTATCCTGGTATGTTGACATCTCAGTCATGGTTCTCTGTTTACCAAGTTTCTGTGACTGCCACGATATCCAAACATCCCTCTTCCATCAAGGCCACTAGTTCAGTTCAGGAAGCCTATTAACAGACTACAGGTTTTTGGTACTCATTGCTCTTCATTTCTTGATGGCCTTACCCCTTTTAGACCCATCTCTGTCCTTACTGCCTTTGCCTTTTTCTCCATTTACCCTTGTCCTTCTCCCTATCGACTTCACTATTTTGGTTTTTACCTCATTAACTCCTTGTTTTGCAGAGGGGGTTGGGATTTTCCTGCTCCTTTTCAGTGCCTCCCCCCTTGGCTAGTTTAAAGGCTTGCCATTGAAGCATTTAATCCTATCACCTAGGAACTTGGTTCCCCTCCTGGGCAGATGTAGACCATCATGCCAGTATAGGCCTGCATCCCTCTGGGTGGACCTCCAGTCCCCAATGAAGCCAAAACACTGAGCTCTGCACCAGTTTTTCAACCATTGATTGAATCCCATGGTATGGAGCACCCTAGTCTCACCCATGCCATAAAAAGACAGCACCATCAAGAAGGTTACTGTGTGTGCTACTTGTCTAAGGCCCCCCCAACTCCACAAATTCCCCCTGCACTGCTCTGATCCCATTCCCAGCCAGGTCATTTGTCCCTAGGTGGTCAATGACATCCAGCTCCCTTCCTGTGCAGCTACTCCCATGATTCTGAGAATTTGCTCCCTGTCCCTCCAAGCCATGGTGCTGGCTAGGCACCTTACCTCCCTCTCCCCTCCCCCCTAGTTCTACCCCCTAACAATTGAGCTCCCACACCAGGAGTTGTTTCCTTCTGCTGTGGGGTCCATGCCACCCTCATGTGGGACTCCTTTGTGGAGGTTTCCAGCATCCTCCTTGGTCTCCACTGTGGGTGCCTCCATAGAGGAACCATGATCTGCCAGAATGGTGTATGAATTGTGGAGAGGTATGACTGGAGGGATGCACCTCTGTTCTACCACCCTCACCTTCCCTGAGCACACTGTGATCCAACCACTCCTCATTCTTGGCAACCTCTGAGGCAGTGGAAGTGGCCCTGGTGGTCCATGGGTGGGAGAGGAGGTCCTCTGAATCCTGACCAACTCAGGCTAGAGATGAGCAACGTCCTCCCTCAGCCCAGAGAGGTGTCTGCAGATGGGACACCAATGTATCCTGCTGAATGTCTCCTGGAAGAATGCCACACCAACAACCACTGCACTGCACCACTCCCATCATGTCTTATTTGTGGCCTCTCAACTGTTGTTTTGTATGGTTACTCTTTCCTCTCTCTATTTACTTTTTTGTTTGTTTTTTCTCCCTGCTTTCCTGTCTCTATGCCCTTGCAGCTCCTGCCCTTCCTGTTAGGAGATGGGCAGTTCCTGTATTCCTCAGTAGTTTCCTTCTTACTTGCTCAGAGAGAGACCTCCAGCAGCTAGGGGGTGAGGGAGAGCTATTCTTTTCCTTCTAGACTAGTGAGTCTTTGTGTCTCTGTGGTCTCTTCCTTCCTTGTCCCAAACAGGAAGTTCCTGTTGTCAGTCAAATTCAGTGCCTATAAAAGTGGAATTGGCTAAGGTTGCAGGTGGAGGGGAGGAAGGGAGGGCTACATAATCCCAGTAGTAAAGTTCTAGCAGCTGCCTCCTTCCTCTTGCTGCTGTCTGCCAACAGCTAACTAGGGAAGTTTTAAATACAGACACCTGACTTTCTGCTGCCTAAGCCACCCCCCACCAATTTCACCTCTCCTCATCACCTAGCTAATTTGCAGTTCCATATAGTCAGATATAGAATGTGCTTGACTGTTGGCTGATAAAACCTTCCCATGTTGCGAAAGGAAGAGAAAATCTATTCTAGTTGAAACTGTATTTATAAAGTAAGTATGACCTCCTTTGTTATGAATCTGCCTACATGAGTCAATAAGGTTAGCTGTGGTGATGATTTGTGTTAAAGCATTAGTATCACAATATAACTTGTTGGTGTTACCAGTTTTGTCCAATAATTCTAAAGGACAATTAAAATCACCTCCTAATATTATGAATTTGGCAGAATGTAAGTAAGGTTGCATTTACTTAAATAACTGTAGTCTGTCAGTTTTTGTTTTGGGGTGTATATTACTCTTATTCTAATAGGGGTATCCTGTAATTACAGGTGCGTGAAAAAAATTCCACCTATCGGAATTTCAACAAAAGTCAGAATTTTGCTTCCTCGAAAGTGCAGAAATTAAATTAGCAACTTTCTCAGAAATTCTGACTTAGAACGACAGAATAAATGTATAAATTGTGGATTATTCTGTTAAACTGTGGAGAAAAACGTCTGCAGAACTGATAACTGAACTGTGGAATAATTACATGTATTGCGGAATAATTCATTAAACTGTGGAATAAAATTCCTCAGAAATGTTATTCCGCAGTTCATGTGTATTATTCTGCAGTTCAGCAAAAAAAGTCTGCAAGACAGGACAAGAATATGCCAAACATATTTGGAAGATTCCAATCTTGCCATTGGTGGAAGTTTGGAAAATTTCACAAAATTTCAAAATTTTTTTTGAAGTTCTGCAAAAGCAGAATTAAAAACGTTCACCCTCATCTACCTGTATTATTACATCAATTATTAACAACCTCCCTGGTTCTATATCCATAATTTTAATTTTAACTGTTATAGAGTGAAACAAAATTCCAACCCCTGAGCAAACATCTTCCCCAATTGACCACACTGAGGTCCCCAAGGCCAAGATTTCTGAGCTCTAATGATGTCATTATTTGTTCAAAGCCTTTTATCTTGTAATAAAATGATTTGTGCACATGCTAATTTTAAAGATGAAAAAAGTGTCTTCTCTTTTCATTCTTTATACCATTCACATTTAAAGTGAGTATATTTAGCTCAGAGTGTTTCATTAGAGAAGTCAGAAAACTTCAAGTTTTACTTTTTTTCTGGTTATTTTGTACATTTTCTTTTCCTTTGTAAGTTCACCATCCTTGTCTGGTAATTCTTTTTGTGAGGAGGCTATTGATGACAGTTCTGAGTCTTCTCCATCATCGTCTTCTCTATTATTTTGTAAGGCCAAGAAACTGTTTTTTGTCATGACTGTGTCCTGTTTGGATACTTTGGATTTAGGAGGTTGTTTGTCACTTCTCCTTTTCCCACCCACTATTTTAAATCATCCTGAGGGATTCTGGTGGGGGGGTCTCATTTTTGTTTTCTGATGGGGTAGGGAAGGGGTTGCTGTTCCTTTGGTCAAGAATCTCCCATGGAGTCTTTTTCATTGCTTTCTCCCTCTATTCTTTTTGGTTGGGTAGATTTTAGTTCCAATTCTGTTTCAAGGTGACCGTTTCCATTTGAAAACAAGTTCTGTGCTTTCTCTCTTTGTTTGTAGGAGTCCAGTACTATCTCCTCTTGGTCATAAAAGGAACCTCTATTGTGAGCTGTCCATGCACTTATATGAGTGATCAGATTCTTCACACAAGTTGCAGCTTACTGGATTCAGGCAGAAGTGGTTGGATTGTCCGGTTCCTAAATATAAGTCACATACTGCATTATCACATGCATTGTTCAATTGCGAGGGTGACCCACATCTGTGACAGGACCTAGGTTGACCATCATAGAAACAGAATCCTTGGTCTCTTCCTATGTAGAAACTACTTTGCAAATGCTGTGTTCCAGTTTCTGTAGTTCTAAGTTTGACTTTTATTCAACCCCCACCCCCCCCCCCGGTCCATATGTTCTCAGAATCCATAATAGGCACTGGTCTTTCTGTGACTTCCACTCTCTGTTTAACCCAGTGTAGGATGTCAGAGATATTTACCCCATCATTTTTAAAAAGAACGGTGATAGTTTTCCCTGTTGGCTTTGTAAACGGAATAATAATAAAGGGAGTCCAGGCAGGTGATGTTTTAACTATATGGTATTTAAGCCAGAATCTATCCAGTAACATCAGATTTCTAAAACATATGTTAATCTGCGTGTCCCCTGATGTGTATATTAAGGCAAATATCTCTGTGACAGTGAATTGCACTGACTCTTTTAATAATTTCCTTGCCACATAGGCTCTGTCAAGGGGTTCTTCTAGGCCTCCCCTGTATTTTAAACGGACCCCATTTTTCCTTTTTGTAGGTTCTTCCTGGTTCAAAAAAAAGGTTTGAAAATGTAAGGGTTCTAGGTGGATTTTCTTTTTTGTTTGGATTTTGATTCTCTGGGTTGGTTAATTTGTCATCTTCTGTATTTGCTGATTTTTTGTCGGGGGGGTTGAATGAGGGAAGCGTGATTTTACAAAGGGTTTTGCCAGTCCATTATTTCAGCCCAAGATGTCATAGATTGTTCTGTTGGTGATGCTCCTTTAACTTTATTGTCTGTATGTTTTGAAGAAACCTGTTTATCTTGTTCTTTTACAATTTTTACAGCCTCCTCTATTGCTTTAGGGGTTGTTTTTATATTATTTCCATCTGAAACCTTTCTGTTAGTAATGTCATGTGAATATTTTTGTGTTACCGAATCTTCAGTATTATAGTCTTGTATAACTTCCGTTTCTGAGTCTGTAGGCTCAACTGTATTTTACCTGCCCTCCAGCTAATTTTGGTTGCCATGGCAACTGAACTGACACTGGCAATGACAGTTTTCATGTCTATTTCTTCATAACATACAGGCTGTTGTAAAAGGAGAAATGTTACCGTTGGTATTTTGATCCCCTTTTGCTGATTCCTGGATTTATTTTGCCATTGGTGCAGTCTCTGATATCCAAGTTTTTCCGTCAGGTGTTTTCTTCCACCCTGCAGCTTGCAGAGCATGTTCCAGCATCCAAGGTTGTTGTTCAGAGGTCTGGTTTGCAACTGGCAAAGGTGTGTCATCTGAAGAGGCAGTATCTTGTGTGTGTATAGAGAAAACTTCCCCCAATGTAGTTGCCCTGGAGCTTGCAGTTTTTTCCAGAGAGTGCAAAGCTTTTTCCTCAGTGGCAAGCATTTTTAGGAGTTTCTTCCTGTGATTCTTGATTTCAGCAAGTTTAACAGCAGGTGTGCTTGTTTTCAGCCCTTGTGGTAGATCCTAGAGTTTCCTCAGGAAAAGTAACTTTTGAAAGAGCATCAGCAGTTTTATTTCTGAAAGTCCAGAACTTCAGTATATGAGGAAATCTCTTCAGGTAGCAGATTTATTTCCATGTCTTGTTTTCCAAGCTCAGGTATTTCAGTAGTGTTACTAAAGACATTGCTCATCTTGATTGTCCATACTGAGAGCTTTATCTCCTGCTCCTCCACACCCCGCTCCTTGGTAAGCCATCTTGCTGACCAAAAGGGTGCATGGATTCCCCCTATTGCAAGAGTAGGGAAACTTTTATTGAAACCAATATTTACAAGAAATTACACAGTTCCATCATATAGTAATTCTTTATATAATCAGTAATAGTATTCAGATACACTCAACCCATATATACATACAATTCATCCAACCTCCATATGCCAAAAAGAAAATAAGCATTATATTTTATTCCATGTCAACTTTATAGCCATGACATTTCTTTTTGTATTTGATCCATTGGCATTCCTTTCCATCTATGTTTCAGTTCTGCTGTTGTCATATGAGATTTACTGTATTGGAATTGTCTCATTATTTCTTTCTCTATTTGTAGTGCAACTGCCAGTGCAGTAGGTGTTATTTGTTGCATTATACATTTTCTGTCACAGTACAAATTTCACCACTGCAAAAATTAATATTAGGGTTCCTGTCTCAATACCCTATATATCCTCTGTACTACCTATTACTGTATTATCATAGATGTACTGTTCCCATTCTCTATTATGCCATCTATTAGCGATCATTAAGCATACTTCTGTCATCCATGGTCAGTCCAGCAAAACTTGATGCATTGTTTCCTCGGATAAATCACATTCTGGCATGTGGCAAAACTCTTCCTCTTTATACTTATGATTTGCATTCTCTTTTAACCCTAATTTCCCATGACAGCAAAGCCAAACCATGTCCCACATCTTTGGTGGTATCCTGTTATTAATTGAATAGCTTGCAATGTCCATCAAGTGTATTCTATCTACGTTTTTATATTCTGGGTTAACTGTATATCCTAGTGCCTGTATGGTTGTATACACACTGTTCCTACTGGGGGATGTCACCTCTGCAACTGTCAGTTTCTATTTTCTAATTTTTTCCAGTAATGGCAAAATATGGTGTGGGTAATTCGCTTTGTTTTCTTAGTCTTGTTGGTAACTGATTCCATTGTGCTATTAATGATGAGAGCCAACTTTTTGCTATTTTCTTCCATTTTCCCCCCATCACAGATGTGAACCTTTGTATATTTATGTGTATAAATATACTGTAGAAAAAACTAATAGGGTTGATTAAGTTTAACCCACCCACTTCATTGATTATATGGTATAATATCTCCCTTTTAATTGGGCTTAATCTGCTCCCTTATATTATTTGGAATACCAAACTCAACAGGGTAGCCTCTAAATTAGCTGGTGGAAGATATACCATACTTAAGTAAGTGCACATTGGTAATAAGAAGGTCTTCACTATACTGACCTTCTTTTCCTTTGTTTGTTGCCATGCCTTCCATGTTTTCACTTTCTCTGCCCCCTCCTCCAATTTTTCTTTCCAGTTTTTATAGGTCATATTTCCTTTTCTGAATTGTATTCCTAATACTGTAATGGATTCTTGTGTGATTGGGGTGTTTTCTAAATTCTCTCATACTACTGTTTTCTCTTTCAGGTTGTGTCCTTTTGCTTTTTGCATGGTTGATCTTGGCACCTGATGTCTTCTAGTAGTCTTCCATCTGCCGTAACACTTGCTTTGCTTCCTGTGTATTGCTACTAGGAGGCATATGTCATCCACATATGCGGTTACTGTCACAATATTGTCCTTCTGAGGTGAACTTATTCCTTTTATGTCAGAATTTTGTTGTTTGGACCTTAATGGGTGTCTATATAGTATACTTAAAATATCAGACTTATGGGGCACCCTAGGGGACTTTCTTTGGTGTCATGGCCAGATTTCCCCCCCATTCACTAAAAATACCACCAACAGCTTAATCTGGTTTTGTAAGTCAGTTTATATCTGTACACATATTCCCTTTCCCTTGCCCCCTGGTCATACCTGGAAATGAGCTGTGGGTCACTATGCCTCACCCAGTCACAGACTTTCAAATAAAAAAAAATAAAAATAAAAATTTTCAGTTAAGTATAATATTTCCCAATGTTGACCCGTAGGCTATTATTAGCTCTTTTTTAATTAAGAGTGCCTTTACTGTAAGAACCAGTAATCCTGCATAATATTTGCTTAAACCGTAGTGGCCATCAGGTGCACCTGAATCAACCAGATGCTTATGTGCAGAGAAAGGACAATGGCTACAGGTTGAAAGTGAATCTGAATGTGTTGCTGCCCTAAGAAAAATTCAACTTGGCTCACCCAAGTTATACCCTACTTCACTGTCCACTCCTCAATTAACTTACTGGACAAACTCCACAACTGAAACAGAGGTGAAGCTGGACTATTGCAGAAGACTCCCTTGTTAGAATCCGAAGGAATGTGCATGAGACTACTTTGTCCATGTCCAAGTAGCCAATATTCCTGCTGCTGTGTCCTGGGTAAGTCCACTTGTGCCCCCAGACAGATCAGGCCTGCTTTAAGGAGGCACAAAGTCACACCATGCAGTGTATACTGCTCTGTACCTTAATTATTTACCCCCCTTGCTGTTGTCCATTCTTTGTTGCACCCTGGGCATAAGAAAGGAGCCCTACAGCTGAGTTTTGTTCCTTCCACTAGATAATTTTGTCCCCTACTACCACCTTATGCCCAATAATGGACCTACACAGTGACTCCTGGACCATATCCTGTATGTGCATGTGGATATCCACAAATTGAAAGTGGAGGTAAACCTGCCTCATTATACTCCCAAGTGCATACCTGAGAGTTCACCTCAAACCTGCCACACACACTCACTTATGTGAGCCCATACCATACTCTCCTTTTATTGCAACACTTGACCTGGCACAAAAAATCCAATTTACATAGACCCAAAATAGGGAAAGCAATGAAAAATTATTACCAAGATAAAAAATATGCAGCCAAACCAGGATACCAATTTGCTACACGTTAAACAAGACACATAATCCCTGTGTATTTCGAAACTCCTACTTTTAAGAAGAGCAGGGCATTATGATTTATGGTGGGATCTGCTAATAACCTAAACACCTTCTTATTAACACTTATTCAAACAAAAAAAATGTCAAAGTCTTGAGAAAGCACCTGAGTGTGCAAAGACATATGGCTGCGGAGGGAGGCAGTGTCTGAGTTTACTGATGTATGTTTTATTTGTGTACTAAAAGTTTATCCAGCTAATGCAGCATAATGTGTTTGGGTCTGTGCAGTGGTGTTTGAGGAGCCAAGTTGTTCTGCTAATCTGTGAAAACCATTTCCAATGTCACATGTAGGCTTAACATAAAACATTTCACAGAGTCTTATCAACAAGTTATCATAGGGTCCATGTCAGAGTATTATTCTATATCCACAAATCCAGAGTCATTTTATTTACTATAAAAAATAAACATGGGTTAGAGATGGCATATGATAGGAAAATAGTGTCATGGCCAATTTATCACTAGTCCATGCCACAGTACAAAACTTCTCTAGCTCCTGAATGCCTCTGCTCTCTTAATGCACACTCCACTATAGAAGAGGGGCTCATAATTTTGGTTTGGAGAGCAAGTTGGGCAATTTTTTTCAAAAGATATTGCAGGCCTAATATCAGTCTTAGATGCCTTATCCTATCCCTTGGCTTTTGTCCTTTCCATATGAAATAAATAGTACCACTGTAAGGACAGTCTGGCATCTCCCACTGACTGTTATAGCTAAGTGAACTGCATTTCAGGGTCCATCATGAGTTCCTGTCCAGACTCTCATGAAATTCTTTGCTGAACTGTTAATGTGCAACTGTAGTTAAGAGGGTGAGGAGAGAAGACATTAGTTTTTATGTAAAACTTTGCACTGATCTAGATGTTCTCATTCACTACCAGACAACTGGAAAAATCCACACTGGGTATATTCACATCCACCGTGCCAGACCGACAATATTTTGACTCTGGCAGACTGTAGGTAACCTTGACCTTGATGAAGACCCTTGCTGATCAGCTTCTGGCTGTTTCTATTTGTAAACCTCTGGGCTGCTTGGTTCACCTGCACTAACAATTTCCTTAATGGCTGTTACTATGAAGCATTTTGCAAGGTATGTATTTGGCTGGATAATTTCTAGTCTCGCAGATATGTGTTACACACCCAAACTGGTACATGTTCATTTGTAACATCCATCATGACCAATGGCTAGGCCGCTAGGAAGACATGCTGACTAATAACCTTCAGCAGTACAGTATAAGATATTCCATCAAGTCCTCTTGGGACCCTGAATTCAATATGAGTCTTGACCAGCAGCAAGAAAAATAGCTCATCGGCTTGTATGCTTTACCTTATCAGCCTTTCCTTCAGTTCCTCTAAACTCTTCTCAAAGTGTCCAGCTAAGCTGCATACCATCCTGTGGACTGCTGTTTCACTCTGGCTAGATATTCCTTCCTATGAGTAACACACATACATCTTTGACTTGCACTAATATCATCCCTGTAAGCAAAGGAATAGCAATTTGGTACTCTGTGGCAGGAACAACAAATGTGGGCACATTTTCAAGTGCCTGGCCAAGAAAACCTTATGTATCCTGCAGTCCTCCATGGTGTTGAACCTGTTATCCCTTAACTCCTTCAATAGAGACATCTGGGGGTGTCAGTTCTTGTTGCTTAGACAGGGTTGATGCTTCAAAAATTAATCAGTAATTGCTGTTACCTGAGAGTCTGAATCTATCAATGCTATGAGTCTATATCCAGTCCTATTTACTTTTACTAATCCTTCCTTACTTGTGCCTCCAAATAGTGTGCCACCTGTTTTTATACCAGTTTTCTGGATTTGTTTACCACTTCCATCTACAATCTCATTAGAGTGAGGATTTAACTGTAGGGAAATGCCCTTATATTCCCCAGCGGCAATAGGATCTTATGGTTTAAAGCATGCCAACCAGACTGTCTCCCCACTATATTAGTCACAGTGCCATTTTGTTAAATGGCTCAGTATACACAGCGGTGGAGGAAACTCTCCCTCCAACTGTTCTGTGAATGCTGATACTGACTACCAGGCATTGAAGATACTGGTTGTGGGCTCTGTTTTGAAGCAGAGGTAAACATAGTAACCTGTTCCTCTAGTTAATAATGTCCTATCTGACTTCTCCTCCTGTCCAATGGTTAGCTTTCCCATTAGCACCATCAATTAAGAAGGTTCTGAATGTTGCTTATGCAAAGCACTGGGTCTGCCTTCATCATCACTGATGTGTCCCTACTTAGCCCTCTCAGTCTGGGGCTGACTGTGAATCTTATCCCTGGTTGGAAGTGAGAACTTCCTAATCTCCCTTGTTAAGTCCCTGAGGTCCCACATAGCTCCTGAACACTCATTGACCTGGATTTCACACACACACGCATATCACAGCTAAACCTCTTTATCCTGCAAGCCTCTCATACATTGACATGCTAATTTATAATCCTGCTATGGAAATGGGTGAATTACCATTCCACTCTTCTTTAAGTCACATATGAAGAGGCTGTTTTAGCAGGGCATTGTGCCCTTTCTTAGATATCTGCCAAGGGATCCAGTAATGGCTGGAAGTCATTGCAATCTGCTCTTACCTCATCAAATGCCAGGTCTGGGATTTGCTTATACAGTGACAAGTTTAGAATAAGCTTTTTTGCAAACTGAAGACTAGGTGGCAAATCTCCTGCATTGAGCAGATACTGCATGTCCCTGATCCAGTCATCTTGACTCATCTATCAAATGCTTACTGTCTGGATTACCATTAAATACTCATACACTTCACACTTGGTGTGATAATGTTAGGGCATATGGTGGAGCTGGTGTATAGAAGCAGGCAGCACTCCACCACTGGTGTGATAGAGGGTGTGAGCTGGGTATTCATGGGAGGGTTTGTATTTGGAGGTTGAGAGAAATGCACTGATCCTTGCAGATCACAAGGCAATTCATTATCAATAGGTAATGCCCCCTTCACCTGACTCTGTTAAACTGCTCCCTGAATTGTGTTTGCTATTTGGCACCAAGGATGGACCTAATGGGGGAAGAGGCATATAGCTTCCTGGAGGAGCAGTATTGTGATCCTCTGCCAAAGTGTTTAAATTATGTGCCAACCTACTTTGGTTAAGAGGTGATGGCTCACTTAACTGAGTTATAGGTCTGCTGGCACTAGTCTTATTCCCTATTGCCATCCCCCTTTGTCTTTCCTAATATTTACTTACAGTACCTTGAGAGGTATTCTGATAGACAGGGACACTGTGGTGCTAGGAGGTTACTGCCTGGACCACGTAGACTGTACTGGGATACTTTTCTGGTGAACCTGAATTCTGTCACAGCTGTACATTACAGTAAGAGTATGGTGTTGCTCAAGGGTTTTCTGCACACTTCAGCCAGATGGGATAAACGGTTTGCTAGCACTTATAATTTTCCATACAACATTTTATCTCATTTAATTATGGTTTGCCCTTTTGTATCTGGCTGAGTTATACTTCATATAACTCACATAACTATTAACATTTAATTACTGTTTGTCCTTTTGTATTTGGCCAAGTCATACTTTATATAACTCACATAACTATTAAATAGCTTTTTCCAACAGCTGCTATACCAGAAACACAACATTGAACAGATCAGATTTTCTCAAAACAATACCATGCTGCCATATTTTTTTAACTTGAAACCTGAGCTATATGTTTGCTTGCATGACTATTAAACACACAGTGAATTTCATTTTATAGCACTGTGAGGCATCACATATAAGCATACTACTGCATCACAAACAGAACCCTAACAACTAGACCGGCAAATCAAACTTGCTGCCTGTATAAAAGTTGTTACTCCTTTCCCTGCTGGTAACCAAGAGTCATTCTGAAAATTGTCCTGCTGCTAACCAAGAATCACTATGTGTTCAGTCCCACAAAGGCTGGAGTCCCTGTCAGTTACAGAATGTTGGCAGACTGACCACAAGCTGTTCTGGTCTGGCTCCCTCAGTCTCCTCTGTTCTAACCTGCAACTACACATTCTTTCCTCCCTCAGTCTATTTAAATCAAGTCCTGATGGTTTGGACCCTAAATTGCTTCATCTCTGCCCCTGCCATTGCCTCCCTCTCACCCACATTCTCAAATTATCTTCTCCTCTGTGCTGTCCCTCAGTCCAGGAAGTTTACAAAGTTCTCCCTTCACAAAGGTTGCAACCACATCTCCTCTGGCATCTTCTGCCCTATTTCCTTCTTCCCACTCTTGCCAAGCTGCAAGAGAAACTACATCCATAATTACAAAACATATGAACATACAAAACTGCCAGCAGATACAGACCATATGGTCCATCAAGTCTGCTCGATTGTAAAGCTAGCAATCCTTCATTCTGCATCTGCCCTACCTCCTCCTCCTCGGTGACCCTCCCATTTGCTTTGTCTCATTCCTTCTAAAACTATCCACCAACTTGCAGGACACTACCTCTTCGGGCAACACATTCCACCTAAACACCACTCTTTCCATGAAGAAGTATCTCCTCATTTCCCTCCTGAATCGTCCACCTCCAATCTCAGATCATGCCCCTTGTTACCTTCCTCTCCTCAACTTAAAAATCCTCTGTACCAGTTCTGTTTATACCCTTCATGTAGTTAAAGTTCTCAATCATATCTCCCCTATCCCCCTCTCTCTAGGGAGTACATGTTTATCTCCCTCAGTCTCACCTCGTAGAGTTTGTCTTCCATTTCCAGGATCATCCTTGATGCTCTGTGCTGGACCCCTCCAGTGGTCTAACATCTTTTTCAAGTATGGGAGCCAGCACTGCATGCAGTACTCAGGTGTGGCCTCACCAGCGACCTGTACAGAGGCAGGATCAACTCCCCCTTCTGGAGGCAATTCCTCTAGTGATACACACCACCATCTTGTTGGCTTTAGCTGCTGCTTTCCTGTGCTGAGTGGTTCATTTTGTCCTGTTATAACCATCCCAAGATCCTTTCTCCTCTGTAGTTGCTATCTGCACCCCTCCCAAGTGATAACACCTATTTGGGTTCCTTGCTCCCACATGCATGACTTTGCACTTCTTGGCATTGAACCCTAGCTATGTGTCAAACCAGCACTCAAGTTTAGCAGGTCCTCCTGCAGCACATGCCATCCTGCTGTGATCCACCACTGCACCGATATAGGTGTCATCCAAAGAGAGACTTATCTTGTTCTTAATGCCATGTAAGATGTCGGCGATGAAAATGCCAAACAGCAGTAGGCCCAGTATCAATCAATGTGGTACCCTGCTTGTTACAGCTCTTGGAGCTGAGAGTTCCCTCCCACCACTAGCCTCTGTCATCTGCCTTGCAGCCAATTCTTGATCCAGTTTAGCATCTTTGCCCCTGCTCCCTGGTATCCCACTTTGCTAATCAGCATCCCATGTGGCACTGAATCAAGAGCTTTGCTGATGTCCAGGTACAGGACATCAACTGCAGGGCCCTTGTCAAGATCCCTAATCACCCAGGCATAATAGTCAACTAGGCTGGTCTGGCAGGATCTACCTGAAACAAACCCATGTTGCTTACTGTCCTGGATTCCATTACCTTTCAGAAAGGTTACCTATCTCTCTTTGAGAATTGTCTCCATTTACTCTCCCACAATGGATGTGAGGCACAGTGGTCTATAGTTGCTTGGTTCATCCTTGGGTCTGCTTTTGTGGAGGGGTACCACATGTGCCATCCTCCAGTCTTGGGGTATGCACCCTGTTTCCAGAGAGGTGCTGAACAAGTCTGCCAATGACTTTGCCGGTCCTCAGCCAATTCCTTTAGAACCTGGGGGTGTACACCATCTGGTCCTTATGCCTTATCCTCCTTTAGGTCCTTTAAACCTTCTAGTACCCTGACTGCTGTGATTTCCCTATCTGTTACCCCCCCATGCCAACCGTCCCTAACCCCTGTGGCAGTGACCCATCCTTCTCCTTAGTAAATACAGAACAGAAGTTAGTGCTTCTGCATGCTCTGACTCTTTCACTGCCCACCCCCATTTTTCCTGATCCTTACTATTTGATCCTTGAAGCTCCTTCTCTTCCTTTGTACCTGAAGAAGTATTTTTCTCCATCCTTGATACCCTGTTCCAGCCTTGGCTGCCCCTACTGCTCTGGTCACCTCCATTGATTTCCTCAGGTACTCCTCCTTATCCTCCTGCCACCTGGATCTCTTGAATCTCCTGAAGGCTGTCCTTTTTCCCTCACCTTTGCCAACACCTCCCCTCTTAGACCAACTCAGTTTCTTGTCCCTAGCCCTCTTGCTTTGGTCTTGTTACAGGATCTAGTTGCCTCCGTGAGCCCTAATTTGATAACTTCCCATTTAGTATCCATGTGTGGTTGGATTCTGGCTAGGTGCCCTGTCATTATTTTCCACCATCCTCTCAAGAGCAGCTCTCCTGAACACCCTCTTCCCACAGTGTCCTTGCCCATGGTGAGTGAGAACCACACTGTATGGTGGTCACTCCCTGCCAGCGGATCCTCCACCCCCAGTTCCCTGACAAACTCTCCATTAGACAGCACAAGGTCCAGAGTAGTATCTATTTGCAGATGATACAAAGATCTGCAGTAGGGTGGACACCCCTGTGGGATGGAGGCCATGAGAAAGGACCTGAAGATTCTGGAAGGGTGGTTGGAAGCTTGGTAGATAGGATCAATGTCAAAAGTGTGCAGTGATGCAGATGGGATGTAAGAACCTGCAAGCAGCTTACACTGTGGGTTACCCTTTTTCCTCCTTCTCCCAGATTGCACCTTGAAATGAGTCTTGGTTCAGTGTGTCTTTCCTCATTACCAATTTTCAAATAAATAAATAAATGCCTGTATCTGGGAAAAGCTCTCTTCAAGAAAAATGGCTGTTAGAACTCTAGAGAAGCACAGGTAGGGAGAGAAAATGCATCTGGGAAAAGAAGGACTGAAACTCAAAGGAGGGAAGGAAGGAAGGAAGGAAGGAAGGAAGGAAGGAAGGGGAAATTGTTTAACAAGGAAAGGCACACTAAGCCAAAGCATGTTTCCAGGTGTGGCCTGGGAACACATGGAAGTAAAGTAACTTTCTTAGGGTCACACAGTATGCAAGTGGAGCTGTGGAATTCAAACCCAGGTCTCCAGGTTTGCAGCTCAGAGCCCTAAACAGCTGTGCTATACTGCCTCCTAAAAATCTAAACAATTAAGGATGAAGCTGATGAAAACCTTCTTTTATTGACTTTATAATTAATGTCTTTACTTTTCATTAGTTTAACATGTTTTACAGTTTAAAAATGTAAAAACTACTAACATAATATAAACTACTTGAAAGTGTTGAAGTAAATGTAATGCATTTCTTAAATTTTTCAGCAGTCTAAAAACATTTCAGTCTGTATGTCATTACTTCATCAGCATACTGTAAGTGTAATAAGCCACTCTAGGGTATGGGGCTCTGCAGAATTAATACATGACCCAGCTGTGTAGATCATCTAGCTTTCAGCCTCTTGCATCACAATTCAGCCAAGGTGTTCAATAATTCTGCAGAAACCCGTGCACTGTTATGCCTTATGGTTTCTATGTATACCATGATGTGACTAAATCTTGCAACTTGATTGGCCAAGAGACTATGGTATAGAGAAGCATACCGTATATCACAATCTGTATAGCATGGCTCAGAACTAACTCCAACCTACAACCACATCCAAAACTCTATGACATTTCCAAATCATTCATCATTCACAGACTCAGTCATTGTAAGAAAACTGAACACCTTTACAGTTTCTTATATACTACAGCTACATGACATTAGGCACTGAAACTGTTTCAAAGAAAACAGTAAACCATGCAAAATGGAATTTAAGACAGACACTCTTACATACCAAAAATAACTTCACTTTTAAATCCATACAGTTCTCCTCATTGCTTTATTAAGTGTCATTTTCTTCAGTCCTATGAAACCACATTTTAAATGGTGCTAAAATAACTTCTGGGAAAGCAAATTCTACAAAGACAGAGGTCTGGCTTTATGACAAGCAGCTTTCACATATGAAAGGAACTTACTTTTAAACCTTACATTTCACAGTCATAGTTTCTGTTTTTAAAGCCATTTTCTTGTCCTTATGTGAAACCAAACTAAAACAGAACAGTTAAAACAATGTCTAACATACAAAATAAATACCTGTACAAGAGTGCCTGCAAATCTTTAGAAACTCCCACTGGACAGGTGATTCCAGCAATGTTGCAGAATCAAAAACTAACCTTGTGGATCTTGAAAACATAAGCACCACCACCAGTGAAGGATAGTCCAAAATTAACCCTACAAAAAACATAGCCGTGGACACCACTAAAACCCAAATTAAATTCAAAATGGAATGTAATATAAACCTGACCCTGTTACACAGTTACTGTTATAAACAATGGTGTTCTCTGTGTGATACACTGTATCATATGCACAGCCATGAGGGTTTGTAGGCACCTAACCTCTAGCCTTATGCATGCAAAGCATCCTGGGTTGTGCATATACCTGTACTACTGCATAAAAGACGAGAACTAATTGTTTATAATTGGGCATGAACGAACCTCTAAATGTTCTGAAGTGTGGATAAGAAATAGAAAATTCTGATAGTTATCTGAATGTTATCAGCACCTTCAGAGCCTTTTTCATATTTGTTTAATTTTATGTACACCAAACACCAGGCAGTGTTTTGTGAGCAAGTACTTAAATCTACTTAGCTACTGCATGATCTTAATTATGTATGTATGGTGTACATTAGTTCTACACTCCCAATGCTGCAGCAGAAATATAGAGGAGGAACAAATAAAGTTCAGTTTTAGTTTGCTTTTGAAGTTCTTCTGCTGCTTTGTTATGTTACAAAAATGTAGCTCAAATTAATAAGTACGAACTAGCTGGGTAGCCACCTTCTGTTTTTATAAGGCTGCTTGGCATTGCCAGAGAGGGACCTGTGAGCAGCTGTAATGCACTCTGATAGTAAGAGTACAGATCTATAGGGATCTATAACACTGCATATCAAGAATGTTGAGCAGAAATGAGGGGAGGCTCAGGATGCCCACACCTCTAAAGAGGTGCTGCACAAACTTGGTCCTGGTGTCCAGAATAGCCTCTTGTCCAGTCATAAACACCATAGAAGGCTCATACCCTTTAGTTGTAATTTTTTTGAGTCTTTAGTTTCTCATGTCACTACAGAACAAAGCTAGCAATGTTTCATAGCCCACAATGTTACTTCCTCCCAGCGCAACAGTGATCTTCTTCATCTTAGACTTTCTTTTTCTAAACAAAATGCTGAGTTTAATGATTTAACATGTATAATAACACATTTTGTAAGGACATGACTTCTCCTAGGATACCTGCTCATACTGCTTACTATTGTTTTCTTTGGTATCTGTCTGGGTCTATCCCCACTGCTGAACTGTAGCTCTGTGCATGATGGTTGCCTAGTCCCTCAGCCACAAGGGAGCCCTGTTCTTTAAAAAGGTGCTATATAATTATGCCTCTGACATTGTAATGCTATTGATACCATCTGTCATCAAGGCACAGGCCAGGAAGAATAGGAAAACCAAGAGCAGTTGTAAAATTTGCAAGTAACATTTTAATATTATCAATGCTTCATAGCCTACAGTGGTACTTCCTCCCAGCCCAACAGCGATCTCCTACATCTTGGACTTTCTTTTCTAAACCAAATATTCAGTTTAATGATTTTACATGTATGATAACACATTTTGTAAGGGCAAGGATCTCCTAGGATACCTGCTCATACTGCTCACTATTATTTTCTTAGGTATCTGGTCTAACCCTCACTGCTGAACTGTAGTTCTGTGCATGATGGTTGCCTGATGGTTTCATTAGATCACAAATCCATAATACCCAACCTTTGTATAGCCATACTCAATATAGAAAACCAATCTGTGCCATCTGTGTTTACCAAAAGTGTTTTATAATAATCTAGCCAACAGATTTTAGGTAAACAGCCATCTCCCATTTTCATTATTCTGCCCCAAAGTTTAACAGCTCTAATTAGAATTCTAGATCTGATTGCTAACATACCAGTTTCCAGTCTTATGAAACTAGATGGACAATCTTGATACATTAAGTATAGTCCGGATAAAAGAATTTTGAACTACCTTAGCATTTAAACTATCAACATACATCCCCAAATTTCACTTCTAAATTAAGATTGACTTACTGTTCCTGCCTCAAAGGGAGCTTTGATCACAACAAACGAGTTGTTGGCAAATTTGTGGGCAAATGGTGTGATCTCATCTACAGACCTATATGAGCTGTTTTTACCTTGACCAAATAAGATTTCCAAGACATTTTGAATCAACAGTCACACCTAAATACTTGTATTCTTTAACTTCTTCAAAAGCATTGTTTTCTATAATCCATGATTTAGTTGTTTTTTGTCTAATTTTTTAGTAAAACAGAGTATGTTAGATTTCTCTACATTCAGCTCAAGCTTTAAAAGAGTTAGAGAGTTTATAATGCTAGCCATGTCCCTTCATTCATCTAGAGGTGTTTGGGAGATATGTATCACATCATCTGCATATAAAAGAACTTGTATTTTTTCATTATAGTTTGAGGGACCAAAAGTATTAATAACCAAGATGTTTTTTTATTAGCAGTTCAATATATAGATTAAATAAAAGTGGTACAAGAAGGCACCCTTGTTTGACTCCTCCATTTAATTTAAGAGCATCTGTTAGAGCTCCACCACAAGAGTGCTGAATCCCAGCTGTGGTGTTATGATGTAGCATTTTTGGTATTGCCAAGAGATGAGAGTCAATCCCTGCATTAGCTAAAATTTCTGATATTATCTGCCTGTCAACAGAATCAAAGGCTGCCTTCATGTCAGTAAACCTGACATAAAGTACATAATTTCTCTTCTTGACATATTTATCTACTAAATAGTTGAGTATGAATAGTAAACCTAAAGTACTGAGTTTTTCTTAAATCTACACTAGAATTTGAAAATTTAATTGTTATAGTTTGACCAGAAATAAAGTCGCTCCAGAATTAACCTTAAATAAATTTTTTGTAACACTGGTAAAAGAATAATTGGTCTGTGGCATTCGGGTCCAATTTATTCTCTTTTAAACAGAGGCAAAATAATTCCTTTATTCCATTTCTCATGGAGTATGAGGTAACACTTAGTGCTATAAAATTTGTAGTTAAATAATTAGCCCAAAAGTCAGAATTATGCAAATTAATTTCTGCTGGAAGGCTGTCCACTCCTGTAGGTTTGTTTCTTTTTTGACTTTCAATAGCTAATTTAATATATTTTGTAGAAAACTGAAACATATTATTGTTCACAGAGTCCAGATCTATACCCATACTTATAACTGACTCCCCACCTTCTTTTCCCACTTGATAAATTTTTGAAAATGCTCTAATCACATATCTGCAGAGATCATACTGTCAGTATTATAACATATATTGTTTGTGTCCTGTCTATAAGTTGCAAGAGCCCAGAAAATGTTTGAGTGTTTCTTTCTTTTTTTGCAAATCACTTTATTTTATTGACATTCTCATACAAAAAGGAAAACATCCAAATAACAACTACTAAACCAATTAAAACAGAAAACAAAAGGATAAAGAAAAACCCCTAACCCCCCTCTCTGAACACGAAACCCTAGTCCCCCCACCCACCCCTTTTTCCATCAGCTGCCCACACCTTAACATGATTGTTAGGAAAACTGGGTAGAGTCGTTGTCCTCAATTCTTAACTAAGAATAGAAAATCCACCTCTAGGGGAGGGGGTATACGATTATATCTACAGTTTGACATGAAGCAGGTAGGTCGGGAAAAATAACAAAGGAGGGATTAAGGACATATTGGTAGAAATGCCTATGCAGACCGGAAGTTAGTAATATAGTAGATGAATTAATGAGCTGAGACATTGCTTACTGATTGTGGGTCCATATCTAGTGATAGCAGGCTAATAACCATATTTCGATTTCAATTTGCCAGTCAAGTTATCCCAACATTTTGTAAACTTAGTTAAGACATTATAGCAAGTTGCTACCAATTTTTCTGCATTTAGAGCACTCAAAAACTCTTCCCACCACTCTTTACAAGAAGGAGTCCAATTGTCTTGCGAGTGACGTAAGATTAGTATTTTTGTCACCGATGCCACCAAGGCAATTTGGCATTTTTGGGATCCTAATAAAGTGCAGGGGTATTTTCCAAGTACACAAGTTTCCATGCTAAAAAGGGAAGATAAATAACAATATGGTAATATCCACCCTTTAACTTCTT
This sequence comes from Neoceratodus forsteri, assembly GCA_016271365.2. NCBI lineage: Eukaryota > Metazoa > Chordata > Ceratodontiformes > Ceratodontidae > Neoceratodus > Neoceratodus forsteri. The sequence goes on along the minus strand of CM057455.1, from coordinate 761,404,528 downwards.
GCCAAAATTTGGCTATCTTAGGACACTCCCAAAACTTGTGTAAAATAGTAACTAATTGATCACCACAGTCAGGGCATAATGGGGAATCATATTTTTTTAGTCTGTATAACTTAGCCGGCGATAAGTATAAGTTATGAAGTAACTTGAATTGGATCTCCCGCAGCCTATCTTGCTTGACACAAGAATATAAATCCCTCCATATTCCTTCCCAAGTTTCCTCAGACCAACCCAGACCCAGGTTGGTTTCCCAATATATGGGAATAGATGATCTTTTGGGGCCCAGGTCTGAAATAATATACCTATATATTCTGGAGACTGGCTTATCGAGCCCTGCCTTCCCATTCAAGATCTTAATTAAATGGCCAGCTGCTTCCGACACAGCCCCTTTGCACGTAAAGGAACTTATGCTTTTATAAGTCTGGAAAAATCGCAAAAGGTCTGACGATTGAACTTTAAGCTTGTTGACCAATTCAGTTAGAGAGGAAAAAAGGGTGCCCGAAAAAAAAGACAAAATACGGGGTTTCCCAGAGTAGTTCTGTATAAACCTAGTTATGGGCTTATTATCCACTAATAAATTGAGATTCCTTAAAATAGGTTGGGACAGATCATACACATGAGAGATTTGCAACTTAGAAAACAATTGATGCATTGCCCTCAAATTCCATCCCAAGGGAGTATTCCTTAAACACTTAGGTATTCTGGACCACGGCAAATATAGACAAGATTCTAAATCTATATTCTCTCGATCTGCGGCCTTGCGGTCCAAGTCTAATCCAAATGAGAAGGTGTCATTCTGTCCTGACCACAGCACAAAATTGGCTGCATGTGTGGCTAAATAATACGAATAAAAAATCTGGGATCTGTAGGCCACCCACACTGCGAGGCAACGTTAGCTTAATATAAGATCTCCGAGGGGGTTTGCCTCTCCATAAAAAATCAGAACAGGATTTGTGAAGATGGTCAAAAAAAACTTTGGGTAAATATATATTAAGGTTCCTCAATGGATAAAAAATTTTAGGCAAAACCATCATCTTGATTGTATTAACTCTACCTAAGAAAGTCAAGGGGAGATTCTTCCACCTCTGCAGGTCTTCCCCAATATCGTCTATTAAAGGCTTGAGGTTTAGGCTAGGGTAATTTCTCCAAGTCCTTAGATATCTGGATACCCAAATAGGTTAAAGAGTCTGACTGCCATTGCAAGCCTAATGTAGTACACCACACCTTATGTAAGTGTGGCGATAATGGATAAACTACAGTTTTACTTCTATTGAGTTTATAGCCAGCAAATTCACTGAATTCTGAGATTATCGACAGTAGTCGGGGAAGTGAGGTAGTGCTGTTCCTAATATGTAGCAACAAGTCGTCCGCGAAGGCGGAAGTTTTGAACTCCGAGTTACCTAGGCATATAGCCTGAACTAATGGGTCACTATGAATGGCTCTTATCAGGGGCTCCAAATATAGATTAAATAAATATGGATGATCAAGCAACCCTGACGAAAGTGCCTCTCAAAGGGAAATGCATTTGAGATTAAATTATTACACTGGATCCTTGCAGACGGATTCTTATACAATATACTAACATAATGGATAAATTCTTTAGGGAAGCCAAATTTAGTCAATGTCATAAACATGGAACTCCACTCGACCCTATCAAAGGCCTTCTCAGCATCTAATGACACTAGAGAGGCTTCAACTTCCGGGTCCTCCGCAGCTGAAATCAAATAAAACAATTTTCTGAAATTTTCTGCCGAGGATCGGCCTGCAACAAAACCAGCTTGCTCCGGACTCAGCAAAATATTCCACATAACTTTTAGCCGATTGGCCAGAATCTTGGCATATATCTTAATGTCCACATTTAACAAAGAAATGGGTCTGTAATTACTTGCTGAGTCTGGAGTTTTACCCGGCTTAGGTAACAATATGATCCTTGCCTCGAATAAAGAATTCTCCTTACCCATAGCCTGCAACAATAGGTATAGAGTTGATAAAGGAGGGGATCAATTTACCCTTAAACGACTTATAAAAGAGGGGGTAAAGCCGTCGTCCAGGGGCTTTATCTAGTTTTAATGAGTCGATTGCCGTAGCAATTTCCTCATATGTAAAAGGGGTTGCTAAGGGTTGTTTTGACTCTATGGGTACCTGTGGGAAGGGTATTTTATCTAGAAAAGCTCTCATTTTAGCCTCGCTATGGGCCAACTGTGGCTGACTCGAATATAAGTCTTTGTAATAGTCTTAAAAAAAACCCAAAATACCCTTAGGGTCCACAATTAAGCTATTCGAAACGGGGTGTTTCAAGGCAGCTACCCACTTTTCCTCTGACCTTTTTTTAGTTGCCAACAAATTGCCTGACTTACTTCCCCTACCTATATACGCTGCTTTGGATTTGGAGACTAGCTTGTTTGCTTTATCCTTTAGGGTGTTTTCATACCAACTTCATAAATTAACAAGTTCATGCTCTTGTTCCTGGGTCCTATTTGATTCATCGTGGCCTCTAACAGCGATATATTTTTTTAAGCAATTATTAAATAAATGTCTAGTTTTAGCTTTTACCAATGCCATTCTAATAATTCTCTCCATGTCACCTTTAAAGCAGCCCATACCACATCTACTGTGCCAAGTGATCCCAATTCTCCTTTATTGAATTCCCCAAAAGTTTGAAAACAGACAGAGTTTGGGGTCTCTTAACAAATTATTGTTTAAGGACCACAAATAGGATCTGGCTGGAATGGAGAGAGGAGCAAGTCCTAATTTAATTAAAGAATGGTCGGAAATCACCCTAGGCAAGAATACCATCCCATCCACCTCAGCCAAATAATTTGTGCTAATTAAAAAGTAGTCTATCCTGGAAAAGGATCTGTGTATTGGAGGAAAAAAAGTGAACTCCCTCACGGCTGGATTACGGATTCTCCAGGGGTCCTCTAGACCCATATCTCTCTTGAACTCTAACAAGGCCCATTGTGCTGGAGAGAGTCTCAAAGACCTGCGACTTGAGCGGTCTAAGTTAGTGGATTGAACTAGGTTCCAGTCTCCCCCCAGGATAATAAAAAAGTCCCTGAAGGGTGCTAGAATAGTATATAGTTGTGTAAAAAAAGAAGATGTTTCAATGTTGGGTCCATATATTGAACCCAAAACAATATCTACCCCCCCTAATTTGCCTATAACTACCACAAACCTCCCTTCCGGGTCAGAGATAATGTCAGTTGAGACGAATGGAACACCCTTTGCTATTAAAACTACTACCCCTCGACTGCCCATTGAAAACCCTGCGCCAAATACTTGGCTGACCCACTTCCTTTTAAAATAATGAAGTCGATCTGAAGTCACATGAGTTTCCTGTAGGAAAACTATGGCTGGGTCCAAATTAGCCAGATGAAATAAAATTACATTTCTTTTCCGAGTATCTCCCCCCCTTCACATTCCATGAAAGAATGTTTAATGAACTAGCCATCTTGGAGACCCATTATCCTAGTACAAGATGGCAGCTGATATCCCCCACCGAAAAACTCCCATAAAATACAACCTCTCCCCTCTTTTAGCAGAGAAATTAAAAATCCTATGGCCTACCAACTGTGTAGGCCCCCTGGCCCTAAGCCCACTCCTCCAACTAGGGTCCATAGCACGCCATTGGGCTGGGCTCCCCGAGTCTCACCCTTAACGAGAACGGAACCCTACAAAAACATATAAACAGTTCTGGATCCCCAAAACTAGTTCTATTACCAAACAGTTATTATGTACATAATCTGCCGTGGCCCTAAGGGAGTTGTCTAAAAAAAAAAGATAAACACCAAACACAAAACGTGTTAAATATAATTTAGTGTCCCCCTTAACTTTATAGGGCACTCTTACTGTGAAGTCAACTATTATTCAAAGAACATTATTGGCTAATAATATCCCTCCGACTTAGTATTTAGGATGCCTTTCTAAAAGAAAAGAAAAGAAAAGAACCGGAGGTTCTGTATAAAATAAAGCAGTTTTGTGCACCGAGCTTCTCGGGCCACAACATAATACTTAAATAATGCTTGCAGTTCCTCTCTACAGGACCCTTAACCCTGTACCCATAAGTAAGAGTACTTAATTAGGAGAAATAACTCCCTTAGTGATGCAATCATTAAGTCCAGTTGTCCAAAATCACAAATGAGACGGGGCCATTCACTATAAGGAACCGGTCCGAAAGTTTGAATGCGTATCCACACTCTGTACATGCCAAATAAATGAAGAACGTGGTTGTCCACTGGTTTATGTTGGATTCCTTGGTAAACACTCCTGGAAATCATGTACCATCACCCCTTTTTAAACAGATCTGGCAAGGAGACAGACAGAGACTGCAGCGCTTCTTCCGCAGATTCATATCTCTTAGTCCCTTCTTTTAGGGAAACTTCTAATTTAGCAGGATATAACATTCAATGGCCACCTCCGCCCACAGCTTGAGGTAATTGGTTTGAAGCTCATTCTGGCCTGACGACCTTCCACGCCAAGTCTGGGGCTAGCCACAATTTTTGCCTTCCCATTGAATAGAGCAAGTTTCGAGATTCCGTGAGGATAAATTCACAGTCCAAGTAATTTAGCAACTTAAAGATCATTGGTCGTGGGGGCTGAGATGCCAGAGGCTTAGCTCTTAATGCACGATGGGCCCTCTCGATTACATATTCAGGGCCATTGGGTGAGGGACCCACCGATTTGTTTAATAACTTCTGCATGAATGAAATAGCATTGGGGCCCTCTTCCCCATCTGGAAGCCCTAAGAGCACTAGGTTGTTTCGTCTGCTCCTCCCCTCGAGATCATCCAGCCGATCTTCTAGCTTAGTGATTGCTCTCTTACTTTCTGTGGCTGATAGGCCCAATTTCTCTTGTTTCCTCTCCAATGATGAGACTCTGGCTTCTGCATCTGTAACTCGTCTCGCTAATTGTGTAAGCGCAGGCTTAAACTCAGCCACATCTTTCACCAGTTTAAATAATGCTTCTTTTATAGTGGCCAAATCTTCATATATTTTGCCTGGCTGAATTTCCTCCTGTGGCGTCATTGGAGAGTCGCTCCTGCGGGGCCGGTTTGCTTCCGATTCTTGATCGGAGCTTTCCATTCTCTCTCGCGTTTCTCCAGTTTCTAATGCTGTCCTCCAACTCCAGTACACTTTCCCATCACTTGTGCCGTCGATTTGGGGTGATTTGGGGGCTAAAACTTTATTTTTGAGACTCGGAGGAGCGGAGACCCGAAACTCGGTCTAGCCCAGACACGCGCATCACGTGACCTCCAGAGTGTTTCTTTCTTATGGCATCTTATGCTCTCCCATAGCTTATTTTTTATCTCTTTTTTCGAATTAGCAATTTCCTATATTCTTCTCTGATATATTTTAGTGCTCTTATGATAACACAAGAGGGATGTCTAGCTGTAATCCTATTTTATTTACTTATTTTTTTATTATCAAACACTCATTGTCATACCAAGGGTTTATTGCACCAACACACCCAGCATTATTTGTTCTTTTATTTGCACATAATTGAATTTCAAAGGTACCTATAAGTTTGTTAAAGTTTTCAACTAAATGTTGGGCTTCACTACATGACATTATATTACTTAAAGGTTTAAGGGTCATACTGTAAATTATTAATAATACTATCCACCATTTCTTTTGAATACATTTTCCATGCTACCTTTCCCCATACTTAATACACATATGTTGATTTGCTTCCCTTTCCACACTTGTATTTTTTGCAGCTTTTTTAAAATTATTCTCAATACAACACTTAACAGGATAATGATCACTCTCCCACATTTTATTTATGTTAAAATATTTTATCAGATCATAGCTAAGGACTTCTACTACACATACATCCAAAACTCCCCATTTTTTTGTTGGAAAGGTGATCTCACCATCCCAATCACCTTTAGATCTACCATTTAACCTTCTTAAATTAAACTTTTAAAATACCTTTAATAGTGCTTTGCCCTTTTTAGTAACTAATGTATCCTTTGACTGTCTCACAGGAATGTTGGCTGTATCAACTATACACCAATCAGTAGAGTATTCCTCCAATAAATTACCTACATTATATGGGCATTAAAATCTCATGTGAGAATAAACTTAGCACCAAAATATCTAGATTTTATAGACTCTAACCCATATTCAATTTACTGTATCACCCTTCCAAATTCCATCTGGGTTAGAGCAGGAGAGATATAAATATTGAACAATACCAATACTTCTTTCGCGCTTCTAATAATTATATAAATATATGAATTATTATAACAGCTAAGCCCCACACACTTGAAGTCAATAGTTACATCAATAAAGAAAGCTAGACCTCCCTTAAAATGCCCAAATGTATTAATCCTTTGTGCAGATGAGATCCATGCATGTTAACCCTCAGTTAGTTGGTCCCTGACTGTACTCATCCACGTTTCTTGTGTAAAAATAATAGAAACATTTTTTAACCACTTAACACAATCCTTTTCTAAAAGTTTCATCCTAAGCCCAGCTACATTCCAACTTAGCAACTTCAACTCATTATTCTTCCCTTTTTCAAGTGTTTGTCAGTTAGAGTTATCTGACAGAAATATTGTAATATAGTGTATGGTGGAACGTTGTTCTCCACCAAAATCCATCGCTGTTGAAATGTTGTTCTCCTACACTAGTGACGTTCCCAGTGCAGCAGAAGGATTTTGTTCTACTGCACTGCGCACGCCTCACACTGTGTCCTCTAACAGCATTTGACAGTTAGGGTTCACTCCATAGACAGGACACATAGCTAAAAGCAGCAATGTCAGCGCAGTACTAATGTTTAGCATTAAAAGGTTCAAAATGTAAAGTTCTTAAACAGTTAAAATGTCAAGCGTGAAAACGCTCAAAATGTAAAGTTATTTTTCCTTCTAGTAACCCAGTAAAATGTTTTGAAGCAGAAACATGCTGTAGTAATTTTTTCCCAAAAACAATGTTCCACCATACACTATAGTAAGTGCATGGGGAATAGTTGACAGCAGGGCAAATCTTCACTGTTGACACTATGACGATGGATTACCTCTCGAGCTGCGCCTCGAGGTACTCTGTCGCCATAGTGCCAACTCAGTGAAAGAACAGCCCTGTTGTCAACTGTTCCCCATGCACTATCCTATATGTTTCTACTATCACAACTGGACTCAGAAGAATCCTTAGAATCTATGATGGTCTCAGTCAAATATTTCTCAGTTTCCAGGGTAACACTGTTATTTATTCATATTCCCAGCTGCTTTCTTCACCTTCTAGAAACACAAATTGTCTCAACACCTTGCAGGCTGTATTCAGTCTCTACTATATTTAAATATGCTGTAATTCATGGTTGCTTTGATACAGCGACACCCTCTTTTTGTTGCTGCTTTTGCAATTTAGTAGGATTCTTAGGGAATTTAGGAGCATCATTCATATCAGAACTACTTTCTCTTATCAAACAAGTATAAACAAGCATAAAATTTACTCAAGATGGCGGCCACATTGGACCAGCGGTCGTGTTAGTCAAGCAGTGTTACCTGTAATTTTTTAACTTTCGCTTTGTTCGCGGACCTGTGGAGTGGGTTTTGAGTGAAAATGGCAGGACCTTTGTGAGTTTGTGGTTGCCACATTTTATACTCAACTGCTTGCATGCATAGATTCGTGCATAGATTTTGCTGGCTGTGATTATTCGCACTGACGTTTGTTAGTGGTGCGGCTGCGTTATTTGAACTATCGTGCTCGCACAGAGGTGATTTTAGCCAGCGGACTCTGGATCTAGTGGACAGAGCATTGTGGTTGAGGCTTATTTTGGGAATGATTGGCTGAACTATGTTCAGGAGGTGGAGGGTTGCAGTCTATTCAGGAGACCTAGCTGGGAGGAAGCTGTGTTTCGACCCTGAAGTTGGAATCTGCTGGCGGGAGGATCCTTTTGACTTTTGGGCTGGTGCACTTTGTACTGTTTTGATTGTTGGTGCAAACTAGCTTTTCATAGGAGCTGCAGGCTCAGAATTGGACTTTGGGTCATCTGCTGGTATTTCGTGTGGTCCTGACAACTTTTAGAGAGCTGCAATTAGATTTGCTGCCACATAGGGGACCGTGCTCTGGATCAGCCGGGGAGCCAGTTGTCGAGCTGTGGTTTTCCTAGGTTCCTTGGGGTTGGCTTCTGAGCGGTCACCCCCCGGGAATCAAAAGTTGTAGGCAGCAAATTATTTTTTTGGCATTCTCTGTAGATGGAGCTTTATGGGCCCGTTTGGTTTCTTTGCTGACTGTAGACTCTCATTGGAATAAAATTTCTGTACACAGTGCTTCTTATTTGCTTTAGTAGAGCTTGGATTTTTATTGGATCTGCCTGCACCTATTGGATAAGTATTCCTGGCCTTTGTTGGAGGAGCCCATGAGACAGTGGATTCACCCTTATTTAATTCTGGACCTGGTTGAAGAGACTTCTGACTCTCTCCTGATTTCTCTATGAATTATTCATTTTACTTATTTGGATGAGTGGGTGGTAAGAGGATCCTGCGTACATACACTTTATTTTGTTTAGTTGGATTTTATAACTGTTTTTTTTTTTTGGTAGTGTGGATAACTATAATTTTCCCTCTCCTCGGCTGTGAGAGGACTGAGGAGGGAGTTTATAGTTTCCTTCTGTTATGTTTATTTTCAGCAGTTTATTTTAACTGTTCAGTAGTGAGAGTGTTTTCCCTCTCTCTCCAGTGGTGAGAAGACTGGGTGGGGAAGGGAATTTATTATTTATTGTATTTTGCTGTATTATGTGTTTGGGTTTGGGGGGTGAGAGTCCCTAAACTCTGTTTTGTTTTGTATTTGTTTTAGTGGGTTATTTTATTTAAGGGGGGTTGTCAGGGGCTCTAAAATACAGTGTCCAAATTGATGTTCAGCTAACCTGGGTGTTGGATGGGGTTTTAAATTATTTTAAGTGAGTATTATTAGTTAGTTAGTTTTATTTTCCTTCAAGGTTTTGTTTGTTTTATATTTAGTTAGTAGTATAGTTTATAGCATGTGTTGGTCTTATTTTTTATAATTGTGCTAGGTTAAGTTAATAGTTTGAGTTGTAGCTAAATTATTGTCTTATTGTAGAGCTTTGTATTTATTTAAACTTTAGAGGTGGGTTAATTTTTGGATTGTTTATTATGTGTTGGGAAAATACTAGGACAGTCGGGTATTATTCCCCCTCCAGGCTCAGGGATCTTCACCCCTTTTCTTGTCCCCCCATCCCCTGAGGTCTATAGATGTTGCAGGACCTTGGGGATTGTGGGGAGGAGGAGGAGGATGGGGGCAGGGTCTGGAAGGGGCATGGAAAGGTGTGGGCGGATTGGGACAGTGAGGACAAGGAGATGCAGTGGGGCAAAATGGGCACAGAAAAGGGGACCTCCTTGTCTGGTGCCCATACACAAGGGTTTTGACTATAGTCAGCAGGTAGCATGGTCATCCTCTGAGGCTCATCCTACTCAGACAGTGTTATGTAACGCCAGGTCTATTAAAAACAAGACAGCTTTTATAGCTGGTTTTGTTGAGTTATCTGACCTGGCGTGCATCACCGAGACCTGGCTTGATGAAAATGCTGGACCAGTTTTGGCGGCAGCAATTCCGACTGGGTACTCGGTGATACACCGCCCATGGGTGGATCGTAGGGGTGGGGGTGTTGCTATTTATTGTAAAACAGAACTAGGCCTAGTGGAGGTGCCAGTGGGAGTTACCAAATCCTTTGAATGTATTTTAGGCGATGGTGTGGGGTGCAGGATACTTCTCATATACCGTCCACCAGGTGATGGGAATGTCTTCCTGCTGGAAGTCTCAGACTTCATTGTCGATCTAACACTGGGATCCCCCAGATGGTTGGTTCTGGTGGACTTCAATGCTTGGGCCGATGATGAACTCTTGCACTTTGGTCAAGACTTCCTCCAGTTAATGATTTTGCTGGGCTTCACACAGGTAATTTCCTCCTTGACCCATGTTGGTGGTCATTCATTGGATTTGGTGTTCCTCCTGGTGATGGAGATATCCAACCTGGTGGTGAAACCGGTCAGATGATCAGACCATCACTCCATTGGGTTCAATTTTGAGGCCACCCCTAGTAGGTCAGCCCCTATGGAAATGGTCCGGTACCGCCCATTAAGGGTTTTTTGCCCCAGATGACCTGATGGTGGTGCTGGATCTATCGGGCTTTTCAAGAGATTGCATGGATCCAGGAGAACTGGTACGTGCCTATAATGAGGTGGTGGCAGGGGCCCTGGATTCCATTGCTCCTGTTCGTGTTCGTCCTCTCACTCTTCACCCCAGGTCTCCTTGGTTTGATGAGACCTTGAGGGAGTTGAGAAGAGTTGGACGAAGGTTGAAGAGGTGTTGGCAGAGGTCGGGTCTGGATGGTGACAGACTTATTTTTATAGACCATTATTCTGTCTATCAATCCACAATCTCTTGTAAGAAGGCCAAATTCCTGTCCAGAGAGATTGGGGCTGAACAGAATAGACCAGCTCAGCTCTTCCAGACTGTGGACAGACTGTGCAATCCAGTCTGTCTTCAGCCTGGAAGAGCTTTTTCTCAAGAACAATGTGAGGAATTTGCTCTGTTCTTTGCAGATAAGATTGCCAAAATCAGATCCAAGATCCATTTGACCCTCTCAAATGGGAGTTGTGATGGTCGACAGGAGATGTCGGACACCCAGTTTGTGTGGTCTGACTTCAGCCTCCCCACAATCAGTGACATTGTGAGGGTTATCCAATCACTGCGTCCGACCAGCTGTGATTTGGACCCGGGCCCCACACATCTCCTAGTGGATTGTGTGGATAACATTGGCCCAGCTCTTGCTGAGATAGTCTGGAGGTCCTTGGAAAGGGGGACTTTTCCAGATCCTCTTAAGGAGGCTGTGGTTAAGCCCCTTCTTAAGAAGTCCTCCTTGGACCTGGACTGTCTGGCTAATTACAGGCCTGTCTCTAACTTACCCTTTGTGAGTAAAGCTATAGAGAAGGTGGTCGCTTCACAGTTGGATGATCTTCTGACCAACAACAATGTCTATGATTCTCTCCAGTCTGGATTTAGAAAAAGGCATAGTACCGAGACAGCACTTGTACGGGTACTAAATGACCTCCTGATAGCGAGAGATCAAAAGACCTGTTCCATCTTGGTCTTTCTTGATCTCTCTGCAGCATTTGATACTGTGGACCATGGTGTGCTGTTGGAGCATTTGTGATCTATCTGCGGACTGTCTGGTACAGTCCTAGGGTGGTTTTAATTGAACCTTGAGGGTAGGACTCAGAGTGTGGTGTCAGGAATTTTTTCCTCGGCATCAGTCTCCCTATCCTGTGGGGTACTGCAGGGTTCCATTTTGGCACCCATGTTGTTTGCAGTGTAGATGTTGCCATTAGGGGTGATTATTAGGTGGTATGGCTTGGGTTTTCATTGCTATGCAGATGATACCCAGCTGTATATGTCCTTTGTGCCTGGCCAGGATGCTGCCTTTTCGGTCTTTAACAGCTGCCTTGATGAAATCCGAGACTGGATAAATGTGAGTTGGCTGTGGTTGAACCCCGAAAAAACTGAGGTGTTGGTAGTGGACCAGGGTCGCTGTGAGGTGGGCATGTTAGCTGGATCATCCTCGGGCTTATGGCTTGGGGATGTCCAGCTGACTGTCTCAGACTAGGTGCGGAACCTGGGCATTGTATTTGATGACTGTCTGACCTTAAAGTCTCAAGTGTCAGCAGTTATCAAAACCTCTTTTTATCATCTGAGGAACATCGCCAGGGTGAAGTACCTGGTTTCTCCAGAGGATCTTCCAACTTTGGTCCATGCCTTCATTACCTCCCACCTGGACTATTGCAATGCCATATACCTAGGGCTTACGGGGGCTGAACTTCGCCGCCTCCAGCTAGTGCAGAATGTGGCAGCCAGGCTTTTGACTGGTTCTTCTAGGTCCCGTCACATAATGCCTGTGCTGTGCAGACTGCACTGGCTGCCAGTTTGTTGGCGAATCACCTGCAAGGTTGGCTTGCTGACCAATAAGGCCCTACATGATCAGGGACCTGCTTACCTGAAAGATCTCCTCTGTCCTTACTGTCCCTCCCGCCCACTTCGATCCACTGATGAGGGATTGCTAGAGATTCCCAGGGTCTGCTTAAAAACTTCAGGGGCAAGATCTTTTAGTTTTATGGCCCCGACCCTGTGGAATTCTCTACCTCGTCAGGTACGAAATTGCCCGACTGTCCAGAGCTTTAAAGTAGCTCTGAAAACCTACCTTTTTAACAAAGCTTTTAATGATTGTTAATTATTTAATTTTAATCTTGATTAAATCCTGTTTTAGATATTTATTGTCTTATGTCATTTGGTTTGAGAAAGGCACCTCAAATAAATAAAAATTGATTGATGGATTATTGTAGTGTCTAAAGTTATGCCAAAGTCTGAGAGGTCATTTTTACTGAGCAGAATATTTGTCCTCTTTTCTTGACTTTTTACAACAACACACACCCAGCCCTTATGAGGTTGGTTTCTGTATCGATAAGTTGTTTTATTATCTTAACAACTTATTTTACTTTTCAGTACTCCCTTTAACAGATTATATGTTGTTAATTTTTTTATGGTATTTCTTCCAGAGCTCCAGAGGCACGCCTGCCTTCTGCTGTCCCCCAGCACCATCCCCCGAAGTCACACCCCCTCCCCTATGCATCCATGACTTGCCCTTCATGGTAGGGTAGAGGGGAGTGACTTGACTCACCTCAATAAATGATTGCCAGGGAGGTGCCTTCTCGGAGGTGGCACCACAGGGACAGCTTCATTAACTGGGGCTGTATTTTTTCCATTTTCTCCCTTATGGGCTCACGGTGTGCAATGACACCAGTGACTTGGTGTGTGCATGCTCCCGTGCATGCCCCCTGTCAAGTGTCTGCCACGTCCCGCCTCCCCATAGTGTGCAGCTTCATGCCACCCAGCCTCCACTAGGGGTCGGGCAAGCATCAGCCGCTGGATACCCCCCTCCTCAGAGATGGAGAGCAGTCTTTCAGATGCTCAATCCAGCTTCTCTCTGCCGACCCACTGCTATCCGTGCTCATTCCTGAACATGGGTCACCAGCGTGGCATGAGGTGTGGCATCCAGTGCCTCAACCCTCGGCACCACCAGGCCAGGTATATGTTGTTAATTTTAGTAATTAATTGTTTTTCATTTTTGGATTTTGGCAGTCCATTTACAAATATAGTAGATAATATATCTCCAGTTGAAATTAGGTGTTCTTTTTTTCATTCCTGGTTTAAGATTTTTTTTTTCTTTCTTGTGCTTCTTTTCTTTTTCCTGCTTTATTATTTGCAGGGAAAGCTTCCTAACTAAGACCAAAATCTTGGATTTCAGGAGGGCATACTTCAGGAAAATGGGCAAAGTGTTAAGGACCATTTGGTGGGCATCACAGCAGATATAGGGGTGGACCAAAGGTGGTTCATCATTAAGGAAAGAACACTGGTTGCCACAGATGAGTGCATTAGGCTCAGGGGTAAGAACACAAGGGCCAAAGCACCCAGCTGGTTCAGTTCTGGGGTTGCCCAGGCAGTAAGGGAAAAGAGTTTGGTCTATAGAAAATTCAAGAAAACCAAGAGAAAGGTGGATAGGGAAAATTACCTAAGGTTGGCTAGTGAGGCAAGGAGGAAAGTCAGGTGAGCAGTGGCACAGAAGGAGCTGCAGCTAGCTGAAGGAATTAAGAAGGGGAGAAGGCTTTCTTTTGCTATATAAGTGAGAAAAGAGACAAGAAAGAAGGGATTGTTAGTCTTAAGAAAAGAGTGGAGTGAGTGGAGGTTAATGGGGGAAAAGCAGATATACTAAATGAATACTTATGTTCCATCTTCACCAGGAAAAAGGATGGACCAGTGCCTTCAGGAGGGAAAAGAGGAGTGGGGAGAGAGGAACAAAGATGTAGTGATAGAGGAGGACAGAGTGAGAGAGGGGTTGCTGGCATTGAAGGTGGACAAAGCACCAGGCCTGGATGGAGTACATGCAAAGGTTCTAAAGGAACTGGCTGAGGAGCTGGCAGGGCCACTGGCAGATCTGTTTAATAGTGCACTAGAGACAGGCATAGTACCACAGGACTGGAGAACAGCACATGTAATGCTGCTCCACAAAAGCAGTCCCAAAGATGACCCAGGGAATTACGGACCAGTCAGTCTGACCTCCATTGTGGGCAGGCTTATGGAGACCATACTAAAGGAAAGATTGGTGGAATATCTAGAGGAGCATGGTCTCCAGAATGCAAGGTGGCATTGGTTCATCGGGGAAGGGAATTGTGTCAAACAAATCTGATGGACTTCTTTGACTGTGTCACTAAGACAATAGACAAGGTAGAAGTGGTAGGCATCCTCTATCTTGATTTCAGCAAGGTCTTTGACTCTGTACCCCCAAAAAGGTTGATCAGGAAGTTAGTGAACCTTGGGGTAGAGGAAAAGATGGCCAGATGGGTGGAAAACTGGCTGAAGGACAGAACCCAGAGGGTGGTTGTGGGGGGAGAGTTATCTGGCACAAGACAGGTAACTGGGGGGCCCCACAGGGCTCGGTGCTGGGGCAAATGTTGTTCAATGTCTTCATCAATGACATTGGAGATGGCAGTAAGAGCAAAGTGTGCTTATTCATTGATGACACCAAGCTCTGTGGGAGAGTGGGCACAGCTGAAGAGATACAAGACCTACAGGAAGATCTGGAAAAACTAGGGAGGTGGTCCAGGATCTGGCAGCTTGGCTTCAATGAAAATAAATGCAAAGTTATGGATATTGTAGCCATGAATCCTAGGACAGAGTACTACCTGCATGGAGTCTGAGTATCTGTATCACAGGAGGAGAAGGACCTGGGAGTGACGATCACTAGTGACCTGAAACTGTCCACATAGTCCAAGAAAGGAGCAGCAAAGGCAAACAAGATGCTGGGATACATATCTAGGGGTATCAGTAGTAGGGGAGAGGAGGTTATACTGCCCTTGTACAGATCACTGGTAATGACACATCTAGAATATGGAGTTCAGTACTGGTGCCTGCACCTCAAAAAGGACATTAACCTACTGGAGAAGGTCCAGAGGAGTGTTACAAAGATGATAGCTGGTCAGCAAGTTAAGGCATATGTGAGGTTGAGGGCACTGAACATGTACTCCCTGGAAGACAGGAGAGAGAGAGGGGACATGATTGGGATTTCAAGCACTTGAAAGAGATAAATAAGGTTGATAAGGAGAGTCTCTTTAAGATGAGTGGCAACCATAACACAAGGGGGCATAGTCTTAAGCTGGAGGGTGGGAGGTTTAGGAGGGAGGTCAGGAAGCATTTCTTCACAGAGAAGGTGGTGGACACTTGGAATCTGTTGCCACAAGAGGTGATCTCATTGAAGACAGTGGGCAGCTTTAAGAGAGGATGGGACAGGTTTAAGTGGAGGGTAAGGGTCATGGGTAGGGAGGATGGGAGGAGTCGGAAGAGAGAGCAGGGGCAGTAGCTCAAGCTGTGGACCCTGCAACATGAGCAGACTTGATAGACCAAATGACATTCTTCTGCTGGCTTCTTTGTATGTTCATATTTCTTCCCTGACTATCTAAAATTTCTTCAAACCTTCTCAGAGTGCTTATTATTTTTTTCCCTTACTGCTCAGATTTGTCCTTTCTTTTTCTAGCCCATCTGGATCATTTTGTGTTGGTTTGCAACTTTTGTTTTTGTGATCAATATCTTTATCATTTTTTTTTACCAAAACAAGATTCCTTAATGTGTTTCTTCCTCAGATTTAATTCAGAGATCAACTGTTTAATTTCCTTAATTTCCTTCTTAGCCACCTCTTCTGTAATTGATTTTAGGGATTTTTATTTTTTCCCCATCAGGTATCTTTCCTTCCCCATCACTCTCAGTTTGATTTGATTTTAACCTATTCTGTTGGCCTAGTGAATGATTAACTGTGCAATTCTATTTACGTTTTAAACCATTTCCACTTTGGTCTTCCATTTGTTTTGCATTCCCATAGTTTTTTTCACCATTTACTTAACAATCAGTAATGGCCCTAAAGAGGGCTACCAACTCCAAAAACTGCATATTTCCAAAATGAACCTCTTTTTTAACTTCACGAATTTGTTTAATTAGTATTACAATTTCTTTATTCACTTTTAAATTGTGTTTATCCTTGTTCATATCTAGATTTACCCCATCAATATTTGATTTATGATTTGAATCCGAAGAGAAGAGTTTACCATTCTCTAATTGATCTAATCGGGGGGGAAGGGGGGGGGTAAAATTATGCTGTTTTACATATGGAGTTAAAAATGACTCATCATCATTTAAAAATGAACCCTGATTGCAGTTCTTTTCAACTACAGGAACAATCAAAATACAGTAATACCCTATGGAGTTAACACAGCCCTTGGAGGTGGTATTACATTTTTGTCTTCTGCTACTGCATGATTCACTTTATTATTTATTTTACTGCTATTAACACAGTTGCAGTTACAAGTACAATGATTTTCATGTGTATTAGGCAGTTTGTACTGGTAGCTGGTTAAGGGGAGGGAGGGTGGACAGAGGGAGACTGTGAAAAGGCAGAGATACTAAACAAATATTTTTGCTCAGTATTTACAAATGAAGAGGGGGAGGTACCTAAAACAAACAGTAGAAACACTCTGGATACAGAAGTTGATACCAGCCCATTTACGGAAGAAAGGGTTCTGAAAGAACTCTTAAAACTGAAGGTGGACAAAGCAATGGGGCCTGATGGGATTCATCCCAGAATTCTAAAAGAACTAAGGGTAGAACTAGTGACACCACTGACTACCCTCTTAACAAATCATGGGAGGATGGGTGGTACCCAAGGACTGGAGGAGGGCAGATGTGATTCCCTTCACAAAAGTGGGAGCAAGGCAGAAGCAGGAAACTACAGACCTGTTAGTTTAACCTCAGTGATAGAGAAAATGATGGAATCACTTCTGAAGGAAAAGAATTGTCGAGTATCTAGAGGCCAGAGGGGCACAGGACCCTAGGCAGCATGGATTTACAGTGGAAGGTCATGCCAGATGAATCTGATAGATTTCTTTGACTGGGTGACCAAAGTAGTAGATCAGGGAGGGGCTGTGGACATGGCCTACCAAGACTTTAGCAAGGCATTTGACACAGTCCCACACAAAAGATTAATATACAAGTTAGCCAGCCTGGGCGTGGGTCCCAAGATGACAGCCTGGGTAAAGAATTGGCTGGAGAATAGGACACAGAGAGTAATAGTAAATGGAGTCCACTCAGAAGAAAGGAGGGTTACTAGTGGGGTACCGCAGGGTTCAGTATTAGGATCGTCCTCTTCAATGTCTTTATAAGCGACATTGCAGAGGGACTGGAAGGAAAGTATGTCTCTTGCAGATGACACAAAGATCTGCAACAGAGTTGAGGCACGGGTGGTGTGGAAAGGATGAGAATGGACTTGGCAAGGTTAGAGGAATGGTCAAATGTATGGCAGCTAGATTCAATGCTAAGAAGTGCAAGGTAATGCACCTGGGAAACAAAACCCAGGGAAGAGTACACAATGGGGGTGAGATTCTAACAACAACAAAAATGGAAAGGGACCTGGGGGTAGTCATATCAGATGACCTAAAGGTGGGCAAGCAATGTGAGAGGGCAGCAAGGAGGGCTGAGGGGATACTGGGATGCATAGGAAGAGGCATCACCAGTAGAAAACAGGACGTTATTATCACTGTGTACAGACAGCTGGTGAGACCCCATCTGGAGTACTGTGTGCAGTTCTGGAGACCCAATCTCCACAAAGACATAGACAGGATGGAAGCTGTCCAGAGGAGGGCAACTAAAATGGTGCAGAGTCTGCACCGGAAGACATATGAAGAGAGATGAAAGGAGCTTAATATGTATAGCCTTGAGGAAAGGAGGGAGAGGGGGGACATGATAGAAACGTTTAAGTACCTCAAGGGAATCAACAAAGTCCAAGAGGGTAGCATCTTTCAAAAAAAAGGAGGTGTAAGAACAAGAGGGCACAATTTGAAGAAAGAGGGGAGGCGGCTCAGAGGTAATTTAATGAAGTATTTTTTCACAGAGAGGGTTGTGGATGCATGGAACGGCCTTCTGGAGGAGGTTGTGGAGTGAAAATCAGTGGTGGAATTCAAGCATGCATGCATGGGACAGTCATAAGGCCATTCTAGGGGGTGGGGGTAGGAAGTAGTAGGCTACTGGTTAACTAGGATCTGCAACTTATCCAGTAGGTAGGGAAATGGACAGACTGGGTGGGCCAAGAGGAACTTATCTGCCATCAAATTCTATGTTCCTATGTTTCTATGTTTCAATCAGTAGAGGAATTTATTCTTTATTTCATCTAAATCAGAGAGGTGCAACTCTGGGCCCATCACATTAGTGGAATTTACCTTATTTGTTACCGTATCCTTCTCCTTATTTACTAATTTTGGCCCAGCTGGTTCCTCACAGCTTTTGATCTTTTTAGGAAGGGATGCATAAATACTTGTGAAAGTTGTGATAATTGACAGCCAGCCTTACCACTCTTTACCGGAGAAGAAGCTAATCCTGGATTAAAGTTTTTTATAACTTTTTCATTACCTCTAAATTCTAATTGATTAATTGAAGAACTCAAAAACTGAGTTATCTTAATAGAGTCCTAATTTTTTAGTACCTTTAGCCAATCTATCTGTGTGGGCTGCTGCCTTTGGTACACTTTTTACTGCCCTTTTTACCATAGGTTTTTAATTCCTTTGTTACCATATCTTTTTGCTTAGACATTATAATAAAAAAGTAGAGAGAAATGTATTCACACAGTAGAAGATTATTTAAACATCTTTACACTTTTGCAAAAGTCACAGCAGACTCCCAGATGATGAGGTAAGCCTTCTAGCATTCACTTACCAGACTTCTGAATTTTTAATCTTGGCCAAATACCCAGATGCCACTTTTTCAGCCAGGAACCTTGAGTCAGCCCTAACAGGAGTTTTACCAAAAGCAACACTAGAAAAAAGAGAAACAAGTAATACAAATAAGGTACAAAAGTACTGATATTCAATTCAGTTTGGTTAATTCAATTATTCAATTAATATTCAGTCATTTACATATTAAAATGCAATTTAAAGTCCAGTTGAAAACCTCTTTAAGCTGCAGTTACAGATATTACAAATACACAAAAGAAATAATTAAAAGTGAATTAGATTCTAGTTGTTGCTGATTGTTATTGCAAAAAATGCAGTGCTCCCTCAATGGTAAAAACTCTGAAAACAAGCACTAATAATTTCAAACTTTCAAACAAGTGCCAATAAGTAAGCGTTGCTAGACACTGATACTGAATGTTGATAAACAATAGTAATATCAGTAGTAGTATGGTAAAAACTCTTAATACATGTCTACAAGACTTACTTTAAACAATGTTTAATAATCAAGTCGTCTGTACTGTGGCAGGTCTGCCAGATTTGTGTAAGCTCTCACACAAAATAAACCTTCAATGTAGCACCACAAGGGTCATTCGACACCTGGCAGGAAAAACAGTGCTGTACCAGTAACCAGGAGACACATATTTCCCAAGCCATAACTGACAAGGTAAAAAACAAACAGACAGCTTGTTAACTATCTTATCTTATGAGTAGATATGTAAGAACCCACAAAAGCAAAAAACAAAAAGCAGGAAGCAAAACTGAGTAGCACTCAGTTTCAGACAATTGCCTACAATTGGATTACAGATGAATTTAAATGGGTTTTGAATAAGACCAAGTACTACATGAACAGAAAAAATACTGCAGAATAGGAACTGCGATTGAAAATGATTGGAGACCAAAATCAGAACCAGAAGGTATATCAAATGAAGTAAAAATACTCATAAAAGTCAAAGGGCAACTAGTAACAGTGAGTAGCAAGCATCAGTGATGCACTCTAGCAGCAGGAGTAAGTGAGTCTGGTTTCAACTCTATGCACATGCACTTTAAGCACAGTAATTACATGCATTAAATTTGCATATGGTGCGAACTTCCAAACAACAAATAATTAAAAATCCATAAATATTAAACTAAGGTATATATGTAATAATGTATAAATGTATAAAAGCTCCCAGAAAACCATTAAAGTATTCCATTTTAAAATGAATCTCCCTGTTCTGCACACTATGCACTACGCACTATACACAATGGCCCAGATATTCAAACTGCACCAAAAAAGTGCGCAACAGCATGAGCTAGCGCAAGTCCACTGCGCCCATGCACCAGAAGCGTGATATTCAAAAACTGCGCAGGTCAAGATGCACCAGCAGCACACGACTGATTATCATGCCACCTGCGCCATAACACAACCAGAGATGTGCAATGGTGCAGTTCAGATGTGCCATAGCACAACCAGAGATGCTCAAGGGAGCAGTTCAGATGTGCCATGGCGTAACCAGGGATGCTCAGTGGAGCAGGGCAGCAGTGCAACAGCACAACCAGGGATGCTCAGTGGAGCAGGTCCGCAGTGCAACAGCACAACCAGGGATGCCCAGTGGAGGAGGGCAGCAGTGCAACAGCACAAACAGGTATGCCCAGTGGAGCAGGGCAGCAGTACAACAGGACAACCAGGGATGCACAGGGACAGGATGCAGGGGCCCACCACCCATGCCACAGATGGGCAGAGGAGCACACAGCAGAAAGACATCGCCCCCCACACCCCATGCACTGTACAACTGGTGGAAAGCTGGAATAACCACCGGCCCATGGATACCAGCAATAAACCCACAGCCAGGGCATGGTGCTCCAGCACACCCCGTGGCAAGCTGTGACCAGCACACAAGGAGGTACAACCACCCTGTGCCACACCATCCCACCAAAGCAGAGCACACCCTGCACTGTGATCCCCAGACACCCTGCCAAGGAGCAGCATCCACCAGTGCAGGACACCCCATGCATGCCACCACCCACACTGTGACAATGCAACCCTGTGCACCACAGGACCATGCAAGGCAGCCCCACCATGAGCACCCATCAGTGGGTATCAGCAGACAGTGATGCAATGACTCCATACACAGTGCCACCATGCACGTCCCCCCAAGGTACAGCTGAGAGACCAACCATGCGTCGGCACACGAGGTACCCCACACGTGACAGTGCATGCCCCGGACCCCACCACCAGTGGTACATCACCCTGCACACCCTCCCAAGGACACACCCCAACCCAGCACTGGCCACAACAGCCAGCGCAGACACCCACAGTGGTGCATGGAAGCATGCGCCACACAGGATGCAACACAGTGCATGGACAAATACCCATCCATACCCAAGGGCACACCAACACAGGGACACAGTAGTGGGGCAACCAAGCCCACAGCGTGAGGCCATGGAAACTGTGTACACACGGCCAGCACCCCTCCATGTTACAGGAGTGCCAGTCACCCTGTGCAGGCACCATGGAGCTGTACACCACCAGCATGCGCTGAGAGCACAAGTGACAGACAGTGGTGCACATCCCCTGTGACACACTCAAGTGACAGCATGGAGGTGGGACAACAACAGCAGAGGCCACAGTATCACCTGAGGCAGACATGCACCACTCCAGTGACAGGAGGCAACCTGGCATTGTGCCGGGTATAGTAGATGTCCAGCTTGGACAGCCACCACTGACATGTCAGTGGACTGTGCAGGTCACAGACATGCAAGGGTGTCAGCTGCACAGGCCATGGATGGTCTGACAGGTGCACCATGGACAAAGAGCATGCACCATGGACCACTGCACACAGTCATCCAGTGCACAGGAAACAACACACAAACCACAGACAGTGACTGATAACTACTCCCATACCATAGTCACTTCCCCTACAGACACACACATGCCCATGACTGCACCACCCCTGACGATATGCACACCACTAGAGCTGAGCACCTATAGCTGCCTGCAAACCAGAGACCACCAAAGCAGGCATAACAAAGCAAATGTATATTAAAAGATCAAAAACAACTATTTACAGCTATGTACAAAAGGTTGGGGGGAGGGCCACAAACAAGGTGGGGGTGGGTAAGGGGCAGGGGTGAACAAATGGTAGAGGGAAAGAGGGGTGTGAGGATGGGTCCAGGGGGGTAGTGGAAATCATGGGATGTAACATGCTCAGCGGGTGCCCCGCTCCCCACTATGACTGAGCCTCCCGCCATGCCTCCATCAGACTCCTAGAGAGTCTATTTGCTTCAATATTTCCAGGGAGGCCCTGGCCACCTGCAGTATATCCTGCAGCATCTGTTGGATGGTCTGCAACTGCTGTCCACATAGGACAAGGGAGCAGAGTCAATAGGTGTGACTACACAGCCCCCTGCAGCCCACCCACTGTGCATGGCATACAGCCGTGGGACATGCCTCTGTGATGGTGTGTGACCACCCACAGTGATCGTGTCCACAAGACCTACCCACCCAGGCACACACAGCCATGTGGACCACTGCACACACCCACCGGCCAAGTCCTGCACAGTACCACCGTGGCTGTACAGTGACATGGCTATGCGGTGCGAAGGCAGTGGCACAGCCATGTACACGGTGCATGCATTGACCACCATTGATGCACTCCCAGACATGCAGTGCCACTGGACAGTGCTGACTATACCAAGTTGCATGCATGGCAGTGGTGTCAATGGATGGTGGCCATGCCCCTCTGCCCGCCCTGTTACACAGCATGGAAAAATATTCATGGATGTAAGGCACTCACCATCATCAGGCTGGTCCCTGCGCTGGTCTTGTCCAGCCACCCTTGCTGCATGATGTGCCTCACACCACAGCCTCCCCTCCCTGGCACGCCGGTGCTCCTCAGGGCCTAGGGTGCAAACATGGAGAGAGGAACATCTGTACAATCTGGTAGCAAAGTAGCAAAGTCCCCTCACCCCCGGGTGTGTGCAATCCCACACAGACATACCCATCTGCCCCCCACCTCTATACCACCACCACGGCCCACACTGGATGGACCCCCCATGTGCTGGACACATGCCACCATGATACCCATATGGACATTAACAGTGTATGGATGGGGTACCTACATGGCTGTGGAACCGCACCCCTCCTGGCGCATGACCTCAGGCGGGCAAGCCTGTCCGGGTCCCAGTGCTGCAGGTCCCCATAGCAGTGCCTGCACTGCTCGGCTGTGTGATCCATGCCCGTTGCCTCCTCCAGGGCCATCGCTACCTCCTCCCACATGGCACTCCTGGCCTTGTCCAGAGGTGCCTCCCCAAATTAAGGAGCAGCAGCATGGGGCTCCACCAAGTTCACTAGATTGGCCAGTTCAACCTGGCTCCAGATTGGTGCCTGTCTCCGTGCCATCCTCCAATCTTTCAGTATCAAAGTGGCACTCTGTAGCACACATCCACCATGTGCAGATGCTGTGTGGTACTGCGCTGCCATTCCCAATCGTGCTGTCACCGAACAGCGCGATAAAGGTGCACCCATGTGGACACATGGTGCCTAGGGGCAAAGTTCGGCACAGGGTCAGGGGTCTCTTGCGCATGGGCCGCCACAGTGCAATTGGTACTCACCGTGTGTAGTGCAGTAGGGTGCATGTGTGGCACTTCCTGCAGCAGCCTACCATGCTGTGGTCCCACTGCACCTACGGCACCCCAATGCCAGAGTGCCATACATGTGAACAGCACAGCAGCACCACTGGCACAATGGTGGCCGTGCCCTGAACTGCCTCCCATGCACAGCACATCAGCAGCATGGCAGGCATCAGTGTCAGCACCCCTGACATGTGCTGTTCATTGTCTACTGCGCATGTCACAGAAATGCGCCCTTGCATGAGCACGTTCAACACAATTGCGCAAGGCGCAACAACACGATATTCAGCCGGCATATGCAAATCAGCTAATCAGCTATTCAATGGTGCAGATACTGCATTAGCATCCCCTTTAAAATTGTGCCTCACCTCATTTGCATGCATTGCACTATATAAATGCAACATTGGGCTGCAGAGGCCATAGTCTGGTATTGCAGTCTATTGTGGTGAGTTGCATGCTGTTTAGGAATGTGGACTGTGATGTGTGGGACATGCATGGGACTGCACAGTCACAGATAACACCTGTCATTCCCACAGGATCAATAATGAGTGATCGTGAGGTGGAGGAAGAGGAACAGAGACGTGGGAGGAAGAGGAGGCCAAACGTCACCAAGGCAGAAACAGATGCCCTGTTTGAGGCCTACCTTGACCAGGAGCCACTGCTCAGTGGACAGCGGGGAACACCACAGGACCGTGCTTCTGCATGGGCAGACATGGCACATGCCATCAACCTGCATGGCAGCCACCAGTGGTCTGTGCAGGAGTGCAAGAAGAAGGTGGGCATGGACAGGCAGAGGATTAAGGATAAGGTGGCTGGAACCTGGCTGTGCAATGCCTGACCCCACTAGAAGAGCGGGTTGCTGGCAGCATGCAGTGTTGTGCCATCAAGAGTGTTCCAGGTGGTGGATTCCAGATGGGTGGTAGCCCGTCACTGCATGGTAGGTCCTGATCCGTCACTGGGGAGGTGACACAGGGTAGGGCAGATACATTAATGCTACTGTGTTCCCTTACAGCTCCTGAGCATCTACATGGGTCAGCAGTAGTAGGCTCATCCACTGAGGGCGATACCATGGACACAGAGGAGGGCCCGTCCACCTCCACCTCCACAGGTGTCCAAGGGTCAGGGTGACAGTGGGCCCACCTGGCTGTCTGGACTGATGTTGATGGAGCAGGTGTGGAGGAGGCCCTTCCCATGTCCCAGCATGCCAGCGTCCATGGATGCCAGCATGCTGAGACTCAGACTGGTGCTGGATCCGTCATTGATGATGATGGAGCTCACATCAAGTACAGTGGTATGTGTGGGCCACAGGATGGCCACACATCAGGTTACAGCACAGGCATAGCCATGGGTGGTGCTGCCGTGGAGGCCTACGTGACATCACAGTCCCAGCCTGTGTCTGTCTGCACCAGTGGGGCAGCACTGGTGTGTGTCCAGGACAGTGGGGCTGTTGCAACCGCTGTGGCGGCACCGTTGAGCCCTGGAGAGCGGCAGCTGGAGGGGCAGTGTCAGCAGTTGGCCAATGACCTTGAGGGTACAGTGTTGGGGGGGCATCAGTGCATCACCTGTGGACATGCCCACACCATGAGGGATAGCATGCCGATCAGGTGGATGACCTCTTACATGTGCACACCCGCACACCCGCATACTCCAAGATTCAGTCGATCAGCAGTTGCAGCTTCTGACGGCAGTGGATGCACTCATTGTGGCCTGCGCCAGGCAGAGGAGTGGCACAGCAGGGACACAGGTCTGCTTCTGGCAGGGATGGACCAGCTGCTGGAGGATGTGACCGCCACCATTGACAGGCTGAAACAGACAATCACAGCTGTCATGGCCACAGTGGGCACACAGTTATTTGCCCATGCATCGCAGTGCAATGTCCACCCCCCATTCCCGGTGTCAGCGACACCCTCCTTGTCAACACTGGGTTCAGCTGTGGGCATCCTGGGCATGACTGGCACAGGCATGTTCGGTGTGCTGCAGACCCCTGCACGAACATGGTCACGTTCACGCAGCGGAACCCCTGGGGGACCGTTGGTGCCACCTTATGAGGCCATTAGTCAGCCTGTCACTGCTGGCAGGTCTCAGTGGAGCTGTCCACACATCCGTGGTGGCCATGGCACTGTGGCGCGTGACTGACCTGTTTCCCACCAAGGCTACTGTCTGATGCTGCCCTGTGTGCAGTGTGTTTTTCAACGTGCAATGCATGGGTGGGATACCCGGCCCTGCACAGACACACACATTCCATCTGCACACCCTCCTGGCTGCTGTCCACTGTGGCATGTGCATGATGATGCCTGTGTTCTGCTGTCCACCACTGTGCAATGGTACCCAGTGTCTGACACATGCACAATGACAGGCACTGGGCGTGGTGGTCTGTGGATGTGTGTGGCTAGGGATGGTGGTTGGGGTCGGCATGCCTCCTACCCTTTGTGCATGTCTTATGAGGGGTGTGTGTGTGTGTGTGTGTGTTTGTGAGACCACGTGCCATGTTAGACCTTGTCCATCCCTAACGGCGTGTGTGGTTCCATGCTCAGCCAATTCCCTTTATGACTTGCACCCCTGTGGTTTGTCCATGCATGTTTGTGGGTTGTGCCCTTACCATTGGTGGTTACATATGGCCCCATGACTTACCTGGGTTGGTTGAAGTGCTCCTTTGTAATGGTGTCCCGGTGCAGCTGCGCCATCCGGATCAGTCAGGGGTCCCATCGACCAAGGGGGTGCTGCCCATCACCATCTTCACCAGCGTCCTCATCATCCCCATCGCTGTCCCCCTCTTCGACCTGTACAGCTATCCCACAGTTGTTTGGCCATGTTGTTCAGGATGCAACAGGCCAGGAATAGCCCGCAGGCCTTTGAGGGCTGTACTCTAGGGCACCACCAGACGTGTCCAGGCACTGGAAATGTGCCTTCAGCATCCCGAACACCCACTCGATGATATTGCGTGTGGTGGCATGTGCCTCATTGTAGCATTGCAGCGATGGGATCACAGGCCGCCGGTATGGTGTGAGCAGCCAGGGACAGAGTGGGTATCCACTGTCACCTGTGTGTAGAGGGTGGACATTAGTTTGGTGATCATCGTCGCCCTGCCTTGGGCCATCTAGGCCAGTAACCATGTCACCTCTGACTATGCCCCTCCCAAGATCATATCTTTCTGAGTGATTTGCATACTCACCCACTAGGTGGCCAGTGGGGATGTCCCCACTCTCAAACCTGTGGCACAGTGTAGACTGCTGGCAGATGAAGGCATCATGTGCTCCCCCATGGTGCATGGCACAGACATTGGTTATGCGCCCCCTGGCATCGCACACCACCTGGCAGTTGATGCTTGCATACCCCTTCTGATTTATGTATGTGACCCCTTCGGGGCCAGGTGGCATGCAGATGGTCACATGTGTGCAGTCTATGGCCCTGAGCACTCCAGGCATACGTGTTACCTTGTGGAACTCCTATATGTTTGCTGTGCGCTCTGCCGGTGTGCTGGAGAAACAGATGTACTCCGTAGCATGTGGCAACAGCGCGCTGAGGAATTGGGTGAGTAGGCATGATGCGGCTGACTGGGTTATGCCTATCATGTCCCCTCTTGGTCTCTGGAAGGTACCCGTGGCAAGCAGGCACATGACAGATGTCACTTTGGTCTCCACTGACAGAACATGGCTTTGACGTGAGGGTGCCTGCATCACATCACTGCACAGCTCACAGAGCTGCCTAAGGATAGCCCAGTTTGGGTGGTACTGGCCCACGATCTCAGTGTCAGTGTACAGCTCGAAGCTGGTGTGGGCTTGGTACTGCCTGTTGGGGGCATACCACAAATTGGCCCTTCCACGGCCGCGCCCCCCCGCTGCCTGCCTTCTCACACCCCTCATAACTGCCTCCATCTGAATGGTGGCACTGGCCATGTCCCTGGCTTGTGTTACCCCCCTGGCAGCTGTTTTACATTCCCCCCGCTGTCCTTACTGCTACTTCCCCTGCACCAGGAACACCTACCAGTATTGGACGTACTGCCCACTGTCTGTGCCCTCAGTCCTATGTGGCACTTCCTCCTTTCATCCTGCGCAGTGGCACAGGCTTCCCACTCCATCCCTGTTCCTGGTGGTTCCAGGTTCTCTGTCCTGCTCCTGCCCTGTCCTGCTCACAGCTACTGTGTGCTGCTTGCAGTTCTCCCACATGTGGCTTTCCTGTAGCATTCTTGCATTCTTGCACCTCTCTCTTGTTCCTTTTTATTTTGTATAATTTCCGCTATTGCGCAACTTCTGTTTGTTCTCCTATTGTGCATGGCGCATGTTGTTGAATATTGCACTGCGCCATTTATTCATGGTTCCTACCCCTTCAGTTGCCCATGCGTTCATTACCATTGCGCTCTTGTGCATTGTGATCAGGGGGGCACATCTGCCTCCCACTGAATATCACACAATGGCGCATTTTCGGACTTGTGCTGGCGCATCCCTGTTGCGCATGACACAACCCTTTTGAATATCTGGGCCAGTATATACAAACAAACACTGATATTGTGCAAATCTAAACTTTTTTTCCAAAACAGTGTTTCTTTTAGAGTCTATTAGTGTCAGTTAAGTTGCCAGACTCGAGTGCTGAGGTCCAATTTTCCAAATTCTCTAGGGCGAGCGTCCAGAAACTGAGCAGCTTTACTGCTGCAGTCTTTTTCTTTTCACCCAGTGCTTCAGCCATTCAAAGTGGCTGTCTGCATCTACTGGGTCATGTTTTCACCTCAGGGTTGCTCAGGTACCTCCAGATACACTGCTAGCCACTAGCCGCTAGCCTCAGGATACAACTTGGTCATTGGATTTGACTGATGGTGGGGGCCTTCCTCCACTTGAACAAAAAAGCAGAACACACTAGTTAGATGCTACACTGACCAGAGTCACTGAAAGATCAACTGGTAAGAATACAAACAATGTGGCAATGGTGGCATACCTTTAAAAATGTATTTGAGCATTGTATCACTGCTTCTGTACGCTACTGTACAAAGCGGAAAGTGGCATCTGTTTTGATACCTCAGCCTCCTCTCAACATCTCCCATGAATTAATGGAAATGCATGCCATCATTTATACTGCAGATGAGCAAGGGGGACGAATAAACAGGAACAGCAAGTAAAGGCTGAGAGTTAGTGAGAGGTAGTGAATTTCAAGACTGTCACAGTGATGAGTTCCTAGTTCTCACAAGAATATTTGGTTGCACAACCAGACAGATAAGAGACAGAAGAGGAGATGATAGAACAGATACTTGCTTTTAACTCTTTCTGCATAACAAATGGTACAGGACCTTATTCAACACTGTCACAATAAGGACAGAAAATATCAGTGTGATGCACTACATCAACAAGCAAAGGGCAGTCAGTCTTACCCACTATGCAGGGCAGCAATGACAGTATGATACTGGACACTGTCTCACAGCCTGCAACTGTCAGCTGTGCTTCTGCCAGGTGTCCAAACATCTTAGCAGACCAGCTAAGTCAGACCCAGTCATGAGTACATGACTGGAAAATGCTGACCTCTATGGTAAACAACCTCTTTACAGGATGGGGTCATCCAGAGTTGGACCTTTTTGTATCCCCACACAACACAAACTGCTGCATTTCTGCTCCAGGCCTAGAGGTTTTTTTTAGCAAGATGTTTTGACCCTCTCCTGGACTGGAAGGTTTCTTTATGTCTCAGTGGACTTACCCAGTTGCCAAAACTCAAAATAAAATAAATAAAATGCTGTATGTGTTCCTTCTGATCCCTTTCATTCAAAGGATTCCACTGAAACTATGGGCAGAGCAGGCCATCTAATGTTAGTTGCCATCTTCTGGCTTCAACAGATATGGTTTACACTACTGCAGCAACTGGCAGTGGAGTTGTGCTTTCAGCTGCCCTGTGTTAGTGTCTGCTGTCACAGTACAGGGGGTTCCTGGTCTATCCGGACCTGTGGACCCTGCATCTTCATGCATGGCTCCTGAAGACATAGTCTTTGCCCAGTTGGGGTTTCTCCCCATGGTGGCTGATTTCTTTGCTGTTGACTAGAAAGCCTTCCACAGCACATACTGTAGCTACTCCTTAAATTGGAAACACTTCTCCATATGGTGTGTGTCCCATTCAGAGGGCCCATTTACTTGTCCTGTCAATACTTTTCTGGCCTGCCTCTTGTGTCTGTCTAACTCTGGTCACCAGTATTTGTCCATTAAGGTGTATAAGGTTGCCATTTCAGCTTTCTATCCTCCTATTGATGGGCGCACAGTGGCACAGCTAGACGTTTCCTGTACGTTTCTTAAGGGTATTCCACACATGTGTGCCCCAATTTGTAAACCAGTTCCACCTTAAGACCATAATTTCATACTTGAAAAATTGACAGTGACTCCATTTGAGCCTTCAATGACTTGCAAAATATGCTTCATTTCCTGGAGGACTCTGTTTTTGTCCACCATAACTTCTAATCAGTGGATTTCTGAGCTTCCGCCCCTCATGCGTGAGACTCCTTACCTGAATTTCCAAAAGGACAAGCATACCAAGCCCCAGTTCCTGCCAAAAGTGGTCTCTGATATCTCTCTGAATGAGACTATCAGTCTTCCTGTGCTGTGTAGTACCTGCAGCATGCTAACAGAGGTATGGCATTGCTCCATACACTTGATGTACATAGAACACTACGTTTCTATCTTGACCACACTAAGGACTGCAGAAAGCCCTTTCAGCTCTTTGTCTCATTTTTCCCTGTGAAAGAGAGCACATCAGTTACTAAACAGAACCTGTCCAAATGGCTGGCTCACTGTATTGAGTTTTGTTATAGGAAATACAGTAAAGAACCTCCTCTGCTGTACATGACCATTCTGCCCATGTTATGGCCACTTTTGTTGCCTGTTTTCAGAATATTTCTGCTGCTGACATTTGCAATGCTGCCATATACAGCACTGTCCATACTTTCCCAAAGCCTGCAGACTAGAAACTTTCTTACACAGGTGTTCTGGCTTTGGTCTTGCTATTCTGCAAGACCTTCTATCCTGATTACATATCAAACATTGCCATTCTCCCTGGGTATCTAATGTACTTCTTGTGAATCATTCCAATGGTATGGCCCAAGGGAGAAAGAGGTCCTCAATGAAAATAGAACAATTACTAATAAGAGTACATTTTTGAGATCAAAAGGCACAGAGGCAGTAAGTAAGTAGGGGAAAACTGCCACATGTCGCAAGTCACAGGACTACTAGAATAGGTCGCAGGGTCAATGTCGCAGGAGCAGGTGGTGCAAGTTGCATTTGGTGGTGACTTGCACCACCCTTCTAGAACCGGGGCCAGTTACTGTATACTGGTTTGACTATAATGTGTATACCCATCATATTGCATTTAAACAATAAACTGCACCCAAAGTCAAATCATATTGCATGCCTTTAAATAAAGAAATACTTAGATTGGTGTAACAAAGCATCTTTTTCCACAGTCTTGGATAGGCGGCAGGGTGTATTTGGCTGACAGATTTCTGAGCCACAGGTCCAATGCTGGTGCCATTCCATGAAGTATGATCTATTAGCAGACATCAGTTATCATAAGGCAGACCCAGCATTTCAAGTTACTTAAGAAAAATCAAAGTCCCATTAAACATAAGTGCAGCTGGTCTTCAGTATGGTTCTAGATAGATAGATAAGATAGATAAAAATGTTTATTTTTTAACAGGAGATAACCTTTAGCACTGCAAAGCCCTGTTTTACAAAGTTGTCCTGTGCAAGCAGATGGTTACATAGTAAAAGTACAAATCTTAACAAAGTTTCATACATACGTTAACTAACATAGAAGTGCATTGACAAATACATATAACAATCACTTATAAAATGCCCAAATATGACAAATTTGGCTATTTCAGTACAGTGACTTAAGATTGTATTTCTGCTGTAGGCATCAATATATAATGAAAAAGAGAAAAAAGAAATCACACTTGAGTTAAAATGATTCCAACAAAACATATATTAGCAGCATCAAAACTCCAAACAATCCACATATTTTAGGCTAAAAACCTTTAATAACAATTTATCCTAAGGCCCTAAACACTGACAATTTACTTTCCACATTAGGTCTAAACTTTTTTTAAACTGTCCTAGACTGCTTGCATTTCTGGTCTTTAGATTTAATTTATTCCATATTTTTGGAAGATAATACCTCCTTTGCAACTTACTCTACGTGTTCTTGACTATGGGAATCTTTAAACCTCTATTTTCAATAACTCTCAGAGTGTATTTGTTTGTTATCCTGGATGTATAAGGTGCTCTATTTTTATTTCCTTCTCCAAATTCCACATACGCTTTTTGGCCCAACTGCTTCTTTCTCTGTGTTTCAAATGAATCCCAATTTAGTTTTCACAATAAACTGCAATGATGGATATTGAAATAACATTTTAAAACAAATCTAGTTATCTTCAGGTATACTTTATTTAATTTGTCCAGTGAGGTTTTGGTCACATGTTGATAGGTCAAACTCCCATAATCTAATATTGGCAGCAATGCCGTGCTACTTTATTTCTATCCTCTCTTGACAAAAATGAAATCTTTCTTCATATGACCCCCAGTCTGACTTTCACTTTCTTTGTGGTGCTGGTTACATGCCCCCCAAAAGTTAGTTTGTCACCCAATAATACACCCAGGTATTTATATTGTACCACTTCATCCAGCTTTGAGCTGTCCAAGTTAATAATATGTACTCCTTGATTAGATGTCTTAACTGGACATTTTGTTTGAAATAACATAACCTGGGTTTTTTTCTTGCTTGGAATTATTTTAGAGTCATACAGCCAGCACTGCAAAACATCATAGTCAAACTGTAGGATATTTTGGAATTCTATTTTAGTTTTTGCTCTGGCAATGACAGCCATAACATTGGCGTACAGAAGAATGTTTCACCTGTTGATCAATTGTGACACTAGATTTATATAGATTAAAAACAAGAGGGGACCCATAATCTAACCCTGGGGAACACCACTAAAGGGCCCCTCCTTTTCAGTTAATGTGTTACCTACACTGAACTGCTGAGTGCGCTCTGTCAGATAAGACAACATCCATGTTTTGACTGGCTCGGACATACCTACAAGCATAAGCCTTTCTATCAATACACAACAATCCAACAAGTCAAAGGCTTTAGAGAGGTCAAAGAACACCGCTTCTACAGACTCCCCCATCTCCAATCCACTTAAGACTGCGTCAATAAAGTCTGCAAGAGCAGTGTCCATTGATCTCCCTACTCTAAAACCCACCTGACAGTCCAATAACAGTTTATGTTTTTCTAAGAACTCATGCATCTGATTACATACCAATCCCTCAAAAACCTTAGAGAGCATAGACAGCAGAGCTATTGGGCAGTAATTTGTTAAGATATTTCTAATTCCTCCCTTAAATATGGGTATTATTTTGGAATTTTTCCAGAAATCTGAATAAGTCCTCTGTTCTAAATTAGCATTGAATAAATGTGTTATGATTGGAGTTATCTGTTCAACAGCATCCTTTACAAATGTTATTTCCACCTGATCTAATCCGGTGGCTTTCTGTGAGTTCAGTTTTTTTATTTGCTTTTGTACTTCATACTGCTTAACTTCTGTTAAAAAAATTGTGATATGTTTGATCTGGTTTTGGGGGGAGTAGTTTGAAAAATGAGTGGACCATCCAAATGATTTTTAACATCTAAATCTGGAAGTTGACAATAATAATAGTTCAAATTATTTACAATTTGATGGATAATCATTTCTTCATTATTCTCATCCTTAATAGATATATCTATATCTTTCTTTGTTTTCCCTTCTAATTGTTTTATTATGTTCCACTATTGAGCAGGTTTTTTTTTTTGTCTGTTCTATTTTTTGTTTGTAATATTTTTTTCTAGCCTGTTTGATCATGCTTTTGCATTTGTTCCTTATTTTTTTTTCAATTCCCAATCTTCCATTTTTTAGAGTTTGGTTTGACTTTTTCCACACTCTATCCTTCCATGTCATCTGTTTCTTTATTTTATTGTCTACCTAGGGATGATGTTGTTTTCTTTCTATTATTTGTTTGAAAGGTGAGTTTTTATTACAGATGTCTATGAAAGTGTTGGTGAATTCTTTAACTGCCAGACCAACATCTGGAATGAGGTTTATTCGCCTCCACTTTACATGTTCCAACTGTTGTTGAAATCTTGTTCTATTAAACTTCTTATAGTCTCTAATAAGTTTCACTTTTGATGTATTTAATTGTTTATGTTCACATTCTATTTCACATTCTATATAACAATGGTCCCCTAGGTTTGGCAGCATCACTTTCATGCTCAATAGTTTTAAACCAGTAGCCACAAATTTTAAGTCTAATATATTTCCATTGCTCTGATGCAAGCTTTTTTGTGTAGGGATATTTATAATCTGTGTTAGACCTGTGGCTGTAATTCTGCATCTAATTGTTGGCCTCTAGCTATGCCCCAGGTGCAGTTGAAATCACTTACCGATATTGTGTCCTTTTGTTCCACTGTAGTGGTGAGTTTAGATGATAGTGTCTTAATTGATGCAAGCTTAACCTTGGGATATGAATAAACTGCTCCAAAACATAAGTTTAACCTAGAAACATGTACTAGAAGTATCTCAATGCTTTTGATGTTCCCTGAGAACAGCAATTTCATCTGCCCCAATGTTTCCTTTATAAATAAGGCCACCCCCTCCTCTCTGTGGTCTATCATAAGGAAAAAGTTCATAGTTTTTTGCAGATATCTCAGAGTCTGGATGTTTCTTTGTAAGCCATGTTTCAGAGATACCCACAACATCATAGTCCCCACTATCAATCCATTGTTCAAAAAGGACCTGTTTGCCTGCTAAACTTCTGGCATTATCATGAGCCAGTCTAATGATATTTGTTTGTTACGGTCCAGGATTTGGTTACACATCTCCACTCATCATTATCAGGATTAGAATAAGTGCCATACCCTTGCTACGGTCAGTGCTCATGGCCTGAAACCCAAATGTGTCCAGTTTGTTCCTGTAAAGGATCTTGTCTGATTTTCACAACTTTTTTTTTATTTATTTCTTCTGCTTATTTTATTATTTTTTAAATATATTTTTAAGCCTGCAGGCAAGGAAACAAAAGTGTTGGCACCAACTTCTATCCACATCTGCGTACATTGTCATTTTATACTGGTTAACAACAAAAAAGATTGTTAGCCCCACCCAAAGAGAAGGGGAACACATTTTTGTACACAGTTTGCAAACTCTAACCCTATGATAACCAAATTATTATAGGTAAGCTTACCACTATTTCAAATTTATAGTATAGCAATAATATTCAAAAATCAGGAGTGTGAATTGTTCAATTTAATCATCCCAAGATGCCTTTATATTTAAATTAGTTTAATTGCTAGAGGCCACAGTTTCTAATTGATAAATTGTCTAGATTCCACTAACTAATTGAAGAGAAAGAACAAACCTAATTTGGCTGCAAGAACTTATGGCCAAAAATAGGCTTGTTCTGTCAAAACTGTTTTACTATATCAGGGACCACCAAGATATTACTGTGTTTATATTAGGAAAAGGAGAAACAGCCCTAGTTTACTATAAAAACTTATAGCAGATTAAGTTAATTTATCAAACTATTGCACTTTATTTAAACTAATCCCCTTTAACATATACTAACATAGGATATAATACAATTATTTTTAAAAATGAAACAAGTATTTACAAAATTATTTGTGTGCAAAATTTAGTTTCTATTGGTTAAAAGAAAACAATCAAAGCAATGCTATGAAAAAGCAGGCTGCTCACAGATGCTGCTAACCAGAGAAAAGCTTAAAACAGTGTTATTAGAATTCTATCTTACAAGTACTGCAGAACAGCATCTTTCTGGTGGCAGCTTCTTTTCAAACTGTAGCTTCAGTGGACTATATGACATGAATGGGGTAGCTGCTCTCTCACTTGATTTTTTTTCTGTGGAGTGGTGCTCGAGCCACTCACACTGGCCCTGATGCTCATACACAGCAAGCAGCATGAGCTTTTGTAGGCAGATGTCTCACCCCTTCTTCTCACTGACTGGCTGCCAGTTCTCCTCAGTCTCACATACAGAAAAACTCAGGAAAGCATCTTTTTTGTGAGAGAAAATTCTGCTTCTTTGTAGAAATACTGCAGGCACTGGCGATGTTAAATGCAGAGAACCAGGCTGTTAGGTGTTTTCATAGCCACTGACAGTCACTGCTGACATTTTAAGCAGTGTCCAAAAGTCCTTTTTGTTGTTCTGTATCTTCCTCATGCATGTTGGTACCAAGGGAGGAGCTTTTAGCTTTGGATGTCTAAGGAAATGGTATGTGGAGAAAATCTTCATTTGGAGCAATAAGTCCAGTACACCATTTATTTATTATGCATGAGAAAGATTCATGCCTTCCAAGTCTTTAAGCAACCTCAACATTTCTGTCTTTCATAAAAGTTCACATATCTTCACGGGACATTTGAGCATTTCCTGATATTAGTCTTGGTGAATCTGCAGTGGGGTCTTCCTTGAGGTTGACAACCCTTATGCCCACCCCCTCCTATGAGTAAACAAGGTCAGATGTGATCCTGTTTCTTCACACAAGGCCATGCATGAAAAAAAGATACAATAGGTTCTGTTAACAACATGGGGTGAGACATACAGTACTTCTCTGCTTTTGAAGAGTGTATCACTGTGAGGAACTGGCTTGGAAGAAAATTGCAACAAACTGTGTTGGCAACATGTGGCGAGACATACTTCTCTACCTTTGAAGAGTGTATTCCTATGAGGCAGTGACTTGGAGCTGTACCTTGTGTTTCAGGCTGGAGGCTATGGAATGTGGGGAGGTATAAGAATTAGGGTTGACAACCCCAAGGAAGATCCCACCACTGATTCACCAAGACTCAGGTGACCCAACCCCCTAATTTCATTTTCTTTTTCTGTTTGGGGGAGGCTCAGGGTGGGCAGTTAGGGTTGGGGTTGGAAACCTTAACATCACATTTCCATACTTTTGTGGTGTTGACTTGAACCCTATGTGGAGCATTAATGCTGTTCTTTACAAAGAATATATTATGGGAGTGCAGTAGCACTGCTATAATTAGGGTTGAATAGGCTATTTAATGCCAAACCCCATTTTTTGCACCTTAATAACTCTAGCAGTGTTCAATGAAATAGGCCAACATTTGGCACAAGTGGTCATGCTGGTAGAGTCTCAATACTTGCAAAGTTTCACAATAGTGTCTTGTTTAATCTTCAATATACGGAATGCCAGAATAATGCAAAAACATGGTGTTTGGTTTTCCTATACTAGATCTTTTGATTTTCTCTTTCACTCACAGCCTAGATCAGGTGTAATTTTTTCATGACACTTTCAGGGTAGAAGTGGTCTGTTCTGAGGTAATGCCTTTTGCAGGTTTTGTGAAAAATAGTATACAGTTCAAGAGTTATAAGGATTTTTGTTTAATAACTGTCAAGCTTGAGCAGTAAAAAATACAGACCTTGAGTGCTTATTTTCAGGATTTACTATTCGTGAGAAAAAAACACTCATGATGACCGCCATATTGTTATTTTTTTAAATCAAAAACATTTAAAATATATAGAAACTGTGTCTTTTCTAAAGCCAAACATCTAAAGGTAAGTAAACAGCACCCACTTAGCTAGATTTTGGTGTTTGTTTTTTGAAAATTTCCCTGAAAATTTAAGTTTTATGAGCACCTGAAAATCCTGGGTACCCAGCTTAGCTAGAGAAGCCATTCAACCATGTGCTCACTATGAGAACAGTACGACTTTCTTGAATTGTGAAACCATAGCCGGAGTCACGCTGCTGGCTTCAGTTGGATCAGTGTGCTGGTGATCCCTCCTCTGTCTCTCTGTCTCTATCGCTCCTCTCTTGCTCTCTTAATCTATCTATCTATCTATCTATCTATCTATCTGTCTGTCTGTCTGTCTGTCTATCTATATGTTTATCTAGCTATCCATCTATCTATCTGAAGTGAAATAAAAGTTGGCTGACAAGCCAGTATAATGTTCATTACAGTGTGGCAATGCATTATTGAATATGTGCTGTTCTGTTTGATTGACAGATTGCTCTGTTGAAAATTCAACACCAGCTTCTCCTGATGGCAAAGTTAACGGTGGTCTCCAAAGGGCAAGTCTTTTCATACAGTGACATCCCAGATGTTATGAAAGTCATATTGAAGGAGCTGAATTAAATAGAAGCCAAATCTGCGCTCTTGAATGCAGGTTAAAAAAAAGGTCTTCTTCAGGGTTCTACAATTTTAGATGGCATAGGGATGGAACATCACTGTCAAGATCAGAGCAGCTTTATTGCCATGAAGATAATGTTACATGGTCAAATGGTCACTGAGCAAACAGTTTCCAATGATATGTTGCTGCTATCATGACCGTTTCACCAGGGATGAAACAGCTGTACACATACTTGATCTACACTACCATAAGCAATAAAAACTCAATTTTGCAACTACTGTTTGTCACCAACCAGCAACCCCTGAATCCAGTGGCACAGCATACTTGCATTAATATGATGCCATACAAAACAAAACAAAATGGCATCTCTCATTGCAGCCTGTGCCCATTGTGATACCTGTTGAAGTATGCTGCATCTGACTAAACCTGGGGTGAAAAATTAAAATAAGACATCTTCATTGATGTCAATTTATATGGCATGTATATGGATTCAGATAGTTTTACTTTATTATTAATCTTTTCTGTTGGGTTCTGTTGAGTGTACCATAACTGTGCAATATGGGGGGGGGGGCATCATCAGGTAAAAAAGGACACGTCTTTGTTAGTATTACTCTAGTCCTCTTACCAAATTAATTTTCACACTGTTGTCCAAAATTCATTAAGAAGAACAGACAAACAAAGTCATGTCTTTTTACACTAGAGCTCCATATTCTGGACTGCTGGAATGGAAAGATTGCAGACTGACAATAAAATATAAATAGCTCATGACTAGGCAAGTGATTTCCTATAAGCAGACTATAAGAAACCAAACTGGATTAGATTTTGATGTTTCAAGCACTATTTTACAACATGGAAACCTCCCATGCACATATGCGTCTCATTTCTTATATGCATTAATGACTATTTG
This sequence comes from Neoceratodus forsteri, assembly GCA_016271365.2. Classification (NCBI taxonomy): domain Eukaryota; kingdom Metazoa; phylum Chordata; order Ceratodontiformes; family Ceratodontidae; genus Neoceratodus; species Neoceratodus forsteri. Next base: position 761,366,025 of record CM057455.1, on the reverse strand, counting down.
TCCACAACATAATGAGCCCTGTGGCATTTTTGGTTGTTTCTTTTCATCGCTATGACATTATGTCCATGTCCTTGTGACCACAATGTTTTGCCCGGGAACGAAACAGTTACTCATGATTTTAGACTGCTTGTGAGTACCAGCATGATAATAATAGCACACATTTGAGGTGTGGAGACAGACTGATTATAAAGGTGCTGTATTTGGTCAGCATTATAAACTGTGAGATACATACATACTTTAATTTTGGTTTCTTAGGATGCCTCCTAAGGTATCTTAGACACTTTTTTTGGACATGCCAAACAGCACCACTTATTTTAGAATTGGCACTTCATTGTAACCCTGGCACCATTATACCAAGGGCTACTACCCCTGTCTGCTTCCCTGACTGCAGGTTAAGGGGCCTGGGTTCATGATTAAGGTTTACTATGGATTTCCTACCAACAGCATAACTATTCTTTTGGTGCCTCCATCCAGAGTAGTAATTAAGTGGGTAAATTATCAATCTAGTACAGCTTCTGGGAAGCTATGCCTACCCACAACTCCAGGTAGTGGCCCAAAACACAGACTGAAAACAAGCAATGTACTTTTCCTGCAATTCCACATGTAAGGGCTAGAATCAATAATATGCACAGCAGCTTTGCACTTACCAACAAGGTCAGGACTTCCGGCATACACCTTGTACTTCCTGTAAGGAATAGTTTTCAACAAAGATTCACTTTCACAGTAGCCTTGGATTGACTCAGTAACCAGACACTGAGAAATAATATGCTCATGGACCAGGCTTAACATTCAACAAGAAATCTGGTTTATTAAGGGAAAGTTTACAAGGGAGGGGCATGAATTTAGTGTAACTATTGTAATACTGTGTTTAAACAGATTATAGTTATTATTCCCCAACTTAGTCTCTGAATTGGTCAGTTTAGTATGCTGCTGGGTACCCAGATTATTGAAGCTTGCAGGCCTGGAGCCTTGCCATGGGTCAGCCTGTGTTGCAGCTGGATGGGGCCCTTGATGGAATGAAGGGTGGTTATTAGATAAATGAAACACTCATTAACAATAAAATATTTGTAATTCCTGACCTGATGGCCTGTGATCACCGTTAAACCCAAATAACTTTTAGGACAAATCAGTTGATACTAGTTCTCATTTAATTGTTGCAGGGAGCTACCCTGATTGTTCTTGCTGCATCCATGCAGATGGAAGAAATGGCTGACAACTGACCTGCTGGCCTTCCAGGATTCTAGTCAGGACTGGGGCCAACACAACTCATCTCCTCTTCACAGCCTTTCCCTGTAAGTGGCCACAACCTGTGATTTGATTCTCTGCAAGGGCTGACTCCCCAAGGCTGGTCTCTCACCAGGCAGATGGTAATGCTGGTGCAAGAACAGTCATTAGAGCCACAGATGGCACAAGCCCAGTATGTGAGTTTTGATTTGGTAAGCAGATTGGAAAAGTCACTTAATTTGTACCTGACATGTCGGCTTAGCTTTGATAGGAAATAAACAGGAATAATTGGTAATAGGCCTCCTATTTTGTTAAATGTGGCAGAAGGCATACACAGCATTCACAGGCTCCAAATGGCACTGGTGTCCTCAGCTTAAAAAATCCTCTCACAGTTCTTGCAAATGCCCTCTCTTCAGGTCAAACACTTCTTTCAGTTCCAAAGTCTCTGAATTTAGTCAGGCTAGCTGGGGAATGCTTTCTCTGGCTCTGCGACTCGGCAGTTTAAGTACCCACAGGGCGGCAAGACAGGCCAAATTCCCTGCAACTGATTTCAGTTCAGTACACAAAATTTTACCTTTCACTAGGTCTTGAGTTGAATCTCTCAGCCTGGTTGCTGCAAAAGTATTTTTTCCTTCTTCTGCTTTGAGGCAGTCCAAACTTTTATGTCCTGCAGAGAGGACGGACGGGCCTTTTTCCTATGTTCCTCTCAGTCCACTCACAGACTGCTTCCTTCTCATTGGCTGAAGCTGAACTGACTTCTGGTCAAACACACTTTCCACAGAAGACCAGGATCTCTGTATTCTGGTTCTCTGCCTTGCTGTCCATCACAGTCTGTGAGCTCTCATTGATTAATTTAGGCACCAAGAAGGAAAGTTCGCAGTTTCACCCAGAAGGCACTGTAATTAAGACCCTTGAGGACCCCTGGATTCCAATTATTCCACATAGCAAAGTCCCAGACCAAACATAGTGACTTCCATGCTGAGGAAATAAACAGTCCACATTTAAGTTCATTTTTTTTTCAAGCAACAGTGCTGTCTTAGCAATAAATGTTTACAGGTGGTGAAAGTGCTCTCTCTACTTTATTAAGGACTGCAGAGTGGAGACTCTCATGGTTTTGCCTGGCTGGTTATGAGCTTCATTTTACTCAGACACAGCCCAGGCTATAGCACACTATACACAGACTGGAACTCTTAAAGGGACAGTATGGTGGCATAGCTCTGCACACTCATGCAGGACAGACTCACAACATCACTGTACATGGATCTCAACCTCTCCACTGGACATCAACCAGACAATAGACATTAGAAGAGCCCAAGGAGATACTCAAGGTAAGCCCCCAATTGGGGGGGGTTACACTCTTCCCTGCCCAGTAAAACTTGGTGTCATCGTCAAGTCATCATCATCATCCAAGTTTATTGTTTGACTCAAAGGAGTCTTCAACAAATACAGATACAAATAATACAAAATATAAAAAGACACAAACACATACAATTACATAAAAAGAAATATAAATATTCAATTAATGACTTTTAGCAGAAATAATTACAAGGTTAAAATCCCGCCCAATGTGATTACAGTACTAAGTTTCCTCTTTATTTTACTAACTACCAGAAACAATTTGGCTATTCTTTGAACAGAATATGCATCTTGCGTGTGAATTAATATGAAAGTCAGAGTTACATAGTCAATAATAGACAGATTATTTATAAAAGGACCTAGCCAGTATATACGCTCTTTGTTGTACCATGCACAATACCACAACATGGATTAAATCTTCTCATCCACCAATAGCACAACTACAATTTTCATCAGTGTTTTTTTCATATCTACACCTTAGAACACTGCTGTCAAATTGCTCAAATTTGTATACAGTAAATGTTCTTTTGAGCATAGGATTAGTCAGTACATCAAGGTATGCTTTATATCAAAAATTAAAATTATTATATGCAAGCCATTTGGAATAAGCTGAATATTTTATATGTTTTAAATATTGTTCTTCCCAATAGTTTTTCATTTTTTTGTCACATATTTCTTGTATTTATTACTTAGTAAGACCTGCTTCTTGACATATTCTGCTAGTGTTTCTAATTTATATTGATTTAATAATTTTAGAATTTTTGAGTATCAAAATCCATGGGTATACCCCATATGAAACCATTTCTGTTTTTCCTCCATACTCAAAAAAGTAGTCCTGGCTATCAGAAGCCTTGTTATCTGAACCAGAAATTGATTTGTCTTATATCACATAAAGTTTTAATATTAGTAAATTTCAAATATATGATGCAGGACACAACCTCCCTGCTCCTAACATATTTCTTAAATATCTAAACATAGGAATAGTAAGTTTTTTCCATGTTGACCATATCCCAAATGTCTGTACCATATAGGAGTTGTGATTCAAATTTGGATTTAATAACTTGGATCAAGGGTTTAATACTTTTTCCTCCATATCTGTTATTAAAACAGACTAATCCCAGCATTGTTTTAGTTAGAGTATCTAGGCATCTTTGAAATTGGTGGTTCCATAGTCCATTATCATTGAATTCAACCCCTAAGTATACATAATTTTTAACAGTTTCCAACTTATTACCCTGTAAAAACCAGATTCCGCATGTCTTATTATTATGGGGACTGATCATAAGTATTTTGGTTTTATTTAAATTTATTTTAAGTTGTAATGCTCTAGAGCTATCTTCTAGCAGACTAATGTTTTGTTGTAACCCCTTTTGGGTCAAATAAAATATCACCAGATCATCTGCGTAAGCGAGAACTGAGCATGGCTGATTTTGTATTTTAGGGGAGTCTGAATTTAAATTAGTTAGATCTGTTAATATCCCATCAATGTATAATGAAAACAAGATCGGGGCTAGGACACATCCTTGCCTAACTTCTCTATTAATTTCAATAGGAACAGAGAGTTGTCCACCCATGCCCAATCTTACTCATGCCCAATTATTATTAAACAAATCATATATGATGTCAACCAATGCTTTATCTATGCCTCATTTTAATAATATATCCCTAAGCTTTGTCCTAGATATAGTATCAAATGCTGTGGAATAATCCACAAACATTACACACAATTTCTGCTTCCTGAGACGTACATACTTCTCTATGAGGTGAAAAAATATAAAAATATTATCCAATGTAGAGAAATCCTTACGGAATCCAGCTTGGAAAAGGGATAGCCCACCTGTTACTTGCATGGTTTCAATTAATCTATTAAGAATTATTTTGGAAAATATCTTTAAATTATTATCCAAAATACTTATCGGTCGACACAGAGCAGGGTTCCCTTTATTCCCCTTCATATGTATGGGGATTATATATGCTCCTTTCCATGTATGTGGATATTTATTTTCTTGTATGCATTTATTATTCAAAGTTGTCAAAACTCTGCACCATACTCCTATATTACAGAAATAAACTTCTGCTGGCATATTATCTGGTCCAGGAGCGTTCTTTAATTTCAATGAATTAATAGCCAGATAGACCTCTTGATAAGTGATTTCCAAGTTTATTAATCCCATTGTTTTATGTGTATTACTACCTACATTTGTATCTACAAAAATCTGAGTAAAATAATTAATCCAAGTAACTTCAGATATGTAAGAATCCATACCATCTTTATAATTAGCTGTACCCCTAGCCACTAACTGCCAAAATACTTTTTGATCTCTATTCATTTCTTCCCATTGTTTGCTGTAATATTTCATTTGCTTGTCTTTGAAGAGGGCCTTATAGTTTTTCTTAGTCAGATTAATGACCTTCAGTAGATCTTTAGTTTTATGCCTAATATACTGTTTATTTAATCTTCTTAATGCTTTTTTATATTTCACACAATCATCAAACCATCCCTTTCTTTTGTTAATATTTATATTGACAGTAGGCTCTAGTTCAGTCCTTATTCTATCATAAATCAAATATAGTTTGCCAACCAACTCTTCAACAGTGCATATTCTCAAGTACTCTAAACTCCCATTTAAAAACAAATTATTAACAATATCTGAAATGGTATGGGATGATTCTAACTTCCATGTAATTTTTTTGTTAATTCTAATTTCCATTTGAGTTAATAATTGTGGTATGGATGTCTGTCTAACTCTTTTATTCTACTTTTAAGCATAATAGCGAAGTGGTCACTCTCCATTCTTAAACTGACATTCAAGCTTTCCCAATATTCCATAGAACTTATCCATAAAACCAAGTCTATCAGTGATGCTCCTCTATTCGAAACATAGGTATATTCCCCCATTTGGTCTCCTTTTAACCTTCCATTTAACGGATATAGATTATACTCCTTTAATATCTTAATCAGTGCGTTACCAGCTTTATTCATTTTCATATCTCTTGTTTCTCTTTATCCCAATGATAAGGGGTTATCACACATTGAAAAAATGAATTATCTGCTAATCCATCGAAAGTACCTATATGGGCATTGAAATCCCCCATTACTAAAATTTTTAGTTCCAGAAATTTAGTCATAATTTCAATAAGTAAAGTACCCAAATTGATCCCATTTATCTATAGTGTAGGAGGGGGACTTTTCTGGAGGAACATAGCTATTTATTACTATTAAACTCTGACTTTCATATTTCAGCAAAACAGCAATAAAATTATCACACATCATAATACACTCACTCTTCACAGAATTATTCAAGTTGACAAAAGTGACTATCCCACCAGAATTTCTTCCCCACTTAACAGTCTTTTTACCTGGTGAATGCATAACTTGGAAGCCATTTATGTCAATTGGATCCTTTACACTATGCCAAGTTTTCTGTAAACAGATTACATCATAGGCTACTATATACTTTAACCAATCATTATCTTGATGTCTTTCTCTAATACCTGCTATATTCCATGAAATGAATTGTAAAGTATCATTAATGTTATCATTTAAGATAGTATCAGATCCTAGACTAGTTTCTGTAGTAAATTCTCTTTCGAATGCCCCTGATTGTCAATCTAGATAGCCAGCTAAAGAGTCAAATTTATTTTTAACTGGTAGCTGGTTTTCTACCCTGGTTATCTCTAATTTATCATTCTGATCATATAAAACTTTTGATTCAATTAAGTTTAACCCCATGGTATCCAATATTATTGATTTCATCAGAATTTGTTCGTGATTTCCTTATTCTTAACCAAAATGTTAATTTGAGATCCCTTTCCTATATGTTCTACTGTTATAATACCATCTCTACCCAATCTAAATTGTAAAAGTTCCTTAAGAGACTGCAAATGTCTCTAGCCAATTTTCTGTCAGTTTCCCTATATAGATCATTTAAACCAAAGAGTATAAATTCCACCAGATTTTGCTCTGGTTTCTCTGTCTATAGTTCAGAGATATTGATAAGGTGCCTGTTAAGAAATGTTAAGTATATCTCTTTTTTTTCTGAAAAATTTGTGCATTTAGCCAAACATAGTTAGCTATTCAAGGCAAATAAATGTGGATATCAATTAGCAAGGCCGAGTCAACATGAATATTTTTTATCCCCATGATATCCTCTGGGTTGACATCCAGGTCCAATTCTATGTTTAGTTTCTCTGCTACTTGCCTTATTTGATGTTCTGAATCTAAATGAATCTATCCACTCAGGGCTAGGACCCTAACTAGTGAAACTGAATCTGCAGTTTGTATTAGATTACTACTAAGAGCTTGTTTCTGTGTCCTTACTTGGTTAACACATTGCTCCTCATATAATCTACCCTTATTATTTTCTTAATTTACTGATAGATCTTTAATCTCTTTGATCTGTGCTGTGTGACTGGACTTCTCTACTGGGACTAAAGAAGTAGAACTCTTGTACTTGGACCTTTAATTTAGGGTAAAAAAACAAACTGACAAACAAAACTAAAAAAAAAAAAATAGTGTGTTTGTCTGAGTTAACTGAACTGAATGGTTATCTGAACAGTTATCTAGGTGTGAATCTAAGGTGACTAAAAGGGCTTGATAGCTGTGCAATTTAAATTACTTGTAGAAAGATCTAGTAAGTAGGGGGAGTGGCTTAGCTAGAAGGAAGCTAAATTTAAAGACTGCCTTAGAAAGATTCTGTTAGTAGCTTGGTAGAAGACACCAGGAAGAAGGAGTGCTGTGTGACTGGACTTCTCTACTGGGACTAAAGAAGTAGAACTCTTGTACTTGGACCTTTAATTTAGGGTAAAAAAAACAAACTAACAAAACAAAAAAAAATTACTGTGTTTGTCTGAGTTAACTGAATTGAATGGTTATCTGAACATTTATCTAGGTGTAAATCTCAGGTGATTGAAAGGGTTTGATAACTGTGCAGTTTAAATTACTTGTAGAAAGATCTAGTAAGTAGGAGGAGTGGCTTAGCTAGAAGGAAGCTAAATTTAAAGACTGCTTTAGAAAGATTCTGTTAGTAGCTTGGCAGATGACACCAGGAGGAAGGAGTGCTGTGTCACTGGACTTCTCTACTGGGACTATATTGCCTTACTTCCCTCCCCTTCCCTCCACTTCACCCTCCTATCCAAAGCTAGTTCTACTTTTATAGGCACAGGATTTGACTGACAACAGGAACTTTCTGTTTCGGAGCAGGAAGTGAGTGATCACAGAGCCACCAAAGAACCACCATCCTAGAAGGGCAAGGGTAGCTCTCCAGACCCCTCTAGCTACTAGAGGCCTGCCTCTGAGCAAGTAAGGGGTCTACTGAGAAATATAGGAAATTCTTGTCTCAGAACAGGACAATCAGGAGCTTAAAGGGCACAGAGGCAGAAAGTAAGTAGAGAGAGAAGAGAAAGAAAAAAAAACAGAGGAAAGAGTAAGGATTCCAAGCAACAGTTAAGGGTCCAGAAATAAGACGTGATGGGAGTGGTGCAGTGCAGTGGCTGTGGAGCAGCAGTCTTCCGGGAGACATTCTGGAGGATGTGGTGCTGTCCTATCTGCAGGCACCTCTCTGGGCTGAAGGAGGAGGTTGCTCATCTCCAGGCTGAGTTGGCCAGGATTTGTGGGACCTCCTCTTCCATCCAGGGACCACCAGTGCCACTGCTGTTGCGTCAGAGGTTGCCAAGAAAGAGGAGCTGTTGGACCACAGTGGGCTCAGAGAGGGTAAGGGTGGTGGAACAGAGGTGCATCCTTTCAGTTGTACCTCTCCAAAATTCCTATGCCATTGTGGCAAAGTGTGGTTCCTCTATGGAGGCACCTGCAGTGGAGACCAAGGAGGATACTGGGAACCTCCACAAAGGAGACCCACAGGAGGGTGGCATGGGACCCCACAGTGGAAGGAAACAACTCCTGGTGGGGAACTCCATTGTTAGGAAGGTAGAACTGGGGGAGGAAGGGGAGAGGGAGGTAAGATGCCTGTCTGGCGCCATGGCTTGGAGGGAAAGGGAGTGAATCCTCAGGATTGCCAGAGCAGCTGCACAGGGGAGGGAGCTGGATGTCATTGTCCCACTAGGAACAAATGACCTGGCTAAGAAAGAGATTAGAGCAGTGCAGAAAGAGTTTGTGGAATTGGGGAGGGGCCTTAGACAAGTAGCACACATGGTAACCTTCTCGGAGGTGCTGCTCATCTATGGCGTACGAGAGACTAGGGTGTTCAACACCATGGGATTCAATCAGTAGTTGAAAAACTGGTGCAGAGCTCAGGGATTTGGCTTCACTGGGGACTGGGGGTCCACCTGGAGTGATGCAAGCCTATACTGGCATGATGGGCTGCATCTGTCCAGAAGGGGAACCAGGATCCTAGGTGATAGGTTTAAATGCTTCATTGGCAAGCATTTAAACTAGCCAAGGGGGGAAGCACTGGAAAGGAGCAAGGAAATCCTAGCTCCCCCAAAAAATCACAGTAGTAAGTGCGGTAAGCACCAACATAGAGGTTGCGATAGGGAGAAGGGCAGGGGTAAATGGGGAACGTGACAAAGGCAAGAAGGACAGGGATGGGGCAAAAAGGAGTAAGACCATCAGGAAATGGAGGGTAATAAGTAACAATGCTGATAGTCTGGGCAACAAGCTCCCTGAACTGGTGGCCTTGATGGAAGAGGGATGCCTGGATATCATAGCAGTCACAGAAACTAGGTATGCAGAGAACCATGACTGGGATGTTAACATACCAGGGTACATAACCTATAGGAGGGACAGGCAGGTGAGAAGAGGGGGAGGAGTAGCTCTCTATGTAAAGGAAGGGATAAAAGCAACTGAACAAAAGAGTAGACAGGGAGGAGAGGAGGCACTGTGGGTCACCTTGGAGATTGGAAAGGGCACCACAATCTGCACAGAGGTTGTGTATACAGCCCCATGTCAGTGGGAGGGAATGGACAAGGATATGATAGAAGGCATTCTTAAGTTGGCAGAGAAAGGGGAGATACTGTTGATGGGAGACCTGAATATGCCAGATGTTTACTGGAGCACATTTGCTGCAGCCAGATCCAAAAGCAGGGCCATTATCGATGCCCTACAGGTGGCAGGCCTCAGACAGCTAGTTTCAGAACCCACTCATGAGGGAGCAATCTTTGACCTCGTACTCTCAAATGGGGCAGTGAGAGGATCTCAGATCTAGAAGTGGGTTGCCATCTGGGAACATATGACCATCAAACAGTGTGGTTCATGTTAAACTCAGCTACAGATTCAAGCCATGCAAAAGTGAGGGTACTGGACTTCAGGAGGGCTGACTTTGGCAAGATAGGAGACTGCCTTAGAAAAGCACTAGCAAACAGGCTAGATGGAGGGGTGGAGCAACAATAGGGGATCATCAAAACTGTCATCTCAGAGGCAACAAGCTTTTGTGTAAAGCAAATAAACAAATCAAAATGAAAGAAAAAACCACTATGGTTCTCCAAAGAGGTGGCTGGGAAAGTCAGGGAGAAAAATATAGCATTCAAGAAGTATAAGGAAACACAGAAGGAGCAGGACAGAGAGCTGTACCAGTTAAGGCAGAAAGAAGCAGGGAGGGAAGTCAGAATAGTAAAGGCCCAAACTGAGGAAAAGATAGCCAACTCAGTTAAGAAGGGGGATAAAACCTTTTATAGGTACATCAGATAGAGTAGAAAGACAAAGGGAGGAATAGTGAGGCTGAATAAAATGAATGGTGGGTGGGCAGAGGGGGACAGTGAAAAAGCAAGGATACTGAATGAATATTTCTGCTCAGTATGCACAAAAGAGGAGGGAGAAGTGCCTAATCCAATTAACAGAAGCACTCTTGATGGGGGGGTCAATCCCAGCCCTTTCACAGAAGAAAGGTCTCTTCAAGAACTCCTGAAATTGAAGGTGGACAAAGCAATGGGGCCTGATGGAATTCACCCCGAGAATTCTAAAAGAATTAAGGGGGGAACTAGTGAAACCACTGACTACTCTTTTTAATAAATCATGGGAGGATGGTGTGGTACCTGAGGACTGGAGGAAGGCAAATGTGATTCCCCTTCACAAAAGTGGGACCAAAACATAGGCAGGAAACTACAGACCTGTCAGTTTGACCTCTAAGGTAGGGAAAGTGATGGAGTCACTTCTGAAGGAAAGAATTGTTGAGCACCTAGAGGCCAGTGGGGCACAGGACCCAAGCAGCATGGGTTCACAGTGGGAAGGTCATGTCAGATGAATCTAATAGATTTCTTTGACTGGCTGACCAAAGTAGTAGACCAGGGAGGAGCTGTGGACATGGCCTACCTAGACTTTAGCAAGGTATTTGACACAGTCCCATACAAAAGATTAATAGTTAAATTAACCAGCCTGGGAGTGGGTCCCAGGGTGGTAGCCTGGGTGAAACACTGGCTGGACAACAGGACACAGAAGGTAATTGTAAATGGAGTCCACTCTGAAGAAAGAGGGGTTACTGGTGGGGTACCGCAGGGTTCAGTACTGGATCCAGTCCTTTTTACTGTCTTTATAAGTGACATTGCAGAGGGACTGGAAGGAAAAGTATGCCTCTTTGCAGATGACACAAAGATCTGCAACAGGGTTAATACACAAGGAGGCATGGAAAGGATGAGAAGGGACTTGGCAAGGTTGGAGGAATTGTCAGAAGTATGGCAACTTAGATTCAATGCAAAGAAATGCAAAATAATGCACCTGGGAAACAAGAACCCAGGAGATGATTACACAATGGGGGGGTTAGTAACAACAACAAAAAAGGAAAGGGACCTGGGGGTAATCATATCGGATGATCTTAAGGTTAGCAAGCAATGTGAGAAGGCAGTAGGGAGGGTTGGGGGTATACTGGGATGCATAGAGAGAGGCATCACCAGCAGAAAACAGGGAGTTGTTATCCCTCTGTACAGACAGTTGGTGATACCCCATCTGGAGTACTGCATCCAGTTCTGGAGACCCCATCTCCACAAGGACATAGACAGGATAGAGGCAGTCCAGAGGAGGGCAACTAAAATAGTGCAGCATCTGCAAGAGAAGCCGTACGAAGAGAGACTAAAGGAGCTTAATATGTATACCCTTGAGGAAAGAAGGGAGGGGGGGGGACATGATAGAAACTTTTAAGTATCTCGGTGGAGTCAACAAAGTCCAAGTGGGTAGCATCTTTCAGAAAAGAGACGTGCAAGAACAAGGGGACACAATTTAAAGATAGAGGGGGGGCAGTTCCCGGGCAATGTGAGGAAGTATTTTTTTCACAGAGAGGGTAGTGGATGCATGGAACAGCCTTCCTGAGGAGGTTGTGTTGTCTAAAACTGTGGGAGAATTCAAAAATGCATGGGACAGACATAAGGCAATTATTGTGGAGGATAGGAAGAAATGTGCTGTTGGTTAACTAGGATCTGCGGCACATCCTGTAGGTAGGGAAATGGGCAGACTAGGTGGGCCAAGCGGTCCTTATCTGCCGTCAAAGTTTATGTTTCTATGTTTCCATGTTTCTATGTGCATGTATAGGATTAACATCCAATGCATTTGTCATCCCGAAATCATGGTTCAGCTGTACAACTTCCGCTTCTAATTGTTGTAAATGAGAGCTAAATTTAGAGCAGATCATTCCTTAACTATTGGTATAATGTTTAAAACTTGTTTTAAACATGATTCTCAGTTTTCCTTTGCTACCATTTGTTCAATCTTTGATTGCTCTTTAACAGGAACTTGTTTTTTTTTTTCCTTATTTGGTTCAATCTTGCCTGAATTTATTACAGTCGGTTCTCTCTTTATTTTACTACATTTCTTTTCAGTCTTTTTCCTTACTTTGTTACCTTTCTTACCCTTTTTGTACTCTCCTTTTTTATTTGCCTTATTTGGGTTAATTGGGCTATCTGGAATGTGTATACTCTAAAAAGTCCAGTCTAATCTTTTGACTACTGATGTTCATTTCCTTACCTTCTGTTCCTTTAACTTTAACTTCCTGAGTCTCACTTAGAATTGCTCTAATTTGAGCAGACTCGCTTCTAAATGATTCAATTATTTCTTTATTCAGTAGAACCTGTTCCATAATCAATATATTTGCTGTGTGTTGGTATGATAACATATCAATTTATCACTCAAAAAACTTGATTGATAATCACTTTAAACCTCCTTCAGTTTTCACATTGCACTCTTTTTGGCACTTTCTACATAATTTCGATGTTTCATTGTGTTCATTAAAGTGTTTTAAGCTTGAAATTATACATCACAGATCCCTTGATACTTCCTCCAGCACAGTTTTTTCTTTAGTGAGATATTGTTCATTTTCCCAAAAATCAGGTGACAACACTAAAGGACTATTTGAAGCAGCCATCTCTTTACTATTTGAAAGATTATCAGCCTTTGTTTCTTGATCATTACTTGAGAGTGAGTGATTATGTTCAGTTTCTTGCCGCCCACTAATATTCTTCTCCATCATACCTTATATTAGTGATAAATTAGCATGTGATAATTGTGATACCATTTCTAAGGAATTACAAGATTTATTTGTGGGAGTAGAGGTTCTACTGATATTAGATCCTTTTTTAAATTTGTTTATATGATCTGTTATTTTAGTTTATTTTACCTGTTTTATCATTGTGGTTTGTAGTACTTTGGCAGGGGTATGGGATGTTTCACTAGAAAGAGGGATAGATGTGGGTTATTCATTCTTTGTAATCTAGTGTTCACCATCACAGCAGTAAATAATTGAAGCACAATGCAGTACAATATATAATGCACAGTGCACAGTATACCCACTAAACAGTTGCAATTGCAACAACTGCAATGATAACAATGATAACAATAGCAGAAAACCTCTATACAAATACAGGTTTTAAACAAAGAAAACTGTGCACTAATCGGCAGCAAATCAGCAGCTAATCAGCTATATGACAGTAATAGCAATAATGGCAATCAAGTATTAGAGACTTAAATTGGTCATAAATTGGTCATAACAATTTCCAACTCCACCTGTGTCCATAAGGTCATATATTCATCCTATTGTCCACTTATCTATTAATCTCTTGACCAGTTCAGATTCTTCCTTGGTACAAATTTCACTTTAGTTTAAGATTCAGATTCAGCTTCAGATCCAGTCAAAATTGCACAATTGAGATCTTAAGCATAGCAAAGTGAAAGATTAAGTCAATTCACACAGTAAGCTGCCCAAAATCAATGTTCAAGTGATGCAGGCAAGTCACACAATTAGTTGTCCAGAATCAATGTTCAAGTAGTCTGAGCCTCAAAACGTGTTGCTGGATATTACATAATTTGTCTCATAAAAAGGGGACCAGTCCGAACAATCAACCAGCTTTGCTCAAAAAATACAAACAGAACATCATTTCTGCTTTCTGTAAATTCTATTCTTCTGTTTGTAGTCCCAAATCTTTAAATGAACAGAAACAAAAACAAAAAACATAAAGGGTCATCAGAAAAAATATAATGCAGTAATGCTAATAGCAATAGTAATGGTCATACAAGAAAACTATTAACCTATCTAATGCGTGATATATGCCATATATGTCAGAGCAATAGACCTGAATAATAATCTCATTTTCCTCAAAAAAAAATATCAATAACATTTTAATTATTAATTTTACAATCTAACATGGATCCAGGTAGCAGTTCTCACTGTATGAAACTATGGAAACATATAAATATCTAATATTTACTCAGTCAATACTTCAATTAAAATTTCCATCCTCAAATTAATGCACATGCTCCCCTAATCCAGGAAGTGGCACATACATCTCATGTAAGGCAGAGTAACCAAATTAGCAGAGCAACAGACTGGCGTAGCCAGTTAAAATCAAACTTGCTTAAAAAAATGCTTCAAAGAACACTTAGTCTCCCCTTTTTCTAGCTCACTATAGGAGTCAGATAATCCACTCTTTCTAGCAGCAGTAGTAGCTTTCGATCCAGTGCTGTGCCAGAGCTAACCAGCAATCTACTTGAGAATGCCACGCATGCGCTAAAACTACAAACAGAGGATCATGTGACTCAACTGTGGCATGAAAATTAAAAAAGACTAAGTCTTATCTCAAATAGTAATAATAATAATAAAAATCTAATAACAGTATAAACATTCACACTAGTCACTATTAAAGAATACAATAGCTTAAAAAATAGCTCAAATAACTAAGTTTGAAAAGCCGCTGTTCTTTCTACCTGTTGTATAGGTAGATTATGAGCAGACTATGAGCAGACACAAATACACAAACACAAATCATTTATCTAGGCTTGCGTCAAGAAAATTTCTTCCATGGTTGGACAGAGGAAGGTTGTTTTGCACCTTAAATCACTTTAATGCTGAATGTTGAATACTGAGTGAGAGGTCTAGAAAGTCAAAAGACAAAACTTTTCTTTCTCCCTTGTACGGCTTCTTCGCTTTACACTCAATGCTCTGCAGCATTTTTCCTCAGGGCTCCCCACAGGTTGGTTAATCCCACCATGAAACTCCAATCTGCAAGGGAAAACAAGGAAGAAGGCAAAAACGGAAGCCAAAAAATGGCCGCACATGGTGGCCTGGAAAGGCTTCGCACTCAAACAGGTATGGAATTAGGATGGCATACCTTTTCTGGAAAATAATAAGCTTTGTGCAGTTCCTGCTAATACCAGCTACTCCTCAGATGGTCAACGTGCAGCAGCTCAGTGACTTCACTCAGTACTCCAACGGTTCTCCTACTCTCCAGTCTTCCCGTCATCAAGTCTACAATATAAATAACAATTACCATAAACTCCTCTGCTTTGTACAGGTCAGGACATACAATATTATATTCAAAATATGCGCATATGTAATATAACTATGTACAAAATAGCATGCTTCACCTTTAAATTATATTTCTTTTAAGCAATTGCATATTTTAGTTAGTGGCATATTGTCATGACATTCTGATATTTATACAGTATGCATTGTTTTGGATATTTACCCATATGAAATAACATTTTGACCATTTAAAGGCCCTCAGGCATTTACTCAGTTGCACAATAAACTTGCACTTTTGTTTCTCAACTGACCTTTTTTACTCAGTAAGGATGACCCCTAGGATACTGGGTGGAAGGCTTAATTATTATTTTAGAGGATGCTGTGAACACTAATTTAGGCAGAAAATTAGTTGTAACATACAGTCCCTTATGTACAACATTTAGGGGCAAGTCAATAGTCTTTCCTGATGTGTCATACATAAGTTGGACCCTCACAGTTCTTCCTGATTGCCTAGGTGCAAGGGCATTGGCACTGGCATTTCAACATTAGTATTTGGGTTCATGACTCCTGGCTCATTGTCCACCAACAAAACAGCTTCTGATGAAAGGGGTACCACTGCACTCTCTTGAGTTTCAGGACTGGTTAAATGCACATCACCTTGCACATTGCTTTGGTTTTCTGGTTGTTGAGGCTCATCTTCATCAGAAAGTGGTATGTCCACAAAGTGAGATTCATTCAACACACAATTGGCACTTTCAGGAGCAGCAGTGCTTTCTTAGAGATAAAATAGTTCACTTAGCTAACTTAATCCATCATCACTTCCATTTTCACTCGCAGGTTCACCACTGGACCTGTCTGGCTTAGGCACATTAACTTCAGATAACTCCACCAAGCAGAGGCAATCTATGATTTCAGAGGTCACACATTGAACATCACTCTCTGGAGGTTCAGGAACCATTGAGAGAGCAGGATGGTCAGAGATCATTGGACTGTTAGAGAAATTAATAGAATTATGAGGAAAGGCACATTGGAACAACTGGGCTAGCTCAAGAGAAGGATAATAAGCAGCACCAAACTCACTGTCACTGTCTTCATACTTACAATCATAGTCAGCTGTGGCACTATTGGAAAGGTGACTGTTGGGTAGCAGGAGGCTGGTTTGATTGCTTATTACAAGTAGCAGATCTGGTTACAGGCCCTGTGAGAGCTGCAACTTGGGGCACTGTATTCAATACTATTTGCCCAATTAGCAGAAGGCGGTTTCTGTGAATGGTCTTAACAGCATGAGGGTCCCCTTCTGGATGCACCTCATAGACTGACAAATCATCAAGCTCACTGATGACAATATATGGAATATGACTCCAACAGTCTGTTATTTTGTGCTTGCCTTGAAAGACTAAATTGCACATTAGCACATGATCTCCCACTTTAAGTTCTTGGGCCTTAACCGTCTGTCATGATGAGCTTTGTTAGCCATGTTTTTCATTGCTGCCATAGTATTTGCAAGTCTGTATGCATGATTTAGCTGAGCTTTCAACTTTCTGACATACTGTAAGTAGTTGTTTGATTAAGCACCATCAGGAGAAACTCCAAAACAAATATCTATTGGAAGGCGAGTTTCTGTGCCAAACATGAGGTGATATGGTGAAAACCCAGTAGCATCATTTTTCTTACAATTATAAGCATGTACAAGGGCACTTAGTTGTTGACTCCACCTGGGCTTATCTTTAGGGTGCAGGGTGCCAAGCATATCGATTAAGGTTTGATTAAACCTCTCCGGTTGTGGATCTCCTTGGGGATCGTAGGGAGTAGTTGTAGATTTTCTTACACCCCAGATGGATAACAATTTTTAAATAAGTCTACACTTAAATCCCAGCCTTGATCTGAATGGATTCATTGAGGGGTACCATAATGAATGAAGAATTTTTCAGTGAGAACTTTTGCTACAGTAGAGGCTTTTTGGTCTTTGGTTGGATAGGCATGAGCATTCCTCATAAAATGATCAGTCATTACAAACACATTTGCAATGTTTTTTGAATCTGGCTCTAAGCTTAAAAAATCAATGCAAACAAGCTCTATTGGGGCACATGTAATTATATTTACCAGTGGAGCAGCTTTCGAAGGTTGAGCTTTTCGCTGAAGGCACATACTGCAAGTTTCAACAAACTGTTCAATGTCCAGACCCATTGTAGGCCAGTAGAAGCATGAATGGGCTAGGTCTAAAGTTATGTCACTGCCTAAGTGCCCCATGTCATCATGCAGAGCTTTCAGCACAATATGTTTTAACTTAATTGGTAATACTACTGTAGCTGCTTTTTGACAATCTCTCTTTGGCTGTCAGTCAGTTCTCTGTACAATAGCTGCTCACACAGCTTACAGTATGTTTAGGCACTTCTCATAGAAGCAAGCAGTTTTGGGATCATTGGACTACATTTTAGAAACATCTTCCCCCTTTCTTAAGGCATTAATAACTTGTCTGATGATGGCATCATAGTACTGTTCACTTTGAATGTCAGCTGGAGTTAGCTGTGGTAATGAACTTAAATCTAAGGCTGCAAAATTACAGTAGGCAACTGGTACACAAGTATTTGGAGGCTCCAAGCAATCTTCCAAGCAGTTGACAGTCTCTAAGAATGGAGTTTCATCTTGATCAAACTTGTGGCATAATACTTTCATTGACTGTTCAGGAATAGGCACTCACTGTTGATTTGAGGCAGGTCTTTATGAGAGAGCATCAGTATTGACTTGATTTAGGACTGGCCGGTATTCCACTGCATAATCATATGTGGATAAAGCAGAAAGCCATCTGTGTCCAGTGGCATCTAATTTGGCAGAGGTTTGGATGTATGTCAATGGGTTGTTGCCTGTCTTGATCAGTTTCTTTGCAGCATACATGGAACTGCTCCACAATGACTCATTTGAGAGGAAGAAATTCCAACTTGTTTACTGGATAATTTTTCTCTGAAGGAGTTAGATTTCTGCTTGCAGAAGCTACTGGGCCTAACCCTTCTGTGTATGCTTGCTAAAGTACTGCCCCTAGGCCACTTAGACTGGCATCCATGTGCAACACATAAGGCTTTGGTGGATCAGCATACGCAAGTACTGGAACATGAGTTAACTGGTAGATAATTTCTTCAAATGCTGTGTCACAGTCAAAAGTTCATCTTGAACCAAAGGGTTCATTAGGTCAGAAATAAGTCTTTTCAGTCTCTTTATCAGTGCCTTTTTTGAAGTTTTTGTGAGTAGATTGGTATCCTTGAGTCAGGTTCAAAAATTGTTATACTACCTTGGTCCAATCATTTACAAAACTGTAGCAATAACCACAGAATCCAAGAAATCTTTGAAGTTCTTTTAAGTTGTTGGGTTTTAGCCAGCTGGTTAATGCCTCTACTTTAATGTATACCCTCTGAAGAAATAGATTGCCAACATACTTTACATAACTTTGGAAGAACTGACATGTGTCTATCGATAGTTTCTCACCAAACTCTTCAAGCCTATCTAGCACTTTAAACAGGCGAGCCTCATGTTCTTCAAGAGACTTCTCAAAGACAATGACATTGTCAAGGTATACCAGGCATTCCATGAGATTCATGTCTCCCACAGCATGTTCTACAAGTTGTTGAAAAGTTTCAGGTACACCCAAAATTCCTTGTGGCATGTAGAGGAATTTATAGAATCCCAGAAGACAGATAAATGCTGTTTCCTCCCTGTCTTCTTGAGCCATAGGGATCTGGTAATATCCGCTGCATAGATCAAGGATGGAAAACCATGGGCTCCAAATCAGACATCATAATGCATTCTGTGTGCATGGCATAGTATACTGATCAGGGACAGTTCTTTTATTTAAAGTATGGTGGTCCATGCACATGCCAATGGAGCAGTTCTTTTTCTGCAACACAACAATCAGAGAGGTGTAGGGGCTCCGCAACTCATGTATTATGCCAGCTGCTAGCATCTCTTGCAAGTTACTCCTCATGTCATTGATGTGGGCAGGAGCTAGGTGTCTGAATCTTTCCCTAAAGGATCTGTCATCGTGCAGTCTAATATGGTGCTCAGCCCCAGTTACATAGCCAACATCTCATTCCTTGAGGGAAAATACTCTGGTTTGGTGGGACAACTTCTGGCTAATCCTGTTCCTCAAGCCACTTGGGATGGGAGACTCTCCAAAATTGGATATATTGGGTGAGACTTCACTTGCTGCTCCATGCTGGCATTCAGATGGCAACACAGCAGTATCAGCACAATAAAGTTCACCAAGTGCAATCTCAGTGTACCTTGATGTTTTGATTGATCACATTCTGAATTTGGACCACCACTCATCTGGCATGGGTGTGAGCATGAACAGGAAGCATACTGTACTTGACCAGCAGTCCATCAGGCAATCTTCCCTCTTCTGGGGCATCCAGCATCAATATTATGTCACATCTTTCCATAGCTGCACTTCTCTGCTGACAGTGCACTCAGCATTTGGGGGAGAATAGCAGAGGAATCCTTTTTCCAAACAATCCCCACAGATTCATTTTTGTCACTCACTTCAAGGTGCATTTGCATCTCATAGGCTTTCTGGATCATGCCATGGACATGCAGTGATCTCCCATTCTTCTTGTTTTGTCTCTCCCAGCACAATTGAGCAAGACAGTCAAACATATGCGCATTAGTACCAATTAATACAGGGATACCATTATAGAGGCATGAGGGAGGACAGATCAAGGCTATGGTCTCCGCAGGGTCTTCTACTTCTGCCACAGAGGACAGAAAAGATACCCACACTCGCAGATACCTAAAATAAGGATACAACTTTTTACTCAATCACCATACATGCAGCCCACCTAGAAGTTGTAATGCATGGTCAGATAAGTGCTAATCATACCAATATTTTTTGTTTTGGTCCAGACCCCCGATCCTCCACTCAGAGGTCAGCCCAGTGCCCCACCTGTCACCCACCCATGCCCAGGTTTACCCCTTTTGTGGGGCCACCAGGAGGGCTCCCCACAGTGATCACTACTGGCAAGCCCTGGCTTACCCCGTGCCTGGGCCATGGGAGAGGGACCACCCTGGTGGACAATGGTGGTAGTGGGGATGGCATCAGAGCTGGGCATCATGCCTGGGAGCCAGCTTTTTACATGCATGTTGGAGCCCTGAGGTCAGAGATGTGCAATGATAGCCAGTGTCCACCTCATCCCCCTAAGAATTGGCGCTGGCTGCAGTGGCACCCCCAGCCTCAGCAAGGGTCCAGAAAGTGGCAGAAACTCTTCCACCCTTCCCCCAGAGAAGGAGATCAGTCCCAGGATGCTTGATCCTTCTCTGCTGGCCAACCCTCCAACTCCTGGGTCTGTTCCTGAACCAGGGTCATTGGCATCACAAGCAGAAGTCCAACCCCTGCACCAGCGGGCCAGCCCAGTCTTTACATATTATGGTGACTTGGGACCCACTATTGAGGACAGCTCAAGCAGGGATGCCATCAACATGCACAGTAGTCTCCATGGAGGGACCGACCAATTTGGATCAACCAGGAGGAACAGTACTTGTAGAAGGCAAAACACCAGACCTACCGACTTACGGATTGTAAGGAGGTTTAGGAGAAGATTTTAGATTAGCTTGTCAAACCTGATTGAGCAGCTTTATAGTTACCCTTCCCAAATCTTACGGAGAATGACATACTTTCTTGGTATGATTATCTTCACCACAATGGTAGCAGAAAACATTAGGTCTGGGGATGTAGGCCTGAGCAGATTCTTCAGGTGCCTTGTACCTATAAGGATTGGGTTGATAGCCACCTTTATCTCTAGGTTTGTTTTCAGCTCCACTAGGCATTCTCCATGATGAAGGCAGACAGGATGACTGTGCTAAATCACTCACTAATGCCCCATACTTCATTAATTTCTTTTAGCATGTCACTATTAGCCTCCTCTTTGGGGACTTGAACACTGGCACTGGTTGCAGTGGACTGCACTTCACTAGATGCTTCAGCTGCATGGGTGCAACAGTTTGGCCTTTGACTAATTTGACAGCACTCTGTGCACTAACCTTTAGTTCCCTTAACTTTTCCAGTAAGTCTTTGAGCTGCTGGGCATCAAGGGCAGTCTCTTTTTCAGTGGGCTTCTCAGTAGCCTGGGCTGCTCAAGTAGCACCTGTGGAAGGATCCCAAAAATATTCCTCTTTCTCAGCCTCTCTGATCTCCTTCATAAGCCAGCTATAGGCAGGGGGATCACTGCTCCTGTCTTGGAATTTTAGCTTCAGCATTAGCACACTGGAAAACCTAACAGATTTAAGAATATGTTCTAATCTTACTGTTTAAATCACTGGCCAATATTCCACCTTTTCTGTGAGGTCTCTGTATTGCTCTTTCTAAGTGAGTAACATAAGCAGATGGACTTTCTCCCTTCCACTGTTTGGTGGATTTGAATTTCCACATTAAATCTTTTCTGGATTCAGTGCTGGTGAAGACATCATTTAATGCAGACAAATACTCATTGACTGAAGCAACAGGATATGTGGACCTCAAAAATCTAATTGCTTCAAGTGCAGGGCCCCTTAAACTTTCCATGAGCCTTTTCCTTTTTTCAGCTTCTACACATTGACACTCTTGGATCAGGGAGATGTAGATTCCATTCAAGTCTCTAAGTCATCTTTCCCCAGGCGTGTTGGAACAGTACCAGAGAACACCCATAGCCTGTGATAAGAATCAATGTTCATTGGCAGAATAGGTACAGAAAAAGGCATAGGGGCAGACCCAGGTGAATGGGTTGGTGAAGGAGTTAGTGACAGTACAGGAGAGGGGTTTGTAGGAGTAACATCCCCCAGGGTCTCTAAAACCCTTTTAAAATCTTCAAAAGTCTGTCCCTCAGTGGCTAAACACTTCCCCAGTTTCTCTTTCAGTCCCTCCAATTTGGGTGACCCCCTGGATGTGGATGCCCCACTATGCATAGATATCACCTTCCAAACCTCTGGAGACTCATCAGGGGTAACAGTACTAGGCACCCTCTCAATGTCCATGGGGGCACTGCATTCAATTAGAGCCATTATGTTCTGGGTGAACAAAGCAGTTATCCACTCTTTCACAGTAGCTTTATCCAGACATTTAACCTTGTTCATGGCCCCCTCTATAAAACTTTTATCAGTTCCCAAAGGAATTCCCATTAGCAACACAGCCTTTTGAGGGTCAACCTCCTCAACTTCACACCACCTCAATAACTTATGCACAGCCATTTTATGGGCAGGGGCCCCAAGTTTAAGACCAGCCCCATCCTCCATTTTAATTCCAGCACTCAAATGATTGTAGCAGCAGTTTGATGTTTTGGACACTAGGGGATAGTAATCCCAGTGATGCCTCCAATGCTGTAACCATGGCACCATTACACCAAGTGCTATTGCCCTTCCCTGCTTCCCTGACTGCAGGTTAAGGGGTCTGGGTTCATGATTAAGGTTTACTATGGATTTCCTACCAATAGAATGACTACTATTTTGGTGCCTCCACCCAGAGTAGTAATTAAGTAGGTAAATTACCAAGCTAGTACAGCCCTCTCAGAAGCTATACCTACCCACAACCCCAGGTACTGTCCAAAACAAAGACTGAAAAATAGCAATGTACTTTTCCTGCAATTCCACATTTAAGGGCTAGCACTAATAATATGCACAGCAGCTTTGCACTTACTAACAGGGTCAGGACTTCTGGCATACACCTTGCACCTCCTGTAAGGAATAGTTTTCAGCAACAACAATTCACTTTCACAGTACTATTTGATTGACTCAGTAACCAGACACTGAGGAATAATATGCTCACGGACCAGGCTTAACATTAAACAAGAAATCTGGTTTATTAAGGGGAAGTTAACAAGGGAAGGGCATGAATTTTGTGTAACTATAGTAATACTGCATTTAAACAGATTGTACTTATTATTACCCAACTTAGTTTTGGAATTGGTCAGTTTAGTAAGGTGCTGGGTACCCAGATTAGTAAAGGTTGAAGGTCTGGAGCGTTGCCATGCATTGGCCAGCATTGCAGCTGGATGGGGCCTTTGATGGAATGAAGGGTGGTTATTAGATAAATGAAACACTTGCAAACCATAAAATAATTGTAATTCCTGGCTGGATGGCCAGTGATCACAGTTAAACCTAAATAACTTAAAGAACAAATCAGTTAATACTAGTTCTCATTTAATTGTTTCAGGGGGTTACCCTGATTGTACTCACTGTACCTGTACAGATGGAAGAAATGGCTGATGACACCATGGACTTGCAGGCCTTCCAGGATTCTAGTGGGGACCAGGGCCAACACAACTCACCTCCTCTTCATGGCCTTTCCTTGTAGGTGGCCACAACCTGTGATTTTAATCTCCACAGGGGCTGACTCCCCAAGGCTGGTCTCTCACCAGACAGATGGTAACGCTGGTGCAAGAACAGTCATTAGGGCCATAGATGGCACAGGCCCAGTACATGAGTTTTGGTTTAGTTGGCAGATTGGAAAAGTCACTTAACTTGCAGCTGACAGGCTGGCTTAGCATTGATAGGAAATAAACATGAAGAACTGGTAACAGGCCTCCTCCTTTGATAACTCATTCTCTCTCTACAGGAGCTGTTTGAGAGTTCCATCACTTATGTCCTGTACACACTTAATACTGCATCCTGGACCTTTCTAAGCAAAATCAAGCCATAATCAGCATGCCACAAACAAATGCAAATACCTCATGAACCATAAGTGCTACACACAAAGTATGAGCAGCAAAGTTGTTCAGCACAAAATTACTTTTCCAATGGTGCTATGCAATTAATTATAAAAAAAATAGTTTTGTTTCTTTTCTATACTAGTTGAAATAGCAAAAAAAAGTATTTTTTTGCAATAAAAAAGTCAAAACATTTTTTGGGAAGAAAATATGTAACAGATGAACACCAAATTAAGTATCCATACATTAGATGTAGGTACAAAAGTAATTTTGTACTAAACAGCAATTTTTCTAATATAAAACATGTATTTTTCACCATTTTATTCAAGGTGCTTAGGTAAGGCTTGAGGGACAAATATCAGCCACACACACCATCCCATAAACATATGTAAATAACTCCCAAAATATATGTGATACACACAAAGTATTGTGGCAAAATTGTTCAGCACAAAATTATCATTCTAATGCTGCTATGCAGTCAATTCTAGTCAATTCAGTCCCCAAGTAATGCAGAGAAAAAAAAGCTGACAACCTGAGAAGTGGGTAGAGCACACAGGAAGTCTTTGTCTGCTGACTGAAGTTGTTGTGGGAGATAAAGATGATTTTACAGCCACCTACAGGCGTTTCCCAGAGGTAATGAGTTGACAGAAGGCAAACACAGCATTCACAGGCTCCAAATGACACTGGATCCTCAGCTTAAAAGATCCTCTCACAGTTCTTTCAAATGCCCTCTCTTTAGGCCAAATGCTTCATTCAGCTCCAAAGTCTCAGAATTCAGTTAGGCTAGCTTGGAATTGCGTTCTCTGATTCTGCATCTTGGCAGTTTAAGTACCCACAGGGTGATAAGATAGGCCAAATTCTCTACGACTGACCTTTCTCTAGAGTTTGATCCGAATCTCTCAGACTGGCTGCTGCAAAAGTCTCTTTTCTTTCTTCTGCTTTGAGGCAGTCCAAACTTTTAAATCCTGCAGGGAGGCAAGACAGGACTTTTTCCTGCATTCCTCTCAGCCCACTCACGGGCTTCTTCCTTCTCAGTGGCTTGAGCTGAACTGACTTCTGTTCAAACACACTCTCCATAGAAGACCAGGATCTCTGCATTCCAGTTGGCTGCCTTTACTGTCCATCATAGTCTGAGAGCTCTCATTGGTTAATTTAGGTGCCAACAAGGAAAGTTCACAGTTTCACCCAGAAGGCACTGTAATTAGTCCCATACCAAACACGGTGGCTTCCATGCCAAGGAAATAAACAGTCCACATTTGAGTTCATTTTTTTTCAAGCAACTGTGTTGTCTTAGCCATAAATATTTACAGGTGGTGAAAGTGCTTTCTCTGCTTTTTTAGGGCTGCAGAGTGGAGACTCTCAGGGTTTTGCCTGGCTGGTTGTGAGCTTCATTTTACTCAGACTCAGTCCAGGCTATGGCACACTATACGCAGAATGGAACTTTTAAAGGGACAATGCAGTGGCATGGTTCTGCACACTCATGCAGCACAGATTCACAACATCACTGTACATGGACATCAACCAGGTAATGGGTATTAGAAAAGCCAGGGTGATACTCAACGTAAGCCCTTCAGTTGGTGGAGGGGTTACATCATGGTGAAGATTTTGTTGCCACCTTCTTTCCTGGTTCTGTCATGGCCTAGTTTTGCTAATAGCGTTCCATATGGCTCTGCTTTATTTTGCAAACTGTTTACCTTTTTTATCCATTGGCAGTGAATTTAGCTGTAGTTTCATGAGTGTTAAGTATTTTTGTTTTTCTGGCATTTAGCTGTGCAAGCTGTGTTGCCCCAGCAATATTCTCTCTACTTCACCTATGCCACAGAACTTAGATAGCATCTATCATCAATGACATGATTTGGCAGTTCCAATGACAGGCATTCTCCTAAACTGAATGTATCACTATGTTACTGAAATCAGCATGGGTTCCTTGTTTTGTGCAAAGTTTGCATTTTCTGTACCTAAAATGAAAGCATGTCTTAAGGGATCTGAATTAGTATGTCCACTGAGATGGGGGCCGGAGACAGAACACCTTACTGTTTCATACTCCTTACACTTGCTGCACTAGAGGTTAATATTTTATAATGTGCAAAAGTGGGCTCATTCTTAATTCTACTCTTAGGGGAATCTCCCCATTACAGATCAGAGGCACTGTTGATATTTATTTGAATAGTTTTCTCTTCTTAGGTACAGTCTATAGAATAAAAACATATGTATAAACAAGTGTGTGTGTGTAGTTGTTATGTATCTTTTATAACATTTGGGTGCTACATGTTTTTTCACTAGCTCTGTTGCAGCATTTCAGGTCTGTGTTTTCTCACTGATTCTTGCCAATCTTGGTCAGACTTTACATCATTGCAGGAGTGATGTCTTTTCTCCTAATGTATGAGACTTTGGTATACAGGCTTGCGCTAATGGGAGCTGTCAAATTTATTTATATACTCATTAATGTATTTAGTTTTCTTTTAAATTTGATAACTGGGAAAGGCACACTGAGTCAGGGCTCATTTCCAGGTGCTGCCCCAGGTGGAGTGGAATGGAGAAAGGCAATATTGTCAGAAGTGTATATACTAAAAAAGTACAAAATATCATATAGTGCAGAGCCAGGAATAGGGGTGGGTGAAACTTAGCAGTTTCATCCCCACAGAACTTCCACAGAAGTTTCTGAACTTCCACCTGTGGTAGATCGGAAAAGGTCCATGAAAATTAGTAAATTATGGGTGAGATTTTACCTGTTAATAGGCCCTGGACTGGCTAGTGGTCCCTCCCCCCACCTTCCGCTCATGTATAAAAATATACCTTGTGGCTAGTGGTCCTCCTTCCACCTGCTGGCTGCTTCCAAAATTGTACAGTACCCCCCCTCCATTTCTAAGTCCATATTGTATTCTAATCCCTGGTGGTCTAGAGTAATTAACAAAAGTAAGTAAACCCTTGTCCCTCCCCAGTCCCATAATTTATAGCTATTCCTGGTGGTCTAGTGCCCCCTCCTCAACCCAGCAGGTGCCCTCACCTCCGCACCCCATCATAAGCCCCAGAGTGAGTGGGTGGACAGCCTCCTCTCTTCTCCATGGCTGTCCCACCAACTGAGCTTAATGAGAATGCATTCATTCATTAAGCCCAGTTGGTGAGCCAGCCGTGGAGGAGAGAGGAGGGCTTTGCTGGTCCACCCACTCTAGGGGCTTATGATGGGTGGGAATGGGACTGGGCACCTGCTGGGGGGCACTAGACCACCAGGGATAGCTATAAATTATGGGACTGGGGATTGGGGATGGGGAGGGGACACGGGATTACTTACTTTTGTCAATTACCACTAGACTACCAGGGTTTAGAATACAATATGGAGATGGGGGTTACTGTACAATTTCAGCAGCAGCTGGTGGGTGGAGGGGAGGGACCACTAGCCACCAGGGATATTTTTTTTACATGTGGGGCAGATGGGAGGAGGGAGTACTAGCCACCAGGAGCTTGGGTTAGATGATCACGGCCTCGGGTGGAATTTCTGTGGAAGTTCAGAAATCAATTTCTGAATTTCTGTGGAAGTGAAAGTCAGACTTTTGCTTGAATTCCAACCACAGAATTTAATTTTTGTACTCCTCTAGCTAGGAAACAGTAAGTACCAACCCATTAACCATACACAGAATAGAGTGTCAAGAAGAAAATGGTAGACCAGGGAAACATTACTTGGTGTCCAAGGTTACAAATACTGCCGAGCTAGTCAATAGTACATAGAACAAAAAGGAACAGAGTGATCACCAAGGACATAAGTAGCAGAGTTAAGGGAATGGAGAAGAGAGAGGGGAAGGCTAGGAGGGAGGGAGAGGGGCAGAGAGGGTCAGGAGTGGGAGAGGCAGGGACAGGGGAGGATGGGAGAAAGTTTTGTCTGATTCCTAAAAGTCCCAGAGAGAGGGATTGAGACAAAGGGAAGAGGGGAGGCTGTTCCAGAGAGTAAGGTGGTGGTAGGAGAAGGTGACCTGGCCAGCCCTCACGTGGGCAAGGGGAATGGAGAAAGTGCAGAGATCCTTGGAGTGCAGGGAGCAAAATGAGAAAGGAGCAGGGAAGAGGAGAGATAAGATGCAAGTAAGTTGAACCAGCATTCAGCAATGACAGGGGCACAGTGTGACTGGGGAAGTAGAGGAGGAGGTTGAGGGACAGGGAGGAGTAGAGGAAGCAGTGGCATATGTGCGTGTGTATATGTGTGTGTGTGTGTGTGTGTGTGTGTGTGTGTGTGTGCAGAGGAGTGTTGGAGGTGAAACAACAGAAGGCATTGCAGAGGGTATCCAGTCTGGCAAGTGAGGAGGAGGAGCAATGCCATAGACCACATCAACATAGTCAAAAACTGGAAGGATCATTTTGGATATCAGCTTCCATTGGACCTGGAGGGAAGGCTGCCCTTGTTTCCATATAGGGCACCCAGTTTGGGGTGTAGTTTAGCATGGATGGCATTGATATGGGCAGAAAAGTTAAGGTTGCTATCAAGCCAAACCTCCAGGTACTGTACTTAAAGGAGGGGACGCACTACAGTTGTGTACCAGCCAACGTACAGAAGACATGGGTAGGTGCTAGACTAGTGAGTTTCTGGCTAGAGCTGAACATCATGGTCATTGTCTTCTTTGTGTTTACACTGAACTGACTGGCTTGGAACCAGTGCAGCGCATTATTCAAGTTGCATTGAAGAGTGACCTGGATAGCAGTGGTTGATGGGCCAGAAGCAAAGATGACAGTGTCATCCGCATACATATGGATTTGACAGGAGACACAAGCAGAGGAAAGATCATGAATGAAAAGTGAAAATAGGACCAGACCCAGGATAGAGCCCTGTGGCACCCCTGCACATATGGGGAGAAGAGGGGACATAACCCAACCTACATGAACTGACTGGAGGTGGTCAGTGAGGTAGGAGAGAAACCATGACATGGTGGAAACAGAAAGGCCAGCTGGGTGTAGCTTGTCCAGTAGGATGGGGTATAATACAGAATCAAACACTTTGGCAAACTCAGTGAAGATGGTATAGGTGATTTGTCCCTGATCCATATCAGTGAGGATTGCATCAGTAACATGTAGCAGGGATGTGATGGTGGTGTGGTTGTTCTTGAAACCAGACTGGAATAGGGAGAGAAAGTTAATGGAGGAAAGAAAGTCATAAAGCCTAGAGTAGACAATGGATTCCTGAAGCTTGGCAAGGGAGGAGAGGAGAGAGATCATTCGGTAGTTGCCATGGGAGGAGGGGTCACACCCTTTGTGCTGAGAAAGAACCTTGATAAATTTCTAGGCCTGAGGGACAGTACAAAGGGAAAAGGAGAGTTTCAAGAGGTAAGAGAAGGGGAAGGCAATAGCTGTTGCTGAGAGTTGAAAGAGTTTAGGGTCCAAGCATTAGGGTTATATTTAAAAGTGTTAAGGGATGAAAGCATGATGAGCACTTCATAGGGAGACACTGGAGAGAAGTGAAAGCAATTGGCAGACTGGTGTGTGTGGGGAAAAAGAGGAATCGGGGGTGTATGGCAAGGTAGGGCACAAGTTGAGAAGAATTTGCTAAAGTGATTAGTGACTGAGGATGGGATGGAGACCAGAGAGCCATCCACCTGGAGGTCCAGGGGAAGAACTGGGTAGGGGGAACAAAAAGGGAGTGGATACCCTTCCAAAACTTTAGAGGAGAGTTTAGATTGCATGGTACATTCACCTTGAAGTAGAGGGCCTTGGCAGAGAGAACAGCCATAGTACAGGCATTCCTGGAGCTCAGACAGGGACTGGGAAGATTTGACTTGAGACCACAGAAGGTCCCAGTATTTGCACAACCCAATAAGGTCAGCTGTTATCCAGGGGTGGTGGAAGCATTTTACCCTGACCTTTTTGAGGGAAGCAAGTGTGTCCTAGTTTGTTAAAGATGGCATTGAAAAGGGAGAGGGTTAGGTTAAAGTCAGTGGTCGAGTACAACAGAGACCAGTCTGAGGTACCAAGAGCATAGAGAAGGGCATCAGTAATTAGGGACTTGAAAGGCCTGCACCAGAGGTCTTTAGGGGCAGAATGAGGAAGGTGCACTTTCCCAATGCAGCAGGTTAGGCAGTGGTCACTGAAGGTGTCAGGAAGAATGCCTGCAGAGATGATATGGTGGGGATGGGAGGAGAGCACCAAATCCAGGAGTGAGTGGTTATTGGACTGCAGATTGAAATGGGTTGACTCAGAAATAAGCTGAGTGAGGTTCAGGGACTTATTCATGTGCTGCATGGGAGTAAAGGCAGGGGAGAGCTGGTTTATGTTGAAGGCCTGGAAGAGGATAAACTCACCAGTGGAGACATGCGAGGTGAGAGAGGAAGGGAGGGAGTCAGCAAGAGAGGAGAGAGAAATCATGGAAGCAGCATAGACAGCACCAACAAATATAGGAAGAGAGGAAGGAACAGATATCCGTGCCAGCAGGAGTTCATGGGAGGAGGTAAGAAATTCTCAGAGGAAGATGTAGCATGAGAGGGATTGACAGACATAAACAGTGACCCCACCACCATGCTTGCCAGTTGCCAAGGTTCTGGCAGTGGAGGTTGAAATCAGGGAGTGCTAAGCTGGCATCAAGTACCCTGGAAAACAGCCAGGGTTCAGTGATGCATAAAGGGTCAGGGGAGTGCTGGGAGACCCAAACTTTAAGATTGCCTAGTTTGGGGAGAAGACTCCTGGTATTAAAGTCGAAACACCTGAGGACTTTAGGTAGAAGGGGGAAGGAGGGGGAGGACCCAGGTTGAGCTCAATGTCCTCAGCTAGAAGGGGAAGGAGAGCAGGAGCAGGAGACTAGAGTGAGTCTTTCACCCTTTGGACCAGGGGGATTGGGGGGTGGGAGAATAAAGGAGAGAGTCCAGCACAACGTAGAAACTCAAGGTTAAGGGAGGGAGGGAGTACACAGTGTGGAAGGGTGCCTGGTATTTGTGTTCATATGCTCACTGTTTTCTAAAAAGTCTACTGCAGTAGCACATTTGTCTTTTCTCTGCTTTTTCTCTTTCTGTAGTGCCTCATTTTCAGGTTGGCCACCTGAGCGCAAAATGGGTGCTTCTTTACTGTATTCTTTTTCTAGCAGTCTAGCACTTTTATTTTTCCTTTCTGCTCTGCATAGGAACAAATACCAGCCTTCCCTTGTCTTATTTACTGAAGTATAATGTGTTTCAAAATCATAGCTTAAGCACAGGAACTTGGGCTGGAGCTACTCAAACCTGCGCATGAGACCATGGGTGTAGCTGCTGGTCTTAATATGTTTTGTGTTTGTTTCAGAAAGCCCTACTCCCAGACTATTAAATAAAGCACACTTTTTAGAGTTTAGAGCATGAAGTTTACAGCACGAAGCACCTTACTGGGCAGTTAGAATTCAGAAGCTGTGTGCTCCATGCTGTGAGACCGCTAAATATTACACACTCTGAGACACTGTGTGTGGCAGTCTGCAATATTATCCCCAAAGTTCATGCTGTCTGTGGTTTTGGTTAAGTTAGCATAAGATAGTTTAGCCCTTTTTATTTTAGGGTTGCTCTCATTGTAAACAAACAGCCTTTCACACTATTAGAACCTGAAGTTCACTCCTACCTGAAAACACAGGGACTGGGTGTGGTGCTAACACTGATGCTGTTGTTTCTGCTGTCTCCTTAGGAGGCAGCCAGCCCTTTCCTTCACTTAGTTATAGTTGGGGGAAGGGGAGGAGCCACCTGTTCCTGCAGCAAAGCTGTTTACCTGTTATATTGTTTTGTTTTATGAACTTTAACATTAGCAAACATGTATAAAGGTAATTAATTCAGTTGAGCTCATGGTATTAAAATAATAAAATGATTATGGGCTTTTTGCTGTAATAGTTGGTTTGAGGGAGGAGTCAGCAATAGTCACGTGTTCATGCTTTACTATAAATGAGGTATCCTTTCTGGGAGACCTCAGATTCGTCTTGGGATCAGCTGGTTACTGACCCCTCTGTTTAGATCTGCTCCTTTTCAGACCTGTAGCCAACTCTATGTGCTGCTGAGGTGACTATTGCTACCTGTACCTCAAGAAAGCAGGAGTTGAATACTATTTGATGTTGTTTTTGTTCATTTTGTATTTCATTTGCTGAAATGCAGTTGATTTTGAAGGCTTTTTAAATTCTTTTTTTGTCTGCAATAAATTTCTGGTCTGGCAATTGCCTTTCCAACACCCTACATCTCTGTGTCAGTGTCCATCAGTACACCCACAAACCATGACACACAGAAGCCCAGGATGGATGAAGGGGGAAGGGGTAAGGAGAAGAGAAGAGAAGAGGGAGGGGAGAGGGTGTAGAGGTTAGGGGGTGAGAGGAGGAGGAGCTGAAAAGCTCAAATGGGCAGACTGAATGGGCCATAGGCCCTTATCTGCCGACAGTGCCTATGTATCTATGTATCTATGAAAAATGGTTTGGAGAGGAGAATGAGTGGTAGGAAGCTAAGCAAGAAGGCCAGTTGGTGAGGGTGAGGACACAGATAGGAGAGTGAGAAAAGAGATATAGAGGGGAAGGCAATAAACATGGTAAGAAGTGTCTAGGTGAGTAAGCAGAAGGGTGGGAGAGAGGTATGAGAAGGTTGTGGGCTAACAAAGATGGCTGAGTATCATAGACCAGAAAAGGCAGGAGCAAAGGCTTTGAATTAAGCAGCATGTAAAGCAACCTAAGAGGGTGAGACATTTTGGGCTACAACAGAGCAGTGGCTGTGTGTAACCTTGGGTAGATGTAGCTGTAAAGAACTCTTCCTAAAGATAGTTCAGTTACAAGTTTCATAGAGCAGTAGTTATGTATAGCATTGGCTAGTAGTCAGGATGACTGGGTGGGAGGCAGGTGACATACAGAGTGAGCAATTACATTGTATGTGCCAGCTGTATACAGGACTAAGAGGCTGCAATACACATGGCTGAAACAGAGCAAGGCTGTAGGAAACTTTAACTAACAGGTAGTACTGTCACAGATATTACAAGAGCTGAAGTTATGGTTAGTACAGTCACAAAGATATGCAGAGCTACTGTGAGGTCGAAACACAGCAGAGGCTGAACTAGGAGGGGCAGCGTGACTGGCCAATAGCAGACTCCCACAGTTGACACCTACAGTGTGACACCCTTTGTACTGAGGCCCATAGCACTCTGGACAACTAGTGCAGAGGGCCGCTGGGGTGGTCCCAGCTAAATAGTAGCAGAATGTTGTTCCAGTAGGATTCTGTGTGTTTGGGGATGGGGCTAACCTCCATTTGTGACTGTGTCTCTGCTGCCCAGGTGGCACTTTTGGTTTGCAAGCGGCAAGGGGGGGCAGAGTGGCCTAATTTGTAGCAGTGGCTTTCTCTGACTCCCTTGCAGTCCTAGAGGAAGAGTGAAAGTATACAATAGGAACTTGCCACAAATACAGATAAGAAACTGAGCTCAAGTTCACATTCATGAGCCACTTCTGGCTGCAGCTGAAGATTACATTTTGCCAAAAGGGCAT
Organism: Neoceratodus forsteri; assembly: GCA_016271365.2. Lineage (NCBI taxonomy): Eukaryota > Metazoa > Chordata > Ceratodontiformes > Ceratodontidae > Neoceratodus > Neoceratodus forsteri. Next base: position 761,332,672 of record CM057455.1, on the reverse strand, counting down.
TCTTAATAACCAAGCTCAAAAGCATTTTCTTATAAAAAGAATTACACAATTAGTACAATATGGGATCTGTTAATCAGGTTCATGTAACTCAGCTCTCTGGTGTACCCCATGCTGCTCAGACATTTCCAATGTCACGCTACACAGTGAAGATCGAACTGTTTGTTACAGCAGCAGGCTTACTGGCAAGTGATGAACAGTGCAAATACAACATCCATCAAAATGAAGTGGACAGTCTAAGTGTATTAAACATAGTTTGACTTCTTTTTAATGTGTTTATTGAGCTAAATAGTGCCAAATAATTGGGTCAGGTATAAGGGAGAAAGAAACATTTATAAATGCATCCCTTCTTGTACTTGGTGAGCCCTTTCCTCGCCCCCTGAATGCACACTCCTCACTACAAGCATATTGCTGACCATGGCTGCAGTTGTATCCACTTGCCACACAAATACACCAAAAGCAGTAAACTTGCCAGAAAATGCATGTTTTCAAAATGCAGCCTAATAAGACAGATATGTAATATGTGGCAAGTGGATGTAACTGCAGGTGCAGTTAACAATACGATCGCTGTGAGGTGCATGTGTAGGGGGGTGAGAAAAGGACTCAGCAAGTACAAGAAGGGATACATTTATAAAAGAGAAAATATAAATCCCACACCATAAAAACCTTATACAATGCTCAGTCACAGACAGTCTTTCACGTCATGTAGTTTTATCTAGGCAGTCAGCTGTTAACAGAATTGCTTGCATTCTCATAAATCCTCCATCAATAGATGGTACATTTTCTAATTCTGTTTTATTTCAGTTCCACATATCCAAAAGTAGTCTTCATGTGGTTACTTCTTTTTGCCATGAGACTTCTTGTGCATAAGAGGAAGTAAAGGAGAATGGCAGCTCAATCTGATTGTGCAGGCAGCATCATTAATTGCTGACATAAAATCTCACAATAATAACAACAAAGAAAGGGTTTTAAGTATGTAAATGTTCAGGGTTTTAAACTTGACATATTTAACCACTTTTGCTGTATAATACGATAATGATAAACATCATACAAAAATGCAGCCTAATGAACCTTACAAAATGGACTCATCGAGTACGTACAGTATTCTACAAAACTGAAATAAACCTGTTAATAAATGAGACCACAATTAAATCAAAACAGTGAAGGAATAGATATATGGTGTAAGTTATTTATGCTGTGTACTGTATTCGACTTTCTGATCACTTTTTCATTCCATCACTGAGAACGGAATACCAATGTTTTTGTTAATAGGGGAGTGGATATTAAGTCCTTTACTTTATTTCATCTTAGTATGAATATACTACCATGCTACTAGGTTAATTAGTGAAGATGTCATGCTCCTAGGGACTTAGTGAAGACTTTTCTAATGGACACAGATTTTGCTTCTGATGTGTTGGCACACATGATATGATATATTTTCATATTGTACCTGGCTAGCGAAGCCTGATGATATCAGAAATCTGCTAACTTACTACCTGTTTGCTTAAAAGGGGCTTTAAGTTTCCAAATCTTCAGTCTGGGTCTCTTGCTCTAGTAGAAATCTATTGATACTTTACATAAGAAAAATAAGAGGAACTTTGGTAATGAGAATGGAGAGACTGAAATATTTAAGGAAAATCATGGAATGTTCATGTTAATGACATGCCCCCTTTTGTTATAATAAGTGTAAGTGGGAATTCCTTCCAATTTTCAAAATCAGATTCCATAGTCACAATTAATGGAGTTAAGCTATGTCCTACTAATTTGCCTTGTAAATTATTTTCCCCCATCTAATATAAGTATCAGAGAACTGATGGGGCTGGCACTAAAACCTAGATGATAGGGTAATGAGCTGAGATTGAGCTTGGTACATCCAGCAGAAAGACCTGGGTTTTATTCCCACAGCCTCCACTTGCAGACTGTGCTACTCTGAGCAAGTCACTTAACCTCTCCAGCACTCATGGGTCACCCTGAAAACAAGAACATGTGCCTAGTGGACCTTACCCAGTTATCAAAGAATAAAGTAAAAAAAGAGAAGCCCATCTAATTAATGGCATCAAATATAGTAGATATCCTTGTCCCATCTTGTCAAATGCTTTAAATTCTCAGCATCTAAGGGTAAGATTAAAGACTGAATTTACCTAAAGGAGTCAATGATGTCAAATGCATTTTTTATGTTATTGGAACCTATACGTCATTTAACAAATCATGTCTGATCTGAATGGATCATCTTGGGAAGTAGAGAATCCAAGTTAGTATCCAGTATGTTTATGAATAATTTATAGTCCATATTTAGGAGAGATAGTGGTGTATAAGATTAACACATGTTAAGATATTTTCCCTTTTTGTGTATATGTACATAAATGGGAGGGGAAGGTGGGCCTACAGGCCCAAAGACTCTGGGAGGAGGAGAAGAACAGAACTCCCCTGCATATAAGTAGTGGGGATCCGGAGGGTGGTGTCAAGTCTAAAACTAGAGGACAAAACATATTAGACATAGTACTGATTTCCAAAAATACAATATAAAACTGTCATATTAATACTCTCCTTGGAAATAGTGATAACTCTAGCATACACTTCAACAGAAACTTTCAAAAGGCAAAAGTACAAGGTAAAACAGAAATATGTTCAAGACAGGAAATAATCCATAAATTAAAAGAGGAATAAACAAATTAGACTGGGAAAATTAATTAAACAAGAAATCATTTGATGAATGTTGGAATCTAATTAAAGACAAAATGAACACAACTTGTGACAAATCCATTAAAAATATACAAATATGAGAAAACTGGTCTAAAAGCAAAGTGGTTAACCACAAGTACTAAGAAACTAAGAAGGAGAATAAATTATATGCAAAACACATGAAAACAAAAACAGATGATGCTTGGACTGAATTTAGAAATATTAAAAAAAATGCAAAAATAGCATAAAGAAAGGAAAAAAACGAAATAGAACAAAAACTGACCAGCAATGCTCACAAACAAGATACCATTCTGTTTTATAGTTATATAAACTTATAAAAAAATCTAAAATTAAATTCTTACAGAAAATAGCAAACCAACCACAGACCCAACAAAAATGTTAAATATGTTAAACAAATACTGTTCTACAGTATAGTCAGACAGCACAGTTCCAGTTGCATATTCTATGAGCAGCACAAATCCTGATAACAGAAAATGATATCTTAGATAAAATGAAAAAGCCATAGTTCACCAGGTCCAGGTAATACATAAGCACAGATACCCAAAGGAATACGAGGTTGTATAATAAAACAAATTAAAGTCCTGTTTGCTTAAACTTCCAAAGAAGAAACAATTCCAACAGACTGGAAAATAACATCTGTGCTTCTGATTTTTTAAAAAGGATAAACAAAGTGTTAAAAAATCCCCACCCTTTAAGTCTAACTTCGGTTCCTTGCTCAATTCTTGAATGTATTGCAAAAAACACGTCCAGATTCAAAAAACTTTGCCCCAGTGCAAACCAAGTTTGCGTGGTGCAAACTGGGTTTTGCACCAGGCTAGTATTCACAGAAACCTGGTTTGTACTCGCAAATGTGGTTTGCACCAGGGCAAAGTGTGGAGGGAGCCGCAATTCAAATGAGGGGGAAGGAACCTGCGTATCAGCACTATAGCATTCTCAAAGCATCTGTTCCATGCAAGGGACTTTTGCAGGGTCCCCTTGTGTGGAACAAATACCACTGACTGAGACCTTGCCTTAATCACTTGCAATCCTAGTGGTTGGTGGAGCTACTGTGGCACCCCCTTCCCCCACTGATCACTGATTGCTGGCCTGAGTACACAAAACACTCAACCTGGTGAAAAAAAAAAATCTACCTGGTAGCTAGTGGTCCCTTCCCCAGCCAACCACTGGCTGCAGTCAAACTTATATAATTCCCTATCATCAGATCCCCCACTGACCACCATCAATGGTCTAGTGCTCCTTCCTCTCAGCAATTCCCATCCTGATATCCCTGGTGGTCAAGAGCCCCTCCCCCAATCGCTGTCCCATTTAGGGAAAAAAAAATATATATATATAAAACTGGTGGCTAGTGATCCATCCCCCACCCGATCACCCACCCAGTATATAAAAACATATTCTCTGGTGACTAGCGGTCTCTCCCCCCACCTGATCACCCTCCCTAACCTCCCATCCTGATTCCTTGTATAAGAATGTGAAACATTTTTCTGGAGCTCTAGTGGAGCCCCCCCATCTCCGGTCCATTGTATAGTGAATGTAAACCATACCCTGGTGATCTAGTGGGCACCCCAACCTGGAAGGGAGAGATCCACCACCCCACTTCCCCTTCAACCTGACCCCCAGCCAGTGACCAGCACAGCCCTCCTCTCTCCACCGCAGCTGGCCACCGACTGAGTTGTCACTGAGCACATACTGTATACAGTATGTGCTCATTGACATTGATTGACAGCTCAGAGTGAGCTGTCATTCAAGGAGCACGTACTGTATACAGGATAGCTAGGTTCCCGATGGCTTCCAACTGCTGTGACAAAGTAGGCACCTCTGTTGTATACCTGCACTGTAAAATTAATCTTTTCACCTCAATCCCTACCTCTAGGATCCAGTGTTGGTAATGTGTGAGTTTGGGATAGGTGAGGCAAGACCCAGAAAGTACAGTTGTAGCAACAATGGGAAAGAGAGGTAGTCAGGATTACTGAGCAGCAGTCATGGATATGAGACCAGAACTGCAAGACCATAAGACAGTCTCAGAGCATATTCAGGAGGTCGGCATCAACAGCCTGATGTCTCCAACAGGGCTCATGGGACATGAGCCTTAAGGAGCATAACTTGACCTTGGTGTGATACCACATGTGTAAGATTTCATTTTGAAAAAGGAGCCTCCCTGAGTCTGGGCAGGAGAAGTGTTCTAGCCTTCACAGTTAGCACCATTGGCCTTCAGATATAGCAACTCCTAATGTAAGGGACCATTTTCTCCTGGCATTATACAATGGATCTGGAACTTTCTGAAGAATCAGCTTATATATCAAGCCTGCCCTAGCCCTAAGTGCCTTGAGCCAGGAGGACATAGCCTTAGGAGGATGTACTGGGATTCAGTGAGGGAGCCTTTTAAGTCAGGTGGGTATAGCACTGCAGATTCAAAGAAATTTCTAAAAGTCTGAGTTAAGAAGGCTGTAATACCTTCATAGACCCTCAAAGGTGCCAAGATGGGAAGCACTGGGCTGCCACAGATCTGACAACTTCAGGATCCCCTTCACACAACATGTTTTCTAACTGATTGGCAGCCCCCCACTACAGTTAGTAGGTGGTTAAACCACAAAGGTAACTTTGCCTGTAGCATCAATGGAGCCTTAAGTCAGTTCTTAAACTTTTTTCAGGCATGGCAGAAGGACAAAAATGTGGACCCTGTTAGGTATTATAAAATATCTTAAAATATTATTTTTACAAATGGTTGGAAGATACTAATGGTTGATCTGTCTTAGAATAAACACATTGGGCTTGATTCTCAAAGCTCTTTGCATGGTGCAAGGGGCTTGTGCCAAAAAGAATGGCACAAAATTCTCCTTGCACCAATAGATGCACCAGGAATGAGTCTCACAGGTAGCCTGTGTTAACTGCAGGCTGCCTTCCTCAAACTGGGTTTGCGCTGCCCATGTGTTACAAGATGAGCTGCGGCATGGCACAAGGGGGCATAAGACAGATGCAAGCTGTTACATCTATGAATGTTGGATTCACAACACTCTCCCAGAGGGAGAACTTCTAAGCACCCTTAGACCAGCGAGGGCTGGTCTAAAGGTACTTAGAAATATCCCTCTGGTACAGTTTCGCCAAGTGTGGCAATGTGCAGTGTTCCCTTCCCACTCTGATCTGCCCTTACTGTACATTTGTAATAAGAAATACATCCCTGGTGATCTTGCATTCCCCTCATCCTGATCTGCCCATAATCTACATTATTAATAATAAAATAAATCCCTGGTGATCTAGTGTTCCCCTTGCCATGATCTGCCCAAAATGTGCATATTTAATACTAAAATATATCCCTGGTAATCTAGTGTTCCCCCTGCCCTAATCTGTCTTTACTTACATATTTAATAATCAAATATACCCCTTGTGATCTAGCATTCCCCTCTACCCCAATCTGCCTGTAATGTACATATTTAATAACAAAATATATCCCTGGTGATCTAGCGTCCACCTCCTGCCCCAGGCTGCCTGTAATGTACATTATTAATAATAAGATATATCCCTGGTGATCTAGCATTACCCTTGCCCCAATATGCCTGTAATGTACATATTTAATAATAAAATATATCATTGATGATCTAGCAGACCCCCCACTCCAATCTGCCAATAATCTACATATTTAATAATAAAATATATCCCTGGTGATCTTGCATTCTCCGCTGCTCCAATCTGCTCGTGATGTACATTATTAATAATAAAATATATCCCTGGTGATCTAGCAGACCCCCCCCAAGACTCAATCCCCATTATGTGTACAAATGCCACATCCTAGTGGTCTAGTGGACCCCCCACCCCAGCAGGCAGTGGTCCATTACCCCACTTCCCCATCCCAAAACAGAGCCGGCATCTTGCACAGCCCACCTCTCACTGCCACGGCCAGCTACCAACTGAGCACTCAGTGAGCACATACTCTATACTGTATGTGCTCAGTGACTGAGCTGTCAATCATCAAGTGCATACAGTATACAATATGCCCTCATTGAGTGCTCATTTGGTGCCTGGCCATGGTGGTGAAAGGAGGGTTGTGCCAGTTGCCAGCTTGGTTTCAGGATGGAGGAGGGAATGGGGTGGTGGGGAACCGCCTACCAGAGTGGGGGCATGGGGACCAATAGACCACCAGGTATGTGGTGTTGTGAATAAGAGGGATCGGTACTTGGGGGGTGTCTGCTAGATCACCAGGGATATATTTTATTATTAAACATGTACATTACGGGCAGATTGGGGTGGGGGGGATGCTAAATCACCAGGGATATATTTTATTATTTAACATGTACAGTACGGGCAGATTGGGGGCAGGGGGTCCACTAGCCACCAGGGACTGGCACACGGCCACCCAGCAGCTTGCAGCACACCGTGTAGAAGCGCCATCTATTAGGTGCACTGCCATGGTTGCTGCCAGCTGCTCGGCTTTGTCATCGTTATCCTACCCATCGAGAATCGGGCTAAGGGTCCCTGGCAGACATAGATTTGCCACAGCCCTAGATCGCCGCAACTTGTGGGCTTTTTGAGAATTGGGTCCATTATTTTCTAGTTTTAGTCTTGTATTTTTAGTACATATTCTATAAAAAGAATAAATATTTTTATTACTGTACAGTGCCATCCAACAGGATGTAGCACTCTGTAATAAAGATGTCGCAGTTTCCTGTGTGACAAATTGGAGTGACTGTCTTTGGATTACATCGTGTTCCTGCAGGATCTTGTAAACTATCACTGGCTGAACTGTGATAAAAGAACTGTATCCTGGCAGACCAGACAGCACTGCTATCTTATTCTGTCTTATTTAAAGGCCATTGGGAGAGTCTTTTTATGAGTTAATTATCTACTCAGCCAATTACTGTTCCTATTTTTTTAAATTATCTCCCAAGGAATAGGGGAAGGTGTCATCTTCTTATTTATGCAGATGATACCATGCTTTACTAACAGTGCACTGTACATGTATGTCCCGAGTTAAGGCAGTCCTCTTACTGTATCTGACTTTAAAATGTTCTCCTCTTTGTTCTTTAACAAGTGCCCAAACCTAAATGCAACCAGACCTAAGGCAATGGCATTTGGCTACCAGATTATATTGAGGCAGACCTTTTCTGGCTTGAATCTTTACTTTTTTTATCCCAGTTTTTACCTCTGTTTTCTCCTGATCCTGTCCTTGCTGCACACACATGTGGAGGCATGCACACTCCATGGTACTGGGATGCCCTTTCACTGCTTGACGCCTGCTTGCCTGCACTGCCCACAGAACTCCATCTGGGGGCATTGGAACTACAGCAGGTGAAAGAGTCCTGCCTGGAAGAGGAGAGTTGCCTTTTGGCTACTCAATCCTGCTCTCAACCTTCCCCCCTGTGTTAGCTCTCCATTGACCGGGCTTATTCTCAAACCCGGGTCACCAGCGTGACATAAGGTAAGGCATCCAGAGCCTCAGCTCTCAGTGCCCCTGGGCCAGCTTGATTGCTCACTTTTATACAACAAGCACACATATTCTATTCTAGCCACTGTAGGCTCAAGATCAGCTTTCTCTTCAGGATAATGTATTGCTGTGGTGCACACACAAGGAGACAGGTGGTCTCCGACTTTCTACTACCAACCACTGACTATGGAAACACCATGTACAGATCAGCTAACACATCCATTCTTCTTCAAGCTCTAGATCATCTGTATAACATGCTATGCTGTTTATATTCACGTGTGACTTGACCACCTATCTCTACTCTCTTTGACAATCTCAAGTGGTTACTTCTCTCAGGCAGACATGACTAGCACTGGTTCTCTTTGGTATACAACTGTGTACATTGGAGAATCTCTGATTACCTCTTAACTTACTTTACACATTTGAGAAATGCTTACTTGTTCAGCTCATTTACAGCACACAATCTTTAAACTTCCAGAGTGAAACATGATTGCGTTTATATTTTCTGCCCCAGATTTCTGGAATAATCTCCAGTCTTAATTTAGGAATGCCCATACACTACAAAAATAAATTAAAAAATTCAAAACCAGACTCTCCCACCACCTGAGAACACCTTGTACGTTTGATCCACTGTCACCCAAACTCTGTCACGGTACATAACACAGAGGTGCTCGTTTCATGTGCCTTCTTGTCTTTTCATGTTAGTCAGTACTTCAGCCACAAACTGGCAAGAGTAGATGGAGCCATAACTGTTAACTGCTCAACTGCTATGTGCTTCTATCATTATGTCTAGTCATCACTTGATGCTTTGTGACAATAGTGTCATAGCATGACAAGACAATAAGGAGCATAACAGTGAGTACCACTGTACTGTTGTGGTCCACATTTCCATACTACCAGTCTTCCACCAATGTTGTCTTATAATTAGTTATGTATTGTTTGTGTCTGACTTTTTTACATTGCATTTCTACCTTATATTTGTGTATTTTTTTATAATGTCTTTTTTGCTGTGCTGTTATATTAAAGCCCACTGTTGTTCTCCCTGTGACCCCCTTGAAAATTAAATGCTACATCTCATGTGGTTATTCTGGTTGAAGACATTTCTTATTTTTTTCATATTCCATTTATCCTCCCCTCCCTGGTTGGCCCTCCTTCTTGCTGCTCTGCCCAGCCCCGCCATCCTGGCTTCCCCAAGGACTTACCTCTCTCACAGTCCCCCCATAGCTTGTTATTCATGGCAGGGTGGCAGGGAGTCCTCTCAACACAAAGAAAGAACATTACATCACTCTTGTTTGTGTATTCAGTCTTTCTTATTTTTATTCAAAAGACCACAGTATTTCACCCTTTTTATATAGTTTCTTCAGGGGGATTCTTTTCTGTCATTTCTTGACATTATATAAAATTTTAACAAATAACATTTAATTGTGATTAGAAAACATAGTCACAAACTGTGAAAAATGTAATAAATGTCACATTACAGCATACATGCTCATATTGAAACTAGGTCAGAGCACCTAAATCCGGTTTTCATTTTTTTCTCTTTTATACAACTTTTAAATCTTGCAATTTGCTTTTGGTGCCTGAAAAAAACATGATAAAATTTGTTTGAAGAGTTCATGTTTCTTTAAATAAACAGAAAGCTTTTTGAAGTGTTTTTTTCTTTGTTCTATTCCCTTTCTGTGGTGGGAACATGTACCTCCTGAGATGTTACAACATGCATATTTAAATTCTCTGTGTTACATAGATCCCAGTCACTTACTTTTTGTTTCACTGTTTGGAAAAAATGAATCAAAAGACTTACTTTAGTTTCAAATTGCTGAATGAAGCTTCAAAATGCTGTTACATTCCATGGTTTTGTGGAGTGAGTGGCTCCTCTCTCACTCCTCTTAAGACCCATAGCAGCCAAAGCAAAAAGTAAGTGATTTCCAACTTTCCTGCAGACGTTTGCTATCCTCCATTGTGAATACTGAGCAGAAGTAGTTTAAAAGCCCTCCTGCATTTATTTCCCCTGCCTCTCCCTTCCTTGCCTCTGCTTACTTGACCACCCCACCCTCTCCCCCTCATCTCCTCCCCCTTCCCTACCTATCTCTCCCCTTCCCACCCCCTCCAAGCAAACTCCTCCCACCACACCCCCGCCAGCCTTTTCACCCCTATCCTCCCTCCCTCCCACTCTCTTCCTCCACCTACCCCTTTCCCTTCTCCTAGACAAAGCCATACTTGGCTGTACCTGTCTGCCCCCTCACTGATTTGAGAGCCCCCTAATCGAGGGTTATGCCCTGCTATCTCCTAAGTTTGTACCACACTCTTGGAGTGTTGCATCTCCTTGCCTATGCCACAAGTGAAAGTCCTGTCTAATCACACTTGCTGTCCTTCTAAACCTGTTTGTGTTGTAACTGCACTTTTTATGCTGATGTTAATCTGTTTTATAATGTTGTGTTCAAATTGATTGTATTATAAATAGCATATGTTGTCATGTACTTCCACCGACTTGGAACCTTTGTAAATGAGTCCTAGACTCAATGATATTAATCCAAAGATGAAATAAATAAATAAAAGAATAACAGCCTTCTGCTTATCCTCCTCTACTATCTTACCTCACTCAGTCAGTCTAACAATTCCCCTTTACATCTTCCTTCTTTTTCTGGTGTACCAGAAGAAATGTTTCTCCCCTTCCTTGACCCCCCAAAACAGCACACAGTTCTGTGACTGCTTTTGCACCCATGACTGCCTTTTTTTCTTCGTTCATCTTTACCTGGGATTTGCTCCATTTCTTGTACCTGTTTCTTTTTGTAGCCAAAGAAGACCCTTTGTTGGCTTTCACTGTCTCCCTGACCTTCTTAGCGAACCAGATTGCTCTCTTGTGACTATTTCCCTTGGTAACCATTCTCAAGCAATGCTTGGTTGCTTCAAGAATGAGTCCTTTAGTTTCCACCCACCTCTTCTCCACCCACTGATTTTGTCCACTCCAACCAACTTACTCTAGACCAATAGTTCTCAGACTTTGTCACAGTAAGCCTCCCCAAATCCATGGAAAAGATTTTGAGCCTCCCCAAAAAACTGACTACTGGCTACTTCTTCTGTTTCCTCTCTATATAAAATAACCTTCCTACATACTTTGCCTCTCCCCCTCCTTCTCTGCTCCTAAGCAACATCTGGGGATTACTTTTCTCCTTTCTGCTATTGCTCTTAGCACTTCTATGCTCAGCCCTTGTATTTGGGCTGTTCTGCCATCAGTTTACAAATTGATCAATTACCACCACTCATTATTAATTTATTGTTCATATTTGTTGCACTATTACTCATTGTATATTTCTTTATTGTTTTGCAGTTAACGTTTGAAATGTATTCACTCCCTACCCTTCCCCAGGTACACCTCAAATGAGCCTTGGCTCATTCACCTTCCCTTGTCACCTATTAGTAAATACATACATAAAATTCACCTACTATTATCTTTCCAGTTTGCTTCATCTCTTCACACAAAATACATAAAACCCAAAATTTAAATATAGTGCATTTTCAGACTTGCTTGAGCCTCCCCTGGAACAGGTTGGGGCCTCCCCAAGGAGGCTGACCTCACCATTAGAGAACCCCTTCTCTAGACTAATTTCCTTATCCGATCAAATTCTGCTTGTCTGACATCCAGAACCACAGCCTTTGATAAGGGTTTACTGATACTTAGAACCAGTTCAAACCATACTGTGTTATGGTCATTGGACCCTCATGGCCCACATACCATCTACCATTTCTGAGTTGGTGCTTACCACATTGGGAAAGGCAGGCTGTCGTGTAGGTTCACTGCCCAGCTGCACTAGTAGGCAGTCCTGCAACTTAACTAGTAGGGCCTGACTTCTTTTTTTTCTGACTTTATTTTTCACCTAGTGTACAGAAGGGGATGTACCCCTCATTTGTGCCTGGACCTGACATCCTCCCAGGTCAACCAGTCTGGGTGGACAGTAACTTGTCTCCTACAGTGGGGTTCCCCATTGGGAGGGACAGAGATGCTCCAGAGGCCTCAGTTGAGGCTTATACATGGGACATCATTTGAGAGGTGGTCCAAGGGCTTCATGGTGCTTCTGTGGCCAGGGGATTTCTCCTTAGCTTCCCCAAGGAGAAGCAGACATGAAATGATGTCAGTGCAGGTCAGGCACGCTCCTGCACCTGACCCAGAGATGTCTGCTGATGCCTCCATTCATGGCTTGGTGGTCCCAGCTGTTGTGCACCCCATCTCCACCCAGTATCACTGATATGACAGGAAGTCACAACCTCCCCACCCCGGAGAAGGAGGGGGAGAACTGTCCATGGGATGCTCATCCAGCCTCCTCCGGTGCGACCCTCTGACATACAATGCTCACCTCCGGACATGGGTTGTCAGTGCTGTAGGTGGTAGCACTACCGCTGCACTGGTGGGCCAGTTGGGCCTGACTGCTTGTGTTCCTAGCTAATAGAATGTATCAGTCTATGTCTGGTAGATTAAAACTCCCCAAAACCCTCCCCCTTTGCAGCATCCTTCTCAATTTCTGCTCCTAATTCCCATTCATGTTCAAATTTATGGGTGACAATATTGACTTGATAATTATTTCCTTTAAAGCAATGCTGTATGTACAAACAAAGCATTTTTAAATCATTACAGTATCAATAAAGTAGATTTCTCTAACATAAAGTGATACTTGCATGAATACTTAAACAAATAGGAGGCAGTATAGCACAGTTGTTTAAGGCTCTAGCTGCAAACCTGGAGACCTGGGTCTGAATCCCATAGCCCCCACTTGCATAATGTGTGACCCTGCTCAAGTCACTTAACTTCCTTGTGCTCCCAGATCACACCTGTAAACCAGCTTCAGCTTAGTGTGTCTCTCCTGGGAAAAAAAAAAAGACATAAGGTGAATATTTGGATCACTGTGATTGCATAATACACTCATGACAGCAATGGGTGCTGTTGATAATATAAGGTTCCAATTAAAAACTGGTTTCCAAGGAAAGAGATTATTTTACAGCCTGGCACAATATCAGAAAATAACTGTCTTATGAGTCTCTTAAAGTATGCCACGTGTCATGCTGTTATCAGAAAGTACACAATTCACCCAACAAATCATGCTATGCCGCTGGACTATAACTAGACCTCAGCCAACCAGACTCAGGAAATGATCAGTGCAAAATCATACATTAACTAGCTAATGCTGTGGTTTTAATAGTTACCACATAATATTAGCATTATCTTCATAACATATTGTAATTTATACACAGTTGTACTTTAATGCTTACTTTTATGAATCTGCGTCAGTGACTTATGTGGAGTAGGCTAATTCATGTAAATGGCCAAATAACTGTCTGGTTCATTTATGTGTGAAATTTAGTACCAAATTCAAACACTGCAGTGTGGTAAGTTCAGCATTGTCGTATTTACTTTGCAGAATCTTGTCTTTTACAGTTGCACACACATTTGCTGCTACTTTGCAAAAGATTTAAGGTCTGGTTTTTCTCACTAGTCAAGTCACCACATATCTAAATTTATGGCAGATATGTGTAGGTCCTGGTGGGAAATTTGTACTCATCATGTGATTTCATGTGTAACTGCTGATATTAACTAGATTTGATTATATTTATTTATTTGAATTTGTTTTTGCTTTCTTACCCCCACTTTTTCTTATCCCCCTCTGTTTTCAGACCTTGTATAATATGAGGGGCCGTGTCTACATGTAGTCAAAGCCCTAGATGGCATATTGTACAGTATATGCACTCTGTTTCTCTATACTGTGAATTGTTCACACTGTGCAATGGACTTCAGCCTCCTTTTCTGATTTATAATGGGATGTGGAATACTGTATAGTGTTTAGAAATTTTAATTAATTATCGTTGCTTTGTTACTGTTTCTTCATTTGTTCAGTGCTTATTATAATTTTGTTTGGTAATAAAAATGATTTACTGAAAAAAATTGTTTAGCCAGTTAAGCAATACAGAGAACATCAGTTTATTTTTTATGTATGTGAGTTGGAGATGGGGAAGAGTACATGGAAAGGGGAGAAATACAGGTGTAAAACAAGCATTTGTCAATGCCAAAAGTTTGCAGTGTTACTTAAGGAATAGCATGAGAAGGCACTCCATAGAGTTTAATGGGAACAGTTTTTAAAAGCTTGTTTTTATACTTCCCAGTAATGATTTTGACAAAGAAAGGAAGTCACTTAACTAACAAGGACCTTCTTAGGTAAGCGACTACATTTCTTTGACAAAATCATCACTGAAAAGTATAACAAGCATTTGTCAATGCCGAATGTTTGCTTGCTGGCATTAGCATTGGTAGTGCAGGAGTTAGAGAGATGCATAATAGGAATGGCAGTGAAGTATTGAACTGACACCAACCCCAACCCCACCATGCAGAGACTGACAGGTGTTGGGGGTGTGCCTTTGGATTGTTGAACATAACACTCATGCCATTTCATCTCACCCTACCCTGCAGACACTGATAGGTGTTGCAGTGTGCCTTGGGGTCTTTGGGCCTTATGCTCACCCCATTTCATAAGGAAATATGGTGACATGGGTACAGTATAGGAGAATGGGGTGAACACTGGTGCTGAAGACCCCAAGGCACACATCGATGCCTGTCATTGGCTACAGAGTGAGGGTGGAATGGTGTGAGCATTAGAGCTCACAATCCCAAGTCACACCCCTGATGCTCCAAATTTTCAACATGGGCTTTTTGTGACCCCATCTCATTAACAGTGGCACTATCATTTCATTACTCAATCCTGAAAGGTGATTTTGCACAGCTACTGTGCCATTTGGTGCCACAAGGCAAAAACACATTTGAAAGATATGAAAACAACAGCTATACTGTTCATGAGGTGGTGTGAAAAATGGAATATTAAAACTGAGTAAAAATATGAAAACTGGTGAAGTTACGAGCGCCAAGAGAGAAACTGTGCAATGCGTGGCCTGTAATGCAATAATGTTTTGGAATTTTTTCACCAGATTTTCAACATGGCCATTTTTGGACCTCTCCTCGTGAACAGTCACACTGTGATTTTGTTAATCTGTCCTGAAACCTGATTTCCTATAGTGATCATGCCGTTCTGCGCAACAGGTGTGAAAGCACATTCTGGGCATATGTGAAAAATGACAGCTATACTGTTCATAAGGAGGTGTAAAGAAATGGCAATATTGAAAATTTGGAGAGAAAATATTAAAAATTGGTGAAGTTACAAGTGTGCATAGAAATTGCACAATGCACGCTGGTAACGCAGTCATTTTTTTAATTTTTTCAACAAATTTGCAACATGGGTTTTTTGGGACAACTTCTCATGAACTGTGATTCCACACAGCGACTGCAAAATCACCATTTGGGATTGAGAAACAAAAAGACAGTGCCAGTGTTCACAAGGTGGGGTCCCAAGAATCCCATGTTGAAAATTGTGGGCCAAAAGTCCTTAAAATGGCTCAGATATCAGCCTAAGTTGAACCCCCCCCCCATTGACTCCCATTATAGGGCTTACCATGATTTTTTTCAGTTTGTGGTTGGCTTTTGAAGCGTGCAGACACATCCCAGTCCTCAGAAGATCGCTGCTCCCAACCTCCGGAGGCAAGTATGGGGTGAAGGATGGTGCAGGGAGGTGGGTGCGCGGGCGGGGGTTGGGATGAAGGAGGGGGAAGAGCGAAACAATGAAAGGCTATTTTCTTTTTTGCAGGTTAAATTAAAAAAAAAAGACTCTGGGGCACTGTTTTCTTTACTTACAGGTAAAAGAAAATACTTTTGGCACACTGGGTTGGGCTCCCAGTGCACCACATGAGTTTGGAGGGGGGCTGATGCTGACGGGGATTGGGCACCCCCATCGGCAAAGAAATTGAGCTTAGGGTTTGCGGGAATCTGACACCAGAAGTGGGCATTCCAGTGCTGGAAAAATATGACAACTGTCTCAGCACACTAGGGTGGGCTCCAGTGTGCCACAATGTGGGGGGGGATACATGCTGACATAGGGATTGGGCACCCCGATGTCAGCTTTCTTGAGGAGTGTGTGGTTTCCACAGATGCACAGAGCAGTGGCGCTACTGCGCATGAGTGGAATCGGTTGCATTCCACACATATTTGTTCCATGACTGAACAGCGATCAGCTCTTTGGCGGCTCCTTCTTTTGAAGTTTTCACACACACTACTCATAGCAATACATTCGCAGTGCGCAGGTACGTTGAACTTAAAAATTGGCAGCAGTAAGACAATTCAAGCATTAGTCAACATCAAAAACAATTGAATGAATGTATAGGTTATATTACAGTACATGGCAATAAAACACCTCCAGTAAAGCAGAGCAATCACAAAGGAAACAATGTGCTGCTTAATTTTTTGTTTGGATGTATCGGGATGGGTGGGTTAAGCATGAGGACAGAGTGTTTCAACGTTTGGGGAGCCAGAAACTAATGTAAAATTGCCCATATTTCCTTTTCCTCGGAGAGATACGCAGCCTTTATCCTGCTCTCAGCTTAAAATATAGACATGGTTAGTGGCTAGGGTAAACAAGTTGCTAAGGCAGGCAGGGAGTTTGTTAGTCCAGTATTTTGGGCCTAAAGGGGGCAGTATGACTAGAGATGTGTAACCCCCCTTAAAAATTCACTTTGTGAATACTTCACAAGTTACCCTGACTTCCCTTCAGTGGGGGGACACATGTTTTTGTGTATGCATCATCTGGTGAAGTTGCCATCTTTTCCTTATAATGACTACACATACTGGCATGCCAACAGCAAAAGTATCAGTGAAGTGCCATTGAGCTGCCATCAAAAACTATGTGGTATTTAATATTTAAATAAAAAATGCTTTTAAAACATGTAAGCACCTCTCACCCACTGTGACAAACTACTGTGATCCCTCTTCCATTGCCAAGACCTTTTTAAAAATAGTATCCCCACCCTGCTATCCTCTCATATCCACATCCCACCTGACCCCCACAGTCTTGGAGAAGTTTATTAAAATGTGTAGATATCCCTTTTTTATCATTCTCTGACTCATACCACTTTTGTAAAGTACAAATCATCACCTCCCTACATCTCATGCCAGACCATAACTGATAAAAATAGTAATGTAACCCCTTCCTCAGGAGGGGAGCTTACCTGGACTGCTGCTGCCCTCCCAAGGTCCAAGCCTGAACTGTTGCTGGTACTGCAACAGCAGTCTCTTGCTTAGCAGTGTGTGTGGCACGGTGAAAGATAGGCCATGCTCAGGCATGATCATTGCACCTCCTTCACCTATTGTTGCAGTTGCAGATGCATTTCTTGAGTCCCAGTCCTCTCATTCTGGCAGAGGAGACTGGGAACACCAGCAGTACAGCTCCTCTTTGGCACCTCAGTGTGCCATTTGAATCTGACACCAGTCTGTGCAGGAGCACAAGCTATAGGAGCTCCTCCTCCTCACTTACTGCACTCCTCCCCTTGTTAGCCATGCAACTTGCAGAAGCACTACCCTACTACCTAAATAATACAACTAGAATGTAGCCAAGGAGCACTACTATCAGACCCAAGGGCCAGCATAACATAATGGGCAGCAAAATAAAATAACATTAAGACACACAAGGCTCCTACAAAGACATGAGCTCCACCATTGTGTGTTCCCTCAGCTGGTAGCTGGGCCAATCAGTGGACTAGAACGCCATTCCAAGAACAGCAAAGACTTGTGGGAGAATGGTATCAGAAGACCCTTCTGAATTGTACTGGTGAACTAAAAGGGCCAATTAGAGGACAGGAGAGGGCAGAAGTATTGATGGACAGCTCTGCCAGTCCAGTGAGACATAGGATGGAGGAAAAGCAGCTTATGGGCTCTCAAGGAGCTTTTGGCAGCCTGACAGGGATACTAAGTTGTTCAGACCTGCTGATAGTGAGATTAAGTGAGAGGTCCAGACAGGCAAACAATCCTGAAAGCCCTTACCAGAGTTCATTCAGAAAGTTCTTTGTGAGCCTTATCCTGGGTTCACTCTGTTCACAGACTGTTCCAGAGGATCCCCTAATGGAAGAAATTACTGAGAGTATGAGCCTGGGGCCACAGCTGTATACTGAAGCTGCTAAACCATACAAAGCAGAGACAGAGACCTGAATATTACTCAGGCTGCTCTGAATCCTGATAAGAGGCCTGCAAGCCCTTATCTTGTGGGGTAGATCAGGAAATGGGGAGCTATGAGGCATGTGCCCTGAGTATGTGGCTACTCTCGATCCAGAAGGGAGTCAGACTGTGGGAGTCATTCCTGGGCTCTTGGATGCTTGGGAACAAGGAAGCGGCTGTGTTCTGCTCTAATAGTTGAGGCAGAAAGGCTGTATGCTAAGAGGTATGAGCCAGAAGGGTTTTGCCGCTGCAGATCATCCAAGAGTCCGAAGTGTTTCATCCCCAGGCCACTGGATCTGTCCCTGATTGTTGCATGACTATCTGCTGTGTGCTGTTACTCACATCAACTAAACTGCTGCATTCATGGGTCTTGTGAGTGCTGGCATTAGTGGCTAAAGTCTTTTCACTTTTCCATCTCTGGATTGGAAGTTTGATTTTCAAGTATTCTATTGTAATCCCTCTACAAATGGGAGTTCCCAAAAAGTCTTCCTTGAGCTTGCCTAAATGCTCACTGCCAGGCTGGTGTCCTGCATTTTAGCAGTTTAAATGTGATTACCAGAGTCTGTATAGCCTCTGTGTACTGTCTCTTTAAGAGCTGCTTGATTGAAGCATAAGTAATCTGAGATGGAGCTCTGTTGAAAGATGTAACTCTTTGCTGAAAACCATTTAGAATGATAATGATAATGTAGTTTGTCTAACCTGCTTTCTTTGTAGCAAGGACTGTTTTGTTTGTCTCTACTATCTTGGTCCTGGACTGCAAATTGGACCAATCAGTTCTGGAGGGACCTAAAATGTAGCTGGACCACAGGAGCTGTCTGAATTCAAAATCCATAGGAACTGTGGTTTGAGTTTTTGTGCCTTTTTTGTAACTGAAGGGGGAGCTCTTGCTTTGACTGACAGCCAAATCAGCCAACTAAATCTTTTAGATCTTTGGAAGTCCCAGGCTGCTTGCAGTTTTCAGTTAGAACTAAGCTGGAAGCTAAGCACGAAGGAGCTGAAGTGTTTCTGAGCAGCTATCTTGAGTGGATTTGCATGGGAGAACTCTGAAAAGGCAAAGTTTTTGGCCAGCATGCCAGTGTGCTGCTCCTGAGAGGGAGAGAAGAGAATTATTTTGGACTAAATCCAAGTTTGTGTGACTAAAGTAAGCTACTGAAGTGGGCTGGGCTCAACCTGAAGAAGATTGAATATTTTTGCTCAATGCGATCGGCCTGTCAGGAGTTCCAGTTACCCCTAAGCTCCCGGTGTGTGCAGAGACTTTGCGATTGTGCCCGGGGAGCGTTTTGCCTGGTACAGTAGAATTTCCGTACATGTAAACATGCTATGAGCTGCTAGTGGGTTGTGAGTTAGTTCCCCACTGTGTGAACTGTGTTCTGCTTGCTGGAAGCTGTATCCAGCCCAAAACAGACTGCTTCCAAACTTGTCTCCATGCGGTCTAGGCTTTGCCAGACTGGCCCAGCCAGACTACCCACTGCACAGTGAAGCCATCAATGAGAGACCTGCAGGAGGATCAGCCCCTGTTCCACACTTGAACAGGAATGACGCCTCTGCAACTTGTGTGGGCTCTGCTTCTCCTGGCATTCCAGATCAACCTCCTGCTGTCTCGATTTTCATCCAGCCTGTGTCCAGTCTTGGGTAATGTGAGTAAATACCAGGGTAGCTCCCTACAACAACAGTTTAATCTGAGTGTGTCATCCGATTGTCTTGTTTCATTTCCTTTACAAACTGAACCCCCTGGCTCTGGATTACAAATATTGTGTACTGTGCATGTTGTGTATTTCATCTCAGGTCCCCAACAGGCTGCAACCCTGGGCAGCTGTCCTGGCTAACCCATCTCTTTTCTACCTGGGTATCCAGAGGTGGACTGTGTGGGGGGACTCAAACTGCATGCATAACTGCTTGATTAATATAACCTTTAATCTAATTAACCTGATTTTGCCCCTCCCTTGTTCAAGTCCCCTGAATAAATCAGATCTAACGGTTTCTTCATGTAATCTGACTGTGGTTCCAGTTTGTGCTCAAAGTACTGTACTGTTGCTATTTGCTGTGCTTAACTTTGTTTTACAGGGGGTCCCCAGGATCAAGCCAGAGGAACCAGCCCTGGTGGTGCGTAAATAGTGTGGGTATTTGTGTGGTGTAGCAGGGGTATTGTGAAAGTGACTATTGTACAGTGTTCAGGCCACTAGAGGGGAAAGAGAGGGGGTTACAGCATTCCAGAGGGCTGTTCCCAGGTTGTTGACCACTACCAATCCTGACCTCCAGGTGGAGGCACCCATTTCAGAACTCAGGCCCCTTAACCTGCTACTAGCCAAGCAGGCAGGGGTAGTAGCCCTTGGGATAGTGCCACGTAGGGGTTACATCTTGGAGGCTCACTGCTGGGATTTTGTGTCTTCTAGTGGCAGAAACTACGAATTAATGTCAAACATAAATGGCTACCCCAACAGAAGTGGCTGTACACCAGTTGGTGGGGTGGTGTATGGGGCAGGAGATCGAACCCCAAAATGCTATACTTATCCTGGATATTCCCCAGGGTACCAATAAGGACACTGTAGAGGGAGTACTTTCCAAGGTTGAATGTTTACAAAACCCTGAGCTGGTGGGTCGACAGGCTAATCTGCTCGCACAAAGTTTCATGGCTTTAGTACAGTGTAAGGACCCAGTAGACAGTTCCAAAGTGCCATGGACTATCACCCCAAAGGAGCCCTCACTGCCTGGAGAGTGATAACTAAAGATAGTAAAGACCATGGGAAGAATGAGACCCCACCCCCCACTATCCGAGCCTTTGTAGGAGAAATTTGCTAAGTTGTTGCTGGAGGAAGGGAAAACTGTGGAGGACTTAAAGAAACTATTCCTGCCACCTGGGGGTGTTCCTCCCCCAACACTACCTCCCACTCCTGCATCCATTATTGCCCCTCTTTCTGTGCCAGTGCCAATGCTGGCTCCTATGTCTGTACCTGTCATTAGTCTCGACTCTTACCGAAGGTTGAGAATCTTCTCCGGCACCCTACCCACCCCCAAGGGGAGGATGATTGGGGGACATGGATAGATTGTGTTGTCCCTTTGGTACCTGAATGGCAGTGTGCTGAGGCTGAGAAACAGAAAAGGATCATAGAAAGTTCATGGGGTTCCGCCCTAGAGGCCATTAAATTTCTGAGGTCCACAAACCCTGATGCATCTTCCCAGATGTACCTATCTGCACTCAAAAGCAATTTTGGGATCATTGAGTCAGGGGAGAACTTGATGTGGAAATTTTGAGGTACAAAACAATGGCCAGGGGAAGGTATGTCTGCATGTGTTACTCGTCTGGAAAGAGCGCTGCAAAAGGCTTACCAAAAAGGTGGGGTAGCCACCAGTGACTTAAATCATGTGAGGTTGGGGCACATACTGCAACATGCAAAACATTCTAAATTGCAGCTTCTTTAATTAAGGTTCCCAGGTAGAAGGGATAACCCACCGGACTATTGTGACTTGATGAAAGAACTCCTGGAGGTTGAAGATGAAGGGGGGGGATTGTAATTCTAGGGTGAGTGCAGCCCAATTGATCACGGCATCAGAAGGCCCTTCCAAAGGTGGGGACCAATGAGGGTGTGCTGCCATGGGATGAACTGCTGAAGGAGTTCAGGGAAACAAAAAACAGTCTATTTATGAAGACCGCTCCAGCAAGTACAGGCACTGACCCTTATCCAACTGCATCTGCTGTGGGCTTGGGGGTTTCCACCCAGGCATCTGCTGCTGACAGCAGCTTGAAACTCGATGCCTTGACTATGGAAGTAAGAGAATTGACGAGATGTTTCCAAATGTTCACCACACAGCTGACAGAGATGGCACCAAGGTTTTCAGTTCGTAGTACCACTGCCCCAGCTCCCAGTGTGATACTTCGGCCACCCCACATCCCAGAAAACATATTTTGCCATAATTGTGGGATGGATGGGCACAAGAAGAGAGAATGCTGGTTCACAAAAGACCTAGATAAAGTTGTATACAGGCTTCAAGGAGAGCTTCAGAGAACAAATCAGTGGTCAAGGAGTACCCAAAATGACCACAGTGAGGGTTCAAGAAGTAGTAGCTCAAATCCCTATTTGGTTAAATCATCTCTCCAGGCCCCTGCTGCTGTCCCTCCAGACTGGTCCAAAATAGTGGGCCCTTCAATGGAGACTACGGTAGCTGTGAATGGTATTCGTTCTTGGGCTGTGCCGGACAGTGGGTCAAAAGTGACCATTGTATTTAAGGACTGGTATGACAAACATTTATCTGCTGTGCCCTTACAATCCCTGGAAGGCCTAAATGTGTGGGGGCTCAGCAACAAGTCTTATCCCTACCTAGGATGTGTCTGCCTCTGGTTGTCATTTCCTGCAGCTGTAACTGGTGTAGAGTAACAAGTCGAGACATTGGCCTTAGTGTGTCCCCCTACTGGACTGTATGATGGGGTTCCCCTGTTAACTGGGACCAATGCCCATATGTTTGGTAGACTGGCACAGCTCTGTTGTGAGAAACAAGGGCGATGGACTGGGAGGGCCCTAAGAATTCCCGGTTTGATCAAGAGGGCCTATGATTTGCAACAGAACCCCAAGGGAGTGGACCAGGATGAACCGGTAGGGGTCAGGTGGAAGAAGGATCCCGATTCAATGGTACTGGCCCCTAATGCCCAGTGTACAGTTCAAGGGGAGGTCCACCTCTGCAAAGATGTCAAGAACAAAATACTGATGTCGGACACTCCAGGTGATGGAAAATTGCCGGAAGGGAAGGATTATTGGTTAAGCCCAGCATGCTGCCAGCTTGTGCTCATGCCTGTGCATGACAATTGATGGTGCAGATTCATAATATGTCAGATTGGGAGATCTTGGTGAATACAGGATGCACCCTAGCTACATTATACTGCGCTGACACTACAGTGTTGCCCAGCAACAAGCATCCTAGCAAGACAGATAGAGTGACTCCCGACTTGTTTGATTTTGGTGACTCCCCGTTGCCAGCTGAATGGAAGACTAGAATTAGCCAGAAACTTTCCCAGAGAGATCAAATGTTTTTGATGAAGAAATGGGACGTGGGATGTGTCCAGGGTGTGGAGCATCACATATGCCTGCACGATGAATGGTCATTTCGAGAGAGGTCTCGATGCCTAGCCCCTGCAGACATAGACGATGTGAGAAGACACTTGCAGGAAATGCTTGCGACTGGTGTGATACAAGAATCCAGAAGCCCATATGCTTCTCTCATTGTGGTTGTGCATAAGAAGAACTAATCTGTGAGAATGTGGGTTGATTATCAAACTCTGAATCAGCGGATCATCCCCAGTCAATTCACCATGCCCCGTATACAAGGTGCTCTGGATTGTTTGAATGGGAGCAAATGGTTTTCAGTGTTAGATCTTCACAGTAGATATTACCAGATTCAGATGGCTCCATAGGACCGTGTGAAGACAGCCTTCATCTGTCCTTTGGGGATCTACAAATTTCTGAGAATGCCATGGGGGATATCAGGCACCCCATCCACCTTCCAGCGACTGATGGAACGAGCGGTGGGAGACATTAATTTGCTGGAATGCCTGGTGTCCTTGGATGATATCATTGTGTTTGGGAGCTCCCTAGAGGAACATGAGAGTCAACTGTTCAAAGTACTAGACCGACTGGAAGATTTCGGCCTCAAGCTGTCCATCGACAAGTGCCAGATTTTCCAAACCTCAGTGAAGTATGTGGGGCACATAGTGTCTACAGAGGGGATAGAGACTGATCCTAGTAAAGTTGAAGCCTTGACAACTTGGCCCCAGCCCCACAATTTGAAAGAACTACAACATTTCCTGGGATTCTGTGGCTACTACCGCCGGTTCATAAAGGACGATTCCAAAGTGATTCGGCCACTCTTGAATCTTACCCAGGGTTACCCTCCTACCAATCAGAAATACAAAAAAGGGTCCATCAAAACCAGGCAAAGCATATTTCCATCCAGGTGAACTTTTTGGGTCCCGTTGGATGCCTGACTATGAAGCAGCTTTCCACAAAGTCATATATGGGCTCACCCATGCCCCCATCCTCGCTTATGCTGATCCCTTCAAACCCTATGTGCTGCATACTGACACCATTCTGCAGGGTCTAGGAGCTGTACTGTATTAAGACCATGAGGATGTTTTGAGACCAGTGGTCTACGCCAGTAGGAGCTTGACCTCGTTACAGCAAAACTACCCTGTGCACAAGTTGGAGTTTCTTGCGTTAAAATGGGCCACTGTTGACCAGTTTCATGATTACCTCTATGGGGCAAAAATATTGGTGAGGACTGACAATAACCCATTGACCTATGTACAGACTTCAGCTAAGTTAGATGCCATGGGGCACCGGTGGCTTTCTGCATTGTCAACATATGATTATGCTATCGAATACAGACCAGGCCTGAATCATATTGATGCTGACGACCTATCCCGGAGGCCCATTTCCAAGAGTGACTGGGTCAGACTGTCTAAACCTGACATACGAGCATTGTGCCAAAAAGTTTGATAGAAATGAACAGATGTCTACGGACACAGTGGACTGCTTAGCAGATTGCTTGAACCCCTCTGACACCTACATACCTGCTGCGTATTGCCACTTCTCTGTTCTAGATATTAGTGCACCACCTCAATTTGACAATGACAGCATTCAACGGGCTCAATCCTGAGATCCTATGATTCAGCCAGCACTTGACGCCCTTCGTGCAGGAAAAGATGTGTCCAAGTTGCATTTTCTCTGATCTGAGAACCACTTTATTGGTTAAAGAAGGCCCCAGGTTGAAGCTGCTTAATCAGTTGTTGTATAGAGAGACTGTAGATCGAGGTGGCCAAGTAGACAAGCAACAACTGGTCCTGCCCACAGCCTTCAAAGATTTGGTACTGAGGTCCCTCCACAATCATATGGGCCACCTCGGTATCGACCAGACCCTTGACCTAGTATGATCTCGATTCTACTGGCCCAAGATGGGGGCCGATGTAGAGCACCATGTAAGGACTTGTAGTTGCTGCCTGCAGAGAAAAGCCCTACCTCAGAGGGCTGCCCCCCTTGTCAACATTACTACCAGCACCTCAATGGAACTAGTCTGCATAGACTTCTTGAGTTTAGAGCCTGATCAGCAAAACATTGGCAATGTGTTAGTGGTTACGGACCATTTCACATGGTATGCACAAGCTTTTCCCACCAAAGATCAAAAAGCATCTACCGTGACCAAGGTGCTAGTGGAAAATTTCTTCATCCACTATGGTGCCACCTGGCAAAATCACTCTGATCAGGGCCGGGACTTTTAGAGTCAGCTAATCAAAGAAATGCTCTCTCTATGGGGGGTGTGAAAGTCAAGAACCACCCCTTATCACCCGCAGGGGGGGATCCTCAACCTCAACACTTTAACCACACCATACAAGACATGCTAGGCATCCTCCATGCAAAAGATAAGCATAAATGGAGCCAGCAGATTAGCACCTTGGTACACGCATACAATTGCGCAAAGGATGATGCTACTGGGTTCTCTCCCTACTGCCTCATGTTTGGGAGAGAGGCCCAGTTGCCTGTTGATGTCTGTATTGGGTTTCTCCAAATAGGGTCCGAGCTGAAGATTACCTGCAGTATGTACAAAAACATAAACCTCAATTGAACCATGCCTATCAACTGGCCCAGACAATGGCCACCAAAAGAAATCTAGCCAACAAAGAGAGACATGATAGAAATGTAAAGGCTCAAGAGCTTAGGCCTAGAGACCGTGTGTTGTTGCAAAATTTAGGACTGCATGGTAAACATAAAATTGCTGATCGATGGCATCATCTTCCCCTTGTCACAGTTGGAAAGCTGGATGATTTTGCCAGTGTACAAAGTGCGCCCAGAGAATAACTCCAAAGCTGTCACGACCATGCACCGTGACCACTTGCTACCTATTGGTCAAGTTATAATTGAGGCTGAACCCATCGAGATTGAGTCCCCTGGACCAGTGACCCGTGCTGCTGCAAGAAAGAAACAGAGTCAGCCTGCCCCTGTGGATGCCGATTTAAGACTTTCCCCGCAGCAGGCCCAGAATGATAGACTGGCAGTCTAACTTGGATGTCAGTGAGTGTGATAATGCCTATTACTCCTCATATGAACTGAGTCAGTTGTGTCGTGGAAATCCTATGTTGAATTATAGGGATGAAGCTGGGCCTTCTGGACTGCCTAAAGCACCAGCATCATCCCTGGAGCCAATGCTCCTGAAGGTGAAGTGCAAAGTATCACGTCTGAGGATGATGAGTCTTTGTGTATCATGGAACTGTATGATTTGCCTGATGGAGAGGCTGATAGTATGAGTCTTTCTGGTGACATGCCAGAACCTGAGGAACACTATGAGAGTGCTGACAACCCCCCTTCAGTGTCAGAGTGTCTTCAAAATGAGCCAAGTGTTGCAGAAATGGAGACTACAGAGCAAGGGGCTGACAGTGCTCCTAGCTTGGACATTCCCCTTCATGCAGAGGCACCCCTGATAAGTGATGAAAGCTCCAAGACCATTGCTGAAAGTACAGAGACTGTGGTTGTTCACTCCAGAAAGACTGGCCGAGCTGTCAAGCCAGTGGTGTGCTTCAGTTACGATTCCCCCAGGGGACCAATGGATTTGCCTCTCAATGTAGTCCACAAAGGTGTTTATGTGTGTCAGAGCTCACTGCCCAAATTGAGCTTGATGGCCCATTCCAGGTTACTTGTTTTGCCCTCTCACCATGGTGCCCCTGCCCCATCCAGCCCTAAGTTAGCTGATAGAGAAGGGCCCCCTCTTGCATTGTTTAGAGTACAAGAAGTTATTACATGATTCTGTATAGTAATGTTCAATTTACCTGTGTGAAATATGCATAATGTATTGTCAGAATGGAAATGATATAGTGGAGTGCATTGAAATGTATAGTAAAATGACAAGTATTGCCAAGTGGTGAATCAGATAATACTTGCAGAGCATGCTAATGGTATAAATGTCTTGTATATGTTGCATTTTCAACGTTATGATGGTACAGACTTGATGTGGACGCCAACTTTGCCCAGGCAGGGAAGGGTGTAATCCCCCTACAAATGGGAGTTCCCATAAAAGTCTTCCTTGACCTTGCCTAAATGCTCACTGCCAGGCTGGTGTCTTGCATTTTAGCAGTTTAAATGTAATTGCCAGAGTCTGTATAGCCTCTGTGTAATGTCTCTTTAAGAGCTGCTTGATTGCAGCATAAGTAATCTGAGATGGAGCTCTGTTGAAAGATGTAACTCTTTGCTGAAAGCCATTTAGAATGATAATGATAATGTAGTTTGTCTAACCTGCTTTCTTTGTAGCAAGGACTGTTTTGTTTGTCTCCACTATCTTGGTCCTGGACTGCAAATTGGACCAATCAGTTCTGGTGGGACCTAAAATGTAGCCGGCCTACAGGAGCTGTCTGAATTCAAAATCTATAGGAACTGTGGTTTGAGTTTTTGCACCTTTTTTGTAATTGAAGGGGGGGGGGCCTTGCTTTGTCTGACAGCCAAATCAGCCAACCAAATCTTTAAGATCTTGGGAAAGTCCTGGGCTGCTTGCAGTTTTCAGTTAGAATGAAGCTGGAAGCTGAGCAAGAAGGAGCTGAAGTGTTTCTGAGCAGCTATCCTGAGTGGATTAGCATGAGAGAACTCTGAGAGAACTCTGAAAAGGCTAAGTTTTTGGCTTGCATGTCAGTGTGCTGCTCCTGAGAGGGACAGAAGAGAATTATTTTGGACTGAAATCCAAGTTTGTGTGACTAAAGTAAGCTACTGAAGTGGGCCAGACTAAACCTGAAGAAGACCAGATATTTTTGCTGAATGCAATTGGCCTGTCATGACTTCCAGCTAACCCTAAGCTCCCGGTGTGTACAGAGACTTTGCGATTGTGCCCAGGGAGCGCTTTGCCTGGTACAGTAGAATTCCCATACATGTAAATGTGCTATGAGCTGCTAGTGGGTTGTGAGTTAGTTCCCCACTGTGTGAACTGTGTTCTGCTTGCTGGAAGCTGTATTCAGCCCAAAACGGACTGCTTCTGAACTTGTCTCCATGCAGCCTGGGCTTTGCCAGACTGGCCCAGCCAGACTACCCAATGCACAGAGAAGCCATTGATGAGAGACTTGCATGGGGATCAGCCCCCTGCTCCACGCTTGAACAGGAATGACGCCCATCTCTTCTCTACCTGGGTACCCAGAGGTGGACTGTGTGAGGGGACTCAAAGCGCATGCATAACTGCTTGATTGATATAACCTTTAAGCTAATTAACCTGATTTGCCCCTCCCTTGTTCAAATCCCAAGAATAAATCAGATCTAACTTTTTATGCATGTACTCTGACTGTGGTTCCAGTTTGTGCTCAAAGTACTGTACTGTTGCTATTTGCTGTGCTTAACCTTGTTTTACAGGGGGCCCCCAGGGTCAAGCCAGAGGAACCAGCCCTGGTGCTAAGTGCAAACAATGTGGGTACTTGTGTGATGTACCAGAGGTATTGTGAAAGTGATTATTGTACAGTGTTCAGGCCACTAGAGGGGAAAGAGGGGGGTTACAGTGTCCCGGAGGGCTGTGCCCAGGTTAGCTTGACCACTACCAATCCTGACCTCCAGGTGGAGACACCCATTTCAGAACTCAAGCCCCTTAACCTGCTACTAGCCAAGCAGACAAAGGTAGTAGCCCTTGGGATAGCACCACCTAAGGGTTACACTATACTTGGATTTCAAGTTCTTTAAATTGTGCTAGTGTATGTACACTATGGCCTGTCAGGGGTAAAATTGCAAGCTTGCTAACTGTCATCAAGTGCACCACCAAAAGGAGCCAGGCAGCATAGCTACAAAGCCTGCATGAGAATTCTAGTGTAATACCTGGGGAACCAGAGTCATTGGTATTTGTTTCATACTTGAAACTATAGTTATATTGCTGGTACTAAAGAGTTTACTGCACCATGTGTAGAATAATTCATTTTTTGTGCATCTTGATTGGGTGGGTGCTTCCTCAAAACTGTGTAGCATCTGAGAGTGTTGTAGTGTCCCACAGTGCAGTGGTTCTTAGGGTGCATTGCTATAGGGTGGGAGTGCACAAGGTGACTTGCAACTGCTTAACTCCTTTCTTTTCTTCTAGCTGCCAGGGCTATGTTCGTAAATAAAAACACAGTTTTTTTTCTTAATATTTTATTAGAGTTATTATGTTATTATACAAATTCCACAAGCAAAGTTTGAGTGTCCATCCAGTTTTTACAATCTGACTGAAGTGTTTATTGGTAAAGGTAAGATTTGTCTTAGTGGTCCCCAGGGGGTGGTCCTGTCCATTGTAAGGAGGTGGGTCGGTACTGCATCCCAATGGTTATTACTGCACACATCTGGTCCACTTATTCTCTCTCTGAGTGGAGGCATCATACCATTTATTATTTGTTCTGGGACAAACCCCCCTACCACAGGAGAAAGAATGAACTCAACCCGCTTCAACCATCTGGGCCCTGTACAGTCAGTTCTGTGTCAAGAAGCAGCTGCACTAATGTGAATGTCTAGGATGGTGCTGCCGATGGGGTTGCCTACCCCAAATGATCAATGGCAGTCTCAGGATTCAGCTACATAATAAAAATAAGAAACTTGTGGTTTCAAGCACAAAAGGTAGCTGATGAAGCCACGTAGGCAGAGTATAGGTGTACAGACTTCCAAGGTGATTGTGGCTCTCAGTCCAGCAATGAATTGAAACTGCTGCCTTTTGAACTTGAAAATGCAAGTTTCTCACTTCTATTATTCTATTGAATAAAATCATGGCAGAGTATCTGAAAGTGTGCTGGGTGATTATTTAAGAACCTCCATTGGAGTGCAGCTGAATCTTGAAGCAGCCCTGTACAGCCACCAGGCAGAAGTGTGAACACGGACACAGCACCCTGAGGGTCACAGTAAGAAACCCTCCTACCTTACAACTCTATATCATCCAACCTCCCACTTCCCCCCAAGACCCAAATTATAAGAATAATGGTAAATTGCACTCTCATTTGAAAAAAAAGAAAACTATACAGCACTGAAGAGAGACACCCTCCTTGTTTAGTGTCCTGCTGTACAATGAATGAATGATGATGATGATGATGATACAGTGGGAGGGGTGGCTTAAACTTTAAACAAAGGACTTTAAAAAAATGAACTGCAGCATATGAAGTTAAGGTGAAGTTAGGAAACATTGCCCCACTACGCAAGATAAGACTCACTGCATCTCCTGCAGTCAAGGCAGGATGCAATGAAGGCATGTCCCGTAGTCACTAGGTCATCATAGTCTTCATTATCATCATCATCATCACAAAACTTTATTTTTACCCAGGTACATATGATTAGGATATAAAAATCCTATTTAAAACAGTAGACTTGCATTTGGTTACATAAACCAGTGGAAATAATTATATCACACACAGGATATAAACAAGAAACAAAGACTAATATAAAATACAATGTAATGTTAGCTACCCCCCAGATCTGGGACTTACCTTGTATTGGGCTATGGCCCGATGTGTTCTGTTTCTGCCTCCAGTCCCCTGGACTATAAAACAGGACTGGATGGTGTCCCCATGGTTTGTAGCAGCTGCCGTTGTATTTCTTTGGTTCACGGCCCTTGAGGAATGGGTGGCCGAGTTTGTTTGTGTTGTTTGCACCTTCGGGTGCTTTGTAGTCACTTGCTTGGTCCACGGGTAGCCTGGGGACAGACTGAGCATGTAAACAAATATGGCCAGTATACAGAGGTCTGTGAATATGAACCCCTAAACCTTAAAGTAGTTGTGGCTCCCTAACTGTATAGGAAATGGTGCCACTTATTTCTGAAGCCTCAACAGCAAAACAGGGCTCCCTACAAGTAAAAGATAGATTTTCCTGGCCCTATCACAACAAGAAGAGCCAGGCCATGCGTTTGATAGCCCCTGCATGGGCTCCTATAGTATTCAATTTTAAAGGCTGCATAAGTTAGACAGCAGAATGTGACTAAACATGGCAGCCCCATGAGTTTTTTCTGCTGTAAGCAGGACTGGGAAAAGGTGAAAGGGCACCAGTCTGAGCCTGAGAACTGTCCAGCTAGTAGTGTGGGGGAGCTGGTAGGCTGACATAAAAGGGAGCAGAGCCCATGAAAAGGGAGTGATCCCAGAGAGATACCAAAGAGAGCTTCCCATGGAGGAGAGAAGGGCTGCACCAGACTGAAGGCAGTCAGGGTGTGCAGTGGCCACTCAGACCCCAAAAAGTGGGTGGGAGGCAAAGTAGGTAGGTAGGTAGGTAGGTAAAATTTTATTTCAATCAATCAATCAATCAAGTCTTTATTTAACCAGGCGTTCATCGTTGAGCAGAAGCTCATTTGCAAGATGGACCTGGGTGGAGCATGAACAATTGTATATACAGGTCAACACAGGTATTTACAAGGTAATACAGATAATACTCTTTACAGAGAGCAAGAAAAAGAAGTTCATATGTACATAGAATTATACAGATATTGTACAGATTACACGGTATTTACATACATAGAAGTGTCTATAGGAAGATAAAGCAGGTTATCTAAGGTTGCAGGAGGAAGTAACGGAAGAAAAAAATTAAAATAAAAATATACACCAGGTAGAGGTGAAGGTAGGGGGGAAGAGAGGGAGGGAAGTAGGGGGAGAAAGGCTAGGAGGGCACGGTGCACAGAAAGAAGTTGGTGAAGCTGGATGTAGAGAAGGTGGATGGAGAAAAGGAGTATGTGTGAGCCCCGGGATTGAATGCTATAAAGTACGGGGCATGGTAGGATGTCACAACCCAGGGTAGTGAGCTCCTATCCGAGGTTGGGAAAGGAAGAATAAGGGGATGGATGGGCCTAGTGTTGATAAGACAGGGGGATAAGAGAGAGAACAATTAGGCTGGTGAGGAGCAAGCTGGGGATTATATTATTATATTATTTATACAGTAATACAGCCATTAGGGTTCTGAAAAATCCCTGTTTACAAGGCTTACCTGTTACTATAAAAAGCTAAGTTGTTATAACATATCAAAATACAAAAATTCAAAATATCAGACATACAAATGGTAACAGATAAATTACAAAAATCAACAAGACAGAGCAGATGACCATTTGGCCACTTCATTCTTCTTACCTATTACAATAGCAGAGAAAACTAAGTTCATGATTCATTGCTGCTTTAAAAACAGTATCGGTGACAGTTATATCTCAGATAAAAGGGGGGAGACAATTCCAGCTGGAAGCAACCCGATACTGAAGAGTCAGTTCACTAAATCAATTTGTTATTTTTGGTATTATTAAGTCCCTAGCACCCATTTTTCTTAGGTTTAGTCCATGATTAGGCTTCTGTAATTTGATTTTTAGATTATTTAATGATTTATTTTTAAGTATACCTCATACCTGATTTAACCAGATACCCTTGGCCCACAGGTTTAGTGGATTCCCGCCTAATTTTGTATACATTGTACAATGGTGAGTTCTAAAATCACACCTTAACACAAATCTTGCAAGCTTATTGTAAAGTACATCTAAATTATTTAACTTTTTTTGTATTGTGTCTATAAATGTGACTTCCATAGTCGATTACCAGTAGTACTAGTTGATTTACCATGGTCAATCTCATTTAATTTGTCGTACAATCTGATATACGTCTTATTGCTCCAATTTTTGCATTTGTTTTCATTATTAGTTTTGTTATATGCTGTTGAAATGTTAAATGCTGATCTATTTGTATCCCTAGGTACTTATACGTCGCAGTTTGCTCCAACATCTTACCTTCCTGAGGCATTATCTTTTGTTTTGGGACTCCCTTCCTCTCTGGGGCAAAAAACATAGTCTGTGTTTTTTGTTGTTTATTAATAAACCCAAAGATGAAAAATGTCCTTGCATTGCAAGGGAGCCACTTTGTAGTTTCTGCTCTACCTCTCCCAGATTTATTCCTTCTGTTACCAGAATGGTATCGTCTGCATAAAGTCAAATTTGTGAATATTTAATATAATTTGGTAGGTCATTTAGATAGACTATGAATAGGAGGGGGCCCAGGATGAACCCCTGGGACATCCCTCTTGTCACATAGTCCATCCTTGACTGCTCATTATTCAGGACAACAAACTGAGATCTTTTATCAAGGTAGGACATACACCATCTACAAGTTTCTTCCTCTACTCCTATTTTCTTCAATGTACTAATCAAAATGCTACGCTTTACCAAATCAAATGCTTTGGACAGGTACATGTATACTGTACTCATGGACTTTGCTTCCTCAAGAGGGGTAGCTATAAAATCTAAAAAGTCTGTGGCCCAGATATTCAAAAGGGTTGCGCCATGTGCAACAGGGTTGCGCGTGCGCAACTCCAAAAATGCGCCATTCTGCGATATTGAGAAGGGGCCAGTTGCGCCACCGAAACACGCTGAGCCACGCGAATGGAAATGAAGGCACGCGCAACCAAAGGGGCGGGTCCATGGCATAAAGTGCGCGAATGCAATATTTGAACACTTGGCGCACGCGCAAGAGTGGCTCAGCCGAAGTTGCGCAGTACCGGATTTGAGCCAAAATAAAACGGCTCAAGGGAGCGGCGCAAGAACTCGAGCAGGCCGCAAACCAGGGAGAGAGACAGAGAGAGAGAGAGAGACAGAGACAGAGACAGGAGCAGGAAGGACAGAGAGGGACAGTGGGTCCTGGAGGACAGAGAGGCCAGTGGGGGTGCCCGGTGCAGTGGAAGCAGCAGTGGGGGCAGTGGGGGTAACACAGGAACAGCAGCTGGGGGGGGCAGAAGCCAGGGAGATGGACAGTGTCAGCTTCCACATGGAAGCTGTAATGAGGGTGAGACAGCATGCTGCAGGGGATGTGGCCGGGAGGGCCCGTCGGCGTATGCCCCCGACAGGCGGTATCGCGTCCCGCATCAGCTCACGAGCTGTACAGTGATGTTGAGATCGGGGCCCGCACCGCCTGAACAGGGCAATACTGAGATGGCTCAGTGAGCTGTGCAGTGATGTGATGCAGGCACCCTCACGACGGAGTCATGCTCTGTCCGTGGAGACCAAGGTGACAGCCTGCATGTGCCTGTCGCCACGGGCACCTTCCAGAGGCCGACAGGGGACACCACAGGCATCACGCAGTCGGCCACGCCACGCATCCTCACCCACTCTCAGCGCACTGCTGCCTCATGCCGCGGAGTACATCCATTTCCCCAGCACCGCAGCAGAGCGTGACAGCAAACATGCAGGAGTTCCACAGGGTAGCACAAATGCCTGGCGTGCTAGGTGCCATAGACTGCACCCATGTGGCCATTCGCATGCCACCTGGCCCCGACGGCAAGTATCGGAACCGAAGGGCTACTTGAGTGTCAACTGCCAGGTGGTGTGTGATGCCACTACGATTATCAATGTCTGTGCCACACACCCTAGCGGAGCACATGATGCCTTCATATGGCACCAATCTGCACTGTGCCATCGATTCGAGAGGGAACATCCCCACGGGTCATCTAGTGGGTGAGTACACATGTATGGAATGCAAACTCTGTGCAAGGGTGGGAATGACACAGGTGCCATGGTAGTGGCACACAAGGATATGGGCAATATGGACCTGACCTAACACTGATCTCCACTATCTCCACACAGGTGACTGTGGATACCCACTCCGTCCCTGGCTGCTCACACCATACCGGCACCCCATGACCCCAGCGCAGCATGGTTTCAATGAGGCACACGCCGCAACACGGAACATCATAGAGCGGGTGTTCGGGATACTCAAGGCACGCTTCCGATGCCTGGACACCTCCGGCGGAGCCCTACAGTACAGCCCCCAAAAGGCCTGTGGGATATTCCTGGCCTGTTGCATCCTGCACAACATGGCCAAAGACCATGGGATAGCCGGACAGGTCCAAGAGGGGGACAGCGAGTGGGACGAGTGGCGCCTGTGATATGGGTGATGAGCCGCCCCTAGACGGAGGGACCCCGACTGACCTGGCAGGCCCAGCTGCACCGGGACACCATTGCAGAAGAGCACTCACGCACAACACAGGTAAGTCAAGGGACATGTCAGGCAACACTGTCTATGCGCAAACCACAGGCACACAGGGGAACACACCGTGCATGAAGGTCAGGGGAGTTGAAGGGTCTACGATACCAACACATTAGCAGAGGGGTGAGCACTCAAATAAA
Organism: Neoceratodus forsteri; assembly: GCA_016271365.2. Classification (NCBI taxonomy): domain Eukaryota; kingdom Metazoa; phylum Chordata; order Ceratodontiformes; family Ceratodontidae; genus Neoceratodus; species Neoceratodus forsteri. The sequence goes on along the minus strand of CM057455.1, from coordinate 761,297,393 downwards.
CACACACACACACACCAGGCAGCATACAGGGCAGCAGCACAGCAATGCGGAAATTACACGCCATCACACAGCACCACCAACCACCCTCACCACCTGGACTGTCCACGTGCACGGTGTCAGGACCTGGGCAACCTTGCACCTTGGTGTACAGTGCAATGCAGGCATCATCATCCACACGCACCTGTGGACAGCAGTTGGGAGAGTGCAGGTGGTCCGTGTGCAGTTTGGTGAGCAGAGCACCCAGCAGTGCACTGCCCACCATGACACACATTGCACACAGGGCAGCACCAGACAGGGCCTGCATTGGGAGACAGCTCAGTCAGGAGCACTGTCCCACGGCCACCACGGATGCGTGGGCGGCCCCGCCGTGGCCTCAGCAGCACTGGAAGGCGCGCAGGGGCCACATCGGGTGGCACTACTGCACCACCAGGGGTCCCAGTGCATGACCGCCGACCTTGCCCGACAGGGGTCTGCATCCCGCAAAGAAACTTGCACCAGGGGTGCTCGGGATGCCCACAGCAGAACCCGCATCGACAGGCCTGGTGTCGCACGGTGCCGAACGGGAAGTGGAGGCGCATCGTGTGGGGTGCGTGGTACAGGGTCACCAGACAGTGTGGTCAATGCGGTCACCACAGAGACCACTGCCTGGGTCAGCCTGTCGATGGCAGCGGTCACATCCGTCCGCATATGGACCATCTCGGCCCGGTCCCGAGCACACTCCCTGCTATGCTGCTCCACGGACACAGTCAGTGCCTCCACGGACCTTGCAACCCGCCCCTGCAGCTGTACCGACTCCTGCACCAGGCGGGTGTGCACGTCCAAAGGGTACTGTGCCCCAATGGCATCGTGACCCCCAGGGTGTGGATGGTCCTGGTGCACAGCACCCCTTGAGGGTGGCCGCTGTTCACCAGGACCAGGTATGGGCTGATCCAAGGGCGGTGGACAAGTGCCACTGCCTGACGCTGTCCCCCCAGGCCTGGTGTGCAACTGCTGCTGCTGTCCCTCCAACTGCTGAGCCCCCAGGTTCACCTGTTCCACCCCTGTGCTGTCAACAGTGCCAGACACCTGCTCAGCCACCGATGCTGCCCCACCGGTGCTGACAGGCCCAGCCTGTGACTATGCCAGCATGCTGGTACACAGGTGTGGAGCTGGACGGCCCGGGGGCATGTGCTGGCCTGCCGTGTGTCCCTCGTGGGACACACACCTCTCACTGGCCATTGCAGGCCTGCCATCATCAATAGTGCCGTGCGCACTGACCATAGGCACAGCATGCTGGCACACCTGCATGCCAGACTGCTGTGACACAGGCTGTGCACCCCCTGCACCCGTATCACTGCCGGCGGAGTTGTCAGCCCAGCCGGCCTGCTGCTGCAGTGCGTGCAGGCTGCTGGCGGAGGTGGAAGGTTCCTCCTCCTGGTCCAGCAGGTCTGCCTCACTGTCAGCACCCACCACCACCATCTCCTGCAGACGAACAGGATCTGAAACAGAAAGAGAGTACATGTGAGTGCATGTGAACAACAGCCGCCCCCACAACATCACCATGACATACCGTGCAGTGATGGGCTTCCACCTGTCTGGAATCCTCCGCCAGGAACACCCGCAATGGCACTCGGCTGCATGGCCGCGACCAGTGTCTCCTCGGTCGGGGTCAGCTGCAACACCACTGGTGGTCCCCCACCAGTGGCAGCACGTGCCACCCTGAAGGCTGCCACCTTCTCCTTCAGCCTCCTGCGGTCAGTCCCCATCTTCTTGCGGCACTCCTGCACAGAGCGCTGGTGGCTTCCGTGCAGGTTGACGGCCAGAGCTACCCCCTCCCATGCAGCTGCACGCTGCTGAGGGGTGCCCCTCCGCCCACTCAAAAGCGGCTCATCCTCCAGGTAGGCCTGGAAGAGGGCCTCGGTCTCTGCTGTGGTGAAGTTCGGCCTCCTCCTACGCCCACCGTCCACACCCTCGGCCTGGTTCTCGTCAGTCATGCTGATCTGTATGGGTGGAAGTGGACACCTATCACTCTGCAGTCCACAGCATTTCCCCATGAGCATAGCTGCAGGCCGGGGGGGCAGAAGCCCCCTTTCCCTCGCTGCCTGGCAGATACTGATGGAAAGGTGCCCTCTGCCCCTTCTAAGTGCCCTCATCATGCTCAGCCCCTCATCCCATGACACCTCCAGCACCCCTGCCCATGTGCATTGTCCTGAGCATCACACAGCATGTAACTCACCTCTCAGCTGCAACAACCAAATCTGGCCGCCACAACCCAGTGTCATATTTTTATAGCGCAACACATGCAAATGAGGTGTGGCGCAACTTTAATGACATGCTAATCGCGCCACTGCGCCTTTGAATGGCTGATCGCCTGCTTTGCATATGTCGGCTGAATATCGCGTAAATGCACTTAGCGCAATAGGGAAGGTCCGGCTGAGCCGATGGCGCATGTTTGTGGTTGTGTGCTACACTGCATTGCGCATGCCCAGACGGGTTACGCATGCGTCGATCGCGCTGCAGAACTGCTGAGCGCGAAGGTTATTCTGGACATGGCCACCATTGTGCCAGTGGCGCTGCAGCACTGGGCACTATATGGCGCTGTGGCACCTCTGCGCGATAGTCCCCTGTGGCACTGGTGCTGTGCTCCGCAGTCGCGCAGGATACCTATGCATCCTATGGCGCTGTGTGTAGCCTTGCGTCATTGCCATGACCTTGGGTATGCCCTCTGACCCCTGGCGCTGAGTGCATGCCATGTGTACGTCCCTATTGCGCTGTCTGGCTACAGCGCCATGTAAAGTGACGGCACTGTGCGAACAGCGCGATAGGTGCCTGTGCTGGTCTATTGCGCAACAACTCCACGTGGGGTCACAGCGCAGCGGGGCGCCATATTGCCTGCTGTAAAGTTGGTGCCATGGCTAGGAGGAGGGCGGTGCCGTGGAGCCAAGTTGAGGTGGCCAACCTGGTGGCCCTAGTGGAGCCCCACTATGACCAACTGTATGGTGAGGCCCCCCTCACCGGACCGAGGACCCATGTGTGGCAGCAAGTGGCCACTGACCTGGTGGGGGTCACTGGCTGGGGCCGGTCTGCGGAGCAGTGCCGGCACCGGTTCAGTGATCTCCACCGGAGGGACCCGGAGCTGTTAGCGCGGCTGCGTTCCTGTGCCAGGCGGGGCCTGGTGCCTAGGCCACGTGAGTGTACCATCTATTCACCTATATTCTCTGTAGGGGTGTGTGTGTGCCTGGGTGGCTGTGCATCGGTGTGTCAGTGTGTGCAGCTGTGCGATGGATGGTTATGGCTGTGTGGGCAGGCAGTCTTACTGGGGCAGGGGGCACTCTGCTTTTGAGTCACACTGATGTTTGTCTCACCATATGTCTCCCACAGGCGGATGGTGACGGCGCCGGACGCGGCTGATGTGGGCCATGCCAGGGCCCCAGTCCCACAGGCCGTCGGCCCGCAGCAGCAGCAGCAGCATCAACAGCAGCAGCAGCAGCAGACTGAGCTGCTGGAGGAGTGTGAGTATCATTACGTCATGGATGCTATTGCATGCTGGGGGGGCAGGACCACCAACCATGATGGACACAACCAGATGGGTGGTAGTAGTTCCACTATACGTAACACTAGTGAGTCCCCACACTGGAGTACAGTGTACAGTTCTGGAACACATAGCTGCGTATGGACAGGGACTGGGTGGAGAGCGTTCACAGGAGGGCGACATGGATGGTGCATGGATTGCATCACATGTCCTATGCAGACAGGTTGACGGAACTGAACATGTACTCCCTGGAGGAGAGGAGGGTATGGGGATATGATGGGGTCATACGAGTATTGTACAGGGGGGAACAGTGTGCAGGAACCAATATTTGTCAGCGTAGAGGATGTTCCAGGTGTAGAGGGCATGGGATGCAGTTGGAGGGGGCTCGTTTAAGGGAAACATGCGAATGTGTTTCCTCACATTATGGGTGGTGGATGAGTGGAACACCCTGCCAGAGGATGTGGTGGGGGCTGACTTGGTCACGGGAGATCTGTATGTGTGGGCTCGCCATGAGGGACTTCTGGAGGTCAGGGGTGAGGGGGAATGGACTTATAGGACATGAGAGTGATCGTACAAGGCCAAATGGCCAGACTAGGTGTCCCATAGGCCCCTATCTGCCGACACTGTCTATGTATCCATGTATGTAGGCGTGACACAGGTGACCTGCATCACAGTGCAGCATCACGACACGTCTGCTGTAGCATGCATCACAGGTGGTCCAGGCATGCACTGGGCACATAGCTGTGTGACTGGCATCGCACCGTTGCAACATCACATGACAGCCTAGTTTGTACTGTGATTGGCGTGGGCAGTGTGTGTGGTGGAGTGGTGCGCATGGCTGGTGCCGCCTGTTTGTGATGGCCATGTGCATGTTCACTGTGGGTGGGTGCATGCCATCACATGTGCAGCACATTGGGTTAGCTGGGTTGCAGGTTGGGTGGTGTTCAGGGTTGTGGTCAGTCTCAGCCATTGACTGTGTTCCCATTTTCCCTAGAGCCTCGGTGTGCTTGAGCATGGCATACGATGTCCGGCGCCTGACACAGCTGGCGGCGACAGCAGAGAGCTCCTGCAAGCCTACAGCAACAGGGGGACAGGCACAGACACAGGAGGGAAGGCGGCAGGGGGGAGGGCAGGAGCCTGCTGGGCCATAGCCCACCTTTATTTGCCCTTCCCCATCCCTTTCACCCTGACTTCCCTCTCAAGTTGTTTTCCCTCCCTTGCACACCCTGCCTTTTACCCGTCCCCCAACTTACATAGTTTTAGCTGTTTTGTTACCTCTTTTTGTTTGAATATAAAATTCTATTTTGGTACAACTGCTGTGTTGGTGTCTGCTTTGCAACTGGCTCTGGGTGCTCCGTTGCAGGGGTGTACATGCCATCTGGGCTACTATGGTCCTGGATATATGTGTGTGTGTGTGTGTCCATGGGGAGGTATCACCAGCATAGCATTGCCTTTCTGTTGCTCTCGCCATCTGCTGCCACCCACTGCTGGGTGCACAGGGTGGGTCTGGGTGGTCTGCTTCTCTGCAGCATGGGGTTGATGTGTGGCAGGGGGTGCATGGTGTTTCCTGCAGTGCCTGTCACTGCACATGGGCGTGTCTTGGGGCACGGTGCATGCTGTGCTGTGTGTGTACAGGGGGACTGATGTGCACTGTGGTTGTCAACCCCTGGGTGTGGCACTCTCTGCCTGCCAGTGGTTGTGCTGGGGCGTCATGGCTCTGCTATGCTTTTGGTTGGCTTGTCCCCATGGGCACGTGGATCAGCCGTCCCACCCCAGTGATGCTGTGCTTGGGGTGTGCCAGTGTGGTGTGGGTTCTGCAGTGAGTTCCTGTGCCCATGTGTGGCATGGCTGGCGGTGGGCCCAGCCTGCCTCCCTGGATGTGCAGTTCCATTGCTCTGGGGGCTGTGCTTGCACTATGGCAGCTCTGCACTGCTCAGCTGAGCTTCATGGTTGCGCCATAGCGCAGCATTTTGGCTCAGCTTCTCCTTCCTGGTTGCGCGATGGCGCAGTATGTGCGATATTCAGATGTTGGTTGCTTGCGCAATTTGCTCTGCTCCATGTTTGAATATCGCACCTGTTGCACATTTGCGCAACTGGTTTGTGCTTGCTCCTGCTGTTGCGCCAGTTTTGAGCGCAGTTTGAATATCTGGGCCTGTGAGTGTGGTAGTCGTGGACCTGCCCTGTCTAACCAGATTGGCATTGTGTTAATTTGTTATACTTCTCCAGGTACTCCATCAACTGATCATGAACAATATTTTCAAATATCTTGGAAACTGTAGATAACAAGGCTATTGGACGGTAATTTGAAGCTTCCATGGGGTCTCCTCCTTTGTCTATCGGAATCACTTTAGCAAGTTTCCAACTTGATGGAACCTGCCCCTCCTTTAAACTCCAATTAAAAATGTCTCGTAATATTGGTGATAATTGCAAAGCAGCTCCCTTCAACAGGTTATTATCTATCTTATCTGGTCCACTAGCCTTATTTATCTTTAACTTACTTATACTTTTTAAAACTTATTTTTGTTTTACTCTCCTGAATCAAAACGTAGATATATTTTCATCTTGGGGGTCCCCTTGTTTCACATCACTCATTTGATTTACACAGGGTGTAATTTTTGATTTCAAATCAGGAAAATTTATGAAATAATTATTCAAAAAATCAGTAGCCCTATTTGTTTTAAGCACTATCCCATTTTGGCTCAGTTTTATCTCAGCCTGGTTCTTAACTGGTTTTATGAGATTTTTTTTATTAAAGACCAGTATGCACTTATTGAATCAGTTGATTCTTTGATTTTTTGTTTATAATAAAGAGCTTTTGATTTCCTTATTTCCTGAATTACTCTATTCCTTATCATTTTGTACTGTTCTCAGGCTTTACTTTTTAATGTTTTATTAGCCTTTTTCTAAAGTTGATTTCTTGACCTAATCAGTCTCCTAATCTTTACTGTTAACTACGGCAAGTGATTCAATCTTTGATTAACTTTTATCTGTGGAGCAAATTTATCACAAGCTTTCCCAAACATTGTTGTGAATTCCTGTACTGCTAAATTTATATCTGGAATAAGAAAAATCCTGTGCCATGGTAGTCCCTGAAGATGCTCTCTAAATAACAAACTGTTAAATTTTGAATAACAGTTTTTAGGTACTGCATTTATATGAATTATTTTTTTGTCAGTAGAAAAAATGCATTTGACAACATTATAATCTCCTAACCTGGGAGCACATACTCTTTTTTTTTCCAAAATAGTCAAATCAGGTGAAACAAAGATCAGATCTTAAATATTACCTTTACTGGTCAAGGAACCTTTCCTTGTAGGAATATCTATTATTTGCATTACATTTAAACAACTCAGTGATTCTTCCAGTTTCTGACCCCTGGGACACCCCATGCTGTGGTGCCTTCAAGAACATTTAACATATGGGGATAAATGGGGCTGTTGATTTGTTTTACTTTGGGAGAATTGTACCTGCACTGTGTTTTGTTGTTTGCAGCTTGAAAATATATAGAGATGGTTTGAACTGTTCCTAGCCTGAAAGAAAAGTATTTGAGCTGAGTCAGAGACTGTTTAGAGCCCATTTGTGTTGAGTGCCAGTGGAAGCTGTGTATCCAGAGGATGTCCATGATGACTACCTGCCTGCACAGACACCCTGGACAGATAAAAGGATAGAAGAGGTGATGATGATGAAAGGCCTTAGAGGCAAAGGTGATGAAAGGCTAGAAGATGCAATGATGACAAAAGTCTAGAAGAGGTGAAGAAGATGAAAGACCTGAGAGATGAAGATGACAAAAGACCTGTTCAAGGCAAATGGCTCTGCAAATTGCTACATATCTATGGCCAGTTGATGTGTTGCAAAGAAAGACTGTCTGGTGATACCAGAGTATTACCGCAATTATGTGTCCTAGTCCAACCCCTGTTGAAGTCCTCAGAAATTGAAAATACCTCTGGGCTGTGACCCTGAAGAGTTCTTCTGCAATTTAATTAGCTGGACAGATACTTAAAGGGGATGAATGAAGTCCAGGGTGAGACTTTGTAATTTGCAGGATAAGCCCAGACAGAAGCTGGAAAAATGAATTGCTGTGTTTGTTTTGGATCCTATTGGGAGCCCCAAGTAACATTCTGCATTTCAATTAAAAACTATTATTATTACTGAATCCCACCATCCATGGTGCACTGTCCCTGTGTTCTCTGGTTTGCCAGCAGCAACTCAGTGAGGTGCCCACCACAGGAAACTACTATCATCAGTACAGCTGTTGGGATGAAGTTGGGTGCACCTCCGGTGTGGTACTGAGAATGTTGAGAAATAACTGTTGAATTCAAAAATAAGTTATTCATTTGTGCTGTTTTATTTCCCTTTACCCTTCCCCTATAATAAATTTGATTTTAGTTTATTTTATGATACTGACATATGGTTATTTCTTGGTGTATATTACTACTGTGTGGGGAAAAGTCACTGCGTGTTGGAAGGAACAAATACTTATTCCTGGGGAGTGGTAGCATTGGGTTTTATCCACCAGGTATCTCATACCACTGCCCCAGGTGGAGGCACCACAAAATTCTACTCCAGTGTATTACACCCATTAGTGAACCCAGGCCAACCCCCTCAGGAGGTGCACATAGTAGTGACCCTGAGGGCCCTAGAACAGCCAAATGGTATGTTGAGCTGTTACAACTGGAAGCACCACTGATATCTATTTCCTCACACATGTGTTCCCCACACCCTGATTTAGGGAAAAATGTATGTGCCCCCAAGTGTAAACGTCAGTATGGTGCATCAAGTGTTAGAAGACTGGTGCCGAGGGAATTGCCTGGACCTGAAAAAAGCAAGTCTGGTCATGAGGATCCCTGAGGGTATTGAAAGGCTGCTATTCTGGGTCTTTAGATGCTTTACAATGTTTGGGGAAACTGAAAGTGTATGGTGTGAAGTATGATTGTGCAAATTAAAGCACCACTGCTTTAACAGAAAGTGACCTGGAGATAGAAGTGAGGTAATTACCTGCCACTATCAAGCCAGAAGGGTCTGAGGGTGTACAGAACTTGTTTGGCAGGAGGAGCAATCTGCAGTCTGACTCCCCCTCCCTCTGCAGCACCAGAAACAGATTTGATGAAAAAAATGAATTTGCTGAGGCAGCTGAGGGACAAACTGTTAAAGATGTGTTAGCCTTATTTAAAAAGGGAGATCCCACACAGACAGTTCCACCTAGTGGACCTAAGGTTGTGGGACTAGATTGGATCCCTTATTTGGTTGTGCCTTATGAATCATACAAGAGATTATGCACCATCTCGGAAGCCATCCCCACTCCCACTGTACAGGATAATTATGAGAGTTGGATGAGTCAAGCCCCACAAATGGAACAAGTATGGAAGTGCTCAGATGATGAGAAGTGTAAGAGAATTGTGCAAAGCTTGAGAAATATGGTCTTGGATGCAATTTATTCCTTATGTGCAAGCCAGCCTAACTACACTGCAAGTGTTCACCTGGCTATGCTAAGAAGCACATTAAGAGCTGTAGAGAGGAAAGGAGACCTAATTTTCCAGTTGGGCCCCACCACACAAAGACAAGGAGAGAAGTTGTCTCTTTATATTACCCTGGTAGAGACAGTGATATAGAAAATCGCTGAAGCTGGATGGGTCACCCCTGCTCAGATTGCACAGATGAGACTTGATCAGATTTTGAGAGGTGCTGTGTATTCACAATGGATTTTGATATCCCTCAGGCTGAGAAATCTCAGAACTGATCCCCCAAACTTTTGTGAGTTGCTGGATGAAGTAAGGAGTGAGGAAGCACAAGAAGAAATTGCAGACTCTCTGGATACCCACTGGGAGAGCTACATCTTTACAGCCATAAGTAGACAACCACAAGGAGCCTAGTACCACCCCTGATGTGGCTACTGAGCTCAAAGAACTGAAGGAGTGCATCAAGGCTCTGCAGATGGCACAGACGCCTCATCCACAACCCAATGCCCTGGTGCCTGAATGGGGACACCAGTTAAATTCTGTCTCTTCTCAAAGGATCATGTTTTAACCCTTCACATTGTTCAGAGAAGGACTGTTTTGTTATTGTTGTGGGGAAGATGGACATTTCACCCATGGGTGTGGTCACCCAGACAGCCCACAACTGGTAGTTGAGAAAATGAAAAAAAAAAACACCAGACTCTGCAGGGAAATGTCAAGTGGAGGCCAGTGAAGGAACAACCTGGGTCTCCAAACATACAGTGCTCCATGAAATGGACTGAGCTAAAGATCCCTCTAGAAAGTGACTTACAATCAGGACTACTGGGCCCTAGAGCAGATGTTAAGATTTTTGTTGAAGGACACCCTGTGCAGCTGGACAGTGGGTCACAAGTTACCTTTATCCACTGTGCTTTCTATAATCACTAGTTGAGACACCTGCTACTCCAGCCCTTGAAAGGACTGTCATAGTGGGGGACTGAGTGATACCAGCTATTGATGGTTACTGCATTGTGCAATTCTGCTTTCCTGGGACAGGCAAGGGAGTGTCACACAAAACTGATGCTTTAGCATTGATCATCCCAGAATCCAAAGACATGGATAATACCCCTATGCAAATCAGAACCAATAAAGACATGTTGGCAGTGGGCCAAGCATCTCTGCTGAAGGGAGAGAAAAGGGAGGGTGGATTAAAGATCACAGTGGTGAATCAAGAGATGGGAGCTGGAGTCAAAGCAACAGAAAGTGTTATAAAGTACATCAAGTCTGGTAAGGGAGGAGACAGGTGGAGAGGCATAGACAATATTGGCATAGTCGATCACTGGGAGGATCCATTTAGTTTTTAAGTCTTGCCAGGCTGTAAAGGAGAGACAATCCTTGTGCCTGTAGAGCATTCCCAGTTTGGAGTGAAATTTTGAGTGCAAGACATCAAGGTGGAATGAGTAGTGAAGGGATGAATCAAGCCAAGGCCCAAGGTATTTGTAGGTAGGGACCACATCAAGAAGGGTGCCAGTCGGAGTGAAGATCACTGTAGGGGATGACAACCTAGCAAGTTTTGCTTTGAGCCAAATGTCACAGTGACAGTTTTTTTAATGTTCATTTTGAGGCAATGATCCTGGAAGCAGTTTATCACCATAAGAAAGTCACATTGTAGGGGGGTCTGGACATCTGAAATGGAGGGGCCAGATAGGTAGACGGCGGTGTGGTCCACATACATGTGTGTATATGGGCAGTGGAGCAGACAGAGGGAAGATCATTGGTAAAAAGAGAAAAGAGGACTGTATCAAGTATGGAACCCTGAAGAATGCCAGAGAGGATCGGGATGGGGGACGAAAGGGCATTACTAACCTGCACAGCCTTGTGCCTAACAGTGAGATGAGAATTAAACCATTTAACCACCAGGGCAGAAAGTCCAGCAGCAAAGAGTTTATTTAAGAGGAGTGGGTATGAGAACATAGAACATAGAAACATAGAATTTGATGGCAGATAAGGACCACTTGGCCCACCCAGTCTGCCCATTTCCCTACCTAATGGATAAGCTGCAGATCCTAGTTAACCAACAGCCTACTTCTTCCTACTCCCACCCCCCTAGAATTGCCTCACGACTGTCCCAAGCATTCTTGAATTCCACCACTATTTTTGACTTCACAACCTTCTCCGGAAGGCTGTTCCATGCATCCACAACCCTCTCTGTGAAAAAATAGTACCTTACATTGCCTCTGAGCTGCTCCCCCCATCTTCAAATTGTGCCCCCTTGTTCTTGCACACCTCTTTTTCTGAAAGTTGCTACCCTCTTGGACTTCGTTGATTCCCTTGAGGTACTTGAAAGTTTCTATCATGTCCCTTACCTTCCTCAAGGCTATACATATTAAGCTCCTAAGTCTCTCATTATGTCTTCCGTGCAGACCCCGCACCATTTTAGTTGTCTCTTCTGACAGTCTCCATCCTGTTTATTTCATGGAGACTGGTTCCAGAACTGCACGTAGTATTTCAGATGGGTCTCCACCAGCTGTCTGTACAGAGGGATAATAACTTCCTGTTTTCTACTGGAGATGCCTCTCCCTATGCATCCCAGTATCCCCCCAACCCTCCTTACAGCCCTCTCACATTGCTTGTCTACCTTTAGGTCATCTGATATGACTACCCCCAGGTCCCTTTCCATTACTGTTGTTGTTAGTATCTCACCCCCATTGTGTACTCTTCCCCTTGGTTTTTGTTTCCCAGGTGCATTACCTTGCACTTCTTAAGATTGAATCTAAGCTGCCATATATTTGACCATTCCTCCAACCTTGCCAAGTCCCTTCTCATCCTTTTCACCCCACCTTGTGTATCAATTCTGTTGCAGATCTTTGTGTCGTCTGCAAAGAGACATACTTTTCCTTCTAGTCCCTCTGCAGCGTCACTTATAAAGACATTGAAGAGGACTGGTCCTAGTCTTGAACCCTGCGGTACACCACTAGTAACCCCTCTTTCTTCAGGATTGACTCGGTTTACTATTACCCTCTGTGTCCTGTTCTCCAGCCAATTCTTTACTGAAGCTACCATCTTGGGACCCACTCCCAGGCTGGCTAACTTGTATATTAATCTTTTGTGTGGGACTGTGTCAAATGCCTTGCTAAAGTCTAGTTAGGCCATGTCCACAGCCCCTCCCTGATCTACTACTTTCATCACCCAGTCAAGGAAATCTATTTGATTCATCTGACATGACCTTCCTGCTGTGAATCCATGCTGCCTTGAGTCCTGTGCCTCTCTGGCCTCTTGGTACTCGACAGTTCTTTCCTTCAGAAGGGAGAGAAGAGATGGAATCAACGGCTTTTGCTAAGTTGATGAAAACTGTCAAAATAATATAACCATGGTTCATGGCTAAGAGTATAGAATTGGTGAAGTGGAAGAGGGAGAAAGTAGTGGAATGAGATTTTCTGAACCCTGATTGGATAGGGAACAGGATATTTAAGGAAGTGGGGAAGTCATTGAGCCTTCTGAGGAGAATGGATTCTTGGATCTTAGCTAGTGAAGGGATTAGGGAGATGGGCCGGTAGTTCCCAGGAGAGTTCAGGTCTCCACCTTTACGGGGGGGGTAAGACTTTGGTGAGTTTCCAGGCCAAGGGGACAGTAGAGGAGGAGAAAGATAGAAAGATTGAGGAGGTGCATTGGGGGAGTACTATGGAGGAGGCAGAGATCCTGAGAAGTCTCAAGTCAAGGCCATCGGGGCTAGATTTAGCCAGGTTTAAGGACATAATTGACCAAAAAACTTTTTGGTGGGGGAGACAGGAACCGAAGTAGAAACCACTAGGCATGGGGGAAAGGGGCTTCAGTTTGAGCAACAGGGAAGTCATCTGGGAGTGCACAAATAGTGAAAAATGTATTTAGGATGGCCACTACTGAGGATGGAGTGGAGATCTGTACTCCGGCCTCTACTAGGGTAGACAAGGTAGGTTCAGAGGAAGGGTGTAGAAGTAAGCGGAGATATTTCCAGAAAGAAGAGGGGGAGCAATCAGAGGACTGCAGATGGGCCTTGAAGTAATTTGCTTTGGCCAGGTGGATGACCTTAGTGCAGCTATATGTCCCAGAAGGAAGGGGAGAACCAGGGATCTGTTATCCAGGATGGATGAGATGGTCGGGACAGAGATCAGTGTCCCAGGTGGGAGAGCAAGATCAGTGGTCTGTGTCCTGAAAGGGAGAGGAGGGCAGGACAGGGGTCTGTGTCCCAGAATAGGGGGACAGAATCTGTGTCCCAGGAGGAGGGGATGGCCAGGGTGGTCTGTATCTCCAGAGGGAGGGGAAAGTCAAGCGTCTGCATCCTGGGAGGGAAGTTGGGAGATAAATGGGCCAGGGGTGTGTGTCCTGTGATGGAGGGGAGCACCAGAGGTGTGTGTCCCGGGAAGGAGGAATCTGTGGAGTCTGTGTCCCCAGAGAAAGGGGAGATCCAGGGCTTTGTGTGTCCTGGGAGGGAGGTGAGATCTTGTGGTCTGTGTCCCAGGAGGGAGGGGTAAGCCAGGGGTCTGTGTCCGAGAAAGGAGGAGAGGGCCAGGAGTCTGTGTCCTGGAAGGAAGAGGAGGGCCAGGGATATTTGTCCTGGAAGGAAGAGGAGAGCCTGGTGTCTGTATCATAGGAAGGAGGAGAGAGCCTGGGCAGAAGTCAGTGTTCCAGGAAAGGGTAAGTGCAATGGCAGGGCTCTCTGTTGTGAGAAAGAGGAGAAGGTGGGGCAGAGGTCTTTGTCCTGGTAGGGAGGTGAGGGCTGGGACAAGTCTGTGTCCCAAGAGGGAGAAGAGGTCCAGGTCAGGGGTCTGTATCCCATGAGAAAGGAAAGGGCACGAACAGGGATCTGGGTTCCAAGAGGGAGGGGTGGGTTGTGACAGAGTCTGTATTCCATGACAGAGAGGATGGCTGATACATGTGACTGTGTTTCAGGAGTGAAAAGAGGGGTGGGAAAGAGGTCTGTGTCCCCAGAGTGAGAGCAGGGCTAGGGAGGTCTGTGTCCTGGGAGGGAGAGGAGGACAAGAGTGGTTTGCATCCCAGGAGAAATGGAATGGACATGCATCTGTGTCCTAGGAGAAAGAGAAGAAGTGGGCTAGAGGTTTATGTCCTGGGAGGGAGGGGAGGGCCAGACATCTGTGTTCTCAGAAGGAAGGATCTGGGTATCTGTGTCCCTACTGGGAGGAGAAATATGGGGATATGTGTCCTTGGAGGAGAGTGGACCTGGGAGTCTGTGTCCTGGGAGGGGTGGGTGATCTAGGGGTCCACATCTCAGAAGGGAGTAGAGCACCAGGGGTCATTTTCCCCAGAAGGAAGGAAGCATCTGCTGTCTGTGTCCTGGGAAGGAGGGGAGGTCAGAGGTCTATGTCTCAAGAGGCAGTGAAGATCAGGGGTCTGTGACCCCAAAGGGAAGGGCCAGCAATCTGTGTCCTGGGTGGGTGTGGGGCACCAGGGGTCTGTGTCCCAGGAGGGAGGGGAGGCCAGGACAAGGGTTATTGCCCTCAGATGGAGGGAGGGTTAAAATAACATACAGACAGAATATTATGGCAGATAAGGACTGCTTAGCCATCTAGTCTGACCATTTGTCCCTGCCTACACTATCATTGCAAACTGTGCCATATCTACAGTTATTTCTCCCTTTCCCCTATGATTCCCTTGTGCTTAATCATATGCATTCTTAAAACCTTTCAGCCCACCACCTCCTCTGCTGGAAGGCTGTTCCAAGAATCCACCATTCTTTCTGTGAAAAAGTACTTCCTTACATATCTCCTAAATCTATCCCCCTCCAGGCTCATAGCATGTCCCCTTGTACTTGAGCATCTTTTTTTTGTAAAAAGTACTTCCCTCCTGTACTTTATTCATCCCCTTGAGGAATTTAAAGGTCTCTATCATATTTTCCTTCTCCCTCCAGAGTGCAGCTATTGAGGTCTTTTAGTCTCTTGTCATAGGGCATTTGCTGTAGATCTTGCACCATTTTAGTTGCCCTCTTCTGGACTACCTCCACTCTGTCAATGTCCTTCTGGAGATGTGGTCTCCAGAACTGGACACAGTACTCTTGGTGGGATCTTACCAGCAATCAATACAGAAGTAACACTATTTTCCTCATTCTGCTGGTGATACCCCTTCCTATGCAGCCCCTCATCCCACTGTCCTTCCCTATTGCCTTGTTGCACAGCCTGGCCACTTTTAGGTCATCTTATGAAATTACCCAGGTTTCTTTCCTGCTTGGTAGTCATCACTACCACTCTACCCATTTTGTACTCTGCCCATGAGTTTCTGTGCCCCAAGTGCATTATTTTGCACTTTATTTTGCATTGAAACCCAGATGCCATAACCTTGACCACTCTAATTTTCTCAGGTGTCTGCTCATCCTTTCCACACACCCCTCGAGGGTCCAGTCTATTTCAGATTTTGGTGTCATCCACAAAGAGGCAGACCTTCCCTTCCGGCTCATCTGCAATCTCACTTACAAAGACATTAAAAAGGACTGATCCCAGCACTGATCCAAGAGGCACCCCACTGGTCACCCTCCCTTACTCTGTTTACTACTACCCTCTGTTGCCTGTTCCCTAACCAATATCTTATCAAGTTTACCTCTCCTATGCTACCCAGCTTACTTCCTAGTCTCCTATATGGAACAGTGTCAGAAGCCTTACTGAAATCTAGATAGACCATATCCAACCACTCCATCCTGCTCTATTTCCTTTGTCACCCAGTTAAAAAATCTATCCAATCCGATTGACATGACCTTCCCCCATGAAATCGTGCTGCCTTAGGTCTTGTAACCCACTGGATTCAATATATTCCACAATTGTTTCCTTCCATCCACTTTCCTACCTCCTGTCTGATACAACGTGTGTGGTGGGACTACATCCGCCCTCCTCCAGTCCTTTGGAACCAGTCCTTTTTCCAGTGAGCTGTTAAATAGAACTGTCAGAGGTGCAGCCAGTATTTCCCTGAGCTCCCTCAATACCCTTGGATGCTCCCCATCTGGCCCCATTGCTTTGTCCCCCTTCAGATTAGCAAGTCCCTTCAGGACTCTCCCCTCCAAAAAAGGACTAGAGTCCACCTCTCTCCCTCCAAAGCTTTTATCAAACTTTTGGACACCTCCCCTTCTCCTTTCTCTGTGAGCACTGAACAAAAGTATTTGTTTGGGATGTCTTCCTTTTCCTGATCCACTTCTGCACAGCCCCTCCTTTCCGTTTTTAACCTTACAATCCCACCCCTGATCTTTCTCCTTTCACCTACATGCCTAAAAAAATGTATTGTCCCCTTTCATTACCTACTGAGCTATTCTGTGTTCTGTTTGTGCTTCTGTACTAATTACTGCTTTCTCTGCTTCTATCTGTATCCACGGATACATCACCCTATCATCCTCCCTCTGCATCTCCTTATACCTTCTGAATGCTACCCTTTTAACCTTTACCTTGTCTGCCCTCTCTTTCAAGAACCATAGCAGTCTATTTTTCCTCTTGCCTTTGCTCACTTGTTTAACACAGAGGTTTCTTGCCTTTACTATGCTCCCTTTTATCTTTGCTCACTTTTCCTCCATGACACTCAGGCCATCTCCCTACCAGATCATCCCTGAGATATTCACCCATGTTTATAAAATCTACCATCCTGAACTCCAGGGCCCTTGCCCTTGTGTGGTTCAATTCCACAGGCATCCTTATATTAAACCACACCATACAGTGATTGCTGGTCCCCAAGTGGCCTCCCATCTTGATGTCTGCAACGCTGCCCATTAGTGAATATGAGGTCCAGTATTGCTCCATCATGAATGGGTTCACTGACTAGTTGTTTGAGGAGCACCCCCACTGAGAGTCCAGGAAATCTCTGCTACTAGCTGAAGCCACTGCTGGGAGGCTCCAATCTACATCTGGCAGTCTGAAGTCCTTCAAGAGCAGCACCTCCTCCTTTTCTGCCATCTTGCCAATGGCTTCCAGCACTACCTGATCTAGTTCTTCCAACTGTGCTGGAGGTCTGTAGATCACTTGAGTGGGAATAGTGTCTCCATTCCCCATCTCTAGGATGACCCACAGTACCTATGTATCCCCCCTGTATTTTCTGTATCTCCGTTGCTTTCATGCTTACACTCAAAGGGATGGAGGGGATGGTTGGTCAGGGTCTGTTCCTGAGAGTGAGGGAATGGCCAGGAGAGGGTCTATGTGCCTGGATGGAGAGGAAGGCCAGGATAGAGGTCTGTGTCCTGGGATGGAGGGGAAGATTGGAACAGGTGTCTGCATCCTGGGAGAAAGGAAGAAGAAGGCCAGGGGTCTCTGTGTTTCAAGAGGTAGGGAGGGAAGGAGAGGAGAGGCAGAAAAATTCCATGTCCAAGAATGTAGGAAGGGAAGTGCAAGGATGTTCTGTGTCCCAGAAAGGAGGGGAAGCATTGGTGGTTTGTGAACCTGGAGGGAGGGAGGAAGGAGAGGGTGTTCCATGTCCTAGGAGGGAAGGATCTGGGTCTGTAACATGGGAGTGAGGGGAGATCTGGGCATGTGTGTCTCGGGATGTAGAGGAAAACTGGGGGGTTGTGTTCCAGGAAGGAAGGAAGGGAGGGCCAGGGGTGTGTCCTGGGAGGCAGGGGAAGGCCAAGGATCTGTGATCCAGAAGAGAGAAGTGGGCTAGGGTACTGTGTCCTAGGAGGGTGGGGAGGGCTAGAAGTCTGTGCCCCAGCAGGGGAGAAGGGCCAGAGGTTTGTGTCCAAGGAGGAGGGGAGGACAAGATGCCTATGTCCAGGGAGGAAGAGGATGGCCAGGGTTTTCTCCCATGAAGAAGGGAGAGAAAGGAGTCTATGTACCAGAAGGGAGGGGTGAGGCTGTGGTCTGTTTTTTGGGAGGGAGCAGAGGACCTAGAACATGATCAATGTCCTGGAAATGAAGGGGGGGGTTGGGACAGGGTCTGTATTCTGGGAGGCAGGGGAGTGCTGAAATAAAGGTCTGTGTCCTGAGAGGCCTGGGATGGCATCTGTGCCCCTGGTGAGAAGGGAGGGCTGGGACAGGGGTCTTGGCCCTGGGACAGAGGGGGAGGGCCGGGACAGGTGTCTTTGTTCAGGAGGGAGGGAGGGAGGGCCGTACAGGAGTCTGGATCCTGGGAGGGAAGGGGAAGGGAGGGAGAGGGGGTATGTCTCCTGGGAGGGAGAAAATGACCAGGGGTCTGTCCCAGGAGGAAGCTCATGGGAGGGCCACAGGTCCATGAAGGCAGCAGTGAGCAGAGGTCTCTGTCAGAGGACAGAGGGGTGGGCTGGGATAGGGGTCAGTGTCCTGGAAGAGAGGGAAAGGTTGATACAGGGTTCTGTATCCCAGGAAGGAGTAGAGGGCCGGACAAGCATCTGTGTCCCATGAGGGACGGGAGGGGGGGAAAGGGCAGGGGTCAGTGTTCCAGGAGGGATGAGTGGACCTGGGCAGTATTCTGTGTCTTGAGAGGACTGAGACAGGGATCTTTGTCCCAGAAAGAAGAGGATGGCCAGGACGGGTGTCTGTGTCCTGGAGGGAGTGAAGGATTGAAGAGGGCTCTGGTTCCCTGGAGGGCAGGGAAGGCCTAGACAGTGGTCTTTGTGCTGAGAAGACCGGACAGGGGTCTGTGCCCTCAGAGGGATGGGAGGTCCTGGACAGTGATCTGTTTCCAGAAAATAGGAGAAGGTCAGGACTGATGTCTGTGTCCAGGAGGGAGGGAAACCCTGATAGGGGTCTGGGTACTGGAAGGGAGGGGAGTGCCAGGGGTCTGTGTCCCAAAAGGCAGGGGAGGGTCAAGACAGGGGTCTGTGTCTCAGGAGTGAAGGGATGCCTGGACAGGGCTCTTTGTCCTGTGATGGTGGGGAGGTTTGGGCAGGGGTCTATGTCTCAGGAGGGCTAAGACAGTGACGTTTGCCTTGGGAGGGAGAAGAGGGCCATAGCCATGTCTGTATCCTGGGAGGGAGGGGAGAACCAGGACATGGGTCTGTGTCACAGGAGAGAGCGGAGGGCCAGGACATGGGTCTATGTTCTGAGAGGTAGAGTAGGGCTAGGACAGGGGTCTCTGTCCAGGGAGGGAGATAAAAGGGGGACACTTTGTCCTCTCTGTTTCCTGGAAGGGAAGAGAAGACTCTGTGTCCTGAGGTGGAGGGTAGGGAATGGAAATTCTGTGTCCTGGGAGACATGGAAGGGCCATTGGGGGTCTTTCTCCAGGGGGTGAGGGGAAGGGAGGGCAAGGGAAGGTTATATCCTGGCAGGGAGTGGGTTGCCATGAATGGTCTTTGTCATGGGAGGGAGGACAGGGCCACGGGTCTTAGCACTGGGATGGTGGGGAGGGTCGGGGTGGTCTGTGTCCTGGGAAGGAGTGGAGGGACAGGGGTCTATGTCTGAGAGGAAAAGGAGTACCAGTGGTCTGTGTCATGAGATGAATGGGAAGAACTGGTTTCTGTGTCCCAGCAGGGGGGAGGGCCAGGGATCTGTGTCCCAGGATGGAGGGGACGCCAAGGGCCTGTACCTGTGGAAGGAGGGGCTGGCACAAGGGTCTTTGTCCCAGGAGGGAGGGAGGGAGGTGGGGGAGGGCCAGGTCAAGGGCCTGTGTCCTTTGGGGGAGTGGAGGGACAGGGGTCTGTGTTGTCCCATGAGGGACAGTGGTCAGGCCAGGGGTCTGTGTCCCAGGATGGAGTGGAGGGCTAGGACAGGAGTCTGTATTCTGGGAGGGAGAGGCAAGCCAAGCCAGGGGACAGTGTCCCATGAGGAAGGGAAGGGCAGGAACTGGGATCTCTGTCCCAGGATGGAGCAGAGGGCCTGGACAAGGTTTTGTGTTCTAGGAGATAGGAAGGGTAGGGCTGGGACAGGGGTCTGTGTCCTGAGATGGAATGAAAAGAGGGACTCCTTGTCCTCTGTGTATTGAGAGAGAGGGAAGGAGGGAGGGAGGGAGGAGAGAGCTGAGGGGATCTGTGTACTGGGAGGGAACCAGAGGTTTTCTGGCTCAAGGGAAGCAGGTGAGGGCCATGGGGGTCTTTGTCACAGGAGTGAGGGGAAGGCCAGGGGTGGTCTCTGTCCCAGGCAGGAGTGGTGGGCTAGTGGTGTCTGCATCCTGGGAAGTAGGGGTGAGCCACAGGTCTTTGTCCTGGGAGGGTGGGAAGGGCATGGGGGTCTGTGTCCTGGAAGGGAGGCCCAGGGTTCTGTTTCCCAGGAGGGAGGGATTGAGGGAAGTATCGGGGGTCCATGTCCCAGGAGGCAGGGCAGGGCCAGGGTTCTGTGTCATAGCTGTGGGGAGGGCCAGGGTACTGTGTCCTGGGAGGGAGAGGAGGGACAGGTGTCTTTGTTTCAGGAGTGACGGGATGGCCGGGGTCTATGAACCTTAAGGTAGGGAACAGCCAGGGATCTGTGTCTTGGGAGAGAGGAGGGGTCCGGAAGAAAGGTTTGTGTCCAAGATGAGAGTTAGGTCAGGGACAGGGGTCTGTAATCTGGGAGAGAGAGGAGGGCTGGGAGAGGGTTCTGTGTCCCAGGAGGAAGATAGAAGAGAGTGAGTGAGAGAGAGAGAGAGAGGTCTGTGTCCCGGGAGAGAGGGAGAGGAGGGGCATGGGGGCCGGTGCCCTGGGAGGCAGTGGAGGACCAGGGGGATTTGTTTACCAGGAGAGAGGGAGGGGAGGGTCATGGTGGTGTTTCTCCCTGGAAGATGGAGCTGGCCAGAGAAGGTGTGTACCTAAAATTTTCAACAGAGCCATTTTTTCACACTACCTTATGAATGTGAAAGGTGTCATTGTTCAAATCCACTGAATTTCACAGTCACTTAGCCAAATCACCTTTCAGTCAGGATTTGAAAATGTTACCCACCATGTTTTATGAAGTGGAGTCCTAAAAGAATATGTTGAAAATGTGGGGGTCCAAATCTTTAAAACTGATAACGTTGTAAAGGTACATTGAAATTTTTCATGTTCATTCATAATTTTATTAATTTTTAATATTTTAACACCACATTTTGGCATAGCCACTTCCCACACCACCTCATGAATAGGACAGGTGTCATTTTTAAATCCTGCCAAAAATGTTTTTTCACACATATAAATGACTCCAATTTGTCATGTTCAGAAAGGGGTCATAAAAAACTGTATTGAAAATTGGAGCTTAAAATGTCAAGAAAAAGTTATGAAGAAACATTGTGTGCAGGACCAGCTTTTGGCACAGTGGGTAAAGGATTGTTTTCCTGTGCCTAGAGTTTAGGGATGAGCTAGAAGAGCTTGCTGAGAATCACAAGGATGGGGGCCAGCACTGTCGTACGCCACTGCTCCAAGCCTGGGGAGGTATTACGCAGTTTTTTTGTCACAGAGATGACATCTTGTGATAGGCTAGGGAGATTTCCCTTAAAGGGGGTTAATGTGCATTTCATGGCCTGACGGTGCCATGTAACGAGAATGGAGAAGCGGGTTGGCATGAAAAAATGGGGCTTGAAATATCTCCTTTATACTGTTTATTCCATTTGTAAACGGACCTGCACAAATAAGGATACAATTTCATGATCACAAAAAGGGAAATTTATTGACAAACACTATGTTAATGTAGACAGATTGGGTTATAGGGGTGCAATAGCACCGCTAAAGTTAGGGTTGAGTGACGTGTTCTTTGTTAAACCTCTAACTCTGCAACTTAATAGCTTTGGCAGTGTTTGATGAAATTAGTTTAAATTGTGCATGTATTCTCTAGGAGGTAAGGTCTAAATCTGTGGAAAGATTCACTATGGCAGCTTGTGGGTTTCTGAATTCCACATGTCATTTTCCTGTAGACATCTAATTTGTTTCCCTATTGTTAACATGAGGTTTATGTTTACCCTCACATGCAGCTTAGACGTAATGGAAATTTTCCCCAAAACCTTCAGGGTAGAAACATGCTATGCCAAGATAGTGCCATAAGAAGGGTTCATGAAAAAATACTAAACAGTTCCAGAGTTGACCTATGCCACACCTATCATACAGGGCATGACTTAAGAAGAGGTCTCCAGGATGCAAATCCTGTACAACAAGGTGGCTCGGTCCACTACCCAGGACCATCTGCGATGCCACCACTGTGATACACTGGCCCAGCTACACTGGTCCTCCTTGACTGCTCGCCTGCAATATCCCCTGTTCATCCAGGCCTACAAGCTACTAAAACTGCCCACCCCTCCCAGCATAGTAGGAACTATAGCAATGAAACAAAACCCTAGGAGTCTACAGACGTCAGAACGAATGCTACTGAAAGTCCCCAGAGTAAGAACAAATGCAGGTGACAGATCTTTCTCCTCCCTAGCCCCCAACCTGTGGAACAGCCTCCCTCTTCCGGTGCAGTAGGCCTTCTCACTTGTGAACTTCCACACCAGACTTAAAGCACATTGAAACTTGGCTTCCCAGCCAAATGCCCTTTGGGGTAACCCTTGCCTCAGTGTTTGTGCACAGAGGTTCTTTGTCTTTTAAATAGTTTTTTATTTTAATGGGTTTACCACAACACATCCAAGACACACTGTTTTAGGGTAGCTGGTCCATTCCACTGGGGTGTCAAACAGACGAGGCATACTGATGAGTCCTGGTAGGATGAAACACGTGTCTATGTCATCTGTTAGCACCCTTTGTAAACTGTGTAAGAGGCCTTTCGGCACCATGCAATTCTGCTTAAAGTTGAACCAGCATAACATTCTGTGGTGATTTGCATATGCAGCCCATGATGCTTTGCATTGTGTGGGCATGTGTTATTTTATATTTTCTTAAAGCACATATGATTACTATAAGCACATGCCTCTGCCACTGCTCGTAACTTGCCTCCTGCTCCCACACCAACCATCTCAAAAAACGAGCCAACTGAGGAACCTCTCCCATTATCCAGGGCCCCTGGTTCCCCAAACCCATTAAGCTATCTCTTGCATGAGAGGTTGGTCTCCTGCCAAAAACTTCACATCAATTCACCATGCTTAATACTAGGCCAAGCAGCATTCTAGTTAAAACTGTGTCATGATGATAACCATGTATGCAACAGCATAAGTAAGCCTGTATAATCCTGTAACCAAATGATTAACCACTGTATTATAAATATACTGTTATCCTGGGACGCCCCTGAAAAAGGGACCTTTGGAGCCCAGTTGGACTACCCGGTCACCAAAATTTAATAAATAAATAAATGTAGATGGTTGTCAGATTCAGGCCTGGTACTCAATGAAAATAAGATTAAGCTAATGATATTCAATAAAGTACATAAAAAAACTGAGAAATCCCTACCAGAAGTATATATATATATATATATACATTAACAGGTGCAAAAATTGCCAAGATATTAGAATATAAATATCTGGGTGTTTGGATTGATGAATACTTAAAATTGGATTATTACATAGAAGATACAATAAAAAGAGTAAATAAAAAGTTGGGGGGCCTTCAGATGCACTAGTTTTTGCACAAATACATTTATAAGAACTTCAATAGTAAATTAACTATGGTTGCCGGTACTTGACCATGGCCATTTGGCCTAGCAAATAAAGGATTACTATCTAAAATAAGTGTGGTTTACAATCACCTTTCCAGATTTATCCTGAGACGGGATTACAAAATCCATCACTGTGACATTTATGAGGAACTAGGCTGGTTAACTCCAGAAAATAGACGGAAATTGTCTTGGGCAAACCAGTTATAGAAAGTATTACATTTTAAGACACCATTATATTTATATGACAAACTGGAAAAAAAACAGAATATAGATATAATTTAAGAACTATCAATCTGAGAGGTTTTAAAGCTCACAAACAATTAAATAAATTTGGAAGTGTGTGCTTTCCTTATATAACTTTTACCATATGAAATTCAATAAAAATTACCACAAAAAAAGTTTACAATAGCATAAAGTCTCTTACTGTTGAATTAAAACATGAACTGAATGTAAGGTGTATGTGTAATGGTTAGTTATAAAATGGATAGGCTAAGCCAGCCAATCAGAAGCTAAGCTGTCCATGCATGAAATATGTTCCATGCATGGGTGAAAAAACAGCTGGCAGTAAAAAGGCCAAGATTGTGGTGCCTTAGAAGGTTGGTATTTTCACTGGCAGCCATCTTTTGTTTACCCCAATGTAAGAGTGTTTAGCCAACCCATTTTATAATACTGAAGTCAAAACGACAGAAAGTTTCTCCCCCCCAACCACCAGTGAAAGGTGTTGCAAAGTTTACATTCTGCTGCTGGCAATCGCATTTCCAATTTGGTTTTCTGCTGCTGAACGCATTTCTTCTCCCAAGCTCCTGGTCTCCCCATTAATAGTGTCACCATATCTGTACCAGGTCTATCATCCAGTTGGTAAAAAGAAGGTGAACCCCACTCGTTTGTGTATGCCAATACAATCATTGATGCATGCCCAGAGGGCTACTTGTGGACAGCCTCAGCCTCGGCTATTCCAGTTAGCAAAGGGGATGCATATTTCTATGATGCCACTGGGCAAACTGTGTCACATGGCAGAGAGCAACGCATGCTTGGAAAACATTTATTTTAACCGGGAAAGGCACAGCTCATTGTGCCTTTCCTGGTTAAAATAAATGTTTTCCAAGCATGCTTTGCTCTCTGCCATGTGACGCAGTTTGCCCAATGGCATCACAGAAATTGACTCGTAGCAGCAGTTTCCTGCATCCCCGTTGCTAACTGGAATAGCACACACTTAGAGTCTCGTATTGCGCTTATAAAATGGGATCCCAGCTTTATTTTACACTTTGCAGTTAGACAAATCTTGCTTGCATGTAGAAAAAACATTTAATGCTGCTAATATATGATGTAATAGTCCTTCTGTGGACATTGTTAACATTCATGAGGTCATTTGCATATAGCGCTTTAGGAATATTACCATTTTGCCTGCATTTCATTTTTACCTTGACTTTTAACTTTGCACTTAACTGTTGTCTTACTTTGTTTCTCTCTCTATATCTTATTATATTTATTTTCCCCTTGGTTACACTTGGACTATTACATCATATATTAGCAGCATTAAATGTTTTTTCTACATGCAAGCAAGATTTGTCTAACTGCAAAGTGTAAAATAAAGCTGGGATCCCATTTTATAAGTGCAATACGAGACTCCAAGTATGTGCATGGAACATATTTTACTGCACGCCAGGGTCAAAAGGCACTCTGCCAAGGCCTCGTGTCCTATTATGCCCCTGGCTGTGCGGTAAAATCTGTTCCATGCACACCCTGTTGTGTCTTACTGCTTACTTCTAACTGTACATATAAGGTATATCTAGTATGTATAGAGAAGTGTGTAGATTCTCTCTGTTGTGGTAAAATTGTATGTTTTGTACACCTATCATATCCTATTTATTGTTTATATGTATATGTCTAAAGTTTATGTAAATGACAGGAACATCTTGTAAATGGGACATCGGTCCTAAAGGAATCAGTTTTTTTTTCATCTTTCCTGTCTAAAAATAAAAGTGTTACTACATTTGCACCACTCCTCCTCTACTGCCATTCCACCACGGCATATAGAGAGTACTCCTAACTCCATTTCACCTTTGCACATGGGAGCACTCTGCAACAACCAGAGACAAAAATGTCAGTCAGGCATCTGCCTTTCCATACTTATTCCCACTCCACATGATATGCTTCAAGTTGGGCAGAACATTGGTGGGATTCAGATGTAATGAGTGGGTTGCCCTGGGAGATGGTGCCAATGGTACCATCCTGTAAAAGTTGTGCACCAAGCTTAGTGCCATAGTCAGGAATCAAAGTTGCATCCCTCCTACAGTACAGCATGGCATGAACTAGTCCAGAAGAGGATTCTCCTCATTTTCGACTACTGTGATGTAGTCTGTGATGCTGCTCCCAAATCATTCCTAACCAGATTGGACGCTCGATTTAACTCCTTCTGTTGATTTGCCCTTGATGCTCCATCACGCACTCATCACCGTGACCTTACCACACCATTTCCCTTCCCCCGCTTGCCAACAGGCACCTCACTCATTGTGCCAAACTCATTTTTAAATTTTGGTTAGGAGAACTTCCCTCCTACCTTTCATGCTCACTGTCTTCCCCACCTCCCCCCTCCCTCTCCCTCAAATCCTCTGACACTCACACTTTGTTGGTCCCCTGTTGTACCACTCTCATCGGTCAGTCAGGCTTTACCCATCGTTTCCCACAAATCTAGAAATCCTCCCCCCAAATACGGCACTTATAGTCCTCCCACTACCTTCTCTCTGCCTTATATAACTTTCTCTCATCTAACTGCTCCTGCTTTAACCCTCCTTAACTCTCCTCCTATGCCTCTGCTTCCCTCCTTGACTCACATCAGCTATTAAACCTTTCACCCCCCCAGCCTATATCTCAGCATGCTGTCCTTTCCCTCCACCACTATGTAATATGTTCTTCAGATATATCACTTGTAATTTAATGCATATTTCACAGGTATGATACTGTATATTTAATTATATATTATGTTACAAATGTGACTGTATCATTATTCATGATATTTTTTAACTGTATGTCTTATTACAAATGTAATTGAATGTTTAATTTCTTGTATATGTTAAATGTTAAACTGTATGTCTAATTCTTCATCAAATTGTACTCCCCCACCGGTGGCACCGGGAGATGAGCAACTCGTTCAGTGTGCCTTCCTGGAGAAACATTTCAATAAATAAAATATAATAAAAAATTCCAGTCACCACCTTTCTGAATGACAGAATCCCCCACCAAAATCAATCTTTATTCTTTTCTCCAGTCATCACTTTTCTATTGGTTATCCTCCTGTTTGCATGCCTTACCAGTTGCTCCCCTCCCAAGACAGGACAACAGGCCATTAGGAGAGGGCAGATTTTCCTCAACCTCTCCTGTCTTCTCTTCAGACCACACCACCAGTCCAGTCAGCGTCCAGCACAGTCAAGAAAGTGTGCCACGTGTTACTCACAGCTCAGCACTGGATGGGTCAATTCTTTCTCTAGTAGACCATACTTCAAGTTCTCCCACAGTTCAACTGAGGCTAGAGAAGAGCAGTACAAAGTCCCACTCTACCACCATGACAGCTGACAGGACACCACAACTTGATCGGTGCTGTACAGACACCACAGTGCAGCAGCACACTCACTAGTCTGTCTCACCAGGCTTCTCCTGCTCTCTCTGTTGATGATGTCTCCATCTCCCCTGGCCATCAATGGTCCCACACATGCACACTGTATTGCAGCTAGCGCCAACTACGGTGGAGACTGCTGAGACACTGAGTTTTTTAACAGCTGAGTCTGAGCCAACCCGAAAATAAAATACAGGAATTTGAAATTTTCTGAGATAAGTTCAAGGGGGGAAGGTGTTGAACACCCTGGACACCCCCCCACCTATGCCCACACAATCAGCAACAGTTCAGACACATGCAATGCTTACACTTAAAGACACTCCTCCCAACCGAGCGAGCCCCCACCACACAAATGAATACCGACCACTACCCCTCTCACTTCCTCAGCAAGCAGTGAGGATTCCTTATTCTCAAGAGGTCAGTCCTGTACAAGTTGTAGAGTTGGGGGTCCATGGCTCCAGTTGGACCTACTGCTGTAATGGAGCTGAAGCCTGCTTGAATACAACAGGACAGCTGAACTGAGTCCCCTTAATCCCTACAGAGGGAGGGCTGCTGCACAGATGATTGCTACAGCCACTCTGGCACCACCACAGATTTAAAACAAGAGCTGGACTGTGGCAGGCAGCCTGCCATCCACCTCCTCCTCCTCCTCCTGCACTGACTGCTTGCAGCACTTGTACAGCTCCTCCTCTGCTACCAGTGCCCACCATTGGTCAGCAGTGTCAGTGGGTGGCCCCACTGGAGTGGTCAAGTGAGCTCCTTGACTTGTTACTAGCCCCCATGACCAATATTCTCTTTTGACTTCCTTCTGTGTCTGATTGCATTTGCCTGTTTTCAAACACCCAATATTTTTTTCTAGTGTCTACTTAGATACAGAACATTACATATATCAAAATAAAATATAATTGCTTTGAAGAAGATAGAAGCCTTTATTATGGCTCGGCTTCAATGTATGGTTGGAGGACACTGGAATCTCATCTTGATTGTATTACTTCTCTTATTGCTAGTTTCTATTTTCAGGTTTAATGAAAATATAATAATATATATATATATATATATATATATATATTGAGAAGATATAAGCTTTTATTATGGCTCTTCTTGGTTTGATCCATGCACACTGAAGCATTGAAGCAGTGAGGGCACCACAGTTTTGATAGCCTTGCACCATTCCTCTGATCCTAAAAATAAGTATCACAATGGATGGTTGTATAATTGTAGATCTATATTCAAATGGCATTAATTCATTATAATTATACACTAAGAAGAAAGGAAAATTACGTACCTACCGTAATTCTTGATCTTCTTGGATGAGTCTCCACCACTCATTCACACTAGTGGGATTAGCGCCGGAGGCACTAGGACCCATCGGAGCAAACTTTTGCTGGAGGGTCGGCCTGAGAGGCGGCACTTCTGGGGCAGTGGCGCCCGCGAGCAGCTGTCGAGGCGGCAACGACTATCCGCGACTTGACCCTCCAACCGCCCAGTACCTTTTACCAAGGAGGTGCAGCGCAACTAACGAAAGAGTAAATCCAACCTTAAAAAGCGGACATAAGATAGTCCGATGACCCGTGTAAGAAGGTCAGCAAAGAAGTCCTCACGGCCTAAAGATTTGAGGAGGAAGACCAACACAGTGTGAGCTCGGAATGAGGGAGGGCGTAGAAGTTGGGAGACTCGGTCTAAGAAGATCAAGAATTACGGTAGGTATGTAATTTTCCTATCTTCCTGGACATAAGTCTCCACCACTCATTCACACTAGTGGGAGAGTACCAAGCTGATAATCCCCAAAGGGCAGCAGGAGAGCCAGAGCTCACATCGCCCAAGATAGAAGCCCATTAAGGATAGTTCTGCTGAATGCGGAATGTCAGCTGCATGAACATCCAGTGCATAATGCTTAACGAATGTATGCACTGAGCTCCAGGTGGCAGGCGTTGCAGATATCTGCAATTGGAATATTGCGTAATCTTCGCTAAAGATGCCGCTGACCACCTTAGTAGAGTGAGCGCATAATTCCCCACCCTCCAATTTAACTTGAGCCATGGAGTAGCAATGTCAAGGCATGCCACTAACCATGATGAAATGCATCTGATAGCGACAGGTTGACCCAGCCGGTGTCGCTGGAAAGAAACAAACAGTTGCTGAGTCTTTATGAAAATCTTGGTTCTATCTAAATAGAACTGCAAGGCTCTCTTTAACATCCAAGGAATGAAGAGATCGTTCACCTTCATTTTGGAAATTAGCGAAGTAAGAGAGAAGTACCAGAGGTTGGTTTAGATGGAATTCTGACACAACCTTGGGAAGAAATTTAGGATGAGTACTGGAGAACTACCTTTGTCTTTATGGAATACAGTACATAATGGTCCATCACCAAGGCATGAATTCCAAGACCCTCGTGGCTGAGGGAATGGCCACCAGGAAGGCAGTCTTCCAGGTAAGAAATTTTAGCTCACAGGTAGCTAGGCCCGAGAGGCTTCCGAGTGAGCATGTCCAGCACCAGGTTAATGTCCCAGGCTGCAACTGGATGCTTAACAGGGGTCTGGTATGAAGAATCCCTTAAGAAATCTCTTCACTATAGGAAGCTGAGCCAGAGTCAAGGAAGAAACCGCTCATGGAACGCTGAGATGGCACTAAGGTGAACTTTAACTGTGGAGTACTGGAGACCTGAGTTTGATAGGTCCAAAAGATACTCCAGAACTTTGTCAGGAGGACAGGAAAAGGGATTCCAAGAGGACTTTGTACACCAGAGAGAAAAAGCTGCTTCCATTGAAGCGAGGCTAAGTGGCTGGCTTCCTCAAGGCAGCCAGAAGGATGTCCGAGACTCTACGAGAGACGTTGAACCGATTCACTTCTACCTCTTCAGGAGCCAAGCATGAAGGTGAAGTGATTTCAGGTTGGGATGGACCAACGAACCCTGAGTCAAAAGATTGATTTGCAAGGGAAGTGGTCTCGGAGAGGCTGCTAACATACTGTTGAGCAGAGGAAACCATAGTTGCCGAGGCCAGGAGGGAGCAATGAGAATCATTTTGGTCCCCTGAGACTCGAACTTGAGGAGAACTCTCTGGATTAGAGGAAGTGGTGGAAAGGCGTAAAGAAAGCATTTTGTCCACCGCAGCCTGAACGCATCCTGACAGAAAATGCCAGGCCCTGGATTTCTGGAGCAGAAGAGAGGCAGTTTTGCGTTGAGTGGGGATGCAAAAAGGTCCAGGTCTGGAGTCCCCCACTGTTTGAATAGTGACCGAGCTATGGCTGGATCGAGAGACCACTCGTGAGGGTCTGCTTCCGTTCTGCTGAGGTGGTCTGCTAGATCATTTTGTATACCTGGCAGATAAACTGCCTGAATCAGAGACTTGTGCTCCAAGCACCACTCCCACACCCTCATTGCTTCCCTGCAAAGGGGGTAAGAATGAGCACCGCCTTGCTTGTTGATGTAATACATCACAGCTTTGTTGTCCGTTTGAAGGAGAATGTTCTTGTGACAAAGGATATCCTTCAGAGCTCGGATCGCATAGAGGACCGCCCTCATCTCCAGGACATTTATGTGGAGATGAGTTTCGAACTGAGTCCATACACCTTGAGTGTGAAGGGAGTGACAGTGAGCTCTCCATCCCATTAGCGATGCGTCTGTGGTGATGGAGATCTGATGATCCGGGGGAGCAAAGGGGAACCCTTCCAGGAGATTGCTCTCTTGAGTCCACCAGGTGAGAGACCTTCGAAGGGGCTCAGTCACCTTGATGGGATAAGACTGGGAGTAGAGGTCAGAGACCACTGAGTGGAGAGATCCATTGGGTGGTTCTCATGTGCAACCGGCCAGGGTACAGTGAACACCGAGGAAGCCATGAGACCTCAACATGTGTTGCATCGAGAGAGCTGTAACCGATTGGTTCTCCCCGATGTAACGGGCCATCCGTAAGGATGTCGGTCTTCTGTCCTCTGGAAGGAAAGCCTTCAAGGAAGAGGTGTCTAGGAGCGCCCCTATGAAAAGGAGCTCTGGGAGGGCTGCAGTTGTGATTTTTCAAATTCAGCAGAATTCTATGGACGTGAAGAAGACTTAGAAGTCGTTAGCACGGCTTCCAAAGTCCCTTTATTGGAAGGGCTTACAGAAGCCAATCGTCCAGGTAGGGAACACCAGAGTCCTATCTTCCTGAGATGACTCGCAGAACTGCACAACACTTTGTAAAAACTCTGCGGCCGAGGATAGCCCAAAAGGCAGGACTCTGAACTGATAATGCCGACCCAGAGCTACAAACCTGAGGAACTTGCGGTGGGTCGGGTGGATGGGGATATGCTGGTAAGCATCCTGCATATCCAGGGAGGCCAGCCAGTAGTGCTGATGCAGCAGGGGTAACAGGGTACCTAGGGAAATCATTTTGAATTTCTCCCTGGGGAGAAATTTGTTTAACTTTCTGAGGTCTAGAATGAGGCGATTCCCCAGATTTCTTTGGAACCAGGAAGTAATGGGAGTAGAACCCTGTGCTTCGCGAATCTTGAGGCACTAGTTCTATTGCCCTGTTGTAGAAGGCCTTGGATCTCGGCGGTGAGGAGGAGGTCAGACTGAGAGGCCGACAACCTGGGTTGTCGCCTGGGAGGACACCGGGGGTTTCAAAAATTGAGAGAATAACCCCTCAATTATCCTAAGGACCCATTTGTCCGAAGGTTATGGACTTCCCCCACTGGTTGTGAAGTACATCAGACGACCTCCACTGGAGGAGAAAGTTCCATCTTGGGCAGTGTGGATGGAACTTGGGCCAGCACTATAAGTTGGAGCTGGGGGTTTAGGCCCCTGCGCTCCGCCGCCTTCTTTGAGGTGGCAGGCTGGCTTTATGGAAGCTTCCCTGCCTCTGCCTCGAAAGGACTGACGACTATGAAACTGATGTTCTGTTCACATGCCCCCAAGAGGGAGCAGGCAGAGGTCTGGCCAACTTAATGGCCGACCTAGTCTTCTGAGTGGCCTCTAAGGCTTGTTCCACCTGAAGGCCGAAAAGAAAGGAGCCGTCAAAGGGCAGCGCCATTACCTGCTGCTGAGCATCAGTCGTGAAGCCAGAAGAACGCAGCCAGGAATGGCGCCGAGTACAAATACCTGCTCCTGCTGAGCGAGAAGCAGTGTCAAAAGCGTCCATAGCGGCTTTGACCTGTTGGTTATTGACCCAATACCTCTAGTAACGTGAGAAGAAGCTCACTTGGAGTCCGAATCCGAAGAGCTTCAACCATTCTTTTCAAAGAGTGCCACAGGATATACTCATACTGAGAAAAATAGCCTTGATAACTGGCAATACGCATACTTAGAGTGGAGGCAGCAAGACTCTCTTACCTAATGTATCAATCTTACGAGACTCTTTGTTAATAGGTCGAGCTGTGGTAGTTTGAGGAAGAACGACCTTATCATTCTCGCCAGGACTACAATAGGATCCGCAAAGGCTTGGGATGCCAAAATGGGACGCATCCTTGGGAGCTGAATACTTTTATCAATGGATTTAGCCACTGAGGGAATAAGAGCAGGATTATTCCATACCATTTGAGACAGCGCCTCAAGTAAGGCTGGATCGGAGGAGTCAAATCCATAGGGATCTCCGAGGCATGAAGGTATTGAGTCTTAATATCTTCCCAGGATCGATGTCTGTAGTCTGAGAGAAAGGGTGGATCTGTGTTCTTCAACAGAGACTTAAAGGACAGGTCCTCGACCACAGGCTCTGTAGCAAAGAAAGATCCTGTTTCCTCCACTTCATCACCCAACCGGAGGTCTGGGTCAGGCTCAACATCATCTCCTGATGGTCCAGGAAGGACTGTTTGACAGGAAAGGAGTGAAATTAGGAGAGGAGGAAATAGCAGAGAAACAAGGAGAGTCCCGAGGGCCCCCGCGCTGAGAAGGCAAACGGGTTGAAACGGCACACGCAGAAGGGCACGGCGCTTGAAGGCATCGGCACCGCCAAGTGGGTCGCCGACAGCCGCCCAACCAAGCAGCACCACCGACGGCGCCACCAAACCAAGTGGCGCCCGCCAGATCAAGCGGGCACCGCCAGATCAAGCAGCGCCACAACTAAGCTGGCACTGCCGACAGCGCCAGACCCAACGGCACCGCTGGATGGCACCGCAAGACCATGCGGCATCAGCGGATGGCGGCGCAAGGCCCAGTGGCACCGAAAATGGCACTGACAAGCCGACAGACCCCGCGGAAGGTGCCGGAAACGCCCCAGGAACCTGGAAAGCTAGAGAAGGAAAAAAAACAGGAGATAAGGGCATCGGTGTGGCCCCCTGTGCCGCAGCCATGTGAGGGGGGGAAACACCTAAGCGCGGAGTCACCGGCACTGAAGAAGGCGCCGCGTGACTAGGAAGGTCCAACCGCCCTACCCGATCGCCGGAGGAGCCCGGGGGCCCCGTGGCAACCGAGCCAGGCAGGAGAACCAACCTCCGAGCCCATCGCTCCATAAGAGCGGCCCACTGATGAAACTGCTCATCTGGAGCCCTACCTATAGGCGGGGAAGGGCTCCGATGTCGAGACGACGATCACCGGCAGTTGGCGACTCCGAAGAAGGAGAACGGCAACTAGCAACGATAACTGACCGTCGATGCGCAGACATACCAGAGGGCGACCTCGAGTGATGCCTTCTCTTTTTTGACCTGTGGGCCGAAGAAGAGCTCGAGGCCGAACGGTGCCGAGAATGCGACCGTTTATTTTTATGCCGACGGGGGGACCGCCCATCCCCCCGGGCATCGGACTGACCGTTGTCGGAACCCCGCTGAGGAGAAGGAGGCTGACCGGACCCAGCCCGGCTGACTGAACAGCTTTCATACGAAGTCTCCCTACCGTCACCTGACCTGCTCATGGTCGACTCCGTCCAGTAGGCCGAGACTTCTTCAAGTAAGTTAAATTTAAAATATTAGAAATATTTAACGAAAATAGAATAAATTAAGCGATACTACTATCGTGATAATGTTACAAAAAAATAAACTGAAAACTATGCGCTAGTTTGAAGTTTGACTCCCGACAGGCGAGCGACGTCGTCACTGAAGCGCACTCGACGGCGGGAAAAAAGGAACTGAGGCGGTTGGAAGGTCGTCGTCGGGATAGTCGTTGCCGAGCCGCTGCTCACGGCGCCAGTGCCTCATGGGCGCCTGCCTCGCCACCACTCTCTCCAGCAAAAAGTTTGCTCCCGATGGGTCCTAGTGCCTCCGGCGCTAATCCCACTAGTGTGAATGAGTGGTGGAGACTTATGTCCAGGAAGATTGGTATTAATGAGTTCATTTAAGGTTTTATAATTTGACCTTCTGCAATTTTAATGACTTCATAATCCTGGAGTCTTCAATTTGTTTTATCTATAAATTGATTTGCTCAGTTCATCAATAATCTAATAAGATTTAGAATAAAATTACTTCAGAGCAAAAACTGTATAAACTTTGGGTTTGATGTTGAGCAAATATTAACTTCTCTCAGAGTTGAAAATGCATAGGAGATTAGTTGTACATACTTAGGTATTTCTCCACACTTTTACTGTGGAAATTTGTATAAAAAAAATAAGAAAAAATAACACTCAACAGTCCAAGAATATTTAGAATAAAATAACTTTTGAACAAAACTGCATAAACTTTGGGTTTAATTTTGTGCAAATATTAACTTCTCTCTGAATTGAAAATGCATAGGAGATTAGTTATCCATACTTTTCTATTCCTCCACACTTTTACTGTGGAGATTTGTAAAAAAAAAAAAAAAATATATGAAAAAATAACACTTGATCTTTTGCCCAGGTCTTGACCTCCCATAAAGGGAATGGCTTAAAACTTATTTAGGAGTCATTCAAGAGTTATTCCAAGGTCAGGATTTAGTAAACTATACATTTAATGTATTTTAATAATAGAAGTTGCCAAAGAGGACATAATAAATGAAAAGATCAGTGTTGCAGCATATATGCCTAAATGTTTTACAGACATCCATTGTTTTACTTCTTTGTCTTCCTTCTTCCTCCTGTCTGGTCAGCGTTAGCTTCACATATAAATGTCATAGGATATTGCTGCATAATAATTACTAAAATTAATCTGCTGCTTTTGTTCTGAAAAGATTTAGCATGATCCCATCCTGAAAAGATCTAATGTGACACCAATAAGCAGATCATTTTGTTTCAAGCATGTAAGCACTAAAGAATTCCATTGAAGTACTAGTAAGTCATGATGATCTACTGATAAATTAAACATGGCAAGATGGTCTGGTTTAATTTCACTTAAAGTGGCATGGTGCTTTACAGAAATTAGACTGTTATAAATTCATTAGGAATTATGACAAACAAATATAGATATCTCTAAAAGTAGAGGAATTATGGATAAACCATCATTATGAAAGTTTTTCAGGACAAAATGACATTACAAATGAGCTTATTCATTAAGCTGCACTAATTGTATTTATTAAACAATGGCCATCTGATTACCTGAATTTTCATTTTTCTTCACACGTTTCACATTTCAGATGGTTATATTTGAAAACATCTGATGAATTCAGATTAGTGACTACCCTCATTTGAAAGGTAATTTTGTCCTGAACAACTTTCATGTGGTTGTATATTGGTAACTTGTATACTTTACAAGACATTTACATTTGTTTGGCATGACTCCTACTGTGTTCACTCAGAGAGAAACAAAATGAGGTTGTTTGGAAAACCATATTTTACTAAATATAAAGAATTCAGATTAGTGACTACTCTCATGTGAGAGGTCATTTTGCCCTGAACAACATTCACACTGGTTATTTGTGTGCACCTTGAATAGTTTTAAAGATATTTAGATTTGTCTGGAAGATGCGCGCATATTTGATCTCAGAGAAAGCAGCTTTGAGTTCTGTGTCCATCATTCTAAACATAAAGAAGGGAGTATATTTTAACTGCCATAGGGAATTGCAGTGTTATGGAAGGATACACTGAAAACTACTAAAAAAATGTGTTCCATGGAAACCCTTTTTCAAACGAAAGTGATATGGCTGTAGACTCCATCCCGAGCCATAAAAAGGTCAGAAGGCCCTCTTTGCACATCTGGAATGGGGGATGTTGGCTGACTAAATTCTAAGAATTTAATGCATTAAGCAAACAATACTTTACAAGTTAATAGCAATTTAATGACAAAAATCAAAAGCCATTAAACAACTTACAAAAGGATCAGAATTAATACCTAATTTTAATGGTAAATCGATTAAAAAAAGGTATTTTAATGACTATAATTGCTAGCAGTGGTATGAGAAATGGAAACTGATTTGAGTTTTTAGATGACTTTTCCACCAGCTTAGTTGCTGCACACATGGCAAGCATACAACATATGAACCTGATGTGATTTTTAAATGTTCACCCTAGCTTAACTTCTGCAGTCATGTCAACCATGCAACACTTGAACCTGATGTGATTTTTAGAAGATGTTCACACCAACTTACCTGCTGCACACATGTCAAGCTTGTAGCATGTGAACCTGATGTGCTTTTTAGACCTGGTTCATTTAGGCTCAATTTGTGCAAGTGAACCATGAGCAAACATGGCACAATTGAGCATGAGGGATGCATTCTGCATGTATGCAGCACACTTGTATTTCTGTAAGGGGTTGTCATTGTCAGATAGGTGGAAGGGGTAGACTGTGCAGAAGGTGACCAAGAAAAAGCTGAAATCTGAAGCAGGTACTTCTGCTCAGACTGCACAGTGGAAGGAGGAGGGGATGGACTACCAGGGAGAAGCAGGAATGGGGGAGGTGAACACAAGTCTATTTTCAGAGGAAAGCATCCTTAAAGCATTATCAGCACTAAATAAGGACAAGGCTATAGGACCAGACAGAATACACCTATGGGTACTAAAATAACTCAGGAGGTGCTTGCTGCCCCCCTGACAGGCTTGTTCAACAGCTCATTGGAAACAGACATGCTTCAGAAGAACTGGAGATGGGAATGTGGTCCCTCTACATAATAGTGATAGCAGGAATGAGGTTAGCAAATATAGGCCAGTTAGTAAGCGATGGGGAAATTAATAGAAACCTTAATGAAAGAAATACTGGTAGAGCATCTAGAATCAAGTGAGCTACAAGACCAAAGGCTACACAGATGTATGGGGGAGCATGCCAAATGAATCTGACAGATTTATTTGGTTGCCCAGGTAAATAGATCAGTAGAGGCCAGTGGATGTGACCAATCTGCGCTTTAGCAAGGTCTTTTACACTGTGCCTCACAAGAGTTTGGTTAAGAAGTTGACAGCCTAGGAGTGGGATCCAAAATGGTGAACTGAGTTAGAGACTGGTTAACAGATAGGAAACAGAAAGTAGTGGTAATGGTACACTAAGGATGAGAGAATGACTAGGAGAGAGATACAGGGCTTTGCATTGGGACCAGTCGTCTTCAATGTCTTCACTGGGGACATTGCAGAAGAACTGGAAGGGAAAGCATGCCTATATGCAGATGACAACAAAATCTGCAGTAGGGTAGACACTCAGTAGGGGATAAAGAAAATGAACAAGGGTCTGATGAAACTTGAGGAATGGACAAAAACATGGCACTTGTAGTGCAATGTCAAAAAGTGCAAAATGCTACGTATAGGATTGGGTGGAGGTACTGAGAGTCACTACGCAGGAAAGTGACCTTGGTTTTTTTTTTCATATCAAACACGAAGTCCAGAAGTAGCAGCACTCCATACCAGAACAAAGGACTGACAAAGCCTGAGAAGATGAAATGCTGAGGTGTTTTCTGCTGCTGGGGATAGTCTATGGACTTTCCTCTATTTTTTTTTTGTTTTTGTATTATCTTTTTACCCAACCGACACACTCCGGGGACCACCTCTCCTTCGGGCCTCCAAGTACTCCACTGACCTCCGCTGATCCTCTTCAGGAGTTCTCCCTCCACCTATTTGCAGCTGATCCCTGAGTTCTGCCCCAGCATTTCCTATTGCCAAGTGGGTCCCCTTCCTTCGAGGGGGAAGGCATGAGGAGAGATAAACCCAGCACACTATTATTTTTCAAAGCCCCTGGGGTGCTGCTGTGGGGGAGGAGACTCCCAGAGGTTCTGGTGGTGTGGAGGATGGAAGCTGTCATCCAGCATGCTCCGAAGCTGTTTACCATTTTCCTCCTGAGTCCTTCCTGCGCCGCTGTTGGTAGTGCCCCTGGTCTCCACCAGGAGTCGCTATATAGTGGGGCTATCCATAACCCACCCCAGGAGAGGAGAGCAGTCCTTTAGAGGCTCAATCCTCTCATTTTCCTGCCAGTCCTCGGTGCCCAAGTCCATTCTCGAACCTGGGTCACTGGTGTGGTTTGAGGTGTGGCATCCAGCTCCTCAACCCTCTGCACCACCAGGATGGTCTCCTCTATTTTTTACATTAAAGTCTGGCAACCACTACATTTCATTTGGTCAGTCCTTTGTCTGGTAAACAGTATTGCTAGTTCTGGACTTGTTTGATGTGTGCGGGTCAGCCAACCCCAGCAGCACCACCGAGCAGCTCACTACTGCATGTCTGTTTTGTTTTGTGATAGGTTATTTTATCAGAAGACCTCAAGGTGGCATTGCAGTGTTACCAGAAAGTGGAATGAGCTAGTGGGATGCTGGGGTGCATAGGGAGGGGTATCTCCATCAAGAGGAAGCAGGTGTTGCCACTTTATGTCTCATTGGTTTGACTGCTCCAGGACTTCTATGTCTAGTTTTGGAGACTGCACCTCAGAAAGGGCATAGACAGGCAGAGGCTATCAAGAGGAGAGCAACTAAAATGGTGCAGGGTTTGCACAATAAACACTATGAAGAAAGACCCAGAATGTCTCAACATGTACACCCTGGAAGATAGGAAAGAGAGATGTGGCATGATTGAAACCTACAAGTACTTCACATAGGTGAACAGGGTGTAGGTGAGGAGACTCTTTCAAATGCGAAAGAGCACCAGGAGGACCAGGGAGCATGCAATGATGCTGGCGGGAGGAGGAGACAGTTCAAGAGGAATGTGAGGAAACTCTATTTTACTGAAAGGGTGGTGAATGCCTGGAACAGACTGCAATGAAAGTGGTGGAGGTTAGAAGAGTGGGGGGCTTCACGCATGCAAATGATAATCATAGAAAATGTAGGGAGGTGGTAGGTTCACAGTAGACCAGATAGGGTCTACAGAGACAGAATAGGCAGGGAAGACTTGGGCAGACTGCATGGGCCAAGCAGTGCATTTCTGCCAACAAGTTCTCTGTCTCTTATTTTAAATAATTATTAAATTTCAAACATAAAACACAATTGCATAACAGTCAAATTTTCTGTTTCTATGTTTCTTGGAGGACTATAATTGAGTGGCTGCCGCTGGAGTCTTGGGGTATCAGAAGAATGAAATATCATCTTCATCCCCAAACTACTTACCTATGCTCTTTTGGGAACTTGCAAGTTACAGTAGATATCATCTACATCTGACTTTGGGAAAGACCAATAGATTTGCAGCCTATAATTCCCACCAATACTTAAAGAGTGTCATCTCAAAGCAAAGATGCCCCTGGGTGCTAATAAAAGAGTAAGGGGAGGAAAAATTTACAGAGCCATTGCCGAGGCCGGACCTGACCCCAGTGCTGTAGCACAACAAAATTAGAAACTTCTCTAGGGATACAAATATTAGAGGCATAGTGAGCCAAATTGTGGAAGCTAGCAAATATGGCTTGCCCATATAGCCATATCCTACTGATTCACAACAAGGTAATACCTCACAAGTACCACACTCCAGCCCAACCTATGGATCTGAATCTCCTTTTACATGGTGGTTGCTAAAGGAGCAATACCCCCAAGGGTGAATCGGCGTTACATTTTTATTGTCCTGTCATAAAATTCTATGTTTCTGGGAGAAGATCCATGACTATTGTACTTGTATGCTGGGTTTGCATTACCTCCTTCCCATCAGTTATACCTATTAAAGATGCTTCATGGGGTACATGCTTTGCGAATCTTCCCCTAAGATGACTGGTGATGGTGTAGGTTGACACTAAATGATTGCTGCTCAGGTGGTAACGGTTAGACACCATTTCATCAGTATAGGAGTGGCTTGCAGACATTTGGCCATTGTCCATGCTAGAAAAAAATGTCTTACATGGTTTGAATGTCCACTGAACTGTACTGGACTATCTGAAAACCTTTTCTGTCTTTTACCTTATACAGTACAACTCTGACTCATGGCTACCTGATGCCACTATCGAGAACCTTTTATGACCTTCATCTTAGACAGCTTCAGTACACCCCATTGCAATTAGGGATCTCAGATTGGAAGTCTCTCCCCCCATTGGAGGGAGTCCCCTATGCTTGCCCCTTTTCCTTTTCTTCTTTCTCCCATCCTCAGACCTCCTCCCATCACTCCAGTCCAGCGGGAGATGACCCACTTATTTAGTGGTCTCTGAACAGCACATTCATATGGGCAGGGTCCTCACCCCTTATGCTTATATCCCCCTTTTCTAAGAATCCCTTCCCCTCTAGAACCCTCACTCTTAGTAATGGTAGGCAAGGACAATTTTGAAACCAGGATGATCCTAAATTCCCACCTTATTGTACAGTACTTAGGAAGCTGGATTTTAGGGTCCTAACATCTGATAAAAAGTATGAGTTCAGTTCAATAAGTGTGTATTTACCTGGTTGTTATATTTTTTGCTTGCACTTTTCAGTTTAGAGAACATGCCTTTTACTTATGAATGCAGTTGGTTGTTTGGTATTATAGTTATGTAATCATTATGTAATACATAGATACATAGATACATAGACAGTGTCAGCAGATAAGGGCCTATTGCCCACCCAGTCTGCCCATTTGAACTTGTAAGTTCAGTTTGTTTTCCTAGAAGTCTGTTGCCCCTTACCCCTGACCTCCAGAA
Organism: Neoceratodus forsteri; assembly: GCA_016271365.2. Taxonomy (NCBI): domain Eukaryota; kingdom Metazoa; phylum Chordata; order Ceratodontiformes; family Ceratodontidae; genus Neoceratodus; species Neoceratodus forsteri. The sequence continues at coordinate 761,256,626 of CM057455.1, read as the reverse complement.
TTCCTTTATGTCTATCCCATGCATTCTTAAACCCCGTGATTGTTTCAGCCCCCACCACTTCCTCTGGCAGGGTGTTCCACTTGTCCACCACCCGTTCTGTGAAGAAATTCTTTCTCACGCTTCTCTCTGAATCGTCCTCCCTCCAACTTCAACCCATGCCCTCTAGTACTGGAACATCTTTTTCGCTTAAAAATAGTGTTTTCCTGCACCCTGTTCCTCCCTGTAAGATACTTGTATGTCTCTATCATATCCCCTCTCTCCCTCCTCTCCTCCAGGGAGTACATGTTCAGTTACTTCAACCTGTCTTCATAGGACTTGTGATGCAATCCATGCACTATCTTTGTTGCCCTCCTGAACCTTCTCTACCCTGTCTATGTCCTTACGTAGGTATGGTCTCCAGAACTGTAGACTGTACTCCAGGTGGGGCCTCACTAGTGTCTTGTATAGCGGAATTATGACCTCCCTTTTCCTGCTGGTGATGCCCCTGCCTATACATCCCAGCATCCTATTTGCTTTACCTGCTGCCTTGTCACACTGTTTCCCTACCTTGAGGTCATCAGAGATGACAACCCCAAGATCCCTTTCCTGCTTGGTGCATGCTATATCCTCACCCCACAACTGATATATTGTGCCAGGGTTTTTGTGCCCCATATGCATTATCTTGCACTTCTCTGCATTGAATTTCCACTGCCAAACCCCTGACCATTCTTCAAGTTTCTGCAGGTCACTTCTCATTCTGTCTACACCCTCTGGTGTGTCTACTCTGTTGCAGAGCTTTGTGTCATCAGTGAACAGTGAAATTCTGCCTTCTAGATCCTGTACAATGTCACGGATGAAGATGTTGAATAGGACCGGTCCCAGCACTGATCCCTGTGGTACCCCACTGGTCACTCTTCCCTCTGTGGAGTGACAGCCATTTACCACCACCCTCTGTGTCCTGCCACCCAGCCAGTTACCTACCCACCACACTACTGTCCTGCCCACACCCATATTCCCCAGTTTGTGTAATAGTCTTCTATGTGGCACAGTGTCAAAGGCCTTGCTGAAGTCCAGATAGGCCATGTCCACTGCCCTCCCTGATCCATCTCCCTAGTCAACCAGTCAAAATTCAACGAGGTTGGTCTGACATGACCTCCCTGGTGAAACCATGCTGCCTTGGGTCCTGTAGTCCATTGACAACCAGATGTTCCACCAATCTCTCCTTCAGTAGTGCTTCCATGATCTTCCCCACTACCGAGGTGAGGCTGACTGGTCTGTAGTTCCCTGCTTCCTCTTTGTTCCCACTTTGTATAAGGGGACTACATCTGCTGTCCTCCAGTCTTGGGTACCTCCCTGTTTCCAGTGATCGGCTAAGAGGATAGCCAGAGGTTCAGCCACCACCTCTCTTAGTTCTTTAAGGACCCTGGTGCATCCCATCTGGCCCCATTGCTTTATCAACTCTTATTACTTCCAGTTCCTTCAGGACCCTTTCTCGTAAAGGGACTTGTGTCCATTTCTGCACCATTCTCACCCCTTGTACTCCCTTCAGACCCATTACCCTCCTCCTCTTCAGTAAAGACTGAGCAGAAATACCTGTTCAATATGTCAGCTTTACTGTTGTCATCCTCCACGCAGCCCCCATCCTCCCCTTCAGTCTCACTATCCCTCCCTTTGTCTTTCTTTTTTCACTTATGTACCTGTAAAAGGGTTTGTCCCCTCTACCCACTGATTTTGCAATGTGTTCTTCTGTCTGAGCTTTGGCTTCCCTTACTGACCTCCCTTTGCTTCTCCTGGTACTTCTCCCTATCCCTTCTGCCTGCTCTTTTTGTATCGCCTGAATGCAATCTTTTGGCTTTCACTTTCTTTTTGCTACCTCTTGAAAACCATAATGGTCTCCTCTTCCTTTCCTCTTGCTAACCTGCTTAATGCATAATTCTGTTGTTCTTGTAATCCCCATTTTAAATAGTGCCCACTGTTCCTCAACCCCTGATTCCTGTCCCATTCCCTTAATGCCTCTTTCAAGTATCTCCCCATTTTCCCAAAGTCTGCCCCCCTAAAATCCAGGATACGTGTTTTTGTGTGGTTTGGTTCTGCTCTTTCTGTGATTTCAAACCACAATGACTGGTGGTCACTGTTTCCCAGGTGCTCCCCCACTGTTACCCCCACCACACTGTCCCTGTTTGTGAGCACAAGGTCCAGTATTGCCTTCTGCTGAGTTGGTTCCATGACCAGTTGCTTGAGGAAGGCACCCTGAAGGGAGTCCAGGATAAATCTGCTCCTAGTTGATGCTGCTGCTGGGATGCTCCAGTCCACGTCTGGAATGAAGTCTCCAACCAGTACTACCTCACCCTTGTCTGCCATCCTTTGGATGGCTAGCATCAGCTCCCTATCTGTTTCTTCCTCCTGGGCTGGTGGTCTATAGACCACACCTGTGTGGATGGCTGTCCCCATTTTCATTTCCAGCTTAACCCACAGTATCTCTCCCCCATTTTGTTCCTCCTGGATCTCTGTGGCCCTTATGTCATTATTCACATACAGTGCCACTCCTCCTCCCTTCCTGCCTGCTCTGTCTCTTCTGAATATGTTGTAGCCAGGTATGGCCATCTCCCAGTCGTGGTTATCATTACACCAGGTTTCAGTGATGGCCACAATGTCCAGGTCTGACTGTACCATGACAGCCTCCAGATCTTCCATCTTGTTGCTAAGGCTCTGGCATTTGCACACATGGCTTTCCATGATTTGACCCCTAGACTGTTTCACTTTTCTACCCAGCCCCTTCCTTGGTTGTCATTTATCCCTGGTTCTCCTTGCTGTCTGCCCTTCTGCTGAATTTGGCCCCTTTCTGCTTATCCACCTCTTGGGCACTAATCTCCATTTTCTGCACACTGCTTTGCAGAGATAGCCACCTCTGGTTCACTGGTTCCACTGCTAGCTGTGGGGGTGAGCAAGTAGGTACCCTCCTTGCTGGCCTGCCACCCTTTGCTAGTTTAAATGCTTGTCAATGTAGCATTTAAACTTATCATTGAGTGCTTGGATTCCCCTCCAGGATGGATGCAGACCGTCAGGCTTGAACAAACCTCCATCCCTCCAGGTGGGTCCCCAGTCACCAATGAATCCAATCCCTTCCTCACAGCACCAGTTCTTCAACCATGAGTTAAAGTTCCTGGTGCATGCACTCCTATGCTCTCCCTTGCCTCTCACAGGTAGTACTTCTGAGAAAGTGACAGAAGTAGCTACTTGCTTGAGACCCCTCCCCAGTTTCCTAAACTCTTCCTGAACTTCCTTTGTCTCCCTATTTGCCAGGTCATTAGTACCTAGGTGGATAATGACATCCAGCTCACCCTCCCATCTTGCCTTCCCAGTGAGCCCCAGGATCTTCCTTCCATCTCTCCATGCCGTGGCACCTGGTAGGCACCTCACCTCCCTGTCCTCCCCCTCCTGTGTTCCTAGCTGGATCCCTCTTATGATGGAGTCCCCCACCAGGATTTGCTTCCTCCTCCTCTGGGGTCCACTGCTTTCCCCACTGAGGTCACCTCCTTGGCTAACCTCCACATCCTTTCCTTCCACTTCTTTGGGTACCTCTATTTGGTTGTCCTCATTTGTCAGTGTGGCATATGAGTTCTTGAGTGGAATAGGGTCTGGGATGTGCCTCTGCCTGACTGCTCTAACCCTCCCTGAGCCCACTGTCATCCAAGTGCTCCTTGTTCTCGCATCCTTTGAGGCAGTTGCATTGGACTGGGTGGTCCCTGGATAGGTGATGGTACTCCTGACCCAGTTTACTTCCGCTCTGAGTCTGGCTACCTCCTCCCGCAGTCCAGAGAGATGCATGCAGATAGGGCAGCACCTCAGTGTCCAGAAGGTCTGCCTGAATATGGCTGCCCCACAGCCACTGCATTGCACCACTCCCCACATTATACTGCAATTCCACTACTTGTCTGCTACTGAAGCTCTCTTAGTTCCCTTTTTATTAATTTACTGTACTAAAAATCCTGCCACTGATCCTCAGATAATTTTTTTTTTTAAAGAAAAAGAAACCAATAAATAAATAAATGAGTCAAAACACTTGTGCTGAGGGTGTTCTTCTTCCTCCTTATGCCCCTCCTACTTCACACCCTTTACTATACCCTGTGTTTAGCTCCTGTCAATCAGATTTAACAGGGCATATAATTAAGAGTTGGGGAAGGGAGGGAGGGGGTGAAAATTTGCAGCAATTAAAGACAGCACAGAATTACACCACCACTATGTTTTAAATTCTCAACAGCCCAAAAACAATTATAAGTAAAGACAACAAAGAAAGTATAGTGTCACTAAGAGACCACAATCTAAGTTTAAAAGAAAAATAGCAATTACCAGTTACTCTAAAGCACTGAATTGAATATGTTTCCTTCCTTCCCCTTCTGGCTTCTTCATGTAATGTGTTTACTGTTGTATTTGTTGTTTCCTTTTTCACTGAAAAGAACTATAAAAAATAAATCTGCTCCACACAAAAGGGTCAGAAGTCTTTGATGTGCTACTGCACAGGTCAGTGCAACAGTACAGGCAAATGGGTTGGGAAGGCCTAAAAATGATATTGCCAGCATGCATGGAGCCACAGGATTATGCACAGTGGCTCTCTGGTGCCCTTACCGTCAAACACAAAATACAACAATGCCAACAGTCAAAGGACTATTTGAAGCAGCTCTTCAGGATGTTGCTGCCATGAGAGCATTAACCATTGTTCTAGCAAGAAGAATGGCAGACTGGATGGAGGCAGGGCTAGGGAGTTGGGATCCACAGGACACCAAGGAAAGATATTATAGTACCACAGGGAGCATGTTTGTGGTGACCAGACCACCAGTGAGGAGCAGCGTGAGACATGATAAACAGGAGATGCCCTTGAAGCATTCAAAAAGGTCCAAGCAAATGGGTGTTGAGAAGTTAATCACAATAGTGATGGTGAGCAGGGAACAATCCATGGCTTACACCATGTGACTGATACTATGCTATGGACTGGTCACCATAACTGGCATATTCAATTATTTTAATTGTCGGCTATCCAGTGCATTTACCACAGAACCCATCCTGCCAATGCCATCTCTATTATCACATCCCTTTCAGACTTTGTGTTTGCAGCATACTCCTCACAAAATCTGCACACTTTTCATAATTTGCAACTCCTACCCCCTACTTTCACCCCAAAATGTGTACCCACAACCTCAACCAATATTTTATCTTTACCCCTGCAGACCTGATGTAATTTGTACTTCTCCCCAAAGTATTGCCCCAACAATTCATTACCTAAAATGGGTATGCCAGGTTCACATGGAAGTTGCAGGGACAAGGGATTTAAAATCTGAGAGAAGTTGGGATAGAAGGTACACATTCCGTGAAGGCACAAGCATAGGAGGCAGACATATTGGGAGTTGTATGGATCTGAAGAGTAGTTCAGATAGAGTATCATATTTTGGGAGTCATATGTTGGTAGCAATAGGGGTGTGCATTTTGTGAGAACAAAAGTGTTACAAGGTGTTGAAGTTGGGTTAGACGTGGGACTAGATCTGGCCACTAGGGGAGGCCAATTTTTTTTAGCATTCTCATGTTGTCTTACATGTGCAACACAAGCAACATTTTGTGACAGCTTGCTGGAGTAGCAGGTTGTGGAGGAGTGGTCTTGTTGTTGCCAATGGCCCCACTACTTTTTTGAGCTGGTCTCTGTGACAACAATAAAAAAGCACACTGTCCATCACAGCCCTTGAGAAGCATGCCATCAACTTGAAAGAATTTCACCGCTGCAATGAAGAAGCGCCTCATCAATGCTGGGCATGCCTTGCCTGTTGAAACATTTCAATAAACATGGAGGCGACTGTCGCCATCCACCTCTCACAATCCCCAGCAATCCAACTTCAGGGGTGCTCAATCCCCCTGTCAGCATGTTTATAACCCCCAAGACTGTGTAGCACACTGGGAGACCACCCCAGTGTGCCTGCATCTGTTCTGAAGCTGACCGCGTTGGCATGTTCCTGCCCCCACACCACCCCACCCCCATTGTGTGCCACACTGACAGTCCACTCCAGTGTGGCCAACATAACGCCCCACAGTCATGGGGCACACTGGGAGCCCACCCCTGTGTGCACAACAGTTGTTTAATTTCACCTGTAAATAAAGAAAACCTTCTCACAATGTCCATTCCTGAAAATAAGAAAATGGTCCGTTGTTGAGTCGGAGCACCCCCCTTCCCCAACCCACACCCACTCTCTGCACACCCCACCTCCCCACACCACCTTCACCCCATACTTACCTCCAGAGCCCAGCACGAAGATCTTCGGTGGAATGGGACATGTCTGAATTCTTCAAAAGCCGACTGCTAACTGAAGAAAATCACAGTAAGCTGTATAATGCCATCAATGGGGAGGTTTCAGCTTAGGTGGATATTGCAGCCATTTTTGTGACTTTTGGCTCCAAATTTTCAACATGGGGTTCTTGGGATCCCACCTCATGAACTCAGCCACTGCCATGTTGTTATTTTGTCCCTAAATGTGATTTTGCAGTCACTGCATGGAATCACCTTTCTGGATGTATTAACAAAATGACAGTGTCACTGTTCATGAAGTGGGCTCCCAAAAAGCCTATGTTGCAAATTTGGTGAAAAAATTCCAAAAAATTACTGTGTTATGAGCCTCCATTGAGCAGTTTATACACATACACTAGTAACTTCAAGAATTATTAATATTTTCACTCCAGATTTTCAACATAGCTATTTTATCACATCACCTTATGAATGGTACAGCTATCATTTTTCACATCCTGCCCCAAATATGTTTTCACGCAACTGGTGCACAGTGGTGCAGTAGCTATGGGAAATCAATGTTTGGGACATACTAAGAAAATCACAGTGACACTGTTCATGAGCGGAGGTCCCAAAATGCTTATGTTGAAAATTTGGTGAAAAAATTCTACAAAATGACTGTGTTATGAGCGTGCATTGTGCAGTTTCCATGCATGCTCATAACTTCAAGAATTGTTTATATTTTCACTCCAGATTTTCAACATTGTCATTTCTTCACACCCCCTTATGAATGGTACAGCTGTCATTTTTCACATCCTGCCCAAAATGTGTTTTCACACATCTTGCACAGAATGGTGAGGTCACTATGGGAAATCAAATGTTTGGGACAGATTAATAAAATCACAGTGCCACTGTTCATGAGCAGAGGTCCCAAATGCTTTAATGAGGTGGGGTCACAAAAAGCCCATGTTGAAAATTTGGAGTGCAAATACCAACAAATGCCTGGGGCATTAGCGTTTCTAACCATAATGTCCCACCTTGTACAGACTGACAGGCATCAGGGGTGTGGCTTTGGATTGTTGGCTGTAATGCTCATGCCATTCCTCCCCCATCCCCACCCTGCAGCCAGTGACAGGCACCGAGGTTTACCTTGGACTCTTCAGCCCCACAGTTCAGCCCATTCTCCTATACTGCACCCATCTCAATGTATTTCCTTATGGAATGGGGTGAGCATAAGGCCTGATGACCCCAAGGCACAACATGACACTTGTCAGAGTCTGCAGGATAGGGTGAGGTAAAATGGCATGAGTGTTATGGCCGATGATCCAAAGGCACACCTCAATGCCTGTCAGTCTCTGCAGGGTGGGGTGGGGTTGCTGTCACTTCCATACTTCACTGCCATTCCTGTTATGCATCTATCTAACTCCTGCACTGCCAATGCCAAGGCTAGCAAGACAACATTTGGCATTGACAAATGCTTGTTTCAACCTACTTTCTGTCTGAATAGCAAGTGCCATGGAGTAAATAACTAAATAGTTGGCCACACAAATGTAAGTACTCCTGAAATACTCATGAGATGATATCCATGCACCCTTAGTAATAAATAGACAGAACCCTGAGAGAAAACAAGGTCATTCATTTTGAAAAGGCATCACCACTCACTGAGGAGTCACCTAGCAGTTAATAAAAGTCTAAGAGATTTTGTGTGAAATGAGTACATGAGAAAGGGGCTGTTCCCATACATTATGTGCAACAAATAAAGCCTGGTTGCCCATAAAGTGGTTAATTTAGCACATTGTACAAGCACAGCCATTGATCTTCAAATCCCTTCCAACAGCCTTTGCCCATAGGTCATATTCATTCTCCTTAGTTCTGCTCTCCTAAATTCTTCTTTTGCTCCTTACTCTGATTTGCTGGCCCTCATCTGCAGTGTCCTCCACAGCCCTTTCACCCACCATTTCTGGAACTTAATCGCCTGCCTGGCAGAGTGCTCCATAGTTTGCCCTATGGCAGAGCTCCCTGAATTTTTCCAATCCTCAGAGACAGTTTAGCTTGAATGTGGTATGCATGGAAGCCCAGTAGGTGGTACAGGGCTTGTTGCAGGATGCCACAGTATACTGCCTTAGCTGGCAGTCTTTTTCCATGTTCGCCATTTCCCAGGGTGCTTTGTGGGCAAGGAAGTTAGTGAGAGCACACATATATACTCCCACAACAGTCAGAAAGCACCTGCCCTCCTTCCAGGGCTCCTCTAGTTCCACCACCTTTAGTCACCCAAGTGGTTGTAGATCAGCAGAGCGCACATCCCTCTCTCCCCAGAGGAGGACAGTATCCTCTGGAATGCTCAGTCCTCCTCACCCTGCCTGGCTCCCAATAACTCAAGATTGCCCTGAACCTGGGTCACCAACAACACGAGCAGTAGCACTACTGCAGTGCTGATGGACTGGCCCTTGCTGTCCTAGATTCCATTAAACAAGATGTGTGGGACAATTTTTATAAAATCCTTCGGAATTTGGAACACCTTGTACACATCACCTCTCAGTTTTTCCCCCTTGGGACATCAACCTTACAGTATGTACAGTACCCAAATACTTTCTCATCCTACTGTATCTCATGTTAATCCTTTCTTTGTCCTGGTTTTATGTCATTTTTGTAATGCGTAAATGCAGCACCCAGAACTGCATATAATACTCCAGGTGGAATCTTGCCAACAATGCATCATCATCTCCTTTTCTATACAATTTATTTTCTTTTCAATGCATCTTAGCAGTCTGCTGGCCATATTGACTGCTGTGAAACACTACTCAAAGAACCTCAAGATCAAATCTATGATTCCTCTCCTCCCCTGATGTACAACATCCCATACCTTATTACCAAGGCCACTGATTTACGTTGATTAAAACAATTAAATTCCATTTTCAAGACTTAAGATTCCAGAATTTCACTGGTGATTGTTACTCTAATTTCTGGATTTTACTGGGATTCTGTTATCATTCTTTTAGTATGTGCATAAATAATCAGAATTAAAGAAGGCTTAATATACAAAGCATTAAATAAAACAAATGAAAATAGTACAGGAAGGAATGAAAAGAAAAACACACTTTTTTATAGATTTACTGATCTGATAGAAATTGTCAGATTCCATGAAATCTTCGTTTTTACCGGTTTTCACGCAGCCCTAATTCCGGAATTTTACCAGATTTTCCGATAAAAACCGAAAAACAGTGGCCTTGCTTATTACTTAACTATTTAGCCCAATACAGTATTTCTTTCTGATCCTTCTGGGACTTGCCTTGGATTTCCTCACATTGAACGATATCTGCCCAACTAACAATCCTATCCATTCAAATCCAGTCATAGTTCTTCGAAATTGTCCTCATTGACCAACTTTGATAGCTTGTATCAGCCACAAAGAACCTCAATATAAGCTAAACTGATATGATTCCAGAACTACTCCTTGCAGTACCTTGCAGTTTTCTGGTTTCCATTCAGGCATTTGTCCCCTTATAAAGCTCTGCCTCCTGTTACTTTGTTTCTAATATATCACAGTAGTTCCCTCTACCAATTGCTTCCTAATTTTCAATATCATCCCACCACTGATACCTTATCAAAGCTCTACAAACTCTAAATGTGGCCTTCTGTCCATTCCTTTAGTGTCCTTATGAAGAACATAATTAAATTTGCATGGTATGACCTCAGTCCTATAAAACTCTGCCATCTATGAACTGCAACTACCAGATCTTGATTTTCAAAGGCTGATGCAGGGCTTGCATTAAGCCCTGTGTCAAAGCAATTTTTGGCACCCATGTACCAAGTTCCTTTGCCACAGCTGCACCCAATTTTCCATTGTTGGGCATAGTTGCAACAGTTTCCTCAGTGTATGGTAGTTTGTGCCAAATATTTGGAGCAAACCCATGCAGAGGGTTTTCCAAATGCTGCAAATTAGACCAGGCAAAATGTCATTTAACTAGCAGCATGTGGCACTTGGGATAAAAAATCCTGATCACCGGCCAGGAGAATGCCATGAAACCTGTGCACCAAACAATCACCAGGGGCCTGCAGCATTCTCAGGGCTTTGAAAATTACACTCCCAGTCTCTAATTCTTCTCTCCTGATCCCTTTTGAGTAATGGTATCATGTGATGCTGTCCTTAATCCACTGGCACCATGTCTGTTTCTATGGATTTCAGAAAGCTATTTCACAGTGGCTGTGACATTTCCTCACTAATGTGTGTTGACATTCTAGGATGGAAAACATCCAGCCTAGGTGCCTTGCTTGCATTTACCTTATTAAAGTATTTGCTACCAGCTCTGTTGTAATGGCTAGTTGGTTACATTTCTCAGTTCCACACATATGATCTGATCCTCTTTAATAGGCATGTAGTAGATCCCCTAGTTTCTTGGTGAAGACTTTTTCAAAGCAACTGTTCAGCTTTCCTGAAATGTCTCTGTCTCCAGATAGTGTGCTGTTTCCTTCCAGTGCCATGGCATCTTCCTCTGATTTCATGTTTCTTACTTCTAGCATAGCTTAAAAATGTTTACTCGTAATTGCTATAGTCTAGCAATACATTTTTCATTTCTCATATTATTTGTCTTTTCAGTACCCTATAATACACTTCTTGCACTCCCTCAGCATGCCCCTGTGATGGTGTGTGTATGTATGTATATATATATATATATATATAAAATGGGTAAGGAAAATGCTGTCTCCTGTTTGGATGAAACATACCATATGATCGTGCTTATAACAGAGCAACACAATACCTGCACTTTCACCCCACTCCAAAACAATTTGGGCCATTTTATAAGATAGATAACCCACTCTACTGTGAGAGTAACCTCTGATATACCCAAGCATTGGGTGGTGAATGATTTCGCCTGCTTAATTACGTATACCAACGCATTACCCAAGGCATGCGATATCAGAGTGCCGACCACACACACCAAAGTGGGTTATCAATTACTTATATACAGTATATTTATATATAAATATATATATAGAGAGAGAGAGAGTTTAGCAACCATTCTTCACACAGGTTGTGTTGGCAAGGGCTTGGGTTGGGGGTTAATAAGCTGAGGCAGGATTTGCCTGGATCATCCCCTTTAAGAAGGTACAGTACCTGGTTCCTCTTGTAAGATTCATGGTTGTTAGGGGAAGCAATAATTCAAAAATGTGTCTTACTCAACCCAAAAAAGTATACTAATATATTTTATTTCATTTAATCCACTGTTTTCATCTTCATTTAGATTTGAATTAATATATCCAATATCTTGGTTCTCATGCTCCTGAAATATATTTCCACATTAAGTTCACATATTCCTGAAATATTTCCACAATAAGTAACGTTCAAGAATTATTAATATGTTCCTTCATCAGACTTGAAGCTTTAATGAAGTTCGCTATTAAAAATAAAAGATAAGAAATTCTTGGTTATATATTTCAAGCATCAATTAATTTATATATATTTAGCTGTATATTTAACTATTTAAAGTATTTAAAGTTCAAGTGGAACAAACCTGAATAAAAACCTGTTAGTGTTCGGAAACATTCGTGCTATGGGGCTGGGACACTGTGCTCTCGTAAATTCAAGCACCTTTATGGTCTCTGTCTATATATCATGAAAAAAACCTTTTATTAAAAGTTACTTCTCACATTTTGAAACAGGTCTAAAAAGATTTTTTATATAGTTCTATGTTCTATTATGACTTACTGGAAGTCTCAAAGTTCAAATCCTTTTTAAAAGACCTTCAGTGTTTCATGTACATACTGGTAAAACGCTGCACCAAAAAAAAAAAGGAAAAGCATGATGTTCTGAGAAAAGTTTTTAAGTCCAAACTCAACAAATATCAAAATGGCTTTTTTATTTTTACCTTATCTTTCATTTACAGGAAGATTCCTTCAGTTTGGACTGCAAAATTCAAACTACAAATACGCGAGTGTTCCCGGCGCCATTACACGCTAATATCTCATGTAGACTGACTACCTACACCTCTCAGGTGAACAAGAAGGGACAGGCCATGCAAGAAACACACCTGTAGGTGTGTTGACATCATGAATGATGTCACCTATGCGGCCCGGTCAAATAATGAAACTTGGCGGACAAATAAAGCACTGCTAAGTCCCCCTCTCGTAAAGTTCAAACATTGCTACAAATGCCTAAGAAAATTTGTCTTAACATAACAAAACTATGGCCATATAGCAATCATATTTATCGTAGACTGAAAAGTCTAATATTATAAATTTTACAATGCTAATGACTCAGACAATCAACATGAGAATACATGAATACCATTATTTATGTCTATAAAATGAAATGTCATTGTGAACAAAATCAAACCCATTTTCTATCGATATTCAAGTTTAAATAATGAGGCGATTTACCTCCTTAAAGTATTTGACTAAAGAGGTTGAAATGAACTGAAGTGTTTTTAAAAAATATTTCACTTAGAACTTCAGAGTACCATATTACTTCGATTATACCCACTATAAAATCCTGAAAAATCTAACTGTCCTGGTAAAATTAATTATATGTATCTAATGAGACATATAGGAAAAAACTGATTTTAACGAATAGTGCTTAAATGTCGTATCTAGATGAACTAAATAATATAGATCGGAAATACTGAAACTGTTGTTTTGAAATAAAAAAATATAAAGGATTAACTATAAATATTTTAATAAAGATGTGAAAGGACCTGGAGGGTAGCAGAAAAAGTGGAAAGAGGTGAAGAAAAAAGGTAGGGGAGAGGAGGGGGAGATGGGAGGGGTGAAGGGGAAAAGAGTAGAGGGAAAGAGAAGGGATGGAAAAGAGGAGGGGAAAGGGAAAAAGGAAAAGGAGGGCAAAGAAAAAGAAGGGGAAAAAGAGGTGAAAAGGATGAATGGGGAAAGGGTGGGGGGTTATGTGAATGGTACAAAGGAAATCTGAAATTAATTAAAAGTGGACCAAATCATGTTTTCATTGAGTCCATATCTAGGTATATAAGTCCTTAATGTATAAATCCAACATGCTTCTCTCCGTAATAAGACCATTTCTCTGTTTCCTCCCTGTGGATGCGCTATTATTTGTTCCAGTCCAAAGAATCGCAAACTTGATATAGAACGATGGTACTCAGAAAAATGTCTGGCTAATGGTGACCTAATGTCTCCTTGTCTGATATTGCTTTTATGTTCAGATATCCATTGTTTTAATGCTCTTGTTGTTTCACCGATATAAGATAATGAACAGGGGCAAATAATACAATAAACCACATATTCAGATTTACAAGTGATAAAGTCTCTTATAACATATTCCTTGTCATCCCACGTGCTTTTAATGTGTTTCATTTTTTGTCCATTGTTACAATGAACACAATTACCACGTGGAAAAAAGCCTTTGATGTCACTTTTCAACCAAGTCATAGATTTATTTTCTGGTGTCCAATGTTGAGTTTTATTAATTTTGTTTCCAATAGTGGTAGTTTTTTTAGCTGTTACCCAGGGTTTATGATTGTCACTATTTCGTTTCACTCTCAACATTTGACTGTATGGAATACTGTCTTTAAGATTCTTTGGATGAAAGGCATCAAAGCATTGGATTTTATTCTCTCAACGAGATCGCAAAATCAACCAAATAAAGATTTTCTGTTGAAACGTACCAGGATAGTACTAGAAAATAATTATTTTGCATTTGAAAATCAAACATATTTAAAAAAAATTGGTACTGCTATGGGAGCCACATTAGCCCCGACTTAAGCCGACTTATACATGGCACATTTTGAGAAAGAATTCATACAATCAGAAGTGAACAGATTTAAATCAAAACTGATTCTCTATAAATGATTTATTGATGACATTCTAATTATCTGAAATGGTACTATACAAGAAGCAAAGGAATTTCATGAATATATAGAATCAATAAGCCATAATCTGTCCTTTACTATGGAATTCAACTCAGAAATTATCAATTTTTTTATCTAAAAATAATAAAAGAGAATGGAAAAATCATAACAGATCTTTGCAGGAAAGAAACATCCACTAATACCATTCTACATGCAAAATGTTTTCATCCAAAGAATCTTAAAGACAGTATTCCATACAGTCAAATGTTGAGAGTGAAACGAAATAGTGGCAATAAACAAAAATATGAGAATAATACAGCAGATTTAACCCAAAGGTTTAAACAAAGAGGTTACACAGATTCAGTTTTGAAATCAAAAAAAGAAAAATTTTACTCTAGAGATAGAACATCTCTTCTACAAAATAAAACAGATGTTGAAACAAGGAAGGAATCAAAAATTACCATGTCTACACAATATTCAGAAAATTTTGGAAAAATTAAACATGTCATTCTATCCAATTGGAATATATTACAAGCTAACGAATTGGGGCAATGGATTTTTCATCATAAACCCTGGGTAACAGCTAAAAAACTACCACTATTGGAAACAAAATTAGTAAAATTCAACATTGGACACCAGAAAATAAATCTATGACTTGGTTGAAAAGTGACATCAAAAGCTTTTTTCCAAGTGGCAATTGTGTTCATTGTAACAGTGGATAAAAATGAACACATTAAAAGCATGTGGGATGATAAGAAATATGTTATAAAAGACTTTATCACTTGTAAATCTGAATTTATGGTTTATTGTATTATTTGCCCCTGTTCATTATCTTATATCGGTGAAACAACAAGAGCATTAAAACAATGGATATCTGAACGTAAAAGCAATATCAGACAAGGAGATATTAGGTCACCATTAGCCAGACATTTTTTGAGTACCATCATTCTATTTCAAGTTTGCGATTCTTTGGACTGGAACAAATAATAGTGCATCCACGGGGAGGAAACAGAGAAATGGTCTTATTACGGAGAGAAGCATGGTGGATTTATACATTAAGGACTTATATACCTAGATATGGACTGAATGAAAACATGATTTGGTCCACTTTTAATTAATTTCAGATTTCCTTTGTACCATTCACATAACCCCCCACCCTTTCCTCCATTCATCCTTTTTCACCCCTTTTTCTCCTTCTTTTTCTTTCCCTTCTTTTCCTTTTTCCCTTTCCCTCCTCTTTTTCATCCCTTCCCTTCCCCTACTCTTTTTTCCCCTTCCCCTCCCCCTTCCTTTTTTCTTCACCTCCTTCCACTTTTTCTGCTACCCTCCATGTCCTTTCACATCTTTATTAAAATATTTATAGTTAGTCCTTAATATTTTGTTATTTCAAAACAACAGTTTCAGTATTTCAGATCTATATTATTTAGTTCATCTAGATATGACATTTAAACACTATTTGTTAAAATCAGTTTTTTCCTGTATGTCTCTTTAGATACATATAATTAATTTTACCAGGACAGTTAGATTTTTCAGGATTTTATAGTGGGTATAATCGAAGTAATATGGTACTCTGAAGTTCTAAGTGAAATATTTTTTAAAAACACATCAGTTCATTTCAACCTCTTCAGTCAAATACTTTAAGGAGGTAAATCGCCTCATTATTTAAACTTGAATATCGATAGAAAATGGGTTTGATTTTGTTCACAATAACATTTCATTTTATAGACATAAATAATGGTATTCATGTATTCTTATGTTGATTGTCTGAGTCATTAGCATTGTAAAATTTATAATATTAGACTTTTCAGTCTACGATAAATATGATTGCTATATGGCCATAGTTTTGTTATGTTAAGACAAATTTTCTTAGGCATTTGTAGCAATGTTTGAACTTTGCGAGAGTGGGCTTAGCTTTATTTATCTGCCAAGTTTCATTATTTGACCGGGCCACATAGGTGACATCATTCATGACTTCAACATGCCTACAGGTGTGTTTCTTGTGTGGCCTGTCCCTTCTTGTTCACCTGAGAGGTGCAGGTAGTCAGTCTACATGAGATATTAGTGTGTAATGGCACAGGGAACACTCGCGTATTTGTAGTTTGAATTTTGCGGTCCAAACTGAAGGAATCTTCCTGTAAATGAAAGACAAGGAAAAAATTAAAAAGCCGTTTTGATATTTGGCGAGTTTGGACTTTAAAACTTTTCTCAGAACATCATGCTTTTCCCTTTTTTTTGGTGCAGCGTTTTACCAGTATGTACATGAAACACTGAAGGTCTTTTAAAAAGGATTTGAACTTTGAGACTTCTAGTAAGTTATAACAGAACATAGGGCTATATAAAAAATCTTTTTAGACCTGTTTCAAAATGTGAGAAGTAACATTTAATAAAAAGTTTTGTCCATGATTTATAGACAGAGACCATAAAGGTGCTTGAATTTATGAGAGCGAAGTGTCCCAGCCCCATAGCACGACTGTGTCCGAACACCAACAGGTCTTTATTCAGGTTTGTTCCACCTGAACTTTAAATACTTTAGTTAAATATACAGCTAAATAGATATAAATTAATTGATGCTTGAAATATATAACCAAGAATTTCTTATATTTTATTTTTAATAGTGAACTTCATTAAAGCTCCAAGTCTGATGAAGGAACATATTAATAGTTCTGAAATATTACTTATTGTGGAAATATATTTCAGGAATATGTGAACTTAATGTGGAAATATATTTCATGAGCATGAGAACCAAGATCTTGGATATATTAATTCAAATCTAAATGAAGAAGATAACAGTGGATTGAATGAAATAAAATACATTAGAACACTTTTTTTTGGTTGAGTAAGACAGATTTTTTGAATTATTGTCACTATCTGTTCAGGTCTCACTCCCCATATTTATATTTTTTCATCTTTAAACTTGAAAAGGAACCCTGAGATCCTTAACCAGTGGACTTTATTGTTAGGGGAAGCAAACATGTTTAAACCTGATGCCCTGTCTTAGGGGCTAATTTATGATGAGTAGCACCTACAGTAGGAGCACAATGCAGTAAAGGAGGAATATCTAAAGCCCTGGGCTAGAAATCTGGGCAGGAACAGAAACAAAGAGAGAGCGACAGAGAGAGAAAGAGGGAGAGAGCCAGAGACAGTGGCGTTTGTCACTGGGCCACATTTAAAAAAAAAATGTGCCTATTGTTAAAAACCTGCGGCCTACAACACAGGGCCAGATTTGTAATCACACAGAATTCCTCAAGCTCTGGCTGCATCAAATATATGTTGCACTGGACCTATGGAAACCTAGTTGAATTTTCATATGCTTGCTTGACCAACTTTTCTTGGTATATATTGTGTCATTCCACAGGACCCCTAACATGCAATTTGCAGCTGAACTTGGCTGCAAGCTGCTGTAAACGTGGGTTGACTGTCCCAACTGTGCCCAAGATTATAAGATCAGTTGAGGCATTCAGCAATACCACAACTGCAGCAATGCAAAGTATGATGCAGGGCTTAACACAAGCTCTGCATTACCATTTTAAAGTGTCTATCCATACTTAGACACAGCAGGTGCTATTTTTGCAACTGTAGTAGATGAATATCAGTCAGCTGTGGTTTCCAGAAGGCTGCATCCAACTGGAGTTGCAACTTCCAATTGGGACTATGCCCACATAAAAAAATTGCTCAAATTGACTCAGTCCATGTGCTGGCTACATCCACCACAGGATGAACAGAACTCTGGATGCAGCCCCTTTGAGCTTCCTAAACTGAGTGATACAATAGATTTGCTGTTGGTCAATGAATAAGTTAATGACCTGCTAGCCTGGGAGAGATGAAGAACAGAGAATAGCCTGAGTAGTTGGTGCTAGAACCAGAAAGAAATAGAAAAGAGAGGAAAGCTCATTGTCCCTGGATCTGAAGGCCAATGAATAGCCAATTTGGGACAAAAGATGGCCTAGAGACACAAGTACAGAAGATACAGGAGAGTATATGAGGTCGATCTATGAGAACTGCTACAAATCCAGTCAGATGAATGTTCTGACAAGCAGGCTTCCAGAAGCTACTCAGTGAAAGCTGGTATTAGATGTCTTAGAGTAAACAGCCCAAAGCAAACACAGAAAGCAACTCAGGAAAAACTGAATGAAAACAGGTAAGTTTCACCTATCTTTCAAAAGCTAAAGTCAGCTATTTTGTTGTTTTTAAATTTAAAGAGATAGTGTCTGAAATAAGGACTATTTCATTTTAAACTTTAAGATGACTTTCCTGGCCATATGAGTGTCCCTATACCACCCAAGCCGCTGGCATACACTACCCATTTACATCCCACCTATTTATGAACTGTTTTTAGCTTAAAAATTAATAAAATCAATACAGTCACAATTGGAAATGTAAGCAAACTCAAATATGTTAAACACCCTTTCACAAACAGGGCCGCAAACTGAAGGCAGGATTTTCTCCCATCATGTCCTAATGTTATGGATTGGGATAGAGCTACTAAAATTTTGTCTCACTATCAACTGTCTACAAGATTCTTATTTTTTATTCTATTATCAGAATGACTAATATATAATAATAAAAAGTAAAAAAATTGTTGCATACTGTTTGAATTATCTAGTATGTATTACTCTATCATGTAGATAGCACTGTGTAGATGTTTATTTGCCTTGTACAGAATGACTGAACAAAAGTAAACTTTGACTGGAAGCCATTGAGAATTAGTTATTAACTAAATTGGCCTGTTCTCCAAATAAACATACTGGTTCCTATACATGAAGGCATACCATGCCCCTGTGCCCCAATATACAGTCAATATGGCCAAGATACTCACTTCCTGGGTATCTGATGGACAACTGTGGATGCATAACAAGCATGCACTCACATAGCAACACTGGCCAGGACCAAGCACAGGGGATCCAATGCAACTACACTCTCATTCCTGGCATGGGGAGGTGAATGGGCATGCCTGTGGAGGACCAGCAGAGGGTGGATACATGATGCATTTTGCACTCCACCAGGCTGATGTTGGAGGGGGATTTCCATTATGTAAGACAGAGGGCTGCCATAACTGCTATGCACCCACCCATGAATGGAGCTCCATTTGTCATACAGTGCCCCACAGCCAAAGGCCCTAATTGTTATCACTGCCATGGAGGGCTAGAGGGTGGTGGGAGGCTACAGTGTGCCAAATTCTGAAATTGTAAAGTTTATATCAATTTCAATAAAGTTTATTAAATTGCAAACAAAAATAAAAAGAAATGGTAAAGTTTATTATGGTCCGCTGGGGACGTAGCATCCCATACATGT
The DNA here is from genome assembly GCA_016271365.2 of Neoceratodus forsteri. Lineage (NCBI taxonomy): Eukaryota > Metazoa > Chordata > Ceratodontiformes > Ceratodontidae > Neoceratodus > Neoceratodus forsteri. The sequence continues at coordinate 761,237,276 of CM057455.1, read as the reverse complement.
GCCTCCATGTCCCATAATTTCCTGCTCCCATGGGGCAAGGGGTCCACCGTGTGGTCCATTTTGGGTTCCTGATTAGAATTCCCCAGTTTGGCCCATGTTCACCCCCCTCCCGGACAGCCCCATCCCTTTGGAAGATCTATGTGGCCACACTCAGGCGGCAAGGAGATTCTGCATACTGACCCCACACATTTTATGGGGGCTGGTTATGTGGTGCAGAATTGCATGGCCCAATATACATCCCCGCTGGTGTATACTGAGCATCTTCATGCATTGGATCCATCATATTTACTACTGCTCTGTCTTATAATCCTAGTTCATGATTATAAAATAAATTCCATACTGTTTAAGGATCAGAATGTGAAGGGTATATAAAAAGAATATAACTTTTGATACAATGAAAACACATACTTAAAAAGCATACTAGGACTCCAGAAATGTACCTTGGCAACACTACTGTGATTAGAATTAGGACTAAGTCCATTATCAATATACACAAACATTAGAGCAGTGGGATACTGGAATAAGGTAGGGGTATGCAAATGTCTTTTCTGGAATATTCAGCCAAAGCTCCCCCATCCAAAATTCTATAAAATACCAACTACTGCCCCCCGCCACTCTCTGCCAGAAGCCCAGCTCCACCCTCCTCTCCCCAAAGCACATAGAACTGGAGTAATTGAATCTCATTTGAAAAATAAAATACCCTGATGGGCAACCAGCACAACCCACCAAACTCCAAGGCTGGCCATTGCTCCATCTCAATACAGTGAAAATATGTTTGTGACTCTAATTACAGTGATGGCAATATTGGTGACTGTAAATACAACAACCAGAATGTAAGTCAAAGGTAGTTATGGCAGTGTTTGCTTTCTGTGGGGGGATTCACTCCCTGCACTTCCCTTTGTGGGGGACTTTGTCCCCGCACCCCCCTTACTAATATATCTAACTCTGAGGTTGTAGCATCCTGGGGAGGGGGGAAGTAAGTATCGCTGTAACTCTGTTCACTGTACATTCCGGTTGCCATAATTACAGTCACAGATTTGTCACTTCCGTAATTATAGTCGCAGATCTGTCTTCACCGTAATGTCATGCTATCCTGGCCATCATCTTTCTAGTGTAAATGTATCACTCATTTACATTTAAAAAAATACTTTATGTCCCTCCACCTCCCCACCCACTCAGCAGCATCTTCCCATCCAGTACCCATTTCTCAGTAGAAAAAGCTGACTGGTACAACCCACAGTCCTCCACAGCTGGCCTCCTTCTCATGAATGAATGATTGAATGTGCTTGTGTGCTTTCTCACTCTGTAGAGAAACTATTTAATCAGCTGGTTTCACTATAGTGTGAGCAAGTGAACAAGTTGTTTCATTCATGAGAAGGCACCAGCCCCGTAGGGGGGTGTTTGTTGAAGCTACCTTCTCCTACTGTAAAATGGGTGCTGGTACTGAGGGGGAAGGGAATGTGTGCTGCCAGTCTTGAGGGGGGAACATGAAGTATATTTTTAAACCAAAAACAAGCACTATATTTACACTGCAACAATGGTGGCCAGTTGTGGAAGTGGGCAGATTGTGCCAGTTGCCAGCAATGGAATATTTTTCCAAATGTGATCAAATTTATCCAGTTTTGGGTGCCGGGGAGAAGAAGGGTGGGATCAGTATTCTTACAAAGAGTGGAGGGACAGGGGTTGCATTTTACAAGAGTTGGGCTGGGGGGATGAGGTTGGGGACAGTTTCCTTTTTCTTTCTTTTTGGAAAAGATAATATTTTCCAAACATGAATAACCCACTATTCAGGAAGGGCTGCCGAATATTCAGAAGTTCTACTATTCATGGAATTCAGGAAATTAGAATGGGCCTCTGCACACTCTTAGTGGAAATGGACTTTTTAAGAATGCCAGTACTCTGTTGGAAAGAAGAACTGGGAAAATGTAACAGCAATGCAGCCTTTCTGTGGTGCACAGAGATCAAAGATTTTCTCTTCAGCAGTGGACTGGACTACTTTTGGCAGTATTTTAGTATGTGTACAATAGATAAAAGGAATCAATACTAGGCATTTTAGCACATGCAGCAAAATTAAGAAATATAAAGGAAATAGCATTAGAAATACAAACAATTAAATAGTGAACTATTTTTCCTCAAAAGCCTAACAAAAGTGTAAATGTCCCCTTTATCTTATCTTACATTTTTTCCTTGTTTTGTTTTACCAGGAGAGACATACTAAGCTGAAAACTTGTTCATAGGTGCAACCTGGGAACAGTATGAAGTTAAGTGACTTGCTTAGGGTCACACAGTATGCAAGTAGAGGATGTGGGATTCAAACCCAGGTCTCCTGGTGTGGAGCTCAGTGTCTTAAACCACTGTGCTACACTGCCTCCTTTAGCAACCATTAAGTTACTTTTAATATAATCATCTAGTATTGCTTAACATATGGTTGTTATTTTGAAAATAATTCTGTCTTCATGGCCTGAGAGCACATCATCAACACTGACACTAGTGACACCAGCAACCAAGGCTCAGAAATGAACCTGGGACCTGAGGGTTGGCAGAAAGAGAAGGTTTGATTGTCCTGCAGGATGCTTGCCTCCTATGAGTGGGAGGCTGACCAATTCTGGTACTGGAACACCTTCTGAGTGAGCCCAGAATGAGTGAGCTAGTTAGATATGGCAGTGGGAGGGGAGGGAGACACTGTGGCTTTGTGGTGTGCATACCTGCTACATAGCACATGGCCATACTGTACATTGACAGTCAAGTATTTCTCAAGGGGAAAGGAAAACAGAGAAAAGAAAACCAAGCTAGCCAGGATGATGTTGGCAAGACTGAGCTCTATACAGCAGGCTAAACTAGCATGAAAGTGCATCCAGCCACCAAATGTGTTGAGTCAGGGTGGGGAGTGGTATCTCCCTCTGAAGGCCCTACCATGGAAAAGTTATCTACAAGATACAAAAAGGTGCTCCTTGAGGTCTATGTTTGTGATAGGGTAGACAATAATTTGGTAGATGGGGATTGGGCCTGACTGGGAGAGGAGAAACAAAAAAAAGAAAAGAAAATGCTTTTAAAAAAAAAATGATGACTAAGGCTGAAATAAATTAGAGAACTGGTAATATCAGAGAGTTCTCAGCCATGTAATAATGAAAGACAGAAAGTAAATAGAATTATTATCCCAGTGAATGCTGTATGTAACTGGCGCTGAAACAATGTTTTTATAAGTTTATAGGTCCAGTTGGTGGGCCTCTTACAGATGTAAGAATGTTGCCTCACATGTTTTTAGGACCATTTGCTAGTGCATTCCCTAGGCACTCACCCATTTTGGCAAAGTCAGCCCTCCTAAAGTCCAATACTTTTGTCTTTGTATGGCTTGACTCTATTGCTGTGTTTATTGTGAACCATACTGTTTGATGGTCGCTAGTTCCCAGATGGCTATCCACTTCTACATCTGTGATCCTCTCTTCATCTCCATTTGAGAGAACCAAGTCTAACTATACCATATAGTGCACCAAACCCACCCTTCTCCTCCCCACACACACACACACACACACATATACACACGCACACGCGTGCACACACACACACACACTCTGACATTCATATAGTCAGTCACTCACATACACAGAATCTGGCAAACTCACACACACTCACACACACACATATGCATGTATGCACACGCACACACACAAGCACACACTCACTCGCTCATTCACATACACACACACACACACACACAGTAGGACAGATTCACAGTCACTGTATGCTCACTCTATTTGCTTGACAATTGATTTTTGACTTCTATCTATTTATGAAATTGTGTGGGAATTCTCTGTGGGACTCATGCACATTGTTGTTTACTTAGGTTATAGTATTATTTTTTGGGTTGTACCCTTTTTTAAAAAACAAATGACTGTATTATCAACTTACAATTTTTCTACAAATATTTTTACTGCATTCTTTATTGTTTATAACTTGGACTCTAGCTTTTCTTTGGTGCAATTTTTTTTTTTTTACTTGCAGTACCTTGTACAGTGTTGAATATTACTGATTTCACATTTATGGTTGGCAGGTGGAAGCAGGACCCAATAATTTTTTTCCACTTTGGGGACACAGTCTGGAGCCATTCACTTGAGCTTGTACTCTGCTAAACTTTTTGGTGACACTGGTTACTTACTAAATTTAAGATATGGTACTGCTTCTCTTCATTAATTCTTGAATAATCATTCAAGCGTTGGAGCTGTTTATACCCTGAAACTTGTATGGTTTCAGTAGGGGGCACTCCACTCTCACATAACCTCTGTATCATACGCTTCCGTACCAAATGATTCGTGATTTTTTTCTCAGTTTGTATTCCTGCTTTTTGTATCATTGTTTTCATTAGGATTCTTAACTGATTTATACCAACTGCCAATTTTTAAACCAGGATGCTGGGTGGTGTTTCATACTGATTGTGTTTATTGACAGAAAAAAAGGTGAATCTGCTGTTAGACACTTTTCTGGCTTGTGACTCTTGTAAGATACATAGTTGGTCACTGGGCACATGATGGAGTTGTTCAGAGTGGCATAGGCCCTGGGCTTTAGTTTTCGTGTCTCGCATGGATTTGCACCATGCCTTGTCTTTATCTGCCATTCTTGATTAAACTGGATATATTTTAGATTGTTTACATCACTTTTACGGTCAGTGTCACCCCACTTTATGTTTCTGCTTTCAGTATTCCCCCTGATGCTGATAAACATTGCCACTGTAATCCACACTGTATTTGGGATAGATTCAGGAGTATGTGGCCCTAGCTGCTCAATAGCATATAGCTTGTCTATTAGTGTATCTGTAAGTTCATCCACAGCATTGGGTTTGTTGCCTCTGCCTTCGCTTTTGAGCACTTTTTGTTTCAACTGCAGAACTTGCCTTGCAGTTTGAAATATAACTGATGTAGATAGGGAATGAGGGAATGCTTTTGCTTTCAGGTGACATTCTAGACTTTGAAAAATTGATTGGAGCGACAGTGGTTCCTAGTGACTCCCATCTTTTTTGTAATGTTCATAAAATAGTGACTGAGCATTTTATCTAGTTCTGTTGGTGGCAGTAGGTGGAGTTCTGTGATCATTTTAAAGATCATATGCACACATATTTCATAAAAAGCCTGAATTCATGTCCCTGTGTCATGATTAGTATTTCGTGAAAATATCATGCTGTTTGATTTTGTGGTTTTCTTTAAATCTGCATCTGTGAATGTGCTCTGCAGTAACTGAAAACAGAGCGAAAACAATTAGCTCTACAGAATGCTATAACTAGGAACTGCAACAGCCTATTTAGTCAATCAGGGGCTTAATTGCTGAAGCAGCAGACTAGACCAGTATGATGTCATTGCTCACTGACAGGGATAGAAAAATCTTCAGTTTCTTCACTGTTTTCAGTTTCTGCAGAGCACATTAATAGACGCTGATTTAAAGAAAACCACAAAACCAAACAGCATGATATTTTCAGGAAACACTAATCATGATACAGGGATGTGAATTCAAGGGAATTCAAGCTTTTTATGAAATATGTGCATTTGATCTTTAAAATTGTCTTTTATATAGGTGCAGAAGCTTTATACATCTGCTCTTGTTTTCTCCATGGTATTTTGGTTTTTACCACTTTGAAGAAGGCTTCTATGGTTTCCATATCTAGGTCTAGGTTTGTGACCAATGGTAATTGTTCTGCTGCTTCAGTTGTTGTGCTTTGCTGCAATAGATGGAGGTTTGAGTTCAAGGCGGGGTTATTTACAGTGTCTTGTAAAAATTGTGAATGTACATTCTCTAGGTCCTGACATTGTTTACTCTGTACCGATGCAGTGCTACATTCACTGTTGTTTGCTCCCACAGGTTCTTGGTTCATCTCTGGCTGTGGGTCTTCAAGAGGCTCTCTGTCAGTTTCAATCTTGGTGAGGATTTCTTCAAGCTCCATAGTGAATGAATTATCTAGTGCCATGTTGTTTTTATGCAGTTCTGATAAGATTTTTTAACAGCACTAGCTTATTTTACTAAAGTTATACTGCAGGCTTGCAACGTGATGTAAAAAGTATGTTCTCAGAAGGGAAATGTTTGTTTTAAAATTCAAAGTGCCATTGGCATGGGGGATAGGTCGGGTTGCTGCTAGCAATGGCTCGAGACAGCGCTGGTGATTTTTACAATTAAAACAACTTACTGGCATGTTACAACAGTGCTGTTCTGACATTGGGAAGTGGGGCTGCACGTCGAGAGAATTGCAGTGATTTTTTTGCAAACTACGGGGGCTTATGAAATGCAATTGGTGCCTGTATTAGGTGATTTTTTTTTTACTGTTAAGACATGGGTCACTGATTAAACATATTTAGCAATAGTACTGAAATGCATAAATGGTGATCACTTTTAAGGTTAATTGAGACTTGAATCTGCTGATTTTTTAAACCATAGCTACTTTACAGACTAACATGAAGTGCCAGCTGATTGTCACTGAGTTTAATGGTAAAGTGTTAGTCCTGGCTATTCTTTTTTTTTCCATTCAAATTTGATTGAAGTTTTCAATACAGAGAATAAAACATTACAATATTAACATGATCCAGTCACAACAGGTACAAAGTATGTAATGATTCATTTCCTCTCCAACTCCCCTCCCACCCTGCCCAGCACCCGCTCCGGACATCGCAGCACAACATTTTACACTCAACACCATACCTATGGATGCGGCATTCAAATGCTTAAACTTGCACTGCGTAGAGGGTTTGTAGCAGACCCCAAATCTTGTCAAACTTCCTAATTTTACTGTGAAGACTTGCAATAGTCCTATCTGTTCTGAGATTAGCAAGTAATTCCTGGAGCCATTCAACATAAGTTGGTACATCCGAGTCTTTCCAATGTCTTAGAACCGCTTTCTTAACAGATAGCAAAATTAAAGCTATATGATACTTCCTGTTCACCACTGAAATGGAGGAGAAATCCTCCAGAAGACATATTTCAGGGGTGAATGAGTCTGACAGCCCTAGAAGAGGGTCAACTCATTGTTTAATAGTAGTCCAAAGTGGAACAATTTTGGAACAGCTCCAGAAAATATGAAGAAGGTCTCCTCTTTGCATTTGACATCTTGTACAGAGAGGAGAGGACACCAAACCCATTCTGGCCAACTTCTGCAGAGAATAATAAATATTGTGCAAAATTTTGAATTGCAGTAACCTGAGTCTGTCCTGCTGGAGAAATTTATGGCAGCTTTGCCACAGAAGAGGCCAGTCCAGTTCTTTGCCCTGGAAAAGGGAAGCCCAGAAGGTAATGGGACCATAATTATCAGGGTAGGCCCAAGTAAATAGAGCGCTATATATTTTGGATACAGCATGGGGTGAACCCGCCAGATCTGTTAAAGTAGCTTGAAAGCTGATATGGGTAGCCGGAGGGGGGATCGAACCTATTACCTTAGCCAGGAGATGACGAAGCTGGAAAATCTTAAAAATACTTGTACAGGGTATCGTAAACTTGTGCATAATATCTACTGAAGAGCACCATTGTCTGTTGGGTGTTATGAACTCATCAAGATGACAGTCTCCTATCTGAGGAAGCCAACTGACTGAAAGGGGCTAGTTATCTAGTAGAAAACTGAGGTTACCTCTCAAGGGTTGAAATAAATTCTTGAGATTCTCATATTTCAGAAATGCGCACAATTGAGTACGAACCCTAATCGAAACTGCTATAGGGGATCTATGTAGAGGTTCATGTAGGGAGCTAACTCTGGTATATAACAGCACAGCTGGGTAATAACCATGTTTTTTTATGAAGACTGACTCCACAGCTAACCAGATCAGGGTGTACGTGGCCAGAGTAGGCAACTGATCCACGGTCAGCCACCGGATATACTTGTTGGCCTGGCTGGCCCAATAGTACAGCCCAATGTGGGGAAGCCTTAATCCTCCTTTAACTTTAGGAGTGGCTAATTTATGGAATGCAATCCTAGTTTTCTTATCCCCCCATAAAAAGGTAGAAATCATACTGTGCACTTTTTTAACCCAAGACAAGGGGAGCTATACGTTCAACATATTGAGGGGGTAAAACAAGCGTGGGAAAACATTCATTTTAATCAAATTGATCCTACCCCAGAGAGAGGGGAAGGAGGGTCCATCTGTGAGGGCTTGCTCTATTTTGTGTGCCAGGGCATCAATATTTAATTGTCTAAGCCAGGCAGCATTCCGAGTTAAAAGGAGCCCAAGATATTTAATACACCTAATAACTTTCAAATAAGGGGCTCTAAGTATATACTAAAAAGGAGGGGGGACAGGGAGCATCCTTTTCTGGTTCACACATGCAATTTGAAGGGACTAGAGATAACCCCATTGCATGAAATTCTGGCTGAGGGAAACTTATATAGCGAGCTAACCCAGTTCCAGAATTATGTGGGGAAGCCAAATACCTCCATTGCTACAAACAAATAATCCCAATGGATTCTGTCGAATGCCTTCTCGGCATCCAGAAAAATCAGGACCATTGAATGAGAAGCATCCCTGGATGCCAAGAAGACGTGAGCCAGAGTCTTCAGATGGTCCACTGAGGATCTCCCCTTCATAAAACCTACCTGTTTAGCCCCAATTAGAGAGGGAAGAACTGCTTCCAAGTGATTGGCTAGTAATCTTGTCAGAATTTTAATGTCATGGTTGAGAAGGGAGATCGGCCCATAACTTGAGACCAGGTCAGATGGCCTATCAGGCTTGGGCAACAGAACAATCAAAGCCTCGAAAAGGGAGGGATCAGATACCTGACCAGAGAGGATAGACTGAAAAAGTGGTTAAAGGATGGGAGTCAGTTGCTTAGAAAAAGTTTTGTAAAAATTGGAGGTGAACCCATCCAGACCCGGAGATTTGTCCGATGGAAGGGAATTAATTACCCTTTCTATCTCACCCTCAGAGATGGGAGACTCCAGTGTCTTCTGCTGGGACTTTGTAAAAGAGGGTAGTTGTAAGTCCCTCAGGTATTCGTACAGCCTTTCATCAGATGGAGGGTTAGCCATAGGGCCATATAAATCCCTAAAATAACTGGTGAACCTCCTCCGCTATCTTCAAGGGCAAGACTTTAAGGGAGTTATCTTTAAAGGAATGGACCACAGGAATAAATCTGGGAGATTCCTGCTGCTTAATATGCAATGCTAACATTCAACCAGCTTTCTCTCCCTGATCAGTATATGCAGCTTTTGTTTTCAAAATTGCAAATTCAACTTGCTCCACCAGCATAGCCAGGTAGGCTCCTCTCAATTTTGTTAACTCTTGTTTAAAATCTCTGAGGAGGATGAAGAGAGAGTAATCTCCATGCCCCTAATCTGAGAATGGAGATCGGAAACCCGAGATGCCCTCTCTCTCTTTTCCTTCTCGATGTTAGGCCAATTATAATCCCTCTTAAATATGATATACAGGCCCCCCATATCGTATCGGGCTTTCCAATGGAGTTAGTGTTAGTAGCAGTGAACTGCTCTATTTGGGATACTATATATTGAACCGTCTTTGGCTCCTTCAATATTTGATTATTCAGCTTCCACCTGTTCCCTTTGTTTGGCAAGGAAGCTAAGGATACTAAGCAGGTGACCACTGAATGATCTGACGGGGGCCCTGAGACAATACTAGAGCCTATAACCCCTGGTAAAAGAGCTTGGGAAATTAGTATATAGTCAATCTGCAAGGAGGTTGCATGAACCTGGGAAACAAAAGAGTACTCCCTTGTACTGAGATGCAACACATGCCACACGTCACAGAGACCTACAGAGTCCAATAGATCCCTGAAGGCTCTTTGGGCTGGGGAGAGACCTTGACGGGATTGACCCACTCTGTCTAGACCCTGATCAAAAACAAGGTTAAGGTCACCCCCTATGACCATAGGGATATCCAAAAATGGAGTTAGGGCTTCAAAGTTAGGGGAGTCTATGTTAGGACCGTAAACAGTACCCAAGACAATGTCCAAGGTATGCAATCTACCTTTTACAAACAGAAATCTTCCCAGAGGGTCAGAGACTGCTTGGAGAGGTTTGAATGGAACTGATCTGTGCAGAAGGATCATAACCCCTCTACTCTGGGCCGTGCCTTCCTCCGCAAAAGTCTGCCCAATGTGTTGTTGTCTCATTTTGTCAGCCTCCCCATTAAGCAGGTGCGTTTCCTGCAAAAACATAATTTCTGTCTTCAAATAGTTTAAGTGCTTCAAAATTTTATATTGTTTAGTTTTATGCCTCACTCCTTTAATGTTCCAACTAATAAATTGAATGTTTCTAGCCATCACCCTTATCACCAGTCAAAGACCTTTCAGAGTGCCGCTTGTGCTCATATATAACATCCATACTGTGCCAAATGTAATGTGTGCTGGGCGGTTCTACCCTCCCCCACCCTACCATTACTTAGTGCTGTCCCAAACCCCCACAAGACACCCCATAAACCCTAACCCCCTCCCCTCCCATCCCCTTTGGCATGGTACATGATGATCGCTACCCAAAAGTCCTCTCCCTCCAACCCCCACCCTCCCAAGCAAGAAAACCAGGACAAAAGTACCCCGTTGTATCTGGAACATTCCATGAAGTACCCTCATTTTCTTCATCTTAGCTACTCCCCTTAATAGTTCAGGAGAATTATCTAAGCATGCCCAACATAGCAAAATTGCCCTTCCCCTTGTAACCCCAACACACCATGCAGTAACAAGTACTGCAAAGCAAGAGGTGTGTAAAACACTGATAACAAAGGTAAAAATAATGATCTCAGATGCCCTCTTGTGGCGCCACTTAAGAACTATGTGCATAACAGCCGCTACCGCCCTCTCAAAAAATAAAGGCGAGTTTATGCACTCCAAGGTTACTGTCCAGGCCACTTTACTTTAACTCCAGAAGCTGTAACTCCAACTTTCTTTTAAGGGAAATATAAAGAAGGGACCCTCCAATGAAATAAAACAAGCAGGACTGTAGCAAGAATGCTTACAATCGCCTGATTGAAGCTTTCAAACACCTCACTTTCTAAACCTGTCTGCAGTACCGAGGTCCCCACCTGGTAGTCAAAGCATGCAGGCATTTTAAAACAAAAGAAAGGGAAGCCGTGGGAAGACATGGGATTAATGTATAGGCCAGGATGGGACCTCAGTTACAGGCAGGATCTCATTGTAAGCTCAAAAGGACCTGATCACCCCCCATTGCATTGAAATCAAGGTATCACCCCTACAGGAACAAACAGCTATAACTATATAAAATAAGTCATAGCTTGGCCATTAATACATCGCCCAGACGTCCATTAGCTGAAGCAAAATCTGAATAACCACAGGTGCCCACTTGCACCTCACTTCTATACCAGAAGGCAAGGCTGGGCTTAACATTAACTAAAGCATGCAAAGTCAGCATAATGGTAAGCAGTCCTGGAGATAACTGCCAAAGTGGGAATAAGGTGTCTCTTTTAGGTCAAGGAGGTCACCCTCCATGATAATTTTGGCATACGAGTGGGTAACCAGACAGAGCAACTTGTTGGAGAGCTAGCCCAAGAGACTTTTCTGAGATCTGTAAATTAACAGCAGCTAAACAGTTCCACCAGTTCCACCAGAGGACAGTGCTGCATAGCAGACTACTCCAGGTCGAGGTTCATTTAGGCTTGAATAAGTCAGGAAGCTCTTATTTAAGCCCTGCAGTTGCCAACTCCACTTCTTCGTAGGTCACCCAGGAACCATTCAGAAAAACTTGAAGTCTTGCAGGGAAACCCATTCTGAACTTGATTCCTGCGGCAATTAGTTTGAGGAACAATTTGTGAAATGTGGCTCATTTCTGATGCACAGACAGAGGCAGATCTTGCGCCACCCTCAACTTATTGCCTTCCCATTGCAAATCTTGTGTGTCTTTGGCTTTGTAAAGAAAGTGCTGCCACTCCTGAAAATTCAGAAAACGAAATATAAACAACCTTGGGGGGCTCCATCAGGGGGAGGGGGGCGTAGTGCATGATGAGCTCTATCTATGATGTATCCTGCTCCAAAGGGGGAAGGACCTGCCACCTTTTCCATGAACCTCTTAACAAACTTAATTGGGTCAGAGCCCTCTTCTCCTTCGGGCAGACCTATAATTATCGCATTATTGCAGCGACTATGACCCTCCAGATCTTCCACTTTATTTTCCATCTTCACTAGCCTTTGCCTCATGGCTACCAAATCCAGCTCTGCTTTGCCCTGTTTCCTCTTGACAGGACATATGTGTGCTTCATTATCAGCTGTTTTCTTAGAAAGCTCCTCCAAGGCGTTCAAGATTACTTTTATTTCTCCTGCCATGCTCTCCATTTTGACCTTAAAAGGCTGAAACTCCTCTAAAAACTTAGAGCGAGTAAGAGGATCCGAGTCGGAGATCTCGCTAGTGGCAGGCTGCGAGGGCTGCAAGGAGGAGGCCCAGGCTTTTTTAGAGGCCTTCTCCGGCATTGCAGGAGGCGTGTGTTTGGTGGCGATTTTCCACATCTCCTCTTCCATCGACTGCTTATCAAGGAAGTGCAACCACTTAGAAAGCTACAGCTCGGATGATCGGCCATAAATTTTGTTGCAGAAAGGGATTTTTAGGAATATTTAGTGGGTGGGAGGTCAGAGCTAACAGAGAGGCATCCTACTCAGTGAGCCACATCACATGACTCAGTCCTGGCTTTTCTTATTGAGTAATGTCAGCGGGGTGGAGGTAGGGTTTTGTGACATATCTACTGTACTAATAACTATTGTCTGATCTAGCTACTGTGTAAATAAATGGTGGTGACATACTTACTTTGTACATAAACAACTTTATTTACACAGTTGCTACAATACACTTTTTTATGATATGCATTTATTGTTAACATCTGTTGCATAAATAAATAAACATACATATATTACATTATTAATTTTAAAGCTGAAAGGCGAACAATAAAACCTTTACAACTACTAATAATTAATAACCAAACCATACAAAACAAGTTGCCACTAACAGGTAGATAACACTGTGTAACAGTTGAGTTGTCTCGTATGTCTAAACAAATGTGTTCTATATCTGAAAGCCATTAAAAATGAGATATTAGCTCAACTGATCTGTTCTCCAAAATAACACAAATTTATGTAAATTGGTGAGTATAAACAAAGGTAAATAAATCTAGGCCTACAGGTAGACATACATGAAAATAAATATTTATTTTCAAGTATGTCCATAAAACAAATGTCGGTTTCCAAGCACGTGTTTGATCAAGCCATTCAGTCAACCAAGTTTAGCTGTTTATTTTTACTAGCAACATGTATTTGTGTTGTATGAATCAATTATTACACTTGCTCTGATTGTATAATCAGAAAAACGTTCACTTGCACTTCCAAGCTTGTGGCGGTATCACTATTTATTTATTTAAAGCTTCTGTTTACAATGTCTTTGAGTTAGAAGCTCTTTTACAAAGGCTCCACCTCAGGCACATGTAACATACAGTAACATATCATGGTTACTAATAGAGGAGATATTTACAAATTAGACAAACATTTCTGGTAGAAGCTAACAGCCTTGTCTAGAGAACCATCTACCATTACAGTGAGGTCATAATGGGTGTCATGCTTGATCAAGGGTAGGTGGACTTTGAGTATGAAGGTGGAGTAGAGGGGAGGTAAGGTAATAAGTAAAGAGGCTTAAAGGTACTCATGAAAATAAATCTGATTATACAATCAGGGCAACTGTAATAATTCCTGTTTAATGCTACCACATTTAGAGTAATTCTTGACTACATAAAGTTTCTAATAGTGTCGCCTGTCAAGAAAAAGCAGTCCTATCACTGTTTCTGCTGTAATATCTTTCAGGATACTGCAGCAGTTCATTGTAATTCAATAACAATTACTCCAATGTGACATGCAGTAAACTGTGACATCCATACCTCTCAACTGTACCACATTACGAGGAACGTTCCTCATTTTGCTTCACAATAGCTCCCTGTTCCACATTGTGAGGACATGTTCCACATTCAAAGTCAACATTTTAAAGCAAAAACCCATAGTAAATGATGCAAAAAATATAATATTCAATTAATAACAGACTTTCTGAACATAAATGCAACATGTTAACAGTGTTTTGAGCTTCTTAGGTAAAGATTTGAGTAAGTGTTCCACATTTTGCCCATTTGTTCCACATTCTGACAGGCAATGTTCCACATCTGGGGGACAAAAGGTTGAGAGGTATGGTGACATCCCATACAGAGTGACTGATGCCAGTTGGTGCCATTGCATAGCATGATTAAAACAAATCATAATCCAGGCCAGTGATACCAGTACAAAATAATGCTTTTACTTTGACATTAAAAAGAGATTCATCAACCAGCTTATTCTATAATTATTCAATTTTGGTTACATTCCATACAAAACAACAGTAATTTTCATCCCCAGTTGCATAATGTTGCACTATAAAATATGCAATTTTTACGTTTGTTTGCACGCATGTGCAAGAAACATAGTGCCATAATATTTGCACTCTGGATTTTCAACATTGCCATTTTATCACACCTCCTTATGAGCAGTACAGCTGTCATTTTTCACATCTAGCCCAAAATGTGTTTCCGCGCATGTAGCGCACAATGCCGCAGTCAGTGTGCGAAATCAATGTGTGGGACACATTAAGAAAATCACAGTGACACTGTTCATGAGCAGAGGTCTTAAAATGGCTATGTTGAAAATTTGGTGAAAAAATTCCTAAAAATGACTGTTTTATAAGTGTGTGTTGCTCAGTTCCTACGTACGCTAGTAACTTCACAAATTTTTAATATTTGCACTCCAGATTTTCAACATTACCATTTTACCATACCTCCTTATGAGCAGTACAGCCCTCATTTTTCACATGTTGCCCAAAATGTTTTTCCCTGCATGTAGCGCATAATGGCACAGTCGGTGTGTGCAATTAATGTTTGGGACAGATTAAGTAAATCACAGTTACACTGTTCATGAGTAGAGGTCTTAAAATGGCTATGTTGAAAATTTGGTGACAAAAGTCCATAAAATGACTGTGTTATGAGTGAGCATTGCGCAGTTTCCATGCACCCTCATAATCCCATGACTTTGTAATATTTCCAGTCCAGATTTTCACCAGTGGCATTTTTTCCACACTTCCTTATGAACAGTACAGCTGTCATTTTTCACAACATGGCCGAAATGTGTTTTCACACTTTCAGCACAGAAATGCATGGTTGCTGGGAAATCATTGTTTGGGACAGATAAAGAAAATCACAGTGACACTGTTCATGATCAGAGGTCCCAAAATGCCTGTGTTGACAATCTACTGTAAAAAAATCTCCAAACTAATTACATTATGAGTGTGCACTGCACAGTTTCTATGCACACTCGTGACTTCACCAGTTTTTTTAATATTTTCACTTCATATTTTCAACATTGCCATTTTTTACACCTCCCCATGAACAGTACAGCTGTCATTTTTCACATACTGTTCTGAATGTGTTTTTGCACCTGTGGTGCTAAATGCCATAGTCGCTGTGCAAAAGCAGCTTTCAGCTGACAAACTGATATTGCCACTGTTCATGAGGTGGGGGTCACAAAAAAACCATGTTGAAAATTTGGAGTGAAAATACCAAAGAATACCTGAGGTGTTAGGGTTTCCAACCATAACGCCCCAGCCTGTAGAGAATGACAGGCATCAGGGGTGTGACTTGAGATTCTCACCTGTAATGCTCATACCATTCCACACCCTGCAGCCAGTGAGAGGCATCAAGGTATGCCTTGGACTCTTCGGCCCCAAAGTTCACCCCATTCTTCTATACCACACCCATCGCACTATTTTTCCTGATAGAATGGTGTGTGCATAAGGGCGAAAGACCCCAAGGCACACCGTGATACTTGATGGTGTCTGCAGGGTAGGGTGTGGTGAAATGGCATGGCCATTATGCCTGATGACCCAAAGGCACACCCGAATGCCTGTCAGTCTCTGCAGGGTGGTGGTGGGGTTGGCTTAAGTTCAATACTTCACTGCCATTCCTATTATGCAGCTCTGTAACTCCTACACTACCAATGCTAATGCCAGCAAACAAACATTCGGCATTGATAAATGCTTGTTTCTCTTGCTCATTTAACATCCACAAGTGCACAATGCATAATCAACTTGGATACTTAAGCATTAAATCAAGAAGGCAGTATCACTGGCTTTGTTTCCTGTTCAAATGGAACCACAAAATGTTCCTGAGTTTTCAGTTGAATACCATGCCCTATTTCTAATTTATTGCATTTATGTTCCATTGCTAATAATTACTTGTCACTTGAGTAATGACAGAATTTGATATGAGAGTTTTTGTATATTCTGCTTCAGAATGTTGGAATGAAATCCACTTTGATCCTAAATCAATACAAGATCTGTATGCTTTTAAATTTACTGCTTTCAGCTAGTTTCATACATGACTTACTTATTTTCACATGTTAATGAATTGAAAAAAAGGGAATGGCTTTTATATTGCCTGTGTGTTTATGATATAAAAGAGTAACCATCTGGTTGCTATCAATCATAGAAAAACAAGAGTATCTTTATCTCTAGGGGTATATCTTCTTGGACAAAATTCAATAAATAAAAAAATGAGCCTCTGTTGTTTTTTAAAAGCTTAGTTTTTATTGTTTTCATTGTTTTCCTATACTCTTAATTTATAACACAACTGCTTGACCCACCCATGCTCAGCTCAATCAATCAATCAATCAATCAATCAAAATCTTTATTTTGCCAGGTGGAACATCATTGAGACAAGCTCATTTACAAGATGGACCTGGGGCAAAAATAATTGCCAACAGGGTTAAGACATCACAGGTTGAGTGAACGTACATAACAATTACATAGTAATAATAACATAATAACATATAACCATCGCATGTGACAAGATACTTGCACCAGAACATAGCAATAGGTTCAACAGGAGGTAGTGCCATTTAAATACAGTTGCATGGATACAGATATATATGGACGTAAGGTAATGAGCTAAAGTTTATACTGTAAACATCATTGGAGGAGTCATAGTGAGCAAGAGTGGCAGCTCCTCCAGCGTCAAAGTGCAAAGAAGATTCAGATGTAAGAGTTCTTTGATAAGTACTGTAGGCATGGCCTGGCAAATGGAGTGGGAAGAGAAGGGGGGTATAGGGAGTGGGGAAGGAAGGTCAGCCGAGATAGGAGAGGTTTGGACATGATGGCCTAGGCAGGAAGGACTGTTCGAAAGGAGAACACAACAGATGCTACAGGCAATGGTTGGGGTTTAAGTCCAGTGTTTGAAGCAAAGACAGATTGTGATGTTGGGACTTTGATTTGGACAATGACAGAAGGGAGGACTCAAATGACACCTCAGGCAATGGTTGAGGTTTAAGTCCAGTGTTTGAAGCAAAGACAGATTGTGATGTTGGGACCTTGATTTGGACAATGACAGAAGGGAGGACTCAAATGACACCTCAGGCAATGGTTGAGGTTTAAGTCCAGAATTTAAAGCAGTAACAAATCATGATGTGAAGACCTTGACTTGAAACAATGACAGACATTGGAGAAGGTCCTCAGGAACAAGGATTTGAAGAGGGAGAACGTGACGGGGTGGTGAGCCTTATTGTTTTCTGGATATTATTCCAGAGCGTAGGTAGAGTGAAGCTTATTGGGGCTCTACCAAAGCACGTTTTAACTTTAGGGATAGCCAGAGATAAGGTGGTAAGACTTCTGAGAGAATAGGTACTAGGGATGCAGGGAGTTAGGCAGCTTGTGAGGTACTTAGGTAATTTATGCGTGATTGCCTTGTATGTCCATAGAATAGCATTCATTTGCCTCCTGAAGCTAAGGAAGCTCCAGCCTATGGAAGAATAGAGGATGCAGTAGTGCGTGCCATAAGGGGCATCCGAAATGAACCTAAGGAATCTGTGGTATAGGGTATCAAGTTTGAAGAGAGCTGTGCTAGTACTATGGACATATAGGAAGTCTGCATAGTCTTGGAGAGGCAAGAAGGTAGCTTGGACTAGAAGTTTCCTAGCCTCCTGGGTTAGTGAGTGCTAGACCCTGAAGAAAATATCAGCTCTTTCTTGCTTTCTTGATCAAAGTTATTCCATTCCATGAGTGCCTTCTCTAGGCAAAGATTTATTTGTTGAGTCCTCTCCTGACTCCAAAAATGTAATTGAAGTAGCATATTATGAGTATTAAAAATTGTTTATAAATAAGCCAGAACAGTGTCTAATGCCCCAGTATAGGACATAAATAACACCATATATGGATAATTGCAGTCAATTTTAGAGCCCCAAGGTAAAAAGACATGGACTTGCTAGAAAGAATACAGTAACGTATAACAAAGTTCATTACTAGGCTGCATAACATAACATAACATAACATAACATAACATAACATAACATAACACAACACAACACAACACAACACAACACAACACAACACAACACAACACAACATAACATAACATAACATATAGTGAAAGGATTAGAGACCTTAGTTTATTTAACCTTGAGGATCAGGTGGAGGGGGATGAGAGAAGATTTGCTGCAGGTGTTTAGGATTAACAGGAATGACAAATGAATGGCAGAAATAGAACTCCACTATATGGAAAGGGATTTCACTGTAAGATCACATGACAAACAAATTAGGTTAGATCAGATAAGTAAGAACAGTAGGATGGGTTTCTTCACCAAGGAAGCAGTAAGGGAATGGAATAAGTTGCCTTCTATGGTAGGGGAGGCAGAAACACTGGGTATGCTTAAAATAGGTTGGAAGGTGTCATAAGGAGTAGAGGGGAAACATCTAGTCCTACAACGTGTGGGAAGACAAGACTCGAGGAGCATAAAGCCTTTTTCTGTCCAAATTACCAAGTATTGAACCTAGTATACATTTGTTTAAGTGAAGAGAAAGAAAATTAAACAGATCCCTCTCAGCCGAAAGCAAGGCTGGGAGAGGGAAGAGAGACTAGAAAGGGAGAAAAGGAGACTAGATTGGGTCAGTTCTTCTTCCTGTCTAACTATAAAACAAAAACAAAACAAAAAAATCCTTGCTCTGAAAGGACTCAGAGAGGGATCGGCACATGTTTGCAGACCCCTGATTTAAACTGGAAAGCAATAAAGCACCAGCCCTAAATACTGTAGCTTTCCAGCTGGAGCACCA
The DNA here is from genome assembly GCA_016271365.2 of Neoceratodus forsteri. Taxonomy (NCBI): domain Eukaryota; kingdom Metazoa; phylum Chordata; order Ceratodontiformes; family Ceratodontidae; genus Neoceratodus; species Neoceratodus forsteri. Next base: position 761,218,198 of record CM057455.1, on the reverse strand, counting down.
GTGTGAACCAAAATATATAGCAGACCTGGGTTTAAAATAAAATCCTACACCCTCCCAGCCTTGCACATTGTCTGCATGATCCTGAGCAAGTTAATTATCATCCCTGTGCTCCTGGGGAAAACTACAAGCTTCACCTCACTTGGTCTTTTGCAGCTGCAAAATAAACTTTGCTTTTAAAGGACTCGGGGAGGGTTGGGAACCTGATACATAAAAGTTCTAAATATAGCTGGGCAAAAATTGCAAATTCTGTTTTAATGGAAGTTTCACAAAAGTTAGCCAACTTTCGAAAAATTTTCCTAATTTCTGCCTTTGGCAAAATTAGAAGTCTTCTGAATCTGTTTGGTGAATTTTTGCCCTGTTCCACAGAATTTTCTCACTGAACTGTGGAATAATACACATGAACTGTGGGACTAATACTTTGATCCACAATTCATGTAATTATTTTGCAGTTCAGGTCTGTGCCATCATGTAATACAAAAAAAACCCTTTCCCTGGTGCCCAGTGGCACTCTCCCACCCTCTGTTCGGTGACCACCCTATACATTTAATGTTTCCCTGGTGTGTAGTGGTACCCCTACACTCTGATCACTGGCCACATGCCATTAATATTTCCTTGGCATCTAGTGGCACCCCCCCCACTCTCCAATTGCCAGCCCCATATTTACTGCTGTGCTGCCCTCATCTGAATCTCAGCAAAAGTGACTGACAACTCTGTTCTTGCTCCAATCCCATTTCTTATTCTTTACATCACATGGTAGTCATGGAGTCTGTCTCCATGACAGCCGAGCAACATAAAGACTAAGAAATGGGATGGGAGCAAGCACAGAGTTGTCAGTCACTTTTGCTGAGATTCAGATGAGGGTGGCACAGCAGGAAATATGTGGCCAGTGATTGGATGGTGGAGGTGCCACTAGACACTAGGGAAATAATAACAGTATGGGGTGACTGGTGATTGAAGGGTGCCACTAGACAGCAGAAAAACATTAAATGTATGGGGCAGCTGTTGATCATAGGGTGGTGGTGCCACTAGACACCAGGGAAACATTAAATGTATGGGGTGGACAGTGATCAGAGGGTGGGGGTATCACTAAACATCAGGAAAACATTAAATGTATGGGGGTGTCAAGTGATGGGAGAGTGGGGGTGCCACTAGACAGCAAGAAAACATTAAATATATGGGGCTGCTGGTGATCAGAGGGTGAGGGGGGCCTCTAGGCACCAGGGTAACATTTAATGCATGGGGCCAGCAATTAAAGAATGGGGGTGCTCCTAGGCACCAGGGATTGGAAATCATTATTTAATATTTGTGAATACGGGGTCGACAATACACACTGATATTTGGTACATTCATTCTGCAGTTCAGTGACACATTGAACTGTTGAATGAATGTATGAATTGTGGATTAATATATTAAACTGCAGAAAGAAATTCCGCAGAACTGAACTCTGACAATGATCAGTTCTGTGGAATTTTGTTCTGCAGTTTTATTCATTAATCCATAGTTCATGCATTTATTCCACCATTCTAAGCTGGAGTTTACATGAAAGTTGCAAAAATTATTTCTGAACTTTCATGGAAGCGAAAATCTGACTTGAGCAAATTCTGCTGGAGGAAGATTGTTTTTGCATAGCACTGGTACTAAAAGATTCAAGCCTTTTAGGACTTCTAGATTCTGTTGCATTCCAAAGCATTTTGCCCTGATTTGGATTCTGTTATATGTATGGATTGCAACTATCTTTGGTAGTCAGTGGAGGTGCCCCCCTTCCCATTATTATGTGTGATATATGTGGAACAACTGGCCCAATAAAAAAGGTAATTGGACACAATTTAAGGAATAGCTATAACAGGTTCAATCCACAAGGTTGCATTTTATGTGGCAGCCTTCTAATATGTTTGACAAACCCTCATACCTACATGCCAGCATTGACAGTGGCACTGAAGGAAGTCAGAGAAAATTATCCAGGTATAAATTAAACACAGCCAAAATCAAGGTCCTGATATTAGGCTTTGATCCCCCAGTACAACTCCTGAAACAATACCTGTTTAAATGATACAAGGCATCCTTAAAATATTTGGAGTATATATTCCATCAAATTTAGCTCAATTATAGAATCTGAACTATACCCTCCCCTCAAACATTGTTTAATTGCAGATTTACTAGGGTGGCAACTATTGCCTCTATCATTGATTAATGAAGTGAATGCAGTTTGAATTAACGTAATACCTAGATTGCCTTACCTTTTCCAGACTACAGCGCACACCACCAGAGGACAGCTTTGAGAGCTTGGATAGACACATCTCCCGATTTCTTTGGAAAGGGCTGCATCCTAGGATTAAGTTTCAGAGACTCCAATTCTCCAAGAGTATGGGGGTTGGCATGACAAAACTTCCACAAATGCTCTTGAGCAGCACAGCTCACCCATATATTAGTCTGGTTAGACCCTGGCAAAGATTCGTATTGAAAATTCCTTGCGCTCTTCAAGAACTGGACTTCAGTGGCATCTGCCCTGTTCACCTCCCCCAGGCCTAAAGCCTTGGCAATTATCATCAGTACCCTCACTGGAGACACAAAAAATAGTTGGCTCATCACAAACAATGTAGCACCTCTTAGGACAGAACTTAAGTGCTGGGAAGCAATAGTACATTTATTTAGTTTTTGTTGACCAGGTAAGCACACTAGACAAAAAAATGTCTATTTTCAGGTACTACCTGGGAGATTCCAGAAGAAATAATGTACAAACATTGTAACAAGGAAAGGATATACAAGCATAAGAGACTGTGGTACAATAAAGAAGGCTAAATTAAACACTTTGTAAAACATAAGAAAGCCAGGCCAAAAACATGAAGCATACATAATCTAAGGCAAAAAGAAGGGTGCAGTGAATTAATAGACAATAAATGCTTGGATGGTAGAGTATTGCCAGATTTTGGGAAACACTCATTTTGTCAAGGGCAAAGACCAGGTATAATACAAGATAAAGTGCACCAAGCCCTTTCATATTAGAAACAGTTGCAGGTCAAGGCAGACTTGAAATGCCCCCACAAGACTGTCTTACATTTGTACTGGGTGGTAGCACACCAAGTGGCAACTGGAAGGGAGTCCCAGAATCTGGGAGCACAGACAGCAATGTCAAACATTTTCTACCAGCATGAATGGCCCTGGTGTGTCACTGGGGTGGGATATACTATGGTATACTATGGTATCTCTAAACTCAATATCCTGAGTCTCGGGATACCGACCTCACTGGCCTGAAATACATGCTCCCAAATCAATCAGATGCCAGACAATACAATGTTGGGCATCTGATTGAAAAATACAAAGGACAATTCAGGAGGCTCCACCCCCCACACCCCCTGTAACTAAAATAACTAACTCCAAGGGGGAGCGGACCTCGGAGTCAAAATAAATTAGTTACGGGGGTATAAAATGTAATCACAAGCAGAGCAGAATAGAACTCGGGCCTCCCATGGCATGCTGGCTGAGCTGCCAGTGGTTTAGCCCTCAACACTACTGGGGCAGATCAACCAGCCTCCCGATTCATCCAGGATTTGAAACCCATTAATAGGAGTAAGGTAGCAAGCCATCATATCCGCTACCTTACCCCTATAAAAATCCATCAGGTTTCCTACTGCTGGGATTCCCACTATCCGGATACTGAACCTGTCAGGCAAGAGTTCATTGGCAGGTCAGTGTTGGGATAGTGAGTCTCGGTATATCATATGGGTGCTGTGGGAGGCATGGAGACTGATTTATTGATCTCAGTTGTATCCGGCTGGTGCCTTTAAAACCTTTCAAACACTGCAAGAGAAATTCAATTTAGGCTAACACAAGGAATTGTTTAGGAAGCACCACGTATGGCAGCTATCCTGTCATTCTATTAGCTTGGCTCCAAGGTATTACAAACATACAAAACTGCCAGCAGATACAGGCCTATCAGTCTGTATAGTCTGCTAGAGCGTGCAGCACGTCAATCTTTCAGACTGCAGCTGCCGCCCCCCCTCCCCTTGCCTCCCCCCATTGATTTTGCCCATGTATCCTTCACTTCTACCCCTTGCCCCCCAACAGTTTGAACCCTCCTTCTGAACTTGGCCCATCCCCTTTTGAAGCTGCCCACCCTTCACAGTGATATCACTTCCTTAGACAATGCATTCCACCCTGCCACCACCCTTTCAGTGTAATAGTGCCTCCTCATTTCCCTCCTGAATCTGCCTCCTTCCAACTTCAGACTGCTCCCATCGGTTTCCCTTCCACCTTTTAATTTGAAAATACTTCTGGTGCTTACTCTGTTCATACCCTTCAGGCACTTAAAGGTCTCAATCATATCCCCTCTCTCCCTTCTATCCTCCAGAGAATACATATTGAGCTCTCTCAGTCTCTCCTCATACAGTAAGGTTTATATCCCAACCCCTGAATCATTTTTGTTGCCTGGCTCTGTACCCCTCCAATAGCTTCAAGTCCTTTTTCAAGTAGGGATGCCAGCACTGCATGCAGTACTCCAAGAGCAGCCTCACTAGGGACCTATACTGGGGCAGGATGACTTCCCCTCTCCTAGATGTAATTCACCTTGCGATGCACCCCAGCATTCTGTTGGCCTTTGCCGCTGTCTTCCTGCACTGGGCTGAGTGGGTCATGTCCCCTGTCACTAGTACACCCAGATCATTCTCCTCCTTTGACATGGATAACTGCACTTCCCCCCCCTCAGGCAGTAACTATTTCCAGAGTTCCTGTCTCCCAAGTGCATGACTTTGCACTTCTTGCCATTGAATCCAAGTTGCCATGTGTTAGACCATTCCTCCAGTTTTGCCAAATCCTCCTAGAATACTGTACCGCCTACTGTTCCGTCAGCCTCCACACAGATCTTGGTGTCATCAGCGAAGAGACTGATCTTACTCTTTATCCCTTCTGCGATGTCAACAATGAAAAAGTTAAACAGCACTGGTCCCAGAACTGAGCCCTGTGGAACCCCACTTGTTACCACCCTGAACTCAATCAATCACTTTATTTAACCTGGCATAAATACCATTGAGCAAGCTCATTATCAGGGTGACCCTGGGCATTAATACAATACAGTACACTTCATAAGATTACAATTATGGTGGACAGCTGTGGAAAAAAAAAAAACATTGTGAAGGTGCCAGTCAATATGGGCCTGTACATACCGGTCAACATAATTAACATGCAAAGGTACATAATGATAAGCTTTACTGGACTGAGAAGAGACAACAATCCCATATGGTCTCCGCTAAGTAAGAGCTCATACCTAAATGATAAAAAATAAGGAGGTATTAAGGAACAGGGTAGAAATTGGGGTGAAAGAGTAGGCAGCCAAGAGGGAGGCCAGAATAGGTAAAAGGTAGAGAAAAGGCAGGGTCATCTCGGATTAAGTGAACTAGCCTTGTAGGTCCTAGGTTTCTGCTGTTAGGAATGTGGGGTGGATGAGATATTTAGTCATAGGATTTGAGAGTGGCACCCGGGGCTTAGGGGTCATAGGTGTCTAAAACAGTTGCATGATTCCTTAAGATAATCCATTATTAGAGCTTTGAATCTGAAAATGCTTGGAAGTGAGGATAATTTTAATGAGTCTTGCATAGTGTTCCAAAGTGATGGAAGTGAGAAGTTGATTTTTGCTGAGCCAAGGGCAGTTTTCACTCTAGGAATCTAGAAGTAGATTATGGAGAAGCGTCTCAGACCATAGGAACCTTTAGCCCATTTGAAGAGGCTTGAGATGTATGCAGGGAGGTTATCAGATAATGCTCTAAAAAAACAGAGGAGAGCATTCCTTTTTCTCCTAGTTGAAAGTGAGGTCCATCCCGAAACCTGGTATAGACGACAGTGATGTATATCACGGGGTAGATTTAGGATAAATCTTAAAGCCCAGTGTTAAAGGGTGTCCAGTTTGTTTAGCATTGTTGATGGGCAATGACTATAAAGGAAGTCAGTGTACTCCAGTATAGGTAGGAATGTAGTTTGTACTAGTCTCATTCTGGCTTCTAACACAAGTAAGTGTTTAAAGCGATAGAATAAACCTAATCACTATCTTAGTTTCTTCGAGGTTTCATTTAAGTGGCACAGAAAGTTGAGCTTGTTAGCCAGCCAGAACCCTAGGAATTTAAAGGTATCAACTACTTCAAGGAGTTCATCTAAGAGTGTTCAGATCTGTGTGATATGTGGACATCCAGAAGTTGACTTTGGTGAGAGAATCATTGCTTTAGTCTTTTTGGCATTGAGGAGGAGCTTATGAGTGATAAGGTTGTAATGGAGGATGACAAAGTCTTTCTATAAGTATTCATGGGCCAAATCCAAGGATGAATTTGTGGTACAGAATACAGTATCATCTGCGAATAAGTGTACATTGGTTGTGCCCAGCTGTGAGTCCAGATTATTGATGTATATTGCAAAGAAGATAGGGCCCAGGATGGAGCCTTGTGGGACTCCTTGTAACAAGGATTTTTGTGGGGACAGGTCTCATATGGCTTTGACTTGTTGTAACCAATTGGTTAGGTAGCTGGTGAACCATTTAATGGCAGAACTATCAAGTCCGATGTTACTCAGTGCAGTAAGCATGATGGTATGATTCACAGTATTGAAGGCCTTACTTAGATCAAGGAAGAGGGCAAATTTTTATTTTATTTTATTTATTTAGTTTTTGTTGACCGGGTAAGTACACTAGATAAATCCTGCCTATTTTCAGGCATGACCCGGGAGAGAGGGATACAGATGAATGTCAACCGACCTTGAACCAGATTAACCTGTTGGTGGTATTTTTTAGTGAATGAGGGAAATTTGGCCCGGACACCGGGGAAATTCCCCTACTCTGCTTGCAGGGGGCTTGACTTCCTGGGAGCAGAATGGAGGAGCCCAGTTTAGAGCCGGACAGAAGAGGAGGAGGAAGTACTGATGTAGCAGGGGAGATGGAAGAATCAGTGGAAGGAGACCGGGTGGAACTTTTCGAGGCTCCTCAGGCGACTGAGTTTTTTTCCGCTGTTGCAGTGCCAGAGAAACAGGATTTGCAAGAACCAGAGCCTTCAGTTCTTGCGACTTTACTACAGAAACCGAGAAAGGAGGAGAGTTTTTTGCAGGATAACACTGACATGGGATTATTGGCTGGCAGGGAGGGAAATGCTGTCTTCCAGTGCCAAGAGCCAAAACCTTGTAGTCTTGAGGTTACTACTGACAACGGTCTTCAGTTGTCATGGATACTAGAGTCAACACTGCAACACGGGCTATGGAGTCAGTTCATCCAGTGATTTGCACACTGCAGAAACCGCTTTCAAAGATGCCAGTATGTGCTAAGCCTCTCTCTGCTGCTTTTATGCAGTCACAACAGCCTGAGGTAAGCTGTATCTATCAAACAAACCTTTGGATCAGGTTGGGTGTCGGAATTTACTTTTGCCAATAAATTTACTGCTCATATTGATTCTGTGGGGATTGAGGGAAAGGAAAAACCGGCGGCTGTTTTTTCAGCTAAAAGTCATTTAGTGACCCCAACAGATAAACCAGTAGTTACTGGGACACTTACTAAGGACTCTGAGCCTTCTTGTCAACAGGACAGTATTGTTAATAACCCATTGTCGGAAGAAAATTGGACCCCTCAAACAGCACTGCAGGAAGCTGGTTGGTCCTTTAATAATGGTTCATGCTGTCCTTCTCCTGACTGGGACCCTAAATTAAACTTTTCTCAAACGAGCCTTCATGATGCCTAATGTTTCTGTTTTACCCATGACACAAGCTAATTTGGTACCAGGTGATGAAAAGCAAGAACCCCCCCCAGGAACAAGTTCCATCATCAGAGGTTTTAATTGATTTACATACTGAACATCCGCATACTGATAAAAAAACTGTGGACTCTAGTAAACCTTTGTTGTCGGACTTATTTTCTAAAATAAAGAAGGAAGCAGCCCCTAGACGTAATGCTGTTAGATTAAGATATAAGGGTGGTCTGGAAGCTAGGCAATATTTGTGGGGAAATATTTGTTGAAAGACTCTTTGCATTTTACCCCACGTGAAGTGTTTGCTTTTATCAATATATCTGGTGAGGATAATTTTGATATAACTTTCGCTCAGCTTATGCATTGGATTTATTCTGGGAACACTACAACCAGGTCAAATTCTCACCCTATGGACCCCATTTTGGTAATCCCCTGACTAAACCATCGGTTAAATTTGTAACAATTATGTTTGAATGAAGGTGCATATTGATGACATTGTGTATTGGTTGTCCCAGAAATGTGATGTCTTGAGTTCTCCAGAGGCCATTTTAGATGACCAACAGTTTTGGACGGGGTGAAATTTAAAGTTAAACTCGGCAGTCAGATTCAGGATTTTGCATATTCCAAACTCTTTTTGTTGGGCCGGATCGGGGTCTGTTTTATGCAGGCCAACCTAGGGCATGTTACAAATGTGGTGCTAGAACACACTTATCTAGCTCATGTGATAAACCCCGTTGTGACAACTGTGGAGAGATTGGTCACATTGCATTCCAATGTATGAACCATACTAAGTGTGATCTTTGTGATGACACAGGTCATGTCTTCACTGAATGTGTGTAGGCGGCTAGGAATAAGGCTACTATTAGTAGTCCTGATCTTCTTATTCTTATTATCTGAAGCAGGGGCCGAACATCAGGCCTCTGGTGGTGCCACTGCAGTCCCTAACCCACAACCTTTAATTGTGGACTCTGTAGTTTCATTACCTGATACCTTGAAAGATACCTTGCCTATGTTAGTCCCAGTATGTTATGCTGACAATCAGGAAGCTCGGCCCAAAGAGGCAGTTCCAACAGTGCCTCTACAAGTAAGACGGTCCTCCAGGAATTTAAAACCTCCTTTGGTAGGCCGTTCTACTACAGATGTGGAAACCAGTAACCCTTTTGAGGTTCTTTTGAGGTTCTTTCTTCTCAGTGGGGAGACTCTGTCATGGAGTGTCAGGACTTGGACTCACAACCAGCTAGGGACAGTCCCCCCCCCATTTATGGTTCAAGACGGGTACAAAAGTAAAAAAAAGAAAGGAGGAAAAAAGATAGTTGAATGACTCATATTTAGATCTGGAATCATTTAAATTGGGGTCTCTAAATGTACATAGTTTGTTAAACTTTAAAAAACGTCATGTTGTGTTTAATTATATGCATGAAAATCGTTTGGACATGTGTTTATTACAAGAAACTTGGATTTACACCATTGACCAGGTCAGGAATTTCCAGAAGGAATGGTATTGGGGCCCTTCATACTGGTCCTTTGGACAACATTCAGCTTATGGCTTGGGGTTTCTTTTTGGTACTTATGATTTTTCCTTGATAAAATTAATGGACTTGATCCTGGGAGGTTGATGATTTTGGATGGGGTTTGGAAGTCTTTGACGTGTAGATTTATAAATGTTTATTGTTCGCAAGTAAAAGCTGAAAAGGTGGCACTAATGCAAATGATTAAACCTTTTTTGATTACTTCATTTGCAGTTTTTCTCTGTGGAGATTTTAATTGTGAATTGGACCCCAGTAAGAAATTGACAACTGCATTAAAAACAGGGAAAATATATTGTGATACTATGGCTCTTCGGGCATTGGTACAATCATCTGGGCTAGTTACGGCCAGTATTAAACAGAAGGGAGGCCCTCGGTTTACTTATCAAAAAAATAAATACTCTTCTATAATTGATTATATTTTTTTATCTTCCAAATTATCTTTTTCTTTTCAGACTATACCTGTGGCCTTTTCAGACCATCTGTTACTTCATTGTAACATTTCTGGTGATTCACTTCCCCATTGGAGGAAATCCAGGTGGAAGTTAAGTGCTCCCTTATTAAGCTCCTGTGAGATTCGGCATAAATTAGGTTCTTTACTGATGGCAAGGTTGTCAGTTCCCTTTTATATGATGACATCAGTCAATGGTGGTGGGATACAAAAGCTGATTTATGCAAATTCTTTCAAAATCAAGGAAAAATAGCGTCAAATTCTTGTTTTCTTCGCTATTTAGCTTTACGGCAACAATTGTTTTATTTGTTTTCTAAGGCTAATACTTCAAAGTTTGATTATTTATCACAAATACATACTTAAAAAGAAATGTTATCGGTACAATATGACAGGGCAAACTGCTACAGTTATTCAACAATATGGGCTAAAAAAGCAACCTCAAGGTGACTCTTTTGAGGCCTTTAAGAAGTATAGAACTAATACTTCTTTAAATGCCTTAGTCAATCAAGCAGGGAATATAGTGACGGATAATGAGAGCATACAGAACATTATAAAAGACTTCTTTCTAGCACAAGCACCTGCAGTACCTCCCAGCGTAGCAGAAATGGAATGTTTCCTTTCTTCTATTCAGTCAACTTTCCAAAAAAATGTTCTGGTACAACCTATAACATGTTTAGAAATAGAGGATGTAATAAAATCTCAAAAAGTAGGCATTTCTCCAGGACAAGATGGCTTAATGGCATAGCTTTACAAGACTTTTCCTTTGGAATTCAGTCAGTGTCTAGAATTAGTTTTTAATTTTTTTCTTTCTTGTAAGGTTTTTCCAGGGTGGTTCCCAGCTGGATTGGTAATATTCTTGTACAAATCGGGGAAGCAAACCCATTTGGAGAATTGGAGACCGATTACACTTTTAAACACTAATTATAAGCTTTTCACAGGAATTTTAAATAACCGACTAAAAAAATTTGCTGTCATGGTGCTTTCCCCTTACCAATTTTGTGGACTACCTGGCAGAAAAATCCAGCAGGCCCACATGATCCTTACGTGATCTCATTGAATACACAGTTTCTCAAAGGAAACGGGGCTGTATTGTTCAGTGGACCAGAAAAAAGGCTTTTGATGAGATTGTATCGTGATACTTGTTTTTGTCCTTGCGGCACTATATGGAGTACCTAAGGTAATGATTCATTGGATCAGCACTTTATGAAGAGGCACTGGCCCACCCAATTGTGAATGGAATATGTGGTATGTGGTTCCACATGCCTAGTGGGGTTCGTCAAGGATGCCCTTTGAGCCCTCTTTTATATTCTTTTACTATAGATTCTTTAATAAGATCAGTGACTACCATTCCCAAATGGGCGGGGATGTTAGGCCCATCCGGCTTGTCTGAGCATTTTATTCAGGCCTATGCTGATGATTTATGTATATTTTTAATGGTTTCTTTTTCTAGGGTATCTAACTCTAAAATTCAAGAACAAAAAAGTCAGGGCTTAGCTATAGGACGAGGGGATGTTGTAGAGGAAAGTATTGGAGGAATTTCAATTTCATCGGGGCCTATAAAAATTTGGGGCTTATTTTACGGGTCGCAGAATTTATCAGAACTAAACTGGAACACTGCAATACATAAAATTGAGGAAAATTGACTTATGGAGAAAATAGGTTGTCAAAAATTAAGAGAGTTCAGATATTGAAGCAATGTGTTATTCCTTGCTTTTTGTATGACTAAGTTTTCCTTCCTTTACCTATGTCCTTAGAAACCAGACTTTATAATATTTTTCAATTATTATAGGTAGTCAGTTAAAATCCGATTAAATGGCAATATACTTATTTAGAAAAAAGGAAAATGGGCTTGGGATGGTGGACCAGTGTAGTTTCTCTCATACTTTATTCATCTCACATAATATTCGACCAGAGCTTCTTCCCAAATAACCCCTTATGGGTCTTTGTTTAAACACATTTTGGCTAACTACTTTTTAGCCTGGCAAAATTTACCCCCAAAACTGATCAAATCATTAAAAGTGCCAAACTATTTTTGTCAGTGGCAAAGTTGTTTACCTGGGGTATTCCAGTTCAATTGGTCAAGGATAAGACTGAGCGCAATTGTTATAAAGAAGTAATGACATTGTTTTATCCGTCTGAACCTGCCTTTAAAAAATTGCCTTATGACTCATGTCAAAATTGCTATTCAAAGATCGATACTCCTAGATTGCCTGAATGTATGTGGGAATTGATTTGGCTTTCCTTGTATGGTCGTTTGAACGTAAGGGGCAATGCTAAACATAAAGTTGTAACCGAAAGACACTGTCCTTATCCGGATTGTATTGCTCAAGAAGAAACAATGGAACATTTTTTATGTTCTTGCTCTTATGCCACGTCTTTATGGAAATTCCTGTCTGCTAAATGGAATATGTCTTGGCTGTTATATATAGATTATAATACCTTGATTTTAGGCATTAATTTCCAGTTGAATAGACGTTATGATAGGGAAACATGGCACCTTTTTTGTTGTTGTTTAATTTATTATTTATGGCAAGCCCCATGTCAGTGAGTCTTGTACCAAAAGAGGATGTCCTATGAAACTGTTAGCATATTAATTACAGGGCTAGGAAAGGATTTGTGTTCAAGATTGTGAACACTCCACTTCTGGCAGGTTACCAGTTGGTGGAAAGGATTCCCAATGTTTATCAAATATAAATAGTATGCCTTTCTTGATCTGATATACATAATTATTTTTATTTTTTTTATTTTATTTATTTATTTTTTTTGTGTGTGTGTGATTTAACACAATGTGATATTTAATTTGATTTCTTTGTAATTAATGATTGCTTTATGTTTTGTGTGCTTTAACACTGTTGGTTTTCATTTATCCTTGATGTTTGTACAAATAAAAAATTCCCCTACTCTGGAGAGCACTGCTGGTGAGAACTCTTCAGTGTGCTTGCTGATGACGGTATGGCAAGACGTGCGGGAAGCTGAGGAGCTGATCACCTCCTCAGCTTTCACCTGGTCTCAGTGATTGACATGGCTACGGAACCTACTTCAGAATGGAGTGCTGTGATGGCAGCGGTTTCTTTACCTGCTACAGCTAAGCGTACTGTCCTCATGGAGACGAGTGGAGCACGTGAGGTGGAGGAACTTAACTGACAGCTTCAGGATGTAGAGAATCAGTATATTGCCAAACGGAACACTTTGCTGCAAGAGTTGCAGCAACATCGTGCACTTTTCCAGATGGACAGGAACAGGAAGAGACACGGTCTGGAACTACGCTGGCTCCTACAGTCGGCTCACAATGTACGGGTGATTTGGAGAATGGATTCTCTTTTTCGGTACCCTCCTGCCCTGAATTGGAATGCCCTCTGGATCTGAGTGAGTCTTTTACTTTCACTGCCTCTTCACGTTTGCAGGCTTTTATGGAGATCCAGCCCACTTCAGTGGCTTCTGAAAAACTCCCGGAATTGCTTACTGGTTCCCATATAAGGCAGTTTACCATAGGCTTGGCTCCTAATGAACTCAAGAGTCTTGCTGGAGGCCCTAAGGACATACCCTGTGTCTTGTCAGTACAGAATCCTCCCCTGCCTGTCGCTGAACCCCCTCTTCCACTTTGGGAACTATATCCACTGCTTCTACTGGCATTCAGGCACCTGCTACATGGGTAACTACAGCCCTAGAGGCTGCGGGGTGGGTAAGATCCCCAGATGGGAAAACTTGGGATGCAAATATGAAGTCTGCAGAGAGGCTTCTCCACATTCCCCAATGACTACGGGCTTGAGTCTTCCTCCTGGTCAAGTCCCTCCAGATACATTAGTCCCTATTCCCCTTATTTCCAGTCCAGATCTTATGGAAGATATTAGGAAATTGGAGGATGGTGATTTGTTACACCCTCCTGACCCCACCCCGAGGCCTTATCTGAAAGTACTATAGCTCAACCATCTGCTTTAGCATCTGAGCCTGGTCAGGGGAAAGGCCTTCTGTGTGGCATGATAAAATTGCTGAACGACTTTTTCCTGCTACCTTTGGTCTTGTGAACGAGCCTGCTGCTCGACATGATGCAGTATGTTTGAAATTTCAAGGGTCACAGGATGATGTACCTAATAGACTTTTCATTGGACGTCATTTGTTGAAAATCAGTATGCGGTTTTATGCATATGAGATTTATACCTTGATTCATATGCCTGGGGACTCTATTTACGATATCAGTTTCAAGCATCCAGCAAGTCTGGATAGATTTTGGAAGCAATATCAGGCTTTAAAACATACACCTCTGTGGAAACCTTTCTTGGCTGTACCTTTAACTAAACCAGTTTCTAAGAAGATTACCATTTTATTTTGAAACGAGGGGGCTAATGTCGCTGACATAACCTACTGGTTACAGCAGCACTGTTCTGTTAAAGGCCCCCTGAACCTATTCTTGATGACGAACACCTCTGGACAGGGGGTTGGAGATACTTAATTGATTTACATTTAGAGAATGGCTTAACTAAACATCTGCCTAATTGTTTTTTTCTGTGTCGGGATGGGGGGTCCTTTTTTATCCGGGGTAGCCAAGAGCCTGTTATAAATGTGGAGCCCTAGGTCATTTAAGCAAAGTATGTGACCAACAGAAATGTGGTCTCTGTGGGGAATTGGGTAACATAGGAGCACATTGTAGAAATCCTATGAAGTGTAATTTGTGTGATGAAAGGGGACACACTTTCCGTTCATGCTCCTGGGCTTCTCACAATCAAGCTGATCCTGCTCTTAAGGCGGAACAAGACGTCTATGTTGCTAATGCACAAAAAGAGTGTCAAAGGCTGCAGGATCTATTAGTGTATTCTGAGGCCCCAGTCCCTGTTCCTCACCCTTCTCCTAGTCATACTGAGGGAGAGGTTTCTCAGGCCCCAGACTTAGATGACACGGATACAGGTGCTCCGGCCCCTACATCCCCTTCCACTTCAGCTATGGTTGATGGCCCTGTTTCAGACCCCGTCCCCTGTACTGGTTGTTGCTCAGAGTGCACCGTCAGTGTCTGTTGCTGACACTATTCAAGCTAAAGTGCCTTTTGGTGTGCAGGAAGCCCCTTGTATGCCTCCGCCAGAGGTATTGACTGATGCCCCCTTTCAACGAGTTACCCGATCTAGGACCACCAAAACTGGTTCTGGGGTCCCTCCCATCTGTCCTGAGTCTGATTTAACCCCTACAGCCAATCCTTTTGCCCATTTACTGGATCATGAGGGTGATGATGATGAGGTAGAATCTCCTCAGTTGCCTCCTCTCTTCCTGATCACGTCCTAGATATTAAGGCTAAGGAAAAGCCCAAACCAAAAAAAAGGAAAAAAGGAAGTGAACTATCTTTTTAGATGGCCCAGGGGATTTTTTCCTTCTTTTTTCTGGCAAATGTTCTTTCTTTTATTACTGTTAGTGTTAACAGTATTAAATCGCCATTAAGGAGGCGTCTTACTTTTGCCAGTCTTAGCACACATCCTGGTTCTGTTATACTTTTACAGGATGCCAGGCTGGGTTTCCTGGCATGTATAAAAGAAGCAGGACAGGATTGGCACTGGGGTGCTTCTTTCTGGTCACCTGGGGAGGATGTGTGTGATGGTCTGGGTATTTCGTTTTTCTCTAGCATTCCTATTAAGGTGTTACAACTTTTGGATATAGTACCTGGTAGATCTATGCTTATGGATATTGTTGTCTCTCATTGTACATATCGTCTTCTAAATATCTATGCTCCACAGTCCAAAGCTGATAGAGCAGCTTTATTTCACCGCAATTCTCCATATTTACATACTTCAAATTGGGTTGTATGGGTGGTGATTTTAATTGTGGATTAGCTGCCAGAGATTGGGGAAGTAAGACTCAAAAGCTGTTTTGACACCAATGCTTAGCTGCACGTTTTAAGAACAAATAATTTGGTGGACTCTTATGATTTACTGCACCAGCAGCCAGAGCATACCTTTCATAAAGGTTCTATCTCTTCAAGGATAGATTTTTGGTTTTTATCACAGAGACTTTCCTGGTTTTCTTTTTCCACATTACCTTTAGAGACATCTGACCATTTAATTTTGAAACTGACTATTGGGTATTACCAAAACCTTTTATTAGGTCATGGCTATTGGAAACTGAATATGTCCCTCTTACAGGATACAACACTTTCCACGCAGCTAAATTTCTTTTTTTCACTACGGTCGGACATAGGTTTTTTATATGACAGTTCTTTAGACTGGTGGGAAGACATGAAACAGGAGCTTAAGTTTCTTTTTTTACAAGTTTCTCAAACTAAAGCCCGGAACTCGTACCTTACATATCTGGGCTATAGAGCTAGATATATGGCCTTGTTGTCACAGGTGGTTTCCACAGAGGGTAATCAGCGTCAGGAGTTTTTGGCCCTTAAAGCAAAAATGCTAGCTTTTCTTCACACATGAGAAAAAAGATATAGATACCAACAGAAGTATGTTGTTTTTGGCACTCAAGATCAGGTGAACCCTTTTGATCTTTCTGACCAGGAATTGCCACCTTTGTGTATGACTGCATTACAATCTTCAGATGGATTATTAGTAAATGATACACAGAGTATTCGAACCATAGTACAAGAATATGTTACAAAGAGTTTTACTAAACCTGCTTCTGAATCCTTTTCTTCTTTTTTTCAACCTATTGACATCCCATCACTTTCTGAACTTGAACTTAAAACATTAGTATCTCCTCTTTCTCTGGACAAGGTTAAACAGGCTATAGGTTATTTATCAGCACATGCAAAACCTGGGATGGATGGCCTACCAAATTAATTTTATAAGAAGTATGTAGATATTCTTGCACCCTGGCTGCTGGTTGTTTTTCAAGCAATTTGGGCAGAAAAAAGATTAATCCCTAGCATGGGCAATGGGATGCTGTTTTTTGTTCATAAGAAGGGAGACCCTACAGTTCTACAAAATTGGAGACCTCTGAGTTTGTTGACCACTGACTACAAAATTTTGGCTAACATTCTAAATCATCGACTCTCAGCAATTTTGCATAAACTGCTAATTTCTACACAAACATGTGCAGTTCCTGGTAGAAATATCTCCCAAAATGTAATCTTTATTAGGAAATTGATAGAAATGGGTCTGCAGCATAAACTGACTTGTTATCTATTAGCCTTAGACCAGGAAAAAGCTTTTGACGCTTTGCGTCATGATTATCTTTGGGCTATTTTGGCATACTATGGAATACCGTTCCCCTTTTTGGATTTAATTCAAACCCTTTCTAGATCAGCAACAGTAACTCCTCTGGTTAATGGACATTTGGGTATCTCAGTCCCTTATCAGGTAGGAGTTTGGCAAGGCTGTCAGCTGAGTCCACTTTTGTTTGTTTTTGGTTTGGACCCCTTACTGCGGTATATTGGAATGGATACTAATGTTCATGCTATTATCTCCTCTGAGGGTTTTTGTTTTTCTAAAATATTAGCTTATGCAGATGATTGTGTTTGCTCCATAGCAGATATTGATTTTGGAAGACGTATTTTGGAATTTTTACATTCAGTACAACTCAGCACTGGTATTAAAATCAATACATCTAAATGTTCTTTGATGCCTTTAGGTCAAATTTCAGGTGTTCAATTTTTTGACATCCTGGTTACTGAAAAAAAATTGAAACTTCTTGGTGTGTATTTTGGCTCTCAAGACTCAGTACACTGTAATTGGGATGAGATTTATGATAAACCACTTCTTAAAGTAAAGAAATGGCAATCTTGGAAAATGACACAAAAAAAAAACATGTGTTCATGTTAAAATCTTACATTGCCCCACTTTTTTTATTTCTTTCCCATATTTTTCCTTTACCATTTGATATGCATTCCAACATTTTGAGTCTTTTTTTCTCAGCTGCTGTGGGGTAGCCGTTTGAATCCAGTGAAGAGAGTGCACACCTACAGACCCTGGAAAGACGGTGGCCTGGGTATGATACATCCTATTGTTCAATTTTTTGGGAATTTTTTTCTATACTTCTATTAGGCCTTTGTTGTTTGAGCAAAATGTCATGGGTTGTATGTGCATGTCCCTCTGGGGGTCCCTTTTTAACAGCTTGGGGTCGAGGGAATGGCACCTCAGGATAGACAGCTTCCTTTGTACATTCAAAATACGCTGAAATATATTAGACTATGGAAAATAGTGCTTAGTTGGTTTGTGACACATGAGCAGAGGTCTTTTTATAACAATATTGTTTCCACCTGTTATTTTGAGGATCCCCTTTTTTCTGTTCCTGCTTGTATAGATATGTCTTCTTTGTTAGTGAGTGTGATAGAACCCAGAATACCAGAAAAGATGCGACATGTGGTCTGGTTGTGTGCTCATCAGAAACTTAATATGCGAGCAAATCACAAGCATAAGCAATTATGTGATAGGGTTTGTCAAGAACTCTCTTGTCAGGGACAGCTTGAGACAATGCAGTCCTTATATTTTGAATGTTTCATATTAAATCCTTTTTGTGTATGCTCTACGATTGATGGAGTGAACACGCTTTTGGTTCTATTATATATCAATATTTGGTATTAGGACAGATTCCAAGGGCATGGCTCAAATGGAACAAAAGTACTGTGTATGTAATATTAACTTGTCTTAAATGGCATATTTGGCAAGCACGTTGCTTACGAGTATTACAGATTAAGTATTTACAGATGCAGGAAGGTTTTTTTCACATACAGGATGAATTGGATGCACTTTATGCTTATGAATTCAGCACTCTGGGGAACACTGTAGGTACTTTGCTTTGGAAACATGTGGACTGGGTAGGTTAACGTTTCCTACTCTTTCAATTTAATTTTTTCATTTTAGTCTTTTTGTTAATTTGATTATGAATTTGTTGCCTTATGTTTTTGTTTATTTCTGTTTCTCTTCTTTCATTGTATCTTGTTTTTGTATACTTAATAAAAATTTCCCCAACTCTTTTCGATAAGTGCCATGGGATCTTTTACATCCACCTGAACTATCACCAATCCAGGCAGATGGGACCTCAGTTTAACATCTCATCAGACAGACGGCACCTCAGAAGTGCAGCACCCTTCTCATGCTACACTACAGTGTCAGTACTGGGATATTAACCCAAGTGCCAGATGTGGGAACTGAACCCACAGCACTCTGATCTCTCAGCCTCAGAGGCGAATGTGCTACCTACTGAGCCACTGACACTGTTACATGCTTCTTGAGTCCAAGGCCATTTGCCAATCTGTAGTTACTTTGGCAAGAGCTGATACTGTACTGTGTTTGGCTCTGAAGCCGGACTGAGCCAGGTTTAGCAACTTTTGTGAATCCAAATGTTCTCTAAGTTGGATGTTGAAAATTTTTTAAAGTAATTTAGAGAGGACGGATAGTATAGAAATAGGCCAGTAATTGTTCAGATCACTCGGATCCCCATTCTTGAATAATGATAGGATGTGGGCAGTTTTCCACGAAACCGGTAGCTCACCTTGAATCAAAGAGGTGTTGAATAGGTGTGTAATGGGGACGGTCAGATAGGTATGGTCAGGTTTTAGGAAATAAGGTTCAATATTATCTGCACCTGCACTCTTTTTTGTATCCAGAGAAAGGAGAAGGTCCTCCACTTGCTTGAACGTAATTGTGAGGAAGCTGAAGGGGGTGGGATGCGGTTGGTTATGGTTGTGGTTATCAGTGAAGCCAACAGTGTAGTCTCTTGCAGAGCTAAGTTTGCTGATAGGTGAGGTGTCAAAGGCAAGCCCTGAAATGGCAAAGTGATCATTAAACCTCTCTAGTATATTAGCTTTGTCCGTATAGGTGGTACCATCAGACACAATTTTGTTTGGAAGGGGTGTTGCAGCACTTGACCTTGATTTCTTTGAGGATGTTCCAAAATTTGGCAGAGTTGTTTTTATTGTCTTCTAGTTCTTTTTGGAAGTACCTAGCTTCTTCTGACCTAATTAGCTTGGTACAAGCATTCCTAGTGGTACGGAATGCTAACCAATCGGCCTCCAGATGAGATTTCCTCACTTTTTTCCACCAGTAGTCCCTATCCCTAAGTGCTTTCTTCAGGATGGGAGAGAACCAGCCAGGAGTTTTACTTTTTGATTTGATCAGTTTTAGTGGGGCGTGTTTGTCTATTAGCCCCAGTAAGAGGCTGTGAAAGATGTTAAATGCCTCATTAAAGGTGGGGGCTAGATAGAAATTCTGCCAATGAACGCTGCTTAGATCTTTTAGGAAAGTGTACTGGCAGAACTTTTTTGGGCATCTTTTCAGTTTGAATTTAGAAGCCATTTTTATTTGGGAAGGATGTCTGATGCAGGCAGTAGTGCAATGGTCACTTATATAATTGAAGAATACTCCAGTATGTGAGATACTGTGAGGTTTGTTTACTAGCATAAGGTCCAGGAGGGTGCTGCGCTCAGGGTTTTTTCTGTTAAGTCTGGTTATAGCAGTCACTATTTGTAACAGACCATTAACATCGCATAGATCCTTCCATTTCTTAGAGCTGTCATCATTCCAATTTAGATTGAAATCCTCATTAGAATACACTCAGTATTAGCAGAGTCAAGAAGGTTTTGAAGGTGTGCAGAAGTGCCCAGCCACCAGACGGCGGTCGGTAGTATGCTACCATAAGGAGTGATTTCTTGCTGGAAAGTGATCATTTTAGAGCCAGGCATTCAAATTCCTTAGCCTTTGAGGTACAGTCAAATACTGTGACTGTAAATTTGATTTTGACATATATTGCAACCCCTCCCCCTCTAGTCGGTCTATCACAGCGGTAGATGATATATCCAGGTACGTTGATAGATTTGTCTGGGGTCGAGGGTGTGAGCCAGGATTCAGTTATCATGAAGCACTCAGGAGATGCATGTAGAGCCCAGGTCTGTATAGAGTCAATCTTCTTTAGCAAACTACAGACATTGGTATGGAAGCTAAATCCCTTTATATTGAGGAGGTCTGCAAGGCGTCCAGAAATAGGTGAGCCTGGGTTTAATTCAACATTTCCCAAACAGAGTAGGAGAAGCAGTAGTAGTTTTTTAAGGTGGTGTCTTAGCCTGCTAAATAGTCTTTTGTTACTCCTTCTAGCATACATTGGCTTAGCGGTGACTGTGTTAAGGGAAGTATTGTTAGTTGCTAGGGATAAAACATAGAGCACTGATAGAGCTGATACCATCCTTGGGAATTGCACGTGTTCTATATCTATGGCCTGGTGGGAGGAGGGGCATGACCATAGAGGAGACGTCCCTGATGTAGGATGCCATGGTCTAATGTGGGAGGCTATATCTTGGTAGATGCTAGAGGAGGAAAACTGGCCTTTGTCCGAGCTGCAAACCACAATTTTGGGTACAGCATAACTTAGTAATATAAGGCAACTATAGAGAAGGAAAGGCACATATGGCATTCTTAAAGTGGAGATATTTCTTTTTATCGGTAATAAATACAGGATTTGCAACAGTTCCTTAAGAGGGCCAGGGAAATGAGAGGTTCCTGTGAGAGGATGGGGGACCAGTGAAAATTAAGGCCTAGATAACCAGTGAGGCGTGGCTGGAAATAGCCAGTAGAAGTGAGCTAGAAAGCCGAGGCGGGGTTTATGTGTATTTAATTAGGACCGGGGCCGGGGATTGGCAGCTAGGGCTCCCTTCCTGGAGGTAATCAGTCCCTGAGGGTAAGTCCGTACCTGCATTTCTGTGAGGGGCTGGTGGCTTCACACTTGGACTGTGGGTGGCAGTCTGGCAGGTTGGGTTCATCAGAGAACCACGGCTGTGGCTCTCAGACTACCTGGAAGGAGAATGCAGAGGAGAATTAAATAAGAAAGTCAGAAGGGGTGGGGCTGCTCGTGGAGCTAAAAAGAAATGCAGACTGGCTTAAACGGGGGGGTGTTGCAGACCAAAATGTTAGGCAAGGTGCATCCAAGTCTAAGTGAGCAATAACAGGGTTATTTAAAGCACAATACTAGCGTAAAAAGGTGAATAGGGGTGGTTTCAAAGGCCTGAGCTGAGATAGCTACTGGTCTTATGAGGAACACAATACAGGCATTTACATTAAATCAGAAAACTTCAGCTATAAAATACAAACAAGACAGTTTTAACAGAAAATATAATCTAGCACAATATAATCAAATATTAACAGTGCAGAGCTATATGGAGCCAATCGGAGGCTCCTGGGGCTGACTGCAGCCAGTGGGCCACAGCAGTAAAAGACTCTGGATTTAAACCCAGAGACAACTGTCCTCATGTAAAGAAAGCAAAAATGGGCACTAGGGCCCCCTTCCTGGAGGTAATCAGTCCCTGAGGGCAAGTCCGTACCTGCATTTCTGTGAGGGGCTGGTGGCTTCACACTTGGACTGTGGGTGGCAGTCTGGCAGGTTGGGTTCATCAGAGAACCACAGCTGTGGCTCTCAGACTACCTGTGTTTCTGTGAGGGGCTGGTGGCTTCACACCTGGACTGCAGGTGCAAGTCTGGCAGGTCGAGTTCATCAGAGAACCACTGCTGTGGCTCTCAGACTACCTGTGTTTCTGTGAGGGGCTGGTGGCTTCAAACCTGGACTGCGGGTGGCAGTCTGGCAGGTCAGGTTCATCAGAGAACCACAGCTGTGGCTCTCAGACTATCTACATTTCTGTGAGGGGCTGGTGACTTCACACCTGGACTGCAGGTGGCAGTCTGGCAGGCCAGGTTCATCAGAGAACCACAGCTGTGGCTCTCAGACTACCTGCATTTCTGTGAGGGGCTAGTGGCTTCACACCTGGACAGCGGGTAGCAGTCTGGCAGGTCAGGTTCATCAGAGAACCACGGCTGTGGCTCTCAGACTATCTGTGTTTCTGTGAGGGGCTGGTGGCTTCACACCTGGACTGCGGGTGGCAGTCTGGCAGGTTGGGTTCATCAGAGAACCATGGCTGTGGCTCTCAGACTACCTGATACCTCACCCCCTACTACTACCTTTAACTGTCTGTCCTGCAACCAGCTCCTGAAACATCTAACCAGTTTCCTCCCCACTCTCAGGTTGCTCAGTTTGCTGGTCAGCCTAGCATGTGGCACTGTATCAAAGGTCTTCCAGATGTCCAGGTATAGGATGTCCACTGCATGACCCTTGATCAATGCCACATCACTCAATCGAAAAAGTCCACCAGATTCATATGGCAGGATCTGCCAGAGACAAACCAGTGCTGTCTGCCATCCTGGAGATCATTATTTTCCAGAAATTTTACCAGCCTTCCCTTGAGGATAATCTCAATTAACTTTCCCACAATTGAGGTTAGACTGACTGGTCTATAGTTTCCTGGTTCATCCTTGGGCCCACCCTTATGGAGGGGCACCACATGCACCACTCTTCAGTCCCTGGGTATGCATCCCATTTCCAAAGGGGTGTTGAACAGGTCTGCCAAAGGCTCCACCAGGACTACTGCCAACTGTCTCTGTACTCTAGGATGAATTCCATCCAGCCCAGGTGCCTTATCAACCATCAGGGACCTAAGGCCCTCCAGCACTCTTTCCTCTGTGATTTCCCCATCTGTGATCTCCTACCCCACCCAATCCTTCCCCTTAGATACAGGCCCATCCCTGCCTGCACTGCCTCCTTTTCTACCCACCCACTGCCATTCTTGATCCTTATAATCTGATCCTTACTCTTTCTCTTCTCCCTTATATACCTAAAGAAATCCTTTTCACTTTCTTTGATCCCCTTGGCCAGCCTCAGTTCTCTCGATGCCTTGGCTGCCCATACTGTTCTACTCACCTCCCTGGATTTCCTTACGTATTCCTCCCTGTCCTCTTCCCTGTTGGATCTTTTGTAGGTTCTAAATTCAGCTGTCTTTTCCCTCATCCTCTCCCCTGCCTTCTTGTTCATCCAGCTTAGCTTCTTTGTCCTAGATTTCTTGCTCTGGCTCTTGACACATGTACTAGTGGCCTCAGCCAGGCCCCTCTTGATGATCGCCCATTTTTGTCTGGTGTCCATGTTTGGGTGGATGCTAGCTATGTGCCCTTCCAGTATACTACCCATCCTGCCAAAGTCTGCCCTTTTGAAATCCAGCACCTTAGCCCTTGTAGTGGCTACTTCCTTACCTAGATTGATAACCACACTGTATGGCGGCCACTTCCAGCCAGAGCTTCCTCTACTCCAGCATTCCTGTCTTTCTCCCCATCCTCCAGCACCGGATCCAGGATGTTCCCCTCCCTAGTTGGTTCTGCTAACCTCTGTGTCAGAACGCTATCCTGGAAAGCTTCCAGGAGGATCTGGTCCCTGGCATATAAGACAGCCGGGATGCTCCAATCCACCCCGGTAGATTAAAGTCCCCCACCACCACAGTGCTCCCTTTGCCACTAAGCCTCTTTAGCTGCTCCCACAGCTCCCTATCAAATTCCTTATTCTGTGTCAGAGGCCTATAAACTACCCCAGTCTAACCTTGCTACCCCTCAGGTTGTATAGTTGTACCCATATGGCTTCTGCCTTTCCTTCCTCCCTATTACATCTTATCCCTTCCCTAACATACATGGCCACCCCACTCCCTTTCCCCTTTTCCCTATCTCTCTGGTACTCTGGAATAGCTTGAAACCTGGGATGGCTAGGTTCCAGTCATGGTATTGGGTTACCTATGTCTTGGTGATGGCAGCTATGTCCACCTCCCCTTCCACCATCAATGTCTGCAACTTTGCCATCTTGTTCCCTATGCTCCTAGCATTCAGTGATACCACACTCTATTCTGAGCTACTGTGCACTGCGCCTTTCCACTCCCCTCCATTTCCCCATATATTTGAATCTGGCTCCTGCCTTGCTGTAGGGGTGGTGCAAAGGACCCCCTCTCTTGGTTTATTCCCACCCCTTTGGCCCCTTTACCTAGTTTCAATTAAATTATCTTTGATAAATTCCCCAAACTTATGCTTCAGTACCTGTGAGCCCTCCTAACTAAGATGCAACCTATCCTCTGCATACAGATCTGTGTTCTCCCACTTGTTGCCCCACCCCCCACTAACCCATAAACCATGGACTCACTACATTACTTCAGCCATCTATTGAATTCAGTGATTCTCTGCTTCCTGGCTGTACTCACTCTTGGCAATGGTAGGATTTCTGAGAAAGCTACCAACCTTCCCATCGGATTGCATAGTTTCCCCAGTTCCCTGAAACTGTCCTGCACCTCTTCTATTCTTCTCCCATCCAGGTCATTTGTGCCAAGGTGTACCACAATGTTTGTTTTTTCCCCTACCTTCCTCACAAATCTGCTGATATGCTGTCCCACTCTACCTGCTGTTATGCCTAGCATGCACTCCACCCAAATGCTGGTTTTCCTGGTGTCCCTTCTTCCCATCATATACAATTAAGTATTGAGTCCCCCAGAATAATGACCTTCCCTCCTTTATCCTTTTCACCCTCCTACTGCCTGCTAATCCTCTGTCCCCCATCTTACTCTCCCCCTCCTTCCCCCCTGCCTTGGTACCTCTGTGCCTTCCCTGAGCCATGTCTATCCCCTTTTCTTTGCCCCGTCCTTTCCCCTGTACCACTTGTGCCCAGACTATCTGATTCCACCCTCAGACCCTTTCTCTCCTGCTCTACAGTCACCATTTCTGTGCCTACCTTTCCACCCCCTTGCCACTGACTCCCTGTGTTCTCACTGACCTGTTCTCTTCCTCTTCCCTGTTTCCTCCCTTCCCCCTGTGCTATCCTTTCCAGGGCTGCCTGCTGTGCCCCCTGCTTGATCTCTACCTGCCTCTCCCTCCCCCCTCTCATACCTGGTGCTTCGCCACCTTCCTTCTGTCCTGCATTGCATCTTCTGCCACCTGGGTTATATCTTTTGCCTTCTGCCTCACTATTGCATCCTTTACCCTTCGTAGTGCCCTCCATCCTTCCAATCTCTGCAGTTTCCCTCCCTGCCCCTTCCTGCTCCCCCAGGCTAGACAAAACATAGAATTTGTTCCCATTGCCATTCTCCCTTCTCTGAGCTACTCCACCACCCCTTTCTGTGACTTATACCCTGCCTGCAGTGTATAAGAAGCAGGGAGGGAAGTCAGAATAGCAAAGGCCCAAACTGAGGAAAAGATAGCCAACTCAGTTAAGAAGGGGGATAAAACCTTTTATAGGTACATCAACGAGCGTAGAAAGACAAAGGGAGGGATAGTGAGGCTGAATAGAATGAACGGTGGGTGGGCAGAGGGGGACAGTGAAAAAGCAGGAATACTGAACGAATATTTCTGCTCAGTATTCACAAAAGAGGAGGGGGAAGTGCCTAATCCAATTAACAGAAGCACTCTTGATAGGGGGGTCGATCCCAGTCCTTTCACAGAAGAAAGGGTTCTGCAAGAACTCCTAAAACTGAAGGTGGACAAAGCAATGGGTCCTGATGGAATTCACCCCAGAATTCCAAAAGAATTAAGGAAGGAACTAGTGAAACCACTGGCTACTCTTTTTAATGGGAGGATGGTGTGGTACCCAAGGACTGGAGGAAGGCAGATGTGATTCCCCTTCACAAAAGTGGGACCAAGACAGAGGCAGGAAACTACAGACCTGTTAGTCTGACCTCTGTGGTAGGGAAAGTGATGGAGTCACTTCTGAAGGAAACAATAGTTGAGTACCTAGAGGTCAGTGGAGCACAGGATCCAAGGCAGCATGGGTTCACAGCGGGATGGTCATGTCAGACGAATCTAATAGATTTCTTTGACTGGGTGACCAAAGTAGTAGACCAGGGAGGGGCTGTGGACATGGCCTACCTAGACTTTAGCAAGGCATTTGACACAGTCCCACACAAAAGATTAGTAGTCAAATTAACCAGCCTGGGAGTGGGTCCCAGGGTGGTAGCCTGGGTAAAACATTGGCTGGACAACAGGACACAGAAGGTAATTGTAAATGGAGTCCACTCTGAAGAAAGGGTGGTTACTAGTGGGTACCTGAGGGTTCAGTATTGGGTCCAGTCCTTTTAATGTCTTCATCAGTGGCATTGCAGAGGGACTAGAAGGAAAAGTATGCCTTTTGCAGATGACACAAAAATCTGCAACAGGGTTGATACACAAGGAGGCTGGAAAGGATGAAAAGGACTTGGCAAGGTTGGAGGAATGGTCAGACGATGGCAGCTAGGATTCAATGCAAAAAGTGCAAAATAATGCACCTGGGAAACAAGAACCCAGGGGAAGAATATACAATGGTGGGAGGTAGTAATAACAACAAAACAGGAAAGGGACCTGGGGGTAATCATATCAGATGACCTTAGGTTAGCAAGCAATGTGAGAAGGCAGTAGGGAGGGCCGGGGTATACTGGGATGTATAGGGAGAGGCATCAGCAGCAGAAAACAGGAAGTTGTTATCCCTCTGTACAGACAGTTGGTGAGACCCCATCTGGAATACTGTGTCCAGTTCTGGAGACCCCATCTCCGCAAGGACATAGACAGGATAGAGGCAGTCCAGAGGAGGGCAACTAAAATGGTGCAGTGTCTGCAAGAGAAGCTGTATGAGGAGAGACTAAAGGAGCATAATATTATACCCTTGAGGAAAGAAGGGAGAGGGGGGACATGATAGAAACTTTCAAGTACCTCAAGGGAATCAACAAAGTCCAAGAGGGTAGCATCTTTCAGAAAAAGAGACTTGCAAGAACAAGGGGACACAATTTAAAGATAGAAGGAGGGTGGTTCAGGGGCAATGTGAGGAAGTATTATTTCACAGAGAGGGTAGTGGATGCATGGAACAGCCTTCCTGAGGAAGTTGTGGGGTCTAAAACTGTGGGAGAATTCAAGAATGCATGGGACAGACATAAGGCAATTTTTGTGGGGGGCAGGAAGATATAGGCTGTTGGTTAACTAGGACCTCCGGCCTATCCTGTAGGTAGGGAAATGGGCAGACTAGATGGGCCTAGCGGTCCTTATCTGCCGTCAAAGTCTATGTTTCTATGTTTCTGCACCTGTTTTTATCTTCTTCTGGTGCCTGACCACCCTCCAGTCACTGGTCTCTGCCCCCAGCTGCTCCTGATTCACTGTCCCTCTTGTTCCCCCATCTTGTAACCTCTGGTGACAACCTCCTCACATCCCCTTTTCTTTGGTGTTCACCTCACCCCTGCCCCCCATCTACCCAGCTCCCTTTTCAGCCATCCAAGCTCCTCTTTAAGTTGTATCAACTGCCTACACAACATATACCCCCTTCCCTCCATGTAATCCCAAGAACATGGCTGCCCTGCATCTATTACAACTTACTACCCATCCCTCTTGACTGCCCACAAACACTATCCCTCCCCATGCCTGCTTACTGGCCCATTCTCTGGGACCCCCTATCCTCCTTGAACTTCCTGCCATATGGTATATTTCAGAGCTATACCTGGTCAGCGTTCCCTTTAGAGACTCCTCTCCCCTCCCCAGCGTGGCCTGCTGCCTGCTCTCCTCCCTGCTGATGCCCTGCAGATACGATTCAATATGCTACACTCCTGCCACGTGGCACTAAAGCTTCGGCGTTGCTCATGCTTCAGGGCCACTTGCTCCGCCTTGTAATATAAGTGGATCCCAGCCCTGCTATTGGCTGGTCTGAGTCACGTGACCACACCTCCCCTCCTATGTGGTCCCAACCTCTCCCTCCCTCCCTCAGCCCAAGACAAAATTCTTTGTTTTGCATTTGCACAGTTGAAATCACACAGCACATATTGCCCCCTGAGTAAATTGTAGAATACTAAAAGAAAATAAACAACAGCACAGAGAAAGTATTTCCCTTTCAGCTCCTGATCCTGCCTCTACAGGTCTTCAGCTCCAACTGAGAGCAAACAACTCAAATGGTTCTTAAACAAGCACTTAATCCCAGCCCCACTATTGGCTGGTCCAAGTCATGTGACCACCCCTCCCCCACTGGTGTAGTCCCAACCTCTCCCTCCGTCAGATGCCCCCTCCTCTCAACTCAAGACAAAATCATTTGTTTTGCAGTTACATAGCTGAAATCACACAGCACACATTGCCCTCTCAGTAAATGCAATGATACTAAAAAAAAAACAACAGCACAAAGTACTTCCTTTTCAGTTCCTGCTGCCTGCCTCTGCAGGTCTTCAGCTCTAACTCCTGTTCTCCTAACATACACAATTCCACACTGCTAACATACACAACTCCACACTGCTAGAGGGCATTGAGTGAACCCTAGAGAATTTCTATTGAGCATTTATGTCTTAGGTGGCAGGAGGATTTTATTTATTTTTTTATTTATTTCAAATTCAGATTAATACCTTTGAGCTGGGGGCTCATTTACAAAGGCTCCAAGTCAACAAGGAATACAAGACATTTACAAGTGATGAAACATTGCAGAACAGAAAGACATCAACTAACAAGTGGTATTAGTGTACAGTTACAGCATTAAGCAGGGTACAAGGAGTAAGGAGAAACAGGACCACACTTCTAGAGAAACATATTAATGCAGTACTAATTAAGTGCAGTACAGTGTTTAACAATCATGTTACAGTTCAGACAGGGTGCTCCCAGTCTGCAAAAATGCATGTTTTAGCAGCCAAAGTGAGGCTTTGTCAAGGGGAGGTGGGAGGGGGAAGTGGGCAGTTGTGGAACAGGATGGTGGGAGTGAGAGAGGGTAGTGTTTGATGGGTGTGAGAACCGCTATCAGAGGCCATGGGTTAGCAGAAACACTGGCAGTCAGATCTGCTGGCAAGAAGAGATTGAAGCCCATTTTTAAAGTAGCCAAGTCTGGGGGAGTTGGCAAGGACTCCAGGCAGATCATTGAACCATTTAGGCCCACAGTAGGAGAGGGATCTTTGGCCAAGGGTGGTTCACTTGAAGAGAACAGTTAGAACAGTCCTGGAGGCACTCCTTTTACATTTAGATGGCTGTGCAGGCTCAAAGAGGGCTGAAGTAGCTGTAGGCATGGACCCCATCAGGGACTTTTTCGCAAGGAGGCAGGCCTGGTATTGGAGTCTGTGGTGGAGTGGGAGCCAGCCAGTTTCCTCGTATAGGTCACAAGAGTGAGTCATTTTGTGTACTCCCAGGACCAGGTGGCAGGCCTTGTTGAAGATGGTTTTGACCCTTTAAAGTGCTGTGTCTGTGCCTGCCCCATATATGACAAGATCATAATCCACAGATGAGAGAACTGAACTGCACGTAACAAGTTTCAGGGCAGCCGGTGTCATTGAGGTGCGGTGTCTGTACAGGATGCCAAGCTTCATGTTGGTGAACTTTACCAGTTGCTCAGCATGGGTAGTGAAGGTGAGGGTGTCATCAAGGTGAATCCCTAAGTACTTGAATGTATCGACTTGGTCTAGTACTTCTCCTTCGCTATTAAGTATATGCAGTGAGGACCCTTGAATCTTGCTCTGTGGGGTGCTGAAGAGCATGCTCTTTGTCTTTTTGTAGTTGAGTAGCAGTTTATTTCAGGTGAACCAGGATTCCAATGCATGAAAATTGAGCTGAAGTTCAGAGCTAATTGATCCCAGGTCTTTCCCTGGGATGGAGATAACAGCATCGTCTGCATAGAGTACAGAGTGTGCAGGACAGGTAGAAGGCATGTCATTTATGTTCAGGCTGAATAAGAGAAGACTGAGGATAGAACCTTGTGGGACCCCTAGGTTTACTTTCCTGGGCTCAGAGATTATATTGTCAATCCTGACCCGTTGACATCTATGGGTTAGGTAACTATGGAACCAGGCCACAGATTCCATTGACAATCCTGTAGAGAGGAGACATTTCAGCAGCCATTGATGATTGACTGTGTCAAAGACCTTGGTAAGGTCTATGAAGATAGACCCCACCACCATACCTTCATCCAGGGCCCCATAAAGCTGAGTGTTGTACTCTACTAGCGCGGTGACGGTGGAGTGGCTTTGTCGGAATCCATGTTGTTGCAAGCAGAGAAGGCTATGCTTTTCTAGGTACTCAGTTTTTCTGAGACCACCCTTTCAAGTGCTTTGGGGGGGTAAAATCGACATGGGCCAGAAGTTTGCTAAATTAGCTCTGCCTTCTGATTTAAAAACAGGTGTGACTAGAGCTTCTTACCACCTTTCAGGGAAGATGCAAGATCTCAGAGAGGCATTGAATACCTTGGTGAGGGGTGCCACAAGTTCATTTAATGTGAGTGCTACCATCTTCATATTGATCATGTCACTTCCCACCCTGGTCTTACCAAGGACCCGTTTCATATATTTGACGGTCTCACCTGTGGAGATTTGCCTAAAGTAGAATGGTGGGGTAACATTATCCTGTGACGATGGAGTGTTGAGGTTGTGCTGCTGTCCTGCAAGGGTGTGTTCAGGTATTCAGGTGACAACACATTGCTGAGGTCCGTGAATGCAACATTAAAAGCATCAGCGATTTCCTTTGGGTCTTGCAATGTACCAGAGGTGGTAACTGTAAGGTCCGGTGGGGCCCTTGAGGTTCTATCCTTGAGAGATTTTATGGAGCCCCAGAACTCCCTCCTTCTACCCCAGGTCTTTCCTAGGAGGTCATTGTAGTAAACTGCTTTCACCAGATGTATGAGTTTTGTGCAGGTATTTCTAGATGCCTTATATGCTTGGGAGTCAACTAGATTCCCGGTGGCTTTGGCCCTATGCCACAGGTGATCTCTGAGTCGCATGCATTCAATTAGAGGGCTGGACAGCCAGGGGTTGGGGATTCCTCTGGCTTTCTTTGTTTTGTAAGAAGCAAAGATGTCACAGGCTTTAGTAAAAATACTGCAGAAGTAATTCAGTGCTTGGTTTCTGTCCTTAACTCTATCCAGTGGGGACCAGTCAATCCCTTTTAGGTAGTACCTGAAGGAGTCTAGTTGACCAGGCCTTAGTGATCTGTTCCTGGTGGTCTTAGGCTTACTCTTGGTGAACTTGTTTGTCCAGGTAAGTAGTACAGGGAGTGGTCACTGATGGTGTCAGGTAGGATTGTTACCTCTGCGATATGTTCAGGACAGGAGGAGAGTAGCCACTCGAGGGTGCTATTTCATGTACGGTAGTTTTGTCTGGTGGGTTGTGTGACCAGTTGGGTCAGGTACAGTCTGGCTGTTTGGTCTCTAGCTGTCGCTGCATCCTGTGCTTGCCAATTAATGTTGAAGTCCTCTAGTATTGTATGTTCTCAGTTTAGTTTATTCTGTTTGCGGTGGCTTATGAGCTGTGGGAAGCAAGTGAGTAGTGTCCCAGAAAGCAGGTATACGGTGGATAATAGTAGCACTTTGTTTTGTTTGCCAGTATTAAGTTTTAGTGTTAGAACCTGTGCTTCCTTGGTGTGGAAGCTAATTGGTAGTATTTGCCCTTTGATGTCACTCTTGAGGTAAAACCAGACATCCCCCCCCCCCTTTTTGAGGTACGGTCCTGCCAGAACAGGTTATATCCAGGAAGGGCAATTGCTGTGTCTGGGATCTTTGGTGATAGCCACGTTTCTGTTAGGGAGATGATGTCAGGATCAATCTGAGCCACCCAGGCCTGAAATTGTAGCAGTTTGGAGAGAAGGCTGCAGATATTCAGAGATACAATTTTTAGATGTCCTCGGCTATTGGTATAATTCATGATACAGGTCACCCAGGGTCACAGCTAAGCTAGGCTATTAGTATCCCTATAGAACAAGGAGAATGGGATACTATATATACTGTATCAGGCAACATAATACAACAGCCTCATCTTTTTGGAGAGACTATTCCTAGAAAACCACAAGTAGAGTTTTCAGAACCCCCTAATTTACACTGACATTTTGATCCTTCAATTTTAGCAGCCTGTTGGTTATACTGTGGTCAAATGGTGTAAGAGCATTTCCATATATTCTATGCATGCCCACTTTTATAATCATTCTGGACCTCTATCAAAGAAGTGTTTAAGAAGTTCATAACAGGGCTTGAGCAAGTAACCACGAAAATAGCACTCCTGTTGTTGTACCCCACAAGTATTAAAAATAAGGTTTGTCAGTACTATATCATCTAGGAATACTTCTCATGGCTGCTGAAATACATATATCTTAACATTATGGCTACAGAGTTCCTCCCTGATGCAACAGCAGTGGAAGGACATGGTCATTTCCATATACCAGATGGAAAAGCTTACATATAAAGTAAGACAATCACTAAGAAGCTCCCGCAGTACATTTCAGATTGTTAACCCTGTTGTACGTTAGGTAGTTATGCTCTGAGAAGCTCCTCTTACATTTCCCTAACTATCCCCAAAGTCATGTCATGCTTTGGCAGGGCCTCAGTAAGTTTATGCATTCCCTCAACTCTGGAATGAACTCAAAAAAAAAATGAGACTAGTCTGCCATTTTAATCTGTCAGCATTCAAATCACTATATGCACATTCCATTAAGAAGTCCTGCAATTGCTTTCCTTGATTGTTGGCTTAAGGTATACTGACCTCAGACATTGTACCCTCTGTTTGACCTCCACTGACACTCCCAATGTGATTTTTTCTCATGCTTTTCCTCTTCCCTCCCTTCTCCACCTTAATTGTTCCATGCAACCATTGTCCTTCCCTGCATGGCTGTCCACACTGCCTTTGTTACGCTGGTATGTTCAATGCATATATTGCTATCTGACTGCTATCTATAAGTGTTCTCTTAGTGTACATATTTACAAATGTATCTTATTCTATTGTATGTAGTGCCTTTATTTTAAGTTTTGTAATATTATTCTGTGTTTGATCATGGACCTGTCGAGGTCCATCTTGTAAATGAGTTTACTCAAAGGTGTTTCGCCTGATAAAATAAGGATTTTTGATTGATTGATTGATTGACCGAAGACAGAAGGTTATACAATTTCAAAATTAATGGAATAGTTGGCCTATTCCTATTATGGGAGAGAGACCAGAATTCATCCCTTGAAAGGCTCTCAAGGAGGAGGGATTCCAATAATGGGAGTTATACCCTTAAGAGAAGAAGACTTATTGCTCTTGTGAGGCTGTACATTGGCATTTTTATTTGACTGGTATTTGCTCTCTGACCTGTCACTCTTAAAATAAAGTATTGCTAGTAGATAATCATATTAAATATCACTTGTATGACTGATGATATATACAGCAGTGTGCACGATCTGATTACTGCTGATTGTACCATGAACTAATGTGTTGTTTTTAATGTTGTAGTCCTCTGTGTTGAAAACCCAGTAAAATTACCAATTTTAAAAGCATGTTTTCAATCTGTTTCTACAGTGCCCTTTATCCCTACTCTGATAATATACCTTTTTCCAGTTTTGAATCTGCTTCATCATTTATTTAGATTCAGTGTTTAGTAAAAGGAACACATTTTTTAATAAGGTTATCCTCATGCTTTCATTAGTATTCTAAGCTGTAATTTTAACACATTATCCCATTACATCAAGATGCACTGCCTGCTGTATTCTATTTCTCTTTAGTCATAAGAAAAGGAACGCTAAATATTGAATGTTCAAAAACAGTTGAGAAAGCAGATAAAAATTTGGGAATGGCTATAATAAAAAGAATGCTCATTTTAAATATTTCAAATTTAAACAAATACTGGGGTAAAAGCGGCATCTTACAAAACAGGAAAAAGGACACTGTAACATGAAATTAAAGTACAGCTTAAAATATTCACCATAACATGCACTGCTGCTTTATGTACATGCCCACTACTACTCCTCTTCTGTGAACAATGTATTTTCTGAATAATCTATAATGCACCTATGCAATGTTTCAACTGTTACTGTGTTCCCACCATGTTTTTTCACTGTTGACTAAACATTTCTGTTCTAGTAGTTTGCCATGTAGGCTCCTGGGGCCTTATCTTCAAAAGTTTGTATGGGCACTAAAGGGTCTTTGCCCATGCAAACCAGGGTTTGCACCAGATCCCCATATTCAGAATGAGCTGTTGCACAGGCAAAGAGGGGTAGTGCCCATGCAAAACATAATGTAGGATGACATGCAAGCACAGCCATGAACAGCTGTGCCACAACATAGTCAGTGGCTTTCTGCTGTGCAAAATGATTTAGGGAACATTGTTTGACCAGGAGTAGCACACTAAGCCAAAGCTTGTTTCCAGATGTGACCTGGGAGCACAAGGAAGTTATGTGATTTGCTCAGGATCACACAGTATTCACCTAGGTGGCAGTGGGATTCAAACCCAGGTCTCCGGATCTGCAGCTCACAGCCTTAATCCACTGTGCTATACTGCCTACTAACATGGGTTTAGCATGGTCCTTTTGTGTGGCACAAATACTACAAAACAAACCCTGACTTACTCACGGCAACCCTAGCAGCTGCCAGAGGTAATACATCCACCTAGCCAGAGGGCCGCTGGGGAGTACTCACTCCCCATGGTCCTTGGACCCCCCCATTGATCACCAGCTTGTACAGTGAGAAACTAATATCCCTGGTAATAGTGGTCTCCCCCTCACTCCAATCACCAGCCCATACAGGATGAAATTAATATCCCTGGTGTTAGTGGTCCCCCCTTTCCAATCCCCAGACTACACAGTTAGAAAATATTATCCCTGGTGCTAGTAGTCCCCCTTCCTCTGTTCACCAGTCCGCCCATACAGGAATAAAATAATATCCCTGGTGCTAGTGGTCCCCTCACATTGCCAGCCGATACAGTAAGAAACTAATATCCTTGGTGCTAGTGGTCCAACCTCCCTTTGATCGCCAGCTTGTACAGTGACACACTAGTATCCCTGGTGGTAGTGCCCCTTCCCGATCACCAGCCAGTACAGGATGAAATTAGCATCCCTGGTGCTAGTGGTCCCTTGTCTCCAATCCCCAGCCCATACATGAAGAAAATAATATCCTTGGTGCAAGTGTCTCCCCCCCTTCCCCCTTCGCCAGCTTGTGTAGTAAGAAACTATTTTTATACAATAAGAGTGTAATGATATCCCATGGGATAAAACACCATATCCACAATGATTGCAATATAAAAATAAATAATTAACACTGACTCTACCTACAATGCGATAAATGTAGCTACAGTGGAATAAAAAGCATTTATTTCCACAATAGCTACATTTATCTACATAGTAGCTACGTCGCACACAGTTGCAAATCACATCAC
Source organism: Neoceratodus forsteri (assembly GCA_016271365.2). Taxonomy (NCBI): domain Eukaryota; kingdom Metazoa; phylum Chordata; order Ceratodontiformes; family Ceratodontidae; genus Neoceratodus; species Neoceratodus forsteri. Next base: position 761,182,662 of record CM057455.1, on the reverse strand, counting down.
CTAAGAAACAGCATCAGTGACCCCAGGAAACTTAAATGGAAAACACCTGTAAAATAAACTCAGAAAAAACACATACACACACAAAAAGAAACCATACCAGAGCAATCGAGCACTAGACCACCACACAGAATGCTACCAGAAACCCACCTGGACTCGAACTAGGCAACCTGCACAAGAAGACACTGACACTCTAAGAACAACCAGAAAACAAATACAAAGAAATGCACTAAACAATATATATGTCTAGCACTAAATAATATATATGTCAAACAAAAACTGCTAAAAATAACACAGTAGGCCGGCCCTGTGGTGCTGAGGGTTGAGGCGCTGGACGCCACATCTTGCTCCATACCAGTGACCCGGGTTCTGGAATGGACTCGGGCCGCCAGTGGGTTGGCCGGGGAGAGAAGGAGTGAGCGCTCAGCAGCTTACTCTCCTTCTCCGGGGTGGGATGGGAAGCTTTCCCCAACATGATACCGTTGTCTCCTGGTGAACTTGAGGGGATGTTGATGCGGTTGGGGGAGGCAGCAACACAGGGCTGATGTTGGCAGGGGACTGGCGCGGACGCATGTCTCAGCATGCACCTGACCCCTTGTTCTCTATTGTACGCCAGCATCGGGAACAGAACACGGAAACAAACCTTCACCTCTACTAGGTGATGATTTCTCGAACAGCATAAGTGCCACCCACCGACCAAAAAGGCAGACACCGCTATGCAGGCCCTCTCCCTTGAAACACTCGGAGGAAAGGTAAGGGAGACCTTTCCTCACTCTGCCGGGGGGGGGGTAATCCGGACCATCAAGGACCTCAGAGAGCTGAGCTGTGCAATCTAGGACAGACCTTGGGTAAGGAGGGTAGACGTGTGTGTGGTGCATTGTAGGGGTCCGATTGAGTGGAGACCTAGGGGCAGTAGAGGCAAGGATAAAAAGAAAGTAAAAAAAAAAATAACACAATAAAAAAAAAATTAAAAGCATAAACTCACCCCCCCAACACCTCCCTCACTATACCAAAATCCCTCCCAAACAGTAATAAACTCACAAAAGCACCCACTGACACATATTCAATCCCATAATAACACCCACATGTACCACAACAAAACCACCCACAAGATGGCGAAAGTCCCACCCACTTACAGAAATCAATCAATAACACAAGGAGTTCCTGTACTGACACAAGAACTATCCAATCACAACAGTGACATAACAATCTAATGCAGGCACCGAAAACAGCAAAACAGTGCCAAAAAACATAGAAATATCACAGTAAAAACACATAAAAAACACTGAATAACATCCAAAAAAGCACTACAGCCTTATTGTATAAACTGAATATGTGTTGGGCTGTGGTGGAATATGGTATTTATCTGCACTCATGCACACTGACCTCAGATTCACTCATGGCTCCGCTCCACTATGCCACTTGTGAAGCTGGTCAGTGTGTACTCATGCAGATAAATTCTATGTTCCACCACAGCCCAATACATATCCCATATATCCCTAGTGCTAGTGGCCCCACCTCCTTTTGATCATCATCTCAAACAGGAAATTAATATCGCTGGTGCTAGTGGTACCCCCCCACCAATCTCCAGTGGTACAGTAAGAAACTAATATCCCTGCTGCTAGTGGTCCCACCTCCAAATGCAAGCCCGAAGAGGACGAAAATAATGTCTCTGGTGCTAGTGGTCTCCCCACATTATCCCCACATCACCAGCTTGTACAGTAAGAAACTAATATCCTTACTTCCAGTGGTCCCACCTCTCTTCAATTGCCAGCTCATACAGGAAAAAAATTAATATCCCTGGTGCTAGTGTTCCATCCCAACAATTGCCAGCCCATGCAGTAAGAATCAAATATGCCTGGTGCTTCTGGTCCCCCCTCTCTCCAGTTTCCAGCCTGTACAGTAAGAAACTAATATCAGTAGTGCTAGTGGTCCCCACCTTCCAAGCGCCAGCCTGTGCAGTAGAAAATTATCCCTGGTGCTAGTGATCCCCCTTTCCTCCAATCGACAGTCTGTAGTAACATGAAAAACCCTCCCTGATGTCCGGCAGATTCCCCCCTGGGCACTGATCCACAGTACTGCCACTTACAGTGCAAGAATCCCTGGTGTCTAGTGGCCCTGTACACTGTGACATCAAACACCCACCTCTCCTATCACCTTACCAGACTCCTAAGTGCTGTGGATGCATACAGAAACCAGTGCAGCCTTTCTCATACCTCCTTGACCAGCCACCGTATGGCCAGGCAGTGAGCAAGCCTCTTATTTATAGGACAGCTCTGTCCTATAAATAAAAGGTGTGCTCCATGCCTGGACATACAGTGGCCAGCCTAGGAGGTGTGAGGAGGGTTGCACCAGTTGCCATATACACCCGTAGCACCAAGGAGCCTGGTAATGTGACTGGAGGATGGGTGTTTGGTGCCACGGTTGGGGGGGCTATTAGATGCCAGGGTTTCAGGCATTGCGAGTGGCAGTACCATGGATCAGTCCCTGGGGAAGCCACTGGATGCTGTGGTGGCTTTTCCATGTTACTATGGGCTTGTAATCAGAGGCAGGGGGGAAGGGAGACCACTAGCACCAGGGATATTATTTTCTTTCTGTATGGGCTGGAGATTGGAGGGTGGGGACCACTAGCACCAGGGATATTAATTTCATCCAGTAGGAGCTGGTGATTGGAGTAGGGACCACTAGCACCAGGGATATGAGTTTCATGCTGTACAGGGATGGTGTTCCATGTCATCTGTGTGCAATCAAAACTGCAATGGTAGATTTATGAGTGGTCAAATCACAGTTTCCAATTAGCATGCTGCACATTTTCATTAAATGCAATCTCAGCACATGATCAAAGTATAAAGTAAACGTCACTTATGCTTGGAAAAATCCTGCTTCCTGATGCTGAATTGAAAATTTTCCTCTCCTCAACCTCAACCCCCACCCCTGCCTGATGACCACTCCACTCGCCGAGCAATCACTAACTTTTTTTTTCATTAACAGCAGTAACTGATCAAGTACAGCAGCAATCTCTCTCCTTTATACTTTTCTGGCTAATTTTAGTCCTGGACACGGCACCCTTATCTCTTTGTTCATCTGCTGTGGACCTCTAGGAAATGTTTCTCATTAACGTTGCCCGACATGCTACTGCTTTGCCACTCCAACGACTGCAGCAAGTGAAAGTTACATGGCGGTTCTCATCCCTATGTCAGCGTCTCCTGCTCAGACCCTGATGAACTCGCTCAGAGTACAATGACCGCTTAATACTGTATGTAAGTGGACTTTCAAAAGTAACAAAATAAATAGACAAATAACTGATCTGAAAGTTATCTAAGTAAGAAAACAAATTTTGGACCTATAGTGTTGTTCTCAAATGTCTCGGACATTATGTCTCTGCCATACTGCGGAGACAGTTGTGTAATACGCTTGTAAAAAAAGTAAATGATTTTTAATTGTCTGTACTGGATTTTTGTTCACAGCTCTTGTACCCACATGAATGAACTAAAAAATAAGCAGGGCAAGAGTCACCTGCACAAAGAAATACTTATAGAGACACAAAAAGAGTTTAAAAACAAGCTGGAATTGTGGATGAGAAGCACTGAAAGTGTTTTATTTTATTTATTTTTATTTATTTATTGAAGGAATAGGAATTACAACCATTGAGTCATGGACTCCTTTGCTAAGGCTCCATGTCAGATATACACATATTACAAGAAATGGCAAAATATACAATAATAAATATACAGAGAACACACCAGAATACATACGTAGCAAGTTTAGAAACAGTATATACAATAAGAGGCATATAGTAAAGACAAGTTACAGTTCAAGGGTGGAATGGAGCAACCCATGTCAAATAATTAGAAGTCCAGCATGTACAATAACAATATACAGAAATCAATAGGTTATAGTCACAGGCAAGGGGAAGAAGGACTAAGCACAGTCAAAACTGGAGTGGGAGAGGATTTCAGCACTGAGTAGGGTTTTAAACAGGCCTAGTCACTGTTCCAGTGTGATGGCCAATGGCATTTCATTTAACCAGAGGGGGGGCCCTGTAGTAAAAGGAGCATTGGCCCAGAGAGGTCCTGCAGTAGGGTACAGAGAGGGGAGCTAGCAAGGAGCTCCGTGTAAACTGTGGTGGAGTGAAGGGCTGAACAAGGTGGCAGAGACCTGGGGGGAGGTGTTTAGGGGCAGCTTCCTAGCAAGGAGACAGGTCTGGTACCTGAGTCTGCCTTCAAAGTTAAGCCATTTGGTGCATCAATAGAGCTCACAGGTATGTGTCCAACAGCTGCATCCAGTGACTAATAGGCAGACTTTATTAAGGAAGATCATGATTCGATACAGGACAGTGGGGTCAGCCGTGCCATAGTTAACAATCCCATAGTCAATAAGGGAGAGCACCGATGATGTCACAGTAAGACCTACAGCGTCAGGAGGCAGACATGCCCCGTGCCTATATAGGAGAACTAGTCTGGAATTGATAGCTGATCTGAGCAGATTGATGTGATCGCGATACATGAGAGAGGAGTAAAGGGTGATGTTCAGGTGTTTAAAAGTGGGCACAAGGTTGAGGGGGGAGCCCTGGACATTAATGATGTTGAGAGGGACATTTTTAAACTTATTTTGTCTGTGAGTGAAAAGCATAGCCTTGGTCTTTTTGTAATTCAGGACAAGATAGTGCTCTGAGAACCAAGCCTAGGCTTCTGAAAAGGAGTGTTGCAGGGAGGATGGAAGGGAGTGGGGGTCTGAGTGGCTGTCAAATATATCCATGTCATCGGTGTACAGAATCATTTGTCCTGAGCAGGCCTTTGGGAGAGAATTCAAGAACATGTTAAACAAGAGGGGGCCCAGTATTGAGCCTTGTGTGACTCCCAAAAGTACCAGTTTATTGGTCGAGAGTGTGGAGTTTAGCTTGACCCTCTGATTTCTGTCACTGAGGTAGCTTTTAAACCATGCGGTAGTGTTCAAGGACAGGCCAATGCAATGCAGGGTTTGAATTAGGAGTGTGTGGCTGACAGAGTTGAATGCCTTGGTTAAGTCAATATAGGCAGATCCAACTAGGTGCCCTCTATCAGGGGCTTTACTTACAAAAGTGGTGCATTCAAGAAGGATATTGTAGAACTGTGGCCCTTCCTGAAACCATGCTGTTTGGGACAGAGAAGGTTGAGATTAGTGAGATAGTCCAAGAGTTGTTCTGACACTATTTCTTCTAGCACCTTGGGGGGGGGGGAATGGAGATGTGGTGGTACTTGCCCAGGGCGGTGCAGTCCCCACTTTTTAATATTGGGGTAATTGTCCATGACAGAGGGAACGGTTTAAGATATCAGTGAGCAGGAGATAATGGAGTCTAATGTTAAGAGGACTAGTTTTGGGTCCAGCGAGTCACTACTAAAGCGAGTTTTCCCAAAGACTTTGGTTAAATATGGTCTTGCCTCTAGGGGGGTGATTGTTCGGAGCCTGAAACCGGGGATGGATGCTTTAAGGCATGGGTTTGTGGGCAAGTCTGGGGCCAGGTCAAAGAAGTTTGGGGGAAGGACACCACTGAGATCAGAAAATGCAGTGTTGAGGGTATCGGCAATCAACAGGGGGTCCTGGGAGAGTGAGCCATTTACTAGCAGCTGGGTGGGGGGGCAGATATTCCATTCAGTTCTTTAATGTTGTTCCAAAATTTGTGCCCAGAGCCCCAGGAGGAGGAGGAGAAGAGTGTCTTCTGGTAATGGGTAGCTTTGGCTTTCTGAATTTCCCAGGTACATTTGTTCCTAAGTTCCCTATAAAGTTGCCGGTCATGTGGTCTGCCTGATTCATTAGCTTTATGCCATTGATTGTTGTGTTGCTTCATGAGGTCAAATAGGGCATGGGAGAACCAGGGGCTATCCTGACTTTTGACTTTCTGTTTGGAATCTGGGGCATATCAGTCACAAGCAGAGTTAAACATGGAGATAAAGTAATCCAGGGCACTGTCAGTAGACTGTGCAGTGCTGATGGGGGTCCAGTCACATTGTAATAGGTGTTGTTTAAGGTGCGAAAAAGATCCCTTTTTAGGCACTGTATAAAGGTATATTTAGGTGGCCACTTTGGGATTTTTATTGAGGACCATCTACAGAGGACTGGTGAGTAGTCACTCAGTGCATCTTGAAGTACTGAGACTTCAGATATGCAGGTGAGCTGATTCATGACTATGAGGACAATGAGCGTGGAGGTGGCAGTTTTATGGTTTAGTCTCATGGGGACTGAATGACTTGGGTGAGGTCCAGTGCCATGACAGTGTCCTTGTAGGGGCAGAGGATGTTGCTAGCCAGTTGATATTGTAATCACCCAGGGCAATAATTTCACAGGAGGTGGGCAGGTGGGGTAGGCAGTTCATTACTGAGTCAAACGCTGGCCTATGGTGACGGGAGGGGATATAAACTGTGATGATGTGTAGGGCTTTGCCAGATGTGTCAAGTTGCAGTTTCACAGTGAGAACCTGTGCACCGTGGGACAGAGTGGGAGCACCAGGGACTAGCGAGGCCTGAATGCTATCTTTACAGTAAAGCGTGCAACCTCCACCCCTCTTTGCTAGCCTGTAAGTTCTGAGGATAGAGTACCCAGGAATATGGACAGCTGAGTCTGGGGTATTAGGATCAAGCAAGGTCTCTGTAACCACAAGGATATCTGGAGAGATCTGTGCCATCCAGCCCTGAAGGACATTGAGCTTTTTTTGAAGGCTACATATGTTGACGGTGGCTAGAAGGAGTTCATTCAATGACCCATAGGAGGTGCTGAGAGAGGGGGGTGGGCCAGGGTTTGGGTGCACATTGCTTGATAGGAGAAGGAATAGGAGGGTGTGGCAGAGGAGAGTGAGTCTAATTAGCTTGGCTTTTATGTTAGGCTTATGTGACCGGTGACAGGGTTTGTGGGCAGCCACAGGTATTGGTAGGGTGGAGATATTCACGGCCACTAAGCAGGCTAATGAGGTATGCTGGGTTAGGTTCATTGAGGCATGTCGGGTTATGGAAAGTGTGCAGAGCATTGCTGATAGTGCTCCCCCTGGTGGCATAATGTTGGGTACCTGCCTGGTTGACAGGCAGATGACTTAGGGGAGGGAGTAAGAAGCACTAGGAGCACACAAAAGATTAGAGGGAGGGGCATGGTGGAATACAATGCAAAAGAGGGATGAGAACCACAAAAAGGGCAGTGTACACAGAGGCCACAGGACTCAAGAGTTAGCAAGGTATCCTCTTAAGTTATCCCAGATCAGATGGAGTAGTGATAGGATTGGTGCCTATGATGCTCAGGTGCAGGGTTCTAATCTGGGGTGGGGAGCAAGTGGGAAATTAAGAGGAAGGGGCCAGAAAGCATTAGCTGCACAGGGTGAGTGAGAAAGAGGCAATGAATATGGGGGGGACACAGGAAAAAAATAAAAATGAGGCTAGAGGGGAAGGAAATCCTTAAGTTGAAAATAGAGGGGTTCATTGGTAAAAGGTGGGGTTTAAACTTGTGAAGGGGGAGAGATGGGAGAAGAGGCTGTCGAGGGGGGGTCCGATAAAGGATGGACTATGTCTCCACCCCCTTGGGAGCTGGAGGAATGCAGGAAAAGGCCAACTGGTAAGGTGCTGACCAGGGGAAGGCAAAATCCCCACTGGAACACGAGCAGGGGAAATGGAAGTATAGGGAAAGGCTGGAACGTAGTCCTGCTAAATGCCAGGAGCTTGGGCAATAAAATGCCTGAACTCCAGGTGATGCTAACTGAGGGAGAGGTGGATGTGGCAGTGGTCACTGAGACCTGGGCCACCACAGGGCATGACTGGGACCTGAACCTGGAGGGTTACACCATGTTCAGGAAGGACAGGGGGGAGGGAAGGGGAGGAAGGGTAACAATAATAGTCAAAACTGCATTGCCATAGGAGGAGGTGGAGGCGGAGGGAACTGTGGAGGCGATTTAGGTCACCTTGATAACAAGGAGGCAAGAGTAAACATAGGATGGTATATAGACCCCTGTGCTGGCGGAGAAGCTGGAGGAGAGTCTGGTGGCAGATGTTGGGAGACACTGCAGATTGGGAAGGGGAAGGGTGGTGGTGTTGGGGGACTTAAACATGCCAGGAACAGACTGGGAGACTATGACATCCTCGGTGGCCAGGGAACAGAGGTTGTTGGATGTCTTTCAAGACATGTTCCTAACTCAGCAGGTGGGGGAACCGACCAGGGAAGAGTGGATACTGGATGTGGTCCTGGCAGACAGTGACCAGATTGGGTGCCTGGAGGTAAGGGACCCACTGGCGGGGAGTGACCATGCCATGGTCTGGTTCTGCCTGAACCTAGGAGGGGTAGAAGGCTGCACAAAGACAAGGGTAACTGACTTCCAGGGGAGTTGATTTCAAGGAAATGGGAAGGATCCTTAAGGAACACTTGGATGGGATTGGGCCAGACATGGACACTGACAGTAGGTGGGATGTCATCAGGAGGGGGGTGCAGGATGCTACTAGCACCCACACAAGAGTAAGACAAAAATGTGGTAGGGCCCAAAAACCCTGCCGGTGGACCAGGGAGGTTCAGGAGGTGGTGAGGGGAAAGAAAGTGGCCTATAGGCAATTCAAGTGCTCAAGGAGTGAAAGGGACTGAGGGGAGTATGAGCTGATGGCCAGAAAGGCCACTAGGGTGGTGAGGGCAGCTAAGGCAAGGAAGGAGCAGAACCTGGCCAGGGAACTTAGTAGAGGGAACAAGGGGCTCCTTAGATACATTGGGGAAAAATGAAGGGTGAAGGGACAGATTAGCAGGATTAAAATGGGAATGATGGGCACAAGACCCGGGGGAGCAGGCTGAGGTACTAAATGAGTACTTCACCTCAGTTTTCACCAAGGAAAATGGGGGGGGCTGCATCATACATGGAGAAGACGGTGAAACTGAGGGGGGGACCCTTACCAATCGGCGGGTCTGGGGAAGGGGGCATCACTGGCAGGTGGGGGGAAGGCAAAGCATGGGGACGAGGTAGCAGAGGTGGAAATCATGGCAGAGAGAGAGAGAAAGTGAAGGAAGCCCTCATGTCCCTTAAGATGGAGAAAGCACCAGGGCTAGATAAATTACATCCCAGAGTGCTAAAGGAACTGGCAGATGTCCTGGCAAAACCCCTGGTGGAGCTCTTCAGCATCTCTTTGAGGACAGGGTGGGTGCCCCAGGACTGGAAGGTGGCGCATATAGTGCCTATCCACAAGGGGGAATCGAGGGAGGTGGCAGAGAACTACAGGCCCATCAATCTAACATCTGTAGTGGACAAGGTGATGGAGGGCATTGTCAAGGAGAGACTGAGGGGGACCTGGAAAAGTTGGGGTGTATGGATGATAGACAGCATGGATTCATCCCAGGGAAATTGTGTCAGACAAACCTTGTGGAGTTCTATGACTGGGTGACGAGTGCCTTGGACCTGGGTAGACCAGTGGATGTCCTCTTTCTTGACTTCAGCAAGGCATTTGATTCTGTTCCTTATGGGGGCCTGTTGGATAATCTGGGAGAATTGGGGGTGGGGAACCAGATGATCAGATAGATAGGAAATTGGCTCCATAACTGGACCCAGAGGGTCATGGTTGGTGGGATAGTCTCATCCCCAAGGAAGGTCATTAATGGAGTCCCTCAGGGATCAGTCCTTGGGCCCCTCCTGTTCAACGCCTATGTCTCTGACAAAAGGAAGGGTATCAGGAGTGAGATGAGTCTCTTTGTGGATTACTCAAAACTGGGGGCAGTGGTGGATGGGGAGGAGGGGAGGGTGGCCCTACAGGGGGATCTGGAGGCTCTGGAAAGGTGGTCTAGAAAGTGGAAGCTGAGGTTCAATGCAGGGAAATGCAAGGTACTGCACCTGGGAGCCAGAAACCTGGGCCAAGTGTACACCCTGTGGGGGGGATGCTACAAGTCTCGATGGCTGAGAGAGACCTGGGGGTGGTGGTGGATGTCAAGATGAACAACTCAGAGATTTGTAGGAGAACAGTGGCAAAGGCCAACAGGATGCTTGGATGCATTGTTAGGGGGTTCACCTCCAGAAAGAGGGAAGAGATACTCCCACTGTATAACTGCTTGGTGAGGCCGCACCTCGAGTACTGCATGCAGTTTTGGAGGCCACATTTAAAGAGAGACATTGAACTCCTGGAGAGGGTTCAGAGGAGGGCAACCAAAATGATTTTGGACTTGGGGGATAGGCCCTATGGGGAGAGGCTCAAAGAGCTAAATATGTACACATTGGAAGAGAGAAGGGACCAGGGGGACATGATAGAGGTCTTCAGGTATATGAAGGGGGGCAAATAGCAGAGGAGCAGTCAGGGTACTCTGAAGGATTGAGGGGTCAACTAGAGGGCATGGGTGGAAGCTGGAGGGGGGAAGTCAGGGGAGAAAGGAGGAGATGTTACTTCACTGAGAGGGTGGTGGGGCCATGGAATGAGCTGCCCAGGGGGCTGATGGAGGCAGAAATGGAGGAGGAGTTCAAGAGACGATGGGACAGGTACAGGGAAAGGGTTGTGGAAGCAAAAACCAGTGCAACGAGAATATCTGGGACTGGGAAGGGAGAAGCCAGAGAGGGAGAGTGGGCAGCAAGGTCAGCTCCCAGGGTGGGGGCTGACCAAATGAGCAGACATGAAAGGTCGTTAGACCTATTCTGCAGGCATTTTAGTATGTTAGTAAGTTTTGCAATAAAATTGTGCTTTCACTGTGAATGTTTGCACTTTAAATGCTTGTGCTACAATGATGTATTGATGTGATACCCAGGGCTGCTGATCGAGGTGGGAACCACAACACCAGGGGTAATAAATTCTTCCTGTACAGCCTGACAATTGGAGGGAGGGGGGCCCACTAGCACCAGTGATATTAGTTTCTTACTGTACTGGCTGGTGATCGGGCGCCATATGCACCCAGGACACAGAGGGGCTTGGTAAGGTGACTGGGGGGTGGGTGTTCAGTGCCATGGTTGTGGAGCTGCTAGACACCAGGAATTCTGGCATTGAGAGAGGCAGTACCATGGATCAGTGCCTGGGAGGGGAACCACTGGATGCCAGAGTGTGTTTTCCATGTTACTATGGGCTGGCTATCGAGGGGGGGCACCACTAGCACCAGGGATATTATTTTCATCTTTTACAAGCTGGTGATCAGGGGGCACCACTAGCACTGGGGATATTAATTTCTTTCTGTGTAGAATGATGATCAGAAGGGGGGCAACTAGCACCAGGGATATTATTTTCATCATGTATGGGCTGACAATCAGAGGGAGGACCACTAGCACCAGAGATATTAGTTTCTTACTGTATGGGCTAATGATCAAAGGAGGGCCACTATCACCAGGGATATTATTTTCATATTGCACAGTCTAATGATTAGAGGGAGGGAGGGCCACTAGCACCAGGGATATCTACACATTTAAGAAACCAGGCAATTGGGGGGGGCAGCACTGTACTAACCTGCCTTGCAACCCATGCAAATGAGCCAATAATGGACATGCAAATGGCCCCTTAGCACCTTGCCAACCCACTCGGCTCATTTGCATGGGTCCCTTTGAATATTGCAGATTGCACTTCTGCACTATCCACTCTGGCAGCATACTTCAGGAACCATGTCAGGGCAGCACCCATGATTTAGTGCTGCACTACCATGGCCCAATATACAGTCAAATATTGCCAGCGCAGTATTCAACTGAATATAGCATCCTTGGGCTTCTGGGTAATCACAAGACATAGTGCATGGTGTTGCATTGTGCTTTGCACTCTTTTGAATATCGGACCACTGATATTCCTGCAAGCACACTTCCATATTTTGTTTCTACCTACTGGCATTTTGAAAAACCTCTATAAGTTGTTGCTACTAACTTAATTCACAATAACTATCAAGCCACTTTGCACTCTCTGTCCTAGTCCATTGTTCTCTTTCTGTATTTTAACATATTTAAGATGGCTAAGCTATTGCAATCTCGGTTAAGATTCCTGCCTGTTGATCCCCTTCTTTGATTAAAATGTTTACTACTATCACTGTATTTCCCCACCTAGTTACAAGCTCCTTAGCCTTTTAGTATTGCTCTAACAGTAGATCAGCTCCTTTTTAGGACTGTGGGCGGAGCATACAGCACTATTGGGATCAGATTGTAGCTCTAAAATGGCTGATCGTGAACTCCCTTTATGGACATTTGGAAGTATTCCTCCACAGCTGCAAAATAGTGGACTCTCCCTCTGATTTTGCTATTTGCTGCTCTGTGTTAAGGCATCTGAAGGGAGGGGGATGCTACTGTATTGTACCTCAGAACCTCTCAGGATATTAACAAAAAAAAAAACCTTTTAAACTGCTGTTTCTATCATGTGTCCAGCTAAGTCTAATAGATTAATTCTATTTCTTTCAGCAACCTAGGGGTTAACCCATTATATGTTGTCTGTAATTTTTACTGAACCGCTGAAAGTCAGACTACAATGTCAGATTACAGACAGTGCAGTTTGCAGACTTTGTCAGCTACCTCATTTGTATGGGTGCACACACACTCGTACAAACGTACACACACATGCACACACACACACACACACACACACACACACTGCAGCATGTACTCTAAATAAATTCAAGAGAACTGAATTAGAAGCATGCCAGTTTTTGATGATTGTGACTAAACAGCACTATACGGCACCAACAAGAAAATAACTTTGGCCATGTGGTAGCTCTTCACAGCCCTACTGGCTGTGGCTAGATCTTGTTTGTTTAGTAGTAGCCCAACCCATACGTAAGGCAATGACTGTGGTGGGATCAGACTCAACCAGTGAGGAGGCAACACAGGACTGCTTCTTTTTTTCCCCATTATAATGTTATTAAAGGAGTAGTCCACCCAGAATTTTCAAAAATATATGTTATGCAGAGTGTTTTGATTTGTATGTGAAGTCCTAGTGTGTCCTTCCCTCAGTCTGTTATCAGGAGTTTTTCCTAAATTAGCCTGCTAGCTTTATGGAAGTTTTATGACCCCTAGGGATCTCCATCACAAATAGGTTTATTGTCTTTCTTGCTCCTACAATGCATTCTGTCTCATGTGACAGTGATGAAGTCGAGCCCATAGATTTAGCATATGCACTGCTTTAAAATCAGTTCACAACAGCAGAGCTGTGTAACTGTTCTTATCCTGTGAGCATAAATGGCGACTGTTATAGTTTAGCAGATACATGAGAGCTAGCTGAATGGGGTTTCTATAAGAAAACAGCTACTAAATAGCTCTAATTCACTATTTTTGTTTTCTACGTGTGTCAGCTCTAGCAAGCAGGAGTGTTTTAATTTTAAAACTTTTAATTTCATCAAACTATACACAACCATAAAAGCATAGAAATTGCCCAGATCATCAATGCTATAATTAGTAAAGACTCTGGCTCTTTTCTTACAGAAAACCCACTAAGTTAGATTTCAAGTATTTGCTAAACTGTAAATGTAGGTACCAGCATTCTATTAGGTAGAACAGGCAGTTGGTGCTGATTTTGCTCTGTGACATGATTTTCAATTTTTTTGCAAATGTTTCTAAAAAATTATTAAAGTGTGTATGTGTGAGTTATTTAAGTAGATTGGTGAATAAAATACAAAACAAGTGTTGTTCTATCATTTGCAAAGTGCAATACACTAAGTTTGTAGTGCAGTGAACTATCATGAAATGGAATCAAGTGTGTAGCAGAAATAGTCACTGACAATTTGGCATTCTCTTGCTTTTGTGCCATAGCATTCACAAGAGAGAAATTGTCTTCAAAGTATTTTGCAGTTTCTAGGCTGCAGATTCATACCATGCACTTCATATATTTGTTCAGTACAAATGTATGAAATAGGCCAGACCAGTGGTGCTAGGGGTTGAGATGCTGGATGTCAGACCTCACGCTGTGCCATAACCCAGATTTGGGAATCAGTTCGTAATGTTGGGGGTCAGCAAGGGGGGGAGGAGAACTGGATTGTGCTGTCATCTGACAGCTCTCCTCTCCATATGAGGGCTTGGCACTGCACTGGATAGCGGACAGCGGTGGTAGGGGTAAGGGTGCTGTTGGGTGCTTGGCAGCAGCTGTGTCTCCAATTGGCTTCTCACCTTAAAATTGATATTTTGGCTTGGTGCTCTCTGGGGCACTTAGGGATCATGACATAGCTTGCACACATAGGAGAAAGAAGTGAGAAAAAAGACAAACAACTCCCTGGTATTGTGCACTATGACACCAGGATCATGGTCTGCTAGGACCCAGCTGAATACTGGGGATGGTGTAGATATCCCTGCACTAGTGAGAGGGAAAGGGCCAAATTAAAATGTAAAACTGTGCTAATGTTTAAAGAGCTGCTGACACCTCAAAGAAAACTTTGAAAAACATATTTAGGTACAATTAAGCTTGCATTCCATATTTATTCTATAGATTTCTCTTCAACATTATTTCTTACTGAGGAAATTTGCATGAATACATGATCCTTATACCTCAGAGTTAATCTGCCTCTGTAGGTTACTCCCTACCTCAAGTCATAATCTTCCATTGTGATATCACAATATTTTGCAATGAGAGTAACTGTGATGTCACAAGCAGTGTATTATGACTTGAAGAAAGGAGAAAGCAATAAGAACAGATAAACGTTTCAGGAGCAAGCATCCTGTTTTCATGCAAGTCACATAAGTAATAAATAATGGGGAGGAGAAATACAGAACTAATGTGGAATACAAGGCAAACTATGTCTAAATATTATGTTTTGTTAAAGCTCTCCTGAAGGTGTCAGCTGCTCTTTAATAGGGCACTAAAGCAGCTATATGACTGAGGGGCATTAAAGGAATAAAATGTTTATATTGGCTGCTGCAGGACATGGAAGAGGACAGTGTATGAATTGCAGTGGGATTATGAATGTGCTGCTTGTTGACAGGCTAAAACAGCAGCAGCAACAGGAAGAGGACTAAATAAAAATGTTAAACTGTGCAGTTACTTTGAAGAGCACAGGGACTGCTAACAGGCTTTAGGGACAAATGAAAACAAAAGTGTTTCTGCTGGCTGCACCAGGGAATGAAAGTGGGGACATTAGTGGACTGAGATGGAAATTGTTATTCAGCAGCCAGTTTGCAGGTTTTGTCCCCAGTTTCAGCCAATCAGAGGGCCAGGATTACTGCCAAGGACTATAAGTCCTTTCAGAGGACTTATGGGGGAAAGAGCTGGGGAAATACTTGGTGCTCTTTTACACAACCAATCAGGCATTGAAGGAGATTCATGCATATTCATTTTGGATGGGACAATGATTTCAGCAAATGGGGAGCTGCCAGAGAGCTCCCAAAAACCCAAGGACTGAGAGTTCTAGTTTCAGTGCAGTGGGAGCCCCTCCAGAGGGAGCGGGGTCTCCAGCTGCTATGCAGAAAATGGGGCTACAAGTTTGGGAGGAGGGCCTGCCTGTGTGTTGCCAGCTGCCTGTCCCCCAGGGCCTGTGTTTGCCTTCCCCATTTGTGGAGGAATTTGGATTAAGGAATCCCATTTTGCAGTTTTAGCTGGAAGAGAGCAGCAAATATTTGAAGGGGCAGTAAGAGTCTACCCTTTATTGGTGGGAAGTTGTGCTCAAGGGTTCCAGGAGTCTGGTGTTGCAGTTCTATTAAGAGAAAGAGAAAGCTGCAGTTTGAAAAGGCAATGAGAAACTCTCCACCTGAATGGTGAGAAGAGTGCTGTTGGATAACATCTCAAACCATTCCCCCCGACCCCTGACATCCCGGGTTCATTCCCGAATCTGGGTCACCTGTGCAGCGCAAGTTGTGGCATCCAGCACCTCAACCCAAAGTGCCACAGGGCCAGTCTATTTCATACATTTTTACTGAACAAATATATGAAGTGTATGGTATAAATCTGCAGCCTAGAAACTGCAAAATACTTTGAAGTCAGTTTCACTCCTGTGTGTGGTATGGCATGAAAGCAATAGGATATCAGTGACTATTTCAGCTGCACATTTGATTCCATTTTACAGTGGTTCACTGGACTACACATTTACCATATCACACTTTTTGAAATAATAAAACAATATTTGCCAAACTAATTAAATAACTCACGTATACATATTTTTATACTTTATTAAAAGATACTTCACATTTGTGACAAAAAAAATTGAAGATCATGTCACAGAGCAAAATCAGCAATAACTGTCAGTTCTACCTAATAGAATGCTGGTACTTACATTTAGAGTTTAGCAAATACTTGAGAGCTAATTGAGTGGGTTTTCCATAAGAAAAGAGCCACAGTCATTAATTCAGGGACACTGGTTTACCGGGATTGAGAAAGGGCATATTCCATTTTGCACATTGTAAAAAACGGTATTGTCACCGGTGTCTGTTAAGCCTAAATCCAGTTTTACCGTTGTTTGGTTTTGTGTACTTTATTTAACAATTTTTAACTCTGCTAACATGCATTTTAGCAATTTTGACCTCCACTATTGCACATCCTTCCATTCTTGTACCAATTTAAAGTTAGTTGAGGTACAAGATGTGATGTCAGCAGCAGCACTATAGCCCCATACCCAAGGTGTGATGGAAGGAGCACTACGGCCTCATCCCTCTGGTGTGATGGAAGCAGCACTATGGCCCCATCCCTCAGGTGCAATGGCAGCACCAACAGCACAGCCCCCCCCATCCCTCTAGTGTGATGGCAGCAGCAACAATACTATGACCTCCCCCCCCAGGTGTGACAGAAACAGCAGCACTGTAGCCCCCATCCCTTAGGTGTGATGGCAGCAGTACTACATTCACCATTCCTCAGGTGTGATGGCAGAAGCACTACAGCCCCACCCCTTTGGTGTAATGGCAGTAGCAACAATGCAGTCCACATCCCTCTGGGGTGATGGCAGCAGTGACAGCACCATGATCCCCTTTCTTCAACACCCACACTCGACATGCACAAATTACAAATGACTTGGTCTCTTTGCTTGCAGAACTCAGATGTGAATTAATTGAAACCATCACCGCTAAGGTGGACTACCTTTGTTTTTCCTATCTATAATTTAACTGCCTGAATTTGATTTCTACCTGTGACACTGCTGACCAGGTTTAGGGAACAGACTTGGGTGTTGGAGGGCCAGCTGGTGGGTGAAGGTTTGAATGTCCAGTGACCACTCACCTTCTCCTGGGAGGGAGGGAGGGTGGGTCCACAGCTCAGCATTTGCTGGCCCCTGATGGAGGTCAGAGGCATGACAACATGTCAGCCCTCACTGCAGGAGGGAGCGTGATGGACGTCAGCTTGTGCCTTGACATCATGTGGCCTGTCACACTCCCAAGAAAATAGGAAAACACCTGCTGACCAACTGAAGGCAGCTGTTGGTCCCTCCATAAGCTGAAAGCCCCAGACATGTGTCTGTTCTGACCCTGCCATGCCCAGGATACACAGAAAGCTCTTACAGCAATTCTCTCCTCCCCTGGTAGCCTCCCACAGGGTAGGGCCCACTCAATGAAGGGCTACTTTGGGTTACCTGGTAGCACAGCAGTAGGGGCAGTGGATGGTAGTTCGACTCAGCAACCTTGGCAGGTCTGAAGGAATGAATGGCCAGGGCTGGGAGGAGCAAAAAAAACTGCGTGAATTTGCTTCTTTGAAATACAGTGTCTTCACCTAAAAAGTCCATAAGTGATTAGTGGAGGACGTTCAAATGGATTTATGCATCTCCCAGACATGTGGATGTTTTGTTTTTTACTTGGTGTCCATGAAATGGGTGTCTCCCAGTTTTCATGTCTTTGTTCAGATGTGAATTGAGCACCACTCTGCCCTCCAGCATCATACAGCCCCTGAGGTCTTACCTTCTGTATGTCATTGATTGTGCTTTCAGAATCCACTGGTCACACATAAGTACACTTAAATACTTAGCATTTGCTTTTGTTGAAGCAGTCTATCAGAAAACTTTTGTTGTCACAGAGACTGAAACAGCAGGTGGGAGAAAAGGTGCAAATTATCCAGTTCACCTAAAATGGGGTGCTAACTGGAGAAGTTATTTCATAAGTAGTAAGGCAGTTTCTTCTTTGTGAGCACACTTTCATTCAGACTAGTTTTCATTCAAACAACTGAGGACTGTGGATGGCCCTACTGCTTATAAACTTGAATAAGCTACTTGGTAACAGTGATCCTGCATTTAGCAATCTACAACCCTAGATGTTTATATGCAAAGAATACAATAAAACCTGACTAAAATCTAAAACAAGCTTATAAAACACATAAAATGTATCTAAACATTTATCTTTACATATACAAAATCATTGCAGCCCAAGTAAAACTCAGGTAAATTACATGGTACTCTGACTACTAGTCTATGATGTAGTAAACATATATTGGTATTTTTTTATATTCTTTGTAAAGCAGGTAAGGCCCAGTAGGTACAACTGCCTGTTTTCAGGAGTGACCTAGAAGCACTGGGGAGGTTAAGTGACTTGCTCGGAGTCACACAGTATGCAAGTGGAGGTTGTGGGAATCAAACCCAGGTCTGCTGGATGCACCTAGTTCATTCACTGTTTGTTACTCTAACCGCTAGACATGGGTGGTTAAACTGAATGGCTGATTACAACAAAGCAGTGTGGGTGATTTCCTTACTGACTCTATATGCAGCAAAGCAGAAAGAATGCAAAGCACAGCAGCATTCATTTTAAGGTGCTGAAATCTGTTGGCCCACTGGCACTGCAGTAGCACAATTGCTTGCAATGCCAGCGACCCAGGGTCAGAAGCAAACTTGAGTTGCTGGAAGTCTGGACAGAGGAGTAGGATCGAGCACCTGGGGACTGCCCTCCTCCTCCAGGGAGGGTGGGCTGAAGGTCCTGCTTTACCACCACCTGTGTGACCAAGGGTGGTGGTGCAATGGTGCTGCAGAGTGATTAGGGCGGAGGATGTTAGCCAGGATCTGGAGCAGTGGTCTGTTTCTATGTGACCTACCTCCTTGGATCTCCTGTAGTGCTGGTGCCCTCAGGAACAAAGGCCAGAAAACCAGGAACAATCACCACATTGGCCACTGGCAGAAGGGACGAGGTGCCCCAGACTTCATAACCAGGCTACATGAGGGACCCACTGAGCTGCCTGACACACAAAGGAGTGTGGAGGGGTGACCTGGGGTCCCTCCTTCCCACCTGGGGGTACAATCCAGGCAGGATAGGGGCAGGACCACAGGAGCTCCTGAGCATTAGCTGGGTGAAGCTAAGGGGTAGCCAGCCTAGGGATCTCTGAAAAGTGAAGACTGATGCTGTGAGAAGGGAACATAGAAAGAGAAAATAAAAAAAATTAAAAAGATGCTGAAATCTTAGAGATTCTGTGCAGTGACATGCAATTTCCGTGAGGCACCGGTACTAGAATTCAAAATCCGAAAACCTAGCACGATTCCGTGATTGTTACCGGTGTTACCGGTAAAAATGGAAAACCAGGGTCCCTGGTCATTATCATTTATAGCATTGATGAAATGGGGCAATTTCTGTGCTTTTTATTGCTGCATGTAGTTTGATGACTCTTACTACTGCTAGCTAGACCTGACACACATAGAAAACACAGATAGTGAATTAAAGCTATTTAGTAGCTGTTTTCTTACAGAACCCCACTCAGCCAGCTCTCAGGTATCTTCTAAACTATAACTGTTGCCATTTGTGCTCACTGAATAAGAACAGTTACTCAGTTCTACTGTTGTGAACTTATTTTAAAGCCGTGCATATGCTAAATCTATGGGCTTGGCTATATCACTGTCACTTGAGACAGGATGCACTGTAGGAGCAAAAAAGACAATACACCTATTTGAGGTGGAGATCCCCAGGGATCATGAAACTACCATAAAGCTAGCAGGCTAATTTAGGAAAAACTCTTAATAGTAGACAAAGGAAGGACACACTAGGAGTTTACATACAAATCAAAACACTCTGCACAACATATGTTTTTGCAAATTTTGGGTGGACTAATCCTTTAAGATTTAACACTAGCATCAAAGGCACAAAACAATTATATGAATGCAGACAGTTTCAAACAAGTTTCTAATACCAAGAATAAAGCAAAACTAGTATAGATATTCCTACAAGAAAAGTCAGAACATAGACTAGAAAACTTCAAAAACTAACAACTGTGTTTTCAATATTGAACTAGATCCTAGAAATGTGTTCACTATATAATAGAAGAGAGATGTTAATAAGAAGGAAAAACAACCATAAAACAATAATATAATACAAAGAACCTCTGTGCGCAAACATTGAGGCAAGGGTTACCCAAAAGGGCATTTGGCTGGGAAGCCAAGTTTCAAGAAAATACAAAATCACACATGCCCCCACAATGCAAATCACCACAGAATGTTATGCTGGTCCAACTTTAAGCAGAATTGCATGGTGCCGAAAGGCCTCTCACACAGTTTGCAAAGGATGCTAACAGAAGACATAGACACATGTTTCATCCTACCAGGACTCATCAGTATGCCTCGTCTGTTTGACACCCCAGTGGAATGCACCAGCTACCCTTAAGGCAGTGTGCCTTGGATATATAGTGGTGAACCCATTAAAATAAAAAACTATTTAAAAGACAAAGAACCTCTGTGCGCAAACACTGAGGCAAGGGTTACCCCAAAGGGCATTTGGCTGGGAAGCCAAGTTTCAAGAAAATACAAAATCACACATGCCCCCACAGTGCAAAGCATCATGGGCTGTATATGCAAATCACCACAGAATGTTATGCTGGTCCAACTTTAAGCAGAATTGCATGGTGCCGAAAGGCTTACAGTTGGACCAGCATAACATTCTGTGGTGATTTGCAATGCCCTTTGGGGTAACCCTTGCCTCAATGTTTGCGCACAGAGGTTCTTTGTCTTTTAAATAGTTTTTTATTTTAATGGGTTCACCACAATATATCCAAGGCACACTGCCTTAAGGGTAGCTGGTCCATTCCACTGGGGTGTCAAACAGACGAGGCATACTGATGAGTTCTGGTAGGATGAAACACGTGTCTATGTCTTCTGTTAGTAACCTTTGCGAACTATGTGAGAGGCCTTTTGGCACCATGCTATTCTGCTTAAAGTTGGACCAGCATAACATTCTGTGGTGATTTGCATATACAGCCCATGATGCTTTGCATTGTGGGGGCATGTGTGATTTTGTATTTTCTTGAAACTTGGCTTCCCAGCAAAATGCCCTTTAGGGTAACCTTTGCCTCAGTGTTTGCACACAGAGGTTCTTTGTCTTTTAAATAGTTTTTTATTTTAATGGGTTCACCACAATATATCCAAGGCACACTGCCTTAAGGGTAGCTGGACCATTCCACTGGGGTGTCAAACAGATGAGGCATACTGATGAGTCCTGGTAGGACGAAACACATATCTATGTCTTCTGTTAGCACCCTTTGCAAACTATGTGAGAGGCCTTTCGGCTCCATGCAATTCTGCTTAAAGTTGGACCAGCATAACATTTTGTGGTGATTTGCATATACAGCCCATGATGCTTTGCATTGTGGGTGCATGTGTGATTTTGTATTTTCTTGAAACTTGGCTTCCCAGCCAAATGCCCTTTGGGGTAACCCTTGCCTCAGTGTTTGTGCACAGAGGTTCTTTGTCTTTTAAATAGTTTTTTATTTTAATGGGTTCACCACAATATATCCAAGGCACACTGCCTTAAGTGTAGCTGGTCCATTCCACTGGGGTGTCAAACAGATGAGGAATACTGATGAGTCCTGGTATGACAAAACACGTGTCTATGTCTTCTGTTAGCACCCTTTGCAAACTGTGTGAGAGGCCTTTCGGCACCATGCAATTCTGCTTAAAGTTGGACCAGCATAACATTCTGTGGTGATTTGCATATACAGCCCATGATGCTTTGCATTGTGGGGCATTGTGATTTTGTATTTTCTTGAAACTTGGCTTCCCAGCCAAATGCCCTTTGGGTAACCCTTGCCTCAGTGTTTGCACAGAGGTTCTTTGTCTTTTAAATAGTTTTTTATTTTAATGGGTTCACCACAATATATCCAAGGCACACTGCCTTAAGGGTAGCTGGTCCATTCCACTGGGGTGTCAAACAGATGAGGCATACTGATGAGTCCTGGTAGGATGAAACACGTATCTACGTCTTCTGCTAGCACCTTTTGCAAACTGTGTGAGAGGCCTTTCGGCACCATGCAATTCTGCTTAAAGTTGGACCAGCATAACATTCTGTGGTGATTTGTACATACAGGCCATGATGCTTTGCATTGTGGGGGCATGTGCAATAATATAATACATTGCTTAAAGAAGTATAATTCCTGTCCCTAATATGGTTAATGTGTCCAAATCACAATGACTGCACAGATAACAATAACAAATTGGGTCCCTAACTCTGGGTATAGAATTTAACAAAGGCAATAATCCACAGTAGTAAACTACAGTTGGTCCTCTAACCTGAGTCCTTAAAGAAAACAAAAGATGTCTGTTTATGAGGGTGCAGCAGTCACAAAGGGAAAAAGTACCAAACATCAATTGTTGCTTTATCACAGATGTGATGATCAGAAATCAAGAACTGGAAGGGATGACAAGTAATGCTTCCAACTGGACATATTTCTATTGACATTCTAGACAGGCTTGCTGCAAGCTATGTGAAATCTTCTCATGATGCTCAAAGATGTCACAGAGCCACTCATGATATGTGGACATCCATGTCTCCAACCACATTCTGAAGATTAAATGATGGGCAATATTAGCAATCAGAAGAATTACATGCCTACAAGGGACAGTTCATTGGGACCAACAACACTTCCCAGTATGCAGAAATCTGGTGTGAACAAGTTGTCCATACCAAGTAACTGAGTCTGTGCTTGATTTCATTCCAAAAATACTGCACCTGAGGACAGTCCCAGACAGCATGGAACATATTACCATCTGTTGCACTGCATTTCTGACATGCTGAATTGGGGATATACCGCATTTTAAATACTCTACGAGGAGTATAATATAAGATATTAAGGATTTTAAATTGCTATATTCTTAATTCCAGTATGGAAGTATCATTCTGAGAGAAACTCCAGAGGTTTTTTTTTTTTTTCAGTTCCAGGCAGTGGTATCAATATGGTGTGTATGGCTCTACCAATCGATTGTCTCCATGGCCGTACCATAGACCTTAATAATCAAGCAGGTATACTAGTGAGAAACAGAACAGCTGCAACTGAGGTTATACCAAACTTCAAGAAACCAGCAGTCAACAATGTCCATTAGGTCAATCTTGCCCCAAAGAGCCTACATTGAAGATTGCACTTGTACCCAGTAGTAGGCATCTCTTTGGTGTAGATTAAAGGTGTTTGGAGTACTCCAAAAATGAGCAGGGGTCCATCCAGAATTAGCTGTTCCACAGTTCTTATTCCTTTTTCAAACCAAGATGGATTATAAAGGGGTTTATTAAACAACATTAAATTAGCAATTCCCCACAGAGGTTGATGCTAATTTAGTTTATACGAGTTATTTGTAAGCTTGCATTACAACCTTTTGTCCTGATGTACCCAGCTGGGTGGAAATCGAACATTCATTGTGTGATAAAGAAAGCATTAATCTTGCTTCATTACTGTATTGTACCCCACCTCTACACTGAAATGTTAGCCACTTTGCTTCACATATGAAGTGTTTGCCCAATCACTGAAGTTTACGAACACCTCATGTTCAAACCAAAGCCAAATTCCCAGTTCTCAGGTATGGCCTACAAATACACGTGCCCCTAATGGAAAATTGCAGTACAGAAAATAGACTCCACTCCTCCCCAATACCTGTGGAGGAGCCTGCATCTAGTAGGCTGAGTAATTCCTTTAAATTATATTCAAAACACAAAACTGTGCATGAACCTGTAATGGGTTCACACCGGCACATGAAACTAGGCAAACACTACCTTTTTGGCTGATTCTTCATCGACTCATTTACTTCTGTAAGCATAAACAGAAAAGGTTGCAGAATGATACATATATACCTTTATTCACATCTGGTTACACCTGGAGCAAAAACGTTTTTTGAAAACTCCATTCTTATGAATGCATGAAAGTGATTATTTATGAATTTTGGTAAAGTATGTTCAAACACTAAACCAGTTGTTTTGGACTATTTATTGAACTCTTCAGTATACTTACATGTTTATATCAAAGTTTGTTGTTGAATGGAGGGCTTAAAAAAAAAACTTTTGCTCCATGTGTAACCAGATGTGAATAAAGGTGCATATATATAATTCTGCAGCCTTTGCTGTGTATGCCTACAGAAGTGAATGAGTTTATGAAGCAACAACCAAAAAAACAGTATTTGCCTGGTTTCATGTGCTGGTGTGACCTTATTGTCTGATGATGCACAGTTATGTATTTTTAATATAATTTAAAGAGCTACTAATGACTGAAAGAAAACTATGAAAAACATAATCAGTAGGTAGAATTTTGCTTGCATTCCATATATATATTCAATATTTCTCCTCTTCACTATTTATTGCTGAGGAAATGTACACGAATACATGATTTTTATCTCTTACAGTTACTTTATTTATTTTATTTAGTTTTTGTTTACCGGGTAGGTGCACTAGCCATGGCAATGACTATTTTCAGGCATGACCCGGAAGGGTACAGTACATCAGTACATACAGAAACAAACATGACTGGTACAACATACTTTACAATAGCAAATATTTCAAATGACAATGAGGCAGGACAAATAGGAGTACATTTTGGGTAGGGGAGAAAACAGTAATACAGAGAAACCAAGGTACTCAAGTATATAAGCATTTTCAGGATAGTTATAGAGTTCAAATGCAATACAAGGTTCAGATGACAATAACACATTTAAC
The DNA here is from genome assembly GCA_016271365.2 of Neoceratodus forsteri. Taxonomy (NCBI): domain Eukaryota; kingdom Metazoa; phylum Chordata; order Ceratodontiformes; family Ceratodontidae; genus Neoceratodus; species Neoceratodus forsteri. Next base: position 761,157,962 of record CM057455.1, on the reverse strand, counting down.
AATCGGGAGTTAGGTTTAAGGGCATAAGTGGCATATTCAGTTGAGACATAAGTGCCTTGACAACAGGACAAAATAGGCAGGATAAGTTTAGGGTTTAGCTTACAGCAGAGGGAGGTGAGACAAGAGGACCATAGAGATAGGATGGCATGTTCAGGGGGGTTTGAAGCAGGTACAGGAGACCTGGCTGCAGAAGAAGGAGCAACATTTGCTTTTAAATTGGACATGACTGGGAGCTAGGTGGATCTCAAGAGGTAGGAAGTTCCAGAGTTTGGCCACTGAGTGCACAAAAGCTAGGGTCCCTTTATTAGATTTACATCTAGTTATACGCAGCAGGGATTTATCAGATGATTGATTGATTGATGATTGAAGACCATGTGAGGAGGGCAGTGGAGATAGCAAGGAGGCAAGCAAGATAGGGATATCACCTCTAAGTCTATTGTCAGTCAGGGAGCTAAGTTCCAGAGTGTGGACAGAAGTGGGGGGAAGCCAGTTTAGATCCGCATAGCTGGCAATGGTGTTTTGACCAGGGGGAAGCAGAGGCATACCTGCAGATACTATTGTAGAGGGTATCCCGCTTCCTGAGATGAGACTGGGATGCATATAGATATGAAACTACCCTGTAGGATAGTGACAGGAGCAAGATCCCCCTAAGGGTAGAACTAGTGACACCACTGACTACCCTCTTTAACAAATCATGGGAGGATGGGGTGGTACCCGAGGACTGGAGGAGGGCAGATGTGATTCCCCTTCACAAAAGTGGGAGCAAGGCAGAAGCAGGAAACTACAGACCTGTTAGTTTAACCTCAGTGGTAGGGAAAATGATGGAATCACTTCTGAAGGAAAGAATTGTTGAGTATCTAGAGGCCAGAGGGGCACAGGACCCAAGGCAGCATGGATTCACAGTGGGAAGATGAATCTGATAGATTTCTTTGACTGGGTGACCAAAGTAGTAGATCAGGGAGGGGCTGTGGACATGGCCTACCTAGACTTTAGCAAGGCATTTGACACAGTCCCACACAAAAGATTAATATACAAGTTAGCCAGCCTGGAAGTGGGTCCCAAGATGGCAGCCTGGGTAAAGAATTGGCTGGAGAATAGGACACAGAGAGTAATAGTAAATGGAGTCCACTCTGAAGAAAGGGGGGTTACTAGTGGGGTACCGCAGGGTTCAGTATTGGGACGGTCATCTTCAATGTCTTTATAAGCAACATTGCAGAGGGACTGGAAGGAAAAGTATGTCTCTTTGCAGATGACACAAAGATCTGCAACAGAGTTGATGCACACCGTGGGGTGGAAAGGATGAGAAGGGACTTGGCAAGGTTAGAGGAATGGTCAAATGTATGGCAGCTTAGATTCAATGCTAAGAAGTGCAAGGTAATGCACCTGGGAAACAAAAACTCAGGGGAAGAGTACACAATGGGGGCATAGATGAGATACTAACAACAACAAAATGGAAAGGGACCTAGGGGTAGTCATATCAAATGACCTAAAGGTGGGCAAGAAATGTGAGAGGGCAGCAAGGAGGGCTGGGGGGATACTGGGATGCATAGGGAGAGGCAACACCAGTAGAAAACAGGAAGTTATTATCCTCTGTACAGACAGCTGGTCAGACCCCATCTGAGTACTGTGTGCAGTTCTGGAGACCCAATCTCCACAAAGACATAGACAGGATGGAAGCTGTCCAGAGGAGGGCAACTAAAATGGTGCAGGGTCTGCACCGGAAGACATATGAAGAGAGACTTAAAGAGCTTAATATGTATAGCCTCGAGGAAAGGAAGGACAGGGGGGACATGATAGAAACATTCAAGTACCTCAAGGGAATCAACAAAGTCCAAGAGGGTAGCATCTTTCAAAAAAGGAGGTGTGCAAGAACAAGGGGGCACAATTTGAAGATGGGGGGCCGCTCAGAGGTAATTTGAGGAAGTATTTTTTCACAGAGAGGGTTGTGGATGCATGGAACGACCTCCCGGAGGAGGTTGTGGAGTCAAAAACAGTGGTGGAATTCAAGCATGCATGGGACAGTCATAAGGCAATTCTAGGGGGTGGGGGCAGGAAGAATTAGGCTGCTGGTTAACTAGGATCTGCAGCTTATCCATTAGGTAGGGAAATGGGCAGACTGGGTGGGCCAAGCGGTCCTCATCTGCTGTCAAATTCTATGTTTCTATGATGGCTAATCTAGCCAACAGTGTAAGGACATAGCTGGCTTTGTAGGCTACCCCTATTTTAGTATTAACTGATTTACAGACGGTCATTATGTGCTTATCAGAGTTGAGGTTTTCATCAAGGAGGACTCAAAGATGCTTGAAAGAGCCTACCAATTCAAGGTCTAGCCCACCCTGACCACCAGACACCTTAAATAGGTCTTGGTTATGCTTTATTTTGAATGCCGTCCCAAACAGTATTGTTTGCATTTTATTTGCATTAAGAATTCACTTATGCTGGAGAAGCCAACTTTAAAGTTAATCTGCCTCTATAGCTTTCTCTCTACTTCAAGTCATAATGCTCTGATGTGACATCACAATCAATTGCCATGAGAGTAACTGTGATGTCACAAGCAGTGCATTATGACCTCAGGTATGGAGACAGCAACAGAAATAGATGAATGCTTTAGGAGCAAAAATCCTGTTTTCATGCAACTGACCTCAGCAATAAATAATGGGGGTGAAGAGGAATAAATAACTAATGTGAAATACAAGCTGAACTTTATCTAAATTTTATGTTTTGTTAAAGTTCTACTGAAATTGTCAGCTGCTCTTTAAAGGAAGTGTTCAGCCTACTAGGTGCTGGCCACACCACAGGTAGGAGGACTTCAGATTTGGTAAAGATGATTTATATCCTGAGAAACTGCCAAAATCTTTAAGGGTGGCAAGGCCTCTTGGAAAAGTTATTTCTGGATGGTAGGAGCTAGGAGGACATCATCCACATAAGCCATGACATAGAAACATAAAAACACAGAGTTTGACATCAGATAAGGAATACTTGCCTCACCTAGTCTGCTAATTTCCCTACCTACTGTAACACTACAGACCCTACTTGATCTTTGGCTTCTCCCCTTTCCCTTACCACATTGGTTCCCTTATGCTTATCCCATGCTTTCTTGAATCCCACTACAGTTTTTGGCCCCACCACCTCTGCTGGGAGGCTGTTCTAGTCATCCACCACTCTTTCTGTGAAAGACTACTTCCTTACATTTCTCCTGAGTCTTCCCCCTCTAGCTTCATATCATGACCAATAGTTCTTGAGCATCTTTTTCTCTGAAAAAGGCTTCTGTCTTGAACCTTATTTATAACTGTGAGGTATTTGAAAGTCTCTATCATATTTCACCTTCCCCCCCTTTCCACTAGAGTTTACATATTGAAGTAATTCAGTCTCTCCTCATAGGGCTTTTGATGCAGACTCTGCTCCATTTTAGTTGTCCTCTACTGAACCACTCTGCTGTATCTATGTCCTTCCAGAAATGTGTTCTCCAGAACTAGATACTGTACAGTACTCTGGGTGAGGTCCCACCAGGGATTTATACAGTGGTATCACTGCCTCCTTCTTTCTGCTGGTGATACCCCTTCCTATGCCCCCTAGCATTACATTGACTTTCCCCAGTGCCTTGTCACAATGTTTGGCCACCTTTAGGTCATCAGACCATATAGAAAAGATCTATATTTTTAATTTCTCAAACATATACTTGTATCTCCAAATATGTTTCAAACATATGTCAGATGTACAGTATATATATATATATATATATATATATATATGAAATATATTTTTTGTTATACTATTTCAAAATTCAATAGTATATACATTTGTTATACTATTTCAAAATTCAAGTCTTTGTTCTTTCAATGTTGTATCCTTGCATAAAATCAAAAATACTGAACTGTGCATACACATAATTTCAGTTTCAACATATTTTGCATTTTAGGCAAACATATATTTTGAATCTATCCAACATATATATTCTGAGTTATTTATACCTTTTCATTATTGATTTCCCTTGTAAGATGCTAAATATATTAAAAAAAAAATAATCATAACATAGTTTTAAATTATGTCTGTATGGAAAATAACTATATTTTGTTAGTATATAGACTATATCTGAATATGCCTAAATATATTACATTTTTTTATGTATGTGCATTTTTCCAGTTAAATTGCAGAATTCACTGAGATATGTCTTATACTTGGCATTGTTAAACTAAATGTATATATTGTGTTATACTATCAAAGAAAATGTTTTGTTTTACTTTTTATTGTTTTTATAAACTCTCTAATGAAACATTTTTAAAGTTTTATGCAAGTGTAATTTCACTCTGTAATTTCTGCAATAAGTGTGTGTTAGCAAACATATATTTTCAATACTTTAGAGATGAATATTCTGAGATATATATTCATATATGCTAAAATGTGTTTCCCCAGATAAACATCTGGAAATTATCTGTAATATGTGTGTTATTTATCATATGTGTGTGTATATATATATATATATATATATATATATATATATATATACAGATAATACATTTTGAATGTGTAGTTTATAAATATGACTGGAATATGTAAAATATGAAGGAGGCAGTGGTGACACCCCTTCTGAAGAAAGCTTCGTTGGACCCGGACATTTCTGCTAACTACAGCCCTATCTTGAACCTTCCCTCTATAGGAAAGGTTATTGAGAAAGTAGTGGCAATCCAACTGGAGAACCATTTTACCATCCATAATGTCTACGAACCTCTCCAGTTGGGTTTTCACATGAGGCACAGTACTGAGACTGCTCTGGTTAGGGTACTCAAAGATCTCCTGATGGTGAGAGACCAGAGAAACTGTTCCATTCTGCTACTCCTTGATCTCTCTTCATCTTTTGACACTGTAGACCATGGGGTGGTGCTTGAGCACCTGAGGTCCATCTGTCAAGTACAGTGCTTAGAAGATTTACATCTTTCCTAACTGGTAGAACAGAGAGAGTTGTGTTGGGGATTTTTTCTTCTGACTCTTTCTCTCTGTCTTGTGGGGTTCCTCAGGACTCAGTGTTGTCCCCCATGCTGTTTGCAGTGTACATGCTACCCCTCGGAGACATTGTAAGATGGTATGCGCTGAGGTTTCACTGCTATGCTGATGATACCCAGCTCTACCCGTCTTTTGGCCCCAACCAGGTTAGTGGTCTCTCAGTATTTAACAACTGCCTTGCTGAAATCCAAGACTGGATGAATTTGAGCTGGTTAAAGTTGAATGCGAGAAAGACCGAGGTTATGGTTGTGGACCCAGGTCACAGGATAGAGGGGTTGAGGACTGATCAGCACTCTGGATTATTTCTGGGGGGCGCTCAGATCCTTACCTCAGAATGGGTGCATGACTTGAGAGTGGTACTTGATGACAGGTTGACCCTTCATTACCAGGCATCAGCAGTCATTACATCAGCCTTTTATCATCTTAGGAACATTGCCAGGGTCAAGCACCTTGTTCCGTCCAGTGATCTGCCTGTGTTGGTCCACGCCTTTGTGACCCCTCACCTTGACTACTGCAACTCCCTTTACTTGGGGCTTCCTGGGGTTGATATCCATCACTTGCAGCTAGTGCAGAATGCTGTTGCTCGATTGTTGACAGGGGTGTCAAGGAGGTCACACATCACACCTGTGCTGCATGGCCTGCACTGGCTGCTGATACAGTGGTGGATCACCTTTAAGGTAAGTTTATTGACCTACAAAGCCCTACACAGACTTGGCCCCAACTATTTAAAAGAGCTTCTGATTCCTTACACCCCTGTGCGACAGCTCCACTCGGCTGATGAGGGGTTGCTGAAGATTCCGAGGGTTACTTTGAAATCTTCCGGGGCCCATGCCTTTATGCTTGCAGCCTCCACTCTCTGGAATTATCTGTCCCATCAGCTTCCAGAATGCATGACCATGGGGAGCTTTAAACAGGCACTTAAGACTTTTTTGTGGAGACAGGCGTTTACTGAACTGTCAAGATTTTTTTTCACTATGTATTTATGTGCTCCTACTACCTCCTCTCTCCACTCTTTCAGACATCCTCTGTCTACACCCTCCTAGTCTCATCTCCATCTGCCTCTAGAGTACATGGGTCCACTAGCCTAGGTGCCCAGTTTAACCCCCGGGTGGGGTGAGGAGAAACTCCTTGGTGCTCACCTCCTCAGAGCCTTGCATACTATGTCATGGATCCATAGTACAGCAGAGCCTGCCTTGATGAGCTGGAGATATGCAGGGAGGTGTTGTTACCTAGGAGACCAAGGTCCCCCCCTTGTTCATCTCCCCAGACATCGGTGTGTGATGAGGGCCAATGAGCTAGGAGGCACATTGAGATGTGCCTCCAACTCCGCCCCTCTGCCGACGTTTGCCCAATATCCCTGCTGCTACTTCCAACTACCACGCCTTCCACCTGGGCTCCCCCAGATGGCAGTGTTGCAGTGGGAGCATGCAGATAATCCCCACCTGGAGAAGGAGAGCAGCCATTGGGCACTCCATCCTTCTCCTCCCCGGCTGACCCCCAGCAGCCCATGCTCGTTCCCAAACATGGGTCACTGGTGTGGTACAAGGTAAGGCGTCCAGCGCCTCAGCCCTCAGTGCCACTGTGCTGGCTAACTGTCATGATTTTTATTGAAGGTTTTATTTATTAATTGTAATTTTTATGGAATCTGGTTTTAACATTGTGACGCGCCTTGGTACTTGAAAGGCGCTCAACAAATAAAGCTTATTATTATTATTATATACCTTTATAATACATAGACTACATTCTGCAAAAATATATATTAAATGCGCTATCTCTACATATCTTCTTATAGTAGAATATGTACAATATGTAAGCAAAGAAGGCAGCTCCAAAATGTAGTGGTGTTCACAACATAAATGTAAACAGCACTCATGGTAAAAGTTAAGCACACACACACGTTCACCAGAGCAGGAACTCCAGAAGACAATTCTTAGGTTTTTCACTGCAAAGTTTATTTGTACAAAAAATAAAATGTTATAAAACCAAAGTCAAAAGTAGCAATAGTAAAAATCAGACCTCCCCACAAGAGTGACATTTTGCACTGTTCCCTTACTTTTTCAAGAACAGTGCTAAATGTTGGTCCTGTGGGGACATTTGCGTTTTACTATTGCCACTTTTGGCTTTAGTTTTACAATGTTTTCTTTATTGTACAAATAAACTGTGTGATGGGAAATCTAAGAATTGCCTTCTGGATCTCTTAACTTCTGATGTGAGTGAAATATGCATCTTGTTTGCTTGCAAGATAAGGTATGTGTAGAATATATGCAGAATACTATTTTGTATATGTCAGATATATTTTTGTAAATGCCTGCTTTGGTACTGTGTACATATTTGCCTAACTAGTTTTCATATTTCAAAAGTACAGTTGATCAACCAAAATCATGAGAATTTCTATTTTATAAATAATTTTGAATTGACAGCTGTGGCTTACAGACAAGAGGGAAAGGTAAAGAGTGAAAAACAAATATATGTAGGAACTCACCCTGACATAAAAGGGAACAGAAGAGGGGTGGTATAAATATCAGTTTGAGTCTTTATGAACTGTGAGATTAAGAGGTAAGTCCTCTGCATTAGTATGAATATATGGGGCTCTACAGTATTCTCAAAGGGCTTGGATTGCTGTAAGCCCTGGGTGCCCCCGATGCATGGTGCAAAGGGCTTGTGACAATCCCTGGGCTATGATCTGGATTCTGAAACCTAGAGACCTCCGTGCACTAAATGCAGTGAGTTAGACCAACATTTGATGGTGTAACATCATTGGCCTTTTTACAGGGCTTGCAACAGTTATTTGGCACAAGCCACCATAAAGAGGGTGTAGTGTTGCAAAAACACGTGATCTACGGGAGTCATGTGCACTATGTGTCAAAGCGTTGCAGACAACTGCACCATTTTCACATGGCAAGTGTACACCCTGCACCATCCTTTGAGAATAGAGCCCATAATATGTAGGACTGTGTTAAAGGTGCAATAAGTGATCATTCTGCCATAGATAGCTTAATGATTACTAATAAGAGGAATTCCAAATGTACAGTTAAGAATATTTTACATCAAGATTAATCTATTGTCTTTTCGTCTGAGTATTTTAAGATATTTTTTACAATGTATATATTTAAATTATATATCTTAGATATTTGTCAGCTACATAAAAAAGTATATCTATTAAATATTCCAGCAACTTGTAAAAGGACATGTTCAAAAAATGTATCTAATTCTGTCTGGAATCTGGAATATTTTAATGTGTATACAGTGGACCATCAAATTCTGCTAAATAAACTGCTTAATGTTAATATAAGTCAGCATGCCTTGACCTGGTTCAAAGATTATCTAATGGAGAGACAACAACAACTGAAGAATGAAAGCATATTGTCCTCCTGCTCACAAATATCCAAAGGTAACTCACAAGGATCTGTCTTTTGACCAATTTTATTCATTATTTATACTGATGATCTGGGAGATGACATAGATGTAAAAATGCACTGTTACACATATGATACAGTAGTATATGCAACCAAACCCAACTTAAAAGAAGCAATTTGTGGACTACAGATCACCTTTAATTCCCTTCAATCGAAACTATGTGCTTCCAGCTCTTCCTTAATTCTGAAAAAACTAAATACATGATTTTTGCCCCTAACAATAATTGGTTAACTGATCTTTCCACCCCTCGCATTCTTACATTACAAGGTGAAAGACTAAACTTGTAGAAACCTTCAGATATCTACTGTAGGAATATTGCTAAATAATAAACTTTCTTTCAGCAGCGATACAGACAATCTTTATAAGAAACCTGGGCCAAGGCTTCATTTTTACTATAAAAATAAATTCAGCTTACCCCTAGATGCCCGCAGAACCTTAGTCAGAGCTATGTTCCTACCTCTGCTAGACTATGGGGACTTAATATATAGGGTGCTACAGCTCAACAACTTGCAAAATTGAATATCCTGTACCATAGGACAGTTAGATTTGTCACTGGGCCACATGCAAGAACCCATTACTGCACCCTTTGTGTACTGTATCTGTTGGCTGGCCTTCCCTCTCCACTATGAGCTTCAAAAATGTATGTGTGTGGACCTATACAGCTCTTAGGTGTGACGCATCCCAATACATCTCTGAGCTTCTGCATAGAGCCTCCAGTCTATATAATCTGAGAACATGCAACTACATTTTTTGCTCAAAACATCAAGATTCACAACCAAATATGAGAAAATTGCCTTTGAATGGATTGCCCCAACTTACTGAAACAACTACAGCCTTGCCTACAACTGAACTCTGTTGCAAGCTTAAGTACTTTTAAATCCTTGATTGACCCCTGATTGTTCTGATAACTGTACTTGCTCCTAATATTTGCTAGTAATTGCTACTGCACTGATGCTGTGAATGTTTTTGCTTCAGTTTGTGTACAGGTATCTTACTTTTGACCTACAGCAACTGAATATATACTATTGTAATTTATACTATTTCTTCATACTATATAACTTGTCACACTGTTGAATCTTCCTCTGCTGTTCTGTCCTAACTAGAACCTCCCTGCAAATGAGCTTAGCTCAATGGCAATTTCCTGGTAAAACATATACAATAAAATGAAATGAAAATAGATGCTTATAATACTGAGAAAAGATCTAACTGATCTCATACAGGTCACCTGCAGTAGTGGTTGTGCCAGGCTTCTGGATCACAAAAATACAAGATTTCATATTTTCCTGCCATAGATGTAAGGCTAGGATCTTCATTGCTCTAGGGCTGTTTGAGATGTATGCCATTTTAGTTTTGCAATATGAGAGCTTGGTGACATAATGTATATTCTCATTATATGAATGTTTAGCAGCAGCCCATCTGCAGTATCCCAAACGTCTTGTGAAGAGTTGATAATTATCTCTTCTTTGCCTTCCTGAATAGTGGTATGAAGTCTACAAGTTTCTGTGTCCCCCTTCCTCTTTTTGGCCATACAATGAGCAATACATTTTCCACAGACATGGCATTTTAAGGGTCCCCAGATGGTAGCCCAACCAGTATCTGCTGTTGTGTTATGCTGCAAAAAAAGTTTGAAGAGTATCTCTCATTTTGGCTTTATAAGATTAGTTGTCCAAGAAAAAGTTGTTAAACTTCCGTGTCATCATTTTAGGGCAATGAATGCTAGTCTAAACAATAAGTCACACTGGGGTGTGATCTGAAATAGTGATCTGTAGGTTGTCCACCTCCAGGCCAACAGTCTATCATCACTGAGAATAAACCAGTTGTCAATCTTGGAGGAGGTCTTATGAACCAAGGAATGGAATGTGTAGTCTCCATTCAATCCATGGAGTATTCTCCAACCATCAATAAAATGGTTTTCCTTTAACATTTATTTATTTATTTAAATTTGTCTACTGGATGAGAACACTGGTACCAAGTACCTTTTTCAGGCATGGCCCAGGTACAGAAGCACAGACAAACAGGATAATACAGTGGTTGCATATGAAAAATACAGCAAATAGTAGTCACACGTGACCACATTTGGTGCTTGTTATGTGATATACAGAGGTGCTTGAAATGTAATAAACAATGGAGGATCTGAAGACATAAAAAGAAAAAAACATATAAGGATGGGGCACTAAGAACTAACGAGTAAAGAAGGGTAGAAAAGGAAGATTAAGATGGAGAAAGGGAAGATATGACTGAGATTGGTCAGTAGGTGCAATAGGTAGATTAAGATAGGTGGTTATAATGGGTAAAAAGGTGGAAGTTAGCAAAAACAAGAGCAGACTAGGGCTGAGAAGCAATATGATTTTAGGAGCTTGGCAAAGGCAGGGGGAGAGGAAGATTTTTTGGCAATAGGACATAGGGAGTTCAAAACAGAAGCTGTACGATAACTAAACAAGCGCTGACCCAGATTTGTGTGAAATAAGGTAATTACTACATTGTTATTGATTGCAGAGTGGGAGGAAGGATGGCTGACAAGAGAGATTGGGCTTCTGAGGTAAGCAGGTGCCTCAGTATGCATGGTTTTCTTTACTAGTGTTGCAAGTGTCATACTGGATTTGATGTCAGGGGAAGCCAGTTTAGGGATTTGAGGACCGTACAGTGGTGAACATTGGTCCTACAACCTAAAGCAAATCTACATATTTTATAATACAGAGTGTGATTTTTCTGCAATGTGGATTTACTGGCAGCATAAATTACAACTGATCTGTAATCTAGTAATGGGACAAGGTTTGCCAGCGCAATACGGGTTCTGGCCTCAGGAGCTAAGAAATGTTGAACTCAGTAGAGGGCACCTAGCTTCTGATGTAATAGAGAGGTGATGTTCTGGAGATGGGATTCAAAGGATAATGCAGGATCAAGATGGACCCCAAGGTACTTGAAAGACATTGTCTTAGCTAGGGGTGAACCATCACTGGTAAGGACACAAATCTGAAAGTTTATTTTGTGCCTAGTCCCAAATAGCATGGACCATGTCTTGAGTCAGTTGAGCATCATGCTCTCCCTTTCAAACCAGTTTTGGAGCCTGGTGAGGCAGGAGTTGAGTGAATGATCAGTGTTATTGCTGTGTGTGAAGAGAACTGCATCATCTGCATATAGAAGGGTCTGTATCAGTTTGCAGACTGAAAGCAAGTTATTTATGTAAAGGGTAAATAGGAGGGAGCCGAGAATAGAACCTTACAGTACACCGCTTGTGATGTTATTTACTCTGGAAAGGATGTTTCCTATCCTAACAGCCTGTGTTCTATTGGTCAAGTAGTCTTTGAACTAGACAAGTGCTGGTAGCCTAGACCAAATGCCTCAAGCCGGATTAAGAGTTGTCTGTGGTTGACCAGGCCATGGCTGTTAAAGTCCTGGCACTCTGAGTGACAATTTGTGTGGGATTTGTGTTTTCTAGCGTATGAACCTAAAAAAGGTTTAAGTTTCCACCAATGATAGTGTGGTACCCTGCAGTATAAGTTAACTACCCCTCCAGGAGGTGAAAACATTCAGGATGATCATGGTTAAGACCATAAACATTGATAAAGTCCAGCTTCACTTGTCCCAATCACCCAGCTACTACCAGTAATCAACCTTCCATGTGATGCTACTGGTATTCCTCCTCAAAGGTGAGTTGCTTGTGAATCAAGATCTGTGTACCCCACTTCTGAGAGTCCTGACTCCAAACATGTTACCCAGCCAGGCTCTTCACATCAAGCTGGTGTCTCCTCCTATCATATGAGTTTCCTTTATGAAGGCCACTTGCGCATTACATCTTTAAAGGTTCTACAAAACCAGCTGGAATTTCATTTTCATTTGCAATCGTTTGACATTCCAGGCTAAAAAAGGAAGCCATGTATCAGCCATTGTCATAAGAAAAAGTAGAACTGCTACCGTATTCCCCATGCACCATATAAAATGTTAGTATAGAATGTAGGGCAGAAGAACCATCCCAATAATAACTGACTAAGCCAGTGATTTCCTAGACTGCAGTGCAAAAGGTGCCCTAACCTACTCCCATCCACCTTAAAAACCAACAATGTAATATTAAGCACAGCAACATTCCTGCAAGTTAAGAGGTCATCGGTGGAGGGTTCACAGGAGGGGCCCATGTGCCCTATGAATTTCACTAATGATGGCCATCCAAATACTAAGAAACACAGGCAAATATCAATCATGTTATCAGGAGCATCTTGGCTATGGGGTAGAAATGTACAACCAGATGAACAACTGAAAAACAAAGTTTGGGGGCAAGGAGGAGTTTGCATTCTTTGATAAAGCCATAACGGCGAAACATAAAAATTGCTACCACACTGTGTGTCCTACACTGGAAGGGTGAATAAATATGTTCTAAAATGAACTTTAAATATTCATCGGTTTATGATCCTTATTGCTAGGGTGAGTACAATGTTTTTTCTGAAGTATGAACTGAAAAAAAAGGTATAGAGAACTAGGACCTTCCCTAAGGCCACTACCAGTGTAGCAAAAAAGTAGAATAAAAATACAGCTCCAATGGGTGACAAAAAATAAACTACCAAGATACATACAAAATCCAGCAGAACCAGCAGTAACTTCTTTCCCACACAGAGCTCAAAGGGCATACCACATAGCCCCAACAAACCAGCAGTAAGGTCTTCAGACAACATAGTGAATCCTTGAACAAGCAAAGAACAAACATGTATAAATACATATACATGTAATTCTAACTATACAGACTGTCTCTTCAGAAATAGCTAAGAAAATAGGTTCCCATAAATTGCATGGCAGTAGTATAAAAGCAGCAAAAGAGTTGGGAATTGCAACCTAAACAATAGGAATAAATATAAACTGTCATGAGAAAACAAAATAGAGAATAGCAAGGTGTTACTGAACCTACTGCCATGCCTAAAAAGTTGGTGTCCATCAAGTTGGTAGGTCAACAGTTTGTTAAAGACCTGTGTGAAGATACGAAACACTGAGGAAAAGTTGAGTGAGCAGGGAGTAGTAGAATCCAAACAATCCACAGACAGAGTAAAGGAGTTACTGTTGGCACCATTTCCAGACTGTGTGAGAGGTTTTTTGGCACCATGTATTGCTGCTTCAAGTTGAGTCAGCATAATATTTTGTGTTGATTTGCATATACGGCCCATGGTTCTTTGCATTATGGGGGTATGTGTGGTTTTGTATTTCTTTAAAACTTGGCTTCCGGGTCGATGCCCTTTGGGGCAACCCTTGCCTCCACGCTTGCGCACTAAGGTTCTTTGTCTCAGAGTAAAAGAGTCCCCACAAATGCATAAGGCCAGTTCCAAGTAATGGTAAAGGAAGCAGACAGTCTTAATAAGCACTGGCAAGTTCTATTGGAGTAGATGCAAACAAGAGAAGGCCCTCACATTTCCAAGATGGATGCAATGTTGTTGTGACCTCTTTGGAAGTGTGCTCTGTCATGGAGGAGGTAAAATGGTTTTGAGTCCAACCATCTTAGAGCAGAAGTTTGATATAACAGCAGCACAAGAAGGATACCACAGTAAAAAATGATTTAAATCTACCAGGGAGAATAACCATTGAATGTCACACAAGTCCCCAGGAAAAGAGTTTGTCCTTAGGATAATAGCCAAGCTAAAAACCAGGACCACAAACAAGTAAGGTAGCCAGTTTTTACTGAATGGATGCAGGGTATCAGCATCTTTAAAGAACAACAGTTCTAGTGCATATGAAACTCTAGCATGTGGCTGGTTTTGTACAAGCAGTTGCTTGATGACAGGGGAAAATGTACAGGACTGCTTCTTGAATTAATGGTGGAATGGCATGTATGGAGAATATAATCCTAGACCTTGTAATGTCTAATCAGGTAATCGTAAGTAAGTACAGAGAACCCCTTGGGGCAAAGTGGCCATAACATCATGATGTTCGGCACTGATTTGTAGGTTCAGTGCTTAAACTCTAGCACTACAATCCCTAACTTCAGAACAGGAAATGTTGTCAGGTCTGAGATATTGAAGGAGAAACTGAAGGTAATAAAAGAGGTTGTGGGAGTGCAGAACAAATGGGAAGCAAACAAAAATGTGGTAATACAAGTGACTGACTGGTCCACAGGTGGAGCAGTAGGACTACCACTTGTAATGCTGGTGACCAGAATTCAGGAAGGGGGATGTGTGGCTTAACCGCCAAAAAGATTTGTTGCTTCATCCTTACCTGGACATAATGGCTTGAAAAACATTGTGATCCAGAGGAAAATTACTCCACTCCACAGGGGGTGCAGGTGAACACATCCCACGATCATCAAATACCATTGAAATGAAGTGTTGAGCTGCTGAGAGAGATGTCATAGTGAGGAAGAAGTGAACACCAAATCAGGCTGACCTCGAGGTACTAGATGTAGAGCACTGCCTTATACTTATACTGGGTCTGAACTTTGCACAGATACTGGGAGCTCCTACTACCAAACTGGATTATACCAAATAAAAGTCTGTTGTACCTGAATCGGCAGGGTGTTTCCGACTACCGTGAGCATCCAAGTTCTCCAGTAGCAGTGGAGAATGCATCAAAACTCATCTTTGGCTTTACAAGTGGGCTGCTGAAATTGAGTAACCAGGCAGGGCAGAATGGCTTCCTCCCAACAACTACCTCCAGCCACCTGTATGGAGGAAATGCCAGGACCCACGGAGGAACCCACCCAAGTAACTGATTCACTATCTTACATCACCAAAATGTTGGAGGCTCTACTGGTGTAGGTGGATGGCATTAGCACAGCCTTTACTGGAAATGTAGCAGATATTCGCTGGCTAGAGGATCAGTTTCATGTGGCTCAACAGAGAATGGAGGAGTTGGAGAGGCAGCAGTACAGAGTACTGTAGAGGCTGCAAGAGCATGAGACTAAATTACAAAAACTGTGGGGGAAGGCAGATGATAAAGATAACTGGGGACGCTGCAATAATATTTGAATCCTGGTTGTCTCTGAGGGGCTGGAGGGTCCCAACATTGAACAGTTCCTCAATGACTTCATACCCAGACTGCAGAGGAAAAGATGGAGGGTGCCAGTAAAGGTGGAGAATGCACACAGAACATGGGGCCAGGCTGGACTTCCTGACTCTACGCTAAGCCCCATAATTGCCTACTTCCTAAAATATTCGGTCAGAGAACAGGTGCTGAGAGTGGCCAGGGAGCAAGGGGACTATACCTGGAGAGGGGCCCACATATCATTTTACAGGGACTTTTCACAGGAGGTGGCAACCAAATGCAAGCCTTTATTCTGATTAAAAGAACTCTGAGGGATAACTGTTTTAAATATTACTTCAGGGGTCTGGCCAACTTACAGGTTTCCAAAGATGGCAACAAACTTTTAGCAGATTCACCCCAGGACATTGCAATTTGGCTCAAACAACAATGGCCTGCAATATCTATAACAACTCCATGCCCCAGAAGCCTTTGGACCACTGGAGAGCCAGTGCCCACTAGAGGGAATGGCAGAAAAGAAAAACAGTTCCACAGGGAGTGCAATCAAGGGCACAGAGGTCCACCCACCAAGTCCTTCAGATTTCACATGACAGGCTCACAGGCTTCTAACCTCCATAAAACTGGCCTAGTCAAAACACCTAGTTTACAGCAGCTGACAGAAAGGATGCTGGGAGACCACCTCTGGAGTAGCGATCCAGGCATAGATCTAGAAGCTGCCCCTGCAAGGATTTCCATGTTCAGGTGTTCCCATCCTCCCCACCTGCCAAACTGCCTAGACAAGACTCTCCAAGTGACAAGGGGCAGGAAGATGACCCAGTGGACCCTCAAGCTATTATAATGGACACTGTTTCCTCGATCAACTGGGTGGATCCTGCAGAGGAGCTGGCAGAGGGCCCAGAGACACCAGACTACAAGGAACAGCTGCTGGGGTCTGTAAGACTGGGACTGCGGTCTTTTGCAGAGGTGGCAGCTGGGAAATCAGGAACCCCAAGCAATGATGAGAGCCCTGCTCCAACTGCTCAAATAGTCACAGAGGGCTGAATCCAACTGTGGTCACTGCAAGATGGTGATTGCTGGACTCACAACTGCTCAAAAGGGCTAAGCGCTATTGCTCTGTGTTGTTATATGTTACTTGTTGTTTGTTCCTCCTATTGTGTTTAGTAGGTTTAACTTGTTATAATCAACCCTAAAGACAGGGGGAGCCAGCTCCAGGAGGGAAATAGTGGTGGGATTGCTCCTGCTCTCCACCTCCTCATTGTCATCAGGCATGGGTTTAGGACAACACAATTTCAGGAAGACCACAAGTCAGGTACATAAAAATTGCCCAAGTGCATTTATCATTTTATTTTTATCAAGTAAAATATACAGAAAGCAAAATGGTAAGTCAGACAACTGTTTAGCGTCAACAGTTTCTAAGGCTTTTCTTCAGCCTAGCATGAAACAAACCATGTGAAAGCACAGTACCAGGAGGTCTTCCACCTTCCTCAGTCAGTATTCAACTGACCTCCCTATCTATCCTATCCCAGCATTGAGGTAGGGCTTTTTATAAGTTCACTAGAAGTTGGAAAATGTTCCATTGCCTTTTGATTAACAGCAGACATAAAATAAAAACACTAGCACGACGGGCCATTGTTGCTCCATAGAGAACAGTTATTTGCTAGCCATCTGGAGCACAGAAGAACTTGTTTACAACATTGGAAAGGTCAAAGCCGAGTCAACAACATTCTGTAATCTTCTAAACTCTCCTGCAGGATCATATTACCTCATGCTGTCTGCTATAAAATATATCTTAGAAGGGGGCTGCTAACATCTAGAAAAAACAGACTCAAACTTTTGTTATTCCTCTGATAAAACTACCCTCTTAGCCCAGTGGCGCTGAGGACTGAGGCACTGGATGCCTTACCTTGTGCTAAGCTGGCAACCTGTGTTCAGGAATGAGCATGGGATGCTGGGGTTCAGCAGTGGAGGAGAAGGATCAACCATCTGATGGACTGCTCACCTTCTCCAGGGAAGGGGGGTCACCAGTGGTCGGTGTCCTACTGGCTCCTAGTGGTGGCTGGGGGGTAGTGAACCGATGCTACAGTAAGGGGAGGAGATGAGGCAGACACTTGGAGGAGTGTGTGCGGGGGCATGCAGGGTCTCTCTGTGGGAGTCATTGCACGCCTCACCTCAAGAAGAAAACAGAAAAGGTCCAGGCCACGCAGCATGACACTGTCCCCTGTAGACGCCACCCTGAGAAGGCACCTTCCTCACTGGATCCATTTCGGGTGGGTTGAGATTATCCCCACCACCCTGCCATGAAGGGTAGGTCATGGGAGCATAAGGGAGGGCACCTGAACTTTGAGGGACTGTGCTGGGGGGGGCAGCTGATGGTACTAGTAGTGCCAGCCAGGATGGGGAAGAAATACCATACCAAAAAAAAATAAATAAATAAAACTACCCTCTTAGTTTTCTAACTGTACTCTTAATTTTGTTATAGACAGCCAAGCAGCATGTTGAACATTATATAAAACATATAAACTGCTTGGGGAAGGAGTTTCAATTTATCCCAAGGGTGTCTACTATGACAGGGGCCACCCTGTCACACATCCCTCCACATAAGAGGTCAACCATCCTACGGTTGTCCAAATCTCAACTAATGCTCTGAAAGGGTGTGGAACTTCAGCCCACCCTTACCGGAAGCTCTGTCTTAGTGTCCCTTTCATAGAAACATTTGTAAAGTATCCTATTCATAACAATACAAGTACCGTGACACATCTCAAATCATTCTGAAATTAGTCTCTCTGACACAGCTCAGGAGAGATGAACTGGATATTCCAGTACTTACGGGTGGGTACTTTAATCAGGTTGATGACATATTCCTGGACAAATCACACCTAACCCCTGAGTCGCATCCTAAGGCCAAAGCAGCACTGGGGGAGCTACAAGATGAGTGGGGACTGATAGACCCTTGGCACAGGGACAACCCCTCGGGGTGGGGCTACACCTTCTTCTCCCCAGTGCACAGCACACGTAATTGTATTGACTTTTGGCTGGCTAATAGGGTGGTTGCTCAAGGTATTCACAGAACTACTATTGAAAGTATAATTATATCGAATCATGCTCCCACTGCCTGTTGTTTTCCCCCCGAAGGGAGCTGACCTTCCTCACCCAAGTGAAGGTGTAATCCTTTACTGATATGGGACAAAGAATTCTGCTCACAGATACCGGAAGAGGCAGAGTCTTACTTTCAGATTAACTCTGAGGGGGAGATGGGGCCGGCACAGTCTTGGAGGCCTTCAAAGCAGTATTAAGGGGGTGTATCATAGCTTACACAGCTGCCCAGAATAAGAAACGTCAGGAAGCGGTAACTAGGCTACAACAGGAACTGGTGGGGCTAGAGGAGAGATTTAAGGCCTCATATCCCACTGATAGTGCTCTCCTTGCCTCTATCCTGTGGCTGAAAAATAAGAGCAACACTCTTTTACAGTGTAAAGCAGAGTGACAGCTCCTCAGAGCAAAACATAAGTTCTGGGATGGGGGAGATAAGGGGAACAAACATCTAGCCTACCATTTTCGGAAACGGCAGGCCTCGTCTAAGATGCATTCACTTAGGTACCATACCGAGAAGACAGTCACTGACCCTGAGCGCATAAATGAAACAATGAGGTGGTTCTATCAGGACCTATATGAATCCAAATCCCCCACTGAGGTTGTGAACCTGCTCAGAAAAATTGAAGAATTTCTAGGCTCCACCCTTTCTGCTGCATCTCTCCACAGATGAGGCTTAGTGACTGGATGCACCCCTGCCACTCCTAGAAATCTGAACAGCTCTTTCTCAGCTGTCCAAAGGGAAAGCACCAGGGGTGGATGGCATGACAGTTAAGCTTTACCAAATGTTGGGGGAAGAGATATTCTCACCCCTGCTGAAGGCACTACAGGAATCCCACGGCAGATGAGCACTCCTCCCTGGCTATGAAGGAGGCAATAGTCACCCTGTTACCAAAAAAAATCCTCTGACCCACTTGACTGTGTCAACCTGTGCCCGATTTCCATAATATCAGTTGGCACAGAGATAGTGGTGAATGTCTTGGCTAACAGGCTGAAGGGTATCTTGCCTTCCTTGATACACTCTTCTCAGGCAGGGTTCAGTAAATGTAAGAGTGAGGCAGACAATTTAAGGATGGTGCTTAACCTGAAATGGCAAGCCCTTCAGCCCCACTCCCCTATGGCAGTCTCGGCAGTCAACTTCTCCAAGGCTTTTGATTCGGTGGAATGGGGCTATCTACATAATACTTTTGAAGTGTATGGCTTTGGTCCCTATTTCCACATGTGGATCACCTCTCTTACAATGCTCCAGCTGCCAAGATCCTCACCAATAAGAATATCTCCTCACTGTTTGAGTTAAATAATAACAATATTTTTTATTTATATAGTGTAATTCCAGTATCAAAGCGCTGCACATAAAACAGTCACAGATAATTTAAAAGATCTTGTACAAATTCAGCTTCAATTAAAAACTGTCATCATTCATAAATATCAATCACTAAAAGCCTGTTGGAAAAGATGTGTTTTCAAGCAGGTTTTAAAGCTCTCCACAGTCCTGCACTCTCTTATCTGACGAGGTAGAGAGTTCCACAGGGATGGTGCCACAAACATAAATGCCTGTGCCTCAGATGTTTTTAAACACACCCTGGGAACCTCTAATAACCCCTCATCAGACGAGCGGAGAGGATGGCCAGGGCTGTAGGGAACCAGGAGCTCTTGCAGATAACTCAATCCCTGTCCATGCAGGGCTTTATAGATCAGCAGATCAAACTTAAAGGTGATCTGCCACTGTAAAGGCAGCCAGTGCAGAATGCGCAGCACAGGATTAATATGTCTACAGCACAAGGACCCAGTCAACAATCGAGCCACTGCATTCTGCACCAGCTGCAACCCACCAGGGCTGCCCTTTTTCCCCCTTGCTTTTCCCAATTGCATTAGACCCACTGGGGAGGAAACTTCTGGCCTCTCTGGAGATACAGGGCAACCAGGTGAAGAGGAAGGAATATCAAGTTAACTCACATGTGGATGTCGTGCTCCTGACTCTCACCAATCCAAAGCTGTTGCTGCCACCGGTTCTGGTGACTCTACAAGAGTTTGCAGCATTCTCAGAACTTCAAGTCAATCAAAGAAAGACTATACTTTTCCCTCTCAACACAGCCTGCTCCAATGAGTTCCTTAAAGGCACTGCTATAGGGCGGACCAGAAGTGGTTCTCTTACCTGGATGTCACTATAACCACAAGGTGGAGAGATTTGATAGACATAAACTTTAACCCCTTAATTAACTCACTGATGGCTAAGATACACCACTGGTTAAGGTTAAAGTTCTCCTTGAAGGGAAAAGTAGAGGTGATGAGAGTGTTTACACTCCCCAGGATATCTTACTTGTTCAATAACCTCCCAGATAGAATCTCCCTAAGATATTCCAGACATTGGACAGGTTAGTGGCTACCCTCCTTTGGGATGGGAAGGCCTTACAATTTGGAAAAACCAGGTTGTGAGCACACTGGTCCAAGAGCAACCTAGGCTGCCCCTGGTTACTGGGGTATTGCTTGGTTTACAGAATGGCATAGGCCATGAAATGGTTTTTACCTACCCTTGCTAATATACCTATGTGGGTTTCTCTAGAGATGGACCTGTCGGGAGGCAGGTGGCCTGGCCTTTTGCTACAGGTGTGGAAGATTCCTAAAACACAACCAACCTGCTCATCTTGGAATAAACCTGGAGGGCTTGGCACACTTGCATGTCACTAACACAACCACCAAATCAGCATGACATCCCCCTCTGAGCTTACCCTGCTCTGGGATAACCAGAGGATCATGGCAGGGAAGGAAACCCTACACTGCCATCTTGGGTTAACAAAGGTATATATCTCATAGGAGACATGTGCCTGCCCAGCTCAGAGGTGCTGATGTCCTTTGAACAGATACAAGAAAAATATGTGATCCTGATCCTGAACCAGGACGTCTTCAGGTTTCTCCAGATCCGCAATGCAATTTGGGCCTTCCAGATCCACTAGAGTCAGGATCCAAAATGGGACTGTCTGAGTTGCCTTACAAACCTGGAAGGCAGAAGGTGATAGAAAGCAAAATCCTACAAGATGCTAAGGGACTCTCAGCCAGAGGGCATTCAAAAGTGCAGGCTGAAATGAGAACACTCACAAACCAACATTCCCCCCGAGCTTTGGTCGCAGTGCCTTAAGGAAGCCAATTTGGGGTATAGGGACTCCCATAGCCAACTGCTGCAATTGAAAGTACTGCTGCTCTGGTACTGGACACCAGTCCAGTTGCAATCCATGGGGCTTCTACACCATGTCCAATGTTGGAGATGTCAGCATAGTCCTGCACACCTACTGCACATACTATGCAATGTCCAGTGCTGACACATTTCTGGTCACCAGTGCTGGAGGACTATTCCAAGGTGGTGGGCATCAAGATTGAACAGATGACTCCACTTCTACTACTGGAGGATACCATCTCACTAGACCCTCTCCTGATGCCACTTAAAAGCTGGGTGATGGTGGTATTAATGGAAGCTAAAAGGGCCATCCTTATGAAATGGAGACAACTGCAGCCTCCGTCTATAATGACATGGCATGTAGCTATTGCCAAACTGGTTATCTTCGAGAGACTTTCTTATATTAATTTAAATCAATAGACTAAATGTTACAAGAAATGGGATGCCTATCTACATTCACACCTCTGCTCCATTCCCCCCATTCCAGCTGGCAACCCTCCTACCTGAATAGAAACATAGAAACATAGAATTTGACGGCAGATGAGGACCACTTTGCCCACCCAGTCTGACTATTTCCCTACCTAATGGATAAGCTGCAGATCCTAGTTAACAAGCAGCCTACTTCTTCCTACCCCTACCCTCTAGAATTGCCTTATGACTGTCCCATGCATGCTTGAATTCCACCACTGTTTTTGACTCCACAACCTCCTCTGGAAGGCCGTTCCATGCATCCACAACCCTCTCTGTGAAAAAATACTTCCTTAAATTACCTCTGAGCCGCCCCCCATCTTCAAATTGTGCCCCTTGTTCTTGCACACCTCTTTTTTTGAAAGATGATACCCTCTTGGACTTTGTTGATTCCCTTGAGGCGCTTGAAAGTTTCTATCATGTCCCCTCTCCCTTCTTTCCTCGAGGCTATACATATTAAGATCCTTTAGTCTCTCTTCATATGTCTTCCGGTGCAGACCCTGCACCATTTTAGTTGCCCTCCTCTGGACAGCTTCCATCCTGTCTATGTCTTTGTGGAGACTGGGTCTCCAGAACTGCACGCAGTACTCCAGATGGGGTCTCACCAGCTGTCTATACAGATGGATAATAACTTCCTGTTTTCTACTGGTGATGCCTCTCCCTATGCATCTCAGTATCCCCCCAGCCCTCCTTGCTGCCCTCTCACATTGCTTGCCCACCTTTAGGTCATCTGATATGACTACCCTCAGGTCCCTTTCCATTTTTTGTTGTTGTTAGTATCTCACCCCCCCATTGTGTACTCTTCCCCTGGGTTTTTGTTTCCCAGGTGCATTACCTTGCACTTCTTAGTATTGAATCTAAGCTGCCAAACATTTGACCATTCCTCTAACCTTGCTAAGTCCCTTCTCATCCTTTGCATCCCACCTTGTGCATCAACTCTGTTGCAGATCTTTGTGTCATCTGCAAAGAGACATACTTTTCCTTCCAGTCCCTCTGCAATGTCGCTTATAAAGACATTGAAGAGGAACGGTCCTAATGCTGAACCCTGCAGTACCCCACTAGTAACCCCCCTTTCTTCAGAGTGGACTCCATTTACTATTACTCTCTGTGTCCTATTCTCCAGCCAATTCTTTACCCAGGCTGTCATCTTGGGACCCACTCCTAGGCTGGCTAAACTGTATATTAATCTTTTGTGTGGGGACTGTGTCAAATGCCTTGCTAAAGTCTAGGTAGGCCATGTCCACAGCCCCTCCCTGATCTACTACTTTGGTCACCCAGTCAAATAAATCTATCAGATTCGTCTGGCATGACCTTCCCGCTGTGAATCCATGCTGCCTTGGGTCCTGTGCCCCTCTGGCCTCAAGATACTCGACAATTCTTTCCTTCAGAAGTGATTCCATCATTTTCCTTATCACTGAGGTTAAACTAACAGGTCTGTAGTTTCCTGCTTCTGCCTTGCTCCCACTTTTGTGAAGGGGAATCACATCTGCCCTCCTCCAGTCCTTGAGTACCACCCCTTCCTCCCATGATTTGTTAAAGAGGGTAGTCAGTGGTGTCACTAGTTCTACCCTTAGTTCTTTTAGAATTCTGGGATGAATCCCATCAGGCCCCATTGCTTTGTCCAACTTGTTTTAAGAGTTCTTTCAGAACCCTTTCATCTGTAAATGGGCTGGTATCAACTTCTGTATCCAGAGTGTTTCTATTGTTTGTTTTAGGTACCTCCCCTCTTCATTTGTAAATACTGAGCAAAAATATTTGTTTAGTATCTCTGCCTTTTCACAGTCACCCTCTCCCCTTCCCCCTTATTAAGCCTCACTATCCCTCCCTTGTTCTTCCTTCACTCCCTGATGTACCTATAAAAGGTTTTAGCCCCTTCTTAACTGAGTTGGCTATCTTTTCCTCGGTTTGGGCCTTTGCTGTTCTGACTGCCTTCCAGCTTCTTTTTGCTTTAACTGATACAGTTCTCTGTCCTGCTCCTTCTGTGACTCCTTGTACTTCCTGAATGCTTTCTTTTCTCTTGAACCTTCACTGCCACTTCTTTGAGAACCATAGTGGTTTCTTACATCGTTTTGTTTTGTTTATTTGCTTCACACAAAGGCTCATTACCTCTGTGATGGCAGTTTTTATTATTCCCCATTGTTCTTCCACCCCTCCTTCCTGTCCATTTGCTAGTGTATTCCTTAGGCACTCACCCATTTTGGCAAAGTCAGCCCTCCTAAAGTCCAGTGCTTTTGCCTTTGTATGGCCTTGACTCTATGCTGTGTTTATTGTGAACCATACTGTTCGATGGTCGCTAGTTCCAAGATGGCTACCCACTTCTACATCTGTGATCCTCTCTCTATCTCCATTTGAGAAAACCAGGTCTAAGATTGCTCCCTCTCGAGTGGGTTCCAATACTAGTTGTCTAAGGCATGCCCCCTGTAGGGCATCTAGAATAACCCCACACTTCGAAGTGGCTGCTGCAACTGCACTCCAGCTAACATCTGGCATATTCAGATCACCCATCAGCAATAGCCCCCCTTTTTCTGCCATTCTAAGTATACTTTCTATCATTTCCTTGTCCATTCCCCCCACTGACAGGGGGGTATGTCTACAACCCCTGTGCGGATTGTGGTGCCATTGCCTGTCTCCAAATTGACCCACAGTGCTTCTTCCCCTCCCTGTTTACCCTTTTGTTCTGTTGCTTTGATTCCTTCCCTTATGTAAAGAGCTACTCCTCCTCCTCCTCCTCTTTTACCCTCCCTGTCCCTCCTGTAGATAGTGTATCCTGGTATGTTTATGTCCCAGTCATGGTTTTGTGTGTACCATGTTTCTGTGACTGCCATGATATCCAGATGTTCCTCCTCCATCAAGGCCACTAATTCAGGAAGCTTGTCACCCAGACTATGGGCATTGGTACTCCTTGCTCTCCATTTTTTGATGGCTTTACCTTCTGTTGCAGCAACCCCCACTGACCTTTCTACCCCGGTCTTGAATGTTCTAACACCTATTCTGCTTTGCTGCCTAATGGCCTGTGAAGGCATTCGGACTTGCTTGATAGGCATATCACAAGAGGGGAAAGTACTGACCAATTCCTTTCTGTTTTAGATTTGTGGAGGGTATAAGGTTTGGGAAGGTTATATATAACTGGTCAGAATGAATAAGGGTGTCATGATGATATGTATGAAATGAAATGGAACTTTATTTCTATTGCATCTTCTAAAATCAAGGTGCCTTACAATACTTTAAAATATAATAACTAAAACAAATCCATAATAATCTGAGCTCCTAACATCACAATAATTAATTAAAATAGATAGATGTATGGCACTAAGCAGCCACTACACACAATGACCTGCTATATGGATATTAATAAATTATGGTACCGTTTTGTGTGATCTATATATATGGGAATCACACCCTGTGGTACTGCAAAATGTTTGTATGGGTTTATGTTGATGGGTTCATGTTGCTTTTTCACTGACGTTTATTGTAAAACTGAAAAATTAATTAAATATTTTATGTTAAAAAAAGGGAAGGAGCCAGGGATGTCAGGGACTGATTGAGGGGAGCAGTAAGCATGCCAGAGATACTCTACTTCCCTGAATAGGAAGGGCAAGAAGTTCCACTATTCTACCACTACCGGGGTGGCCACAAGTGTTGGTGCAGATGGAACAGGCTCAGTCAGGTAGACACTGGCAACATCAGAGTGCAGACTATGTCTTGTGTTTGCATGCACTCACTGCTGGCCAGCACACCAATGTTCAAATTGAAAAAGTAACAGGCAATTACCCACAGCTATGAGCAGCATAATGATGGCTCCCTTTGGGCTCTTCCAACTCTGACATACCACAGGCCTCCCATACAGGATGGACTGGATGGGGGTTCCCTCACCCACCCCGAAATTGTGCCCACCTTAGTGGCAGGTTCTGTGTTTGGGACTCCATTGAGACCCAAGACATGTAAGGGAAGAGTTTGGACATGGCTGGGTGGTCACCGAATAGAGAAGAGCCCTGCTGGAGAAAGGGAGTACAAAGAATAATAATTTTTTCACCAAGAAAAACAGAATTAGGGGCCACAAAAAGAGTGTGTCAGGTATGTTACAAAGAGCAAGAGACATATGAAACCTTTTTGGTTTAGTGAACAGGTGAGGGCAGCAACTGGGGAAAAGAAAAAGTGGTTTTAGGAGATAAAAGTGAACTGGGCTGAAGCTAATAAGGAGATGTACAAGGACTCAAAGTAGCAAAAAGAATAGTGAGAGAGGGTGGCAAAGGCTGAAATGGAATTTGGAATTGTAGAAGGGGTTAAGGAGAATGATAAAACATTTTCAGATATACTGTACAAGGGAGGAAATGCAGGAAAGGGCATGCATTGAAAGGATGAGGTAGGACTGAGGAGCGTGGAGGATGATGCAGGTAAGGCATGTATCCTTAATAACTTTTTCAGTTTTGTGTTCATTTTAGAGGCCTTGTGCCCCATCCCTGAAAGCAAGGCCAGATTTAGGGATCCCTCAGAACTAAGGATATAGATGTGTGTCATTTCTGTGGAAAGGGTGAAAAAAGGCTGCAAAATTTAAAAATAAACAAATCCCCCAGACCAGAAGGGATTCACCAAAGGGTGCTGAAAGAAAGTAGTTGGATTTGGCAGCACCCTTACAAGAAATGTTTAACAGTCCCTTAAAGACAGGGAAAGTTCCAAGAGACTGGAGGGTACTGTAGCAGGTAGAAACATAGAATTTAATGAGAGATAAGGACCTCTTGTCCCATCGGCTCCATGTCATAGTGGCGATGATTAAATGGTGAGGTACTAAACAGCGAGTTCGAAATAGCGCATGCAATAACGGTGCACTGACACTTTGGCAACATGTATTTTTAGGCTACTCTGACCCATATAAGATGTGCTCACTGCAATACATTCACACATACAACAGCACATTATATGCAATACCACACAGATAACTGGAGCACTATCTCACTAAATACTCCTGCACCACCTGTAGGAGATGCTCAGTAAGATTGCATAGTAGCACCTGACAGTTTCTTATACTAGTAGTGGCTCCATACCCCTCACCTCCATGGGGGGACTGCACCCCAAGACCCCCTGCTATTTCTAGGATTCCAATTCCGAAGCATACATGGACACAGGGGCAGGCTAGTACCTTGGAGTCACCGTAATCTACCTGTCATCTTTTAAACAGGGTCACCATTATTGCTCTCACCGTTCATGTGTCGTCTTTATTGACTCACCTATTCTTCTTCGCCTTTATGACGTGTTACCATCCCATCCAGTATGTCATTTGAGCTAATTGGGCTGCCTCATGTTGAGGAGTGGAGAAGAAGGGAGAACCTAGGGAACTACAGACCAGTGAGCCTAACTTCTGTAATGGGTAAGATTTTGGAAAATATTGTCAAGGAGCACATGGTCAATTTTCTGGAAATGAATGAAATGCAGGAAAGAAGGCAGCACAGGTCTGATAGGAGCAGGTTGTAACAGATTAACTGGTTTAATTCAGTTCAGTGACACAAATGGTGTACAGTGATCTGACAGTAGATATCCTATATCTGAATTTAATAAGACCTTGCATTCTGTCCCACACGCGGGTCTGGTAAAGAACGTAAAAGATTTAGGACTATGAGACAAACGAATTCAATGGACAGGAAACTAGTTGGAGGGCAGAACTCAGAGTGTGATGTTAAATGGTAAGTTAACTGGTGTAAAGTAAGTTACCAATTGGGTACCCCAAAGATTTGTTCTAGGCCTCTATTCTCCCCAACATATAATACATCAGCAACATAGGTGAAAGGTTACCAGGCATGGCATGTCTTTTTATTAACATCACCAAACTTTGTAGTAGGGGAAGCTAGTGCAGAGGATGTAAAGAATTTGAAAGGGGAGTACAGAAGTTGAAAAAATGGTCTAGTATGTGGCAGCTAAAATTCAGTGCCAAGAAAAGTGCAAGGGCATTGGTAACAGGAATCCAAAAACAAAGTACTGGATTGATTGCATGAAATTCGAGTAATCAAGGGAAGAAAGGGATCTGGGGATAATCATCAGCTACAATATGAAGGCCACCTCCCAATGCCACAGGGCATATGGGAAAGCCAATAGAATGCTATGGTGTATTAGGTGGGGCTCTACCAGCTACAGAAAGGAGCTGATAATCCCTTTTTTAAAGTCTCAGATGAGGGCTCACCTCAAAGTTCTGTGTTCAGTTCAGTAGTCTGCACAAAGGACAGGGATGAACTGGAGGCAATCCAGTGGAGGGCCACTAAAATGATCCAAGGATAACAGGGAAAATCATATGATGAAAGGTTGGAAAGCCCTAACATGTACTCTGTGGTAACAAGATGTAAGGATGTTAGGGCTGGGCACAACTTATCTTCTTCTGGCATTAATTGTGGCAAAATTATATTTTCATCTCTGAGAAATTTTGTGAAATTTCCATGAAAATTGTAATTTCAATTCTTCCTGTAGCTGCTGCAGGAGATAGAGAACTGCTTCTATATATTTCAGCTAGCTTCTCCCAGGGGCCACTCCAGCAGGAATTCCCCTGTTCTAATAAACAACACAAGAACTGGAGAATTTTGATTAAGTTACCAGGGTTTTAGGCTGTCTCTGTGTGTGAGTGTTGAAGGAAACTGGAATGAGGAAGACATGCCATCTTGAAGGAGGCTGGAGATCAATGAGCATGTGACAAGAAGGCCAATAGGAGCTAACCAGGAACATCCTTCTACAGTTTTAATTCAACCACTCCTAACATATCCCATTCATGTTCCTGTCCCAGAGCAGGAGTGGGACTGGATTGTCATCTTTGGCATAGGCAGGTGTCCACAAGCAACAGTCTGACGGTGGCAGAGTTCGTCCCTTTGGGAGGAGTGCAGGAAACTCTGTGGGGAGCATGCAGCAGAATGCATAAGAGCTATTCAGAAAGGCACGCTGAAGTTGTAAGAATTTTGGTGCTGGGAGTTTTTTGCAACCATCAGCCAGTGAAAAAGGATGACTTAGAAGATCACAGAAAATAGAGACCATACCTGAGGAAAGCAGCAGTGTTGGTTGTTTGAAGGGAAAACGCTGCAGCATTTTTCTACAGGGAAGTTTCTGGTTTTTTCAAACCCACTGAGAGATTTTTATTTAGTGGGATATTCTCTATTTGGTATTTTGATCCTCTGTATCATTGCTGCTATAGTCATTCTATACAAGATTTAAATACACGTTTTTGTTTGTTTTTATGATATTTTAAGGGGCTATATAATTCAAATAAAAGAAGCTTTCTGACTGACTGGTTCTACATATGTGACCCTGTAAGATAAAAGGGCTCATGTGAGTCATTGCCAGTCAGATTTTTCTGCGATCAGCAAGCAATCTATCACCTGATATACTGAATGCTAGGATGTTGTCTTTTATCCATAGCTATATTTGTTTAGCCTTATTAGTCTCATTCTTGTAAATGCTGGTGAAGGATTTGTTATTTCGGCTCTAGCAGAATGAGACTGCAACTTGGCTCCATGGCATTTTTCTTGTTCTTGTTCTCTGCACTTGCAATATGTTTCTGCCAACCATGAGCTTGTAAGTGTTAAGAGTTTTAAGATATTTTGTTCTATTTCTAGTTTTGTATCCATTCTGGGAGTAACTGAAATTGATGATAGGATTCTTCTATTTTATGCAAATTTAATTTGCCCCTGTCAATATGAGGGAGATTTTAAATAAAGTTTATTTTAATTACAAAAGGTTATTGGGTGCATTTAGTGTATTTAGTAAGAACCCTTATACACTAACTAATTAACTTATTTTATTTTGGTTTGCCCCAGTATCTCTTGATATTGTATTTGGTGCTTAGTGGATATAGAAGTCCAGACCAGAAATCAGAGGATATCACAGGCAGAATATAAAGACATTACTCTTGTTGGAGGACTACTATTTGGGCCTGTTACTTTGTTATACAAGAACTGGATATACAATTGATGAACTTTTCCTCCTGTCTTCTGGAACTATAGCAAGACACATTTAAAGAACAGTATTTTCTTCTCAAGGGTCTAACAGAGCTCCTTTTGGAGGACTTCCTTTTGTGGCTAAAATAGTGGTCTTTGGATATATTTCCAAAGGATAAATTTTTTATTACCTGAGAACTGTTGGAAAAAGGGGGATCTGTAAGATCTAATAAAGCGGTCAGAGCACCCTTTATTGTAGGAATTAAGCATTATATGTACCAATTATTTTAATAAGTGTCCAGGTTGATTGTGTTGAATTGGTGATTTGGAGGAGTAAATTGATCTGCAAACTATTTAATTATCATCTTGTGGCTATCAGAATGATTAATACAGACTTCAGAAATTACAGAATAGTAATGTACCTCCATTACAAGAACTTCCTATTGGCACTAAAAAGGGTTGCAGCAGGCAATCTAAAATCACTGAGCACTTGCTGCCACGTGTAAATAAAACATCAACACCTACAATAAGGGCAGTGCCACAATTAAAGCTAGCTGAGCAGTGGAATTTGATGGCGGGTGATACTAGCACCTGTCTGGTAATGAGTAATGTTGAGCATTTGAGTGGAGCCCCCATAGATGAGTATGTACCTGTCCTGAATATATTTGAAGAACAAAATATGGTGGACATAGATGGTCAGAGACAAGCCACATAGAAAAATCTTTTAGACCTGGGCTTATCAGAGAACTTAAACTATACAAAGCCCATTTAAATACCTGAAAAAAATGCTTCCAAACTCCAGAGTTAGAGAAGTCTCCAAATTTATGGGACTTGGACTCTGGAGAACTGGAGGATATTAATGAAAGTCTGGAAAGTATGGAGAGCATCCAAAGTTTAGATAGTAAGAGAAGTTCCTAATTAGAAAGTAACTCAGGTTTGGGAGAAGTGATTCAGGATTTATAGCTAACTATTGAGGGCTTAAAACAAATTGAGGCTAAGAATTAAATTCAACAAACAAAGTTCTGTAGCAGCTGTGTAATCAACAGGGAGGTGAAGAAGCACAGCTGGGACAGAACATGAGTCAGTTTAGACTATCATGCCTAAGCAATGACTTGATAGATATCATGAGAAATCCCTATAGCTTTCATTTGGTAAACATGGAGCAGCTGCTAATTCATAAAAATATAATGGAATCACTGAGGTATGGTTTTGCTTATAACAGAGCCAGAATAGATTTGTTGAATGGACAACTGGAAAAAAATCTCAAAATGAGGAAGAAAATTTGGCACAGGAGTCTAGTCAAGGTCAGGTTGACACCAGAATGAGACCAGATTTTAGTACTATTTAAGTACCAGATATCTCAGTGAATTTGATTAATCAAAAAAGAAGGAAAGATCTGGAAAAAGTCAGAGGAAAAAAAGAGCTAAGCCTGCAAAGATGCAAAAGTCTAATCTTGTAAAGAATGAACATATCAACAAGGGAAGGACTTTGTATGCCCATGATAATAAGGGAGAGAAGAGGAGTGTGGAGTATTCTACGGAAGGGGATGAGCTGCCAGAAGAAATAGCTTACCCTTCAGTTGAAGTTGATACTTATAAAGGTGCCAAGTCTGTTCTAATAGCACATCTGGGTAAATTAGAACAAGAAATAGTAAAATTAAATCAGCAACTTGGGGAAACCCCTCTAGCAGATGATTTGGGAACATCATTAGATGATTATCAAGTGAAAAAGATGAACATAATAAGCAGTTGATTAAGGAAACAACTGATAGGTATAAGACAATTAAAATGACAAGGGAAGGTGAGAATATAAAACAGTCCACAGAATTAGGGACAAAAAAGAACTGGGCAGACACATATTCCCTTATTAGATTATATGGTCCATTAAAGTGTGGAAATTTTGAGCCTACTAATTTTGAAATCCAACTATTGGAATATTTAAGTAAAGAACTTGATACTTCTCTAACAGAAGATGATATTATTGAAATCAAGAATATCCCTATACTGGCAGCAACTTTAATCAATATATTATTTGTTTCACCAATACTGGCTAGCTATGTGTGGGTTAATAGTTGGGCAATACAGGAGAAGGATTTGATTCTAACCTTCCAAAACAGAGTCTTATTTAATAAGGAAGGGAATGTGAATAAGGGTACTCATAATGAGCCAACTATATTGAGTTTATTTGGGATGAGTCATATGTTATAGGAAGATGGATATATAATAACCAATGCAATTAAGAATCTTTTACACATTTTTGACATATATCAATTGATGCAATGGGCCACATTGTGGCCAAATGAGCCTATGACTGTAAGTTTAATTAATTTGAGACTTGCTGACTGT
This sequence comes from Neoceratodus forsteri, assembly GCA_016271365.2. Taxonomy (NCBI): domain Eukaryota; kingdom Metazoa; phylum Chordata; order Ceratodontiformes; family Ceratodontidae; genus Neoceratodus; species Neoceratodus forsteri. The sequence goes on along the minus strand of CM057455.1, from coordinate 761,125,608 downwards.
ATACTTAATCAGGCAAATAAGCTAGGTCATTTGGGATCACATACTTTGGATCCAAGGGAAATGAAAACTCAGATAACATATGTTATCCCAATGAGTGAAAATAACTTAAATGGAATGTCTCTGTCTGATAGATTCAGGATATTGGCTGGCTATAATGATGATTGACCTTTTGCCCAACAAAGTCATCTGCCAAATTGTGGTGTGGAGGATACATGTGGTTTACTTTATCTTTCCTGGAATATAGCAGGTTGGATTAATAAGCCAGTGGACAGTGAATGTAAAAACATCCTAATGGGGCATGAACTCTTATGCCTACAAGAAACATGGCATACAGATAATGATATTATTGAATTAAGTGGATATGAAGCATACCACAGTTCTGGTTCGAGACATACTAAATTTGGCAGATGTTCTGGAGAGCTTATTATATTTGTTAAAATAGGTACCTTCCAGAAAAAGACAATATGGAAAATAACTGGGAATTGTATTGCAATCTAAGTTAAAGATGGAACACAAGAGATTGTAATTTTAAACTGCTATGTCCCTCCAGATATTTCCAACTTCTACACACCAATGATCTAGATTGAGTTTACTAATATATTGATGGAGACAATGCAGGTGTTCCCTTATACGGAACTTCTGCTAATGGGAGATTTTAATACCCCGTATAGGGCTGTTTGATGGTTTATTGGATAATCCAATATACTCCCATATGGGCATGGGGGGGACTTAAAAAGATAATAATTTGAATAACTTGGGTAAACAATTAATCGAGCTATTAAAAGAGTTCAACTTATACCCAATAAATAGAAGATACCAAGGGGACCTTGAAGGTGATTTTACTTTTGTATCCACTAGGGGATCATCAATAGTGGATTATGTCTTATGGAATGGCCCCAGTACTTACTGGAAAAAAATGAATGTATTAATAACTGGGAAAGTGATCACTGTCTGCTTATTCCAGAAACAGCAAAGCAAAGGGTTGATCATAATAGGGAAAACTTGGATCCAGCAATATTTATGGAACTTAGAGCTTCCAAAATAATTATTTGGAGGCAGAATGCTCAAAAGGAAATACTACCTGTGTTGATGAATTCTATACTGCTAGAAGAAGCTGGGAATTTACTGATGTTAGATCACTGCTATCTGACGCAAGATATGAGTAGTTTAATTAAAAACATAAGCACTAAAATGGAATGTCTCATTAAGAGCAGGAATGTTTTAAAAACTAACTCCTGGCTTGATAGAAATTATCAAAAGATGAAGAGTTACATTAGGAAATTATATAAATCCTTAAAAGAAAAGGGGAGCAGACAACTCTTAAAACAAATAGTGTAAGAAAGCAATATAAGACACTTATAAAAGAAAAAAACAAGCTTGTCTTGTCACATAATGGCAACTTATGTTAAAGATGGTAAATTGAAGATGCTAAGTCATTCTGGACTCTTGTTGCCAAAGGTATAGACAAATATAAGGGAAAGAGAAAGGGAACATTGTTTACCCAGGAGTAGCACATTAAGCCGAATCTTGTTTCCAGATGTGACCTGGGAGCACAAGGAAGTTAAGTGACTTGCTCAGGATCACACAGTATGCACTTAGGTGGCTGTGGGATTCAATCCCAGGTCTTCAGATCTGCAGCTTAGAGCCTTAACCCACTGCACTATACTGCCTCCTGGAAGGTATGTAAAGTCAATATAGATACTTATATTTCAGATGAAAAATGGTTACAGCACTTCTCTGCCAATTTTTATAATGCTTCTGAAGAAAATATGACATTTCAAACAGAGGAGACACCAACCACTTTTAGCTTAATAACGCTGGGTGAGGTCTATTTGGCAATATATTCCCTTTAAAATCAAAAAGCTGCAGGACCAGATGGCATTGCTGCTGAAGTATATCTATGTGTACCCACACGTTGGGGTAAGTTTCTTACCATTTTCTACCACAAGTGTAGAACAGCTTACACATATCCCACTACGTGGAAAGGTGTCAATTTGATACCACTTCATAAAAAAGGAGATTTATATAACCCAGCCATGTATGGGTCCATCAGCTTAGTGGATGTAAACTTAAAAATATTTAGTAGAATTCTGTTGTAGAGGTTAAAAACTGAAATAGCAAATACTGGTGGGATATCTAAGTACCAAGCAGGGTATAGATCAAATTTCTCTATATGTGATAATATATTTGTTCTTATGCATATTATTGAAAAATATGTTAACATCAGAAAACAGAAATTATGCCATTTTCATTGATTATTCCTCTGCATTTGACTATGTCTCATGGAATATTTTATGGACTCTTCTTATAGGCGAGGTATTAATTGTTCCCTGTTGCAGTTATAGCAGAGTTATATTCAGGAACATGGGCTAAAATTAGGGTTGGACATGAAGTACAACTGTTAATACCCTTTTATATCAATCGCAGTGTTAGACAGGGGTGTGTTTTAGCACCCCTGCTGTTTTCCCTGTATATTGAAAAAATGCTTACAGACATTGGATTACTCATTGCTGACTCTCCAAAAATTAAGACAACTCTTTGTCTAATTCTGGCATATGCTGATGACATTGTTCTGATTTCACTCTCAAAAAAAGGTTTTTAAACCAAGTTGAACTATAGATAGCAAAGGTCCACTCAGTTAAAATTAAAAATTAACTCAAAACTAAAATAGTAATTTTTGAGAATAATAAAACACAAACTAAGGTATCATGGCTATTAGGTAATGATAAAATAGAGGTAGCAGATAAATATCTGTATTTAGCATTTTGTTTCAAGGTAACAGTCACTGGACTGCACATAGAGATCTACTAAAGAAAACCTTGGCTGGCCTGGTAAGGTTTAATTAAATTAAAATAACAGAAAATACACTTGTAAAACAATGAGCAAAAAGGAAGAATAGTTCAATCTGGGTAATATACAGTATATTGGTTTTGGTGTATGGCACTTGAGTCTTCCTTGGAAAAACACAAACTCAGAAATTTTAAAAAGGCTGATGATCATGGGACTACACTGAGTACCAAATACAAAAAATATGTGACCAAAAAAATAAATAATTATTGGACTACACAGGATCTCCAGCAAATAGTAAAATCACAATAATGTAATTGGTTTGCACAAAACAACTTTTATTTTGGGTTAAATCCTTATTTGGAGATCCTTACAGATTCTAAACTTAGAGCATTATTCTCAAACTACAAATCTGAACAATTCCTGAGTAATATGTTACTATATAGATATGAAAAAGAAGGTATACTCTCGAAAATGTGTGATTGTAACTATGGAGTTAATAAAGACCTAGAGCATGTGTTGTGGCATTGCACCTGGTATTTTAAGCCTATAGCATACTGGTTGGCTCCTTTTACAAATGAAGTATATCAAATACACAAGGGAACATTAACTAATATTCTAATTGATACTGAGGATACACGGACTGTGAAAAGGGTTGCTAAATGTTTTAAAGCCATTAGTAATATAAAATGGAAAATAGTAACTTTATGAGGGTATATATGTGCAATTTACTGAATATGTTAGACTGTGCTTGATTGGTGGAAACATATGTATTAATTGTTATTATGAAGAACATTTTGGGATTTGAACTATGATTTTATGAAGTATACATGCTATTTATCAAAAGTATTATGTTTTTATGAGAAATGTATTTTGTAAGACATTAATATTTTGTAACAGTTTTCTAGCTATACAATACAATTTGATTGATTGATATTCCTACCTAATTTAACAAACTCTGTTCAGAGCCACTATGGCTGCTTGAAATGATGGACACAGGTACTCAGAAAGGGGGCTACATCATCAAACATTGAAGGATGCAAGCTTAAAACTGTTCTAGCTGAAAATGGACGAAAACACAGCAGGTGGAACACAGGAGAGAACCAGTCTGAAAACAGTGCAGACAGCACAAAGCACAGAGCCACTGCCAACCTTCACTTCTGTGGCTACTGTACAGCCTAAAACACTGCACTGTTAAAGGCCATTCAGGTGGTGGACCTAATGTTATAATAGCTTGGTATCTAAAGTGACAGTACTTGATGCCAAAGTTACAGGGGTGCAAATGGAGACTAAAGAAGCACCAGAGACAGCCAATAATGCTGTTACCACTGTAAATGGGCTTATCAAAGTAAAACTGGTACTCCTGTACTGACTGCAAATCTAGAAAACCAGGTCCTTGCTATGAATATCAGGGTAGTAGGTATGCCAGAGAGGCAGAGGGCACTGGCGACATCAGAGTCTTTATGCAAGGATGATTGGTGGACAGCTTGAACATTACACAAAGTAAGGTCAAGAAAGCATATGGAATCACCTCCTGTTGTACCCTAGGAGATGATCCCCCAGCATGCACTATCATAATCATATTGGCAGATACCTGCAAGAGAGATGAAGTCTTGAATGCTTCTAGATAAGCAGAGTCCCTGTTTTGAACAGTGGGAACAGTTAAAACTAGCTCTGGTTGTGTGAGATAGTTGCACATGCACATCGCAGCTGCGATACTTGTACATGTGCACGGAGCTCATGGTGGCCATCTTGGGCATGGTGGGCTCTTTTACACATGCGTATCATGGCCAAAAACTCAGGCATGCACACTCAGCTCATGGTGTCAATCTTGGACACAGCAGACTCTTGCAGAAATGATGGGCTGCAATAGTGCAGTTGCTGAGAGAGTACAAATAGCACTGTGGAGCTGGTGTGCTGAATGGAGACAGCAGAGTGCTTCAATTCAAGAGTGATCATGTTCAATTCCATCATTTTGTGTTGTTTGTTTGAATCCGGTAAATGATTTATTTTTTTGTGATTGCAATACATCTGCAGGGCTCCACCCCCTGCAGCTGTGAAAAGTATTCATCTAAACTGCACCATATTTGGTATGGTGAATTTACCACTCACCATGGAGAATTATACAAGTTTCAGATATCTATGTTTAAAGGTGACTGAGTTATAAGCCTCTCAATATTCAGAAACTTTAAAATTACATTTCATAAGCATGTAAACTGCAGAATTTTAAGCCTCTATAGTATTAATATTACATTAAGGAATATAGCCAGTTTTATTAAGTTCATTCACCCTAAAATGAGGCTGTATGCATCACATCTCTAATCTCTTACTCAAAGGCTGGCCAAGGTATAATCAGCCAAAGACTGCAAAATAATAGCAGTAATTAAAATTGAATTTCATGAGCTTTTGTGAAATTGTGGAATTTTGTGATACTTTTGTTTAATCCATGTCAATAAATTTTGCCCAGCCATATATTTGAGTTGCCACTGTGAAGGAAGGAAAAGGTTGGGCCCCATGGTAAAAGTATAATGATGCCAAGCATCAGGTCAGTATCTTGAGTGAAGAACCATGAAGAATAGTCATGTACATCAGTGAGATAGGCTGGTCTTTTTGCAGTTTGTCAGTCAACCCCTAGAGCTCACTGACTAAAAGACTTATGAAAGCACGTGCATATGCAGCATTGTTTATGTACAATGCAACCTGCTGACTCTTTAACAACCCAGTAACTATCAATGTATATTTTCAGCATTTGGAAACTGTGACACCAAGTGATGCTAAGCCTTACAACTAGTTGTGACTAAAGACATTGTGACAGAAGTATCTGGATATTTTTAGTCATGTTGGAGCATGATGTTGGGCATCACTATCATAAAAGTGTTGGAGGGGCATTTCAGGGCCATGATGCTAGTATAGGTAATGTGATTTATCAGCCTGCAGTATAAGTCAAATGAGCATGATCAATAGTTAACCCAAGATGGACTACAGTTCTGCAAAGGGGGGGGATGGTCACATCAATGAAATGGGAAATCAACAGGATTTGAACTATGGGGCACTGGAGCTAGTGATTGCATGGGTCACCAGTGGCAGAAGTTAGATGCATGGGTTCAGCAAGGGAAGGGTAGCTGGACTGAGTAGCAAAAGAATTGTTAACACTCAGCTGGAGCAAGAAAACATACAGAAATTATTCTCTACTGAATGCGGGATAATTGTGAATCATAGCCCGCAAAATTGACTGGTCTGAGGACCAACACACTTGGAAGTCCAGAACTTAAAGGAACTCATTGAGATCTAGTGGAAGATGAAAATGACTGGGGAACCAAAAAGGAGAAATTCTGGCTATTCCAAAGGGATAGGTCCTACAGGAAAAGGAATAGGTGGTTTCAATTAAGAGCGTCCTGCTGTTTTTGACAGAGGAGAACTTTGCTGTCAAAGCAAGTAGCAGCAGTCTAGAACTACAGCTCTTTTACTGCTAAATCACTTTTATCTCAGCAGTGCCTGTTTGGATTAAGCAAACAGATACTTTATTAGAGGAAGGGGGTCTCATTTAAGTTAAAAAAAAAGAAGAACATCACTGTGTGTTTCTCTGAGGAAGGGAGCTGTATCAGCTTAATTTACTGAGTCAAGAGCAGAGGCTGAAGCTAATTGGGGGTGTGGCTTAGGAATTTAGGAGTACAAAATCAGGTGTCTCCAATTACAGCTTCCTGCTGTTTTTGACAGAGGAGAACTCTGCTGCTAGAGCAAGTATCAACAGCCTAGAACTACAGCTTTTCTACTGATAAATCACCTCTATCTCAGCAGTGCCTGTTTGGATTAAGCAAACAGATACTTTATTAGAATAGGGGGTCTCATTTAAGTAAAAAAAAAAGCAGAAAGTCACTGTGTGTTTCTCTGAGGAAGGGGGCTGTATCAGCTTAATTTACTGAGTCAGGAGCAGAGGCTGAAGCTAATTGGGGGTGTGGCTTAGGAGCATAAGAGTGCAAAAGCAGGTGTCTCCAATTACAGCTTCCTGCTGTTTTTGACAGAGGAGAACTTTGCTGTCAGAGCAAGTAACAGCAGTCTAGAACTACAGCCATTTTACTAATTACATAGATTACATAGATTTTTCAAGCATTTATTTAGACTTTCATCCATATTCTCCTTCCCACCCTCCCACCCTTCCACCCTCACACCCAAAGCCAGTTCTACTTTTATAGCCACTGGATGTGACTGACAACAGGAACTTCCAGTTTGGCAGTAGGAAGGGAAGGATTTCTGAGACACATTAGTTTTATCAACCTTGAAGGAACCTAAAAAATAGCTCCCCCCCTGGCTGCTGGATGTCTGAATCCAATCACAGAAGAAGGAGACTACTGAAGACTACAGGAAGTTCCTATCCCAGAACAGGAAGGGTAAAAATTGTAAGGGTACATAGGCAATATGAAAGTAAGTGCAAAAATACATAGAGGAAGGAGACAGTAAGCATACAAAACAACAGGAGAGGGGACACAAAATAAGTCAAGATGGGAGTGGTGCAGTGCAGTGGCTGTGGGGCAGCAGTGTTCTGGGAGACCTTCTGGAGGCTGCAATGCTGCCCTGTTTGCAGGCACCTCTCTGGTCTGAGGGAGGAGGTTGCCCATCTCCAGGCTGACCTGGCTAGGATTCATGAAACCTCTTCTCCCACCCAGGGACCAGCAGGGCCACCACCACTACCTCAGAGGTTGCCAAGAAGGAAGAGTGGTTGGACCAAGGTGGGCTCAGGGAGGGAGATGGTGGTGGAACAGAGGTGCATTCCTCCAGTTGTACCTCTCCACAATTCATATGCTGTTCTGGCAAAGGGGGGGGTTCTCTATGGAGCCACCAACAGTGGAGACCAAGGATGATGCTGGGAACCTTCACAAAGGAGACCCACAGGAGGGTGGCACAAGACCCCACAGGGGAAGGAAACAACTCCTGCTGGGGGACTCAATCATTAAGGGGTAGAAGTGGGGGAGGAAGGGGTAGGGAGATAAGGTGCCTGCCAGGAGCCACAGCACAGAGGTACTGGAAGTGAATCCTCAGGATTGCGGGAGTAGCTGCATGAGGGAGGGAGCTGGATGTCATTGTCCACCTAGGGACAAATGACCTGGCTGTGAATGGGATCAGAGTGGTGCAAGAGATGTTAGTAGAGTTGGGGAGGGGTCTTAGACAAGTAACATGTACAGTAACCTTCTTGGAGGTGCTGCCTGTCTATGAAAAGGATGATGCTAGGGTATTCCACACCATGGGATTCAATGTATGGCTGAAAAACTGGTTTGGAGCTCAGGGTTTTGGCTTCCATGGGGACTGGGGAGCCACCTGGAGGGATGCAGGCCTATACTGGCACGATGGTCTGCATCTGTCTAGAGGGTACTAGGATCCTAGGTGATAGGTTTAAATGCTTCATTGGCAAGCATTTAAACTAGCCAAGGGGGGAGGCACTGAAAAGGAGCAGGGAAATCCCAGCCTCCCACCACAAAATACAGAAGTTTGTGAGGTAAACACCAAGGTAGGGAAGTCAGCAGGGAGCAGGACAGGGGTAAATGCAGAAAAAGGCAGTAAGGACAGGGATGGGGCTAAAATGGGTAAGGCCATAAAAAATGGAAGGTGATGAGTACCAATGCCCACAGTCTGTGTAACAAGCTTCCTGAACTAATGGCCTTGATGGAAGAGGGATGCTTGGATATTGTGGCAGTCATTGAAACATGGTACACAGAGAACCATGACTGGGATGCCAACGTACCAGGATGAAAATCTACAGAAGGGACAGGGTGGGTAAAAGAGGAGGAGGAATAGCTCTCTATATAAGGCAAGGGATTAAAACAACAGAACTAAAGAGTAAACAGGAAGTTGATGAGTCACTGTGGGTCACCCTGGAGACAGGAAATGGCACCACAATCCGCATGGGGGTTGTGTGCAGACCCCCATCTCAGTGGGAGGAAATGGACAAGGAAATTATAAAAAGCATCCCTAAAATGGCAGAAAAAGGGGAGATATTGTTGATGGGGGACCTGAATATGCCAGGTGCTAACTGGAGTACCGTTGCTGCAGGCACATCCAAGAGCAGAGTCATTCTTGATGCCCTACAGGAGGCATGTCTCAGACAGCTAGTGTTGGAACCCACTCAGGAGGGAGCAATCTTATACCTGGTACTCTCAAATGGGAAAAGAGAAAGGATCTCAGATTTAGAAGTGGGTAGCCATCTGTGAACAAGTGACCACCAAACAGTGTGGTTCACAATAAACACAGCAATAGAATCAAGCCATACAAAACAAGAGTATTGGGCTTTAGGAAGGCTGACTTTGGGAAAATGAAAGAGTACCTCAGAAAAGCACTAACAAACGGGCAAGAAGGATGGGTGGAGGAACAATGGGGAATAATCAAAACAGTCATCGCAGAAGCAACAAGCCTTTGTGTGAAGCAAATCAACAAAACAAAACGAAGGAAAAAAACTTTCAAAAGAGGTGGAAGGTTAAGGAAAAAAGGATAGTATTCAGGAAATACAAGGAAACACAGAAGAAGCAGGACAGAGAACTTTATCAGTTAAAGCAGAAGGAGGTAGAAAAGGCAGTCAGAATAACAAAAGCACAAACTGAGGAAAAGATAGCCAACTCTGTTAATAGGGGGCTAAAACCTTTTACAGGTACATTAGGGAGCAAAGAAAGACCAAGGGAGCAATACAGAGATTAAATGAAGGGGAGAGAATGTGGGCAGAGGGTGACAGTGAAAAAGGAGGAATACTGAATGAATATTTCTGCTCAGTATTCATAACGGAAGAGGAGGGGGAGGTACCTAAACCAAACAAGAGAAACACTCTGAATAGAGGGGTCGATACCAGTCCATTCACAGAAGAAAGAGTTTTGAAAGAACTTTGAAACTGAGGGTGGACAAAGCAATGGGGCCTGATGGGATTCACCCAATAATTCTAAAAGAACTAAGAGTAGAACTAGTAACACCACTGACTACTCTATTTAACAAATCATGGGAGGATGGGGTGATACCTAAGGACTGGAGGAGGGCAAATGTGATTCCACTTCACAAAAGTAGGAGCAGGGCAGAGGCAGGAAACTACAGACCAGTTAGTTTGACCTCAGTGATAGGGAAAATGATGGAATCACTCCTGAAGCAAAGAATTGGTGAGTACCTAGAGGCCAGTGGGGAACAGGACCCAAGGCAGCATGGTTTCACAGCAGGAAGATCATGTCAGATGAACCAAACAGATTTATTTGACTGGGTGACCAAAGTAGTAGACCAGGGAGAGGCTGTGGATATGGCCTACCTAGATTTTAACAAGGCATTTGACGCAGTCTCATACAAAAGATTAATATACAAGTTAGCCAACCTTGAAGTGGGTCCCAAGGTGGTAACCTAGATAAAAAAAACTGGCTGGACAACAGGTCATAAAGGGTAATAGTAAACAGAGTCCACAGTGAAGAAAGGAGGGTAATTAGCGGGGTACTGCAGGGGTCGGTACTGGGACCGGTCCTCTTTAATGTCTTTATAAGTGACATTGAAGAGCACTTGGAAGGAAAAATATATTTTATTGCAGATGACACAAAGATCTGCAGCAGGGTTGATACACAAGGTTGGGTGGAAAGGCTGAAAAGGGACTTGGCAAGATTGGAAGAATGGTCAAATATATGGCAGCTCAGATTCAATGTAAAGAAGTACAAGGTAATGCATCTGGGAAACAAAAACCCAGGGGAAGAGTACACAATGGGGGATGAGTTCATTACAACAAAAATCGAAAGAGACCTAGGAGTAATTATATCAGATGACCTAAAGGTGGGCAAGCAATGTGAGAAGGCAGTAAGGAGGGCTGGAGGGATCCTGGGATGCACAGGGAGAGGCATCAACAATGGAAAACAGGAAGTTGTTATCCCTCTGTACAGCCAGTTGGTATGACCTCATCTGGAGTACTGCATGCAATTCTGGAGACCCCATTTCCACAAAGACATAAATAGAGCGGAGGTTATTCAGAGGAGGGCAACCAAAATGGTGCAGGGTTTGCACCAGAAGACATACAAGGAGAGACTAAAGCAGCTTAATATGTATACTCTTGAGGAAAGGGGGGTCAAGATAGAAACTTTCAAGTATCTCAAGGGAATTAACAAAGTACAACAGGGTAGCATTTTTCTGAAGAAGAGATGTGCAAGAACAAGGGGGCACAATTTGAAGATACAGGGATGACTCAGAGGTAATGTTAGAAGGTATTTTTTTACAGAGAGGGTTGTAGATGCATGGAACAGCCTTTCTGAGGAAGTTGTGGAGTCAGGAACAGTGGAAGAATTCAAGAATGCATGGGACAGATATAAGGCAATTCTAGAGGGGAAGTAGGAGGAAGTATGCTGTTGATTAACTAGAATCAGCAGCTTATCCATCAGGTAGGGAAATGGGCAGACTAGGTGGGCCAAGCGGTCCTTATCTGCCGTCATATTCTATGTTTCTATGTTTCTTTTGAAGTGAGTTTGTCTGTGAAAACAAGGAGGAAATCAGAGAGACAAGCAGGTTCATCTGGTTAAACTCAAAGAAAAAAGCAGGAAAAACCAAACAGTCACCCACACAGCAACTACAGGACTGCAGACATCTCAGACAGCTAACTGGATCCAGTGGTTTTAAGTACTTTGAGAAAGTTAAATTCCACAAGTGGAATTCTATTGGCATTACCTATTATGTGTCTATGAATGTTTGATCAAATGTTGCCAATTACTGATTTCTAAAATTTCCATAGTAAATTTTAACCTACAGTACTAAACCACATTTATCCAGCTTTAGTTGAATACATGGCCTATTTACATTGGGTATACATGCTAGATGTGGGGTGTGTACTTGAAACAGCAGCAGAGCTACAAACCTTCAAATATTTTGAAAATTTCTGACAATTTGACAAACAATTAGATTGTGAAATTTCTAACCCCAATAACTTGCATTTTACATAACCAGCTATCTCCCTATTTTCAGTTTCTAAGACTTTTCCAAAAAAGTATGCATAAATATTTTTTATTATCTAGCTCCAAAAGTGGACATAAATAATAACCATTTGCCAGATTTAGAGTCCCTATATGCTCCAGTCCATCATTCAAATGTCAAGAAACTTTGAATCACTTTGGAACCCCTTATAAAAAGTAAGCATACCAGAGTTCAGGCCTCTAGCTGTAGAAATGACCAAGTTACGACCAATTAAATAATTTTGAAAAATTCCACAATAGCAGAATGTGCTAACTTCACCTAGTCATAGAGGAAGGGAATATGAAAGAGTCCTTCAAGTTTTTGCAAGGATGCAATAGAGCTGACCACTCTGAACCTATACAAGTGAATCAGACTTTGACCATAAGGAGTTCTAACCTTAAATTGGTGAGGGGCAAATTCAAAATGGACATGCAAAAGTCCTTCCTCATGGAGAGAGTGGTGGATAAATGCAATGACCTACCTAGCATGGTAGAATGCAATCACCATTGCTGGGTTTAAAATTAAAGTGAAGAGAAAGGTGTTTTTTTAAGGGCAGTAGTTTTAAGGTAGGGTCCCAGAGTAGACTGGATACATTACATATCTTTATTTGCTTGTATTATTTGATGTTTCTTTGTTTTTATAACCAATCCAAAAGTGATTTCATTAATTTCTTTCTTCAAAGTTTAAAAATGAATCAATGGTTGAGCTCAGTACCAAAATGACAACTCCAGTTGATGGTTCTGCATCTCATCACTGAATATTTTGCTCAGACAGGAACCCATAGGTATTTTACCCAGTATTTAGATAAGCTATTCACAGAGTGACTGGCACTCCTAGTTTTTAAAATCAACCCTCAGTAGCCTCTTAAGCACAACAGGATATCTAATACAAGCAGATTACCAGTTAAAAACCCTGATGAAAACAAGTTAGGCAGGTCATTATATAACAGGCCAGCCATGATGTTTATCATGCTTTCCTGAACATGCAACCTTGAGACCTCTAAGTGACTTTTGGGCCTCCACCCCAGCACATAGACCCCACATGGAGAGTGTGAGGTTGTTTGGTGTGCAGGCAAATAATGCAGCTTAAAAATGAGATCAGAGGTCTACAGAAGAAGCTAAGGAGGGAACAGCGGGCTGCAGTGGATAAAAACCCAAAAGGTGAGATAAGTAGATGGGGAACTGAAGAGAATGAACAAATAGAACCAATAGGGGAAGGAGCAGGAAAAAGGTGGCAGATAGGGAACCGAGACAGAGGGACACAGGTCAAGGTTCAAAAGAGAACATAAAAGGGGAAGAATGGAGGATGGAGGAAGGGGGGAGAAAACGAACATAGAAGCAGTAGCAAGGGAGGCTGGTAATAGGAAGGAAGAAGTATGTGGTAGTGAAGGGGCATTAAAAAATCGATTCACAGTACTGGCAAGACTGGGTGATGTGATAAAGGGTGTGATCAGAGGAGGAACTAAAAATAGACAGGAGGAACATGTAACGGGCAGGAGAACAACTGGAAATTATTCAACGGGACAGAAGGGGGATCAACTGTGCTGGAGGATGAGGGAGAGTCCGGAAGAAGGGGTTGGGATGAAGGGAGACCAAGGAATGTGGCTCATGGAAAAAAGGGTGGAATTCTAGTCCTGGGAGACTCAGTACTAAGATGAGTCAGATGGGGATGCAAGGGAAAGAGGCATAGTCGCAAATGGGTGGAGGCCATGCCAGGAATGACAATGGAAACAGTGGGTCAGTCTGTTATAAAGTTTGCTAGGAGGGGTAGGGTGAAACCACATATAGTTCTGCATGTGGGGACAAATGACCTAGTGAGTGAGATGGTAAAGGTAGTTCACGGGAGGTTTGAGGAGATAGAACCAATATGTGAGGAGGCAGGAAGATCAGTAGCTTTCTCAGAAGCACTTCCAATGCCCAGGGCAGGCACTGCAAGGAAACTGAGGATAGAGGAATTTAACAAATGGCTAAGAACCTGGTGCCAATCCAAAGGTTATGGGCTGGTGGGTGAGTGGAGCGGGATCTGGGAGGACAGTGATCTCTATGGTAAGGATAGACTTCACCAAAGAGAGGAGGGCAAGAAGGTATTAAAGCAGAGGATGGGGGATTACATAGCAAAAGAAGGGCATCTAAACTAGGAGCAGTGGTGGCAAGTGGGCAGGAGGCATGCAGAATCCACAGGAAGGGAAGCCAAATGAGCTTACCCCTGTACTAGGAGCAATGGAAAAAAGGGAGCACTAGAGGGGATGCTAGGAAGGCAGAGCAGGAAGGTGGAGGGGGGGAAGGAGAAAGGATGGTCACCTTGAACTCTAGGAGCCTAGGGAACAAAACAGCAGAGCTACAGGCTCTCATGGCAGAAGAGGAGGTGGACATGGCAGCCATCACTGAAACATGGGCCATCCATTTTAGGGCTGGGACCTGGTGGTAAGAGGTTATAAGATATTCTGCAGAGATAGGGTAAATGGAAAGGGTAGGGGGTGGCACTGTATGTGAGAGAAGGACTAAAGTGTGTTCATGAGGAGGGTAGTATAGAGTCTATATGGATGCAGATCCAGGGTTCCAAGAATAGGACTTTCAGGATAGGAGTAGTGCACAGGCCACCATCTCAGACAGAGGAGTTAGACCAGGAACTAGAGGAACAGATCAGAAGGGCCTGTGGAAAGAGTAGCACAGTGATTGTGGAGGACTTCAACCTGCCGAGAGTGGATTGCAGGACCCCAGCCACCACGAATAAAAGGAAGCAGATACTTCTGAATGTGTTCCAGGATAGCTTCCTAATGCAAGTGGTCATCGAACCAATCAGGTTAGGGAACACCCTAGATCTTGTGCTGGCAAATGGGGAGTTTGTAAGGGAGCTTGGGGTTAGAACCGCTGGCAGCGAGCGACCACCACTCAGTGTGGTTCACATTGAAAATGGGTACGGAGGGAGTAGAAACAGGTACAAGAGTGTTGGACTTCAGGAGGACCAAATTCATGAGGCTGGGGGAGGTAGTTAAAGGGTATCAGAATCCAAACTAATATGGACACTAACCAGAGATGGGAGGTCATAAAACTGGGGATTGAGGAAGCAAACAAAACCTGCATCAGGGTCCACAGTAAGAGAGCTAGGGCCAAGAAACCCAGCTGGTCGAACAAGGAGGTCATGGAGAAAGTAAGAAATAAATGAGTTCCTTTAGGAGGTTTAAAAAAAAAGGGTGAGGGGAGGACAGAGAGGGTTACTTGAAGGAATTGAAGGAGGTGATGAAGGCAGTAAGGGCAGCCAAGGTGTCTAAGGAGCTTAGGTTGGTGCAAGACATCAAGAAGGGGGAGAAGGAATTCTTCAGGTACATCAGGGAGAAAAGGAGTTGTAGGGACAAAATAGTAAGGATTAAGAGTGATGGGGTGGGTGGAAACAGGGGAAGAGCAGAAAGAAGCACTTAATGAATACTTCTACTCGGTGTTTACTAAGGAGAAAGGAGGGGCATTACCAAGGGGGTGTGGGAGGTCAGGCTCAGGAGGGAAGGAGGGAAGGAGGTGACAGATGGACGAATCACAGAAGGCAGGATACTGGAGGGCCTGAGGGCACTGAGGGTGGACAAGGCACCAGGGCCAGATGGCATTTATCCCAGGGTACTGAGAGAGCTACCAGAAATCCTGGAGTAGCCCTTGGCAGACGTGTTCAATGCCTCCCTGGTCTCAGGAAGTGTACCTCAGGACTGGAGGATGGCTCACGTGGTACCCCTCCGTAAGAGCAGTCCCAAAGATGAACCAGGAAACTACAGGCCAGTAAGCCTCACATCCATCATGGGAAAACTGATGGAGACAATCCTGAAGGAGAGGCTGGTGTCCCTTCTGGAGACCGGTGGGTTGAAGGACGTTAGGCAGCATGGGTTTGTTATGGGCAGATCCTGTCAGACCAACCTGGTGGATTACTGTGACTAGGTAACTAGACAGTTAGACAAGGACCATGCAGTAGATGTCCTGTTTCTGTACTTCAGTAAGGCATTCAACTTGGTGCTGCATTGGAGGCTGGGCTGTAAGCTAGCAGGTACAGGTGCAGGGGTGAAAATGGTGGGATGGGTAGTAAAATGGTTACAGGGAAGGCAGCAGAGTGTGGTGGTGGTGGGAGGGGAACTCTCTTCTCCGAGGGCAGTGACAAGTGGAGTACTGCAAGCCTCAGTGCTGGGACTGGTGTTTGGGTTGTTCATATCAGACATCTCAATGGGCATCAGGAGCAAGATCAGTTTGTTTGCAGATGACACCAATATGGGAGCAGTAGTGGATGACCTAGGAGGGTGACATGGGTTGCAGGATGATCTGTCAAATTGGAGACCAGGTCGGACACCTGGCAGTTGTTGTTCAATGCCAAAATGTGCAAGGTGCTATATTTCAGGGTTAAAAACCCAAGAAGGAGCTACCAGTTTGGAGGGGGGTCAGCTAGTCATAACAGAGGAGGACAAGGATATGGGGTGATTTTAAAGGTTTCAATGAACAACTCAGCACAATGCAGGAAGGCAGCTGAAAAGACTAACAAAATGCTGGGTTGTATTGTCAGGGGTATATCTTCAAGGAGAGGGGAGGTAATTGTGCCATTTAATAGGTCATTGGTTAGGCCACACCTGGAGTACTGCATGCAGTACTGGCGCCCATACCTGAAGAAGGACATTTAGTTACTGGAGGGGGTACAGCGCGGGGCAACAAAGATGATCCAGGGACTAGGGGACAACCCCTACGTGAGCAGCCTGAGGGAGCTGAACATGTACTCACTGGAGGAGAGGAGAGGAGAGACAGGAGGGATATGGCTGAAACCTTCAAGTACATGAAGGGAATAAACAGGCTAGGCATGGAGGGACTATTCGAGTTAAGGAGGGGTATGAAACTCAAGGTCACAATCTCAGATTGATGGGGGGAAGGTTCAGGAGGGAAATGAGAAGACATTTTTTTACATAGAGAGTAGTGTCTGTGTGGAACGCATTGCCTGCAGAAGTGGTATCCTATAGAACAGTGGACTGCTTCAAAAGGGGATGGGATAGGGTAAGAAGGTGGGTCAGGAGAGGGGAGGGAAGGGTAGCTGCAGTGTAAGGGTTGCTAGTTGCACACTCGAGCAGACTCGATAGATCATTAAAGCATTTACCTGCTGGCAAATATGTATGTTCGTATGTAGTAGAAAACAAAGTAAATAATCTGACCATCTGCCAAAGGACATGCAGAAACTGGGCTTCAAAAGAAATGTTGCAGGCCACTCTAATCTACGTCTCATAGAATATCATAATCATAACCATATCCAGGATGACAGAACTTGCCTGCACCTAATAACTATACTGGTCTATTTGTTGATTTATAAGTTAGAGGGATTTTTCTTAAACAGAAAGTTGATATGGATCCCTATCTGCCTATGTAAGAGCTGCCCATTATAATAAAGGTTATTTCTCATACTGGAGCAGCTGAATTAATGTGAACAAATTTTGCATTTAATATGTGAAAAAGCAAATCACCACCAAAGGGTTGGTAAATGTATACTGTAAGTCAAAAATACATGCATTAAGGAATTCTAATTTCAAGTCTCAACATGCATCTCAGATAATTGGAAAGTATGTTGAAATTGTTTTGCATGACAGTAGATGTGGTTGTGCAGTATAGATATGATTATGGTGAGCTATAGTATGCCTTCCATTCTGGGTTGTCTACCACAAAGACCTTCTATAAAATAAATTCATTTAATGCTGGGAAACTATGAATGGGCTCTAGTCCCAGAGTATGTCTTTTATTATGAACAAATGCACAATGGTAAGCAGGGTCATTTGTTAAAAAAAGTGTCGACAACTTTCCATGGATACCTTCCTTCATCTGTCTCCCACATTTGTCTTGAAAGTGCACAGAGAATAGTCACACAACAAGGTCTTACAGCCGCAGCCACTTCCAAAGAACAGCTGAAACCGATTAAGCAGCTTAGTTGAAAATTATTCTTTTTAGCACTTTGCAGGGTGCACATTTTCCAAGAAAGGAGATAATTACTGAGAAAACATATCCTTGTAGTCCCTGAAGTGTACTATCAGCATGCTAGCATAACCAGAATAAGGTCTTGTGTTGAGCTACTAGGCTGAACAAACTCAAATACATACAAGCTAAGGGCAGAGATCATGTTTCAGTAGCAAATAGTATCTTAGTACATTTAAACTTACTATGTCAATGACTTTTCAAGTTATTATTTAGTGACAAGTATAGAAACATAGAATTTGATGGCAGATAAAGACCGCTTTGCCCACCTAGTCTGCCCATTGTACCTACCTACTATAATACCGCAGACCCTACTTCATCTCCAGTGTTCTCACTCCTTTCCTAACTCCTAAGGTTCCCTTATGCCTATCCCATGCAGTTTTGAATTCCATTACCGTTTTTGCCCCTACCACCTCCGCTGGGAGGCTATTCCAAGCATCCACCACTCTTTCTGTGAAGTACCTCCCTACATCTCCCCTGAGTCTACCCCTCCCCCTTCAGCTTCATAGCATGTCCCCTTTTTCTTGAGCATCCAGTTGTCTGCAAAATGCTTCCCTATTGAACCTTATTTACATCTGTAAGGTATTTGAAAGTCTCTATCATATCCCCCTCCCTCCTTTCCTCCAGGATTTACATATTAAGATCCTTTAGTCTCTTCTAATAGAGCTTTTGATGCAGACACTGTACCATTTTAGTTGCCCCCCTCTGGACCACCTCTACTCTATGTCCTTCCAGAGGTGTGGTCTTCAGAATTGGACACAGCATTCTAGGTGAGGACTCACCAGTGATCTATACAGCGGTAACACCACCTCTCTAGTTTTTCTGGTGATACCCCTCCCTATGAACCCTAGTATTCCACTAAATCTTCCCACAGCTTTGTCACACTGTCTGGCCATCTTTAGGTAATCACATATGATTGCCTCAGGTATCTTTTTTGTTTCATGGTCATTAATACTACCCCCCCCATTGAGTATTCCTCTCCTGGGTTTCTGTACCCCAAATGCATTATTTTACACTTCTTTGTGTTGAAATCTAGCTGCCACACACTTGACCACTCCTCAAGCTTTCTTAGATCTCTAATCATCCCCCTCTGGGGTGTCTACATATTGCAGATTTTAGTGTCATCAGTAAAAAGGTATACCTTCCATTCTAGCCCCTCTACAATGTCACAAATAAAGATATTAAAGAGGACCAGTCCCCGTACTGATCCCTGTGGCACCCCACTGGTCACCCTCCCTTCCTTGGAATGAATTCTGTTTACCACAACTCTGTGTCTCCTATCCCCTAACCAATTCATTACTCAGTTCACCACCTTTGTACCGACTCCTAGGCTGCCCAGCTTGTTTACGAGTCTTCTATGTGGAACAGTATCAGAGGCCTTACTGAAATCTAGGTAGGTCACATCCACAGCTCCACCCTGCTCTAATTACCTATTCACCCAGTCAAAGAAATCTATCAGATTTGTTTGACATAACCACCCCTAGTGAATCCATGCTGCCTCAGATCTTGTAAGCCACTGGATTCAAGGTATTCCACAATCTTTTTGCTCAGTATTGATTCCATTAATTTTCCCACCACCAAAATCAGGCTGAAGGGCCTGTATTTGCCAACCTCGTCCCTGCTACCACTTTTGTGAAGTGGGACTACATCTGCCCTCCTCCATTCCTCCGCAACCACTCCTAGCTCCAGTGAGTGACTAAACAGTGCTGTCAGAGGTGCTGCCACTTCTTTCTGAGCTCACTCAAAATCCTTGGATGCACCCCGTCTGACCCCATTCCCTTGTCCATGTTTAGATTTGCAAGTTCCTTTGGGACTGTCTCCTGTGTAAACGTGCTAGTGTCTACTTCCCTTCCTTCATTGCACCTAGCTCTTATCTGTGGTCCCTCATCTTACCCTTCCACCGTGAACAGCAAACAAAAGTATTTGTTCAGGATATCTGCTTTTTCCTGGTCCCCCTGCATCCAATTCCCCCTTCCTTCCATTCTTAACCTTACAATCCCTCCACTAGTCTTACTTTTTTCACTTACATAACTGAAAAATGTATTTTCCCCTTTCTTTACTGCCTGGGCTATTTTTTCCTCTCTTTGTGCCTTTGCACTCCTAATTGCTTTCCCTGATGCCCTCTGTTTTTCCTGATACACCCCTCTATTCTCCTCCCTCTGTATCTCCTTATACCTCCTGAATGTTAACTTTTTTGCCCTTACCTTCCTGGTTACCTCTTCTGAGAACCATAGTGGTCACTTTTTCCTCTTGCTTTTGCTCACTTGTCTGATGCAGAGGTTTGTTGCCTTTACTGTCCTCTCTTTTAGTTTCACCACTGTTCCTCCACTGCACTCAAGTCCTTCTCCTGCCAAGGCATGTCTGAGACTTTCTGCCATCTTTTCAAAATCTGCCTTTTTGAAGTCCAGGACCCTCACCTTTGTGTGGTTCGATTCTGCCACCTTGCTAATATTGAACCACACTGTACAATTACCACTGGTCCTCCGATAGCCACCCACTATGATGTCTGCAAAACTGTCCCCATTTGTGAGTACAAAGTCCAGTATTGTCCCTAATGAGTGTGCTCTTTTACTAGTTGCCTGAGGAAAGACTCTGCAGGGAGTTTGGGATGTCCCTTCTCCTAGCTGAAGCTGCATCTGGGATGCTTCAGTCTATACCCAGCATACTGAAGTCCCCTACCAGCAGAACCTCCTCCTTATTTGCCATCTTTTGGATGGCTTCCATCAGAACATTTTCCATCCACCGCCACCCCCATACTGCAAGTCTGTAGATTATGCCAGTGCAATCTGCTGCTCCATTCCCCATTTCAGGTGTTACCCACAGTACCTCCACCCTTACCTGTATTCCCTGTATCTCTGCTGCTTTTAGGCTCTTCCTCACATAATCAGCCAATCCTCCCCCTTTCATTCCCACCATGTCCTTCCTGAGCAGTGTATAGCCTTTTATGGCTATATCCAAGTCATGGTTCTCATTGCACCATGTCTCAGTAATGGTGACAATGTCCAGATCAGCCTCTGCCATAATGGCCTCTGTGTTCAGGATTTTATTTTCCAGACTTTGAGCATTTGCACAGATGGCTTTTTAGATTCTGCTAACACCCTGCTTGTTAATCCCCCATTTTCACTTTTGCCTTCTCTCCTTCCCCCTCTGCTCTCATTCCCATCTCTCTTCATTTCTACCGTTTTGTTTTTTAGTTGTTAGATACCCTTGGGGCATTGTCTCCCTTAGGGTTCTTCCTACTGACTACTTCAGCTTGTGTGAGATATAGTTTATGTCTCCCTGCTTTTTTCCACCACCCCCATAAGCTAGTTTAAATGCTACTATTGTGACAGAAATTAGTTAAGGTCCTTGTTGTCTGTCATCCTTACTGCACATGAGTTACTATACTCATTGAATATGGACACATGTATACTGTGTCCTTGAAAGGGATCTTCCCAGACAAACAAGGTAGCTGGATGAGAGTTCTTACAGTAAGTTGATGATTTCAATACAACGATGAGAGGAGGACTTAGAAGTTGGAGAAACTCTGTGTTGCAAAATGTTTTCCATGTGAGTCCCTTGCCACACCATGTGCCTTTGATTTGTAAGGTGAATATTAAACCAATTCACCTACACTCCATTGACCAGTTAGTCTTAGTCCCTGAAACAATAAACATCAAACAGATGAGCTGCCTTTTTATTGAATCATCTGGGACACCCATCAGGCCCTAAATGAAATGGAGGGGCACTGACTCTTATCCAGTAGGTGTGCCCAAAAGAGGACAAATAAACATAAATCCATTATCAAGAGTTTAAAGTTCAAAACATTTCCAGCTCATGTTTGTGGCTGCTTCTGACACAGATATAAATTCCTGGTTTGTCCGGCACCCAGTCAGTGTCCCAATTTCAAACATTCATTTAGTTCACAAAGTCTGAGAATGTTCATACAGCAATCATTTTTCCTTTCCCAGGATAACAAGGGTAATGAATTGGGGCAGCTACTGCACTGCTGTGAAGGGATAAAGCAATGGCACTAGGGGTTTCCTACTAGGTACTTTCAAAACCAGGCAGCACAACACACCAGTGAAAAGAAAGACAGATGCTCCTCTCAGGAAATAGCAGTTTCATTAACATAAAAAAATAAGAACAACAGGGTCCCTAGCTGGAGGTTGTTTTTAATATTGTTTTATTTTTAAATGCAATAGTTTTTTGAGACCACTATAGGTCTTCCTTTTCTCCCATGTAACATGCTACTGTACCTGGCTTCATGAGTATCACATTTGCCAGCTATTGTTGTGTGTGTATTGCCTCCACTCTGAGTGGATTCTGTTTTTGAAGAGTTTCCTACTAGATGCAGTTAGTCCTGTCCTTAGCTGCTGTTCTGTTGATGACTTGGTGACAATTATCCATGCCTTTGTCACCATGAGATTGGATTACTGTAACTCTGTATTCCTAGGGCTGTCTGGAGGTCATTGACTGCAGCTGGTGCAGAATGTCACAGCCCGGCTGATGGTGGACCCCCCCCCCGAGGGACCACATTACCCTAGTTCTGCATGCTCTGCACTCACTGCCTTTGCATTCATGTCTCCCTTCAAGATTAGATTGTTAATATACAAGGCTCCACAGAGTTTGGGACCTAACTGATTAACAGAGGTCCTGACACCCTCTCAAGCAATCTGTCCTCTCCGCTCCACCGAAGCTCATCTGCTAGTGGGAACCACCTCGAGGCTTAGGTTGTCAAGTGACAGAGCCTTTGGAGTGGTGACATCTATTATCTGGAACTCTATTCCCCATCATATTTTTGCAGCCATCTCGGTGAAGGCCTTTAAAGCCTTTTTCAAAACATTTTTTTTTGACCAAGCTTTTAATGGCACCTGATTTATTTTAATGTTATTGTCTTTACATATGGTTTTACAGTTTTTATATCTGTTTTGAGTTTGTAAAGCACTCAGAGCCCTTGATAAATTGAGCCCTATATAAAGAAAATTTGCCTTGTCTTGCCTTGTCTGTTTCCTGAATCCATTCCAAGTTCCATTGACATGGCCAGAGTCTTAGTTCCCGTGTTTTACCATTTTGCAATCCATATCCCCAGCAACTAGTTGTGCTTAATAATGGGTACCATTTCATCTACCTGGAGGTTACACAAAACAGTACAATTCCTTTGTCTGCTTTGATAGACATAAAATCTTGATCCTTTCTGGACCCTTTCTACTCCATTTGGGCTCAACATCCCAGGGAGGTCCATCACCCTGGACTGACTTGGGCTTATCTGGGACCACTGCATACTAGCAAAGCAGGTAAAAGACTCCTTCCCCTCCCCAGAGCCATATTCAGTCACAACAAATGAGACACTTACCAGAACGGCTGGGATCATGCTCTCCCTACCTAGTATCCAAGACTGAAGATTAAACTATAGATCACTGGCAACTCCTAATATCATCTTTCCACAAGTTGCCTCCGGCACCACAGAGGCAGACATCTGCCGTGACCTGAATTTCACCAAGAAAACCATCTGGGCCTTAGGTGGATTAACCCCCATTTCTCCTGTTTCCACCTCATCCTCTGTAAGGAAGTTGGCATCCTCTGTATCAGGTTCTGTAACACTGACAATTACAGCCTATAAAACAAGGTCTATTGCAGCCATAGCTTTCTCCATTGCCTTCATAGTTCCAGTCAGGACATCCTGAAAAGGAGATAACAATGGTTCAATGGATGCACTTGAAGGAAAAAAAAGATTTTATGTTTGTTGCATTTGCGTTTGAGCTCTAGTGCGATTTTTAGCTGGGAAGAGCTCTGTATTTGTCTCCAGACAGTCCATTGCAGTGGCTACAGAGTTTCTCCTTTTCTTCTTTTTATGGGCTTTGCTGAAATCTCCTGAACTAACAGTCGACCGCCCAGATTGTCTAGACATATTCAAGCCCACCCAATTATATGCAGAAAATACAGCTGAAAAAAATATTGTTATTTGTTCAGCAAGTTGAGAGTAAATCAGACTGTTCTTCCGACATGGGGGGAATTATCAACTTAACTCCTTCATGGCAAGCTGGTTGGCTATTGAGCCTAACACTCATGGAGCCATCTTGGTCTGTGTGCTCCGCCCCCACCCTTCCCCCACTAAATGCTTCCTAATACTGTCAGATCAATGGTATCTCCAGTGTATGCCTTGGCATGGAGCAGACAACTCCTTCCTGCCAACTCCCCTAGCTGAGGAAAACTTTAGCATGCTCAAACTTGTAGCACCAAATGAAGTGTGGGCTACATTCACATCCACACTTTTCAGCCATACTGCTTAGAGATGGTAGAGATGGGTGGGTCAATCCTCTTAAAATCAGAACCCCCCCCCCCGGATCTCATAGGATCCGATGGACCTGGGTAGATCAGGACCCTGCTGTTAAGTGTACTGGGTCTACCTTGATGTTTTTGTTTCTCATAAATGGCTCAAAATCTCCTCTTCTATCTGCAAAATATAGTCATTTCTGTAAAAATGACAGGGAAAAAAATATTCAACACTTCCACTGCTCTGGGGAAGAAGGAAAATGAAAACCAGGCAACCTGCAGCATAAAATAAAAAAATGCTCAAATAACATGAGCTATAGCCGCAACATTTATTCAGCATAAAGCATACAGCTACATAGAAACCTTTATACTGAATAAATGTTGCAGCTATAGCTCATGTATCTCATCCCATTTTTTGGTACTGTGAGTTGTCCGGTTTTCGTTTCCTTGCTAGCCTGTTTGCCATGGTGCATTGTGTCTTCTGATCTGCTTTTTCTCTTGCTACTGCCACTGCTTCCCAATCCCACTGTGTGAAAAGAGACCCATTTGCCCACAGATAAAAAGCACTGATTAGCTAACTGATGAAGTTGTGATGCATGCTAATCCATGCTCAACTGAGAGAGCCTACAGCTGCTCAGTCATGTCAAGCTTTGGCACCTTTACTTAAATAAACAATGCAGCAACAGTGCGGGTGAGGTCAGTATACTGGCACGACATTAGGGCTGTGGGCTGAAGACCAGTTGTATTGAGCCAGGATGGTTGAAGTTCCCCAGCTATACTGTGGCAACAGCTGATGTGCACTTGTAGAGGAATTAGGGAGTCATGCAACTAGGCTGATTGCCCCTGTAGGCTGCTAGATGGGACCTGGGCACAGCACTTATGTCATGTAAGAATGAATTGCATGGATAGTTTGTGGATGGAGCAGCAGCTTTGGGAAGAGTAACTTGCCTAGAATGGTCACAGTCCACATGGAGGACACAACCAGAGGTAGGAAGGACTGCAAGGGCAGCTGAGCTGAGATGGTTAGGCCAGGAGGCGAATGTTTTTAGCAGTCCCTTTAAAATACATTACAATTATCTTTATTGGTTCTAGAATTGATTAGGTGTACTGTGCACTACTGTATGTGCAGTGTTTATTCTTTGCTGACTATACTGGGGCAGGGGATTAATACTGGGGAGTGTAGGTGCAACAAATGGACATTGGTGTTTATACTGGGAGGGTGGTTGCCGGTATAAACCCCTTACAAATGGGGGTTCCCAAAAGTTTTCCTTGGGCTTGCCTAAATGCCCACTGCCAGGCTGGAATTATGTGTCCTAGCAATTTAAAAGTGTTTTGCATGTGAGTGCCCTGTTAGCCTCCGTGCCTCTCTCTTAAAGAGCTGCCAATCTCTTACAGTATAATTAATCTGGGTAGGGGCCAAGTAATTTCAGGCTCGAGTCCCACCCAGGCCGCTGTATTATTGCTCCATTCTGCCATCGCTGTTTACGTAGAGGGAGCCCTATAAGAATCTGTGACTGTTTACTGATTACCTGCAATAATAATAATATTGTAGTTTGTCTAACTTGCCTTCCTTTGAAGCATGGACATTTCTGTTAATCACCACCATCTTGGTTCTGGACTGCTAGTTTGGACCAATCAGTACCTTTGGGGACCCTAAATTGGAGTCTGTCCCCATGGGTCTTGTGAGAGTAAATTTCTGTAGGAATTGAAGTTTTTGCCCTTTGGCACCTAAATGGACCTGGAGGGGGAGCTCTAGCTGTGACAGACAGATGAATCAATGAATTGAACTTTTTGGATCTCTGGGAAAGTCCCAAACTGCCTGCAGCAGTGTGTCAGTGTGGAGTTAGAGTTAAAAGAGTGAACAGCTCGAGAGATTTGAACAGCTGATCTTGCACAGTGTGCAGGTGAAATCATTGGGAAGGCTGTGTTTGACCTGCCTGCTACCATCTTCCAAAGAAAAATACCACAAACAGCTTAATCTGGTTCAAGGTCAGTTAGCATACATCTGTATCTCCCTTCCCCGGGTCGTGCGTAAAAATAGGCAGAATTTGTCTAGTGCACTTACCCGGTCAATAAAAACTAAATAAATAAAATAAATAAAAGTGAAGGAACCTTGAGCCTGAGATCAGATTTTATCCAAAATTGCAGCTTTTGCGATTGGAACCTGAATTGTGATGAATTAAATTCTCCTGAAGTGGACCGAAGATTTGTCTTGGTGCAATCGGCCTGTCAGGACTTGAGATTGCCACAGAGCATACGGTTTGCATGGAGACACTGTGAATTGCAATAGGACTGTCCTCCAAACTGTGGTATTTTCCTTGCTTTTACTATAAGTGTGCTGAATGCTGATAGTGGGTCACTATGAGGTTCACCACTGCTTGAATGTGTCATGCTTGCTGGAAGCTGCATCCAGCACTTACCAGACTGTCATCTGAACTGTTTACCCAGTCTGGGCCTTGTCATCCCCGTTTACAAATTGTGGGTTAAAGTGCATGCATGTTTTCTTTCCATCACAGGACCCCAACCAGCTTCAATGCCGGCCTACTCTGGACAATGCTTTAGACTCACCTGTAGTTCCAACTGGGTACCCAGAGTGTGTGTGACTGTACTACAGGGACCTTTAAGTGCATGTCTTATATCCTGAATCTTTCAGATCTTGAATCAACCACTAAATTTTGCCCTTTTCCTTGTTACTGCCCTTTAAATAAATCAGATCTTAATCTTTTTGTATTGAAACTAGTTGTGGTGTACCTCTGTACAAACAGCATTGAAATAGTGCTGGTTGTTGTGCTAAATCTTATTTTACAGGGGGTCTCCAGGGCCAAGCCATCTGAATCAGCCCTGGTGGTAAATGCAACAAGTGTGGGGTTAAAACTGTTGTCAGCTGTCAACTGCAATTGTGTATTCTGTGAACCATTAGGCCACTAGAGGGATAAGAGGAGGGTAACAGTGTCCCAGAGGGCTGTACCCAGGTCAGCTATGCTACCACTAACCCTGTCCTCTGGGTGGATGCACCCTTTTTCAGTACCCATGCCCCTCAACCTGCATCTGGTCACGTAGGCAGGGGTAGTATCCCTTGGGGTAGCACCCCCTAGGGTTTACATCTTGGAGGCACCACTGGGATTTGCACAGTTTAGTGGTCAGAAGTGGGTACTATAATGCCACACTTAAAATTTGCAACGAAATGGAGGCACTTGCTATGACTATGTTTAGGATTGCCCCCCATAAGCTGTTAGTGCACCGTATGATGGGGTGGAGTGAGGCTGAGGGGATAGACCCCCAACAAGCCAATTTGTTAATGTACATCCCATTAGGGACTACTAATGCAACTACTATAGAGAGAGTTGAACAAGTTAAGTGTTTGGGGAAGGTTGAGGTGAAAAGGAGGGAATCAGATCTGTTTGATCAAACCATGATGGCACTCATCTCCTATTGCCTCCCTAAAGATCCTGAGATAGTGCCCCCTGTTATTTTGCCAGGAGGGTCCCAGAAAGGCTGGTGGATCATTCATTTGCTTAGTGACATGACTGCTCCTTGGGATCCCCAAATATAGAGGGGTTTAAAGACAAATTGCTTGGACGACTACTAGCCACTGAGGGGTGATCTGCCAAAGAGTTAGTGAAGATGTTAGATTTTTCTGGAGACACCATTCCATTGCAGTCCCCTTTAGCATCTCCTGCCACCCTAGAGCTTCCCCTGTGGTAACCTCCCCTATTGTGATGTCCTCAGTACACCTGGACTCTTCCAGCAGACTGAGACTCTTCTCAGGTATGGTCCTGGTGCCCATGAGGGTGGACGACCTCAAAACATGGCGGAATTATGCCATCCCCTTAGTATAGGAGTGTCAGTGCTCTGGGGGAGAGAAAAGGAAAAGACTAATGGAGAGCTTGAGGGGCCCTGCACTGGAGGCCATCCTCTTTCTTCATTCCACCAGCTCAGAGGCCACTGCTGCTAAGTACCTCTCTATCTTGGAGGGAGTCTTTGGTAGCACTGAGTCAGGGGAAGACCTGATGTGGAAGTTTAAGTCCGCTAAACATTGGAAGAATGAAAAGTTGTTCATGTTTGTTACCAGAATTGAATGGGCCTTGCAGAAGGCCCATAGAAAAGGGAGAGTGTCTGCCAATGAACTGAATCGAGTCCGATTAGACCATGTTTTGAAATCTGCCAGGTACTCTAATGCGATGATGTTGACACTGAAATTATAAGATAGAAAGGCAAATCCTCCTGAATATTGCTATCTTATGAAAGAGATCTGTGAAGCACGGAATGATGAAGAGTGGTGGAAGCCCTATGTTGGGGTTGCCCATACCAGTCAAACCCCTGATTGAAGTGATGAGTTTGAACTACAACAGATAAGAGAACTAATTAAAGAACTGAAAGAGATGAGCACCAGTCAACAAACCACCAAGGTGGCCAACAATGTAAATCTTTGTCAAGCACCTCTTGAGTAAAAGAGTGAGATCCTGACTGGAGGGCTGGGGGTGCATGTCATTTTCTCTGAAACTCAAACAGAGAGTAGTCTGATAGAAGAAGTACAAGAATTGAGATCCCTGGTAGGAGACCTTATTAGGGCCATTCAAGTAGTTGATCCTTGGAGAGGCTCAGAAGGAAGGGAAAGTGAACCCCGGATCAGAGAGGGACCCCGGGACTTGCCTGCTCCACCTCAACAAGAAAGTGTTTTTTTCTTCCCTTGGAGACTCTAAAGAACCCAGCTTCTATTATCACTGTGGAGAAGATGGGCATACCCGGCCCAACTGCAGTTTGCTTAAGAATTTGAGAAAGGTTACTACAAGGCTACTGGTGTGCCCTCCTGCAGGATTGTATGATGGGGTTCCCTTGCTCATTGGAACCAATGCCCACATGTCTAGAAGGCTAGCGCAAATGTGTCAAGAGAAACAAGGGCAATGAACTGGGTGAGCCCTGTGAAATCCAGCCTTGATAAAGAGAGCAAATGACCTGCAGAAACAGACTACTGAAGTGGACAGAGATGAGCCGGTGGGGATAGTGTTGAAGAAAGATCCCGATTCTCTGGTACTACCACCCAACACTCAGTACACCATTCATGGAGAAGTTCAACTTAGAAAGGATGTGAAAAATAAAATACTGATGCTAGATGCCCCTGGTGAAGGGAAGTTGCCAGAGGGGTTATTGGTTAAACCCGGTATCTTATCTGCCCCATGCACAGTGAATGATAGTCCAAATCAAAAAAGTATCTGACTGAGAAATTCAAGTGAACGGGGGTGCACATTAGCTACGGTACACTGAGCAGACACTGCAGTACTGCCCAGCACCAAATGTTCCTGTGAAAAGGAAGAGGTCACCCTGGACCTATTTGGCTTTGGTGATTCCCCACTGTCTGCTGAATGGAAGACCTGAGTCAGTAGGAAGCTTTCCCAGAGGGACCAACTATTTTTCCTGAAGATTTTGATTCCTTAAATCACAGTATACTTATTGACAAATTGAAATTGGATTTTTGGATAATGTTGTAGATTAGTTTTCCAATTACTTAAGGAGTAGGAAACAAAAGGTGTTTTTAAATACATATTCCTCTGACTTTAAACAGATAGGACAAGGGGTACCCCAGGCGTCAATCCTGGGGCCCCTTTTATTTAATTTGTATACAAATGATTTGGAATTTAAACAAGAAAAAATAATATTCCATCAGTATGCTGATGATATTATTATGTATGTTTCAGGAAAGGACTCTTATTGTATAAAGCACACCCTACAAACAGCATTTGCTTATATATAGAATTATTATGTTAAAAATAAATTGATATTGAATACTACTAAAACCAAGATAATTTTGTTTCGGCCAAAAAATAAAGATATCTACATTAAAAAGCCCTTGGAGATAATGGTGAAAGATGGTTCTAAATTACAGTCGGTAAATGAATATAAGTACCTAGGGTTATGGATGGACTTAAATTGTAAGTGGTTCTTTCATATAGACAAATTGGTTAAGAGGTTAGGGCAAAAACTGGGGATGTTGTGTAGGATAAGAAATAATTTCTCAAGGAAAACTAGGTTGCATGTGATAAACACTATTTTAGTACTAGTGATTGATTATGCTGATGTAATTTATGGGGGCAAACAAGATAGACCTGAAAAAATTAGATGTATATATAATAAAATAGCTAGGTATACCACAGGGGTGAATAGATTTACACAGCACTGTAAATTGTATAGAGAAGTAGGGTGGGATCATTTGTATACCAGGAGAAATCAATATATAACTAAGATTATGAATAGGTTTATAGAAAATAAATTGCCTGAATATATCACCACAGACTTAAAAGTTAAATGTTCAACAAAGGGCTTGAGATCAGCCCAGTATATAGAGTTTGAAGTGCCAAAGTGTAGGACAAAATGTGGGTCTGTAACATTCTCCTATGTCAATCCAATAACCTGGAATAATCTACCTGTTAATCTAAGCTCCTATGGTGTCAAATTGAGTTGCTCTATGATTAGGCAGTGGTATCATAAATAAAGTGGTCAATTACATGAACGTTGTATAGCATTGGAAAATGGATAGGTTTTAATTGGAAGTGTAATTAGTGGCTTATGTGATGTGATTCACTACATGGAAATATATTTAATTTGTATATGTGTATTTGTATTTTTGTAATTTTGTATTTTGTAAGTTTTGTCATAATTTTCTCCCTAGACTGTAAGCAGGCAATGCACTTTAGAAGGTGTCCATTGAAAATGAGTGTACTTGTGTACTCAATGGGATTGTTTACCTTGTTCATTTATATAATGAATAAAATCATTACTACTACTACTACTGAAGGAATGGGATGTGGGGTGCATCTATGCTGCTGAGCATACTATCAGACTTCATAACAATAAACATTAAGGAAGCAGTCCCGCCGCCTTGCTCCAGCTGACATCAATGATGCTCGGAGGCACCTACTGGAGATGCCAGCTGCTGGCATTATTCAATTGTCGAGAAGCACTTCTGCATCTCCCATCATAGTCATGCACAAGAAGAATGGGTCCATGAGGATATGTGTAGATTATTGGACATTAAACCAAAGAACTGTACCAGATCAATAAACCATGCCTCGCATACAGAATGCTCTGGACTGCCTGAATAGGTGTCAGTGGTTTTCAGTATTCGATCTATGAAGTGGGTATTATCAAATCCCAATGGTTCCGGAGGACCATAAGAAAACAGCCTTCATCTGTCCATTGGGGTTCTATGAATTTCTGAGGCTCCCTCTGGGGATTTTGGATACCCCGCTACTTTCCAGAGGTTGATGGAATGTGCAGACGGAGACATGAATCTGTTAGAATGTCTAGTATACTTGGATGATGTCATCATCTTCGGACACACCCTAGAAGAACATGAGACCAGATTATTCAAAGTCCTTGACCGCCTGGAGGAATTCAGACTCAAACTATCTATAAACAAGTGTCAATTTTTCCAAACATCTGTAAAATATGTGGGACATATAGTGTCAGCCTAGGGGATACAGACAGACCCCAGTAAAGTAGAGTCCCTGACCACCTGGCCCCAGCCAACTAACTTAAAAGAACTGCTGCTTTTCTTGGGGTTCTGAGGCTATTATCGACGGTTCATTAAGGACTATTCAAAGGTAATCCAGTCACTCCTCAATCTCACTTAAGACTATCCTTCTACCAACCGCAGATACAAGAAGGGCTCCATCAAGGAAGAAGAAAATGTGTATTTCTGAACAGGTGAACCATTTTGAGCTGGTTGGACCCCTGAGTTTGAGGTGGCATTCTTTGAGATCATCTATCAGCTTACTCACGCCCCTGTACTTGCCTATGCTGACCCTACCAAGCCGTATTTCCTGCATACAGATGTCAGCCTGAAGAGACTTGGGCTGTGTTGTATTAAGATTATGAAGATGGCCTGAGTCCTGTGGCCTTCACCAGTCAAAGCTTGACACCATCTGATTGAAATGATCATGTTCACATGTTGGAGTTTTTTGCTTTTAATTGGGCCATAGTCAACCAATTTCACGAGTACCTCTATGGGGCCAAAATATTGATAACAATTGAAAACAACCCTCTAACATATGTATAGACCTCAGTGAAGCTAGATGCCACTGGACACCAGTGGCTTTCTACCTTGTCGACTAACGATTATGCAGTTGAATACCAACCTAGACTGAACCATATTGATGCTGATGCTCTTTCATGGTGGCCAAGCCCCCAGGACAACTGGGTGAGGCTGTCAGAACACTCTATTAAAGCATTATGCCAAAAATTTGACAAAGATGAGCAGCCATCCACAGATTCAGTGGACTGTCTGGTGGACTGTTTGGGGCCACCTGATACTTGCATACCTGCATTGGACATCAGTGCCTTGCCCCAGTTTGATAATGACAGTATTCAGTGGGCTCAATCCCAAGATCTCATGATCCAGCCTGCACTTGATTCCCTACATGCAGGGAAAGATGTGTCCAAACTACGTTCAACCGACTTACGAACTGCATTATTATTTAAGGAAGGCCCCTGACTAAAGTTGCAAGACCAGTTACTCTATTGAGAGACAGTAGATCATCGAGGTCAGCTGGACAAACAGCATTTGGTGCTACCCATGGCCTTCAAGCAGCTAGTACAGAGGTCCCTACACAATCACATGGGACACCTCTGTATTGACCGGACCCTTAACTTAGTGAGGTCTAGAGTCTGTTGGCCCAAAATGGGGGCTGATGTTGACAGCCATATCAAAACTTGTAGTTGGTGCCTTCAGAGAAAAGCTTTGTCCCAGAAAGCCGCTCCTCTTGTTAACATTTCAACAAGTGCCCACACAGAGCTGGTTTGCATAGACTTTGTGTGTCTGAAGCCTGATCAAAAGAACATTGGCAATGTACTGGTAGTAAGTGATCACTTTATTCGATATGCACAAGTGTTCCCGACCAAAGATCAGAAGGCCTTTATGGTGGCCAAGGTGCTAGTGGAAAAGTTCTTTGTCCATTATGGTGCTCCCTAATGTATCCATTCTGATCAAGGAAGGGACTTTGAAAGCAGATTGATTAAGGAGATGTTCTCCCTGTGGGGGGGTGAGAAAGTCTAGAACCACTCCTTACCACCCCCAAGGGGACCCTCAACCTGAATGCTTTAATGGGACTGTCCTGGACATGTTGGGCACTCTTCATCCTAAAGACAAGCCTAAGTGGAGCCAGCAGATTAGCACCTTGGTGCACGCCTATAATTGCACCAAAAGTGATGCTACTGGGTTTTCTCCTTATCACCTCATGTTCGGGAGGGAAGCCTGGTTACCTGTGGATGTCTGCTTTGGAGTTTGCCCGAATGGGGTCAGATCTGAGATCTATTTACAATATGTACAGAAACTAAAAGCTCAATTGAACCATCCATACCAACTGGCTCAAACGATGGCTGCCAAATGAAACCTTGCTAACAAAGAGAGATATGATCGATGGGTAAAGGCTCAGGAGTTGTTGCCTGTGAATCAAGTGCTATTACGTAACTTGGGATTGCATAGCAAGCATAAAATTGCTGACAGATGGCATCATCTTCCACATGTAATAGTCAGCAAGTTGGATGATATACCTGTGTATAATGTGCACCCTGAGAATGACACTAAAGCTGTCAAGACCATGCACAGAAACCACCTACTGCCCACTGGCCAAGTGATCGCTGACTCCAAACCATCAGATGTCATCCATTCTGGGCCGGTGACTCATGCTGCTCTAAAAAGAGACAGAGTCAACCTGTCCCAGTTGTTCCAGACCTAAGGCCTTCCCCCCTGCAGGTCCAAAATGCTAGTGACCAATCAGTCCACCTCTGATGATAATGAGTGTGACAATTCTTATTACTCTTCCTATGAACTGAGTCAATTGTTTTGAGGTAACCCTTTGTATAACTGTGGGGATAAAGCTGAGCCTTCAGGATTGCATAACCCCCCAGCTTCCTCCATAGAGCCAATACCCCCTGAAAGTGAGGTGCAAAGTATTATGTCTGATGTAGCAAATTCTTTGTGTCTAGAATAACTGTTTGAATTACCCAAGGAGGAATCGGATGTGGTAAATCTCTCTGGTGACATACCAGCCCTTGAAGAACAGTATGAAAGTGTTGACAGCACCCCTCCAGTGCCACAGAGTTCAATGCTTCCTGAGCCCCTTCAGTATGAGCAACCTGGGCCCTCTTCAGAAGATAATAATGAGCAGAGTATTGTGGACACAGAATCTGCAGAGCAAGGAGCTGACAGTGTTCCCAATTTGGACATTTCAACCAGTGCAGAGGCACCCCTTACTACAGGAGAAGAAGCCAATGCCAGTGTTGACTGCCCAGAGCCTGTATCTATTCCCCCCAGAAAATCTGGATGAGCTGTCAAATCAGTGATACACCTCAGCTATGACTCCCTTGGGAGTCCTGTGGATCTGCCTCTCAATGTTGTTCATAAGGGTGTTTACATTTCAAAGAGCTCTCTGCCCAAACTGAGCCTGTCTATCACTTCTAGGTTAATTGTTCTTCCCTCAGAACATGGTTCCCCAGACCCATCTAGCCCTAAGTTAGCTGATAGGAATGGGTCCCCATCTGTATTGTTTAAAGTGCAAGAAACTATTACATGAATAAGTATAGTAATATAATTGTGTAAATCATATTGGAATCAGTACTGAATGTATGAAAAATGCAAAGCTGTTGTCATTATGGATACAGTTTATGTGTAGAGGATACTCAATAAGTATAGTAATGTGATAAGTTTATGTTTTACTGATGCATCGGTAAAGAGCTTGAAAGTGCTTATTGTTCCTTACCATCTAGTGTGACAGCTGGAGTAGGCTGACGAGGGGTTGCTAGAGATTCCAAGGGTGTCTCTGAAATCTTCTGGGGCCCATGCTTTTATGCATGCAGCCCCAACCCTCTGGAATTCTCTACCCTGTCAGCTTCGGGAGTGCATGACTGTGGAGGGGTTCAAACAGGCATTGAAAATCTTTTTATGGCGCCTCGCCTATGATAGCTCCACATAATTCCGATTCCCCTGTTGTTTATTATATCTGTATACTACTTATTTATTATTTTGTCTGCTGTCTTATATGGTCGTTTCATCTTTTTGTAAAGCATCTTGATGGCCCGAAAGGCGCGTATGCGAAATAAAATGTATTATTATTTATTATTATTATTATTATATTCTCTTGTCTTGTGTAGT
Organism: Neoceratodus forsteri; assembly: GCA_016271365.2. NCBI lineage: Eukaryota > Metazoa > Chordata > Ceratodontiformes > Ceratodontidae > Neoceratodus > Neoceratodus forsteri. Next base: position 761,090,499 of record CM057455.1, on the reverse strand, counting down.
AAGGTCATGTATATCTCATACAGTATATTTTCTTCTTCCATGTTATTAGCGTATAGACTCGACACGGATGCCAAGTTCTTTCCAAGCAGGGAAGGGTGTAACCCCCCTACAAATTAGGGTTCCCAAAAGTCTTCCTTGGGCTTGCCTAAATGCCCACTGCCAGGCTGGCATTACATGTCCTAGCAATTTAAAAGTGGTTTGCATGTGAGTGCCCTGTTAGCCTCCGTGCCTCTCTCTTTAAGAGTTGCCTATCTCTTAGAATATAATTAATCTTCATAGGGGCCAAGTAGTTTCAGTCTTGAGAACCACCCAGGCTGCTGTATTATTGCTCCATTCTGCCATCGCTATTTGCGTAGAGGAAGCCCTACAAGAATCTGTGACTGTTTAATGATTACCTGCAATAATAATAATACTGTAGTTTGTCTAACCTGCCTTGCTTTGCATCATGGACATTTCTGTCAATCACCATCATCTTGGTTCTGGACTGCTAGTTTGGACCAATCAGTACCTTTGGGGACCCTAAAATGGAGTCTATCCCCAGGGGTCTTGTGGAAGTGAATTTCTGTAGGAATTGTAGTTCTTGTCCTTTGGCACCTAAATGGACCTGGAGGGGGAGCTCTAGCTGTGACAGACAGATGAATCAATGAATCAAACCTTTTGGATCTCTGGAAAAGTCTGAAGCTGCCTGCAGCAGCGTGTCAGTGTAGAGTTATGGTTGAAGGAGTGAACAGCTCAAGAGATTCAAGCAGCTGATCCTGTGTAGTGCGCAGGGGAAATCATTGGGAAGGCTGTGTTTGGCCTGACTGCTACCATCTTCCAAAAAGTGAAGGAACCTTGAGCCTGAGATTGGATTTCATCCAAAATTTCAGCTTTTGCTATCTAAACCTGAATTGTGACGAATTAAATTCTCCTGTAGTGGACCAAAGATTTGCCTTGGTGCGATTGGCCTATCAGGACTTGAGATTACCGCTGAGCATATGGTTTGCACAGAGACACTGAATTGTAACCGAACTGTCCTCTGAACTGTGGTATTTACCTTGTTTTTACTATGTGTGCTGAATGCTGATGGTGGGTGGCAATTTGGTTCCCCACTGCTTGAATGTGTCCCGCTTGCTGGAAGCTGCATCCAGCACTTACTGGGCTGTCATCTGAACTGTTTACCCAGTCTGGGCCTTGCCATCCAGGCCCAGACAGCCACTCATGCTGCAGAGAAACAACCGATGAGAGACCCGCCTGGGGATTCAGCTCTCTGCTCAACACCAATTTAAAGGATCGATGCCACAGTGTTTGTGTGGGCCCTGTTTCTCCTGGCAATCCAGTTCTTCATCCTGAGGTCTGCATTGAAACTGGTTGTGGTGTACCTCTGTACAAACAACACTGAAATAGTTTTGGTTGTTGTGCTAAATCTTATTTTACAGGGGGTCTCCAGGGCCGAGCCAGCTGAACCAGCCCTGGTGGTAAGTGCAACAAGTGTGGGGTTAAAACTGCTGCCAGGTGTCAATTGCAATTGTGTATTCTGTGAACCATTTAGGCCACTAGAGGGAATAGAGGGGGGTAACAGTGTCCCAAGGGATGTACCCAGGTCATCTTTGCTACCACTAACCCTGTCCTCTGGGTGGAGGCACCTATTTTCAGTACCTAGGCCACTCAACCTGCACCTGGTCACGCAGGCTGGGGTAGTGTCCCTTGGGGTAGTGCCCCCTAGGAGTTACACCAGCAAATGAATATGGGGGTAGGTGAGTTAAAGGACACCTAAACAATGTTTTGCCAACAAACTATTCAAAAATTCAAATTCATAGCTAGTGGTGGGCGAAGTGGCTACAATCCATTCCGCGAAGTGATTCACAGAGTAATGCAGAATCTGCAAAGTACTTCACACTGCGAAGTGGAGTACTTAGCGCCATAATGAGGAACGTGAAGTCTATTGAAATTAACGCCTTTGCATTATTCTGCCTTCCCCAAATCACTGCTCCACCAATTTTAAGATGAAGTACATTGAAATCAATGGTCTTCACATCACTCCGCCTTGTTGGTGAGCTCCAAAGGTGGATTTTGCAGTGATTCATGGGATTGCAGGTCACATGGGCTCTAGATTGTTCTGCACAGCCTCAGTTCTGGGTACAGTAGTGTGCGTAGGTAGCTGTAGGAGACAGTTTGCTCTGAGAGCTCTCTACGATTCAAATCCTCTAAAAGCTGTTTAAAAACCTTTTTAAGTAACTTTTTTTGCTCAAACTTTAGTGCATCAATTGTAGGAAATCCTCTTGTGCTCATATCATCGAGTGTTTATTGTTTGTGTGTGGATTTTGAATGTTAATGTACAACATTTAGACTGTGTACTGACAGACAATGAAAGTGTGCTTTGGGTGAGGGTCGTATTTGTGGTGTAGGTAGATTATACACTGGAGAAATAGGGAGTTCTTTGTTTTTTGGTTGTATTTTTCTTGTATAACTGTGTTAATGTACACACAGTAATATTTTCAGTAGTTGTTGACAATTTTTTGCTGATTGTGCTGTGGACCTGATGCAGGAGTGCATAATTTCAGGTTGTTTAAAATATGTGGTATATTACCGAAATTTTCAATTTGCTATGCATTACTTGTAGTCCAAGTGTGTGTGTGTGAGTGTGTGTATGATGCATGACATGAAATAATACACCTTTTATTGTGCCACAATGTAATTACAGCAATGTGAACCTGCTAACCACTGTACCTGCGTGATTTTGTACTGCTTTGTGGAATCTTGGATTTTGCACTGTTACTGTAATCTGCAGTCACAGTGCTTCCCCCACCCCACAACTGGCAAAAGGTATTATTTTCCAGATTGGATTGTGACTTGAGCACCACTGGTTAGTTAAGGCGTTGTTGAACTTGTTGTGACTTTGCGGCTGTATCTCTTGTTGAAGCCACAGTTGTCTTCTTTGGCTTCACATCCAGTGGCCCAGAGTGAATGTTCCAAAATCTAAATTTGTTTAGAATTTTCTTGTTGATCCCCCACAATGCCCGCAAAGAGACATGCAAGCAAAGCTGTTTCTTGCCATGGAACTGCTGCCAGTGGTAAGATTGTCTGTGGGCTTGGTAGTACACAGAAGTGCATTGCTGATGTGAAGAAAGGTGTTTATCCAGGTGTTTTTACAGTGCAATTGGTATCTTTACTCATAGTTGGAGGAGATGATGTTGTCCCAGCTGGTGATGCCAGTGCAGTTGCTGGTGGTATGAGTAATGCTGCCTCAAGTTTCACTTCTGACCAGTTGACCGTGTCCAAAAATATAGTTGAGTGTAAAGCAGTGACTGACAGTGCAGATGATGTCATACTCCCCAATAACATCCCATTGGTAACTGAACATAAGGATTCTGATCATCATGGCAATGATAACACACAATGTCGCATTTCTTTCACCATGATTCAGGTCACACATTTGCCATGCAATGATCCATAATGTGGTGAAAAAATATGAAATGATGGTGGTGTTGATGATGATGATGATGTTGCTGTGGTTGTAACATGCAGACCACATGCCAGCATCCAAGCAGAAGATGTGGATGTGGATGATGTTGATGAATATGATGATGATGTCAGTGACACCGTTGGGAATCAGACAAAAAGAAATTCATGGTGGCAGTTTCTGGGTCTGTTTGCACTAACACCCACCCTGTACAAAGTTGTGATTTAGCATTTTCAGTTGATGATGATTGTGACCCAGTAATAATGATAGGTAGTCGTAATAGTCAGTTGCACTCCAAGTGTGTCCCACCTGAAAAATCATGCAGCACACCCCCCACTTCAGGGCTTAAGTCCAGTAAACAGCATCAGGGACATGTTAAAAGTAGGGGATCACAGTCCCTTGTTTGGGATTTTTTGTGCAAGATGCAAATGATGATTCAATTGCAATCTGCCAGCTTTTGCATGTGTGTGAGGCGAGGTAAAAAGGGGAGTCATCTGGGCACAGGGGGACAACATACACATCTTAAGAACAGGCACATGGCACTGTGGATCCAGCAAAATATGGCAGCTAATACCACAGTGGGGCATTAACCCTCATCATCAGCCATAATGAGCATGTTATCCCCTTCCATGACTGTAAGATCAAGTAGGAATGTGTGCAGTAGCGATGAAATAACAGCAGAGGATTACTACAGGCATGATGAGGTGGAGGAGCCTATGATTTTGAAATCTTGTCCTGTGGTGGTGAAAGTAGCAGTTTGGGTGGTGGTAGTGGTAGTGGTAGTCAATGCAATATGTCTAGTAGTGCAAGTGGTGCATCAATCCCTGTTCATAAATCTGGGAAAATAACTTCATTTGTGGATTTTTCATCACCTGTGCAACTGTCTTCATCATATGTCCATACTCCACCCCCTGCCATTCTCTGAGCAGAATGATTTGTCATCATACCCCATGTAAAACGTTTAAGTCAGCTCACATTACAGAGTGCTTTTGCCCATTAACTGAAGCACCCACCCAATCATACAGTGTCACGTGAACTTAATGCTGCTGTAACTGAAATGCTAGCAATTGATCTTATGCCCTTCTCCTTTGTGGAGAATTCTAGGTTCCGGCGGTTTGCAGCATATGCCTGTCCAAAATGGAAAGTCCCATCCAGGACATACTTTTCCACCCGTGCTGTCCTCAAGTTGTACCGTACTGTGTCTGACTCTGTAAGACATGCCCTTCAACATTTCTCACATCATACACTGTATTGCAATTTGCAGCAGCTGAGACATGCCAGTGTTGAAAAAAGTTTGATCCAGGTTGCGTAACTTGACAAGATGTGGTTTTAAAATGTAACTTGAGTTAAGATGCAGGGACACTGACACAGTGTATTGGTTATAGCCTGGTGCTAAATTTAATTGTGATGTGATGATTTGGTCTTCATGTGGATTCAGTGGGACAGCTTGCTATCTGCAAATCAACATATATGATGGGGTGGAACAGCCACAGCTTAAACGTAAACTGCTACTGCTGCAATCAAGTTTAATAAGTCCTTCATTTCTTCTTTTAGGAAACTTCCAGATGCTTTGTGGTGTCATAGATGCCTTATCCAAATAACTTGTTGAACATAATACCCCCCCTCCCGGGGGCTGGCAGACATGCAGGAAGTAGTATCAATCAATGATGACCATGAACATCATTACTGGACTGGAGAAGGATGCAAATAAAATTTGTGAAGAATTAACCAAACAATAAACCATTAATGAGACCTACATGCAAATGATACCCCCCCAAAAAAAAAATACTCAAGCACAGGAATGAGCACATCAACAGTATGTGAGTGACCTGTGACACAAAACAATACAATGAGTACATGTATATATATCGTATAAGCAAAACAAAGTGGTTATATTAAATGCATGCTGAAAATAGAAAACAGAGTTAAAAATCTATGTTTTGACCTTAGGTCTTCTTCGGAAAGATCTAAAAGAGAAAAAAAAACAAAGTTTCTTTTTTAGATATTTTCTGAAGAAGACCTAAGCTCAAAACATAGATTTTTAACTCTATTTTCTATTTTCAGCATGCATTTAATATAACCACTTTGTTTTGCTTTAAGACCACATGCTGATGCAGTGCACTGTTTTTATATAGCATATATGTCAACATCCCCCCCCAAAAAATATATGTATGTATATATATATATAAACTAACCAGGGGTACTATTAGTGTACACACAAAGAGCACCCTTTCTGTTGCGTTGATTTCAGCACACTTTGGGCAACCAACAGCTCTCAGTGTCATCATTTGTTATGGTGAACTCAATGTTATCCTTCCTTCATACTGTTTGACAAGAGACTGTGCATCATCACATCATCACCATCATCACAGTTAAGTCAATACACAGCAGAATTACATGTAATTGAAGCAGCAGCATTTCTTTTTACGCTCCAATTTCACTTCGTCAGCACTGGGGAATTTTCTGGACATAAGACAGTTGCATTTTGGGGGATGCACAATAATTCTGGTGACTGTGTGTGAGCACTGCATGCATGACTGAGTGCACCATTAATTCTAGGAGACTTTGTAATTCTTGTTATGCTACAATTTCACTTCGTCAGCACTGGGGAAATTTTTGGACACAAGACCGTTGCATTTTGGGAATTCTGGTGAGTCTGGTCAATATTTTTGGAGCCTCAGTAATGTTTACTTTCTGTTTTGCTATCGTGAAGTGTTTATCAAAAAGCAGGACTGAGCAGTGAAATTACACTGTGCTAAGCTGCATGTGTGCAGTCCATGTTCTTTCCTGTGTGTGGACTGCAGACAATGTCCAGCTTCTTTCAAACATATACTGTATATATGCTGACTTGTTGCAGTGTTTATGGTATAAAGAATAAAGATTAGAATATATAACATATATTTTATTTGTACCATCAGCAGCAGCAGACAAAGTGATATAATATGTTTTCAGAGGTCTTGGGCCAGTGTGCACCTCAGTAACTCACACAGTGCACACATGACTTTGCAGAGATAATAGCACAAAAAATCATGCTTTTCAACAAACCATATCCAACAGACATAAAATATTGCTGAGGCATCCAAAATATTTTATGGTGTACAGACATTTTAAAGTCTGAATATATAACAGATCCTGCAGTCCACTGCCACCACACTGTGATATTCCACTGGCACCGTGTTGTGTTATGGTGTATATTAACTTGCTGCAAAACTGACACTGCCAGTCTAAACTAGAAAGACATTGCTTATTCCAGAACAAATAATGAAAAGAAGAAATGTGGTAGCACTGAGTTGTAGCAGTGAACTGGACCTTATATATTTTCCTTTTAATGTCTGTACACCATGAAATATTTTGGGTGCATTAGCAATACTTCATGTCTGTTGGATACGGTTTGTTGAAAAGCAGACTTTTTTGTTGCTATGCTTTCCTAACAAACAAAATATACATTATATATTCTTATCTATATTCTTTATACTATAAACACTGCAACAAGTCAGCATATATATGTTTGCAAGAAGCTGGACAGTGTCTTCGGTCCACATACAGGAAAGAACACTGACTGCACACATGCAGTATAGCACAGTATACTTGCACTGCTCCGTCCTGTTTTTCCACAAGCACTCCATGACAGAAAGTAAACATTACTAAGGCACCAAAACAGCACACACACACACACTTAACAGAAGGAAGGGGGGGGTGCTGGATACAAAGTGTGATGCATATAGAAGGCAACAAGAAAAGGGCATAATTACATACAGGGGTTGGGGATGGTGGAGGAATACATTTTATAACACAGTAGGGAAGGTGTTGGGGGGACACATGGTGTGAGGAAAAAAAAACTAGTGTAGGATCCCATGGTGGTCCAGCAGCAGTTGGAGCATGGACATAATCTCCAATTGATGTCCCTCTATCTGGTCCAACCACTGCTGGACAGCACTCACCCTTTGATTGTTCTCACCTTCATCAATACAGAGAACTGTGAGGTCAGCCTGACTTACAAGCAGTTCTCTGGTGTTCACAGGTATTACAGGCTCAACTGCTGGTGGTGGGGGTGGTGCTGGTGGAGCAGTAGGTGCTGCTGTGGGCCTCCTTCTCTTAGGGCCATGCACAACTGCACCATCTGCCACAGAAGGGCCAGCAGGTGCAGGCCTGACTCATTCTTTGACAGCCTGCCACTCCACCTAGAAGTAGTTGATCAGATGGGTGCACTGGCCCTCTGTCCCCAGGTGAGTCCTCCAGGGGCCACAGCACACCTCCACCTGACAAATATGGCACCTGACCATGCTGCTGTCCCCCGACATAATCAAAAAACTCCCAAACCAGGGAGGTATGGGGAGGACCAGGCACAGGCAGGGGAGGGCCAAATGCACTGGCAACCTAGTCAAGGTGCTCAGGAGGATCCACACCTGGGCTCGGGGGCACAGGCACATCCTGCTTCAGATGAGCTTGTGCTGGAGCAGGTGCTGGAGGTTGTGGTGGTGGTTCAACTGCCTGAGGAGGAGGTGCTGGTCCTGTTTCTGGGGGGGATACAACCCAAGATTTGGGTACGGTCCAACATGAACTGGCCACACCCACACCATGCCTCCCATGCGTGCTCACTCCTCCCATGCCACACTTACTATGCTCTCCCAGAACTGGCCACCCCAGATGCTCCCTCACCCTGATCCAACTCTGCTCCACCCACAGTAGACTGCCCTCCCTCCATTCCAGCAATGAATCAACACAAAACACTCACACACAACACACACACACACACAAAACACAGTCAGGCACGCACAGTCAGAGAGACACAGAAAAACAACAACTACTTGTAAAAGTAAGAAAAAAATAAATTTCCAGAAAAAACAAAGTAAAAAAGAGTCTACACAAATGACAAAAAAATGTAGCTTTTAAAAAAGCTGTTGGGTCTCAGACACTTGCTAGATTTCCTTTGCTCTCCTCTCACACTTTCTCACACTCTCCTCTCTCTCCCTCTGCACAGGAGAAAGTGAAACTAGCTCCTTGGCAAGGCACTTCCTTCCTGCCTGGCTAAAGCATGTGACATACAGTACTGTAAGCCATGTGATGTGTGGGGGGCTGCCAAATCTGGAACGTGAAGTGGATCACTTTGCATCATAATGAGGAACAAGAAGTCCATTGAAAACAGTAACTTCACCTTACTTCACGTTAAGGTGGAATGCTAATGTGAAGTAATAATGACAAGTCGAATTGAGCATTTTCTATTACTCACTCCGCATAGCAGAGTGACAATGCAAAGTGCCCACTTTGCAGGCACTTCGCTGGTGAAATTTAATTTCACTGCATCTCTGTTCATAAGGAGATAAAGGAAATGCTGCTGTTTACATTGATGCTAACATTGCATTTAGGTGACTAACATAAATAGTTATGTAACATCTGAAAAAGTAAGCATCAACCTTCCACTTTAAAAAAAAAAAAACCCTGCTCTGTCTGTTCCGTGAAATGACTGACAAATTTGTGAAGTGATGACATCATTGGAGCTAGAGACAGACACCTACATGGCTCTCTATAGTGCTAACAAGTTCTGTTTTCCCCCTTTGTTTAGAATTGTTTCACCAAAATTATCAAAACCCTGACTTAAAATGTGGATTATTTTGATCAATACATGTTAGGCTATGATTTTGTTATTTTGCTTACTTTAATGTGCCAAAATTGTGTTGTAATCTGACTGATTTTCTCTTTGGCAAACTGAAGTACAGTGCAACTCTTCAAATACCTGGTGGTCCAATGGTTATGTGCTGTCCTGATGGTTGTAGCGAAGTTCTGGTCTGGTCCAAAGCCAATGATCATGCTTTGTTGGTAATCCAGAAATACGCTTCTCTTATAATCTTCTTTTTCCTTATAACCCCCCAGCTAGCCCACCAGCCATCAAACAGTCCGCCATTCACACTCTGTCCTTGGTATTTCCTTGGGCCGCATATTAGTTTCCCAGTCCCACAAAGAGAATATCACACTTCAGATTATAATCTTGTGCCCCAGGCGATATCCTGTGATAAGGGCATCCACTATTGTGTGCTTACAAAAAGGGTGACGCAATAGTGATGCCTATTCACAGGGCTCCTGGACAAGGGACCGAATATGGCTAAAGCAACATCCCGTCGCTATATGTACACACACGCATAGGGGGAGCGAGCATGCCATGCGACGGGCAGAAGGGAAAGGAGGGTTTGTGAGGAGTAGTGCTGCGATGGGTTGCCGAGCTGGCCCTGTGGCTTCGTGGGTGGGTGGGTGGCATGCTAGGGTTGCAAGGGTGGCAGGTTGGGGTCCAGGAGCCTGTTCATTTTGTTGTGCACCCTGGCTTAAATTTTTTTTCTGGTTTTGTACCCCCTGACATGCACCCCCCCCCCAGAGTTGAGAATCCTTTAGTAGGAAGGTACGAGTTGGTGCAGTGGGCGCAGCCCCCCACCTATACAAAAAAGAAACAAGTCCCTGGTGCTATTTTCCAGTGCACCCAGAGTGTACATTGCTGAAACTAATTTTAGGTGATGTACACTCGCCCTAAAGCAATCGCCTTTCCACGATCGCCATTATCACATAGAACCACCTCAGACAATAGACCACATCTATACCGATACTTTTCATTGACTGGAACTGTTAAGTGATGCCTCCCAAATCTCTCTCTGGTCCTCTTTCATCAATGTTTCACTTTTGCTCCCACAATAAACATTGGGCGGATCGACACCCTTTTGCACAATGAAGGCAATATGTACAATCCCCCATTTTTGTCTGCCTTATTGATCAACAACATCTTTCTAGAGAGTCAAGCAATAAGTACTGGAACACACCAGCAAAAATACTATTCATACCATCATAAGGGATGGACTAACTATGGATAACAACATTATTATGCAGGGAAGACATATTAATATCGTGATCAGATCCTGCTGACCTCCAGGACCTCCAGCATTGGTCCACTCCATTACCTGTGATCAGCAAAATCTGGCAAGACAGTCCTCAGCAATCCTCTTGCAGTCCTTATCCATGCCCTTTTCCACAATCCTAGATGTCTGGCTCACCATTCTTCTAAATCTTGAATGTGGTATAAGTAGTCTCCTCAATATGGCCACAACAAATCTTGACACACACACCCCCAAAGGTAATCTCCCTACACTGAATCCAAATACCCATTTAGGCACCACAGTGACACTCTTAGTATTTGTCATCACTGTCTACTCTCATCCATGGTCAGGCAGTAATCACTGTGCTGGTAGCCCCACATCTCAGATTTCTCAATGATCTGCTCACCTTCCCCCAGTCTCCCCCATCCCTGAATATAGCTGTACCCTATAGGAATGACCTCCTCAGTCCCCCTCTGGTATTCATTCTTCCCTCCTGCTCCCCACATCAAAAACAGGTGAGATCACCACCCTTCCACATCATGAATGTCATTAGTACAGCCCCCTGTTTTTTTTGACATATCAAAAATAAATATGATTGTTCCTATAAGCTAGGCTGATAGCAGCAGGGCACAAGGGGAAAATGGACTTTATTATCCTTAGAAGATCTAGGCTACCTTTGATTAGGCAACATTAAATGATAGGGGTATACATCATTATGCACATCATGTAATAGTCCCTAAGCATAGGTAGCCTAGACCTTATAAGGGTAGGAAAGCCCATTTCTCCCCTTGTGCTATGCTACTATCAGCCTGACTTACTTGAAAGATTATGTTTATTATAGAGATGAGAAAGAAACTGGAGACTTTACTAACTGTATTCATGATGTGGAAGGGTGGTGCTCTTAACAGTTTTCAATGTAGGGAGAAGAAATGATTAACAATTGCCAGAGGGGACTGAGGAGACCACCCTGCAGGGTGCAGCTATAGTCAATGTAGGAGGAAGAAAGGAGGAGGGAAAGTTGAACAGATCATTTTGAGATCTGAGATGTGGGTCTGCCAGCACTGTGATCACTACCTAACCATGGATGACAGCAGGCAGCAAAGGCAAAAACTTGGAGTGGCAGGGCACTACTTGGCTCAAGGCCCACATCCTAGACCATGAGATCATGATCCTAGGGTATAAAACCTTCAGACAAGACAGGGCAAAAAAGAGAGGGGGAAGGGTTCTAATCTATACAAAAGAGACTCTAAATGTGGCAATACTGAAGCCTGACCTTGGAAATTGCCAGGACAGAAACATAGAACATAGAATTTGACGGCAGATAAGGACCACTTGGCCCACCCAGTCTGCCCATTTCCCTACCTACTGGATAAGCTGCAGATCCTAGTTAACCAGCAGCCTACTTCTTCCTACCCCCACCCCCCAGAATTGCCTTATGACTATCCCATGCATGCTTGAATAGCAGCTTATCCAGTAGGTAGGGAAATGGGCAGACTGGGTGGGCCAAGCGGTCCTTATCTGCCGTCAAATTCTATGTTCTATGTTTCTATGTTTCTGTCCTGGCAATTTCCAAGGTCAGGCTTCAGTATTGCCACATTTAGAGTCTCTTTTGTATAGATTAGAACCCCTCCCCCTCTCTTTTTTGCCCTGTCTTGTCTGAAGGTTTTGTACCCTAGGATCATGATCTCATGGTCTAGGATGTGGGCCTTAAGCCAAGTAGTGCCCTGCCACTCCAAGTTTTTGCCTTGACAGGGAGTTTATTTTCATCCATCTAACCCTCGGTCAAGCTAAGCATCTCACCATCGGCTGTGTCTATCACTCCCACTGTAATTGCCAAACTTGCTCTCGAGAGCATCACCAAATTGGTTGGCAGTTAATTAACCAATGAACTCCTAATTATGGGAGACTTCTACCTGAAATGGGCCTCTGACCCCAACAATGTCCTCAAGACAATGATCCATGATGCAAACCTGGAACAGGCTATTTCTCTACCCACCAGGCTCAACTATAAAATTGGGATCCACACTACTCTTGACTGGGCTCTGGTATCCAATGCCCTCAACATTCAGAAAGCAGGCATATTGGCAGACGCCATAAGTGACGACTCCCCAGTTTCCTGTATTTGAAAGAACAGTGCACCAAAGATTCCTCCCAGGATACTCACGGTACGTGATTTCTCCAATTTCACGTCTGCAAAGTTTAATGACTACCTAAGTAACCTGGACTGGAGCCCACTTATGCTCCTCACGACCTTGGATGAGGCCCTGGCCTACTTCAAAGACTCACTACTCAAAGCAGCCTCATTCTTTGCTCCCCCTTAAAAACTTAGAACAAAGGGAGGCTGCTACAAGTGTATCTCCCCCCCAGTGAAATCTTAGATGAAAAGCAAGGACAAGGCCTTGAAGAAGTTCTGGCTCTTCCTTCTCCCTGCAGATCTGGTTACTTACAAAACCCTAAGAAATAAATGTAAAATAGCTGTTAAACTTGTGAAAAAGGAGTATGTATCCCCCTCCAATGGTCCAAACTGGGAACCCCAAGCTTTTCTGGTCACACATCAATGAACTGCTTAAGGGCAATTCCAAGGAGGCACTAGGTCCAATAGAGGTACAAGGACAGCGTGTCAGCGCCTGCCACCAAATAGCCTCAGCAATCAACCACCAGTTCACCAACCTCGATGATTACAAGTTAGGGCTGCCCCCATCTATGCCTTTACAGATCTCTGACGTATCCCCAGTCTGAAAAGACCCCAATTTCACCTAAGATTAGTCAAGGTGAGTGAGGTCCTTAAGCTACTTAAAGCCATCAAAAACAAAGGCTCTGGAGGACCTGATGGAATTAGCCCAAGGTTACACAAGGAGGGTGTCCAGTCCCTTGCCAAACCTCTGACCTGGATCATCAACAGGTCTCTACTTGAAGGTTACATTCCACACCAGTGGAAGGTTGCCACTGTGGTCCCCATTCACAAGGGTGGCTAGCGTGAACAAATTGGCAATTATAGGCCCATCTCCTTCCTATGTATCCTTGCTAAACTGCAAGAAAGACTAGTGTACGGGCAACTGAGAGGCTACCTTGAGCTCCACCAACTCCTAGCCCCCTCACAGCATAGCTTTTGGGCAAACCATGGGACAGATATGGCACTCATCAATCTCACAGTGGACATATGCAGGGCATTGGGCATAGGCATGTTGACGGGTGCAATCTTTATAGATCTGTCCAAGGTGTTTGACCTTGTGGACCACAACCTTCTTCTAACTAAGCTTCACGGCATAGGTCATGATGCCCAGGCCCTAAACTGGTTCAAAAGCTACCTATCAGGCCACTCCAGGAGGGTCATTTGGAAGGGAGAGCTATCTGACCCTCTTCCCATCAAGGAGGGGGTTCCTCGGGGATCAATTCTTGGCCCCCTCCTGTTCTCTCTCTTCACAAATAATCTCAACCGTCACTGCGGGGATAGCTCAGTTGTTCAATTCACTGATGATACAGTCATCTACCGGTCCATGCCTACCCTCCAGGACCTGGGCCCTCTCTTCCAAGGGGAGCTAAGTACACTTGAGGCCTGGCTTACATCTAACAGAATGGTCCTCAATGCAGCAAAAACAAAATTCTTACTGTCTGGCCCTAGATCCCTCAGCCAGGATAGGACCAAGTCCTTACAATTAACTTCCCTTGCTTGAAACAGTATAGACATTGTAGACAACATAAAATACCTTGGGCTAACTATCGACCAAGGTCTCAACTTTAAGTCCCATGTAGACCAGGTAACTTGGTTTATCCAAGGCAAACTTGGCACCTTGTACCGGCTAAAAAAAACTTATCCTGGAGGCAAGGCGACCAATTGCCTCCAGTGTCCTCCTTTCTACATTAACATATACTGCCCCTGTAACTCAGGGCATGTCAAAGCATGAGGCTAACAGGCTTCAGGTCCTGTACAACAAGGTGGCAAGGTTTGCGACACTGAGTCACCTAAGAAGCCACTCCTGCATCTCACTGGCCCAGCTTCAGTGGCCTTCCTTTGAGGCTCATCTTCAGTACTCCCTGCTCTGCCTTGTTTACAAACTGCAGCACCCAGCTGCCCCACCAAGCCTTACAAGAATAATCATTCCTAAGTCTAACCCTCATATACTCAGGACCACCGGTCGGTCCCTACTAACAATCCCCAGAGTCAAGACTAACATGGGAGGCAAATCCTTCATTCACACTGCCCCTAAGCTGTGGAATACTCTCCCACCTTTAGTACAGGAAGCCCCATTACTGTTAAAGTTTTGCACAAGGCTCAAGTCCCACCTGCTTGGGGCAAGTGCTTGCCTTTTTCAGGGTATTGGATAGTCACCCCCAGTCCCACATCCTACACCAATCCCTCTTCTTTTTCACACCCAAAATGACTCCAAAAGCCTGCCTCAACTCCCTCAATTGTTGCACTTATGTTCAATATATTGAAATATTGCGTTTATTGTAACCTTGAATTTCATGTCTACTTTCTCTGAACCCTGTACTACCTGACTGTATTGTACTGTTTCTGCCTCCCAGGTCACCTCTGAAAAAGGGACCTTCAGGGCTCGGTGGGCCTATCTGGTCATCAAAATTCAATAAATAATAAATGAATTGTTACCTGGGTTCAGTGTAGAGAGATTATCCTTGAGGGTTTTTCTAGTTTTGTTGTGACAGTATTGAGGGGACTGTGTATACAGTATTCAAGATTCAGAAGAGTGGTGAGCCGCCAGCTCGAACTGGGAAGAAGAGTACAGAAAAGGACTGGAGGAGAATTGCTGAGGACTGTCCTGTGGGGTTCTGCAGATCACAGGTAAGGCAGCAGACAGACACTGGAAGTTGGTTGGATTCGCTCGAGGCATTAGTATGCCTCCCCTGCCTAATATTGTTGTTATCCATAGCAAGTCCAGCCCTTATGAGGGTATGAACAGCAGCTTTCCCAGTGTGTCCCAGTGCTTCTTTCTTGGCTTCCCAGGAAGACCTGGTTGTTAGTTAATGAGGAAGAAAAAAATTAAAACAGGGGGACTGTACATACTGCCTTCACTGTGTAACACTGATAAAAGAAGACTAGAGAGTGATTTGGAAGGCATCATCTAACAGCACTAGCATATTGGTATAGATGTGGGCTACTCTCTGAGGTACAAGATAGTAATCTGAAGTGTGATAATACTCATTATGCGACTGGGAAGCTCATATTCAACCACAGGCAGTAATAAGGACAGAGTGTGAATAGTGGACTGTTTGATGGCTGATGGGTTATCTGCTGGGGGGGGGGGCTAAGGAAAAAGAAGACTACAAGAGAAACATATTTTTTTGCATTACCAAGAAAGCATGGACTTAGGCAGTGGACCAGACTAGAACTTTGATACAACCATCAGGACAACACTTAACAACTAGGCCACCAGGTATTTGAAGAGGTGTACTGTACTGCAGCTAGCCAGAAAGTTTGTTGGATTACAACACAATTTCAGCACGTCAAAGCAAACAAAATGAAAAAAATCATAGCCTGTATTGATCAAAATAATCCACGTTATGCCAGGGGTTTGATCATTATGGTGAAACGATTCTAAACAAAGGGGGAAAACAGAACTAGTTTGCACTAAAGAGAGCCATGCAGCTCTCTGCCTCTAGCTTCAACGAAGTCATCACTTCACACATTTGGCAGCCATTTTAGGGAACAGGCAGAGTAGTTTTTTTGAATTGGAAGGCTGAACCTTACTTTTTCAGATGCTACAAAACTGCATGTATGTTAGTCACATAAATAAAATGTTAGCATCTATGTAAATATCAGACATTCCTTCACCTGTCTATGAAGCCAAATATTTAAATTGTTTCTTTAAAAAAAAATAGGTTGTTCAGGTGTCCTTTAACTACTGGAGCAAGGGTGTTCATAATGGGACAAGACAGGGGCTTCCAGATGAGTGGGGTACGGGTGTATATACTAGGGTAAGTATATTCTTACTGAAAGAGGGTGGTTACTAGAGAATAGAGAGGGTAGGGGTGTGCATACTGTGGAATGGTGAATGTCCAATGATGTGATGTTCCAGGAGTGAGTATACTGGGACAGAATAGCTGTTAGCAGAGGGGCAGTGATGGTGGTGTGTGTGTGTGTGTGTGTGTGTGTGTGTGTGTGTGTGTGATCTATAGTGCACAGTGTGGGTGTCAGAGGAACAGGAATAGGAATATTACTGGTGCAAAGTGGGTGTCAGTACATGGGATGGGGATCAGTAATCTGCTTTCTGAGGTGGAGCGTTTATAAGCCAATAGGAGGGACTTGGGATATGTGTACTAGGATAGGGAGGATATTGATGTGTTCATTGGTGATACCATGCCTTGAAACAGATAGTAAGGGAGCAAAACACTAATTCTCTATAGCTCTGAAAAATTGCGAGACACAGATGGACTATGTACAGAATAAAAGCAGAAGCCTAGATGAACATACTCAGGTTAGAATAAATGCTTTATTTCTGCTTTCTGGATGGACCTCTGGGTCATTTTGCAGCAGAAAAGTCTATGTTTTGATGTTTTGTGACTGTTTTCCAGTATTACTGTTTATTTCCTAAACCTATCAGGACTTTGACCTGGATCCTGATCCCGATAATAAGGGTCAGGACCATTTCGGGTCTGCCCATCCCTAATACTGCTACCCCAGCTCTTGCTATGTAACCCTATTTGCCACAGATCCTCAGGAATATGTTTAGTCCTTCTTGGAAAGCATGAACTACAGTAGATTCCTAGTACTTTTTATTTGCTAAGAAGCATAGATCATCAGACCTCTTGTAGTCTTGTTACTTATTTCTGCAATTACAAAAGATTAGTGTTACATTTACTCTGGGTCATTTGCTTCAGATGTTAGTGATAGAATTGGCAGGGAAGTTCCAGGGTTCCTAGACCTACAGAGATCCCTGTGTTGTGCTGGAAAATGGTGCCATCTATATGGAAATTGGTCCCAAAGACTTAAATTGGTTATGCAGGAAAAGACAGCAATTCAGCATCCATATGAAATAATGCAATCTACAGGAAACACAAGGAATTTGCCCTGGAGTTACAGGGAAAACATCAAATCAGTCTGGGAACACTTGGTTTTAGACCATAGAACTTTTAATTCTATGTTGGAGACAGTCAATCTAAAATAGTTCCAGCTGTGGCTTGTGTTTAGGATTGAAATTGGCTCTAGCAGGAAGCATTCTAACAGTTCTTTTCAGAAGACACTGCAGTTGATTACTATGCTCCAACCACCTGTGTAGGTATGCTAGTCGGGCCTACTAATGGGGGGGCTGCACTGAGATAGAATTCATATACTAACCAGGGCTATGTGAATACCTTTTCTCAAATATTTGGGCAAATATTCAGTATTTTGCCATTTTTATTCTGCTGAGTATTCAGTATTCAGCTTAAAAAAAGGGCAAAATAAAAGTCCCCCACCCTCCCTGGTCCAGATCATTTCAATATAAAAGCCCCTATCTGCCTGCCCTCAGTTAGCACCTAAATCCCCCCATATCCCCCCAGCAGCACCCACATTCTGATAAAATGTAAGTCAAGGGGCAGCCGGCACAACCCACCCACACACATGGCCAGCCATCGACTTTCATTACTGCTTCAGTTATGTAGCACCACCATTTTTAAAAGGAAGGCAGGCACAGGACCCTCATAGCAGTACCCGCACCCCCCCCCGGCTGCACTAGCAGCCACAGGAAAGAATGGAAGAAGGCAACCGACCAACACAGTCCACCTTCCTCAGTCCAAGGCCAGCCACCACCTTCCTCAGTCCAATGTCAGATACCATCTTCTGAAAGAAAATACTACCATGCATAGGAACCTCATAGCAACCCCTCCCCCCCACTATACCAGCAGCAGCACAGATGAATGGAAGAAGGTGATTGACACAGCCTGCCCTTCTCAGTCCAAGGCTAACTGCCTTTTTTTGTTTACATTTTCTGCTCCTTCACATCCCCAGTGACTTTCCTCTGACCAACCCCACCCCCTCAGCTCTTTCACCCTGGTTTACCCTGGGACTTACCCTGCTCTTGCCCTCTCTCACAGTGTTGTGGGCATCTCCGGCCACCAGGTGAAGATCCTGGGAAGGGTCGATTGTTGCTTCGCCGCTGCAAGCATTTTTCCTCCAGTGTTTTCTCCCCTGGGCCCACAAACATGCAATGGGTAGAGTGGCTGGTCTCTGCTTCTGCAGAGACAGCCTAATGCCATCGACATGGGGTTCCTTCTCAACGTAATGGCGTGCATGTGCTGTCATCCAGCTAGCGTTGGGTGTCAGGCAAGCACCATCCTGCCCCCACGAGGAAGGAGCACTGTCTATGGATGCTCAAGCCTTCCCCTTCCCTCCAGCCCCTTAGCAACACTAGTCCATTCCTGACCCCAAGTTGCCAAAGTGGCATGATGCATGGCGTCCAGTGCCTCAACCCTCAGCATCACCTGGCTGGCCTTAGCCACCTTCTTCTGAATGAATATACTACCATGCTTGGTTGCATAGCAAAACCAGCCAATCATGTGATCCACTAGTTTTACTATGCAACCTAATGTGGTACAGTAGTATCTTCATTCAGAAGATGGCAGCTGGCCATAGACTGAGGAGGGTGTGCTGTATCAGTCACCGTCTTCCATTCTCCCGTGCTGCTGCTGGTGTGGTAGGTGGTGCTGCTATGAGATTCCTGTGTGCAGTAGTATCTTCATTTAGAAGAAGGCAGCCAGCCATGGACTGAGGAGGATGTGCTGTGTCAGTCATCTTCTTCCATTCTTCTGTGCGGCTGCTGGTGCAATTGGGGGATGCTGTTATTGGGTCCTGTGCTTGCCTTCTTCTAAAAATAGTGGTGCTACATAACTGAAGCAGTTATGAAAGTTGGCTCCCAGCCGTGGGGTTGGTCGTGGTGTGACGGACGCCCATTGACTTACATTTTGTCAGAATGTGGGTGTAGCTGTGGGTAGGAGGGGGATTTTGGTGCTAATGGAGGGTGGGGGGAGAATGGCTTCTATATTGAAACAATCTTTGTATTTTTTTTTAAGACCGTGTTTCCCAAATGGGAAGAATCATTCTAGTATTCATTATTCACGATCTGAATAATGAATAGTGCATTATTCATGGAATTCAGGAAATAATATTTGTTGAGTGCACAGTTCTAATACTAACTGATATGCACCAAACACAAGCATTGCTAAATGCCTTAACGTTTGCTTGCATCTTGTATAAGAGAAATTGTTATGCTTAGTAATTGAAGTAGACTAAATTAATTTTGACACATTTTATTAGTGAAATTGTTATGCTTAGTTAGGGGTAAATTCTTTTTTTCCCCCAGTTAATTTAGTAAGGAAATTTCAGATGCTGTAAGCTGAAACATCTTGATTTTAGTGCGGTCCTGTTTTTACTCATTTTACAATATATTAATCCAGGACAGTCCAGCAAGGATGCACCATCTCATTTTTAGTAACTTGCCCAGGGTCACATAGTATTTGGCTGTAGCAGGGTTTAATCCTGTGATATCCTGTTTCACAACAGTACCAAACTATTATACCTTACTGCCTATAGGGGGGCATTGGAAAAAGTCAGATCCCTCCAGCCCTGTTTTGGTGTTGTTGTTTTGTTGTTTGTTTGCCATAAATAGCTCAGCTGAGGTGCAACATCTCCTTTCCAGCGGGATCCTTTGTTTACTCAAGTTTACAATGATTTTATTTATTTATTTAGCTTTTGTTAGCCAGCTCGGTACACTAGATAAATAAATGCCTATTTTCAGGTATGACCCAGGAGAGTACAAAAGAAACAGAACTGCAGTATGAGTGGGTGAATTTTTAAATTTGCTGCAAAGTTAGTATTGAGTGGCTCACTATGCACTTTGGGTAGTGCGTAATATTTTGGCCACTTTGCACTTTACCAGAATTTGTGTAAAAAGTTGTCAAAAACAGCCATGCAGTTTTTCAGTTAGTGCACTACACAAGTGTGAACTTTGTGCTCCACATAGGCATGTACTGCGAACTTCGTGAGGCACATCACTATATGGAGATATACGCTGTTTGTAGTGCTATGCAGAGTGCAGATTTTTTTTTCACTTCACCCACAGCTAATTACAGGTAAAGCAGTTCAGGATAAAATTATAAGTACAGCAGAGCAGCATGTGACAACCAGAAACTAACTATAACACAATAAGATTAATTACACTAGGTAGCTGACAGTAGGCATCCATAAAATTGCAATATACCAGCCTGAATGAGAACAAATATAACAATAGACAGTTAAGAATAGGCATTATAAAATGGGTAGTAAATATTATACATCCTGATTCATTAAAAGGATCTTTGGCTATGTCCTTTTGAGTGCACGTTCTGCCAGCTGGTACTTCTTCAGCCAACCAGGACATAGTGCAGCCAGATATCCATGCCTGGAAGAAAGTTCTGAAAAAACATTTTTTGGCATCCATGTTAGTAAAGAAAACAAACTACATGTTTTAAAGTTTGAGAACAAACCCATCAATGCCACACACCCAAATACACTGATAACCTTCATAAATAAAAACACTATGAAGCACACACTAACATGTTATAACTTTTTTTCACATTGTTTGTAATCTTTGGCCTGAGTTGCTGATGCTGTTGCTTCTCATGCCACTTGTCTCTCTTTGATCTACCAGCTACATGCAAGTCAAACAGAAAAATCATGCTGTCTACAGCAGTTCTGTCCTCACGCCCCAATTTGTCTCCTGCACTCCAGTATAATAATGGGTTTTGGTTTTCTTTTTTACAAGAAAGAGAGCTACCCAACATGAGTGCTGATCGGGACAGTTGAAAACAGCACTGCCATACATAAGTATGAGCTGGCAGCATTCATTGACACATTTGCTGAAAGCCACAGGTTTATAACCACGACTTTTACTAACACATGCTCACCTCATAAAACACACCAGATGTAGCAAAGGGTCACAAATCCATTAACAAATTAAAATACAGTCTGATGGGGATACAAACAACAGTACAGCTGGGGGATGGGGGATAATACAAATAGCAGTACAGTATGTATGTAGTTGAATACCACAATAAAAAGTAGCAAGTGCCCTCTACAGGCTGACCACCTCAACAATATATCAAATCCTCCTATTTCTAATGTTCAGTATTAGAACTACATTTTTCTGAAAGTTTTAAAGTAATACATTTATACTATTTATTTTCTAAATTTCATCATTTTGCTATTTTTAGTACTAGTAGGATCCATTTTATAAGTGCTATAAGACACTACAAGGTGTGGGTTATTTCCTGATAAAAGCACTTCTCAGGTACTAAATGCACTCAGCAAGCGCAAGTTCCTTATGCCTCACAATGCATATGGGGTGTGAGCTTATCAGGCAATAACCCACGCTTAGTCATGTCTTATTGCTTATATAATAATTAACAGTTGGCCCGTCTTGAATGAAAACATCATTACAACCTAAGAGGCAGTTAGTTCCTCAGGTACACTTACAAGCAAAGGAGGCCTGTAAATGCTTCCTCAAGGCACCTCTAAGATGAGGTAGGAGGGAATACTTCATAAAGATACCGAAGGGGGGTTTCAGGACTTTGGTGCAAATGAACAGAAAGCCTGTTTACTCAATATGGTGGCAGTCTTGGGAACATGGATTTACCCAGGACAGTGCAGCTGACATGTAACATTCCATTTCCAGTGAGGTGAAGTTGCTATCCACTTTTGCAGCTGGGTGGACTGGAGCACTGGAAGGTTAAGCAATTTGCTTAGTGTTACTCAGTAAATATTTCTTAGTAACAGGGAATTCACTTGCAATTTCTTGGTTCCTAGTAGTACTCTAATCATTAGTCTGCACTGCCCGTAGGGAGGAGGATAGAGTGGGTACCAGGAAAGGCAAGCAAGTGTTGACAATGTTTTTTGTTTGTTTTCTTACAATGTATTCATTTTTGTGTTTCCTTGCATTTGCACAAGAAACACCTTGGGACAGTACCACATTTGAGAGGTGTTTCAGGGATGAGTCCAATGCAGAACTCTATACAGTAGGTGAGTCCCTGACACATCAGTCACTACTGCAGCCCAGTGTGACGGCTGTCAGAATTTCAGAGTGGGGAGCCGACTGCATTTGAAACTAATGAACCACTCCAATCAGATGAAGTGCTTCATTTGTTTAATTTACATAGTGCTGTTGGTCCCCACCCTCTGTTCCCTGTCACAGCACCACCACCCAGCATCAATTAAACCCTCCCACTCCATCCCACTGTGTGCTACCCGTCCTGCTCCCTCCATTGCCTGTCACTGTGTCACTGTGCCAACACTGGGGTGCCCAATCCCCATGCTAACATGTATTCTCCTCCCCACTAATGTAGCACACTGGGAGCCCACCCCAGTGTGCCGAAATTGTTTCCTTTTCTGATGCCAGGTTGCCCACTCCCAGTGTCAGAAGCTCCTCAAGCCCATTTACTTCTATTTCTGACATTGGAGTGCCCAATCCCTGTGTCAGCATGTATTCACCCTCCCTATTGTGGCACACTGGGAGCCCACCCCAGTGTGCCTAAAGTTTTTATTTTTTATAACCTGTAAAATAAAGAAAACTGCCCCCGCAGCACAGCGGTGAGCCAGCCGCATTTGAAACGGATGAATCACTCCAATCAGATGGAGTGGTTCATTCATTTTAATTTGCATAGTGCTGTCGGTCCCCACCCTCTGTTCCCTGTCACAGCACTGCCACCCAGTATCAATTAAGCCCTCCCACTCCCTCCTACTGTGTGCTGCCCACCCTGCTCCCTCCATTGCCTGTCACTGTGCCAACATCAGGATGCCCAATCCCTGTGTTGGCATGTATTCTCCCCACCTACTAATGTGGCAAACTGGGACCCACCCCAGTGTGCCAAAATTATTTCCTTCTCTGACACCGGGATGTCCACTCCTGGTGTCACAAGCCACCCCGCCAAGCCCATTTACTTCTATTGCTGACATCTGGGTGCCCAATCCCTGTGTCAGCATGTATTCACCCCTTCCCATTGTGGCACACTGGGAGACCACCCCAGTGTGCCTAAAGGTTTTGTTTTCACCTTTAAAATAAAGAAAACTGTCCCCTGCCACCTTTTTTATTTACCTGTAAAAAAGAAAACAGTCCCTCATAGTCTCCCCAGTCCCCCTCCCACATCCTCACCCTCCCACTGAGCACCCACCTCCCCACTCCCCTTTACTCCATACTTACCTCTGGAGGTCAGGATCAGCAATCTTCTCTGGACTGGGACACGTCTGCTCTCTTCAAAGCAGAACTGCAAAATGAGGAATCGGGTAAGTGCTTTATAGTGGGAGTCAGTGGGGGGGGTCAACTTAGGTTGATATCGCAGCCATTTTTTAAGAATTGTGGCCCCAAATTTTCAACATGGGGTTCTTGGGACCCCACCTTGTGAACATTGTCACTGTCATTTCATTACTTGGTCCTGAAAGGTGATTTTGCGTCACTGCATGGAATCACCTTTCAGGACAGATTAACAAAATGACAGTGCCTCTGTTTATGAGGTGGTGTCCTAAAAACCTAATGTGGCAAATTTGGTGAAAAAATTTCAAAAAAATGACTGGGTTATGAGCATGCATTGAGCAGTTTCTATGCACACTCGTAACTTCACCAATTTTTAATATTTTCACTCCAGATTTTCAACATTGCCATTTTCCACACCTCCTTATGAACAGTACAGCTGTCATTTTTCACATCCTGCCTGAAATGAGTTTCCGCACTTGTGATGCAGAATGGCATGGTTGCTATGCGAAATCACCTTTCAGTATGAGTGAATGAAATGACAGTAGCACTCTTCATGAGGTGGGTTCCCAAAAAGGCCATGCTGAAAATTTGATGAAACAGCTCCAAAAAATGGTCGAGTTACACCTGGTCATTCAAACGTTTCTATGCACATGTGTAACTTTGGTCATTTTCAATATTTTCACTCCGAGTTTTCAATTTAGCAATATTGCAGTGTTAGTGGCTCTGCAGGTAGCACACTCACCTCTGAGGCTGGGAGATCAGTAGGCTGTGGGTTCTATCCCCACACCAGGCACATGGGTTAATATCCCAATACTGACACTGTAGTGCAGCATGAGGGGGGTGCTGAACTCCTGAGGTGCCATCTTTCGGATGAGATGTTAAACCGAGGTCCCATCTGCCTATTCTGGTGGTAGTTCAGGTGGATGTTAAAGATCCCATGGCACTTCTCGAAAAGAGCAGGGGAATTTCCCCGGTGCAATGGCCAAATTTCCTCCATTCATGAAAAATACCACTGACAGCTTAATCTGGTTCAAGGTCAGTTGGCATTTATCTGTATCCCCCTTCCCCAGGTTGTGCCTGAAAATAAGCAGGATTTGTCTAATGCACTTACCCAGTCAACAAAAACTAAAAAAATAAATAGCCTTTTTATCAGAGAAGGAGAGCTGTCCCTGGGATGCTCGATCCTTTTCCTCCCTGATGACCCCCAGCGGGCCATCTTTGCTCCTGAACATGGGTCACTAGGGTGGCATGAGGTATGGCATCCAGTGCCGAAACCCTCAGAGCCACCAGGCCAGCAATGCACCCACATTTTCAACATAGCCTTCTTATTACCTGAGCTTCAGTATTTAAATGCTATCCAAAATATGACAGCTTGTCAAACATAGTTTAGGCAGGCTTTTCCTCCCACCAGAAGTTCAACTAACACAATACGCACCTGCCACATAAACCATGCAAGGAAGCATTCGGCATTGACAAATGCTTGTTTTTTCTTACAATGTATTTCCTCAGGATAGCCCAGCTGAGATGCACCACCTGATTTCCAGTGAGGCCATGGTTCTACTCATCTCTGTAGGTGGATTGGTGGGTGGACTGGAGCACTGTGAGGGTACGTGAGTAGCTCAGGGTCACACAGTGAGTTTTTGACTATAGTGGGGGTTTTAAGTTGTAATTTCCTAATTCATAACAGTGTTCTGACCATTAAATGATACAACCTCCACTGTCTGGTGGGGGGGATGGAAAAAGCCAGTGAGTGCTAGCAGAATATCCTGCACATTTTTTGCACTATTTATTTACCCAGGATAACCCAACTGAACTACAATATTTCATTTCTAGTGGGCTTCTGCTTTCACCCATTTTTACAGTGCATTTACCCAGGATATTACAACTGAGATACATTATATCCTTTTCACCGAGGTCCTGCTTTTACAATGTTTTGCTCAGGATAGTCCAGCTGAGATGCCATTATTTCCAGTTGGATCCTGCTTCCACCCATTTCCTTAGCTGCATGGAATAGAGCACTCAGAGGTTAAGTGAGTTGGTCAGGGTCACACAGTGAGTACTTAGTAATGAAGGTCTTATCAATGATATTGAAAAGCTGCCGTATAGTGTCTGCATATTTTAAATTACATCCTTTAAATGAACAGTTTCACTGTATTTTATTCTTCCCTTGTTCAAGAGACGTTAAAACATTACTGAAAAAGGAAATTTAAAAACAGGATACAATATTATACAGAAAGACAGTTAACACGTAAGTGCATGCAAACGAACATCCCAGGGTAAAAATGAAATATGTATGTGTACACTAATAAACTTCAGGTATTAAGAGTTATGTGTCAGATTTGCTGTGCATGAAATTCCATATTTGTTCACACACACACACACACACACACACACACACACACAACTTTAACTTGTTTAAATATTGTGCACTGTTGATGGTAGCTCCTCTGGTATTATAAATGTGTGTCAGGTACTGTATAATAACAGTTGTCTAAAAAGAAATCCTGATTATACAAGTAATATAATTATTGTACCCAAAATATCAGCAAGGGTGGGACCACAAATACATAGAACTGCAGTACACATAACAATACAAACCAAGCTGGATAGCAAAAAACAACCATTTATTATGGCAAACTACATCAGAGACAAGCCCAGCACTTTAAAACCAAATTGACTCTTCAGTAGAATCACTGCACAAGCACACACAGTACACAAATGAATGCATTTCACTGCAACTTAATCTACTGGTACACTTACTGAGGAGGCTACCCTCCAACAACAAAAATGAAAAATGCTTTGCACACAAAAGCTCTGGGACAATGAAGCTACTTGCTTAAATGTATTTCGTGTATTGAAAATTAAGTGCACAAGTAAAAGACAGCCACTTACAAAATCCAGGCAAGAGAGCTGACAAAACAGCTGAACTATCTGCTCTAACATTTCGCTTCTCATTCAGAGGCTTCAACAGGGGACCAGTTCCTGTTATTCAGATGGTCATCAGTCAAAGTGTTAGAGGAGGGTCTATGCTGGTCAAAAAACACAATTCTGCCTGTTATGTAAATAGGGTCTGTAGGGTAAGTCAGGTGCTGGACACTGAATGGAGAATGGTGGATACTGAGTCTGTGGACTGGGTCAAGAAATGGGGATGTCATTTTACAACAGGGATTAGGGCAGAAACTACCAGGGTGCTTTCTTTTCACAACTGGGTTGGGGTGAGAGGGGATTAGCACTGGCATATCATGGTAATTTTTATTCACACAGGGACCAGGATGGGAGGGGGTTACCACTGACTATGAGGGATATTTCATTTCACAACAGGGATCAGGGTGAATGGGGGCTACCACTGGAGTGCCAGGGATTTATACATACGTGCAAGTATTGGATTAGGGTGGAGGAATCAGCTGAAGTTCTGCAGAATATCTCCATGCATACAAATGCAAGGAGGCATTGTACAGAGCTGCTAATGGCCACAAAATGGCACTCACATGGCCCCTTAGCACCTTGCATGCCACATATAGCATTTGCAAGCAGGTCTTTGAATATGGAACCCAGGAGCAATGGCACTACTCCATTTGGGATGGCCTATCCCTCTTTGCTACATGGTGTATGTTGGTAACAGAAGGCTGTGGGGGACCATGCTTATGCACTTTGCATGGTGCTACCATCACTTGACATTTGCACATGCTGCCTTATGAATACACCTCCTTGATAACTACACTGTTTTGGGTATCTCTAATGGCTAAGTCTGAATATGGCAGCCTTAACTTCTAGCGTATGTTTACTGTGAGGCTTGGTGTTCAGCTAGCGTGACTGGAAATTTAAGGTGGTTTTAAAAACAAAAGATACCATACTTTGAAGAACTAGCTAAAACACTGACACCAAATGAAACCCAGGCACTGACGTGACTGGTAAATATGATCCTGCTCTTAAGGTTATCAGTTATCTAACTTTGCATTTTTAGTGGCTTCTTACTCCATATTGATTGCATTTCGCTTTGGAATCAAACTTGAGTTGAAAACAAAAATAAAAGGGGCTGCAGAGATGTCTCATGGATAAATATGAACATCCAACTGCAACTTCTTAGGGTTCCAGAACCACTCTACATTGCTTCTCAGTTTTCAAACACCAAGAAGTCACAAGGAGACATTCTTGGTTAGCCAGTAGCTATCTCATGAGCCCCAATTTATTTATAAAGCAAGTTAGAGATTTTTAATTTATATACCACAAATCACTTCCTTTGGGGCTGTAAGTATTTTGATGCTTTTGTTCATTTTGTCAAGATTAATGTTACCTTTTGTGTAAGTCAGCCATGCATTAGTAGTGTGGAATATGTAACTGAGCAGTGAGAGCACTGTAACTCTGGTTGTAACTTTTTCCTATACATGGGGACACTGTTTTTTTACGTTCATGGAAAAGTAGAGAGAAAAATGGATTCCTGATTGGCCCACAGAATTTTAGTGCCAGAAAGGAACTAGCATTTGTTCTCATAGGCACCAGGATCTGCAGTCTTAAAAAGAAAAACACACCCTGCTTTAGCCTTCTTGTTGCTCTTCCTGCTGCTGTGTCATTCCTTGATGTTGCTGTCCTTCTGTTGTACCTCAGACCTGCTAGAAAACCTTGCTTGTCACTTGTCATATGATTCATAGGATGTACAGAGCATATTTAGACAATTTGTCCATTATGCTCGCAACTTAGATGGCAGTATACTCTCAGAAAAATCTCCCCTTCAATTTGTAATGACTATCCAAGTTGTTTTTAAACATAGTAACAGAGGAACTCACTACCACTTCCAGTGGCAGTGAAGTCATACAGGTACCACCATTTGGGTAAACCATTTTTGTCTTTTTGCAAGATTTCATTTGTTTGCTTTCAATTGTAGGGAAAGAGCCCTTGTATTATAGGTCTGTACTCCGAATTTAAATCCCAGACTTTCCCAGAGAGTATGGTCAGTGAGGGCTTTAAACAGCAAGCACATGTCCCCTCTGATCCTTCTGTATTCCAGTGAGAACAAGTTTACCTTTTCTAATCTATCCTCATAAGGGACACTGTCCAACCCCCTCACCGTCCTGGTTGCCCTCCTCTGAATCTTCTCTATTTTCTGGATTTTTCCCCTTTTCCAAGGAGCCCAAACCTGAGATCAATACTCCAGTTGTGGTCTCACCAATGACCCATAAAGTGGCATCTACACCTCCCTCTTTCTACTGGCAATGTGTCTAATGCTGCAGTTTAGTGTCTGATTTTCTCTCTGCACAATTTTGCTAACGTGTGTTTTGAACTGTAAATCTTTGGAAATGATAATCCCAAGATCCTTTTCCTTGATCACACCTTTTAGCTGGTATTGTTTTAAATTATATTTAAATTCTGGATTTTTTTCTCCCCATATGCATAATAATGCATTTATCTATGTTTAACGGTAGTTTATGACTTATAGTTCAGGTTTCGATATAATCTAGTGCTTGTTGGAGCATCTCTGTCTTCTTCAGATTGTATGACAACCCCCAATCTGCAGTCATCTGCAAATGTTGTAATCCATACCCTGTCATGGGAATATTGTATTGATGATATGTAAATGTTAGAGAGACAGGGGACAAATACTGACCCCTGTGGGACCCCGCTGGCCACCTCCACCCAGTCAGCTAGAACCCCATTTATCCTAACCCTCTGCCTCCTACCACTCAGCCAAGCATGTATACAGTTCACAATGTTATTATCTATTCCTAGCTTAGAAAATGCAATTTCTCATTCTAGATGTGGTAACTTATCATGAGCCTTGGAGAAGTCCAAGAATATTACATCTACTGACTTTCCTCTATCCAAGGTTTGACTGGCTCTTTCGTAGAATTGTGACATATTAGTTTGGCATGATCTAGCTTTTGTGAAGCCACGTTGAGTTGGATCTAATAAATCTGCTTCTTTAAATAGTGTTGGATATGGTCCTTAAATATGCCTTCCAATACTATACCCACTATTGAAGTCAAACTAACCTATAGTTTTCAGGATTAGATTTTGAACCTTTCTTCAATAAGGGGATTACAGTTCCCTTCTTCCAACATTATACTACTTCTCCCGTATTTAGTGATAGCTGAAAAACAGCTGTTAGTGATGGTGTTATCTGAATAGCTAATTTGGATAATACCTTTTTTTTTTTTTTAATTTAGTTGTTTCACCAGGTATAGCACACTAAGCTGAAAGCTTTTTTACAGGAGCGACCTGGGAGCACAAGGAGGTTAAGTGACTTGCTCAAGGTCACACAGTATGCAAGTAGAAGCTGTGGGATTCAAACCCAGGTCTGGTCTGCTGGATGTCACCATATTTGCAGTTCAGAGCCTTAGACCACTGCGCTATACTGCCTCCCATACCTTAGGGTGCACATTGTCAGATCCAGGAGAGTTATTTATACTAAGCTTAGTTAGTCTATCCTCCACATCTTTAATGGGTATGAGAATTTGTCATGTAGCTGGTTTTTCAAGATGATCAGTATTTAGGCTAGTTAATTTACTATTAAAAACTGATGCGAAAAAGTAATTTGGTATATTTGCTGATTGTAACTGATCTGCTAAACTCCCATCTGGATTTTTAAAAGGCCCATTAGTTTTTTTTGTTATTTTACATTTATTGTTAATGCATGAGTAGAATGATTTGTAATCATCCTTTGTTTGCTTAACCAAATGGAGCTTATGATTAGATTTGGCTAATCTTAATTCCTTTTTAACTCTATTAAACAAGCCTTTATATTTAATAGCCCTAGAATCATTTTGTTCTCCTTTTAATTTTTTGCATACTTTTATTTTTTTTTAAGTATTTTTGATTTTTGGTGTTATCCAATTTGGGGTTCTCCATTTTCTGTCATATTTGTTTTAGAGTGGTATGTTTTTATCTCATACTGTATTTGAGAAGATAATTCATCCCACATTTTATTCACTGTTTTGTTTTCGAAAGCCTCAACCCAATTCCATTTTGACATCCCTTTCTGTCATGGCTCCAAAGTTAGCTTTCCCAAAGAGCAGATTTGAGTTATTCCTTTTGTTTTAATGTTTTTTCTCCTTTATATCAAACAAGACCACTCAATGGCCACTATTTCCTAATGGAGCAGTTGCCCTAACATTATTAACTGTCTCTCTTATGTTTGTTAAGATACGGTTGAGGGCATTTTTCTATCTTGTTGTTTTAGGGAGTTCCTGTTTCAGACCTACCTGATCGAGCACTTCAAAGTATTCACTCTCTTGTTTAGTCTTTCCTTAATGCAGTTCCCAGTTAATACTAGGTAGGTTGAAGTCTCCCATCCTAAGCTATTTTATTTATTCTTTGGTAACCAGGTAAGGCCCACTAAGCACAAGTGCCTGTTTTTAGGGGTGACCCAGGAGCACTGGGAAGGTTATGTGACTTGATCAGAGTCACACAGTATGCAGGTGAACTTTGTTGGAATCAAACCCAGGTCTGCTGAATGTACCAAGCTCATTCACAGCTCATTACTCAAACCTCTAGGCTATACTGCCAGCTTAACATAGTAAGTGAACAATGCTTTTTCTAATGTTATCACTATCACAGCAATCTGATGCCCAGCATTTTAGGTAGTCTAACTCGGGTTCTGTAATTTATGCACAGTACTAGTTCTCATAGCTGCATTTTGCCTTTTAAAGTTTTAAATGATTTTAATTTCAACTTTTAATTGACAGTTTGTAGCTTTTTGGGAGGCCAAGGAGTCAGACACCACAAGCAAGAAGTTATGGTCTGGCTGGCCGATTTGTTTTCATTTTTATTGATTTATTATTGAACTCTTGGATAACACCATTGAGTGGATGCTCATTAATTGGTTCCATGTCGGTTGATAAATACAGACTAGTACAATAAATGGAGAAATATGCATACACATATACATATATATGTTAGTGTAGGTCTAGCAATGCAATTAATGTTCAGAGATAAACTCTACTGTGACATTGTACAATGTATGCCTGCATCCTGGAGAGACATAAAGCATTAGGAGTGGACACAGATTGAGGGAATAGAAAGGAGAGGAAAGGTAAGGGTAAAAGGATAGAGTAGGTGTGGGTGGGAAGTAGATAGGGTAGGTAATAGATGTGGGGGTGAGGTGTGGCTGTGCCATGGTGGAAGGGCGGGGGGTTGATGAAGTGCAGAGTCAGGGCTACCCAGTAGTACAATTGACAAGGTAAGTTAAGTGCTACTGATGGATTACTGTCTTCAGCAGTTGAGATTATAGTCTTGAAGGGGGTCTAAATTTGTTATTATTAAATTTCATATTGAGAGCAGCCTGTAAGTTAAACTCTGCTTGTCTGAGTGGTTTCAGCATTGGAGGGTTGCGGAGTGGCATCCCTTCTGCAACAGGCAAAACAGACCTCCTTCTAAATTATTTAAACTTTTGGATGACTATTTTCAGCACTTCAGAAGGATCAAGGAGTTGGACACCACAAGGGACAAGAAGTCAGCATTCAGCAGACATCTTTGCCATTTTTAATTTTTTATATTAAAAGCCATCTGTATAAGTTCAACTCTGCTTGGGGCAGAAAAAAACTTACTAATATGTTCATGCCAGTCTGAATGGTTTCAGCATGGAGGGCTTAAAGAATGGGGCTGTTTCAGTAAAAGGCAAGGCAGTCCTTTATTTTTCTTACAGTAGGAGAGACCTGTACATTTTTAACTCGGTATTGTAGCTTAAACATTTCATGTTTAAGAACATGGGGCCAGCTGTTCAAATAACTACTTTGCTAGCAAGCCCTGAATGGACCAATGATATGGCTTCCCATATTGTTGCAGGAAGGCCTGTGTTGATGTGGGGGGTGAGGGGAACCAACTGTTTGTTTTGGGAAAGTACTGGTCATATTGGTGGAATTGGGGAACTGGTTGTGTCCCTTTAGTTGGGGTGGGTGAGACTGGCCATGTTGGTGCAGGGTAGGCCTGTATTGTTGTGGAGGAGGGGGAGGAAGCTGACTGTTCAATTGAGGGGGTGGTACTGGCAACTGAGACCTGGATGTCTTAGGTAAGATACTGGACAAGCTGAGCTGATGCCCCTCTCTTCACTCCTTACCTACCCACTCTCCATTCTGAATAAAAACAAAACAGAAAAAGTAAGTTTTGTTTTCAATTTAGTTTTTGCTGCAGGGTGCATATCTGTTTAAATGTTGCTGTTTCGAAAGTATCCCACATTGAAAGTGCTTTTTTCTGCTACAGGTTTGTGCTTGTTCAGAAGCCAAGTCTCTGGTGGCTTGAGATCAAGCTCTGGGGCATCTGTGGCTGTTTGGGGCTGGGGGAGGACTGGCAGTGTTGTTGGGGTGGTTGGATTTACCTTGGCAGGGGGCTGGCTGTGCCTACTTAGGGGCAATAGGTGGGATTGGCCATGTATGGTGGTGCAGCGTAGGCAGGTCAGTGTTAGTGTAGGGACGGGGGAGCCAACTATGTTTGTTTGGGGGTGTGGGGCCCTGGCCATATTGGTGGGGTGGCAGAGCCACCTGTGTCCGCTTAGGTGGGGTGGGTGGGACTGGCCATGTATGTTGGTGTTGGATAGGCCTGTGTGGGAGTGGGGGGGATGAAGGAGCTGACTGAATCAACTATGTTCATTTGGGGTGGTCTGGCCATGTAACGCTAGTGGGGTGTGGGAGCTGGCCTTGTCTGCTTGGGTGTGGGACTGACTGTGTTGGTGGGGTGGGGACCAGTCATGTTTTCCTTCGGTGAGGTGCAGATGTTGGCTGTATTGTTGGGATTGAGATTGGCCATGTAATGTTGGTGTGGTGCGGAGACTGGCATAATTTCATTTTCCATTTAACAAATGTTATAAGTGTTGGTGCTGTGAGCAGGGGAGCTGGCCAGGTTCACTTGGATGGGGTGGAGGATAATGGAAGTGTTTCTGCAGGGGCTGTGTTGGCACAGGAGCATTCTGTCTTGTGACTGCAGGCAGAGGAGTTGGCTAGGATTGCTTGGGAGGGCTGGGGGACTAGCAGTGTTTCTACAGATGCTATCTTTTGATGAAGGGGTGGTCTGTGTTGTGGCTGTTGACAGGAGTGCTGGCCAGCTTTGCATGGGTAGGGTGGTGGAACCTGGCAGTCTTACTGCAAGTTCAGTCTCTGTTGCTGCTGGGGGGGCTTGCTGTGTTAGTTTCAGGGGTGCTGGCCTTATGAACTGGATCAAAGTGCCTTAAAAGGCCCATGGCCACTGCTGCATGTGGGTGTGTTTGTAAGGCGGGGGGGCTGATTGGCCATGTTTGTGCAGAGCTGTTTGTGATGGTGCTAGGAGGCTGTGTTGGTGCTTTGGGGATAGGGATGGCTGTGCTGGTGTGGACGAGGGAGTATATTGTGCTTGCTTGGGTGCGGTGGGGTGTGGCTGTGTAGCTGCAGGGCTGGCTGTGTTGGTGCCATGGGGAGCTGGCTGTGTTTGTCTTTGGGGAGAGGATTAACTGCATTGGTGCACTGGTGCAGGCACTGTCAGTGTTGACACAACAGGGAGCAGGCAATGTTGGAGGTTGGCAGTGCTGCTAACTAGTGTAATAAATGGTGGCATTGTTGACGTGTGGTTGGAACACTGACTAGGGATCCTTGATATCACATCACACCAGAGGGATGGGTGTCACAGTGCTATCACTGTTGCTGTCATGCCTGAGGGATGGGGGTCATAGTGCTGCTGCTGCCATCACACCAAAGGGATGAGGGGCATAGTTCTGATGTTGCCATCACTCCTGAGGGATGGGGCTGTAGTGCTATTGCCATCCTACCTGAGGGATGGAGACTATAGTGTTGTCACTGCTGCCATCACACCTGAGGGAGGGGGGCCATAATGCTGTCAGTGTTGCTGTTACACCTGAGGGATGGGGACTGAAGTGTTGTCACTGATGTTATCACACCTGAGGGATGGGGGCCATATTAGTTGCTGCTGCCATCAAATGGTGTGATAACAACAGCAGTGCTCCTGCTGCCATCACACTGAAGGGATGGGGGCTTTAGTGCTTGTTACTATCATACCTGAGTGATGGGAGCTATACTGCTGGAACTAATGTGCCTTGGTAACTGATGAGGTTCACAGCTATCTTGCCTGGAGGTTGGAGGCTATAGGCTGCTTTATCGTACTTGGATGATCAATGTTGTAGAGTGTTGCTACCATTTTAATGGAGTTGGAAGTTGAGTCTCCATGAGCTTTGTGACTTAAAACATGCACACTGTTGCAGATTCATGCTGCTGTTGAACCACCATCCAGCACAGACCTGCTACTTAGACCTCTTGCTTGTTCTGTTGCTCCTCTCATCACGTAAGTAGGTGAGGGTGCTTGATTTTGAGTTTCTGGGTCTGGTTTAGGGGCAATGGCAATTTGAAGGATCTTTTTATTTCCTTTTCAGTGGGTTGCTTACTGAAGGGAGTGTAAGTGGCAAGCTGGGCTGCCACAACAAGGCTCTCCCCATATTAACCTAGGTTAATATGATTTAAAAAACTACAAAACAGTACTTAACTTTTAGAGTGGTTCCTGGGTGGCTGTCCTGGCTGGAGTGTGAAGACTGGATCTCAAGGCACCTGTGGGGAGGTTGGTTCTGACTGTGCTTTCCCCTTACAATGGCCCAGTTGAAAATTGCTCCAGAAAGATGTGCAGAGCTTGGTCTAGACTGTACCAGGACACCTCTTAACATGGCTATTATTAAGAATTGCACTAACAGAGAGGGCCTTTTCCACCCCAAAAGGTGGCCTACTGTTGAATGCTACTACTTCTGCATGTAGCAGGAGTGTGTAGAGCCAAGAAAAGCTCTTAAATGCCTCAACTGTTGAGCCTGGCTGTCCACCATCAGGATCCCAGACAAAGTGGAGGGAGGCAGGTTGAGGTGGATGTGTCAGATGCTCTTTACTCGATTTAGGAACAGTGTAGGCAATATGTGTGCAGAATTTGGGGGTGTTCTGTATATAGTTTTTTTATTCATTTATTAAATTTTGGTGACCGGGTAAGCCCACTGAGCCCCGAAGGTCCCTTTTTCAGAGGCAACCCGGTGGTGAAAGTTTACATTTATACACATAGTAGTCGCATCATCACAGATTTATACACATAGTAGATATGCCACAATCACTCCGGAACTCACTTAGAATGTTTAGCCTCAGTATAGTGGGGAGGGTGTGTGTGTGTGTGTATGGGGACCCAAAATGCATCCTGGGTGTTGTTCTGGGTATTCTTTGTGCATCACTGGATATTAACTATTTTTGAATTTTTTTTCTACTTTAGGTCATAAAGGTGCTGCTGGATAGGAAGATCTGCTGCTGTGACTACTTGTACTTTTAACAGATACAGTTTGCAGTCTTTTAAATTCCTGATGTTGCTTCCAGTTTGATTATGTTTAAAAACTATTTATCATGTGGTAGCTGTGTGTGTGCAGCTGGCATGTTGAGTTGCGATGTTAAAGTGGGGGGTGCTACCATGTATGACTGGATGCATGTGTTGGTGCTGGACTGCCAAGGCCAAGTTAAAGGGAACTGTTGGCTCCCCAGAAGTGAAGAAGTGGGACCTATAGGTCCTGATCAGCAAAATCTCAAAATAGTTGTTTTTTTTTAAATAACTTACATGACTGGAATATTTATTGTTTAATTTTATTTGGTTGATCCTGCAACCCCCAGAAATTATTTTCCCAGAGTCTCCCACAACCAGCCCCCTGATGTGACAGATGGGCTAAGCCATGGGGTACTCCTTTCCTCAGCTGATCTGTAAAGGCATTAGAGATGCAAACACATACTGTATACATGTTCAGTTTTTTGATTAAACATACTGGCTTATAGGAGTTTCCCACAGCCTAGCCAGGCTGTCACATCATCAGAGGGCTGACTGCAGGTGAATCTGTGAAAAATAATAATGGCCCAGGGGTTTGCAGGATAAACAAGATTAATAAGGGATATACAATGGTGAGCTGTCAGATAAATGATATATCTACACAAGTGCTGTTTTACCTCTGGTAATCTGACGAGTGGCATCCGAGATTAAACAGCACAAGTGTAGATAAATCATTTATTTGACAGCTCACCATTGTATATGTCATTTATGCGATAGGGATGCTTCCTGTCAGTGCAGGGACATTTGCTTTTTATTGTTTATCTTTTTTTTGCATATGTTTGTCAAAAAGGTGAACAAAAATTGCAATTTCTGCTCTTTTTTGCTAATTATAAAAAAATTTATAAGGTATCTATAAATGAAATGTCACTCATTTTGTAGATCATTTTGTGTTGAACAACTTTCATGCTCACATCACTATGTTACCTTTTTTCATTGTAAAGTTAATTGCATTTGAATATAGTTAATACTGGTACTGAGGCTGAATATTCTAAATGAGTGCCGGAGTGATTGTGGCATATCTACTATGTGTATAAATCTGTGATGATGTGACTACTATGTGTATAAATGTAAACTTTCACAGTTATCACATAGTAGCTCAGATTTATCATATAGGATTTATGTCCACACCTATTGCATAAAAATAGATATTCTAGCCATGTAAGTTATTTAAAAAATTCAATTGTTGTGCATTTTTGCTAATCAGGACCTGTGGGTCCGGCTTCTTTGGATTTGTGGAACAGAGTTCCCCTTTAATGTACTGTTTATGCAATTCTAATTCGGGTGTGGGTTCTTGGTGAGCTTGAGGGCTTATGGGTGAACTCCATAAATCTATAAGTGTTTAAGTGTATGTGTTCTTCTTTGGATATTAATTTTTTATTATGCCTTCAGACCTTAACATTTCTGCTTGCTGTGAATTGCTGCAGCAAATCATATTTTCTAAAAGGTGTGGTCTGTTTTGTATTTAGGATTTTTTTTAGTCTACTTCTAGTTGTCAGAAGGCAATAAAGATTGTTATGTTCTGCACTGAAGTCCTTGCTGAACTTCTGGTATGGGAAAATGTATCAGCTTGGCCTCTGTTTCATGCCCTGGGTGGAGGACTGGCCATGCTTTTGTGGGGGAGCTGGCCAGGTTCGCTTGGGTGGGGTGTGGAGAATGACTGTTGATTGGGCTGACTGAGTGGATTGGTCATGTTGGTGGGATGGCAGGGATTTGCTGCATTGGTGCATGGGCTGTTTGTTTTGCTAATGGGGTGGGGAGATGAATGTGCTCATTTTGTGGCAGCTGGTTGTCTGTGTCTGGGAGGAGCTGTCAGGAGTGGTTGGCCATGTTGGGAGTGGTAGAGATTATATGTGGGGAGCTGGACCCCAAAAGAGATTTTTACAGTGCTGTAGTAACCTCTCCATATAACTTCAGATTAGACTAAAGTGCTTGTTAAACCACACCACCATATAAAGGTCCTGCTCACACACAATTTAACAAAATAAAAACTATTGCACTAGCCTGAATTGCCATTGGAAGCTGAATAGTTCCTTTAGTACAAGTTATGGCTTTCTTGGTTGATGTAGTAAAATGTGTTAAAATTGTTCATTGTTGGATACTGATTTTATTTGGCAAGGTGTGCAGTCCTTTACTAAAGTGACATTTGCTGTTATTTACTGGTATGAAATTTGATGAAAGGATCCTCTATGGCCACTCTAATAGACTGATGTTATCTTCATTATTTTGTCCAATATTTCTTCCATTTTGATGCTTTGAGGTCTGTCTACTGGACATCTATAGCTTATTTTTTGACCCATCATTGCTAATTTCTGTGGCCAACTTCTGTAGCTGCTCCTTTTGAGAGTCTTATCTATGGGGGTTGGCCTGTGAATAACTGTACTACATTTGTTCATTTATCATTGTTAGCTTTCTGTGCCAGCTTCTGCAGCTGTTCCGCTTGACAGTCTAATCCATGGGAGTGGCCTGTGAATAACTGAAATACATTTGTTTATTCATCATTGTTAATTTCTGGGGCCAGTTTCAGTAGTTTCTCCACTTGACAGTTTGATCCATGGGGGTGGCCTGTGAATAACTGCAATATGTTTGTTTATTCCTCATTGTTTGCTTCTGGGGCCAACTTCTGTAACTGCTCTATCAGACTCTTTCATCCAAGGTGGCCTGTGATTTGTTTCTTCATTATTAACATATGAGACATGCTTCTATAGTTGTACTTGTCTAGTGTCTCATCCATGGTGGTCTGTGATTAAATGCAATATCCGTGTCTTGATTATGATGTCTAGGGACAGTTAGTTCTGTAGCTGCTCTACTTGACTTGTTCATCCGTGGTCCATATATAAAAGCAATATTTATGTTTTGACTGACGGTACTGATTGAAAAATCAGTCATGCATATCATTATCTCAGATTAGTTACAAGCTTCTCAGGCTTGAAGATGCAGTGGCTTATATTTAATCCATATAAGCATGAATTTGTAATATCTTAGAGAATTGGTTATTATGAACTTAGACAACATCTTCTTAGTCTTACATTGCACCTTTCTGCAGCTTTGTTTAATTTTTTCGAGCTGTGGTTCACTTTTAGTTCTTTGAAGACAACTGTGCTACACATCAAAATGGCAACACAATGACCACAGCAAATAGCCAAGCTATATGGCATCACTGGGAATTACCATGCATTATAATTCATGTCTAACAGGATCATCCAGTTGATGACATCTGCAAGGATACTGTTGTGGAACACTGTAACATCAAAAAACATATGAAGAATGCAAACTAGAAGAGTGAAATAAATGCCAGACAGGGTACCTTGCACACTAGTTTCAGTGCCACCACGTCAGCAGTGGCTGCACATGAAGAAATAGTGCTGGACACTTTGATGGCTTGGTGCAGTGCCAACATTCCCATTTCAAAGCAGGATCAGCCCTGTCTCAGAGATTCAATGGACAAGTATATAAAAGGAATCAGAGCACTTCCAAAAAGAAGACACCCTACAACAATAC
Organism: Neoceratodus forsteri; assembly: GCA_016271365.2. Taxonomy (NCBI): domain Eukaryota; kingdom Metazoa; phylum Chordata; order Ceratodontiformes; family Ceratodontidae; genus Neoceratodus; species Neoceratodus forsteri. Next base: position 761,051,176 of record CM057455.1, on the reverse strand, counting down.
CACTTGCCCGGATTAAAAAGGAAATGGAAAAGGAATATAATAAAGTTATGAGGGAAGACTCTAGTGGTGATGTGTGATGTGTGATGAATCCACTGACACAGACCCCGATGTGTTCTTAACATTATTTTTGTGATGAAGGGTGGAAAGTCTTACATTGCCAACAAAAACAAGCTGACTGCAGTGACTCACTCTACAGCTGCACAAATTGTAATAAAGACACTGTAAAAGTACAAAATTGAAATGGAACAAGTCATTGAATTTGTCAGTGTGACAATGACCGATACATGGTCAAGTGCTTTAGTGACATTCTGAATGGCATTATTTGATACCACATTATCCATGTGACTTTCTGGGCACATGTGTTATCCCTGGTAGGTGACACATGGACAGATCACTTCAGACAGGTCAAAAAGCTGGTTGAACAAACAAAATATGATTTTCAGCAGTCCCCAAAATGGAAGCGGGACTACATTTCATTTCTGGAGGAGTGAGGATGGAGAAAAAACATTACCTCCAGTTTATTTTTTCTTACCCACTGGAACACTTAGTACCACTCCATCCACCTACATCATCTCAAAGGTTTCTTCCAAGAAGAACCTAGTGATGCTAACTCCATTAAATCCCTACACCAAGTGTTTGAAGAGTGGTCCACTGATCTCCAAGTGCACAAAACATTTATTGCCGAAAATTGCACAGACCTCATAAACACAATAGAATTGCTGCAGTCCAAGGAAAAGCTCTTAGCTGTGCCAACATATGACACACTCAATAAGATTCATGCCTGCTTTGAGGTAGGAGTGTACAAAATCGGACTGTTTGGAGACAGAACAGATGAATGCCTCAACAGTCTTAGGCCCCAGTCAAGCAGAAGCAAGTGTTCTTTTTCCAAAAGGTATTTTCCGTAGTATTGGCGAAACTGGTGAAGCACTTTGAGTCCAACCCATCAGATCTCTTTTGAAAACATGCTATATACTGGACCCATTCAATCTGGCAAAACTGAGCAGGGACTTCAAACAGTTTGTCAATGAAATACCCCTTTCTGGCCTGCACAACAAAACTTCTTTGCAAAGAGATTGGGAGATACATACATAAGGCAGGACTTAAAGAGCTCCCAGAGAAGTCAGATTCTGATGTCTGGCAGTACTGGAATTCAATGGAAACTCATCTACCAGTACCAGTCAGAACAGCTAGGCAAGCGGTTTGGGCACCTGTCTCCTGTACAGCGATCGTTCTCGGTATATGATCAGATCCAAAGTGATCAATGTAGGAACCTGTTGGTGGACAATTTTGAAACATTATCCATGTTAATGTACAATAAGGGAGGTACAGTTGACTTTTCTGTCTTTGTGGAGTTTTTATTGTTACGTGGTTTTCAACATGTAGTTTCTTGCATTCTTTGCTTATGTTTATTATAGCAGCCTTTTTGTGTAATTTTTGTCAGTGATATAAGTTTCACTGAGGATAGTTCAGTTTATTTGCACCTTTTATTTTGACACTATTTCACATTTGTATGTACCATTTTTTATTTATATTTATTTTTTTTATTTATTTAAGAGATTTACCAGATAAGCATACTGAGCGGGGTCCGCTCGTTTTCAGATGCGACCTGGGGGTTACATAGGTCCATATAAGTATAGAAGACAAAACACTGCAGTATTTTGACAGTGGGTTCAGTAAAACAACACAATACAGTGGTATGCAAGGGCATGAGAGTGGATCCATATGGAGAGAGATACAATAGGTACGGAGAGCTGGGTTGAACAAAATTTGCCAGTTGCGAAGTTTGATCCTCAGGTCAGAGTGCATAGTTTGTAGTGACAGGTTTGTCCTATGCTAGCGGGTGAGGCAGTAAAACAGTAGAATATGGTGACACTGTAGGAGTTCTAGGCTTGTTGCTTAGTATTGTGATTTAGGACCTGTTTAGATGCCCCTGGTGGCAGGTCTAGGCTGTAGGTTGCAGTTGCCTACAACTGAGAAGTGGGCTTGTAGGAGCGGTTTGATAAGCCTAGGGGAGGTGGAGAGCCTAATGTCTGCCGGTAAGTCATTCCAGAGTTTGGGAAGCCAATGTTTGAAAGCTGATTGGCCCTTCAAGTGTGCATGAAAGGGACTTGGAACTGTTTTGAGTCTGAGCCTCTGAGGAGTATGCTGGGGGTGAGTTGCCAGTTTGCAGTTGAGATGGGGGGGAAGGATCTGGTCTAGTACTTGGCTGTGATATTAGTGCAATGTAGTTGATGCTGAGACTCCAGCGATGGGAGGGCAAGGGTGCTGTACAGGTCGCAGTGATGGGTGGAGGGTGGGCAATCTAGGATGAACCGGCAGAAAGAGTGAAAGAGGGGATCCAAGCTGGCCAAGGTGGATGGGGGGGCTGTGCTGTAGACCACGTCACCGTAGTCGAAAATGTGGATGATCATTTTGAGCACTAATTCTCTCTTGACCAAGGTTGGAAAGTTCCCTTTATTGCAGTAAAGTGCACCTAATTTAGGGTGTAGTTTTTTCTGTAGTGAGACAATGTGGGCGTGGAAGTCTAGGTGTTGATCGAGCCATACCCCCAGGTACCGAAAGGAGGTGCAGGATTCCAGGGTGGATCCGTCCAGAGTGTGGTAAAGGGGGCTTCTAGATGGGAGAGTCTCGGCTGCATGCCGAAGGTTAGGGAGGTGGTTTTCTTTACGTTCAGCACAAGTTGGTTGGACCTGAGCCAAGTTTGAACGGCATCAAAATCCCATTGGAGAGATGAGTTTGTGTCCCCAATGGAGGGGCCGGAGGCGTACAGTACAGTATCATCTGCATACATTTGTATGGCTGAGTTGGAGCAGACCAGAGGTAGATCATTTAGAAATATGGAGAATAGTAGGGGGCCCAGGACCGGTCCCTGGGGAACCCCCATGTTGACTGGGAGTGAGTTGGATACATGAGGGCCAATTTTAACTGCCTGCTTCCTGCCTGTCAGGTAGGCTTGGAACCAGCTGGTGGCAAGATTAGAGAGGCCTGCGTCTTGCAATTTTGTGATTAGCTTTGGGAAGGATACCGTATCAAAAGCTTTGGCCAAGTCAATGATTATGGCCGAGGTGATATGGCTCTTGTCCATTCCCGAGGAAATATCATTTGTGAGCCTTAGTAGTGCTTTGATGGTGGAGTGTGTTTTATGAAAACTGGACTGAAACGGGGTGAAAAAGGAGGTGGAGTCGAGGAAATGTGTAAGTTGGGAGAGGGCTAGGTATTCTTGTAGCAGGCCAGAACCAGTAAGAGGGAGATTGGGCGGAAGTTGCTGGGCGCAGATGGATCACCACCCTTAGGTAGCAGGATGATTACTGCTTCCTTCCAGGCTGCAGGAATTTTTGCCATGGAGAAAGAGCGGGTTCAAGAGGTCGGCTAGGGGAGTGGCTATTGCAGGGACTGATAAGAAAAGGAGTTTGGAGTCCAGTCCTAGAGGGCACTTGCCTTTGTTGGGGTCAAGGGAGCGTGGGGCGACTAGAACTTCAGCTGACGAGACAGGACGAAAAGAGAAAGTGGTTGCGTGGGGGTTAGGCTGAGGTATTCCGAGAGGGTTGTTTGTGGGTGTGGGGAATTGTTGGCTATCTAGGAGAGTTTTGGCACAATTGGTAAAGAAGGAGTTGAAAGCTGAGGCAACTTCACTGGGGGCTGATTTATTATTGCCCTGTATGTTTAGGGTGGGGGTGGGTGGCTGGACAGGGGGAGAGAGCAGGGATTTAACAGTTTTCCAGAATTTGGAGGGGTGGCTTAGATTAATGGAGAGGGCCACCTGGAAATAGGGTTTTTTTGCCTGTCTTATGGCTTTAGTGCAGTTATTTCAGAGGGTTCAGTAATGCTGTAGAGAGGCGGAGGAGTCTGTTTGCCAGTATTTTTTCCAGGCCTGGTCTCTAGCCTGACAGCAGCCGATAATGTCGGCAGAGACCCAAGGGAGATGAGATTCTCTGACCGTTCTGTTTCTTAAGGGGGCGTGATAGTCCCATATGGCAAGAAGTTGAGTTCTAAACATTTTAAAAGCATGGTCTATAGTGGGCGCTAAATTAATAAATGACCAGTTGATGAGAGAGAGGTAATTTAAAAGGGAGTGTAGGCAGAGGGATTTGTATGCATGCATAAGGATTGTCCTTGGTGGGAGGTGGTTAGTGGGTCTGTGCACCCTCCTGGTCATGTAGACCATATGGTGATCACTCAAGGAATCAGGTAGGAGGCCAGCTTTAATTATCCTATGAGGGTGAGTAGTGAGAGCCCAGTCCAGGAGGGAGTGATTCCATGTTGTGGGGCTTAGACGTGTGAGTCGTTCTATTAGTTGGGAGAGATTTAGGGAGTGAACCCTGCTACGTAATTTTGAGCAATCAGATGCTAGCCAGTTATAGTTTAGGTCGCCGAGGATGTGTAGTTCTTTGGTGGCAGCCGTAGTTTTAAGATAGGCTAGATGGTCAATGATGGAGTTCCCCGGTGTAGTAGGGGCACAATAAATCCTGGCCACATTTACCGGGGAGGTGTGTGGCAGAACTATTTTGACCATCTTAGTTTCTATTTGGAGATTCTGACCTGGGATTTAGACAGGGGTAAAGTGGAGCCCATTTGATATATACATAGCTATGCCACCGCCTTTCTTAGTTCCTTTGCGGTCCTGTCTAATTACAGTGTACCCAGGGATGGCTATTTCTGTGTCTGCATGGTGAGGTTTCAGCCAGGTTTCGGATATGATGCAAATATCAGGTTGGAGGGTACGGGCAGTGACTTGCAGCTCCGGTATTTTATTTACTAAGCTGTGGATGTTGAGGTGGATTAGGTTTATACCCTTTGGAAGGGTTTGGGGGGGGGTGAGATTTGACGACAGGCCAGGGTTTGTTTCGATGTCGCCTGCCAGGAGAAGCAGCAAGGTGAGATAGAGCATGGCAGTGTGCCATGTATTTCTTGGCTTATGTCTGGGACGGGAGATTTGTGGGTTGCAGAGAGAGACAAAATCCCCTAGATTACGTAGGGCAGATAGGCGCACGGGAAAAGAGGTGGGGATGACTGAGGAGCTGATGAGCCAAGTTCGGGTGGTTGTGTGAAACTGGCTCACTGTGGGAGTAGGTGGGGGTGGAAGGGGAGGAGAGATTGAGGTAATGCAGGGGGAGGTCTGGATAGTTTATGGGCCTGTTAGATGGAAGTAGGGATATGAGAGGCATGGCAATGGCTAGCACTGCAATTTGGTAGAAGATCATGCTTGTGTAAAGTGATGAGATACAGAAAACAACACACTGAAATTTAGTATAGCGGCCACTACTGGGGGGATCTGATAATCTGCAAACCTAAAAGTGGGCTGATAGGTTTTGGAACAGTCACCTGACCTCACAGTTCCCAATAAATTAGAGTGCCGACCAAGGGTGGTGGTGGGGGCAGTGGGGAGCCAGCGCGCAGTGCTGGCGGGGCCAGAATCACAGCAGAGCAGTACCAGAGCAATGTGCTGGGCTCAGCACAGCCGAAGATTCAAACTGAAGGAAAGGCACCAAAACAAACAAAGGAGCCTAGTCCTGACTCCAAAAACAATTGTTGCCTCGTACCTTGTGTGACTTGGGGGTTCGAAAGATCTGTGCCCCAGGGAGAGCTCCAGCGCAGCCCTCTTGACCTTGTGGGAGTTTCAGTGGGAGGGCAGCAGTCCCCTACCCTCATGAACCAACTGTGGAGAATAGAAGAGGACAGGAATTAGTTTATATCACAGCAGGAGGGGCGGAGTTGCGATCAGGTATGTCCTTCTCTTATATATCAGTTTGGGCGCTCAGACTCAGATACAGTGCAATTAATTTAAACTTGGGCAGCTCCTTAGTTAAAGACTTGAGCAACAAGCAGGGAAGGCATAATTTAAAGGATCTGAGAGCATGGCTAATATCCTTTGCAATTCTATGCTGTGCAGGACAAGAGAACAGTGCTCGGTTAAGCTCCTTCCACAACAGTGCTCGGTAGAGCAAAATACAGGGAAAGTAGACAGTAAATTGATGCTACATCTCTAAAAGTAGACAGTAATTGATGCTAGATCTCTAAACTAAATGTCTATGGGATTCATTTGCTAACACAGATAAAAGTTACAGTGCTCAGTTAAAAGATCTTAGAGCAAAAATACTGGGAAGGTTCGAAAGTGTTTTTTACAAAAGCAGTCTAGCAGCCTATGCAGTTCACATACTATACAGGGGAAAAAATTAATTACATGGCCACTCTTAAAGTAAAAGTGCCTCTTGCATTTTCTTCAGTATTTCAGGCAAAAAACAGTATCATGGTAACTTTAAAAACAGTCTATCGATGTACGCTGACTGCAGTGCCTTTAACAAATCACGGCAGAGCAGTACCAGTGCGATGTGCTGGGCTCAGCACAGCCAAAGATTCAAACTGGAGGAAAGGTGCCAAAACACACAAAGGAGCCTAGTCCTGACTACAAAAGTGATCGTTGCCTTGTACCTTGTGTGGCTTCGGGGGGGGGGCCCGAAAAATCTGTGCCCCAGGGAGAGCTCCATCGCAGCCTCCGACCTTGTGGGGGTTTTAGGGGAGGCAGCAGTCCCCTACCCCTGCTACTCCAACTTGTGTGGCTTTGGGGGTTCTGAAAGATCTGTGCCCAGGGAGAGCTCCACAGCAGTCTTCGTGAGCATCATGGGTTTCAGGAGGAGGGCAGCAGTCCTCACCCTCGTGACCCAACTTGTGGCTTCGGGGGTCCGAAGATCTGTGCCCCAGGGAGAGCTCCAGTGCAGCCCTTGTGACCTCATGGGGTTTATGGGACAGAGCAGCAGTCCCCTATCCTTGTGACCCAACTTGTGTGGCTTGGGGGTCCGAAAGATCTGTGCCCCAGGGAGAGCTCCAGAGCAGCCCTTGCGACCTCGTGGGGGTTTCAGGGGAAGGGCAGCAGTTCCCTACCCTCGCGACCCAACTGATATACAGTAGCTACATAGATACATAGACACTGTCAGAAGATAAGGGCCTGTGGCTCACCCAGTCTGCCCATTTGAGCTTGTAAGTTCACTTTACATTTTTCTAGAAATCAGTAGGCTTTAGTTCAATTTTACTTTATTACAAATTTCTTTATTTCTGTTCCACTTCTTGCACATTTCACTGTATGTATGCAAGCTTTAATTTATTTGTATGTTATGATTTATTGTAGTTTTCTGTACTTTTATACCACTTCTTCATATTTTGTTATATATCTATATAGGTTTAGTTTACAAGTATTTCATGTGTTATCGTGTTACACTGTTTTACCTTTTTCCACAATTTTGTTACACCATGTTTTGCACATTTTATGATTTGTTTATGATTTGTTGGACTATTTTCTGTACTTTTATGCCACTTTTCCATATTTTGTGCATATACTGTATTTCTATAGGTTCAGTTTACAAGTAAGCAATGTGTTATTCTGTTGCACTGTTTCTGCACTTATACACATTTTGTTACATTTAACACATTCTACTGTGTATTTCAGGGTTTTACAGTAGTTTAGTTGTACTTCATTGTTTTGCTGCACTGTTTGCACAAGTTTGCATCTGTTTGTGTACATTTCTGTTATAAACACTTCTTTTTATTTACTTGCAATGTTGCAGTTCATCATTTAGTTGTATTCAGTATACATTCTTTATAATTATGAATCAAGTGATGACTGGTAAAGCCATATTGAACCAATGCTGGCTAACACATATTATCCGGGGGGGGGGGGGTACACTGGAGAATGCAGATCAGACACAAACTGACACACAGAGACAGAGACACACACACAGCCCTACAAAAGATGCACATTTGAATCACCGAGGTGGAAAGGGATGGATAATATAGTGGTAGAACTGTATACATATAAGACACAAAGCAAGTAGTGGTACAGGTAGAGCTCATAGCCCATGTAATAAATAACTTTCAATGGGTGCAAAGAGAGATGTAGACTAGTAGAGGTCAAAATTACTAAGCTGAACTCTAAAAGAGAAAAAAATTGTTGAACAAAGTTCACAAAATACAGGTAAAAACAATTTTGGCTTTGCAGGCACCAGTGACAATACAGATTTTTCCAATCTGCAAAACAGAATTTTCCCTTTATTAATTATGGTAAACCATTATCCCTGCCCACACAGTTGCACAGCAGAATACTAGCACACATGTCCAACACACACCTGGAAGTCCCTGACAGGAACATCTTACGAACATACGAATGTGCCAGCAGAAACAGACCATCCGGTCTATCTAAGTCTGCTCGAGTGTGCAGCCAACACTGCTAGTTTGCAGCTGGCCCATCCCCCCCTTCTCCTTTGTCATCCCACTACCACCCCCCATCTCCCCCACCCTCACTCGCCCCTGTTCCCTGTCCCATGCCCTTTTGAAGGTGTTCGCAGACTTACATGATACCACCCATTCTGGTTGGGCATTCCATTTTGCTACCACCCTCTCTGTAAAATAGTGTCTCCTCATTTCCTTCCCAAATCCCCCCATTCTTAGCCTGTGCCCCTGGTGACCCTCCCCATCCTTAACTTAAAGACCCTTCTGCCCCATCCTTATTGATTCCCCTCAGATACTTGAATGTCTCTATCATGTCCCCCCTGTCCCTTCTATCCTCCAGGGTGTACATATTCAGGTCTCCCAGCATGCTGTCATAGTCTATCCCTTCCATTCCACATATCCTCTGCACCCCCTCCAGTAGCTTAATGTCATGCTTTAGGTATAGCCTCCAAAATTACACATAATACTCTAAGTGCGGCCTTACCAGTGACCTGTAGAGGGGCAAGATCACCTCTCTTCAACTGGATGAAAACCCCCTTGCTATGCACCCCAGCATTTTGTTCACTTTTGCAGCTGCTGTCCTGCACTGGGCAGTGTTGTTCATGGTCCCTGTTATCATTACCTCTAGGTCCTTCTCCTCCTCAGTGATCCCCAGCTTAACCCCCTCCCCCCACAGCCAGTATTCTGTCCTTGGGTTCTTCACCCCAAAGTGCATAACCTTACACTTCTTTGCATTGAACCCCAGCTGCCACCTCTCTGACCACTCCTCTAGCTTGCGTAGTCCCCCTGCAGCTGCTTCCATCCCTCCTTTTCATCCACCACTGCTCTGATTTTGGTGTCATCAGTGAACAGACTTACCTTGCTTACCACCCCATGAGCAATGTCTGATATGAAGAGTCCAAACAATACTGGGCCCAACACAGAGCCCTGTGGCACCCCTCTTGTCACTGGCCTTGGAGTTGTGAGCTCCCCTCTTACCACCACCCATTGCAGCCTGCCACTCAGCCAGCTTGTAATCCAGTTCATCATTTTTTCCCCTACCCTTACACCAGTTAAATTCTCCCCAAGCCACTAATGAGGCATTGAATCAAAGGCCTTGCTGAAGTCCAAGTAAAGAACATCTACCGCATGACCCTTATCCAGCTCACTTGTCACTTAGTCATAATATTGTATGAGGTTGGTTTGACAAGACTTCCCTGAAACAAACCCATGCTGCCTCACATCCTGGAGGCCACTGTCCTCCAGGTACAACACCAGTCTTTCCTTTAGTATTGTTTCCATAAGTTTGCACACTATGGAGGTGAGACTTACCAGACGATAATTACCCGGTTCATCCCTTGGTCCTCTCTTGTGTAATGGTACTACATGTGCCATCCTCCAGTCCAGTGGAACACATTCCAAATCCAGTGAGGTGCTGTACAGATCTGCCAGTGACTCTGCCAACACCTCTGCCATCTCCCTTAGTACCCTGGGGTGGATATCATCTGTCCCTGGTGCCATGTCTACCTTCAGTGCCCCCAGTCCCTCTAGGACTCTACTTGTCTCAATTCTTCCATCTGTCACCTCCTCTCCCCCTGTCCCCACCCTCCCAGCCCATGCTGGTAGCAGTCCCCTCTTTCTTCCATGAACACTGAGCAAGGTATTAATTCAGTGCTCCTGCTTCTCCCCTTTTCCGTCCACTCCCCACCCCTTTTTATCCCCACTACTGTCTCCTTGCACTTCCTTTTCTCCCTGATGTATCTTAAAAAGTCTTTCTCCTCCCCCACCATTAATTCCCTGTGCTAATCACAGCTCCCTCTGGGACTTGGCTTCTCTCACTTTTCTAGTCACCTCCCTGGACCATCTTGCATATTCCTTCCTGTCCACTTCCTTCCCTGTCGTCCTAAACCTCTGGTGCGCCACTCATTTTGCCCTCACCGCCTCCACAACCTTACTGCTCAACCAGCATGGTTTTCCTGCTCTGCTCCTCTTACTCTGTGCCTTGGTAGAGGCTTCTGTTGCCGCTGTAACCCCACATTTAATAATATCCCATTTCTGGTCCACGTCCATCTCCTGCCTTATGCCCTCCAGTTTCCCTTTCAGTACTTCCTGCATCCCCCCAAAATCCACCCCTCTGAAGTTTAGCACCTGAGTAACTGATTTCTCTGGCTCCCCGCACGTCGTGATATTAAACCACACCATAAAACTATTAAAATCACATCTTCATCTCACTGTCAGCTGCTTACCATGCTACTCACACTCTATTTCTCTATCAGTCCTGCTGACAGTATAACATACCAGGGCGGTGTTTTACAAACCAAGAAAATGTACCGACAGTTGATGATAATAATTTATTTTTGTACAGATTTTAAATATTACAGTGTGCTCTATTTTCAAGAGAAATCATGCAAACAGGCCATTTTTTTTTGGGGGGGGTAGTTCAAGTAAACTGTCAGAAAGGAGAGTTACAGCTGCTGGTGACAACACTGATTATGGCCCTCTGTGGATGGGAACCATTGCTGCCAGTGACAATATCAGGAAAGACTTCTATGAGCAGGAGACACCTCTGCATATTGTAACATTGATAAAGCCCTTCTGATGGAAGCTCAGCCACTCCAAGCTGTAATGTACATAAGTGTGTGTGTGTGTGTGTGTGTGTGTGTGTGTGTATTTCTGTGGGCATATTTGTTTATGGATTTATTGTCATACAAACCTTGGAACCACCCAGTGCCAGTGGTACTTTGATTATTATATGTTATTGTATTCTTAGTAACATGAGATACAGGACATAGAAGCATAAGTTATGGCAGCAGAAAAGTACCACTTGACCCACCCAGTCTGCCCAAATGTCTCCTGCCTATTCTATATCAGCAGGCCCTATCTCGCCTCTGAACACCCGCTCCCCCATTCTACTATACCGCTATGCTTATCCTATGCATGCTTGCAGACCCTCAGCATTCTAGTCTCCACCACTTCAGCTACTGGTCTGTTCCAGGTGTCTACCACCCTTTTAGTGAAGAAATGTTTCCTCACATCTCTCATGAACGTCCCCCATCCAGCTTCATCATTTCCAGGACAATCCTGAAACACATTTGTGTCTACTGGTCTTATCCTCTTAAATACATATAAATTCATTTATTCCAGACAGTAAAGACATTTCTTATAGTTTAAACTCTCTATTCCCTCATTCACGTTAGCTACTCTATTTTGAATCCTCACAATTGCTACAATATCCTTTTGTGCTTCTGTGACCAGACCTGCACATAGTAATCCAACTGCAGCATTAACAGTGCCATTCAGTGGGCAAAATCCCATGACGCTCATGACACAGTAAAATAGCATTATAATAGACAGAAGGGATTTTGGATCCATCTCTCCCTTGTCTCCTGCTACATAACCATGACTATGCACAATGGAGGCTATGCATCAAAACTTGGTCAGGTACACATAATTCTCACATAGCCAGACAATGATGTTCCACACCTGCAGACAGGCATGAGGTAGCCTGCATTCCAGATCACTGACCACCACTGTGCTCTGATCTGTGGTCCCTCACTCGAATGTGCAGCTGTGCAGGCCAGACTGGAGAACACAGGTGGGCATCCAGTTGGATGCTGTTCCTGGCCCCTGGTGGATACCCTGCTCTGTGCAGTGTGGGGGATTCTGGGATGGAGCAGGACATTCTTTTTTTTCAAAGGACAAGTGCCCTAATGATTACCCCTAGCACTCCCTGTCAGCCTAGAGGGGGGAGTAGGAAAGTGGGGGGCCCCTCCCTGTCAGTCTGGGGGGGAGCAGGACAGTGGGGGACACCTCATCCCATGCCCACAGCAATGTTCAATGGGAGTCACAAAAAATATATGACAGGGTCCCCATTGTCATATCCTGTGGCCCACTTGCCCAGCACTCCACACCTATGTGAATGGTATGGAGTGTGGACACACTCCCAGACATGCTCCCAGACTGGCCACATGCATCGCTGCACAACCAGACAGGGATCCAGTGCGGAAGGGATATACGACTCTTCCATGAATGCTGCCAGGGGTCTGCTGGACCCCCGGTGTGTGGCATTCTATCCTAGAATTGCCTACATTCGACAGATCTGATCTGCAGCATAATGCATTGGTGCCAGTAGGGGTATAGAAACGTCTCAATCTTACCATTTGGAATACTACCACTACTCATGCTACATACCCCCTCAATTCCATTTTCCTTCAGGATTCTGTCTAGTCCTACTTTGGAAGCCTGAATCATGCTGTTCAGTTCAAGGTTTTTCAACTAATTTCAGTTTATTAAAATTAATTTCTAATGAGTAAAAACCTGATTGAAGTTCACACATAAGAGCACACATTAAAAATCCAAATGAATACATCAAATGAACCATTTTTCCATATTTTTAATAAAAGCCTGAATTCAAGTCCTTGTGTCATGGTCAGTGTTTCCTGAAAATATCACGCTGCTTTGTTTTGTGGTTTTCTTTAAATCGGCAACTGTTAATGTGCTCTTCAGTAACTGAAAACAGTGAAGACTTTTCTATCCCTATCAGTAAGCAATGGCACAATTTTTGTCTAGCCTGCTGCTGCAGCAGTTGACTCCTTGATTGACGGAAGAAGCTGTTGCACTTCCCATTTGGAGCAATCTGTACAGCTAATTGATTTCACTCCAAGTGTGTTACTAACCCATCTGGTTTGTGTTTAGATAGATTAGTTTACACAATATCATTCTGTTGCCATATAAATTGTGAGGGCTACATGGTTTGATGTTGCCTTTGTGGCATCTTTTTTGGATTTAACATTAAAATATTGATTTATTAAGAGCATCTTGAGTTGTGCTGGTAATTGTCACTATTTCCTTGGTTCTCATAAAAAAGTGATCATTTGAGTTTCAGTGCTGAACTGAAGTGGCATGAATGAATGTTTGCAAGAAACTATCTTGTCTTTCACAGCTGTCAGTTCTTTCCTCATCAAAACTCTGCATTGTTTTCCGGCTATATAACACAGGGTTGTTTAATACATATAAAATAAATCTAAATTTTGTTAATTCATAGAAGTAGTATATCGTTGATATAACCTCCATAATCAGGTTCATGTGAGAACAGTATTGTTTTTATGTCAGATTGACAAACAGGTATCTGCCATACTCTGCTGTTTCAGGAACATGTACTGTATGAACTCACAAAATTCAGTTCTTCAAGGGTTTCTGTGCGAAAATACATCATGTATGTGTATAACTAGAAATACTATATGGCATCCTAATGCCCCTGTCTTCTGCCCCTCAGCTGAGGCTGCTGCGCCCTGTTTATCTCTGTACCCACACCCACAGTCAGGGCCAATGCACCCTGTTGCCCCCTGTTCCTGTCTCCACAGACAGGGCTGCTGTGCTCTGCTAAGCCCTAGATTCCCAGGGCCTCTGCCTCCACAGTTGGGTCTGCTGCACCATGCTGCCCCAGACCACCAAAGGGGGGGCTTTTGCTGCACCTTGCTACCCACTTCCACTGCCCCAAATGGGCAGGGCCACTACCCCACATGCACTCCATCTCTTAGTCAGGGCTGCTGTACCCTAAGGCCTCACTATATCCAGCCCCACAGTCAAGGCTTCTGCACCATGATGTCCTCAGCCCCTGCCACCACTGTACCCTGCTGCATCATAGAGCATCTTGCCACCACAGTGAGGGTTTTTGCACCATGTTGCCCCCTGGGTAGCATATCAATATGGTGACTCAATAAGGGTGATGGCACAGTTGTGAAAACAAAAATAGTGAACACAAATTAACAGCGACAGGGTGTAAATGGTGAATATGGTGTTACAGCCCTCCCCTATGTTAAGGAGTGCCTCAGAGAAGGATATCTAGAAATAGCAGGGGATCCAGGGGAGTGCAGCCCCCCCCACTAACAGAAAAAGGGCAGCAGGTGCAGTGTTCATGCAAGATGGCAGTCACTGAGCCAGAGGGGGCATCTGTTGTTGCATATTGCAGGATAGCTGTATTGTCAGGATGAGGTGGTACTGTTGAAGATGTATTGGTGATGTGTGGAGCGTCGTCGACTGAGTTGCTGTGCCCATGTCCACACTATTGAGGAGGTGCTATCAAATGGTAAGGAATCACTTAATATGTTAGTCACCGTTATTTATGGGCACCGAAATTGCAGTCACCCTAATAGTTTCACCAAATTAACATTCACCATAATTAATTTGCCGTATTGACATGGAATCGCTCCCTGCCACCAGAATCAGATCCTTTGGTACACAGCCCAAACTGTTCAAAAGAAAAAACACTTTCATCTTGTGCTATAGGGTGTAGCAACCCTTACTGTTCAAGCAGGAGACAGGGGAGGCATCAGGGTACAGCAGCTCAAACTGTGGGACAGGGTGCAGCAGACACACCTGCTTGGGACAAGGGACATGGGCAGCAGAACGCAGCAATGGATCTGACTTTGATGGCAGAGGGCCACAGGGAGAAACTGCCCCAACAGTGGTGACAGGGGACAGAGTGCGGCACTTGCCCTGCCTTGTCTCATGGTAAGTGACAGTATGAAGTAGCATCCCTAACTGTGGAGGCATGGGGCTCTAGGGCACAGCAGACCACAGCAGCCTTGATGTGTAGACAGTGGTGAGGGGTGCAGCAGCCTTGGATGTGGTGGCACAGACAGAGGATAGTATGGTGCAGATGCCTCGACCATGTAGCAGAACACAGGGGGGCATCAGAGTATGGCATCCCTGACTGTGGAACATGGTGTGTGTGATGCAGCAGCCTTGCCCAGTTGGGGCAATGGAAGTGGGTAGCAGGTGCAGCAAATACCCCACCTCTGACAGCCTGGGGCAGCATGGTGCAGCAGCCCCCAACAGTGAAGGTAGGGGACCTAGAACTCTAGTGCTTAGCAGATCACAGCAGCCCTGGCTGTGGAGACAAGAACAGGGTGCATTGGCCCTGACTGTGCGGGGAGGGGTACAGAGGGAAGCAGAGTGCAGCAGCCTCAACTGTTTGTGCAGGAGGCAGATGGGTACAGTAGCCCTGACTGTGTGGAGAAGACAGTGGGTAGCAAGGTTCAGCAGCCTCAACTGAGGGGCAGGAGACAGGGTATCAGAATGCCATATAGTATTTCTAGGTATACACGTACATGATGTATTTTCACACAGAAACCTTCAAAGAACTGAATTTTGTGATTTCTTACAGTACATGTTCCTGAAATAGCAGAGTATGGCAGATACCTGTTTGTCAATCTGACATAAAAACAATATTGTTCTCACATGAACCTATTTATGGAGGCTACATCAAAGACACACTACTTCTATGAATTCACAACATTTAGATATATTTTATTTCCATTACACAACCCTGTGTTATATAGCCAGAAAACAATGCAGAGTTTTGATGAGAAAGAACTGACAGCCCTGATACAGACAAGGTGATTTCTCACAAACATTCATTTATACCATTTCAGTTCAGCACTGAAACTCAAATGATAAATTTTTTATGAGAACAGAATGATAGATTGTAAGCTGATCTATGTTAACGCAAACCAGATGGGTTAGCGACACACTTGGAGTGAAAACAATTAGCTCTACAGATTGCTCTGACTGGGGAGTGCAACAGCTTCTTCTGTCAATCAGGGACTTAACTGCTGCAGCAGCAGACTAGACAAAAATGATGTCATCGCTCACTGAAAGAGACAGAAAAATCTTCACTGTTTTCAGTTACTGCAGAGCACATTAACAGATGTTGATTTTAAGAAAACCACAAAACAAAGTAGCATGTTATTTTCAGGAAACACTAATCAGGACACATGGACTTGAATTCAAGCTTTTATTAAATATATGCATTAGATCTTTAAGCATAATACAAAAACAGCTAATGGTCATTAAGTTGAGCGAATAGATATATACATGTATTCTTGCATATACACCTATTTTATATATATATATATATATATATATATATATATTAGAGGCAAAAACTCTGTTTAATGCATTAGTTAGGATTGTGCCACAGTGACAAAGTGAGGAATTAAGCTGTTAGGGTTGAAACCCCCCTTGGACCCCCGCCCACCCCCAACCGGCATTGGGATGCGCATTGGGATCGTCAGCCTAACTCTCACCCATGACATGTGTAAAAGCAGAAGTATATAGGAGAATGGGGTGGGAGTTAGGACCCACAGTCCCAGTACACTAATACCCGGTTAAAGAATGAAGAGTCAGGGGATTTTCAACAACAATTTCTCACTATCACTATTAAATTCAATAACAATGCATTAAATGTTTGCCTCTATCCTTTCTTTTTGAGAATGATAACGAGAAATAGTGATGTAATGCAGCGGCGGGGAGCCTTCGGGGCCCAGAGGGCCTACACTCCCGACACATGATGTCTTGTGGCATACTAACAGGGACAGCAACTCAAACAGAAATGCTAACAGTAGCGCACATGGTAACACAAGCGACGATGAGAACAGAAAAGTGCTTACATGGTGGCATAGGCGAGACGGTCTGCCCCGTGATGTGTTGTCACATAGTAACATGGTGCCTGCAAACAGAAATGTCAATGGGCATGGTGATGTAAAGTGAAACAGAAAGATAAACAGTACTGTAGACAGAAATGGCAAAAAAATAACAAGCATAAGCGCAAATGAAAGCATAAAGGATAACGCATGGTGGGTGTGAGAGCAACGATGTAAGTGAAACGGGTACAGAACCGCAAGCAGAAAGGGCAACAGTAACAATAATGTAAGCGCACAGGCTGGTTTTCCCCAAAATCTGCATAGAGAAAGACAGTGAGTACAAATAATGTATGCATAATAATGAGTATCAGCGCAGAAAATGAGAACTTGGAATACTAAATATGTTATATCTCAGGAATTGTACGACATAGAAAAAAAATTTAAAAGTCATATTATTTACAACTGTCCTGGCTAATTTGCTACTCAGTTCCCATTAGGGGGATAAGAATTTTTCTGACGAAAAGTCTGTATCTTGCACCGTTTCCGAGATACGGGCCCTGAAAGGCGCAGCGAACGCCGTAATGTTATCCTATGGGAAAAAAAGAAAAGTTCGGAGCACCATAACTTTGCCTCCCTGTAATGTTTTTTCACCAAACCACTGTAAGGCACATCTGTGGGCTGTTGGCTGTCTTCCCTTCAAATTTCAGGAAAAAAGACCAAACCGTTATTTTGCAGCAGGGATCCAAAGGATTTCTGTAATGCGTTAGGCGCCGTAATGTTATCCTATGGGAAAAACGGTCAACTTTGGAGTGCCGTAACTTTGCCATCCTGTAATATTTTTTCACCAAACTACTGAAAGGCACATCTGTGGGCTGTTGGCTGTCTTCCCTTCAAATTTCAGGAAAAAAGGCCGAACCGTTATTTTGCAGCAGGGTGCCAAAGGATTTCTGTAATGCGTCGGGAGCCGTAATGTTATCCTATGGGAAAAACTGTCAACTTTGGAGTGCCATAACTTTGCTGCCATGTAATATTTTATCAATACAACACTGAAAGGCACATCTGTGAGATGTTGGCTCCGTTCCCTCCAAATTTCAGCCCAAAACTCCCAACGGTTCTTTTGCAGTGCAGTGCCAAAGAATCGCTGTCACTGTCCCACAGATGGAAAACCACTGTCGTCAATTAAGTAAAGCTTTCACAAAAGTTCACACTTTCGTGAGCATGAAAGTAATTTATAAGTACTTTTTCAAGAAATTTGAAAACATATTTCTGGGTGTTTTACCACAAAATAAAGACATGGCAAGCATCCTCAGGTCCGACTAGGTGAATACAAAAAGAATTAGGTTGCTAGAGGGTCCCAAATTTAAATGCCAACCATTTCTCTGATCACCAACTGAAAACAAAATGGCTGATTTTGAAAAGTAACAGGCCCATTTGCGAAAAGTAAAAGTGCATTTGCGAAAGTGCTGAACTTTTTGTTAACTTTTCCCTTTGACTTATAATGGGAAACTGTTTTTTGAATAACTTTTGAACCGTTTAATATTTTTTCACGAAATCTTCAAAAGGCACATCGGGGACCCTGGCATCATGTTCCCTGAAGATTTTGGGCCGGTCGCACAAACTGTACGACCTGTAGGCGCGACCATAGAATTCCAGAAAAAGCGTAAACACAAGCACAGATCATGCTTAATAACTCCACAGCCATATATCTGACCTGTACGAAACTTGGCAGATCCCAAGGCCTATCACTCTTGATCGTGTATTCCAATTTTCAGGCAAATCCGTCAAACAGTTGCAAAGTTATTAAGGTGCAAAGTTTTGGGGTTTAACATAGAAATGGCTCCTCAACCCTAACTATAGTGGCACTACCGTGCCACTATAATATATATATATATATATATATATACACACACACATTTAAGCTTTAAACTAGGTCTGGGAGAGGGAAGAGATGGTGCACAGGCACATATACTAAGGCAAAAAGGACAGTTCTCACCCATATTTCATGAGACTAAGGACTGGGAGGGATATTAGAGACAAATTTAGGAAGTGGGTAGCAGTAAATAAAGATATTAATTTGTTGTGTAACCTTGAAATGTCTGTAAATACATGTAAAACTGCAATGAAACAAGAAGTGTGTCATAGATGTACAAGTAATAGATAAGCTGTAGCTCTAGAAGGACACCTGAACCGCAGTATACCTAATTGTTAGTCAAAGTATATTGTTTTAGTTTTAAACCTGCATTCAAAATGTGTTGTAATGTTTTTATGTGCAAATTTATAACTTAGAGTGTAACATCAAGCAGGAACACCATGTAAACAGGGCATCGATAGCCATAATGGTATACGTTTATTCTTAATGCCTGTATAAATAAATGTTTTCACAGCTACTAATCATTTTGGAGAATGAAAAAACACTCCCAAATCTAGGGGATAAGGAGGGGGAAATGAGAAATGGAAGCTTTTATATACAAATGCTAGAAGCTTGGGCAATAAGGTAGAGGAACTGCAGCTGATAATAGTGACAGAGGAGTTAGATGTACTTAAGTAGCCATCACAGAAACTTTGAGAATACAGAGTAACAGCTAGAACTTCATAGCTGCAGTTTAAGCCATGTTCAGAAGGGGTAGGAAAAATGTTGGGGGGGGGGGCTAGGTACAGACAGGGAATCTATCATAGCAGCAAAAGACAAGATTATAACAGAAGAAGATAAGGTAGAAATGTGAAGTTTGTTTTATGTGTTAATAGGATCAGATATTAGATACAAGCTTGTTTTTTGAACCATCCTGTATATGAACAGATGAAGGTACAGTAAAACTAGAATAACAGAGACACATTCTGGTGTATTACAAGGCAGTAATTCATTGAGAGGATCTGGGGCACAGTATATCTCGAGAATGAAGCTCAAGAGGTTTCTAGTGCCCCTAGATTCTCGAGAAGAAGAACTGCCTTGTAAAACAAGAATGTATTTGTTATTTTTTGTAATATATGGATGTGAGGAAATTGTAAGAGTGTAACTTTGACATAGAATGAGGAATCTTCGGCTGGGCTGCTGAGGTGATTTACATGTGAGTAGAAGCCAATGATTGTGGCATCAATGAAAGTGTTTCCAAAATTCAAATAGCAAAACTGTGCAGTGTTAATGAAACTGCAAAATGAAACATCAGTAACAATTTTTTATTTTCTTGAGCGAGCAACTGTTGCTGTGGAAACTTAGTCAGACTCTGAGTTGGAGTACATGACGTACCGTCTTTTTTTTTGCTGGTTGAGGGGATTTTTGAATATTGATGGCTAAATCCCAAAAGAAGTTGCAGTGGGATCTGAATATCAGACTGTAGGCATGATGCGAATGTTTTGTCAGCTTTTACTGTATGTGACAGTTACAGTAAAAGCTTGCTCGCGGTCAACACAAGCTGCCTGGTGGCGCTTGCGTTCTAGTCAGTTTGCAATAATACTATTGTTGAGATCTTCCATCGATAGTATTACGGGATCTCAACTATAATATTACGGGATTCCATCTATACTATTATTGAGTTTGCACCGGTGTATTACAAGGGATATTTTGTATGCTTTTTAAGGGTATTATTTTGAAAATTCATATACTGCAATAGTATAATAGCATTCACAGTGAAATAGTAAGTGCAGCAAATATTCAAGTATAAGCACATGGAAATATAGGGCCACTTTCTAAGAGGTACATTGATATTGTTATAGATGGGTAAATTATGTATTTTTTGAAGCAGTGAATTCCATGCTGTTGTGGTCATAACATTAAATGTCATTGTGTCATACCTTGATCTTGCTTTTTTTTGGACCTGAAGGCCCCTTCCAGTTACTTCCTGAAGGGAATACATAGAGAAAATTGGGGTTAACTAGTCTAATATTTAGTATGAAACCTGACCTGCTGTACATTTGTATAAGAAATTTAAAGCAGAAGTGCAACAAAAATGGGCTAAAATTTGATCCCACTTTTTTCTTCCTAATTGATGTCAGATGTCATGCAGTTTATTTTGGTGGTGACATTTTCGGTTTCTGTTATCATTTAAGAATTTTACAAAAATTTTAAAATAATTATTTCTCAAGAAAAAAGTTGACTGCCCCATTTTTGTCTAGAAATAATATTAAAGACCTGAGAAGGGTAAGAATCCAAACAAAAATGCAGATGTACAGTACATTAGTATAGGAAGCATCCAGATCAACAGTTCTGCTGATATTTTTCATAACCATAGCCGAAAATGAGCTTTTTGAAATTACGTTTTTTGTTGCACGGCTGCTTTAACAAATGTCTCTACCTCCAATTTTCAAAGATGTCCAACTTACACCCAAAAGTAATACATAATGATGCAGCATTGCCAGTGGATCTGTGACACTTAGGACATATCTTATAATACAGTATTGCAATCTATCTGATTTTTTAGGTTCCTTTACTAGCCACCCTAAAGATTGCACTGCTGTAGTTCAACATTGATAACTTAACCACTGATGCTATTTCCACTCTTCTTTCTTTGTCGGTTAGGGCCAGGAACATTGCGGGATAAAACATTGCAGATGGAAATGAAGTGGATGGAAAAGCACTACCCACAATGCCGAAGGCACAATAGAATGAAGGCAGTAATAGTGCCGAGCCATAGACCACAGGAGGAAACAGCGACAGCAGCAACAGAGGCAAAAAACACAATGCCACCCAAGCAGTCACCAGCACAACACAAAGCGGGCATCAACTGTACCAGGAGGGAGACCACAGGGGGGAAATACTGACAGCAACAATAGAGGCAGTAAACACACTGCCCCCAAACTGCTGCTGGCACACCATAAGGCAGGAAACCACAGTGCTAGGCAGAACAGAGGAGTCAAACACAACATGCACCACACACACAATGAGTGTGGCACAGGGGGAAAGACAATGGAGGCCAATGGGGGCCATGCACCACCTGCATGCACATAGCACTGTCCCATCATCATGAGTGCCACCGAGTGCAGAGTCCAAAGGGGGATGATCCCCAGACAGCGAACAACATGGTGGCCACCCTACAACAAGGCAGTGGAAGTAGAATTGTGGACCTCAGCCAGCAATTAAAGGAATGGTTGATATTCAAAACAAATATTTTTGTTCAATATTTAATATCAGACTCTTAATTCAGGATGAATGGTATGATCATCCTATTCCCAGAGCTTTGTTAATTGATCCAAGTGAGGTATTAGATAAACTCAAGTCAACTGATACTAAGAAATCTTCAGGTCTGGATCAAATTCATCCTAGGGTTATACGGGAAATAGTTGATCTACTGGCTGCACCACTTACCTTTATCTTTCAGACAGCTATAGATAAAGGAGAAGTCCCAAATGACTGGAAAGAGGCCACAGTAATACCAGTTGTGAAGAAAGGCTCAAAAACATTACTGTTTAACTTTAGAGCAGTAAGTCTGACATCACTTATGGGCAACATTTTGGAAGGTGTATTGAAGGATAGGATATTAGTTTCATTATATGAGAAGGGCCTGATTGATACATCACAGCATGTCTTTACCAGGTCAAGATCCTGCCAGACCAACCCTTTAACCTTCTATGAGAACTTCAATAAAGAACTGGACCAGGGTAATTCGGTCAACATTGTTTTTTTGGACTTTTCAAAGGCGTTCAATAAATTACCACACAGAGAGTTGTTAGCTATTCTAGAAAAGTTTGAGATTGAGACTAATGTGATATGTTGGATAAGGGATTGGTTGAGTGATAGGAGACAGAGGGTGGTGGCTAAGGGCACCTATTCAGAATGGGCTCCTGTGACCAATGGAGTTCCCCAGGGTTCGGTATTGGGGCCCTGTTTATTTAATGCATAAATTTCAACATTAAAAATAAACACCCCTCACATTTGGTTATCTAAATTTGCAGATGATTGCAGATTGAGCGCCATTATTAATAACTCATTCGATGTGCTAATTTTACATTCAGCTATTAGTAAAATATAATATATGGACTGAATTAAATGTGTTTGAATTAAATCTAGCCAAATGTAAAATTATGCATTTGGGTAATAATAATAATCCAAATGCAACCTATAAAATTGGACAAGTCACTTTAATGGATACTACTCATGAAAAAGACTTGGGAATACATATTACCACTGATTTTAAATTTAGTCAACATTGCTCATTCCAATGAAGAAAAGCTAAACCAGAACTTAAATAGTATACTCAGACATGTATCCAGAAGGGAAGCCAATGTGTTGATACCATTATTTAGCTCTTGGTTAGGTCCCATCTGGAATACTGTGCTCAGGTGTGGTCACCATATAAGAGAGAAGACATTAATAGGCTCAAAGACATCCAAAGAAGAATGACAAATGCTGTAACTGGATTAGTTAATTAATCCTATAGAGAAAGGATGCAATTCTTGGGAATGTACTGTCTATATTATTGTAGATTCAGAGGAGACGTGTATGCCCTATAGAATTTTACGAGATCCCAAGCTACAGGTAGACTTAGGTATAAAATTTAATAATGATCGAGTAAGCACATGGAAGCATCCTAAACAACTCTTTCAGCCTAGGTGGAATTTAAAATTACAGAAACAATGGTTCACCCAAAGGGTTGTGACATCCTGGAATGAGTTATCTAAGTCAACTATAGATAGTTCTGACATGGAAACCTTCAAAAATTAGATTGGACGTTGAATTCAAAAATAGAGTCTATGATTTTTGATCATTTAACATGGATTAATGGAAGCTATAAGGATGTATGACTATAATTGCTTGAATATTTCCTATGATTCCTGTGATTCCTATGTGGACTCAGTGCCATGGGGGAGGTGCTGTATGGTGTGTCGACTGGACAGAGGTGTACACCCAGCACCACATACAGCAGTGCAGGATGAGGGGGACACAGTCAGGACTGTGGGGAAGCCACTGTGTGACAGAGTAATGATGCACATGCACACTGCAAAAAGGACCCCATAACAGGAGCATGCCACTCTGACTCTGTGGCCATGGACAGCAAGAGCTATGCACAGCGTGTGACCACTTGCATAAATATGGGCCACAGGACAACCACAGGGGTGCAGCAGTGGTCAGGACAGTCAGCAGCACACCAGGGCACAGGGACACAGAGAGACCAGCCTAAACCACTGTGACCTATGGCGGTTTGGAATGATTGCAGACACACACACATAATGCTGTAAGTGTTTAATGGGGGATACACATGTGCACACCACCAGTGGTCACACAATAACCCCCTGACCACAGGCACAAGCGCCACACAACACCACAGTGCAAAACACTCACCACCACCAATGCTGGACCATGTGGTGCACAGAACAGGGGCCCATAGGAACATGCCACCACAGCATGGCATGGGAAGAGTCATGCAGCCCATGTGGCACATACCCCTGTAATGGTGCGCTGTCCTAGGAAAGGCACAGGCGTGGCATCACCACATGCACCACATCTATTGGCTCTAGTGGGACCCCACCAGTGGGGTGCAACAACCAAACCACAGTTGCCAGTGTGAGGGCGCATCCCAACAGTGATAGTGCCACAACCCCAGCACAGACACATTCCTCCCCCAGCAGAGGACATTCCATATCCCATCACAGGCATAGTACCTCCCCAAGCTGAGGACATTACAAATCCCATCACAGGCACAGTACCCCCCCAAGCAAAATATATTCCATATTCCAGCACAGGCACAGTACCACCCCTAGCAGAGGGATGCAACCCTCCACCACTGTACATGTACAGCCCCCCCTTGTCTGGTACCCTGCCACCCCACACTATTTGCACACCGAACCCCCCCCAGGCATGGTCCACCTGCATGCAGCGCAGGTGTCCAGCAGTCACTGGTGCTCACAGTGGAATATTGTCATGGGTGAGTCATGGGTCATCCACAGTTGGCACATGCTGGTGTGCTGGATCACACCTGCAACTGAAAGTTCTGTGCAATGCCACATAGATAGTCACAGGTATTCCAGGTACCGTACTCCCCAACTATCTGCTGTATGCAGTCAGTCGCATCCTTGTACCATTTCCATGATGGTGGTGCATAGCGACCAATGATGCACTATTCGATCTTCAGCTCATTGAGCCTCTGCTCTGTCTTCATGGTATTGAGTTGGCATGCACCTATAAAGGTGCTGAAGGCATGGTGCCACCCCTCAACAAAGTTATTGGTGCGGGCAGTGCCAGTCCTGGTTGCATCATAGCAACTCCACATGTCAACAGGGAACCAATGGATACCTGTGGACATCACTGCGGATTGGCCAACCCATCCACATGTCCTCAAAGTAGTCAACAATAGGTGCCAGCAGCTCATCATGTGTGATGAAGAACTCGTATGACCCTAGCACCTCAAAGACTGTGGACACCTCCCCAGGTGGCACAAAGGCAAGGGTGGGCAGCAGGTGCACATGGAGCACAAAGTCATCCTCCACTGTGTACCATCGCACAGCCTCTGAGACCTCCTGAACCTTCCTCCACAGGGCCTGTCACAGGTGGAAGAAGTAGCCATGCTTGGTGACATCCAGGAAGACAGTGGCAAAGGATCTGACTGCAGCCTGTTCAAAATACGTGACTATCATGGATGGCTTGAGGCCAGCACGCTGCTCCTTTGGTGCTGAGAATGCCCTTGTGTAAGTCACACCAGTCTTGTTTGACAATAGTATGAATATGGTAGGCAGTACAGTGTAGTATTGGGCCCCTTGGATAGTGTACAGCTGTGCACACTGTGGTGGTGCAGTCTTGAATGTGCCATCTCCGTACCATGTTGTACACTGTGACAGGAGCTGCAAGTTCTTGTCTGTGGTGTAGATCAATATACTGGAGGCACTATCACTGTCGTGGAACAGGAAGCATGCACCATTGTGTGTCACGGTGTACACCTCAGGGATGGAGAGGTCCTCCAGTGATGTTGGCAGGGGTGGTGGCTGGCATGCAGCTGTTCACACATGGAGGACTCTCCTTTTCAGGAGTTGTGTGCCGGGCATCCTGCCGCACATGGCAGTAGCGATGGTGCTGCTGCATACTGGCATCACCTGTTGTGGTGTCTCCATCATCTGTGCTACCCTTTGTTTGATGTCGGTAACAGCCTCCTAGATTCCTATGGCCCCAGGGTCTAGGACATGGTTGTGGCTGTTCACAACCATGTCTACCTCCTCCCCTGCAGTGTGGACATGGCTGGGGCATTTACCACTGTAGTAGTCTGCACATTTCCAATATGTTTTCTTGCAGAGGGTGCGCTCCTTATAATAGCGGTAGCACTTGTGTGGCAGTAGGGTTTTCCCTTTTTGGATGATCACATAAGTCAACAGTATGGTTCAGTGTCCTTCCCTAGCACCTCACACACACTGGAGCACCTGTGCATGGCTCTTCCATGCAACTCTGGTCCCTCTGTGTGCTGATCTGCATTATGGGCCCACTACTGGATGTGAAATGCAATGCACCTGGTCTGGTCTGCCCCCTTCCTGCTCACAGGTGTGCCCTATTAACAATATATCCCTCCAGTGTGGCTGCACCCCACCCTTTGTGTATCCTGGTGTCCATGAGTTTCTGTGTGGCATAAGCAGCATGCAGCTGTTGCTCATATCGCTCAGGATATGTTCCCCTTGGTGCATGCAGCAGTGCTATCCCTGTATGGCCATCCACCCTTGCAGCTGTGTGTAGTGCTTTGGTGGGTGTGGGTGTCCTGTTGTGGTATGAACTCTTGTTTCATTTTATTTTTTTTATTTATTTGATATATCAGTTTACAACCTTTGAGCCAGAGGCTTATTTACAAAGGTACCTTGTCACATGTAAGACAGATGGTAATACAGAAACACGGTATAACAACAGTTACATTAAGCATGTGTTACAGACATTTGTCACAGACATTATTTACAGTATTTCAATGTAGATATTTTCAGACATTATTTATAATATTTGGATGACAATATTTACAACAAAACAGCAGAAGACATTACAAACTTGAGAAAGCATCTAAACGTAGTAGTCAGTCCTATTCATGGGCTTGGTGTTATTGATGGAGGTTGCAATCCAATAATGGACTTTGTCAGAGCATTTGGATCAGAGTGGATGAGAGAGTGAGATATTAGTAGCAGTTACAGGAGCAGCTATTGAAGAGGTGGTTGTGAAGAGTGGTTTTGAAGTGGGTGATCTTGGGTGCACTAGTGATGGTGCCTGGGAGTGCATTAAGCCATGTGGGGGCCCTGTGGTGGAAAGATCTCTGGGCAAGGGAGGTTTTTACCCTGGGCACAACCAGAGATGATTTCTCTGAGTTGCAAGTGAGGATAGTGGGGGTTGCAGGATGAAGAGAGGCAGTGACCCCGGGAGGGAGAGTCCGAGCAGTATTTTCTTGGACAGTAAGAAGGTCTGGTAGTGGAGCCTTTCATCA
This sequence comes from Neoceratodus forsteri, assembly GCA_016271365.2. Lineage (NCBI taxonomy): Eukaryota > Metazoa > Chordata > Ceratodontiformes > Ceratodontidae > Neoceratodus > Neoceratodus forsteri. The sequence goes on along the minus strand of CM057455.1, from coordinate 761,024,178 downwards.
AGGATGAGAAGATTGGCAGAGATATAGAGGGAGCAGATGTGAGTGAGCCTAGGTGCACCAGTTAGGATCCTGTAGGCCTTGTTTAGAGAGGCCTGGATTTTCTGGAGTGTGGAGTTATCTGCTGCCCCATATACAGGGAGCCCATAGTTCACTAGGGAAAGTATTGATGAGGTGATGGCAAGCCTAATGGTGTGGGGGGGAGGCAGTCCCTGTGTCGGTAAAGGAGTCCAATCTGGGTATTCGTTGTGGCAGCAAGGGTGTTTATGTGGTCATGGAAGGTACGGGCCGAGTCAAGGGTAAGTCCAAGATATTTGTAGTTGGATACCTGTTCAAGGGGGGTGCTGGGTGCTGGGGATGATGCAGAGAGGTGCACTTTTTGCTTTGTTTTGGCAGTGAGAGAGGATCATTGATTTAGTCTTTTTTAAGTTTATGACCAGTCTATGGTCCTTAAACTATGTTTTGACCTGGCAGAAGGCATGTTGGAGGGAGTCCTGAAGGGGCGTAGGTTTATGATGTGAAATAAAGAGCACTGCATCATCTGCATATAGTATGATTTTTGTGGAGCAGGTCTTTGGTAAGAAGTTTAGGTAGAGGGAGAAAAAAGTGGCCCCAGGATAGAGCCCTGTGGCACCCCAGAGTGGATGGGTAGTGTGTCGGATAGGGTTCCATTAATTTTGATGCATTGGAACTGGGTGGAAAGGTAACTGGAGCACCAGTCCAGGGGGCCTGTGGAGAAACCAAGTTGGTGGAGTGAGTCGAGAAGGAGAGGGTGGCAGACTGTGTCGAAGACATTGGATAGGTCTATGAACACAGCTCCTGCAATTTTACCGGTGTCTAGGGAGGAGTGCAGGAAGTTGGTGCATTCTAGGAGGGCTGTGGTGGTGCTATGGCCCAACTGGAAGCCATGTTGCTCTGGGCATAGGATGTCATACTTGGCTAGGTATTCAGTAAGTTGGGTGTCAACCACTTTTTCAAATGATTTAGAGAGGGGGGAAGAATGGAGATGGGTCAGTAATTATTTGGGAAGGCTTTGTCACCACTTTTATGGATTGGGGTAATGACAGCTGTTTTCTAGGCACTAGGGAATTGCCCTAGGCATAGGGATTTGTTGAGTAAGTCCATTAGGGGGACTAGGACCTCGTCGAGGACTAGTCAAAGGAGCCTGGCATCTAGGGGGTCATTTATGGGGTTATTGCTGTTTAGCACTTTTTGTAGGTAAGGACGAGCTTCATGGGTGGATATTTTGTGCAGGAGAAAACAAGGATGCTGCAGGGTTGGGGGTGGGGATTAGGCCACAGGGTCAAAAAAACAACTAGGGAGAACAGTGCTGAGATCTGAGAAGGTGGTGTTTAGACAGTTTGCTATGGTGAGTGTATCTTTGGAGGCAGTGCCATTTATGGTGAGCTGGGAGGGAGGTGGGGAGTGAGATTTCCCATTGAGTTCTTTGATGTTATTCCAGAAGGTCATCGCAGACCCACATGTGATTGTGAGAGTGGATTGATAGTGGTGTGCTTTGGCCTTATGGATGGCTCGACTGCATCTATTGCGAGTGGCATTGTAGGATTGCCAGTCTGCCAACCGGCCCAATTCTGTGGCTTTGTGCCAGACATTATCCCTGTCTCTCAACATTTGGAGTAGGGAGGGGGTTATCCAAGGAGCATGTTGCCTTTTGGTGCAGAGTTTGGTAAGTGGGGCATAGAGGTCACAGGCCTTGGTGAAAGCCTGTGTAAACAGGTTGAGTGAAATGTCGACACTGGGGGCTAAATTAATGGGGGACCAATCTATCTGGGTGAGTAGCTGTTTAAGTTTTATTAACCCTCCTGTGCAGAGACACCTTCAGAAGGTTGTTTGGGCTATGGGTTTGGGTGTGAAAGAGGTCCATTGGAATAGGATGGGTGAGCGGTCACTTAAGGAGTCAGGAAGTACTTGTATATCCTGGATTTTGAAGGGACAGTTAGATATAATGATATCCAGGAGGGTGTGGGTACCAGTAGATGGGTGAAGTCTAGTGGGTTGGGTAACTAATTGGACCATGTCAAGGGCCAAGAACAAGTCCTTTGCTGGTGCAGCTGAGGGGCCAAACCAGTTGATAGTGAAGTCCCCTACTAGTGTCTGCTCTGCATTGTGTGGTAGGGTAGAGAGGTATTCAGTGAGGGATGTGACGGCAGTCTTTTGGTTCTTAGGGGGTATGTAGGTGATGGTGAGGTATAGCGGGCACCTGGAGGGGTCAGCATTGATTTTTAGGGTGAGGGCTTGTGCTCCATTTGTGAGTTTGGGGGGTGGGAGCACATGACCAATAATGTTGTTATTGATGTAGAATGCACAGCCACCCCCACACTTTCCTACCCTGTCTTCCCGATATAGGGTGTATCTGGGGAGTGAGACAAAGGTGTCAGGAGTAGATTTGGAGAGCCAGGTCTCCACTAGGGCAATGATGTCTGGTTGGTGAAGGGTTGCCCAACATTGAAGAGCTGCAGATTCCTTTGGCAGGCTGTGTATATTCAGAGAGGCAATGTGGAGTCCAGATGGTCTGGTAGGTGGAATGGTGGGGGCAGGGCCTGGATTAGGGTGGGTGTTACTAGAGAGGAGTAGTAGGATGACTAAGGCTCTAACCATAGGGTGGCAGGTTGTTAAAAATTTGGGAGAACGTTTGGGGGGAGAGGAAGTAGTGGAGCAGGGGATGGGCAGGGTTTGGAGGGATTGGTGGATGCAGAAGGGGTGGAGCCAGGGGAGGCCTGGGTGGGTGCAGGGTTTGGGGCTGTCAGTGGGAGGTGGATGCAGGGGTCTAGTATGTGATGACAAGGTGGGGGGTGGCAAGATATGGAGAGATGCAATGGTGCAGTCCACAAGAGGCATAGGGTGAGGTTTGGCTGGTGGGAGGTGAAACCCAGAGTGGTTATGAGGATGAGGCACATAAGGTGGAATTGAGCAGACATGGTGCCTAGTTAGCTTTGGGGGAAGAACAAAGAGGTTATGGGGGGGAGCCAGAAAAGCTGTAGGAGTTTTGAGATATGCCACGATACAGTAGCTTGAAAAAATAGCCAGATATGGTGGCTGAGTGGCAGAGCTGCTGAGCCTGGTAGCAAGGGTGCAGGGTTTGAAGCCAGCAGTGGCAGCAAGGATATTATTTTAGCAGACTATGGGGGTTAGAGGCTTTGTGAGCCTTAAAACCTATAGCTAACAATAGTCTGAATGTGATAGCTGAGTGGTAGAGCCGCTGATTGTGGTAGCAAGGATGCAGGGCTGGATGCCTGTAATGACGCTAAGAATAAAATTTTGGCAAACTATGGGGGTTAGAAGCTTTGAGAGTCTTAGAGTATAGCTGACAATAGTAATTGTTGCCCTCCTTCTGTTCTTCCCTCCCCACATCCTACATTGTCATTCTATGGCAGGGTCTTCCATGTGGCCCTGCAGCTGTGTGGTGGACAACGCATCCTGCGTCCCTTGTGCATCCCTGCCAGTGGGCCCTGTGCTGTGCTCACCTGTGGCTGTGGCCCCTGTCTTGGGAGCCATCTGTTGCCCTGTGTGCATTGTGCAGACTCCATCTCCATCTGGGTAGCGTGTGCCTCCACCTCTTTTAGTTCAGCACTGTCTGTTGTGTGGCCATCTGCCACTGGTTTGTTCTGTGTTCTGTTCAGTGACTTTCCTTCTGGGTCCGTGCTGCTGGCTGTTTACCAGTTAGGGCTATGCTGGCATCTCCTCCTCATATTGTGCCTAGCACATGCCTACAGTGCTGCTGCTTTGTTGTTCTGCAGCATTTGGGGCTCAGCAAGGATTCTGATATGCTGTGTTTTCCACTGCAATGTTTTTGTTTGTGGTGTTGCTTCAGTGTTGTTCTTCCAGTGATGATTCATCTGCGATTTGATTTATTTTATTTTATTTTAATTGTTTAACCAGGAGTAATACATGAGGTTCCTGGCCTGAAGCCCTTTGTCATACAAAACTTGTGTCCCCTAAGGACACTCCATTTTTGTGAAACTTTAACACAGTGTTTATATATGTGATCATCGAACTTTAGTTAGGAATCAAACCAAAGGCCCAGGTACTTTTATGCATTAACTTGATGAATTTTTACACCATCCAAGAATAGATATTCATATCATTTGACACAGTCTCTCTTTTCCCAGCCCTTATTTCAACAACATTACATTGTTTTGTTTTTTTGTTACGATTCAAAATCAATTAATTTTGAATTAGTCAATTCCCTAGCTTTTTAAAGTCTAATTGTAGGACCTTTTGGATCTCACTCTGTTCACAGGCTGGGAAAAGAAGGACGGTGTCAACAGCATACATTTTATCAGTTACATTTCAAAATAACTGATAGCTCATTGATAAAAAGGACAAATAATAAGGGGCTTAAGATTGGTCCCTTCAGGACTCCCTTCTTTATTATTCTAATGCCAAACAGTGTATCCCTATCGTTACCACTTGGGATCTATCTTTTAGACAGGGTCCAAACCATTTAAACACTTCTGCACCAGTTCCTTTTCATGCCATCTTATTTAACATAATTGGATTATCAACTGCATCAAAAGATTTTGTTAAATCCATAAACACCACTTTCATGCATCTTCTTTATTCTAGCACATGGAAGACAATGCCTGTGAAGTACAACAACTCCATCTGGGTGGAGTGGAATGATTTGAAAATGGGCTGTTGAGGTGAGAGCAGATCATAGCTGAATAAATAATCAAAGAGCTGCTTGTGGATTTCCTTCTCCAAAAGCTTAGATTCAAGGGAGAGTAGAGTTATAGGTCAATAGTTATTCATCTCCAGGGAATATCCACCCTTGTACACCAGCACAATCTTTGTCATCTTGCACACAGTTAGGAAGGAACCACTACAAAGACTATTATTCAAGAATATTGTCAAATGTGCAAGAACTATGTCTACTCCCTCCAGTAACAGCCTGGCCCCAATGCCACCCAACCCACCAGGCTAAGATACTGTATATACAGTATAAAAAATTTCCATGTAGGGGTCACTCTTCTGTCTAAATAAGACACAACTTGCTTGTATTTTTCTTCAATTATTCTTTATTCAAAAATGTCCTGACATTTCACTCCTCACAATGGTGGTTTTTCAAAGGGCTTTTATTCTTTCTGTAACATTTCAAAACAAATTTCTTTAGTTTCATATAAATCAGTTCTGATTACATTTCTTAATTAACTCATAGTGAAGTATACATTTTTTTTAGTATTACTGTTCTCTAGATATACTCTTTTGCTTATATTTCTTTTCTCATAAGTCCTTTAGCCTTCTTGAAATAAATTCTTTATGTTGTTCTACAATACATAAATGAATAAATTACATTTTTGCACAATTAATTTATGCATTTTGTGCCACCACCACCACTGATTATGTGATCATTGAATATTCAGTGCTTGAAAGCCTGACTGACCCTGTGCCTGTTTCCTGTCCGTATTTCACTTGCTCAGTTCTGTGTTCACAGCCAAAGATTGCAACAAATATCATGTGCTCTGTATGCAAATATGGAAAGCCAACAGTCAGTATGAAATCAGTTACTACAAACAATAACTCACATCATATTCTCCTTTACTACAGTAAACTTAATTGTTACTTGCTAATTTGCTGCTTATTATTATTGGTTCCATGCATCTCACATATCAGTGTCATATATACTTGTTAACTGTATCAGAAAGCATTAATTCTTCCAATGATTAAATAATTTAATGCTTCCCCATATGATGTTGGCTTATGTTTTTACCTGCTCTTATGCAGTCCACTGCTTATTTTATATGTTTTCACATCAATAAAGATTTGAAGCTGGATGTAAGTGGACTTGCTATTGTTTTCTGGAGTGTAGCAGTGTTTGGACATTTCTTTGGAATTTTGGGGTAACCAACCTTTTTTGACTGCACCCCACCGACTCTTCTGAGCACAACCATTGAAGTTTGGAGATATCTTTAATCACAATGGTATATGATGCTGGGCATCACTGTTGCAGGAGTGTTGGAGGAGAATTGCATGACCATGATGGTAGCACAGGGTAAGGTGATTCAGTGGTGATAAGTACTTTGTGAACATTAAATTCCACATGTGGAATTCTAGTGGCATTACTTATTATGCATCCAATAATTTTTTGAACAAATTTTACCTATTAATAATTTCTAAAGTGTCTACATTAAATTTTAACCTTCTAAACCACATTTGTCAAGCTAAATTAGATTCCAGGGACATATTTACTTTGGTATGTATGCCACATCTTGAGTGTATACTTGCAATAGTAATGGCGCTATAAACATCCAAATATTTTGCAAATGTTCACACAAGTTATCAATAAATTAAACTGTGAGCTTTTGAACTCCTGTAACTTACAATTTACACAACCAGTTACCTCTCTATGTAGCAGTTTCTGTGACTCTTCCACGAAAGTATCCATATCAATTTTCAATTATCTAGCTCCAAAGGTGGTAAAGCTACAAGCAAAGAAGTAATTTTCAGAAATGATCACATGAACAATAAATTGCCATATATTGAGCCCCTATAACATCCTCCCTCATCCAAATGTCATGATATGTGGCAACATTATAGGGCCTCTTCCAAACAACAAACGTGCCAATGTTCACACCTCTACCTATAATACTGACCAAGTTATGACCAATTAAAGAATTTTAGAAAATTCCACATAATTCCATGAAATTTTTTGAAAGTTCATGGAATTTTGTAAAAATTCTGTGAAACTGGAATTTGCTAATTTTGCCCAGCCCTACCCAGTATACACTTTGAACTGAGTCAGACTCTGACTGTGAGGCAATGTAACATTAGTATGCTTGTTTTACATCACTTCTGCTTACCTGCCTTATTGCAAATTGCCTGCTATTGATCTAGCCTATTTGTACTTGATCAACCATATTGTACTTGTTTAAATTCATTCCATTGGAACTTGGTAATTGTATTAGTTATAGGTGGGCAAAAGTTGTGAATTCCATTTTCATGGAACTTCTGCAACATTTTGGAAATTTCTTAGAATTTCTGGAACATTCACCATTGGCGAAACTGGGATTTTCCACAGATTTTTGCCAAGCTACTCTGACTTTTTTTGTGACCTGCAGAAAAATGCATGTAAACTGTGGAATTTATTCTATCCACAGTTTAATGAACTGTCAGTGAATGAATGCATGCTTGTACAACCATGTGGTCATTCACTGACAATTCAGTGGGCCACTGGTAGTGGAGGAGAGAGGAGGGCTGAACTGGTAACCAACTTATGGGCAGGGTGGTGGGAACAGGTGATGGCAGATGAACTCACAGGGTGGGGGCTCCACTAGACACCAGGGAATTGGGATTTTTTTTATAAAGGATCAGGGATGGAGAGGTCCACTAGACACTAGAGAATACTGGGAACAGAGGGGGATGAGTCGGTGGACTGATTGCTGTGTTTTTGTGGATTAAGGAATCCAGGATAGGGAAGGGGATCCACTAGGCATCAGGGAAATAAAATGTTTTGAGAGGCCATGATCAGTGGGTGGGGGGCCACTAGAAACCAGGAGGTTCTGAGGAAGGGATTGGCAGTATTTATTTATTTACTGGGTCCTCTGATCAGTGGGGGGTTGATTAATGAATTAAACTGCAGTTAAAAAAAGCCTCAGAACTGATCACTGGCATTGATCCTTTCTGTATTTTTTCCCTGCAGTTTAATAAATTAACCTGTAGTTTGTATATTTATTCCACAGTTTTAAGGCAAAATGTCTGCAAAAGTTCCAAAAATAATTTCCAAACTTTGGCAGAAGTGAAATTAGCACTTTCGCCAAAATTCCACCGGTGTAATTTTTTTTCACACACCTCTAATTAGTTATGATGCCTTGTAATCTCTGTGACTGATGTGGAACCTTTGTGAAAGAGCACTTGTGCTCAAGAGTTCTCTGAAAATTTCAATAACTAAATAAATAATGAAATTATTAGCCCAGGAATAGGCATGCCTTGCACTTGTCCTTGATTTTCAGTGCTGTTCTGATTTTGCCTCAGAAATTTCCTCTAACCTTCTTACATTTGCCATTTGTGTCACTGAAGAGTGGGGGGTTTAAATAATGAAATAATGTCAGCCATTGGTTTGGCAATCTAGTTCTCAACAGGAAAAGGCTGTTCACACGAAGCAGCTTCTGGAGCTGTTATTGCTATTTCTTTAGATGCATCTCTGGTTTCAGCTGTTTGTCCCTGATTATCTTAAACCTTGTCCCTGCTTCATAAAGCAGTAGGTTGAGAGGAATGGGAACAGTAAGTGCAATGTTCAAAATTATGAAGTTTAAAACACAGTAGTACACTTAAATAATACAGTAAATAGCAAGTATGAACAATATCAGCACAACAGGGCAAACATAAATGGTTCAAAATGGATTTTAAGAGACAACTACACTTAGAAAAAAATACAAGTGTGCAATTAGTTCATAACTATGCAGATCCAGTCATGAATATGCATAGTGTATCACAAACTGTGCAAACATACAAACAAATCATGAACTGTGCTAAACTGCATAGAAAAGGGATTAAATCCCTAAACAGCAAACATCACATAAGCATAATTTTCACAGCCACCAATTGTATTCATTACAGAATATATAAAGGCAATATTCTCAAAAAAGTGCAGAATCACATCTTCCTTCTGTTTGTCTTGTCTTGTTGCATCTTGAATGGTTGCCACATTCATATACAGTATCTTCCTATAGTTGCCACTTCACACATTACCAAAGGCAGAACATGAGGAAAACACAGAAACATTTTTAGTTTTAACTATAATAATAAAAAAAACAGGTATTAATACCATGGGGAAAAACAATTGCTTTTAATGTCATATTGTGTATCATTCAGGCTAAAAATCTAAATTATTTTGTTGAAACAAAAAACAGCAGTGCATTATGGAATAATGGCAATGCTGGAATGGGTGGCTAGCCCCAATGATACTTAGTAAGCAAAATCCTGCACTCTTCAAAAATGACTGATATCAAACTAAACAAATGTATTCTAACTCCAAGTATAGAGGACTACTAATGAATCTCCAGGCATTGACCAATTGGAAATAAGGTTTCTAAAAGGTGCATGACAGAGTAGCTCCAGTTTTAACAAAACTCTCTGACTGGAGTTTATGTGAAGGGATATTCCCTACAATGTGGAAAAATGCTAAAATTGTTCCAATTTTTATAAAAAGGTGACCCATCAAATCCCACCAACTATAGAACTATAGCCTTGCTGCCTGTGGTTTCTAAGGTTCTGGAATGACAGGTACATGGACAGCTTTATGACTACATGGAGAGATGTGGGCAGCTGTCTGTGTACCAGTCTGGGTTCAGAAAAGGGCACTCCACTAACATTGCACTCACCGACATAATTGACATCTTGGTTTCCTCCCTTGATGGGGGGATGTTGGTGGGTGCAGTGTTCTGGATTTGTCAAAGCTTTTGATATAGTGCACTATCAAATACTGATGAGAAGGCTCTAAAATTCAGGAGTGTCAGAAGATGGTAGGAGATGATTTCGGTCTTATTTAACAAATCGAACTCAACAGACTGTGGTGGGTAAATAATTATCAATAAAAGCAGAGGTGAAGTGAGGGGTGCCCCAGGGGTCAATCCTGAACCCACTTTTGTTTCTGGTCTATTCAAATCCAGTAATCCAAACAGTAAGAGTCTCAGATATTTGTCTATACGCAGACAACACTGTTTTATTAGTTAAAGGTAAAGACATTTGTCAAATACAAATGCATTTACAAGCAGATTTTGACAAAATTCAGGAATGGTTTGGGAAGTCTAATTTGGTTTTGAACAGCGGAAAATCAAAGACCATGCTTTTCACCCAAAAAAACTAAACATAAAGTGACCCTGAAAATTATATCTAAGGATGGTAGGGAGTTAGAACAAGTGAGTGAATATAAATATCTAGGTTTTTGGATAGACCAGAGACTGACCTTTGAATAACACATCAATAAGAAGGTAAATAAATTGAATGGAAGACTTGTGGCCCTGCGTAGAACAGGCCATTGCATAAATGAATCTATTAGGAAATCTGTAGTAAACCATATGTTGGTACAAGTATTAGACTACGGAATAAATATTTATATGTTTGCCAGGGTCTCTGAAACAAAAAGGGTCAATATTTCATATCGCAGGCTGGCAAGATTTGCTTTGAAAGCAGCTAGGAGGATCCATCATTGTAAACTATATGAGGAGTTAAACTGGCTCACCTTAGAAAATAAATGAAAAATTATATGGGTTACCATGACAAGGCAACTTCTCAATTCAGGGAGACCACTTTATTTAAGAGAAAAACTACAGAAAGTGGAACATATTTAAGAACTGAGACACACAACAAAATTGAGGGAGTTCAAAATAACCACACCAAGAACTAGGACAGGAGAAATGTCTTTTGCCTACGTAGCAATAAAATTCTGGAATGAGTTAAAGATTCAAGGGAAAAACATAGATATGGGTTCATGTGAGTTTAATACTGCCTTAAAAAATGAATTAGCAGTACGATGTACTTGATTTGATTAAGTATAGAAGGTTTTAAGAAAATTGTATGTAAACTTTTGTTATATTTGATATGTGCAACTGATTTTCAACATCTAAAACAGGAACACCTTGTAAATACGATTTTATCCTAATGGTGTAAATAAAAATAAATGTTTTTTACTACTACTACTACTGAGCCCCACCAATTTGACCTTTGTAGACCTTCATCAGGGCGTCAGACACATGCATCAATACCACTGACAAACAATGGCTTTAAACCTCATATTTTGTATTATTAAAGCTAAATATCAAAATTATTTTAATTATTTTGATGACCTGGTATTGTGATAATACAACAGAAGATGATAGCATGCAATATTACTAATATAGGACCCCTTCAACCCATACAAAAGTCAGAAGTCAGAGAGGTCACCTGTAATATGGATATACTGTATGCTCATATCTGAATGAGTTTAGCAGTACTGACCCAAAACATGGGTCATGCATTACCCTGTATCACAATGTAACCAGAATCTCAAAAATAACAGCTAGTACCAATAATGCACTCAGAAATAATGCAAAATCTGGCAAGACTATTTGTGAAACTCAAGAATATTAAAATTTACTATCTATCATTACATGAATGTGTGACACAAATGTTACAGGGTCAAAAAAGGGGGAATGAAACATTGAGCTGGAGTCTTTACATAATAAGCACTGCTCCAACAATACATGGCCATGAAAATGTAAAAAATGGGAAGTTAATCCTTTCTACTAACTACAGTACACTGTAAAATTAGCTAGAAATGTGGTTACTATAGATACTGTTCTCTGAAAACAAGACTGATTTAAAAATGTTGTGGAGGCATCGCTGGAGGAAGAAGAAATGAATGAAAAAGGCAGGGTATATAATGTACCTATTCACCCACTACAAAAAATGTTTTAAAGAAATGGTAAAATCACAATGTGATCATTCAACCCTGGTGCCATTAGTGCTCCTATGAAGTAAATCCAATACAACTCCCACTTCAAAATAAGATTTTCATAGTTACCTGCCCTCGCATCCCAGCATCACCTTTTCAATTTCACTGAAGATGAAGTTATGCAAATCAATGTCCACTTTGTCCATGGTCTGTTTACCCAAGCATTATTACTATCTGTACTACAGATAGACCCTGAATGCTCCCCTATGCTCACATTAGAGCTGGATTAGTTTTTCCTACATTGAACACCCAACAGAGGCAAGGGGCCAGGTACACCCATCATTGAGTGCTACAGTTCATAAAGTTGGTGACCATAGGCTGGCCCACCAGCACAGTGGCAAGGTTTACCACTGTGATGTGGGTGACCTGGGTTCGGTAATGGCCTCGGGATGCTAGAAAGCCGACAGGGGGCAGGGGTGGATTAAGTATTCATAGCATTCTCTCCCCCTCCAAGGGGGTTAGTGTGACTCCAATCTGGTGCTCCTGGGTGACCACAGGATGCACCATGACTGGAACACCCATGAGCTTCACTACTTGGGGGGCATGTCAGATGTGCAACGCAGTCACATTGAGGTGTCTGCATTGACACATCCCTTCACAGAAAAGAAAAAAATGACTCCAACATGTCAAATGAAGCCTTCCTGCCCCATAGTGGACCTCAGTACCCCAGCACATCCATTTCTGAGCACTGACAGATTTGCACCAAGGGTACTACAAAGGCTCTGCCCTGGGGGGCAATCCGGGGGCACTGTGATCAGGGAGAGGCCAGGTCCTGTCAGTGGTGATAAGGCAGCTTAAGGGGATAGCCAACAGAACAAACAGTATAGTAAGTTAAAAAAAAAGGTTGTTACCATGTACTCCCAGGGTATGTTCACAGTTGTGAAGGAAGTAAACTTGCTTGCCATACCACAATGTTTACAGTGCCCACATAGAAAATTTCCATGCGGGAGTTTGGTAGCCGCCGTTGTTGTGTGTCTCAGAGGGTGGGCTGGAAACTGTGGACCAACCAATCAGACAGATTCTTACCACGTTTAGAGCCCATACAGGGTGGAATTTGGAATATTTCAACCAGTGTAGATTCAGTACATAAATTACTCCATTGTATTACCCTTTATATCTCTTTGGATTGTCTTCAGTATGTTGTGGCAAAGTTCAGTGTCATTAACTACTAGTTGTCTATTTCTATATGCCAGTAAATCTCCTCTAATTCCTTTGCATAATCTTTCACTGACTCTATAGTCTCCCTCACATTCTGTCTTACCAAAAAAACACTGCTGCATTTATCTGGTTCTCTTTTCAATGTTGGATAGCTGGGAACAATTCCTGCATATACACTTGAACTGTGATTTGGGGATATTACTGATGGTGTGGCACTGGTGACAGCTGGAGGTATGAAGAATAGTATTTTAATCTGATGACTTCATAGAGACACCTGTTTTTACTGTGCCATCTGCTTGTTTGAAACATCCAAGTCTAGAAAGTATGCATTCTGCTTACTTGATTTCACTATACACCTTAAATGTTTGTTGAAATAAATTTTCCATGTAAGCCACAGTGCTTGACAATTCATCCTCATCCCCGTGCCATACCAACAGTACATTTTTGATAAAACAGCACCACAGCCTATATTCAGGAACATTATCTCCAGTGTTAGCACCACTTTACATTGCCATCAATCATCTGATTCATCAGTCTTCAATGTTGTTGTTCAATGGCACACTGTTGAAATAGGAAAAGCTACATAAATTAATACTAAACTGGAGGTTATGTCTGTCAATAAAGGCCCACAAGCATATTCATTAGTAATATGGGTTTGCTTATAGACTATATGTCACCTCCCTCTCTCATTTGCTTAGATATAAATTTGCATAACTGGGGGCAGAAGTTGCACCAATTGCGGTCCCCTTTGTTTGAAGATAAAATTTACCTTGAAAAAAAGGGCTTACATGTCAAGACAAACTGAAACAGATGCAATAAAAATTCCCTCTATTGAGTGTTGTAATTAGTATCTGACTCCAACCAAAATCTTAAAGTCTCCAGGCCATCTACTTGTGGTGCGTTTGTGTACAGTGATTCGATGTCCATAGATACCAACAGCCAGGACTCCTCTATTTGTATGTCCCCTAACATATTCAATATTTCAGTGGTGTCCCTTACAAATGAGGGGAGTTTTTTTTACAAGATCCCTAATATGGGTATTCATATACCAGGATAATAGTTCAGTTAATGGGACTACCTCTTTGGGATGGCCTAGAAGCTTCACTACTCGCTTATGCACTTTGGGTAAGCCATGAAAATTTGCTCTAATTGGGTCAAATGCCTTAAAAAACTCTTAATTACCCTGTGTTATAATTGCTTTATTACAGACATGCTCAAGATAGCTGTCAATTTCCCTCTTATAGACGTCAATTTGGTAAGACTACAGGGGCTTGTACAACTCTTCATTGGCAACTTGCCTTTTGATCTATTCAGTATAGTCACTTGAGTTCTTTTACCACTGTAGATCCTCCCTTATCCGTGGGCTTGATCATTAGCAACTACATGGAATTAAATGTATTTAAGTCACAGTCTACTTTCACCCCCCCCATATAGTAGCACAGTACAAGTGTTTGATATGGCATAGTTGAGACAAATCTAACAGATTCAAGACAATACAAAGACTATGACTTTGTAAATATAGCAACAGAGGAGAGTAAATCAGTTCATGAATTGGCTAATAACATGCTGCTAACTCAAATGGGGATAGCCTTGGGGTCTAGAAGGTGGCAGATGTAGTTCTGTTTCATGGGAAGGGGGCAAGGAACAAGCAGGGAACTATAGATCTGTCAGTTTTACCTCCACTGTAGGGAAGCTGATGGAGTCACTTTTCAAAGAGGACCCCATGGACTACCTGGATAACAACAGTCTCCAGGATAGTAAACAGCACAGGTTCATGGCAGGAAGGTCTTGTCAAACTTATGGGGGAATTGGAAAGAGGCCACGCCATGGATTTGGTTTACATCTGACTCCTGAATACTCAGATTCAATGTAGTCAAATACAAGGTGCTACACTTGGGAAGAAAAAAGAGGGGTGTGACCTAAAAACACTGTGGAGTTCCTTTTGATGCAATGGATGAGGAAAGAACCTGGGGGTCATAATAGAGGAGAGGCTGAAGTAGGACAATCCCTGTGTGATCACTGTTTAAAGGGGCTATCAAAATCATGGGATGCATCAAAATTGTTGTGACAAGCAGAGCAGGGGAAGTAATCTGACACATTTTTTTGACTAAGTATATTTCATTAAAGATTTCATCAAAAAGGACAAATAACACACACAACAACTGAACAAGAACCAAAGAAAATAAAAGATACAATACAATAAAATCAGGAAAAACAAGCCACCCCCACACCCACCCCATCTTTCCTGCTCAGTCAAAAGGTCAACCCCATGAGTAGGGCAATACCAGGATTAAAAGGTCAGCACCACTGAATAACAGAGAGAACGCAGATGCTGTAGTCTCAGGGGCCAAATGCATCCATTAGAAAAGGTCCATTATCCCCAGCAATGCATATAGCATCCCCCAGCTAGAGCAAAAAGATGCATACTTATGTCACATAGAGGCTAGCATCTTTTCCATATGGAGAGCTTGCAGAACTTCCACATGTCAATCCTGAAGGGTAGGAGAAACTGTATCCTTCCAATGTTGTAATGTGATCTTTTTGACTGCCAGCATGACCAGCATGAAATGGTATCTGCAGTGGCCCATGAGTTGTTCAACCCCCAATCAGAGTAAGCATCTCTCCAGGGTGAAGGTGTCATTTAAGCCTAGAAAATGGTTCAAATATTGGGAGACCTGGTGCCACAGAATATGTTTTAATGTATTAACTGTGGAGTTACGTTTAGTGCATAGTGGGGAGTCCAGAACCTTCCAGGCATGCAGCTTTTCAAGAGTATAATACAAATCTTACAACATTTTTATCTGCATTAGACTTCAGTGGCCTATTTTGATACATGCATGGGTACTGAGGCAGATTTTCTTCCAGTTCTGGTCTGAGGCATCCCAAGGAAGAACCCTGACCCAATAAGTGGGATGTTTCTTAAACCTGTTTTGCACCATGCTGAATCAATTGAGGCAGAGCTGGGGAGTCTGGATACCTGGGGCGGTGGGCACCCATGACTCCCACCATCACAGGTCTACCTTGAAAGAAAAAAAAGAAATATTTCTTGGGTAAACTATAGCAGGCCTGAAGATATGCAAAGGTGGCCCTACAGTCATCAATAGTGATTTTGGAGAGAGAAGTAATCTGACATGTAACATAGCCCTAATTAGGCCCTTCTTAGAGTACTGCATGCAATTTGCTTTCTTCAATACAAAAAGGACATTGAGGCAGTCAACACGGTGCAACACAGCGCTACTGAAAGATCAGCTATATTGGGACAAAAGCTATGAAGGAAGGTTGGAAGCCCTTAATGTGTTCATCCTGAAGAAAAGTAGGCCAGGAGATGGCATGATCTTAGTCTTTCACAGACTCAAGGGTTTTGACAAGAATGAACAACTGGAAATGTTTGATCTGGTGCCCTGCAGGAAACACCCTGAAGCTCAGGAGTGGTAAATCAATCGGTGCTATATAATGTTCTTATGTAATAAGATACTTCTGCAGCTAGCCTCATAAATGCCCTGTTATGCTTTAGATGTGTTTATATGTATATATTTGCCCGGATATTCAGACTGCACCTGGCAGGGGCGCAAGCCTAGGCGCAATGCAACTGAGATGTGCCGGGGCCAGGACCAGGACCAGGCAATATTCAATGATGATGCCCAATGGTGCATCACCGTTGAATATGGCAAGGTCAGTGCATATATTGCACCTGGTGCTGTGGCACTGCACCAGTGCAAGCCACAGATAGGGAGCAGGGGGATGAGCCAGTGTAAGTGCAGTTGCACTAGGTGCATCACCCGCAATATTCAGCAGGGGGCATGCAAATGAGGCCATAATATATGCAAGGCGCAAATGGGGCCATTTGCATGTTATTATGACACCATTTGCATGCCTTGTGCAGGGCAGGGCAGGCCAGCAACTTGCACCTGCAGCCCTGCACAGCATGACGTGTCCCGGGGCATCTCCCACCTTGAAGCCACAATCACGCAGTAAAAGGTACAATTGATAGGCCTGGTAGTCTAGTGGCCCCCCACCCTCCTGTGTCCCCGATCGCTGGAATATTACCATTATCATGTCCCTGGTAGTCTAGTGGTACCCCCCCAACCTGTTGCCGGGATCACGGTACAGCACCATATCATCAATCCCTGGTAATCCAGTGGCACCCCACAGCCTCTCTCACCCACACAGCACCCCTTGCCCCCTTCACTGAAACCTGCATGCATACTGCATGGCCACCTGCTAATTGACAGTTACAGTATGGGTTGTAAGCCTATTGGTCCACAGTGTGAACCGATGGGCTTGCAGGGCATACTGTTCTAGGCAGTCCCACATATGTGAATGAGAGTCATTCACATATTCAGAGACTATCTAGTACAGTTGCCCTGCAAGCCCGTTGGTTCACACTGTGACAGTGCTTACAGCCATACTGTAACTAGTCGATTAGTGGGCGGGCGGTATCGGGTGGACTGGCCGCCCGCCAACGGACGGGGGAGTGGGGTGGGCAGGGGTGCTGGTGGGAGGAGTGAGGGGTGCCACTGAATCACCGAGGGTAGATGATATGGTGCTGCGCGATCCGCGCAATGGCGGGGATACCACTAGACTACCAGAGACATGAGTAATGGTACTATTCCGGCGATCAGGGACTCAGGAGGGAGGGAGGGGGCCACTAGACTACCAGGGACAGGCTAACAGAACAGTTATTGGGGCATCAGACCTCAGGAGGGGATCCACTGGACTACCAGGGATATGAGTGTGCTTGTGGATGATGTTCTGGGTGGGTGGGTGGCCAGCACAGCTGTCGGCTACTGTGTTGCACCCTGCATTATAGTGGCCCATGTGTGGGTGGACGGGAGTTGTTCCCACTCCTTACGGGCTCAACTTTGAGCCCCCCTATGCAGTGCACTGTGGGGTTGCGCCAGCATATGCACCGCACTTCCTGGGTGGAATATTGGGATGTGCCGCATATGCATGGACATGCCCCCCTGCATCTGTGCCACATACATTACCAATGTGCTCCATCTCATGGGGATTTGTGCCGCACAACCTGCCCCTTTGAATATTGCACCAGGGCACAATGGGGGGTTGCGCAGGGCACAACCCTGTTGCTCCATGCTCAACCCCTTTGAATATCTGGCCCATACAGCTACTGTATCTTGTATGGTTATAAAAGGGCATTCTTGAGTTCTTTGGGTGAGAGAACTGTAAAGCAAAGCTGAGCACTTCTTTCACACAAAGGACTTAAGAAGGCACTTTTATAACCATAAGAGATCATGTAATCGTACATATAAACATATTATACTGTAAATCATATTGAAGATTTCTGTGGTAATAAAAATGGAAACTGAAATTAAAACCAAAATGAAACCCCTGTGTAGGAAATAGACTGTCAACTGAACTCCATTTTAGAACTATTTGCATGAAATACCCTGTTTGGTTATAGGAGTGTCTGAAATGTTCAGAAATAAGCAATCCTGATTGACTTAGCATGATAACATGATTTCTACGTTTGTGTCCTCTGTGTGTGTGTGTGTGACATTTGCACCCTTCTGTGCACCTTTCCTTATTTACCCTTGTG
This sequence comes from Neoceratodus forsteri, assembly GCA_016271365.2. Taxonomy (NCBI): domain Eukaryota; kingdom Metazoa; phylum Chordata; order Ceratodontiformes; family Ceratodontidae; genus Neoceratodus; species Neoceratodus forsteri. The sequence goes on along the minus strand of CM057455.1, from coordinate 761,006,014 downwards.
GCCTGTTAGCCTGCTTTAGTTCTGATCATTTTCAGGTAGTCACCTACATCCTGTACTGCATGTGCTACACTTGTTGTAGATATTGCCAGCATTGACTCTCAACCTACTTTTGTCAAAACATTGGTGACTGGAGACCAACCAGGAGGTATACGGGCCTGTACCATGGTGATGGCCTACATCCATCTGGGAGGGATGTTTCAGTCCACAGTGGATGGTTTAAATGTTACTTTGTTGAACATTTAAAGTCACTGAGGGGGTGGAAGAAGGATTCAGGGAGACATAAACTCTCCCACTGCCACAGGCTGAAGCAGAGAGAAAGGAAGACTCAAGGAGAGATAAACATCCAGAGTGCAAAATAAAGGAGAACAATTGGTGTAGTAGAAAGCAAACAGAATGGGAACAGGAGTTGTAAAAATAGAGGGGAAGAGGAGGCAGGGCAAAAAGGAAAAAGGTGGTTAGCAGTTAGAGTGGTAACAAAGTGCAGAAGGCCATGTGTGCAAACACAAGAAGTCTAAGAAATAAAATTCTAGACCTAGAAGCCATCATTGTGGAGGCAGACCTGGATATTGTGTCTATTACTGAGTGATAGTGCACAGGAAACTATGACTGGCACATGGCTTTACATGGCTATACTCAGTTCATGAACGGCAGTTTTATTGTTTATTTATTTGAAAATTGCTAACTGGAAAAGGCCCACAGAGCTGAGTCTCATGTCCAGGTGTGAACTGGGGAGAGAGGAAGGGAGGAGGGGTGTTATATGCAAGGGTGGGCATCAAAGCTACTGAGACACATGGAATCCAGCAGGGAATAGAGGAGTTGGAGGTACTGTGAGTCACTCTGGAGACAGGAATCAGAACCACTATTTGCACTGGCATGCTCTTCAGACCTCCAACAGAGGGAGAGAAACTGGATAAGGCACTGACGGAAGCCATTAGCACAATGGTAGGAAAAAGAGGAGGTACTGCTGGTCGGGAAGCCTCCCAGCCACAGCTTCAGCTAGAAGTAGGGACATCCTTGAATCCCTGCCGGGGGCATTTCTCAGGCAGCTAATCAGGAAGCCCATTCATGATGAGGCAATACTGAACCTGGTGCTCACTAACAGGGACAATGTTGCAGATATCAAGATGGGAGGCCACCTGGGGACCAGTGAGTATTGTACAGTGTGGTTCAACATAAGGACAGCAGTGGAAGCAAACCACACAAGGCTGAGGGTCCTGAACTTCAAGAGGGTAGATTTAAAAAAATGGGTGAATGCCTCAGAGTTCACCTAGCAGGGGAGAAGACATGGGTGGGGTGGAGGAACAGTGGGCTAAGTAAAGAAAATGCATAGTGAAGGCAACAAACCTCTGTGCAAAGGAAGTGAGTAAAAAAAAAGAGAATAGAGAAACCATTATCATTCTCAAAAGAAGTGGCTAAAAAGGTAAAGACTAAAATGGAAGTAAATAAAGACACATAGGGAAGAGGACAGGAATGTGTTTTAGGAGAAGAAGATGGAAGCAGTGACATCAGTGAGGAGCACAAAGGTGCAAACTGAGCAAAGAATAGCCCAAGGGGTAACTTTCAGGGCAAGACATTTTTTAGGTAAGCAAGAGAAAAAATAAAGACTATGGGGGAGATTGTGAGGTTATGAAGGGTGGGAGGACTGTGTAGAAGAGGATCAGGAAAAAGCAAATATCCTGAACAAATACTTTTGTTTAGTCTTCAAAGAGGAAGGGGAAAGGAATGGGCCACATAAAAGCAGTAGGAGGACAGTGACAAGGGAGGTAGACAAATGTCTTTTTACAGAGAAGAGAGTCTTGAAGGGACTCATAAATCTAAATGAGAACAAAGCTTTGGGGCTCAAGGATATTGAGGGAGCTCAAGGAGGTACAGGCTGCACCTTTGACTGCCCTTTTAACAATTCACTAGAAACAGGAGTAGTACCATAGGACTGGAGGGGGGAAGATATAGTCCCACTTCATAAAAGTAGTAGCAGAGAGGAGGCAGGTGACTATAGGCTGGTCAGCTTGACATCAGAGGTGGGGAAGTTAATGGAGTCACTGCTAAAGGAAAAGACTGTGGAGTATCTTGAATCAAGCAGGTTACAAGACCTGAAGCAGCATGGAGTCACTTGGGGGGGGGGGGTCATGTCAGATAAATCTAATAGAGATTTCTTTGACTGGGGGACTAGGGAAATAGATCAGAGTGGGGCAGTTGATGTGGTATGCTTAGATTTTAGTAAGGCTTTCAATAATGTTCCATATAGGACACTCATAAGGAAACTGAGCAGCTTATGGGAGAGGGTCCTAAGATGGCATACTGGGCAATAAATTGTTTAAGGGATAAGTGAGAGAGGGTGAAGGTAAACAGTGTCCACTCTGGGGAAGGGATAGTGACCAGCAGGATGCCTCAGGGCGCAATTCTGGTACTAGTCTTCTTTAATGTCTTTTTAAATGACTTTACAGATGTGCTGGGATTGAAAATATGCTTCTTGGCAGATGACACCAAAATCTACAATAGGGTGGACACTCCAGTGGGGATGGAAAAAATATGCAGAGATCTGAGAAAACTGGAGGAGTGCTGAAGTGTAAGGCAGCTGAGTTTCAATGTGAAAAAGTGCAAAATCATGCACTTGGGACACAGAAAACCAGAGGCAGAGTACATAATGGGAGAAGAGGTATTGTTGGTCATCAAACAGGAAAGGGACCAGGGAGTAATCATATCTGAAGGTGGTAAGATAGTGTAACGAGGCAGTTGGTAAGGACTGTGGGATGCTGGGGTGCATCAGGAGGGGTATCACCAGCAAAAGGAGGGAGATGGTGTTGCCTTTGTTTACACTGCTGACAAGACCCCACCTGGAGTACTGTGTCAAGTTCTGGATACCACATCTCAGGAATGACATAAACAGAGTGCAGGCTGTCCAGAGAATGGCAACAAATATGGTGCAGGGGCTGCATCACACACACTATGAGGAGAGACTGAAGGACCTCAATATCTACACTCTGGAAGACAGGAGAGAGGGGAAACATGATATAGACTTATAAATACCTCATAGAGGTAAATAAGGTACAGAAGGGGATTTGTCAGAGGAAAAGATGTACGAAAACAAGGGGACATGCAACAAAGGTGGAAGGGGGGCTACATTTAAGAGAGATGTCAGAAAATATTTATCCACGGAAAGAATGGTGGTTGCCTGGAACAGTACTGCAGCGAAAACAGTAATGGGATTCAAAAATGCATAGGATATGCACAAGGACATCTTCATGGAAAGGTAAGTGGGGAGGAGCCTAAAATCAAATAGGGTCTGTGGTGTCAGCATAACCAGGGAGAAAAAAACGGTCAGACTGGATGAGCCAAGCGATCTTTATTGGCCTCAATCCTATGTTTCTTTGATAACACCATTAAACATATTGCTATCAGCTGTACATACTGCTGCGTTATTTTTATTGTACATATTAACTGTAACACTTTCCACTCAATATATTGTTTAGCTGTACCCCACCCCTGGGTCACTCCTGGTAATGAGCCTTGGCTCAGTGTACCTTTGCAGATTATCAGTTTTCAATAAATAAATTAATAAACAAATAATTGCTTGAAAGCAGTAATGGCTAAGGCAGGATTGTTAAATGCAGAATTACTTCTCTCAATTTCAGGAAAAGGTTTCATTTTTCTATAGTGCCCTTGTTAAGTCCCAGAGTGCTCTACATATCACACAAATCAGACAAAATGAAACAATAATATGAATAAACTACAATAAATATATAAGTTATGACATAAACAGTCAAAATATAAATACAAGTATCTGAGTAAGTCCTGAAAAAAAGAAAGATAAATAGATAGTAGGGCCATGGTTACCTAGGTTGAAGAGTTACTTCCTAACCTCCACATTGAAGTGGCTTTTTATAAAGATCCTATTCACAGCTAGCAGGAGGGAGTTTTGTACTATAAGGGTGGCCACAGAGAACGCTCTGTCCCCCATAGATATTTACATGAGTGTGGGGAACATGTAGCAGCCTATGATATCTGAATGGCAGCTATAGAATTTCTGTCCATTGTTTGGGCTTTTGTTATAAACCCCCATTTAAATTGGACAATCCAGATTTGTAATTTAATTGTATTTAGCCACTCTCATTTTTTGGAATTATTTATGCAACTTTATATGAAGTGCTTTTCCAGAGTGCTTTGAGTAACTCACACCATACAGACAGAAACATGAATGAAGGAGACAGATTAACACAGTTGACTTTCGTGTGTGTGGTCAGAAGTATTTATTTATTTTTTGACTCAGGGGCTGAATAACAGTCATGATCTGGACTGCTTAACTGCATTTGTTGAGTAAGATTCAACATACTGGGACCTGCAGTTCATGACCAAAGACTGATATACTCTAATGAGTCTGCTGAGAATACAGTGAGCAAGCCCAGAGATTTCTTAAAAATTAGGGGAGGGGCAAGGGAAGACAAAGCACATCCATAGCTCAGCTATGATTTTTTGGTCTGGCTGTCACAAGATTTACTAGTTTTTATCAATATTTCATAATCACTGAAGAAGAACTCTGTCTAGTAAGAACCATAGAACCATACCATGTTTGTTTTGGATTTCCTTTTTCTCATGGTCTTGGAGTCTAGCCACACTAACATAATCGGACTGAGAAATCTGACCACGTAGTTTACTCTGGTAGTTTTTTTTTTATTTCTGTCTATAGCAATTGTCTATTCATTAATGCTATACATGGGAAATAATTTTATGTATTATTCATGTGTACTATAATCCCAATCTGAGCAAAATATATATTTCTTAAAGAGCTATTAGTGCTAAACTATAGCAGACAAAAAATGTTAGTATTTTTTTTTAACATGAGTCTTTTTAAGTAGATTTTTTAACAATACAGTTCATACACAAGCAACATGTGCTGAGTATGACAGCATTGGAATAACTGGTTAAAAAGGAAACACATCAGGCGCCCTATGAAGTGTACAGAAATGGTACAGAACTAAAACAGTGATATGTCATGTGACAGATCTGCAAAGAACTAATCAATATTGGCAGATCACCAACAGACATATCTACTATGTCACATAAGTAACCAATCTGAACTAGAGCTCTCTTCCCTGTTAATGTCCTGATTTTTGAATTGTTAACAGCTTGTACTGTCCTGTACTTTGTTTGTAGCACCAGTTTTACCTTAATCAGGATTAATAAAGTATACTGAATGTTAAAAGAACTAGAGCTCTACCAGAGGGACTGTGAGAAGTGAGCAGTCTGGAGGGAGTAGGGATTACCACACCAGCTGGGTGATCCGAAGAGTTTACTGGGTTGTTCTAAGGGAGCAGAGCAGAGGTATGATAGTAAGAATATGTCCAATTTATTATGAAAGGGATCCATTTTTTCCAGTGCTTTGAATGAGAGTATCTCAGAGGTTGCTGACTTTTAAAGTGCAGAGTGCTGTGAGAGCAGGGAGCAAATGCTCACTTGTCTCTAAGTCATTACGCTCAGACATTTGGCCTCTATTATTGTTGTTAGGAGCCAGCATTGGTGAGGTTTTGGTAGTACTGCTATTTGGGAAGTGATCCCAAGAATTGTCAGGTCTGGTGAGTGTGGAACAGGTGTGGAGTATCTTGGAGCAGTCATCAAGAATCCCCTGCCACAGACAGGAAAGCCTTGGACAGTCCCACAGGACATGTAACAAGCCTGAGTCAGGTAGTGAGCCTCTCCAGCGTGATGAGTGTGATAATAACTCCATACCAAGCAGGATAATTGGGGTCCTATACCATCTGGGAAGGATCTTCACCTGTACTGGCCCGTGTTTCTTGTCCCTGCATGCCTGGTGAGCTGTAGAGATGCAAGACTCCCAGTGATTTGATGGTATGGCATGACCCAGCTCTTGTTCTTACTACAGTCTGCTTGCATCCAGAGCAAGTTTCAGGCATCCCTAACTGTGGCATGTGTTCTTCCAACCAGTCCTTTTGAGGCAGTGGAAAGGTTTAACCTCTGTAGCCAGCACTAGGCTAAGAAAGGATGTAATCTGCTTTCAAATGGTGGCATGGCCACCCTTAATTACAGGTATTTCCAGAAATCAGTGTGCAGGGTTACTGATCTTGCCTGAGTCTGCTGGAAGGAGAGCAGTGTCTCAGTACCAGGTATGGTGATGTCCAACAGTACTCTGATATTTTTCTCTTTCCTTCCTTTTCACATGATGGGCTGGCCTCCAACTTGTATATTCACAGTTTGCCAGATATAGGTATTCACTCTGATGGGGTTCTTAAGGATTTGGGAGTTGAAGTGAGGGTCAAGCATTTGCTCCAGTCCTGCATCTGGTTAGTATGATGTGGTTAGAAAAAGAGGCTCTGCAGACTTATGATCCAATAAGATGCTGAGGCAGGGTATCTTTGTGGCCTCCATTTCAAGCCTCACCAGTTCTGGTGAGTTGGTCGAGGGGGGCGTGAACCATTTGAATGTTTGCGTCATGTGATATGCCAGGGTATAACCCTCGAATCAAGGGAGGCCAACATCCCCTTTGCTCTAGTGTGTTCTTAGCTTAGCCTTGCTCATTCTTGTAGGGTTTATTTTCCCATAGGAAATGGCTGATGAGGTGTTCCACTTTAAGAAAACTCTTATCTGGGATGTTGAGTGGCAGGTTGTCAAAGATGCACACAAACTGTATTCTCAGCAGACTCATTAGAGTATATCAGTCTTTGGTCATGAACTGCAGGTCCCAGTATGTTGAATCTTACTCAACAAAGGCAGTTAAGCAGTCCAGATCATGACTGTTATTCAGCCCCTGAGGCCTTGATCTTTCCCATTAAGTATAGGTTGCACTTAAGTCAGTGCCAAATTTCTTGTTTCAGGTCTATGAGTAAAGGAGAGATGTCCATTGATATCAATTCTGCCCATTTTGATTGTGACCTGGATCCCAAATATTTGAACTCAGTTATAGCACATTTGATTTGCAAGCCCTGGCAGCAGACAACAATTGACAACAGACAATAGACAACAATTGTTATGGATGGAAATAAAAAACTACCAGTGTAAACAACGTGGTCAGATTTCTACATAGATACATAGATACATAGACAGTGTCGGCAGATAAGGGCCTATGGCCCACCCAGTCTGCCCATTTGAACTTGTAAGTTCAGTTTGTTTTCCTAGAAGTCTGTTGCCCCTTACCCCTGACCTCTAGAATTCCTTTATGTCTATCCCATGCATTCTTAAATCCTGTGATTGTTTCAGCCCCCACCACTTCCTCTGGCAGGGTGTTCCACTTGTTCACCACCTGCTCTGTGAAGAAATTCTTCTCATGTTTCCTCTGAATCGTCCTCCCTCCAACTTCATCCCATGCCCTCTAGTCCTGGAACATCTTTTTCACTTAAAAATAGTGTTTTCCTGCACCCTGTTCCTCCCTGTAAATTACTTGTATGTCTCTATCATATCCCCTCTCTCCCTCCTCTCCTCCAAGGAGTACATGTTCAGTTTCTTAAACCTGTCTTCATAGGACTTGTGATGCAATCCATGCACCATCTTTGTTGCCCTCTTCTGAACCTTCTCTACCCTGTCTGTCCTTACGTAGGTATGGTCTCCAGAACTGTACACTGTACTCCAGGTGGGGCCTCACTAGTGTCTTGTATAGCGGAATTATGACCTCCTTTCCTGCTGCAGGATGCCCCTGCCTATACATCCCAGCATCCTACTTGCTTTACCTGCTGCCTTATCACACTGTTTCCTACCTTGAGGTCATCAGAGATGACAACCCCAAGATCCCTTTCCCTGCTTAGTGCATGCTATATCCTCACCCCCAACTGATATATTGTGCAAGGGTTTTGTGCCCCATATGCATTATCTTGCACTTCTTTGCATTGAATTTCAACTGCCAAACTCCTGACCATTCTTCAAGTTTCTGCAGGTTGCTTCTCATTCTGTCTACACCCTCTGGTGTGTCTACTCTGTTACAGAACTTTGTGTCATCAGCGAACAGTGAAATTCTGCCTTCTAGGTCCTGCGCAATGTCACTGATAAAGATGTTGAATAGGACTGGTCCCAGCACTGATCCCTGTGGTACCCCACTGGTCACTCTTCCCTCTGTGGAGGGACAGCCATTTACCATCACCCTCTGTGTCCTGCCACCCAGCCAGTTACCTACCCACCACACTACTGTCCTGCCCACACCCATATTCCCCAGTTTGTGTAATAGTCTTCTATGTGGCACAGTGTCAAAGGCCTTGCTGAAGTCCAGATAGGCCATGTCCACTGCCCTCCCCTGATCCACCTCCCTAGTCACCCAGTCAAAAAATTCAACGAGGTTGGTCTGAGATGACCTCCCCCTGGTGAAACCATGCTGCCTTGGGTCCTGTAGTCCATTGATAACAGATGTTCCACCAATCTCTCCTTCAGTAGTGCTTCCATGATCTTCCCACTACCGAGGAGGCTGACTGGTCTGTAGTTCCTGCTTCCTCTTGTTCCGCTTTTGTATAAGGGGACTACATCTGCTGTCCTCCAGTCTTTGGGTACCTCCCTGTTTCCAGTGATCGGCTAAACAGGATAGCCAGAGGTTCAGCCACCACCTCTCTTAGTTCTTTAAGGACCTGGGTGCACCCTGCCTGGCCCCATTGCTTTATCAATTTTACTTTCCAGTTCCTTCAGGACCCTTTCTCATGTAAAAGGGACTTGTGTCCATTTCTGCACCATTCTCACCCCTTGTACTCCCTTCAGACCCATTACCCTCCTCTTCCTCAGTAAAGACTGAGCAGAAATACCTGTTCAATATGTTAGCTTTACTGTTGTCATCCTCCACGCGGCTCCCATCCTCCCCCTTCAGTCTCACTATCCCTCCCTTTGTCTTTCTTTTTTCACTTATGTACCTATAAAAGGTTTTGTCCCCTCTACCCTCTATTTCTCAATCTGATTATGTTAGTGTGGCTAGACTCCAAGACCATGAGAAAGAGGAAATCCAAAACAAACATGGTATGGTTCTGTGGTTGTTATTAGACAGAGTTCCTCTTCAGTGATTATGAAATATTGATAAAAACTGATTCAGAGGGGGATAATGAAGTTTTAATGAGGTTGATGCCAAGGCCTCAAATAGTTGCAGAGTTATAGAGTACCTCACATGAATGAGGACGTGACTATCAGGGCTGTATCAGGTTGAGGAGAAGGTCGTTCGACGCAAATGTTCACCAGGTATGGTGACCAATTCACCATGATCCCCTGAATAGTGGATGTTGTAATCAGTTTCCTGGTTAGGGAATCCAGGGCCAGTAAGAAGAGGAGGGGGGGCAGGGGCACCCCTGCCTTGTGCCTCTCTGCAATTGAAATGGGGGACATATGGTCTGATTGGTGAGGACCCATGCTGAAGGGTCATGATGTACAGTAGGATGTATATCCAGTCTCTGAATCAGGGCCTGACCCATACAGTGATCAAGTACCTTGAAGGTATTCCCACTAGAAAGAATAAAAGACTTTGTGGAAACATATGGCTACTGCAGCCATGGAAGTGTCATTAGCTGTTGCATACAGTTCCAAATTCAGAAGCATTCACAGGTTATCAGAGCCAAATTTACCCTTCCTCAATCATGCCTGTGTGTAGTGTATTAAGTGTGATAGGGCATTCTCCAGCTTAGAAGCCAAGGCCCTGGCAAGTATTTTAATGTCAGTGGAAAAAAAGGGAAATATGACAGGAATTGATGCAGTCTATGTGGTCATCTGCTTTTTGGGCAGTAAGGTGACAATGCCCCCCCATTGTTTGTGAAGTTGCCCACTAGCCTGAGCTTCCCTCAGGGCAAAGAGCAGTGGGGGATTATCACATCAGGTATCAGCTGATACAAGTCAATGGGGAACCCATCCCTACCAGGAGCCTTCCTTTGTCCAGTGACAGGAGGGTTTGTGAAGCTCCTGCTCTTTGAGGAGGTTTGTCCAGCTCTTCCCTAGTGAGGTCTAAGAATCTAGGAATTGGGGTGGTCCCTGGCAAGTCAAGGACATGTAGAAGAGAGTAGCTGGATAGATAGGAGGAATACAGATGTTTGTAGAACTGGTGTATTATGAGGTTAATCTCTATGGGGCCAGTTGCTGTGCAGCCATCTAGTCTGTGGAGTGAGGGTATTCTTGACTCAGCTTGTTGCTTTCAGTGTCTATAGTTCAGGAGCCTGCCTCCCTGTTCTCCTGACTCCCACAATTTGTGTTTGGAGCACAGGAGTTGCCATTCTGCTTAAATCTGAGTAATTTTTAAAAGTACAGTAGTCCCTTATTACTTTTTATTTCAGAAGGGTTTTCTTGTTTGAGTTCACACCTGCACGGCGAACTACTCAGGATAGTAGGCTTTGAAGGGTGTGACACTGTGCAATGCAGAGTGCTCAGCAAGAGGTGCAACAGCATCACACCAATCCTCAACCAGGCTGGTCCTGATGCTGTTTTGCCTGCAGTGGTCTTCACTTGAAAAGAAAAAGCCACACCAATAAGGAGGTGGCTTTTTCCCTTCATGTGCAGGTCACCGCAGAGCAAACAGCTGTTGGCATCATGACATCTCCACCTCACCACCCCACCGGTCCCTGCCTGAAAGCTGGGAGGAGGTGCTTTCCTCACCTGCCTCCTCCACATCCCGCTGTCTCTGGCTTGAAGTTTCTCCCACCCATGCGGAGCAGGCCACAGTCTAAGCTCCATCTGGCTGGGAGTATTCAGTGCCTGAAGGCACTTTTACTGTAAGCATGATCAATCACACTGGCTGGGAGGAGGCTCTTTCCTTGCCTGCCACCTCCATGCCCAACTGTCTTCAGCCTGATGTTTCTCCCAGCCGTGTGGAGCAGGCCACAGCCTAAGCTCCATCTGGCTAGGAGTATTCAGTGCCCGCAGGCACCTTTACTCTAAGCACGATCGATTGTGCTGGCAGACCCTCCACCCCCCACCTGCTGACATCAGGGTGGTTAATCACCATTTCAGCATGTATCCCCCCTCATCCTTTAATGTGGCACACTGGGAGCCTACCCCAGTGTGCCAAAATCTACTTTGGTGTTGATGACACTGGGATGCCACTCCAGGTGTTGGATGCACCCCCAAACATATCCTCCAACCTCAGGGTGCCTAATTCCCAGGTCAGCATTGATCCCCTCTTGATCCCCACCCTCCCAGTACTCTGGCACACTGGGAGCCCACCTCAGTGTGCTGAAATCCATAGTTTCCCTGCAAAAAAGATAACAGACCCACAACATTTTTTATTTTTAAACCTGAAAACAAGAAAATGGTTCCTTGTTGTTCCCGCTGGCCCCCTCCCTCAACCTGCACCCTCCCTCCCTCTCTGCACCCCACCTCCCTTACCACTGGAAGTCAGAAGCAGTGATCTTCGGTGGACAGGAAACACGTCTGCACTCTTCAAATGTCAACCGCAAACTGAGGAAATGATGGTAATTCCTATAATGGCACTGAATGGGGATTTTCAACTTTGGTCCATGTCTCAGCCATTTTTGGTACTTTTGGTCCCACAATTTCAACATCGGGTTCTTGGGACCCCACCTCATGAACACAGGCACTATCATTTTGTTTCTCAGTCCCGAAAGATGATTTCATGGTCGCTGCGTGGAATCACCTTTTGGGACCAATTAATGAAATGACAGTGCCACTGTTCATGAGGAGGGGTGCCAAAAAGCCCTTGTTGCAAATTTGGTGAAAAAACTCCTAAACATTACTGTGTTATGAGCGTCCATTGCTCAGTTTCTATGCATGCTCATAATGTCATCAATTTTTAAGATTTTCACTCTCAAATTTCCAACATTGCCATTGTTTCGAATACCCTCATGAACCGCGCAGCTGTCATTTTTTGTATTCTTCCCAAAATGTGTTTTTGTACCTGTTGCGCTCAATGGCATGGTCACTGTATGACATCAACTTGCAGGACAGATTAATGAAATTCCAGTGCTACTGTTTATGAGGGGGAGGTCCCACAAAGGCCATGTTAAAAATCTGGTGAAAACGTAAAAAAAAATGACTGCATTATGAGTGTGTGTTGCGCAGTTTCTACGCTCACTTGTAACTTTGCCACTTTTTTATATTTTCACTCCAGATTTTCAACAACGCCATTTCTTCACACCTCCTCATAAACACTACATCTGTCATTTTTCACATCCTGCCCGAATTGTGTTTTCGCACCTGCTGCGCCGAATGGCACACTCGCTGTGTGAAATCACCTTTTGGGATTGAGTAACAAAATGATATTGCCACTGTTCATGAGGTGGGGTCCCAAAAAGTCCATGTTAAAAACTTGGAGCAAAAATACAAACAAACACCTGGGGCATTAGGATTTCCAACCATAATGCCCACAATTAAAATGCAAGGCCTAGGAATATACGCAGAAAAAATTTGGAAAGCATGTACAACAGCAATATCAACAGTGAACTCTCGGCATTGACAAATGCTTGTTCTATATACTCATTAGATGGTTTCCTATCTCATAGTATTGGGTTTGATATGAAAAGCAATGCATTACCTGAAAGCAGACAGATCTAGTTCTGTTCCTCCCACAATATCATCATCACTTGACCTCTCTCACTGTTACATCAAAAGCCTTGCTGCCTGAGTGAGAACATTTTTTTACATGTTACCAGTCAAGAAGTAGGAGACTTAATTTTTCTGGTTAGTAGTAACGTTACAGTCAGAGAGGTCACAGTCCGGATGATATACAGTATAGGGAGGAATGAAGTAAGCATTAAGCCACAACGAAGGTGGCATCTAATGGTGGATTAATGCATGGTTGGGAGGGTTGTGGCAAGAGACCGCAGGCTGAGTGCCTACAACGGGCCCAACCATGCATTAATCCAAAATTAGATGCCACCTTCGGAGTGGCTTAATGCACTTGTAACATGGCTTTGAATACTGTCTGGTTACTATGATGTTTATTTTCACACTCTCAATAGAACAATAGACACAGATTTTGATATATTGTCATTTCTTTGCTGCACTGTCTGAACATTTAACTGACTGTGATTTATATACTAATGTTGCCATAACTATGGCACCCATAACTATAAACTAAGTATATTTTAAGATTTGTGTCTCGTATTTATGCAGATGTGTATGGCTATTTCTCTCATAGGCGCCGTGGGAGGTCTATGAGATGCTCGTTTCTGCATTCCACTATCTCGCACACAATCTCATCTACATGTCTGCATACCTACTCTGTGTCTCCAGCGTATTGCTCCAATGTGCTGACACTCATCTTTCCTGGCTTCCCTTCCCTTGCCCCTTGCTTGCTTCACTTTCTCAGTTGCACTTCCTACTGGTCTTGTTGGTTTGTTTCTCACACCACTACTTGCGCTTCGCTGTCCCATGCACTTTCGGCGACTACAGATGGATGACACAGCTGATTTTCTCTTGCAACCCATTTGTGCTCTGTACCTGTTTCGCCCATTACTCCTCTGCCATCCTGCCCATCACTGCTCTGCTGCTCTGCCTGCTCCTACAGAGACTTGGTGAGTGCTCCAGACAGACAGTCATGGGGATCTGAGTCTATAGTTGGAATACACAGGTGCTGGTTCTGTGCTGCAGTGCTTCTCAACCTGTGTGGATCACTATGATATTTCAGTTTGGGGATGGCATTACTGTTGGATTAATGTCCACTCCAAACTACACTACCTGATCTGTTTTATCCAATCCACCGTGCTGTTTTCATGTTTCTTACATTTGCCATGTTACAATTGACTATATCAGCCCCCAAATAGAGTGCTGTCCAACACATCACATCTAATTCTGTCTGATAGAAAATGTTCTAATTAGCAAAATGGAAACAAATAATGCTTAAAATATAATGAATGATAGTTGAGTACTTCTGAAAGTTATTATATGTTCCATGTAGTATATTATCTCTTTATAGGCACAGTTTTAGTTAAATAACAGGAAACTATTCTTGGTTGCAAATGAAAATAGTTAAACATCAGCTAATGCCTCTAGAACAAAACATATTTAAACAGACTTTAGATTCTATTTCACATTTTCCTTCCCTCTCTTCTTTTTTTATATAAATAAGGAGATTTGCATGAAAACAGGATTTGTGTTCCTTGCTCCTTCTTCATATTCCCCACTTGAGAACACCGTTCGTTGCCTGTCACAAGTCACAGTTGTTTCCATGGCAACTGATAATAATGTTGCAAACAGAAAACTATTACTTCATTTGAAGAATCAGCAGTAGGAGCAGATACATTCTTAGTAGGGCTATGCAGAATTCCACTGGAGAAATCATGTGGAATGGCAATTCCACATCCAAAAATGCTTTTTGGGGTATTCTGTGAATTCAGCGACCGTGACTGAGTACCTACCAAAATGGTGACTCAATCGCGGCACCTTACACCACAGCGATGATGGAGGGAGGGTGACCGGATGGGTGTGTGTGTGAATATAGTGACATCCTATCGATACATGTATATGTGCATGGGGGGGGGGACGAACACGCTCAATGTGGGGTGGGACAGGAGATAGGCATTGTGAGGGGCGGTGCCATGGTGAGCTGCTGAGCTGCTCCCATCACGTGGTGGGTGAGTTCAGAGCTGGGGTGTGAATAGTGCTGGGTTTGGGTCAGGGCACAGGTGCCTTTTATTGCGCCCGGGCCAAAAATATTTTTGTGAGGTTTTGTACCTACCCCCCGGAGTTGAGGATCCTTAAGTAGGGTGCAGGTGGCAAAGTCCCCCGCAGAGAGGTGTGGGGGGTGAAGACCCCCACATTTACATTTAAAATCTAACTCCCTGGTGCCCTTTTGCTGTGCGCCAGGGACTGCATCACCAAATATTTTTTTAGTGATTGCCGTTTGCCCTAATGGTGATCACTATTCTGCGATTGCCATTATCACATAGATCTGCTTTTTGGAATTTCTTTTTAAATTCTGCAGAATTCAAAAGAGCATTTCTGCATAAACTGTTAAATAATTTGCTGTAGATCATTTAAACTGCAGTATAATTTTCTGCAGACTGTGGCAAAAGAATCCACTGTTTAATCAAACAACAGATTATTAATAGATTATTAATCCGGGAAAAACCTTTAACTTGCAAAATGTTGACATTATCCAAAATTCCAAGGAATTCCTTTCTGTTGGAAACTAAACATTCCATACAGCACCAATTCTAAAGGGCTAAGTTCTTGTTTTTATGCCAGTATCCTCAGCCATAAAAATGGGGAGAAGAAAATTATAGAACCATTTATGAAATATAAACTTAAGTGTGACACAATATTGTCTTCCAGGCTTTTCCTACAGGTATTAGCTGCTCTTCAGATAAATCAATAGAGTATGTGATATTTCTTTGGAAAAATATATATTTTAAATATAAAAGTGAGCCATATTATACTGTTACTGTATATGTGTTGTTCAAATGCAACTACAGAAGTCCCTCCTGTGTTGCTGGGCCGTGTAAGTGATATATTTTGTTGTGTCTTGGTAAGTACCAGTATTTCTAAGAAATAATTTTGGTTTTCCACTTTTAAGATACCATGTATTGCAATCAGTTAGGGCTGAAGCACAAAGCTTCAAAAAGTAAGGCAATGTGATGTTAGGATTGACCCCATTGGCCTTGGTGAATTGGAAGGCTATGCCTATGGTTCAATGGACAAGTAGCCAGCCACTCCCCCTTCCTGTGCTACATAAGCAGTTCCTCTGAGCCTCTCTCTCAAACACTTTTTCTTTATAGCTGGAGGTTCTGTCGGTCTGTCCTTTGCAGCCTGCTGCCCCCCATTCACCTGCCTCGTTGCGTTTTGGCTCTGCTTGTTTCTGCTGAACTTCTGTTGTCTGTTCTCTTGCATTTGGTTTGTATTGTTTGCCTCCAGCTCTGTGCTTCTTTGTGTTGCTTGTTCCCTATTCTTCTGTGTTTGTGTGTCTTTTGTTTTGCTTTCTTTTGGGAGGATTCTTTTTTTTAACCTCATTGTATTTTGCTAATCCAGAGCTCCTTGCTACTTGCTCCCATTTACTCACAATGCAACTGCAATCATTATCTGTGTGTTTCAGCTCAAACTGCTTCCCTGCTGCTGCTCACCATTCTATGCACCTTAATTGTTTTCACATGGTTTAGGCACATTCTGAGCCCCAGCCCATGCAGCTCAATCCTGTTTCCTGAACTTATACCATGTACCTCATTGCTGCAGTTTTCTCTGTGCTGCCTAGCCAATTTGCTGCTTTCAGAGTGTTTTCTCCCTACATCCTATGTTCATTTGAATTGCTACCCCTATAACTCATAATTAAGGCTGTAAGAAAATCATGGCATGCACAGATTTCACAATCTCAGCGATTTACCAGCGGTACCGTGAAATTGACTTATTTATTAATTTTACCATGAATTTGTTCGAAATGTTCAAAAAAGCCCCAAAAAGTTCTAATCTTTTGGACTACAAAGCAAGGATGGTACCTACTTGCTCACCCCCCACAGCTAGTAATGGAACCAGTGAACCAGAGGAGTGGCTATCTCTGCAAAGCAGTGTGCAAAAGTTGGAGATTAGTGTCCAAAAGGTGGATAAGCAGAAAAGGGGCAAAAGTCAGCAGAAGGGCAGACAGCAAGGAGAACCAGGGATAAATGACAACCAAGGAAGGGGCTGGAGTAGAACAGTGAAGCAGTCTAGGGAGGTCAAATTATGGAAAGCCATGTGTGCAAATGCCAGGAGCCTTAGCAACAAGATGGAAGATCTGAGGCTGTCATGGTACAGTCAGACCTGGACATTGTGGCCATCACTGAAACCTGGTGTAATGATAACCATGACTGGAGATGGCCATACCTGGCTAAACATATTCAGAAGAGACAGAGCAGGCAGGAAGGGAGGAGGAGGGCACTGTATGTGAAAAATGACATAAGGGCCACACAGATCCAGGAGGAACAAAATGGGGAGAGATACTGTGGGTTAAGCTGGAAAAGGAAAATGGGGCCAGCCATCCGCACAGGTGTGGTCTATAGACCACCAGCCCAGAGGAAGAAACAGATAGGGAGCTGATGCTAGCCATCCAAAGGATGGCTGACAAGGGTGAGGTAGTACTGGTTGGAGACTTCAATATACCAGATGTGGACTGGAGCATCCCAGCAGCAGCATCAACTAGGAGCAGATTTATCCTGGACTCCCTTCAGGGTGCCTTCCTCAAGCAACTGGTCATGGAACCAACTCGGCAGAAGGCAATACTGGACCTTGTGCTCACAAACAGGGACAGTGTGATGGGGGTAACAGTGGGGGAGCACCTGGTAACAGTGACCACCAGTCATTGTGGTTTGAAATCACAGAAAGAGCAGAACCAAACCACACAAAACACGTATCCTGGATTTTAGGGGCAGACTTTGGGAAAATGGGGAGATGCTTGAAAGAGGCATTAAGGGGAATGGGACAGGAATCAGGGATTGAGGAACAGTGGGCAGTATTTAAAATGGGGATTATAAGAACAACAGAATTATGCATTAAGCAGGTTAGCAAGAGGAAAAGAAAGAGGAGACCATTATGGTTTTCCAAAGAGGTAGCAAAGAAAGTGAAAGCCAGAAAGACTGCATTCAGGCAATACAAAAAGACACAGGCAGAAGGGGATAGGGAGAAGTACCAGGAGAAACAAAGGGAGGCAGGGAAGTCAGTAAGGGAAGCCAAAGCTCAGACAGAAGAACACATTGCAAAATCAGTGGTTAAAGGGGACAAAACCTTTACAGGTACATAAGTGAAAAAGAAGGACAAAGGGAGGGATAGTTAGACTGAAGGGGAGGATGGGAGCAGCGTGGAGGATGACAACAGTAAAGCTGACATATTGAACAGGTATTTCTGCTCAGTCTTTACTAAGGAAGAGGGGGTAATGGGTCTGACGGGAGTACAAGGGGTGAGAATGGTGCAGAAATGGACACAAGTCCCTTTACACGAGAAAGGGTCCTGAAGGAACTGGAAGTAATAAGAGTTGACAAAGCAATGGGGCCAGATGGGGTGCACCCCAGGGTCCTTAAAGAACTAGAGAGGTGGTGGCTGAACCTCTGGCTATCCTGTTCAGCCAATCACTGGAAACAGGGAGATACCCAAAGACTGGAGGACAGCAGATGTAGTCCCCTTATACAAAAGTGGGAACAAAGAGGAAGCAGGGAACTACAGACCAGTCAGCCCCACCTCGGTAGTGGGAAAGATCATGGAAGCACTACTGAAGGAGAGATTGGTGGAACATCTGGTTGTCAATGGACCACAGGACCCAAGGCAGCATGGTCACCAGGGGAGGTCATGTCAGACCAACCTCATTGAATTTTTGACTGGGTGACTAGGGAGGTGGATCAGGGAGGGCAGTGGACATGGCCTATCTGGACTTCAGCAAGGCCTTTGACACTGTGCCACATAGAAGACTATTACACAAACTGGGGAATATGGGTGTGGGCAGGACAGTAGTGTGGTGGGTAGGTAACTGGCTGGGTGGCAGGACAAGAGGGTGGTGGTAAATGGCTGTCACTCCACAGAGGGAAGAGTGACCAGTGGGGTACCACAGGGATCAGTGCTGGGACCGGTCCTATTCAACATCTTCATCAGTGACATTGCACAGGATATAGAAGGCAGAATTTCACTGTTCGCTGATGACACAAAGCTCTGTAACAGAGTAGACACACCAGAGGGTGTAGACAGAATGAGAAGGGACCTGCAGAAACTTGAAGAATGGTCAAGGGTTTGGCAGTTGAAATTCAATGCAAAGAAGTGCAAGATAATGCATATGGGGCACAAAACCCTGGCACAATATATCAGTTGGGGGTGAGGATATAGCATGCACCAAGCAGGAAAGGGATCTTGGGGTTGTCATCCTGATGACCTCAAGGTAGGGGAAACAGTGTGACAAGGCATCAGGTAAAGCAAATAGGATGCTGGGATGTATAGGCAGGGCATCACCAGCAGGAAAAGGGAGGTCATAATTCTGCCATACAAGACACTAGTGAGGCCCCACCTGGAGTACAGTGTACAGTTCTGGAGACCATACCTACGTAAGGACATAGACAGGGTAGAGAAGGTTCAGAGGAGGCAACAAAGATGGTGCATGGATTGCATCACAAATCCTATGAAGACAGGTTGAAGGAACTGAACATGTACTCCTGGAGGAGAGGAGGGAGAGAGGGATATGATAGAGACATACAAGTATCTTACAGGGAGGAACAGGGTGCAGGAAAACACTATTTTTAAGCGAAAAGATGTTTCAGGACTAGAGGGCATGGGATGAAGTTGGAGGAGGACGATTCAGAGGAAACATGAGAAAGAATTTCTTCACAGAACGGTGGTGGACAAGTGGAACACCCTGCCAGAGGAAGTGGTGGGGGCTGAAACAATCACGGGATTTAAGAATGCATGGGATAGACATAAAGGAATTCTAGAGGTCAGGGGTTAGGGGAAATAGACTTCTAGGAAAACAAACTGAACTTACAAGCTCAAATGGGCAGACTAGGTGGGCCATAGGCCCTTATCTGCCGACACTGTCTATGTATATAAAGAACATTTCTTGTAGTTGCCCTCTCTGGTGCCTTGAAGTTGACTCCGTCTCATTATGAAGATAGAAGAGACAGGGGGAACAGCCAGCCAGCCAGGTCACCCAGCAGAAGGGGGAAAGAAAGGTGCTCCGGAAAGCCCAAAGCCAACAGCCAGATAGCTAACTTTATTTTATTATGTATGGAGGAGCCTACACTGAAGCAATAACCCTCCCTCAACCCCACTCATTCATAGCGACCGGCCTCTCCTGCTCCCTCCCATCCTCCATTACCACCCCCGCCAGACAGACAGTATCTGGTTTCAAGCTCAGTTCCTACTTGTTTGTAGGGTTGGATTCGGTAGTGATCGTACTTTATCCATAATCTTCTGGAGGGTATAGTGGATTCCCTTAGTGCCTGTTTCAGGTAATTTTTAGATAGTATCCATCACTGGAGCAAGTGTAATATAGCCTCTGTTGCCGTGGAGTACATTGTGGTGCCATTAGGAAATTGAACAACCTGTTTTATTATTTGCATTTTTACTGTGAAAAGTGGTATTTTTTACCATGCACATGCCATGAAAAATGGTGATTTTTGCAGTGATTTTCTTACAGCCCTACTCATAATTACTCAATACTGAGGCTGTTCTATTATGTTTGCACACTGCTATTATACTCTGGAGGTCAGCTAAACTACCACTGATGCTGTAAACTAGTTTTAATATCTGCATGTGGGTCATGGCTCCTTCCCATTGCTTCTTGTTTTTCGTATAGCAGGGGACTGGAGGTGTTGTTGAGGAGCCGTGGCCCCATGTGGCATACTAACCCATGTTTGAATCCTGCTTCGCTACTGAAATTGTCTGAGTATTTTGTCACCTTCATTGGCTTCCTTGATGGCCTGGCTGGCTTGCCCCACTATTCATATTGCTGCTTCTTCAACCTCCGTGAAGGTCCGACCATTTGCTTACTCTGCTTGCTGACCTACATGCAGGTCCACTCGTTGCTTATGCAATTCATTTGCTCAGCGCTCACTGCTACCATGTCTGACCTACATGAGGTCCCAGCACTCAATGCTTCATTTTGCTCCTCCTCAATCATTTTCTGGGGCATGCCAGCCATAACCATTCCATTGTGCAGGGTCCCCTGCAGCCGATGGTCTCTCTCTGCAACTGTGAAGTCAACATGTTGAGCGTGCCTCACTTGGGGCGAGGTCCTTCTCACCTGGCCCATAGCTGGGAATGTCCTCACTCTGGGCCTGGCTTTAGCCATTTGAGACTCGACGGCAGCTCCTGGTGTAAAATTTAAGACTAGCCATGAAGGGTGGTTACAGTGATCTCCATTGGCTTTAGTATTCTACTAGCAAGGCATCTTCACTGCATTTTCCCTATGACTGCCTCTGGCTCATCTGGTTTGTTTTTAGGGTGGGTAGGCCAAGTGAGTGCCTCAGCAGTTGTTGCTCTCCTCCTCCTCTCACCTTGGTTGCCCCTGATGTTACAGACCTCTCTTGCAACCTTCCATGGCATTCCCATTAGAGAGACTGAGCGAGAGCTTTCCTCCAAATTGGAATATTTTCCACCCCCTTTAATTGGGCTTCTAAATTGCAGCAGCAGAGCTGTCACTAAATAAAACATCCCAAGCATGGAGGGAAGGCAACCTAGGCCTTGAATCACCAGTGATTTCCTCCTCAAAGGGTTTTTTTTCTCTCCTCCATGCTTCAAGTCATAAGTGTTAGTTAGCTGTAGTTAGTATTCCCTAGTTCCTTTAGGTAGGTTCAGTTGTTGGATGGAGGTGGATGGAGTCCCTACTTGCCATTCCCTCTCTCCTTAGGAGGCCTACTCAATCTCAAGTGCAACCCATTGTACTCATGCCATTGCTAACCTGCCCATCTCATTACATTATCAAGCTGCATGGTGCCTAATCTACTACTATGCCTCACAGCTACTGACTGCTAACGTGCCTTTGTATTACTACTTTTCTTTTTGGGGATGCTTTCTAAGGTACCTTTATCCAAGGGAATCGTCCCTCGGCATCTCTACGGGTAGAACCCCCTTCAAGGGTTCCTTGCCTTTGGTACCCCTACAGGGTGGTAATTCCTCTGGAACAGAGAGCATGAACAGACAAAACCAAGTAATGAGGTTGCAAAAGCATTACGTCATACTGGCTGCGTAGGCCATTGAATCTCTAGCATGGTGTTTCCCAGGCCATCTCATTTATTTTAATGAGTCATATTAGAGGGTAGGGTAGGAATGGAGTGCTAGTGGGATGGAGAAAGGGGGGTAATATTTACACTGAGTGCAGCTAGGGTAGGAAAGAGGGTGAGATGGATGCTATTGGGTGGGCAGAAGGGAAAATGCTGCTTTTGTTTTTATTTTGTATTCAGTGGGCCTATGCAGCCAGAGTAGTGTTATGATTGTGCAACTGTAATAACTGTTTGGCCATTCACACTCTGTATTCCATGCAGAATTACCACCCTGTATGGGTACTGAAGGCAAGGAAACCTCGAAGAGGGTGACATCCCTAGAGGTGCTGCAGGAAAGATTCCATTCGCTTGGCTGAAGGTACCTTAGAAGGAGCTCTTGAGGAGAGAAGAGTGCCACAGGAGGAGGAGGGGAGGAAAGGAGGATGGTGGAGCAAAGGAGAAGTGCTTCAGAAGAAGGCTGTGAGGAACTATTTATATAGCTCATGAAGGGGGTGTGGCTGGTTGCTCAGCCCATTGAACTACAAGCATAGCCTTCCAATTGTTTTTTAAATATGTCTGATGCTGGGTTGAGCACCAGATGCTGGAATTGGGGAGGGGGGGGCTTCAGCAACACTGGGGTTGGACTTCTTGTGGCTGCACAGTTATTGTTAATTAAATATTTCTGACACAGGTGCTGGTCACATAGTGTTGGAATCTGTGTGGGGGTGGGCTTGAATGGTACCAGGTTTGGGCTCCCAGTATCAGAATACAGTGGGGTCTTTGATCACACCATATTTGGACTTCTGGTGTCTGCATCCTTTCTATTAGTGAAATCATTCTGACACCAGAGTTGGTCCCTCAGTGACCATATCTTACTTTTAATTAAATCATTTCAGCACCAGGTTTGGGCAACTGATCTTGGGACAGGGTGGGTCTTACTCTTCAGTGGTGCCAAGGATGGCCTTTTGGTGTCAGAATGAAAACAACTACAGCAAGCTGACACTGGATATTAACTCCTGGCGTCAGATTAGGTGGAAGGAATCATCAAGGCAAGATGGCAAGATGGCGGCAATGCTGGGTGGGTTATCAGAATGCTAGGAAAGGAGCTTGTTAACTTTGTATTTTTTACTCTTTAACTCACTTTTTTAATGCCAAAACGCATTTATGTTGTAGTTTAGTTTAGCATAGGCATGAGAAGAGAATAGATAGTTTTTTTTTAAGTGAATCAGTTAGGATTGCAGTGTGCAGTAGCTTAGTTTAACTAGAAAGTAGTGAAATAATAGGAATAGTTGGAGAAACAGTCAGAAATTTTCTGTTTTTGCACATATTATTAGTGCGGTACTGCCGATTTTCCCACTGACCTACTGCTGCCATTGAAGTTTGAGCCAGAAGGATCCAGAGGAGCCTGGGCATGAAGATCTTGATAATGGGAACATCAGCTGTGGGCCTCTATTGAGGAGCTTGTGGCACACTATCTGTTTCTGGCGACTGTGGACTGGGTGGCATTCTTGTGAGAAGCGCCGTGAACCTACTGGAGTTGTGGATGACCTGCCTGCTAGTGACCTTGTTGGTGGTGGCAGTTCCCTTGCTCCCCACCTCTGACCCAGACATGGTCTGTGGCTTGGGTTGCTGTTGCCAGCAATCACAGCTGTGGGTTCATTGGTCCAGGATCATGTGTAGGGATGGGGGTTCAGGCTGCTGGCCAGCTTGCTGTTGGAAATCTATCCAACTGGATTGTGGATCGATGGAGAGATGGCCCACTAGGGTTTATCCTTTATTTGGAGAGGGGTGTTCATGGTGGCCTCCACACTCATTTGGGGGTGGCCATGCACTCTGGCCCAATATTGCAGGTGGCACATGGGGGAGATCATCACTGCAACCTGTGAAGCAGGAAAGAAGAAATCTAGAGTTGGATTTGGCGGAGTGACCCAAAACATTGGAGTGTGTGAAGCAGGAATGGATTGTTGGATCTGGCCCTGGACTTGGACCCTTTGGCTGGGGTGAGGCTGGTGGGTGATATTTTGCCATCTATATGGTGGAACAGCAAATACTTTTAAGTACACAGTAACTGGTTTAAACTTTGCCAGTGAGAGTGGCAAAGAAAATGCCATTAATTACATTTTAAATTCTGTTGTTACTTTGCCCCAGGCTGTGAGAGAGTTTTGGGCTGAGTTCTTACATGAGGTGACTGATACCAGAGCAGGTGAAAGCTCCTTGGTACTTCAAGATTCTGAACTATTCTTCAGACTATTTAGCTCCTTCATGAAGAAGTGGGATGGCAGACTGATGATTTGTTTACTGGACTTGCTACCCTATTAATAAACTGATTGTTTTTTTTTTATGGGAGATTGGGTGGGCTTGGGGTGAGGTATTGGTATTTTAAATTATTGTGTTAGAGTTTAGTGGGTGGGTATGAGTGTATATAAAGGTGTGGATGTGTTTGTGTAGTAGAGTTGTGTGTAGGAAGATACAGTTGTCTTTGAACGATAATTGTTTTAATGTTAGGTGGAGGGTGAGTATGATTTTGTCTGAGGTGTGTGTGCATTCATAGATTCATGGAATGGATACGAGTTCAGTGAGCCTGGCCCGTTTAATGAACTCGCCACCACCTCAGTGGTGGAAGAAACATTTTTGGGTCCCCATAAATCTATCCAGACTTTTTTAAAGATACCCAAAGTGTCACTATTAACTATGGGCCCGATTCTAAAAGGGTTAAGCCTGGCATATCTGCGCTCACGCCAAAAAGAATGGAGTAAGTAGCAAGTTACACCAGCAGTTGCGACATTCAGTATTCTACAAAGTGGCCTGCAACATGCCACAGGCCACTTGCTCCAAAGTAGAGTTACACCAGAACATACACCCTAAACCCCTGCGACATGATGCTAGGAGGTTTACAGCAGCAGTGGCGCCCTATTCTGGAAGAGTAGCAACTAAGTCCCCAGTGTTGGGATTCTACAAGAACCCCCAGAGGAGAACCGTCAACATAAGTTAAACAAGCATTTAGCTGGTGTAACTGTACATACACCCTCCAGGGGTTCTGTAGACCCACCAGCAGCCCAGCATGCAATCCATGTGTCTTTCCCATGCCCAGAATACCCCTGTAGGTGCCTCACAGGGCATCTCGTACCATGGCCCCCCCGTCCCCTAAACAGGTCATGCCCCACAGGGAAGAACATACCCCCAGCCTCCAAAACTCCTGAACAGTTAAAGCCCAGCAGGGCTGCCCACACACCCTCATGCCCCCAAACCTCCCACTGCTAAAGGCCCCACAGGGCAGCACTGTCCACCTCCCCACCCATGCCAGACCCTGAGACACAGTGCCACAAATGGTAATTACTTACCACACAACTAACCCTGGTAGTCTAGTAGTCCCCCCACCCAGCAGTGCCAATCCACCCTGCACCTCCCCCACCCATCCCCAGCCAGCAACTGGCACAGCCCACCTCTCACCTCCATGGCCAGCCACCGACTGAGTTCCATAGGAGCACTTACTGTATAGATGCACTCAAAAATGAATGAGTGAATTTGGGGAGTTCGTCTCTGGCCTATTCTTGGAATTCCCCAGATGGTTGATCTTGGGGGATTTCAATGCTTGTTCTTGTCTATTTTTCCATTTACCCCTGTCCTGCCCTGCATTGAGCTCTGTACCTCAGTGTTTACTTTACTACCTGCCATGTTTTGTCGGGGGAGGCTTGAAATTTCCTGCCTTACATCAGCACCTCCCTCCTTGGCTAGTTTAAAAGCTTGCCAAGGAAGCATTTAAACCTGTCACCTAGGAGCTTGGTTCCCTTCATGTACAGATGTAGATCATCGTGCCAGTATAGACATTTATCTCTCCAGGTGGACCCCCAGTCCCCAATGAAGCTAAAGCCCTGTAATCTGCACCAGTTTTGCAACCATTCATTAAACTGAATGGTGTGCAGTACCCTAGCCTCACCCCTGCCATGGACTGGCAGCACCTCTGAGAAGGTTACCGTGCTTGCTACCCTTTTGAGGCTCCTTTCCAACTCCACAAACTCATTCTGCACTGCACTGATCTCATGCCTAGCCAGGTCATTTGTCCCAAGCTGGACAATGATATTAAGTTCCCTCTTCTGTGATGCTGCTTCTGCAATCCTGAGGATTTTCTTCCTTTCCCTCCAAGCCATGGCACCAGGCAGGCACCTTACTTCCTTCTCCTTTCCCTTCCCCAGTTTTACCCCCCTAACAATTGAGTCCCCTATCAGAAACTTTTTCTTCCCCTGTGGTGTCCCTTGTCACCCTTTTGTGGGTGGGTCTCCCTTGTGGATGTCCTCAGTATTCTTCTGGGACTCCACTGAGGGTGCCATCATAGAGGAACCTTGCTCTGCCAGAATTGCATATGATTTGTGTAGAGGTACAACTAAGGGGCTTCACCTCTGGTCCACCACTCGCACCCTCCCAGAACCCATTGTGGTCCAACTGCTCTCCATACTTGGCAACCTCTGAGGCAGTGGTTGTGGCAGTGGTGCTCTTTGGGTGGGGGAGACCGCCTTAGTCCTTGCTAGTTCATCTTGGAGGTGGGCAACCTCCTCCCTCAGAGCTGACAGTTGCCTGCAAATAGGACAGCAACACAGTTTCCAGAATGTCTCCTGGAAAACTGCTGCCCCACAACCAGTGCATTGCACCACTCCCCACATGTCCCTCTCCCTTATAATATACAATATGTAATATATATATATTTTATTATTTTTTGTGGTGTGTACCTACCCTTTATGCGCTGTGCTGGGTAATTAAGAATATGACAGTTCTGCTTCAAGACCTGTTGAGGAAGTGATGTCAGAACTTTGGCTATAAAGGAAATGCTACACCTGGGGGGTGTAGAGAAGGGTGGGTGGGTAGTCCACAGCCACTGGTGACTGTTAGAAACAAATACACAACTGCTCCACCGCCCTGGTGAGTACTGCCTTTTATGGTAATTCAACTAACACCACACTTTACTAGACCACTGCTCCTACACAAACCACTCTACTGAGTCCAGGGATAAAAATGAACTCCTCAGCCAGCAGGACACTTTTAAAATGTTGCAAAAATATCCTTCCAAATCCTAGGTCTCAACCCCAGCAATCAAGCAAATCCAGTTGTATCTCACTCCCTCTGGTTATAAAATTACTACACTTTTAATGGAATCCTGAAATTCTCTGCTTAATGCCAATAAGGAAAAAAAATGAAACTTTTGGTAGAAAGCATAGCTCCCCTTCTTAACAAGTCCCCAGCAATATTATGCCTTACCAGTTTTCCAGGTCCTAAATGGAGTTATAGTTTGTTCTTTGCAGTGTAGCAAGGTTCTCAGCTTCCAACAGACAATTCAAAGTCAGTCTGACTGGCTTCTAACTGTGAAGGATGCCTAAGACAGCACAGTGATGAAACCCCACCCAGAGCCAATTGATTGACTAGTGACACCTGTGATGTAAGCAGGCCTTTCAATGTAGGCACTCTGCTATGTCTGATTCCAATGCACAAAACATTTTGGTGAAACCAGGGATAAAAACTTAACTTCTCAGCCAGCAGGTCACTTTTAAAATGTTGCAAAAATATCCTTCCAAATCCTACTAAGCTATTTCTAATCGGTTGCCCTAGGTAGCACACCCCTGGAAACCTTCAAATCTGTTGACAGACTATGGCAGAGTAACTGCATAGGGTTTAACGCTATGTCAGATGGCGAGAGGCTGGACGACAGTGAAACAAGGGGGTTGTGTTTGAAACCAACTGCAGAAAGCGAGAGGTGGGGGATAGTCATTTTATGTTGTATGTAATGTTTTTAAATTGTACAGTTCTCTGAGCCTCAGGGAATGAGTGCTATATAAAAATAAAAATCAGTCAATCAATCAAGGATAGGCTCTCAGTGACCATATTAAAGAAATTAAGGCTGAAACAGAATTGAAAACTGTGGATGGGCTACGGGTGGCAGCATATTGTCAATCTATTTTTCATATACAGTATATCTCACAAAACCAGGAAGTAAAAAAGTGTTTGCATATACAAACATATACAGTAGTGTATGGTGAAAGTATAGAAAGCCATCCCTAGAACAGTGTTGCTGTGCTGCAGAGGTCATGTCAAAATGCTGTTGTTCTTCACTAGGGACAGCTCTACTACAGCACAATAACTTTGATCGTCTGTTCATAACCACCTTATTGAAGCTATGGCTCCAGTCACACATACTGGACTAAATAAAAAAGAGCCTGTGATTGTGGAAGCTGCATTTTCTTTCATATTTTGAATTAATGTAGCCAGGAGAGAAAGAAGCCACTAAGCAGCATCACTTCATCCAGTCCTAATACCTGGCTCCACCGTCCTCACATCGGCTCGAGCTGCGGCTGCCATTTCATCCCACAGATCCTCACACCAGCTCAGGCTGTGGCTGCCATTTTACCCTGTAGATCGTCACACTAGTTCAACCCAGCAAGTACTGGTGAAAGGATGACAGCAAGTACTGGTGAAAGGATGACTTCATTTATAGTGAGCACAGTAAAACTGTTCTGAGTTGTAAAAATGTGTTTAAACAACTTGTGAATGAGTTTAAAGTTTGCTTTTGATCAATTAAAAATACACACTGTATTTTAATGTAACTGTTCTGACTCGATGCTCGGTGAACACAATCTATCGGCGTATGAAAAGTTGCTAATGTTTATGGCCCTCTGTTAAACCAATTAGAAAGTACTGTTTTTGTTTAAAAGTTGTTTGTGTTACCTGAGGATCTACTGTATGTTCAACACTACTTCTACTGATGATGTGGCAGTGAGACAGTGATACAAATAAATGGCTATAGAATGTTAATATTAAGAAAGGTGTTAAGACTGCACATTTTTTTATTTTGTTTAAATACATGCTTGCCCATACACTATAAAAAATTGTGTATGGGCAACCATACACAGACAAGCCGGTGTTTGAATCTCGAGGTTTCCATGGCAACCATGAGACCTCTCAAGATGTGTTCATGAGGTTTCCAGATGCCATGGAAACTTCTCGATTCAGATACAGGCTTGTTATGTATGGTTACCCATGAACAATCCTTTATATTTTTAGTTCTTGATTTCAACGTGTGTTGTGACTGAAGCTTTTGTGTACCAGGAGACTGCATCCATGTGTTAGGGTGCGGCTGTGGATTGTCTTTCTCTGACCAGGAGCTTTTTTTTTTTGTTGTTCATTCTGAGCATGTGAACACTTTATTTTTACTTTTTCATAACTTACTTTTTTATTTTATTTTTTTTGTTTTCAAAACACTAAAACCATCACTTTGGAACAAGATGTAATGCACTTGAGGGTTTCATGATTTAAATCCTGGTCAATATTACTTAACAAATAAAAAGCCTAATTTTCACATTTTGTGACACTTTTTACTACCCCTTAGTACAAAAACTACTAAACTACATAGAAACATGGCATTGGATGGCAGATAAGGACCATATGGCCCACCTACTCTGCTCATTTTCCTACTCCGTCAGACCAGATCCTATTTGATCTGCGGCACACCATCTCTGCCCATCTCCGGGGTACCTTATGCCTATCCCATGCACTCTTGAACACCTGTATTGTCTTAGCCCTCACAACCTCTGCTGGAAGGCTATTCCACAGATCCACCACTCTTTCTGTGAAAAAGTACTTCCTGACATTCCCCCTGAGTCTTCCTTCCTCCCTTCAACCTCATATCATATCCCCCTTGTGCTTGTGCAATGCTTCCTCTGAAATATGCTTCCCTCCTGCCCCCTGTTTATACCTCTAAGGTACTTGAATGTCTCTACCATATTCCCTCCTCTCCTCTCCTCCAATAAATAGATATTAAGGTCCCTGAGTCTTTCCTCATACAACTTCTGGTGCAGCCCATTTACCATTTTCATTGCCCTTCTATGGACTGCCTCCATCCTGTCTATGTCCTTCCTGATATGCGGTCTCCAGAACTGGATGCAGTACACCAGGTGAGGCCTTACCAGTGATCTGTTTAGTGGCATCACCACTTCTTTCTTTCTTTCTGGTGGTTATGCCCCTACCTATGCATCCCAGTATTCTGTTTGCCTTCCCCACTGCTTTTTCACACTGCTTGGCTACCTTTAGGTCATCTGCTAGGATGATCCCCAGGTCTGTCTCTTGCTTTGTGGTGGCCAGAACCCCCCCTCTCCATCCTGTACTCCTCTCTTGGATTCCTGTGACCCAGGTGATTATTTTGCACTTTTTAGCATTGAAACTCAACTGCCATACACATGACCATTCTTCCAATAAGCTTAGATCCTGTCTTATTCTTTCCACCCCTACTGGTGTGTCAACTCTGTTGCAGATCTTGGTGTTGTCCACGAACAGGCATACCGTTTCCCTCTAGATGCTATGCACTGTCACTAATGAAGACATTGAACAGGACTGGTCCCAGCACTGATCCCTGTGGCACCCTGCTGGTCACCTCCCTCTCTTATGATTTCATGCCATTTACTACTACCTTCTGAGTCCTGACCCATAGCCAGTTCTTTACCCATTTTACTACCATAGGGCCCACTCCCAGGGTGCTCAATTTGTTTACCAGTCTCCTATGTGGGATGGTGTTGAATGGCTTGCTGAAATCCAGGTAGGCCACATCAACTGCCTCTCCCTGATCTACCACCCTGATCACCCAGTCAAAGAAATTGACTAGATTTGTCTGACAGGACTTTCCCACTGGGAAACCATGCTGCACTGGCTCCTGTGCCCCGATAGTCACCAGAAACTTCACAATCCTCTCCTTAAGTAGGTACTCCATTAGCGTCCCCATTACTGAGGTCAGGCTTACAGATCTGTAATTGCCTGTCTTCTGCCTACTGCCACTCTTGTGGAGAAGGACCACCTCCGCCCTCCTCCAGTCTTCAGGTACCTCCCCAGGCTCTATAAATGAGCAGAAAAGGTCAGACAGTGGGCCTGCCAGTAAGTCCCTGAGTTCCATTAATACTCTGGGGTGAATCCCATCTGGCCCCATTGCTTTGTCTGTTTTTATTTTCCTGAGTTCCTCTAGGACTCTTTCACAGTGAATGTGCTGGTGTCAACCTCCCTTCCCTGACTAACACTGCTAATGAGTTTTGGTCCCTCGCCCTCCCTTTCCCTGGTGAACACTGAGCAAAAGTACAGTAGTAGCCACAGACATGGCCAGCTATTTCCAGATATTTCACAAAATTTCTAAACAGTTTCTCTCTGCTGCCCCTACTGTGGAAATGCAGAAAGCAGGAGATTTCTCTAGAAATATCACAGAAATTTCGGAAATAGCTGGCAATGTCTGTTGCTACTACTGTATTTGTTCAGTATCTCAGCCTTTTCTAGGTCATCTTCCACCCACCCTCCTCCTTCCTTCTTTTTTTTTTCCAATTTTGTTTCGCTCCCGTCGCAGCCCAGGTGTCCTCTCTCAGGTAGCCCATCCTTGTCCTGCCTGCCTGAGTATCCCTTGAGTGAGTCTCCTCTTTCACTCCTCGCCAGTGCCAGCACTCCCAGCTAACCCTGTCCAGGGTGGGTCACCCCTCTCCTACTTGGGGCACTCTTACAAGGCAGACTCCGACATCAGACAAGGAGTGGGGCAGTGAAATCAAAGGACAGTCAGGAAAGCCCGGTGTAGGGCATGTGGGACAGGTGCCGTTGCCTGATCCTCTGCACCGGGTTTTTCGTATATATGAACATAGGAAATTTGTCAGCAGATCAAGGCCTATCAAGTCTGCTCCAATGTGCAGCTAGCACCCCTTATTCTGCAGCTGCCCCTCCCTCCCTTCCCTTTATTAACCCTCCCCCTTGTCCTGTCCCATCCCCTTTTTAAGCAGCCCACTGTTCTACTGGATACCACTTCTGCAGGTAATGCATTCCACCCAGCTACCACCCTCTCTGCAAAAAAGTGTCTCCTCATCTCCCTCCTGAACCTTCCTCCCTTCCTCCAGTCTCATATCATGGCCCATGGTGCCTCCCCTTCCCTACTTTGAACAACCCCTTTGTACCTATCTTGTTTATTCCTTTCATGTACTTAAAGGTTTCAATCATGTCCCCCCATTCCTCCTCTCCTCCAGAGAGTACATGTTCAAGTCCCTCAGCCTCCTCTCATATGGTAAGTCCCCCAGCCCCTTGATTATCTTTGTCACCCTGCGCTGCACCCCCTCCAGTAACTTAATGTCCCTTTTCAGATACAGGCTCCAATACTGCACACAGAAGTCCAGTTGTGGTCTAACTAATGACCTATACAGTGGCAGAATCACCTCCTCCCTCCTCCAGGATATACCCCTTGCAATACAACCCAGCATTTTGTTGGCCTTTGCAGCTGCCTTCCTACATTGTGCCGAGTTGTTCATTGACCCTGTAATGAGCACACCCAGATCCTTCTCCTCTCTGTCTGGGCTTAGCTGCACCCCCCAGTTGGTAACTTCTCCTTGGGTTCTTCATCCCAAAATGCAGCACCTTGCACTTTTTGGCATTAAACCCCAGTTGCCAGGTGTCTGACCAGGTTTCAAGCTTTGCCAGATCATTCTGCAAGACCTGCCCTCCCCCTAGGTCATCCACCACCACTCCTATCTTGGGATCATCAGCAAACAGACTGATCTTGCTCTTGATGTCCAATGATATGTCTGCAATGAATATCCCAAACAACACTAGTTCCAACACCGAGTCGTGTGGAACACTGCTCGTCACTACCCTTGGGTGTGATAGCTCCCCACCCACCACCACCCTCTGTTGCCTTCCCTCAAGCCAGTTTCCTACCCATCTCACCAGCTTTGCACCTACTGCTGTGCCTACTAACTTACTTCCCAGCCTTCCATGTGGCACTGAGTCAAATGCCTTACTGAAGTCCAGATACAGGACATCCACTGCATGGCCCCTGTCCAGTTGCTTAGCTACCCAGTCATAGAACTCCACCAGGTTGGTTTGGCAGGATCTGCCCCATATGAAGAAATGCTGTGTGCTGTCCTGTAATCATTTGGCCCTTAAGAGGGCCACCAGCCTCTTCTTCAGGATAGTCTCCATTAGCTTACCATGATGAATGTGAGGCTCACTGGTCTGTAGTTTGGGTTCATCTTTGGGGCCACTCTTGTGGAGGGGCACCACATGAGCCATCCTCCAGTCCTGAGGTACCCACCCTGAATGTAGTGAGGCATTAAATAGGTCTTCCAAAGGTTCTGCAAGGACCTCTGCCAGCTCCTTCATTACCCTGGGGTGGATGTCATCTGGGCCTGGTGCCTTGTCCACCCTCAGTGTCTTCCAACCCTCCCGAACTCTGCCCTTCATGATTTCCTCATCAGTCACCCCCCCCATTTCTGCCATTTCTCCCCCCTTGGGTGTCAACCTCCACTTCTTTTTAGTAAATACTGAGCAGAAATATTCATTTAGTACTTCTGCCTTATCGCACCCTGCTTCCACCCAACCCCCCCCATCCTAATCCTTACTATGTGGTCCTTACAGCTCCTTTTCTCCCTGATGTACCTAAAGAAGTCCTTCTCACCCTTCTTAATGCCTTGTGCCAGCCTGAGTTCTGTAGATGCCTTAGATCCCCTTACTGCCCTTGTTACCTCCTTCGATTCTGTCAAGTACTCCTCCCTGTCCTACCCCCTCCCTGTTTTCTTGCACTTCCTAAAGGCAACTTTTTTTCTTCTTACCTTTTCCATGACCTCCTTGCTCAACCAGCTTGGTTTCTTAGCCCTAGCCTTCTTGCTCTGGGCCTTGCAGCAGGTTTTGGTTGCCTCCACTATCCCCAGCTTTATGAGCTCCCACCTCTGGTTAGTGTCCATACTAGATTGAATTCTGGCCAGGTACCCTTTTACCACTTCCCCTATCCTCCCAAAGTCGGCCCTCTGGCAGTCCAGCACTCTTGTGCCAGATTCCACTCCTTCCTTGTCCATATCCAATGTGAGCCATACTGAGTGGTGGTCACTCCCTGACAGAGGTTCCTCCACTGTAAGTTCTCTCACAAAGTCCCCATTTGCCAGCACAAGGTCAAGGGTATTCCCTAACCTGGTTGGTTCACTGACCATTTGCAGCAGGAAGCTGTCCTGGAAGGCATCCAGCAGTACCTGATCCTTTCTGTTCCTGGTTGTTGGTGTACTCCAGTCCACTCCTGGTATGTTGAAGTCCCCCACAATCACCACACTACCCTTCTTGCAGGTCCTCCTGATCTGTCATGCTAGTTCTCTTTCTAACTCCTTCGTTTGAGATGGCAGCCTGTACACCACTATCATTCTGAGAATCCTATTCTTGAAATCCTGTATTTGCATCCAAAGTGACTCAGTATTACCCTCCTCCCCCTTCCTCTCTTACACACTTCAGTCCTTCCTTCACATATAGTGCTACACTCCCTCCTTTCCCAATCACCCTGTCCCTACGAAATAACCTGTACCCTGGTACAGACAGGTCCCAGTCATTGTATTGGGTGGCCCTTGTTTCTGTGATGGCTGCAATGTCCACCTCTCCCTTTGCCATGAGCACCTGTAACTGCAGTTTTCCTCCCAAGGCTCCTAGCATTAAGGGTAACCACCTTCCACCCCCCCATCCTGCCCTTCTTCACTAGCATCACCAATAGTACTTGCCATTTGTCACTTGTCACTGTTATGGGGGGTAAGCTCACATGGCTTCCCAACCTGTGGTCTCTGCATGTCTCTTGCCCAATTGCCACCCCCCCCTCTCCTAGGTTAAATTCCCAACTTCCTCTATGTACTCCTCCATCCTCCATTTCAACACTTTCTTTTCCTCCTCACTCAAGTGTAGTCTGGCCTTGGCATAGAGACTACTGTTCTCCCAGGTCCCTCCCCACCCCCCAACAGCCCATACCCTTTAGCACAACACCAGGTTCTTAGCCATCCATTAAATTCCTGTTTTCTCAGCTTTCTTGTTGTGCTTGCCCTGGGCACTGAAAGTATCTCTGAAAAAGTTACTGATCTTCCTGCCCCCTCACATAATTTTCCTAGTTCCTCAAACTTCCTCTGGACTATATCTACTGTCTTGTCAGCCAGGTCATTCGTCCCAAGATGTATAATTAAATGAGGCTAGTCCCTACCCCTTCTAGCATATTTCAGAACAGATTGTCCCACCCTTTCCACTGCCATTCCTGGCATGGCCTCCACCCAAATGTGACTATGCCTCTCCCCCTTGCTACCCCACCCGACTCCTCTTAGTATTGAGTCCCTCAGCACTAAGATTCCACCACTCTTACTCCCTGCTTGCTTCCATTCACCTCCCGCTCTCATTTCCAGCTCCTCTTCTTCCTCCTACTGCACATTATTTTCCCCCTTTTGCCCCTATTGCAATTCTCTCAGTAGAACTTCCCCCCACTCCAGTTTGGTCCAGGCATTTATCAATTACTCCTCTAATTTCATAATTTCTCTCATCCACCTTCTTCCTCTCTAGCAGTGCAAAACTATTTTCTGAAGACCCCTGACAAATGCTTGCTCCCTCTCTCTTCATAGTAACCTGTTCTCGCCTTTCCACTCCATGACTTTTGCCACATCTTCACCTCCCCTCACAAGTCCCTATCTCCTCCTTCCATTTGCCTTTTGTCTCCTGACCTGGTTTCCCCAGCAATCGTTCTTCTTGGTCGGAGCCCCTTTTTCTCTGCTTCCCTTCTTCTGACCTTCTCCTCACCACTGCTGGCTTAAATCTCTGTTCCTCATCTCCCTTTCTTCCTCCCTCCAGTATTGGGTTAAACCCACCCCCAATCTGCCTTGCCCATCTTAGTTCCTCCTATAGAACCTCAACCTCCTTTCTAAGTTTCTCTATGTGGTTGTACAGTAAACATCCTCCCACACTCCAGGCAATTTTTAGAAAGATTGGTGCACTACAGTTGTTGCAGTCTACCACCCTACCCATTGCTGTTGTTGCCCACCAGTGACCCCCCCCCACCCTTCCAGATGCAGGATACCAAACACTCCCCCAAGTCTCCCCTCTACCCCCTCTATCAGTGCAAAAACTTATTTACTTAATTTCCCTTACCCCCTTTGTTGTACACATTTAGATAGATTAAGCAACTGCTTTTTATATTCCTATCCACACTCAAAAAGAGACTTTAAGTAGCTATTATCCAACCTTCTTCAAACTACTACTCCACCTTTCCCCAATACAATAGCAATGCAAAGAAGTAACAATGAAAGCTCTTAGATTTGCAGTTACTTCCCTTCCACTGAGATAGCAGTCATCTCTTCACTTTCTGCTGTTCCTTTCCTGGATGTCTGCTTCTGCTATGACAGGTGCATATCCTTTGCCCGTTAGAGGAAGTGATGTCAGAACCTCTGGTATAAAGGAAATCATGGACCAGGGTGGGTGGGGTGAGGGTTGGGGCGGGACCAGCCCAAGTCTTCAGGAACAATCAGGTAGCTGAGGCCCCTGGTCAAGTCATTAGCACCTTCCCCACTATGCACAAAACTTTCAGGTTACGTCTCTGATGCAGGATGTGCAATGCCACCCTGCCCTCAATGTAGGTGCTCCCACCCATGCCAGAAGGACAGCTGCCTGACGTCAACCCACACTGTATGTGCCCAAGCATGTAGCAGTGCCATCGGTCTCCACCAGGGGCCTCTGCTGCATCGAGCTACCCCTTGGGTCCCTCCCCGAGAAAGGAGAGCAGTCCATTGGATGCTAGATCCTCTCTCTCCCCTGCCAACCCCTGATGGCCCACTCTCATTCCTGAACCTGGGTCGCCGGTGTGGCACAAGATGTAGTGTCCAGCGCCTCAAACCCTCAGTGCCACTGGGCTGGGTTCCTCCTTCCTTTTTCAGCCTAACAATACCATTTCTGAAGTTTTTCCCCCCTCACTAATGTATTTGAAGAAGGTCCTGCCTCCTTTCATAATAGCCTGTGCTATATCTTTCCCTGTCTGTGCATTAGCCCTTTGGACTGCTTTCCCAGATTCTTTCTGTTTCTCCAGATAATTCTCCCTGTCCTCATCATTTTGAGTCTCCTTGTATTTCCTATGGGCTTTTTCTTTCTTCCCTTATTTTCTTGGCCACTACATTCTAGAACAATAGTGTCTCTTTCTTTCTTTTACTCTTACTATGCATTCTAATACTGTCTTGTTACTTCTGTTGTGACTCTTCTGGATCTAGACCACTGTTCTTCCACATCTCCCCCAGTACCTTCTGCTGCTAGGGCACTTTTAAGCTTCCCCCCCAATTTTCTTAAAGGTTTCCCACCTGAAATCCAGAACCCTAATCTTTGTATGACTTTCCTCTGCCACTGTGGTTACAGTAAACCATACTGTCCCATGGTTGCTGGAACCAAGGGGGACTGCCCACCTCAACATCTGTGATCCTGTGCCCATTAGTCAGCACCAAGTCCAGTATAGCCCCCTTTCGGGTGGGTTCAGCTACTAGCTGCCTTAGGTTTGAACCTTTCAGGGTGATCATGAAGTCCCTGCTCCTTGTTGTACCTGCAGTCTGAGTGCTCAAATCTGCATCTGGCAGGTTGAAGTCTCTGATTAACAGTAATTCCCCTTTGGTTGCCATTCTGTGGCTGGTCTCCACCAGAACTTCATCTGTTTTTCCACCCCTGTGCAGGAGTCCTGTAAACTGCTCCAGTGTCAATGGCAGTCTTATTTCCTGCCTCTAGGATGACCTACAGTGCCTCTATTCCTTCCAGTAACTCTTGAGTCTCCGTTATTTTAAACTCCTCCTTCACATTCATAGCCACCCCCCCTTCCCTATCCTTCCTAAAAAGTATGTATCCTGGTATTGCAGAATCCCAATCATGGTTCCCATTTCTGTAATAGCCACAGTGTCCAGGTTTATGTCTACCATCAATGCCATTAGATCTGGGGTTTTGTTTACCAGATGGGGCATTTGTGCACATTACCTTTCATACTGTACACTCCACTTCTTTTCCCATTTTCTGGTCTGTCCCCAGTGATATATTTGAGTTATATTTTCCGTTTTCCTTCTATTGTTTTCTTTTTTTTTTTTTGTATCTGTCTACTAATTGTGATCTCTGTATTTCCAGATATGCCATGTAGGGAGGGGGACTACAGTAACCCCCCGACTGCATTTTCCTCCTCCCCTTGGCTAGTTTAAATGCCTGCTGAGGAAGCATTTAAACATTTCAGTGAAGATTCCTTTATGCCCCCCAGATAGATGTAGGCCATCCAGTGAATACAGTCCTTCATTCCTCCATGTGAGGTCCCAGTCCCCAATGAAGCCATACCCCACCACTCTGCACCATTTCTTCAACGATGTGTTGAGTTCCATGGTACGGATGTCTCAGCCCTTCCCTTGCTATGGATGGGTAGAACCTCCAAGAAGTTTACAGAGTGTACTACTTGCCCCAGACTCCTCCCTTGCTCCCTGAATTCCTCCTGTACTTTACTTATGTCTTCCCCCTCTCCTGCCAGGTCATTTGTCCCCATGTGGATAATGATGTCCCGCTGCCCCCTCTTTGCCACTACATTAGTGATCCTTAGGATCCACTTGCTCTCCCTCCAAACTGTGCCTCCAGGCAGGCATACTACCTCCCATTCCCCACTGCTGCCTGTCCCCAGGTCTATCCCCCTAATGATGGAGACCCCAGACAGGATTTGCTTCCTCCTCCAGCGTGGTCTCCCTCCAGTTGCCCTCAGGGCTCCATCCTGGATCACCCCCCTCATTCCCCTTGGTATCCACTTCTGGAGATGCTGTGCAATATTCCTGCTCTGCCAAGATGGCGTATGAGTTATGATGTGCTACTGTCTGGGGGATGTGCCTTCATCCCACCTCCCTCACCCTTTCTGAGCCCACCATAATCTATCCAACCCTCCATCATGTTATCCTCTGAGGGAGTGGTGGTAGATATGGTGGTCCTTGTGTGGGAGGGGGGAAGGTTATCTAGAATCCTTGCCTACTCTGCTTGAAATTCTGCAACCTCTGCCCTCAACACAGAGAGGTAACTGCAGATCAGGCAGCACTACAGCGTCACAAAGGTTTACCTGAACACTGCTGCCCCACAACCACTGCATTGCACAATGAACATCATCTTTCTTTGCCTTTCCTTTCCTTACCCTTTATGCATCTTCTGTTCTTTATCCTTTTATGTACCCACCATTTGATTTGACTTTTTTTTCACTTTTGTACACTGTAGCTTTTTTCTTTTCTCTCTCTCCTCCTTTTACAAAATTGCTCTATCTATGCCCCTACTATAATTACAGACTCTGATTGTTTTGAGTAAGTGTGCTCAGATTCCTGTGATATCAAGGAAATACACACAGCAATAGCTTCTTGCCAAAATCTTGTCACTGATCCATCAGATAATTTCAAAGAGCAGGAAAAGGCACAAAAAGCGTTATCAATCACCTGTCCTGAAAATCTTGCCACTGGTAACTCAAATAATTTTAGAAGAAGGAAAACAACAACAAACATGCATTTGTCAATGCCAAATGTTGTCGCACTGGTATTGGCATTGGCAGTGCTGGAGCTAGAGATGCACAATAGGGAATGGCAGTAAAGTGTTGAAGTGATGCCAACCCCATCCCCACCATGTAGAGAGCGACAGACATTGGGATGTGACTTTGGGTTGTCAGCTGTAACGCTCATGCCATTGTTCCTCACCCTACCCTGTAGATACTGACAACTGTCATGGTGTGATTTGGGGTCTTTGGGCATTATACTTACCCCATTCCATAAGGAAATACGCTGACGTGGGTGCAGTATAGGAGTGTGGGATGAACTTTGTGGCCAAACAGTACAGGGCACCCCACTATGCCTGTCAGTGGCTGCAGGCTGGGGGGGGGGGGTTGAATGGCATGAGCATTACATCCGATGATCCCAAGTCACACCCCTGATGCCTGTCAGTCTGTATCGGGTGGGGTGCTACAGTTGGAAACCCTAACACCATAGGCATGTGGTGGTAGTTTCACTCCATGTTTTCAACATGGGCTGCTTGTCAGGCCAGCTCATGAAAAGCAGAACAATCACTTTGTTAGCTGAAAGGTGGTTTTGCACAGTGGCTCTGCCATTAGGCGACAGAGGGACAAAAGCACATTTTGGGGCAGGATGTGGAGAATGACAACTGTATTGTTCATGAAAAGGTATAAAAAATGGCAACATTGAAAATCTGGAGTGACAATATGAAATATTGGTGAAGCAATGAGCATACATAAAAACTGTGCAACACACATCCGTAACCCAATTATTTTTGGGAGTTTGGTAGCCACATTTGTAATATAAGCATTTTGGGACCTCCACTTATGTACAGGGGTGCTGTGATTTTGTTAATCTGTCTCAAAAGTTGATTTCCCACAGCGACCATACCATTGTGCACCACAGGTGTGGAAACACATTTTGGGCAGGATGTGAAAAATGACAGCTGTACTGTTCATAAGAAGGTGCGAAAAAATGCCAGTGTTGAAAATCTGGCATGGAAATATTGCAAATTTGTGAAGTTACAAGGGTGCATGGAAACTGTGCAATGCATGCTTGCAACACAGTCATTTTATGGACTTTCGGCACCAAATTTTCAACACAGGCATTTTAGGACCTCTGTTCATGAACAGTGTCACCGTCATTTCCACAAACTGTCCCAAAAAGTGATTTTGCACAGCAACTGTGCTATTCTGTGCTGGACATGCGAAAACACATTTTGGGCAGTATATGTAAAATGACAGCTGTGCTGTTCATCAGGAGGTGTGGAAAAATGCCAATTTTGAAAATCTGGAGTGAAAATATTAAGAATTCATGACGTTACGAGAGTGCGTAAAAACAGCACAACACAAGCATGTAAAACAGACATTTTTGGGAGTTTTGTCACCAAATTTGCAACATATACTTTTTGAGAGCCTCCCTCATGAACAGCAGCACTGTTGTTCTGTTACTCAGTTCCAAAAGGCGATTCCATTCAGTGACCGCAAAATCACTTTTCAGGACTGAATAATGCTGTAACAGTGCTACAATTCATGAGGAGGTGTCCCAAAAACTCCATGTTGAAAATTTGGTGCTAAAATTCCAAAAAAATGCCTTAGATATGCATCAAAGTTGAAAAAAACATATTTAATCCATTATACAGTTTACCGGCATTTCCTCAGTTCGTGGTCGGCTTTGAAGAGTGCAGACGTGTTCCTGGTCCACTGAAGATCATTGCGCCAGACTCTGCAGGTAAGTATGGGGTGAGGGGGGTATGGGGAGGCAGAGTGTGCAGTGGATGGGTGCTGGTTGTGGGAGGGGGGAGGGAGACTGCCGAGGGACCATATTGTTTTTCTACAGGAACAAAAAAAAAACATTGCGGGACCTTTTTTCTGTTTACAGAGGCATCTGGCATGCTGGGGTGGGCTCCCAGCATGCCAATGGAGCCTTGTTTTTTGAGTGGCAGCTGTAGCCAATTGGGGATTGGGCACCCCTGTCAGCACACATCAAAAAGGGGGTTACTTAATGCCCACAGGGACTGGGCACCCCCGTAAGCACTCAAGGACAGTGGGGGGTAGGGGCAAAGGCTGAGGGAGATTGGTCACCCCCTCAGCATATAACAAATGGGGAGGTTATTTATGCTGATGGGGAGTGGCCTCCCCCATCAGCACATACGTTGGGGGCAGGGTAAGCTGACAGGAAGATTGGGTACCCCCAAAGTTGGCAGTTTGGCGGGCAGTGTGCCACCATGTTTGTGTTTCCGGGTAAGCATGTCAGGAGGTCCACTGCATGTGACAAGCTTTGCTCGCATTACAATTGACCTTTGCTTAGATGTGCTTGCTAAGGTGGTGTGGTGCCAGCATGCAGGTTGATTGGGGAATGAGGGACGCACCTACTGATGCATGCCCTGCATTCGCCCAACAGTGACAGTGCCTCCAAATCTGTACTACCACAACATGTTGACTGCACAAGTGCGCCAACATAAAAATGAGTCAAAATGCTTGTTGTATCAAGGGCATGCTTACTCCCCATTAAGTCCCTCCTACTCCACAGCCTCTGCTATTCTCTGTACTTGGCTCCTTCCAATCAGATTGAACAGAGCACTTAAGTAAGAGTGTGGATGGGGTGGGAGAGTGGGCAAAATTTGCAGCAAGTAAATACAGCAAAGAAATAGCCCCACTACAAGCAGATCAAAATAGGTCTGAAATCAGAAGAAATAGGTTTCTAATTCAAAGAAATAATAGCCCCACTTAAAGTAGACCAAAATAGGTTTCAAATTTTCAACAGCACCAAAACAATTCCCTGCTAGCCTGTTATAAGTAGTAAAAAAATCAGCCTGCTACCAAGTGAAATCAACAATAAACAATACAAGAAGCAATAAAAACAGCAATGAACAGTTACTGCATGGAAATTAAATGGATTCCTTCCTCTTCTAGCCTCTTCTGAGAAGTCAAAAAGCAACCTGATACCACACATCTGATTCAGCTCCACCTCCAGTTATCAGATAGCTGAGGCCTCAGTCCAAACAATTAGCACCCTTCCCCCACACTGTACTAAATTAAGTTAAAATTTGCAACAAGTATAGACAGCAAAGAAATAACAGCCCCACTTAAAGCACACCAAACACAGGTTTTGAGAGCCTTTTCTGCTTGGTGTGCCTTCCAAATTGCATGTCCTATTGTCAAAAGTTAAGTTATAAGTGGCTGACAACTGGGGTTTTGCATGAAAATAACTTCTCCGCCCAAACTTTAGTGGCGCTGATAATGCTATCCTGCTAATCAATGCACTGATTTATGTGCAGGTTGAACAATATACTAAAGCACTGAGTAAGAATGAGCTTCTGCCAAATTTGTATTCAGCGAATACACAGATATTTAACACTTTTCGTTAAGATTCAACCCAATCAAACTCTTGGCCCAATCACAGATCATGTCAATCTTTTGATAAAAAAGCAAGCAAAAACACTCTATGCCTTCTTAATTGATCAGATTTTACATGTGTCAACCCCTTTTCCCCTTCCAGTCACTCCCCATACTCTCTCTTCCCCCTCCCTAAGCATTACTTAAAAAAAAAGGAATTTCTGGCACCTGGCACTGTGCCAGGTACAGATGAGTTGTTTTATTTTTTAAACTAACTCAAGGAATAGGGGAGGATGGAGGAGGTTTAGATTGACAGGAGTGGACAAGAGATGGTGATTGTATACTTCAAATATTCATTTTAAGCCTGGTATCTCCCAAACTAAGGACCTAAATAGTCATTGGCAGATGTGTTAGAGTTTTGAAGATGGAGTAACCTTTGCTCTGAAACATCAGCACATAACAATGCTTGGTGGCCTCTATCCTGCTCCAAGGATCATACCCTTACCTTGGGAGCCTAAGAAAGCTATGCCACTTAAGTGTTTAAAAGTTCATCATGTGGGTATAAGCAGCCAGGAGTCCAATTAAATATACCTGTTCAATGGATTATGCCATTGAGCAGGGAAAATACCTGATAACAGATTGCTTGTGACTGTTGCCATTAAAGAAATCACACACAAGATACTTTGGTGATGTCAGAATTAAAGACACACTGGTTAAGCAAATCAGTACCTTTTCTAGTCAATTTGGAAAGTGCCAACTGATTCTGCTTACAGTTCTGTAAGACAAACTTTTTTAAGCTATATTCCCTGCCATTACATGCTAGAAAATACACATTTTTCCTTTTCTACTTTTTTTTTACATTTTGTCAGTTCTGTTGTAGCCTAAATTTCTATGCTGTTTCATAGATTTATCCTTAACTGTACTTTTTTCTCCTAACTGAAAATGACTCTATACTTCTCTCCAAACCTTTAATATTTGTTGAATTCCAGAAAAAAACTGAGAGGCAGTATAAACTAGTGATTAGAGCTCAATGCTGTGACCCTAGAAAATCCAATAGATGTGGTTTTGAATCCCACAACCAACACTCGCGTACTCTAAGCACACATCAATTAGCCTTCTCCAACCTTAAGACTTCCCAGGTTGTACCTATAAATTAGCTTCAGCTCAGCGTGCCTTTTCCAGAAATAAATTTAAAAACAAAAAATCTAAAAAAAAGGTCTTTTGCTTCATATCTTGCTTACAAAAAGTGCAGCAGCTGGTGACAATAGGGGAAATTCAGCTATTATTTCCATATTCTTTCTTGGACGTTTCTCACTAGTACAGCCACTAGACATATTAAAATGATGTGCAACTGAGAAGACCAAAAGTAATTTTTAAATCTAAAAGAGAAAAGTCACCCTTCTTTTGTTGCCATCAAAATGTTATATTTTACCCTTGCCTTTGTTTTAATCATTTTTTTATCCCCTAATCTAATGTTGCCCACTTCTGATTGGCCAGTTCCAAGCCTTATTGTCCCCTTTTCTGGCCCTTACCCTACCTTCCAGGGTTCTATGGAGCAACTCTTGCTTCACAGTGTATTCCTTTGACAGATTGAAAGGAGCTCCCCTTGCTGATCTGTCAAGTGAGGAAAAGAGATGGCCAGCTTGGTCTTTGGGGCTTGGAGAGCACTGGGTTTATGTTGCTTGCTCTGGGGTATTTCTCTCCTTAGTTGCTCTCCCAGCTAAATGTTGAAAGA
Organism: Neoceratodus forsteri; assembly: GCA_016271365.2. Classification (NCBI taxonomy): domain Eukaryota; kingdom Metazoa; phylum Chordata; order Ceratodontiformes; family Ceratodontidae; genus Neoceratodus; species Neoceratodus forsteri. The sequence continues at coordinate 760,962,072 of CM057455.1, read as the reverse complement.
TAGGACCCATTGAGAGTCTACACATGTGAGGCATACTTGAGTTTCAGTGTCAGTCAGAATCCACCCTCATAAGCAGTCTGAAATGTACCATCTCCCACCTTTTGTTACCTTGGAGGCAGTACAGTAGTGGAGTTTACTGTGCTCCATCCCTAGAGAAGGGTGTCCTACAGGATGCTCATTCTTCCTTTTCCAGTTGGATCTCAACATCCTGGGCTCATACCAAACCATAAGATGCTGGCATCATTAGTGGCAGTGCTGCAGCTGTGCCAATTGACTGGCTGCCTTTGGCTTTTTGCCTGCCTATCCAAATCTTGAGATTGTCCTTTCATGAGTTCCAATCAACTTCTGAGGAAAATTTATTGCTGATTTCCAGAAAAGATGCATGTAATGAGTTGCCACATTCAGTTTCATAACATAATAAAATAGTAACAAGATCAGAAGGAACTCTAGTTTCAACATATCACTCAGTCAATCAATTCTTCATTTTACCAGGTGGATATGCAGGTATGAAGATATACAGCATGCTACGCAAACATACAAGGCTATCTCTCAACAGGAGGTCTCTAAACTACTTAGCTCAGTCTCAGACAGCACAGCCACAGGCTTGAACAGTCTTGAACCCAGACTACTAAAAATAGCAGCCCCGCTCATTGCTGTTCCTTTAGCCAAAATGTTCTCTCTCTCTCTCTCTCTCTCTCTCTCTCTCTCACTCTCTCTCTCTCAATGTCAAAGTAATGTCCCTGACATATGGAAGATAGCCAGGGTCACTCCTATTTTTAAAAAGGGTGACCCAAAAGACACATCTAACTGTGGATCCATTGCCATCCTTTCAGTTCTGAGCAAAATCCTGGCAATATTATTTGCTACACAAACCATCAAATTCCTTCTCAGAAATGATCTTTCCACAATTGACCAGCATGGTTTCTGTAAGGGCTATAGCACCTGCACAGCCCTGTTTAAGATTAATACTGACACACTCATTGCTATGGACTCATGCTTTCTAACTGTAGCTGTTTTCATAAACATGACAAAGGCCTTTAACTTGGTGACCCACTCCATTTTCCTTGCCACCACAAAGTCTTTCGGCTTCGTGCATAATGTTGTCAACTGGCTCAATAGTTACCTGTCAAACTGGGTCCAAGTTGTAAAATACAATTCAACCTATCCGAACCTGGCAACAGTGAATATTGGTGTACCATAAGGCTCACTTTTGGGGCCACTGATATTTTCTATGTTTATCAATAACATCACCTCCAATTTTACTTCCACCTCCTCCCTCCTCTACGCTGATGATATAGTCCTATATACCAGCATGAAAAACTTCTCTGACATCAATCTGTGGCTCTCCACTGACTTTCAGTGCACTCAAGCCTGGCTCTCACACCACAAACTAGTCCTTAATGAGGCCAAAACCCAATCCATGCTATTTGGGATAAATTCTAAACTAAAAACATGCCAAAATAATTTCATGGTCTCTTGTCTGGATGGCTCCCCTATTGGTTCAGTGACCTCATTTAAGTACCTAGGGGTAACACTCGACCAATCCCTAAACTATGATCTTCACATCAAGAACTTGTGTAAATCTGTCAACTCTAAATTAGGTATAGCGTACCAGACCAGATATGCACTAACCTCTGCAGATAGGTGGAGGGAAGGCAGAGGAGAGAGGGTGTGGGTGCTATAAAGAGGCAAGAGGCAGAAAATCGGATTGGTGGGAACAAAGAGATGTGGGTCTTTGGTTAAGGGAAAGTGGAAATTGCAGGAAGAAGAGAGGGGATGAAAGAGGAAGATGAATAACATGAAAGGTGATAGTCATCAATGCTAGAGGCCTTGGGAACAAAATAGATTGCTTTTAGACCTTGGTTACAAAGAGCCATATGGATCTGGAGGTAGTCACTGAGACCTGGTCATCCTTAAAACATAACTGGGATCTCTCCATCCTGAGGTTTACCCTCTATAGGAAGGACAGAGCAGGGAGAAGGGGAAGAAGGGTGTTGCTATATATAAGGGAATGGATAATGGTCATGAGAGAGGATATGGTGGGTTTGGCACAGAAACAATCTGGGTGCAGGCCCAAATAGAGGCAGAGCAAAGGATTATGGTGAAGGTGGAGTACAGGCCTTTGAATCAGAGTGAAAGCATGGATCAGGAACTGGGATTAGAGATCAGAAATATTTTGGTGACTTCAACCTACCTGACATAGATTGGAGCATCCCAAAAAAACAGCAGAAGCAGGAGCCAGTCATTCCTAAACATGGTTCAAGATGGCTTCTTAACCAAGAGGTGAGTGAGCTGACCAGGGACTTAGAACTAGTACTGACAAACTGTGACCATGTAAGAAACTCCAGTGTGGCTAAGCCCCTGGTAAGCAATGATCACCTGTTAGGGTGGTTTCAGCTCAATATGGAGAAGAAAGTCCTGAACATCAAGACATGTTCTGAATTTGAAAAGGGTAGAGATTGTGAAATGGGAAGCACCTGGGTGATCATCTGACTAAGCTTAGGGGGAAGGACTCTGGAAGAAAAATGGTCCATAATTAGTGAAGGGATTAAACATCAATAAATATTTATTGGTGTGCAAACTGAAGAAAAATCCATCCTTTACAACTGTGACCAAAGAAAGATACAGACAGTACAAGTTAAAACAGGTTCAACATGTTAAGGAATTCAGCAGCACCTGTCTGAAGCAGAAGGACAAGAAGAAAAAGCACAAGAAACCTTTCTGGTTTACAGGGAAGGTTGTAAGTGTTCTAATGGAGAAAAGGGCTTCATTCCAAAAAATAGAGGAAGACCAGCAGATGGAGGACAGAACGGACTAGTTGGATAAACTAAAATCAGCTGGTAGGAACATAAGAATGCCAAGGCAGGGGTGGAGTTGAGATTAGTGGAGGGAGTCAAGAATGGCAAGATCTTTTTTTGGTACATACAAGAACAAGAGGATGAAGGAAGATAGTGTCATTCTGAGACAAAGGACTGAGTGACTTGAGATCAATAGTGGAAAGGCAGAAATATTGAATGAATACTTCTGCTCAGTATTTATGGAGAAGGATGAACTTATACCAGAGGGTAGGTTATGCAAAGGAGGATGCCTATGTGAAAGAAGCTGATCACAGGTGGCAGGGTCTTTAAGCCCCTTAAGGTACAGTGGAGCCCACCAGGATGCAACACAATACTGCAGCATTCTGCAGCACAGTTACTGAAAGAAACAAAGCAACCTCCAGTTTATCATTTTTGTTGTGCAGTTTCCTGTAACAAAGCATTGCATCCTGGTGAGTTCCAATGTAGATAAATCTTCAGAACCAGATGGGTACTGAGGTAGCTGAAGGCAGTTCTGGCAGCCCTGCTGGTTGACCTTTTTCGTAACTCCCTAGACACAGGTGTGGTACCATGAGAGTACATAAATGTGGATGTAGTGCCCTTGCATAAAAGTGAGGCTAGGGATGAGCCAGGGAACTATAGGCCAGTCATCCTTCTGGCAGAGCATTAAGAAAGTCGTGGGTTGGGCTACGAGAGCGCAGGTCACTGACATGCTCATTGAAGGGGTTAACTGCAACAACCCCCTCACTATTGCCAATGCCTTCAACGTTCAGTTCACAGACTTGCCTGCTTTACTCAAACTGCCGCACTACCCTGCTGGTCGGACTTCCTCATCAAGAGGGACAAACCCCCTACTGCTCTTTTACTTCAAGGCAGTAACAGACATGGAGGCCCAGAAGCTCCTTGCTGGTCTATCCCCATACACTAGAGCTGGGCATGACTGCCTCGAGCCCAAGCTGCTGAGGCTAGGAGCATCAGTACTAGCCCGGCCCATAGCCCATGTCTTCAACGCAACGCTCACCTCAGGCATAGTCCCAGACATCTGGAAGATGGCCAAGGTGATACCTGTACCCAAGCAAGGGGACACAAAAGACCTCAAGAACAACTGTCCCATTGCAATCCTATCAGTGATCAGCAAGTTCCTGGAAAAGGTAGTCTCCTCTCAGGTCACCCACTACCTACAGACCCACAACCTTCTCTTCCCTGCACAACATGGGTTTAGAAAGGGGCATAGCACCTCCACGGCCCTAGCAGTTGTTACCTCGAAGATCAGGTCTACTGCTGACCGAGGTGAACTGACCGGGGCCATCTTTGTTGATCTCTCAAAAGCCTTTGATCGGGTTGACCACAAATTACTGTGCTCCTCTCTCCTGTCACTTGGCTTCTCCTCCCCAGCTCTTGCATGGATCAGTAATTACCTTATGGGCAGCAATCAGTACACCAAATTCAATAAGGTCCTGTCTAAGCCTGCCCAGGTTAACTGCGGAGTCCCCCAGGGCTCTGTCCTGGGGCCTCTTCTGTTCTCTCTCTTCATAAATGAGCTACCCTTGGCTCTGGCTCTAGTGTCCTCGGTGCTGTATGCAGACAACCTAGTCAACATGGCCAAATCCCAGGACATCGCCACCATTAACACCAAACTAAACTCAGACTTTGACCACATCCAAACTTGGTTGCAGGACCATAAACTTGGCTTTTTCCATTTGAAAATGCCAAGTTTCCCCTTTGTCTCCCACTTGGCTTGCAACTACCATGGACATACAGCCACTGCTCTGTGCACCATCCCCCCCTGCCTACTAAATCCCTGTATCTTTCTTCCTCAGCAATATCGCAGGCAGACAGGCTCCCCTCGTGGGTGCAGTGGTCACGAGGGAACGGATTCCCTCCCCGGAGCCTAACCAAAAGGGACCGGTGTTGAAGCAGCATTATCCCAGGCAGACAGGCTCCCCTTGTGGGTGCGGTGGTCGCGAGGGAACAGACTCCCTCCCCAGAGCCAAACCAAAAGGGACCGGTGTTGAAGCAGCATTATCCCAGGCAGACAGGCTCCCCTTGTGGATGCGGTGGTCATGAGGTAACGGACACCCTCCCCGGAGCCAAACAAAAAGGGACTGGTGTTGAAGCAGGTACAGTGGGATCGCGTCTACGCTGAATGGTAGATCCTGCAATTGCTGTTGAACTTTAATTTCATTTACTGTCCCCACACAAGTGGAGAGAGTTTTTCTAATGGAAAAAACAAGAAAAAGGTCCCAATTTGTTGTTATTCTATGGCACCTTTAAGAGCTTTAAGAAATTAATCTGTATGCATACTTAGACCAGGGCTTTACTTTTAACTCCATTGAAACGTGGGCTGTAATCTGTAAAACAGTAGTTTGTTTGTTAGCTGCATTGAAGTCACATAATCACTTGAAAAAGTGCACTAATTTCCTATAAGACCAGGGCTTATTTTAACTGCATTGAAACGTGGTTCTGCTAAAACAGTACTTTGTTTAGTTGCTGCATTGTTTACTTAATTACATGTACCCTGGTTTTGTAGCAATAGTATTTTGCTTGTTAGCTTCATTGGGTCGCATAATAACTAGTAACCTGGTTCGATGCAAACTTATTCGTTCTCCCACATAATGTCCTGGGCTTTTGCTTTAAAACTACATGGAAAAATGGACTAAATGCCTACTAGACCAGGGCTTAACTTTAACTGTATTTGGAAAGTGGTCTGCAAAAAAACAGTTTTTTTGTTTGTAGTTGCATTACTCACATGATTACCTTTTACCTTGGAATCATTGTCTTGTGTGCTCCATAGCCATTTTCCATTTGAAAACGCTGAGTTTCCCCTTTGTCTCCCACGTGGTTTGGAACTACTGCGGACATACATCCACTGCTCTGTGCACCATACTCTCCCCCATGCCTACCAAATGCCTGTCTCTTTCTTCCTCAGCATTATCGCAGGTAGACAGGCTCCCCTCGTGGATGCGGTGGTCATGAGGGAACCGACTCTCTCCCTGGAGCCAAACCAAAAGGGATTGGTGTTGAAGCAGGTACAGAGGGATTGCCTCTACACTGAAAAGTAGCTCCTGCAATTGCTGGAGCCCCACTGATGCTGCGCGTCAGCTTCCCCGCCGCCCCCACCACCACCCTTGGTCGTGCTCTCCTTATACGGTGAGTGTGAGCAGTTTCTGATTGGTGGAGGCTAAAAAACCTATCAGGCAACTTCTCAACTAGCAGGTTATCAGGACCTGCCACTAGAGGGTTGCCGATTGCCTCCACAGCTTATCTCTCACTCTCTGCTCCTAAACTACCGCTTGCTTTATCTCATACCGTGAGTGTGTGTAAAAAAAAACAAAATAAAAAAGGAAAATTCTCTACCATATACTTATAATGTCTGCCAACGTGCCTAAAATGAATACTATATCATCTTTATCTGTCCACAAAATGGTGTTATTGGAAGCCCTCCTCAATTTTACCCTGTCACAAAATCCACTTCCCTACTGCTTTCTTCTTACTAGCTCCAGTGCTACCACTGCCTCTGCCCCAGTTTTACCACCAGCGTTAACCCGACCAATAAAAACTCCCTTTTCTGTTACAATGTCCAATATCCGCTACCCTCCTCTTATACCATGTCATCTCACCTCTGTAACTATGATCACCCCATTACGTTATGATCAGGAAATACTTCACTTTATGTGCACCCATATTTCCAATGAAACACCCCAACATGTTGTCTCATCCTGTTGTCCCTCCAAAAAGATGAAAAAAACTTCTCTAACCAGAGTATCAATCATTCTCCTTTTACTTGTGGGAAATATCCACCCTAATCCAGGTCCCACTCTCCATACCTCACGGAAACCTGCTGTTATGAAGGTACTGCGGCTGGCCACCATTAATGTTTGTTGTCTTCTAAATAAACTTAACTCATTTCAAGCCTGGGTCTGCCTCCACAGCCCTGATGTAATAGCCGTCACTGAAACATGGCTGTCACAGCATATCTCTGACTTAGCTGTAAGTGTCCCTGGTTACACGATGTTCAGGTCAGATAGACTAAATAAACAGGGCGGGGGTAGTGCTCTCTATATCCATGAGCACCAACATGGTATAAACATTGCTACCATAAGCCCTTTGGGAAGTGCACAGTCTCTAACTGTCAGGGTTGATATTGGAAACTCAAAAAAATTCCTCTACATAATGTCCGTATACATTCCCCCTCGTAACCAAAGGGATGTCTTCATATCCATCCTACGCACAATTGAACTCCTCCCAAAAAATTCTGAAGTCATAGCCCTAGGAGATTTCAACTCAGACTGGCTTGCCCCCCAAATATCCCCACTCAGGGATGTGGCTGCTGCCCAAAATCTGTCCCAAATGGTCCTCACCCCCACTAGAGTGAACAAAAATATGAGCCACAGCTCCCTCCTTGACCTCATACTTACTAACCATCCTGAACACATTCTGGATGTCCAGGTTCTGTCAGACTCCATCAGTGATCACTCCCCAGCAACTTGCCTCTGGACAAATAGCTGGAAACCACCCCCACCTAGGACTACCAGGTGTCGCCAACTGAAGAAGGGGGCCCTCAAACATCTTAGAAACCTTCAGAATTTTGACTGGTCCCCCCTTGATCATCTAAAAATCAGATGATACCGCTCTATCCTTTTTCATAAGTTCCTTCCAATCTGCCTGTGATATCTTCACCCCCTATGTCACACGGGTTGAAAAGTCCAAATCATCCCCTTGGGTAACATGGGTGCAGAGCCCTTCAATCTGGTCAGCCTGCTGACCGGCAGTGCTATCGTTCTGCCAGAAATACTTGCACCTGGAAAATTTGGCAGGCAAAGGCAGCTTATTACCAAACAAAACTCTCTGCCACCTCGGGTGATGGAAAAAGGTTCTGGGAAAATATAAAGGAACTCAGTGGAAAGTCTCCCTCCCCTTCCCCTGACATGCGTATCCTAGATGGTATCCCTACCAAAGAACCCAGCAAAATAGCGGAAGCATTCAATAAGTCTTTCTCTGACCTAAGCACTATTCTCCCCCCAGACCTTTTCAGTACTGATGCAGGTTATTTCCCGACACCCCCTAGTGTGCCACCATTTCATCTCAAAACAGTCTCCACAAGTGAAGCCCGTGCCTATATCTCCAGGTTCCTAGGGAAGTCCAGACACAGTGGCGACTCACTAGATGCAAAATTGCTATCAATAACCCTTGATGATGTTCTGGTGCCTCTCACTAAAATTTTCAACATGACCCTATGCCTAGGGCAATTCCTGTCTTTATGGAAAAAGGCGAGGATTACACCAGTATATAAAAACGATGCACGTACCTCAACTAGTAACTACAGGCCCATCTCCATACTCCCCCCACTCTCAAAAGCCTTAGAGAAAATTGTGGCTGATCAACTCACTAACTATCTAGATTCTCGGCAACTAACCTGTATGCAACAACACGGTTTTAGGAAAGCTTACAACACCACCACTGCTCTGCTGGAGCTCACCTCATTTGTTCATGATGCTCTTGACCATGGAGATCTGGCTGGTACAGTCTTTATTGTTCTCTCCAAGTCATTTGATACCGTCAATCACACCATGCTCATAAACTCCCTCCTCTCCATTGGCGTCTCAAAAGAAACTACTAGCTGGTTCTCCAGTTATCTCTCTGACCGCACTCAACAGGTGATGATAAGTAACACCGTCTTCCCTAGCCTTCCCGTTAGATCTGGTGTACCACAAGGGTCTATCCTTAGACCGCTCCTTTTCTCACTCTACCTGAACTCACTACCTCTGGCCTCTTCCGTGCATCTTCTTCTTTAGGCTGTTGATGCTGTGATCTTCAGTCGGCACCCTGACCCCACTCAACTTCAAGAAGCCTTGCAGAGCTCTTTTGCTCAAATTGAAGCCTGGCTCTCCTCACACAAACTTGTTCTCAACACAAAAAAGATGAAAGTCATGTTATTCGCCCACCCACAACACAAGCACAGCTCTGCAAAATTAACTATATGTAATGTGATGGGCTCCACTCTGGAACAAGTGCTCAACTTTAAATATCTCGGAGTTACCCTAGACTCCGTTCTCATCTATCGTAAGCATATTGCGTCAGCTTGAACTGAAATTAATAAAAGAATTGGTCTCCTCTACAGACTTAGATCATGTCTACCTCCTGAGGATATGCGCCTAGCTATCTCCAGCTCCATTCTCTCACTGGTAGACTACGGCATAATCGTATATTGGGCCACCTCTGACACAGCACTGTCTAGCATCAAACGTGCCCTTAATAAAGCCTACAGATTGGCCATAGGTTGTGATCATCTCACGCACACCTGTGACCTCTACCTACACCCTTTATGGCTAAACTTCCAAGGGCGACTTGTTTATCAGACCTGCCTGATGGCCAAAAAAAATCAGTTAGGCTTAGCCCCTCCAGGATGTCAAAAGCTCCTCTTTAAGAATCCCCTGGCTCGCTCCACAAGACACTCTGACACCACCACATTCCATGTCCCCTTTGTTAGTACCTCTGCTGGCCAAAGGTCCTTTTGCTTTAGGGCCCCACTCTGGATGAATTCAATCTCTGACTCTATCTTAACAATTCCCAGGCTTGGGCCTTTTAAACATGAGCTACTTAATCACATTATGTCAAACTCCCACTGTGACTGCAGATGTAACCTGGAATAATATTAATGCACCTTTGTTTCATAATTTATGATGTTCCTTGTCTGTGTAAATTGTAATCTTTCTTTCTGATGGTTACTGTCATTATTTGCTTGAGTTGTGAGCAAATTGTGTATTCCATGTAATACTGTGTTCTAACCCATTTATGTACGACGTGGAGCCTTTGCAAATGAGTCCCTGACTCAAAGGGTTGTAATTCCTAGACCTTCAATACATTAATTAATTAATTAATTAACCAACAGAAGACACAGGCCATGCTATTTGGCTCAGCAGCCAAGTTAAAAGCCGCCCCGGATTCACTACAGATCTCCGGGGCTTATGGGTCACCGCTGACTATCGCAGGCTCGGTCAAGTACATGGGGGTAACCCTTGACCCGCAGCTGGATATGAACCTGCACATACGAAATACATGCAAGGCCTCAAACTGCAAGCTGGATCAGGTTTACAGAGCACAAACCTGTCTAACTCCAGCTGCCCATCTTGCTCTAGCCAGGGGAGTCCTCCTACCCACGCTTTGCTACGAACTAATCACCTTTGCCCACATTGCAAAAACTAGTCTAGTAAAATGGAACTCAGCGTACAACAACATATGACACTTTGCGCTCTCAGCCCCCCCACCTCACTCACCGCTGTGAGCTTTACACCCGGCTTGAGTGGCTCCCACCGGAAACTCACCTCTCTTATGTCATGGGCAACTTCATTGACAATATTGTCAGAACTGCCACCTCTCAAAACCTTGCTGAGACCCTTGTTCTTGCTACACCCTCCTACAACCTGCAAACCAGCAGCTCCCATGCCCTCCTGGTACCTAAAACCTGCACACAAATGGGTGACCTAGCCTTGGCTGCGTATGCGCCCAGGGTTTGGAACTCTCTTCCAACTAGCACTCTCTCTCCCTCGCACCAGAGCTTTAAATCCTCCCTCTGGGGTTTTCTCAAAATGGATGCCACCTGTCTCTGCACTAGGCAAACCTTCTCAGCCTGAAATGCCCCAACTAACTGAGATGCTACCTAAACATTACGACTTGGGCAGAGCACAACTGTGCTCATACTCCTCCTGTTCTCACAGCATATATAAAAATGGACCATTTAGGCCCACCAGCAAAATAGGGTGAGCACTATAACTATGCACTCCTTTCTCTCGCACTGGGCCCACTCTATCCCAAATGTGACTCTTCCTTATTCTAACTGCTAGACTTACAACTTGCTGCCTGGAGCAATGAATTCACACTGCACTTCTTCCTACTGACCGCAATGTTTAATACTGTAATGTAATGCCTGTTTTTGGTATTGTTGTCTTACAATGTCCCTGTGTTCTGGTCACTTTATATTAACTCTTCACTACCATTTGCCTGATGAAATCTGATGCTTATAAAGTTTCTGTTGTGCTAATTCTATGTAATGTAATCCTCCACTTGTATTTGCCTGATGTTCATGTATGTACAGTACCTTGTGATGTACCTTGTAATCTCCCGGGTTTCACCTGAAAATAGGCACTTGACTGTGTAGTGTGCTTACCGGTTAACAAAAGCAAATAAATAAATAAATAAATCTTGACATTGATCTTTGCAAAGCTGATGGAAACCATTATTAAAACTCATTACTTTCAGTAGATTTGTATGAAATCTGAACTATACATTTCATACCTGACTCAAAATGGCAGCCCAGGAAATAAGGAGTTAGCGACAGGTTGTTTAAGTTTCTTGAGATCAAAGGGGATAAGGGGGCATGTGAGGAAGAGGACCATGTAAAAGCATCTATCCTAAATAGATACTTCTGCTCAGTATTTACTGAAGAGAAGGTAGGGCAGGACCCACAGCTCTGTACCATGGACACAGGGGGGAGGAAGGCATGCACTAGTCAATTCACAAAAGAAAGGGTCCTACAAGAGCTCGATAAGCTCAGGGTGAACAAGGCAATGACACCTGATGGCATACATCCCAGGGTACTAAAGGAGCTAAGGGTGGAACTAGCAGAGCCATTATCAGAACTGCTTAGTGAGTCTCTGAGCACAGGAGAGGTCCCAGAAGACTGGAGAAGGGCTCATGTGATCCCGCTCCACAAGAGTGGTAGCAGGGAGGAGGCAGGGAACTACAGACCAGTCTGTCTTACCTCAGTAGTGGACAAGATTATGCAGACAATCCTTAAGGAAAGGATAGTGCATCACCTGGAATCCATAGGAGCACAGCATCCAAGACAGCATGGGTTTACAAAAGGCAGGGACTGTCAAACTAATCTCATGGATTTTTTTGACTGGGTAAACAGAGTGGTGGACCAAGGGGAGCAGTTGATGTTGCCTACCTTGACTTCAGTAAAGCTTTCAATACTGTTACACATAGAAGATTGATTAATGAGCTAAGTAGGTGCTGGGTGGGTCAGACATTGGTCAACTGCGTGTCAAACTGGTTGATGGGCAGAAAACAGAGAGTGGTGGTAAACAGTATACAGGCAAAAGAGATGCAAGTCACAAGTGGGGTACCTCAGGGATCAGTCCTGGGGCCACTCCTCTTCAATGTCTTCATCAGTGACATTGCAGATGGACTGAAGGGTAAGGTTTATCTGTTTGCAGATGACACCAAGATCTGCAACAGAGTAGATGATCCAGATGGTGTGGGCAGAATTAGAGGAGATCTGGATAAACTAGCAAAATGGTCGGAAGAGTGGCAACTGGGGTTTAACGCAAAGAAGTACATGATCATGCACACAGGGAAGAGAAACCCTGAAGCCACCTATAGGCTGGGAGGGGAGTTGCTGGCAGTGACAAGGAAAGAAAGAGACTTGGGTATCATCATCATCATCATCGATGACCTGAATTCATCCAAGCTAACCTCTAAAGCAGTAGGTAAAGGCTAGAGGGATGTTGGGGTGTATTAGTAGGGGTATCACAAGTCAGAAGAGGGATGTAATAATCCATCATTCCAAGATGCTAGTTAGGCCCCATCTGGAGTACTGCATGCAGTACTGGAGGCCACACCTTCACAAGGACATTAACCAAATTGAGGCAGTCCAGAGAAGGGCAACCAAAATGGTGCAGGGACTGCATCAGAAAACATATGAGGACAGATTAGCTGAACTCAGTATGTATACCCTAGAGCAAAGGAGAGAGAGGTGATATGGTTGAAACATTCAAACACCTTAAGGGCATTAACAAGGTGAAAGAGTCTAATGTTTCAATACTGTAGAACTCAAAATCTTCACTGTAAAAAAAAAGTCACTATATTCACTGGAGACTCTTTTTCAGTGAAATAATTTTTTACAGCAAAGTTTTCTTGCATTGTCATGGCATATAACATCACCAGCCACCAGTTTATCAACAACATGCCTACCTGTCCTGTATGTATGTAACTAGGAAGGATATTGATAAAGATGTCGACAAAGCATGGCATCACCATGCCACCATGTCACCACTACTTATTCCCGAATTCCATTACTAAACTGTAGTTTGAATTCCAAGTATCCATTGAATGAACATTAACTTTATTCTGCTTTGAATGTACAGTAGTTGTCAATGGAGGGATGGACAGATGGAGGGAGGGATGCCCATTTACTGGATTTGTTACCAAGAACCACATAGTTGGTAAGGTTCATTTCCACGTTACCAGTGAAAGCTTTTGGCATGTCTGTCATGTTTGGTTGGAAATACAACAAAAGAAAACAAATGGTAAGGTGAAACAAACTCTTTATTGGAAACTATTGTGTGCAGAACGTAAAAATTCCAAAATCTGATTCTCGATCAGACACAGTCTCACGTATGAAGCTGTTGCTGCTTCTCTCAGTTTATTCGTCGTCTGTGGCAGGATCTGAAAAAAAAAGAAAGTACATTCAAGCTAAAATTCAGTGTGATTCATGACTAAGTTTTGCTTTGGTGTAAAAGGATTACCATTTAGACATTCAGAGTGTGCATGTAGGATTCCGGCTTGCTCAAAGCCCCTCTTGCAGTCCTCAGATCGAGCTGTGAGTTTCATAATGCTTGCCACCAACCATTGTGCATGCCTATTTTTGATACTCGTTGTACAGAGGTCAATGTTAAGTTTTGTTTCTGGCTCACATTGCATCATTTTGGCCACCACCTCACCCGCATACCAGTCTGTAAAACTAAGTTTTAACACACCTTTCAGAATCTTGTTTTCTGAAATGTCTAGTAGTTGAAGAAGGTTGGTGCAGGATGCAGGTACAAACACTGACACAATGTTGTGTTTGTCAAAAGCCTCAATGACATCAGGTGTAGTGTGACCATGGAATAAATCCAGTATTAGCAGTGTCCCCTGCACAATCGGCAGCTGAAGTTTGTTTTTATCACTTGCACATAGGGAACAATGACACCTTTGATGTACTGCACTGTAGTTTGTGAGTTGGCCCAGTGGTTTTCACTATGAGTCACCTCCCAATCAGAGGGGAATTTGTATGAAGGGTGGCACTGGTCAGTTTTGCCAGGGTAGATGATCTGAGGGGGCAGGTAGTGGCCAGACAAAGTACAGCACAGGACTACAGTAATCTGACGTTTATCACCCAATCCTGCCACTTCAACCTGCTTTTTCCCGACCTTCTCCATAGTCCACTCTGAGCATGGTACCAAGTTAACACCAGTTTCGACAAGAGTGGCAATTCTGCCTAAGAAAGCCTTTTTCAGGGCATCAAAATCAGTTGGTGTTTTCTGGGCAGCCTTGGTGCCCTTCCTCTTACAGAAGTCCATTCTGTTCAGAAACAGCCATGACCACTGTCTTGAAAATGTTAAAGTACCACCATTCTCTAGCAGTAATTCTGGGCTTTTGGCCTTCACAATGCCAGTAGCAATGGTAATCAAGAGCCTGCCATTAATCACAGCACCTTCGGCTCGCAAAGTCTTTACAAGACTTCTTAATTCAATTTCAATGTCTGCCATGAGTAGACGGGGACGACCTCTGGGTTTTATTGGGAGCTCCTTGCACAGTTTGTCAGAGTCTGGTGTATCTGTCAACTTCAGTTTGTAATCACGCTTAAATGTACGCACTGTGCTTTCATTGATTTTCTGATGATGCTTGCCTTCTTAGTACCTGATTGCATTCATGACACCTTGTTCGGCGGAATATTTCTCAATTTTAAATTGGACTTCTGGAGGATAAACAACATAATGTGATCTACGTTTCTTGGCAGGTGGAGACACAGCAGCTAGCTGTTTGGTAACAGCCTTTGCCATTAGATTTAAAATGCCAGCAGTGACAGAAAGAACATCAGCATCCAAATTGTCATTCTGCCAGGCTGAGAAACCACACTCAATTGGAGGTCTCCGAGATGAGTTTAACCATTTCACTTGAGACATCTTTCAAAGCTGACAATCCATGGAATCAAAGACCTTGACACGCGATGTTATATTGGTGCGATCAGCTGATTGGTCTCTTGAGTGTGATATAAACTTTGCACAAATATTTCTAGTTCTACAGTATGAGAAAATTAGCAGGACAAGAGGACACAGCATGAGATTAGAGGGAGGCCGATTAAGGGGTAATGTGAGAAAGTTCTTTTTCACAAAAAGGGTGGTGGATGCATGGAACAGCCTACCTCAGGACGTGGTGGATATGAATACAGTGCATGGCTTCAAAAAGGCAGGGGATAGGCATAAGGGAGCAATACAGATGAGTACGAATAGATAGGCCATTGACAGAGCAAAGGCCTATGGCACATTCATAAGGTAGAAAAAGAAATGGTCAGACTGGATGGGCCTTGCAGTCCTTATCTGCCGTCAACTTCTATGTTTCTATGTTTCTATGAGACAAACAGGCTCCAAGATGATAGATAGCACAAGATTGTAGCAGGGAGGTCATGCCAAATGAATGAAATCAGTTTATTATACTGGGCCAGAAAGGCAATGAATAAAGTCCAGGCAGAAGATGTACTGTACCTGGATTTCAGCAAGAGAGTAGTGGTAGGGAGGAATACTCAGGGAAGAGGGATGCTACCAGCAGTGTACCACAGTGTTCGGGGTTTAGGCCATTGCTGTTCAGTGTGTTCATAAATGACACGAGATGGCATTACGAGCAAAATTTGCCTTTTCACAGATGACACGAAGCTCTGTGGGAGAGTGGACATAGAGAAGGTGTCAGGGATTTCAGGGAAGACCTAGAAAGACTGAAGATATTGCCCAAAATCAGTTAACTACTTTGCCTTAACTAACCTGGTTCAACTATGTGCTATTAAACATCACGGGAGATTGCTGAATTGAGTTTGTCAAGTCAAAGTTAAGTGGTGCTAATGTCAAAGGTAATGGTCCTGAATATAAGACAGCATATCATAGACTTGCCTGATTGATCCTGCAATTTTGTTAAGTGAACTTGAATGGCATACATTGACACAGCAACTACTCTTACATGGACTGAGTCCAAGTTACTTGAGTAACCTATTAACCTGAATCCTACTTTCAGCTCCACCAAGGGCAACGTGTTTGCCTTTCTAAGATCCTAAGACAGTCATATGATAGGACGTTTTCAATGGTGGTTGCGCTGTTGTGGAACACTTACCATCTTATTTAAGGAATTCACCCTCACTGGAGGCATTTACAAAGGTCTAAAGATGTTCCTTTGTATGGGATTAACGGACATACAAAGGAAGCCAGCAGACACAGACTCTGAAGGTCTAGCTCATCTGCTCGATTGTGCAGCATGTGGTTTACACCACAGCTGCCTCTCCATTTCGCCCCACCCCTTTTCCTCTCCATGATGAGTTCCGCCTTGGGTTGAGTCTCCTCTGGTAGTTATTCTGCCCTTGACTATATCCCATCTCCTTTTAAAACTGTCCACTGTTTTCTGTGAGACCAGCCTCTCTGGGACTTTATTCCACTCCTCCACCACCCTCTCTGTGAAGTAGTTCCTCCTCAACTCCCTCTTGAACCTTCCCCCTCTAGCTTTGTGCTGTGTCCCCTAGTCTCCCATTCCCTTTTCAGCCTGAACATGTGGTCTATATCTCCTCTTTCCTTGTCATAATAATGATCGTGGAATAGCGATCTCCATTACGGCGAGTGTACGTTGCTGAAAAAACAAAAAGGCGATGCACATTCCCACCGAGAAAACACGGCAAACATGAAAAATGGTTGCTCTGCTGGGTGCTGCACCCCCACACACCCCGTGTGGGGTGCCCCTGCACTTCCCTTACAAAAACTTACTAATTCCAGGAGGATGCATGCCGGGGAGTGGGAGAAACTCGGGGGGGGGGACACCTGGACAAAAAAAACACCAAAATACTAGAGTACATCCCTCCCCAGACCCAAACCCTGCACCTTCACTACTCCGTCATGGCACTAGCTCAGCAGCCTACCACTACACTACCCCTTACATACCTCCTCTCATCCTCCAGTCTCCCTCCCATTCTTCCCTTCGCCCTGTTCTTCGTCCATCGCTACCCTTGTAGGGTAGCCCACATAACAGGCACTGAAAGTGAGTCACTCATATTTGAGTCGCTCACTTTCAGTCACTGTTATGACGTATACTATATCTCCCTTATTTATGCTCTTTAAATATTTAAAGGTCTCTACCATATCCCCCGTCTCTTCAGTCCTCAAAAGGAGTACATGTTGAGCTCCCCAGCCTTTTCTCATAGGGCTTCCCCCCCCATCCCCTTTATCATTTTGGTCACCATTCTCTGGACCTTCTCCATGAGTTTGATGTCCTTCTTCAACTAGGGGCACCAGAACTGCATGCAGTACTCTTAAGTGCAACCTCACCAGTGATCTGTTCAATGGTAGGATAACTTCCTCAATTCTGGAGGTGATCCCCCTGATAATGCACCCCAGCATCTTATTGGTGTTGGCTGCCACCCTACTACACTGTGTTGAATGGTTCAACCTCCCTGTTACTATCACACCCAGATTCTTTTCTTCTTCAGAGACCTTTAACCTTTCCTCACCCAAATGATAGCTGTAACTAGTGTTCTTGGCCCCGAAGTGCATGACTTTGTACTCCTTGATACTGAATTCCACATTGCCAAGTCCCTGACCATTTCTCTAGTGTATCCAAATCTCTTGGGAGACCGCCTCCCCTCCTTCCCACCATCCACTACTGCACAATTTTGCTGTCATCTGCAAACAGGCTCATTTTGCTTTCCACCCCTCCTGCTATATCAGCAATGAAGATGTTGAAGAGCCCAGGCCCCAGGACAGAGCCCTGTGGGACCCTACCGATGACTGGTCAGGGCTTTGAGAGTTCCCCCATTCCATAACCCTCTGCTGCCTGTCCCTCAGCCAGTTTCTTATTCATTGAACCAGTTTTGCACCTACTCCCAGGGTTCTCAGTTTATCCACTAGCCCGCCATGTGGCACCAAATCTAAGGCATTGTGAAGTCCAAATATAGTATATCAACTGCCTATCCCCCATCCAGTGCCCTAGCCACCCAATCAAAGAAGTCGACTAGGTTTGTCTGAAAGGACCTCTCTTGTATGAACCCATGCTGATGCTCATCTTGCAGTCCATTCTTTTGTATGAATGCCAGCAGTCTTTCCTTCATGATGGTTTCCATAGCTTAGACACCATGACATGAAGCTGACCAGCCTATAGTTCCCTGGATCATCCCCAGGGCCACTCTTATGGATGGGCAGCAGGTGTGCTGACCTCCAGCCCAATGGCATACAGCTTGATTGCAAGGAAGTATTGAACACCTCCATCAGGGGTGCCACCAGCACTTCTGCCAACTCCCTCAGCATGCATGGATGTATCCCATCTGGCCCGGGTGCCTAGTCTGTCTGAATGGAGTTAAGGCCATCCAGCACCCTATTCACCAGGATTACACAGTCAGTTATCCCTTCTCCTCTCACAGCTGTCCTCCATCCTTTCCCTAATAGAATGAGTCCGTCTCTTTCTCTCATGAAGACTGGGAAGAAATACTCATTAAGTACCTCTGCTTGTTCTTCCTCCTTTCCGGCTCACCAATCCTCCTTTTTAATTCTGGCTATCTGTTCCGTTTTTTCTTCTTTCCCTGGCATACCTAAAGAAGTCTTTGTCACCTTTCTTAATCCACTGTGCTAGTTTCCTTTCTTTTGAGGCCTTGGCTCCCCCACAACCTTGATCACCTCCCTGGATCTCATTATTGGTTCCTCTCTATCCTCCTCCATGCCAATTCTCTTAAACTTTCCGAAGGCTGCTCTTTTCTCCCTCACGCTCTCCTGAACCTCTTTTGTCCACCCATGAGATTTAGTCTCATCAACCAAGTTAGATGTGTACCTTGCAGTTCTTGTCTACAGCTATTTTAATTTTTTTATCAAGATGTTTATTTGTTTTATAAAGTAATGCTATTACAGTTTATTTATTATGTAGTGTCCTGAATGATGCTATTTTTATTATATTGTCTGAAGTACCCAGTCTTTTGGATTAGACATCACAGAGCTGTACATAAATACTGTAAATGTTGTCTTGCCATGCCTTGCCACACTCATTCTGGTAATCATAGGGAAGAGTTTTATGCCCAAAATGCCTCCATATTTTAACAAACTTATTGAAGTATGTCAATACAGGAGTCATCTCAAATCCTTCAATGAATCAGAATTAAAAATCCTCAAAGTTAAAACTCTAATTGAACCCTAATCTTTTTCTGTTGCAGCTCCAAAAAGCTGGAATGCACCACTGACATGTACAGCATTAGATTTTTAGTGGGGAGATTTTCTTTAATGGAATCTGTCCTAAACCCTTTTATTTGCATTTTTTAATATAATTGTAAATTTGGGCATATGTGAAATCTGCTTAATCTCCCCAGAGTACTATTGGGTATGTTTATTTTTAAATAGTCCTACTTTCCCTTATTTAGGTCTCTTGTTAATTCTGCCTTTTTCCTTCCTTCCTAATATTAATTTTTAATGACTCAGTTCTAGAACCCAGTGACATTAGTTTCACTGAATATTACAGTGAAGCAGACCACACTGAGATGAGCATAGCTGATGTCACTGTGTTCCACTCCTTAGTACTCTACAGGTAAACTAATGTCACTGACCTACTGAAACTTAGAAATATAGAATGTGATGGCAGATGGGAACAGTACGATTCATCTAGTCTGCCCATTTATTCTACTCCCCCACCTACAGTGGTTGCCACAGATATTGCCAGCTATTTCCAGATATTTCGCAAAATTTCTGAAGAGTTTCTCTCTGCTGCCCCTACTGTGGAAATGCAGAAAGCAGGAGATATTTCAGGAAACATCACAGAAATTTTGGGAAATAGCTGGCAGTGTCTGTGGCTGCTATTGTAGCTTGTCTTTTTCTTGGGGGTTCCACACTTTCTGTCCCATGCTAGCTTAAAATCCCTGACTGTCTTTGCCTCTACCATACCCAAGAAGTAGACTGTTCCAAGGTTCCACCATCCTTTCAGTGAAGAAGAATTTCCTGATGTTTCTTTTGAACCTACGTCCCATCAGGCACATATTATGATCTCCAGTCTGGGTATTGCTGTTTTATCCTGAAAAGGCTCTGTGCCTGTACCTTGTTGATACCATTGAGGTATTTGAAGGTCTTTATCATGTCTCCCCTATCTTCCTCTATTCCAGGGAGAATAAGTTGAGTTGATGTAGTCTTTCCTCATATGGCCTGTCATGCAGATGATGCACCATCATTGTCACCCCTCTCTGTAAGGTCTTCAATTGGTCCACATCCCTCTTGAGGAGAGGTCTCTAGAACTGGATGCAGTACTCCAGATGAGACCTCATCAGGGACCTGTACAGTGCCATAATTAACTTGCATTTCATACTTGTGATGCTTCTCCCTATGCAGCCAAGGATGTCACTAGCTTTTTGTGCTGCCTTTTCACACTGCCTGCCTTTCTTCAAGTCATCAGATATGATTACACCAGGATCACGCCCAAGCTTGGTTGCTGTCAACTGGTCACCTCCCAGAAAGTATTTCGTTACCAGGCTGTGTCTTCCTAGGTGCATAACCTTACACTTTTTTGTGTTGAATTTCAGCTGCCAGTAACTTGACCATTTATCCAGTATTTTATAGGTCAGACTCCATTCCTAGAGCCCCTTTGGATATGTCCACTCTGTTGCAGAGCTTTTTATTGTCCGCAAACAGACACACTTTCCCCTCCAGTCCATCCGTGATGTCGCTGATGAACATATTAAAAAGAATTGGTCCCAGTACTGATCCCTGCGATTCAAACTGTTAGGTAATTAAAAATAATATTTGGTGGGGAAAAAGGCAGCATGGATACGGTCCCTTGAGTAAAGAAAATTAGCTCCATTTCAGAATAAACACACAATGTCACACTGAATAAACAGACTTCACAGATGTCCACATGTAAAATTATACTAAAAAAAGGAAAACAACAGGGTTAACTGTAGTATGTTACCTTTACATAACTGGCTTAGTGTCACTCACCCTGTTGACTAAATGTTTTGTATAGGGAAGGTCATGGTCATATGAACACTAAACTGTATACTGCTGTCATTTGTTCATTTAAAATACTCTGTATTTTGTCCTTTTGTATCAGTGTCATGCAAATAATTTTGTAGACAGGTGTTAACTTTGTAAATATGTATGCTCAGGACAACATTGTAAAAAAAGCATGGGCTAAATGCTTGATTTGTAATATCTCTTTTCTCTTGCTTTAAATAAATGAAATGAAATGAGAAATACCTCAACCTATGTTTTAATTTGCTTTTAAAATACAGAATCAAACCAGATTAAAAGAAAAGTATATAGAATCAATTACCTGCTTGAACTCTGTACAATTCATTAAAGCAACTCAATCTCCTAGAATGTGTTCCTGATCTATTTTGCAAAGGATAACAATTTTAACACCTTCAGGTTTGTAACCAGCTCTATAATATGGAGTGAGTTAGCGACTGTCAAAACCATCCGTTATAGTATACTGTAGGGATTATTAACCAAATTGTTAATTACCAGCCAAGGAGGGTATCAGTTGACATTTTCTGACACTACAATATTTTAACTCTCCTGCAATGAGCTATTGGAACACAAGGTTTAACTGTCAGAGATTTATTCCATCACACATTAAGATGTGTTACATTATCCATGGATAATTGCAGACACATGAACATAGTGCATAGCTAAAGGGCCATATGGTATAGTGGAAACTAACACAGTGGTTGTGGAACATATCCAAACTAGGAAGTATCATTTATTTATTTATTTATTTATTTATTCAAGAGATTTACCAGGAAAGGCATACTGAGCAGAGTACCGCTCGATTCCAGATGTGCCCTGGGGGTAGGGGGTTACAAGGGTGTAATACATAAATACATAAGCACAAAATAGAACATACAAAAGTTGTAGATATCCAGCAAAGTCCCAAAGGGATGGGAGAAGTTGTTGAGATGCATGTAGAGATTATACAAAGTGAGGAGTAGTTACAGGCAGTATTTACATGCAGTGAATACAGTAGCAGTATTTGCTATCAGTGATACAGTAGTAATGACAGCAATTTCATAGTGAGATTCGATATACCTACTAGAATGGGTAGGTGAGAATAACAAACAGTAACAGAGGAGGTTCAAAACAAAAAATGACGTAGGGTACTCATTTAGACATGGTTAGACTGATTTAGACATAATACAGTTCTACTACTACTACTATTACTACTAATAATAAAAATAATAATCAGAATTTATTGAGCACTTTAAAAAATTTCACTGAGCTGTACAGTTACATGAAAAAGATAAATGCAACTAAATTTCTTACAGTGTGTTCTTAATCTATTAGAAAAGGAGACAGTGTTTCTGATTTATGGTATTTCAGTTGTAACTGGTGCTAGTATGCTCTGTTGCTCTGTAGAGCACTGTTCCTTTCTAGGAAGCCTGGTTCATGGAAAAGTGAAGCTGATGGATCCAAATCATCAACTTGTCCTGCTAGTATTGCCTTTTCCATTACTTTCAGTGGCACTAGTATCTTCTTCAGTGTAGTGATCTTGTTTAGGGAAACTGGTTAGTGTAGCTACAGGAAATTGATTGTGACATTAATGCAGTGTGTCATAAGAGGAAACAGTCAGCACTAAGAGCTCCACATGAAGTCTGGGACTGGTCCCACTTTGCACTTTGTGTGCATAACATTTTTTTTTACTTACTGTTTACCACAGTATAGTAGATTGTATCAGACTAATTCTACTGACTTGCAAGCAGGCATTTCCTGTAGATACAAATCCCAGAACCTTCTGCCACTGACATAAGAGGAGGGCTGCAGCAGTGGGCGACTCAATAGCCTGCAATGCCTGTTAGAGCATTTACAAGCACCTGTCAGATGCTTGCTGGTCTCACTATTCTCCCAGGGCTAAGTGCAGTCACACAGTCCTCTGTGACTGTATTTGGCCCAGAAAGAACAGCAGGACCAGCAAACAAAAGATGAGCACTTATAGCAACTCTAACATGCACTGTAGGCTATTGAGTCTCCTACTGCTGCCCTTCTCTGACATCAGCTGCTGGGGATTCTGAGATTTGTAGTTACAACAAATGTCAGCTTGCATAGCAACAGAATTGGTCTAATACAGTCTACCACAGTAAACAATAAGCAAAAACAAGAATATGTCAATGCCAAATGTGTACTTGCTTTTATTTGCGGTGTACTCTAGTTTTTGGGTAGAGACAGCTTAGTGGTAAACATTATCAAATTAATAACAAGATTTATAATAGTGAGATTGTCTACAATAGCATGGTTTTTTAATGAATTTCCATTTTTGCAACTGTGGAATTGTATCTTTATTCGTGCAAGTCCCTTTAAAAATGGAATAAATAGAATAGTGGAGCTATTTCAAGACCCATTTGGCATGCCAACCCACTTCTCCTGACACGGCACATGGCCCTGTCAGACCATGACATGTACAACTACTTGCGAAGGAAAGGCTCCCCAGCCCATCGCAAGGTGTTGCCTGTGTGACACAACACTGATCAATACCTTCCCAGGCTTGGAGTGGTGGCATAAGACAGTGCTGACCCCCATCCTTTTACTGCCCAGATTGCTCCCAAGCTCATCCCCAAACATCTGCTGCTGGCATGGGAAAACAACCCACTACCTGCTAGTCCAACAGCCAGCCCAGTACACAACATTTCTACATAACTTTTATTTTTGACATTTTCACTCCAAATTTTCAACACAGTATTTTTATTAGCCCCCCCCCCGAACATGACAGGTGTCATGTCCATGTAAAATATTGCCAGAAATGTCACTTTTTGACACAAGGGGAAAACACATTTTAGCCAGGATTTTAGAAATGACACCTGTCCCATTCTTGAGCTGGTATGAAAAAAATGGCTTTGCTGAAATGTTGGGTTCACAGTGTTGAAAATTATTAAAGTTAGGAGTGAACTTTGGAAAATTTCTGTGAACTGTAGCTACATAACTTTTGTGTTTTTTTTTTTTTTTATATTTTAACCCCACAATTTCAACATAGCTTTTTATGACCCTGCTTTAAGAACCTGGTAGGTCAAAATTCTCAACTCCTTCCCAAAAGGTGATTTTGAGGAGGACTGCAAAATCACCTTTAAAAAAGGATTTGAAAAATGGCACCTGTAACATTCATGAGGTGGTGTGAACAACTGGCTATGTTGAAAATTTGTGGTCAAATTATTGAAATATACTAAAGTTATGAGTGAACATAAACAATTTCAATGCACCTTCCTAACTTTGGATTTTATTTTAAGATTTTGATCCCAAGTTTTCAAAATAGGGGCTGATTCTAGTAGAGTTGATGCAAGTTACCAAACACCATTGTGCCAGGGACCCTGTGTCCGATTCTTTATTGGGCAGGATCCAACAATTTGTGCCAACTGTATAGGTACTCCAATCAGAGGGCATACTTGAACAGGTTGTCCCAAGTCGTAGCACAGTACATGGAAGGGTGCAAGTTCCCCCCTGGTCCCAAAGCCTGTAATGCCTCCCACAAGCCCCTGATGTATGTTATAAAGTCCCACAGGACTAATCATGCCCTTCAAGCCATGATTCCCCAATGTAGAGTAAGCTCCACAGGGCTACTCATGCTCCTCCAAGCCCTGATTGCCAGCCTGCCCACAAATAGCAAATAATTAAAAAAAAACAATCCATAACTCATTTTCCCTAGCAGTCTAGTGGCCCCCCAATCCAGCAGTGCCAGCCTACCCCATTCCCCCCTGACCTATAGCCATCTGGCGACTGGCACAGCCCACCTCTCACCTCTGTGACCAGCCACTGACTGCGCTCCTTCTGAAGATCAGGTGTAGTCTTGGAAAATTTGCCACTGCACTCAAATCTTTATGATGTATGCTGAAGTGCCCATCACAGGTAAGGTTTCAGATTAATTCACCAATAGGGCACACAGCCAAACATGGTGGATGCTATGAGGAAATATACATGTAAAAAATTATAGAAACATGGAAACATAGAAGCTGATGGCAGATAAGGACTGCAAGACCAATCCAGTCTGCCCATTTCTTTTTCTACCTTATGAATGTACCATCGGCCTTTGCTCTGTCAATGGCATATCTATTCAAACTCATCTGTATTGCTCCCTTATGCCTATCCAATGCCTGTTTGAAGCCCTGCACTGTATTCATATCCACTACTTCCTAAGGTATGCCATTCTATGCATCCACCACCCCTTCTGTGAAAAAAGAACTTCCTCACATTACCCCTTAATTGGCCTCCCTCTAATCTCATGCTGTGTCCTCTTGTCCTGCTATTTTTCTTATATTGAAACATGTTAGACTCTTTCACCTTGTTAATGCCCTTAACGTGTTTGTATGTTTCGATCAAATCACCTCTCTCCTTTCTTTGCTCTAGGGTATATATATATTGAGCTCCATTAATCTGTCCTCATATGTGTTCTGATACAGTCCCTGCACCATTTTGGTTGCCCTTCTCTGGACTGCCCCAATTTAGTTATTGTCCTTGTGAAGGTGTGGTCTCCAGTACTGCACACAGTACTCCAGATGGGGCCTAACTAGAGTCATGTAAAGAAGGATTATTACCTCCCTCTTCTGGCTTGTGATACCCCTACTAATACACCCCAATATCCCCCTAGCCTTACCTACTGCTTTAGTGGTCTGCTTGGATGATTTTGGGTCATCAGTGATGATGATGCCTAAGTCTTTTTCTTCCCTTGTCACTGCCAGCAACTCCCCTCCCAGCCTGATAGGTGGCTTCAGGGTTTCTCTTCCTTATGAGCATGACCTTGCACTTCTTTGCATTAAACCCCAGCTGCCACTCTTCCGACCATTTTCTAGTTTATCCAGATCTCTTCTCATTCTGCCCACACCATCTGGATCATTTACTCTGTTGCAGATCTTGGTGTCATCTGCAAACAGACAAACCTTACCCTCCAGTCCATCTGCAATGTCACTGATGAAGATATTGAAGAGGACTGACCCCAGGACTGATCCCTGAGGTACTCCACTTGTGACTTGCATCTGTTATGACTGTATACCATTTACCACCACTCTCTGTTATCTTCCCATCAACCAGTTTGCCACCCAGTTGACCAACCTCTGACCCACTCAGATCCTACCCAGCTTATTAATCAATCTTCTATGTAGAAAAATATTGAAAGCTTTGCTGAAGTCAAGGTAGGCAACATCAACTGCTCCTCATTGGTCCACCACTCTGGTTACCCAGTCAAAGAAATGTACAAGATTAGTTTGACAGGACCTTCATTTTGTAGACCCATGCTGTCTTGGATCCTGTACTCCTATGGATTCCAGGTGTTGCACTATCCTTTCCTTTAAGAGTACCTCCATAATCTTGCCCACTACTGAGGTAAGACTGACAGGTCTGTAGTTCCCTGCCTCTTCCCTGCTACCACTCTTGTGGATCTGCTACCACTCTTGTGGAGCTCATATCACCCAATCTTCCCATCTCTCCAGTACTGATGATCAAGAAAAATACCTCTTCTCCATCCCATTTTAGCACCCAATCTCCTACCTCTTCCCCATCCCAATAATCAGAAGAAATCCCTCTTCCCCAAACACTTAGCACTTCACCTCCTAACCTCCTCTCTCCACCGATGTGTGCTGACTTGTTACAAAAAAATAAATAAATAAACAAACTCTGGCCAGAGCTGATAGGGCTACAGCTGAAGAATTTGGAGTAACAATATTGAAAATTGGTATTTTAATAGTTTGATACCAGACTTTCAACATAGCCTTGTTATGACCCTGGTTCATGAGGAAGGGCAGAGAAAATATTCAGCTCCTGCCCAAAAGGTGATTTTGTGCAGCAACTGGGAAATCACCTTTTGGGACAAATTTGCTTAATGTTACTTGCATTGTTCATGAGGTGGTTTCCCCCAAAAAAGGTATGTTGTAAATCTGTGCTAAAAATATTGAAAAATGGCTAAGTTATTCTACTAAGTTCAAAACCCTATTGAAATACATTGAACTGCATATCTGATTTCCTCAGTTCATGCTCCAGTATTGAAGAGTAAAGACATGTCTGTGGTCCAGAGAGGATTATGGCATTGGACCCCTGATGGGTACGTAAGGGGTTGGGGGGGTGCAGGGTGCGGGGTGGTGGGTACTGAGTGGGAGGGTCAGATGGTGGGACAAAATCATCCACAAAAGACATTGATGGATGGTTTTCTTTCTACAGGATTTAAAAAAGAACCAAAAAGAGACACTAGATCATGACACTGGGAGATTGGGCACCCCCCAGTGTCACTCTTATGTTTCTGGGGGGGAGTATGGGGTGGTGAGCACTAAGAGGAGGAGGATCGGATGGAGGGACATTAAAACAAAACACAGAGGAGTACTGATGGTGGCACTGGGGGATTGAGCACCCCAGTGTCACTCTAATTTTTCTAGGGGGTATGAAAAAAAGGGGGCATGGAACATGATCATGACACTGGGGGACTGGGCACCCCAGTGTCACTCTAATTTTTCTAGGGGGTATGAAAAAAAGGGGGCATGGAACATGATCATGACACTGGGGGACTGGGCACCCCCAGTGTCACTGTTATGTCTCTTGGGGTAATAAGGTGGTAGGTGCAGACAGAGAGGGTCAGAAGGAGGGATATCTATAATTTAAAAGACAAAAATAATTGGCGGTCACGGCACCCTGTGCCGTGACCAAGATGACCACCGAAGTCCACTGTGCATGCACTAGTGGTTGTGTATATACAGTGGACTGCAGTGGCCATCTTGGAGATGGCAGAGCGTGCCATGACCGCCCCTTTGTTTGCCTTTTAAATTATAGATACCCCCCACCCGACCTTCCCGCTCAGCAACCACCACCCACCCCCCACCACAAACATTAGAGTGACACTGGAGGGTCCCAATCCCCTATTGTTGCAATCAGAATGCCCCCAATATTTTTTTAGTAAAATAATGTGCAGTAATCAGAGTGCTCCACAGATGTGGAGGCGACTGTGGGGCAACTCCAGTATGTTGTTTGGTCACAAAGAATGCAAGGAAGGCAGAGTCCTTTTTTGAAAGCAGTAGGTCTGTAGGCTCTACCCACTGCAGCCCTATAATGAAAAAACAAATTAGATGGTAACCAACAAGTCTGTCCTCACACCACCAAGTTCAGCCACTGCCTTAATGACTGAGAGCAAAAGTGAACTCAAATACTGTGAGAATGCTTGAGCTCTCATTCATTCATTCAGACAGCAGACATCTGAGGTGGTGTAAGGCACATTGCACTGCTCCCCATCTAATTTCATTTTGTTTTGTAACAAGACAGTGCAGCTGAGTGTGCGTGTGGGGGTGAAGGTGGGGGAAGTTGAGATGCTAAGTGGGTTGAGGGAAATGTTTTCTTGGTTATCAAGAAGGGGGAGATGTTTGGTAGTCTGGGTGCTAAGTGTGTCAGGGAAAGGTTTTCTATGGATTATTGGGACAGGGGAAATTGAGTGCTTAGTGGATTGGGGAACAGGTTCTTCCTTGGATTATCAGGACTGGGAGGAGATGGTGGGTGACAGTGCTACAATGTTGGGGAGGGCTTAACATTTTCTCTTTGTTTTTATTTAATTGCCTCTGTGTTATGCATAGCCACTTCAAGAGCAACACGCTGTGGAATGACGTTATTTTTACTGTTGTAACAGATACCTGCTCTGGTTCTATGCCTTACCCTTTTCAAGTTGTCTGCTTCTATTGACAACAGGGGATACGTCTGCAATACTGACTGGGCATACCTCATTACTGAATAGGTCTAGTTTAGGACTCCTGCTGCCTAATGTTTGGTGTCTTCTACTTTTCTCCAGTGTAAAGGGCCCCCAGCCCAGTTTATCATGGCTCTATCTGGAGTTAGCCTTTGACTCAGTATATATTGCTTTATTAATCTGCTGTAATCTCCTATTTGTGAATTTTATGACCCCCATCTGTAGGAACTGTAAGGAGGATACTCTGCTCTTTGCAGACCCTCAGGGTCTCTCAGATATACTGTACCTCTAATATTCTTATCCTACATGGCCTCTACAAAAAATGGTACCTGCTATAAACTCATGACAGGCATGCAACAATACCACATGGCTGTCCAGCCCTTAACCCCTCTGTTCCACTCCTGGGTTTTGGCACTAATTACTATTTTCCTGTCAGGTGATGCTGAGCTAAATCCAGACCCTAGTATAGCTAACTCTGGGGCATTCCATCTACCTGTTCCTGGCTGGACTGAAAATAGTGCATATGAATATAAACAGCCTGAGGTGTAAGCTGCATGAGCTTGAAGCTTGGACCCAGCACTATGCTCCTGATATAATTGGCATCTCCAAAACCTGGCTTAAACCAAGTATTTAATCCCAAGAAATTGACTTTCCAGGCTTCACAGCTCTTAGGACAGACAGGCTTCAGAGTAAAGGGGGTCCTTCTTCTTGTTTGATCTCTCCTATCCACCAGAAACATCGATCTACCTACCTTAAGGAACTCCCCAGGAAAAGCTATATTTGTGTCTATAACCCTGTGTGGGGGTAAATCTCCTTGGATACAGTGTATATTCAATCCCCCAAAAGTCACTCCCCTAGTACTGTCCTCCTTCATATCCTGTCTTGCTGATCAGTCCCTTGATGAACTGACAGTATCTGTGATTGTAACCTAAATTAGATCAGCTCAGAACAGAAAGGTACAGATCTATTCTAGTGGATGCCCACCTTGTTCAGCTAATAGAGGGACCCACTAGACTTAACTGTAAGTTTGGGAATTATACCCTCCTTGAATAGGTCCATGTTTACAGGGTTGAAAGAATTTAAGCTGCTGGGCTTCTACCCGATTCCCTCAGTTATTACTCACCAATGTATTGTATCTGGAAAAAGAACTTTCCCAATCCCACTCCTAAACTTATTGAACCTGGAGACCTCTCCCACTTTCAAGAGGCCACTTTTCTCCACATTCTAAAATCCATTAACTGGAGACCAATAAAAGATCTTCCAGACGTGGACCAAACCCTTGACTATTTTATTAACAACTTCAATAGTATGGCAAAAAGACATGCCCCTGTAAAGAAAAGCAGGGCCAAAGGTCTTTGTGCCAAATGGATAAATAGCAACCTCTGGAAGGTAATGTATCTTTGAGATAAGACCAGGGAACAATATAAGAAATCAGGCCTGGCATCAGACTGGCACTCCTCCTTTAAAAATCTATTGAATCCCAAACATTTCTGGACCCAGATACAGTCACAGCGAAAGACATGGTCAGGTATTTCCCAAACTTTCTGTGATATTTCTAGAGAAATCTCCTGCTTTCTGTATTTCCACAGTAGGGGCAACAGAGAGAAACTCTTTAGAAATTTTGAGAAATATCTGGAAATATCTGGCAGTGTCTGTGGCTACTACTGTAAACTGCTTACTCAAAGGTCAGTCAAATACAGCCACTTGCAAAATAACTGCTAATGGACAGGTCCTTCCTGATCCTATCCTATCCTCATAGATTCTGAGTTTATCAAATTCTTCATGGATCTAGATCACTTAAAGGACAACTCCAATAGCTCCCAGCCTCCCTACCAGTTGACTTCTCCTGGACCACAGTCTAAGTTCCATTTTAGACTAGTCTCCAGAAAGGAAGTTCTCAAAAGCTCCTTAAAGGAATAGAAAGTAAAGGTTCATCTGAATTTGATGACCTCGAACCCAAGTGCCTCAAAATAGCAGCACCCATTTTAGTCTCCCCACTCAGACATCTTTTCAGTAATTTTTTTCTTCTTGACTAAGTCCCTGAAAAATGGATGGCAGCACATGTACCTAGTCACAAAGGCAAGCAGAAAAAAATTATTGAAAATTACAAGCTCATTCCTCTTCTCTCCATATTTGCCAAAATCCAGGAGAAGTTACTGTACAACCAACTCTAGGCATACCTGGAGAATAATCCCTCACTGACCAGTGTCCAACATGGCTTCAGTAAGAACCATGGCCTGACACAGTGCTTGTGTGTGACCTTGGAAATTCTCAATGCCATGGAGAGCAGCATGGCTACAGGAGCAATTTTTTGTCAGCCTTATCAACACATTTGACTTTTTTAACATAATCATGACATACTATTGAACAAACTAGAGGTGACTGGCCTTGGTGATATCTGCTGACTCTGGTTTCACAACAACTTGACTGATTGGAAATAGCATGTTATGTGGCAAAGCTGCACAACAGGTATTCAGTGCTGGCTACATTGGAGAATATGGAGGGAGAGGGAAGAGTGGATGGGACAGGAAGAAAGGGGGATTCTGACAACCCACAGTGCAGCAGTAGGGTGGATGGAAGGAACAGAGATAAAATGAGAAATGGGAAGAGAGGAATTGCTAGGTGTGTGGGCAGGGGGGACCAAATCTGGGGACAGAACCATAGCTGGGGAGGGGAGGGGAGAGGTGAGCAGGGGGTCTGTAGAAATGGGAAGGATGGAAATAAAGCAGGGAGAGCAGTAAGGGGAGTGGCAGTTGGGTCAACTAAGGGACACAGTGGAGGGAGAGTCGGAATGGGGGTAGTAGATGAGGGGAGGCAGATGGTGCAGTGGGCACCAGGGATATGTTAGAGGGGGGAAGTGTCAGAACATGGTCCTGGAAAATGGAAAAAGGCTGGGGCAAATGCCTGAGAAAAAGAGTAGGACTTTAGTTCTGAGTGATTCAATACTTAAAGGGGTGAGATGGGAAGTAAAGGGAAAAGACATAGTTGCCTATTGGTGGAGTGCATGCCAGGAATGACAGCAAGTAGGGTGGGACATTCTATTGTTAGGTATGCAAAGAGTGGTACAGAGAAACTTCATATAGTGGTGCACTTGGGCACAAATGATTTTGAGGGAAACACAGTAAAGGAGGTACAGGAGAGGTTCTTGGAGCTGGGAAAGCTGTGTGAGGAAGGGAGCTCAGTAGCTTTCTCGGAAGTACCCCCAGTATCCAGGGCAAGTGCTGCAAGGAAACTGAGAATAGAGGAGTTTAACACTTGGCTAGGAGCATGACATCAGACAAAAGGATATGGGTTGGTGATGGTTGGCGTAGAA
Source organism: Neoceratodus forsteri (assembly GCA_016271365.2). NCBI lineage: Eukaryota > Metazoa > Chordata > Ceratodontiformes > Ceratodontidae > Neoceratodus > Neoceratodus forsteri. Next base: position 760,930,272 of record CM057455.1, on the reverse strand, counting down.
CTTGGGATAGCAGCACCCTGTATACACAGGACAGGTTACATTTGAACAAGGAGGGCTCAAGGGTGTTAAAGCAGAGACTGGGGGAATACATAGCAACCAGGGTGGATTTAAACTAGGTATGGGGAGAGGCAAGTGGGTGGAATTCAAACAAGGTTTCCAAAACCTTGTAGAGTTCTATGAGTGGGTGACATCAGCACTCGACAGGGGGAGACTAGTGGATGTACTGCTCCTGGACTTCAGCAAGGCATTTGATTCAGTTCTTCACATTGGCCTGAGGGAGAAGCTGGGGGGGGATGGGAGTAGGCCCTTTGACAGTTAGGTGGATTGGAAATTGGCTTTCAGATCGCACTCAGCGGGTAGTAGTTGGAGGGGAGGTCTCGTCTCCTAGGGAGGTCATAAGTGGGGTCCCACAGGAATCAGTCCTGGGGCCACTCCTGTTTAATGCCTACATCTCCGATATCAGGGAAGGCATCGGGTGTGAAATTAGTCTCTTTGTGGATGACTCTAAGCTGGGGGTGGTGGTGGAGGGGGGAGGAGGAGAGATTGGCCCTGTAAGAGGACCTGGATACTCTGGATAGGTGGTTCTGCACCTGGAAATTGAAATTTAACTCCTCCAAGTGCAAGGTGATACACCTAGGACAGGAAAACCCCAACTATGTGTACACCCTGGGGGAGAGATAAGTTGCAGGCCATGGCAGAGGAGAGAGACCTAGGAGTTTTGGTGGATGTTAACATGCATAATTCAGAGCAGTGCAGAAGGGCTGCAGTCAGGGCAAATAGGATGCTGGGATGCATTGCTAGGGGGATTACCTCAAGGAAAAGGGAAGTGATTTTGCCACTGTACAACAGCCTGGTTAGACCACTTCTTGAGTACTGAGTGCAGTTCTGGAGGCCGTACCTAAGGAGGGACATCCAGCTCCTGGAGAGGGTTCAGAGGAGAGCAACTAGGATGATCCATGGCCTGGAGGATATAACATATGAGGAACGACTGGGGAGCTCTACCTGTTCTTGCTGGAGGAGAGGATGGACTGGGGGGACATGATTGAGGTCTTCAAGTAGGGGAGTAAATAAGGTAAGCCGAGATAGGATCTTTTGACTGAAGGAGGTTAGAATCACCAGAGGACACAGTTGGAAGATTGAGGGTGGTAGGATTAGTGGGGAAAGAAGGAGGAGATACTTCACCAAGAGAGTGGAGGAACCATGGAATGTGCTGCCCAGGGAGCTGGTACAGGCAGCTGCAGTGGAGGAATTCGAGAGAGGGTGGGGCAGGTATAGGCAAGGGGTGAAGCAGAGGCTGGTTTGCCCGGGGGGGAGGGCAGGACTGGGGGATGGAGTAACAGTGGTAGGAGACAAATAGAGGGCTATGGTACCTAATCAGGGTTCTGAAGCCAGAGCAGACTTGATAGACCCATAGCCTACTCTGCTGACATCTAGTATGTTAGTATGTTAAAACCGGGAGTCAAACAGGCTTACCCCCCAGTAGGGACAGAACAAGGGAGGGTTCATACAGTGTTGATATTAATAGTGTTAAAAGGGAAAGGAAGGATGGGAAGAACACACATTGGAGGGTAATTTCCCTGAATGCAAGGAGCCTGGGGAACAAAATGACTGAGTTACAGGCTCTCCTAGTGGAGGGGGAGGTGGACATAGCTGCCATCACCGAAACTTAGGCCACACAATACCAGGGCTGGAACCTGGTGATCCCAGGGAATAAGATATACTGCAGGGATAGAAAAAAAGGGAAAGGGGTAGGGTGGCAATTTATGTGACAGAGGGCATAAGGTGCACCAGGGAGAAGGGGGAGGAGGATAGAACAGAAGCATTATGGATGCAATTCCAAGATTTGAGAAACAGGTCACTTAAGATGGGGGTGGTGTATTGGCCACTGTGTCAGGCAGAGGACTTGGACAGAGAACTAGCATAGCAGATAAGAAGGATCAGTGAGAATGGTAACATCATGATTGTGAGGGACTTCAATCTGCCAAGAGTAGATTGGGGCACCCAGCCACCTCTAGTGCATGGGAGCAGGTCCTCCTTGAGGCTTTCCAGGACAGTTCCTTGGTACAGATGGTAAACGAGATGACCAGGTTAGGCAGCACTTTGGAGCTTGTGCTGTCTAATGGTGAGTTTGTCAGAGACCTGGGGGTGGAGGATCCACTGGCAGGGAGTGACCAGCACACAATGTGGTTCTAACTCACAATGGGAAAGGAGGCTGTGGGAACAGGGACTTAGGTGTTTGACTTTAGGTGGGCTGACTTTGGGAAGATGGGGGATTAGTGGCTGGGAACCTGGTCAAAATCCACCCACACATGTATGCTAACTAGACATGAGAAGTTATCAAGCATGGGATCATGGAGGCCACTAGATCCTGTACCAAGTCACAAAACAAAAAGGCTAAGGCCAGGAAACCAAGTTGGTAAAGCAGGGAGGTGTTGAATAAGGTAAGAAAAAAAAGGGCAGCCTTCAGAAGGTTCAATAGAACCAGGCAGGAGGAGGAGGATAGAGACGACTACATGAAGAAATTAAGGGAGTTGACCAGAGCTGTCAGGGCAGCAAAGGCTTCCAGGGAACTTAGGCTGGCACAGGGCATCAAGGATCAGGAAAAGGACTTTTTCAGGTACCTAAGGGAGAGAAGAATCTGCAAAGATCAGATAGTAAGGATCAGGCAGGATGGGGGTTGTGCAGAAAAAGGGCAGAGCAGGCGGAAGCACTAAATGAATACTTATGCTCAGTATTTACTAAGGCGGAGGATGGGTCATTGCCTCAGGGGTTAGGGAGGGGAGTAGTAGGAGGGGAAGGGGAGACAGATGGGGTAATCACAGTGGGAAGGGTGCTAGAAGGTTTAAGGGCAATGAGGATGGATAAGACACCAGGACCAGATGGCATACACCACCGGGTGCTGAAGGAATTGGTGGAGTTTCTGGCAGAGCCTCTGGAAAACTTGTTCAATACCTCTCTGCAAACAGAGGAAATACCACATGACTGGAGAATTGCTCATGTGGTGCCCCTCCACAAAATTGGACCCGAGGAGGAGACCAGCAACTATAGACTGGTAAGCCTCACATCCATTGTGGGAGTGTTAATGGAGACATTCTTGAAGGAGAGGTTGGTAACATTTCTGGAAGGTAATGGATTCCTGAACAGTATGCAACATGGGTTTGTCTCGGGCAGATCCTGCCAGACAAACCTTGTTGACTATTATGACTGGGTGACTAGGGAACTTGATAAGGGTCATGCGGTAGATGTCCTGCATCTGGATTTCAGCAAGTCATACGATTCAGTACCACATGGGAGACTGGTTAGCAAAGTAGGATGCCAGGGAGCAGGGCCAAAGGTGGTCAACTGGATTAAGAATTGGCTGAAGTGGAGACAACAGAGGTAGTAGTGGTGGTGGGGGGGATTCTTAACTCCAAGGGCTGTAATGAGCAGGGTACCACAGTGCTCGGTACTGGGCCCAGTGTTGTTTGACATATTCATCACTGACATCTCACATGACATTATGAACAAGATTAGTCTTTTTGCAGATGACACCAAGATCAGTGCAGTGGTGGATGACACAGAAGGGTGGTAGGGGCTGCAGGACGATCTGGCTAAACTCAAGCATTGGTCAGATGCATGGCAGTTGGGGTTCAATGCTAAGAAGTACAAGGTCATGCACTTGGGAGTAAGGAACCAGAGGTGGTATTATCAGTTGTGAGGGGAGCAGATAACCACTACAGCAGAGGAGAAACATACAAACATAGACTTTGATGGCAGATAAGGAACACTTGGCCCACTCAGTCTGCCCATTTCCCTACCTATTGGATAAGCTGCAGATCTCAGTCAACCAACAGCCTACTTCCTCCTACCCCCACCCCACTAGAATTGCCTTATGTCTGTCCCATGCATTCTTGAATTCCTGAATTGAATTCAGAAAGATCTAGTGGTGATGATAACAAGACAAATGAACCACTCAGAACAGTATAGGAAAGCAGCATCAAAGGCCAACAAGAAGCCGAGGTGTATTGCTAGGGGTGTTACCCCCAGGAGGGGAGAGGTGACCCTGCTCCTGTACAGGACGTTGGTGAGACTGCACTTGGTGTACTGCATGCAGTACTGGCACTCATATTTGGAGAAGGATGTTAGATTACTGGAGGGCACCAGTGCAGGGAAACAAAGATGATCCGGGGATTGGAGGACAAACCCTATGAGGGGAGGCTGAGTGAGCTGAATACGTACTCCCTGAAGGAGAGGAGGGATGGGGGGATATGATTGAGACCTTTGAATACATGAAGGGTATGAACAAGGCTGGTATGAAAAGGATTTTTAAGTTGTAGGGAGGGACATGAGGGGACATGGGCTGAGATTGGAGGGAGGGAGATTCAGGAAAGAAGTAAGGAGGCACTGTTTACTGGAAAGAGTGGTGTCTAAGTGGAATGTGCTGCCTGAGGAGGTGATGTCGTGTAAGATGGTGGACAGCTTTAAAACGGGGTGGGATAAAATGAAGGGGAGGGTCACCACTAGGGGGGATGTGGAGGAAGGGGCAGCTACAGTGTAAAGGATTGCTAGCTGCACAATTGAGCAGACTTGATAGATCATATGGCCTGTATCTGCTGGCAGTTTCAAATGGTCGTATCTTCATATGCTGGCTGAGTTACACAGTAACAAGTGCTTTTTGAAATATGAAATTCCACTGTGAGATTTTGTTTCTGAAATGCATTTCAAAATTTTTTGAATATTCCGTGGAATTCCAAAAGCATTTTGCAAAACATTGTGGAATGTATGCTGTTTGTTTTTTGTCTGTACATCTATTTATTTTGTAAATGTACTCCATCACTGCTTTTCTTTTTTAACCCTTGTAGCTCATTGCTGTTACCACCCTTATGCTTTACTTACCTAGCTCTGGGTTATGCCTATAAAAGGTTCTTTGAATCAGTGTACTGTACTTACCAGCTCAGCAAACAAATAAATGAATAAATAAAAATATAGAGGATAATGAATGAGCAACAGTGAACAACAATGCTGTATTCACTTCGAGAGGTTGTCATGACTACCTTGAGAAGTGAACTCAGCATTGTTGTTCATTGTTGCCCATCCATTGTCTTTTATAGTGTATGGTCAACAGTAATCACCAACAGAGCATTTCTTCAGCTCAGTGAGGGGCTTTTAGAAAAGTTTGTAAAAGAGATGGTCTCTGAGTTAAGCAAGCAAGGGAAAGAGCAGCGCCATGATGCTATTTAGACTGATAGCTTCACTGCAAGAAATCTTAACAGCAGGTTTGTGGTTCAGAGTTCTTTTTCAGGGCTGCAGTGGGTGTAGCCCTGCAGACCTTTTAGGATGAGTAAAGGTCTGCAAATATTTCCTAAGTTTCCACCCACTGTTCCACCCACTGTGCCTGACTGCCTTTCTTGAAATGTGACTCTTTTCCCATTCATTTCAATTGGCACTGAATAAGTAGAAAGAAGGAAAAAAAAACACAGAATTAAGTCATGTTTCTTAGAAGTAACTCCTCCAACAAGTATACCGATCATAAAACAACTGCTGTGAATGCCTTTGTGATGTGTTTTGGGGGAGAGGTTGCATTATCAGCAGCAGCTTGGTTTAGGGTTTGAGCTGGACTGGTGGTGCTGAGGGTTGAGGCACTGGACGCTACACCTCACACCATACTGGTGACCTGGGTTAAGGAACGGACTTGGGCCACTGGGGGTTGGCAGGGGAGAGGGTGGATCGAGTATCCAAAGAACTGCTCTCCTCCCTCTGGGGTGGGTTTGTGGGATGCATCATGCTTGAGTGGCCCCCGGAGATGACCAGAGGCAGCACAGGTGTGGCGCAGAATTGGGGGGAGCTTGGCAGATACCTCCATCAATGCACCGTGTGTCACTGCGCTGTCTGCCTTTCTGAGGAAAAGATAGCCAACTCAGTTAAGAAGGGGGATAAAACCTTTTTTAGGTACATCAGGGAGTGAAGGAAGACTAAGGGAGGAATAGTGAGGCTTAATAAAGGGGAAGGGGGTGGGCAGAGGGTGACTGTGAAAAGGCAGAGATACTAAGCAAATATTTTTGCTCAGTATTTACAAACAAAGAGGGGGAGGTACCTAAAACAAACAACAGAAACACTCTGGATGCAGAAGTTGATACCAGCCCATTTACAGAAGAAAGGGTTCTGAAAGAACTCTTAAAACTGAAGGTGGACAATGCAATGGGGCCTGATGGGATTCATCCCAGAATTCTAAAAGAACTAAGGGTAGAACTAGTGACACCACTGACTACCCTCTCTAACAAATCATGGGAGGATGAGGTGGAGGAGAGCAGATGTGATTCCCCTTCACAAAAGTGGGAGCAAGGCAGAAACAGGAAACTACAGACCTATTAGTTTAACCTCAGTGATAGGGAAAATGATGGAATCACTCCTGAAGGAAAGAATTGTCGAGTACCTAGAGGCCAGAGGGGCACAGGACCCAAGTCAGCATGGATTCACAGCGGAAAGGTCATGCCAGATGAATCTAATAGATTTCTTTGACTAGGTGACCAAAGTAGTAGATCAGGGAGAGGCTGTGGACATGGCCTACCTAGACTTTAGCAAGGCATTTGACTCAGTCCCACCGAAAAAAAGATTAATATACAAGTTAGCCAGCCTGGGAGTGGGTCCCAAGATGATAGCTTGGGTAAAGAATTGGCTGGAGAATAGGACACAGAGGGTAATAGTAAATGGAGTCCACTCTGAAGAAAGGGGGGTTACTAGTGGGGTGCTGCAGGGTTCAGTATTAGACTGATCCTCTTCAATGTCTTTGTAAGTGACATTGCAGAGGGACTGGAAGAAAAGATGTCTCTTGCAGATGACACAAAGATCTGCAACAGAGTTGATGCACAAGGTGGGTGGAAAGGATGAGAAGGGACTTGGCAAGGTTAGAGGAATGGTCAAATGTATGCAGCTTAGATTTAATGCTAAGAAGTGCAAGGTAATGCACCTGGGGAACAAAAACCCAGGGGAAGAGTACACAATGGGGGGTGAGATACTAACAACAGCAAAAATGAAAAGGGACCTGGGGGTAGTCATATCAGATGACCTAAAGGTGGGCAAGCAATGTGAGAGGGCAGTAAGGAGGGCTGGGGGGATACTGGGATGCATAGGGTGAGGCATCACCAGTAGAAAACAGGAAGTTGTTATTCCTCTGTACAGACAACTGGTGAGAGCCCATCTGGAGTACTGTGTGCAGTTCTGGAGACCCAGTCTCTGCAAGGACATAGACAAGATGGAAGCTGTCCAGAGGAGGGCAACTAAAATGGTGCAGGGTCTGCACTGGAAGACATATGAAGAGAGATTAAAGGAGCTTAATTTGTATAGCCTCGAGGAAAGGAGGGGGGGGGACATGATAGAAACTTTCAAGTACCTCAAGGGAATCAACAAAGTCCAGGAGGATAGCATCTTTCAAAAAAAGTGGTGTGCAAGAACAAGGGGGCACAATTTGAAGATAGAGGGGGCAGTTCAGAGGTAACGTAAGGAAGTATTTTTTCACAGAGAGGGTTGTGGATGCATGGAACGGCCTTCCAGGGAAAGGTTGTGGAGTCAAAAACAGTGGTTGATTCAAGCATGCATGGGACAGCCATAAGGCAATTCTAGGAGGTGGGGGTAGAAAGAAGTAGGCTGTTGGTTAACTAGGATCTGCAGCTTATCCATTAGGTAGGAAAATGGGCAGACTGGGTGGGCCAAGCAGTCCTTATCTGCTGTCAAATTCTATGTTTCTATGTTTCTGTCAGCTCCAAGGGGCTACTGGAGGAAAAATGGCTGGGTGCAACCATGCAGCTTGATGGTCACACTCTTGCCAACCCGGAGGCCTGATGAGGAGTTGCATTGGAGGAGTCTGGGCCAGATCCAGAGTGGATAAGTAAGGGGAGACCCTCCACTGGGCTGGGCATGGCTGTACCTACCCCTCAGGTATCAAGTGAGCCCAGACATCCTCCAGGTCGGTAGGGGCTGATGGGTGGATGCCCAAGCCAGTGCACCACAGCGGGGTGCAAAAATAAGAATATAAAAAATAAGTTGTAGATGGAAGAACTAAAGGGAATAACATCAGCCTGATCTGACCTCTGTCCTGAAATGATTTATAGTCCTCAATTAGTTTTCTTCCAAATACCCTTCCAAAATAAGATGCACTGTATGCTGATAATGCATTCCAGATCCCTGCTCTTAATCAAGGCTCAGTAGCTTGGGTTCATTTCTCTTCTGCTGTTTTTTTTTTTTTTTTTTTCTTTACTGGTTTTTGTTTATTTCACTCTGGTGGTCAGATCAAACGGTATCTGGTGCCAGTTGTAGAAATGCTAGTAAAAGACAATGGCAGAAAAACAGGCTGGCTAGCATGACCCTGCCTTAATAATCTCACAGCAAATACAGGGTTGAAAATAGTCTGATTTATTGTTAGAAAGGAGTAGACCTTATTTGCGCTCTTCAGTCTTAAAACACCCAAATCCTCTCACCCACTCATTACCTTCAACCCTCCCACCCTCATCATCCCATGTTGGGCAGCCAGGCAACAACAGCCCTGACTCTTTCCTACATGGATGCCTTGCTTGAAATCTGACTTTTTTCCCCTTTCATTTCAATTGAAAAGTTCACTAAAATTCTAAATCCAAAAAATTGTTCTTTTCTGATCATATATATATATATATATATATATATATATATATATATACACATTTATATATGATTGCAAAAAAACATTGTTAATGCATCAGTTAGGGTTAGCGTGATAAAGGCAGGAAATAAGGCATTAGCATTGACATCCTAACACTCCCCATGTCCCACCACCTCATTTTCACCCACCACAGACCAACAGAAGGGTGCTCTTGGGGGTCACTGGTTCAACTTTCATCCCATTCCATGTGTAACAAAGCTCACATGATACAGTATAGGAGAATGGGATGATAGGCCCAATGATACCAAGGCACACCCCATCACCTGTTTTCTGTGGTGGGTGGGGGTGGGTGGTAGGGCTTGGGGTGGGGTGTTAGGGTCAACCCTAATGCCTCATTTCCCTACTTTTGTCATTTTAACCCTAACTGATGCATTAATGAATTTTTTTGCAATGAATCTCCTTACTTTTTGAGAAAGTGTGAAGTAATTGATAACTGGCATATGTTGTTGGGAGCTCAGGCCCTCTGGTTCTAGTGCTCCATTCAAGCTGCCCATTTTTGCATAATGATATGCATCTGTGTGAGTGCAGGTCCTCTGGGCCCTGTGCTCCCACTTATACATAACTACAGAGAGATACAGCGGCCCTAAAGGGATGAAAAGGAACCCTTGTAACAGTAATTTGAAAATATTTCATTAACCGCAGCAGCTATAGAAAAAATTCCACTGAAGTGATAATCATGACTTTAAAACCTCCATGCATGCTTAGTTCACTGTGCTCAGAGTGAAACAAATGTATCTTGAATGTTTTCTGAGATACAGGCACCAAAAGGTGCTGTGAGCACCGTAATGTCATCCTATAGGAAATATCTCACCCTTGTAATGGCATATCTATGTAACCAATGGAAATTTTTGCACCTAAATAGCATAATTCAATTGTCTGGGACAACCCCTTTATACCCTGCCAATTTCAAACCAAAACACCAAACCATTTATTTGCAGTACACTGGGAAAGTTTTAAAATTCCTAGTTCATGAGGTGTCAAAATCCCCATTCACAAGGTCAATCCCTTTTCATGAGTTGTCAAAATCCCCATTTGTGAGAATTCCTTGTTCATCAGATTTTGACAATCTGGTCTGGAAATTGTGATCAATGATTTTGTCAGCTCACGAAAGGGGATCGGCTTGCAAAAGGGGATTTTGAAAGCTTGTGAAAGGGGATTTTGACAGCTCACAAAAAAGGATTTAAAAAACCAATCCCCTTTCACAAGCTGACAAAATCCCTCTTTGTGTGCCAATCCTTGTTCATGAGATAGGGCCATCTGGTCTGGAAATCAAGATCAAGGATTTTGTCAGCTTGCAAAAGGGGATTGGCTTGCAAAATGGGATTTTGTTACCTCATGAACAAGGTTCGGAAACGAGTGATGAACAAGGATTTATTTCATTTAAAACAACCATTTTTTGACACAAACAAAGCAAACCAAAGCTATGGGTTTGTAGAGGGTGTCACCCTGAACAAAACCCATGCTTCAATTACAAGATAACACATTCGTGGGGCAAGATACAAAATGTTGTTTGTGGGGGAAAATTTCAAACAAGATGGCTCATAAAAGGAGAATTTTTTCCTCACGAATGGGGATTTTATAAATCCCCATTTGCAAGGTGACAAAATCCTTGATCGCGAGCCCAATCGTCTTTCGCAAAACATACATATAAATCTAAGCATGAACTGTGCATGCTCAGAACCTGAAAATTCAAAATTAAATAACTTTGGAACAAATTAATATTGTTTCACCAAACCAATGCTGGATTGTTCTTTGGGGAAACCTAGTTCCATCCTGAAAATTTCAGACCAGAATTCCAAATGGTGTGGCCACAGCTCAATGGGTAAAAATCAGCAAAAATGGGGGGGGGGTGCATTTTGTTCCACTTTGCGGCACAATAACTGCAAATCCAACTGAAATGCAATTTAGCATATCAAGAGAGCTACCATCTGAGACCATATATTCCAAATTTTGTGCCAATCTGTTGAACGGTTGCAAAGTTATTAACATGCAAAATTTGGGGTTTAATATTATACTGCTTACTCAACACTAACTATGGGGCAAGACTGTGCTCCTATTATATATATATATATATATATATATATATATATATATATATATACAGTATATATATAGGTGTGTGGACAGTATTTGAGAGACTTGGGTGTGCACTTAAAATAAGGTCTGTATTTTACTAATAATCTGTTAAAAATACAGAATGTGTGCTCTGTACTGTTGCCAATATGGTCAAGAGATAGTGTGCATAAAAAAAAAGGTTGTATATATTTTTATTTTATTGTGGCAACATTTTAATAATGAAAATAGTCTTAAAAAAGGGCAGCCATATTGTGACATGGCTGTGCTACACATCTTGGTGACCATTAAATTTACTGCATTTAAAGCACAATACTAAAGTTTTCTTTTTTAGTGGACAGAGTGGATGTGTAACTGTTCCCTAGTGATTATTGATTTTATGCAGATGTAATTACATTTACACAACACCACATGTAATTTGTTACTTTCGTGCATTACTGTCATGTCTTATATAGCTGTATAATTTCTTTTGTGTATTCTGCCTTTATGCTTTGAGGTTTTTTTCAGTGTCAATTTACATTGCTTAATGTGTTTCCCCCATGCAAATCCGCAGTCTAAATGCAATGGTACATAGAGCCTGCTAGGAGCAGTATCATCAAAAGCTGTGGCTCTTGCAGTCGTGTCCATGTTACCCACGTGGATGATGATGATGCTGTTATTGGTATAAATAGCCGGGACCCGAAGGTGACATCAGGCATTCAGTTTTGGTACTCTGGCTCTAAGCAAAACTGTTCTCTTCCCACTGCTTCTCCCTTTTACCATTCTTACAAACAAGTTGAATGAAGCATCATCCATTTTAAATCTGGTATGCTGCACAGGAGTTTTGATGGATCTCAGAGGTCTCCAGTCACTACAAAACATGATCTTCAGCACTCTGTTACAAAACAGCAAGTTAAAATTCTGGGAGGCATATTAAATAGTGACTGGCTAAAGTGCAGCAGTTATTCTGTGTCATTTTGGGGACAGAAAAGGTAAAGTATTCACCTTAAGACTTCATGATCCTGTTGTTTGTGAATTGCCCCTCTTCAAAACAGAGGATGATTGGATTAGTGGGATGTGCAGCACATTGAGTATATTTTAAAGTTTTGTTTGGGAAGTATATCAGCAGAACTTTCCTCTGGTTCTAGCACTGTGTAAATGGGGCATATGAAATAGTATAGTTTAAAGTTGTGTATGGGAAGTATATCAGCAGAACTTTATTCTGGTGCAGTTAGTGTTTAAATGGGACATATTAAATAGTATATTTTAACGTTTCGCTTGGGAAGTATATCAACTGAACTTTCCTCTGGTGCCTGCACTGTTTATATGGGGCATATTAAATACTATCTGGCTATAGTGCAGCAGTTGTGTTCTATCATCTTTGGGGGCAGAAAAGTTAAATGTGTATGTTCTCTCATGGCCTAGCTGTTTGTGAAGGGCCCCTCTTCAAAATGGGGCTGTGCATATATGTGACCAGTCAAATCAAACAGAGTTTTGTTTGAGATTTATATATTTTTTTGTTTACAATCCATCCAGCAGGTTTTCATTGTATAATTTGATTGTTTCAGAACATTACTAATATTAGTGAACTTTCCCCTGGTGATCACTTTAATGATGTTTAAATGGGGAAAAACAACACCTGTGGGGTTCCTACTGGTAAATTCTAAGAATATGTATTTGTCAAATGAATGCTGCACCTGTTGATGTGATGATGGCTCTATTTTAGAAGTGTGTATGTGGAATGAATATAAAAGCTGCACTCTTAAAATGTTTTAAATAAAAGTAAATGCAATGTATGAGAGAGGGTTGTAATTTTTGGAAAGAAGGGGTGATTCTGGCTCTGGCTAAGGTACACGTGTGTGTGTGTGTGTGTGTGTGTGTGTGTGTGGTGTTATTTTAAAATGATAATGTTGCCTTTCTTGATGTAAGATTATAAAGGATCATCATTGTATTTGCATGCTGAACTAGGGGATCAGGTGTGGGTGGTGGCATAATATATTGGAACTGTTTGAAATTAAAAAAAACTACAGCAATAGGACCTACCTCAAAAATTAATCTTATGGGATTGGTCATTTCATTCGAGGTTATGAGGGGTTACCTTGTGTAGGAATGAGACTGCTTCTAAACTAGACAACAAGAGGTGGCATAATATGTTGGAACTGTTTAAAAATAAAAGAATACAGCACTTGGGCCTACCTCAAAATGGCTGCTCATGGCATGGGGTACCATGTGTAATAACTGGGTCATTGCCTGGGTGTACTAGTGCCTGTAGGGCAACATCGCTGTTTTGGATTCATCTGGAAAAAATATTTTCCTGATTTATTTATAACAAGACTGTTTCTAAATTAGATATCAAGTGATGGCATAATAGGTTGGAACTGTTTAGAAATAAAAAACATACATCACTTAGGCTTACCTCAGAAAGGCTGCTCATGGCATTGCTTAGTACATTCAGGGGTATGGGAGGAATACCATGTGCAGTATTGGAATCTGATCATTGCCTTGGTATGCTAGTGCCTGTTGAGCAACATCAATGGTTTGGATTCATCTGGCAAAAATATTTAGCAGATGTATTTATGATGAGACTGCCTATAAATTAAATGTCAAGTGTTGGCATAATATCTTGGAACTGTTTGAAAATAAAAAAATACATCACCTGGGCCTGACTCAGGTGGTTTGGATGTGGCAATCCATGTGCAGCACAAGAACCCTACAGCAGTGGTGTCCCTGTGATGCACTTGGTGGTGAGCACAGGGTAGGCCTGTGTGATATTTTGGCATCATTTTCCCTATAATGGCTGGCACTGGGTTGCCAGGGGATGCCATGCAGTGTCTGCATCTACAGTTATCAACACCAAACATGGCTGGTAACTGTGACTGGGCCTGCCCTCAGTTTGACTCTGTGGAGGTACAGTGATGTCAAAATGACCCTTGATGTGGCTCAGGCCCACCGTATAACATCCGGCTGTCTCTTGCCTTGCTGCTGCTTGTTGATGGGGAACTTTGGTGTACTGTTTTGACTTGTAGAGTAGTTTGGATGTGGCATTCCACATGCAGAACAAGAACCCTGCTGCATTGGCATCCCCGTGATGCACATGGTGGTGAGCTTAGGGTGGGCCTGTGTGATATTTTGGCATCATTTTCCTCTCAAAGGCCAGCACGGGGTTGCCAGGGAGCATCATGTGGCCCCCTCATCTATAGTTATCAGTACTAAACAGCTTGCCTGGGTGCTTTCTGGTTCTTAACTGTGGTTGGACCTCTTCTCAGTCTGGCTCTGCGGAACTACAGTGATGTCAAAATGGCCCCATATGTGGCATGGTACTTATCAATGTGTATTGGCTGTTTGTTTGATAATAAGCCATTAATAAAAGGTGTACCATGTATTTTACATGTCGCATTGCTACTGTGATGTCCGCATTACCCACAGTAGTACTATGCAACAGAGATGGTCACATAATAAATCATGTACAACCAAGTGATTTGTTCATGTTTATTTTTCTACTTAATGTCCTGCTTAAGTGTGAAAGGCATGTAGACTGGACATAAACAGTATAAGCATGAAGTTAGAAACTTGGTAACCTCCTGTTTGTGTTTTTAGTGCTGTCTACATTGGAGGATAGATAGCAACACATAGGTATGGAAGAACATCAAATCATTAGATGTTGCAAATAAATACACTTAAACAGAAGACAGAGACACTACATTTGAAAACTTTATTTATTACTAGAAATGGGAAATAATACATAATGGACACGGAGTTACCCTCGGAAGTAGTTTGCATATCATAAATAACTGTGCTGTTTTTCCAAACTTAGAAATACAGAACTATCTTTATATTTTGTAATATGCAACTACCACATATACACATTAAAATTAAGGTTGAGCCATGCATAATTATAAAACTTGTTTTGAGTGTATAAATGCCACACTTTGTCTCTCGAATACTGTCTACACGGCTATATATATATATATATATATATATATATATATATATATATAAATCACATTTTTTCCTCTTGAGTACTTTTTTCCCTTTCTCACTCACAGACCCTATGGGTATTAACTTTCAGATTGACATCAAAATGGGAGTTTCAATCAATCATTTATTTTTTGTACAGTCAACACAAAAAAGCAGCTCCATTCTGAGCTGTGCAAGTTTCAAAATAGTATTCCAAACAAAGAAAAAGCAGTACCAGCATCCATAAATAGTAGAAAAAGCTTATTTATTGCATAGCTGCCTGTGACAACCAGGAAGTGAAATTTGCAAAACTTACAAACCCAAACTGGTTTTGCACATACGCGCTTCCTCAGAGAGGCTGATTCAAGTGCTACACATTACTTAAATGCACCCCCATACCATACTGATGTGACAGTCCATTGGCATTTTCATTGGCTGCTGTGGCCCTGTGTGAGACAGTAATGTCATACCCTTGAAAGGCAAGGCTGCATCTTAGTAGCCTACCATTCATTTTACCCATTTGTGCTAGCCAAACCAGGGGGTTGTGGTCAGTTTGTACCTCAAATTGCTGCCCGTATATATATGGCTCTAACTTCTTTAGTGCCCACACCATAGCAAGACACTCTTATTCCACAGTAGAGTAAGCCTGCTCTCTGGGAAGTAACTTTTTACTGAGGTACACAATGGGGTGATCTTTCCCTGGTTAGATGTCTGACTCAGGACTGCCCCAATACCCACATCTGAGGTGTCAGTCTGGACGCAAAGGGTCTGCTATAGTCTGGACATGGCACTACAGGAGCACTGCACAGTGCCTCCTTAAGTCTTGTAAAGGCTTGTTCACAGGCTGGTTCATAGGTAATTTTCTTAGGCATCCTTTTCTTTAACAGGCCAGGTAGGGGAACAGCCAGGGCACTGCAATTTGGTAGAAATTTCCTATAGTACCCTGCTGTCCCCAGAAAACTCCTGACCTGCTTCTGTGTGTCCAGTCTGAGCCATTGCCTTGATTGCCTCTATTTTCACTTGGTTAGGACTGAGCTGTCCCCTGCCTACAACATTCCCAAAGTAGGCCACCTCAGCCATGGCCACCTGGCACTTCTCAGCTTTTGCAGTGAATATGGCCCTCTATATCCTGCCAAGCACTTTCCTAAGGTGGGACAGGTGTTCCTCCCAGCTGGCACTAAAGATGGTAATGTCATCCAGGTATGCCATGGTGTACTCCTCAGCACCATTTAACACCTGGTTCACCAACCTTTGGGAAGTGGCAGGGGTGTTCTTCATTCTGATAGGCATTACTTTAAATTCAAATAGCCTTATCAGAGTGATGAAGTCCTACCTCTCCCTAGCTCTGGCAATTAACTCTACCTGCCAATATCCCTTTGTCAGGTCAATAGTTGTAAGGTATGTCACCCCTTCCAACTTGTTCAGGAGTTCATCCATCCATGGCATCAGGAGGGTGTCTGACTTTGTGACTGCACTGAGTCCATGATAGTCCACACAAAAATGAGTAGAGCCATCTGGCTTGGGAATAAGGACTATGGGTGAGGCCCATAGGCTGTGGGATTTTTGGATTACTTCTAAATCCTGCATTTCCTCCACCTCCCTCCTTATGACCTTTTGGACAGCCTCTGACACCTGATATGCTGCTTCCATATGGGGAGTCTGCATCCCTGTCTCCACATCGTGTGTCACTAAGGGGGTTAGTCCAGGCTTGGTACTAAACAGTGGGGCAAAGTCTGCTAACACCTCCCTTACTTCCTGGATCTGGCCCAGGGTCAAATGGGGTAACATTTTAATTGCCTCCACAGAGGAATCCCACTTGCTTTCTTCCAGAAAGTCCAGAATGGGGTCTCCTTTGTCCATCCCCTCCCCAGGACTACACACTGCAAACACTATGTCAGCCCTATTAGCATATGGCTTCATCATGTTGACATGGTACATTCTTTGTGTATGTCTTCTGTCAGGCAGCTCTATAATATAGTTTACGTCATTTACCCATCTGACTGCTTTATACGGTCCTGCCCACTCGGCCTGCAGCTTGTCTTTCTGGACCAGGATTAGGACCATGACTTCCTGAACCACAATGTACAAGCAAACTCTGGCTCTGCTATCGTTCCACACCTTTTGTTTTTGTTGGGCAGCTGCCAGGTTGCTCTGGGCTGTCCCCATAAGCTCCTTCAGCCTTTCCCTAAACCTAAGGACATAATCCACTATGGGAGTTCCCTTGGTGGCATGCTTGTTTTCCTTGTCCTCCTGAATCAAGTCTAGGGGCCCACATACCAGCATCCATATAAGAGCTCGAAGGGGGAAAACCCTGTTGAATCTTGGGGCACCTCCCTCTATGCAAACAAAAGATGGGGAAGACATTTCTCCCAGTCCCTCCCATGCTGTTCAGCAAACGCTTGGAGCATTGACTTAAGGGTACTATTAAATCTTTCCACAAGCCCATTGGCTTGTGCATGATAAGGTGTCATGTGTCTCCATCACCCCACACTTCTCTCACAGACATTTCATCAGGTCCAACATGAAGGAACCCCCTCAATCAGTGATAGCTCCTGTGGAAACCCAACATGGGAAAAAATCCCTATCAAGGCATCTGCCACTTTGTCTGTCCTCAGTGAGAATAGGGTGACTGCCTCTGGCTACCAGGTGGCATAATCCACCACAGTTAGGATGAAACTCTTCCCAGAGGAGCTGGGATATTTAAAGGCCACACAATATCCATTCCCACCCTCTGGAATGGCTCCTCCACTATGGGTAAGGGAATTAGGGCTGCTTGGGTTTTCTTACCTGCCTTCCCTATTTCTTGGTACCAGTGACAAGACCAACAATACTCCTTCACCTGCTGGGTGAAGTTGGGCTAATAGAAATTCTGGGCCAATCGCTGCATAATGCATGCGATTCCCAGATGGCCAGACATGGAAATATCATGTGCAATCTTGAGCAACTACTCATTGTACCCATGGGGAATGACAAACTGCCTGCCCATCACCCCTACCTCGGTCTTAGCATCCTGCACATACAGCAGTCCATTGTCCCTATAAACTTTAGGTTTTCCATCCCTCCATGTGCTCCATCAGAGTCTGCCCAAGCCCTCAGCTTCTCTAGACTATGGTCACTTTTCTGAACAACTGCAAATTCCTTGCACATTCCCAAGACATGGGACAGATCCCCTTCAGTGTCTGAACTAGGGGCCCTAGCTCTAGTGTCAGGGCATTCTGGATCACTGCCATCCCTAACCTTCTGACTATGGGTCACCCCTCCTTCCTCAGTGTAATCCTCCATAGCTGTTCTGTTAACTGCTACCTGGGGAATTCCTACCTCCTTTTCATTATTCTCCAAATCAGGAGACACAGACTGGGGAACTAGCCTCCCAGTGGTTTCCACAGGGGCTTCTATGGGGTCCAGGGAACCACAGTTTTCCTTTGCCACATGGCTGCAGGTAACTGCACACAATGTTCTCTCTTTGAGATTGTTGCCAATAATTACATTGACAGCCAAAGTCTCAGCTACAACAACCTTTTGCACAGTCCCTCCTGTCTCACCCCAGTCTAGGAGGACACTAGCGAGTGGCAATGTTTTCTCCTCCTCAGTGAATCCCAGTACAATCACAAATTGATTGAGTATAAGGTGACCAGGCTCTACCAAATCCCCTTTTACCAAAGTCAGGGATGCCTCTGTGTCTCTCAACCCATGTGTCTGCACACCATTCACAGTGACTGGGTGCATGTTTTCCCTCATGTTCACTGGCATGCTTTCAGGGACATACAGACAACCCACTTCTTTCCTATAACCACTTAGTGCACTGCTTGTCCTTTTGGGACACTGTCTGGCCAGATGACCTGGTTCTTTGCAAACCCAACATTCATTTCTTTTTTCAAGTACTGTAGAATTACTTATATTCGCTGCCAATAAACCTTTGTTATGTTCACAGTCAGCTTGCCACCCGCGAAAAAAAATATGCAGGTAAAATTGATTTTCAATAGTAAAAAAGTTACAAACTTTATTCTTTGCAAACAAAACTAAAAAGCCAGCTAAAGTACTACTAAAGTGCTAAGAATGCATTAGTATTGGCAAACACATACTGCAGGGTAAACACTAATTGTCTGAACTTGGCAATTAATTCATTCGTACTTTGTACCTCGTATCTCGTAGAAAACTCAAGCAACCATGAAAAGTAAAAAAATACAGTACTTTACTGACAGTCACACTTCTTTTATGGGTCAGTGGTGTCCAAACAAGAGAAATGTGCCTCTTTAATCCCAGCAGTTTCGAACCCGTGTACCACATCCTCATGCCACAAACATAATTTTTTGAAAGCAGTTACCAGCCATTGTGAGTTCTTTGTTTTGATCGACGTCATTTGTAAGTCCATGCTCAGAGCTGATGGCAACATGCCAATGGCTAGGTGCAATGAGACAGCTCCAGAATACCACTCAGTGAACTCATTTTTAAGGAAGTCCTTTAGCAGTTTGTTAATGCTGACATCCAGTGGCTGGAGCAGATCAGTGCAGGATGGTGGCACAAAAATGGGTATGATGTGGTGATCTTCCAGGTACTGCAAAACTTGTTCTATGTTGTGTGCGCAAAAGAGATCCATCACTAGCATAGATCTCTGTTTGCAGGACAGCTTGTGTTTTTGTTTGATTTATTTTACTTAGGGCACAAGAAATAACTCTGTGAAATTTAACATTGTTTCAGTGTTTGCCCAATGGTTTTCTGACTGTGTGACACATCACGTGTCCAGGAATTGGAAGGCAGGGAGGCAGTTTTTGGTCTTGCCCTGGTAAAAGATAAGGGGCTGCAGCATTTGACCCGACAAGGTACAGACAAGGACAAGGGAGACCTTTTTCTTATCCCTTAACCCAGTCACTTCTACCTGTTCTGACCCACTCTCAGCCATTGTCCATTGGGAGTAGGGTACAAGTTGGACACTGGTCTTATCCAAATTAATGAGCAGTTTGGGTGGAATCAGCTCCTGTGTTGAGGCTGTTGCAATGCGCTTTAGACGAGCAGAGCGCAAGCCTCGAAATTCTCCGGAGTCTTTCTTCCACCTTGTAGCTGTAGCTTCTCCAGTTCATGTTACCTCTAGCGCTCATGCTTTTCTTGCTCAGCCTCTCATTCAGCTTCTCGCTGCTCTCGCTTTGCCTCTCACTAAAGCTTTTGCTCTCTTTCCATCTCCAGCTTCCTCTGTTCAAGCTTCCTTTGCTGCTGGGCTTCAGACCTTTTCTGTTCAAACTCCATCTCCATTCTCTGCAACTCCATCCACAGCCTGATCTCTTCTGGCTCCAGAACATTGGTGACCTTCCTCTGCTGCTGTGGCCCTTGCCTTACACTGGCCCTCCTTTCCTCCTCACTGGATCTGGACACTGCACTGGACCCTGGACCCTCCATGCCCAAGGTTCAGTCCTTTTCAGTCACAGACTATGACTCGAGGCTCTGGGCATTGGCTGACACCAGAGTCTCCATGAGGTTCTGCTTGTTGGCTCCCCCTCATGCTGGACTCCTCTTTCCTGGTACAGCTGCCTTAGGTAGTAAGCAGTGTACCCACTGTAGTTGGAAGCCATCTTCTACCCTAACTATGGCTATACTAGCTTGCACTCAAGAAAATAAAATAAAACAGGATCAGAACTTAGACTATAAGCACAATGACATAGTTCTGTTTAGTTTTAAAAAAATACTGCCTTATTTTGCATATGAGCTGTACAGTAGTAATCTGACACACTGAACTGTTGATGCTCATGTTACCAAAAGCTTTTAAATTGCACCACCGCCAACTAAATATGTCACAAATGCGCTCCGCAGGTCAGGCCTTCTGCTCCCACAGTGCCAACCTCGAAGTGCAATAGTATGAACAAAGGACAAACAGGGTAACCCTCCTGTCTGTTTTGGGTCCAAATCACCTACTAACCTCGAGTTCTGAGGGTCAAATTGTGAACCTTATAGTAGAATATCCAGTTAACAGGCTGAGATATGTATTCTCCTGGGGGAAATGCAATAGAATCCTTCATCCAGTGGCACCCAGCCAGGTTCCCAAAATGTACCCTTATGACTCAGTATGAGACCGAGGTATATTCTTACCTTTTTGCCAGATTAGTAACACATTCAAGCCCTTAACAGCTGTCAGACTTAAACAAGGGTTCAGCATTCACATGCAAAAGAAAACTGAGAAACACAGGCAGTATTTCAAGGAAAATATTTACTAAAAATTGTAAAATGGGCAATATATCAAACACAGAACAAATATATCAATAACTTACCATCACATAAAATAAATGGGAAGTTACAGAACACAAATACACCTACTACAAATAATTAAAAGTTCTTACTGAATTAAATTCCAAAGTGCCTAGTTACCAGTCCACAGACTAAGTGTGTACCTGATTTTCAGAGAGTCCTTCTACATGAACTTCTCTTATAAACAATATTCAAAAGTCAGTTTTCTCCACTTCCTGGTGATGTCACCCATGAGATCACTGTTAGATCTGTGATAAATCTGTAATCTGAGTATGGATCGCCAAAAAGGATATTATTATTCTGCTGGCTGTTATCAATAAACAAAAAATATATGTGACAGTCTTTGCAAGCAGGTTCCTTTGATGGCTCATAAACCTGCATCCTGTCATTAGTCCCCTTCTAGGTAAGAAAACCTAGAGGAATCAGCCAAATTTCTTCCCTTCCTGCTATGTCAAAAAATGCATACATGGGAACCAACTACAAAAGGAATATTTTACAATGTCTTCACTTGGCATGTGGCAAGAAGCCCTTTTGTTAAAAACCATAACAGGAAACTTTTAATAAGATTTTCACTTCACTGGTCAATTTATGACATCCTGCTGCTTCCTCACACTAACACTTTTGAGGTCAAAGGTCAAGCTTACTTGCTGACTGGTGAGTCTTAGACTGACCATCATATACCATTTATTTATAATACA
Source organism: Neoceratodus forsteri (assembly GCA_016271365.2). Classification (NCBI taxonomy): domain Eukaryota; kingdom Metazoa; phylum Chordata; order Ceratodontiformes; family Ceratodontidae; genus Neoceratodus; species Neoceratodus forsteri. The sequence goes on along the minus strand of CM057455.1, from coordinate 760,908,660 downwards.
AATATCATACATATAACCATAAGCAGATGGCAGAGCATCACAGCAAGCTCCTGGGCAGGAACTCTGCCTTCTTACAAAAGATGGCCAATTGATAGCTCTTATAATGAATCATCAAACTAAGTTTGTCCTCCACCAGGCCAGATTTCCTCCAGCAGCATTCCAACTTTTGACCCACTCATCTCAACTCCCTCAATTGCCCATCAAACCAGGGACACTGAGGATGGAGAGTGAGGGGGCAAATGTGGACAGGAGCTATGGAATCCAGGGCAACTGTCACTGCCTTATTATAGGTTAGTAGCAGCTCCCCTGGATCTGAGCATACACTCGATCTGCTCAATATGTCCAGCACTGCCTTAAGACCATCAGTGGTCAAACCCCATAAAGGTCAGTGCCTGATTATCTCCATGGGGGCAGGTCTATTAAGGGGAGCCTGAAACCTGAACCCTATAGTGTGATGATCAGACTATCCGATGGGTTCCACCACCACGTTGAAGATCTCCATCCCCAGATGGAATACCAGATCCAATGAGTGACCTTGTATGTGGGTCACAGTGGTAATCACCTGTGTGAAGCCCAGCAAAATCATCAGCTGGGAGAAGTCCTGACCAAAATGCAAGAGTTCATCATTGACCCAGGCATTGAAGTCCCACAGAACCAACCATCTGGGAGACTTCAACACCATGTTGATGATGAAGTCTGTGACTTCCTGCAGGAAGTCCTTCTCACTCCATGGTGGATGGTAGATGAATAGTATCATGCAACCCACACCTGCCCCAAGATACAATCAAAGGATCTAGTAGGCCTGACTGGCACATCTATAAGGCCCAGTTTGGTTTTAAAACAAATGCTACTCCCCCACCCCTACGATCCAATCTTGAGTGGTGTATCACCAAGTACCCAGCTGGAACCATTGACTCCAATATGGGACCTGTGTTTTCATCCAGCCAGGTCTCAGTGATGCATGCCAGGTTGGATGTTCCAACAATATTGGCAATCAATGCCATCTTGTTTTTAATCAACCGGGCATTGCATAACACAGCCCAAGTTGGATGGGCAGTCAAGGTCGAACAAGCTATTTGCCCACCAACAGTGGAGCCCTTGGGTATGGATACCAGGTAGGGTGAACCCCTCTCCTGGCTCCATTTCACCCCAGGGCATCTCCTTGACACCATCACCCCAATCCGACTGTCCTGTTTCCCCCGCCAAGCACCCCCCTCTAATGCCCGATTGCTATATCCAAGGTGCGACAGCACCTTTATAATTCCACCAGTAGTGGGGAAATTGAAAGGCAGAGGGCCCAGAATTCAGCGGGGGAGTAGTACCTGACCACCAAAGTCTTCTGCCAACACATACTGCTGTCCAGACCTAGCAACCACCAAGTTTATATAAAATCCTACACACCAACTCTCTCACTCACACAATCCCTCTCTCTCTCTCTCACACACTCAGACACTCTCTTTCTCACAACTTAAATAAACTACATATGAACCCACCCAAAATAAAAATAAAAAGAGAAAACCAACCCAAAAGCAAACCCCACAATAGCAGTCAGTAATACATAGCAGTAATAGCACCAAATTACAACTACTGTACTAGCCACAGCTTTGAAAAACTGTCCAAATTATGTTCAGGGGGTGGAGAGGGGGCTCTCACCACCCCTGCTTCCACAAATATCAAATTTGTTCAGCTGCAGTGATCCTCTCACTGCCACTGCCACAGTTTATTACATTTAATGCAGGTGCAGTTTTAATAATATGCTGCTTAAAAACTGCTTCTCCCAGTCAGTTTTATACAGTAAGAGCAGTACAGGGAGGAGCCTCAGACAGGTAGGAAGCACGGTAACCTTCTCGGAGTTGCTGCCGGTCTATGGTATGGGTGAAGCTAGGGTACTCTGCACCATGCAGTTCTATAGATGGTTACAAAACTGGGTGCAGAGCACAGGGCTTTGGCTTCACTGGGGATTGGGGGGTCCACCTGGAGAGATGTAGGTCTATACAGGCACGATGGTCTGCATCTGTCCAGGAAGGGAACCAAGCTCCTAGGTGATAGGTTTAAATGCTTCCTTGGCAAGCTTTAAAACTAGCCAAGGGAGGAGGCACTGATAGGAAGCAGGAAATTTCAAGCCTCCCCCCACAAAACATGGCAGATAGTAAGGTAAACACTGAGGTATAGCATTTGACAGAAGGCAGGATGGGCTAAACAGAAAAATAAACAAAGGAAATAAGGGCAGGGATGGGAAAAGGAATTATAATGCCAACATTAAATGGAGCGTAATGAGTACCAATGCCCATAGTCTGGGAAACAACCTTCCTAAGTTAGTAGCCCTGATGGAAGAGGAACACTTGGATATGGTGGCAGTCACAGAAACAAGGTACATGGACAACCATGACTGGGATGTCAACATACCAGGGTACACAATCCATAGAAGGGACAGGGAGTATAAAAGAGGAGGTGGGGTAGCTCTCTACATAAAGGAAGGGATCAAAGCTACAGAACTGAAAGGTAAAGGGCAAGGAAAAGAGCCACTGTGGGTCACCTTGGAGACAGGGATTGGCACCACAATCTGCACAGGGGTTGTATACAGACCCCCTTCTCAGGGGGAGGAAATGGACAAGGAAATGATAGAAGACATTCTCAGAATGGCTGAAAAAGGGGACATATTGTTGATGGGGGACCTGAATATTCCAGATGTTAACTGGACGATATGTACTGTAGCCACATCCAAGAGCAGGGTCATTCTCGATGCCCTACAGGGAGCATGCCTTAGACAGCTAGTATTGGAACCCACTCAGAAGGGAGCAAAATTAGACCTGGTACTCTCAAATGGAGAGAGAATCACATATTTAGAAGTGGGTAGCCATCTGAGAACAAGTGATCACCACACAGTGTGATTCATCATAAGCACAACCATGGTGACAAGCCATACAAAAGCAATGATACTGGACTTTAGAAGGGCTGACTTTAGCAAAATGGGTGAATACCTAAGAAATGCACTAGCAAATGGCCAGAAAAGAGGGATAGAAGAATAATGGAGAAAAATCAAAACTGCCATCATGGAGGCAACAAGCTTTTGTGTGAAACAAATAAAGAAAACAAAATGGAGTAAAAAACCACTATGGTTCTCAAAAGAGGTGGCAGGGAAGGTTAGGGAGAAAAAGGTGGCATTCAAGAAGTATAAGGAATCACAGAAGGCGCAAGACAGGGAACTGTATGAGTTAAACCAGAAGTAAGTGGGGAAGGCAGTCAGAATAGCAAAGGCCCAAACCGAGGAAAAGATAGCCAACTCAGTTAAGAAGGGGATAAAACCTTTTATAGGTACATTAGGGAGCAAAGGAATGTTAAGGGAGGGTTAGTGAAGGTTAATAAAGGGGAGGGGAGGTGGGCAGAGGGAGACAGTGAAAAGGCAGAGATACTGAATGAATACTTTTGCTCAGTATTCACAAAAGAAGGAGAAGAGGAGTTACCTAAACCAAACTATAGAAGCACTCTGGGCAGGGGGGCTGACACCAGTCCATTTACAGAAGAAAGGGTCCTGAAAGAACTCCTAAAACTCAAGGTGGACAAAGCAATGGGGCCTGATGGGATTCTCTCCAGAATCGAAAAATAACTAAGGGGGACCTAGTGACACCACTGACCACCTGGGAGGATGGGGTGGTACCTGAGGACTGGAGGAGGGAGGATGTGATTCCCCTTCACAGTGGGAGCAAGGCAGAAGCAGGAAAATACAGACCTGTTAGTTAGATCTCAGTGGTAGGGAAAATGGTGGAATCACTTCTGAAAGAAAGAATTGTTGAGTACCAAGAGGCCAGCGGGGCACAGGACCCAAGGCAGTATGGATTCACAGCAGGAATGTCATGTCAGACAAATCTAATTGATTTCTTTGATTGGGTGACCAAAGTAATGGGGGGGAGGGGGCTGTGTATATGGCCTACCTAGAATTTAGCAAGGCATTTGACACAGTCCCACACAAAAGATTAATAATCAAGTCAGCTAGCCTGGGAGTGGGTCCCAGGGTGCTAGCCTTGGTAACAAACTGACTGGCTGCATAACAGGACACAGAAAGTAATAGTAAATGGAACTCACTCCAAAAAAAGTGGTGGGTTACTAGTGGAGTACCTCAGGGTTCAGTACTTGATCCAGTCCTCTTTAATGTCATTATAGGTGACATTGTAGAGGGTCTAGAAGGAAAAGTATGCCTCTTTGCAGTTGATACAAAAATCTGTAACAGAGTTGAAACACAAGGGGGTTGGAAAGGATGAGAAGGGACTTGGCAAGGTTGGAGGAATGGTCAGATGTATGGTAACTTAGAGTCAATGCAAAGAAGTGCAAAGTAATGCACCTGGGAAACAAAAACCCAGGAGAAGAGTACACAATGGCAGTGGAGGTACTAACAACAACAAAAATGGAAAGGGACCTGGGGGTTTTCATATCAAATGACCTAAAGGTGAGTAAGCAATGTGAGAAGGCAGTAAGGAGAGCTGGGGGGGGGGATACTGGGATGCATAGGGAGAGGCATCACAAGTAGAAAAAGGGAAGTGGTTATCCCTCTGTTTAGACAATTGATGAGACCCCATCTGGAGTACTGTGTGCAGTTTTGGAGACCCCATCTCTGCAAGGACATAGACAGGATGGAGGTGGTCCAGGAGGGCAACTAAAATGAGCAGGGTCTGCATTTGAAACTGTATGAAGAGAGACTAAGAGAGCTTAGTATGTATACCCTTAATGAAAGGAGGGACAGGTGGACATGATAGAAACTTTAAAGTACCTCAAGGGAATCAACAAAGTCCAAGAGGGTAGCATCTTTCATAAAAGAGATGTGCAAGAACAAGGGGGCACAATTCAAAGATGGGGGGGTGGCTCAAGAGCAATGTGAGGAAATATTCTTTCATGGAGAGAGTAGTGGATGCATGAAACCACCTTCCTGGGAGGTTGTGGGGTGTAAAACAGTGGGGGAATTCAAACATGCGTGGGCTAGACATACGGCAATTATAGTGGGAGGTAGGAGGAAGTAGGCTGTTGGTTAACCAGAATCTGCAGCTTATCCAATAGGTAGGGAAATGGGCAGACCGAGTTGGCCATGTGGTCCTTATCTGCCATCAAAGTCTATGTTTCTACCCTATGTAACTCCTCTCTAAAAACTGCTGTGACTTTTCTTAGTGCCACCTTTCACCTTTACCCATTCTGGGTACTCCAAATACACTTCTTGCTATTTTCCTCCCCTCTCTACCTTTGATCTGGCTCTCCTCTTCCCCCTTCCTACCTCCATCCCCCCGTCCCTCTACCTCCATACCCCCCACCCCTCCATTCCTTTCTTCTCCTGTCCTTTTTCCCCTCCTCACCTTCCTGCATTGTCTCCCCACCCAGGATCTCTGACAATGTCCTATTGGACTGCCTACTCTGCTCATACACTGCTGCAATAGAGTCATTCCCCAGTCCTGTGTATCAGCCCCCCATCCCCTATCTTTATTCTCACTCTCCTCCAGCTCTGACTTCTGCCCCTGTCTTATCTATATATCTCACACCCTTTCACAATCTCTCTTATGTTTTATATTATTACTTCTGTATTTCCTTGTATATTTTCCTTTATTAGTTGTGTTTCATCATGTTGTTTGTATCTTAATTTGTATTGAGGCACTATTGTATTTTTACAACAATGATTGTAACTTATCCTATCTCCTTATTGCATTTTGTTATTGTGCTGTTTGTTCTTACCTGCACTATTTTTAATGAAGAACCTTTGTAAAAGAGTTCCTGACTCAAAGGTTTGTAATTCTGAGATTTTCAATAAATAAATAAAATAAGGATACAGTTACCGGAGTTCAAGGTTATGATGTCCCGGTTTACCAGTCCTTGCTGTAATAATGTACAAGATTTTACTAGTCCTCCTCAGTCTTCTGTTTTGGGATCATAAGATAGCACTCCCTGGGAAAATGAACTTCTTGCAGCAGTACTCTTGTTGCAACTGCAACAGACTACAGAGACAGTCAGGCCTCCCCCAATGCAGGGTATTTCACTTTGGTTCACCCCTCTACTCAGAGCCACCATTCTCCCGACCTCCATCCAGTAACTCCAGTGGCCCAAGGGCATCTCAAAAAGTGCCAGCACTCCAGTCAGTACAGTTTGAACCCCCAGAGGAAAACCCCTGACCAAGCGCCTCACACCAGGCAAACTTCCTGACCCCTGTATACCGATGCACACACAGCTAGTCCTTCCTAGCAACAGCTCCCCTCAGAAGAGGCCAGATCTCCCAGACCAAGGCAGATTTAAGTTCCCAACCACTGGCTCTAGTCCGCCACCGAACACAACCTGCAAGCAGGCCCGGCTCAACTTCGTTTGGCAAAAACACACTCCTGGGATTGTGTCCACAATATATCACTAGTTAGTGCTCCCCAACCTCTTCCTCCATTCGTCAGCAGTCTTAGGATCAGGACCAACAGTTCATCAAAAGTTTGTCAACCAGCAAGGACCACAGCAACAGTTCCTACAGCAGGATTCCCATACAAAAGCACCACAGGTAACACGGAAGCTCAATCTCACCGTATTACTAACTAAAAACGAAGCTAGTTTGAAGTCTGATTTAAAATCCAAGAAGCCGGAGAGAAATGGAACACTTCAGCTGCAGAAAAATAAAAAGCAATTGGTGCTACTGCACCACCGCACTACTGCCACTAAAAGCAAACAAATTAAAATGTGTAAAAGTAAAAACAAAATAAATATAAGAAAAGAATGCAAATGCAAAAAACTAATTTAAACAAAGTACATGAAAGAACTTAACACGTTAAAAACATGCTAAAAAACAAACTCAGTGAGCTGCTATTTCGACAGCTGGCCCAGCGTGGCAGCCATCTTCCATCTACTCTGTCTACAATCTAGTTTGCTATATATGGGAGGGGGTATAAAAACAGATTAAGTTTGACATTGCTAAAAATAATGGTAGGCATTTCTCATTTATCAGCAGAACTGGCAGGTTATGGAATAAGTTACCAAATAATATAATAGAGAGCAGCACAATAACAACATTTAAAAAACAAGTTGACAGATGGGTAAGGGAGAAACATGCTTGATGTCCCACTAATGTGGGGAATGGTAAATATGGGCCTTGTAGCCTTCTTCCATTCATTAACGAAGTATAAGTACCAGTGTGCTGTGAACACATGTTTTGGGGTGATTTGAAAGCTGAAACCCATATGCAGTTTGTGAAGGTGGGGAACACTCGACAGAAAAAATAAAGTAAACATGTTAAAAATCAAAAATGTTATGAATGATAAAACAATTAACCTAATTTGACTTTTACTTCACATTATCACTGAATTAATGGGAAAGACACATTTCAAGCCAGGCAGGAAAGAAGTCATGTTAGAGTTCAAGATCTGTGCCTGATATCTGATTTATAAAGTTGTTTAAAAAGCAGACTGCCAATCAAATTAATGAATCAGTGTGTATGCCCAATGTTAGCTATCTCTACAAAGTAAAATTCCACAGTTAACGAATAGGCAGGGAAAATTCCTGTGGCCTGTTGTACATTTTTTCAATGTAAAGATTTACTGGTCTAGAGGGGTGGGGTATCAATTTACATAAAAGGTGTAGAGAGAAAAAAACTAGTATTTTTAGAGTCACTTTGCAAGATGTAAGGACACTGTATCTTACATTGTGGGGAATGCCACAGCTGATATTTAGGAAAGCTGGTAACATCACAATGAAATATGATTTACTACAGCTTTCAAATTACAGAGCCAGATTAAAACAGTGCTAATTCAGTTAAAGGGAACATACTGTATCCGGGTTCTATGTCATAAGGGCAACTGCTGAAAGGCAACTGTCCTTATGGCGAGTGTATATCACGGAAATTCAATTTTTTTATGTACACCCCAGTGCAAAACAAATGGCGCATAGACATGAAATCCCCCTACTTTAGGATTTTCAACTCCACAGGGGGTGCATGTCAGGGGGGTGCAAATTTTACAAAACAAAACAAAAACACTAGTCTGGCCTGGCGCAACAAAATACACCCACGCCTGGACCTGGCAACCTGGCCACCCCAGCCCAGCACCCGCCCACCACGTCATGGGGCCAGCTCAGCAGCTCACTGCGGCACCACCCTGACAAACCCTCCTTCCCTCCCCTCCCATCCCTTGCTCAGCATGCTCGTTCCCCTGCCATGCACTTGTACATGCAGTGACATCCCTTCACCATTCGCATACCCCCCATTCAGTCGCCTTCCCTATGCCGACACCCTGTTTATATGCGCCAAAAGTAGGTCACCGTTTCGGTAGGTGGCGGTGCCCACTTTCCAATAGCACTTGTCACAGGATACCCTGTATCTGCCAACTATCACTAGTAAAACTAGAATAAAACCATTTGATTTGACATTAATATAGTCAAGAGATGTATCATATTATTAAACCCTACAGAAGAGTAACAGTAATGGACTGAGTCCCATAATAATGTTTTTAAAAGCATTCTAAATCCCACAATGCTCCATCAACCCAGCTGTGGAAATGGATAAAAGCAGGACCCCCATGCCCTGGAAATGAGATGCTACTTCTCAGTTGGGCTTTGCTGGGTTAAAAAAGTGTAAAAAAATAAGCATGTTTTATCTGTTCTTAATGATACACTGTTTAACTCTGCCACTTTAAAAAAAAAAGTTGCATCATGTTTGAGTTCAAAATCTGTGCCTGATATCTGATTTATGAAGATGTTTAACAATGCTTTTTAAATTTGTGGCATGTGGTGGATTGCTGCTGGAGGAACCTCGCTGGGATTATCTGCTGGGATTTCCACAGGATCGGTCTTGAGGTTTTTTGCAATTAAGAACTGCCTGAGGAACTGTGAGTAAGATCTGCTGGTTTGCCCAAGAGGAGTGCAGGTGCTGCTTTGTGTGCTGGATACTAGCCCAGATTTTTAATATCTGAGGGCAGCGTAAGTCTGGAAGCTGTATTGGATGGGGGGGAGGGGTCCCCTCTTCATGCCTAGGGCCATTGGTTGACTGTGCTTCCTGCAACTGAGCAGGATCTGCCCCATGTAGTTTTCAGGGAGCTGGAATAAAGGTTGGGGATCTCCTAAATCTCCTGGGGGACAGTCCTTGCGGCCTGCATCCTGGTCATCGTAGCTGCGGGTCATGGATGGCTGGGTGCAGGGCCTGCGAGTTTGGTACATTTGGGGGGCTCCCCTTGAGATCTAGTTTACACACCTCAGCCCACTGTTGTGTTGTCGATTTCCTGAGCTGCACCTCGAACACTTCAGAATCACTGCTTGGACTAAGACCTGCTATCCCTCGGCTGTCAAAGCTCAATTCTCTGTGGAAACCTGGTGGATTAATTTGGTTTTGTTCCTCTGCGACTCCGAATTTGGACTGATTTATATTGTAGCTCACCCCTCTTTTTTTCTATGGATGGTGAGTGTATCATTTGCCTTTTTATGTGAGGAGTACTGTGACTCTTAAAATACTGTGGATCACCTTGGTTAATTTCCTCATATCTCCTTATCTTCGAGAGATATGATTTAATTGGACTGGAAGTTTTGTGATTCAGTGTTGTTATTTATTTTAAATTGATTGTTTAGCTATTTTGTTTATTAGTTTAATTTGTTTCCTTTTCCTATTGGATTTTCTCCTACTACATGAGAGGTAGTGGGGGTTGATCTACTTTGGACAATTTAACCAGAGCAGTGAGGGTACTCTGATTTATTAGAACTCTAATTCTGATTTGTTTTCGGTCTGGTTTTAAGTTTGAATTCATTTTTTCTATATATTTTCTATTGTATTGTATTGTCTCTTGAAGTGGGGGGGTATTTATAGAGCTGTTTTGTAAGGGTCGTACTGCAGCTTAGGTTATTTTATTGTCTGTAGTATAAGCCTTTTAGGGACTGGGAGGAGTGTGGGTGTGTTGTTTCTGTTGGTTCTGGGCAAATTTGGGGTTGAAGATGTGCTGGCCTGCTACTCTCCTGGTCAAGCACTACTCCTCCTCCGAACTCCAGGACCTCCAGCCCTTTTATTGTCATCCCCTACCCACAGTGGTTTATAGCCACTACAGGGCACTGGGTATTGTCAGCAGGAGGTGGAGGTGGCTTGGGGGTCCCGAACTTCTGAGAAGGGGTGGGGTGGCCATATCAGGGTTGTACAGATGAGGGGATGCACTGGGGTGAAATGGTCTCTAGAACGTGATTCTCCATATCTAGTTTCCATACCCAAGGGCTCCAATATTTCTGGGCCAATAGCTCGGCTGGCAAGGAATCCCATCCGACTCGAGTGGTGTTATGCAATGTCAGGTCTATTAGGAACAAGGCGACGGTTATCACTGCTCTTGTTGGGACAGCAGACCTGGCTTGCATCACCAAGACTTGGCTTGATGACAATGCCAGCCTCATTTTAGAGGTGGCAGTCCCGGCTGGGTTCTCAGTGATACACCGCTCAAGATCGGACAGCAGGGGTGGGGGTGTAGCCATTTGTTTTAGATCAGAATTGGGCTTTACTGGGGTGCCCCACAGTTCACCATCAACCCAGCTGTTGAAATGGATAAACGCAGGCCCGGTAATGAGATGCTGTTTCTCTGATGGGCTATACTGGGTAAAAAAAATGTTAAAAAAAAAAAAAGACAAAGGTTTTATCTGTTCTTAATAATACACTGTTTAACTGTGCTTCCTTTTAAAATAAAAATGACAACACATTAGAGTTCAAGATCTGTGTCTGATATCTGAGTTATAAAGTTGTTTAAAATGTGGACAAAGTTAGCTATCTCTAGAAAGTATAATTCCACTGTTATAGGATACGCTGGGGAAAATCCTATGGCCTGTTCTACATTTTCTCCATCATAGAGATTTAGTGGTTTGTTTATTTATGTATTTATTAATTTATTTATTTACTGAGATCTAGAATTACAAATACCTTTGATCCAGAGGTTCTTTTACAAAGGTTCTGCATCAGATATTGTGGTGGTTGTACATTTTCATGTGGTTGTTGTATATTTTCTCCAGTGTACAAATTTAGTCTAGAGAGGTGGGATATCATATCAATTTACATAAAAGGCGTAGAGAGAAAAAAACTAATATTTTTAGACCCACTTGGTAAGATGGCATGATACTTTATCTTGCATTGTGGGAATGCCACAGCTGATATTCAGAAAAGCTGGTTCCATCACAATGAAATACTGAACTTTTCAGAAAGCATATGAACACCGGTCCGGTGGCACTGAGGGTTGAGGCGCTGGACGCCACACCTCACGCTGCGCCGGTGACCCGGGTTCGGGAAAGGAATCGGATCAATGGGCGTCGGTGAGGAGAGGGAGGATTGAGCATCCCAGCAGATGCTCTCCTTCCTTGGGGAAGGATACCAGGGGTACCAGGAGGTACCCGACATCCCGAAGAGAGCCGGTGGAAGCATGGGCTCTCAAAGGGCTCTGGCAGCTCCGTACAATGGAGTCAGGGAGGGGGAGATGCTGTTGGGCACTTGGGAGGTAGATGTGCATCAGCACGTTACTCTCTGGATGTCAATCCTCGCACCAGCGCCTCTAGGGTTTGGGTGGGGAAAACAAGAAAATTGGGAAAAAAGTCCTCTCAGTCCTAGATGAAGATTGATCAGTGCCTCCCAGGATCCACCGGACTACGGGCAGACCTTGCTGTGCCAAGTTCTCCTCCAGTAAGGTTGAGGAAGGTTCATCCTCATCCCACCCAGGGGGGATTGCTGGAAATCAAGGTAATACAGGGGAGAACAAGAGAGTACTCTAGGGGCAGACTCAGAGTCGGTGTTCTGGGAGGGGTTGATAAGTGGTCCAAAGGAGTGGACCAAGGGGGTACTATAGGCGGATAAAGTAGGTGTGCAAGCACCACAAAGTAAAAATAAAAGCATATGAACATACGAACTTGCCAGCAGATAAATGCCTTTTGGTTTATCACGTCTGCTCAATTGTGCAGCTAGCAGCCCTTATACTGCAGCTGCCCCCTCCCTCCAGCAGCTTTCGGTTAACATTAGCCATGTGAAACAAAAACCCACCTTTTTAGCATAGCTTTTAAGGATTTATATTAGTTTTTAATTTTATTGTATTTATTGTTTTGTGAATTTGTACAGGCGCTTTGATTTTAAGAAAAGTGCCTTCTAAAAATAAAGATAAATTGAATTGAATTGAACAATGCCGCCGACAGATGAAATCAAAGCGAAACAGTTAAACCTTCGTACAAATAAAAGATTTAAAAGTATTCTAAACCCCACACTGCTCCATCAACCCTGCTGTGGAAATGGATAAAAGCAGGACCACCCTGGAAATCAGATGTTGCATCTCAGTTGGGCTATGCTGGGTAAAAAAAATATAAACGAAAATAAGCATATTTTATATGTTTTTAATGATATACTGTTTAACTAGACCTCTTTTCAAAATACAAATTACAACATGTTACAGTTTACTGCTTATTGTAGCATAGTAGATTGTAGCAATCTACTTTTCTTTAGTTTTAGGTTGGCACCTTCTGTTACTACAAATTCCAGAATCCCTTGCAGCTGACATCAGAACAGTAGTCTGCAGTGGGAGATTCAACAGCACATAATGCATGATAGAGCTTTTGTTTAATCACCAGTTAGATTAGCCATGTGTGACTACATAGGCCAGGGAGGATGACAGGACAGCAAACAAAATATTGGAACTTGTATAAACTCTAACATACAATGCAGGCTACTAAACATCTCACTGCTGCATACTGTTCTAAGGCCAGCTGCAGGAGATTCTAGAATTGCTAGTAACAGAAGATGTAAAAAGTGTTTATAACTCCTTTTGTTCTGATGGTTATTACAACGATTTACTACAGCTTACAAATTACAATGCCACATTAAAACAGCTAATTCAGTTGAAGGGAAAATACACACCAACTATCACTAGTATACCTAGAATAAAACCATTTGATTTGACGTTAATATAGTCTAAAGACATAGCACATTAAAGAACCGCAGGGGTGCATCAGGGAGAGTGACCAGCGGCCATAGCCGCAATTGGATCGGGAGCAGGAGAGCATCAGGGAGAGAGAGACCACCCAGAGTGGCAACCATGGAAGAGGCTGCCAGAGTTGATGGAGATCAGGTTGTTTGAAGTAAAACAGCCTGAGCTGGGTCCCAGAGGAGACAATTGAGCAGGAGGACCCAGCACCAATCCACCAAAGGAGCTGTGACTACATGTCTCATGGAGGAGCCAATCCAAGGGAGATGCTCTAGATTTGAGAGTGCAGCCGGCTTTATATGGACTGCCAGCCACCACTCTCAGGAAAGAACTGTAGGGGGGCATTGGGGAGAGAGACCAGTGACTGTCTCCATGATTGGATTGGGAGCAGGGGAGCATCAGGGCGAGAGACCACCCAGAGCGGCGGCTGTGAAAGATGCCACCAGAGTTGGTGAAGAGCGGGTTGTTTGAAGTTAAACAGCATGAGCTTGGTCCCAGAAGAGCCAATCAGGCAGGGGGACCCAGCACCAACCCATTGAAGGAGTTGAGATTGCGTGGCTCCTGGAGGAGCCAATCCAAAGAAGAAGTGCCAGATTTGAGAGTGCGGCTGTTTTTATAAAGACCACTGGCTACTACTCTCAGTAAAGAACTGCAGGGGAGCATTGGGGAGAGAGACTGGTAGCCATAGCCATGATCAGATTGGGAACAGGGGAGCATTGGGGAGAGAGAGAACGTCCAAAGCGACGTCCATGAAACAGGCCACCAGAGTTGGTGGAGAGTGGGTTGTTTGTCCCACCATCCTACCCTGGTCCTGACCTCTATTAAATGCACATGGGTGGAGGAGGAGCTGGCACAAAGGAGAACACTAAGCAGGCAATAACAGAACATGTTAGCATTTGTAACCCATTTTGTTCTGATAGTGAGTGTTACAATTTATTTCAGCTTGCAAATTACAGAACCACATTAAAACAGAGCTAATTTAGTTAAAGGAAACATACACACCAAATATCACAGTTTTTTTCTTGTTATTGACAACAAAGGAACACATCGGTGATGATATGAATATGTCACATGATTTGCATCTTTGCAATTACCTGTAGTCTGCCATTTTGCCATTTGTACTTGTTCCTGAGTGGCTAGAGTTCCAGCCTTTGGGTCTCTCTGACAAGGTCCTCCATGCTGTGGATGTCTCTCAAAAGGAGTCAGCTTATCAGTGCTATGCCTTTAAATGGGAGCACTTTTTTCATTTGGTGCCAGGGCAGGGAGCACAACCCCCTCTCTTTACCTGTGGCTAGCATCCTGGACTACTTGTGGTCCATCTCTCAATCAAGCCTAAGTTCAACAGTCCTCGAGGTGTACCTAGCATGCTAGTCCAGTGGCATGGAGAGCTGAGGCACTGGGCACCTTACTCCTACCACACTGGTGACCCGGGGTCAGGAATGGACTCAGGTTGCTCAGGGGCTGGCAGGGTGAGGAAGGATCAAAGATCCATGTAAAAGAAGCTTGCAGCAAGTAGCCACCACCCACCAGTCTGCAGCCACCACCAGCTGCCATCCAATCAGATACCTCCAGCAGCCCCATGTCTGGTGCCACCAATTGATCTTTTGTGGGAGATGCCACCTCTAGTGGCTGAGGGGGTCATTTGTACTCAATGACCATTCAATGCTTTGGTGCTATTATCTCCACAAGAACATAGACAGGGTGGAGGCTGTCCAGAGAAGGGCGACCAAAATGGTGCAGGGTATGCACCAGAAGACATACAAAGAGAGAGAGTAAAGGAGCTTAATATGTATACCCTTGAGGAAAGGAGGGAGAGGTGGGATATGATAAAACTTTCAAGTACCTCAAGGGAATCAACAAAGTCCAAGAGGGTAGCATTTTTCAGAAATAAGAGATGTGCAAGAACCAGGGGGAACAATTTGAAGATAAGGGGGGGAAGGCTCAGAGGTATTATGAGAAAGTATTTTTTCACAGAGAGGCTTGTGGATGCATGGAACAGCCTTCCTGAGGAGTTCGTGGAGTCAAAAATAGTGGGTAAATTAAAAAATGCATAGGACAGACATAAAGCAATTCTAGTTGGGGGTAGGGGGAAGTAGGCTGTTGGTTAACTAGGATCTGCATCTTATCTATTAGGTAGGGAAAGGGACAGACTAGGTGTGCCAAGTGGTCCTTATCTGCCATCAGTTCTATGTTTCTTTGTTTCATAGACATTAAGTTAATAATAAAAATCAAGAAAATACACATTTTAGATACTTACAAATGAGACAGATTCAAATCATAACTATGAAACCCAATCCCAAACCTCGGTGTCTCCCCTCCTTATTTTCTTTCATGGCTATGATCAACACCCCTAATGGAGAAACAATGAAACTGCTGTTTTGCAACTTGAATTTTTTTCTTGCCCTGGAGTGATTGGTTAATAGTCATTACTCTCACCTATGCAGAGATAATGAACACTGGCAATGGATTAGTGAAAGGGGTGGGCATTGATGGGCCATTCAGTCCTCATCATTATCCAATTCTTTGTTTCTGTGAACATGTTAGAAATGTAATGTTATTGATTCAGTAGGTTGCATGCTTGCCTCTGTGGCCAGAAGGTCATAGGCTGGTACTCCACATCAGGAAATTGGGCTAATACCCAGTACTGATACTTCAGTGTAGCACCTGGGTATGGGATGTACTACACTGATGATGAGGTGCTAGCCTTTGTATGAGATGTTATACCAAGGTCCCTTCTGTCCATCTTTTCTGGTTGTCCAGGTAGAAGTTAAAGATCCCATGGAACTTAAGGCAAAAGTCAAATAACTTTCTATTTTAATATCAGTTAGCATAATGCAATACAATATTCATAAATATATCATGCCATTATTCCCTACCCACTAGGACCCACTCCCTTATTATATGCACTTCTTTTACACAATTTCTGCTACACAGTATTTCTAGTGACATCAAAGGTTTTCCCATTAGTTATGGAAAGCTTCAGTCTCCATTATTAGCAATTCCTCCTAATATAGCAACCTAATTAAGACTTAAAATTCCCAACCAGGGTTTCAGGTGCCACCTCCTGATTAATATAAGAGATACTTGGCACTGTGCTTGCCATAGAAAATATTTGAAGATGATGAACATACACTGCTGCATTCCTGCCTTACAATTCCCCTGTGGAAGGGAGTTTAGGCTGTAAACAATCCATCCATCCTGAGGATTGCAAAAGAGATACTCCCTTAAGACCCTTAAAAACATAACCCCATTGTTGTGAGTAAAGGAGCATTCTGAGAATAAGTCCTTTATTATTTTGCTTTGCCTTACAAAGGATGCTCTTGGATAGTACTGTTTAATCAGGTTTTTATGCATTAAGTTTGCTTTCAGTTATACCCAAACAAGCAGACTTAATCATTGGATTGCATCTCACTTTTTTATCAGGGTCCTTACATTTTGCATACCACAATAGCCACGCTTTAAACATAGAAATTTACTGCAGATAAAGACTGCTAGGCCACCCAGTCTGCCCATTTTCTCTACCTGCTGCAGAAATCACAGTCTCTACTTAATCTTTGGCTTTGTTCTCTTTCCTGTTGCTCGAGTTTGGCAACCTGCTTGTTGTGGTGCTTCACAAGGAACCACCATCCTACACTGGAACCAATGTGGCCTAAATTCCTCACCTGCAGCCCTGTTAGCTCTGGCCAGAGTTTTTTTTTTTTTTTTCAGTTTTTCAGTGCTCTGGCCAGTAGAATCTTTGGGCAGGGAGGGAAGTGGAACTGGAGCTGCAAAACTAAAATGTGTTCAGTCTTGCAAAGGAACTAGAGCTGCTGATGTAAAAATATTTTGATGTCCAGCTCTGTGTTTTTTAATTATCTGGCAGTTTTGCTGCCCTTGAATAATTACATGCCAATCTGAAACTGTGGGTTCTGATAGAATGTTACTCTCCTAACATACTATACACACATAATGACAAAGGCCCCTGTTACAGCCAGAGACTCAATTATCTCACTGTCAGGGCAAGGAGAAGAGATTTTTCTGATGAGCAGGTAAAGATAGAAGGGGGATTTTTCATTGTCAGCAAAGAAACAGTTGTAATGAAAACCATAAACAATACTTATTGTTTCTAATGTGTTTATGTGTGTAAGGAAAATGTGATGATCAGGGGAACAACATTTAATTAATTAGTTTTATTTTGTATTTAAGGTAGCTTTATTTTAGGGCCCAGTGCAAGTAAATGAGGTTCTTACAGTTACAGGGCAAAAAACAATGGCTGCTAGTTGAATTCTTAACATTCTATTAGCGTAATGATTCCAGTGGTGATCAGTACACTTTTGGCAGCATTTTTTATTCTCGATGCATGGAACATAATTGCTACATGGACAATAGCCAATCAAATTTCAGGATTTTCCCTTACCATTTTGTAAGTCTTTTTAATATCATTCTTGGATTGCATGCCTAGGAACAGAATTCTGTGGGACACTGTTGTCCTTATTCAATGTTATGACCACTACAGAGAGACTTATACATCAGAGAAAGAATAAGAAATATATGTTCCAAGCAGCTAAGAAA
Source organism: Neoceratodus forsteri (assembly GCA_016271365.2). Taxonomy (NCBI): domain Eukaryota; kingdom Metazoa; phylum Chordata; order Ceratodontiformes; family Ceratodontidae; genus Neoceratodus; species Neoceratodus forsteri. The sequence continues at coordinate 760,891,192 of CM057455.1, read as the reverse complement.
ATGCTGTTCTGTGCATTCTATGTCATGCTCTAAGAATCAACTGTTCCAGTAAAAGTAGTTATTGTACAGTGTGGTAGATGCAGGATTGCTTGCGTATTTATTTGAATTCAGAATACATGACATTTTGCAAATTTCACAATCATAACCACACTCACACACATTGTTTACAAATGTTTGTGACATAATTCGCAACTTCCAGTAAGATGACTCCAGGCATTTTCTCAAAGGCTTAGCTAACTCCAGATAACAATCCACAGGGCGCTAATATATTGCAGAGAATTACCAGGAAGTTGTTGCTCACAGTTAAGAAAATCTATATTTTTTGTAGCAAATCCAACCACTTATTGTGAAATGTGAATTCCGTAACATTGCACAGTATGGCCAGGTTGAATTTTAAACTCAACATGAACTATTCCAATTTAGCAGCCTTGCATAAAATGAAATTGGGCACTGTTAACCATCTATAAACTTGAGTATGCTTTTTACAAAATGAAATCAGTGAGACACACATATAGGGCACTATGCACTACTGTGCACCGGTTACATGCAAGAGGCACATACCCGGACTGCACATCTCAGGACCTGCAGATAGGCATGCACCAGCCAGCATTCACTATCACCGACTGTCTGTCTGCAGCCACTCCCCCCACAATACACAGCCATGCAGGGGCAGATTGCAGGACATAGGTGGGCAGTCTTGGATCCTGAAGTGGATTCCCTGCTGTGTATGAACAGGGGATCCTGGCAAGGTATGGGACAATGTATGCTGAAAACTACAGGACAGTGCCCAAATGGCTGCCCCCAGCCCTCCATGTCAGCTTGGTGGGCTGGGGTAGCAGGTGGAGGTTTTCCCATCAAGTGCCACTAGCTGGTGTCCACTGGGGGGGTGAGTACAGGTTATGACAGCTTCTCCCCTGACGTTACTTGTGCCCCAACACCCAACATTCTACATATTTGTGGATGGTGCTGGAATGTGGGTATGTCTCCAAAACTCCCCCGAGACCACTTCCATGCTTAGCTGCATGACCGGCTGGGGGATCCTGTGTGAAAGGGATGCACACCCTTTTGTGCATGCATGCAGGGGTCCAAGGGACCCTGGTGTGTAGCAGAGGTACTTAGGCATGCCTACACATTATCGATCTGTGGCGTGTAGGCATAATGCATAGGCTCCATAATGAGCTCTTGACATCCTTAGGAAACATGTGATCCCCCACCCCCAGAATTCTGATATACAATATAAGTCAATAGGGCCTCTTCAGGGTGCTTCTTATGGTATAAGAGACTTCCAGTATGAGGTTTGGGTGAGAGCTCTACAAAGTGAAGCTGAGCAATTTTGGCTGTTCAAACCTCATAAGTAGAGTCTCATACCATAAAACTTACTCTGTAGAGGCCCCTATTAACTTATTAAAAAAATAATTTCAGTTAACTAGAGTGATTTATAATCAGTGTGGGGTATTTTGTTTTATTTCAAATGTGAAATGAAGCTGCCCTACCCCTGGATGTGAAGTGGAAAGCATCCCTCTTAGCATTCCTGCATGACAGTGCATTGTAAGCATATTGGGAGCTAAGCACTATTACAGGTGGTGTACCTGCGAGAAGCACATACCTGGCTCCTGCATCTCCAAACCCCCAGAAAAGCACATAGTGGCCACATTCAAGAATGCAGGCCACCACTGGGCTCCTTTCTGTGGTCCTGCCCCCAGGCATGCAGGATCATGAGGGCTGGAGGATAGGACACAGGTGGATATGCAGTCAGATGCCCGTCCTGGTCCCATAGTGGATCCCCTGCTCCACATGGAGCAGGGGATTGTGGGAAGGAGCAGGACTATAAATATCAGGACTGATGGGTAAGTGCCTGAATGGCTGCCCTCAGCCCTTCCTGCCTTCTCAGGGGTCTGGGACAGCATGGTAGGAGGGTTTTTGTATTAACATGGCTGTAGGTGGTACTCCATGAGGGGCATGCAACAGATATGGCAGGGTCCCTGCTGCTATATCTTGTGCCCCCCTTGCCTTGCGTGCCACACTTTTGTGAATGGCGAAGAGTGTGGGCACGTCCCCAGACACTACCACAGACCATCTGTGTGCATAGCTGCACGAATGATCAGGGGATTGAGTTTGAAGGGGTATGAATCCTTTTTGTGAATGTCTCTGGGGGTCTGTGGGACCCTGAGTGGATGACATTGTAACTTAGGGCTACCTATGTGCCACCAATCTGCAGTGTATAGGCAATCCACCCCTTAATGCATGACGGCCAATAAGAAGTACATTGGTCATGTTCGCTGATTGGCTGAAATGTATGTTCTGTATTGGGCATCACCTTTTTCTTTAGAAGTATTGACATTAACATGAACACAAGATTACAGTCTATTAAATATTACTGTTTCTGTTTGCTTGTCTATATCTAACATTAGTATTCTCTACTTATGACTGGATGGCCTTCAGCTGATTGTGACTTAACCCCGATAAGACGGAGGGACTGGTGGTGGACCCGAACAGAGGGCATGACAGGGTGGCCACTGGTACAGAGACAGGTTTATTCCTGGGTTTTGTGCCACTGAAGGCCTCCTCTAGGGTGCACAATCTTGGCATTATCCTCGACAGCGGTTTAACATTTGAAGGTCAGGTGTCATCCATTGTCTGGACCAGATTTTCCATCTGAGGAATATCACCAGGATCAAATCCCTAGTTCTGCCCATGGACCTCCCCACTTTAGTGCATGCCTTTGTGACATCTAGGTTTGATTACTGTAATGTGCTCTACCTTGGGGTCTCCAGAAGTACCCTCCTCTGGCTACAGCTTGTGCAGAATGAGGCTGCCAGGCTGCTGATGGGACAGTTGAAATACTGTCATGTCACCCCAGTGCTGCATGAACTGCACTGGCTGCTGGTCAGGTGAAGGGTCCTCTTTAAGGTGGGCTTGCTCAGCTTTAAGGCCCTACATGGACTGGGCCCTGGCTACTTGTTGAACTTTCTTACACCTGCTGTCTCGGTCCACTCACTCTGATCTTTCTCTAGGGGCCTCATTGTGATTCCCAGGACGAGGTTAAAAACTGCAGGTGACAGAGCGTTCAGTGTCACCTGCCCCGTCCAGTGGAATTCGTTTCCTCCAGCTGTACTGGAGGATCCTTCAGGTGAGGTTTTTAAGACCTGCCTCAAGACTTTCCTGTTCAGTCAGGTTTCCCCAGACACTCATTTTTAAGATAGAGGCCCAGAAATTGTCCCAGTGTCTGTTTTAAGCAAGGCTCCCATTCGGTGTGGGGGGGGTCTGCTTTTATATTACTGCTGGAGTTAATTTAGTGTTACATGTATTTTATTATGTGTATTTATTTAATGTGTTTGCTATGTTTTAATTGTGTGGCAACCAGAGCCTCTGGGACTGGGCACCTTAAAAATAAAATGTGCCTTGCCTTACCTTGCCTAGTGCTGTGCAGATTTTTCAAAATCTGATGGAACAGAATTTCACAGAAATTTGGAAAATTCCACCATTCCACAGAATTGTTTCGCTAGTGAAATTCAAAAATTTCAAAAGTAAAATTTTTTTCTTGGATTAGTCACCCATGGTTTACATAAACATTACATAAGCAAAGTGTGGATGGGCTGCAACCAAGGAAGAACAGTGCCAAGTCAAAATTGGTAGTGATTGCATGAGAAGAGAAGAGAAGACTGGCACCTGTAAATTGATGGTGTTTCCAAATGGAATGTTGACTCCCAAAATACATACACTGAGGTCTGGACAGTTTTCCAAGTTTGATTCCTTCTGTATTAAGTACAAGGTAAAAGCAGCATAGTAAAGCAGTCCTAGTACAAGTGCAAAAATTGTACAAATAACAAAATTACACAGTTACACAGTCTGAACAGTTTAGTAGCCCTGAGTTCAGAGGAACAGTTCTTGCCCCTAACTCATATCGCTCGACGCTCTAATACGCAACTTTCTTTCTGTTTTTAGGTGTTAACACCATTTTTTTAATTATAAGGTTCTGTGTGTGCCCTTTATAGCATAATTTGGAGCACAATGTTTAATTTAATTGTTGTTAAAATACTTGTACAAATGTAATCTGAGTACTGAACTCATTACATTGATGAAATGTTTTTAACTGAGCTCTGTAACGTTTAGCCAGGTATTCATAAGGGGAACCTATGGGAACACCTGCTTACCTTTGAAAAAGATCACTTTTGAGTGAAACGCGTTAAGGGCAAGTACTGTTCCCCTGGACTTGGACCTAATACAATGTTTGTACTGTGGAACTGTGGAATTTTGTTATTTGCCTAATGTCTGCACTTGTACTGGGATTGCTTGGCTTGGCTGCTTTTACCTTGCACTTAATGAAGAAGGAATCAGACTTGGAAAACTGTTCCAGACCTCAGCTGTGTGCATTTTAGGAGTCAACATTCCATTTGGAAATGCCATTTATTTGCAGGTGTCAGTCTTCTCTTTTTATGCAATCATAAACCGCAGATCCCTGTTCAGCAATCTGTGGGAAATTATTTTGCAGTTTGCCCAATCTATGTAAAGACAGTTTACAAAGAAATGCTTTTCAGAACTCTGCAGAATGAAACAAAAAACTCTGACAAGCATTTCAGAAGTGGAACTGCCATTCTGCACAAATTCTAGAAGCAGAATTCTGCATTCCTCACAGGTCTTTGACTGATCTATGTGTCGCTCTGGAAATGATTATGATGTCACAGGCAAAGGATTGCGATGTCAGGTGGAGACAAGTAGCCAGAGCAGATGAAGTCTATAAAATAGTGAGTCTGTTCCCATATTAGTGCACATACAGTATTTATAAAGCAAAGGGGGAATTTAAATATAGAACATACTGTTTCCGTAACATTAACTGAAATTTTAAACAGTGTTTTTATATATATATATATATATATATATATATATATATATATATATATATCATAAATGATAAATAAGGGTAATAATACAAGGATGTATATCCATCAAGGGAGCTAATTAGGGCTATAAGGCCACGCGCCCAAAGGCCAAGCAACTTTATTCCTCTGATTAGCTCCCGAGATGAGTATACTTCTGCGAGTTCCACCCTTACCCATTGTTTGTTGAATATAATACATTAGGATAGTTATTGTTACTTTCGCTCGTGCGCATGCGCAAGGAACGTTTTGGGAGAGTAGCACACTTGGAGGTGTGCCTCTCCCACCCAATGCATTGCTCCCTTGAGCAGGCGTGGTGGTCCTGCACCAATGGGTGCAGGAGCTCAGTATGACAGCGGTGTTCCTCTGCTTCAAAGGAAAACACCGCTGCCATACTGAGCATGCCGCCATCCCCTCCGTCACACTGCCCTCCCTGCGCATGTCACGCCGCCCCCCCCAAAGCTTTCCTGCCAAGCTGGGAGACCACCCCAGCATGGCAAACCGTTGTTTGTTTTGCCGACAGAGGTGCCCAATCCCCCGTCGGCTCCACGGCCCCCCCAAGCCATCCTGCTGCCATGCTGGGAGCCCACCTCAGTGTGGCAAACCGTTTGTTTTGCCGACGGGCGTGCCCAATCCCCTGTCGGCTCCTCAGGCCTCCCCGGCAATAGTTTGCCGTGATGCCCAATACCGTCGGCTCCTCTGCACTCCCCACACATCTTCTGCCATGCTGGAGCCCACCCCAGCATGGCAAATGTCTCTCATCGTCTTTTTTTTTTTTTTGCCCTGTAAAACAAAAAGCGGTCCTCTGGCAGCGTCTCCCAACCCCCACAACCCGCACCCACCCACTGCGCACTCAGCCTCCCCACCCCATCCCACCTCTGGACTCCGGCGCAGCGATCTTCGGTGGACCGGGAACACATCTGCACTCTTCAAAGCCGACCGCGAACTGAGGAAATGCCGGTAAGCAGTATAATGGGCTACATAGGGGGGTTTCAACTTTATTGCATATCTCAGTCATTTTTTGGAATTTTTGCACCAAATTTTCAACATGGGGTTTTTGGGACCCCTTCTCATGAATGATGTCACTGTCATTGTGTTATTCAGGCCCAAAGGGTGATTTCACAGGCACTGTGCAGTCACTGCGTGAAATCACCCTTCAGCCTCCCGAATAACACCATGACAATAACATCATTATGAAGGTTCCCAAACTCCATGTTGAGCGAATGCAAATCTAAAAATGACTGTTTCAGGCGTGTGTTGCGCAGTTCTATGCAGGCTCGTAAGTTCGGCGAATTTTCAATATTTTCTCCAGATTTTCAACATTCCCATTTTATCACACCTTCTTATGAGTTGTACAGCTGCCATTTTCACATCTCACCCAAAATGTGTTTCCGCTTTCGAAGCACAATGGCGCAGGTCTGTGCAAAATCAATGTATGGAACACATTAAGAAAATCACAGTGACACTGTTCATGAGCAGAGGTCTTAAAATGGCTATGTTGAAATTTGGTGAAAATTCTAAAATGACTGTTTCTGGCGTCGTTGCGCAGTTCCACGCACACTTTCGTACGTTGAATTTTCAATATTTGCACTCCAGATTTTCAACATTCCCATTTTACCACACCTCCTCATGAGCAGTATAGCTGTCATTTTTCACATCCTGCCCAAAATGTGTTTCTGCCTATGTAGTGCACAATGGCGCAGTCGGTGTGCGAACTGAATGTATGGGACACATTAAGAAAATCACAGTGACACTGTTCATGAGCAGAGGTCTTAAAATGGTTGTGCTGAAAATTTGGTGAAAAAATTCATAAAAATGACTGTTTTATGAGTCTGCGTTGCGCAGTTCCTACGCACGCTCATAAGTTTGCGAATTTTCAATATTTTCACTCCAGATTTTCAACATTGCCATTTTACCACACCTCCTTTGAGCACTGCAGCTGTCATTTTTCACATCCTGCCCAAAACGTGTTTCCGCCCATGTAGCGCCCAATGGCACAGTCGGTGTGCGAACTCAGAGTATGGGGCAAATTAAGAAAATCACAGTGTCACTGTTCATGAGCAGAGGTCTTAAAATGGCTATGTTGAAAATTTGGCAAAAAAATTCCTACAAATAACTGTTTTACGAGCGTGCATTGTGCAGTTCCTACGCACGCTCATAAGTTTGCGAATTTCCAATATTTTCACTCCAGATTTCAACATTGCCATTTTCCCACACCTCCTTATGAGCAGTACAGCTGTCATTTTTCACATCTTGCCCAAAACGTCTTTCCCCCCATGTAGTGCACAATTGCGCAGTTGGTGTGCAAAATCAATGTATGGGACACAGTAAGAAAATCACAGTGACACTGTTCATTAGCACAGGTTTTAAAATGGCAATGTTGAAAATTTGGTGAAAAAATTCTTAAAAATAACTGTTTTACGAGCATGCGTTGCACAGTTCCCACGCACGCTCATAGGTTTGCGAATTTTCAATATTTCCACTCCAGATTTTCAACATTAGCATTTTACCGCACTTCTTTATGAGCAGTACAGCTGACATTTTTTACATCCTGCCCAAAACGTGTTTCCGCCTATGTAGCGCACAATGGGGGTAACAAAAAGATCATGCTGACAATTTATTGTGTAAATACCAGCAATCGCACAGGGCATTAGGGTACAGCACCATACATGCCAAACACCACTGCAAATATCTGCAAGTGAACGTTCGGCATTGACAAATGCTTGTTATTATTATTGTTATGGAGATTGCACGATACAGCACCTGAAGGTCTCTTGCAGCAAGGAGGGAATGGTGTGTAGTGACTGCAGGTGGGAGTTGTGGGGATTTTGGGGTTTGGGAGCATTTTGTGTGTCCTTTTTTTTCAGGTTCTTTTTGCAGCTTTTTCATTGGTTTGGCTCGCTTCCTAGTGCCATGTTAATTGTGTTATTAGTGGTGTCCCATAGAACTGAAAGTAGTGCAGGTGTATCCATTTTTTAGTGCAGGTATTTTCTTCTAATTGTTTGATTAGTGTACTGTAGGTTTATAGCTTTAATTAGTGTAGGTATACAGCTGTAATTGTTTAATTTGTGCAGGTATATACTTTGAATGGATAAATTTGTCAGGTACACTTTTAATTGATAGATTAGTCACAGGTATACAGGGAAATAAATGATGGCCTTTTCTATGGGGTAAAGTTTCCATCTGTATATTTGATAGATCGATAGATCGATAGACAGACAGACAGACAGACAGATAGATAGATAGATAGACAGATAGATAGATAGATAGATAAGATAGAAAAATAACATTTGATGGCAGATAGGGACTGCTAGGCCCACCTAGTCTGCCCATTTCCCTACTTACTGGATGAGCTGCATATCCTAGTTAACCTACAGCCTACTTCCTCCTACCCCCCCACTAGAATTGCCTTATGTCTGTCCCAAGCATTCTTGAATTCACCCACAGTTTTTGACTCCACAACCTCATCAGGAAGGCCATCTCATGCATTCACAACCCTCTCTGTGAAAAAATACTTCCACTCATTGCCTCTGAGCCATCCCTTCTCTATTTTCAAATTGTGCCCTCTTGTTCTTGCACATCTTGTACATGGTAAGGCAGATTTCCATAGTATGAGAAGAGATATGTCATCATGGGAGTGGAAAGAGGATTTCGATAACCTATCTTTACATCAAATATGGGATATTTTATTAAATAAGGTTACTTATTTAGTGAAAAGTTATGTACCATCTAGCAGTAAATACACTAAGGCAGGAAAAGGCTTCCCCCCGGCTGATACATACAGTAGGGTTAAGAAAGCTATCAATAAAAAAAACAAGTCCTTTATTAAAGCCAAAAAAAAGTCACCAACAGGGTGAGGTTTTGGAAGTATGGAGGCATGCTGACGTAATGCCAATACAGAAGAAAGGTTCATGACAGGACATAGGAAACTATTGACCAGTTAGCTTGACTACTGTGCTGTGGAAGGTTTTGGAGGGACTAATTAAAGATCACATTACTGAGTTATTACATCAGTCAGCGGTAATTGACCAGACACAGCATGGGTTTACAAGAGGAAGTTAATTTCCTTGGCAAACCTTTTGCATTCTTATGGAAAGGTCAGTAAAGCACTCAATGACAGGAACTCAGTGGATGTTATTTTCTTGACTTCACCAAGGCGTTTGATAAGGTACCACAGAGTAAATTGGTTGATGCCTTAACAGATCACAGTATTCAGGGGAACCTGTCATGTTGGATAGAGGCATGGCCATCTAACAGAAAACAGAGGGTGTGTGTCAAAGGGGAATATTCTGAGTGGCCAGAGGTGACTAGTGGGGTGCCTCAGGGTTCCGTATTGGGCCCATGTTTATTTAATATGTATATATTTCATCCATGAGTACTAATTCAGGGGCATAGCACTCCAAATTTGTGGATGATAACAGATTAGGGTGGGCGGTCAACACTAAAGAGGAAGTTGGTACACTGCAAACTGCTTTAGGTGATTTGGAACAGTGGGCTAAAATAAACAGACTGAGCTTAAATACAGATAAATGCACTGTGATGCACCTGGGAAAAAATAACCTAATGTTTAATTACATACTGGGGGGCAAATTTTATGTCGGATCTGGACGAGAGGGATTTGGGCATAAGAGTCAGTAATGACCTTAATTTTAAACCACATTGTAACCAGGTGATTAAGAAAGCGAGTGGTATTTTGCACTGCATCAACAGGCATATCAAAAGTAGGGCCAAGGAGGTACGGCTCCCACTGTATACCTCGCTGGTGAAGCTGCATGTTGAGTACTGTACAAAGTTTTGTCTCCGGGTGGAAAAGGAGAAGTACAAGAAGCTGAAAGGGTTCAAAGAAAGGCAACACACTCTATCATCGAGGTATCAGGAAAGCCTTACAATGAGACTTCAGGGACTGGGTTTATATTCCTTGGAATTCCATAGGCTTAGTGGGGATATGTGCCTCATTTTCAAAGCACTTTCAGATACTCTGTTATGGGACCAGTTAGGCCTGGTTCTTAGGGACATGGTATACTGTACAAGGGCTCACCCTTTGCAACTGCGTGGGGGAAGTTACAATACCATTAGAAGAAAATATTGGTTCAGTACAAGGGTGGTTAAGGTCTGGAATGATTTACCAGTTGAAGTTGTGTCAAGTAAACATATTACATAATTTAAAATCAAACTGGATAGCCACTTGATTTCAAATAATATAACAGGGTACAACTAATACTAATAGCATGCTATAATGGACCTATGGTCTTCACAAAGCTTTAAATACTTCTATGTAATCTATTCTATGTAATACCTTTTTCTGAAAAATGCTACCTTCTTGAACTTTGTTGATTCCCTTGAGGTACTTGAAAGTTTTTATCTTGTACCCCCTCTTCCTCCTTTCCTCGAGGGTTTACATATTAAGCTCCTTTAGTCTCTGTTCATATGTCTTCTGGTGCAGACCCTGAACCATTTTAGTTGCCCTCCTCTGGACTGCCTCCATCCTATGTCCTTGCAGAGATGGGGTCTCCAGAACTGCACACAGTACTCCAGTTGAGGCCTCACCAACTGTCTGTACAGAAGGATAACAACTTCCTGTTTTCTACTGGTGATGCCTCTCCCTATGCATCCCAGTATCCCCCCAGCCCTCCTTATTGCCTTCTCACGTTGCTTGCCCACCTTTAGGTCGTCTGATATGACTATCTCCATGTCCCTTTCCATTTTTGTTGTTGTTAGTATCTCACCCCCCACTGTGTATTCTTCCCCTGGGTTTTTGTTTCCCAGGTACATTACTTTGCACTTTGCATTGATTCTAAGCTGCTGTACATTTGACCATTCCTCCAACCCTGCCAAGACCCTTCTTATCCTTTCCATCCCACCTTGTGTATCAACCCTGTTGCAGATCTTTGTCGTCTGCAAAGAGATATACTTTTCCTTCCAGTCTCTCTGCAATGTTACTTATAAAGACATTAAAGAGGACCAGTCCTAGTTCTGAACCCTGCAGTACCCTATTAGTAACCCACCTTTCTTCAGAGTGGACTCTGTTTACTATTACACTCTGCATCCTGTTGTCCAGCCAATTTTTTACCCAGGCTACCACCTTGGGACCCACTCCAAGGCTGGCTAACTTGTACTTTAATCTTTTATATGGGACTGTGTCAAATGCCTTGCTAAAGTCTAGGTAGGCCATGTCCACAGCCCCTCCCTGGTCTACTACTTTGGTCACCAAGCCAAAGAAATCTATAAGATTTTTCTGACATGAGCTTCCCACTGCGAATCCATCCTGCCTTGGGTCCTGTGCTCTGCTGGCCTCTAGGTGCTCAACAACTCTTTCCTTCAGAATTGATTCCATCATTTTGCCTACCACTGAGTTCAAACTAACAGGTCTTTAGTTTCCTGCTTCTGCCTTGCTCCCACTTTTGTGAAGTGGAATCACATCTGCCCTCCTCCAGTTCTCAGGTGCCACCCCATCCTCCCATGATTTGTTAAAGAGAGTAGTCAGTGGTGTCACTAGTTCTACCCTTAGTTCTTTTAGAGTTCTTGGGTGAATCCTGTCAGGCCCCATTGCTTTGTTCACCTTCAGTTTTAAAAGTTCTTTCAGAACCCTTTCTTCTGTGAATGGACTGGTATCAACTCCCCTATCCAGAATGTTTCTATTGTTTGGGATAGGTACCTCCACCTCCTCTTCTTTTGTGAATACTGAGCAGAAGTATTCGTTCAGCATCCCTACTTTTTCACTGTCACCCTCTGCCCACATTCTCTCCCTTTTATTAAGCCTCAGTATCCCTCCCTTGGTCTTTCTTCAGTCCCTAATGTGCAGTACCTATAAAAGGTTTTGTCCCCCTTCTTAACAGAGTTGGCTATCTTTTCCTCAGTTTGGGCCTATGCTATTCTGACTGCCTTCCCTGCCTCCTTCTGCTTTAACTGATATAGTTCTCTGTCCTCCTCTTTCTGTGTTTCCTTATATTTCCTGAATGCTATCCTTTTCTCCTTAACCTTCCCCACCACTTCTTTTGAGAACCATAGTGACTTTTTCCTTCATTTTATTTTGTTGATTTGCTTTATACAAAGGCTTGTTGCCTCTGTGATGGCAGTTTTGATTTTCCCCCATTGTTCTTTCAACCTTCTTTCTTGTTTGCTTGCTAGTGCTTTTTTGAGACAATCTCCCATTTTGCCAAAGTCAGTCCTCCTAAAGTCCAACACCCTTGCTTTTGTATGGCTTGACTCTACAGCTGTGTTTACTGTGAACCACTCTGTTTGGTGGTCGCTTGTTCACAAATGGCTACCCACTTCTAAATCTGAGATCCTCTCAGTCCCCATTTGAGATTACTAGGTCTAAGATTGCTCCCTCCTGAGTGGGTTCCAACAGTAGCTGTCTGGGGCATGCCCTCTGTAGGGCATCGAGAATGACCCTGCTCTTGGATGTGGCTGCAGTAAAGGTGCCCCAGTTAACATATGGCATATTCAGTCCTCCCATTAACAATATATCTCCTTTTTCTGCCATTCTAAGGATTCCTTCTATAATTTCCTTGTCCATTGCTTCCCCCTGAGATGGGTGGGTCTGTAAACAACCCCTGTGCAGATTGTGTTGCCATATCCTGTCTCAAGGGTGACCCACAGTGCCTCCTCCCCTCTCTGTTTTCCCTTTAGTTCTGTTGCTTTGATTCCTTCCCTTATGTAGAGAGCTACTCCTCCTCCTCCTTTTTTACCATCCCTGTCCCTCCTGTAGATTATGTACTGTGGTATGTTGACATCCAAGTAGTGGTTCTTTGTGCACCATGTTTCTGTGACTGCCACAATATCCAGGCATCCCTCTTCCATCAAGGCCTCTAGTTCAGGGAGCTTGTTACCCAGACTGTGGGCATTGGTACTCATCATCCTCCATTTTTTGATGGCCTTACCCCTTTTAGGCCCATCCCTGTCCTTATTACCTTAGCCTTTTTCTGGATTTTACCCCAGTTCTGCTTCCTATCGACTTCTCTACATTTGTGTCTACTTCACTAACTACCCTGTTTTGTGGGGGGGGCTGGGATTTCCCTACTTCTCTTCAGTGCCTTCCCCCTTGGCTAGTTTAAATGCTTGCCAATGAAGCATTTAAACCTATCACCTAGGATTCTGGTCCCCCTCCCAGACAGATGCAGACCATCAGGCCTGTATCCCTCCAGGTAGACATCCTCTCCCCAATGAAGCCAAATCCCTGAGCTCCACACCAGTTTTTCAACCTGTCATTGAATCACATGGTGCAGAGTACCCTAGCCTCACTCATGCCATAGATAGGTAGCACTTCTGAGAAAGTTACTGTACGTGCTATTTGTCTAAGGCCCCTCCCCAACTCCACAGCCTCCTGCTGCACTGCTGTGATTGCATTCCCAGCCTGGACATTTGTCCCTAGGTGGACGATGACATCCAGTTTCCTCCACCATTCAGCTGCTCCCAAAATCCTGAGGATTCCCTTCCTGTCCCTCCAAGCCATGGCACAGGGCAGGCACTGTACCTCCCTCTCTCCTACCTCCCACAGTTCTTCCCCCTAATAATTGAGTCCCCCACCAGGAGTTGTTTCCTTCACCTGTGGAGTCCCATGCCACCCTCCTGTGGGTCTCCTTTGTGGAGGTTCCCAGCATCCTACTTGGTCTCCACTGTGGGTGCCTCCATAGAGGAACTGTGTTCCACCAGAATGGCGAATGAATTGTGGAGAGGTACAACTGGAGGGATGCACCACTGTTCCATCCCTATCACCCTTCCTCAGCCCACCGTGATTGAACTGCTCCTCTTTCTTGGTAACCTCTGAGGCAGTGGTGGTGGCCTGGGTGATCTCTGGGTGGGGGAGGAGGTTTTCTGAATCCTCACCAGGTCAGCATGGAGATGGGCAACCTCCTTCCTCAGACCAGAAAGGTGCCTGCAAATAGGATGGCAATGCAGCCTCCAGAACATCTTCCAGAAGACTGACGCTGCATAGCCAGTGCATTGCACCACTCCCCACATGTCTGTCTCCCTTCCTGTCTAAGATGTGTTTTTTTGTGTTTGTTTTTTTAGTGTGTGCAAGCGTTTGAGTGTGTTTACCCCCTGTTTAGTGTGCAGAGCCTTTAAGGATATGTACAGATGTATGTCCTTTGCACTTTTAAGGAAGTGATGTCAGAACCCCTGAGATAAAGAAAATGATACACTTGGGGTGGGTGGGTGGGATGAGAGGCAGTGTAGGTGAGAGTAGGCTTGTACCCCCCAGAAACAATCAACTACAACTCTGACCCACCACACCAGTGAGTGGTCATCCTTCCTTTCATACACCTATTTCACAGAGTTTAAATAACAGGTCTAGTCACTCACAAATCACTGCAAATATTCTCCCAGCTAGATTTCTTCCCTGGCAAATAAAAGTTACATTAAGAAAAGTCAACCTCAAAAACAAAGAACCAAAACACTAACTTCTATTTACTTTCACAGGCCCCAAAATTCAGAATTCAGTTCAGTGTACTCTATTAAATCATCTTCTTGCTTTAAGAAGCTGGTGACTGCTCTCTACCTCAGCTACAGCTGCTGAGGCAGAGAACCAGAAAGAAATATACACACATACTGTACATTTTTTGGTATAGTTTAAAATTCCCTACTTGTAATCCTGTTCATCTCAGTGGGGATATGGTCTATTACAGCAGCAATAGGCAAATATGAATTCTGCAGCACATATTTACATCTAACTTGCCTTGAATACCATATAATATCAACCAGGTTATGGTGCTTATCAAATGCTGTAATAACTGGATTTCAGGTTATTACGCTCCAAGAAGCCATACTAACCAGAAATCCAGTTATTAAGGCATTCAAAACAACATTCACTTTCCAGCAGTTTTCACCGTGCCTGTAGCATTACCTAGCTTTGATTGCTCTTGTAAAAAATATTGTAAAAATGTTATAGAAACTAGCAGTGCTTAGTATAAAGAACATGCCAGCTCTGTTCCTTAAGGTTATTTTTTAAAATTTCTTAGGAAAGAAACCACTGAGTGCAGAGCGAGCAGAGTAAGTGACTCAGCAGCTTCAGAAGACTCAGTGGGTTAGAGAGTGTTGCTATAACAACGCTCGCTAATTTTGCATTGAGTCTTCTGAAGCCGCTGAGTCACTGACTCTGCTCACTCTGTACTCGGTGGCTTCTTTCCTAAGAACCTTAAAAAAATAACCTTGAGGAACAGATCTCGCATGTTCTTTATACTAAGCACAGCTAGTTTCTGTAAAATTTCTACAATATTTTTTACAAAAGCGAACACGCCGCCACGCCACATTCAATCGTGAAACTGAAACTTATCAAAACCATGCACCAGCAATTATAAAGATAAAGTATAGCTACATATGCTGTTGATGGATTTTTTATCACCCTCGGTGCATGATGACCACATAAACCTCTCGAGCTTCGCTCTCTAGATTTATGCGTCATCACACACTGAGTGTGTGTAAAGAAAATCCATAAGACGCATGTACCTATCCATTATTCTCTATTTAATGAAAGCAAGCAAAATTAATATGGTACAAGTGTGACACTTCTTCTAACTATCACCTATATTTCATAGCATTACCGCTGAATACTCCATATTTTTAAAAGCAGAGATGGACCATTATTTTGCCAATGTTCCCCACAAATCCATTACATAATGGCAGTGGAAAAATATATGTTCCATTGTTTCAGTTTCTTGGGTTCAAGTAGATCTTATGCAATATCTTTCCTCCACCTTTTTATGTTTTAAATTCCCTTCAAGATTTAATTTCCCATGAGTGCACAACTGCACTGTGTCCCACATTTTTTTTTGGAAGTCTGTTATCTATAAGTTGTTTTGTTATGATATTGTGTGGGGCTCCAAATTTAGGACTGAAAACTGGGTTTCTGTAAAAATGTTCCTTTTGTACGGATAATACAATTTTTAGTACATCTGGCTCAGTCGCAACAATTTCCTCAATTTAAAGCAGCTTGCGTCAAAGATTTGGTGCAAGCCCTGTAAAAAGGGTCCCCCAAATTACACAAGTCAGACCAAGGAAAACTTGAAAATCCCAATCTGCAGCTAGGAGAATGCTGCAAGCCCCATGCACCAAATAATCAGTGCCCCAGGGGCTTGTGGCATTCTAGGGGCTCTGAAAATTCAACCCCAAGAGTCAAGTTTCACATAAATTTTTGAAAAGCATCCTGTACATATCTCACATTCAGCAACCCAGCATTCAACCTACATAAGTATCCAGGGATGTGATCTTGCCATAAAGGGTGTGTTGATTTTTTAAATACTGCTAATCTCATGGAATTGCTTCCTTTCAGAGTAAAATGAAAATTACAATACACAAAAATACAGTGAAAGAAAAAAAAATACTGTATGAAGTGTTTTCAGCCCTCCTTCTTTTATTTCTCTCTAGGTATGATTTCTTTTTGTAGGATTCAATCTACTACCCAATTCCTGCTGCCTGCATCTCAGCGTCCTTTCACGTGTACGCTTATGACACAATCCTCTTTGCCTCTGGTCCCACCCCTGCTGATCTGATGACCAGACTCCAACTGGACTTTGGCAATGTTCAGCGCTGGTTCCACTCAAATCAGTTGGCTCTAAACGCCAAGAAAATGGTCTCCATGACCTTTGGCACAAGGCAAAAACTCTCCAGGATTGCAGTCTTCCCCGCCTTCTGTATCCTAGGTGGGTCCACCATTGAAGATGTACCACGCTTTAAGTACCCCAGGGTCTGGCTTGACAGTCACTTTCACTTTTCTGAACACAGAGATGCCATTTTTAAAAAATTCCACCCCAAATTTGGAGCACTGTACCATAACCACAGCTGCATCCCTCTTTTGGCCCACAGAGCTGTTGTCCAGAAATTGATCCTCCCTATATTTGACTATGGTGACATAATCTACAGTGCTGCTCCCAAATCCACCCACTTTAGACTGGACTCCCTCTTCCACTTCTTCTGTCATTTTGTTCTGAACTGCCCACCTCGCACCCATCACTGCTCTCTCTACAGCTCCCTCTCCTTTCCCTCCCTTGAAGCCAGACATTTAGCTCACTGCTCCTCTTTTTTACCCAAATACTGACTTGGTTCTCTCCCTTCTTATCTCAACACTAGCCTCTCCCAGCCCTCTCCTTCCTCTTACACATTTTGTAGGTCCAACTTTCACTGCCTTGCTCCCCCCACGACTTCCTCAGCTGGCCAAGCTGCTTTCTCTTACCCCTTCCCTAAACTCTGGAGTTCCCCTTCCCTTACCCATCCATTCTACCTCTTCCTTTCACTCTCTTTCCTCTGTTCTGCATAACTTTACCTCTTCCTCCTGTACCTGCAACTGACCCTCACACTTTCTCCTGTGCTTTTCCCAACCCATCTACTCCCTTCTCTACACTTCTCCTCTGCCCTACCCTATTTTCACCCCTTCCCAATCTCCACATACCGCCCTCTCCTCCAACTTCCCAGTTGCCTACTCAGACCTATTTTCCTGTTTAATTTGCCTCCCTCCTTCTCACCCATTGATGTTTCTCCCTATCTCCAATCACTGATTGCTTCTCCCTTTCTCCAAACTAGGCTCCACTCCTAGCATAGGGAATATCATACTATTGCACTTTTAATTACCTATGTATAACCAAAAATGACCAAGCTTTTCGAGCTGTTCTCAGCTTAATATGTCCTGTGGTAAAACATATGAAATAAATAAACAAACAAATAAATAAATAAGCAAATGTATCTACTATACATTGTCACTTCCATGTTTGAAGGTAATAAAAAAATTCTGTTCAAATATAAGAAAATAGATGTCAAAACGGATTTCACAGTAAATACACATTTTAATTTACTTACGGCCATTGACATCATCTGTTTATTAAACTATTCACTTCAGTGATAAACTTTTCCCAGTTATAATTAGCATCTTCATAGGCCCAAATCAAATTCCAAAAATTAAAATCGACCATTATTTATAAATATATCACCCTCTATTTCTCCTGAATGTGTTGTCTCACCATATAAGTACATACCTGTACTTTCCCCCATATTTAACTTAGAACCCTGGGAATATCACATATTCTAAGAAACACTTTACCAGTTTTGCCCCTGATTCCTGGTCTCTTATCAAAAGACACGATCATCTACATAAGCTGATGATTTTGTTGACAATATTGCACAGGGATTAGAAAACCCACATATTTCAGTATCCTGGTCAATAATACGCAATATCAGGTCCAACATAAAAAGATACAGTATAGGACTCATCGAGCAACTTTAGCACACTCTTATTTTAATCTTTACCTCTCTCCCTATCACCCCAAAGATTGTCCCTGATGATTATAAAAACTTAAACCATTCCACAAACAGCACTGGAATGACATATTTTTGCAAAGTCAGAAACAAAAACGAATGGCTTACCTTATCAAAGTCCTTCTCCTGATCCAAGGCCAGGGGAAGGCCTTCCACTTTATCATGGACTAGTTGCCCTCCCCTACACCCCAAAACCATCAGCACCTTGCAGTGAGACACTGGAGGTCATGAGGGCCATGGACTAGTTGCCCTCCCTCAGCCCCCAAAACTATCAACACCTTGCAGTGCAACCCAGTGGACTAGTCACCCTCCCCACCCCCGAAACCATCAGCACCTTGCAGCAGGACACCGGAGGTCATGAGGGCCATGGACTAATCACCCTCCCCACCCCCGAAACCATCAGCACCTTGCAGCAGGACACTGGAGATCATGAGGGCCATAGACCAGTCACCTCCCCCACCCCGAAACCATCAGCACCTTGCAGTGGGACACTGGAAGTCGTGAGGGCTGTGGACTAGTCTCCTCCCCACCCCAAAACCATCAGGTATAGTACCGGACAGATGTCATGCCACAAATCTCCATCTTGTGGTGCATTAGACTATCTCTGTTTGTGTTTTGGTGCCATTCTACATTTGAATTTATGCCGATGTATATGTGGAGATGGCCTATTCACTGTACAAAACCTTGCATAGCTGGACCGTCTCTGCCTGAATGTAATTGTTGCAGCATACCCATTAATTTAATTTAAGGACAGTTTAGCCAATTGTACTGCCTAGGGTCTGTGTAGCCTGTAGGGCTTTAAGTTACTTCCCCAGAAATTGTACTGCTGACTAGGGTCTTTAAATTTATTCCCCAGCTCAAAATAAAAAAACAAATAAAATTAGCACCAAAAATTAGAAAATTAGAGTTTTACAGGCCTTGAGTAAATCGGGCAGGCTCTGTCTTGGGAATTCTAACTGGATCCCTGAGGGCTAAGAATTTTCACACTAGTTTGAAATCAGAGCTCTGCTAGATGTTTGTTTTATTTGAGTGCAGGGTCCAACTTAAGAATTAATCTCACAGTAGCTTGGGGATCGGAGCAGTAAATCAACTCTCTGAACTCTGTGAAATACATCTCACACTAGAATCGGAGCAGTAAATCAGCTTGAAATCCAATTTTGAGCCCTCCCCCCTTTCCAGCTCCCATAGTATAAATCCTTACCTGTTTTCGCCTTCCTTCACAGCACCTTGCAGTGGGACATCGGAAGTCATGAGGGCCGTGGACTAGTCTCCCTCCTCCACCCTATGAAACCATCAGGTACAGCACCGGAGCAGACGCCACGCCAAAAAGCTCCATCTTGTGGTGCATTAGACTCTCCCTGTTTATGTCCTGCTGACACAGAGGCATCGGCTCCCCACCACCCCACCACCCTTGGTGTGCTCGCCCTTATATATAGGGTCCGAGATGCAGGGCTGAACTAATTAGCCCATTTCTCTATTAGCAGCCTATATCCTTTCACCACTAGAGGGTCATTTCACCATGCTTCTCTTAGTTCCTTTAGCTACAGAGCCCTGTCTTGGATGAATGGCCTACCCACCTCTCTTGCTAACGAAAACTGAATTGGCACCTTCAAAACTCAGCTTCAGGACCATCTCCAGTCCTCAAACAACTGTGATTGCCACTGAACCCCATCCCTACCCTGATTAAAGCCTCTGGCCAGCTTATGGAGGCAGTATAATGTAGTGGTTTAAGGCTCTGAGTTGCAAACCTGAAGACCTGGGTTTGAATCCCACAGCTCCCACTTGCATACTGTGTGACCCTGAGCAAGTCACTCAACTTTCTTGTGCTCCCAGGTTGTACCTGGAAACAGGCTTCAGCTTAGTGTGCCTTTCCTGGTTAAACAATTTCCCCTTTCCCCTTTCCCTATTTCTCACCCCCCATTGAGTCTCCAGCCTGAGTCTGTCAGGTTCAGCCCTATTTCTGAATATTATTAACGTATTGCTCAAGAACTCTGCTTATTAATCCTAGTATCTAACTGTTAGCCTTTCACTGTTCTTTGTTTATATCTTGCTTCGTGTCCTGGTGAATTGCCATGTAATGTTTGTTTTGTATCTAATTTCTGTGACTTGGAACTGTTGAAAAGGAGTCTCTGACTCAAAGGTACTTTTCCGAAACTGCAATAAATAAAATAAATAAATAAAACCATTCTTTCCCTGTGCTACCAATTCTCATATAAGAAACAGATTCTCTTGAATATTTCTACCTGTTGTACCATGTAACTTGATTGGAAGGACCAAAACAGATGCTGCTTCTCTTAACCATTTGTCCCAAATCTTTAAAATAATTTTAAGATATGTATTTAAACGCTCAATGGTATCCAGTTTTTAGGTCCTCTTTATTACCTTACTTTGCATTATTGCATACCCAGTTAAATGTTGGCTTAACATATTCTAAAATACACGGACTAACATCTCAGCAAACTCTTCCATAAAAGTTTGAAAGGTTGTCCTGGCAGGCCATCACTTCCTTGAGCTGTGCTATTACTTAAAAATCCTATGG
Source organism: Neoceratodus forsteri (assembly GCA_016271365.2). Classification (NCBI taxonomy): domain Eukaryota; kingdom Metazoa; phylum Chordata; order Ceratodontiformes; family Ceratodontidae; genus Neoceratodus; species Neoceratodus forsteri. The sequence goes on along the minus strand of CM057455.1, from coordinate 760,870,528 downwards.
CCTCTAATATTTCAGCTTTTGTTATGTCCTTTATTGTCCTTTGCTGTATATCCACAGGCAGCAATGGGATATGTAAGTTGTCAAACAAATCATTTGGCAGCCTTATGGTGTGATACTTTTACCAAATGTATCATTCAAAAAAGCATTAATAAAGTCTACAATTTCCAAAGGGGAGTCTACAACTTTACCATTGGCTGGCTGCAACTTAGTAATAACCCCCTTATTTATTCTAAAAGAACAATCATCAAAAGAGCTGAACTGCCCTTTTTTCCCTGCATACCAAACTTTTGCTCCTGCATCAGGGATGCAGGTCTTTGATACTGAAATGACAGCATTTCTTTCTTAATTTTCAAAATCTGTAATGAAAAGTCTAATTTGGTGTCCACAGATAGTGTCAGTAATGTTTGCTACTGATGTCTGAAATCTAGGTATTTCAAATAGCAGGCCCTTTTTTCCATGCTTTCAAAATGTTTAATTTCTGTTTTAACATGCTCCTACTATTCTATCACATTACCAGGAAAATCAGACATGATATATTTTTGCCAATAGTAGTTCTTGAAATTCTGTTACTACTTCGGGATCCTGAAATCATGAAAAATGTAGCTTCCACACTGAAGGTTTATTTTTTTATATTGAGTCAGACCCTACTGCAATAATCAGAGCTTTACAGTCAGAAGTTTCCAAAGGTAAAGTATGAAAATGTGAAATTTCACCCATGGTGACAGAAAAAAATATTCTATGCAAGTAGCCAATGCCCTTTAAAAAAGGTAGATTCTGGGATTTTATTGGTATAAGAAGTGACATCTACCAGTGTCACTGAGGATATCATTCCCTACAAAAAGTTAGAATCACAATATATTTTCTTTTTTCCCATTTTCTTTGTTAAACTAATATGCTGACAATTAAAGTCACCCCAAAATATTATATATTTCGTTGTGTATAAAAATGTTTGGATACATTTTTAAATTTCAATCCTGGCAGTTTTACTTTGTTGGTTATATATAGATTTAACTGTCTAAGAGACAAACCCATAAAAAAATAGTCCAATATCAGAACTCTTCCTTGTACTAGATCTATTAGTCTGTCAACTTGAACCTCATCATTTCAAAATAATATACATAGCCAGAACATTTTTCCTCTCCTATGGACCAAGAAGAGGGCCCATTTACCCAGAATTTTGGAGCCTTTGCTATTTCCTGTAAGAAATGTACTCAAGTATCCTGCAGGAATAGTATATCCACATTCAAGTTTTTATGAGAGAAAGTCATCATTACCCATTTCCTTAGATTATATATGCTATTTACAGTAAGAGACCCTACAGTATGTCAAAGTTAGCTGCTGTGCATATCAATCAGGAAAAAATTAATCTATTTACTATTACTAACATCAGTCCTATTTTAGCTTCCCATCCCTTTTCCTACTTTGAGTTTGCCTAGTACTTTTTGTGTTTTTTTTAGTCATGCATAATGTTGGACCTGGATCCTCCACACCTGAAGAAAGTTCTGGCTGAGAGGAGTGTACTGAGGGTCCCTCTGAATCACCATCCAAATCACACCAGTCATTGTGTGTTTTCAATACTTCAGAAGCATTTGTTACATCTATAGAGACTTTTCTAGTTGCCTTTCCCAGAGTTGGCCATTTTTTCTGCCTCTGCCTGGTAACTTTTTTAAATACTCAGTTTCAAGCATTTGGGGGGTATGTCCTTGGACACCCTTGAGTTAGGAAGCTCACTGCCCTTCATTATAGTGTCCAAAGTCTCCATCGCAACCACTGTAGCACTGCTATTTTCTGGAACTACAGCTGATTCCTGAGGAGCACACTCTACACTGAAACCCATATCCTGCATTGGTTCATCTGGAATCACCATTACTGGGGGTAACACCTTAGTGGATGTAGAAGTGGATGGTATTCTCCATCCTCAATTATGTGGTTAAAACAAGGCCTGGGCCTGTATTTATCCCCACTAGTTTTCCCAAACAGCCCATGTCTTTTATCAGGCTTCTGTGCAATATGTTAAAGAAGTCTTCTCAACCTGATCCATAATGTTTTCCCTGTTGTCTGAAGCCCATCAACAGAAAAAAAAAGTGACCTAATTCATCACACACATTACATTTCATCTGATTTTTACAGTGTTTGTTGCTATGACCCACCTCTCTGCTTAGACTGCTTTTTATCGTATCACAAGCACTACTCAGATGTTTCCAGGATTCACATCTATAGAATGCTTTTGGTTGCACTATATAAAAAATAACCCCTCTGTCCCTGTCTAAAAAAAAAGTTAGGCAGGTGTTTGATTCCATTTTCATTATGGTGTAATCTGATCCAAATTTTCCAACCTCCAGTCCAGATATTCTCAGAGTTAAAAATTGGTTTAACAGAACCTAAAACATTACATTCCTGTTTCATCCAGTGTAAAATGTCAGTTATGCTTAATCCTTTATTCTTAAATAGAACTGTTACAGTTTTTATTTCATGTTTCGTCAATGGCATTACAGTAAAAGGCGTCTACGTTGGAGGATATTTAAGTTGACTGTATTTGTTCCAAAAACATCAACACTATTAAGTGTCATGAAACTGACATCAAATAAAGACTCACCAGGGGAGTGGATAAGAGCAAATATTTCTGTAGCTATGAATTTCAAGCTGTCTTTTAATAGAGTTCTGGCCACATATTTTCAGTCAGGGAATTCTTCTAGTCCACCGTTATAGCAAAGTCTAACTACACTGCAGCACTTGGCAGGCTCTTCTGGGTGTGAGAAACAATTTGTGCAGCACTTTCTAGGTGTATCATCTTTATTTATGTTTGCTGCTTTCCTGGGTTGTCCTCCTCTAAGTTAGTTTTATCTATATTTAATGTTCCAGCCCCAGATTCATTATTTACAAGGTGCTCTAAACCTTCATCACAACAGTCTCTAGTATCCTCCTCAGGCACTACAGTTTCCCTTTTTCATTGCTGATCCATGGGTTCTGGCATGGTTGCCTTATCCCCTTGTGGCTCAGGCTGAACTGGAGTTGCACTGGGGTGAGCACAAAAACTGATTCTCCCCCATCTCTGTTTAATGGTTCCATGTCGTAATGATGATCATGGAATAGCGATCGCCATTACAGCGAGTGTATATCGCTGAAAATGAATTTCAGCAATGCACACTCACAGTGAGGATGAAGAGGGTACCTGAACCCTCTGGGGTTATTTTTAATGTGGGGGCTATGCCAACGCACCTCCCCATGGGGAGCTTTGCCACCTGCACCGCCCTACTAATGGATTCTCAACTCCAGGTGGTGCATGTTGAGGGGGAGGGCAAAGAACTTGGGAAATGCAAAGCTGCCCACTGGCAAAAAAAAAATGTGCCATGCCAGATCTGAACCCTGCACCTCCCAAGTGACCACCTACCCCACCACGCTAGTGGGCCAGCATGGCAGCTGCCTGCCACCCCCCTCCCACATACCTTCCCTCCACTTCCTCCCACCCTATGCACGTGTATACATGCGTACATCCATTCACCCTACCTCGTCCACCCCGGTATCCACTTGCTACCCTGCCAGGTAGCCCTGTACACAGTATACTCTATTTGATTTAAATAATTGTAGTTTCACACCATTATTAAACTCAAAGCTGTCAAGTAATTCCAGTTCCATGACTAGAACAAAGTTATGGCTCTCAAACATTTTTGGCCCACATATTCAAAAGAGATGCGTGGCCCAAGATGGAGATGTGACGCACATCCTGTGAAATGTGCTGAAGCATGATATTCAAATGTGAGAAATGCACCACACAAATCCAACTGCACAATCATGCAGAAATAATGTATGCAGGGCAAACAAAGGGCGCAGGCACATAATGTCCTGCGCAACTGAATATTCAGCCAAAATGAGCAGCGAATGTGCCTCGCATCCCAAAAATGCACTGTGCAAAGATAGGTACATAAGAAGATGGCCTAAATTGTCAAGCCACCCAGAGGTTGTCTGCAGTACTGCAACAATAATGGATGGGTCAGCCTTCCACATGGCAGCTGTCATAGCTGATGTGAGGAGATGAACACAACAGCAATGAGTCTGTAGAAGGGCCCATAGGTGGTATGCCCACCAAAGACAGTACCGTAACCGTGTCATATTTTAATAGCTCAGTGGCATGGACATCATGGGCTGGTACAGGCTCAACAGGGTAATTCTGAGACAGCTTTGTGAGCTGCTCCATGAGGATCTGCAGGCACCTACACAGAAGTCACACCATGATGGTGGAGACAAAGGTAACAGCAACACTGTGCCTGCTTTCCACGGGCACCTTCCAGTTACCAGTGTGTGACACCACTGGTATCACCGAGTCTGCCACATCCTGTCTCCTCAGTCAGTTCCTCACTGCTCCGCTGCCCCATGCTACGGAGTTCAAACAATTCCCTAGCACAGCAGCGGAGCATACAGAAACAATGCAGCACTTCCACAGGGTTGCATGAATGCCAGGCATGCTAGGGACCATTGACTGCATTCACATGGCAATCAGAGCACCACCTGGTGGTGATAAGGAGATATACATCAACAGCAAGGGATACCACTCCCTGAATTGCCAGGTGGTGTGCAATGCCATAGGGTGCATCACCAATGTCTGTGCTTGCTTCCCTGGGAGTGCACACGATGCCTATGTCTGGCATCAGTCAGCCCTGTGCCACCATTTTGAGTCTGGAGAAATACCCAGTGGCCATCTAGTCGTTGAGTGGTACTTACCCCCACAAGAATGGTGCCCACACATCTGCAGAAAGTACCACCAGTGACTGTGCAGGGGGTGGACCAGTATGAAGGAGCCATTGCAACAGTCATAAGACATGTGGCATACTGGATGGCGTGAGGGTGACAGATAGGGGCCCGCAAAGCAACAGGCAGTAGACAGATGGTGGGTAAAAGCAGTGTGGCTGTAAATGTGAAGGACTGCAACAGGCACAGGCAACAGGACCATGTCACTGTGTGAGGGGCAGGGCAGTGGGATGCATTGGGAACTGACAGTGCCATGTGGAAGCAACAGGCCACACTGTAGCAGTGCACCACAGAACAGATGCCATGCATGCTGCAAAGGCAGTGACATCCACCTCCACCTGTGTGGGTGCATCCACAGCTGTGGCCACAACACTAACTGATGACGTAGACACAGGTACGCTGGTCTGTTGTCCCTGTGGCCGTTCCCGTGAAGCTGCACCTATCCTAAGATGTGATGGGGTTGTAGAGGGAAAATATGACAACGTGGTTAGGGCTGCATGTCCATGGTGACAGAACAGCAACAGACAAATGGGGGAGCATATTTATGTCACAGATGTCCAAGTGGTAACAAACACAGGCAAGGCAGGATCACGTATCTTTGGGATATTCAGTTGGATATATGCATTTACATCTTATGACACATCTTCTGAATATTCCAATGTTTTGCGCCAGTGCATCTGGGATATGCGACACAGGGACTTGTGTGATGTGGCCTGCCACTTTTGAATATGGTGCCCATAATGTTTTTCTGTTGCATACATTAAATTCACCTGTTCCATGTTTTTATCTTTCCCTTGTTTAATGCACTGTCGTGAAGGGGTTAAAATGATACATGGAATATTTAGCATAACTGGCTCCACTGAAACAGTTTCTTGGATCTGTGCAGTTGTTGTTTGGGAGTCACCTGCCCTGCAATCTTGCTCCACTGCCATGCTGGTTGTGTCTTTTTCTCTCTCTGTCAGTGGTAATCTGCTTCTGCTCACCACCACTCTCCTGATCTTGGCCATCAGCTGACAGATCTGTGATGTTGACTTCCTGTTGCTCTATCACCACTGCCAGTGGTAACCCTACTCCAGTCTCCATTTGTACTTTGTAGAGTTGCTCCTTTGCTGCTAACAGGAGGACAATGTGTTCTTTTTTGCTAGTACTCCTCTTCCAGCATCTGTACTGCTGCTACCATCCTAACAGCGCTGCCATGCCCCCATCACTCCCTTGGGCACTCCCCCACTTCTTCTTCACCAGACCCCCTCCTTGTCAGCATATCACCCCCCCCCCACCAGCTTCAAGGCCCCTCTGAGGTAGGCGGAGTGATCTAATCTCTTCAACAAACTTTGCAGGTGTGCCACATGTTTGGAACAACCCTGCAGCTGTGGCAACTCTCAGGCCTGTGGTGCAGGGACACCCATTTTTATATAGTTGGGTGCAGGGTCCCTCGTGCACCCATAGTTTGCCACAGCCATAGATTGCTGCAAATTGTGGTGATCTAAGGGCGCTCTGAAAATCAAGCCCTGGGTTTCTACCTTCTGTTTTATAATATATAGTTGTATTTAAAAAATTAAATATATGACCCTCAGGATGGGATATGGAGCCACAAAATGGTCTGAAGTTCTGAAAGGTTCATATAAGCTATGGAAAGTTATGATACTTATCTGAACCTTATCTGTACTTCTAGAACATTTTCATTTAAAGTATAAAAACTGTTTTAATCATCATCTCCAACCATAAACCATTGTCAGTGAAGGGAAAGGAATCTAAAAGCAACTTGGAGTGGCACTACAGTAAAAATAATCAGCATCATATACAGCGGAGTGAGCCAGGATGCAGTGCAGTACCTTGCAGTATTTTCTCAGAGTACTGCAGTATGCTGTAGGGAGCAATGCAACTCAATGGCATTTAAGTCATTCTGCCCTTGTGTAAAATTATTGTAAGTATGACCTCTAAATATAGATTATGTGTGGTTCATAGCTCAGGTTTGTGCTACGTACTGTAGCTGAATGATGTAGGTTGTGCTTGGACACAGAGGCCAGACCAGTAAGTAGGACAATGTTTACTAGGTATCAGCTGTATGAAGTGATTACTGCTTAGGTACTTCAGCATAGACATGAGCAAGTCAGTGATTATAGTATATGTGAACTGGATAGTATATGTTTGGTACTTAGATGCTTGAACTGATGAGTAACTTGTTATGACCTGATGTTTTGGCCTTTCTCTGTATCCCACCGTAGGAAGGATGCTTAGTCGAGTAGGAAGAGATCCCCCCAGTGGGATAAGAGAGCGAGAGAAGGAGGAGGAGGTGTCAGGGGAGGATGGAGGATGAGTGCAACTCGCTCTAAGCAGAGTGTCGGTTACCTGCTAGCTTTAATAGGATGTGGGGGAGGAGCTCTTCCCCACATAGCCACAGGCATGCGCCTTTCAATTATGTGTGGTTCATAGCTCAGTGCTTGTGCTATGTACTGTAGCTGAATGATGTCGGTTGTGCTTGGATACAGATGCCAGACCAATAAGTAGGGCAATGCTTACTAGGTGTCAGTCATATGAAGTGATTAGTGCTTAGGTACTTCAGCATAGACATGAGCAAGTCAGTGATTATAGTATATGCGAACTGGATAGTACAGTATATGCTTGGTGCTTAGATGCTTGAACTGATGAGTAACTTGCTACGACTTGATGTTTTGGCTTTTCTCTGTATTCCACCGTAGGAAGGATGCTTAGCCGAGTAGGAAGAGATCCCCCTAAAATAATGATTATCAAATGATTATCTCCTCCAACTCCGGAGAGTGTGGCTAGTAGCACATGGGAGAGGGAAACCCCCATTCGGGGGAAACCTCAGAGGACCCATGGCTACTGACCCGCTCATCCTTCTGGGCATACTAAAGGAGAATAATCCTAAATTAAGATATTGATCTGTCGGCTACTCTGAATTCCAGAGTTGTAGATCCTGATCCAATGAAGCAATGAAGCCGAAAACCAAGTACTGAAGTTGAATGTTGGGTGAATATGGCAGCACATCCTTCTAGTGAATTCCTAATCCAAAGAATTGATGTATAGGGCAAAATCAGATAGTAGATTGGGAATCATGGTCAAATGCAAACAATTCGAAGCATCGACAGTAGCATAGTCAAACAATCCAAAGGTAAGGACATCTTCTCCAATAGCACCTGTGACGAAAGACTACGTCTCCAAACCCAGAAAATGAAGGCTGGCGGTTGATGTACTGGTTGGCACATTTGCAGACGAAGGCCTTGATGATGAAGCATAGGAGCTAGATGAAGGTTATGAGCTGGAGAGGATGGTGTAGTAGGAACCTCCAGTCCAGAGTGGGTGAGCAAGTAACAGTGACTTAGCAATAGATTTATATGAATAGGTAGACATAAAGCTTGATAGATCTCCAGGCCCCAAGTGGTGAAGCAGGTGGTAGAAAAAAGGCAAAGCCTGTGTTGAACCTACAGGCCCTGTGAGGGTGAAGCAGGTAAGTATGAATAGTTAAAGTAAATGAGTGGACCTGCGTAGGTCGGTGGGTAGTAGTAGTAATTTCGACCTGCATGATGCAGACATAGTATCAGAGGAGTAGTATTGAATAGATTATGTAAGGTACACAGCGGAACATTGAGGGAATGTACTTAAGCACATAAATCAAAGAGCTTCTCATTTTCTGACTAATATAGCTCACTAGAAACTGCATCTGTATGGTTGAGGACTGAATCAGATGAAGTAGCACTGTAACGGGATCTAATAAACCTCATAGCACTGAAGTAATGTAAAATCAAGGCCTAAAACATGAGCTAGAAGGTCTTCTGGCTAGGGCTCAGCTAAGTCTCCTGACAGGAGTGAAATAGTAGTAATCCATATAAACTTAAGCAACAAGGCAGAAGCATCCAAAGGAGTCATGGTGAATATCCAAACTAATCCAGATGTAAATCCACAGTGGAACAAGGGAGCTCCTCGAAGGCTAGCAGACACGGTGGGCAGGCTGGCATAGAGTAGAATATGCGAACCTCCTGGCCCCGATGTTGGGAGAGGCAGGTATGGAGTGGAAGATATTGAACCTCCAGGCCTGGATGGGAGAAGCAGGTCGTGTAAGCAGGTGATATTATATGTTAGTAATAGAAGTTCAATGGACCTCCGGCCCTGTAGGGGAGTAGGTAATTCGGAGTGATGCGGTGACACCTTAAGCCCCATGGGGCAAGACAGAATGTTGAGCAGTGGTAGAAGGTGCAGCAGTGATCCCAAAGGCTATAGCCGAGGATGCTGGTAGGTGAGAGCAATCATTGCAGAAGCAAGTATAGACCTGCGTGTGGGTCAGTAATAGTAGTATGTGACAAACCTGCATGGAATGCAGAAGTAGTAGCGAAGGAGTAAAGTGAGTAGTTTGCACATGGTACAGTGAAAACTCTTGAGATCATGGGAATAAACTAGTAATTAGAAGCTTCCTGTTAGCTGAGTAGATCCCTGTATGGGTGGTATGTAGGTGCGTTTAGAAAGGAGCCATGACAAGGCTGCTAGCTGACGAGGTGAACTCATGAGATCAATCTAACAGGTCCACACAGATGTTGAGCTCGTGATGGTTGAAATATGGTAGAAGAATGTGGTTACTGTCTTAGGCCTGCATATAAGATAGAATAGCTCTAATACAAGGTTTCTCAAATGGTGAGGTCAGCCTCCCAGGGGAGGCCCCAACCTGTTCCAGGGGAGGCTCAAGCAAACCTTAAAATGTACTATATTTTGATGTCAAGTTTTGCATGCTTTATGTGAAAGGATGCAGCAAAGTGAAAGTGAATAATGGCACGCAAATTTATGTACAAAATGGTTACCAGGAAAGCCACGCTCAACAAACACTTGTTTCCTGGAATGACATGGGGAAAATACCATTCTTGGAAACTGTGCAAAACAGAATTCAAAATAATGCAAATGAATAGGAACAAGGTAACAACTGACCCATTATACTGGCTGCAGAAAAGCACAAATACAAAAGCTAAGCAGAGAGATACTAGGAGCAAGAGCAGGAAGGAGCAAAATGGTCCCTGAGAAGGTGTTTCAGAGCAGGGTAAAACTGACAAAGAAAGCAATCTGACTCATGGAGGTATTGCAACAAGGGGTAAATAGAGTCCAAAAGTCAGACGTGTGGAGCGAGTAGGCTGACCGGGGTTATAGAGAGGGAGAATAATAAATTCAATAAAATGAAAATAAACTTAACTACTCACATGCACTTCATTGTATTCTTCCTATACTGTGCAAAGTATGATAGTTGTTCTAACTATGGGGAGGTCCAAAATTATTTCTATACTAGGGGAGGCTCAAGATCTTTTCCAAGGCTTAGGGGAGGCTCACTATGACAAAGTGTGAGAACTCCTGCTCTAATAGATTGAGTTTGGCTGAAAGTGCTGGCAAACGGGAGTTACAGGAAATCCATATGAACTGAACATAATAGCAGGAAGTATCCAAGGGGATTAAGTGCCACTGACCTGAGTTGTAATCCAGATGGAATTCAAAAATGAATAAAGAGGATGTCTTGATGAGTAAAGTAAGTGTGAGTAGGCAAGATGAGGCTGCAGTATCCAGACTTTAGTAATGACTGAAGGCGAGAATCAGTGGCGATGTATCCAATCCTAATGAAGGTTGATATGAGTAAGTGACATGGCAGGAAGGCTTCAGCAGGAAGCGCATAACAGTGTGCAGCGTGAAGGCTGGAGTCTAAAGAATAAAGGCAATGCAATCAGCTAGGCCCCCTGAGCGAGGTAGGGGGAGTGGCTGGACCACACATAAGTCAGCCAGATTGAGTAGAGCGGTGGCGAGCCCCACGAAGGCTAGCAACCGGAAATCCCTGATGCAGGATGGCAAAAGGAGCAAGACAGCTTGCTAAGCAAGCTCTCCATGTGGCCAATGCAGTGCAGGAACTCGTCAGCCATATGCTTGCAGTGCAAGGCTAGACAGGACATCTAGAGATCTGCCAGAAGAGAGCCTGCAGAGGCGGCGGCAGGAAGACTCAGCACCAACGAACAGCCAGTTTAAGTAGACTTGCTGAGCACTGAATAATTCTGCTCTTCATGTATGGTCTAAGATTAACAAAAGCAGCTAAGCCACCAGGAATGGTGTAGACTAGCTGAAGGGTAATGGAGCAGCATATCCAGAAGGAAGACAGTGAGTGGATGGAAAGTCAAGACCCGGAAGGCCAGGGAAGGTAGTAGTGTGATACTGAGGCCACATCCTGGAAGTCTCGGCAGCAGGAATCGTAGAATGAATGGGCTACCCTTGGTAATTGTAGAGATTTGTCATGCACAGGTCCTTCTGGACCTAGACTGGTAAAAGCAGAACAGCTATGGTTAAGATGATATTAGTACCAGCATTGTACTCAGATTCCTTGACCCAGCTATGTCATTGCTACATCAAAAATGTTTACAATTGTGGAATCCAGGTGCAAGGTCTTGTGGCTAGTCTATTTAGAGCCTATGACCTCCTATGACCTTGTTGCTGGTGTGCCATGCAAGGAATTAATAATCAAAAGAAAGAAAAATGCTTTGCAGTCAATTATTATCATGTAGAGAGGATCGATACTGACAGAGTTGAGTTGTAGAACAAGCCTTGCAATGTCAGGGTTGTCCAGTATTCCTCATAGCATAACAAGGGACTGAATTATCTGTTCTGCATGTTGCTGCGATAAGAAAGCATGGTGGTGTAAGACGAGGCAGTATGGAATAGCAGTTCCTAAAGCTGTCATCTAGTCGAGAGCCAGCAGCTAAGTACATATAGTCCCAGCACTACTAAAATCCCAGAATAATGGAGGCAGAGCCACGTCATTGAGTGTGAATGAAGGGAAACAAGCTCCGACTGAACAGGAGCTGGCAGCAGTTGTAGAGGGACATCTGCAGAGAGCTGAGCAGGCTGACATTACAACATGAGGTCGAAAGGAGGTCGTCATAGCAGCAACATGAAGGAGCTGAATCAGCTATGGCGGCGTGCAGCTGCAAGACACTAGCAGACTGCGTGGGTGAGGAATGCTTGCTGCAGGAATATGTTGCCCGGGCTGTGGTAAAAGGAGGAGGAGCATCCGGGCAGGAGGCAAGCTGACAAAGCGGTGAATGAACTGGGCATGGAGACAGGCTCCTCAAAGGAGGAACGCTAGCAAGGCAAGTGCGCAGCAGGCAAAGGGGCAGGCAGGAGAAGTGTCAGAAAAGCAAAGCAGAAAGCAGCAGGGAAAGAGTGATAGAACCCCCCCCCCAAAGAAAAGGAATATGGATGGGAAAGGACCAGGAGTAGAATGGGGAGGGCAGAAACAACAAGTGAGGCAGGGCAAACATGGGGGAAACAAGGACAATGAGCAGCCATGGACCAGTGGTGGCACGCTAGTGAGTGCAACTCGCTCTAAGCAGAGTGGCAGTTACCTGCTAGCTTAAATAGGATGTGGGGGAGGAGCTCTTTTCCCACATAACCACAGGCATGCACCTTTCAATTAGGCTACTGAGTCCTTTCTCCACCCCCTGACTTCTTTCAGGCCTTTCAGCCATTAGCAGACTTCTTTCTGGATCAAGACTTGCTAGGGGATATAAAGATTAAAGATTAGTGGTTTAAAGATGACCATTACCTTATTAGAACTTGGGGAAATAAAGTTCTGATACAGTTTTTCTTTTCAAATCAATGGCACAGGTTCTACAAGGTTCTGTACCTGTCCAAACTGGTTCTCCAAGGCTTACCCTCTGGCAGAATCAGTAGCTCATAGAACATGTGAAAGTGAAACTGCTCGGGCACAGAATGTTCCAGCTGGCATCTATGTAAACAATAACACACAACACGGCATGCATTCTGTATATAGGATAAAGTATGGGGTGCAGTGTGTTAAGAGAATTTAAACACTCAAGAGTTGTTGGATAGCACATAAACACCGAGGGCGAAGCCAGAGGGGTTTATTAGCTATCGAACAATGAGGGAGTGTGTGAAATTCAAGTAAAACACACTACACCCCATATTTTGCTATTTATAATTGAAGGGTGACTTTTTTTCATGTAGAGGTTTTGGTTTAAAAATTTAGTCTCGGCCTCTGTCGGCCGCACTGAAGAGCCGTGACAGTTTATATGACTGTCGGCCGTGTAAGGCCCCCAGGCTGTCCCTCGCATCACCAAATTCCTTTTTACTCCCTCCTACTGTGAGAATATCTCCCACCTCCCAACCTGCTGAAGAAGCAGCCCCAGTTTTTCTGGTTAGTAGTGTGTGAAGAGAAACAAATGGACAGTTTTAAGCTCGAGTTGTGTTTACATAGACATAGATACATAGACCGTGTCGGCAGATAAGGGCCTATGGCCCACCCAGTCTGCCCATTTGAGCTTGTAAGTTCAGTTTATGTTTTCCTAGAAGTCTGTTGCCCCTTACTCCTGACCTCCAGAATTCCTTTATGTCTATCCCATGTATTCTTAAATCCTGTGATTGTTTCAGCCCCCACCACTTCCTCTGGCAGGGTGTTCCACTTGTCCACCACCCGTTCTGTGAAGAAATTCCTCCTCATGTTTCCTCTGAATCGTCCTCCCTCCAACTGCATCCCATGCCCTCTAGTCCTGGTACATCTTTTTCACTTAAAAATGGTGTATTCCTGCACCCTGTTACTCCCTGTGAGATACTTGTATGTCTCTATCATATCCCCTCTCTCCCTCCTCTCCTCCAGGGAGTACATGTTCAGTTCCTTCAACCTGTCTTCATAGGACTTGTGATGCAATCCATGCACCATCTTTGTTGCCCTCCTCTGACCCTTCTCTACCCTGTCTATGTCCTTACGTAGGTATGGTCTCCAGAACTGTACACTGTGCTCCAGGTGGGGCCTCACTAGTGTCTTGTATAGCGGAATTATGACCTCCCTTTTCCTGCTGGTGATGCCCCTGCCTATACATCCCAGCATCCTATTTGCTTTACCTGCTGCCTTGTCACACTGTTTCCCTACCTTGAGGTCATTAGAGATGATAACCTCAAGATCCCTTTCCTGTTTGGTGCATGCTATAGCCTCACCCCCCAATTGATATATTGTGCCAGGGATTTTGTGCCCCATATGCATTATCTTGCACTTCTTTGCATTGAATTTCAACTGCCAAACCCCTGACTATTCTTCAACTTTCTGCAGGTTCCTTCTCATTCTGTCTACACCATCTGGTGTGTCTACTCTGTTACAGAGCTTTATGCCATCAGCAAACAGTTAAATTCTGCCTTCTAGGTCCTGCGCAATGTCACTGATGAAGATGTTGAATAGGACCGGTCCCAGCACTGATCCCTGTGGTACCCCACTGGTCACTCTTCCCTCTGTGGAGTGACAGCCATTTACCACCACCCTCTGTGTCCTGCCACACAGCCAGTTACCTACCCATCACACTACTGTCCTGCCCACACCCATATTCCCCAGTTTGTGTAGTAGTCTTCTATGTGGCACAGTGTCAAAGGCCTTGCTGAAGTCCAGATAGGCCATGTCCACTGCCGTCCCCTGATCCACCTCCCTAGTCACCCAGTCAAAAAATTCAACAAGGTTGGTCTGACATGACCTCCCTTGGTGAAACCATGCTGCCTTGGGTCCTGTAGTCCATTGACAACCAGATGTTCCACCAATCTCTCCTTCAGTAGTGCTTCCATGATCTTCCCACTACCGAGGAGAGGCTGACTGGTCTGTAGTTCCCTGCTTCCTCTTGATCCCTCTTTGTATAAGGGACTACATCTGCTGTCCTCCAGTCTTTGGGTACCTCCCTGTTTCCAGTGATCGGCTAAACAGGATAGCCAGAGGTTCAGCCACCACTTCTCTTAGTTCTTTAAGGACCCTGGGTGCACCCATCTGGCCCCATTGCTTTATCAACTCTTATTACTTCCAGTTCCTTCAGGACCCTTCTCGTGCAAAGGGACTTGTGTCCATTTCTGCACCATTCTCACCCTTGTACTCTCTTCAGACCCATTACCCTCCTCTTCCTCAGTAAAGACTGAGCAGAAATACCTGCTCAATATGTCAGCTTTACTGTTGTCATCCTCCATGCAGCCCCCATCCTCCCCCTTCAGTCTCACTATCCCTCCCTTTGTCTTTCTTTTTTCGCTTATGTACCTGTAAAAGGTTTTGTCCCCTCTACCCACTGATTTTGCAATGTGTTCTTCTGTCTGAGCTTTGGCTTCCCTTACTGACCTCCCTGCCTCCCTTTGCTTCTCCTGGTACTTCTCCTTATCCTCTTCTGCCTGTGTCTTTTTGTATTGCCTGAATGCAATCTTTTTGACTTTCACTTTCTTTGCCACCTCTTTGGAAACCCATAATGGTCTCCTCTTCCTTTTCCTCTTGCTAACCTGCTTAATGCATAATTCTGTTGTTCTTGTAATCCCCATTTTAAATAGTGCCCACTGTTCCTCAACCCCTGATTCCTGTCCCATTCCCTTAATGCTCTTTCAAGTATCTCCCCATTTTCCCAAAGTCTGCCCCCATAAAATCCAGGATACGTGTTTTTGTGTGGTTTGGTTCTGCTCTTTCTGTGATTTCAAACCACAATGACTGGTGGCCACTGTTCCCCAGGTGCTCCCCCACTGTTACCCCCATCACACTGTCCCTGTTTGTGAGCACAAGGTCCAGTATTGCCTTCTGCCGAGTTGGTTCCATGACCAGTTGCTTGAGGAAGGCACCCTGAAGTTTCTGTAGTGTCTCGAGCGCATTCGTAGGCGAAGACAGCGCATGAATGTTGTAACACCTACTCAAGTGTTATGGTTTTTAACACATGGATTTTTACATTGAAAAAAATGGAAGCCATTAATTATAGAGAATTAATTCATGTTACAGGTGAATTGGAAGGAACAAGGCCAACAGATGAATGACTTTCAACCCACTGGGAAGTTCATTAATTATAAAGAAATGCATTTTCTGAAGTGGGTTATTGATCTTATAGAATGGAAAAAAGTTTTATTAAAGGAAAAAGCTTGTATTTTTATTTTGTGTAGTTAGGCTGTTGCTAGGTAGTTTATGTTAGGTTGGTGCCGAACCATCCATATACTCTGACTTAATGAACAGTTCTGTGATGTGTTCAACCAATGAGACTGCTAGAATTTCAGAGAATTCTGAACTCCCCTTTATAATGAGAGTTAGTAATAGTGTAGTTTATTTTATTTTATTTATTTTTAAAATTGAAAACAACAAATTAAATAAAAAAGGAAAAATATGTAACAGCCGGAGAACAAATTTAATTGTTCGGTTTTGCCCAAAGGCGTTTTAATGCAGAATGACAAGTTAATATCTGTATACTCCAAATAGTAGCAAATCTGATCAGATAATGAAGAAATTGATCTTGACACATACAGTAAAAGATACAGTAGCAGTCTCTGACAGGTACTGTAAATGAACTTTCTGTACATGTTACAATTTACTCTGTCACCAAACAATTTTATTTTTAGATTTAAATGGGGTTCATAGATTTCACAATCATTGGTAACATTTTAATTATTGTCTTGCCTTTCTGTATTGTGCAGCACTCAGTTGGTGGAAAATGAAAAGATAATAAGCAAAGTAAGTATCAGATTAATACAATTAGTTATTTCTCTTTAATATTTAGGGTGGGATATTCAAAGGGGCTGCTCATGGCGCAACAGTGATGTGTCATGTGCAACCCACTGATGTGCCCCGGCGTGATATTCAAAAGGAGAATCTGCACCACGCAAATCCTGATGCCCCAAGGCGCACCAGTAATGTATGTGGTGCAAGTGCGGAAGGCATGCCCTTGCATATTCGGCACTTCCCGATTTTCAGCCCAGGATGTGCAGCGCATATGCAGGCACACACCCACCTTGCACCACACAGAGGGGTGCAAAGATGTGCCCAAAAACAACAGGAGCAAGGACTGGCCACCCACAGGCCAGCTGTCATGTAGCTGGGCGCAACACGACAGCTGCCAGCTGTGGGTGGCCACCCAACCCCTGGCGGCACTGTCCAGTGGCGTAGCCCCCCCAATGACTGATTGTGGGCTGTAGTACATAATAGCAGACCTGGTGGTCCAGTGGACCTAACACCTTGCCCGATCGTGGGCTGTACTATTGTTTTAACACCCTGGTGGTCCAGTGGACCTAACACCATGCCAGATCACAGGCTGTAATAATATGTAAACTCCCTGGTGGTCCAGTGGTCCTAACCCCTTGCCCGATCACGGGCTGTAATAATGTTTCAACTCCCTGGTGGTCCAGTGGACCTAACTCCTTGCCCTATCGTAGGCTGTAACATTTTCTTAACTCCCTGGTAGTCCAGTGGTACCTGTACCCCCCTCCCAAGCCGCCCACTCATACCTGCCACCCCACTCCCCCCCGGTCAGTGGCGGGCAGCAGTACCCCACCTGCAAGCCACCCAGCTGCCCACTGACTGACAGCATACAGTACAGCTGTATGCCCATTGGTGCACAGTGTGGGCCAATGGGCATGCAGACCGTACTGTACTACACAGTCCCGATATGTGAATGGATCGGGCAAGGAGTTAGGTCCACTTGACCACCAGGGAGTTGAAACATTATTACAGTCCACAATCAGGCAAGGAGTTAGGTCCACTGGACCACCAGGGAGGTACCATATTATTATAGCCCATGATCAGGCAATGGGGCACGTTGCCGATGAGAGACAGGGGGCATCGGTCTCCGACAGCTACAGCCTGGCAGGGCGCCAGGCACAAGTCACAGGGGATCAGTGCACCTGCATGCAAATGTGGCCATAATGACATGCAAATGGCCCATTTGCACCTTGCTTACATTAAGCACCATTTGCCTGTCCGCCACTGAATATCGTGGTTGCTGCACCTAGTGCAATGGCACTTGCGCTAGTGCATCCCCCTGCTCCTGTCTGGCTACTTGCGCTGGCACAGTGCCACTGTACCATGCACAATGCGGGTAGCCATGGTGCCATATTCAATGGTGCAAAGCCATGGCGCAACACCGTTGAATATCCCCAAAACCACGCCCTGGCACATCCCAGTTGCACTACGCCCAGCTTGCGCCCCTGTCTGGTGCATTTCTGAATATCCCACGCTTAGTATTTATCCTATCAACATTTATGTGGGTTCATGGAAACTGTGAATCCATATCAAACTTGCATATTATTCCATATTTCTAAAGAAACTGTTGCTGTAATAAGTTACTTTTTCATTTAGTTAGTTAGTTAGTTGCTTAGTTAGTTAGTGTTGCCAGGAAATGAGTGCTGGACAGTGCTGCCTATTTTCAGCATTGGAAATGTGGCTAAGTATCCACCGCCTTCTTTTAAACACAAGGGGCGGGATATTCAGAATGCACTAGGCAGGGGAGCAAGCCTGGGCGCAGCACAGCTGGGCTGTGCCAGGGCATGGTCTGGGCGATATTCAACAGTGTTGCTGCCATGGCTCAGCACCATTGAATATGGCACCGTGGCTGCCGACACTGCACAGGATGCAGTGGCACTGCACCAGTGCAAGTGGCAAGTGTGGAGCAGGGGGATGCACCAGCGCAAGTGTGGGTGTGCTAGGCACAAGAACAGTGATATTCAGCATTGGGTATGCAAATGGAGCCATTATGCATGCAAGGTGCAAATGGGTCCATTTGCATGTCATTATGGCCCCATTTTCATGCAGGTGCGCCACTCCCCAGTGACTTGCGCCTGGTGCCCTGACAGGCTGCAGCCAACAGAGACCAACGCCCCCTGCCCCATGGTGGCCAACGGGCCCCAATGCCCAATTGTGGGCATATGTAAAATATGTATATCCCTGGTGGTCCAGTGGACCTGCTCCTCAGCCTAATCGCAGGCTTAAATAATAATAAATACTCCCTGGTGGTCCAGTGGACCTGAACCCAAGTCCGATCGTGGGGTTCTGAAAATGTGACATTCCTGGTGGCCCAGCAGTACCCCTCTCCCCACCCACCTGCTCCAACCCACCACCCCATTCCCTCAGTCAGCGGCAGGCTACAGTTCTACCCACAAGCAGCCGTCCTCAGCGCAGACAGACAGCGATAGTATGGTTGATGCTGCTCATTGGTCCACTGCATGGGCCAATGGCGTGGCATACTGTACTGTACTCATATAGTCCAGAAATGCGAATGAAGTCACATTTTGGGATCAGGTAGTACAGTATGAGTTGTACACCCATTGACCCATGGAGTGGATCAATGGACATACAGCCATACTGTATGCTGTCAGTTGGCGGGCAGCTGGGCAGCTTGTGGGTGGGGATCTGCCACCCGCCGCTGACCAGGGGAGTGAGGTGGCAGGTCTGACTGGGTGGTGGGAGGGGGTACCACTGACCACCAGGGACATTACATTTTCAGAAGCTCCGATCAGGCTTTAGGTTCTGATCCACTGAACCACCAGGAAGTATTTATTATTATTTAAACCACAATCAGACTGGGGAGCAGGTCCACTGGACCACCAATGTTACTTGGCAGAGTGGGCCAGGGGGGAGCGACGATGACCAGACCGTGGCTCTGGTAGTCGGGTAGCCTCCCACAGCTGGCAGCTGCTGTGTTGCACCCTGTAATATGGCATCTCACCTGTGGGTAGCCAGGCCTTGCTCCTTTTTTCATGGCAGATCTTTGGCCCCCTCCATGTGCAAGGTGGGTGTGTGCTTGCATATGTGCCGCACATCCCGGGCTGAATATTGAGGTGTGGCGCATATGCATGGGCACGACCCCCGCACTTGCGCTGCATACATTACTGGTGTACTGTGGTGCATCAGGATTTATGCAGCGCAACATCATACCACCGGGGCGCATCAGTGGGGTGTGCATGGTGCAACACTGTTGCACCATGCGCAACCCCTTTGAATATCCTCCCCAAGGAAGACAAAGAGTATGCTTTTTGGATCAAAGTTTAGGTTAAAAAAATGCAGTCCTTTAGAGATTGTAAGTAGTGAGGGTGTTGTTTTGGAGCAGGTTTTCCAATTTAGGTATTTTGGATTAATCTTAGACCCTTGTTTGTCTTATACCATTACATGTTAAAAATATCAGCAGAAGTTTTAATCAAAGGTTGGGGCTTTGTTTAAATTACATGATTTATTAACTAGGGAGGCCAGATTTTCAATAAGTCAAAGTGTGCTATTATGAATTTTGAATTATAATTCTTTTTTATTTGTGAATCTGGCTAAATCTGATGTTTCATTGCTGACAACAACATTTCATGCTATATGCAGGTTTGCATTAAAGTTGCCATATAAAACACATCACTGTGAACTATATATGGTAACATCTTGGCTTCCATCTTCTTTATATTCTCAATATAGCCTGAGTTGTTTGGTTCATAGCACTCTTCGTTTGGGTATAGTTTCTCCTTTGTCTTCATTGTTAAATGTTAAAATATTAAATAGAGATTTATGATCAAATTCTTCTGTTATGTTAAATATCCCAAATACGAAATCTAGGTTAGGTGAGCAGGCATTCTATAATTATGCTCCTGTACTTAGGCACAAGATCCCATGCACTTTACAACATATTGATGGAATTGATGCTTTTAAAGCATCAGTGAGACACCATTTTTTAAGTTTAGTGATGTATAATTGTTACTAGATCATTGTTTGTATGTAATTATTATATTGTATGATTATACTGTATTGTTTTATGTTTTTTTGTGTATTACATCTTGACTGTAACATTGATTATGGTCCCAGGTCACATTTGAAAAAGGGCCTTGGCTCATATTGTTTACTCAGTAAACAAAAGTTTAAATAAAAAAAAACTAAAAAAATCCCAGTGGAATATTTATTTATTTGCTTTTGATAACCGGATAAGTGCACTAGACAGAGAACTGCCCATTTTCATGCATGACCCAGAAAAGTTCAAACATGTAAAAACAACAGGTAATAGCCACATTAAAGAAATCAGTAAACAGAGTTTGACACAGTGGTATACATCGGTAACAGGCAGTAACAGTTTACGACAATGGTATATCCAGTACGCATCAGGCAGTAACAGTTTAGGACAATAGTATGCCTAGTACAAAGCACTGTAATCGCCATCAGAACATAACAATGACACAAGTAAACCACTAGTTATTGTCAAAATTAGTAAAATAGTGGTTCACGGCTAAAGGAGGAGCAAGTGGAGAAAACTATAAAAAATGCAAAGGAAGAAAGTAAGCTGTTGCACAAACAATGAAAGACAATCACAAGTAAGATACTATGAATGAGGTAGTAAGTGCTAAAGTTTCCACTTAGTAATGGAGGAGGTAATTGGGGAACACGGGAGATTCAGTAAAACCACATCAGGAGGAGACAAGCATAGGAGAAGAGGATTAGGTGAAGTCAGGAGAAAGAACAGATGTCTAAGGTTTTTGGATGGGAAACTAAATCATTTTTAAAGATATTGTGGGACTTAGAGACCCTGAGATGATAAAGTAGGGAGTTCCAGAGTTTGGGGGCATAGTGGACATGCACCTGTTCACCCATATTGTAAAGCAACAGGGAAGAACAAGTAGTGCCTGGGTACATGACCAAAGCTGGTGACAGTGCTCAGTGGGACTAAACAACAAGGCCAGTGAGGCAGGTTCTGAGGCTCTAATTATATTATCTGTAAAGCACCTGAGGATATAAATTCACTGGGAGGAGGGTGATGACCAATGTAAATCAGAGTAAAGCTTACAGTGGTGGGTAAGATGAGGGGTAGACAATGCAAAGCTACAGACATTATTATACACAAAAAGGAGACTGACATTCGCCTGGAAGTAAGTTTGGAGAGCATAACACCGTCTTGGAAGTAACACTTCCTGTGTTATTGTGATCTGGCTGCAGGGGTGAGGGCATGGTGGACATGATAAGTCACCCAATTTTAGAATTAACAGTCTTAAAGATATCATCAATGTGGTAGGAGAAGTCTAGAGCAGGGTCAAGTGTGACACCAAGGTATTTAAAAGACAGGGTTACAGAGACTGGAGAACCAACAAGACATTGAATAAGTAAGCCTTGAGTCAAGGTACAAGTTTTTGGGGGGGACCCAAAAAGCATGGCTTGGATCTTGCTAACATTTAGGACCAGATGACTTGTGGAAAGCCATGTTTGAATCTTATGAAGGTCTGAGTTAAGCTGAGAGTGAATGGCACTCAAAGACCTAGAACCTGTATAGAGCACAAAGTCATCAGTGCAGAGACCAGAGATGGGTAAAATTGACAAACTTCATTATGCAAAATATTTATTGAAATGTGCCCATTTCACAAAATTTTTCAGACTTGAAATGCACATTTTAACCCATGGAGTATGAAATTTTGCCCACGGAGTGTGAAATTTCACCCACAAAATGGCAAAATTCAATGCTCATGAGTGCAAAAAAATGTTGTAGGTGCCGTATTGGTCCTTTTAAAAACAGAGCCAGAAACAAATGATTTGATACCTTTTATTGGACCAACATGGATGTTACAGAAAAGAACAAAGTGCTTTAGCTTTCGAACCAACCAGGTCCTTCTTCAGAAGCTTTGTGGCAGTTTTTTCAAATATCCCATACTATTAACACCAGGTTATATAGAAAAAGCAGAAATAATTCTCATTGGTTTAACATATACATTTAAAACATAATAGAAGATTACATCAGAGAAGCTAATTAACACCAGTATGCCTTTATCAGAGGAGCCTCAGAAGGGCAAAGGTTATCAAAATTCTCTACAGCCAAGAGTTCTTGTCACATAAATTTTAAAATGTCTCAGTATGCCAAGAAAGCATTCTAGTGATAAAAAAAACCTTGGGTGGCATTCTGTCTAATACATGTAAGATGAGCTTACAACTTACATTTCCAATTGTCCTGGTATATTAAAGGACAGATAATGAGAGACAAAATCCTGAAATTAGGTATAACTGCAAGTTGAAATCAAGCCTCAAATTAACCTACACATATAAACATGATGCATGAAAGTATCACTTGTAAGTGTAAGTGCAAAGAAAAAAAAACTTGTCAATGACCCCAGAAAACGAGACCATAAGCCTGATAAATGCAGATTTCAACACAGAGTCTGTGTATAACAAAAATGCACAGAATCAGTCTAACAATCTAAATGAAAACCAAAGGAATTACACCTTTAATGAACCCCAAGTAAATGAGATATGCATCTTAATGTGAGCAGTTAAAGATGTGACAGTGTGAAATCCACCCACTGACAACTAATAGAGAAAATAAATACACACTATATGTGAAAATTAAGTGTTCTAGCCACATAACTGCCTCATGTCACACTCCACCCACACATATGTGTACATACACCACACCACACCCCACACACACACCTGCACCCCACAATAAATGTAAACACATTCACACACACACCACACGCACAACAAACAACACACATACACACCATACCCACAACACACAAAAAAACCCCCCACCAAACACACACAAAACACACACATACATACATACATACATACATCAGTATACACACACACACACTCAAACGCACTCACCACAGTGTTAAGGTGAAAAGTCAACAATGTAGATAACCATAAACTTACAAAATTAAAGGCCCGTTGAAGAACTAAACTGTTCATGTCCATCTTTAAAAGTAAAGGTCTGTGTAAGTTTAAGTGGAATAATGTGTCATGTACCCAACATCAATGTTCAATCCATCTGCCACCATATTGAGAAGTAAAATAAGTCTAATTTCAGAAGCCCGTCTCTGTTGTGTACTGTTGAAATGTCCTTTTAAGACCATCACAGACATATCTGAGATTGAGTGGTCATCCTGGGAGAAGTGCTGGGCTACTGGTTTCTCAATCATCTTGTGATTAATAGAATGTCTGTGTGAATTCATTCTAGTGTGGAGTTGTTGGCTTGTCTCCCCACATAACCTGTGCGAGGACATTTCTTGCATTGGATAAAGTAGACCACATTACTTGATGTACATGTATAATTCCCTGTATCCTGAATAGTCTGTTTTGTGATGTAACCACACAGTCTGAAGTGGAAATGAGGTTACATGTCTTACATGTGCGTTGATGACAGGGTCGTGTACCATATGATGTCATGGTATTCTGTTCCGGTTCAAGTTGACTCCTAATAATCAGGTTGGCTAAATTAGGTGGTTGTTTAAAAGATAGTAGTGGTAGTTCTTGAAAAATACAGTTAAGGGTTTCGTCCTCACTAATTATTGGATGGAGATCCTTAGTAATCTTACGTAGGAGTTCAAGGTCAGGATGGTATGTGACTACTAAGGGTATTCTGCTGGTAGTCATCCGTTCCTTATATTGCAGTAGCTGTTCTCTTGGGACCTGTGTTGCATGTTCCACTGCTCTGTCAATTTCCTGGATGAGTGTCCCTGCTCAATAAAGGTGTTTTTCAACATCGCCAGATGTGTGTCTCTGTCTTCCTCATTTGAACAGAGGCGGTGATACCAAAGTGCTTGACTATATATAACAGATTTCTTTGTGTGGCTCGGGTGATTACTTTTCTTGTGTAAGTATCTCTGTCTGTCTGTTGGTTTCCTGTAAAGACAGGTATGTAGGGTACCATCCTTAATAGTGACAGTGGTATCCAGAAAATGTACACTTGTGGCAGAATATTCTAGGGAAAGCTTTATAGTTGGGTGGAGGTTATTAAGTTCTTGGTGAAAATCTTTAAAGTGTGTCAGTGCCCTCTGTCCAAATTATAAACAAATCATCAATGTAACGGAAATAAGCGAGTGGTTTATGTGTACAGTGCCTTAGAAAATCCTCCTCCAAATTCGCCATAAAAAGATTAGCATACTGTGGAGCCATCCTGGTTCCCATTGCAGTTCCCATAGTTTGAACATAATGTTTACCATTAAAGCTGAAGTTGTTATGTGTCAGAATGAATTCAGTGAGTTTACCCACAACTCCAGGGTCAATGTTGGGGTCCAATTCTTTGTCATGCAGATATTTGAGGCAGGCTGAAATGCCATCTGTGTGTGGAATATTAGTGTAGAGGGAGGTTACATCCATCGTGGCTAAAAGGGTATCAGGTGGTAAGTCCTTAAAACCAGAAAGTTTATGTAGGAAGTGAGTAGTATCCTTGATGTAACAATCCCTTTGTATAACCAGTGGTTTGAAAATAGCTTCTACAAACCCTGATATCCCCTCTGTCAGGGTGCCATTACCAGAGACTATGGGTCTACCAGGATTACCAGGCTTATGTATTTTAGGAAGCATGTAGAATGTCCCTGGCTTAGGTTCACTGGGGACGAGGTCCTTTAGTTTGTCTTGGACATGCTCTGGAAATGTTTTAATTAACTTCTGTAGTTCTCTTTTATATTCTGTAGTTGGGTCACTTCCCAGTACTTTGTAGTAAGTAAGGTCACTTAGCTGCCGGTTGGCTTCCGTAATGTAATCTTCCCGATTCAATATCACCACTGCCGAGCCTTTATCAGCTTTTTTTATGACAATGTTATGGTTTGATTTTAGTGTTTGTATAGCCCTCCGTTCCAATGGAGAGAGGTTGTAGCGGGCCTGTTTCTCAATATGGTGGCAGATGGATTGAACATTGATGTTGGGTAAATGACACATTATTCCACTTAAACTTACACAGACCTTTACTTTTAAAGATGGACATGGACAGTTTAGTTCTTCAACGGGCCTTTAATTTTGTAAGTTTATGGTTATCTACATTGTTGACTTTTCACCTTAACACTGTGGTGAGTGCGTTTGAGTGTGTGTGTGTGTATACTGATGTGTATGTATGTATGTATGTATGTGTGTGTTTGTGTGTGTTTGGTGGGTTGTTTTTTTGTGTGTTGTGGGTATGGTGTGTATGTGTGTTGTTTGTTGTGCGTGGTATGGTGTGGTGTGTGTGGAATGTGTTTGCTATATTTGTTGTGTGGGGTGTGCAGGTGTGTGTGTGGGGGAGTGTGGTGTGGTGTATGTACACACATATGTGTGGGTGGAGCGTGACATGAGGCAGTTATGTGGCTAGAACACTTAATTTTCACATATAGTGTGCATTTATTTCCTTCTATTAGTTGTCAGTGGGTGGATTTCACACTGTCACATCTTTAACTGCTCACATTAAGATGCATATCTCATTTACTTGGGGGTTCATTAAAGGTGTAATTCCTTTGGGTTTTCATTTAGATTGCTTAGACTGATTCTGTGCATTTTTGTTATACACAGACTCTGTGTTGAAATCTGCATTTATCAGGCTTATGGTCTCGTTTTCTTGGGGGTCATTGACAAGTTTTTTTTTTTTCTTGCACTTACACTTACAAGTGATACTTTCATGCATCATGTTTATATGTGTAGGTTAATTTGAGGCTTGATTTCAACTTGCAGTTATACCTAATTTCAGGATTTTGTCTCTCATTATCTGTCCTTTAATATACCAGGACAATTGGAATGTAAGTTGTAAGCTCATTTTACATGTATTAGAGAATGCCACTCCAAGGTTTTTTATCACTAGAATGCTTTCTTGGCATACTGAGACATTTTAAAATTTATGTGACAAGAACTCTTTGGCTGTAGAGAATTTTTGATAACCTTTGCCCTTCTGAGGCTCCTCGGATAAAGGCATACTGGTGTTAATTAGCTTCTCTGACGTAATCTTCTATTATGTTTTAAATGTATATGTTAAACCAATGAGAATTATTTCTGCTTTTTCTATATAACCTGGTGTTAATAGTATGGGATATTTGAAAAAACTGCCACAAAGCTTCTGAAGAAGGACCTGGTTGGTTCGAAAGCTAAAGCACTTTGTTCTTTTCTGTAACATCCATGTTGGTCCAATAAAAGGTATCAAATCATTTGTTTCTGGCTCTATAATGCTCATGAGTGAAATTTCACCATTTTTGGGTGAAATTTTGCATTTCACAGGTGAAATTTCACAACTTCACACCCACAAAATATTTCCCGTAATGGTGTAATTTCTTGAAATATTTCATGCTGCAAAATTTCCAATTTTGCAGGAATTTCACTGTTGTAATTTAATTTCACCACATCTCTAGTACAGAAGGGTACACAATGGTGGGAAGAGTTGGGTAAGTCATTAATAAAGACTGAAAAGAGAAGCAGACCAAGTATGGAGCCTTGGGGATCTCCTAGAGTGATGGTGGCCAGAGTAGAGAGGATTTTATTGTAAGAGACCGACTGACAGCGTTTATGGAGGCAGCTTGAAAACCAAGATTGAGTTCAGTAGGCCACTCCAAGAGATTCCAATTTGTGTAATGGGGGGAGTGATTAACAATATTGAATGCTTTTGTGAGGTTATAAAGATTATCCCAGTAAGCTGACCTTCATCCATGTTAGTTTTGATCTCACTCGTGAACTGTGCAAGGGAAGTAGTTGTGCTATGTGTTGACCTGAAACCATGCTGAGCAGGGGTTTGAAGATTAAATTTGAGCAAGTAGTCAGAGACCTGGTGTTATATAAGTTTCTCAAGGAGTATACTGAGAGTAGGTAGTCGAGCTCTGGGGTGGTAGTTGGTTATTAGTTTAGGATCCCTTTTTTAAAGACTGAGATGATCCTCACATTCTTCCAAAGATGGGAGACAGTAGAAGAGATTAGAGATAGGTTAAACAGCTGCATAATTGGAGTAGTGAGGAGAGGGCCATACAGTTTAAGTATTCTGGGTTCAGTCCTATCAGGTCCAGCACTACCACTGGGGGAAATGGCACTGAGAAGTCACAGAGCCACCTGGTGTGTGATAGAGTTAAAGGTCAGAGGGGTACCTCCCATGGGAGAGGTCAGTGGGGCAGCAGAAATTGGGCAGAAAATAAAGAATTTGAAGCCAGGAAGTTTTGTGAAAGTGGAATTGAAGGCATTAGCTATAGTGGTGGGATTGTCACAATTAGTATTACTGATTTCCATCTTCCATGGAGATTGACTCCTAGTTTTGTCCAAGATACTGTTAATTTGGTACCAGAAATGTTAGGATCCCTGGACATGGCAGTATATAGGTCCTTAAGGTACTTACTTTTTGCTAATCAGATTTCCTATTTGCAAGTATTTCTCATGGAATGATAAGCAGTCCAGTCTGAGTGAAGAGAGGAGGATTTGAACTTGGCCCATAATTTATCTCGAGTTTTAAGCATTTTGATCAGGGTTGAGTCAGTCATTTAGTAAGCCATTTAGCAAGCGACCCTCTTTGGCTCTCTCACTCTGCATCTAGTAGTGGTGATATTTCATTTGCAGTGAGACAATAGTAGAGGTGAAATACTCAGTGGCATAGTTGATGTTGCAAGTGCGGAAAAGTGGGTAACAATCAACATATCTAAGATCATGAAGAAATGCGTCCGATTAATATAGATGCAGACCAAATGAAATTGAACCAATTAAGCTGTTGGTGGTATTTTTTAGTGACTTGGAGAAATTTGGCAAAGGCACTGGGAAAATTCCCCTTCTCTTTTTGAGAAGTGCCATGGAATCTTTAACACCCCCCTGAATAAAAAAACCCGAAGAGGCAGACAGGACATTGATGTAACATCTCATCTAAAGGAAGGCACATTCTGACAGTACAGCATCCCCTTAGTATTTCACAGGGTACCAGTGTTTATGGTATGAGCCCAGTCCCATCGTGGGATTAGATGAGCCCAGTCTCAGTGTGGGATTAGAACCCATGTTCTCCTGGCACACAGTTGGATGTGGAGGAGACAGTAGGAAAATGAGACTGTTGTAGTTCTCCAAGAAATAGGCAATGGCAGAGAAAGAGGAAAGAGCAGCATTCAAATGGTACAAAGAAACATGAAGAGGAGAGAGAAGTGTACAAGGTCAGGCAGAGGAAGGAGTAAAGGTAATTAGGAGAGCTAAAATAGACAGAAGAAAGGACTGCAAGGGAAGTGAGAAAGAGAGATTAGTCTTTTTTCTAATACATCAGTGAGAAAAGAAAAGCTAGGGATGGGATAGTGAGGATAAGAAGGGCTGCAGGAGAAGATTGAGGAGAAGGAGACCAAGAAAAAGTTGACATTTTGAACAGGTACTTTTGTTTGGTCTTCACAGTGGAGGGAATGGAAGGGAATGGGGAGGGAAGGGGGAGGGAGAGGAGGGAGGGAGGGAGGGGAGGGAGGGAAGGGAAGGAAGGGAAGAATGACCACCAGAGAGAAGTAGGAACAGAGGTGGGGAGATGGTGGACACAAAATCATTTTCAGAGGAAAGAGTACAGAAAGGACTTGCAGCCCTTAAAGGAGATAAAGCTATTGGACCAAAATGGGATACTTCCAGGGGTACTAAGGGAGCTCAGGAAATTGTTAGCTGCTTCACTAACAATCTCATTCAACAGCTCACAGGAAACAGAAGTGGTTCTGGAGGACTGGAGAAGGGTTGACATGGTCCCTTTGCATAAGAGCAGCCACACGGAGGAATCTAGCAACAGCAGGCTAGTCAATCTAACTTCAATGGTGAGGAAACTAAAATCCTACTAAAGGAGGGACTGGTTCATGGGGGGGAAGGGAGTGAGGGTCATGCCAAATAAATCCAAAAGAATTCTTTGACTGGGTGACCAGGGAAACAGATGATGGGAGGGCAGTGGACACAGCCTATTTAGACTTCAGTAAGGCCTTCGACCCTGCCACACAAAAGGCTGATTAGAAAGCTGACTAATTTGGGGTTGGGGGCCAAAATGGTAAATTGGGTTTGCAACTGTCTATTGGTTAGGAGGCAGAGGGTAGTGATAAATGGCTTACACTCGAAGGAGTGGGAAAGGGATGGGTGCATGGGATAGACATGGGGCATATTAGTACAGAAACAAGGAGGAGGATGGTCCCCAGAGTCCAGAGAGGGTCAGCAGAGGCACAATAGGCAAGGAATCTTTGGGCAAATTGGGTAAGTCTAGTGGGTGATCAGTGGGGTACTGCAGGGCTCAGTGTTGGGACCAGTCATCTTCAATATCTTTGCAGGGGACATTGGCAGAGGAATGAGAGTCAAACGTTTGTCTTTTTGCGGCTGACAGCTCTGCAATAAGGTGGACACTCAGGATGGAATGACATACTGTAAATGTGCAGAGATCTAGGAAACTGAAGGAGTGATAAAGGCACGGCAACTGGGGTTCAATACCAGAAAGTGTTAAATCATATCTGTAGGGCATAGGAACCCTTGTGCTGAGTATAGGATGGG
Organism: Neoceratodus forsteri; assembly: GCA_016271365.2. Classification (NCBI taxonomy): domain Eukaryota; kingdom Metazoa; phylum Chordata; order Ceratodontiformes; family Ceratodontidae; genus Neoceratodus; species Neoceratodus forsteri. The sequence continues at coordinate 760,840,824 of CM057455.1, read as the reverse complement.
GGGAGGTGTTGGCAGCCACTAAACAGGAAAGGGACCCTAGGGTTATCATTTTAAAAGACCTTAAGGTGGCAATGCAGTGCTACAAGGACATGGGCAGGGATAGTGGGATGTGCGGGTGCATAGGGAAGGGCACCTAGCAGTAGGAGGAGGGAGATGGGTCTGCCACTTCACTGCTGTCTGGTATGTCCCCACTTGGAATACTGAGTCTAGTTCTGGAGACTGTTCCTCAGGAAAGACCTAGACAGGGTGGATGCAGTTCTGAGAAGGACAACCAAAATGATAAATGGGTTGCTAGGGAAGCCCTATGAAGAGAGAATGAGGGATCTCAATATGTATGCTCTGCAGGATAGGAGAGCAATGGGTGATATGATTGAGACCTTCAAGTACCTCACAGGGGTGAAAAGGGTGCAGGGAAGGAGCCTCTTCCAAAAGTGTACTAGTGTCAGGACTCAGTGGGCATACAATAAATATATGGGGGGGATTTCTGGACGGATGTGGCTACATACTTCTTCACAGAGAGGGTAGTAGAAGCATGGAACTGACTGACAGTCGAAGTTGTGGAGGCTACAAAAATGGAAGGCTTCAAGCGTGCATGGGACAGACATGGGTCATATTAGTACAGAAACATGGAGGTGGATGGTCCCTGGAGACCATATAGGGTCAGCAGAGGCACAATAGGCAGGAAACCCTTGGGCAGACTGGATAGCCTAGTATTCCTTTTCTGCTGACAGTTTTCTAAGTTTCTGCTTCTGTGTGCCAGCAAATGAGCCAGACAGACCCCTGAGGATGAATAAGTAAATCACCCTGCTGATCTTATTTGTAAAACTGCTGTACTTGCCCCCACAGCAAACTCAGGTAAAAAGCCACATCCAGAACAATTTTTAGGAGATTCTGCTGTACATTTATAAGACAGACATAGAGCTCACAGACTAGAAACGGAGATCCTTCAAAGGTAGTTGGTGCTACATCTCAAAAACCACACAGAACAGGAGGCAAAATCAGCACTCAAGAATCAATAGCATGCACTAATAAACCATGAGAGCAAAACAGATTTTGCTTAAGTGTTGACTTTTTTTGTGCAAAAGATCCCACAGTGCAAAAATAGATGGAACAGAGCAGCAGCCTTCACAAGTCACTTTACCTGATGTATTTTGTACTGAAGCGCAGGCACCTTGTCACTAACCCTCAGAGTAAAAAAATATGACATATTCAAATGAGCAGATTTCTAAACTGGAGAGAAAGACCATTCTCCACTTCTGCAGTTTGCAAGTGGGTAGTTGTGGTGGGAAAACACACCATAACAGTGCTGCTATAGTTCCTAGGGCAAGGCCCTGTGACTTATCAAATGTGTCAAAATGAAAAGATAGTAGCTGCCAGAGTTAAACCGCAGTTGCAGCCAAAGACGAAATAAAGCGGCAATCAGCAATTTTGTGAGTGTCTAGGCATAAAATGTAAACAATAAAACTGGGAGTACATTTCATGCCAATTAATGTCTCTTAGTCCATGTGGCACAATGCCTATAATATTTTAAACAGAAGAATGCAACAAATGTTACTACCACCAACAAAATCCAGACTGGTCAAGGCTTTTTTTTTCACATATAGTGATCTGTTTCCAAGATTTAATTGTGACTGCAGATGTAGCTATTTAAACTACAGTACAATTATATACTTACATAGTTGAATGAAAATTCCTTTCAGTAGAACAACTAGAAAAATTCCAGCTCCAGTCCTGCTATACATTAAAGTTCCTTAAATTCATCAAGACTACATGCATGATTTAATTGCGTTTTTCCCCACTCAATAAGAATTTTTTTTGTGTTTATTTGTTTACTGAAGAGTGTCTCTTATTGAATATGAATGTTCTCCCATACTATTTGGGCAAGAGGCGTGAATCACAAACAGCACAAAAGAATGCACTTGTTTAATAAAAGATATACCTCACTACAAATGTACACATGTAATAAAATCATTTGAGTTAGCTAGAGTGATTTATGATAAGTTTTTTATCTTTGTTTTGTGCTTAAACTGAAGGTAATGCTCCGCCTCCTGCCTGTGATGTGGAACCCTCGCCTCTAAGACTCCCCCCTTATGAGAAGAGTACGGGATGCAGAATAAGAGCCCCTGCAGTTCTGAGGGCTAATTGGCTGAAATCATGTAAGCAATTTATAAATAAGTTTACAATCTCATGCCATAGAATTGGCAGCAGAAATGCAACAGCTTATAGCAGGGACCTGCTTTAAGAAGTTTGACCTAGTGGTTAATGCACAGAGCTGGGAACCTGGAGTTCTGGGTTTGAATTCTTCCACTTCTGTGTTGTCTGGTAGCCTGCCATACCCGCTTTCCTGGAACGAAACACACTGACACATGTCTTGGAGGAAATGGCAGCAGCATGTGTTGATTGAATAATATTCCATATAAACAGCAGCGAGTGCATCCGGGAGGATCAACTACCCCATGGTCATACTGGGCCAAGGCTGTATGGCCATCCCCCATTAGGCACAGTTTTTCTTGCAGTATAGATGTACCTGCTGTAGGCGGACTGTGACTCCTCTGCTGGGTCCTGGTGCTTAGGTCTGCCTCCATGCCAACCAGAGGGGTCACAAGCCCTTCAGAAGAACTCGGCTCATCACCACCCCTTACCACTATGGCATCTCTTAGTGATCCTCCTGGGATGCTGCCATGACTGCGACAGATTAGCATTTATGATACCCTGACTATTAATTCTCACCTATTTGATTTCTCCCACTGCTACCTCAATTTAACACCCTTTTGGAGGAGGTGAAAAACCCAACAAAAACCCTCAAACAGGGAAAATGGGAAAAGCCACTCTCTGACCCCTAGTGTGGTCACCCATACTGGGTCAAAAGAGGGGCCCTAACTCCCTGGCCAAACAACCATGCTTTTATGAGAGTGGGTTAGTGGATAATCCTTGAAGGGTAAGAGAAGAAAGAAGATGGACAGCTGGCTCTGTCTCAATAAATTCCTCTTTTCCCTCTCCCCACAGGATGTAATCCCCCCTTCCCAAGTGGGAGGCCCTGGTGGTCCCACGTCCAATCCCTGGACCTAACCTAAGTCCCCCAGGACCACCTCTCTTCACCTTTCCCCCTCCTTCCCAGAGCCAGGGGAGGATGGCCCCAGACAAAGTATGACTGCTACCATCTATTGCAGCCACCTGCATTGTCTAGTAGCTGGACCATGACCCCTCCCCAGGTCTGGGTGCTCAGATCTACCTCCATGCCAACTAGAGGTGTCACGAGCCCTTCAGAAGAACTCATCTTATCACCACCCCCTTACCACTATGCCATCTCTTAGTGATCCTCCCGAGATTCCACAGGATGGACAACATCCAACCACAAGCTGCCTCCTCACCCATTCCTCCAAGACCATCTCCAGTACCCCTAGCCACCACTGTAACCCCCGCTCGGTCAGTTGACCTGTCTTGGCTACCATGATTTGACCAGCATCCTGACTCTGACTATATTCCACCACGGCCCCCCTAGTGCCTGCATTACCACCCTCATCTCCCTGTTGACCCTGATGCAAGCCTTGTTGAGAGGGGCCACCCCTCTCCATTTGGCCACCTTGATCTCTGGATCAATTGGGACCAGATGAGGATGGTCTGAGGCCACCAATCCCTAATGCTTCGAAAGTCCTTCTTCATGGCCAGCAGCAAATCCACTGTCTTCCACCTTCCAGGTTTTCCCCTCTGAGATGAACCACCAATAGCTCTGGGATATTCTGGGTCTGCTCCTCTGCTTGGAGCAGAGGGATCAACTCATCCCAGCACATGTGTTCAGACTCCAACAATCGGATCTGAACCCCCGGCCAACCACTGTTGTGGAGCAGCCTCCCTGCCCCAGCTGCCACCCTCGCTACAGCTTGTTGTATAAAGGACTGGCTGCAAATCCAAATCAAACCATTGATACGGGGGGACACTAGAAGATACAAATGCTGTTATTGTAAATGTGAGTGCACAAACCTCAAGAATGCCTGGGACCTCCAGCACACCAGCGCCTGTATATGCCCATCTACCCACTCCAGGCTCCTAGCATTCATGGCTGCCCTGATCCTGAAAGAGTGCATCCCAAACTCCTTGGGGTTCAGCCCCACTTCTTGTATTGCCCTGGTCAGGACTGCCTTAAACTGGTAGGCTGTGATGGGCCTGCCATCTGCGTGGGGGTTGGAAGAAGCCTCCCCCCCTTTCTTGGAGTTCACTGCCCTATAAGCATTCACTCTTTCCATAATATTCATGGCACCCCTGGTGAGCCCGCACCAGGCACCAGCAGCCCCTCTGCCCCTGATCGGTTTTACTCCTGCTAAGCCTTAACCATACCCCCCCTCTGAGTTGTTGTAATGTCCCCCACTTCCAGCCCAATGACTTTTGAAAACTGATTGGGCTGCATTAGCTCCGACATCCTGAAGGCCCTGCAAAAGGCAAACGGGAACATGGTGTCAAACAACAATGCCTCAAACAGGGTCCTGCAGACTTTGGGGAGAGCCCTCCATATACTCTCCAGAATAGTCGGGGTGATGGGGCACATTGTGTCTTGGTGAGAAGCCATTGATTTTCCCCACACTTCCAGCACCTTACGCACCTTGAACACCTAGCCACCACCCTGGCGTGTTCCCGTCTTGCCTTGACAACATGATGTATGTGCAAAGCTGGTCCGCCAGAATGGACCAATCTTCCAGCCACCCCTGCTGAGCCTGCAACCACAGGTAGTGTTCCACCCCCTTTCTATATACTTTCCTTGTCTTCTGAGCAATGGAATTGACCATGCATTTCCAAGTCGAGATGTCACTACCCTCCAAAAAGTTTGGGGTGGGGTACCATCCAAGGCTGCTGCTCCGGTGCTGGAGCCAGCTCCCAAAAATGTTGCCACTGCAAAACAAGACAAAGCATCAGCAATTCCCTCATAAACCCCAGGTATGTGTGTCTTTAAACAAATGTTCAGCAGCAAGCATTTTGTTCTATAAGAACAATTTTTTTTTGAAGATGCGCATCAAGCCCCCCCCCCCACCGGGGGCCCGTTGGTACCATGCCCTACCCCCATGCTGTCCTACCAGAATAATATGAGCGTTGTAGGCAAGGCACTATAGTCCACTAACTCTCCCCCGACCGCCTTCCCTTACCCGTTACTCCTGGACTGCCTGTGGTTGGTCCCATCTGAATTTCACACTCCTGGTGTCCTGGCCTCCCCTTGGGCTGGTATATTGGATTCTGAAACCCCCCTGCCCCCATCCACCCACAGTGTGGTAACCTCCCAGTCTGGGAAGAGACTCAGCCATGGTCTAATCCTGCCCACCCTTCCCGGAGTGGGCAGGTTTGTTGCATGTGGCTTCCCCAAACCCTCCTCTGGGGGAGCACGGGGAGTTGCACTGAATGAAGGGGTGCTGCAAACCACAGACCAAGCAGATGTGCCAAAAACAGCATGACTCCTGATTACGCTTAGCTTGACTGTAGGTACAACATGCCTGCATTGGGGACCCTACCCTCCGTTTGCCTTCTGCGGCTGGGTTGGTCTCAGCGACAAGCCACTGTCAGTGTGAACCACCCCTCCCCATGCATGATGTTCACCAGGAGGGTCATACCCATTGTGCCCAACCCCAGGGTGCTGTCCTCCTGGCGACTTCTTCTAAACTCTTCATCATACTCCAGCCATGCCATATCACCCTTCCTGTGGTGCATGAGCATGATCTTGTTCTGATAAGTGAACAGCCCCAGATTCTGGTCTTTTTCTGTCTGCAGGATGGTACCCGCAAAGATGGGGAAGGCCGCAATCCAATTTTCAAAGGTGCATGGCATCTTTGGGTTTCTTTTTAGAGTCCTCACCTTTCTGTTTTTTCTCTCTTCCCGCTCCACTGGCCTATTCAGCAAGGAGAACGTATCTACATTCTCCCTGTTCCTGATTTGCTGCCTAACCTTCTCTGTGAGATGGGATCCTAACAGCTTGTCCAACCCCGCATAGAAGCTAGGCTGGGGAGGGCAGATCTCGGTGGAGGATGGTGCAGTGCTGTCTACTGGCCCCACACCCACGTCCTGCCCTCCCACCTTCTCCACCACTGCCACCATCAGGTGCAGCACCTTGTCCAATTTTGCTCCTAGACCTTTCTGCCCCAGACCAGTCTTGGTGGAACCCTCTCGGGTATGTTCGGTCCCCTGGGAGGCTTGCCACTTACTGGGACTGGCCTCAGCCAGAACGTTGACTACTTCTTCAACCTGCTTCCCAGATTCCTCAAGGTCGAGGTCCCCGACCCCCAGGGCCACATCGAGTACCTGATGTGTGCCATGAACACTCAGCCATCTTACCTCCTCACTTTGCTTACCTCCCCCAGGTGTTCTGGGTATTTTGGCTAGAGGCACCACTCGACCCTGTGCCAGTCACTTCTTGGATGTCACCCCTGTAGCTGCTGATGTTGATGAGCTATCCAGTCCCTCCAGGCAGGCTACCAACCATGTTGCCCCTTTCTTCCTGTACATGTCTTGCAGCTGTGCCTCTAGGATCTCCGTTGCCTTAGCTGACACCTTCCTCTGTCGGGTAGACATATCTGCAAAACACTAAAAGCGCCCCCCATTCCAAGAGACCAATTAGCAAACCACAGACAAAGCCACCAAGACCGGTGGATGCTGGAAGCAACAGCCCGCCCTTGCCCCCTGTCCACCTTGTGTGGGGAGTGGGCTGCCTTGCTCCGCCCAATTGTACCAGAAATCCCCTAAAAAAACATTTTTTTTTTCTGTTTTGCCTAAGGCACAAAGGTAAATCTAATTTGCACCCACCAGTGTTGCCAAGCTGTAGGCTAGCTGGCCCCCTGCTACCTTGCCTTCCCAGGGTCTGGTCCCCCTTGTATGACTGAGGACACCCCCTTCCCTTCAACATTCCCTGGTTAGCTCCCGTGACTGCCCCCCCAATCCACACATTCCCCGGAATGGGCTATGCTTGTCTTCTGTGGTGGGGTCCCATCCTACTTAGGATACCCCGGAATTTTAGTTATTTCTTTGTTTATTCTCTCTCTCTCTCTCTCTCCTCTCTCTCTCTCTCTCTCTCTCTCTCTCTCTCTCTCCTCTCTCTCTCTCTCTCTCTCTCTCTCTCTATATATATATATATATATATATATGCATTTTGCATTGCATTTACTGTACTTATGACTGTTTTGGGGCAAAGCTATAGCTTCAGCGACTCAAGGCGTATCTGTGTCATTCCCAAAATGGCCACCGAGATTCTCGAGGGACCTCGGCAGCCAACCAATGTTCCAGGTCCTGACTGTGAGACTGTCGCTGGGCCCACCGAAGCACACTCCTCATGCTGCAGCTGCGGGTCCACGCTTCAAAAATGCCCTGTGGGGTAACTGTGCCCTGCCGGAGGATCTCTGACATGAGTCAGCGCATCCCCACCTGCCCCCAAGCACTGCCACTGAAAAGGGATGCCCACAGGCCATCTCAGCGTTCCACACCAGATGCATGACAAGAGCACTGAGACTACTGTGGCCAAGTGTGCAGCTGAGGAACTGGGTCACAGCAGCAGCGAGAGGGCAGCAAGTGAGAGGGCACCCCCCGACCTGCTGAGCAGATTTCAGCCCAAGTAAGGTCCCTCTTGGGAGGCCTTTGTAAAGAAAACGTGGCCGTGAGTAAGCGACAACATGGGTCATATCACCCCCCCAACCGCCGGAACCAAAGCTCACCAGTAGGGGGGGCACTGATCGAGGCCATGGCCCCACACCTGCTGAAGCAGGAGCACCACATGAGGAGACAACCAACCACTGACCTCTCAGGAGGACTGGACCAACACTGCCAGATAAGGATTCTGTGCCCCAGGACCCAGCTGTACAAATGGTGGAGGAAGGTTTTTTTTCCTTTCTTTGCCTAGTGTTAGCACTCTACCCCCCCAACGCTAACCCTGGGGACCCAACCCAGTAATCCATCTTGCCCTGCCCCAAGGGATAACATGTGTTGCCCCTGGCAGGCACTAGTCTGCTCCACTGTACTATACACATATACCTGAAACAGGAAAATACCTTGCTCCTTTATTTTTTTTTGAGTATGCCTGAGGTGCCTGTCTCTCTCTAACTTCCCTGTGTCCATCCCCCATCCCCCTAGGCATAAGAGACCACAGGCGTACAAGGCCCTTATCTTGCTGCCTGGCTGGCAGGACATCCTAATCCTCAAAGGGTAAGAGGAGAAAGAGGATGGACAACTAGCTCTGTCTCAATAAATTCTTCTTTCTCCTCTCCCCCACAGGATGTGCCCCCCCCCCAGTGGGAGGCCCTGGTGGTTCCAATTTCAATCCCTGAACCTAACCTAAGTCTCCCGGGACCACCTCTCTTCCCCACTTCCCTCCTCCATCCCAGATCCAGACCTCCTACTGTTTACCACCTCTTCTGGTAGCCTGCTCCACCCTGTCACCACTCCAACTGTGAAGAAGTGCCTCCTGAACTCCTTCCAGAGTTCAGGAGGCCTACCTAGACTTTACCAAAGCATTTGGCACAGTCCGATACAAAAGATTAATAAATTAGCCAGCCTGGGAGTGGGTCCCAGGATGGTAGCCTGGGTTAAAAATTGGCTGGACAACCAGACACAGAGGTTAACAGTAAACGGAATCCACTCCAAAGAAAGGGGGGTTACTAGTGGGGTACCGCAGGGTTCAGTACTGGGTCCGGTCCTTTTTAATGTCTTTATAAGTGACATTGCAGAGGGACTGGAAGCAAAAGTATGCCTCTTTGCAGATGACACAAAGATCTGCAACAGGGTTTATACACAAGAGGGGGTGGAAAGGATGAGAAGGGACATGGCAAGGTTGGAGGAATGGTCAAAGGTATGGCAGCTTAGATTCCATGCAAAAAAGTGCAAAGTAATGCACCTCGGAAACAAAAATCCAGGGGAAGAGCACACAATGGGGGGAAGGGGTACTAACAACAACAAAAATGGAAAGGGACCTGGGGTAGTCATATCAGATGACCTAAAGGTAAGCAAGAAATGTGAGAAGGCAGTAAGGAGGGCTGGGGGATACTGGGATGTATAGGAAAAGGCATCACCAATAGAAAACTGGAAGTTTTTATCCCTCTGTATAGACAGTTGGTGAGACCCCATCTGGAATACTGTGTGCAGTTCTGGAGATCCCATCTCAGCAAGGACATAGACAGGATGGAGGCAGTCCAGAGGAGGGCAACTCAAATGGTGCAGGGTCTGCACCAGAAGCCATATGAACAGAGACTAAAGAAGCTTAATTTTTGTACGCCCTCGAGTAAAGGAGGGAGAGGGGAGACATGATAGTAACTTTCAAGTACTTCAAAGGAATCAGCAAAGTCCAGGGAGGTAGCATCTTTCAGAAAAAGAGATGTGCAAGAACAAGGGGGCACAATCTGAAGATAGAGGGGTGACGGCTCATGGGCAACATGAGGAAGTATTTTTTCACAGAGAGGGTGGTGGATGCATGGAACTGCCTTTCAGAGGAGGTTGTGGGTTAAAAACAGTGGGGGAATTCAATAATGCATGGGACAGACATAAGGCAATTCTGGTGGGGGGTAGGAAGAAGTAGGCTGTTGGTTAGCTAGGATCTGCAGCTTATCCAATAGGTAGGGAAATGGGCAGACTGGGTGGGACAAGCGGTCCTTATCTGCCATCAAAGTCTGTTTCTACCTGTCTGTAACTGTGTCCCCTTGTGCTCTTGTTATCACTGGCCTTGGAAGTTTTACTAGTGTCTACTGTACCTTGTTAATACCCTTGAAGCACTTAAAGGTCTCTGTCATGTTCCCATATTCCCTTCTGTCCTTGAGCAGCAGGTTTTCCAGTCTCTGCTCATACAAATGCCCCTGCTGCCCCTGAATTATTTCTGTGACCACTCTCTATACCATCTCCAGCTGGTTAATGTCCTTTCTGTGATAGGGGTTCCAGAACTGTATGTAGTACTCCAGTTGTAGTTGCACCCTGGATCTGTACATCAGCAGTATGACCTGTTTCTTTTGCTGGTGAACCCCTTGCTTATGCAACACGGCATCCTGTCAGTCCTTACTGCTGCCTTGCAGCATTGCATAACAGGTTTCAGGTTGTTCATGATTGCAATCCCCAGGTCTTTTTCCTCTTTGGACAACATGGCAGTCAACCCCCCTCCCCCAGTTTGTGCACGACTCTAGAGTTCTTATTTCTCCCCACATGCATTACCTTGCTTTTTTTTTCCACTTCTTTGCACTGAATTCTAGTTGCCATATTCTGAATCATCATTCCAGCTTTTCAGGGTTCTCCTTCAAGTCACTGACCCCTCCTCTGAGTCCACCCTTTCACAGAGCTTGGGGTTGCCCGTGAATGTGAAAATGTTGCTGATAATTTTTTTTTTTTTTTTTTTATTTTATTTAAACAGCAGTTTGGAAAACCTTTGAGCCATAGGGTCATTTACAAAGGTACCTTGTCACAGTAAGACAAACCAAAATACACAGTATAGCAGTACAACACATAAGTATAACAGTAAATTAAGACATAGATACAAGCAAGCTGGTACAGGTAGGATGGATGCAAACAATACCAGAGTTATGTTGTCCTTAGCAGCTTAGTAATAAGCTTTGTCATAAGTATTGAGTACGGCTTTGACTAGCGGCAGTTACAGCATCGGGTGTTAATAAGGTGGTTACGTAAGGAAGTTTTGAAGCACAATATAGTTGAGCCCGGAGATGGAGGGGCAGTGTTGAACCAGGAGGGGCCCTAAAGCTGAAGGCTCTTTGGCCGTGGAGAGGTCCTAGCTCTAGGGATAACAAGAGAGGTTTTCCCAGAGGTCCGAGTATGAACTAGTGGGACAGAGCGCGATGGTGGTGGTCAATCCTGGTGGTGAAAGCCCAAGGAGGCCTTTTTGTAAGGGTACAGGTAAGATATTTGAGGCGCCTGGTCGAGATCAAGTACCAGCGCTTTAGTGACAGTAGACAGGTGTGTGTCATCCTAGGTGCTCCAGTAATTAACCTGCAGGCCTTATTCAAAGTAGTGCAATTTTATGGAGTGCGGTCTGATCAGCAGCATCATACACCGGCAGTCCATAGTCCACTAGGGACAGGATAGAGGAGGTGATCATGAAGTCAAGAGCCTCCGGGGAGGCAGTGTTTATACCGATGTAAGATGCCCAATCGGATATTAGTGGCAGTGGCTAGGCAGCGATGTGTCCATGGAAGGAGAGGGAGGTCAAAATGGATCCCTAGGTATTTATAGGAGCAAACTTGTTCGAGTGGGAATGGGGACCTAGAGGAATGAGGAGTTTGAAGTTGCAGGACTTGTTTTGGGAGGGTGAAGAACATGGTTTTGTTTTTAAGATTTATCACCAATCTATGTTCCTTGAACCAGCCCCTCGGCTTCAGTGAAGGACTTCTGCAGCGAGTCCTGGAGGGCAATAGGTTCTGACTTGAGGCAAAGATGACTGCATCATCAGCGTACATAGAATGTTCCCGAGCAAGAGCGTGAAGGTTAAGGTAAAGGGAGAATAGCAGGGTCCCAGAATGGAGCCCTGAGAACCCAGAAAAGATGGGACAGATGTCTGAGTAGGTCCCATTAATTTTACACGCCTGTGAGCGGTCAGACAGATAACTGGTGCACCAGGAGATAGGCCCAGCAGCAAAACCAGAGAGACTAAGGCATCAAGAAGGAGGGTGGGAGACAGTGTCAAAGCTTGAGAGGTCAATGAAGACAGCACCAGCCAGAGAACCAGCGCCTAAGGAGGAGTGGAGAAAGTTGGAGAACTCTAGGAGGGCTGTGATGGTACTTGCCCGCCTCGAAGCCATGCTGCTCAGGACAAAGGACATTGTAGGTGGAGAGGTAGTCAGAGATTTGAGAGGCCACCACTTTTTCCAAGGCCTTGGAAAGAGGAGAGAGAATGGAGATCGGTCGATAGTTTCCAGCCACAGTCCTATCACCACCTTTAAAGATAGGGGTGACAGTGGTGACTTTCCAGGCAGTTGGAACCTTCCCCAGGCAAAGAGAGTGGTTGATGAGGCATGTGATCGGGGTAAGGACTGTGTCTAAGACCAGCCGTAGCATACACGGATCCAGGGTGTCACTGCCTGTACTATTACTCTTGAGGGCAGTGACAGAGGTGCGCCTAAGTTCTTGGGCAGAAACACGGCGGAGGAGAAAATAAGGGCGAGAAAGATTTACTTGCAGGTGCTGGGGAGGAGGGTCAAAAAATTTGTAGGGAGGATAGGGCTAAGGTCAGTGAATGAGGTGTTGAGGTGGTTGGCTATGAGGGCTGGGTCTGAGGAGATCACACCATTAATGTTGATCTGGGTGGGGGAGTACACCCATTTAACTGTTTAATGTTATCCCAGAAGGTTCTGGGATTCCCCCAGAGGCAGTGAGTGAGGACCGATAGTGCTCAGACTTGGCCTTTCTGATGACCCAGTGCACTTGTTTCGGGTGGCAGCATATAACCACCTGTCATTGGGCTGGCCAGTCTCAATGGCACGGTGCCATAGGTTGTCCCTATATTTGAGCTGGTGGATCAAAGCTGGGGTAACCCAGGGGGCATTCTTCCTTTAAGAACGGCGAGTCAACACTGGGGCAAAGATATCACAGGCATTATTAAAAGTTTGGGTAAAGAAGGAGAGAGCTGTGTCGATGTCAGGAGTTGCCTGTATAGGAGACCAGTCAATTTGGGACAGAAGTTCCTTAAGTTTTATCAGTCCACAGGTATTAGACGCGCTGGCATGTGGACTGTGCTATGGGTTTGGGGACTGAGGTTGACCAGTGGAATAGAATGGGGAGTGATCGCTGAGAGAGTCTGGGAGGACTTGTACATTGGGGATCCGATTAGGAGGTTGGTGAGTACCACATCAAGCAGGGTACTGGAGCTCTCTTGGGTTAGTCCTGGTAGGGTGGGTAACTAGTTGCGTTAGGTCTATTGCAGAAAAGGAGTCTCGAGTAGAGGAGGAGGAGGGGCTGAGCCAGTTGACATTTAAGTCACCCACCAGAATTTGATCAGCGGAAGGAGGTAGAGAGGTAAGGTATTCTGTAAGAGAGGCAATGGCCTGCATTTGGTCCCTGGAGGGCACGTATGCAGTAGTCAGATAAAGGGGTCCCTTTAAAGGGTCAGGGGTTAGTTTCAGTGCAAGTGCCTGGGCCCTGGAGTCAAGGATGGGAGCGGGCAGTGCTAGTATGGGGAGATATTCCTTGACATAAATAGCGCAGCCGCCGCCCCGTCTCCCAACACGGTCGGACCGGAAAAGGGTGAAACCAGGAAGGGAGACTAGGGAGTCAGGGATTTCGACAGCCAAGTCTCAACCAGGGTGACGACATCAGGGTTAATTGATGTGACCAGGCATTGTAGTGAGTCAAACTTTTTTAGGAGGCCACAGATATTCATGGAGACCATGCATAGGCCTGTGGTGCGAGTTGGGGAGCTCCTAGGAACCGGGCCAGGGTTTGATGAATGTCCCTGACAGGAGTAGTAGCATGACTAACACCCTGGCCGGGAGATGGTGAGAGGTTTTCCTATGATTGACATGAGGGGGAGGCTAAGGGAGCAGGGGGTGGGCAGGGAGGTACAGGAGGGGAAAGCAAGAATAAGAAGACACCCAGATGTGCCTGAGGTGAAGAGAAAGCTAGGGGGAGGTCAGGGAGGATGGGGACTCACAGAGGTCCCAAGGGGCAGGAGAGGAGGTTCAGGAGCAAGGGGAGGGAGGGGTGCCAGGGCACAGTGTGGACTAGCAGATGGGTAAGTGGGTAAGTGCACTGCTAGTGGGGATAGGCACAGGCAGAGCGTGAGGCAGGGCCAATACATTGTGGTAAGCAAGATCCCAGGGAAGTAGTGCTGTACAGGTAGGAGTAGGAAGTAGTGAGGGAGCATAGGTCCCTCTAGTGGCCAGCAGGTATAACCTGCAAATGGGAAAGTGGGGAGATAGGTTCTGGGCAACAGGACGTGATGTCACCGGATGTGATATCACAGGGTGGATCCTTAAATTGACAGCCTCCCCTGGGTGGGAGGGTGGTTGGGGCGGGCGGGGCAGACGGCACAAAGCGCCGTCAGGCTAGCACCCCTCTGCAGGCGTCCAGACATAATACCATCCCCAATATCAGTTATGAAGACATTGAACCACCCCACTATAAGCACTATCCCCTGTGGTACCCTGTTGGTACCTCCTCATCCCTGAGTATTATCCCTCAAACACCATCTCTGGGTTGGCCCCGCTTACCAGTTCACTGCTCACCTAGTCATTTTGCCCCCCACCCCCAGGTCTTCCAACTCCTTGATCTATCTCTTGTGGGTACAGAGTCAAAGGCCTTGCTGAAATCCAGGTACAGTATGTCTACTTCCTTGCCTTTATCCACCAACTTTGTAACCCAGTCACAGAAATTAATCAAGTTTTGAATGAACATTCATTCACTAGAAAGCTAGTTTGTGTGTGAGATGGAGTTCAAAAAAGATTTTAGGAAGTACTTTTTCACACAGAGGGTAGTGGATAAATGGAACAGCCTACCCAGTGAAATAGACAATGCAAAAACCATTGCTTAGTTTAGAGGACACTGTCAACCCTTTTTGGATCACATTGATTCTAGTTGAAAACCCACATTTTATGATTGCTTGCCTTCTCTAAAATCTGTAATGTTGCTGTTTGTCCTATCTGCTTCCTTTCTAAGTGGAAATGAAATAGAAACAAAGAAACATAGAAGATGATGGCAGATAAGAACAGCAAGGCCCATCCAGTCTGCCCATTTCTTTTTCTACCTTATGAATGTGCCATCAGCCTTTGCTCTGTCAATGGCCTATCTATTCATACTCATCTGTATTGCTCCCTTATGCCTATCCCCTACCTTTTTGAAGCCCTGCACAGTATTCATATCCACCACTGCCTGAGGAAGACCGTTCCATGCATCCACCACCCTTTCTGTGAAAAAGAACTTCCTCACATTACCCCTTAATCGGCCTCCCTCTAATCTCATGCTGTGTCCTCTTGTCCTGCTATTTTTCTTATATTGAAACATGTTAGACTCTTTCACCTTGTTAATGCCTTTAAGGTGTTTGAATGTTTCGATCATATCACCTCTCTCCCTCCTTTGCTCTAGGGCATACATATTGAGCTTCATTAATCTGTCCTCATATGTTTTCTGATGTAGTCCCTGCACTATTTTGGTTGCCCTTCTCTGGACTGCCTCAATTTGGTTAATGTCCTTGTGAAGGTGTGGCCTCCAGTACTGCACACAGTGGGATTATTACCTCCCTCTTACGACTTGTGATACCCCTACTAATACACCCCAACATCCCCCTAGCCTTACCTACTGCTTTAGTGGTCTGCTTGGATGATTTTAGGTCATTGGTGATGATGATGCTGCCCCAGTCTCTTTCTTCCCTTATGACTGCCAGCAACTCCCTTCCCAGCCTATAGGTGGCTTCAGGGTTTCTCTTTCCTATGTGCATGATCTTGCACTTTGTTGCATTAAACCCCAGTTGCCACTATTTCAACCATTTTGCTAGTTTATCCAGATCTCTTCTCAATCTGCTCACCCCATCTGGATCATCTACTCTGTTGCACATCTTGGTGTCATCTGCAAACAGACAAACCTTACCCTCCAGTCCATCTGCAATGTCACTGATGAAGATATTGAAGAGGACTGGCCCCAGGACTGATCCCTGAGGTACCCCACTTGTGACTTGCATCACTTCTGACTGTATACCATTTACCACCACTCTCTGTTTTCTGCCCATCAACCAGTTTGCCACCCAATTGACCAACTGTTGACCCATCCTGAGCCTACCCAGCTTATTAATCAATCTTCTATGTGGAACAGTGTTGAAAGCTTTGCTAATGTCAAGGTAGGCGACATCAACTGCTCCCCCCTTAGCCCACCACTCTGGTTACTCAGTCAAAGAAATCTATGAGATTAGTTTGACAGGACCTTCGTTTTGTAAACCCATGCTGTCTTGGATCCTGTGCTCCTATGGATTCCAGGCATTGCACTATCCTTTCCTTAAGGAGTGCCTCCATAATCTTGCCCACTACTGAGGTAAGACTGACTAGTCTGTAGTTCTCTTCCTCCTCCTTCCTGCCACCACTCTTGTGGAGCGGGATCACATGAGCCCTTCTCCAGTCTTCTGAGACCTCTCCTGTGCTCAGATGCTCACTAAATAGTTCTGATAATGGCTCTGCTAGTTCCACCCTTAGCTCCTTTAGTACCCTGGGATGTATACCTTCAGGTCCCATTGACTTGTCCACCCTGAGCTTAGTGAGCCCTTGTAGGACCCTTTTTTTTGTGAAGGGACTAGTGCATACCTCCCTCCCTCCCTCCATGTCCATGGTGCTGAGCTGTGGGCCCTGCCCTACCTTCTCTTCAGTAAACGCTGAGCAGAAGTATCTATTTAGGATAGATGCTTTTACATGGTCCTCCTCCTCACATGCCCTCTTATCCCCTTTGATCCTTTGATCTTAACACTACCCCCTCTGGACTTCCTCCTTTCACTAATGTATCTATAGAAAGCCTTGCCACCTTCTTTTACTGTTTGAGCTAGTGTTTCCTTGGTTTGGGCCTTTGCCTGCCTTACTGCCTTCCCTGCTTCCCTTAGGGAAGTTTGGTATGCCTCCCTATCTTCATCCTGCTGCATTCCCTTATATTTCCTGAAGGCCAGCCTTTTGGCTCTGACCTTTTCTGCTACTGTTTTTGAGAACCAAAGTGGTTTCCTTCTTCTTTTGCACTTCCTTTTCTCTCTAGCACAATGGGATGTTGCTTCAAGTATTGCATCCTTAATGCTTGCTCACTGTGCCTGTACCCCCTTACCTGTATTTATTTTTGCCAAGGCAAGCTTAAATCTGTTGGCCATCTTATCAAAGTCAGCTCCTCTGAAGTCCCATATTTTTGCCTTGGAATGGGATGATTTAGGTATAGTGGTCAGACTGAACTATACCATGTAATGGTCACTGACCCCAGGTGACCTTCTACCTGGAGATCTGTGATCCTTTCCCTGTTAGTCAGTACTAGATTTAGGATAGCCCTGTCTCTTGTGGGTTGTTGTACTAGTTGTTTGAGGCCCTCCCCCTGCAGGAAATCCACCATGTGCCTAGTTCTGGCAGATGTTCCTGCTGATATTGACCAATCTGTATCCAGGATGTTGAAGTCTCCCATTATCAGAACCTCCCCTTTAGCTGTCATGTTTTGTATATCTTCTAACAGTAATGTGTCGATGTTCTCCCCCTGGTCTGGAGGCCTGTATACAACTTCAGTTCGTATGACTGTCCCATTTCCTGTTTACAGGGTGACCCACAGTTCTGGCTTCTCATGTGTATTCTGAATTTCTCTAGCTTTGATATTTTCATTGACATAAAGGGCTACTCCACCCCTCCTTTTTGCACCTCGGTCTCTTCTGAACAATACATAGCCAGGTACTGAAGTCTCCCAATTGTGGTTACTTGTAAACCATGTCTCGCTAATGGCTACTATGTCCAGTTTAGCCTCTGTCATTATTGCCTGCAGGTCTGGGATCTTGTTTCCCAGACTGTGATCATTTGTGTACATGATTTTCCATTGGCCAGATTTCAGTGTGTTAATTGTTCGACGAGGTCTGGCATTTCTCCGTGCATTGTATGGGGAGCCAGACCTTTTTCCTTATGTGGTGATGCAAATGAACTGCAAACATGCTGAACTCCTGTTTGACCACTAGCTGAGGGGAGAGGGGTGTTCTTCCCATTCAATGTATGAGGTGCTGCACCCATCTCCCCATTTGCTAATTTAAATATTCTGCAAAGACATCAAACTGGCTGCCGATTCAGTGGCGGATCACCTTCAAGGTCAGACTTTTGACCTATAAAGCCCTACATGGACTTGGTCTGGACTACCTGAAAGAGCTTCGGTCTCCCTACTGCCTCAAGTGATCACTCTGTTTGGCTGATGAGGGGTTGCTAGAGATTCCAAGGGTGTCTTTAAAATCTGCCAGGGCCTGTGCTTCATGTATGCTGCCCCAGCCCTTTGGAATTCTCTACCTCATCAGCTATGGGAGTGCGTGTCCGTGTTTTTTTTTTAAGCAGGCATTAAAAATTATTTTTGGCATCTAGCATATGCTACCTAATTGTATTGTTTTAATGGATATAAGTTTTATATTGTGGGCCTGTTTTAACTTGTTTTATTTATTCTTTTATGTAAAGTGCCTTGATGCTTGTGAAAGGTGCTTAATAAATAGTTATTATTATTGTTATTACTTTCTTCCAAGGTGTACCTGTTGACATCACTTACTCTTTTCTCATAGGGCTTTTTATGCAACCCCTACACCATTTTAGTTGCTGTCCTCTGGACTGCCTCCACCCTGTCCAAAGCACTTCTGAGGTGCAGACTCCAGAACATAGAACTTATTGGCAGAAAAGGATCACTTGACCCACCCAGTCTGCCCAGATGGTCCCTGCTTAAATCTGTCTCCACAGACCACTACTGGTCTCCAGTGACTTACCCTCCTCCCGGCCTTTTCTTTTTAATCCCCTTCCCCATCCACGGCAGTGTCACCCGACCACTCCATTGATACCACAAGCCCATAGGGACCCCTCATTGAGCCATGGTTTACCCTCCAGGCAGGGACAGAGTAGGAGTGGTAGCTGGCACCCTTAGCTACCCCCCCCAGTTCCACACCTTATGATCTCATCGGGGTTCACTTCCAAGCCGTAGGCGTCGATGGCAAGAAACTTGCCTGGTTCTCCTGTCGGCGTCATGCTGGGCCAGGGCATTTTCCTAGGTATATGCCCCCCTTGGAGCCGTGATGTGCACTGATGCCACGGCATTACGCTGGCATCCAACACACTCCACCCCTTGCGTGCTACTTGGGCATGCCGAACCTCCAGCCACCACTAGAGGTCAGTCATGCACCAAGCCATGACTCCCCCAGCCCCCAGACAAGACGAGAAGTCCTACAGATGCTCAAGCCTACTCTCCCCGACCATTCTTCCGACAACCTGAGCTCCTGCCCGAACTTGGGTCGCCTGCATCACAAGTAGTAGTGCTACTGGCCCTCCCAGCCTTTTTTCTAATATACCCCTACATCTATCCTACACATGCTTGAAACCCCCATTGTTTTCACCTCCGCCATTTCCACTGAGAGTCTTTTACAGGCATCTACCGTCCCTTCAATGAAGAAATATTTCCTCACATCTCTCTTATACTTGCCCCTGTCAGCTTTATTGCATGCCCCCAGTCCTGCCCCTAATGCATTTTCTTATTTGAAAGAGCCTCCCCTCCTGCACCTTGTTCACTCCTATAAGGTACTTTGTAAGACTCAATCATGTCACCTCTCACTCACCTCTTTTCCATGGTATGCATGTTGAGAACCCTCAGTCACTTTTTGTATGGCTTCTCATGCAACAGTTGCACCATTTTATCTGTTTGTTGTCTTCTGGACTGCCTCCACCCTGTCTATGTCCTTTCTGAGGTGTAGCATCTAAAACTGGACCCAGTACTCCAAGTGGGGTCTCACCAGCGAGCGATACAGTGGCAACACCATTTCCCTCCTCCTGCTAGTGATACCCCTGCCAATGCACCCCAGCATCCCACTAGCCCAACCACTGCTTTATCACACTGCCCTACCATACTGAGGTTATCAGATATGATAACCCCAAGGTCCCTTTTCTGTTAATAACTATAAGTACCTCCACCCTTTTCCTATAATCAGCTCCTTAGTTCTTATGCCCTAGGTGCATGTCTTTGCACTTTTTGGCATTAAACCCCAACTGCCATGCTCTTGACTGTTCCTCAAGTTTTCAAAGATCCCTGTGCATTCTCACTATCCCCTCCTGAGAGTCAAGCCTACTGCAGATTTTGGTATCATCTGCAAAAAGTCATACCTTTCCTCCCAATTCTTATGTAATGTCACTTTTCAAGACATTGGAAAAAACAGTGGCAGTACTGAGCCCTGTGGCAACCAAAAAGTCACACTTCTTCATGTGATGGCAGTTTAAAAACTGCAAGCCAGTTTTAAACTAAAATGTTTAAACTGGTTTATAAAAGTAAATACAGTCATCACACCAAGAAGTGCCCTAGGGCTGACAGCTTGTGTTATGAAACTGACTTGTTGGTCTAATAGAAATGTATGCTGTCACCTACTTTGTCTACATTAAAAGGAAAACTATCATACATACTATGAGGTAATCATCCCCCATGTGCCCTTCAGTGAGTGTGCTTTATCATAGAGGTGGGATTAACTCACAGTAAACAACTCCCTGGGTTTTCCTTACTGCTATTATGAAATGTAGTAAAGTGACCTAGCAGAATGTTTTATTCACACACACAGCACAAAAAGACATTGATGTCAAGGCTTGCTTAAAAATTGCTAGTTTAGTCTTGTTAGTTGCAAAATTCTGGTGAGGAGTTAACCAATCTGTTGACAAAGTGCAGTTGTATAACAAAATTGGGACAGTTTGGCATGCTTGTTCTCCTTCTTGTACACTGCAATTTATGAGGTTAAACTAGCATCTTCAAGCAAGCCTTAGCATTTGTGGATTTTGTGTTGTGCTGTGTGAGCATGTGGTTTTCTTTCACTGTGCATTACATGTTTACAAGCAACACCTCTCTCTGAGACCGGTTTGAGTAGCCTTTTCTTTTTCCAGCATTTTTTATTGTTTTTATTTCCATTTGCTTGTGCTTCCTCTGCTGTCCCCCTCCTCACTGCTGTCCATATCAGGTCATCTGCCTCAGCTACCGCCTGATTTCCTCAGCTGTTCCTTCCACTGTCTCACTGGCAGATATCCACTGAGGGGAGTTTGGATATACCACCAGCCATCATTTGACTGACAGGTGGAGTTCAGATTTTGTCTTTGTTATTCTCCCATCTTCCCTCATCATCTGCAACACTGAGCAGTGCCTCAAAAGCCTCACATGTACTGTACAGAATATCTTTCCAGTGGAGGAACAAGCTTCCCAAACAACCACAGGGGTACATACAGATGTAGAACATGTCACCTGCCTTACCACATTGAGGGCACTGCCATGGTAGCACCCCAACAACTCTCCCCAGGCTACCTGGCAGATAGCAAAATGTGCCCGGATATTGGATCTAGATACCCATTGGCTTCTATCTGATCAGATCCAGTTTTGCATTGGATCAGATAGTAGTGTGGCTCCACTATAACAAGACCTATCAATTGGCAGATTTATTACTCTTATTCCTCTCATCACTCTGCTCTGTCTGTCTGGACCCCAAAACAAGAAAGAAGGCCAAATGCACAGAAACTGAAGCCTTTCACTTTGGGTGATTTCCTTTATCCAGACCACACTGTTGAGTGAGGAAGATTGTCAGTACACACTGAGGGAGTGAGCGGAGACAAGGAGAAAAAGTAAAAGGTTTTCCACTCACTCCACGCAGCCCCGCTCCATGGCACTGTGGTCTGGCTGAGTGACTGTGAGTGAGCAGCATGGAGCCTGACCCACAGGAGAACAGAAGGTCAGGAGATCTGGAGAGTCCAGCAGTTGGACTCTTAGTTGAAGCCTGGAGTGGAGTTGCCAGGATGGGACCAAGAGGAGAAGGAGTACTGTAACCAGGACTTGACAGTGAGGGTGACAGACTATCTGTGAGGAGGCGGTGTCAAGCTGAGGTGTGTGTGTGTGTGTGATGAGCAACTACCTGACCCGATATACAAAGTAGGTTTACCTATGCTGACGCAACAACAATGTTTCGAGGTTTGGCATAGTGCAATCCCTGATGTCAACAGGTGAAATTTCTCCTGACAGACACCAGGGTTTTTTCAGTCGGGTGCTGCACCCCCCATGCCCCCTCTACTAAGGATTGTTAACTCTGAGTTGGAGTTAACTCATGTGGGGGTGGCCATAACTTGGCCAAAGGGTGAATTTTCACCGGTGGGTCCCCCACAGTGACAATTTTGAAACTTGTCAAAATTGTAGCTGTGGGGGATTTCACTGTTGGGGTTTCACTCTTCTGTTGGCATACCTGCAGAGCAGTATCCAGTCGAGTTGGATCAGATCAGAAAGTGTAAAAATCCAACAGGCTCTATTTATAGAGTCGGATATCTGCCCATCCCTACTTTTCACCTTGAGGCACTGTATCATATGTGGTAATGGGCAATCAGAATATACAGTTCAAGTGACTTCTAGCAGTGATCTTCATGCAAAGGAGGTACATTTTCTCACCCTCAAATACTGGGTGTAGTCCTAAGTGTGCTATTTCAGCTATACCAATTTAGCCAAAACAGGAATGAATGATATGGAACTGCCTACAGACAAGAGTGCAGGGGCACAAACTGAGTCAGAAGGAAAGGTGTTACATGACTCCTGCTTAGAGGACATTGGGAGGATTGCTGAGTGAAGAAAACTTCTGCTGCTAATTAAAGTGCCAGAACAAGATAATAATCCTAACTAGCAACAAGCCATTACTATATTATTTGTAACCCTAGAGTAACTATGTATTAATGAGCTCACCGTATGGCATAATATTACCAGTCTTGAACACTACGTAAATGAGGAAAGGGACCTTAGGGGTTTGAAACTCGATTTGCAAACTACAGATGGATTGGAAGATTACACCCATTAAGATGAATGGGAGGAGGCATTACAAGAATGTGCATTAAAACTGATTAAAATACAAATCAAGGAAGTCAAACACAATTACAATAAACTGCAGGAAGAAATAAAAGCACGTAAGGAATTGAAAGTCTATAAGGACACTATCAAATTTTCAAAAAGGGAGAAGGCTCTCAATAAAGTTATATAAAGACATGAACAAGAGATTTTTGGAGAGGAAGGAATCAAAATATAAAAGGGACAAGAGAGATTATCTGTCTGGGCAGCTTTTTAGTTCAACACGACCATCGCACTCAGCAAGAGAAGTCTGAAGCAGAAACAGACAAACAGGTCTCATTACACAAAGCATATGAACTATAAAAAATAAGAACCAAGATAAAACTGTTAAAAGCAGAGTAACATTTGCATAGAAATCTAGCAGATTTAGAGATCACTCAGCAAGCTCCTTCAGTTCACATGCAGATTCACAAGCCACAAACTCTGAAAACACTTTCCTAGAAAAGCAAATAGACAAAAAACAAAAATAAAAAAAAACTGTGTACAAAAATGGAAAAAGCACATTAACCAGGAAAATGACCAGACAAACACAGACTCCAAAGAAATAATCAGCTTGACCACTTCAACACTATTTGAAGCCCAGCACAGTGTCCTTAAAAAAGGACCAAGTTTTGACCCCACCACACTGTTTGATAGTTTTTCCACAGAGATAGAGCTATTCAAAGCATTTTGTAAGATACACCTTCAGTATTTGTGCCACAAAACCAACATGGGCCATTAGGCAGAGGAAGAAACAGAATCACTGTCACCAAGAGAAAGCCTCAGCTTTTTAATAGAAGCATTCAACAATAATGATGGAATTGGGGAGTATCTTTCAAGAGGGCTTTTGTTTGAAAAGGGCTTGTATCTAGGAGAGCCCATGAAAAATATTTCAGTAGAAGAATAGAATTTGAAAATTGATTTGGAGTCTTCATAAGTAACTGAGTTTGGAGGGCATGATTTGGAAGAAGGCATGCAGTAAGAAGAGTTACGTTCATACACCAACTCCATGAGTACTTTAATGGTGCCCCTGATGGGGTGAACAATTTACATTCACTGAACCTCTGCCAAGAAACTGAACTAATTTCCTCTTTACGTGACTCAGTTTTGCAATCTGTTAATTTATCAGGACTTGATGCAAATGTGGCTTTGAAATACGCTTTGGAAAATGTTGTGGGGAACTGTTTCAATTGATCTGAGCAGTGTAAGTGGCACTGATGCAAATATTGCTGATGTGGAAATGGAAAATACTACAGATAAGGTAATGGAACAAAACAATGGTTCAGGTTTTAGAACAAAATCTAAATTCTGCCCTAGAACCTAGATCATTATCATCAATACTGACACACAAAAAATTAAACAAGGTACATAACCTATTAAAAGGAGATTGGAACCTAGGTAAGCATAATTTAAATTTAGATAAAAGAGGGCTCTGGATAAATTAAAACCAATGGGAAATTTATTTTTTATACATTTAGATAAGGGAGGCAATATTGTGATAATCAACAAGAGAAGATTATTTGAAGGAAGCTTACAGGCTCCTTGATAACAGAAATACTTGTGACGTTTTGAATGAATACCCCATTATTAAATTTAATGCAGAGCTATTTGAGATCTTGGAAAAAGTACATTGACAAGGGGTAATACCACACATGACAAAGATTTTCTTAAGGTGGAGAAGCCTAGGGTGTCCCCCTTTTTACCATTTACTGAAAATACTTAAAAACTGTGAAAATCCTCTAGTGCAACCTTAATTTGAAGGGGGTGGGGCTCTGACTGAAAGTACATGTATAGTCTGTTGGCAATTTCTTTATCCCAGGTTCAACAACTAAGCTCTTATGTTAGAGAATCCATGGATACCTTGCGCAAATTGGAGGGCGTAACATACATGAACAGTTACAAGTGGATAGAAGTGGATGTAACATCCCTTTGCACTTGTATCCCACAGGATGTGGTATTAAAGGCCTTGATGTTCTACCTAGAAAAACTTACCTGTAACAATACACAGTTTGGATGATTTTAATTAGACCTTAAAGAATTTGATTTAACCCATAATTATTTTTGCTTTAATGGAAAATATTATTTGTAGAAATGTGAGATTGTACAGGGGCTGCACATGCCTCCTAATATGAAAATTTATTTTTAGGTTTTTTGGAATTACAATATATTTTCAACCCTTTAAATAATACATTTTTTAAACACATTATGTACTGGTACAGGTATTGTACGTTTATGATATCCTGGTTATCTGGGATGGAGATGAATCACTAACACAGGAATTCATCATATATTTAAATATGAATGACCCTAACATCCATTTTACATATACAATTAAGGATTTAGAAACAGAGTTTCTGGATTTGAACTTGTGTTTGGCAAACTGGAAGAAATAAATTCCAAACATTTCAGAAAACCCACAGTGGGGAACACAGTCCTCCATGTGGGTAGTGCTCATCCATCCAGTCTAGTGGCCAGTATTCCTAACAACTAATTTCTTTGATTATGAAGAAACTGTTTGAAAGATGAAGATTTTGTGGCACAAGCTGAAGAATTAGTTTCTCATCTTAAGCTGAGAGGTTATCCTGAATGAGTTTAACAGAATCCTATGAACATGCAAACACCCTCAGGAAAACCTGTTTATTGGTACTCAAAAGGAGAGGCTCAGGAAACCAACCCCTTACCTTAGTCTTAGAGTATAGTAAGTCAGCGCACCAGATCAAGAATAGTTTACTTAACAGTTGAAGCACATTGGAGAACTGTGAGAAACCAGGGGTATTTAGTAACAGGCCAAGAGCAACATATTGTAGGGTGCCCAGTCTCAAACTAATTTTAGCACCCAGTCCGTTACAGCCCATTAGGCTCACAAATACTAACAGATGGCTACCATCTTGTCTAATAGATCTTTTCATTAATGGTCATTGCAACATGTGTAAATTTGTGAATGTAGGCAAACAATATGTCCACCATAGCCTAATTTGCAAGTAATTTATCATGAAGTTCTTAATGTTGCCACAATTTCTGTTGCATATTATCTACTTTGCAATTGTCCTGTGCTTTGCCTTGGAAGAACAATTAGAACCTTTCATGACAGAATTCAAGAACATGTAAGGATTATTAACAACAGAAATGGACATTCATCAGTGGGTACCCATTTTACATAGCTCCATAATATGAATCATGATGGCCTAAAATGTGAAAGTTTGGAGCACCTACCAGTTTTACAAAGTTTTACAGAGTGCAGCTAATTCCACAAAAAGAATCACAATTGATTTTTAAATTATAAAATGTTAGTCCGGGAGGAATGAATGAAAACCTGGATTTTTTAGTATTTTAAACAATGAGTATGGACTTTCCTGGACTTCAGTAGTACATGAAGCCAGAACCTTTACCAGGACTTTGACATCGACATTGAGTAGAAAGATGGGCCTGTAACTGGAACACAGTGCTGTATCTTTATAAGTTTTACAGATGATTGTGATTGTTGCATGGTGCATGGAGTGTGTGAAAGACCCATTCTTTTGTGCCTTATGAAAGTTCCTAAGTGAGTAACCTGTAATAACCTGCTACTTTCTGATTACCATCTTTTCAGAAAGGATAGGGGTAAGCATGGCGGAGAGGTGTCCATTTAGATACACGACAGTCTGGCATGCACTGTGACCAGCAAGGAGACTATTTCCTCCTCTCTTGAATATGTTTTAGTCAAACTCTCCTTCCTCTTCTCAGTGCTCATTTTCATTGATATTCTTTACACCTCTTCTAATATTTCTCTCTCTTCCCTGGTAGTCTCTCTTTCTACCATTGCTTCTTTTTCCTTCACAGGTGAAATCATCCTCCTTGGGGACTTCAGTATCAATTGGATTTGCCCATCCTCCAGACCTACCATTCACAAGATTAAGTCACTTAATTTGACACAGTTTGTTTCAGAACCCACCTGCCTCAATCCCCACTGTGCTAACCATTCTTTATTGGACTGGGTTCTAACCTCCCACCTCCACCATATTGTGGCTGCTGGTACTTTGGCAGATGCCACTGTATAACCTTCTGTGTCAGAAAAATCCAACGCCCTCTTCACCAACTAAATATATCTTGGCTAGGTATCTCTGGTCACTAAATCTCGACATTCTACTGAGTGATCTTACTGCTACCGATTGGTCTGACATTTTCACTTCTTCAGATATTGATGTTGCCCTTGTTGTTTTTCATTCCAGGTTTTCCACTGTCTGGGACAGGCACATCCCCTTCAGGAAACTCAGAGTAAAACCAACCCACCATCCCTGGATTATCTTTGATATCATAGACTTGTGTAATGCTCAGGACCGAGCTTGGGCCCCTTAGAAATTGTCCCGCTCCTCCTCTGACCACATGTTCTACAGGGCTCTGAGGACCAGTTGCACTATGGCTGTCCAGTCAGCTAAAACACAATGTTTCAAAGCTAACCTCCATTCAAACTTAAATTCCCCATCTAAATTTTGGAAGTAATACACTCCCTTTTGACCCCCCAACCCAGTCAGCCTCTCCCATTCTCATGGAAAATGGTTCACCTGTGTCTTTCCATGCCTCTGTTGCAGCTCTAACAAGTTCTTCACAACCTGTGCCCTTCTGTCCTCCTCCACTACCAACTCCCCCTTCCCTCTACTCCTCCCCACCCACATACTCCTCTAGGTTACTACTTCCTCCATCGCCATCCAGGAAGCCACTTTGACCTTTCCTCCCTCAACCCATTAAAGTCCAGTCCTGATTGCTTTGACCCCAAGTTACTATATCTCTCAGCTCTTGCTATTGCTGCTCCTCTTACTCAGCTGCATACCATTTCCTTCACTGTCTGCAATGTTCCCCAGTCTTGGAAGATGGCCAAACTTATTCCACTTCACAAAGGGGGTGACTCATCTTTACCTAGTAACTAATCCCATCTCCCTCCTCCCCTCCATCTCTAAACTGCAAGAGAAACTGGTCCACGCCAGATTCCTCAAGTTCTTCTGGTCTACTAACTTTCTATCACCATTCCTGTCTCATTTCCAGAAGCACCATTCCACAGTCTCCTCCCTACTGTATGTCACTGTTGCTATCTTCCCCAGGATGGACCAGGGGCTTATTACCAAAGCAATTTGTGTCAATCTGTCCATAACCTTCGACTCTGTGTCCCACCCACTTCTCCTGAACAAGCTGAGAAATGCTGGCCTCTCTGCCCCTGGTGTTGCTTGGTTCAACTCTTACTTAACTGGCTGTCTACAGTTGCTACAGGTTGGTGATTTTCCATCACCTCCCCTTCCTATCCAATCTGGGGTTTCACAGGGCTCCATTCTTGGACCCATCCTTTTTTCAGTCTTTCTCAATGACCTTCCTTCCACCTGTGTTGACTCACATACAGAATTCACATGTATGCAGATGACACAGTCATCTTTACTTCTAGTCCTTCCACTGCATCTGTAGAAAACTTGCTCCAGCAGGACTTCAGCAGTGTCCTACATTGATTCCATTCTAGCCAACTTAGAGTTAACAGAAAAAAAGATAGTCTCCTTGACATTTGGTACCAGTCAGAAACTAGCCAGACTCACTGTTTCCCCTGTCTTCACCACTCTGGGTGGCACCCCACTTGAAGTGGTTCAGTCCTTTAAGCACCTGAGGGTGTGTCTTGACAGTAAACTTGACTTCTCAGCCCACATTGATGCCATCCATGCCAAGCTCCATCCCAAGCTTGGTGCCCTTAATCATTACAAAGACTGCTTATCTTTGCATGTCCACCCTGAGCTGATTACAAAAATGATGCTCCCAGTCTTTCAATATGCGGATGTAGTCTATGGCTCTGCCCCATCCAATCCCCTCACCAGACTGGATACTCTCCTCAACTCCTTCTGTCATTTTGCATCAAACTCTCCTCCATGCACACATCATTGCTTACTTTACTCCTCCCTTTCCATCCTCCCTCTGCCATCTCACTGACAGGCCCATTGCACTACGTTCATCTCCAAATATTGATTCAACACCATTCCCTCCTATCTCTCCTCAATCCTATACTGAATACCCCTGCCTCCCACAACCTCCACTCTAGGGGCCATCACACTTTTGCATTCTTCACCCATGCTCCTCCACTGGACAGTCTGCATTCTCCTATAGGCTTCCCCCTCTCTGGAACAAACTCCCTTCCTTCCTTCATCTCTCCCCATCCTTTAACTCCTTTAAACACCTGCTGAAACTTCAATCCCCCCTCCCCGCCACTTGTGCCTTTATTACCCTTTTTCTAGTTATCCTTAAAGTCTTGATTTTAACCTATACAAGTTTTTGGTTGTGATTCTAAGCACTGCTGAAGTTCACTGCACTTTGTTTAATTGTGGTATATGCAAATTCTCTTTATTTAATCTATTATTGTAACACATGGCTCATCTGTCTGTTCAGATGTTGTTTTGCTATTGTCTATTACAGTTTTGCTCCATCTCTCCCTTCCCCACATCACACCTGGAAACAAGACTTAGCTCAGTCTGCCTTTTCTAGTTACCAACTTTGAAATAAATTAATAAATGTATGTATGGGGTAAGTTGTTGATGAAAGGCCTGTCTAATAAATGTAAGTGCTGAGCCCAGCTGAGCCCAATGTCTTCCCTTCAAGAGTGGCCTGTAACCAGGGAGTCACGTGATGCAAGTTGCTGACTAACAGCCTGATCCAACAGCTCCAGCCTCCCATCCCAATATACTTTCATTTACTAATTTAAAAAGGCAAACTGAATAAACTGAATAGAGATTTTCTCTTCCTACTTGTCTGAAGTCAAGTAGAAGTGCTTTCAGGAACTTCAGAAGCAAATGGAAGTGGAAATGCGGTGATCACAATCAAGACACACTCTGCCTGCCACTCTGGTAAAGGCCCCCAAAAAAGCCAGGGCCTCTCCACCTGCAGGAGATTCAGAAACAGAGCCTGCCATTCCAGAGAATGAACCATTAATTCTAGCGCAGTTTCTGGCTGAGTTTAAGCCTTTCTGGGCAGAATTGCTCTCCGTTACTGAAGAACTGAAATTGGTAACTCAAGCCTTGGAGGATTTGTCAAAAAAGAATGGGGGACAGTGAAGT
Source organism: Neoceratodus forsteri (assembly GCA_016271365.2). Lineage (NCBI taxonomy): Eukaryota > Metazoa > Chordata > Ceratodontiformes > Ceratodontidae > Neoceratodus > Neoceratodus forsteri. The sequence goes on along the minus strand of CM057455.1, from coordinate 760,811,263 downwards.
TAGAATCATTTCATTGGAAAATCATTTTCTCAAGCAGGAACTAGAGCTCGTAGCCTTGAGGCAGAAGATGATGAGAATGGAGAGTAAAACTGAGGACCTTGAAGGAAGAATCAGGCGCAATAATGCTATTATTATCAGTTTCCCAGAGAAGGAAGAGGGAGCTGATGCAACATTGTTCACACAGAAATTCATGGTGAAATTAGCAGGCTCTACACTCTTCGGTCCCAACTACATGATAGAGGGGGCACACAGGGCTTTGTGAGCCATGCCATCACCTGTGGCCCCACCATGTACTTTTATCTTTTGATCCCTGAATTATCAGGGAAGGCAGTACTTTTTTACTAAGATCAAGGAAATACAGGAAATAAAGTGGGAGGGCTCCAACCTGAGAGTAAAGCAGGACCTGCCGGTGTCACTTCAGCAAAAGAGAGCTGCATAACACCCGTTGGTTGTAAAGTTAATTGCCTCTAGCACTCGATTCTGAATGGACTACCCAGCAAAGCTTGAAGTGCTGTTATCCAGCACCTGGGTCAGTTATGAGGATGCAAACACTGTAGCCTCAGGTCTGAAAGCAGACTTACCGGATCTGTTTAAGCAGGGTTGAAAGGGATCAGAGTATGAATTTGCACAAATTTGCTTGTCAGGGTGAAGGATTAAAATGGTCTAATGGAGAGTATCCTGTTTTACCCCTTTGCCTTATTCAAGGGAATTGTACCCTCTCCTGTTCCAGAATGACTGGTTTCCTGTATTTTTAGAGGGGGACTGTGTTTCCCCTTTTTCTCCCTCAGGACAAACCTGAGAGTGGCTCAGCGAGATTCGTGTGATGGTACTTTAATCCATGAGCTGTGTTTGGCTGGTTTCTTCTGAGAGTAGACTCATTTAAAAGTTGAACAATATGTAGTTTGAATATTGCTGTCCCTGCGTAGACTCGCACATTCATGTGCAATTTTCATGTACTGTTTGCAGCAGCCTACGAATTGTCACTAGACGGAGCTCATTATCTCTGAAATACTTGGAGGGCTGCTGTTTTTATTTCAGGCTGCATTTCAATTGTTATGTTCCTTTTCTTTGTTCAGTTATTTCTTTATTTCTTTTTTGCTCATGTCTGGGTCCATTACCAGAGGGGATCAAAGGCAGGGCATCTATAAGAACACTAAGTTTTCCTGTGGGAATGTTTCTGTGGGCTTTTTCTTTTATAAATACAAAGAAATGTTTACTCCTTGTTGTAGTGGTAGTTGGAGTATGCAGTCTATGGGGGATGCATCAGAGTGAGGGGTTTAAATGTAAATTGTGCTATTATCTCAGTTTGGACCTCATAAGGTTTCTTTTAAACTACCCTCAAGTTAGTTTTTGGAGAATGTAGCTGGGCACAGTGAGAATAATTGCACGCTCTAGTACCAAATGGTCAAAATGGCCTTAATGTTTTCTGAATCAGGTTAAACTTGAGCCATCTTGATTTAAACAACCCCAAGGGCAAGGGTGGGTCTTTTAGCTCAGAGGAGTTCATGGCTTTTTTTGGGAACTCCTCCCATGGGAGAGGGATAATATTTAGAGGAGCCAGTTGCTCTGAAAAGTTCAAAGTGTGTTGTTGTTGGAATTGCCTGTTAGGGATCTGTTTAAAGGGATGGGAAGGTGTGGAGTGGGAGCATGGAAGTTGTATTTCTTGTAGTCATGGACCAAAATGTGTTTTTGTTGGTTGGTAGGGGGAAGATAGATATTGTTATGTCTTGTGGAGGGTTTTCTTTATCTTTGTAATGGGGTGTGGGATGATAGAGGGATGGGAGTATGAGGGGGCAGTGGGGTGGAAGGGAAGGGGCCTCGCATGTAGAGCATCAGGGATCGATAGATGTCACTGATTGGAAAATCCCTTTGAGTTAGGACTTGAAAGAAGTCAATTATGTGTAAATAAAGCAGGGACACATACTCTGCAGATGTTATATGGGTAGCACCTACTAATGCATCATGTGGACTATTAAAAGGGCTAGGAACAAGACAAAGAGGTACAAAGTCCTTAAACATTTACAAATGCAAAAGGGCCATGTTATATGTTTAGAAGAATTGCATATGCTTGACTCTGAGGCCAATCTTTTTAGATGCCAATTTGTGGCACAAGTCTATATCTGAGGATAGCACAGCCAGTAGAGCAGTAGCTATCTTAATAGCAAGATCTACCCCTTTTGTTTGTGAGCAATGTATTAACGACCTGAGTGGATGCTACATTCTTATTCAAGGCCTTCTGAACCAAACGAGGGTGGTAATTGGGAGTGTGTATGGTCTTAATGTGGACTCATCACATTTTTTGTAGACTTACTTAAGATCTTATCCACCTTTGCCCACCTCCCTGTTTTATTGGGGGAGATTGGAATCTGCCCTTCTCCCCAGAGGTGGACAAAGATGGGAAGAAGAGAGCAGATTTAACTCCAGCTCAACGAGCAATACAGGAGATGTCTGAAAATACAGGGTAATGTGACCCCTGGAGGGTTTTACACCCCTTGCTCAGAGAGTTCACATTTAGGTAGGAGGTGCATCAAACTAAATTGAGGATTGACTATTTTTTAATGAGTCAGTCTCTGCTTCCAGGCCTTTCATCATGTACAATAGTTCCTGGGGTTAATTCGTACCACTCCATAGTCAGATGCTCCCTAGATCTTAGCTCTAACCTCCCCAGGCAGACAATTTGGAAATTGAATAATCAGTTACTTATGTCAAACCAAATAAGAGATAGTATCATTCAGAGCATAGAACAGTACGACAAGGAAAATCTTAACTCAATTGGCAAAGGAGATATTTAATGGAGATCTCTGAAGTGTGTCTTAAGAGGGGTGTTAATTAAAATAGCAGTGGACAGAAAGAGGCAGAGGGAGAGTAATGCAAGGCACATTTTGGGTCAATTCTGGGAAATGGAAAGGACCCTCTCAGCGGTTACCCCAGCTGAGATCAAGGAAAGGTTGATTGGACTTAGGAGTCAATATAGTGAAATTTTGAGAGAAAAAGTGGACTATGCCATTCTTAAAACTAAGGCAATGTACTTAGATCAAGGGGAAAAATCAGGCCATTTATTAGCAATGAGGTTAAGAGCTGATGAATCTTCCCAAATCATTCAAAGTATTACATCCCAGAGAGACGGTACAGCTAAGTTACTTCCTCAAGATATAGTTCTGGACTTCGAACAATACTATAGGGATCTGTATGGCCCCATGATTCTCCAACCTCAGAGAGCAGTGGTGGAGAAGTACCTCTCTTCTGCCCAGTTACCATCGGTACCAGCTGAGCTGAAGGATGGGCTGTCTTTCCCTATTTCTGAGATGTAGATCTTGATGATTATTCAGTCCCTCTCTTTGGACAAGGTTCCAGGCCCAGATGGGTTTTCCCCAAACTTTTACAAATGTTTTGCTAAACAATTAGTTCCAGGTTTGAAAAGACTGTTTCTCAGTATACTTAATTTGGATAGTGTTGACAAACACTAGTTTGAAGCCCTTATAATAGTCATTCCTAAAGTTGGGAAGGCTCCAGACAAGATCTGCAGTTACTGACCCATACCACTCATTAATTATGATATCAAGATTTTTGCTAAAATTTTAGCAACTAGATTAGTGAAGGTCATGCCCTTCATTATACATAAGGATCATGTGGGGTTTATGGCAGGAAGAATGGCCTCTGACCATATACGCAAACTGTCTCATGTCTTCTCTGCATTCAGGGGCTCCAATATACCATGTGGGCTGATGTCCCTGGATGCAGAGAAGGCATTTGACAGAGCTGACTGGCAATTCCTGTCCCTGACCATGAAGAAATTTTGATTCCCCCTCTCCTTCATTAACAGTGTGTTTTCTTTATACAACCACCCTAGTGCAAGACCATATTGTAATGTTTTTTTTCTACTATTTTTCTGTTGCTTTTGGGTACCAGAAAAGGGTGCCCCCTTTCACTCCTCCTTTTCAACCTTTACCTTGCACCTCTCCTTAGTAGAATTAGACATGATTCAAGGGTTCAAGGAGTGGTAATAGGAACCCAGGAATTTAAAGTTTCCGCATACGCGGATGATATCCTTCTTCATCTGATTCATCCTCAAGAAACTATCCCAGTGGTATTGGAAATTATAGAGGACTATAGTAAACTGTCTAATTATAAAATAAATGTAGGGAGAACCCTGGTGTTCCCGCTTAATTCCAAGTTACAGAAGAATGAAGTGACAGACCTGGAACTACAGTGGACCCCACACACTCTCAGGTATCTAAGGATTGTACTTGCAAGGAACAAATCCAAGTTAGTGAAACTGAATTTAGACTCAATTAGTAATATGAACATATGAACATATGAACTTTGCCAGCAGATAAAGGCCTAGAGGTCTATCAAGTCTGCTCGAATGTGCAGCTAGCACCCCTTATTCTGCAGCTGCCCCTCCCTTCCACCCATCCCCTTCATTAACCCTCCCCCTTGTCCTGTCCCATCCTCGTTTGAAGCAGTCCACTGTTCTACTACATACCACTTCAGCAGGTAACGCATTCCACCCAGCCACCACCCTCTCTGTAAAAAAGTGTCTCCTCATCTACCTCCTGAACCTTCCTCATTCCAGTCTCATATCATGGCCCCTGGTGTCCCTCCCCTTCCTTACTTTGAACAGCCCCTCTGTACCTGTCTTGTTTATTCCTTTCATGTATTTAAAGGTTTCAATCATGTCACCCTGTCTCTCCTCTCCTCCAGTGAGTACATGTTCAACTCCTTCAACCTCCTCTCATATGATAAGTCCCCCAGCCCCTTGATCATCTTTGTTGCTCTGTGCTGCACCCCCTCCAGTAACTTAATGTCCCTCTTCAGATACAGCGCCAGTACTGCACGCAGTACTCCAGGTGTGGTCTAACTAATGACCTATACAGTGGCAGAATCACCTCCTCCCTCCTCGAGGATATACCCCTTGCAATACAACCCAGCATTTTGTTGGCCTTTGCAGCTGCCTTCCTACATTGTGCCGAGTTGTTCATTGACCCTGTAATGAGCACACCTAGATCCTTCTCCTCCTCTGTCTGGGCTAGCTGCACTCCCCCTAGCTGGTAACTCCTCCCTGGGTTCTTCATCCCAAAATGCAGCACCTTGCACTTTTTGGCATTAAAGCCCAGTTGCCAGGTGTCTGATCAGGTTTCAAGCTTTGCCAGATCATCCTGCAACCCCTGCCATCCCCCTAGGTCATCCACCACCGCGCCTACCTTGGTATCATCAGCAAATAGACTGATCTTGCTCTCGATGTCCCAAGATATGTCTGCAATGAATATCCCAAACAACACTGGTCCCAACACCGAGCCCTGTGGACAACTCGTCACTGCCCTTGGGTGTGAGCTCTCCACCCACCACCACCCTCTGTTGCCTTCCCTGCAGCCAGTTTCCTACCCATCTCACCAGCTTTGCACCCGCCCTGTGCCTACTAACTTCCTTCCCAGCCTTCCATGTGGCACTGAGTCGAATGCCTTACTGAAATCCAGATACAGGACATTCACTGCATGGCCCCTGTCCAGTTGCCTAGTTACCCAGTCATAGAACTCGACCAGGTTGGTTTGGCAGGATCTGCCACGATGAAACCATGCTGTCTGCTGTCCTGTAGCCCTTTGGCCTCTAGGAGGGCCACCAGCCTCTCCTTCAGGATAGTCTCCATTAGCTTACCCACGATGGATGTGAGGCTTACTGGTCTGTAGTTTCCCGGTTCATCCTTGGGGCCACCCTTGTGGAAGGGCACCACATGAGCCATCCTCCAGTCCTGAGGTACACACCCCGAATATAGTGAGGCATTAAATAGGTCTGCCAAAGGTCCTGCAAGGACCTCTGCTAGCTCTTTCAGTACCCTGGGGTTGATGCCATCTGAGCCTGGCGCCTTGTCCACCCTCAGTGCCTTCAAACCCTCTCGAACTTTGCTCTCCATGATTTCCCCATCTGTCACCTCTCCCCCCCTGCTTCTGCCATTTCTCCCACCTCGGGTGTCACCCCCCTATTATCTTTAGTACATACTGAGCAGAAGTACTCATTTAGTGCTTCCGCCTTATCGCACCCTGCTTCTACCCAACCCCCCACCTTCCTAATCCTTACTATGTGGTCCTTACAGCCCTTTTCTCCTGATGTACTTAAAGAAGTCCTTCTCCCCATTCTTAATGCCTTGTGCCATCCTGAGTTCCGTAGATTCTTTGGCTCCCTTACTGCCCTTGTCACTTCCTTCGATTCTGTCAAGTACTCCTCCCTGTCCTCCCCCCTCCCTGTTTTCTTGTACTTCCTAAAGGCAGCTCTTTTTCTCCTTACCTTTTCCATGACCTCCTTGCTCAACCAGATTGGTTTCTAGGCCCTAGCCTTCTTGATCCAGGCTTTGCAGCAGGTTTTGGTTGCCTCCACTATCCCCAGCTTTATGAGCTCCCACCTCTGGTTAGTGTCCATACTGGGTTGAATTCTGGCAAGGTACCCTTTTACCACTTCCCCCATCCTCCCAAAGTCGGCCCTCCTGAAGTCCAGCACTATTGTGCCAGATTCCACTCCTTCCTTGCCCAGATCCAATGTGAGCCATACTGAGTGGTGGTCACTCCCTGACAGCAGTTCCTCCACTGTAAGTTCTCTTACAAAGTCCCCATTTGCCAGCACAAGGTCAAGGGTATTCCCTAACCTGGTTGGTTCACTGACCATTTGCAGCAGAAGCTGTCCTGGAAGGCATCCAGCAGTACCTGCTCCCTTCTGTTCCTGGTTGTTGGGGTGCTCCAGTCCACTCCTGGCATGTTGAAGTCCCCCACAATCACCAGACTACCCTTCTCACAGGTCCTCCTGATCTGTCCCGCTAGTTCCCTGTCTAACTCCTCCATCTGAGATGGTAGCCTGTACACCACTCCCATTCTAAGAATCCTATTCTTGGAATCCTGGATTTGCATCCAAAGTGACTCCATACTATCCTCCTCCCCTTCCTCCCTTACACACTTCAGTCCTTCCTTCACATATAGTGCCATCCCCCTCCTTTCCCAATCACTCTGTCCCTACGAAATAACCTGTACCCTGGTACAGACAGGTCCCAGTCATTGTATTGGGTGGCCCATGTTTCCGTGATGGCTGCAATGTCCACCTCTCCCTCTGCCATGAGAACCTGTAACTCTACAGTTTTCCTCCCAAGGCCCCTAGCATTAAGGATAACCACCTTCCACCCTTTTCTCCCCCTCCCCTCCTGTCCTCCTTTCCTAGCATCACCAACAGTGCTTGCCATTTGTCCTTTGTCACTGTTATGGGGGGTAAGCTCATATGGTTTCCCAACCTGTGGTCTCTGCATATCTCTTCCCCAACTGCCACCCCCCACTCCTAGTTTAAATTCCCAACTTCCTGTATGTACTGCTCCATCCTCTGTTTCAACACTTTCTTTCCTTCCTCACTCAAGTGTAGTCTGTCCTTGGCATAGAAACCTACTGTCCTCCCAGGTCCCTCCCCACCCCCCCAACAGCCCATATCCTTTAGCACAACACCAGGTTCTTAGTCATCTGTTAAATTCCTCTATTCTTAGCTTTCTTGTTGTGCTTGCCTTTGGCACCGCAAGTATCTCTGAAAAAGTTACTGGTCTTCCCGCCCCCTCACATAATTGTGCTAGTTCCTCAAACCTCCTCTGGACTGTACCTACTGTCTTGTCAGCCAGGTTGTTTGTCCCAAGATGTATAATTATATGAGGCTTGTCCCTACCCCTTCTAGCATATTTCAGAACAGACTGTCCCACCCTTTCCACTGTCATTCCTGGCATGGCCTCCACCCAAATGCGACTATGCCTCTCCCCCTTGCTACCCCACCTAACTCCTCTTAGTACTGAGTCACCCAACACTAAGATTCCACCCCTCTTACTCCCTGCTTGCTTCCATTCATCTCCCTCTCTCATTTCCAGCTCCTCTTCTTCCTCCTGCACATTATTTCCCCCTTTCACCCCTGTTGCAATTCTCCCAGTAGAACTTCCTCCTGCTCCAGTTTGTTCCAGGCATTTATCAATTACTCCTCTAATTTCATCAATTCTCTCCTCCACCTTCTTCCTCTCTTGCAGAGCACAACTATTTTCTGAAGACCCTTCACAAATGCCCGCTCCCTCTCTCTTCATAGTAACCTGTTCTCTCCTTTCCACTCCATGACTTTTGCCACTTCTTCGCCTCCCCTCACAAGTCCCTATCTCCTCCTTCCATTTGTCTTTTGTCTCCTGACCTGGTTTCCCTGGCAATTGTTCTTCCTGGCCTGGGTCCCTTTGTCTCTGCTTCCCTTCTTCTGACCCTCTCCTCACCACTGTTGGCTTAAATCACCCTCCCTCATCTCCCCTTCTTCCTCCCTCCAGTATTGGGCTAAACCCACCCCCAATCTGCCTTGCCTGTCTTAGTTCCTCCTGCAGACCCTCAATCTCCTTTCTAAGATTTTCTATATGGTTGCACACTAAACATCCTCCCACACTCCAGGCAATTTTTAGAAAGACTGGTGCACCACAGTTGTTGTAGCCTACCACCCTACCCATTGCTGTCGTTGCCTACTAGCGACCCCTCACCCTTCCAGATGCAGGATACCAAACACTCCCCCAAGTCTTCCCTCTCCCTCCTCTATCAATGCAAAACATTTTCTTTATTTCCCTTACCTCCTTTGTTGCACACATTTAGATATATTGAGCAACTTCTTTTTATATTCCTATCCACACACAAAAACAGACTTTAAGTAGCCGTTGCACAACCTTCTTCAAACTCCTTCTCCTCCTTTCCCCAATGCAATAACAATGCAAAGAAGTAATAATGAAAGCTCCTAGGTTTGCATTTACTTCCCTTCCACTGAGAGAGCAGTCACCTCTTCGCTTGCTGCTGTTCCTTTCCTGGTATGCCCCTCCTACTCCACACCCCCTGCTATACCAAGTGTTTAGCTTCTGTCAATCATATTTAACAGGGCATATAATCAAGAGTTGGGGGAAGGGGGGCCAAAATTTGTTGACAGGATCAAAGAACACAGTTCAATAGGATTTGTTAAGGTGGCACAGACTTCCACTTTCTCTCTGGGGCCGGATCAATCTAATCAAAATGAAGGTTTTACCATGGTTGTTTTACCCTCTTAGCATGCTTAATGTCTGGCTACCACTGAAGTGGCATAAGAAAGCCCACTCAATAATTTCAGACTTTGTTTGGCAGAGGAAAACCCCTCACAAAGCCTATCACAAATTGATAGCCCCCAAAGAAAAAGGTGGATTGAGAGCGACACATCTGGGTTTACATTACTGGGTAAGTAGCGCCGGTAGGTACCTTAAATGGTTAATGACCCTGACTGAGGAGCTTGCCTTGTCTTAGGATAAATTAGAAATTGAGTTGATTAAGGCGGCCAGTATTGATCCAATTGCCCTTTTATATTCCACAAAGAAAACTCTCCCCCCTAACTTGGTGTCTACACCAATAAATGTTTCTTTATGGATACTTGCTCAGTTATGCTCTTTTCTATGATACTCAGCCAGTAATGATACGAATTAACCTTTGTGCCAAAATCATAATTGAAAGACAGGTGGTAAGATGATCTCAGATACCTGGTTACCTCAGCTGATAGTTTTGAGGGTTAAGGATCTCTTACAGGGGGAAAGATGTTACCCGGTAGAAGCCATTGTTAATAGGTACAAAATTGAACCTAATCAGACTTTCAAGGTCTACCAAGTAAGACATTTATTAGTACAAATATAGGACAGGATTAGGGAAGGCAGGTTGTCCGGAGCATTTTTTGAGACTCTCTCTCAAGTACAGTAGTATGGGAGCCACATGTTGTGTCCAAACTATACAATTAGTTATTTAACCAAGCAGATGTGGAGCTTGATGGAAAGCCTCACTATTGGGAAGGTCAATTCTCAGAGCAAGATAGGAAATGGTATGTAATCTGGCAACACACCTACTGGTACATTACCAAGGATAGACTATGGGTAATGCAGTTTCAGTTTTTAAATAATTTGTTCTGGATCCCATCTAAACTACATAAAATCGGTCGACTACCTAACCCTTTATGTAATAGATGTCATCAGGAAGAGGGGACCCTATATCATATTTTTTGGTACTTCCCTCCAATAAAAGAGCTATGGGAGACAATTAAAACCAAAGCAGATCCTCTGCTCGGGACTGATCAACATTTCATCCAGACATATGTTTAATGCGAGACTATGCCAGTGTAAAAGTGAAGGATAGGAGGTTTTACCTAGCCATGATCTCATCCTCTCTTAAAAAACTAGTACTGAGACATTGGTTGGAACATCTCCCAATAACTTACACAGAATGGTTGCAGGAATTGTTATTCAATCTGAATGTGGAAAAATTTGGGGCGAGCATGAGAAACTGCCTCTCCAGGTATACCAAAACATGGGAGAGGATAAACACTTTATATTTGCTTCAAACTGGAATGCAGTCATCTGGTTAGGGTTGAGTGGTACTGGTGTAAGTCTGAGAATTGAGCCATTCACTGAATAATGCTGAAGGTGATGCTGACAATCTGGTAATAACATGTAGAGGTGAAAGCGGTAGGAGGTGGGTAGGGAGGGAATGGAGGTAGGGTAGGGGTGGGGTGGAGAGAGGGGATAAGAAGTGTCTCACATCACTTCATATCATTCTAGTCAACTTATAATTTCTCTGTATGTAACACTTCTTGCTCTGTATCAGAAAATAAATAAACTTGAATTTAAAAAAAAAAGTGACCTGTAATGCAGATGCAACTTCTGAAATTGTAATTAGGGAGTCTAAGGATTGGACTTTCTCTTCTGGTGCCTGTGGGAGATCCAACTCTTTTTAAGTCCTCTGTGAATTCCACTAGGGTGGCAGTGGATCTGGAGGTGTAATGCTCCCTATAATAAAATTCAAAATCTGACTAATCTACTTCTGGTTTGAGGTGACTTGTTCTGTTTTGTTACCTGGGGTATGAGGGACTCACTCTTCCTCTTTCTTAAGTGTCAAGCTAGGAGTTTCCCAGTTTTTCTCACTGCTCCCCCAGTAGCTCTGGTTTGTGAAGAAAATAACCCTTTTTGCCTTATGAGTAAGGATGGCTTTGAGGTGGAACTTTAGATTGATCACTGACTGGAGCTTTTCCCAAGGTCTTTGTCTGACATTCACATAATACTGTCTCTCTGTGCTTTTAAGCCTTGTAGTATTGTGTGTCACTTCCTGTTTCCTCTTCCCCCTTTCTTACTGCTATGATTCCCTTGTGCTTGTCCCAGCCATGTTTGAATTCTACCACTGTTTTTGGCCCTGCTACCTCAGCTGGTACTTCACCACAGCCTCTGTGAAGTACTTATCCCTTCAGAACTTAACCACTCCAGCATCATATGCCCCCTTGTTCTAGTCCACCCTTTTCTCTGAAAAATAGCCCCCTCCTGTACCTTATTTACCCCCATGAGACATTTAAAGGTATTTATCATAGCCTTCTCCCTCCTCCATGGTGTACATATTTAGCTCCTTTAGCTGTACCTCATAGGGCTTTTGATGCAGACCCTCATCCACTTTGGTAACCCTCCTCTGAACCAAATCCACTCTGGCTACATCCTTCCTGAGATGTGGTCTCCAGGATTGGACACAGTACTCAAGATGGAGTCTTACCAGTGATCTAAATGGGGTAGCACCATGTCCCTCTTCCTGCTGGCTATAGCCCTTGCTATGCATCCTAACATTCCACTAGCTCTTCCAACTGCCTTGTCACACTGCCTGGCCATCTTAATAGAAACACAGAAACATAGAAATTGATGGCAGAAAAGGACATCGAGGCCCACTGAGTCTGCCCAAGTATAATGCCTACATGTTAACCAAAGACCCTACAGGTCTCAGGTAACTTTCATACCCTTGACTTTAAGGCCATCCAGCATGATTACCCCAGTTCTCTTTCCTGCTTGATCTTTGCCAGTATCATCCTGCACATTTTATACTCGGTTCTTGGGTTTTTATGACCCAAATGCATTATTTTACACCTTTTGGCATTAAAACCCAGCTGTCATACCCTTTTTTGGGTGAGTCTTACAAGTTCAATTAAGTGTCTCTTTTACTACTTAAATTATTGCCTAAGGTATAGGCATGGGGTACAGAGGGGAGACAGTGAGTTGTGACAGCTGTGTGGAGCTCTTCTCTAGGAATATGCTCTAGATGAGGGGCACTACCCCATTTGTAGAAGCATGGCAGAGCTCCATACTCAGCTGGTGGCAGAAAGGTAGAAATATACCAGCTGTTTCTTCAGCTCAATTGGAGACCACCTCCACCCTCTCCACTTCCTCAGAGGCCCAATGGCACATGGGGGTGGAAAGTGGTGGGGAGGGGGTGGTAAAGGGAGACCAGTATACCAAGAAAAAGGTTGTCAAGCCAAATGTCATCCAAATGGCAAATAGTTTTCCACCCCTAGTGGACACTCAGGAACCTGACTCAGTTGGGGGGGCTCACAGTCAGCCAATGGTAAGGGGCAGGTCAGCACAAAGGCACCCAAGGGGATGAGCAAGAGCAAGTCTACCAGGAGAGTGTTGGCAATTGGGGACTCAATGATTAGGGGTGTGCAGAGGGTGGTGGGAGGGGGACTGGAAGGGAGGAGGGTGATCAGGTGACTTCCTGTTGCATCAGCTATCTGGGAGTTAGACAAGATAGGGAGGATGGCAGATAGGGAGCAGAGGAAGCTGAGAGTGCTGGTACATCTGGGTACCAATGATCTGGTGAGCCATTCTGTGGAAATGGTGAAACAAAACTTTTGTAGACTGATGGACAGACTGGTGGCACACTCAGCCTCCCTGGCCTTTTCTGAGGTCAACCCTGTGTAGGGCAGAGAAGTAAAGAAGGATGGATTTAAAAGGGATGAGACAGAGGATTTTAGTGGATGGCTTAAGGGATGGTGTCAGTAGAAGTGGTATCATTTTGTGGGACTGGGGGGCATCTAGGATTGGAGGCTTTTCAAGGGTGATGGACTCCATCTGACAAGAGAAGGGGCCTTCACACTGGTGCAGATATTTGATGTCTATATTACATGTTGTAATTGACTGCAGGGAAGACTGGGGCTAGGGAAACACAGCAACAGGTGGGAAGAAGGGGATCCTAGCTAGTACTCCCCCATATGTGTGGGCTAGTAGCAGTTCAACGCGTATAAAAAGGGATGAGGTACGATCTGGTCCAGGTGAATGGATGTTAAAGAGGATTATTACAAAATAGGCAAACACCAAGAAAAACAAGAGGCCTAGAGAAAATGGGAAATTCAAGGGTCATAGATGGGAATAGCAAAGTTGGTTTGAGGGTCAGATGGAAGGGGGTATGTTGTAATGCCAAGAGCCTGGGTAATAAAATCAGCAAGCTAAAGGCACTGATGGCAAACACTGAGGTAGACCATGTGACCACCATGGAAAGGTGGGTTGCAGATAATAATGACTGGGATCTGGTGGTTCTGGGGCACTCATTGTTCAGGAGGGACAGAGGAAAATGTAGAGGTGGAGGAGTAACCCTCTATATCAGGGATGGCATTGAGGTGGTGGAAGATATGTGCATTAAGGGTAATAACAGGGAGTCAGACTCACTGTAGGTGCAACTCATTGCAGCCTCAAGCAAGAAAATATGCTTGAGGGTGGTCTATAGACCCCCAGGGCAAGGGGTGTGGAGGGGCAGAGAGCTTGCAGAACTTGAAAGGGGGGTAGTGAAAGCAGAAGTAGTGGTAGTGTGTGATCTGAACCCGACAGACATTAATTGAAAAGCTCTGGTGGCCAGGATCACCTGAAATCAGGCCTTGTTGGATGCACTCTTGAACTGTCTCCTGGTACAGTTAATTAGGGAACTCACCATGTGGACTGCCATTCTTGATATGGTGCTTACCAATTTGGAAGTAGAGAAGCCACTAGGGAACAGTGACCATAACTCCATTTGGTTTGAGCTGGTCCTTGGGACTTGAAAGCCCCATCTGAGAACTGAAGTCCTTGATTTTAGGAGGGTAGACTTCAGCAGACTGAGGGAAATTGTCAGGGAAAAGTTATTCGGGATAGGCAGTTTAGGTGGGATGGAAGAAAGATGGGGGTAACAAAGGGGCCTTCCTCAAGACATCTAAGTTATGTATGAGAACAGTAACCAAAAGGAACAAGTTCAAGAGACCATTATGGTTTTCAACAAAGGTCAGGGAAGCCATAGGGGCTAAAAAAAAAGGCCTTCTGCAAGTACAAAGTAAAGCAGGGGGGTAAGAATAGAGTGAATATTTACTGAGAAATAAGGAGTCAAAGAGTGGTGTTAGGGAAGCAAAAGCAGACAGAGAGCTGCATATTGCAGAAATGGTCAAGGATGGAGAAAAACATTTCTTCCAGCATATTAGGGAAAAAACAAAGAAAGGAGGGGGAATCATTAGGCTACTGGAGGGGGTGTTGTGATAAAGGAGCATGGACCAAATGCTGCTATCCTTAATGATTATTTTTGCCCAGTTTTCACTGGGAAGAAAGACAAGCCATTGGCTCAGTGTTGCATCAAAGTGGTGGACAAGGGATCCTGGAGATGGCGCAACCAAAATTTACAAGCAACAGATTCCAGAAAGGGCTGGTGGTCCTAACAATAGATAAAACCCTAAGACCAGATTGCTTGCATCTGAAGATACTCAGGGAAAGAGCAGCAGAGCTGGCTGAACCACTGGTAGGACTATTCAACAGCTCACTATGGAGGAGGTAGTCCCTAAAGACTAGAGGGTGGCAGATATTTTCCACTCCATAAAGTGGGTGACAAGGAACAAGCAGGGAACTACAGACCTGTCAGTCTGACCTCTATCACAGGAGAGAACAATAAATAAAGCAACCGAGGCAAAACCTGTCCACATAGGTGATAATCTGAAGAACTCATCATTTATTTGACCACATTTCACTTGGATATGTCCATGCTTCATTAAAGAAGATGTATTCAAGTGAAATATTAAGTATTTTCCAAATGATCATGACATCAATGGCAAAATACAAGTGCCAGATGGCTGTGACTGTCTTTTTACAACACATCATGTTCAAATAAATGGTGAGTTACTCCAAATTATCACCTGTGTGGACAGTTTTTGCTTTGGGATCTTTATTATTTATTGTTCTCTGGTATGCCTTGCAATTTGGCACCTTGGCCATGTGTGGAGAGTTTGTGGGATAGCAGATGGACCAGACACAGGACTTCGGTTCAACACACAATTTGTGTGTGATGTTTATTTGAAACACAGAGAATAACCTTAAGCAATGACATACGCCGTCTTCAATACATCAGTTTGCAGCAACAGACTATGCATGTCTTTTCTCTGCACTTAGTCAGCATCTGCTGACCCACTGATCTATCATTCCTGTGGAAATGATCCATGCCCTATGCTCGTCTTGCATATTTAGGTGATGGGGAGCTAAAAAAAAAGAAAACCCCCAAAACAAGCTAAAGACAAAGAATCACAGTGCAGAACCACTGAAGCAAGGTTTACCCCAAAGGGTACAGGCAATAAAGGCAAATTTCAAAGAAACACAACATCACACATACCCCATACTGCAAAGCATCATGGTATGTATATGCAAATCACCATGAAATTTTAGTCTGGTTCAGCTTAAAGCAGGAATGCATGATGCCAAAGGGCCTCTCATAGAATCTGTAATTTACATGCATTTTAAATAGCACAATGGAGGTTTTCTGATATTTCTAGCCCGGTAACTTAATTTTTATAATACAGTCCCCTAGTAACTTTTTACCTTTATCAAAAATACCTAGTGCCATGGTGTTTTCAACATTCACAGGTTTCATACACATATGGCATATACATCAAGATATTTTTTTTTTCATATAGCTGTTTGGTCCCTGCCACCTCCTCCCACCAACTGGTGATGGGATACATAGATATTTTACAAGTTTTCTCCCCTGCCCCCCCAAGGCCCCATCACATGGCTGTGTGAGCATGTGGAGGCATGCTATGCACCCCGTGATGCCAGCTCTGCCCCTTCCACCTCCCGGAGCTGTTTGCCACCCTCTCTGTGCCTATGCTACCCACTGGACCTCCACCTGGTGGGAGCGGAACTACAGGAGGGCACCAATCCACCCTCAAAACACTCAGAAGAGGAGAGCTGCCCATCAGTATGCTTGATCCTACTCCGCCTCCCCCCCCTACACTGGCACCCTGATGACCCAAGGTCATTCCCGAACCCAGATCACCGGTGTAGTACAAGGTGTGGCATCCAGTGCCTCAACCCTCTGTGCCACCTAGCCGGCTCATATCAAGGTACTTTATGACATAGTGCTATTGCATAGTAAATCCAACAATGAGAAACATAGCCTGTTGTTTAGCATGAGCTTGGAGGTCACCACAATAACCTCCTTGTACGAGGACCTGAGAGCAAAAATGAAAATTAAAGAGGACACTACAGCATAGTCAAGAAAGGGGAGGGGCACCTATAGGTGGCCAATCTTATGGACTAGAAATTGTAAAGGATAGATTAGGCTAAGAAATAGAAGAACTGATGCAGCATATTTAAGAAAAGCTCAGTCCTCAAGAGTGGCAGGATTGCTAGTCCAATGAATGTGTTTCTACCTTTATCATAGTGAAGTTGATGGAGTGACTGGTCAAAGAAGACCGTGTGTGTCTGCACTACCTGGAAAACAATGGTCTCCAGTATAGTAAATAGCACAGGTTCATAGCAGGGAGGTCCTGTCAGATGAACCTGATAGTTTTCTTTGATTGAATGATATGGGGACTGAATACAGGCCACACCATGGATTTGCTCTAGTTCAGCTTCAGCAAAGCTTTTTACTCATTGCTTCACAGACACTTGCTGAAGAAGATGGAGGATCTGAGTGCAGATAAGGGCATTGTTAACTGGGTGAGAAAATGACTAAATGGTAGGCAACAAAGAGCTGTGGTCAATGGGGTCAAGCTGGAATAGAGGAAGACCACAAGTAGGATGTAACAGGAATCTGACCAGGGCCTTGTCCTCTTCAGTATGTTCATCAGTAATACTGAATATTGTATCTGAGGCAGGCTGTGTCTCTTTGCAGATGACACTAAGCTCTGAAGGAGGGTGGATAGCAGTGAGGGAATCAGGGAAATGCAGAGTGGCTTACAAAACCTAGAGGGGTGGTCTAAGGTGTGGCAGTTGAAATTCAAAGTCAAATAGTGAAAAATAATGCACCTAGGGAATAAGAACCCCAGGATAGAGTACTGGATGGGTGGGGTGAGACTTAGTACTGTGGTTGAGGAACGTGATCTAGGAGTTATCATCAGTGATGCCCTCAAGCAATCAAACCAGTGCAACAAGGCCTATGGTATGGCAAGTAGGATGCAGTGGTGTATAGGGAGAGGTGCTGATAGCAGGAAGAAGGAGGTAATTCTTCCCCTTTATAAATCATTAGTGAGGCCCCACCTGGAGTACTGTACCTAGTTCTGGAGCCCTCACCTCAGGAAAGATAGAGACAGGATGAAAAAGGTACAACGCAGGATAACAAAAAGAAATCAGGGTAAAAAAGGCAGATCTCATAAGAAGCATCTCAAGGCACTGCTTAATATGTAATCTCTGGAGACCAGAAGGAAGAGGGTAGACATGATAGAGATTGGAGACCTTCAAGTTCCTAAAAGAAATAAATAAGATGAACTGTGAGGAACTATTTAGCTTGAATGCTGGTCCAAGGTCATGAGGACATGAGTGGAAACTCAAGGAAGGAGGTTCAAGAGAGGCATAAGGAAGCATTATTTCACAGAAATGATGGTGGAGCTGTGGATCACTGCTAGCTGAGGTGGTGGGCACGAAATGGTTGATGGTTTCAAGCATGGTTGCGACAGAGTGAAGAGTATAGTGGTTACTTGGGGAGACAAACTCGGCAAGAAGAATAAGGAGAAGGAAGGGAGGGCTAGGATCCAAGATGGACAGTAGGTCTCAGGGTTAGATAAGGAATGTGGGCAGACTGGATGAACCATTGGCCTTTTTTCTGCCATTATTGTCTATGTTTCTATGTTTTGAACAAGATGGAAGTCAAGATGGGATTAAGCATATAGTTTCAGCAAAGGAGTTGAACTTTCCTTTTTGTGTTTTGTTGAGATCATCAATACCAGGTGGGTGTGGGTAGGTGGAAGGTAGCCAGAAGCACCAAGTTTTCTCATCAGCAAGAATGCTGATCTCCCCCACAGCGACGGGACAATACCGCGCATATGTCACGCCTCTGAAATGGGTGTTTTCTGTGGCGAGGCTCTTCCACCTCACCCCAGACTTTAGGATTCCAACTCCAAGTCAGAGTAGGTTGGGGGAGGGCAAAACACTGGGGAAGGTGAAACACAGAAAAAGGACCATTACAGAGAATGTCACCATAATGGTCTTTTTTCCAGTTTCGCCGTTGGGGTGTCGATGAAAAGGGGTGCACTGATGGTAGCCAGTGAAAGTGTGCTTAGTGAGGCAACTTGCAGAATAGTAGGGGCACTATATTCAAGAAGGTGGCAATTGCTGGACCGATGGCACTGAGGGTTGAGATGCTGGATGCCACATCTCGTACCACGCCAGTGACCTGGGCTCAGGAGTGAGCCCGGGCTGCCAGGGGACAGCTCTCCTCTTTTGGGGAGGGTGGGATCCGGATTTCCTGGCAGCAGTGACTCCCAGTGGAGACTGGAAATGCATCAGCTGTGGGGTCACAAACGCAAGGGGTGGAGGCATCGGCGGACATCCACAAGAGGGGTGAGGGAATATGCTTAGCTTGAGCTGGATGTCATTGTGAGTCCACACCTCTGAGGGGGACCTTCACAATCACGTACAAGAAAAAGGAAAAACCCCAGCTCCTGAAGAAGATGACAGCAAGCCAGCCCCATGCCCACTGTCGGACCCCGCCTTCCCAGATCCTGATATCCTCTGACCTATACCAGACCACCAAAAGAAGTTGAAGGAGCACCTAAGATAAGAGGAGGGTGGCCCTACCCTGTGGGGCACAGGCCAGGGGGGACTATGGTTGTACAGGGTGCTAGGTCAAGGTTCTTGGGGGCACCTAGGGTAAGGGAAGTCTCAGGCTGGGTGAAACAAGCTGGGGATGCCTGAGGAATGCCTCAGGACCAGCAACCGGAGGGAAAAAGAAGAGGAAAAAAAAGAAGGTGAAATTTAATTAGCAGCAACCCCAATGGGACTCTAAGTAGAGGATGCTTTGTTCTCTTTGCTTTTCTTTGTTTTTCCCCATAGCAGAAGTCTTAGAAGGAGTAGGGCATAGGTTGTGTGTGTTCAGGTGAGTGGGGTGGGTCGCGGACCATTTGTCTCCATGGGTTCTTTATGTAGTATACTTAAAGAGAAGGGGATGCTAACAGGAAGATAGTGAGGGGGGATACTGAGGAAGTGGGTGGGCATAACTCAATTGGACCAACCCTGCAGGTGCATCATACCCCATGTAATAGAAGGCCTGAGGAAGAGGTAGTGTCCAGCTGGATGAGAATGTGCTATATAGAAATATTCCTAGCAGCTGAGATGGACTGCGCAAGTCTATTCAGGCTCAGCTCCAAAGAAATAGCCTTTGCCTCTGGTCCTAGGATTATCCTTCTCCTGGAGAAACTCCCAGTGTGAAGTGAAGGAATTTATCTGGTCAAGGGGAACAAGTCATGTTAATGAAAAGTACTTAAAAACATAATATTAATGGTGAGGCAACCATGCTCTCTGTTTCCTCATGCTTCTCTGATGGGGTCTGCTGGTTCTTCAGTTGAAAAGGGGGACTGGTGGAAAGTAAGCTCCCAGGAGGGAGTTTTTTTTGGTATCATCAGTACTAAGTTAACAGGTTGTAAGTCCTCGTTCAGGTGTGTGATGGATGAGATACCGAATGAAAGATGGGGGATTCAGTGCCACTACTGGGTTGAAGCTTTCATGCTTAGGGAGTACCACAGTTTCTGTGGTTTATTTAGAAAGATGAGGGGCATAAGCCAATAGGACATCATTGTTAGCTGCATACAAGTGCCATTCTGCACACAGACCTCCTGGTAGTTGCTTGGCTAAGAGTGCTGAAGTTCCCATTAATATGGTTTGTTTGAGTTCTCTGATATCTGTGAGTGGGCTGACACCTAGTCTCTTTGTGGGAGATAACCACAAGACACCACTCTGCCTTCACACCATTTCCAATCATCATTCGTCCCAAACCCTGCACTACCAAATCTGTCTGTCACACGTAAAACAGTAAATAAGGGCAGAGAAATGGAACAGCACCAGACCAAGGAGAAATAACCCTGTCTGTAAAGCAAGCCCCAGGTGCTGGCCAGTGATTTACCAGTTTACCAGGAGGGAGAGGTGAGAGGGAATTCAACATCGAAGATATGGATGGAAACTGAGCAGGAGAGGGGAAACTGGCTGCAATCCTCAGCCACTGAGGAGGGCAACTAAGTCAGAGAGAGAAGTGATACAAGGTTATGCAGTATATCATCAGTCTCATGAACTCCATCTCTCTTCCCATTGCATCAGACTTTTAAGTCCTTCACATACCCGGTGAAAGAACCAAGGCAAAAAGAGAGTTTAAATTAAAAACAACATAGCATCATATACATTAAGAACGTACTGAAATTAGACTGTCAAACACTAGGAAAATTGTTCCACTGAACCATTCTCAGAACTTGGTGCCTCTAGAGGTGGGCAATGGCAGGAACAGGGTGCCTGCCAGTAGCCCAGATGCATGGTGCAGTGTACTTACAGACTTGACCCAGATGAGCCCCAGGGAGAAGGAATCAGAATCCGCTGGTGAGGTAACATAAGGGATATCCCCATCCCACTGCAGCAGCGAGCTGTCACCCACACTACCTGATGGACATATGTTCATGTCAAGGTCCTCTCAAGTGGCCTTGGAATGTGGTTCAACATCCTGAGATTGGGCACTACCATCCAGGATAGAGGCCCTAGACTCCCTGGTCCTGCTCTGCTATCTCGGGAATGAAGTGAACAGTCTAGCATCTCTCTCTTCTTGTCCCTTCAGCACTGTCTGTTGGGTCACCTATTGTCACAGTCCTGGTGCTGGATTCTGCTCCCCCAGCCAGTGCTGTAAGATCCCTTGTGGTGGCTATGTTTCTCTGTGTACATCCAAAAATTGGGTTAAAGTGTCCATTTTTGTAGTGCCATCCTTTCCCTTTCTTGTATTGCTAGGCTATGAGTGGAATAAAAAGGAGATGGCTTCTTGAGGGTGGTGGAAGGAATGCCACAGTCCATTCCACTTTATATTCAAGGTGGCTAGATATCATAAAGAAACAATTGTACTCATATGCTGCACTTAATGTTATTTCTGTTATTTGCTATTCACTGCTGCCAATATTGTTGTAATAATGTTTGCTGTTGTATGCATGTATGCATTTCCATTTTCCTTTCCCCCGGGACACACAGTGAGACTGTTGTTCAGTGTGCCCTTCCTGGTGAAGCATTTCAATAAATAAAATAAATACATAAAAAAATGGGGACAGTAAGCATGGTAAGGTCTTTTTTTCATAGGACCAAAAGCCTTGTGATGGTCCGCCAAGCCCTTTAAGTAATCTTGGAAGAAGTAGACAGTGAATCTCTTCCATTTGAGCAGTCCCCTTTACCTGATGATTTTAAGGATTTGCTCTTTAATGCTGAATTTCAAGAAATATGCCAGGATCAGGCAGGGGGCTCCTCATTGGGTTGCAGTGCCAAGGACTGGTGTGCCTTTTCAGTCTTCACATGCTGGTCCCAATACTAGTCCAGAAATTGAGCAAAAGCTGACTGTTGGAAAAAGATAATGGCTTTTAATTCAGCCCCCTCTGGAAACCTAACCAGCCATGGGTTGTTGCAGTGGCTGTGGTTCTTCAGATTGTCCACCTTAGTCCACAGCACCTGGACTTGCTACTCTAGCTCCACTGTCCTGTCGTGCTAGATTGAGGCATGGGTATTTAACTTCCACATGTAAAGTTTATCATCTGTAAGTCTCAGTTCCACTGCATCTTCCTTTTGTGCCAGTGCTGATATGATCCCCTTATAGATCTGATGCTGTTAAGTATTTGCTGTATCGTGTTCTTCCTATCTTGATCTCATTGAGATTGGTCAGGCTTCTGGGTGACAGCACCACTGCCATGTCGTGTGTCCATGAAGTGAGTGAAACATGCAAATGCATACCCAGCAACTGGTGCCACTACTGTGTAGATCCCAAAATAAAAACACTGCCTGAAAGTGTGAGAACTCCCAAATCACGTGGTACTATTTTTAACTTGATTGGTCTGTTTTTCATGAGAAAACTGTTGAATTTCTTAGAGGCCAGATCAGATCTCACACTCTAAGTGGACATCTTGTTTTGTGGCTCTCTAACTAGTGCTGGATTCCTAATACAATTTTGAAATATGACATTCTTAAGCAATAGTGCAACAAAACATTTTCATAAAAAGTTGGTTTTCAGCTACTGCCAATACAAATATTAGCATACCTGTCTAATCTGCTTTTTCCAGGTCATTCATTTGTATTTCTATATGCTTACACAACTTAGTGTGGTGTTGTGTTTGTGTAACTTGCTGAATAAACTTTGTTGTGGCTGTTCATCTCTCTGTGCCTTGGGAATACCACCCTGTGGGGATGCTGAAGGCAGGGACCCTTTAAAAGAGTTACACCCCTAGAAGTGCTGCTGGAAGGATTACCTTAGGCCAACAGTTCTCAAACTTTGTCATAGTGAGCCTCCCCTAAGCCATGGAAAAGATCTTGAGCCTCCCCCAAAATACTGAAATATTTTTGGGCCTCCCCATAGAAAAATAGCCTACTTTTCACAGATACATCAGGAATAAATTGAAACCTCTTTGCATAGCTGGCTCTCATGTTAAGCTTATTGTAACCCCCTCCCAACAGGACAACCTACTTGCGCAATATTTTGGCTCTCGAACTATTGTTACCCTTACTGCCATACCTTCATGGATCAGATTGCTTTCCATTTGCCCTCTAACTGAATAACCTTCCTGATGACCTCTGCCTCTCCCTGCTCTTAAGCAACTTCTCAGGGATCATTTTGCTCCTCCTGCTCTTATTCCTAGTACCTGTATGGTTAACTCTTGTATTTGGACAGTTCTGCTGCCAGTCTAATTGATCAATTGTTCCTTACATTGTTAGTTTATTGTTAATTTGTTTGCACTTTTATTCATTTTGTATTGTTTGAGTGTTTTGCAGTTAAATTCTGAACTGTATTCTCTCACTACCCTTCTCTGGTTACACCTGATATAAGCCATGGCTCAGTGTACAGTACCTTCCCTGGTCACAGACTTGTGAATAAATACATAAATTCACCTACTATTATCCTCTTTCAGTTTGCCTTATCCTTTCACACAAAATCTATAAAGTTCAAAAGTGATATATAATACTTTTTCAAGACTTGTTCGAGCCTCCCCTGGAACAGGTTGGGGCCTCCCCAGGGAGGCTGGCCTCACCATTTGAGTACCCCTGCCTTAGGCTAAAGGCATCTTAGGAAAAGCCCCTAAGGAAAGAGACTAGCCACTAGAGGAGGCTGGGAGGATGGTGAGGGAAGAAAAAAGCTTCTGAATGAAGCAGAAAGGAAGAGTTTAAATAGGTCAGGCAGGGGGACATGGCTGTTGCTACAGCCATTGATCTACAGGCTAAAGCATTTTAATTCAATGTGCTTACGCAACTTAGTGTGGTGTTGTGCTTTTGCAACTTGCTGAATATACTTAGTTGTGGCCATTCACCTCTCTGTGCTTTGGGAATTCCACCCTGCAGGGATGCCAAAGGCAGCAACACAGAAGGAGGGTTCCATCCCTAGAACAGGCACAGGAAGGATTCCGTTAGGCTAAAGATAGCTTAGAAAAAGCCCACAAAGAGTTGATCAGAAAGCATAACAGAAGTAACGAGTTGGTATCGAGATTAGAAAATATACATTGGTCATCAGAGATGAGGGTAATGGTCAAACATAACTGAAATGAGTAACGATTTTAATGAAGGTTGAATGAATTATTACCAAGGAGAGAGGGAACAGAAAAGGAGAGCCACCATCCATCTCCATCCAACAGTGGAAATCTACTGTACCTTAATAACTGCAGAAAACTACCTAAACGTAAGGAGTAACTAGAAATTATGACCTTTGGCACTGAGGAGAGGAAACTCCCCCCTTTGAGGAGAAATCATCTGGGGATCCAAGGCCTAGGTTACCTTCGCCGCAGGCTAGGGATGTTTTACTTAGTGACTGATCTGCTGCTGAAATTTTGAAACCCAATCCAAGGGAAGGAAAATATTCCGATTAGGTGGAAAGCTCTCACAATCCCTCTAACAGGAACGCCATGAGAATTTGCAAGACTCCTATGCAACAATGGATACTCTGAAGCTAGAGCAGGACCCCCCCCCCCCAAGGCAGGAGGAGGAGAGCAATGACCACTGAGGCACTCGGCCATCTTACCACCTAAAAACAGACCAGGTGAACCAGATGCAGTCACGGGGACAATGGCGTAGAGGGCAACGCCAAACCTGATTCAGCTAGCTAAAGGAGTGCTCTTGGGCATTTGGGACCCATTCTTATAGCTGAAGGTTTAAATTCTACATCGAGAGGTGACTTTAATCAGTGAAAATGGCTAAAGCTCCACTCATGGCGAGGACATGCCCACCATGGGCCAGATGAGAAGGATCTCACCCCGAGTTTCACATGCTCAACTTCAGTGCAGAGTGAAACCATCAACTGCAGGGCTGCCCTGAGCCATAGAAAGTAATTGTTATGGTTGACATGCCTGTGATTTATAAAGGACAACATAAAGTCAGCTATAAAGCGTTAAATATAAGAAGGCCGGGCGAAGCAGCTGTCAGTTAGGTATTGGTATGCGATATGAATGACTGAGATGACTGACTGATACAATTGACTGAGGAGACTGATGGATAGGAAAGCTTAATTTGATTGACTGATATGAGCAAGCCAGAAAAGCAAGCCAATCAATTCCATTAAAGAAGCCGGTGTCATAGGAGGTAGGTGATCAAGTAGTGAGAGGCTGTGAAGCCATTAAGCAGTGAGAGACTGTGATGTCAGAAACTGATTCAAAGAAGTTTAGTGTAATTGGATCGATGAGGTTTAACAGTGATTGCTATGGTTGCAGCATAAATAGAGACTTGATACGAGTGGCATGAATACCTTAAATGCCATTAAGGCTGAGTTAGGTTATTTAAGTAAGGAGCATTTGCAAAGCAGTAATGGAATGGAATGAAGATCTTGAAGCCATGTATGCTGCAAGGTTAATGTATTTATGGCACGGGGTCATAATGATGCAAGACATTATGCTGAAGAAATATACTGCAATACCAATACAGCGCAATATATTGCCAGTGGCAAAAGTCTGTGTTTTGCAGGGGGAAGTGCCACCAGAACCCACCACAACTAAAATAATCAACTGGGGGGGGGGGTTGGACACTTAATTTACACAAAATGTGAATAAAAGGAAAATTACATGTGTCTGAGACCGGGACTCGATACTCGGTCCACAGACACACTACCTCCATTGCTGCCTGTGGCTCATCCCATCAAGCCATGGCAGCTGCTCAGTAGGCCCTCCTCCAACCAGAGAATTTATCCTCTGCAAGAGAAAGAGACAGGGGCCCAGATATTCAAACTGTGCCAGTCTGAGGCGCAAGCCCCTGCGCTGCTCAAAATAGTTGCGCAGGGGTGTGGCCGGGGTGATATTCAAAGGGGTTGTGCTGTTGAGCAACTCCTTTGAATACTCCTTGAAACCACAACACTAGCATGCGCGGTGGAACTAACGCTACAAGTTGCCAGAGTTGAGCATTCGGGCGGCAGCCCTACCGACAGTCAGTCGGGCGGCAGCCGGGCGGCAGGCGGTGGATGCTGTCGCCGCCGCGGCGGGGAGCGGGATGGAGGGGCTTCGTGGGTGGGTGGGGGACACAGACACCAGGGAGATGTTTGGGGGTTGTGCTAGACATTCTGCCCGCGATCGGGCTTTACGTCCACTGGACCACCAGGGAGTTATTCGGGCTGGGGGGGGGTTACATCTGCCCGCGATCGGGCACTGGGGGTTTATACAGGTTCTGCCTGCGATCGGGCACTGGGGGTTTATACAGGTTCTGCCCGCGATCGGGCTGTGGGATGTGGGGGACATGTACGGTACTGCCCGCGATCGGGCTGGTGGGGGCACAGGGAGCGTTGGGGCCAGCCAGGGTGGCAGCTGCTGTGTTGCACCCTGCAATGCAGCAGCTCACCTGTGGGTGGCCCCCGACGAAGCCTTTTTTTGGCTCTGCCAGCGGGCGCAGCTTGGATTATGATGCACAACCCCGCGCAACCCGACTGAATATCGGGTTGCGCAGGTTATGCATGGATCCTTCCCCTCCTGTTGAGCATACATTCATTTGCATTGCTCTCTTGCGCAACCTGGTGCCAGTGGCGTAACTGCCTCCTGCTGAATATCGCAGAATGGCGCATTTTGGACTTGCGCATGGCGCAACCCTGTTGCGCATGGCGCAACCCTTTTGAATATCTGGGCCAGGGTGTACAATCTCTCATAGATCCTTCAGCAGTTTTGCACCCTGTCGCTATTCCCACCCGGGCTGCCTCTGATGTGCACCATTCTCTATACAGCAAACTAACCCAGTAGGTGTATTTATGCATGGATAACTGAAAAGTCATGCAGGCAAAAGGAGCAGAGCAAAATCATACAGCTTACATAAAAGCATGCTCCTACTACTTGGAACCATGATGCCCCACCATGACATCACAGTCCTCTGCTGTGGGAATAACAGGAAAGTAACAAGATCAGCACCATGAGACCAAATAGCAATGGTGATGTTGGTAGGGAAGAACCTCCCCCCCCAAAAAAAAATTATGCAGCTAATTGAATGGTTAAAATTTCAGTATGGCAGAATTTAGAAATGGATTGCTGAATTTTTTGGTAAAAGAATGATTTGGTAAAATTCTGAGTCTGTACTATAGATTAGGTAGCAGATTAGTGATGAGAAGGCTGGACAAAGCCAGTGGCCTGGGAGAAGTAGGATACTATTTTAAGATAGGAACACATGAGCTAGGATAACACAAATACAGGGAGTGGCAGCTAGCTGAGCAGACCAGGTGCAAACAATTAAGGTGGAAGCATGGGAGACAGCATAGAAACAAAAGTGTGAGCTGAAACATATGATAACAATTGCATGAAACTGATGATTGCTATGAAGGGAAGCAGGCTTGAGTTGAAGCATACAGATAACAATGCAGTGAATTGAGGGTTTGCTTTATCTGGTAAGTAAATTGGAGCTTGAGAGCTCAGATGCAAGATTAGGACAATATAAACAAAGGGCAAGAGGATGGTAGAAAAACTAGAAAGCTCCCCAAAAAGAAGAGCACAAAATGAAAAAGACAAACACAGGTGAACAGAAAAACAAGCAACACAAGAAGCATGAAGCAGTCAGAGGCAACAAATGCTAACAAAAATGTATTTATTTATTTATTAAATTTTGGTGACCGGGTAGGCCCACTGAGCCCCAAAGGTCCCTTTTTCAGGGGCGACCCAGGATAACAATACAAGTTATAAGAATGAACAAGGACATAAGGAACATTTGAGGCATTGTGAGTTACATCATGAGGTGGTTACAGTAAAGAAAAATAGTTGATACAGGCATGGTTACAGGCATGGTAAAAGAAAAACAGTGGATACAGGCATGGCTTACAGGCATGGTAAAAGAAAAGCAGTGGATGCAGGCATGGGTACAGGCATGGTTATCATCATGACATGTAAGCAATTGGTAGTACTTTGCATGTAGTTTATTCAGGGGTTACACGTGGCCTCTGACAAGCAGTCTGTATAAGGCAGGTAGTAGAAGATTAAGCTAGGAGATGGGAATTGGACATGAGGGGAGTACCTTAGGAGCTTTAAGTGCCATGACAGTGGCATGCACTTGAGGTCAGCAGATGGGACTTAAGCCTGGTGTGGAAGTTCATGAGTGAGGAGGAGGCCTGGACCTGGGGAGGGAGCTTGTTCCATTGGCAGGCTGCTTGGGAGGAAAAGGATCTTCCGCCAGCATTTTTCCTTACCTTAGTGACTTCTAATAGTGCTCTATCTGAGGTCCTTAGGTTCCTTGGGTTGTGTTTGAGGGTTATGGCCCCAGCAATGCTTGGTGGAGCATGGGGTTTGAGAAGCTTGTAGGCCTGGACAAGCAAGGGGTGCTGGAGGTGGGCGACCAATGTGGGCCAATGAAGATTGGCCAAAGTGTCACAGTGGTGACATCTTGGGTGGTCTAAGGTTGCGAAACAAGCTATTTTATTATAGAGTTTGCATCCTGGTAATCTCTTGTTTAGCCATGCCCTGTATAATAGGGGCCACAAAGGTCAGGTTGGGTAGAAGGACGCTGGTAGCTATGGAGAGCCTGGCTTCAGGGATGAGTTGGTCCCTGAGTCGGTACAGGATGCCAAGTTTCCGATGTAGGGTCCTGGTGATTTGGTCTACATGTTCCTTGTATGTGATATTCTGATCCAATGTGAGGCCTAAGTATTTAAGGGAGGGGACTACGTTAATGGCTTTACCAGAGAGTGAGGTTAAGGAGAGGGATGAGGACCTGTCAAATCCCAGGGATCTTGGCCCGAATAGCATTGCCTTGGTCTTGTCGGCATTTAGTACCATTCAGTTCTTACATAGCCAAGTCTCTAGTGAAGTGAGATCCTTTTGGAGTAGAGGGCCTAGGGCAGCCACGTCACTCAGGGTTCAGAAGATGACAGTATCATCAGCGCACTGCACAACCAAGCTCTTCCCACAGTGGGTACGCAGGTCATTGGTAAACAAAGAAAACAGGAGGGGGCCTAGAATTGAGCCCTGAGGTACAGCCTAGTTTAGGGGTAGTGGGTCAGACATGGTCCCTTTCCCTGAGACCCTCTGTGCCCTGCCTGATAAGTAGCTCCCAAACCACTTCAGGGCATGATTGTCTAGGCCTATATTTTGCAGCTTCTGTAGCAACAAGTTGTGGTCGATGAGGTTGAACACCTTGGATAAGTTTATAAAGACTGCACCAGTGGGTATTCCTTTGTCCAGTGCCCTGAGAACTTCATCCATGAAGTTAATGAAGGCAGTGTCAGTACCATGGTTTGTTCTAAATCCATGTTGTGAAGGGGCAAGGAGCTGATGAACTTCCAGGTAGTCCCTGAGTTGA
Source organism: Neoceratodus forsteri (assembly GCA_016271365.2). NCBI lineage: Eukaryota > Metazoa > Chordata > Ceratodontiformes > Ceratodontidae > Neoceratodus > Neoceratodus forsteri. Next base: position 760,782,234 of record CM057455.1, on the reverse strand, counting down.
TTGTAGATGACTCTTTCTTACACCTTAGCAAGTGAGCAGAGGAGGGAGATGGGCCTGTAGTTGTTGAGTTTTTCCCTGAGCCCCCCTTTGTGAATAGGGACAACATTGGCATGTTTCCATGGGTCAGGGACTGCTCCTTCCCTCAGTGGTCGATTGAGGAGCATGGTTATAGGCCAGGCTAAGGAGGTAGCTCCTGCCTTGAGTAGCCGAGGGTTGATACCATCGGGTCCCCCAACCCTTTGGGTTTCAGGTTCCTTAGGAGTTCAAGAGAAACACAATGAACAGAACCCAGCATAAACCAAGCAGTGCTCAGAGCACTAGCAGTGCTGGGGGGGGGCAATCCCCAGCAAGCCCCAAGGGAGAAGACAGACCAACAGTGCCTCCATCTGACAAAGAACAAAGAAAAAAGGTTCTGAATGAAGCAGGAAAGAAGAGTTTAAATAGGCCAGGCAGTGAGGCATGGCTGTTGTTTCAGCCATTGAACTATGGGATACAGCCTTTCAATTATTTTCTTGATTCTTACCCTAGTCAGGTCTACAAAGTTATTTCTAATCCACGTGTGGTGGTCAGCTTTTTTCTTGAGAAAAAAATTAATTAAAACATTTATAAAAAAAACTGAAATTTTGGAGGAAGTAGAACATTTTACCATAGGTTCATAGGTGAATACAAGTTCAAGGGACTAGCCCATGATGAACTTGTCACCTTTAGCTAAGGTGGAAATAATATTTGTGTTCTCCCATGTATGAATCAAGATTCATCTTGAATTGCTGTAAGTTAGTATTTAACACTACCTCTGTCTGTAGGGCATTCCAAATTGGAGTTGCTCTCTGGGTAAATCGAGTCCTTTTTTACAGTTTTATTAATGTTAGTCTTTAAATTCAGCTTGTGAGAACTGGTGTTACTTTAGGAAGCATGTCAATCCAAGCAGATGGTCTCAAACAGGGTAGGATCTCTGGTGGATCTATATATCAAATGGAGATCTCCTCTCAAGAGCGATATTCTAAAGGGAATAGTCCTAATGCTGTCAATCTGTTTTCATCTGAGACTGTTTTCAGATTAAGCCAGAAGCCAGAAGAAGCCAGAAGGTGAAGGAAGGAAACATATTCAATTCAGTGCTTCAGAGTAACTGGTAACTGGTATTTTTCTTTTAAACTTAGATTGTAGGCTTGTAGTGACACTATACTTTCTTTCTGTGTTGTCTTTACTTATAATTGTTTTTGGGCTGTTGAAAATTTAAAAAATAGTGATGGTGTAATTCTGTGCTGTCTTTAATTGCTGCAAATTTTATCTTGGCTTGTCTGACTGTCCGGTAGCTGGGTGAAGGGTGTTAATTGTCTGGCCTCTGACCTCAGCTACGTGATAACTGAAGGTGGGGCTTAGTCACAGTTAAAGCAGCAAACAGAAGTTCATCTTCTCAGAAGAAGCCAGAAGGTGAAGGAAGGAAACATATTCAATTCAGTGCTTCAGAGTAACTGGTAACTGGTATTTTTCTTTTAAACTTAGATTGTAGGCTTGTAGTGACACTATACTTTCTTTCTGTGTTGTCTTTACTTATAATTGTTTTTGGGCTGTTGAAAATTTAAAAATAGTGGTGGTGTAATTCTGTGCTGTCTTTAATTGCTGGAAATTTTCGCCCCCTCCCACCTTCCCCAACTCTTAATTATATGCCCTGATAAATCTGATTGACAGGAGCTAAACACAGGGTATAGTAAGAGGTGTGAAGTAGGAGGGGCATAAGGGGGAAGAAGACCACCCTCAGCACGACAAGTGTTTTGACTCATTTATTTATTTATTGGTTTCTTTTTCCTTAAAAAAATATATATCTGAGGATCAGTTACAGGATTTTAATACTGTAAATAAATAAAAAGAGAACTAAGAGAGCTTCAGTAGCAGATAAGTAGTGGAATTGCAGTATAATGTGGGGAGTGGTGCAATGTAGTGGAGCAGCCATATTCAGGCAGACCTTCTGGACACTGGAGGTGCTGCCCCATCTGCATGCATCTCCGGGACTGAGGGATGAGGTAGCCAGACTCAGAGCGGAAGTAAACTGGGTCAGGAGTACCATCACCCTGTCCAGGAACCACCCAGTCCAATGCAGCTGCCTCAAAGGATGCCGAGAACGAGGAGCACTTGGATGACAGTGGGCTCAGGGAGGGTTAGAGCAGTCAGGCAGAGGCACATCCCAGATCCTATTCCTCTCAAGAACTCATATGCCACACTGGCAAATGAGGACAACCAAATAGAGGTACCCAGGGAAGTGGAAGGAAAGGATGTGGAGGTTAGGCAAGGAGGTGACCTCAGTGGGGAAAGCAGTGGACCCCAGAGGAGGAGGAAGCGAATCCTGGTGGGGGACTCCATCAAAGAGGATCCAGCTAGGAACACAGGAGGGGGAGGACAGGGAGGTGAGGTGCCTACCAGGTGCCACGGCAAGTAGGGATGGAAGGAAGATACTGGGGATCACTGGGAAGGCAAGACAGGAGGGTGAGCTGGATGTCATTATCCACCTAGGTACTAATGACTTGGCAAATGGGGAGCCAAAGGAAGTTCAGGAAGAGTTTAGGAAACTGGGGAGGGGTCTCAGCAAGTAGCTACTTCTGTCACTTTTCAGAAGTACTACCTGTGAGAGGCAAGGGAGAGCATAGAGTGCATGTACCAGGAACTTTAACTCATGGTTGAAGAACTGGTGCTGTGGAGGAAGGGTTTGATTCATTGGTGACTGGGGACCCATCTGGAGGGATGGAGGTTTGTTCTAGCCTGACGGCCTGCATCCATCCTGGAGGAATCCAAGCACTCAATGATAAGTTTAAATGCTACATTGACAAGCATTTAAACTAGCAAAGGGGGTGCAGCCAGCAAGGATGGTACCTACTTGCTCACCCCCACAGCTAGTAATGGAACCAGTGAACCAGAGGAGTGGCTATCTCTGCAAAGCAGTGTGCAAAGTTGGAGATTAGTGTCCAAAAGGTGGATAAGCAGAAAAGGGGCAAAATTCAGCAGAAGGGCAGACAGCAAGGAGAACCAGGGATAAATGACAACCAAGGAAGGGCTGGAGTAGAACAGTGAAGCAGTCTAGGAGGTCAAATCATGGAAAGCCATGTGTGCAAATGCCAGGAGCCTTAGCAACAAGATGGAAGATCTGGAGGCTGTCATGGTACAGTCAGACCTGGACATTGTGGCCATCACTGAAACCTGGTGTAATGATAACCATGACTGGGAGATGGCCATACCTGGCTACAACATATTCAGAAGAGACAGAGCAGGCAGGAAGGGAGGAGGAGTGGCACTGTATGTGAAAAATGACATAAGGGCCACACAGATCCAGGAGGAACAAAATGGGGAGAGATACTGTGGGTTAAGCTGGAAAGGAAAATGGGGCCAGCCATCCGCACAGGTGTGGTCTATAGACCACCAGCCCAGGAGGAAGAAACAGATAGGAGTTGATGCTAGCCATCCAAAGGATGGCTGACAAGGGTGAGGTAGTACTGGTTGGAGACTTCAATATACCAGACGTGGACTGGAGCATCCCAGCAGCAGCATCAACTAGGAGCAGATTTATCCTGGACTCCCTTCAGGGTGCCTTCCTCAATAACTGGTCATGGAACCAACTCGGCAGAAGGCAATACTGGACCTTGTGCTCACAAACAGGGACAGTGTGATGGGGGTAACAGTGGGGGAGCACCTGGGTAACAGTGACCACCAGTCATTGTGGTTTGAAATCACAGAAAGAGCAGAACCAAACCACACAAAACACGATCCTGGATTTTAGGGGGCAGACTTTGGGAAAATGGGAGATGCTTGAAAGAGGCATTAAGGGAATGGGACAGGAATCAGGGATTGAGGAACAGTGGGCAGTATTTAAAATGGGGATTATAAGAACAACAGAATTATGCATTAAGCAGGTTAGCAAGAGGAAAAGAAAGAGGAGACCATTATGGTTTTCCAAAGAGGTAGCAAAGAAAGTGAAAGCCAAAAAGACTGCATTCAGGCAATACAAAAGACACAGGCAGAAGGGGATAGGGAGAAGTACCAGGAGAAACAAAGGAGGCAGGGAAGTCAGTAAGGAAGCCAAAGCTCAGACAGAAAACACATTGCAAAATCAGTGGTTAAAGGGACAAAACCTTTTACAGGTACATAAGTGAAAAAGAAGGACAAAGGAGGATAGTTAGACTGAAGGGAGGATGGGAGCAGCGTGGAGGATGACAACAGTAAAGCTGACATATTGAACAGGTATTTCTGCTCAGTCTTTACTAAGGAAGAGGGGTAATGGGTCTGAAGGAGTACAAGGGTGAGAATGGTGCAGAAATGGACACAAGTCCCTTTACACGAGAAAGGGTCCTGAAGGAACTGGAAGTAATAAGAGTTGACAAAGTAATGGGGCCAGATAGGGTGCATTCAGGTCCTTAAAGAACTAAGAGAGGTGGTGGCTGAACCTCTGGCTATCCTGTTTAGCCAATCACTGGAAACAGGGGAGGTACCCAAAGACTGGAGGACAGCAGATGTAGTCCCCTTATACAAAAGTGGGAACAAAGAGGAAGCAGGGAACTACAGACCAGTCAGCCTCACCTCGGTAGTGGGAAAGATCATGGAAGCACTACTGAAGGAGAGATTGGTGGAACATCTGGTTGTCAATGGACTACAGGACCCAAGGCAGCATGGTTTCACCAGGAGGAGGTCATGTCAGACCAACCTTGTTGAATTTTGACTGGGTGACTAGGAGGTGGATCAGGGAGGGCAGTGGACATGGCCTATCTGGACTTCAGCAAGGCCTTGACACTGTGCCACATAGAAGACTATTACACAAACTGGGGAATATGGGTGTGGGCAGGACAGTAGTGTGGTGGTAGGTAACTGGCTGGGTGGCAGGAACAAGTGGTGGTAAATGGCTGTCACCCACAGAGGAAAAGTGACCAGTGGGGTACCACAGGGATCAGTGCTGGGACCGGTCCTATTCAACATCTTCATCAGTGACATTGCACAGGATATAGAAGGCAGAATTTCACTGTTCGCTGATGACACAAAGCTCTGTAACAGAGTAGACACACCAGAGGGTGTAGACAGAATGAGAAGGGACCTGCAGAAACTTGAAGAATGGTCAAGGGTTTGGCAGTTGAAATTCAATGCAAAGAAGTGCAAGATAATGCATATGGGGCACAAAAACCCTGGCACAATATATCAGTTGGGGGGTGAGGATATAGCATGCACCAAGCAGGAACGGGATCTTGGGGTTGTCATCTCTGATGACCTCAAGGTAGGGAAACAGTGTGACAAGGCATCAGGTAAAGCAAATAGGATGCTGGGATGTATAGGCAGGGGCATCACCAGCAGGAAAAGGGAGGTCATAATTCCGCTATACAAGACACTAGTGAGGCCCCACCTGGAGTACAGTGTACAGTTCGGAGACCATACCCACGTAAGGACATAGACAGGGTAGAGAAGGTTCAGAGGAGGGCAACAAAGATGGTGCATGGGTTGCATCACAAATCCTATGAAGACAGGTTGAAGGAACTGAACATGTACTCCCTGGAGGAGGAGGAGAGAGGGGATATGATAGAGACATACAAGTATCTTACAGGGAGGAACAGGGTGCAGGAAAACACTATTTTTAAGCGAAAAGATGTTTCAGGACTAGAGGGCATGGGATGAAGTTGGAGGGAGGACGATTCAGAGGAAACATGAGAAAGAATTTCTTCACAGAACGGGTGGTGGACAAGTGGAACACCCTGCCAGAGGAAGTGGTGGGGCTGAAACAATCACGGGATTTAAGAATGCATGGGATAGACATAAAGGAATTCTAGAGGTCAGGGGTAAGGGGAAATAGACTTCTAGGAAAACAAACTGAACTTACAAGCTCAAATGGGCAGACTAGGTGGGCCATAGGCCCTTATCTGCCGACACTGTCTATGTATCTATGTATTAATAATGTTCTTTGTCAACCTCCTCAGTATTCTCTCCACGGTTGTTCTTTCTTGTGCCGAAGTAGGTGCACAGAAAGATGAACAGTAGTCTAAGTATGATCTTACTAAACTGGAATGAACAGGCAAAAGTACCTCAGTTTCTCCGCGTTTGATGTTTTTTAAAATACAGCTGATCAGTCTTGACATGTTTAATTTGGATCCTCCTTTATGGATGGGAATAACTTTAGCCACTTACTATCCTGGATAGTCACACCTTCAGATATAGATTTATTATACAAGAGGATAAGTATGCCTGCTATTTCATGGGAGATTTCTTTTAGAAAGATGGAAGATGTATTATCTGGCCCAACGGATGAATTTGTTTTGAAAGAGTTAATAGCAGTACATGCTTCTAAGATGGTAAACATCAGTGAGGAGTCCTGATTGTTAAATCTTATATGCCCAGTTTTTTTCTTTGGGTTTATAAATGCTTGTAAAGTAGGTGTTAAACTCTTGGGCCATGGTTTGCTCATCAGAAATAACTTTACCCTTGATTTTAATAGGACCGACCTTCGGCGCGTTACTCTTTAAGGAACCAATACAATTAAAGAACTGTTTCTTATTGTCTTTAGTAACTGTTGTTATGCTCTAGATCTTGTTTCACAGTTCTAATGGCCAATTTAGTTTTATTGGCTGTGATTTTAAACCTATTCCAATTTAGGTCAAATTTATGTTTTTTGTATTTATTGAAGGCCCCTTTTTTTCCTAATTAATCTTTTAATCTTAGTTGAATACCATAGAGGGAGTATCCTATGGTTACTATATTTCATGTGCTCAGGCACCCATTTGTTTATGCAATATTTGATTTTCTCTTTAATTTTTACCCAAGTATTACTAACATCAAGATGACTCAAATCTTGTTCCCAGTTCCAATATTTGAGATATGCCTTTATTTCACTATAGTTAGCCTTAGCAAAATTCCTTATCTTAGTAATGCCCTTTGCAGCAGGATTATAGTAATTAAGGGTCCAGGGAACCATACAATGGTCACTGTCTCCCAATGGTTTGCAGACTATTGGGGAATCCCCATGATCATTAATATGTAATGGAAAAATGGAAGTTGTCTAGAATCTTTTATAGTGAAAAGAGGTAGGGTCAATTTTTTGCAAAATATCATTGCGCTGTTGCTTTAAATGGAAATTCAATTTAAATACATGGAGCAGGCAGTATAGTCTAAAGGTTAGAGTAATGAGCTGTGAATGAGCTTGGTACATCCAGCAAACCAACTTGGGTTTGATCCTGACAACCTTCACTTGCATGACATGTGACTCTAAACCAGTGATGAAAGTGAGCCGGAACGCACAGGAACGGCGTTCCGGTACTTTTTCTGTGACCGGAATGCCGTTCCGGTACTTCACCACTCATTAGGTCAGTATAAACAGACCTGTCCCAGAACAATGCCATATTCTGTCTCTTCATAAAATATCATTAACATAACATGTTGCACGGTATTAACTGTTCATGTTCTGTGCCATAAACCCGATTAACTGGACGTTCCATCTGCTATGAAGTTTATATTCGTTATGTGACGAATATAAACTTCATATGTAAGTGTCCTTTTTTCAGAAACTCTCGTAGGGGTCAGACTAGGAGTCAGAGAGTGCGTGGCTGATGAAAAGATTGGTCAGTTAGGTAGGTAATTTCCACCAATCACGGATTGTGTTGTAGACACAACGCAGTATGTGATTGGTGGAAACTACCTGACCAATAGCCATTGGCAGAATGCAGAAGGCGGTTGACTAGTGCCGCGCGGCAAACAGTAACAGTATTGCGTTGTGCACTGTGTCTAGGCTGTCGTCGATGTTGTTTTCAGAAGAGCAACACAGCAACAACATTTGAGCTGGTGCTCAGCTTACCATGTGTCCATGTCTCTGCTTCGAGGATTAAGTTTGGTCTCAGTGAGTACCCCTGGTGTAATAGGTTGGTTGGGTGCGGGCACCTCAGGGCTGTGTGAAGATTCCTGATCTTCTGTGAGGATATCTCCTCCATTAAGCCACAAACATTGGACTGCAAGCCATCACCAGAGATGCTGGAAAACTGCATCTGATTTTATTATGGAAATCTGCAGTTTTCACCATTCTCAGCAAAAACGGGCATTTACTGCAGTCTTGTAGTTTATTCAGTTTTTCCTCAAAGTGTGCAAAAATTATTATAGTTTTCATCAAAAAAGACTGTCAAAACATACTGAGGATGTGACATGCAGACTAGTGTCTGGAAAAAAGATACTGTGGGAGGGGTTCTATTGACACTGCTTTCATCTGGCTCACTGGTTTGGTTTAAAAAATCCTCTGGCCAAGTATATGTACACTTAGACACTAAATGGCTGTGATGAAACAGTCTGTTGGAAAATGTTTCTGCCATCCAGACCCCAGTATTTCAACTCTTATACCAGTTACAACCACTGTTCAGTTATAAAACACAAATTTTACGAGGACAGAAAAATGTGAGGCAAGATCAGGATATGCTGCGCAGTCTGTCGCCCAATTGGTGATGGGTTACGCTGTCTGCCGTCTTCATGGTGATGAGAGTGTTAAATGACGGAGTTTATATTGTTTGGCCCTCTGGCTCATTAGACAGGATAACTTGTTGCTTCTGCATCTCTCCACCTGTTTCTCCGCTCTGCCGCTCCCACTAGACATGAATGATAAATGCTCAGATTTGGCGCTATCCATCCTGTCTGGCGGCGTGAACCGCAGAGGCTCGCCTTCCATCACTTCATGTGAAGGGTCCTGCAAGCTGCTTCAATGGTAAGTTAAGAGAGAGGTGGAGTGTCAGAGTCGCTGAGCCGTTGTCAGGTGGGGTCGTGTCATCCCAGGCAGTGCAGTGTCAGATCATCTTATTCTGACCTCATCAGCAACGCATGCGTAGCTGGGAGCACTGAGTGCAGTAAATCTGAGTGTCTTTTCCATAGGTGACTGTAACTTTCAAGAACTACTGTAGCAGCCTCTGGATCTCCCTGTGTTGCGCTGTCTAGGTGTCTCCCACTAATTTATAGAGGAGGAAGTTATTTACTGACACCCTACACCAAAGAAAAAATTGTACTGCCAGGTATCTCGTCATTCCGAGAAAGGTTCTCTTACAAGCGAGTCTGCAAACACTTTTTGGGTCTAATTTTGTACAGCTAATCGTGCCTGTGCAACTTTATTATAGACAAAGCAAATATCCCAGTCTGACAGCTGATGACATTGCCAAACGTCTTGTCTGTCTTTTGTCAGCTGGACTCTGCCTATACAGTAATTAGGTACCCAGCTATTGTTGCTAACTGAAGTTATGTATTTCTCTGCAGTGGTCAGGATCTTAAGAAAATCATTTATTTAAAAGAGATTTATCAGGAAAGACATACTGAGCTATAAAACTTGTTTCAGATGTGTGTGTGTGTGTGTGTGTGTGTTGGGGTGAGGGGGGGATAAGTACTTTAGGCACAGCAATACAGTAAGGTACTGACATAATAACAAGTTAAATTGATTACAGCATGAGTGTGAGGTACCAGACACTGCGAGGTTGTAATGTCAGGAACAGGACATGAGAGGAAGTGGTCATTAATCAGGAAGGGCTACAGGAAGGAACAACTGTAGAGTAAATGAGAGAGGAGGGAAGAGAAGAGGATAGAAGAGGGGGAGGGAAGAGAGGTGTTGGAATAGAAGAGAAGGAGTGGGAAGGATTAGGGATGGGAATAACAGGCATAGAAGTGTGGAGGAGGACAAAGTGATGGGGATAGGATAAGGGGAGGAGGAGAAGAGTGCAGAAGGCAGCGGAGGAGGAGGAAGTGGATGCTAGAACAATGGGAATGAGATAAGTAGCAGAGGAGGGGAGAGGAAGGGAGGAGTAGAGATGGGAGAAGATGAGTGTAGAGGTTGGAATACATTAGTAATAGGAAATGGGAGGTGGATAAGTGTTGGAGCTAGGGAGCAGGTAGGGTAGGGAAAAGAGAAAAAGGAGGAGGCAGGACATTGGGCTATGGGCATTTGCAGGAGGGAGAGGTGGGCTTGGAGTAGTGGAGGAAAGAGGGCATTTGGAGGAGGCAGAGAAACTGTCAGGGGAAGAAAGTTTCAGATACTAGGAAAATGAAAAGAGAAAGCATTCTGTCCAGCAAGAGATTTACGAGAGGGGAACAATCGGGAGTGATAATTTGAGTTATAGAGAGTAGGAGGAGGAGGTATGGGGAGAAAAGAGCTGAGATAAGGGTGGAGGAAGCCAGCCAGAATTCAGAAATGAAGGAGGGACAGTTGGTTAGACAGCTATCTACCAAGGAGGGATGGAGAGAGCAGATTATAGAGAACAGTGGTGAGTAATGGGGGGCAAAGCTTAAATGGCAGAAGTAGAAGAGGGGTACAGTCAGGTCAAGGTTGACTTGGTGTAGCACAGTGGACAATGTCGCCATTCGTCAAGATGAAGAGGATCATCTTAGAGATGATACCATGGTGAGCAGTTATCGAATGCTGCTTTTGTTCCTATAAAGGGCACCAAGCATGGGGTGGAGTTTATTGTAAATGGTGTCTATGTGCTGAGAGAAGCTATGCTGCTGGTCAAGCCAGACCCCAAGATATTAAAATGAGGGTACGTCATCAGTTTTACCCCATCTAGGGTGTGGAAGGTGGGGTAGGAGAGAGCCTAGAAAGCCTCTGCCTAGTGTCGAAGCACATGAGACCATTTTCTTAGTATTTAGGAATAACTGATTTGACCTAAACCATTTCTAGGCAGAGTCAAAATCAAGTTGAAGCCTGGATGTTAAAGGACACTGTCAACCTGTTTTCTTCATATTATTTCTAGTAAACCCACATTTTATGATTGCCTACCTTCTCTAAAGTTCACTGATGTTGCTGTTATTTTTGTCTGTCTCCTTGTTTAGTAGAACTCAAATTCATGCTAATATATATTTATAAACAACCTTGTTTTGTTTACAGTCCTGGGTCTGTTCTTATTGCATACTTTCTGAGCATTAGAAACACACCCAAACAGTGCAGTCACTCATGAGGCAGTAGCCTCCTAAACTCCCACTGTATCATGAGGGGCTAGACTGTGTTGCAGTTGTTCCCAAATCCAGGAAAGATGCAGTTGGAGCTGATCAAGGAATTTAAACAAACCCGTGTTTATGTGGTAGCACCAAAATGGTGGGAAGTCTGTTTTTCACTTTTTTAAAGAAAAAAAATAGTCAGAATCAAACTACCAACTACATCAGCAATCTTTACAGAATGTTGGCAATTATAAAATGTGTTTTTAAATTAGGGATACTTTGAGACCTAAGGGTTGACAGTGTTCCTTTAACTCTGAGGGACTGCAACAGCACTGTGTCATCTGCATACATGTGGCTGGAAGCAGAGGAGCAGGGAGCAAGATTTCAGATGAGGACATTCAGTTCCACTTGAACCTTCTGGTTTCTAGAAAAGGACCCTCTGACCAAACTAATTCCAGTGATCGAACCCTCGATCCAGGCATTACAGTGGTGGCAGGATCAGGACACCCAAGACAGGGAGTTGTTTTGTCACTCAGTCTCATTCTCAATCCTTACTACAGATGCCTCCCTGTTGGGGTGGTGGGAGCCCACTTGGGGACCTGACCACCCAAGGGTTGTGGTCTCCTCAGGAATCTCTGCTTCACTTCAATCTATTAGAACTCAGAGCAGTGTTTCTAGCACTTCCAAGTCTGTTCAGAACAAAGTAGTTCAGATCAGGACAGACAATACCACCACAATGTGGTATATCAACAAACAAGGGGCACTCGGCTCACGGCCTTGTGCACAGAGGCAATGAAGTTATGGTCTCTGGCCTATTCCCTGAACACCTCTCTTCACAGCAGTACACCTCCCAGGCAAGGACAATGTCCTGGCAGATGCTCTCAGCAGGATATCTCAGGCCATCCGAATGGTCCCTGGATCCTGGTTTTGAAGGTGATCTTCTCCAGATGGGGCACTCCACAGATGGATCTTTTGGAGCCCCAGACAATCGCCAACTTCCTCTTTTTCTGCAGGCCCCTCAGTGTTGGCCCAGTCCCCTGGATGCTCTAGTTCCCCATTGGGAAGGAAGTTCCTGTATGCTTCCCCTTCCCTCTCCTGTTCAAGGTGTTAGGCAAAATCAGGTCTCAACCCTGCAAGGTGATTCTGATTGCTCCAGATTGGGCCAGACAGCGCTGGTACCCTCTTGTTGTCCTTAGCAGTCCACCTTCCCTGTCTCTTCCCAGGAATTACAACCTGTTAACATGTGCTCAGGGAGGGTTTGGTATCCAATCTCAAATCTCTCAACATCAAGGCTTGGCTCTTGAAGAGTTAGAGTTTGCTGATTTACACCTCTCACAAGGTGTCCTGGATATCTTAAAGGCTTCTTGTAAGCCTTCCACCAGAAGCCCACAACTCAAGTGGAAAAGATTTTCTATATGGTGCTCTGGGAAGCATATTTCTCCAGAATCTGCTGGCCTGCACACAGTCCTTGACTATATGGTTCATCTTAATAGCTTGGGATTCAGACCAGCTACACTAAGAGTGCACCTGGCAGCTGTCTCTGCCTTCCTTTCAGCAGGTAAACACTCTTCCCTTTCAGCTCATCCCGTATTTTCAAAATTTTTCAAGGGATTGCTTCATACCAATCCCTCCCTTCAGGACCCTGCCCCTGCTTGGGACCTTAATGTTTGCATTGCTCAGCTTATGCAACCCCCTTTTGAGCCTTTGTCCTCAGCAGAGCTTAAGTACTTGACTTGAAAAACTGTTTTCTTGGTGGCCATTACTTCTGCCAGACGCATAAGTGAGTTACAGGCCCTGTCAGTGGAGCCTGATTTTATCTCTTTCCATACAGATAAGGTGGTCCTCAGGATTAATAGGAAGTTTTTGCCTAAGGCAGTTTCAGATTTCCACCTTAACCAGTCTGTCTCTTCCTGTTTTCTTCACTGACCACTCTTCCTCTGGAGAGGAGGCTGCACAGTTTGGATGTAAAGGCCCTTAGCTACTATATAGAGCGCACCAGCGTCACAGGTTTGACTCCTCCAACTGTTCCTCACTTATGGTGAGGTTGGTAGGAAAACCCCCACTAAGAGATCTATTGCCAGGTGGTTTGTCTCTTGCATTCAATTTTGCTATGAAAAGCTAGGTAGGATACCACCCTCAGGCCTGAGGTCTCACTCACCAGAGGTACAGCTGCTTCCTGGGGATGTTCCTATCTTAGAATTTGTCAAGCAGCCACATGGAAAACAGTACACCTTTTACCAAGCATTACTCTGGATATCCAGGCTAGGAGTGATGCTCGGTTTGGCACAGCAGTGCTTCACAGCCTATTTTCTAAGTAGGTTCTGTCCCTCCTCCATGGAGGTACTGCTTGAGAAGTTCTGCAATATGTCAGAATACAGCAAGACTTAATGTTGTTTGAATAAAAATTACTCACCTTAGTAATGTTTCTTCTAACAGAGTCTTGCTATATTCCACCTCCCCCCTCCCCTCTCAGAACCTTGGTTTTGGGATGTGGGTGGACAGTAGCAGTGTTGGCACTCGAGAGGTGTCTCTACCCTTCTTCTTCTCTCACACCTTTAGTTTGGGTGTGTGGGTGTTGTGTTTTGTTTATTTTTGGGTTTCCTGACTTGAGTCTTTGTTTTGGGACAAAAAATCTTATTATATTTAGTAGCCAGTTGGCTAGTGTAAAGTTTACAGTTTCCACACAGGACACGGCGAGTATAGCTCGTGAAAGATCTGACAGTTTGAGTTCAAACAGCAACAGACAGAGTCTCAACTGAGCTCAAGCTCAGCGTTCCATGCCTGGCATGGAAAGTTAACTCTTTCATCTCTGGGGTAGTTCAAAGGTTGGACATCACTGCAACATGTCAGAAGACTCCAATAGAAGAAACAACATTACTAAAGTGAGTACTTTTTCTTCCAGCTTAACTGGATTGAGGAAAGCAACTATGTGGCAGCATTCCAAGTTGTTATGCTGCAGTAGTGACATAGCTAGTGCAGCATAACAGCTGTGATGACATTGCTACTGCAGCATAACAACTCAATCCATAACAACATTCTACAATACACTATAATTGTACAATACTGTATGAAATATATGTATGTTTGATTCTTTTGATTCTGATATGAAATTAACTCATGCAGTCTGTATAGGTACTTTCTTTTGTGAATGAATAAAATATATTTCTGATTAATTTTATGTTTCTGTATGATTTTTCAAGCTGGAAAATATGTCGTTTAATAAGTGCTATGTCACCTCCAGGAATAAATATACTGGGAACGATTATTGTCCCTTGTGACTTACAACGCACCAGGTGCATGCATTAAGGCCTAGTCTACACATGATGTGTTGTGAGTTATATCTTAGTTAATATCTATCTCTTTGGTTCCCTATTATTTCTTAACTGTATTATGTATTAATCAGTCTTATGCCATATAAGGATACCCAGTGTGTGTACCAAAAATGTGGGTGGGAAGGAGTGCATATGATCTTGCAGACTGAAAATGTGAATCTTAAAACCCACTACATACATCCCATTTCATGTTAAATATGTTAAGTTATTAATCTAGATCAACTTTTTTTGAGAAAGACAGATTACTAAAATATAACTTGAAAGTTTTCAGTTTACAAAACAGATTGTGAACCAGAATTCTCTAAAATGCACCAAATCGACTCATTTTTTTGAAAATTTTTCCAGGGGAGCATGCCCCCGGACCCCCCAGCAAGGCTCAGTTTTCGGACTTGAATACAGTTCCTGTACTTCTTTTGAACCACTTTCATCACTGCTCTAAACAAGTTGCTTAACCTCCCTAGTGCTCCCAGGTCACCCCTGAAAACAGGTGCCTGTACCTAGTAGTGGGACTTACCCGGTTACCAAAGAACAAGGGCGTAGTCGGGGGGGTGTTTAGGGTGTTCAAACACCCCCCGAAATTACCTCAAAAACTGTAATAAAACTTTACTGTACAGATTTAAATTTGCACTTCAGTGCCTCTTTCTGCTGTGCTGTCAGTGTCAGAAGCCAAGGCATAAGTCAAGTATGGAACTAAGTTTATGGAGGGACTGTTTCTTTCTTGGTGCGTGACTAATGGTCCTCCTCCTCCTCGCTTCTGCCTCTCAACAGAGAGCCAATTAAGCCACACAGCATGTATTTGGTGGCTTGGCACACCAACTTATGCCCTGCTATTTCCCTCAGATACAGAGAATGAGCGAGTCAGCCATCGAATGCAAGTACCATGAGTGAAACAGGAGTCGTATCTGTGTGACTGTGTTGTGGCGGCCACTCGTCATCATCAGTGGCTGTATGTGTTTTGTGGAGCTGAGGGCAGGTGCATCTCTAGCCTTTTTCTACCCTGTCAGTTACTGTGTTATCTCGGGTGTGTGTGTAGTCAGAGCCAGGAGTCGCGATCGCGAGTAGAAGCCACAGTGCCCAGGCCTGTCGCTGACAGGAGCGAGGAGAGAAAGAGAGAGCATCCATCCAGTGAGCCAGCCGCCTGGCCTGCTGCAGTCTGTTCCTGCCTGAACGGTTACATGTCAGTCTCTCTCGGACAGTTGTCCCCCCCCCCCATCTGAAGTCTTCAGAGTCTGGACCAGAGCCTGGAGGTGAATTGTAGCCAGATAAGGCATTGCCTGAGTGTCACTGGCAGGGGAAGGGTGCAAGTACCAGAGGAGCTGTCAGAAAACTGTTGTTGTGAGACCAAATGATGATTATACAATGGCTTGTGTGTACAATAAAGTAAAAAAAAAAAGTGTAGAAATATGTTTACAATGATTTTTTTGTGATTTTTTACTGCATAGGTATACATTCGGATGAGATAGTACTGTTCTGCCATTTGCCCAGTAGATGGTTCTGGTTTTATACAGTGGGCTTGTTCCATTCCTCCACCAGTACCCTCCCTTACTTTCTAGGTAGTTATCTTAGGCCCTGTCCACACTGCACCACTCAGACCCCATAACGGATAGAAACCATTACAACTGGGGAGCGGTGCAGTGTGTCCACACTGCCGAGGTGTCCATTATGGGACCGGCACCACCGATCCACACTTCAGGAACTGGGCAACTGTTACCGTGACACCCGATCCCACAATACAGCTCGCGCTGTGGTAGAGGACTGGTGCCATGCATCCACAATACGCCCGGTAATGTTACCGAGGCATAACCAGTTTCATAACCATTGTTGAAACCACCTCATATGTGGTTTCAACAACGGTTATGAAAAAACACCTTCTGTAACGTTACAGGTGTAAACGCAAACCGTTGTTGTAACGGTTTGGGCACTCTGTAACATTACAGAGGCGTAGTGTGGACAGGGCCTAAATTGGCCCTGTCCTGTTGTCTTCCCTGGGACCGGGTGATCATATGTGATTTTTTTTATTGTTTTTTTTAGTTTTTTTTACTCTATGTTAAAACTGCAAACTGCCATCACACTGAGTAGTTTACCTCACTTACAGTTTCACATCTGTGGTGACTTAATTAAGGAGAGAAGTTTAGTGAAAATGTTTTTAAAAAAGAAAAACTTATTTTATTTGTTTTATGTAGCGATGCCTCCTGCAGTTGTTCTTGGAGGAATGACTCAGTTACAAGGGACAAGCATGTGCTAGGTTTCTGACAGAGCCGTTTCAAATGTCAGAAATGTTGTAGTATCGATGTGACATCAGAACAATAGTACAACAACATTTCTAACCTTTGAACTGTCTTCCCATATACCGTTTAAGCAATATACCCCTCCAAGGAGTGGGTATACTGGTGGATTTACCATGGCTGGTGTGGTTCGGTCATGAGGCACAGAAGTGGTAACTCACCATACCCACCCTGAGGTATATTGCTATTATACAATGGGACCATTTTTTTGTTTGAAAAAAAAATATAGAAATACTTTTTGTTTTCCTTTTTAATGATTTTTTGTTCATTTTATTGCTCCACCAAAACAATAGTTCTTTGTTAGGTAGAGATATCCCGTGAGTCTTCAGGTTTTTTATTCGCACTGTGTTCTGTCTCAAAAGAGAGATATGTTTCTTTTTTAAAAATGTGATAGGCAGGATTTACAGTTAGTGTTGTGTTTTTATGTTTGTTCACAATCTTTGCATGCTGTGAACTGTAAAGGGCTGCAGTGTATGACCTCATGCTTCCGGTTCACTGTACGATCCAGAGAGAATTTATTGGAAATGGCAGGGTGCCGGTGTGTGAAAGTTTGAAGGCTTGCCATTTGAGAACTGTGGAAGGTTGACTGGTGTATTTCTGTGATGGAGTGCAGCCAGTATTCAAATGTAACGGACAGCAGGTAAAGCTGTTGCGAACGGCTACTGAGGAGCTGTCTCAAAAAAATATAGTTTGACATTTTTAGAGGGTTAAGAGCGGGAACTGCTGGTACTGTGACTGGTTATGGAATTGAGCTCAGCATTGTACTGTGTTTGCCACTGTTTAGTTTATGGCAGTTGGAGTGATTTTTGCGAGGGTTCATGCTCTGACTGACTAGCAGCTGGCGCCTTTTCCAGTGGGTACACTGGAGGATTTACAACACTGAAAAGGTGCCAGCCAGTCAATCAAAATGCAGGATTTGGTGTGTTTTTTTGTGCCCATTGTGTAATATCTTACGGTGTATAGTGGAGTGTTGTTCTGTACAGAATTACATTCCTTTCAAAATGCTGTTCTACTACAGTTCCAAGGTCATGGAATGTGATTCTACCCTACTGTGGTACAACAACATTCTAGATCCTCTAGAGACTGCATGAATCAGTTTCATTTTGAAAGCAAAAGAACTCTCAATACACATATTTCACACAGTACTATACACTATCAAAAATACAGGATGAGCAACTCAATGCATAACCAGTGTGTTTTGCCACCTCGGGGTTCTGATTCCCATGGACCTCTCGAGCTTCAATCTCGAGGTCAGAGGGAATCAGACCCTCTGTGGCAGAACGCACTGGTTTTGCATAGTTGCCCATCCAGCAGTTCTCGAGTTCCCATTTCTTTCTCTGTATTGTTGGAAGCAGTAATAGTCACACCTAGGTTCTTATGTTGCTGAGTACCAGTGATCTGGGCTATAGGGGGTCATGGGAAGGATACTGGACTGTTATGGATGTGGGCCAGCAGTTTGGATAAACATATTGTGAAGACTGGGGGTGTCCAATCTGTCACAGGCTGAAAAAACCCAAGGAGGAGGTATTGTGGCCTGGTAGAGATTTGGAGCGGATGGAGGGTGGAGCTGGGGCAGAAGGGCCTAACTCCGGGAATGATATGAGGACACCACAGGGGAGGAACATCGGATTGATGGAGGGGATGGGGAGTGACATGAGGACACCACATGGGAGGAACATCAAATTGAGGGTGGGGATGGGGAGGGTGTGTGAGGCAAAAAGAACAGGAGGCCTGGCACTCAAGGGATGGCTCCAGTCAGGAGGAAGGAGTTAATGCACAGTATTGCAGAGGGGGCAGGTAATAAGTTTGCAGTGCTTGCAACATTGGGGGAGGAGGAGGAGGGAGTGAAGAATCTCAGGAATGGGTAGAAGAGGGAAAGGGGGAATGCACAAGGGATGGTAGTGGGTCAGAGGAGGGTGGCAGGAGAATGGTGTTGATCCTTCAGGTACGGGTTGGTGAGGTAGAACCTGAAATAGTAATGATCAATATGCAGGTGACAGGCTACACTTGACTGGGGGTAACAAGGCATTGTACCACTATGTATGTGGATTATGGTGGAATGTCATATCACCAGCATCAGGTAACCATTGCTCCTTGCTTACGCAAACCATTGCGTCATGCCTACTGCCATCCCCTCGGCTTCAGCCTCTGGGATTCTGCTACACTCAGTTCTGCATTTGACCTTGCAAGGTCTCAGCACTCAATGCTCATTATGATCTCAGCATGCCATGCTCATTCAGCTCACTAGCCTTTTAGATCTCAGTCAATTTCTGGGGCATGCCAGTCTTTCTATTCTGGCACAGGGTTCTTGCAGCTGACGGTCTCACTCTGCATTTAGTCTGCATCTTGAGCGTGTCCAACTTGGGGCAGGATCCTTCTCACCTGGCCCTTAGTTGGGAATGTCCTCACCCTGGGCTGGGCTTTAGCTGCCCGCTATGCAACAGCAGCTCCTGGTGTAGAATTTAAGACTACTGTACATAGATACATAGATACATAGATACATAGACAGTGTCGGCAGATAAGTGCCTATGGCCCACCCAGTATGCCCATTTGAGCTTGTAAGTTCAGTTTATATTTTCCTAGAAGTCTGTTGCCCCTTACCCCAACCTCCAGAATTCCTTTATGTCTATCCCATGCATTCTTAAATCCCGTGATTGTTTCAGCCCCCACCACTTCCTCTGGCAGGGTGTTCCACTTGTCCACCACCCGTTCTGTGAAGAAATTCTTTCTCATGTTTCCTCTGAATCATCCTCCTCCAACTTCATCCCATGCCTCTAGTCCTGGAACATCTTTTTGCTTAAAAATAGTGTATTCCTGCACCCTGTTCCTCCCTGTAAGATACTTGTATGTCTCTATCATATCCCCTCTCTCCCTCCTCTCCTCCAGGGAGTACATGTTCAGTTCCTTCAACATGTCCTCATAGGACTTGTGATGCAATCCATGCACCATCTTTGTTGCCCTCCTCTGAACCTTCTCTACCCTGTCTACATCCTTACATAGGTAAGGTCTCCAGAACTATACACTACTCCAGTTGGGGCCTCACTAGTGTCTTGTATAGTGGAATTATGACCTCCCTTTTCCTGCTGGTGATGCCCCTGCCTATGCATCCCAGTATCCTATTTGCAAAGTTAAGTGACTTGCTCAGAATCACACAGTACTGTAAGGGGAAGTTGTGGGAATCAAACCCAGGTCTGTCTGCACCAAGTTTATTTACAGCTCATTACTCTAACCTCTAGGCTATACTGCCAGCCAGACTAGAGGCGAAGAGTGGAAAAAATTACCTCCTTTGGCTCTAGTGTTCCGCTATATCAGTTAGCCATTGACTTTAGTGGTTTCCCTAGCAAGGCACTTTCACCGCATTCTCAAGAATGTATTGGAGAGACACAAGGGAGCCCTGATTACAGTGGGCAAGTAGAGTGTCAAAATATGGTTAAAACAAATGGGCAGACTAGATTGATCTTGCAGTCTCCTTCTGCCGTCAACTTCTTTGTTTCTATTTTTCTTTGTCATGGTGTATCAGGAGGGAGTTTTGGGCACTTGTCTGTGGACACACTTGTGAAATAATTTTCGGGGCCATATACCAGCCAGCAGGTAACATTTAGTAGCCTGTTTTATGGCATCATCGGTTATCGAGACCTTTTTTTCATCCCACCGCGCACCAGACATGGAGCGCACTATTTATTAGCGCTGATCTATGAGTGGAAATGGAACATTTCTAAACAAGAATGAATGAGACAGCTACAGAGTTGGTGGGACAGTCAGCATGAGTAATGTATAATTATGCCTGAGCCCTGTTGGACAGTCAGCTACGAAAATGTATTTCTTGCCCTGATTGCAGGCTTTTGCAGCTGATTGCAGCACTAACCAGTACCACCATGCTATGGTGGCACACTGGTGGCTGGTTAGCAAGTGATCCCAGGTCAGTTTGAAAACTGGTCCCAGACAGAGCAGTACTCAGACATCCAGTGAAACTGTTCACAGACCAGTACTCCTTGTGGAAGATGCAGCGATAAGGATGAAGGTTAGAGCGCTGCCAGTGGAAATCCACTCTGAATGCCGACCACCTTAGATTGATGGAACATTACCAATCCTATCAATCTGCAATCCTGTGAGGAGTCAAGAGATGGTTTCCAGTCTGTGACCCTTGAAAGTGCAAGGTTTTCTTCAGTCAGATGTCTGTATTGAAAGTTAAACAAAACTGAGTGTACAGAGAGGGAGACTAGCACATTTTTTGTTGCTGTCTCTTGGTGCATGTGCACAGAGATAAGGCTAGAATACACCAGTCTGAGCCCCAGCCTCACCACAAATATGTGCTGAACTTGAACTTATAGTGGATACATTTAGCACCCTAGAGAGTGTGGACAGTCCAGTCATTATGTGTAACCCCAACTGAATGGCATGACAAAGGTTGGCTGGGGCTAGGGTGGGAGGAACCTCACCTGAAATTCCCAGAAAGAAAAGATGAAATGTCCTAGATATCTTTTAACAGAGTGGTGGGCATGTTTGAATTTGTCTAGTGAAAACTCAATGCCTTTGTGCTCTGAAGAAAAATGAGAGTTGCTGCCTGCCTCACCAGCAGTGTGTAACATGACAAAGTTTGGAGGACTACCAAGTTTTGTGTGTTTACCATCTTGTGAGTTGAAACAGCCATACTTCACAATCCCATTTCCAGTAGTGGACAATTTGATCTGTGTTTCCAATGTGGACTGACATGGGTGGGGCACCCTCAGAAGTCTGACCTAGCAGCATAAGCCTAACAGTTTGCTCTCAGAACTCAGATTACATATAACTGCTCGCTTTTGACATACAAATATACAAAAGGGGCATATGCCTGCACATTAGTAACATGGGGGGGGGGGCAATTAGGACACCATGACAGAAAACATGGGTGACTTATGGAGGGTTACCAGGTGCTGGCGGCATGACATTTCACCATAATCCATGTACATAGTGGTAATGCTTTGTTACCAGGCAGCATTACTAACACTGCAGGTAGAACCACGTGGGTAGTTGATCGCACTGTTAGATAACCAGTTGTCCACAACCATTGGAGGTTCTTTAGACTGTTATGACTGTCAGAGTCTCCCACAACCCTGATTCCATGTGAAAAAAAAATGTTTCCCATGAAATTAGGGGTGAAGTACATGTAACAAAAGTGTGTTTTTTCTTCAAGAAACCCCCCCCCCCAAACTCACCACAGAACATGTACACCCCCAGAGCTTCTGGGGGCCACCAGGCCCCCAGACCACCCAGCATTTATTTCTCCCTTTTCAAAAATGTCACATTTAAACACCCCCCCAAAACAAAATTCTGGCTATGCCCCTGTCAAAAAATAATATAAAAACAAAATAAATGCCGAAGGTGAAATGACAAGGAACCATAATATGAGACCAGATAAAATTATTAGAATTAGATTTCTTGCAGAACTCACTTAAAGAGTTAGTATACCTGAATGACTTGAAATTAACAGTAACCTTTAAAGCTTGTACACTGATGCTTTAATATCTGAGGTACTTTTTTCTTTTTCCTTTTGCTAACTAGAATATTTTCTACCCAACAGTACTGTGTGTGATGTGCAGAACAACGCTCTACCAGGAGTCTGACATATCCACCCCTCTCTTTGCGCACTGATCTTTGTGCACGCTAACCCTTTTAGCACGTGTTCCTGACCCCCTTTTGCCCACAGGTGCAAACCTCAGTCAAACAGCAGCAGTCACCTTGCCCACCAAGCAGACTTTTGAAAATTGGGTCACTGGTGAAATTTCAGGGCTTGGGTTCAGTTACCAGTTATAATGACACAGTTTTCTCACTACAAGGAGTTTTTGTACTGACTGGTCTGATAAAACTAGATCAACAGCTTCTTCCTATCTAGTTGTGTATCCTTAATGCCTATCAGTGGTAAAACTGTACCAACAGCTTCTTTCCATCTAGTTGTGTATTCCTAGTGTATAGCACTGGTAAAACTAGGTCAATAGCATCATTCTGTCTACAGTATTTTTGTATTCCTAGTGCATAACTAGTAAAACTATACCAATGACATCTTGTTGTTATCTGTATATTCCTGGGACCGGATTTTCAAAGGGTCTTAAGACCAACATAAGGGGCTCAATTCTCACAGGTTGACACAAGGCTTGCACAAGTCCTGCATCAAACCCTTCACTGTGCCGACACTTTGCACCAGATTCTAAAAAGTCATGCTCATTTGCGCCACTTTACCCCTTTTATGGTGGTTTGCACCAAATATTTGGCACAAACCATGTAAAAGGGTCTGCAAAGTCAGATCAACAAAAGCTGTTCTAACTCACAGCACGTGGCACACCTGGGGCTAGGGGACTGAGAATCCTGAGAGATGACTGGGGAATGATGTAAGCCACATGCGCCATGCATTTTGCACATCTGGGCTTACAGCATTCAGATTCCTCTGAGAATCAAGCCCATGGTGTGTCAAATAACCACCTTGTGTCAAATCCAGGTGTGCCAAATACTGTTCATCATATTTTGCAAGAAAAGCATTCTCTGTGGCAAAGTCCCCCAAAATGATGCAAGAGGACTGCTGCTTCAGAAATATAACATATGGGGTGATGATGCAGCAAGCTGAGAATGACACAAGCTGAGTCATAAATATGATGCATGGAGTAAGAATAATGCAAGCTGAGTCACAAATGCGATGCATGGAGTCAGATGTAACAAAAATGATGCGAGCTGAGTCAAAAATATGTTATGAGAGAGGTGAAGCAAAAGTGATGCAAGCTAAGACAAAAACTTGAAGTATGAGTGAGATGGAGCAAACATGATGCAGGTTCAGTCAAAAATATGATGCATAAGTGAAATGGAGCAAAAATGATGCAAGCTGAGTCAAAAATGCAACACACAAGTGAGATGGAGCAAAAATGATGCAATTTGAGTCAAAAATAGCATGCATGAGTGAGATAGAGCACAAATGACACAAGCTGAGTCAAAAACGATGGTGGATGAAATGATATCTGGAAGCAGGCATTACAATATCTACAATGCAGGACTCTTGCAGTAGAATGCTGTGCATAGCACCATAGTCAGGCCTGCTGTAGGCCACGGTATATGCTCTAGTGTCAACCAACTCTGGGTGCTCTAACAACGGCATACATCTTTGATGCAGTGTTGACAGTTTCCGCCTTAGAAAATCAAAAAAAAACGGGACAGTGAATCATTTTTTTGACTCAAGCCCTGTTATAACATGGCACACTCTTTTTAAATGCAAACCTGATGCAAGCCACTTTGGTGCATGCAGATCTGCTTCTGATACAAGCAGCGTTAGAAAATTGGAATTAACCTAAGTTTTGACGCAGCTTGCTCCTTTCATTATTCCTTTTTGGCACAAGCACCTTGTGTCATTCTCTAACCTTTGAAAATCAAGCCCTAATATCTAGCCCTGGTAAAACTAGACAGATAACTCATTTCCATCTAGTTGTGTATTCCTACAGCCTAACACTGGTACAGCTAGACCAATAGTTTATTTCTGTCTAGCTATGTATTCCTAGAGCCTAGCAGTGGTAAAACTAGAAGAGCAGATTGTGTTTATTTACTGTAGTTGTATATTTTTTGTGTCTAGTTTTTTAAAACTACACCAACAATTTGTTTCTATGCACAGTTGCTATGTATATCTAGTGCCTAGCACTGCTAAGACTAGACCAACTATTTTTTCAGCTGCATTGTGTATTCCTAGAGCCTAGAACTGGTTAAACTAGACCAATAGTTTATTTCAGTCTAGTTATGGCACTTTCAGTGATTCAGCAAGTTGCACACTCACCTATGAGGCCAAAAAAAAACAGAAGGCTGTGGGTTCTAATCCCACACCAGCAACTTGTAGTAAAACCAAAAATTGACACTGTATTGCAGAATGAGGCAGATCCTGTACTTCTGAGGTGTCGTCTTTCAGATGAGCCTTTAAACCAAGGTCCCACCTATCTGTTCAGGTGGACGTTAAAGATCCCGTGGCACTTCACAAGAAAAATAGTGGAATTTCCCTGGTGTCCTGGCAAAATTTCCCCATTCACTAAAAAATACCACCAACAGCTTAATCTGGTTCAAATTCACTTGGTTTCCACCTGTATCCCCCAGGTGGGGCTGAAAATAAGCAGAATTGCCTAGCCCTCCTTTCCTGGTCAACAGAAACTAAATACAATACAATACAGTACAGTACAGTACAATACAATAATGTATTCCTAGTGCCTAGCAGTGCTAACTCTAGACCAACAGATTTTTATAAATTGAGTTGTGTATTCCTATAATGTAGCACAGATAGAACTACACCAATAGTTTAGTTCAAGCTAATTGTGTATCCACAGTGTCAATTACTGGTAAACTAAACCAACAGTTTATTTCTCTATGGTTGTGTTATTACTAGTGTGTAGCACTGGTAAATCTAGATCAGCAGTTTATATGCATCTAGTTGTTCATTCCTATAGCCTAGAACTGGCACAACCAGACAAACAGTTCATATCTATCGATTTGTGTATTCCTAGTGTCTAACACTGGTAAAACTAGAGAACAGTTTATTTCTACCTAGTTCTGCATTCCTAGGGCCAGATATTCAAAACTTTGCACCTGGCAAAAACCGTTTGCATAGGATTAGTGTGGGATTAGCGCAAGTTTGCTATATTCAAAAGGCCAAATAGCGCATGCAAACTGCACTAGCGCCGGGCAAAATCATAATGTATGCAAGGAGCAAACTGAGGGTGTGTGTACATGAATACAGGCCCAATGCTATATTCAGTTACTAGCATCACACAAAGTGGTTTTGCATGACTTAGCGCGACACTTAGCATGGTGCACATTACGACCCAGGAAAAGGTAGTCTTAACCTAGGCAATCAGCTTTCCCGACATTTTGGCTTTGCGCAGTGTTTGCGTGGCTTTTACTCAGCTTTGTGTGACCCTAACAAATAAATGTGACACAAAGACAAAGCCAGACATAGAGGAAACATGCTGCTCACCGAAGGCATCACAATGATGCCATCATCTGCCACCAGTCCCAGTCATGTCAGGCAGTAAGTGGTGACCCTACCACCAGTGGACAGCATGGCAGTGTGACCATTCAGCATACATCTGCGGATCACTCTTCTGTGGACACCAACAGATCTCAGCACACACATGCAGCACTGCAGGCATGGAGGATGTTGAGGAGGTGAGTGTATGGGTGGCCAGGCTGTGCCACAAATCAGGTGTGGCCACAAGGGAGGGACACATCACGCAGTGCACATGGGCTAATATTAGGAATACCACAACACCAGTGTGCCTTTCTAATAATATATGCCCCCCCCGGCCACATACCACATAGCTGTACAACTGCCACAGCACGCAAAGCTTGACATGTATATCTCACTGTGAGCCTCCCATGCCAGAGGTGCAGCATCTGTGAGTCACACAACAGCGTAACAGTAAAGTCCACTGTCAGTAAACACCTGCATGTTGGGCCTATCACTGTGTATAGTGCAGTCATTAGCACTGCCTTACACACCATAGGCAGTGCTGTGTCCACACACTACTGGCTCCCTTGCTACTGTAGTGTCTGCTGTGTACTGTAGCATGACCTACAGTGTGACAGTTGCATACAGCACCACTACCATCTGTGCCTATGTGCTGTGTTGTCCCCCTGGGGTACAATATTCTATGCTGTGCTGTACTGTTTATATGTAGCCTACAGCTGTCATCACGCACTGCCAGAATGACCTACAGGTGGAGCTGCGGTCAGACTTGGCCATCCCCAGTACTTCCCGACTGACCTATAGATGGAGCTGTGGGACCCTGCAGTAACACTGGGCAAACTGCATGCAAATCAGGGCATAATGAGATGCTAATCTGGATGTTTGCCCTGAGACTACCTAAGTAGGCTCATTTGCATGTCACTTTTGAATATGGCAAAGTTTAGTACTGGGCAAACGTGTTTGCACCGGGCTAATGATTTAGCCCTGTGTTAAACCCGCTCAAACATGTTAGTGCTGTGCAAACAGTTCAGGGAATATTATACAGTTCTGAACATTGTACTTTCACATATGCTGCTGCCTGCAGCTGTACTGGGTTCACACATTTGCTGGCACACACATTGGCCACATAGTTCACCTCTACCTACCTTCACGTCGCTGTGCACTGTGTTGCTGTTGTGGTTTGCACTTCCTGGTTGCCATATTCAGAGCTATCTTATTCCAGGGCTAAGTTTGCCGTGCACTTCCAGCCCAGTTTGTCCAGCCTCATTCCCATGCTATATTCAGAAGCAGTTTGCCCCGGGCTATTCCTTTTGAATATAGCTTGCTTTGTACTCCCACTGGGCAGTGTTAATTTAGCCCCATGGCAAAATTTTGAATATCTGGCCCTTAGTGTCTAGCATTGGCAAAACTATCCCAACAGCTTCATTCCATCCAATTACATATTGCTAGAGTCTAACACTGGTGAAACTAGACCAACAGTTTATTTTTATCCAGTTGCGTATTCCTAGTGTCAACAGCTTCATTCCATCTAGTTACATATTCTTAGGGTCTAAAACTGGCACAACTAGACCAACAACTTCCTTCTCTCTAGTTGTGCATTCTTAGTGCCTAGCCCTGGCAAAACTAGAACAACAGCTTCTGTCAGTCTAGTTGTGTATTCCCAGTGTCTAACATTAATAAAAGTAGACCAACAGCTTCTTTTCATCTAGAAACATAGAAACATAGAATTTGACAGTTGATAAGGACCGCTTGGCCCACCCAGTCTGCCCATTTCCCTACCTAATGGATAAGCTGCAGATCCTAGTTAAACAGCAGCCTACTTCTTTCTACCACACCCCTAGAATTGCATTATGACTGTCCCATGCATACCTGAATTCAACCAGTGTTTTTGACTCCACAACCTCCTCCGGAAGGCCATTCCATGCATCCACAACCCTCTCTGTGAAAAAATACTTCCTTACATTACCTCTGAGCTGCCCCCCCATGCTCAAATTGTGCCTTATGTCTGTCCCATGCATTCTTGAACTCTCCCACAGTTTTAGACCCCACAACCTCCCCAGGAAGGCTGTTCCATGCATCCACTACCCTTTCTGTGAAATAATACTTCCTCATATTGCCCCGAACCACACCCCCTCTAACTTTAAATTGTGTCCCCTTGTTCTTGCACACCTCTTTTTTTAAAAGATGCTACCCTCTTGGAATTTGTTGATTCCTCTGAGGTACTTGAAAGTTTCCATCATGTCCCCCCTCTCCCTCCTTTCCTCGAGGTTGTACATATTAAGCTCCTTTAGTATCTCTTCATATGTTTTCTGGTGCAGACCCTGCACCATTTTAGTTGCCATCCTCTGGACAGCTTCCATCTTGTCTATGTCCTTGCAGAGACTGGGTCTCCAGAACTGCACACAGTACTCCAAATGGGGTCTCACCAACTGTCTGTGCAGAAGGATAACAGCTTCCTGTTTTCTACTGGTGATGCCTCTCCCTATGCATCTTTCTTTGCATCCCAGTATCCCCCCAGCCCTCCTTACTGCCCTCTCACATTGCTTGCCCACCTTTAAGTCATCTGATAGGACTACTCCCAGGTCCCTTTCCAACAGTAGTTGTGTATTCTGGGGTGGGGGGCGTAATTTTCAAAGAGCCACATGTATTTTTTGGATGGGCTGCACAAATCCATTCTGGAAATTAGAACACAAAAAGTTGGTCTAACTCCGGAATGGAATTCTGCTACTGCATCCGCAAAAAGGACACAATTCCTGCAGTTGTAGCACAAATTGCCTTAAACTGCAAGAATCATTGCAAATGCATCCAAAGGTCTGTGAAAAGTGCACAGACATTTGGATGCATCTGTATGCATGCAGCATACATCCGAAATATGGATACAAGCACTGCATCCACCACACTAAAAATCCTGCCCCTGGTGTCTAGCATTGGTTAAACTATATCAGTAGTTTATTTCTATCTACTTTTCTATTCATAAAGCATAGCACTGATAAAGCTATACCAAAATGCTACTTCCAACTAATTTCAGAACAGCTACTACTTCAATATTTTGGCAAGTAACTTTTTGATCTGGCAGTTAAGAGACTGATTGTGGAGCATGCCATAGAATTCTCTGACAAGTCTTGTAATTCAACTACTCCTGAGAATAACAGTTTTTATTGGGTTAAATTTTTAAGCTGTGTTTAAAAATCTTAAAATGTTCTGCTTTACATCTTATAATATTGCTTTTCTGGGAAACTGAAAAATTATCATGAACAAAGTGATTGTTAACTCTGAATTATAATACATGAAGGGTTTTTTTAGCGTAACAACTAATGGCATGTTGCAATAAATGTTAACTCCAAATTATAATTTGTGAAGTTTTTTTGTGGAAAGTCTAATGGCATGTTGCAGTTCTTCTAGTCTAAATATGACCTGTGTTTTAATTTTTTTACTGGCCCTGAATCAACACAGATTATGTTCTTTGAATCTGTTGAATGAATGTTTGTAAAAATCTTAATAATAGGCCCACTTGGAAATGGCAATTGTTCATTCTACTGTAGTTAAAAAAGATTAAGGCAGCAGCTTTCATGATCTAAAGATCTGTAACCTAATTGAGAGGCAACAGTGGATTTGGGAATTGATACATTGGCTTTCCTGACAGCTGACCAACTTCAGAGTTACTTTTTGTGTTCGCACTTGTGCTTGCATGCAAAGTGAATATTTTGGTAGGTTAGTGGGATTTGAGAGGTATGTCACTTTCAGTTTAGTGCAGGGCAGTCTGCAAGAGCTCATCAGTATCAGATCAATCAGCAGCCAGGCTGATCTTGACACTGTTCTAGTCTTGCTGGGTGGAAACTTTGTGTAGTTCAAAGGAAAGAGCTGGCCCAGTCATAGAGCAGCCCTTTCCTTTTATCTGTATGATGCTGCCCAGCAAGCAGAGCTGATCAGAGTCCTGATCAGCCCACCGTTGTCTCCCCAACATAACCTAATATAAAGAAAAACATCCTTCAATTTCTCCCAGTCTTTCCTTCTTAATTTACCAGCACTGGGGTGCCCAATCCTCAGTGCCAGCTACTACTGCCCAGCCATGTGCTTTCACTGTGTGACACCAGGGAGCCACCCTCAGTGATGCCAAACATAAGAAGACTGACCCTAAATCCCCCCATCCCTTCCTTGTTAAATCTCTGACTGTGGGATGCCCAGTTCCTACTGCCAGCTGCTACCCTCCACCCTGCCCATTTTCATTATACAAGACTGGGGAGTCCACCCCTAGTGCCGCCAAACATAACACTGGCATTGGAGTGCCCAATCCCCATATCAGTACCTGAAATGTATAAAAAAATATCTGAATGAGGGGACATAATATGAAATTGGAGGTGGGTAGATTAAGAGGTAACATGAGGAAGTTTTTCTACACAGAGAGGGTGGTGGACACTTGGAACAGTCTGCCACTAGAGGTTTTGGGTGCACGCACAGTGAAGGGGTTTAAACATGCCTGGGACAGGCACAAGGGAACACTGGGTGGGGAGGAAGTGACGAAAAGCAATTGATCGCTTAGGGTCGGTGACTGCATACATGTTTAGGGCTTATGGGCAGACTAGATGGGCCTAGCAGTCCTTATCTGCCAACAATTTCTATGTATCTATGTATCTATGCAACAAAGAAAACCATTCCTTGTAGACTTTTTTATTTTTACACACCCTGTCAAACAAGAAAACTGTCCATCCATGTCCGTTGCCTCTGCCATCACCTCCCCCCACCCTATCCTTCAACTCAGTACCCACCACCCCACATCGCACTACTCCTGAATTACTTACCGGGGGTCCAATGCCATAGTGCTCCCTTGACCAGAACCACATCTTCACTCTTCGATGCCGGACTGGGAACTGAGGAAGTCAGGTATGTGGTTCAATGTATTTCAATGTATTTCAATGCATTTTGAACTTGTCCTCATAACATGGTCATTCTTTCCCCAGATTTTCAACATTGCCTTTTGGGGATGCCACCTCAGGAACAATTGCAATGAAATTATTCGAATCTGTCCCAACAGGGGATTTCATAGTCACTGCTCAAAATCACCTTTTGGGCAGGATTTGAAAATTTTCTCCACTCTTGTTCATGAGGTGGGGTCACAAGAAAGCTGTGTTGAAAATTTAGATTATAAATATTTCAAAACAACAAAGTTATGAGTGTACATTTAAATTTTTCAATGTACATTTGTAACTGATAATTTTCAGTATTTTCACCTCAAAATTTCAATATAACCATTTTTTCATGCCACCCCATGAATGTGACAGTTGTCATTTTCAAACCTGGTCAAATGTATTTTTGCACTTGTGGCACAAAGTTACTTTTTGGGCAGGATTTGAACATTTTCTCCACCCTTTTTCATGAGGTTTGATCATAAGAAGGCTATATTGACAAGCATTTGTCAATACCAAATGTTGCTTGCTTGTATGTGCTGTTTAGGTTTTTGGAAGTGATAATACCATGCCTAAGAACTGTCATGTGCCCCCCCCCCCAAGACATCCACTGTGTCTTTCTGTTCAGTATTCACAGAAGAGTGGGAGGGGCAAGGGCCACAGCAGTACAGCAGTTGCCAGGGGGGGTAAAGAGATGGACAATAGTCCATTCATAGGCAACAGAGTCCTGCAGGAGCACACTAAATTGAAGGTAGACAAAGCGATGGGACCAGATGGCATACACCCTAGGATATTAAGAAAACTGTGAAGAGAGATAGCAATACTTCTGGCAGCCATGTTCACTGAGTCATTCAACACAGGGGTGGTACCAGAGAATTGGATGAGGGCACATGTGATCCTGCTACACAAATCCGGTAGCAGGGAGGACACAGGAACAATAGGCCGGTCGGCCTCACCTCAGTAGTAGAGAAGATCATGGAGATGTTGCTTAAGGAAAGGACAGTGGGGCATCTAGAAGCCATCGGAGCCCAGGACCATAGGCAACATGGATTCACAGTGGGGAGGTCATGTCAGACAAATCTGGTTGACTTCTTTGACTGGGTGACAAAGGATGAAAATCAGAATGGGGCAGTGGACAACGCTTACCTTGATTTTAGCAAAGCCTTTGACACCGTCCCACATAAGAGGCTGATAAACTAGCTGGGCAGGCTGGGCATGGGGGGAAAGTGGTAAACTGGATTATAAACTGTCTAACAGACAGGAGGAAGAGAGTGGTGGTAAATGGGGTGCAGTCTGGGGAGAGGGAGTGACCAGGGGGCCCTGCAGGGATTGGTCCTGGGGCCAGTCCTGTTCAATGTCTTCATTAGTGACATTGCAGAAAGGCTGAAGGGAAAGGTCTGCCTGTTTGCAGATGACACCAAGATCTGTAACATAGTGGATACCCCAGAGGGGGTAGAGAAAATGAGAAGGAACCTGGGGAAGTTTGAAAAATGGTCTGAGGACTGGCAACTGAAGTTAAATTCAAAAAGTGAAAATTATGCACCTGGGACACAGAAACCCAGAAACCCTGGGAAAGCTACAGGATGGTGGGGGGGTGCTGACAGTCTAAAAGAAAGGAACCTGGGGGTTCTCTTATTTCAGATGACTTGAAAAAGTCAATGTAAAGTGCTAAGGCAGCTGGGAGGGCCAGTGACATCCTGGGGTGTATAGGCAGGGATATCACCAGCATAAGGAGGGAGGTAGTGATGCCATTATATAAAACCAAGGTCAGGTCTCACATAGAGTACTATGTGCAGTTCTGGAGGTTGCACCTTCATAAGTATATTAACAGGCTGGAGATGGTCCAGAGAAGGGCGAATAAGATGGTACAGAGCTTGCAACACAAGACTTATGAGGACAGATTAAGAGACTTAAATATGTACTCACTGGAAGAGAGTAGGGAAAGAGGGGATATGATAGAAACATGCAAGTACCTCTAGGGCATAAACAAGGTATAGAGGGGAGACATTTTCCAGTACAGGAGGAGCTCAAGAATGAGAGGGCATGACATGAAATTGGAAGGTGGGAGGTTTAGAGGAAATGTGAGGAAGTTCTTCTTCACAGAGAGGGTGGTGGACATGTGGAATGGTCTGCCTCAGGAGGTAGTGGGAACGAGCGCTGTGGATGGATTAAAGCATACTTGGGACAGGTATAGGGGAACCATAAAGGTACAGTAGTGAATGGGTCAGAAGCAGTAATCCAGTACAAGGGCTTATGGGCAGACTAGACGGGCCAGGCAGTTCTTATCTGTTGACAATTTCTGTGTTCTATGTCTATGTCTCTTTCTCTTATGAATTACAGACAGACAGAGAGAGACACACAAGCATATGCTGCTTGCATGTGCTGTTCCCCACTATGTCCTGTATAACACACTACTATCCACAGACACACAGAGAACACAGCACACATTGTCTCTTCTATACTGCACCCCCAGTGTCTCTGTCTCTCTCTCTGTTACTCTCCCTGTATTGCATTCTCTATGTCACGCTCTCTCTAAGCACCGAGCTCTGTTCTTGAACATGTGGGAAAAAACTCAGTTGCGCTATCTCACTCTCTCTCTCTCTCTCATTAGGATGGGAGGGGTGACAGAATGGGACATAGAGAACTTGTTGTATGGGAGGTGGGAAAGCAGCACAGAGGTTCGCAAAGAAAAATACACTGAAAGGGACAGAGAGAGAGAGAGAGAGAGAGAGAGAGCAAATACACAGGTCTCTCCTGCACACAAAGTGCAGCACTGTTCTGTAATGCAGAACAAGGGGAGGACACAGACAACAACATCCCAATGTTTTCTCTCTCTTGCTGTCTCAAAGGACATTTCAGCTATGGTGCAGTTGCGGAAGAGTGATGTTGCTGTCTCTCACTTTCTCTATCGTCTGTGCACTGAGGGTGGGGAATGGCAATGGGGCAGCCACAGTTTGGGGGGGGGGTGCCAGGAAAGAAAGCTCTGGGTGGCCACTGTCATGCTCACTCTCTCCTCTGCTCTCCTGTATTACAGCCTGTCAGAGGGCTCTATGCTGCTGATCATTGCTTCCACTGTTTCTACAGACAGAGACATAGACAGACAGAGAGACGCAGCACATTGCCACAACTTTGGCACCTACTGTCTCACTGTCTATGTGTCTTTCTCTATCTTATGTGCCAGACTGCATGGCTGCTGTCACTCTCAACTACTTCCTTGCCCACTCAGACTGCTGATTATCTGCAAACTGGACAGGGTAATGGCAGGCAGAACACACACAGATGCCCTTTCTCTGAGCTCAGAGGCTAAACAGCTGCCATGCATGTCTCGCTGTCTTGCACTGTGTGGTGTTTCTGTGTCCCCTAGCCACAACTTGTCACACAGGCATGCGATTGCTGTACCATTGCCTGACATTGTCTCTGTCCAAGTCACTCTCTCTCTGCATTAGACTGCACAGTAGGATCACTTCACCCCGCTTGTCCCCATTGCACTTCACCAGCTTGGGTACATAATCTGTCTGTGCCACTAGACTGCAGTCTGAAAATGCAATCTGACTGCACACAGCATGGACTGGGGCCTCAGAAGATACAAACTGTGCAGGACGGTACTGATTTTACTGTTGGTTCGGTGCCCGGTGGTCCGTGGGATGGGTGAGTGAGTACACAGAAGTTGGTAACCGTACTCTAGTTGCACAGAGGTCTGCATTAATGCACTGCCAGGTGCTGCCACACAGTCAATCAAATCCATTCAAAAGAAGAATTGTACAGGTTCACTTTACGAAATAAAGTGTATTCTTAGAGCTGTGGGAATATTTGGAGCACTACCGGAGTATTTTGCTATTCACAAAATGCATGTACAGTCTGAGTTGGCCATCTACTCTGGCTCTTGGAGCATATCAGGTTTCAACTCTTATAGCAACGCTTGTCCCATGGAGCTCTAGGCAGCTTTGTGGTGCATCGCTTAAGCTAAAGCTTCTCTAGTTCCTCCCATAATTTGTGAGGTTGATAGCAGCACAGCTGTTATCATGGTCATTGGAGCCTGGCTTGAGGAAATGCAAAACATTAGGAGACAGGAGGGTCAGAGGGACAACAAGGGAGAAATGAAGTATGGGCAACACATGAGACAAAAGGTGTGTGCAGGGGAGGAGTGAGAGACAGCAAGGAAAATGGAATGATGGAGGGGATGCTGGATGGCTTTATGTATATGAAACAGAAGTGTTCTCTCACTGTAGTGCTTCATCTGTTTCAAGTACACAAAGTTTCTGCCCATGAAATGTAAACTATTGTCATACTTAGCTTGCATGATAATTGGTCTGTCAAGGATGAGCCCAATACAGTTTGACCTGCATTGGGCTAGTCAGTGACACACCTTTGCAGTGCCATTCTCTGTAGCAAAACATTTCTTGTGCAAGCGCAAGCAACATAAAAAGGAAGAGAAAGGCAGACAGTGGATGTAATTAGGGAGTAGATTCAGTATTTTGAAGTTTTGATAGGTAAAGGAAGGAAAGGCCTGTGAAGCCACCTCACAGTTCAGACCAATACCAATATGTTTGCTTGCATTGCAAATGAACACAAGCATTTGTCAATGCTGAATGTTTGCTTGGTGGCATTAGCAGTGGAAGTGCAGGAGTTAGACAGGAATGGCAGTGAAGTACTGAACTGACACCAACTCCACCCCCACCCTGCAGAGATGGACAGGCATTAGGGTGTGCCTTTGGGTCATTGCCCATAATGCTCATGACATTTCATCTCACCCTACCCTGCAGACACTGACAAGTGTCGAGGTGTGCCTTGGGGTGTTTGGGCTTTACACTCACCTCATTCCATAAGGAAATACACTGAAATGGGTGCATAAAGGAGAATGGGGTGAACTCTGGGGCCAAAGAGTCCAAGGCTCACCTCGATGCCTGTCACTGGCTGCAGGGTGGGGGTGGAGGTAGAATGGCATGAGCATTATTGTCAACAATCCCAAGTCACACCCATGACGCCTATCAGTCCCTACAGGGTAGGGCATTATGGTCATAAACCCTAACGCCCTGAGCGTTTCTTGGTATTTTTACTCCAAGTTTTCAACATTGGCTTTTTGTGACCCCACCACATGAACAGTGACACTATCAGTTCATTAGCTGACAGGTGATTTTGCACAGTGACTGTGCCATTTGGCACCACAGGTGTGAAAACGCATTTTGAACAGAATGTAAAAAATGACAGCTGTACTGTTCACGAGGAGGTGTAAAAAAATAGTAATGTTGAAAATCTGGAGTAAAAATATAAAAAAACTAGTGAAGTCAAGAGCATGCATGGAAACTGCACAACGCACACCCATAGTTATTTTGGGGATTCTTTACACCAGATTTTCAACACAGGCATTTTGGGACCTCCGCTCATGAACAGTGTCACTGTCAGTTTCTTAAACTGTCCAGAACACTGATTTCCCACAGCGACCGAGCTATTCTATGCCGGAAGTGCGAAAACACATTTTGGCTGGAATGTGAAAAATGACAGCTGCACTGTTCCTAAGGAGGTGTGAAAAATGCCAATGTTGAAAATCTGGAGTGAAACTATTACAAATTCATGAAGTTATGAGAGTGCGTGGAAACTGCACAATGCACGCTCATAACACAGTCATTTTATGGGCTTTTGCCACCAAATTTCAACATAGGCATTTTAAGACCTGAACTCATGAACAGTGTCACTGTGATTTTCTTAATCTATCCCGAACATTGATTTTGCACACCTACCATGCCATTGTGCACTACATGTGCAAAAACACATTTTGGGTGAGATGTAAAAATTGACAACTGTACTGTTCATAAATAGGTGTGGTAAAATAGTAAAGTTAAAAATCTGGAGAGAAAATGTTAAAAATTCTCGATGTTATGAGCTTGCATAGGAACTGCACAATGCACTCTCGTAAAACAGTCATTTTGGGGAATTTTTTCACCAAATTTTCAACTTAGGGTTTTGGGGGGCCTACCTCATGAACTGTGACACTGTCATTTTGTTAATCAGTCCCAAAAGGCAGTTCCACTCAGTGACCGCAAAATCACCTTTCAGGACTGAATAACAAAATGACAGTGATTGAGTTCATGAAGTGGAGTCCCAATAACTCCCTATTGAAAATTTGGTGAAAAAATTCCTTAAAATGGCCGAGATACCCACTTAAGTTGAAAAAACCCTATTTATGCCATTATACAGCTTGCTGGCATTTCTTCAGTTCGTGGTTGTCTTTGAAGAGTGCAGATGTGTTCCTGATCCACCAAAGATCATTGCACCAGGCTATGGAGGTAAGTATTGGGTGAGGGGGATGTGGGGAGGTAGAGTGCGCAGAGAGTGGGAGCGGGCTGGGAGAGAGGGTACCATTTTCTTTATTTTTCCAGGACTGAGAAAACAAAAAACAGAAAAAGGACACCACAGGACTATTAGCACACTGGGGATGGGCTCCCAGCATTCCACCTGGATGTTTGTTGGGGAAGGGGGAGTGGAGCTAATGGGGATTGGGCACCCCATTGGCCATACAGTGTGCTGGGGGATGCATGAGCCAAGGGGGACTGGGCACCCACTCGGCATACTACAAATGTGGGGGCACATCATGCCGATGGGGATTGGGCTACCCCATTGGCAAATGAACTGGGGAGGGGGCATACCGACAGGGGGATTGGGCACCCACCATCGGCTTTTAGAACTGGGAGAGGTGGGCAGTGGCTTCTGTCAGCTTCATGGGGACTGTGACAGGCCAACAGAGAAGCCATCACCATGAGGACACCACACAATGCAGCTGTAATTAGCTGCTGCAGTCAGGGATGCCCCTCAGCAAAAACAGCTGATTGCATAGTGACAGGGAGCTCCCAGATTGCAGCAGCCCAGTTTCTTTGGGCATAGTTGGGCATAGAGCCAACAGCTTAATCTGGTTCAAGGTCAGTTGGCATTCATCTGTATCCCAACAATAACTGGACACAGAGCTTCTTAAATTTTATTGCACCAACAGGTCCACCTGACGTGTTTCAGACAAAAGTCCTTTATCAAATGCTAAAAACATTATGGACACACATCTCAGTTAAATAACAATCACCTATTACATCATAGTGATGAAACCCAAAATCATTGGTTCAACAATAATTAAACACCATCACCCTTAAAACCTTGATTAAATATTAAAGACATATCCATAAAACATCAGAGATTAAACTATCAAGCATCAAATAACAATTTATATGCACATTTGCACTACCAGTTCTACTAAATTAAACATCTTATTATTATAAATAATTCTATCTACATTCCAGATATGGTTTCAGTTCCAAATGTGCATTAATACCTGGTTTTTTATATGCATTTAATCGCAAAATCCATTCATTTGCCTTTCTCAAAATTTTATTGTGGTAATTACCACCTCTAGGACCATGAAAGACTTTTTCAATGCCTACAAATTTAAAGTCATGTATTTCCAGTTTTTCTTTATTATCAAAAACATATGCTGCTGTCTTGTAAGTCAAATCATGTTTATTTATAGCTCGAACGTGTTCCAATACTCTGATCTTAAAGGATCTTTCTGTTTTGCCTACATAAAATGCTCCACAACCACACTTTGCTAAATAAATAACCCTCTGTGTGTTACATGAAATTAACTGTCTAATATCAAAGATGTTCCCTTGTCGGCCAACTACACTAAAATCCTTCTCTTTTAGAATGTAATCACAAACACTACAGTTTTTACACTGCAGACAGTCCATGTAACTTCCTAACCAACTGTTGGTATGTCCCACTACAGATGTAAAATGACTTCTCACAAGGGAATCTTTTAATGTGGGTGCATCTCTATAAGTTAAAATCGGGGGCTGTGAAGAAACTTCTCATAACCCTGGTTCAGCAGCTAACACTTGCCAGTGTTTTCTAATTATTTGCCCTATCTCACGACTTTGAGCACTGTAAGTTGTTACAAAATGGAATCTTTTACTGTTTTCTGACGTCTCAATTTTATCTACTAGCAATTATTTTCTATTAAGTGAAACTACAGCTTGATAACCTTTATCTATTATTTTTTCAGTATATCCCCTATTGCTAAGCCGACTTTTTAAAGCTGCGGCTTCTATTTCAAAATCTGTTTGTTTGATGCAGTTCTGCTTCAATCTAAGGAATTGTCCTTTAGGGATATTTTCTACCGTGTATACAGGATGGTAGCTTGTAGCAAACAATAGGGTGTTACCATCTGTAGGTTTTCTAAACATATTTATACTAACTTGTCCTTCCTTTTCACGGATAATCCTCAAATCCAAAAAATCTATAGATTCGTCACTTAAACAGGATGAAAATTTTAAATGCTCATTTGTACCATGTAGATAATCAACAAATTATTCAAGCATTTTTGCATTTCCTTTCCAAATTAATATGATGTCATCAATAAAGCATTTCCACAGCAACACATTATGAAAAAATAGGTTGCTGTGTTTGTTAAAGATTACATCACGTTCCCACTGGCCCACATTTAAACTGGCTCCTGATGGTGCACAGGTAGCCCCCATTGCCGTCCCCTTCAATTGTCTAAAAATATTTCCATCAGAAACAAAAATATTTTTAGTCAGAACATGTTCGAGAAGCTTTAAAATCACTACTATTTCCTCATCGGATTTATCCCAGGAATGATTTAAAAAATAAGCGGCAGCATCCATTGCCCCATCATGGGGAACATTAGTATAAAGGGCTTCAATATCAAGTGTTACCAGCATACAATCTTCCCCAACTAACATTTCATCCAACACTTTCAAAACATCTTTAGTATCCTTAATATATGATAGAAGCTTTTTAACATAGTTATTAAGAATAAAATCTACAAACTGAGACAAAGGTTCTGTTAAACTCCCAAGCCCACTAACTATAGGGTGGCCTGGGGGGTTCTGACTATCCTTATGCAATTTAGGTAGTACATAAAAAGTCGGTCTTACTGTATGTTCAACTTTTAAAAATGTATTAGTCTGGTCTGTTATGACTCCTTGTTTAAATGCTTCATCTATTGTCTCTTCAATACATGTTTTATATTCCCAAACTGGGTCAAAATTCAGTTTCTCGTAAAATACTATATCATTTAATTGTCTCATCACTTCCTGTTTATACTTCCACATATCCCATAACACTACACAACCCCCTTTATCAGCTTGTTTAATAACAATGCTAGAATCATTTTGTAAGAGTCTCAAGGCTTCACCTTCATTCCTGGTCAGATTATTAAACCGTAAATGCGGTGGATTCTCAAATAACTTCTCCAAGTCCTTTTCACATGAGTTTCTAAATATGCTTACTGCACTGCAAAGAGATGGATTAAACACAGAATTCAGTTTAAAAGTCTTCATATGAGCAGAGGGGTTAGTCGGGTAGTCTAAGGTGGACTCTCTATCAACACGCTTGTTAAAGAAGGCTTTTACATTTAAATTTCTATACATCAAATGCAAGTCAATAATAGTCTGTAAAGGATTTAACAGAACTGTCGGTGAAAAACTCAGACTGTTTTTGAGCAATAGTCTCTCCGATTCAGTTAGCACATGGTCTGAAAGGTTGATAATCTGTATATCTTGACTCTCCTCCTCATTGTTCTGGCGTTCCATCTGTTGCCATTCCTTTTCCAATTGTACCGTCTCCTCTGCTCACGACATATAACATTTTTTCTGTCCCCTTCTTGTCCATTTTCTATGCTGTAATTCACCAACCTGGGGCTCCAGCATAATTCTTGCTGCAGTGGTTGTTCAAAACTCTCCTGGTCGCTGTGAAAAAAATGAGCTTGTGCAGAATTATTATCATCACCCTCTGATCCACTCTCCTCTGTGCTATAGTTGAAAGAAACATGAGAAGGTTGTTTCAAATTCCCCTTTCTTGTCTCCTTTTTCCACTAGTACACGCGATTATTTTCGTAGTCACCTTTCTCTCAAATGAATTTAGTCTGCTTAGCACTCTTCATTTCCCGATCCAGTCTATCAATAAATTCCTGTAATCTTTTATTACTCAGGTCGAAACCTTCAGTCTCTTTATGTTTCAAAACTTCTTTCACAATTTGTTTTAAATCATTTTTAAGTGTGGCTTCTCTTTCTTTACTGTACTTCACTATTAACTCCATCAATTTTCTACTGGCTTCACTTGATATGTTCTCCCATTCCTGCATAAAAATAACATTATCTGTTCCAAATGCAGGATTTTAAAAATGTCAAAGACCCCTTGGTATTCTTTTAAGTTGTAAATAAGTTTCTAAATTAGTGACATTCCAAAAAATCTTCCTTAATTGTTGCATAGCCCTTTCAAGCTCCCTGAATGCACCCTTTAATGAAAGAGTATCTGTAGATGCAGGTTTGGGCTCACTGATATCTATTAAGGATGGATTAACTGCATTCACTTTGGTAAGTAGTTTTTCGACATAAAATAATGGATTCTCACACTGAGTCTGGTCAGTTGGTGCCACTCCTCTCATATTCATATCGCGAGCAGAGGGGATGGTACAATTGGAAAAGGAATGGCAACAGATGGAACGCCAGAACAATGAGGAGGAGAGTCAAGATATACAGATTATCAACCTTTCAGACCACGTGCTAACTGAATCGGAGAGACTATTGCTCAAAAAAGGTCTGAGTTTTTCACCGACAGTTCTGTTAAATCCTGTACAGGCTATTATTGACTTGTATTTGATGTGTAGAAATTTGAATGTAAAAGCCTTCTTTAACAAGCGTGCTGATACAGAGTCCACCTTAGACTACCCAACTAACCCATCTGCTCGTATGAAGACTTTTAAACTGAATTCTGTGTTTAATCCATCTCTTTGCAGTGCAGTAAGCGTATTTAGAGACTTATGTGAAAAGGACTTGAAGAAGTGATTTGAGAATCCACCGCGTTTACAATTTAATAATCTGACCAGGAATGAATGTGAAGCCTTAAGACTCTTATAAAATGATTCTAGCATTGTTATTAAACAAGCTGATAAAGGGGGTTGTGCAGTGTTATGGGATGTGTGGAAGTACAAACAGGAAGTGATGAGACAATTAAATGCTGTAATATTTTACAAGAAATTGAATTTTGACCCAGTTTGGGAATAAAAAACATGTATCGATGAGACAATATATGAAGCATTTAATCAAGGAGTCATAACAGACTAGACTAAAATGTTTTTAAAAGTTGAACATCCAGTAAGACCGACTTTTTATGTACTACCTAAAGTGTATAAGGATAGTCAGAACCCCCCAGGCCACCCTATAGTTAGTGGGCTTGGGAGTTTAACAGAACCTTTGTCTCAGTTTGTAGATTTTACTCTTAATAACTATGTTAAAAAGCTTCTATCATATATTAAGGATACTAAAGCTGTTTTGAAAGTGTTGGATGAAATGTTAGTTGGGGAAGATTGTATGCTGGTAACACTTGATATTGAAGCCCTTTATACTAATGTTCCCCATGATGGGGCAATGGATGCTGCCGCTTATTTTTTAAATCATTCCTGGGATAAATCCGATGAGGAAATAGTAGTGATTTTAAAGCTTCTCAAACATGTTCTGGCTAAAAATATTTTTGCTTTTGATGGAAATATTTTTAGACAATTGAAGGGGATGGCAATGGGGGCTACCTGTGCACCATCAGTAGCCAGTTTATATGTGGGCCAGTGGGAACGTGATGTTGTCTTTAACAACCACAGCAACCTATTTTTTCATAATGTGTTGCTGTGGAAATGCTTTATTGATGACATCATATTAATTTGGAAAGGAGATGCAAAAATGCTTGTAGAATTTGTTGATTAACTACATGGTACAAATGAGCATTTAAAAATGTCATACTGTGTAGTGAGGAATCTATAAATTATTCGGATTTGCAGATTATCCGTGAAAAGGAAGGACAAGTTAGTACAAATCTTTTTAGAAAACCTACAGATGGTAACACCCTATTGTTTTACTACAAGCTGCCATCCTGTACACACGGTACAAAATATCCCTAAAGAACAATTCCTTAGATTGAAGTGGAACTGCAGCGAACAAACAGATTTTGAAATAGAAGCCGCAGATTTTAAAAGTCGGCTTAGCAATAGGGGATATACTGAAAAAATAATAGATGAAGGTTATCAAGCTGTAGTTTCAGTTGATAGAAAAGAATTGCTAGTAGATAAAATTGAGATGTCAGAAAGCAGTAAAAGATTCCATTTTGTAACAACTAACAGTGCTCAAAGTCATGAGATAGGGCAAATAATTAGAAAACACTGGCAAGTGTTAGCTGCTGAACCAGGGTTATGAGAAGTTTCTTCACAGCCCCCGATTTTAACTTATAGAGATGCACCCACATTAAAAGATTCCCTTGTGTGAAGTAATTTTACACCTGTAGTGGGACATACCAGCAGTTGGTTAGGAAGTTACCCGGGCTGTCTGCAGTGTAAAAACTGTAGTGCTTGTGATTACATTCTAAAAGAGAAGGATTTTAGTGTAGTTGGCCGACAAGGGAAAATCTTTGATAGTAGACAGTTAATTTCATGTAACACACAGGGGGTTACTTATTTAGCAAAGTGTGGTTGTGGAGCATTTTATGTAGGCAAAACAGAAGAGCCTTTAAGATCAGAGTATTGGAACATGTTCGAGCTATAAATAAACATGATTTGACTTATGCGACAGCAGCACATGTTTTTGAGAATAAAGAAAAACTGGAAATACATGACTTTAAATTTGTAGGCATTGAAAAAGTCTTCCATGGTCTGAGAGGCGGTAATTACCACAATAAAATTTTGAGAAAGGCAAATGAATGGATTTTGCGATTAAATGCATATAAAAAAACAGGTATTAATGCACATTTGGAATTGAAACCATATCTGGAATGTAGATAGAATTATTTATATTAAAAAGATGTTTAATTTAGTAGAACTGGTAGTGCAAATATGCATATAAATTGTTATTTGATGTTTGATAGTTTAATCTCTGATGTTTTATGGATATGTTTTTAATACATAACCATGGTTTTAACGGTGATGGTGTTTAATTATTGTTGAACCAATGATTTTGTATTTTGTCACTATGATGTAATAGGTGATTGTTAT
The DNA here is from genome assembly GCA_016271365.2 of Neoceratodus forsteri. Lineage (NCBI taxonomy): Eukaryota > Metazoa > Chordata > Ceratodontiformes > Ceratodontidae > Neoceratodus > Neoceratodus forsteri. The sequence continues at coordinate 760,738,804 of CM057455.1, read as the reverse complement.
TAACTGAGATGTGTGTCCATAATGTTTTTAGCCTTTAATAGAGGACTTTTGTCCGAAACACATCAGGTGGACCTGTTGGTGCAATAAAATTTGTTTAAGAAGCTTTGGTCCAGTTATTGTTGGGGTATGTGTGTGCTTCAGCTTATTGGCACTATCATTTGTTCAGCTGAAAGCACCACTATTACCTTGTGCATGGTTCGTGTGAGAAGATTCATCTGTATCCCCCCCGCCCCCGGGTCGTGCCTGAAAATAGGCAAGATTTGTCTAGAGCACTTACCCGGTCAACAAAAAATAAATAAATAAAAAAAATAGTGGCATGCTCATTAACTGCTGTCATCGACAGCATGCTCCTTGATTTGCCGTGGCAGAGACCAGACCCAGAACAAACTCCTGCCATTTAGCACAACACTGCCGCACCTCCACAACCCCCTAGTGAAGGAAGCTGACGCAATGTGTTTCTTGCACATACATGCAAGCAACACAAAAATGTTGGGTTAAAACATTACAAAACAACAAAGTTACAAGCGGACATGGAAAGTTTTCAATACACACTCATAACTTTGGTAATTTTCAATATTTTGACCCCAAAGTTTTCAACATAGCCATTTTTCCATGCCACCTTATGAATGTGACAGCTGTAATTTTTCAAATTCTGGCCAAAATGTGTTTTCCTACTTGTATCTCAAAATCACCCTTAGGGCAGGATTTGAGCATTTTCTCCACCCTTGTTCATGAAGTTGGGTCATAAAAAGACTATGTGGGGTCATAAAAGGGCTATGCTGAAAAGACGGGCTAAAACTATTACTAAACTAGCTTATGAATGTACATTGAAACTCTTCCATGCACACTTGTAACTTCGATAATTTTCCTTTTTTTGACGCAAAATTTTCAGTATAGCCATTTTTCACACCACTTCATGAAAGTGGCAACTATTATTTTTCAAATCCTGGCTAAAATGTGTTTTTATACTTTGGTGTGAAATCATCTTTCAGGCAGGATTTGAAAATGTTCCACTCTTGTTCATGAGGTGGAGTCTTTAGAGGGTTATATTGAAAATATAGGGTAAAAATATTAAAAAAAACAAAGTTATGAGCATACATTGACATTTTTCAATGCACACTCATAACTTTGGTCATTTTCAGAATTTTGACCCCACATTTTAAACAAAGTCATTTTTTCACACTATCTCATGAACACAACAATTGTCATTTTTCAAAATCCTGGTCATAATGTGTTTTCACATTATGACACAAAATGACATTTTGGCTACAGTTTTATAAATGACACCTGTCATGTTCAGAAGGAGTGGTCATAAAAAGACCAAGTTGAACATTTTGGGTCAAAATGTGAAAAAACAAGTCAGGTGTGAAGAAACATTGAATTACTCCAACATTTATTCACAACATATTCATAGGGAAATAGCGTTTTGGAAATCCAAGCAAGGTTCCAAGAACTTGTCAGAGTCTGTCGGGATAATGGATGCAACATTTCCTTTTCGGAGATTTTGCCAGTACCAAAGGCCTCAGTGGAGAAAAAAATGAAGCTCACAGAGGTTAATGACTGGCTCAGGAAGTGGGGTGAAGAGAGTGGGTTGGGGGTGTTAGGGAACTGGAATGGAGTTTGGGAGGATAAGGGACTATATGCCAAGGACAGGTTTCATCTTGCCCCATTAGGGAAGGAAGTCCTTAAACAGGGGATGGCTGACTACATACAAGAAAGGTGGGGTTTAAACTTGTGAGGGGAAGGGATAGGGAGGGGCTGACCAGAAGCCCTCTCCTCCAGATGGGGAGTAGCCTTCAAGCCCAAGGGGGGGGGAAACAGACTGGGGTGGAGGTTTCAGGAGGAGCAGAGGGAGGATGGAAGTATAAGGAATCTGGGTGGGGTTCGACAAAGAGGATCAGGGATAAGGGGTGGGGGTTGGTGTTAGTAAATGCCAGGAGCTTGGGAAACAAGTTGCCAGAGTTCAGGCCATGCTATTCGAGGAGGATGGATGTGGCGGTCACGGAGACGTGGGCCAACAAAACCATGACTGGGACCTAAACGTATGGGGGTACACTATGCTTAGGAAGGATAGAAAGGAGGGCAGAGGGGGTGAAGTGGCTATGTTCATTAGAGATGACATAGAAATTGCTAGGGTAGAAGAGGCAGAGGGAAACGTGGAGGCCTTATGGGTCACCTTACGATCCCCAGCAGGAGATAAGGTCAAGCTGGGTGTAGCATATAGACCCCCCGGGATGAGTGATGTTCTAGAGCAGGGGTTCTCAAATGGTGAGGCCAACCTCCCTGGGGAGGCCCCAACCTGTTCCAGGGGAGGCTCAATCAAATCTGAAAAAGTACTGTATTTAAATTTTGAGTTTTATGTATTTTGTGTGAAGAGATGAAGCAAACTTTAAGAGGATAATAGTAGGTGATTTTATGTATTTATTTACTAATAGGTGGCAGGGGAAGGTGAATGAGCCAAGGCTCATTTCAGGTGTACCCAGGGAAGGGTAGGTAATGAATGTATTTCAAAGGGTAACTGCAAAACAATCAAGAAATACTCAATGAACAATAGTGCAAACAAATATGAACAATAAACTAATAATGAGTGCTGGTAATTGATCAATTTGCAGACTGATGGCAGAACAGCCCAAATACAAGGGTTGAGCATAGACATGCTAAGAGCAATAGCAGGAAGGAGCAAAGTAATCCCAGAGAAGTTAGTTAGGAGCAGGGAAGGAGGGGGAGAGGCAAAGTATGTAGAAAGGTTATTTCATATAGAGAAGAACAGAGAAAGTAGTCTGACCCATGAAGGTACTGCAACAAGGGGTGACAATGGTTCAAGAATGAAAATAGCAGAGCAAGTAGGCTGGTGTGTGGGTGGGGGGTGGAATGGGAGAGGTTACAATAAGCTGGATAATAATATTTGTTTATTTATTTGTTATTCAGATAACACCTTTGAGCACAGGAGCTCTTTTTCAAAGGTTCCACATCAGTATAAGACAAAGAACTGAATGTGAGCCAAGTACTCAAAGGGGTTTTAATTTATTCTTGGTGTACTGCCCAAAGTACTGTATGTTATTTTTCCTTGGGGAGGCCCAAGATTATTTCAGTTTTTGGGGGAGGCTCAAAATCTTTTCCATGGATTTGGGGAGGCTCATTGTGACAAACTCTAAGAACCATTGTTCTAGAGGATGGTTTGCTGGACAACATCATTGCCCAGTGTGGACCAAAACGGGAAGGAGTGGTGTTGATGGGGGACCTTAATATGCCAGGTACAAACTGGGGAACCATGTCCTCTAAGGTGGCCAAGGAGCAGAGGCTGCTGGATGGCTTCCAGGATGTGTTCTTAACACAGCATGTGATGGAGCCCACAAGGGAGGAGCATGTCCTGGATGTGGTTCTGGCAGATGGGGAGCTGGTAGGGACCTGGTTGGCACAGGACCCCTGACTGGGAAGCGACCACAATACTGTCTGGTTTCAAATAAGCATGGGGAGGGTGAGAGATCTAGGACACTGGATGTGGACTTCAGGAGGGCAGACTTTATGGGCATGGGAAATATTCTCAAGGATAACTTGAAGGGGATTACCTCAATGACAAGTGTGGAAAGGAGATAGGAGGTCATAAAACGGGGACTTCATGAGGCAGTCAGGATCTGCGCTAAGTTGAAACGTAAGGGAGCAAGGTCACTTAAACCATGCTGGTGGTCCAGTGAGGTACAGGTAGCAGTCAGAGAAAAGAAGGCGGCCTACAAAAAATATAAAACAACAAGAGAGGATAGGGATAAAGAAATGTACCAGCTTGCATCTAGAAAAGTCACCCATATGGTGAGGGGAGCAAAGTCCAGTAAAGAGCAGCGGCTGGCACAGCGGATACATGGAGGGGAAAAGGGGTTCTTCTAGTACATTGGGGAGTGGAGAAAAACTAAGGGCCATCTCAGCAGATTGAGATCAGAAGGAGGGTGGGTGGAAGAGGCGAGGACCAGGCAGAGGTATTTACTTGAGTACTTTGCCTCTGTGTTCACCAGGGAGGGATGGGATATCTACAAAGCAAGGCATGAAGGGGATAAGACGTCAAGTAAGTGGGATCAGGGAGCAACAGAAATGGAGCAAGAGGGAGGGAGGAGGTACCCCAGGGTGTCACATCTGGTAAGGATAAAAGGCCAGTAAGGTGGAGGGGCGGATGATGCTATCTCCGCCAAAGGGTGTGGTTAGCCCTCAAGGCCCTAAAGAAAGACAAATCTCCTGGGCGGGATGGCATTCATCGAGAGTACTATGGGAATTGGCAGACATACTGGCTGCACCTGGCAGAGCTTTTCAGCAGGTCACTTGAGACAGGGAGGGTACCTAGGATTGGCGAGAGGCACATGGGTACCAATCCATAAAATGGGGGGTCAAGGGAAGTAACAGGTAACTATAGACCCATCAGTTTGACCCCTGTGGTGGGAATATTAATGGAGAGTATACTAAAGGAATGATTGGGGTGTACTTGGAGGAGGTGGAGGTCTGGATAGTCGGCAACATGGGTTTGTGCCAGGTAGATCATGTCAAACCAACCTTGTGGAGTTCTATGAATGGGTAACATCAGAACTGGACAGGGTAAGCCTGTGGGTGTATTATTCTTGGACTTCAGCAAGGCTTGACTCTGTCCCCACAATGGTCTGGTAGAGAAACTGATGGGGTTAGGAGTAGGCCCTTTGATGGTCAGATGGATTGAAAACTGGCTAGCTGGACACACTCAGAAAGTAGTGGTCTGTGGGGAGCTCTCGAACCCTAGAGAGGTTGGTAGTGGGGTACCACAGGGCTCAGGTCCTGGGTCCGATCCTGTTTAATGCATACATATCGGACATCAGGGAGGGTATAGGTGTGAAATGAGTCTCTTCGCAGATGACTCCAAGATGGGAGCAGTAGTTGAGGGAAAGAGGGAGGTTGGCCCTGCAAGGACCTGGACACCCTGGAAAGCTGGGCTCACACATGGAAATTAAATTAATATCACCAAGTGCAAGGTGTTGCATCTTGGTCTGAAACCCCAAACACAGGTACACCCTGGGAGGGGAGGCGCTGGAGGCCTCAATAGGGGAAAAAGACCTAGGGGTCATGGTCTATGCATGTATGAATAACTCTGAGCAGTGCAGGAGAGCAGCTAGCAAGGCAAACAGGATGTTGGGATGCATCGTAAAGGGGATCACCTCTAGGAGCAAGGAACTGATTCTGCCACTGTACAATGGACTGGTTAGACCACATCTTGAGTACTGTGTACAGTACTGGAGACCACACTTGAAGAGGGACATACAGCTCCTGGAGAGGGTACAGAGGAGGACAACAAAGATGATACGAGGGCTAGGGGATTTGACGTATGAGGACAGACTTGAGGAGCTCTGCCTGTTTTCATTGGAGGAGAAGAGAGACAGGGGGGACATGATTGAGGTCTTCAAGTACCTCAAGGAATAAATAGGGTAAACATGGAGGGATCTTTAGACTAAAGCAGGGAGGTATCACCAGAGGGCATGGTTTGAAGTTGGAAGGTGGAAGGGTGAGGGGGGAAAAGAGGAGGAGGTTTTTCACTGAGAGGGTGGTGGACCCTTGGAATGCACTGCCTGGTGAGCTGGTCCAGAGATCCACAGTGGAGGGCTTCAAGAGAGGGTGGGACAGACACAGAAAGTGGATATATCAGATGAGGGCCTGTCCCAGGGGGGTTGGGATGGATGATAGGGGTTTCTGGAGCACAAGGGATGGGAGGGTCTTGGCACCCAACTAAGGATCTAAGGTTCGAGCAGACTCGATAGACCATAAGGCCTAATCTGCTGGCAAATAGTATGTTAGTATAACTTTATTTTTGGAGATTTGGGGCCAGATATTCAAAACTTTGCCCCAGGGCTAAATTAACACTGCCCAGCATGCTAAATTAGCCCGGACTCAATAGCCTCCTACATTCAAAAGGGATAACCCTGGTGCTAAACCTGCTGAATATAGCATGCTAAGGAAGCCAGGCAAACTGAGCTGGGAGTGCAGTGCAAAAATAGCCTGGAAATAAGACAACTGTGAATATATCAACCAGGAAGTGCAAACCACAACAGCAGCCAAGTGCACAGTGACATGAAAGAAGATAGAAGTGAACTATGTGGCCAATATAGGTGCTAGCAAAGGCGTGGAGTTAGTAAAGCTGCAAGCAACAGCACATGTGAAATTACATTGTGCAAAAATGTGTAATATTTATTAAACTTTGCACAGTGCAAACACATTTGCGCAGGTTTAGTGTGGAGCCAAGCCATTTGCCTGGTGCTATCATGTTTTCCTGGGGTAAAACTTTGCTATATTCAAAAGTGACATGCAAATGAGCCTACTTAGGTAGGCTGTGGGCAAACATTCAGATTAGCATCTCATTATGACCTGATTTGCATGCAGTTTACCCGGTGTGATTGCAGGGTCCCACAGCTCCACCTGTAGGTCAGTCTGGAAGTACAGGGGCTGGCCAGGTCTGCCATAGCTCCAACAGTAGGTCTGTCTGGGAGTGTATTGTGGTAGCTGCAGGCTACATTTGTACAGTACAGCATAGCATATTGTGCCCCAGGGGACTACAAAGCACAGTCACAGGTAGTAGTGCTGAATGCAACTGTCAAACTGTAGTTCATGCTACAGTGCACAGCAGACACCATAGTAACAAGGGGGACAGTAGTGTGCGGGACACAACAATGCCTATGGTGTGTAGGGTAGAGATGACCACTGCACTGTACACAGTGACAAGCCCAGCTTGCAGGTATTTACTGAAAGTGGACATTACTGTTATGCTGTTGTGTGACCCACAGATGCTGCACCACTGGCATGGGATGCTCACAGTGACATATTCCTGGATGGCTGCGTGTGCTGTGGTGTCTGTACAGATGTATGGTATGTAGCTGGGGGGCACATCCGATCAGACAGGAACACTGGTGTTGGGGTATTCCCAACACTGGCCCATGTGCACTGTATGATGTGTCCCAGCCTTGTGGCTGCACCCAGTCTGTGGTGCAGCCTGGCCACTTGTGCACCCTCTCCTCAACACTCTCCATGCCCACAGTGCTGCATGTGTGTACTGGCATCTGTTGGTGTCCACAGAAGGGCAGTCTGCAGGTCTGTGCTGTATGGCCACACTGCCATGGTGTCCACTTGAAGCTGGGTCACCACGTACTGCCTGGCATGGTTGGGACTGGTGGCAGATGTTGGCATCATAATGATGCCATCAGTGAGCAGCATGTTTCCACTATGACTGGCTTATTTCTATGTGTCATACATTTTGGTTAGGTTCACGCAAAGCCGTGAAAAAGTTGCACAAAGCCACAAAGTCATGCAAAGTCACAAAGTCGCGCAAAGCTGGCCTGCCCAGAGTTAAGACTACCTTTTCCTGGTTGGTAATTTGCACTGTGCAAAGTGTTGTACTAAGTCACGCACAACCACTTTGTGTGGCACTATTCACTGAATATAGCATTGCTCTGACACTCCCTCTTAGTTTGCCCTTTGCATACATTATAATTTTGCCCAGCGCTAATGCAGTTTGTGTGCCCTATTTGACATTTTGAATATAGTGGACCAATGATAACCCAGCACTAAACCCATGTAAATGGTTTGTACCCAGCAACAAGTTTTGAATATCAAGCCATTTGTCTCCTAATGTTTAACATATCCCTTGTGTTACTCAACCTGCTGAACATGACAGGTGTCATTTTCAAATTTGCTCTGAAACTGATTTTGCAGTCGTACTGCCAAAACCACCTTTCAGATGGCATTTTAAAAAATTCCACCTCTCTTGATTATAATGGGCGCTATGCACAAAGCTTGCAGAGTGGCTATGCATGTGCAACTGGGGTACACAACCACTCCACGCCGTGCGCACCCCACATGCAGGATGCACAGCACAGATTGCCTGATCCCCCAGCTGCATGTGGAGCAATGCACTGGGGGTGGGTGTGGGACAGACCGGCACCTACATGCCATGCACTAAGGCACCTAGTGCTGGCCACAGGGGGGGTGTAGGGGGGTCTCCAGGCATGCAACCGAGAGCCAGCCATAGACCCCCATGTGCCCTGTGCACACCGCATTAGATCGGGTGAACAGCCCACCTACCCCCCAGGGTCACAGGATCCAGATGCTGGATGCCAACTACCCACGCAGGCACACAGCAGTGCATTTCGTGATCCCCCAACATCACAGGAACCCCACACAGGGGCATGGGCATGGGCACAGGGCTGCCACCCACCACCCCCTGCAGCCCACGGCAATCCCGCCTGTGATGTTGAGCACCCTGACCCACCTCCACCTGGTGAAATACCCCCCAGCCATCCCACTGTGCTGCTTGATGCTGGTGGAAGGCTGGCAGCATTGCCCTCCCTCACCTGCCACTGCCACTGGCCATCAGGTTTCCACAGGATGCACTGCCAACACGTGCCCCACCGCACAAGGGATCCAGTGAGGGGTCCCGGTCCAGCCATCTGATTGGGTGCTTAGCCGGTCCTGTGACCCCCACCCTTGGCCACGCTGCAGAGTCCTGTGCACCGGGGTGTTGAGGCTATGGGCAGATGGCCAGCGGTCGTGCATACTGCTGGCACACACCTGTCTGTGGGTCAGCAACTATGCGGGCAGGGGTACGCGCAGATTCCGCATACCTCCATGCCATTGTGCATAGGGCCCATAGTCAGGTCATGGAAAGACTGTTGGAAATTTGGGGTCAAAATATGAGAGCACACTGAAAATAAGATATTGCCTCTTAGCTGGTCTATCCTGGGTAGAGGTGGGTCAAGTGGCCGAAATTTCGCTCTGCAAAGCAATTCACAGAACAGTGAGGAATCCGCAAAGTACTCTGCAATGCAAAGCAGGGTACTTCAAGTCAAGCTGAGGATCACAAAGTCATTTATTTCCATGCACTTTGCATTACTCTGCCTTACCCAACCACTTCTGCGTCTATTTTTAGGCGAAGTACATTGATTTAAATGTACTTTGCATCACTTCACCTTGCTTTTGAACTGCAAAGTGAATTTTGCATTGATTCATGGGATTATAGATCACATGGACTCTAGACTATTCTACACAGCCTCAGTTCTATATAGTGTGAAAGTCAGGAAGAAAAATATAGCATTCCGGAAGTATAAGGAAACACAGAAGGATCAGTACAGAGAGCTGTACCAGTTAAGGCAGAAGGAAGCAGGGAGGGAAGTCAGAATAGCAAAGGCCCAAACTGAGGAAAAGATAGCCAACTTGGTTAAGAAGAGGGATAAAACCTTTTATAGGTACATCAGCGAGCGTAGAAAGACAAAGGGAGGGATAGTGAGGCTGAATAGAAAGAATGGTGGGTGGGCAGAGGGGGACAGTAAAAAAGCAGGGATACTGAATGAATATTTCTGCTCAGTATTCACAAAGAGAGGAGGGTAGTACCTAATCCAATTAACAGGCGCACTCTGAAATTGGAGTCCAGTCCTTTCACAGAAGAAAGGGTTCTGCAAGAACTCCCTAAACTGAAGGTGGAAGCAAAGCAATGGGGCCTGATGGAATTCACCCCAGAATTCTAAAAGAATTAAGGGGAACTAGTGAAACCACTGGCTACTCTTTTAATAAATCATGGGAGGATGGTGTGGTACCCAAGGATTGGAGGAAGGCAAATGTGATTCCCCTTCACAAAAGTGGGACCAAGACAGGGCAGAAACTACAGACCTGTCAGTCTGACCTCTGTGGTAGGGAAAGTGATGGAGTCACTTCTGAAGAAAGAATAGTTGAGTACTTAGAGGCCAGTGGGGCTGGGACCCAAGGCAGCATGGGTTCAAAGCGGGAAGGTCTTGTCAGCCAAAGCTAATAGATTTCTTGACTGGGTGACCAAAGTAGTAGACCAGGGAGGGGCTGTGGACATGGCCTACCTAGACTTTAGCAAGGCATTTGACACAGTCCCACACAAAAGATTAATAGTCAAATTAACCAGCCTGGGAGTGGGTCCCAGGGTGGTAGCCTGGGTAAAGCATTGTTTGGACAACAGGACACAGGAGGTAATTGTAAATGAAGTCCACTCTGAAGAAAGATGGGGTACTAGTTGGGTTCCGCAGGGTTCAGTATTGGGTCCAGTCCTTTTTAGTGTCTTCATAAGTGACATTGCGAAGGGACTAGAAGGAAAAGTATGCCTCTTTGCAGATGACACAAAGATCTGCAACAGGGTTGATACACAAGGAGGCATGGAAAGGATGAGAAGGGACATGGCAAGGTTGGAGGAATGGTCAGAAGTATGGCAGCTAGGATTCAGTGCAAAGAAGAGCAAAATAATGCACCTGGGAAACAAGAACCCAGGGGAAGAGTATACAGTGGGGGAGAGGTAGTAACAACAACAAAAAGGAAAAGGACCTGGGGTAATCATATCAGATGACCTTAAGGTTAGCAAGCAATGTGAGAAGGCATTAGGAGGGCTGGGGGTATACTGGGATGCATAGGGAGAGGCATCAGCAGCAGAAAACAGGAAGTTGTTATCCCTCTGTACAGACAGTTGCTGAGACCCCATCTGGAGTACTGCGTCCTGTTCTGGAGACCTCATTGCCGCAAGGACATAGACAGGATAGAGGCAGTCCAGAGGAGAGGAAACTAAAATGGTGCAGGGTCTGCAAGAGAAGCCATATGAGGAGAGACCAAAGGAGCTTAATATATATACCCTTGAGGAAAGAAGGAAGAGGGGGACATAATAGAAACTTTTAAGTGCCTCACTTTAATCAACAAAGTCCAAGAGGGTAGCATCTTTCAGAAAAAGAGACGTGCAAGAACAAGGGGACACAATTTAAAGTTAGAGGGAGCACGGTTCAGGGGCAATGAGAGGAAGTATTATTTCACAGAGAGGGTAGTGGATGCATGGAACAGCCTTCCTGAGGAGGTTGTGGTGTCTAAAACTGTGGGAGAATTCAAGAATGCATGGGACAGACATAAGGAAATTCTTGTGGGGGGTAGGAAGAAATAGGGTCTTGGTTAACTAGGATCTGCGGCCTATCCTGTAGGTAGAGAAATGGGCAAACTAGATGGACCAAGTGGTCCTTACCTGCCATCAAAGTCTATGTGTGTGTATACTGGTAGCTGGAGACAGTTTGTTGTCAGAGCTCTGCGATTCAAACCCTATGAAAGTTGTTAAAAAAGCCTTTTCCTGTTCATTTTTTTGCTCAAATCATAGTACATCAATTGTAGGAAACCCTCCTGTACTCATATCATCTAGTGTTTATTGTTTGTTTGAGGATTTTGAATGTTAATTTTGAACATTCAGTCTGTGTACTGACAGACACTTGAAGTGTGCCTTGGGAGAGGGGTGTATCAGTGTCATGTAAATAGATTAACTGGGATAAAAGGCAGTCTTTTTGTTTTGGTTATAGTTTTGTTGCATAACTGTGTTAATGTACACACAGTAATATTTTAATTTCTTTTTGACATTATTTGATGATTATTGTGGTGCAGCAGTGTATAATTTCAGTGTGTTTAAAAGATTTGGTTATATTAATGAAGTTTTCAATTTGCTACGCATTACTTGATGTGTGTGACATGTGCCATCAAATCAGACACATTTTATTGTGCTACACAGTAATTGCAGCAGTGTGAACTTGCTACTCACTGCACCAGCGTGATTTTTTTGTACTGCTTTGTGGTATCTTTGCTATAAATAAATCAGTGTGTGCACTGGAAGTGGTAGTGCCTGTACGGAGCTGCCAGCTCAAAACATATAAAAGAAAGAAAGCATGGCAGGGATGGAGATTGGGCCCTAAAGAGATGCAAATGCACAGACTAAGATTCTGCTGCACACTCAAGAGATGCAGAGGCAAAGGCACAACAACACCTAACCAGTGCTCACAAGTCAGAAATCCAAATCTGGAAAACAATATATTTTGCTGGTTGGGGGAGGGGGGGTGCTCTGCAGTAACAGTCCACTACTAGTAAAGATACCACAAATTAAAAAAAAGAAAGCACAGCATCTCAGGCAATAAAAGTCAATCATGCTAGTGCAGTTTATTGTCGACAAAACTGAATATTAACATTAACACAGGAAAGCTACAGAACTGAAGGATGTGGCAACTTTTGTTACAGAATATAATCCTTTAGCAGGGAGGGTGAGGGGTTTTGTTCACAACTTTTGGCCCCTCCTGTTGACTGACTATATTCTGAAAAAATGCATTTCAGGTAAACCAAGGGTAACTTTCTCAAAAGGGAAAAATATCAGTGATAAAGTTATAAGAAGTCATTTTATACCAACACTAGAACACTCCAGAAAACAATCTTGGTTAAGCAATAAACTTAAGGGACTACACAAATGTTCACACTGCAATATCTGTAAATATGTACAGATAGGTAGTGCCTTTACAAAAGATGATAAAATATACAACATTGATTTTTTTGCAACTTGTACTACCCCCTTTGTGATTTATATCTGCTGGTGTGACTGTCCAAATGTTTACATAAGTATGACCTCTTGCCCTGCTAAACAGAGAACTCAGGAACACATCAGAGCTATTATTAATGGCAATACTTGCAATGCTCTGGGTTTCCATTTATTTCATAACCATTGTAGCAAACCAGATTGTTTTAAATTTACAATATTAGACCATGTTAAAAGACTTCCTAGAGGAGACAACAGAGACAACATTTTGGCATAGAGAGAAATCAAGTGGATCCTGAACCTGGATCTGTTGTGCCTTTAGCCCTTAATGAAGATGCTGGTTTCACACCATAGTTATAATTGTTGTTTTTTTGGATAACAGCTTTTGCATTTACTTGAGATTAATTGTTTTTTTTTATCTCTCATTTCTTACACACAGGAATACCACCTGACCCATATATCTGTACATGCTAAGTGTGAGCAACTGAAGAATATGCCCATGAAGCACAGAGTCAAGTCAAACACTTATTTTGAACTTGGGAAAGATTATTCCCTTTCTTGTTTTCTATCTTTATTCCATATTATAATAGTAATACCTATTCAGAGTATCATGTAATGATCATTAAAAGTAATACTTGGATTCGATTTTTTGACATTGCCTCAGTTTACAATCCCCCCACCCACACACACACACACACCCTTCTACAGTCTCTTTATAGTTCTAAAAAATCTTTTTGTCTGGTTCAAAGAATATCCAATGAACTTGAATAATAATAACCTTATTTATATTAGTTTGAAACATGTTTAGTGACCTGAAAGCTGCATGGGTGACTCACACTGCAACCCTGATCTTTTAACCTCACACTGAAATGTTTTCTTTTTGCTACAGTCTCTGATAAATTTTAATAGGGATGTCAAGAAGGCTAGATTGTGTTATGTTTCAAAGTCCAGATTTTTCTAAAGAAAACATTTTGTATCTCTGTCCAGAAGTTAACTTACAAATAGGCAATTAAATTTGCTATTTGTAGAAATTATAGCCGGATTCACATTTAATGCTTAATACTGTAACTTTACTTTCCAACCAGGCTATAATTTCTTGCTGTGCAACAAAATCTTTTTGCATTTATATTTGTTTAATTTTCATCACATTGTTTGCACTGGGTTATTGCTTGTTGATGTATGTGCCACTTTAAGAATTTTTGTATAAATTACTCAGTGGAAAGTTTGAATCTCAGATACGCCCCCGTTGAAGGTCCACTGAAGGGTTGAGGTGCTAGGGGCTACTGGTTCTATTGCAGGCTCCTTGCTGACAATAAACTGCACTAGCATAATTGACTTTGTTGCCTGAGATGCCGTGCTTTCTTTTTTTTATTTGTGGTTTCTTTACTGGTAGTGGATTGTTACTGTAGTGCCCCCCCACCCCTACCAGCAAAAGGTATTCTTTTCCAGATTTGGATTTTTGACTTGTGAGTACTAGTTAAGTGTTGCTGTACCTTTACCTCTACATCTCTTAAGCGTGCGGTGGAATCTTAATCTGTCTGTGCATTTGCATCTCTTTAGGGCCCAATCTCCATCTGTAACTTAAGTCACAGTTGTTTGTTTGGCTTCCCTTCAGAGCACTGGTGTGGTGCATATCTCTGCATGAAAATTGTACTCATTAATGTGCGTTTTTAAGTCAGGGCAATCATCACGAGTCACTCACGATATAAATCATGTTCTTCATCTTCACGATCACTATTCACCATCACAAATCACAACACTGTAAGTTTTTTTGTAGTTAGTTGCATGTAAGCCTGTTTCATAGTATCTCAGGGCTCAGCTTCACCACTGTACTCATTATTATGAGTTTTCAGATCGGGTAGTTTTGTGTGGTACAGGTCAGGGAAGCACAGCCATAGATATTCGTGCTGTCATACAGTCTACTATTATTAGTCATGTCACACTGACCAGACACTCATCACGACTCCGACTCCAAGACAAATCACGTTCTTCACTTCACGGTCACGATTTACAATCACGAATCACAAAACTGTAATTTTTTTGTTGTTAGTTGCATGCAAGCCTGTTTCGTAATATGTCAGGTCTCGGCTTCACCACTGTATTCATTAATATGAGTTTTCAAATTGGTAGTTTTGTGTGGTACAGGTCAGGGAAGTACAGCCATAGGTATTCACATTCGCTTACAGTTCACTATCATTAGTTATGTCACACCAGCCAGACACTCAACACGACTCCAAATCCAAGACAAATCATATTCTTCATCTTCACGGTCATGATTCACAATCACGAAGCACAAAACTGTAATTTTTTGTTGTTGTTAGTTGCATGCAAGCCTGTTTTGTAGTATGTCAAGTCTCAGCTTCACCATTGTATTCATTAATATGAGTCTTCAAATCGGGTAGTGTTGTGTGGTACAGGTCAGGGAAGTACAGCTGCAGGCATTCATGTTCGCATACAGTTTGTTATCATTAGTCATGTGATGTGTGTGGGCAGCCAATAGACTTCTCACTCCACCTTAAAGCGAATTAAGGCAGAGTGAACAACGCAAAGTCATAATTACACCACAAAGTGGAGAACTGAGACTTAAAAATGGACACTTTGTGTAGCAGGACGTTGAAGTGAAGTGCCCACTTTGCAGGCAGAATTTTATTTCGCTGCATCTCTAATCCTTAGTAAATACAATCTAAAGATGTGTAAAAGCAGGACAACACTGAAAATGTGATATTGCATCTCTTCTGATCTATGCCGGGTTAATAAATAAGTACAAGCAAGTCCTAGTACAACAACAATGTAAGCAGTGAGCATTCTGCATTGACAAAGTAAGCAATAACATATGACAGGGCATGTGGTTATTGGGCAATTACTGCACACAAACATCCCACTCTGTGGGTTGGAGGCACAAGGTGTTAGCCAAGTGCCCTTCAACCCCGGAGTAGGAGAGAGTGTGGTAATAATCCAATAACCACAAGCCCTGAAGTGTGTTGTTGCATTTATAAAATGAGACCAAAGTGAGAAAACACAAGACTAAATAAATCTTTAAATTAAGAGTAAAGACATTTTCATCATTGCTAAATACCGGAAGGTTCTCACACCAAACAGCTAGGTTTGCCCCAACAAAAAGGTCAGGTTGGCTGATTGGTAATTCACTCTTGCTGTTAGTTGGCTCTTACCTTTTATTTTTCCCAACTGCCACAGTTACTGACAATTCTGAAGTAGTGTAGTTCCAAGACTTGCAAGGCACTTTCTGTGGTTATCGGTCAATTACTATACAGGTCTTCTGAAGTAGTGTCATTTTAAGACCTGCAAGGCACTTTCCAGACCTGTGCAGTTATTGGTCAATTACCACACAGATCTGGAGAGCTATTGACCAATCAGATCACTGCATTTATCTTGTTTGTTTTATAATGCCTTTTTATAACTCCTACCTCATGTAACTGAATACTTGCATGAAGAACATATAGTAGGTGGTAACAGACATTCGATGTAGATTATCTTTTCTAGTAAACCAAATTAGTTGTTTTAATTAATTAAGAGGTTTGAACAAATTATGTAAAATAGGAAAAATGAAGTGTTTAATAAATATGCAGCATAACTGATAAAAAGAAAACACTAAAATACTTGTCACAGGATATCGGTCATGTACCTGCGGCTTGGTGCTTAAGGGATGCTGGACAATATTGTTATGTCAAAAATAAAAATGTCTTTAGTCAGATTTGTCCCTTTGAGGAATTTTTAGACAGGCAGAGAGGTAAACAAAACTATACTGTAAACTAAAATTGTTTTTCTACAGTAAACTGAATTAATGAAGCCTTACTTAAAGCATAACACAGCTTCTAGAAGTCCATGGAGCCCAACCACTTAGACTCTGTCTCAGATTGCTCCCCCCCCCCTTGCACCTCTCTGCAGCTATGTCTGCTGTATCAGGCAGCCTGCTCCAAAGTACACTGGTCTCGCAGTATCTCTTTCTCTCATTCTTTTCTTTCTCTCTAAATCTCTTCCCTAACATGTGCTGCTTCTGGTAGGGAACTCTCTTTTCCTGTCTCTCAGTTAGGCAACTTTTCTGAAGGGCAGAAAAGTCACTTTTACCAAGTTGGGTGCTCTCTGGTGGCCTATAGCTAGTAATCAGCAATAGTAGCAGCAGCATGATGCTAGTAGTTGGTTTCTCCAACTACAGTTAGAGATGCAGGGAAGTTTCAATTCACCAATGAAGTTGGCATGAATTTGAGGAAATTCATACTTCATGAATTTCGTGACTTTCATGATGGAGGCACTAACTTTACTGCACACATATTTTTTTATAAAAAGCTGATATAAAACCTACCCCCACCCATTCTGCTGTAATTGCACCCCCACCACCTCCCAAAAAACATTTGCTTCATCCTGTACCTCCCATCTCCTGCTGGCACCCTCCACCGTGCTAACCACCTCAGCCCTAGCCAGCTGAATCAAAGTAATAAAGTTAAGTAGGAACCAGAGCCACTGAGAGTTGATCTGAAATTTAATTTCCTACCCATCCCCCCCATGTACCAAATGCACTGCCAATGTCTTCCTCTATCCAAGTCACACTAAGACATAAGCCCCTCACCCACCCAACCCTTCTCTGGTCCCCACCATCATTCCCCTCACCCATTAGCACCCAGAAAATAAAAACTTATAAAGAAAAAGGTCCCCTAGTGCAGTTTCTGCTCGGTCTTGTGTCCATCTCAGTAATGGTGTGAATAAATGAATGCTAACAACCTTGCTTCTTGTAAAACCTGATTGGCTACATTTTCCAACCATATGCCAACACTAAAGCCACATAATCCACATGAACAAAAAAATGACTCAGAACACACAAATGGTTAGTGAGCAAAGCAGCAGCATAACTTGTATTCAAAAACAGCATACCAGAAAAGCACTATCACACAATTAAACTTGGGTTTATAAACCATTATTTGGAAGTTGGTCACACACCGATACTTGAATGGTGCTATGCAGGTGGTCTGTCTCTCCCTGAGCCACTCATGCATGGTGATAACTCACTCAAAGGTAGTCAGGAAAGCCTCAGACCCAACCTGATCAGCACAGTGTGCAGTTTTTGACTGGCTGGTGACCCTGTTGGGTTTCCAGTGGTTTGAATCTGGGCTGCTACCTCCAGCTGTTGGCCTTGATGTTCTGGCTGCTGGTCATACAGTATGTTTTCAGGACTTGTCCCATAAACTGCTGTGCCTGTCATACCTGCTGCATCATCCAGTCTTGCTGCGCCTGAGATTGTTGTGCTTGTTGCTTTACTAATTCAGGGGTCTCTTGCAATTATTCCTTTTTTTTACTATCTCATACTGTCCTGCTATTGCTGGGACTGTTGAGGTTTCTGCTCCTGGTGAATCTGTTGCTGCTTTTTTAGCCATTGCAGGAACTTTTTATGCCCATTTTGCCCTTAAATGCTGGGTGAGATCTATCCCACAATCAGCATCACATGTCACTGAGTAGTGTGTACCAGTGGCTCAGCGAACACCCAACTGAGGATGTTGGACAGTATTTTCATGCTCAAAAGAAAAATGCCAATTTTTAAACCAATCATTTTAAAGGATTTTCATGTAGGCAGATAGATAAACAAAATAACAAACCAAAACTGTTTCTTCACAGGAAACAAAAATAGCACAGGTTTACTTCAACATATCACAGTATCTAAACCTACTTTTGAGCCTCAGAGCACCTCTTTCTTTCACTCTGATTCTCTCTCTCTGAATATTTGTGGCAGCACATGTTGACTCTAGTGGAGAGCTATCTTTTCTTGTATGTCAGCTTCTGCCTCTTTTCTAGAGTGCAAACTGTCACAACCCCACTCAGCATGTCAGGCCCTCTACTCCCAAAGTGCCAACCTCTGAGCGCAGTCTTATGAACAGTTAACAGAAACAGGGTAACCCTCCTGCCTGTTTTGTGGGTTTGAATCAACCTTTGGTCTGAAGTTCTGGTAGGGATTTAAACTGTGAACCTCTTGCTAGAGTACCCAATGTACAGGCTCAGATAATTCTGTCTTCGGGGGGCCAGATATCTTTGCCTATGGGCACCTAACCAGGTGTACAAAAATGAACCCTTAAAAACTCTAATAAAAATAGATCAGATTTAACTTTACCTTTTATCCAGTTTGGTATCACCATTCAAGCTTATGCATAGTGTCAGCTTTAACCATATATACTTCACTTGTTAAAGAAACAAATTCAAAGACAAACCAAGTAGGCTCTAAAAATAGAGTTTTACTAAAATAGATAAAAATATATAAAACATAAAATACAGAACCATATATCACAAGAACCACACAATCTTTTAAAAGAATAAGGTTTTAACAGTGCAATTCCTACTACAGTACTTAGATTTCTCTCTCTAAATATCTGCTTAAAGTGCTCAAAGATGTGTCTTTCTCAGAGTGTAGATAGAAGTGTGTCTCTGAAGGAGGACAGAATACTATTTAAAAAACTGTCTTTGCCAACCCCTTTGCATGAGATCACCTAGCTCCTCCTCTGTTTATTAAAAATTATACACCCAGGATGGTTTATCATATTAGAAGGTAAGTTAATTAAGGCTACATCAGCAGAAACTCCTTTCCCCATGTGACTTCCCCAATTAAGTCTGTAAATTCCCTTTAATCTATGAGCAGTATCCTCTCTTACACATAGACATCAAAGCATTTATGATTTTGCACCAGTGTGCCATAACCTGGTTTCCTCCTCTAAATGTCATAAAATTGATATTGATTTCCCTCTTAGCAGTTAAAGCTATATTTAACTTAGATAGACAGGAGATCCTTGATTAGGTATCTTCTAGCCTGTAATTATCTCATGGTTTTCATCTTTTAGCTGAGACCTGAGGAGGGGGGGGGCGTGAGTGAGGTCATTCCAAGAGCACCAGATTTCTCAGCAGAGAGAATCAGTAACACATTTTTTATATTTCAAAATCATAGTGTACTCAGAACTGGCTGTCCATGTGTCATAATGCCTTTTATAATCCAGGCTGCTTCCAGATGGCCTATAGCTCCTTAATCAGCAGCAGTAGTAGCAGCCTAAGCCTGCTATATGTTCCTAAAGGACCCAATGTCCTAAAATAGGGAGTTACGCGAGGGTGACAGATGTAGAGGATATATACTCCATATACTTTCACAATACCTTTTTTTTCTCAGATGAGAGGAGTAGATTCCCTTCCCCCCTCCCCATCTCCTTTCAAAACCCCATTCAAACACTTTCCATGGTGCACCGCAGCAGGTATCCTCACCAGTTCTGGCTCCCACCTGCCCACCCTGTGTGCCCTTATTTTCCAATTCAGCCTCTCAAATATATTGCCTGGTCAAGCCCACAGCAGGCCCCTCGCTCCCACCAGAAAATACGTATCTACCCTTAGTAAATTACTCATCTGCATTCTGCTACTCTCATCTGGTGGCATTGAACCTAACCCAAGCCCCCTCTCCTACCTTCCCATCACCTGATCTCCCAAAAGGACTAAGACTTCTTCATCTGAACATAAGAAGTCTTCTCCCCAAAATTGAACTTCTTCAACCACTCATGACCCAACCCCCCCCCTCACTGTAACAGAGTCTTGGCTCAGCTATAAAATCAGGGACTTGGACATCACCATCCGTGGCTATTCCCTCATCCATTGAGGTGGTGTTGCCATGTATCTATACTCCTCTCTCAATTATACTGTGTGTTTCTCCTCAACCTCTCCCTCTGCCTATGAAATGCTGCTAGTAAAAATATCCCTCACCTTCTTCCATGCAGTATCTATTGCTGCTCCAATCTCCCTGCCTCTTCCCTCTCCTCCCTTACCAATCTCCTCTCTTCCATCTCCATCCTCACCACCCCTGGAGAACTTTTCATTCTTGGAGACATTAACATAAACTGTTTGGCCAGGTAAAAGTAAAAAATCTGCAACTATGCCTCCTCACTAAACCTTACACAACTAATTTCCTGCCCCATGTGCCTTAACCACAAATCAAGCAAGCATTCCGTAATTGAATGGGTGCTGACCTCCCACCTCCACTGTGTCATAAGCTCTGGTACTCTCCCTGATGTCCTCAGTGACCATCATATGGTCTACTGTGTGTGTAAAATCCACCATGCAAAGTCACCCACTGTCATTCTCAATTCTCACTCATACTGCTCCCTAGACCTGTCCTCCCTACATAACAATTTGTCCCATATTGACTGGTTTCCTATTGCCTCTGTCCCCTCCATCAACTCAGCCCTGACCTTCTTTTCTTCCCAGTTCCTGAAAGTATGGGATTGTCATGCCCCATTCAGAAAGGTGCGGACCCATGGGAACCACTTCCCCTGGTCACTGCAGATCTCTTAGCATGTCAATGGGCAAGAGGCAAAGCCTGGGCTGTCCTCATGACCTCCAGCATTACTGCTCACTCCACAATGCTTGCACCAAGGCCATCCGCCTTGTGAAAGCAGAGTACTTCCAATCCTCCTTCCAGGAAAACATCAACAATCCATCCAAATTTTGGAAGGTCATCCATGCCCTGTTCTCTCCCCCCGTCCACTCCTCTCAGCCTGTTCTAAAAATTGGCAACTGCACATATGATGACTCTCCCTCTGTGGTCACCAAATTTAGCAAGTACTTTACCACCTGTGCCTCTGCCCTGCTTGCATCACTTCCTGGCACTGCCCCCTGGGCCTCCCCTGGTCCCCCTTCTGCCACCCCTGCCAACTCCATACTGCCTCCTCCGCTGCCCCTCACCTTCAAGCCCATACTTCTGGATGACACTGAACATGTACTACTTGCCCCGACCTCACCCAAAGGAAAGAGCCCTGATAGCCTGGACCCTAAAAATCTTCATCTCTCTGCATCCTCAACTGCCCTGCCATTGATAAATCTTATGAACCTCTCCATTCTGTATGCTACCATGCCAGACACCTGGAAATCTGCTACAGTGATCCCACTTCCAAAAGATGGGCACACTTCAGATCCCAACAACTTTTGCTCCATCTCTATACAGACTCTGGTGAAGCTACAAGAGCATCTGGTTCTGGTACAACTCTCCTCCTTTCTCAACTCATCCTCCTTTTTTAACCCTTTCCATGCTGGCTTTCATAAAAATCACTCTGCCACCACCTCCCTCCTATGGCTCACTGATTCCATTCTCTCAAGCATGGATCAGGGATGCATCACCTCAGCTATTTTTGTTGACATGGCCAAAGCCTTCGATATTGTCTCCCACTGACTCATCCTCAGCAAGCTTCCTGATGCTG
Source organism: Neoceratodus forsteri (assembly GCA_016271365.2). Taxonomy (NCBI): domain Eukaryota; kingdom Metazoa; phylum Chordata; order Ceratodontiformes; family Ceratodontidae; genus Neoceratodus; species Neoceratodus forsteri. The sequence continues at coordinate 760,717,243 of CM057455.1, read as the reverse complement.
GTCTGTCTGACTCTGCCACAAGGTGGTTCTGTTCCTACCTCGTAGGCTGCTCCCAATCCATCAGAATTAGCAACTTCCTCTCCCCTCACCTAACAATCACCTCAGGTGTTCCCCAAGGTTCGGTACTTGGTCCTATTTTATTTTCCATATTCCTGAATGATTTCCTGAAAGCCTGCATATCCTCATGCATACACATGTATGCTGACAATACCATGCTATTTTCCTCCAGAAATCTGAGCCTCCCCCCACAAAACATGGTGATTAGTGAGGTAAACACCAAGGTACAGAAGTTATTAGGGAGCAGAACAGATTTAAATGTAAAAAAAAGGCAAAGGCAGTAAGGACACAAATGGGGCTAAAAGGGGTAAGGCTATCAAAAAGTGGAGGGTGATGAGTACCAATGCCCGTAGTCTGTGTAACAAGCTCCCCTGAACTAGTGGCCTTGATGGAAGAGGGTTGCCTGGATATTGTGGCAGTCACAGAAACATGGTATACAGAGAACCATGACTGGGATGTCAACATACCAGAATACACAATCTACAGGAGGGACAGGGAGGGTAAAAGAGGAGGAGGAGTAGCTCTCTATGTAAAGGAAGGGATCAAAGCAACAGAACTAAAGAGTAAACAGGGAGCACATGAGGCACTTTGGGTCACCCTGGAGACAGGAAATGGCACCACAATCCGCATGGGGGTTGTATACAGACCTCCATCTCAGGAGGAGGGAATGGACAAGAAAATGATAGAAGGCTTTCTTAGAATGGCAGAAAAAGGGGAGATATTGTTGATGGGGGACCTGAATATGTCAGATGTTAACTGGAGCACCTTTGCTGCAGGCTAATCCAAGAGCAGGGTCATTCTTGATGCCCTACAGGGGGCATGTCTCAGACAGCTAGTATTGGAACCCACTCAGGAGGAGCAATCTTAGACCTGGTACTTTCAAATGGGGATGGAGAAAGAATCTCAGATTTAGAAGTGGGTAGCCATCTGGGAACAAGCGACCACCAAACAGTGTGGTTCACGATAAACACAGCCATACAATCAAGCCATATAAAAACAAGAGTACTAGACTTTAGGAGGGCTGACTTTGGGAAAATGAGAGAGTGCCTCAGAAAAGCACTAGCAAACAGGCAAGAACGAGGGGTGGAGGAACAATGAGGAGTGATCAAAACAGCCATCACAGAGGCAACAAGCCTTTGTGTAAAAAGAATCAATAAAACACAACGAAGGAAAAAACTGCTATGGTTCACAAAAGAGGTGGCAGGGAAGGTTAAGGAGAATTGGGCAGCATTCAGGAAATATAAGGAAACACAGAAGGAGTAGGACAGATAACTTTATCAGTTAAAGCAGAAAGAGGCTGGGAAGGCAGTCAGAATAGCAAAGGCCCAAACCGAGGAAAGAATAGCCAATTCAGTTAAGAAGGGGGATAAGACCTTTTATAGGTACATTAGGGAACGAAGAAAGACCAAAGGAGGGATACTGAAGCTTAATAAAGGGGAGGGAATGTGAGTAGAGGGTGACAGTGAAAAAGCAGGGATACTGAACAAATATTTCTGCTCAGTATTCACAAAGGAAGAGGAGGGGAGTTACCTAAACCAAACAAGAGAAAAACTCTGAAGACGGGGGTCGATACCAGTCCATTTACAGAAGAAAGGGTTCTGAAAGAACTAATAAAATTGAAGGTGGACAAAGCAATGGGGCCTGATGGGATTCATCCAAGAATTCTAGAAGAACTAAGGATAGAACTAGTGACATCGCTGACTACTCTCTTTAACAAATCATGGGAGGATGGGGTGGTACCCGAGGACTGGAGGAGGGCAGATGTGATTTCTCTTCACAAAAGTGGGAGCAGGACAGAGACAGGAAACTACAGACCAGTTAGTTTGACCTCAGTGGTAGGGAAAATGATGGAATCACTTCTGAAGGAAAGAACTGTTGAGTACCTAGAGGCCAATGGGGCACAGGACCCGAGGCAGCATGGATTCGCGATGGGAAGGTCGTGTCAAATGAATCTAATAGATTTCTTTGACTGGGTGACCAAAGTAGTAGACCAGGGAGGGGCTGTGGACATGGCCTACCTGGATTTTAGCAAGGCGTTTGATACAGTCCCACATAAAAGATTAATACACAAGATAGCCAGCCTTGGAATGGGTCCCAAGGTGGTAGCCTGGATAAAAATTTGCTAGACAACAGGACGCAAAGGGTAGTAGTAAATGGAGTACACAGTGAAGAAAGGAGGGTTACTAGCGGGTACACATGAGGTTCAGTACTAGGACCGGTCCTTTTAATGTCTTTATAAGTGACATTGCAGAGGAACTGGAAGGAAAAGTATGTCTCTTTGCAGATGACACAAAGATCTGCAACAGGGTTGATACACAAGATGGAGTGGAAAGGATGAGAAGGACTTGGCAAGGTTGGAGGAATGGTAATGTATGGCAGCTCAGATTCAATGCAAAGAAGTGCAAGGTAATGCACATGGGAAACAAAAACCCTGGGGAAGCGTACACAATGGGGAGTGAGATACTGACAACAGTAAAAATAGAAAGGGACCTGGGGGTAATTATATCAGATGGCCTAAATGTGGGCAAGCAATGTGAGAAGGCAGTAAGGAAGGCTGGTGGGGATACTGGGATGCATAGGAAGAGGCATCAATAGTAGAAAACAGGAAGTTGTTATCCCTCTGTACAGACAGTTGGTGAAACCCCATCTGAGTACTGTGTGCAGTTCTGGAACCCCATCTCTGCAAAGACATAGACAGAGTGGAGGCTGTCCAGAGGAGGGCAACCAAAATGGTGCAGGGTCTGCACCAGAAGACATACGAAGAAAGACTAAAGGAACTTAATATGTATACTCTTGAGGAAAGAAGGGAGAGAGGGGACATGATAGAAACTTTCAAGTACTTCAAGGGAATTAACAAAGTATATATAGTACATAGTGAGGGACAGATATAAGGGGAGAGAGGAAGATGTAGACAACGAGGAGGGAGGGTGGCAATGGACACTAGGCAGATAGCACTGGTTAGCATTAGGCAGTCATAGTCACAGCATAGATAGCATGGGTAACTTTATGCAGTCATAGTTATAGCTTAGATATGGGGAAGGTAGGGGGTCATTGGAGAGGTGAGGAGGATAGGAGAGTATTGTGAGTCAGGCTGATGGAAGAATGCTAGGGAGAGATGACTATATAAGGCACCGATCCTAGCATTAAGGGTTTAGATGTAAGGATGGTATGTGACTAGTAGGACTGGGGGAGGTGTTAGGTGTAGATATTGAGCAGCAGGAAGGGTAGCTGCAATGAGGTGGTGAGTAAGTGCAGGTCAAGGTCAGAAAACCCAATATGTAAGAGCAAGAGTAGCTAAGTGCACAATGTATTTTCAGAAGGGGAATAATGCATGGGAGGAAGGGGAGGAGGGCTGGATGGGAGAGAGAAGTTACTGCACAAGAGGTGGGGAGAGGGAGGGAGGGGAAAGCAAGAATGGCCCCCTCTGAGATGCTGATAGCACTGTTGGGGGGGAGGGGTCTAGGAGGGAGAGAGGGTGGGCAGGTCAGGAACTAAACCCCAGGAACCAAGTCCCCTTCAGGATGTTGAGAACCCTGCAAGGGGAAAATGACCCTGGAGAGGAGGGGGGTGGGTAGGGGTAAGGGAGCAGTAGATAGAGGTAGCAGGAGAGGCAGTGGGGGGGCTTGGGGGTGTAGGGGTAAGGTGGGTGTGGCAGATGGGGTATTATGGGAGAGAGAGGAGTTAGGTGCAGATTCAGGGATGAACAGAACGCTTATGGAGGAGGTAGGAGAGGGAGGGCCAGGACTGGGCAGAGCAGTTCTAGGGGAGGAGTTCAGGTAACAGGAATGTAGGAGAAGATGGCCCAGGCGATGTGCGCTAATGAGGGAGGGCGAAAAATCTATGGGTGGAGGTGCGAAGGGAATAGCAGGATGGGAGGGTGGTGGACAGGAGGGAGGACAGATAAGGAGGTAGAGAATGAAGCCAGAACTTTCCAACTAGATATGCGATGTGTGAGAGGCATTTGTCATGGAGAGATGGCAGGCAGAGTGAAGAGCAAAGGTCACAGTGGTCAGAGCGAGGGGAGCAACCAAGAATGAAGTGGCAGAAGAAGCTAATGAGAGTGTCCAGTCTGGCAAGGGTGGTTTTCGGAGTGCAGTTATAGACTACATCTCCAAAGTCAAACACAGGGAGAATCATCTTTTGGACGATTTCACACCTGGCATGTTGTGGGAGGCATCTACAGTGCTGGTAGAGGGAGCCTAGCTTAGGGAGAAGTTTTTATGAATAGCTGCAATATGGACCTTGAAATCAAGACTCTTGTCCAGCCATAGCCCAAGGTATTTGAATGTGGCAACACCATCCATTGTTGAGCCAGAGAGGGTGTGAAAAGTAAAGGAGGAGTCAAGCCTTGACAGTCCTTGCCTGGAGCCGAATGTCATAGATACTGTTTTTTTGACATTCATGGAGAGTTGGTTAGCAGAAAACCAGTGTTAGATGTTGTTAAAGTCCAACTGAAGGCTGGTGATCACCTCATAGAAACATAGAAACATAGAAATATAGAATTTGACGGCAGATAAGGACCGCTTGGCCCACCTAGTCTGCCCATTTTCCTACTTAACAGATAAGCAGCAGATCCTAATTAACCAACAGCTTACTTCCTCCTACCCCCCGCTAGGACTGCCTTAGGTCTGTCCCATGTATTCTTGAACTTCCCCACTGTTCTTGACTCCACAACCTCCTCAGGGAGGCTGTTCCATGTATCCACAACCCTCTCAGTGAAAAAATACTACCTCACATGACCCCTGAGCTGTCCCCCCTCTATCTTCAAATTGTGCTCCCTTGTTTTTGCACATCTCTTTTTCTGAAAGATGCTACCCTCTTGGACTTTGTTGACTCCCTTGAGGTATTTGAATGTTTTTATCATGTCCCCTCTCTCCCTTCTTTCCTCAAGAGTATACATATTAAGTTCCTTTAGTCTTTCTTCATATGTCTTCTGATGCAGACCCTGTATCATTTTGGTTGCCCTCCTCTGGACAGCCTCCACCCTGTCTATGTCTTTGTGTAGATGGGATATCCATAACTGTACACACTACTCCAGATGCAGTCTTACCAACTGTGTGTAGAGAGGGCCAACAACTTCCTGTTTTCTACTATTGATGCCTCTTCCTATGCATCAAATCAAATCAAAATCAAATCAAAATTTATTTATAAAGCGCTTTTCAATAAATCAAAGCGCTGATACAAAACAAGAAATAAAACATCAGCAATAATAAATAAAAACATAAAACAGTAAAATAACCATAAAATAAACTAACCAAATGCCAGTGAAAACAGATAACTTTTCAGGGATCTCTTAAATGATTCCACGGACAGGCACTCTCTAGTCTGACGAGGTAAAGAATTCCACAGGGTCGGGGCCATAAAAGAAAAGGCCCTTGCCCCAGATGATTTAAGACAAACCCTGGGAATCTCTAGCAATCCCTCGCCAGAGGATCGGAGTGGGCGGAGAGGACGGTAGGGGCAAAGGAGATCTTGCAGGTAGCCTGGTCTCTGACCGTGTAGGGTCTTATAGGTCAGCAATGCGAACTTGAAGGTGATTCTCCATCACACTGGCAGCCAGTGCAGTTAGCATCCCAGTATCCCCCCAGCCTTCCTTACTGCCTTCTCACATTGCTTGCCCACATTTAGGCCATCTGATATAATTACCCCCAGGTCCCTTTCCATTTTTGTTGTTGTCAGTATCTACAGTAGTTCCCCCTTGTGTACTCTTCCCCTGGGTTTTTGTTTCCCAGGTGCATTACTTTGCACTTCTTTGTGTTGAATCTATGCTGCCATAGATTTGACCATTCCTCCAGGGAAAATCCCTTTCACTATCCCAGTCGGTTAGAAACACATAACATTCTCAACTAGGCAGATCCAGAAACAAATGATTTGATACCTTTTATTGGACCAGATGTTACAGAATTAGGCAGAGACAGCCAAAAATGTCATTGCCTTTAATTGCAGTGTGAATGACTGAAAGGGTGTGTGCTTTGCTATGTGGCCTTGAATCATTTCCTCCATGTTACCATGCAGGAATCATGTACACCAGAATGTCCACAGTGTCAAACATGTTGCTTGTCCCCATTTCAATCTAATCATGTCCTATGCCGTGGCCTTGTCACTGGAATGCCAAATGATGGTGGCAATAGGACTGCGATGCCACTAGAGTTACTCAAATGCCACAGTGTACTATGAAGCACACTGCACTATCCAATAAATCTACTAGGAAATATGGCAAGGTACTGAACCATCTAATTCTAATCTATATCCAGTGCAATGGAGCAGATAATACATGCTTTCTAATATAATTACTGGATTGTCTAAGCAGCTATAACTACCTGAGGTTTCAACTACTGTAAATAAGTCTCAACCACTGCAGTAGACAATAAGGACACCAGTTCAAAAGTAACCAAGTCACATATTTAATAGGGATGGTCAGTACATAAGGTCCACAGATACACCGTATTTTTTTTTCAGTTAGATATGGATAATCTGGAAACCATAACCTGCAGAGACCTTGTTTTTATCAGTATTGGTTTGTACAACAATTAGAATAATCTGACAAGGCAGCTGATTCCTATAATCAGAATTTTTACTAACTGGAGGGGGGATACTGTCCCATTGGGTCCATTTCAAATCTCAAAAGTGGAAAAATACAGAGATACAGCTTTGCCACTAATTAGCACATGTAGCACATGAGAGTAGATAATCTATAATCCACATATCTCTATTAGCCACCCATCTTGTTTTTCCCATCCTCAGTCACCCACTCTTAGCCAGATAAGGAATCAGTCCATTTCTGGGGCATAAAAATCCAATACTTGTTTGATAATTTACCTATGAAAAATGTAAAAAAAGGAAGCTTTTAACCTGATCATTTAAAAAAGACCAACAGCACACAATAATATAACACCATCATTTTTGGTTATAAAATATGCATCATGCTATCAAGTCATTTTGTCATTTTAATTTCCTTTGCAGTTTTTGTAGTTTATGGACCTGGGGTAGGCCAACCGATATGCCACATTCAATTTTAACTAGGCCCCGCTTAAACTTCATTTTAGTGACTATGATGGCTCAGTGGCATAGAATGTGTAAGATACTGGAAATGTACTAAAGATGGGGACTGAATGGTACAGTTAATCATCAGTATATTACATGGGTAGGCATTTCTCCCCATAGGAAATGTGTAAATTTACCAGCACGCATATCATTACTAGTTAACTAACTGTCACTGTTAGTTAATTATAAATCATGCATGTGGGGAGCAGGAACCCTGGGGTGAGCTACAGGTTGGGGGGGGCTGCTGACAGTAACTAAGGAAGAGAGGGACTTGGGGGTCATAATTACAGATGACTGGAAAGCCACTAGGCAGATGGCAAAGGTTGTGGGAAAGGCCAGTGGCATGTTGGGGTGTATTGGAAGGAGAATCACAAGCCAAAGGAGGGATTTAATAGTTACTCTGTACAAGACCCTGGTGAGACCTCACCTTGAACACAGTGTACAGTTCTGGAGACCACACCTTCGAAAGGACATTGAAAAAATAGAGAAGGTGCATAGGAGGGCAACCAAAATGGTGTAGGGATTACATCACAAGCTTTACAAGAAGAGAGTGAGGGACCTCAGTTTGTACATGCTGGAACAAAGGAGGGAGAGAGGTGACATGATAGAAACATTCAAGTATCTCAAGGCCATAAACAAGGTAGAAGGAGACAACATATTCCAGATTAATAGTAGTGCCTGGACAAGAGAACACGACATGAGATTGAGGGATGACCGCATAAGGGGAAATGTCAGGAAGTTCTTTTTTTGCGGAAAGGGTGGTGGATGCATGGAATAGCTTGACCCAGGAGGTGGGGGCAGCCTATACAGTGGCAGGCTTCAAACATGCTTGGGACAAAAACAAAGGAATAATAGGGATAGGAAGAAAAAGCTAAAGCCAATGACCAGATTGGGTCACTGGACACTTTGTTAGGCAGCTTAAAGCTTAAACAGGCAGATTGCATGGGCCTAGCAGTCCTTATCTGCTGACAGCATCTATGTATCTATGTATAATATTACTCTATAATACCATATTAATTAAACTTCACAAACATTTTAGATCTACCAACAGTTATATTTAATTAACCTCTAATCAACATCTTGTAAACACCTGTTACATTATTAAAACACCTGCTACACCTATGGTTGAGAATGCGTTCCATTAAAAAAGGATAAGACACAATTTTCTTAAAATTCCTACCTCAACCCTAAAGCCAAAACTGATAGAAAAGCCTTTTATAACATATCATTCTGCCACTGAACTCCTAGACGATTGATTTTAAAACAGAGCATGGAGATTCAGCTTTCAAAACATGGTCATTTAAATTCAGACTAACAAGCAAAATGTACTGAACTAACAAGCCTTCGGAAACTCAAGCTCATCTTTTCACAACTAACAAACAATATTTTGTAGTTGTAGTAGATATCCACTTAACAGTAGAAAGCAAATAAAAAGAGATGTGATGTGAACTGCAGAAGCCATGCTCTTCTATCACATTCACATTATTTAAAAGTCATACAGTCTTATTCAGACTGTACTCTGCTGAACAAAAATAAACACCGGTCACTATCAATAAACAGGGATACTAGAAATCATAGCTATGCTGATGAATTTGGTTCAAAGTTAGGAACTGCATGCTATGTATAGTGAGGCAGTTTCATGACTTCACCCCAACTTCCCATGGCAAAGACATTCTATTTTTTTAACACATAATGGAAAATAACCACCCCTGCCGATGTTCATATTTTGGCCAACCCCCACTACACCATTGTAAAAAAGTTACCCCCATCCTCCCACGCTCCCAGAAGTCAGCATTGGTGGAGGAAATGTGATTTTTAATGGAACTTTATCAGGACTGGGGACACAGGAGTAAAGTACAGATGCTAAAAGAGATGGGATTATTTTTGAAAATCTGGTCAGATGAGACAATGGACATGTGTAGCTGGAGTTTTTTTTTTTGTTTAAGGGGACATTGTCAACCCCCTTAGGCCACAAAGTGTCCTTAGTTTAAAATACACATTTAATGATTTGTCACATTCTGTGGAGATCGCTTATGCAACTAGTAGTTTGATTCTGATTCCTTTTTTTTTAAAGTGAAAGACAGACTGCTCACTATACTGGTGTTACTACACAAAAACCTGTTTATTTACATTTCTTGATTAAACACCGACTGCATTTTTCCAGGACTTGGGAGACATCCAACAAAATCTATACTCTTAAGATGCAGCATGAATTGCTTGAATTGCCTATTTCAAAGGCCTGTTATGTTTGTATCGTTTTCCCAAGTTGACGTGAAACCTTTGTAAAAGAGCCATGGCTCAAAGGTATTGTTATCCCAGAATATCAATAAACAATAAACAGCATGAGGAGAGGAGACTATTGCACAAGCAGAGGCTTCACTGATTGGGGGGTGTTCCTAAATGTTCAGAAAGCATGAAAGCAGATCACACATTTGAAATAAAACAGGTTTGGGTATAACTACCTCATTAGCATGCTACTTAGAAAAGAAGCAGGTGAAACAACCAGTAACATCAATGCATTTTAGAGAAGGTCAGCAATCATAACATGTGTTTTCAACTAGAAATAACATGATGCAAAAATGGTTGACAGTCTCCCATTAGAGCACTTTTTGAAAGAACTTTGCCATGCAAAGTTTTGGTGATGTTGGGAAACTTTGCACCAATACTTATAGTGCTAAGTTCCTGACTTCACATCAGCTTTGAAGACAAAGTTTTACTTCACTGTGTCTTTAGCTTCACTCATGTCTCCTGGGATCCAGGAAGTACATGTTGAGGTCAATCAGTTTTTCTTCATTGGTTCTCCCTAGCTGGCTGTGAATCATTTTGATTACCCTCCTTTTGACTGACTTCAGTTGATCCATGTGCTTTTTTCAGATCCTTGACAGCCTCCTCACCATTCACCACCCTGCCTCATATCTCAGTGTCATCAGCAAAGAAACACATCTTGCCGTAGATCCACTTTCCAATATCACAAATAAGCTAATTGAAGAGTATTGTACCCAGGACTGAACCCTGTCATCCAAGGTGTATATATTGAGGTCCATTAGTCTCTCCTTGTACGGCTTTAAATACAGACCCTGCACCATTTCAATTGTCCTCCACTGGCCTACCTCCACTCTGTTTATGTCCTTCCAGAGATGTGGGGCCCGATTCTTAAAGGTTGATGCAGGGCTTGCACAAGCTCTGTGTCAAACCCTGAGTTGGACACATTAGTGCACTGTACTCCTGATTCTGAAAGGTTACATGCCTTTGTGACACTTTACCCTTTTTACAGTGGCTTGCGCCAAATATTTGGGGCAAACCCTATAAAAAGGTTGGCAATGTTAGACCAGCAAAAGCTGATTTAACTTGGGGCAGGAGGCGCAAGAATCCTGATTGTTGGCCAGGGATTGCCACAAGCACCATGTGTTTGGCAAACCCAGGGCTTGGGCCAGTCTAAACCCTTTTAAAATTGGGCCAGTGATCTTCAGAACTAGACACATGGGGCTTGTGGCAATCCCTGGCCAACAATACACATATAGGTAGGGTCTTACCAATGATCTATACAGAGGCAACATCACCTCCCTCTATCTGCTGGCGATCCCCTTCCCATGCACTGCATCATCCCACTTGTGCTCCCAACTGCCTTGTCATACTGCCTGACCAACTTTAGGTCATTAGACATCATTACCACCAGGTCTCGTTCTTGTTTGGAAGTCATCAATATTGCTCAACCATTTTGTACTCTGCTCCTGCTAGCATTAAATCCAGCTTCTGATTGTGGCAGTTCTATTTTCAAACAGCAGGACTCAGCTCATGATCGTGGACCAATCCTTTCATTCACACTCACATGCTAATTCATTGATAATGTGTCTCTGTCCTCTCTTTCTCCTTGCTCTCCCAACCACCAGCTAATCTATGATGTTCAAGTATGACCGCTGCTCACAGTTCATAACACAGTTAGACTACAGGAAATGGTCACATTGCACCACACTTGGTGTGTCACAAAAAAAAAAAAAATGGAAAGAAAAACAGATTTAAAAGACAAGAATCTCTGCATTTCTGTGTTTGTGGGAGGTAAGAAAGGCCGATCCTTCAAAAATACTCTACCTAGCAGCAGAGGACTATTTAAGGGTAATGAGGAAGGATATTCCAACATAAATCAATAAAAAAGCACTTTTAAGAAATAAATATAGCTTTTTTAATATTTTGAAAAAATGAACTTGCTACCTATTGAATATTTACAACACACCACTGCATGATGTGCATTATGCTGGTATTTACCCACTTCCGTTGTGGTTTAGTCACTTGTCCTGTGGCCATATGACTAAACCACACCAGGAATGTGTAAATCCTTGCATAACACATGCTCTGTCAGGGATTATTGCTTAACTAAAACATGTTTTTTACACAGGGCAATACTGTACATAACTTCAACCAATGCGGCAGACTTCTTTTCTCTAAATAATAAAAACTAAGATTAAATGTAGTGTTTTAGTTGTTCATATAGTTTTCTATTATTTGAAGGTATTTTAGTTAAGGTGTCATGGCTTTCTCTAACTTCTAGAGGAAGATAAGAAAATATTTTCTTTACTTTAAGATCAGGACATTTAGCATTTTTTATGGTTTTTGGCAGGACACCGTTACCTAAATCAGGCCTGTCCCATGTCATAACGTTGATCGCCATTACACCAAGTGTATATCGCCGAAGAAACAAAATGGCGATGTACACTCCCAGCGAGGCTACACCGGTGAAAACAAATGTATTTATGCAGGGGGCTGCAACCCCCACACCCACTCTCACAGGGGGCTTTGTCCCATGCATCCCCCTTACTATGGATTCTCAACTCCAGGGGGGTACATGTTAGGGAGGGGGAGAAACTTGTGAAAAAAAAATACGAACGTAAAACACAAAAAAATTGTACCCTTCCCAAGCTCAGAATCCTGCACCATCCCCACTGTAGCCAGCTAACCTTATCACCACACCACATGGCCAGCTCAGCAGGGTCATGCAGCACTACCTCCCACATACCTTCCCTATCATCCCTCCTCTTCCATTCTCCCTGATGTTCTCCCCTCTCTACCGTTTCAGGGCAGCTCACATAATGGGTGCTGAAACCGACTCTCTCTCATATCTGATTTGCTCAATTTCAGTCACCCTTTTCACAGGATACCAACCAGGACTGTCCTGATGGAACTGGGAAGAGGTGGTAGCCCTAACTGTGAATAGGGGTGGGTGGGGTGAGAGAGCTGAACAGCTTATAAAAGCGAAAAAAGTGTGGGGACAGAGAAAAAAGACAAAAAAGCTGGGTAAGTGGGAGGGAATATGGGAGGGAGGATGATGCTACACTGGTTTTGGCTATATGAAAGGATGCAGCTGCACTGTGATTGGTGTGGCTGCATTCTTTCATATATGAGACTTTCTGCTCAGCAACATCAGCAGTAGCCTTGTCAGGATTGGATGTGTACAAGAACACCTCTTGAAGGATCAGCTGCACTGGCTGCTTGCAGCACACACATCCAGAGCCACTACAATGACAAAACAACACCAATATGTTTGCTTTGCAGATGTCTGTATGCAAACATAAAAATGTGAAAATATATTAAAAACATTTAAAGATCAAAGGCAAAGATATTTTAAAAATTAATCCTTTTTGCTAGTACAAGGACAATTAAGCCTTAAGTATTACAAGTAAACTGCAGGAATTCCAATATAGTATGTATAAATTCTATGTAATAACTGGGGGATGTTTTTTGTCATTGGAGAAGCAGGTAATAATTCACTGTTATAACCCAAGCATACACAGAGCCAAGAAACTGCCATCGTAATATAAAAACAGACCCAAAAATTACATCACAGCCTCACTAACCTTCCAGCTCTGCAGCAGTGTAGTTCAGACAATCCTTCTCTATAAAGGTCACACTCATGCTCTCTGGTGGTTCTTTACAAACCACCATAAACTCTGACCTAGGCAGCTCATTACCATATCACCTTGGCAACAGTGAGCTACAGCAACTGAAACCAATTCAAAGTTAAAATAAAAATGTAAATCTTTCCTCAAGTTCAGGTTTTTAAAATGTTTTATTTCATTATGTTTGCTTGCACGCATGTGCAAGAACCATAGTGCCATCATCCGAGTTTCTGGAGGTGTGTCACCCCCTCCTCCAATACCCTCCGTGTGTTTTCAGGCACGGCCACAGTTGCCCAATGCATGCTGAAGCTGTCTGTGACAGCACCAGAATGCAGTGGCTTACAGTTGAAAGGGAGAGAGCCGCTTCAGTGAGCATGATCAGATAAGGGAAGTGCTCACTGAAGTGCTCTCCCCCCTTCAAACAGTCTTCCAGGTGCCATGCTGGGGGCCCACCCCAGTGTGGCAACAATGTGTTTGGCCGACTGGGGTGGCCAGTCCAGTCAGCTCCACAGTACCCCCCCAAGAGGTTACCGAGTGCCACACTGGGAGCCCACCCCAGTGTGGCAAAAGTCGGAATGGCCGACAGGGCTGCCCAATCCCTTTCATCTCCACTGCCCCCCAAAAGCTTTCCAGCTGCCACGCTGGGAGCCCACCCCAGCGTGGCAAACGTCCCGTGTCGTAATTAAAATAAAAACAAAAACAGAAAAATGGTCCATCGCGGTCTCCTGCCCCCCCCCACCCGTGCCCACCCTCTGTGTACCCTGCCTCCCCACACCCCCTCACCCCATACTTACCTCCGGACCTCGTGAAATGATCTCTGGTGGACCAGGAACACGTCTGCACTCTTCAAAGCCGACCGTGAACTGAGGAAATACCAGTAAGCTGTATAATGGGATAGATAGGGTTTTTTCAACTTTGCTGCATATCTCAGGCATTTTTTGGAATTTTGGCACCAAATTTTCAACATGGGGTTTTTGGGACCCCTCTTCATGAATTCTGTCACTGTCATGGTGTCATTCGGCCCCAAAAGGTGATATTTTGAGGTCACTGCACAAAATCACCTTTTGGGACTGATTAACAAAATGACAGTGCCAGTGTTCATAAGCTGGGCTCTCAAAAAGCCTATGTTGAAAATTTGGTGAAAAAATTCCTTAAAATGACTGTTTTATGAGTGTGCGTTGTGCTGTTCCTACGCACGCTTGTAGGTTTGCGAATTTTCAATATTTTCACTCTGGATTTTCAACATTGCCATTTGACCACACCTCCTTATGAGTAGTACAGCTGTCATTTTTCACATCTCACCCAAAATGTGTTTCCGTACATGTAGCGCACAATGGCACAGTCGGTGTGCGAACTCAATGTATGGGACACATTAAGAAAATCACAGTCACACTGTTCATGAGCAAAAGTGTTAAAATGGATATTTTAAAAATTTGGTGAAAAAATTCCAAAAAATGACTGTTTTACGAGCGTTTGTTGTGCTGATCCTACGCACGCTCATAAGTTTGCAAATTTTCAATATTTTCACTCCAGATTTTCAACATTGCCATTTTACCACACCTCCTTATGAGCAGTACAGCTGTCATTTTTCACATCTCACCCAAAACATGTTTCCGCCCATGTAGCATACAATGGCGCAGTTGGTGTGCAAAATCAATGTATGGGACACATTAAGAAAATCACAGTGACACTGTTCATGAACAGAGGTCTTAAAATGGCTATTTTGAAAATTGGTGAAAAAATTCCTAAACATGACTGTGTTACGAGTGAGCATTGCACAGTTTCCACTCACCGCCGTAAGTTCATGAATTTGTAATATTTTCAGTCCAGATTTTCACCAGTGGCATTTTTCCACACTTTCTTATGAACAGTACAGCTGTCATTTTTCACAACATGGCTGAAATATGTTTTCACACTTTCAGCGCAGAGAGGCGTGGTCACTGTTGGAAATCATTGTTCGGGACAGATAAAGAAAATCACAGTGACACTGTTCATGACTGGAGGTCTTAAAATGCCTGTGTTGACAATCTGCTGTAAACAGTTCCCAAACTAATTACATTATGGGTGCACATTGCACAGTTTCTACGCACGCTCATGACTTCACCTGTTTTTTTAATATTTTCACTGCAGATTTTCAACATTGCCATTTTTTACACCTCCCCATGAACAGTACAGCTGTCATTTTTCACATCCTGTTCGGAATGTGTTTTTGCACCTGTGGTGACAAATGCCGTAGTTGCTGTGCAAAAGCAGCTTTTGGCTACCGAACTGATATTGCCACTGTTCATGAGGTGGGGGGTCACAAAAAACCCATGTTGAAAATTTGGAGTGAAAATACCAATGAATGCCTGAGGCGTTAGGGTTTCTGAACATAACACCCCACCCTGTAGAGAATGACAGGCATCAAGGCTGTGACGTGGGATTGTCACCTGCAATGCTCATGCCATTCCACCCCCACCCATACCCTGCAGCCACTGAGAAGCATCGAGGTGTGCCTTGGACTCTTCAGTCCCAAAGTTCACCCCATTCTGCTATACTGCACCCATCTCACAATATTTCCTGCTGGAATGAGGTGCGCATAATGGCCAAAGACCCCAAAGCACACTGTGACACTTGTCTGCATGGTAGGGTGTGGTGAAATGGTGTGGCCGCTATGCCTGATGATCCAAAGGCACACCCCAATGCCTGTCACTATCTGCAGGGTGGTGATGGGGTTGGCTTCAGTTCAATACTTCACTGCCATTCCTATTATGCAGCTCTGTAACTCCTACACTACCAATGCCAATGCCAGCAAGTAACATTCGGCATTGACAAATGCTTGTTTGCAACTGTTTTCATGTAGTAAAAGGTCTCAATTGCAGATTTTGCACACTGCTATATTAGAACAGCAAAAAGGCTCTCACCATTCGAATGGCAACAAAGCTTTTACCATTCCCACAGTCTGTCAGTAAAAGAAAACCATTCTTATTTATGTAAAAAAAAGTAGTTTATTCACATAAATACGAATAGGATGTGTTTCCAATTTTTTGTTTAATGCTTTCTCATGTTCTGCTGCATAAAAATAAAGCACAACACCTAACTTTACAAATACTTTTTTAATTATTTAATGGAATCCAGTTGGAGAAAAAAACGTCCCCTAGCAATTACATAAAATAATAGATGGGGGGGGTGCATAACGAGAATTTAATGGACATGCTCAGTGTAGGATGCTTTGATAAACCCCTTGGGCATTTATGTAGCATTCCACACCTCGGATGGCCATTAAATTCCCCTTATGCACCCCCCCCCAGATTATTCTATATGTTATTGCCTCTCTTATTATTAGGCTTTACAGAAAGGCCTTCAGACTTTTTTCAGATAAGCTGGTGGGAATTTGAGTGAGCAGTGATGTCATTTGAGCAAGAATGACATCATTTTCATCAAGGTCCCGGCAGCTTAGTACATACACAGTACATCAGATTATGAAATGACAAAAATCAGTTGTCACTTCAAACAATATTAAACGTACTATAAGATATTCAATATCTAGTCATT
Source organism: Neoceratodus forsteri (assembly GCA_016271365.2). NCBI lineage: Eukaryota > Metazoa > Chordata > Ceratodontiformes > Ceratodontidae > Neoceratodus > Neoceratodus forsteri. The sequence goes on along the minus strand of CM057455.1, from coordinate 760,700,717 downwards.
TTTACAGGCTAATTAGTAAAAATGTGAGGACAATAGTAAATAAGAGAAGGGGTGCCCAAACATCCTCAGGTCATGTAATTTTTCCCCTCATTTTCCTTACTAATCTAAATGTAGCTGTATTTTGCTTCACCCCATTTGCTGAGGTTCTGCAGCACTCTCAATAGTATGCATTTTCCCTGTAATGGGTTCTCTTCCTTCCAGAATTTGTATAGATGTCCTTGGAACCCTTCCAAAATATTTACTTTTATCCTGCACCTCTTCATAACTTGTATTCTACCCTGTCCTCTGCTAATTCATCTTTCTCAAAATGTGCACCTCTTTTACTGTACCCTCAGAATAGTTTTACATTTACCCCTCCCCTCTCAAAAATTTGCACTTTTTACTCCTGCATCCATCCAAATATGAATCCCATCTTCTACACCCAACCTCAAAATCAGTACCTTACCCCACACTGCCATGCATTTGTGCATCTACCCCTGTACTACCCCAAATGTAAACCACTTCCACCTGCTCCAAATTTTAACTACACACTCCCAAAATTTGCACTTGCACCTCTACAACCCTTCTCAGATTTGAAGTTGTACACCCAAAGTCTGCACTCATACCACTACACCCATCCTGAAATTTGTACATATACCACTGACTCACTCCCCAAAATTGTACTTGCCCTTAGCATCCCTCCCAAATGTGTACTTGCACCCCTGCATCACTCCCAAAATGTGTACCTGCATCCCTCCCAAAATGTGTACTTGTACCTCTGCGCATACCCCAAATTTGTAATTTTAACCCTGCACACCTTCCAAGATGTATAACTGTACCTCTCCCAAAATTTGTACTTCTACCCCTGCAGCTCTCTCAAAAATTGTACTTACACCCCTGCACCCTTACCAAAATTTATACTTGCACCTTTGCACCCCTCCTGAACTTTGTACTTGCACCCCTCCCAAAGTCTGTACTTGCACCCCTGCTGAAATCAGCATCCCTCTGAAACATTACCATCTCACACCTCTTAAACTGTGCAAAGGGATTATGTACAGACTTTGTGAGTACTGTGTGAAAGCTACAATACATATTTTTGGAGTAGTGTGGGGCAAAGGATACTAATATGTGGAGGGGTATGATGGCAGGCATGTAAATTGTGTGAAGGTTACAGGAGAAGAGATATTTTTTGGCAGTCTTGCAAATGTTGCTATTTGTACAGGGAATGGAGTAAAACATTTGGGTAAGAGTGTAGGTTATGGAATGAATTTTGGGAGGGATATAGAATAAGGGGTAGAAATCTTGAGAAGAATGGAGGTAGAGATAAATAGTTTTCAGAATGTGGGGAAGGGGTAAAACTTTATAAGGTTCCAGGTACAGGGGTTGAAATTTTGGGGATAGAGTGAGAAGGCAGTATAGTATTAGTGTTTGATGGGGGGGGGCAAAGTTGTGAAAGATTGCATGTTTGGGGGAGCTGTGCAGGGATAAAAGCTTCCGGAGTCATGGGGCAGGGGTATAAATGGTTGCAGGAGAATGTATGGTATAAATTTGGGACATGCACAAATGGACACACACATCTTGGGTGAATGGGGATGGGATACAAATGTTGTTGGGTTAGGATGTCAGTACAACCTCTGCAAGGGGTGTGAGGGGTGAGTGGGCAAATATTAGAATGGGTGCAAGGTAGGAGTAGAGATATCAAGGGTGAGGCAGCAGATTTATGGATGCATGCAACATTTTTGAGGAGGGGCGCATTGGTAAGTATGCATTTCAGGAGATGTGAGGGAAAAGGGACGTAGATCAGTGGTGCAAGGTGGAGTTAGAAACTGTGTAGGCATGGTTTGGAATAATTACAAGGTGGGCAGGATACAGTTGTACATTTACGTTGGATTATACATTTGGGGTAGTAGTACCCATTTGGTGAGTACTTTGGAACCTCATAAAAGGGAGTGAATCTGAAAAGAATAAATTAGGACAGAGTTGTGGTGACTGTTAACAATACTGGAATGGGAACGCAAGAAAACAAAATTACATTTTAATGCCATGAGATTTTTTTGGGGGGAGGCACACAGTGCTCAAATGGTTGGTGATCAACATAAGGAACTTGCCAGATATTTACCATTTTTTTTACTGGTATAAGTCCATTAATACAAGTCCCATCAGAAAACTGGTAGCAATTACTTATTTTTTTGGCAATTTGTTATACTGTGTGTACTTAGCTGACAGGACCTGGAGGAAAATGACATCATTGTTGCTTGAATGGCATCAGTACCAATTGAAGATTCCGCTGGCAGGTTTGAAAACGTCTGTGGGATATTTTTGTAAAACCATCAAATAAGAGAAGCAAGAAAACAGCATTCATACATGACTATTTGCAGTTTCTGAACTTTATTTGTAACAAATGTGGCTTAGTTGTCCGCATGTTAGGCAAATAGTAAACTTTTAAGGCTTTGCATTTGCTCTTTAAGTTTCTAACAGGAACAAAAAAGATAAATAGCAACTTTTCAAGTGTCCCATGGATCTACAACAAGATGGCACAGGTAAAAGCTTGGGGGGGGGTTCAGAAGAGATGTGAGGAAGAATGTCTTCCCAGAGAGGGTGGAGGACAAGTGGAATGGATTGCCTATGATGGGGTTGCAAATGTAAACTTTGATGGTCTTCCAGAGAGGGTGGGACAGACCTAAGGGGTTCATAAGAACTGATGACAACATTAGGAGAAGAGGCAGAGCTGAGCTATAGTACTACTAGGGGGCCCAGCATCGCGTGCACAGTGTTAGAGTGGCAAGGCATGAGTTAGGTAGAAACAGAGCAGACTACAGGAACGTCTATCTTTTTTCTTCCTGGAATATTTTTATGTTTTTATGTTTATAAGAATAAGTATAGAAAGGGCCTGCCCCTAATCCATTGTGATTGGAGTGGGCAGTACGATTGTAGGTGCATCTTCTAGGATGTTCAGTGGCTTCCCCTCCCAAACTTACCGTCTTCTGACTCTCAAATTTGTGCTGTAAGGGGGACAGAGGGGAAGCAGAGTTTGTCTTTCAACACTGAGTGATGCTAGTCAGACTATATGGAGAGCCCAGTAGATTCTCATATATATCAGAGCACTTCATATCGTGGAAGTACCCCTACAGCCAGTGGTAAAAATGGAGGAAACCCAGAGAAACTCAGTTCCAATACTGAAAATGAATGTCTGACTCAGTTCCAGGAGCAAAATGAGGAAGGACTGCTCTTTTGTAAAATTTTGTCCCCTAAAAGCATAAACCTGCCTAAATAAAGTGTAACTATGCAGTGTATAATGAGGAAACATGTCCCAAAACCCTTGTCAAGTTAGTTCAAAATGATATAAAAGATAGTGGCTTCCTCCACTGAATTTGTTCCTTTTCCAACAGTGCCTATGTAAGCAGTATTCACCCTTCACATAGCTGCCCTGGCTGACAGAAGTTATGTCACCCACCTCCCATTCCACGATAAACAATACAGTCTGAAGCCACCACTGATTATCTCAAGGACCCAATGTATTGTTACATAAGAGCTGAACAATCCCAAGTCTAGAGGACAGAAAACTACATGCAAAAAACTTCCTGCAAAAACACATAAAAATCTCTTTCACCAGGCTATGCTCAAATAACTTTGAAATGGTGTTGAGAGAGAAGTCTTGTGTTGCCAAGAAATGTTTAACACAAAATCTCATATGCGTGAAATACTTGCAAGGGGGATTTACAGATCACTTAACTTTGTACTATACCTAGGAATATTTGGCTCAAGGCTTGATTCATCAGTTCTGGGAAGTACAGAGTCCAATGTAATAAAATGAGTCATCAAAACAGAAGGTATATATTCTAATTCACTGGGTGTTACAGCAATCAAAAAATAAGTTCCACATGCTGGTCACCCAAACCATGGTCTGATTAGTGTAATGAAGCTTCAAAATCATGAGCTGCATTCACTGACTGGCTGCCCTTAAGTCTATGAAATCACAGATGTGTATTTACTTCTAACAGTATATTGCAAAATGTTACAGTTTTTTTTGTGGCTGCCAGCTATGGATATTCTGCATGGATGTAGTTTAGGTTCCCGGGGGTTCTCAGGCTCAAAACTATTGGCATTAATAGTGAACCGATTTTTAGACTACCCTATCCAGGCGGCTCCAGTTTTCCTGGGGGACTTGAGCCTGGAAGGCCCCCCAAACTTTACGCCTATGATATTCTGTACGAAGCATGTTTATTCCAGCTTAACTTTTGTCAAAAAAACTGCTTCTTTTAAATCAATAAAAAAGACATAATACTGTATATAGTCTGTGAATGACAGCAGCATATTATCTTTCATGGCACACATTCTTCAATTATTCAAATATGTATTTTCTATAAACATGAATTATTCATGTTCTCTTGTGTTTCGCATCTGTAACTTGTGCTGTGTATATTGTTTTCCTGTATGCCTGACGTGGAACCTTTGTAAATGAGCTTGTAGATCAAAGGTTGTAATCCTAGATTTCATGTCTTGACCAACACAGTCACACAGGCTTTGCAGCTAGTCAACGTGTCATTTAACATGGTTGTACCAGTGGCATTTGTTCACTTATCATATATAGCATGGTACTGTAAATTGCCCCGTGAAACAATCAAATTTGATCAAATTCAGCTGGGTGGTTTAAGTGCATGTTCTCCCTTCAACTCCATCACCACATATGCTTGACATCACCTTTGGGAGTTAGATAGCCAAGGTTATCTTTGATCCTGAGGTCTTCCACACAGCAGCACAATATCAAATGACAGATAATTAAATTTGTGCAACTAATGCAGCTTTGATGTGCTCACAGACTCCTTTTGCCACTGTATGAGGATTTAAATGACACCATCCAGCTCTGCGTTTGCACAGCAGACAGCACTGTGTGAGCAAGGGTGGCTAGAATAAGCAAGAAATCATGCCATACCCTCCTTGTGCACTAATCCCATGGATTTCAAAGGAATTTTTAAAATGATCTTATTATCCCTACTAGATTGCTCTCCAACATCCTACTTCAATTGCTTCCTGATGCTCCTACATCACAGTTTAGTCCCCTATGGCCTCAAACAAAGTACCCCCAGTTCACACCACCTCATTGGAAATCCCTTCCTTGATAGCTCTGGAGGCATGCAAAGGCCTGGGCTTACTCCAGCTCAGTGCTGGTTGAGAGGATCTTGTGAAAGACACAATGGGGCAGTGGTGTGGAGTAAGGAGCAACATAATTTGGCAATCAAGGATTATTCCCGAGTTCATCACTTAAACCTCTCATTATACTGTCAGCAGTTCCTCAGAGTGACTGCCTGGGTGGGCAGGAAGGCGAATATTTACCAACAGTGCTCCATACTACCACTATTCTACCACAGCGGTCACTGTTGCACCAGGAGCCCTTGAACAACCCCCCCCCCGCCGAAATCTGAAGAAATGCTGTCCAATCACTTCCAAGATTTCACTAGGGCCTGCTTCACATTGCAAACCTGGTTTATCCACATGGGAGCATGGTGCACTCGAACTGTGCCACTGGGTCAGGCTAAATAAGACATTTTTTTATAGCCAATAATTAGGGCCATACAAGCCCAGGATAGGTCTGTAGTGGCTACAGTGTAAGTAAATCCATAGACCAGGGCTGGAACCAGTCCAGTCCGGGCCTGTTGGGACTGGACCATGGTCTTTAACTTGCCTCATTAAAATCAAAACGCTGGCATCCCTGGCCCCTGAGTTTTTCAACCTCAGTTCCTTTTGTCTCCCTCACATGCCTTGTTTTTTTATGTTTCCATAGATTCTCGATGAAACGTAACTTTTCCCTGGAAGTCTAATGGTTGCAGGATGGTGTAAAGTTCCTTTGTGACTGCAGACACTCCGCCCCACTCTAGCCCACAACTGCACTGCACACATTATTTTGTTACTGCTCTCAGTATGGCTTGAATGAGCAAGTTAGTAGCAACTCTCTCTTTTTTGGGTCATACAAATGACTCTTATTTCTCATGCAGCCAAAAATGGAGTCACTCATGTTTTTTTCAGGGTACTGTACTCACAAACATCACTGCATGTCTCTTGTGATGCACTGATAGGCAAAGCAACACTAAGCACTGCACATGACATATCTTATTTACCCCACGCCTTGGTACCTAGATTCTAAAAGTTGTATAACCTTGTGATAAGAAGCTGTCTCCAAACACACATACACACACACACACACACATGCACACATGCAAGAATGCATGCACACACATACATATGCACACAAGCGCAAATACACATACACACACACACACACACGCACATAAGAACACACATATGCGTGCCTGCATGCAAGAACACACACACACACACACCACACACACACACACCACACACACTGTATTTTGCCTACTTCCTTGGGTGGCACAAGATGTCTCTCATCTTTTTAGAAACAAAATGCTTTAAACAAGTAATGAAACTGACAATGGTGGAGGGCGGCTCAAGACATGAAGGGACAGAGCCAAAGGCATAAGCAGTCACCAACCAATCCAAAACATTTCTCAGCCCATACGTCCAGGAACAAACAGGCATCACTCTTAGGGCATGCTAAAAAAGTGTTTATTCATTAAAAACACTCAAGAACATTCAGGATATACCATAATGAAAAGCAGCACCCCCCAAACATCAATGTTTCATGTCACACTGATGTTTTTCAAGACAACGAATACCCTCCCACAGGCATGCATTTGTAGCCCAGGATTATGATGTAAGCTTCTTGCGCAAGTGCTACTAATAATGATAATGATAATGATGCTCGACCAGTGACCTCACACATTAATAACATGCACACAAAAAAAACCCTGACAGGTCATGAGCTAAGAGGAGTGCTACTTTTCACTACTGTATATCCTGAATAGTCTCGAGTGTTTTAATGAATAAACATGTTTTTATCATACCCTAACATTGGTGTCTGTCTGTTCCTGGATGTATGACCTGAGTACTGTTTTGGAATGCTGTTAAAACAAGTAATGTAGAAGAACAAATGTCACCACTATTTGCAGTTGTATTTGTGGGGACCCTTGCATTTTGTTCCCCAATAACATTAAACATTGCCAAATTATCACTCTGGACAAGAGCTGTTATAGACTCAAAATTCTCCACTATATTGCATGACTATCATTTGTTGCAGTTTATTTGCTGTATTTAGAATAGCCCAGATTAGGCGCAGTATACTGTACTGTATGTGAGAGATTGTTGTCAGTTGTTATGGTAAATTTGGCTCCATAAAGATAGTCATGAAACTAGTCTGTGATGGTCCATTTTAAGGCTAAAAACTAGTTTATGCACCATGCAGTTATTTTCACTTGCTGTTAGGCTTCCATTTGTGAATGTAACTGCTCTCAACCCTTCTGGGTACTCTTGATGCAGTACTGCTACCAGCCCATCCATGCCGGCGTCCGTGTGTGGGAAACAGTGTTTAATGGGATCAGCAAAGGCCAACACAGGAGCTTCTGTGAGTCTCTTAATTTCTCTGAATGCATTTTCACAGTCCTGATCCCATCAGTATTCAAATGGTTCATTAGCTTTGTAGTATTTCTTTTGGGGTATATCTTTTCCCCCCATGCTCCTTGTAATTGGTAGGAGGGTACCCCTACAGTAAATTCATAAGTGATCGGAACACCTTGTAGAAATTCTGGACAAATCTCTTGCAATAACTGCAGAAACCAAGGAAGAACTGCTACGTCTTCAGATTACTGGGCATTGGCCAGGTAGTGAGGGTCTTGATCTTGTCTGGGTCAGTTTGGACTCCTTCTGCTGAGATGTTGTGACCAACATACTTTACAGATGGCTTTCAGAACTGACATTTGTCGATTGACACTTTAAGCCCAGATTCTTCAGATCTTTCCAGAACCTTAATCAGGCATTCTTCATGTTCTTCTAGGGTGCACCCCAGAACAGCTAGGTCATCCAAATAGATGAATACTTGGAGCAGATTCATGTTACCCATGGCCTTTTTCCATCTAGTGACCAAAGCCCCCGAGATACCTTGTGGCATCCATTCAAATTGATAAAATCCTAGGGGGCAAAAGAAGCTGTTTTCTCCTTGTCCTCCTTGGCCATGTGCATCTAGTAATACCCACTATGAAGATCCAATGCAGAAAACCATTTACTGCTGGTGAGGTAGGCCAGAGCATCCTCCACATGAGGTGCAGTATACTGGTCTGTAATAGTGTGCTTGTTTAAAGTCCGAAAGTCAATGTACAAGTGGACAGCCTCATTCTCCTTGTGGGCTTCCACTATAGAGGATGCATAACAGCTTCTGGATTTGGATATGGTACCAGCGACTAGCAACTCTTGTAAGTGTTTGCAAACATCTTCCACATCCACTGGAGCAAGATGTTGGGATCTTTCTTGAAATGGTCAGTTGTCATTCAGTCTGTTATGATTCTGTTCCCCTTGAGCACATCTAACATCCAATTCGCTTGTGGAAATTACATTTGCCCTCTCGAATAGCTTCTGTCTTAGTTGGAGCTTGTAAGATTTGGGTACTGGCAAGTCTCCAAAATTAAGCAAGTTAGGATCAAGCTTTTTACTGGTAGATTGTTCTAGAACCATAAGTTGTACCACCCATGCTCAATAGACATGGGCTAAAGTCCATCCTTTTCGAAAAGTCACTTCTTTGTCAGTCTCATTCCTCAACAGGACATTAGTCTTCTGAACTTGGGTAGATGTACAACAGGCTGACACCACCCCTGTCTGTACTAGCAGACTGTTAAGTCACTCGCCATTGGGAATTGCGTCCACAATGTAAGTAGGACTCCTGACAGGTGACTCAATTTCCATTTCCCCCATCACCTAGCACTCAGCACCATGGGGTAAAACCAAAGGTCAGGCATCTCTTCCGTGAATCACTCCCACTTGTTCAACTTTCATCTCAAACTTACCAGATGAGGGTCCCTTCATACAGACAATTCAGATCCAATAATATATCTGTAGGTTGAGCATGGTCTGTGGATGCTCCATCTCTTGGCACAGCTGAGCCAACTGCTGAAACATGTTGGTGTTGGAACCAGCCAATATTGGTGTCGCACCTATGATTCCGGCATTGAGGCATACCAAGGTAATAGTCTCCACTAGGGTTTGGACTCCAGCCACACTTTAAAGAAATTCAATATGGATAACAATGTACCCCCAATATGGATAAGGCTGGTTGCTCACTCCACGGTCAGCCAGTCCTTCTAAAGGAATCAAAGTCACATGACTCAAGTGTTTCTGATACCAATCTTCAAATACAACAGTCACTTAGATGCCAATATCTAGCAACACAGTGCAATCCAACACTTCAGTATTGGCTGGCACCCTGGCAGACGGTCCTATCAGTATTTGGGGGATACTGATGCCAGTAACGTTAACAGGTTGCATCTGTTTCATGGAGCATTCTTGGTTTGGGACCCCAGTTTACTCATTCACTGGTCCCTCTGGTGATTCCCAACATGCTTTTCTCTCAACAGCTTTTGCACCACTTAAGCAAAATTCTCAGGCATTTTGCAATATCTCTTTGTGTGTCCATCTTCATTGCAATGGTAACAGGAATGAAACATCAGTCATTACAGTGTTCACTTTCCCAGGCCCTGGCATGGCAGACTTTCTGCCAGTGTAGTATCTATAACCCACTGAGGATGGAAATAGAAACGTAGTAACATAGAATTTGACAGCAGATAAGGACCACTTGGCCCACCCAGTCTGCCAATTTCCCTACCTAATGGATAAGCTGCAGATCCTAGTTAACCAGCAGCCTACTTTTTCCTACCCCCCCCCCTAGAATTGCCTTATGACTGTCCCATGCATGCTTGAATTCCACCACTGTTTTTGACTCCACAACCTCCTCCGGAAGGATGTTCCATGCATCCACAACCTCTCCATGAAAAATATTTCACATTACCTCTGAGCCGCCCCATCTTCACAAATTGTGCCCCCTTGTTCTTGCACACCTCTTTTTCTGAAAGATGCTACCCTCTTGGACTTTGTTGATTCCCTTGAGGTACTTGAAAGTTTCTATCATGTCCCCCCTCTCCCTCCGTTCCACGAGGCTATACATATTAAGTTCCTTAAGTCTTTCTTCATATGTCTTCCGGTGCAGACCCTGCAGCATTTTAGTTGCCCTCCTCTGGACAGCTTCCATCCTGTCTATGTCTTTGTGGAGACTGGATCTCCAGAACTGCACACAGTACTCCAGATGGGGTCTCACCAGCTGTCTGTACATAGGGATAACAACTTCCTGTTTTCTACTGGTGATGCCTCTCCCTATGCATCCCAGTATCCCCCCCAGCCCTCCTTACTGCCTTCTCACATTGCTTGCCCAACTTTAGGTCATCTGATATGACTACCCCAGGTCCCTTTCCATTTTTGTTGTTGTTAGTATCTCACCCCCCATTGTGTACTTCTCCCCTGGGTTTTTGTTTCCCAGGTGCATTACCTTGCACTTCTTAGCACTGAATCTAAGCTGCCATACATTTGACCATTTCTCTAACCTTGCCAAGTCCCTTCTCATCCTTTCCACCCCACCTTGTGCATCAACTCTGTTGCAGATCTTTGTGTCATCTGCAAAGAGACATACTTTTCCTTCCAGTCCTTCTGCAATGTCACTTATAAAGACATTGATACTGAACCCTGCGGTACCCCACTAGTAACCCCCCTTTCTTCAGAGTGGACTCCATTTACTATTACCCTCTGTGTCCTATTCTCCAGCCAATTCTTTACCCAGGCTATCATCTTGGGACCCACTCCCAGGCTGGCTAACTTGTATATTAATATTTTGTGGGACTGTGTCAAATGCCTCTAAAAGTTCAGGTAGGCCATGTCCACAGCCCCTCCCTGATCTACTACTTTGGTCACCCAGTCAAAGAAATCTATTAGATTCATCTGGCATGACCTTCCTGCTGTGAATCCATGCTGGCTTGGGTCCTCTGCCCCTTTGGCTTCTAGGTACTGACAATTCTTTCCTTCAGAAGTGATTCCATCATTTTCCCTATCACTGAGGTTAAACTAACAGGTCTGTGGTTTCCCACTTCTGCCCTGCTCCCACTTTTGTGAAGTGGAATCACATCTACCCTCCTCCAGTCCTCAGGTACCACCCCATCCTCTCATGATTTGTTAAAGACAGTAGTCAGTGGTGTCACTAGTTTTAACCTTAGTTCTTTTAGAATTCTGGGATGAATCCCATCAAGCCCCATTGCTTTATCCACCTTCAGTTTTAAGAGTTCTTTCAGAACCCTTTCTTCTGTAAATGGGCTGTTATCAACTTCTGTATCCAGAGTGTTTCTATTGTTTGGTTTAGGTACCTCCCCCTCTTCATTTGCAAATACTGAGCAAAAACATTTGTTTAGTATCTCTGCCTTTTCACCGTCACCCTCTGCCCACTCCCCTCCCCTTTATTAAGCCTTACTATCCCTCCCTTGGTCTTCCAAATCTCCCTGATGTACCTACTCAAGGTTTTATCCCCCTTCTTAACTGAGTTGGCTATCTTTTCCTCGGTTTGGGCCTTTGCTGTTCAGGCTGCCTTCCCTGCTTCCTTCTGCTTTAGCTGATACAGTTCTCTGTTCTGCTCCTTCTGTGATTCCTTGTACTTTCTGAATGCTATCTTTTTCTCTTGAACCTTCACTGCCACCTCCTTTGTGCTCAGTATCCCCCCCCCAAAAAAAATATCAACATGACAGGCTCTTAACACACGCATTTTTTGTTTCCTTTGTTCTCTTCCTGCCCTGAATCAAGCCCCTACAGCTTCCTCCTTATTTTAAAGTATTGTCCCCTAAAAATTACTGATTAATCTGTGAAAGTAACTAAATATTTATCTGTAACCCTGTATCCATAAAATGTCTTTCTTTGAGTTACTGTAGTTCTTTGGGAGACCTTAGTGCTGCCTCCTGTTCAGTCACTTCTTTTATTTGTCTGTTCAAGTACTCAATTTCTCTGTTCTCTCACCCAGTTGAGGGGTTTTCCAGAGGAGTCTCTATTTTTCTCAGATGTGCTGCCCTTGGGCCTTTCAATGCAGCTCTATCCTCCTTCTCTCAGACCTTATGTATCAGTTCATCATAGGAAGGGGGTTACTTAACCATTCTTCCAAATGCAGCTTCATCAGAAGCATTTCTGAGTGTCCGGCTCCCTCTAGGACTTGTTCCAGCCACAGCCTATTCATATCTTGAGTAATCATTGCTTCTTTACTGTAGGATCTTTGCATCAATTGTTCGAGACGTATCAAATAATAACGAAATGCAAAAAAATTTAAATCATTTAGTTGATTGGTCCTTAAATAAAAGCTTTTTATTTAACGAGACCAAATGTTAGGTAATGCATCTAGGAAAGCACAACCCTTGTTATCCATACAAGATTAATGATTCTTACTTAGAACAAACTACACAAGAAAAAGATTTAGGTGTTATTATTTCTAACGACTTTAGTTTCAATACTCATACAATTTCAGCTGTTAAAAAAGGCAATAAAATCCTAAACTGTATACTCAGAAATATTAAAAGCAGAGATGCTAAAGTTTTATTGCCCTTATATACCAGTCTAGTTAGACCCCACCAAGAATACTGTAGCTCAGTAGTAGCACCATTCTTAATCAAATACAAAAAAACTTATAGAAAACATTCAAAGAAAACAACTAAGAAAATAAATGGATTGTATAATCTAGACTATGAAAGCAGATTAAAAGCAACAAATCTTCATTCAATGGACTACAGGCGTCTCCGTGGTGATTTATGTCTAACTTATAAAGCATTCCAGAATGACATAATTTTTGAAACTATAGGCCTAGAAAGGAATAAAAATAACAAAACAACTAGATAAAGGAACCTCCAATAATACTGTAAAAAGAAATAATTGGTTCACACAAAGGATTGTCAATATCTGGAACAACCTACCATCCAATGTGGTTAACAGTGAAACTATAACATCATTTAAAAATAATTTTGATAATTACAAAGGTGACCTAAAATTTAGCTTCCACCCATAAAAAGGTGGCATGTTCTCAAAAGGTAGAAATACCTACTGAACTCGTACTAAACTATGAAACTATGAAAATATTCAGATAACAGTTCACCCTCTCACTGAATTGTCCCTTGCAACTTTCTCAGGATAGGTTTTCCATGGTCAGTACTCCCAAACATGACTTCTAGTGCATTGATGTACATCTGGGCAGTAGCATCAGGTTGAGTAGCTTGCAAGGCTCCAATGCCATCCATAGCAGGTCCTCTCAAACTCTCCCACAGCCAACGTCTCTTCTCAGCTTCAGGGCACTGTGGATCTTGCACCATCAGATTGGCTTGACCTACCCATGTTTCAAAGTCATTTCCTACAGGTGGCATGGGTTTTCTTCCAGAGAAGGGTTTTAGCCTTGGGTAGGGTCCTGTTCCTCTATCCAGTGCCCAAGCAGCAAACCAAGCTGGTGTTTAATCAGTAGTGGTGCCACTGTCAGGTTTATATATTTTTTGTATTTCTTGGGGAGGCTTCTCCTCTGACTTTGATCGCATCTCAAATTTCACTTTAAAGTCGTCTGCATCTGAGGGAACCTTGGGCATTTCTTTGTCACTGTTATAAGTCACTAGGGCCCATGTGGACCCATCTTTTCATGGGTAGAAAGTGGCGGGTAGCTTGGCGGCATCAATTTCGGTATCACTCTTACTCAAAGCACTCACACTTTCACTATTACGGTCATACCTTAGTTCTTGAATTTTTAAATTGTAAAAGCATTCCAATGCCAACCATTCAACAACTATTTTAGATCCTTTGAACCTTTCTGAAATACCAGTCACAAACAGGGCTTTTTTACTGTCCAACTGCTCCCCTCAGCACCAATCTTCTAAGTGTTGGAATGTCATTTTGCCTTTACCAAATGTCCCAGAGCAATTTTGTGGGACAATCTTTTTTGCTTTTTGGGATTCAGTTTTGAGGGGGGCACTTGTGTGGGGTGTGAAAGAATCCTAGTGGTGCCTCCACATGTAAGGAGGGGGTCTCACTGGCATGTGCACCTGGCACCCCTTCACACACCAACCTACCTTGGGGTCAGCCTGGGTTCTTTTGGGTGCAGTATACCAATAAGATACCAGAAACAGGTTGTAGTGCCTCCACCTGGGGCAGGGGTATATCCAGGCTACCCAATGTGGCCCTAACCCTGCCCCAGAAACAAATATTTGTTTCCCTCCCACACACAGTTAGGATGCCCCCACTCAGTATCAATACACGTGAAGCAATAACCATGAATACCAATTGTGAAATAAACTAACCTCTGATTTTTTACAGGGAAGGGGTTTGGGGGGTAGCAAAAAATGGAGAACAAACAATTTTGATTTCAACAATTTTTCCCACACAGTCCCCACGCCACCCCCACGGGTGCACCCAGTTTTTCCCCATGGATGTAATAGTTCTTACTGTCCATTTCGGTAGGCACCTCACTGAGTTGCTGGTGGCCAACCAGATGACAAAAGGTTGCAGGCAGTTTGGGACACAGTGGGAGCAACAGTTTTCAGAACTTGAAATGGCTGAATTTAATAAGGGGCCCCAAAATAGTTGGCAAACAAGTGTGAAAAAAATATTTTTGGTAATCTTCTGCCTGGGCTTCCTGCAAATTGACAAAGTCCTGCCCAGGAGTTCACCCCCTTTATACATAGCTGACTAACTAACTTAGAAAGAAACTCCTCGGGGCTGCAGCCCAGTAGTACTCACAGTTTGTTGACAGTCTCTGGGGGTGCCGAGGAATGACTTGGATTGGTGGCACCACTCAGAATGCAGTAGACAGTCATTCAGGGAACATCAACTGCAGGCAGAAGACTTTAGGCCAGTGCAGGATGCTTCACCCGTGACAGATCTTTCTCGTCTTTACCCCTCAGGCCTTCAGTCTCTTCACCTATCATGGGCCTTTCATCATCTTCTCTTCCCAACCATCAGTCATTTTCCACAAGGGGATGCCACAGGCTGATGGTCACCCAGGGCTGATCACAGCACACACACTTCAGCTGGAAAAGAAGTTTGTTTGGGCTTCCTCACAGTCCCTGGCCAGCCCAATTAATGTCTCATCCCTACATGGAAGATTTCAAACAGAGCAAACAGGTCAAACAGTTTACATTCTTAACACATTGAAAAACGGATGTACAAATAACTTCCCATGGGAAAAACAAGTTTGCAGTCCAGTTTCTTTCCTGCTGAGAAAAAAGAGCTAATAAGCACTCTGCCTAGATTGTTTGGAGCTCAGATTGGCCTTTCTGCACACAGGCTAGCCTACTGGCTTGTGCAGCTCTCCAACATGGTCTGTCTCCACCCAGTCCTTGGCTGGACTCCTCCCAGAATCCAGGGAACAGCCCATTGTATACCAGTCCATTTCTCCTCACCTGATTGGCCCACATTTTTCCAGGCTACTGCTGGTGCCCTTTTACACTTCCCATCATCCTTGGTAGCAGTGAGACCCAGTGGGGCCTCCATGTTTGTTTACATTATTTCTGCCCTCTTTTCAAGCCTCCCAAATTATTTACAAGCCTATTCTGGGGCAGATAATCACCCGCCTTGGCCCCACTTTCTCCGATGGGGACAGGGAATTACTCACTTTGCCTAAAAGCAGCCCCGTTTGACTGTCAAGGCTCTGGAAAGGAAAAGCATCCTTTTCTTGCCTTCAAAATGATGTGGGTGTACATGTGCACCTCACTCCTTCAGGTCCCAATCCCATAGCCCATTAGGGGACTGGGAACCCCCAACAACATGCCCGGAGGTGCACGCTGATTAATTCTTGGCTCTGCTGCCTGCTCTGAAGCTGGGAAATCTCTTAAATTATGTCTGCATGGACATAGTCTCTTAGGGAGTCAGTGCTCCTTTAAGAGCTGGCCATGCATGCTCAGTGCTGACATGCACCGCCATACTGAGAATGGCACATGGCTGCCACAAAAACCCCCGAACATATTGGCAGAAATTTTCCCTCTGGTGCCCGGAGGCACAAACAGACACAGGATCTTGGCCGGCTATCTCCATGAGACTGAGAAGCAGAAGGAGTTTGGTGGCAGCAGCCGTGGAGGATGGGGAGGGAGCCCTGGCCCGAATCCCACCAGGGGCTTATGAAATCAAGTCCTGTGATCCCATTTCCAGCAGCTAAGGGACCAGAGGCAGAAAACAAGACAAGGGGCAGCAGGGGCTATAGCTCACTAAGGTAAGACGCACGGGGTGGGGGGGCTTGCATGTGACTGGTGCTGGTTGTTTTGCTGCTGGTGGTTGATTTAAGCATGGCATGGTCATGTTGTGGAGCAACCCTTTTTGCTGCTTTTTATGATTTTAAATTTACATTACTTACCTGCAGAGCAGCATTGAGACACTGTCCTCCATACTGATAACTGAAATGATTAATTGCCCTTTACTACCTAGCTTTGTTCTAGACATATGCTATGTATTGATTCCAGCTGAGGGTACTGACTAAGAGACTAGATTCCCCGTTGTCTTGGAGCAGAGGTTTCATCATGGAGTATGGGAAGGAGGAGGGTATTTTGTTTCAGTCTGTCCCTCTTTTTTACATACTAACATACTAATATACTAATATGCCAGCAGAATAGGCCTAACAGTCTCTCGAGTCTGCTTTATTTTCAGCACCCACACTGAGGGCCAATTTTGATGTCCCCCCTTCCCCTTGGGTTATACTGTCCCCAGTCCCAGATGTTCCACCTGTATTGGGCCTGGTCAGATTTTACCTCCCCCTGTACCTGTCCCATCCCCTCTTAAACCCGTCCACAGTCTCCACCTCAACCAACTCCCTGGGCAGTGCATTCCATGTCTCCACCACCCTTTCAGTGAAATAACATCTCCTCTACCCTCTGAGCCTGCTCCCTTCCAGCTTACACCCGTAACCTCTTGTTGCCCCACCCTCCTTCTTTTGGAGCACCCTGACTGGGCCTCCTTTCTTGATCTCTTTCATGTACTTAAAGACCTCTATCATGTTCCCCCTGTCCCTCCTCTACTCCAGGGTGTACATGTCGCGCTCCTTGAGCCTTTCCTCATAGGTCCTCTCTCCCAGGCCCCAGATCATTTTGGTTGCCCTCCTTTGGACCCTCTCTAGGAGCGTAATGTCCCTCTTTAAATGTGGTCTCCAAAACTGTACACAATACTCAAGATGTGGCCTAACCAAGCAGTTGTACAGTGGAAGGATCACTTACGCCTTTCTGGAGGTAATCCCCCTAGCGAGGCATCCCAGCATCCTATTTGCCCTTGCTGCTGCCCTCCTACAAGTCTCTGAGTTGTTCATTTTGACATCTACCACTACCCCCAGGTCCCTGTCACCCTCTGTGACTTGAATCATGTCTCCTCCCAGGGTGTACCCCTGACCTGGATTTCTGACTCTCAGGTGCAGAACCTTGCACTTCCCCACATTGAATTTTAGTTTCCATTTTCCTGACCACCTTTCCAGAGCCTCCAGGTTCTCCTGCAAGGCCACCCTCCTCTCCTCCCCATCCACCACTGCACCCAGCTTTGAGTCATCTGCAAAGAGACTCATCTCACTCCTGATACCCCTCCTGATGTCTGACATATAGACGTTGAACAGGAGTGGCCCCAGCACTGACCCCTGGGGAACCCCACTAGTAACCCACCTTGGGGATGAGGCTAATCCTCCAACCACCATCTTCTGAGTACACTCAGAGATCCAATTTCCTATCCATCTTAACAACTGTCTCCCTGCCCCCATTTCCTTCAGCTTAGCCATCAGGCCACAGTGGGGTTCCGAATCAAATGCCTTGCTAAAGTCCAGAAAGAGGACGTCCACTGCCCTACCCTGGTCCAGGGCCCTCGTCACCCAGTCATAGAACTCAACAAGGTTTGTCTGGCACGATTTTCCCATGACAAAGCCATGCTGCCTATCGTCCAAGTACCCAGTTTGCTCCAGTAACCCCCCTAGCCTTTCCTTCACAATACCCTCCATCACCTTGCCGACCACTGATGTCAGACTTACGGCCTGTAATTTCCCGCCTCCTCTTTTGATCCCCCTTGTGGATCAGCACGACATGGGCCACCCTCCAGTCTTGAGGCACCCACCCAGTCATCAGAGAGATGATAAAAAGCTCCACTAGAGGGACTACCAGGACATCCACCAGTTCCCTCAGCACCCTGGGATGTATCTCATCTGGTCCAGGTGCTTTCTTAGTCCGAAGAGACCTGAGGGCTTCCCTTACTCTCTCTACCAGGATTTCAGCCTCCACGTCCTCCCCTTTTTCACCCTGCACTGCTGGGCCCCCACGTGTCTGTGGTGGCCACTTCCTTTCCCCAGACCCATCAGGGCCCCTGGTCTCTACCGGTCCCACCCCTTCCTCAGGTTTGCCCCCACTCCCTTCGAAAGACATAGCCCCTCCATCCCCATGGTAAAAACTGAGGCAAAGTACTCATTTAGGACTTCTGCCTGTTCCTCTGCCTCCTGTGCCCAACCATCCCCTATCCGTATCTTGCTGATCTGCCCCTTACTTTCCTTTTTTCCCCTAGGTATCTAAAGAAACCCTTGTCCCCCCCTCCGGATCCCACTGGCCAAGGACTGCTCCTTTTTTGCCTTAGCTGTTCTCATCACCCGGGTCTCTCCCTTGGCTGTCAGCTCATATTCTCCCTGGTCTCTTTCACTCCTTGGCCACTTGAAGCGCCTATAGGCTGCCTTCTTTTCCCTCACCACCTCTTGTACCTCCTGAGTCCACCAGCAGAGTTTTTTGGCCTTACCAAACTTATGCCTTTCCCTTGTGCAGGATCTGGTAACCTCCTGTTTTCCTCTCCTAATGATTCCTCACCTGCTGTCAGCATCCCTATCCGGCCTTTTCCTGTCCAGATGATCTCTAAGGATCCTTCCCATCTTCCTGAAGTCTGCACCCCTAAAGTCAGTTACTACCATCCTTGTTCAGCTTTCCTGCCCCCCAGGTCCAGGAAGAACCAGACTGTGGTGTGATCACTCCCTGCCAATGTGTCCCTCACCTCTAGGCCCCTAATCTGATCACTGTCCGCCAGGACCATGTCCAGTGTCCAGGCCTCCCTAGTTGGCTCACCCACCTGTTGTGTCAGAAACGCATCCTGGAAGACATCCAGCAGCCTCTGCTCTCTGGCCACTGGTGATGTCATAGTCCCCCAGTCTGTTCCTGGCATGTTGAGGTCCCGCATTATCACTACCCTTCCCTTTCCCAATCTACAGTGTCCCTCGAGATTTGCCACCAAACCTTCTTCCAGGACCTCTGCCAGTGCTGGTGATCTGTATACCACTCCGACCTTTAGTCTCTTAACCCCCTGCATCAGCAAGGCAACCCAAATTGCCTCCATGTTCCCTTCTGCCTCCTCTACCCCTCCAATACCCAAGCCATTTCTGACTAACAGTGCTACACCACCTCCCCCTTCCCTCTCCCCTATCTTTTCTGAACATAGGGTAGCCCTCCAGATTTAGGACCCACTTGTGCCCATGAGTGGCCCAGGTCTCAGTGACTGCTGCCACATCTACCTACCTCTCTCTCAACTAGAATCGCCTTGAGCTCAGGCATTTTATTTCCTAAGCTCCTGGCATTTATCAGGACCACTCTCCGCCCCTTTTCCCGCCTCTCCTTTCTCCCCCTTGAGCTCCTATTTCTCAGCTCCTGCACCCTACCTGGTGACCCATTTCCATATCTGCCTAGCCCCCTAGAGGAGTGGAGACCATGTCCCTCATTTATCATACCTGCTGGCACTGCCCCTTTTTTTATCCCTCCCCCTTCACAAGTTTAAACCCCACCTTTCGCTGATGAACCCAGATAGTTTGAGCTTAAGGATTTCCTTCCCCTCCAAATTAAGGTGGAGCCTGTCCCTAGCGTACAGCTCTTATCCTCCCAGATCTCCCCCTGTCCCCCATCAGGCCATACCCCAATTTCCCACACCACTCCCTACGCCACTGATTTATCTCCCTAATCTTCATCTTGTTTTCTCCACTAGCCCTTGGTACCAGCAGGATTTCTGAAAAGGAGATCTTACAGCCTACGGAAAGGCCTGTGCTAGCCAACTCCTGGAACCTTGCCTGAATTTCTAGTTTACTATTACCATTTATGTCATTTGTCCCCAGGTGCACTAGAATGTCCAGGGTCCCCCCGCATTCCCTTTCCAGTGAATACAACTCATGCTTGGCCTTGTGCACCATCAGGCCTGGGTGGCATTTGGTTCTCATCAGACAGGTTTCAACCTCCTCCTGCCCTTCCCACTGGATGCCTCTGATCATGGAGTCCCCCAGCAGCAGTACTCTAACCTCCCCTTGCCTCCTTGTTCACCCCTCAGGTTCCCCCTCCTTCCATGCCCCTCCTCATCCCTTTGTCAGGATTCTCCCCTCAACCAGCTCCTAGCAGCTCACACAATCTGGGTGTCGAAGGTAGCCCCTTCACTATTGTCCCTGGTCACCTCCTCTACCCATGTCCTGGCCTTCTTTATCTCCCCACCCAAGTATCTTTCTCTGTATCTCTTTCCCTACTCCTTACTAATCCATCCATCCTATCCATTTGCCTACTTGGCTTTCTGCTCACTATCATCTCATTTACATCCTGCGCCTTCCTGTGTGTCGTGCTCCCCTGTACCATACCATCAGCCTCCTCCTTGTTCCCCTGATCCTCCTTTTTCTTCTCCCCCCCTCCTACCTCTCTTCCCCCATCCTGTCCGGGACCCCCTCTATTGTGCCCTTGCCTTTTGCCCCTTCACCCTTTCTATCTGTCCCTGCCCCAGCTTCACCACCAGTAGCATCATCATCATCATCATCATCATCATCCTGCTTCCCCACACACCCCTCTTCTACCAATGGGCATAGAGGGTTAAGGCAATTTGTGAGCCTTATCCCATCCCCCAATACACCCCATCCCTACTGCCCCTCTCGGTTTCCTTTGGACACCCCAGTCTCCTGCCTACTGCTGTGGAAATTTCCACCTTTTGGGCCCCACCTGCCAGGGTCCCCTAGAGCCCCCTGTGTACCTCCTTCCCTCCTCTCCTAGTGTGAGTACCTCTCTTCACTCCTCCCCCAGCTTGGGATGCCCCAGCACCTAGTTCTTCCATGTAGGTGACCACTTGCCTCCTACCACTCCAATCCCCCCCAGCACCCACAGCTGCCTTCAGATCCCCTCTTCCTCCTCCTTAAGTTGTACCAGCTGGTAGCACACTGGGCATCCCCCAAACTGCCAAGCTCAGTCCAGTATCATGGCCACACCACACCCTGTACACTCAACCACCCGCCCAAAGATACCTGCTCTAGTGATATGTGGTCCCTTCCCCATCATCAGAGCAGTCTTTTCTATGACAAATTACCAACTCAGTGGCTCTACAGTATCTTGAGTTACCAGTGCCTACTGTATACCTAGGTGATCCCCCCCATACATCATGCAGACTTTTAAACTGGCAATGCTTGAGTGGCTGAACTTTTCCCCACCTGACTATTAGCCTTAAGAGTTAGCTTATAGGAGAAGTTTATAACTCACTAAGCTCCTCCCTCCCTCCCAGCCTTTAAACCCAACCCCCAGTGGCACTTCTGTATTTAAGAAAGGCTAATACAAGGGGTGGGTGGGAGAGCTTCACCAGAAAGATTTTAAGGAGTTAGGTCAAATTTAAAACCCAACAGTAAAACTTACAAAAACTTATGACAAATATAAGTTAGCTGTCCAGAACCTCATCACATCTTCAAACTTCCACTGCTACCTCTGCCCACAGCAAGAAGATTTAAGAATTAACTAATCCTAGCACAGCCTCTAACAGAATGTTTACCTGATAGATTCCAGTTGTAGGCCCTCCACAATATCCAACTATCACACTAATCAGCAATTCACTGTGGATGCTGCACTCCTATATAAGACTTACCTAAGCTTTTTCCCTACCCCATGGCTGCATTATTGGATAGAAATGCATGAGCTGCACCTGAAGCCTCTTCCTCCAATTGCAGGGCAGGTGTTCCCCTATAAATGAGCTGTGCTCTGGGGAAGGAGGGGTGGGGATGGTGGGATGAGGGCCCACACCCAACTCTCACTAGAGTGTATCAGCCCTGTGTCTGCCCCTCACTGCACCTCCAAGCACTGCAACCTCCTTCGGAGGAAGGTCCCACACAAACACTGTATTAAACAAGTCAGCACATCTACCCTAAAGTCCACAGACTGATAAGAATTTAAAAATTATCCAGCAACTAAAATCCTTTCTCCAACTGCTCAGCAAAAGCAGGTTCACACAACCTCTGCCAGATTACAACTGTTTCTGCAGTACTGCTATGTGAGAAGCCCTGGTATTTATGCCCCAATGAGCTGTAAATTGATCCTGGCTGAGAAGGACAGAAACTTCCAGAAAGCTGCTCACAATACGTGTAGAAAAGATAAATGAATATCCAACTTCCACTAGGGATCCCCCACACCACACAACACTTATTATACAAGTCAGCACTCCTGCCCTAAAGTACACAGACTGATAAGAATTTAAAGCTTATCCAGCAACTAAAATCCTTTCCCCAACTGTTCAGCAAAAGCAGGTTCACAAAACCTCTGCCAGACCCCAACTGTTTTATTTGGGGACAATATTTTATTTCCATACTTTATTTCATTTTTTTTTTTACCTTTTTTATTGCTTTGAGTTTCTTGTGTGTTCTGTTTGTGTTGCCTGCAAACTGTTGGGACTGGAGCCCGGTGCCATGGGTTTTAGTGTTTGTGGTGAAGAATCAGGGAAGGGAAGGGAAGATGGGAGTGGGAACAAGAGAAGGAATTAGACTTGGCAGGATTTATAATTTCATTTTATAGTATTTCCTGCAGTCTCTATAAGGTGTTTTGTTATAATTAGTTATGTTTCACTGTCTGCACCCTTCTACGGAGGACTTTTTGAAAACCATGCCTATCTGTGTTTGGTTGATGACTGATTCCTGAGCACCGTGGCTTGTTTGTGGTTGCGCCAAGTTGTTGCCCACATACTGTGGTGATTCTCTTTCTTTTTTCTCTTGTTTTTTATTTGTTTCTCTTTAAATATTTATTTTAACACATACATATACCTGTATTTTACTAATTCAATAGGAATTGCTATTCCCACATGCAGGGTCATTGGCATCTTCCTTATTTGGGCATGGTATGTGTATTCCCATAACAACAGGGTATGAAAGTTCTATGTGTAGTGTCCTTCTCCAGTGCAATCTGGATGGAGATGTGTTTGCCATGCTATCTTACTTACCACAGGCTAAGCAAGAGTTTTACTTGCTTATTTATAAAATAAGCTTAAACTGTTAGCGACAAAGTCCTGATACATTTGACATACCCATCTATCTTTTAATGGCAAGCTTTATCTTGTGGAGACCAAGGAACACCTGACCAGGCTGGGTGACAAACTATCATCCATTTCACCTGGCATCTCCTTCTCTGAGATCCTGCCAGTCTGGGAGAGGGGGGCAGATGGACGGAAGGTCAGAGAAGGGGAGATAGGGGAGCTAAACATGTGGCTCAAGGGCTGGTGCCAGGAAAAAGGACACAGATTTGTAGGGACCTTGCAACAGTTCTGGGAGTGAAAGTTCTTTAAATCTGATGGACTGCATCTGACTAATGAGGGAGTCAGTGAATTGGGACAGAAGTTTGATGTCTTTGCAGAATATTTAAACTAGCAAATGGGGAGAGGGGTGCAGCACCCTATACATCGAATGGGAAGAACACCCCCCCAGTTAGTGGTCAAATAGGGATTCAGCATGTTTGCAGCTCATTTGCATCACCAGGTAAGAAAAAAGGTCTGTCTCCCCATACAACGCACAGGGGAAATGCCAAACCTCACTGAACCACTAACACACCAAAATATGGCCAATGAAAAATCATGTACACAAATGCTCACAGCCTGGGAAATAAGATTCCAGACCTGCAGGCAATAATGTCAGAGGCTAAACTGAACATAGTAACAATTAGTGAGATGCGGTTTACCAGTAACCACACTTGGGAGACTTCAGTACCTGGCTATGTACTCTTCAGAAGAGACCAAGGTGCAAAAAGGGGGGGGTGGAGTGGCCCTGTATGTCAATGAAAATATCAAAGCTACAGAAATTCAGAATGCACATAAGGAGCCAGAAGAATTGTGGGTCACCCTGGAAACAGGAAATGGGACAGCCATAAGAACTGGGGTTGTCTACAGGCCCCCAGACCAAGGGTAGGACATAGACATATTACTGTTAGAAGATGTACAAAACATGACAGCTAAAGGGGAGGTTCTGATAATGGGAGACGTCAACATGCTGGATACAGATTGGTCAATACCAGCAGGAATATCTGCCAGAACTAGACACATGGTGGATTCCCTTCAGGGGGAGGGCCTCAAACAACTGGTACAACAACCCACAAGAGAGAGGGCTATCCTAGATCTAGTACTGACTAACTGGGAAGAGATCACAGATCTCCAGGTAGAAGGTCATCTGGGGGCCAGTAAACATCACATGGTATGATTCAATTTGGCCACTACATCTAAATCATCCCATTCCAAGGCAAAAATATGGGACTTCAGAGGAGATGACTTTGATAAGATGGCCAACAGAGTTAAGCTAGCCCTGGCAAAAAGAAACACAGGTGAGGGGGTACAGGCAAAGTGGGCAAGCTTTAAGGATGCAATACTTGAAGCAACATCCCATTGTGTTAGACAGAAAAGGAAGTGCAAAAGAAGAAGGAAACCACTTTGGTTCTCAAATACAGTAGCAGAAAAGGTCAGAGCCAAAAAGGCTGGCCTTCAGGAAATATAAGGGAACACTGTGGGATGAAGATAGGGAGGCATACCAAACTGCCCTAAAGGAAGCAGGGAAGGCAGTAAGGCAGGCAAAGTCCCAAACTGAGAAAACACTAGCACGAACAGTAGAAGAAGGTGACAAGACTTTCCATAGATACATTAGTGAAAGGAGAAAGTACTGGGTGGGTATTGCTAAGCTCAAAGAATAAAAGGGGGCATGTGAGGAAGAGGACCCTGTAAAAGCATCTATCCTAAATAGATACTTTTGCTCAGTATTTACTGAAGAGAAGGTAGGGCAGGGCCCACAGCTCAGCACCATGGACACAGGAGGAAGGGAGGTGAGCACTACTCCTTCACAAAACAAAGGGTCCTACAAGAGCTTGCTAAGCTCAGGGTGGACAAGGCAATGGGACCTGATGATATACATCCCAGGGTACTTATGGAGCTAAGGGTGGAACTAGCAGAGCCATTAGCAGAACTGTTTAGTGAGTCTCTGAGCACAGGAGAGGTCCCAGAAGACTGGAGAAGGGCTCATGTGATCCTGCTCCACAAAAGTGGTAGCAGAGAGGAGGCAGGGAACTACAGACCAGTCAGTCTTACCTCAGTAGTGGGCAATATTATGGAGGCACTCCTTAAGGAAAGGATAGTGCAACAGTTGGAATCCATAGGGGCACTGGATACAAGACAGCATGGGTTTACAAAAGGAAGGTCCTGTCATACTAATCTCATAGATTTCTTCGACTGGGTAACCAGAGTGGTGGACCAAGGGGGAGCGGTTGGTGTCACCTACCTTGACTTCAGCAAAGCTTTCAACACTGTTCCACATAGAAGATTGATAAATAAGCTAGGTAGGCTCGGGTGGGTCAGTTGGTCAACTGGTGGCAAACTGGTTGGACGAAACAGAAAAGAGAGTGGTGGCAAATGGTATACAGTCAGAAGAGATGCAAGTCACAAGTGGGGTACCTCAGGGATCAGTCCTGGGGCCAGTCCTCTTCAATATCTTCATTAGTGACATCGCAGATGGACTACAGGGTAAGGCGTGTCTGTTTGCAGATGACATCAAGATCTGAAACAGAGTAGATGATCCAGATGGGGTGAGCAGAATGAGAAGAGATCTGGATAAACTAGCAAAATTGTCAGAAGAGTGGCAACTGGCATTTAATGCAAAAAAGTGCAAGATCATGCACATACGGAAGAGAAACCCTGAAGCCACCTATAGGCTGGGAGGTGAGTTGCTGGCAGTCACAAAGGAAGAAAGAGACTTGGGCATCATCATCACTGATGACCTGAAATCATCCAAGCAGACCTCTAAAGCAGTAGGTAAGGCTAGGGGGATGTTAGGGTGTATTAGTAGGGGTATCACAAGTCGCAAGAGGGAGGTAATAATCCCTCTTTACAAGACACTGGTTAGGCCCCATCTGGAGTACTGCATGCAGTACTGGAGGCCACACCTTCACAAGGACATTAACCAAATTGAGGCAGTCCAGAGAAGGGCAACCAAAATGGTGCAGGGACTGCATCAGAAGACATATGAAGACAGATTAATGGAGCTCAATATGTATACCCTTGAGCAAAGGAGGGAGAGAGGTGATATGATTGAGACATTCAAACACCTTAAGGGCATTAACAAGGTGAAAGAGTCTAACATGTTTAAATATAAGAAAAATAGCAGGACAAGAGGACACAGCATGAGATTAGAGGGAGGCCGATTAAGGGGGAATGTGAGGAAATTCTTTTTCACAGAAAGGGTGGTGGATGAATGGAACGGCCTACCTCAGGAAGTGGTGGCTATGAATACAGTGCAGGGCTTCAAACAGACATGGGATAAGCATAAGGGAACAATACAGATGAGTATAAATAGGCCACTGACAGAGCAAAGGCCGATGGCACATTTATAAGGTTGAAAAAGAAATGGGCAGACTGGATGGGCCTTGCGGTCCTTATCTGCCATCAACTTCTATGTTTCTATGAAAGAGGTGCCACTAAGCAGCCAAACCAGCTAAGTCAGTTAATAAAGATGCTGTAGACATTTGGGGCCGATTAGCATTACAACCTCTCTCTCTCTGACTCTGATTATATAAAGTAAATTAATAAGGATTTTCTCTTAACCTATTTAAATCATTAAAAATATTTTTTAATCAAATAAATAGTACATATTTTATGATTAAAAATGAGACAACTTCAACAGGGTATACATTTATTTTAATTTAAATATATTTAAGGAGATACAGTAATTTAAAGGGGCAGAAAGGACAATTCTTGTAAATACTATAGTATTTATATTTATTTCCCTAGTGACTCATCCTCAGGAATATTTAACTAATTGCAGCCACCTTCTGAACCACACCTTGTTTGAATTGTCTGAACTGGTGCCAAGTTGGGCATCCTCGAATCGATTTGAGGTTACTAGCAACTACAAGTATGTATCACACTTTAGCCAGTATAGAGACCTGTCCTGAACTATCCTTGAAGAAGGTGAAGATTAGAATTTCAAGGACTCTTAAATAACTTGCAATTCCAGCCACTTTTCTAGAATCATTCTTTTTTCTAGTATATAATCTTTATTTAAGAATTGATAGCCACATAAGCACTTATTTTTTATTTGATTGTTATTTGGATAATCCACAGTAACTTGTAAACTTCTCTGGTGTTATTAATCATTATCAGTCATTATGAGAACCCGTAATTCAAAATCTTGCAAAGTTATTTCATCTCCTAATTACTTAGACAAGTATATCAGCAACATTAAAACAAAATGTTTGCAGTCTGAAGGTGAGGAAGGAAATGGCTTAGGGAAGGGGAAAAAAATGGACGCAAATAGATGATGACCAATTGAAAATGTTTGAACTCATAGGAAATAAAGCCTCTACTGTACTCCTATATTAAAAAATGTTGTAGGTGCTGTGTTGGTCCTTTTATGAACAGATCCAGAAACAAAGGATTTGTTACCTTTTATTGGACCAACATGGATGTTACAGAAAAGAACAAAGTGCTCTAGCTTTCGAACCAACCAGGTCCTTCTTCAGAACCTTTATGGTAGTTATTTTGAAAATCCCATACTATTAACATCAGATTATACTGAAAAAACAGAAATAATTCTCATTGGTTTAACATATACATTTAAAACATAACAGAAGATTACATTAGAGAAGCTAATTAACACCAGTATGCTTTTAACTGAGGAACCTCAGAAGGGCAAAGGTTATCAAGAATTCTCAACAGCCAGAGAGTTCTTCTCACATAAATTTTAAAATGTCTCAGTATGCTAAGAAAGCATTCTCTTGATAAAAAAAAAACCTTGGGTTGGCATTCTCTCTAATACATGTAAGATGAGCTTACAACTTACATTCCAATTATCCTGGTGTATTAAAGAGCAGATAATGAGAGACAAAATCCTGAAATCAGGTATAACTGTAAGTTGAAAACAAGCCTCAAATTAACATACACATATATACATGATGCATTATAGTATCACTTGTGACTGTAAGTGCCAAATAAAAAAATACTTGTCAAGAGCCCCCAAGAAAATGAGACCATGAGCCTGATAAGTGCAGATTTCAACACAGAGTCAGTGTATAACAAAAATGCACAGAATCAGTCTAAGGAATCTAAATGAAAACCCAATGGAATTACACCTTTTATGAACCCCCAAGGAAATGAGATATGCATCGTAATTTGAGAAGATTTAAAAATGTGACAGTGTGTAATCCAACCACTGACAACTAATAGAAGGAAATAAATGCACACTATGGCCCAGATATTCAAACTGCGTCAAAACTGAGCGCAACAGCAGGAGCAAGCACAAACCAGTTGGCAAATGCGCAACAGGTGCGATATTCAAACATGGAGCAGAGCAAATTGCGCAAGCAACCAACGCCTGAATATCGCACATACCGCGCCATCGCTAACCAGGAAGGAGAAGCTGAGCTAAATGCTGCGCTATGGCGCAACCATGGAAGCTCAGCTGAGCAGTGCAGAGCTGCCATAGCGCAAGCACAGCCCCCAGAGCAATGGAACTGCACATCCAGGAGGCAGGCTGGGGCCACCGCCAGCCATGCCACACATGGGCACAGGAACACACTGCAGAACCCACACCACACCTGCACACCCCAAGCACAGCATCACTGGGGGTGGGACGGATGATCCACGTGCCCATGGGGACAAGCCAACAAAGCATAGCAGAGCCCTGACACCCCAGCACAACCACTGGCAGGTGGAGAGTGCCACACACAGGGGGTTGACAACCACAGTGCACATCAGCCCCCCGTATGCACAGCACACCCTGCACTGTGACCCCAAGACACCACCCAGGTGCAGTGACTGGCACTGCAGGAAACCATGCAGTCCCCCCAGCACACTTCAGCCCCATGCAGCACAGAAGCATACAAGCCAGACACACCCTGTGCACCCAGCAGTGGGTGGCAGCAGACGGCAAGACCAACAGAAAGTCACTGCCATGCCGGAAATACCTCCCCAAGCACACGCACGCACACACACACACACACACACACACACACACACACACACATGCACACACACACACACACATACCCAGGACCATACCAGCCCAGATGGCATGCACACCACTGCAAGTGAGCAACCATAGCCAGCTGCAAATCAGAGACCAACACAGTATTCATATCAAAATATAAATGTATTAGAAAATGTAATTACAAATCCACAACAACATAACTATTTACAAGAGGGGAGGGTACAAGGTAGGGGTGGGCAAGGGTAGGGATGAAGAACTTGGAGAGGGAAGGCAGAGTGGGAGGGATGGGTGAGAGAGAAGGGGATCTGGCCTAAGGCCTCAGCAGACTGGTCCACTGCTGCCTGGTGCCGTCTTTCTTGGCTGCGCCTCCTCCTTAGCCCATGGTGCTGTATGTCCTGGAGGATGTGCTGGTTCTCCTGGGACACCCGGGTCAGCTGATGCAGTGACTGCTCCATTCTGCGGAGCACAATGAGGCCTAGGAAAAGGGAACACAGTCAATGGCTGTGACTGACCACAACCCTGAACACCACCCAACCTGCAAGCCATATAGCCCAATGTCCCGCACCTGTGATGGCGTACACCCACCCACAGTGAACATGCACATGGCCATCACAAACAGGCGGCACCAGCTATGTGCACCACCACCCACACACACTGCCCACGTCAATCACAGTACAAACTAGGCTGGCAAGTGATGTGGCAACGTGGTGCGATGCCAGTTACACAGCTATGTGCCCAGTGCATGCCTGGACCACCAGTGATGCATACACAGACGAGCTGTGATACTGCACAGTGATGCATGTCACCTGTGTCATGCCTACATACATGGATACATAGACAGTGTTGGCAGATAAAGGCCTATGTGCCACCCAGTCTGGCCATTTGACCTTGTAAGTTCACTCTGTTTTCCTATAAGTCTGTTGCACCTTACCCCTGACCTCCAGAAATCCTTTATGGCTATCCTGCATTCTAAATCCGTGACCAAGTCAGCCCCCACCACTTCCTCTGGCAGGGTGTTCCACTTGTCCACCACCCGTTCTGTGAAGTAATTCATTCTCATGTTTCCTCTGAATCATCCCCCCTCCAACTTCATCCCATGCCCTCTAGTCCTGGAACATCTTTTACGCTTAAAAATAGTGTTTTCCTGCACTCTGTTCCCCTCTGTAAGATACTTGTATGTCCCCATCATATCCCCCTCTCCCTCCTCTCCTCCAGGGAGTACATGTTCAGTTCCTTCAACCTGTCTTCATAGGACTTGTGATGCAATCCATGCACCATCCGTGTTGACCTCCTCTGAACCCGCTCTACCCAGTCCATGTCCGTACGAGGTATGGTCTCCAGAACTGTACACTGTACTCCAGGTGAGGCCCCACCAGTGTCTTGTATAGTGGAATTATGACCTCCCTTTCCTGCATGGTTGTGTTGTGCATGGCTGGTGTCTTGCCCCCAGCATGCAATAGCATCCATGAAGTAATGTCACACTCCTCCAGCAGCTGGCTCTGCCGCTGCTGCTGCTGATGCTGCTGCTGCTGCTGCTGCTGGGCACAACACCCCCGCACCGGGCCCGGCACGGCCCACGCCACCGCCGCCCCGCGCCCTCAGACTCCGGCCTGTGGGAGACATATGTTGAGACAAACATCAGTGTGACTCAAAGCAGAGTGCCCCTGCCCTCAGTGAGAGTGCCTGCCCACACAGCCATAACCATCCATCGCACAGCTGCACACACTGACACAGCCAACCGTGTCCGAGCCGCACCTATGCACAGCCACCCAGCACACACACACCCCTACAGAGAATATAAGTGCATAGATGGTACACTCACGTGGCCCAGGCACTACGCCCACCTGGCATGTGACCGCAGCCACGATAAAAGTTCTGTTCTCCGCGAGGTCACTGCACCGGTGCCGGCACTGCTCAGCAGACCGCCCCTGGCTCCAGTGACCTCCACGGGTCAGTGGCCACTTGCTGCCACAGCTGAGTCTCTGGCACTGGTGAGGGGTGCCTCACCATACAGGCCATCATAGTGGTTTCAACTAGGGCCACCAGGTTGGCCACTTCAATCTGGCTCCAGGACACGCCCTCCTCCTAGCCATGGCACCAACTTTACAGCAGGCAATATGGCGCCCGCTGCTCCGTAACCCCATGTGGAGTTGTTGTGCAATAGACCAACAAGGCTCCAATCGCGCTGTTCGAACAGCGCCATTACTTCACATGGCGCTGTCACCAGACAGCGCAATAGGACGCATACATGGCATGCCAACAGCGCCAGGGGTCAGAGGGCACACAAGGTCACGGCAATGATGCAAGGCTACACACAGCGCCATCGGACGTATAGGCATCCTGCGTGACTGCCAAGCTGCGCACCAGTGCCACAGTGGACTATCGCGCAGTAGTGCCATAGCGCCATATAGTGCCCAGTGCTGTAGCACCACTGGCACAATGGTGGCCATGGCCTGAATCGCCTATCGCGCTCAGCAGGTCTGCAGTGTGATAGATGCATGTGTAAGCTGTCTGGGCATGCGCAATGCAGTGTAGTACGCAGCCACAAACCTGCGCCATTGGCTCAACCTGACCTTCCATATTGCGCAAAGCGCAAATACGCGATATTCAGCCGACATATGCAAATCATTCGATCAGCCATTCATAGGCACAGTGGCACGATTAGCATGTCATTATAGTTGCGCCACACCTCATTTGCATGTGTTGCACTATTAAAATGCGACAGTGGGTTGTGCTGGCCAGATTTGGTTACTGCAGGTGGGAGGTGAGTTACATGCTGTGTGATGCTCAGGACAATGCTCATGGGCGGAGGATGATAAAGGCTGAGGGGGCTGAGCATGAAAAGGGCACTAAGGGACAAAGGCACCCTTTCTATCAGTATGTGCCATGCGGAGAGAGAACGTGGGGGCTTCCGCCCCGGCTGGCAGCTATGCTCATGGGGAAATGCTGTTGACTGCACAGTGACAGGTGTCCACTTCCACCCATACAGATCACCATGACTGACCAGGAGCCAAGCTGAGGGTGTGGACGGCGGGCGTAGGAGGAGGCCGAACTTCACCGCGGCAGAGACAGAGGCCCTCTTCCAGGCCTACCTGGAGGATGAGCCACTATTGAGTGGACGGAGGGGCACCCCTCAGGAACGTGCAGCTGCATGGGAGGGGGTAGCTCGGGCTGTCAACCTCCACGGAAGCCACCAGCGCTCCGTGCAGGAATGCAAGAAGAAGATGGGGACTGACCGCAGGAGGCTGAAGGAGATGGTGGCAGCCTTCAGGGCGGCACGTGCTGGCACTGGTGGGGGCCCACCAGTGGTGTTGCAGCTGACCCCTACAGAGGAGACACTGGTTATGGCCATGCAGCCGAGTGCCATTGTGGGCGTACCAGGCGGAGGATTCCAGACAGGTGGAAGCCCATCACTGCACGGTATGACATGGTGGTGTTGTTGGGGGGGGGCTGTTGTTCACATGCACTCACATGTACTCTCTTTCTGTTACAGATCCTGTTCATCTTCAGGAGATGGTGGTGGTGGTGGGTCCAGACAGTGATGCAGACCTGCTGAACATGGAGGAGGGACCATCCACCTCCGCCACCAGCCTGCAGGCACTGCAGCAGCATGCACGCTGGGCCAACAGCTCCGGTGTCAGTGATACGGGTGCAGGGGGTGCACAGCCTGTGTCTCAGCAGTCTGGCATGCAGGTATGCCAGCATGCTGTGCCTATGGCAGTGGCATGCACCTGCACCATTGATGATAGCAGGCCTGCAATGGGCGGTGATAGGTGTGTGTCCCATGACGGACACATGGCAGGCCAGCACGTGCCCCTGGGCCTTCCTGGTTCACACCTGTGTACCAGCATGCTGGCACAGTCCCAGGCTGTTGTCAGCACCAGTGGGGCAGCACCGGTGGCTGTGCAGGTGTCTGGCACTGTTGTCAGCATGGAGGTGCAACAGGTGGACCTGGGGGCTCAGCAGTTGGAGGGGTGGCAGCAGCAGTTGCACACCAGGTCTGGGGGTACAGTTTCAAGCAGTGACACATGTCCCCCACCCTTTGATCCGCCCATGCCTGGTCCTGGTGAACAGCGCTCACCCTCAAGGGGTGCTGTGCACCAGGACCGTCCACACCTGGGGTCACGATGCCATTGGGGCACAGTACCCATTGGACATGCACACCCACCTGCTGCAGGACTCGGTACAGCTGCAGGGGCAGGTTGCAAGGTCCGTGGAGGCACTGTCTGTGTCCGTGGAGCGGCATAGCAGGGAGTGTGCTCGGGACCGAGCTGAGCTGGTCCTTATGCAGACGGATGTGACCGCTGCCATTGACAGGCTGACCCAGGCAGTGGTCTCTGTCGCGGATGCATTGGCCACACTGTCAGGTGCCCCTGTACCACACACCCCACACAGTGCGCTCTCCACTCCCCATTCCCGGCGTCGTGCGACACCAGGCCTGTCGATGCCAGGTTCTGCTGTGGGCATCCCGAGCACCCCTGGTGCAAGTTTGTTTGGCAGGATGCAGACCCTGTGCGGGCAAGGTCGCTGTCAAGGCAGTGGGACCTCTGGTGGTACCAGCTCTGACCCGATGTGGCCCCTGCTCGCCTGCCAGTGCTGTGGCCACGGTGGGCCACCCATGCATCTGTGGTGGCAGTGGGACAGTGCTACCTGACTGAGCTGTCTCCCAGTGCAGGCCCTGTCTGGTGCTGCCCTGTGTGCAATGTGTGTCCATGGTGGGCAGTGCACTGCTGGGTGCTCTGCTCACCACGCTGACACATGGACCACCTGCACACTCTCCCAACTGCTGTCCAGGTGCGTGTGCAGTGATGGCCTGCATTGCACTGTACACCAAGGTGCAAGGGTGCCCAGGTCCTGACACACGTACGTGGACAGTCCAGGTGGTGGGGGTGGTCGGTGGTGCTGTGTGTTGGCAATGTCATTTCCGCAGTGCTGTGCTGCTGCCCATGTACGCTGCCTGGTGTGTGTGTGTGTCCATATGAGTGCTCACCCCTCTCTGATGGTGTGTTGGTATGCCTGGAACCTTCCACTCCCCTGACCTTCATGCACGGTGTGTTCCCCTGTGTGCCTGTGGTTTGCGCATGGGCAGTGTTGCCTGCACATGTCCCCTTGACTTACCTGTGTTGGGCGTAGTGCTCTTCTGCGACGGTGTCCCAGTGCAGCTGGGCCTGCCGGGTCAGTCAGGGGTCCCTCCATCCTAGGGGGAGCTGCTCATCACCAACACCACCGGCGCCACTGGCGTCCCCATCACTGTCCCCCTCTTGGACCTGTACAGCTATCCCATGGTCTTTGGCCATGTTGTGCAGGATGCAACAGGCCAGGAATATCCCACAGGCCTTTTGGGGGCTGTACTGTAGGGCTCCGTCGGAGGTGTCCAGGCATCGGAAGCATGCCTTGAGCATCCCAAACACCCACTCTATGATGTTACGTGTTGTGGCATGTGCCTCATTGAAGCATAGCTGCACTGGAGTCGTGGGGCACCGGTACGATGTGAGCAGCCAGGGACGGAGTGGGTATCCGCAGTCACCTGTGTGTAGATAGTGGAGATCAGTGTCATGTCAGGTCCATATTGACCACATCCTTGTGTGCCACTACTATGGCACCTATGCCATTCCCACCCTTGCCCAGAGTTTGCATTCCATACATGTGTACTCACCCACTAGATGACCCGTGGGGATGTCCCCACTTTCAAATCGATGGCACAGTGCAGACTGGTGCCATATGAAGGCATCATGTGCTCCACCAGGGTATGTGGCACAGACATTGATAATGCGCCCAGTGGCATCACACACCACCTGGCAGTTGACACTGGAAAACCCCTTTTGGTTCTGATATGCCTGGCCGTCGGGGCCAGGTGGCGTGCGAATGGCCACATGGGTGCAGTCTATGGCCCCTAGCACGCTAGGCATACGTCCTACCCTGTGGAACTCCTGCATGTTTGTTGTACACTCTGCCATGGTGATGGGGAAATGGATGTACTCCGCAGCATGAGGCAGCAGTGCGCTGAGGAATTGGGTGAGGATGCGTGACGTGGCCAACTGTGTAATGCCTGTGGTGTCCCCTGTTGGCCTCTGGAAGATGCCCGTGGCGAGCAGGCACATGCAGGCTGTCACCTTGGTCTCCACGGACAGAGCGTGACTCCATCGTGAGGGTGCCTGCATCACATCACTGCACAGCTCGCAGAGCCGTCTCAGTATTGTCCCTGTTCAGGCGGTACCGCCCACATCCGGAAGTCTGTGTACAGCTCGCTGAGCTGATGCGGCATGATACCACCTGTCGGGGCATACCGCTGACGGACCCCTCCGCCGCCACGCCCCCTGCAGCATGGTGTCTCACCCCTCATTACAGCTTCCATGTGGAAGCTGGCACTGTCCATCTCCCTGGCTTCTGCCCCCGCTGCTGTTCCTGTGTTACCCCGCTGCCCCACTGCTGCTTCCACTGCACCAGGCACCCCCCACTGGCCTCTCTGTCCTCCTGGACCCACTGTCCCTCTCTGCCCTTCCAGCTCCTGTCTCTCTCTCTCTCTCTCTCTGTCTCTCTCCCCTAGTTTGCAGCCTGCTAGGGTTCTTGCACCACTTCCTTGAGCCTTTTTATTTTGGCTCAATTCCGCTACTGCGCAACTTCCGGCTGAGCCACTCTTGCGCATTGCGCAAGTGTTTGAATATCGCATTGCGCACTTTATGCATGGACCCGCCCCCTTCGGTTGCGCATGCCTTCATTTCCATTGCGCTGTTGCTCAGCATGTTTTGGTGGCGCAACTGGCCCCTTCTGAATATCGCAGAATGGCGCATTTTTGGAGTTGCGCACGCAACCCTGTTGCGCATGGCGCAACCCTTTTGAATATCTGGGCCTAAGTGTCCTAGCCACATAACAATTGCCCCATGCCACGCTCCCCATACATACATGTGTACATACACCTCACCACACACACACACCCTGCACACCCCACACAACCACAACACACAACAAATATAACAAACACAATCCACACACACCACACCGTGCACACACAAACAAAACACACACACACCATACCCACCACACACAATAACACAGCACATACAAAACACACACATACATACATACATACATCAGTATACACAAACACACTCACACGCACTTACCACAGTGTAAAGGTGAGAAGTCAACATGTAGATAACCATAAACTCACAAAATCAAAGGCCCGCTGAAGAACTAAAGTATTTATGTCCATCTTTTAAAGTAAAGGTCTGTGTAAGTTTAAGTGGAATAATGTGTCATATAACCAATATCAATATTCATTCCATCTACCACCATAGGACTCTGTGTTGAAATCTGCACTTATCAGGCTCATGGTCTCATTTTCTTGGGGGTCCTTGACAAGTATTTTTTTATTTGGCACTTACACTCACAAGTGATACTATCATGCATCATGTATATATATGTATGTTAATTTGAGGCTTGTTTTCAACTTACAGTTATACCTAATTTCAGGATTTTGTCTCTCATTATCTGCTCTTTAATATACCAAGATAATTGGAATGTAAGTTATAAGCTCATCTTACATGTATTAGAGAGAATGCCAACCCAAGTTTTTTTTATCACTAGAATGCTTTCTTAGCATACTGAGACATTTTGAAATTTATGTGAGAAGAACTGTCTGACTGTTGAGAATTCTTGATAACCTTTGCCCTTCTGAGGCTCCTCAGTTAAAAGCATACTGGCGTTAATTAGCTTCTCTGACGTAATCTTCTGTTATGTTTTAAATGTATATGTTAAACCAATGAGAATTATTTCTGTTTTTTCAGTATAATCTGATGTTAATAGTATGGGATTTTCAAAATAACTACCATAAAGCTTCTGAAGAAGGACTTGGTTGGTTCGAAAGCTAGAGCACTTTGTTCTTTTCTGTAACATCCATGTTGGTCCAATAAAAGGTATCAGATCATTTGTTTCTGGATCTCTCCTATATTAAATAAATAAGATTTAGCTTAGGAGGGGGTGAGAACTAATTAAGGTAGAAATAGAATTAGGAGATGGATCTCAGTCTAGCAATCATCATCCAACCGTACTCACAGATCTCTCAAACAGTTAATATGGCTGATCCTGTAGTTAGCAATGCAAATAAAGAATTTTCTTTGACTAATTTTACAGAACCTAACCCTACCAAGGCACCAGCTGCTTGTGATGCTCACTAAAAAAATTAAAAATAAATCCCTCCACGCAATGGCACAAGTTGCCAACACAATAACCCACCCATCTCTGACCTCTCACTTGTGATACTCCTCAGACTCCCAGCTGCTTGTGCTGTAAAAGTGAACAGATCTACATGCAGACAAGGCCCCACAAGGCTGCTACCTACTGTATGTTTCTGCACTTTTATTATGTAAATTACTAGATCTATTGAAATGTAACTTGACCTGGTACTATGAATTTACGTTACCAAATTTCTGTTGTCAATGCCTTCGTTAACCTGTCTCTGAGGAAGGGTTAACAATGATTGCAAACTGTGCTATTGTTTTGACTGTTACTTGTGAAATGTTAAGAACTGTTGCAAACTGTGCTGTTGTTTTGATAAGAAATCTTTGAAAATGAGCATTTTGCTTTAAGGTGTGCATCCGAGTAACAAAATAAATAAAATAAACCTAATAATAGTTTCTAAAAATAAGCAAAAGATGCATCTCAGTTGACTTAAGTGGTCAACAAATTAGGAACTGCAATTAATGGATAGAAATCCTTACTTATTCAGAGAAATTATAGTTTACCTTAGATTCCTTCTTTTGTATCTTTGAAAACTTCCCCCTAAAGAAGCCATGATGTCTCCTCCTCTACTGAGGGTAGTAAATTATTTTCTCCAGAATTTTCATGGTAACCTTTTCCTCAAAAAGATAACATAGAACAAAATACTCAGCTACACTTAAATGAATACCCTATAGTGACTCCATTCTCTAAAGATCTACTGGATCATATTAAAGTTCCATTTAATGCTAAGGTCACAGTATTGGAGACATTGTGGTTCCTTAAGGATGAGATTATGGGGATGAGAGCAGATATAATGAAAAACCACTATATGATTAAGTACTTACTAGAAAATAAATTGTAACTATATTATGAAGAAGGTGAAAATGGGTCATATGTACTTAATGAACATAAAATGCCAAAGGGTGTTACAAAACGCAATAAGGCCACTCAGTCTAATCTCTCATTCCCTTTACAATGAAGAGGTGGTTGATTTAGCAAATACATAGCTGATTACAGTATGTAAGCCTAATTAAAAAAACAAGCATAACAATTTAACATCACAGACACAGATCTCTATTATAAAAAAGAAGAAAGCAACAACTAAGTATAAAAAGGATATTAACAATCTACAATTACAGGACTAGAACAGAGATACAAAATTTAAGATGTAGCGGAAATAACACTGATTTGGATAAGGAGGTTTATGTTCTAGAAACCTTACAGGACAAAGGTAATGATGCAGTGCTATCAAATCACAAGTGTCATAAACATGAGAATAATAATGTAATTCCAACTTTACTTGCATCACATCAGTATGAGCATCCTCTAGAACAAATATCTCTAATTAAAATTCAAGGTCTACCTGTACTTCAAAATGAAAGCTCTGAAATCCTTAAAAGTAGAATATCTGGTTTATTTCATCTAAATGAGCAGAAGGATTGGGTTTTGAGAATGATCAGAATGGGGAGCAAAACTAAAAATGTAGAGGTTTGGGTTTTTACTTAAACAATAACACATGCAATGGAACTCTGGAAACAAAGATCTGTTGTAAGTGAAATTGGCATTACTTTTGAATATCTGGAACGTACAATTACTTTAAGCCCAGAGGTACTTTTATGTGGCTTAGCTACATCAGGGAAGTTTGTTTACCTGGTTTGTAATGCTACACGGTCTAAATATGAATCAGAGGATACACTTAAAAAGAAGGTTAAATATTTCTTAAGATTAGAATGTCATGATAATTCTTTCGAGGGGAATAGAGTTACTCATTTCCCAGGCAATCATACCTCAGATACTGTATTCATCTTTCTTTCCTGACAAAGTCTGAAGCATTAATATTTTGGGATTCGAAAGCTCAGTTATTTAATACAGGATAAAAGACCGATGCCCTTCACATTCCTGAAAATATACAAATACAAATACAAATACGGCTGAAATGACTTCTCAATTGTCATTCCATAGGGCACAACTATTCATAGACAGAGTTACCCAGAACTTATGCAATAAAATGATTTATAGGAATCTCTCTACATGGGAAGTTAAACCTTTAACTCTGTTTGGGTGGTATATCCCACAAGAAGAATCAATAAAAGGAAAAGAAAAAAAAAACTATTATTGAATTTTTAGAGAGGGTCCTTAATACAGACTGGACAGCAATGCAGTCTTATGGATAACTGTTGCACAAATGTATAATACATTTTCCCCAGACTGACATGTACTTGAGAAACTTAGATTTGGTGATAAAGGTATTGCATAAAAATGAACTAGTAGCTAGATTAGGATTCAGTTTAGTAGAAATGGACCAGGTCTTTTCAGAACATAAGTCTTCAAAAGTTAAGCAGTTTATAATACACTCAGAAGAAAAGGAAGAGGTAAGAACTGAATTCTCAGTTCCCACTACTAACAGATTTCAAATTTGGGGCATATATAGTGCTGTCTGAGTGGGAAAGTCTTCAATTAAGATGAACAAAGCTGAACCATCTAAATTCTGGAAAAACCTTTATGGAATATTAATAGATTATATCACAAATTATTAGACATTTAATGTATACAGTTTATTTAATTGCATGGTTTCATAATGCTTCAAGAAATATGGTGGACTTCCAACACATTACCATTACAGGATTATGATATTTATATAATTAAAGCAGAGAAAAAGTGTAGATATGGTAGACCTCAAACAGGTCTTTTAACTGCAATAAAATAAGTGATAATATAAATATTCATAGGATAGAAATTAAATCAGAATATATTTAACCATTCAGATTTAATGATTTTAATGATGATAGTTTTGATATGATATTTGTAAATGTGTATCTTCCTCCAAAAAACACAAGACAAATATATTTAGAAATTTGGAAACATTTTAAAAACACTTTGATATAACAGAACCATTTCCTGAATCAGACATTTACCTAGGAGGAGACTTTAATGCCAGATGTCCACCTTTGACTGGTTCAAATCAGGGAATAGATGATTATATACATATGTTTAATCCTTACTGGGGAACTGTGAGAAAATCAACAGATCAAAATTATAACTATATGGGACTATTAGCTAATAATTTCTTAGAGGATCTAAGCTATACAGTGATAAATGGTAAGACACAACTTAATAAAGAAGTGCATTGTACATACTGCTCACCCAATGGAACCTCTCTGATGTATTTATTTATATGTAATATAAATGCCCAAGTAAAAATGAGAGATTGTCAAATAGTTGATCATCCTGAGTCATGACATCTTCCTCTACAATTGATAGTAAAACATTAATTTTTAATAGAATCTGGAAAGAATTTTCCAATAAGTGTAATTTAAAAAAAGATGGAACCCTAGTGACATAGGTACTTTAGATCAGATATTGAAATTCTCAGAGGTAAATATTTATAAACAGACATTTCTCAAATCTTCTAATATTAATATACTCAATGAGTCTTGGACCAGGATATTTACATATATAGTTCCATTACTTTATTATAACCAATGTGGTGATAATCATATAGGGCCTGGTTTAATAAAAGGTGTAAACAGGGGGAAAAAATGGAATACGATGATAAGGAAAGTAAATAAGAATGAAACCAAAGAAAACCTAAGACTCCTGAATCAAAAAAGGAAATTCTCAGACAGGAAAAGGCAAAACAAAAATCTAAGTTATGGCTACAGCTTCACTATTCTATAATTAACAAGAACATCAAAGACTTTTTGACAATGGTGGAAAAGGTACAAATTCCTTTGCAATTTCTGTAGGCTCTTATATACAACCAAAATGTTGGGAACTTCATTTTTCAGAAGTCTAATATAGTATTTTTGAGGACAATTGTCTATCAGTAGCAGGACAACTAGAGACCAAACTATGGTCATCCTATACCTTCAATATTGTCATTACCAAAGAGGAAATATTTGCTGCCATCAATAATACTAAGCCCATTAAGGCTCCTGTACTGGATTGAGTTTCTAGCAACATTTTTAAACATTTCCTAATTGGTGAAACATAGAATTTGACGGCAGATAAGGACCACTTGGCCCACCCAGTCTGCCCATTTCCATACCTAATGGATAAGCTGCAGATCCTAGTTAACCAGCAGCCTACTTCTTTCTACCCCCACCCCCTAGAATTGCCTTATGGCTGTCCCATGCATGCTTGAATTCAATCACTGTTTTTGACTCCACAACCTCCTCCAGAAGGCCGTTCCATGCATCCACAACC
The DNA here is from genome assembly GCA_016271365.2 of Neoceratodus forsteri. Taxonomy (NCBI): domain Eukaryota; kingdom Metazoa; phylum Chordata; order Ceratodontiformes; family Ceratodontidae; genus Neoceratodus; species Neoceratodus forsteri. Next base: position 760,659,148 of record CM057455.1, on the reverse strand, counting down.
CTTTCCATGAAAAAGTACTTCCTTACATTACCTCTGAGCTGCCCCCATCTTCAAATTGTGCCCCTTGTTCTTGCACACCTCTTTTTTTGAAAGATGCTACACTCTTAGACTTTGTTGATTCCCTTGAAGTACTTGAATGTTTCTATCATGTCCCCTCTCTCCCTCCTTTCCTCAAGGCTATACATATTAAGCTCCTTTAATCTCTCTTCATATGTCTTCCAGTGCAGACTCTGCACCATTTTAGTTGCCCTCCTCTGGACAGCTTCCATTTTGTCTATGTTCTTGCGGAGATTGGATCTCCAGAACTGTACACAGTACTCCAGATGGGGTCTCACCAACTGTCTGTACAGAGGGATAACAACTTCCTGTTTTCTACTGGTGATGCCTCTCCCTATGCATCCCAGTATCCCCCCAGCCCTCCTTACTGCCCTCTCACGTTGCTTGCCCACCTTTAAGTCATCTGATATGACTACCCCATTAGTAACCCCCCTTTCTTCAGAGTGGACTCCATTTACTATTACCCTCTGTGTCCTATTCTCCAGCCAATTCTTTACCCAGGCTATCATCTTGGGACCCACTCCCATACTGGCTAACTTGTATATTAATCTTTTGTGTGGGACTGAGTCAAATGCCTTGCTAAAGTCTAGGTAGGCCATGTCCACAGCCCCTCCCTGATCTACTACTTTGGTCACCCAGTCAAAGAAATCTATTAGATTCATCTGGCATGACCTTCCTGCTGTGAATCCATGCTGCCTTGGGTCCTGTGCCCTTTGGCCTCTAGGTACTGACAATTCTTTCCTTCAAGTGATTCTGTCATTTCCCTATCACTGAGGTTAAACTAACGGTCTGTAGTTTCCCGCATCTGCCCTGCTCCCACTTTTGTAAGGGGAATCACATCTGCCCTCCTCCAGTCTTCAGGTACCACCCCATCCTCCCATGATTTGTTAAAGAGGGTAGTCAGTGGTGTCACTAGTTCTACCCTTAGTTCTTTTAGAATTCTGGGATGAATCCCATCAGGCCCCATTGCTTTATCCACCTTCAGTTTTAAGAGTCCTTTCAGAACCCTTTCTTCAGTAAATGGTCTGGTATCAACTTCTGTATCCAGAGTGTTTCTATTGTTTGTTTTAGGTACCTCCCCCTCTTCATTTGTAAATACTAATCAAAAATATTTGTTTAGTATCTCTGCCTTTTCACAGTCACTCTCTGCCCACCCCCTTCCCTTTATTAAGTCTCACTATCCCTCCCTTAGTCTTCCTTCACTCCCTGATGTACCTAAAAAAGGTTTTATCCCCCTTCTTAACTGAGTTGGCTATCTTTTCCTCAGTTCGGGCCTTGGCTGGTCTGACTGCCTTCCCAGCTTCCTTTTGCTGTAACTGATACAATTCTCTGTCCTGCTCCTTCTGTGATTCCTTGTACTTTCTGAATGCTTTCTTTTTCTCTTGAACCTTCACTGCCACCTCCTTTGAGAACCATAGTGGTTTCTTATATTGTTTTGTTTTGTTTATTTGCTTCACACAAAGGCTTGTTATCTCTATGGCAGCTTTTATTATTCCCCACTGTTCTTCCACCCCTCCTTCCTGCCCATTTGCTAGTGCATTCCTTAGGCACTCACCCATTTTGGCAAAGTCAGCCATCCTGAAGTCCAGTACATTTGCCTTTATATGGCTTGACTCTGTTGCTGTGTTTATTGTGAACCATACTGTTCGATGGTTGCTAGTTCCCAGATGGCTACCCACTTCTACATCTGTGATCCTCTCTCCATCTCCATTTGAGAGGACCAGGTCTAAGATTGTTCCTTCTCAAGTGGGTTCCAATACTAGTTGTCTAAGGCATGCCCCCTGTAGGGCATCTAGAATAACCCCACTCTTAGAAGTGGCTGCTGCAACTGCACTCCAGTTAACATCTGGCATATTCAGATCACCCATCAGCAATATCTCCCCTTTTATCTGCCATTCTAAGTATACTTTCTATCATTTCCTTGTCCATTTCCTCCCCCTGAGAGGTGCGGATTGCCAGTCTCCAAATTGACCCACAGTGGGTACCTCTATTTGACCATGCTTAAAATTACATGGTGCAATATAAAACCTTTCCATATTCTTGGCAAGGGAATATCATTTCTCCAATGCTTAAGAGGGGTCAATTGGCAGACCCTGATATGTATCACGCAGTTAACTTGATTGGTACCTCTCAGAAAATGTTTAATAAAATATTATTGAACAGACTTGAATCCTGGTTTGAAAACAGTGATATTCTTGATGAAGCCCAGAATAGGTTTAGGAAAACACATTCTACAGTCCAACCCTGTCTGGTTTTACAGCATTTAATTCAAAAATATGTCATTGTAAAGAAGGCAAAATTATTTTGTTGTTTTATAGACCTTAAGATGGCATTCAGTAGTTTTAGTAGGAAGACACTTTGGTCAATAGTAATGAATTATGGGTTAGATGATTACTTATTGAATATCTTAATAAGGCTTCATGAAGGCACTTGGTCTAAGGTAAAATATTATTTACAGAACAGTCTCACAAATACAGTAAGAACAAATCCAGCTGTTAGGGCTATATATTAGCCCCATTACTCTTTAACTTGTACATTAACAGTATTTTAGAAAACTTGTATAATCAAGATTTTCATTTATCCAGAATCCTTAATAAACTGATTTCTTTTTTGACATACGCAGATGATGTTTTACTATCAACATTCCTTTTGGGTTTACAAAGGAAACTGGATATATTCTCACAACTTTATGATGCTAAACATCTACAGATAAGCAGAAACAAAAACACAAAAGGTAGTCTTTGGTGCTAATACACTTAAAAAATACAAATTAAAATTAAACCAGTTAGCACTTGAAACATTAAAATCTACAATTATTTAGGTGTACATTTTACAATGAATACTAAATGGAATTTTCACATAAAATATTTAAAACAAAAGTTACAGATTTCAATTAATGGAATTAAATGATTCATTCATACTCATGGTGGCTATTCAGTGAAGGAAGCCCTGATTGTAATAAATGCTAAAATCACAAACGTAAAATTATACACAGCTGAAGTTTAGGGCACTTCTGATTTTACATTTCTTTAAATAATTATGAACAAACTATATCACTACATGTTAAGAGTCCCACAAGGAACCCCTCTACACTTTCTAAGAGCAGAATTGGGGGGACAATATTTGACAGTTTTACTTTAACTACAATAATAATATTTATAATGGACTTTCAAATGATATCTGATGAAAACCTACCCAAATTGTGTTTTAAAGAACAAATCTAATATACTTTAAAGCATATATCTGTCCCTTAGATGGCATTTATAAAATTCAAGCTATACCCAATGGGACTCTTTTCTGTATTATACGAGATACACAGAATGCCATGCATCATTTTAATAGATTATATCAGATGCAGATGTAAATGTATTGCAGTACAACAAGAAATGGAAAATATCAACATTTCTAAAATCCATGTTGCCTATAAGTATCTTAAAAAAGTCTTTGGCATGGAAACATACTTAACTATGATCTTAGATAAGGAAAATAGATTAACTATGATCTTAGATAAGGAAAGAGATTCTTAATGACATGATATTGATTTGAAACTTATACATCTAAGCAATAAAGGAGTACTCTCTCCTTTCTGCAATTGCACCCAAGGTGAACTTGATGGCATTGAACATATTATCTTAAAATGCCCAAGGTCTAAAAGAGAGAGCAAGAATTGTTTTGATGGTTACATCTCAAAAAAAAAAATGTCAAATCATGAATTATTACTTGTTCTATTTTCCTGTGATGATGACTTAAAATGTAATGCCCGTTAGCCTATCTATCTATAGTAAATTCAAGGAAAATGATTAAATACGTATTCAACCTTAGACTAGTCTTGCTATCCAAAGGTTTGTAATATACGTGGATGGGAACTCTTGCTTTTTCCTTTTGTTTTACTCAATAAGCTACTTTTCTTCTTTTAGAAATTGGAGATTATAAGCCATAATATGCTATTTGAGGATCTCGGTAACCAGATCCGAACCCAGTAGTGCCTTATTTTCATTCCAGACAAATGTCTTATTTACATTCTAGACAAATACAATCTGTAGTTAGCCAAAGGATAACCAACAGTTCCCACCCACTAACTATATTTAGGAAGTTAATAGATTTTTTTTCATTAATCAGTTATTACTTTTACATGTGCATACACTTATTTCAAGATGTTATGAATTACTACAGCACATCTACTTTCTTCCCTCATGTACAATATTTTTATTTATTTATTTCAATCTAGGATTATACCTTTGAGCCCAGGCTCTTTTACAAAGGTTCCACGTCAGCGTGTGCAACAGTCATCATTTTTAGTTACAAACATATAGTCATTGACTTATAGACATGTAATAACCAGTACAAAGACTTGAGCTATGAGCAAGACAAGGAAGGAGGGGTGGGTGGGGGAAGTGAGGGTAAGAGATTGAGGGGGGTAGGAGGTGCAGGGGGTAAGAGGGAGTATGGGAGGTGATTGGGGAGGGGCAGGAGTGGAGATATGGGGGAGGTGGGCGAGGGTGGGAGACAGTGCAGTCAGGGGGCTTTGTCGAGGGAATATGACAGGTAAGGTGCTAGGGGTGCAAAGACTGATTGTAAGTGCTGGGTACTGGGGCATGTGCAGCTGGAATGGTGGAAATGTTAAGATGACAATCGCAGGATACAAGCAGTGTGAGGTGCAGCTTGGACTTGAAGAGGCTGAGTGTTGGAGCGGTTTCTATGTGGCTGCCAAGAGAGTTGAGCCAGTTGGATGCCTGATAGGTGAATGATCTTTGTCCTTGGGTCGTGCGACATTGTGGGATATGTAGTAGATGGGAATTGGATCTCCTTGTAGTGACGTTCCTATGTCTAGGCTTAAGGAGGGCACAGACACAAGGTGGGGCAAGCCCCATTATAATTTTCTTGGTCGTGATGCACGTTTGGTATTTTATGCGTTTGTCCAGTTGAAGCCATCCAGATTGGGAATAAAGGTCACATGTGTGAGTACAGCGATGTAAGCCAGTGATGAGATGACAGGCCTTATTCAGGGAGGTTGTGATATGTTTGAGAGCAGTGGTAGTTGCAGACCCATATATGATAAGACCATAGTCTATGATGCTGACGATGGAGATTTGGAATGGTCACTGACAGTGCTTCTGGGGTTAGGTGTTTCCTGTGCCAGAATAATATGCCTAACCTCACATTGGGAGATTTTGCAACATTGCTGATATGGACAGCGTATGAGAAGTGGGGATCAAGGGTGATGCCGAGGTACTTGAGCGATTGTGTTTGCTCTAGGATGGCTCCTTGTTCGGTTGCAATGGAGAGGTAGAGTTGTTTGTTTTTGTTGTGGGGGCTGCAGAAGACCATAGACTTGTTTTTTTTTCTGATTGAGAAGCAGTTTATGATTTAGGAACCAGGATTTAATGGAGGAGAAGACATGCTGAAGTTTATTTTGTAATTGGATTGGATCAGGGTCCGAGGTGAGGATCACAGCATCATTGGCGTAGAGAATTATTTGTTCTGGGCAGCTGTCCGGTAGTGAGTTTAAGAATAGGCTGAAGAGGAGGGGTCCTAGAATGGAGCCCTGGGGGACTCCTGAATGGACCAGTCTAGGGTTCAGCGTTTCTTACTGTTTAGGACCGTTCTTCAAGGTAATTCTTAAACCAGCCAATGGAGTCAGCTGACAGCCCAGTGTTCTGAAGCTGGACAAGCAGGAGGCGGTGATTGAATGTGTTGAAGGCTTTAGTTAAGTCAATGTAGATTGAGCCTAGTAGTTCACCGGAGTCAAGTGCATTGTGGATTGCGCTGGTGAATTCAAGTAGGGCTGTGGAGGTGCTGTGACCTTTGTGGAACCCGTGTTGTTGCTTGCACAGGATGTTGTGCGTATCCAGGTATTCTGTGAGCTGGTCCAAGACAATGCGTTCTAGTGCCTTGGAGAGTGGGAGTAGTAGGGAGATAGGTCTGTAGTTATCGTGGGCAGTTTTGTCACCACTTTTATAGAGCCGGGTGATAGTGGCAGATTTCCATCTGTCCGGGAACTGGCTAAGGCAGTGGGAGAGGTTGAAAATTCTGGTCAGAGGACTAAGCACTTCATCAAGTGTGAGAGACAGGATTTTCAGATCGAGGGAGTCATTATTGAATCTTGATTTACCAAGGGCTTTGGTAACATATTTGCATACTTGGTGAGCCTTGCCTGCTTTGAAGTAGAAGCGGGAGCTGGTGGGAGTAGTGTTCATTGAGGACAGAGGGGCTTCACCATCTTTGAAGTAGTCCTGGGGTAGGACAGCGCTGAGGTCGGTAAAGGCTTTGTTAAAGGTATCCACAATGGTTTTTGGGTTGAGGGTTGTGGTTCCGTTGATGTTGAGTATTGATGGGGGGGTTCTGGGTGGATTTCCGGTGAGTTCCTTTATGTTCTTCCAGAATTCCCGACCATTGCCCCAGGAGTTTGTAATATGTATATGGAATATGTATATTTCAAACAGAATGCTGATGCATGAGTGAGTTTATCTTGTCAGATGTTTTTATTCAGAATCTAGATAATTATGTATTTTATTGTAATTGTGTATTTATAATTCTGTAATTATCTTATTTTTCATGTACATTTTATTTGACTATGTGAATCTTTTAATGTTTGTAATGATGAATAGCTGAACAATAAAAAAAAACTGAACTGTAGCTGATTCCAGCTGAGATTATTGGTAAATCTAATCCCCAAATAGTCACTGAAATTATAATATACCAGTAGCTTAAAAGGAATTTCCCCTGGTGTCAAAAAGGTTCCAGTCAGTAACATTGCATAACAAAATAAAGTGGGCAAAAATAAAGTGCCAAAAACAGTGTCACCATCAATATTGGCAGCACAAAATGAAGTGTGCCAGAACAATGCAGGCCACATGACACACAGATAGCAAACGTTGTCCACCACATGGAGGCACTGCACTGGAACACACAGCAGCAGGAACCCGTGCACAGGAACAGCACAGGGGTGCAGGGAGATGGTACAGGGCAGGGTGCAACCACCACTGGGGAAGCAGGCCATTGGACACCTACCATGTTAATCTAATGGCACAGGCACCCACATGGTGGGGTATCCCCACCCAGAATGCTGAGTGATGGAGAATGTTCACCGGGGTCACCACTAGAGGACAGGTTGACCATGGCCACCATGTGGATGACCGTGTATAATGCAAGGGGCCAGGAGCACAAGCCAGCATGTCCCCAGCAACACACACAATGCACATGACTGGGGAGATGGCATGCTGGCTTGTGCTCCTGGCCCCTGTGTTTATAGTGCAGTATCTCCATGCGGTGGATGTTGTTTGCTACCTGTGTGTCGTGTGGCCTGCATTGTTCTGGCATGCTTCATTTTGCACTGCCAATATTGATGGTCACACTGTTTGTACTGCTTTAATTTTGACCACTTTATTTTGTTCTGCGATGTTATTGACCGGAACCTATCCAAATTAGGGATTTAGCACTTTTAATCTTCAGTTGTCTATGTTTGCATATTGACTCAAAATGTGAATACGTAATCTTAGAGGAGGATAAAAGAACCACATCATCTGTGTGGACCAGGGAACCACCACATTAATTTAGTATTTTCAGGTTATGAAAGTCAGAGTTATTCATTTTCTTTAGTATGCTCTAGGACTGATACAAATATTAAAACGTAAGGGTGCAAACACGTAATCCATTGAAATTTTCCAGAAAGTGTACCTTACCTGAAAACCTGACCTGGGCCCAAGTTTTACAATATAAATTATTAATAATTGAAAGGGGATGAGCTGAAAGCCCAGTTCTACCAATCTCCTGCCAAAGTACAGGTCGTCTAACTGTCTTGAAAGCTTAGGAAAAATCAACAAATGCCGAGTAAAGAGATTAATTTTTAATGAAAGCATGCTATATTTTTCCATAGGAATTTGTAGAATAAAGGTCCTATTAATTGTAGATATTTCTTGTCAAAATCCAACTCGGACTTCAGATAAAACTTTGTTTTCCTTCAACCAATTTTTTTATTTTCATAGATTCATAGATATGTGTCAGGAGAAAAGGACCTTCTTGGCCCATTGGGTCTGCCCATTCCCTTCCTCTTTACTTGTCCCCCTTGCAGATTCCTCCTTCCTTCCCCTTGACAACCCCTTGTGTTTGTTCTATGCCAATTTGAATCCCTCCACTGTACCAGCCTCCACCACCTCCTCTGGCAGACTGTTGCAGGGCACCACCACCACTTTCTCAGTGAAGTAATGCTTCCTAATGTTTCCCTTGAACCTACCCTCCACCCTCAGTCCATGACCTCTAGTTTTTGCATCTACCTTCCCTAAGAATAAGTTATCCCCCACTTTATTGATCCCCTTCTCAAATTTGAATGTTTCTGTCATGTGCCCCCTCTCCCTTCTGGTATCCAGTGGGTACAAATCCAATGTCCCCAACCTTTCCTCATATGTCTTCCCACTTAGCCCATGCACCATTTTAGTGATCCTTCCCTGCACCCTTTCAATGCCATCTATGTCCTTGCACAGATAGGGCCTCCAGAACTGAACCCCATACTCCAGGTGTGGCCTCGCCATGGAACTGTAGAGTGGCATCAGCACCTGCCTTACCTTAAAGTTGTCAGTGATTATAATTCCTAAATCCTTCTCCTGCTCAGATGCAATCATCCCCCCCCCCCAGTGTGTATGTGTTTTTGGATTCTTCCTCCCCAAGTGCATCACTGTGCATTTTTTGGCATTGAATTTCAGCTGCCATGTTTCTGACCACCCTTCCAGCAACCTTAGATCTTTCTTCATATCTTTCACTCCCTCTGGGGTGTCCACCATGTTGCAGATTTTTGTGTCATCTGCAAAAATGCAGACCTTCCCCTGCAGCCCCTCTGGTATGTCGCTAATATAGTTATTAAACAAAATGGGCCCCAGCACCGACTCATGGGGACCCTGCTTGTCACCCCTATCTCCCCAGAATGCACCCCATTGACCACCACCATCTGGCTTCTACCCATCAACCAGCTCTCCACCCACCTTGTTATTTTCTGTCCCACCCTCAAACTTTCCAGCTTATTATCCAATCTTCTATGGGGCACAGTGTCGAAGGCATTTCCAAAGTCCAGGTAGGCCACATCCACTTCCCCACCCCCCTCCCCCCTGATCAAGAGCCCTTGCCACTCCATCAAAGAACTCAGTCAGGTTCGTCTGACATGACCGTCTCCGAGTGAAGACATGCTGATGAATATCTTGCAGCCCCTCATCTTCCAAGTAGCTAATCACCCTTTCTTTCAATATCGCCTCCATCACCTTACCCACCACCGATGTGAGGCTGATCAGGTGATAATAGCCAGCCTCCTTCCTGCTTCCACTTTTATGAAGTGGCACCACATCTTCCTTCTTCCAGTCCTCTGTCACCCACACTGTATCCAGGGACAAGTTAAATAATCTTGCTAGTGGTGCCTCCAGTTCCTCCCTTAGCTCCCGGAGCACCCTAGGGTGCAGGGCATCAGGGCCCATAGCCATGCCTACCCTCAACTCATCCAATTCCTCCATTGCCCTACCCTCACTGATTGGACTAGGATCCACCCCCACATCCCCCCTTCCCTTTGCCCTTAGCACTGGTCCTCCCACTTCACCCTCTATCGTGAAGACTGAACCAAAGTATCTATTCAACACCTCTGCCTACTCAAAGTCCCCTTCCACTTGTAATCCTCCCTTTACCCTTACTATCCCCTGCCTTGCTTTTCTCCTTTCCGCTATGTACCAAAAAAAAGTCTTGTCCCCCCTTTTGGCCTGCCTAGCAATTTTCTCCTCTGTTTCTACTTTTGCCTTCCTAATCCTCTGCTCTGCCACCCTCAGTTTCTCCCTGTAAGTTTCCCTTTCCTCATTTTCCTGTGTCCTCTTATACTTTCTAAATGCCCTTTTCTTCTCCCTTATTGCCCCCCCCACATCCCTATTGAACCATAGTTGTCTGCTCCTTCTTTTGCTCTTTCTCAACTTCTATATGCAATTCTCTGTGGCCTTAAGTAGCCCCCCTTTGATCTTATTCCATAGTTTCTCATCCCCCCATCTCGTCAGTCCCCTTCATTTCATTCCAGAATATCTCCCTCATCCTGGGAAAATCTGCCCACCTGAAGTCCATGACCTTCGTGATGGTTTGACTCACTTCATAACCTGAATGGCCCATCCAGTCTGCCCATTTCTTTTTCTACCTTATAAATGTGCCATCGGCCTTTTCTCTGTCAGTGGCCTATCTATTCATACTCATCTGTATTGCTCCCTTATGTCTATGCCATGCCTGTTTGAAGCCCTGCACTGTATTCATAGCCACTACTTCCTGAGGTAGACCGTTCAATGCATCCACCACCCTTTCTGTGAAAAATTATTTCCTCACATTCCCCCTTAATCAGCCTCCTTCTAATCTCATGCTGTGTCCTCTTGTCCTGCTATTTTACTTATATTTAAACTTGTTAGACTCTTTCACCTTGCTAATGCCCTTAAGGTGTTTGAATGTTTCGATCATATCACCCCTCTCCCTCCTTTGCTCAAGGGTATACCTATTGAGCTCCATTAATCTGCCCTTATATGTCTTCTGATGCAGTCCCTCCACCATTTTGGTTGCCGTTCTCTGGACTGCCTCAATTTGGTTAATGTTCTTGTGAAGGTGTGGCCTCCAGTATTGCACACAGTACTCCAGATGGGGCCTAACCAGTGTCTTGTAAAGAGGGATAATTATCTTCCTCTTAATGACTTGTGATACCCCTACTAATACACCCTAACATCCCCCTAGCCTTACATACTGCTTTAGAGGTCTACGTGGATGATTTCAGGTCATCGGTGATGATGCCCAAGTCTCTTTCTTCCTTTGTGACTGCCAGCAACTCCCCTCCCAGCCTATAGGTGGCTTCAGGGTTTCTCTTCCCCATGTGCATGATCTTGCACTTCTTTGCATTAAATGCCAGTTGCCACTCTTCTGACCATTTTGCTAGTTTATCCAGATCTCTTCTCATTCTGCCACCCCATCTGGATCATCTACTCTGTTACAGATCTTGGTGTCATCTGCAAACAGACAAGCCTTGCCCTCTAGTCCATCTGCAATGTCACTAATGAAAATATTGAAGAGAACTGGCCCCAGGACTGATCCCTAAGGTACCCCACTTGTGACTTGCACCTCTTCTGACTGTATACGATTTACCACCACTCTCTGTTTTCTGCCCATCAACCAGTTTGCCATCCAGTTGACCAACTTCTGACCCACCTGAGCCTACCCAGCTTATTTATCAATCTTCTCTGTGGAACAGTGTAGAAAGCTTTGCTGAAGTCAAGGTAGGTGACATCAACTGCTCCCCCTTGGTCCACCACTCTGGTTACCCAGTCGAAGAAATCTATGAGATTAGTTTGACAGGACCTTCCTTTTGTAAACCCATGCTGTCTTGGATCCTGTGCCCCTATGGATTCCAGGTGTTGCACTATCCTTTCCATAATCTTGCCCATTACTGAGGTAAGACTGACTGGTCTGCAGTTCCCTGTCTCCTCCCTGCTACCACTCTTGTGGAGCGGGATCACATGAGCCATTCTCCAGTCTTCTGTGCCCTCTCCTGTGCTCAGAGACTCACTAAACAGTTCTGCTAATGGCTCTGCTAGTTCCACCCTTAGCTCCTTAAGTGCCTTGGGATGCATGCCATCAGGCCCCATTGCCTTGTCCACCCTGAGCTTAGCGAGCTCTTGTAGGACCCTTTCTTTTGAGAAGGGTGTAGTGCTCACCTCCCTCCCCTGTGTCCATGGTGCTGAGTTGTGGACCCTGCCCTACCTTCTCTTCAGTAAATACTGAGCAAAAGTATCTATTTAGAATAGATGCTTTTACAGGGTCCTCTTCCCCACACACACCCTTTTCTCCTTTGAGCTTAGCGATGCCCCCTCTGGACTTTCTTCTTTCACTAATGTATCTATAGAAAGTCTTTTCACCTTCTTTTACTGTTCGTGCTAGTGGCTAGGAGGGTCTGTAGGATCTCCCTGCTCCTAGCCAGCCTTGCTGTTGGGATATCCCAGTCTATATCTGAGAGGTTAAGGTCACCCACCAGCAGACTCTCCCCTTTCCATGCCATATGTTGAACCTCCTGCAGCATCTGCATGTCATTTCCTCGTTCTGCATTGGGGGTCCGTCCACCACTCCCAGCCTTATTGATACCCTATCCTTTCTCTCTAGTGTAACCTACAAGCTTTCTACTTCCCCCGGCTTTTCCTGCCCATCTGTGACCTTAATGTCCCCCTGAAGTACAGCGTAACCCCTCCCTTCTTACAAGTTCTATTCCTCATGAATAACCTATACTCTGGGACCCCTACTTCCCAGGCCTGCTAGTCAGACCACCATGTCTATGTTATGGCTACAATATCCAGCCCCTCCCCCTCCATTATTGGTTCTAAGTCTACCACCTTATTCCCCAGGCTTCATGCATTTGTGTAAAGTCCATTCCACCAATCCTCCCTCCCTCTCCCCACCTTCCCTCCCTACCATGTCAGGTCTGTGCCCTTCTCACTCTTGAGGGGGAGTGCTTGCTATTCTGGTCTCTCCTCCTTTTGATCCCTTTCCCATCTTAGCCTTGTATTCCCCCTTACCAGTTTAACCGCCCAAGACATTATCAGTTTATCTTTGTAAACCCCTTTCAGTACTCTCCCCCTCACTCAGATGCAGTCTGTTCTTCCAGTACAGATCCTCATCCTTCCATGTGTCCCCCTACTCTCCTATACATGTGAACCCATTCTCTTTGCACCTTACCCTGAGCTAGTCATTGAATTCTTCAGTTCTATTCTGTCTAGCAGTGCTGGCACAGGGGACTGGCGCAACCTCTGAAAAAGCCAAGGATTTAGCCTCCTCCAGGCATCCCCACGACTGTGCCTTAAACCTCCTTTTGACCTCTTCCAGCTCATTGCCTGTCAGATCATTTGTCCCCAAATGAATGATAAGGTGTGGCTTCCCCACCAACTGCAGCCTCTCCCTGATGTTCTGCATTGCCCTCCCCACCTCCATCCCTGGTTCAAAAAAGACCGACCTCTGCCTGAATGTAGGACCTCTCCTGCTTCACTGTATCCCTTAATGATGGAGTCCCCAAATACCATGGCATTCTCAATCTCCATGACTAGTGGATCTGGTCTTATTCCTGATGGGGCCCTTCTCCTCTTAACCTCCTCCTCCTGCCCTGAACTGACTACTTGTCTTCTCTGGTTCCCCTCAGTTTCCCCTCTTATTCTCTTCCTGCTTAAAGATTCCAGTGCCTTCTCTCCCAAACCCCCTCCTGTCCCCTAACCCTCCCTTCCTTGCCTTCCCTGTTTACCTGAGTCTCTTGCTTGCTTCCTGCATTCGCTACTGCTGCCTTCCTGTCCCTCATCTCCCCTTGCTCCCCTACTTTTCCTCCCTGCTCTTCCTATATCTCCTGATTCTCTTCCTTGTTCATCTTTCCACCACTCCCCTTTCTGTACTTTTAACCTTTTTGTGTCCAACTCTCCTCTTTCTACCCCCCATCTGTCTTCCTACCCCTGCTTCTATCTCTCTCTCTCTCTCTCTCTCTCTTCCCTTCTGCCTATCCCCATTTCCTGGCCTGTACTTGCTGTTTCTCCTATCCTTTTGGAACTTCCTCCCCAGTCCTGTCTGCCAGAGGTTTTTACCTGTTAGGCACTGTAATACCCCCATCTTGTGCTTCATTACCCCCTGCAGCTGAGCTATGTGCTGTTCCTTGAGTCCTTCAAGTCTCCCCTCCTGTACTCTTCACTTCTTGCCAACCATTACACCCACCACAGCCTGGTCTGGGACTCTTTCCTCCCCTGACCATTCCTGTCCTGCTCCATTGTTCCATGACCCAAGCTGGTCTCTTCCCTCCCTCTTCACTCTACACCAGCCTCCTGCAACTCCCTGCTACCATTACAGCTGCAGTTTCCTCCTCTCTCCCCCATCCTTCCTCTTCCTCACCCTCTCACCCCTTATATTGCCTATCTCCAATTCCAATTGCCCCAGTCTGACACATATCAGGCAAAGCCCTATCCTCGACAGTGTTTCCATGAACACCACTGACCCACACCCATTACACCCCACTATTCTTCCCCTGCCCTTCCTTCCCCACATCCTTCCAACTCTTCCAAAAAGACCACTGCCCATGCCCTCTCATCTGCCCCGCATAATACATTTTGGCCCTAGCTTCAGTGCCTCCTTCCCCTTTTACTGCTTAACACACTTTAGACTTTTCCCCTTATTTAAAAAAAATGCCCAGTCTCACTTAACTGCTACCACATACACATACATCCACATTTGCTTCACTTTGTACATAATTCCTGTACTAGTCACTCCTTTACAGTGGCCTGCTAAAGTGGCACCTTTGGGTGCAATGGGTGTGGGGCAGCAGTGTTCATGGAAATACTGTGGAGGATGGGGTGTTGCCCAATAAAGTTGATTTTAAAAAACTTGAACATATCTGTGCATATATCTAGTAGACCAATGGATTTAAAATTTAGTGGAGCTTGGCTGAACTTTTTTTGTAAATAGGCACTGTTATTGTGCCTTTACAGGAGCACGGTGCACCATTCGTTTTGAGACCTTTGAAAAAAGAATGTGAAAATAATGGGATGGTATCAGATCAGGGCAGGGTCCTTATGTAGTTTTTGAGAGTTGAAGGCCATAATAATTTATTTATTCTAAAAGCATAAACATTGATCTGTGGTACTCAAAGACATAACTGAGGCATATTAATTTTCTGTTGATAGGAAAAAAGGTGTTATGGAAAAAAATTAACCCTACATATTGGCACGGTATGTGTCACAACTACAGTCCATAACATTTTGCTGTAATTTGGAAAGTGCTTCAGTTCTTATGTCATTCCATAGAATCAGGGGGTGTAGGTAGGCATATGCACTGTACTCAGAAGAGTACAGTAAAAAAAAAATCAGTCAGGGGCAACAAATCAGGCAGGGTTAACAAAAAGAGGAAAGCAAGGACATTGCCTTTGTTGTTTGCCATGGGGCACTGATTCCACCAGCCAAATACACAAACAAGAATAACTTACCAGACAGGCAGGCAGGCAGAAAAACAAAGGAAGGAGGATTACAGGAAGAACCTGAACTCAGACATGGCAAACGGGGGGTCTATTAATGGTGTGGCATGGCAGCGCAAGTTTTGGTTTATGTTTACATAGCGGGGGGAATGGGGGGAGGGGCAACAGTGCATCAGTTTTGAGTACAAGTTTAAAATTCCTGGCTATACCACTGCATAGAATCTGTCAGAACATAGTTTTCTTGCTCTAATATTTAGAGGTATTTCTTACTCTTTAAATGTAAATAAATTCATTGACATTTGTTTCTTTCTTCTTCTTTTATTATTATTGAGAGCCATTTTTGTGATAGCTATGTTTAAAATTATATCAGGTTTTATCTCATCTGCAATGATGTACTTTTAAACTGTACTGATATTATTTTAATAGATTGATACTTGAAAACTGCATTGATGGACCTTACCTACTGTATGTTAAGCTAATGTCAAGGTTTCATTTACAAAAATAGTAAAGTACATTACTTGCCATACTTTTTTAAAGGTTGTCCATTTTCAAATGAATTATCTTTAGAGAAGGATAATGTTGAAACTGTTAGGGTTCAAAAATAATGTCCATACAATGGAATACTGACAATTCCCTACTGTATGCAGAAGATACTAGTAGTATTCTGTTAAGGAGAACAACAACCTCTGTCTGCTATTTTTATTAGATATACACTAATAAAAAAATAGGAAATTCAAAATGCATACGTTTCTAAACTTTGATCACAGTAATTATACTTTATGATTATTTAAGCACAAAGAGTAGGACTGTGGTGCTTTAGAAGATGAAGGAGAATTTCTGCCAAGGAAAACCATATTTTGTTTCTTGTTTGTAGTATGTAACTTGGTGTAAAGTCCACATGCACTTGTGTTCTCTAGATCTTCCATTGCAGTCCTTAATTTTTTGAATGGGCTACTATAGCATTCTTGCATGTACCATCCCCCTAAACTTTCTGTACCCCAATAACACATGCGGCTCTCTCATGTTGTCATGTGCAGCACAACCCAAAAGGTGAGCAACACACTAGAGAACTCAAAGCTGGTGCTAACCAGGGTTGCCAGTCCCAACACACACTGAAAGGTTTTGAGAAGGAAGCACTTGAAAGGGGTTAGAAATACTGAAGCCGACAAGTTAAATCTTATTTCAATTCGTGTATAATGTAAGTCCTTCCGACAAACAAAATGCTGAACAACTTGTCCTGGTGCTTCTATTGGATTGGTCATTGTCTGATGACCCCTGATAAAGACCAAGCCAGCTGAAGTGCTAGGGCAACTTTTTCAGCATGCTCAGAGGAAGCCTATTGGTGAAACTTCAGCACGCATGTGACGTGATTACAGGGGGAAACATAAGCCAACAGTCAGCTTGTGGAGCTTGTTTTGATTCTGTA
This sequence comes from Neoceratodus forsteri, assembly GCA_016271365.2. Lineage (NCBI taxonomy): Eukaryota > Metazoa > Chordata > Ceratodontiformes > Ceratodontidae > Neoceratodus > Neoceratodus forsteri. The sequence goes on along the minus strand of CM057455.1, from coordinate 760,642,685 downwards.
GTGAGTTATGTTTTACATTATGAAGTTTTCTTAGGAAATACTTTTAATCTTTCCTTTTTATGTTTGCTTGCACGCATGTGCAAGAAACATAGTGCCACCATTCAAATTTTCATAGGTGTGCCTCCCCACTTCCAATGCCCTGCTCCCTTTTGCAGGCGTGGCTGCACCACGCCAATGAATGTCTGAGCTGTCTATGACAGCCCTTCAGATGCAGTGGTGTACAGTTGAAAGGAAAACATTGTGGCTCATGTAGGCAATTTGCATACTGCCATCTGTCAGCAGTATGCAAATTTTCTACACGTCAGCGATCACTGCATCCGAACTGTCATAGACAGTTTTCCCCCCCACACACACCTACGTAGCATGCTGGGAACCCACCCCAGTGTGCTCATGCAATCCCAAGTCCCCCCACACACTGTATGGCTGATGGGGGTGCTCAGTCCCCCATTGGCTCTGATGCCCCCCCAACAGATTTCTAGGTGCCATGCTGGGAGCCCACCCCAGAGTGGCAACGTCTGTATGGTGATGGGGTGCCCAATCCCTCGTCATCTCCACTGTGCCCGCCTCACACACAAACAAAAAACCCCGAGTTCCAGTTGCCATGCTGGGAGCCCACCCCAGCATGGCAAGCATCCGTATGGCCGACAGGGGTGCCCAATCCCCTGTCAGCTCCACTGCCCCCCCAAAACAACCTTCCAGCTGCCATGCTGGAAGCCCACCCCTGCATGGCAAAAGTCCTGCATTGTCTTAAGATAAAATGACCTGTAAGAAAAAACAGCCCCTCGCTGACTGTCTTGACCCCCTCCCCCCACCCACGTGCACCTTCCGCACACCCTGCTGCCCCACACCCCTCACCCCATACTTACCTCCAGAGTCTGATGCAACGATCTTCGGTGGACCGGGCACATGTCTGCACTCTTCAAAGCTGACGTAGAACTGATGAAATGCAGATAAGCTGTATAATGGAATGAATAGGTTTTTTTCAACTTTGATGCATATCTCAGGCATTTTTGGGAATTTTTTCACCAAATTTTCAACATGGGGTTATTGGGACCCTACCTTATGAATTCTGGAACTGTCATGTTGTTATTTGGTCCTGAAAGGTGATTTTGCAGTCACTGCTCGGAACGACCTTTTGGGACCAAGCAATGAAACGACAGTGTCACAGTTCATGAGGTAGGCCCCCCAAAACCCTATGTTGAAAATCTGGTGAAAAAATTCCCAAAAATTATTGTTTTATGAGCATGTGTTATGCAGTTCCTACTCAAGGCTCGTAATGTCTCAAATTTTTTATATTTTCACTTCAGATTTTCAACATTGCAATTTTACCACACCCCCTTATGAGCAGTATAGCTGTCATGTTTCACATCTCGCCCAAAATGTGTTTTTGAGCAAGTAGCTCACAATGGCACGGTTGGTGTGCAAAATCAATGTTCGGGACAGATTAAGAAAATCACAGTGACACTGTTCATGAGCAGAGGTCTTAAAATGGCTATGTTGAAAATTTGATGGCAAAAGTCCATAAACTGACTGTGTTACGAGCGTGCATTGTGCAGTTTCCACGCACCATCGTAAGTTCATGAATTTGTAATATTTTCAGTCCAGGTTTTCTACACTGGCATTTTTTCAAACCTCCTTATGAACAGTGCAGCTGTCATTTTTCACACCCTGGCCAAAATGTGTTTTCGCACTTCCGGCACAGAAATGCATGGTCGCTGTGGAAAATCAGTGTTTGGGACACATTAAGAAAATCACAGTGACACTGTTCATGAGCAGAGGTCCCAAAATGCCTCTTTTGACAATCTGCTGTAGACAATCCCCAAACTAATTACATTACGGGTGTGTGTTGCGTAGTTTCTATGCACGCTCATGACTTTGCCAGTTTTTTTTATATTTTGACTCCAGATTTTCAACATTGCAATTTTTCACACCTCCTCATGAACAGTACAGCTATCATTTTTCACATCCTGTTCAAAATGTGTTTTTGCACCTGTGCTGCCAAATTTATTTATTTTATTTATTTATTTATTTATTATTTAGTTTTTGTTGACCGGGTAAGTGCACTAGACAAATCCTGCCTATTTTCAGGCACGACCCGGGGGAGGGGGATACAGATGAATGCCAACTGACCTTGAATCAGATTAAGCTGTTGGTGATATTTTCAGTGAATGAGGGAAATTTGGCCAGGACACCATGGCGTAGTCGCTGTGCAAAATCAGCTTTCAGCTAATGAACTGATATTGCCACTGTTCATGAGGTGGGGGTCACAAAAAACCCATGTTGAAAAACTGGAGTGAAAATACCAATTAATGCCTGTGCCGTTAGGGTTTTCAGCCATAACGCCCCACCCTGTAGAGACTGAGAGGCATCAGGGGTGTGACTTGGGATTGTCGCCTGTAATTCTTGTACCATTCTACCCCCCCCACACCCTGCAGCCAGTGACAGGCATTGAGGTGTGCCTTGAACTCTTCGGCCCCAAAGGTCACCCCATTCTCCTATAAGGTTATATATCATTTATAAGGTAGAAAAAGAAATGGGCAGACTGGATGGGCCTTGCGGTCCTTATCTGCCATCAACTTCTATGTTTCTATGTTTCTATACCACACCCATCTCATCATATTTCCTTATAGAATGGGGTGAGCATAAGGTCCAAACACCCCAAGGCACACCGTGACACTTGTCAGTGTCTGCAGGGTAGGGTGTGGTGAAATGGCATGGCCGTTATGCCTGACCCCCCAAAGGCACACTGCAATGCTTGTCAGTCTCTGCAGGGCTGTGGTGGGGTTGGCTTCAGTTCAATACTTCACTGCCATTCCTATTATGCATCTCTATAACTCCTACACTACCAATGCTAATGCCAGCAAGCAAACATTCGGCATTGACAAATGCTTGATTAATAATGGGTTTACAAGGACATATAAGAAAACTGACATTCTCTGACAAGCTATCACTCTCCCTATTGCCTCTGCCGACAGACTGTGCTTAGTAGGGTAAAGTGTGTTGTACCTGCAATATGCTTTTATGTGTGGATAAGAAGCTTAAATATATTATGTGTTTTAAAAACTTCCATTTGATTCAGACTTTGTGTTTTGAGTAACAAATTACTCACTCTGCTCACAGGGTGGACCACCATAACCTTGTGGTTTGGTGCAATTTAAGCTAAGATTTAACTTGTTAGCTTCAGTATTTCTAACCCCTTTTGAGTGCTACCTCTCAGAACCTTGCAATGTTCAACAGAATATTGGTGATGATAGCGAAGTACAGTTTTAGCTATAGATACAGACAGATATTGCCAGATCTTTTGTGATATACCTAGAGTTTCTCTCTGATGGCTCACAGTGCATTTCAGGATACATCTGGCCATGTCTTTGCTGCAACAGTCAGATAAATGAACTCAAGACAGTGCCCTCCCAGTTACAAATCAGATGATAGATACTCGGACCTTACAGTAGTATTGTCCTTGAGTTCATTTGCAGACAAACAGACCATGTAGTTGCTGTACTGTACTGTCCTGCAACTAAAAGTCATTTCACCTAATACTGTAACTTTTGCATGTTTGCAAAGTGAAGAGTTCTCCCAGTTTTAGAAACATAAAAGCACATTTTTGTGCAACCTCACAGGAAAAAAAATAGTTTTCAAGCCAATATCTGCAGTTATTATGGAATTCCAAAATGTGTGTCAAAATTAAACTAGGTGAGTTTTAAGTCTGCTGTGCAGTTTTGTTACATGCTGGGTTGAAATCCAGAGTTCCCTTGTGTGATTCCTGGAATCTGAGATATGCCTTATTATATGCCTAGCTGTACGTAACCTGTATACTGGGGCAGAGACCTCCATGTGTTCTGTTTTTTCAAAAGATATTAAGAAAGAGTGTAACCAAAAATGTCAGTGTTATACACTGTCTCTGGAACTACTGCCCCCACCCCACCCTTGTTATGTTGTGTGTTACTGTGCATGGAATTTAAAAAAAATCAAATTGTTGCCAGATGTCTCACCTAACTTCCAAACATGTTGTACAGTTATATCCATGTTCTAAATAGCAGAAGTTTAAACAGATGCAGACACTACTTCAGTGCTCTATAGTAAATCAAGTACTCTTGGTCAGAAAGATAATGGTTAGAAAAAGGCATATGATTTTTGAGCAGGTACTTATATATACTGTACACAAATATATGCAGTGAGTATGCCTGCCTACATCCTTGATATTGAGATCATTAAAAATGTTAACAATAGATGATCAGTTTTAATGCACCATTCTTTTGTCTTTTGGGCATTAGATTTGGGAAAAACAAGTAGATATCACATCTTGCAAATAAAAGAGAAATGGTCTCTCAAACATGTGGTTTACTCATTCCAGCTACTTGTCAAATTTATGTCAGCATGTGCAAGATATCTATTGATTTATATTTCACTTTTTCAAGCTTTAATGGTTGCAAGATGCTGTTATTTTAAAGCAACACATGCAATCATTTTAACACTGACACAATTTAGAAAACAATGATTTCACATCAATAGGTTTTTAAGGCTGCTTAGCATAGCCAACAGATTTCTTGCTGGTGTAGGAGGACAGGTCTACTGGAAGGAAGCAGGAAACCTGCCCAGGGAATCATAGACTACATGGACTACATTTGGGTATCCCTCTACCACCACCTACCTGCCCAAGGAAATCACCATAGAGACTGCATGCAATATACACTTAAATATTATCTCTATGGGGGGTGGCAACTAAAACTATCCACCCCATCACCACCACCAGTACCTGACTGCCAAGGATATCCAATTAAAGATTTCATGTAAGAAAGCTGCATATGTGATCTCTATGGGTAAGCTGTAGGTGCATTGTTGATTTTAACTTCACTAGAGAATTGTGGGCAAAGTACCAAACTTTTCACTACATGTAGAACATGTTTTACCTACACATACAGTATGTATCTACAAACGTGGCACTTCGGCAATAATTCACCAGGTGAAGTACCTTTTAAAAAAATGCTCCTACTTAAAAAGCAATGTTCTCCCCCCTCTCCATATAGAAGCACCCCAAAATAAAAACCACCAACTCAGCGGCAGAGAGTGCCACACCTCATTCACCCTCCTTTCTGCTGCCCCACCAATAGAATATATAATTAATATTACCCCCTCCCCAGCCAACTCACTTGGCACCTACCTACCCTCTTCTTCCAGTACCTCAAAAAAAACCTCCCCATCTAATCAGCATCTTGACCCCTGCACACCAATACCAATGTGGCACCCACAGAAGGAGTGTAGTACAGATGGGAATGGAAATTCACACATATCCTCCTATCACCACCTCGGCAAACCACGTTTTGAATGAATGGGAACACATTTTTACAGTACTTAGATGTAGGTCCTGAACATTGCTGAACAATGTGATATCATAACATCATTGGGTCAGCTCACTAGTACTGGATTCACCTACACAGTGGCATTGTGTTTACCCTTTATGTACTAGTGCAGATGCTATCTTGTCTACTACATTGTGCTTGAGTAATAAATACCAGCAGCCAGAACATAAACAATTAATTGACCTTAGCTAATGCTGAGTTTGTGCATAAAACTTTAATGATATACTGTGAAACTTCAACAGTGATCATTATTAAATTCACAGCCTGGCATAGTTGCATGTGGGAAGCAGCAGAAATCAATGGCTACAACAGAGACCTGTCAAGCAGAAAATTCAGCTTCAAATCACACAAAACGTACTTACACGTTGTTTAGCATAACCAAGTCTTTTGAAGTCCTTTGCCTTCAGTCCACCCAGCTATTCAACTAGCATTAATCAGGTATGTCAGGAATGGAGACACTGATAAACCCATTGTATTCCACTTCATCTGCAGGGACCACAGTGTCAATGATCTTCCTGCTTGTGTCCTTCAGCAGGGCTTCTGGGATTCTGACAATAGAAAAAACATGGAAACCAAGCTGATCATCTGCCTTGGCTCCCAGCAGCCCTCCAGTTTAAATTATAGACTTATTTTCTACTAACATCGTTCAGCCACCCCTTGTTTTCCCTAAAGTATGTTTGTATCTGTACACATCTATTTTCATATTCACCACATGTCTCCAACTCTGTCTCCTTCCCCAACATTTGTAACCTTTCCAGCCTTCTTGCTAGGCCCTGTTAACTAGTCCCCACCTGGGGACTTCTCTAGCTCATTCACTGCTATCGTGCCTTGTCATTCCCACTGTCACCTTTTTATTTTCCAGATTCCTCTTTATCTTGCCATTTATCACTTCTTCTCCCAGATCCTCCCCCTTTTTTCTTTCCCCACATGCATGTCCCTTATTTTACCTCCCCTCTACAATAACTCTGTTTTTTTTCTCTTTTAGATATTTCCTGAAGAAGACCTAAGGTCAAAACATCAATTTTCAGTGTGCATTCAATATTACCATATTGTTTAGCATTAATCAATGCCAATAGCATTTGCTTTTGTGAGTCTAGAGTGACATTGTTGCTGTAGATTTAGCAGCTTGTCAGTTGCCAGAAGTTTAAAAATTCCATTATTTCACTTAATTAAAATCTGTATTTACTGTTTTTCTAATGAAATGTTATCACTTTTGTGTTTACAAGCTGGGAATGCTTAGAAAACCTGATTATATATGGCCCCTTTTGTGGATAGCCTCCTCCCAACAAACAACACAAAGCACCATTTTATCTCAAACTCAGCTAGAGTTGACTAGAACCAGCAGGCTTGCTTTGTCAATAGCAACACAGTGCAATCCCAATTATTCGAATTGGGGGGACATTGATTTCTTTCGGATAATACGCCATTCGGATAATCGGGTGAAGACTATGTAGCATGGTGCTAAAGCAATACGGTATAGTGACATCACTGTTTCTCCCCCAAAACAATGACAGAACTTAAACAGCAACAATTTTATTGTAGCAAAGCATTTTATCACAAATTAAAATCATCAAGACAGACGATAGAAAATGCTTTAAGTGCAGATGCCTACAAGTCACAAAATAAATAGTTTGAAACACATTAAGAAGCAGCGGTAACAGCAGCAGTCACTTTCTGTAACTTATCAAAAACTAACAAATTCTGTTATTGTGAAAAGGTTTTTGCTTTTGTTCATTTTTTCGATAGCTTGCATTCTCATCTTACGTAACAGTAAAGTGTGTAGGTAGTCTGTGTTTTCTTGGCTTTCAAGCCAGTGTAAACATTTGTTAAAAGCTTCCACAGCTTCAACTGCAGTTGGTACCTGGACAGAAATAACTTGAATTTAGTCTTCTTCCTCATCCTTAGTGGCCTAGTGCTGTCAGGTATGTTCTGTGCAATGCTCATGATGTCATCATCATTAAGTTCCCCATAGCTGTTATCATTTTCATCGCACTGTGCCCACTCTTGTATGGCAACTGGTGAAAAATCATTTTGCTGGGCTATTAACTCGAGTGCATTGTTTGCATCAGTTTGTTGTGGAATCAAAACAGGCTTGGACTGTGGCTCATAAAGCACCTTGGATTTTGCCCAGCACCTTGCTATTGTCTCCTGCCAAACCTCCGACCATGACTGTGCCAGGAGGTAACAAGCATCCTTTATTGTTAATTTTTTTTATGGCATCGGTTAGGGAGATCTGGTCATTTTCTTCAGCAAGCACATTGGACATAAGTTCAGCACAGTATAACTTTTTTAGTGTTGCTAAAATCTCCCGGTCCATCGGTTGCAGCCATGAAGTTGTGTTGGGTGGTACGTAAAGACAGCAAACACCGCCATCTGCAGAAATTAGCTGATCAGGGTCAGTGTGGGTTGTCTAGTAGCAATAAAGCATGCTGAGGGAGGTTTTGTGATCTTAAATGATTATGTGCAGAAAGAACAAATTCTGAGTGGAACCAATCCTTAAATATTGTTGCATTCATCCATGCATTACTCTGTGCTTTGTAACTTACAGGCAGGGTTTGCATATTGACATGTTTGAAACAGAGTGGATTCAGACATTTCCCAATCACCAAAAGCTTAAGACGGTGGCTACAAGTGGTGTTTGCACAACCTAAAACAGTTAGCCTTTCTTTGTTTTTTTTGTACCCAGGTGCTGACTTCTCCGACCAGGTGGCTAGTGTCTTTTCAGGCATCACTTTCCAGTATGCACCTGTTTCGTCCGCATTGTAAATTTGTGCTTTGGTCAGCCCCTCTGCAGACATCAGTTCATGCAGCTTTTTTCTGAATGGGGCTATGCATTCACTAGAAGCTGACAGCAACTCACCAGCAAAGGAAAGCTGGCGTATGCCATGGCGTTTCTTGAATCGGCTCAGCCATCCCTCTCTTGCTCTGAAGCTGTCCTCTATGCCATTCAGATTTCTGTGAAGTGTGACAGCTTTTTGCTTTAGTATCAGTCCGGAGATAGGGGTCCCTTTCACTCTGTTCTGGACAAACCACAGATAGAGTGCCTTGTTGAGCACCTAATTTTTGCTCCGCTTCATAGCTTTTCTGTGGCAGGTACCTTTAGGACAATCCATAGTTGAAGCATACTCCCGGAGCTTATCTCGAGCAGCTCTAATGTTGCATACCGTGGCATTACCAATTTGAAATCTTGCTGCCACATCAACAATGCCATCCCCATTTTCAAGATACTCTAGCACTCTCAGCTTCTGGTGAATATCGAGCACACACCATTTTCATTTGGTAGCCATCACAACGCCACGGTCTGCTAGCCTGCCTGCTTTTAATTTACAGCTTTGAAACTGTTAGATTACTTAACAAGTCACTAACAAGATGATAATTGCAATACAGTACAGCAGAAGAAGCAGAAGTGGATTATTATCTCCCAGTGCTTTCACAGGCAAAGCCTGAAAAAGCAAAGAAGAATTGGTACTGCCGGGGGGGGGGGGGCTGGAATGCTCACCACACAATTTAAGGCATAAGTTAAGTGTCTGTGGGCATTATAGTTATATAAATATTAATTAAATTATGGGGGCTAATAACAAAATTCAGAAAAAGTGGAAAAAACATTTCTTTCTTTGAACTGTCATGACATTTTCTATGTTGATATGCAAAAGAATATCTACTTTATTGTTATGGAAAAAAGTATATTGGTAACATTTATTTTATTAAAAAAAATATATTGTGATGTAAATACAGTCCTAGATCTCTATATTGAACACCTCTGAAGCTAGTTGAGATGTTCAATATCCCTAGGTGTTCACTATAGTGAGTTGTTAATATGCCTAGTTAGGAAGCAATAAGAGCCATCAAAGGTGTTCACTATAAGAGGAAGTTTGTTATGAGGAGCTCCTTATAGTGAGGGAGCACTGTATATCTATCAATATAACTTGAGAAACCAGATCGTTTCTATATCAATAACATAAATACTACTTTGACATAGTAACAGTATAATGCCAACAGCATTTCTTAATGACTGAACTCCAAGCCATAATTAAAAAAAAAACTAAGTTTCTAGCCTCAAAACCCAAGTTAGACCTTTTAAAATATATTTTCTTTAAAATGTGATAACTTGGGAAAATGAAAGCTTGGAGACAGCTAGTAGTGGTAGAAATCTTTATTGTTTGACTAATAAAGTCATACACAATTTGAAAAAACAACACAATTACAAAATTAAATTGACAATAAATAAAATAAAATGCTTGGACATACAGAAAACACAGGAATACATGCATGATTAGAATTTGCAACCTTAACAATTCATATTACAGTGGTGTCTATACCTTTCATTTGATGTCTTTTGATTTTACTAATTTGACAGAGAAACTTTGCCAACCTAATTATAATATAATCATCTTCTGTATTAAACAGCACTGAAGTAAGACACACCTTATCCATAGTATTCCAGGTATCAATTATTGGCCCAGGCCAATGTGCTCTAGCATTAGTATGCCAGTCACATTCTCATAAAATGTGAAATAAATCCTCTTTCTCACCTAAAGTGCAACAGCATTTCTTTGCAAATTGTGGACTTTTTTTTTAAATCTCTCTACATTCACAGTATTATCAAAACATTCAAACTTGTATTTGGTTTATGCTTTTCTTAATTCCAGGTCAGTTAGAATGTCTAAGCAGTATTTAAAACCATGAGCACCTTGAAATAAGACAAACCAAGGTGAATATCATGAGGAGTTAATATAATCCAAATCACTTTTGAACCAACTGTTTTGAATTGTTTTCTTGATGTATTTAACATATTTCTAGCTAAGCATAATGTTCCTGTCACAGTAGCCTCTGAGTTTCAATAAATCATACTTCTTTAAGAGGCTTAGAATTTTGTCATACCAACTACTGATATTAAGTTTGTTCTTATGCCACTCAACTTTTTCAATAATGCACTTATAGGGCAACCTCTCTTTAGGCATTCTAGTTATTTTTAACCAGTAATTTACTTTCCTTATATCCACCAGTGCTTTAACATCAATTAATCCTAATTCGCTCCTTATATAAGTGGAGGGACAGGTATGCCTTACACCTAAAGTAGATCTTAATACTTTATATATCAGAACAGCTGACTTATCCAAATTGTTGTGCTCCCAGACCTTGGTGCCATATTGAATTTGGGCAAAGTGTTTAGTCCTGATCACTGTAAGGAGAAGCCTGATAGAGTTACCTGTGTATGAATAATTGCATTTATTTGAACCATTAGCAGATTTTACTGTCTGCTGTGAGAGATGATTAAATTGTGCCAGTCAGGAGAGATTTGAAGAATAGGTGAGGTCCAAATAAGTATAATTGTTTGTATTGGGAAGTTTATCTTTACCAAAAGCCAAGAACCAATGGGCTGTTTCTGCCCAAAAAACATATTTTGGGACTTCTGCGTATTGACTTTTAATTTCAGAACTTCTGACACCTCTTGATTTAATAAATTTAACTGTTTTTGAAGTCCTGATTTAGATAAGGACATTAGAATAAGATCATCAGCATAAGCTAAAGTAGAACAGGACATGTATCCTAGTTTAGGAACGTCTGAAATTGAGGTATTCAGTTTTCTTAAAAGGCCATCAATATATAAAGAGAATAGAGTGGGAGCCAATGTGCAGTTGGAGACAGCAAGCAGATATAATGTTGAGATAGCACTGCGACAACCATATAGCGATATAAAAAACAAAATATTTCATATTGCTATAACAAAAAAAAAAAATTTAGCAACATATTATTACTGCATCAGTATAGTTAGGGTGAAAGGCAACTTCTATGTTTTTTTTTTTTTGTGGCAGGTCCTCCATCATTGTCCACCAACCTACCAGACTCGGGGTCTTTCAGGGACTTGTAGCACCATGCGCACCCCTGCAGATCCCCAGAGCTGGTCCAGAGGTATCACCCTTGGTGGCCCCCACTTTTCCCTCTGTTTTTCCCATGGTCCTACTCCTGAGACCTCCAGAAGTGGTAGCGCATGCACATGAAGGTGCACATGTGCACCACAGCTCCAGATGGGGTCTCCTCCACCCTCCCCCAAATGGCCTAATGGCAAAGGTCCTCAGAGAGGTGCCACTTCTCTGGCCTCCACCAGAGGGAGTCCAAGCTCCAAGTCAACTGCTACCCCTATCCCCAAGGTAGAGGGCCACCTGACAGCAGCCTGTTCTAGTCCTCTCCCTCCCTCCCAGCCAACCTCTGGCAACCCAGGCTCATTCCCAAACCTGGGTCACCGGCCTGGTGAGAGGCGTCTCATCCAGTGCCTCAACCCTCTGTGTCACCAGGCCGGCCCTGGTAACTTCTATGTTAAACCTGAATTTTCGAACCTTAAAAACTTTTGAGCCATTCAACAGATTTGAATGCAATTTTGAATGCAACATTTCTATGTGTACATCTCTGGACATGCAAAGTTCATACAAATCTGTTGTGTGGGTTCTGAGATACAGAATATTAAAAAAAAACAGAAACATCTGTGAGTTTTGCCATTTCTTTGTCCACCTAGATCTCTGAAATGACTTTAGATTGTGGTCTGCAATTTTCAGCGTAGAAAGCCTTTGCCTCAGAAATGTGCTTTTTATTTATTTATTTATTTAAGAGTTTAACCAGGAAAGCATACTGAGCGGGGAGGCTTGATTCCAAATGCGTCCTGGGGGACTTGTCCCGACAGATACAATTACGTTACAATCAAGCGAAATCAGGTCAGATATAATATACAGAGAGACACTAGTAATACATAAATACAGGAGAGAGCATGAAGTTACAAAAACTGCCTGGTAAACAAAGATGGCACAGGTAACCAGCACTTAGACTAAGCTTGCGAGGTGAACATATCCCACATTAGTGGGCTCTGGACAGTAGGGGATACTAGCTAAAGCAAGTACAGCTGGTGGAGAAGTGGGCACTGAGGAGTAGGTTGAGGTGGCGGGAGTTGGTGGAATGTCTAATGTTAGCTGACAGCGCATTCCAGAACTTGGGAAAGTGGTACTTGAAAGTGGCTTGACCTTTGGTTGTGCTCATGAAAGGGACATGGAGGAGCCTGGAGTCCATGCTTCTGAGGGAGTACGCAGGTGAAGGTTGTGTTGAGAGGGCAGCAGCGAGGTAGGGGGGAAGGGACTGGCTCCAGAATTCGGCTGTGATCCTAGCATAGTGAATCTGTCTATGTGTCTGGAGTCAGGGCAGGACTAAGGTGCTGTATAAGACACAGTGGTGAGTCATGTGTGGACAGTACAGAATGAAGCAGCAGAAGGCGTGGAAGAGTGTGTCCAGGCTGGCTATGGAGGAGGAGGAGGGAACAGAGCCATAGACTAGGTCACCATAGTTGAGTAATGGGAGAATCATCTTATAAACAATTTCCTTCTGGGCTAGAATGGGGATACTACCCTTGTTGCAGTAAAGGGCGCTGAGTTTAGGTAGCAGTTTTTTGAGGATGGAATCTTTGTGGGAAGAGAAATCTAGGTGCTTGTCAAGCCAGACACCTAGGTATCTGAAGAAGGTACACTCTTCCAGGGGGGTTCCGTTCAGGGTTTGGAAAGAGGGGCAAGTGGTTTGGTGGGAGAGTCATGCCTGTGATCCGAAGGTTAGAGAAATGGTTTTCTTTGGGGTTTAGGAACAGTTGGTTGGTGCGGAACCAGTGCTGGACTGCGTTGAAATCCTGTTGGAGAATGTTGGTCACTTCCCTAGTGGAGGGGCCTGCAGCGTACAGAACTGTGTCATCTGTGTACATGTGGATTGAGGACTGTAGGCAGGCCAAAGGAAGATCATTTAGTAATACGGAGAAGAGTAACGGACCCAGGACAGAGACTTGGGGGACTCCGGCAGTGACTGGCAGGGGGCTAGAGATGTGAGTACCAATTGTAACAGATTGGAACCTGCCTACCAGGTAAGCATTGAACCAACTGGAGGCCGGGCCGGAGAGACCAGCAGCTTTTAGCTTAGATAGAAGCAGTGAGTGGGATACAGTGTCGAAGGCCTTGGCCAAGTCAATAAAAATGGCTGAGGTGATGTGCCCTTTGTCGATGCCAGCATGTATGTCATTGGTGAGCATCAGTAGGGAGGTGATAGTTGAGTGCGATTTGTGAAAGCCTGATTGGAAGAGGGTTAAGAAGGAGGATGCATCTAGATAGGAGGAGAGTTGGGCAAGAACAAAACATTCCTGCAGTTTTGCCAGAATAGGGAGGAGGGAGATGGGGTGATAGATTCCCGGTGAGGAGGAGTCACCACCTTTGGGGAGGGGAATGACGATTGCCTGCTGCCAGGTGGCAGGTAATTTGGCTAGTGAGAAGGAGAGGTTGAAAAGGTCGGCCAACGGGGTGGCTATGGCGGGAGGAAGACAAGTATAGCATTTTGGCATCCAGGGCTGAGGGACATCGACCTTTGTTAGGGTTAAGGGCCCATAATAATTTGAGTACTTCGGCCAATGAGACTGGGCAGAAAGAGAATCCAGAAGGCTGACAGGTGGGCACTGGTTTCAGGAGGGTACTGGGGTAGGTAGTTGCTGGAGAGCTGAAAGTAGAGAGTCCGCACAGCTGGAGAAGTAGGCATTGAATGCAGAGGCGACCTCGCCGGGGTCAGTGACGGTAGTACCCTGGATGGTTAGGGTTGGAGACTGAGGTTGGACTGGGGGGGAGAGGAGGGATTTGATTGTTTTCCAGACGTTTTTTGGGTGGTTAAGGTTAGAGTTGAGCGCCGAAAAGAAGTAATTCTTTTTGGCCTGACGTATAAGTTTAGTGCAAGAGTTGCAGAGTGCCTGGTAGCATTGGATAGATGATTGGGTACCTGCTTTCTTGTGATTTTTCCATGCCTGGTCCCTGGAGTGGCATAGTTTAATGATAGCGGTGGAGACCCAGGGAAGGTGGGTGCCTCAGACCCTTTTTTCCTCTGGGGGGCATGGGAGTCCCACACCTTAAGGAATCTGGCCTTGAAGGTTTCAAGTGCAGAGTCAATGGAAAGTGCCTTTGGTATGGAGGACCAGTCTACATGTGTAAGGTCATGCAGAAGAGATGCTAGAGCAAGAGAATTATATGACCTTGTGAGCAATGTCCTTGGAGGGGGTGCAGTTGGCCTGTGTACTTTGAAGGTTTGGTGAAAAAATATTAATCTGTTCAATAGCTATTAAATTTTTAATTTCCCCATTATTTGGGAAAATAAAAAATTTAATAACTATTGAACAGATTAATATTTTTTCACCAGACCTTCAAAAAGCACATTTCTGAGGCAAAGGTTTTCTACCTTGAACATATCAGACCACAACCTAAAATCGTTTCTGAGATCCAGGAGGACAAATAGCCTGGAGATAGCTATAGAAACATAGAAACATAGAAGTTGACGGCAGATAAGGACCGCGAGGCCCATCCAGTCTGCCCAGTTCTTTTTCTACCTTATAAATGTGCCATCTGCCTTTGCTCTGTCAGTGGCCTATCTATTCATAGTCATTTGTATTGCTCCCTTATGCCTATCCCATGCCTGTCTGAAGCCCTGCACTGTATTCATAACCACCACTTCTTGTGGTAAGCCATTCCATGCATCCACCACCCTTTCTGTGAAAAAGAATTTCCTCACATTCCCCCTTAATCGGCCCCCTCTGATCTCATGCTGTGTCCTCTTGTCCTGCTATTTTTCTTATATTTAAACATGTTAGACTCTTTCACCTTGTTAATGCCCTTAAGGTGTTTGAATGCCTCGATCAAATCACCTCTCTCCCTCCTTTGCTCAAGGGTATACATATTGAGCTCTGTTAATCTGTCTTTATATGTCTTCTGATGCAGTCCCTGCACCATTTTGGTTGCCCTTCTCTGGACTGCTTCAATTTGGTTAATGTCCTTGTGAAGGTGTGGCCTCCAATACTGCATGCAGTACTGCAGATGGGGCCTAACCAGTGTCTTGTAAAGAGGGATTATTACCTCCCGCTTATGACTTGTGATACCCCTACTAATACACCCTAACACCCCGCTAGCCTTACCTACTGCTTTAGAGGTCTGCTTGGATGATTTCAGGCCATCAGTGATGATGATGCCCAAGTCTCTTTCTTCCTTTGTGACTGCTAGCAACTCCCCTCCCAGCCTATAGGTGGCTTCAGGGTTTCTCTTCCCTGTGTGCATGATTTTGCACTTCTTTGCACTGAATCCCAGTTGCCACTCTTCTGACCATTTTGCTAGTTTATCCAGATCTCTTCTCATTCTGCCCACCCCATCTGGATCATCTACTCTGTTGCAGATCTTGGTGTCATCTGCAAACAGACAAGCCTTACCCTCTAGTCCATCTGCAAGGTCACTAATGAAGATGTTGAAGAGGACTGGCCCCAGAACTGATCTCTGAGGTACCCTACCTGTGACTTGCATCTCTTCTGACTGTATACCATTTACCGGCACTCTCTGTTTTCTGCCCGTCAACCAGTTTGTCACCCAGTTGACCAACTTCTGACCCACCCCGAGCATACCCAGCTTATTGATCAATCTTCTATGTGGAACAGTGTCAAAAGCTTTGCTGAAGTCAAGGTAGGCGACATCAACTGCTCCCCTTGGTCCACCACTCTGGTTACCCAGTCAAAGAAATCTATGAGATTAGCTTGACAGAACCTTCCTTTTGTAAACCCATGCTGTCTTGGATCCTGTGCCCCTATGGATTCCAGGTGTTGCACTATCCTTTCCTTAAGGAGTGCCTCCATAATCTTGCCCACTACTGAGGTAAGACTGACTGATCTGTAGTTCCCCGCCTCCTCCTGCTACCACTCTTGTGGGCGGGATCACATAAGCCCTTCTCCAGTCTTCTGGGACCTCTTCTGTGCTCAGAGACTCACTAAACAGTTCTGCTAATGGCTCTGCTAGTTCCACCTTTAGCTCCTTAAGTACCCTGGGATGTATGCCATCAGGTCCCATTGCCTTATCCACCCTGGCTTATAAGCTCTTGTATGGACCCTTTCTTTTGTGAAGGGAGTAGTACTCACCTCCTCCCCTGTGTACATGATGCTAAGCTGTGGGACCTGCCCTACCTTCTCTTCAGGAAATACTGAGCAAAAGTATCTATTTAGGATAGATGCCTTTACAGGGTCCTCCTCCTCACATGCTCCCTTTTCTCCATTAAGCTTAGCAATACCCCCTCTGGACTTTCTCCTTTCACTAGCGTATCTATAGAAAGTCTTGTCACCTTCTTTTACTGTTCGTGCTAGTGTTTCCTCAGTTTGGGACTTTGCCTGCCTTACTGCCTTCCCTGATTCCCTTAGGGCAGTTTGGTATGCCTCCCTATCTTCATCCCGCTGTGTTCCTTATATTTCCTGAAGGCCAGCCTTTTGGCTCTGACCTTTTCTGCTACTGTATTTGAAAACCAAAGTGGTTTCCTTCTTCTTTTGCACTTCCTTTCCTGTCTAACACAATGGGATGTTGGTTCAAGTATTGCATCCTTAATGCTTGTCCACTTTGCCTGTACCCCCTCACCTGTGTTTCTTTTTGCCAGGGCTAGCTTAACTCTGTTGGCCATCTTATCAAAGTCAGCTCCTCTGAAGTCCCATATTTTTGCCTGGAATGGGATGATTTAGATGTAGTAGCCAAATTGAACCATACCATGTGATGGTCACTGGCCCCCAGGTGACCTTCTACCTGGAGATCTGTGATCCCTTCCTTGTTAGTCAGTACTAGATCTAGGATAGCCCTGTCTCTTGTGGGTTGCTGTATCAGTTGTCTGAGGCCCTCCCCCTGCAGGGAATCCACTATGTGTCTAGTTCTGGCAGATGTCTCCTGCTGGTATTGACCAATCTGTATCCGGCATGTTGCTAAGCTAAGCTAAGCCAATATAATATTATGATAGCACTACAGCAACTGTGTAGTGATATAAAAAACCTAAAATGTTTCATATCACTATAAAAAAAAGCATTGTTAACAACATAGTATTACCATTAATAAAATGGAATCACTTCTGAAGGAAAGAATTGTTGAGTGCCTAGAGGCCAGTGGGGCACAGGACCCAAGGCAGCATGGGTTCACAGCAGGAAGGTCATGTCAGATGAATCTAATTGATTTCTTTGACTGGGTGACCAAAGTAGTACACCAGGGAGGGGCTGTGGACATGGCCTACCTAGACTTTAGCAAGGCATTTGACATAGTCCCACACAAAAGATTAGTAGTCAAATTAACCAGCCTGGAAGTGGGTCCCAAGGTGGTAGCCTGGGTAAAACATTGGCTGAACAACAGGACACAGAAGGTAATTGTAAATGGAGTCCACTCTGAAGAAAAAGAGGTTACTAGTGGTGTACCGCAGGGTTCAGTACTGGGTCCAGTCCTTTTTAATATCTTTATAAGTGACATTGCAGAGGGACTGGAAGGAAAAATATGCCTCTTTTCAGATGACACAAAGATCTGCAACAGGGTTGATACACAAGGAGGCGTGGAAAGGATGAAAAGGGACTTGGCAAGGTTGGAGGAATGGTCAGAAGTGTGGCAGCTTGGATTCAATGCAAAGAAGTGCAAAGTAATGCACCTGGGAAACAAAAACCCAGGGGAAGATTACACAATGGGGGGGAGGTAGTAACAACAACAAAAATGGAAAGAGACCTAGGGGTAATCATATCAGATGACTTTAAGGTTGGCAAGCAATGCGAGAAGGCGGTAGGGAGGGCTGGGGGGATACTGGGATGTATAGTGAGAGGTATCACCTGCAGAAAACAGGAAGTTGTTATCCACCTCTACAGACAGTTGGTGAGACCCCATCTGGAGTACTGCGTCCAGTTCTGGAGACCCCATCCCCGCAAGGACATAAACAGAATGGAGGCAGTTCAGAGGAGGGCAACTAAAATGGGTGCAGGGTCTGCAAGAGAAGCCATACGAGGAGAGACTAAAGTAGCTTAATATGTATACCCTTGAGGAATGGAGGGAGAGGGAGGACATGATAGAAACTTTTAAGTACCTCAGTGGAATCAACAAAGTCCAAGAGGGTAGCATCTTTTAGAAAAAGAGATGTGCAAGAACAAGGGGACACAATTTGCAGATAGAGGGGACGGCTCAGGGGCACTGTGAGGAAGTATTTTTTCACAGAGAGGGTGGTGGATGCATGGAACAGCCTTCCTGAGGAGGTTGTGGTGTCTAAAACTGTGGGAGAATTCAAGAATGAATGGGACAGACATAAGGCAATTTTTGTGGGGGGTAGGAAGAAATAGGCTGTTGGTTAAATAGGATCTGCAGCTTATCCTCTAGGTAGGGAAATGGGCAGACTAGGTGGGCCAAGCAGTCCTTATCTGCCATCAAAGTCTATGTTTCTGTGTTTCTACCATGCCAGTATAGTTAGGGTGAAAGGTAACTTCTATGTTAAACCTGAATTTTTTAACCTTAATAACTTTTGAATCATTTAACAGATTTGAATGAGATGTGGCATGCAAACTTTCCATGTGTAGGTCTCTAGACATGCCAAATTGCGTTCAAATCTGTTATGTGGTTTCTGAAATACAGAGTATTGAAAAAACAGAAAAATCTGTGTTTTTTGCCATTTCTTTGTCCACCTGGATCTCAGAAATGACTTCAGGTTGTTTTTAATTTTCCCATTGTTTCCTATGGGAAAATTTATGTCAAGGAAAGGCAAGGCAAATTTTATTTAAAAGGATGCCCATCCCAGAGGCTTTGGGTGCCAAACAATCAAATCAAATATCAATAATATCAAAAATATAAAAATACACAAAAATGACATATATAATATATAAAATAATACTACAATATAAAAGCTAATAATAAATATTCTACACTAAACCTCACTATTAAAAATCTTTAAATAACGTACTCAGCAATACGTACCCAGATTAAATACATAGCCAGGGACAGATATAAGTACAAAAAGTCATGTATCAGGTAAGTTATAAATCAAAGTCCAGGAAGACATGATTATACAGGAAGGCCCTGAGGCAGGCTTTAAAGACCTCAACTGAAGGGGCCTTTCACAGCTGGAGACAGTGAATTCCACAGGACGGGGGCAGCAACACTAAATGCTCTGACGCCTGTTGTTTTTAGCCTCATCCTGGGAATCACAAGGAGGCCCCTAGAGGAGGAGCGGAGGGAGCAGACTGAGACAGTGGGTGCAAGAAGGTCCTTCAAGTAACCAGGGCCCAGGCCATGTAGGGCCTTAAAGGTGAGCAAGCCCACCTTGAAGAGGCCCTCCACCTGACCAGCAGCCAGTGCAGCTCACGCAGCACCGGAGTGATGTGACAGTAATTTGACTGCCCAGTCAACAATCTGGCAGCTGCATTCTGCACCAGCTACAGCCAGTGGAGGGTACCACCAGAGACCCCGAGATAGAATGCATTACAGTAGTCAAGCCTAGATGTCACAAAAGCATGAACCAAGGTGGGGAGGTCCAGAGGCAGAAGTAGGTGCTTTATCCTGGTGATATTCCTCAGATGATAGAAACTGGAATGAACAATGGATGAAATGACTTGGCTCATCATGAGATTAGAGCAGTGCAGGAGGACATTGCAGAGTTGGGGAGGGGCCTAAGACAAGTAGCACACACAGTATCCTTCTCAGAGGTGCTGCCTGTCAAAGGCATGGGGGAGGCGAGGGTAATTAGCACCATGCAGTTTAATGAATGGTTGAAAAAATGGTGCGAAGCACAGGGGTTTGGCTTCATTGGGGACTGGGGTTCCACCTGGAGGGACACCAGCCTATACTGGCAGGATGGTCTGCATCTGTCCAGGAAGGGAACAAGTCTTTTGAGCAATCGGTTTAAATGCTTCATTTGCAAGCTTTTAAACTAGTCAAAGGGGGAGGCACTGACAAGCAGCAGGAAAATCCCAGCCTCTCCCTACAAAACAGGGTACTAAATGAGAGAAAAAGACTGAGGTAGAGAGCGGTCAGTGGAGATGCTGCAACAGAAGGTAAAGCCATCAAAAAATGGAGAGCAATGAGTACCAATGCCCGTAGTCTGGGTAACAAGCTTCCTGAATTAGTGGCCTTGATGGAGGAGGAACAACTGGATATTGTGGCAGTCACAGAAACATAGTACACACAAAACCATGACTGGGACATAAACATACCAGGATACACTATCTACAGGAGGGACAGGGAGGGTAAAAGAGGAGGAGGAGTAGTTCTTTACATAAGAGAAGGAATAAAAGCAACAGAACAAAAGGGTAAACAGGTAGGAGAAGAAGCACTGTGGGTAAATTTGGAGACAGGCAATGGCACCACAATCCGCAAGGTTGTACTGAGACCCCTTCTCAGGGGGAGGAAATGGACAAGGAAATGATAGAAAGTATACTTAGAATGGCAGAAAAAGGGGAGATATTGCTGATGGGTGATCTGAATATGCCAGATGTTAACTGGAGTGCAGTTGCAGCTGCCACTTCAAAGAGTGCAGTTATTCTAGATGCCCTACAGGGGGCATGCCTTAGACAACTAGTACTGGAGCCCACTCGAGAGGGAGCAATATTAGACTTGATTCTCTCAAATGGAGATGGAGAGAGGATCACAGATGTAGAAGTGGGTAGCCATCTGGGAACTAGCAACCATCGAACAGTATGGTTCACAATAAACACAGCAATAGAGTCAAGCCATACAAAGACAAAAGTACTGGACTTTAGGAGGGCTGACTTTGCCAAAATGGGTGAGTGCCTAAGGAATGCACTGGCAAGTGGGCAGGAAGGAGGGGTGGAAGAACAATGGGGAATAATAAAAACTGCCATCACAGAGGTAACGAGCCTTTGTGTGAAGCAAATAAACAAAACAAAACGATGTAAGAAACCACTATGGTTCTCAAAGGAAGTGGCAGAGAGGTTCAAGAGAAAAGAAAGCATTCAGGAAGTACAAGGAATGCATGAAGGAGCAGGACAGAGAACTGTATCAGTTAAAGCAAAAGGAGGCTGGGAAGGCAGTCAGAACAGCAAAGGCCCAAACCGAGGAAAAGATAGCCAACTCAGTTAAGAGGGATAAAACCTTTTATAGGTACATCAGAGGCGAAGTAAGACCAAGGGAGGGATAGTGAGGCTTAAAAAGGGGAGGGAGGGTGGGTGGGCAGAGGAGACTGTGAAAAGGCAGAGATACTAAACAAATATTTTGCTCAGTATTTACAAATGAAGAGGAGGTACATAAAACAAACAGTAGAAACACTCTGGATACAGAAGTTGATACCAGCCCATTTACAGAAGAAAGGGTTCTGAAAGAACTCTTAAAACTGAAGGTGGACAAAGCAATGGGGCCTGATGGGATTCATCCCAGAATTCTAAAGAGCTAAGGGTAGAACTAGTGACACCACTGACTACCCTTTTAACAAATCATGGGAGGATGGGGTGGTACCGAGGACTGGAGGAGGGCAGATGTGATTCCCTTCACAAAAGTGGGAGCAAGGCAGAAGCAGGAAACTACAGATCTGTTAGTTTAACCTCAGTGATAGGGAAAATGATGGAATCACTTCTGAAGGAAAAGAATTGTCGGTATCTAGAGGCCAGAGGGCACAGGGCTAGGCAGCATGGATTCTAGCGGGAAGGTCATGCCAGACGAATCTGATAGATTTCTTTGACTGGGTGACCAAAGTAGTAGATCAGGGAGGGGCTGTGGACATGGCCTACCTAGACTTTAGAAAGGCATTTGACACTGTCCACACAAAGATTAATATACAAGTTAGCCAGCCTGGGAGTGGGTCCCAAGATGACAGCCTGGGTAAAGAATTGGCTGGAGAATAGGACACAGAGAGCAATAGTAAATGGAGTCCACTCAAAAGAAAGGAGGGCTACTGGTAGGGTACCCATGAGGGTTCAGTAATAGGACCGGTCCTCTTCAATGTCTTTATAAGCGACATTGCAGAAGGACTGGAAGGAAAATATGTCTCTTTGCAGATGACACAAAGATCTGCAACAGAGTTGATGCACAGGGTGGGGTGGAAAGGATGAGAAGGGACTTGGCAGGTTAGAGGAATGGTCAAATGTATGGCAGCTTAGATTCAATGCTAAGAAGTGCAAGGTAATGCACCTGGGAAACAAAACCCAGGGAAGAGTACACAATGGGGGTGAGATACTAACAACAACAAAAATGGAAAGGGACCTGGGGGTAGTCATATCAGATGACCTAAAGGTGGGCAAGCAATGTGAGAGGGCAGCAAGGAGGGCTGGGAGATACTGGGATGCATAGGGAGAGGCATCACCAGTAGAAAACAGGAAGTTATTATCCCTCTGTACAGACAGCTGGTGAGACCCCATCTGGAGTACTGTGTGCAGTTCTGGAGACCCAATCTCCGCAAAGACATAGACAGGATGGAAGCTGTCCAGAGGAGGGCAACTAAAATGGTGCAGGGTCTGCTCCAGAAGACATATGAAGAGAGATTTAAGGAGCTTAATATGTATAGCCTCGAGGAAAGGAGGGAGAGGGGGACATGATAGAAACGTTCAAGTACCTCAAGGGAATCAACAAAGTCCAAGAGGGTAGCATCTTTCAAAAAAAGAGGTGTGCAAGAACAAGAGGTAACAATTTGAAGATAGAGAGGGGGCGGCTCAGAGATAATGTAAGGAAGTATTTTTTCACAGAGAGGGTTGTGGATGCATGGAACAGCCTTCCGGAGGAGGTTGTGTAGTCAAAAACAGTGGTGGAATTCAAGCCTGCATGGGACAGTCATAAGGCAATTCTAGGGGGTGGGGGTAGGAAGAAGTAGGCTGCTGGTTAACTAGGATCTGCAGCTTATCCAGTAGGTAGGGAAATGGGCAGAATGGGTGGACCAAGCGGTGCTTATCTGCCGTCAAATTCTATGTTTCTTTGTTTCTATGTTAAATCTGAGACTCCAGTATCAGTCCACTGTCAGGAATAATGCCCAGCTCATGCACCCTAGAGGAGGCCTTCAATGGTGCAGCCCCAAGGAAAAGCCCTGTTTCTGCACCAGAGGCCAACCTATCATGCCCTCTGTTCAACTCCACCACCAGTACCTCCGTCTTATTGGGGTTCAGTCACAAACAACTGGAGTCTATCCAATCATTGATATTGGCAAGGCAGGTGTTTAGTACTTCCACTGCATTGGATGTCCCAGGGGCAAAGGAAAGATACGCTAGGTATCATCAGCATAGAAATGAAAACCCAGACTGTACTTCCTAATGAGCTCTCCTAGGGGCAGCATGTACACAGCAAACAACATTTGCGACAAGACCGAATCCTAGGGAACTGCATGACAGGAGACTGGTGAGGAGGAGAAATTCCCCATCACTACCCTTTTCCTCCTGTTGATGAGAAAAGACTCGAACCAGCAGATGACAGTGCCAGTGAGTCCACAGAATTCCCTTAGGTGGTCAAGTAACACACGATGGTCTACCATGTCAAATGCTGAGGAGAGATCATGGAGAACAAGAATTGATCCCTACCTCGATCCCTCACCCTAAGGAGGTCATTATGCACCTGAACTAATGCAGTTTATGTACTGTGCCTCGCATGAAACCCAGACTGGAGAGGTTTGTATAGATCATGGGCCATGAGGTGCTCCTCAAACTGAAGCTCCACCACTTTCTCAACAATCTTACCCAAAAATGGAAGATCGGAGATAGGACAGTAAATTGCCTTAATGTCAGGGTCCAAAGATGGTTTCTTCAGAATGGGTCTCACCAGTGCCTCCTTCAAGACATCAAGAAAGACCCCCTCCAACAAGAAACACCGGGCAATCAAGGCAAACACCGGGCCAACGGAGTCAACACATACCATTAAGAAATGAGTTGGTACTGGGTCCAGTTCACAAAAGGTGTGCTGCAGCTTGGAAGCAACCTCAATGACCTCTGCCATCTCCACCATTCTAAACTCACCCCAACCAGGTGGAGTGCTCTCCAGATGTCCATGGCAACCACTGTTGGCCAAAAAATGGCTCACTGGCAGAATCCCCTGCTTGATGGCGGACACCCTGTCTGAGAAGAACTGAGCAAACTCCTCGCATAAAGCATTTGAAAAGGCTTCTTTCAGCTGTAGACAGGAAGGATGGAGAAACCTGTCCACAGTCGGAAAAAGCACAGTTGGTCAGTTACTCCCTGCACACCATGCTCAGAGGGGGGTAGGGAGGGAACTCATGGAGGAAAAATCATGAAATATCCCTCCAGCCCGGATTGGCAATGGCCCTCCTAGTGCCGAACCACCACATGCCCAGTACTGGAGCCCTGCCTCTGCCCCTTCGGTCTCCTCGGCCCTAAGCCCCCCGGGGGTTCAGGGAGAAAGTAATGCCCTTGAAGGAGGCAGGGTTCACAGTGGGTGGTAGAGCGCAGGGGTTGATCTTAACATTGTTTTACTAGCCCAAACACTAGTGCAAATTGACCAGGGCTAGTGCAGCTAACTCTCTACTTGCCCGTCTTGACTAGTGCAGATTTCCATGGCTGTTTACTAAGTTAAAAAAGTCTCTACTTTAGCATTCTCTAGTCCTCATGCTAATCTCTCTCAATGTTCCAGATGGCCAGGTGTGATTAACAGATCATTAGCTGCAATTATCTGGCAGTTCAAGAGAGGGATCCCACAAAATACTCAATGTGAGTCATTATCACTCCACTGTTAAGACTGTCAGCTAGTGTCCAGGGTGTGATCAAGGGTAGAGTGCTGTTAAATCACTAGGTTCCAGTTTTCTGAATGTGTCTATGTTTAACAATTTGTCCAATATTATTAAGACCAGTGCCCCTTATTTCTTTACATTTTGAGTGTTTATATCCAACATTTCAGTGACAGAATGCAAAGAGGTATACATGATCAGTCCTGCAGGTGGCGGGTTTTATCCCAGCCTCAACTTAACTTCCCTCTCCCCTCCAAATCTCTTAACTCTGTTCTTTCCCTGGACACCACTGCAAACCAGACTCTGAAGTGACCATCCATAGATCCATAGCTGCCATTACTGGCAAGTGTAGGGGTCCCAGCTCTTCTAAATGGACCATGCCAGCCATCACCATCCATACAGTTCCACCCTTATCCCACTCAGCATGTCCTTTCAGCCTAAAAACAAAGCTTTGGATCATATATGGTACAAAAATAAACCTTGATAAAATACAAAACTTGAAACCTTGAAATAGGCATTCCTGGGGTGCATAGATCATCCTATACAGAAATAGAAATAGTATAGTGTTATGCCTGTATACTGTTTCCCCTGGGCTGATGAAAGGACAATGTTAAAGAAAAATCTGTTATTGTTGGGGCAGAGCATATTAGAATCAATGCTTTTACAAATAAAAATGTCACAGATTTCTATTTCCCAAGCCCCTTAGGTTTGTCTAGCCCCCACCCCAAATAAATCTTAGATGTGCTCCTGGCTCACGTGAGACTGTACAAAAACTTTCAAAAGTGCAGGTCTCCAGTTGACTATAGGGTGGGGACTGAGAGTGTCTTTCTCTGCCTGACTCTGCTCATTGCCCTGTGGGTGGTGGTGACAGTGTGGTGAGGTGCATGATGATGTCAGCTATTGTGTGTGCGGAGCTAGGACTGCTTGATTGAACATTTGCTGTTGTGATAGCCTCTCTCTCTCTGTTTGGTGGGGGAGCAGAAAGAGGAAGAGAGGAGGCTATGGTACAAAACAATGGGCGGGCTCACTGTCTGTGGTGACATTGCATTTTTTTTCTGCTGGCGAGATGGAAGCAATGTGGGGGCAGGATAAATGTACAATAATCAGAGTATTTCTTGGCTTTGCTTGCATTGTTTCCTGTATAAGTGATCAAAATTTACCACTATAATTAAGGGTTAGTGCAACCATCTGCGGGCTAGTGCAATTTTGAATCAACTTGCCCTGCTGGCTAGTGCAAAAAAAGGTTAAGGTTGACCTCTGGTAGAGCTGCATAGGTGAGAGGAGAGGCTTGAGAGAGAACCGGGTCTGGGGGAGATAAAATAAGTTGGAATAAAAAAACGTGCATTGGTTGCACTCAAGTACTGTAGGAGGGCCTTAAGCCCTTTCTTTATACCCTCTGAGTGAGGCACAATCTTGTAGAATTGCAGGGAGGTTGTTCCACATAGATGGGGTAGAGTTTGCAAAGGACATTTTCCCCATGGTGGACCTCACCCGGGGTACCTCTAGAGGTGTACAACTGAAGGACGACAGAGTCCTTCTGTTGAGTTTTGCAACCACAACTTCCTATAGGCTTGGTGAAGTAGTGCCTTTAATCAATTTAAAGGCCAGAAAAAGAGGGAGTACTCATGTCTGCCTTGTAGACAGGGACAATTTAGGGCTTGTAGAACATTGCAATGGTGCTCCCTAGCTGGGGCCCTAGATGCAAAGTGACAAATTTTGTAGTATAGCACTTTGAATTTTTGCATTTCAGAGCACCTATTCATTTGAAGAACCAAGGCCCCATACAGTAGTTTGGGGAGCAGAGTGCTCTTGGCAATAACTAGCCATGACTTTGGGGTGAGGAAGATGTTTAGGCAATAGAGGAGTCCGACTTTTGGAGAAAGGACTTCATAAGGTGTTCTTTAAGTATTCTGAAACTTACTTCTTGACCCACATATGCAACCCGGTATTTAAAAGACTCAGCCACCTGGATACCAGATCCAAACAGTGTGGAAAAGGATAACGTGCTGTGTTGCTGAACTCAAGTGCATGGGGCCAAACAGGATGACCTTTGTTTTTTTAGCATTCAGGAAAAGTTTGTTGGCCAAGAACCATTGCTCCACTTCTCGAAAATTGTTTGAGAGTTGACAGTTTATCTGGTTGGCATCTTCGGGAAATCTGCAATGTATAGCATTGTCAGCATAAAGCAACAAATCAGCCCCACCACAGTTGCCTGACATATTGTTCATAAGAGGGAGAAGAGAAGAGGGCCCAAGATGGAACCTTGCAGAACGCCATCTGTAATCAGTTGTTGCCCTGACTGGGCACCCTTCCATTTTACCAGTTGCATCCTATTAGAAAGATAATCAGAGAACCACCAGAGAAACAAACTGTCAGATCCAAGGTGTTTCAGTTTAGCTAACATAACACTGCGATTGACAACGTCAAAACCTTTGATGAGGTCTATGAAGACTGCACTAGTCAACTGTCTTTTATCCATACTGCCTAAGATGTCCATAGTCAATCTGACAGAGGCAGTGTCTGTCCCATGGTTCTTTTTTAACCCATGTTGCTTGTCAGTCAGAAGGCCTCACTGTCCCACATTGTCCTGAAGCTGATTACAATCTAATCTTTCCTGTATTTTGGCCAGGGAGCAGAGGAGTAAGATGAGGTATTCCACGGGCTGTTTAGGGCCACCTTTGTGTACAGGCACCACAATAGTCACCTTCCAGCTAGTAGGGATACTCCCTTCCCTAAAGGATCTATTAAGGGGAAATTGTTTAACCAGGAAAGGCACACTAAGCTGAAGCTTGTTTACAGGTGCGACCTAGGAGCACAAGAAAGTCAAGTAACTAGCTCACAGTCACACAGTATGCAAGTGGAGGCTATGGGATTCAAACCCAGGTCTCCAGGTTTGCAACCCAGTGCCCTTAACCACTATGCTATACTGCCTAAGACAGTGGCAGGAACAGCCAGCTTTAGCAGCTTTAGTGCAAGTTTGTTAAACCCATCTGATCCATCTGCTTTAATTAATCTTGGAAACTTGAGCACCTTTTTCTGAGTTACCAGCCTGAAATGAATTTCAAGGGCTTGATTTGTTGTGGAAGCAAGGCAGAAACTCAACCACCACCCTAACATTGAAACATAGAAACATAGACTTTGACGGCAGATAAGGACCACTTGGTCCACCTAGTTTGCCCATTTCCCTACCTACTAGATAAGTTTGAGATCCTAGTTAACCAACAGCCTATTTCTTCCTACTCCCCACAAGAACTGCCTTATGTCTTGAATTCTCCCACCATTTTAGACCCCACAACCTCCTCAGGAAGGCGGTTCCATGTGTCCACCACCCTCTCTGTGAAAAAATAATTCCTCACATTGCCCCTGAGCCCCCCCCCTCTATCTTCAAATTGTGTTCCCTCGTATTGGTCACAGAAATTTGTATGAATCAATCACATTTATTTACAAAGTGTGCAAGACCCCTTACCAAACAAAGGAGGGGCCAGTGAAGACCTACTTACCAAACAAAGGAGGGACCAGTGAAGAACCACAAAACTCCAACTGAGGAGGGTTCATTGAGCAAAATCAGTTGGAGTTTTGTAGGCCTTCACCAGTCCCTCCTTTGTCTGGTAAGGAGTATTGCACACTTTGTGAATAAATATGATTGATTCATACAAATTTTTGTGTCCAGTACTTTGTTTTGATGGTGGGTGGTGTTTGAGTTCCTGCCTTGCTTATGATTTCTCTCATTAACATACCCAGCTGTGGGGCAGCTTTGTTTGCATTCCACATGACTTGTTGTGACAGGCAGGGCAGAGAGGTGTTTTGGGAACCCAGGAGGATTATTCTTAAAAAACAAAATTCTGGCTGCACTAGGAGACAGGATCAGTGAAGTCCCCTGATAAAGCCCTGTGTGGTGAAGCACTGGGGTAGTCCAAACTCCACTATGTGTGAAGGGCATGTGTTATGCATATTTGGTTTATGTGCTGTATGATATTACAGAAATAAAATGGAATAGATGCACTAAGAATATAGTGCATTGACTTTATTGATCCTGTCTCCGAGTGCAACCAAGATTTTGTTTTTCTTGTGACTTTGGCTGTGGGGTTAGCCACCCCTTTTGTTTGCCTCTCTCTAGTATTCACTGCAGAGCAGCTGCTTTGGCTGGGGTTAGATTATTCTTGAATCTGTCCAAGTCAGTTAGAAAGGCATTTAGAGCATTGGCAGAGGCAAGTGGGTCACAGTAGCGCTAACCGTCCACCACTATGGCACCCTCAATGGAGCTGGGGCAGCCCTTAATGAGGGCATTATTTTTCACCCAGAATGTTTTTGGGATTAGAGAGATTCTTGTGTAGCACCCCAATGGTTGCTACATCAGCAGTGGGAAGGACAGCAGGGAGGGAAAGGGTTAACCCCCCCACCCAACATACAGTCATCCAGTTTGCTGTCTGAGCTGGCTGACTGACCACTTCCTGCCCTGGTCCCCCTCTCCCGCTCCCCCTCCTGTACTTTTTCCTGGGCTTCAGCCTTTGTTCTTGCCAGGCCAGAGCTCTGGCCAATGCCTAAAGGGGCCATAAATCAGCCCAAGGGGGTAATCTAGGCCATAGGGACCCAATCACTTGGCCAGAAGTCAAGTCTGCCCAGGCTAGAAAAAGGTCTCCCCTGCTAGCCGGAGGGGAAGTTCTGGACTGGGTGGCTTACAGAGTGGAGAGCACAGGGTTATGAATGGCTGGATGCTTACCTTAAGATCGGATCCATACCTCCCTGGTGGCTGCTCCTCTGTAGCCAGGGGACCAGAGGTCTCCAGTCAGCAGCAGCAACAGACATCCTCCAGCCAGCAGCAGCAGCAGTCATCCCCAGCTTACCCAGGAATCCAGCAGCACTCCCACAACAGCAGCCACCCCCGTAGGGTAAGTCCCTTTAATTGTCCACCCCTGGGTTGGTATGTTCTCCCTCAGTTTCCTTGGGGGGCAGCTGAGGTGTTTCTCCTGCCTGGGTGGTCCTCCTGTTTGTTTCCCAGCTGCAAGCATTGGGGACCAGTGTGGTGGATGGGCCCCATCTGTCCCCATCGGTCAGGCCTCAGTGCCAGTCAAAATCCAATGGGTTAGTCCATTTGGCCTCCATGCCTTGTCCTTTTTGTTGTGGGTTTCTCCCCATCCTCCTTTTTTTCCCCTTCTGTGCAAATTCTCCGGTGTTGGTGAGATTCATCCTCATCTCTTTCATGACCCAGGCAGAGTCCGATCTGGTGACCTGCAGCAGCTGGTAGGCTGCTTAAATTCAGCTCCCTCCCTGCCCCCTGGTCCTCTGTGCCTCCCGCAAGCTGCAGACCCAGGGCATTCCTAGACTCGGAGTTGCTGACTCGCATTCTGTGCTCGCGCTGCACTCAGGAGGAGAGGTATTTGCCAGTTGGACCGCGGTGTGCTACCGTGACGTGTGTCTGGGCAGAAACAACTGCCTGGAGCCCCAGAGTTCCACCATACCCTTGAGAAGGGCAGAATAGAGGGTTGGTGGTAGCATGGCTCCCCAACTACACCACTAGCAACACCTGGGAATTATCTGGTGACACAGGACCCAGGTCCAGAGGTAGGTGGACAGCAAGCCCAGGTAAATAAAAATTTACTTTCTTTGGCACCAGTGGTGCCTGGGGGGAAGGGGGAGAAAAGAAGGATGATCCAGGGCAGTAAGTGGGCTAGGGGCCCAGAGTATTGAAAAGTCATGGACAGGACAGGGAGGGAGGTAGCAAGTGGGCAGAAAACCCACTAGGAGACAAACAGGGGCACCACATGGCATAAGCCCCAGGGGTTAGATTGAGGCTGTGGAATCAAACCCAGGCCTCCAGGCTGGCAGCTCTGGGCCTTAAAGGGGACACTCCATTCTAATGCTTGTGTAGCAGTGTGACCTGGGAGCACAGGGAAGTTAGGTGGCTTGTTCAGGCTTCCACAGGGTTACAGTGGGGCTATGGGATTTATTCCCAGACCTCCAGTTTGGCAGCTCCGAGCCTTGACCACAGTGTTCTGCTGCCTACTGGAGTAGATGGGGAATACAGCAGTGGGCAGCACCCTCTGGCCAAGAGTGCAGGGGTGAGCCTGGAGCTAAAGGGGTACCCATTAAGAGCTTGTACCAATAGGACTACTGACTGGTAACTGCTGGGACCAAGGATTGAGAAAACAGGCAACCCTGCACTGTGCTGCCTGCCAACCCAACCCTGACCAGAAGGTAAACCCAAGTCCCGGGTATAAATAACAAGCATTTGTCAATGCCGAATGTTTGCTTGCTGGCATTGGCAGTGGTAGTGTAGAAGTTTCAGAGCTGCGTAATAGGAATGGCAGTGAAGTATTGAAATGAAGCCAACCCCACCACCACCCTGCAGAGAGTGACAGGCATTGGGGTGTGCATTTGGGTCGTCAGGCATAACGACCACGTCATTTCACCACACCCCACCCTGCAGACACTGACAAGTGTCACAGTATTCCTTGGGGTCATTGGCCCTTATGCGCACCCCATTTCATTAGGAAATATGGTGAGATGGGTGCAATATAAGAGAATGGGGTGAACTTTGGGGCCGAAGAGTCCAAGGTATACCTTGATGCCTCTCACTGACTGCAGGGTGTGGAATGGTATGAGCATCACAGGCAAGAATCCCAAGTCACACCCCTGATGCCTGTCATTCTCTACAGGGTTGGGCGCTATGGTTGGAAACCCTAATACCTCAGGCATTCATTGGTATTTTCACTCCAAATTTTCAACATGGTTTTTTTGTGATCCCACCTCATGAACAGGTGGAATATCAGTTTGGTAGCCGAAAGCTGCTTATGCACAGTGACTACGGCATTTAGCACCACAGGTGCAAAAACATTCCGAACAGGATGTAAAAAATGACAGCTGTACTGTTCATGGGGAGGTGTAAAAAATGGCACTATTGCAAATCTGTAGTAAAAATGTTAAAAAAAATGGTGAAGTCACGAGCGTACATAGAAACTGTGCAACGCACACCAGTAATATAATTAGGTTGGGGATTTTTTACAGCACATTGTCAACTCAGGCATTTTGGTGCCTCCGATCATGAACAGTATCACTGTGATTTTCTTTATCTGTGCCGAACAATGATTTCCCACAGCAACCACACATCTCTGCGCTGAAAGTGTGAAAACACACTTCAGCCATGTTGTGAAAAATGACAGCTGTACTGTTCATAAGGAAGTGTGGAAAAATGCCACTGGTGAAAATCTGGACAGAAAATATTACAAAGTCATGAACTTATGAGGGGTGCGTGGAAACTGTGGAATGCTCACTCGTAACACAGTCATTTTATGGACTTCTGTCACCAAATTTTCAACATAGCCATTTTAAGACCTCTGTTCATGAACAGTGTAACTGTGATTTTCTTAATCTGTCCTGAACATTGCTTTCGCACACCGACAGCACCATTGTGCGCTACATGTGCGAAAACACATTTTGGGTGACATATGAAAAATTGCAGCTGTACTGTTCATAAGGAAGTATAATAAAATGGCAATGTTGAAAATCTGGAGTGAAAATATTAAATTCGCAAACTTACGAGCATGCATAGGAACTGAGCAACGTACGCTCGTAAAACAGTCATTTTTAGGAATTTTTTCACCAAATTTTCAACATAGCCATTTTAAGACCTCTGCTCATGAACAGTGTCACTGTGATTTTCTTAATGTGTCCCATACATTGATTTTGCACATCGACTGCGCCATTGTGCGCTACATGGGCGGAAACACGTTTTGGGTGAGATGTCAAAAATTACAGCTGTACTACTCATAAGAAGGTGTGGTAAAATGGCAATGTTGAAAATCTGGAGTGAAAATATTGAAAATTCGCGACTCACGAAAGCATAGGAGAACTGCGGAACGACAACAAAAAAAACAGTCATTTTAGGAATTTTTTCACCAAATTTTCAACATAGCCATTTTAAGACCTCTGCTCATGAACAGTGTCACTGTGATTTTCTTAATTTGTCCTGTACATTGATCTCGCACACCGACTGCGCCATTGTGCGCTACATGGGCAGAAACACATTTTGGGTGAGATGTGAAAAATGAAAGCAGTACTACTCATAAGAAGGTGTGGTAAAATGGCAATGTTGAAAATCTGGAGTGAAAATATTGAAAATTTGCAAACTTATGAGCCTGCGTAGGAACTGCGCAACACACGGTCGTAAAACAGTCATTTTTTGGAATTTTTGCTCCAAATTTTTAACATGGGGTTTTTGGGACCCCTTCTCATGAATGATGTCACTGTCATGGTGTTATTCAGGCCCAAAGGGTGATTTCATGCAGTGACTGTGCAGTGACTGGGAAATCACCCTTTGGGCCAGAATAACGCCATGACAGTGACATCATTCATGAGAAGGGGTCCCAAAAACCCCATGTTGAAAATTTGGTGCAAAAATTCCCAAAAATGGCTGAGATATGCAATAAAGTTGAACCCCCCCATCTAGCCCATTATACAGTTTACTGGCATTTCCTCAGTTCGCGGTCGGCTTTGAAGAGTGCAGACGTGTTCCCGGTCCACCGAAGATCAGTGTGCCAAGCTCTGGAGGTAAGTATGGGGTGAGGGGGGGTGTGGGGAGGCATGGTGCGCAGTGGGTGGGTGTGGGTTGTGAGAGGGGGGCCAGGGAGACTACGTGGGACCGTTTTTCCTTTACAGGTGTTATTTTAGTTTACAATGACGATGCGGGATGTTTGCCACACTGGGGTGGGCTCCCAGCATGGCACAAGGACGGTTGGGGGGCCTTCAGCTGATGGGGGATTGGGCAACCCCTTCAGCCAAAGCATCGATTGCTGCGCTGGGGTGGGCTCCCAGCGTGGCACCCATACTCGGGGGTGAGGACAGTGGAGCTGATGGGGGATTGGGCATCTCCCATCGGCTATATCGTAGATTGCCACGCTGGGGTGGGTACCCAGCATGGCATTTGGAAGAACTTTGGGGGCAGGGGGCGCAGCACAGCCGACAGGGATTGGGCACCCTCGTCGGCTATACAGTGTGTGTGAGTGCATGCGTGCGGGGGGGTGCGCACGCCTGTGTAGGCGTGTGTGTGGGAGGGGAGCTGCGCATGAGCAGGTGATATCTTATCACTGCTCACTCAAGCGTAGCTCCCCCTTTGAACTGTATGCCACTGCATTTTGGAGCTTGTCATAGACAGCTCCAGCATGCATTGGCTTACAGGGGCCGCACCTGCCAACACACCGACTGAATTGGAGAAGGAGGTGACACACCTCCGAAATCTCAGATGATGGCACTATGTTTCTTGCACATGCGTGCAAGCAAACATAAAAATAATTATTGTGTATTTTCTGAGTGTAATGTTTGCCTGGGTTGCACCCTGGGGCATTAAGTGACCCCAACAGACTGAACTGAGTGCATCGGGGTCTTAATGAGAGTTGCAACATGGTCTGAACTTGCCTGCCCTGCATCTCCCGCAGTTGGTGCCAGAACTATCCCTGAAGGGCCTCAACTGTCTGCCCCCTCTCCAACTGCATTAAGCCATATCAGTTCTCTCTCTCTCTCCACCCCCAGTTTGAGCTGTTGCCATGGGGAAGTGGACAGGCTGCCCAACAGCTGTAGTCCCATCACCCAGCTAACTGCCCTAAGAAGACTGCAACTGCCTGCACCACCGAGATCAGGGGTCACCAGCCTTTTTGGCCAAGCATCCAGTGCCTTCCGCCCAGCCTGCCAGCAACCCCCAAAGATGACAAAGGCCTGCACTAGCTAGCATAGCAGTAGACAGTACCCCCCCAGTCTAGTCAGCTTAGGAACTGCCCTGGCTCACGGTAGTGAGGTGCCCTCCAAAGTACACAAGTAGGAAATTGCCCCATTTTTGTCTTGCTCTTTCAAGGTGGCCATAGCTCCCCTCCCTGGCTGGGTGGGACCCCATCAAGAGCCTACCAGAGGACCTACCATGTCGAGACATTGTCTCGACCATCATCCATCCTCTCATCACCTGCATCTCCAGCTCTGGACCAGCCTGTATTCTCTTCATCTTCTCCATCGTCATCTTCATCCCCAGCTTGTTTTCTTCAGTCCTTCTGCTGGCCAATGAGACTGATCGGTCACTCATGTACTGTACCCCATTCTTCAAAGATAGTTAGCCACCACCTGCGCTGCACCAAAAAGACTGCTCCTCCTACGGGACTGTGAGACTATAACAAGGGTGCTTTTCTAATTACCCTTGGCCAAGGTGGTTAGGTCTTGATAAAGTGTTATTATTGATGTCTGCAGATGCAGGGCACACTAGGTGACCCTGTTAGAGGTATTTCGCTCATTGGTAACAAAGGTAGGATTGTTTATTTTTATAGCTACTGTTGTTATACCTGTATCATTGTCTCCTACTCCTAAACACTGTTTTGTGCATGACAATCACCTAACCTATTACTTTCCAGTGGAATCAGTGGCTGCTACTAATAAAAGCTATCTGTTTGCATCTGGAATCATTGTGCCTACCTCTCCTTGACCAGAAGAGATGAACCACCCACCTGTGTTCGGTCACCACACTTGCCTTGGGGGGTTCTAAGGTATTTCCTTTTTGCATCTTTGAGGTCTTGTTAACATGCATTTTTTCAACGCTCTGTACCTGTGCCAGTCAGCCATGAGGCAAGATGTTTTGATAAACCCCTACACCCTGTCCCTTTACTTCATGAACTTCTTTAGTCCATTGTTCATCCATTTGGAGTGTTACCCTTTGACCCTGAATTGCTTAAAGGTGGCATGCTTGTTGACAGCAAAAAAGGAAGCAATTTCTAAAGAAGTTGAGGGCTGGGTCAATGCCACTGTAGAAAGATTCTTGATCATGGCCCAATGAACCTCTGATAATGTGTAGAGGAAGGAGTCAGTGTCAAAACTGGAGAAATCTCGAGCCCAAAATTTTCTAGGGGGCAGTTCTTGGAAAGTTATTTTTCCATATTCAGAAGATAGGGGCACGGTCACTATGGGAGTCTGCAAAGATACAAGCAGCTCTGATTCCATTTGGTTCAGGGAAATATTCCAGTCAAAGAGGTATGGTTTTCAGTTTAGTGTTTGGTCAGATGTGCTCACTAATAATTTGGGTGCGTTATGCTTCAAGTAAAGCAGTCTCAGTGCTCCCCCCAGTCTCTGGGTTCCAATTTTAGTTGAAATCCCACTGAGTATTATTTCCCCAAGGTGTAGGTGACAGCACCTTCATGGGAATATCTAGAGCACTGTCTGCAACTTGGGGAAGGTTGTACTGTACATGCTACCCATATGGAAAGGCTTCATATCACCTAGCAGTAGGTTTATAATTTTATAGTCTCACATTCTTAGTTATCCGGGGCAGGAATAAGTGAGGCATTTAGGGTAGACTTGATATACAGTAGATGGGAACCCCTCTACCTTTTCTAGTGGCTTATTCTGTCTGACGGTAGTAAATCCAGGAAGCTTCACATCAGAAGGGAGCACTGAGGGCTTGAGCCAAGTTTTAGATATAGCTACCATGTCAAGGAAGTACATGTCATCCCACCCCTTCAATTTGGGGATTTTCGGCCTGAGACCATTAATGTTCGTCTAAACCATTTTAGCCGCCTCTCCCTTTGCCTCAACAACCCTGATAAGTGTGTGTTCCAGAAGAGTCTGCCTCTGAATACATTGTAACTGTTCAAAGGTAGAAAGGAACTCTGACTCCTAACATTTTGGTATAAAGCATTTTTTTACTTTTTTATTTTCACTGAGTCATGGCTGCATATAAAAATCCAATATAATGATATAGCATTATAAAATGTTAATTTGTGGAGAAAAGATAGATCTAAAAGAGGGGGTGAAGTAGTAATTTATGCTAGAAATTGGATTGATATTAATGAAATTGATAGTTTAAATAACTGGACTGGAGCAGAAATCCTTCCATTAGAAATAAAATTCCCACACTCTAAACCTGTATTACTACTTGGCATATATCGTCCACCAAAAAGCAATTTTGTGGTATTTGAAGAAATGCAAGATATACTGAAGAACTATCTAAATTCACATGAATTAATGATAATTGGTGATCTAAATGTTGATTGGGGCACAATAGATGCTCATCATAGTTTAACAGATATGGCCACTACTCCGAGTTTACCTCAATTGATAAAAGAAGTAACTAGGTTAATGTAAAAATCCTGGTAATTCAACTATTTTGGACCTTATATTCACTTCAAGTCCTAATAAGTATGTAAACAGTGAGGTTTTGCTGGATACTATGTCTGATCATCAGATAATTTTTTGTATAAGAAATCAGAAAATAAGAAAAGAACTTAAGAACATTATACAGTACGTACTAGGGTATATAAACATTTGGATTACATTAAATTTATGCAGGATTTAGAAGGGTATAACTGGGAGAGGTTGGAGTTAGTTCCCAACCTGGGGGATGAATGGGACATGTTCCAAAAGGATTTCATACATATTTGCAATAACCATGCCCCAATAAAATCCAGGTTGGTTTAATCAAATAATGCACCATTGTTTGATTCTGGATTGTTTAAAATGAAACGAGCTAGAGATAAGGCTTGAAAAAAACCAAAATAACAAAAGGAAATCAGGAGTGGATTAAGTATAAACAACTACGGAATTTGTATACCAAAGAAATTAGGAAGGCCAGACAGGTCTACTGTAACAAAAACATTATCTAAAGAAATGATGGAGAATCCAAAGACATTCTGGAGTACAATAAATAAATTACATATGGCACAGAATATGGGATATCCTAATCGATTTTTGATTAATGGAAGTAAACTGGATAGAGGAAGTGGAGTGGTAAATGAGTTTAATACATTTTTTATTAACATGTGTACAGATGCATTAAATGCTGGATTGAATAATATGAAACAGGCTTCACAAAGGAATATTAAGATAGATCAACCAAGTAATGAGAATGTACAACATGATGAACTAGTGGAATTTGAATTTGTCCCAATAAAAAGAAGGGAAGTTAGGGAATTATTATTTAAAATTAATACTAGAAAAGCTGAAGGTATGGATGGGATCCCTAATATTTTATTGAAGTTTGCAGCCCCCATTATAGATCAACCAATGGCAAATTTATTTAATATGTCTCTATCAACTGCAGAAATACCCTTAATTTGGAAAACAGCAAGCATAGTACCGGTATGTAAGTCAGGATCTAGGACGCTTATAGAAAATTATAAACCAATTTCGCTACCAACAAGGTCAAAAATTTTGGAAAAGATTGTGGCGAGACAAATGCAGGTATTTCTAAAAGGAAAGAATGTTCTTAATAAGTATCAATCAGGATTTAGACCAGAGCATGGAACCTCTACAGCCTTATTGAAAGTCACAGGCAATATTGTGGAGAGTGTGGACAGAGGGGTGCCAGTGGGGGCTATTTTTAGTGATCTCTCAAAAGCTTTCGATTCTTTGGACCATGGCATCTTCCTGTACAGACTGAAAACCTGTAGTATATCCGAGATGGTGGTGAATTGGTTTAGAAATTGTCTGGATTCAAGACAACAACAAGTGACCATTAAAGAATGGTCATCGGGTTTGAGGAGGACCTTCTTGGGTGTACCACAGGGATCCATACTTGGACCTATTTTATATAATTTGTATATGAATGATTTGAATTTTCTACAGCAGGGGGTGCAATACCATCTTTATGCTGATTACGCAATTGTTTATGTAGCTGGTTCATCAATAGCATCTATTCAATTGATATTACAACAAGCCTTTGATTATTTACAAGGTTTTTTTGCTGAGATCTAAGTTAGTTCTAAATGAAAAAAATCTCAAGTAATGTTTTTTTACAGGTGTAATGGGGTTAACCTGAAACAAAGTGGACTACAAATTGAGACCTTTATGGGGGGGGGGATACTTTGCAGCAAGCTAATAATTATAGATATTTGGGGGTTTATTTAGATAAAAATCTTAAATGGGATAGTCATATCGAAAATACATTAACAAAAGTTGGGAAGTGTTTAGGTTCTTTGTATAGAATTAGAAATTGTATGTCCCTGGAGGTTAGATGACTTTTATTTTTTAACCAATTATTTTACCAGGTGAGACACATTAAGCTGAAAGTTTGTTTGCAGGTGCAACCTGGGAGCACAAGGAAGTTATGTGATTTGCTCAGGGTCACACAATATGCAAGTGGGAGCTGTGGGATTCAAACCCAGGTCTCCAGATTTACAGCTCAGAGCCTTAAACCACTGCGCCATACTGCCTCCAACTTGTAGTTGTGCCAACACAACTTGTAGTAACTGTAGTGGTTTTACCAGTGTTAGAATATGGGAATATAATTTCTGTGGCTGCATCAAAAGGGCAGCTATGTAAGCTGGATGTTATGTATAATGAACTAGCAAGATACATACTGGGTGCTCCAAAGATGACACATAGATTAGAAATGAATAGGGATTTGGACTGGTTTTCTCTGTATCAAAGGAGAGTCTTAAGTATAATTACACTTATGATAAAATGTCTGTTGGGGAAAGTACCAGAGTATGTTGTTGAGAGTATTAAGTTAAAAAAACCTTTAAGAGGACTGCGTTCTGTGAATAGTTGAGAATGTATTGTACCAAAAAGAAGAACGGTTTGGGGAAATAATCATTTCACAAGCATTGGATCCCATTTGTGGAATAATTTACCAGGGAAGTTAAGACCTTTGAACAGAGAATTCCAACTAAATTTAATAAAGGACTGGTACATTAATCATATAAATATTGATGGGGCCTTAGTTTAGAAAATAAGTCATGGAAAATGATACATCTAGATTCCTGAAACACTTGTGTGAGATATTTACACTTTAGATACATTTTTATAAATATTGTCTGTTTTGCTTGTTTAGTCTGTATGAGGATATTTGAAAATGTAGTTGTTATTGTAAAAGTTATTATGTTTATTCCTAGTTGGATATGTTGTGTCTAATGTATTTGATATTATTAATGTATAACAAATGTAAGAGTAACTGAAACTGGCACCCTGGACCTCACTGTAAATGAACATTTGCTCAGTGGAGTTATCCATATTCATTATTTTATCAATAAAAATGTTACCTACCTACCTTATTTTTACACACACAGAGATAGCCATCAAAGTAGCTGAAAGCCAACATTTGGTGTCCTTAGGGCCTGTTCCGCAGGGCTCACTGTTGTCTGTACCTACAATTTCTGCTCCAATAAGTGCTCATTACATGATACTATGATTCTTAAATTCTGCTTATCTTTTCTGCCTTACTACATTCCCTCCAGTTTATCTGGTGACTATGAATCTGTCTTTTCTGAAGTTAGCATTTTATGACATCAGCCGCTAGTCCACCCTATAGTTGTGGTAGGAGGGCTGAAAAGCTGAGCAGAATTATAAAAATCAGAGTATCATATAATAAGCGCATATTGGAGCAGATATTGTTAGTGTAGACCACCGTGGACCTGTGGAAGTGGCCCTAGGACTACAAAACATTGGCCATCAGTCACTTCACTTCTCCAATGTAAATGGGCCTTGTGTCCACGAGACAGAGGGCTGAAAGATGATAATGTCATGTCTGAGGGTTAAGATTGATCTGGTGAGAGCAGAGTGGCATACACCACTAGAGATGGTAAGACTCTTATGTGAATTACTGGGGGTGGCGATTTGGGCCAAGAAAATATCATTGCGATAGCTGCAGCAACTACAAGGGCATGTGCATTTTGCATGTGATATTATTCTAATGGGACACCTCTTGCAATGGCTCACAAAGGTGGGATCTGGGATGACTAAGCCTTTTCACAGGATCTGGGTCCTAGAAAGTATGAGGGAGGACTTTGTGTTATGGCAAACCTTTTTGTCATTACAACAGGGTGTCCGCATGGCCAGAAAGGGAACTCAGTACAAGAATCAAGCTCTACAGCAACTTCCCAGGGGGCCTGGGCTTTGTGCCTACTTTTCAGAGGTCTGGCATACAAAAGATGGGTGTCTTCAGGCGTATGACTAGAAATGTGCAAAGTTAGAAAACTTTTCTCTGCAGAGAAATTTGTGAATTCACCACATTGCTAATTTAATCCACGATGCAAAGTTCTAATTTGCATCACAGTTTAAACTTCATAAATGGTAGATTTGATCATTTTGCCTGTGAACTGGTGCCCACAGATGAAGTTTGC
The DNA here is from genome assembly GCA_016271365.2 of Neoceratodus forsteri. Classification (NCBI taxonomy): domain Eukaryota; kingdom Metazoa; phylum Chordata; order Ceratodontiformes; family Ceratodontidae; genus Neoceratodus; species Neoceratodus forsteri. Next base: position 760,601,761 of record CM057455.1, on the reverse strand, counting down.
AATGTTCCATGGGATTGGAGGTCACATGGTGCTGCAATGAACTGTATTGCCATGCATAGGCTGAATTCAGCACAGTCTTATAAAAAGAGAGTTGGTGTCTGCTCTGAATCTCTGTGCTCACAAACCTTTCAAATGTTCTTGATACACAGTCTTTTAGGGAAAAAAAACACTCTCAGACATGTCTAGTGTGCCTTGTGCCTCTAAATTCATTTTCTTTTAAGTAGTCCTTTTGTTTTGTATAGTGAAGCAGTGCTGTGGGGATGGGGAGCTGTGTTAGCTAGTTAACAAAAAAGCAAGACAGCCCTGTCTGTGTGAGCAACACTAGTGCTGTTTTCCTCAATGTTTTGTCTTAATTATTTGTTCTGTTTTCTGTGTTTTGCCATTTTAATTCTGTAGGAATGTTTGGTGTGTTTTATTAAATTATTTTTGTCAGTGTGGTTTTACTATGTTCATTGATTTCAGCTATTTTGTTTAGTTATTGAAGTTACAGTTTTACTGTGGTAGTGACAGTAACATCTTTTATAATTACCTCAGCTTTTGTGTGTCTCCTTATTCCATGTATTCCCTGTAGTGTATTGTTTGTGCAACAAAAAAAGCTTAAAGGATTATTTTTGGTGTTGTTTTTACTGTCTGTAGCAAACTGTTAGTTAGCTCAGTAAACTGTGTTGTGTTCCAAAATCAATATATAACAAGCTCTGGCAGAGCCACTACAACTGTGAATGCATTACCTAGAGAAGGGTGTTTCATGGGCTTAAACATAAACAATTATTTATTTATTTATTTTAAAAATATCTGATTTACAAACCTTTGAGTCAGAGACTCTTTTACTAAGGCACCTCATTGAAACTAATACAAAGACAGCACAGTTAACAAGTCCAAAAACAATGGCTCGGAGAGCAAACAGTTATAATAATCATTCACTGGAGATACATGGGTAACAGTAGATAAGCAGATTACATAGTTTAGGCACACAGGCACCACATCAAGAAGACCAAAGCAGTTCAAACAAAATACAATAGCTAAAGCAAGTAGAAGCCCAGTGTTCACATGAAGGCTGTTGCATACACTAACTGAATCAAAGTATAGTACCTTGAGAAAGGGCATATTTAAGCAATAAGGCACAACAGGGTGTGTATTATCATGTAATAACATCACTCTGGGGTGGGTTGAAGTACAAGGCAAAGCTGAGTATTAATTTATTTGCACGTATTTATTTGATCCACTGGAGCAACAATATTTGCACAAGCTGTGCCCAGTGCAGATTTTACAGCACTGGTCCTGGTCTGGTGATCTGGGTTTTACTCATACCACACTGCATATGGCTTAGTGATACACTGTGCAGAGTGCACGGTGCAGAGTTTTCAGCAATACAGTGCAATTCGAAGTACTTCAATGCAATTCAGTTCTCCAATGTACCTTATCAATACATAATGTTATAACAGTCTACCATGCAGACACTATGTCATTCTTCTCTCCCCTTTTAGCCTATTCCCCCAGTTAGCCTACACCCCCTTGCTACTGTCCTCACCTATGTCCACCCAAGCACTTACACTGATCACGATCAACTGTCATTACAGTGGTGTCGCCTCTTGTGCAGCACGATATGGGTTGCCGCGAAGAAATAAAAAAGCAGTCTCCATTCTTATAAGCTCCTTAAAGAAAGTTATACTTCTGCTTCTTCTCTGCTCAGGAAATGTGGAGCTCAACCCTGGCCCCCCCCCTACAACTTACCTCGCCTATCGATTTTGCTGAGGCCACAGGCCTCAAAATGATGATGGTCAACATTTTAAGCCTGCCTAAAAAACTTGTACAGCTGCAAGCCTGGGCTGCACACGTTAACCCAGACCTTATCATAATTACTGAGTCATGGTTAAAAAAAACAAACACTGATCAACAAATATCACCGCAGGGCTACAATTTATTTAGAGCAGATAGAGAGTCTAGAGGCAGGGGTGTGGTTATCTATGCCAAATCTAAGTACTTTGTCACCAATATTAGTTGCAAATCTCTAGCCAAGGAATTTGAGTTAGTTTTGCTGAGCCTTCATCTCCTCTCCTTGGAATGTATCACTATCCTAGGTGGCTATAGACCCCTGTCTGGTGGTGATGAAGTCCTTAATCTTTTGAAATCCATGTTCGTAGATGCAAAAACTGAAACAATATTTCTAGGAGATCTAAATATGGACTGGCTGTCACCTAAATCACACGGCCTCAAATCCCTTTGTGACGAGCTAGGTCTTGGCAATTAGTCAGTGAACCTACTAGGAACAACACTCTAAATACCGCCAACAGTTCCATCCACACAAAATATCTCATTTGGCAGTGTTTCACAACAACATGAGCGATCATGGAATTGTTGCTTGCATAAGATCTCAAATTAAGGCCCGTCTGCAACTCATCTTTATAACAAAAAGATCCTTTCGCAAATTCAGTGCAGTAAACTTCCTATCTGACCTGAGCATGATCAGATGGCAAGATTTTTACCTAGCCAAAGATGTCAACAAGGCAGCTTGCATCCTTAATGACAAACTCACTACAATAATAAATAAGCATGCCACTTTCATCAAAGTAAGTGCAGGAACAATTCCAACCCCTGGTTCACCTCGGATCTCAAGGCAGCCCTTATAGCTCGAGATAAGCTCTGGGCTAAAGCTAGATATTCAAAGAATCTTCAGATTGGCAGGCCTTTAGAACAGCCAGGAATAACTGTGTGAAAAAACCGCTCTGCTAAAGCTAACTATTATATTTCTACTCTCGAACAAGCTAAAGGTAACCCTCATAAAATCTGGAAGACTATCAAAGCTATAGAAGGACGGCCCATGGCCCCCTCTGTTCCAACAAAGATAGTTGCAAGTGGTAAGATTGTGGAAAACAAGTCCCTAATCCTGGAGGAACTTAACTCCCACTTTGCCACAGCTGGATTAGCTTTTGACTCGTCACCTTATGCTGGTGCTGCGGTGAGCCAGCATACCCCTCCCTCCACATCTAGTCCTGCACCCAGCCCCTTCCAACTATGCAAGATAACTTATAAAGAAGTAGAAGATTCTCTTCTTAACTTAGACACCAAAAAAAGCGCAGGGGACGATGGCTTGGAACCCTTTTTCCTAAGGTCAGGCTACGCCCATCTCACTGCCCCAATTCTCCACATCTTCAATCTTTCCATTACATCTGCTACTGTGCCATCCTGCTGGAAATCAGCACATATCCTCCTCTATTTAAATCTGGTGACCCAGGCGATGTAAACAACTATAGGCCTATCTCCATATTGCCTATCCTTTCTAAAGTTCTCAAAAACTGATCCATATTCAGTTAAAATCTCACTTGAAACCTTCTCTCTCATTAACCCAGCTCAATCTGGCTTCCGGGCTAATCATAGCACAATCACTGCACTAGCAGTAACCAATGATTGGATCTCTGCCATAGATGCTAAGAAGGTAACTGGTGCAGTCTTTTGGACCTCAACAAAGCTTTTGATACTGTTGATCACAAACTATTAGTCAATTGCCTAGCAAGTTGGGTGCACATACCATACCACCCAGTGGTTCTCTAGCTCCAACTGGAAGATTCCAAAAGTAAAAGTGGAAGGCTTTTTCTGCTGCCTTGCCAGTTGCAAGAGGAGTCCCCCAAGGATCCATCTTAGGCCCTATCTTGTTTTCTCTGTTCATTAATAACTTAGATGCTAATATATCTACGTCCAATCTGCACTTTTTTGCAGATGATACTGTGTTGTATACTTCTGGCTCATCGTTATCTGAAGTCAAGGGAGTGCTTCAAGTGGACTTCGCACAACTTGAGCATAATCTAATAAAGGCAAAGCTTCTGCTCAATGCTAAGAAGACTAAGCGATGATATTCTCCGCAGTGCTGTCTCAGGCCCCCAATACCCTTGCCCAAGACTTCATTGTCACCACACTAAGCGAGCCTCTGGAAGTTGTAACCAAATTTAAATATCTAGGTATCTGGATCGACAATAAATTATCTTTCAGTGACCACGTCGAAGATGTCTCTATAAGGTTAAAAGCAAGGTTAGGTTTCTTCTACAGAAATAGGCCCCTTTTCCCCCTTGAAACTCGAAACAAGCTTGTACAGGCCACTTTTCTCCTCTTACTCGACTATGGCGATGTAATCTATTCCTCCACCACTCTTGCAAATCTAAGTAAACTGGACATCCTTTATCACCATGCATTACGGTTCATTACCAACTCCCCTTACCGTTCGCACCACTGTGACTTATATGCAGCTGTTGGTTGGACATCTCTTACTACTAGACGCCTGCTCCATGCTGGGCTATGGACACTTAAACTGCTCCTGCAGAAATTGCCAAGCTATCTCTCTTCCTTTATTAGTATCTCACATAGTGCATACTCATTAAGAAAATCTGACTTTATTATGCTTGACATACCAAGGACGTGGACTTCCTTTGGTAAACATGCTATTGCATATGCCCTTCCCTCCATTTGGAACCAATTACAAACCGTACTGAAACTAACTAGCACAGTTTCAATAAACTTCTACAAATTGCTAAGTTCAGCCAAAATAAAGACACCTGTAACTGTCATTAAGTCTCTTCCTTCCCATGTGTGCCATATTTATCCACTGGTAAGGTATAATTGATTTGTCATATTAACTGCTTTCCTTCCCCTTCTACTCCTGGCTTTATCTTTGCTTCGCTCCACTGCTACTCTATCAAATCACTCCTCCCCCCCATATCAGTTGTAGACTGTTGTTCGTTCTAGCTGCCAAAATATTGTATATATGTACACACCAGTCATCATGTTTCATTTATCAGTATGCAACCTGTAAGTCGCTTCCCTGTCTCATATCAATGTTTACCACCTGCGGTCACCCTATGTGGTACCCTTGTATGTATATCCAGCCTGTATCATGTAACGTGCATTTCATGTATATACTGTTATTACCTATCTGTGTTTGTACTTTAAGTGTTTATGTCACAGGACCTCCTTGTGAATGAGCTTGCTCAATGGAGGTTTCCTGCAATAAACTTGAACTTGAACTTGAACTGTACAGATAGCTGCAAAGTCTAACCCATTGAAGGCTGAAGTTTCAGTCACAATTAATACTCTACCAAAGTCATGCTTAAATACTGGTGCCTCTACATCCACACCACTAAGCTTTTAATGCCAACATGCTTCTTCTGCTACTGTGAGGTAAACTCTTTAATTAAAAACATTTTGTTGAGAAATTTTTGTTTTAGTATATCCATGGTCAGGAAAAATGAATTTGCACACAGAATAAAAATAGTGAATAAGAGCTATTTAGTAGCGGTTGTCTTACAGAAACCCCAGTTAGCTATCTCTCCCCTGGACAGGGAAGGGAGAAGCCCTAGAGGGTGAGGAGAGGCGGCAGCTCCCAGGGTGGGGACTGACCAAAGGAGCAGACATGAAAGCCCACTAGGCCTATTCTGCTGCCATTTTTGTATGTTAGTATGCTTACTACACTAACTCCATGAACCATAAAACAGATGACTGCCCCAACTAGGGAGACAGTATAGCATAGTGGTTTAAGGCTCTTCTCTGCAAATCTGGAGATCTACGTTTGAATCCCACAGCCCCACACAAATGTGGAGTATCTTTTTAAGAAAGTATAAAACACTGTGAAATGATTTTAAAGCAGTGCACATGCTAAATCCTACTGCCACATTCAAAACATCATACCCTACATACGTACCACATATAAACTCAACTATATCAAAAAAAATAATTCTATGCTTTTTTTTACCAGGAGAGACACACTAAGCTGAAAGCTTGTTTACAGGTGTGACCAGGGAGTACAAGAAAGTTAAGTGATTTACGTAGGGTCACACAATATACAACTGGGGGCTGTGGGAGTCAAACCCAGGTCTCCAGGTTTGTAGCTCAGAGCCTTAAAATGACTGCCTACTTAACCATTTACAACATGGTTATACTTATATATAATACATAATTCTCAAACTTGAAAGAAAAAATATTCTTTATCATCAAAGTTTGTATTTACCAAGTACTGTACCCATGTATAAAATAATTTGAACCCCCGAACAAAATGTGCCCTGACATGAAACTACATGTTAACTGTCAAGACAATTAAAAATTGTATCTCTAAATGCATTAGTAACACCAACACTTCATGATTAAACAGTGTCAACCCCTCCCCCATGACAGATTGCTTTCTGTGAAGACTGACTTTTCAAGATACTATAAAAAACCTGAAAAACAGGTTTAATGGAGTGAATGCTGACATCCTATTTCTATTATCCTTGAGAAAAGAAAAAATAGATAGGATTTTTTTTGTTAGCTCTGATCAGAATAGCTTTTAAAATCACCAGTTTTTTTCTAATACATCTCAAACTTAAAAGAAAAAACACACTTTATCATCAAAGTCTGTTTTCAGCTTCCTACCACACACTTCATTTGTAGAAAAAAAAGATCTTGTCACAGACCACAATCAGGACTAACTACTAACAGAATGCTGATACCTACATTTACAATTTAGCAAATACTTGAAATCAAAGATTATATGTGTAACCTACAGTAAGTCAAACAGAAATTAGACACAAATGCCTACCTTATTTGCAAGTGAAGCAAATGTGGTCATTATCATTCAGTTGTAAACACCTATAGTCACAGCCAGGATTCACATTGCTAGACTCTGGGTAAGTATGACAAGTTTCCTAAATATTTATTTATTTAAATATTTTCACCAGGAAAAGCACACTGAGCAACAAGATGCTCATCTCCCGGTGTGACCTGGGGGAAGGAGTACAAGGGGGTTGGTTAACACGCAGGTTATCAACTGAGCAAATACTGGTAGCTTATCCAGCTGTGTTCTGCTTTTTGTGTGTGTGTGTGTGTGTCAATGCTTTCAAAGTTTTGAAACTGCTAAAGACAAATTATATGTAAACTATACATATATATATATAGGCCTGGATATTCAAAAGGGTTGAGCCATGCGCAACAGGGTTGCGTCTGCCCAACTCCAAAAATTCGCCATTCTGCGATATTCAGAAGAGGCCAGTTGCGCCACTGAAAACATGCTGAGCAACAGCGCAATGGAAATGAAGGGATGCGCAACCGAAGGGGGCCGGTCCATGCATAAAGTGCGCAATGTGATATCCGAACACTTGCGCAATGCGCAAGAGTGGCTCAGCCGGAGGATGCGCAGTACCGGAAGTGAGCCAAAATAAAAAGGCTCAAGGGAGCGGTGCAAGAACCCTAGCAGGCCACAAGCTGGGGGAGAGAGACAGAGAGAGAGAGAGAGAGAGAGAGAGACAGGAGCTGGAAGGGCAGAGAGGGACAGTGGGTCCAGGAGGACAGAGAGGCCAGTGGGGGGTGCCCGGTGCAGTGGAAGCAGCAGTGGGAGCAGTGGGGTAACACAGGAACAGCAGCTGGGGGGGCAGAAGCCAGGGAGATGGACAGTGTCAGCTTCCACATGGAAGCTGTAATGAGGTGAGACAGCATGCTGCAGGGGGCGTGGCCACGGAGGGGCCCGTCGGTGACATGTCCCCAACAGGCGGTGTCGTGCCGCATCAGCTATGGGCTGTACACAGATGTCGGTGTGTGGCCGGTACCACCTGAACAGGGCAATACTGAGAGCGGCTCAGCAAGCTGTGCAGTGATGTGATGCAGGCACCCTCACGACGAGTCATGCTCTGTCCGTGGAGACCAGGTGACAGCCTGCATGTGCCTGCTCACCACGGGCACCTTCCAGAGGCGACAGGGGACACCGGCATTACAGTCGGCCACATCACGCATCCTCCCCAATTCCTCAGCGCACTGCTGCCTCATGCTGCGGAGTACATCTATTTCCCCAGCACAGCGGCAGAGCGTACAACAAACATGCAGGAGTTCCACAGGGTAGCACATATGCCTGGCGTGCTGGGGGCCATGGGCTGCACCCATGTGGCCATTCGCCACCACCTGGCCCCGATGGCCATGCTTATCGGAACCGAAGGGCTTTTCAGTGTCAACTGCCAGGTGGTGTGTGATGCCACTGGCGCATCATCATGTCTGTGCACACACCCTGGCGAAGCACATGATGCCTTCATATGGCACCAATCTGCACTGTGCCATCGATTCGAGAGTGGGAACATCCCCACGGGTCATCTAGTGGGTGAGTAGACATGTATGGAATGCAAACTCTGTGCAAGGGTGGAATGACACAGGTGCCATGGTAGTGGCACACAAGGATATGGGCAATATGGACCTGACATGACACTGATCTCCACTATCTCACACAGGTGACTGTGGATACCCACTCGTCCCTGGCTGCTCACACCATACAGGGCCCCGACCCCAGCGCAGCTCGGTTTCAATGAGGCACATGCACAACACGGAACATCATAGAGTGGGTGTTGGGATGCTCAAGGCATGCTTCGATGCCTGGACACCTCGGCGAGCCCACAGTACAACCCCCAAAAGGCCTGTGGGATATTCTGGCCTGTTGCATCCTGCACAACATGGCCAAAGACCATGGGATAGCCGTACAGGTCCAAGAGGGGACAGCGATGGGGCCAGTGGCGCTGGTGATGTGGGTGATGAGCAGCCCCCCCTAGGATGGAGGGACCCCCGACTGACACGGCAGGCCCAGCTGCACTGGGACACCATTGCAGAAGAGCACTACGCACAACACAGGTAAGTCAAGGGGACATGTGCAGGCAACACTGTCCATGCGCCAACCACAGGCACACAGGGGAACACACCGTGCATGAAGGTCAGGGGAGTTGAAGGGTCCAGGAATACCAACACACCATCAGAGAGGGGTGAGCACTCATATGGACACACACACACACCAGGCAGCATACAGGGGCAGCAGCACAGCACTGCAGAAATGACATCGCCAACACACAGCACCACCAACCACCCCCACCACCTGGACTGTCCACGTACGTGTGTCAGGACCTGGGCAACCTTGCACCTTGGTGTACAGTGCAATGCAGGCATCATCATGCACACACACCTGTGGACAGCAGTTGGGAGGTGTGCAGGTGGTCCGTGTGTCAGCAGTGACAGAGCACCCAGCAGTGCACTGCCCACCATGACACACATTACACAGGGCAGCACCAGACAGGGCCTGCATTGGGAGACAGCTCAGTCAGGTAGCACTGTCCCACGGCCACCGGATGCGTGGGTGGCCCCGCGTCGGCCTAGCAGCACTGGCAGGCTGAGCAGAGGCCACATCGGGTGGTGCTGGTGCACCACCAGGGGTCCCAGTGCGCGACCGCGACCTTGCCCACACAGGGGTCTGCATCCTGCCAAACAAACTTGCACCAGGGGTGCTCGGGATGCCCACAGCAGAACCCGGTGTCGACAGGCCTGGTGTCGCATGACACCGGGAATGGAGAGTGGAGTGCGCACTGTGTGGGGTGCATGGTACAGGGGCACCTGACAGTGTGGTCAATGCGTTCACCACAGAGACCACTGCCTGGGTCAGCCTGTCAATGGCAGCGGTCACATCCATCCGCATAAGGACCAGCTCGGCTCAGTCCCGAGCACACTCCCTGCTATGCTGCTCCACGGACACAGACATTGCCTCCACGGACCTTGCAACCTGCCCCTGCAGCTGTACCGACTCCTGCAGCAGGCGGGTGTGCGCGTCCAATGGGTACTGTGCCCCAATGGCATCGTGACCCCCAGGGTGTGGATGGTCCTGGTGCACAGCACCCCTTGAGGGTGGCCGCTGTTTGCCAGGACCAGGTATGGGCGGATCTAAGGGCGGTGGACAAGTGCCACTGCTTGACGCTGTCCCCCCAGGCCTGGTGTGCAACTGCTGCTGCCACCCCTCCAACTGCTGAGCCCCCAGGTCCACCTGTTCCACCTCTGTGCTGTCAACAGTGACAGACACCTGCACAGCCACTGATGCTGCCCCACCGGTGCTGACAGGCACAGCCTGGGACTGTGCCAGCATGCTGGTACACAGGTGTGAACCAGGATGGCCCAGGGGCACGTGCTGGCCTGCCATGTGTCCGTCGTGGGACACACACCTATCACTGGCCATTGCAGGCCTGCTATCATCAATGGTGCCAGTGCATGCCACTGCCATAGGCATAGCATGCTGGCATACCTGCATGCCAGACTGCTGTGACACAGGCTGTGCACCCCCTGCACCCGTATCACTGCCGCCGGAGTTGTTGGGCCAGCCTGCATGCTGCTGCAGTGCCTGCAGGCTGGTGGCGGAGGTGGATGGTCCCTCCTCCAGGTCCAGCAGGTCTGCCTCACTGTCTGCACCACCACCACCACCGTCTCCTGCAGATGAACAGGATCTGTAACAGAAAGAGAGTACATGTGAGTGCATGTGAACAACAGCCCCCCCCAACAACATCACCATGTCATACCGTGCAGTGATGGGCTTCCACCTGTCTGGAATCCTCCGCCTGGAATGCCCGCAATGGCACTCAGCTGCATGGCCGTGACCAGTGTCTCCTCAGTAGGGGTCAGCTGCAACACCACTGGTGGGCCCCCACCAGTGGCAGCACGTGCCACCCTGAAGGCTGCCACCTTCTCCTTCAGCCTCCTGCGGTCAGTTCCCATCTTCTTCCAGCATTCCTGCACGGAGTGCTGGCTTCCGTGCAGGTTGACGGCCCGAGCTACCCCTCCCAAGCAGCTGCATGCTCCTGAGGGGTGCCTCCATCCACTCAAAGTGGCTCATCCTCCAGGTAGGCCTGGAAGAGGGCCTCAGTCTCTGCCGTGGTGAAGTTCGGCCTCCTCACGCCCGCCGCCCACAGCCTCAGCCTGGTTCTCGCTCAGTCATGGTGATCTGTATGGGTGGAAGTGGACACCTGTCACTGTGCAGTCCACAGCATTTCCCCATGAGCATAGCTGCCGGCCGGGGGCAGAAGCCCCCTTTCCTCTCGCATGGCAGATACTGATGGAAGGGTGCCTCTGTCCCTTTCTAAGTGCCCTTATCATGCTCAGCCCCTCAACCTATATCATCCTCCAGCACCCCTGCCCATGAGCATTGTCCTGAGCATCACACAGCATGTAACTCACCTCTCACCTGCAACAACCAAATCTGGCCACCACAACCCACTGTCGCATTTTTATAGCGCAACACATGCAAATGAGGTGTGGCGCAACTTTAATAACAGCTAATCGCGCCTACGCGCTTTGAATAGCTGGATCGAATGATTTGCATATGTCGGCTGAATATCGCGTATTTGACTGGCGCTACGCACGGAAGGTCCGGCTGAGCCGATGGCACATGTTTGTGGCTGCGTGTACACTGCATTGCGCATGCCCAGACAGGTTATGATGCGTCGATCGCGCTGCAGACCTGCTGAGCGCGATAGGCGATTCAGGCCATGGCCACCATTGTGCCAGTGGCGCTACAGCACTGGGCACTATATGGCACTGTGGCACTTCTGTGTGATAGTCCACTGTGGCACTGGTGCTCTGCTTAGCAGTCGCGCAGGATGCCTATATGTCCTATGGCACTATGCGGAGCCTTGCGTCATTGCCGTGACCTTGTGTATGCCCTCTGACCCCTGGCGCTGTTGGCATGCCATGTGTACATCCCTATTGCGCTGTCTGGTGACAGTGCCATGTAAAGTGACGGCGCTGTTTGAACAGCGCGATTGGAGCCTGTGCTGGTCTATTGCGCAACAACTCCACGTGGGAATTCTGGCGCAGCGAGGCGCCATATTGCCTGCTGTAAAGTTGGTGCCATGGCTAGGAGGAGGGCAGTGTCCTGGAGCCCGCTTGAAGTGGCCAACCTGGTGGCCCTGGTGGAGCCCACTGTGAGGCACTGTGGTGGGGGCCCCCTCACCATGCCTAGGACCCATGTGTGGCAACGCAAGTGGCCACTGACCTGGTGGGGTCACTGGCTGGGGCCGGTCTGCTGAGCAGTGCGGCACGTTACAGTGACCTCCGCGGAGAACCGGACCTGTTGGCGGCTGCGTTCATGTGCCAGGTGGGGCATGGTGCCTAGGCCAGGTGAGTGTACCATCTATGCACCTATATTCTCTGTAGGGGTGTGTGTGTGCTTGGGTGGCTGTGCATAGGTGTGTCAGTGTGTGCAGCTGTGCGATGGATGGTTATGGCTGTGTGGGCAGGCACTCTCACTGGGGCAGGGGGCACTCTGCTTTTGAGTCACACTGATGTTTGTCTCAACATATGTCTCCCACAGGCCCATTTGTGAGGACACAGGACCAGGGTGATGTGGGCCATGCCAGGGCCCCGGTGCCAGGGGGTGTTGTGCCACAGCAGCAGCAGCAGCAGCCACAGCAGCAGCAGCAGCAGCAGCAGCAGCGGCATCAGCAGCGTCAGACCCAGCTGCTGGAGGAGTGTGAGTATCATTACTTCATGGATGCTATTGCATGCTGGGGGGGGCAAGACCACCAACCATGTGGGACACAACCAAAGGGGAGGTCATTGTTCCACTATACAAAACACTAGTGAGTCCCCACACTGGAGTACAGTGTACAGTTCCGGAGACCATACCTGCGTATGGACATGGACTGGGTGGAGAGGGTTCAGAGGAGGGCGACATGGATGGTGCATGGATTGCATCACAAGTCCTATGCAGACAGGTTGATGGAACTGAACATGTACTCCCTGGAGGGGAGGATGGTGTGGGGATATGATGGGGACATACAAGTATCTTACAGGGGAACAGAGTGCAGGAAAACAATATTTGTAGCGTAAAGGATATTCCAGGACTAGAGGGCATGGGATGCAGTTGGAGGGGCTCGTTTAAGAGGAAACATGAAAGTATTTCTTCACAGAATGGGTGGTGGACAAGTGGAACACCCTGCCAGAGGAAGTGGTGGGGCTGACTTGGTCACAGGATTTATGAATGCATGGGTTAGCCATGAAGGAATTCTGGAGGTCAGGGGTGAGGGAGCGGACTTATAGGACAACAGAGTGAGCGTACAAGGCCAAATGGCCAGACTGGGTGTCCCATAGGCCCTTATCTGCCGACACTGTCTATGTATCCATGTATGTAGGCATGACACAGGTGACCTGCATCACAGTGCAGCATCACGGCGCGTCTGTGTATGCATCACAGGTGGTCCAGGCATGCACTGGGCACATAGCTGTGTAACTGGCATCGCGCACGTTGCCACATCACTTGCCAGCCTAGTTTGTACTGTGATTGACGTGGGCAGTGTGTGTGGGCGGTGGTGCGCATAGCTGATGCCACCTGTTTGTGATGGCCATGTGCATGTTCACTGTGGGTGGGTGCATGCCATCACAGGTGCAGGACATTGGGTTATATGGCTTGCAGGTTGGGTGGTGTTCAGGGTTGTGGTCAGTCTCAGCCATTGACTGTGTTCCCATTTTCCTAGGCCTCGGGATACTCAAGTATGTCCCAGGATCTGCAGGCGCCTCCACCCAGGTTGGACTTCAGAACCAGGAGATCCCTGCAGGCCATACAGCATCAAGGTGATCGGCGGCACTGCGGCACAGGGGCGCCAGCAGGGGAGGACCAGCAGCCAGCTGGGCCATAGCCCACATTCCCTTCCCACTTCTCCCATCCCTTTCACCCTGCCTTTCCTCTCCAAGTTTTTATTCCCTCCTCCTTGAACACCCCTGCCTTTTACCCGTCCCCCCCACTTGTACATAGTTTCACCTGTTCATGTTTATATGTTGTTTTTTAAATATACATTTCTATTTTGATACAACTGCTGTGTTGGTGTCTGCTTTGCAACTGGCTATGGGTGCTCCATTGCAGGGGTGTACATGCCATCTGGGCTGGTATGGTCCTGGGTATATATAGTGTGTGTGTGTGTGTGTGTGTGTGTGTGTGTGTGTCCATGGGGAGGTATCACCAGCATGGCATTGCCTTTCTGTTGGTCTTGCCATCTGCTGCCACCCACTGCTGGGTGCACAGGGTGGGTCTGGCTGGTATGCTTCTCTGCAGCATGGGGTTGACGTGTGGCACGGGGGGTGCATGGTGTTTCCTGCAGTGCCTGTCACTGCACATGAGCGGTGTCTTGGGGTCACGGTGCATGGTGTGCTGTGCGCAGGGGGGCTGATGCACTGTGGTTGTCAACCCCTGTGGACTGTCTCTCTGCCTGCCAGTGGTTGTGCTGGGGTGTCATGGCTCTGCTATGCTTTAGTTGGCTTGTCCCCATGGGCACGTGGATCATCCGTCCCACCCCAATGATGCTGTGCTTGGGTGTGCCGGTGTGGTGTGGGTTCTGCAGTGAGTTCCTGTGCCCATGTGTGGCATGGCTGGCGGTGGGCCCCAGCCTGCCTCCCTGGATTGCAGTTCCATTGCTCTGGGGGCTGTGCTTGCACTATGGCAGCTCTGCAATGCTCAGCTGAGCTTCCATGGTTGCGCCATAGCGCAGCATTTTGGCTCAGCTTCTCCTTCCTGGTTGCGTGATGGCACAGTATGTGCGATATTGAGACATTGGTTGCTTGCGCAATTTGCTCTGCTCCATGTTTGAATATCGCACCTGTTGCGCATTTGCGCAACTGGTTTGCCCTTGCTCCTACTGTTGCGCCAGTTTTCAGCGCAGTTTGAATATCCAGGCCATAATGTTTAAGAAAAACATGTGGCTCTTACTGTAAATTAGAATGTGTGTCTAGGCCTCCTTCTGAGGCCCCAGGTGGCTCTGATAATCATTTGTTCCAAAGGATTTTTAAGTCAATTTGAAGGCATTAAATATCTTTGGTTCTGTTCTGTACTCCACTGCACGGGCATGTCTGTGTCACAAAGTATATCTGTATCTTGTTACAGCATGCTACAGCTATCTCATGCCCATCCCACATGAATCAGAAAAAAGTTTGGGGTGGAGGCGGAGGTGGATCTTATGGCAAAAAAAAATCTAATGCTGCCTCCCAATACTCAGGTTCCAGTTCTTGTACCACCCATTTAAGAAAGAAAATAGTACCCTGCAACCATTGACTAACATTAAAGTGTATTTATTTAAGGGCAGAAAACATTGCTTGGAGGAGGGTAAGGCTGAGGAGACTATTTACACCTTCAGTCAGTTCCATGGACAGAAGACATGACATCACTCCTTTTGTACATGCAGTACTCCTTTAGGCTCTGCCCACAGTCGTAAAAATGCTTGGAAAGAGAAGCTGTAATAAAGTCGGAGTTGCTCACAGTGGTGATGTTGCCATGAAGAGCATAGGTTCTGTGGGTCAGAAGGGTGTTGTACCTATAACACTACTTCTAGCAAAGGTTTATCAGGGGCCAGTAGTACTAGTACTCAAAAAGGAGTAGTTGGCAGAAGTGGTAGGGGTATTACTGGTGCCATAGTTTTCTCAGCCACATCTGTGGCATCAATGCTGGTGGGTGCTGATGCTGACACTCCTGGCAGTGGTGGCAGCAACAATAGGAGCAGTCCAAGAACTCAAAAAAGTCTTGCTCTGGAAATGAGGTTGGGGATGATGAGGTGGTTGATGTTGTTCCTAAAACTAGTGTTGAGGAACTTGAACATGACTCGCTGTCTGATGCAGGAGATCTGACTGTTTCATGCAGGAAACTGGATATTGAAAAGGAAATAGAGGGTGTAGAAAGTGAGGATGATGAGGAGGAGAAGGATGATTTCAGAAGGAGGTTGTCAACCTAGGTGGTGATGGGGATGATGATCTGGACCCTGTATGGGAATCAGAAACAAAAGTAAAGGCCATGCTGCTGAGCCTATGGTGCTATGTACACCACAGTTTCAGGGAATTACCAAAGCCCCCACAATCCTCCAGCTGTTGTTGCTGTTAGCATTGATGAGCCAATAATAACAGAGCATGAGTCACCTACTGTCACAGCAGTGCATAAACCATTCTCCAAAGCACCCATGTCCACCCTTCCAATATCCAGGTACCTGATCCACCACCATGTAAAAACAAGGGGTTCAATTCACAAACCCCCAAGAATGCCGCAAGTCCCAGGTGTGCCCTGTAATGGCCAGAGTAGTAGTGGTGGTTTGAGTAGTGGCAGCCAAAATCATCAAAGCACATCAACCCCAATACATTAAACACCAAAAAATCATGACATTAATTTGTTTAGCATTTGGTTATCACCCTACATGGGCGAGTATTATTGAGTGACTCAATATGAGTGACTCATTAATACAGCTCGTGTGTAGGCTGAAAGAGAGCAAAAGAGCCTGTATGGCGAGTGTAGCAGAGAACTACACTCACTATACTAGGATATAGGCAGGTGTGTGGCCAAATCCTGCCTAGCTGGCAATTTGGCGTAGTGGCTAGAACCGCTGCCTACAGAGCCAACAAACCTGAGTTTGGGTCTCACAGTAGGATAAAGATTTTTTTCCTTTTTAAGTCTGCTCCCCCTAGAGATGATTTTTTTAATTCAGGGTGCTTGACCCCCACAAAGGGGGATGCAGGGGTTCACCCCCCCTTAAAAAATATATTTCTATTGCTGTTCATTGAACATCTAAGGATTGTCACTATTTACAGTGGTCTGTGTTCTTTGTGGTCACTGTTCTATATCAGGCGATGTTTGAGTCACGGTTTGTGTGCCGTGAGGCAAAAGATTCACCCTTATCACATAAATCCCAGCATCTGTGACACCTTGAGTCAAAGGTTAGCACACCAGCCATGCTACCAGTGCACAAAGTCCAGATGTTTGGTCTCCAAAGCCCAACACCCTGAAAGGTACAGCGTACACCGCATAGCATGTTTGGGCATCATAACAAATACCCACCTTAAAATGCTGTTGCATGGGAACTTAATGCAGTCATTTCTGAAATGCTGTAAATTTATCTCTTGCCATTCTGTTTTGTGAAGCATGTAGTTTTCCAATGGCTGAAGGTGTGTGCCTGTCCAAAATGGCAGATTCCATTGCGAACCTGTTTCTCCACCCTTGCCATTCCAGAACTTTATTGGACTGTCACGCACATAGTAATACATTCCCTGAAGCATTCAGCATCACCATTTGTACATCTTAGTGTGGATATGTGGACCTGTTACAAAACAACTGACAAGTCTTATCTATGTGTTACAGTTCACTGGACATGGATACCTGGGGTAGTATGTGAAGCTGAAATGGAGAAAAATTGTACACTGCCCAACTTCAGTGGTAGCAACGTTCCAGGCATTTGCCAGCATGCCATGCTGACAACAAAGACTGTAACAGATTCACACGTGGATCTGAAAATGTTAGAACTGCTCCTGACTAAAAGAGATAAGTAGCTGCACCCACATTCCCTGAAACTGGGTTTCATTGCAAGCTATAATGTCTCTAATGTGGTTAAAAGTATTAGTAATGGTGGGTTTCTCTAGGTTCTTTGCATGGCACACTGTCTTAATCTAGTAGTGCTGGAGTTTCTATCATATTCTGAGATCAAGTCGATGCTGACTGTTGCCAGCCGCATCTGTATCCACTTTTCTCACTCTGGAAAGGCCCATGACCATTTAAGGCAGCTGCAGATCCAGAGCAAGCTGTCTCATTACTGTCTGAAGCTGGAAGTCATCAATAGATGGAACTTGACTCTCTACATGATCGAGTGCTTGTACAAGCAGTACAAAGCCATCTCTGAATACTGTACCTGCTGCTGCATGCAAGCCGTGACAGTCCCAGAGTATCAATGTATCTCAGAGCAGATCAATGGCAGCTAATGAATGGCCTGATCATGATTCTGAGGCTATTCGAACATGCCTCACAGGCAGTGAGGGGAGACACTTCCTGTGCTAATTCAATTCAATTTTATTTGTTAACCAAGTAGGTGCACTAGACCATGGAGGTCTGTTTACGGGCACAACCAAGATGTTTTGAAAACACAGCTTTTACAAATGATTTACAAAAATATATGTACATTCACTAATCATAGATAAGATGAAAGTTGCAAAAATTCTGTTTCAAACAGACTATTGTCCACATTGTGCAAACAGTTGATACATTTACATAGAACTGTACAGACAATTATTAGCATTAACATAGAAACGATGTACATTTGCATTGGGATGTGAGTGACAAATGACCTAATAGTTTTTGTTTAAAAACTTGGATGAATGGAGCTAGTCTGATCTCCTTCAGTATCAGTTAGGCCATCCCACTTCTAAGGGTGCTGAAACAGATGCTTTTAAATGTACAGCAGGCACAAGAAGCAGGTTGAGATATTGGATGCTGTGCCTTAATAGAACACATGCTGCAAGTTTTTGACTGCAATATCTATATTTCCAGCATTTTCAGTTTGCAGATTTTGGTATTCCGCCATGCCAGACCCACAATATAAAAGGGCCTGTCATCAGTACTTAAAGTTGGGAGTGATCAAGTACAAAATCTAATCGATCAACTCATAAGATGGGTTCATGGTGCACAGGTATTATGGTCACAGTTATAGTATGTAAGGCAGAACATAACAGTTGTCACAAAATAGGTGTTGATAACTCCGCAGTTAAATGGGCTGAAAAAAATAGGACTGGTAACAGGCAAAATGAAAATAAATCCACTTTGGGAAGCTTTGTCCAAGGTGAGAACTATAGATGTGGAGTAAAAGGAGGAGAAAGCTGATGAGTCAGCAGGATTGTTTGGTGGACACCAGGGACCTGAACATTTTGGAAGAACCTCTGTTGTAAGGTCACAGATTGGCCAGCACTGACCTCCATAGCAGTGAAATACTTCAGATGTCCACCCTTGAGTGTCAGCATGGTGAGGGTATGCAGCTCGACTGGGGCCATTACATGGGACAGGCATACCAATCTGTCTCCTAGAAATGATGGCTTGCTAACATTTATTAAAATGAATGATTATGCTTTAATTGTCAGTTAACTACATTGTAGTTACATTGTAACTACACTGTAACTGCATTGCAATTGCAATGTAGATGCATGCAACAAACATGCAACTACAGTATAATTACACTGTTGCAGTTAATGATTAGTTATATTGAAACACGCACTTAAAATAGTGTAACCAATGAATGCAGGGCACATTCCATGTTACTCATTTACATTTGCGTTCACAACACATGATGGTGGTGGTGACAAAGAAGAACTAGAACAGCATGGTGGCATCAGCACTGGCAAATTGCCTTCCAGCGCGGTAGATGACACAGTAATGGAGATAAATTTCCCAAGTGGGGACAACTTCTGTCTGGAAGTCTGTGAGGGCCGTTTCCTTGATGACGATTGTAGTAGTACATCAACAGAAAAGTATTAAATCCATCCTTTCCCCTTATCAGTTTAATCCTTTCAATTATAATTCAGTTTTGTTTTCCTGTGAATATTTTTCCTCAAGTTGTGCCACTCTTGTATAAATCCATCTGACGAACACCAGCTGCCATCTCCTATGTAATGCCTACAGACACAGTATAAATATTTGAAGACTACATCAGCCACCCAGCCCACCAGCCTGCCTACCAGCCTTCCTGCCAGCCAGCCCACCAGCCAACCTGCCAGCCAGATTGCCATTTATCCTGCCAGTCATCCCACCAGCCAGACTGTCAATTATTCTGCTAGCCAGTCCACTAGCTATCCTACCAGCATCCCAGCAGCCAGGCTGCCATCCATCCTGCCAGCCAGCCCACCAGGCAGACTGCCAGCCATTCTGCTAGCCTGTCCACTAGCTATCCTGCCAGCATCCCAGCAGCCAGGCTGCCATCCATCCTGCCAGCCAGCCAGCTCACCAGCCAGACTACCAGCCAACCTGCTAGCCAGTCCACTAGCTATTGTGTCAGCCATCCCAACAGCCAGACTCCTAGCCAGCCTGCCACTAAACCGTCCTGCAATCCAAACCACTACCCATCCTGCCAGTCATCTCACAGCCATCCAGACAGCCATACTGCCAGCCAACTCATCAGCAAGCCTACAAACCATCCCACTGGTCAGCCTACCAGCCATCCCACAGGTCAGCTTAACAGCCATCCCACTGATCAGCCTACCAGCCATCCCACTGGTCAGCCTACCCACCATCCCACTGGTCAGCTTACCAAACATCCCACTGATCAGCCAACAAACCTTCCCACTGGTCAGCCTACCAGCCATCCCACTGGTCAGCCTACAAACCTTCTCACTGGTCAGCCTACCAGCCATCCCACTAGCAACCAGCCTGCAAGCCATCCATCCCACTAGTCAGCCTACCAGCAATCCCAGAAGTCAGCCTGCCAGCCATACCACTAGCCAAGCCACCATCAGTCAACGAGACAGACCTCATGCCAAGCCTCCACCCAGCCAGCAAGCCCATCAGGGCAGCAATGCCAGGTATCCAGCAAAAGCCAACATGGTATGCTGTGGTGGTAAGCTATTTTCATTATTTTTCACAGTACTAATCCTCACTGTTGGTGGTGATTCTGTCATCACACAGGAAGGGTCTTCACCTTACTTCCAACACATTGATACATTCAATCTGACATTGGCAGTGTCAGTGGCTCAGTAGGGTAGTGCACTCACCTCTGAAGCAGGGAAATCAGAAGGTTGTGGGTTCTATCCCCACACCAGGCACTTGGATTAATATCCTAATACTGACATTGCAATGCAGCATGAGGGGGTGCTGCACTCCCGAGGTGCTATCTTTTGGATGAGATATTAAACTGAGGTCCCACCTGCCTGTTCTGGTGGAAGTTCATGTGGATGTTAAAGATCCCATGGCACTTCTTGAAAAGAGTAGGGGAATTTGTTATAAAAAAAAACACATCAAATCATATCAATACAATTACATGATACAGTCAATTCAACATAATGATCATAATAACAACAAAAAGACAAAGAACCTCTGTGCGCAAACACTGAGGCAAAGGTTACCCCAAAGGGCATTTGGCTGGGAAGCCAAGTTTCAAGAAAATACAAAATCACACATGCCCCCACAATATAATAACAACAATAGCTTCTGACTTGAGGGTAAATCACCTATTACACATTTTTCAATATCACATATATAGTGGTTTACATCCCTTCTTTATTTCTCCAATTCTGTTTACACTCATACCCTTTACTTATATTTTATAAATCTAAACATCCCTTTCTGCCATTTTGTCATGATGTTTTCAGGGTTTTTTGTAACATCTCTGGTATAAACTGTGTTCATGGCATGTCCTACCAGAATTCTAAATGTTTCGTGGGGCATCATCCATCTTGCTTGCCACAGGTAGTATTTCAAGCAGCAAAAAAAACACCATTAAAGTCCCATGATCATATTTGCTTCGGAGATGTGGACATTTCCCTAACACCAGAATCTCATACGATTATTTAGTTAATCATTTCAGTTTCTATCCAAAAGCTAGAAAGTGCCAAAGGGGCTTAACATACAAGCATGGAAAAAATAAATGATCCTCAGATTCTTCTATGTTTTGACACCCATTATATGGGCAATTTCTCCCCTCTTGAGATTTGTGTTTTGCATTGCCTCTAAGGTTTAAATGCCCACACCAATAACCACAGGATGTTCCACATATGTGTGGGAATCCTGTTATTAAGTGTCTCAAAACTCATCCTCTTAAATTGGGTGGGAAAGTTTTAAACTCTGGTTCTGCAGGATGAATTTTAGACATTATGGAGGTATATAGTTGTGGCCCAGGTATGATACAAATTTGTGATTTAGTTCATTCCCATTTTTGAAGTTTTTGTACTGCTGGTCTAATAAAGGCTGGAACTCATGGTCTGTGAGACAATCTTGGAGGGTTGTTCTCAACCCATGTTTGCAAATACTGAGAAAGATTATTATTGAACCACAAATACTGTAAACTTTGGGATGAAAGAAGTCCTATTTTAAAATTCTGGGATATGAACAATGATCAAACGAAGGAGATGAGGTCAACCATTCAGAGGCCTCCCTGATCCTTAGGTAGATAGGTAAAACATCTTTTTGGGGGGCTCAGCCTTCTGCCCCATACCATTTGGAAGAAACATGCATTTAATCTTATTTCTAGTGTGTTAGGAGGAGGGAATATCATTGCAGTGTACAACAAGCATTTGTCAATGCCGAATGTTGGCTTGCTGACATTGGCATTGGTAGTGCAGGGGTTAGAGAGATGCAAAATAGGCATAGCAGTGAAGTATTGAACTGATGCCAACCCACCCCACACTGCAGAGACTGACAGGCATTGGGGTGTCCCTTTGGGTGTTTGGTAGAGCAGTGCAGAAAAACATTTTGGGCAGGATGTGAAAAATGACAGCTGTACAGTTCATAAGGAGGTGTAAAAAAATGCAAGTGTTGAAAATGTGGCATGTAAATATAGCAAATTTGCAAAGTTAGAAGGGCGCATGGGAAATATACAATGCACGGTTGCAAAACTGCCATTTTATGGGTGTTCGGCACCAAATTTTTGACATAGGCATTTTAGCACCTCTGCTCATGTGCAGTGTCACTGTTATTTCCTCAAAGTGTCCCAAGAAGTGATTTCACACAGCGACCATGCTATTGTGCACTGGAAGTTTGCACATTTTGGCCAGGATATGTGAAATGACAGCTGTACTGTTCATCAAGAGGTGTGTAAAAAATGGCAATGGTGAAAATCCAGTGTGAAAATATCACAAATGCATGACGGTATGAGCGTGCGTGCAATCTGCCAAAGCACGCTCGTAACACAGTCACTTTATGGAGTATCATCACCAAATTTTCAACATAGGCATTTTATGACCTCTGCTCATGAACTGTTCACTGTCATTTTCATAATCTGGCCCAAACACTGATTTCCCACAGCGACTGCGGTATTGCGTGCAGGAGGAAGTGCAGAAACACATTTCGGGCAGGATGTGGAAAATGACAGCTGTACTGTTCACAAGGAGGTGTACAAAAATGGCAAAGCTGAAAATCTGGCATTAAAATATTGCAAATTTGTGAAGTTATGAGCCTGCGTAGCAACTGCGCAACGCACACCCATAAAACAGGCATTTGTTGGATTTTTTCCACCAAATTTGGAACATCAGCTTTTTGAGAGGCTACCTCATGAACACTGGCACTGTCATTTCATTAATGGGCCCCAAAAGGTGATTTCATGCAGTGACTGCAAAATCACCTTTCGAGGCCGAGTAACGCCATGACAGTGATAGAATTCATGAGGAGGGGCCCCAAAAACCCCATGTTGAAAATTTGGTACCAAAATTCCAACAAATGCCCAAGATATGCAGCAAAGTTAAAAAAAAAAAACTATTCATTCTATTATACAGCTTACCGGCATTTCCTCAGTTCACGGTTGGCTTTGAAGAGTGCAGACATGTTCCTGGTCCACTGAAGATCGTCGCGACAGACTCCAGAGGTAAGTATGGGGTGAGGGTGTGTGTGGGGAGGCAGGGTGTGCAGTGGGTGGGTGCAGGTGAGGGGCAGGAGACTACAAGGGACAGTTTTTTATGTTACAGGGGAGGAAGAAAAAAAACTAACATCATGGGACAGTTTTTTTCTTTTCAGGGGACTTGGCACACTGGGATGGGCTCCCATCATGCCACCTAACTGTTTTGGGGGACAGAGGGTTGCTGCAGCTGACAGGGATTTGGCAGTCTCATTGGCAGACAATGGGGGTTAATTTATGCCCGGCGGGATTGGGCACCCGTGGAAGCACAATGACAGCGGGGGGCAGAGCCAAGGGGATTGGTCACCCCTCTCGCATATAAGAAAAGCGTGGGGGGGGCTGATTTATGCCAACAGGGACTGGGCTCCCCCATTGGCACACAATAAAAGTGGGGGGAGGCAAGAACCGAGGAGGATTGGGCACCCTCCCTCGGCATGTAGGAAATGGGGGGGTCTGCTGTATGCCGACAGGGAGTGGGCTCCCCCATTGGCAAATGTGTGTGGCCACAGTAAGCCGGCTGGGGGATTGGGCACCCCAGAAGTCAGCCATTGGGGGCGGCCAGCATGCTGCAAATGTGGTGAACACGCAGGAAGGGTCTGCTGCATCTGACGAGGTTTGCAAGGATAGCAGTGGACCTTTCCTTAGATGTGCTCACCACATTAGCATGTATGGTGTGGCTGACAGCATGCAGACTGATTGGGGAATGAGGGATGCACCTACTGATGCGTGCCCTGCATTCACCCAACAGCAGCTGCGCCTCCAAAACTGCACTACCACAAGATGTTGACTTGTGCACAGGTGCAGCAAGCCAACATAAAAAAGGGGATAATAATTGTTTTTATTATGAGTACTCTTAATTTTTGATAACCTTCAGGACTTCCATCTATTTACTTTAGATTCAACCCCTTACAGTGCTATTTCCCAATTTTCTAGGAAGAGGTTACATGGTCCAAAGTGTATATCTAAAATGTTCTGTGACTCTGTGGAGATGTGTATTTTATTTATAGCTACTGGTTCTTGGCCGGCACTACCAAGAACCAGACCTTTACATTTGTCTGTATTCAGTTTAGAATTTGAAACTTTGGAGCACTCTTGTAGTTGCCCTATTATAGCCAGGATCTGCTTAGGTTTGGCCCAAAACAGGCAGATGTCATCTGCATAGGCTTGGGTTTTTATGAGATCATGTCCTGAGGGTCCCTGCAAGCCCTCCCATGTCCGTGTGATATTCAGTTTCCTAACTAATGGGTCAAGACAAATATATAGCAGGGGGCTGAGGGGGCATCCCTGCCTGACTCCTGTATAAATGGTGATACCCTCTGTCACCTTTTCATTAATGATGGGGTATACAGTTGCCCTAGAATACAATAGTTCTATTTTGTTGACAAAGTCCATTGGTATTCCATACTGTTTTAATGTCTGAAATAGGAAGGGATGTACCCTATCAAAAGCTTTACTCTGATCTTGAGTCAGAATACAACCTTGTTTTTTTATTTCTTTCATAATAGTCAATTATGTATCTAATTATCATTAGGGCATGTTGTATTTTTCTCTCCAGTAGGCTGCAAAATGGGGCAGGGTGTATTAATTTAAATGATATTTTCCTTAACCTATTATTTAATGTTTGTGACAGGATTTTAAAATCTGAGTTTAATAGGGTTATAGGTCTCCAGTTTGAAATGTCCAATCTATTTCCTGATTTGTACAAATAAATCAAGAGTTCTGATGTAAATTGGGAGGGGGCTGACGACTTCTGAAAAAGAAGGTAAAAACTTCCAACAAACATCTTGCCATTCTCCCAGGGAAGGTTTTATAAAATTTGTACGGGAGACCATCTGGGCCTGGAGAAGCCCCAAGATAAAATGTTTTAATTACTGATTCTGTCTCCTCCTCTCCTCTCCTGTCAAGGGAGAATTTAGTTCTAAAAGTTCCTCTTCTGGCAGGTTTGTTTGCACATCTTTTAAATAGTTGGTGGTATTCTCCTCAGTTGGGGGGGGGGTCATTTCATGAGATCTCATTAACAACTGCACCAATCTGTGTAGTACGTCTTCCTTTTCCACAATGCTTCCCTGCTCATTTTTTAATTGTTGAAAAGCCATTGTGCCTGTCCTTTTATTGCATGCCTCGAAGGGGTCTCCTATTGGGGATTTTTGGGTTCCATACTGTAGTCTTGCATTCAATGTTTTTACCCTATCATACTGGAAGTTTTTCATGTCTTCTTTTACTTGTTCTATTTGTGAACTAATGTCTTGTCTAGAAGTAGAGTTTTGAGTGTAGAGGTTTTGCAATGTTGTTCTTAGTTTCAGGTAATGAAAAAACTTACTGCTTTCTGTATGTTTTCCATGATTCCGGAACCATTTTGCTATATCCTGCTTTGTGTCAGCCAGCCAATCACCTAGGTCCTTGTAAAGATCACTTACCAAGGTCCTGGAGCTTAGAAATACCTTGCTGTAAATAAGAATGCAGGTGTTCAGTCTCCATCTTTTATTCTGTCTAGTTTGGTGTGGGAGGGTCTGGAAGGAAGTCTGAATAAGTAAATGATCCAAAAATTCAGTAGGCAGGGTTTGAAAGCTGGGAGTTGGCAGGTTTTTAAAAATAAAAATATGGTCCATAGCTGAGGTTGATTTGCCTCTCCTATAAGTGGATTTGTGGCCACGAGACTGGTACTGGGCATAGTCCAGGACATCTGCAGTGGTTATACATTTTATGAGAGCATCCGCATCACAATGAGCTTTTTTCCATTCCCATATTTGTTTTACTGGGGTAAATCACAGTTAAAGTCACCACCTAGAACAACATGTGATGCTGTATATAAATAAGGCTACTCTGTCGGCCTTGGACTGGGGCCTGTAAACATTAATTAACCTATATGGTACTTGTTCTCAACAACCATACAAAATAAGCAGTTTCCTTGGAATAAGGTCCATAATCCTTACCATAGTAAAGGAGAAGGAGCTAAAAACTATTTCTACACTGTCTGCCTTGTCTGCTTCAAATTACCAGAAGAATGGACCCCAGTGCCATTCTGCTCAAAAGGATCTAAGTTGGTCTGAGGTGAACATCCATGTTTCTTGTAAGAAGCACATGTTTAACTTAATGTCCAACAGGTGTTGAAATAGAGCTTGTCTTTTTTTTTAGAGTATTTAATAAGTTGTGGCAATTACTTGACCCTAAGCCCAATTTGTGCATTCCTATAGTTTTGTTTTAGGGCCCTTTTTTCCTTTTCTTTTTCTCTTCCCCTTGTATTCCATTAAGTCTGAGCTACCTCCATGTGCTTGAGAAAGGAGGAGTTCTGATCCATGGCTGACTCCTCACCTGGAGGTGCTAGGACTGAAAAAGGGTTGGTTGCCTCAATTATCTGAAGTTCAGGGGGAGGTTTTGTGTTCCTGGTCACTCTCCTTTGGGGAGGTGGTGTTTGGTTTGGGGGGAGGGGGGGTATGTCTCCTATTGCTCCATTAGTCTGATTCTCTGAGTAACAAACTGGTGGGAATTCGTCCCATTGGATCCGAACAAGTGTGGAGGGTCCAGTTCTTCCCGGTTGTTGTTTCCTACTGGCTTATCAATGGTCAGATCACTCTAATTTGGCTCTTGAGGTATGGGTTTGGGGTTTGGGGGGTTGGGGTGGAGATGGGGGGTTTGGGGAGTGGGTCCCTCTGGATCTACCTTTGGTGACTCTGAGGGTTTTTTTTAGCTTCCTCCTGTGCTTTTTGTATAAGTAATTCTGGACTGATAACTGAAGCTTTATTCCTTGCTGCCCATGGACGTCCGGAGAAAGTGTGTCTTGTTTCCTCTCATGGATCACACTTAGTTAAATTTGTGCACTGCATGGTGTTATGACCCACCTCTCCACAGTTGTTACATCTTGGTCTATCACAGATGCTCGAGAGGTGGGTGCAAGCTCTGCACTTACAACAGGTGTGAGGTTGCCCTGAGTAAAAACATACCGCTCTGACCCTGCCCAATAGAAATGAGTTTGGGATATGCTCAATTTCATTTTCAGTCTGCCTTAACTTCACTTTGTACTTCCAACCTCTTGTCCAAAATAATTTTGAATCTAACAGTGCTTCAGGTGAGCTTAACACATCGCATTTCTGCAACAACCAATATGTAATGTCTTCAACAAGTACCCCTTCATTCTGAACATAACAGTAACATATTTTATGAGTGATTTTGTCAGGGGTATTACCAAAAAGGGGGACTACATGGGGAAGAATTGGACTTGATTGTACCGTCACCAGAATAACTCAAGAGCATAGGATGATCTAAAATTAATGTCGTAATTATCATCCCCTTAGATATTTATGTAATGCCCCAAAGTTGGGCATCCCAAAAAGTTTAAAAATAAATAAATAAATTAAGGGTTCACAGGTGCTCAGGGTACCTGCTGCAGGTGTAGGCAGCAGGATACTATGGTAAGGGGCCCCTGAGAATAAAAGATTCACCTCCTTGTAATGGAAAAAAATGTAAAATAATGCAGAGAAGTGCCCTGTGCACTTACAGTATGGTCAAAAGGCAGATTTAAAAGCAATAGATGTCATAACGGCCTGGATGGAATGTTGTGCTGAGTGGCTCATGCACAGCATTCCACTCCAGCCAATCTAGAACCCAGGCAGGTATAAGTTTAAAAAAATAATTGTTCTGTTGATCAGTTGTTGCTGGGCTGTGGAGTAGAGAGGATCACAGGAGTGCAACAGGGGCTTGTGGCTTACCTGGAGTCGTGAAGCCAGTCCTGTTGACGCCGTGGTGATTCCCCTCCTCCAGTCCACTGAAGACTTCCTGCTCCGTGGTGTTCAGTGGTCAGTGGTGCCATCGGGGCACCACGAAGAAGAAAATCAGCCGTTTACCACGGTTTGGGGCTTGTACGCCCTTTGCTTTATTGTTTTGACCTCCCAAGTATTTTCTAAGTTTATTGTGGTCCCCCCGTCAGCAGCCCTGCCAGCTGCATCACTCCCGTATCTCTGTCGGCTGTCCCAGGTCCCCTAGCCGTCCCCTCAGCTGCCTGCCAAACTCCCTCCCTCAGCCAGTAAGACCTCTCGCCTCCCGAGACCGCAGCAACCTCCCTGTAACAGACAACAGAGCGGTGAGTCAGCGGCAAAGCGGCTAAAAGCCGAAAAACCATTGGGTCAGAAGGACCCTATATTGCATATTCATAAGGAGGCGGGGTTAGCAACGCCCATAGGAGGGGCTGAAAAGCAAAGCCTGCATAGCAGCCTATGAATATTTATGTGGAAGCAGGATTTGGGGGCGGAAATTCAAGACTGAATGATGGCAGGCTCAGGGAGCCTGTATATTTAAAGGGGCCACGCAGTTTTAAAAGGGCAAGTCAGGCCCAAAAGTAAAGTAGGGCATCAGACCCAGTATAAAGAGGGGCATCAGGCCCAGAATTAAGAGGGGCACCAGGCCCAGTATTATGAGGGGCACCAGGCCCAGTAGTAAGTGGGGTACCAGGCCCAAGATAACGTAGGGTGTCAGGCCTGAGGTAAACGTAGGGCATTAGGCTTGAGGTAAAGAGTGGTGCATAGGGAGGCCCCGGCCTAAGCGGAAGAGGGCAAGCCAGCCTAGTGGTACTATAGGGAGGCCCCAGCCTAGTGGAATAGGGCAAACCAGCCTAGTGGTACTATAGGGAGGCCCCGGTCTAGCGGAATAGGGCAAGCCAGCCTAGTGGTACTATAGGGAGGCCCCGGCCTAGCGGAATAGGGCAAGCCAGCCTAGTTGTACTAAAGGGAGGCCCCAGCCTAGCAGAATAGGGCAAGCCAGCCTAGTGGTACTAAAGGTAGGATTTCTTAGCCACAATGTACTGAAAGAGATCCTATTCCAGAAGACCCTACATTTAGAAACAGGGGTTCATTTAAGAGCGTTTGATTTGCCTATACTGTGAAACTACCGTAATTACTGTTCTGCTTATGCTGAACTATTGCCCTAAGTACCTGAACTATTGCCCTAAGTACCTGAACTATTGCCCTAAGTACCTGAACTATTGTCCTAAGTACCTGAACTATTGCCCTAAGTACCTGAACTATTGCCCTAAGTACCTGAACTATTGTTCTAAGTACCTGAACTATTGTCCTAAATACCTAAACTATTGCCCTAAGTACCTGAACTATTGCTCTAAGTACCTGAACTATTGCTCTAAGCACCTGGACATTGGCCCTCATCAGTAATAATTACTCCAGAAGTTATAATTTGCCCTCCTCTGGCAAATTATTGTATCCTTCCACAGTTCTTTGTGCATTCTTCAGTTATTTGTTTACTACTGTATGAAGACAGTCTCAATCTTCTACCACACTGCAGACTCATAGTGTGGTCTGTAATCCCATGTACTCAGAATCAGTCTCTACTCAGAAGAAGATGTCCTCTCCACATTCTTCACTCCTGGGAGATCATCCATCAGCTCATCACGTCCGTCTGTGTTGTCCGCCGCAGTCAAGTCCATCACCAGTCGTACAAGTCATACCTGCCGTTTTCTTGTTTTCACAGCTTGAAAGTACGTCCGCCGACACGCATCACGACAGCCGTGCCAGTGTCATTCCGTATGGTTCCTGTTCCGATGTCCCGAAGTTGGTCGCCCTCTACAGAAGAGTGAGCTCATCCTGGAGAACCTAGTTTGTGCCCCACCTGGTCACTCGCCGAAAGTCGAGTCCATCGAAGCCCAGTACGGGACGTATCCACCATTTCTTTGTTTTGTGTTTGTTCCTGATCCTAGGATTGCAGAGTCAACCATCATCTCTTCAGATTCTTATGGTTCCTGGTCCTGTCAGAGTTCCTTCTGAGTTCTGCTGGCCCTTGGAGTGTCGCAGCATCAGTCAGGTCATGGTAGTCCTCAATTGGATTCATCGCCATGCAGATCTTGATCTATCTTCATCCTTGGCGACCCTGGAAGTGGGTTTTGGCCAAGGAACCCTTTGTTTTCAGTGTGTTATTTCAGGAACCAGTTTCTCTGGTTCTACATTCCAGCAGTCATGTAGAGAGTGGGCTTTTGGCGAAGAATGTATGGTCTGTTTACCAAACCTCTCACCACCCCAGTGGCCTTATCTATGTCCTTGCCGGGAATTGTGATTAGGGTTCTACAGTTCTGTTTTACTTCCCTTGTAGCTACCAATGAAGAACGACGGTGTACACGAAGATGCCGGATCTCTGGACTCTTGTAATATCTGGACTCTTATGGAAATGTGTGATGATAATTACCCTGGTACAGTTTTGAGTAGCTTATGTTACATGATCATCATCTAAGAGTATAGAAGTGTAGAATAATTTCAGAATAAGAGTGGCAGTAGGCCTAAAGTTTATTCTTGTGGTAATAACCTTAGTAGTGGTAGATAAAGGTATTTCCCTGTTTATTGCACTATTGTTCTTGGGCAACCCCTCTTCCCTCTTGTGACTGTGTCTCTCTACCCTTGGTACAAAATAAATGCCCTGTGGGCATTGAAGCACTAAGTTGACTCCTGCCTCTCCTTGTCTGGGTAGCGGTTATCCTATCCACATAATTTGGACCTTGGTGCCTCGCTCATCTCTTTTCACCACCTTTAGAGTAAAGCACACTTAACAGAACACCTCCAGTTCATCACATCACGAGCATCACAAAATAAATTGGCATAGTCGGCAGGATTGAGATAATTATTTATCCGAGGAGTGCAAAGTTTGAGTGGCTTAGTAAGAAGCACAGATGGAGCCAGAGTGTAGTAGTGGATTGTCTGGGGGAGATAGAGAGTCGGCTGGAGGGGACTGAGATGGACCTAGAGGGAATATCCCACCATCTCCACTAACCATGCCATATTACTTTGGAGCACCGTGGCTTCCACAGTTTTCCAGAGAAAAAGATGGGGACGGAACCAGCAACCTGGGGGAATTCCGTTCAAAGATGCAGGCCATGTTTCAGTTGTATCAGATCCCTGAGCAACAGAAAGTCAAAATTTTAATCGGGCAACTAAAGGGAGCTGCCCACCGAGAGGTCCAATCCTGGCCGAGTGGAGCAAAAGCCACAGCGGACCAGATACTCCGGAGGCTACAGGAGATCTTTGATGCCAGGACCATGTCTGACCTCAAAATGAAGTTCTTTTTGTGTATCCAGAAATCTCAAGAGACCCTGAGAGAGTTTGCACTGAGTTTGCAAGAGCTGTTACGAGCGATAGAGTAGACGCAGCAGAGGTCCTAGATGCAGATCGAGTACTAGTCGAAAAATTTGTTGAAGGAGTGCAAAGTGAGGTCCTGAAGAGAGAACTACGCATGCTGCATTTACAAAACCCTGAAGTTGACTTTCTGGATTTTAAGGAGAAAGCCATTCAAATATTTGGTTCAGGACATTACAGAGGGGAAGCTCTGGCATATCCCCAAATGGTAACCTCTATGGAAACTCAATCGCCAACCTACACTACAAAAGGATGGAAAGAAGACCATTCTTGGCAATTAGGACTCCAGCCAGAGGAAATGTCCTTACAAAGATGAGAACCGGGAAGAGAAGCTGTTGCCTACCTGAGCTGGTGTTCAGAACATGAGCAGATACATGAACTAAGGATACAGACTGGCACTCAACAACACTTGGAGCTGACTTAGCAGATTGCTACACTGACCAACCAGATGGCAGAGATGTATAAGGAAATGCAAAATTGGAAAACTGGTTGGAAGAATGAGAGAAGCTTTGCTCCATCAGGGAAAGAAAGGAAGCATGACCAAATGAACCACTCAAGAAGGAGTGAAGGGAGACGCTCCACAGATCAGTTTGATAGCCAAGGAAGGCCCATATGTCTCCGGTGTGGTGTTAGTGGCCATACAGAAAGGAGATGTGGTCAACCAGTCAATAACACCTTAAATTTAAACAGAAATTCTTTGGGGATGAGGACTGACCCTCGAAGAGCAGCTGATCAGGTCCAGCAGTCCCACTAGAGCAGTCGTGTTTTGTTGGTAGAAGCCCAATGATACCAGTCAAGGTCGATGGCATCGAGCTTATGGCATTATTAGACACCGGATCACAGGTTACCACATTGCAAGGACAAGAGTTCCAGAGATACTGGACACCTAATGATCTGAAGCCACCTCCTAGATCATGGGTAAAGTTGATAGCGAGCAACAATGATGAAGTACCATATTTAGGCTATCTGGAAGCCGATGTACAGCTAGGAAAAAACATTCAATGCAACACAAACATCATTGTGAGCAACATTG
Source organism: Neoceratodus forsteri (assembly GCA_016271365.2). Taxonomy (NCBI): domain Eukaryota; kingdom Metazoa; phylum Chordata; order Ceratodontiformes; family Ceratodontidae; genus Neoceratodus; species Neoceratodus forsteri. Next base: position 760,569,476 of record CM057455.1, on the reverse strand, counting down.
AGAGTGATCAGCTGCCACCACTAATTCTAGGGATGAACGTGCTACAAAATTGCTTTGGTGAATTAGTGAGCATCCTCCAGCAGCAAGCCAAATACGTACCTCGAGTGGAGAAACATACCTTGCAACAAACTATCTACAATTTGCAATGCCATCAATGATTCACTAATGCTGAGGGTGAAATCAGTAAAGTAAGAGTGACGGATGCTAGACCAGTAACCTTGAAGCCAGGCACTGAAACCACTCTGTGGTACAAAGCAAAGGTGGGCCCGAGGGGTCAAGATTATGATGCCCTAGTGGAACCTTACCCAATGAACAAGGAAGAGCCAATAATAGTAGCTCAGAGTGTAGCTACGGTGATCAGAGGTAGGATACCAGTCTGAGTGCTAAATTACGGGACTCATGATGTACATCTGTATCGGAACCAGCCGGTAACTCAGATCCACATGGTGTGTTTACAGGACATTGTCAAAGCTGGGGAAGAAATAGAGAAAGTGCTGGAAGATGGGATAGAAAGCGACCAGAGACCAGAATGGACCAAGGAGATTAAAGTAGGCAATCCGAAGACCAGCATGAAGCAAAGAGCCGATGTTTTGAAAGTGGATTTACACTGAAAGGAAGCTTTTAGCCAACACCCCTTAGATTTTGGGTTAGCTCGTGGGGTACAACATCGCATCAATACCCATGGACATCCACCTATCCAAGAGCAATTTAGGCCTATTTCACCAGCCATGTACCAGCAAGTGAAAGAAATGATTAAGGAAATGAAAGAGGCTAATGTGGTGAAAGAAAGTCACAGCCCTTGGGCAGCTCCAATTGTGCTGGTAAAAAAGAAGGATGGTAAGATCCGATTCTGTGTGGATTACCACAAGTTAAATGCCATCACCCATAAGGATGCGTATCCTTTGCCTAGGATAGAAGATTCTCTCATGGCTCTTCAATCAGCAGCCGTATTCTCCACTCTAGATTTGACCAGTGGATACTGGCAAGTTCCTATGGCGTCAAAAGATCAAGAGAAAACAACCTTTATTATCCCCATGGGTCTCTTTGAATTCACCAGGATGCCTTTTGGATTGTGTAATGCACCGGGAACTTTTCAAAGGCTGGTGGAACATTGTCTTGGAAGCCGAAATTTCGATACCCTGTTGCTATATTTAGATGATATCATTGTATATTCAAAAACTCACGAAGATCATTTGTGTCACCTGGACAAAGTGTTCCAAAAGTTGATGCAGTACAATCTGAAAATAAAACCCTCTAAATGTCACCTGTTGCAGACTAAAGTGAGTTATCTGGAACATACAGTCTCCGCGGATGGAGTGACGCCAGTCCCAGAGAAGATCAAAGCAGTAAAGAAATGGCCTGTTCCTACTACCATTAGAGAGGTCCAAAAATTCTTGGAATTTGTTGGATATTATCGTAGATTTATTAAGAACTTCTCTCAAATTGCTGTGCCTTTACACGAACTTTTGAGAGGATCAACAGAGGGTAGAGTCCCAAAGAATCGTCTGGTTACATGGGGTACTGAGCAACAAGAGGCCTTCAATCAATTAAAAACAATACTAACTGAGGCTCCTATATTGGCGCATCCAGATTATGCAAAACCTTTTCTGTTGTATACCAATGCCAGCAACAAAGGGTTCAGTGCCATACTCGCACAAGAACAGAATGGTGCGGAAAGAGTACTAGCCTACGCAAGCAGAGGATTAAGAGTCTCCTAGTGGAATGATGCCCGCTATAGCTCTTTCAAATTCAAATTTTTAGCGCTAGTCTGGGCTATCACCGAGAAATTTTGGCAATATTAAGCTGCCATCCCTTTCATGGTTTTCACGGACAATAATCCTTTAGCACACTTGAATACTGCAAAGCTAGAAGCCCTCGAGCAAAGGTGGGCCTCTTGATTCGCGAATTAACAATTTTCCTTAAAGTATTGCTCTGGTAAAGCTAATGCGAATGCTGATGCCTTGTCCCAGATGCCTGGAAAAAGAGGATCAGAAATAGATGACACCCCACTGGAAAATATAGAAATGCCACCTTTTCTGCAGGTACCAGCTGAGATTGTACAGGCCTGTTGTCAAATTACTCCTGAGTTTAAAGTGGAAGATCAACCAGAAGTGGATGACATGATTGCGAATCAAAAGAATCTATGGGTAAAACTACAAAGCCAAGACCCTATAGTTCACCAAGTAAAAGCTCTAGTTGCTCAACAGAAGCACATGACCCAAAAAGAAAGAAGGAAGTTGAACACAGAAGTGATGAAACTTTGGAAACACCAAACTCATTTGACCATAGAAGATTATCATCTGGTTAAGAAAAGTAGAGATCCTACTACACACACAGGAGTAACTCAAATCGTAGTTCCAAAGACCAGTGCTTCAGTAGTGTTGGAGGCGTACCATGATAATTCAGGATATTTTGGTCACAAGAAAACTGAAGCTATCATCAGAAGGAGATTTTATTGGGAAGGAATGCAAAACGATATAATAAAATGGTGTGAGGAATGTCCAGCATGTAACTTAAAGCGCAAGGAAAAGGTGAATCAGAGAGCTCCTCTCCATCCAATAGTCAATAATGCACCATTGGAACTAGTTGCTCTTGATCATTTGAAGTTAGACCCTAGCACAAATGGACACATTTATATCCTCACTATGGTGGATCACTTTTCCAAGTTTGTGGTTGCAAGCACAGTAAAAGACCTATCTGCTCGAACTACTGCTGAAACCTTTATGAGATGTTTTGTATGACTTTATGGATATCCTACAAAAATCCTAACAGATCAAGGAACGTCTTTCGAATCTCAACTCTTTCGTGAACTTTGTGCCCTGTATGGAAGCCATAAGTTAAAGACCACTGCTTACCACCCCCAAGGTAATGGACTTTGCAAAAGAACAAACCAGATTCTCCTAGGAATGTTGCGAGCTCTACCAGAATATAAACTTCCCTTCTGGCCAGCTTTACTTCCCGAACTCACGTATCTTTATAATAATACAATTCATTGCTGCACGGGTTATACACCTCGTTATTTAATGTTTGGATGACACAGAAGACTTCTGATGGACTTAGTGCTGGAAGTACCACAAGAAGAAACTAAAATAAAGAAACCAGTGACAGGTTGGGTCCAAGAACACAATCAACGTTTGCAGGAAGCTGGAAAAATTGTTGGTAGACACATGGAGCAAGCACGGCAAAAGCAAAAAGCAAACTACGATATCAAGCCCAAAGCTACACATTTACTTGTCGGAGAAAGAGTAATGTTGAAGAAGACCCAAAAATGCAGCAAACTGTCTTCAAAGTGGGAACCAGAACCTTATTATATTATCGAGATACCTTATCCTGAACTACCGGTATACAGAATCCAACAGGAATTTGGACATGGTACCAAGATTGTCCATCGCAATCTCCTAAAAGCTTGCACTTTCAGAGACACTGTGATCGTTAAAGAACAGGACAATCCTATGCCAAAAGAGAGGCAGGAGTCCACAAAAGACAAAATGTGGGAACTAGAATCACCAACAAATTGGTGTACAGAACCTTGGACTCGTATTTCGCATATGCATTCCCATGACTATTGGAATTGTGTACCAGTGATAGCTCCAGAAATACCAGATTTCCTGGAAAGAGAATGTATTCTTCAAGAACCTGTTGATTTCCAACCCCGCAGATCTCAAAGATCAAACACAGGTATCCCTTCTAGAAGGTATATCACAGAAGATTCTCAACTCGTACCTTGGTACAACAGGTAGATCTTATCCAAGTAATTTCCCAGACACAGTCACTTTAGGGTAAATCTTTAAAACAAAAATTTACAGTATAGTAAATGTTTTAAGAATATTTTAGAGATTTTAAGAGTGTTTTATTAACGTAAGACTTCATAGAGTGTTAAGTAAGATTTTAGAGGTTGTTAAGATGATAAATTTTATAAAGTGTAACGGGAATACATGGGAACATGTATCTTTAGGTGGGCCTGAATCTGTAATGCCCTAAAGTTTGGCATTCCAGAAAGTTTAAAAATAAATAAATAAATTAAGGGTTCACAGGTGCTCAGGGTACCTGCTGCAGATGTAGGCAGCAGGATACTATGGTAAGGGGCCCCTGAGAATAAAAGATTCACCTCCTTGTAATGGAAAAAAAATTAAAATAATGCAGAGAAGTGCCCTGTGCACTTACAGTATGGTCAAAAGGCAGATTTAAAAGCAATAGATGTCACAATGGCCTGGATGGAATGTTGTGCTGAGAGGCTCATGCACAGCATTCCACTCCAGCCAATCTAGAACCCAGGCAGGTTTAAGTTTAAAAAAATAATTGTTCTGTTGATCAGTTGTTGCTGGGCTGTGGAGTAGAGAGGATCACAGGAGTACAACAGGGACTTGTGGCTTACCTGGAGTCATGAAGCCGGTCCTGTTGACTCCATGGTGATTCCCATCCTCCAGTGCACTGAAGACTCCCTGCTCCATGGTGTTCAGTGGTCGGTGGTGCCATCGGGGAACCACGAAGAAGAAAATTGTCCGTTTACCACTGTTTTGGGCTTGTAAGCCCTTTGATTTATTGTTTTGACCCCCCCTGAGTATTTTCTAAGTTTATTGTGGTCCCCCGTCGGTAGCCCTGCCAGGCGCATCACGCCCGTAACTCTGTCGGCCCTCCCAGGTCCCCTAGCCATCCCCTCAGCTGCCTGCCAAACTCCCTCCCACTGCCAGTAAGACCTCCCACCTCCCGAGACTGTAGCAACCTCTCTGTAACAGACGACGGAGCGGTGAGTCGGCGGCAGCACACACTGTGCTGACCGCCCATTTTAGCAGAGACTGTTTTTATTTTGTTTAATTCAAAGTGCGCAGAAGGCGCTGGGGAGAAGTGGCTAAAAGCCGAAAGACTGTCGGGTCAGAAGGACCCTGTATTACATATTAATAAGGAGGTGGGATTAGCGGCGCCCATAGGAGGGGCCGAAAAGCAAGGCCAGCATAGCGGCCTATGAATATTTATGTGGAGGCAGGATTTGGGGCAGAGATTCACGACTGAATGATGGCAGGCTCAGGGAGCCTGTATATTTAAAGGGGCTATGCAGTTTTAAAAGGGCAAGTCAGGCACAAAAGTAAAGTAGGGCATCAGGCCCAGTATAAAGAGGGGCACCAGGCCCAGTATTAAGTGGGACACCAGGCCCAGTAGTAAATGGGGCACCAGGCCCAAGATAATGTAGGACATCAGGCCCGAGGTAAAGAGTGGTGCCATAGGGAGGCCCTGGCCTAAGCAGAAAAGGGCAAGCCAGCCTAGTGGTACTATAGGGAGGCCCTGGCCTAACAGAATAGGGCAAGTCAGCCTAGTGGTACTATAGGGAGGCCCCAGCCTAGCAGAAAAGGGGAAGCCAGCCTAGTGGTACTACAGGGAGGCCCCGGCCTAGCGGAAAAGGGCAAGCAAGCCTAGTGGTACTATAGGGAGGCCCCGGCCTAGCGGAATAGGGCAAGCCAGCCTAGTGGTACTATAGGGAGGCCCCGGCCTAGTGGAATAGGGCAAGCCAGCCTAGTGGTACTAAAGACAGGATTCCTTAGCCACGATGTACTGAAAGAGATCCTATTCCAGAAGACCATACATTTAGAAACAGGGGTTCATTTAAGAGTGTTCGATTTGCCTGTACTGTGAAACTACTGTAATTACTGTACTGCTTTGCTGAACTATTGCCCTAAGTACCTGAACTATTGTCCTAAGTACTTGAACTATTGCTCTAAGTACCTGAACTATTGCCCTAAGTACCTGAACTATTGCCCTAAGTACCCGAACTATTGTTCTAAGTACCTGAACTATTGTCCTAAGTACCTAAACTATTGCCCTAAGTACCTGAACTATTGCTCTAAGTACCTGAACTATTGCTCTAAGCACCTGGACATTGGCCCTCATCAGTAATAATTACTCCTGAAGTTATAATTTGCCCTCCTCTGGCAAATTATTGTATCATTCCACAGTTCTTTGGGCATTCTTCAGTTATATGTTTACTACTGTACGAAGACAGTCTCAATCTTCTACCACACTGCAGTCTCATTGTGTGGTCTGTAACCCCACGTACTCAGAATCAGTCTCTACTCAGAAGAAGACATCCTTTCCGCATTCTTCACTCCTGGGAGATCATCCATCAGCTCATCACGTTCATCTGTGTTGTCCGCCGAAGTCGAGTCCGTCGCCAGTCGAACAAGTCGTACCTGCCGTTTTCTTGTTTTCACAGCTTGAAAGTACGTCCGCTGAAACGCATCACGACAGCTGTGCCAGTGTTGTTCCATATGGTTCCTGTTCCAGATGTCCCGAAGTTGGTCGCCCTCTACAGAAGAGTGAGCTCATCCTGGAGAACCTAGTCTGTGCCCCACCTGGTCGTTCGCCGAAAGTCAAGTCCGTCGAAGCCCAATACGAGACACATCCACTGTTTCTTTGTTTTGTGCTAGTTCCTAATCCTAGGATTGCAGAGTTAACCATCATCTCTTCAGATTCTTATGGTTCCTGGTCCTGTCAGAGTTCTTTCCGAGTTCAGCTGGCCCTTGGAGTGCCGCAGCATCAGTCAGGTCATGGTAGTCCTCCATTGGATTCATCGCCACGCAGATCTTGATCTATCTTCATCCTTGGTGACCCTGGAAGTGGGTTTTGGCCAAAGAACCCTTTGTTTTCAGTGTGTTATTTCAGGAACCAGTTTCTCTGGTTCTACATTCTGGCAGCCTTGGAGAGAGTGGGCTTTTGCCGAAGAATGTATGGTCTATTTACCAAACCTCTCACCACCCCAGTGGCCTTATCTAGGTCCTTGCTGGGAACTGTGATTAGGGTTCTACAGTTCTGTTTTACTTCCCTTGTAGCTACCAACGAAGAACGATGGTGTACACAAAGACGCCGGATCTCTGGACTCTTCTAATATCTGGGCCCTTATGGAAATGTGTGATGATAATTACCCTGGTACAGTTCTGAGTAGCTTATGTTACCTGATCCTCATCTAAGAGTATAGAAGTGTAGAATAATTTCAGAATAAGAGTGGCAGTAGGCCTAAAGTTTATTCTTGTGGTAATAACCTTAGTAGTGGTAGATAAAGGTATTTCCCTGTTTATTGCCCAATTTTTCTTGGGCAACCCCTCTTCCCTCTTGTGACTGTGTCTCTCTACCCTTGGTACAAAATAAATGCCGTGCGGGCATTGAAGCACTAAGTTGACTCCTGCCTCTCCTTGTCTGGGTAACGGTTATCCTATCCACATAATTCGGACCTTGGTGCCTCGCTCATCTCTTTTCACCACCTTTAGAGTAGAGCACACTTAACAGAGCACCTCAAGCTCATCACATCACGAGCATCACATTTATAAATGCAAACATCTCTCTAGGTGAAAAGTGCAAGGAGTCTTTCAACAGTTTTTGCCCAACGTACTGCCTGTCAGGCCTTATGTCTAGACCCCCTTTGTATCTAATTTGTACCGCATTTCTCCTAGGAGTGGCTTCCTTTTTGGATGTGGAAAAGACTTCAGATAATAAAGGATCTCCAGTATTGTTTCTCTCTAATTGTCCATTCTCTTTTGGGTAGGTTCTTTCCCCTGGATTCAAACTTGTAGGCCCTCTGGAATGGGGGGGGGTTGTTTCTCCTAGGGAGATCCTAGAATTCATCTTATTGTATTCTTCCCTTGTGCAGGGAGATTTTCCTGCTGCGTTTGGTGCTGAATTTCCTGGGGTTCTGTAGAACTTTGGTGTGTTGCAGGTACCTGAATTAGAAATGGTGGGCGCCATTCTGGAGTATTTAATGGAGGAGAGTCCTGCCAATCTGGGTCTGATAGCCATTGGCCACTGGTCATTTTTTTCCATCCTGCTTCCTTAAGGGCTTTCTCAAGGGACCATGTTGCAAAAGGATCAAAACTCTTTGACTGAATTGCAAATGCTTTTTTTGTGGTAGCTGTCAGTGTTAAAGATTTTGTGTCCCTTCTGACTTGGGAACAATATTTCCAGTGTACTCTTTAGAGCTACTGAAGGACCAACTACTAAGTTTTGATTTGCCAAAGTGAGTGCAGCCCTTTTATTTATTTTTTCCTCTTTGACACAGGATTTTTGATTTCTTGCTGAAAAAGGAAAAACAGTAGCTTCCTCCTGCGAGGTAATTTTCGAGTGGTATATAATATTCCCTTCTTCCTGCTGTGCTAGATTGTGTCCTGGGGTAGTTGTATTGTTTGACTGTTCTTTTGGCTGTGATCTGAGTAGAACCCCTTTATTAACAACAGCATTAGAAGCATTCATATCAGGGCTCCAAATAAGATTTTTTTAGATGAGTTCTTTACTCCTCACTGAGAAGGAGAAGGACCTTGGGTAATGATAACAGGGACCATGAACAACATTGCCCAGTGCAGGAGAGTGGCTGCAAAAGCGAACAAAATGCTGGGGTGCATAGTGATGGGGTTTTCGCCCAGGCGAAAGTGAGGGGATCTTGCCCCTCTACAGGTTGCTGGTAAGGCTTCACTTAAAAATATTGTGTGCAGTTTTGGAGGCCATACCTAAAGTGTGATATTAGACTGCTGGAGGGGGTGCAGAGGAGGGCAACAAAGATATGTGGAATGGAGGGGAGAGACTATGACAGCAGGCTGGGGGACCTACATATGTACACCCTGGAGGGTAGAAGGGACTGGGGGACATGATAGAGACATTCAAGTATCTGAGGGGAATCAGTAAGGATAGGGCAGATGGGGTCTTTAAATTAAGGAGGGGGAGGGTCACCAGGGGGCACTGGCTAAGAATGGAGGAGGGGGGGAGATTTAGGAAGGAAATAAGGAGTCACTATTTCACAGAGAAGGTGGTAGCAAAATGGAATGCCCTACCAGAATGGGTGGTATCATGTAAATCTGTGAACAGCTTCAAAAGGGCATGGGACAGGGAACAGGGGAGGGTGAGGGTAGGAGGTGGCTGTGGGATGACAAAAGGGAAGAGGGGTTGGTGCAGCTGCAGACTAGAGGTGTTGGCTGCACACTCGAGCAGACTTAGATAGACCTGGTGGTCTGTTTCTGCTGGCACATTCGTATGTTTATATGTTCATATGTCCTCATTTTGATAGTGAGGTGAGCAAAACCAGATTCAGAAGTGTACAAATGTCTGGAGGAAGTGGAGTGAGGAGAACACTTTTAAAAACAGCATAGTTTTTTTCTAGATTGGTTCATAGCTAGAAAGAAACCCTTTAGCAAACCTAGCCATCGGTGTCTGCATCTACATCGATGCCATTGCTATAATGTGAGGCCCCATCTTTCTGGCTCATGCTCCGCAGTAAGATGCCGCATCGTCGGCAGATGGGGCATTACATTATAGCAACGGAGAACACCAACCGCAAGGCATCATCGTTAAAGCAAACACCAATGGCTAAGTTTGCTAGGGGTTTCTTTCTAACTATGGAATGAGATTGAATATTAAAATGTATATACTCTGAAATGTAAGAAGAACAGCATTGTGCCTGCCACAGTAAAGGAAGCAATAAAAAAAACAGTTTGAGAGAAGCCCTCATCAGGAGTTATTTACAGAAGGCCACCTGACACTATGCATCAGGAATTTCACTCGCGATCTCAACAAATACATCCTGGCCCAGATATTCAAAAGAGTTTAGCCATGCGCAATAGGGTTGCACCTGTGCAAGTCCGGAATTGCGCCATTCTGCGATATTCAGCAGGAGGCAGTTGTGTCCCCGAAATCATGCTGAGCAACAGCGCAATGCTAATGAAGGCATGCACAACCGAAGGGGGAGAACCATGCATAAATGGCGCAGTGCGATATTCAACGACTTGAGCCATGTGAAACGGGGGAGCAAGCGGAAGTTGTGCCGTAGCGGAAATGAGCCAAAATAAAAAGGAGCAAGGGAGAGGTGCTAGAATGCTACATAGAAGCCACATGAGGCAGAACCCTAGGCAGACAGACAGGGCAGGAGGGACAAACAGGGCAGGCCAGGGAAAGGGCACACTGAACTCCCAGGCACAGGGAAGGTGCAGGGAGCCACAGCTAGTGCAGAAGAGGGAAGTGCCACACAGCACAGAGGCCACCTCAGGCAAGTGTTCCTGGTGCAGGGGAAGTAGCAGGGAGGACAGCAGGGGGAATACAGTAACAGCTGGGGGGGTGAACACAAGCCAGGGACATGGCCAGTGCCACCTTCTACATGGAGGCCGTTATGAAGGCGATGAGAAGGCATGCGGCAGGGGGGAGTGGCTGTGGAAGGGCCCATCGGCGGTATGCCCCCAATAGGCAGTACCGAGCCCGCACCAGCTTTGAGCTGTACACTGATACTGGGATTGTGGGCCAGTACCACCTGGATAAGGCAATTCTGAGGTGGCTCTGTGAGCTGTGCAGTGATGTGATGCAGGCACCCACACAACGGAGCCATGCCCTGTAAGTGGAGACTAAAGTAACAGCCTGCATGTGCTTGCTCACCACGGGTACCTTCCAGAGACCAACTGGGGATACCACAGGCATAACTCAATCAGCCACGTCATGCCACCTCACCCAATTCCTCAGCGCACTGCTGCCACATGCTGCGGAGTACATACATTTCCCCAGCTCAGCGGCTGAGCACACAGTAAACATGCAGGAGTTCCACAGGGCAGCACATATGCCTGGCATACTGGGGCAATAGACTGTACCCATGTGGCCATATGCACACCACCTGGTCCCGAGGGGGCCGCATATATCAATCGCAAGGGCTATGCCAGCATCAACTGTCATGTGGTGTGCGATGCCAGGGGGCACATAATCAATGTCTGTGCCATGCACGCTGGGGGAGCACACAATGCCTTCATCTGGCACCAATCGGCACTGTGCCACAGATTCGAGAGTGGGGACATCCCCACTGGACACCTAGTGGGTGAGTATGCAAACCACATGGACAATCATAGGGCCTGGGGGGGCATGGCCAGAGGTGACATGGGTAGTGGCCCACATGGCCCGGGGCAGGGCGATGCTGATCACCAAATTAACCTCCACCTTCTACACACAGGTGACAGTGGATACCCACTCCATCCCCAGCTGCTCACACCCTACTGGCAGCCCGCGACCCCATCACAGCAATGCTACAATGAGGCACACTCCACCACATGTAATGTCATCAAGCAGGTGTTCGGGATGCTGAAGGCATGTTTCTGTTGCACATTGGTGTACATCACAATGCAGGCATCATCATGCATATTCAACTGTGGACAGCAGCTGGGAGGGTGTGCAGGTGGACTGTGTGTCCACGTGCAGGGCCGGGTACCCACCCGTGCACTGCCCACTGAAACACACAATGCACACAGGGCAGCACCAGACAGTAGCCATGCTGGGAGACAGGTCAGTCACGCGACACAGTGCCCCGGCCACCACAGATGTGTGGGCGGCCCTGCCGAGACCCGCCAGCACTGACAGGCTGACTACTGGCCTCATGGGGTGGCACCAATGGTCCCCTAGGGGTTCCACTGTGTGAATGCGACCATGCTAGTGCAGGGGTCTGCAGCACACTGAACGTGCTTACACCAGGAGTGCTCGGGATGCCCACAGCTAAACCCGGTGTCGACAGGGTGGGAGTCACATGACGCCGGGAATGGGGGGTGGACAGTGCAATGTGTGGTGTCCGTGATGTATGGACACCTGACTGTGTGCCCATTGTGACCATGACAGCAGTGAATGCCTGTGCATGCCTGTTAATGGCAGAGGTCACATCCTCCCGCAAACGGTCCATCCCTGCCAGAATTATGGCGGTGTCCCTGCTGTGACACTCCTCTGCCTGCTCCAGAGCCACACACAGTGCATCCACGGATGTCGCAAGCCGCATCTGCTGCTGGACTGATGCTTGCAGTAGGCAGGTGTGCTCATCCAAGAGGTCATATGCCTCCTCGGCATCCTGTCCCTCAGGGTGTGCATGGCCCTGATGATCAGCACCCCTAGAGGGTGGGTGCTGTGCACCAGGACCAGGTCTGGGCATGTCCACAGGTGGTGCACAGACGCCGCTGCTGAACCCTGTACCCCCAAGCCCATTGACCGACTGCTGATGCTGCCCTTCCGGCTGCTGCTTCCCAGGGCTCAGTGGTGCTGCCGCAGTGGCCGCAACAGTCCCACTGTCCTGAACAGACACCAGTGCTGACCCACTGGTGCTGACAGACACAGGCTGGGACTGTGCTGACTCGCAGGCCTCCACGGCAGCACCAACCACAGCCATGGGTGCGAATTGCCCTGCTGTGTGGCCATCCAGTGGCACACATGTGTCACTGCCCATGATGTTAGCATCATCATCACCGGTGATGGACTCTGCTCCAACCACAGTCACAGCACGCTGGCATCCGTGGATGCCAGCATGCTGGGACACAGGCAGGGCTTCCTCCACACCTGTTACAACAACATCAGTGTGGACAGCCAGGCAGCCCCACTGTCGCAATGATCCACGTATACCTATGGAGGTGGATGGGCCATCCTCCAAATCCAGCTGACTGTCCTCAGTGGACAGACCTGCCACCGCTGACCCATGCAGATGCTCAGGATCTGTAAGAGAAAGCAAAGTCGCGTTACTGCATGTGACCTACCCTGCCCCCCCCACAGACAGACCATGACTTATCATGCAGTGATGGGCCACTACCCGTCTGGAAGCCACCACCCAGAACACCCTCAGTGGCACTGCACTGCATGCTTCCAGTAAGTCTCTCCTCTTGTGGGGTCAGCTGTACCACTCCCGGCTGTCCCCCACCTGTTGCAGCACTTGCTGCCCTGATGGCAGCCACCTTCTCCTTTATCCTCCTTCTCTCCATGCCCATCTTTTTCTTACACTCCTGCACGGAGCGCTGGTGGCTGCCATGCAGGTTTACAGCAGTGCCACCTCCTCCCATGCAGCAGCACGGGCTTGAGGTGTTCCCTGCCGTCCACTGTGAAATGGCTCCTGATCCAGGTAGGCCTCAAACAGGGCTTCGGTTTCGGCCTTGGTAAAGTTAAGCCTCCTCCTCCTCCTCCCACCACTGTGTTCCTCCTCTCCAACAACCTGCTCGGTCATTGTGTAGCCTGTAAGAATGGCAGTTGTTACTTGTGACTGTGCAGTCCCATGCATGTCCCTAAATCCACAGTCCACACTCCCAAACAGCATGCAACTCACCAATAGACTGCAGTAACTGACTATGGCCACTGCAGCACAATGTCGCACTTTTATAGTGCAACCCATGCAAATGAGGCAAGGAGCAACTTTAAGTAGATACAAACTGCAGTGCTGCACCATTGAATGGCTGATTAGATGATTTGCATATGACAGCTGAATATTGCACTGTTGCACTTTGCGCAATTGTGTTGAATGTGCTGAGCCAATGGCGCAGTTCTGTGACATGCGTAGTACACACCTCACTGCGCATGCCCGGGTTGCTGACACAGGTGTCTGCCACACTGATGACTTGCTGTGCTCGGTAGGCAATGCAGGGCATGGCCACCATTATGCCAGTGGTGCTATAGCGATGGTCACTACATGGCGCTGTGGCACTGGGCCATCATCGGCACAATGGGCCAACTGTGCAGTAGGCCACTATGGCGCTGGCCCACAGGCAGCCATTCGCGCTACATGCATTGTGTTCCAATGGCGCTGTGTGTGTGCATGCACCAGAGACCCTTGACCCTGTGCCCGACCTTGCCCCCCTAGACGCCATGCGTCAGGCATGGGTGCACCTCTTTCACACTGTTCAGTGACAGCGTGATAGGGAATGGCAGCGCTGTACAGCACAGCATCTGCACATGGGGAGCCACACTGCAGAGCACCATATTGCCAACTACAGAACCGAGAATGGCACGCAGAAGGGCAGCCCAGTGGTCTGCTATTGAGCTGGCCAACCTAGTGGCCAATGTGGAGCCACACCATGGGCCTCTGTTCAGGGAGGCACCCCTGGACAGGGACAGGACCCAGGTGTGGTAGGAGGTGGCCACTGCCCTTGAGGAGGCCACCGGATGGGGAGGAGTGCCGAGCAGTGCAGGCACAGATATGGGGACCTGCGGCCGAGGGAGATGGAGCTACCGGCATGCCTGTGGGCACGTGCCAGGAGAGGCACAGTGCCAAGGCCAGGTAGGGGTTACGTCAACACACTTTTATCTTCCATATGGGTAACAGTGTTATATGTGTCCAGCACATAGGGGAGGGACCATCCGGGGTTGGCTGTGGTGGTGTTCAGAGGATGTGGGGTGGGTGGGTCTGGCTGGGTGGGAGGACACACACCTGGGGGCAGGGGGACTTTGCTATGGGATTGTACTGATGTTCCTCTTTCCATGTTTGCCCCACAGGCCCGGAGGAACGCCTCTGTGCACGTGAAGAGTGGCGGCGGGAAGAGCATTTTGCAGCCAGGCGGGGCGAGGGCCCTCACCGCCCACTTGACTGGCCCGATGAAGGTGAATGCCATACATCCATGATTACTATTGCATGCTGTGTGACAGGGTGGGCAGCGGGGCATGGCCACCATCCATCAACACCACTGCCATGCACGCAACTTGTTACAGTCAACACTGTCCAGTGGCAATGCATGTCTGGGAGTGCGTCAATGGTGGTCCATGCGTGCACCAGGTACATGGTTGTGCCACTGCCTTTGCACCACATAACCATGTCACTAAACAGCCATGGTGGTGCTGTGCTTGACTTGGCCAGTGGGTGTGTGCAGCATTCCGCATGGCTGTATGCACCTGGGTGGGCAGGTCCTGTGGATGTGATCACTGCTGGTGGTCACACACCATCACAGAGGTATGTCCCACGGCCATATGCCATGCAAAGTGGGCGGGCTGTATGGGGTTGTGCATTCACACCTATTGACTGTGCTTCCTTGTCCTAGGTACCTGCTAGCTACATGAAATCTGGGAGGCACTGCGGGAGATATTAGTGGTGGCGAGAGCATCACTGGAGATACTCAGACGCATTGACGAGACCGGGGTCCTGAGCAGGCACAGAGCCTGGAGGAGTCAGAGTGGGGAGAGGCACTCCCACTAGGGATATATTGGTCCCAGTATTCCCCCACCCCCTGGACCCACTCACACCTCTTTAACGGCCCTATTTGTCCACCCCCTGCCCTCTACCCCCCACCTTGTTTGTGGCCCTCCAACCTTGTATATAGTTCATGTAACACTGTATATAGTTGAATGTCATATATTTTTTCAATACATTTAATTTTGATATGAATACTATGGTGGTCTCTGATTTGCAGTGGGCTGTAGGTGCTCAGCTGCAGTGGCGTGCATGGCGTCGGGGGTGTGTGGTCATGGGTATGTGTGTGTGTCCGTGTGGAGGTGACTATGGTGTGGGGGTAGCTATCAGTCAGTGTCTGTGGTGTGTGTGTTGTGCCCTGTGCACTGGATGACTGTGTGCAGTGGTCCATGGTGCGTGATCTGTGTCCATGGCACACCCATCGGCCCGCCCATGGTCTGTGCAGCTGACACACATGCATGTCTGTGACCTGCACAGTCCGCTGGCATATCAGTGGTGGCAGCCCCTGCAGGGCAGCCACTGTACCCATCACATTGATGGGTTGCCTCCTGTCACTGGCGTGGTGCATGTCTTCCTCGGATGGCACTGTGGGCAACACACTTGTTGTCCCACCTCCATGCTGTGCCTTGTGTGTGTTGCAGGGGATGTGCCCCACTGTCTGTGACTTGTGTTCCGGGTGAATGATTGTGGTGTACGGGTCCACAGTGCCTGCACAGGGTGGATGGCACTCCAGTGCCATGGAGGACTGCGGGTTGTGTGTACACAGTTTACATGGGACCACACTGGGGGCTTGGTTGCCCCACCACTGCGTCCCTGTGTTAGTGTGCCCTTGGGTATGGGTGGGTGTCTGTCCATACACTGTGTGGCATCCGGTGTGGTGCATGCTTCCACGCACTACTGTGGGTGTCTGTGCTGGCTGTTGTGGCCAGTGGTGGGTCGGGGTGTGTCCTTGGACTACTGTGCAGGGTGCTGTACCACTGGTGGTGGTGTCAAGGGCACACCCTGTCCCATGCAGGGTACCTCATGTGCAGACGCATGGTTGGTCTCTCAGCAGCACCTTGGGGGGACTGTGCATGGTGGCACTGTGTCTGCCATTGTTGCATTGCTGTGTGCTGCCACCCGCTGATGGGTGCTCGTGGTGGGGCTGGCTTGCATGGTTCTGTGGTGCACAGGGTTGCAGTGTCACAGTGAGGGTGGTGGCATGCATGGGGTTTCCTGCAGTGGTGGTCACTGCTCATGGGGGGTGTCTGGGGTCACGGTGCAGGGTGTGCTCTGCATTGGGGATGGTGTGGCACAGGGTGGTCAGCCTCCTTGTGTGCCAGTCACAGCTTGCTGGTAGGTGTGATGGGGCACCATGGCCCGGCTGTGGGTTGTTTGCTTGTCTCCATGGGCCAGTGGTTATTCCAGCCCTCCCCAGTTGTGCTGTGCTTGGGTGTGGGGGATGATGTCTGTTCTGCTGTGTGTTCCTGTGCCCATCTGTGGCATGGGTGGTGGGCTCTACCTCCTGGTTGTGCAGTTACATTGCTCTGCTGCTGGGGGATGTCTCTGGTTGCGCTATGGTGCCTCTGGACTGCTCAGCTGAACATCCCTAGTTGCGCTATGGTGCATCAGATCTGCTCAGCTTCCCCTCCCTAATTATGCTATGGCACAGGTGGTGAGATATTCAGTCGTCGGCTGTAGGTGCAGTTTGGCCTGCTCCATTTTTGAATATCGTGTCTCTTGCGCATGGGTGCAATAGACTTGCACTTGATCCTGCTATTGCACACTTTTTGGGCGCAGTTTGAATATCTGGACCCCTATGTCTAACCGCGTGGTCTGAAAGGCAACAGGATTTTTTAGTTATTAAACATTGAGAACTCCACCTTAGCTCCCTTTGCATATTTTGACATTTATTCCCTGTAGCCAGCTTCCAGCTCTCACAGTCTGATACATTGTACACTGTCTGCATTTACTCAATGGTTCAAATAAAGGTGTATAGCCAGCAAGCAGCAACATAAGCAAAACAAGGTCCATCAGTAATGAGGTCTGTGATAGAAGGAGAAGAGAAAGCTGCTGAATACATGATTACAATTTTAGTGTAAAGCACAGCACACTCCATCATTTCTAAGCGCTGTCAGTCATAATGCAGATTTATGAAGGAGAGAGACATACTAGCCTGCATGTCTTTGTTAATGTACCATTACTTACAGCTAAAAGGATTTATTTTTTTCGGATCTTCTCTCTGGATTTCTCCTTCATCTTTTTGTGCACTGCTGCCAGTGATGTGAATCCAGCTTGCTTGCCCACCATCTGCCTACTGCGCTCTATGAAGGTCCTGCCCAATTACACAGTGAAGAGATCACTGTGTAAGACACACAAGCCAATCGTGACACAGCATCTGGGTGGGCTCTGTAGAGGCTGCAAAAGTGCGCGTTCCACCACCATTCTTTGACAATGAATGGCATGGGGAGGGGCGGGCACGATGGCGAGGGAGAACATTTTTAAGTGGAATATTTTTCCTGAGGCAGATCCAACATTTGGTTGCCGGGAGTAGAGAAGGAACATAAATATAAGTGCACACATTATACCATACAATGCAGATGCATATTTGATACGCTATTTTAAATAAAAACAGAGCATAATTGATGTTTTTACAAGCGTAAATAGACAGTGTATGCAGCTTATCTGGAAACCTGGTTCTTATTCATTCCCTCTGTTGTATTTGTGTACATCTTTATCCGCATTTTTAGTTCCTTAGTTTTTTTCTTGCCTGTACTTGCTTCATCTTTCTGATAGGTGTGCTTTTCTATGCTTACTTCCTCCCTTGTATTTTCACTTGAAACTAAACCCTGCAACTTTGGGCACATGCTTTCAGCTTTTCTACTGCCAACCGCTACTTTTACAGACTGTATATTTGTAAAAAGGGGTTTAATTTTACCTGTGGGAGGAGCACTGTTTGCATCTCAGCATTTTCCTTTGATGCTGGTGCATCATCGTTGCTCTTGGCAGATGGGTCGCACCCAATGTCAGAGCAAAGTTCCTTTTATGTTTTAGCTAGTTCAGCTCTTAATTTCACTGTGTAGGCGGTATGCCTACATTCTGCTTCATCAAGTTCTTTTTTTAGCTGTGCCTCTCATTTCACTTCTTTTTTTTATTATTTCTATTTATTCTCCTCCCCATATGGCCCCCATCTGACCGACTCCCCCAGCTTCGTCTCCTGGAATTACCAGGTCTTTCCTTATGCCCAGTCTGGGAACAGTGACTGCAGAGAGTCATTCACCATCCTGCTGCTGTTTTTTTCTGTTTTTTCTCCCCATTTTGCCCCGAGGGCCCCAAGAGAAGGTCACATGCGTGTGAAGGCAGGTATGCGCCTTACAGCCCCGGTAAGCCCTCCTCCACACCCGTCTCATTGGCCTATCACGACACCTGCTTGCAGCCCTCGGCCTCACCAGGGGGCAGCTGAGAGCGAGGGATGCCATCCCACCTCTCTGGAGAGGAGAGCTGCCTGACGGCCGCTCCATGCAGCTCTGCCCTCTCCCTATGCTGACCTCCAATGACCCAGGCTCGCTCCCGAAACTGGGTCACCAGCGTGCCTCAAGGTGAGACATCCAGCGCCTCAGCCCTCTGTGCCACCGGGCCAGCTTCTCATTTCTCTTCTAACGGGGAAACCACATTTTGTTTGAAAAAATCCTCTCTTTCAATTTCATTATTTAAACTTAGGTCCACTGTCGATAGAAACATTTTTTCTCCTGGATCCTTTTCTTCAAAATCTCCTAGCGTAATTTCTTTTTTGGTAGCCTCTTGTAGTAGGAGGTCAGGAGGGGAGGCTCGGTCCCCTGCCTGAACAACATCCATCCTCTCCACCAGTTCACTGCTAGTGGCCATCTTTGCAGATGGCCAAGGTTTCGCCCTACAGATCAGTAGGAGAATTTCCCCAGTGCCCTGACCAAACTCCCCCCCTTCCCCCATTCACTAAAAATAGCATCAACAGCTTCATCTGGTTCAAGGTCAGTTGGCATTCATCTGTATCCCCCCCCACCCGGGTCGTGCCTGAAAATAGGCAAAAGTGCACTTACCCGGTAAACAAAATATAAATAAATAAATAAGATGTGTGTCTTTTTTTCCTTTTGTCTCCCTCGCATTTCAGACAGTGGACCAGAAGGCACAGACTAAAGTTGCATCTTCATGCGCCAGCACTTTCTGTGTCACCATTGTGCCAGTACATGGCATGGCCATCACTAATTTGATGATAAGCATCTTATATTATTTTGTTCTGTTTTTAAGTTTTAATGGTATCTATTTCCTTTCACAGGTAAACAGCGACACAGTTGTCCTACCAAGTATCAGTTTTTGTCTTCACAGGTGACAGGTATAGAATGAGCGAGAGTAGACAACGGATCTATGGTGCAGCCACAGCAGTGGCAAAGTCAGGCTAAATTATTTGTTTTTCTTTGCATGTGACACACATAGTAAGACTTGGAGTGGACAACATATATACTGTCCATGTGGTTAGTGACGCACAGTGGCCATTTGAGTAAGGGCTACATAATTTTCCCTTGTCTCCACAGGTTTTCTTCCCCCTCTGCTGCTCTGTTTTCCTCCATGTTGCAAGGCTTTTCATCCTTCACCTCCTGTCTGTGGAACCTTCATTCCATTTCAAAAGGCTGGGCCATCACAAATGTGATGGTAGGTATCCTTTCAAAAATATATTTTCTGTTCTAAGTTTTAATTTTGCTTTCCTTTTACAGGTGTACTATGACCCAGTATGGTGCTTACCACCAGACTCAGCAAGTGTTTCCAGTCCTGCAGTGAAAGGCATGGAGTGAAGGCCTGCAAACACTTCCTGTGTTTGCAAAGGATGTTGCTTGGCAACACAGTGAGTGGGGCATCGCCTGGCTCTGGGGCTTAACAGGAGTGAGAGAGGAGTCACTTGCTCCTCAGCAGCATGGAGCATAACAGCATTTTGAAACTCCATTCAGCAATTTGAAACTAAATTAAATCTTTTGAGTCATTTTACCAAACATTGAAGCAAAAACATAAGTGATGTGGACCTATGTAACATAGAGCATTTAAATATGCACGTTATAACATGTCAGGAGATACAAATTCCCACCATTGGAAGGGAACAGAAAAAAGAAAAAACACTTAGAAAACAAAACGCTTCAGCCATGACTGCTAGGTATTGAATGACTTCTCTCAACTATGGGGTAGTTAAGGCGAAGGTTAAGGTTTGCCATATTCACTTTTAATCACTGGGTGTAGGTAGCCCAAAACCACAGCGACATGGAAAACGGCAACAACAAAAATGGCGATGGAATACAGTGACTACAAATACAGTGACTAGGGGTTCCCACCTTCCCCGAAGGGCCATCCCCCCCCCCCGTAGTTTGTACCTTTTGTAAAGGGTGTGGGAGAGTGAACCCCTCCAAACATACATATATTGCCGTATTTGTAGTCCCCAATTCCATTCACCATTGTCACTTGTCGCATTGTATTTTCACTATTGTGACATGGAACCATGGGTGTATGGTCAAGGTAGCAACTTATAGAGAATAAAGTATGGGTCAGGTGTGTAACGAGATTTTACACACACCCAAGTTGTGGGATGCTACGTAAACCCAGAGGGCAAAGCCCGAGGGGTTTGTGAAAAGCAGTCCACAATGAGGGTGTGTGTAAAATCGAGTTTGACACACATCCCGACCCATATTTTATTTTATATAATTACTGGGTTTCCCTTTTTCACCTCAGCAATTATATAAAATAAAAAGCTTCCTTTGCATCCGCGGTGTGGCTTCATTTTTGTCAGGAGCAACTTGAATCAGCATATTTTAAAACATTCTTTTTTTGTCCTGGTTTATGAGGTTTTCACTGTGTAAGGGGGAAGAAAACAACTTACCATCGAGTTCTTCTGGTGGTGGCGGTGCTGTTTCGGGAGAGATGGAAGCAGTCTTGAGTGGTGGCGCTGCTGCATAAGCATGCACACAGCAAGGGAAACCATGTGCATGTTTGCCGTTTTAAACACTCCTTTATAACTGCAAATTACGCTACAGTTTCCCTATGGGAAAAAGGGGAAGCCGGTTATTATAAAAGCTTTATAATTACAGTATTTAAAGAAACATGAACTCTAACCAAATTATCACGTTTTTGCAGGCACCAAACACAAATTGCAAGATTTAAAAGATTGTAAAAAAGAGAGAAAAAAAAATTCAAACTGTATTTAGGTACTCTGACCTAGTTTCACTATAAGCATATATGCTGTAATATGACATTTTTGCAGTTTGTGTTTGTTTTCTAATTAACTGTTATTTATTAAAATTGTTTAGCATGTCAAGAAAAAAAACAGAAAATGATCACCCTGAATAAGCCATATTAAAAGGGGAAAACAGGCCAGCCCAGTGGCACAGATGGCTGAGGTGCTGGACGCTTTACCTTGCACCACGCTGATGACCCGGGTCCAGGAACGAGCTCGGGCTGGCGGAGGCCGGGGGGGGGAGGGTAAGGAGCTGGCTAGAGCAGCCGAAAGGCAGCTCTCCTCTCCAGGGAGGATCTGGTGCATCCCTTGGTGCAGGTCTGCCTCCTGGTGGAGGCTGGAAGCAGAACAGTCAAGGGAGCACACAGGTAATAGGTCATAGGGTGGGTGGATGGGGCTGTCACCGGGGCTGTAGTATGCATGCGCGCCTCCAAGCGCATGCTTCTCTACTCCTGGGGCCTCGGGTTAACAAGGGAGAAAAATGGAGGAGAAAAATTCCCCGGCAGCTGGATGAAGCCCGACCTCCCGCAGGCACCACTCTTGAGCTGGGCATAAGGTAAGCCCCGGTAATTCCAGGAGTTGGAGCTGGGGGGGCCAGTCGGGCCGATGGGGGCTCCTGGGGATAGGCTCACAAATAAATACACAAATAAAAAAGGGCAAAACATTGGGGTCTTTTGAATAAAAATAAAAAAGATTAAATACACAAGCAAAACTGACAGAATGTTACATAGATACATAGATAGATGTTGACAGCAGATAAGGGCCTATAGCCCACCTAGTCTGCCCATTTGCACACGTAACTGTGCTTCTTCAAGTTTTGCTTGAACTAGGTTGTCCCCTTCCTCTGAATAGCATGATCCCCTTATGCCTATCCCATGCATTCTTAAATCCTGTCAATGTTTCTGCCCCCATCACTTCCTCCAGCAGGGTGTTTCATTTTTCCACCACCCGTTCTGTGAAGAAGTACTTCCTCATGTTTCCTCTGACCGTCCCTCCCTCTAGTTTCATCCCATGTCCTCTAGTCCTGGAGCATTCTTTTCTATGAAAAACTGTGTTTACCTGCACCTTGTTTCTCCCCATGAGGTACTTATATGTCTCAGTCATATATCCCCCCTTTCCCTCCTCTCTTCCAGGGAGTACATATATAGAACTTTCAGCCTGTCTTCGTAGGTTTTGTGATGTAATCCTTGCACCATCTTGGTTGCCCTCTTCTGAACTGTCTCCACCCTGTCTATGTCTTTTCATAGGTAAGGTCTCTAGAACTGGACACTGTACTCAAGGTGTGGCCTCACTAATATCTTGTACAGTGGAATTATGACCTCTCTTTTCCTACTGGTGATACCTCTGTCTATGCATCCCAGCATCCTGCTTGCTTTTCCTGCCACCATGTCGCACTGACTCCCTACCTTGAGATCATCAGAGATGATAACCCCTAGGTTCCTTTCCTGCTTGGAGTATTCTATATCCCTGCACTTTCATTCATGGACATATATCTGCCCTACATTCTGTCGCCAACTCATGGCTAGGCATTCTTTACCGGCACAAGAAATGCCTCCCTCCTGATGCCCTCCGCCTGGCTGTCACCTCCTCTGTCATGTCTCTCATTGACTATGGCCTTCCGATCTATGGCTCAGCAGATCAGACTG
The DNA here is from genome assembly GCA_016271365.2 of Neoceratodus forsteri. Lineage (NCBI taxonomy): Eukaryota > Metazoa > Chordata > Ceratodontiformes > Ceratodontidae > Neoceratodus > Neoceratodus forsteri. The sequence continues at coordinate 760,546,678 of CM057455.1, read as the reverse complement.
CCCTCAACAAGGTTCGCCTCACAGTTAATAAGGCCTGCAGACTTATCACTGGTGCTCCCAGACTCACTCACACATGTGAGCTGTACACCCTGGCTACCCTACTCAACCTGGAAGAGCTACTCATGTATCAGACATGCCAGCTCACCTTTAAAGCCCTGCGTGTCTATCCCCCATAGGCCTATCCAACTCCATTCGCCGTACTGCACTGACCCTGATCACGCGCAGCTCGTCAAGAGCTACCCTAGTTATTCCGAGAGCCAGGATCTCTCAAGGTCAGAGGGAATTCCCCTACCGTGCGCCCCACTGGTATAACTCCCTCCTGCCAGTGTCTCAAACTCACTAACCTTAGCTTGCTTTAAGCCCAGGCTCAGAAACTTCCTGCTTAGCTCTCGCAAATGCAACTGCCGCTAGCCTAGTGTAAAAAAATATATATATACTCTGTTTGACAATGCTCACTGAGCTGCCCCCTTCCTTTCCCTACTAATCCTCCTCCCCTATCTCCTCCTTCTACTCCCACCAGCTCTCCCCGACCATAAGTTTTGCACCTTTTGTTATCTTTTGCTTCGTTGGAGATTGTATTCTATTGTAACAAAATTGTAATTGAACTGTAACTTTTTTGTTTGTAAGTACTGTGTCCCTTGTACTACTGTTCTGATGTCCTCTTTGTGATGAGGTACCTTTGTAAATGAGCCTCTGGCTCAAAGGTTTCTAAACTGATGTTTGACTAAATAAATATCCCCACCCCCCCAGCTGATATGCAGTTCCTGTTTTTTTGTGCCCCATGTGCATTATTTTGCATTTCTGTGTGTTAAATCTCAACTGCCACTCCCTTGACCAGTCCTCAAGCTTTTGCAGATCTCTCCTCATTCTATCCACACCCTCTGGTGTGTCCCCCCTGTTACAGAGCTTTGTGTCATCAGCAAACAGGCAAATTTTCACTTCAAGGTCCTCTGTAATGTCACTAATAAAGATGTTGAAGAGGACTGGACCCAGCACTGATCCCTGTGTCACCCCACTGGTCATCTTTCCTTCTGCTGAGTGACAGCCATGTAATACCACCCTCTATGTCCTACTATCCAGCCAGTTCCTCACCCACTGCACCACAGTCCTACCCACTCCCATGTTCCCCAGCTTGCTTAATAGCTTTCTATGCGGCACAGTGTCAGAGGCCTTGCTGAAGTCCAGGTAAGTTACATCCACTGCCCCCCACCCCCGATCCACCTCCCTTGTCACCCAGCCGAAGAATTCAATGAGGTTAGTCTGGCATGACCTTCCTCCAGAAAAAACATGTTGCATTGAGTCCTGTAGACTGCTGGCAACCAGGTGTTCTGCTATTCTTTCTTTCAGCAGTGTTTCCATGATCTTTCTCATTACTGAGGTCAGGCTGACTGATCTGTAGTTTCCCGCTTCCTCTCTGTTCCTGTTTTTGTATGGGGGACTACATCAGCTGTCCTTCAGTCTTTGGATACCTCTCCTGTTTCCTGTGACTGGCTGAACAGGGTTGCCAGATGTTCAGCCACCAATTCTCTCTTAGCTCCCTCAGCACCCTGGGGTGTACCCCATCTGCCCCATAGCTTTATCGACTCATTCCTTCCAATTACTTTAGGACCCATTCCCATGGAAAAGAACTTGTATCCATTTCTGTGCCCTTCTTGCTCTTTCGACTCCCTTCTGGCCCATTACCTGCCCCCTCCTCTGTAAAGACTGAGCAGAAGTATCTGTTCAGTATGTCTGCTTTGTGGTTGTCATCCTCCACTCTTCTACTGTCCTCCCCTTCAACATCACTATCCTTGCTTTTGCTTTCCTTTTTTCACCTACATATCTGTAAAAGGTTTTGTTGCTTCTAATCACCGATTTCACAATGCTTTCCTCTGTTTGTGCTTTGTCTCCCCTTACTGCCCTACCTGCCTCTCTTTGTTTCTTCTGGTACCTCAGCCTGTCCCCTTCTACCTGTTTCTTTTTGTACTGTTTGAATGTGATTTGTTTGGCTTTCACTTTCTCATCTACCTCCTTGAAATACCATAATGGTCTCTTCTTCCTTTTCCACTTGCTAACCTGTTTTACACATCATTTTGTTGATCTTGTTATCTCTGATTTGAATACTGCCCAGTGTTCCCCCACCCATATTTACTCCCTATTCCAGCTAGTGCCTCTTCCAAGCACTTCCCTATTTTTCCAAAATCTGCTCTCCTAAAGTCAAGGATTTGTGTTTTTGTGGGGGTGGGTTCTGCCCCTTCAGTTATGTCAAACTACATCAACTGGTGGTCACTGTTCCTCAGGTTACATAGACATAGACACTGTCGGCAGATAAGGGCATATGGCTCACCCAGTCTGACATGTGAGCTTGTAAGTTCCCTTCACGTTTTTCTAGAAGTCTGTTGCCCCTTACCCCTGACCTCCAGAATTCCCTTATGTCTGTCCCATGCATTATTAAATCCCATGATTGTTTCAGCCCCCACCTCTTCCTCTGGCACAGTGTTCCACTTGTCCACCACCCTTTCTGTGAAGAAATTCTTCCTCACATTTCCTTTGAATTGCCCTCCCTCCAACTTCATCCTATGCACTCTAGTCCTGGAACATCTTTTTTGCTGGAAAATAGTGCATTCCTGCACCCTGTTCCTCCCTGTAAGGTACTTTTATGTCTCTCATATCCCCTCTCTCCCTCCCTCCCTCCTCTCCTGCAGGGAGTACATATTCAAGTTTTTCAACCTGTCCTCATTGAACTTGTGATGCAATCCTTGCACCATCTTTGTTGCCCTCCTCTGAACCTTCTCTACCCTGTTTATGTCCTTACGTAGGTAAGGTTTCCAGAACTGGACACTGCACTCCAGTTGGGGCCTCACTAGCATCTTGTATAGTGGAATTATGACCCCCTTTTCCTGCTGGTGATGCCCTTGCCTATGCATCCCAGCATCCTATGTGCTTTACCTGCTGTCTTGTCACACTGTTTCCCTATCTTGAGGTCATCAGAGATGATAACCCAAGGTCCCTTTTCTGCTTGGTGCATGCTATATCCACACCCCCCAACTGATATGCTGTTCCAGGGTTTTTGTGCCCCCATGCATTGTCTTGCACTTCTTTACATTGAATTTCAACTGCCAAACCCTTGACCATTCTTCAAGCTTTTGCAGGTCCCTCCTCATTATGTTTACACCCTCTGGCATGTCCACTCTGTTACAGAGCTTTGTGTCGTCAACGAACAGGGAAATCCTGCCTTCTAGGTCCTGTGCAATGTCACTGATGAAGATGCTGAATAGGACCAGTTCCAGCACTGATCCCTTTGGTACTCCGCTGATCACTTTTCCCTCTCTGGAGTGACAGCCATTTACCACCACCCTCTGTGTCCTGCCACCCAGTCAATTACCCACCCACCGCATTACTGTCCTGCTCACTCCCATATTCCCCAGTTTGTTTAATAGCCTTCTATGTGGCACAGTGTCAAAGGCCTTGCTGAAGTCCAGATAGGCCATGTCCACTGCCCTCCCCCTGATCCACCTCCCTTGTCACCCAGTCAAAAAATTCAATGAGGATGGTCTGGCATGACCTCCCCCCCAGTGAAACCAGGCTGCCTTGGGTTCTGTAGTCCATTGGCAACCAGATGTTCCACTAGTCTCTCCTTCAGTAGTGCTTCCATGATCTTTGCCACTACCGAGGTCAGGTTGACTAGTCTGTAGTTCCCTGCTTCCTCTTTCATTCCACTTTTGTATAAGGGGACTACATCTGCTGTCCTCCAGTTTTTGGGTACCTCCCCCTGTTTCCAGAGATTGGCTAAACAAGATTGCCAGAGGTTCAGCCACCATCTCTTTTAGTTCCTTTAGGACCATGGGGTGCACCTCATCTGGTCCCATTGCTTTATTGACTCTTCTTCCTTCCAGTTTCTTTAGGACTCTTTCCTGTGTAAAGGGACTTGTGTCCATTTCTGCTCAGTTCCCAACCTGTACTCCCTTCAGGCCTATTATCCTCCTCTTCCTCAGTAAAGACTGAGCAGAAATATCCATTCAGTAAGTCAGCTTTACTGTTGTCATCCTCCACGTGGCCCCTAAACTTCCCCTTCAGTGTCACTATCCCTCCCTTTGCCCTTCTTTTTCTACTTATGTATCTGTAAAAGGTTTTGACCCCTCTACCTACTGATTTTGTGATGTGCTCTTCTGTCTGAGCTTTGGCTTCCCTTACTGACCTTCCTGCCTCCCTTTGCTTCTCCTGGTACTTCTCCCTATCCCCTTCTGCCTGTGTCTTTTTGTATTGCCAGAATGCAATCTCTTTGGCTTTGGGATGGCTTGCCCGAGATTCAATGTGGGGAATTGTTCCTCCCACAACCTCTACCTAAGCCCTCCTCTAATGCACCTCCCTTGCTTATGGAGTGTTTTTTCCCAGTCTCCCTGCATCTGTTTCTTTTCCCTCACTTCTATTGCCTTCTCCCTCTTGTTGCCAATCCCCTGTTTTGCTCCGCTGTTTACCTTCATTGTTTGGTCCTCTTCTGTGGCTCCTGCCACCTCCCCTCTCCCGTCCTTCTCTCCCCTCCTGTGCCATTCGTGCTGGGGTTCTCCCTCCTTTGTTGTACTTTTGGGGTTCTTTGACCTGCACTCTGAGCATCCCTGCTCCTTCCCCTCATCTCTGGGTTCTTCCTCAGTCCCTTCCAGCTCCTCTCCCTCTTCCTGTATGCCCTGCAAGAGCCGCCATAATTTACAAGTCCCCGTCAGTCTAGCTCTACCTCCGTACTAGGACACACTGTTTGGCAAGGCCTTGGTTCTTCATCCCACGCTTGTCTTGCTGCAGCCTTCTTGCTGCTTAACCTGTCAGCACCTCTCTTTCCCCTACTTCTGTGCTACCCCTTACCATTCACATCCCTCATGTACTGCCTGTATATATGCTGCTGCCTGAAAAGCTTTCTGAGCTGGGACACCTACCATGCATTTCTCTGCTACCATGGGTTTCACTTCAACCTCACTCATCGGGGATCATAGCAGCTGTCTAATATGGTTTGTCCACCCTCAGTGCTGAGGCCCCTTCTACAGGTCTGCCCCTCTGGATTTGATTATACATACTGCTGCCATCTAGCAGCAGCTAGAGTACCCCTGCAGTCAGCACCACCCAACTCTATGTATACTCAGTGTGGGGCGGGGGGTCAATTTGCCTGCCCAGGCATGTACTTCCACCCCTCTATTCCTCTTGGTGCCTGTCTCTTCAGGGCCACATGCTCTCCCCTTTCAGTTGTTGCAGAAGCAGAACCCTATTCTCCAGCTCAATTGAACCTATATATCCCAGTACTCCTTCCCTGCTCCTACCACCTCAGTTGCTACATCTACCAGTTGCCTTCTTTCGTTCCCGACTTTGTCCCGTGAGCTTTCCCTTCTCTTGTGTCCTGCTTCCAAGGCCTTCCCCTACACTCACATTCTGTGTGCTACAGCTACCATGTCTACCATTACAGCTTTCTATTACTATGCCAAGTATAGCTTTTTCATCCTATCTCCATCTCTTCCCTAAATCTACTTCTTCTTCCAGCAGCGTTTGCACTGTCTGCCGACCATTTATTTATTTATTTATTTATTTATTTAAGAGTTTTACCAGGAAGGCATACTGAGCAGTGTACCACTCGATTCCAGATATACCCTGGGGGAATAGGGAGAGGCAGGATACAGCAATAGTAGAAGTTACACATGTACATGTTCAATTGCAATCATATTAGAGTAGTCAAAATCCTTATATACAAATAGCAAATATACAGACAGGGTGGTATAGGTAAGGGAGCAACACGCACTGAATTACGTATTTACCTAGCAACCAACATCACACAATAAGCAGGGTTGTCAACAACAGGGAGAAAAAAATAGCAGAGTCAAATAAAAAACTGACAACAAGGCTGCAAGGGATTCAGTGGGGCAGGATGCAAGAGCAAATGGTAGAGAACTGAGTCTTAAGAAGAGCATTACGGTGTGGAGTGCTGGTGGTGTGTCTAACATCGGCCGACAGGGAGTTCCATAATTTGGGCATCCTGCAGCTGAAAGCAGCCTGACCGGACCTGGTGGACCTGTGAGGGATGTGAAGTAGCCGAGAATCAATGTTCCTGAGTGAGTAGGCTGGAGGGGGAAGAACATTCAAGGTGGTTGCCAGGTAGGAGGGGAGACACTGCGACCAGAATTTTGCAGCGGTTCTAGCACATTGTAGCAATCTCTGATTGTGGAGAGAAGGGAGATACAAGGACTGGTAGAGGTCACAGTGATGTGTACTGGGATGGCAGTCCAGGGAGAACCGGCAGAAGGAGTTGAGAGGTTCTAGTCTGGACAAAGAGGATTGAGGGGCTGCACAGTAGACTACATCGCTGTAGTCCATTATTGGGAGGATCATCTTTTGAATGATAGCCAGTCGCGTTGGTAGGGGGATGCAACTTTTGTTACAGTATAGTGCCCCTAACATGGGGTGTAGCTTCTTATGTATAGCATCAATATGCACAGTGAAGTCAAGATGCTGGTCTAACCAGACTCTGAGGTATCTGTGGAAGTGCAGACCTCCAGGGGGGAGCCTTCTAATGTGTGGAAAGTTGGGGAGGCTGGAAGGCGGGACAGTTTGGCCTGAGTGCCGAAAGTTTGGGAAACAGTTTTTTTTGGGTTTAGAAATAGTTGATTTGAATGAAACCAGTGTTGGACAGAGTCAAAATCCTACTGCAGGTAGGCTGCCATGGCAGTGGGGAATGAACCAGAGGCAAACAGCACTGTGTCGTCTGCATACATGTGGATAGATGTATGAGGGCAGGCTGCAGGCAGATCATTGAGGAAAAGACAAAACAACAAAGGGCCAAGGACAGATCCTTGGGGGACCTCGCCTGTAACAGGGAGTGAGGTGGAGATAGCCAAGCCAATACGGACAGACTGGGACCTACCTGCCAAGTACAACTGGAACCAATTGGTGGCAGGCTCAGTCAGTCCAGCCTGGGTGAGTTTGGACAGTAATAGGGCATGAGAGACCATGTTGAAAGCCTTAGCCAGGTCGATGAAGATAGCCACAGTTATTTCCCCTTTATCCATGCCCATGAGGATGGTGTCAGTGAGATGAAGGAGAGAGGTAGTGGGGGAGTGATTTTTTTCTAAACCTGACCTGGTAAGGGGTGAAGAAGGAGATGGAGTCGAGGTAGTGGGACAGCTGGGCTAGTACAAGGTGCTTCTGTATTTTAGCTAGGATGAGGAGCAGCGATATAGGTCAGTAGTTGCATGGGGAGGAAGGGTCACCTCCTTTGGCAAGGGGTATGACCATGGCTTGTTTCCATATTGTAAGGACTGAACTAAGTCTGAATGACAGGTTATAGAGAGCGCTAGAAGGTTGGCTATGACTGGGGCAGAAAGATGGAACATTTTGGAGTCAAGGCCAGAGGGGCATGTTCCTTTAGCTGGATTTAGTGACTGAAGTATTTTTAGTACCTCAGCGGGTGTAACTGGGTGAAGCGAGAAATAGGCAGGTGAGGAGACAGCTTGGGGAACAGGGGGAGGGAGTGAGGGGTGAGAGTAGAGTAGAGAGGACGTACTGTTGGTGAAATAGAAGTTAAACTCTGTGGCAACAGTGCATGGAACAGTGATGATACTTCCATCTATACTGAGGGTGGGAATAGGGGGTTGGGCCGGTGGGGTGAGTAGGTATTTATTTGACTTCCAGAATTGTGCTGGATGAGAAAAGTTATTGTTGAAAGCTGACTTGAAATAATTAGATTTGGCCTGTTGGATGAGTCTTATGCAGGCATTCCTTAGTGAGCAGTAGTGTTGCAGAGCCGTTTGAGTACCTGTTGCCTTGAAGGTTTTCCAGGCTCGGTCCCTGACTAGTAGTTGTTCCAAGAGGTTTGCGGTTACCCAAGGTAGGTGGGATCCTCTTACTCTGGATCTTCTGAGAGGCACGTGGGAGTCCCAGATAGCCAGGAAGTTGGACATGAAGAATTTGAAGGCCTCATCCATGGAGGGAGCCCTAGGGATGTAGGACCAATTGATGCTGGAGAGGTTATTTAGGAGTGTGGTCAGGTCTAGGGATTTATAAGCTCTGTTGTACAATGTGCGGGGGGGAGGGACCTTAAGTCTGAATATTTTCCACACCAAATAAATCATGTGGTGATCGCTGAGGGAGTCCAGTAGTACGCCAGTGTTAATTATACGATAGGGTTGGGTGGTAAGGGCCCAATCCAGTACAGTATGCTTCTTGGATTTGTGGTTTAGGTGAGTGGGTTCCGTTATTTGTTGGGACAGGTTTTGAGCATTTAATTGACAATGTGCTTTGGAGGTTGTGCTGTCTAGTAAGTTCTGGTTGAAATACCCAAGGATATGAAGTTCGCCGCCAGCTGCGAGGGACCTCAGGGTGCCTAGGTGGCCTAGGATGATAGGCAGCGGTGTGTCCGGAGGGCAGTAAGACACTGCTACATATCTAAGGATCGAGTGCAGTAGAGAGATTTTGATTAGAAGGGAATCTATTGACAGTGTGGGTGAGGTAGGTCTGATTGTGGTGAACTGGAGTTTAGAGGAGATGTACATGGCAGTGCCAACGCCCTTCTTTTTGCCCAGGCGGTCCTGCCTAATGAGGGAGAAGCCAGGTATTGAGAATTTAGCATCAAGGTTGTGGGGCATCAGCCAGGATTCTGTAATGATTAAGATATCAGGGCAAAGGGATAAGACACTTGTTTGTAAGGCCGCTATTTTGTTCAGAATGCTACATATATTTAAATGAACTATTTTGAACCCTCTTGGAAGGTGATTTGCCGGGGTGGAGAGGCGCCCTTTTATTGGGGAGGAGGGACCAGGGTTTCATTCTACATCACCAGCTATAAGGAGCAGGAGTGACAGGAGTTGTTTTAATAGGCACATGTTCCTTTGTGACTTACAGAGGATAGGGAGATGGTGCAGTGTATGTGAGGTGGACATAGGGTCGAAGTACTCCAGACTCTGTCCCTAACTTGCTCCTTCTGAGGTACTGAGTGAAGGTAGGCTTCCCCTGTCAACCATGAATAGGATTCCGTTTCAACCACTACCTCTTTGTTACCAACCTGACATGGGAGTTGTGACTTCAAGCTACTGAGTCTTAACTCACTTCTCTACCTCACACCAGTTGCCGCTTCCTTTTGGGAATGGAACTTCCTCCTACTTACCAACTTGACATCCTCCATCCCTAACTCTGCTTGGCAGCATCAAGAGCAGGTTAGCTCGCCTCGACTACCAGGGATGGGAGCAATGTCTACAATCTACAGATTGTTACCATATCTCCTCTACCTCATACCAGTTGCCACTTCCCTTCGGGAATGGAACCTCCTCCTTCTTACCAACTTGACAGCCTCCATCCCTAACTCTGCTTGGCAGCATTGAGTGCAGGTTAGCTCACTCCGACTACCAGAGATGGGTGCCATGTCTACAGTCTACAGACTGTTACTGTACCTTCTCAAACTCATGCCAGTTGCCACTTCTCTTCGGGAACAGAACTTCTGTGCCCACGTACCCTCATCATTTCAACTAGGTCTGGCTGCCCCAAGTTACTGTCATTCACCTCTGCCATCCCTGAAGGTTGCCTGAGTCTAGAGCAACAGTTCTCAAACTTCATCATAGTGAGCCTCCCCTAAGCCATGGAAAAGATCTTGAGCCTCCCCCAAAATACTGAAATATTTTGTGGGCCTCCCCACAGAAAAACAGCTTACTTTTCACAGGTACATCAGGAATAAATTGGAACCTCTTTGCATAGCTGGTTGTCAGATTATTAAGCTTATTGTACCCCCACCCCCAAAAAAAAAAAAACAGGACAACCTACTTGCTCCAATATTTTGACTCTTAAACCATTGTTACCCCTTACTGCCTTACCTTCATGGAGCAGACTGCTTTTTCTGTTTCCCCTCTAACTGGAATAATCTTCCTGCTGACATCTGCCTCCCACCCCGTCACCCTGCTTTTAAGCTACTTCTCAGGGATCATTTTGCTCCCTCCTGCTATTATTCCTAGCACCTGTATGGTTGACTCTTGCATTTGGACAGTTCTGCTGCCAGTCTAATTGATCAGTTGTTCCTTGCATTGTTAGTTGAGCCTCCCCCAAAATACTGAAATATTTTGTGGGCCTCCCCACAGAAAAACAGCTTACTTTTCACAGGTACATCAGGAATAAATTGGAACCTCTTTGCATAGCTGGTTGTCAGATTATTAAGCTTATTGTACCCCACCCCCCCAAAAAAAAAAACAGGATTTGTTTGCACTTTTATTCATTTTGTATTGCTTAAGTGTTTTGCAGTTATATTTTGAATTGTATTCTCTCACTACCCTTCCCTGGGTACACCTGATATAAGCCATGGCTCAGTGTACAGTACCTTCCCTGGTCACAGACTTCTTAATAAATACATAAATCCACCTACTATTATCCTCCTTCAGTTTTCCTTATCCCTTCACACAAAATCTATACATTTCAATAGTGAAATATAATACTTTTTAAGACTTGCTTGAGCCTCCCCTTGAATAGCTTGGGGCCTCCCCAAGGAGGCTGACCTCACCATTTGAGAACCCCTGGTCTAGAGTCTACTGCTTCATCTCTGTATTCTCGGCCTGATACCTGGCTCTGCTTCCCTTCCGGAACAGGACTTTGTCCAACTTGCTTCTCCATCTTATCTTGTCTGCAGCCTAGACTCATTGTCCTATCTGCCGACTTCCATGGCCAGGAGCCTGACTCTGACATGCACTGTCTCCACTATTTTGCATCTACATCAATGTGGATTGCCATTTCCATTTGGGAATGGAACTTCAGCCAAGTTCTTATCGTCCTGCATTCACTAGCTGCATCCAGTCCTGATCCTCTTGCTTCAAACATCTCATCTGGATGCATCTCCATTCAGCTGTTTCACATGTGTTATTCTCCACCTACTACACGATGCCTCATAGAAACATAGAATTTGATGGCAGATAAGGACCACTTGGCCCACCTAGTCTGCCCATTTCCCTACCTAACGGATAAGCTGCAGATCCGAGTTAACCAACAGCCTACCTCCTCCTAACCCCACCCCCTAGAATTGCCTTATGTCTGTCCCATGCATTCTTGAATTCCCCCACTCTTTTTGACTCTACAACCTCCTCAGGAAGGCCATTCCATGCATCTACAACCCTCTCTGTGAAGAAATACTTCCTCACATTACCTCTGAGCCATCCCCTCTATCTGGAAATTGTGCCCCCTTGTTCTTGCACAACTCTTTTTCTGAAAGATGCTACCCATTTGGACTTTGTTGATTCCCTTGAGGTATTTGAAAGTGTCTGTCATGTCCCCCCCCCCTTTCCTAGAGGCTATACATCTTAATCTCCTTTAGTCTTTCTTCATATGTATTCTGGTGCAGACCCTTCACTATTTTGGTTGTCCTCCTCTGGACAGCCTTCACCCTGTCTATGTCTTTGTGGAGATGGGGTCTCCAGAACTGTACACAATACTCCAGATGTGGTCTTACCAACTGTCTGCACAGAGGGCCAACAACTTCCTGTTTTCTACTGGTGATGTCCTTTTCTATGCATCCCAGTATCCCCCAGCCCTCCTTACTGCCTTCTCACATTGCTGGCCCACCTTTAGGTCATCTGATATTACTACACCAGGCCCCTTTCCATTTTTGTTGTTGTCAGTATCTCACCCCCCATTGTGTACTCTTCCCCTGGGTTTTTGTTTCCCAGGTGCATTACTTTGCACTTCTTTGCATTGAATCTAAGCTGCCATACATTTGACCATTCCTCCAACCTTGCCAAGTCTCTTTTCATCCTTTCCACCTTACCTTGCATATCAACCTAGCCAAGGGGGAGGCACTGATATGCAGCAGGGAATTCCCAGCCTCCCCCTACAAAACAGGGTACTCAATGAGGTAAAGACCAAGGTAGAAAGGTCAGTAGGGAGCAGGTCTGGGGTAAATGGAGAAAGCAAAGTCAGTAAGGCAGGGATGTGGCTACAAGAGGTAAAGCCATAAAAAATGGAGAGTAATGAGTAGTAATGTCCATAGTCTGGGTAACAAGCTTCCTGAACTAGTGCCCTTGATGGAAGAGGAACATCTGGATATCATGGCAGTCACAGAAACATGGTACACACAGAACCATAACTGGGATGTAAACATACCAGGGTACACTATCTACAGGAGGGACAGGGAGGGTAAAAGAGGAGGAAGAGTAGCTCTCAACATAAGTGAAGGAATCAAAGCAACAAAACAAAAGGTTAACGGGGAGGAGAGGAAGCACAGTGGGCCAACTTGGAGATGGGCAATGGCACCACAATCCACACAGGGGTTGTATACAGACCCCCATCTCAAGAGGAGGAAATGGACAAGTGTAACCCCCCTGTTACCTGGGGTTGCAAAAATCCCAGTTAGACCTAGTGGCAGGCAGGGAAGGCAGCTGGTGAAACTCCAGTTAAATGGATTTCACACTGTCTCACTCTGTTCTCAGTCTCAGCTGAGACTGAGGGATGACATCATTTTAGAACTGTCACAGCTGCATAAGCCACACTGGAATATTGCAGCTAGGGAAGTTAGGATAGAATGTTGGGGAATTTGGAGTCAGTTCAGTAGTGGGCTCAGTAGAGTAAAGAGGTGTGCTGCTGCTGCAGGCCCTCATAGCCCTCAGCCCTGACAAACAGCTATATTTTTTATCAGAGATGTGTGTTCTCACTTGAAAAGGAACACAAGAAGAGCCAAGTGAAGTGGTAGAGACCACTTCCAGTGGTTTAGGGCCCCATCCCTGAGGGGATGGGGAGAAAGATTCAGCCTACTTCCAGGGGCAATCCCCTGGTCCGGCTAGGGGGGGAAGAAGAAGCTGCCTAAATCTAAGTTTGTGCTGAGGCACCAGAAGTTTTGGATGAGATTTCTTTGAAGAAGAAAAAGCCTGTGGGGCACCTGCAACCAAGGGGAGAGTCTTCTCTGATAGAGGGCAAATGTGTTTTCACCTGAGACAAGATGAAGTTAAGTGAATGTTACTGTGGGGTCAGGAAAAGACAGCCAAGTACAGTTTTTAACGTTGTGGGAATTGGACTGCTTAACTCTGTGGGAGTCTAGAGCAATGGACACAGCCACTATTTAAGTATGTTTCGAGTTCAGCACAAGTGGAATGGAAGAACAGTAGATTAAATGTGGTATACATTTAAAGAGAATCTACAAAGTAAAGAGATTCAGAGGATGAGGTGTTAAAGTCCAGAGAAATGGCCGGGTATGAATTATGGGAGCGAGAGGTGAGAGACCCCCCATCAGTAGTAACCAAATTCACCTCTACGGGTTTGCTTTGGGAGACTTGTTGCTTTCTCTCAGGTACTTGGCCAGTGCCTGAGGAAAGTACCCAGACATGGGATTGATGAAGAAGATTCCCTGATGGAGCAAAAAGAGCTCAGAGGTGGTTTAGGGAGCCACCGAGAAATGTTCCATGCTACATGGAAAGTATCCAAGGGTTGGCATGAGAGCCGAGCCATAGAAGGAAGGTAGTCCAGGGGGCTGGCGAGGGGGCTGAGCCAGGGAAACTGAAAAAGATTTGAGTTAGGGCCGAATGCCCAGAGTGTTTTGAAACCTGAGGGTTTCAGTGTAAAGAGTATGTGTTCTGATCTCCATAAATCTGCATTACCAGGAGTGTAGCCCTGTGGGAGTCCATCTATGCTTTGTTATTCTGTTGGATGTGAATAAAAGCCACACTTTAGAATCCCAACTTCCGGTATTGGACATTACAGTTATTGCTTCCTGTGTCTGGAGTTATCTGGGGGCCCCTGTGCAGAGTAGCCAAACCTAATGACCATATTGAGTGACACCTTTCTCTCCAAGTTTCAACTTATAAAAATGGAGACACCGCGTCATAGAACCCAGGCCCCTCAACCTGTTCACTAGCTACATATGCAGGGGTAGTAGCCTGCTCAGTTTAGCACCAACTGGGGGTTACATCTTGGAGGCTACCACTGGGATTCTGTTGAAATTTGGGAGAAGGAACAAGAAAGGTTGCTCGGGTGATGGCTAGTGTTTTGGCTATCAGGCAGTGGGTAGCCCAAAAACGTTGAAGCAATGTAAACTAAATGTGCCACTGTGTGCTGCTGTCTATGTGCTGTTGTGATATTGCCAACTGTTTACCAAGGAGCAATAAAGCCTGAGTGTGTATGCCCTTATCCTGCATCAAATTACGGCATTTGCCAGCTTTTAAAAGTATTGTGACTGAAAAAAGTATGAAAAACTGTGGGTAGCAAAAGGAAAGGTGTGCCCCAGACATTGGAAATGCTTTCTGTGTGGACTAAGAGACTTGTTGTGCTTAATGGCAATGAAAAATGTTTAAAATGAGCTCCCACCATGGAGTCAGTTGAAAACAAAAAAGTGTGGTTTACAGTTTAAATTTTGCCTGCTCGATGATCACCGTGAGGAAAAGAGCATTCGAGAAGAAAGAGACTCATTTGCTGGTGTCAAATGATTGGTGAGACTGCAATCAGTCCTGCCCCCAAGCCAGCTCTAGAGTGACTGCACAGCACTCAAGAGGGAGAGTGAGTGGAGCATGCAAACTGACTTGTTAGGAGGAGCGTCGCGGTGATTGAAAGCGATGTAAAAAGTTAAAATCAAACTTTCTCTGTTTAAATTCAGGCTCAACCCGCATCTCGATCGACGGGACTGTGAGTGTGGTGTTCAGAGAGGACAATCGGCAGGACTGCCAACCTGCTTCCTTCCAGAGGCCTCCACGATCGGCTGCAGGCCATTTTTTCCATCGCAGCAAAAAGCTACTGATAACAGTGAGTACCATTCAAGTGAAATAGCTCAAACTGTGTGATTTCACCAAAAGCCAGCTGAATCTACAGTATGTGTAGCAGTGTAATCACTTTGTAAAGAAGGACTGTGCCAGTTTAACCAACTAAAAGCAAGAATTCTGGGCAACAGACTGTGAGCATAATGATAGGTTCAGTAACAGTATAATTTTCAGAGCCATGTGAGAGACTGTGAGTTGTATATGATATGCAGCAAGAAATCCAGGCAATCCTGTGTTATGAAATACTGAGGCTTTAAGGGACTGTAAGCTAGAGCAATGTCTTCCGTAAGTAAAAAGTTTGTGATAAATCATATAAATATGCTGGGAAAAAGAACAGTGCAAGTTTGTGCAGTTTGAGCAAATTTATCAGTAGAGTGTAAATCAGATGCGCAGTGGCTTGACCCATTTACAGAATGTTGATGCGTAGGAGTGCTGCCGCCGCCATTACAGAGTGGGGTAGTATGTAAACACAGCAGCAGAGGAGCCATTTTGAAAAAAAAAGTTTTCAGTGATGTGGGACTTGCAATAACAGTGAGCGTTGTTTGTTTTTCTCTGCAGATATGGCTTCAGGACCAGTCCACTACCCGGATCATGCCCAGGCTGTGATAGCAGTAGAAGTTAACAAGCTAAGGGACATTGAGAGATGTTACTATGGGGGACGACAGCCTCCGCATGTGGTAATTCCTGGATATCCACTGCGAGTATGTGTGATGTGCTTAAATGCTGGAAGGGACGTCTTCATGGTACCTCACTGTTCTGGGTGCCTAGAGAAATATGGTTTGTTTAAAGTGCCCAAGATTTGTTTGGCTCCCACATGGACAAAAGTTTAAGAATCTGCAGTTGGCAGCACACAGCACCAGATGGAGCCTGTTGGAGAAGGCCCCTTAGGGTGTGGCACGAAGCAAGAGGCTGCAGATTTACAGACAGAACAACGTGCTGATGTTTCAGAGTCTGAGTCACAGACAGACATTTCGGGAAAAGCATCAGTAGACCCTTGGAGAGAGGGGCCTAGCCCAAGTCTCATAGGTGAAGATGAGGGAGGCCTTTGAATGGGAGGTTTCAACCTCTGCACCCAGCAAAGAGTGGACAGTCTCAGGAGTGAGGACAACTGCTCACTCCTGGGCACAGATTCTCAGTGAAGAAAAAAAAGAGGGGGAACCTATGTGGCCTGAAAAAGAAGGCGTGGGTTCACAGCCTCCAGTTCCTGGCTTAGAGGAACGCATGGAAGAGAGTGGTGACTCTGCAGCTCTGTCCCCACC
Organism: Neoceratodus forsteri; assembly: GCA_016271365.2. Taxonomy (NCBI): domain Eukaryota; kingdom Metazoa; phylum Chordata; order Ceratodontiformes; family Ceratodontidae; genus Neoceratodus; species Neoceratodus forsteri. Next base: position 760,530,699 of record CM057455.1, on the reverse strand, counting down.
AGGAAGAGTTAGAGATCTATTCTATGTCTCATTGAGTATGCGTACCTGGCAGAACCAGGACTGGCCACCCCCAAGCCAGGCCAGAGGTCACAGGTTGACCAACGCTAGTAAAGAGGAAAGACTGGTTCATAGGAATGCGAATGAAATCCATGGAGAATCATTTCCTACCTTTCCTCGGAGAGTCTGGGAGGAGATTGAGAAAAGCAGGAAATCCTGGATTTGGAAAGAGGCAATGAAATGTGTGCATTCTGGTGCAAACAAGCATGTCAAGAACAGAATGTTTCAAGACAAATACAGCCAATAGAAAAGAGGCAGGACACTGTTTATTGACACTGTTTGAATTGTGGATGGAGAGGGACATGAAACCTTTCACAGTGTGGATTATGAGCACTCAGATGGTGTAATAATTCCAGCACCTGACCCGTTGTGCTATTGGCCCCAATGCAAAGACCTCACTGAGAATGTGCTCATGCCTACCAAATGGAGAGCAGAGCAGTGGTAGCTGGTGCTGCCATCCAGCAGTTGCCATACCTATGTTGTTCCGCCAGACTGGCATTCCAGGAACCAGGTGCCCCACATTCATCAGTTTTTCAGTATACTAGCCTTCCAGAATCCATTAACTGGCCCACCAGATGACTTCAGATCCAGAGATGACACCATCCCTGCTGTATCCTGACTCATTGCCTGGGTATTGGATGACTTCAGCCCAGCTGTTTTCATTTTTGTTCCTGTTCCCAGGTTCCATCTCCTAGATGACATCATCTCAGCAGTTTCCAGATGTGCCCTCCTGTTGTTTCCGGGAAGATGTCCACCCAGCTGTATCAGAAGAATGCTGCCAGGGAGAGTCTTCAGCCGAGGACCAGGTGTGGTACCATTTCCATTCTACAAGGGACTGGTAAGTCCAGACTTTTCTATTCCTATGACATTGCAGTACACACCCTATACTAGCAGACTTCGGATGTTTGAACTGTCCTCAATGACTCTCCCCTTCAGGACTTTGGCCTACTAGAAGTGTGCTTCACCGGGCTCCAGCCCAGGATAGACTCTTTAATGGACTTGCCTTCAGGCACTGTGGTCACTAGATGGGACTTTTAGGACACCCCATCTCCCCAAATATTGTGTATTGTAAATAATGTTATTGTTTTCTATTGTTTTTTAATGTTTATACTGTTTTTCTACTTTTCTAAAAAAATGTTTTTGGGGATCTCCAGTGTTTTGATGGTAGCGGTTTAGATAGACTGTATATGCAGATTAGGAGTGTGTTTTTGGTTTTCTCTGTTTCTTGCGGGTAATTCCTGAAGAAGACGTGAAGACAAGACAAGAAAAGGAGTAGGAACTCATCGGAGTTCTTATGGTGTACTTTAAAAGTGTTGTAGTATTAAAGTACAAGATGTTGTTGATTACTGTATGTAATTTTCCTTCCACAGGTAAGGTTGTGGGGGAGTGTGGGAGTAATGCATAGTGTATGGTATTAGCTCCTGGTGTGTGGTTGCATGGTGTCCCAGGTTATGGGGAGGTCCCCTGATTGTTTTTTTTTTTTTTCAATTCACATTTTATTAAAGTTTCCAATACAGAGAACAAGTCATAACAGTGTAGATCATGAACCCCATGCATCAGATACAAAATACAGGATGATTCGCTCTACCCTACCCCCTCCCGCCCTACCAAACACCAACCCAGAACAACCCAGTGCCTCTTTACACAGTTAGCACAGTACCAATGGATATAGCCTGGTAGTGCTTAAGCCTGTAACACATAGAGAGTTTGCAGTGGATCCTATCGAACTTCTTAATTTTGTTATATAGACTGGCAATAGTCCTTTCTGTTCTAAGGTTCACAAGTAACTCCTGAAGCCATTTAACATGTGTTGGTACCTCCGTAGCCTTCCAGTGTCTTGACATCACTTTTTAACAGACATCGACATCAAGGCTATGTAGTACTTCCTGTTCACCACCGAAATGGAGGAGAAATCCCCAAGAAGACATATTTTGGGGGTGAACAAGTCTGAGAGCCCTAAAAGAGGATCAGCATGCTGTTTAATCATAGTCCAGAGTGGGACAACTTTAGAACAGCTCCAGAAAATATGAAGATGTTCTCCTTCTTGAGACTGGCATCTTGTACAAAGAGGAGAGGACACCAAACCCAGTCTGGCAAGCCTCTGCGGAGAGTAATAAATGTTGTGCAAAATTTTGAATTGCATTAATCTAAGTCTGTCCTGCTTAAGGAACTTATGACAGCTTTGCCACAGGAGAGACCAGTCCAGGTCTCTGCCCTGGAAGAGAGAGGCCCAAAAGGTGATGGGAGCGTAGTTGTCTGGATAGACCCAGGTAAATAGAGCACTGTATATTTTAGATACAGCATGAGGTGAACCCGCCAACTCCATTAGGGTAGCCTGAAATCTGATATGGGGAACTGGGGGGGTCGAACCCATTACCTTAACCAGGAGATGACTAAGCTGGAAAATTTTGAAGATTCTTGGTGTGTTTTGGTTTTGGGAATTCTGAGTTAGAGGCAGACACGTTTTTGCTAGAGGGCTAGGAGGCATAGACAGGCTATGGTCCTGAACAGCCATAGGGGCCACAGCACTGATCTATTAGGGCTAAGCTCCGGGCAGTTCTACCAGAGCCACTGGGTACCCATAGTTAGTGGATAGAGTAGAGACTGATATGTCAGCCAAAGGCCTCTAGGTCCTTAGTGTTGTCTGCCTGTGCTAGCACATGGTAGGAGAGAAGGTAGCGCTACCTCCCCGTAGTCAACACATAGGGTGAGATGGCCTAAGCCAGATGGCTAATGACTGTGGACAGTCATTTTCCTGGCCCATGGTGAGTGTAACCCCCCTGTTACCCAGGGTTACAAGAATCCCAGTTAGACCTAGTGGCAGGCAGGGAAGGCAGCTGGTGAAACTCCAGTTAAAGGGATTTCACACTGTCTCACTCTGTTCTCAGTCTCAGCTGAGACTGAGGGATGACATAATTTTAGAACTGTCACAGCTGCATAAGCCACACTGGAATGTTGCAGCTAGGGAAGTTAGGATAGAATGTTGGGGAATTTGAAGTCAGTTCAGTAGTGGGCTCAGTAGAGTAAAGAAGTGTGCTGCTGCTGCAGGCCCTCATAGCCCTCATCTCTGACAAAGAGCTATATTTTTGTTAGAGGTGTGTATTCCCACCTAAAGAGGAACACAAGAAGAGCCAAGTGAAGTGGTAGAGACCACTTCCAGTAGTTCAAGGCCCCATCCCTGCAGGGATGGGGCAAAGGATTCAGCCTACCTCCAAGGGCAATCCCCTGGTCCAGCTAGGGGAAGAAGAAGCTGCCTAAATCTAAGTTCATGCTGAGGCACCAGAAGTTTTGGATGAGATTTCTTTGAAGAAGAAAAAGCCTGTGGGGCACCTGCAACCACGGGGTGAGTCTCCTCTGATAAAGGGCCAATTTGATTTCTCCAGAGACAAGATGAAGTTAAGTGACTGTTTCTGTGGGGTCAGAAAAAGACAGCCAAGTACAGTTTTTAACATTGTGGGAATTGGACTGCTTAACTCTGTGGAGGTCTAGAGCAATGGACACAGCCACTATTTAAGTATGTTTTGAGTTCAGCACAAGTGGGATGGAAGAACAGTAGATTAAATGTGACATGCATTTAAAAAGAATCTACAAAGTAAAGTGTTTTCAGAGGATGCAGTGTTAAAGTCCAGAGAAATGGCTGGGTATGAATTATGGGAGCGAGAGGTGGGAGACCCCCCATCAGTAGTAACCAAATTCACCTCTACTGGTTTGCTTTGGCACACCTGTTGCTTTCTCTCAGGTACTTGGCCAGTGCCTGAGGAAAGTACCCAGACATGGGATTGATGAAGATTCCCTGATGGAGCAAGAAGAGCTCAGAGGTGGTTTAGGGAGCCACTGAGAAATGTTCCATGCTACATGGAAAGTGTCCAAAAGCTGGCATGAGATCCGAGCCATAGAAGGAAGGTAGTCCAGAGGGCTGGCAAGGGAGCTGAGCCAGGGAAACTGAAAAAGAGTTGAGTTAGGGATGAATGCCCAGAGTGTTTCAAAACCTGAGGGTTTCAGTGTAAAGAGTATGTGTTCTGATCTCCATAAATCTGCATTACCAGTAGTGTAGCCCTGTGGGGGTCCATCTATGCTTTGTTATTCTGTTGGATGTGAATAAAAGCCACACTTTAGAATCCCAACTTCTGGTATTAGACATTACAGTTATTGCTTCCTGTGTCCGGAGTTATCTGGGGGCCCCTGTGCAGAGTAGCCAAACCTAATCACCATGCCGGGTGACACCTTTCTCTCCAAGTTTCAACTTATAAAAATGGAAGCACCATGTCATAGGACCCAGACCCCTCAACCTGTTCAATAGCTACACAGGCAGGGGTAGTAGCCCACTCAGTTTAGTGCCGACTGGGGGTTACACAAGGAAACGATAGAAAGTATCCTTAGAATGGCAGAAAAAGGGGAGATATTGTTGATGGGGGATCTGAATATGACAGATGTTAATTGGCGTGCATGTGCTGCAGCCACATCCAAGAGCATGGTCATTCTAGATGCCCCGCAGGGAGCATGCCTTAGACAACTAGTACTGGAACCCACTCAGGAAGGAGCAGTCTTAGACCTGGTACTCTCCAATGGAGATGGAGAGAGGATCACAGAGGTAGAAGTGGGTAGTCATCTGGGAACTAGTGAGCATCGAACAGTATGGTTCACAATAAACACAACAGTAGAGTAAAGCTATACAAAGCAAAGGTCCTGGACTTTAGGAGGGCTGACTTTGCCAAAATGGGTGAGTGCCTAAGGAATGCACTAGCAAATGGGCCAGAAGGAGGGGTGGAAGAACAATGGGGAGTAATCAAAACTGCCATCACAGAGGCAACAAACCTCTGTGTGAAGCAAATAAAACAAAACAATATAAAAAAACACTATGGTTCTCAAAGAAGGTAGCAGAGAAGGTTAGGGAGGAAAAGATAGCATTCAGGAAGTATAAGGAATCACAGAAGCAGCAGGACAGAGAACTGTATCAGCTAAAGCAGAAGGAAGCAGGGAAGGCAGTCAGAACAGCAAAGGCCCAAACCGATGGAAAGATAGCCAACTCAGTTAAGAAGGGGGATAAAACCTTGAGTAGGTACATCAGGGAGAGAAGAAAGACTAAGTGAGGGATAGTGAGGCATAATTACGGGGAGGGTGAGAGGGCAGAGGGTGACTATGAAAAGGCAGAGATACTAAACAAATATTTTTGCTCCATATTCACAAATGAAGAAGGCTAGGTACCTAAACCAAACAACAGAAAGACTCTGGATAGGGGGGTTGATACCAGCCCATTCACAGAAGAAAGAATTCTGAAAGTTTCCAAGATGGCCACCAGGTTGGGTGCGTTGCTGTGGCTCCTTTGAAGAAGTTTTAGTCTTTGTAATTTAGTTTATGTTTTTTAGTTATTTCGTGGGCATTTTGTGTTTTGTTTTTTTAATCCGGCCCCGGTTTCGGCCTTAAGCTTTATCATTCGGAGGTGGCTTGACATCAAGTTGGTTTGTTTCCCGGACCTGGAGAGAGGCGCCGGTCGGGCTTCTCTTTTTTCTTTCACAGACTTCACAGGTTTCAGTCTCAATCTTTTCCGCTCGGCGGTGACTTGATGTCAGGTGGGATCTGTCTCCCGGACCTGGAGAGAGACGCCAGACGGGCTTCTCTTTTTTATTCTTTCACAGACTAATACGGGGATTCTGGAGAGAGACGCCAGTTGGGTCTTTCTTTTTTCTCCTCCACAGACTGATGCGGGGATTCTGTGTTTCTTGCACTCTGTTCCTTATTTTGGAAGAACTTTATAGTCGCATGGAGGACGAGGAGTTATTTTGAAATCAGTACTGGTCAGTTTTGAAGTGTGTCTGGTGGAGTTCTGGATGCAGTGAATGCTGGCAAGAGCAGGGATCAGAGAATCGGAGGACTTTTTTGATCGGGGCTTTGCTGGACACTGTGGTGTGCCCTTTGATTACCCTGAAACTTTAGGTGGTTATTTCAGCTGCCTAGTTACTCCAGCAAGTGCTCTCTTGGAGTTTTTGCTACTCCACAGGGGGGTGGGGTATTTTTTCAGCCGGGGAGCGGGCTGAGGTACCTCGCTCCCTTGGACCATGGAAATTGCTGCAATAGTGGCTTTTCTCATGGTCCTTTGGTGTGAGTAGCATTAATTTTCTTGGGAGTGTACTTAGCAGGGAGTAAAGGGGTTGGAGTGTGATTGAACCTCTTCGGATAAAACTCTTTGTGGATTTTTGAACCTCCTTGGATAAAGTTTTTTGTACATAGATACATAGATACATAGACAGTGTCGGCAGATAAGGGCCTATGGCCCACCCAGTCTGCCCATTTGAGCTTGTAAGTTCAGTTTGTTTTCCTAGAAGTCTGTTGCCCCTTACCCCTGACCTCCAGAATTCCTTTATGTCTATCCCATGCATTCTTAAATCCCGTGATTGTTTCAGCCCCCACCACTTCCTCTGCAGGGTGTTCCACTTGCCCACCACCTGTTCTGTGAAGAAATTCTTTCTCATGTTTCCTCTGAATCGTCCCTCCTCCAACTTCATCCCATGCCCTCTTGTCCTGGAACATCTTTTTCGTTTAAAATATTGTTTTCCTGCACCCTGTTCCTCCCTGTAAGATACTTGTATGTCTCTATCATATCCCTCTCTCCTCCTCTCCTCCAGGGAGTACATGTTCAGTTCCTTCAACCTGTCTTCATAGGACTTGTGATGCAATCCATGCACCATCTTTGTTGCCCTCCTCTGAACCTCTCTACCCTGTCTATGTCCTTACGTAGGTATGGTCTCCAGAACTGTACACTGTACTCCAGGTGGGGCCTCACTAGTGTCTTGTATAGCAGAATTATGACCTCCTTTTCCTGCTGGTGATGCCTCTGCCTATACATCCCAGCATCCTAGTTGCTTTACCTGCTGCCTTGTCACACTGTTTCCCTACCTTGAGGTCATCAGAGATGACAACCCCAAGATCCCTTTCCTGCTTGGTGCATGCTATATCCTCACCCCCAACTGATATATTGTACCAGGGTTTTGTGCCCATATGCATTATCTTGCACTTCTTTGCATTGAATTTCAACTGCCAAACCCTGACCATTCTTCAAGTTTCTGCAGGTCGTTTCTCATTCTGTCTACACCCTCTGGTGTGTCTACTCTGTTACAGAGCTTTGTGTCATCAGCGAACAGTGAAATTCTGCCTTCTAGGTCCTGCGCAATGTCACTGATGAAGATGTTGAATAGGACTGGTCCCAGCACTGATCCCTGTGGTACCCCACTGGTCACACTTCCCTCTGTGGAGTGACAACCATTTACCACCACCCTCTGTGTCCTGCCACCCAGCCAGTTACCTACCCACCACACTACTGTCCTGCCCACACCCATATTCCCCAGTTTGTGTAATAGTCTTCTATGTGGCACAGTGCCAAAGGCCTTGCTGAAGTCCAGATAGGCCATGTCCACTGCCCTCCCCTGATCCACCTCCCTAGTCACCCAGTCAAAAAATTCAACAAGGTTGGTCTGACATGACCTCCCCCTGGTGAAACCATGCTGCCTTGGGTCATGTAGTCCATTGACAACCAGATGTTCCACCAATCTCTCCTTCAGTAGTGCTTCCATGATCTTCCCCACTACCGAGGTTAGGCTGACTGGTCTGTAGTTCCCTGCTTCCTCTTTGTTCCCACTTTTGTATAAGGGGACTACATCTGCTGTCCTCCAGTCTTTGGGTACCTCCCCTGTTTCCAGTGATCGGCTAAACAGGATAGCCAGAGGTTCAGCCACCACCTCTCTTAGTTCTTTAAGGACCCTGGGGTGCACCCCATCTGGCCCCATTGCTTTTTCAACTCTTATTACTTCCAGTTCCTTCAGGACCATTTCTCGTGTGAACTTGTGTCCATTTCTGCACCATTCTCACCCCTTGTACTCCCTTCAGACCCATTACCCTCCTCTTTCTCAGTAAAGACTGAGCAGAAATACCTGTTCAATATGTCAGCTTTACTGTTGTCATCCTCCACACGGCCCCCATCCTCCCCCTTCGGTCTCACTATCCCTCCCTTTGCCTTTCTTTTTTCACTTATGTACCTGTAAAAGGTTTTGTCCCTTCTACCCACTGATTTTGCAATGTGTTCTTCTGTCTGAGCTTTGGCTTCCTTATTGACCTCCTGCCTCCCTTTGCTTCTCCTGGTACTTCTCCTATCCCCTTCTGCCTGTGTCTTTTTGTATTGCCTGAATGCAATCTTTTGGCTTTCACTTTCTTTGCTACCTCTTTGGAAAACCATAATGGTCTCCTCTTCCTTTTCCTCTTGCTAACCTGCTTAATGCATAATTCTGTTGTTCTTGTAATCCCCATTTTAAATACTGTCCACTGTTCCTCAACCCCTGATTCCTGCCCCATTCCCCTTAATGCCTCTTTCAAGTATCTCCCCATTTTCCCAAAGTCTGCCCCCTAAAATCCAGGATACGTGTTTTTGTGTCATTTGGGTCTGCTCTTTCTTTGATTTCAAACCACAATGACTGGTGGTCACTGTTTCTCAGGTGCTCCCCCCCCCGTTACCCCCATCACACTGTCCCTGTTTGTGAGCACAAGGTCCAGTATTGCCTTCTGCCGAGTTGGTTCCATGACCAGTTGCTTGAGGAAGGCACCCTGAAGGGAGTCCAGGATAAATCTGGATTGTGGATTTCCTCCTTGGGCTGTTTTCTCTTTTTGGCCTTATCTGGTTGTCTCTCCCTGGATTTGGATTTTTTTTTGAATCTGCATGGAACTCTGGACCTGTACTGAGAGGCTACTGACTGTTGTCTCCTTTCTGGATTAAAACTTTTTTCGTTTTGGACACTTGGGTGGTGAGAGGACCCTGGGTCCATAAATTTCTGTTCATTTATTTAATTTATTTTTGTTTGTTTGATTTTACAGTTTGTGTCTTTCTCCTCGCAGTGAGAAAGATTAATATTATTTCTCCCCAGTTATGAGATAATCTGGGGGGAGTTCATAACTCTTTTTTGTTTAAAATGTATGTTTCCATGGTGGTCTGGCAGCAAGAGTGCCATTTTACCCTCCTTCTCCAGTGCTGAGAGGACTGGGGGGAGGACTATACAGGAGAAGATTTATTAATTTTTTGTTTAAATTTGTAATTTTATTTTTAATTTTATATTTATTTTTATTTTATTATTCTTAGTGGATTGTTAGTTTAGTTTAGTTTGAATATTTTTGTGAGGTTGGGTTCTGTTTTGTTTTTGTTTAATTATATTGGATATGTTTAGGGATTATTTGATCATTTTTATTTTATAAAGATTGTGTTTTTGTGTTTTGGTGTTCATTATTTAGTTAAGTGGCGACATGTGCTGGTCTTTATTCCCCACAGTGGTGTGCTATTCATCCTCCTCTCTTCCCACCCTCCACCCCTATTATACTCCTCTCCTACAATTTGATACCTACCAACGCTGTAGAGCACTAGGGATTGTTCATGGGAGAGTGAAGGGGGCAGGGGTATGCAAACAGGGGAGGATGAATGAGCGGGACCATTGTATCAGGGTTATTAAGTCCAGAAGGCATCCTGGGGTGAAATGGAATCCGGATTGGGGTTTACCATGTCTGGTATCCATACCCAGGGGCACTACTGATTTCGGTAGGCAGATAGGCCTGACAACCTCTGAGATTTGTCCAACTCGGGAGGTGTTATGCCATGCCAGGTCTGTTAGGAATAAGATTGCCATTATCGCCAATCTTGTTGGTTCAGCCAACCTGGCTTGCATCACCGAGACCTGGCTGGATGAAAATTCAGTCCCTATAGTGGAGGCCAAGACTATGTCTGGGTACTCGGTGATACACTGCCCGAGATTGGACCGTGGGGGGGGGTTGCAGTCTGTTTTAAGACTGAATTGGGCCTCACGAATGTAGTAGTAGGTGAGGCTGAATCCTTTGAGTGTACAGTCGTAGCAGGTGTAGGTGTTCGAATTGTTCTCATCTACCATCCACCCGGAGATGGGAAACGTTTCCTACAGGAAGCAGCAGACTTCCTCGTGGACATGTCGTTTGAGTCACCCAGATTGATGGTGCTGGGTGACTTCAATGCCTGGGTCTACGACGAACTCTCACAATTTGGTAACTACTTCCTCCAATTAATGTCTTCGTTGGGCCTTACACAGGTGCTTTCCACTGCTACGCATAAATCTGGACACTCTCTGGACTTAGTCTTCCTTCTAGGGATTGATGCATTCAATGTGGGGGTGGAACCAGTCACCTGGTCTGACCACTACACCGTGAGGTTCAATTTTTGCACCCCCCTTAAAAGGCCATCCCCTGTGAAGATGGTCAGGTACCGCCCATTATGGAATGTTACTTCACAAGGCCTAGTGGCGATCCTTGACCTACCATCCGCCGTGTTGGTGAGCAGTAATCCAGAGGCACTGGTGTTGGCCTATAACGAGGCCATCACGGTTGCCCTGGATTCTATTGCTCCTGTTCATGAGCGCCCCCTATCCCTTCACCCCAGGTCCCCTTGGTTTGATGGGACTCTGAGGGAGATGCAGAGACAGGGGCAAAGGTTAGAGCATTGTTGGCGCAAGTCCGCCCTTGAAGCCGACCGCCTTAGATTGATAGAACATTATGCTAGCTATCAATCTGCAATCACCCATAAGAAGGCAGAATTCCTGTCCAGGGAGATTGCAGTTGCTCAGAATCGACTGGCTTAGCTATTTCGAACTGCAGATAGACTGTGCAACCCAGCCTGTCTGCAAGTTAGAAAAGCCTTTTTGCAAATAGAATGCGACGAGCTCGCTCGATACTTTACAACTAAAGTGGCTGACATCAGTGCAGACTTGTGTCCGGCAACCTCTAAGGGTGATGTTGTAGGATCTTGCGAGAACACAGTGCCTCAATTCTCTTGGAGTTCCTTTTGTCAACCTGAGTTCATGGATATTATGAGGATCATCCATAGTGTGTGCCCCACAAGCTGTGATTTGGACCCTGGACCGACTTCCCTAATTTTGGGGTGTTCTAATATCATTGGTCCAGTTTTGGTGCAAATAGTCTGGTGCTCCTTGGAGTCAGGTGAATTTCTTAGCTCCCTGAAAGAGGCAGTGGTGACACCTCTCTTGAAGAAAGCTTCCTTGGACCCAGACTGTTTCTCAAACTACAGACCTATCTGTAACCTTCCTTTTATTGGGAAGGTTATTGAGAAGGTTGTGGCAGCCCAATTGGATGACCATTTAACCATCCATAGTATCTACGAATCATTCCAGTCTGGTTTCTGTAAAAGACATAGCACCGAGACTGCATTGGTTCGGGTGCTTAATGATCTTCTGAGGGCGAGGGATCAGAAGAGATGTTCCATCTTGGTTCTCCTTGATCTCCCGTCAGCTTTTGACACTGTGGATCACATGGTGTTGTTAGTATGCTTGAGGCAAATCTGTGGAATGTCTGGAACCATTCTTCAATGGTTCACTTCATTCCTCACTGGGAATCACAAACAGTTGTGTCGGGGAATTTTTCCTCTGGCCCAGTCTCTTTGTTGTGTGGAGTGCCTCAGGGTTCTGTGCTGTCACCCATGTTATTTACAGTGTATATGCTACCCCTCAGAAACATTATAAGATGGTATGAGCTGAGGTTTCACTGCTATGCAGATGATACCCAGCTATACCTGTCTTTCGCACCCGTCCAGGTTGGAGCTCTCTTGATGTTTAACAACTGTCTGGAGGAAATCCAAAACTGGATGGATTCTAGTTGGCTAAAGTTGAACTCAGAGAAGACAGAGGTCTTGGTGGTGGACCCAGGTGGTCATATTGAGAGGTCGCATATTGGCACGCCTTCTGGAATTTTTCTTGGTGGCATGTCACTTACGACCTTTGAACAGGTGCGTAGCCTTGGGGTGATCCTGGACGATAGGCTGACTCTTCAATCCCAGGTGTTGGCCATTATCAGGACTTCCTTTTACCATCTTAGAAATATTGCCAGGGTTAGGCACCTTGTTCCATCTGACTCTTTGCCAATGTTGGTCCACGCCTTTGTGTCCTCACACCTGGACTACTGCAACACCCTTTACTTTGGGCTTTCTGGGGTAGAAATCCATCACCTACAGCTGGTGCAGAATGCTGCAGCCTGGGTTTTGACTGGGACAAGTAGGTCCTGTCATATTACCCCGGTGCTGCGCGAATTGCACTGGCTTCCTATCAGGTGGCAGATCACCTTTAAAGTCATCTTATTGACTTTCAAAGCCCTTCACGATCAGGGTCCGTCCTATCTGAAAGACCTTCTGGTACCTTACTGCCCTGGTCGATTGCTCTGCTCGGCTGACATGGGGTTGTTGGAGATTCCAAGAGTGAGTTTAAAATCTTCAGGCAGCAGAGCATTTTCTCATGTTGCACCCACTCTTTGGAATTCTCTACCATGCCGATTATGGGAGTGCACCTCCGTGGAGATATTCAAGAAAGACTTGAAATCATATTTATGGAAAATGGCCTTCTTGGATAACTAAGTTCATTTTAGTATGATTGGAATTTTATCATAATTTATTATGTTATTATGATGTATTTTTATATGTTTTGAAGTTTTGTATTTGGAATTTGAATCTATGATTTTAATTTGTTCAGCGCCTTGACACACTGAAAGGTGCTATATAAATAAAATTATTATTATTATTATTAAAACTGAAGGTGGAAAAAGCAATGGGGCCTGATGGGATTCATCCCAGAATTCTAAAAGAACTAAAGGTAGAACTAGTGACACCACTGGCTACCATCTTTAACAAATCATGGGAGGATGGGGTGGTACCTGAGGACTGGAGGAGGGCAGATGTTATTCCACTTCACAAAAGTGGGAGCAGGGCAGAGGCAGGAAACTACAGACCTGTTAGTTTGACCCCAGTGATAGGGAAAATAATGGAATCACTTCTGAAAGAAAGAATTGTTGAGTACCTAGAGGCCAGAAGGGCACAGGACCCAAGGCAGCATGGATTCACAGTGGGAATGTCATGTCAGATGAAGCTAATCGATTTCTTTGACTGGGTGACCAAAGTAGTAGATCAGGGAGGGGCTGAGGACATGGTCTACCTAGACTTTAGCAAGGCATTTGACATGATCTCACACAAAAGATTAATATATAAATTAGTCAGCCTTGGAGTGGGTCCCAAGATTGTAGCCTGGGTAACAAATTGGCTGGAGAACAGGACACAGAGGGTAATAGTAAATGGAGTCCACTCTGAAAAAAGGGGGGTTACTAGTGGGGTACCGCAGGGTTCAGTTCTAGGACAGGTCCTCTTCAATGTCTTTATTAGTGACATTGCAGCGGCACTGGAAGAAAAAGTATGTCTCTTTGTAGATGACACAAAGATCTGCAACAGAGTTGATACACAAGGTTGGGTGGAAAGGATGAAGAGGGACTTGGCAAGGTTGGAGGCATTGTCAAATGTATGGCAGCTTAGAGTCAGTGCTAAGAAGTGCAAAGTAGTGCACCTGGGAAACAAAAACCCAGGGGAAGAGTACACAGTGGGGGGTGAGATACTAACAACAACAAAAATGGAAAGGGACCTGGGGGTAGTCATATCAGATGACTTAAGGTGGGCAAGCAATGTGAGAGGGCAGTAAGGAGGGCTTGGGGATACTGGGATGTATAGGGAGAGGATCACCAGTAAAAACAGGAAGTTGTTATGCCTCTGTACAGACAGCTGGTGAGACCCCATCTGGAGTACTGTGTGCAGTTCTGGAGACCCAGTCTCCACAAGGACATAGACAGGATGAAGGCAGTCCAGAGGAGGGCAACTAAAATGGTGCAGGGTTTGCACCAGAAGACATATCAAGAGAGACTTAAGGAGCTTAATATGTATACCCTCGAGGAAATGAGGGATGAGGGCACATGATAGAAACTTTCAAGTACCTAAAGAGAATCAACAAAGTCCAAGAGGGTAGCATCTTTCAGAAAAAGAGGTGTGCAAGAACAAGGGGGTACAATTTGAAGATAGAAGGGGGATGGCTCAGAGGTAATGTGAGGAAGTGTTTTTTCATGGAGAGAGTTGTGGATTCATGGAACGGCCTTCCTGAGGTGATTGTGGAGTCAAAAACAGTGGGGGAATTCAAGAATGCATGGGACAGACATAAGGGCATTCTAGGGGGTAGGGGTAGGAGGAAGTAGGCCGTTGGTTAACTAGGATCTTACACTTATCCATTAAGTAGGGAAATGGGCAGACTGGGTAGGCCAAGCGGTCCTTTTCTGACATCAAATTTTATGTTTCTATGTTATCCATCCCCTACTTCTACTCCAGCCCTTCTAACAGTACCCTCCCATTACTCATTGGATCATTAGTTCATTACTCTGGAGTAATAGTATTGCCAGCAAACATTCCTTGGCTTACATGCCTTATAGACTCTTACATTATTAAAGAGTTTTATACTGCCCAATCAGTTCTTCACAATCATTCATGGAATCCTATTTGCCTGGACAATAGGAAGATCTTCTCTGTCTCTATTTGATATACCCTCCGATTCCTGTCCATCCAATCACCATGACTTTTCTGCATGTCTTGTCTCATTGGCTATCCTCATACATGGAAAGGACTTAAATCCTTCTGTTATACTCCGACTTTGTAATCAGCATCACTTCTACAGATATCAGGAATCACAAGATAACCTATTCGACTATGGACATCATCCATTTTACCTTGTGCCGCCTCTTCTTACAACACTGACTCTGATGACCAAGTTACTGGACTCCTACTTCCCAAGAGTCATTGCTAATTTTTGGAATTTCACAGATATCTTCCAGAGTATCCATCATGGGATCTCCACAGCCTAGCTGATTACTGACTCCATGCCATCCAAACCTTCGATTTCACTCCTGGACATCGCTATTCCTTATACAATCATCTACACCTTTTCACCTAGTACCTTCAGCCAGGTTAACTGCTCTTCCAATGGACCATTTAGCCTTTTCTTCTTCTCAAAGTACCTTTGTTAATCTCTACAGTAAAGAACATCACTGAAAACTGGCTCTCCTGAATTCTAACTGGCAATCCGTAACAGCCAAGACAAATTCACCAACTCAGCCTTGCCTCCCAATATATATTAATCAGCCGTACCACTAAAATCCTATGGCATCCTGCATTAATCGATCTAACTATCAATCCAGCCTAAAGACTCTTCCTTACATCTGCCCCCAAGCTTCTCTCAAATACTTCAGCATCGGGATTACCTGTAAACTTAACCAACCTATGCCACCACAGTGCATCTCCTAAATGATCACACCAGAGAAATACCCACACTTACTTCAGGCAGCTTACCAGCAAAGGATCTGAGTATAAAGTCACGAATATCATGACCAAAGAAGCCATCCATTCCTTATACCAAATTTCCAATCATTCCCCATATATATTAGGTTACCATCTGGACTGCTCTGCAAATCTTCCTCTATTGCTTTACTAGTCACTTATGGTATTACTCTCATCAGTCACTCAAAATCTCCTTTTCTCATTTTACTCTGGAATGCTCACCTAGTGACTTATCACTCACTAATCAATTCTTTACCTTCAGACTACCTCAAATATTAAACCTTATACGAATTTGATCAGTCACTCATAACTTTACAAATCATCACAACTCCCACAGCATTCTGTCTGGTCTTATATCGATCAAATCATGCTTTCCCAACTTATTACACCCCTACAATCCCTTTGGACATGCATCCTTCATCACCTGAGAAATATGGACTACATTAGCCCTTCTTTAACTGGATCTGCTCCACACATAGGATTCTACCATCCCTACAGAACAGTATTACCCTTCATCCTCAGGGCCAACATTCAGTCTGTATTATCCTTGGATCAAGAACGAACCATCATCTCCAGGGCACTCAAAGACTCTTCTACTTATTTCTACTCTGTGGATGCTTCCTTAGTGACTCCTTGTTCAATACAGAGTTCCTTGCCTCCAAACCAAACCTTTACATTAAAATCTTTCACAAGTTGGATCATTCACCAATGACTTCTTCTACCATTGCATTTCCACTATTCCCAGTTTAAGTACCTTAGCAGTCCAGTTATGGTCCCTCTGATCATTACACCCGAACAAATATGTTGGACAAGCAACATTCATCATCTTGGAAACTTGGACTTCTTTTGCCCTCCTTCACCCAGATTTATTGCATACTTAGGATTCTATCTCTCATTCAGAACAGACCTACTCTTCAACCTCAGGATCATCATGTGATCAGCATCATCCATGGATCGAGGATGGATCATCATCTTCAAGCTGCTCACAAACCCAAATTAACTATGGTTACTAGAACTTAGGTCCTTCTTCATTTAGTATTCCCAGAGAATGGACAGACCTCTGGCCATGGGTTCTCAGAGGTTTTCTACACTGGGGGGGGGGTTCCTCTCTTGAGTGCCAAGGGGTCATACTCTTCATGAGTTGGAGGAGGTATATTACTACTCAAGCGTGGGAATACAGTAAAGCCACAAAAAGTACTACAAGTTACACAAGCACTATATGCCCCAGCTCTCCATATTGCTATTCCAGAAATATTGAATCACTTTTCAGGTTCTCCCCTACTGTGATCCCTGTCACACTGTCCCCATTTGTGAGCATCAGGTCCAGTATTGCTGGCTGCCTTGTGGGTTCCACCACCAGTTGTTTAAGGAAAGCTCCCTGTAGGAAGTCCAGGATAAACCTACTCTTGGTTGATGCTGCTGCATGGATCCTCCAGTCTACATCTAGAATATTGAAGTTGCCAACCAGCACTTCCTCCCCCTTGTGCACCATCCTTTGGATAGTCAGCATCATCTCCTTATCCATCCTGACCCCTGGGCTAGTGATCTGTAAATTACCCCTGTGCGGATGACTGACCTTGTTATTCTTCCTAGCTTAACCATTATGCTGCTGACAGAATCACAATGTATAGGGATTCTGGACTGAAATATCAGTCTGCAGCACAGCAAGGGTTAGCCTACATAACTCCCCTCCTTGTTTCCCTTGTAACTCTATGGCCTTTATGTTATCTTTCACATAAAGTGCCCCTCCTCCCCCCTTCCTGCCTGCCCTGTCCCTCCTGAATAGATTTCAGCCTGGTATGGCCATCTCTTAGTCATGGTTATCATTACACCTGGTCTCCGTGATGGCCACAATGTCCTGGTCTGACTGTGCCATGGCTGACTCAAGATCCTTCATCTTGTTACTAAGGCTCCTGGCATTGGCAAGCATGGCTCTCCAGGATGTGACTTCCTTCCCTTGTTTTGTTTCCATAAGTCTCCCCCCTTCTTGGGTGCTCTTTTTCCTGGTACTCCCTGTCTTCTGCCCTTATGTTGAATTCTGCCCTCTGTCTGTCTAACTACTCATTGGGTACTTGCGTAGGACATGTGCTTATGGAGGCAGGGAGGATACTGAGCCTCCTGTTCTTCTTGGGTCCCCCAACCTTGGCCAGTTTAAGTGCTTGCTGCTGAAGTATTCAAATTTCTCACTTAGGACTAAGATCCCCTTACTGGATGGATGCAGTCTGTCATCCTTATACAGGCTTGCATCCTCCCAGATGGGGACCTAGTCCACCATGAAGCCAAAACCCTCCATTCCACACCATTTTTTCAACCAGGAGTTGAATTCCTGGATGTGAAGTGACCTAGCCTCCCCCCTGCTGTGAACAGATAGTACCTCCGAGAAGGAGACAGAGCGTGCTATATGCTTTAAGCTCCACCCCAACTTCCTGAAATCTTCTTGGATTCTGGATTCTGGCTATCTCCACCTTGTCTTCTGCCAGGTCATTTGTCCCTAGGTGGTCAATGACATCCAGTTCTTCCTTCCTTACTATTGCCCTTATGATCCTATGAATCCACTTCCCATCCCTCCATGCAGTGCTTCCTGGAAGGCACTTGACCTCCCTCTCCCCCTGCTAGATGCCCCTATCTTCACTCCCCAGACAATTGAGTTCCCCACCAGGAGTAGCTACTACTTCCTCTGGGGTCCTCTACCCCCCTTCACTGGGGCTCCATCATAGAGGACCCACCCATCCTCCTTGGTCTTAGCTGTGGGTGCCTTGTGGTGCTTTCCCATTCCTCTACGAGAGCGTAGGAGTTACTTAGCTGGACCAGTTCAGGGATATGCTTCAGACCTCATCCTGCACCCTCCCTGAGCCTACTCTGGTCCATCCACTCCTCCTCCTTCTGGGCATTCTTTGAGGTTCTGGTTTTGGACACGGTGGCCTCTGCATGGGGGTGAAGACCTCTTGAATTCTGGCCAACTCAGCTCAGAGTCAGATAATCTTTTCCCACAACCCAGAGAGGAGCCTGAAGATGGGGCAGCACTGCCTGATCCAGAATATTCTCCTGTACACTGCAGCCCCAGCACCCACTACACTACACCACTCCTTGCATCTCTCCTGTCTTTCATAACTATGCCCCCACCACCACTTATAATCTTATGTACTCTTTGTATCTCTTTACTGTTGTTACATGAAGTCCCTGCACCCTAATTGGTATCCTCAAAGGCACACCACAGACAGCTAGCATTTAGGTATATGTTATACTAACATATAGGGCTAAGGGCATCTACTGTATAAGAGCAGATGCCAGGATATGTATGCACAATATTGCTATACATTTTACTTTCCAATATACACATGTATTTCTTGCTTACAAGATGTTAGGACATCTGTGTCCTTGTAATGATTATGATATATGAGTCGGCATTGCCATCTTCTGATGACTTGTATTACTATATGGCTATGTACAAACTGTACCTCTTTGTTTCTACAAAGTGATGACTATAACAAAATTGTATAATGTTATCTTGGACTGTGGAGCCACTGCTGATTTAGCCAATAGGGCTCATCTCCGTAACTAGAAATGTTCCTATCTTACAGTAACCATGGTAATTATCTTAGGTATATAATGCAAGACATTACGTCTTCTACCTTGGAGACCTCAGCAGACACAGAGATTCCTCGAGATATAGGGAATGCTTAGCATTGGCTCCCAGTTCCTATTGGTAAGAACTGCTTAGGGCAACTGTGATTTTCCTTTTGGTAGTAATAAACACGCTTTATTACTCTTATGCAATGTGTCTGTGATTCCTTGCATGCCCATTATTGCCAAGAACCTGAGAGTGAGGTTTAGCCCTCCTGACACTGTGCTATACTCCCCATCTTTTTTTTGTTGTTTTTTTCCAATCAGCACATTGGGACCTATTCCCTAACCGCCATGCAAGAGGCATGTAGTGGGGTGCACAGCACTGCATCCAAGGAAGTTCCAAGCAGGGGCAGCATTCATGAACACTGGCTCCCGCTTGCTCCCCTATGTGGCCCCCTGGTGCATAGTTTCATGGGGGCAGGCACTGTGGAGTCTGGATCCTGGGAGCAACCAACTGGCTGCCAAGGCAGGGAAAGGAAAAGGAACATTGTTTAACCAGAAGTAGCACACAAAGCAGAAGCTTGTTTCCAGATGTGACGTGGGAGCTCAAGAAAGTTAAGTGACTTGCTCAGGATCTCATAGTATGCACCTAGGCAGCAGTGGGATTTAAACCTAGGTATCCAGATCTGCAGCTCAGAGCCTTAACCCGCTGCATTATATTGACCCACAGTGGATCCCTTGCACGCTTCTGGCACCATGTTTTTGGCTGGCGTGCAGTGCACTGATCCAGCTGTGGAGGAGGTCCACCCCATCTGCCTTCCCCAGCCTCCAGAAGTGCCCTGATGCTGGGGCTGCATTGTTGGGGGACCATTGCCCCCCCTGTCTGGAGGCAGCCTCCCTGGGGGGGGGTGCATAGCCAGCCCAGGTGGTTTACAGCTGCCTTTGACATGGAACAGGAATCTCCCATGCACAGCACTCCATGAGGTTGTGCATGCCTCAGAGTGCTGGCTCACCCCCTGCACCACCCCAGGCCTGCCCCCACACAGAGCTCCACAATCGGCCAGGGGATCGGGTGCATGGGGGTGCATCACTGTTCAGAAATGCAGCAGAGAGGGCACAGTGGGCATGGGTGGCTGCAAAGTGGCTATGCTCCTGATTTACATGGTGCATAGCCACCCCAGCAATTCGTGAATAATCCCCAACATCTTTACTTTCTGCCTTAGTAACCTATGGAGCCCACTACAAAACAGTAATGCAGCTTTCTCATTTTCAGCTGTTCACCTTGCCCTGTAATGGAAAAAACAAGAATCCCCTAGTCCTGCCAAAATGAAATGGCTAAACCCACTGAATTTCAGTTAGGAAAACATAGCAATTTCAAGCAAAACTAATCCCCTGTAATGTGATGTCTGCACTTTCTGCTGTTTAAGGTTCAGACAGCCAATTACAAACAGCCAGAAATTTACCAGCAAACAGAATCCCCTAGTGCTGCCCAAACAAAATGGCTAAGCCCACTGAATTTCAATTGGAAAACACAGCAATTTTAAACAAAACTAATGCCCTGTAATGTGATGCCTGCACTTCCTGCTGCTTAAGGTTCTGGCTCAGTCAATTAAAACAGTCAGAAACGTACCAGCAAACAGAATCCCCTAGTCCTGCCCAAGCAAAATGGCTAAGTTCAGTGAATTTCAGTTAGGAAAACACAGCAATTTCAAACAAAACTAATCCCCTGCAATGTGATGCATGCACTTCCTGCTGCTTAAGGTTCAGACTCAGCCATTTACAAACAGCCAGAAACTTACCAGCACACAGAATCCACTAGTTCTTCCCAATCAAAATGACAGCCCACTGAATTCCAGTCAGGAAAACACAGCAATTTCAAACAAAACTGTTTCTTTGAGAAGCCCCGTCCCCCCTTTCTTTATGGTGCTTACTACAGTTTAAATAATTTCCATCATGTCTTCACTTCAGGTCTGTGATATATTCTGCCATCAAGATGAATTCCATGTCCTAATACATTAAGCAAACCATTGCCATCGTCTAATTTCCACCGGCTCGTTGATGGGGTCAACCTTGTTGACTAATGCTATGACCTTGTCCTCCAGCACTGTATGTGGTGTACAGTCAACATGTCCTCTGTATCAAGCATGTACAACAGTCCTCCAACTGATGCTGCTGCCTCATTGTACAATTTGGAATTGTCATGCATTGAGAAAATACCTGAAAACAAGAGAAATAAGAGAAGACAATAGTTATACAATGACATACGGCTACAAATTCAATTTAAGAAAAATGAAATGAAAAAACAATGATTACCTTCCATGGTATGAAACAGTCCAAAAATTAAATAACCATATGTGGGCAAGATCTGTGCAGCAACAGGATTCAATCACCCTAGTGATACATACCTGCAAGGAGAGAAACAGTGGTAAAAGATGATTAAAGATGCAATGGTTTCAAATATCGTAACGCCCTTGTCCCCCACAGCCCAAAAAAGTAAAACAAATACTTACCTTTGCTGGTATGTCACTACAAACAAACTGATACTCAAGATGAAGCTCATTGTCCACATCCAGTTGTTGCAGACTATTCAAAGCACAGCAGTATGCACCATTTCTGGGATCTCAAGTCATTTCTGGGCATCCTGAGAAATTTTCCAATCACGAGAATTCACTTTTATTTTCTGGCCACTATTGTGTATCTTGACACGTTGCTATGGTTATTCAATGAGCACAGCAGCACAAGCAAGCTGCAGCTCCAGCATATAAGATTTCTGTGAGCACATCTCATTTCTAGGTGTCCTGAGAATTTTTCCAGCCATGAGATTTCACATTTATTTTCTGGGTATTAATGTGCATCTAGCAGTTGTTGTAGAGACCAATCTAAGCAAACAAAATAGTCGGGCTCAGCTCCCCTGTCTAAGGCAAAAGGTCTAGGTGCACAATAGTAGGGGAAATACAAAGGAACAATTTATCCAAAAGGATAGTTCCATACGCATTCTACTTAAACAATGGCTTTCTACCACTTTTATTAGAAAAGTATTACTTTCATTAAAGCAGTTTTATGTCAGTTTTCATCAGTCAGTTTTCACCAGTCAGTTTTCATCAGTGCATTATTTATAAAATCAAAAGACATTCTTAGAAATGCAGTCAAATGTTTGAAAGACACTATATTGAAGCTCTATGCGGCTTGTGTGTCCCAGCTTGTAAAATACTCTTGGCTCAATTGCCTAATCCAACATAGAAAACACATCTTTTTCCTCCTTCCAGCTTTAGCTTTGGTTTCTCCACTCCAATGGAGCATATGCAGTCACTGATGTTGCTCTGAAGATGGGGTTGTAATTACTCCATTACATCAACACATAGAACTGGATGACCCAATTACAGTGAAGGAGAGTTGGACTGTGGAGTAGTGACGATGAAAAGATGCCCCCAGCCTGGGGATCTAAGCAGGCCTTTTCTACATACTCTAAAGAACCTTGCCTCTAATTCTGGGGTCATCCAAGTTTGCTCTGGCAACATCAGTGGCTGCATATGCCTTGTTGGAGTGGAGAAACCAACGCTAAAGCTGGAAGGAGAAAAAAGGTGCTTGTTTCTGTGTTGGATTTGGTGACTGAGCCAAGAATATTTTACTAGCCGGGACATGCAAGCCACACATAGTTTCCATATAGTGACTTTCACACATCTGACTGTGCATTTCTAAGAACGTATTTTGACTTTATATAAATTATGCACTGATGAAAATTAACTGATAAAAATTGACTGATAAAACTGCTTTAATACAATTGTTTAATACTTTTCTAATAAAAGCAATATAAAGCCATTATTTAGACAGTGTACATATAGAACTATCAAATCAAATCAAAATTTATTTTTAAAAACCACCTTTCCAAATCTAAGGTGACTGTACATAATATAAAAATAATAAAACAAATTTAAGTCATTAACAAATAAAATCCAGCAATAAATTACAATTCAGTAATGGCTTAAAAACCAGGATAGGCTAAGTTAAATAAATGTGCTTTAAGTGCATTTTTAAAACTATGGACAGTCAAGCAGTCTTGCACCTGACGAGGTAAAGAATTCCACAGGGTGGGGCTGCAAAACTAAAAAACCGGGCCCCTAATGTCTTTAAGTGGACCCTAGGAATCTCTAGCAATCCCTCATCGGTGGATTGGAGAGGGCGGAGGGGACAGTAAGGGCAAAAAAGATCTTGCAAGTAACTTGGTCCCTGATTGTGTAGGGCTTTATAGGTCAGCAAACCAACCTTGAAGGTGATCTGCCACTGAACTGGCAGCCAGTGCAATCTGCAGAGCACAGGCGTTATGTGACTGGTCCTAGAAGTACCAGTCAACAGCCTGGCTGCCGTGTTTTGCACTAGCTGCAGGTGGCGGATATTAACCCCTTGTAGCCCTAAGTAAAGGTCATTGCAGTAGTCAAGGTGGGAGGTAATGAAGGCATGGACCAAAGTTGGATGATCATTGGGGGAACCAGATGTTTTACCTGGGTGATATTCCTCGGATGGTAAAATGAGGTTTTGACTACTGCCACCACCTGAAATCTCAGGGTTAGGCTCTTATCAAAAATAATGCCCAGGTTCCACACCTGGTCTGATGTAGTCAGCTGAACAGCCCCAAACCACAGCCCAGAGGGTAATCCAGCTGACTAACCTGCCTCCTGATGATTTGGGTCCACAGCCAGCAACTTGGTTTTAGCTGGGTTCAACCTCAGCCAGCTTGCACTCATCCAGTCCTGGATCTCAGCCAGACAGTTGTTAAACACTGAGAAAAATGCATCTTGTCCGGGTCAAAGGACATGTACAGCTGAGTATCATCTGCATAGCAGTGAAAACTCAAGCTGTACTGCCTAATAATCTCTCCCAACAGCAGCATATACACTGCAAACATCGTGGGGGATAAGATGGAACCCTGCAGCACCCCAAAGGATAGGGAGAGAGAGGGACCAAGGAAAAAATTCCAGACACCACTCTCTGAACCCTACCATGGAGAAAAGATCAAAACCATCTGAGGACCATCCCAGATAGTCCACAGATGAGCTGCAGGAGATCCTTCAGCACACCATGTTCTACAGTGTCAAATGCTGCAGAGAGATCAAGCAAGACCAAGATAGAATGGGTCTTACAATCTCTCGCTATCAGGAGGTCATTTAGTACTCGGACAACAGCTGTCTCAATGCTATGTCTCTTCCTAAATCCTGACTGGAGAAAATCATAGACACTGTGGCTGGTCAAATGATCATCTAATTGCGATGCAGCCACCTTCTCAATAACCTTACACACAAAGGGCAGGTTAGAGACCAGTCTGTAGTTCGCCAGACAGTCCGGGTCCAAGGAGGGTTTTTTTAAGGAGGGGCAGAACAACCACCTCCTTCAGGGGATCTGGAAAGATGCCCCTCTCCAAGGACCTCCAGACTATCTCAGCTTGGACCGGGCCAGATTTCTTCATGCAACCTACTACAAGGTGTGTAGGGCCAGGATCCAAAGTACAGCAGGTTGGATGCAACAACAGGATGACCATCACAATGTCTTTGATTGCAGGTCAACTGAATTCAGACCAAGCAAACCGAGGACCCGACATCTCCTGCTGACCACAGCAGTTCCCTTTAGAGGGGGTCAGACAGATGCCGGATCTGATTGTGGCAACCTTATCTGTGAAGAACCAAGCAAACTCATCACATCAATCTTGTGAAATGCACTTTCAGACTGGAGACAGATTGGATTGCACAATCTGTTCACAGTCTGGATGAGCTGAGCTGGTCAGTTCTGTGCAGCAGCAATCTCCCAGGATAGGAATTCTGCCTTCTTATGGGCGATTGCTAATTGATAGATCACATAATGGTCCATCAAGGTTTGTCACACTCCAGATCCAATTCCCGCCTGCTCCTCTCTAGCCATTGCACCACTCTCTTCAATTCCTTCAAGGTCTAATCAAACCAAGGAGACCTTGGATGAATGGTGAGGGGACGAACATGAACAGGCATTATGGAATCCAGGGCCACCACCACTGCCTCATTATAGGCAAATACTAGATCCCCTGGATCCATGCTTTTGCCCTATATGCCTGATAGGTCCAGCACCATCATAAGGTCATCCGTGGTAACTCCCCTCAAAGGGTGGTACCGGACCATTTCCATAGGGGCACACCTTTTGGGGGAGCCATGAAACTGAACCTATTGGTATGATGATCAGACCACCCAACTGGCTCCACCACCAAGTCAGCTATCTCCATCCCCAGGAGGCATACTGAGTCCAATGAATGACTACCAATATGGGTAGAGGAGGTAACCACCTGTGTAAGACCCAGCTAATTCAGTAGGTGGAGGAAATCTTGACCAAACTGAGAGAGTCCATCATCGACGCAGGCATTGAAATCACCCAGGATCAGCCTCAACAATGAAATCCATAATTTCCTGCAGGAACACTTTCCCATCTCCTGGTGGATGGTAGATGAGAAGAATCCTGCACCCTACACCCTCATACATGATACATTCAAAGGTGTTGGTAGTCCCCACTGGTACCTCCATCAGGTTCAGTTCAGATCTAAAACAGATGGCTACACCCCCTGCCCTATGATCCATCCTCAGACGATGTATCAAAGAGTACCTGGCTGGAACTGCTGAAGCCAATACTGGGCCAGCATTTACGTCCAGCCAGGTCTCGGTGATGCAAGCCAGGTCAGATGGCCCCACAAGATCCACTATTAAAGTGGTCTTGTTCTTAATAGACCTGACATTGCATAACATCACTGGAGTAGGATGAGCAGCAGAGGGAGACCGGGTTTCTTGCCTGCCTCAGGCAGAGCCCTTGGGTATGGGAACCAGACAGGGAGGTCCCCTGTCCTGGACCCATTTCACCCCAGGGCATCTCCTTGTTCTCACTATTCCAATCTGTCCACTTCTTTCCATTCCCCCGGCAGGCCCAGCGACAACTCATCTCCTCCTCACTATCCCCAAAGCCCGACACCGTCTGTATACATCTGGAGAAAGCAAGGGGCAATTAAAAGGGCAGAGAACTCTGAGCCTGGAGGGGGAATACTGCCAGACCATCCTGATACCTTCCTAGCACATATTTCTGACACACTGCAAAACACTAGAACACTACACCTATATCAAAAAACCCACCCAACAAAAAACCCCACCCACCACCCTAAACCAAAATTAATCCCAAAATAAAAACTCACTCACCATACACACAGCCCTTACAAAATATAAAACCAAACACACACACACTCAGCTATATATTAATAAATACTTTTGGATAAATTGTTCCAGTTGCTGTAGAGACTCACACAGCACAGCACAGCAATACCAGCTAGCACCAGCCTATAAGATTTCTGGGAGCACCTCTCATTTCTGGGCATCCTGAGAATGTTTCATGATTGTTTTCCTGGTACTGAGGTACATCTTGACAGTTGCTATGGAGACTCACTTAGCAAGAATTCACTTTTATTTTCTGGGCATTAATGCGCATCTTGACAGTTGCTGTGGAGACTCACACAGCACATTAGCACCAGCTAGCAGCAGTGTACCGTATAACATTTTTGGGAGCACATCTCAAGTTCCATATCATAACACATAGTGACCTGTCAAATTTCTGTTCACAATTCAGGAAAACTCTGGGACAATATAATCTATGTTAATTGTGATTTATGCACCGTCCTCACTAAGTGAGTCACAGTGACAATGTTGGAGGCAATAAAAACACAAAGCACTATACTATGTAATACTAACTGTAGCAGCCTGACATATTTACTGTGGTAACTGAGAAAATGTCTGTGAGCACAGCATTTATGTAAGTTGTGCTTTTCTCAGATTTTCCCCTAAGGTGTGCTTTTCTCATAATTTCCCTACAAGTGCATAACAAGAACTGTGGCAGGGGGAGACAGAATCAAAATGTTCAACCTTGCAGCAAGAGGCAGCAGCCCGAGACGAGATACCTATTCTGGTAGTTCAGAAAACATCTGGGAGCACAGAATCTATGTATGTTGTGCTTTTCTCACATTTTCCTCTAAGGCTTTGTGCTTTTCTCACAATTTCCCACAAGTACATAACAAGAACTGTGGTGGTAGTAAGGCAGAACCATGGCACTCAACCTTGCAGCAGGAAGCAGCAGCACAAGCTGAGATACTTATTCTGGTAGTTGAGAAAACATCTGGGAGCACAGAATTATGCATGTTGCACCTTTCTCACATTTTCCCCTAAGGTGTTGTGCTTTTCTCACAATTTCTCCACAAGTGTGTAGCAAGAACTGTGGTGGGGGTGAGGCAGAACCATGGCACTCAACCTTGCAGCAGGAGGCAGCAGCATGAGATATTTTTTCTGGTAACTGAGAAAAATTTGTAGAGAAGACAGCAATAGGAGTGTGCAGTTGCTCAAGGAAAAGAACTTTTGTAGAGCTCCTGCTCGAGTAATTGTCATTAAGCATACATTCTTTCCCTGCTTTCACTCCTCCTTGTCGGGTGGGATATGGAGTGCTGCAAAAAGATGCTTCCATAATCACCTTTACCAGGTGAGTAAACTACCATTATCATTTGTACCTTTTTACAGCATCCCAGGTCCTCACCAATGGGTGATTAAGAAGCAGTGTCCATGGTTACTGGGGCGGACAAGAAGGAGGAGGAGGAGGGGGCCAAAACACTGTCTGTAGGACTACCCAGCCAAATCTCTCCTTGTCCTAACCTAATGCCCAGCCTGTAATACCTTGTAAAGGTATATAGTGTTGACATGGTGGCTGCTGAGCAGATATCTGCTGCTGATGCTGAATTGCATTCTGCCCAGGAGGTGGCCACAGCCCTGGTACAGTGGACTGTTAAGTGAGCTGGGCATGGCTGACCTAAGGCCCTGTAAGACTCATCTATGGCTTTCCTCAACCACCTAGTTATGGTGGACCTGGAAACAGGCAAGCCTGTCTTTGGGCCTGATGTCAGAATGAACAACCTCTCCATCTTCCCTATCAGGACTGCATTCCAGATATGTCCATATTGCTCTAGTAGGGTCTAGTAATTTTAAAGTCTCCTACTGAGAATTGCATGGATGTGGTTCGCAAGCAGTCAGGGATATTTCCTGGGCCATGTGAAAAGAAGATGCCATCTTAGGTAAAAAGGAGGGGATTGTCTTCAACACCATCCTGTGTGGCTGGATGAATAGAAAGGGATCTAGGCAGGCCAGCGCCTGCAGTTCAGTGGTTCTCCAGGCAGAGCGTATGGCTACCAGGAACACCACTTTCCATCTCAAAACCTGTAAGGGAATAGCATGCAGTGGTTCAAATGGAACCCTGGTAAGGGTATCCAATACAAGGTTCAGGTGCCATGGTACCACCGTGGCCTTCTGTCTGGGTCTAATATTTACAGCTGCCTTCAGAAAAGACTGGACTAGAGGGTGAGCCTCAGGTAGATGTTTGTCTGCCTATCCCTTTATTCCCCTGATTCCCCTGATGGCTGCAGCTTGCACTCTTAGCAATGGGGCAGACAGTCCTTTATCGAAACCATCTTGCAGAAAGTCCAGAATTTGTGTAATTGAGCGTTCTTGGGGCTGCAGTTGTTTCGCTGTACACCATTTGTTGAATGTGACCTAATGCCTCTGATAAGTAAGATTGGTTGAGGGTCTATATGCTTGTAGTAATGGGTTTGTAATCCTATGCAATAGTCCCAGGGCTAGCAGTCTATCCCTCTGAGCAGTCATGCCATCAGCTGCATTGTGTGAGGGCTTTGGTGGAGGCTGTGTCCCTGCCTGAGGAGGTCTAGTCAGTTAAGTAACATCACTGGGTGGTCTATCATCATCCTCCTGATCAGCAGCCAATTTGGTGCCACCAGCTCTATTGTGCACCTTGTTTTTTGTACTCTTGTTTGTGCTCTTGGTATCATGGACAGTGGTACAAAAATGTAGGCTCTTATGGAGTTCCAAGGCATGGAGAGTGCATCCACTTCCACTGAGCTTCTCTCCCTGAACCTGGAGAAGAAGGTTTGAAGTTGTTTGTTTTGAGCCGAGGCCAGCAAATTGATCTGTAGTGGACCCCACTTCTTGTGGATCAGCTGGAATAGCTCTGGATTGAGTTGCCACTCTCCGGGATGCAAAGTCTGGTAACTGAACCAATCTGCGCCTATGTTTAGCTCCCCAGTCAGGTATACTGCAGTGATATTGTGTAGGTGCTCCTCTGCCCAGTTTACTAGGACTGTGACCTCTTACGTCATTGCCTCACTTTCCATTCCTTCTTGTTTGTTTAAGTATGCCACGGCTGTTATGTTGTCCGTTCCGACTTTGATGTGTTGGTGATAGATCAGTGGGAGAAAGAGTTGCAGAGCTAGGCGTATGGCCCACATTTCGAGTATGTTTATAGGCAGATTTGACTCTATTGCAGACCACTTTCCTTACATGGTGTGGGTCCCCATTATTGCACCCCAGCCCATCAGGCTGGCATCTGTGTATACCATTCTTGTGTTTCTGTCTATGGTGGTGCCCCGATTCAGGTTGTCCTGATCCATCCACTATGTATAGACTTTCTGATCCATGGTGGGATGACCAGGGTTTGGGCATAGTTCTGTGTGGTGTACTCCCATTGATCTAGCAGAAGCCGTTGTGCTGTCCTCATGTGCAATTGTGCCCAACAGTGCAGATCTAGACATGCAGCCATGAGGCACAGAATCTGCATCAGATCCCATAGTGTTAACCTTGGATGTGACATGAGTTGCTGGCATTGCACCCTTATTCATTGAATGCATATCACTCTGGGTCTGCCTTTCCCCTGTCTGGTGCCAAACACATCTCCCAAATGTTCTAGAGACTTTGACATTCTCAGATGGCTCTTTTCTATATTGGATATCTAAACATGTTGTGCTGATAGAGTCCTTGCTCAGTTTATCACCCTTTTGGACTCTGCCCTTGATCATGCCCTTTTTAGCCAGTCATCCAAGTAGGTTATGACATGGATTCCTTCCATACTTATCTTTGTGGCTAGAGTAGCCATCACCTTGGTGAAAACTCTTGGAGTGGATGCAAGGCCATACGGCAGGCATTGGTACTGAAAATGCTGACTCAGGATGCAGAACCTCAGGAACCTGTGGTGAGCCCATCTGATGTGTAAATATGCATCTTTGAGATCTATGGAGGTCAGCCAGTCATACTTATGTACTGCTGTGATGGTCATGTACAGGGTCTCCATTTTTAACTTTCTGTATGTTACAAACTTGTTTAGAAATGTGAAGTCCAGCACTGGTCTGAGGTCTCCTGTCTTCTTTAGTACCAAGAAAAACACTGACTAGATGTCAGATTTTCTCTCTGCTTCGGGAACTAGTGCTATGGCCCCTTCTGCCAGTAAATAGTTTAGTAAAGCTCTGACTTTGTGGATCAGTGTCCTGGTGGGTGAAACATTTCAGGGCAGAAACCTTGACCTTGTCAGCACCTTCAAGAATTCTATTGCATATCTCTACATCACTACTTCCAGAACCCACTTGTCACCGATATTTTTGGCTCAGGTGATGGGGAATCTCTGAAGTCTGCCTCCTACCCCCTTGTTCTCTTCCTAGGCCTGCCTTATCTCATGCCTGGTAGTTCTTAAGCCCATCATTGTGCTTCTACCCTCCTCTGGGTCTGTAGCGTGCATTATCTCTCCTGATGCTGTGGTTGCCTCTTTTGTTAAAGTAATTTTGCCTGAAGCTATACTTGTCATTTACTTGGAAGGTTTGGTGGCACTTGGCTTTATTGTGAAAGGGTCAAAAATGGTTGGGTGAAAAGGAAGATAGGGTGGCCAGTTTTTGTGGTTGATCTATGACATCTCTCAGTTTGGTTTTTGTCCTGCTAATGAAGATTGGTAGAGGGGGACCCTAATTTTATTTATTTATTTAGATTTTGTTGACCGGGTAAGTGCACTAGACAAATCCTGCCTATTTCAGGCACGACCCGGGGGAGGGGGATACAGATGAATGCCAACTGATCTTGAACCAGATTAAGCTGTTGGTGGTATTCTTAGTGAATGAGGGAAATTTGGCCAGGACACTGTGGAAATTCCCCTACTCTTTCGATAAGTGCCATGGGATCTTTAACATCCACCTGGACTATCACCAATCCAGGCAGATGGGACCTCGGTCTAATGTCTCATCCAAAAGACGGCACCTCAGAAGTGCAGCACCCCCTCTCATGCTGCACTACACTGTCAGTACTGGGATATTAACCCAAGTGCCAGATGTGGGAACTGAACCCACAGCCCTCTGATCTCCAAGCCTCAGAGGCGAGTGTGCTACCTACTGAGCCACTGACACTAATGTCCTTGCTCTGGTGCCAAAATCAAAAAGATAGCCTGCACAGTAGCATGGTAGGTTGGAAGAATGAAAGAAGAACAAAAGTGTATTCTGCAGTATCCCTACCAGCCCTTTAAACTTTGTTATATCTGTCTATGAGGTGGCAAAATGCCGCTTGGTACGGGGGGGGGGGTTTCTTTTCTGACCCCCACAGGCAACCTTAAGGGATTCCAATGCCATACTTTCCCCTTTTCTTCTTTTTTTTTTTTTATAAAAATAATAACAGTCTATGCGGTAGATCCCGATAGGGATGGCTACGCTTAGACAATAAAGTTAAAGGGACTTACCCTTTGAAGTCTTGTGTGTAGTTGGCTGAGAGCCAGAGATGTGTGATTAGCTTGAGGAGATGCACAATGAGAACTGGGAAACCACACCAAGACAAGGGGCGGAGTGGGGTCAGATTACCAACATTCAAATTCTTTGTGCATCAGCCTACAGGAAGATGCTACTAAACCCATTGGTGAGGATTTGGAGTGCTGTAGAAAGGTGAACATGATAATTAAGATGTACAAAATGCATTTTAATTTTTTTTCTCTTTTTTTTTTTGACAAGAGGTAAAGATAAAAATAAAAGAGACAGTGAGACAGATAACATAGCTGGAATAAAAGAGAATAAAGATGGATAGAATTAGTCTATGTCCTGGGAACAGATGGTGCAATGCCACCACAAAGTTCTGCAAGAACTTAGAGAATGCTACGTTGGTTTTGGAGCAACATCTTGATGCTTGCTTTTATGGCAGGAACTTCCTGGGACAGCTCCACAATCTCCCCACACAGTTGCACCACTTCCATACGGATGGATGTAATAGGAGGATCTGAGGCCAGTCTCGGGTGATCCCCACAGCACCCAAGTCTGCCTGAAGCTCCCTTTTCTACTTCCCTCTATCCCCTGTGTGTCCCTCTTCAGGACCTTTCCATAGCATGATGACCTGCTGTGACAACCCTTTTTCTGATTACCATGTGGCATTGAAGGAGCAGTAGGGGTTCAACTCCCTCCATCATACTCAGCTGTTTCACTGTTTTTACAAGTCCTCAGATGCTCCTTCCACTCCTCATGGTGCTGTTCTGGCAACCTGTGGCCAAATAGCTGCCCCATTTCCCACACCGAACAACCCTGTTACTTAATTTCCATCTCGTCACACTGTTGTTGGCTGGGTCAATTACAAAAAAGTCCCAAAGAAAGGGACTTTTGCTTTGGCTTCTGCTGAGTGGAGGAGCCAGATGGTCTAGGGTGGACTCCTCTTCCTCATGGGGCTCAGGTGATGGCACAGCCATGGGGGGGATAGAGGTAGGTGTTGCAGGAGGTACAGGACCTACAGGAGCAGGGTAAACTGATGGTGTTGTACCTTCACTGCATGCTGCTACTGGAACTGTGCTCTGTGTGTGTGTTTTGGGGGGGGCAACACCCAGTGCTCCTAGTACAGATAATGGCCTCTTCAAATGGATGGGATGGTGTGTCCCATCCGTTGACTCCTTTCCCCTCTGCTTGCTGGGACTGCTCCCTGTCCCAGTATTCCCAGTGTCCACCTCCCCAGTTTCCCTCATTTTAAGTAGAAAAAGAAGAAGTGTTAAAAAAACTGAGTAAATGAAATAGAATAAATAAAAGTGGAGGATATAAAGAAAAATACATGTAAACAAAGCTAAATAAATCCTCACAATCTGCTAAGTAAAGATAAGTTGACAAACAAAGCAAAAAAGGTCTAAAAGTTATGTTTTATTTGGGGGGCGAAGGCTCTAAAAGCAGCAGATCTGACCTTTCCAACTAACTCTCTCAGATTGCAAAAGGAAAGGAAATATCACTCTGTACATAGAGCAGCCCTGCAAGAGCAGTTTCCATGTGACCTACAGGCACTTGTTTATCAAAAGTCTTGATCTGAGCAAAGTCTGCCCAGTGCACCACAAAGGCAACGTTATAGGCAAAGTTATCAAAAGTGAATTTTCAAGTAAATGGGAAAAATTTGTGAACTGTTCTGCAAAAGGAAATTTGGTGACTTTACCTTAACTTTGAGAGTGAATTTAAACTTCATAACAACATCTCTAAATATGACTATGCTGGAGTTTTTTTATTCTAGTTGTGGTGGTATTGGTAATTTGGCATGAGAGATTTATGCAAAAATAGTGATATTCAGGATGGATAACATGTATGGGTAATACTATTAATGGACAACTCAGGTTGAAAGAACCGCTATGGGATTTGATGAGGATATTTTTATTGAAATATTTGCTGAAGAATATACAGTTCAGAGGAAAGAACGTGCCTGGGGTTAAGAATATGATACCTGTTGCTTTGTCTTATTTTCACTGGCTCAGATTCAGAGCCTTGGGGCTGATGGCAGAAGAGCAGCAAAGATTGGTACCTTAGTACCTATGTGACCCAGTGACCCTGTACTTGGCAGCTGATCTGTAGATCCATAACCCATAGTATAAAACAGATATACACAAGGCTGTGTGGTTAACTACAGTAGTGTTGACTGTTACTGTAAGTTCACTTAATCAGTAAACCCAAGTCCTAATGGTAGATTTGTATATGTGGAGAATGAAAGCTTTCTGCACTTATACAAATGAAGCAGACCTTCTTTTGAAAGGTATCCCATAATATGGAAGGCTCAAAATGAGCAACTCAGTTTGAGCACCTGTGAGAGGAGCGACTGAAAATGAATAGCGACTGTGTAGGGGAATGCAAAAGAGTCAACTAGAGGGCAGTGTATGGTGAGGGAGGATTAGATCTGTAGGGTTATGGGGTATTGTTTTGCAAGCCAGTTCTGAGCCACTCCTGTGGTGTGGTGGCTAGCACTACCATCACCAATGCTGGCAGACCTGGGTACAGGACTGGTATGGTGCATTATTATGTATTTTGTTTAGGGGAGGGTGGTGTTTAAGTTTTAAGTGTTTTTTTTTTTTTGAGATCTTGTTCCCCCGACTTCATTCTCTGTGTTTCTCCCCTCCTGGAAATGCACCACCCTGGAGATGGTTATAGAAATTTTGGAGGTAGCGTGAGCAACACCTCACTAAGGGGTGTGGGGGGCATAGCCCCTATTTAAATAGTAGGTTTATATTTTGGCCTATGGGTAAATATAGGAACCACTCGCTGTTGTTTTCCTGGTGGTAGTAGTGCACATTGCCATTTGTGGTTTTTGGCGATGTGCACGCACTGTTAAATAAGTTGCCTTTTAAGTTTCACTGTTAGGACATATAACCCTTTTGAAAACAGCACTCCTCTTGTGAATTGTACTTCTTTATTAGTGTTGTAAACAATTTTATTTAGTTGGTTGGTTAACCAGGTGAGACGCACTAAGCTGAAAGCTTTTTTACAGGTGTAACCTGGAAGCATGGGAAGTTAAGTGAGTTGCTCAGGGTCACACAGTATGCAAGTGGAAGCTGTGGGATTTAAACCCAGGTCTGGTTTGCTAAATGTCACCAGATTTGCAGCTCAGAGCCTTAAACCACTGCGCTATACTGCCTCGTACACACTTATCTGTAACTGATCCATTAAAGAGATTGCATCACATAACTACAGCAGTAATTTTATGTACAGTACATCAGTCCTGGTCAGACATTATTAGGGTGGAAGTTAAAATAATACCGGTCGTGATTCATAATTCTACATCAGTAAAATCTGCTACAATGGACAGGGCCAAATATCTGTTACCAGCCTATATAATGCTGTTAATGTCCGCAGAAATAAAAAATTTTAATCAACACAATTGATTTTTAACCTATTTCCCATCCTCACCAGAGAAACAAACCCTACTTTGGCTGAAACTCCAGTCATCTAATCATATAAGTAACACAGAATAAAGCAATGCCCCTTATAACAGTAAACTGAGTATTATGAAACAAAACTGTCCAGTATAAAATGTAAATTCATAACAGTCCTGCTACACTCTCACTGAAACCAAGGTAGAATCATAGAAATCTGACAACAGAAAAGGACCTCTCTGGTCCATCAAGTCTGCCCCCCTCCCCACACTTGTCACCAATGTCAAGGGACCTCCCCATCCCCCCCAGTCAACCCTTTATGTCTGTCCCATGCCCTCTTGAATGCCTCCAAGATTTCCTCCCCATCACCTCCTCAGGTAATTTGTTTCAGGACTCCACTACCCCCTCCGTGAAGTAACACCCCCTCACACTGCTCTTAAATCTTCCTCCTTCTAATCTTAGACTATGACACCTAATTTTAGCACTCACTTTCCTTGTAAATAAGCTCCCCTCCCTCACCTTATTAATCCCCTTCACGTACTTAAATGTTTCTATCATGTCCCCCCTCTCCCTCCTCGTCTCCAATGGGTTGAGATCCAATTCCTTCCACCTCTCCTCATAGGGCATCTTATGCATCCCATGCACCATCTTGCCCTTCTCTAAACCCTTTCAATCCAGCCTATGTCCTTGCATAGCTGAGGTCTCCAGAACTGGACCCCATACTCCAGTTGAGGTCTCACCATGGTCTTATAAAGAGGCATCAGCACCTCTCTCCTTCTGCTTGTTATGCCCCTTCCTATGCACACCAACATTCGATTTGCCTTGCCCACCACCCTGCTGCATTGTTTACCCAACTTAAGGTTATTTGATATTATAATCACCAGATTCCACTCCTGCTCAGTTGTCTTAATTACCTCCTCCCCCCCAGTGTGTAAGCGGTTTGTGAGTTTTTACACCCCATGTGTAGTACTGTATACTTTCTGGCATTGAATTTTAGCTGCAAAATTTCCACCCACCCTTCCAAAATCTTCCGGTACTCCCTCATAGCCTCCACCCCCTCCGGGTGTCCACCCTATTGCAGATCTTTGTATCATCTACAAATAGGCACACCTTCTCCTCCAGCTCCTCCTCTATATCACTGATATAGATATTAAAAAGCAGGGGTCCCAGTACCGACTCCCGGGGTACCCTGCTTGTCACCACCTTCTCCCTGGAATGTACCCCATTAACCACCACCCTCTGGCTTCTGTCCTTCAACCAGTTTTCCACTCATCAAGTTATTTTCTGTCCCACCCTCAAGCTTTCCAGCTTATTTACCAGCCTTCTGTGAAGAATGGTGTCAAAGGCCTTTCTGAAGTCCAGATAGGGCACAACCACCGCCCCCCCTCCAATCAATCACC
Organism: Neoceratodus forsteri; assembly: GCA_016271365.2. NCBI lineage: Eukaryota > Metazoa > Chordata > Ceratodontiformes > Ceratodontidae > Neoceratodus > Neoceratodus forsteri. Next base: position 760,494,468 of record CM057455.1, on the reverse strand, counting down.
TTCATCACCCAATCGAAAAACTCTATTAGGTTCATCTGACATGACCTCCCATTTGTGAAGCAATGCTGCCTGTCATCCTGCAGTCCACTGTCCACAAGCTAGTTTACCACCCTTTCCTTTATCAGTACCTCCATCACCTTACCGACCTCCGAGGTGAAGCTGACTGGGCAGTACTTCTCCACCTTCTCCTTGCTGGCCCCCCTTATGCAGTGGCACCACATCAGCCTTCTTCCAGTCCCTTGGCACCCACCCTGTATCCAGGGACAAGTGAAACAGCCTCATCAGAGGGGCTGCCAGCTCCTCCCTTAGTTTCTGAAGTACCTTAGGGATGCAATCCACCCAGCCTCATTGCCTTGTCCACCTTCAACCTTCCTAGTTCCTCTTTTACCTTGTCTTCACTTAGCAGGCTAGGATCCACCCTTTTGTCTACCCTTTCCCTCCCACTTAACTCTGGCCCCCTTCCCTTCCTCCCTCTCCACAATGAAGACCAAGTAGAAGTAGCTATTAAGCATCTCTGCCTTCTCAAAGTCCCCCCTCCACTTGTACTCCCTCCTCCTCCCTCACCTGTACTATCCCCTGTCTCATCTTCCTCTTCTCTCCCATATACCTAAAAAAAATTTTATCTCCTATTTGGCCTGCCTAGCAATGCTCTCTTCTGTGTTAGCTTTAGCCCTCTTAATTGTCTGCCCTGCCACCCTCAGCTTCTCCTTGTAAGTCTCCCTGTCCACCTTCCTCTGGGTCTTCTTATATACTCTGAATGCCCTTTTTCTTTCCCTAATTGCCCCTACCCCTTCCTGGTAAACAAGAGTAGCCTCCTCTTTTTTTATTCTTTCTGACTTTCTTTATGCAGAGTTCTGTGGTAATTTATAAAAGATTTATTACCTTGCATACTGCATATAACAGTGCATCCTATCCATGGTTCATTTTGTAATGAACAAGGCAGTTCCCCCAAGAGATGGCAGAAGCAGCCAGGAGAAAAAAGCTAGAAGACAATGTGACCGGCACCATCTTAACTAGTTAAAACTTTTCAAAATGAGTCAGGTTCTACTAGAATATTGAAGCATACAATGATTTGTAGGAAACCTGAATGCAGAACAATCATGTAACATGCATAACTCTCCCGAAGCAGTTTGGCATGGGAACTTTTACTATCCCCCAGGCTCCCTCTAGCCAGCATTACTCACAGCTCAGGCATATACATATTAGTCAGAGTCCCCATCTCCAGGTTGAGGATCCATGGCACCAAACTCTTTTTGGATAGTTTTTAATCAAATGATCAGCTTGCTGTAGATCTTCTAAGAGGTATGGCTGATCAAAATATACAGGTTTTAATTTTGCCAGGTACTAGAGCAGGTGCAAGACTCCGAGCTCCCAGAGTGCAGCTCACAAAGCAACAAACACCTTCCTCCTGGACCTCATGGGAAATCTGAGGTTCAAGGAAATAGAAATCCTTGGCCACCATCCAGAGTTATTAGTTCTTTATGCTTTGCTGTCTCTAGCACCCGATCCCTTTCATGCGGACCTGCTAGCACCACTAATAGAGTCCGGGGTCCTTCCATGTTCTCCTATTGCTTTCTAGGTGTCACTCAATAAGCCAAGAACACCTGTGGCACAATCTCCAACTGCAGCATCTCACTGGATCAGGATTGCACAAAACATGCAGGATCCTCACCTTCCCATGACCTGTTCAGATCCAGTAGTCTCAAACTGGCTGCTCTGCTTTGGTTTTCCAGAGCGCCCAGCCTGAAGTGCAATGACTTGTTTTCCTTGGTGAGGAGTGTAAAAACAGTGATTTCCTTCAGAGCAGCACTCCCATGCTGTTTAAAGTCTGAAACTGCTGCAGCTGAATGGGTTTCACACAGAAGCGGTTGTGGTTACCTCTGGGCATCAAGGTTATCATCGGTACTATGGGACAGGAGATTGGGGAAGGAGGTACCATTATCCACCAGGGTTAAGAGCATATTCTACAAGATGGGGGGATCAGAGGGAGGAGATGCTACTAGACACCACAGTTAAGAGAATATTGTGAGATGGGTGATCAAGGGAGAAAAGGAGGGTTGGGGATGCCAATAGACACCATTTAATCCTTTACACGTACTGAGACACAGGATCAGTGATGGGGGGGTGCTACTAGACACCAGGATGTCCTTTACACATTGCATGGGTGTGCAAAGATGAGGGGTTCATCACATCTCTAGTGCACCAGCATCACTTCCCTAGTGCAAATGATGACATTAGCTGTTACAGTAGCACAAGCTGGTAGAGCTCAGCTGTCCCGTGCTTCTCATGCTACACTTGCCAAATAGCATTTTTTGATACACGTGAACAGTAACTTTTCTTGTGAGAAGAACCCTAAACAAATATTGTACTTTGCCACTCATTTTGATCTAGGTTAGCTTGAGTTGTGTTACTGGGAATTGTTTTGCAATTTGTTATAGTTGTGTAAACTGTGCTTTCTGTTCTCCTGTGGCAATTTGGTTATTTCTCAATCCGTGGACAGTCTGCAGTGCTGAGTATCCACAGACAGAGAAATAGTTGACCAGTCACAATTTAATCCATTGCCTATAATAATTTTGTAAGATGCGAATACTTATGTCCTACTATTGAGTTATACAAATTTCCAATTCCTTATTGATCTGTTGCATATAAATGCCTGCTATATTTTCCTTTTTTTATCATTTCATTGAATGATGTGGCTGATGTTGGGGAGGTGGGGAGGTGAAAGGCAAGAGGTAGTTAACAGCAGAGTTCATCAATCGATTGCAAGGCTGTTACTGCCGATTTGCAAAACTGAAGCGGAAGACGGGCAGTGTGTTTGTCAGATGGAGGAGCTCCCTATTTTGTGATCTGGTAGCTGGTATCAGAGCTACATTACACTATGCCAACACACTGACAAAATGACATATAGCATAAATATTAAGGGCTCAATTCTCAAAGAGTCCATAGACTGTCATAAGCTGCAACCAAAGGCAGCTTCAGTCAATGCACAGTGCATCAGGGACCCTGCACCAGATTCTCTATCGGGAGGGTCTCAGCAGCAAAGTCCTGCAGTTTGCAGCAACTGTGGCTGTGCGCCAAATAGAGGGCACATCGGGAGGGTTTGTTGCAAGCTGCAGGGTGGCCGTGTGCTGCTCTAGACACAGGTGGTTTTGTGTCTCCCCTTCCCTATCACCGATGTCTGCTCATATAAAAATTAATATAATCATCCCCTTCCCTGGTGTTCTAGTGGACCCCCCTTCCTGATCCAGATGTCTGCTCATATAAATAATAATATAATCATCCCCATTGCTGGTGGTCTAATGGCCCCCCTCCCAGATCCCCAGTGTCTGCCTATATTAATATTAGCATCCCCTTCCCAGGTGTTCTAGTGTCCCCCCAAGCCCCAATGCCTGCCTGTATAAATATTAATATTAGCATCTGAGTGAGTTCCACTGTGCTTCCAGCCCCGCCACTTTAACTTATTGGTAAAATGTTATGATGTCACTTTTTTATTTAGTTTTTAAGTTCCAGCTTTTCCTCACCTCGTTTTTTTTCCCTTTCTTTTTTTCTTTTATCGACCATCATAGTCAAGGCAGACTGGCACGCTAAAGAAACAATGAGTTTTCTGACTGACAACAACAGCTCTGTCATAGCAGACCTCAGGTTGTCCGTGGTTGTGGTGAACAAGACTTTTTTTTTCAATTATGTGTTTATCAAATTTTCCCCATTTTTTTGCCCACCCTCATGTCCTTGGCATGAGCGTGTGTGAGTGGAGGCACGTGCGCATCACACACTGCAGGACGCCCCACCCTACTGGTCACCTGTACCAGCATGTGCCACCACTGGACCTCCACTCAGAGGTGGCAGGACTGTGGGAGAGCAACCCCCCCTCCCCGGGAGAGAATAGCAGCCATTAGGTAGCTCAATCCTGCTCCCGCCCTCTCCCCCATGCCAGCTGCCCGGCGACCCGAGGTTGTTCCCGAACCTAGGTCACCGGCATAGCATGAGGTAAGGCATCCAGTGCCTCAGCCCTCAGTACCACTGGGCCAACCCTGCGAACATGACTTTTGGTGAGTTTTCTCTGCTGGCCACAAGTCAGACACATACAGCAACATTGGATTTTACTGCAGTGAAAGATGGGCCAGATGAGCTGAAGAGAGGTCCACAAATGAATTAACTCAGTAACTTAATATTTCATTAATCACCCTCAGTTACTACCTCCTGAAATAAAATTTTAAATAGACTGCTATAAAAGATAATAGTATGGACTGCCAGCAAGCTCCTGCACTTTCCCTTGCACCGTCACTGTCAGAATAAAACGTCGATAGAAATGTTGGTAAAAATCTATTAAAGAGGTGCTCTGTTACAGTTCAGTGCAGCCAGCCACAGAGGTGGGCTGTGCTGGTTGCCAGCTGTGTTTCAGTGTGGGGGGGGTGGAGCGAGGAGGTCAGCACTACCTACTGGAGTGGAAGGGTAGCGGCCACTACATCACCAAGAAGGGGACATTCTTAATTATTAGTATAAGGGGTCACATCAGGGAGTGGGGCCACTAGAACACCATGGAAGGGGATGCTAATATTAATATTAATATGGGCAGACATTGGGGCTGGGGAGTGGGAACCATGACACACTGTCACAAACAGAGGCAAATTTTCTAAGTACCCTTAGACCAGCCATGGCTAATCTAAGGGTACTTAAAATTTCTCCCTCTGGGAGAGTTCTGAGAGTCCAATTTTTTTGGGATGTGGCAGCTCGCATCTGCCACATACCCCCTGGCACCATATTACAGGCCATTATTAGGTGCACAGGTTGCACAAGCCCCATTTGGGGAAGGCAGCCTGTGGTTGAAGCAGGCTGCCATTTAGATTCACTCCCAGTGCATCCTTTGGTGCATTGGTTACTTTGCTCCATTCTTTGTGGCATAAGCCACTTGAATTGACTTTGAGAATCGAGCCCAAATTCTCATCTGCAGCTGACAGTCACTTCGAGATCAAGTTGTAATTCCATCCATGTCTATATCAGCCTTTTCTAAAGGATCCAGTGTTCAAAACACATTAGGCGTGCAGCATGTCTGTGTGTAACTGAATAAAGTACAACGGAATCTTTATTTTTGGAGCCAAGTGTTTGTTAATTTTATTGAGGTGTTATATTCTCGACTGTTGTGTTGAATAGGTCTATATCTATTTGTGTTGCTTACTGCAAGAGTGCAACAGGAATAGCTTCTAGTTTGACAGATGCAATGAAAGTAAAAAAGATTGCAATAACGTTGTCATTAATCATTGTGTCATTGTAGGATAAACAAACAAATAGGATTTATGGTGTAAAAGGTACTACCACTAAGCTCATCTAACTGCTCAGTCATAACTGATGTGTGCCATATGACTGAGTGCATTTTTTCTTTCCATTGAATAATGTGGCCGATTTTCATTAGGGTAGTGGGGGTTGGGGTACAAGAGTTTGATATCAGTGAATGAAAAGTTTACAGAAATAGACTGTAAATCTGTCACTTCTCATTTGAAGATCAATAAATGTGTCTTTTAGATTCTATCTATCTGCTTGTGATGGCATATTATGGACAACCAGATATAGGTTTCTCTTTGTGAGGCACCTTACATTAGAAATGCAAGCTACTGAAGCCACTAAAGGATTCACAGATGAAAGAAATGAAATAAATTTCCCAATTTTACTTTCGCTTGCGCGCATGTGCAAGGAACGTTTTGGGAGAGTAGCACACTTGGAGGTGTGCCTCTCCCACCCAATGGACTGCTCCTTTGAGCAGGCGCTGGGTCCTGCACAATGGTGTAGGAGTTGATGAAGCGGTGTTCCTCTGCTTCAAAGGAAAGCACCGCTGCCATACTGAGCCACTTCTCAAGCGCCACGCTGCCATCTCCCCCGCACGTCACGCTGCCCCCCAGCTTTGGTGCCACGCTGGGAGCCCACTCCCAGTGTGGCAAATGTTGTTTGCCGACGGGGTGCCCAATCCCCTTCGCTCCACGTCCTCCCCCAAGCCGTCCTGCTGCCACGCTGGGAGCCCACCCCAGCGTGGCAACCGTCATTTACTTTGCCGACGGGTGCTCAATCCTCGCCGGCTCCTCACCCCCAGCGTAGTTTGCCGACGGGGTGCCCAATCCCCGCCAGCTCATCGGCCCCCCAGCTATCTTCTGCCACACTGGGCCCACCCCAGCGTGGCAAAGGTCCCATGTCATCTTTTTTTTTTTAACCTGGAAAACAAAACGTCTCTGCTGCGCTGCCTCCCAGCCCCCTCCCACAACCCGCACCCACCAACTGCGCACCTAGCCTCCCACACCCCTACCCCCTATACTTAACTCCGACTCCAGTGCGATGATCTTGTGGACCGGGAACACGCTCTGCACTCTTCAAAGCCGACCGCGAACTGAGGAAATGCCGTAAGCTGTATAATGGGTTGCATAGGGGTTCAACTTATTGCATATTCAGTCATTTTTGATTTTGCACCAAATTAACATGGGTTGGACTTTTCCATGAATGATGACACTGTCATGGCGTTATTTACTTCAAGGTGATTTCTGCGAGGCACTGCGGAAATCACCTCAGCCCTCGAATAATACCCACATGACAGTGAGCATCATTCATGAGAAGGGGTCCAAAACCCATGTTGAAAATTTGGTGCACAAATTCCAAAAAATGACTGTTTTACAAGCGTGCGTTGCGCAGTTTCTACGCAGGCTTGTAAGTTCGCGAATTTTCAATATTTTCACTCCAGATTTTCAACATTGCCATTTTATCACACCTTCTTATGAGTTGCACAGCTGTCATTTTTCACATCTCACCCAAAACATGTTTCCGCCCATGTAGCGCACAATGGCACAGTCGGTGTGCAAAATCAATGTATGGAACACATGAAGAAAATCACAGTGACACTGTTCATGAGCAGAGGTCTTAAAATGGCTATGTTGAAAATTTGGTGAAAAAATTCCTAAAAATGACTGTTTTACAAGCGTGCATTGCGCAGTTCCTACGCACACTCATACGTTTGCGAATTTTCAATATTTGCACTCCAGATTTTCAACATTGCCATTTTACCACACCTTCTCATGAGCAGTACAGCTGTCATTTTTCACATCCTGCCCAAAATGTGTTTCTGCCCATGTAGCGCACAATGGCGCAGTCGGTGTGCGAACTCAATGTATGGGACACATTAAGACAATCACAGTGACACTGATGATGAGCAGAGGTCTTAAAATGGCTGTGCTGAAAATTTGGTGAAAAAATTCCTAAAAATGACTGTTTTATGACTCTGCATTGCGCAGTTCCTACGCACGCTCGTAAGTTTGCAAATTTTCAATATTTTCACTCCAGATTTTCAACATTGCCATTTTACCACACCTCCTTATGAGCAGTACAGCTGTCATTTTTCACATCCTGCCCAAAATGTCTTTCCGCCCACGTAATGCACAATGGCGCAGTCAGTGTGCGAAATCAATGAATGGGACACAGCAAGAAAATCACTGTGACACTGTTCATTAGCAGAGGTTTTAAAATGGCAATGTTGAAAATTTGGTGAAAAAATCCTACAAATGACTGTTTTATGAGCGTGCATTGCACAGTTCCCACGCACACTCGTAGGTTTGCGACTTTTCAATATTTCCACTCCAGATTTTCAATATTGCCATTTTACCACACTTCCTTGTGAACAGTACAGCTGTCATTTTTCACATCCTCCCCAAAACGTGTTTCCGCCTATGTAGCACACAATGGGGATAACAACAAGGTCATGCTGACAATTTATTGTGCAAATACCAGCAATCGCACAGGGCATTAGGGTAAAGGACCATACATGCCAAACACCACTGCAAATACCTGCAAGTGAACGTTCGGCATTGACAAATACTTGTTAAATTCAGGTCTGCAGATCAGATCACAGTCACTAACTGCCCATTCATAACTGTTTTGTGGCATATTAATGTCTACTGTTTTTTCTATTTTTTAAAACATTTATGTAAAGAGTCTGATGTGGGAGGCAAGAGATCAGTATGACTGAACAATCTGCCACCTACCATTTGTAGAATCAAGGTATCTGCTTGTGATGGGTAGTCTTTGAAGAAAGCAACTGAAGAACAGCGAAGCACCACAATGGTGACAGAATCACAACACTGACACTTTTTTGTTATCCTGGTTCTTCCCATCCCCAAGTTGAGACCGCTGGAGTAGGAATCTTTAGTAAGGAGTCTGTGGGGGGGGGGGCAAAGCCCCCCAGAAGGGGGGTGTGGAGGGCTTCTAGACTTTTTCAAAAGTGGTCACGATGTAGGTTCAGTGCTGTTATCACACGTCGCCGTTCCTCCATCACTATTATATCATGGAACCCTTGTGATGTCACATTATGGGCAAACAGATATATGTCTCTGTTTGTGAGGTGCATTGCTCTAGAAATGCCAGCTACGGAAATCGCCACATGATTCACACATGCAACAAAAAAAAGTTTCCCATATTTACAATCAGTCATGCAGCTCAGATCATTGTTACTAATTGCCCATTCATATTTGTTTTGTGACGTTTGAATGTGTCATGGTTTTTAATATTTTTAAAATATTCCAGAAAAGGATAAAATGTGTGTGTGTGTTGGGGGGTGGAGAATACGAGGGGTTGATATTATTGAATAGTGTGACACTACCAATTTACAGATCTGTCAAATGGTAATATAAAATGTCATTAGTAGCACCCGTCATTATATGCAGATGTTAGAAATGTGTTTGTATTGGATCTGCAATCAACTACTGCAGGCACAGTAAATCACCAGCACGATCTTACATAATTGCATTATTTGGCAGAATGACACCTACTGTTGTGTTATATAAATAAAATGTGGTTTATAGCTTGTGAGAGAAATTATACCTTCTATAAGCATACTTCTCCTCTAGCGTTCACACAACACAGGCTAGTCAGGCTGTATCACAGATAATTGACAGTCAATATACAGTGGCCCAGATATTCAAACTGCGCCCAAAAAGTGTCCAATAGCAGAAGCAAGTGCAAGTCCATTGAGCCCATGCGCAAGACACATGATATTCAAAAACAGAGCCAGCCAAACTGCGCCTACAGCCGACGACTGAATATCGCACCACCTGCCCCATAGCACAACTAGGGAGGGGAAGCTGAGCAGATCAGATGCGCCATAGCGCAACAAGGGATGTTCAGCTGAGCAGTCCAGAGGTGCCATAGCACAACCAGGGATGCCCCCCAGCAGCAGGGTGGCAATGCAACTGCACAACCAGGGAGGTAGGGGCCCACCACCCATGCCACAGATGGGCAGAGGAACACACAGCAGAACAGACATCGTCCCCCCACACCCCATGTGCTGCACAACTGGGGGAGGGCTGGAATAACCACTGGCCCATGGAGACCAGCAACCAACCCACAGCCGGGCCATGGTGCCCCATCACATGCCCCGACAAGCTGTGACTGACACACAAGGAGGGCTGACCACCCCATGCCACACCATCTCCCCAATGCAGAGCACACCCTGCATCGTGACCCCTAGACACCCTGCCCAGGAGCAGCGTCCACCACTGCAGGAAACCCCATGCATGCCACCACCCCCACTGTGACAGTGCAACCCTGTGCACCACAGAACCATGCAAGGCAGCCCCACCATGAGCACCCATCAGCAGGTGGCAGCACACAGCGATGCAATGATGGCGTACACAGTGCCACCACGCACAGCCCCCCCAGGGTACTGCTGAGAGACCAACCATGCGTCGGCACACGAGGTACCCCACACAGGACAGGGCATGTCCCGGACCCCACCATCAGTGGTACAGCACCCTGCACACTCTCCCAAGGACACACCCTGACCCAGCACTGGCCACAACAGCCAACGTAGACACCCACAGTGGTGCATGGAAGCATGCACCACACCGGATGCCACATAGTGCATGGACAGACACCCACCCATACCCAAGGGCACAACAACACAGGGACGCAGTAGCGGGGCAGCCAAGCCCCCAGCGTGGGCCCATGTAAACTGTGTACAGACAACCTGCAGTCCTCCATGGCACAGGAGTGCCAGCCACCCTGTGCAGGCACTGTGGACCTGTACGCCACCAGCATTTGCCTGGAGCACAAGTCACAGACAGTGATGCACATCCCTTGCAATGCACAAAAGCCACAGCTTGGAGGTGGGTCAACAACTGTGGAGGCCACAGTGTCACCCAAGGCAGACATGCACCACACCAGTGACAGGAGGCAACCCAGCATTGTGAAGGGTACAGTGGCTGTCCTGCATGGACAGCCACCACTGACATGCCAGCAGACCGTGCAGGTCACAGACATGCATGGGTGTCAGCTGCACAGGCCATGGATGGGCTGACAGGGGCACCATGGACACAGAGCATGAACCATGGACCACTGCATACAGTCATCCAGTGCACAGGGCACAACACACACACACCACAGACACTGACTGATAGCTACCCCCACACCATAGTCACCTCCCCACGGACACACACACATACCCATGACTGCACCACCCCTGACGCCATGCACACCACTGCAGCTGAGCACCTATAGCCCACTGCAAATCACAGACCACCACAGTATTCATATCAAAAGATCTGTATTAAAACAAAATATAAAAGTTACCTATATACAATAATATATACAAGGTGGGGGGGCCACAAACAAGGTGGGGGTGGGTAAGGGTAAGGGGTGGACAAATTGGACAGGAAAGGAGGGGTGTGAGGGTGGGTCTAGGGGGGTAGGGGATATCAGGGGCAGAGGGAATTTCAACAGGAACCCCGCTCCCCGCTCTGGCTTCTCCTCTGCCGGTGCCTCCTGCGGACCCCAATCCGATCTATGCGGCGAAGGATTTCCAGGGGACACCCTTGCCACTTGCAGGATCTCCCACAATGCCTCCCGGATGTCGCTCAGCTGGTGGACACCTAGGACAAGGGAGCACAGTCAATAGGTGTGAATGCACAGCCCCATACAGCCCACCCACTGTGCATGGCATACGGCCATGGGACATACCTCTGTGATGGTGTGTGACCACCCACATTGATCACGTTCATGTGACCTGCCCACCCAGGCGCATACAGCCATGTGGAACGCTGCACACACCCACCGGCCAAGTCACGCACAGCACCACCGTGGCCGTTTAGTGACATGGCTATGTGGTGCAAAGGCAGTGGCACAGCCATGTACCCGGTGCACCCATGGACCACCATCGACGCACTCCCAGACATGCATTGCCACTGGACAGTGCTGACTGTAACAAGTTGCATGCATGGCAGTGGTGTCAATGGATGGTGGCCATGTCTCACTGCCCACCCTGTTACACAGCATGCAATAGTAATCATGGAGGTAAGGCACTCACCATCATCAGGCCAGTCCCTTGGGTGCTGTGGACCCTCGCCCCGCCTTGCCTCCCTGTCCTCTTCGGTGCACTGCAGCTCACGTGCCAGGTGCCACTCCTCATGCCCTGTGGTGCAAACATGGAGAGAGGAACATCAGTACAATCCCATAGCCCCCCTGCCCCCAGGTATGTCCCCTCCCACCCAGCCAGACCCACCCACCACACACCCTGATAACACCACCACAGCCAACACCGGACAGTCCCTCCCCCATGCTGGACACATACAACCGTGATACCCATACGGAAGATAAAAGTGTGTTGACATAACACCTACCTAGCTGTGGCACTGTGCCCCTCCTTGCACGTGCCTGCAGGCGGGCTAGCAGGTCTGGATCCCTCCGCCGCAGGTCCCCATACCTGTGGTGGCACTGCTCTGCTGTCCGCCCCCATCCAGTGGCCTCCTCCTCCAGTGCAGTGGCCACCTCCTCCTACACCTGGCTCCTGGACCTGTTCAGGGGTGCCTCCCCAAACAGTGGTCCATGGTGTGGCTCCACTATGGCCACTAGGTTGGCCAGTTTGATCTGTGTCCATTGAGAAGCCCTCCTGTGTACCATTCTCACAGCTCGGTCTGCAAAAATGGTGCTCTGCAGCATGGCTCCCCACATGCAGATGCTGCACGGTACAGTACTGCCATTCCCTATCGTGCTGTCACCGAACAACGCGATAGTGGTGCACCCATGCCTGACACATGGCACCTAGGGGGAAAAGGTCGGGCGCAGAGTCAAGGGTCTCTAGTGCACGGACACGCAGAAGCACCATTGGAACCCAATGCGTGTAGCACGGCAGACGCCTGCGTCAGCAACCCGGGCATGCGCAGTGAGGTGTGTACTACGCATGTCACAGAACTGAGCCCTTGGCTCAGCACGTTCAACACAATTGTGCAAAGCGTAACAGCATGATATTCAGTCGTCATATGCAAAACTGCTAATCAGCCATGCAATGGTGCAGCACTGCAATTTGCATCCACTTAAAGTTGCGCCTCACCTCATTTGCATGGGTTGCGCTATAAAAGTGCTACATTGGGCTGCAGTGGCCATAGTCGGTTACTGCAGTCTATTGGTGAGTTGCATGCTGTTTGGGAGTGTGGACTGTGGATTTAGGGACATGCATGGGACTGCACAGTCACAGGTAACAACTGTCATTCTCACAGGCTAAAAAAATGACAGAGCAAGTTGTGGGAGTGGAGGAACACAGTGGTGGGAGGAGGAGGTGGAGGCCTAATTTTACCAAGGCCAAGACCGATGCCCTGTTTGAGGCCTACCTGGATCAGGAGCCGCTTCTCAGAGGACGGCAGGGAACACCTCAAGCCCATGCTGCTGCATGGGAGGAGGTGGCATGTGCAGTGAACCTTCATGGCAGCCACCAGCACTCCATGCAGGAGTGCAAGAAGAAGATGAGCACAGACAGGAGGAGGATAAAGGAGAAGGTGGCTGCCATCAGGGCAGCATGAGCTGCGACAGGTGGGGGACAGCCGGAGGTGGTACACCTGACCCCACAGGAGGAGAGGATTGCTGGAAGCATGCAGCATTGTACCATTGAGGGTGTTCCAGGTGGTGGCTTCCAGACGGGTGGTAGCCCATCACTGCATGGTAAGTCATGGTCTCTCTATGGGGGGCAGGGTGAGGTCACATGCAGTAGCTTGTGACTTTTTTTCCTTACAGATCCTGAGAGTCTGCATGGGTCAGCGTTAGTGGGCCTGTCCACTGAGGACAGTCAGCTGGAGATGGAGGAGGGCCCATCCACCTCCACAGGTATACGTGGCTCAGTGTGACAGTGGGCCTGCCTGGCTGTCCACACTGATGTTGTTGTAACAGGTGTGGAGGAAGCCCTGCCCATGTCCCAGCGTGCCAGCGTCCACGGATGCCAGCATGCTGTGACTTGGGCCTGTGCCGAGTCTGTCACCAATGATGATGTCGCTAACGGCATGGGCAGTGACACGTGTGTGCCACGGGATGGCCACACAGCAGGTAACATCGCGCCCATGGCTGTGGGTGGTGCTACCATGGAGGCCTGAATGTCAGCACAGTCCCAGCCTGTGCCTGTCAGCACCAGTGGGGCAGCACTGGTGTTCTTTCAGGACAGTGGAACTCTTGTGGCCACTGTGGCAGCACCACTGAGCACTGGGGAGCGGCAGTTGGATGGACAGCATCAGCAGTAGGCCAATGGGCTTGGGGGTACAGTGTCCAGCGGTGGCGTCTGTGCACCACCTGTGGACATGCCCAGACCTGGTCCTGGTGCACAGCACCCACCCTCAAGGGGTGCTGAGCATCAGAGCCACGCACACCCTGAGGGACAGGATGCCGAGGAGGCAGATGACCTCTTGGATGAGCACACCCGCCTACTGAAAGCATCAGTCCAGCAGCAGATGCGGCTTGTGACGTCGGTGGATGCACTGTGTGCGGCTCTGGAGCGGGCAGAGGAACATCGCAGCAAAGACACCGCTCTGATCCTGGCAGGGATGGACCGGTTGCGGGAGGATGTGACCGCTGCCATTGACAGGAATGCACAGGCATTCACTGCTGTCATGGCCACAATGGGCACACAGTCATGTGCCCATGCATCGCAGACACCACGCAGTGCACTGTCCACCCCCTGTTCCTGGCGTCATGCAACACCCTCCCTGTCGACACCGGGTTCAGCTATGGGCATCGCGAGCACACCTGGCATAGGCATGTTCGGTGTGCTACAGGCCTCTGAGCAAGCACGGTCACGTTCATGCATTGGAACCCCTTGGGGACCATCGGTGCCACCCCATGAGGCCAGTGATCAGCCTGTCAGTACTGGCAGGTGTTGGTGGGGCCACCCACGCATCTGTGGTGGCTGGGGCACTGTGTCACATGACTGACCTGTCTCCCAACGTGGCTACTGTCTGGTGCTGCCCTGTGTGCATTGTGTCTTTCAGTGGGCAGTGCATGGGTGGGTACCCGGCCCTGCAAGCGGACACATAGTCCATCTGCACACCCTCCCTGCTGTCCGCAGTTGCGTGTGCATGATGATGCCTGCATTGTGCTCTACACCAATGTGCAATGGTGCTCAGCATCTGACACACGCACATGGACAGGCAGTGGGCGTGGTGGTCTGCGGACATGTGTGTGGCTAGGGGTGGCATTCTGGGTCGGTGTGCCTCCTACCCTTTGTGCATGTTTGGTGCATTGTGCATGTGTGTGTGTCCATCTGCGTGGTATGTTAGACCTCACCCATCCATGGTTGGGTGTGTGGTTCCATGCCCTGCCACTTCCCTTGATGGCATGCACCCCTGGTGTGTGTCCATGCATGTTTGTGGGTTGTGCCTTAGCCACTGGTGGCTGCACATGTCCCCATGACTTACCTGGGTTGGCTGAAGTGCTCCTCTGTGATGGTGTCCCGGTGCAGCTGTGCCAGCCGGAGCAGTCGGGGGTCCTGTCGCCCAAGGGGGGACTGCCCATCACCTTCATCACCAGCGTCCTCATCGTCCCCATCGCTGTCCCCCTCTTTGACCTGTACAGCTATCCCACATTTGTTGGCCATGTTGTGCAAGATGCAACAGGCCAGGAATAGCCCACAGGCCTTTGAGGGGCTGTGCTATAGGGCACCTCCGGGTGTCCAGGCAACGGAAACATGCCTTCAGCATCCCGAACACCCGCTTGATGACATTACATGTGGTGGCATGTGCCTCATTGTAGCGTTGCTGCGATGGGGTAGCGGGCCGCCAGTAGGGTGTGAGCAGCCAGGGACAGAGTGGGTATCCACTGTCACCTGTGTGTAGAGGGTGGAGGTTAGTTTGGTGATCAGCATCGCCCTTCCCCAAGCCATGTAGGCCACTACCCATGTCACCTCTGACCTTGCCCCCCCAGGCCCTATGATTGTCCATGTGGTTTGCATACTCACCCACTAGGTGTCCAGTGGGGATACCCCCACTCTCGAATCTGTGGCACAGTGCAGACTGGTGCCAGATGAAGGCATCATTTGCTTCCCCAGGGTGCATGGCACAGACATTGATTATGCCCTGGCACGCATACCACCTGGCAGTTGATGTTGGCATAGCCCTTGCGATTGATGTATGCAGCCCCCTCAGGACCAGGTGGTGTGCGGATGGCCACATGGGTGCAGTCTATTGCCCCTAGCACACCAGGCATACGTGCTACCCTGTGGAACTGCTGTATGTTTGCTGTGCACTCCACCGGTGTGCTGGGGAAATGGATGTGCTCCACAGCATGTGGCAGCAGTGCACTGAGGAATTGGGTGAGGTGGCGTGACATGGCCGACTGGGTTATGCCTGTGGTGTCCCCAGTTGGTCTCTGGAAGGTACCCATGGTGAGCAAGCACATGCAAGCTGTCACTTTGGTCTCCACTGACAGGGCATGGCTCCGTAGTGTGGGTGCCTGCATCACATCACTGCACAGCTCACAGAGCCACCTCAGAATTGCCCATTTCAGGCAGTACCAGCCCACAATATCAGTATCACTGTACAGCTCGAAGCTGGTGCAGGCTCGGTGCTGCCTGTTGGGGGCATACCACCGACGGGCCCTTCCACGGCCACTCCCCCTTGCTGCCCACCTTCTCATCCCCCTCATAATGGCCTCCATCTGGAAGGTGGCACTGGCCATGTCCCTGGCTTGTATTCACCCCCCCCGGCAGCTGTTACTGTATTCCCCCCCACTGTCCTCACTGCCACTTCCCCTGCACCGGGAACACCTGCCTGTGCTTGCCTCACTATGTGGTGTACCTCCCCCTTCTGCAATGTTTCCCCACACCTTCCCCTGTGGCTATTGCTTCCAGGTGCCCTTTCCTGCCTGGCCCTGTGTGTCCCTGCTGCCCAGTGTGTCCTGCTGTATTTTGCTCTCATGTGGCTTCCCTGTAGTATTCTTGCACCTCTCCCTTGCTCCCTTTTATTTTGGCTAATTTCCGCTATGGCACAACTTCCGCTTGCTCCCCTATTGCGCATGATGCAAGTTGTTGAATATTGCACTGCGCCATTTATGCACGGTTCCTCCCCCTTCAGTTGCTCATGCCTTCATTATCATTGCGCTGTTGCTCAGCGTGATTTGGGGGGTGCAACTGCCTCCTGCTGAATATCGCAGAATGGCGCATTTTCGTACTTGCGCAGGCACAGCCCTATTGTGCATGGCTCAACTCTTTTGAATATCTGGGCCCATAAGTAGAACATTTGATTCTTGAATCCTATGCCAAATTGTATAGGATAATACATAAAAATGTTTACACTTAATAGACTTTCAAATCAGTATTCTGACTTATTTCAGTCGAGTCGAACACCTCAAGTTACACACTGGTTCTGCATATGTGAGAGAGAGAGAGTGCCTCTGTGCACGAGTGGTAGCAAGTAAAGTAAAGCCACTTTGTGCCTCAGCATGCAACACTGCACTTGCAGGCAGGCAAAGCATGACAACATGAAAATTACTTTATACTACAGAACTGAAAACTTCTAAGTAGAGCTAAATGTGTTTTAAATACTGCAAGAGTCAAATAACTTCACAAATGAACACATACAGAGCATTTGTAAACCTAAAAAAATCATCGTCAAAGAAGAACATTTGCCACCGATCATTAAACAGACTTGAGATTCTACTTCCTCACCCCAGATGATGCTTCATTTGAGAATTCCTTTTTCCATCCACACAACCGCTCCAATCAGTTTCAGTCACCAGTATTTTCTGATTGAGGGTCTAAGCATGTAATATCTGAACTGTTTTTAAAAGTTAAGAAAGACTTGCTGCATTTGTTTCAAGACATTTAACACAACTGCAGAATTTTAACAGAAGCCGGATATAAGTGGAACAAACCTGTGGCAACCTGCTAGATGTCCTCAGAGCAGCAAAGTAAACAAGGCATTTGTCAATGCCGAATGTTGTCGCACTGGCATTGTCTTTGGTAGTGCATTGTGGAAACACATGTTTGGCAGAATGTGAAAAATGACAACTGTACTGTTCATAAGGAGGTGTGAAAAAATGGCAGTGCTAAAAATGTGGCATGTAAGTATTGCAAATATGCGTTGTTACAAGGGTGCGTGGGACATGCGCAACACACACTTGTAACACAGGCATTTTATGGAGTTTTGGCACCAAATTTTCAACATAGGCATTTTAGCACCTCTACTCATGTACATTGTCACTGTCATGTCCTCAAGCTGTCTCAAAAAGTGATTTCACACAGCGACCGCGTTATTCTTCACCGGACTTGCGATAACACATTTCAGGCAGGATATGTAAAATGACAGCTTTACTGTTCATCAAGAGGTGTGGAAAAATGCCAATGGTGAAAATCCAGAGTGAAAATATTACAAATGCACAATGTTATGAGCATACATGCAAACTGTGCAACGCACGCTCATGACACAATCATTTTATGGAGTATCGTCACCAAATTTTTAACATAGGCATTGTAGGACCTCTGCTCATGAGCAGTGTCACTGTCATTTTTGCAATCTGGCCTGAACACTGATTTCCCACAGTGACCGCGGTATTGTGCGCCGGAAGTGCAGAAACACATTTCGGCCAGGATGTGAAAAATGACAATGTTGAAAATCTGGCATGAAAATATTGCGAATTCGAGAAGTTATGAGCTTGCGTAGCAACTGCGCAATGCATGCTCATAAAACAGAAATTTTGGGGATTTTTTCCACCAAATTTGCAACATAGGCTTTTTGAGAGCCCACCTCATGAGCACTGCCACTGTCCTTGTGTTAATCAGTCCCAAAAGGTGATTTCATGCAGTGACTGCAAAATCACCTTTTGGGACTGATTAACGTCAAAGCTGTGACAGAATTCATGAGGAGGGGTCCCAAAACCCCCATGTTGAAAATTTGGTGCAAAAATTCCAAAAAATGCCCAAGATATGGAGCAAAGTTGAAAAAATCCTATTTAGTCCATTATACAGCTTATCGGCATTTCCTCAGTTAGCGGTCGGCTTTGAAGAGTGCAGACGTGTTCCTGGTCCAGCGAAGATCATTGCACCGGACTCCAGAGGTAAGTATGGGGTTGGGGGTTGTGGGGAGGCAGGGTGCACAGTGGGTGGGTGCGGGTGGTGGGCAAGGAGACAACAAGGGACCTTTTCAGTTTACAGGTACCGAGGGGAAAAAAAACCATGGACGGTTTTCTTTTTTACAGGTCATTTCTTTTGTTTGGGGGGTTACAATAGCTGATGGGGGATTGGGCACCCCTGTCAGCACAGAAGAAGGGGGAGGAAATGATTTCGATGGGAAGTGGACTCCCCCATCCGCACAGTACAACCGGAAGGGGGGGTGGATGCCGACGGGGATTGGGCACCCCTGTCGGCAACAACGATGTGATGGGCACATTCTGCCAATGGGGAGTGGGCTCCCCCATCAGCACACATAATTCACGGGCAGGACAAGCTGACCGGGTTGGGCACTCAAGTCGGCGCTGGCTCAGCAGTGTAGTGGCCACTGTGCCACCATGCTACTAGCTGGTGAGCACGGAGGAAGGGTCCGCTACGTCTGATGAGCTTTGCTCGGATTGCAGTGGACCTTTACTTAGATGTGCTCGCCAGCTTAGTATGCATGGTGTGGCGTCGGCATGCAGGCTGATTGGGGACTGAGGGACGCACCTACTGGTGTGTGCCCTGCATTTGCCAACAGCAGCCGTGCCCCCAAATCCCCACTGCCGCAAGATGTTGGCTGTGCATGCGCCAACATAAAAATGACATCTTATTGATATTTCATGTTTTTCACGTTTTTGTGCTGATTTCTTAAGAGAGCTGGAGTTGCATGTGACTGACATTCCCTGCTCTTAATCTACTACTCATCAGCTGGCAGATGAGGTGGTGGGATATCCCACTTCCTTTCCTTTAGCATATCGCTTTGGACTGTCTGATCAGGCCAACAGGCTGAGCACCCTCACTGTACCACAGTACATCCCCTAAACATTTGCCCCCCCACCAGAGCATGCAGCAAATGAATTACTTCCAGGACCACCAAACCCACCCATGGACAAACCACCCACTCCATGGCATACACTGTCCATGCAACAAGCTGGCTGGCAAGTTGGCTGACAGCATAGCCTAGAGGTTAGAGTAACGAGCTGTGAACAAACTTGGTACCTCCAGCAGACCAGACCTTGGTTTGATTCTCACAACCTCCACTTGCATACTGTGTGATTTTGAGCAAGTCACTTAACCATCCAGTGCTCCCAGGTCGCCCCTGAAAACAGGCACTTGTGCCTAGTGGGCCTTACTCAGTTATCAAAGACTGAAAAAAAATAAAAACAAGAACACCTCCTTTGATGACCACAGTCCTTGCAGATGGACAAACCTCACTGGATCACTATACCCCCAGAATTGCAAAACTGACTATCTTCCTTACAGTTGGACTCCATCCCCTCCCCATACCACTCTTGTCACCCACAAACTGGCATCCCAACCCCCTCTGACCACCATTCCTGCAACTGGACTACCATTTCTGCCCCTGGACAAGCCTCATGAAAGCTGAGCACCTCCTTGGTCAACTCCAGATCCCTTGCATCTGCATCCACTGCCAGTTTTTCAACCCTTTTTCATGTCATCTATTTGTATTATTATTTTATCAAATATTCAGGGTTTTACATATGTTACAAAGGAAGAGAAAAACAGAAAAAAATAATCATGTTATTTGCAATAACAACTAGGAACATAGAACAGTAAGCTCATTGTCAGGGGCAAAAGTGAAGGGTCTGGACAGCATGATAGTGGATATAATAAAAAAATGCAGATGAAAAAAGGACAATTCTTTTGTACCTAGGTACACATAATGATGGGAGGAAGCCAAATAATGAAATACAGAATGATTTTGAAAACCTAAGATTGAAAATCCATAGCCATGCAGGAAATATTACTGTCTCGGAACTTTTCAAATGAGCATAATTTGGATGAACTCCTCACAAAAAAATAAAACAACTCCACACTAGAAAACAAATAAAGTGGTGGGGGCATTAAAATACAATTTCCTAAGAAAAAAGAGTTTGTAGTAGTTCTGTTTATAAGTTTTAAAATTTAGGTAACACAGCATGAGTCTGCTGAAGCCGCAAAGTGCTACGAAACATTGCCCGGGTGTACCCTGTGTTATGTGAAATTAAGAAATAAAAAATAATACTTTTTTTTTTCTGGAGTGGAGTTCTGATTGTCTTTGTGGATGATCCAAGACTAAGAAAAATTAAAGCTTTTAATAAAAGCACTGGCAGCCTGGACACCTGAGTGTCAATGTCTCTGAGATTTTGCATGTTCATAGGGCAAATTTCAGAAGATAGCAAGTAACAAAAGCTTAGTGTATGGCTCAGAAAGTTGGTGACAAAAAAGGGATTTACCTTTATTTGCAATTGGGGCACCATTTTGGGAGAAATGACCTGTATCGGGATGATGAGTTATACCTTAACAGCATAGGAAGTAGAACCCTATGGAGAAAACTAGAAAGAGTTGTGGAAGAGCTTTTAAACTGAGCAGCAGGGGTTGCAGGAGGAAGAAGTCAGTAGAAATGTGAATGAACTTGAAGGTGACAAAACCAAGTATAAGAAACATAATACAAGAAAATCAGACCAAAACAATGGACATCTCATTAAATGCTTACTAATAAATTGCTAGAAGAATGAACAATGCAAAACAATTGGAACTAGAGCACATTATACACAAAGAGACTATTTTTTTTTTTATTTAGTTGTTTAACCAGGTATAGCACACTAAGCTGAAAGCTTTTTTACAGGAGCGACCTGGTATGATCTGACAGACTTAACAGAAACATGGTGGAACAGCTCTAACATACATATATAATACTGATGCTTGAACCTGTTCAGAATGGATATGAAAGAAAAAAAAAGGAGGAGGAGGAGAAGCCCTATATGCAAAAACAGATCTAGGGGTAATAGAAATCAAACATATTACAAGCAGCAATATACATGCAGAGAGCTTATGGGTTAACATTAATAACAAAGGAACAAGCAAAATTACCTTTGGAGTATGTTACAGACCACTGAACAGTCAGGAGACTATAGATGAGGCCTTGATTCAGGAAATAAAAATGGAAAAAAAATCAGGTATAATTACATTTCACGGGTGACTTCAAACTCCCAAACACAAACTGAGAAAGTGAATTTGTGGAAGGCCACACTGCAAATAAATTTCTGGAAGCATTTTTAGAACATGGCCATCACAAAAGGTCATGGATCCTACAAGATCACAGAATATTCTTGATGTACTGCTGAATAATTATCCTGATAAAATGTTGAATGAAACAGAATAGAAACTGGGCACAAGTGCTTCCAAAATGGCACAATTACACATAATAACCAAACATACAAAACTGACTGGCAATATTGACACTTACAACTATAACAAGGGAGACTACTGTATGTCAGCATAAGACAAGAAATACTAAATGGTTATCATGAAACAACATGGGTGATAAAACACAAAATGGGACAGGCTTGAAAATGAGCTCTTGTAGTTTGAAGAAAAATACATACAGAAAGTGAAATTAATAACAGAAAAGAAAAAAACATGTTGCCTTTCAAACTGGATGATGAAGGAAATAAGGAACCAAACAAATTACAAAATGAAAAAGGATTAATCTCCTTATAATGTCCAAATGTATACACAGTAAACTCACAACGAAAGGTTAAGAACCTCATTAAGGAAGAAAAACTAAAATTCAAGATTAGAATAGCCTGCATTAAGGATTACCTGTATGCAAGAACAGCAAAATCTGTCAGTTGATTAACAGACCCCTTGGGTATGGGAGGTAATCTTCGGCTCATTTTTTAACAATGTGGAAATCATAGGCAAGGAACTATGCAGCCATGATCTAACCAGCTAAATATGAGTATTAAATTTACATTAGAGAATATAAAACATAAGTTAAAGAAAATAGAAACTGACAAATCACCAATTCCAGACATATTGCACCCTAGATTAAATAAGAAACTGTCTAGAGAACTGGAAGAACCTCTGTTAGATCTATTCGATAGCTCAGTCAACAGTGGAGTGGTACCACAAGATTGGCGTATAGCTGTGGTCATACCCATCTTTAAAAATTGGGTCAGGTCCAAAATACAGAACTGCAGACCAATCAGTCTAATGTTAATTATGGGGAAAATGCCAGAGAGCAGAGACAGATATTGGATAAACTTGCTACAGTACAAATATAGGGACACAAAGCTATATACGGAAAAAGCATGATTTCAGGAAAAATAGAGCCTATTACCAACCTATTATCATTTTACAAATAAGTGAGTAAACATAAATGATGATAACAAACCAACCAACATAATCTGACATCATTTTTCTGGACTTCCAAAAAGTGTTTGACAAGGTACCCCATAGTCCATTAATAAAAAAATTAAAGGAGGCTAATATCAGCAAATTTCTGGTTAAGTGGATTAATAACTAGCGATTGAGACAGAATTCAGATCATAAGAATCAATGGGACACTGTCAGAGACAAGGGAGGTGACCACTGAAGTCCCACAGGGGACAGTGCTGGGCCTGGCCCTTTCTTTGCATTTGTGGCAGACATGGACAATGGCATACAGGGCTAGACAAGTTTTCACAGAAAATACTAAATCTGGGAGGGGTTGTCCTTACTCTAGCAGACAAACAGATTCAGAATGATTTGAAAACAATGAAACCGTGGTTGTTAATATTTCCGTAGGCTTCAACATAGACAAATATGTTGTTATGCAGTTAAGAAATGATAATGGAATACATGAATGCATATTGAATGGAAAAAACTGAGGGTAGTAGTTAAAGAGAAAGGCTAAGGCGTAACAATCAATAATAAACTAAAATTATATGACCAATGTGAAATAATATCAGGAAGGGCAAACAGAATAATAGATACAGTAAGACTGCTGTTTCTTAGTACAGTAGATTTACCAATGTTAGTCTATTGATATACAGATTATATGTTAGGTCTCTCCCTGACTTTTGTTCGTCAACTTGGAACCCATATAACCAAGGCTACACAAAGACTATTGAGAAAGTACAAAGAAGAGCAGCAAAGATGATCATAGGTCTAGAAAACCTTAGGTACGAGGACAGACTGCAGAAACTATTCATGTATTTGAGGATAGTCTGCAGAAACAAGGCACATATAGGCTTGAGAGAAGTATTAGTAGAGACATGATCCAACTGTATAAGATAGTTAAGGATGAAGCTCTTATGCTATCCCTGGGACTTATATTCAAGACTCATACCTACAGTAGCAGCCACAGACACTGCCAGCTATTTCCCCAAATTTCTGTCATACTTCCAGATATATCTAATGCTTTCTCCCATTCTACAGTAGGGGCAGCAGAGAGAAACTCTAGAAATTTCACAAAATATCTGGAAATACCTGTCAATGTCTGGGGCTACTACTGTATGGCTTTAGGGGCTCATGCTAAGAGACGGTGACAACTAACTTCAAAAAAACATCTAGAGGAAACTTCTTGACACAGATTAAAACAGCCATGTGGAATTCATTGCCAGTAATGATGGTCATGGCAAATACGATTGAGAGTTTTGAAAAGAACATTGACAAATACATGATAGACTACAACATTACATGATATGACCACTGAGACATGGGTGGTGGTTTTAACTATGGGCAATTGCCTTCTGCCATCTCTAACACCTCGTATACTGTTTAGTGCTTAATATATGACAGAACAAGAAAAATGGAAGGATGTCATCCGATACAATCAGTATATTATTTTAAAAATGTAAAGGAGGTGATAAAAAACAACATTTCATTTCACAAATAAGTTAATGTGTCCAATTATTATGACGCATTTATATAATTTTTCCATGCTCATATTGGCCCCTGTGCATGAACGTGCAGAGTAGCTACGTGGTGCACATTGCTGGTGCGTAGCCACCCCGCACCCTTTCCGCACCCTGCACAGAATGCACAAGATGGGGCCGCAGCCTCTCCACACCCAATCCCCCACCCATGTGGACCGCAGTGCACAGTGGGCAGATGCGGGGGCATGCCAGCACTATGCATGATGCACAGCATTGTGTAGTGCTGGCCATGGGGGTGCAGAGGTGAACTTGGGTTGCACCAGGGAGAACCCTGCCATAAGCCCATTATGCACCCTGTGCCTCTGTCCCTCAACAACAGGACACAACAGCAGAGTAGTGACAGGCTGCCCCAGGCCACCCACCTCTGCACCCAGCCATGCCCCCACACCACCCCCATGCATACCAACCCCTCCCACACACACATGGGAGCACTGGACCCTGGACTGTAGCTCCCCGCAACACACCAGTGGCCTGCCTCTTGTCCCCTTGCCCCATTGGTGTGGTGAGCACTGTGATCCCTTCCCTCAACACATACCCTTGTGCCAATGCCCCCCACCACCCATACCACCCCATCTGTTTGAGTGCAAGGCATGGCTGGCAACACATCGCACCTCTCACCTCCATGGCTGCTGGCCATGTAGACATCCGTGGGGGAGCACAGACAACATGCCCCCCACCATATATGTGATCAACATTCCATTGGATGGCAGCCTGGGTGTGCAGCTCTGTCCATGGCTACCCCACGTGAACATGCACATACCCACATGTCAGGGATGGGGCCATGGACAGGTGTCCATTGGTCATGAATGCCACTGGTGCACACCTGTCCACAGGTGTGGAGATCTGCGGGTAGGATACCTGCCTTTGGCACATATTTCCTGCCCATTGGAGCAAAGTTCCAATGTGTTTTAATCTATTAACCCATTACTTTTGGTTAAAAACTGGTAGGCATGCTTTTGTGGTTTGTTAAATTCAAAGTTCTAAGATTCTGAAATAGCATTTGAAATACAAAAGGTGTGTGACAACCCGGTATGTCTATGATGAGATATGTGTTCTTGCCCACCACTTCATTGCATGTGGGCAATGCCAAATCTGATGTAACATAATGCCTAAATGGCCACAGTTATACCAGCAAAGTAAATGGTTTCTTAATTTCATCGTAAATGGTTTTATGAGAGTTAGATGTACCCTGGGTATAAATGTTAATTGTATAATTGTATTTTTTGCAGATTTGAATTCTTTATTAGCATTATTCCATGTTTAACTCCAGGCCCCATCTGTTAAATTAATTTTGGTTTCTTGCATCCCACTAAGTTTTATATTATTTCTAGATTTTTCGTTTTTGACTTTCACAAGATTAAGAGTATGTTTATAAGTGCTACTAATAGTTTTTTTTTGGAGGCGGAGCCTGGCAGCCAACATGGTGGCACACTAACTCTTGCAGGAGACACCCTATGAACCCCTAGCAGCCCATCCGCGACGTCCAATCTGGAGTTCAGCGCTCCAAAAGCAAGCTTTCAACATCAGATTACCAGAACTTCTAAATAAGCCATTTTGTGTTGGAATCGGAGGCAGAATTGCAAATCTACGCCGTGTTTAACAGCCCGGAACCAGCTGCGTCTCATGCTCTCTACAGGCCGAGATTTAAGCACCACCAGAGTTTCAGAGCCCCCAACCTGATGCACGGCGAACAGGCAACAATCTGAGACAACAAGGAGAAGCAATGGCCTCCAATACCTCTGATAGCATGGCCAAAGACATTGCAAATATGACTGATGTTAAGCAAAGTTTTGCAAGACACTACGGAACTAAAGCAGTCATCTACACAAATAAATGAGGAACTGCAATTGTTAGCTCTTCGGGTGGAGGGTTCCTAAAAGGACATAAAGCAGCAAGCTGAGCAAATCTCACAACATGACGGGCACCTGAGGGAACATCATGGTCAGATTCAGTACTTACTCTCCAAAGTGGATGACATGGAAAATAGAACCCGGAGACGGAACATCAAAATTGTGGGCATTCCAGAAGGCATGGAGGGCAGGGGCATGATATCCTTTCTGGAGGATGGTTGCCAGTGATGCTAGGGCTGGAGCTTGAGGTCCCGCCAGAGATTGAGTGAGCTCACCGCACACTTGCTCCCAAACCTAAACCAGGGGAGCGCCCTCGCCCCATTTTGTGCAAATTTCTACAATACCTGGTGAAGGAGCGATACCTCCACCTAGCCAGAGATCTAAAAACCCTGACATGGCAAGGATGCTTCATCCAGCTTTACCAAGATTACTCTCAGGAGCTTGCAAGGTGGAGAAGAGCATACGCAGAGGTGAAACAGCAACTTTACAAGTTAGGTATTCCCACCTCGTTCAGATATCCCACACAGCTAAGAGTCCAGTATAATGGTGTCTTTCACATGTTTAGTAACCCTGGAGATGTGGAACACTTTCTGCAAAACATACAAATATTGGGTAGGAGCATGATCAAATCCCCGCAACTATCAAGCAGCACTAATAGACCACACAGGGAGAACTCCCCGATATCCACGGATATAGCAACCAGCACTGCACTGAAAGGCACAGAACCAGAGTGGGCCTGGCAGAGTTCAACGGGGATGTTCGAGGAAGCCTGGAAGGGATACCCCAAGTAAAAATTCTATGGCCAAGAAAGACAGATCAAGGAGCTGCCAGAGATTACAAATCCTATCGGATGACAGCATGATCTCCCCAGCCGCTACGCCAGTTAAGGTGTCCAATAGATACGAACCCTTGGGGGACCTTGTGCCACAAGCCCTGGATTTAACATGGATCTCGGACTGCCTGATGCCAGAAGATCTTATGGACCAGAGTCTGCTCACAGACTGAGCCCCTCAATGTAAAGACTAGGCCGAATGCTAGGGGGAGCAGTTGACTGAACAATAACTGCCAAGATAACTGAGGGATTCTAACCATTTCTTATTTCTGCCCAGATCACTGGGTTTTGAATGGCTGTGGAGGGCTGAGCTGTTCTCCCCATCCCTCCCTCTTGCCAATAATTTTACTTGGGCTGGTCTCCCTGTTAGGCTGGCACCCGACCAGGGAATGTTATGTTTTGGCCAGTTATGGCATGGAGGCAATATTTGGGGCTTGCCCGGCTTCCTATGCCAGATGGCCTAAAGCTTGCCATGGTGTTTTGGTGAACCATGATAGGTGGTTTCTATAAGCAGGAGAGAGATAGTGCAAAGCTTTTTTTTTTTCTTTCAGTACTCTCAGTGTTTACTCCGCTACAGAGTGTGCATCCCCCCCCCCCCAGTGGTTATAAAGGGGAACTATTTCTGATCCGGAATGTCTTAACTGTTTCATTCATGTTTTCAGTTTTTCAGTTTTAAGGTTTAATGATTGCTGCTATAAAATCTGATGTTCCCTGCAATGTTAGTTCTGAGGGGGTTCACAGGGCCCTACTTCGGGTCAGGTAGCAGAGTTGGTTACACTATCTGACGATAGTCAAGTTGGCGGCTCCTGGTAAATTACCAGGCTCCGCGCTCAGGAGGGGTTCTCTTGATCATGGACCATATCCATCTGTAATGGTCAGGTCATATAAGGAGAGCCTCTTAGGCGAAGGTGTGGTACAAGGATAATGGCATAGGAAGGTAAAAACAAAAGTTGTTATAGGAACTAGAGCGTCAATATGTGAACTGATCTGTAGTTTATGTGGGGTTTGCAGAATTACAAGAGACAGACAGGGGAAGAGATTAAGGGTTGATTCGAAGGATAAGCTTCCTGTATACAGACTACTCGGTTTCCTGGTATTTAGATGGGGGCCTCGGGTTTTACTGACTGACTTAACTCATGGCAGGTAAAGATATGGTGATGACTACCTCCTGGAATGTGAGGGACCTGAACTCGCCCATTAAACGTAAGAAAGTACTTTCCAGATTTAAAGCCCTGAGAACCCATGTAGCCTTCTTCAGGAAACTAAGCTAAATCATATGGAAGCTCAAAAACTAAGGTGGGAATGGGTGGGCTGGGAGGTCCATAGTGTGACCAACAAAACTAAAGGTGGGGTAGCTATATTGTGCCATAAAAACTTAAAATGGACTTTGCAGGAACAAAGGGCTGATAAAGGAGGGAGATGGGTCTTAGCCAAAGTATGCACCCCCACAGGGAATATGTTATTAGCTAACATTTTCGTCCCAAATGAAGACACCCCCGATTTCTTACACAAACTCTCACAAGATCTATTGGAGTTGGCGGCAGGGGAAGTGGACATTCTGCTGAGGGGGGAATTTAATCTGACAATGGACTCCCTCTTGGATAGATCTAACTCCAAGCCGGATGCACTCCCCCTCCGATCTATTAGGGCCTTAAAGGATATGCTATCCCTGCATAAACTGCAAGACATATGGAGAGTAGCCCACCCAGTTGAGAGGGACTATACATATTTCTCTGAAGCTAAACAAGTTGCAAGTAGGATAGACTATCGGTTTACCTCCCCAAACATTATAAATAAGGTACTGGATGTCACAATAGCCCTCCTGTATATCTCAGACCACACCCCATTGACATTAGCATTGGGACCTTTTGTCCCCACTACAAGGTCAGTTAGTTGGAGGCTAGACCCATTATTGTTGCAAGAGACAGATTTTAAAGAGTGGCTTAATGGGGAGGTAAAAACCTTTTTCTCTGACAATCCGAGTGGGTCTGCAACTGCAGCAGCCATTTGGGAGGCTTTTAAAGCCACGACCAGAGGTCGCATTATTAGCTATGCTGCCTACCATAGGAAGAAGAGAGAAAAGGAAACTAGGGAACTGGAGAGGGCATTAGGAGAGAAAGAAGGCCTGTACAAGAAGGATTCCACTAATCTCCAAAACCCAAACCTGCTGCATGACCTCCTGGCCCTACAAATGAAATTGAATATGCTAGCACCTAGGAAAGCAGAACTTCAAATATTAAGATTAAAACATAAATATTGGGCAGGGGGAGAAAAAAACTGGGAAACTCCTAGCATTCCGGCTAAAAAAACAGCAAGCCGAGAGGCATATAGCCCAATTACGGGACAATAAAGGGGAAAAACATAGCAAACCAGAGGTCATTAACCAGCTTATGCTGGCTTTCTACAAAAGCTTGTACAGCTCCCACACTACCTGGGACAAGTCCAAATTTGAGGAGTTTATGGTAGGTACAAAGCTTCCTAAGCTTACAGACACCCAGAGAGAACTACTAGAGATGCCCATAGAGATACAAGAAATAAGGGAGGAAATTCAAAAGATGGCCCCCAAAAAAGCGCCAGGGGGAGATGGGTTCTCTGTTGATTTTTATAAGGTAATACCAGAGCTAGTGTCTCACCCCTTGAGGGATATGTTACAAGAAGATAGGGCACAGGAGATTCTCCCCGCCACCCATAGGGAGGCGATTATCACAGTCCTTCCGAAAGAAGGTAAAGACCACACCCTGCCTACAAGCTATAGGCCCATTTCGTTGATTAACACTGATACCAAAATTCTAGCTAAGGTATTAGCAGCTAGATTGGAGAAAATCCTTCCCTGTTTGATTCACACTTTCCAAGTGGGCTTTGTGAAGGGCCATGTCAGTACTGATCCTATTAGATCTTTAATCTCCCTTGTACAGAAGGCAGGGAAAGCCCCGACTCCAGCAGCCACTATATCGGTAGATTTCGAGAAGGCCTTCGATTCAGTAGAGTGGGATTTTCTCCATATGATGCTGCAGCACTGTAACTTTGGGGAAAAGTTCAGGGGCTGGATCAAAACTCTTTACACATCTCCTATGGCCAGACTGCTAACTAATAATACACTATCAGAACCATTTGAATTGCATAGGAGCACTAGGCAGGGATGTCCCCTCTCCCCGATGTTGTTTGTGCTGGTCATAGAAGCCCTGACTAGTGCTCTGAGAGAACATCCAAATATTAAAGGCATACGGGTAGGCCCTGAGTCGTACCATGAGCTGTTATATGCTGACAATTGTCTCATTCTAACTGACGATTTTCATACCAGCGCTGAATACATTGTGAAGTTATTGCAATCCTTTGCAAGCATCTCATGCCTCAGGATTAATCAAGGTAAAACAGAAGTCCTCCCCCTAAATAAGCAGCTGTCATCCGAAGATATCTCAGCAGTGGGCTTAGTTAGGGCTAAGGCAGGTATTAAGTATCTAGGCATTAGGGTAAATGCCAATGTGTCTTCCCTACCGGAGACTAACTTCTCTCTATTAATTGATAGCCTCAAGGTAGAAACTCAAAGGTGGAAACAGTTGAACCTCTCTCTCCCTGGGAAAGTGGCGGCAATTAAAATGATGATTGCTCCCAGGGTGTTCTATATATTATCCCACCTACCAATTGAGATCCCAAAGAAATGGTTTCAATTACTAGACAATCTAATATGGACTTTCATGTGGACAATAAAACTCCGAGGTATAGTAGAGCCAAACTCTGAGCCCTGTGGAACAAGGATGGGTGGTGCCTTCCGCAATTTCCAACACTACGCATATGTGTTCTCAGCAGCAGCCACATGTAGACTGCTTCAGAGAATTACTTCCAACTTACCAGCATGGGAATCAACAGAGAGGAATGCCCTGCATGGGACCAATCTGGTTGGGTATATAGGTAACTCCTTCCCCTCCAAATTTCATTTTTTGCTTGCAATAAGAGCAGCTCACAAGGCCTGGCAACAAATGGGGGCCTACAGTAAGACCTGTTTGAACCTGGGGAAACACCTCCCTCTATGGAATAACCCTGGCTGGACCATTAACCATAAATCCCTTTACTGGGAGGGCTGGAAGGGGAAACAGATCAATACTCTACAAGATTTACTAATGGGGGATGGCCATACCCTAGATAGTTTTACTTTTCTGAAAGGGAAATATAATTTGGGCCCCAGTGAATTTTGGAGATAACTTCAAATGAGACATGTTTATTCATCCTGTCTGAAAAGAGGTTGCACGTGTGTGATATGCCAAAGTAATGGCAAAGCCAAGCAAAACAAATTGCCTTTAGATAGCTGGCTACAATCACAGAAAGGCCTGGCTGGCTGTATTTATAGATTGATGAGGGGATCCTTACCAGATCCATCCCTACCTGCCAAAGCAAGATGGCAGCGTATGTTAAACTTTCCCTTTAGTGAGGATGCCTGGCAAAGTAGCTGGTTAATAGCAAAAAAGCCTGTGGGGAACCCAGAAGTTTCTTTATCCAAAATAAAATAAGACACCTTTGGTACCATACCCCAGTAGTACTAAAGAAAATGAATTTACTTACGAACGATGTGTGCTGGAGATGTAATATGGCAGGAGCAGACTTACTTCATATATTGTGGCAATGTGGCCCCATTCGTCCTTTCTGGTCTGAAATACTTACTTATTGCTCCCATATATTGGGACAAAAGGTCCCTACTTCTCCTAGCTTTTGGATTCTGGGGCTTTCACCCACTGAACTCAGACCATCGAGCCCCATTTGACATGACTGGCACAAGCCTCAGTGAAGAGCTCAAGTTTACTTCTGTGTAGATGGAGGACTACAGAAGTACCCTCACTCACAGCTTGGTTAGTAGCCATGGCTAATCTGGCTAGTTTTTCTAAGCTGACTCATTTGGCTGCGGCATCTATGCGAACCTTCTTAGACAAATGGGCTCTGTTCATACAGTACTTTCAGTATTTACCCCCTAATTCCGTAAACCCTTTGTGTAAGGATATGTTAAAGCCACCTTGAGAGTGGACCAGGCCTCATATCCTTCCACCCTCTGCTGGTAGTAGTGTATGGCGTATGAGACTCCCATCCCCCCCCCAGAACCCCACCTTGTAAGTAACCAACCCAGTCCCACATCAATTCTGTGATTTCTTCCACTTCCTTCTGAGCACAGTGAATTAACTGTGAATACCTCATTGTGTTACAGTATGTAAAGTCTGAATGGAATGGAATGCTCATATATGTAATGTGATATATGCCTTGTCTCTATAACACAATAAAAAATCTGACTGCAAAAAAAAAAAGGTTTTTTTAATTAATTTTCTATCATCTATCAACATTTGGTTTTGTAAGTTAAAATATGTTTCCCATTTATGAGATGGTTTAATTGTGACATAAACAGTCCTAAGTTGATTATATTCAAACTGTGTGATTTCCAAGTTTATGTGTTTTTTGGCAAGTTCATCATGGGAAGAAAGATGGCCATTTTCTATTAAATCTCTTCATGAGTAAATTCTTACTTTATGTAATTTCCTTAGCTGTCTTGTAAGTAAGGATAAAAGTTTATTTACTTCAGGGTCTATGTCTATTGGTAGATACGACCAAAGTGAATCCACTTGATTGTTTAGTTTTAGTTCTTGAAGTATATTAAATATACTAGCCAATATTTGATTTTTCACTTACTTGAATAAGCTGTAATTATATCACATAGCATAAATTGGGAGGTCAATACATTCAGCCTGTAAAGTTTGTGGATAGTATTGTAGTTGGTTGTAATAGCCTTCTCTTTTCTATTTCATCCATGCCTAAATATGAGAAATAGCAACTGCTTCATAATAACTAATAGGGTCCAGGCAGCCCATACAACTGTTTTCTCCAGGGATACATTGTGCTTGCCAAACTATTCACTGCAATCCCCTCACCATAAACATTTTAAACAGCACTGTGAAAGCATTTAGTACTATCATAGTTAACAACCCAACATGATACTGGTATAGGTACAGCAGACACGGTAGGATCATCAGTTTTTAGGGAGTCTTTTGTTCCCCACAGTGATAAAGACAGATTCTGCTATCTCTCCAAATAATTTTGTTTTTAACTTTCACCACGTTAGACACTACTGTTATAGTTATATCTTTTTTAAGTAGCATGCGCAGGTGCTGTACTGTAGAATGTTTCTTTATTTCATTTGTAAGTGTATTTATTGGTACTGTAATATTATTGTCTTAGTTCTTTTTTCTTAGTACAGTGTGTAAGCAGAGAGACTCTGTCTCCTGGAGTAAAGCTGGGAAAGATATTTCTAGTTTCTTCATTAATACCATAATGTCATCAGCATAGGAATTGGTTTGTTATTTGTACATTTTGTAATTTAAGTCCAAGGATACCTGCATTACTTCTAATGGTGTCAAGCAAAAATCATGAGGGAATAACAACGCAGCAATAACAGTGAGGGAAGAAAAGTGCAGCGGAAAATAGCGAATGTGTCAGAACAGCACGGGTCATATGGGCACCATCTCTGACTTCCACTGTTGTCCCTGTGATTTGTGCAACATGGAGGCTGTTCATATTTCAGCTGGGAGGTGCAGAGCATGAGGCACCCCATGTGGGGGGTGTGGGGGTGGTAAAGCCCCCGGCTTGACATGTGGGAGTGTACATAGGTGTTTTGGGATGTGTTTGTTCAGCATGGATTGCTGTGGGAAGTGAGAGTGGATGCATCCTACACTGGAGCACTGTACATGCTATTCCACAGGTGTCTCTACTTTGCTATGTGGTTCCAGATGCAGGTTTACATACAGATAGTGTGCTTTATTTGCAATGGTACATTTTCTCTTTCTGTTGGCATTTTCTTTGTTTCTCACTGTGCATATAAGGTTGTATATTGGAAGCTATCTTGGACCAAGGTATGTATGTGATACTGTTTTCATGGATCTTTTTTTACTGTGGTTTTCACTTGTATAATAGAGTGTTGCACACTGACTGTACAATGCTGTGTGCTTTGGGATGTTTGCATGTGTATGGGTTTTAAAAGTAGATTCTGTTGTTTTGTTTTGGTTTTCCTTAAGTACCTCGCTGTTTTCACATCTCACTGTCATGTACAGTCACTTTCTTTGTAATTGCTGTGTTGCATGCACTGCTTTGACTCATGCTATTTTCCTCTTGCTATTATCACCTACTACTGAGTATGTATTAATAAAAGATCTAAAACTTAATGAAAAGGACCGGGGATAATGGACAGTCCTATCGTTCACCATTGAGAATTATTAATGATGGTGTATTACACATATTTATTTAAAAAATTGCTTATGATTTGCTATGGAAGGATTTGATTATATGTATGAAATGTTGAGGTAGGGCAAATTGCTTAAGACAGTTAAATATGACTTGCCAGTTCAGAAGATCAAAAGTCTTGGCAGTGTCTAGTGCCATCACAAGGCAATGATCTTTTTTTTTGTTTGTTTAAATGCATATCCATTCTAAGTTATATATACTATCTTTTTTTAATTGCTTATAGATTATAAGTTATGTATACTAAGTGCTATATACTAATGTCAAGACAGTAGAAGGTGTTATGCCCATGATTCTGTCTTCCATACTTATGGGTCCATCTTTCCCTTCTGCTTTCTATTATATAGTTATCCAGTTTCTTTTTGAATGTTTTATACTTCTCTACTTCCACTATTTCCTTAGGTAAACTGTTCCACACTCTTCCTGCTCTCTGTGTGAAAAAGCCCTCTCTATTTTGTTTGTTTCATATTCTAGTGTAGTCTGTTTGTTATGTGATCTTAAGTTAAAGCCCTTATTTATATATCACTAAATTCATGGTACTCATAAGTTCTCTATCTTGTTGTATTTTATACATGTCCACCATGTCTCCTCTCCACCTTCTCTCCTCGAATAAGAAGAGACCCAGAGCCTCCAATCTATCCTGGTAGAAATATTTTTTTAGCATAGGGACCATTTTGGTTGCTCTATGTTGCACATTTTTAATTTTTTTTTTGCCTTAATATAATACAGATTCCATATCTGTGAACCATAATCCAGTGTTGGCCTGATGTATGATTTATATACAGGAACGATACATTGTACGTTTTTGGTTATGCACTTTTCTCAGACTATCAAAAAAGATTTGTCCCTTTACAAAGTCAGTCTGGTTGAGGTGAATTAACTGGGAAATTCCACTATGCTTTCTTTTAGCTATTAATTTTGCTATGGTCTTATAATTTTAATTTAACAGCTCTATTGGTCTATAATTTTCAGGGAGTAAATGTTTTTTATTTTCCTTTTGTATTAGTATGACTAATGCTTGAAGCATGGAAGGTGGAATACACTGTGTTTCTGCAATTTCTTTAAGCAATTTTAATAGCCAAGGCATCAGCATGGGTGAAAATGTGGAGCTGAATTTGTATTTGACCCATTCCAAAGGTGCCTTGTTACTGGGGAGTGATTTAAAAAAAATTGTGTTATCTCCTGTTCTATAAAAGACTATCATCAGTTTGTAAATCTTGTGGTTGGACTTGATTTATGTGGTTTTTAATTCCTGTTTGTAATGCTTTTTGTGGGAGCTGGCAAACTGACTTGGTCACCTGATCTGTCTCCTCCTGGCTATGCTGGATCTCTTCTGCATCTCAAACACATGCAAAGCATGTAAGTCTATAAAACAACTGCTGTTGCTTTATTGTATTCTAGCTGCACAGCCATTGCTCACCCTGTTTTGACTGTCATTTATTTTCAGTTTGTAGTCATGCTGTATGTTTGATTGTGCTTTTGTTGACAGTCAGGTGCTTATCTGTGTAACTGTGTCATTTACCCTGCAATTGATTTGTTTCACACTGCAACTTACTAAGGTTAACACATTATCTAATCCCTGTTTGGGTGCACCCATTTATTGTTGCTTAGCATACTAGTATTTATTTGTTGGCACTAGTTTCTGCTTTTGTAGGCTTTTCATGCCATTTGTCAGTCCTCAGCTCTGCTTATTTGCATTTGCTTAAGCCTTGCTAGTATACTGTGTGTCCATACAGCATATTACTTGACTAGTCATTACCATTATCTCATATTAGTCACTTGCTTTTTTATTGTTATTGTGGATTTCCAGTGCTTAGTCCCATTAATAGGTAGAGGTTTTAAATGTTTTATTGTGAGATATTTCATTAATTTACTGTAATGCTTAAGAATGTGGCTGTTGTACCTCTCTTCATGCTTGCAGTGTTTATTACCCATGTCTTTCTCATTCCTTTCCCATGATTAAGCCAGCATCTCCTTCTCCCGCCATATCACCAACACTCCTCCCCCCCCAGTATGCTCACCCCTCCTCAGTCCTTCCCATTAAGCCCATCTCCTCCTATTCATCCTGGTCACCTATCTTGTCTCACCTTTAACCTTGAGTTTCTCCATCACATTCTCCTCCTCCCCTTCCCCATCTCTCTGCTCACTTTCTTTCCCCCTAACTCTAAGAGGCAGAAATCCCATTCCACCCTACTGCTGTTCTTCCTGCTCCTTATCCGGTCTTGTGACATGGAGCTCAACCCACACCCAACACCATCATCCTTCTCTGCATCCTCAGCCATGAAAGGCCTGAGCATTTTTCACCTTAATTCTTGGAGCCTTCTTCCAAAACTCAACCTGCCGCCCATATAGGTTTTTCAATACTCTGCTGATATCCTATGCATTTCTGAATCCTGGCTATCTGTCAGGATCCCAGATTCTAACCTGTAACTTCTCAACTATCTACTGTTTAGACAGGACAGGGGTAAACATGGAGGCAGGTTTGCTATTTTTACACATCAGAGTCTCTCCTGCATTATGCCTGCCAGAAGCTGTGTGCGCCTTCCATGAGTATCTCCTTATTAGGCTGTCTTTCCCCTCCTTGCTGCCCATTTTCACTGGTGCGCTCTATGCATCACCCACACTCTCATCCTCCTCACTGGTTGAATCTATCACTACTATCGCCTCCCATTCCTTTGCTGGTGAACTCGTTCTACTAAGGGATTTTAATGTCAGTTGGCTTTTCCCAGCCTCCCAGTCAATTGCCCAAAAGCTTGAGTCCCTTAGTGTCACACAGATAATTTCAGATCCTACTCAGCTCAACCCACAATCACAAAACCCCACCCTTTTGGACTGGGTTCTCTCCTCCCATCCTCATCATATTGTTGCAGCTGGTATTTTGCTTGATGCTCTACGCAACCACTGCATAAAGTTTTGCATCACAAAGATCAGACCCTTTTCTCTAACAACCATGCCCTCTTGAATGACCTTACTGCATCAGATTGGATAGTCTTCTGCAACTCATCTGCCATTGATGTTGCCCTCTCCTTGTTTCACTCTATATTCTACTCAATTTGGAACAAGCACACACTGCTCAAAAATCCAGGGTAAAATCCCATCATCACCCCTGGATTACCCCAGAAATCATTGATCAGTTCATGTCCTGTGACCTTGCCTGGTCATGCCATAAATCTTCATGTTCTCTTCCCAAACTCCTCATGTAGAAGTCTATCAAACATTCCTGTACAAAGGCTGTGAGGACAGTGAAAGTGCAGTATTTCAAGGCCAACATCCAGGATAACATTAACAACCACTCAAATTTCTGGAAGGATATTAACTCACTCACCCCCAACACACACATGCACAGCCTAGCCCTTCTGTTCTTCTGATTGATGGTTCACCTGTGTCTGACCCTTCCTCTGTTGCTTCACACTTCAATTAGCTTTTTGCCACTTGTGGTCTCCCTTCCTCTTGCAAGTGAAGCTTGTCTGCTATAGACTCTCTGATTTCGTCTCCTCCTCTGAGTTCCTCTCACCAGTCCAGTCTGGTTTCAGTAAAGAGCACTCCTCCATTTCCTCCTTGCTGTGTGTAACTGATTATATCCTCTCAGGGATGGATCAGGGACACATCATGGCAGTCATGTTCATCGATCTGTCTAAGGCCTTTGACATGATGCATTACCCTCTCCTTTCTGAAAAATTGGGTTTTGCTGGCCTCTTAGCTCCTGCTGTCAATTGGTTCCATTCTTACCTCATGGGCCATCTTCAGTTAGTACAGTTAGGTTGTGCACTGTCACCCCCTCTTCCTATCCAGGTAGGGGTCCCACAGGGCTCTTTTCTTTGCCTAATACTCTTTTCCTTCTTCCTCAATTACCTCCCTTCAGCTTGTGCCAACTCGCATATTCATATGTATTCAGATGACACAGGGATACTCACTTCCAGCCCCTCTACCACTGACATAGAAGGTCAGCTTCAGCAAGACTTCCATAATGTCTTAGTATGGTTTTCAGTCAAATCAGCCTTGGATTAATGCTAAAAAAACAGTATCCATGACCTTTAGCACCTGCAAAAAACTGGCCAAACTCATATCAGTTCCCACTTTCCCCACCCTGAATGATTCTCCACTTGAAGTGATTCCTTCCTACAAGTATCTTGGTGTGTGGCTTGACAGCAAGCAAGTCTTCTCTGTCCACATCGATGCCATCCATGCCAAATTCCACCCTAAACTTTCTGCCTTGTACCAAAATAAAGATTGTCTTTCTCCACAGGCTCACCAAGAGATTGTCACCAAAATAATAGTCGCTGTCTTCAGTTATGTGGACATGGTCTATGGGTCCCCCCCTCCATCTCTCTGGCCAGATTGGATACCCTCTGTAACTCCTTCTGTCACTTTGTAACCAACTCACCCTTTCATACTCATCACTGCTCTCTCTATTCATCACTATGTATTCTTCCCCTTCTATCCCTTCATCAGATGCACTGTGCCTCCTTTATATCTAAATACTGGTTTGGATCCTTTCCCTCCTGCCTCTCATCACTACTCTCCATTGTTCCCTCTGCTTCATGCTCCCTCTGCTCCAGGGACCATGGCCCCTTTGCTTTGCCATGTCCCTGGATATCAGCTGGCCAGTCAGCATTTGCCTATTATCTCCCTTATCTTTAGAATAAACTTCCCTCTTACCTCAATTTCACTGCCCCCTGCCTCCCTCAGATATCACTGAGTCTCCCTCCCTTCCCTTCCCCCCTTGTTCCCATTTCCCTTCTCCTTAATGGTCAAGTTACACCTGTTGTAATGCTTATCTTCCAGTTTTATTTGATCATTATGCACTTTATTTGCTCTCTGTTAACCATGATTTTGCACTCTTGTCGTAATATTGTATTTGTCTAAGCTATGTATTTGTTTTCATCCTTTGCTCCCCTGTCCTGGGTCGCACCTGGAAATGAGCTTTGGCTCAGTGTGCTTTTCCTGGTCACCCGTTTTTAAATAAATAAAATATATTATACTGTAATAGTCTGCAGGTATATTTCCAATTTTGTTATCATCTTTAGTTATATTTTCCAAAGCATCCTGCATATTAATAGTAATGTGTTTTTATACTTCTTTAGGATATGTACAAGACCTTTCCCAGATTTATCTCCATTCTGATATAAATTATGCATATGAAATCTACTATCTTTTTCTACCTAGCTGTTAATTATTTCTTGTAATTGTAATAATTTTGTTCCTTGTTAATTTTTAAATTACATTGACCATCTTGAATTTTTATTTTTAATTCTCTGATTTTTTGTTGTTTTAGTTTTACTATAGCATTTTTTCTATTCTTTTTTTTTTATTTCAACAGGAAATAATACATGTGGTTAAATTTGCTTTAAAAGCATCCCACAGTTTATTTATTTGCTGTGTAGTATCATAGCTAAATGCCAACATTCTTGTATTGTTGCTGTCACGTGCTGGACAGAGTCTTTATTCCTCAGTAAAACATTGTTAAATCTCTGCTGTGGTGTTCTTATTTTACTTTTTGATAGAACTATAGTAGTTGTGACCATAGCATGGTATGACATGTGCATGTTCATTATTTCTACATCTGTCACTTGTTGGCAAATTGTGTTTGAACAAAAAAGATAATCCAATCAACTATGGGTGACTGTAGGAATAGAATAAAAGGTATATTATCTAATTGCCAGATATGTGTTTCTCCACATAACAACTAAACCTTGTTCCTGTAAGATTCCCATGAAAAGAGTCATGGTTTTGTTATCTGAATTTACTATTTTAGATGATCTGCCTAACTTTGGGTATAAGTAAGCATTAAAGTCCCCTCTAAAACACATTTCTGCAGGTCCTAGTACTATAAGGTCCTCTGTGACCTTAGCAAGAAATTTTTCAGCCATCAATCCTACATGCAGATGGACCCCACAAGGTCCCATACAGACCACCATGTAGGCCCGCCACCAACACCTTGTAGACAACTCTACCTACAGCAAAAATGCAAACACTCCCAGCTAACAGACCATCATGCAGCTGGACCAACCTCACCCCAGTCAAGTAACATCCATGTACCACTCTCACTACAGATGGACCCCCAGCAAATCTCCACCACCCATCCTGCCTATGGATCAGCCACCCCCTTGCAGATGGAAACCCCACCACTGCTACCAGCCTTCATACCCTTGGACCAACCCACCCTCACCCCCTTCCAAAGCTGAACAGCCTCCCTGGACCACTCCACATTCCTGCAACCTGATCCCTGATCCAGCAAAAAGCCACCCTCCCTTTAGCTGGAACCCCCACCACCATATTTTAGTTTATTTATATCCCAAAAATAAACATATTTGACAAAATTAAATGATTTGTTGGCATCCTTTATTCACCTAAGCTGACAGACACTTAAAAGATAGCTCCCCCATTGATCCTATCCTGGCCATGGTGCCAGAACCCCCACACACACTGGATCCTGCCAAACCCAGCGTGAATCAGATATGAGTTGGTCCTGTTTTGCCTGCCACCCCATGGATCTGGTTCCCAGCCCCTTGGGTCCCATCCTGGTCTGCCTGCCACCACAATGTAGCCTGGTTTGACTGCACTCCACCCCTCCAGATGCAGGCCTGCCTACCCTTGCATGGATCTAGCCTAACATGTCCCATACTTGCCCACCCCCATGGATCCTGGAAAGGTTTACCAACACCCCACTTCATCCTTGCTTACCAACCTCTGCACAGATTCTGTCATGACCCAATTTTTCCTGCTCCTACATGAATCCTGGCCTGCCTGTCCCTTCGATGGATCCCATGCTGGCCTTCCTGCATTTCTCTGGATGCTGGCCTGCCTACCCTTGCGTGAATCTTGTCTTGACATGGCCCAGCCTCCTCCCATAAATGGATCCTGGCCTGGCCTTGGCTGGCCTCTTCCACCATGGGTCCAGGCTTACCTGCCATCCCAATGGCTGCCACCCCCAACAGCCCTGATTTGTATATTGGAAGACTGTCAGAAAAAAATATTCTATTTTAAAATAGAGTGAATTCATTACTTCTAGGGCAGAGGTAATCACAATCTGATGCCTGGGTGCCACTTCCTATCCCTGATCGATAGTTTTAGGAAGAAGTGGAGACTAACTCAGGAGGGTCACACCTAAGTTCCAGCCACCACTGCTCATGCTGCTAGCCTTGATGCAACACCCACATTCCTCACTCATGGCTTATCTGACCTGCTGCTGCAGCAACCTGCATACACAACTCCCGATATCCAGTCATGAGAGGGTCAGGCCTATTAATCAGGGCCCAGCATTTACTTTTTCTGCTGCTTTTTCTGTGAAGATACCTGGATAAACACCATCAATGGAGTTATTCCATAGCACATGGTGGTATCCCAACTAAATGTTCGAGACAGAGGGTGTGACAGAGAGCGAGACAATGTGCATTTCAGTCCCACCCAGCTTTTGCATTTTGGTGTTCGCCATTTGTGGGCCAGTAGAAAAAGAGATCGTCATTGAGTGAAGAAGCAGGAATGGTAAATGCAATGATCATAGTGAAAAATACACTAGTTACTCTGAGGGCTTATTACGTCAACTGAAATTCTTGCCAAGATTGGGGGATCATGCAACTAATAAAGCATGCCCCACCCTTAATGTCCTCTTTCTGTCAGTAATCACTGCTCGTTCTAATCACCGGTTGCCACCAAATTAAATAATGGTCAAGAGGAAGGTGTCCAGGTGGGCCATTACAGATTACCCACTAGCATATTTAGGAGATATCTTACTTGGGTCCTGCTGAGCATGGAATGGAGGTCTCAAGGAGAAGTTCAGTTGTACCTGTAAAAGAAGAACAGCAATGGGGTCAAAAAGGATCGGTAATTCTTCAGGAAGAAAAAGGACTGGTAAGGAAGATTAAAGACACAACAAAATGTATTTAATATGGGCACGGGGTGATAATGTTGCAAGGCATTATGCCTCATGGCAAATCGCACTGCCAATACAGTGCGATTTTCTGCCATGAGCACCAAATCTTTTTCCGTGGGGGCCCATACCACACCCCGATATGGGGGCTGCTCCCCAAACCCCCACACTAAAGATTCTCAACTCTAGGGGGGTTCAACTTGGGGAGTGCACAAATGTGTAAAAAATAAAAGATTCTGGGACTGGAAATCAAACCCAATCCCAGACACAGCGTCTGGATTCCTGCTGCTGTGGCTCAGTCCTGTGAGCCATGGCAGCTGCTTGGAGGAACCCACTCCCATCAGAGATCATATCCTCTGCCTGGGAAAGTGCTACTGGTGCAATACCGTGTACAGCAGTATATGTGGTATTGTGCCATTAGCAGTCACAGCCTACGCTGTAGCCATTAAGCATGTGACATTATGACCCAGTAGATTTAATATGGAGGAGATCTGTGTCCTGTCAGACTGGGTCAGCATCCTGTCATACCGCTAGAAATAAAGGGACAAAAAGGGTTAATGTAAAAAAATTAATAGCAAGAGTAGGGACCCACCTCCTCATGCAGAGACTTGCAACCCCCTTGCCGGGATGTGCCCTTCCTGTTCCCACACAGGGACCAGCACCAACCCACCGGAATCCCCCCTAATGGCCCTTGCTTGCTAGAATGCATGCAACCCAAGTGAATTCCACCACAACCCACTGGAATACCCCAGCCCTCCAGGATGAACCTCTGACCTTCCAGAAAGCTTGTCCACACAACTGGAACTCCCAAACTACCTCTCTGAAACACCAGAATGTGTATTTCATAGACTATTGGAGAGAGATCCTATTAGAATATATTTGATGCCACTTGAGGGGAAATAGGCTAACTGGCTGGAAATTAGCGGGGACTTCCTCCATATGATGGAGAATTGGCTGGCAGGCAATTGGCAAGCACTTCCCTCTCACCCCCCCCAACAAACACATACACATTTTTATTTATTGACTTATTTTCACTTTTTTTGGATTGGAAAAACATTCTAAGCCAAGACTTGTTTCCAGCTGTGTCCTGGGAGCACAGGGAAGTTAAGTGACTTGTACAGGACATGGTCACACAGTATACAAGTGGTGGCTCTGTGATTCCGATGCATTCCTCCAGGTTTGCAGCTCAGTGTTCTAAACCACTACGCTATATGCTGGCCTGGACCTCATCTGTTCCTTGGAGAGGGCCAGGGGAGCACAATCTAAATGCAGCCTTAAACCACAGAGAACTGCTGCTGCAGCACTTTAAGCAGTTACTTACCCTATTCTGCAGTTAGAGAGAATAAGAAGAACAGGAAGATAGGCATCATTT
Source organism: Neoceratodus forsteri (assembly GCA_016271365.2). NCBI lineage: Eukaryota > Metazoa > Chordata > Ceratodontiformes > Ceratodontidae > Neoceratodus > Neoceratodus forsteri. Next base: position 760,451,146 of record CM057455.1, on the reverse strand, counting down.
TTTTTCAGGGGCATTACAGCTTTGCAACTGAACCTGTCAAAACCATATACTAGTGACAACCCATCTAGAGGCAGCACATTTTGCCAGCCACACGTAGATGTTCAGTTTGGCAGTGGAGGGAGGTTTCCAGTGAGACTGAGAGTGAGGAGTGTGCTGGGTCAAGAAAGGTGGTGTCTTGGGAGACAGGTACCTGGAGGGCTAGGGAGGGAGCAAGGGTATTGGGGGAACTATATGGAGGGAGGGGGCTTTGGGGTGGCTGTGGTTAGAGCAGGGGTGATGTGGGGGGATTAGTGTTTGGGGCCATTGAGGAAGGTGGTAGTGTGGCTGGGGAGGGAAGGGTAGGTAATGTTGGGAGCTGTGGTGGCACAGGGTTTCTGCCAGGAGGGTGGAGGGAGGTGGAACTAGTACTGAGGAAGCAGGGCTAGTGTTGATGATTTTGGACGGAGGCTGGGCTTGTATGTAGGGATGTGGAAGTAGGGGAAGCTAGAATCAGGAACCATGGAGGAAGGGGGCTAGTGCATGGGACTGTGGAGGGAGGGAGCAGTGTCTGGACCCCTAGAAGGTGTGTGTGTGTGTGTGTGTGTGTGTGGGCGGGTCTGGGTCGTGGTGTTGAGGGGACCATACCTGGAGGGTGTGTCTCATGGGACTGGGTCTAAAATGACCATAGAGAGAAGGGGTAGTGTGGTTCATAGAGGGAGAAACATAGAAACAGAATTTGATGGTAGAAAAGGACCACTTGGCCCACGTAGTCTGCTAATTTTTCCCTGCTTATCTGTTCTGTCAACGCAGACCCTACTTGATCTACAGCTCCACCCCCTTACTTCCCAGCTAAGATTCTCTTGTGCCTGTTCCATTCATGCATGATGCCCACTACTGTTTTTGCCCCCACTACCTCTGCTGAAAGACTGATCAAGGCATGCACCACTCTTTCAGTGAAGGTGCACTTACTCACATCTCTCCTACATTTCCTTCCTGAGATGAGGTCAACAGAACTGGAAACACTGCTCCAGGTGGGGACTCATCAATGGACTATCAGTGGCAACACCACCTCCTTTTTTCTGTTGGCAGTACCCCTCCCTATGCACCACAGCATCCCACAAACCCTATCCACTGCCTTGTCATGCTGTCTTACCACCTTGAGGTCACAGATACGGTTACCCCCCCCCCAGTTCCCTTAGCTGTTTGGGGACCAATACCTCTTCCATTGTGTACTCTGCCTCTGGGTTTTTGTGCTCTATTGCATGATTATGCAGCTATTCACATTGAAACCCAGTTGTCATGCCCTTGACCACTTCTTGAGTTTTCTCAGGTTTCTATACATTCTTTCCGGCCCCTCTGGAGTGTCTACCTTTTGCAGAATTTAGTGTAATCTGCAAAGAGGAATACCTTTCCTTCCAGCTCATCTGCAGTGTCACTTACAAAGACATTAAAGAGGGCTGTCCTAATAATGAGCCCTGAGGTACCCCACTGGTCACTCTCCCCCAGAGTGAACTCCATTGACCACAACCCTTTGTCGCATATGCATTAACCAATTTCTTACCCAGTTTACTTTCTTAGGACCCACCCCTAAACGGCACAGTTTCCTTATGAGTCTCCTATGTGATACACTGTCAATTCCTTACTGAAATCTAAGTAGGACATGCCCACCACCCCACCCTAATCTAGTTCCCTGGTCACTCAATCAAGGAAAGCTATCAGATTTGTCTAACGTGACCTCACCCCCCATAAATCCATGCTGCCTCAGGTCCTGTAACCCACTGCATTCATGATAGTCCACAATCTTTTCCTTTAGCAGTGACTCCATTAACTTCCCCACCACTGATGTCAGACTAACAAGCCTGTAGTTGTCAACGTTCTCCATGCTAATACTTTTATGAAGTGGGACTACATCTGCCCTCCTCCACGCCTGTGCAATTACTCCTATTTTCAGTGAGTTGTTGAATAGGGCTGTCAGAGATGCATCCAGTACCTTCCTGAGCTCCCTCCGTACCCTTGGGTGTAACATATCTGGCCCATTGTTTTGTCTGCTTTCAGACTTGCAAGTCCCTTCAGGACTCTCTCTGTAAATGGACTTGTATCTACCTCACTTCCCCCAGTGTTCCTGTTGCTTTTATGTGACCCATCCCCTTCTGCGTCCTCTGTGAAGACTGAACAAATGTATCTGTTTTGGATATCTGTGTTTTCCTGATACCCCTCTGCTGAGTTCCCTCTGCCCTTCATAACCTCACAATCCCTTCTCTGGTCTTCCTCTTTTCACTTATATACCTAACAAAGGTCTTGACCCCTTTAGTTACCCCTTAGACTGATCTTCCCTCAGTTTGCACCTTTGTACTCCTCGCTATTTTTCCTCTGCTGCTCCTGATACACCTCCCCATCCTCTTCTCTCTGTCTCTTTATACCTCCTGAATAGTACCCTTTTAGCCTTTACATTTTCAGTCACATCCTTTAAGAACCATAATCATCTCTTTTTTTTCTCCTGCTTTTGCTTACTTCCTTTGTGCAATGGTGTGTTGCCACCATGACGCCTTCCCTTAATTTAGCCAACAGTTCTGGCTCCCCGTCCAGGTCATTCCCCCCACTAGGCTGTCTCTGAGGCATTCACCCATTTTTTTTAATCTGGCCTCCCTGATGTCCAGGAAGTTCACCTTTGTGTGATTTGCTTCCACTGTCATCCTTGTTCTGAACCACACTGTGAAGTGATGGCTTGTCCTCAGGAGGCCTCCCATCTTTTTGTATTTATTGAGTTTTCAATGAGACATTCATTGGAAATTCAGGATGAGTACATAAGGAGATCTTAATAAAAATATCCGATGAGGACGCCACTCCTCTTAATACATGCCTTTTAAACAATGGTCATACTACATCTATTAGATACATCTTTAGTGGACATTTACAGTAGTTAAACTTTTTTTTACCCAACTTTTTTCTTTAAAAGAGAAATACATGCTGAGTAGTTTAAGCCCTAGAGCTGCATGTTAAGTCAGAACATCATGCACTGTATTGACTAAACATCTCTGCATCCTATAAAAGGATAAGTAAAAAGGAAAACATGCTTAATCTATATATTGGTGCTATTTTAGCACCCCCCCTTAAGGATTTTATTCTGCTATCCCATAAAAGAAAAGAAACTCTCTCAGTTAAATGCCTGATGTTTCCACAGGTTAGCCCAGCTAGCTAACTTATTTTTATACATAATACTTAAGATAGCCTCTATACTGTTAAATTGAACAAAACAATTACTCATCCTATTCTAACCATAGGATTAATTAAACATTGAGGCCACTATGTTAAGTAACAAACAGTCTCTCAATAAGTGTTCAGTCAGCATTATGCTTCAAATCTGAACCCGTAGACACAAGCCACATTCAGGTATCTTATTCGTCTTCTTCTTTGGACTCTGGCTGGGAATGATCCCCTCTCCTCCAACTTGGCTGTGAGTGCTTCTGGGTCCATTTTAAGGCCTCAGTCAGATCAGAAAAAATTAAAAGTTTATTCTCATGGACCACTCACAAGCAGGCCAGAAACAGCATGTTGTTTGATATTTCAGCTTCCTGCAAGAGGGCATGAACACCATCAAACTTTTTTTTTGTTGTCTGGTGGCATAGCTTAAATTGGAGTATAAAGATACCCTCTGACCATCTTGGAGCATAGTCTGTTTCTGTTATGCCAGGGCCAAGATAAAGTCCCACATCCTTACGCCATCCACGACTAGCACGATCACCCTTGGAGCATCGAGGTTCAAAGGCCTGCCTCTGAAGGCCACCCAATATGCTTTTTTGCACCACAATTTTGCAGTCTACCAGAGGATGGCCTAGCTGCTGCTCCAACCAGTCTTTTAGAAGAGACCTAAGTGATCTCCCTCACTGCGTTCAGGCATTCCGATCAATCTAATGTTGGCCAATCTAGCCTGGTTTTCTAGGCTCTCAAGACGGGAACTTAGGTGGGTGTTCTCCCATACCAGATTTGCTGTGGCACCCATTGCAGCTTCCCAGAATTTTCCGTACCTCTACTGCTTCACTTCTGAGTGAGACAACATCAGTATCCAAGGTAGTTACACTGTTTGTTAGGGCATCGAATTTCTCTGCCAAATTAGACATAAACGTCAGCATACGATTCATATTTTGCCCCAACGTCTGCAGAGTTTCTTCTTCCTCACGTGACTGTTCTGAAAGATTGCAACCTTGTGTGGAGCATGTGGAAGGTGGGCCTGGTGAGTTTTTACTTTTATTTTCCTCTGTTGCACTTTTATCTTTCCTTGGCTTGCCCATACTGAATAAGAGTCCTTTCAGATTTATAAAGATGTCATTGTTCGTTTGTGAGACCAATAAAGTATAAAAAATTACCTTTTAACTTGGTGAATTTGCAAAGTATTACATCCAATTGACCGGGCTCCATAGCACCCCCCCCCCATGGCCTCCCTGCTTGATGTCTGCAATACTGTCCCTGTTTGAGAGCATCAGGTCCAGTATTGCCTCATCACAAGTGGGCTCCCTGATTAGCTAGCTGAGAAACACCCCCTGCAGTGAGTCTAGGATGTCCCTTCTTCTAACTGAAGCTGTGGCTAGGAGATTTCAGTCTATATCTGGCAGATTAAAGTCCACCATCAGCAGCAATTCCCCTTTTTCTGCCTTTTTGCAAATGGCTTCCACCAGTGCACCATTAAGTTTCTCCCCCTGTGCTGGAGGTCTGTAGATCATGCCAGTGTGAATAAGGGCTATGGTTCTTGTCTGCTGAGTAACCCTCAGTACCCCCAAACCATCCATTCCCCCCCGGATTCCCTTTGTGTCTCTGTTGCCTTAATACCCTCCTTATTTTCAGTACCACCCCCTCCCTTTCTTCCTTCCCACTCTATATTGCCTGAACTGAGTATAACCTGGTATGGCCATGTCCTAGTTGTGGTTTCTTGTGCACCATAACTCAGTAATGGCCAAATATACAAGTCTGCCTCCACTACGATAGCCTCTAGGTCCAGAATTTTGCTTCCCAGATTTCTTGTGTTTGCAAACATGACCTTCTACACTTTGTTCCCACTCCACCTGATACCTTTCTCTTTTTTCCCTGTTTCCTTTTCTACTCTCTTTTTACAGTGCTTGTTCCCATCCCCTTTGTTTTCTACCACACTGCTTTTTTGTTTATTTTACACCTTTGTTGTATTTTCCTCCCCTTAGCTCCTCCATTCTCTTTTTCAGTCCATGAAGGGGGGGCAGTTTATGCTTCCCTTTTTTCTTCAGCCACCCCCCTCAACTAGTTTAAATGTTCATCAAAGTAACATTTTAAAAATTCACTGAGGACTGCGGTTCCCCTCCCAGATGGATGCAGGTCATCTCCCCAATATAGGCCCATATCCCTCCAGGTTGCTCCCCAGTCCCTAGTGCAGCCAAATCACTCTTTTCTGCACCATTCCTTTAACCATAAGTTGCACCATCTGTTGAAACTCCTTTTGCAGAGAACATAAAAGTAGTAGCAGGGAAGAGGTGGTCAGTTATAGGCCTGTCAGCCTGACATTGGTGGTGGGTAAATTAATGGAATCACTACTAAAGGAAAGTATTGTGCATTATCTTATATCCAACAGATTACAGGATCCAAGGCAGCATGGTTTCACAGGGGGAAGGTAATGCCAAGCAGTTCTGACAGATTTTTGACTGGGTGACTGGGGAGTTGGATCAGGGAGGAGCGGTGGACATGACTTACCTGGATTTCAGCCAGGTGTTCAACACTGTTTCAAGTAGGAGACTGGTAAGCAAGTTGGGGAACTTGGGGGATGGGAAATAAAGTGGTAACCCAGGTAAGATACTGATTAGCAGGTAAGACACAGAGAGTAGCAGTAAATGGAGCTCATTCAGAGGAAGGTAGGGTGACCAGCGGGTACCTCAGGGATCAGTGCTGGGACTGGTCCTCATTAGGGTCTTCATAAGAGACACAGTAGAGTATCTGGAAGGAAAGTTCTGCCTCTTTGCAGATGACACAAAGATCTGCAACAGAGTAGACACTCTGGGTGTGTGTGTGGAAAGGATGGGTAGGGATCTGAAAAGACTGGAGGAGTGGTCAAGGGTATGCCAGCTGAGTTTTAATACAAAAAAGTGCAAAATATTGCACTTGGACCATAGATACCTGGCAGCAGAGTACAAAATGGGTGGAGTGATATTGACAAAGACCAAGCCTGAAACAGACCTAAGGGTAATCATATTGGACAACCTAAAAGTGGCCAGGCAGTGTGACAAAGCAGTCAGAAGAGCTAGTGGGGTGCTGCGGTGCATAGGAAGGTGTATAGCCAGCAGGAAAAGGGAGGTGAGGCTGCCTCTATATCAGCCACTGGTAAGACCTCACCTTAAGTACTGTGTTCAGTTCTGGAGACCACATCTCAGGAAGTACATAGACAGTATGGAGACAGTCCAGAGTAGGGCTACCAAAATTGTGCAGGCTCTGCATCAGAAGCACTATGAGGAGAAGATTAAGGAATTAAATATAAGCACCCTAGAGGACAGGAGGAAGGGGGATATGATAGGGACCTTTAAATACCTCACAGGGGTAAATAAGGTACAGGAGGGAGCTATTTTTCAGAGAAAAAGGTGCTTTCGAACAAGGGGGTATGCTATGAAACTGGAGTGGGTAAATTCAGGAGGGCTGTCAGGAAGTGTTTCACAGAAAATATGATGGATGCTTGGAACAGCCTTCCAGCAGAGGAAGTGAAGGTGAAAACAGTTGTGGGGTTCAAAAATGCCTCAGTCAGACCCAAGGGAACTGTATAGGTAAGGAAAGGAGGGGAAAATATATCACCATAGATGAAGCTGAGTCTACAGCAAAAGACAAAGATTTTTAAAAATATTGGGCAGAGTGAATGAGTTCAGCGGCCCTTATCTGCTGTCATGTTCTATGTTTCTATTTTTCTATCCTGCCCCCCCAGTTATAGACAGGCAGTACCTCAGGAAAGCCATCAAGCATACTACCTGCCTAAGACCCTTCCCTAGCTTCCTAAAATTCTTTTACACAATTCCAGCCCTGTCCCTTGCCAGGTCATTAGTCCACAGGCAGATAATAAACTCCAACTCCCCCTGCTGCCCCACTGCCCCAGTGATCCTTAGGATCTGCTTTCCATCCCTCCCAAGACTTGGCATTAGGTGGGCACCTCACCTCCCTCTTTCCCTCCATTCATGCTCTGAAATCTACCCCCTAATGATTGAGTCCCCAAGCAAAAGTTTCTTCCTCCTCTGCTGGGGGTTTCTACCTCCCACTCCAGAGAACTTCCACATCCTCCCTGGTTACTGCTACAGCTTCTTCCTCCAGGCAGTCCCATCCCACCAGAGCTGTGCGTAAGTTCTGTAGTGGCACAAGCTGAGTAATGTGTCCATGACCTGCCACCTAGGGGTGTGCAAAAAAATGATCTCCTGCCGAATTTTGAGAAAAGTCGGATTTTCACTTCCGCAAAAGTTCAGAAATCATTTCACCAACTTTTGTGGAAATTCCACCAAAAACTGTGGAATAAATGTAAGAAATGTGGGTTAATGTATTAAACTGTGGGAAGAAAAAACTCTGCAGAACTGATCACTGTCAGTGTTCATTTCTGTGGCTTATGTATTAAACTGAGAGAAAAAAACACAGAAGTAATACAAACTGCGGATAATTACATGATATATGGTGATATACTAAACAAAAGACTTTATTTCCACATGTCATGTAAAAAGTCTGCGGTTCACAATTAAATGCTGCAGGACTTGGCAGAAATCCATAGTTATTTGGCAAAAGTTTGGAATTCAGCCACAGGTCAAAGAGCGGAAAATTCTGCGAAATTTGTGAAATTTCTCGGAACTTCCGCGACAGCAGAAATCCGCAGTTTCCCCCACCCCTACTGTCAACCCCACCATCCCAGTGACAACCACAGTCCAGCCAGCCCTTTTTCTCCTAGGCATCATCTGGGGCATTGGTGGTAGACTCGGTGGCCCCTGAATGGGGGAAGAGGTCCACCCAAATCCTTGTCAACTTGGCCCAGCATTCAATGGCTTCCTCCCGCAGCTCAGAGAGATGTATGCAGGTGGGGCAGCACCTCAGTCTCCAGAAGGCCTGTCTGTATACTGCAGCTCCATGTCCACTGCCCTGCACTACTCCAGGCATTCCCATTCCTTCACTCTACTTTTTAATAGAATTTTCTTTGTACACTTACCCTAGTGTGTTTCTAATTTTCCTTTTTTCTACTTTACTTTAACATCTTTGTACCCTTACCCTAGATAAGGTGTTTCCTTATTTCCCCCTCAACAGGTACCTACTGCTTGTACAGCCATTTTGCTCCCTTCTGTCACCCCCTTACAATCTTTTAGTACTCTCTTACTCATGCAGTAACAATTAAATAGGTACAGTACTTTACCTTTCTTTAGTGGACCAGCAGAGTTCTGCATGCTTGCTGTCACCTGCAGATGCCTGAGACATCAATCCTGTTCCTCTCTTGTGCTGTTCCACTCACTTCTGCTTAAGCTGCATCCCTCAATTCGCAACTAACCTCACCCATCTAACTGCAAGGATGGTTGTCAATTGCCTTCCTTCAACTCAGACTACCACACTGATAATTACTGTGTTTTGTAATACCCAAACTGAAGGTCCCAATTTACCTTGCAGACCATGCACTTCTAATAAAGTATCTGTCTACTTACCATCTAGTTTGAAATGTTCTAGCAGAGATGTTCTAGCTGCCTCTGTCAGCTGTCTTCTTACTCTGATAGCTAGAGCAAACTTCTTGTTCTGAGGATGGAGATGTCATGGTGTCTGTTGAGGGTGTGTCTGTGGTCAGAGGAGGGCTGGGGTGCTATGGAGATGGGGGTGTTGGGGGATGAGCAGCTGGAAGTTTGATGTATGGGGTACCACAGAGGTAGGGTTTTGTGGTCTCTAAAGGGAGGATATGTTGACTTCTGGTGATATCATCACCCTAATGGCTGCCTAACATCAGAGCTTTGTCTGAGCCTAGATTCCAAACACCCTCACCCAAGCTAAAAATTTTAAACTAACGTATATTTTTGGCAGGGATGACTCAGCAATCCCCTGAGGGTGGTGCTGTGCAATGCCAGGTCGATCAATAATAAGACTGCAATTATTGTGGATCTGATTTCTTTGGTCAACCTGGCTTGCATTACGGAGACCTGGTTGTGGGACGATGCTGGCCCAGTGTTAGAGGCTGCCATCCCCCCTTGGTACTTTGTTGTGCACTACCCCAGAGTGGAATGCAGTGGCGAAGGAGTGGCTATTTGTTTTAGAGCTGAGCTAGGCTTCACCATGCACCCAGTGAGAACAACGGGTTCTTCTAAATGTGTGGCCATTCAGGGGGGTCCTGGTGCAGGTTGCAGGATTCTCCTGATTTACCATCCTCCTGGGATGGCAGGAGAGTTCCTGCAGGAAGTAGGTGATTTCGTCATCGGTGAAACATTGGAGTCCCCCAGGTGTTTGGTCCTGGGGGGGCTTCAATGTTTGGGCTGACGATGAGTCATCTAGGTTGGGTTATCACTTCCTCCAGATGATGACATCTCTGGGCCTGTCGCAAGTAGTTACTACCGCGACCCACTAGGGTGACCACATGTTGGACTTGGTCTTCTCGCTGGAGCTTGAGATTGAGAATCTCAGGACAGATTGAGTCATTTGGTCTGATCACTGCATGGTGGAGTTCTTGCTCAGGGCCCCCACCTACTGAGATCCCTCCCCCTGCAGAGATGATAAGCTACCGCCCTTTAAGGGGTTTGACCCCGGAGGGTTTTTTGGCGGAAGTAGACCTATGTAGTGTGGACAGTGCATGCAGGGGAGGTGTGGGTGAAGCAGTTGCTGCCTATAATAGGTTGATGACTGAGGCACTTGACTCCTTTGCACTGGTCCGTGTACAACCCCGATCTTCTTACTAGAGGTCACCATGGTTTGATGGGGAGCTCAAGGCATTGAAGATCAAAGGTCGGAGGTTGGAGCGCTGCTGGCGGAAGACCATGTTGGAGGCAGACAAACTGGCCCTGCATACACACTATGGTGTGTACCAGGGGGCAATCAACTGTAAGAAGGCATTGTTCCTGTCCAGGGAGATTGCTGCCAGGAGAAACCGACCAGCTATGCTTTTTCAGGCTGTGGACAGGCTTTTACATCCAGCCTGTCTACAGCTGAAAAAAGCTGCTTCTGAGGCCTTGTGGAATGAGTTTGCTCGGTTCTTCTTGGACAGGGTGTTGCCATCAGGCAGGGAATTCTACCAGTGAGCCATGTTATGGCCGACAGTTGTCACCTGGACTGTCGACGAGGCACTCCACCTGGTTGGGGGGAGTTTAAAACAGTGGAGGTGGTTGATGTCATTGGGGTGGCTTCAAAACTGAAGCACACATATTGTGAGCTGGACCCAGTGCCGACTCATTTCTTAATGGGATGTGTCGACACTGTTGGCCAGGTGTTGGCCTTGATTGTCCAGTGTTCCTTGTCGGAGGGTGTCTCCCCAGATGCCTTGAAGGAGGCGCTGGTAAGACCCCTTCTGAAGAAGCCATCACTGGACCCTGACATCAAGGTGAATTATCGACCGGTCTCCAACCTGTCATTTTTTGGTAAAGGTTGTGGAGAAGATTATGGTGCAACAGCTGGGAGAACACCTGGTGTCATTTGATATCTATGAGCCACTCCAGTCGGGTTTTCATGCAGGACATTCTACAGAAACTGCATTAGTTCGGGTGCATAATGATCTCCTCAGGGTGAGGGATCAAGGAGAGGGGACAATTCTCATTCTACTCGATCTCTCCTCATCTTTTGACACGGTGGACCATCATGTGTTACTTGACCACCTGAGGGACTTTTGTGGACTCACTGGCACTGCTATCAGCTGGTTTGAGCCCTTTTTGGCAAACAGAAGGCAAAGGGTGGTGATGGGGAATTTATCCTCCTCCCCTAGCCTTCTGTCTTGTGAGGTACCTCATGGTTCGGTCTTGTCACCGATGTTGTTTGCCGTGTATATGCTACCCCTGGGTGAGATCTTTAGCAAGTACAGCTTGGGGTTTCATTGTTACGCTAATGATACTCAGCTGTACTTATTCTTTGCCCCTGGGACATCCAATGCGGTGGAAGTATTAAACAACTGTCTGGCTGAGATCAATGACTGGATGGCCTCTAGCTGGTTGCGACTGAGCCCCGATAAGACAGAAGTACTGGCGGTGGAGTCGAACAGGAGGTGTGATAGGATGGCCTCTGGTGCAGATACTGGACTAGTTCTAGGCTCTGTCCCATTTGGTTCTGGACAGCGGTCTGTCAATGGAACATCAAGTGTCATCCGTTGTCTGGGTAAGTTTTTTGCATCTGAGAAACATTGCCAGGATCAAACACCTGATTCCACCCCTGGACCTCCCCACCTTGGCGCATGCTTTTGTAACATCTAGGCTTGACTACTGTAATGCGCTGTACCTCGGGGTCTCTGGAGGCACCCTCCATTGACTGCAGCTGGTGCAGAACGCAGCTGCCAGGCTGTTGACTGGACAGTTGAAATACTGTCACATCACCCCAGTGCTGTGTGAACTGCACTGGCTGCCAGTTCGAAGGAGGGTGTGGGCTTACTCACCTTTAAGGCCCTACATGAACTGGGTCCTTGCTACCTGGTGGACCTTCTTACACCCGCTGCCTCTGTCCGTTCCCTTCGATCCTCCTCGAGGGGCCTACTAGTGATTCCCAGGATGAGGTTGAAAACTGCTGGCAATAGAGCTTTTAGTATTGCTGGCCCCGTCCTGTGGAATTCGCTTCTGCCATTGGTGAGGGAGGCCCTTTCTGTGGAGACGTTTGAAGCCCACTTTAAGTACCATCTGTTCAGCCAGGCATTCTCGGATACTGGATGAGAACATAGACTATCAGCCCTTTTAAAGTAAATAGGGTTACTATTTATATGCAGAATATCGCCTATTTTGATGTGTAATTATTTATTATATTGAGAGACTTTTTTATATGTTTGTACAGCACTCAGAGCCTCTGGGATTGGGCACCAGAAAAATAAAATTTGCCTTGTCTTGCCTTACCTCATAAATGAGGAGAATGGAGAAGTAAAAAACATTGCAGGGGAAGGTGAATGGATGAAGATGGAAGACGGATCTGGAGGAATCTGTTGTGTCACAGCCTCGAGCTTCTATGTATCACTTTAACTTTTACCGGTCCCCACAAAACCTGGAAAGAAGGGCAAAAACTAGACAGAACCTTCATGAACTCAGAGATTTTTGGGCTCTTATCACTTCTAAAGCGGATGACATTTGGGCTCAATTGAAGATGCTGAAGCAGCGAGCTGACGAAAAAGAGGCACACCTCTCCACTACTAACTGCAGAATCAACAGACTGGAAACTGCAGTCCTCCAACTCTCGGTCACACAAGTAAAAATTCAAGACAGATAGAAGGACAAGAAAAATAGTGCTCAAAAAAAATATATATCAGGTTATATGGCCTTCTGAAAAACATAGATGGACATGATCTGGAGGCATTCTTGGACAAGTTTTTTTGGGAGGCTCTCCAACTAGACCCAGACATGCCCATTGAACTTGAATGGCCACACAGAACATTGGGTCCTAAGCTACCTGGCTTGCTTGCCTGCCCACAATCTTTGATAGTCCATTTCCATAAATATAAGACAAAACAGGTCCTTCTGATGCGTGCCTGGAGGCTGAAAACTACTACTTTTGACAGCCATAGAGTTTTCTTCAATAATGATCCCCCCACCCCTAACAATGCAAAACTGAAGAGCCTATATACTGTACCTCTCCTGCAGGTGATGAGAAAAAAAATCAGCTTATGTTCTAAGCCCCGTATCCCTCACATCTAGTAGTATTTTATCCCAAGGGCCAAAACTCATATGAGAATGCTAAGGAGGCAGGAAGTAACTGGAGACTGAGAGGCATCACTGTGGACAGGACTACAACATCACAGATCACAGATGAGGCCTGGAAGATGGCTGCGCTTCCAAGAAATGCCAAGCAGATGATGCAAAGCAGGACATCATTGCACAGTTGAAAGCTCTTCAGCTGTCCCCAAGAGCAGAGAAGAATGACACTGGGATTAGCTGGGCAACTAAACAGAACTCTGTCCTCTAATCACCAAGGATTGCTTGTCACAGACATACCACTGTGAGATAGGTGGGATGCTATGTGGGGGACTAGGTGTCATGCTTGGAGGTCAGAGCACCAAAGTCTTACTTATTTCTTAGTTACATTAATGTTTTAAGCCCCAGTTGGGCTGACAGTTCACTCCTAAAGGTCACTGGTAAGTTATTTCTATGGGGGACCAAGGGAGCACCATAGTATTACTGGTAATAAGCCATCTGCAGCTGAACTAAAGCCTTATCCAGTATGGGAGGAAGGGCTGTCTGGCAACTAATCAGCTGTTACATGCTGTCTATTATTTGTAGGGGCTACTCTATTGGAACAAGAAAGAGCATTATCTGGAGGCACTGTTGACCTAGAGTGGGTTTAACACACATGGCTTGGACAGACGAGTCATCCACTTGCATACCCCGACTGCTGATGGTGCTTCTCCCCTCTGGCACACACAACTGTTTGGCATCACACTAATTAGTTGTGGATTTTTTTTTTTGCTACATGTTGTGCTTGTCCTAGGGTTGTCTTCTACCTTCTCCAATCCCGGGGTGGGGGGTTGGGACTGCTGCTGGCAAACGAGTGTCCCTCGCAAAATGAGCAGGTAGCATTAATATTTTGGGCTTGGGGCTTCGCAGGATGGTTTCCTCGGTCTGCCTGTGATGAGGTATCCCTCCTCAAGAGTATATTGTAAATGGACTTTTGTTTCTAGCAAACCTTTTATTGCCTGTGAACTGTATGCAGCTGGACACTAGCTCAGTGACCCTGCAACATGACACTAGATGGTTCAGAGGCCATCTGTACCTGGACTTGGATCCTTGGGGCAGAAAAAATTCTGGACATTTCTGCTGCAGTCTTTTATTAGGTTTTGTAAGCTCTTTTGTGCCTCCTTCTATTATAGGATCACTAGCTGTTGTTTTGAATACCATCTTTCTGTTTTCAGTCTGAGCTCAGGTAGACTGTGATATAATGAGCACTGCTCCTGCCGCCTTCCCCACATTGACAGTTTTTAAGTTTGTGCATGCGCATCAAACTTCTTGTAATGAGTGACTTTAGAGGGGTGTGGCACTATCTGTACAATGCAGAGTGCTCTGCAAGGGGCTCGACAGTATTACACCAATCAACAGCCAGGCTGATTGTGACACTGTTTTGCCTGAAGTGGTCTGCACTCGAAAAGCAAGTGCAGCACCAATCTTGTGGTGACTTTCTCCTTTCATCTGCAGGTCACCACCCAGCAAACAGCTCTTGCATCCCAATCAGCCTGGCTGATGTCTCCACCACCGGTGCCTTCCTGTCCAGCCCTTACCCTGGCTTTGACACCTTAAACCCTGTGGGCATAAATAAATTTACAAGGCGCCCGTGTGGTGATTATGGAAAGTGGAAGAGGCGCTTCTCCCTGCCTCCTCCACTTCCTGCTGACTCCTTTGCTCCCCTTCTCCATCTGTGTGGGAGAGGCTGCAGACTAAGCTTCGTATGGGCTGGTGTTTACAGTGCCTGGAAGGCAATTTCACTTAAGCATGATCTGCATCTAGCGGATCCCCCTGCAAACATTGGGGTGCTCAATCCCCATGTCAGCATGTATCCCCCCCCATCAATGTGGCACACTGAGAGTACACCTGAGTGTGCCAAAAAACTACCACTTTGATGTTTCCAACACTGGGGTGCCCAATCCCAGAGTCGGATGCACTGCCTCCCCCCATGCCCTATGTTCTCAGCCAAACTCAGGGTGCCCAATCCACGGGTCAGTATTGATCCCTTCCCCAGTACTCTGGCACACTGGAAGCCTACCCCAGTGTGCCAAAATCCATTATATTAATATTTCACCTGTAAAAAAGAAAACAGTCCCATGAAGTCTTTTATTTTTAAACCTGAAAAAAAGGAAAAAGTCCTCGTCTTCCACAGCCCCCCCCTCCCCAACTCGCACCTCCTTCTGGCAAGCACTTACCTCCTCGCACTTCTCATCACCCATACTTGCCTCTGAGGTTGGGAGCAGCGATCTTCTGTAGACTGAGGACATGTCTGCACTCTTCAAAGACCAACCAGGAACTGAAGAAATTATGGTAAGCCCTATAATGGCAGTGGAACTTAGGTTGACATTTCAGCCAATTTATGGAGTTCTGATCCCAAATTTTCAACATGGGTTTCTTGGCACCCCACCTCATGAGCACAGTCACTCTCATTTTGTTTCTCGGTCCCAAAAGGTGATTTCGCGGTCACTGTGTGGAATCACCTTTTGGAACCAATTAATGAAACAACAGTGCCACCGTTCATGAGGTGGGGTCCCAAAAATGCCTTGTTGCAAATTTGGTGAAAAAACTATAAAGAAATTGCTGCATTACGACTGTCCGTTGTGCAGTTTCTACACACGGTCATAACTTCATCAATTTTTAATATTTTCACTCCAAATTTCCATCATTGCCATGTTTGCACACCCCCTTATGAACAGTACAGCTGTCATTTTTTGCATCCTTCCTGAAATGTGTTTTTGCTTCTGTGGTGCATAATGGCATGGTCACTGTACGAAATTTCATTTAATTTAATTTCATTTTATTTTTTACCCTCGTAAGTCTAATGATCAGATTGTCAATTTTCACAGATGACAAGCGATATAATAAACAAAAAACAAGAACAATAACATATACAATACGTTGACACATCACATTTAAACATTTAACAAGTACATTCTTGAGTACACTGTAAGTACTTTTTTAACTTTGATTTAAAAGAGAATATGGAATTACAGATTGATCAGAGAAATCAGCTTTCTGGACAGATTAACAAAATCGTAGTGCCACTGTTCATGAGGGGAGGTCCAAAAAGGCCATGTTGAAAATTTGGTGAAAACATTCCAAAAAATGACTGCATTACGAGCGTGAATTGCACAGTTTCTACGCACACTCGTATTTTGCCACTTTCATATTTTCACTCCAGATTTTCAACATTGCCATTTCTTCATATCTACTCATGAACAGTATAGCTGTCATTTTTCCCAACCTGTCCAAAATGTGTTTTTGCTCCTATGGCACTGAATGGCACACTCGCTGTGCAAAATCACCTTTCGCGATTGAGTAATGCAGTGATACTGCCACTGTTTATGAGATGGGGTAACTAAAAGCCTATGTTGAAAATTTGGAGCAAAAATACCAACAAACACCTGGGGCGTTAGGGTTTTCAACCATAATGCCCACCCTGTACAGACTGACAGGTGTGGGGGGTGTGACTTGGGGTCATCGGCCATAATGTTCAACCCATTCAACCTCACCCCCACCCCACCCCCACCCTGCAGCCCCTGACAAGCATTGAGGTGTGTCCTTGGGATCTTCAGCCCTAATGTTCACCACATTCTCCATACTATACCCATATCAGCTTATTTCCTTGTAGAATGGGGCAAGCGTAAGGGCTGAAGACCTCAAGACACACTGCGACACCTGTCAGTGTCTGCAGGGTGGGGTGAGGTGGAATGGCATTACTTCAATACTTCGGTGCCATTCTTATTATGCATCTCTCTAACTCCTGCACTACCAATGCCAATACCAGCAAGCAAACATTCTGCATTGAAAAATGCTTATTTTTCTAATGAAGTGAACCAGTGCTAGAAGAACATAAGAAATTTGTGTTGAGAGTGATGCCTTAAAATAAGGCAGAGGAATATACACAGAAATATATGGGAGGTACATACAACAGCAATACCAACAACGAACCTTCGGCATTCACAAATGCTTGTTTTTTTCTGCCACAGGCACACATTATAAGGTTCTCTCTGGTACCCCACTCTCCACCCCAGGCAAAGCAATTTATCACCCCACTAGTGCCAGAAAGAACAGACAGCCACTTCTCAAAACTTGTTTCATTGCCCTAGGGCTACACATGGTGCAGTCCACCTGACCAACACCACATTACCTTACCTCAGTTGGAAGGACACAGGTGTTCTGAACTCAATTGCCCACAGATTTCACACCTACATTACCTCCTACCACTTCTTCCCCCAGAGCATTTGCCTCATGGAGACTAAAGCTGTATGACTTTACTTTCTCCAGACTCATTGGTATCTGCCACTTACACAGCTCCATGAATCACAGGGCCCCCTATCTGGGGGTTCTCTTACTTTGGAAGCCCAAGACTCCCCTAGTCCACTGTACATACAGTAGCTTGGCCTTACTTACATGGGTTGATGTTTGAACTTGCTGTTGTAGATATGTTCATCCAACTGTCTAACTATGACTTTGACAAAGGGATAATGTATGCATGTACAATTGTGGACTTGCTGCTGCAGCTGTTATCTGCTCTCTGTGTTGTACATGGGCATTTTTGCTGAACTTCAAAGTCTGCATTTCTGCTTGCCGTCTGTTGTAGAAGGATCTCTGAGTTTTGGGGAGGGGGATGGAGGAGGAGTGAGAACATACCAAGACCAGCACATTTCACGACCTGAGCTGTAGGCATTCAACTGGTCACATTGAAGAACTCATAACAGAAAACAAATGGGTCAACCTAGATCAAAGGTTTATTCTATTAATATAAATGGTATAAATAAACCTGTAAAATGGGTGAAAGCATTCTTGGTAATCTGCAGAGACAGACCAGGTGTAGCATGTCTCCAAGAGACTCACTTCCACAAACTGAACATGTCAGACTTGTTAAATCTGGGTACTCCTCAAACAGGGTAGAAGAAGAGAGGCAGTCATAATGATTGCAAAAACACTTACCCTTTCAGGAAATCAAGGTGATTAAGGATGAGAAAGGGTGCTGTGTGATAATGCAGGGGGAGATAGATTCCCCCCTTCTTATGCTGGCCACAGTGTACTTGCATCAAGGACAGACATTCCCTTTCTTAAATGTCTGATTAATCTTGTACTAGGTAATCAGCAGTGTTTCGTACTTGCAGGAGACTGTAATTTATTGATGGACCTTGCCCAGGACTCCATGGCAACACAGAACTGTAGAAGTCAATGCTGCACATAAGCAATTTTGCAGAATGCTTTCTATCCTGGGCTGGCTAGATGTATGGCAGGAATTACACCTTAGACAGCAGGAGTATTCCCATTTTATCATATAGACTATGTCTTCATGCAGGCAAATCTTCATACAATACCCTCTTGCACCATAGATCATATCTCTTTCTCCGCCTTTTATAACAGAAGTTGACCTGGGTCTCTTCTGTAGAAAAAACAGTTGGCGGCTTGATCATTTCTGCTTGAGAGATGAAAATTTTCTTGAGCAGATGCAGCTTTAGATAAAATAAATACTATAACTTAATGACCTCCAAGAAATACAGCCTGCTCTGGTGTGGGATACCCTTAAATTGATCATGAGTGGCCATCTGATCAGTTACTCAGCTCAGAATAAACATGAGCAGGGCCCCACTGAGATGACCTCTTGGAGACTCTATCCTTCCTCCAGCAACAACACTAGTAGGGTACGCTGGCAGACCCCATTCAAATACCCTATGTGGGGCAGAGAGGGGAAGCAGGATAGGATTAGGAGTAAGGCAATCAAGAATTTTAATGGGTAGCTTAAAACATGGTGTCAAGAGAAGGGGTACCATGTTGTGGGGGATTGGTGGAACTTCTGGGACAGAAGACTCTTCAAGAGTAACATACTTCACCAGAAGGGAGAGGTGGCCTGTGTGCTGGGACAAAAGTCTGACACCTATATCAGACATTTACACTGACTGCTGGGGAGACTGGGTCTAGGGGAACCATGCTGGCAGCTGAAAGGAAGAGGAACCTTGCTAATACTCTACATCTGGGGGCTTGTAGCAGCATAGCAGGTACGAGGAGAGCTGTGGCCCGAACACAACTAGGTGAGGGGAAATTAGAGAGGGGGAACACAATGTGTACAATCACCAGGAAAAATATGAGGAAAAAAGGTCAAGAAAGGGCAACAAATACAGAAGCGTAACAGCAAAATAGGATTGGGGTCAGATGGAAGGGGGTTTGCCTTCATGTCAGGAACCCAAGTAACAAAATCAGCAAGCTCCAGGCTCTGATGGCAGAGACTAAGTTGGTCCTTGTTGCCATTACATAAATGTGGACTTTTGAAAGTAACAACTAGGAACTGATATTCACTGGGTATTCATTGTTTAGGTGGGACAGAGGAACAGGTAGATGGGGAGGAGTAACCAGTTTGTCAAGGAAGGCAAAGAGATGGTGGAAGATGGGTGCATCAGGGATAGTAAGGGGGAGACAGAGCCATTTGGGGGGTAACTCTCAGCAGCCTCAGGCAAGAAACTACACTTGGGTGTTGATCTGTAGACCTCCAGCACAAGAAGAAGAGAGGCAAAACACAAAATTAACAGCAATGCACCACTGAGACCAAATAAGTTACACATTTTTATTGTGAGGTCACAACAAATATTTCCCCAGCACTTTGAGGGATCGGTCTCCCTTTATCAGGGTGGCGGGTGGTGGAGTCAAGCTGTATATTACCCATCCTTATAAAGTGCAGACTAGTGATCACATGGTGTACATAACTTCATGTAGGAAAACCAATAATGCTTTTTTCCTGTTATATAAATACATACAAATCCAATGCTTAAAAAAAATTCATGTGCAGTATTATAAAAATACACATACATAAATTAATTTATTTACAAATCCTCATCAGAGGAAGCATGAACAGGCTTTGGCAGTATTACTTTTACCTTGTAGGTTATCATTCAAAAGGACTAATTATGCCAACACTCTACAAATTTAAAGGCATTTAAGTTATGTAGATATTTTACTTCTTTATGACTGATTTAATGTCTCCTCAAATTAAGGATTAAGATAGTTGTATAGTTTTCAATAGGTTAAGAGCATTTGTCTGACACAAACCCTATTTGTAAAGTGACAGAGCCATATCAGGATGCCTTATGTTTAAATACTTTCTGTTAGATCTGCTATGTTAAAGCGATCACAATTTATTTTATAATAAGTATCGTACTTTTGTATATTATATGTTAAAGCATCTTGAAGATTCTATATTTATCAGTGGGGAAAAACAGTAGAAAAGACATGAAAGATATGAACGATAAAGACTATTAACAACAATGATAAATGCCTAGCCCATATTCCATTTAACATACTCAAATATATAAATATAGATCAAGTCTAGAAACTTTTTTTTAATGTTAAAGATGGAGGGAGGGAGAGGGGGAGGGACAAGTAACAAAAGGGAGGGGAGAGGAAGGGAGATACACATGTGAATAGTTGAGGAACTATAACTTTATGACACTATTACTACCACATTTCATTAAATGTTATTGAATATTTACAGCAATGGTTCAGATACTAAGGGGACATTAACTTGATTAGATCTTTCTATAAATAGACAGCTAAGTCTAAATCTTTATTTAAACCTTTAGGAAATAAACAGAGAAAAAAATCCATCAGCACTTCCTTTGGAGAAACATTTTCTTTCTGCCCTCTCTTCTTGCTTGTGATTTAATGTGGTCTAGAATAATTTTATTTATTTATTTATTTTTTATTTATTTATTAGGTCTAGGATTACAATACCTTTCAGCCAGGGCTCTTCTACAAAGGTTCTACGTCAGGATACAAATTCAAAACATAAGGCATGTAAGTCAGATTACAAATTCAATACATAGGGCAACATTAAACAATGTAAGCTAAACATCGTTACAAAGCATCTGAGAAACAAAACCAGTTTTGGAGGCTAGGCTACAAGGAGATAGAGGATGACATGCAGAGAGGATAGAGGACAAGAGAGAGGAAGAGTAGAAGGGAAGGGAGAGCTATAGAGGAGGAGCACAGCCAGAGGAATTGTTGCAGACATAACATGGGGAAGTGCGAGCTAAGGGGTAACCAAGTGATAATAGGAGAGAGAGAACTGCATAAGGTTAGAGAACTAGTCAGGGGTCAACGAGTTGAAGCAGTCACAGGAGCTAGAGCCAGCAAGAGAGAGAGGCAGAGCCTTCATTTAAATGCACCAAGAGTAGGAGTGGAGGAGATGTAACTGTTTAGACCATTTAGCCAGCTAGACACCCTATAGGCAAAAGATCTTTGACCTTGTGAGGTACGACAATGTGGAACCTGCAGGAGCTGTGATTCAGACCCCCTAGTTAAGTGGGGGGTTATTGCTAGGGTGCAGGAGTGCACACACTCCGAGGGGCACAAGGCCCATAGTTATTTTCTTCACCACGGTGCAGGTTAGGTACTTTATCCAATTGGTGAGTTGCAGCCATCCAGTTTATGCATAGAGGTCACATGTATGTGTGAGGCGGGGGGATCCAGTGAGAAGTCGGCAGGCCTTATTGAGGGAGGTGGATATGCATCTAAGAGTGGTACTTAAAGGCCTGAACCTGTTCCAGGGTGACTCCATGATGGGTTTTGATGGATAGGGGGTGCAGCTTATGCTTGTTATGAGAGAGCTGCTGAACATCATAGACTTTATTTTCTTATTATTGAGGACCAAGTTGTGGTTTGAGAATCAATTTTCAACAGATGTGAAGCCAAGCTGAAGGTTGTTTTGTAGAGGCTTAGGATCCTTGTGGGGGGCAAGAATTAGAGCATCATCTGCATATAGGATGATTTTTTTGGAGCAAGAATTTAGAAGGGAGTTCAGGAACAAGCTGAATGTAGGGGGCCCAGAATGGATCCCTGGGGGACACCTGAGTGAACAGGCCTGGTATCAGAGAGGACGTCTGCAATTTCTACTCTTTGAGACTGGTTCTCCAAGTAGCTTTTGAACCAGGCAATAGAGTAGGGAGAGAGCCCAGCTTTCAGAAGTTGCACAAGCAGTAGGCAGTGATGGACAGTGTCGAACGCCTTAGACAGATTGATAAAGACAGACCCAATTAACTGACTATTGTCCAGTGAGCAGTGAAGAGCGCCAGAGAATTCCAATAAGGTAGATGAGGTGTTATGTCCTTTCCTGAAGTCATGTTGTTGCAAGCACAGGATATTGTATTTGTCCAGGAAATCCATGAGCTGATCTGCTGCAATACGTTCAAGGGCCTTGGAGAGGGGTGGTAATATAGAGCTCGGACGGTAGTTTCTATGAGTGGCCCTGTCACTACTTTTATGGACGGGGTAACAGTGGCAGATTTCCATTTGTCAGGGAACTGGCTGAGCCTAAGTGAGAAGTTAAAAATATTTGAAGTGTTAATCCCTTGAGTCACTATTATGGACATTTTTAAAATGTGCACCCAAGGCAGAACTGAGATTCACATTCCTTATGTCTCTTAAATGTTCAAAGAATCTTTCCATTGCTTGCCTAATTTTTTTCCCCACGTAAATTAAATCACATCCACATTGTGCCACATATAGAATAAAAGGAGAGGAGCAATTCAAAAAATCCCTTGTCTGTACTGTGATTTCTTGACTGGGATGCATAAAAAATTCATAGGTGCCACATGTTTACATATCTAACAATGCTCACATCGGTAACAGCCTGTTGGTCTTTGTGGTAGCCAAGTGGTATTGTTTTTTCTTTCTGGTGTGTAACACCTATGACTCAACAGGTCTCCCAGATTCTTGGCCCTGCTGTATGTCACCCAGGGTTTATCACAAAAAAGATTTGGGATATTCAGTGTTCCAAAAGGCCCCAGTTATTTAGTAGGATGTTTTTTACTTTGGGTACAACACAGTTAAATTCAAGGACAAGATTCATACCATCCTCCTTCTGAGGGTCCTTGATTTTTGGTTTAAGCAAGTCTTTTCTATCTTTGATTTCTGCCTGCTGCATTGTACCCAACAAACGTTCCCTCTTGCAGCCTATCTTTAAAAACCTTTTAAACATTTCACCTGCCTGTGCTTTGTATGTTTCTGGTTCACAGCAATTGTGTCTTAACCTTAAAAATTGGCCAAATTATATAGACGGATCAACTTGGGAGGTTGTTCACTAGTGGTGTGCAAAATGCTGTTACCAGCAGTGGTTTTCTTAAAGCAAGAGGACTTTATCCTACCCTCTTCTTTTGATGCTGTCAGTGTTAAGTCCAGAAAATCAATGGTTTCCTCCTCCATTTTGTGTGAAAACCTCATGGTTCAGTCATTGGCATTCAGATATTGAATAAAGGACATAAGACTCTCTAGAACCCTTCCATACCAGTAACAGAGTATCTATGAACAAGACAATTTTGTCCAAAAATGTAACAGAGAAATAGAGAGCTTAGGAAAGAATCTGAAAGAGGAGTGATAAAGGGGGAAGTAGTGGTGGTGGGTGATCTGAACCTGTCAGACATCGACTGGGATGTTCTAGTGGCCAGGATCACCAGATGTCAGAGATTGCTGGATACCTTCCAGGTCTGCCCACTGGTAATGTTAGTTAAGGAACCCAACTGCAATTCTAGATATGGTGCTCACCAACTTGGAGGAGTAGGAGCTGTTAGAATAGGGGAGCCACTGGGGAACAGTGAATGTAACTCCATTTAGTTTGAACTGGCTCTGGGGTCCTGAGAACCCCAATTGAGAGCTGAAGTCCTTGATTTTAGAAGGCAGACTTAAATAGGTGGAGGGAGCTATTCAGGTAATAGTTAGTAGGTATAAACAACATAGGTGGTGTAGAATGCAGATGAGTTGCAATTAAAGGGTCTATCCTCGAGGTATCTAATGAATGCATAAGAATGTTAACCAAAGAGAACAGGTTCAAAGAGACAGTTATGGTTCTCATCAAGGTTCAGGGCAGCAGTGATGTCCAAGAAAAATGTATTTTAGAAGTATTAAGAAAAACAGAGATGCAAACAAGATGGTAGGGAAGCAAAGACAAACACAGAGTTGCAAATTGCAGAGTGGGTCAAGAGTGGAGGACAACAGTTTGTCCAATATATGAGGGAGAAGAGTAAGAAAGGAGGGGGAATCATAAGTCTAGCTGAGGAGAGTAGGGTGATAGAGGAGGATGGGCAAAAGGCCGCCATCCTCAGTGATTACTTTTGCTCAGTTGTCACTAGGGATGATGGTAGGCCTATGCCACAGAGTGGCATCAAGGCAGCCAGTAAGGGGGTCCAGGAAATGAGGCAGCTAACATTTACAAATGAAAGGGTTCAGAAAGGGCTGGCAGCCCTAAAGATAGGTAAGGCCCTGGGACCAGATGGGTTGCATCTGAGGTTACTCAGGGAACTGGCAGCAGAACTGGTCAGACCCCTGGTATGTCTGTTCAATGGCTCATGGGGATGGGGGTTGTTTCAAAGGATTGGAGCATGGCAGACATGGTTCCAGTGCATAAGTGGTGGTGGGAAGGGACAAGGAACAAGAAGGGAACTACAGACCTGTCACTCTTACCGCTATTGTAGGGAAGCTGATAGAGTCACTTGTCAAAGAGGACCTCATGGACTACTTGGAGAGCAACAGGCTCCTGGATAATAAACAGCACAGATTTGTATCAGTGAAGTTTTGTCAGACTAACCTGATAGTTTAATTTGACTGGGTGATGAGGGAACTGGATAGGGGCCACACTGTGGATTTGCTCTACTTTGACTTCAGCAAGGCTTTCAACTCAGTGCCTCACAGATGCTTGTTGAAGAAATTGGAGGATCTGGGTGTGCCTAAGGTTATAGCAAAATGGGTAGATAACTGGCTCAAGGAGAGGTAGCAGAGAGTTGTGGTCAATGGGGTCAAATCAGAAGAGAGGGAGGTCATGAATATGGTACCACAGGGATCTGTTCTGAGTCTGGTCCTCTTCAATAAGTTCATCAGTGACAATGGTATGCTCGGCAGGGAATGGTCGGCAGGTCATGTATGTTCACAGAACACTGTAAGCTCTGTAGGAGGGTGGATGGTGATGAGGGTGCAGGTGCTGAAAATTGAGCAGACTTTAGAGACTGTTAGGCTTATTCTGCTGGCATTTTAGTATGTTAGTCAGGGAAATGCATTGGGACTTACAGAAACTAGAGGGGTGGTCTTAACTGGAGGGGTTGTCTTAAGATTTGGCAGTTGAAATTCAAGGTCAAGAAGTGCAAGGTAGGCCCACCGTCATGGCAGCAAGGTGTCCGCCTGCAATGCCAACATTCCGAGTCTGGGAACAGACTTGAATGTTAGAGGGCTAGCCGGGGAGAAATGGATTGAGTGTCCAAGATACTATTCTCCTTCTCTGCGGAGTGCTGTGTCTAGCATAATATGGACCCCT
Organism: Neoceratodus forsteri; assembly: GCA_016271365.2. NCBI lineage: Eukaryota > Metazoa > Chordata > Ceratodontiformes > Ceratodontidae > Neoceratodus > Neoceratodus forsteri. Next base: position 760,426,027 of record CM057455.1, on the reverse strand, counting down.
GGCAAAGGCCTTGGGCTCTACTGTGACCGGCACCTAGATTACAGGGAGGTGGGACAGATGATGGGTTTATCCTATGGATATTATTGTATGAACCACCTCCTGGGGAGCACAGAATCACAAAAAAGGTCCCGCTGCCAACAGATGATGCCCCATGGCAGAACCTGCACTGCCAACTGGACTCCCACTCCCATCTCTGACTTAAAGTCTGCCGGTCTCTACCTGCAGCTCCACCCCTGAGGGGTAATCTGGGAGGGGTGCTCTGGGAGTTGTGAGCCTCGTGGTGTGTATTGGGCAGAAAGCATGGCCGATGGGGCCTGGTGTTGGAATGCAACAAAAATAAAAAACTGCAAGGTAATGCACTTAGGAAACAAGAATCTCAAGACAAAGTACTGGATGGGTGAGGTGAGACTTAGAACTACAACTGAGGACCAGGACCTTGTAGTTAGCATCAGTGACTCCACAAAACAATTGAGTCAGTACAACAAAGCATATAACAAAGCAATTAGGATGCTGGGTTGTATTGGGAGGAGATATCGCTAGCTGAAGTGAACAGATAATACTTCCTCATATAGATTCTTAGTGAGGCCAAACCTGGAGTACGGTGCCCAGTTCTGGAATCCTCATCTCAAGATAGATAGGAATTGACTTCAGATGGTGCAATGCAGGGTGATGAAAATTGTTCGGGGCCAACTGGGCAGGTCCTAGGAATAGTGCCTCAAAGCACTGAAGATGTACTCCCTGAAGGCCAGAAGGGAGAGGGCAGATATGATACAGACCTTTAAGGTCCTAAAAGGAATTAACAACATGAACTGTGGGGATCTACAGTATTTAGCTTAAATACTAGCGGCCTTTTGGAATGAGTGAAAACCAGCAATAGGGAGGTTCAGGAGAACATGAGAAAGCATTATTTTACAGAAAGGGTGGTGGTGCTATGGAACAGTCTACCAGTCAAAGTGATCATTGCAAAACTACTGGTGGTTTCAAGTATGGTTTCGATGGAATGAAGGGGCATCAGAAGCTAGGAGGAGGACGGGGAGGTTGGGGAGGGTTAGGATTCTGGGGAGAAAATAGGTCCCAGAGCTAAATATAGAACTTGTGCAGACTGGATGGACTATGGGTCATTTTCTGCCATCATTGTCTATGTTTCTAAATTATACAAAACTCTATGCACGGACCCCACCCCAGATCTATTGGCCTGCTCAACTTTTTTGGACCAACTAAACCTCCCTCAACTAGAGGAAGCTAGAGAAGCTCTGCTGACACCAATATCAGATAGTGAACTGCAGGGGGCACTAGTCTGAGAGAAGTTAAAGAAATGTCTGGGCCCAAATGGGTACATTACAGAGTGCATAAAAAAAAATCTCTCTGGAGCTTGCACCCCATTCCTCAAAGTTGCCAACTCCTTGCTTAAAGAGGTTCACCTCCCATGGAGCTACACTGTTATCTCAGTCATTCCTAAAGAGGAGAAGCCAGTTGAATATTATTAACATCAAGGCCAATCTCAGTGCTTAATGCAGACCATAAAAATTATTTATATCTATAATACTGTAGCAAAAAGAATTGATGCCATGTTCCCCTGTCTGATCCACCTTGACCAGTTGGGATTCATGTGTACCCAGCAGACTACACATAGCTTAAAGAGATCTCTATCAGTTCTTCACCATGCTTCTGTCTCCGGCACCCATCTCTTCACCCTTAGTCTTGACATGGAAAAAGCATTCTTCTGGGTGTACTAGACATTTCTCTGTGCTGCACTTTATAAATTCTTGTTCCCCATTTCCTTTTGGACCTCTTATTTAATATCTACAGGTCTTCAAAGGCACACCTTAATGCCAATGCCCACCTTTGCTCTATGTTTGAACTCCAGAGGGGCACCCAGCAGGACTGACCCCTCTCCCCACTCCTCTTTACTGTTTCTTTAGAGCTGCAGGTCCAGTCAATCAACCAAGCAACATGAAGCCATATGGGAATATCAGCACCTGATGGATCTAAACAAAAACACCACATAGTGCTGTATGCAGACAATGTCTTCCTTTACCTCTCAGCCCCAGAAATGGATCTCCTAGTAATTTGATCCATCTTGAATGAATACAGGTCCCTGGTAGGCTGTAAACTTAATGAAGCCTAGACAGAGGACATAGCCATTAATTTCATCCTCCTAGCTGCACTGGAAGCACAGTATCAATTCACTGGTGCTTGACCCAGATAAAGTATCAGGGGGTTAAACTGACAGCCTCAGTCTCTCAGCTGTTCTTGGCCAGCTTCTGTTCCATACAGGTACGGCTGTAAATCGATTTAGATAATAGGTCAGTCATGATGCTGTCTCTGGAACAGAAGGTTGCGACCAACCAAATGATGGTGTTGCCTTAATTGTATTATTTCTTTCAATCAGTAGCCTCACCAATACCAGCCAGTCAGGCAGGATGGCAAAGAATGATCTTATGGTTCTTATGGCAGGGCTAAACCCCCATGAGTAAGCTATACCACATTATACAGGCCAAATGACCAAGAAGGACTGCCCCTCTTGGACCACAGGCTTTATTTCTATGCTGCACAAATTCAACTGGTACTGTACTGGTTCCAGAATGTGCCCTTTCAACACTGGGCTCAGCTGGAGAGGACTGTGACTCCAGTTCTATCACCAGAGAGGGGATCACTGGATGGAACTGTGACTCACCTCTCATGTACATCCCCCTTTGTATCCACATCACTCAGAATTTAGAGACAATGAGCAGCATGGGTAACCCTAAAAGATCAACTGTTGTTGCTCCTAACTTTCCATTTGCCTACTGACTTTGCCCAGCATGACTAGACAGTGGGTACAAAATCTGGCAGAGGAAGTGCCTCAAGTTCCCTTTTCAGCTTTTACAGGACAAGAAGATTCAAACATTCCAGATATTAAAAGAGAGCCTGGACCTCCCACAGACTGGCATGTTCAGATATTTTCAGACCACAGCATATGTTCTAGACTGGAAAAGAAGAGTGCCACAGCAAGACCCCAGCAAGACTTTAATACATTTAACCACTTCAACTCTAATGAGGAGGCACTGCACCACATCTTATTTCCCACTTGAATATCTCCCTTAATGACCTGTAACTGGTGCTTTTACCCAAAGCCTTTGACACATAGACCCAAGAGACAAGGCAATCAATAATCCCAGAACTGTGCAAGAAATGTCATGCAAACACAGACAAGATCTCCTCCTCATGTCATGGAGAGAATTCAGTTGGCAATGTGTCATAAGATGTTTTATAACCCTAGTTCAGCAGGTGCATAGAAACAGCACATACTGCACACTGCTGGAGACAGTGTGGTGAAGAATAAGCGACTCACCATCATGTCTTCTAGGCATGCCCAAACCTGCTACCATTTATCAGAAAAATTGAAAGGACTCTCAAAGAAATTTTTCAACCTTCTGTCTCACTTACTGAAGGCACGTTTCTTTTTTCATTGTGCCCACAGGGAACGCGAGACCCCACAAACAGATACTTAACGGACGTTCTGTTAGCTGTACAAAAAAAAAGGTTTGCAAACTTAATTTAAAAACAGCTATTATTCAAATTAATGCACATGAAGCAGATATAGTGTGAAATTAAATTTTAATCAAGTACAGGTCACAAGAGATGATAGCACTGCCATTATTCAACAAATAAAGTGCAGACACAAACAGGGTATGTGTGATGCCATTTTAACACTTTAGTTAAAACTTTCCTTTTGCTTTTTCAGATACAAAAACCTGATTTTACTGAGAAGAGTACATAATGGTGAAAAAAATGAAAGAAAAGAAGTGAATACCCGGTCACTTTTTGCCTGCAATTTAATGTTGGATTTATTCACTTTTCTGCTTTTTACCCTTTTGCATTCAGTGAAAAATAAAACATCTATTGGGAGTACCCAGCATGCACAGAGACATGAGCCACACTTCCCCCAGCAACAGGGAGTCCTCACAAGATTAATTAGAGTCTGTTGTTGATTGCCAGCACAGCTGGTGTGTAGTTGGGTGGGTGGGTGTGAAGGTGCCTCAGAGTGGTTATGTTGATTGCCCACTTTGCCAGTATGAGCTGGGCAGGTGACTGGAAGGGCACAGTAATGCTGCAGAGAAGCATAGTTGATTGCCAGCTCTGCATGTGTGAGCTGGGCTGGTTGGTGGGTGGGAGTAAAAGTGCAATGGGGCAACATTCTTTATTCCCTGCACTGCCAGAAAATGTCCATATTGACACAAAACAGGTGACGGGCAAGTGGCAAATGAGTGAAAGCTGCATACTGGCAGCATTAGCTGTATGCAGCTGAACAATGGTAATAGAATGAACCAGCATTGTCCAACAAAATGAGCAGAAAGCAACTGGCACCAAGGGGCCTCAGAGACCAGCATTGTGTGTGATTTGTGGGGGGCAGAAAGAAGAAAGAAAGTGCTGTCAAGTAGGTTCAGAGACCAGCATTTCTAGTCATTACCACAAAGTGTGTGTGGGGAGGAAGGAACTGCTGCCCAGCTGCTTCAGAATCAGACACATCAGTGCTGGCGATTTGAATGGAGTGGGGAGAGGGAAAGAAAATGCTACTGAACTGCTTCAGAGACTGGTAGAGAAGCAGGAGCCACCAGTCAGGTGGTTCTGCACAGCAATTCTCCTACCATATAGGGAAGTAAGAGTTCAGAATGCATGGAGGCAGGGGCAAGAGTAACCAATTGATTGACAACATTTTAAAACCAATTCCACAGCTAGCCCAGTGGCGTGGAGGGCTGAGGCATCACGCCTTACCTCCTGCCATGCCGGCGACCCATGTTCATGGTGTGAGCGGGTCGCCAGGGGTCAGCCGGGGAAAGAGAGAGGATAGGGCATCTGGAGGACAGCTCTCCTCTCTCGGGAGGGGTGGGGACAGAGTCCGCTACTTGACTGGCCCCTAGCAGTGTCTGGGGCCTGGTGCAACAGACCCACACAAGGCGTGGTGGAGCTGAGTTAGACACCCTGCATGCTGCATGTGGAAGCATACGTGGCTCTGCCATTGGCGTCTTTACATGCCTTGGCTCTGTGCTCGCGGTGGGACAAAAACCAGAGCTGAAAAAGCCAACCGGCAGGAAGAAGTGAGTCTCCCCATCGCACCAGGCTGACTGGCACCTCAAATCTCCGAGATGTGATGGCCAGCATGTCATCCGGTGGTGACATCGGTGGGGGGGGTTGGTGGAAGGGGGCTATTTGGTGGAGACAAAGAAAATAACAAAAAAAAAAGTCCCACAAGGCAAAGTAGCAAACCACTCATTAGCACCATATAATGGAATGAAACGTACAGAAAAAGTTTCCAGTAGGAACATTAAAGTGCCTCTGTGGAGTGGGCTGACAGTCGTCTGGCTGCCACCACCAGCACCCCTGGACCTGGTCTGGTCAGCAACATGCTCTCCTTCATGCAGGTCAGCATGCAGTGCCCCCATTGGGACATGGATCCTAAAACCTGGGGGAAGCACCTCTCAGGTCTGGGGATGCGGCGCACAGCCATTAGCCACCATGATTTCCCCCAAATTTTCCACCTGGATTGTCTCTCCTCTTGGAGCTGGACATGCAATGGTGTCAGTACACTATGTGCTGATGCATGCCGTGCTCCAACCCTCAACTGTACACTGCTTTCATTGCAGTGCCCTGCCTTCCACCAGTTGCCGCTGCAGAGGCGTGAATTGCCACCACCCACCCCAGAGGGAGAGATCTGTCATGGGACGCTCAATCCTCCCTCTCCCCTGCCAACCCTCGATGGCCTGTGTCTGCTCCTGAACCCGGGTCACTGGCATGCCGCGAGGTGTGGCATCCAGTGCCTCAACCCTCAGCGCCACTGGTCCAGCCTAATGCAGAAGCTTTCCTTTTGCATTTTCCAGCATTGTAATTTGCTATATGCTTTGGTTAGTCCAAAAAAAAGTAATCAGATACCAGATGGAATCTAGGCGGAGTGGTGGTAGGGGAAGGAGAAAGGGTTGACCACAAGGAAATGGTTTGGGCTGACACCACTCTAACCAAAAATAATTTTGCACCCACTGCGGAGGTCCAGGAACCTGACTCTGCTGGGGGCACTCCATGTCAGTCAGTGGGCAAGTCAGAACATGAAAATGACACCCAATGTCAGGACTGGGAACAAAAGTAAAACAGTCAAGCAAATCCTAGTGGTATGAAACTCTATGGTCAGAGGTGTGGAGTCAGCAATGAATGGGAAATGCAACATGAGAGGTTAAGTTGGTGCCTTCCTGGTGCCACAGCCCAGTGGGACATAGAGCACATAGGGAGGATGGTGGACAGTGCAAGCAGAGAGCTGGGAGTGCTGGTTCACCTGGGAACCAATGATCTGGCAAATCAGTTGGTGGAAGCAGCAAAGCAGAGTTTTGAGAGACTAGAGGAACTGTTGGCAGCGCACTTGGCCTCCCTGGCCTTCTCCATCACAGAAACCTGGTCTACAGACAACAATGACTGGGATCTCACAATAGTAAGGTATTTGCTATTCAGAAGAGACAGAAAAGGAGGTAATTGGGTGTTCTGCCCTTTATGTCTGTGAGGGTACTGAAGTAGTGGAAGATGGGAAAAACAAGAGTGGAATGCAGGAAGTCGAGTCACTGTGGGTGCAGCTCACAGTGGCATTGGGCAACAAACTATGCCCTGTGGTACTGTACTGACCTTCAGAACAAGAAGAGGGAAGTGACAAGGAACTAGCGGTGAAGTAAAAAGACAGAAAGGAAAGGGGGAGGTAGTGATAGTCAGAAATTTCAACTTGCTGGTTGTAGACTGGGGTCATCCAGTAGCAAAGAGTACTAGAAGTCAAGCTATGTTGGTAACCTTTCAGGACTGTCTGCTAGCCCAGCAGGTAAAGGAATCTACCAGACAGGGATCCATTCTGGAAGTAGTTCTCACAAATTCAGAAGCAGTAACTGGCGATAAGAGTAGGGGACCCACTAGTGAACAGTGACGATAATTCCATCTAGTTTGAGTTGACCCTAGGGGTTGAAAGAACACACTCAAGGATGGATGTCTTGGACTTTAAAGGGGCAGAGTTAGACAAAATGAGAATGCTGGTGCGGGATAAACTAACCAAAGTGAAGGATATAGTAAATGTGGAAGAAATGTGGGGATTTATAAAAGAGGCCATCCTTGAGGCAACAAAACTATGTGTGAAGTCAGTTGTAAAAAGACATTAGTTCAAGAGTCCCATATGGTTCTTAACAAAGGTTAGGGAAGCAGTCAGTGCCAAAAGGAAAGCCATCTATTGGTTTAAAAGGAGTCAATGGGAGGCAGAGTGGGAGGGATACATTCAGAAAAATAGGGAAGCAAGGAGGACAGTAAGAAAGGCAAAGGCAGACATAGAGCTAAAGATTGCAAAAAGGATCAAATCCAGAGAAAAACATTTCCTCCATTACATTAGGGAAAGGGAAAAAAGGGAGGGGGATAGTGAGGATGGTAGATGAAGGAAGGGTAACTGAGGATGATGGACAGAAAGCTGCCATTCTTAAAAACTATTTCTACTCTGTTTTCACCACAGAGGATGGGGGCCCCCTACATGGAAGTGGCATCAATTCAGCCACTAGGGGAATCTCAGAGATGGAAACTCCTGTATTCACTAGGGGCAGGGTCTGGAAAGGGCTGGCAACCCTCAAGTTAGACAAGGACCCATGTCCAGACAGGATGCAACCGAGAGTGCTAAGGTAGTTGGAAGAAAAACTGGCTGATCCTTTTAGCATACCTGTTCAACAGCTCATTTCAGTCAAGGGTGGTACCTAGAAACCGAAGAGTGGCTGACATGGTTCCACTCCATAAGGGGGGGATAAGGAACAGGCAGGAAACTACAGGCCATTTAGTCTCAGATCTATTGTGGAAAAGTTGATTGAAACTCTAATCAAGCAGGATCTCATTGACTACCTGGAAAAGAACGGTCTCCAGAATAGTAAACAGCACGGGTTCATACCAGGAAGCTCCTATCAAACCAGCCTTATTGTCTTCTTTGACTGGATAACAAGATAGCTATATAGGGTCCATGCAGTGGCTCTTCTTTACTTCAATTTCAGTAAAGCATTCGACTCAGTGGCACATAAGCACCTGTTGAAGAAGATGGAGGACCTTGGGACAGCAAGGGATATAGTCAAATGGGTGGGAAATTGGCTCAAGGGCAGGCAACAGGGGGTCATTTTCAAAAGGATTAAGTCAGTGGAGGGGGAAGTCACAAGTGGGCACCACAGAGACTAGTTCTGGGCCCTGTCCTTTTCGACATGTTCATTAGTGACATTGATGAAGGACCCCAGGGTAAGCTTGCTCTCTTTGCTGATGATGCTAAACTTTACGGAAGGGTGGATGTATTGAGGGAGTCAGGGAACTGCAACACAACCTCCAAAGACTGGAGAGATGGTCAAATGTGTGTCAACAAAAGTTTAATGCCAAAAAGTGTAAGATAATGCACCTGGGGGAAAGGAACCCCCTGACAGAGTACTGGCTAAATGGGGTTTAACTTGGTACCACTTCAGAAGATCTGGACCTGGGAGTCATTATCTGTGACACCTTAAAGCAGTCCAGCCAGTACAACAAAGCCTACAGCATACAAACAGAATATTGTGGTGTTTAAGGAGGGGTATAGATAGTAAAAGGAGGTAATTCTCCCCCTTTATCAATCCTTGGTAAGGCCACACCTGGAACACTGTGTCCAGTTCTGGAGCCCTCACCTCAGAAAGGAGAAAGGCAGGCTGGAGGTGGTGCAAAGAAGGGCGACTAACATGATACAGGGCTTTCAGGGGAATTCCTACGAGAAGTGTCCCAGAGCACTGAACATGTGTTCGCTAGAGGCCAGGAGGGGGGGGATATGATTCAGACATTCAAGTTCCTGAGGGGCATAAATAAAGTGCACCACATGGTGCTATTAAATTGGAGCACCAGCTCAGCAACATGTGGACATGAATGGAAACTTAAGGAGGGAGCTTCAGGAAGGACTTGAGGAAGTACTACTTAACCAGTACAGTGGTGGAGCCATGGAACAGTCTGTCTGCCAAAGTGGTGGGTGCCAGGACCGCGAGGGGCTTTAAACATAGGTGGGACAGAGTAAGGGCACAAAAATAAAATTCTACTGAAAAAAAACAGGATAGCCATGTATTATATTTTAGTAGAGTTATCCTTGGCATACAAATTCTGAAAAAATATATATTATTTCTCTGTCCCATTTAGTTGGCAACAATTTCCTCCCTGTGATGCAATACTTCTACTGGTGTTTGAAAACACACACACACACACACTCACAAAAAAAAACAACTCTCTGCTCCAAGGAAGAATAAATCAAATTTGGCTAGTAGTTCCAAACCAGTGTTAATGTGCCAGTCAGGAAATATTCCCATATGATGTACACTCACCATTTGGTCCAGGGCACATGGTGTTCATATGCACAGATTGTTCCAGTCACATGATGCTTTTAATGCTGCAGGAAACAAAGTCCTCTCCTTGTAAATTAGCTGCACAAATACAAAGTATACAATAATCAACTTCCACCACAATGGGTCTTTGAATGTATTTATGGCACGACACAAGAATCATACAATATAATCTTTTAAAAACGTTTGAACACTGTGCTTATGGTTCTTACTAAACAGTTCCAGATGTTACATAATCCACTTTGTCTCCTACTACGTAGATCCATTAGGACACACAACAGGCTTTTTATACAGGGCACTCCTCACCAACACTTTTGGACCGTGCTCAATAACTACTATTACAATTAGCTCTCCTGTTAACTCTAGCAGTATCATGCAGAAAAAACATTTATTTACCCAGGCTGAGATGCAAAATCTTATTTTCAGTAGGATCCTATCTCCACCCAGTTTTACTGTTGGGAGACTGAAGCATACAGTAGCTTATTCCAATGCCTTGGTCAAGGCCAAAAAGGCCATCAATGACTGCAGAGGGATTCAGAAAACCCTTCTAATGTTGGAAACTAAGGTGCAAGCAACATATGTGCAAGTAAAATGTCATTTACATGCACCTGGGGTCCCATATTTAGTGGGTTAGTGCTTCAATTACCAGACATAGCATGTCTGAATGGAGCAGGGACCATTTTCAAAGGTGCCCTCTGCACCACGCACAGTGGATAGCACAATCATGCTGAATACCTGCATCAGTGCAAATGAGAGTGCCCTCTAGCATACATCGAACTGTGGTACATTCAGGGAGTTCTGAAAGCACTAGCATGATGCAGACACAGTGCTAAATAATGCTTCCAAAACTGTACTTTTATCAATGTGCACAATACTGTGCAACCTCCTTCATCCCCAGGAGCAGTGGTGCTGGTGACACCTGCCTTTTCCTGCCTGAGCCCCAAGAGAAGCAAGCTTATCCCTGGTGAGATTATCCTTGATGCTGAGTACAGAAAGGTTGACATGTGATTTTCTTCCCTGGTATGGTAATTCAGCGGTACCGCTCTCCTGCCCAGTCCTGTGTACAATGAGGTTATCACGTACATTTTTTTCCCCTGGTAGGTTAGTGGTTCCTTCCCATCCCATCCCATCCCATTCCCAGTACAATAAGGTTTTCATGTCATTTTCTTTCCTGGTAGTCTAGTTGTATCCCCACCTTGCTGATCCCAAGTACAATAAGATCAAATCTCATATTCTTCCCTGGTTGTCTACTGGTACCCCATTCCCACCTAGTCCTGAGTATGATAAGGGTTTCATGTACTTTTCTTCCCTGGTGGTATAATGGTATGCCTACTCCTCCCAATCCCCATTATAACATTGGTTAACCTCCTCCCTCCCTCCTGGCCCACCTGCTCAGTATCCACCACCCTAACTCACCCATCCATGTGCAAGTAACTGCAGAAGATCAGCATACAGTGACTGGCAAAGACACTCCACTCAATCATCTCACACAGCTGCCATTTGAATGATAGGGAGAAAGTATATTACAGGGACACTGGTTTACTGTGATTGAGAAAGAGCAAGCTCTGTTTTTCAGATTGGAAAAAACGGTATTGTCACTGGTGACTGCAGAGCCAAAATCCGTTTTTAGTGGTGTTTTGTTTGGTCAACTTTATTTAACAATTTTTTTCACTCTGCCAGCATGCATTTTAGTAATTTTGACTTCTGCTATTGTAGATCTATACTTGTATCTATGAAGTTATTTTAATAGCTACATGGTGTGATGGTGGCAGAAGCACTACAGCTCCCACGTCACAGGTATGATGGCAGCAGAATACCCCCCCCCATTTTGGTGTGACAGCAGAAGCACTGTGGCCCCCTATCCCTCAGGTGCAATCAGGGCAGCAGTACTATGACCCCCATCTCTCAGGTGTGATGGCAGCAGCACTGCAGCCCCATCCCTTAGGTGTGATGGAGCAGCAGTAGTGCTATGACCCCTATCCCTCACATGCAATGGTGGTGGAAGCACTGCAACCCCCATCCCTCAGTTTTGACTTCATAGCCCCCAAACCTCAATGCCCATACCCCACTTGTTCGAGTAATACATTTCTGGGCCTCTTAGTTTATCTGAGCTCAGACATGAATTAAGCTGAACCACCAGACACCAAGGTGGAGTCCCTCAGTTCTGTCCTATCAAACATCTAACTGCCTGAATTTGCTTCTTTAAAAATAAAGCACACCCCCCTAAAAATCTACAGTGATTAGTGAGAAGGCTGTTAATGGAGAGACAAATGTCTTTCAAAGATTAAACAAACCCAGAAATGGCAAGTGCACCCCACTGTCACTCATGAAGTATCAGACACATTTCTCAGTGGTAGTACTGGTGTATTCCACAAAAATTATCAGAATCCAATGCACAACCACCCACCCCCTCTCTTTCCACCCAAAGTCAGTTGGCTACTTTCTTGGTCTCCATGAAAAGGTATCCTCTTAATTTTCACATTGGAGGTCAGATGTAAATTAAAGTTATCACCACTAGTTTGAGTCACCATCCTGGCCAGGTTCCAACACCCACACCTGTGCCATCACAACACCATGGCTAGCATCTACCACACACCTACCTCCCCACCACCAAAATGGCCAGCTCCCCACAGACACACAGTCTGTCTCACCAAGGCCAGCCGCCCTGCACCACACACACACACACACACACACACACACACACACATATGCACACACACACACACACACACACACACTCACACACACACACACACACCACACACACACACCACTCCACCAAGCACATGGCCAGTTCTCCTCCACAACACACTTGTACCTGTCCCTTCTAAGTTCTAACCCACACCAACACAGGAGCAGATCATCCTTCTGTGCTTCTTGCACAGTGAGTTAACAGCTCTGTAAACCCACCAAAATAGCCAGCTTCCCCATCAGCCAGGATAGCTACATGGGAACCACCTCGAAAAGTAAGTTGCCAACCAATGTGCGCATACTGTTTAATGTACACGCTCGGGTACCGATCAGTCATCGACTGGCCATGGCATGGTGTGGAGGGCTGTGCCACTTGCCACCACAGGTCAGGTGGGGGTGTGGGGTGGTTACTGCCTACTGGGGTGGGGGGACACTACACTATGGAAACGGGGAACATGTTATTGCTTTATTTCATCGGGGATTGGGTCTGGGATGGGGGTCCACTACACTATGGAAATGGGGAAAATCTTTTTACTTTATTTCATCGGGGATCGGGCTGGAAGAGGGGTCCATTACACTATGGAAATGTGGAACTTTTTATTACATTTCATTGGGGATCAGGACTGGGAGGGGGGTTCACTACAGTATGGAAATGGGGAACTATTTTATTTCATTTCATTGGATATTGGGGCTGGGAGGGGGGTCCTCTATGCTATAAAAAAATGTGGAACTTTTTTTATTTTGTTTCATCAGGGATTGGGGCTGGGAGGGGGGTCCACTACACCATGCAAACAGGGATATGTTTATGTTTATATGACAGGCTGAGACTGGGGCTGGGGGAGTGCTGGTCCGGTGCATATAGCCCATCGCAGTCATGCTAATGAGCCAATCATGGGCATGCATGAGGCCACTTTGTATCATGCATGCCCAATGAGCTAATTAGCATATTTTGACTGAATATCATCCTTGGGGGAAATGGTGCATCAAGGTTTGTACCACTCATTCCCCCTTTGGCAGTCTTTAGCCGTGAACCCTGGATGTGTTGTGCCAATCATGGTGGCCGCCCCCTATGTGCAGTGCATTTAGGGTCTGATATTCAAACAGAATGCATGAGCTGTTCCATTTGCATATTCTGTTTGACTATCCCATCAGAGCTGGCCAGACCATTTTTATGTTGATTGTGCGCATGTGCAAGAAACATGTTGCGTCAGCTTTCTCCACAAGCAGGTTGTGGAGGTGTGGCACTGTTGTGCCCAATGCCCCCACAGCATGCAAAGGCTTGTCCCCCTTCCCCCAATGCCATGGCACACTGCTGCTGGCACTAGTTCAGCCAGCGTGCCACGACTTTCTAAAATATCAGCCGCTGCAATCAGCGGCTGTCTCGTCATTGCAGTGTCAGCCATCTGCTGCAATGAGGGAGCGACCCATCAATGCAGGGCGGGATGTGAAACCCCTGATATTGTTTGTGAACATGGCGGCGGGTTGCCGCCATGTTCACAAACAATATAACCCCCCACCATGTTTACTTGCCGATGGGAGATCCCACTCCCTGTTGGCATTCTGTAACACCCCCCCAGTTGTTTCTGCCGATGGGGTGCCCAGTCCCCGTCGGCATAATGATACCCCCGCATGTTGTTCCTGCTGATGGGGTGCCCAATTCCCATCGGCATAATGATACCCCCCCGTTTTGTTGCTGCCAACGGGGTGCCCAATCCCTGTCAGCATAATCATACCCCCCTTCCATTTCTATAGCCGTGGGGGTGCCCAACCCCCTTCGGCTCCTGCAGCTCCCCTCCCCCTTTCCTTGTTTGCTGACGGGGGTTCCCAATCCCCTGTCAGCTAACGCACCCACCCACCCACACAGGTGGCACACTGGGAGCCCACCCCAGCATGCCAAAGCACCTGTTAAAGAGGAAAACGGTCCCCCGATGTCTTTTTTTTTTTTTCACCCTGTGAAGAAAAAACAGTCCCTCGGAGCTCTACCAGGCCCCCCTCCCACAACCTTCACCCACCCACTGAGCACCCTGCCTCCTCACACCCCATACTTACCTCCAGAGTCCAGCACGATGATCTTCGGTGGACTGGGAACACGTCTGCACTCTTCAAAGCTGATCGCAAACTGAGGGAATGCTGGTAAGCTGTATAATGTAATAAATAAGGTTTTTTCAACTTTAGTTCATATCTTGGGCATTTTTGAGACTTTTTTCACCAAATTTTCAACATGGTGTTTTTGGGACCCCTCCTCATGAATTCTTGAACTGTTGTGGTGTTAATCAGCCCCGATGTGTGGTTTTGCTGTCACTGTGTGGAATCACCCTTCGGGGACAATTAACGAAATAACAGTGCCAGTGTTCATGAAGTGGGCTCTCAAAAAGCCTATGTTGCAAATTTGGTGGGAAAAATCCAAAAAGTGCCTATTTTACGAGCGTGCCTTGTGCAGTTGCTATGTACGCTCATAACTTCGCGAATTTACAATATTTTCATGCCAGATTTTCAACATTGGCATTTTCTCACACCTCCTTGTGAGCAGTATAGCTGTCATTGTTCACATCCTGGCCAAAATATGTTTTCGCAGTTCCAGCGCAGAATAGCGTAGTCACTGTGGGAAGTCAGTGTTCAGTACAGATTAAGAAAATGACAGTGACACTGTTCATGAGTAAAGGTCCTAAAATGCCTATGTTGAAAATTTTGTAATGATACTCTATAAAATGACTGTGTTACAAGCGTGCATTGCGTAGTTGGCACGCATGCTCATAACTTCGCAAATTTATATTTTTACTTCAGATTTTCAACATTGCCATTTTCCCAGACCAACTTGTGAAGAATATAGCTGTCATTTTTCCCATCCTGGCCGAAATGTGTTTTTGCACTTCCGGCGCCAGAATAGAACGGTCGCTGTGGAAAATCACTGTCCAGGACAGATTAAGAAAATGACAATGATACTGTTAATGAGCAGAGGTCCTAAAATGCCTATGTTGAAAATTTGGTGGTGATAGCCCATCAATTGACTGTGTTACAATTGTGCATTGCACACTTTCCATGCACTCTTGTAACTTCGCAGAGTTGTAATATTGTCACACCAGATTTTCAACAGTGCCATTTTTTCAGACCTCCTTATAAGCAGTACAGCTGTCATTTTTTCACATGCTGACTGAAATGTGTTTTCACAGTTCCTGTGCAGAATAATGTGGTCACTGTGGGAAGTCAGTGTTCGGGACAGATTAAAAATATGACAGTGGCACTGTTCATGAGCAGAGGTCCTAAAATCCCTATGTTGAAAATTTGATGATGAAACTCCATAACATGACTGTGTTATAAGCGTGCGTTGAACTGTTTCCATGCACCCTTGTAACTTCACAAATTTGTAATACTATCATGCCACATATTCAATAGTGGCATTTTTTCACAATGCCTTATGAACACTACAGCTGTCATTTTTTCACATCCTGGCTAAAATATGTTTTTGCATTCCTGCCGGACAATAGCACGGTCACTCTGGGAAATCAGTGTTTGGGACAGATTAAGATCGACTGAGTGAGAAGGCGGAGTGACTGAGCTCAACTGAGCTCTGTCGAGACAGCTGTGGATTTGGTTGTGGGCAGACAAAGGCCCCAACACCAGAGCCCACTACAAAAGGGCAGCCTGCAGCACTGGGAAAAACAGAACGAGAGAGCGAGTGAGGGAGAGGGAGTGAGCGAACTCACCGGAGCACTGTCAGGACTGCTGCAGATTTCTTTCTGGGCAGAAAAAGGCGTCAATATAGGCAGGGGGACCAGTACAAAAGGCCAGCCTGCAGCAGTGGGAGAAACAGTATGAGCAAGTGAGACAAGGGGACTTAGTGAGCTCAACGGAGTTCCATCAGGACTGCTGGGATTTCTTTGTGGCCATAAAAAGGCACCAATGCAGGCAGGAGCCCCGTACAAAAGGGTAGCTTGCAGCGCCTGGACAAACAGAATGAGCGATGAGAGAGGGAGACTGAGTGACCTCAACGGAGCTCTGTCGAGACAGCTGCGGATTTCTCTGTGGACAGACAAATGTACCAATGCAGCCAGGAGCCCCATACAAAAGTGCAGTCTGCATCACCAAGAGAAAAAAAATGAGTGAGTGACTGAGCAGTACTGATCGAGCTCAGCGGAGCTCTAGTGTGACTGCTGCAGATTTCTTTGTAGGCCCAGTACCAAAGGCCAGCTTGCAGTGCCGGCAGAAATGGAATGCGAGAGTGATAGAGGGGGAGTGAGCAAGCTCAGTGGAGCTGTGTCGGGACTGCTTCAGATTTATTTCTGGCCAGAAAAAGCCGCCAATGCAGGTAGGAGCCCAGTACAAAAGGGCAGCCTGCAGTGCCAGGAGACACAGACGAGCGAGTGAGGGAGGGGGAGTCAGTGAGCTCAACGGGGCTCTGTTGGGACTGCTGCAGATTTGTTTGTGGGCAGAAAAAAGGCAGCAATGCATGCAGCGGCCCAGTACAAAAGGGCAGCCTGAACTGGCAGGAAAACCAGAATGAGTGAGTGAGTGAGCTCAACAGAACTGTATTGCAACTGCTGCAAATTTCTTTATGGGCATAAGAAGGCAGCAATGCAGGTAGGAGCCCAGTAGAAAAGGGCAGCCTGCAGCACTGGCAGAACAGAATGAGTGAATGAGAGAAGGTGAGTGAGCGAGCTCAACGCAGCTTTGTCGAGACTGCTACAGATTTCTCTGTGGGCAGAAAAAGGTGCCAACAGAGGCAGGAGCCTAGTACAAAAGGGCAGCCTGCAGCACCGGGAGAACCAGACTGACTGAGTGAGACAGGGGGAGTGAGCGACCTCAACGGAGCTCTGCCGGGACAGCTGTGGATTTCTTTGTGGGTAGAAAAAGCCACCAACACAGGCAGGAGCCCAGTACAAAAGGGCAGCCTGCAGCGCCAGTGCCAGGAGAAACAGAATGAGCGAGTGAGAGAAGGGGAGTGAGCCACCTCAATGGAGCTCTGTTGGGACATCTGCGGATTTCTTCCTTAGCAGAACAAGGTGCCAACGAGGGCAGTAGGTACAAAAGAGCAGCCTGCAGCACCAGGACAAACAGACTGAGCCAGTGAGAGGGCCGCTGGGTGAGCGCAACAGACCAACGCAATCAACGTTCGTCATTGACAAATGCTTGTTTTGTGTGGCGCATCCATTTCCAGCCAGCTCTGAATATGGGGCCCATAGTATATAGCTATAACTACATGAAATGTGCAAAGGTACACAAAATGTGGAAAACTGTGCAATAGTAGCAACAACTGAACTAAAAGAAAACATATATGAAAATGTGCAAAATGTGGAAAACAGTGCAAGAAAATATACAGTGAAAAACAAATTAACGAAATCCTACAGTAACCAATTAATGAAATGTGCAACGGTAGTATACAGAATGTGGAAAACTGCCCAGTAAAATCAGTGAAAATTTTGAATTAAACACTATGTAAATACATCAAATGTGCAAAATGTATTGCATCCAGTAAAAACAGTGCAAGAAAATAGTGAAAACTGTTGAACTTAAACCCATATAAATATGAAAATGTGCATGAAACGTGGAAACCATGCAAAAATATAATCCAGCTACTTATTGTACATGAGCTGGGATAGCAGTTTCAAATTTTCTATTAGCAGGTTCTGTCTTTGATCTGTGTGAATCTGTCCATACACAGAAAAGGATCTCTCCACATCCGCACTCAACACAGGTATCCAAATTGCTTGGAGAGCAGTTTTGAATAGTACTGGTAGTTGCGACTGCATTAAAAGCCAGTACTGCCCAACATCAAACTGCAATATGCTTGGAAGGTCCCTTATTTCCTGCCTAATATATATATCCCAGTCATTGTGCAGTGCTGTTTGGTTGTGCAGTGCAAAGAGAGGAATGTCACTGGTGTACTGTGTAAATTCCCTATTCAACTTTTGTAGGATTCTGGGATCCAGAATATGGCAAGATTTAAAGAATTCCGCTGAAGGGTTTGTGCCCATGAACTTTGAAAGCTTGTTTAAAGCTACTCCAAATGCTCTTTGGAAAATCATAACCTGCTCCTGCTTGACCCGTGGCCTAAGGAAGATTCTTCAAGTATTCGACAGTTCTTTCACCAAGTATTTCTGTTTTCAAGACTCCTGCTTCAAACCACTGTTTTATTCTAAGAAGTGTGTCATACACTGAATGAGCCAAGGGCTTTGTCTTGCTTTGCAGAACCTCGATTGCATCAATAAAGTCATTGCAGCTTTCAGCAATAAATGCAGTTTGAACCTGCAGCTTTGTGAACCAGTCTTCAAATAGCTTTTTTAAGGAACTTATGGAGTTGACATTGCTGGTTTTATTCTGGAAGAACTCTTTCAGGTGCTCAAGATAAACTGAATGGTACCTGACTGCTTCAAACCAGGTGTTCCAAATGGAACAAGACAGGAACAGGAGGCAATATTTTTCTTTCCACTCCCCTCTCCTCCAGGAATGCTATGTATTCCCGCATATGTTTGGGTGACTGCTGAAATGCATATTTTATAAGTGCCACAAGCTTATTCACCTGGTCAAAGTGGTCAATCCATGTGCCACCTACCAATGATAAGACATGTGCCCAACAAGCCACATGGATTACATGGTCACCAATAAGGCCAAATAGTGCATCATTAAAAGACTTTATCACATAATGTGCATTATCACTACAGTAATGAAAGCAACCACTTGATCCATCTCTACACCATATTTTTGTAATGTCTTTAAATCCCTTTGAGCAACAGTGGAGTGGTTCACCACTAGCAGCTCTGTGGTGTTGGCTATTATGGATTTTCCACCCTCCAAACACAAAAATAATGTTCAGGGCACAGTGGGAGTCTGCATCAATTGTTTCATCGCACATTACTGGGAGCATCTTGCCTTTCACAAGTTGGCTAATTCCTTCCTCCATTTCCCTATTCAGTCAGGGTAAGTAGTTTTGTCTTAAGGTGTCTGCCTTTGGAAGAGTTCCAATTCCTTTGATGTACTACCCCATGCAGTCTCTCAAGGGTTCTACCACCTCAGAGCACCAGCAATAGTGCACCCGGTCATTAGGGGGCCAAGTCAGAAAGTCACCATCCTCTCTTTTTGTGCGGGGCTGTACCCCCACACACCCCCATATGGGGAGGCTATGCCCCCTTCACACACCCTTTCCAAATATACTAACTCCGGGGGGAGGACCTTGAGGAGGGGGCTGTGAATCTGACAATCAGTGTTGTAATGACTGGGCACTATAATGCCAGCACCCTAATGACTGATAAAGTCTCTGAAGAAGGGCTGATCCAGCTTTTCAACTGGTATATTTGAACCGCACCAATTCCTCAATGTGTCCAATGCAATTTTCTTCCTTTGTTGCAGCTGCAGAAGTTGTGGCACTAGAAGTTGGTGTGCAGGGTCACCTGTCTGTTGTTATTTTTCTGGCTTGCATTCTTGGCACGTTTTTTACTGTTGCAGAGATCCAACACTGTATCCTTCCTGACATGGTCAACAGAGTGATCACAGAAGCAACAGAACATCTTCCTTCCATCTTCATACATGCCTCAGGACTTGAATTTTAATGCCTGGTCCTTAGTGGTAAAACGAGATTTTTGCCATTTTGCATGGTGGTGGTATTGGCATTGTGACAAGTGTGAGGATGACGCCAAAGAACTAAAAGTTAACCACAGTTGGAGGTAGTGAAAACATCTTTAGAACTGTGCTATGTAAGTATCAAAATCTCACAGCTAATTTCTCATAATCTCTCAATCAGGACTAAAATATCAAGAGACTATCAGCATTAGAATCTCACTGGTAATTCATGGCCATGGATGAGGGCCAGGAGGAGCAACTGCAAAAATCACTCTGACCTAAGATGTTCACTATTTGGACTAGAATATCAAGAGTAGAAGATCCACATCAAAATATATTGCTGCTAGTAATTCCTGGTCACAGTTTAGAATCAGGAGAACCAGCTACAGAAATCATGCTGACCTCAGAAGTGCTCACAATCTGAACTAGAATTATGACGAGTAAGATACCAGCATCAGAATCTCACTGTTAATTCATGGCTATGGATGAAAGTCAGGAGTAGCAGCTACAGAATTCACACTGATCTCAGCCACTCACAATCCAGACTACTACATTGGCATCAAAATACATCCCAGCTAATTCCTGGCCACCATTTGAGAGTCAGGAGGAGCAGCTGCAGAAAACTTGCCAACCTCAAAAGCTCTCTCAATCTGGACTAGAATAGAAGAGTAGAAGACTGACATCAAAATATATCCCTGCTAGTAATTCCTGGTCACAGTTGAGAGTCAAGGGGAGCAGCTACAGAAATTTCACTGATATCAGAAGATCTCTTAATCTGGACTAGAATACACGAGTAGAAGATCAACAACAAAATATCATTGTTTATTTCTTGTCATGTGTAAGATTCAGGAGGTCATGGATGAGATTCAGGAGGAGCAACAACAGAAACCACTGTGACCAAAGAAACTTACAATCAGGACTAAAATACATCAGGATCAAAAATCACACAGCCAATTCATGATCATGTGAGCCATGGAGAGAGCAAGAGAACAACTCGAGTCAAGGACTGCACCAATATTTGCCATGAAGAAGAAGAAGAAGAAGAATCAGCATTTATATAGTGCTTTTCATACATCCAAAGCACTTTACAAGCAATGCTAGACTGGTAGTGAAGTGACTGAATGTGTGGTGGCGGCCATATCGCACATCATCACCCATGCACAGCCTGGATAATTGCATGAACTAGTTTATGGGAAAGGGAATGTTAGCCAGGACACCGGGAATGTTCCCTATTCTTTGCGAAAAGTGCCCTGGGTTCTTTTACTTCCACCTGGACACCCACCAGGACAACACCAGGATGGGCAGAAGGGACCTCGGTTTAACGTCTCATCCGAAGGACAGCACACCCTAGCAGTACAGCACCCCCCAATACTGCACTCAGATGCCAGCGATTTTTTAGGTGCAAGTCCAATCCCAGTGTGGAACGAGAACCCATGACCTTCTGGTCCAGAGGCGGATGTGCTACCAACTGAGCCACGCTGACACCAAAAAGACCAAAATACCACACTGAACTCAGGTCATTAAGGAGTGTGGAGAAAAAATAGTAAAATCAGTGTTTCGTAAAATAAAGTTCCTATTTGTAAGTGGAGTCCTGATGTGTAGAAGATGATTACAATTTATAACCGAGTGCTCTAAGTGTTGTCATTTAGTTTTTAAAAATGGAAGCCATGAATATGGGCATGCACAGTAGTGCTGACGTTACTACACATGCCCAGGGTCACGGTTTGCATTTTCAAAAGAGACCATAGGACTTTTAAATATTAAAAAAAAATCATGATTAAACACACACACATACACACACACAGCCCCTGCCAATCGCATTAATGAAATACACAACAGTGACCTTGTGGAATAAAGGATTTGTTTTCACTTGTGCTGTTTGACCTTGGACACATCGGTGTGGCCTATGCCACTCGCGAGGTTACCCTAGGTCAAACAGCACCAGTGAAAATAAATCCTTTATTGCACAGGTACGCATTGTGTAGCCCCTTGATACCAGCAATGAGAACCACAAAAAAGATTGCAAAGAAGCACAACTGTACCTTTTGAAAAGAGCAAGGACTCACTGCAGATCACTAAGCAGCACTTTCAAGGATAGTTCTACTAAAACAAACAAACACACACACACACATTAAGGCCAAACTATGTGACACAAACAAAGCATTAACATTTTAACATGGAAGACCCACTAGTAGGCAAAAGATAGCAAACTATCTTATGCAAGTGACAGATTTACAGCAGATCACATCCAGCAGCACTTTAATACCTAAAATCATAATTGAAAAGTTAATACATATAACCCATAGAAAAATTAATATATAGCTGATAGAAACACGTTCATCATTATTTCCCTCAATGCATTCTCCAATTAAATGAGAATACATAGTAAACATACCTACTGGCCAAACTACCAAACTTCTGCCTCTACTCAAGGGAGGCCTGGGCCAAAAAAACGATGTTGCAGGTCAGAGCTATGGACCTAAACAAGGTTGGCTGAGTTGATGGAGGAAGAATTGCTGAGTACCTAGAGGCCAGTGGGGCACAAGACCCAAGGCTGCATGGATTCACAGCGGGAAGGTCATGTCAGACAAATCTAATTGATTTCTTTGACTGGGTGACCAAAGCAGTAGACCAGGGAGGGGCTGTGGACATGGCCTACCTAGACTTTAGCAAGGCATTTGACACAGTCCCGCACAAAAGATTAATAAACAAATTAGCCAGCCTGGGAGTGGGTCCCAGGGTGGTAGCCTGGGTAAAATACTGGTTGGAGAACAGAATACAGTGGGTAACAGTAAATGGAGTCCACAGTGAAGAAAGGAGGGTTACTAATGGGATACCGCAGGGTTCAATACTGGGGCCAGTCCTTTTTAATGTCTTTATAAGTGACATTGCAGAGGGATTGTAAGGGAAAGTATGTCTCTTTGCAGATGACACAAAGATCTGCAACAGGGTTGATACACAACATGGGGTGGAAAGGATAAAAAGGGACTTGGCAAGGTTGGAGGAATGATCAAAGGTATGGCAGCTTAGATTCAGTGCAAAGAAGTGCAAAGTAATGCACCTGGGAAACAAAAAACCCAGGGAAAGAGTACACAATGGGAGGCGAGATACTGACAACAACAAAAATGTAAAGGGACCTGGGGGTAGTCATATCAGACGACCTAAAGGTGGACCAGCAATGTGAGAAGGCAGTAAGGAGGGCTGGGGGGATACTGGGATGCATAGGAAGAGGCATCACCAGTTGAAAACAGGAAGTTGTTGGCCCTCTGTACAAACAGTTGGAAAGACCACATCTGGAGTACTGTGTGCAGTTCTGGGGACCCCATCTCTGCAAAGACATAGACAGGGTGGAGGCTGTCCAGAGGAGGGCAACCAAGATGATGCAAGGTCAGAAGACATATGAAGAAAGACTAAAGGAGCTAAAGATGTATAGCCTCGAGGAAAGGAGGGAGAGGGGGGACATGATATAAACTTTCAAATACCTCATGGGAATCAACAAAGTCCAAAAGGGTAGCATCTTTAAGAAAAAGAGATGTGCAAAAACAAGGGGGCACAATTTGAAGATAGAGGGGAAATGGCTCAGAGGTAATGTGAGGAAGTATTTCTTCACAGAGATGGTTGTGGATACATGGAACAGCCCAGAGCCGTAGGGAGGCATTTCGGTGCCCTGGGCAAGAGACTAATTTAGTGTTCCCCATCCAGAAAACAGCCGGGGATCAGCCCCTAGAAGTCCTGTGGGGTTTACATGCTCTGTGGTGAGTTTTGGGGCTTTTCATGAGGTAAAAACATAGTTTTGGTATATGTTTCCTACCCCTGATTTCAGGGAAAATGTTGCTCCCATGGAATCTGAGGTGTGAGAAACTCTGGCTGGCTGGCATCAGAGTGTGAGCTGTAAAATGAAGTTCTTTTTTGCTGATCAACCAACAAATAAAATGTACTAGTCTACACTTGCCTGATGCCAGCTAAGGTGGCAGAGAGGGAGGCTAACTGAATAAGAAGAAACAAATCTTGATTGATTTAATTGTATTGTATGTATTGGGTATTCAATATCTATGCTCGTCTTAAATACAACTGACTGCAGTACTTATAAGTGCTACTTCCCAGTGCTGGCTGCTGGGCCTGCTGCAGCTGATTCTTCATTCAGTAGCAGCCTAGCAGGTACTGAGTACTAGGGTAGTAGTAGGGGTCCCTGGTTGAGGGGGAGTCAGGGCAGTGGAGTCAGAATGAAGAACTGTCTCAGGTCTGGAAGCTCTGTCTGCCCTGGGACTGTGATGAGAAGGCCCACTGCCAACAGCCACGCACCTGGAGTATTAGGAAAGCAGTGTGGGAGCCTGCCTGCCCTGTAACTGGAGCAGCCAGAGCCAGGCCTGCAAGCAGGCCAACTAACAACTTCCATCCAAGGCAAGGCAATGCTTCATTTTCTACAGCAAGACTGGTTTGGGTGGGGTGAGGATAACGGAAGACATAAAAAAAAGAAAACAGTGGCAATGGAATGGGATTGCAAGGGATGGGTCAAGAGGAGTAGAAAAATTAAAACGTATAACATGTGGGTGGGAGGATGGTGCCCCATGGCAAGCGCCACGGAAGTCAGCCCAATTTAGGAAGGCAACGACTTCTGTTCTTAACTCCCAGTCACTCCCAAAAGAAACTCACAAGTAAGCACTGTATGGGAGTGTGATTATAAAACTTAGCTTAATAACATGCTGAGCAAAAAAATTCACTGTGGACAGTGCATGTTAAAAATTCTTTCATACGGATGGTCACAAAAGTGAACAGAACGCACTCCTCGATCATGAAATAATACACAACAGCCTCCAGCCAGTCAGCTGAGCCAGCCCAGTAATCAAATTCGAAGCAGATTTCCTGAGTTTGCATTTTTTCCAATCTAGTACCCCCCACCTGGTGCCACTGCAGCCACATACACCATAATTCATCTGCTGTTGCTTTTACTTAATGCAGTCCAGTCAGACTACTACATTATAGACATCACAGAAGACAGTAGCACATTGCTTCACACAAATCCAGTATCTTTCTGTCTCTTGGTCTTATCTCTCCTCTCTACGCTCTGTAGTTTATTGCTGTTTTTTGCTGCTAGTCTATTTCCATCTCAACAAACTACTGTATCTCCAGCCTCTATTTAACCACCTCTCAGTGCCACGTGCTCGCGGAGCACCACCTTTTATACTAATGGGTTGGGTGGTGGTGGCCCAACCACAGTTTCTCTTTCTCTGTACCACCACCACATGATTATATTGTCTGCAGCAGATGGCGCAACCATGGTGACACCCCCCCCCCGATTTGCTGATTTTTGGTCCACAGATGCGCCCCTGCTGACAGCCAGTTGTAATTATAAAACTAAAATATATATATATATATATATATATATATAAAAAGAAACTTAAAGCGACAGCGCAAGTGAATTAAAAAGTGAGCTTTAGACTTGAAAACTGCACCCCTCAGAGGCTTGCGCCCGAGGTGGGAGCGCCACCTCCCCCACCCTTCCTACAGCACTGGAACAGCCTTTCTGAGGAGGTCGTTGAGTCAAAAACTGTGGGGGAATTCAAGAATGCATGGGACAGACATAAGGCAATTCTAGTGGGGGGGTAGGAGAAAGTAGGCTGTTGGTTAACTAGGATCTACAGCTTATCCATTAAGTAGGGAAATGGGCAGACTAGGTGGGCCAAGCTGTCCTTATCTGCCATCAAATTCTATGTTTCTGTGTTTAAGGCCTGATTGTAGTGGCCCAGTCTGCCACCAACCCCCCCCCCGCCTTTCGTCAAATGGCAATCCCAGATCCCTTACCATGCTGAAATCTAGACCCCCACATATTACATATATTGGGAGCTACAAACCATGTTTCACATGTTTGAGGATGATATCCCTACATGTACATCCCAACCATTCATCGGTGCATGTATACACACACACACACACACACACACACACACACACACACACCACATGATACATGATTTTTGCTCAAATCAAACTGGAAGCAACAACAGGAATTTAAAGAATTGTTAACTGTACCTGTTAAAAAGTACAAGGAGTCATAGCAGCAGATCTTCACAGCCAGCAGCACATTGTACGACCTACAGTAGAGTACAAACAACATTAAAGAAAGTTACTATCCAATGATGCACGAGGAAGACCTGCCCAATCAACACTCACCATGCAGTGAGCCCTCATGCACACAACCCAGCACCTCCCCACTAAAAACAGCAGAACCCCAAACATTGTACACATCCACACACACATTCTGCATCCCTCACACCGTCCCCGAGCCCAGTGCAGAGTATTAGATATGTCTGCCTCACCCCCTCTCCATCCACTTTGTCAGGGATACAGATGGTGAACAACCAGGTTCAATAGTTTAGGTATTTCAATGCCCTTTTTTGGACCAACCCCCCCCACACACACACACACAAAGTTCTGCTGCATTCAGAAGCAGCAGCACCCAACACTTAGCCATTTTGGGTGGTAGGGAAGGAAAATCCCTCCCTAGTAATGCCATGTCAAGAGGTCTCCTGGTACAGTCTAGACCAGGCTCTGTCCATCTTTCTGGAGCAATTTCCAACTGGGTCTCAAAACACTGCAAAAGGCACATTAACACAGGAACAGTCAGAACCAGGATCCTGACAGGTGGGCCAGGATCCAAGTCTTCACACTCCAACCAGGACAAGAACCCAGGGAACCACACTAAAAGATACGTTTTATTTTTTATTGTAACCTGGGTCTTGGAGGTGGGGGGCCTTGTCGTGATGACTCAGCTTGTCACTAACACTCCCCCTCCATGACCAGTCCCCTGAAAATTAAATTTAAAAAAGTCCTTGAATTGTCATTGGACCTACATCTGACCCAGAAACTCAGAACCAGACATTCACACCAACTTACTTGATGAGTGGAGCAAAGGAACAAGCATAAGGTGCTGGTAGCAGTCTGTGTTGGCTGGTGGTTCAACATCAGAATGAATCTGCAGCAGCGCACATGGCGTTCATGAAGACTTTGCCTTACAACTCCAAGTAAGATAGCAACAGTGGTCTTTCATCAATCCTCCAAGTTCGACAGCAGCAGCACTACGGTCCCCACCCCTCAGGCGTGACAGCAGCAGGTGCAGCACTGCAGTGCCCACCCCTAAGGTGAGATGGCAGCAGGTACAGTACTGTAGCTACCAGCCCTCAGTTGTGATTGCTGCAAGTGCATAATCGTGGCCCACATCCCTCAGGTGTGACAGCAGCAGGTACATCACTGTGGTCCCCACCCCTCAGGTGAGACAGCTGCAGGTGCATCACTGAAGCCCCGACCCCTCAGGTGAGATGGCAGGTGTGGCATCAAAATGGCACCCACCCCTTAGCCCCATACCATGTACCAAAGCTTGTCTGTCAGAGCTCCGATGTGAATTAAGCCAAACCCCAGACATCAAGGTGGACTCCCTCGGTTCAGGCCTAGCTAACATTTAACTGCCTGAATTGGTTTATTTGTAAACAAAGTGCATCCCACTAAAAAATCCACATGTGACTAGTGGGGATGCTAACAGAGAGACACACAAATCTTCCAAAGAATAAATCAATCCAGAAATAGC
The DNA here is from genome assembly GCA_016271365.2 of Neoceratodus forsteri. NCBI lineage: Eukaryota > Metazoa > Chordata > Ceratodontiformes > Ceratodontidae > Neoceratodus > Neoceratodus forsteri. The sequence continues at coordinate 760,398,826 of CM057455.1, read as the reverse complement.
ACTCACAGTAAATTGACCACTTTCCTACTTGGTCTCCATGACAAGGGAGCCTCTTAGTTTTCATGTTGGAGCTCAAACACATTAAAAACTCATCTCTGAAAATTTCCCCACCTCACCCAAGCAAACTCAGATTGCCTTAACACCAACACGGCAGTCCCACCACACCACCCAAGAGAACAGACACCCCAGGAGCCAACGCTGACAGCCCTCTGTACCACCTACGCAAGTGTAGTATGCTCAGGTTACCTTTTTGTAGTGCAAAAACATTATACTTCACCCCGTTTGTGTCATTACAACCTCCAGATATGCATGCACATGCCTGGGTTGCCCACCCAACACATTATCTACACTACTTTCACACACAGCTCACCTCCATCACACACATGCAGGTGAACTGACAACAGCTCTACAATCCCACCAAAATGGCTAGCTCCCCCACCAGCCATGCAGAACCCACCCTAGGTAAGTACTTGCTTTGTAGTTTTTTATTAGTATAACTTGTATAAGCGGGGTGAGGGCCTTGTTGTGGAGGCCTAGGTTGCCACTAACAACCCCCCCCCAACCAACTACTTAAAAATTATTGTCTCATCCTCCAATGTGAGTAGTCACACTTGATGTTACTGCTATGAAAGCTTCTTTTCATTCCTACTATTTCTGCACTGGGATGTGTTAAAAATAAAAAAAAACATGAAAGAACAGTTTTGAAGGGGACAGATGAAAGATGGTTGATTCAGTCTGATGTGGTTTAATAAAGTTTTCTTTTTGTCTGAATGTTATGTCTGTCTTTATTTTTCCACATACCCAGCACACAACACACACACACACACACACGCGCGCGCACATACACACACACGCACACGCACACACACACACACTCTGCATGAAAATCACACATTTATAAGTGCCCAGACAAACTCGATAGAATTGCATCTTCTGTGTCTGAAGGTAGCCCACTTTCAAGATTTATTTTCAAGAACTCCAAGATAGGATTTCACCTATGGGTAACCCTCACCCCAAATGCAGTCACACAAACTCACTTGCTGCATGAAAAATACTAAGATATCTCACCCATAGTTAGAAACTATATACAGTATGTGCAAGTGGTCCATTGAAAAACCATACCTTGGTGAAACAAAAGGCACATTTACAAGCTTACATTTAGGATAGAGACATGGTCAAATGGGTCCGGGCAGTACAACACACAGTAAAATAAATAATGCATTTTACAGTTTATCAGGATGTCAGCCATCATTCTTACCATGAATTTTTGTACAGGAAAAAGACCACCCCTCCAAGTCATACTTATGGAGTCAAACACAAACGAAAAGAAACTGCCAGCTAGTACACACACACACACACACACACACACACACACATATATCTGCCATCTCCCCCCTACACACACATCTTCCTGCTCCCCCCCTACACACACATCTGCCAGCTTCCCCTACACACACATTTGCCAGCTCCCCCCAAGTCAATTGTGGGGGTGCCTTGTCATGGCGGCCCAGCTTGCTGCTAATACTAAGCACACGTGCACACACACCTAGCCCCTCCATATACACATGCCCAGCTTGCACACACCCACAGTATTAAACTTTCCCCCAGAAGTGAGTGTATAAAAATGGGCCCTCCTCAGGCAGCACCACCACCACTGTGCCTCATCCCCAACATAGAAATGGGCCCACAGTTACAAACCACCCCTGGACTCACAAGCCACACTATTTGCTCAACCACTTGCTCGTTCCACATCACCACCCTCATACACACACACACATACACATGTGCCAGTTTCCCCTACACACACACACATACACACACACACATATCACTGTTCCCACCCCACCCCACCAGCACAACCACTGTCCCCACCACACCCAAAAAATACTGCCAGTGTGTCCACATCCCAGCACACCATCACAACCAGTGTCCCCACCACACCTCACCAGTATAGCCACTGTCTCCACCCCACTAGCACAGCCACTGTCCCCACCCCACTCCACCAACATGGCCACTGTGTCCACACCCCGCCCTGCCAATCCGGCCTGTGTCCCCACCCCACTAACATGGCCAATGTCCCCACCCCACCCTACCAACAAGGCCAATGTTACCACGCCACCCCACCAACACGGCCACTGTGTCCACACCCCACCACCTACCTAAATGGATACAGCCAGCTCACCACCTCACCAGTATAATCAATAATTTCCCTCAAAAAACAGTGGGCTCCCTCACCCACAACCCCCACATAGCCACTCACACCCACCACACAAGTGGACACACCAAACAGCAGCACTATGGCTGCCATCCCTCAGGTGTGATGGCAGTAGAAGCACTATGGCCCCCATCCCTCAAGTGTGACAGCAGCAGAAGCTGCACTATGGCTCCCATCCCTCAGGTGTGACAGCAGCAGTGGCTGCACTATGGCCCCATCCCTCAGTTGTGACTGCAGCAGAAGCTGCACTATGGCCTCCATCTCTCAGGTGTGACAGCAGCAGTGGCTGCACTATTGCCCCCATCCCTCGGGTGTTACTGCAGCAGAAGCTGCACTGTGGCCCCCATCCCTCAGGTGTGACAGTAGCAGTGGCTGCACTATGGCCCCCATCCCTCAGGTGTTACTGCAGCAGAAGCTGCACTATGGCCCCCATCCCTCAAGTGTGACAGCAGCAGTGGCTGCACTATGGCACCCATCCTTCAGGTGTGATGGCAGCAGCAACAGCACTATGGTCCCTCATCTGTCAGATGTGTTGGCAACAGTACGGCTCCTATCCCTCAGGTGTGACTTCACACCCAGTTTATGACAGACAGCTTCCAGTGCACATGCCTGGGCCCCCCCCACCTCCCAGAAACATAGCCAGCTCCATGCACATGGACATTTTTGAAGTGAGGTGAGTAAAGGCAAATTTGGATGAGTACAACACGACCAGTCCCAATCAGCCCACCAGCACCCTACACACACACACACACACACACACACACACACACACACACACACACACACACAGATATTTAACCCAAACCCAAGATAACAGCCAGTCACCCTACCCAAGCAAACAGTTAACCTTGCAACAACACAACCACATCCCACCACACCCAAGCAAACAGCTGGCTTTCCCACTGTGACATGTGCAACCCCGTCCCAATGCCCCCACTGGCACCAACACAGACAGCCCCTGTGCAAACATGTAGCCCCCTCAACACACACACACACAAAGAGTTGCCTTCCCCTTATACTGTGGTCTACAAAAATGATTTGCAAAAAATAAACTTTTGTTGAATGAGAAAAAGACAGTTACAATGTTATTCAGTCGTAAACGTAGATTAGAAAGTAATACCTTGTGTATAACTGGAAAGAATGGTGCTAAGTTGGACCAAGTGGGGCTATTCAATTATTTAGGGGTAAATTTAGATAGTGGATTAACCTTAAATGAACATGTATCAAAAGTAACACAAAAAGTAAATATTAAATTGTTTTTTTTTATATAGAAATATTAACTGTTTAACAGTACAGGCAAAACATACAATAGCGCATCAAGTTCTGTTACCAGTATTAGAATATGATAATATTTTACTAAAAAATGCTTCTGAAACTTAGTATCACAAATATACAGTAACCTTTAATAATATTATGAGGTTTGCAGTTGGATGCTTTGATAAAAGGGAACATCATTGTAACTTATATCTCACTTTTGGGAATTTACCACCAAGAGAGAGAATTACTAAAACAGCTTATTTGTTTTTGCATAAACTATTTCATACACAAACTTCCTCTGCTCTGTTAGAACATCTACAACGCCCAAATTCTATAAGAGCACTCAGGGAGTCATCGACTAAATTATTTATAGAACATTTATAGAACAAAGAACAAGTACGAAAACAGTTGAGTGTTCTTTAACTATTTATGGTCCAAACATGATTAATAAATTATCTCAATTGAAACTGGATATATACAATAAAAGAGGCATTTTTAAAAGATTTTTGTACAATTATCTGGATGGTTTCTCCAGTTGTAAATGAAGTTTATGTTATTTTAATGTTAGTTATGATCAACTGTTAACTATGTTTATTATGTTTGTATCCTTTGTAATTCCCTTCCCCAGTCGTGGTTGAAAAAGGGTCTTTTGATCCAATCCACTTTCCTGGTTAAACTAATAAATGAAATGAGTTCATAATGATGCCACCAGCACACCCAGTCACCCCACCCAAAACTAACAAATCAAGCACAATGAAAACCAAGTGAACACAGATAAACCCATCACCAACATGAGAGTCACCGCACCCAAGCAAACAGCCAGCCTTGGCACAAACACTGCCAAACCACCATTAAACCGAACACAGACAACTATGGTACCAACACTGTCAACCCCTATAAACAAGACCCATTCCCCCACCTCACCCAAGAAAACAGTCAGCCTCATTCCAATGCTACAAGCCCCCTTGCCCTACCCAAGCCCACTACCCCAGCATGGCCATCCCAAAAGCACACTCAGCTCCTCCACCCCCACAAACATAGCCAGTCACCCCTATCAACCAAAAAACAGTCAGATACCCACTACCTAAATGCAGTTTGCCCCCATCCACCAAATTATCTGCTTCGCCCTACCCACCAAACACAGCCAGTTCCCTCACCCCATCAACATGGGCAGTCTCCTCACCCCACCAACATGGACGGTCCCCTCATCCACTAACATGGACAGTCCCCTCACCCCACCCGAGGGAACACCACCAGCAGCCCCTCCCCAACCCATCCTACCAATAAAGTCAGTCCCACATCATGCCTTCACATACAAGCATGCATAGAATGTCCACCCTCTATCACAGTCGGCTCCCAACCAGTTCTGCTACCCTCGGCATCCATACAGACAGCCTGTACTAACACAGCCACACCTCCCTATCCACCACTACACTGTCATTCCACCAACTCCACTCCACCAATGTGACCAGTCCCATCAACCCACACAGCTACCTTGACTACAGCATCAACATAGGCCTCTCCTCTGGAACACTGCCAGTACCTCCTACTCCACCCAAACAAACCTGGCCAGCTCCTCTTCCCACAGCCCCAACACAGACTACCCCTGCAAAAACAAACAGCTCCTACAGAAACAATCAGTTGCCCTGACATCATCCAACTGAACCTGGTCAGCTCCCCTGCTCACAGCCCCAACACAGGCTGCCCCTGTGGAAGCATTACCAGTACCACCATCTGAACTAAGCAAATGGGGTAAGCTCCCCTGCTTACATCATGAACACTTATAACTTTCATAAAATGGGGAATGAAACTATGCCAACCAGTCCCCCTTTCCCCACCATCAATATGGTCAGTTCTGACGCCATCAACACAGGCAGCCCACCACTCCACACATGCAGACAAGGTCTGCTTACATACCCTACTAAAATTGCATGGCCAGTACCCCAAAATGAGCATGGTGACTCCCCCACTCCCCAAGTCACAGACAGACCCTGCACCAAAATGACAGGTCCTGCCTACCCCACCTGTGTAGACACAGCTGGCTCCCCCAACCCAACATAACCACTCCCCAACTAGAGGTGGGCGAAGTGGCTGAAATTCACTCCATGAAGCAATTTGTGGAGTGGTGGGGAATCCGTGAAGTACTCCACAATGCGAAGTGGAATACTTCACGTCATCATGAGAATCTCAAAGTCATTGATTACAATGCACGTCGCATTACTACGCCTTCCGCCAACCACTTCTGTGCCCATATTTATGTGAAGTACATTGAAATCAATGTACTTCTCATCACTTTACCTTGTTATTGAGCTCCAAGGTGAATTTTGCATTGATTCATGGGATTGCAGGTCACATGGGCTCTAGACTGTTCTGCACAGCCTCAGTTCTGTGTAGTGTGTGTGTATAGTGGTAGCTGGAGACCATTTGCTCTCAGAGCTGTGCGATTCAAACCCTCTAAAAGCTGTTATAAAAGTCTTTTTGAGCCTTTTGTTTTGCTCAAAGTTTAGTACATCGATTGTAGGAAACCCTCCTGTGCTCATATCATTGAGTATTTACTGTTTGTGTATGGACTTTGGATGTTAATTTAGAACCTTCAGGCTGTGTACTGACAGATACTTGAAGTGTGCTTTGGGGGAGGGGCATATCTGTGGTGGAGGTAGATTAACTGGGAGAAAAAGGCAGTTTTTCTGTTTTGGTTATATTTTTCTTTTATAACTGTGTCAATGTACACACAGTAATATTTTAATTAATATTTTACATTCTTTTGCTGATTGTTGTGGTGCAAAAGTGTATAATTTCAGTGTGTTTGAAGATTTAGTTATATTAATGAAGTTTTCCATTTGCTGTGCATTACTTGGAGTGTGTGTGTGTGAGTGTGTGTGTGATGTGTGCCATCAAATCAGACACATTTTATTGTGCTACACATTAATTGCAGCAGTGTGAACCTGCTATCCACTGCACCTGTGTGATTTTGTGTACTGCTTTGTGGTATCTGTACTTGTAGTGGACTGTTGCTGAAGTGCACTTCCACCCCCCACCTCACCGCCTCAACCAGCAAAACGTATTCTTTTCCAGATTTGGATTTGTGACTTGTGAGCACTGATTAGGTGTTGTTGTGCCTTTGTGACTGCATCTCTTGAGTGTGCAGCACAATCTTAATCTGTCTGTGCGTTTGCATCTCTTTAGAGCCCAATCTCCATCTATAATTTAAGTCACAGTTGTATATTTGGCTTCCCTTCAGAGTACTGGTGTGGTGCACATCTCTGTGTGAACATTGTACTCATTGATGTGTGTTTTTAAGTCAGGGCAATCTTCATGAGTCACTCTCAATACAAATTGTGTTCTTCATCTTCATGGCCACGATTCACTAATCACAAATCACAAAACTGTACTTTTTTTGTAGTTAGTTGCATTTAAACCTGTTTTGTAGTATCTTGGGTCTTGGCTTCAATCACCATTGTACTCATTTATATGAGTTTTCAAATCGGGTAGTTTTGTGTGGTACAGGTCAGGGAAATATAGCAGTAGGTATTTGCATTCCCGTACAGTTTATTATCATAAATCATGTCACACCAGACACTCATCACGACTCCAGCTCCGAGACAAATCACGTTCTTCATCTTCACGGTCATGATTCACAATCACGAATCACAAAACTGTAAGGTTTTTTTTTGTAGTTAGTTGCATGTAAGCCTGCTTCATAGTATCTAGGGTCTCAGCTTCAAACACCATTGTACTCATTGATATGAGTTTTCAAATCGGTTAGTTTTGTGTGGTACAGGTCAGGGAAGTACAGCCATAGGTATTCGCATTCCTTTACAATTTATTATCATTGGTCATGTCACACCAGACACTCATCAGGAGACAAATCACATTATTCATGAATCACAGCAGTAAAATTTATTTTTGAGTTCTGATGATACACTGAAGACCTGTAAAGATGACCAAAACATTGATGAAACTTTTTTAACTTTTTTTTAAATAATCATCGGCAGTCTGGAATTTTCTGGACATAAGACAGCAGCATTTTGGGGATGCACATTAATTCTGGGGATGTGTGGCAGCCCTTGACTGCACACGTGACTGAGTGCACCATTAATTAGTACAGAGTTTTCATTCCATGTTATGATCTCATTTCATTTCGTCTGGAGTGGGGAATTTTCTGGACACAAGACAGTAGCATTTTGGGGATGCACAATAATTCTGGGGACTGTGTGCCAGCACTGCACGCATGACTGAGGGTGCGATTAATTCCCTTCCTTGTTATATTCTGACTTAATAATGTTTCTTTCCAAAAATAAAATGATTTTAGTGGTCTCAGTAATGTTTTATTTCTGTCTTCGGGTGTGTGTGTGTGTGTGTGTGTGTGTGTGTGAAAGCAAGATTGAGCAGTGCAATAATAATATGCTAAACAGCATGTGTGCAGTGCACTGTCATGTGCACACAATGTCCAGCTCCTTGCAAACATATATGTTGACTTGTTCCACTGTTTATGGTATAAAGACTAAAGATAAGAACATATAATGTATATTTTATTTCTAACATCATCACCAGCAGACCAAGTCATATAATATGTTTTCAAAGGGCTCAGTGGACAGTGTGCACCTTACAGTGCACACATTTGGTTTAGCAGATCATAACACTGCTCACTCCTGCTTTTCAACAAACCCTACCCAACAGAAATGAAATATTGCTGAGGCACCCAAAATATTTCATGGTAAACAGACATTATTAAGTCAGAATATAACAGGTCCAGTCCACTAGCACGCTGTGCTAACACACGGGCTGGGTCAGATGCTGGTGGAGAGCAGCTAGCTGCAAAACTGCCACACTAAACTGTAAAGCCAGCACTCCAGATGAATAAATGCAAAGAAGAACTGGTCACTGCTGCAAATTTCTTGATGGAAAAACAAAACACACAAAAATGACCCCTGTGCTTCACAGTGCTTAGGCCTTCATTATGGGGCCACCAAAAGAAGGCATAACCACCAAAACACAAGGCAAGGGTCATTTCTGTGCTTTGTTTTGCCATCAATACATTTGTAGTATCAGACTGTGAACATTTTTTCTTTGTATTTTTTGGTCTGGAGTGCTGGCTTTCTGGTTCAGACTGGCAGTGGTAGTTTTGCAGCTAGCTGCTCTCCACCAGAGCCCGGCCAGGCCACAGTGTTAGTGTAGCATGCTAGTGGACTGTACCTGTTATATTCCAACTTAATAATGTCTGCTTACCATGAAATATTTTTGACGCCTCAGCAATATTTCATTTTTGTTGGGTAGGGTTTATTGAAAAGCAGGAGTGAGCAGTGCTATGATCTGCTAAACCACATGTGTGCACTGTGAGGTGCACACTGCCCACCGAGCCCTCTGAAAACATGCTATATGACTTGGTCCACTGTTGATGATTGTACACAAATAAAATATAGGTTACATATTCTTATCTTTACTTTTTATACATAAACAGTGGAACAAGTCATCATATATGTTTGTAAGGAGCTGGTCAGTGTGTGCACATGACAGTGCACTGCACACATGCTATTCAGCACAATATTATTGCACTGCTCAAGTCATTCTTTTTAACAAGCAAACTCTCCATGACAGAAAGGAAACATAACTGAGGCAACAAAAATATTTCAGGGTAAACAGACGTTAAGTAGGAATATAACAGGGCCACAAGAGGCACACTGTACTATGTGGATGGCTGCTGGTACACAGTAGCTGGCTCTAAAAGTGCAAGGCAAACCTACAACACCACCACTCTATATGAATACATGCCAAGAAAAACTGTTCAATGCTACTGCAGCTTTACTGATGACAAAACAAGGCACATACAAATGCCCACTGTGCCTTGGCGCTCAGGCCTTCATTAGGGGGCACACTAATGAAGGCCTAATCACCAAAGCGCAAGGGTCATTACAGTGTGCCTTGTTTTGCCATAAATACATTTGCACTAGCCATGAAAATATTTTATTGCCATTTATTCATGTGGAGTTATGGCTTTCTGGTTTTGTTAAGTTGGAATATAATGAGGGCAAGGACAACCCTTTTTACTTAACTTTATTTCAGCTGTTTTTTGGGCATGGTCATCACCATTTTTGGGGGTTAAACAAGGTTATGCAAAACAAAAACGGAACACACACTTAACGTCTTTATACACATAATGGTGCACAATGGGGGAGGCAAACAACAACAAAAATGAATAGTAAAACCAGTGTCTGATTACCTAAAGGAATGCAAGACAAATGCCAGAAGGTACTAGGGAGAAATGGGGGACTGGGATGTATTGGGGGCCATCACATCAAAATGAAGTCAGAAAAATGTTGTACAAAAGGAGAGGAACTGAAATGCTGAAGGGTATACACCAGAATGAAGCCAGGTGAAGATACTCTAAAGGACATTACATACAAACACAAGGAAAGGGGGGAGCAGGATAGAAACTATTAAGTACAGAAATGGACTCAACAACAGGGTTGACACATCAAGAAGACCAGAACAAAAGATGTGCATGAAAAAGGGACCACAATTTCAAGACAGAGGGCAGAAGGATCAGAGGCAAGATCCGGATATATTTTTTTCACACAGAGGGTGGTGTTGGGGAGTGCAAGCCTGGACAAACTAAAAAGCTAATGGTCAATGTTATGGTGGGACAGCAACACTTGAAGCATCCCCATGATTTGAAGTTGGTGCCCCTCGATGCGTTCGAACTGCTGCTCAACATTGTTGAGCTGGTGGTTTACAGTATCCACTGTGCTCCACAGCACAGCCAAATTGGCCTGTGTGGCAGGCAGTTCAAGAGGGTTGCCACCCTCAGCAGGAGGTGCTGCAGGTTGTGGTGGTGGTGGTGGTGGAGCAGCAGGTTCTGCCATGGCTCTCCCCTGCTTCATGCCACACACAGGTGGATGCTGTTCTGCTCCCTCTGCCACAGCAGGGCAAGCAGGGTGTATTGCTGGCCTGTTCAGTGACTGCAGCCTGCCACTCTTCATGGTGATGATTATGCATATTGGTGCGCTGACCCCTGTACCCAGTTGACTTCCTCGGGGGCCACAGTGCACCTCAACACTGCACAACTTGCACCTCACTACACTGCTCTCTCCTGGCAGTGCACCAAAAAAAGCCCAAATTAAGGAGGTGCGGGGAGGACCAGGCACAGGCGGGGGGGCCCAGATGGTGTGGGAGCCGGGGGCTGCGGCTCTACAGTTGGGTCCAGGGGTGCAGAAACCTGCTGCTGCATTTGCTGCTGTGGCTTCTCCTCCTCCCTCACTTCCTGCTGCTGAGATGCTGCCTGGGGGACATAGGTGCCGGTGGTGGCACTGGGGGGGGGCACTGGTCGGTAGTGCCACAGGAGGTGGTGGTTCCACGGCAGCAGCACCAACTCCAATATGTCTTTCTTCAGTTGGGACCCTCAAGATGTTTCTCTGGTCCAGACAAATCCATTCACCATGCATGTGCACGCCCACCAGATCGCTGCCATGTCGACTTAACCCCCGGCGCATCTCTCACCCTCCATTGTGGGATCAGTAAAGCTGTCCAGACCACAACTACACAAGCACACACACAGACACACAGAAACAATTAATGAAACAAATGCTACTAAACACAAATACTGCAGAAACACAAATCCAGACAACAAATACTCAAACAAAAGCATGTAGAGCAAAAAAAACCCAGAAAGATTTAGTCTTTTTTAAACTGCTTTTCTCCTCTCTCAGTCTCCAAGTTATCCAACTCAACCTTTTTCTCCTAATGCAAGGTGAAAGTGAAGCTGTCTTCCAAGCATGAGTCATTTCCTGCCTGCCTGGTTGAAGCATGTGACTTGCACTAGTGTAAGCCATGTGATGAGTGTGGGCTGCCAATAGAATTCTCACTCTGCCATAAAGTGAATTAAGACAGAGCAAATAACGCAAAGTCATAATTACAATGCAAAGTGATGAAGTGGGGCTTTAAAATGGACACTTCATGTTGTGGAGCAGTAACATGAAGTGGCCACTTCACTGCCACTTCTAAGTGGAATTTTACTTCACTGCATCTCTATCCCTGACCTATCCAATTAGACACATCCAGCTCCCCCACCCTACTAACGTACACTGGCCAGTGTCACCACCACATCCAAGCAAACACTGGCACAGCCCTACCCCACCAACATTACCAGCCCCCCACCCAAGCAAAAACAGACAGCAGCTTCACCTCACCAAGGTCAGCCACACATTGTGGCTCCTGACACCCACATTCAACTCCCCCACTACATTAACACATGTCCAGTACCCCCACCCCACACAAGTGAGCACAGCTAATCCACACACCCTACCAAAGTGAACACAGACAGCACTGGTAACAACGACGCCATTCCCCCCGACCCAACCCAAGAAAACACAGCCACCCATTGCAACCAGCTTCCCATATCTACACACACACACACACACACACACACACACACACACACACACACACACACCTCCCAGCCCACCATGACACATGTGGTCATCCCTCCCCCAGTCACACACACAGCCGGGTCTCTCTCTGCCCTTCCCACACACATGGTCAGATCCCCCTGCCTACACACCCATTGACATGCACACAATCCCAGCTCCCACCTACTCACACATACCCAGTTTCACCTCAAAACACAAAAACCCAGCTCCCTTACCAACATGGAAGCAGATCTGTAACACATGAAGAACAGATAAGTGCAGGACCTAGCACACAGGACTGCTAAAACCATGCTACAGCATCTGTTAACACAAAATTTCACTGGCTGGTAACAGATATTTTACAGTACTGCTGAATAAAATCTAAATGATAGCCAACTAGTCTATTACCAACAGCAATTCCAGTCACTACCATCCCATTTCAATATGCACGATTCACATTATTGGGGTCTGAGACAAGTAAGCCCACTTCAGTGCTGCAGGAGCATTTGGAAGATAAAAATACAAATTAATTATGTTAGATAGGTTACCTTGGTACAGCATCAGTGAAGTAAGGAAAATATAGACTTAACAAGAACAGATGAATTTTACACCAATACAGGAGATGAGAGAAGCCCATTTTAAGGCAGCATTTTGATAATTAAAGTACACAATACCGAATGCAGCTTTTTTCAAACAATAAAAAAAAAATAAATACATCTTGTCTGTTAGGCAGCAATTCTAATTGGTACCATCCCATTGCAATATTTTATAATAAGCCATTCAGATTATTGGGATCCAAGAGACGTAAGCCCATTTCAGGGCTGCAGGAGCATTTGGATGATAAAAATACATAGTATTATTAATTATGCTAAAGACGTTATATTGGTAAGGTGTCGGTGCAATGTGGTAAAGTGTTATAAAGGCTGAGTTAACAAGGATGGCTGAATTTTAACTAAAACCAATACAAGAGACAAGAGAAGCCCATTTTTGGTCAGCATCAGCATTTGGACAATAAAAGTACACATTACCAACTGCCACTTTTTTCAAAGAATAAGAAAACAATACATGGTACAGTGCTGAAAAGCTGTATATTAAGAAACACTATTCTTTGCACTAATGCAGCATTACTTGTTTTCAGCACACACACACACACACACACACACTTACAAATGCTGTACCAGCACCATAGAAAGTTATACAACAAATAAAGAGCACAGAGTGGGTCATAGCATGCTATACTACCTCTCATCAAACAGTCCATTAAAACTTTTTTTTTTACTTTTAACTTACTAATAAACAAACAATTCTGGCAACAATTTCTGTCGCAGTTGAGTTGAGCAGTGCCGGACAACAGCAAGTCAAGGGGAAGCAGGAAAGCAAAGAGAAGGCAGACGCATGCTTTGTAGCTCCTTTTATGCCCTTCAGATCATGGACACTGTGAACAAACGCTAGTTCCGTTTTGATGCCAACTTTCCGTGGACCAATCAGGAATCCACTTCTCTGTCCATTTTCCATGAATACGGAAAACCAATGTCCCTGAGTACATATGTAATGTAGAAAAGAACAGCTACTTACAGTAACAGTAGATCTTTGAGAGACTCTTCTCCATTGGGCCACACCTATGGAACTGCAAGCTGTTGGTGTCAGTTCCATTTGGAAATTTTTGCTAGCCAGGGGCTACCCACAATGACATGCAATGTTGGTGCTTGTTTAATCATGTCATCCTCATTGATCCTCAGTTTCCCACCAGGGATAAGCTCATACGGCCTCTTACCATAAGGAACAAGGAGACCAAAACTAGTACTAAGCACACAAGGAGAGCCATGGGACTGGAAATAACATAAACATAAGGCACTTTTGGACACCTCCAAAAAAGGCAGTGGACAGACCTGCCAGATGATACCTCAAAAAAGGTGGAAGGGGTGTAGTGTAGCACAATGGATTCTCTTGAAGATCTACTGTTACAGTAAGTAACTGTCCTATCTTCATCAAGGATATCACCTCCATTGGCCCACACCTTTGAAATAATTCCTAAGCTTTACACAAGGTACCCAGGGAAAATGGCAAAGTCTGATATACAATCAGGCCAGAAGGCCTTACAACACCACAAAACCAAAGACAGCACATCTATGAGAGACAATACCTAGACTTTAGTTCTTAGTGAAGTATGCACACTGCCCCATCAGGCAGCAGCACATATGTCAGCTGCAAAACCATTATCAAAGCAAGCAACAGAAATGTCCATAAAACAAATATAGTGGCCACACACATCACCAGGATGTTCCTTACCATGCCTCCCATACCAAAATACAATACAGTTAGTCAGCCATTTGGATGTGCACTGTTTAAAGGCAGGGGCATCCTTTTTCTCAGTAGTGAATTAAATAAAAAGCTGAGAGGACTTTCTGAAGTGCTTAGTACACCCATGATTGAAACACAGTGTTATATGTATATCAAGGGTATGAAGCAATGGCTCACCCTTGTTAGTATGCTCTAGATAATATACAGAAAGGTATTTTGTCTGATTCAATGTAAAATCAGATGGCACTAGGTTAGGATTGTGCACAGCAAAACAGCATGGTCCACAAGCGCAAAGACAAAATGCCCACTCAGCAACAGTGGACAACCAAAACACCAACCACAAGAACAGTGGCAGTGGTAGCTGCCCCAAAGACACTGACCACCACCATGCAAAACAGCACAAATATTTCTGTTTCTGCTGGGGGCTCTGCCCTCCCTCACCCCCCCGTTACAGCGGGCTTCACTTCTGAACCCCCACTTCCATTGATAATCACCTCCGGGGGGAGGCAACTCAAGGAAAGAGTGAGACCTCATGGGGGGGTCATTGAGGAAGGGAAGGGGAATGAAACAGTACAACTGGGGGTTGAGGGACAGACAGTATGCACACAAGTCAGGAGAGAGTGAAAAAAATTAAAAAACAAGTCCCAAGATGGAAACAGAAAATAACATACTTGCTGGGACCGGGATTTAAGCCCGAGCCCACCAGCATTCTACCCTCCATTGTCTGTGGCACTACCCTCTATGCTATGGCAGCTGTTCAGCTCAACTCCTCCCAGCAGAGACTTACTTAGAAACATAGACTTTGACAACAGCTAAGGACCATTTGGCCCACCCTCTCTGCCCATTTTCCTACCTATTGGATAAGCTGCAGATCCAGGTTAAACAAAGGCCTACTTTCTCCTACACCCCCAAGAGAATTGCTTTATGTCTGTCCCATGCATTCTTTAATTCCTCCACTGTTTTTGATTCTACGACCTCCACAGAAAGGCCGTTCCATGTGTCCACCACCCTCTCTATAAAAAAAACTTCCTTACTTTGCCCCTGAGCCGTCCCCCTCCTCTGTCTTGAAATTGTGCCCCTTGTTCTTGCACATCTCTTTTTCTGAAAGATACTACCATCTTGGACTTTGTTGATTCCCTTGAGGTACTTAAATGTTTGCCTGACCGTCGAGAGTTTTAAGCTAGAGTTAAAAACGTATCTATTCTCGAAAGCATATGGAGAGCGATTTTTACTGTGATTTTATTGTTATTACTGTTGTTATCATTATATTTTGTAACTAAATGTTTGTTCACCTGTACAGCGCTTTGGTTTTTGAAAAGCGCTTAAAAATAAATTTTACTTACTTACTTACTATCATGCCCCCACCTTTCCTCAAGGGTATACGTATTAAGCTCCTTTAATCCCTCTTCATATGGCTTCTGGTGCAGACCCTGCACCATTTTATTTGCCCTACTCTGGACTGTCTCCATCCTGTCTATGTCCTTGCAGAGATGGGTCTCCAGAACTGCATGCAGTACTCCAGATAGGGTCTCACCAACTGTCTGTACAGAGGGATAACAACTTCCTGTTTTCTACTGGTGATGCCTCTCCCTATGCATCCCAGTATCCCCCAACCATCCTTACTGCCTTCTCACATTGCTTGCCTATATTTAAGTCATCTGATATGACTACTCCCAGATGCCTTTCCATTTTTGTTGTTGTTAGTGCCTCCTCCCACATTGTGTACTCTTCCCCTGAGTTTTTGTTTCCCAGGTGCATTACTTTGCACTTCTTTGCATTGAATCTAAGCTGCCATACTTTTGACCATATCTCCTCCTCTCACCCCCATGACTGCAATGCAGCCACAGGGATAGCACTAACCTGACATGTGGCATTCTATCCTACTGCTGTATTGCATAGCGCTATTTTGAATGCGTGGTTTACAGCTGCATGATTCAGGATTCGCTAATCTTACCAGTTACCAAATCAGACCATCACTTTAGTAGAAAATGAGGATTGGTCCACAAAGACACCCTGACCTTGTGGAAAATCGAATAAGAAAGCTCATGCAATAGAGCCTGACCCTCAGAAATTCTATGAGAAGAAGTCATGGCAGTCAAAAACAGCATTTTCCATGAATATATCTCACAGGTCTCAGAAGGCTAAAATGGAGCCGGGTTCAATTTCACAAGTATGAAATTGAGGTTCCAAGGAGAAACCAGTTTATTGATCGGGGACACATGTGCAGAATACCCTTCAAAAACATGTGGGACATCTCTAATTGTGCCACTGTGTGCCCATCAGTAAGGGTGTGGAAGGCTAAAACAGCAGCCAAGTGCACATTACTGGACAAGTACCGGAGACTGGAGTCAGATAGAGACAAAAGTAAGATAGTCCAGTACAGTATTGACAGGACATGCAAATAGGTCCATTAAGCAGGAAACACACCATATGGAGAAGTGCTTCCATTTTAAGGAAATGTGTGTCTAGCATATTTTTAGCCACAAGCAAGACACCAGCCATCTGGAGGAACCTCAGAATGAATGGGCAATGGCTATGTCTTCAGGAGCCCACATGTAGATGCAGGCACCAAGGGTCCAGATGGACCAGGAAGCCCCGAGCCTGTGATTATAGGCCCTGACAAAGGGAAAGCTGAACAGTAGGCTCCATCACCAGATGCTGCAGAAGAGGAGACACAATCTGATGAGACCAGAAGGGAGTTACTGGTATTATGGTGGCATGCTCCACACACAGTTCAATCAAAACCTTCTGAAAGAGAGAGATGGGAGGAAAAGCATAACAGTAGCTCCCTTTCCAGGAGAAGAACAATGCCTCTCACCAAGACAAAATCAATGATCTGACATGAACAAGTAGAAACACAGCAGTTTTGTGTTGCATGGGGATGCAAAAAGGTCCAACTCTGGATGATCCTATCTTTTGAAGATGCAATTTACTGTACCATGGAGTTTATTAGTTTCCATTGTTGCACCAGAGGCTGAGACCTGCTTAGCCTGTCTGCCTAGATGTTTTGGACACCTAGGAGAAATACAGCTGATAGCTGAAAGCTGTGAGGCATTGCCCAGTACTACACTCTCACTGCTTCCCTGTGTGCACAGATGCAGATAAGCAGGGCCCTTTGGGCCAACCACCAAGGGAAGAGTTTGTCTGCATTTAAGTGTGACCCAAACATTTTGTTTTTGGTGTGAATGGAATATTTTAATGTTGCAAATTTTTATGTTGCACTTAAATGTGTGTCAGGGAAATTATTTTGACCCTACATCATGAACATGGTTCCTAGAATGTATTACATCCCACCTAAAAGTTGGTTTTGCAGAGTGACAACAAAGTCACCTTTCAACTTGTACTTAAAAATTCACACCATCCTTGTTCATGAGGTAGGGTCATGCAAACAGTATATTCAAAATTTGGGAGTAAACTATTGTAAAGCAATCAAGTTATGAGTATAAGTACTATATGTGAGACACAGAAACAGAATTTTAGTATTGCACATTTTAGTGTCACACACTTATGTGCAACACTTACTGTAAATATGTGACTATAATGTATGAGTGTCAGATTTTAATATCACATTTTAGTCTTGTATGTACATGCACTTGATAATTCCTGCCATCTTTGTTCATGAGGTATGATCATGTAAACAGTATACAGGGAATTCAAAATGTGGGTCTAAAATGAAAAATGATCAGGTATTTCATAACAGTATGTGAGACACTAAAATGTGCAACACATAAATTTAGGTTTCACAAATGCATGTGTTGCACATTAAAATCACCTTTTGACCTGCATTTGGAAATTCCCACCAATCTTCTTCATGAGGTGGGCTCATGTGAAAAGTATTTTCAAATTCTGAGGCTACAATATTGTAAAATTGTCAAGTTATGAGTAAAAGTGTGTGAAACACTAAGGTGTGAAACACATAAATATGTGTTACAAATTTATGTGTCACACTTTGAAATCACTTTTCAACCTATTCTTGAGAACTCCAACCATCCTCATTCATGATGTAGGGTCTTGTAAACAGTATATTCAAAATGTGGAACTGAAATATTATAAAATGGCCAAGTTATGAGCAAAGGTATGTGAGATGTTACAATGTGCAATTCATAAATGTATGTATCACAAATCTATGTGTGGAACTTCAAAATCACCTTCCAACCTAAACTTGGAAATTCCCACCATCCGTGTTCATGAGGTAGCATCATGTAAATAATATATTCCAAATCTGGGACTAAAATATTGTAAAACATCTGAGTTATGACAAAAAAGCATGTGAGATCCTAAAATGTGTGACACATAAATTTATGTGTGGCAAATTTATGTATCACACCTTGAAACCACCTTTTGACCTGTACTTGAATATTACCACCATCCTTGTTCATGATATAGGGTCACATAAACAGTATATTAAAAATTTGGGAGTAAAAGATTGTAAAATGTCCAAATTATGAGTAAAAGTATGTGAGATGCTAATATACGCAACACATAAATTTATGCATCTCACTTCAAAATAACCTTTAGTCCTGTATTTGAAAATTTCCACCATCCGTGTTCATGAGGTTGGGTCATGTACACAGTATATTCTAAGTTGAGACTAAAATATTGTACAAAAGCCAGGTTATGAGTACAAGTTTGTGAGAAAATAAGATGTGCAACACATAAATTAATGTGTCAAAAATGTATGTATCAAACTTCAAAATCACCTTTTGACCTATACTTGAAAATTTTCACCATCCTTGTTCATGCAGTAGAGCTATGTAAACAGTATATTCAAAATTTGGGACTAAAATATTGTTAAATGGCCAGGTTATAAGTAAACATATGTGAGACTCTCAAACGCACATGACATCACTTTATGTGTTGCAGATTTATGTTTTGCAGTTCAATACTTCCTTTCAACCTGTACTTGAAAATTCCCACCATATGTTCAAAATTTGAAACAAAAATATTGTAAAATGTCCAAGTTACAGTATGAGAAAAATGTGCAACACTAAAATGTATGACACATAAATTTGTGTGTCACACTTTGAAATCACCTTTTGACCTGTAGTTAAATATTCCCAAAATTCTTGTCTTTGAGGTAGGGTCATGTAAGCAGCATATTCAAAACTTGGGACTAAGATATTGTATAAATCCAAGATATGAGTAACAGTATTTAAGACACTAAAATGTGCAGCACATAAATATATGTGTTGCAAATTGATGCATCACACATCAAAATCATCTTTCAACCTGTACTAGAAAATTTTCACCATCCTTGTTCTCTAGGTAGGGTCATGTAACCAGTATATTCAAAATCTGGGACTAAAGTATTATAAAATGGACAGGTTATGAGTAAAAGTATATGTGACACTAAAATGTGTGATACATCAATTTATGTGCTGCAGGGCTGGCTCAGTGAAGGACTGTGGTATCGATGCCTTGCCTCCTGCCATGCTGATGACCCATGTTCATGGCATGAGCAGGTCACTGGGGGTTGGCCAGGCAGGGAGGGAGAGAACTGAGCATCCAGAGGACTGCTCTCCTCTCACAGGGAGGGAGGGATCCACTGGTCAGTGTTAGCCTGGCCCCTAGCAGAAGCTCAGGATTGGAACACCAACACTGACTATGGGGGGATGGGAGGTGGGGCAGATGCCCAGCGTGCTGCACATGGGAGTGTGCTGGACACTGCCTTGGTGTCATTATATACCTTACCCCTGCACTAGGGGTGGAAACAGGAAAATGGTCCCAGTTGCATATGAAGACCATGGACTTCCGCAGGCCCCTCACCTGACAACTCAGGCACCTCCTGAATCTGGATCCAGTCTGGCAGGTCAAGGGGACTTCCCATCTCCTGCCACAGAGGGCATGCCATGGGAGATACCAGGAGAAGGTAAGTCCTGGGAGATGCCGGGGTGACAGGGCTGAGAGGTCCTGTGGGAAGGAGAGCCAGCAGTGACAGGGGAAAAATAAAGTGGTATATTTACATTTGCTGCATCCTGTGCAGCCCAACATGCATTACCTAGGTCAGCTTTTCCCGAATGTGGCGGTAACCCAATGCTACTATACCCAACGCTAGTGCTCCTGACAGGGCAAGGAAGCAGATGTGACTGACCTCGTCGGAGCTTCAGGAAAGGACAGCTGGATGGGGTTGCTGGCTGAGCTGCCCCAGTAGTGTGGAGGTGACTACCACTGAGTACTCGGCAGCATACTGTGCATCACCCAGGTTCTGGTCTGGGTCATGCCATTTTACACATCACACCCCCGTAACTATTATAATTTTACTCCAGGGTCTGCTCCCCCTCAGAGTTGGATATTTTAATTACGGGGGGTGTGGGGGTGCATGGGGGTGAAGCCCCCCACATTTTACCATTAATATCACTGAAATGCCCAATGCACAAATTACGGGCATTTCAGTGATTCGGGACACTGTTTTCCAGGCCAGTTTGCTTGGTATGACAAGCGTCAGCATATCGAGTTTTGTGTTTACATGGTATATCGAATAAAATACCAAACAAAAAAGTGTATGTATTGCACATTTATGTGTCGCACTTTGTAATCACCTTTCAACCTCCGCGTGAAAATTCCAACTATCCTTGTTCATTAGGTAGGGTCATGTAAACAGTATATTCAACATCTGGGAGCAGAATATTGAAAACAGCCAAGCTATGTGTAAATGTGTGTGAAAGACTAAAATGTGCAATACATAAATTTATGTTTTGCACATTAAATTTACCTTTTGTTCTGTATTTGAAAATTCCCATTATCCTTGTTCACGAGGTAGGGTTATGTAAGTAGTATATTCAAAATTTGGGATGAATATATTGTAAAACGGCTAGGTTATGAGTAAAAGTATGTGAGACACTAAATAGTGCAACTCATAAATATATGAGTGGCAAATTTATGCGTCACACTTTAAAATCACCTTTTGACCTGTTCTTGAAAATTCCCACCATCCTTGCTTATAATGTAGGGTCCTATATACAGTATATTCACAATTTTGGACCAAAGTGTCACACATGTAAGTGTAACACTAAAATGTGTGATGCCATGTTGTAAATTTTAGTATTGCAGCTTAGCATCACACTTAAATGTATTTTAAAACTCCTATGATCATTGTTCATGAAGTCAGTGGCTCAGTAGATAGCACCTTTGCCTCTGATGCCAGGAGATCAGAGAGCTGTGGGTTCAGTTACCACATCTGGCACTTGGGTTAACATCCAAATACTGACACTGTAGTGCAGCATGAGGGGGGGATGCTGCACTTCTGAGGTGCTGTCTTTTGGATGATACGTTAAGCCGAGGGCCCATCTGCCTGGACTGGTGGTAGTTCAGGCAGATGTTAAAGATCCCATGGCATTTCTCATAAAGAGCAGGAGAATTTCCCCGGTGCCCTGGCCACATTTTCCCCCTCTTCATTAAAAATACCACAAACAGCTTAATCTGGTTCAATTTCAGTTGCTTACCATCTGTATCCCCCCTGCCCCTGAAAAAGGGACTTCTAGTCCCAGTTGGCCTACCGGGTCAACAAAATTCAATAAATGAGGTAGGATCATGTAAGTAGTTCTGTATATTCAAGATTTGTGACTACAATATTGTAAAATGGCCAATTTAAATGAATAAAATTACGTGAGACACTAAAATGTACAGCACATGAATTTATGTGTCACAGATTTATGTATTGCACTCTGAAATCCCCTTTTGACCTGTACTTGCAGCTGCATTATAGGGGTGCTAGCTATGCATTTGAGCAGACTTGATAGACTGTGAGGCCTGTTTGTGTTGGAAAGTTTCATATGTTCATAAGTAGCAACCAGTATATTGAAAAGCTGGAACTAAAATATGGTTAAATGGACAAGTTATGAGTACAAGTATGAGACACAAAAATTGAATGTTTGTGAGGCACATTTTAGTGTTGCATATTTAAGCCAACTCTAAAATGTATGACACATAAATTTACATGTTGCAAATGTATGCGCTACAGTTAAATGTACAGCACATAAATTCTCAGCTCACAACACATAAATTGGCCATTTTGGAAAAATTACACTCACATTTCCAAACAAAAGATATTTCTGGCTCATTTTGAGAAAAACAAGCAGCAGAATTGTGCTTAACAGGTCCTGTTTAGCAAGATTCCTTTTTTGGGGGGGAGGGGGCGAGGTTATTATAAATTCTTCATTTGTATGTATTTCAATTTTCTTTCAACAGAGTTAAAAAAAAGTTGGCAGCCATCATGAATGATATTTTTTTTTTCAGAAATGATAAACCACTTATTTTTAAAAAAGGTAAATGCTCATTAAAGGTACAGTTATCTTTGATATCAGAGGGTTATCCTAAAACCCTACTGAGCATGCACAGAAAAAAAATTAAATATTATAACTCCGGAACCAATTAGTATTTTTTTCATGAAACCTTTGAAAGGCACTATCTTAGTACAGGCTGCTTCTACCCTAAAAGTTCCAGAAAAAAAAATCTGTACCATCTAGGCTGTAGGTAAGAGTATATTAAGTATGGGAAAAAACACAGTTTTTCATTAACATTTGATATTCAGTATCTTGGAAGCCACAATAGATGAAGTCACACATGTTTTTAGATCTTGAGACTATGTCACAAGGACAGTGCAGGCCAAATTTTGGGCTATTTTGTTGAATACAGGAAACAGATTGGGAATCAAGGACCCACTCACCCACAAATATTTTATAGTGTTTTATTTTTTTTTAATTTTTAAGAACAATGATGACCGGTGTATGGGTCAACAAAACATCCTGACCCCATACCAGCATTTCAGAATAATCATTCCTTAGGGTTTCTCTGGTAAAAGTCTAAAATAACAGTTTTCTAATATTATCACTTTTTTGATTTATACAAAATAAAACTTTCTTGCTTACATCAGTCCATAAAAAACATCTTACAATTGATAATAAATTAAGCAGCTGACTAAGCAATCTTGTTCCCTTCATTTTTTTTAATTTATTCTTTCTTTTTGGGAAAAGGTTAAACACACATTTCACATCTCTGCTTTGCTGCTTAATATGTAATGTTTACCTTATCACTTTCTTTCATTTGCCATTTTTTTGAAATCTAGAGAAAGTTAGAGCAGAGCCATTGAATAACCATTTCCTTATCTTAAAATTCTCAAACTTAAAAAAAAACCTCTTTTTGTTTTGTACTGATGTTTTTAGATGTTTTAGAATGGCACAGCCTCTTGCTTTCTCTCTCTTGTAAGGCAATGTACTCACCACTGACTGGCCTTTTATAGTTTGGAGAGATGTGAATCAGGCACACAGTGATGCACTGCTCCACATGATCAATCATCATACGATCAGCGTCATTTATTTATTTATTTAAAGTTTAATGACCAGGTAGGCGCACTGAGACACACAAGTCCCTTTTTCAGGGGTGACCTGGGGAATAAACACATTCCAAGCATGGTGGGCAAATATAGTATTGTACAGAGGCATATATATGGGAAATAAATATACAGCATATATACAGGATGTCAGGAGCAGGCCATGGTTACAGGTGAAATCTACATAAATAATAATACGTGATCAGGCAGTAAGTACAAAGATATTGTCAAACCACATTGAATGTCAGGAGCAGACAATATTTACGTGTAGTATCTGGGAGGGTCAATAATTACAGAGATAATGATACATGACCAGGTAGTAAGTACAAAGATGTGATCAAGCCACGTTGAAGTGATCTACATGTACAATATAGGATTTTATGTACAGAGAGCACTACAGTACAGTATAAGATTTTATTTACAGAGAACACTACATATAATACAGATAATTACATAGAAAACATCCAAGGATGATGGGATGGGGAGCAGGGGAGTGGGAAAGAGAAGGTGCAAAGGAGAGCAGAACTTTTCAGCAGACAGTTAGTTGCAGTTACTGTTGCATACAGAAGGTGGGAAGAAGATCTCCTCAAGGTGTTTTTTTAAGAGGGGAAGAGTCTTACGTGAAAGTAGAGTGTGAGGGAGGTTATTCCACTTTTTGGTTGTGGAGAACAAGAAGGATCGCTGGCCAATTGTTAAGCGAGGCCTAGGTATATTTAGAATTGGGATGTGAGAGGATCTAAGGTTCCTGTGGATGGGTTTGATGGTGAGTAGATTCAACAGGGTAAGAGGCAAGGGGAGATGGACAAGTTTGAAAGTGGTACAGAGCACAGGGAAGTCCTATTTGACCTCAAAAGATGGCCATCCAAGGGTGTTAAGTACACCACAATGGTGAGCACGAGCCGGGGCCTTGGCAGCAAAGCGAGCAATTCTTTGGTAGGTAGGGTCACCACCTTTGGATGAGGTAAAAACTGGATGCTAAACCACACCCCAAACTCCGCCTCTGGCTCCACCCCCTTTTTATGACTGGCGAGTATATCGCTCCTCCTCCAAAGACATTTGTAATGTTGAAATGGACATTAGTAGTGATAGGAAATCATTTTTATATTGTTATTTATTTGATTTATTTATTCAGTTATTTATTTTTTATTCTTAGGCAACCAGGTTATCTCCCATAGGCCACATAGCCCATTTTACAGGTGTGACCCAGGAATACAGGAAGGTTAAGTGACTTGCTCAGGGTCACACAGTATGTAAGTGGAGACTGTGGGAATCAAACTTAGGTCTGCTGAATGTGCCAATCTCATCCACAGCTTATTGCTCAGCCCTCTGTTAAACACTCTCCCATTTCCTTTCCATGACAGTCATGTATTCTGATGCTTTGACAAATGTTTGATAACTTAATTATTGGTGCTTGTGGTACCCTTAATACTGCACTGAGTTCCCCTTTACCTCAGCAGCTACTGCTGTTTCTTTTCATATTTCTAAGACATTCCACAATTTCAGACACACCATCCCATGCTGTTTATCTGAATGACCTGTAAAAGTGTAGCTAATATCATGGAATGTTCAGGTAATACAAAAAATAAGAGCAAATGTAGTGATAAAAGCATTAAAAGTTAGAATAGTGCTTGAACAAAAATTGGTCTAAAACATACCACAATATAGGACAAACAAAAAGAAACACATGAGAGCACATAAAGGTGTAAAAGCAGTTTCCTGTCATAGCAGTAAAAGACCATACTTAAAATTCAGAATGCAAAAGATTAGGTTAATTTACTGCTAATGATCTTAATGGCCATACTTTACACCTCCCAGACAGACTGGTCTTACAAGAAAAGGCAGGTCTGAATGACTGTGCTGTCAGAACTTCTTTGTAACCTAGACATGCAATACAGCCAAAACAGTGAAGGATTTGATACATCAGTTTTAAAAGTATATGAGCACTCAAAATGGCCCAAAAACCGGACTGCATTTAATCAAAACCAGATGACTGGATAAGGACCCTAAAAACCAGATTATCAGGTCAAAAAATGGATAAGTGGCAACCCTACTGGTAGGTTACCTTGAGTTTTGCCAATAACAGTTTCTTAGTGGAGTGGAGTATTGGGGCACCATAAAACAGGCCCATGAGAAGGGTAGCTGTGACAATAGTCTTCCTTGCTTGGTGTGTTAGGTAAGGAGCAGTTCGATATAGAAGACCAAACTTTTGGTTGGTTGCCTTAATCACATTAATCATGTGAGTATCAAAGGACAGGTGCTCATCGAGTGTCAGACCAAGATATTTAAAGGAGTTGACCCCTTCAGTCCTTACCCTGGAGGAGGAAGTGACCACTAGTGGAGATTGTGGGTCCATGCTTGAAGGAGGTGTACTAGAACAATAAGGAGTTAGTTTTCTTGGTGTTCAGCACTAACAGGTTCTCTTTGAACCAGGTTTCTAGGAGCTGGAAGTCTTTCTCGAGTTCGGAGTTGATGCAGGAGACATCGCTGAAGGATCTGTATAGAATAGCATCATCAGCGTAGAGCTGTATTGATGCCCCCCGCAGTTCATTGGCAGGTCATTTATGAAGACTGAGAATAATAGAGGCCCTGTAATTGAACCCTGGGGGACCCAGTCAGTGATAAGAGACAAAGATGATATGGTTTCAGCCCACTTAATGCATTGAAACCTATTGGATAAGTAGTCCGAGACCCAGGCCGAGGGAAAGGAGTTTAACGATTAGAAGTGGGTGACTAACAAGATCAAAGGCCTTCATCAGATCAATGAAGACAGCCTCAGTGGCTTTAACCTGATCCATAGCCTGGAATATATCTGCTGTGACATGTTGGAGAGCTGATTCCATCCCATGCAATTTCCAAAATCCATGTTGATAGATTTTGAGGGCATTGGTTTGCTCAAGATAGGAGTATAGCTGGTTATACAAGATTCTTTCTTGAATTTTAGTGATTGGGCATAGAATGGAAATTGGTCTGTAATTTTCTACTAGGTTGGTAGGGCCACTTTTGTGGACTGGGACAACAACCACAATTTTCCACTTGTCTGGGATGGACTTGTTTATAAGCAGGGTGAGCGGGTGGGAAAGTGCAGGTGCCCCTAATTTAAGAAACATTTGATGGAGGGAGTTGAATCTGGGTGAGCGGTCAGGCTTAAGAGATATTAGAAGTGTAAGGACCTCTTTGCACTAGGTGAGTTTAATATGGAACTGTGGGTGGGGGGCATATCACCTGTGCACCTGACCTGTAATATTGCAGCACCTAGCAACAGTAAACATAAAATCACTAGTTGTCCCAGATGCCATAAAATTTGTAAGCAACAATCATGTTTATCAAATTTCTTTATAATCACCCTCTCACCAGAATTTTAATCTTGTAAATTATATTCCTTCCATTCTAAAGAATATTTTATTCTATGATAGGGTCAAGTTATTCACTGATCCCCATTCTATACTACCAGTTACTTAGACATATTCTTGCAGAGTGAAGGATGATCCTGTCAGTTACAGAATAGTTCAGATATGGCTAAAAAGTCACTAATACAGCACAGTTTGCACACACATTGTATTCTAACCCATTATATCCCTCAAATCATCCTCTAAAAATTCTCTTAAATCAGAGGAAATACAAAAGGAAGCTGTTCTGTTCTTGTATTTGAGTTGGGAAAGGGGGGCTTCTGAAAGAGTGATTATAAAATAGGTTACCAATCTATATTGTCATTTAGTCCAAATCTTGGATCTGTAGCCTGGAACCTGTCTATATAATAGGTTTATATTAATAGCAACTTAATCCTAAAATCTCCACCCCTACAGTCCATCTCTATCTTTTCCAGTTAAAAAAATCTTAAGTAAGGCAATTGATGTTTTGAATCCATAAAATATCTTGCCACTGAGGGTGTAATATCTTCCCTCCACATATGACTTTTGTGTTCTCCAATCCTAGACTTGAACTGTCTCTGTTTTATCTATGTATATTTTGTCACAGAGACACTTAAGTAAATATTGTATACTACAGCCATTGATTGACGGTTAACAAATCATTTGATATCAACATATTCATCTCTGGCAGAATTTCTCAATTTTTTAATCCTATATGTATTGTTACAATGCATACAGTATCCACATTGATAATTTCCTCGTAAGTCTAATGTTGATAAAAACTGAATTGGTTTCTGGGACAACAACCACAGTTTTCCACTTGTCTGGGATGGACTGAATGAGGAAGGATCTATTTATAAACAGGGTGAGCGGGTGGTATCCACATTGATAATTTCCTTGTAAGTCTAATGTTGATAAAAACTGAGTTGATTTCTGTTACGGTACCTTATGTTGTGTATGTTTTAATCTGTCCCGTATTGTTCTGTTTCTTTAGACAAATACCACAGGCCTTTCTTGAAATAACTTTGATCCCATGTATGTGGCTTGTAATACATCCCAATGTTTATTAATGACATTCTTAATCTTAAAGAAAACATCATTTTATGTTGTCACTAAGAGAATTTTCTGGCTCATAGATACCTCCCTTCCCTTTTCTACCATGTTCAAAAGTCTTGTACTCTCCTGTGTTTCTGTTCTCTCTCTTGCTTCATGCAGTATCCTCAATTTGTATCCTCTTTCTCTGAATCTATCATATCTTCAGAAGTATTTTGAAATTTTGGTTTTCTGTACAATTTATTTTAGCTCTAAGCATTTTGCCACATGGAATCGATTCTATTAACTTATTAGAATGTAAGTTTCTGCTTTCAAAATTGTATTCTTGTCTGTAGGTTTCCTATATCTTTATGGGGGAAACTTTGTTTGAATTTAAATGTGATCCGTGCAAATATTATTCTGCACTCATCTGCCTATGCCGCTGCTGGTATAATGGTGGTTGCTACCAGTTACCACTGTCTTAGCTT
The DNA here is from genome assembly GCA_016271365.2 of Neoceratodus forsteri. Classification (NCBI taxonomy): domain Eukaryota; kingdom Metazoa; phylum Chordata; order Ceratodontiformes; family Ceratodontidae; genus Neoceratodus; species Neoceratodus forsteri. Next base: position 760,370,432 of record CM057455.1, on the reverse strand, counting down.
GTTATAAGTCATTATATATGCAATGTCAACCCATTTGTATTTGTCTAACAGATGTAACTCTGTAATTGACTAACTGATGTAAATCGGTCCAAACTGTGTGCTTGTAGATTCCTTTAATTTCTTTTTTCTTTTGTTACTTCAAAGCATTGTAATCATCACTTCCTCTGTAAACTGTGATATACGTACTTACAACATATTGTATCTCCCAGGTGGACCCTGAAAAAGGGACTGCAATGTCTCAGTGGGTTCACCCAGTTACCAAAATTCAAATAAATAAATAAAATAAATAAATACTGTTTTGAAGCTAATGTTCTCTCCTTCTTATATATTAAGAGGTCCAAAAATGAGATTTCTGATTCACTGCTGATTTTTTTACAAAAACTAAGTGGTTTATTCTTGTATTAAGAAAGATGTGAAAATCTTCTGTTAGTGTGTCCTTTTTGTTGGGTTTTGGCAGGACTCTAAACCTGATGGCAAAACATGACACAGAAGACAGGTGTCAAAGAATAAAGATTTATTCCCCAAATACATGTACATAGGACAGTGTACCTGCTGGGAGTCCGGAACCTCCAGACACCCCGTGTCATTATAGAAAAACTCAGTGAAAAACAGGATTACACAAACATTACCTGATAACAGGCTTATCCACATAGTAGAAAAGCTAAACAAAGCATTTCTATTGGTGGGTATGGTGGGCAGCTCACATCCAAGGCCGTTAGGTTTTGCATGTACACAGTGATATGCGTTATGCTGACTAAAACTACTTTTGGGTTACAATAGAATGATTCATAAAATATGCTGATCATAGCAATATGTCTAATAACTATAGGTGGTGTGCTAAGACCACAAATATAACTATACTGAATAGTACATCACAACAAGCTTGAGTAAATACTAACATCCTTTATGCTGTATCATAAAAACATGGTAGTCCACATTAGGAACTGTAGATCAGGCAGGTCTACATATTCCTCCCTTCCGTTGCCTGAATAAAGAGGCAACAACACTAGGGAAAATGTCATTGGTTACATTCTAGCTGCATGGTTTTCATAAAGAAATGTCAATTGTGCACAATGTTTGAGCATGTGGCATAGACAGCAAAAGGTAATAATGAGAAAAAAAATCAAGAAAACTTAAAGAATAACAAAATCTTTAAAAGTAAATACAACCATGTGTTGGACAATGCAGTATTTAAATCACCATCATGAAATAATTTATTCAAAGAATCACCTACCTTAGTAGTGTTGTTACTAATATGGATACAGTGTATATCCTTGCTCTCTAACAAGGATCTAAGATTCAGGGTGAGTGGGTCAATATGCATATTAAACACTGGTAAATACTGTGAAACAGCATTCAGATAGTCAGGGTCACTGTCAATGTAATCACAGTCCAGGGTAGGAACAGAGGTGATAACCATATCGACAATGACAGTACGTTAATGAGGTACAACACAGAAGTTTGGCATAGTGATGCCATACACCAGAGGTCCATAAGAAAAAGCCTTGTAGTTGGTAACAACACAGTATTGTCCATCAGTATTGTGCATAACTCAAACTTGAGGAAGGCACCATTTCATGAGCTGGACAGGGCAGGTTATGAAGGCATTCGTCAACTGGCTGGCAACGCATTTTCCATCTTCTCTTGAGGCATGAGTGACATTTGGATTGTCAAAAGGAGCTGTGACATTAACATTGTCATTGGCAAAGAGGTCATTATTAAATATATATGACCAGTCAATAGAGTACGTCGAGTAACCACAAACAGGCACAGGCACATCAAAGACGTCACATCTGTGCAAATAGTGGTAACCCTGTTTGGCACAACAGTCAGTATGTGGGGCTACCCAGGCATCCAGTTGAGGATGAAAAACCAGCAAGAGAGGCAAGCTGATACATTCTCTATAGATGCTGCCCTCTAGAGGACCCATGCAGTGAATGTTTGCCAGCTTGTCGAGGACTGCAGAATCTTTGTCAAAGATTGGTAATGACACAGTGAAGGTAACTTACATAGTGTCCCGGACAGTACATTGACCCATGATGTAACAGGGTCCTTGGTTTAGATGTAGAGTTACATAGCCCAAGTTCCATGTTGTTGCCAATGAAAAGGATACAGTCCTATCTATGCACCTGGTAGTTCATGTCAGTGTTCTACAGTACGGGCAATACCATTTAACCATATGTCTATCATGGATCAAATCCAGAATCTGCCCTGATTCAAGATCTTGGAAGAGATTGGTGATAGTGTTAATAGCAAAAGTACCATAAGATGAAAAAATAATCTCCCTGCCTATGTGTTGCTCTGAGACTTCTTTATTGTTTTGGGAGACCAATTCACTGAGTTTGTTTCAGGTCTCATTAAATAAACGTGCAATATTGTGCATGTTATACACTGTGAATCTTTCCTCCTGGGAAATATCATCAATTCCATGTAGCAAGGGCTGCATCACATCCTGACCTAATTTGCTGTTGAAAATTTTAGTTTGACTTTGAATTCTAGCAAAATTGACTCGGTTCCAAATTGACATTCCTGAGCCAAACATACCTGTAACAGTGCCCGGTTATGCCTGTTACATCAGAAAATCCCAAACTCCGTTTTGGACATTTGGGCCCGAAAACCACTCGGTGTCCCGTACCATGGTGCCCAGCTATAGGGTCTTGTGTGTGTGCTTGATATGCTGCCATTAAATCTAACAACATAACAGTGTGGAACTTTGCAACATTCATTGAGGAACAGTGGCAAACCCAGCCACGTGCCAGTGAGTGAGGTTTAAAATAACAGGAACATACATAAATTGAAATATTATTAATGAGAGTCCCAGGGACAGAGGTAGCAGTCAAACCACTGTATGGGCCTGACTTCATGTCTGGATATTCCAAAGGATTGTCCTTTGATGCTAGGATGACTGTAAGGAAAAAAGTAGCTGTTGCAATGGAGTGATTGGAACAGTATTGGTGCATGGTGGTATTAGGGAATCTGGTGCAAACGTCTGGACTCATCATTGCTGTAAGGTTGTAGAACCCTGTATGTTGCTAGTTAATTTGGCATATGCACAAAGTTTCATTGGGGCAAATAAGAGTGTTGGGCCAGCCTTGGAAAGCCTCTTTGACAAGGCAGGCTACTTGAATTTGCTTTCCAGGAGGGTTGTCGGTCTTCCATTCAATCTGTAGAGTGGAGTAGTCTGGAGATACCACCATGTCATTGAGGTAGGCATCTTTTCCTTCACACACAGTCATATAGGTGGATGGAAGGTCAATGGTCTCCCCTCTAGTGGAAGATGGTGAGATGTGGGAAAGGAAGTAGTCTGGATTTGCAGGGTTCAAGACATGGAGAAATCTGTGGAGATCCATTTGGTGGAATTCTGAAATGCTTGCCACTGAGTATGGCAGAAAACAGAGGAGAGTTAACATCATTTCTAACAAGCATTTGTCAATGCCAAATGTTGCTTGCTTGTATGTGCTGTTTAGTATTTGGAAGTGATAGTTCCATGCCTTTCTCCCAAGTCATCCACTGTGTCTTTCCGCTCAGTATTCAGAGAAGAGTGGGAGGGGCAAGGGCCACAGCAGTACAGCAGTTGCCAAGGAAGTGAAGAGGTGGACAATAGTCCATTCAAAGGCAAAAGAGTCCTGCAGGAGCTCACTAAATTGAAGGTGGACAAAGCGATGGAACCAGATGGCATACGCCCAAGGATATTAAGAGAACTGTGAAGGGAGATAGCAGTACCTCTGAAAGCCATGTTCACTGAGCCATTCAAACTGAGTGAATTGGAGGAGGGCACATCTGGTCCCTCTACACAAATGCAACAGCAGGGAGGAGGCAGGGAACAATAGGCCGTTCAGCCTCACCTCAGTAGTGAGGAAGATCATGGAGGCATTGCTTAAAGAAAGGATAGTTAGGCATCTAGAAGCTATCAGAGCCTAGGACCATAGACAACATAGATTCACAGTGGGGACATCATGTCAGACAAATCTGGTTGATTTCTTTGACTGGGTGACAAAGGAAGTGAATCAGGGTGGGGCAGTGGACAACGCTTACCATGATTTCAGCAAAGCCTTTGACACCATCCCACATAGGAGGCTGATAAACTAGCTGGGTAGGCTGGGCATGGGGGAAAGGGTGGTAAACTGGGTTAGAAATTGGCTAACAGACAGGGGCAGAGAGTGGAGGTAAATGGGGTGCAGTCTAGGGAGAGGGGCTGACCAGTGGGGTGCTGCAGGGTCTTCATTAGTAACGCTGCAGAATGGCTGAAGGGAATTTCTTCACCAAATTTTCAACATAGCCAGTTTAAGACCTCTGCTCATGAACAGTGTCACTGTGATTTTCTTAATGTGTCCCAAACATTGATTGCGCACACCGACTGCACCATTGTGCGCTACATGGGCGGAAACACATTTTGGGTGAGATATGAAAATGGCAGCTATACTGCTCATAAGGAGGTGTGGTAAAATGGCAATGTTGAAAATCTGGAGTGAAAATATTGAAAATTCACAAACTTACGAGCGTACGTAGGAACTGCGCAATGCATGCTCGTAAAACAGTCAATTTTAGGAATTTTTTCACCAAATTTTCAACATAGTCATTTTAAGACCTCTGCTCATGAACAGTGTCACTGTTATTTTCTTAATGTGTCCCATACATTGATTTCGCACACCAACTGTGCCATTGTGTGCTACGTGGGCGGAAACATGTTTTGGGTGAGATGTGAAAAATGACAGCTGTACTGCTCATAAGGAGGTGTGGTAAAATGGCAATGTTGAAAATCTGGAGTGAAAATATTGAAATTTCATGAACTGATGAGCTTATATAGAACTGCAATGCACGCCAAAACAGTCATTTTTAGGAATTTTTTCACCAAATTTTCAACATAGCCATTTTAAGACCTCTGCTCATGAACAGTGTCACTGTGATTTTCTTAATGTGTCCCATACATTGATTTCAGCACACCGACTGCGCCATTGTGCGCTACATGTACGGAAACACATTTTGGGTGAGATGTGAAAAATGACAGCTGTACTGCTCAAAAGGAGGTGTGGTAAAATGGTAATGTTGAAAATCTGGAGTGAAAATATTGAAAATTCATGAACTTACGAGCGCGCGTAGGAACTGCGCAACGCACGCTCGAAACTCATTTTTAGGAATTTTTTCACCAAATTTTCAACATAGACTTTTTGAGAGCCCACCTTATAAACACTGGCAGTGTCATTTTGTTACTTGGTCCTGAAAGGTGATTTCAAGAAGTGACCGTGAAATCACCCTTCAGGCCCGAATAACACCATGACAGTGCAATAATTCATGAGGAGGGGTCCTAAAAACCCCATGTTGAAAATGGGCCCCAAATTCCCCAAAATGCTGGAGATATGCAACAAAGTTGAAAAAACCCTATTTATTCCATTATACAGCTTACCAGCATTTCCTCAGTTCGTGGTCGACTTTGAAGAGTGCAGATGTTCCCGGTCCACGAGATCGTCACCGAGCTCGGAGGTAAGTATTAGGTGAGGGGGTGTGGGAGGCAGGTGGGCATTGGGTGGGTGCAGGTTGTGGGGGCAGGGAGACTATGAGGGACTGTTTTTTTGTTTACAGGTTGTTGTTTTTAAGACGACGCGGGACGTTTGCCACGCTGGGGTGGTCTCCCAGCTTGGCAGCTGGAAAGGCTGTTTGGGGGGGCTGGAGCCGAGGGGGATTGGGCACCCCGTCGGCCATAACAAGCTTTGCCACACTGGGGCGGGCTCCCAGTGTGGCACCTGGAAAGCTTTTGGGGGAGCGTGCAGCGGTGGAGCTGGCGGGGGATTGGGCACCCCCATTGGCTATAACAAGCTTTGCCATGCTGGGGTGGGCTCCCAGCATGGCACCTGGAAAGCTTTTCTGAGGGCGTGCAGCCATGGAGCCGGCGGAGGATTGGGCACCCCAGTCGGCTATAACAGTTTTGCCATGCTGGGGTAGGCTCCAGCATGGCACCTGTACAGCTTTTTGTGGGGGCGGAAGCCAAGGGTGGATTGACACCCCTGGCCGCCATACAGTGTGTGTGGGGGAGGAGCGCATCAGCATGCAGTATGCATGCTTGCGTGTGTGTGTGTGGGGGGCTCTGCTCACTGAAGCGGAGCTCTTCCTTTCAACTGTACGACCACTGCATTTTCAACTGCTGTCATAGACAGCTACAGCAGTGATTGGGGAACTGGGACCATGCCTGCAAACACACTGACTGAATTGGAAGACGGCTTCCACACCTCTGAAAACTCGGATGATGGCACTATGTTTCTTGCACATGCGTGCAAGCAACATAAAAATGAAGAAAACACAGAAAGGTAAACTTGGGGGAAGGAGCATTAATCACCCTTGTACAATTTATCTGTGGGGGGTTTTGTGGATTGTTATCCACACTTGGTAGACATCAGGGCTCAATTTGTTGATGATGTCATAGGGGTCCACCCATTTGTTTGCAAATGGGTCGGCAGAGGTGGAGAATTTCAGTACCATAACTTGGTCTCCTACTTGCCTATCAACTTCTTTGACATTCTTGTCAAAGTACATGTTGGACTGCTGCTGGGCCTGGCCCAAATTCTTGGTAGCACAAAGGTAGGTCTGTACTAGATTGTCATTCAGCTGTGTGACATAAGCATCCACCAACACTCTGTCTGAAGTAGGGGTATTCAGATCAGTCCACAGTGTTCTGGTAGTCTTATTTGTCTGCTGATCACCACCATGAAGGGTGTGCACCAGTTTGTTGCAGCCAGAGTAGCTCTGATTGCCATTAGGAATAAGGGCAACAGAGCGTTCCAACCTTTGGGGTTCTCATTTGCAAATTTAGACATTAACTTGATCTGTCTGTTGGCTGTCTCTACCTGTCCAGATGACTGAGGATGGTATGCAATGTGGAACTTCTGGCTAACTCCCAATAACTCCAAAAATTCTTGCATTAGTTCTGTAAAACTAGTCCATTTGTCAGAGTCCACCTTGAGAGACAGACCCCACCTGGCAAATATATGATTTACCAGGATTTTTGTGGCAGCTTTCACCATGTTCATTCTGCATGGGAAGGCTTCCACCCATTTCAAGAAAAGTTTGATCATCACAAGTGCGTACTTGTGCCTACTGGTGGTAGGCAAGGGTCAGATGAAATCATTTTGAATTGCATTCCAGGGGCCTGATTGTCTTTGCAGGAGTAGTTTGGCATTTTTCTTGCCAGGAATAGGGTTGTTCTAAGCACAGGTAATGCACTTGTCCACATAATGTTGGACATCTGTCATCATACCAGGTCACCAGCCTATGGTTTTCAGTTTCTGCAGGGTCTTGTCTACCCCTTAGTGTTCACCCATAGGGGTGTCATGGACCTGGTGGATGAATTCTGATTGGAGTGTTTTGGGAATTACCCACAGTGTTTGATCACCAGAGTGGTACAGGACCAACTTCTGGTCTGTAGAGAGGTAAAGGTTTTCAGAATGTTTTCTGAATGGATTATTCAAAGACATTTCTTTTTCTGCTTCCTTTGAGAGGTATTCATATACCTCTTTTATCTCTGGATCTGCCATTTGCACTGCAGTTAGATCCAGAGGGACCACTTTGGTCCACTTGTGTGCGGTCACTGTGTGTGTCCCAGTGGGGTGGTGCATAGTCCATACCCCCTCACCTCCAAGCACCACCTTTTCTTAAGGTGTCTGCTCGGTCATTGTATGCATGGAAAGGCTCTGTTTTAGAGTGGACCTTAACCTTGTGTATGTAAAGCCTAAAAACAAATTGTTCAGCAAGACTAACAATGTGTATAAACAGGTCTCTGTATTTCATAGGGGTGCCTTCCGAGCAGGCAAAATCATGGATCTTCCATAAGGGAAGAAATTCAGTCAGAGAACTGCACATCCAGGAAGAATCAGAGAAGATGATGTTCTCCTTCATGGTAGGAGGAAGATCCATCTTTAAAGATGCAGCACAATGCAGGATCTTTTAGGTTTTGCTTGGTGGCAGGAAGGAATGGGCCTGGTTCTGGCAGGATGGGTGGCTCTAGGCCACACTCATTGAGATCCCTTAGTATAGGAGTCAATGTGCCAAATAGAGGGCATTTTTGCAGAAAGCACAGTGATGTTTTGATCCTGTAGCAAGAGAGACCAATGGGTGAGGCTGGTGTTAGACACATTGCCATCTCTGATTCTATCAGTCAGTAGGACGTTTCTAGGGGTGTGGTTGGTGGTGTGCAGCACAATAGGGGAAATCCTATGATGTAGGTGAAGTGTTTTATGGCCCAAAAGGTCGCCAAGAGATTCCTCTCACACAGAGAGTACTTCTGCTCTGCAAGGGAGAACATCTATGAGGCATAGGCCATAGGCCTCAGGGTGCCATTTATCTTTTGTGCAAGGACTGCTGACATGCCCTCATCAGAGGTGACAGTTTCCAGATGGAAAGGCAGTTCTGGGTTAGGAGTGACCAAAGCTGGAGCAGATGCCAAAGCCTTCTTTAAATAAGTCACAGCTGCTGTGTATTCTGGTTCCCATTGCCAGGGGACATCTTTCTTCAGTAGCTCATATCGAAGTGCGGCCTTCTGTGCAGAGTTGTAACAGATATCCCTGGAATAGTTTATCATATCCAGGAAAAGTCTAAGTGTGGCAACACTGGTGGGAAGTGGCAAGTCCTGAATGCCTTGGACCTTGTCCGGGGGGTCCTGCCTTCAGTAGTGATATGCAGACCCAGAGATAAGACTTCAGGAAAGCACAATTGTACCTTTGCAGGGTTGCACTTAAAGCCTGCCCTCTGTAAGAGTATCAAGAGCTCATCTAGGAGCTCCAGGTGTTTCTCCAGGCCTGTTGTGGCCAGAAGGAGATTGTCCACATATTGTAAGAGGCACTCTGGTGTGAAGAAGCCACATATGGCATCCCTCATGTGGCTGTGGAAAGGGGAGGGGCTTTTGTGGAATCCTTGTGGGAGGCAGTTCTATGTATACTGATGTCTTGCAACGGTGAAGGCAAACTTATATTGGCTTTCAGGGGCCAAAGGGAGTTACCAGAAACTATTGGAAATGTCCAGTTTACTGAATCACTTGTTTAAGGGTTTCAGAAGTTTGAGTACATCCGGGGCAGATGCCACAGTGGGAGAGCAACTGGGAGTGACCTGGTGAAGTCTTTGATAGTCAATGGTAAGCCTCCAACTATTGTTAGGCTTCTTTACTGGCCAGATGGGGGGAGTTAATTCTGGACACATAGGACCTAATGACCCCTTGCTTCAAAAGGGAGTCAATGGTAGCCCTCAAAGACAGTACTGCCTCTGCTGGAAAAGGGTATTTTCTCTGACATGGTAGTTCATCACCAGTGACTTGTATGAGAGTGTCCATTCTCCTGCAATCATGTTTATATTTGACAAAGACATCTTGATGTTTTTCCAAAATTGGTCTCAATTGAGAGAATAGTTTGTGGTGCTGAAGCATGAGGATGATGTCATACTCCACATCATTGACCTTTACTGCTGCTAACACATGTGAGACAGAAATGAGGAGCATATCGTACTGGACAGGTATCTGAAGCAATAGCCTATTGGCTAAATCCACTATGTACAGTAGCTGTAGCTTGAGAGAAAATCTCTTCCCAAGATGCTCTGGTGATGATGCAATATCAGGAGGTCAAAACCGTGTGTCACCTCCAAAGTACCGATGACAACTGGTATTAGTTTGGACTGGTATGTTGTAATCATGGTCCCCTCGAAGGTCTGGACTGAAGTGTCCCTCCCTGTTAATCAGAAAGATAGCTACAGATCATCTTGGTGCAGCAGTGACACTGTGGCACCCATTTCAAGAAGTAAGCCACGCTGGCAGAACCCAACCAGCACTTCTACACATGTGCATCCGGAATCATCGGTAACCAGGGTGGTGATGATGTGAACCAGGGCCTGACACCATCAGTCAGATTTACATTGTTTCTGTTAAGCATAGTCAGTAAGGGATCTATCTCTTGAAGCATTTGTATCAGTTCGGAGTATGGAGACTTGAACCGCACATCCACGTCGGATTCATCCAAAGGAGGAGCAGACAGGATGGCAGCCACCATTCTGGATGGGATAGCTGCCATAAAAGATTGGACATAGGCCTTAAACTCCCAAAGCCAGTTGTTTTCCTTGGTCAAATCACTGTACGAAGGGCTGGACTGCTGTTTTTGTCCATTATTCCCTTTCGTATTCTGCTGGTTTGGCGTCTGCCGATACTGCAGTTTGTTCTTGTTTGACCCTCCTCAGTTCTAGTAGGAGGGCTTGTCCTGTTGGGAATCCTTTGATTTCCCTTCCACCCCATATTGAGTAGATGATTTGGTGTTGTTCTGCACCACGACCACCTTGGCCTTGGAACCTAAGCCCAGGTCTCATACGAAAATCTGATAGGCTCATTCCACTTTTTCCATGATCTCACAAAAGCGATCCTGTCTTAGGAACACCGCTGTTTCTACCTTCTCACGAAGGCAGGTTGCAGATTTTTCAGGAATAGGGAGTTGTACTCAATTGAATCTCTGTCAGAATTTTCACTGGTCAGGTCTTTGCCCAATATGTATGAAAGCCACAAGCAGCCTTTGTACTGTGCCAGGGTCTCTTTGATGTGCTGCTTGACCGGATGGGCTAGCATCATGTTACCATGTTTGGATTGTGAGCCACCAAAAGATGGGTGGTGACTGCTTCAAATGGGGCTCTGACGTCATGACGTATGCCTTCTAGCAACTTGGCCCATGGCATAGGGTCCACGGTCTGCTTCAGAACCTGTACCCTATTCTCCACTGCAAGGCTGAGCATCTCACAGCTATTTCTCACTTTTTCCAAATGGCAACTAAGGTTGTCGCCTGTGGCCATATGGCCTATTTTGTCCCCAATATTTTGGATGGCTTGTGTGGATTGCAGGGCATTTGGTGGAGGCCCTTGTTGCCCTGCAATGGTCTTGACAACCGCCTCAGCAGTGGCGGTGGCCATGCCCTGAAGGAGAGTGTACTGTTCCATCTCCTTTTGAAACAGGTTGGAGACTGCTTGTATCAACAGCCTGGCCTGACTATCAGGGATCCCAGCTTTTGAGATTGCCTTTTGGATCAGGCCATGTACTTCATCCCTGTCTTTCTTGTTAAAGGCAGCCACTGGTGGGTGAGGCCCCAACCCTGTGGCATCCCAGGGCTTGCCATCTTGAATTTGTCTGTCATCGCTGTCCTCATCTTCTGATGACATCAAATTGATAGGCAGGGCATAAGGCATTGCTTTCACCTGACCCTTCAGGACTGCCAAAAGCTGACTTAATTTCATTACCTTGGCTCTACACATTGAATGATTCACTCTGTACTGTCCCTTACTGACATGCTCTTGCAAAACTCTGCATGCGGGGCTTACTTTGCGATTTTCCCTGATGCTTTCTGACATTTTCAAGACTCTTCTAACAACTCCTCATTCTTACTCCACAATGTATCATTCATAAAAGTAAGCATATTATTCAGCTGCAACACAATCATTCAGCTTCAACACATGCTTTTTGTCCTGCTGTAACCTTTCACAATCATCTCTCAATCTAACAACCTTTCTGCCTTTGTCTTGTACAGTATTCTGCAGTTCATTCTGAGTATCAGTTCTGAGTTTCTCAATTTCTTGTTTCAGCTCCCCCCATTGCTCACCCATTTCTTGAGATTTGGAACCCAGTTCCTTTTTCAGAGCTAGGACCTCTGTTTCCACTGCCTGTAGTGCATCACGCAGACTGGAAACCATTAGTCCTTTTTGGTCATGTTTCTTAACCATAGGTTTGGTCTCTGAATACAGTGTGTACACTTACTGTACTGGATGACCGTACAACTTCACGTCCTGTGCAAAATCACTCCAACCTCTGCTGGAGGTTAGAAAGTTTAAAACATCTAGTTTGAGCTCTGCTCTAATGGCCATCTTGTAAGGTTCCCCTTTTCCTGCACTAGTCGGAAGTCCAAGGTGTATCAATATATCTTGTGCTCTGCAGCTAGAGGGTTACATGTTTGGGATATGGAATCCCACAGACCAATGCCGCTAGGTGAATGGGGGGCATAGGTTCAAACACCTTCATGATTCCTGTGCCCATTTGTGGCATGGAGGGCTTGCACGATCATCCGTATGGGTTGAATGGGTGTGTGTAGGTTTGAGCACCTTCATGATTCCCATGCCTAATCATTTGTACACCTTTTTGAGTGCTGGTTTGGTTCTGTCCAATCAGGTTCATGTCACGGTTGCTATTTGTTGAGTTTTGGCAGGATCCTAAACCTGATGCAAAACATGACACTGAAGGCAGGTGTCACAGAATAAAGGGTTATTCCCCAAATGCATGTAAAAAGGGAGTCCAGAACCTCCAGACACTTGATGTCATCATAGGAAAACTCAGCAAAAAACAGGATTACACCAACTCTTATAGTCAGAGATAAGAGGGTCCGGTACCTGGTAACCTGTTCATATGCATATTAGAAAAGCTAAACAAAGCATTTCTATTGATGGGTATGGTGGGCAGCTTGCACCCAAGGCAGCTAGTTTTTGCACATACACAGTGATAAGCATTATGCTGACTAAAACTACTTTTGGGTTACAATAGAATGAGTCATTGAATACCTGATCATAGTATTATGGCAAATAACTGTAGGTGGTGCACTAAGATCACAAATATATCTATACTGAATAGTACATCATAGCAAGCATGAGTAAATGGCACTCGGGACAATCAAGCAACTGAAGCACAAGCAGCTCACCTGAGTAGCTGAGGAAGCCAAATCTCCAGCCTGATAACTTTCGAGGCAGCTCCCCCAAGCTAGGCACTCGGGACAATCAAGCAACTGAAGCACAAGCAGCTCACCTGAGTAGCTGAGGAAGCCAAATCTCCAGCCTGATAACTTTCGAGGCAGCTCCCCAAGCTAGACACTTGGGACAATCAAGCAACTGAAGCACAAGCAGCTCACCTGAGTAGCTGAGGAAGCCAAATCTCCAGCCTGATAACTTTCGAGGCAGCTCCCCCAAGCTAGGCACTTGGGACAATCAAGCAACTGAAGCACAAGCAGCTCACCTGAGTAGCTGAGGAAGCCAAATCTCCAGCCTGATAACTTTCGAGGTAAAGAGAGCCTCTTCTCTTCATCTGGACGCCTGCAGAGGGGTGCTACCTGATGAACACTTATATTTTATGAACTTTGTTCCTGTTCACCACTGGGTGGGCTTGTTATGTGATTCTCTTTGTGCTACTAATTGCTGAAGTGTAAAGCTAGGGACTCACTGGCTTTTTCTAGAGTTGCCTTGCTGATTTCATCTTAAAGCCAGATATACCAAGCAGCTAATATAGATCAGACTTGTTTAACATGGTGGTATTTGGAGCTAATTGCTGATTTCATCTTAAAACCAGATATACCAAGCAGCTAATATAGATCAGACTTGTTTAATATGGTGGTATTGAGCTAATCGTGCTTGTTACTGAAGGCATTAGGTTAGCTGGGTCCTAGTGTGACCTCATTTTGGAATAGCCCTGTTTGCTTAGAGTGGAGCTCCTTTGTGTAAGTCACAACATATTCTCCCGCTGCATAGTAATGAGAGGCTTTGTTTTCTCCACAACATAGGCAGCTCCCCCCAAGCTAGGCACTCAGGACAATCAAGAAACTGAAGCAACAAGCAGCTCACCTGAGTAGCTGAGGAAGCCAAATCTCCAGCCTGATAACTTTCGAGGTAAAGGAGCCTCTTATCTTCATCTGGACGCCTGCAGAGGGTGCTATCCCAGCGGCTTGGCCATCTGCCCGCCCACCCCAACCACCCTCCCACCCAGGGCGGCTGTCAATTTAAGGATCCACCGTGACATCACATCCGGTGATATCACGTCCTGTTGCCCAGAACCTATCTCCCACTTTCCCATTTGCAGGTTATACCTGCTGGCCACTAGAGGGACCTATGCCCCTCACTACTTCCTACTCCTACCTGTACAGCACTACTCCCTGGATCTTGCTCACCACAATGTATTGGCCCTGCCTCACGCTTTGCCTGTGCCTATCCCCACTAGCAGTGCACTTAACCACTTACCCATCTGCTAGTCCACACTGTGCCCTGGCACCTCCTCCCTTGCTCCTGAACCTCCTCTCCTGCCCTTGGGACCTCTGTGTCCCTCATCCCCCTGCCCTCCCCTAGCTTTCTTCACCTCAGGCACATCTGGGTGTCTTCTTATTCTTGCTTTCCCTCCTGTACCCTCCCTGCCCACCCCTGCTCCCTTAGCCTCCCTCCCCTCCCTCTCATGTCAATCGTAGGAAAACCTCACCATCTCCCAGCCAGGGTGTTAGTCATGCTACTACTCCTGTCAGAGAACTTCATCCAAATCCTGGCCCGGTTCCCAGGAGCTCCCCAACCTCGCACCACAGGCCTATGCATGGTCTCCATGAATATCTGTAGCCTCTAAAAAGTTTGACTCACTACAATGCCTGGTCACATCAATTAACCCTGATGTCATCACCCTGGTTGAGACTTGGCTGTCAAAATCCTCCCTGACTCCTAGTCTCCTTCCTGGTTTCACCCTTTTCGGTCCGACCGTGTTGGGAGGCAGGCGGGCAGCGCTTGCTATTATGTCAGGAATCTCTCCCGTTCTAGCCCTACCCACTCCATCCTGACTCCAGGGCCCAGGCGCTACGCTGAAACTAACCCCTGACCCTTTAAAGGGACCCTTTATCTGACTACTGCACATGCGTCCCCCAGGGACCAAATGCAGGCCATTGCCCTCTTACAGAATACCTACCTCTCTACCTCCTTCCGCTGATCAAATTCTGGTGGATGACTTAAATGTCAACTGGCTCAGCCCCTCCTCCCTCTACCCGAGACTCCTTTTCTGCAATAGACCTAACGCAACTAGTTACCCACCCTACCAGGACTAACCCCAAGAGGGCTCCAGTACCCTGCTTGATGTGGTACTCACCAACCACCCTAATTGGATCCCCAATGTACAAGTCCTCCCAGACTCTCTCTCAGCGATCACTCCCCATTCTATTCCACTGGTCAACCTCAGTCCCCAAACCCATAGCACAGTCCACATGCCGGCGCGCTCTAATACCTGGTGGACTGATAAAACTTAAGGAACTTCTGTCCCAAATTGACTGGTCTCCATACAGGCAACTCCTGACATTGACACAGCTCTCCTTCTTCACCCAAACTTTTAATAATGCCTGTGATATCTTTGCCCCAGTGTTGACCCGCCCGTTCTAAAGGAAGAATGCCCCTGGGTTACCCAGCTTTGATCCACCAGCTCAAACATAGGGACAACCTATGGCACCGTGCCATGAGACTGGCCAGCCCAATGACAGGCGTGTTATATGCTGCCGCCTCGAACAAGTGCACTCGCCATCAGAAAGGCCAAGTCTGAGCACTATCGGTCCTCTCTCACTGCCTCATGGGGAATCCCAGAACCTTCTGGGATAACATTAAACAGTTAAATGGGAGTGCACACCCCCCCACCCACCCAGATCAACATTAATGGTGTGATCTCCTCAGACCCAGCCCTCATAGCCAACCACCTCAACACCTCATTCACTGACCTTAGCCCTATCCTCCCTACAAATTTTTGGACCCTCCTCCCCAGCACCTGCCGTAAATCTTTCTCACCTATTTTTCTCCTCCAGCCATGTTTCTGCCCAAGAAAGGCCGCACCTTGTCACTGCCCTCAAGAGTAATAGTACAGGCAGTGACACCCTGGATCTGTATCCCTCGGCTGGTCTTAGACACAGTCCTTACCCCGATCACATGCCTCATCAACCACTCTCTTTGCCTGGGAAGGTTCCAACTGCCTGGAAAGTCACCACTGTCACCCCTATCTTTAAAGGTGGTGATAGGACTGTGGCTGGAAACTATCGACCGATCTCCATTCTCTCCTTTCTCCAAGGCCTTGGAAAAGTGGTGGCCTCTCAAATCTCTGACTACCTCTCCACCTACAATGTCCTTTGTCCTGAGCAGCATGGCTTCTGGAGTGGCCACAGTACCAACACAGCCCTCCTAGAGTTCTCCAACTTTCTCCTCCTCCTTAGACACTGGTTTTCTGGCTGGTGCTGTCTTCATTGACCCTCTCAGCTTTCGACACTGTCTCCCACCCCCTCCTTCTTGATGCCCTTAGTCTCTCTGGTTTTGCTGCTGGGCCTATCTCCTGGTGCACCAGTTATCTGTCTGACCGCTCACAGCGTGTAAAAATTAATGGGACCTACTCAGACATCTGTCCCATCTTTTCTGGGGTTCCCCAGGGCTCCATTCTGGGCCCCTTACTATTCTCCCTTTACCTTAACACCCTTCCACGCTCTTGCTTGGGGAACATTCTATTGTACGCTGATTATGCAGTCATCTTTGCCTCAAGTCGTAACCCTACTGCCCTCCAGGACTCGCTGCAGAAGTCCTTCGCTGAAGCAGTGCTGGTTCAAGGAACATAGATTGGTGATAAATCTTAAAAAACAAAACCATGTCTTCACTCATCCCCAAAACAAGTCCTGCAACTTCAAACTCCTCATTCACTCTGGGTCCTCATTCCCACTCGAACAAGTTTGCTCCTATAAATACCTAGGGATCCATTTTGACCCCTCCCTCTCCTTCCATGGACACATCGCTGCCCCTAGCCACTGCCACTAATATCCGATTGGGCATCTTACATTTGGTATAAACACTGCCTCCCCGGAGGCTCTTGACTCATGATCACCTCCTCTATCCTGTCCCTAGTGGACTATGGACTGCGGTGTATGGTGCTGCTGATCAGACCGCACTCCATAAAATTCACACTACTCTGAATAAGGCCTGCAGGTTAATTACTGGAGCACCTAGGATGACACACCTGTCTACTGTATGCTAGCGCTGGTACTTGATCTCGGCTGGCGCCTCAAATATCTTACCTGTACCCTTACAAAAGACCCTCCTTGGGCTTTCCCCACCAGGATTGACCACCACCATGCCCGCTCTGTCCCACTAGTTCATACTTGGACCTCTGGGAAAACCTCTCTTGTTATCCCTAGAGCTAGGACCTCTCAAGGCCAAAGAGCCTTCAGCTTTAGGGCCCCCTCTGGTTCAACACACTGCCCCCTCCATCTCCAAAGCTCCAACTATATCGTGCTTCAAAACTTCTCATTAACCACCTTATTAACACCCGATGCTGTAATTGCCACTAGTCAAAGCCGTACTCAATACTTATGACAAAGCTTATTACTAAGCTGCTAAGGACGACATAACTCTGGTATTGTTTGCATCCATCCTACCTGTACCAGCTTGTTTGTATCTATGTCTTAATTTTACTGTTATACTTATGTGTTGTACTGCTATACTGTGTATTTTGGTTTGTCTTACTGTGACAAGGTACTTTTGTAAATGAGCCTATGGCTCAAAGGTTTTCCAAACTGCTGTTTAAATAAAATAAAAAATAAAAATAAAAATACTAATATCCCTTATGCTGTATCATAGAAACATGGTATCCCACATTAGGGACTGTAGGTCAGGAAGGTCTGCACTTTCCAAATAACTATTGTTTCATCAACAAAATGTTTCAATAAGCAGATCTCCTGCCTGAGTGGATTTTGTTCACAAAATATATGTTTTCTTTCAAATGCACCCATATATAAATTAGCAAATAAAGGCACCATACTGGATCCCATGGCTGTCCCTCTGGTTTGTAAGAAAAATTGTTTCTCAAATGTAAAGTATTTTGTGACAGAACTGTCTCTGCTATTTGTACAATCAAATGGTTTGGTGATTTTACTTCTTCCTTTTTAGATACCAACACCTCCTTTAATACTGTGCAGCCTTGTTCATGTGGAATTGAGCTATATAAATCTTTCAAGTCCCAAGTAACTAATATATAATTCTCCATATTCCCCTCTGCCTCAGTCATGGATTCAACAATACTGATACTGTCTGTAGAATCTTTAATATAGTCTTCCATCATTTCCACTGATGGTCTAATATGTTGATCAATAAAAATTGACTATGGTTCTAATATTGAACTGACCCCAGAAACTATCGATCAACTTGATGGGTTCCTCTGATCTTTATGAATCTTAGGCAAAGTGTAAAATAAAGGTATTATATTGATGGTGTTTTTCTAAATAATGCCTTCTTTTCCCATTTCATAATGTGATTATTCTCAAAGGCCCTATTTAGTAAACTGGCAACTAGATTTTTCACTTTATTCGTTGGCTGCTGTTGTAATTCCAAATAATTCCCATTAACAACTTCTGGCACATGCTCTTATATTGTTCATAATCCATGGCTACCACTGCTCCCCCTTATCAGCATTTTTGATGACTATACTTGAGTAATTTTCCAAATTTCTAAGTGTTCCATATTTTCAGTCATTAAATAGTATTGATTCCTTCTATTGGTATTTCTTTCTTTTCCCAAAAGTTGCTCCACATCCCTTGACACCACAGTAATATATGTTTTAATATTATGGAGTATTTGCCCTGGTGGTACAAACATAGATTTAAGTTGTAACTTCTGACTTAAGATACTTCTTTTTTTATTTTTCCTGTGTGTCTGTTACTGGGCTCTCTGGTGAGGTATCAAAAAAGTATTTAAATTTAATTTTCCTAAAGAATCGATTTAAGTTGAGTTTCAATTGAGATTCATTAATCTGGAAATGGGTAAAAAGGAAGACCCTTCGATAGGACCTCCATTTCTAGTGCATTCAATTCTTTACATGAGATATCATATATCAATTCGTTTTCGATACCTGGGACCTCATTGTTACCTTCTCCTGTCCTACTTCTTGCTGTCCTTTGTCTTTTCTTTTTCCTGTTTGCCCTGAACCTTCATCTATTTCTGTTCGTCCTGAAGGTCTGACCCCTAGGTCGTCTCCTTCTCCTGCCTGTGTATCCCTTGTGTACTGATAACCTCTCCTTCCCCGTTCCTGAACGACCTCCTTCCCTGGTATCCACCTCTTCCTAAAAAATGATTCCTTCCTCTTTCTCTTTTTCTCATTAATTCTGGGTCATTGCCTAATGAATATACAGATGATTCTGAATCCAAATTGAATTTAAAATGTCTACCATATCCCTTGATATTCTTATTAAATGTATAAACTTTTTTTCCTTGTAATCATTCAAATCTCTTTTGAATTTGTGTAGTTTAGTGGCCCTAATCTCTTCCTCAAATTCCGTTAATTGGGTATTTTCCTTATTCAGATATTCCTTGAGTTCATCTACAGTAAATGTTGTTTTAACTTTAGCTTCATGATGATTAATTTCAGTTTCCACCTTCTGTAATTCTTTAGCTATTGATTCTACTGTTAACAACATGAAATCTCTGGAACATCTGTTTCTTACCCCATCCCATTTAATGTCCAATTCAGTATCCACATATCCCATATTGGCTTCCACAAGTATCCTTAGACCACTAGGTATCCATTTTTGTTTAAGATACTGGGTCATAGTTAAAGCATGCCACTCTAGTTTCATTTGCTTTTGTTTTAAATATCCAACCTGACTTGTGACACCAATCAAACCATGTGAAAACTAGAATGCAGCAATAAAACAAGAACAGGAAGCAGGTTCTAAGCCAGATATTATATTGCAAATGCATAACTTGTGATGAGGAGAGAGGCCTAATCTGTGTTGTGGGAAACATCCCCTAGCCAGAGCCCCTCTCCTTATTGCACTCCTACCAGTAAAGTAGGTTATCTTGTGAGTGCGACCACATCTGGGACACCTGTGCTGACATGGAGGATGAACACAGTCCCTAACAGTATTAGGTAAGAGAGTGTGGGGGGACACCCAAATGGTTGGCCTACCCCTAGCTGCTACAAGTTACTCTGGGGATGGGCCTTGGGTGATAGTGGTCCTATTGGGGAAGTGAGACCATGCAGAGAGTATCAGACAAACAGACTGGGGGGGGGAGTCCCTAGGGATTCAAACATTCAGCCCCTGAAAAGAACATTTCAGTTTCTGCATACTGCTCAGAGGCGGGAGAGGGATCCTGCAACATAAGCACCTAACATGTGGAAAGTAACCATCTTGGTGACAAGGCAAATAAAAACAGCTAATTAAACAACACAGTATCTGGACTAATGGTTGATAGGCTGTCAAACTACAGATGTCTGGCACTATCACCACTGCTGCTTCCACATGCTATAATGAACAAGGTTAAGCTAAAAGGCAGGTGCTGAAACCAACAGCAACTTGAGGAGGGAAGAGGGCTTTCTGAGGATTACAGAATTGCTGTGCCCATGATTGTTGCTGTGCTCATCCCCCCATTGAGCCATCATCTTCCTAGGTTCACCATGTTGGCTGAGGACTAAGTTGTCAGGATGCTGCTTCTGCAAAGCAGAGTTGCTGACACCATCAATGATGATGTGAGGAGGCTCCCAGAGTAGGCGTGTAAAAGGGAAATCCCCCAGGATGATGTGGCAGGTCTACTGGCTAAGCGAGTGACAGAGTCACTAGCCTGGTAAATTACATTTTTACAGAGAAAGTGGGACAATACATCTGGGCAGAGGGGAGAAATATAGGCTGTTATCCAGCTCTTTAGCCACAAGGAGCCATAGTGAAACCAATTCCTACATCAGCCTTCTGTGTGCCTTGGTATACCAGTGGGCCCACATAGTGCAAGGGGGAGAAACTGAAACTGACAACTGTATGACTGCTCCCTACATGCCCATCCTCCTTTCCACTTGCTTCAACATCTGTTGATTGTAGGGAAAGCTTGGAAATTTTGGTGAGTGAGCACAAGGGGTTACATGGTGTCAGCACAGCAAATTATTGGCAAGACAGAGTCAGTGCAGTTTCAGCAGTGCACTGATTACTAAGGATATATACAATAAGAATCATGCAACAATAGAAAACATCACTTATCTAGTGCTAGAGTGTGCCAGCTCAGCAGAGACAAAGAAACAATCAATAATTATAGCTAATATGTAGCTTATGAAAATGGACAATTTTGCTCACATGCCTTTCCAGTATAAAATAAAATGAAATGAAATGAAATATGAATAGTCCCTGAAGTGCATGAATCTCTATAGCTCAGGATGGAGTGAGTTAGGGAAGGTCCCCTCAAGTCCAGTTGTTGCCCTTCTCCCGTCCGCTGCCTGATGTGCTTGTGAGAGCTGATCTGCTAGTCTTTCTGCCCAGGACCAGGAGCCCCTACCTTCTTCTGGGTGCTTTAGGTATTGGAATGTTTTTTTCTGGGGATCTTGGCAGTGGTACCTCATCAGATGAGTTGTGTGGCCTCCCTGCTCTTTTTGGGAGTGGTTTCCCCAAAGAATATGAGCTGGCTACCAAACTTTCTGAATCTCTGCTGCAATCCCCGTAGCATGGCCCCTCTGTGACTGATCTGTGTGTGTCTCTGACCATGTGGTTTAATCTTTTACCCTTAGAAGTTCACCATTCCATGCTGTCCAGGGCCACCTTTCCGGTTGCTGGAGGA
This sequence comes from Neoceratodus forsteri, assembly GCA_016271365.2. Lineage (NCBI taxonomy): Eukaryota > Metazoa > Chordata > Ceratodontiformes > Ceratodontidae > Neoceratodus > Neoceratodus forsteri. Next base: position 760,349,090 of record CM057455.1, on the reverse strand, counting down.
TGGCACTGTCTGGCCAGTTCTTTTGTATATATTTACCACCTCCTCCAGTGTGTAGAATGTATGATAGATCCTGTTTCTGAGAAACCTTACCAGGATATGTCTGGGTCTGTCCCCTGGTTTGGGTTGTGGGTCCAAAGTGCAGTGTGCCCTCTAGATTTCTTGTGAGAGCTTCCAGGAGTGTCCAAGTAATTGGGGGAGCACTCTTTGAAGAAAACCTACCATGTCTTTGTGTTCAGCCCCTTCTAGGAACTCCAGAAAATGTAAATGATTACTGCTGCTACAATTTTCTGAATCTTCTGATCATGCTCATAGTAGAGCCACCATCCATTTGAGCTCTTGTATGCATGCCTTGTGGTGCATATCCTTGTCATTGATATAGAACAAAAAGGTTTTGGTGTCTCTAGATTTCTGTTGAAACTCATAAACTTTTTCTTCCAGATAGGTCACCAAGTTTTTGAAAGAAGTGATTTTAGAGATAACTTGCTGAAGGACAAACTTAATCCCAGAGTTGTCAGAGGTAGCGGGGCTTCCCACCATGCCAGATGCCATTCTTGATATACCATCAGAGCTGCTCCAAATAAAGAGTAATTCAGGCACAGGACCAAAGTTCAAACTTGACATTTTCAAGTTCATTAAAAAGGAATTTTTAGTACCCGGTAAGCCTGGTTTGGAGAGTCCAGGAATGTTTTGCTGACATTTTGAACAAATAAAGTACTGGGTGCCACAGAGCTGTCACTTAAGCTGCCATCCTGGATCATGCCTCATGTTACATGTTACATGTTCTTGTTTTTGTTAAAAAGACATCTGAATAGGAGGATAATTAGAAATTAAAGAAGCTTTGAGAAGAAAAGAATCCCCATTATGCCTCTTATACAGTAGACCAGCTCACAAAATAATTATCTAAACACGGAGTATTTTTTGAGGGAGACAGTTTTTACTGTATCTGTTTCTTCTCTAAGAGCCTGTAATGATTCCAGAATAAGAAGACTAGCTATATGCTGATATTTTGCTGCTTCTGTCTAATCTATAGATAGTACTGTAGGATAAGGATAGCTTGTCTTACTGAAATTTTAGCATTATTTAAATCTGGACTATGATTTGATTTTAAAGATTCCCCCAAAGTATAGGTCTGTGTTCAGTAATCACTGGCAACATTACTCAGATTTGGAGAGTGGCTTAAGTTTGTATTGGGTGAATCAAGCTAGAAAGGTTGAACATCTTTCAGTGAAAGTGATTTAATGCCTGTAATGATGTCTCACAGATATTGTATCACTTGACTTTACTTGATCATCTTTAAATTGATAATTTGGGGGTGAACGTTTAAAACCATTAGGAGATTCAACAACCAGGATTTATATAATTTGATTGTTCCAAAATATTTTGTTCTGAAATATCTCTAAAATGCAATGTGGTTTTCCAAGTTCTTGTTGAGTGTGATGATAACAATTAACACCTCGTACAGCCCTATCAATATTTTTGAAACTGCCATTAGATAATGAAGACTGTAGGAAAATATAACCCAGCTGAGTTTCTGAATTGGGAGCAGTTTTTGAGACTAAGGCAGATATGTCCATTCCATTCTCCAGCAAGCACTGTGGTTGAACTTAAATTAAACTCAAGTACAATATACATTTTCCTTTTGTTAGAAGGATGAATTTGATTCTTGCTTTTTTCTTTCATTTTTTTGGTGTCATTATTATCGGATTCCTTACTTTTTCATTTTCTAGAATTAGTTTGGAAAAGGAAAATATTCAAATCTTGGACCATATCCTTATTTCTTCTAGTAATTTACATAACAGTGCTGGATTTTATACCTTAAATGTGTAAAACTTTTGTACATGATCAATAATTTTTGATGAGATACTGGTGGGGGGTGCAGACTTCTCAAGTACTGTTTTTATGAAGCCCACTATCTGCGTGGTTTGTTTGTCTTTGTTTTCAGTAACAGTGAAACATTTTTGATAAATAGAAATTAAAAATAAATAAATACATAAATAGTGCTGAATGCAGGGTAATATATACCACCAGTGCTGCAATATCCCCCCCCCCGCAAAAAAATACTTTGAATAATATTAAGTATAAACAAAATTTGGAAACATGAAAATAACCTTTTTATATGTAAGATGTTTATTGAAGTATACAATGTACATAACTTGAGTTACAGACATACAGGGAAAACATATTCACAGAGTGAAACAAAGAGTAACAGAGACATTATTTATTTACTTATTTATTTAAGCTGATAACTGGGAAAAGCCCACTGAGCCATGGCTCATTTCCAGGTGTGACCTGGGGGATAGGGTAACAGGAGGACCGAAACGTTCAGTATACAGTTCAACTAAGTGAAGCAGAAAAAAAAAAGACAAGTGGCAACTTAGTGCAATAAATACTATACAATGTATACATATTCATTGACAGGGATAAGGAATAGAATTAGGAGATATACATAAGAGTGACAGCTGTAGTCAGAAAATACTAGCAAGATGTGGCAACTGTACAATATCTACTTCACAATTTTTATAGATTAACTTATTTGAATGGAGGGGGGTGGAATTGCCATTAAAGAGATTTTACTGGGCAGGGGAGTTAAGTGGTGAGTGGGGAAGAGTGGGAGGAGAGGGAAGAGGGAAGGCAACTGCAGAGTGGAGGAGGGATGATATTTATTTACCACTTTATAGCTGGGAATGAGGGGTAGTCATGGAGGAGGGTTGGTTGCTGGTTCCAAAGATGGTGTAGATGGGAGGAGAAGGCAGAGACTGTGGTGGAGGATCATCAGTGGGGTATTGAGAAGGCACAGTATTGGCTAGACCTCAGCGAGTAGGGAGAAGTAGGGGCTGGTGAGAGGAGGGAGGAGCGACATGGTGGGAGAAGACTGAACCAGTACATGGCAAGGAAAGTTAAGGAGTGAATGTATCTCCTGTTGGGGGGGAGGTTTAGTGAGGAGAGGAGAGTGCAGTGATGTGTTTGAGGAGGGGAGTTAGTAGCAAAGCAGTAGAATGCATTAAGGGTGGTGTCAAGATGAGAGAGGGAGGTGGCAGAGGCCAAAGCATAGATTATATCACCGTAATCAAATATTAGGATTATGATTTTGGCTACTAGGACTTGACGCAGGTGCAAAGGGATGGAGTTTTTGTTTCAATAAAGCACTCAGAGTTTGGGGTGAAGCTAAGCACACAAAGATTAAATGTGCTTGGAGAAATTGAGGTGTTGATCAAACCACAGGTCAAGGTATTTGTAGGATGTCACTGTGTCTAGAGTGGACCCATCCAAGGAGGAGAAGTAGGGGCTAAGTTGGGGTTTCTCCAACTTATGGGGAGTTCCAAAAACCATAGAGACTGTTTTCTCAGTGTTGACTTTAAGACTGTTGTCTTAGAGTCATTGAATTACCTATTTGAAATCAGACTGGAGGGTAGAGTAAACAGTGTCAGGGGAGGGACTGGATGTGTAGCTATGATGTCATCTGCGTAAAGGTGAATATCTCTATACAGACAAGCTTTGAGGAGGTCGTTTATGAATATTAAGAAGAGAACTGGACCTAGAATTGATCCTTGGGGGATTTCATCAAGGATGGGGAGAGGAGGTGACACTGAGTTTTCCACAGAGACAGGTTGCTGTCTACCACAGAGGTATGAATTGAACCAATTAATTGTGGAGGAAGCCATGATAGCTAAGTGGAGCTTTTAAAGGAGGAGTGGGTGGGAGACTGAATCAAAGGCCTTGTCAAGGTCTATGAATATCACTGCAGTGATGTGGCCATTTTCCTTGGTGGACAGGATGGAGTTAATGATGCAGAATAGGGAGGATATCATAGAATGGTTTCTGCAGAATCCAGATTGATAATCAGAGAAGAAGTCTGAGGATGATAGGAAGTCAAACAGTCTAGAAGAACTAGGGACTCCTAGAGTTTAGCAGGTGAGAGGAGAAAGGAGATAGTTGTTAGGGGAGGAAGAATCTCCACCTTTGGGGAGGGGGATTATTTTGACCTGTTTCCATTGTGCGGGAACAGTGTTTGTGGAAAAGGAAAGGTTGAAGATATGGGTGAGTGGGTCACTGATTGTCGGGGCAGAGAGGCATAACAGCTTGGGCTGGAGCCTGTCTGGCCTAGATTTGTTTGTTTTTAAAGAGTTAGGGCTTGGAGGACCTCTGAGGGGGAGATGGGAGGGAAGTTAAAACCTGCAGAGGGAGAGGGGGAGTAAGGAGGGTGGGGTGTGTCAGGGACTGTGCAAGATGTAAAGAACTTGTTGAATATGGAGGCAACATTGGCAGTGTCAGAGTTGAGGGGGGTTTTGATTGTAGTCCAGAAGGATGATGATCGGTTAGAGCAGGAAGAGAGGTGTGACTTGAAATACTTTGTCTTAGCAAGCCAGATAGGTTTGGTGCACCTATTCCTGAGGGAATGGTAGTGGTGGAGGTTAAAAATAGAGTTAGAGAATTTGTAGAAGGTCTAGGCATGATTGCAAGCTTTGAAAAATGATAGAATTTTGTATGAGATCCATGGAAGGTGGAGGTGTCTTACCTGGGAGGTGTGGAGATGTGTGTGAAAGATCCGAGTCAGGATGGAGCAGAAGTATTGGAGGGCCATATTTACATCTCTAGCTGAAAGGACAGGGGACCAATCAGCTGAGTGGAGGTCTGAAAGAAGGACGTCAGGGGAAAGGTTCCTGAGTGAGCAGTAGGAATAATATGTGGGTGGGGAGTGGGGGCGGTGTGTCTTCCTGATTTAGTAAGTGAAGCAGTGGTCACTAATAGCATCTGGCAGGATTCTGGCTGCCATGAGTTGATGGCCGTGGGAGGAGAGTATCCAGTTGAGTAGTGTATGGTTTGAGGAGTGGAGGTTGTAACGTAATATCTGTGATTAGCTAGGTGAGGTTGAGGGTTTCCAAGGAGAGTCTAGTGTGAATGAAGGAAGAGGAGAACCATTTAATGTAGAAGCCACCAAACATGAATAATTCACCATATGAAGAGAGGGAAGTGATTGTGTTAATGCATGAGATGAGGGAGTCTGAGGCTATTTTTGGAGAAGTATATTGGACACTTATGTAGATGGGGCTGTGGATGGGATGAGAGGTGTGCAAGGAGAATTTTGTAGGATTTGGGTACAGTTTTTTGGTAAGGGATGGAGCAAGGGATGGTACTTCGCACATATATGGCTACTCCACCTCCTCTCTTACCATGGTCCTGACGATAATAAAACCAGATAAGGCTAGACTGGAGTCAGTGGTATAGGAGGAAAGCTAAGATTTAGAGACACAGAGAACATCTAGGGGGTTCTGGGTAGCCAGATATGACATGGTACTTCAAGTATATCCCATATGTGTACACTGGTCCTGATATGAGATCATATTCATCTAAAGTCATACCCTGATCAGTCTACTCCACACTAATACAAGATAAATAACAATTAAAAATTAAAAAGAAAACCAGTAAAATGTGCCCCATATACATTAACATTCGCAAACCTGACTTTATATTCAGGGTAAGGGGTATAAAAAGGATGGGAAACAGTGCACGTATCCTAGTTATATGTCCTGCTATGGGCAAGGACAAACAAATCTCCCTCTGAAGCCAGAGGGTAGATGGCCCAGGCAAACTAAGCAGATTAGATAGACTGCATCATCTCAGATGCCACAGCAGGAGTTTCACCTCCTAAATCCTGAATAAAATGGTGACATCAACCTGCACATAATACAAAAATAACCTTTCAAACAAAATATTTCAAAGTTATTGCGACATTGATACAATACAAAAAGACCAATATTTAAATTAAGTTTAAATTTTCAGTGTCACCACTTGGCTCTTTCCAGTTTTCTGCATACTTTAAAAGTTATAAGGTAAAATGGCAAAAAATAGTCTACCACTGAACTGATTTTTCTGCCCTTTGTTTAACTGTTGATATCTTCTGTTTAACTTCTATAATGATAGAAGGTGATATTGCAACTAAATGCTTTGCAAAGTCAGTCTACCACACCTGTTAAAGTAATGGGGCAAGATGTTTTTTAAAAGTTACTAATAATAACCCAGGTAGATAGCAAGAAATGCTGCCATGTGAGATCAATTGGCAATTAGAGTCTGGGGCCCGGATATTCAAACTGTGCCATTCTGAGGCGCAAGCCCTTGCGCTGCTCAAAATAGTTGCGCAGGGATGTGGCCAGGGCGATATTCAAAGGAGTTGCGCTATTGAGCAACTCCTTTGAATATCACCCCCCGGCCACAGCCACTGTGCATGGCGCAGTGGAACTTGCGCCACCGCAAGTTGTCAGAGTTGAGCATTAAACTTGCGGTGGCACAAGTACCATTGCGCCATGTGCAAATTTCCGATATTCGAAAGGTGACATGCAAATGGGGCCATAATTCATGCAAGGCACAGGGGGGCCATTTGCATCTGATTATGGCCCCATTTGCATGCCAATAGCATGTAGGTGTGCCGATCCCCGAGGACTTGCGCCTGGCCACCCCTGCCAGGCAGCAGCCATCGGGGACTGGCACCCTGCAGCCCGATCTGAGCAGTATGTATGAATCACCTCCCCCACAATCTCCCAATGCCCGATTGCGGGCAGTATTATGACACACTTCCCCCAAACAGCTCCCAATGCCCGATCGCGGGCAGAGCGTGAAACAACCCCCAGTGCCCGATCGCGGGCAGAATGTAAAACCCCCTACCGAATATCTCCCTGGTGGTCCAGTGGACGTAATGCCCAATCGTGGGCAGAATGTCAAGTTACAACCCCCAAACATCTCCTGGTGTCTAGTGTCCCCACCCCACCCACCCACCAACCCCTCCACCCGCCCCCCTGGCAGCGGGGCGGCAGCATCCACCCGCCTGCCGCCCGCCGCCTGCCGACTGACTGTCGGTAGGGGCTGCAAGCCCATTGGTGCAGAGCTAGAGCCAATGGGCGTGCAGCCCATACCGTACATGACAGTCAGATTTGTGAATGATCATTCACAAATCTGGACTGTCATGGACAGTATGGACTGCAGCCCATTGGCTCTAGCTCTGCGCAATGGTGTGCAGCCCTACCGACAGTCGGTCGCGAGCGGGCGGACAGCAGGTAGGTGGGATGCTGCCACCACGGCTGCGGGGAGCGGGGTGGAGGGGCTTCGTGGGTGGGTGGGGTGGGGACACTAGACACCAGGGAGATGTTTGAGAGGGTTGTAACTGACATTCTGCCCGCGATCAGGCATTACGTCCACTGACCACCAGGGAGATATTCGGTTGGGGGCTTTTTACATTCCGCCCACGATCGGGCACTGGGGGGATTGTTTCACGCTCTGCCCGCGATCGGGCATCGGGAGCTGTTTTGGGGAGGTGTCTTGATACATACTGCCCATGATTGGGCATTGGGAGATGTTTGGGGGTGTCTGATACATACTGCCCGCGATCGGGCTGGTGGGGGCACAGGGACTGAGTTGGGGGCCAGCCACGGGTGGCAGCTGCTGTGTTGCGCCTGCAATACAACAGCTCACCTGTGGGTGGCCCTCAACTGATCCTTTTGGCTCAAAGTTGTGCAGGCGCAGGTTGGGGGTTGCGCATGCACAACTCTGCACAACCCGACTGAATATCGGGTTGCGAAGTTTATGCATGGATCCTCCCCCTCCTGTTGAGCATGCATTCATTTGCATTGCGCTGTTGCTCAACCTGTTTTCAGTGGCGCAACTGACTCCTGCTGAATATCGCAGAATGGTGCAATGTAGGACTTGCGCATGCGCAACCCTTTTGAATATCTGGGCCTGAGTTCTTATCAGGTTCCCTTCTCTAATTTGGCTTTGAGCTCCAAGTTTAAAGTATTGTGAAAAAAATTCCAAAGTTAGTTCAGATGGTGTATTTGATATTTTTTTTTTCAGAAAATGGTAGAAATATCCTTAAACTGAATAGATAAAAGGACTGAGATATATAATTAAATCAAGAAATAAAACAGACCCAGTCAAAAGCTTCAACAAGCCACTAAGAGGTCTGAGAGTAAAAGATCAACTCAAAAATCAAGTAAAAAGAGATTAAACCTAGCTTGTTATTTCTAAATTCCAAGTTTCCCTTTAAAAATAATTTATTATACATAACTTTAAAATTAAATAAATGTATCAATTTTAATGTAACCTTAAAAGGGAACAGTCACCAATTTTCAAGTCTGTTCCACCTCAATCAGAAGCCCCAAACCCTACTTGAGTGTTCCTGCAATTGTTGTTCAAGTTGCATGCAAACAAATAAAACAGATTCAACTTCTTTTTCCCTTACCTGAAGCAGTACAAGGGTTTCATTTTTGGAGTGTCTCTCCAGCGGTGATGTCATTGATATCCTTTCAAAGTTAAGTTTATAGCAAACCTCCTCCAGTTGACTGCCAATTTTCTAAATTAAAGTCTTATTATCAAATAAAACACCCCAGAAATATTTTTATTTCATTTTTGGCAGCACCAGGTCACAGTCGTATTGGACATGCTGTATTTCAAGTTTATTTTACTTTACAAAAGGCACACTCACAGCTAGAACAAATGGACCAGCAACTTGGTATTGGAAACAGCTGGTAGTCTCCCAGACAAAAAAATAATTTCCAAGACAAAAAAGAAGGCATATGAAAAATGGTCTTGAGGAGCAATCACTCAGCACTCCCAAATGACGTGGAACAGACTTTTTGCAGTTTAAACAGGACAATAGTGGAACCTCACAAGACAAGTAGCTCTCAAGAAAAGAGGGCTTGCTGGTTATTATAACATGCTGCAAACATGAAGCAGAACATGGGCTAATGCTCAGACAAGATAGTTTTTGTTTTAATCAAAGTTATTGATCTTGAATAAGTAATGTGCAGACATACATCACTATAAACAACTCACATAATATTGCCAGGGAAATAATGGCAATCAGCGTGAGCTATCAGTCAAAAACAGTTGATCCTAAGCACCTCATGCTGCCACTGTGGTGTTACTTCTTGTTTGACAATACTGACAACCAAATGTCTAGACTAGTACAGATGTGGACACGAAAGGCTGCCTTTCACAGATATTGAGAGAATTAAAGACATTATCCATATGAATTTTTGAAAAGAAGACTTCTTAATTAAAATTATTGTGCATTGAGTCTAACCAGTGTACAACCAATCATGGCACTGCACAAAAACAACATCAATCTGGATGGGTTGCACAGTGGTTCCATGACAATTCACCTAAATACAGAACAGGACGGTAACAAATAGCACAGGAAAAATACCCAAAAGTAATACTGTGCTTGTAAACTACAGCAAAAAGCAAAATGGTGAAAACAGAAGAGGTCGTATATTACCACCTGAGATATCCACAGTCAATTCAGCAGCAAAACCAAGGGGTGGGGGTGGAGGATTTACTATTCCAGCTCCAGAGGGACACAACTTGGGGGTGCAACTCGGGGAGGGATTTATTCTTCTAACTCTGGGGATGCAACTCAGGGGACATGACTCTGGGGCTGTGGATTTCTTTTCCAACTCTGGGGGGGGGTCACAGCTTGGGGGGGCAGTGGGTGCAACACACACACACACACACACACAAAAAAGAACCTTGATACCTTTAAATACATGACAGGGATAAACAAAACAGGTACAGAAGGGATATTTAAGCTGAGGAGGGGAGGGATACAAGAGAGCATGGTCTCAGATTGGAGGGGGAAAGATATAGGAGACAGATGAGGAGACATTTTTTTTTCACAGAGAGGGTGGTGGCTAAGTGGAATGCTCTGCCTAAGGAGGTGGTGTTCTATAGGATGGTGGGCAGTTTTAAAAGGGTATGGGACAGGGTAAGAGGGGGTAAATACGAAGGGAGAGGGGAAGGGGCAGCTGCAATGTAGGGGGCTAGCTGCACATTCAAGCAGACTTAATTGACCATAAGGCCTGTTTCTGCTGCTGGCAGATTCATATGTTCATATGTTTGTAAATGTAATTCCAACACTGGGCAAAAAGGTACAGTATGTTTATGCTCATCTCTTCCTCGCTCATGTCATACACAGCTGTGAAAACTAATAACTGGTTTTTAATTAATTATTTATTTATTTATTTAGTTAAACATCAGTTTTGAAATCTTTGAGCCAGAGGCTCATTTACAAAGGTACCTCGTCACATAGAGGACATAAGAACAGTAGTACAAGGGACACCAGTAATTACAGAGACAAGAGTTACAATTCAGTTACAATTTTGTTACAGTAGATTTCAATACCCATGAACAACATGATTTATTATTATTTATTAAAATCTTGATTACAAATACCTTTGACTTGGGAGCTCTTTTACAAAGGTTCCACTTCGGAGTGCACACAGTATATATACATTGGCAAATTGAGGATGACACAGAGGTATTATACATTTTAACAGATGTTATACATTTTTAGAGGTGTGCGAAATTAAAAACTTTCACACAGCAAAATATTTTTTTTGTAATCCCTGCATTTCACAAAATATTTCGCGGGTGCAAAATGCGAAATCCCCCTGGTGAAATATTGAATTGTACTTGCGAAATGCTAATTTTGGCAACCGCAGGTGAAATTCTCCATTTGAAACAAGCCAAGGGGATGATAATAGTTAAAAAAAAGTGTTTCATCCCTCCCATTCACGCCAATATTAAAATCGTTATCCCCAGATAAGACCCCACATCCCTAGTGTCTACTAGTCTCACCCCCCTGCCGGTCCACAATATGAAGAATCCCCCCCGCCGAGATTCAGCCCCATCCCCCATCCATAATTTGAAATAAAAATAAATTTCCCTGGTGTCTAGTGGCCCCTCCCCCTGATGACTATACAGGCATTAAATAGGTTACTGTATCAATTTTTATATGCCTCCAGCATGGGATTCAATGGCTAGTTCTCCAATTTTCCAGACTGGAGAGTATTCTTCTGTGGTCATTATCTGCCACCTAAGCCCCACTTGTTCAAGAGATCTGAGGCAGAGACATTTTAAACTGGCTTGAAGCACTGGTTATACATAAAGCCATGGGTCTTCTTTCCAAGTAAAGGGGGGGTTATGCCACAGATCCTTTGCACCTGCCTGTTCAGTTCTGAGTGCTAGGAACAGCTGGCATATGAAGCAAAGGAGATATTAAGCTATGTGATGCAGCCCTTGCTGCTCAGGGGACCTTTTCTCCCTGCACATATGTGCACACGCAGTTTGTGCTCTCTCTGTGGGTAGTTTCAGCTGTTCAGTTTCTGACTACTGATTTATAATTTAAATGCTCAGGCAAGCTGTGAGTGCCTGGAGCAAGTGGCTACCTATGTATTTCTTATATGCAGGTGCTGTGGCACGAGTTCTGTGCTCTATGGGGGCTAGTGATCATCACAGTCTATTACTGCTCTCCACAACTTTAGAGGTCAAGCAGTGCAAACTACACAGAGGTAGCATGGTGAAAGATACTATGGGGAGGGGAGTGAATGTGAGTCCAGCTATCATTATTTTGAAAATAGTAGGGGAGAACTGGTAGCATGTGGTTATTATGGTGCTACCTATACAGCCATGCATAACTGCAAGGCAAGAAGGTTCTGTAAACTATGCTGTCCAGACGGCCTGCCCATTCAGCACAGAGCTCGAGCCACTGACTGGTTATTAGGAGGTATTTATTTTAATGTATTTATTTATTGAAATGTTTAACTAGGAAGGCACACTGAGCAACAAGTTGCTCATCTCCTGTTGCAACCTGGGGGGTAGGGAACAATGGGACAGAATACAAAGAAATGTTATAATGTTGAAATACAATCTGCTTACTTGCGTACAATGAGAGCAGGAGGGATTACAGGTGGATAACATTGGCTAACGATGCAACAGTTAAGTTTAGTAGATATGAATACACATATAGCAAACTGGCAACAGTTGGTGACAGTTGGTAACACTGGAACACATATAATAACTTGGCAACAGTATGTAGCACTAGATGGTAAGGTGACCCAATAGTAATTGGTAGCCATCAGTGTAGCATAGATATTCAAGATTTACAGTGATTAGAGTAAAGAGAGGAAGAATGGAAGGAGAGAAAGGAAATTGACATTGAGATGCAGACAGAACATGATTGTCGAGGCATACAGAGACGACAGGGTGGACTAAAGTGCATATAAGAGGGGTATTGGGGTAGGTTATAAGTGCTTAATTGAGTGTAGGCATAGACCAGTGTTAGGCTATGTTAGCCAGAAGAGGGGTAGGAGGAGGAGAGGAGAGGTAGAGTGTGGCAGGGTGATGAGAGAGATATTGTAGGTGGGGAGTCTCCAAGGGGGGGATGGGGGGTTGAAATTCAAGAGTGTCCTGTTATCCCTATCTGGGCAGGGCGGTGAACAGCCCTACTGATAGGACACCTGTTATAAGCAATGAGAGTTATTTATATATAGAATTTCTGGTCTTGATTAGGGGGTGAGGGGGTGTGCAACTCCTGCAGGGTGGCTCTGGTCATGGTGACTCGTTCTTCCTTGGGTATGTGAGATAGAGAAAGAATTGGGGGGATAAATAAGCAAAGACATTTACCATTTATGGTGGATCTGCCAGGTTGCATCCAATTACAAGAGGTGTAGTGAGGGATGGGGGCTAAAAGGACAAAACCTGGCTGGCTCCTAAGGTGAGAAACTGTGCAGTCCTCGAATGTCAGGGTGTTAGCAATAAAACAACCCGAGCCATGCTATGCAGGTACAAGTTTTCCTGGAGGTTCAAACCAGTAGAATATCATATGCCCAAGCTATGTAAGTAACTGACAGCCAGCAGAGAGTTTATAGGGTATCTTAACCAGAATAGGGAAGCTGTGCTTACTATTCGTGGAATCGAATCTGCTATACATAATTGAGATTTAACGGTTTATCTCTAGACTGGCATATTCCATTTCATTAATGGGGAGAAGTGTTATACAAACAATAACATTGCCATTTTACTGTCAGAGACAAACGCTGCTTGAAAGTATAAACGTCCATCTATCCATTTAATCAAACTTAGATATATTTATTTTAATTAACATTCTGGATGGGGATGGTATGATGAATCTTGGTGGTGGGAAGATTCTTCATATTGGGTGAGCAATCGGTCAGGGGTGGACCTAGACACTAGGGATCCTGTGGTTTAAATATTTACTTTAATGTTGTCCATTATGGGCGGGGGGGGGAACACTTTTTGTTTTTTAAATACACATGTATTTCACACCCGTAAAATATTCAGTGAAATGCATGAATTTTGTGAAACATTTCACAGGGAGAAATTCCCAATTTCACAGGAATTTCACTGGAGAAATTATTTTTCACTGCATCTCTATACATTTTAGGTAGGCTTACAGACATCACAAGAGATGTGCTTAAACAAGTAGTTAAAAAACATATGAACAAGGCTGTTGAGTACATATAATCGATATCGAGAATCAGCCAATAAGGCTTTTCCAAAGTTAGCGTGGGTGGGTGGGAGGAGGGGAACAGAAGGGTGGGGGGGCAGGTAGGCAGGCAAGCTATGCTGCTAAATTCTGTGATGGGACTGCAAGGATTATTCTAGAGGTTCCTGCTTAGGGAGGGCAGTAGCAGCCACAAAGTGCTGAGAGGTGCTGGCGTAATTTACGTTTGAAAGGGCCAAGCTTAGATTCAGCCAGGATGTCACAGTGGAGGGAGCTGAGCCAGCTGGGGTCACGGTACACAAATGACCTTTGTCCTTGCAAGGTACAGCAGAATGGGACCTTAAAGGGCTGACTGTCCATTCCTCTAGTTCAGTGGGGGTTGGTCATTTGACTTAGGAGTTTCTGGACACCTGGGGGGGGTTAGGCCCAAGCTGTTTTTTTTTTTTTTTACCACCAGGCTGGTCTGGTACTTCATCCTGCCTTTCAGATATAACTACCCTGTCCAAGCGTATACATCACAAGTGTGTGTGAGCAGGTGGGCTATTGTAATTAGCCTACAGGCTTTATTTAGGGCTATTGTGATCCTTTTAAGGGTAGTGTCTGATGCTGCACCATAGACAACTAGGCCATAGTCTACTGTATGATGGAGATAGCAGAGCTATTTACTGTGAGCTGGAATGCCTCAGTGATCATGCAGTGCTTGTGTCTGTGCAGCAGACCTAATCTTGTATTGACAGCTTTGGCAACATGGTCAACATGATTAGCAAAGGATAAGGAGCTGTCTAGGGTTACCCCTAGGTATTTGATAGAGTGGACCAGGTCAAGAGGGGTGTTAAGGCTATTTAGGATTGTGAGCTGATGTGATTTATGCTTGTTGTGAGGGTTTGCAAACATGGGCCTGATTCTACAAGCATCACTACACATGTCATAAGTTGCAACATCGGAGGGGTGCAGTTCTGCCATGGACCCTGCTCCTGATTCTCTATTGGGCAGGGTCCCCGTGACTAAGTCCCATGACTTGCACCAACCCAAATAGTATGTCAAATGAAGGCATACTTGAATGGGTTGCAGAAAACCCATGGCATCCAGTGTAAGGATGCATGTGCCCCCCATTCCCCAATCCCTGAATGGTGCCCAGAAAAAGAGCTCCTGTGGGGTACCAGCCCCCTACACGCCCTGATCCCCAATGGTATCATGTGGCAAAGCCCTGCAGGGCTATATGATCCCCCAGCCCCTATCCTCAATGTTGCAAAATGCCCTGCAGGGTTATTGGCACCCCCCCCAGAACCCGATCAGTGCACCTCACAGGAGTGGTAAGGCAGTCTCAACAATAAAATAAAAAAAACCATTCCGTAGTCCCCTTTTAGCCTTGGTAGTCTAGTGGCCCCTCACCTGCTGGTGCCAGACCACCCCACTCCCCCAATCTGTACCCAGCGGGTGACTGGCACAGCCCACCTCTCAACACTGTGGCCAGCCACTGCCTGAGCCCCGCTTTCAGCGTGTACTGTAAATAGTACCCACTCAGTGAATGACAGCTGCTGTCATTTGCCCCAGAACGTTCTGCCATCACCCCAGGAGTTGGCAAGTTTATTCTTGAAGTGGTGGCATTTTGCAAGGTGGACAGCCTGTGTGCAGGCATTCCTAACGTTCTTATAGTGCTGAATGTCAGCCTGTTTGCCGGAGGCTCGAGCATGGTGCCACAAATGATCTCTGATGGTTATAAAGTCGATAAGGGATGGTGTAATCCATGACTTACTCGAGCCTTCAATCTTGCATTTTCTGAAGGGGCATGGATATCACAGGCTGCATTGAACATGGCGATGAAGTAGTTGAGTGCTTGATTGATTCCTTGCAGTCAATAGGGCACCAGTCTTGTTGTCTGAGGTAAGATTTTAGGAGTTCATGTTGCCCTTTTGGTAGCACTCGACCTATGATGGTGTTGGTGGGGTTTAGTGGCTTTGTTGGACCAGTTTCATAGAATAGGGGAGTAGTCACTAATTGAGTCAGGGAGGGCAGTGGTATTTGAGATTTGCTCAGGGTGGTTGGTAAGCAACCAATCCAATAGTGTACTCAACCCAGTATGGTAGATTACTCTAGAGGGAGAGTCAACCATTTGTTTTACGTTGATGTAAGAGATGGCATCTTTGTATTGGGCCACCTCAGGGGATAGTCAGTTTATGTTAAATTCCCCAACCATTATCACTTGAGAGTTTTGGTGTAGGTTGTTTAAGTCAGTGTTTTTCAACTGGGGGTCCACGGCCCAAAAGGGGTCTGCAGGCGCATATCTCGGGGTCTGAGGAACTGTCCCTGAAATTTAAGGTGCGGTAAAGTAAAGGCTTTTTTTTCAGTGCAATATCAACAAAACCAACCATGACTGCAAGAAACTGCTCAATAACTACTTTTCACCTTGTTTGCTCTGTAACTTTTAATATTCACTTCACTAAACGGGCGTTAATAGCTCTGATTACTTTAATTGTTCTCAGTCGGAAGCAGAAAACACTAACATGAATTTCAAAGTGCCAGCGCTGTAGGTGATATGTAATTTACTGAGCTGATTACTCCACTCACTATTATACTAATTTGTCTCATCTGTTTAATTTGCCTCAGTTCAGTTTGCCTCAAATTCAGTATCTCCACTTAGACATTTTTGGCCCTGCTCGTAGGCGTTGCAGTGTCTTAGCTCTCTCCTCGAGTTCATCTCTGCTCTGCTCTCCTTGCTCACTCCTCACATTCTCCTCCTCTGCTCTGCTCACTCTCTCACTCATTCTTTGCAGATATCCCAATACAGTATTTAAATAGATAAAATGAAAAAAATTGGGAAGCTGTTCATTTTTCATATGCTGTTCTCTCACAGTTTGGGTTGTTATGTACTGTCCTGTTCTGTTCTGGACTCGTACACACAGTAAGGATGTAATGATGCTTCTGTGAGGTTGGTGATGATGCTGGTGTGTTCTTTTATTTCTTTTTAATGTAATTATTTATTTTTCCTCAGTCAGTGGAATGCTTACCCCCCCAACATAAAGCTGTGTAGCAACATGATGCTAGTGATGCTAGTGTATTCTTTAATTTAATTTTTTTTATTTTTTGCTCAGTCAGTGGAGTGCTTAATCCCCCCAACATAAAGCTGTGTAGCTGTCAGTATAATGCTTGATTACTAGTTTTTATGTTTTAGAAAGGGTTTCTGTATAAACGCAGTAATCACCCCAGAATCCTAAAAGAACTAAGGGAGGACCTAGTGACTCCACTGACCACGCTTTTTAACAAATCATGGCAGGATGGGGTGGTACCTGAGGACTGGAGGAGGGCAGATGTGATTCCCCTTCACAAAAGTGGGAGCAAGGCAGAAGCAGGAAACTACAGACCTGTAAGTTTGACCTCCGTGGTAGGGAAAATGATGGAATCACTTCTGAAAGAAAGGTTGTTGAGTACCTAGAGGCCAGCGGACACAGGACCCAAAGCAGCATGGATTTACAGCAGGAAGGTCATGTCAGATGAACCTAATTGATTTCTTTGACTGGGTGACCAAAGTAATAGACCAGGGAGGGGCTGTGGATATGGCCTACCTAGACTTTAGCAAGGCATTTGACACAGTCCCGCACAAAAGATTAATAATCAAGCTAGCCAGGCTGGGAGTGGGTCCCAGGGTGATAGCCTGGGTAGCAAACTGGCTGCACAACAGGACACAGAAGGTAACAGTGAATGGAACACATTCCGAAGAAAGAGGGGTTACTAGTGGAGTACCTCAGGGCTCAGTACTGGGTCCAGTCCTCTTTAACATCTTTATAGGTGACATTGCAGAGGGTCTGGAGGGAAAGGTATGCCTCTTTGCAGATGACACAAAGATCTGTCACAGAGTTGATACGCAAGGGGGGTTAGAAAAGATGAGAAGGGACTTGGCAAGGTTGGAGGAATGGTCAGACATATGGCAACTTAGATTCAATGCAAAGAAGTGCAAAGTAATTCACCTGGGAAACAAAAACCCAGGAGACGAGTACACAATAGCAGGGGAGGTACTAACAACAACAAAAATAGAAAGGGACCTGGGGGTAGTTATATCAGATGACCTAAAGATGGGTAAGCAATGTGAGAAGTCAGTAAGGAGAGCCAGGGGATACTGGGATGCATAGGAAGGGCATCACATGTAGAAAAGGAAGTGGTTATCCCTCTGTACAGACAGTTGGTGAGACCCCATCTGAGTACTGCATGCAGTTTTGGAGACCTCATCATGCAAGGACATAGACAGGATGAAAGCAGTCAGAGGAGGGCAACTAAAATGGTGCAGGGTCTGCATCAGAAACCATATGAAGAGAGACTGAGAGATCTTAATATGTATACCCTTGATGAAAGGAGGAACAGAGGGGACATGATAGAAACTTTCAAGTACCTCAAGGGAATCAACAAAGTCCAGGAGGGTAGCATCTTTCAGAAAAAGAGATGTGTAAGAACAAGGGGGCACAATTTAAAGATAATGGAGGGATGGTTCAGGGGTAATGTGAGGAATTTTTTTTTCATGGAGAGAGAGTGGTGGATACATGGAACCGCCTTCCTGGGGAGATTGTTGGGTCTAAAACAGTGGGGGAATTCAAGCATGCATGAGACAGACATAAGGCAATTATAGTAGGGGTTGCAGGAAGTAGGCTGTTGATTAACTAGAATCTGCAGCTTATCCAGTAGGTAGAGAAATGGGCAGACTGGGTGGGCCAAGTGGTCCTTATCTGCTGTCAAAGTCTAATATATACAGACTTATAGTAGGGGTACCCGACATGGCTGACAGGTGGCCAGAGGGTCTCCGGACCAAAAAAGTTTGACAACCACTGGTTTAATTAGTCAATGACCACATTAAAACCACTAGCCTATTCTTTAGGGGGGAGAGAGATCAGTACCGCAGTAAGTACTTTGTTGTGGTCTCCTAGCAGTACTTTGCCAGTGCTTGAACATCGTTCTCTGTGTCTAATTTGGTAAGGGCATAGCCCTGGAGAGTGTCCTTAAAATAGATTGAGCATGCTTCGCCTCTCCTGCTAATTCTGTCTTGTCTGAATAGGAAGCATCCATTTAGGGAGACTGCAGTGTCAGGGATCTTTGGTGTGAGCCATGTTTCCACAATGGAGAGCACATCAGGACTGTGCTGAGTAACCGAGACTTGGAGGGCATCAAATCTGGATACCAGGCTACAGATATTAATAGATGCCAATGTAAGGATACCTTGCTTCTTACTGTTACATAATGATTGTTATAAGGGGCCAGGGTTAGGGTGAATGTTGCCTGACATTAACAGTAGCAGCAAGGTGAGTCTCAACAATTGAATCTTTATTAATTTGAGATTTGCTGTGTGTTTCCGTCTGCTGACTGACCCCAACTTAAGCTTGTGCTGGACTATGGTTAGACTAGGGAGGAGAAGTGGGGGTGGAATGTTTATATTAGTGAGTCAGAGTAACCACTCCTGGGGATTGGCTGCTTTGCACCACGTGCCATTTATTGTGCTGATAGTGCCTTGTTAAGAGTAAGCATTTACTACAAGGGTGTAGTGGCTGTTATTGTCTTGATTTAAGCCAGTGCCATCATGGTTAATACTATTAGCAGGCTGGTTAGTTGAAATGTCAGATAAAAGGCACCCATTTTCTACTGGGAGCAACTGTAGTACCACACACACAGGTTCAGGCAATTCAGAAGTTAGTTGGGTATAATCAGCTACCATTCAGCTGAATCCCTAGGGGGAAGGGGTACAGTGAACTGATTAAGTACGAGGGGGAGTGCTCACTGTTGGGTTAAGGGTAATCAAAACTTAGACTGTATTATTGCCACCAGGATAGCCTAGTGGTTAGGGACACTGACTCTAGGGCCGAGGGTCAGGGGTTCAAATCCCAGTTCATATCGTGGGGTTGAAAATTAGCAGTACGTGAGGCTGTTAAAAGAGGGTTGAGATCAGTTTTGAGCATTAGTTAGCTCTGCTGAGATAGTATAAGTAGGGGGTGAGAGGTAGAAATGATTGGAGCAGCTGTGACTCCTAGGGGCCAAGGGATATAATCTGCAGATGGGAAAGTGGGGAGTTAGTTCATGGAGTAATGAAACATGTGATTAGTCTTGTGACCTACCTCACCAATAAAGGTGAGAAGCCTTCTTTGCTGCTGTCCTCTGGTGCTCCTGCTGCTTCTGTGTTGGGAGATGGGTGGCAGCAAAGTGGAGTGAGCAGCATTCTTTGCTTCTGTCTTCCAATGCTCAAGCTGCTTCAGTGTCGGGAGGATGGTGGGAGTGAATTGGAATGACCAGCCTTCTTCCCTGCTGTCCTCTGCTGCTCTCGCTGCTTCAGTGCTGGGAGGAGTTTGGGGGCAAAGTGGGTTCCCCTTTTACTGTGTGTGGATAAATTGTTTCTGTAGCAGACCAAATAAAACAAAATCAGAAAGCCAAAGACATGCTTTCTTGCTGCCTAATTCAAAATGAAAAGCATTTAAAAAGAGTAGAATTGATTTAAGTAATAGCAGGAACCATTGTCTGTCAATGGCTCAGCTGAACTTTTCAGCATTTTCCAGCATGTACTATAGCTTGGTCTTTAAATATGAAATATACATGTGCTGTGTCTGTGTAGTTCTTGTACTGTGTGCAGGGCACACTGATTGTAATATTTGCTGTAGTGTACTGGTACTGATGTTTGACTGGCTTCTAGCAGATACTGTACATATGGGCCGTGTAATTTGTGGTAATGGTAAACAGGTATTTCACGTGTGCATGATGTAATAATATAAAATGGCAGAGACCAAACTGAGCAATCTGATTGGTTATTTATAGTGCAATATGGGACAATATTACACTATAAATAACTAGTCCCGTAAAGGAACCATTGCACAGAATCTGCTGGCTCAGTAATCCCTTTGACATTCTAATTAGAATATTATAATCAGTTGAAGTTGCCATTTTTTATGCCCACTAACCTTAAAAACAATGTGGATGCAATCAAGCAAGTGAGAGAAACAACACTCCCTTGCTAACTGAAATGCACTAAAAAGTGATTGCAACACATACTCTTTCTCCTGGCAGCTTTAACATTACTGCTTTCAGTGTCTCTCACTGATCACACTTCGCGGCTAGAGTTGGGCAAAGTCAACAAAATTCACTCTGCAAAATATTTTGCAAATAGCACTCAATTCTCGGAGTGCAATTTGCGAAATTCGCCAATTCATGGAGTGTGGCTCAAGAGAGAAAGTGTGGAATTTCACAAGCGAAATTCCACACTTTGCGCAAAAACTACTGTTGCCCCCCACTGACTGCTGGCCCAAATAATAAATAAATAAATAAAACTCCAGTCCAGATCCCTGGTGTCTAGTGGACCCCCCACAGATTGATGGCCCCAGTAATAAATAAATTAAAACAAATTCAGTGATCCCTGCTGTCTAGTGGACACCCCCATCCCACCGATCAATGGCCCCAATAATAAATGAATAAATAAATATAAACTCCAGTCCAGATCCCTGGTGTCTAGTAGACCCCCCCCCACCCTGCCTATCGCCAGCCCCAATACTATAAATAAATTTAAAAAAATGTGCTTGCTGTTTGGAGGTCATAACACCAATCCCCCATTTTGTACTCTGCCCCTGGGTTTCTGTGCCCCAAATGCATGATTTTGCACTTCTTTGTACTGAACTTAACTACCATACCCTTGACCACTCCTCTAGCTTTCTTAGATCTCTTTTCATTCTTTCAACCCTTCATGGAGTGTCTACCCTATTGCATATTTTAGTGTCATCTTCAAACAGGCATACCTTCCCTTCTAGCCCCTCTGCAATGTTGCTAATAAAAAGGACTGATCCCAGTACTGATCCCTGTGACACCCCCGCTGCTCACTCTCCTTTTCTTGGAGTGGACTCAGTTTACCACCACTCTCTGTCTCCTGTCCCCTACTTACTGTCCATGTCAGAATATTGACAACAATGTTTTCGACATCCTGAACAATGACAGCAACAATGCTGACTGAGTCCACTCTGAAGAAAGGGGGGTTATTAGTGGGGTACCGCAGGGTTCAGTATTAGGACCAGTCCTCTTCAATGCCTTTATAAGCGACATTGCAGAGGGACTGGAAGGAAAAGTATGTCTCTTTGCAGATGACACAAAGATCTGCAACAGAGTTGATGCACAAGGTGGGGTGGAAAGGATGAGAAGGACTTAGCAAGAGTTAGAGGAATGGTCAAATGTATGGCAGCTTAGATTCAATGCTAAGAAGTGCAGGTAATGCACCTGGGTAACAAAACCCAGGGAAGAGTACATAATGGGGGTGAGATACTAACAACAACAAAATGGAAAGGGACCTGGGGTAGTCATATCAGATGACCTAAGGTGGGCAAGCAATGTGAGAGGGGCAGCAAGGAGGGCTGGGGGATACTGGGATGCATAGGGAGAGGCATCACCAGTGGAAAACAGGAAGTTATTATCCCTCTGTACAGACAGTTGGTGAGACCCCATCTGGAGTACTGTGTGCAGTTCTGAGACCCAATCTCCCATAAAGAAAAGACAGGATGGAGGCTGTCCAGAGGAGGGCAACAAAATGGTGCAGGGTCTACACCGGAAGACATATGAAGAGAGACTTAAGGAGCTGAATATGTATAGCCTCGAGGAAAGGAGGGAGGGGGACATGTTAGAAACTTTCAAGTACCTCAAGGAATCAACAAAGTCCAAGAGGGTAGCATCTTTCAAAAAGAGGTGTGCAAGAACAAGAGGGCACAATTTGAAGATAGAAGGGGCAGCTCAGAGGTAATTTAGGAAGTATTCTTTCACAGAGAGGGTTGTGGATGCATGGAACGGCCTTCTGGAGGAGGTTGTGGAGTCAAAAACAGTGGTGGAATTCAAGCATGCATGGGACAATCATAAGGCAATTCTAGGGGGAAGGGGTAGGAAGAAGTAGGCTGCTGGTTAACTAGGATCTGCAGCTTATCCATTAGGTAGGGAAATGGGCAGACTGGGTGGGCCAAGCGGTCCTTATCTGCTGTCAAAATCTATGTTTCTATGACTGTAGGCATTGTTCCCATCAGGAATGGAGTGTTTTTTGTCTCCTGATGAAGCTCATTCGAGCAAAGCACAGAGGCTGTCGGGTAGGTCATACCTGGTCTGTAATTGTTTCATTTGGAAGACGTTGGTACTGCTAGCAACTTTGCTAGGAATAAATCTTCAAACTACTCAAACCACAACTTGAAATATTTTTTTCTATATGGTCCTACTGATCTTCCTACTTGGAGTGCATTTTCTTTTTTGTTCTATGAAGCTGTTTACTGTTGCTGGTAATTGATTCTTTCTTTGCTTTTCAACAAGCAGCAGCTGATTGTTTTTTTTTTTTTAGCAGCAGCATCAGAGGCTAATCCTTCCCACCTGTCCCCTTCATGCCCACCCGGTGTTGTCCAGTTTTATAAGACCCAATACCAGAGGGCATAAACAACTTCCTACTGCAAAAAGAAAGGTGGAAACTACCAGGGCACACAGTTCAATACCTATTACTTATCAGGATCCTAGGGTGTGTGTGTGTGTGAGAGAAGAGAGAGAGAGAGAGAGAGAGAGAGAATGGTAATTGAAGAGCTTACAGGGGAGTGAGAACTAATACTTCTTTTGGGGGCTAAAACCTGATATCAGGGTATAGGTGAAGCAAGCTAATAGAGTAGAGAGATGCCAAGCAATGGCCAGGAATAACAACAGGGAACAAGGGGTTACCCAAGGAATAAGTAGTGAATCTTCTGGCTAAGGCAAGTTAAGACAGAGGAGAGGTGACACCCCATAGAAGCAGAACCGGTTTAAGACCTAATGGCACCCCAAGCAGAAATACTTGTGGTGCCCCCTACACTGCTTCACATCACCACCCCATCCTCCCTTCTTCCTCAATCTACATCCAAAAAGTGATAAGAATTCTATGAATGAGAGGGTGATGACAAGAAAAAGTTACTTACCATAGTAATCTTGTTTCTTCCACAGTATTCTTCTGTATTCCTAACTCTCTGCAGTCAGCCTGCTAAGTAGAACTGCCCAGAGATAGAACATTATGCCAATGATAAAACCTATCATTGGCTCATGCCACTTATTCAAACTTCTGCCCTTATCAGCTGCAATGTTCCACCAACGTATCAGATATCTAAGGACCTTCCAGGCAATTTTAACTATAATTATACCTATCTATCTACAACAAAACTATACTTTCTAGTAGAAACTACAAATATTAACATAAACCCAGCCCCCCCTCCAAATGCCAGAATCACCTGGAAAAAGAAGGGAAGGAAAAACTCCACCCATTAGGGTTTAAACAATGTATGTCAGTGTTTGGGACTCCATATTTAAAAGCTCAGTTAGGAGTGCAGAGGCTTTGGTTCTGGAAAGGGAGGCAGGGTGGGAGAGTTAGAAATATAGAAGAATACCCTGGAAGAAACAAGATTACTATGGTAAGTAATTTTTCTTCTCACCCCCGGTATTCTTCTATATTCCTAACTCTCTGCAGACTTCAAAGCAGTACCTTTGGAGGTGGGCACAGAACCTACGTTTTTGGAAAGAGGCTTTGCAGGATTGCTGTGCCAAACCTGGCATCACTTCTGGATTAAGTGTCTAGACTATAGTGGTTAGTAAAGGTGTGTATTGTCCTCCAGGTAGCTGCTTTACAGATCTCCACTAATAAAACATCTCTGGCTGCTGCCATGGTTGCAGCTGTGCCCTTTGTGGAATGAGCTCTCAGCCCTGATGGGGGCTCCATGCCAACTTTCGAATAGCAAAACTGAATGCACTGGATTGTCCAGTGAGAAGTGGACCTCTTTGAATCTGGGTTACCTTTACCTACATCCCCGAAAGTCAAGAACAACTGTTTGTCTTGCCCATGATCTTTGGTGTGGGCCATGTAGTAACTTAATGCCCTCTTGACATCCAGACTATGGAGTCTGCGCTCACCTGAACTAGTATGTTCAGTGAAGAAGACTGGCATGGTAATGGACTGGTTCAAATGAAAGTCAGAGACCACCATGGGGAGGATTTTTCTATTTGTTCATAATACTACCTTGTCTCTGTGGAAGGAAAGATAATCCTTCTAGACACACAAGACCTGAAGCTCACTGATTCTTCTAGCTGAGGTGATAGCAACCAGAAAAAGAGTTTTCCAGGTAACATACTTTAGGTGTGCTGAAGTCATGGGCTCAAATAGGGGCCTCGTGAGCTGGGTGTTGCTTATGTTCAGGTCCCATGCTGGTCCTGGTTCCCTAATAGGTGGGTGCAAATGGCACAGACCTTTAAAAAACCTTTTGAAAATGGGAATGGATGCAATGGAGGTGCTCCTCCCAGCAGAAATGTAAGCAGATATTGAGGCTAAATGCACTTTCAGGGATGTATGTTGCAGACCCTGGGAGTGTAAGTAGGTAAGATAATCCAGGACAGCTGTATCCCCACGTGAGAGGAAGGTACCTTGAAGCACACCAACAGAGAACCTCTTCCATTTTGAAGCATAGGTCTTCTTAGTAGAAGGCTTCCTGTAGCCCTTCAGGATATCCAGGACACTTAAGAGTGTGCAAACTCTTAAGTCCTCAAGAGTCATGCTTTGAGCTGAAGAGATCTGAAGTTCAGGTACAGGATCCTGCCCTGATGGGAGATCAGCAGGTTGTGCCTACTGGGTAGATGTATTGGTTTAGCTACAGACATGGAGAATCATAGAGGGTACCATGGCTGTCTGGCCCAGTCTGGTGCTATCAAGATCACTGATGCAGGTTGTGACCCAAGTTTGATCAGAACTCTGAAAATGAGAGGAAAAGGAAAAGCATATAGGCTTCGTCCTGACCAGTCCATTGTCAAAGCATTCAGCAGGATTGTACCCCTTGGCTGGTGGTCTCCAGCGGAAAAGGGGCAGATGATGATTCGAGGGATGCAAAGAGATCTATCTCTGGTGTGCCCCACCTCCTGAATACTGCCTCCAGTATCTGCTTGTTGATGGACCACTTGTGGTGGGCCTGATTGATTCTGCTCAGGGCATCTGCTAGGGTATTGTCTTTCCCTGGCACATGAATGGCCTATAGGGAGGCCTTCAGTGAGTAAGCCAAACTCCAGATCTTCACTGCTTCAATGTACAGGGGCCTGACCTTGTCCCTCCTTGCTTGTTGATGTAGTACACTGTTGTGGTGTTGTCTGTCCTGACCTGCACCACTTTTCCTTGGTAGTAGTGGTGCATATGCCTTCAGTGCCAGGAATACTGCCCTCAGCTCCAACAGATTTATATGCTGGAGTGACTCTGTGCTGGACCAGGTTCCATGAGTGGTATGTTCCCCTAAGTGGGCACCCCACCCTAACAGGGAGGCATCGGTTGTAAGAATGGCTGATGGGGTTTCCCATTGAAAGGATACCCCCTCCCTGAGGTTGTCTGCTTCCTTCCACCAATGAAGGGCTTACAGCAATGTTCTTGTTACTGGAATTGGCTTTGAAAGAGTGTCTTTCCTTTGGCACCAATGTGCAACAAGGTGAAACTGCATGTCTCTCATTTGGAACCTGGCACCCAAAACTGTGCCTGTTGTTGCAGCCATGTGTCCCAGAAGCTGCAGAAATTGTCTTGCTGGCTTTGGCTCATTCCGCCTGAAAGAAGCCGCTGTTTGCCAGATGCTTTTCACTCTGTCCTGACGGAGGAAGGCTCTTCCCTCTAAGGTGTTCAGTTCTGCTCCTATGAAGTGCAGAACCTGTACTGGAGTGAGAACAGATTTCTCCTGATTTACCAGGATCTCTAGTGAGTGAAACAGGTTTAGTGTTACCTGCAGATAATCTTGCACATTCCTGGGTGAGCTTCCCACCACCAGCTAATTATCGAGATAGGGGAAGACTGATACACCCAACCTTCTTAGGTATGCCACCACCACTGCCAGATGCTTTGCAAATACCCTTGGGACTGAGGAGAGACTGAAGAGTAGGGTTGAAAATTGGTAATGCCCTGATGGAAGTCTGAATCTGAGATATTTTCTGTGAGATTCTCTTATGGGAATGTGGAAATAGGCATCTTTCAGATCCAGAGATGCTAGCCAATCTCCCTTTTGAATGATTGGCAGAATAACTGCCAATCTGACCATCTTGAACTTTGGCTTTACTAAGTACTTGTTCAGTAGACTGAGGTCTGGAATAGGTCACCACTCCCCATTTTTTCTTTTTGGTGAGAAAGTATCTTGAGTAGAAACCCCTTAGCTTCTGCTGAGGTGGAACATGTTCTACTGCTTTTAACAGGAGGAGGCTTTGAACCTCCTTAGCACCTTCTACCCTTGCCTCTGAACTACCTTGTCTGTTGTGGCTATTGCTGATATTAAGAGACAGCCTGGGCCTGATTAAAAAGGTCTGGTGTAGGCTGCTCCACCTCTGCCTCCTCTTCTGTATGACCTGTAGGAGAAGGAGGGTCTCTCCTTTGTCGAGTTGCTCTTATAGGTGGCCTTGTACTCATCCACCTTCTTCATATAAGCTTCAGTCTGTTGGCCAAATATTGAATGATCCTCCACAGGAAAGTCCACAGCCTTGGTTTGGGTATCCTGTGTAAGATCAGTGGTCCTAAACAAGGCCAACCTCCTAAGAGCTATGGTAAGGGCCATCCATCTGGAAGCAGTATCACTGCCATCTGCTGCCATCTGAAATTGGTATTTTGCTGCTTCCTGACCAAACCTGGCTACCTCAGCCAAATCAGCCGAGAGGCCCAAAGGAGCCTTATCTACCATGGGCAATCCTGACTGCCACAGTGACTTTTGATACTGTGCAGAATAAGCCTGGTAATTAGCCTGTCTGACTCCCAGTGAGGACGCCAGGTAGTCCTTCTTGGCCATACTATCTATTTTGCATAAATCTTTCTCAAGTGGGTGTGATGCCAGTGGCACCCTTGCATTCTCACAGGCTGCTTGCTGGATTATCCCTTGATGGTCGGGGTGAGAGAAGAGGAACAATGCCCCCTGTCTATTCAGCTGGTACTTTTTGTCTGCCTTTGTGTCGGGGGGTGGGGATTTGGAGATTGCAAAACCTTAAACAAGTCTTTTTTGAAAACTTGTTGATAGGGAGTAATATCTTCTTTGTGGGTGTTAACCCCATCATTTTCACATATTTGGCCTCTTCCTCATCCTCTGTAACCTCTGTGGTAGCCAAATCAAGGGCTTCCACTATTTCCTTATGAAGGGAAAATGAGATGAAAAATCCCCTGCTCTAGGAGGAGACCCAAATTCCTGTTCAGGTGAGATCTCAGCCTCAATAGGTTCACCCTCATCTACTTCAGGCAAATCATACTCCTCAAACTGCATCTGCTCCTGGGATGGAGTTGGGACAGAAGAAGATCCAACTGGGACTTGAACCAGTGTTGGAGGAGTTGAAGCAGGTATAAGACCCTGCAAAGCCTGTATGGCCTTCATGGCCTGGGCGATCTCTTCCGAGGATGGCAGGCTGTGAGGCACAGATGAAACCCCCTTGGTTTCTCAGTTAGGGGTTCAATGTGCTTTGTTTTCTTTGTCTTTTTGGTAGGAACTGGGGAGTCAGCCAGTTCACCCACCCTTTTACTGGAAGCTGCGTCACCCTTGTCAGGGGTGCTCAGTTTGGACAGTGAAGTTTCACCTGCATGTTTAAAGGGTGTGGGTTGGTCAGAACCCATAGCACCCTTCTCAAGTTTTCTTTGGAGCCTTTACAGCCTCTTGTCAATTGTCTTTTGTGGAAATGATTAGCAGATTTCTCAATCTGCAGAAAACTGTCCATTTCCAAGGCATACCATGCATAAGCCATGCTTCTCTGCCTTGGCAAAAACGTCCCCACACTTTTTTTTTCTTTTATCTTTCTCCCCCCTGGCCCTGGTCATCTCCTCATTCAGCTGCCATCCCCATGCTTTGCTCCTTCAGGCCCTCACCGCTGCAACTGCCACTGCTTACCCCCCATGGCAGGGCTGTGGATTCAGTTCAGGGTGTTACCTCCAGAGATGAAGTGCCAGGAGACAACCATCAAGCCACCATGACCAGCCACCAGGGTCTTTTTCCTACATATTTTCTCCCTTATGGGCATTCGCCATGCAGTGACACCAGCAGTGGGAACACGCACACACCCACGCATGTCCCCACCAAGCATCTGCTGAGCTCCCATCCCCCTTACTTGCGGCAGCATAGCGTCAAGCCCCAGCCTCCACCAGGGGTCAAATGTGCACCAACCGCAGATCGCCCCCCCTCTCCTGAGATGAAGAGCAGTCCGTCAGATGCTCAATCCACCTCCTCCCTGCCAACCCCTGGTGGCCCACACTCATTCCCAAATGCAGGTCACTGGCGTGGCACAAGGTGTGGCATCCAGTGCCTCAGCCCTCAGTGCCACTGGGCCAGGCAATGTCCCCACACTTAAAGCACTTTTTAAACCCTGGAGGTCAAGCCTTTTTCTTAGGTTTTTCTGCCATCATCAAACTTATTAAGAAAAACAGAACCGCAAATAAAGTAAACTCTTTTTTTTTTCTGGTTGTGGTCGGTTCAGCAACTGGTGAAGGTTCCAATACTGAACCAAGAGCCGAACAACTTGAATCGGGTAAGCGGTTCACTGAACTGGCTTGGCAGCTAACAAAAGCAAGAATTTATTTAAAATAAAATACTAAAAATAACTACACTGAACTGGGGATAAGGAAATAAAAGCTCTGGAAAGGGATCTAAGGCTTGGTTCCCCAACAGTTATACCGAACCATGAGGAACCAAGAAAATTAAACCAAAAACACTAAAATATGCACTAAACTAACAGTAGGAATTTAAACTGAAATAAAGGCAGCAGTAGGAATAATTAAAATACTTATTTTCAGTGAAGAGCCACACAAGGAACGACTGAGAGGGTAGTCTCCGAGGCATCTTGACTTGGCAGGCAGAGAAAGAAATCTGATATGTTGATGGAACATTGCAGATGATAAGGGCAGTAGTTTGAATCAGTGGCATGAGCCAATGATAGGTTCTGTCATTTGCATAACGTTCTATCTCTGGGCAGTTCTATTTAGGAGGCTGACTGCAGAGAGTAAGGAATATAGAAGAATACGTGGGGTGAGAATTATGGTTTTTAGATTGACACTTTTTTGCATTTCAAGATGATTTCTGCTTATATGTTCTACTTCAGTGCGCCCCTTCTGTGCTGGCGCCCCATGCGGCCGCTTGGTTCGCTTGTGCCTAAAACCGCCACTGCATAGAAGGAAAGAAAAAGAGAAGGAAAGGGGGCTTATTTGAGCACAGCTAAGCAAGGTAAACAGCACAGAAAGGGAAGATGATGGAAGTGGTGCAATGCAATGGCTCTGGGCATTAGTGTTTAGGAGGACCTTCTAGATACTGCAGTGCTACCCCATCTGCAGGCACCTCTTTGGGCTGAGGGCAGAGGTTACTAGTCTCTTGGGCAAGTTGATTAGGATTCAGGGAACCTCCTCCCCCACCCAAGGGCCACCAAGTCAACCGCCACTAACTCAAACATTGCCTAGCAGAACGAGTATATGGACTACGGTGGGCTCAGGGAGGGTGAGGGCGATGGCACAGAGGCACATCCCCCATCTAGTAACACTACAGAACTCCTACGCAGTGTTGGAGAAGGGGGAAGGTCCCACAGTGGCACCTGAGGTAGTGACCAAGGGGATGGGAGGGTCATCCAGAATGGACCTCCGAGGGTGGGCAGCAGAGGACCCAGAGGAGGGGGAAGCAGCTCCTGGTGGGGGACTCCATTGTCAGGGGAATTGAGTTGAGAACAAGGAGCAAGGGGGAGAGGGAGGTTAAGTGCCTACCTGGAGGCATGGCTTGGAGGGATGGGGAGTGGATGCTGAGGATTGTAAGGGTGATAGCAAGGAGAGGGGAGCTGGATATCATTGTTCACCTGAGGACAAATGATATGGCAAGGGATGAGGGAAAGGATAGAATGAATACAGGAGGAGTTTTGAAGGTTGGGGAGAGTTCTTAAGCAGGCAGCAAGCTCTGTGTCCTTCTCAGAGGTATTGCCTGTCCATGGCAGGGAGGAGGCTAGGGCACTCTGCATCAGAGAATTCAATGCTTGGCTGAAGGAATGGTGTGGAGAGGAGGGGTGTGGCTTCATGAGGAACTGGGGCCCCACCTAGGGGGATGGGGTCCTGTATAAAGAAGATGGCCTGCATCCATCCAGGAAGGGGACTGTGGTCCTTAGTGAATAGTTTAAATTCTTCATAAGCAAGAATTTAAGCTAGCCAATGGGGGAGAGGAGGTTGGTGGAAGGTAGAATCCCCCCCCCCCATTGCAAAATCATCAATGGGAGACCAGAGGGAGAAAAAACACAACAAAGTACACAAATACTTACAGTATGTTGTCATGGAGTTGAAAGAAACAATTACTACTAGAAAGGTTAGTGGACAAAGTAAGGAGGTGCAAAAGGGAATAAGGAGATGGGGGAAGAAACACAACCTGGAGAGCCATGAGTACAAATGCTCGAAGTCTGAGCAACAAGATTGGTGACCTAGAAGCTACCATGATGGAAGCAGACCTGGACATACTGGCCATCACGGAAACCTGGTGCAATGACAGCCAAGCTGGGAAGTGGCCATACCAGGTTACACTGTATTCAGGAGGGGCAGGGTAGGCAAGAAAGGGGGTGGAGTGACTCTTAATGTGAAAGATAACATAAAGGTCATGGAAATCCAGGAAGAACAGGGAAGGGAGGAGATACTATGGGTCACACTGGAAGGAAGGAAAGGGAAAGCTATCTGAATGGTTGTGATCTACAGACCTCCAATGCAGAAGGAAGAGGTAGATAAGGATATGATACTAGCAATCCAAAGGATGCTGCAGATAGGGGAGATGTCACTGGTAGGAGACTTCAACCTGCCGGACATGGATTGAAGCCTCCCCACAGCAGCAACAGCCAGGAGCAGCAACTTTGTGGATGCCCTACAGGAGGCATTCCTCAAACAACTAGTCATGGAACCCACTCGGGAAGGGGCACTACTGGACCTAGTGCTTACAAACGGGGACAGTGTGGCAGAGGTTGCAGTAGGAGAACACCTAGGGAACAGTGATCACTGTACAGTCTGAGAGATTCCCTAATAGGAGTAGGAAATATGGGGAGAGTGGAGAAACAGTAGACAACTATCAAAGAGGAAATTGAAATAGCAACACATCTCTCTATCAAACAAGTCAGCAAGGGCAAGAGGAAAAGGAGACCACTGTGGTTCTCTAAGAAGGTGGCAGAAAAAAGAAAAGAAAAGAAGATGGCATTTAAGAAATACAAACATAGGAGAGGGTGGATACAGAGAATTGCCTGGGAAAATCAAAGGGAAGCAGGGAAGGCAGTTGGGAGCATGAAGGAGCAAACAGAGGAAAGCATTGCAAATTCAATGAGAAGGGGATAAAACTTTCTTCAGGTACAGTAAATAAGTGAAAAAAAGGAAGGCAAGGGAGGGATTGTAGGGCTGAAAGATAAGGACTGGGGTTGTGTGGAGAAAGACCACCAGAAGGTGGATATATTGAACAAATACTTTTGTTCAGTATTCACGGAGCAGGAGGCAGGTAACTGGCCAACAATAAATGACAAAAAGCATAAAGGGCTGGGAGGTGGACACAAGTCCTTTCTCTGAGGAAAGAGTCCATAGGGAACTAACATCGCTAAAAGTTGATAAGGCATTGGGTCCAGATGAGGTGCACCCAAGGATACTGAAGGAACTAAAGGAGGTGTTGGCTGCACCTCTGACACCCATGTTTAACCTGTCATTGGAAACAGGGGAGGTACCAGGGGACTGGAGGATGGCAGACGTAGTCCCTCTATACAAATCTGGAAACAAGGAGGAGGTGGGAAGGACCCGAGGCAGCATGGTTTCACTGAAGGAGGTATTCAGGGGGAGGTTGTGCCAAAAAAAATCTCATAGAGTTCCTCGACTGAGCAACCAGAGAAGTGGATCAGGAGGAGCAGTGGATGCAGCATACCTGGATTTTTGCTTGGCCTTTGACACTGTTCCACATAGAAGGCTATCAAACAAGCTGGGGAACCTAGGAGTAAGTTCTAAAGTAGTGAGATCGATGGAAAGTTGGCTGGACAATAGAACTCAGAGAGTGGTGGTAAACAGCATATGCTCTGGAGTAGGCAGAGTGACCAGTGGAGTGCCACAGGGATCAGTGTTGGGCCCAGTCCTTTTCAATGTCTTTATCAGTGGCATTGCAAAGGATCTAGAAGGGAAAGTATGTCTATTCGTAGATGACACAAAGCTCTGCAACAGAGTGGACACACTTGGGGGGAGTGGATAGAATGAAGAGAGACCTAAAAAGGCTGGAGGAATGGTTGAGGGATTGGCAGCTGGGTTTCAATGCTAAAAAGTGCAAAATAATGTACATGGTTGGAGAAACCCGTGGGCAACTTATCACCTATGAGGGGAGGCAATAGAAGGCTCAAAGCAGGAAAGGGACCTGGGGGTAGTCATCTCTGATGACCTGAAGGTAACCAAGCAATGCAATAAGGCAGCAGGGAAGGCTAGCAGGATGCTGGGATGCATAGGCAGAGGAATCACCAGCAGAAGAACGGAGGTAATAATCCTGCTATATATATCATTAGTGAGGCCACAGCTTGAGTACTGTGTCTAGTTCTGAAGACCCCATCATCAAAAGGACATTGACAGGGTGGAGGCAGTTCAGAGGAGGGCAGCCAAAATTATAAAGGGCCTGCATCAGAAACCCTGAGAAAAGGATGAAAGAATTAAATATATACTCCCTGGAAGACAGGAGGGAAAGGTGGGATGTGATTGAAACATTCAAATACCTCACAGGGAAGAAAAAGGTACAGGTGGGTACCATCTTCCAAGGAAAAAGATGTTCAAGGACAAGGGGGTACAATATGAAGCTGGAGTAAGTACTTCTTCTCAGAGAGGGTGGTGGACAAATGGAACAGCCTAACATCAGAGATGGTGGAGGCAAAACTGTTACAGGATTCAAGAACACATGGACAGACCCAAAGGTATCTTGAAGGTTAAGTGGGGGGACCTTAAGCTGATTAAGGCCTGCAGCATCACTATAGGTAGGGAAATTTGGCAGACTGAGTGGGCCTGAGGCCCTTATCTGCCATCAACGTTCATGTTTCTATGTTCCAGAACCACTCCCATCTCCAGGGAGTGGTTGAACAGGGCTGTCAGAGGTGCATCCAGCACCTCTCTGAGCTCCTGCAGTATCCTTGGATGCACCCTGTCTGGCCCCATTGCATTGTCCACTTTCAGGACTCTCTCCTCTGTAAATGAACTATTGTCCACCTTCATTCCTTCGATGCCCCTGGCATGTATCTGTGGTTCCTCCTCTTCCTCTGTGAACACTGAACAAAAGTGTAACCCTGGTGCCGTTATACCAAGAGCTACTTCCCCTGCCTGCCTCCCTAACCGCAGGTTGAGGGGTCTGGGTACGTAATTAGCTGCTACTGGGGTCTCCCTTCCCGCAGTACTTTCACAATTATGATGCCTCCAGCCCTGTCCCAGAGTAATGCTTAAGTGTGTTCCTAACAGACTTGATACAGCTTTCTGGGAAGCTGTAACCAACCACAATCCTGCCTAGTAACCTGTTACACTTTGTTTCACAACTGCAACACTTAACACTTTGGACACAGGCTAATATCAGCATTAATGATATGCTCATGTACAATCCGCTTACCTGCAGGGTTAGGTCTTCTGGCATTCACTCTGCAACCCCCTGTAAAAGACAACTTCAATAACACATGCACTTTAAGAATGTTTTGCTAATATTTCAGTAACTTTATACCAGGTAATGATATGCTCACAAGCCAAGTTAACAGTACACAATAAATCAGGTTTATTTAGGGGGCATGAACAAGGAAGGGGTGAGAATCTAGGTTAACAATTACTTTACTGTGATGAGACACGCTAATTTACTTTTAATCCCTTTAGTCCCTGAATTTATCAGTCTGTGACTACTAGGTACCCAGAGTGAAAAACAGGCATGCCTGAGGCAGTGCCACGGGTTGGTTGGTGTTGCAGCTGTAGTTGGGCCCTTGGTGGAAGAAATGTGATTAAGAATGAGCAACATATTTTAAAATCATTTGTAATCCTGGCTGGATGGCTCAGTCACATTTATATACATTAAACTGGCAAACAAGAATCAGATGGATCCATTAAGCAATTGAAGCTTTGTTGCAGGGAGCTACCCTGGTTGTACTCACTGTACCCATGAGAAATGATGCTGTAGCTGGTGACATGGAAGACCTGTGGCTCTTTCAAGCTGCTGTTGGGGATGGGGGCCAACACAACTCACCTCCACTTTATGGCCTTTCCCTGTAGGTGGCCGTAACCTGCGTGTAGCTGCATCACAGGGGCTGAGTCCCCAAGTCTGGTCTCTCGCCAAGATTGTGCTTTGGCTGGTCCAGGAAAAGTCTGGCTGGGCCTTTGATGGCATGGGCCCAGGCAAGGAAAACGTCTTTTGAAAGTTTAGGCTGCATGCTGGTGAACCCTCCAGCTGGGGTTTGGCAAAGCCTTTTTTCAACACAAGGCTGGTTCCCAATTTGACACAGGAGACTTAGGATCAGTGTGTCCATCCACGTGGTAGGCCACAGTCTCAGTGGCTGAAGGAACAGCAAACTATCTCCTCCTTTTGGTAAACGGCCAGTTTTTCTCAGCTTTCCACTACAGAAACCTTTTAGCCTGCTTAGCTGCAGTCCTGGATTCAATCAATCACGACTGGGACCGAGATAGGTCTACTAAAGACAAGTTCAGGCCTCCTTTCCTGCAGCTTCTCTCAACCCAGACTGCAGGCTGTTTTCTTTTTGGTGGCTTGAGCTGAACTGCACCCTGTTCAAAAGACAGTCTTGGACTTGTCTGTTTTTTCTGTATTCCGATTGGCTATAGGAGCTGTCAATCACAGTTCTAGAGCTCCCATTGGTTCATTTAGGCACCAACAAGGAAAGTTCGCAGTTTCACCCAGAAGGCATTGTAATGAGGCTCCTTGATGACCTTTTGGTTCTGACTGGACCAAAGAGGAGTCCAGGACCAAAGATGGTGGCTCTCATTGGAAAGGAAACATAGGCAAAGTAAACAACTCATTTATTTAACAACAGTAATGGATTTAGAAATAAATATTTGCAGTGCTAGAAAACACTCCCTCTACTCTATAATCGACAGCAGAGTGGATTGGAGCAATGCCTGGCTGGTCACGAGCCTTGATTTACTCGGACCCAGTGCAGGCTGTTCGCACTACACACAAGCTGAAACTCTTAAAGGGATAGCGCAGCAGCATGGATGTGCACTCTCAAGCAAGACAACACTGCAGCTTTACTGTACGTGGATTTCGCTTCTCTTGCTGGATGTCTGCTAAGCAGTGGGCATCAGAGGAGCCCAGGGAGATACTTAAGATAAGCCCCCCGAAATTGGGAAGGGGGATGATAAAAACATTTGTTCAGAATGTCTGCTTTTTCCTGGTCTCCCTCCACACACACTGCCCCCCAAGGCTTGTTATCCCTCCTCTGGTCTTTCTTTTCTTCCTCATATACCTGAAAATGCCTGGTCCCCTTTCTTCACTGCCTGGGCTATTCTGTCCTCCATTTGTGCCTTTGTGCTCCTAATAGCTTTCCTTGCCTCCCTCTGTTTCTCTCAATATGCCTCCCTATCCTCCTCCTCCCTCTGTGCTTCCTTATACCTCCTGAATGCTAACTCTTTAGCCCTTACCTTCCTGGTCACCTATTTTGAGAACCATGGCAGACTCTTTTCCCTCTTGCTTTTGCTTACCTGCCTGATGCAGAGGTTTGTTGCCTTCATTATCCCCCCTTTTAGTTTCACCCACTGTTCCTCCACTCTACCCAAGTCCCCCAACTCCCCGGCCAGGGCATCCCTGAGACATTCCCTCATCTTTTTAGAAATGGCCCTGCTGAAGTGCAGGACTCTTTCATTTGTGCGGTTCCATTCTGCCACAGTACTTATATTGAACCACACTGTACGGTAATCACTGGTCCCCAGGTGAGCACCCACTGTGATGTCCACAACACTGTCCCTGTTGGTGAGTACAAGGTCCAGGATTGCCCCATCATGAGTGGGCTCTTTTACTAATTGCCTGTTGAGCACTCCCTGCAGGGAATCCAGGATGATGCTGCTCTTAGCTGAAGCTGCAGCTGGGATACTGCAATCTATATGTGGCAGATTGAAGTCCCCAAACCAGCAGCACCTACTCCTTATTTGCCATCTTTTGGATGGTTTCAACCAGGACCTTGTCCATCTCCCTGCCCTGTGCTTGAGGTCTGTTGATCACGCCAGTGTGAATAGCGACTCATTTTCTCATTTCTGGGGTGATCCACAGTACCTGTTCTCCTCCCTATATTCCCTATATCTCTGTTGCTTTTATGGTATCCCTCACATAGAGAGCCACTCCCTCACTTTTCTTTTTCACCCTGTCTTTCCTGAACAGAGGATAGCCTGGTATGGCTATAGAAACATAGAAAAGTGTCAGCAGTAAAGGATTGCCAAGCCCACCCAGTCTGCCCAGTGTGTCTAGCTAGCTTCTAGGATTTTTCAATTTCCTACCGTCTCCCCACTCCAAGATGCAAACGACCCTTACGTGTATTCCATGCACCCTTGAATTCCCCCCAAAGTTCTTGCCCCCCACCTTCTCTGGGAGTTTGCTCCAGATATCCACCACCCTCTCCATGAAATAGAATTCCCTAGTGTTTCTTCTGAACTCCCCCTCCACACGCACACACACACACACACACACACACACACACACACACACACACACACACACTATCTGCATATCATACCCCCTTGTTTTCAATTGCCTTTTTAGCTGGAAGCTGTCCCCTACTGGTACCCTGTTAATACCCTGATATATTTGAAAGTATTAATCATGTCCCCCCTTTCCCTTCTTTGTTCTAGGGAGTACATATTTAGATCCTTTAGCTGTTCCTCATATGACAATTGACTGATGCCCTTCACCATTTTTGTCGCCCTCCTCTGGACAAGCCCCACTCTATCCACATCCTTCTTGAGGTATGGCCTCCAGAATTAGATTCCATACTCAAGATGTGGCCTGACCAGTTGTCTGTACAAGGGCTCCCTCCTCCTGCTAGTGGTTTCCCTACCGATACAATCCAACATTCTACTGGCCCTTGCCACCGCCTTCTCACATTGCTTTGTCACCTTCAGGTCCCCCGAAATGATTATACCAAGGTCTCTTTCCAGGTTGGTTACCTCCAGGGCATGCCCCCATTCAGTATTCCGCTCCCTGATTTTTCCTGCCTAAGTGCATAATCTTGAACTTTGTATTGAAGGATAATTGCCACTCCTTGGACCATTCTTCCAGTTTCTCCAGATCTCTGTGCATACTCTCAACCCCCTCAGGCGTATCTACACTATTGCAGACCTTCGTGTCACCCATGAATAGACATACTCTCCTCTCTAGCCCTTCCGCTATGTCCTCTATAAATATATTAAACAGGAATGGCCCCAGCACTGACTGCTGAGGTACCCCACTAGTGACCATTCCCTTCTTTGAAGGTACCCCGTTAACAATTACCCTCTGCCTTCTGCCCCCCAGCTAATTCTGTACCCACCTAACTACTACCAGACCAAGCTCAAGACATCTCAATTTGTGCAGTACAGTAGTCTCCTGTGTGGCACGGAGCCGAACTCCTTCTTAAAGTTGAGGTATGCAACATCTACAGACCCCCCCCGATCCATTACCCTGGTGACCCAGTCAAAGAACTCAGTCAAGTTCGTTTGACATGACCTTCCCTCAGTGAACTCGTATTGCCATTGGTCCTGTAGACCGTTGACTTCCAGGAAGAAGAGATTCTTTTCTTGAGCAGTTTCTCCATGAGTTTGCCCACCACCAATACCAAACTCACCAGTCTAAAATTGCCTGCCTCCTACTTGTCCCCCCTCCTATGAAGGGGGACCACATCTGCCCTTCTCCAGTCAACAGGGACCTCCTCTGATTCCAAGGATTTGTTGAAGAGGCCAGTCAGAGGTACTGCTAGTACTTTACTATGCTCCTTCAGTACACTGGGGTGCACCCCGTCTGGCCCCATCACCTTGTTCACCTTCAACCCCTCTAGCTCCCTCAGGATTTCCTCCACCTGAAACAGACTGGAGTCAACCCCTCCCCCCCACCACCTAATTTTCCCTGATGTTCCTAACCTCCCTCTCCTTCTCTACCGTGAACACTGAGCAGAAATAGCCATTAAGTACTTCTACCTTCTCCTGGTCATCTTCCTCCAACCCCCTTCTTTATTTTTCAGCCTAACTATCCCCTCCTTTGACTTTCTCCTCTCGCTCACATACCGGAAGAATGTTTTATTCCCTTCCTCGACTGAGTTGGCTATTCTGTCTTCTGTTTTTGCCTTCACTCTCCTGACCTCCAAACCTGCTTCCTTCTGCTTCTCCTTGTATATAGCTATATCCTCCCCCTCTGTGTCTTTTTATACCTCCTGAACACCTTTCTCTTAGCCTTGACCTTCTCTGCCACTTCTCTATTAAACCAAAGTGGCTTTCTTTTCTTCCTATTTTTATTTACCCTCCTGACACAGAGGCTAGTGGCCTCCGCTATGGCCCCTTTTATTTAATCCTGCATTTCCTCCACTCCCCTAAGTTACCCTACTCCTGCCCATGCTTGTTGAATGCATTCCCCCATTTTCTTAAAGTCCACATGCCTGAAGTCTAGTACCTTCACTTTGCTTGATGAACATCAGCAGCCATTTTTACTGTGAACCAAACAGTGCTATGGTCACTTGTGCTAAGGGTCTTCCCTACGGATAACTCTCACACCTGTTCCCCATTTATAAGAATCAAGTCTAGGATTGCTCCCTCCCTGGTCGGTTCCCTTACCAGCTGCTTGATGAGAACTTCCTATAAGGAGTCCATGATTTCCCTGCTACTGGTGGATGCTGCTGATGGGATGCCCCATTCCACGTCTGGCAAGTTGAAGTCCCCCATCAGCAGGACCTCCCCTCTGCTTGTCATCCTCTGGATCTCCTCCATCACTGCCTTATCCACCACATCCTGCTGCAGTGGTAACCTTTATACCACCCCAGTATGTATGACTTCTCCCTTCCCTGTGTCTAATGATACCCATGTAACCTCAGTCCCCCCCCAACCTACCCTGCAATTCCATGGCCTTAATGTGCTCCTTCACATATAGTGCCACCCCTCCCTCCACTCTGTGCCTTCTAAACAGTACATTCCCCCAGTATTACCATGTCCCAATCCTGGCCTTCATTACCCCATGTCTCTGTAACCCCCACTATGTCCAGGTCCGCCTCAGCTATGACAGCTGCTAAATCTGGGATCTTGTTTCCTAGGACTCATTTTTCTGTCCCCTGATGCATGTTTCCTTCCTTTCTCATCTACCCTGTTTTTTTCCATCCAGGGGAGAAAGGCTGGCAGCCCCCCATTTCTCCTATCCTGTGGTGTGGGTTTGTTCCCAACCCCTCCTCCCAATTTAGTTTAAATTATAGTTCTGTCCTATGAACTCCCCTAACTTGCACTTTAGCACTGTCGCACCCTCCCTATTCAGGTGCAGTCTATTTGGGGCAATTAGGCTCTCATCCCCCATGTTATTCCCCAGTCCCCTACTAACCCATACCCCATATGCTCACACCATCCTGTCAGCCATTTATTAAACTCCTCAATCCTCCATCTCCTCTCAGTACTTGCTTTTGGTATGGGCAACACCTTTGAAAAAGAAACAGATTTGAACGCCAAGCTGCTGCAGTACCTAGCAAGCACTCTAAATCTTGCCTGCATCTCCAACAAACTATTCCCCACCAGATCATTTGTTCCCAGGTGGAACATCATATGTGTTTTCCCATCCTGCTGTTTCCCCTTGGAGGGGATATAGTGAATGACCTCCTCCGCCATCATACCTGGCAGGCATTCGACCCATACTTTACTGCTTTTGCTCCCTCCAATGAATTCCTTTTATTACTGAGTCCCCAACAAGTAAGACCCTTCTCTCCATTGCCTTCTGCTTGTTTTTGTCTTCTGCTGTTCTCTCCGCACCTTGCATTCCATTGTTTACCATGTTCTCGCTTCCCTCTTTACCCATTGTATCTCCCCGAGTACTAACTTCCCCTTCTCTCTATGTGCTCCCAGACCCCCCCTCCCCAGGCATTTTCTGTGAAACCACCCTCCTCTGCCCCACTATCCATGAGCTCTATCTCCCCCATGCCCTGCCCTTCCCTGTGCCCTAACTGAAGTTCCCAGTGCTCAGGATGCTTCGCTATTTCCTTCATATTTTAGCCCCCCCTAAATCTTTGCCCACTGTCTCCCCTCACTTGAGGGTCTGCCCTTTTTTGGGTGAATTCACCCATGTGCCCCTATCTTTACTTTTGCTATCTTCTTTGTTTTCTCATGAAGGGACGTCTCCCTTCCCTCTTCCTACTGAGTCTTTCTTTGTGTTTACCTCTCCTGTCCCCCCGAGTCCTCCTCAACTCTAATTTCCATATTTTCACCCTCATTTTGTGGCATTAGTGGTGTGAATCTGTTTTTATTCTCTATGCCCACTGCCTATATCCCTCCGACTGGGGCTCCTCCCCCTTTCTATCCCTTGAGTACAGTCTTTGGACCTTTGGACCTTATCTGCTGCCATAACCTTTGGTCCTTCTCGTGTCCTGTACTGCCTCTACCTGAGCCCCCAGAAGCCCCCCCTTATGCCAACCTCCACTCCTTCCCTGCTTGTGTACTCCTTTGCGCTCTTCCAATCCACCTCCTGACTATGCCTCCTACTGCTGCATTTGCCCTAGACCCCCACAGCTCCACCTTTCTCCTCTTTGTCCCTATCCCATCCTACTCCTCAATGGAACCCCACCTGTCCTCCCCTCTACCCTTCACCCCTGCCCATCGTAGCATCCATCTCAACCAGCTCACCTCCTCTTAGTTGTGCCAGCTGCCTACATATCATGCAGCCCCTCATCTTCCATACCATAGCTAGTACTATGGCGGACCCACAACCAGTGCATCCTACCACCCTTCCAAAGGTGCCCCTGCCCTTTCAGTCTAGGGACCATGCCTTATCCCTGTCCCTGTTCCATTTCATTTGGCCCTCCAGTTTGGTTGCCCCTCCATTTTACCTAATGCAACCGGAGTCCCAGATGTTTCAGCACAGCAACTGCTATATGGATGTTACCCTTCAATGCCTGCTACCTAATACCCTTGAAGAACACCTTGGAAGCCTTCCTAAGGCATAAAATGTCTAGCTCTAGTATAACTTCACTGTGTCAGACTTTTCACCTTATATCAAACCTACAAACACAGGCCTCTCTGTACCTCTGTTTAACTAGATTCCCCTTTGTTTGTTTTTTTAAGATAAACACCAGATTAGCAGTTTAAAACACAGACCCACAACTTAAAGATAGACACACTCAGAAAGCAACAGACCCACAGTTTAAAGATAGTTTCCTACAAAAGTAAAAAGCAGCTGCCCAGCTTGTACCAAGCCCCCAAGTTCACAGTCACCTTCAAGCCTTTCAGCATACCCCAGCTCTTCCTAGCTTAACCTGTCGCTATCACTCCACAGTTTTAGCGCTGCTACTGTAAACCTGTAACTTCCTTCTGCCCCTTCTGATAAGTGAATCTGAGACTGATTTAAATGTCATCATCAAGATACACTGCCCCTTTAAAATGCTGTACCTATATAGACACTGATCCACCTACTGCCCCCACCTGATAGATGAATCCGCTCTGGGAGTGGTTCACCTAAGACTATTTAATAATGGAGACAGTGTGGGGTGGGATGGTGGGAGTAATTATCCCCAACAGCAAGTCCCAATGTTTTTAGCTGGGCTCTTCCTTTTAAGCCCAGCCGTGCATTCAAAACTTGCACCTTTTGGTGCCTGCCATTCTGATTGGCCACAAGTGTGGCCCGACTCTTTCAGTCCTTGTGACTTTCTGCTGCCACTCCTGGCTTTCTCGAAGATTCCCTACACCAGCTGTCCAACCTTCCTGCCGCAGTCACCAACAGCAAGTCCCAAAGTTTTTGGCTGGGCTCTTCCTTTTAAGCCCAGCTGAGCAGTTCAAACTCACTCCTTTTGGCACCTGTCTTCCAGTTGGCCACAGGTGTGGCCTGACTCATTCAGTCCTTGTGGCTTTCTGCTGCCACTCCTGGCTGCCTCCCAGATTCCCTGGTGTCAATGGCAATCCCACCTTCCTGCTGCAGTCACCAACAGCAAGTCCCCATCTGGCTATATCTCAGTCATGGTTCTCATTGCACGATGACTCGGTAATGGTGACAATGTCCAGGTCAGCCTCTGCCATAATGGTCTCTAGGTCCAAGATTTTATTTCCCAGACGCCGATCATTTTACACATGGCCCTCGGAATTTGCTACCACTCATGGCAACCCCTCCCCCACGCGCGCAGCACACACACACACACACACACACACACACACTTTCCTTTTGCCTTCTTTCCTTCCGCTTCTGCTCTCATTCCCATTTATCTACCATTTTGTTTTGTTTTTCTTCTTTGGTACACTTGAGGAATACTTTCCCTTAGGGTTTTGCCTACTGATTGCTACAGCTTGTGTGTGGGGGCAGTATATGTCTTCCTGTTTCTTTCTGTCACCCCTTGGCTAGTTTAAATACTCACAAATGTAACAGTTAAATCATTCACTGAGGACCATGGTTCCCCTACTGGATGGATGCAGAGCATTTCCCCTGTATAGGACTTTAAAGTAATCAGTGATGGACATCTGTTTGGCTTTATTTGTTATGATTAATTTCATTTTAGCTCCAAGTCTTCCTCGCTCAGTGGCCCACAGCGGTGTCCAGGAAAAGTATAGAGCTGGGAGATTGGGAAGGAAGGGAAAGGGAGTGACTATGGGGTGGCTGGATCAAAATCCACCTACACGACAGACATTATATACCTCTTAATGATTTGTCACTGAAATTATGGGCAATGATACTCAAAATACAGGAAAATGAAGGATACTGGCCTTAATAACGTGGAACACATCAACACACACATGAAGACCCACACTCAGGACACTAGGAGCTAGTGACATAACACCATTCCACCCCTGACCACAGCTTGGACACTAGTTAGAAACCCTAACAATGTGGTGACAATAACTCATATTGAGTCTTTTGTGGAATCTCAGCCTTGCACTGCCAAGTTCCAGGTACTGTAATTGCAGCTTTTGAAGAACTGGTAATTACACCAGGCCATCTGAAACAATGAGGGAGATAAGTACGAGGACTAAAGCCTGCTAAAGTAAGGACTTTTAGCTTCATTGACAGGCATGGCAGACCTTCACTAGTCAAGATGGAGAAGTAACATTTACCTTCACTAGTCCAGGTCAATTTGCATAATTCCCTGGTCAAATAAAACAATATTAAGAAACATAGAAATTGTTGGCAGATAAGGACAGCTAGGCCCATCCAGTCTGCCCGTTAGCCCTACACTTGTATGTGGCCTCTGATCCCATCTGGTCAGTGGTCTTTCATCACTCCCTCCCACCTCAAGGTTCCCTTGTGCCTGTCTCAGGCATGCTTAAAACCCCCCACTGTGCTTGATCCCACCACCTCTTGTGGCAGACCAGTCCATGCGTCCACCACCCTTTCTGTGAAGAAAAACTTTCTCACGTTCCCTCTTAATTTACCCCCCTCCAATTTCATATCATGTCCCCTCATTCTCAATCTCCTTCTACTTGGAAAAGTCCCATCTTTCACCTTGCTCATGCCCTTAAAGTATTTGAAAGTTTCTATCATGTCCCCCAGCTCCCTCCTTTCCTCCAATGAGTACATAGTACATATTGAGGTCCTTTAATCTCTCCTCATATGTTTTGTGGTGCAAGCCCTGTACCATCTTTGTCACCCATCTCTGGACCTCTTCCACTCTGTCAATGTCCTTGCACAGATGTGGCATCCAGAACTGCACAATGTATTCCAGGTGAGGTCTTACCAGTGTTTTCTACAATGGCATCACCACTTCCTGCCTGCTGGTAGTGATCCCTCTGCCTATGCATCCCAGCATGTCACTGGCCCTCCCGGCAGCCTTTGTGTTCTGCTTTGACACATTTAGATCATCAGAAATGATAACCTCTAGGTCCCTTTCCTCTTTGGTGATTGTCAGCACATCCCCACATCCTGTAGCTCTCCCCAGGGTTTCCTCTTCCCAGGTGCATTATTTTGCACTTCTTTGCATTGAATCTCAGTTGCCACATCTCTGACCACTTTTCAAGCTTTCCCAGGTCCCTCCTCATTTTCTCCACCCCTTCTGGAATATCCACCCTGTTGCAGATCTTGGTGTCATCTGCAAACAGGCAGACTTTTCCTTTCAGCCCTTCTGTAATGTCACTAATGAATACATTGAACAGGACTGGTCCCAGGACTGATCCCTGAGGTTACAAAATAAAAGGTAGTCAGATGTGTCTCTGGAAAACCAGGATGCTGTCAAACTGAAGGAGGCTTGAATCCTTCAATGTAGCATGAACATGAAAAAAGTAAAGAACTCCAGGCAAGAAAATGCTGCAAGCAAACAAGCAGGTATGG
This sequence comes from Neoceratodus forsteri, assembly GCA_016271365.2. NCBI lineage: Eukaryota > Metazoa > Chordata > Ceratodontiformes > Ceratodontidae > Neoceratodus > Neoceratodus forsteri. The sequence continues at coordinate 760,304,381 of CM057455.1, read as the reverse complement.
TACAAAGTTTAATCTGAGAACTTCCCTTAGTGCCTCGGCCCTACATTTAGGCCTTCACAGAGGGTTCCCCGCTGGTCACCTCCCTCTCCCCTGATTAAATGCCATTTACCACCACCCTCCACCTCCTGTCTGTGAACCAGTTACTAACCCAGTGTATTACCTTTTGTCCCATTCCCCAGACTACCCATCTTGTTTATCAGCCTTCTGTGTGTGACGGTGTCAAAGGCTTTGCTGAAATCGAGGTAGGCTACATCCACTGCCCCTCCCTGATTTACTTCCATTGTCACCCAATCAAGAAAAGCTATAAGATTCAGTTAACATGACCTTCCTGCTGTGAATCCATTTGCCTTGGATCCTGGGCACCACTGGATTCCATGTGTGCCACTATCCTTTCCTTCAGCAGTGTCTCCATGATCTTCCCCACCACTGAAGTGAGGCTGGCTGGCCTGTGGTTCCCCACCTCCTCCCTACTGCCACTTTTGTGCAGAAGTACTACATGTGCCCTCCTCTGGTCCTCCGAAACCACTCATGTGTTGAGTGACTCGGTGAACAAGGCTGCCAGAGGCACTGCTAGTTCCCTTCGCAGCTCCTTTAGTATCCTTGGGTGTACACTATCTGGTCCTATAGCTTTGTCCATCTTCTGATTTGAGAGTTCTTCCAGAACTCTCTCCACTGTGAATGGACTGGTGTCCACTCCCCCATTTTGCATCTGTTACCTAGCTGTGGTCCCTGACCTTCCCACTCCTTAGTGAATACTGAACAGAAGTACTCATTCAGTATTTCTGCCTTGTCTAGGTCTCCCTCCTTACACTCCCCCTCCTTCCCTTTGAGACTTACAATCCTTCCCTTGGTTTTTCTTCTTTTGCTGATGTACCTATAGAGTGTCTTGTTCCATTTTTTTCACTGTCTGCGCTAATCCTTCCTCCGTCCATGCCTTTGTGCTCCTAACAGCTTTCCATGCTTCCTTTAGACATTTAAGGTACACCTCCCTATCTTCCTCCTTTTGGGTCCCCTTATACTTCCTGAAACTCACTCTTTTCAACCTTACTTTGTCTGCCACTTCTCTAGAGAACCATAGTGGCCTCCTTCTTCTTTTCCCCTTGGCCACTAACCTGATGCATTCTTTTGTCACCTCCACTATGGCCCCTTTCAGTTTCCTCCACTGCTCCTCAATCCCCACCCCCTTTCACCACCCTTCCCCAAGGCTACTCTGATGCATCTACCCATTTCAGCAAAGTCTACCCTCCTGAAATCTAATACCTGTACCCTTGTGTGGCTCAACTGAGTCTCTGTCTCCATGGTAAACCACACTATCTCAGCCTTTGCTTCTAACATGAAATCTTCCTTGTCTTCACTCCTGTCAGTTTCAAAAATTATAATACTGCTCAAACTTGGAATAGTATGCCAATAAATTTAAGATTACAAAATAGTCTGATTTTGTGGAATACAATTAAAGAATTGTTTGGCTTACGAGCTTCTTTACCACAAGTATGCTGTCACAGCCTTGGAAATGGTTAAATTCTCTTCTTCTCAGGTCTGTGTATGTTATTTCATTTCAGGGTGTAGAAGTTTTTACATACTAATGAATATACGATTATAATATTAAGTCACCTTGAGTATGTTTATACATGCTGATACAATTATTATTGTATTTGCTATAAGTTATTCTATCTTCCTTCCCTTGTAACCAGCATCATGCTAAAAGGGTATGCATGGTAAATGAGCGAAAGTGCAATGAGAATTGCATTAGTCATGTCACTTGAATAACATTTACCACTACTACTTATTACTACGGTAAGCCTTTCATCAAAGATGTTATTAGAAACCTTGCATTCATTCTCTAACATAGTCCTCAGCAGTGCACTGTAAAATATTTCTTATTAAGACATTTACAGCAACTAAAAAATTAGGCTCATAATGCACCGTGCTGGTGCCAGTGACATGGCAGCTAATAGAGGAAGAAAAGCACGAGAAATATATTGCCTTACAACAGATAGTGCTGAAGGATGGTGGATAACAGACAGAATTTCAATAGAGAGAGAATGGCACTGGAGGTCAGGCTGACAGCTAAGGAGGGTGGTGGATAATATTTATTTATTTATTAGATTTTAGGAGAACACCTTTGAGCACAAGTGCTCTTTTCCAAAGGTTCTGTATCAGCTGTGTTTGCAACACATAACATTACATTTAAGGTACATAATCTAGCCCATTAGGAGCTTGGTCAATGGATTAGTCAAGAGACACAAACAGTTACAGTGGCGGCCTAGATAGAGCCTGGTCAGGTACATACAATAGTGCAATTAGGAAGAACCTGGTCAGCTGGACATTTATGGGAGGGGTAGATAATAAAGGGGCAGATAATAGAGGATACTCTATACCTGATTCAGTTCTTAAACTGTTTGTTTGTGTGTATTTTCCAAACTGCCTGCTCTGTTTGAGACTCCCTGGCTATGTTCTTACAGGACCATAAAGATTTTTCACTCTTTTGTTTGAAGGTTTTTGTTTGTCACATAACTGCTTATATACTTTCACTATATGGCTGAGTAAGACTCACAGAGCTTCTGACCCTCTGTACATAACCTCTGTAAATAACCTCCTAGATCTTCTCTAACCTTTGTCATTCTCATTTAACCCATGTGTGTATGCCTTGTGGCTGCAGCCAGCTGTTAATGGATTATAATAACTGCTTAGCATTTTTAATACAACTCACATACAGTAGCTGTGCTCACTAGCCATGTGTAAGCCAGGCCACTTGCATGGAAGGCTAAGGCGCTGAGCACCTTACCTCCTGGCACGCTGGTGACCAATGTTTGGGAACGAGCATGGGTTGCCAGGGTCAGCCGGGGGGTTAGGGCTGGAAGAGGATTGAGTATCCACCAGGCAGCTCTCCTTTCCCAGATTGGGGAGGTTGGCTGTACTGGCTCTTGGCTGCCACCAGGTGGAAGCTTGTTGGTAGCCATAGGAGTGGCAGGAGAAAGGTGACAGTCAGAGGGAGGGAGAGGGACCTGCTGTCTCGGGACTGATGTGCACTTCCACACTCATGCATTACTCGAGTGTGTCATGGCTGGAGAGAGGAAGGTCAGAAATCCAGGAGAAAAATGGAAGGCAGAGTGGGGGCATATGATGCCTGCCCACTGTGCCCTCAACCCATCACGTCACTGGGACAACCTGCAGCAATGGCTGGATTTCAGACATTGGGGGCAGAATGAACCTCCCCTTCCTGGCCCTGCCATGTGGGGAAATCTTTGGGGGACTGAGCTGCCAGGTAAGCCCTGGGGAGATTGTGGATGGTGGAGGGGAGTGGTAAGGCCCAGCGAGCCTCTCCCATCATGGCCCAGGAGGATAAATGCAATACAGGAAAAAAGAACTGGCCATGTGTAATTGAGACTTGTCAATCAAATGTGCAGCTCTAAACCATGTGGGATAGTCTCACAATTCAATTTTAAATGCTACCCAGTGACTATAAAAAATATCATGGGTTGGTGTGTGTAACGCAGAATTGTGTACACACCCTCAGTGTGTGATCTTTTTATAAACCCCTTCAGCTTTGCTATTAGGGTTTTTGTAGCATCACACACCTTTGGTATGTATAAAATTCTGGTTACATATGCCAATCCAGGTATTATTTTCTGTATCATAACTCTTGAGCAATTTTTTAGGGCTGTGGGCGGAGCCTACAGCAATTTTGTGATCGCTCTGTAGCTCTAAAAATGGCCGATCATGGAACCTTCCATTGGACTTTTGGAAGTATACTTCTGAAAGCCCAACAGAGCTTAAAACCCTCTGCCATGATTGCCCACTACGGAATAACAGCTGCACTATTCCAGCTGTTATTTCCACATTCCATGGCATGAAATGCACATGCATGACTCACGCGCACGTGCAGTTCTACTGGCGGCACCATGTATGGCAAAATGCCATTCACCACCACTGCGCATGTTCGACTGCTGTGCATGTGCAGTTGCGTCACTGCTACCAGCTCTGTGGCATTCTGTGGCCCCCCCCAAACTCATGTGGCACACTGGGAGCCCACCCCATTGTGCCCAAAGTTTTTAGTTTTGCACGCCAACATCGGGGTGCTCAACCATGTGTCGGCTGCCACCAGCTCCATGGCATTCTCTGCCCCCAAACTCATGTGGCACACTGGGAGCCCACCCCAGTGTGCCCAATGATTTTGTTTTTAACCAACATCAGGATGCCCAATCCCGTGTTGGCATTATGTACATCCCCAGTCATGTACGCTTTCGGAGCCACCCAGTGTGCCTATATTCCCCCCACCCTCCGCCAACATCGAGGAACCCAATCCTGTGTTGGATTATGTACATCTTCCCTAGTCATATGACACACTGAGCCCACCCCATTGTGCCCAAATGTTTTGTTTTCTCTGTAAAACATGAACGTTCCCTCATCGGCTCTCCCGTCTTTTCTTTTTTTTCTGCCTGAAAGTAAATGGTCCCTCATTGTCACTGCAGTCCCCTCCCCTATCCCCACCCTCCCACTGAGCACCTACCTCCCCACCCCCCCCTTACTCAGTACTTACTTCCGGAGGTAAGAGCTGTCATTTTCCCTGGACCGGGACACATCTGCACTCTTCAAAGCCGAACCGCAAACTGAAGAATCAAAGGTAAGCCTGCTATAATGTCATTCAATGGGGTTTTAGACTTATACTGATATTTCAGTCATTTTTCAGAATTTATTCCCCACATTTTCAACACGGGGTTCTTGGAACCCCACCTCATGACAACTGTCACAGTCATTTTGTTACTCAGTCCCGAAAGGTGATTTCGCAGTCGCTGCGTGGAATCATCTTTCAGGACCAGTTCATGAAATGACAGTGCCACTCTTCATGAAGTGGCATCCCAAAAAGCCTATGTTGCAAATTTGGTGAAAAAAATTCCAAAAATGACTGCGTTAATGATGTGCGTTGCACAGAGTCTCGTATGCTCCTAACTTTGCCAATTTTTAATATTTTCACTCCATATTTTCAAAATTGCCATTTTTGCACACCTCCTTCAAAACAGTAGAGCTGCCATTTTCCACAACCTGCCCAATGTGTTTTTGCACCTTTGGCACAGAACAGCGCATTTGCTCTGCGAAATCACCTCTCAGGACAAGTGAACAAAATGTCACTGGCACTCTTCATGAGGAGGGGTCCAAAAAAGGCCATGTTGAAAATGTGGTGCAACACCTCTGAAAAATGGCCAAGTTACACCTGTGCGTTGAATAATTTCTTTGCACATGTAACTTTGGTCATTTGGTAGTTCTTCACAGCCCTATCTAGTCTGGCTAGAGTTTGTTTCTATGGGCTCAGCTAGTTATTATTTCCCATAGTAACTGGCTGATTATTACAGGAGACATGTGTTGCCTTACACACTGCAAGTACAAGCCCATTCTCACAGACACACAGCTGCTGTCATTGTCACTTCCTGCTGTGGCTGTGAGAACAGGCATGCTCGTACTGCAAAATGGCCAAAAGATAAATACCACAGAGAATGCTGTGTAACATCATTGCATTTCTGCAGTAAAAAACTAACCTTTTGTTTGCATTTTTATTTCTCCCTTAGCTAGTTCTAGCAGCCTTGACATCACGTAACCAACATCACAATCAGAGCTGGCCTTAGACTTTGCGGGGACCAGGGTGAAGGTAAAACATGGGCCCCCTATAACCACCAATCAGCAGACTGGTATTCACTTACTTTTGTATTAGTTTAACAGCTTCACATACGAATTCATGCACACCAGGAGTAAAAGGCTAGTGTTGTTTAATAAAACAGTATAAATTAAGCTACTTAGATTTTGCTGCAAAAAAAGCCTGCGATATTTTTTTATATCCACTTTATTTGTTCCTCTTGTGCAGCCACCACTCTGTCTTGCTTCCAGTCACTGCTCTGCTTCCCCCGGCGACCCCCCAGGGCACCTCACACACAACTGGCTGGCATATGCTGCTATACACAAGAAAGGGAACCCCTCCTTGGTCCACGCGCCTGGCAAGGATCCAATACCGGCATGTTGAGTCACCCCTGGGCCTCCGCCAGGCTCAGAAAGCTACGACCATCAAGCTGCAGGGAGTGATGCTGCTGGTTTTTCCTCCTGATTGTTCCCCAGGAGTGCAGATGTGCAATGATGTCTAGCACTGATGTGCTGACATCCGCTGCACTCCTCCCTCCGTTACACCAACTGTAGCGCACTCAGGGGCCACTGCAGAGTGGTGGAAACCCACATCCCTCCCCAGGATAGGAGAGCAGTCCTCCGGGAGCTCAATCCTATCCTCCCTAGCTGACCCCTGACAACCTGGGCTCGCGTCTGAACCCGGGTTGCCAGCGTGATGTGATGTGTGGCGTCCAGCGCCTCAACCCTCAGTGCCAGCAGGCCGCCATATATGCAGGTTTTAAAAGCCATTTTATTGGAAAAAAATTTTTTACAGTCATATTAGTTTAACAGTTTCACATCATGTACAACAGAAGTAAAAGGCTAGTGTTGTCTACTCAAACAAAATAAATTTAACTACTTAGATTTTGCTGCACAATAAGGCCACAATATATGAAAGTTTAATTTATTGAAAAAAATCACTTATGGCTACTGACATAACTTTTAAATGATACATTTCTGACTTTTTAGCTGCAAAATTATCAGTTAGTAAGTAAACATTCAGTAATTGTGAGATCTTATATTTACTCGAGAGAGAACTTAAGCCATTGAGCTGTTCTTGGCTCATACGTGACCAAAGGTAATTGTTTATTAGTTTCAGCTTCAAAAAGCTTCATTTAGCACTTACAACTTTCACTAGTGTTGTCAGAAAGATTCTGATTGCCACAAATATGTTAAGATAAGTGCTGAATAGTTTGTTTGAAACCAAGTACTGCAACAGCTCCAGTGGTGCCATGTTGTCATCAATGCAATTTGTAAGCAATATGAGCTTGCAGTGAAGGTCATCATCATCAGTGTTACCTGACTCTCTATCCTGAAGAGGCATGTGAAGATCTTGGCAGCATTTCAGCAGTTCACTGGATGGCATTTTTTTCAGTTTTTCAGGTTCATAGAGGAAGCCAAAACTGTCCAAGTGAGCTTTGCAGAGCTCAAAGCACTTCTGAAATGACTGCACAGTTAAGTATTATGAGTAAGTATTCAACACAAAAGACTTCTTCCCCACTTGTTACTGGAGTGTCCTCTCCTTCATATGAAAAAAGCAGCTTTTTCTTTGAGGAATGGCATTCTTGAAACACAGGTTCAACATCCATTGTTACGACTACTTCTTTGGCAGTCGCTTTGACATCCATAAAGCCATTTCTGTGGTATTTCTGAATAAAAATCAGTATGGCATTCACATGTGTCACAGCAACAACAATTTGCATTGTTGAGTGTTGTAGGATTTTGCTTACACGGTTGACAACATTTAGCAGGTCATACCAAATTACTAGACTGAGAATGAATTTGAAAGAACTGAGCTTGTGTACACATAATGATCTGGCTTCACTGCAGGTTTTTGGATCATTTGTGGTCACGGTTACTTCATTCAAGGTATTATGTACACCGCTGGCCTGGTACCCAACAGCTTTTACACTTTTTAGTCTGTACTCCCACCTTGTCTCAGATAAAGGTTTTGTGGACAGATTGTGGCATGTTTCCTCAAAATTTCCTACCATGCAGTTGATGCAGAAAAGGTGCAAAGCCACTGAAAAACATCAAACAAAACTCAGTGCTTTTGGAAAACAGCTGGCAAGATCACCCAAGACAAGATTCAAATTGTGGGCTCCACAAGGTGTAAAAAAGGCACTCGGATTCAGCCTTAGAATGCGGGACTGGACACCTTGGTGGTGGTCTTTCATGTCGGCACCGTTATCGTAATCTTGCCCACAGCAGTTCTGTAGATCTAGTCCATATTATTCTACTTGGCTTAACAGAATGTCAGAAAGTCCCTTGTCACTGCTGTCATGGACTTCAACAAAGTCTAAGAAGTGTTCTGAAATTCTGACACCAGTGTCTTTGTTATCAACAAACCTGATGATCAGAGGCAACTGTTCTTTATGGCTAATGGCTGGTGTACAGTCATGCTGCACTGAGAAACATGTCACCTGCTTGACATGATCCAGTATAATGTTTTTTAATTTTTCAGAAATCAACAAGACAAGTTCTCTTTGAATTCTCGGGCCAAGATAGTGGTTTCTAATTTCTTGTGATCTGATCCATTTCAGATTATCTTCTAGAACAGGATCAAACCTGGCCAAAAACTCGACTCACCCCAGGAACTTCCCATTGTCATGGCCATACAGTGTATTGCTACTCCCATGAAATGCCAAGTTATGTTCCACTTTGTACTGGATTACAGTAATCAGCCTTTCCAACACTTGGCACCAGCGGTTAGTCTCTTTTTTTAAGCAGTTCTTATACATCTTGGTCAATTTTAGTACCTTTGGAAAGTCTTCTCTCAAGCTCAGACCACTCTTGCATGCTCTCAAGTGTAGCTTTGAATGCTCATGAGTTTTCAGTCTCTTTGTTAAGTGTTTCCAGTCATTGAGTCCACTTTTCACCAGATTGATTTTTGCAGCATGAGGGAACAACTTACATGTAAAGCAAAAAACAGCATGTTTCTTCTTTGAGTACACATGCCAACATCTTTCCACCCTCTCACCATTAGACAAGATTCAAAACTAATATTCAGGAGAGAAGCAATGTTCATATATGTCATTGTCGGTTGTCAGTGAATTTGGAAAATTGTACTCCGATACTTTGTATGAATCTTTGTGAATGATGCCTTCCCTGTCTTGTAATGGAAGATTTTCTAGCCAGAGACCCTGATCTTCAAAGTTCTGGGACAAACTCTCACATAAAACTGTTTGTTCTACTGCTGGTGTATGGAAGGCAGGATCAGTATCACACTCGCTGACATTCGGTTGATTGTTGATACTTGGAAGGTCAATGTGATCATTTGATGCAACTGAGACTGAGCCCAATTGAACACCTGATAAATCTGGTTACTTTCTGAACCACAAAAGGGATGACCACTATCAAATTCAATAGCATCAAAGTCGATATCCATATCCACCCCTGTTGACATTCGTATGTCTGTATGTGATGTATATCCAGCACCTTCATTGTTTAAACCTTGGTTTCTCAACGGAATGACCGGGAACCAATCAAGCACACTTTGTTGTGACTGTAAAAACTATTGCTGCAGCATCTTTTTCTTTCTCTTAGCTGATCCAGAAAGATATTTCCTTTTTGCAGCTCTGTCCCTGCTGGCCATCTCAGAAGTTAGACTACAGGCAATCCAGAAAGAAATTTTTTTTTGTTTATTGCATTCTCAGATTGACACCTTTGAGCTGGAAGCTCTTTACATAGACTCCATGTCAGGTGATTGCAAAGACAGGATACAATAAAATTGTCACCAGGCAAACAAGTACTTAATGTTACAGTGTCAGGTACATAATGCAAAGACAGTATCATGGTAAACAGAATAGTGCAGAATTTAGGTTACAATTCTGAGTGGCATTGTACAATTTATGTCAGAGTGCAAATGGTTATGCAAGCTAATACAGACAATCAGGGACAATACAGTCATAACAAAAGATTTGAGAATCAGCATGTGGGGCCTAGTCTAAGAGGTGAGGGAGGAATGAGAGGGAAGGTAGTTGAGGTGGTGGAAGAAATGAAAGAGGGTATTGAAGGAAGGGAAGGAGGGTAGGTGAGGGGGAAGGAAGTGGAGAGAGTGGGAGAAATGGAGGGGTAGAAGGGGGCAGCGAGGAAAGTAAGAGTGGGGCAGGGAAGAAATAGCCAACTACACCAAGAAAGTAGCCAACTGCACCAAGAGGGAGGCAGGTGTCAAATGGATTTTATGTGCACAATAGGAAACACATTCAAGTAGGTACATCTAGGGATGTAAGGAGGGGTAAGTGTGGGTGGAGGTGAGAGAGAGAGGAAGAGAGGGAGGGGAAGGAGGAGGGATAGAGAGATGAAGGAGAGTAGGGAAGCAGTATGGAGAGAGTGAGAGAGGAGGAGACGTGGCCAAATACAGCAAGAGGGAGGCAAGGGTCAGGCAGTCTTAAGTGCCAGTAGGAAACATGCATCCAAGTAGTACATCTAGTGGAAGCATTCACAGGTGGTGTTTGCTAATAGGTGTTGCCACAGTTTATATTTAAAAGAGCCCAACGTGGCTGAGGAGGTTATGTCATTTTGTAGAGCACTGAGCCAGAGCGAGAGCGGGGCTGTATGTGTGAAGGATCTTTGACCAAGGGAAGTGCAACAATGAGGAATTTTGAAGATCTGGTTATCAGAGCTTCTGGTATAGCTTAGGTTGTAGTATGGGATACGAAGCTTCTGAACACCAGGGAGCATCAAACCTAGGTTTACTTTCTTTGTTAGAAGGCATGTTTGGTACATAATTCTGCTATTATACTGAAGCCAGTTTGCCCAGGCATACAGGTCACAATTGTGGGTTAGACAAGCAGCACTGGTGAGGAGTCGGCATGCTTTATTTAAAGTCGTTTTGATGTGGTGAAGGGATGTGTCAGTGGCAGACCCATAGATAACCAGCCCATAGTCTATAAGTGAGACAACACAGCTCTGTATAGCTAGATTCAGGACTTCCAAGGTCAGACTATAGTTGTGCCTGTAGAGCTGCCCGATGTGCATACTGACTGCTTTGGCAATATTGTCAATATGAAGGGCATAGTACAGAGTGCTGTCAATAGTAATGCTCAGGTATTTAAAGTGCTGTACTAGTTCCAGAGGAGCACCCTGGTCATTAGTGATAGTAAAAGGGAAGGACTTGTGCCTGTTTTGAGAGCTAGAGAAAAGCATAGCCTTTGTCTTTTATAGTTCATTATGAGCTTGTGCTCACTGAACCATTTCTCTACATTTGCAAAGCCTAATTGTAGCTGGTTCTCGAGAAACTTAGGGTCTGGATTACTGGTGAAAATAACAGCATCATCAGCATAAAGCAGAATATGACCATGGCATGAGTTTGGGAGCTTGTTTAGGAAGATTCGAAACAGGAACGGGCCCAGGATGGATCCTTGTGGGACTCCTGAATGGACGGGACAACTATCCCAGAAGACATCACCGATCTTAACTTGTTGGAATTGGTTATCAAGGTAGCTTTTAAAGTTATTTGTGGTGTCAGTGGAGAGTCCAATGCCGGTAAGCTGATCGATCAGTAGTGCATGATTGACCATCTCAAAGGCTTTGGTTAGGTCAATGAAAGTTGCACCTATCAGGTGTCCTTGATCGAAGGAGTTATGGATGAAGCCAGTGAATTTCAGTAAAGCTTTGATGGTGCTATGCCGTTTCCTGAACCCATGTTGTTGGGGACATTGTAACTGATACGTTTCCAGATAATCTACAAGTTGGTCTGCCACTATTAACTCAAGGACTTTTGAGAGCAGGGGGAGAATGGAGATCAGTCTGTAGTTACTGTGAAGGGCCTGATCCCCACTTTTATGCACAGGTGTCACTACAGCAGCTTTCTATTTATGTGGGAATTGACAGTATCTAAGACAAGTTAATTATTTTAATAAGGGGTGTCAGGATTTCATCCAAGGTGAGGTTGATGAGTTTAAGGTCACGGGTATCCCCACTGAATCTTGATTTCCCAAGCACCTTCTGGAAATATTTTCTTGCATCACCCTCGAAGATTGCTTTGAAGTAGAACAGTGGGTGGTCAAGGGGCTGCTCTGGTTTCCCAGGATTGACATTTGTAGAGGTAAGGTTGAAGAAATCAATGGGCAGGACATTACTGAGGTCCGTAAAAGCCTTATTGAAATGTTAGTGATGAGTCTTGGATCAAGAGAAGGGGTACCATCAATCATGAGCATGGAGGGAGCCAGCTTGGGGTCTTTCCCTGTAATGTCTTTAAGATTGCTCCAGAAGTTCCTGCTGTTATTCCAGGAGCGAGCAAGGACTTCTTTTCAGTACTGACGTCTTGTGGTGTGAAAAGCTCTGGTACAGTTGTTTCAAGCTGTTTTATAGTCCTGGATGTCTGATTGTCTACATGTAGCCCATGCCCTATACCATAGATGATCTTTTGATATCAGGAATTCAACAAGGTCAGGTGTGATCCAGGGATTACAGGTTCCTTTGACTTTACGCTTTTTAAAGGGGGGTGTTTATCATAGACAGCATTGTACTGAATAATGAAATGTTCAAACACAGTGTTGGCGTCATTGGCAGTGTATAGTTTCAACCAGTCTTGGTAGCAAAGGTCTGATTTCAGTTGTTCAAGCTATCCATGGATGAGGATCCGGTTTGTAATTGTTCTGGCGGAAGGCTCATGGAATTTATTGGACAAGCAGCACTTGACAGGGGAGTGGTTGCTGATAGCATCAGGGAGTAAAGTAGTTTCTGAGATGTGCTCTGGCTAGAGATGGGTGAAGTGGCCCCCCAATCCGCTCCACAAAGTGATTCATGGAGTGAAGGTGAATTTGCAGAGTGCTCCGCAACGCAAAGTGGAGTACTTCACATTATAATGGGTAACACGAAGTCCATTGAAAACAATGACTTTGCGTTACTTCGCCTTTCCAAACCACTACTCCACCAATTGTTAAGGTGAAGTACATTGAAAACAATGTACTTCACCTCACTTCGCCTTGTTTTTAAGCTCCAAAGGCGAATTTTGCAGTGATTCATGGGATCTCAGGTCACATGGGCTCTAGATTGTTCTGCACAGCCTCAGTCTGGGGTAGCGTGTGTAGGAAGCTGTAGGAGACAATCACTCTGAGAGCTCTCTGCAATTCAAACCTTCTAAAAAGTTGTTATAAAAGCCTTTTTGAGTCATTTTTTATTTGCTGAAACTTAAGTTCATCGATTATAGAAACCCTCCTGTGCTCATATCATCGAGTGTTTATTGTTTGTGTGTAGATTTTGAATGTTAATGTACAACATTCAGTCTATGTACTGAAAGACAGTGAAAGTGTGCTTTGGGGGAGGGGTGTATCTATGGTGTAGGTAGATTAACTTGGAGAAAAAGACAGTGCTTTCTGTTTTGGTGATATTTTTCTTGTATAACTGTGTTAATGTACTCACATTAATATTTTCAATAATTCTTGCCATTTTTTTGCTGATTGTTGTGGTGCAGCAGTGCATAATTTTAGTTTGTTTAAAATATGTGCTTATATTACTGAAGTTTTCAATTTGCTATTCATTACTTAGTGTGTGTGTGAGCATGTGTGTGACGCGTCATCGAATCAGACACCTTTTATTGTGCCACATAATTTCAGCAATGTGAACCTGCTATCCACTGCATCTATGTGATTTTTGTGCTTCTTTGTGGTATCTTTACTGATACTAGAACTAGTGGTTGTTACTGCAGCAGTGCAGTACACTGCCCCCCCCCCACTCTGCAGCCCGCTCCAACCGGCAAAGGTATACTTTTACAGATTTGAATTTCTGATGGTGAGCACTGGTTTTGTGTTATGCCTTTGCATCTGCATCTCTTCAGTGCACAGTACAATCTTAATCTGTCTGTGCATTTGTATTTCTTTAGGGCCCAATCTCCAACTGTAACTTTAGTCATAGTTGTTTCTTTGGTTTCCTTCAGAGTACTGGACAGCTGTGGTGCATAATTTTGCATGAACATTGTACTCATTAATATGCGTTTTTAAGTCAGGACCATCATCACGAGTCACTCGTGATACAAATCACGTTCTTCATCATCATGGTTACAAATGCAGTCACAAATCACGATTCATGATCACATCATGAATCACAACATTAATGTTTTTACTAGTTACTTGGATGTATTGTAACCATGTTTTGTAGTATCTCTCCAGGCTTCACCACCCCACCATTGTACTCATTAATGTGCATTTTTAAGTCAGGGAGTTTGTGCTATAGCTCATCAGGGAAATACAGCCACAGGCATTTGCATTCCCAATACAGTTCCATATTGGTTATCTCACACCGTTGACACCGAATCACGTTCTTCATCATCATAGTCACAAATGCAGTCACAAATCACGATTCACGATCACGTCACGAATCACAATATTAATTATTTTACTGGTTACTTGGATGTATTTGTAAGCATGTTTAGTAGTATCTCTCCAAGCTTCACCATTCCACCATTGTACTCATTGATAAGCGTTTTTAAGTCAGGGAGTTTTGTGCTACGGCTCATGGGGGAAGTACAGCCATAGGCTTTCGCATTCCTTCCTGTACAGCATGTGAGTTACAGTACTGTACTGTAAGCAGAGGTGGGCAAAGTGGCCCCAATTTGCTCCATGAAGTGCTTCACTGAGTAACGCAGAATCTGCAGAGAACTCCACAATGTGAAGCGGAGTACTTCGCTTCATAATGAGGAACGCGAAGTCCATTGAAACAAATGACTTTGTGTTATTCCGCCTTCCCCAAACCACCTCTTCACCAATTTTAAGGTGAAATACATTGAAATCAAAGTAAGTTACCCTGTAATTGAGCTCCAAATGAAATTCTGCAGTTATTCATGGGATTGCAGGTCACATGGGCTCTAGATTGTTCGGCACAGCCTCAGTTCTGGTCTGGGTAGTGTGTGTGCAGTGGTAGCTGACAACAGTTTGCTCTCAGAGCTCTGCAATTCAGAACCTCTAAAAGCTGTGTAAAATGTTTTTTAGAGTAATATTTTTTGCTCAAAATTTAGTACATCAATTGTAGGAAACCCTTCTGTGCTCATATCATCGAGTGTTTATTGTTGTATGTGGATTTTGAATGTAAATTTAGAACAGTCAGTCTGTGAACTGTGAAGTGTGCTTTGGGGGTGGGGCGTATTTGTGGTGTAGGTAGATTAACTGGGAGAAAAAGGCAGCCTTTCTGTTTTGGTTATATTTTTCTTGTATAACTGTGTTAATGTACACACAGTAATATTTTCAGTAATTCTTGAAATTTTTTTACTGATTGTTGTGGTGCAGCAGTGTACAATTTGTCTGTTTAAAACATTTGCTTATATTACTAAAGGTTTTCAATTTGCTACGCATTACTTGAGTGTGCATGTGAGTGTGTGTGCAATGTGTGCCATTAAATCAGACACCTTTTATTGTGTTACAGAGTAATTGCAGCAGTGTGAACCTGCTATTCACAGCACCTGCATGAATTTTTTACATACTGCTTTGTGATATCTTTACTGGTAGTGGATCATTACTGCCGTGCACTAATCCCCCAACTGGCAAAATGTATTCATTTCCAGATTTGGATTTGTGACTTGTGAGTACTTGTTAGGTGTTTTTGTGCCTTTTTGCATGCATCCCTTGAGTATGCAGCTCAATCTTAATCTGTCTGTGCGTTTGCATGGCACCATTAATTCTGGGAGACTGCATTTCTTGTTATGCTCTCATTTCACTTTGTCAGCACTGGGGAATTTTCTGGACACAAGACAGTAGCATTTTGGGGATGCACATTAATTCTGGTGACTGTGTGTGTGACCTGACCACTGCACACATGACTGAGTGCGCCATTAATTCTGGGAGACTTTGCATTTCTTGTTACACTCTCATTTCACTTCATCAGCACTGGGGAGTTTTCTGGGCACAAAACAGTAGCACTTTGGGGATGCACATTCATTCTGGCGACTGTGTAGATGGGATGCTGCCAATATTGTTGTCACTCCATCTTACTTCACGTTTAAAGTGGAATGATAATACAAAGTAATAATAACAAGGCAAAGTGAGCCTTTCCAATGGGGCACTCCACATAGTGAAGTGCCAACTCGAAGTGGCCACTTCGCATTCACTTCACCGGCAGATTTTAAATTTGATGCATCTCTAGCTCTGGGTTATTTAAAGCACCCACTCCAGTAAGGTGCAAGACCCAATCTTATAGTTCATTCTTGTTGGGATTCAACAAGCTGTGGGAATGGATGGCAGAGATAGCATCCTTGAAGGAACTAGTGTCAGGGCAGAACCAGTTGACATGAAGTCACCTAACTTTATAATTTCTGAATTTAAGCTTACTGCTTATGCAGTTCAAGAGTGAGACTAAGTCAGAAGCAGTCTGCTTGGGTGGGATATATACTGGCAACACAGTAAGGGTTTTGTTGTGTGCAGCAAGAAACATTTTAATAGCGAGCACCTGCACATTGTCAATTTAATTATGATTATTGTCATTACAGTGACAAAACCTGAATAAATTTTCAACTGAAGGACCTTCAAATCAGCTTTCCCCATTCTCTTAAAGGGCAAACTAATTCAGGTCACTCATTGGCCCTGTTAACCACATGATCTGCTCAACAGTATGAAGCCAGAGCTAGAGAGATGCTCATGCCCAGTAGCAGTCTCAGAAGGGATTCAGCCTTTAGGTAGCAAGACACTTGTCAGACACACTAGAGTGGTATTGTGTGATCTGGGGAGTAGATCCTGAACTAAACACCAGCATTATACTGTATATTGATGATATTAGCCTTGGAGGTAGGTTTTCAGACCACAGGACACAGATTCAACAAACTGAAGGGTACATTCTTTAGTAACCATTCTTACTGAACAGCACATACAGTGCCTGCCTGTCCCGTCCTCCCTCCCTTCCTTCTTTCCTCCGTGACTGTCTGGCAGCAACTAGTGAGGTGATCACCAGTACTGTCACCCCCCCCCAGTAAAATATTTAGTGCTCTTAAAAGTTGCTTGCCCAAAGGCCAAAACAATATAGGAAGGCCTGTGTACTTGGGGTTGTTTTTAATTTTAGCACTGGGGTGGCTGCAGTTCTAACATGTGCAGCACATACAACCCCTACCCTAGCACTGTAATCTGTACTCTGCCAGCACTACTACAGAGCCCGGCTTTCTACGATCTTTCCTAAGATTCACAACTCAACTGCAACAAGCATCTATGACTACTGCACCTCGGCACTCACGAATACCACTTTTACATGCAACAAGTTTCTTTCCGGGTTAGGTATCGGGGTACAATGTGTCACTAACAAGTGAATGCAGAGCACAGCACAGCACTGAACTTCTGGCTGTCAAAAGCTCAATTCTTTCTGTTGGCCTGGTGGCACAGAGGGTTGAGGCACTGGGCGCCTTACCTTGTGCTAAGTCGGTGACCCGGGTTCGGGAATGACCTCTGGTTGCCAGCATGGGGGGGAGGGAGGAGCAGGATTGAGCATGCCAGTGGGAAGCTCTCCTCTTCTGAGGGTGGTGAGGGTGTGTTGGAACCCCTCCCATAGTTCTGCTCCCATCAGGTGGAGGTCTGGTGGGTAGCGTAGGCCGAGAGGGGGCAGCAAAGCATCGGGAGATGGAAGGGGCTGTTCTGGCACCACGGGGTGTGAAGTATGCCTCCACACACTCACAAGGCTGTGTGCTGGGGCCTTGGGGGGAGGTTAAGGGAGAAAAAACATAAAAATACATATGCGTCCCCATCGCTAGTTAGCGAGAGGAGGCGACGGGGACCAAAAAGCTAAATCAAAAAAGAAAGCTCAATTCTCTCTGTCATAGATTATGGGTTAGTTGTGTATGGCACTGCCACTGACACTGCTCCTAAAATGGTCAGCATGGCTTTAAACAAATCCTGCAGCCTGGTCCTAGGAGCACACAGGTTTACCCACACATGTGACCTATATTTATTTTATTTTTTATTTTATTTATTTATTTATTAAACTCTAGGATTACAAGTACCTTTGAGCAGGAATTGCTCATTTACAAAGGTTCCATGTCGGATGATGGGGGTAACATACAACAATGGTAAACAATGGTAACAGTTATATCATACAGATTGCTTGTACATAAATAGTTCAGTCAACATGTTAAAGTAGAAAAACACTAGCTGACTTCTATCAGAATCCAAAGTGAAACTGTATACTTGGTAGGAAGGAGTCAGGAGGAAGCTGGCTGGAAGGTGCCATTGTCAGACAGGGATGAAAAGAGTGGGGAACAGGGGCCAATGGCCAATGGTATGAGTGAGTCGATAGAGAGGGGATGAGTGGGTGAGGGGGGCAAAGTGAGAGGCCGAGGGGGCTGGTGCCACAAATGCAGGGCTGCGATGGCTGATAACAGTTTCAACTAGGGCAGAGGGTGATGACCATGGCTTAGGGGAGGTAGTCACAGAGTGAGGTAGAGGGAAGGAATAGATGCAGTTGCCTTTTAAAGGGGCTTAGCATTGCAGGAGCAAGAGTTTCTTTGTTAAGGGTATTGAACCACTGAGGATCCCTGTGCATGAAGGATCTCTGACCCAGCGAGGTCCGGTGCCAGGGGATCTGGAAAGTCTGGAATTGAGAACTGCGTGTTGGCAGGGTGCAGATGTTGGTAGTAAGGAGTCTCGCCACACCTGGAGGCATAAGTCCAAGAAGAACTTTTTTCGCAATAAGATAGGTCTGGTATTGTATTCTACTTATCAGAAGTAGCCATCCAGCCTTGGCATAAAGGTCACAGGCGTGCGTTAGGCATTCAGCCCCGGTAAGAAGTCTACAGGCCTTGTTAAGTGTCACAGATATCCTCCTAAGGGCAGTAGCGGAGGCAGAGCCATAGATTACTAGATCGTAGTCAACAATGGAGGTAACAGAGCTGTGGATAGCCAGTCTAAGGGCTTCAGAAGTCATGCAGTGTTTGTACTTGTGGAGCAGGCCAAGGCGTATGTTGGCAGACTTTGCAACCTTCCCAATGTGCTGGGAGTAAGAGAGTGAGCTGTCCAGGGTGATGCCGAGGTGTTTGAACTTGTGAACCTGCTCAAGTGAGGTCCCATCTTGATTCTTGATGGTGAGGGGTAGAGGTTTATACTTGCTACGTGCATTGCAGAAAGACATAACCTTGGTTTTACTATATTTCATGACAAGTTTGTAAGAGCCAAACCATTTTTCCACCAGGCTGAAATCATATTGCAGTTGACTCTCAAGTAGGTTAAAGTCCCGATTGCTAGAGAAGAGGACCGCATCATCTGCATAGAGTAGTTTCCTCTGTTGGCAGATGCCGGGGAGGTTGTTTAGGAAAAAAGGAAAGAGTAATGGGCCCAGTATTGACCCCTGAGGGACACCCGAGAGGACTGGCTTTTCAACTGAGGAGACTCCAGCAATTTTAACACTTTGAACTCTCTCCCCAAGGTAGTTAGCAAACCAGGGCAGTGCATCCTTGGAGAGCCCAAGATCAGTCAGTTGTCTGAGTAATAGGGGGTAGTTAACTGTATCAAAGGCCTTAGTCAGGTCAATGAATATGGCCCCACCACATAGTCCTTGGTCTAAGGCGTCATGGATACAACCGGTGAGTTCCAACCATGCCGTGGTGGTACTGTGCCATTTTCAGAAGCCATGTTGCTTGGGGCACTGAATATTGTGTTTTTCCACAAACTCTACAAGCTGGTCAGAGACTATACGTTCAAGTGCTTTGGATAATGGAGGGAGGATGGAGATGGGTCTATAACTGGTGTGCAGTGACTTGTCTCCACTCTTATGCACTGCTGTGATGGTAGCCTTTTTCCAGTGTGATGGGAACTGGCCATACCTTAGGGAGAGGTTGAAGATCATTGTCAGGGGTTCAAGGATCTCATCAAGGACTAGTGTGAGCAGCTTCAAGTCAAGTGAGTCACCACTATAGCCAGTTTTGCTGATAGACTTGCAAATATGGGTCATGGCTGAGTGCATTGGGATCCTTTTGAAGAAGAACTGCGGCACTGAGTGTGCTTGGGATGATGTGGCAGTGGAGGGAGCATCGAAGAAGTCAGGTGGGAGGACACTGCTCAGGTTGGAGAATGCATTGATGAACGTATTGGTGATGGTATCTAGGTCCAACGTAGGAGTGCCATCAATGTTGAGCATGTTGGGTGGAGACTTGGTGTCTTTGCCAGAGAGGTCCTTAAGGTTTTTCCAGAATTTTTTCCCATCCCCCCACGAGTTGGAGAGCGCTTCTCTGAAGTATTTGCTTTTGGCCATCCGTAAAGCACGGGTGCAGCTATTTCTTGCTTGTTTGTATTTTTGAATGTCTGCTTGGGCAGCTGTGGCTCGAGCATGGTGCCAGAGGTGGTCCCTTTGTTTGAGCTGCGTGATAAGCTCAGTGTTTATCCATGGGTTAGCTCCACCTTTAACCTTCATTTTTTTTAGCGGTGCATGGATATCACAAGCCTCAGTGAATCGGCTGATAAACAAATCTAGTGCTTTGTTTACATCCTTGAGTGAGTCTATTTTTGATCAATCTAAACTGCTTAGATGGGATTTTAGTAGCTGTAGGTGTCCCTTCTTGAGTACCCTGGCTTGTATTATTTGGGAGGGGGCTTGATATAGTTATTAGCCCAAGTGCAGATGATGGGCGAATGGTCACTTAAGGAGTCAGGGAGAACTGATACCATGGAGATTCTTTCAGGGTGGTTAGACAGAATCCAGTCAATAAGGGTATGTGTCCCTGTCCTGTAGTTACACCTGGTATGAGAGGGGGACTAGCTGTGTGAGATGTTGTGCTGCAACTGCATCCTTGTAGGTGCAGGCTTCAGGTGCAAGCCAATTGATGTTAAAATCTTCCACGATGATGGAGTCTGAGTTATGGCGTAGACCGTTCAGACATTGCATGACATAATAGAAGCCATAAGTCGAGTCCTTTCGTGGGATGTAAACAGAGACTATGGTGAGGACAAGTGGCTAAACCTCCAGGGGAGGATAAAGTACTAGATATGTTTCCTTGGGAAAAAAAATCCTTGGATTAGCCCCACCAGCCATCCAAAACCTCCTTAAACCCACAACCAACCCTCACCAGACAAGAGCTAAGGCAAGAAATGCTCTACATATCCTTTTTCGCCGCCATATGGCTCTAGTCCAGCATTCCTTTGCCTACAAAGCACCCTGTTGGCTCAAAGATTTCCCATCTGATATAGTTACTGAGCCAAAGCTTAGATCTTTAAAGAAAAAACTCCTCCAACATCTGACTGCGCTAAGTGTTTGTGATGGCCAGCCCTAATTCCCCTATCTCTCCATTCTCATCCCCATCCCCATCTACTCCCACACCCTTCCTTCTCTCTGTTCCTCATTCCTCCCTATATTTTCTTATCCACTCAACAAATCACCCCATTCTTGCCTCCCCTGTACATTACCCCACCACCACCACCCCATTCCTTACCCGACTCTGCCACCCCTTTTACTGCCTCTTGACAAAGTCAACCTCTGACTGCTCTCTATGCAATGCCTCACTACTTGTTTAATCCTGAAACTACTTGTCTAATCTACCCTAATTTAGTCACACTAAAAAAGTATTCTGTACATAAAATATCTCATGAATAGAGGTGGGCGAAGTGCATAAAATTTGCTACATGTAATATTTTGCATGGAACCCGAATTTCACGTAATATTCCACAAAGCGAAGTGAATAACTTTGTATCTCAAAGTAACAGAGAGTTCCCATTGTTTTCTGTGGATTTCACTTTACTTTGCCATTGTTTTTTGATCCTTAAGGTGAATTTTGCAGTGATTCATGAGATGTAAGGTTACATGGGCTCTATATTGTCTTGCACAGCCTCAGTTCAGCATAGTGTGTGTGTAGTGGAAAGCAGGAGACAGTTTGCTTTCAGAGCTCTGAGAATCAAACCATCAAAAAACCTTTAAAAAAGTATTTTTGCAACAAAATGTTGTGTCAAAATTTAGTACATCAATTATAGTAAATTCTTGTACGTTTATATCAGTGAGCATGTATTGATTTTGTGTGAATACTGAATGTTAATTTAGTACATTCAGTCTCTGTACTGGCTGATACTGTAGAAGTGTGCTTCAGGGGAGGGGCAGATCTGTGGTGTAGAAGGGAGATTCACAGTAAGAAAGGCAGTCTTTCCAGCTGTTGTTGGCTAGTGTTTTAGTATTTGTGTGTTCAGGCACACACAGTAATACTTGTAGTACCTTTTTATCGCTTTTTGCTGTTTACTTGCTGCTGTGCATTTTTTCAGTCTGTTTAAAAGACTATGTTGCAGTTTACTGAACTGTTTAAGTTTTTACACATTACCTTTTGTCTGTGTGCATGCTGTCAAGTCAAATGCATACTCTTAATTTCTTAGCCCGTCTGTGGTATTTTTTCCTGCTTCTGTCTAGCTACTGCTATAAATCCTCCACCCCACCCCACAAAATAAGATATTGTTGTTCCACTTTTGGATTTCTGAAGCCTGGATAAGGTCTTATTGTGCCTGTGTGGCTACACCTCTTTAGTGTTCAATTTCCATCTGGGAAATCACTGCTGTTTTTTGGCTTCCCATACACAAACAAGCATTTGTCAATGCCGAATGTTTACTTGCTGGTATTAGCATTGGAAATGCAGGAGGTAGACAGATGCAGAATAGGAATGACAGTGAAATATTGAACTTCACGCCAACTCCACCTCCATCCTGTAGAAATGGACAGGCATTGGGGTAAGTGTTTGGGTCGTCGCCCATGATGTTCATGCTATGTCACCTCATCTATTCTGCAGACACCGACATGTGTTGAGGTGTGTCTTGGGATGTTTGGCTTTACAGTCACCCAATTACATAAGGACATACACTGAAATTGGTGTAGCACAGGAGAATGGGGTGAACTGTGGGGCCGAAAAGTCCAAGGTACACCTCAATGCCTGTCACTGAGTGGGGGGTGGGATGGCATGAGCAGTACAGTCAGCAATCCAAAGGCACACCTCGATGACTGTCAGTCTGTACAGGGTGGGATGTTATGGTTAGAAACCCTATTGCCCCAGGCATTTGTTAGAATTTGCACCACAAATTTTCAGCATGGCCTTTTTGTGACCCCACCTCATGAAAGCATTTGGGACCTCTTCTCATGAAGAGTGGTAGCATGATTTTATCAATGTATCCTGAACTTTGACTTCCAACAGCGACTGTGCCATTCTGCGCCACATGTATGAAAATGCAGATCAGGCAGGATTTGAAGAATGACAGCTGTACCATCCATAGGGAGATGTGAAGAGATGGCAATGTGAAAATCTGTAGTGGAAATAGTAAAAATGCTCACACTTCTGAGCATACGTGGAAACTGCACAATGCATGCACATAGCACAGTCATTTTATGCACTTTCATCACCAAATTTTCAACATAGGCATTTTAGGACCTCTGCTCATTAACAGTGTCGCTGTGATTTTCTTACTGTATCCCGAACACTGATTTCCCACAGCGAGCATGCTATTGTGCCCCGGAAGTACAAAAAGACATTTTGTCCAGGATGTGAAAAATGACAGCTGTACTGTTCATAAGGAGGTGAGGAAAAATGCCAATGTTGAAAATCTGGAGTGAAAATATAACAAATTTGCGAAGTTACGAGCATGAGTGGGAACTGCGTAATGCACGCTCATAACACACTCACTTTATTGGCTTTCATCACAAAATTTTCAACATAGGTATGTTAGGACTTCTGCTCATGAACAGTGTCACTGTGTTTTTCTTAATGTGTCGCAAACACTGATTTCCCAAAGCGACTGCGCTATTCTGTGCCAGAAATGCAAAAACACATTTTGGCCAGGATGTAAAAAATGGCAGGTGCACTGTTCATAAGGAGGTGCAGAAAAATGGCAATGTTGAAAATTTGGAGTGAAAATATTGCAAATTGGTGAAGTTATGAGCATGCATAGCAACTGCGTAACACACGCTTGTAAAACAGTCATTTTTAAGATTTTTCCCACCAAATTTGCAACATAGACTTTTTGAGAGCCCACCTCATGAACACTGGCACCGTCATTTCATTAATCAGGCCCGAAAGGTGATTCTGGATAATGACCGCAAATTCGCCTTTTGGGACCAATTAACACCATGACAGTGGCTGAATTCATGAGGAGGGGGCCCAATAACCCCATGTTCAAAATTTGGTGCCAAAATTCCCCAAAATGCCCAAGATATGCACCAAAGTTGAAAAAAACCCTATCTATGCCATTATATAGCTTACCGGCATTTCCTCACTTTGTAGTCAGCTTTGAAGAGTGCAGACGTGTTCCCGGTCCACTGAAGATCATCGTGCTGGGCTCCGGAGGTAAGAATGGGGTGAGGGGGGTTTGTGGAGACGAGGTGTGGAGTGGGTGGATGCGGGTTGAGGGAGGGCCACTGGACTTGACGAGGAACCGTTTTCTGCTTTAGAGGTTATGAAAAAAAACATTGGGTGATGGTTTTCCTTTTACAGGGTCAATTGGCATGCTGGGGTGGGCTCCCAGCATGCCACCCCACTGATGATTTTTTTGGGGGGCTGTAGCCGATGGGGGATTGGGCACCCCTGTTGTCACATGGGGGGACAAGAGCCGAGGCGGATTGGGCACCCCTTCGGCACAAACCAAATGTTTTGGGGGGGTATATTATGCCAACACAGAGTGGGCTCCCCTATTGGCAAATGACATGGGGGAATGAAGCCGACAGGGATTGGGTCCCCGTCGACACAGTGGGTGTAATATTGTTTGTGAACATGGCAGCGACTTGCTGCCCGTGTTCTCAGCTCATCTCGCAAACAACTCCACCAGCAATGATGGGTCGCTCTCTCATTGCAGTGGAATGGCTGACATTGCTATGACAAGGTGGCCGCTGATTGCTTTGACAAAAACGTTTCAACTTGGTGGCATTTTTGGAGACTAGTGTCATCAGCACACTCTGCCTCCATTCATCCACTAGTGCCAAGCCCCCAAACATAGTGTCTCTGTTGGCTGCTACAGTGCCGCACCTCCACAACCCGCTTCTCTCCCAAGCTGCCACATAATGTTTCTTGTACATGCGTGCAAGCAAACATAAAAACTGAATAAATATAATGTTGCTGTTAATTGCCTGTGTTCAGGCTGTTGAAATTGTTGTCACTGTACCACTGTTGTGCATTTCCCCATAGTATCGTGAACACTGTCTCTGGTTACATATTATAGCATTTAACTGAAAGAAAAAGACATACTAAAGAAATGTACCTATTGCAGTATTTTTTGTATTGTACTGTCTTGTGAATTCTCTTGAATTTGTTACCAACCCATAAAATTAGAAAAATCACTTTTTGCAATGAATGCATTTCTTTTCTTGGTGACTCTGTGTAATTAAAAAAAATGCCCATAAAGACACAGTCAGGAAAAGGTGTTTCTGACTGTGGTGTATAAGCCACATAACTCAGTGGGGTATAAGCTTTGGCTCTGTGGGCAGGGTGTTTTGTCACATCATGTGGAATAAATAAAAAAAATCCTTGAAGGGAAAAAGTACTGTGTCAGACAGGGTTAGGCCAGGCAAGGTCCCTGAATCTGCATGGGTAGCAGCAGTGCCTGCAGCATCACCCTTAGCATAGGTGGTGTGCGAAATAAATTCTGTGTGTGTGTCTAAAGTAAAATCTGCTAGCCAATTGTCAAGTAACAGCAAGTAGCCATGTAGATGAAAGTTGTGAATTAACACCGGTGGTTTACTACAGGCATGAGGCGGATGACTTTAAATGTTCCAGTAGCAGTCAGAGTACCAGTGGTGGTGCTCAGAGAAGCACTGTCAGTGCCAAGTTCATGACTCATATCACACTCATGTCATGGCTAATCACGTTCTTCCTAGTCAACATGATCACGAATTGCACAACTTCAGCTTTTTTTGGTCGAACCCTGTTTCTTTATTTTTTTAATCTTCAGTTTCAGCATGAATCAGGAGGACACCCAGTTGTCATGTCACGTCACTCAAGATCCTTGGTCCAGTATGATGCTTCTGTTAGTGTTCACATTCTGCTGGATGCCCTACTAGCAGATGGACTTGAATCTTTGTCCTCACAACAAGCCGGTCTACTTAATCCAGTAGATATAATCTCAGTGTGAACATTGTACAGTTCAGGGGAGTGCAGCCTTGGGTATTACAAATTTTCAATGGCAACTGCTTGTGGAAGTTCAGTTTCTGGTGCTTTGAGAAGCGCTGCCAGTGCCAAGTTCATGACTCACATCACAAGTCACGAGATGAATCACATTATTCATGGTCATCTTCATGATCACGAATCACACCACATGAATGAAGGTCACATACTAAGTGGGACAATCACATCTATGTTTGTACCCAGTAGTCATGATGATGGTGGTGCTGAATAATGCAGGCGAAGCAAACTATCCTGGTGGCAGTGTCAAATGGTTACCATTGAGGCTGCTGATGCAGCCATGGAAAAATAATTTCCAAGTGGGTACAACTCCAGTATTGAGGATTGCGAGGGCTGCTTTCCTTTTTTTTGTTTCCCTTGTATTCCACAGGTGTAAAGTATTTAACAGCGGTGACATACAGGCCAGATGATGGTTGTAGCAAAAGACAGGAACAGCTCCACTGGGTACTGATACTGAATGGGGTACTGGAATGAACTCAGAATAATTTCTTCTCCATTTGTTTGCAGGTAGCATCGAGGTACTGTGGATGAGTGGTATGTTCCAATCTGAATACTGACAACAGTTTGGATCTATTGAAGACCTGGAAAGAAGACAAAATATTAATGAAAATTGTTTTCCAATGATGCATGAGACCCCTGCCCCAAAATAAATAAATAAATACTTACCTTTCATGGCTTGACATTGTTTGTACAGTAGAAGTCAACAATCAGACATATGTAGAACACATGTGGCGGCAACATGGTTTCATCACTATGGTCATGAGTCTGTGTACTGTGACCTGAAAATGTAAAAGAAAAGTACAGCAATGAGAAATGCTTATAATTCACTCTCACTCACTCACTCACTCACTCACAGCAGTAACCCCCCCCCCGGAAAAAATTTACATTTTACAGTACCACATTAGATGGCGGCACATATGTATGGCATATGAATGTGACCATGGCCAACACACCGGTGAGGAGAAACATTCAATATGTACGATGATGATTCCCTGCAAAGGAATAACGTGATGGACTGTTCACAACAAAAAACAAGATTCAATACAAATTAAATGGCAGTGTCTCTGAAAAAACATGAGTGACATGTACAATAACTTACCATTGTTGGTATGAATACACACACACATAGGGCAGCATGTTTTAGTCAGTGCAGCAGAATAATTTTCCACAACATCAAATTATAGTTCAGCCCATGGTCATCTGTGGCTATCATCATTTAGCAACACACTGTACATCAGCAGCAGCAGAACATAGCAGGACAACAGTAGCAGCAGCAGCAGGCACCAGCATGCCATGTTTTCATTTGGGACACTTACACAGAGTTCTGGCTCTAGGTGCATGCTTTAAGCAGTGCGTCAAGAAATACTTGTGACTTTTCTGAACAGTTTCTCATGTGATTATTCTTAATTGGAAGCTGGGACTTTTCATGACATTTAAACAGCAGTAGCAGGTGCCAGCAAGCCATTTTCTCATCCGGGACACTTATACAGAGTTCTGGCTCTAGATGCATGCTTTAAGCAGTGCATCAAGAAATACTTGTGACTTTTCTGAACAGTTTCTCATGTGACTATTCTTCATCGGAACATTAATACTGTATGTTGAATGATGTAGCAAGATAGCAGTATCATGCTACATTCACCTAAGATAGGAATGTTTTTGGGGGGGATTGTAATTGTATGTGATGTTAGGGTATTTTGATTGAAGTTGTGGGTGTGCTATGAAAACTTAATTCAGTCAACAGTAACAAAAAAGTAACATAGCATGACAAGTACAGCAGCAGTGTAATAATCAGGTGACAATTTTTACCTATACCTTTGTATTCTATTTTTGACTGGTACTTATCTACTGACTTGTCTATATGATACCTTTCTTTGCACAATTTACAGCTGCTGGTCTCCTTTTTTTCACATCTGAAATAATAAACAGAGTGCTCCTTTTAATCTGACTTGTGGCCAGTTTTCATCAGTATCCCCACCTATTTTCGTTCATCTGTTATTTAAAATTATTTCTGTTGTGACTAAAATGAACTAGCATGCAATCCAGAAGGCAGTGGTCCACCACCATGACAATATGGAACAGTATGAGTTTGAAAACACCTGGGTATACTGATGAGAACTAGCTCTGAACAATATTAAAAGGAGCAATACTTTTATTATTTCATATGTAAAACTAGGGAGTAAGTATGCTATAACCCAAGACAGGCCATGGGTGCATTGTGAGGCACAAGGGTTTGCCCAAGTGACTTCAACCAGCTGGGAAGTGCATTAATTGCCTGGTACATCCATGGGCTAGAGTGGGTTATTGCACTTATAAAACAGGCTAACTAACTGCAAAAAGCAAAAAATCAAAAGCTTTTTACAATCAGCATGCCAACTGTGAGTCTACCAGGGCATTAATGAATGGCCAGGTGACACCTTCTGCCCAATGGCAAGTCGTCACATTTGACCTTTCATTAAGGCCCATTTTATAATGCAGAATCAAATTAGTTGTAGAAGGAAGGGTATCATACAAGTCAGTAGATAAGGGACAAATGACAATTGAATAAAACAGTATAGGTCAAAATTGTTAACATATTTTTGCACTGCTGCTTTAACACAATACAACAGGAAGAAAACATTAACGTGAAAAAAAATGACATACTTTTTCTGTATGTAAAAAGATCATTATGTAGGAAAAGAAGGAAAGCGCAGGACAGGATTTGTTTTGTTTTTGCTTTTATAATTTGTTTGGGTGTGTTTTTAATGTTTTTTGGGGGGAGAAAGTGAGGAAAAATAAAGACAGAACACACAATACATGTTAAGAAAGAAAACAAAAAGACTACTGGGCTTGGTTCTGATCAATTAGAATTTTGAGCATAGCAATGATTTGCAATGGATGACCCTCGATTCAGTCCAACTGCTGGCACATTGTGTTGGCAATGTTACCTAGGTGGTTGCCCTCACTTCACAGAATGGCAAGATTACCCTGTGCGGCTGGAATTTCAGAAGGGTCACGCTCACGTGCAGCTGCTGGAGCCACCACTTGTTCAACACTTTCCCTTCTGCTCTGCTTTGGATGCCTTGCAGGCTGATGCAGTGCTGCCACCTCTTGCACTGCACCCTCCACTGCAGGAGTGGTTGCTGCTAGTTCAGCCACCTTGGCCTTCCACTGTGCATGGTGGTGCATAGTCAGATGTGTTCTCTGGCCACTTGTTCCCAAATGGGTACCCTTGCAACCACGATGCACCATCATGCCGCAGATCTTGCACTGCACCACAGTCAGGTCACCTAGCAGTGTGGTGAAAAAATGCCACACTGCTGAGCTACGTGGAGGACCAGGCACAGACAGTGCGGGGCCCCAGATGTATTAAGCTGCTCTACAGTTGGGGGAGGGACACGCTGCTGCTGCTGTTGTTGCTGTTCCTGCTGCTGTTGTTCATAGTATCATAGTGATAACAAAGCATTTATCAGGCTTGTATCCATATTGCTTGCCAAACAAAACACATTTTTTATCAGTATTCTCTAACTTTATTTTTGCTAGATCTGTCCTATCGTGTTTTGAATGTTTCCAGTATTTGGCTTTCCACTACCTCAATTGGAAGTGTACAGTGAGGTACCACCCGATGGTTAAACCAGAACTCTCTGTTTTGCATATTACACCATTGTAACTTAAGTTGTTTACTATGAGTTCTAGTTTTGTAACTTTTCTGCTTAAGTTCCAGACCCAAATCTAATTGCAGCCTATTGTCTTGGAAAGATTTATACGCCATGATCATGTCACCCCTCCATCTTCTGTAGGCAAGTGAATACAGGTTAAGATCCTGCATTCTGTCCCCATAGGTTCTACCCATCATCCCACATATTGATCTTGTAGCCCTTCTTTGTACACACTCCAGTCTGTTTATTTCTCCCCTCATGTAAGGAGCCTATACTAGGGAACAATATTCCAAATGAATTCTCACCATTGACCCATACAATGGGATCAGAACCTCCCTTTCTGTACTGGTGATGTGTCTCAATATACAATTTAAAGCTTTGTTAGCATTTTAAATTGTGTGGTCACATTGAGAACTGAAAGATAAATAATTTCTGATTTTAATTCCTAAGTCACTTTCTTTTGTTGTTTGTTTTAATTGACTATTATTTATTTTACATTTGGACTCTGAATTATTTTTGCCCATATGTAAAACTATGCATTTTTCTTAATTTAATTTAAGCTTGTGTTTATTTGTTCATTTCTCTATGTACTCAAGAGTATCCTGGAGTCTTCTTTGGTCCAGATATGAGTCGACCACAGCTCCCACCCTACAATCGTCCGTAAACTTTGTCAACCAGATGTTCTCAGATATGATTTGTAAGGAAGAAATATATATATATATATATATATATATATATATATATATGTTAAACAGACAGGGTCCCAACACTGACCCCTGAGGGACCACGCTTGTCACTGGGAGCCACTAAGACAGTTCACCATTTATAATCACCCTCTGTCTTCTCCCTTGTAGCCAAGATGTTATCCAGTTGACTAGTTTATTATTAATCCGCAATGATAAAAGGGATTTAATTAGCTCTAGGTGTGGGAGTTTGTCAAATGCTTTTGAAAAATCAAGTTGCACCACATCCACTGATTTGCCTAGGTCTAAAGTGCTACTAATTTTCTCATAGAAATGCAGGAGATTTGTCTGACATGATCTTGCTTCAGTAAATCCATGTTGACTAGGGTCCGACAATCTATTATCACTTAAATAGGTGGAAATATGTTTTTTAATAATGCCTTCCAGTACTTTACCTATCACTGTTGTCAAACTCACAGGTCTGTAGTTCTCAGGGGAGGTTTTGTTGTCCTTTTTGAAAATTGGCACCAGATGTGCCTCTCTCGATTTTTTTATTACATCACCTGTATCTAATGAATTCTGAAAAATAAAAGTTACAGGATGAGCTATCTCTGTAGATATCTCCCTAATAAAGTCTTGCTTGTATGTCATCAGGTCCAGGTGATTTGTTTATTTTAATTTTGCTTAACCTGTCCATTACATCCTTGATTTCAATTATAATCTGCTTGTCTTCTGATGTGTTATATTTAGTGTTAGTTGTTAACAAATCATTTTGATTAAATACAGTACTAAAGTATTTATTCTGGATCTTTGCCATTTCTATATAATTTAATATGTTCCCCTTCTCATCCTAAAATGGGCCTACAGTTTGCTTATTCCCTCTTTTGTTGTTTATATAGGAATACACGTTTTTATAGTTGTCTTTGCTTCTAGTAGGCAATTTACTTTCAAAAGTTGCTTCTGTAGTTTTCATTAATTTTTTTACGTTTTTATTTGTTCCTTATGTTTGTGGATGTAGTTATTATCTAACTTAGCTAATTTATACATTTTGTTCCTTAGTTTGATTTGTTTTTTTTGATTTTTTGGAGTAAACCATGTTAGAGTGTTAACTTTTTTTAGAATTCTTGACTGTATAATGTATATATTGATCGGATGTAGTTTTGATTTTAGTAACAAGTGTATCCCACATTTCATCTAAAGTTAGTTTTGAAAGTCCTATAAACCAGTCCCATTTGTGTAGAGCTTTTCTTATTTTGTTAAAATTTACATTGCTGAAATTGGAAATTTTTGTTTTGCTGCCTTTCTGAGTAGGTAGTTCCTTGAGTTTAAAGAATATGGTCAGGTGATCGCTGTTAGAAATGGGGGGGGGGCAACCTTTGTATCGGATATTTTCTCTCCCATATTAGTTAATACAACATCTAATATGTTGTTGCCCCTTGTATTATCTTTAACTGTTTGTTCCAGACCTAGTTGATTAAATTTTTCATGATATTCTCTTTTAATATTACAGGTTGTAGTTTGATTCTCCCAATCGATTCCAGGAAGGTTGAAATCCCTTGTTATGATTATGTTTTCTGCTGGGTTAAGATGGTCAAGGTAATCTAAGATTTCATAGTCCATCTCACTAGTTATAGAGGGAGGATGATACAGTACCCTTAGAATGATTTTAGGTGCATTTTGAGGCATGATCTTAATGGGCAAATGTTCAGTGTTTAAACTGCCATCATATAATTCCATACTCTTAATTGACTTGTGTATATAGATTGCCACCCTTCCACCTTTCCTGTAGTTTCTAGATTTCTGATATAGAATGTATCCATCTAATTTTTTTTCCCATATGTCTCCTTCCTCCCACCAAGTTTCTGTGAGAATTGCAATATTTTTAGTTTTTATCAAATGAGTGAATTCATCAAATGTTTCGTTGAGACTTCTAACATTAATTAAGAGACAGTTGACTGACTCCAAGTTTTTATCTGCTGGATTAATTTTACTATTTTCTCATTTTATCTGAATTGGTTTCCTTCCCCCCTCACCTGCCAGTTTAAATGGTTTTCAATAACACTCTTAAATGTGTTACCCAAGATTCTTTCCCCCAATTTGTTTAAGTGGAGTCTGTCTTTTTTATATAGTCAATTATTTCTGAAAATACTACCAGTTTAAATGAATCTTATTCCTTTTTCTATACAAAATTTCCTCAGGCTTCCATTTACTGGGTCGACGATAAACTCTCACAATTTGGAAATAATCTCCTCCAGCTTATGACCATGCTGGGCCTTACACAGGTGGTTACCTCTGCTATCCATATAGGGGGTCACTCTCTGGAACTTGTGTTCCTCCTGGCGATGGAGACCACGGATTTGGGGGGGGGACCAGTTGCTTGGTCAGATCATCACACCATAAGGTTCAGTTTCAGATAGATCTGCCCCTACAGAGATGGTCCAGTACTGCCCATTAAGGGGAGTTACCCCATAGGGCCTATTAGCAGTGCTGGACCTATCGGGTTTATCGAGTGAATGCATGAGTCCAGGGGGTCTTGTACTGACCTATAATAAGGTGGTGGGAGATGCCTTGGACTCAATTGCTCCTGTTTGTGTTCACCCACTCACTCTGCACCCTATGACACCTTCGTTTGATAAGTCCTTGAAGGGCTGAGAAGAGTGGGTTAAAAGCTAGAAAGAGTTTGTGGAAATCTGGCATTAATGCAGACAGGCTTAGATTGATGGAACATTATAAGGTCTATCAATCAGCAATCACCTGTAAGAAGGCAAAATTCCTGTCTGGAGAGATTGCTGCTACATGGAATCGACCGGCTAAGCTATTACAGACTGTGGACAGACTGTGCAATCCAGTCTGTCTTCAGCCTGGAGGAGATTTTTCACAAATAAAGTGTGATGAGCTTGCTCAATTCTTTGCAGATAAGGTTGCCAGCATCAGGTCAGGTATTGTCCCAGCTTTCTCTATGAGGGATTGCGGAGATTGGTGGGAGGTAGCAAGCACCCATTCTGCCTGGTCTGACTTTAGCTGGCCAGAATTCATAGACATTGTGAGGATTGTCCAGACTTTGCAACCAACCAGCTGTAGTTTGGATCCGGGCCCTACACCACTATTGGTAGGTTGTGTAGATGTTATCAGCCCGATTCTTGCTGAAATCATCTGGAGTTCCTTGGAGAAGGGGGTTTTTTCTGATCCCCTCAAGGAGGCAGTCGTTTGACCACTCCTTAAAAAAACCTCCTTGGATCCAGACTGTCTAGCAAACTATTGACCTGTCTCTAATCTACTCTTTGTGGGTAAGGTTATTGAGAAGGTGGTTGCATTGCAGCTAGATGACCATCTTACACTCACAATGTCTAGGATGCTCTCTAATCTCGGTTTAGGAAAAGACATAGCACCGAGACCAACCTTGTTCAGGTTTTAAATGGCCTCCTAGTAGTGAGAGATTGAAAGGCTGGTATTATCTTAGTCCTTCTTGATCTCTCAGTGGCATTTGACACTGTAGACCATGGTGTGCTTTTGGAGTGCCTGCGGCTTCTCGTCGGATTGTCTGCAACAGTCCTTAGTTGGTTTTGATCTTTCCTATCGGCCAGGTTTCAGAGGGTTGTCACTGGAATTTATTCCTCTGATGCCCTCCCCCTGTCCTGTGGGGTGCTGCAGGGCTCCATATTGGTACCCATGTTGTTTGCAGTGTATATGGTGCCACTGGGAGACATCATTAGGTGATACAGTTTGGGTTTTTACTGTTATGCAGATGATACCCAACTGTATTTGTCCTTTATTCCTGGACAGGATGATGCGACCTCTGTGCTTAACAACTGTCTGGCTGAAATCAAGAATTGGATGAGCACTAGCTGGCTGAGGTTAAATCTGGATAAGACTGAGGTGTTAGTTGTGGACCCAGGTCATCCAGAGGTGGGTCCTGGGGTGGGGCACCCTTCAGGCTTATGGCTTGATGGTGTCCAGCTTATTACCTCAGACCAGGTGCGTAACCTGGGTGCTATTTTTGACAGCAGTTTGACCCTAAAAATCACAGGTGTCTGCCATTGTCAAAGCTTCCTTTTACCATTTAAGGAATATCGCCAGGGTGAAACACCTGGTTCTTCTAGATGAACTTCCTACATTGGTCCACGCTTTCATAACCACCCACTTTGATTACTGCAATGCCCTCTACCTAGGACTTCCGGGGGTTGATATCCATTGCTTGCAGCTAGTGCAGAATGTGGCGGCCAGGCTATTGACTGGTACATCTAGGTCTAGTCATATAACACCTGTGCTGCGCAAACTGCACTGGCTGCTGGTACAGTGGTGGATCACCTTTAAGGTCAGTTTACTGACCTATAATGCCCTACATGAATAGGGACCCTATTACCTGCAAGAGCTCCTTACTCTCTACTGCCCCACCTTCTCACTCCGATCTGCTGACGAGGGATTGCTAGAGGCTCCCAGAGTTTGGTTAGAAACATCTGGGGCATGTGCTTTCTCTCATGCTGCCCCTACCCTGTGGAATTCTCTACCTCATTGGTTGAGGGAATGCCAGACCATTTTAGGTTTTAAATCAGAGCTTAAAACATATTTGTTTTTTCAGGCTTTTTCTGATGGTTTTTAGAATTTAATTTTTATTATTTGTATATTGAATGTTTACCTTATTGTCCTGGATTCCCCCCAAGAATGAGACAGAGTCAGTATGTGGTGGGTGCTCAAATTGGCAATTAATTTATTAATAGTACGTTTTCATCCTGCCTCCCACATAGTAATGATTCTTATTGATTTCCATTATTTCAAAGCATATCTGTTATTCCAATACATATTCTTGTACTCTAATCATCCTTTTTCATATTATCATATATATACAGCTATCTCAAATTAATGTTCATCCTTTCTTCAATCTTCCTCTTCTCTGTCCAGGTGTAGACCTGGGTGCCAGGTCTTCATTCTTTCTCTGGAGGTAACAGTGTATACCCATTACCACTTTTTCTTTAATGCTGTTGTTCTTTCTTTTGGGTTCCTTCTTTCCTCCCCTTCTTCCCTTCCTCCCTTGCCCCTTTTTATCCTTTCTTTTCACCATGGCCTATCTCCAGCTTGTGTTGGATAGCAGGCCTTCCCCCTTTGCTCCATATCCCCTAGCTGCCTCCCCACTCATAATATTTCACAAATTTTGTAGGGAACATGAAATTCCTCCATCCCAGGGCTACAACTAAACCATTCCATTTTCCATTGGATATATGGCTGTCCAGGTCCTGTCCCCATAGCCCTTCCCTATTAGATGCCTGATGAGCACACCTGGCCTTGGCCCTGTCCCTCAATTCCCCTGAGAGTCAACATTAATTGGACCCATTTTTTCCACTGACTCCCACTAGGACCTCCTGCATCTTCCGAGGTCTTGACCTCTGGCATGCCCTCTCTCTTCTCTGGAAGTCTTCCCTCTACTCCATAACTCTCCAAGTGCCCATATCTCCTTATCTCCCCTCCAAACAAGCCTTGCCATAAAGTAAAACATTGAATATGAGCTTATTATCCCCACCCTCCCCCCCATTTCTGCAAGCTACGATGCTGCCTGGCTTCTGAATGCATGAGGCGAAATACCTACTGTGGAGCCTTATCCTGAAAAAACTATGCCTTTCTTGAGAATCCGATGCCCTTACACAGCCTGGTCTCACCCACTGGTCCCCTGGCCAAAACTAATTGGCCTCTGCATCCAGGGTGTCCTGCCGCCTAACCCTCACATCACCCGTATTGGGCAACATTTTTATGCACCCTGTTTTCTTTTGGTAACTATCTGTCTTGTCCTCTTGGCATGTTGGCTTCTGCTTCGGGTTGCCAGTCTACTTTTTTTTTTTCACCAATCAAAATCCCTTTTGCCCCCCTTCCTGGGCCTGCATTCTCATTTCCTTCACCCTGAGGGTCCCTTGATCCATGGCCCAGTAAATACCCAACACCCCCTGTCCCATATACTGACACAAACAGTGCTGGTATGGTAGTCATCAGCTTACTAATGTTTATTTATTTATTTATATATTTTTTGAAACACTGGTTATTTGCTGTCCCCCTCATTGGCCAACAGGTGTCCCCACCCCTGTACTGTCATCCTATTAGTATGATCATTGTGGAAATCCATCTTCCTCAGCAGCCAGGACTATATTCTCCACCCTACTCCACATTATGATTCCTGTCCTCCCCGTGTTTCCTTTTTCCTCTTTTCCTTTTAGCAGACCCCCCAGGCTGCTCCTCCCTTGTAATGTACCTCTTTATCCATGTCTGTCTTGTTTTTTTTTAAACAACCCTATCCCTTTTGCCAGGAGTGGGAGCTGCAAAATCCCTGAGAAGAAACTTAAAGAACCATACCTTTTTTGTGGGCCCTTAACAGGGGTCACCAACAGGGTTCTGCACCCCAACAATGTATTGAGGTCTAGCAGCCATGTACAACCTCACAAAACCCCTGCAAGACAGTCATCATGCTCTCCTGGTGTCCATTCCCTGGCCTCAGCCTCAGAAAACCATCAACTCCTGCACTCTCTGCCCTTTCTGCCTAAACCCTCTCCCCCATACTGCTGCTTCTGTGTCTCTCTCATGGTTTGTATGAAAAAACTCAGTCATCATGCCAAACAGATGTCTCATTTAACTGAATCTATCACTCCTTCCATTTCCACGAACCACCTTGGTGTTTCCACAAGCTTCACCTAGTGATGTGGCCTGGCCATCCCCTTCAGTGCTTTTGCTATACTTCTGTTTGAGGCACCCCCGGTGATGGCCCTGCCGGTGACATTAAGTGGTTACTTAGCTGCTGCCCTGTTTAAGTGCTACCCCTGCCTGCATGGGTTCCCTTAATCTAATACCCCTTGATTTATTTATTTATGCATTTTTTTATACACTTCCTCCTGAGTGTTTTTCATAAACCAGTTGTTGCCCTAGTCCGACTGGGGTGCTGGGTGCCCTCCCAGTTCCCTGCATAAATGCTGACACCCTTTGTCCATGCTCTCCATCCCTTACTGCCACCTCCCTGTCAGAAGGAAACATCTACGTAGTGGGAGACTGTCTTGCCTCCCATCTTCCAGTGCATTAACCTTTTTACCCTGTGTTAAAGAGTTTGCATGAGCAGTCAGTCAAGTGCCCCTTAAACAGGGCTTCACTGCCATAGTAGTACCCCCCCATCTTGGAACCAAGTGAAAAAGCCTGGTTACCTGTCCCCACCTGTAACAGCCTGGTAGCTGCTTCCCTGTCCCTTTTTCTAGCCCCAACTGTGGTGTTGCTCAGATCTGTACCCCTCGTTCTGGAGTTGTATATGTATTCTGTCACCTCTCCAGAAACCCTCCGATTAACATGAAAATCCTGTTTTTGTGATCTCACCCATAAAGAGCCTGATTGCTGACTCACTGTCTCTTTGTTAGCCCCACCTGTGGGGGAGCTCAGATAGACTGTAACTGCTCATTCTGGGGTTCTTTATGCATTCCACTACCCCTCTGGAGTCCCTCTCCTTAAAGTAAACATTTTTCTTATTCTCCCTCAGGTAACTTAATGTCAATGGCTCAGCAGGCAACACATTCACCTCTGAGGCTGGGAGACCAGAGAAGGCTGTGGATTCTAACCCCACTGGACACCTAGGTTAACCTCTGGCCAAATTTTTCTCATTCACTAAAATACTCCCCAACCACTCACTCTGGTTCAAGATCAGCTGACATTAATCTGTATCTTCCTCCCCCCGGGTTGTGCCTGAATTTAGGCAGAATTGTCTCATGCACTTACCCAGTCAACAAAAACCAAATAAATAAAATTAAATAAATACAGGTGATGAATGCCCCAGTACTCTCTCAACTGCTTCCAGTGGAGTAACCTACAGGTGGGAATACTCTCCACCTGCCTAAGTGTGGGCCCTTGCCAAATAAACCTCTATCTATACCTGAGTTTTTGTTTTTTTTTTTTGTTTTTTAATCTCCCTTGATTCCGTCCTGTTTCTGGATCAGTGGGGTGAAATCTCCATGTGGTTAGGGTAGGACAAAACCTTGTCATAGCCCCCATGGATTTTGAAATATGTGCCCCTCATTCCTACTGCCTGGTCCATGGCCCAGTCAGCCTGCCGCTCTATTGTTTTTTTGTTTTTTTTGTCCTTGCAGTGATCCCCCTAGGTAGCCAAATCTGTGCTTGAAGCATTTATTTTGTATAAAAACACACAACCAACTTTCCCTTTTTCTTTGCCTATTAACAATGATTATCCGCTTTAGAGGAAAACCCGGTTCGGGCTTCTTCTACTTTTACCCCTCGTGATAATTTGCCAAACCTATAACTGGGCAGCCCAGATCTTGCCCTGGTGCCTTAACAACTCCCTCCCCGCACTACACCACTGCAGCTGCCATGTCACTCTTATCTATGCCCTCCTTTCCCTCTGACTTTGTTACCACTTCCCTGTGCCTTAGCACAGCTATATCCAGCCATTCCCCTTTTCAGCCCTATATTCAAGCTGTCAGTCCCGTTACCCCATCTTGTTTTCTGGGGTACTTATCTCCTCCTTTCTCCCCCTCAGCCTTGTGTTGGTCATAGCTTGTATGCATCCCTCTTTCCTTCATCCCTGCTTCAAATATCTTCCCCCTTTTCCCCGGACCCCCTCCCTCATAGTTGTAATCATTTGCTCACTGTTCTGCCAACTCAAACCAGGCAGCTATTTACTTACTCACACTCACATACACACAATAACAATACAATAAGTACAGCAAGCCAAAGCTTTACTATAACAAAATATAATACAAAAGGTTATACATCACCGATTCAATAAAGCATCATCCAAGCCCTCTTCCAATGGCTGAGAAGCCCCCTTGTCAGCCTGGCTAGGAGTCTCTCAAACCGGGAACTGGCCCCACAGCGATGCGTCCACCCTGCAGGAGAGGCTTCTAACCAGGCATTGAGAAAGCTACATTTATATCTTATTCTATGCTAAAAATAATCATGCAGCCCTCATAGTGTTGTTTTCCCACATTCTAGAAGCTGGCCAGGCTCCCAGGATGTTGCGAATTCACACCATAAGGACTGCTCAGAATTCCCTACACCTGCTAGGTCACTGTGCTCCAAACACTGGCCGGGTGCCTAGAACACTATGAGCTAAGCAGAAGTTTAAACAAAACTACAAAAACAGGTTGCCTGATAATATGCGACCTTCAAGTCAGCAAAATACACTGTCTGAAGCAAAACATAATAATGAGGCTATCTAAAGAGCAAAACACCAATTAAATGAAGCAGCATGTAAAATGGAGTCACACAATACAAAATGGAGTATAAAATGACATACATTACATGAAATAGCATACAAAATGGAGTGACAATAATCAACATATTATACTATCACTACACTCACCCTCTTGTTGTCATACTGTTGTCTATGCTGACCCCCCATTACCTGTTGAGGAAATTGGTTCCAGCACCAATGGCCCTGCTAACCATCTTCCTATGGTGTCTGGAACCAGTAATGGTCCTGGCATGGATGGAGCCAGCATATACAGCAAAACAAAGGGGGGGGAGATGACGGGACAGGAGCCCTTATTGTGCCATGATAGGCTCTGGTAGCAGTGGCAGAGAGGGACGGGTGTGGCCAGCTGGGGCTGCCCAGCTTAGGCAGTGTACCCCTAAGGCTGGGTGATCAGACTGGAGCCCTTCTGTCTGTCTTGTCTTTTCCCGTCCCCTTGCCCCAAACTCCCTCTCTGCCCTTGTCTACTTTTCACTTGTCTCCCCACCCCTTCAGTTCCCCCCTCTCTTCAGCCCTCATAGCCTGTTAACCTGATATGCCACCTCGAGTCTGGCATTGTAGTACCTTCCGTTGAAAGGATATTCTTCTCTGCCACCACACTTGCTGTTGTCCCTACATAGGAGAGAAAAATGCTGCAACAGAAAGCAATCTGATCTATATTCATATCATAGCAGCTTTCCTTCCATGGCTTTTAATGGCTGTATGATACTTCAGGTTACTGGAGTCTTATACTGTCTAATGCCCATTTTTCTAAAATGTGCAAACCTAGCCTTTTATTGGTGACACTGGCTCATGTGACTCCTAGTCAGTAGTCAAGCTTAGAATTGATTTCTACCCCGCACCCCCTTCCCCATTCATATCCATACACCATGACTAGTTCAGCAAGAAGCAAGCATCGTGCTAACATAATCAATATATGCAGCAACTGTGTTTAGCTTTTACAACATAAAATACCTCCCTTTGTACTGAGTGAACAGCTTGAGGTTAACATCCATGTTATCACATCCATTACCTTACTCATTGTCACACAAAACCCCCTCATCTGCCCCAAATTGTTTTCTAATTGGGGTCACACACCACGTGGTGTCATCCATAAGTCTCCTCAGGCCTTGCCAGGTCTCTCCCTAAATCTACCCCCTCAGGATACTGATGCAGGTTGGACAGGCCCTTCAAATTCTCTCTTGATCTGCTTCGCCTGTGCCTGTACGCTACCCTCCCGCTGCGTTATACTTTTTTTTTTTTGTACGCCAAGCCTAGGCCTTTCTACCATGTAGCTTCCCCACCACCCACTCACAAGTTCAGGCCCCCTTCTCTCCCATTACTCCATTGTGCCACACTGATCCTTTTTCCCAGAAACTCACAACAGCAAAATTTCCAGGCTCCTGTGGTGCCTCTTCCAGTGATGTAGCTCCAAAAAACCCAGGGATACAACTAAGCAATGGGGGGAAGTATGGTTCTTTGTGTCTGTCCCTCTTCCCCATATATAAACTCCCCATCATTACTCTCTTTTTTTTCAATTGATGAGACAAGCTTATGCCTTTCCACCACGTGGCCTGCCCCCTGCTAGCATGCTCCTCCCCCACCCCTTTCTCCCTTTTC
The DNA here is from genome assembly GCA_016271365.2 of Neoceratodus forsteri. Taxonomy (NCBI): domain Eukaryota; kingdom Metazoa; phylum Chordata; order Ceratodontiformes; family Ceratodontidae; genus Neoceratodus; species Neoceratodus forsteri. The sequence continues at coordinate 760,263,554 of CM057455.1, read as the reverse complement.
ATCCAGAATGCTCTTAACAAACTTCGCTGCTCTGACAAAAATAAAAAAAGTCCAGGATTTTGTAGCATCTCTAACTGTGCTGCCATTTCCCAAAAAACAGGAAATGAAGCAAACAACATATTCGGCCATCCCCCCCAACAATTATCCTGGATTGATTTCCCATCCTTGAACTCCTTGTCCTGCAATGAAATCTAGTAAAAGTTTTGTCTAGTAACAACAGTGAATGGCATGTACTCTTGAACATTCTGCAGTACATTTGTGCTTTTAGGTTGTCCCCCTTAATGAATTTCATACTGCTTCAGAAGGCCATTGTTGGCTCGTGCCACGAGGGACCAGAAACATGCCAACTGTCTGCCTGATGGCTCCTCCATGGCCCCCCGTGAGGCTACCCAGCCCCCAGCACCTCCCCCAAAGCACTCCCTTTGCCAACCCACACATCTTGTTTGGCCCATACCCAGTTGCTCGCACAAACCAATGCACTCAAAGTACATGGGACAAATCCAGCAAACTACCAAAATGACTTGTTTGGCCCATACCCCATCACTCGCTCAGACCAACACACTCAAACTGATGAGTCTATTATCCCTGCCTTTTTAAACCCTGGGACAAAAAAACAGCAACCAACAAAACATTGACTGGGCGCTCCTCCCCACCAACAAATTAGCAGCTCCCCCCATGCCTTTACTGCTGAATCATAGCCATAATCTATAAGCACTAAAGCATTTATTTAACAGAAGTTAAAGCGGGACTCCTCAACAAGGATTCTAATTCCTGAGCCATTTACATATTCTTATTGCCGTCACTTTTGGCAAACAAAGGCTTACCTACCATGTTGCTGGAGCTGCTCATGGCCTCTGGATATCCATTTCTTCCTGATAGAAGTTTTTTTTTTTTTTTATATATTACAGCTGTGTTGCACAGCCCCAATTAATTACTGATATATAGAACCAAATATTAGCATTATCCTTAAGAAATTGTAGCCAATTTGATGTGCTGCTCCCACACATCTGAGAGTAGCAATGAAGAGGCAGACTGCTTCTTTGCAGCTGCTTAAGTACCCCAAAAACAATCTATCCCTTTGCTTTGATATCTACCAATCCTGGTGCTACTCTCATCCATCTTGTCTTTCCCTTTTTGTGAAGTCACAACTGTGACTCACGTCTCCTGTCTCCTCCCCACCCCCACTGAGCCACTCCCAATTGCCCCTCCCCATCTGACTTGTCTGGACTTGTTAAACCATTCTTGGGCTGATCACCTTGACAACTGGGTCTGCCCTTTTAATTGGCAAACTTCATTGTACAGCACCTTGGCATTTGAAAGGCACTTGAAAAATAAATTTTACTTACCTGCTACTTACTTACTATTGAGGCAATTTTGTAGTTTATGTATTGGAATCTACCATAAGTTGATAAGATGCCAGATATGATGATTTCTGAAGTATACTTCTTGACATCTTCGATCAGATCAATGTATTTTTCCAAGAGATTTACTTCTTCCTTGTATTTTAAATCATTTACACCGATCTGTAAAATCACCAATGGCTTGTTAACATTCCCCATACATCCTTTCAATATTTGCTTTAGTTCCTGTATTTTAATCCCTGGAAACATGCGGATCATAGTGTTTTCAATTCTTTCTTTACATAAAATCCTGTCAATTCCTCTTATGGTTGAGTCACCTAACACTAGAGCTTCTCTTTTCTTTTTTTTTAAATTTAGTATGCTTTATTGAGTTTTTGCAAACAAACAAACATAGTACAAAACTCCAGTTAAGACATAATTAAGTGTTGGCACATGAGTACAGAAATTGTATTGCAACAAGAAGAAAATAATGCAAAGATCAAAGAAACACTTCTGACATAAAAATGAATTAATTTAATAGAGTTGTTTGTTTGCTTACTATAGCTTCTTTTGTTGTGAAATGTGTATGGTCATTTTCCATTTCCCATGTATTCCCTACTTCCAATAATAATGTTTGTGTTTCTTCTTTTTTTTTCTTTTTGTTATTGTCTGTTTATTCTGTAGGTGATTTTGATTTGCTAGCTGTAGTTTTTTCAATGCCTTCTCCTCTGAGGTTACAGCTATATTGTCAGTCAGATTTCCAGTGTTATTTACAGTATCCAGATCATTTTCAAGAACCATGAATTTGTTCTCATTTTCAATATATGAATTTGCTTTCCTCTATGCTTTCCCTTACTCTTTCTTACTATGGCCCAGTCATTTTCTACTTTGTTTGGTGCCTCTGTTTCTGTACCCAGATCACTAGCAACTGAGTCAATGAATTTTTCAAGCAAAACAATTTCCTGTTTTGTTTCAAGCCTTGTTTTGTAAATTTGTTGTTCCTGCTGCTGCTGTTTTTGTTCCTGCTGCTGCTGGTGTTGCTCCTTGGCCTGTTGTGGTGGGTCAGTGCTAGCGGCCGGTGCTGCTTGGCTGGCACCACTAACATCCAAAGTAACAGTTGCTGCTGCTGATGCTTCTGGAACCTCACTTCCACTACCAGTGAAACAACATTTTCAGGGAGGGCAGCACTGGATGGGAACAAGTTCCCACAGTTGAAGTGAATTGTTCGCCTCACACCACCACGCATCCTTGGGCTTCGACTCCTGGCAGAATCCCCACCTCTCTCCATTTGGAAACAAAAATTAATAGAAATATTAAGAAGTACACAAAAAAGGAAAACAGAGTAACAGAACCAGATACAAAAATCAAAAAGGGCACTAGGATGAAAGAGGTTTAAAATAAAGTCAGGATGATGACAAAAAAGGATAAAAAGCTACTAATCCACATACACAGACACACTAGACAGTCAGCTCCACACAGCTCCTCATCTAGCAAACAGAAGGTCAGAGTTAAGCCTGATTCACTTCCTCCCTGCATCATGTGACCTGCAGACAGTCAGACATGTGATCTGTGGCCTGTTTCTCACAAACTTCGCCTTCTCAAAATGTAACCCAAAGTTAATGTGAAGTCCATAACTCGAAGTCCATTACAGGCGAATGTCAACCTCTTAATGGAAACTTCACGTAATTATACGCAAATTCGAAGTTATGCACTTCGCACTAACTTTGAGGGTGTAGTGAAACTTCACTGCATCTCTACTCACGAACCTCCTTAATTTTTTTGAACCGTTGAGCTCAGCCTTAGATAAAGGACTACTAGTGGATATTATATTCTTAGACTACTCTAAGGCTTTTTATTCTGTATCACATAACATTTTGAGAGAGAAACTAGCGGACATACAATTGCACCCAAAAGTATTAGCATGGGTGGCATCATGGCTGGGTAAAAGATGTTAAAGAGTAGGAATCAGGAGCTACTACTGAGAGTGGGCCAAGGTGACCAGTGGGATCCCACAGGGTTCAGTGTTGGGATCCACTCTCTTTAACATATTTTTATCATCCATGCAGACTTCTAATAGCACATGGGTGTGCAAATATGCTGATGACAGCAAGATCCATAGTAAATAATGACATGGCAGTGCAACAACTACAAAAGGACATAAAACAGAACACTGGGCGGCAAAAAATAAACTCAAATTCAAAGAAGATAAGTGCAAGGTAATGCACCTCAGGTGTGATAACCCTAGAAAGGATTATATACTAAGCAGCATAATTCTAAAGAACAATGAATGAAAGGTACCCAGGAGTCACTGTCACAGATAATCTATCCTTTCACTCTCACACACACACACACACACACACACACACACACACACAAGGAATATAGTAAAGAAGTGTAACAGGATATTGGGGTGCATATTCAGGAATATAAAGAGCAGGGAACCATCTGTGATTATGCCACTGTACTCATCGTTGGTCAAACCCACCTGGAGTACTGCTTATCTTTCTGCGTGACTCAGACTATAGGTGGTAAAAAATTAATTGAGAGGGTGCAACAAAAAACAACTAAAAAAATCAAAAATATGCAGCTTAAAACATATGGGGATAGGTTAAGGGAATTGGGCCTGTATTCAATGGAATACAGAAGAATGAGAGGAGACCTATGTCTTGTATTCAGTGCTATGAACATAGAAATAACATGGGAACGCACAGGACTGTGTAGGCAACATAATAACAAAACAAAAAGGTCACACAGCTTAAAAATAAAAGGAGAAGCTGTTAGAACTGTTACAAGAAGTAGATGTCATAGTCAAAGGGTGATCTTAGCATGGAACTCCTTGCCAGAAAGTGTTGTGACAAGCAGTTATACAGAAGCAATTAAAAAACTCTCTGGATGGTTTTATGGGCATTGAGCAATGTGTGTATTGTCACAAACCCACTCAACAGGTCAGCCCTCTACTCCCAAAGTGCCAACCTGCAAGTGTAGTCTTGTGGACAGTTAACAGAAACAGGGTAACCCTCCTGTCTATTTTGCGGGATCGAATCAACCTTTGGTCTCAGTTCTGGAGGGAATCAAACTGTGAACCTCTTGCTAGCGTACCCAATGCACAGGCTTAGATAATTCTGTCTTCGGGGGGCCAGATATCTTTGCCTATGGGCACCTAACCAGGTATACAAAATGAACCCTTAAAAACTCTAATAAAGACCTCAGATTGCTCTTACCTTTTTCCAGTTTGGTATCACCATTCAAGCTTATGCGCAGTGTCTGCTTTAACCATATATACTTCACATGTTAAAGAAAGAAATTCAAAGACAGACCAAGTAGGCTCTAAAAATAGAGTTTTACTAAAATAGATAAAAGTATGTAAAACATAAAATACAGAACTATATATCGCAAGAACCATACAATCTTTTAAAAGAACAAGGTTTTAATAGTGCAATTCCTACTACAGTACTTAGATTTTGTCTCTCTCTACCTGTATACTTGCTTAAAGTGCTCAAAGATGTTTCATAGTCAGAGTGTAGATAAAAGTGTCTCTGAAAAAAAAACAAGGCTGTTAAAAAAAATTGTCTTTGACAACCCCTTTGTGTGAGGTCACCTAGCTCCTCCTCTGATTATTAAAAATCATACACCCAGGAAGTTTTATCATTTTAGAAGGAAAGTTAATTAAGGTTACATCAACAGAAACTCCTTTCCCATGAGACTTCCCCAATCAAGTCTGTAAATATCCTTTCATCTATGAGCAGTATCCCCTCTCACACAGACACCAAAGCACTTATGATCTCGCACCAGTGTGCTAAACCTGGTTTCCTCCTGAAAACGTCATAAAAGGGATACTGATTTCCCCCTTAGCAGTTAAAGCTATATTTAACTTAGAAAAACAGGAGATTCTTGATTAAGGCCTGTTCTAGTCTATAATTAGCTTCTGGCCTTCCAGGTAACACACTGTGTCTAAAACCTGTGTGTGTGTGTGTGTGTGTGTGTGTGTGTGTGTGTGTGTGTGATCTCACATGCTGTCTCAGCATCTCTCATGAGAGACAGTCCATAACACATTTTTATACTACAAAACAATCATAGTGAACTCAGAACTGACTGTCCATGTGTCACATGTGTTACCACTGAATACTTGTAAGTTATTATAGGTCCTCGACCTCCTAACTCGTAAATTGCCTACGAACCTATGAATCTATAAAATATGTATATTCGTGTATTGTTAGATTATATTTTTCCTGTTATATCAAATGTCTATCTGTACCTGTAACTGTACTGTCATGATATGGAACCTTTGTAAATGAGCTCCTAGCTGAAAGGTGTTACTCCAAGACGATTAATAAATAAATAAAACAAATAAATAAACTGTGTTGTCAACGCAGCCGCTCACTTTTCACTCTTCTGCTCCACATGCTGGTCCAGCGATGAGTAGATGATGATGAATGCATGTATGATCAAATGCATACAGAACAGAGCAGATTCCAGTTCACCACCCGCACACACTCATTGTCTGACATGTCTCATCACCACAGTCCAGACCACCACCCCCCCAAAAAAAAACAAGAAATGAAAACAGTCTTACCCCACTGCCCATTAAGGCCTCTTTTTTGTTCCAGCAAGAGAGAGAGCCCTCCTCCCCCCACCCCAAAACAATCACTTCTCCCATCCAATCAGCCCTAGTATGACCACTGCACATAAAACCATTCAATTTCACCTCCACCCTACATATCATTTCATGCTCCTTCTCTGACTCAAACTGGCAACTCTGAATGGCCTGTGTCCTGGATTGCAAAACTTACACATCACTTTTCACATCACCACAATCTGGAACCTCCTATCACCCATCTGAAAAGCATAACTCCAGTAGTCAACCAGCAAGATGTTCTCACTGTTTCTAGTCCCCCATCCCAAACTTGGTGTTACTAAGACATACAAAAGGCCTTAAATGAAGACTGGAGTATCTCCATGTTTGTGGATGTATCCCTCATTATGAGACCCTGTGCCCCTCATCCCCTCCAGCCAACCCATAGGACAATTTCCCATGCAAACAGCTTTGGGAAATGGGCAGAAGCAGTGCCTGAGTAAAGGGCCTGCTGGTCTGGCTTGAGGGCTCCTCAAGCCAGAGCAGCAGACTCTTTGCTTCACATATCCACAAAGCCACACCAGCAGACCCATCGCTTCCTAAGTCACACCAACAAGACCATACCCCATACCCGTAATCTTCCTCAAGTCAGATAAGGAGGCCCATTGCTTCAAATTCCCCACCTCCCAAAAGCACACCAACCAGTCAGATCCCCCAAGATAGGGCAAGCTCTTGAATCGAATGGCCTTGTGGGCTGGGGATTTGGATGCTCCCTCAGCCAGACATGCAGTTCTCTCAATCCAAGTTCCCCCCCAAGCCACACCAGCAGGCCCTTCACTTCCCAAGCCACATCAGCAGGACCTTTATCCCCTGCCACCCCAAGATGGACCAGGAGGCGCATCACTTCAAATCCATCCCCCACCCCCTAAAAGCACACCAACAGGCTGGATCCCCAAGGCAGGGCAAGCTCTTGAATCAAAGGGCCTTATGGGCTGGGGATGTGGATGCTCTACAAGCCAGACCTGCAGTCCTGTCAATCCAATTCCCACCCCCACCCCAGCCACACATCAGCAGGCCCTTCACTGCAAAGGTCCCCCTGAAGGCCCATGGCTCTAGTCCCCCTGTAGCCTTTTGCCTGAAATTGATCTGATAAGAACCTGGGTTCATGAAAACCAGCTTGATGTGTTCTAACTGTAACCTGGTTATCTGCCAGAGTCCATTTTAACTTTATTAACCTTCCTGGCTATTCTATTTAATGGCAAGACAGGAGCAAGGGGATAGGGCTCTATGTTGCACAGTATATTGGCCACACAATGCCCTTCTCTACTTATCACCCTGGAACCTTTCCTTAATCTGGTCTGCAGAAAGGGTTCTGGAGCAGTCTTTGTGGGTGTGGCTAAAAGCTGTTCATACAGTTGCAGTGAATCATCCCCCTTTTAATTAGTAAATTGCAGGCAACTGGCGTTACTGGCAGATCCTTTCTCTGGTTCAGTAGCTTTCTGATATCCCATAGGTTGTAAAGGTGTATTAGTCCTTATCAACCCACCTCTCTCTATCAGCCTGGGAGGAGTAACACAAGGGTCAGTGCTGGGACCCCTTTCTTCTCAGTCTTTGTAAATGAGCACTTTATCACCACCTCCTGCACTATAAAGCAGATGACCAACAAAAGACAAAGTGGAAGGGTGAACATCAGCTGATTTTGCGGTCAGACCACCATTGTGTGCACTCCCTCTCCCACATTAAGCAGCATGCAAGCTGACATCCAAGGGGAGGCAGAGAGAAACTTGGAAAAGGGTCCCAGAATGGCAACAGTGAACCTTGGCCACATCAATCACAAACAGCAACAACAACAGCAAAAACTGCATTTAAAGCTGTCTTCAGATCACCCCTACCCCACACTGCACCACACACAAAAGATCATTTTTAAAAATGAGTCTAGTTTACAATAAGGTGTCAGTCCTGTTTCATCATCAGTTTTGTAACAGTAGTCTTTCCAAGGGACATCTCGTATGCCACCAGCTACTGTCACCATCTAAATAAAATAAAGCTATGACTGCATAACCCTGTACTGTTACATTAATACTGTTTGTATATGTTTTTTTTACTGTAAATGTATTTCCTCCATTCTTTGTAACTGATGTGGAGCCTTTGCAAAAGAGTCTATGACTCAAAGGATTATAATTCTGATTCTATTAAATAAACAATAAACAACTCAATAAAGTTCTTGATAAGTTGGAAAAGGGATAGTATTTTTTTACAGTCATGACCTAAATTACTGTTACACCTTAACGCATTCTGTACTTTTACATGCTAATGGGAAAATTACTGGATGATGACAACAACAAAGATTACGTAGGCTACCATCTGGTCAACTAAAAATCTGACATGCATTAAAAGTCACAGCATTCCAGTCTGTTAATGCTATAAGTTCAAGTTTACTTGAGCCTAGCATGTAACATAGCCACATATTTAACTATGACACTCTTACTGACCGAAATTGTTTTTTTATAAAGCATGGACGGGCCCATCTGGTAATGTTTGGTTATGGCTATCTAGTGAATATAATTTGATGCCTGGAACCTTATCCACCTTCTTCCACAAGGTTTCCTTTTTAACATATAAGATATTTTGGTTGTGTCATAGTCACTTGACGAAATCTACTGCATATATCTCATGAATTAAAATATTATCAGTAAACAATCATTAAGGCTAATTTGCCTATTGGAGTTTATGTACAATAATTTACAGTGTATGGGAGACCTAATTACTAAGTAAGCAATAATCCATGATAGAGTGTGTGGTTATTGGGGATTAATAAACACCCCGTGCGCATTGTGAAGCATGAGACCACAGGCCGAGTGCCCTCACAGCACCCAGGGGGTTGATTAATCCCCAATAACTGCCCACCCTGAAGTGGGTTATTGTGCTTAGAACATGGGGTGAGCCCTGTGTTGAAAATCCAAATGGCACGCATGTGACATTAAGAAAATCAGGCCCTTTTCATATGTATCCGGCCACCACACAAGTAGAATGCCACTTAGGCTACGGCCAATAAAATACATCATCTTCACATTTATTCTGTTTTTAAACTACAGTATGTCTCGGTGCTTCTTCTTGAAGTAATGCATTCTAATTTGTAAATTTTAAATTCCTCCACAGACCACATGTAGGAAATCAAGACTAGAGTCTTCTACCTTGACAAAACCCTCCGGCTCCCCCCATGTTTCAGCCCTAAGTGACATTATTTCTGTCTAACAACCACCAATGGCTAAAATGCATCAAAAAATAGAAACCCTTATCATTTAAGGCATTAGTGCAACAGAGGGGGGGGGTCTCATTTTGACTAGACACAGGCTTTGGGATTAGCTGGGAAGACAATCAATCCCCCTCCCTCCCGGCTTGCGAAAGGTACTGCAACAGCAGTCACAATCTTGGGAAATGGGGAGGGGGTTGGTACATTTCAATTTAAATATTTTAGTCACACATTAAAAATCATTGACTTTTGACTCCTGGAGTCTGTCACTGCTCTTGCATGCATTAACACAAAATGGTACCATAAAAGTCTCCTGTTAGGAACATTCTGCAAGTTGCACATATATGCCCCTGTCTGGAAAATTCTGTGTGTTAGATATACAGTGGTGTCTACCAGAATCTGATGTAGTGTCACAGTTTCCTGCAGGACAACTGCTGTTGAATTGCATAGTTTCCTGCAGAATTCTGCAGGATAAGGCATCTGAAGCTGCTGGGCACCACTGTACATGCCCCGTCTGCTTCATAGGAAATGACTTAACCTCAACTACATAAACTGCCCTCCGCCCCATCCCCCCTTCAGCTCTGTAGTATGTTGAATCGGTCTGTGAACTATACAGGGGTAAGATAACAAAGGTGCCACAAACTATTCCTGTCAGGAAATTGTCCTGTCAGAAACAACAATTGTCTTGTCAGGAAATTGTCCTATCAGGATCCAGCTGGCACGGTCTAAACCTCTACAGCTGAATTATAGCTGGAAAAGCTCAGGTTTATCACTGTGTCAGCTTTGTGGTGTAGTGGAAAGATCTACAATTTCATAAATAATAGGTTGTAGGTTTGAATCCACACGAGATCTCCTCACTTTTCTTTTCTCAGAATTTCACTTGACTGGTGATTCATGACGGCGTGGAGCTAGTAATAGTAAATCTATATGGGAGAATGGATTTAGATGGCACAAAAACTAAGTCCTCACAGCTATCCTAAGAGGACAACTTCCTGACAGGAAGAATGTGTGGCACCTTTGTTAGGCTTGCCTATACAGGGTTTGAGTTGGGAGTCTAAAATGTTCTAACATTTTGGCTAACTGGCAAATTAACTTTTTAGGCAAATGAGAAAACTGTTATTAGCCAGACCTTAAATACAACTATAGAGTTGCAGCTTGTGGAACTCCAGTAGCAATTTGGCTGTGAACCTGGAGACCAAGCAAACTTGAGTTTGAAACCCACAGCTGCCACCTCCATACTGTCTAACCATGGGCAAGTCATTACTTAATCAGGGTTGTTCTGGCTCTCACTACTGGAACCAAAGAAGATTGTTATTGCAAAATAGTGATTGTTAACTGTCTGGAGCTATCAGAGTTAAAAATAGATCTTGCCTACCATATGGTACAAAAATTATATTCTGGTGAAGATATCGGCTCATAAAAAATAAAACACCAGCACTAATCCTGCTTAACTTCCCCCTGTGCTCCGGCCATGCACCTAAAAAATGAGTCTTGGCTCTGTGTGCCTTTCCCAGCCAACATTTCACAATAAAAAGGTTAGCAAAATGCTTTTTGACCAGTGGCAGCTTAAACACTACATTTAAAGCAGCAAACAAGCAGAAGACTTTTTAACTGGAACTTTATTATTTTTTTTTTATTGTTTTTCAAGTGGTTATCCTTTGAGTGAGGATCCATGGCACCATGGGTTTGGACTAATAAATTGTATGAAGTATGAATCTGTGCACAGACAAAGTGCTGCTGACAAGAAAAGTTTATGGTACATACTGTACTGTATCTGCAGAGAGAGCGCTTCTGCACTCTCCAACAGCTTCATGAGCACAAGACCATCATAGGGTCAAAGGTCAGTGGCCATTTTCCTCACACGAGTATTTTATTTCAGTAAAGTCACAAGATCATAAACAAGTTATAGACCCAAATGGGTAGCACTCTGAAATTAGCCAATAAAGTGGCTTGAAAATGCTTACCAGTAAGGTGTACGGAAAACATTTTATTTGCACATATACACGTCTCTACTTTCAAGGCAGCATGTAGATCTTAGGCTCTCTGCATTTTTTTGCAGCATAACACAGTGCCTGTACTGGTACCAAATGAATACTGCAGACAAATAAATAAAGAGCACCTATGTTAAAGTGTACAAAAATGACTTATTTATCATGTACACGCTCACTATGCAGCTAGACACTCTGCAGTGTCACGGTTCTGTCTTTACAAGTATGTTACAATATCGGTGCCCTCTCTTATTTCTTCACAGTATTCCTTTGGTACCTGTACAAGCAGAGTGTTCTGTTGCAAAAAAGATGCAAAAAGCCTAATACCTACATGCTGCTTTGAAAGTGGAAACATCTATGTATGGAAATAAGTTTTTTCTCCACCATACAGGAAGCATTTTAAAATCACTTTATTGGCTAATGTCAGAGTGCTGCCCCTTGGGCTTCTAACTTGTTTATAATCCTGTGACTTTATTCTTTGGTTTTCCCTTCATGGGGAAAGTGTGCCACTTGTGGAGCCACTGAAGAGTGTGGTTGGTGTTTTATTTCACTTTTTAACTACTTTATATAAAGTAGACAACACAAAAAATAGGGTGAAATGTAGACTCCTAGAAACACTAGCAGAAGATTACCTGTCGCTGTACAGTAAACTGCTTGAACAGGATAGACATTTCAAAAGTTACAACTACCATGGTTTAACATGCCAAACAGAAAGGGCAGAGTTCAAAATGCTGCATTACTCTACATTAAGTAATCAATCATCCCACTAAAAAAAGAAAAAACGTTGCATTTTTTTTATTTTATTTTACTATGTAGTTACCCAATACAATACCTTGTTTTCCGTGAGATCCTATTTGTTCCCATTTTAGAGAACTAGAAGTATTCAAGCACTGCAGGTCATGTGACTATCTCAGGGCTTCATAGTGAGAAAGGGGATTGAAATAGGATTCAAACCTGGCACCTCTTTGCCTGCCTTCCCACTAGCCTATCCCAAAATTCAAGCAGAGACATAAGGGAGTACACAGGTCATAGGGACAGGAATAAATCATTGCCCACTGTCAGAAGTAAATGATAAGGCTGGCCCGCTGGCGCAGCAGTTGGATTTTTACTTGTGGTGCCGGCAACCTGGGTTTGGGAATGGACCTGGGCCGTTGGAGGGCCGGTCGGGGGGAGAAGGATTGAGCGCCCCATGGGTGGATCTCCTTCTCTGGGGGGAGGGTGGGGCAGTGTCTGGCACAATGAAGACCCTTAGTGGAGGCTGGGAGTCACTCATGCAACCGGCGCTCGGTATCAGGTAGGTGGGGTGGATGCTGGCGTCATTGCACATCCCTGCCTCTGAGAAAACCAGGAAAAAGATGGTGGATGGGTTCGCTGTCTATGTGAAGCCCTTCCTGGGGCTTCAATTAGCTGCCATCACTGCATCCCTGACCAGATAATAGTTCTGTGGCATGGATGAAGGGGACTGATGCCGCGGCCCTGCTCTCGGGGAGCCGGGGATAAGTGAGGATGGTGGCAGTAGATGGCAGAGGAAGTCCCAGGGGCTGTGACCAGGACTGATAAGTGACAGTGATACCACAGGATAAAGAAGAAAATAAACAAAAGTAGTAAGTGATAAGACCCCACAGGGTGTGCAGTGTTGGGGGATACCCACACACCCAGAGCATAGCACAGCCTGATGCTGCTAGCAGGGGGCCTTACAGGCATGAAAGAGTGGGCATCCACGACACTGCACACTGAAGCAAGGTCAGTGCTAGATGGGGCAAAAAGGGATATCAATCAATCTTTAGCTTACCAGGTGAAACACCACTGAGAAGAACTCATTTGCAAGGTGGACCTAGGTAAGGTTCACATAGTCGAAAATGACAGCATCATTACAGCACACGATATACAGTACATAACTTCAGTTAACAAAGTTCAAAACACTGTAACATAGGTATCATAGAGTACAAATATATACAAGGCACAGTAAATATATACAAAATAAAATGCACAGTAAATCTATACAATGGCAGAAAATATGAAAAAAATATACAAGGGTGGGTTGGGGAAGCAGAATAAAATAAGCAGGAGGTAAAGCAAGACTGGACAAGATGGCGGAAAAGGTAACCAAGTAACAATACTATGTCTAATGGGCGTCAAGGAAAGTAGTTGCATGTCTCATTGAAAGCATGAACAAACAAGGTTTTGAATGTGGGCAGTTTTATAGGGGTGACAATCTTCTGGGGTTTTTGGAGGTTGTTCCATAGTACAGGGAAGGCATGACTTATGGATGATCTCCCGAATCTCGCTCTGACTCTAGGAATAACAAGTGCGATATGGGAAAGCCTTCTCAGTGAATAACTTCCAACAGAGCAGACAGGCAAGCAATCAGCTATGTACTGTATGGAAAAACTTGCAACCTGCCCAGAAATGACTCATGCACATGCAGTCCTTGCACAAGCCATGACCGTGTCCCCTTCTACTCCCACATCCCAAGGAACATAGCATACTCTCCCTTTGAGGCCCCCCCCCCCACATGGGAAGGGCATGCTTTCCCTTCTTTCCCTCACAGGCTTCAAGATACTCTCACTTCCTCTCATAACCAGGGGTATGTTCCCTTCTCCATCCCAAATAGTCTGGGGATGCTCCCCCCATCCCTCAATAGTCTGGATCATATACCCTTTCCTACCCCCCCAGCCAAGGCAGTCTTCCCATCACCAAAGGATCTGGGTGGCATAGGTGCTATCCCCACCAAGCCATTCGACTACCCTCCCATAAGCTAGGGCACCTGCCCATGAGCATGGACAGACATACTATGAACCCAGGTCAGAGGCATGCTCCACCTGCACCCCAGCAAAAATGGGTAGGGGAATGCTTCCTTCTCCCACAGACTAGAGTAACCCCTCGCCAGGACTGGACACTCTTAACACCCCAAGGCACACTCCCTCCCCCACCCCTCTGAGGCATGCTCAGCACACAGGAACACGTCCCCTTCTCCACAGTCTGGTGCAGATGGCATCTCCTACAGGCTAGGGTAACCCTCTTTCCCAGACACGGTCACACTAACACCCTAAAGCAACCCCAAGGGTAAGGTCCACTTCATCCTTCTCTCCCCAGCAACACTACCACTACTTACCTGGCAGTACCGCACTGTGTGGTGCGGATCACCCAGTCCACCACCCAAGACAGGCCGCACTAGAAACATAGCAGGTGTGTGGCTTCCAGAAGCTGGGCTGGAGGCTTGCAGATTGGTGACAACCCCACCAGCAACTCCACTCTCTCACCTTTCTCCTCCCTCAGCCACCAAACTACACTGTCTCACACCCAGGCCCAGACAAACTTACCAGTGCCAGGAGAGGTTGGCTGGTGGGAACGGAGAAATGGTCCGGCAGTCTGGGTCAGCTTGGAAATGTGGCAATTGCGGCTGTCTGGCCTGGCATGATTTTAGTCTGTAGATGGTGGCAGTCAGGGTCACATGTTTACAAGCAGCAGCAGTCCAGTTGGTAATTCAGGCAGTCATCCTGAGGCAGGCAGGCTCAAGAGCTCCTCAGCAGGTTCAGCAGGTCTATCTGGTAGTGTGTTCAGCAGAGAGACAGCAAGGGAGGCAGTATAGCGCAGTGGCTTAAGGCTCTGAGCTGCAAATCTGGTGACATTTAGCAGACCAGACCTTGGTTTGAATCCCAAAGCTTTCACTTGCATACTGTGTGACCCTGAACAAGTCACTTAACTTCCCTGTGCTCCCAGGTTGCTCCTGTAAAAAAGGTTTTAGTTTAGTGCGCTAGTCCTGGTTAAACAAATTAAAAAAAAGGTTGGTTTCAGCAGGTCTGCTTTCAGGTCCGTTCAGGTGATGATGGTGATCAAAAAATGCAGAATGTGGCCACAGAAAAGGAAGAAACTCCATGGCTCCTCCATCTTCCTTTAAACTTCCTTCCTGATGATGACAGCATTGCAGACTCCAGGCTGATTGGGTGAGCAAGCTGTTTGGTTGCTGAATCTAGCACAGCCATTGGCTGCAAACACCTCTTCTTCTCTTCTTCCCCCTCTCATTGGTGAAATCCTCCCTCCTTGTGATTGGTTCCTGGCTGAGCTCTTGCTGCTGTTTGATTAGCCATCTCTGTATACTAGTGGGCCTAGCTTAGAGTTGGCCCAATTCCTGAGCTCTGCCAGTGCCTGATTCAAGAAAATGTATGCCCTGGTCCTGGAAGGAGGAGGAGGACAAGTGGTATAAGGCAGTATGCATGTCATCTGTGGGCAGTGGCAGGGGGAAGAGATGGAATGAGCCCTGTAGGGAGCAGGGCTGCTGTGCAATATGTATATTGCAATTTGAAACCAATGAGGTTTCCAGCTGGCAGCAACTTTGCATATTTGCCGGCTCAATGGGGGGTGGGGGAGCTGGGGGGATGTGTGTAACAGAGCAGCAGGCAAGATAAGAGGAATGGAACAAAAATTTAAACAGGATACAACACCGAGAACAGAACAGGTACTGTTGCTGCCTCCTCAGCCAGTAGTCTGTTTGTTGCTGATGCAAGCTCAAGCCGTGAACTGCCACAAGTCATTCAAGTGCAGGGCCCCCTCAAGTGTGGGACCCAGGGCAGCTGCTCTGACTGCACCCCCCCAAGGCTAGCCCTGGTCACAGTGGAAATGGAGATCTCTTGTGATCAGCCTTGAGAAAAAATAACCGGAAGATATTATATTTCTGTAAGTTACAGTAGCTGTTTGTTATTTGATTTAGCCTGTAGGCTTAACAAAACATTTGGAAATAGATTAAGATCATATTACATACATTTTGCACCTTACCAGCAGTTGTACTCATCTTGATTGGGTTTAACTATTTTTAGTGGGAAAATATTAGCGTGACTTTTTAAATTTCCTTTACGATACCGACAGTTGGCATCAGCAGGACTCATATTTCATAACATTCATAATAAGCATTTGTCAATGCCGAACATTCGCTTGCAGGTATTTGCAGTAGTGTTTGGCATTTATGCACCCCTCCAGTTGTACCCATGTCTCTTCAGCATCCATGTCCCAACAGAGTACCTCTCTGTAACTCCTCTTGCATCTGATTAACATTTCAGCCTCATACTTCATAAGTGTCTGTCTTAGGAACCCCAACGTCCTGGTCGTGCTCAAGGTTACGAGCCTGTGTAGACCATGTGCATTCGTAACACAGTCATTCAGTGCAATTATTTCACCAAATTTTCAACATAGGCATTTTGTCACCTCTGCTCATGAACACTGTCACTATGATTTTCATAATGTGTCCCGGACATTGATTTCACACAGCGACTACACCATTATATGCTAGATGGACAAGCACATAATTCAGGCAGGGTGTGAAAAATGACAGCTGCACTATTCGCAAAGAGGTGTGGAAAAATGCTAATGCTGAAAATGTTGAATGAAAATATTACAAATTTGTGAAGTTATGAGGGTGCGTGGGAACTGTGAAAAGCATACTCATAACACAGTCATTTTATGGACTTTTATCCACAAATTTTCGACATACTGTAGGCATTTTAGGACCTCTGCTCATGAACAGTGTCACTGTGATTGTCTTACTTTGTACCGAACACTGATTTCCGACAGCGGCCGCACTATTCTGTATACCGGAAGCACAAAAACACATTTTGGCCAGGATGTGAAAAATGACAGCTGTACTGTTCATAAAAGGAGGTGTGGAAAAATGCCAGTGTTGAAAATCTGGAGTGAAAATATTACAAATCATTGAACTTAAGAGTGTGCATGGAAACTGTGCAACACAAGCACGTATAACAGTCATTTTTTGGGGAATTTGTTCACCAAATTTGCAACATAGGCTTTCTGAGAGCTCACCTCATGAACACTGATGCTGCCATTTCATTAGTTGGTCCTAAAAGGTGATTCCGTGCAGTGACGGTGAAATCACCTTGAGACCGAATAATGCCATGACAGTGACTGAATTCACGAGAAGGGGTCCCAAGAACCCTATGTTGAAAATTTGGTGCCATAACTGAAAAAAAATGGCTGAGATAGCCACCTAGGTTAAAAAAAAATATTTATGCCATTATACAGCTTACCGGCATTTCCTCAGTTCGCGGTCGGCTTTGAAGAGTGCAGACGTGTTCCCAGTCCACCGAAGATCATCGCACTGGGCTCCAGAGGTAAGTATGGGGTGAGGTGTGTGTAGCGAGTTAGGGTGCGTGGAGGTTGGGTGCGGGTTGAGGAGGGGGCAAGGGACTCACTGAGGAAGTGTTTTCTTCTTTCACAGGAATTTTTAAAATAAAAAGACGCTGCAGGGCACCTTTGGTACACTGGGGTGGGCTCCCAGCATGCCCTTTATGTGCTTGTTGGGGGGGACTGAAGCCAGCGTGATTGGGCACCCCTGTTGGCCATACAGTGTGCGTGGGGAGGCATGAGCATGCTGGGGTGGGCTTCTAGCATGCCAACTGGTTGTTTGTTGGGGGGGCTGCAGCTGACAAGGGATTGGGCACCCCCGTTGGCCACACAGTGTGTTGGGGGCAAATGAGCTGAAGGGGATTAGGCACCCCCTTGGCACACAATGTGGGGGCCAGGGAGGACAATAACGAGGGAGGGGGAGGACATTAGCACAGGGAAGAAGCTGGAGGGATCTCAAGCTGAGCTGTGTATGATAGCAGTTCGGTTGTGCTGAAGACGTAAAGATGTCAGTATGCTAATTGCACACACACACACACACTACCACTGCTGATTGCAGCAGACCTTTTGTTTGATGTGAAGACCAACACAGCTGAACTGCTGTCATACACAGTTTGGCATGTATTGGTCCAGTATGGGTCGCTCCTGCTACACTGAGCACTGCATTCGTGAGGAGGGTCACACACCTCCAAAAAGTCATACTGTTTCAAGACGTTCCTTAAGCATGTGCACCAGCAAATGCAAAAATGGGATTTTATTACCAGTGGCATGGAGGGCTGTGGCATCTGTGCCTTACTCCAGTGACACCGGTGACCCATGTTCGCGGAGTGAGCAGGCCACCTGGAGTCAGCTGGGGAGGGAGAGGATCGGGCCTCTGAAGGACTGCTCTCCTATCCTGGGATGGAGGACTGGTGCTAAATGACTACCCCAGGTGGAGGCCTGAGGACAGTGTGAGTCTGATGGGTGCCAGGTAAGGGAGGGCGCTGCATGACTTCTGAGGATGTGCACACACCTCCACGTATGCATGTCTGGCATGTGTGCCACAGAAACAGGGATGGGAGAAAATGGAGGAAACAAAATCCCTTGCTGCAAGTGACTACCAACCCTCCACAGGCTCTGCATCTGGTGAGAAGATTAGTCCCGGTGATACCGGGGTGACGGGGCTGGGAGGATCAGTCTGAAGGTGGCAGTTAGGGTGACGGGGAGCATAAACTGTATATAAAAAAAAAAAAAGAAAATGAGCTCTTTGTCCCTTAGACTGCATCTGTTCGTGCTTCTTTTCCTGCTCTGTAATCCTCTGTGTGCAATATCAAAATAATTTCCTTGCAACACATTGTGATATTAAAAAGCTGGTTATAACTTAATGGCAAGAAAAAGAAATATGCAATGATGAAGTCTAATGGGGAAAAAATGCAGTTTTTATTAAACTATCTTCAGTAATAAATGGAAAGTCTTGAAATTTCAATTTTGAAGCCATTTTGTGTAGTGCAACTAAGTTCATCTGATGCTTATGGTGAATTTTATACTGGAGACAAGAAAATCTTTGTAACCTGACAGGAAGTGTTTTCAATTGAATGAACTTTATTGGATTTTTAATTCAACAAAAATACAAAAGGATAACGATTGCCTCTAAAGAAACAGTGACAAAATGCATACAAGCAAAGAAATCATAAACACCAAAAACATATAACATACACCACCCTCAAAAGGAACCCTCCCCTACTCCAGCCCCCACCCCACCCCCCACCCCCAGCCCAGAGCACACAAACCTGCAGAATTATAACCATACAAGAATAAAAAACAGCATTAGTCAACATAAGGCACAGCTGCTCTTATAGGAAGAGGCATTGTCAGGTCAGCCTGCATCAAGCTGTGGTCCAGCCGGAGTTGTTAATAAAACATGCAAAGATTCCCAATATGCTTTATAACCTGCAAGTCTATCCTGGTGTAATGCAATCTGTTTCTCTAATTCCAGGGCCTGTAGAATTTTTTGGTGCCATTTCCTACAAGAAGAATTGGAATCATTCAGCCAGTGACTGCAGATGATGAGCTTGGCAGTAACAGAAATCAAGGACATGTACAGTAGGCCCTATGGGGACCAAACAAGTCTACTGGTTGATAACCAACCAGACAGACTTGGGGAGAGAAAAAAGTCTCAAGGCCCAAGAAGTGATCCCGTGAATTTCCAATAGAAAGCCAAAAAGACCTCACCTTTGCACAATCCTAAAGAATATGTTTTACAAAACCTTCAGCAAGGCCCAACGAGATCAGGCAGCTGACACACCTCTACCCATCTTAAATAATCTAGGGGGGGGTATAATACAGATTGTTAAATATATGAAATTGCCAAAGCCACAACCTGCATTGCTTTATATACTTGTAAAGGGACTTTCATATTCACTGCCAGCCCTTGATGTCAGTATCTAGCTCCAAGACCTGTTGTCAATAAAAAGCAGATCCCCCTCAGGCTACCCGGATCCCTCTTTTGCAGAAGAGCATAAAACCTCGAGACTGCATGGGGTTGGGTAGTAGGAGCCAAGAGATCCTGCAGCTCAGGTTTGATGCTAAAATGCCAAGGACTGGGGAATAGAAAATAAGATACCGCACTGGAAAGCTGTAGATGCTTAAAATGATGGTAATGAGGAATTGAAAATCATCCTTGTAAACTGCTAACTGAGATCAATTTGCCCTATTCAACAAGAGAGTTGAGTGAAGCATCTTGAAGTAGGAGACAAACTTGGAGAGGGATTGGATGCTTGGCCATTTGTACATTCGGGTTAATGAAAACAGTCTGTGATAAGTCCTTACTCCAATCAAATACCATATAAGTGGAAAGTTGTTTGAGGGCTTTAAGTGACCAATACAGGGGTATTGTCTGCTGGAGAGGGGGCAGACATTGGGAGGGCTTTAAATATAGAAGACTGTCAAGACGAATACCACATTTTCTACACAATTGAGATTCCAGAGAAAGTCACAGGGGTTGATAGGCCCAGGCTGGTTGGGATGATAAGGACCCATGCCAGAGGAAGATTTTTCTACAATGCAAGGCAGAATAATTTAGCATAGTAAGCTTATAATAAGCCCAACAGGTGGCACCCCTCCTCCAAAGAAACTCAGCAAGGCATGGAATTGAGTGAACCAGGACTTAGGAAGAAAGACTCCTAGAAGTCCCAAAGGGTAGAGTATGCACAGCAAAATGTTCATTTTGATGATGCTAACTCTTCCCCAAAGGGAAAGAGGCACAGCCAACTGCCTGTGAAGGTCAGCCTTAATTGCCTACAGGAGAGGGATAAGATTCACCTTGATCAAACCCGAGAGTGAACAAGTAACTTTAATTCCCAAATATTTAATAGCATTGGGTTCCCAAAGAAGACCAAACTCAGAGATAAGCTGGCAGAAGATAAGCATGTTCAGGGGCAAAACCTTTGATTTGTCCAAGTTTAGTTTGTACCCTGCAACATCCGAGAATCTCTGGATATCTTCAAGGACTGCAGTGACAGAAGTTAGGCAATTCTCGAGATGGAGGAGATGGTCATCCCCATAGGCTGAAAGCTTGAAACTAGCCCCACCAATCCAGATGCCTTGACTGGCTGGGTTATGTTGGCTATAATGCAACAGTGACTCAAGGTAGAGATTGAATGAAAAGGGAGAAAAGGGGCACATTGAAGAACTACCTGCCCTGAGGAGACCCCATTACATCTGATTTTGGCAGAAGGATTGCAATATAAGATTTTAACCCAGTCACAGAAAACTGCTGGAAAGCCGAATTTCTGAAGGGTGGAAAATAGAAAAGACAAAGAAACCTGATCAAAAGCTTTTTCTGCACCTAGGGAGAGCAGAAATGCTGGTGTCCTGCTCTTCCCAGATGTGGAGATCAGATGCCATAATTTACATAGGTGGTCACTAGAAACACGACCTGCCATGAACCCAACCTGTATAGGACTGATCAGACCCTCCCAGACCTGTAAGAGGTAGTTAGCCAAGACTTTAGCAAAGTTTTAAACCAGAATTTAATAGTGAGATAGGGCAATAACTCTCGGGATGCAACACATTCTTACCAGGTTTGTGAATAAGGTAAATCCAAGCCAGGGTAAAGGAGGCATCAGACAACCCAGAATGAAGTAAGTAATTGAATAATGTAGTTACAAAAGGTGTCAAAACATCCAAACAAGCAATGTAAAAGTTATTAATGTAGCCATCAGGACCAGGGGCCTAATTTTTAGGAAGGAGCTCAATCATCCTATCAACTTCTGCCTCTGCAATGGGAGCCTTCAGGAAGCCTTGCTGTAGTGCTGTCAATTGAGGAAGGGAAAGTGGGTCCAAGTACACAGCAATCCATTCCTTGAGCTGCTGCGAGGAAGGATCTGCAGAATATCATGTACTATAGTTGGAGTGAAAGGTCTCTGCTATCTCACGAAGATGAGTCAAAATTCCCCTCTCTGGATCCAGCTGGAGAGTGGGTATCGCTTCCAAGGAATCCAGGTGTCTGATCCTCAGGGCCAAAAGCTTCCCCGGGCATTCTCCAGCTTCCAGGAAGTTTAAAAACATGAAAGATCCATTGTAAAATAATATTAAATCCAGTAATAACAGTAACTTTCAAAAGCTGAGTGAATGTTCATATAAGCCATACAATTATAAAATATCCCTATTCTGAATATTTTTTTTTCTGAACTCAATTTAGGAACACTTTTTATTGGCGATCTCTATCAATGCCTTACTTAAAATAATTATTATGAATGAGGGCCAGTGGAACTGGAAGTAACATTCTAGGAGAGGCTTTCCTCTCTGGGGAAATTGTTCTGCATGGCTTCAGTTTTGTATGTTCACTTATTTATTTATACATTCATACAATATACAGGCTAAATGGGAGTCAGGTAATACCAAAACCATCAATTAATACATGACAGGTTGAATAAGAAAGGGCTAAATACATCTAAAAATATAGCTGCTACACTACACATTATAATTCATTGTACAAAATCAACATTAATGGTTGACATGTATAAAACCCATCTGCACCAGAGGAATTCATATGTATCTATAGTGTCTGAGTCCTGCTGTAAGTTGCATCATCCAATACATATATCAGTCATTAACTGATGCCAGAGTTACACTGAGGGAGATTCCTCTTTTAGCCACATTTTGGTGCTAACGGTTTTACCTAGTAATACACAAATAGACAGCAGCTTATGAATCTGAGATTGGCAGTACACTTCCTGTATATCCAGAAATAAAATTTAATTTTGTGTATTTTGGAGAGAGGGGTCAAATATTTCCTGTAGTTGTGTTTGTAAATCAGACCAGATGTTCTGTATCCTCGTCAAAACCAAAATATATGTACATGCACTGCTCTAGGTGTTCCACATTTCTCCAACAAGATGGAGTCATAGAAAGATCGAACTTTGCCTGCTGCACTGGTGTGTAGAAAAATCTAGTAAGCCATTTCCAGGAGTACTTCCTCCATATATAGGAAGAAGTAGGCCTTTGGACATGCAAAACGTATTTGTCCCAGGTGCTGCTATCTATTTCAAAACCAAGGTCTATTTGCCATCTAAGAAAGAGATAATCAGTAGACTGGCCCACTAGTTCCATCAGTGCTGTATACAACTGTGAAATTAATGAACTTAAAGGGCCCCAGCTATAGTTTGAAACTCTAAAGACATATATGTGGGTAGTTGACTACTGTGGGGGGGGGGTGCAACTTATTGTTTAAAAAGAAAGCTGTGTACCTGGACATAGTGGAGGTAATCAGTAGCTCTGCAGTGGAACTTCACAATAAGAGTGTGAAACTCCACAGCTTTGGAGTCTTGCATGGCATGAGTTGCAAGGTAAGAAACAAGTCTTTGCATAGGATGAAAAAATGAAAAAAGTCATCCATCCTAGCTGGAGGAAACGCAGGGTTTTGAGCTAGGGGTATTACCAAATACCAGAAGAGCAAGACAGCAGGATATGCCACCCTGGTTTGCCAGGCCATAAGGAATGTAGCTGTAAAAGAATTTTCTAATGAGGAAATTTGGGTCAGAGTATGTGGCTGCAACACCCGACTAGTTATTGACGATATTTCTTCAGGGGGACACTGTTGAGCATGCCCACTGACAAGACACTCTCAGTGGGAGCTCTCCGTGCATCTGCTAATTAAACTTAAAAACAACATTTATCTGCAAATAAGTGCCTTTTAATTTGGAAGATCAGAATTCCTGAAGCAATAAGGAACAGAACGATATCTTTTTCTAGCCATGGGTTGCACTAACAAGGCTGTAGTAGTGAGTACTAAAGTCCTATCGACAGAGCCAATACAAGGAGATGTAGCCACAAAGTTGTCTGAGCCGGAACCCCATGGCGATCTTTACAGAAATCCGTGCAGGCTATAGACTCCAAGGTGGAGTCCATCCTGACTAAGTTTGAAGAGCAGGACTCTAAAATCGCAGTGGCCACTAAATCATCCAGTATGGTGGAATCAATTGCTAAAAAAGCATTGGTACATTTGGGTAAACTTGTTCAAGAAAACACTCATCTGAAATATCGATTGGAGGCCTTAGAGAATGCACAACGGTCCTCCAATGTCCATATCGACAGACTGCCTGAAAATGTGAAAGGAGATAACTTACTTTACTTCCTGAGGGAGTGGATGATCAGAGCCCTAAATCTGAACTCTACGATTTCCCCAGACAGTCTCCTGAAGGCTTACTGAATTTTGTTAAGATCAGAAGCAGCGAACAAGGAACTACCCCGGATGGCTTTGGTGGTGACGACAAATCCAGCAATGAGGGATCTGATACTGCAGGCCATGAGAGATATCACGCGGCTCAATTTTCAAGGCGCAACAGTGCATCTCTTCCCAGACCTGTCCTTTGCGACAAGGGCCTGAAGAACAAAATTCAATGGGGTGAGGTCTAAATTACAGAGTCTAGGTGTGGCTCACTTGTTACTAATGCCAGCGCATCTCAGAATCCAGTATGGGAGACATACATATCAATATACAGACCCTGAGAAAGCTGGAAAAAAGGCTGAAGCAATTTTGAGGGAATTTGACCAGATTAGGCGACAGGTATCCTCTGATTCGGAGGAAGAAACATGAAAGACAAATGACATTACAGGGGTGCAATTTAAATAATTATGTTCCTAGTGAGGGGATGGAAGGCCATTTAAACTAGGAGGCTTTATATTTTCTGTAAACACTGTAATGTTAAAGCAGTTCTGGGTTCAGGCCAGTTTGATGTTGAGGCCTGATTCTATGAGTAACTTTAATCACTAGCTGACATAGAAATGAGTCTTTAATTTTTGGTGGCAGGTGCTGGGAGTATTTTTTTATCACTGACTGCTAAAAATATGGAAAAAGAACATGTTTGGGAGAGGGTCATAACAACACTGGTTGTTTATTATATATTTGGATTATCTTTTTCATCACTTTTTGACCACTCAAAGTCTTGTGGGGTGCAGCATATCCTTGGGACTGATCTGAGGACATTTAATAAAGTAAGGAATACCCCTATATCTGAAAGCAAGATTGCTTATGTAACCCCCCCTACAAATGGGGGTTCACGAAAAGTCTTCCTTGAGCTTGCCTAAATGCTCACTGCCCGGCTGGTGTCCTGCATTTTAGCAGTTTAAATGTATTGCCAGAGAGTGCTGTATAGCCTCTGTGTACTGTCTCTTTAAGAGCTGCCTGGATTGCAGTTATAAGTAATCTGAGAGGGAGCGCTATTGAAAGATGTAACTATTTGCTGAAAATCATTTAGAGTGATAATGATAATGTAGTTTGTCTAACCTGTCTTCTTTGCAGCAAGGACTGTCTTGTTTATCCCCACCATTTGGCCCGGGACTGTGAATTGGACCAATCAGTTCTGGTGGGACCTAAAATGGAGCCGGACTACAGGAGCTGTCTGAAGTCAAAATCTGTAGGAATTGTAGTTTTGGGCTTTTGGCGCCTTTTTGCAACTGAAGGGGTAGCTCTTGCTTTGACTGACAGCTGAATCAGCCAACTGAACCATTTGGATCTGAGGGAAATCCCCAAGCTGCCTGCTGTTTAAGGCAGATCTAAGTTGGGAGCTGAAGATGCAAGATGCTTGAGACAGTCTCTGTGGAAAGGCCTGAGATTTGTCCTGCATGTCTGCCTGCTGCCCTGAGATGGGAAAGAGAATTGTTTTCGGACTGAATCCGAGTTGCGTGACTAAAGTAAGCTACTGAAGAGGGCCAGGCTCAACCTGAAGAAGACCAAGGATTTTGCTGAATGCGATCGGCCTGTCAGGAGTTCCAGCTACCCCTAAGCTCCCGGTGTGTGCAGAGACTTTGCAATTGTGACTGGGGATCGTTTTGCCTGGTACAGTTGAATTCCCTTACATGTCAATGTGCTGTGAGCTGCTAGTGGGTCATGAGTTAGTTCAAAACAAAGAAATTAGTTCCCCAAGGTTCCTTTTAGTTTTAACAATACTAATGGGGAGACAAGAAAAAATGGAATAACATCTAAATAGTATATACAAGGAACTTGTCTCAACCCAAATCAGAATTTTCTTAGAAAATTGTCATACTTCATTATCAATTTTTATAAATACTTTATTGTTTTCAACTTATGATTTATAAAGGACACATGTGCTCCCTAATAATTTTAGTAACGTTTCAGAATACATATTCCTTCATCAGACTGTGGAGCTAATTTTTGTGAAGTAGCACGATTTACGTGCACACCTGAGCGGCTCGACCCCTTTCTTTTTCATTTAAACTTATTCAAGAAGAAAGGTGTATATAGTAGCTAGTTGGCGTGGTCTGCTAATGGCAGCGGGGCGTTTCAGTATTTAGTATTCAGTTTGGCCATTTTAAAAGCTTTGGAAGGATTTAAAAAGGGTACAAATGAAAATAAAACAGAAGGTAAAGGGTTTCATTTGGAACTCAAATCTTTAAGCTGTTTGTAAACTTATGTTCTATTTTGTAAGGGGAGAGTTGTTTTTTATCGGATTTGGGTTGAGACAAGTTCCTTGTATGTACTCGTGAGTTAGTTCCCCACTGTGTGAACTGTGTTCTGCTTGCTGGAAGCTGTATCCATCCCAAAATGGACTGCATCCGAATTTGTCTCTATGCAGTCTGGGCCTTGCCAGACTGGCTCAGCCAATCTACCCGCTGCACAGAGATGTCATCAACGAGAGACCTGCCTGGGGATCATCCCCCTGCTCCTTGCCTGAACAGAAATGACGCCTCAGCTACTCATGTGGGCTCTGCTTCTCCTGGCATTTCAGATCAACCGCCTGCAGTCTCAATTTTTGTCCAGCCTGTGTCCAGTCTTGGGTATCGTGAATAAATACCAGGGTAGCTCCCTGCAACAACAGCTTAACCTGAGTGTGTCATCTGATTGTCTTATTGTTTCTTTTCCTTTACGAACTGAGCCCTCTGGCTCCAGATTACAAACAGTGTGTACTGTGCAGGTTGTGTTTTCCATCACAGGGCCTCAACCAGCTGCGACGCCTGCCAACCTCGGGCAACGGTCCTGGCTAGCCCATCTCTTCTCCACCTGGGTACCCGGAGGTGTGACTGTGTGGGGGAACTCGTAGCACATGCATAACTGCTTGATTGATGTAACCATTAAGCTAATTAACCTGATTTCACCCCTCGCTTGTTCAAGTCCCTTGAATAAATCAGATCTAACTTTTTCTGCATGTAATCTGCCTGTGGTTCCATTTTGTTCTCAAAGTACTGTACTGTTGCTATTTGCTGTGCATAACTTTGTTTTACAAGGGGACCCCAGGATCGAGCCAGAGGAACCAGCCCTGGTGGTAAATGCAAACAGTGTGAGTACTTGTGTGGTGTACCAGGGGTATTGTGAAAGTGATCATTGTACAGTATTGAGGCCACTAGAGGGGAAAGAGGAGGGTTACAGTGTCCCGGAGGGCTGTGCCCAGGTTAGCTTAACCACTACCAACCCTGACTTCTGGGTGGAGGTACCCGTTTCAGAACTCAGGCCCCTTAACCTGCTACTAGCCAAGCAGGCAGGGGTTGTAGCCCCTGGGGATAGTGCCATCTAGGGGGTTACACTTAGATTGAATTTTTACTGGGGCATTAAATGTATGACGTATACAAAGAGATATCTGGTATGAGAAACTTGTATGCCCATCCTCATTCTGCCCACCCCATTTGGATCATCTGCTCTGTTGCAGATCTTTGTGTCATCTGCAAACAGACAAATCTTACCCTCCAGTCCATCAGTAATGTAATTGATGAAGATATTGAAGAGGACTGACCCCAGAACTGATCCCTGAGGTACCCCACTTGTGACTTGCATCTCTTCTGACTGTATACTGTTTATCACCACTCTCTGTTTTCTGCCCGCCAACCAGTTGATCAACTTCTGACCCACCCCGAGCCTACTCATCTTATTAGGGAAGGCCAATAAAGTACTGTTCGGAGTTGTGCAGCTGTTTGGTAACAGGCCAATTGTGGGAGAGTCAGCCCCTCTTTAGATTTTGGAATTTGCAGGGTGGTGAGTTTTATTCTAGGGTGGGAGAGATCATTTTATTCCAAACTTAAGTGCAGAAATGTTTTAAGAAAAGTGGCATGGTTTGAGCAACATATAGAACCCATGGGAGAATATTCATTTGAATACATTCCACCCTGTGAATTAAGGGAAGGTTTATGGTATTCCACCTATTTAGGTCCACTTGAAAAGTCTGAGTGAGGGGGGGCATAGTTTATTGTTTATAATTGTGCAAGATCATATGCCGACCAAACACCTGTAGCAAGAACAACAGTACAGTGACACAGTAGCGGGTAGCTGTACTGTCACCGTGGGACCCAAGCACTGCTTTCTCAAGGTTTTGCACCCCCTCCCTGAATCAACTCCGACTCTGAGTTGATTATAAGAATTATGGGGGGGTGTGGGGGCACAGCCCCCTGCATGGGGTGTTTGGGGGGCACAGCCCACCCCAAAAGAAACAAAGTTTTTTGGACGGACTTATGACGACTGCAATTGTGGTTGACATAAATCCATCGTTGTAACATCGGCCAACAATTCTGTTGTCAAACCGGTGTCATGGATCCATGCAAAATCATCAGTAAGATGGATTCCAAGATATTTAAATTAGGTTATATTCCATTTAAAAGGAAATACAGCTAAGATTTGGGGGCTAGGTTGGTAGTTGAACTGTAGAACCTCAGTCTTTGCTGTGTTTAATTTATATCCTGCACATTATCGAAGGTTTGTTAAGAGATGCCAGAAAGGAGGCAGTGAGTGGACTGGTGGGGTAAACTAGGATCAACAAATCATCTGCAAAGAGTGTGAATTTCTGCTGTCTATCTCCTAGGTCTATGCCCTGAACTTCGAGGGGTTGTTGCAGGGACTATGCCAGTGGCTCCAAATATATGGCAAGGAGAAGAGGAGAGGGTACAGTGGGCATCCCTGCCTCATTCCTCTATAAAGATGGAAGGAGGAAAAAATCTGGCCATTAGCTTTTACATATGCCTGAGGGGAGTCATAAAGATTTTGTAGAATGGTTACAAAATCAAGGAGGAACAGCATATGTTGTAAAACCTGAAATAAGAAAGGCTATCTCTGCGTCAAGATTGAGCAGTAGGAATGGAACTTACCTAGTTCTTATTTAATTTATTTGGTAAATGGGTCAGTACACTTGACTGATAATTACCCACTTTTAGGGATGTTCTAACCTACAATATATGGCAACAGTAGTTACATATGAGGTTGCAGGGATGATAAAGGGGTAGTCTGTGATGACGGTGACCGTAGTTGAGCGCTTTCAAAAGGGCAGCTCAATCATGGCGTATATGCATAGGGCTATCTAGCGGGGGTGGCGGATGGGTGGGTAGGCGAATAGAGCGACAGGATGTCGCTTTTGTAAAATGTGCGGGGGTGCTGGGAGGGACCACGCTGTGCGAGGTGGAAGGGGAGGGAGGGTTTGTGGGGTGTAGTGCGGTGGTGGGCTACCAAGCTGTTCATGTGGCATGGTGGGCATCTTGGAATGCTGTCATTGGGGAGGTGCCAGGTTTGGTTCTGGTGCACTCATGTTTTTTGCACCGGGTCGGGGTTTTGTTTTTGTTTCAGTCTTGCACCCCCCCCCGACATACAACCCCCTGGAGTTCAGAGTCCTTAGTAGGGGGCGTGGAGGGGGGACACAGCTCCCCTCATAAAATAGCAAAACCTAACTGTTGGGAAAACTTTTGCTGTCACCGTGAGTGTGCATCACCAACATTTATTTTCGATGATATACACTCTCCCAAACAGCGATTGCTTTTCCGCAATTGCTGTTATGACATGGAACTTGAGAAAGGCAGACAAAAAATTTATTGTAGCAATACATATACAGAAAGAAATCATAAATAAAACTCAAATGAATTTAGTTACAAGTATAATACACAGTGTAGATAATTGGACTTGGCCAAATATAAGCAGTGATGCATACACATAGGGACTAAATTACAGGTTTTGATGTACCAGAGTAATAAGAAGGGCCTTACTTGGCAACACAGCGCAGTGTGGTTGGTACTGTGATGCTTTGGGGAGGATATACATGTGTAATGGCCCAAAGCTGTGACCCTTTCTACCCCTTCATCTGGGGTGGGGCAGTTACATCTGCCTGGTCTCCAGCTCCCAAAGGTTGTTTGTCTACCTCTCTCTATATGTGCCAGGTCGTGGTTCTCCCCACAGGTTCCCTTCTCATGGCATGGCCAGTGAGGGACAGTCATCCTCTCTTCCAGTACATCAAGTCTGAGGTGGACCAGGTCATGCACAGAGTGCTGGCACAAGTGCAGAGAAAGCTGGGCTGGGCTTCATGAAGCCCCTGACATACCATGTTCCACTTATTCTGTTCTCACCCCCACTGCTGAGCATCAGACTAGTGGATAGAGCTGAACTTGTCCAATGTTCCCAACAGTCCCCTCCTGTAACTTGCTTCCCTGACCTGCTCTGCCCCCAGGTCTTCACCTGGGTGCAGTCCAGGACAGGCTAACAAGCCTCCCACCCCAGGAGAGGAGAGCAGTTCCTTGGATGCTTGATCCTTTCCCTGCCCAGGCAAACCCTAGCGACCAGACTCCATTCCCAAACCTGGATCACCAGAATGGGAAAAGGTAAGGCATGCACAGCACCTCAGCTGTGTTTGCCACTTGGTCAGTCCTCTCCAGTAACTTATTTATTGTTGTGGGCCAGGGAGCCCAGGAAAGACACAAGGGCAGACCTTCTGTAGCCAAAGCCACTCTAGCTAGTTCTCTGTACTGCCAGTACAGAGAAAAGTGGTAAACAGCAATAAACCTGGCAACAGAAAAGTGTCAGTTCTCACTCCGAGTAGCATCTTTTTTGTGTTATCCTTGTATACCATCCTCTCTTCCTCAATACCCCTGCACCCCGAGCTGCTAGACATGTTCCCCATCCCCAGCCCTGATCTGAGTTGTAAGGAACAGTAATTCAGGAAATAAAGTTTGTTTTAATGCCTCCTCAATCACTGCCTGCTCAAATGTTTCCTCATGGAGCAGAAGCATGAGGTGGATGGCAACACACTGGGACCTACGGTTCAGCCCTGAGCGTGGCCACTAAATGGGCTCCCACTCAAGCATGAGGTTTGCTGATGGAACCATGATCCAAATTCAAAGCTAGGCTGGCCAGCAGCCATTTGGGATTGGCAGTTCACCAGTACCCAAAGTTCAGTGAGGGGGTACACCGAACAGCAAGATCATCAGCTTACCTGAAGAAAGAGGTAGTCCTGTCAGCTCCCAGAGGGTCCATCTTGAATTCACCATCCCCCAGGTCATACCGGTCAGTCCTGCTGCCAGAAGAAGAGCAGCAGAAACCTACAATTCCCTTTTCTCCCCCACTGTACATTTGCTGATTTCTCATAATGTCCACAGTTCTCAGGCAGTGGTGGTGAGTGAATGGTGGCACAGTTAAGTGCATACCATCATCAGAGTTCAGGCAGTTTAAGCTACATGTGTAATGTCCCATTGGGTGCCTGTTTAGTGGGCAAAGCCACACAGGTGGGAAGGGCACCCAAAGAATGATTGCCAATGGAGGTGGCATGTGGCTCATCAGAAGCCAGAAACAGGGCCAGGCTAGACCCAACTGCAGGACTGCCCATGGGATGAAGTGCTGTAATAAGCTCTACTGCAGCAGGTGCTAGGGCAGGTTATGAGCAAAAGAAACTGCAGCTCCACAAGAGTCAAAAAAGGGTAAGGAAACTGCAGCTCCACATCAACCTAATAAGGGCAGACAGGGTAAAAAGTAAATACACCCATGGGAGTGTGACCAGATTGATGCCACAGTACCAAGAGGGACTATTGTTCCAACCAAGTACACCCCTTTAATATGGCATTTTGTACAGCTCAGCATTTAGCATAATATGCCATGCATTACAAATAACTCTGGATAATTGTGTGAACTGAATATGCCCTGCATTGTAAATTGATCTAATTTTACTGAATGAATCCCAAAAATTCCTGCAGCAGTATTCAAGTGACTTTGCATTATTTAATTTGCCATCATACGCTACAATTTAAGAGACACTGTGTGAACCCCAAAATTCCTGTACCGCTGTACAAGTGACTTTGCATTATTTTGTGAGTCATCACACAGGAGGTTGCAGTTTAAGTGACATTTCGGCACTATGTGAATTGACTTAGTGCTCAGGTTACCTAATTGACAGTACCTTGTGAAATACTCAGCCTCAGTCTATCTTGTCTCAACTTATGAAGTACCCAATTGCTCAAAGGGGTACCACACATCTATGAACTTAGTTAATCAAGTAGCAACATAGCGAAGACTGCTTGCATTAGGACATTTCTGTGTGCATAAGAAGAAAGAGTGATATCTGTGGTGGTAGAAACTTTGCTGAAACTGCATAATCCTTCCAAATCTGTCACATGCATGTTTCAACCCAGGGCTGGCCATAGAGACAGATATTAGGGTGATAGACAAGGTCACTGCAGTCTCTTCAATGATGCAGCCTATCCCTGGTAGGAAAATTGAAGGCAGTTAAAGAGCCATAGCGGCTTACCAGCTAGAAACATAGAAACAAACTAGATACAGAGATAATGATGGCAGAAGAAATACCAATGATCCATCCAATCTGCCCGAGTTCCCTATTTTTCAGGCTACTGATATACAGTGGGATGGGATTTCTTTTCAGGAGTGACAATGAAAGCAGCCAGATCCAGGAGTTATGAAAGCAGCCAGATCCGGGAATAAAGAAAGCAGTCAAATTCAGGACTGACAAAAGTGGCCAGATACAAGAGTGATGAAAGCTACAAGTTCCTTGGATTACAATTTGAGCTTCCAGTGTGACCCTGTTTGGTGGTCTGCCACTCCTTCTTTATTGATATCCAGAGGGTCTCACGAAAGAGTCCATTGTTTTATGTTGTTCGGTGGTCTGCCATGACCTCAATATTGACAAGTTCTTTAAGTGCCTTTGGCCTGGTGGTCTGACACAGCCTTTACCAGGCAACCAAGTTTTCTAAACTGGGGATGAGGAGTAAACAAAAACATAGCACTCACATTGCTGCCATTTTAATGAGAAGTGGTTTATTAACTCACACTGTGGATTTGTTTTCTGAGTTTCAGTTTCTAAACTGGTGATAGTTGTACCTTCAGTGGAAGTTGGCATGCATGACTTTGTAATCTAGAATATCCTCTGGTGATCCCTACTTACCATGGAAGTTTTTCTGGCCCATCCTGAAAGTTAACTGTATGAGCTCCTACTAGTGCACTATCCCACTGAAAAGAAACCCCCATTTGTGCACCCTTCCCCTTGGCTTGTGGAAGCACAACCTGAAGGTTATTGACTTGTTGATCTGCTAGTGGACAAAGCAATGGGTCCAGACATGGTGCATCCAAAGGTATTGAGGGAGCTCAGGAAAGTACTGGAGGAACCCCTGACAGTTCTTTTTAATAGCTGTCTGGAACTAGGAATGGTTCTGGAAGGCTAGAGGAGGGCAGATGTAGTCTCACTTCACAAAAGTGGTAGCAGGGAGGAGGCTAGCAATTATTGGCCAGTCAGCCTGACGATGCTGGTGGGAAAGTTAATAGAATCACTGCTGAAGGAAAGGATTGTGGAATATCTTTAATCCAGTGGGTTACAAAACACGAGGCAGCATGAATTCATGGGGGTGGAGGTCCTGTCAAACTAGTCTGATAGATTTCTTTGACTGGGTGACAAAGGAATTAGATTAGGGTGGAGTGGTCGATGTGGCCAGACTAGATTTCAATAAAGCTTTCAACACAGTTCTAAATAGGAGACTAGTAAGCAAGCTGGATAGCTTAGGAGTGGGTCTGAAGCTGATAAACTGAGTAAGAAATTGCTTAGGGGATAGGCTACAGAGGGTGCTGGTAAACTGAGTTCACGTCGAGGAAAGGAGGGTGACAAATAGGCCACCTCAGGGATCAGTGCTAGGACCGGTCCTTTATAATGTTTTTATAATTGGCATAGCAGAGAAGCTAGAGGGGAAGATCTACCTCTTTCAGCTGACACCAAAATCTGTAATAAGGTGGACACACGGGGGGGGGAGGGGCTGGATGATAATAGGGACCTGAGAAAACTAGATGAGTGGTCAAGAGTATGGCAGCTGGGTTTCAGTGTGGAAAAGTGTACAATAATGCACTTGGGGCACAAAAACCAAGGGCAGTGTATGAAATGGATGGAGTAGTACTGACAACTGCCAAGCAGGAGAAAGACCTGGGGGGTAATCATATCTGATGACCTGAAGGTGGCCAGGCAGTGTGACAAGGCAGTCAGGTGGGTTAGTGGGATGCTGGGATGCATAGGAAATAGTATTACCAGCAGAAAGAGGAAGGTAAGGGATGGCAATTACTGTATTACGAAGGGCTGCACATATGATGCATCCAACTCCATCATGCCATATAGAGCCATTCTGATCACAAACCTTACTCCCACAGAGAGTAGTTGCCTCACTGGTTTGTAGTCTAATTAGAAAACCAGCCCAGAATCCCAGGGATTGTGGGGGGAAGTAACTCCCCATTTGTAGGGTGCTGTGCAGCTTCCTCAACCGGGGCTGAATTGGTGCAGAGGAGGAGGAGTAAAGCAGTCTCCCAGAGGGATTTGTGAGGAGAGGAAGAAAGCTTGAGTTGAGATGTATAGTTGATATGTTGGGAGCAAGGTTTCCTGAGTGAGCAGCAGGCTTGTGGACCATAGAAAGTGTCCTGGCCCTTTCTGGCTGGGGAGAAAATAAAGGAAAAACACAGCTGAAAAAAACAAACATTTGTCAATGCCGAATGTTCTCCCGCTGACACTGGCATTGGTAGTGCCAGAGTTAGAGCCGCATGTAAGTATTGAAGTGACACCAAACCCACCACCACCCTGTAGAGACTGACAGGCATTGGGTTGTGCCTTTGGGTTGTTAGCTATAATGCTCATGCCATTGTACCTTACCCTACCCTGTAGACACTGACAAGTGCTGTGGTATGCTTTGAGGTCTTTGGGCATTATACTTACCCCCATTCCATAAGAAAATACACTGAGGTGGGTGCAGTATAGGAGAATGGGGTGAACTTTGTGGCTGAACAGTGCAAGGCACAGCACAATGCCTGTCACTGGCTGCAGGGTGGGGGTTGGGGTGGAATGGCGTGAGCATTACAGCCAATGATCCCAAGTCACAACCCTGATGCCTGTCAGTCTCTATAGGGTGGGGTGCTACAGTTGAAAACTCTAAAACTGTAGGCTTGTGTTGGTATTTTCACTCCAAATTTTCAGCATGGGCTTTTTGTGAGCCCACCTCATGAAAACTGGCACAATCAGTTTGCTAGCTGAAAGGTGGTTTTCCAAAGCGGCTATGCCATTTGGCGACACAGGGACGAAAACACATTTTGGGCAGGATGTGGAAAATGACAACTATTTTGTTCATGAGAAAGCATAAAAAAAGAGCAACGTTGAAAATCTGGAGTGAAAATATGAAAAATTAGTGAAATCATGAGCATGCATAGAACTGCGCAACACGTGTCCGTAACCCAATTATTTTTGGGAGTTTGTTAGCCACATTTTTAATATAGGCATTTTGGGACCTCCCCTCATGAACAGTGGCACTGTGATTTTGTTAATCTGTCCCAAAAGTTGACTTCCCACAGCGACCACACCATTGTGCACCACAGGTGCGGAAACACATTTTGGGCAGGATGTGAAAAATGACAGCTGTACCGTTCATAAGAAGCAGTGAAAAAATGCCAGTGTTGGAAATCTGGCATACAAATATTGCAGACTTGCAAAGTTACAAGGGTGCATGGAAACTGCACAATGCAGGCTTGTAACACAGTGATTTTATGGACTTTCGGCACCAAATTTTCAACATAGGCATTTTAGGACCTCTCTCATGAACACTGTCACTGTCATTTCCAAAAACTGTCCCGAAAACTGATTTTGCACAGCGACCGCGATATTCTGCACCAGACGTGCGAAAACACATTTCAGTCAGGATATGTAAAATGAAAGCCGTACTATTGATCTGGAGTTTTGGAAAAATGCCAATTTTGGAAATCTGGAGTGAAAATATTACAAATTCAAGAAGTTACGAGTGTGCGTGGAAACAGTGAAATGCATGCTTATAAAACAGCCATTTTGAGGATTTTTTTTTCACCAAATTTGCAACATAGGCTTTTTGAGAGCCCCCCTCATAACAGTGGCACTGTTGTTTTGTTACTCAGTCCAGAAAGGTGATTCCGTGCAGTGACCGCAAAATCACCTTTTGGGACCGAATAACGCCATGACAGTGACTGAATTCATGAGGAGGAGTCCCAATAACCCCATGTTGAAAATTTGGTGCAATAAATTCCAAAAAATGCTCGAGATAAGCACCAAAGTTGAAAAAACCCTATTTATGCCATTATACAGCTTACCAGCATTTCTTCAGTTCACAGTCGGCTTTGAAGAGTGCAGACATGTTCCCGGTCCACTGAAGAACATCACGCTGGACTCCAAGTAAGTATGGGGTGAGGGTGTGTATGGGAGAGGAGGCGCAGAGGTTGGCGCGGTTGTGGGAGGAGGCAGGGAGACGTGAGGACCATTTCTTTTACAGGTTACAAAAAAAAATTGCAGGACGGTTTTATTTTATGGGGATTTGGCACACTGGGTGGGATCCCAGCATGCTACCTAAGTGTTTTGGGGGATGCTGGAGCTGACGAGGGTTTGGGTATCCTGTCGGACTATGGCGGGGGCAAGAGCTGAGGGGTTGGGGACCCCTTTGGCACATAACAAATGGGGGTGCATTATGCCGACAGGGATTGGGCTCCCCCGTCGGCACATACATTGGGGCAGGGCATGTTGACAAGGGTATTGGGCACCCCCGAAGTCGGCATTATGGCAGGCAGTGTGGCACCATGTTAATTTTTTTCTGACCAGGGAAAGCACATCGGGATGTCCGCTGTGTATGATGAGCTTTCCTTAGATGCGATCACCACATTATGTATGCATGGTGTGGCGCCAGCATGCAGGCTTGTTGGGGAATGAGGGACACACCTACTGATGCATGCCCTGCATTTGCCCAACAGTGACCGCGTCTCCAAATCTGCTATTACCACAATGTGTTTGACGCATGCACAAGCCAACATAAAAATGGTGAACCCTGTTGAATAACTGAAATATATGATGACTTATAGTTAATCAACACATTTTTCTCCACATGTGATGGCGAGACCCCATTGTAATCCAATTGTAACTTTGACACTAATTCATAGGTCTTACTGTTACTTAGAAACACAGAATTTGTTGATGGAAAAGGACTGCTTAGCCCACGCTGTCTGTCTAGATGATACCTGCCTGTCTAGCTTGTCTATGCTGATCCTGGCTGGTTTCCAGTAACCCTCCTTCCTCCGTGCCCATTTCCTAATATTTCCTAATATTCGCCTATGTCTATCCATGCCCATTTTCTAATATTCGCCTATGTCTATCCCATGCACACTTGAAGCCTGCTGCTATTCGTGCCTCCACCACTTCTTCTGAAAGTCTATTCCAGGTATCCACTACTCTTTCAGTAATAATACATCCTCACATCCCTCCAAACCACCACCACCCCAACTTCATTGCATGTCCTTTGGTTCTAGTGCTCTTCCTCATTTGAAAGAGATTCACCTCCTGTACCCTGTTCAACCCTGTTAGGGACCCATAGGTCTCTATCATGTCCCCTCTCACTCTCCTGTCTTTCAGTGTATGCATGTTGAGATCCCTCAGTCTATCCTCATAAGGCTCTTGGTGCAACCTTGCACAATTGTAGTTAGTCGTCTCTGGACTGTCTCTGCCCTGTCCATGTCCTCTCTGATGTGCAGCCTCCAGAACTGAACACAGTGCTACAAGTGGGAACTCAGCAATGATCAATATAGTGGCAACACCACCTCCTGCTGAGTATACCTCTCCCTATACATCCCAGCATCCCACTGGCCATACCCACTGGGTTGTTATACTGCCCTGACACTTTGAGGTAATCAGACATAACCCCAAGGTCCATTTCCTGCTTTGTGACTGACAGAACCTCCCACATGCTATATTCAGTTTTTGGGTTCCTATGCCATAGATGATGTTGCACTTTTTTGCCATTGCACTCCAATTGCCATGCTCTTGACCACTCCTTGAGTTTCCCAAGGTCCCTCTGTATTCTTCCCAACCCTTCCTTATTGTCCACCCTATAACTCACTTTGTTGTCATCTGCAAATAGACATACCTTCCCTTCCAGGTCATTTGCAATATCACTTATGAAGACATTGAAGAGGTCCAGTCCCAGTACTGAGTGCTATGGCAGCTCGCTGATCACTCTTCCATCATTAGAGTGAGTGCTGTTAACCACCAACTTCTGTCCCTATCCATTAACCAGTTTTGAACCAATTCACCAATTTGGATCCCACCCCTTGGTTGCTCAATTTCTTAATCAGTCTCCTGTGTGGTGCAGTGTTGAAGGCCTTACTAATGTCCAGATAGGTCATGTCCACTGCCCTCCCCTGCTCCAATGTCCTGGTCATCCCATCAAAGAACTCAATCAATTTCATCTGGCATGACACCCCCCCCCCCATGAATGCATGCTGCCTTTGGTCTTTCAACCCAGTTGATTCAAGATTCTGTACCAACCTTTCCTTTAACAATGTTTCCATTAATTTCCCCACCACTGAGGTGATGTTCACTGGCCTATAGCTACTAGTCTCTTCTCTGCTGCTGCCTCTCCATAGAGAAGCCCTATCTGCTCTCTTCCAGTCATCCAGAACCATGCCTGATTCCAGTGAGCTGCTGACTAAGGCCATCAGAGGGGCAGCCAGCACCTACCTGAGTTCTTTTAGTATCCTTGGATGTATCCTATCAGATACCATAGTCCTGTCCACTTTCAATGTTGCAAGTCCTTTCAGGACTCTTTCCTTGGAAAATTTGAATCCACCTCCCCTCTCCTTTTATTCCTGCTGTTCACTGGTTGTCCACCCCCCCCGCACTGTGAAGACTGACCAGAAATATCTGTACAGGATGTCTGCTCTTTCTTGGTCCCTCATGTACAGTCTTACTCTGGCCTCCCATATATCCTTACTAGCTCTCCCCCTTGCTTTCCACTTCTCACTTATGTACCTGTCCTGAAGAAAGTCTCATCCCCATTTGTTATGCATTTGGCTATCATTTCCTTTGTCTGCACCTTTGCGCCCCTCACTGATGTACAGTACCTACTTCCCTCTCTTACCTGGTATACCTCCCTGTCTTCCTCCCTCTGTGTTTCCTTATATCTGCTGAATGCCACCCTTTCTTCTCTCACCACCCTTGGGTGGATAAATGTGTCATTCCATTGGTGCCTACTGGGTGTCCTATTTCTGCATGTTGGGGATGAGGGATGAATGGAAGTGGAGTAACAAATTAATCACCACACATGAGGGAAAAACCTTTATCCTTTTGGAGTGAGATCTTATCTTCAGTGGTTTCAGTTAGCAGCAGTGATTTCCAGAAACATTCTTTTACTTGTAAAAG
This sequence comes from Neoceratodus forsteri, assembly GCA_016271365.2. Taxonomy (NCBI): domain Eukaryota; kingdom Metazoa; phylum Chordata; order Ceratodontiformes; family Ceratodontidae; genus Neoceratodus; species Neoceratodus forsteri. Next base: position 760,224,348 of record CM057455.1, on the reverse strand, counting down.
TCTTGCTTCATTCAACTAAATAATGCAAAACATTCCCCAAGTGGACTGAAACTTCCCACGCTTACATCTCTGTTATGGAGTCTTAAGCTAGGAATTTGACATAAGCCACAATGATCTGATTAGCTCATACTGTTTAGATAAATGTTCACTAAAGTGTAGTGCAGGACTCTTTTGCAATACTCTATCAAGTGAAAGTTATACTCAGAGATGATTGTTGCTTAATATGTGTGGTCAGACTGATGTGGTTAGGAAGAAACTTGCAAATATCAAAGTCAGTGGTTTATGAATAAATGGTTAATGGAAATGAACTGTAGTTTTCATCACTTTTTTCAGATTTGGCCCTAACCATCTGAGTGGGAAGACAGAGGAATGCTTTTTTTATATCAGTACTGTTATGCCCAGTATGGCTAAAAGTATTTTAACCATTACACTGCTGACATAATTGGAACGTATAGGAATTCTGGACAGATGTATCAGTCTGAGGCACTGCAAAGATTAAAGATGTATACCATTTGTTAGAAATACCTTATAGAAAAACAGATTTGAGGACATGTTTCATATGGCATGCAGACTTCAGGTTCCTCCTCTCCCTAATGACAGATTCCTTAAAGCATGCAGCACTGCTGTTTCCCATCAAAATGCCAAAAATATGGCATTTTCTGATACAGCTGTGACACCATGCTGTCAAGAAATGTAAATGAACCATGTCTACCAAAGACAGCAACCTGACTGGTTGTAAAATAGAAAACTGGCAAATTGTCACAAACTGTGCCAGGGCACATTTGAAAAATTGTTCCAGATACACGGCAGTTGGGCCTAGTGATTACCATGCAGACCTGTAAACCCAGAGAGCTAGGTTTGAATCCCAAAACCAGCAAATACAGTACTCACTGTATGACTGAGCAAATCACTGAACTACCCCACACTCTGTCCTCTCTCTCTGTCTACCCTACATAATGCCTAGCAGGCTTCAATTGGTTCATGGAGATTTACATTATGGTCTCCTGCATTCTGGGTGTATGTTTAATTTTGTGTGTCACTGTCTCTCTCACACACTCATCCATCTCTGTGCTGTATAAATCTCTAAAAATGACAGTGACATTCTTTGCTTCTCCTCTTCTAGATTGTGAAACTGCTTTGGAATACAGTTTGTATTAGGTGCTCTATGTAAAATCAAATTCCTTTCCTTGATCCTTTCTTTTCTAGATCACAACACTACTATCACCACTGTACGTATTACAGCTGTAATGGGGCAAGAACTTGAGACAGTGGAAACTTGCAACACCAACAAGTTACGCTAGAAAAGGAAACAGAAGACTATTTTAAAGTGAACAAAAAATAGTGGTAGTGAGAATAAGGAAGCTACACACACAGTCACATTATCCATTATTTTATAAAAGGTAAAGGAAGGTTTATGGTTGCTTTTAAATACCTACTTAAAACTGTGCCATCTTTACAGTAAAGTTTGTGGCACTGTTTATTAAACCAAAGATGCTTACTGCATATGCCTCATCAGGATAATTGACTGTGAACACCACATACTGTATTATCTGTTCCAATCCTCTCATAGTTAATATATATATATCGTATGACTGTGAGGTAGTACAGATTTAGCATGTTCACAAGCTTCCCTTTCAAAGTTTATAATTATATGGACTGCCACTAGGGGCGCAGAAGCTGATGGTAGCCTGAGGTCGTAGCTCTGCACCTCCAAGGGCCAAATCCTGCTTAATCTGAGTTAATTCTTCACAATTCATGCTTAAAACACCAACTGAGTTATGCATATGATCACAAGGAACACAGTGATATAAAAAAAATTATAACAAACTTTGCTTAATTCTGGGGCTGTGCTGAGACAACTTACTTAAAGCAGGTGGGCCTACAACTTAAGGGAAAACGTAGCAACCCACTCCCCCAGTCTCCTGGAATCCTGCCACAGTGGAGCGGATGTTAGGGCAGCTACTCACGCAAATGGCCCAAGTAATGTTTGCAATGAACCATTCAGCCCAGGTCCTGCAGGGCATGGAAGCCCATTTATTTCAAAATGAAAACCTCATTATGGCCAGTGAAACCATGCTGCACAAGCATATGGCCATTCTCTGGGAGCAGCAGGCCACTATAACCAGACTCATGGTCAAACTAGACGATTTCAAGAACCAGGGGAGAAGGAAAAATGTCCAGTTCCAAGGATTCCCTGAGAGAGCTGAAGGCCGGTCCACAGAAGTTTTTCTCCAATCGGCTCTCACTGAAATGCTACAACTTAATCCAGGCCATCTGGTGCGGGTGGAAAGAGCCCACTGCACCCTTGCCCAAATGTCACAGGGCTTGGACAGGCCCAGACCTATAATTGCTTGATTTGGGGATTATCAGGACAAAAAGCGAATTATGGCCAAATCCAGGGAACTATGAGACTTAAAATGGAGAGCGCACAAAATAAATATACACCCAGACTATTCGAAAGATCTTTCTGACCGGCAACAAGCTTACACAGAGACCCACCATATCATGCATCATATAGGCCTGTCCTTTTCCCTGCACTATCCAGTCATGATGTATGTGGAGCACAATGGGATTCCTTGCTCCTTCGCATCCCCTGAGGTCCTGATGGACTACCTCACCAGAAATTGGCCTGGGGAACTGCAATACCAAGTGCCACAGCAGCGCTTTCCCTACAGGCCCACTACTGCACTGGACAGGAGATCTCCCTTGAAAACCTTGGCTGATCCAGTATGTGCTCTTATGCTGGGAGATGCTTGGAAATTCCCAGCGAGAAGCAGCAGAAAATGTCAATCCTCTCAGCACCATGGTCGAAGAGAACATCCCACAGAAAGGCCTCACAGCTCCAGCCCAGTGCTTCGCATGATGAACACAGCCTAGCCTGCACGCTTGGAGGAATTTGCAATGCAGAATTGATTCAGCCGTCTGAGACCCACTACTCTGGACCCTTCACAGCAGCCTGATGAGGACACCTACTCTGCTGCTAACCTTGCAACTTCCATCCCAGAACCTTCAGCCAGATCCTGGGCGGACCGTGTTGCCTCCCAGCCACCCTGGCATCTCAGCACCATACCCCAAAGAAGACAATGGATAAAGGGAGCGGGGACATGGCCTGGAAGAGACTTACCTTCTCAGAGGGAAGATCTCCTCCACACCCATTGACCTCAGCATGTCAAGCCCTAAGCTATCCAGATAAGTAAATCGGGGTGCAGCAACCCCACAGAACTTCCTTTTGCTGTGCTAATTACTAATGTGTGTTGCTGGTGGGGGGGGGTTACGTCACAGTGGTCAAAACCATCCTGGATACAACACTCCTGGCCCAGTGAGATACTCTGCTAGCCATCCCTCAATGTGGGCCACGTACCTGCAACCACCGGATTTCCTTTGCCCCCCCCAAGGCCCTCCAGGACCTCTCTCGGATCCTTTGACTGCCTTACTGGGTATAAGAGGAATAGGAAGGGGCTGCATAGGGCACCTGGGGGATCCCATGTATCAGGATGCCTTGGCGCAGCTTGCGCACCAGATTCACTCCCCTCACTATTCCCAATCTCAGGCTTGTCTCACTCAGCAGTCTTTCCTTTCCACCGCCAGTATACCCCCTCCAGAATGCCGACCTCCGGCCTTACAGCCGAGGCGATGATCATGAGGCAAATACAGACTCTTTTGCTCTTTGCTAACCTGATTTTAAATACTATCTGCTCATCCTGCTGTCTCAGCCCTTGATCTGTCCAGATTTACCCCTCCTTTCATTTTCCCTCATTGGGACTGCCTGACCCCTGTCGACTTTTGTTGGTACTGCCACTGGTGCCTCATAGGGAGTGTATCTGGAATGGTTTAAACCAGAGCAATATACCCCCCTTTACTCCCTCCTGTAACCAATCTCAGGAACCCAAGGTCTAGGCCCCCCCCCCGCAACTAGCCAAGGAATGGGCATGCCACAAGGCCCTCATTTAGAGGTGTACAGCACCCCTCCTCTTTCATTTTCTAGCAGATAATGTTCTGTCTTCTGCACTCAGATCTCAGAGGTAGGCTATCAGTGCTAGCTGTGACCACATGTACACCTCTGACACCCACAGATGACAGCCATTTGGCTTATGTAAATAGTTTAAGTTTTGTTCGTTGTGTGTTTTTGCTGAAAATGTATCATTGTTACTGTGTCTGTGCTATAACCACCGGTATCGAAAGCTGCCTGTCAGATGTTCTAATAACAGGATACGCAGAAGCTGTCAGCTCCAGACCCCCCTTCCACCCAGCATATTTTAGGCCTGCTTGAAATCCTGGACCCCCTCCCACAATCTCTACATTTATTTACTTTGTTCCGCAGAGCACTGCCTCCATTTCGAAAGCCTAATGGGTGATATTACTGCCTACTCTTGGAATGTGTGGGGGCTCAATATCCCAATGAAAAGGAGACAAGTGCTGTCACATCTAAAGTGATCACGGGCGGATTTGACTTTCCTGCAGGAAACAAAACTGACTAGGGAGGACTGTGGGAGGCTGAAAATGGACTGGGTTGGGCAGGTAGTATGTGCATCAGCCCCCACTAAGAAATGAGGGGTGGCACTTCTTTTACCTAAAATTCTACAGTGGGTGTTCATAAAGTTGCAAAGGACAAGGAAGGTAGATGGGTCCTAGCCCAGGTGGATACCCCAGAGGGCCCCCTGCTGCTGGGAAGCACGTATGGATCTAATCAAGATTCCCCAGATATGTTCCTTACCCTTGCCCATAGATTATGGGAAATGGCCTCCAGTAATATCCCAGTGCTGTTAGAGGTGGGGATTTTAATTTAACACTTGACCTCTATGTAGATAGGAACCCTATAAATGTGGAGCCCTATCCCAGAGGAGGGGCTGCCTTGGTGCTCATTATGCAGAAGCTGACCCTAATGGATGTAAGGAGGGCCTTCCATCCCAAGGACCAGGACTATACTTACCACTCCCTGGTGCATGACTCATTCAGTCAAATCAACATCTGGCTGACCTCTCCTGACATCATGAAGGAAGTCATGGATGACTGCATACATCCTATTATCATATCAGGCCATGCCTCGGTCCTGCTCACCTTCACACTTGGCCCCCCCTTCCCTTCGCTCCCTTTGTGGAGGCTGGACCCCCTCCTTCTGTAGGACCCAGACTTTCTGAGGGACCCAGACTTTGAACCATGGCTACGAAATGAAGTCACCACCTTTTTCAAAGTGAACCCCACAACAGACACCTCTGCCGGCAACACCTGGGAGGCTTTCAAGGCCACCCATAGAGGTGCGATAATGGGCTTTGTGGACAACTGCCAGAAAAAAAGGGAACAATGCCTCGTAGATCTGGAATCTGCACTAAAGGACACAGAAGACCTTTTAAAGGCCTCCCCCATCCCCAGCTCCAATCCCACCTTGAACTCAAAGCCACAGGTATTCGGCTCCAGATCAATGAGCTGGTTGCCAGGAAAGCGGCGATATCTATACTTCAGCTAAAAAATTAATACTTGGAGGCTGGGGAAAAGGGGGCAAGATCTTAGCGTACCTTCTGAGAAAGCAGCAGGCTGAATGGTACATTGTTGCCCTGGCAGACAACAAAGGCCAAACGTACTCTAACTCTGGAAAAATCAGTGCCATAGTGGCTGATTTCTATGCCCAGCTGTATACTCCATCTAGGACCCCAAACCCAGCTGGCACTGCCCCTTCTTGCAAAGTCTGAACCTCCCTAAGTTAATTGACCAGATATCCATTGCCCAGATGCCCCCATCAAACCTGATGAGGTGGTCTCCACTCTCCAGTCCCTCAAGATGGGCAAAGCCCCTGGAAGGGAAGGATTTCCATTAGAGATCTGGCAACTGGTGCATTCTAAGATCTTTCCTATACTTCGCCATGTGTACACAGAAGCCCTTAGCCAAGGCTTCCTCCCCCCACCTTCTGGGAAGCCACAATCACGGTATTTCCAAAAAAGGGTAAGGACCCCTTAAAAACCTCCAACTATCAACCGATATCTCTGCTAAATGCAGACAGCAAGGTCCTGGCCAAATTGCTGGCCACCAGGTTAAACCCCTTGCCGCCAAAACTTATTCACCCTTCCCAATTCGGCTTAGTAAAGGGCAGACATAGCTCTGAGCATCTCTGCCCTCTCATTAATCTGATGTATGTCTTCAAATCACTACCCACACCTGCTGCAACAATGGCCCTGGATTTTGAAAAAGCATTCAATTCTCTGCAGTGGGATTTCGTCCGTTGGGTTCTAAACACCATACGCTTTGGACCCAGTTTTCAGGCATGTGTAGACACCATGTACTATCAACCCACAGCTAAGGTACTGATGAATGCCCAGATATCCCCCCCCCCCCTTGGGCCAAAGAACCCCTCAGGGGTGCCCACTCTACCCTTTGCTCTTCGTTCTGGCTGTGGAGCCGCTGGCAGTGGCTCTGAGGTAGGCACAAGAGGTCAAGGGGCTGACAATAGGGAATGTGGAATACATAACCCTCAAGTACATGGATGACCTCCTACACCCCTTGACGGACATTAAAAAATCAATCCCCCCATCCTGAAAATCCTGTCTGACTTTTCACTATACTCAGGGCTTCACCTGAACCAAAGCAAGACTGAAGTCCTCCCTCTAAATAACCACTGCACTCCCCAGATGGCCACTACTCACAGTCTAAGGTGGGAACCTGATGGCATTACTTACTTAGGGATTCTAATCACTCCACACTTCTCCAAAATATGGGCTGCTTGCCTCAGGCCTTTAATTGCTATCATTCGCCTGGAGCTAGAAAGATGGTCTCTTCTCTGGCTCACTCTGGCAGGGAAGATAGCTGCCATCAAGATGATTACTGCACCCAAACTACTGTATATCATTTTGCATATTCCCTTAAACTGGTACAATAAGATAGATAATCTACTGGGACATTTCATATAGGAAGGGAAGAAGCCACGATATGGTAGGAACAAGCTCCGGGCTCATTGGAAAGAAGGGGGATAGAACCTTCCATGGTTCGAAGGCTATAAGTGGGCTTTCCAGGTGACACAAAGACTGAAATGGCTTGTTGCCACAGATAAGGAAGCGCCACAGTGGAGGGACATGGAGCTGACAGTCAGTGGGGTAATAAGCCTACCTGTATTTCTTTACAATCTACCTCCCAGGGTCTTAAAACAACATTCCACAATTACCCCATCCATACAGTATGGGAACAAAACACAGACAAAACTGGTAACAGACCTCACCCCACTTAATTATACCCACTCTGGGGAAACTCGAGCATCAAGATAGGCCAGGGCCCCATAGTGTGGCTGGCCTGGGAAAAAGCTGGCCTTCGATCTCTGACCGACCTTTGTATACCTGGCACATACATAGTGGACTCCTTTCAGACCTTAAGGGAGCACTTTGGACTTCTCTCAGTGGACCACTGGAAATTTCTCCAGATCAGGAGTTCCGTTAAAAAAAATATCACTCTTCAGACCACGATGCCTCAGAAACAATCCCTTGTTCATGGCTGGCTCTCCCTAACCATGGGCAGCTCCAGTATGATCAATGCTGCTCTCAGAACCCAGATCCCCTCTCAATCCTAGACCACCAAAGCTAAATGGGAAAAAGCCCTTGGTACTTGAATCACAGACAAGGCTTGGGCACTGGGCTGGAGACTGGCACACAGGGCATACCCAGACCCTCACAACGTATTAATCCAAAATAAAATTATGCAATCCTGGTACAGAACTCCAACAGTATTAAACAAGGTGTAGCTTCTCCCAGATGATTGCTGCTGGAGGTGCCACTCACAGAAAGGGGACCTGCTGCATATCCTTTGGACATGCCCTTTAACCAGGCCTGTATGGCAGCAGGTGTGTGCCCTTGGCCCTCAGATTGTCCATAAACTCCTCACACCCATTCCTGAGGTTCTCCTGCTGGGTCTGTATGGTGACCAGACAACTCTATCCCGCAAGGAGCAACACTTGACGGCCATCCTCTGTATGCTTGCCAAACACTTGATCATTTGCAAATGGAGGACGACTGACATCCCCACAGCCCAAGATCTACTAAATGCCTAGCCCAATAGGCCTCCTTGGCTCGTCGGACTCATGTCATTGCAAACACTCTGTTTCAGTACACTGAGTTCCGGGACCCCTTTCTAGTACTACGGTAACCACGAGAGGGGGTTGGTTGAGGCAAAATAACCTTCCCCGTCATCTCATCCACCTGTCACTTACTCCTGAGCTTTGGTCTGATGACATAGGGATTAGAAATATATCACCTATACACCCCACAGCAGGATGCTTACTAGCTAGATGCTTTTCTAAGGTCACAGTAACATCTGCTCCTTCATGATACGTACTTTGTGTGTTTGTTTTTCTTTTTTGTGTTCTGCACAGGCACCCTTCTTATGGAACTTGTTAATAGAAGTTTCATTCTTGTACGTCCCTGAGATCCATCTCTTAGAGCTGATCTCCTGGTCATGCTACCACTAAGAAAGGTATAGACATTTTCTCCATTTTCTTGATTGACTCACTAGTTCAATGTTCATTTTGATGCTACTTGCAGACCATGTTTTGGTGATGAGCTCCCTATCCTCCTTATGAACAAGGCAGATGTTGGAAGCCTGAGAGGACAGGATCTGCTCCTGAGTGAAACTTGATGATTGCTGCATATCACTATGGCTACCTAATGATTGAAGCTGGCTGACTGCCTCCAGCATAGTCCACATGCACGTATGTGTAAATTGCCTGTGTTTTAAATAACTGAAAATAAAAAACTTTTAACAACAACAAGAACAACAAAAGTTTATAATTATTTATACCTTCTAGGCACCTGTACAGCTGTGATTTATATTAGGCCTGTCATCACCTAATTTATTTTATTTTATTCTTTTAATAACTAGATAAGGCCTACTGGGCCACATGACCCATTTACAGGGGCAACCCAGGAGCACTGGGGCAGTTAAGTGATTTGCTCAGAGTCACACAGTATAAAAGAAGTTGTAAGAATTAAACCCAGGTCTTTTTTATTTTTTAACCAGGAGAGACACATTAAGCTGAAAACTTGTTTACAGGTGTGACCTGGGACCACAAGGAAGTTAAGTAACTTGCTCAGGGTCACACAGTATGTAAGTGGGGGCTGTGAGATTGAAACCCAGGTCTCCAGGTTTGCATTTCAGAGCCTTAAACCACTGCTCTATATTGCCTCCTCTCCAGTGGATGTACCAGGTCTGGATGAAACAAGCTCATTCACAGCTCATTAGTCTAACCTATATGCTGTACTGCCAGGCCCCCAACGTTATGTTGGGGTACATTACAATGAGGTGAAAGGCAGATCAGGACACTAGTCCTACCCCTTTACCTCACCTGGTCAGTCCCTAACTAGTACTGTGTGCAGTTATGGGCTCCCCCGTACAACAAACTGAGGTCAGAGCCAAAATGGCTGCTAGTGCATTAACCTGAGAAGGGATATCTGACACAGTGCATAGGTCCATCAGGCCTCATCAGGCACATCAACACCTTGTTAAGGAAGGCTCCCCAACCCACCACAAGGTGTCATCTGTGTGCCAGAACACTGCTCTGTCCCTCTCCAGGTTGGATCTGTTGCTGCACTCTGAATGCTTTCCCTCCTGTCTTGACCCATTCAGTTGGGTCACTGAGCTTGCACCCAAACTCAGGTCAGTGGCATGGGAAGGCACCATAGTTCCCAGTAGGACGACAGCAATCCTTGCAAAAAACGTCACTTCATAAACCTTTGAGGGACACATTTGACCCCAAATGTTCAACACAGTCTTTTTATGACCCTGCTCTCTGTTGAACATGACAGTGTCATTTATAAGATACAGGACAAAACATCATTTTGTGACACTAGCTAGTGTAAAAAACACATTTTAGTCAGGATTTAAAAAATGACACCCATCAAGTTCATGAGGCGGTGTGGAAAGAATGGCTAGACTGAAAATTTGGGGTAAACATTGGAAAATTATGAAAGTTATAAGTGAGCTTGGAAAAATATCAATGTACCTTCATAACTTTGTTGCCTTTTAATATTTCGGCAACACATTTTTAATATAGTTTTCTCGTAACCACACCTCATGAATCTGGTAGGTGAAAATCATGCTTGAAATATGCTTTGACAGAACAATTGAAAAATCATCTTTTGGGCCGGATTTAAATCATTTCTCCTACCTTGTTCATAAGGTGAGTTCGAAACATCATATTTTGGAAAAAAGTAGGAGACAGCGCTGTTCTGATTTATCTGAAAGATGTTGAGAGAATACTAAAGAATGAAATGCCTGAGGAAATATTACTCTGAAAGGCAATGAGAAAATAAATTTGAAGCATATTAACTTTATTCTGGAATTTTTGAGGGTCATGTTTATTCCAGTTTTACCATTTGTTCAATCTAGCCACCAGAAACACTGCCCAGTAATGTATAGATATTCTCAGCAAAAAGCAAATTGAAAAGGGAACAATGGGAGACTAAACACAGTTACTGAATGCCCTTTCAAGAAGGTTTTATAGCCTCCCAAAACAATTTCTCCAACTTAACTATTTGCAGGATATTTTTTATGTCATGGCAATTTTAACAGAATTCGGGGTAATGACAGAAGCAAGGTCAATGGCCATTAGTTTGAATCAAGAAGATACAAATAGGATTATGGGTCTAGGACAAAGTAAATGAGGTATTGTGAGTGCAAAAATGTTAAAAGCATCTGTGAGTAAACTAGAATATTTAAAAGAATGGGAAATCAGGTTTGACTGGCACTCAGTCACACTGCTTGAATACACAAAACAAAAATGGACTTCAAGAGGTCTAGGAGTCTTAATGGAATCAACTCTGTGCTTTTCACCAGAAGGATTTCATGGCAGATGGGACGAAATCAGAACTAAGTGTTTTTTCGACTTTTTGTTATTACTAATAGAAACCATAACTACAGAACAAACTAAGCTTATTGAGGAGATTCATACTTTAGAGACTTATATTAAAGGAAACATTGAAACCAACCAGCTTTAAGCTACTAATGGAACAAATTGAAAATTATTGGAAGAATATGATAAACATATAACGGGGATCAAATTATATACATTTCAAAGGAACATTATTGACTATAAAGAGGGAAGAATATACACCCAGAAAAATCAATATATCAAACCAACACATATAATTTAGATGATTCTGAAACTTCACTGCCAGCTTCAGACTGAGACAATCAAGAACCAATATTAAATACAGGGAGAGAAATTAGATCAGGTTACCCCTGGTACAATAGATGCCCCAACACATACAGACCCTATCAATGCAGATCTGGATTTTACAGAGAAATATTTGATTATAGATATCCAAACAGAGATCATTACTATGATGATTACAGATCAGAGTGGACACTAGGAGGGAGATGTGGAGACTGGGATTTTCCCTAACATACAGAGACCCAAGAATCATTCATGTCAGGGCAAAGGGCAAAAGAAGAGATACAGTAGACACAGAAATAAGGGGCGGTACCAACAAGGTTCACAAAACCCAATCACTGAACACTCAAAACTGACCATTTTTAAACTTGTCCCATAGGATATCGATGCCCATAGAAGTAGAAGTACCTAACAAAGAACTATCTTGTAGTGTAACAGAAAAAACAAGCATTTGTCAATGCCGAATGTTGCTTGCTTGTATGTGCTGTTTAGGTATATGGAAGTGATAGTTCCATGCCTTCCTCCCAAGACATCCACTGTGTCTTTCCATTCAGTATTCAGAGAAGAGTAGGAGGGGCAAGGGCCACAGCAGTACAGCAGCTGCCAAGGGGGGTGAAGAGGTGGACAATAGTCCATTCAAAGGCCAGAGAGTCCTGCAGGAGCTCAGTAAATTGAAGGCGGACAAAGCGATGGAACCAGATGGCATATGCCCAAGGATATTAACAGAACTGTGAAGGGAGATAGCAGTACCTCTGGCAGCCATGTTCACTGAGTCATTCAACATGAGTGAACTGGAGGAGGGCACATGTCGTCCTTCTACACAAGTCCAGCAGCAGAAAGGAGGCAGAGAACAATAGGCTGTTCAGCCTCACCTCAGTAGTGGGGAAGATCATGGAGACATTGCTTAAAGAAAGGATAGTGGGGCAGCTAGATGCCATCGGAGCCCAGGACCATAGACAACATGGATTCACAGTGGGGACATCATGTCAGATAAATCTGGTTGATTTCTTTGACTGGGTGACAAAGGAAGTGAATCAGGGTGGGGCAGTGGACAATGCTTACCTTGATTTCAGCAAAGCCTTTGACACCATCCCATATAGGAGGCTGATAAACTAGCTAGGTAGGCTGGGCATGGAGGAAAGGGTGGTAAACTGGGTTAGAAACTGGCTAACAGACAGGAGGCAGAGAGTGGTGGTAAATGGTGTGCAGTCTAGGGAGAGGGGGCGACCAGTGGGGTGCTGCAGGAATCGGTCCTGGGGCCAGGTCTGTTCAATGTCTTCATTAGTAATATTGCAGAACATCTGAAGGGAATTTTTTCACCAAATTTTCAACATAGCCATTTTAAGATCTCTGCTCATGAACAGTATCACTGTGATTTTCTTAATCTGTCAAAAACATTAATTGCACACACTGAATGCGCCATTGTGCACTACATGCACAGAAACACATTTTGGGCAACGTGAAAAATGACAGCTGTACTGCTCATAAGGAGGTGTGATAAAATGGCAATGTTGAAAATCTGAAGTGCAAATATTAAAAATTTCCGAACTTACGAGCGTACGTAGGAACTGCGCAACACACATTCGAGAAAACAGTCATTTTTAGGAGTTTTTTCACCAAATTTTCAACATTGCCATTTTAAGACCTCTGCTCATGAACAGTGTCACTGTGATTTTTGTAATATGTCCCATACATTGATTTCGCACACCGACTGCACCATTGTGCGCTACATGGGCGGAAACACATTTTGGATGAGATGTGAAAAATGACAGCTATACTGCTCATAAGGAGGTATTGTAAATGGCAATGTTGAAAATCTGGAGTGAAAAATATTGAAAATTTGCGAACTTACTTAACGCATGTAGGAACCGCGCAATGCATCGCCATAAAACAGTCATTTTTAGGAATTTTTTCACCAAATTTTCAACATAGCCATTTTAAGACCTCTGCTCATGAACAGCATCACTGTGATTTTCTTAATGTGTCCCATACATTGATTTCACACACCGACTGCGCCATTGTGCGCTACATGGGCGGAAACACATTTTGGATGAGATGTGAAAAATGATAGCTGTACTGCTCAAAAGGAGGTGTGGTAAAATGGTAATGTTGAAAATCTGGAGTGAAAATGTTGAAAATTCGCGAACTTACGCACATGCATAGGAACTGTGCAATTCACACTCATAAAACAGTCATTTTTAGGAATTTTTTCACCAAATTTTCAACATAGACTTTTTGAGAGCCCACCTTATGAATGCTGGCAGTGTTGTTTCATTAATCAGTCCTGAAAGGAGATTTCATGCAGAGACCACGAAATCACCCTTCAGGCCCAATTAACTCCATGACAGTGCAAGAATTCATGAGGAGGGGTCCCAAAAACCTCATGTTGAAAATTTGGGCCCAAAATTCCCCAAAATGACTGAGATATGCAATAAAGTTGAAAAAACCCTATCTATCCCATTATACAGCTTACCGGCATTTCCTCAGTTTGTAGTCGGCTTTGAAGAGTGCAGACATGTTCCTGGTCTGCTGAAGATCGTTGCGCACAGCTCCAAAGGTAAGTATGGGGTTGAGGGTTGGGGAGGCAGGGTGCGCATTGGGTGGGTGCAGGTTGTGGGAGGGGGGGCAGGGAGAAGCGCCGAGGGACAGTTTTTGAATTTGCAGGTATTTTTATTTCCTAGGACAATGAGGGACGTTTGCCAAGCTGGGGTGGGCTCCCAGCATGGCAGCTGGAAGGATGTTAGTGGGGGGCAGGAGCTGATGGGGGATTGGGCACCCCCGTCGGCCATAGCATCATTTTGCCATGCTGGGGTGGGTTCCCAGCATGGTACCTGGATGCCTTGGGTGCTTGGAGCCGACGGGGATTTGGCACCACCGCCGGACGACAGTGGGGAGGGGAGGCATGAGCACACAATGTGCATGTGTGCTCTCGCAAGTGTGTGTGTGTGTGTGTGTGGAGGGGGGAGCTCTGCTCACTCAAGCAGAGCTCTCCCTTTCAACTGTATGCCACTACATTTTCAGCACTGTCATAGACAGCTGCAGCAGTGATTGGGGAACTGGGGCCGCACCTGCAAACACACTGACTGCATTGGAAGATGGGTGTCACACCTCCGAAAACTCGGATGATGGCACTATGTTTCTTGCACATGCGTGCAAGCAACATAAAAATCATTCTAATTGAAGCTTAATTTAGAAAAATGTTATGGGAAAAGCATACTTAAACACTTCTTTGCGACAAGTGACCAAATAGCAGAGGATCCCATCGAAAGAAAAATACCTTTTTGAAACAATCATTGGGTACTTAGTCTAAATTTGATCTGACTGGTCACAATCCACCCAACATAACTGCCTGCACAGAAAAGGTGAATACCGAAATTGAAAAAAATCATTAAAGAATGTGAAAAAAAAACAACAGATATGATCTAAAGAAAAGTAAAAACAATGTTCTGGAAATTTAAACAATGATAAATCAATAATAAAACTGACGGACAAAGGTGTAGCCATTGTAATTCAGGATTGCAAGGACAATAAAAAGAGTGTTTGAACCAACTTAATGACAAGGACACCTATCAAATAGCTGAAAAAATTACCTTTTGGGTCACTAAGGAGAAAAATCACAGACACTGCATAGAAAGCAAAAGACTGAGGAATTATTCAGGAGTGGGACACATCAGGGTTAATTTACAAACATCCTAGAACACCACTTTTTTACTGCCTACTGAAAATATATAAAGATGCCACAAATTCACCAGGCAGACCGATAATATCAGGAATAAATTCAATTACAGAACCAATATCCATATAGAAACACAGAAACATAAAAACATAGACATCTTTTAGCAGAAAAAGACCCCATGGTCCATCTAGTCTGCCCGACTTCCCCCTTCTAGGAAGACCTCTGCCATTCATTTACTATCTACCCCCTGTATGTTATGTTTACGTACATATCCCAAGCATTTTTAAAGTTGTCCACCGAGTCAACCCCTACCACCCATTCTGGCAGTCTGTTCCATGGACCCACCACCAACTCAGTAAAGAATTTCCCCCTGATGTCACCATTAAATCTGCCCCCTTCCAGCTTTAATGCATGACCCCTAGTGGATTTGTTCTCACTCAGTCTGAAGATGTTGTCAACCCTCACCCTGTTTATGCCTTTCAAGTATTTGAAAGTTTTGACCACATCCCTCCTCTCCCTCCTCTCCTCCAGTGTGTACAGGCCCAGCTCACTGAATCTTTCTTCGTATGACTTCTCCTGTAGTCCACTCACCATCCTGATAGCCCTTCTCTGGAACCTCTCTAGCCTGTCCTTGTCCCCTTGTAAGTATGGCCTCCAGAACTGTACCCCATCTTCCAGGTGTGGTCTGACCATGGTCTTGTACAGTGGCATGATCACCTCCCTTCTCCTGCTTGTAAAGTCCCTCCCTATGCATGCTAACATTCTGAGTGCCTTCCCCGGTGCCTTGTCACACTGACAGCGAACTTTCAGGCTGTCTGAAATAGTGATCCCCAGGTCCCTTTCCTGATCTGTTACTTACATTTCTTTCCCTCCAAGCCAGTATTTTGCCCTTGGGTTTTTACACCCTATATGAATAATTCTGCATTTTTTTTGCATTAAATTGTGGCTGCCACCTTTCTGAGCACTTTTCCAACATATCCAGATCCTCCATCATACTTTCCACCCCCACCATCATATCCTACCTATTACAGATCTTCTTGTCATTTTCAAACAGGTACACCTTCCCATGTAGATCTTCCACAATGTCCCCAATGTAAATGTTGAAGACTATGGGTCCCAGCACTGAACCCTGGGGAACCCCACTCATCACCCGTTCCTCTTTGGAGTGCACCCCATTTACCACAACCCTCTGTGTCCTCCCCTCTAACCAATGCTCAACCCATCTTGTGAGCTTGCTCCCCACTCCCAAGCTACCTACTTTGCCTACCAGTCTCCTGTGGGGGGCAGTGTTAAAGGCCTTCCTGAAATCCAGGTAGGCCATGTCAACTGCCCCTCCCTGGTTCCATATCTCAGTAACCCTGTCAAAGAATTCAATCAAGTTGGTCTGGCAGGACCTACCACCAGTGAATCCATGCTGGTTGACATCCAGGAGGCCTTCTTCCTCCAGATATTTAATCAGCCTTTCCTTAATGAAGGTCTCCATTAACTCAATCACAATGGAGGTAAGGCTAACTGGCGATAGTTTCCCTGTTCCTCCCCTCCTCCCCTGTTATGCAATGGCACCTCCTCAGCCCCCTTCCAGTCCCTAGGAACCCTTCCCTTGTCCAGTGACAGATTAAATAACCTTGTGAGCAGTGCCGCCAACACCTGCTTCAGCTCTTTGAGCTCCCTCGGGTGAACTCTATCCAGGCCCATTGCTTTATCCACCCATAGTTTCTTCAGTTCTTCCAATATCCTATCCACCATGAATGGGCCTGAGTTCATTTCCCTGCCCTCCCTTCCGATGCTTTTCAGCTTCAGCCCCTTCCCCTCTTCCACCATGAAGACCGATGTGAAGTAATTATTCAGAATATTTGCCTTTTCTATACTCCCTTCCCCTTGAGTCTAATAATCCCCATCTTCCATTTCCTTCTGTCACCTATATACTGTATCTGAAAATTCTCCTCTTTTCGCTTCCCTCGCTATATTCTCCTCAGTATCCACCTTCACCCTTCTGATTATTTTCCCTGTTTCCTTCAGTTTTGCCTTGTATACCTCCCTGTCTGTCTTCTTTTGAGAGGGTTTATATGCCTTGACTTCCCTGTTTTTCTCCTTAACTACTTCCCCCACTTCTTTTAAGAACCAAAGTGGTCTCTTCCCTCTCTTTTTTTTTTGCTCACCATCCTAATGCATAGTTCTGTCACCTTCAATAATCCTCCCTTAATTTCCCCTCACAGCTCTTCTATGTCATCCAAGTTCTTCTTTCCTTCTAGCTTGCTCAGCACAATTTCTCTTATCCTCCTAAAATCTGTCTTCCTAAAGTCTAGCACCTTAGTGGTGGAAATGCTCTTTACCAGCCCTTTCTGAATTTTAAAGCTTACCGTCCTGTGATCACTGTCCTACAAATTTGACCCAACCTCCACCCCCTCTCCCATCACCATTTGTCATTACCAGATGTAATGAGCACCCCCCCAAGTCGGTTCTGTGACCAGCTGGTGCATTAACAATTCCTGTATGACTTCCAGCAGTTCCCTACTCCTTTCTGTTGATGCTGCCGGGATATCCCAATTTACATCTGGTAGATTCAGATCGCCCAACACCACTATTTTCCCTTTCCTGGCCATCTCCTGTATTTCACTAACAAACTCCCTATCCATTTCCTCTCCTTGATTTGGGGGTCTATAGACCACCCCTACCCTCACTGCCTCCCCCCTTCTGCTCAAAGTGACCTATAATGTTTCCGCTGATCCACCCCTTCCCCCACTTGCCATTGCTTGAATCCTCTCCTTTGCATGCAGGGCAACCACCTCCCTTCTTCCTGTTCTGTCCCTCCTGTAGAGTTCATACCCTGGTATTTACATCTCCCAACTGTGGTTGCCAGTCTACCAGGTCTCCGTGACTGCAATTATATCTGAGTCATTTGCCACTACCACCCGCCTGCAGGTCCACCATTATATTACCAAGACTTCTGGCATTTGTTAGCAACCCATTCCACCAATTCTACCTTCCTCCTTTTCCATCCCCCCAGCATCTCCCACCCCCATCTCTGGGGGAGTGTGAGTTAGGTAGGTCCCACTAGTCATTTTCAGTGGACCACCCCTAGCTGTGCACTCCCCCTCCCCTAGTTTAAATCACTTCCCAGAATTTTATCCATGTATCCTTGGAGTTTCCCCCTCAGCAGTTTAGCTCTCTCATCATTGATTTGCAGTCTGTCCCTCATGTACAGATGCTGGTCTACCCACTTGTTCCCCCTCTCACCTATGCATTCCTAGCCCTCCTTTCTACACCACTGCCTCAGCCAGTGGTTAACGTCCTTGATTCTCAATTGTCTAGCTGTTCTGGTAAAGTGTACTGCAAGGATTTCAAAAAAAGCTATGGACTTCACCATCCCCTTGCACCCTCCTGCTAGCTCCATGAATCTCTTCTTCACCACCTCCATCTTCTCCCCAGCTAGGTCATCTGGTCCAAGGTGTAAGACCAGGTGAGGTTTCTCCCTGATTTGACTAATACACTCCCTAATTTTTGGTAGTGCCCTGCTTGCCTCCATTCCTGGCTCACAAAAAACTGACCTCCCTTTAAAAGCCACTCCCTTCCTTAATCAGTGGATTCCTTTTATAATGGTGTCCCCATACACTATCACAGATTTTCCCTGCCCTAACCCCACAGGTGCCCCCACATCTCTTACCTGGCTTCTCCCAGTGTTACATACATCCTTCAGGCCACCCCTTGTCTCAACTCCTGCACCCCCTATCCCTCCATCCCCCTGCCTTCCCTGATGGTTGTCTATCTTACCTCCTTCCCTCTGCCTTCTCCTTTCTTCCACTTTGCCATTATCCATATCCCTTCCTCTCTGTATCCCAGTGCCTACCTGGTTGCCTGCTGAATGCCTCCTGCTCCTTTCCCATCCCTATTTCTGCCCTCATCCTTTTCACCTTGTCCCTCCAATGTGTTACTCCCTTCCTTCAGTCTGCCCCCCACCGCTGCTGCTGTTATCTCATAACTCCTTTGTGAGATCCACCCTTACCTCTGGCTTTGTATGCCTTTTGTGGCCCAATTCCCTGATACCCTGAACTTCCTTACTGGCTACTTCCTCCTGTTCTTCCAGCTCCCTCAAGGATCAATACCTGTTTGAGCCCATTGTGTATCTATGCTTATTTAACTTTAGCCTTGCCAGACACACACTGGAGGGGAGGCGAGGGTGACCTGCTCCTGGAAGGTCCCCCCCCCCCGTGCACCAAAAATCCTCCGCGCGAGTTGAGGAGAGGTGCGTGGGCTTGTGCAGCTCCGGGGCCTCCTCGGGCGCTGAACCTACAAAGAAAGTTTCCTGACCCCTGTCCCGTGCAGGAGAGTTTGAATTTTCAGCCCTCTCGACCACCCCATTCCCTCCTCCCATTAAATGCCTGAAGGCTCCACCTCCTGTGAGGCATCTCACCCTATCAGCTAGTGGGGGAGGTCCTGCTTGCACTCTAGAGGCATTGCTTGTTATTACCCACTGTGACGCTCTTCCCACTCTCACCTGTGCTGGTATAATTTATTGCCTGGTATAATTTATTGCCTGGTATAATTTATTGCCTAAGTTTAGTTCTCTACTGCCTGTGCTTTGATTAACTTGAGTTTAGCCTGTTATCATACTTGCTGGTCCCTACTGATCAGCTCTTGGGGGGAGGTCCTGCTCATTTTCAAGGAGCTTAGTTTGCTAGTACCTACAGTGAAGCTCTCCCCACTTTCACCTCTCAGTCTGTGTTGGTATAATTTACTGATTAGGGATAGTTCTTCACTGCCTGTGTTTTGACTATTTTTTGTGTTTAGTCTGCTGTCATACTTGTTGGTCTCTACAGATCAGCTCCTGTCTAGGGTAAGTCTCACTATATTTGGAGTAGTTTACTAACTCACTAGAGCCTCTGACTGCCTATTGTGACTTAAGAGGCCAGTGTTATATAATTTTCCTAGGTCCAAAGCTCACACCTATCTACAGTGCCTAGTGAAGCCTGCCTTAATTGCCTAGAGTGAACTGTATAACACTCACTACAGTCTCGTGTGAGCTCACACAGTGCCTGGGTAGGTGCCGCCCTGAAGCTTAGTCTGGTCTCTCACTGACCCCTAGCCTTCAGTCCTTCCTGTACTGCTCATTTTGTTATCTACCAAGCCTGGCACCAACTGTGCCAAGTTCCAATTTCTTACTAAGCATCAAGCCCCCTTTCTCTCCCCTCAGTGCCTCTCCAGCTGACTGGGTACAAACTCACCAGCTGGTCCAATGTCTCCAGCCCAGATGTGGACTAGGCACACTCACCTCCCGCCCAAGGTGGGTGGGGATACCTCCATGACAGAGGATAAGGGTGTGCTGCCTGCCACTTACAGGATGCTTGTCCTAGCTGGTCTTGAACTGGGGCTTACCCTGCTCCAAATGGTCACTCCCCCCACCCAATATCACTGGGGGGAACTGGGAGAGGTCTCCCTCCTATGAGGTACCTGACTTCTCCTTCTCCAATATCCTTGTGACCACTAAGTCTCACTGCTGTTTTACCTGCTGCTTAGATCTTCGGTGCCTAATGTACTCTGCCAGGACTAAGCATATCCGTGCTCATAATCTTTCAGCTGGCCGATCCCCCATGATGTGGCATCTCCCATGGCTCCTCCTCTTAACACTACTACTGGCAGGAGATATAGAAACTAACCAGGTCCAAATAATCCGGCCCACAAAATCCCCTCTGTATGGGGCATGGGCAAGGACCTAAAAGTAGCACATCTCAACATCAGGAGCCTGCTACCAAACCGTGATGAGCTAGTTGCGTGGATGGCACTCTATAAACCCGATATCCTCAGAGCGACTGAGACCTGGCTCAAACCCTCGATCCCTGATTCAGCCTGTATTCTCCCTGGGTATGAGTTCACATGACTGGACAGAGCTGGGAGCAAGAGGGGGGGAGGCATACTGATCTACCACAGGAGCCATCTCATAGTCTCCCAAGTTGCCCACCAGCAATCCTATGTGTCCCCGTGCAAGGTACTGCACGTGCTACTCCTACTTGGGGACACAAAGAAACTGCACCTGGTGTGCACTTATATCCCACCTAGGGGAGGGCTCTCTGGATTGACCCACCTCCTGGACTCAGTTGGTCCCAGTGTTGGGGACAATGAACTCATAATCATGGGGGACGTCAACCTCAATTGGGCTGGAGGTAATGTGAAGCAGTTTGAGCCCCTGCTTGCTAACCTCTCCCTGACTCAACTTATCCAGGAACCAACCAGGCGGCTAGTAAACGGATCCTCCAGCACCCTACTGGACTGGATCATGTCCAACCACCCGGACAGGATCTCCTCAGTGGGAACACTACCAGACTCTATCTCTGACCACTCCCCGGTCTTCTGTGTATGGAAAATTCCTTCTCCTAAAATTCCTCACAAAATCTTGCATGTCAGAAACTACTCCAGGTTTGACCCTGGGGATTTCCTGGAGGACCTAAGGCTTACCGACTGGTCCAGGTTGCTAGGAGCCGCTGACCCCTCGGTGGCAACCTCAAACTTCCTCACCACCTGCGGGACCCTGCAAGACAAGCATGCCACCAAGGTCACCCGTAGGGTGAGGGGGTCTGCTACCCATTGGTTGCATGGGAATCTCTTAGCCCAAATGTGGGAGAGAGACAAGTGTTGGGCCCACTTCAAAAGTTCCAGTGATCCCACAATTTTCCAAAAATACAGACACCTTAGAAACAAGTGTAAAAAGCCATTAGGGTTGTGAAAAGTGACTTCTGCAAGTCCACCCTACCTAGCACTGCCAGCGACCCCAGGAGGTTCTGGAGAAATATAAAAACTCTTGTCAATGGATCCTCCCAACCAGGAGTATCAGACATGATTATCAAAGGGGTCTCCTGCACTAATCCCCACACCATCACCAACTCCCTAAATACACACTTCTCAGGTCTCTTGGCCTTCACTGCACTCTTCCCATCCGGTGAGAGTTCGTCCTCCCTTCCCCTCTCAACTCGGTGGGAGGTTCACCCCCCTGCAAATGTTTAACCTCAGGACTGTGTCTGTCTTGGACACCCAGAGGTGCTTAGCTGGCTTCTCCCAGTACTCCAGCCCTGGTCCAGATAACCTGGAACCCAAGCTCCTTAAGCTTGGTGCTGTACACATTGCCTCCCCAGTAGCCCACATCTTTAACCTATCCCTTGGATGTGGTACCATCCCTGATATCTGGAAAGAGGCGAGGATAGTCCCAGTACTGAAGCAGGGCAATCCTAAAGTACCGGATAACTATCGCCCGATTATTATTCTCTCATTCCTTAGCAAGCTTCGAAAGGTAGTGGCTGAACAGCTCGAGCACATCCAGTCACATGAGTTGCTGTCCTCAGCCCAGCATGGTTTTGCAAGGCACAGCACCACTACAGCCTTGATCTCGGTCACATCAAGCATCAGATCAGCTATGGACCAGGGCAAACTCTCTGGAGCCATATTTATTGACCTGTCCAAAGCCTTTGATCTTGTTGATCACGCGTTGCTCAGCTCGCAGCTGTGGTCACTTGGCCTCTCTCCACATGCTATGAAATGGCTTATGGGCTACCTGCATGGTAGAAATCAGCGGACCTGCTTCAATAAAGTCCTCTCTGAGTCCCTACCAGTGACCTCTGGTGTCCCTCAGGGTTCAGTTCTGGGCCCCCTCCTCTTCTCCCTCTTTATCAACCAATTACCAATGATGACAACCAACTGCAGAGTCGCCCTTTACGCAGACGACCTGGTGATTCTGGCTCATGCCCGGGATGTCGCTACTCTAAACCTGCACATGTCCAAGGACTTCAACAATGTCCTGACCTGGGTTACTAACAATAAACTGGTCCTGAACCTGAAAAAAACATGGGCTACGCTCTTCGGCTCAACAGCCAAAATCAAAGCCTCGTCAGTATTGCTAAATATTACCAGTCCTGACGGATCCCCCCTCCCTCTAGTGAACTCTGCCAAATACCTAGGGGTCACACTTGACCCCCAACTTGACATGGGTAGTCACATCCAAAACATTTGCAGGGCAGTGAACTGCAAGCTGGGCCTGGCCTACAGGGCCAAGTACAACCTAACACCAGTGGCAAGACTTGCCCTTCTGAGAGGTGTACTTCTTCCCTCTCTCTGCTATGGGCTGCACCAATTTGCTCACTCTTCCAAGACTCATCTCACTCGGTGGCACACGACATATAATAACATCTGTTGTTTTGCCCTGACTGCCCCCCGTCTCACCATCGCTGTGAGCTATATGATATACTTTGCTAACTCTCCCCAGCCAGGTACTTGGACTTCGGGGTGGGATGTCTCAAGGGGCAAAGTGATCAGAACTGGCATCCCCCTGGGGCTGGCCCTGCTTCTGCCACAAATTGACACTACTACCTACCATCTTAGGTCCCAGGCCCCAGGGATGCTCAAAGTCTCCTCCACCTGCACTCATAAGTGATTGGAACTTTGCACTATGTGTGCCTAGACTCTGGAACTCCCTTCCTGAGTGTATTAGTCGCCCCTCCATCAGTGCTTTCATGAATTCCCTCTGGGGGTTCTGAAACTAGCTCAGCGTGGACTGCCCTAAGCCTCCCTAGAGTAATTATCAACTGTTGTCAATCCAGTCCAAAGTTACCTCCCATAGTTGATGCTTGAAACTTCCTGCTGTTTTCCATGATTCTACAATTATCCAGGTACTTGACCAAAGGCAAAATTGTCTACACCTAGGTTCCCTGGTCATGCCTTGCTTAAATGTCTCTAATGTGTTTATGGCTTGAAGAATTTGTCGGTGACCTACTCACCCTGGGGGTGCATTAACCATAAAGTTATAAGTTGTATTATGACCTTCCACACCCCTGGATAATGTTACTACTCCTATACGTTGTTATATTGTCATGATGTACTAGTATTCTTTCTGTAAAAATGTCTGTATCCCTATGTTGTATTCTCCCGGGTCATTCCTGAAAATAGGCATAATACTTGTCTAGTGTACTTACTCGGTCAACAAAAGCTAAAATAAACAAATAAAAAATTTGTTACACGTTCTCATCTTGCCCTGAATCCTACCCTGGCACCGCCCCATTCCTCAGTATATCCTGCTTGCTCCACCTATTGTCCTCTCTTTCATCCTGTCTCCTGTCCTCCACCCTTTTGTCCTCTGTGTTTCTCCTTTCCCTTTTTGATAGTGACATTTCCCTCT
The DNA here is from genome assembly GCA_016271365.2 of Neoceratodus forsteri. Lineage (NCBI taxonomy): Eukaryota > Metazoa > Chordata > Ceratodontiformes > Ceratodontidae > Neoceratodus > Neoceratodus forsteri. The sequence continues at coordinate 760,200,372 of CM057455.1, read as the reverse complement.
TCAGCCATAATACTTCAGTCTCCATCCTCCTTAGCCTTTGAAAAATTGGGCACTCCCCCAGCCTCCACAGAGTGCTCATGAATATGGCAGATTCACAGTTGTTACACTCCATGATCCTCCCTCCACTGTGTCTCCTACCCCCCCACCACCAGTCCTCCTTGTCTTGTGCTATCCCTGTCCCTCCCCTTGGCATGCCCCTCTACCCTGCCCCTCCACCAACCTCCACCTTCCCTCCTCTTGTTCCATGCCCTCCTCTCTCCATTGTGTCCCTTTTGCTCCATGCTCCCATTTTGAACTCACAACCTCAGAACAAGCTGTATCCAAACCCTTTACCCCAGGCAATCAGTTTCTTGAAACCTCAGAAACTGGCAGTGTTCGAGCCCTTCATCCCTTGTATCAGGGGAAGGCATCATCTCCTAAAAGGGGCAGATGCACACTCGCGTAATAGCTATAAATAACAATTTGTACCACCTACAACATTTGTACAACCTTTAAGATGATTATTTTGTTAATATCTAAAAATTTAAATTTCCTTGTACATCTTTAAGATGACTACTTGTACAACCCTTAGTATGACCTTTAAGATGACTACTCTGTTAATACCAATAAATCAACTTTCCCTTGATAGTCCACATTAAATAATATTTCACATTAAATATCTCACCAAATCAGTCCACGTTCAAGATTTGATTGCAGTTTTTACAACCCCTTACTGTCCCAAGTCCTTTCACATTAATTTGTCCCTCCAAATCAGTTCCCTGACCTATAGCAGTGATTTTCCCTTTTCTGCAATAATTTCTTCTTCCCTCCAGAAGGCAGCACCTTCCAGCTCTCCCTGTGCTTTTCTCTACCTCCTTCACAATGGTTTTACCTTTACCAAGTATTTAACAGAGGTCGGGCCTGGGGAGGGCTGGTGGGACAAAACTCTTTTTTTCTGCTGCTGGCACTGGAAGCAGCTCCTGCCACCAATTCCCCCTTATACTATGACTAAGCTACTGATTAGAATGATGCAGGGCCTTTTAAAGTCTGCCTGTTATTTAAACACATATGCCCTTGCTTCCAATTGGCTTCTCTGGGAGCTCTGATGTCACCTCACCCTGACTGGCTCATCCAGGGGACCAAATATTGAGGCTCTTTTGAAAGGAAAACCAGCTCCTGTGCTGCTGCTGGTCCCCTTCTGCTGTGGCTGACAGAGAAAAAAACAGCTCCTGCACTGCCACTGGTTCTCCTCTGCTGTAGCAGCTGGCAAAAACTTGCAGTTGCCCTTGTGAGAGACTCCTGCCAAAAACTGTCCTGCTGACCCTAACATAGTTGGTTTTGAATAATAACTATTTCCAATTAGAAGAAAAGAGCTACTTACAGCTTAAAGGAACTGCCATGGGGGCAACGATGGCACCCATGCATGCAAGTATTTTCATGGCCAATTTTGAAGAATTACATATACGCAATGAAAATAATGAATACAGATAATCTCTTCTTCTATACAAATGTTTCATTAATGATATGTTTTTCATCTGGAAAAGCTCAGAAGATTAACTCAAAACTTTTTTTGAATACTTAAACACTAAAACATCTAATTTAAAGTTTACTTTAAATGATGATCAACATAAGATCCCTTTTCTGTACTTGAATATTGTGGTGGAAAATAACACAGTGATAACTGACCTATACAGAAAACCAGCAGATAAAATACTAGACTACATGCAGGAGCTTCCGTCCTCCAGCCCTAAAAAGGAGCATATCGTATAGGTCAGATGCTGAGAATGAAATATTCTGTAATAGTGAACTACAGCAAGACTGAAGAAAAATATGCAAGATCTGTCATGAAGATTTGAATTCAGGGGATATAATACCTGTCAAAAATTAGAAGCCAAAAGAAAAACTGAAATGGTAACTCAACAGGTTACAAGATAAACCTAAAACAGGTAACATGGATAAGATAACTGTCTCAACACAATACTCAAAATTATTTAAGGACATTAAGAGAGTGATACTTAATAACTTGAATTTTCTTCAATCCACACACCAAGTCCATGTCAAATTTGAAGAAAAACCATGGGTGAATGCAAACTGAACAAAAACAATAAAACACAAGATAGGAAAATGACGTACCTACCGTAATTCTTGATCTTCTCTTGTATCTTCACTATTCATTACTTCCTGGGTGTAAGTCGAGGCGCACCCATCACGGGAGCTTTTTTTTTTTTTTTTTAAAGTTGTTTAACGGCCCCACCCCGAGAGCGACGCCATGCGCTATGCGCGAGGGCGGCCAGCAGAAGCGATCGACCCTCCTCCAACTCAGTTCTGTGAGCGGAGAGGCAAAATGAAAGCAGAAAATATAGATAGCGAGGCAAGATAGCCGAGGATAGCAAAGCAAGGAAGAATGAACTGAAAAGGAATAAGCCGATGGAGGAAGGACAGAGGAGATAAGAACATCCTCAGCCTAGGGAGTGCAGGGCCTCCTACCTGCGCGACTTAGGAGGAGAGATGAGTAAGGAAATGAGAAAATAGAAGAAGAAGAAGAAAGAGAAGAGAGAGATGGGATGTTGAAGGGACCAGAATGCCCAACGAGCATAGTTAGCTTGTAGCTGAAGGCTCGACTAAAGGGGAAGCAAGAATCCCCGGAGATAGAGCTGAAGAGAAGGTTCACCGAACCCGCTAGACAGACTCAGGAGGGCATAGTCCTCATCTTCAACATGCCATTGTTCTTGACACCCACCTCGGGCTCCTGGCCGTGGAAGGCCTTTAACTGGAGGACAGCCGAGGAGGGAAGAATAAAACCCCAGCAGCATGAGAGCGCTGCTCAGGGGTTTAGAAATGGAAAATGTAAGCCTTTCAGGCGTTCCAAGATAGAAACGGGACTCAGACTGACTGGCTAAGGCTGGCCAAGGCTTAGGCTGGCTAAGATTGGATATGGTCAGCAGAGCTCTACTGTAAAAATTGTCCAGGAGGACACTTAAAGGGAGAAACCACTTAGCAAAACAGCGAGAAGGATAGCCTACCTTCTCATTTGCCTTCTTGTTTGATTTCTCCTATTCCTTTTTTTTTTTTAGATAGAAAAAAAATTTTTAACTAGATGCATGACCCAGATACCAAGATGCCTATAGCAGTCGGAGAGAGTTCCCTCAGCATTTTTTTTTTTTTTTTTTTTAGAAGAGAAAGGAACAGACGCATTTCGCTCTCTGCTCTGCAAGGCAAGAATAGAGGGGGATTAGATTTCAGGGCAACTACCTGAACACGGGATTGCAGGATCAAAACTGAATAGCCTGAGCCAGGCCAAACAACCTCAGAGGTATCTTGCCATAAGAATAGCAAAGAGATAGTTGTGCAGTCTGATTGCCAATGCAATCCGCGAGATGGCCCATGAATCTTAGAGTAAATAATTTTTCTGGATTTAAACCCCCCAAGAAGATTTTTTTTTTTTTACTTTTGTTTTTTTTTTTTTGAAAATGAAGCAATTTTCCTATATTTTATATAATGCAGAGAGAGGAAGGAGACGGGAGGTGGAGAAGCCACAGGAAGAGGCCACTGAGGGATGATGGCTGGAGGATGAATGGTGAAGATACAGAGAAGATCAAGAATTACGGTAGGCACGTAATTTTCCTATCTTCCTTTGTCAATCTTCACCATTCATTACTTCCTGGGTGAGTACTAAGCTCCTCTTCCCAGGAGGGGAAGAGGCCATACCCTGAGGGAACAAGACCCCCAGCCTTCTGCTGGTGAGAAACAGAAGGAGAAGATCCTGGCTTATTCAGAAAGCCTAAGTGGGAGAAGAGCTAGGAGGTGCCTCCCGAGGACGAGGGAGAGTGGAGGGAGCCCTGTAAAAGTCTCCTAGCTCTGGATGAGAAAAGACGGGTTCCCCGGAAGGCGGAGCGCATCACCCTACGCCGGGCCAGGGGTGACAACCTGGAGAGACGAAGCCATGCCGTCCGCCTGATGCAGATCGCTGTCCCCGCAAGCCTGGAAGCCACCTCATTGGCGTCATAAGATGCCCTTGCTTGGTGTCTTGCCAGCTCCAGGCCTACCGCAGAGAGGGCAATGGCTTGTCTGGTTTGCTCCGTGTCAGGCATAGATGCCAGCAGCTGGGACATCATCGACCACAGATGCCGGTTGTAGGCAGCGTGGTGAGCCTGATGTGATGCAATACATGCACTCGCACGCCGAAGAAGAGAACACTCTTCGCCTCAACGGTCAACTGGAGAGAGTCCGAATCGGTGGCGGTCGCGCCAGGCAACGGCGTCCAGAAGGAGTATCCAGGTATACCAAACCTGAGGATGGGTTGGGAAGGAACCTAGAGACTCAGAGGGGCACAATACCTACGCTGGAAGTCCGCCGGGCTGGGGAAGAACGCAGAGAACAGCCAGGACCGGATAGACGCCTCCTGGAAGGGATAGGCCAGGAAGGTACCACCAGATGCTGGGCACTGAATTCACCAAGGAATTCACGCATCACCCGTTCGGTATTGTCTCTCCGAACGTAGGAAATCTGAAGATCCCTCACCATCCTCGAGAGGAAACGCTGATATTCTGTGAAATCAGCATCGGAGGACAGATGAGCAGGGGGTTCCTCTCCCTCAGAGGAGGGAGACGAGGATGATGGGGAACTGGAATGTCCAGAGGATTCCTGCGGCGGTGGGGAGAGTCGAAAGACCCGCTCATGCATGTAACTAACATATGAGGGGAAGGCCGCGCCAGAACCTCCTGAACTGCTCCAGGATAACGGACCCGTGGGACCCAATGGCCTGGGAGCGGGGTGGTGAAGGCAGAGATGGGAGAGGGCACCTCCAAGGAGGCAACTGCGCTCTGTGAGGGCTCTGGAACCGGGAAGGGAGCTCTAGGAGGATCCCGGATATCAAACCAGGCCGCAGAACGGAACTCTGGGGAAGCGGAACCTGAAGAGCCCTGGGAGAAACTCCCTGTGATGACGCTGGACTGCATGGATCCAGAAGGCAGTCCGCAAACGCCGCCGCCAGAGGACACCCTAGAACCCTGGGGAGGGGCGGGCTCATGACGCCTGGCCACCCCCTGAGGTGGCTAAAGAAGACCGAGCAGCAGGACGCCTGCCCTCAACCCTCGGATTCCGAGAGGCCTCCTCCCGACTGCAACGCCCCCAACCTCAGAGGAGGTAACAGCACCCGGGGGTAGCTGTCACCGACCTCCAGAGAGGGAGCCTCCGTCACCCCACGCCTGCCCCCGGGACTTCAGCCACCCCAGCCGAGGAACCCTCAGGAGACGACGGCAGGGGACAGAGGGAGGGCTCACGGCGCGCTTGGTACCCCTAGCCACCGAGGACCCAGATTCCGAAGAATGGGGATGCCAGGATGGGTCCACATCTGAGTCATCGTCCTCCGAGGAGGACGAGACCAGCAGGACCTCGATGCTGGCTACCCCAGGGGTCCCCGAGGCCACGGGGCCGCGAATGGCCCCAGTACCGAGTGCGACGCCGCCGCCCCAGCACGCCGGGCAGCATGAAGGCCCAACCTCACACCCCAGCGCTTTGGCAGACCCGCACCGCCTGGAGGAGGGGAAGGTCACATCACGGGCGGCGTGTCGAGGCGAAGCGGCACTGCCGGGCGGCGCCGCCAGGCTCATCGGGCATCGCTGAACGGCGCCGAGGCCAAAACGGCACCGCCAACGGTGCCGCCTGATCACCGGGCGCTGCGAACGTGCCGGATCCAAAGCGGTACGGCAACGGCGCCGCCTGATCACCGGCACCGCGAGCGCGCTGATCTGAACGGCGCCGAAATGGTGCCGGCTATCACCGGCACCGCGAACGGGTGCCGATCTGAAACGGGCGCCACGAGGCGACGCCGAGGGTCCACCTGAGCCGGGCCCAGCCAAGGGCCTCCGACATGGGGGAGCCTGCACCCAAGAGGTGACTGCCGAGGCGGTGTCAGCCAGGGCCCCGAGGGGGCTATGATGCTCCCCACACCGCTGGAAGGGGCCTCCCTCGGCAAGAAGGGAAGAGGAGACCCTCCTCCTCGAACTGAATAGGCCCGGAGGGGACCCGGGAAAGGCCTAAGGATCTCGCCGAGATTCCCCGGAGCGATGCCGCCCCCGAAGTTGGCGGGCCTTGCCGAGCTTGTACGCGCGGACTTCGAGGACGCGACGGTCCATCGAGAAACAAGCGTCGCACGAATCCATATTATGGTTGGGTCCCAGGCAACGAAGACAGACGTCATGCCGGTCCGAGACGGAGAAATGCCGGCCGCAGGAGCACCGACGCATAGGGGCACGGCCCGTCTTAGAAGAACGTTTCGCTCCAGAACCGGACATAACGCGAAATAAACAAGATTAAACACAGTCGGAAATACACCCGGCGCCGTACAAAGGAAAGAAAAAGGAACAGTCTTACCGTAGGCGTCGAGTGTAGAAAAGAGTCGGATACGCACTCTTTCGTTAGCTACCGCGAACAGGTGCTGCCTCGGCAGGGAGAAACAGAACTGAGTTGGAGGAGGAGTCGGTCGCTAACGCCGCCGCCATGACGCATGACGCCGCCTCGAGGGTGGGCCGTTAGGCAACTTTAAAAAAAAAAAAAAAAAAAAGCTCCCGTGACGGGTGCGCGCCCCCGGCTTACACCCAGGAAGTAATGAATGGTGAAGATTGACAAGGGAAGATAATAAAGACTCAACATTGGGAACCAGTACCATCACAAAGGATGTGGCTACAGAAAGAGATTAAGGAAGTTTTCAATTGTGGCAACTGTGTCCACTGTAATAGTGGCCTGAAAACTAAATATATTAGAAGTATCTGTCATGACAAGAAATTTGAGGTAAGAGATTTGGGGCCAGATATTCAAAGCTTTACGGTGGGCGCAAACCATTTGCGCTGGGTTTGCACAGGTCCCCTATAGTCAAAAGACCAAATAGCATGGGGAAAATTATAATGTTTGCACTGTGCAAAGAGAAGGGGTGTTTACATGAATACAGGCACTATGCTATATTCAGTGTACTAGCACTGCACAAAGTAACATAGAAACATAGAAGTTGACAGCAAATAAGGACCGCAAGGCCCATCCAGTCTGCCCATTTCTTTTTCTACCTTATGAATGTGCCATCGGCCTTTGCTCTGTCAATGGCCTATCTATTCATACTCATCTGTATTGCTCTCTTATGCCTATCAGATGCCTGTTTGAAGCCCTGCACTGTATTCATGTCCACCACTTCCTGAGGTAGGCCATTCCATGCATCCAACCTTTTCTGTGAAAAATGACTTCCTCACATTACCCCTTAATTAGCCTCCCTCTGATCCCATGCTGTGTCCTCTTGTCCTGCTATTTTTCTTATATTGAAATATGTTAGACTCTTTTACCTTGTTAATGCCCTTAAGGTGTTTGAATGTTTCAATCATATCACCTCTCTGCCCTCCTTTGCTCTAGGGTATACATATTGAGCTTTGTTAATCTGTCCTCATATGTTTCTGATGCAGTTCCTGCACCATTTTGGTTGCCCTTCTCTGGATTGCCTCAGTTTGGTTAATGTCCTTGTGAAGGTGTGGCCTCCTGTATTGCTTGCAGTACTCTGGATGGGGCCTAACCTGTGTCTTGTAAAGAGGGATTATTACCTCCTTCTTCTGACTTGTGATACCCCTACTAATACACCCCAACATCCCCCTAGCCTTACCTACTGCTTTAGTGGTCTGCTTGAATGATTTCAGATCATCGGTGATGATGACGCCCAAGTCTCTTTCATCCCTTGTGACTGCCAGCAACTCCCCTCACAGCCTGTAGGTGGCTTCAGGTTTCTCCTATGTGCATGATTTCGCTCTTCTTTGCTTTAAACTCCATTTGCCACTCTTCCAACCATTTTGCTAGTTTATCCAGATCACTTCTCATTCTGTCCACCCCATCTGGATCATCTACTCTGTTGCAGATCTTGGTGTCATCTGCAAATAGACAAACCTTACCCTCCAGTCCATCTGCAATGTCACTGATAAAGATATTGAAGAGGACTGGCCCCAGGACTGATCCCTGAAGTACCCCACTTGTGACCTGCATCTCTTCTGACTGTGTAGTGTTTACCACCACTCTCTGTTTTCTGCCTGTCAACCAGTTTGCCACACAGTTGACCAACTTCTGACCCACCTCAAGCCTACCCAGCTTATTAATCAATCTTCTTTGTGGAACAGTATCGAAAGATTTGCTGAAGTCAAGGAAGGCGACATCAACTGCTCCCCCTTGGTCCACCACTCTGGTTACCCAACTCCCCCTTGGTCCACCACTTTGGTTACCCAATCAAAGAAATCTATGAGATTAGTTTGACAGGACCTTCCTTTTGTAAACCCATGTTGTCTTGGATCCTGTGCTCCTATGGATTCCAGGTGTTGCACTATCCTTTCCTTAAGGAGTGTCCAATGCAGGGCTGGATGAATGCCCTGCACCCACCTTTGAAAATCAGGGCCATGGACATAATAAGAATTTGATATGGACCTCCTTCTAATAATTGAGATGAAATGAACTTGGTTAACTAATTTAACAGTTTATAATGTATAGTACAATGTTGTTATCTGTCAAAATCTATCTTTTAACCTTTCCTGTTATACCATCGATGTGACATCACTTTGTAGTTAACCCATCAATGGTACATCACATCGATGCTATAACATCGGGGATCATTCTGCACTTGCGTGCTACACTAAGCGATGTCCTTCCTGAAATAGCCACAGTGGTGAAAACTTGACCCATAACAGAGTGGTGGTGACAGTAATAACTCAAAAGTAAGGTACCTGCATCCTTTATTTACTCTTTATGGGACCATACACTTTAAAAGATAATGTATGGTTCACCTACCAGCAACGAGTTTGTCTCTTGAGGTTTAAACGGTCAACGTGGCATTGTTTCAATGGTTAACAAACTGGTTACCAATAGATGTTCATACATTATCCTCTATGTTATGTCATTTATGCAATGATTATGTTTCATTATGTAGACAATGCATTATCTTAATTATATTATCAGAACAGTCTCTTAATTGTAAGCTAGTTATGATTTGTAGCTGGTAAACTTAACCCTTCCCCTTCCCCTCCCCCACACAAATACCATTTCTCCAAAACCCAGAGAGAGAGAGAGAGAGAGAAGGACACTTATAATTTAATTTGATAACATACAGGAAAATAGAAAATAATAAAACAATTTGGGGGTCTATTTTTGATTTTTAACACAACATTATTATCCTTATCAAAATGACTTTACTAATATAATTAATTATTATAGTAGTCTGTTTTGTAGAATTTCAGCTGGGTTTATCAAAAAAACAACTATTTTACATAAACCTGTAATAAACGTAAACATCCCAACTATGAGAGAATGAATGCACAGTCCACCACATCTAGTCCACTGGGATCCAGGTCCCCAGTATCAGTGAAGTTTTTCAAATCAAAATAAATATAAACTGATAAGGGAGAAGAATTGATCACAATATCCATTTATAACGCCTGATCCTGTGTAACTTTAGAGGTATAATAAACCGAGTGACCAGATGTGTAAATTGATCCTGCCATTGCCATTAACCATTTGCTTTTTCAAACTTATACAGAAGGGGGATCATAAGTTCACTTTCAGTGATTCACCCCATAGGAACAGTGTGGTTTCCATAGTGATCGGGCCACTGGGGCATGTCGCTTTCTTTGTGTACTATATTTCTTCCTGGGGGTCCCCAGGTCAGCATTCATCCTAGTCACCCATCCTGCCATCCAGGCCCTGCACTCCAATATCAGGCTGTATCCCCTCTTCCCCACGGCTTACCCCTGTGGCAGGGCAGCGAGGAGCTCCCCAAAGCTACTACTCACCTGAAATAGGATCCAGTACAAGGAGCACCATTCAGGGTAGGGCCTGCAGTGGGTGACTTCCTCATCAAGCCGAGCTGGGACCATTTTCATTTTTCCTTCCTCGAGAGTGGGGCATGCAATGACATCTGGGAGGGAACATGCACTGCCTGCACGCATTCCTCCTGGTGCCTGTCCCACTCAGTGCTTGTCTTGCAGCATCAGTGCTCTGTCTCCCAGCTGTCTCCAGGGGCCAGAAGTGCACCAACCACTGAAATCCCCCTCCCCAGACAGGGAGAGCAGTCCTTGGACACTCGATCCCTCTACACCCCTGTCGACCCCCAGTGGCCCGTGTTCATTCCCGAACATGGGTTGCTGATATAGTGCGAGGTAAGGTGACCAGTGCCTCAGCCCTCAACACCACCGGGCCAGCTAGGGGCATGTCACTTTGATGTGCTCAAGCCCTCAACAAGATAACCTGTGGCCTGGCTCCTTGTGCACCTGCAGAGAAAGGTGTTGCACTTAGCCTCTACAGCATTTTTAACAATGGTGGCAGAAAAGTTTGTAAAGCCCAACTGAGCCAGGGAGCTCTGAAAATAGTCAGTGAAGCCGCCCAAATAACACAGAAAGGAGGATGAAATTTGAAACAATGATCTAAAATAGAAGGTAGGCAACCTGTTAAAATGGCATTACTACTACATTAGAAAATAATAAAAATGTTTTTTGTTAAAGGGAAAAAGGGGTCAATATTGCCCTTTATATTACAGGTGAAGTTTTACCAGACAGTCTGAAAATGAAATGACAACAGTTTTCCACTCATAAAAGATATTTTATTATTTGAATTATATGAACAGTTTAATGCTCACCCTAGTCTCTTAGGGTCTACATATCTGATCATATTTACAGATGGAATAGAGTGAGCGTTAGGCTTAAGAAGCCCAAGGCACACCCGCACCTGCTCTCCTTCCTGGTTTGGGAGGGTGGAGTGTTACGTTGGAAACCATAATGCCTCATTTGCCAACTTATGTCACTTTGACCCTAACTGGAGCTTAACGAAGTTTTTGCAAGATACACTATGTATATATATATATATATATATATATATATATATATATGTGTGTGTGTGTGTGTATATATATATATATATAAATAGGGATACATGATGGGCAGTAGTGGAATATGGAAAATATTCTCACTTCTGCAGAGTGAGCTTGTATTCTCATGAGTGCCAAAGGCACGAGTGAAAATACTCAGCCCACGAGGCATGAGTGAGAATATTTTCTATATCCCATGATCTGCCCATCAAGTGTGCAATTTATACCACAGGGTTGAGAGCTTTAGGAACATTTTTTTTGTGAATCTGTCTGTTTCCTGCTCATTCTGTGTGTGCTGTCAGAGTGTGTGTGTGTGTGTGTGTGTGTTTTGAATGGACTGGGATTGAGAAACACAGCTGACAGTGTTTTGCAAAGCTAACTGAGTGAGTCAGAGGCTCACTGAGAAATACAAATTGTTACAGGTAGCACTGAGAAACAGAAAGTGCTATGTAAAAGAGTTTCATTTAGAATTCAGGTTATTTTGAAGCTGAGATCAGCACAGTAATGGGCTAGGAAAGTCAGAAACACAATAGGACACAGGTGAGAGTCATTTGCAAAGCTAATTGAGTAAATTGCAGCTTCAATGGGAAAGAGACAAGAGAAAACTTAAGGAGGCAGTATAGCACAGTGGTTTAAGGCCCGAGCTACAAACTTGGAGACCTGGGATTGAATTCCACAGTCCCCATTTGCATACTGTGTGATCCTGAACAAATCACTTAACTTTCTCATGCTCCCAGGTTGTACCTGTAAACAAGTTTTTGGCTTAGTGTGTCTCTGTCCTGGTAAAAACAAAGATAAAGTGTTTTCTGAAGCAGTTTCCTTTAGAGTGCAAGCTGCAGTGCAGTTATTCTCACTCTGGTGACATCAGCAGAGTATGAGTAAATGTCATCTTCAGGATTTATTCTCACTGCAGTGGAAATATCACAGAATATCCTACTGAGAAAGCTCTCACCCCCATGGTGTGTGTATATATATATATATATATATATATATATATTTATGAAAGTCCATTTAATGCTTCAGTTAGGGTTGTTTCACAGTGACAAAAGTGAAGAAATTCGATGTTAGGGTTCCCACTCCCTTGCATCCCACCCCCCCACTGCCCTCACCAACAGGCATCGGGGTGTGCATTGAGTTGTTGGTCCTAACTCTCACCCCATCCCATGTGTAAACAAGCTGAGGTGGTGCAGTATAGGAGAATGTGGTGAGAGTTAGGACCAACGACTCCAACCACACCCTGATGCCTGTTGGTTGGGGCAGGGTGGGTGGGATGCAAGGGGGGTTGGAACCCTAACATTGAATTTCCTCACTTTTGTCACTGTGGAACATCCCTAACTGATGCATTAAACTGAGTTTTTTGCCATGAATCCCCCTTCTTTTTGAGAATGTGCAGTATAAATAGTGAAGTAACGACAACGCAAATGCAAGCGCAAATGCCAATGCACATGGTGACGCAAATGTAAATGATAATGCAAACGGTAATAGAAATGCAAGTACAAATGTTAATGAAAACAGAAATGCAAATGGAAGCGCATATAGAAACACAAACCGTAATGCGCACGGTCATGGTAATGCAATTGAAAATGCAGACACTAACGGTCACAGCAACAATGACTCCCCAGGAAACACAAACAGAAATGCAAATGTAAATGGAAATGCACACAGTGATGCAAAAGGAAACACAAACAAAAACAATAATGGAAATGCAAATGTTAATAGTAATGCAAATGCAAGCGTAAACGAAAACACAAAGCGTAACACACACGGTGACGTAGATAGGAACGCTAATGCAAATGGTAACAGAAATGCAAGTGGAAATGCTAACTGTAACAGGAACGAAAAAGCACATCCTTTTTTCTCCCAAAAGCTGCATAGAGAAACACACTGAATACAAAGAATGTATGCATAAATAATGGGCCTCGGAGCAGAAAATGAACACTTGGAATACTAAATTGCTTATATCTCAGGAACCGTACGACACAGAAAAAAAATTAAAATTTCGTATAATTTATGACTTTCCTGGCTAGTTTTGTACTTAGTCTCCTAGTAGGTGACTAAGCATTTTTCCGATGAAAAGTCCATATCTCAAAACATTTCCGAGGTACGGGCCCCGAAACTCACGGATGATGCTGTAATGTTATCCTATGGGAGAAAACTTCAACTTTGGAGTACTGTAACTCTGCAGCCCAGCAATATTTTGTCACTAAACCACCAAAAGGCACATCTGTGTGATATTGGCTGTCTTCCCTCCAAATTTCAGCCTAAAAGACCAAACTGTTCTTTTGCAGCAGGGTGACAAATATTTCCTATTCTTTTGGGCATAGTGTCGCAAAGTAGTGTCGCAAATCATGACACTTTGGCAAAAGAAATCACAAAAGTGTCACAAGTGCGACACTACATTGAGACACTACAGTTTATAAAAATTTGAAAAACATATTTCTGGGGTGTTTAACACCCCAAAAAAGACATAGCTAGCATCCTCACGGCTCGGCTAGGTGAACACAAAAAGAATTGTGTCCCAGAGGGTCCCAAATTTAAATGCCAAGCATTTCTGTGACCAGTAACTGAAAAAAATGGATGGCTCACGTACTACAGGGTCTTTGTGACACTAAAACTGCATTTGCAACACTGTCAAACTTTTATTAACTTTTCCATTGACTATAAAGGAAACTTGTTTTTTGAATAACTTTTGAACTGTTTAATATTTTTTCACGACATCTTTGAAAGGCACATCAGGGGCCCCGTCCACACATTCTCTGAGGTTTTCAGACTGGTCATGCAAACCGTGCAACATGTAGGTGAGAGCAAAGAATGCACTTAAAAGCATAACACTGACTTTCGATTGCACTTTATAGCTCTGCAACCGCATATCCAACCATAATGAAACTTGTCAGATCCAGAGATTTATGGTACCGCTCCATGTATGCCACATTTTAGGCAAATCTTTCATACAGTGGCAAAGTTAATAAGCTGCAAATGTCACACTTTAACTTTAAATGGGGTACTCAACCCTAACTATAGTGGCACCCATTAAATGCCTGAAGGCTCCACCTCCTGTGAGGCATCTCACCCTATCAGCTAGTGGGGGAGGTCCTGCTTGCACTCTAGAGGCATTGCTTGTTATTACCCACTGTGACGCTTCTTCCCACTCTCACCTGTGCTGGTATAATTTATTGCCTGGTATAATTTATTGCCTGGTATAATTTATTGCCTAAGTTTGTTCTCTACTGCCTGTGCTTTGATTAACTTGAGTTTAGCCTGTTATCATACTTGCTGGTCCCTACTGATCAGCTCTTGGGAGGTCCTGCTCATTTCAAGGAGCTTAGTTTGCTTAGTACCTACAGTGAAGCTCTCCCACTTTCACCTCTCAGTCTGTGTTGGTATAATTTACTGATTGGGATAGTTCTTCACTGCCTGTGTTTTGACTATTTTTTGTGTTTAGTCTGCTGTCATACTTGTTGGTCTCTACAGATCAGCTCCTGTCTAGGGTAAGTCTCACTATATTTGGAGTAGTTTACTAACTCACTAGAGCCTCTGACTGCCTATTGTGACTTAAGAGGCCAGTGTTATATAATTTTCCTAGGTCCAAAGCTCACACCTATCTACAGTGCCTAGTGAAGCCTGCCTTAATTGCCTAGAGTGAACTGTATAACACTCACTACAGTCCTGTGAGCTCACACAGTGCCTGGGTAGGTGTCACTCTGGCAGTTTAGTCTGGTCTCTCACTGACCCCTCAGCCTTCAGTCCTTCCTGTACTGCTCATTTTGTTATCTACCAAGCCTGGCACCAACTGTGCCAAGTTCCAATTCTTACTAAGCATCAGCCCCTTTCTCTCCCTCAGTGCCTCTCCAGCTGACTGGTACAAACTCACCAGCTGGTCCAATGTCTCCAGCCAGATGTGGACTAGGCACACTCACCTCCCGCCCAAGGTGGGTGGGGATACCTCCATGACAGAGGATAAGGTGTGCTGCCTGCCACTTACAGGATGCTTGTCCTAGCTGGTCTTGAACTGGGGCTCACCCTGCTCCAATGGTCACCCCCACCCAATATCACTGGGGGAACTGGGAGAGGTCTCCCTCCTATGAGGTACCTGACTTCTCCTTCTCCAATATCCTTGTGACCACTAAGTCTCACTGCTGTTTTACCTGCTGCTTAGATCTTATTGCCTAATGTACTCTGCCAGGACTAAGCATATCCATGCTCATAATCTTTCAGCTGGCCGATCCCCATGATGTGGCATCTCCCATGGCTCCTCCTCTTAACACTACTACTGGCAGGAGATATAGAAACTAACCAGGTCCAAATAATCCAGCCCACAAAATCCCCTCTGTATGGGGCATGGGCAAGGACCTAAAAGTAGCACATCTCAACATCAGGAGCCTGCTACCAAACCGTGATGAGCTAGTTGCGTGGATGGCACTCTATAAACCCGATATCCTCAGAGCGACTGAGACCTGGCTCAAACCCTCGATCCCTGATTCAGCCTGTATTCTCCCTGGGTATGAGTTCACATGACTGGACAGAGCTGGGAGCAAGAGGGGGGGAGGCATACTGATCTACCACAGGAGCCATCTCATAGTCTCCCAAGGTTGCCTCACCAGCAATCCTATGTGTCCCCGTGCAAGGTACTGCACGTGCTACTCCTACTTGGGGACACAAAGAAACTGCACCTGGTGTGCACTTATATCCCACCTAGGGGAGGGCTCTCTGGATTGACCCACCTCCTGGACTCAGTTGGTCCCAGTGTTGGGGACAATGAACTCATAATCATGGGGGACGTCAACCTCAATTGGGCTGGAGGTAATGTGAAGCAGTTTGAGCCCCTGCTTGCTAACCTTACCCTGACTCAACTTATCCAGGAACCAACCAGGCGGCTAGTAAACGGATCCTCCAGCACCCTACTGGACTGGATCATGTCCAACCACCCGGACAGGATCTCCTCAGTGGGAACACTACCAGACTCTATCTCTGACCACTCCCCGGTCTTCTGTGTATGGAAAATTCCTTCTCCTAAAATTCCTCACAAAATCTTGCATGTCAGAAACTAATCCAGGTTTGACCCTGGGGATTTCCTGGAGGACCTAAGGCTTACCGACTGGTCCAGGTTGCTAGGAGCCGCTGACCCTCGGTGGCAACCTCAAACTTCCTCACCACTCATGGGACCCTGCAAGACAAGATGCCACCACAGGTCACCCGTGAGGGTGAGGGGTTCTACTACCCATTGGTTGCATGGGAATCTCTTAGCCCAAATGTGGGAGAGAGACAAGTGTTGGGCCCACTTCAAAGTTCCAGTGATCCCACAATTTTCCAAAAATACAGACACCTTAGAAACAAGTGTAAAAAGCCATTAGGGTTGTGAAAAGTGACTTCTGCAAGTCCACTACCTAGCACTGCCAGCGACCCCAGGAGGTTCTGGAGAAATATAAAACTCTTGTCAATGGATCCTCCCAACCAGGAGTATCAGACATGATTATCAAAGGGTCTCCTGCATAATCCCCACACCATCACCAACTCCTAAACACACACTTCTCAGGTCTCTTGGCCTTCACTGCACTCTTCCCATCGGTGAGGATTCGTCCTCCCTTCCCTCTCAACTCAGGTGGGAGGTTCACCCCCTGCAAATGTTTAACCTCAGGACTGTGTCTGTCTTGGACACCCAGAGGTGCTTAGCTGGCTTCTCCCAGTACTCCAGCCCTGGTCCAGATAACCTGGAACCCAAGCTCCTTAAGCTTGGTGCTGTACACATTGCCTCCCCAGTAGCCCACATCTTTAACCTATCCCTTGAATGTGGTACCATCCCTGATATCTGGAAAGAGGCGAGGATAGTCCCAGTACTGAAGCAGGGCAATCCTAAAGTACCGGATAACTATCGCCCGATTATTATTCTCTCATTCCTTAGCAAGCTTCTCGGAAAGGTAGTGGCTGAACAGCTTCCCGAGCACATCCAGTCACATGAGTTGCTGTCCCCAGCCCAGCATGGTTTTTGCAAGGGGCACAGCACCACTACAGCCTTGATCTCGGTCACATCAAGCATCAGATCAGCTATGGACCAGGGCAAACTCTCTGGAGCCATATTTATTGACCTGTCCAAAGCCTTTGATCTTGTTGATCACGCGTTGCTCAGCTCGCAGCTGTGGTCACTTGGCCTCTCTCCACATGCTATGAAATGGCTTATGGGCTACCTGCATGGTAGAAATCAGCGGACCTGCTTCAATAAAGTCCTCTCCGAGTCCCTACCAGTGACCTCTGGTGTCCCTCAGGGTTCAGTTCTGGGCCCCCTCCTCTTCTCCCTCTTTATCAACCAATTACCAATGATGACAACCAACTGCAGAGTCGCCCTTTACGCAGACGACCTGGTGATTCTGGCTCATGCCCGGGATGTCGCTACTCTAAACCTGCACATGTCCAAGGACTTCAACAATGTCCTGACCTGGGTTACTAACAATAAACTGGTCCTGAACCTGAAAAAACATGGGCTCGCTCTTCGGCTCAACAGCCAAAATCAAAGACCTCGTCAGTATTGCTAACATATTACCAGTCCTGACGGATCCCCTCCTCTAGTGAACTCTGCCGAAATACCTAGGGGTCACACACTCCACCCCAACTTGACATGGGTAGTCACATCCAAAACATTTGCAGGGCAGTGAACTGCAAGCTGGGCCTGGCCTACAGGGCCAAGTACAACCTAACACCAGTGGCAAGACTTGCCCTTCTGAGAGGTGTACTTCCCTCTCTCTCTGCTATGGCTGCACCAATTTGCTCACTCTTCCAAGACTCATCTCACTCGGTGGCACACACATATAATAACATCTGTTGTTTTGCCTGACTGCCCCCGTCTCACCATCGCTGTGAGCTATATGATATACTTTGCTAACTCTCCCCAGCCAGGTACTTGGACTTCGGGGTGGGATGTCTCAAGGGGCAAAGTGATCAGAACTGGCATCCCCCTGGGGCTGGCCCTGCTTCTGCCACAAATTGACACTACTACCTACCATCTTAGGTCCCAGGCCCCAGGGATGCTCAAAGTCTCCTCCACCCGTACCCTCATAAGTGATTGGAACTTTGCCGTATGTGTGCCTAGACTCTGGAACTCCCTTCCTGAGTGTATTCGTTCAGCCCCCTCCCATCAGTGCTTTCGCAATTCCCTCTGGGGGTTCCTGAAACTAGCCTCAGCGTGAGACTGCCCTAAGCCTCCCTAGAGTAATTATCAACTGTTGTCAATCCAGTCCAAAGTTACCTCCCATAGTTGATGCTTGAAACTTCCTGCTGTTTTCCATGATTCTACCAATTATCCAGGTACTTGACCAAGGGCAAAATTGTCTACACCTAGGTTCCCTGGTCATGCCTTACTTAAATGTCTCTAATGTGTTTATGGCTTGAAGAATTTGTCGGTGACCTACTCACCCTGGGGGTGCATTAACCATAAAGTTATAAGTTGTATTATGACCTTCCACACCCCTGGATAATGTTACTACTCCTATACGTTGTTATATTGTCATGATGTACTAGTATTCTTTCTGTAAAAATGTCTGTATCCCTATGTTGTATTCTCCGGGTCATTCTGAAAATAGGCATAATACTTGTCTAGTGTACTTACTCGGTCAACAAAAGCTAAAATAAACAAATAAAAAATTTGTTACACGTTCTCATCTTGCCCTGAATCCTACCCTGGCACCCCCCATTCCTCAGTATATCCTGCTTGCTCCACCTATTGTCCTCTCTTTCATCCTGTCTCCTGTCCTCCACCCTTTTGTCCTCTGTGTTTCTCCTTTCCCTTTTTGATAGTGACATTTCCCTCTTCAGCCATAATACTTCAGTCTCCATCCTCCTTAGCCTTTGAAAAATTGGGCACTCCCCCAGCCTCCACAGAGTGCTCATGAATATGGCAGATTCACAGTTGTTACACTCCATGATCCTCCCTCCACTGTGTCTCCTACCCCCCCACCACCAGTCCTCCTTGTCTTGTGCTATCCCTGTCCCTCCCCTTGGCATGCCCCTCTACCCTGCCCCTCCACCAACCTCCACCTTCCCTCCTCTTGTTCCATGCCCTCCTCTCTCCATTGTGTCCCTTTTGCTCCATGCTCCCATTTTGAACTCACGACCTCAGAACAAGCTGCATCAAACCCTTTACCCCAGGCAATCAGTTTCTTGAAACCTCAGAAACTGGCAGTGTTCGAGCCCTTCATCCCTTGTATCAGGGAGGCATCATCTCCTAAAGGGGCAGATGCACACTGCTAATAGCTATAAATAACAATTTGTACCACCTACAACATTTGTACAACCTTTAAGATGATTATTTTGTTAATATCTAAAAATTTAAATTTCCTTGTACATCTTTAAGATGACTACTTGTACAACCCTTAGTATGACCTTTAAGATGACTACTCTGTTAATACCAATAAATCAACTTTCCTTGATAGTCCACATTAAATAATATTTCACATTAAATATCTCACCAAATCAGTCCACGTTCAAGATTTGATTGCAGTTTTTACAACCCCTTACTGTCCCAAGTCCTTTCCATTAATTTGTCCCTCCAAATCAGTTCCCTGACCTATAGCAGTGATTTTCCCTTTTCTGCAATAATTTCTTCTTCCCTCCAGAAGGCAGCACCTTCCAGCTCTCCCTGTGCTTTTCTCTACCTCCTTCACAATGGTTTTACCTTTACCAAGTATTTAACAGAGGTCGAGCCTGGGGAGGGCTGGTGGGACAAAACTCTTTTTTTCTGCTGCTGGCACTGGAAGCAGCTCCTGCCACCAATTCCCCCTTATACTATGACTAAGCTACTGATTAGAATGATGCAGGGCCTTTTAAAGTCTGCCTGTTATTTAAACACATATGCCCTTGCTTCCAATTGGCTTCTCTGGGAGCTCTGATGTCACCTCACCCTGACTGGCTCATCCAGGGGACCAAATATTGCGGCTCTTTTGGAAGGAAAACCAGCTCCTGTGCTGCTGCTGGTCCCCTTCTGCTGTGGCTGACAGAGAAAAAACAGCTCCTGCACTGCCACTGGTTCTCCTCTGCTGTAGCAGCTGGCAAAACTTGCAGTTGCCCTTGTGAGAGACTCCTGCCAAAAACTGTCCTGCTGACCCTAACATAGTTGGTTTTGAATAATAACTATTTCCAATTAGAAGAAAAGAGCTACTTACAGCTTAAAGGAACTGCCATGGGGGCAACGATGGCACCCATGCATGCAAGTATTTTCATGGCCAATTTTGAAGAATTACATATACGCAATGAAAATAATGAATACAGATAATCTCTTCTTCTATACAAATGTTTCATTAATGATATGTTTTTCATCTGGAAAAGCTCAGAAGATTAACTCAAAACTTTTTTTGAATACTTAAACACTAAAACATCTAATTTAAAGTTTACTTTAAATGATGATCAACATAAGATCCCTTTTCTGTACTTGAATATTGTGGTGGAAAATAACACAGTGATAACTGACCTATACAGAAAACCAGCAGATAAAAATACTAGACTACATGCAGGGAGCTTCCGTCCTCCAGCCCTAAAAAGGAGCATATCGTATAGGTCAGATGCTGAGAATGAAATATTCTGTAATAGTGAACTACAGCAAGACTGAAGAAAAATATGCAAGATCTGTCATGAAGATTTGAATTCAGGGGATATAATACCTGTCAAAAATTAGAAGCCAAAAGAAAAACTGAAATGGTAACTCAACAGGTTACAAGATAAACCTAAAACAGGTAACATGGATAAGATAACTGTCTCAACACAATACTCAAAATTATTTAAGGACATTAAGAGAGTGATACTTAATAACTTGAATTTTCTTCAATCCACACACCAAGTCCATGTCAAATTTGAAGAAAAACCATGGGTGAATGCAAACTGAACAAAAACAATAAAACACAAGATAGGAAAATGACGTACCTACCGTAATTCTTGATCTTCTCTTGTATCTTCACTATTCATTACTTCCTGGGTGTAAGCCGAGGCGCACCCATCACGGGAGCTTTTTTTTTTTTTTTTTAAAGTTGTTTAACGGCCCCACCCCGAGAGCGACGCCACTATGCTAGCGCGAGGGGCGGCCAAGCAGAAGTGATCACCTCCTCCAACTCAGTTCTGTGAGCCGGAGAGGCAAAAATGAAAGCAGAAAATATAGATAGCGAGGCAAGATAGCCGAGGATAGCAAAAGCAAGGAAGAATGAACTGAAAAGGAATAAGCCGATGGAGGAAGGACAGAGGAGATAAGAACATCCTAGCCTAGGGAGTGCAGGGCCTCCTTACCTGGGCGACTCTAGGAGGAGAGATGAGTAAGGAAATGAGAAAATAGAAGAAGAAGAAGAAAGAGAAGAGAGAGATGGGATGTTGAAGGGACCAGAATGCCATAGAGCATAGTTAGCTTGTAGCTGAAGGCTCGACTAAAGGGAAGCAAGAATCCCGGAGATAGAGCTGAAGAGAAGGTTCACCGAACCGCTAGACAGACTCAGGAGGGCATAGTCCTCATCTTCAACATGCCATTGTTCTTGACACCCACCTCGGGCTCCTGGCCGTGAAGGCTGCTTTAACTGGAGGACAGCCGAGGAGGAAAGAATAAAACCCCAGCAGCATGAGCGCTGCTCAGGGGTTTAGAAATGGAAAATGTAAGCCTTTCAGGCGTTCCAAGATAGAAACGGGACTCAGACTGACTGGCTAAGGCTGGCCAAGGCTTAGGCTGGCTAAGATTGGATATGGTCAGCAGAGCTCTACTGTAAAAATTGTCCAGGAGGACACTTAAAGGGAGAAACCACTTAGCAAAACAGCGAGAAGGATAGCCTACCTTCTCATTTGCCTTCTTGTTTGATTTCTCCTATTCCTTTTTTTTTTTACAGATAGAAAAAAAATTTTTAACTAGATGCATGACCCAGATACCAAGATGCCTATAGCAGTCGGAGAGAGTTCCCTCAGCATTTTTTTTTTTTTTTTTTAGAAGAGAAAGGAACAGACGTACTCGTTCCTCTGCTCTGCAAGGCAAGAATAGAGGGGGGGGATTAGATTTCAGGGCAACTACCTGAACACGGGATTGCAGGATCAAAACTGAATAGCCTGAGCCAGGCCAAACAACCCCAGAGGTATCTTGCCATAAGAATAGCAAGAGATAGTTGTGCAGTCTGATTGCCAATGCAATCCGCGAGATGGCCCATGAATCTTAGAGTAAATAATTTTTCTGGATTTTAAACCCCCCAAGAAGATTTTTTTTTTTTTTACTTTTTTTTTTTTTTTTGGAAAATGAAGCAATTTTCCCTATATTTTATATAATGCAGAGAGAGGAAGGAGACGGGAGGTGGAGAAGCCACAGGAAGAGGCCACTGAGGGGATGGTGGGTGGAAGTAATGAATGGTGAAGATACAAGAGAAGATCAAGAATTACGGTAGGTACGTAATTTTCCTATCTTCCCTTGTCAATCTTCACCATTCATTACTTCCTGGGTGAGTACCAAGCTCCTCTTCCCAGGAGGGGGAAGAGGCCATACCCTGAGGGAACAAGACCCCCAGCCTTCTGCTGGTGAGAAACAGAAGGAGAAGACCCTGGCTTATTCAGAAAGCCTAAGTGGGAGAAGAGCTAGGAGGTGCCTCCCGAGGACGAGGG
Organism: Neoceratodus forsteri; assembly: GCA_016271365.2. Classification (NCBI taxonomy): domain Eukaryota; kingdom Metazoa; phylum Chordata; order Ceratodontiformes; family Ceratodontidae; genus Neoceratodus; species Neoceratodus forsteri. The sequence continues at coordinate 760,177,916 of CM057455.1, read as the reverse complement.
AGACGGGAGGGAGCCCTGTAAAAGTCTCCAGCTCTGGATGAGAAAAGACGGTCCCCGGAAGGCGGAGTGCATCACCCTCGCCGGGCCAGGGGTGACAACCTGGAGAGACGAGGCCATGCCGTCCGCCTGATGCAGATCGCTGTCCCTGAAGCCTGGAAGCCACCTCATTGGCGTCATAAGATGCCCTTGCTTGGTGTCTTGCCAGCTCCAGGCCTACCCCGAGAGAGGGCAATGGCTTGTCTGGTTTGCTCCGTGTCAGGCATAGATGCCAGCAGCTGGGACATCATCGACCACAGATGCGGTTGTAGGCAGCTGGTGAGCCTGATGTGATGCAATACATGCACTTCAACGCCGAAGAAGAGAACACTCTTCAGCTACCAACGGCCGAACTGGAGAGAGTCCGAATCTGGTGGGCGGTCGTGCCAGGCAACGCGCCAGAAGGAGTATCCAGGTATACAAACCTGAGGATGGGTTGGGAAGGAACCTAGAGACTCAGAGGGGGCACAATACCACGCTGGAAGTCCGCCGGGCTGGGGAAGAACGGCAGAGAACAGCCAGGACCGGATAGACGCCTCCTGGAAGGGATAGGCCAGGAAGGTACCACCAGATGCTGGGCACTGAATTCACCAAGGAATTCACGCATCACCCGTTCTCGTATTGTCTCTCCGAACGAGGGAAATCGAAGATCCTCACCATCCTCGAGAGAAACGCTGATATTCTGTGAAATCAGCATCGGAGGACAGATGAGCAGGGTTCCTCTCCTCAGAGGAGGGAGACGAGGATGATGGGGAACTGGAATGTCCAGAGGATTCCTCGCGGCGGTGGGGAGAGTCGAAAGACCCGCTCATGCATGTAACTAACATATGAGGGAAGGCCGCCAAGAGAACTCCTCGAACTGTCTCCAGGATAACGGACCAGAGGGACCCGATCATGGCCTGGGAGCGGGGTGGTGAAGGCAGAGAGATGGGAGAGGGGCACCTCCGAGGAGGCAACTGCTCTCTGTGAGGGCTCTGGAATCCGGGGAAGGGAGCTCTAGTAGGAGGGATCCCGGATATCAAACCAGGCCGCAGAACGGAACTCTGGGGAAGCGGAACCTGGAAGAGCCCTGGGGGAGAAACTCCCCTGTGACGACGCCGGGACTGCATGGATCCAGAAGGGCAGTCCGCACAAACGCCGCCAGAGGACACCCTAGACCCCTGGGGGGAGGGGCGGGCTCTGCGCTCACGGCCCTGGCCACCCCCTGAGGTGGCTAAAGAAGACCGAGCAGCAGGACGCCTGCCCTCAACCCCTCGGATTCCGAGAGGGCCTCCTCCCGACTGCAAGCCTCCTAACCTCAGAGGAGGTAACAGCACCCCGGGGTAGCTGTCACCGACCTCCAGAGAGGGAGCCTCCGTCACTCCCCACGCCTGCTCCCCGGGACTCCAGCCACCCCAGCCGAGGAACCCTCAGGAGACGACGGCAGGGGACAGAGGGGCCGGCTACTGCCCGCCTGGTACCCCTAGCCACCGAGGACCCAGATTCCGAAGAATGGGGATGCCAGGATGGGTCCACATCTGAGTCATCGCCTCCCGAGGAGGACGAGACCAGCAGGACCTCGATGCTGGCCACCCCAGGGGTCCTCGAAGCTACGGGCCCGCAACGGCCCCGGGTCGAGCTGCGACGCCGCCGCCCCCAGCACGCCGGCAGCATGAAGGCCCAACCCACACCCCAGCGTTTGGCAGACCCGCACCGCCTGGAGGAGGAAGGCAGCCGACACGCCGGCGGCGTCCGGGAGCGGCGGCACCACGTGGCGGCGCCGCCAGGCTCTCGGCACGCCCGAGACGGCGCGAGGCCAACACGGCACCAGTCAACGGTGCCGCCTGATCACCCGGCGCTGCGAGACGGTGCGGGATCCAAAGCGCTGCGGCAAGCGGGCGCGCTCGATCACCGGCACCGGCGGCGCCGGGATCTGAACGGCGCCCGGAAATGGTGCCGCTTCAATCACCGGCACCATGACGGCGCCGGGATCTGAAAGCGCCACGAGGCGACGCCGAGGGTCCACCTGAGCCGGGCCCAGCCAAGGGCCTCCCGACATGGGGGAGCCTGCACCCAAGAGGTGACTGCCGAGGCGGTGTCAGCCACTGGGCCCCGAGGGGGCTATGATGCTCCCCACCGCTGGAAGGGGCCCCTCGGCAAGAAGGGAAGAGGAGACCCTCCTCCTCGAACCGAATAGGCCCGGAGGGACCCGGGAAAGGCTAAGGATCTCGCCCGAGATTCCCGCGAGCGATGCCGCCCCCAAAGTTGGCGGGCTCGGCTGAGCTTGTATGCGCGGACTTCGAGGACGCGACGGTCCATCGAGAAACAAGCGTCGCACGAATCCATATTATGGTTGGGTCCCAGGCAACGAAGACAGACGTCATGCCGGTCCGAGACGGAGAAATGCCGGCCGCAGGAGCACCGACGCATAGGGGCACGGCCCGTCTTAGAAGAACGTTTCGCTCCAGAACCGGACATAACGCGAAATAAACAAGATTAAACACAGTCGGAAATACACCCGGCGCCGTACAAAGGAAAGAAAAAGGAACAGTCTTACCGTAGGCGTCGAGTGTAGAAAAAGGAGTCGGATACGCACTTTTCGGTTAGCTACCGCGAACAGGTGCTGCCTCGACGGCGGGAGAAACAGAACTGAGTTGGAGGAGGAGTTCGGTCGCTATCGGCCCCCTGCCTGCATGACGATGACGCCGCCTCGAGGGAGGGCCGTAGGCAACTTTAAAAAAAAAAAAAAAAAAGCTCTGTGGACGGGAAGCGCTCCCGCTTACACCCAGGAAGTAATGAATGGTGAAGATTGACAAGGGAAGATAATAAAGACTCAACATTGGGAACCAGTACCATCACAAAGGATGTGGCTACAGAAAGAGATTAGGAAGTTTTCAATTGTGGCAACTGTGTCCACTGTAATAGTGGCCTGAAAACTAAATATATTAGAAGTATCTGTCATGACAAGAAATTTGAGGTAAGAGATTTGGGGCCAGATATTCAAAGCTTCTGGTGTGGCTCAAACCATTTCGCTTGGGTTTCACAGGTCCCCTATAGTCAAAAGACCAAATAGCATGGGGAAAATTATAATGTTTGCACTGTGCAAAGAGAAGGGGTGTTTACATGAATACAGGCACTATGCTATATTCAGTGTACTAGCACTGCACAAAGTAACATAGAAACATAGAAGTTGACAGCAAATAAGGACCGCAAGGCCCATCCAGTCTGCCCATTTCTTTTTCTACCTTATGAATGTGCCATCGGCCTTTGCTCTGTCAATGGCCTATCTATTCATACTCATCTGTATTGCTCTCTTATGCCTATCAGATGCCTGTTTGAAGCCCTGCACTGTATTCATGTCCACCACTTCCTGAGGTAGGCCATTCCATGCATCCAACCTTTTCTGTGAAAATGACTTCCTCACATTACCCTTAATTAGCCTCCTCTGATCCCATGCTGTGTCCTCTTGTCCTGCTATTTTTCTTATATTGAAATATGTTAGACTCTTTTACCTTGTTAATGCCCTTAAGGTGTTTGAATGTTTCAATCATATCACCTCTGCCCTCCTTTGCTCTAGGGTATACATATTGAGCTTTGTTAATCTGTCCTCATATGTTTCTGATGCAGTTCCTGCACCATTTTGGTTGCCCTTCTCTGGATTGCCTCAGTTTGGTTAATGTCCTTGTGAAGGTGTGGCCTCCTGTATTGCTTGCAGTACTCTGGATGGGGCCTAACCTGTGTCTTGTAAAGAGGGATTATTACCTCCTTCTTCTGACTTGTGATACCCCTACTAATACACCCCAACATCCCCCTAGCCTTACCTACTGCTTTAGTGGTCTGCTTGAATGATTTCAGATCATCGGTGATGATGACGCCCAAGTCTCTTTCATCCCTTGTGACTGCCAGCAACTCCCCTCACAGCCTGTAGGTGGCTTCAGGGTTTCTCTTCCTATGTGCATGATTTCGCTCTTCTTTGCTTTAAACTCCATTTGCCACTCTTCCAACCATTTTGCTAGTTTATCCAGATCACTTCTCATTCTGTCCACCCCATCTGGATCATCTACTCTGTTGCAGATCTTGGTGTCATCTGCAAATAGACAAACCTTACCCTCCAGTCCATCTGCAATGTCACTGATAAAGATATTGAAGAGGACTGGCTAGAACTGATCCCTGAAGTACCCCACTTGTGACCTGCATCTCTTCTGACTGTGTAGTGTTTACCACCACTCTCTGTTTTCTGCCTGTCAACCAGTTTGCCACACAGTTGACCAACTTCTGACCCACCTCAAGCCTACCCAGCTTATTAATCAATCTTCTTTGTGGAACAGTATCGAAGATTTGCTGAAGTCAAGAGGCGACATCAACTGCTCCCCTTGGTCCACCACTCTGGTTACCCAACTCCCCTTGGTCCACCACTTTGGTTACCCAATCAAAGAAATCTATGAGATTAGTTTGACAGGACCTTCCTTTTTAAACCCATGTTGTCTTGGATCCTGTGCTCCTATGGATTCCAGGTGTTGCACTATCCTTTCCTTAAGGAGTGTCCAATGCAGGGCTGGATGAATGCCCTGCACCACCTTTAAAATCAGGGCCATGGACATAATAAGAATTTGATATGGACCTCCTTCTAATAATTGAGATGAAATGAACTTGGTTAACTAATTTAACAGTTTATAATGTATAGTACAATGTTGTTATCTGTCAAAATCTATCTTTTAACCTTTCCTGTTATACCATCGATGTGACATCACTTTGTAGTTAACCCATCAATGGTACATCACATCGATGCTATAACATCGGGGATCATTCTGCACTTGCGTGCTACACTAAGCGATGTCCTTCCTGAAATAGCCACAGTGGTGAAAACTTGACCCATAACAGAGTGGTGGTGACAGTAATAACTCAAAAGTAAGGTACCTGCATCCTTTATTTACTCTTTATGGGACCATACACTTTAAAGATAATGTATGGTTCACCTACCAGCAACGAGTTTGTCTCTTGAGGTTTAAACGGTCAACGTGGCATTGTTTCAATGGTTAACAAACTGGTTACCAATAGATGTTCATACATTATCCTCTATGTTATGTCATTTATGCAATGATTATGTTTCATTATGTAGACAATGCATTATCTTAATTATATTATCAGAACAGTCTCTTAATTGTAAGCTAGTTATGATTTGTAGCTGGTAAACTTAACCCTTCCCCCCCTTTCCCCCTCCCCCACACAAATACCATTTCTCCAAAACCCAGAGAGAGAGAGAGAGAGAGAAGGACACTTATAATTTAATTTGATAACATACAGGAAAATAGAAAATAATAAAACAATTTGGGGTCTATTTTTGATTTTAACACAACATTATTATCCTTATCAAAATGACTTTACTAATATAATTAATTATTATAGTAGTCTGTTTTGTAGAATTTCAGCTGGTTTATCAAAAAACAACTATTTTACATAAACCTGTAATAAACGTAAACATCCCAACTATGAGAGAATGAATGCACAGTCCACCACATCTAGTCCACTGGGATCCAGGTCCCCAGTATCAGTGAAGTTTTTCAAATCAAAATAAATATAAACTGATAAGGGAGAAGAATTGATCACAATATCCATTTATAACGCCTGATCCTGTGTAACTTTAGAGGTATAATAAACCGAGTGACCAGATGTGTAAATTGATCCTGCCATTGCCATTAACCATTTGCTTTTTCAAACTTATACAGAAGGGGGATCATAAGTTCACTTTCAGTGATTCACCCCATAGGAACAGTGTGGTTTCCATAGTGATCGGGCCACTGGGGCATGTCGCTTTCTTTGTGTACTATATTTCTTCCTGGGGGGTCCCCAGGTCAGCATTCATCCTAGTCACCCATCCTGCCATCCAGGCCCGTACCCCAATATCAGGCTGTATCCCCTCTTCCCCCACGGCTTACCCCCTGTGGCAGGGCAGCGAGGAGCTCCCCAAAGCTACTACTCACCTGAAATAGGATCCAGTACAAGGAGCACCATTCAGGGTAGGGGCCTGCAGTGGGTGACTTCCTCATCAAGCCGAGCTGGGACCATTTTCTCATTTTTCCTTCCCTCGAGAGTGGGGCATGCAATGACATCTGGGGAGGGAACATGCACTCGTCTGCACGCATTCCTCCTGGTGCCTGTCCCACTCAGTGCTTGTCTTGCAGCATCAGTGCTCTGTCTCCCAGCTGTCTCCAGGGGCCAGAAGTGCACCAACCACTGAAATCCCCCCTCCCCAGACAGGGAGAGCAGTCCCTTGGACACTCGATCCCTCTACACCCCTGTCGACCCCCAGTGGCCCGTGTTCATTCCCGAACATGGGTTGCTGATATAGTGCGAGGTAAGGTGACCAGTGCCTCAGCCCTCAACACCACCGGGCCAGCTAGGGGCATGTCACTTTGATGTGCTCAAGCCCTCAACAAGATAACCTGTGGCCTGGCTCCTTGTGCACCTGCAGAGAAAGGTGTTGCACTTAGCCTCTACAGCATTTTAACAATGGTGGCAGAAAAGTTTGTAAAGCCCAACTGAGCCAGGGAGCTCTGAAAATAGTCAGTAAACCGCCCAAATAACACAGAAAGGAGGATGAAATTTGAAACAATGATCTAAAATAGAAGGTAGGCAACCTGTTAAAATGGCATTACTACTACATTAGAAAATAATAAAATGTTTTTGTTAAAGGAAAAGGGTCAATATTGCCTTTTATATTACAGGTGAAGTTTTACCAGACAGTCTGAAAATGAAATGACAACAGTTTTCCACTCATAAAAGATATTTTATTATTTGAATTATATGAACAGTTTAATGCTCACCCTAGTCTCTTAGGGTCTACATATCTGATCATATTTACAGATGGAATAGAGTGAGCGTTAGGCTTAAGAAGCCCAAGGCACACCCCGCACCTGCTCTCCTTCCTGGTTTGGGAGGGTGGAGTGTTACGGTTGGAAACCATAATGCCTCATTTGCCAACTTATGTCACTTTGACCCTAACTGGAGCCTTAACAAAGTTTTTGCAAGATACACTATGTATATATATATATATATATATATATATATATATATATATGTGTGTGTGTGTGTATATATATATATATATATAAATAGGGGATACATGATGGGCAGTAGTGGAATATGGAAAATATTCTCACTTCTGCAGAGTGAGCTGTGTATTCTCATGAGTGCCAAAGGCACGAGTGAAAATACTCAACTCACGAGGCAGGAGTGAGAATATTTTCTATATCCCATGATCTGCCCATCAAGTGTGCAATTTATACCACAGGGTTGAGAGCTTTAGGAACATTTTTTTTGTGAATCTGTCTGTTTCCTGCTCATTCTGTGTGCTGTCAGGTGTGTGTGTGTGTGTGTGTGTGTTTTGAATGGACTGGGATTGAGAAACACAGCTGACAGTGTTTTGCAAAGCTAACTGAGTGAGTCAGAGGCTCACTGAGAAATACAAATTGTTACAGGTAGCACTGAGAAACAGAAAGTGCTATGTAAAAGAGTTTCATTTAGAATTCAGGTTATTTTGAAGCTGAGATCAGCACAGTAATGGGCTAGGAAAGTCAGAAACACAATAGGACACAGGTGAGAGTCATTTGCAAAGCTAATTGAGTAAATTGCAGCTTCAATGGGAAAGAGACAAGAAAACTTAAGGAGGCAGTATAGCACAGTGGTTTAAGGTCCGAGCTACAAACTTGGAGACCTGGGATTGAATTCCACAGTCCCCATTTGCATACTGTGTGATCCTGAACAAATCACTTAACTTTCTCATGCTCCCAGGTTGTACCTGTAAACAAGTTTTGGCTTAGTGTGTCTCTGTCCTGGTAAAACAAAGATAAAGTGTTTTCTGAAGCAGTTTCCTTTAGAGTGCAAGCTGCAGTGCAGTTATTCTCACTCTGGTGACATCAGCAGAGTATGAGTAAATGTCATCTTCAGGATTTATTCTACTGCAGTGGAAATATCACAGAATATCCTACTGAGAAAGCTCTCACCCCCATGGTGTGTGTATATATATATATATATTTATAGCTTAAAAAGTCCATTTAATGCTTCAGTTAGGGTTTATTCACAGTGACAAAAGTGAAGAAGTCTGATGTTAGGTTCACTTCTCAGATGCCCACCCCACCGCCTCACCAACAGGCATCGGGGTGTGCATTGAGTTGTTGGTCCTAACGCACCCCATCCCATGTGTAAACAAGCTGAGGTGGTGCAGTATAGGAGAATGTGGTGAGAGTTAGGACCAACGACTCCCAACCACACCCTGATGCCTGTTGGTTGGGGCAGGGTGGGTGGGATGCAAGGGGTGGGAACCCAACATTGAATTTCCTCACTTTGTCACTGTGGAACATCCCTAACTGATGCATTAAACTGAGTTTTTGCCATGAATCCCTTCTTGAGAATGTGCAGTATAAATAGTGAAGTAACTATAACGCAAATGCAAGCGCAAATGCCAATGCACATGGTGACGCAAATGTAAATGATAATGCAACGGTAATAGAAATGCAAGTACAAATGTTAATGAAAACAGAAATGCAAATGGAAGCATATAGAAACACAAACCGTAAGCATCGGTCATGGTAATGCAATTGAAAATGCAGACACTAACGGTCACAGCAACAATGACTCTCCAGGAAACACAAACAGAAATGCAAATGTAAATGGAAATGCACACAGTGATGCAAAGGAAACACAAACAAAACAATAATGGAAATGCAAATGTTAATAGTAATGCAAATGCGAAAAGCGAAAACACAAAGCGTAACACACGGTGACGAGATAGGAACGCTAATGCAAATGGTAACAGAAATGCAAGTGGAAATGCTAACTGTAACAGGAACGAAAAAGCACATCCTTTTTTCTCCCAAAAGCTGCATAGAGAAACACACTGAATACAAAGAATGTATGCATAAATAATGGGCCTCGGAGCAGAAAATGAACACTTGGAATACTAAATTGCTTATATCTCAGGAACCGTACGACACAGAAAAAAAATTAAAATTTCGTATAATTTATGACTTTCCTGGCTAGTTTTGTACTTAGTCTCCTAGTAGGTGACTAAGCATTTTCCGATGAAAGTCCATATCTCAAAACATTTCCGAGGTACGGCCCTCGAAACTCACGGATGATGCTGTAATGTTATCCTATGGGAGAAAACTTCAACTTTGGAGTACTGTAACTCTGCAGCCCAGCAATATTTGTCACTAAACCACACCAAAGGCACATCTGTGTGATATTGGCTGTCTTCCTCAAATTTCAGCCTAAAAGACCAAACTGTTCTTTTGCAGCAGGGTGACAAATATTTCCTATTCTTTTGGGCATAGTGTCGCAAAGTAGTGTCGCAAATCATGACACTTTGGCAAAAGAAATCACAAAAGTGTCACAAGTGCGACACTACATTGAGACACTACAGTTTATAAAAATTTGAAAAACATATTTCTGGGGTGTTTAACACCCCAAAAAAGACATAGCTAGCATCCTCACGGCTCGGCTAGGTGAACACAAAAAGAATTGTGTCCCTAGAGGGTCCCAAATTTAAATGCCAAGCATTTCTGTGACCAGTAACTGAAAAAAAAATGGATGGCTCACGTCACTACAGGGGTCTTTTGTGACACTAAAAACTGCATTTGCAACACTGTCAAACTTTTTATTAACTTTTCCCATTGACTATAAAGGGAAACTTGTTTTTTGAATAACTTTTGAACTGTTTAATATTTTTTCACGACATCTTTGAAAGGCACATCAGGGGCCCCGTCCACACATTCTCTGAGGTTTTCAGACTGGTCATGCAAACCGTGCAACATGTAGGTGAGAGCAAAGAATGCACTTAAAAACATAACACTGACTTTCGATTGCACTTTATAGCTCTGCAACCGCATATCCAACCATAATGAAACTTGTCAGATCCAGAGATTTATGGTACCGCTCCATGTATGCCACATTTTAGGCAAATCTTTCATACAGTGGCAAAGTTAATAAGCTGCAAAATGTCACACTTTAACTTTAAATGGGGTACTCAACCCTAACTATAGTGGCACTACCATGCCATTATATATATATATATATATATATATGTGTGTGTGTGTGTATATATATATATATTTACATACACATATACATATATATATATATATATATATATATCAAGCATCGTTACCATTTGGAGGAAATTAAAAGTGACCCCCCCGCCCCCTTTTCCTTCACCCTCTATTTTCTGTATTTTTATCAGGAAAACTGTAATGTGAATAATGTTTGTTGGATTCTAAATATTGAGATTAAGTGAAATCTTAGATATAACACTAAGAAATTTACAGGTCTGTTCCACCTGGTTTACATAAACTGTGTTTTATTTACATATTATTAATATGGTATTAGTACATTAAGTATTGACTAAAATCATGTAACTCTTATTTTAATTTATACAGCCCTCTGTGCTATCTGAAGAAGAAACAGGCTTGTTTCAAAACATCATATTTAGGAAAAAAGTAGGAGAGAGCACTATTTTGATTCATCTGTAAGATGCTGAGATAATACTAAAGCATGAAATGCTCAAGGAACTATTACCCTGAAAGACTGTGAGAAAATAAATTTGAAGTATATTAACTTTATTCTGGAACTTTCAGGGGTTGTGTGATTCTTCTATTTTTATCATGGGTTCCAAACAGGCCATGTCGAAAATCTGGGACAAAAATACCAAAAAATGACCAATTTATGAGTAAACATTCAAAATGCATTGAAATACACTAACCACACTTACTGTACTTGATTATCTCAGTTCCCGGACTAGCTTTAAAGAGTGAAGATGTGTCTCCAGTTCAAAGAGGATTACAACGTTGAACCCACAGTAGAAAAGTATGGGGGGTAAGGGGTGGAGAGTGCTGAATGGAGGTTGGAGTGGGGGTCTGGACAGCAGAGTTACCCAGGGGCTCGGAGAGAGAGAAAGCACAGAGGGTGCAGGCACTCTGTAAATGATGATCGGGATTGAGGCATGGGAGGGAAGGGAAACTAAAGAGAGGGGGTAGACTCTCCATGGACACAGCAATCGCCACTGTTATTTGACCCCTGACGCCAATGCAGGCAGGGGTTGGGAGTGGAGAAGAGACAGCACTGCTGTTTGTTTTAAAACTTTTTCTGGGCTGAGAAAGGAGGACGGGGTAGGACAGAATACTGAGGGAGGGAGTGGGAGGGGGTTTTAAAGTTACACTGGGGCTGAGAATGAAGGGTTGGTGGGAAAGCATGATGAGAGAGGGTACGTCAGGGTCGGGAATGGGGAGAGAGAGAGAGAGAGAGAAAGACAGATATGATTGATATGACTGCATCATGGGGCCAGGAATGGAGAGAGGGAGTGGGAAAGCAGGGAGCAGAAATTTTTTTTTCTTTCACTGCAGATCTGGGAATGAAATCAGGCCTGGATGGGGGGTGTGGGGGGGAGAGAGAAAGAGAGAGAGAGAGAGAGAGAGAAACAATCCAATGACCAGGGGAAAGAGATCTTTTTGTAGTGTCGGACACTGAGATAGAAGTAAATCTTGGTGAGAAGGGGAGTGGGGAAGGAGGACACAGAAAAAGACAGAGGGAGGAAGCAGACTGATTTCTCCACTGTATGTACTTCAACTCCACTCACTGAGGTGGGTGCAGAGCAGCATTTGTGATGTGTTAGCCCCTTTTGCTACTCCTCTTCCCATTTTTTAAATGGATGTTCTTGCTACGCAGCTGTAAGAAAAGGACACTGAGGCAGTAAACAGGGTGCAGCACAGGGCCACCAAAATGATCATCAGTATAGACTTCAGAATATAAGAGCTACAGTATGAGGTGAAAAACTAAAGGCCTTCAACACGTTAATCCTGGAGAAAAGGAGGTTGAGAAGGTCATGATCTCTGTCTTCTACACACTGGAGGGTAGCAATCTGGATGAACAGATGATAATGTTTGATCTGGTGTGCTCCAGCAGGACATGGAGGCATGCCAGGAAGTTCAAAGGTGGTGAACTCACAGGTTACATTAGGAGGTCCTTCTTATCCCAGAGGGTGGTAAAGTTATAGAACAGTCTTACCAGTGGAGATGATGGACATAAGGACAATACAGGCTTTCTAAGTAAGCCTGGACAAATTTATGCTTAGCAAGTTAATCACAGTGTACACTGGGTAGTGTGGTGGGGAAGGGTGAATCTATAAATTAGCACATGTTTGCACAACATACTTGTTAGTACCTACCTATAACGTAGGAGGAGGGGACTTAATAGATTTGAATCCCTTCATACCTGTTTCTTTTAAATTTCAAGTTTATTCAGCTTCAAGAATAAAATGAAACATAGTACAGTACAATACACACCATAACATCAATGGGGAAAAATAATATCAATAGCTCTTAAACAGTAAATACTAACTAAAAAACATACAACACTAACAATCAATTTGCAGCACAGTGTATTTATCCTCAGAGTGCCCATGACTTGGGCACCAAAGTATGTTGTCCATAAATATCTGTCAAAGTCCCTGGAAAAGAATACTAAGTAGGAGTCCCAACATTTAAAAAAAAAATCCATGGCATATTTATTATTTTATTTAATTAAGTCACAGATTACATATACCTTTGAGCTAAGAGCTCTTTTACAAAGGTTCCACATCAGTAGAAAGGACAACAGATTAAACAGGACAGTAAAGTATGGTACAATAAAGTGTAAATAGGTGGTGCAAAAATCATAATGAACACAAAATCATAATGGACAGTCAACGAAAAGCAACAGAGATACATTATGCTAATCAGTTTCAGGCACAGGAAAATGCATTCAGTACATTGATATCGGCCAGCAGGCTTTGTAAGCCTAAGCCTACAAGACAAACAGGGCACAGGGTGTAGGAAGGGATGTGGGAGGTGGGCTGGTAAGAGTAAGAGAGGAAGGTGGGAGTGAGGACATGAGGAGGTGGGGCAAGGAGGGGGGAAGGGGGACAGGGGAGTGGGGATGCATGGGGGAGGGGTAGGAGGAGAGTGCCAAGTTACTATGAAAGAGGTTAAGTGCTAAGGTTGAGGTTTGGGAAAACATGGTTAAAGGAGACAGTCACAGGTGCTAGCTGTAGAGAGTAGTGACCAAAGCTTGAATTTGAACAAGTCTAGCTTAGTTTCGGAGGAGATGTCACTGTTGAAAGCATTCATCCAGAGGGGGGCCCTGTAGGTAAGTGATCTTTGGCCCTGGGTGGTTCAGTGATGAGGGACCTGTAGGAGCTGAAATTCAGAATCTCTGGTGTGGCGTAGATTACAAAGGGGCTAAGAAGATCTTGTACTCCAGGTGGCAAGAGGTCTAAGGTTATTTTCTTGACTATTGCGTACATTTGGTATTTGATGCAATTTTTAAACTGTAGCCAGCCAGTTAGGGCATAGAGGTCACACATGTGGGTGAGATGGTGGACTCCTGAGATGAGACAACATGCCTTGTTAAGAGCAGTGGAGATATACCAGAGGGCAGTATCAGTCGCAGAGCCATAGATGATCAGTCCATAGTCAATTATAGAAAAAGTAGAGCTCTGTACAGCTATCTTTAAGGCTTCAGGGGTCAGAGATCGCCTGGGTCTGTGGAGTAGACCAGTACAAATATTTACAACTTTAGCAACATTATCTGTTTGGGAGGCAGTATAGCACAGTGGTTTAAGGCTCTGAGCTGCAAATCTGGTGACATCCAGCAGACCAGACCTGGGTTTGAACCCCACAACTTCCACTTGCATACTGTGTGACCCTGAGCAAGTCACTTAACTTCCCTGTGCTCCCAGGTTGCACCTGTAAAAAAGCTTTCAGCTTAGTGTGCTAGTCCTGGTTAAGTAACTAACAAAAAAAAAAAAAATCTATATGCACCCCATATGATTAGGTTGCTTTCTATGGTGACTTCAAGATACTTAAAAAACTACCTGTTCGAGGGCAGTACCAAGGCAGTTAGTGATAGTCAGAGGATGTTGCCTGTGCTTGTTATGAGAGCTTCTGAAGAGTATAAGCTTAGTTTTTTTTACAGTTTAGTATCAACTTATGATGACTAAACTACTTCTCTACCGAGGCAAATCCAAGTTGCAGCTGGTTCTCAGGGGGTATAGGCTCTGGGTGAGTTGTGTAAATTATGTCATCATCTTTGTAGAGTAGGAATTGTTCAGGGCAGGACCCTGGGAGACTGTTTAAAAAGAGTCTAAATAGGAGTAGGCCCAGGATGCACCCTTGTGGTACCCCAGATCAAACAGGTCTTGAGTCAAAGAGAACTGACAAGTTTGATTTGTTGAGTGTTGTTGTCCAGATAACTTTTAAATCAGGCAGTGGAGTCAGAGGAGAGCCCTGCATTAAGTAGTTGTTCCAGTAGTAGAGAGTGATGGACCGTGTCAAATGCTTTTGTCAAGTCGATGAAGGCAGCACCAACTAGTTGACCATGGTCCGGGGAGCCGTGTATAGAACCAGTGAATTCCATAATGGCCGGGGTGGTGCTATGCCCTTCTCTGAACCCATGTTGTTGGGCACATTGGATCTTATGTTTGTCAAGATAATCAGTAAGCTGATCAGTTACAATGCGTTCAAGAGCCTTAGAGAGAGATGGTAATATGGAGATAGGCTGGTAGTTCACGTGAAGAGTCCTGTCACCACTTTTGCAGACCGGGGTAACTGTGGCTGATTTCCACTTATTGGAGAACTGTGCGAGTCTGAGTGAGAGGTTAAAGATCCTGGTTAAAGGCACTAACACTTTCTCAAGGGTGAAGGACAGCATTTTGAGATCAAGGGAGTCCCCACAGTGTCTAGATTTACCAATTGCTTTTAGATGTATTTTTGGGCTTCATGCAGCGAGATTTCTTTGAAGTAGAATGGCGGGTGACTGATCATTGGGGGAGAACTTACAGGATTGGCCGGAGTGACATCTGCATCAAAAAAGTCAGTTGGAAAAATACTGCTAAAGTCTGTGAATGCATTATTAAAGGTATTGGCAATAGGGAGTCCAAAGTTGTAGTCCTGTCAACGTCAAGCAAAGTGGGTGATGTTTCCGGGTTTTTCCCTGTAACCTCTTTGATATTATTCCAGAAAGAGTAAGCACTACCTTGTAGTATTTATTTTTCTCAAGGCGGATAGACCTTGTGCAATCATTCCAAGCTCTTTTGTATTTCTGAATGTCCGATTGTATGCCAGTGGCTTGAGCCCAATGCCAGAGGTGGTCCCTAGATCTCATACAAGCTAATAAATCTGCAGAGAGCCAGAGGTTGCAAGGGTCTTTGATTTTCTACTTTTTTAAGGGTGCATGGGAATTACAGACCACATTAAAACTGTTGATGAAATAAATAAGTGCCGTGTTGACATCCTTCACACTGTTGATAGGAGTCCAATTTTGCACACTAAGGAGGGATTTGAGGGGTTCAAATTGACCACCTGCTAGGATCCTGCTGGTGATTGTCTTTGGTGGAGGTTTGCAGAATTTGTTTGTCCATGCGCAGATGACAGGGGAATGGTCACCGAGAGTGTCCAGGAGGACTGTAGTATTAGTAATGCGATCAGGATTACTGGTTAGGACCCAGTCCAGTAGGCTGCTTGATCCTATTTTGTAGTTGGATCTAGTCAGGGAGTTAATCAGCTGGGAAAAGTTTCTGCCAGAGATGGTGTCCCTAATGCTCCCATTTTCAGGTGCAAGCCAATTAATATTAAAATCTACCATCAGCATTAACTCTGAGCCAGGGAGTTGGTTTCTGATAAAATGTCCATGACAGAATTGAGACCGCCCCCCATATGCAGAGGTAACTTAAGGGAAGGTCTCTTTCTCTCTCCAAATTATCATTCTCTGCTGTGTCCAGAGTAGAGTGATGCCAGGGAGACCATATGTCCAGAACTTGCTGTTTACCAAGCTGGTGAGCAGCCATAATTCATTCCATGGTCTCTATTTCTGTGACTTAACATTTCCATTGTTCTAGCATAGGTACATCTTTGTGCATAACCATTTCAATGTAATGCATGTCAGGGGTGCTACCCTACACAGAGTATATTCCCTAATTTCTGATGGATTTTGGGGCCCATCAAAAGTGTGGGGAAGCCCAGCGCCAACTCCGTAAAGGTCTCTGGGATTTGTATAACCAATATATCTTGTATTGCCTGGTGGATGTCATGCCAATATGGTAGAGAAGAGTACACCCAAAATATGTGGAAGTGGGATCCCATATTACCACATTGGCATTAAACAGTTGGCAGAGTGTGTGGTTCCAGAATGTTTTGTGACTGTTGGGGGCTAGAAAAACCTTGTTCATTTGTTCCCATGGATGCCATATGGTGTCAGAGCCATCCATTGCTGGAATGGACCCAAAATGGCCACCGGGAGGAAATGAGTTAAAGGAGAACTGGACTAAATCTATAAGTTGTTTTTCCTAGTAGTAGTTGTTTTGATATACAGGTTGCAATTCTGTTATTGCTCTTGCTATGCATGCTTTTAAGGTATCCTAGTGGGTTTTTATGCATTACATGTTACTGATAAGAGCCATTTTAGAACTTAATAATGTAGTTTAGGTCCTTGTTCTCCTCTTCTGTTGTTGGCACAATGCATCCCTGTTCTACTGTAGAACTCTGTGGTTGTTAGGGATATAAACTACATTATACAGTTCTAAAATGGTGCTTACCACCAGACTGTGGATTGAAACCCCTGCTGAGGTCACTAAATGGCCAGTATAGATTGAAAAATAACATATTTTGAACCAGTACTTAAAGACACAGCTTCTATTAGGAAAATGACAACAGTTCAATGCAGTTGTCATTTAAAGCTTTCCAGTTAAATTCTCTCCAAGATGGAAAGGAAGTCACCATCCACCCAGTTGTCCCTTTGAACTTTAAATTACTGTACTGTACTACTACTGTATGTTTGCTAGCTTTATTGAGATAGAGAAATCAAAAAAGGCTTGCACCCTTGCCCCTAAAAATCAACCAGCTGTGAACAAGTAGAGAACTCCAGAACTAAAGTAATATGAATAATTTATGAAACATTCATACTCACAATATCACAATATGTACTAAGTGAAGGTGTAATGCTACCTCACAGTCCATAAAAACACCTGGTGGCATTTTGCTCCCTATCAGAGCTTTATACTTTATTGACCTTTGATAAAGCTCTGGTAGTGAGCAAAATACCGTCAAGGTGATTTTACGAACTGTGGGGGTGGCTTATTACTTTAGTTCTGGAGTTCTCTACTTACTCACAGCCACTTAATTTTTGGGTGCAAGACTGCAAGCCTTTTTTAATTTCTTTTGCTTATGGTTAGTCTTACGCACTTCAGCCGGTGAGTGATCCCTTGTGAGTTTGCTCCTTTGTTGAGATAGGACTATTCACAGAGGTTCTTAACATAAACTTTGTCTCAGGCATGAAGGAGAAGGTGACATGGATGAAACAGAGGTAGAAATCCTACCTTTAATAGTATACACATACCCATCAAGTAAGGACTCCAATGAAATAACATATACCTTGGATAGTGCAGCATATGTTTTGACCATGCAATTGTCCAGACCACATTTTCTGAATTTGAGGTGGCTAACAGCAGAAATAGAAGTAATTATCTCCAGGCTGAATATCAGTAATTATCTACAGGATGGAGTAGGTCTTCTTTAATGTGCCCCCTGGAGAGCTAATCTACTGCTTGAAATGAATGTTAACTTTTAAAAGTAATGAGCTATTACTTCTTATACAGTATCTGAATTAGTTTATAGTGTACGGTAGAACACTGTTCTGCATGGAAATCCATGCTTAGAACAGTAATGTTCTACTTCACGCAGTGTATCACAATGTTGTTGTGCTGCATTGAGCACGTCACTAGTGCAGCACAACAACATGGAAAGCACACATGCACAATGAAGTGGGATGTGGCAGTGAGAGCTGGCCAGGAAGTGAATAGTACTTGAGGAACCGTACCCTTGTAAGTTATTTTTTCACTTTCGATGGGACAGAGGAGTAAAAGTATGATTGCCCATACACTTTAAAAGATTGTGTATGAGCAATCATACACAAACGTTGCAGCTGTGGGACAACTTTTCAGCCTTGATCTGCTACCTCATTAGTTGAAACAGCAAAGATTTAAAAAAAAACACAAACTAAAATTGCCGTGGCCTCACTTAACAAGCGGTCAGGTGAGCAGTTCATTAAGACAGTTTGGACCCAGACTGACATAGTCGGCTCTTTGTGTCCAAACTATCGATTTGAAGGCTTTGTTCTTTTTTTTTAATCACTGGTACAATTACGGGGTCAGAGCAGGTTGGGATTGTAGCAAGGAGGACCGGTATCTTCAGGGCCAGGAATGTAGTGAGGACCGGTACAGGAGCGTGAGCATAAGGTATGAACCTTGTGAAATTAAATTTGATTCAACTTTAAACTTTATACATGTCTGGAAACAATATACTATATAAAATAGTGGATGGGTGACCATCCACAGATGAGACTGTTTCCATCTTGGGAGCTGATGATGTTATAGAGACCTCTCGAGCTTCGCTGTCGAGGTCTCTATGACATAATTTATTCCCTTGATGGAAACACAGCCTTGTTGTGGATGGTCACCTATCCATTGTTCTATATGTTTTTTATCCATTTGCTAATTAGAAATTTTTCTACCTGATAATACTTGGTGCTGTATGTGGAACAATACTTTACCTGGAAATTGACCTAGCTACTGCAATTCTATTCCTCTTGAGTACTGTAACATCAGAAATGACCAAGAAGAAGCTGGCCTGGTGGCACTGAGGGTTGAGGCACTGGATGTCACACCACAGCTCGCAGTATGCTGGTGACCTGGGTTCAGGACCGAGCTAGGGCTACAGGGGGAAGGCAAAAGACAGATTGAGCAGCTGGCAGGCAGCTCTCCTCTACGGGGAGGGATGTTGGGTTTCCCCAGCACTTGGTTGCCTCCCAGTGGAGGATAGGTGGTAGCGCCATGCCATGGGGGGATCCTGACAGTAGGCCGGGAGGGTCGAAGGAGCCATTACTGGAGCCACTTTGTGCACGTGCGCCTTCACCCACATGGGCATCTGTGTCCTGGGAATAGGGGAAGAAATGGATAATCGGGGGCCACTGCTGGATGAAGCCTTCCACACTGGCTCTGGTGGTGCTGACAGGAAGAGGAGAGGGTACCTGAATGACCGTGGAAGCCCAGTGTCTGATGGCCTGACACGAGCCACTGCCCGCCGAGAGGATAACACTAGATAGGGAAAAAAAAAAGAAATGACCAAGAAGAGATGATCACATGCTGCTAGAGCAGTCATTTGCAATTTCACAATAAGAGAGGTCACAATGCTGATGCAGTATGAAGAAGAATAGAACTAGATATGTCAGTCTCCAGGTAAAGCATTGTTCTTCACATCACACCTAATAACCTCAGGTAGAAAACCTATTGAGAAAATGGAAACAAAAAAATACTTCAGAGATAAAAAGTAATACCTCTCTGCTTTTAAAAATTAGCAACATATTCTTGCTAAAAGTGCCACAAGCTCTTTTAATTGTAACATTTTCTGACTACAAACACTACCAGCTCTTTAATAAAGGGAAAATGGAATGTGTTTTTATGTGGGGATCCTGTTGTCATTCACTCTTTGGCAATGTGACTGCAGCACAATGGAATACATAATTGTTAGATTCTGGAATCTGACCCCAGCTGTACAGAATGCTAGTATTCCCCACCCATGTAACCCTCAAAGATAATGACAGAGGGCACACAGATCTGGTGTTCTGACTGGCTGGTTGCCACCTAGTCAACCTATTATAAACAGAGATTTTTATACATATGGAAAGTGAGCCTTACATTTTAACACAAGTACCCTCAGCAAAGCATTATTTGCATAGATTTTTGAAACCATAGCATACCACTGCCCATCCATCAGGCTAGAGCTACTCACATAGTCTTTAAACAAATATTTGGGTACATTTCACCACTTTGCCGAATGGTATAGAATGTTGAAAAAAGAGGACCAAACTACCCTTCTATGTTATTTATATAATATTGTTTAGGTTCTATTTCAGGTGATGCTACACAGAAGCATAGAATTTGATTGCAGATAAGGAACAGTTGGCCACCCAGTATGTCCATTTTCCCTGCCTATCCTATCCTGTCACCACAGATCCTTCTTGATCGCTGGCTCACTCCCCTCCCTCTTTCTTCCCAACTTAGATTCCCTTGTGCCTGTTCGATGCTTGCATGAATCCCACCACCATTTTCACCTACAACTCCTCTACTGGCGACTGCTCCAGGCATCCACCACTCTTTCAGCAAGGAAGTACATCCTCGCATCTCACCTAAAATTTCCCCTTCCAAGTTCATTGCATGTCCCATTGTTTTGTACATCTTTTTCTCTGAACAATGCTCCCCTACTGTACCTTATTTAACCCTGTGAGGTATTTATAGGTCTCTATCATGTCCCTCACTTCCCCTCTCTCTTCCAGGGAGTACATATTCAGGGTGACAAGTGAAGTGGGTGCATAAGGAAGGTTGCTGTCCATTATGGCGACTCCTTCCCGGCACAATCCACTCACGGCGATGGAAAGGTAGGGTGACCGGATGAGGGGGTGGGTGAACTATGCGACAGGATGTCGCTATACGTATGCACTCGGGGGAGTGGGAGTGAGCACAGTGAGCGTGGGCTGGGAGGGGATGGAGAAGCTGTAGGGGGTGGCGCTGCGGTTGCTGGTCAAGCTGCGTTGTGGTGTCAGGGATTGGCTAGTGGCTGGGGTGGCTGAGGTACTGGGTTTGAGTCTAGGTGCTGGTGCGATTCTTCATTACACTGACCCTAACCTTTTTTTTACTGCTTTCACCCCCCCCAACATGTACCCCCCCCCTGGAGCTGAGAATCCTTAAGTAGGGGGGTGTGGGGGGCCAAGTCCCCCGAGAGGGGGTGGTGTGGGGAGGGGATGAAGCTCCCCCCAGAAAGCAGTAAAAATCTGTCCTGGCACCATTGTTCTGTTGTCAGAGTGCTGAAAATGTGATTAGCATTCTGACTGAGTGATAACGGTGATCGCCTTTAGGCATTCGCCGTTATCAGATACAGCCCATGTTCAAGTCCTTTAATTTCTATTTTTTGGGCTTTTGATGCAGCCTCTTCACCATTTCAGTTGCCCTCATCTGGACAGCCTCCATCCTGTCTATGTCCATCTTGAGATGTAGTCTCCAGAACTAGACACGGTACTCCAGGTGGTTCTCACCAGTGATCTATACAGTGGCAACACCACCTCCATCTTTCTGCTGGTGATACCCCCCTCCCTATGCACCCCAATATCACACTGGCCCTGCCCACTGCTTTATTGTACTGTCTTGCCACCTTGAGGTTATCAGATATGATCACCTCAGGTCCCTTTCCTGTTTGGTGAACGTCAGTACCTCTTCTCCCATTTTGTACTCTGCCTCTGGGGTTTTTTGCAATAGGGGAACTCATTTGTACTTTTTTCTCACTGAAACCAGCTGCCATGCCCTTGACCATTTCTCAAGTTTTCTCAGATTTCTACACATGTCAGCCTCCTAGCATTTTTCCCATATGGAAAATTGTCATAAGTGACATTGAAAGAATCCAGTCTCATAGATGTTTGATCTAGAGTCCTGCAACATGAAGCGGAGACTCACCATGAAGCTCGGGGGGAGGATTAGTTAGGGTTAAAGGTAGGAGGTACTTTTTTGCCAGATGATGGTGACTCTGCGGAACAGCATACCAGTGCAGGAAGTAGATACAAAGACAGTACAGGTTTTTATGAAAAGCCTGGACAAATTTATCCTTACCAAAGATCACTCGGTACTGTGGTACTGTGGGTAGTAGAGTGGGTAGGGAATCTCTATTAATTGATATGTGTTTATTTAATATACTTACTTACCTGTTTATGAAGCAGACAGGTGGATATTATGGACCTAGAGCTGCTCCTAACCTTAACTTGTTACCGTGTTTTACCTTGCTACATTCACAGTTCTGTAGCAGATCAAGAACTGCACCCCTCTAGGTAGGGCCTCATCCACGTCTTGTCAAGTGGCAGAATTCCTTCCCCTAGCCTGCTGGTCATCCCTGTTGATGAACCACAGCATTCTGCTTATCTTCTTGACAGCAGCCATATCTTACTTGTCTTGCTTCAGACCCTTATTTATTATAACTCCCAGATTCTTTTCCCCCTGCACTGCAACAAGAGGAATCCCACACAGTATGTAGGTCCTACCTCTGTTCTTCATATTGAAGTGCAGCACCTTGCTTTTGGCTCCATTGAATCTGAGGCTCCAGGAGTCAGACAAATCACCCAGCTTGTTCAGGTCCTTCTGAAGTTGGTCTCCTCTTCAAGGGAGTCCAGCACCATTGCCAGCTTAGTGAAATCTGTAACTGTAAGCAGCCTGATAGTGACCCTAGCTTTCAGGGATTTGGTGAATACAGTGAAGAGCAGTGGCCCCAGCACTGGTCACTAAGAGATGTTACTGAGTACTACTCTTTACTTGAAGTAGTGCCCCTTCACTACCACAGTGTGCTTCCTTCCCCCAGCTCAGTTAGTAATCCTGTATACTGCATTGATTTACTTTGTCCAGAGGTTTCTCATATGCCACAGTATCTAAGGTCTTGCTGATGTCCTAATAGATTATGTTAAATACCATCCCCTGTCCACCATCCTGGTCACCCCATTGAAGAAGGTGACCAGGGTAGTTTGACATAATCGGCCTCTCATAAAGTCACACTGAGGAAGGCGAGAACCTTAGCCTCAACTAAGTGACCCATTATTCTATCCTCAATGATGGTTTCCAGGACCTTGCCCAGCATTTTATGTCAGGCTGACTGGCTTGTAGTTGTTGGGGTCTGAACCTGTCCACTTCTTAAAGATGGGTACCATTTTGGCTACTTTCCATTAATCCAACGCCACACATGTTTGCCAGACTCCTGGAAATGGACTGCAAGTAGAACTACCAGTTGTTCTTTTAGCTCCACACTGATCGTGGGGTGTATCTCATCCACTCTTTGGAAGGACAGACATATGGGCCTTTTTCTGCCAATGTTATCTATGTATCTATGAAATTCAGCTGGCTTAATCTTTGCAAGGTAATCAGTTACCAGGGCAGGTGTGATACTTCTGATACAATGGGCTTTCCAGATGAGCCTCTCCTTCACTAGGGGTCCTTTGGGTACACTGAAGCATAGAGTTCCTTATGCATCACAGTCATTGCCTCTGTCTCTCTCACAAGTCCCCCCCCCCCCAACAACAAATATTGAAAACCATTCAGAGATCGGGGGTGCCACCAACAATAAACAAGCAAAATACGGAATCAAAATATAAGTAAAATAAAGTAGAACATGCCATCATTACCAAGCAAGACATTTACAAAAATACAGCTGCAGCACACAGTTAATAAAAAGGGGTACATAAATATATCACACAACCATGTAAATCAGTTAATGAATGCAGGGCTCACTGACACATTTTGTGTTACAACTGAAGTTTCCTGGGGGACAGAGAACATATTTTCTTTAAATACAATTCCTTTCAAAGTGAGAGCATTTTTTTCCCAAATTACTTAGTATTTACAAACATATACAGTATATAGAAAACTAGTGATGCTCGAATAGCATGAAATCTGATCTGATCAGACTGGGTCAGCTAGTCAGAAAAATCTGAAGTCAGTTCTGAAATCCACTACAAGGTTGGATCAGATTTTGTATTGTGGACTTTGAATTTGATCTGACCATCCACCAAATTCTAGTCACCTGCAAATTAAAACAAAGCAGTCCCTGGTATCAAGTGGCATGATCTAATGCACTGCACCTCATCCCATAAATATAATTGTTCTGAAGTCCCAGGTATCCAATAGCAACCCCTTCCTCACCCCATGTCATGCAATTAAAAAAAAACAACTTACTGTTGCATTGTCATCTGCCTGATGACTTTCCTTGCTGTCTCTGGTTCAAGTGGAACCCCCTCTCTCATATCATCCCAAATAACAGAATAAAGTCAAGTGGTGTTATCTATGGCATCCCTTTCCCAGGACCCCAATGGCACTTGGCACAGTCCTCCAGTTAGCTCTTCAGTCATCTGCCACTTAATCCCAATGGCAAACAGCTTCTAATTGTTCTAGATGTAACCTCCCTTAGGTTCGGGGAGAAAACATTTGCTCAGCATCATGGCTAGGTTTGTACTTCTGGCCAGTGGTGCCCAAGTAACTCTAGACACAGGAAGCAATAACTGAAATGTCCAAACCAGGAATGGGATTCTAGAGTGTGGCTTCCATTCACATCAACACAGGAACAACAAAGCAAAGATGGACCCCCACAGGGATACACTTGCTGGTAATGCAGATTACAGAGGTCAGAGCACATCTTCTTCACTACATGAAAACCCTCAGGTTCTGAACTACTCTGGGCTCACACAGCCCAAACTGGTACTCTTCAACTTTGATTCCTTGACATGGCACTCCGGCCAGTCCTTGAACACTTTTCCATATAGCATGGAGTTTGATGGTGGCTCCCTAAACCACCCATGAGCACTTTCTAGCTCTAAAGGGAAAATCATCCTTAATCCCACATCTGGGTACTTTCTGCAGACACTGGCCAAGTGCCTGGGAGGAAGCTATAGGTGCCCAAACTGAACCCATAGAGGTCAACCTGGTTACTCTAGATGGGGGTCTTCTACGTCTTGCTCCCAAATCTATACCCGGCCATTCATTTGGAACAACACCTTTCTCCGAAACTACTGGTTGTAGATGCTATCTCGAAATGTTTGTCACATTTAACATTCTACACTGTATTCAGGTGGTGTCCTGACTTAAAAAGGTCTGTAATTGGCTTTGTCCATTCCTTAGACCCTGACTGTTTCAGATGCTTCCAAGTCATACACAAATTAAAAGCACTGTACTTGGCAAGTCTTCTCATGATCCGACAGTAGGCAGATACTTTTCCACTAATCTCTGTCTTAGTGAACACAGGCTCTCTATCAGAGCAGACTCACTGTGGTATGCAGGTGCCCCAGGGCTTCTTTCAAAGGAAACAACAAATTCTCTGGATCTCAGTACAATTCCCAATTTCAGGCAGCTTTTCCCCTCTCCAGGCAGGGCCAGGGGATTGCTCCTGAAATGCTGGAATTCCCCCCATCCCTCCGGGGATGGAGCACTCTGGAACAACACATGGAACGGTCTCTACCACTTCCTTCTGGTCTCTTCTGTGTTCCTCTCTAGGGTGAGAACACACAACCCACTTTCTGATGTAGCTCTAATTCAGAGCTAGGCTCTGAGGGGCTGCCAACTTCAGTACACCTCTTCCTCTCACAAGACTCCACTGCAGACTCCTCAACACTGACTTGACTTCCCCAAAATTCTACAGCTAACCCCTGTAGTCAGCATTCCAATGTGACTTATGCTGCTGTGAGAATTCTATGGTGGTGTCATCCCTCCAGTTCAGCTGAGACTGAGAACAGAGTGAGACGGTGTGAAATCCATTTAAATGGTGTCTCGCAAGCTGCCTTTCCCTGCCTGCCACTGGTTCTAAGTGGTATTCCAGTAATCCCGGGGAACAAGGGGGTTACATAGAGATGCTCAGTAATATTGATTCATTAAATTGTGTGATGATTTTTTTCATGCAATTGAATGAATGAATAATACAGAGCAATGCTACAACATAGCAGCTGTTTCCCATAAAGGTTAGATAGTGTTTGGCTCTGATGGTGATTGAAGGGTTTTGTCAGTCACCACTGGGGAAACTGGGTAGCTGGTGTCAGGGGACTGGGGACTCTTTCATTGGGGGAATAAACTTGGGAGTAGGAGGTGGAAGGGAGAGGGAAGTGAAGTGCCGCCCTGCTGCTTCAGCTTAGAGTGATGCGTAGTGGATCCAGAGGATTGATAAGGTAGCAGGAGATGGGAGGGAGCTAGATGCCATTTTCCACCTGGGGACAAATAATTTAGCCAGAGACTGTGTAGGAATAGTGCAGAGTAATTTCAGGGAGCTAGACAAGGGCCTTAAGGAAGTAGCATGCACAGTGATTTGCTGAGGTATTACCTGCGTATGGTCAAGTAGAGGAAAGGGCACTCTGCACTAGGGCTTTTGATAATTGCTTGAAGGCATGGAGCATAGAAGAGGCCTTCAGTTACATTAGGGACTTGGGATCAACCTGGGAGGATATGGGTCTCTATAAGGGAGATGGCCTGCATCCTTCCAGGAGGGTGACTGCAGTCCGTAGTAGAGATGTTGCAAAGTTTTAATCTGCCAGTGAATTTTTGGTGAATTTAGCAAATTCACCTTTGTGGATAAATTCATAGGGGGCTATGCACAAAGGGCACTGAAATACAAGCTATGTGGTAGTAAACCATGTGCATCCCTACACAGTGTGCAGGGCATGGAAGCAATGCGGCATTCACGACCACAAGCACATGGCACACACACAGATGGGGCGTGAGTAAGCACTGCATGGAGGGATGTGCAGACAGGATGGGGGCATAACCAGGAGAGATGGAACTACCCCTTGATCCCACCATATAAGACAAGGTGGACCACACTATGCAGCAGCACAGCTGTGAATGCAGTACAGCAACAGTGCGCAGGAGAGATGGCAGAATGTCAAGAGGACACAGAAGCACCAGCTGAGGGTGATGGAGTAGGAGGCAGGGGAGGATGACGGAGACATCATGGGGGTGGAATGCAGACAAGCTCCACCCACTTCAGCAGTGGGCATGTTGTGGCGATGGTAACTGACATCAGACAGCACTACGACAGACTGTACGGGGCCCTGGCACTCACCACCCCCCCCAGAGGTGAAGGCCCAAACGTGGCTGGATATTCAGGCCAGTGTCAATGCCTCAGGGTCGGAGGCAAGGACACTCACAGCAGTAAAGCACAAGTAGTAAGACCTCCATGAGGCCATCAAGAAGAAGCTGGTGGCCACTACACAAGACTGGCACAGCACGGGTGGTGGCGCCCCTGCACAGGACACACAGCTGTCACTCGAGGAGAGACTAGTGGCAGAGACCCTTACACAGGTGGCAGTCCATGGCATGGATGGAGGGGTGAACACACTGGCAGGTAGGTGTAGTGTGGGGACAGGGTGGGTGGTGGCTGGGAATGCACAGGCAGCACCACAGTAGTGCCTCCCTCCCCCTCCCGCAGACATGGGCCATGCACCATGGGACACAGTGGCACTGCACTGCAAGCACCACACAACGGGGGCACCATCAGGTAGGTAACATGGGCCAGCATAGTGTGACACCCCTGCAGGGCTATGTGTAAGATCGGTACATTGATGTACAGTATGTTGTCTCCACAGGGACAGAGATGTATACCGAAACACAGATGGACAGTGACAGTGAAGCAGAGCTGATCATCGTCCACACTGAAGAGGCTGACAGCAGCGTCAGGAGTGAGGACTGACAGGACATGGAGCCCACCGATAGGCATGGCAGCGAGCCGCCCCTGCCCCCGGATTCACCTACACCCCACTCTGGCGGTGGGACAGGGCAGCCCCGGCACTGTACCACAAGTAGCAGCATAGGCACCCCACAGAGCCACAGACAGTGCTGACAGCAGTGATGAGGGCCCATCCACAGGCACCCGCAGATACGGCCGGACACCCCAACATTACTCATACCAGAGGGAACAGTACCACGTGCACCAGCAGCTGGAGCGGGACCACCTCACCAAACAGCGGAACACCATGACCGCCATCGCCACTTTGACCAAGGTCACCCATGCCATCAGCAATGGCATCACATGGTCCGCCATGGCGCTGGAACAGATCCTGCAACACCTCCGTACCGCACCCGCCACACCTCCAGCAGGCCTGCCCCCAGGGCCACAGGTGCACATGTGTATAGCAGCCACACAGGCCACTGAACCAGACCATGGACCAGGGCAGAGTGTGTCCAGGGACCCCCCCACCCATGCTGCACCCAAGTGCCGTGGCACATGCCACACTGCCATGGCCAGAGCATGGCACTGTGGCAAACAGCACCGGCCATGCCACCAGTCTGGATGGCTGGGACACATTGGATGTGGGCACACAGCCTAGCAATGATGGCTCCCAGGAATGGGTGGGGTGCAGGGAACTCAGGGTGGTGTGGGCACAGGTGGCACCCTGGAGGCTGGGCAAACATGCGTCGACAAGGTCCCAGTCCCAGCCCAATGCCTCGGCCTCATGACAGCTCCAGCATTGCGCCCACACGTGAACAATGCATGTCCCTTCCCAGCCCCCCATGGCCCCCCACTGCCCCACCCCACCTTGGATGGCCACTCAGCAGGTGTCAACATCATAATGGCCATGCCCTGCTGATGGCAACGGTCACCACATGCCGCCCGCAACACTCTGGCAGAGGCCGTACCATGGCCATGCAGGGTTCACCAGGGGAGCGCTGTCCAGGACAGCCATGTCACACCTTCACTGTGTGAATGAACCAGTCACAAGTGCAAGCCACTCACAGTGCCCTGCTCCACATGTTGTGCACCATGGCCATTGTCATCATCCTCGTTATCTGCCATGGGAACCGGGGGGTGGCCCCAGCAGCATAGGCACAGCCTCATGCTTAGCCAGGTTGTGAAACATACAGCAGACATCGAACACCCTGCAGGCCCTAGTGAGTGATAGCATAACCATGCCCCCCCCCGAGTGGTCGAGACACCTGAAGTGCATCTTTATCTGTCCAATTGTCCACTCCACAATGCTGCATGTCCTTCAATGCACGATGTTGTATGCTGCCTCTGCCTGGGATTCCAGTGCCAGGATAGGTGTCATGAGGTAGGCATGCAGAGGGTATCCACTGTCACCTGCAGAGAGGAATGAGACACTGTGAGCGTGAAGCAGCATGACACCATGTTGATGTGTGTGCCGGGCATGCGTGCATATGTACACAGTAGCCAGCCATCGAGTTGCCCTTCCTGCAGCATTGCACTGAGGCCAGTGGCATCCAGTACGTAGAAATCATGCATCGAACCTGGTGCACATATCCGTGAAGAGGCAGGAACATCACAAACCACCTGACAGTTCACACTGTGGAACCCCTTCCTGTTGCAGTAGGTCTCCTCAACTGCCTTGGGGGTCATGTGCATATTGTCAATGGCCCAGCACATGTTGTGCACCCCATGCATGGCAAAGAATCCCTGGTTCATCACACATAGCTCCTGTGCATTCTGGGGCAGGTAGACATGGTCCCCCATGTGTGGCAGCAGAGCATCAGTGCATCCATCACCTGTGCCATGGCATGGGGCACAGAGGACTGGCTCACACCGAGTGCATCCCAGGTCACATGCTGGAACAACCCAGTCACATAGTAGGACAAGGTGAACATGACCTTAGTCTCTACAGACATCACGCTGGAGTGCCGGGTCTTGGGTGCCATGGCTGTGCAGACCATGTCGCACAGCAGTGCAACAATTGGCGATGGGAAGTGGAATCACTCCAGGCAGTGCATGTCCCACCACCCTGTGGCATCGACCCTGTCACGGAACACCTTGGGTCATGGCAGCCAATTCTGTCACCTCATGTCTTGCGCCTCCAACAGTAGCAGATGCAGTCCCACACCTGTTCACATCCTGAATCTCTGTGTCAACCTCTCCTCACACAGTGCAGCTGGCAGACACCTCTCCCTTCTAGCCCCATGCCACCATGGAAGTGGTGCCTGCAGCCGCTGGCATGCCCTCACACTGCCCCATGTCCCACGGTAAGTGCCCATGTCCATGCAGTGCCCATTGCATTGTCTGGACTGTACAGAACACAGTGTACACCACTGTAGACAGAATGGCTTGGTTCCCACAACACCTGTTCAGGGTGTCGGAGGAGACATATACCCTGAACTGGAGTGCAGGGGACCTGTGGCAGGCCTGTGCAGTCAGTCAGGTGGGTAGTGTGTGTACTTCATGTGCTGCTCTGTGCCACTGCACGTGTTGGACATGTTTCTGACTGCCACCCCCTTGTCTCCCATGCAGAATCCCCATGGCTGGCCAGAGAGGATTGAGCTGTGTCTGCAGGTGCAGCCAGATGGAGCCCTCTGCTATGTGTGCACCTCTGGACAGCGGCACCAGCTGTACTGGTGAAGGAACCCCAAATGCCTGATCCTGAAGGGGAGGGCAGCATGCTGTTCTATGAAGACATGGGCTACAGGTAGTGGGAGGTGTATGTCCCATCACCAGTAGGTAGTGGGGCGTGGGGCGGCTTGGCGGGTCATGTGTTGCATCTCCGGGACTGACATGTTCCCCCTTGTTTTGCAGTGCTACAGGGGATTGGTGTGGTGTATAAAGCTGAGGAAAATCAGCCTCACACTGCAGGAACCAAAGGATGGTGAAAGCACCACGAGCAGCGATGAGTACCAGCCTGAAGTGCAACCAGCGAGGCAGTGATGGGTCCTGCCGCCACTGAGTTTGGTATGTGTGGAACACACCACTGTTTTGATGGACACTGTCTAGGGTGTGGTGCAGTGCAGCTGCTCTGTTGGCAGGCTGTGTGTGGCAGGTGCCTGCTGCTTGGGGGGCACAGCTGGACAGTGGGGTTGTCTGTACCTATTGGGGGGAGTATGCTCCCTGTGTTGTGTTTTGTGTGCCTGCAATAAACAGTGTACCTGCCACCTGTGTGTTCATTGCCTCCTGTGGGTCTGTTTGTCAGGTGATGCCATGAGCTGTCCCCAGCTGATGCACCGATGGGTGTGGGCCCTTGTGCCTGGATCTGCTGCATGGTGCCTGTGCATGCCATTTGGCATGCTCACATGTGGTGCATGGGTCTGTGCTGCTGTGCCTGTGACACCGCCAGTCCATGCTGTGAGTACCATGTGCCATGCCTGCTGCTTTATGCAGCCCACATGTGGACCATGTGCCATACTGCATGCCCTGTGTATGGTGATGTGCCATACAGCATGCCCTGTGTACACTGACGTGCCATATAGCATGCTCTGTGTACAGTGATGTGCCATATGGCATGTCCTGTGTACAGCGACGTGCCATACGGCATGCCCAGTGTACAGCGATGTGCCATACAGCATGCCTTGTGTACGGCTACATGCCATACGGCATGCCCTGACTATGGTGACATGCCATACAGCCATGTGGCATGTATGCCGGCCGTGCCTTGCTGGGTGGGTCTGCACTACGGTGGAAACTGAGTTGGTATGGTGGCATGGCCCAGGGGTGCTGACCACCTCCACTCCAGCATGCTATGGTGTAGTAGGGACAGCGGCGGTCATCCTGTCATCAGTGGCTCTGTCGTGTTCTGCGCGCACCTGTGCATGTGTCCTTATGGCTGCTTCTGTACTCGGATAGCTGTGCACCCCTGGGCCTGCGCGCATCCTTGTCGTACCTGTGATGGTGCATGCGGGCAGGTCCAGCTGCTCTCCTGTTTCCATGGCCACACCCCCACAGTGTGGATCCATGGTTGCCCTGAGCAAGGGTACACATGGGTCTGCTGCGCACCCACCATGCATGCTGAACTGCCTTTGCTTGTGTGGCCTCGTGTCATATTGTGCCCTGCACTGCCTTGAGCACAGTGCGTTGTGTTTGTGCATGGTACCCATAGATTTTTGCTATTTACTGTGGAATTCGCCTTTTGTAACCTGTGGTACAGTAAGGAGAAATTTGGTCAGAATGAGGCTACTGATAAACAAGTGTCTCAAGGTCACACTAAAGAGCTTTTGCATGTTGCATGGTACATTTCTGTAAGTAAGACAGCTTCACTTTCAGTTTTGCATTGTTAGAAGTTGCAGCCATAGACATGGTCAGATATTGCTTGAAATTTCTGTGATAGCTTTGGAGAAATTCCCAGCATGCCTGCAGTACCACTATGAGACACTAGAGAGAATCTCTTTAGATATACTGCAAAATATCTAGAAATATCTGACTGTTTCTATGGCTGCAACTGTAGTCAGTGGAGGAGACAGGAGCTTGACAGCTTTCACTGCAGAGACTTCTAAAATTAAACCTTATTATCCACCACTTTCTCAGCATTTTTATATTCTTTCATTCTCTATTAAGCCTTTGAGTTCTTATGTTATTCAGTTGCATTTTCTGACCTTTCTTTGCTATATGTTTTAAGCTAGGAACCCTCTGTGTTTTTCCATTTTCCCCATCTAATCTGTCTGTGTTTCTCTCTCTCTCTCCCCCTCTCCATCTCTTTCTCTCTTTCAAATGGAATCTCATGTGGGTTGTGTGAGGACTTATGATGGGGGATGGGATGCCATACTCCTTCGGTGTGCATCATCCAAGGGTGCTCCAGCAGCCCCCTTCCACAGCAGTCAGAGTCAGAAATACAGCAGTAGACTCCATCTCCCCCAGCTCCCACTACAGCTCCACAAGCTTCTCCAGCTGCACAGCATCCCTCTGTGCCTCTCACCCTGCAGCAGCCTGAACCCCCAAGCAGCCTCCATCTCCCTCTGCTCCCACTCAAGCTCCCCTAGCTGAGCAGCATCCCCCTTCCCACTTGCTCCACAGCAGCCTGCAGCCCCTGAACCCCCTTGTGGTACTACCACCAGCATGGCAGGCTGACATTTCCGAGGAGCCCTGCCCATCCTCCTCTGGATCTGTGCCACCCAGACTAAGGCAGCCACATTCCTCCCTGGCCTGGGAGTACTTCACCATGGACTCTAATGATGAAAGCCTGGTGACATGCAATATCTGTAATGGGATGGTCAGCTGTGGGAAAAGAGGGCAACACCTTGGTACCGGTGACCAACACACACCTGATGATCAGTTACAGGGAGCAATGGAAATCCTGTAAGTAATGATGCACCTTCTGTGCCCCCTAGGGAGGAACTACCAAGATCAAAGCCATGAAGGAACAAGCACCAGCCCCAGCCCCAGCACTGGCAGCAGCACCAGCCCTAGTACTGGCACCTGCATCAGCCCCAGCACTGGCAGCAGCACCAGCCCCAGTACTGGCACCTGCACCAGCCCCAGCACTGGCAGCAGCAACAGCCCCAGCACTGGCAGCAGCACCAGCCCCAGCACTGGCACCTGCACCAGACCCAGCACTGGCACCTGCATCAGCCCCAGCACTGGCAGCATCACCAGCCCCAGTACTGGCACCTGCACTAGCCCCAGCACTGGCACCTGTACCAGCCCCAGCACTGGCAGCATCACCAGCCCCAGTACTGGCACCTGCACTAGCCCCAGCACTGGCACCTGTACCAGACCCAGCACTGGCATCTGCACCAGCCCCAGCACTGGCACCTGTACCAGACCCAGCACTGGCACCTGTACCAGCCCCAGCACTGGCAGCAGCAACAGCCCCAGCACTGGCAGCAGCACCAGACCCAGCACTGGCACCTGCACCAGCCCCAGCACTGGCACCTGTACCAGACCCAGCACTGGCACGTGCACCAGCCCCAGCACTGGCATCTGCATCAGCCCCAGCACTGGCAGCATCACCAGCCCCAGTACTGGCACCTGCACCAGACCCAGCACTGGCACCTGTACCAGACCCAGCACTGGCACCTGCATCAGCCCCAGCACTGGCAGCATCACCAGCCCCAGTACTGGCACCTGCACCAGCCCCAGCACTGGCACCTGTACCAGACCCAGCACTGGCACCTGCACCAGCCCTAGCACTGGCAGCATCACCAGCCCCAGCACTGGCAGCAGCAACAGCCCCAGCACTGGCAGCAGCACCAGACCCAGCACTGGCACCTGCACCAGCCCCAGCACTGGCACCTGTACCAGACCCAGCACTGGCACGTGCACCAGCCCCAGCACTGGCACCTGCATCAGCCCCAGCACTGGCAGCATCACCAGCCCCAGTACTGGCACCTGCACCAGCCCCAGCACTGGCACCTGTACCAGACCCAGCACTGGCACCTGCATCAGCCCCAGCACTGGCAGCATCACCAGCCCCAGTACTGGCACCTGCACCAGCCCCAGCACTGGCACCTGTACCAGACCCAGCACTGGCACCTGCACCAGCCCCAGCACTGGCAGCATCACCAGCCCCAGTACTGGCACCTGCACCAGCCCCAGCACTGGCACCTGTACCAGACCCAGCACTGGCACCTGCACCAGCCCCAGCACTGGCACCTGTACCAGCCCCAGCACTGGCACCTGTACCAGCCCCAGCACTGGCAGTGGCACCAGCCCCAGCACTGGCACCTGCACCAGACCCAGCACTGGCACCTGCACCTGCCCCAGCACTGGCAGCATCACCAGCCCCAGTACTGGCACCTGCACCAGCCCCAGCACTGGCACCTGTACCAGACCCAGCACTGGCACCTGCACCAGCCCCAGCACTGGCACCTGTACCAGACCCAGCACTGGCACCTGTACCAGCTCCAGTACTGGCACCTGCACCAGCCCCAGCACTGGCAGCAGCAGCAGCACCAGCCCCAGCACTGGCAGTAGCACCAGCCCCAGCACTGGCAGCAGCACCAGCCCCAGCACTGGCAGCAGCACCAGCCCCAGCACCAACACCTACATTAGCACCCACACCACTGCAAGACACCATGGTGGTGATTGAACTTATGAAATGCTGGTACCTACTGTTGCACTGTTGAAGTATCCCTTTCAGGATTTAATTATAAAGCACGTTAGGGAAGTCTACTAATATATATATATATATTTCTCCCTTATGGAAATTATCTCACAGACAAGAAATTATGAAATAGTGGTAATGTATTATTTCTGCTACTGCTGTGTGTACTGAGCTGTGTGTCACTCCCCTCCCCTCCCATTTCTTGTAATACACTTTCTGTTAATTTAGTGTGAAAAGCTTTTTGCCAATGTCATCTTATGCCAGTCTGTCACACTGGCACAGTCATTGTGTAATGCACCTTAGCTGAAATATTGCTCAAAATGTATTAATGCATTCTGTGTCCCCTGAATTGTTTTCAAGCTCCAGAATAAATACATCAGGCTGATCCATGCTGCTACATGGTGTCATTTTCTGTGTCAGTTACACCAGTACTCTTCCTGTAATGCCCTTTGAGGGAAATTGTGCAAAAGGCACAACATATGGCAACTCTGTCCTCCAAGAATTATTCTTGGTGAGAGGAAGAAATAATTAATCCTGCTGCATGATGCTACATGATGCCACACTGTGTATTACTCCCACCAACACAGTTTTTGTTGAATAAATTATTATATCTGGAAGTGTTTGCATAAAGCAACTAAATGATATGCACTCCACGAATTAATATGGTGCTCTTGTGCTCTGCAGCAAGTGTCACACCACAGTATCTGTCCTAAAGAACTGCATTTAACCAAAATGATGGATGTTTTTTCATGAAATTATAATGTCTATTTGTGGTACTGATACAGAGGATGATCTTCAAGTACTGCGTTGTGTCCTATCAGAAAAGGTATGTATTTTTTGCCTCATTTTTTTTCAACTGGGGGTGTGTGTGTGGAAAAAGTGCATTTCTAACCATTTGTTCCTGTTCTTCTCTGTACTTGGTATTTAACACTCTGGTATTTAAATCCTATTGCTGCATGGTTCTGGCCCAGATCAGATTATTTAATTTAGCAGTGTTTCTGACCACAGAAGATACGTTTATTCTTTTCTAATTCACTTTTTTGTTTGTTTTTAATTTTTGAAATGTTATTTGTATGAAACTGTTTCCTGCTCCTGTTTTTTCTCAGTTCAGGTTTATTCTCAGCTGTCTGACAAAAGACAGTGCTAATGACCATAATTCACATTGGATACAGAGTGTGGGTTGACTTTAGTAAGACTTTGACAACACACAGCGTTGGAGAGGCAGGAGGAAGAGGAGGAGGTAGAGGCTGTACCCCCACCACAGTTCCTTTGAGAAGAGCTAACTAGACTTGAAATCAGATCCACTGAATTTTTCTGAGGTCCCCCAAACTATATAAGGCTGCTACATCATGCAGGTGCTACATGGTGCCATATTGTCTACCCCGCAACAGTTCTTTTACCGAACATTGGGGAAATGGTGTGAAAAGTTAAACAGACATGAAATCAGAGCTCGTGATTTTTTCTGAGGTCCCCGGAAAATTGTATAAGGCTGCAGCCGGATGGTGCTACAAGGTGTCACACTGTGTGACTGTTCCTTCACCACAGTTCTTGTATTGCACATGAGGAAAAATGGTGCAAAAAGCTAAATAGACATACAATAGCTTGGCAGAAGGCATCAGGAGAAAGGACTGCTGTGTGACTGAACTTCTCTGCTTGGACTAAAATAGAAGAACTTTTGTATTTGGACCTTTAATTTAGGGTTAAAAAACTAACATACAAAAAAAAAATGTGTGTGTTTGGGTTAACTGAACTGAATGGGTATCTGAAGAGTTATCTAGGTGTAAATCTCAGGTGACTGAAAGGACTTAACTGCTGTGAGGTTTAAATTACTTGTAGAAAGATCCGGTAAGTAGGTGGAGCTGCTTAGCTAGAGGGAAGCTACATTTAAAGACTGCCTTAGAAAGTTTCAGCTAATAGCTTGGCAGAAGGCACCAGGAGAAAAGACTGCTGTGTGATTGAACTTCTCTACTGGGACTATATTGCCCTCCTTGCCTCCCCTCTACCCCCACCCCACCCAAAGCTAGTTCTATTTTTATAGGCACAGAATTTGACTGACAACAGGAACTTCCTGTTTAGGGCAGGAAGTGAGTGATCACAGAACACCAAGGACCCACCATCCTAGAAGGGCAAGAAAGAGTACTCCGGCCCCTTCTA
Source organism: Neoceratodus forsteri (assembly GCA_016271365.2). NCBI lineage: Eukaryota > Metazoa > Chordata > Ceratodontiformes > Ceratodontidae > Neoceratodus > Neoceratodus forsteri. The sequence goes on along the minus strand of CM057455.1, from coordinate 760,141,349 downwards.
GCTTGCTGGAGGTCTGCCTCTGAGCAAGTAAGTGGTCTACTGAGAAATATAGGATATTCTTGTCTCGAACAGGACAATCAGGAGCTTAAAGGGCACACAGGCAGAAAGTAAGGAGAGAGAGAAAAAACAGAGGAAAGAGTAAGGATTGCAAAACAGTTAAGGGGCCAGAAATAAGACATGATTGGAGTGGTGCAGTGCAGTGGCTGTGGAGCAGCAGTCTTCCGGGAGATGTTCTGGAGGATGCGGTGTTGTCCCATCTGCAGGCACCTCTCTGGGCTGAGGGAGGAGGTTGCTCATCTCCAGGCTGAGTTGGCCAGGATTTGTGGGACCTCCTCTTCCATCCAGGGACCACCAGTGCCACTGCCGTTGCCTCAGAGGTTGCCAAGAAAGAGGAGCAGTTGGACCACAGTGGGCTCAGGGAGGGTGAGGGTGGTGGAACAGAGGCACATCCCTCCAGTTGTACCTCTCCACAATTCCTATGCCATTCTGGCAAAGTGTGGTTCCTCTATGGAGGCACCCACAGTGGAGCCAAGGAGGATGCTGGGAACCTCCACAAAGGAGACCCACAGGAGGGTGGCAGGGAACCCTGCAGGGGAAGGAAACAACTCCTGGTGGGGGAATCCATTGTTAGGAAGGTAGAACTGGGGGAGGAAGGGGAGAGGGAGGTAAGGTGCCTGCCTGGCACCATGGCTTGGAGGGACAGGGAGCGAATCCTCAGGATTGCCAGAGCAGCTGCACAGGGGAGGGAGCTGGATGTCATTGTCCACCTAGGGACAAATGACCTGGCCAAGAAAGGGATTAGAGAAGTGCAGGAAGAGTTTGTGGAATTAGGGAAGGGCCTTAGTCAAGTAGCACGCACGGTAAGCTTCTCGGAGGTACTACCCATCTATGGCATAGGAGAGGCTAGGGTGTTCCTACCATGGGATTCAATCAGTGGTTGAAAACTGGTGTGAAGCTCCAGGGATTTGGCTTCACTTGGGGACTGGGGTCCACCTGGAGTGATGCAAGCCTATACTGGCATGATGGGCTGCATCTGTCAGGGGAGGGGAACCAGGATCCTAGGTGATAGGTTTAATGCTTCATTGGAAGCTTTTAAACTAGCCAAGGGGAGGCACTGAAAGGAGCAGGAAACTCTAGCCCCTCCCCAAATAATCACGGTAGTAAGTGCAGCAAACACCAACATAGAGGAGTCGATAGGAGAAGGGCAGGGTAAATGAGAAAGTGACAAAGGCAAGAAGGACAGGGATGGGGCAAAAGGGAGTAAGGCCATCAAGAAATGGAGGGTAATGAGTACCAATGCCCATAGTCTGGGCAACAAGCCCTGAGCTGATGGCCTTAATGGAAGAGGGATGCCTGGATATCGTAGCAGTCACAGAAACATGGTACACAGAGAACCATGACTGGGATGTTACATACCAGGGTACATAACCTACAGGAGAGACAGGCAGGGGAGAAGAGGGGGGAGAGCTCTCATGTAAAGGAAGGATAAAACTAACTGAACAAAAGAGTAAACAGGAGGAGAAGAGGCATTGTGGGTCACCTTTGGAGACTGGAAAGGGCACCACAATCCGCACAGGGTTATGTACAGACCCCCATGTCAGGGGAGGGAATGGACAAGGATATGATAGAAGGCATTCTTAGAATGGCAGAGAAAGGGGAGATACTGTTGATGGGAGACCTGAATATGCCAGATGTTAACTGGAGCACATTTGCTGCAGCCACATCCAAGAGCAGGGCCATTCTTGATGCCCTACAGGTGGCAGGCATTAGACAGCTAGTTTCGGAACCCACTCGTGAGGGAGCAATCTTAGACCTCATACTTTCAAACGGGGGCAGTGAGAGGATCTCAGATCTAGAAGTGGGTTGCCATCTGGGGACAAGTGACCATCAAACAGTGTGGTTCACGTTAAACTCAGCTACAGAGTCAAGCCATCAAAAGTGAGGGTACTGGACTTTAGGAGGCTGACTTTGGCAAGATGGAAGAGTGCCTCAGAAAAGCACTAGCAAACAGGCTAGAAGGAGGTGTGGAGCAACAATGGGGAATTATCAAAACTGCCATCACAGAGGCAACAAGCCTTGTGTGAAGCAAATAAACAAATCAAATGAAAGAAAAAGCCACTATGGTTCTCAAAAGAGGTGGCTGTGAAAGTCAGGAAAAAAGATAGCATTCGGAAGTATAAGGAAACACAGAAGGAGCAGGACAGAGAGCTGTACCAGTTAAGACAGAAGGAAGCAGGAGGGAAGTCAGAATACAAAGGCCCAAACTGAGGAAAAGATAGCCAACTCAGTTAAGAAGGGGATAAAACCTTTATAGGTACATCAGCGAGCTGAAAGACAAAGAGAGGGATAGTGAGGCTGAATAGAATGAACAGTGGGTGGGCAGAGGGGACAGTGAAAAGCAGGAATACTGAATGAATATTTCTGCTCAATATTCACAAAAGAGGAGGGGAAGTGCCTCATCCAATTAACAGAAGCACTTTGATAGGGGGTCGATCCCAGTCCTTTCACAGAAGAAAGGGTTCTGCAAGAACTCCTAAAACTGAAGGTGGACAAATCAATGGGTCCTGATGGAATTCACCCCAGAATTCTAAAAGAATTAAGGAGGAACTAGTGAAACCACTGGCTACTCTTTTATAAAATGGGGGATGGTGTGGTACCCGAGGACTGGAGGAAGGCGGATGTGATTCCCTTCACAAAAGTGGGACCAAGACAGAGGCAGGAAACCACAGGCCTGTCAGTCTGACCTCTGTGGTAGGGAAAGTGATGGAGTCACTGAAGGAAAGAATAGTTGAGTACCTAGAGGCCAGTGGAGCACAGGACCCAAGGCAGCATGGGTTCACAGCGGGAAGGTCATGTCAGACGAATCTAATAGATTTCTTTGACTGGGTGACCAAAGTAGTAGACCAGGGAGGGCTGTGGACATGGCCTACCTAGACTTTAGCAAGGCATTTGACACAGTCCCACACAAAAGATTAATAGTCAAATCTAACCAGCTCTGAGTGGGACCCAGGGTGGTAACCTGGGTAAAACATTGGCTGAACAACAGGACACAGAAGGTAATTGTAAATGGAGTCCACTCTGAAGAAAGGGGGGTTACTAGTGGGGTACCGCAGGGTTCAGTATTGGGTCCAGTCCTTTTTAATGTCTTCATCAGTGACATTGCAGAGGGACTGGAAGGAAAAGTATGCCTTTTTGCAGATGACACAAAGATCTGCAACAGGGTTGATACACAAGGAGGCATGGAAAGGATGAAAAAGGGACTTGGCAAGGTTGGAGGAATGGTCAGAAGTATGGCAGCTAGGATTCAATGCAAAGAAGTGCAAAATAATGCACCTGGGAAACAAGAACCCAGGGGAAGAATACACAATGGGTGGGGAGGTAGTAACAACAACAAAAAGGAAAGGGACCTGGGGGTAATCATATCAGATGACCTTAAGGTTAGCAAGCAATGTGAGAAGGCAGTAGGGAGGGCTGGGAGTATACTGGGATGTATAGGGAGAGGCATCATCAGCAGAAAACAGGAAGTTGTTATCCCTCTGACAGACAGTTGGTGAGACCCCATCTGAGTATTGTGCCCAGTTCTGGAGACCCCATCTCCGAAGTACATAGACAGGATAGAGGCAGTCCAGAAGAGGGCAACTAAAATGGTGCAGGGTCTGCAAGAGAAGCTGTATGAGGAGAGACTAAAGGAGCTTAACATGTATACCCTTGAGGAAAGAAGGGAGAGGGGGACATGATAGACACTTTTAAGTACCTCAGTGGAATCAACAAAGTCCAAGAGGATAGCATCTTTTAGAAGAAGAGACTTGCAAGAACAAGGGGACACAATTTAAAGATAGAAGGAGGGCGATTCAGGGCAATGTAGGAAGTATTATTTCACAGAGAGGGTAGTGGATGCATGGAACAGCCTTCCTGAGGAGGTTGTGGGTCTAAAACTTGTGGATAATTCAAGAATGCATGGGACAGACATAAGGCAATTCTTGTGGGGGGTAGGAAGAAATAGGCTGTTGGTTAACTAGGATCTGCGGCCTATCCTGTAGGTAGGGAAATGGGCAGACTAGATGGGCCTAGCGGTCCTTATCTGCCGTCAAAGTCTATGTTTCTATGTTTCTAATCAGAGCTCCTTAAGTTTCTTGAAGATCCATGAAAAAATATATAATGCTGCATGGTGCTACATGATACCGAACTATGCACAAACAAGTTCAACAGTATTACTTTGGACATGCAGGTAAGTACACTAGGCAATCAGAAACCAATTTGCAGGGGTATCACGTCAAGTCTGTGCAGAACAAAGGAGCGTGGTCAATACCACGTGGTCAAAGTGTCGAAATATGGAACAGTGCAGTATATAAAACAACACTTGTGTGACACTACATGGTGAGGAGGTGCCTTAACCACATGCAGTCATTCTTGAGTAGTTGGAGTGGTTGCTCATGGTGGCATTGTGTTGCAATAGTAAATCTACACTTAAGAGAAAGGTTATTTTTTCTATTCATGGAGCAGTACATAATGTTGTGCACATGGCAACGTTTTTCTCTTTACACTGTTTTACCATTAGCTGTTATGGACTGGTGCAGTTTTGCCTTGTGGGGTTTTGACTATGCTGCTTTTTTACTGCACTGTATTATTTTTTAGCAGAGTTGATGTGGAACCATTTGCAGGTATGACTTGAGAGATTACATACAAAATGATAAACTAGGCAACACATACCATTTTATACAATAAAATACAGTAAGCAGTGAGGTGTGAAACATGATTAACGAAGCATTAAATCATGGAAGGAGAAAATGTACAAACAGTGTCAGGGTTGTCACAGTACATCAATTGACACACAAGTACACAAGAAACATATAAGTACTACAGTATAAGGGCAAAACAGATTATACAATGTGGTGGAAATCTAAGATTGATCAAGTTCTGTGGCAAAAGCTCTGGCCAGGTTAAGAAGATGTATACAGTACCTAAGACAAAACATAGGTACTGAAAGGCCGAGATGAATTTCAGGTGGTATGGTGTTGCCAGTCGTTGGGCTGCATAGGTAAAGGATGATCCGCCAGCTCTTGTTCTATGCTGGGGGACAGTTAGTAGGGCACTATCACCAGACCTTTATGGGTTGACAGACGATGCCCACAGGTTTGCGAAGAAAGGCGGGGAGTAGATGTTGATGATTATGCATCATAATAAAAATAAGCCTCCCCAAATCTGTGGTCCCCAAGGGAGGATGGGGGAAAGCAACCCAGCCTGTGATAAAGACAGCAGTGATGAGTGAGTCTGTTAGATGTTAATGCAAAACGATAAATACTGTTGTAAGTAATATTCCACCTAAAGAAAGAACATTTTGAGGGAATTGAGAACACTGGGGCTCCTTAAAGAAGCTTTGGGAAAAGCATTCCACGGGTGATGGTGGGATGAGTTGGGAGGCCAGATCCTTCATAGCCCAATTTGTAGGAAACACCCAATATACTGTAGAGTTTATTATTTGCAGACACCCATTATGTAAGTCATGTAAATGATGGAGGGGTCAAGTGTAACTCCATGGTAGGTGAAGGAAGACTTTGAGGGGATTAAGTTATCACTAAGATAAATTATGGATGTACTGAACCACATAGACTGATTCTAGCCATATTCAGAATCTGTTTGTCTACATACAACCAGTTGCACACAGACCGTAGGTCAGTAGTGAGATACTGGTTTATCTTATCAATACTTTGGCGCACGCATGGAGAACCAGGTCATCAGCATTGAGGATGATAGAGCAATGGGACAGGCATTGATTTATATGATTTATGTGCAGTGGAAACAGAAATGGACCTAGAATAGATAGTTGAGGGACACCCACCAGAGTTGGAGCAGGGTACAAGAGGAAGGTCCCATACTTAACGCTCTGGAATCTGTTTGCAAGATAGTTGCTAAACCGAGAGACAGCAATAGGTGAGATTCTTGGGTTAGCACATTTGCTGCATAGTAAGGAGTGATCTAGCAAATTAAAAGCCTTTGCCAAGTCTATTAAGACAGCACCTCTAAGCCTAACTATATCAATCACTGAAGCAATATTGCTGGTTAGTGTTAGGAGGGCAGTAGTAGTGTTGTGACATTTTTGAAAACAATTCAAATGAAAAGGTGAACACAATAAATATTTTTATGATTCAGTCATCATCCTCAAAGCAGCACCCCTCACCATCTTCCAGACAGAAGCTGTCTCCACATGGAAATTCTTTTTCCATCCCTGCTTCATCTACCTCAGTAAAAGGCAATTTTCCAATGCCAATAACAGTAGATTTTTCATGCCCAGTGTCACCACCACTGCCAATTTCATGCAGTAGGAATGCTGACATTATTGTGTTCTGTGGAATGTACCCCAGATTCGTTTTAAGAAATGTCAGCATTCCAACATTTTTAGGGCACAATACTCTAGAAAACCCCCAGCTGACAACTACTAGTCAAAGAGGACATAAATGCCCTAAAAGGAATAAAGTGCTAAAAATGATTGCACACAAAAGCATTTTAAAACAGTGGTTTGTACAGTGGCCACATATGATTCAGCATTTGACACCCAAAATAGTGTTTTATAAAGAGAAAAACAGTACATCAATGCAGTCCTTTTATAAAAACCCTGGTGGTTAGTGCTTCATGAACATATACCTTGTGCATCAGATCATTAGTTAATTATATTGTGCTTAATCAAGCACCCACCACAATATGTGTAAGTAAATCAATCCATTACAAAAAAACAGCTAAAAACAGGCTAATTTGCCTACCGGTACATATAATTATTGTAATTTAATATTTATTAAAAGTTTCTGATAGCCCTAAAACGTATCAACATTGAAAGGGGCAACTGTGATTTCTGGTTACCCCACTCTCAGTGTCAGCTTTTGCGCCACTGTCATCCACCCCCCCCCAGTTAGCTATTTAAAGTCCAGGGAGTGTGAGAAGTGCAGCCCCCACATGGGGGGTGAGGGGGGCAAAGACCTCAAAAAACAATTGTTTCCAGAAAGGACACTTTGGTGTTGTACCTCCCAGGAAAGGAATACCTGGTGCTGTAATGCTAGGTGTCATTTTGCTGGCACCATAATCAATGTTGGCAAAATGTTTTCCGCTGCAACATGATGAAACTGTTTTTTAAATTGCCATTAAAGGAAGCATTTTTGTTGTTCATTTGCATCACCAGGTGAAGAAAACAGTCCAGCTCCCCATATGATGCACAGGGGAAATGCCGGACCTCGCTCAACAACGAACACAGCAAAATCTGGCCAATGGAAAATCATGTACACAATTGATCACAGTCTGGGAAACAGGATCCCAGACCTGCAGGTAACAATGACAGAGACTAAACTGGACATAGTAGCCATTAGCGAGACATGGTTTACCAGTAACAACACTTGGGAGACTTCAGTACCTGGCTATGTACTGTTCAGAAGAGACCGAGGTGCAAAAAGGGGGGGTGGAGTGGCCCTTTATGTCACTGAAAATATCAAAGCTACAGAAATTCAGAATACACATAAAAGCCAGAAGAACTGTGGGTCACCCTGGAAACAGGAAATGGGATAGCCATACAAACTGGGGTTGTGTACAGGCCTCCAGACAAGGGGGAGGACATAGACATGTTACTGTTAGAAGATATACAAAACATGACAGTTAAAGGGGAGGTTCTGATAATGGGATACTTCAACATGCCTGATACAGATTGGTCAATACCAGTAGGGACATCTGCCAGAACTAGCAACATGGTGGATTCCCTACAGGGGAAGGGCCTCAAACAGCTGGTACAACAACCCACAAGAGACAGGGCTATCCTAGATCAAGTACTGACTAATAGGGAAAGGATCACAGATCTCCAGGTTGAAGGTCACCTGGGGGCCAGTGACCATCACATGGTATGGTTCAATTTGGCCACTAGAACTAAATCATCCCATTCCAAGGAAAAAATATGGAACTTCAGAGGAGCTGACTTTAATAAGATGGCCAACAGAGTTAAGCTAGCCCTGGCAAAAAGAAATACAGGTGAGGGGGTACAGGCAAAGTGGGCAAGCATTAAGGATGCAATACTTGAAGCAACATCCCATTTTGTTAGAAAGAAAAAGAAGTGCAAAAGAAGAATGATAAATAGATACTTCTGCTCAGTATTTACTGAAGAGAAGGTAGGGCAGGGCTTGCAGCTCATCACCATGGACACAGGGGGGAGGGAGGTGTGCACTAGTCCCTTCACAAAAGAAAGGGTCCTACAAGAGCTCAATAAGCTCAGGGTGGACAAGGCAATGGGACCTGATGGCATACATCCCAGGGTACCAAAGAAACTAAGGGTGACCCTAACAGAGCCATTATCAGAACTGTTTAGTGAGTCTCTGAGCACAGGAGGGGTCCCAGAAGATTGGAGAAGGGTTCATGTGATCCCGCTCCACAAGAGCGGTAGCATGGAGGAGACAGGGAACTACAGACCAGTCAGTCTTACCTCAGTAGTGGGCAAGATTATGGAGACACTCCTTAAGGAAATGATAGTGCAACACCTGGAATCCATAGGGACACAGGATACAAGACAGCATGGGTTTACAAAAGGCAGGTCCTGTCAAACTAATCTCATAGATTTCTTTGACTGGGTAACCAGAGTGGTGGACCAAGGGGCAGCAGTTGATGTCACCTACCTTGACTTCAGCAAAGCTTTCAATACTGTTCCACATAAAAGATTGATCAATAAGCTGGGCAGGCTTGGGGTGGGTCAGACATTGGTCAACTGGGTGGCAAACTGGTTGACGGGCAGAAAACAGAGAGTGGTGGTAAATGGTATACAATCAGAAGAGATGCAAGTCACTAGTGGGGCACCTCTGGGATCAGTCCTGGGGCCAGTCCTCTTCAATATCTTCATCAGTGACATTGCAGAGGGACTGGAGGGTAAGGTTTGTCTGTTTACAGATGACACCAAGATCTACAACAGAGTAGATAATCCAGATGGGGTGGGCAGAATCAGAAGGGATTTGGATAGACTAGCAAAATGGTCAGAAGAGTGGCAACTGGGGTTTAACGCAAAGAAGTGCAAGATCATGCACATAGGGAAGAGATACCCTGAAGCCACCTATAGGCTGGGTGGGACTTTGCTGGCAGTCACAAGGGAAGAAAGAGACTTAAGCGTCATCATCACTGATGACCTGAAATCATCCAAGCAGACCTCTGAAGCAGTAGGTAAGGCTAGAGGGATGTTGGGGTGTATTAATAGGGGTATCACAAGTCGGAAGAGGGAAGTAATAATCCCTCTTTACATGACACTGGTTAGGCCCCATCTGGAGTACTGCACACAGTACTAGAGGCAACACCTTCACAAGGACATTAACCAAATTGAGGCAGTCTAGAGAAGGGCAACCAAAATGGTGCAGGGACTGCATCAGAAAACATATGAGGACAGATTAACGGAGCTCAACATGTACACCCTAGAGCAAAGGAGGGAGAGAGGGCGATATGATTGAAACATTCAAACACCTTAAGAGCATTAACAAGGTGAAAGAGTCTAACATGTTTCAATATAAGAAAAATAGCAGGACAAGAGGACACAGCACGAGATTAGAGGGAGGCCGATTAAGGAGTAATGTGAGGAAGTTCTTTTCCACAGAAAGGGTGGTGGATGCATGGAACGGCCTGCCTCAGGAAGTGGTGGATATGAATACAGTGCAGGGCTTCAAACAGGCATGGGATAGGCATAAGGGAGCAATACAGATGAGTATGAATAGATAGGCCATTGACACAGCAAAGGCCAATGGCACATTCATAAGGTAGAAAAATAAATGGGCAGACTGGATGAGTCTTGCAGTCATTACCTGCCATCAACTTCTATGTTTCTATGTTTCTATATTATACATCTGGCAATGATGTGTCCTGAACGGACAGTTGAGAACAAATCTTGCTAGGCAATTATAAGATTTATTAACTTTGTCCAACTGTTTTAGTTTTGCAAAACCATAAACCAAATTACCATATTCTAATACTGGGATTATTAGCTGTTGTGCATTTTTTTTTCCTTGTCTGATGAGATACTATAGATGAAGATCGCCATAAAGCACCAATTCTTGAATTTACTTTTTCTGTCATATAATCTATATGTGCATTAAATATGAGTGAACTATCCAAGATCACCCCTATTGTGACGTGGGATTGCCTGACGGATATAGGCAGTGTCTCCACTCACTGTCTGTGTTGCATGTTCAAATGGTGTTAGGATCATTATCAGGCCATCTATTAGATACCACTGTTCTGTTCTCAGAGACATGGAGACTGCAGTATTGTCACGACTTGTATGCAGCAGCAGATATTCCAAAATGGTTTTGTACTGCTCATACAAGAGCTCAATCATGTGCAGTGTTGAATTTCCACTGATCATGTCTTCCAGCTTCATCTAGTGCTGAGGTAGTTTCTGGATCTGCAGCTGCTAGGACTGGGTAAAATTTATCTTCTACTAGTCATTCCATTGAGGTTCTATTCAGATTCTTTGGACTGTTACTGAACATAGAGTAGCTTGATTAAATGCTGTCACATTTTTGAACTCTGAACATATTGGAATGCATGATCTCATTTACTTGGGAGTCCTTGACTAGTTAAATTCCATTGGGTAAATATTGTAGTGATTGGTGTAAATGACGATGTGTTAGGATGCTTAGCTCACATACATAGTGAATATACACTTTCTTCTAGCTAGTTATCTGCCCATGGGGTGGTAGGGTTTGATTCCACTGAGTTTTTATTTAGAGTCCTTAGACTGTCTCTGTACATATAGCAGTCTGATTATTATGCTGACACATTATTGAACTCTGAACGTACCAGGATGCATGGTCTCATTTACTTGGGATCCTTGACAGTTTTTTTTTTATTTCCCAATTTGGCACTTATACTGACAATTGATAGTACCTTGTATAAAATCCTGTTACAACACTGAAGGTTTTAATGTTTATGGAATACAGTGTAGTAACTGGTTGAGTGTATAGTTGGAAAAATGTCTCCAGGTATGCCTTAAACTGTACAGTGGTGTGTAACTGTTGCTCACACTAGGTTAACTTTATTTTAAACCCTCTTAATGCCATATATAGAAAATTTCAGTTATATACTGTAGTTTTCTTTGTTTTTAAATTCAATAATATCACATTTTAACATGTACTTAAGTGAGAATTGAATCCAACAGTTCATTAAGACTGTATTCACTGCACATACTTAGACATTTAGAATTTCTAGTAGTTGAACTCTTTGCTGGGAAGGTTATTATCTAATTGAGATGACATTTGACCTTTAAAGCATCTCAGCTAATAGCAAACTGGTGAGGTCTGGTTCAACTGTTTCTAACTTCAGTGATGGTTTAAATGAATATTTTAAACCAATGAGAATTCTTTCTGTTCTTTTCATGTCTGATATGGGTGTTAACAGTATGTGAGTTTTTGAATAACTGTCATAAGGGTCCAAGGAAGGACTTTGTTAGTCTGAAAGCTTAAGCACTCTGTTCTTTTTGTAACATCTATGTTGGTCTAATAGAAGGTATGAAACCATTTGCTTCTGGATCTATTCTTCCACCAGTGAAATTCTGATTTCATGTCCTCAACATTTTATGACATTTCTAGAAAAATGTCATGAAATGTCACCAGAATTGTGATTTTAGTTATTTCCATCTAATTTAAAAAGGTGTGTCTACATTGCACCAAATGTGGTATGCTGACTTCACAAAGGTCCAAACAGCAGTGTACCGAGTTTTCAATCATAAAGATGACTGAGGTATAAGCCTCCAAACTTTTAGACATTTTAAAATTACATTTCACAGTTATGTAAACTGAAGAATATTTAAGCCCCTATAACTTTAAAACAAGAGAATGGAATATCACCAATTTGGTCAGGTTCATTGGCCCTAAATATTAGGCTTTGAGGTCTCCCCCATGACCTAATAGCACAGTGTTATGCTGCCATGCTGATGACCTGGGTTTAGAAGCAAGCCTGGGAAGTCACATTGGTAGGCAGGCCATGGCCAAGACAGCTGCTGCTCAGTAGTACATCTTGGTCAGGGAGGGATGGCAGTGGGTTCCATCAACTTGCCAACCCCTGTGGCTGGGCCAGGGAGCTTGCTCCTGCAACAGGAGAAGCTGTGGCTATATGAGGCTGACAGAGGCACCGCTCTCATCAGGGGACATGGGAGGGGGAAAAATGTCAGATCATTATCTTGAGTGGTGAACCATGAAGAATAGTCATGGACATAAATGTGCATTATCCTGACTTTTTGCAGTAAGCCAGATAACCACCAGAGCGTACTTTGTGGAAGCACATGCATGTGCAACATTTTTTCTGTACAGTGCCACCTGCTGACTCTTTAACAACCCTGTATATAACAATGCATATTTTTACAATTTGAAAACAGTGGCACCAAGTGATGCCAAGCCTTACAACTACAGTAGTTGTGACTTAGGCCATTGTGACAGAAGTATCTGGATATCTTTAGTCATGATAGAGCATGCTGCTGGGCATCAATGTCACAGGAATGTTGGAGGGGGGTATTGTAGGGCTATTTGGCTAGAGCAGGTAAGGTTATTCAGTGATGATAAGTACTTTGTGAAAGTTAAATTCCACAATTGCTTTTCTAATGGTATTTCCCTTATGTCCATGAATTTATGATCAGTCTTTGCCAAATAGTAATTTCTCAAGTATCCACAATAAAATGTAACCTACTAAACCACATTTATCTAGTTTAATTAGATTCCAGGACATATTTGCTTTGGTATGCATGCCAAATCTCAAGTGTGGTAGAGGGATGACAAAGGGAGGGGTGGGGCAACTACAGCTAGTGTTGTTAGCTGCACACTCGAGCAGACCGGTGGTCTGTTTCTGCTGGCATATTCGTATGTTCGTATGTATTCTTACAATAGCAGTGGAGCTACAAACATCCAAATATTTTGAAAAGTTTCACACAATTGAATAAGTAAGCTGAAAAAATTTGAATTCCTGTAACTAACAAGTTACACAACCAGTTACCTTTCTGTGTATCAGTTTTTATCACTCTACTAGGAAAGTATGCAAACAAATGTTCATATAAATATATATTTTCAGAAATATTCACATGAATAATAAATTGCCAGATTTTGAGCTCCTATAACTTCCCTGCCTCTCTTCCAGTTGTCATGATACCTAGCAAACTTTTAGGTACTCTTCCAAACAATATGCATGCCAAATGACAGATCTCTAACTGTAACACTGACCAAGTTATGATTCACAGATTTTCATGGAATTTCATGAAAATTCCTTGAAATTTAGATTTACTAATTTTGCACAGCCCTAGCAGCTGTTCAGATGGTCATGGGCCTGTCTTGAATGGGCAAAGTGGGCACAGATGGAATGGGTGACAGCCAGCATGGACTTGATTTCAGGATATGATAGAAACGTGTGTACTACTAGATTAAGACTGTGTGCCATGCACGGCACTCTGAGAACCCCCCCATCACATTCAAGCCATTATCACTTGCAGTGAAAACTGTTTTCAGGGAATGTGGGTGCAGGCACTCATCAATCTCAGTTAGGAGCAATTCTAGCATTTTCAGACCCATGTGTAAGTCAGTTACACTCTTCATTGCCAGTGTGACATGCTGGTGAATACCTGGAGTGTTGTTGTCACTGCAGTGGGGCTTAGTACATTTATTTCCACTTACAGAGTCAAATACTACCCCAGGTACCTGTGCCCAGTGAGCTATAATGCAGAGATAGGAGCGGCCAAGCTGTTTAGCCACTAGTCCACATATTTTTACTAAGCTGTATGTATAAGGATGCTGACTGGATCAGGGCATGTATTACAGTGCATGACATAGTCCCATAAAGTTCAGGAATGGCATGTGTGAAGTAGTTTTGTTATGGAATCTGTCATTTAGGACAGGCATGTGCCATCAACTTTCGGAATCCAACATTCTCCACAATAGATAATGGACATGGATCCATTGACAGCATTTCAGCAGTTGCTGCATCCAGATTCTAAGCATGATTACTAGGTTTATTAGGTTTACTAGGTTTTTTATAGGAAAAAAGTAGGCCGTGGCCCATCTAGAATTTCCCCTACACAGTGTGGGCAATTTTAAGACACTGGCATTTTGTTTAGCAAAATGTCAAGACCCGTTTTAAAAGAGTCAACACTAACGGAATCAACTAATGACTGTGGTAATTTGATCCATAGTCTGGGTACCCTGACAGAAAAAAAATTTTGTCTAAGGTTAGTTCGTGCATGAGGGACAGAAAGTTGTTTGTTATGGCATCTAGGCACAATTCGTCTCTCAGTAAAAAAAAGTCTACATTTGTTCATAAGCTCAGGATTCTTCATTAACTTATAGACTAAAATTTGATCCCCCCTAGTTCTTCTGTTTCGCAGAGAGTGCAGACCTGTAATCTGTAATCTATAATGATAAGAACTATCTGCTAGTCTTGGTACCATCCTAGTTGCTCATTGTTGAATCTTCTCAAGTCGATTTATGTCACCCATAAGGCTGGGGCTCCAAAATGGGGACCCATAATCAATTAGAGGTCTGACACATGCTCTATAAAGAGGTATCAGGCATTGTTCCATTTTAGTGATGAAAGAGTGCTGTATTTGTTTAAGTATCCCATTGGTTGTATTTACTATTTTTAAACAATGATCAGTAAAGGTTAGACTGGAATTAAACAAAACACCCAAATCTCTTTCCTTGTTGGTAAATTTAATCAAACTATTGCTTATGTAATAATTGTATTTTGGATTTTGAGTTCCATAATGCAGAACCAGACATTTGTCAGTGTTAAATTCCATTTTATTTTCAAATGCTTAGTTTTCAATGTTTAGTAGAGCTAATTTAAGTGAATAAGAATCTTGAATATTGTCCCCACACCCCCAAGCTTAGAATCATCGGCAAATTTGGAAAGCCATTTTTTTTTTACTTATTTGCATATCACTAATATAAATATTGAACAAAATGGGTCCAAGTACCGAACCCTGTGGAACCCTATTGGTGACTGTACCAAGACTGGAAAAGCAATTATTTATGGTGACCTTATGTGTTCTATTTGTCAACCATGCACTAATCCATTTTACTAGACCATAGGAGAAGCCTAATGTTTCCATTTTTATGTTGCTTGCACGCATGTGCAATAAACATAGTGCCATCATCGGAGATTTCTGAGGTGTGCCACCTCCTCCTCCAATTCAGTCAGTGAGCTGGCAGGCGCGGCTTTCAGCTATTATGCATTTTGGAGCTGTTCATGACATGCTCCAAAATGCAGTGGCACACACAGTGGGGAGCTACGCTTCAGTGAGCAGATAAGAGAGCCCACTGAAGCGTAGCCTCCCCCACATGCAGGTGTGTTCGCCTCACACCTACTGCGCGTAGCCGACGGGGTGCCCAATCCCCTGCCAGGTGAGCTGCGCCTCCTGCCTTCTCAGTTGTAGGTGCCACGCTGGGAGCCCACCCCTGCGTGGCAATGAGTCCTTTGGCCGACCGGGTGCCTAACTTGCCGGCTGAACGCCTCAACATCCTTGTGCCACACTGGGAGCCCACCCCAGTGTGGCAAACAGTCCCATGATGTCTTTTTTTTAACCTGAAAACGAAACGAACCGCAGAGCCTCCCATGCCTCCCGCAACCCAGACCCACCCACCGCGCACTCCAGCTTCCCCACGCCCCCTCACCCCATACTACCTCCTCGACTCTGGCGCGACTAATCTTCGTGGACCGGGCATACGCCTGTACTCTTCAAAGCCGACCGCGAACTGAGGAAATGCCGTAAGCTGTATAATGGCTCAGATAGGGGGTTTCAACTTTGTTGCATATCTCAGGCATTTTTATTTTGTCAATTAACATGGAAGTGGACCCCTTCATGAATGATGTCACTGCTCATGGCGTTGTCTGGGCCCCAAGGGTGATTTCGCGGCGACTGTGCAGGACTGTGAAATCACCCTTTGGGCCCAAATACCACCATGACAGTGACATCATTCATGAGAAGGGTCCCAAAACCCCATGTTGAAAATTTGATGCACAAATTCCTAAAATGACTGTTTTACCAGCGTGCTATGCAGTTCCACGTTAAGCTCGTAAGTTAGCGAAATTTCAATATTTCACTCCAGATTTTCAACGTTGCCATTTTACCACACCTTCTTATGAGTAGTACAGCTGTCATTTTCCCATCTCACCCAAAATGTGTTTCTGCCATGAAGCAACAATGGCGAGTCGTATAGCGAAATCAATGCACGACAAATTAAGAAAATCACAGTGACACTGTTCATGAGCAGAGGTCTTAAAATGGCTATGTTGAAAATTTAGTGAAAAAATTCCTAAAAATGACTGTTTTACGAGCGTGCGTTGCACAGTTCCTATGCAGGCTCGTAAGTTTGCAAATTTTCAATATTTTCACTCCAGATTTTCAACATTGCCATTTTACCACACCTCCTTATGAGCAGTATAGCTATCATTTTTCACATCCTGCCCAAAATGTGTTTCCGCCCATGTAGCGCACAATGGCGCAGTCAGTGTGAAAACTCAATGAATGGGACACATTAACAAAATCACAGTGACACTGTTCATGAGCAGAGGTCTTAAAATGGCTATGTTGAAAATTTGGTGAAAAATTCCTAAATGACTGTTTTATTTAGCTGAAGGTTAGGCAGTTCCCATTATCAGAAGTTCGAAATTTTCAATATTTGCACTCCAATGACTTCCAAATACCTAAACAGCACAAAGAAGCAAGCAACATTCGGCATTGACAAATGCTTGTTTTAATAAGTTTGCCGTGGGGAACTCTGTCAAAGGCTTTGCTGTAATCCAGCAGGATGACATCCATCTGTTGTCCATTTTCTAGACCCATACTAATGTTATTGCATAAGGATAGCAGATTTGTTGTACAAGAATGACCAACTCTGAACCCATGTTGAGTGTTGTCATCTATATTTAATTCCCTCATTTCATTAACTAAGTATGATTTTATTATCTTTTCCATTGTTTTGCAAATAAGCGATGTGAGGTTTATGGGTCAAAAATTCTGAACAAATAATCTACTACCCTTCTTATGAATTGGAGTTATAGATGTAGTTAGCCAGTCTGCTGGAATTTTGGATGACTGTAGGGATCTATTAAATAATATTTTTAACAGTATTGAAATTGCTTCAGCAGTTTCAATAAGAAACCTGGCGCTGATTTGGTCAGGTCCTGGGCTAGTAGTTTTCTTTAAATATTTAAGAAGGGGCAAGATATCAGAAACAGTAATATTATAACTGTTATTGAAATTTTGGCATTAATTGGGATCCATATGGGGGATATAAGAATCTTTCTTAGAAAAAACTGAACAAAAATAAGAATTAAAAAGGTTGGCTATATCAGTATCAGACTGTACTATATCTTTCTGGAATTTTCCTGTTTATTGTTTAAGTAGGAGGACAGTGCTTTATAACCATCTTTAGTGTGAGCCAATTTGAACTCAGTTTTCATTTTGACTTTCTTGATCATGTTTTTTAGAGTTCGGAGAGATGTTTTATATTTAGTATAAATTATACTGTTCCCTGTAGAACTGCTAGATTTAAGTTTTTTAAAAATCTTTTTTTTTTCTTTTTAATCTGTAATTTAATGGATCTATTTAACCAGTTTCGTGTCCTACTTTTGTTATTGTATTTATTTTTTGGGGGTACATATTTTTCCTCTAGATTAAAGACTATATTTTTTTAACTTAGTCTGTACCTCATTTACTGTAAGTTCCTGAAATATTTTTTTCCACTGGAAACTCTTTAGTTTGCCAATAATACTTTCAAAATTGGCACTATCATAGTTCCTGTATGTTGACCATTTCTTTAATCTATGATGTTCTCCTGTTAGTTCAAACATAACTGAATAGTGATCTATTTCCTAAGGGATCCAATATTTTGATCTTAGTAAGTTTATGACTCATATTAGAAATTAGAAGATCAAGAATGTTCTCACCTCTAGTAGGGGAGGAAATTAATTGTGGTAAACCACTTTCTATTAAAATATTCAAAAAAACAGCATCTAATTTGATACTACTTGTATTTGTGGATAGAGATGCAGCAAATTTAATTTCCACTGGCGACATGAATGTGAAGTGGGCACTTCGCGTTGCCACTCTACTACGCAGAGTGGGCAATGCAAAGTGCTCACTCCGCCTTGTCATTACCACTTTGCGTTAAGGCGGTATGGCAATGTGAAGTAAGGCAAAGTCATTGTTTTAATGGACTTTGCATTCCTCATTATGATTCTAAGTGATCCACTTGGTGTTTCTGATTTGGAGCTCCTCCCACACATCACATGGCTTACAGTACTGCAAGTCACATGCTCTTTAGCTACGCAGGAAGAAAGTGAGTCATACAAGCAGACACTTTTACTTTCTCCTGTGCAGGCGGAGAGAGAGTAGTGTGTTTTGTGATTGCTGATACTTTGAGATAACAGCGAGGAGGAGATTTAAACTTTGATTTGGACCTGGCAGTTTTTTAAAAGCTACATTTTTTTTTTGTCTTTTCTGTACTCTGTATTACTTAATTTGTTTTTTCTGTAATTTTTTTCTTACCTTTATAAGTAGTTAGTTGTTTGCTGTGTCTGTGTGACTGTGTATATGTTGTGTGACAGTGTGAGTAGTGATTGCTCAGACTGAGGGAGCTCAGTAGGAGAGATGAACCATGGTGAGGGAAAGTCTTGGGTGGGGGCAGCTCTGGGAGACCGTGGTAGTGGTAAGCGTTGTACCATGCACATGTGTGGATGGCATGGGTACCCATTCCTGTTGGACCACTCAAAACTTGTGAGTGTCCCCCCCAGAAGCAGGACCAGGACCACCTCCTGTCCTGACTCTGAGGCAGTTGAACCATCACTACCACCACCACCACCAAGTACAGCACCAGATCCTCTGGAGCAGGATGTGCCTGTTCCCCTGAGCCCAGGTGTGGATCCCATCCCTGTTCAGCACCGTGACCATCTGGCTTTCAGTTCATCTGGCCATACCCTGTCTGTGCCTGGTCCACCATGCACCTCCATTGTTTGGCAGTTTTTTGACTGTGTTGGGGGGACAGCAGTGTGGTCAAGTGCGCCTATGTGAGGTGGAGGTGTGCCATGGGCCCCGGGGGACTCACCTGGACACTGGGGGTCAGCACACCCATATGCTCAATCATCAGCAGTTGGAGTGGCAGGCTGCCACAGAAAGGACCATGCCTGCACCTGCTGGCCATTCAGTGGCAGAGGGTGCAGCTGTGCATTGTGGCATCCCTAAGAAGAGGAGGGCCACAGCAGTAACTGCTGCTCCACCAGCACCACCACCAGCAGGTCAGCCTGTAGAATGTGTGGACCCCAGAGAACTGCATGTAACACAGGCTGACTTGGCAGTTCTCTGGAGTGCTGTTGAGGATAACAATGAGAGGGTGAGTGCTGTGGAGCAGCGGCCGGATCACATAAAGGAACATCAGTTGCAAATTATGTCCATGCTGGAACTGCAGCTGGATCGCCATGGGATCCCACATTATTATTTTTTTCTCACACCATGTGCCCCCCACACCTTCCTTGCTGTGTTATAAAACGTATTCCTCCACCATCCCCGACCCTTGTTTGTAATTATGCCCTTTTTTGTTGTCTTCCATATGCGTGACACTTTGTATTCTGAGCAGTGCAAGTATACTGTACTAAACTGCATGTGTGCATTCAGTCTTCTTTCCAGTCTGTGTATATACTGCAGATAATGTCCAAGTCCCTGACTTAAAAACAAACATTAATAAGTACAATGGTGGGGTGGTGAAGCACGTAGAGATACTACAAAACAGGCTTACAAAACATCCAAGTAACTATTAAAAAAAATTAATGTTGTGATTCATGACGTGATCGTGATCCATGATTTGTGACTGCATTTGTGACCGTGATGATGAAGAAACGTGAAAGCCTACCGCCTACTCCTGTACTTCCCCGATGAGCTGTAGCTTAAAACTCCAAGACTTAAAAACACGTATCAATGAGTACAATAGTGGGTGGTGAAGCCTGGAGATATACTACAAAACAGGTTTACAATACATCTAAGTAACTAAAAAAAAAATTAATGTTGTAATTCGTAGTGTGAATGATCATGAATCGTGATTTGTGACTGCATTTGTGACAGTGATGATGAAGAAGAATGTGATTTGTATCACGAGTGACTCGTGATGATGGTCCTGACTTAAAAATGCATATTAATGAGTACAATGTTCATACAGAATTAAGCACCACACCTGTCCAGTACTCTGAAGGGAAGTCAAAGAAACAACTGTGACTTAAGTTACAGATGGAGAGTGGGCCCTAAAGAGATGCAAATGCACAGACAGATTAAGATTGCACTGTGCACTGAAGAGATGCAGACACAAAGGCACAACACCTAACCAGTGCTCACCATCAGAAATTCAAATCTGGAAAAGAATACCTTTGCTGGTTGGGGCGGGCACGGGTGGGCAGTGTAATGCACTGCTGCAGTAACAGTCACTAGTACTAGTACCAGTAAAAATACCACAAAGAAGTACAAAAATCACACAGCTGCAGTGGATAGCAGCTTCACATTGCTGAAATTATTATGTGGCACAATAAAAGGTGTCTGATTTGATGACATACATCACACACATACTCACACACACACCAAGTAATGCATAGCAAATTGAAAACTTCAGTACTATAACCACATATTTTAAACAGACTGAAATTATGCACTGTGGCAGTAATAGTCACTAGTACTAGTATCAGTAAAGATACCACAAAAAAGTACAAATATCACACAGCTGCAGTGGATAGCAGCTTCACATTGCTGAAATTATTATGTGGCACATTAAAAGGTGTCTGATTTGATGACACGCATCACACACATACTCACACACACACTAAGTAATGCATGCAAATTTAAAACTTTAGTAATATAACCACATATTTTAAACAAACTAAAATTATGCACTGCTACACCACAACAATCAGCAAAAAAATGGCAAGAAATATTGAAAATATTACTGTGTGTACATTAACACAGTTATACAAGAAAAATATCACCAAAACAGAATGTACTTTATTTTTCTCCAAGTTAATCTACCTACACCACAGAAACACCCCTTCCCCAAAGCACACTTCCACTGTCTGTCAGTACTCAGACTGAATGTTGTACATTAACATTCAAAATCCATACACAAACAATAAACGCTCGATGATATGAGCACAGGAGGGTTTCCTATAATCGACGAACTAAAGTTTCAGCAAAAAAAATGACTCAAAAAGGCTTTTTTAACAGCTTATTGAAGGTTTGAGTTGTAGAGAGCTCTCAGAGCAGATTGTCTCCTACAGCTTCCTACACACACTACCCCAAACTGAGGCTGTGCAGAACAATCTAGAGCCCATGTGACCTAAAATCCCATGAAACACTGCAAAATTCACCTTTGGAGCTTAAAAACTAGGCGAAGTAAGGTGAAGTACATTGTTTTCAATGTACTTCGCCTTAAGAATTGGTGAAGTAGTGATTTGAGGGAGTAACACAAAGTCATTGTTTTCATGGACTGCAGTTACTCATTAATAACGCAGTACTCCGCTTATGCTATGAGCACTGCAAATTCGCCTTTACTCCGCAAATGACTCTGCAGAGCGAACTGGGGCCACTTCGCCCATCACTATTTGTGGACCAGTCAATATGGGGCATATTAACATATCCCATGATTATTACATCTTTATGATCTGTAAATAATTCAATATCTCTTAATAGAGCTTCTCTGTAAGTAGAGTCTGATGATGGGGGATTATAACAATTTCCCACTATAATTTGTGAAAGACCTTTTATTTGAATTGCCACCCAAATACTTTCAGTATTGTTTTGGGGTCGTAATTCATAGGAGGGAATATCTTCTCTTACATATAAATAGACCCTCTCACCTTTTTTGTCAATTCTATTTTTGTGATAGAGTTTATATCCCGATATTTGTTGGTTCCATACAGAGTTTGAATCCCACCAGGTTTCAGTTATCCTTTTAATATCCAAGTTTAATAATTTACTTTTTGCTTCTAACTCCACTAATTTGGAAATATTCAGTGATCAGGCATTTAGTGACATAAATGTACATGTTTTGTATAGCTGACTTACTGAGTGCATAAGACATGTGGGTAATTCCCCATTCTCCCCTTCATGCTTAGTTTAAATAATTATTTATAATATTTAATAAGGATTTCCCCATCATGGTGCTGCCTCTTCTGCTAAGATGCAGTCTGTCCCAACTATATAAGGGGGTTTGTCTACAAAGTTCTCCCAATGAGTTACACAAACTATGTTTTGTGACATGCACCATTTTCGTAGCCATTCATTTGTTTGTTTAATCTTTGGAGTTACAATTTGAGTGGCTCTGGGAACAGGTAAGATTTCTGAAAAACAAACTGTGCATCCTTTTTCCACCAGAAAGTTGTTTAGTGCAATATAATCCTGTTTTACTGAGTTTTGGCTTGTTCTTTGTATATCATTTGTACCAGCGTGTATAATGTCTAAGAGATTTGAACCAGAATTTTGCAAGATGTTAGGAATCATAGTGGTAAAGTTTGATACCTTTGTCCCTCTAAAACTAGAACAGGTATGATTTACTTTGTCTTGATTGCAAATAGCTCTGTCTATGTGTTTAAATGTAGAATCATCAAGTACAAATATCTGTTGAGGGTTAACAGTGGAATTTTGAAATGTAGTGTTTGGGGCATCATAATGTGTAAGGGGGTTTGTAATACTAGATAGTTCCTTAGGCCTAATATGTGATGAAGGCAGTAGTCCCTGATTTTGTTTAGTACTCCTAGCTTCCAACAATCTTGTTTCTGAGGATTTTACAAGGTCATGCACAATGCATGAAACAGAGGTATCTGACTTACTGGCCATGTCATGTGCCTCCTGGTCTGCTAGTGACAAATATTTATTTTGCAGAGAAATCTGAAAGGGTTGATGAGTCCGACCTCTCTGCATTTTGTTTTGGTGTTTTTAACTAAAGCCCAGTCCTCTATAGGAGACTGATGGAAGTTTGTTACTGTTTCAGCAGGAGGATGGTCAGCAATATAGTTTGCAGGGTGGGATGGGGGCTATCTGAAGTGTATTGATTTACAGTATCATCTATGAAATTTTCCAAACTTTCAATATCTGTGTTAATTATTTCTCTATTAAGTAAACTTGCTATCTGTTCCTGCAGCATATTTATTAGTAAGCATTTGTCACAAACAAACTCATTGTCAGGGTCTCCCTGATTGGGTGGATAATTTGTATGTTACTCAGACATGCTATGTAATGTAGGCTGCACCTTTTTGAGGACTGGACTACCAAACAGCTGGACTCTACATGGCAACATGGTTGGTGGGGTAGGTTTTCCTGTCAATATAGCAAGTGAATTTTGGTGAATGAATTATAGCCAATGAAAAGCAGTGAGTGTCTTTTTAGCAATGTGGTCTTTGTAGCGCATGGTTAATTGAGTAATGTAGGTAATAATGCACTTTCAGTTGCTGTTAGTGTTCAGATTGGTACTTGTGTGGTTCATTGTGCTGTGTTTGAGTTATTTTCACCATTTTACATTTACATCTTTATGGTTATAATTTTTTGTGTTTTGTTGACTATTTGCACTATATTTCATGGTATTATTTTTTTTTTGGGGGTGGATTCATGGTAGTGTTTCTGTTTGTGTTGCCCTCTATTGCAGAGTTGTAATATGGTTTTCCACTTCTGCTTAGAGTATGGTTCTCGGTTTCTGTGTGTAAGTGTTGTTTCATTAGTTTCTGCTGTGATTTCTACATCTACATTTTGTTCATTATCCTGCTGTGGTTTGCTTTTCTGGTTGTCTTTGCTCTTGACTTTGTGCTGTGTGTATTCTCTTTGCTTTGTATTCATGTGTGCTGTTTTGCAGGTGTTTGCAGCTGATAGTTTTTAGTCTCAGTGTTTTCACCTGTCCTGTTTTGTAATTGTGGGAATGCTGAACATCATTTAATAATCACTTGGTTTTGAAAGGGTTTGGGTATTCAGTGTATTTGCTTGGTAGCACTGCTGTGTTTTCTGCAGATACTGATGGTACCATTGCTAACTTGTGCATGGAATTTATTAAAAGTCAGAAAAGGAGATTGCTTTTATTTTATCACTCATATCTATATTGCAAAGACATGTTAGTCAGCAATAAAGTTTATTGGCGGTGGGTGGAGGATCAAAAATGTCACTATTTTGCTTGAGTTCACACTATTTTTAACAGTGTAGCAAAGTCAGTTGCATGTCACACTCATGTAGCCAATGCTGTTGATATAGCTGTTCTTTAAGTTTTATGGGACATCAAACATCTTTCAAGTTCAAGTTTATTGCAGGAAAGACTCCGTTGAGCAAGCTCATTCACAAGGAGGTCCTGAGGCACATGCACATACAGTTCGCAATTACATAGACAGGAGACATAAAATGTAGAACAACAAAGAAAAAATATATAATACAAGAGGTATACACAATAGAAGTCCTTATGCTATATATGCAGTACATTCCAGCTTTAACCTTGCCCTAAATTATGCAACACATTTCAGCTTAATAAGTAGAGGGCCAGTTGGTACCTAGGAAGTTGACTTGGCGTTGGGGGCCTAGTAGCACCTACATATGTCTTTTAATTTAGAGGTAGCTAGTGTTTTGTAGGAGTTAATTGATGCGATGCTGGTTAGCTTCAGCATGGCTTGTAGTTGGTTCCAAATGTTTGGGAGGGCATATGAGACAGCTCTTTGGCCAGTTGTGGTACGTGTCCTGGGAACATCTAGTAGGATAAGGTAAGATTTCCTTTGGGAGTAGGTGCTATGCGAGATGTGTATGAGAGATGTAAAACAGACAGGCAGTTTGTGGAGTAGCAATTTGAGGGTCCAAATGCCAGCATGCAGGAGGCGTCTGGTGGCAAGAGAGGTCCACCCAACTGCTGCATAAAGATCACAGTGGTGGGTGCTGTACGCAGAGTTAGTAATGAAGTGAAGAGCATGTTGATAGAGAACGTCCAGTTTAGATAGGCTCAAGGTTGGGGAGGAGATAAAGATAATGTCTCTGTAGTCAAGCAAGGGAAGGAATGTTGCTTGGACAAGTCTTTTGAGGGTTGCAAGAGAAAAGAGGGTCCTAGTTCTAAAGAAGAAACCCAAGCATGCTTTAAGCCTCTTTGATAGATCCTTGATGTGGTCATTGAAGGAAAGCTTGTTGTCTATCCACATACCTAGATATTTAAATTTAGGTACGACTTCCAAAGGTTCACCTAGGGAGGTAACTATGAAGTTTTTAGGTGGGGTAGGTAGGGCACCAGACAAGGCAAGTCTCAAAAAAATCATTGTCTTGGTTTTTTTTGCATTTAAGAGAAGCTTGGCATTGATGAGGTTGCTTTCTAACTGGATAGTCAGCTTGGAGTGCTTCCCTGACTTTAGTTAAGGATGAGCCTGATGTGTACAAAACTGTATCGTCCACAAAGAAATATATGCTAGAGTTCTTTATGTGGGAGTCAAGGTTGTTGATGTACAGAGAAAAAAGGATTGGTCCTAGGATGGAGACTTGAGGGACTCCTCTGGCAGTTGGAAGGGGGGCAGATAGTAGGCCATCAGCTTTGACTTTCTGTATCCTTCCCATAAGATAACTGTTAAACTACTGTAAGGTAAGTGGAGTGGCACCTATGTAGGCAAGACAGATGATTAGGAGGTGATGGTCTACAGTGTTGAAAACCTTACTGAGGTCTAGAAAGACTGCACCAGTAACCTTCTTGGTGTCCATAGCATGGATCCAGTCATTAGAGAATTTAGCCAAGGCTGAGATGGTACTGTGCTTCAACCTGAAGCCAGATTGGGCCAGGTTTAGCAGTGAATGCACTTCAAGGTGATTTTTTAGTTGGTTGTATATAAGGTTTTCCAGCACTTTGGAGAGAATGGGCAAGATAGAGATAGGACGGTAGTTGTTTAATTCACAAGGATCTCCTGATTTGAAGAGAGGAAGAACATGGACAGATTTCCAGCAGGATGGAACAGTGGCTGTGGTAATAGAGAGGTTGAAGATGTGAAGGATGGGGACTGTGAGCTGGGCATAGCCTAACCGCAAGAAAAATGATTCAAGGCCATCGTCCCCCTGCACTTTCTTGGTGTCAAGGCTAAGAATTATGTCTTCGACTCTTTGTAGCTAAACAGGCACAACTGGAAGGGATGAGGTGGAGTAGCATGTGTAGAATCTGGGCTAGTGTTGCTATTCACTTGGCTAGCGTGTGGGGAGGAGTTGAATGCCAACCCGGCAGTGGCAAAGTGAAGGTTAAGTTCTTTGAGGATTCGCAGTTTATTTTCAACCATCCTGTCCTTGGCCAGAATCTTGGTGGGAAGGGAGGAAGCAGCAGGATGGTCTTCAATGGATCTCAGTGTCTTCCAGATTTTTTTGGGAGTTCCCTTTGGCCTGCTCCAGAGTGGAGATGTAGAATTTTGCTTTAGTAGCACGTACACTTTTAACACAGGCATTTCTGGCAGTTCTAAATGCCTGCCAGTCTGCCGGGTTCTTTGTGTGCCTGACCCTAGCCCATAGCTTGTCTCTATTGGTAAGTGCAGATTTGAGCTCTTGGGTGAACCACGGATGTGAGATTTTCCGCACCCTCATTTTAATAAGAGTACCATGCTTTTTAATTAGGCTGGTGAGGTTGTCATTTAGGACAGAGATGGCAGCATCAGCAGATTTGGCAAGATATAGGTCTTGCCACTTGATCGTAGCTAGATCGGTTAGGAAGTTTACTGAGTTGAATTTACGGAACGAGCATTTGATTCTGAATTTAGGGTGTTGCTGGGTCTTAGATTGGAATCTTGTACATACAACGATACTGTTGTCACTCATGTCATTATGGAAAACTGCAGAATGTGAGATGTTATGGGAATGTGAGTTAAGATGACATCTAAGAGTGAGCTGTTGGCAGAGTTAGAAGCATTGATTTTTGTGGGTTCAGTTACTATCTGTAAGACCCAGCTCATCACAGATGGCTTTTAGAGTGGGATTTAGCAGTGAGTCAATCCATATTGAAGTCCCCTAAGATTATTGTTTCCGTGTTAGCAGCCAAAGTTATGGATTTCAACACTTTAAGAATTTCTGTGCCTCCTGACGGGGGTCTATAGCCACCAATGATTGTGATGCACTCTCAGGATGGAAGGTGACGTTTAAGCGAGGCAATCTCGTATTCCTTGGGCTTAGTTTTACAGGAAATGCTGCTAACATCAAATTTTGATTTGGTGTATACAACCACCGCCCCCGAATCCCTATCAGCCCTAAAGAGCTTGAAGCCCAGTATAATAATTTGCAGATCAGTGTTAGTCTTTTTTAGCCATGACTCGGTAATTATAATCAGATCTGGGTCAGTACGGCCTGCCCAAACTTGAAGATGATCAAGTTTTTTGATCAGGCTTAAAATATTGACCATCATCAGTTTTATTCCAGGAGCAGCTGCAAACTCCGATGGAGAAGTGATTTGAGTTGGGGGACCTGTATTTAGTACCCCTCCCCTTATTCTGTCAACTTTACACAGTGCATGAAGTGCAGTTTTCAAGTGTTATGACTGGTTTCTGTGTGTTAACGACTGCACCGAATTTGGCTTCTTATGTTTGTGTGGTAACTTAGTTAAAGAACTTCAGTTCTGTTTTGTGTCCATGGACTGCTTTATTAGATTTTGAACAGGCCACCTTGAAGGGATTCTCCAAATGTTTTTGCAGATGTTCAAGTCTGAGGTTGCTTCTTCAACTTCTGTCAGTCAGTCTGGAGGAAGGTACAACAGTGTAGTGAAGTAAACCAGAAGTATGCCTCTGATGAACAGTTTGCTCTTCATGTAAGAATGCTCCTTGCTTTTGCGTTTGTTCCTGTTAATGATGTACTTTTGTTTTTTGGAGATATGAGGCATTGGCAATTTTTATGGACAATGATGAATTGTTACAACCTTTGTTGGACTATTATGAAGACACATGGACAGGTCTCAAGAAGAGGAAATGGACAAGAAAATGATAGAGGACATTCTCAAAATGACTGAAAAAGGGGAGATACTGTTGATGGGGGACCTGAATATGCCAGATGTTAACTGGATGACATGTACTGCAGCGACATCCAAGAGCAGGGTCATTCTCGATGCCCTGCAGGGGGCAGGCCTTAGACAGCTAGTGCTGAAACCCACTCGGGAGGGAGCAATACTAGACCTGGTACTCTCAAATGGAGAGAGGATCACAAATCTAGAAGTCAGTAGACATCTGGGAACAAGCGGCCACTGCACAGTGTGTTTCACAATAAGCACAACCATGGAGACGAGCCATACAAAAACAAGCATACTGGACTTTAGAAGGGCTGACTTTAGCAAAATGGGTGAATACCTGAGGAATACACTAGCAAATGGCCAAAAAGGAAGGGCGGAAGGACAATGGAGAAACATCAAAACTGCCATCATAGAGGCAACACGCCTGAATGTGAAACAGATAAAGAAAACAAAGCAGAGTAAAAAAACACTATGGTTCTCAAAAGAGGTGGCAGGGAAGGTTAAGGAGAAAAAGGCTGCATTCAAAAAGTATGAGTAATCACAGAAGGAGCACGACAGGGAACTGTACCAATTAAAGCAGAAAGAAGTGGGGAAGGCAGTCAGAATAGCAAAAGCCCAAACTGAGGAAAAAATAGCCTGTTCAGTTAAGAAGGGGGATAAAACCTTTTATAGGTACATTAGGGAGCATAGAAAGGTTAAGGGAGGAATAGTGAAGATTAATAAGGGAGAGGGGAGGTGGGCAGAGGGAGACAGTGAAAAGGCAGAGTTACTGAATTAATACTTTTGCTCAGTAGTCACAAAAGAAGATGAGGAGGAGTTACCTAAACCAGACAATAGAAGCACTCTGCATGGGGGGGGTGACACCAGTCCATTTACAGAAGAAAGGGTCCTGAAAGAACTCCTAAAACTCAAGGTGGACAAAGCAATGGGGCCTGACAGGATTCACCCCAGAATCCTAAAATAACTAAGGGAGGACCTAGTGACACCACTGACCACATTTTTTAACAAATCATGGGAGGATATGGTGGAACCTGAGGACTGGAGGAGGTCAGATGTGATTCCTCTTCACAAAAGTGGGAGCAAGGCAGAAGCAGGAAACTACAGACCTGTTAGTTTAACCTCAGTGATAGGGAAAATGATGGAATCACTTCTGAAGGAAAGAATTGTCGAGTATCTACAGGCCAGAGGGGCACAGGACCCAAGACAGCATGGATTCACAGCGAGAAGGTCATGCCAGACGAATCTGATAGATTTCTTTGACTGGGTGACCAAAGTAGTAGATCAGGGAGGGGCTGTGGACATGGCCTACCTAGACTTTAGCAAGGCATTTGACACAGTCCCACACAAAAGATTAATACACAAGTTAGCCAGCCTGGGAGTGGATCCCAGGGTCATAGCCTGGGTAGCAAACTGGCTGTACAACAGGACACAGAAGATAATAGTGAATGGAACACATTCTGAAGAAAGGGGGTCACTATTAATACCTCAGGGCTCAGTACTAGGTCCAGTCCTCTTTGACATCTTTATAGTTGACATTGCAGAGGGTCTGGAAGGAAAGGTATGCCTCTTTGCAGATGACACAAAGTTCTGTAACAGAGTTGATACACCGGGGGGGGGTAGAAAGGATGAGAAGGGACTTGGCAAGGTTGGAGGAATGGTCAGACATATGGCAACTTAGATTCAATGCAAAGAAGTGCAAAATAATGCACCTGTGAAACAAAACCCAGGAGAAGAGTACACAATAGCAGGGGAGGTACTAACAACAACAAAAATGGAAAGGGACCTGGGGTAGTCATATCAGATGATCTAAAGGTGGGTAAGCAATGTAAGAAGTCAGTAAGGAGAGCCAGGGGGATACTGGGATGCATAGGAAGGGGCATCACATGTAGAAAAAGGGAAGTGGTTATCCCTCTGTACAGACAGTTGGTGAGACCCCATCTGGAGTACTGTGTGCAGTTTTGGAGACCTCATCTATGCAAGGACATAGACAGGATGGAAGCAGTTCAGAGGAGGGCAACTAAAATGGTGCAGGGTCTGCATCAGAAACCATATGAAGAGAGAGACTGAGAGAGCTTAATATGTATACCCTTGATGAAAGGAGGGACAGGGGGGACATGATAGAAACATTCAAGTACCTCAAGGGAATCAACAAAGTCCAGGAGGGTAGCATCTTTCAGAAAAAGAGATGTGTAAGAACAAGGGGACACAATTTAACGATAGAGGGGGGACGGTTCAGGGGTAATGTGAGGAAATTATTTTTCATGGAGAGAGTGATGGACGCATGGAACCGCCTTCCTGGAGAGGCTGTGGGGTCTAAAACAGTGGAGGAATTCAAACATGCATGGGACAGACATAAGGCAATTATAGTGGGGGGTGGCAGGAAGTAGGCTGTTGGTTAACTAAAATCTGCAGCTTATCCAGTAAGTAGGGAAATGGGCAGACTGGGTGGGCCAAGTGGTCCTTATCTGCCGTCAAAGTCTATGTTTCTATGTCTTCTGGGTGAGGTGATTTGGGTGAAGATGACCCCTTTTCCCTCTGTCATTTTGAAATTGGTATGAGGTTGTGAAGCAAGGTTTGAGTAGAACGAACAATGCTGTTGAGGCTTGGCATCAGAGATTCACTAGAAGTATAGGTGTGTACCATGCTTATATCTGGAGGTTCATTGATTGTCTGAAAAGTGAACAGAGACTTTCAGAAATAAAGATTGAACAGCTTGTGTTAGCTCAGGAGTGTGCTTCAAGAAAAAAGTATAAGTACTTGAATAAGAGGATTACTGTTATTGTTTCACAATATGGCATGTGCTCTAACTGTAATTACTTACGAGGTATTGCCTACAACTTTCAGTTGCAGGTGTGATTTTATTTTATTTTTTCTGTGATGTATACTATTGTTTTATTTTATGCAACTTTATATATGTTTCTGTATTCCCCCCTCCCACAGCCCCAGTCACACCCGCTCTCTATTCCCCCGGGGTCCACAGCCCCTCCCTACCAATTTCCAAACCCTCTGTCCTTCCACTCCCCTTCCCCTTCTGACAAGGTGACCCTAGCCAGAGGTTACTGCAAGCTAACACCCCCTCCATTCCCCCCCTCTGTCCCCACTCTCTTGAACTACCCTGCCTCCTCCTGCCCCCTCTCTGTTTCTAGTTACTACTGAAGTGCCAACTTAGCCTGTATGCTGAGTCACAAAGCTATACCATGTAGTGTGTCATTCATTATACTGTTGTCATTAGTTTAATGTAACTGCAACTCTGTGTGTCTCATATTGTATGTTCACATTTTTCCCCGATGTAGAACCTTTGTAAATGAGCTCATAGCTCAAAGGTTGTAATCCGAGAATTCAATAAATATATAAGTATTATGCACTGGTAGTGCTATATTATTTTACAGTAATGCTGTGGTTGTATTTTGTGTATCTGTATTTTTCCTATGACTTGTTTTGGTCATTACTGTGACAATAAAGTTGGGATGTTGAGGGTACACTTTCATGGTGTTATTTGTTTTTATTATTGTTGGTGTTAGTGTGTTGTGTGGAACTTGCTTATTTCTTTTTTCCTGTTATTATCGTGATTTTGACTCTTAGCGATTCTTGCCATTCGCTATCTTTGTTAGCGTTAATATTCAGTCAATATTGTTTAAGTCATTATTTTTCTTCTCATTGTGTTGACATAGTGTCCTAGTACTCAACCCACTGCTACTATTCACTAAGGTTCACTTAGGTAGGAAATAAGGAGCAAATGGCAGAGGCCCATATAAGCTCCTGTCATTCAACCGTAATAAGATAGCTTATAATTGGAAAACAACCACCTATCAAGCCTATTCTTAAAAGTGGTTTTAGTTTCATTAATAACCACATTCAAAGGTAATGAGTTCCAATGGTTTATTATTTTCTGCAAGAAGAAATGCCCCCACTTTAAAGAGCTATATCTACAACAAACAAGTTGTAATGGACATCCCCTCATGTGCACAGCTGTTTGTTTAAAATCCAGTCCCATTTCTGACATTAAATATTGATTCTTTAGCACCTTCCAAGTAAGTATAAGGTTACCACATAGCTTTCTAACCTCAAGGGACATCAGTCCCAGTTTATCCAACCTATCATCGTAACTTAGAGATCTAAAACCATGTATGTGTTTGGTAGTCTTTGGCTGCATGTTCTCAATATGTGTAATATCTTATTTTATTTATTTTTATTTATTTTATTTATTAGAGTCTAGGATTACAACTACCTTTGAGCCAAGGCTCTTCTACAAAGGTTCCACATCAGGATGAGAACAAACAAGCAGGACATTAATTATTACAGGATAACAGGGTACAGATGTTTATCATCACATGAGTACATACAGATTAGGAGGTACTAGGGGCATGCACAAGACAGGGATAACAATGATAATGAGAACTTGTTGAGAAATGAGAAGAAGATGCTGCCAGAGGCAATTGTCAAAACACACAGGAAGTGCAAGTGGAAAGTGCAAGTAAGAGGAGGAGGAAGAGGAGGGAGGGAGGAAGGTAGAGAGGGAGAGTAGGGGGTGGATGAGAAGGGACAACTGCCAAAAAGGGAACAGCAGTTTAGAGAAGACAGTCACATGTGCTAGAGGCAGAAAGGAATAGGAAGAGGTTAAATTTGAACAGGCCTAGCTTAGGTAGGGAGGAGATGTCCCTAGTGAAACCATTTAGCTAGCAAGGAGCTCTGTAGGCAAAGGATCTTTGTCCCTGTGAGGTCCAGCATCTTGGAATATACAGTAATTGAAATTCAGAGCCCCTGGTGAGGTGGGGATTCTGTACAGGTTGTAGCAGAGCTTGAACTCCATGGGGACAAAACCCATCAATGTTTTTTAAGCCATTATGCACTTTAGATACTTGATGCTGCTTGAGAGTTGAAGCCAACTAGTATGGGTGTATAGGTCACACATATGGGTGAGACGATGGGATCTAGTGATGAGTTGGCAAGCTTTTCCTAAAGCCATAGACATGCACCTGAGGGCGGTGGTGGAAGTGGAACCATAGATGATGAGGCCATAGTCGATAGTTGAGAAGCTCTAAACTGCGATCCTTAAGGCTTCCGGAGTTAGGCATTGCCTATGTATGTAAAGCAGGCCAATACGCATGTTAGTCACTTTGGCAACATTGTCAATATGAGCCCCATAGGATAGACAACTGTCAAGAGTGATTCCAAGGTATTTGAAGGTATCCTTCCTCTTATATGGGCACCAATGCTGCAATGAAAAATCAAGAAGTTGGTGAACATACGCCCTGAACAATGGAAGTATTACTAACTGGTCTCTGGATTTAATATTCCATCTTATTGCCCAGCAAATGTTGTTGGTTTTATTAATAGTGTCTGTTGTTTGTTCATTAAAACTAAAGTCATTGGAGATTGTAACCCCCTAGTCTTTCTCATGTTGGGACTTGTTTAATAATTACTACAAAGGAAGTAATCATGTTTTTAAATTATGTGAGCCAAAGTGCATCACACTACACTTCTTGATATTAAAACACATCTCCCATTCAGATGCCCATTGGGAAAGCGTATTAAGATATCTCTGAATCAGAGAGATTTCTTCAAAATTGCTGCAAAGGAAACCTATTCTGCAATCATCTCCATACTTTATTACCCAGCTTACTAAATTAGTGGATAAATCTGAGACAAATATTTTAAAGACTAAAGGGGGCAAGTACAGAGCCATGTGGAACTCCACTGGACACTGGCCACCAGTACAAATGGTGTCTACCAATCATTTCTACTGTACATGGTCAGCCAGCCAATTAGAAAGCCAAGAATTAAATCTGGGATGAACATTCAAATTGCCCAGTTTTTTTTAACTAGGGCCCAATAAGACACCAAATAAAAGGCCTTTTTTAAAGTCCAGACATATCACATCGTATGGAACTCTAATGTCAAGGTTTTGACTATCAGACTTGTGAAAGCATATTATATTCATGATACAGGACCTACCCTTAGAGAACTCATGCTGATTCTTATCTAACTAACCTAGTTCAAACATTACTGTCTTCTTGATTATGCCTTCCATAATCTTTCCAAATGCTGGGGTAAGGCTTATTGGCCTATAGTTATCCATATCTTGCTTGTCTCCTTTTTTAATTTTATTTATACAGAGATTTCACCATTAGGGTTATAAATACCCTTTTTGCAAGGTGTACCTGTTAAATAAAATAATCTAAAAGTTACAATAGACAATATTGATACATAGTAAGCTCTGGCATTTGGGGAACTCGGCCTTTTAGCCTGGGATCCCAAGGAGCCTGAGACTCTGCTCACCCCCCCAGAAGGGGGAAGGAAGGGAAGAATGGGAGGGAAGGAGGGTCTGATGGGCTAGAGGACCAGGCACAGGGAAAGGGGGAGGTACAGAGACAGCAATATAGATAGTGCCCTGCTCACAAGAGGATCACTGCAGGAGTCATGAGGTAATTTTTTTCCAGTTTTTCCTCTTCAACAGGATTTTTCTGGATTTTTGCCCTCATCAGGGCAAGGTTCATGGGGCTCAGGTTAGTGGGGTAGGAGGTAGGAATCAGTCATAGCCATCTTAAGTGCATGGATAGTCTGGGTTGTCGAGATGTCACCTGTGGAGTGGCAGAGCCCAAGATGAGGCCAGAAGGTGAGAGGTATCACATGACATGGCATGGTCCAAAACCATGGTGAAGAAGGGGTGGGTGGGCTGTGGCTTATTGCATCTCCCAAAGGCCTCCAGGGTGGTTCTTGGCTCTGTCTTCCCTACTTACTACATGAGGGGGGAAACTGGGGGGACAGCTAAGTTGGAGGGTTTCAGTCTGTACTGCTGTTTATGAAATATGCAAGTGGACTGCCGTTATGTCTTCAAAAACATATGGCTATGGCCATTTAACCAGTTTTGACAATGTATGGTCATTGTCTCTGGGGCAAACGTGAGTGGGTTCTTAACCAGCTAATTGTCCTGTGGGGCCAAAGCAAAGATGGCTTGGACCACAACAGTCAACTGACATTCCATAATAACCTCTATGAGCAGATTTAATCTTGGTGTTGTGCACTACATTCAAACATTAAAACAATTCTACTCTAATGATTAACCAGTTTAGAAAGATAGCATCTGAACTCTAGCCTCCATCTATGTTTCACTGGTGCTCTTCAGTAATCAATGCATAGTATTCTTTAAACATGAGTGAGTTGCTCTATATTTCATGCTAAAGGTGTACTGTTAGTTTAAGATTGTTCATATTTCATGGTGACTGCAGTTTCATTAACAATAGTTTTCAGACATTATCATTTGCCAATGTGTGGAATAAATGTTTAATGCTAAACTGAGAAACAGGGCAGGATCTACATTGTTATACAGTGTAGTTTTTACCTCAGTCTATAATTTGATGAATCACTATGGGTATTCTGCTGTTGCTTGACATTAATATCCATTTTTGGATAAGTCAGATGCTTAAAAAAAGGATGTGACTCCATTTCCTTGCTATGAAATGTATGATAGTCCCACCACATTTTTCTTTTGTTTCACGGTGCCAGCCTTGTAGGAGTGTGAAAAATGTGTTTCTAAACATTATAGTCTTGATCACAGATAGTTTGTGGCTGAAACTAAAATATTTCTCCAAATCTTTTTTTTTTTTTTAAAGTTTTGGACTTCAATCCTTTTAACAAATGAAGACACTTTTATAACAAAAATGCTATTTAGCCATGTAGTGGTAAAGCAAATTGATAGTGACAATAACTTGGATTCATGTCCTATTGAAAACTTATACTATGCTCTTTAGACAGCCATTTTGATTATTGTGTGCATTATAGAGTAATAAAAAGGAATTTCTAGACTAGTTATTTTTGTTTTATGAAATCAGAATGAAGGAGTAGTTTTTTGTTGTTTTTTTTAAAGCTGGTAACATGATTTTTAACATAAACTGAGGCTTCTAATTTGAAACAAAAGTGATATTGCCAACTTGAAGTTTGAGTTTTAAAGTTTCTTTTTACAGTTGTCAAAATCTACCAAAATGCAAATTGTATTGTATTCAGGAAGGAAATAATCTGGTTTGCAACAAGTTGCCAGAGAGTACCATATCATTAAGTTGCATAGAACCTTTTAAAGTTAGTTTGTGTAAGTTATCTAAAGAATATATAATCATAGGCTATGATAAGTGAGCAAATAAAAATTATGTACTGTAGAGTTTATCATTATACCATATCATACAGTCATACAGTACACCTGGAAGAAACAGGTATTATATTGAAATTTGGATTTCTGCCACAGGTGGTTATTCTTCTCCTCAGTGCCAGAATCATAATGCAATAACTATTATAATAACTGGTCTCTGTTTTTCCCATATTAAACCAGGTTACAATTCACCATTCATATGTGTGTGTATATATATATATATTCCTTTTAGGAATTCACCATAACCTGTGGATTATAATTGTAAACACTCACTGGGTTTCCCTCCTTCTATTCTATTACAATTAGCCCTGCCATTCGGCTATTGTGGTTAAAAAAAAAAAAAACAAAGATAACAGCAAATACATAAAGCAAAGCCTGAGAGACTCGCTTTGCTCTTGGGGTTTATATAGCATCCCACATCTCAGATGTGTATAAAATTCTCACTTTACCCATTCCCAAAGGCATTAATCTGTATTTATAAAATGGGAAGAGAAAATTCTGCATCTTGATTGGTCATTAGACATGCATTAGAAGTGTTTAATGCATGGCTAAAAACAAGTGCTGCCAACTTGAAGGTAGGACATGAAAGAAATCCTTGAGTCTAATATTTTAAAGTAACAGGCGCCATTTTAGTTCTCCCAATTAGCGAGACTATGTCCTGGAAACATTCCCTGACAGATTAGCTGCATAATTTATTGTCTACCAGAGCACTGTACACACAATAAAGGCAAAAATCTCTCACTTTAACAAATAATGTTTTATGTTGTGTCAGTATTTTTATCTTTGCAGAGATCTGTCCCTGCCCACCAGCCCCCGTATGCCGCCCGTTCACTTACACAATCACTTTTACTTAGAGCCCCCCCACCAGCAGTCCTCACATACTGCCCATCAGTAAAGTATGCTCCACTGATAACAAGAAATGCTACAGATCAGTAGGTAGACTGTCTTTTTTTCAATATTACCTAGTCCCACACGTTTGCTCACCTGCTGATGTTGTGTATACTATTTCCATTCCACCAATCTGCCCCCTCATTCACTTATTTCATGCTGTGTCAATGCGCTCACTCACTCATGCTGGGCGCCTGTGGAAAAAAAATCATAACAAATTAGAAATAACATGTCCATAGAATGATCTTTATCCATCCATTATACCCATGCCACCTTATAGCTGCTGCCAGCCTGCACTCATTTTTGACTGCCATTTCAGTCATGCCCCATTAGTCCCAAATGAAGCCTGCAATTGTTTTCTTACAACAGGCAGGAGCTGTCACCAGGCATCATCGCTCACATGATAGATTGGTCTATCATTGTGTGTCTTGCTCCCTTACTTCAGAGCAGCAAATAAAGCTTTAAAAACACAATAACTTAAAACAAAGTACAAAATAAGAAGGCCAACAATGTTTTATTTTTTTTGTGGGTCTCAGTATCTGGGGAGGGGGCATGTTCACATACAGAACTACTGCAAAGGCTCACTGAAGAAAACTACAGCTATGGGGGCCATAGTAGGACAAATGTCCTAAGCTTAAAAAACAACAACAAGCTAATGCAGGTGGAGAAACTATTTAGACAGCTATTCTGTTTATTTTTGTTAACCAAATAATTTAAATTTTTACATGGATATTAAATGAAGAATCCCATTTTTATAAGCACAGAAAGACACTCTGGGGATGTGCACAGTTGAATAGTGCTTGTGCATGTTCCAGTTGTGCATGTTCTATAATCAGTGCGCCTGTCTTTCACTCTCTCACTCACTGACACCACTTCCCTGCTCCTACTTTCACTGTCATTCACTCTCTCTGCTCCAGTAATACAGACAATGCTATGATCTGACAACTGAAGCAGTTCTCTCAAAAGAAATACCAGAAATAGAGAAATGCATGCTGGAACAAAAAAAATTAACCATATGCTACAAAAAGTAAAATATGGGTAACCATGCACAACTCACCCTCTGTTTCCATCTCAGGGTTCTGATAACAGCAGGGACCTCTCAAACTATACTCTTGAGGTCCATCTGCTGTTATCTCTACCACTCGATACAAACACAGGCTTGTTGTGTATGGTCACCCATATGTTATCCCATATATTGTGAACACAAGTACATTACAATAGAAATTCACTTGATGGATATATCTCCTGAGATGCCGAGGCATAATGGACCAATTGGTTTGAAGGGACACTGTCAACTCTTTTTGCGTCGTACTATTTCAAGTTAAAACCCAACATTTTATGATTATTTACCTGCTCTAAAAGTCATTGATGTTGTTTATGGTTTAATCTGCCCTCATTTCTTAGTAGAGCTGTAATACATGGTAATTATGTAATTATACCCAACCTTGTTCCCTTTCAAATCCTTGATCAGCTATTATTACTCATTTCCTGGACATTCGAAACACCCCCAAGCATTGCAGCCACTCATGATGCAATAGTCTCCTCTGCTCCTATTGCAACTTGAGTGGCTAAACTGTGTTGTGGGTGTTCTCAAGTCCAGGAAAGATGCAATGGGAGTTGATTAAGGAATGTAAACAAACACATTTTGGTGTGGTAGCACCAGAATGGGGAGCAGTCTGTTTTACACTTTTTAAAAGAAAAAAAAAGAGTAAGAATAGAACTTCCAGCCACATCAGCGTAGTCTACAGAATGCAGGCAATCTTAAAATATGTTTTTTAAATGAGGGACAGTTTGAGGCCTAAAGGGGTTGACAGTGTCCCTTTAAAGGATGCAGCTTGGTGACTTACTGGTGAGAGCAAAGAGTGAAAGAAGTGGGCCACAGCCATGTTTGGTTTGGCTTTGAGAAGGGCCCTGAACATTTTCTTCAGTTTCACCAATTTGCTAAACCAC
Source organism: Neoceratodus forsteri (assembly GCA_016271365.2). Lineage (NCBI taxonomy): Eukaryota > Metazoa > Chordata > Ceratodontiformes > Ceratodontidae > Neoceratodus > Neoceratodus forsteri. The sequence continues at coordinate 760,102,382 of CM057455.1, read as the reverse complement.
TTTAATCCACTATGCAGTAATTTGCATATGGTAAAGCAGTCTAGAAATGGGTGGGGAAGCCTTGAGGTAAGAAATGACTATGAATTACTATAGCTTACTTTTGGCAGTTGCTGATGGCATGCCTCTGCTATGGACTAATGTTTGTGGTACTATGACAAAGTCTGTAAAGCCCACTAAAACTGCCAGAGCCCTATGTGAGCTACAGTAATACAATAGTTACTATACATTGCTAATCTCAAGGCATATACTCCCCTTGGCATATCCAACTCTCTGCTTTCACTTGTGTCAGTTATTATATCCTTCCTTGCAGGGCCATAGATTTTACAATTATACTTTTATTTGATGAGTATTTCATATTATTATATCTTCTATTATTTTAACTTTGATGCTGTGTTTCATACAGTATACAGATAAAGAGTAAATAATAATATGATGATAGTAATATAAAAAGCTGTTTTTTATAAATTGTTATGTAATAATTATTTATTTAGTTGTTTAACCAGGTATAGCACACTAAGCTGAAAGCTTTTTTACAGGAGCGACCTGGGAGCACAAGGAGGTTAAGTGACTTGCTCAGGACCACACAGTATGCAAGTGGAAGCTGTGTGATTCAAACCCAGGTCTGGTCTGCTGGATGTCACCAAATTTGCAGCTCAGAGCCTTAGACCACTGCGCTATACTGCTTCATATTTATATGGCAATACTGTTCATGATCATGAATGTTTTGTGTTTACAAGAACTAGTTGACATCTATGTTTTTTATTTTAATGTAATGTTATTATTTATTTTCATTTATATACAAACAAGTTATATGATACTGTAATATCATGCTTCATTGGGTTGCTGTAGAAGACAGTTAATTAGGATGTGTGTGGCATTCAAGTGGACTCTTCATAGGAAGGACAATGGTAAGAGTTGCTTACTGTGCTGGTACTGGCAGAGGAGTGCACCAGGACATGACCGCGTGATGTGCGTGGCCTAACAAAAAATTTATAGTAGATGATATTAATATAATATAAATGTATTTGTAATACTTTTAATATACTGTATTTTTTATTTATACGACTAGAAAACATGACTTCTGAATGAAGACGTGATGAGTTATGAAGGTGATAATAATTATGTATATTGCCTAAGGTGGACAGGCAATTGTTCATACCCACATTGCAGTACACTACACAGGTGGCTGTGGTGCCTCTAGCCAGTTGTATTGTACCATTTACTGTGCAGTGTGCAGGCAGGGAAGAAGGTGGAGTTACTGTCAACCTACTGTACTTGCCACAGTGGCATACTGTATGATAAGGCAGATGCGATTCAGCCACTGTGGAATGATATGCCTTCAATTGGCTTTGTGCAGGGCAGCAGAAACTGTATGACATACAGTATGAGAAGATAATATAATCTGATATAAGATTATACATGATGTATGATACAATAATATATAGATATATATATATATATATATATATATATATATATATAAATATTTTTTCTTTGCAAAAACTTTTATTAGTGCACTAGTTAGGGTTAGAAACATAGAAACATAGACTTTGATGGCAGATAAGGACCGCTTGGCCCACCCAATCTGCCCATTTCCTTATCTAGTGGATAAGCTGCAGATCCTAGTTAACCAACAGCCTATTCTTCCTACCCCCCACAAGAATTGCCTTATGTCTGTTCCATGCATTCTTGAATTCCCCCATTGTTTTTTACCCCATGACCTCCACAGGAAGGCCATTCCATGTGTCCACCACCCTCTCTGTGAAAAAATACTTCCTTACATTGCCCTTGAGCCGTCCCCTCTCTATCTTCAAATTGTGCCCCCTTGTTCTTGCACGTCTCTTTTTCTGAAAGATGCTACCCTCCTGGACTTTGTTGATTCCCTGGAGGTACTTGAAAGTTTCTATCCTGTCCCCTCTCTCCCTTCTTTCCTCGAGGGTATGCATATTAAGCTCCTTTAGTCTCTCTCCATATAGCTTCTGGTGCAGATCCTACACCATTTTAGTTGCCCTCCTCTGCACTGCCTCCATTCTGCCCATGTCCTTGTGGAGATGGGGTCTTCAGAACTGCATGCAGTACTCCAGGTGGGGTCTCGCCAATTGTCTCTACAGAGGGATAACAATTTCCTGTTTTGTACATGTGATGCCCCTTCCCATACATCCCAGTATCCCCCAGCCCTCCTTACTGCCTTCTCACATTGCTTGTTTACCTTTAGGTCATCTGGTATGACTACCCCCTGGTCCCTTTCCATTTTTGTTGTTGTTAGTACCCCCCCCCATTGTGTTCTCTTCCCCTGGGTTTTTGTTTCCCAGGTGCATTTCTTTGCACTTCTTTGCACTGAATCTAAGCTGCCATACTTTTGACCATTCTTCCAACCTTATCAAGTCACTTCTCACCCTTTCCACCCCTCCTTGTGTATCAGTCCTGTTTCAGATCTTTGTGTCATCTGCAAAGAGGCATACTTTTCCTTCCAGTCCCTCTGCAATGTCACTTATAAAGACAGTAAAAAGGACTGGACCCGGTGCTGAACCCTGCGGTACTCCGCTACTAACCCCCCTTTCTTTGGAGTGGAGTCGGTTTACTATTATCCTCGGTGTCCTGTTGTCCAGACAACGTTTTACCCAGACTACCACCCTGTGACCCACTCCCAGGCTGTCTAATTTGTTTATTAATCTTTTGTGTGGGACCCTGTCAAATGCCTTGCTAAAGTCTAAGTAGGCCATGTCCACAGCCCCTCCCTGGTCTACTACTTTGGACACCCAGTCAAATAAGTCTATTAGATTCAACTGATATGACCTTCCCACTGTAAATCCATGCTGCCTTGGATCCTATGCCCTGCTGGCATCTAGGTACTCAACAATTCTTTCTTTCAAAAGTGATTCCTTCATTTTCTTTACCACTGAGGTCAAACTAACAGGTCTGTAGTTTCCTGCCTCTGCCTTGTTCCCACTTTTGTGAAGGAGAATCACATCCACCCTCCTCCAGTCCTTAGATACCATACCAAGTTCCCATGATTTGCTAAAAAGAGTAGTCAGTGGTGTCACTAGATCTCCCCTTAGTAATTTTAGAATTCTGGGGTGTATCCCATCTGGGCCCATTGCTTTGTCTACCTTCAGCTTTAGGAGTTCTTTTGGAACCCTTTCTTCTGTGAATTGACTGGTATCAACCTCCTATCCAGAGTGCTTCTATTGATTGGATTGGGTACCTCCTCCTCCTCTTCTTTTGTGAATTCTGAGCAGAAGTATTCATTAAGTATCCCTGCTTTTTCACTGTCACCCTCTGCACGCCCATCCTTCCCTTTATTAAGCCTCACTATCCCTCCCATGGTCTTTCTTCATTAAAGTAACAAAAGTAGGGAAATGCGGTGTTAGGGTTTCCAGCCCTAAAATCCCACCCCCACCAGGCAGCAACAGGAAAAACCAATACAGTTGCACCTTTCCTGCATCTTTACTAATCAGGCATGGTGTGTGTCTTGGGGTTATCAGCCCTAACAGTCACCCCATTCAATCATGAAAGAAGCTGAGGTGTGTGGTGTATATGAGAATGGGGTGAGCATTAGGGGTGACAACCCCAAGGCACACCCCATGCCGTTTTGCAAAGTATTTTCTTAATTTTTGAGACAGCATAACTGTATCTTCATTTGTCTATGGATCCTGCACTCCTATCCCTCCTTAGATGTGTACATATATGTTGCAGAGGAAGCACAGGGCCCATTGGGCCCAGCACTTGTATTTGTAGTAAAACAGGAATGAAATTGTCAGCATACCCTTCTTATTACCCCACCTCATGAACCTGGTAATGAAAATGTTGAAATCCCCACCAAAACACGATTCCACACCACTGCAATGCCATTGTGTGCAACAGGTATGAAACACAGATTGGTCAGTGTTTGAAAAATGACAGCTGGCATGTTCATGAGGTAGTGTAAAAAGATGATCATGTTGAAAATTTGGAGTCAAAATATTTAAAATTGCCAAAGTTACGAGGGAGAGGAGAAAATTTCAACATATGAGAATAACTTTGACATTGATATATATTTTGACACCACAATTTCCAAATAGCCTTTTTATGACCCCACCTGATGAACCAGGGGGATGAAAATTTTTAAATCCCTCCTGAAAGGTGATTTTTGCCAAGTGACCATGAAATTGTCTTTCTGGCTAAATTTGCATTATTGTACCAACGCTGTTCATGTGGTGTCCGAAAAGGCCATGTTGAAAATTTGAGCTCAAAATATGTAAAAATGGCAAAGTTATGTCACAAAGTTGAAGATCTCTTTGAAATAAATTGAATCTCAGTTACAGTAGTTTTCTTTCTCATGTAGCAGTCCGTGTTTCGAGCAGCAAAATGTATATTCCATCAAAGAGTGAATCTTCACCCTGGGAACAGTCCTGGTAAGTGAATGTGTGTGGGGGTAGTGGGTGCTCAGTGGGAAGATGGGGGGTGTCAGATCAGAAAGGGATTGTAAAATTCCTGCTTTTTGGACACACCCACTATGAATACATTAAACATTTTGGTGTGGTGTTCTGTTGTTTTCCACCAGAAATGTGTGCTGTTACCCTCCTGATATATTCACTGCATTAACGTAGTATGAAAAGTCAAAAAGAAATCAAAAGGGAAGGAATTTTTACAAATTGCAGCCATATTTAATGACAGTCATTTATTATTAAATTAGTAATATATTCTATTTTGCAAACATCTGAGAAGAACAAAATATGATACCTAGAAAACATGATTTCGGACACCACCTAATTGAACTTTTCAGACACCACCTAACAGATCTCTGCAAGTCAGGATTAATGGAGTCTGCTGTAACTCCAGGCCAATCACAGTAGGGGTTCTGCAGGGCTCTGTACTGGTACTGCTCCTTTTTAGCCTCTTCATCAACACCCTCCCAGCAGCCTGTCCTGCCTCTATGATGTTAATCTACACAGATAATGCAGTCATCAGTACTAGTGGACCCAGCCAGGGGGACCCTCACATGAGACCTACAACACAGTTTTGCATCACTTGAACAGTTGTTCCCGCAGAACAAATTAGTCTTAAACTACAAAAAGATGAAGATGATGCTTTTCTCTAGCATATAGAAAAGAAACAAGGTCCCCCCATCATCCTCAATGCAATGGGAGTTGCCCTAGACCGATTTGACATGTTTAAATACCTGGGCATCACAATTGACCAATCACTTACCTTTACTACCCACTTTAATCAGCTAGATTGTAATATCAACAGGAAACTTGGGGCACTCTATAGACTGAGGCACAACCTCACTGCCAAGGTCAAAAGACTGACTGTCACCAGCTCCATCCTCCCAATGATTGATTACAGCATCCTGGTCTATGGGGCTGGTTCAGAAACAGTTCTCAACAGGGTCGAGATGGCTCTAATCAAAGTATGTTGCTTTGTCACTGGAGCAGCCAAACCATCCACACCTGTGCACCTTATACCCTCATAATCTGGCTACCCCAACTAGCAGGATAAAATACCAGACCTGCATGATAGGAGCAAAAGCACTCCTGGGCCTCACCTGCCCTGGGATACAAACTCTCCTAATCTCCTCACTTAATGTCTATGCCACCAGGAGCTCCACCCATTGTCACCTCACTGTCCCACACTGCAGAACTAGCCAGGCCACATGCTCATTTGTGACCAAGGCCCCTTATTGGCTAAATTGTCTGGATTTGGATGTGCCAATCTATGGGATCTCAAAAATCAGACAGTTCAAAAGAAAACTACTGAGGGCACGCCTGTCTGACTCATATAGCTGTCCCTAGCAATCACACCCCCTGCTCAATCCATGCATCACATGCCTTGTCCTGTGTTCTCTGACAATGCCTATATTGGTTGCTTCTCTCTTGCCTGTTGCCTAATGTAATCTACCTTCTGTATATACCCTAAGCTGTTGTTTTGTAACCTACCCACTGCCTATACCCTGAACTGTTGTACCTCTTTGAAATTGATGAGGAACCTTTGTAAATGAGAATTAATGCTCAAAGGTATTTATCTGATTTACTTAAATAAAAAAAAAAATAAAAAAAATATATATACTGGTGTTAAATGTCTTTATCGTATGTCAGAAATACATTAATGCTAAAAAAATTTTTTATGACATGTTTCCAGCTAACAATACTGCTACTTTAAATTCTAGCCCATAGCATTAAAAAGTTAATCTTTTTCAAATAAATTGTTTTTAGAATGGGTTAACTGTGGGACCATTAGGGCTAGGAACTTATTTTTAACTTATCTTTTTTTTTTCTTTAATGAAACATGGTATCGGCAGGGCTTCAACATGTGGATGCAACCTTTATGTGTGACACCAATAGTTACATCATGTTTATACTGATAATGGCAATACAACTTCAGAAGCAGATATCTTCATTTTCCATGAGTAACCCCATATTCTCTTATGAAAAATAATAAACTAAATGATCATCCCTACCAGTCTTGCATGTTCTTCTGACACATGATCACTTTATTTCTTCTGGGAATCTCAGACTAGTTAACTTGAAGCATAGGTGGTGATTTACTTTAATACACATTTTTCCTGTCCCTTCTATTGATATTTCTTCTTTCTTTCACAGAAACATAGAAACATAAAAGGTGATGGCAGATAAGGACCACAAGGCCCATCCAGTCTGCCCATTGCATTTCCTACCTTATGAATGTGCCATTGGCCTTTGCTCTGTCAGTGGCCTATCAATTCATACTCATCTGTATTGCTCCCTTATGCCTATCCCATGCCTGTTTGAAGCCGTGCACTGTATTCATATCCACTATTTCCTGAGGTAGGCTGTTCCATGCATCCACCACCCTTTCTGTGAAAAAGAACTTCCTCACATTACCCCTTAATCAACCTCAATCTAATCTCATACTGTGTCCTCTTGTCCTGCTATTTTTCTTATATTGAAACATGTTAGACTCTTTCACCTTGTTAATGCCCTTAAGGTGTTTCAATGTTTTGATTATTTCACCTCCCTCCATCCTTTGCTCTAGGGTATACATATTGAGCTCCATTAATCTGTCCTCATATGTTTTCTGATGCAGTCCCTGCACCATTTTGGTTGCCCTTCTCTGGACTGCCTCAATTTGGTTCATGTCCTTGTGATGGTGTGGCCTCCAGTACTGCACGCAGTACTCCAGATGGGGCCTAACCAGTGTCTTGTAAAGAAGGATTATTACCTCCCTTTTAGGACTTGTGATACCCCTACTAATACACCCCAACATCCCCCTAGCCTTACCCACTGCTTTAGTGGTCTGCTTGGATGATTTCAGGTAATCTGTGATGATGATGCCCAAGTCTCTTTCTTCCCTTGTGATTGCCAGCAACTCCCCTTCCAGCCTATCAGTGGCTTCAGGGCTTCTCTTCCCTATGTGCATGATATTGCACTTCTTTGTATTAAACCCCAGTTGCCACTCTTCTGGTCATTTCGCCAGTTTATCCAGATCTCTTCTTATTCTGCCCACCCCATCTGCAATGTCACTGATGAAAATATTGAAGAGAACTGGCCCCAGGACTGACCCCTGAGGTACCCCACTTGTGACTTGCATCTCTTCTGACAGTGTACTGTTTACCACTACTCTCTATTTTCTGCCCGACAACCAGTTTGCCACCCAGTTGACCAACTTCTGATCCACCCCGAGCCTACCCAGTTTATTTATCACTCTTCTACATGGAACAGTATCAAAAGCTTTGCTGAAGTCAAGGTAGGTGACATCAACTGCTCCCCCCTGGTCCACCATTCTGGTTACCCAGTCAAAGAAATCTATGAGATTAGTCTGACTGGACCTTCCTGTTGTAAACCCATGCTGTCTTGGATCCTGTGCTCCTATGGTTTCCTGGTGTTGCACAATCCTTTCCTTAAGGAGTGCCTCCGTAATCTTGCCCACTACTGAGGTAAGACTGACTGGTCTGTAGTTCCCTGCCTCCTCCCTGCTACCACTCTTGTGGAGTGGGATCACATAAGCCCTTTTCCAGTCTTCTGGGACCTCTCCTGTGCTCAGTGACTCACTAAACAGTTCTGATAATGGCTCTGCTAGTTCCACCCTTAGGTCCTTCAGTACCCTGGGATGTCTGCCATCAGGTCCCATTGCCATGTCCTCCCTGAGCTTATCGAGCTCTTTTAGTACCCTTTCTTTTGTAAAGGGATTAGTTCACCCCTTCCTCTCCCCTGTAGAAACATAGAAACATAGACTTTGATGGCAGATAAGGACCACTTGGCCCACCCAGTCTGCCCATTTCCCTACCTACTGGATAAGCTGCAGATTCTAGTTAACCAACAGCCTATTTCCTGCAACCCCCCACTATAATTGCCTTATGTCTGTCCCATGCATGTTTGAATTCCTCCACTGTTTTAGACCCCACAACCTCTCCAGGAAGGCAGTTCCATGCGTCCACCACTCTCTCCGTGAAAAAGAATTTCCTCACACTACCCCTGAGCCGTCCCCCCTCTAACTTTAAATTGTGCCCCCTTGTTCTTACACATCTCTTTTTCTGAAAGATGCTACCCTCCTGGCCTTTGTTGATTCCCTTGAGGTACTTAAAAGTTTCTATCATGTCCCCTGTCCCTTCTTTCATCAGCGGTATACATATTAAGCTCTCTCAGTCTCTCTTCATATGGTTTCAGTGTAGACCCTCAGATGCCCAGATCGGGCAGATAGCATCCACTGGACCACCAGGGATATTGGACATATTCTTTTATTTTAAGACAGATGCCTGCGATTGGGCTGTGGAGCACATTGCCGGCTGCAGGGGGCGTCGGTCCCCGATGGCTGCTGCCTGGCAGGGTGCCAGGCACAAGTCATCGGGGATCAGTGCACCTGCATGCAAATGGGGCCATAATGACATGCAAATGGCCCCATGTGCGCCTTGCATACATTATGGCCCCAATTGCATGTTAACTTTTGAATATCAAAGTTGCTGTGCATGGTGCAATGGAACTTGAGCTAGCACATCCTCATGCTCCACTCTAGCCACTTGCACTGGCACAGTACCACTGCGCCATGCACAATGCGGGTGGCCAGGGTGCGATATTCAAAGTTGCTGAGCCATGGTGAAGCTCCGTTGAATATTGCCCAGTCCACACCCCTGTGCAGCCAAGCTGAGCTGTGTCCAAGCTTGCGCCACAGCCTGGCACAGTTTGAATATCTTGGCCACAGATTTTCATAAGCAGTGTTGGCCGTAGCTATCCCAGGGCCCTCTGCAAACCTTCTTGCTGGGGCCCATATCAGAAGTTGGGGAGCCCTCAAGGAACATCCTCATCCCTACTGCGGCCGCCCTATATTTTCATTTTTCAATTAGTTTTGTGTCATTTTTTGACTTTTCTTGAATTAGCATGTAATCATAACCAACAAAGAGATGTACACATTAGCAACAGATTCTGGAGACATTCAGACAGAGACACAGGTGACCAGGAAGAAAGGGAGCCATTATGGTGAAATAATGGCGTGCCTCAAGTGCGTTGTTAGGCATGAGATGCAGCCAAGTGCCGTTGAATGCCCCTGAGAAGTGTGATTATATCAACATAACCCTGGTGTGTCTTAATGTACTTATAAAATACTATTTAAATAGTTGTCTTAAAATTAATGAAAATAAGAAGTCGTTATTTTAAAAAGATAGAAAAGGACATTTCATTGAAATATGCTTCCACTTTAACTTTGAAGACAAAAAAATAGTCTATAGTCGGGTACCGGGGGGAGGGGGTGATCTAAAAACAATAAAAGACAATGAATTATAGAAAACAAAAAGTTACCTTATTTACATTTCAAATTAATACTGGTACAATATTTTAATGGAAATGTGTTTAAAGCTTTGAGCCTGCCAGTTCTCTTTTTTTTCGGAGGGGAGTAGATTTCATTTAACACTCATATGTGATTCAAATGTATGTGCTTTTATGAACTTCAAGAATGTATTTATGTAGTTTGGGTCTGCCTCTGCCTGTGTAACTGTGTTTTCCCACCTTTTTTCTCTTTGTTTATATAATATTATTGCCCCCTTTCTTCATCCTCTTTCTGTTGTCTCTGTCTTTCCCCATGTTCAACATATAGAATGTTTACCATGGATTGTTTGGATTGTAGAGATCCCCAGGGAAGAGGGGGTAGGGAGGGAGCTAGATGTCACTGCCCATTTAGGGACAAACGACCTGGCAAAGGACAATGCAGGGGTAGCACAAGATAGGTTTAGGGAGCCGATAAAGGGCCTGAAGCAGGCAGCTTGCACAGTGGCGTTCTCTTCTGAGGTGCAACCTGAGTACAGCCAGGAGAAAGCAAGGGAACTCCACACCACATCCTTCAAGGAGTGGTTGAAGGCATGGTACAGGAAGGAAGCTACATCTGGGAACGATGTCCCACCTGGGGAAATGGAGGCTTGTATAACAGGGGTGGCCTCCATCCATCCTGAAAGGGAACAGCAGTCCTGAGTGGAAGATTGAGATGCTACTTTGATGGGCATTTAAAGTAGCCAACGGGGAGGCAGAGAGACTGAGGGAGGCAGAGATCCCTCCCCCCCATGACCAGAGAAACAGAGAAGAGAATCTGAGGGGAGCAAGGACAAGGAAGAGGGCAGGGCAAGTGGGTCACAAAGAGGAACTAAAGTTGGAAAAGAGGGTAAGAAGGGTAGGCAGAGAGATAATGTAAAAGGGGAGGATAGGACTGGGGAAACAGAAGGGGTGAGGGATGGAAGCAGGAAGGGGGAACAGATCAGGGGGAGAGAGGGATGAAGAGAATGGGGAGCCATGTGTGCCCACACAAGGAGCCTAGAAAATAAAATTCCTGACCTTTTGAGGCGATCATTGAAGAGGCAGACCTGGATCCAGTGGCCATAACAGAGCTATAGTACATTGCCAACCACAGCTGGGAAGTGGCCATCCCAGGCTACACCATGTTCTGGAAGGACTGTTCAGGGCGGAGGAGCAGAAGGGTTGTTTTATATGTGAGGGAAGGTATAAGGGCCACTAAGATACAGGGGCAGCAGGGGGATAAGGAAGGGCGGGAGGTACTATCAGTCAGCCTAGAGACAGGGTCACAAGCCATTATTCACATGGGAGTAGTGTACAGACCACTGACACCAAAGAAGGAATCAGACAGAGCTTTGGGGGAAGCCATTAACAAAATGGCAAGCAAGAGGGAATTATTGATTTAGGGGACATTAATCTGCCAGTTACAGACTGGGGCATTATGGCCACAGCTACAACAAGATGCAAGGTAATCCTCGACTCCCTACAAGGGGGATTTCTCAGGGAGTTGGTTATGGAACCGACTTGAAACAGGGCAGCGCTGGACCTGGGGAAATTAATGGAGACCCTAGTAAAAGAGAGTCTCATGGAGTACCTGGAGGCTAATAGACTGCAAGACCACCAGCAGCACATTTTCATGGGGGGGGAGGTCTTTTCAAGCAAATCTCTTAGATTTCTTTGACTGGGTTACTAGGGAGGTGGATCAAGGCACAGTAGTGATGTGGCCAGTCAGGACTTCAGTAAGGCTTTTGACTCTGTGCCACATAGCAGACTAGTTAAGAAACTACAGTAGGGGGGTAGGGGAGAAAGTAGTAAGCTGGTATCTAACTGGTTAAAGGCTATGAGGCACTAGTAAATAGCAGATTAGTCAGGGGATAGGAGAGTGACAAGTGGTATGACACAGGGATCGATGCTGGGACCGGTCATCTTTAACGTCTTCATAAGTGACATTGCTGAGGAGTCAGAGGGGAAGGTGTGTCTCATTGCAGATGATACAAAAATCTGCTACAGGGTGGATACTCAGGAAGGGGTGCAGAGAAGGCAAAAGGATTTGGGGAAACTAGAGGTGGGGCAACTGGGTTTCAATGCCAAAAAGTGCAAGGTTATGCACCAGGGTTGGGGAAAACAAGGATCTGTGTATAAGATGGGGGGAGAGGTACTTACAGTCACCAAGCAAGAACAAGACCTCATGATGACCTCATAGTAGCTGGTCAGTGTGACAAGGCAGTGGGGAAAGGCTAGTAGGATGCTGGGGTCCATTAGGTGGGGGATTTCAAACAGGAGGAGGGAGGTGGTGTTGCCATTGTGTCATTTACTAGTGAGGTCCCACCTGGAGTATTGTGTCCAGTTCAGGAGGCTGCACCTCTGCAAGGACATTGACAGAGTGGATGCAGTACAGAGGAGGACAACTAAAATTGTGTGAGGGTTGGATGAAAAGCATATGATGAAAGGCTGCAGGAACTCAACACTTACTCTGTGGAGGAGAGGAGAGTGAGAGGGGATATGAGATTTACAAGTACCACATGGGGTGAACAAGGTGCGGGGGTCTCTTTCAGAGAAAGGAAGACACTACTAGATAAGACTCTGCATCCTCTGGTTTTAGTATGATTTGTGTTCCCTGAACCAAAGTGAAGAACAAAACATTTCTGCGTGTTTAATGGCATGCCATTTGTTTCTGACCATTCAGCTAACTTATTCAGCTCTATCTGTAAGGATCTACACCCATCTTCTGAATATACTGGCCCTCCATTGTGTTGTGACTCACAAAGCACATTTAAAGATGGTACTGTTATTGTATGTTATTGTGCCAAGAACTAAGCTGAAATATTGTCACAGTTGTCTGACTGTATGAATAGGCTTTTCTAGAAGTCTGAACATTTTGTTGCTTAACTTTGATTCAAATCAAAATGGCTACCTTTGCATAACAGGAAATTGTCAGATGTTTTAGAAAATATAACAATATACTGATTGTGTTGCAGGACATTTTGTCATTAAAAGCATTGTTAATCCAGGGAGTCTGTGCCATTAAAAGCAATGATGATGCTGGTTGAAGGCCACCACTATCAGTTTGGTGACTGCTAGTTAATACAACATTGTGTGCAAGTGGTGTTATATTTGTGACAACCCCATGCCAGCTACATCTTCCTGTTCAAGAGAGAGAGGGGCATGACATAGCTCAGGTGCGACTTCCATGTCTTGGGGTATAGTGGTGGTAGTGGTAATTCTCTCCAGGAGCCACACCTGGCCTTGTAGTTCTGGGTCTGGTCGCTGCACACTTGCTAGGCATAACCACTTGAGCGCTGCTTACATAGGTCTCTGTGCCACACTGGCAAAACTGCCTCAGCCACTTTTCACTGTGCACCTGACAGGGAGAACGCTCACCGTCTTCTTCTACCTGGTCTCCATCATTTTGCCTATGTTACCTATGAGGTGCCACTCTGCCAAATTCTTCATCTCTTCAAGGGCACCAGGTTTTTCCAGTGCAGTGTCTTCTCAGAGCCACCATTGATTGGCCCATAGATATATTTTATTTGCACCCCACTATATACAGATCCCAGCTAGGTAACTCGGGTGAGTGGCAATATATTTAACTTAAAAGACAACTTCATGTTCAAACCTGCTTCAGTTTCAGTTTACTTTGTCACCCTTTCTTCATATGTACAGCATTAATATATACATACTTGGTCTTGCACCTCCTTCTCTACAGGCCTTATTCTGACCAGCCCTGGCCGAGCATGCCACTAGAAGCATTGCTAAGCATGCACTAGCTATGCCTTTTAGAAAAACAGCCTTGGGAAAGTGAGACTTTGTGGTAAGGGCTCCCTCCTTGCTTAATGCTCTCCCTTTCTCTGCTAACAGCTACACAAGCCTTAGCCACTTCAAAACTGAACTAAGAATATTCATTACACCCCCCTGAGCAGTACTTCTGCCACCTCTAGCCACCTATGGAAACTAGCTCCCCAAAAGCCTGGCCCGGTCCAGATTGCATGCTCTATTCCATTGCCTATGCTTCCTCCCCTACTACCTTCCTTATTGTCTCTCTCCTGCCTCCCTATCCCCCTTTAACTCCACTCATTAATTACCTTCCTTAACCCTCTAACACCACGTCCACAACTACCTAACCTGCTGGGTCTTGTCACTCTCTCCCACCTTTCTTCTATGGCACACACTAGTTAGACCCAGGCTCATTCCTAGAGCTGCTGCCACTACCTACTCACTACTATTCAGTTCCTGTATTTTGCACTTTTCCTCTTCATCATGGGTGAGATCCCTTATAATCTGGTGTTCCAAGTTTTTGTGAACTCTGTAATATTGTTAACATTACTGTGATACTGTATACTCTAAGTATTTAATACTGTTTATTTTGACAATGCCTCACAGCTGTATATGTTCCCACCTGTCTTGTCTACCCCTCCTTTTTAAGTTTGCTTGCATGCATGCGCAAGAAACATATTGCGGCAGCTTGCTGTAGTAGCAAGTTGTGGAGGTGCGGCAGTGTTGTGGCCAATGCCAGTAGTCCATTTTGGGGCTGGTCTCTGTGGTGCCAATAGAGGAGCATGCTGTCAATGACAGCAGTATTGTAGCGTGCCACCAACTTGAAAGAAATTTGCTGCTACAATCAGGGAGTGCCTCGTCATTTAAAATCAGCTGTTTTTGCTGCTGGGGTGGTCGCTGATTCCAGCGATGAATCACAGCTTGCCTTGTCTGGTGTCCCATTTCAATAAACATGGTGGTGGCTGTTGTTGTGCGCCTCTCACAGTCCCAATGGAAGCTGATGGGGTGCCCAGTCCCCCAGTTGGCCTGCTCCCTCCCCAGTTCATTTGCTAATGGGGGAGCCCAATCCCCGTCAGCATAATGTCGCCGATGTAATTGTTTTGTATGTCGAGGGGGTGCCCAATCCCCCTCGCCATCATGCACCCCCCCAAAAAAAGACCCATTTTCTGTGCCGACGAGGGGCCCCAATCCCCATCGGCTTCAGTCCCCCTCCCCTAAAAATACAGGTGGCACACTGGGACCCCACCCCAGTCTACCAAAAACAAACCTGTAAAGAAAAAACCTTCCCGCAATGTTTTTTTTTTAACCTGTAAAAGCAAGAAAAAGGTCCCTCATTCTCTCTGGTGCCCTCTCCCCCAACCCGCACCCACCCTCTGCTCACCCAACCTCCCCACACCCCCTCGCCCCTTACTTACCTCTGGAGTCAAGCACGGCGATCTTCGGTGGAGCGGGAACACGTCTGCACTCTTCAAAGCCAACTGCAAACTGAAGAAATGCTGGCAAGCTGTGTAATGGCATAAATTGTTTTTTTTCAACTTAGGTGGATATCTCGGCCATTTTTGTGAATTTTGGCATCAAATTTTCAACATGTGGTTCTTGGGACCACACCTCATGAATTCAGTCACTGTCATCTGGTTATTCGATCCTGAAAGGTGATTTTGAGGTCACTGCAGAATCACCTTTTGGGTTCATGTGGTAGGCTCCCAAAATGCCTATGTTGCAAATTTGGTGAAAAAATTCCAAAAAATGACTGTATTATGAGCTTGTGTTGCGCAGTTTCAAGGCATACTCGTAACTTCACGAATTTGTAATATTTTCACTCCAGATTTTCAACATTAACTTTTTTTCACACCTCCTTATGAACAGTACAGCTGTCATTTTTCACATCCTGGCCAAAATGTGTTTTCGCACATCCAGTGCACAGTAGAGCGGTGCTGTGGGAAATCAGTGTTCAGGACAGGTTAAGAAAATCACAGTGACACTGTTCATAAGCGGAGGTCCCAAAATACCTACGTTGAAATTTGGTGACAAAATTCCATAAAATGACTATGTTACGAGCGTGCATTGAGCAGTCTCCACGCACACTCATAACATCAAGAATTTGTAATATTTTCACTCAAGGTTTTCAACACTTGTCATTTTTGCGCACCTCCTTATGAAGAGTTCAGTCATCATTTTTCACATCCTGCCCAAAATGTGTTTTGGCACATCTTGTGCACAATGGCGCAGTCGCTGTGGGAAATCACTGGTTGGGACAGATTAAGAAAATCAAAGCGACACTGTTCATGAGCAGAGGTCACAAAATGCACATGTGGAAAATTTGGTGAAATAATTCCACTAAATAACTGTGTTACCAGAGTGCATTGCGCAGTTTCCATGAATGCTTGTAAGTTTGAGCACTTAATATTTTCACTCCAGATTTTTAACATTGCCATCTCTTTGCACCTCCCTATGAATGGCACATCTGTTATTTTTCACATACTGCCCCAACTGTGTTTTCACACATCTGGCGCAGAATGGCGCAGTCACTGTGGAAAATCAGTGTTTGGGACAGAATCACAAAATCACAGTGCAACTGTTCCTGAGCAGAGGTCCCAAATACTTTCATGAGGTGGGGGTCACAAAAAGGACATGTTGAAAATTTGTAGCACAAATACCAGCAAATGCCCAGGGTGTTAGGGTTTCTAACCATGATGTCCCACCCTGTACAGACTGACAGGAGTCAGGGGTGTGCCTTTGAATTGCCAGCTGTAATGCTCATGCCATTCCACCCCAACCCACCCCCGAAGCCAGTGACAGGCATCAGGTTTGCCTTGGACTCTTTGGCCCCACAGTTCATCCCATTCTCCTATACTGTACCCATTTCAGCATATGTCCTTATGGAATGGGGTGACTGTAAAGTGGAACACTCCAAGGCACACCTCAACACTTGTCAGTGTCTGTAGGATAGGGTAAGGTGGCATGGCTTGAGCGTTATGGGCGACAACCCAAAGGCACACCCCAATGCCTGTCCATCTCTGCAGGGTGGAGGTGGGGTTGGCATGAGTTCAATACTTTACTGCCATTCCTATTTTGCATCTGTCTAACTCCTGCACTTCTAATGCTAATATCAGCAAGCAAACATTTGGCATTGACAAATTCTTGTTATTATATTGTATTTATTATAAAAAATTTTTTTACATATACTGTATTCCAGGAAAACATGAATCATGAAACTGAACTCGTGATTTGGGATTGCCATTTGACTCATTTCCCTCTTGCTGTATTCAGATGTCCCTAGTAACAATGGATGGGTGGGGAAAGTATAAGGAATTGGTCAATGAATGTACATGTTTGGTTTTTTTTTAAGAATTGGGGTGCGATTTTGAGATCACCCATTGATCGGCGCAAGTTGCACTGAACCCCCATCTGTGGCAACCTCTGACTGCACCAGGGACCCTGCTCTGGATTTTTGAACAACAGGGGTCCCTGCACCAAAGTTCCCAGATTTTCTGCAAGCTGGATGCTGCATCAAACAGGTGGCATACTGGAGGTGTCTGACAGAGGGTGCCATCATGGTCCCCCAAGTGCAGCACCAGTTCCTGAACATCAGCACAGTGGATGGGGGTGCACCCTGCAAGCAGCATGAGACACTGGCTAGGGACGCTGTGGGACTGCCCTGATGGGTGCTGTGTGTACAGACAGCAGTTCCAAGGTGAACGGTGGCACCAGGTAGGTGTGTCAGCATCAGAATCACAAACCAGCAGACAGGGTACTGCTTAGTTAAACTTACTGTGTACGCTGAACAGTAAGTCCAACAAGATGGTACCCCATCTGTGGGTCTATGGGCCTAATGCAGGCACACCTGCCTGGTGCCACCTTTTGCCCTGTCACTGCTGTCCATGCACACAGTGCCCCTTAGGGCATTCACACAGGTCCCTGGTCAATGTTCCACACTACTTGCAAGGTGCCCCCCCAGCACAGGTCCAGCATTAGCTAGAAAGGCTGTTAGACTAGCACTTGGCTGATCTAACCACAAGAGTAAGTTGCGGCCACAGTGGGGCTTTCAAACTCCCAAATTAGGGGATGCTGCAGCCCTGCTGTGGCACTTGCCCCCATCTGCCATGGTACACTGGTGTGACTGTCACAAGGACAGCGCAAGCCCGGTTGGTGCAGATGGTCCCCCAATGGGGCACAGTCCCTCCCAAAATCAGGACTGGTGCAAGATGCAGTGCAAGGAGACCTTTGCACCATTTCTCCTTGCCACAAGCTCCCTTGCGTCAGTCCCAGCTTTTGAAGATCAAGCCCCTAGAATTTACATTTCTGGATGAATCACTTCTGTTTTGAGTGGAGGAAATGGATGCACTTGAGGGAGGAAGTGGGGGAAACTTGTATGCTTCTGGATTGCTCAGGATGGCTACATCACCAGATGAACTTGATGCAAGAAAGGCTTCTTCCACTTCAGAGAGAGGGGAACTGGTGGATTTCTGGGAAGAAATGAACCATGGTTTATCTGGCTGTACTATTATCCACCCAGCAGTTCTTGTTCTCACAGCTCCACGACCATGACTCACTGCCCATTTTCAACCATGACTATTTCAAATATCCCACACCACTTCATGAAGAATTTGTACATGACTGAAATGGTGTGTTGGAACATTTATCTGATCCCCCCCAAACCCCCTTTCTTCTGCTGCAGTTCTCTCCAGTTTTCTACATGCATCGACAAACATGCACAATAGATGACAACATGACACAGCCACTGCTGGATGGCTCACAATAGTCGTTGATGATTCTTAGCTGCCCACATGATACACACTTCATACGCCTGGTGCATGGACATGCCAGAGTGCCATATGACTCATGAGTTTATGAGTAAGAGTGCCTCCCAATAACAGACCACAACCCATCCCTAGACAGCTCGTGTCCTTGTGTCTGAAGCAGCAGCCTACTTTACTTTTCACTTACTGACTGACTGGCAGGCTCATGCACATAGGCAACAAAGATGGATTTTTGTGCCCTTCTGCTGCACCACCATTAGTAGTTAGTAAGAAAAATTTGTCAAATAAATGCTTCATAATCCCCCCCCAGCACCTTTACCAGTCTACTGTATGTGCAGTATTCTGCCCTGCTCCTGCTGCAGGGGAGAAAAAATAAAAACATATTGATTTCTGTGCTCTCTGCTAGACTAGCAGCACTCAGTAAAACAAATAGTGACAAGTAAATCTTTCAAAAATCACCCTACACCTTTTCTCGGCCAGTTAAATTAATTCAGCCTGCTCCTGCTGCAGCTCTAGCAACTGCCAGTGTAGGCACATATACTGTGCAATCTCTCCTCTCAGTTGCAGCACAATTTCACTAACCCTCTTGTCTGGAACTACAGATATAGTGTATGCAGTGAAAATTAGCACAATAAAATGATAATGCAGGATTCTTTGATGATTTTAAATGTTTAATGATCAATAGTCATTCTTTTCACATAAAAGGAGCTACCGTCCTGCCACAGATCCTTCCCCTATAAGAAAGATCGAACAATTTCACCAGGATTTGTGCAGTGTGAGGAGTTTTCAGTCTCCATAATTGCTAATTGATTGCTGCAGATCATATGGTTTGCCAACAACTTGAACAAGCTCAGAGTGTTTTCTCTCTGCAAAAGTGCTGCACTATAATGTCAGAATGCCAATGGGATACTGAGTTGTGTTGAACCTGCTTTATGGTGCCTGAATACAAAGGACTTCAAGACCTCAAGCAGCATGGATTCATGAGGGAAGATCATGCCAAATACATCTGATAGATTCCATTGACTGGGTGACCAAGAAAATAGATCAGGGGAGGGCAGTGGGTATGGCCTAGCAAGACATTAGCAATGCTTTTAATACTGTGCTGCACAGGAGGCTGATAAGTTGAACCTAGGAGTGGGATCCAAGGTGGTAAATTGGGTTAGAAACTGGTAAATAGATAGGAGACACACAGTGGTGGTTAATGGCACTAACTCAAATGATGGTAAAGTGACCAATATGGTATCATGGGGCTTGGCACTGGGATCAGCCCTCTTCAATGTCTTCATGGGAGACATTTTAGAAGAACTGGAAGGGAAGGTATGTCTTTTTGCAACTGATACCAAAATCTGCAACAGAGTAGACATTTGTGTGTGTGTGTGTGTTTAAAGACTGTGCGGGGATCTTGGGGAAACCTGAGGAGTGGTCAAAAGACTGACAGTGTAGGTTCAATGCCAAAAAGTGCAAAATCATGCATCTCGGGCATTGGAACCCAGGAGCTGAGTATGGGATTGGGGGTACTGAAAGTCCCTAGACAGGAAGGGGACCTTTGGGTTATCATATCTGAGTATCTCAAGAGGGCAGTAAAGTTTGATAAGGCAGTGAAGAGGGCTAGTGGAATGCAGGGGTGCATAGGGAGGAGTATCTCTAGCAGGAGGAGGGAGGTGGTATTGCTCACTGGTAAGACCTCACTTGGAGTACTATGTTCAGCTTTGGAGACCACATCTAAGAAAGGACATAGAGATGGTAGAAGCAGTGCAGAGGAGGGCAATGAAAATTGTGCAGGGTTTGAATGAGAAGCCCTATGAGGAGAGACTGATGTATTTCAACATGTACACCCTGGAAGAGAGGAGAGAGAGAGAGAGGGAAGAGGGAGAGAGAGAGAGTGTGTGATAGAGGCCAACAAGCACCTTATAGGGGTGAACAGGGTGCAGGAGGAGTATCTTTAAAATGTAAAAGAACACAAGGCCCAAGGAACATGCATTGCAGCTGGTAGGGGGAGTTCAAGAGAGATGAAAGGAGATATTTCTTTACTGGAAGGTTAGAAGATGCCTGGAAAACACTGTCTGCATAGAAGGTGGAGACCAAAACAGAGGGTGGCTTCAAGCCTGCATGGGATAGATATAGGGGTATATTAGAAAAGAGGCAGGGAGGCAGGAGTGTCACCAAAGCCCAGAAAGTAATGCTGTGCAGAATGCAGAATTCTGCCTGAGGAATAAGCATGGAATGACCATTCTGCCAGTGGTATTTCCACCAGAATTTTGCTGCTTCTTTTGTGGAATTCCGCCTGCTGTGATCCATAAAATGATATTTCGTGGAACAGCATTTCACTGCAGAAAATCATTCAGCACCAATTTATGCAGAAAATATTGAAACCTGCAGAATATAATTCTGCAGAAATGTCATGGAAAACTCATTCCGCATGTTTTCTGCCATGGAATTCCACTGTTCTGTTTCCAGTGAAATTAAGGAAATGTTTGGCAGCATGGGACCTAGGAGTAGTCATATTAGATGACCTCAAGGTGGGCAAGCAATGTGATAAAGCAGTAAGAAGAGCTGGTGGGATACTGGGATGCATAGAGAGAGGCATGACCAGTAGAAAACAGGAAGTTGTTATCCCTTTGTACAGACAGTTGGTGAGACCCCATCGGGAGTTCTGCATCCAGTTCTGGAGACCCCATCTCCACAAAGATATAGACAGGATGGATGCTGTCCAGAGGAGGGCAACTAAAGTGGTGCAGGGTCTGCACCAGAAGGCATACGAAGAGAGACTGAAGACACTTAATATGTACACACTCGAGGAGAGGAGGAAGGGGGGGGACATGATAGAAACTTTCAAGTACATCAAGGGAATCAACAGAGTCCAAGATGGTAACATCTTTCAGAAAAAGAGATGTGCAAGAACAAGGGGGCAGAATTTGAAGATAGAGAAGGGATTGCTCAAATGTAATATGAGGAAATATTTTTTCACTGAGAGGGTTGGGGATACATGGAACAGCCTTCCTGAGGAGGTAGTGGACTCAGAAACAGTGGAGGAATTCAAGAATGCATGGGAAAGACATAAGGCAATTCTAGTGGGGGGGTAGGAGCAAGTAGGCTGTTGGTTAACTAGGATCTGCAGCCTATGCATTAGGTAGGGAAAAGTGCAGATTAGGTGGGCCAAGCGGTCCTTATCTGCCATCAAATTCTATGTCTCTATGTTCCAAAAATTCTATCAAGTTCCATTCCGTTGGAATTTGGAAATTCCTCACAGCACTACCAGATAGGTCTGTGGAGGCAGATTAGGCAGGGTACACTTGGGCATACTGGGTGGGCCAAGCAGTCCTTTTCTGCCATCAAATTATATATTTCTGTTTCTTAAATGCCAGATTTTGACATGTTTACTGAATGCAAATTTGACATTGGCTCATTCTTAGTAAGAGCACAGAACTGTGACGATAGGCACCCAGGTTTGAATAAGCAACTGCCACTTACTCACTGTGTGACCCTAAGCAAGTCACTCCAACCTCCCAGTAGTCTCACCCAAATCTATCTCTCCCAGTAGTCTCACCCTGATCTATCTCTGTGCTGCTTGGCTCTCCCTATGCACTTAATGGGCAGTATCATTCTCTCCCCTCACTTTCCCCTGAATCGGAAAACACCTGGGGGCAGTTTGTTTGAAAATCACTGTCATTTAGAAAACCAAATTCCTTTCCTTCCTTCACACACACCAGTACGAATAGCTATAGACAGTTGCCTTTCTCTTAAAGGAAGCACAGGGGGTTGCA
Source organism: Neoceratodus forsteri (assembly GCA_016271365.2). Lineage (NCBI taxonomy): Eukaryota > Metazoa > Chordata > Ceratodontiformes > Ceratodontidae > Neoceratodus > Neoceratodus forsteri. Next base: position 760,080,353 of record CM057455.1, on the reverse strand, counting down.
TAAGAGAGTTTAAGGAAAGCTCAGGGAGAATGAGAGAGAGCGAGAGAGATAGAGAGAAAGAGCGAGAGCGAGAGAGAAAGGAGTTGCTCAGTAAGTGGCAGTGGTGGTGGTCTCAAGATTCATAGCTGTGTGCTTTGATGACTAGGCTATACTGCCTCCCATATATACATATATATCCAAATTACTATTACTGCTACAGTGTTTACATTTTCTTTTGTCATGGATGATATTAAGTTGTAATGCTTTCTGTACACTATTCAGTGTTTTATAAAATGTCTTCATAACCACAATACGGTATGATGAATCCCCAGACAGACATTTCCATGCTATGGTATGAGTAATGGCATCATACTGAAACAGAGAAAAGTAGTGCAGTCTTGATTTGAAAATGTATTTATTGTATATGATATACATTATTAATGCATTTTTGTGTTAAATAAATATATATACTAAAGCCTAAAAGTGGCACGGTAGTGCCACTATAGTTAGGGTTGAGTACCCTATTCAAGGTTAAAGTGTGAAATTTTGTATCTTAATAACTTTGCCACTGTATAATGGATTTGCCTAAATGTTGGCAAATATGGAGCGGTGTCATAGATCTCTGGATCTGCCAAGTTTCTAATGGTCGGGTATACGGTTTTGGAGTTATAAAGCGACATTCAGTAGTGCATTTAAGCTTTTTTGTGCATTCTTTGCTCCCACCTACAAGTTGCATGGTTTGAACGACCAGTCTGAAAACATCAGGGAATATGCAGCCGGGGTCTCCGATGTGCCTTTTGAAGATTTTGTGAAAAAATATTAAACAGTTCAAAAGTTTTTCAAAAAACAGTTTTCTCATTACAGTCAATGGGAAAAGTTAAAAAGTTTGAGAGTGTCGCAAATGCAGTTTTTAGTGTCACAAATGACCCCTGTAGTGTTGTGAGTTAGCCATTTTTTTCAGTTTCTGGTCACAGAAATGCTTGACATTTAAATTTGGGACCCTCTAGGGACACAATTCTTTTTGTGTTCACCTAGTCGAGCCCTAAGGATGCTAGCCATGTCTTTTTTGGGAGTTTAAACACCCCAGAAATATGTTGTTGAAATTTTTGTAAACTGTAGTGTCACAAAATAGTGTTGCACCTGCGACACTTTCGTGATTTTTTTCCGAAAGTGTCGTGATTTGCGACACTACTTTGCGACACTATGCCCAAAATAACAGGACTTTTTTGCCACCCTGCTGCAAAAGAACAGTTTGGTCTTTTGGGCTGAAGTATGGAGGGAAGAAAGCCAAGATCCTACAGATGGGCATTTTGGCAGCTTGATGACAAAATATTACAGGGATGCAAAGATACAGTACTCCGAAATTGACTCATTTACCCATAGACTACCATTACGGTGTCTGCCGCACCTTTCAGGGCCCGTATCTCAGAAACACTTAGAGATACGGACTTTTGGTCAGAAAAATGCTTAGCACAAAACTAGCCAGGAAATTCATAAATCATATGACATTTAAATTTTTTTTCTACGTCATACAGGTCCTGAGATATAAGCAATTTAGTTTTCCAAGTGCTCATTTTCTGCTCCAAAGCCTATTATTATGCATACATTCTTTGTATTCACTGTGTTTCTCTATGTAGCTTTTGGGGAAAAAAAGGGTGTGCACTTCCGTTACTGTTACAGTTAGCATTTCCACTTGCGTTTCTGTACCAATTTGCGTTAGCGTTCCCATGTACACCACCGTGTGTGTTTCACTTTGCATTTTCATTTGCACTTGCATTTGCGTTACTGTTACCACTTGCATTTCCACTACTGTTTCTGTTTGCATCACTGTGTGCATTACCACCTGCGTTTGCGTACACACTTCCATTTGCGTTTTTGTTTGTCTTTCCTTTGGCATCATCATTGCTGTTACCATTACCATTTTCATTTCCAAGTGCATTACTGTGCACAATACAGTTTGTATTTCCGTACCCACTTGCGTTTGCGTTTCTGTTTCCATCACTGTTTGCGCTTGCATTTCTATTACCATTTGCGTTATCGTTTGTGTTTGCATTACCATGTGCATTACCATTTGTGTTTTCATACGTGCTTCTGCTTGCATTTCCATTTACATTTGTGTTTCCATCAGCATCATCGTTGGTATTACCATCAGCGTTTGTGTTTCCACTTGCTTTACTGTGACCGTGCGTGTTACAATTTGCACTTGTGTTTGCGTTTCTGTTTTCAGTAACGGTTGCACTTGCGTTTCTGTTACTGTTTGCATTACCATTACCATTAATGTTTGTGTCACAAAGGGCAATAAACACAGTGGCATAGACGGGAATGAAAATGCAAACAGAAACACAAACGCAAGCACATACTCTAACCAAATAGTAACTCGCACGATCACGGTAACACAATAGGAAATGCAAATGCTAATGGTAACAGGAACGATGACTCCAAAGGAAATGGAAATGCAAATGAAAGCATGTACACAAACACAAATGGTAATGCACACGGTGACACAAAATGAAACACAAACAAAACCAGTAATGAAAACGAAAATGTTAACAGTAACGCAAATGGAGGCGCAAATGAAAATGCGAAGGGTAATCCACACGGTGGTGTAGATAAGAATGCTAACTCAAATGGTTATGGAAACACAAGTGGGAATGCTAACTGTGACAGTAACAAAAGCACACACCCTTTTTTCCACCAGCAGCTGCATAGAGAAACTCAGTGAATACAAAGAATGTATGCATAATAATGGGCCTCAAAGCAGAAAATGAGCACCTGGAATACTAAATTGCTTATATCTCAGGAACCAATGATGTAGAAGAAAAAATAAAATTTCATATAAATTATGACTTTCCTGGCTAGTTTTGTACTTAGCCCTCTAGTGGGTGGCTAAGCATTTTTCTGACAAAAAGTCTGTATCTCAAAGCATTTCTGAGACACATGCTCCAAAAAGCATGGCGGACGCCATAATGTTAGTCTATGGGAAAAAGTGTCAAATTTGGAGTACCATAACTTTGCATCCTTGTAATATTTTGTCACCAAACCACCAAAATGCACTTCTATGGGATGTTGATTTTCTTCCCTCCAAATTTAAGTTCAAAAGACCAAACCATTCTTTTGCAGCAAGGTGGCAAAGAATTCCTGTTATTTTGGCCATAGTGTCGCAAAGTAGTATCGCAAATAACGACACTTTCGCAAAATAAATCCCGAAAGTGTCGCAAGTGCGACACTACTTTGTGACACTACAGTTTACAAAAATTTAAAAACATATTTCTGGAGTGCTTAACCCTCCAAAAAAGACATGGCAAGCATCCTCAGGGTCGGACTAGGTGAACACAAAAAGAACTGTGTCCCTACAGGGTCCCAAATTTAAATGCCAAGCATTTCTGTCACCAAAACTGAAAAAAAATAGCTGACACAACACTACAGGGGTCATTTTCGACACTAAAAACTGCATTTGCGACACTGTCACAGTTTTTTTAACTTTTCTCATTGACTATAATGGGAAAATTGTTTTTAGAATAACTTGAACTGTTTAATATTTTTTCACAAAATCTTCAAGAGGTACATCGGGGACCACGGCTGCTTGCTCCCTGAAGTTTTTGGACTGGTCGTGCAAACTGTGCAACCTGTAGGTGCGAGCAAATAATGTGCAAAAAAGTGTAAATGCACTACAGAATGTCACTTTATAGCTCCACAACTGCATATCCGACCATTACGAAACTTGGCAGATCCGGATATCTATGGCACCACTTCATGCCAAATGTCAGGCAAATCCGTCAGAAGGTGGCAAAGTTATTAAGATGTAAAATTTCACACCTCAACCTTAATTGGGGTCCTCAACCTTAGCTATAGTGGCACTACGTACCACTATATCTATATATATATATATATCTATATATATATATATATAGATATATATATATCTATCTATATAGATAGATATATATATATCTATATATATATATATATAGATATATATATATAAATATATATAGATATATATATGCACACACACACACACACACACATACCTATATCTATATCTATATCTATATCTATATCTATATCTATATATATTGGAGGCAAATAACTCTGTTTAATGCATTAGTTAGGGTTGTTCCACACTGACAAAAGTGAGGAAATTCGGTGTTAGGGTTGAAAGCTCCCCTTGGCCCCCCCTGCCAACACCCCGACCCGGCGCCGGAGTGCGCATTAGGGTTTTCGACCATAACTGTCACCCCATCACATGTGTAAAGAAGCAGAGGTGTAGGAGAATGGGGTGAGAGTTAGGACAAACAACCCTAATGTGCACCCCGATGCCGGTTGGGGTTGTGGGCAGGGGGGCCAAGGGGGGTTTTCAACACAAACACCGAATTTCCTCACTTTTGTCGGTGTGGAACAACCCTAACTAATGCATTAAATGGATTTTTTTGCCTCTAATTTCCCTTCTTTTTGAGAATGATAACGAGAAATAGTGAATGTAATGTGGCGGCAGGAGCGCGGAGCCACCACACGATATCTTGTCACACAGTAACATTGTGCCCGCAAACACAAATAGTGATGCGCATGGTGACACAAAGCAAAACAGAAAAAGAAACAGTAGGGTAGACAGAAATGTTAAAAACAACACAAAAGCAAGCGCAAATGAACACGCAAAGGGTAACAAACATGGTTGCATAGACGTGAACGGTAAGTGAAACGAGCACGGAACCGCATGTGAAAACGGTAATGGTAACAGTAATGTAAGCACACAGGCTGGTTTTCCCCAAAAGCTGCATAAAGAAAGATGGTAAGTACAAAGAATATATGCATAATAATGGTTCTCGGAGCGGAAAATGAGGAGTTGGAATACTAAATTGCTTATATCTCAGGAACCGTATGACATAGAAAAAAAATGTAAAAGTCGTATGATTTATGACTTTCCTGGCTAGTTTTATACTTAGCCCCTGGTGGGGGGGCTAAGTGTTTTTCTGATGAAAAGTCCGTATCTTGCATCATTTCCGAGATATGGGCCCTGAAAGACGCGGCGAACACTGTAATGTTATTCTTCGGGAAAAAAAGAGAAGTTCGGAGTGCCATAACTTTGGCTCCCTGTAATATTTTTTCACCAAACCACAAAAAGGCACATTTGTGGCATGTTGGCCATGTTCCCTCCAAATTTCAGCCCAAAACACCAAGCTGTTATTTTGCAGCAGGGCACCAAAGGATTCCTGTAAAGCGTCAGATGCCAAAATGTTATCCTATGGGAAAAAGCATCAACTTTGGAGTGCCGTAACTTTGCTGCCATATAATATTTTTTCAACAAAATACTGAAAGGCACATCTGTGAGATGTCGGCTGTGTCCCTTCCAAATTTCAGGCCAAAACACCAAACTGTTCTTTTGCAGCATGGTGCCAACGATTTGCTATCATTTTCCCACAGCCTAGAAAAGTACTGTTGAAGTTTGCGAAAGCTTTCGCAAATTCATTCGACAGTGTCGCAAGTACGACAGTATTTTGAAAAAGTACTTTTTCCAGTAATTTGAAAAACATACTGTATTTCTGGGGTGTTTTACCCCAAAATAAAGACATGGCTAGCATCCTCAGGGTCCGACTAGGTGAATACAAAAATAATTAGGTTGTTAGAGGATCCCAATTTTAAATGCCAAGCATTTTTCTGATCACCAACTGAAAACAAAATGGTGGATTTGTGACAGTAAAAGGGCCATTTGCGAAAGTAAAAACTGCATTTGCGACAGTGTCGAACTTTTTGTTAACTTTTCCCATTGACTTATAATGGGAAATTGTTTTTTGAGTAACTTTTGAACCGTTTAATACATTTTCATGAAATCTTCAAAAAGCACATCGGGGACCCTGGCCACATGTTCCCTGAAGATTTTGGACCAGTCGCACAAACCGTGTGACCTGTACGTGCGACAGTAAAATTCCAGAAAAGCGTAAACACATGTGCAGATCATGCTTAATAACTCCGCAGCCATAAATGTGACCAGTACGAAACTTGGCAGATACCAAGATGTATGGGTCTTGATCACATATTCCAAATTTCAGGCAAATCTGTCAAACAGTTGCAAAGTTATTAAGGTGCATAATTTTGGGTTTAACATGTAAATGGCTCATCAACCCTAACTATAGTGGTACTACCGTACCACTATAATATATATGTGTATATATATATATATATATATATATATATATATATATATCATGGCAAAAAATCCATTTAATGCATCAGTTAGGGCTGTTCACAGTGACAAAAGTGAGAAATCTGATGTTAGGTTACCACCCCTTGCACCTCTTACCCGCCCATCAATAGGCATCCAGGGTGTGCATTTGGGTCATTGGCCCTAACTCTCAGCCCATCCATTAAGCAATCTAGGAGAATAGGAGATGGGGTGAGTTAGGATCGGTGATCCCAATGCACACCCCAATGCCTGTTGGTGGGGCGGGGTGGGGAGGCAAGGGGTGGAAACCCTAACATTGAATTTCCTCACTTTTGTCACTGTGGAACAACCCTAACTGATGCATTAAATGGAGTTTTTTGCCATGAATTTCCCTTCTTTTTGAGAATGTGCACTATAAATAGTGAAGTAACGGCAGCGCAAATGCAAGTGCAAATGCTAAAGCACATGGAGATGCAAACATAAACGATAACACAAATGGTAATACAAACACAAGTGCAAATGTTAATGAAAACAGAAATGCAAGTGTGCACAGAAACGCAAACCGTAACGCACATGGGCACGGTAACATGATTGGAAACGCAGACACTTACGGTAACAGTAACGATAACACCAAAGGAAACACTAACAGAAACACAAATGGAAACAGAAGCGCATACACAAATGCAAACAAAAACAGTAATTGAAACGCAAATGTTAACAGTTATGCAAATGCAAGTGCAAACAAAAATGGAAAGGGTAATGCACACAGTGGTGTAGATGAGAACGGTAACAAAAATGGAAATGCAAACGCAAGCACGTACGGAAATGAAAATGGCAACATGCACAGTCACAGTACTGCAATAGGAATTGCAAATCCTAATGGTAACAGCAATGATGATGTCAAAGAAAATGCAAATGCAAATGGTAATGCACTCGGTGACGCAAAACAAAATGCAAACAAAAACCAGAATTGGAATGCAAATGTTAACAGTAATGCAAATGCAAGCACAAACAAAAATGCAAAAGGTAACACACACAGTGGTGTACATGGGAACAGTAATGCAATCGCAAGCATGTATGTAAACACAAATGGTAATGCGCAAGGTCATGATACCGCAATAGGAAACACAAATGCTAACGGTAACAGCAACGATGACACCAAAGGAAATGCAAAGACAAACGGAAGAATGTATGCAAATGCAAATGATAATGCACACAGTGATGCAAAACAAAATGCAAACAAACAGTAATGGAAATGCAAATGGTAACAGTAAAGCAAATGCAAGAGCAAATAAAAACGCAAAGGGTAATGCACACAGTGGCGTAGATGGGAACGCTAACGCAAACGGTTATGAAAATGCAAGTGGGAACGCTAACTGTGACAGTAATGAAAGTGCACACCCTTTTTTTCACCAACAGCTGCATAGAGAAACACAGTGAATACAAAGAATGTATGCATAATAATGGGCCTCGGAGCAGGCAATGAGCACTTGAAGTACTAAATTGCTTATATCTCAGGAACCGTACGACACAGAAAAAAAAATTAAATTTCATATAAATTATGACTTTCCTGGCTAATTTTGTACTTAGCCCCAAGAGGGGGGCTATGCATTTTTCTGACAAAAAGTCCATGTCTCGAAGCGTTTCTGAGATATAGGCCCTGAAAGGCGCGGCAGACACCGTAATGTTAGTCTATGGGGAAAAGTGTCAACTTTGGAGTACTGGAACTTTACATCCCTGCAATATTTTGTCACCAAACCACCAAAAGGCACATGTGTGTGATGTTGGCTTTCTTCCCTCTAAATTTCAGCCCAAAAGACAAAACCGTTCTTTTGCAACAAGGTGGCAAAAAAGTCCTCTTATTTTGGTCATAGTGTCTCAAATTAGTGTCGCAAATCACAACACTTTCACAAAAAAAGCCTCATCACAGTCTGCCATTTTAGTGCATTTTTGGCTGCGATTTCCGCCATTTAGTGTTGGAAGACTTCTTAAAGGTACAGAAACATAAAAATTGAATATCTCTGGAATGGTTTGGTCTTTTCACATAAAATTTGGAGGGTGTTAAGTGGATGTCATAGAGATGTGACTTATGCTGTTTACATTTTTAAAAAAATAATTTGCTGCAGAAATACTGCATGACACAGTTAACGTTTTTCGCATAGCATTCTTCTTGGTGCTACTGCCTTTAAATTTATAGCGTATGTAGCCCTAGTGGCTCGGAGGTGCCTTACAGTGGTTTCGTATGTAAAACATTAACAAGTGCAGAATTATGCCACTCCGAAGAATGAAAATTTGGTTCATTATGCTTCAAAAACTTCTGAACCATGTATACGATTTACCTGCCATTTGGAATATACAAAGACTAATAATACTTCTTGCAGTGTGCCAATGTTTGAATCGCTGGCACTTACAGTTGCTGAACTGTGTGTGTTATGCTGTTTGCACATGGTGCTGTGCAAACATTGAACAGATGTACACACAATTCTGGGCACACGGTGTGCCATGGTACATGTCTTCATTTACCAATTTTCATTTCACTCGGTCATACAGTTTTTGTGCAGCACAGTGACAAAAAAATCACATGGTAGGAGTGTTCCCACCACCGCATTCCATTCACTATTTATAGTGCACATTCTCAAAAAGAAGGGAAATTCATGGCAAAAAACTCAGTTTAATGCATCAGTTAGGGTTGTTTCACAGTGACAAAAGTGAGGAAATTTGGTATTAGGGTTGAAAACCCTAACTGCGCACTCCCACCCACCCCCACCACCACACACACATACATGCAAGTAGGGGAAGGATCAAGGCAACACAACCAGCAGAAATGGAGTTAAGGCTCCCACCATCCGTACATACAATAATTTTTTCGATCATCTAAAAAGGAAAAAAAGGCTAACCTGTAAACAGAACCCTAAAAAAGAGACCAAATAAAGTGTCAAATGTATTGCATTTAGTGAATGGAGTGTTGTTTCCTTACCGGCCTTTGATAGTGGTGTTTTAGATTTTTAATGATGCCCATATCTAGAGGCTGAATTAGCGAGGTGATGTTCGGAGGCAGGAAAAACAGTTTGATGTGGCTCTGAGTGATGTCTGGGTGTGCTGATCAATTATCCAAGAGCAAGGCAATTTTTTTTCTCCTGTGACGAATTACTGAATTAACATTTTTCAACCAGCTAGAATATACTGAAGCAGTCATCCAGGCATTAGAGTTACTGTCATATTCAACTGGCAGTGCCTCCATAGACAGCCCTGAAAAGCACCTTGTTTTTTTGGATTTTCTGACCAATAAGGGTTTCGGTTTCTCAGTCCCACATAGGCTGCAACAGAGAAGCACCGAAATCAGCTCCTGAGCTTTTTTATCACCAGAAGCAGCATCAGATTTGAAAGTCAATGTTCCTTCAGGGGTTGCTCTAAAATAGATCCCAGTTTCATCTCAATTAAAGATACAGTTTGGATGACAATCTTTCATTATTTGTGGGAGGACAGTGGATAGCCAATTGCCTGCATTCTCACCATCAGCATCTTTTTTCTCACCATGGCAGAGCTTGAAGATTATTCCATTGCGCTCCTTCCAGCGGCTCAACCAGCCGCTTGACACGGAAAAAGAAATGCCCGTATTTGCAGCTAAATCCTCTGCTTTTTTTAGTAGAATTGGGCCATTGATTGGGGCATCAACACTGCGAGCTGTGGAGAACCAGCGTAGGAGTGTAGCTTCTACCTCCCCGCTCTTCCCGCAATGCCGCCTTTTTCGGTCTTGATTGTCCAATCGCTCCCACTCTGAGAACAATCTATCTTTACTTGCCATGGTTCGGGTGACAGTGGATACATCGACACCAAACTGTTTGGCTGCATCTGTTCGTTTAGTGTCCAGCTGCTCCAACTGCTGCAACAAAGCTATTTGTTGTCCCAGTGTAAGGGTTATCTTCCTGCACTCCATTGTGCTAAATGCCTGCATCTCTGATTTGCTGTTAAATACTGCTCTCACACCTAATCCTGTTCATCCTGTTCACCTGTGCACTAAGGAGGTGTTAATTACATGGGGGAAGAGGTGCTGGTGAACTGATAAAATGTGTATTAAACCAAAATGTATACTTAAGCAGTGTGCACTTAACCGGAATTTTTAACACTGAATGTATAGAAAAAAAATGGGAGAGAAAAAAAGTGTGCATTAAACAGGAATGTGCACTTAAGCGAGATGCATTTAAGAGGAATACACTGTGTGTGTATATATATATATATACAGTATATATATATATATATATATATATATATATATATATATTATATTTTCCTATTACCAAACTGTTTTATTCATCATCATTATCAATGTTATGCATATTGTGGCCTATGCACTATTGTGCAGAAATTGCGCCCATATGTGATGTAACACAGTAATGTACCATGCACAAACAGGCACGCAGGGCATGCTGATGCTGGGGTGTGTCCTATGGATGCATGCAGGCCCTTGCACATTGCAACCTGGACAGTCCCAACATATGCAGCTCCACTTCTTGACCCCACCACATATGGGCATTGGCACCACCCCGGGTGGAACTGCAGAAGTGAATACCGTGATGGAAAAGGGGGAGCAGGCAAAGGTGGAGGATGGGAGTACTGCAAGCTAGCTACCCAGTCCACAACCAGAGAATAATGGTGCTGCACAGAGCAGCAAAGAGCACCATAGACATGGTTGGAACTGTGGTGACGGATGGTCATGGACTACAAAATTCACCAGCAGCCAGGTGGCAGCCTTGGTCTCAGATATCCATGCCCATTATGCCATCATCTATGGGCAGAGTGTCTCAAGGCACCGGCTGAGATCAAAACTTGCCTTGTGGCAGACCACTGTGAACACAGCCAGACCAGAGGCACGGACCCAGTTGGCCATCAAGCATAAATGGCGTGACCTCTGTTTGGCTGTCAGACATAGTAGTAGTACAGTAGTAGTAAAAATCTTTATTTTCATACAGGAAAAGATGTTACCAATGCACACCATTAGGATGAAGATCCTATTTGCAAGGTGGTCCTGTTTTAAGCTTAAAGAGGATCACTTTATACAAGCCATACAGTAAAAATACATACAAAAGCAACCACTCAAACGTTATCATTACCAATCAGTAACATACTACATTGAATGTTTTCAAATAACAGCTTGCATTTAACAAACATGGGAGGGGGGCTGAGGTACATTGACTTATTCTCACATACTGGTATCTGCTAGTTAGGTAGGAATTGAATCAATTTGTGCAAGTGTTTGAAAGACCAGCCTGGGCGAGTTTGGATAGAAGCAGGGTATGAGAGATGGTGTTGAACGTTTTAGCGAGGTCTATAAAAATAGCTGAGGTGATGTGCCCATGGTTCATACCCATGAGGACAGCATCGGTGAACAAGAGGAGGGAGGTGACGGTGGAGTGCAACTTCCTGAATCACGATTGGTAGGATGTGAAGAAGGAAGAGGTGTCTAGAAAAGAGCAGAGCTGGTCTAGTGCAAGTCACGCTTGGATTTTGGCCAGGATGGGGAGTAAGGAGATAGAGCGGTAGTTGCTTGGGGTGGAGAGGTCTCCCCCTTTAGGGAGAGAACTAACAGTAGCATTTTTCTTTTTTTCAATTCAAATTTTATTAAAGTTTCCAGTGTAGAGAATGAATCATAGTAGAGTAAATCATGAACCCCATACATCAGATACAAAGTACAAGATGATTCGCTCTCCCCACCCCCACCCACCTAACCCAACACCCACCCCAAACAACCCAGCACATCGTCATTAGCACAGCACCTGAGAATGTGACCTGGTTGTACTTAAACCTGTAATGGATAGAGAGTCTGCAGTGGACCCCAGATCCTGTCAAACTTTTCAAGTTTGTTATATAGACTGGCAATAGTCCTCTCTGTTCTGAGGTTCGCAAGCAATCCCTGAAGCCATTCAACATAAGATGGTACTTCCATATCCTTCCAGTGTCTCAACACCACTTTTTTAACAGACATCGACATCAAGGCTATGTGGTACCTCCTGTTCACCACCGAAATGGAGGAGAAATCCCCAAGAAGACATATTTTGGGGGTGAACAATTCTGAGAGCCCTAAAAGAGGATCAACACGCTGTTTAATTACAGACCAAAGTGGGTCAACTTTAGAACAGCTCCAGAAAATATGAAGGAGGTCACCCTCTTGAGACTGGCATCTTGTGCAAAGGGGAGAGGACACCGGACCCAGTCTGGCAAACCTCTGCGGAGATTAATAAATGTTATGCAGAATTTTAAATTGCATTAATCTAAGTCTGTTCTGCTTGAGGAACTTATGACAACTTTGCCACAGGAGAGACCAATCCATGTCTCTGCCCTGAAAGAGAGAGAGGCCAAAAAAATGACGGGAGCGTAATTGTCAGGGTAAGCCCTGGTAAATAGAGCAGTGTATGTTTTAGATACAGCATGAGGCGAGCCCGCCAACTCCATAAGGGTAGCCTGAAAACTGATATGGGGAGCTAGAGGTGGGGTCGGACCCATTACCTTAACCAATAAATGACGAAGTTGGAAAATCTTGAAGATTGTTGTGTGAGGTACCATAAACTTGTGCATAATACCATCTGAAGAGCACCATTGACTGTCGGATAACATAAACTCATCTAGACGGCAGTTTCTTATCTGAGGGATCCAACTAGCTGGGAGAAGCTTGCCGTCCAGCAAAAAATTAGGGTTACCTATTACGGGTTGAGATAAATCCTTGAGATTCTTACACCTCATAAAAGCGCACAATTGAGTATGAACCCTAATTGAAATGGCTATAGGTGAACTACGTAGAGACTCTGGTAGGGAACTGACCTTGGTGTATAGCAGCACAGCAGGGGAAAGACCGTGTTTTCTAATGGTAGCAGATTCAACGGCTAACCAAGTCGAGGTGTATGTGGCAGCCATGGATGGTTGATCCACGGTCAGCCATCTGAGATACTTATTGGCCTGACTGACCCAGTAGTATAACCCAATATGGTGGAGTCTTAATCCTCCTTTAGCCTTCGGGGCCGCTAACTTGTGGAATGCCATCCTAGTCTTCTTATCGACCCCTATAAAAGTAGAGATCATACTGTGCACTTTCTTAACCCAGGACAGGGGGAGCCATATGTTTAGCATGTTAAGGGGGTAGAACAAGTGGGGGAATATTTTCATTTTGATTAAATTGATTCTACCCCAAAGAGAAAGGGGAAGTAAAGTCCACCTGTGGAGGTCTAAGTCTATTTTGTGTACCAGTGCATCAATATTAAGTTGTCTGAGCCATGCTGTGTCCCGAGTTAGAAGGAGCCCCAGATATTTAATATAATCGGACTTCCAGGTGAGCCCAAACGCAATAATATCCTGTTTATATACCCTATGATTAGGAGGAAAAAACACAGTCTTTCCTACATTGAGTTTATAATTTGAGACCTTACTGAAGTTGTCTATTAACTTCAGAATAATGGGAATAGATGTGAGTGGGTGGGTTACCTGCAGCAGAAGATCATCTGCGTAGGCCGCCACTTTAATCACCTGCTCCCCAAGAGAGATATCCGAGATGGCCTGGGTGCCTGATAATCTCCTAATAAGAGGCTCTAGGTAAATATTGAAGAGAAGGGGGGACAAGGGACATCCCTGTCTGGTCCTTACATGTAATTTAAAGGGGGTGGAAATAACCCCATTACATGAGACTCTGGCAGAAGGGAACTTATATAATGAACTAACCCAATTCCAAAATTTTGTGGGAAAACCAAAAACTTCCATCGTAGCAAACAAGTAGACCCAGTGGATTCTGTTGAATGCCTTCTCGGCATCCAACGAGATCAGGACCATTGGATGAGAAGCATCCTTGGATGCCAGGAAGACATGAGACAGGGCCCTCAAATGATCGACTGTTGATCTCCCTTTCATAAAACCAACCTGATCTGCCCCGATTAAAAAGGGAAGTACTGCCTCCAAACGGTCGGCTAATAATCTTGCCAAAATTTTAATATCATGGTTAAGAAGGGAGATCGGCCTATAACTTGAGACCAGATCAGACGGTCTGTCCGGCTTAGGCAACAAAACAATTATCACCTCAAAAAGGGAGGGATCGGATGCTAGACCGGAGAGAATGGCCTGGAAGAGTGGCAGCAAAATGGGAATCAATTGCTTAGAGAAAACTTTGTAGAAATTGGAGGTAAACCCATCAGGGCCCAGAGATTTGTCGGATGGGAGAGATTTGATTACCCTTTCAATCTCACCCTCAGAGACAGGAGTTTCCAAAATTTTCTGCTGAGATTGTGTAAGAGTAGGCAGTTGCAAATCACTCAAATATTCATAAAGTCTATCCTTAGATGGGGAGTTGGCCATAGGGCCATATAGTTCTTGGAAATAGTTTGTGAACTCCTCTGCTATCTCCAAGGGTGAGACCCTAAGGGAGTTATCTTTGGGGGAGTGGACTGAGGGAATAAATCTGACGGATTTCTGTTGCTTAATACGCAGCGCCAACATTCTGCCCGCCTTCTCACCCTGATCAGTATATACCGCTTTTGTTTTCAAAATGGCAAATTCAGCTTGCTCCATTAACATTGCTAGACCGGCTTCTCTCAATTTCATTAAATCTTGTTTAAATGTCTCTGAGGAAGATGGAGAGAGAACAGTCTCCATATCCCTAATCTGCGAGAGTAGGTCAGAGATCCAAGATGCCCTCTCTCTTTTCCTTTTCGATGTTAGACCAAATATAATCCCCCTTAAATATGCTTTACAGGCACCCCATACCATATCAGGCTTCCCCATGGAGTTAGAATTGGAAGCAATAAACTGCTCTATTTGGGATATTATATATTGAACCGTCTTTGGCTCCTTCAAAATTTGATTATTCAACTACCACCTGCCCCCTTTATTGGGCAGTGACGCTAGGGTTATTTGGCAGGTGACCACAGAGTGATCCGACAGGGGCCCTGAAACAATACTAGAGCTTATAACCCCTGGTAGGAGAGATTGAGAAATGAGGATATAATCAATCCTCGAGGAAGTTGCATGCACTGGAGAAACATAAGTATACTCCCTTGTATTGTGATGTAATACACGCCAAATATCACAAAGACCTATAGAGTCCATCAGGTCCATAAAAGCTCTTTGTGCTGGGGAGAGACCTTGATAGGATTGACCTGATCTGTCAAGAACTTGATCAAAAACAAGATTAAAATCACCCCCTATGACCATAGGGATATCCAAAAATGGAGTTAGGGCTTCTATTAACTGAACAAAAAAGCTGGGGGAGTCTACATTAGGGCCATAGAAGGCACCCAAGACAATATCCAGGGTATGCAAACTACCTTTTACTAACAGGAATCTGCCTGAAAGATCGGATATAACTTGGAGAGGTTTGAATGGAACTGACCTATGTAAAAAGATCATGACCCCTCTACTGTGGGTCGTGCCCTCCGCCGCAAACAGCTGCCCAATTTGTTGCTGTCTCATTTCATCAGCCTCCCTCTTAAGCAAATGTGTCTCCTGCAAAAACATAATTTCTGCCTTCCGATGGTTTATATGTTTCAAAATTTTATATTGCTTAGTCCTATGCCTCGCCCCTTTAACGTTCCAACTGATAAATTGAATATTTCTAGCCATCACTCATGCGGCCAGTCAGAAATCCTCCGAAGCACCACATATATTAGTATTTCACATCAATACTTCTCAAAGGAAATATCGCTGGGTTGTTCTACCTCCCCACCCCTACCATCACTGAATGCATCCCCCAATCACCCCTCAGAGCCCCCCACCCAAATTACCCCATAAACCCTGACCCCCCTCCTCCCAGACCCACCCGTCCTTTGCTTGGTACATGATGATCGGCAGACTGAAAAGATCTTCTCCCTTCCACCTCCACACCCTCATGAACCAGAAAACAAGAACAATACCCTTTTGTAACCAAACACACCATAAAGAATAGTATATCCTCAATTCTTATTAATTGACATCACCCCTAAATAGCACAGGGGAATTATCTGCGCATAGCCCTTAGAGAAAGTAATCCTCCCTGCAGAAGCCCCATGGACCAAGCTTCAACATGATCCACAGAGCGTAAAGTGTATAAAACACTTGCATCAAGTGTGGAAAAAGTAATCTCAAATGCCCTCATGTGGCACAGCCCACGAACAACAGACGTGAACAGCCGAGAATAAGCAGGCCATTACCGCCTGCTTTGGTATGGGGGAAAACTAAGGGCTCCAGGGCCGCTGCTCAGACCGCATTACTAATACCAGAAACAGTGTTCATCTCGCTTCAATAAGGGAGATTTGAAAAGAGAAATGAAAAGTCCTCAAAAAACAGCACACAAGGAGGGTAATACAAAAGGGGCAGACCAACGCCAATTGAAGCGTGCAGAAATCCTGATATCTCCATCTGTCTATAGCTGTGGAAACTCCACCTGCTATCCAGGCTAACCATATTAATTGCCTAATAGCAACAAGGAGCGAAAAAAAGAGGGAAACATAGAAAGAAACAGACCATGGGAACAGGACCAGAAAGGGACTGCAGCTACAGACAGAATCACATTATATACTCAGAGAAAACTGGGCATTGCCCCCCCCAATCCATAGAATCAGGACATCTCCCCTGAGAAAATGAGTTGCCAGATCTGTCAGAGTGGAATTTGACTTGAGCATAGTGACCCCACACGAATGCAAAAAACTAGACTGGACTTAGCCAGAGTCAAAAACATGAGAGTCAACAGGAAATTAGACAGTCCTGTAGTGGAGAACCAGATCGGGAACAAGATGTCAATTTTCTATCAGTGAGGAGACCCTTCCTGAGAGTTGCAGTGAGGAATTAAATAGCCAGATATACAGTTTATCACAAACGTAGCCCCGGAGACATAGTAGAGCAATGTAATTTGCAGCAGCTAGAATACACCACCAATAAAAAGCACAGCATAGCACCCCACACCAGGTCGATTCTCATGCAGGCTTAAATAAGTCAGGAAGTGCTTTCTTGAGCCCTGCAGTTGCCGAGTCCACTTCCTCGTAGGTCGCCCAGGAACCATTCAGGCAAACTTGAAGCCTTGCAGGAAAACCCATATGAAACTTTCATCTTTCGGATGAGACGTTAAACCGAGGTCCCATCTGCCTGGATTGATGGTAGTTCAGGTGGATGTTAAAGATCCCATGCCACTTATCGAAAAGAGTGGGGGAATTTCCCTGGTGTCTGGCCAAATTTCCCTCATTCTCTAAAAAAAATACCACCAACAGCTTAATGTGGTTCAAGGTCAGTTGGCATTCATCTGTATCCTCCTCCCCTTCCCCTGGGTCATGCCGGAAATAGGCAGGATTTGTCTAGTGCACTTACCCAGTCAACAAAAACTAAATTAAATAAATAAATAAATAAAACTTGATTCCCATGGCAATCAGCTTGAGGACCAGTTTGTGAAACGTGGCTTGTTTCTGGCATACAGATAAAGGCAAATATTGTGCCACCCTCAGCTTTTTACCTTCCCATTGCAAATCTTGTACTTCCTTAACCTTATATAGGAAATGCTGTTGCTCCTGGAAGTTTAGAAAGTGAAATATGAATGACCTGGGAGGCTCCAATGGGGGAAGGGGGGTGTAGTGCACAATGAGCTCGTTCTATTATGTAGCTTGCACCAAAGGGGGACAGGCCTGCCACCTTCTCCACAAACTTTTTGATAAACTTAATGGGATCTGAGCCCTCTTCACCTTCAGGCAAACCAATAATTATCACATTATTGCTGCGACGGCGCCCCTCCAAATCTTCCACCTTGTTCTCCATCTTCACTAGTCTTTGCCTCAAGGCCACTAGCTCCAATTTGACTTTGTCCTGTTTCCTTTCAACAGATCATATGCAAGCTTCATTGTCAGCAATCTTCTTGGAGAGCTCCTCCAGGGTGCTAGAGATGCTGTTTATTTCTCCTGCCATATTCTGCATTTCAGCCTTAAAAGGCTGAAACTCCTCTAAAAATCTTGAGAGGGTAAGAGGATCAGTATCAGGGCTCTCAGAAGTAGCAGGCAGCGAGGATTGCAAGGAAGAGGCCCTGGCTTTCTTAGAGGCCTTCTTGGGCATCATGGGAGGTGTGTGTTTGGAAGCAATTTTCCACATCTCTCCGTCCATCGACTTCTTATATCGGGGGCACTAACATTCAGGAAGGTGACAGTCAGGCGTTCTGTGGTGGATAACACCATGGAACAGGGTTTTAAAGATATTTAATGGGCAGTAGGTCGAAGCAGGCAGAGAGGCATCCTACCCAGCACACCGCATCACGTGACTCCCAACAGTAGCATTTTTCCAATCGGATGATACTGAGGCAAGTGAGAAAGAAAGATTGAGGAGAGCGGTTAGTGGGACGGCTATGTCAGGGGCAGATAGGTAAAGCATTTTTGAGTCCAGACCCAAGGGACATTTACCTTTGCTGGGGTTGAGTGCCTGTAGGGCTTGTAATATTTCTGTAGGTGTGACCATGCAAAAGGCAAAGCCCTGAGGTGAGTGAAGGGAGGGAATGGGTGGGCTATGGTGAGCTGGGGGAGAGCAGATATGAGAGAGGCCACACAGCTGGTGAAAAAGGTGTTAAAGACTGAGGCCACTTTGCCTGGGTCAGTGATAGTAGAGCCGTCAACATTTAGGGCTGGAGTGGGGGGCTGGGCTGGGGGGTGAGAAGCAATTTGATAGATTTCAAGAATTTTGCTGGGTGATTTAAGTTGTTGTGGAAGGAGTCCTTGAAGTAGCTCACTTTGGCCTGTCATAGGAGCCTAGTACAGGAATTGTGGAGTGTTCGATAGGACTGAAGTACTTCCAGGGTATTTGAGGCCTTGTAGGCTTGCCATACTTGGTCCCTTGTATGTAACTGGTCAATAATATTGGCTGTGACCCAGGGCAGGTGGGATCCTCTGACACGGGTCCTTCGCAGTGGTGCATGGCAGTTCCACATGGTGAGGAAGTGAGATTTGAACTGGTCAAAGGCGGCGTCAATAGATGAGGCCCAAGGGATGAAGGACCAGTCCATGTTGGACAGATCATTTAGTAGGGCTGATGGGTCTAGGGATTTGTAGGACCTGGTGAGCAAGAATATATATATATATATATATATATATATATATATATATAGAGAGAGAGAGAGAGAGAATCTATATATAGTAGATGCAAAAAACTCTGTTTACTGCATCAGTTAGGGTTGTTCCACAGTGCCAAAACTGAGGAAATTTGCTGTTAGGGTTGAAAACCCCCCTTGTGCCCGTCAGCCTGCCTCCCCAACTGGCATCGGGGTGTGCATTGTGGTCATCAGCCCTAACTCTCACCCCATCACATGTGTGAACAAGCTGAGGCATAGGAGAATGGGGTGAGAGTTAGGACGACGACCCAATGCACACCCGATGCTGGTTGGGGCAAGCTAATGCGAACATTTTTTCAACTCTAACAGCAGCAAATTTCCCTACTTTTGTCACTGTGGAACAACCCTAACTGATGCATTAAACTGATTTTTTTGCCTCTAATTTCCCTTCTTTTTGAGAATGAGGACTATAAATAGTGAATGGAATGTGGTGGTGGGCCCCACGCTCCCACCACATGATTTTTTTGTGACATAGTAACAATAACAGCAATGCAAACGCATGCGGTAATGGTTACACACATGGTGATACAAATGTAAATTGTAAAGCAAGTGTTAACAGAAACGCTAGTGCAATGTGATGCCAAAGTGAAAAGTGACGCAAACGGAGACACAAGCACATACGGAAATGCAACTGGTAATGCGCACGGTCATGGTACTGCTATTGTAAATGCAAATGATAACTGTGACAGCAAAAATAAAGTGAAAGGAAACAGAAATGGAAATGCAAACGCAAGCATGTACAAAAACACAAACCATAATGCGCACAGTCATGGTACCGCAATTCTGAATGGAAATGGTAATGGTAACAGCAACAATAATATCAAAGAAAACAGAAACACAAGTGCATATGGAAATGCAAACCGTAATGCGCACAGCCTCGGAAACACAATTGGAAACACAGTTGGTAATGTTAAGAACAACGATGACACAAAACGAAAGACAAATGCAAACATTAACGGAAGGGCAGCCGCCAACAGAAATGGTAATGCACACGGTGACACTAAGCAAAACACAAACAGAAACAGTAGTGGAGACACAAATGGTAACAGTAACGCAAATGCAAGTGCAAATGGAAACGCAAATGGTAAAGCACACGGTGGCGTACATAGGACCACTAACACAAACAGGCACGCAAACACAAATATAAGCCTATGTGTAACAGTAAGTGGAGTGCACACCCTATTTTTCCCCAAAAGCTCCATTGAAAAACACAGTGAAAACAAAAAATTGTACACATAATAATGTGCCTTGGATCATAAAATGAGCAGTTGTAATACTAAATAACTAATATTTCAGTAACTGTACGACGTAGAAAAGAAATTTAAATTTCACATGATTCATGAGTTTCCTGGCTAGGTTTTCACTAAATGTGTAGCTCATAGGGCTACGCACTGTCATGACGAAAATTCTGTATCTCACTGTTTCCAAGATACGAGCCCTAAAAGGAGTGGCGGACGCCACCATGTTAGTCTATGGGAAAAAATGTCACGTTTGAAGTACCGTAACTTTGCGTCCATGCAATATTTTGTCACCAAACTACCAAAAGGCACACCTGTGAGATGTTGGCCGCCTTCTCTCCAAATTTCAGCCCAAAAGATCAAACCATTCTTTTGCGGCAAGGTGGCAAAGAATTTCTGTCATTTTGCCATAGTTTAGAAAAGTAGTGTCGTGATTTGCGAAAGTGTCTCAAGTGCGATACTACTTTGCAACACTACTTTTCCCACAAATTTTAAAAACATGTTTCTGGGGTGTTTAACCCCAAAATAAAGACATGGCTAGCATCCTCAGGGCTCGAATAGGTAAACACAAAAATAATTGTGTCCCTAGATGGTCCCAATTTTAAATGCCAAGAATTTCTGTGATCAGTAACTGAAAACAAAATGGCAGATTTGCGACACTACTGGGGCCATTTGCGACACTAAAAAGTGCATTTGCGACACTTTCAAACTTTTTGTTGACTTTTCCCACTGACTTATAATGGGAATTTGTTTTTTGAATAATTTTTGAACCGTTTAATATTTTTTCACGAAATCTTCAAAAGGCACATCAGGGACGATGGCGGCGCATTCCCTGAAGTGTTTGGACTGGTCACATAAACTGCGACCTGTAGGCTCGAGCAAAGAATTTGCAAAAAACTGTAAATACTCACATGAATGTTACTTAATAACTTTGCAGCTGTATATCCAACCAGTACAAAAGTTGACAGATCCTAACATCTATGGTTACACCCCATGCCTGCCAAATTTCAGGCAAATCCATTGAATGGTGGCAAAGTTATTAAGGTGCAAAGTTTAACCATTTAACCTTAAAAGGGGTACTCAACCCTAACTATGGTAGCACTATCATGCTACCATGAGATATATATATATATATATATATATATATATATATACATATATATATGTTAGGAATAAGGTGGGACTCAAAATTGAGTGTTGTGGGACTCCCCTTACTACCAATGTCATATCAGAAAGGTTATTGCCTACGGCAACAAACTGCCTTCTCTCACTAAGATATGACACAAACCAGTTCAAAGCTTCATCAGATATTCTTATATCCCATAGCCTTTCATGCATAATATTGTGTTCCACTGTACTGAAAGCTTTCAAGAGGTCCACGAACACTGCTGCCACTGCCAAGCCCTCTTCCATAGCTGAGACAATGATGTCAACCAGGTCAGTGAGCATTGTGTCTGTGGAAAAGCCTCTAAGAAAGCCTGATTGGAATCTGGATAATAACTCACAACCCTCCAGGTATTCCAACAATTGCTTGTTTACCAGTTTTTTCAAATATTTTGGATACCACCGATAGTAAGGCTATCAGGTGATAATTAGCTGGTTCAGTTACCAGGTCCTCTTTATGAATGGGGTGATTTTTGGTTATTTTCCACATGGAGGGGTATGAGCCTTCCCTCAGGCTACAGTCAAATTCCTTTGTTAAAATGGGAGCTATTAATACTTCTGCATCCTTCAACAATCTAATTTATATGCCATCAGAACCAGTACCTTTCCTTACCTTAATGTTTTTTGATTACTCTAACAACTTCTTTATGTGTGATTCTTTTAAATCTAAATGTTGGCCTTGTGTCTTGCTCAGACACTTTACTGCCACTCCTAAGGCTATTTTGGCTCAGTTTCACATTGAGGATGCTAATATCTGGTAGCATAACAAAGTAATCATTCAGAATATCAGTAGAGCTCTTATCACTTTGTAGGACTCCATTTTTTCAATTTGGATTGGGGAAGAATTTTACAGGGGTTTCCAATTATTTAATAAGTGACCAGTATTGGGAAGTTTCTGTTGATGCAATTTTTTGGCATAGTAATCCTTTTTAGCTTGTCTATTAGTAGATTTTAATTTATTTCTCGTTCTGTAAAAGTTATTCCAATCTGATGGATTAAGGGTCTTATTTGCAATCTTCCAGAACTTGTTTTTAACTCTAATTGCTTTCTTTATCTTTTCTGTTACCCATGGAAGATGTTTTTTTTCTTTTGGGTCAAAAATGTGAGTGGAGCTATTTCATTATATACATTTAAGAAGCATTTAGTAAATTATTCAGTGGCAAGATCTGAGCTAGGGATGAAAAAACATGTTATCCCATTTTTCTGCAGCAATTTCAGACTGGAAGATTTCCCTATTGTCTTTTTTGAAGGTAAATCTTGTTTTTCTGTTTTCTTTGTGATTTATTTTAATGTTTTGTCTCTTGGATCCCAACTGAAAAGTACAAATAAGAGAATTGTGATCTCCCAGCATTGGTTGTTGAACTGACACAGTTTCTGCTGTAATTTCAGGGGAAATTAATAGTCCAGAATACTACCATTACTTTCCAAGGAGGTTTTCCTGGTAATTTTTGACACTACTTGGTTTATGTTTAGGGGTAAAAAAACTTTGCTTCAGAATATTTCCGCTTTTATGACCCCATGCAGCATTGAAATCGTCGACCACAAGCAATTGATTTCCTGCAGAAAATGTATCCACTATCGGAGTTAGTTCTTCGAACTCTGAGGTTTTTGGTTTTGGTGGGGCATAAACAATCCCAAATGATAATGGTAAGGCTTGGAAAGTTTAAGTTTGATATTCAATTAGATCAGTAATGCCTGAGTACACTGATTTTGCTGAACCCAAATCCCATTTAGAATATGAGACCCCTTCCCCTCTTACCCTTTCTGTCAAATTGAACGGTGTAATATCCATCAAATTTTATTTCATTTGTATTTATAGATTTATTCAACCAAGTTTTTGGTTAGTACAATTAGGTTGGAGTTTTCCTGCAAGACCCAGACTTTCAGAGTATCAATTTTGTTCTTTAAACTCCTGGCATTATCATACAGGAGTTTCAAATTTATGTTTTTGACTGGACCCAGGTTTAATTCCATGTCCCCATGCAGAGCTAACATCAATAATATTGTGTATTTAGTGCCTCCATGTATACTTGACCTTGTCTGATTTATATTAAAGTTGGTTTTTAGCTGCCTACATATTAAGAAAAAATAATTTCTTCTCTTGATTGGATTTAGGGAATGAGAACCAGAGTTTTTCTGGTTTAATTCTTTCAGCATCTCATTTGTTTTATGTGATTTTTGAAGTTTCTTGTTTGGAGCCAACTGTGTCAGAGTGGTACTGATAGCAATCAAAATTATAAGCACATGCAGCATAGACCTAGTTTGCTTCATGATTTTATCGAAGTTTAGAGTATATTATAGTTATAATATTAGACTATTGCTATTTTAGTTGCAATTTAATATTTGAAAAAGCTATATATCAAAGGGATCCCTGTACTACTACTATCAACAAGCTCAAGTTAATCACTGGCAGTATAGACTAAGTTATTCACTTGCAAGCTGTAATAGAAACTGATTGTTCTAACCAAGCACTAAAAACAACATTAAAAAATATGATAAATTATAAGATCCTTGCTTCATTGTTAAACTACTTTCAAATAAAAAGTATTTTATACATTTTTCATTAACCACAAGAATGTTATCTCCATTTTAGTGTTTAAAGATCTCAATGAGAAATATTAGGACTGAATGCCACTCATGCTCGTGCACCACACATGCGTTGTGCTGCAAGCGTATTACTTATAGGGGTAGTAAGCCTTGCCTTGAGAAGCAACCCTGCACACTAATTGGCCCACCACTGAGCCCCCTCTCTGTGCAGCTTTTCAAATGCTTTAGACACAGATGTAATTAAGTAAATACACAATGGCCTCAGTTTAATATTGCACAGTTCAACTAGCAGTTCAACAGATCAGCTGTCCAGTTCATTCAGGAGCTTAGTTCATTTAAGGGGCAGCAGCAATTGAAGACAAGTCATAGAGCAGTCCACCAATCAGCCACCACACCTCTGCTGCTGAATGCAGATGCAATTATAATCAGGGCAGTTCACTGATAAACACAAAAGGCAATGTTTCTGATTTTAGTAACAGAGAATACTGACCTGAGATGCATGGGAGATGTTAACAGTTCTGTTATGAGGTGCTCATTGGTAGTGAAACAAGCTGTCAAATGTAAGCTGGTAGCTGGAAAATGGGCACAGCTATGGACGGGTGGTGGGCAGCACACACAGGGACTCAGCCTATCTGCCATACAGAGGATGGTGGCAGACATCCTCACTAAGGTGGACCTGCATGGGGAGGTGGATGGCATGGACACAGTGCTGGGTATATACTATACAGGGACAAGGGCTGGGATGTCCTGGATGCTTCATAATATCTGACCTCCCCTCTGTTATACCATAAAGATGCTGACACTGGGTACACCCTCAACATGGAGACAGGACTCTCCATGGAGCCTCCTATGCAACCCATGTCCTACACAGGTAGCTGGGGACAGGAGGATGGTGCAAGTAGATGTCATCTAGGTGGCCAGTAGCACACCATGTAACACCAACTACAGTGCTGCTGCATCTAAAACATGGCCCTTTTCTTGTCTCCAAGTACAACAGAAGAGTTGGTGTGCACGGAGGACACAGAGACACTACTGGAGACCACACACACATTGACATTGGAGGAGACATAAATGGCCATGGATGATGATTATGAAGACATTACACCCAGAGACAGCCATCCTCCCACAACATCTAGTTATGAACCCCTGCCACAGACACATCATGGACTGCAAGCAACAGATACCACCACCCAACAGCCACACATAGGTGGCAAACATGCATGGTCTGCCATCCCACAACTGCTTAGTAATAGTAGGGACAAGGGTCTCTCAAGTCAGCAGACCAGCAGGACACAGAGGGCAGCTAAATGTAGAGTACTCCCCACCTATTATACAGAGGTGTGCCAGCTGGAATGGGAGCAGCTCCAGGCACAGTGCAGGAACACAGAGGCCCTGGAGGTCCTGACCATTGAGCTGCAGGGGGTGCTTAGTGGCATAGACCACACTGGTGACTTTCCTAAGAGGCTAACAGACCACCTGCTATCCGTGGGCATCACAATCACCCAGTCTGTCCCTGTGTCATGGCAAGATGCACAGCCCAATGTTCCATCCTGATTAGCATCCACTAGCCCACACTTGGGTTACTATCCCAGTACTGACACTGTAGTGCAGCATGAGAGGGGTGCTGCACTTCTGAGGTGCCGTCTTTTGGATGACACGTTAAAAAAACTGAGGTTCCATCTGCCTGGATTGGTGGTAGTTCAAGTGGATGTTAAAGATCCCATGGCACTTATCGACAAGAGTAGGGAAAATTTTTATCAATCAACCAAAACTTAAATACAATGAAGAAGAACAAAACAAAAGTACAAGAATAACATAAAGAAAACTGACAAGTAACAAAAATACAAGCAATATGAATTAACATCTAAAAAAGAGAACATGACCCAGAAAAATACAGTACAAAGTCAAAAAAAGAAAAACAGCTACCCTCCAATACCCAAGACAAGAGTAGCACTTTGGGGAAATCGCACTATCCCACCCATCCAACACTGTGCCACAAATGAGTTCCTACATCAGACCCCAATGTATGGAACTCATATTCGTGTATTTTATCCAGGTCACTTTGAATCTGAAAGAAAACTTCCTGCATTTGAACCTCTTTATTCTGAAGACATCTTAAACATCTCACCTGCCAAACAGACCATTTGATATAAGCTAGTATCACAAAGACTGTACTCTTATACCATTTACACCAGTTCTGTGGAATCTGTTCCAAAATTAATTAAGCAATAATACCCGAGAGGGTGGGCGGTATTGGGCAATACCGGACCGCCCAGGGGTGTAATGAGGCCCGACGCCGCAGGCGGAGGGCCTTATAGCCCTGGAAGGTCGTATTGCCCATACCGCCACCTCGAGGGTATTATTATATGCTTAGAAAATGGGCACTGTAAAACATAAGTTAAATAAAAAGAAAATTAATAAAAATAGTTTAAAGTAATTTTGTAAAAAATAATTCCTCCGCCTGCATTAGAATGATGTTTTTGGCCCTCTGAAGAGTGAGAAAACATGCAGTTTGATTTAAACTGTGCTTTTATTTAAATGTGTCACCCCAGTGGACTCAGAAGACCGAGCATGTCAAAGCCCTGCCAGTCCAGTAAAAATACAGCCCATAAAGAAATGAAGAATACTTTTAAGAGTTAACAGCCAAGCGTATTCCTGACTGGTAATGTCTCGCTCGCCGTCTGATGCCCAAACCTTCAGTTTCACTGTTTACCATTTCCATGTCTTCGGGGGTCGCGCGACATCCGTGTTGTAAAGAAATGAAGAATACTTTTTAAAAGTTAACAGCCAGCATATTTACGGCTGGTAATGTGCTGCACTCTCGCCGTCCTGATGCCCAAGCCTTCAGTTTCACTGTTTACCGCTTCCATGTCTTCGGGGGTCATGCGACATCCGTGTTGTGTGACTGAAATGCAGTTGCGGTTTGTAACTGAAGCAAGGAAAGTGAACGCAGCCCAGCAGAAGGGAATGTGTGTGTGAGTGGGAAAGACAGAGATAGAGCAGCAGTGGCAAGCCGGCAAGTAAAACAAAAATGTTTTCTAAGCCACTGTGTGATGACAGGGGACAGGGGACGAAAGGACATGTGGGGGGGCGGAGCTCAGCCAATTTATTTTGGTAGTTGGTGGCTTTGGATTAATAGGGAGCTGTGTGCGATTTATTTTCTGAATGAGTGGGGACATAAGCTGCTTTCTGTGCATTTCTTTATGGTTTCTGTGACAGAACTTAATTGGCTTTGCGAGTCGCACTATGGGAAATGTCCGAGCAGCACACAAAAGCGTACAGTACAAAAAAGAAATAAAATGATGGTTTGTGAATGGGAAAACAGGTATTTTTGTTTTGGGCAGTTACTAGGTGGTGGTAGATGTGATAAGAAGTAAGTCTGTATGTGGGAAGGGGGTCTCTCACTGACTATCTCGGTAAAGTGATAAAAAAAATGGCGGTAGTTTCAAATTGTGTGCCCAGTGCTGCACCAATCATAAAGCAGGCTGGGCACAAGGATACTTGGCTAGGCATGAGGCAGGTTAGGGCTGGAACTTTTTATTTGGTGGGCATCTATTGAAAGTTAATGTACCCCTTTGGAATGGGTATCAGCCAATCAGATGCCTCCAAATAAAAAGCCCATTTTCTAAAGTATCATAACACATACTGTAGTATTGAAAAGTGGCTCACTCCACCAAGTAGCCAATGCTGACCAAAAACCGTGCACATGAACACAATCAAAATACAGATGCTGAATAGTCTCCAGGTGTCCCTGACAGGACTGTTCATAACAACTCCTATCAGCCATCTGTTTATGTTTCTGATTACTCTTCACATTGAGCTTTTGATGTCCACAAAGCCAAATCATATCTTGCATCTTTTTTGGAATTCTAGGCTCAGTGATACTAGCCAACAGCAAATCAGTGTTTACAGTATCTGGAACCTGAAATAAGGGGTTTTCAAGATAACAAGAATCCACAATAGACCTATAAAATGTTTTCTTTTCATGCAAAATGAACCACAGGAGCTTACTATTCCACATTTTAATATACTTAAGCTTTGTTGTAACATAAAGAGGGAGCAGCTTTTTTGATGAATGCCACTTATCTCTGCCCCTGGCCACCAAAAATTCTTTACCCCATAAATGCATGCACAGAGACCCCAGTTCCTCTGTAGCCAATAACATTGGTCTAACAGTACGATAGAAAAAAATTACAATACAAATACACCAGAGGCTGTATCATGTTAAAACCTCATGATTTCCTGGCTCTATGAGTGTGGGCCCTCTTTACCGGATTTAACTGACTACCCCACAGTAATGAAAAAAAAAAGCCCATAATCTTAGTATGTGTACTGTAGGGAAGGAGAAACACATAAGAAAATATAAAAATATTGCGCTATGTACACCCGAAGAAGGAACACTCTTCTCTTTCTTGTCATCTTCCACTATTGCCATTTAAGTAGCGTCTGATGAGCTATATCAAAAACCATGTCGCAATTAAGTTGCAAAGTAGTTGAAGTACCAAAATAAATACCTAATAATTTCACATTTCCAGTGACAACAGGAATGACAAAAGTGTCCAGTACCAAAGCCATACCCAAAACCAACACCAGACTTTTAGCGAGATTAATCTTTATACCAGTACAGGGTTGTAATGCCTGAAGAACTTGAAGGACCCTCTGTCCTGAGTCCAAATCAGCTACAGTAAAGATACAGTCATCTTCATAAGCCAGTACTTTCTGGAAGGTAAAACCTTCCAGTGTAGAAATGGGTAGTACTTGAACATCAGCATCAATCATTTGTAATATTGGATCCAGGACAAAAACAAATAACAAAGGAATCAAAGGACAACCCTGTCGAACCCCAACTTTAAGATTGACAGGAATGCCCATATGTCCATTTACAAGAGGCGTAATCTGTGCTGTCGAGTATAAAGTTTTCAATAAATCGATCAACAAGTTAGGAACGCCATAATGACTTAAAACAGCCCAAATATGCTCATGCCAGATAGCATCAAATGCAGTTTCCTGATCCAATGATAAAAGATAACCAGATGAGTTATGCATTAAACCCTGCTGTACAGGTTTCCTTATATAAACCAAATGATGTACTATATTTCTGCCAGGAAAAGCACATGTTTGAGTAGGAATAAGTAAACGCTGGGCAGCTTTAGAAAGCCGATTCAATAAAATTTTAGCCAAAATCTTATCGTCCAAAGTCAACAGACTCAAAGGTCTCCAGTTTTTCAACAGTTTTGAGTCTCCTTTTTTATAAAGAAATATCATAATCTCACTGCTCATACTGGGTGCAAGCCTATTCTCTAACCAAACAGCCTCATAGAGAGTACTCAACCATGGAAGCAAACAATCTAAATACATCCAATAGAATTTATTTGGGATACCATCAATGCCTGGGGTAGTGCAAACTGACAATTTGCTGACAGCAAGCTTAATCTCACAATCAACAATAGAAGCTACCAATTCTGCAAGTTCATCAGGCAATAAATGAGGAATATCTAAATGCTGGAAAAATAAACTAGGTGAGGCTGAAGTAACATCCTGAAATGTAGACTTTACATATGCCTGAACTACTCGACAAATACCTCTGATATCCTGTATTACAGCAGCATCAACATCGAATAAAGTAGTCATGCCAAATCTCTCTGACCCCTGCATGGGGAGATCAAAAGGGTTCACCTGTTGCCGTGTGCCTTTAAGCAAATACTTTTGCTGAGAAGAATACCTGTCCTCCTTAGATTTAAGGAAGTCATATATTTTTCTTTTAATTTCATTAAGTTTAGTTAATACCTCAGTGCCTGAGTCAATGAGTTCAGATATTAAGCTCTGTAAACAAAATATATTAAATAATGGTGTCTAACTTTTAATTTAGAGAGCTGCATAAATAACAATTTAAAATCTTGTTTGGTGTCTTCCCACTATTCAATAGGACTTTCATATAAAAAACAGATCAGACTGGGCAGCAAAAAAAGTTTGTATATGAACATTAGTATTGGTATTATTTAAGAGAGAAACATTTAACTTCCAATAGGCACGGCCGATTAGAAGCTTTTGATAAGGACCTATCTGTAGTTTAACCACCACATGATCAGACATCTCCATAAATGCGAGATGACAGAATGCCCATAAAGAAAGTATGTGTAGGAGCTATTCAAAAAATATCAAACACATCCATAATGTTATTTTGCTTAAGTATGTCAAGTGGCGTGTTAGTATCACAAAAGACCTTCTGTGTTTTCCTTCCCCAGTCCTTAGGAGCAAGGCCACAATTAAAACCCCCACAATACCAGTTTAGGATTGTGTAAATATGGGGCAATTCTCCTAAAAAGTACTGACCTATCCGCTTTTTGTTGAGGGGCGTAAATATTTATAATGCGATATACACAATTAGAAATGACAACATCTACAAGCATAGCTCTAACAGGGGAGATATCTAAGACTTGCAAGATTTTAACAGTGATATCAGCAAATAATATACCCAAACCATCACAGGTATCTTCCCCCAAGGACCATAATGAAATACCCCACCTCCAGTCCCTTTCTGCTTCCCTTAGAGTTATGAAAGAATTAATTCTAGTATCTTGTAGTAAAACAATTTTTCCACTTCCTTCCCTTAAACTAGCAAAGGTAATTTTTCTCTTATGTGAGGATTTAATACTATTGACAATAATAGTAAGGAGAACAAAACCTGCTTCCGTAATAGGCAGTTAAGGGAAAAGAAATAGAAGAAAAAGAAATCAAGCAAGTACTATGTAAGCAAATCATGTCACTTTCATTTTTTTTCTTTTCTTTGGCTTTGGCTTGTCACTGACTCCCATATCTGGGACAGTCAGTATGTGTGATGAAGCCACAGAAGAGATGTCTGAGTCTAGACCATCCTCATCTCCATCTTGATCAATCAATAGGGCGTAAGAATTTTGTAAGGGGAGCAAATCAGGTTCCGTAGATGTAGAATGACTGTCCAGACCAGCTTTACAAGTCTTAGAGTGAGTCACCCTATGAAAGGTGGCAGTAGCATGCACCTCTGGAGGAGGCACACATGGCATCTCAACAGACACTGTGGCAATATTGATAGCATCCACAGTCACATCGTCAGAACTGGGCTCTCCCAACAAAGATGCTTCAGGGGTGGGGGTGGGGTTCTTGTGTGGAAGGAACAGAATCCTGTGCAACCTCTACCACAGGTACAATAGGAACCAAAGGTCCACATTGTGAGAGTTCCATATCAGAATACATACATTCCGAAAGAACCACAGAGTCCTCTGGCCGAGCAATAACCTGCATATGAGGACTTGAAGTAGAGGTACGTGAATGTAAAAGCAAGTCATGCACCTTCTGACTTTCCTTCTGGGCAGCGGCCACATAAACATCTTGCTCAGCTCTAAGGGTAGGGTCCAGATTATTATGGGAAACCCAAGAACAAGTGTGAAATGTATGACCTTGTTCATCACAAAGATTAAGTTTCGGGGGGTTTCTGCAATGAGCACCTGTATGGCCTAAATCACCACAAAGACCACATTTCTGTTAGTCACAAACATTACTGAGGTGACCCAAAGCCCCACACTTATAACAGACCCTAGGTTGACCCGGGTAAAATATCACCCCCGTGTCTCTCCCTAGAAAGAAGCAATAGGGTAAATGTTTAGTTAGACCATGTTCAAGATGTAAATCCACCAGAAATTTCCAACCCCCAGTCCAAAGGTGCTCATCATCCAAGATAGGTTCTGGTTGGCCCTTCACAGTACAATGCTGCTGCAACCAGTAGGTGATGTCTGCAACACGGACCCCCTCATTTCGGAACAAGACAGTAATTTTTTTTGAAATAGGCTTTGCTAGAGGGATTGCTATAAAGGGTTTCCACAAAGGAGTATTCTTAAGTGCTTAAAATTGTTTCCAAAACCGGTCAAGACCTATAGAATGTTTAAAGCTAATATCAAAAACAGAGTCACTAGGTGTGTGGATTAGAGCATATATCTCATATGCAGAAAACTTCATACTGCCCTTTAGCAGTTCTCTCCCAACAAAAAGCCTATTGGGGACCTCAGACAGAGGGCCTCTGAATTTTAAACGGACTGCATTTCGCCTAGCTGCTGACTCTGAAAGAGGACCAAAAGTGGCGGGAAATAGCTGTTCCTTGATTTTCTCATGCCAAACAGTATTGGAGGAGGGTTGTACAGGCACAGGCTCTGTGGTGGTTTGTGCAAAGGCAAAAGGCATCAGTTGATGATCGATATTTCCTTAGTAGGAGGGGTGGAAGGGGGGGGACAGCAGGTAAAGGGACTTCACCCTCCAAACATTGAATATTAGAAAAAAGCGATTCTGAAACCATATCAGGGGAGGTCTGGGTCCCCACTGTAGGGGAGCCTAGTCCAGGCAGCAGTAGTGAATCAGAAACTTCAGTAGGTTGGGCACCTATAGACTCATCAGGTTCTCCTGCAATAGGTAGTGTTTGAACATTTGCATCCCAACCTTTCCCATCTGGAGATTTCACCCACCGTGCAGCCTCCAACACCTGGGAGACCAAAGCAGCAGGGGCCACAACCACATTATCAGAAGGTTCGACCCCCATAGGACCCACTGAGGGAGAGAGGGAAAACGTTGCAACAGGAAATGAGACAAGGCTATGTTTGTTCTGTCCCATGTCCTCAGAACCATCAGGGTTATTATCCATGTTCTGGGAAGGGAGATCAACAGGAACACTGTCTTTTAAAGGAGGACCAGGGCTTGCATCCTGTAATGCAGTTGAGTCTCCCTCAACTGAAGTCCCCTCATTGGCCCCACCATGGGATCTTAATCCCCTAACAATTCCAGCAGGTCTTAAAATTATGGCATCCATAACATTAGTACTTACAGCATCATCGTGCTGCTCCAAACCTGAGGATGTTACCACCAGAGAAAGCAAAGTAGATGGTAGTTCAGCAGTTCCTCCAGGCAAGACAACCGGTGCCTGGTCCGAAGCTGTAGAAAGCCATGAAACTTTCTGTTCCTGTAGCTCCATCTGTTCCTCTCGAGTGCTCTCTAGCTCTAGCAATAATTGGTCCCAGACAGCATGGAACCAACGCTCTTCAGCAGCAAGCTGCAGATGAATGGAAGCCGCATCCCAAACAGTAGACTCCGTCTGGTCAGCAGCAATATCAAGAGCATTACAATCTTGGATTGTCATGCTAGTACGCTCATCAGCCATTCATTGTACAGTAGCCATGGTGATCACGAAAATGAAGTGGGGCCGAGGAGGTGATCAGCACCTCAGTCTCCCACTCATCCACACTCTCTGACATCCAGAAGCATACTGAATGAGTCACATGGAAACAACAGAACCCTCTGACCGAGAGTAGGGAAATTTCCCCGGTGTCCTGGCCAAATTTCCCTCATTCACTAAAAATACCAACAGCTTAATCTGGTTCAAGGTCAGTTGGCATTCATCTGTATCCCCTTCCCCCAGGTTGTGCCTGAAAATAGGCAGGATTTGTCTTGTGCACTTACCCGGTCAACGAAAACTAAATAAATACAAATAAATAAAGTAAGGCACACAGCCTGGACCTATCAAAGATGTATGAGTCATGATATGACCTAGGATACTTGGCACACATGTTGGTGAAGATACCCACCACATCACATGCTATCTGGCAGCTTATACTGTGGTACCTCTTACAGTTCCTTTATGCCTTCTCAGCCACCTTCAGTGCAAGTATCACCACATGCAAGCAGTCGAGTGCTACAGTGCATTAGGCTTGCCATGCATGTCTCAAAATGCCTCTTTTGTGGACCATATGTCCACCTCTGGTGTAGGGAATACTATGTATTCATGCACATGCAGCAGCAGGGTGCCTGTTACCTGCTCAAGTAGCCTGGTGGTGGACTGCAGCCCCAGATTGCAGCACACTCAATAACTCCTGGTGCCTTCTCCGAGAGTTTGTACAACAAATCAATAACAGTCACGGATGACATACCAGTTGATGGTGTCTCAATTTTTTATTTCAGCATCTTGCAACACTCACAACAAAACACTTCGAGGTTCAAACAGCATCTTTGTAAGGGGAACCTGCTGCAGTGCCCTGAATATGGATGTCTGGCTGACACCCATGACATCCTCCACCACCCTCTAGAAGGAGCCAGTGGCATGGTAGGAAACAGCACATAGTACTCTTGTCTGTATGAACATTTCATGGGATTGACAGGTACGTGGTGCCACAGTGGGCTGGACAAGGTTGCACAGCTTTGCAATAGTGGCATGGTCCAAACAGCCATGTCTGTGGGGTGATACGTCATGCATGAGCATCACTGGGCCACACCAGTCCCATACAGGTAGCACAATAGCAACTGCACAGGCATCCACCTACTGTATGAATCTGCACCACAGGATGGCAGGGTTGGGGCATACCCCAGGAAACTGTGACATATGTCTGAGAGCACATACTTAGACAACCCTGAGGGGACACTTAATGGGAGCTGGAGGAGCTGGGTGAGATAGGTATGGTACAGGCAGGATGCCTATAGCTGTGCATTACATGTGCTGAGTGTGGTCTGCAATGGTGATCTCTGTGTTCTGTTTATGTTTCCTACAGGACTTCAGGGGCTGTCTGGATGAACTGGTCCTTGTCTGCAAAGATCAGCCAGATACAGCATGCCAGTAGAGGTGGTCTGGTAGGCATGCTGGCCCTTGCAGACACCTCATTTCCTGTTCTGGAGGGTGAGCAGTGGGGACATCTACTATAAAGATGATGCTGGGGATCTCTGGAGGGTGAATGAGCCGTCAAAGGTATGTGCTGTGGATGGTAGGGTACCTGTATGTAGCACAAATTCATCTATGGCCTGGAATGTGCATCATTCTCATGCCAGTACACCCTCTGTGTTCTTGCTAAAGCAGGGCTATAGTGGTCCATAGAGGAATTTGGCACATGAGATTATGAGGCTACACCCACTCCTCACTGTCGGGGTCCAGCAAGGATTTGATGGAGGAGGATTAGGTACAGCACAACTCACCACATGTC
The DNA here is from genome assembly GCA_016271365.2 of Neoceratodus forsteri. NCBI lineage: Eukaryota > Metazoa > Chordata > Ceratodontiformes > Ceratodontidae > Neoceratodus > Neoceratodus forsteri. The sequence goes on along the minus strand of CM057455.1, from coordinate 760,045,190 downwards.
CTTGGCTGCTGAACAGCTGTTATACATCGTCCATTGCAGTTCAGGTGTGGTTTATACAGATTGTATATTTTGTATTATGATCTGTACATTGGCTATTTACTATACTGTGCAGATTGCATCTCTGTTTGTCTGCCCTGTTTGTGGACATTATTTTGTAAGAGTATTATGTTACCATTTTGATATTTTTGATATTTCATTAAAATTGTGATGTGTATCCTTTGTCTGGGCCATTATTCTGAATGGCACTGGCATGCCGCTGTTTGGAGGGGGAGGGCTGAGAACACACGGCAGGACTGTGGGTTTTGGGGGGGCTGTGGTCTATATGTGTATGGGGGGCAGTGTTCACAGTTGGTGATGGGGGTGCCAAATATGAGATACTGGGCATTGCCACTATCACACTGAGCTACTCTGTTGTTTGCCCTCATACCACTGTGCTTGGCATTGGTAGGCAGCTGCGCAACCTTTGCACAGCCAATATCCAGCATCCATTGCATTGGGGGAGGGCCTTCACAGTGATATTCCTGCACAGCCTGTACCTACAATCTGTGTGGTGTGTCTAGCAGACCCAGCCCACAGGTGGTTTATTGCAGCCCTCCACATGGCATAGGGTTGCACGCACTACACCATACACTGGGTGGATGCATTTCACATAATGCGTGCACTTGGGGAGGCTTGCATGCTGTTACACAGCAACACACTTCCACCCATGCTACCACTGCTGCAGCACAGCCACTCGCAGGATGCCTATGCATGCATCTGTGGGTGGTACATGCCTGAAATGTGGTCATATCATGTTCGTGCTTGGGATGTATGCCCTTACACACATGATGGTACCCAGTTAGATTAGCGCTATAGCAGTAGCGCCAGTCAGGAGAGCGCTAGTCTCTGTAACACTAACACTGACAGTGAGAGGGGATATACAGTACAGCACTTTCAGTAAGCACTACCCTGGTCGCTGTCCATGGTGCTGGACAGACACAAGGTCACCAGGATCGAAGAGGCTGGCTTAGATGGTCCCATGGTGTGGAGGACTGGTGCATAAAGCAGCTTGGCCAGCAGCAGTAGAAACCGGGGTTCTAATCCTGGTCTCTGACATTTTACACTTATTGGGACTTTGTTTTTTTTACATGGGACCATGGAAACAGTATTCCATGGTCCCATGAATTTTAACTTTCCTCTGGATCCGCTCCCCCTTGGAACGAGAATCCTATAGTGGGGGGGGTGCGGTGAGTAGAGCCCTCCACGTCTAGGGAGTGCGGGTGGTGGGACCCCATTTAAAAATGAAAACAGCTCTATTTTACAGCCCACATGATTACATGCTGCATGCACACTGCTGATGTATTGTACATAGTCTCCATTTTGCTGTGTTGTTTTTATGTATTGCATGTGCAGGTACCAACACAATCAAGTTCTGTCTTCATGCACATGCATAACTGGGTCATTTGCAACCACGTATTTATTTATTTTTTTATTTAAAATTTTGTTGACGGGGAAAGACACACTGAGCAGACGCTCATTCCCAGGTGCAACCCGGGGACAGGGGGTATAAATACAACAAAGGGATGACAAAAAAATTCATATACAGTGTAATACAGAAGAAACATAAAATATACAGTATAATACAGAGTAAAATTCATCAATACGCATATATCACTGAGCAGATAAATTTACAGTATAGGAATACATGACAGAGTATAGTACAGGAGATTAAATATGCAGAGGTAGACAACCAGGGCAAAAATAATGTGATCACTAGCTAATACAGGGAATGGAAAAGAGGAAGGGAACAGTAGTATGGATGTGGATTAGGGCAGTGGGCAGCAGTAAGATGTAGTAGGGGGATTGCCTGAGGAGGTGCTTAAGAACAGTAAAGGGGGGGGCGAGGTGGGGTTGAGGGGAGAGGTTATTCCAGAGGGAAGGGAGTCTGCAGGAAAATGCTAGTTTCCCAGCTGAGGTGCATGCTCGTGGCAGGGTGAAGAAGCAAAGGCAACTCAAGCTTGAATTGTAAAGGGAAGGAGTAGCAGGATTTAGGAGACAGGAGAGGTAGGAAGGAAGAGTTCAAAACCAATATTTGGAAATGAAAGTGGAGCAGTGGGATGTACATCTTTGTGATAGGAATTGGAGGGATAAGGAGGAGTAGAGGTCACAGTGATGTGTCACAGGGGGTGAATTTGAGGAGAAACAGCAGGAGGACATGAAGAGGACATCTAGTTTGGTGAGAGAGGTGGCTGGAGCTGCACTAAAGACAACATCAGCGTAGTCGAAAGCTGGAAGCATCCATTTTACCAGCAGGTCATGGCAGACTGGGATGGAAAGATTACCCTTATGATGGTAGAGTAGACCCAGTTGGGACATAGTTTGGAGTGAAGGGCCTTAAAGTGGGAGGAGAAGTCTAGTAAGGGCTCAAGCCACACTCCTAGGTATTTGTAAGAAGAGGGAGGTAATAATCCCTCTTTACAAGGCACTGGTTAGGCCCTATCTGGAGTACTGTGTGCAGTACTGGAGGCCACACCTTCACAAGGACATTAACCAAATTGAGGCAGTCCAGAGAAGGGCAATCAAAATGGTGCCAGGACTGCATCAGAAAACATATGAGGACAGATTAACTGAACTCAATATGTATACCCTAAAGCAAAGGAGGGAGAGAGGTGATATGATTGAAACATTCAAACACTTTAAGGGCATTAACAAGGTGAAAGAGTCTAACACGTTTCAATATAAGAAAAATAGCAGGACATGAGGACACAGAATGAGATTAAAGGGAGGTCGGTTAAGGGGTAATGTAAGGAAGTACTTTTTCACAGAAAGGGTGGTGGTTGCTTGGAATGGCCTACCTCAGGAAGTGGTGGATATGAATACAGTGCAGGACTTCAAACAGGCATGGGATAGGCATAAGGAAGCAATACAGATGAGTATGAATAGATAGGTCATTGAAAGAGCAAAGACCCATGGCACATTCATAAGGTAGAAAAAGAAATGGGCAGACTGGATGGGCCTTGCGGTCCTTATCTGCCATCAACTTCTATGTTTCTTTATTTCTATTGTAGGCCAGGACATCATTGAGAGGGGTGCTGGCTGGGGTAGAGAAGATAGAGAGGGTGGGGAGCCTGGCCAGTTTCTGTTTGGAGCCAAAAGTCATGGCTACAGTCTTTTTGGTATTCATTTGTAGACAGTTGTCACTGAACCAGTTAGATACTGTGGTGAAGTCATGTTAGAGTGGAGTTTAGATGGCTGGGGCAGAGGTAACAGATAGGAAAAGGATGGTGGTGTCCGCATACATATGGATCTTGGCGCAGGTACATACAGTATAGAGGGGAGATCATTAATAAACAGGGAGAAGAGAACAGGTCCGAGGATCGAGCACTGGGGGATGCCTGCAGGGATGGGCAGGGAGGGAGACAGGACATACTGATTTTAACTGACTGGGACCAGCCAGTTAAGTAAGAACTAAACTAGGAGACAGTTGCTGGGGAAAGGCCGGTAGCGCTTAGCTTGTGGAGAAGAAGAGGACAAGAGATGCTGTCAAAGAAAATAGCCGAGGTGATCTGCTCATGATCCATAACAGAGTGGATGGCATCTGTAAAGTGAAGAAGGGAGGAGATGGGTGAATGGAGTTTCATAAAATCTGATTGGACCAGGGAGAGAGTGTTAGAAGCAGAGAGGAAGTCAATTAGCTTTGAGAGCACAAGTGATTCTTGGACCTTGGCAAGAGAGGGGAGAAGTGATATGGGGCAGTAGTTGCCAGTGACAGAGGGATCACCTCTGAGCCATCCCGCCTCTATCTTCAAATTGTGCCCCCCTGATCTTGCACATCTTGTTTTCTGAAAGATGCTACCTTCTTGGACTTTGTTGATTCCCTTGAGGTACTTGAACGTTTCTATCATGTCCCCCCTCTCCCTCCTTTCCTCGAGGGTATACATATTAAGCTACTTTAGTCTCTCTTCATATGTATTCTGGTGCAGGCCCATTGTGCCCAGTGCAAGAAATGGAGTTGGTGGAGTAGATTGCAACTCCTTCTCCCCTTTTAGAATGGTCTTGCTGGTGGAGGTTATAGTCAAGGGGGGCAAGCTGATTGTCTGGGATACGTGAGGACAGTCACATTTTTGTGATGCATACAATGTTGGGGGAGTGCTGAGTTACCCAGACTTTTACATCGTCCAGTTTATGAAGGAGGCTATGGGATTTAATATGGAAGAACCTCAAACCCTTGGGGAGATCCTGTGGAAAGGAGGGGATGGAGGGGCCAGGGTTTAACTCAACATCCCCAGCTAGGAGAAGAAACATAAAAACATTGACATTGATGGCAGATAAGGACCGCTTGGACCACCTAGTCTGCCCATTTCCCTACCTATCAGAGAAGCTGCAGATCCTAGTTAACCAACAGCCTATTTCTTCCTACCTCCAACAAGAATTGCCTTATGTCTGTCCCATGTATTCTTGAATTCCCTCACTGATTTTGACCCCGCAACCTGCTCAGGAAGGCTGTTCATGCCTACACCACCCTCTGTGAAATAATATCTCCTCACATTGCCCCTGATTCGCTCCCCCTCTATCTTCAAATTGTGTCCCCTTGTTCTTGCACATCTCTTTTTCTGAAAAATGCTACTCTCTTGGACTTTGTTGATTCTCTTGAGGTACTTAAAAGTTTCTATCATGTTCCCCACTCTCCCTCCTTTCCCCAAGGGTATAACATATTAAGTTCCTTTAGTCTCTCCTCGTATGGCTACTGTTGTAGACCCTGCACCATTTTAGTTGCCCTCCTTTGGACTGTCTCCATCCTGTCTATGTCCTTGTGGAGACTGGGCCTCCAGAACTGGACACAGTACTCCAGATGGGGTCTCACCAACTGTCCGTACAGCAGGATAACAACTTTTTGTTTTCTACTGGTGATGCCTCTCCCTATACATCCCAGTATCCCTCCAGCCATCCCTACTGCCTTCTCACATTGCTTGCTAACCTTTATGTCATCTGATATGAATACCCCCAGGTCCCTTTGCAATTTTTGTTGCTATTACTACCTTCCCTCACATTGTATACTCTTCCCCTGGGTTTTTGTTCCCCAGATGCATTACTTTGCATTTCTTTGCACTGAATCCAAGCTGCCATACTTCTGACCATTCCTCCAACATTGCCAAGTCACTTCTCATCCTTTCCACTCCACCTTGTGTATCAACTCTGTTGCAGAGCTTTGTGTTGTCTACAAAGATGCATACTTTTCCTTCCAGTCCCTCTGCAATGTCACCTATAAAGACATTAAAAAGGACCGGACCCATTACTGAACCCTGCGGTACTCCACTAGTAACCCCTTTTCTTCAGAGTGGACTCTGTTTACTATTACCGTCTGTGTCCTGTTGTCCAGCCAATGTTTTACCCAGGCTACTACCCTGGGACCCACTCCCAACCTGGCTAATTTGTTTATTAATCTTTTGTGTGGGACTGTGTCAAATGCCTTGCTAAAGTCTAGGTAGGCTATGTCCACAGACCCTCCCTGGTCTACTACTTTAGTCATCCAGTCAAAGAAATCGATTAGATTCATCTGACGTGACCTTCCCGCTGTGAATCCATGCTGCCTTGGGTCCTGTGTCCCACTGGCCTCTAGGTACTCAACATTTTTTTCTTTCAGAAGTGATTCCATCATTTACTCTACCACTGAGGCCAAACTGACAGGTCTGTAGTTTCCTGCCTCTGTTTTGCTCCCACTTTTGTGAAGAAGAATCATATCCACCCTTCTCCAGTCCTCAGGTACCACACCATCCTCCCATGAGTTGTTAAAAAGGCTATTCAGTGGTATCACTAGTTCTCCCCTTAATTCTTTTAGAATTCTGGGGTGAATCCCATCAGGTCCCATTGCTTTGTCCACCTTTAGTTTTAGGAGTTCTTTCAGAACCCTTTCTTCTGTGAAAGGACTGGGATCAGCCCCCCTATCCAGAGTGCTTCTACTGATTGGTTGAGGTACCTCCACCTCCTCTTCTTTTGTGAATATAAGCAGAAGTCTAATTTATTGGCATTTTTGTCTTATCTATTGTATATTTGTATGCAGCCGCCCTGGCATCTTTGTATCATTGTTCCCATGTACCCCTTCCCCCAGGACGCACCGTGAGATGAGCAGCCCCAGTTGCTCAGTGTGTTTTTCTGGTGAAACCTTTCAATAAATAAATAAATTTTCAGTCAGTATCCTTGCATTTTTACTGTTCCTCTCTGTCCACCCACTGTCCCCTTTATTCAGCCTCACTATCTCTCCCTCCCTTTGTCTTTCTATGCTCCCTAATATACCTATAAAAGGTTTTATCCCCCTTCTTAACTGAGTTGGCTATCTTTTCCTCGGTTAGATCCTTTGCTATTCTGTCTGCCTTCCCCGCTTTCTTCTGCTTTAACTGGTACAATTATCTGTCCTGCTCCTTCTGCATTTCCTTATGCTTCCTAAATGCTGTCTTTTTCTCCCTAACGTTCCCCGCCACCTCTTTTGAGAACCATAGTGTTTTTTCTTTTGTTTTGATTTGTTTATTTGCTTCACACAAAGGCTTGTTGCCTCTGTGATGGCAGTTTCGATGTTTCCCCATTGTTGTTCCACCCCTCCGTCTTGCCTGTTTACTAGTGCTTTTCTGAGGCACTCTCCCATTTTGACAAAGTCATCCTTCCTGAAGTCCAGTACCCTCACTTTTGTATGGCTTGACTGTGTAGCTGAGTTTATCATGAACTACACTGTTTGGTGGTCACTTGTTCCCAGTTAGCTACCTACTGAGATCCTCTCTCCATCCCTATTTGAGAGTACTAGGTCTAAGATTGCTTCCTCCCAAGTGGGTTCCAACACTAGCTGTCTGAGGCATGTCCCTGTAGGATATCAAGAATGTCCCTGCTCTTGGATGTGGCTGCAGCAAAGGTGCTCAAGTTAACATCTGGCATATTCAGGTCCCCCGTCAACAATATCTCCCTTTTCTCTGCCATCCTAAGGATGCCTTCTATCATTTCCTTGTCCATTTCCTCCCCCTGAGATGGGGGTCTGTATACAACCCCCGTGTGGATTGTGGCGACATTTTCAGTCTCCAGGTGACCCACAGTGCCTCCTCTCCTCCCTGTTTACCCTTTTGTTCCATTGTTTTGATCCCCTCCCTTACATAGAGAGATACTCTTCCTCCTCCCCTTCTACCCTCCCTGTGTCTCCTGTAGATTGTGTACCCTGGTATATTGACATCCCAGTCATGGTTTTCTGTGTAGCATGTTTCTGTGACTGCCACAATATCCAGGCATCCCTCTTCCTATCAAGGTCACCAGTTCGGGGAGCTTGTTACCTAGACTGCAGGCATTGGTGCTCATTACCCTCCATTTTTTGATGGCCTTACCCCTTTTTACCCCATTCCTGTCCTTACTGCCTTTGTCTTTTTCTGCATTTACGCCTACCCTTCTCCCTATTGACATCTCTGCCTTGGTGTTTACCTCACTATCTTCCCTGATTTTGGGGGGGTGGAGCTAGGATTTCCTTGTTCCTTTTCAGTACCTCCCCCCTTGGCAAGTTTAAATGCTTGCCAATGAAGCATTTAAACCTTTCACCTAGGATCGTGGTTCCTCTCCTGGACAAATGTAGACCATCGCACCAGTATAGGCCTGCATCCCTCCAAATGGACCCCCAGTCTTCAATGAAGCCAAAACCCTGAGCTCTGCACCAACTTTTCAACCATTAACTGAATCCCATGGTGCAGAGCACCCTAGCCTCACCCATGCCATAGACAGGCAGTACCTCTGAGAAGGTTACCGTGTGTGTTACTTGTCTAAGGACCCTCCCCAACTCCACGAACTCCTCCTCCACTGTTCTGATCCCTTTCCCAGCCAGGTCATTTGTCCCTAAGTGGACAAGGACATCCAGCTCCTTTCCTCATGCAGCTGCTCCTGTGATTCTCAGGATTCACTCCCTGTCCCTCCAAGCCATGGCACCAGACAGGTACCTTACCTCCCTCTCCCCTCCCTCCCCCAGTTCCACCTTCCTAACAATGGAGTCCCTCACCAGGAGTTGTTTCCTTCTCCTGTGGGGTCCAATGCCACCCTCCTGTGGGTCTCCTTTGTGGAGGTTCCTAGCGTCCTCGTTCTCCAGTGCAGGTGCCTCTATAGAGGAACCACACACTGCCAGAATGGCATATGAATTGTGGAGAGGTACAGCTGGAGGAATGTACCTCTGTTCCACCACCCTCACCCTCCCTGAGCCCACTGTGGTCCAACCACTCTTCTTTCTTGGCAACCTAGGAGGCATTGGTGGTGACCCTGGTGGTCCCTGGGTGGGCGATGACGTCCCCCAATTCCTGGCCAACTCAGCCTGGAGATGAGCAACCTCCTCCCTCAGCCCAGGGAGGTGCCTGCAGATGGGACAACACTGCATTCTCCAGAACATCTCCAAGAAGACTACTGCTCCACAGCCACTGCACTGCACTGCTCCCATCATATCTTATTTGTGGCCCCTTAACTGTTGTTTTGTATTCTTACTCTTTCCTCTCTCTGTGATTTTTTTTTTTTAATATCTAATTTTTTTTTCTCCCTACTTTTCTACTGCCTGTGTGCTCTTAAAGCTCCTGATCTTTCTGTTCTGGGACAGGAAGTTCCTACATTTCTCAGTAGCCTACTTCTTACTTGCTCAGAGTCAGACCTACAGCAGCTAGGCAGGGATGGAGAGCTACTCTTTTCCTTCTAGGATGGTGAGTCTTTTGTGCCTCTGTGATCGCTTCCTTCCTGCTCCCAAACAGGAAGTTCCTGTTGTCAGTCAAATGTTGTGCCTATAAAAGTAGAACTGGCTAACGGCGAGGGGGGGGGGGGGCAATATAGTCCCAGTACAGCAGTATAGTTCTAACAGCACCTCCTTCCTCTTGCTGTTCTCTGCCACAAGCTATCTAGGGCAGTTTTTAAATCCAAAACACCTGGCTTCCTTCTGTCTAAGCCACTGTCCCTAATTCACAGTTTCCTTCTGCACCTAGCTAACTGCACAGATAACAATTCACAGTGTCCTTCTACACCTAGCTAACTGCACAGATAACAATTCACTTCACCCAACTCAGACAAACACACTAACTCTTTTTTGTTGTTGTTTGTTTCTACCCTAAATTGAAGGTCCCAGTAGCAGAGTTATGGTTCTTTAGTCCCAGGAGAGTAGTATAGTTGTAACAGTACCTCCTTCTTTTTGCTGTTCTCTGCCACAAGCTATCTAGGGCAGTTTTTAAATCCAAAACAGCTGGCTTCCTTCTGCCTAAGCCACTCACCCTAATTCACAGTTTTCTTCTACACCTAGCTAATTGCACAAATAACAATTCACTTTACCCAACTCAGACAAACACACTAACACTTTTTTGTTGTTGTTTGTTTTTACCCTAAATTGAAGGCCCCAGTAGTGGAGTTCTAGTTCTTTAGTCCCAGTAGAGTAGTATAGCTCTAACAGCACCTCCATCATCTTGGAGAAGGTGTTAGTGGGGGACATGTCTTTTTAGCTTTAGATGGTAACCTTGGAGAGGGAGATGTTTGGAGGGGGCTGGAAGCAGGAGACATTGATTGGCTTCAAGCTTTATGAGTGAGTTGTTGAGATACTGAGGGTGGATTCTCAGTGTGTAGAAATTGGAAAAGGGGACGGGGTGATGAGGAGCAACGAAGGAGAAGGTAGGTTTAACACACATGGGGCATGATGTGTGAAGGCAGGAGCTAGGGTGGGAAGGGCCTGAAACAGTGGGAGAGACAGGAAGGAAGAAAAGGAGGGCTAAGAGGGTGAGAGGGAGAGTACAGGAAAAGGCCATGAAGTGCTGAGAAGAGGAGTGGAGAAAGGAAAAAAAACAGTGGCCTCCATTGGCTGAACAATATAAGATGGAGGTGAGAATCTAGGGAGATAGTGAAAGAAGGTGGGGGGTTAAAGTACAAGCAGAGCACACTAGGTGTGGATACTAACAGACTGGGTGGCCTAATGGGCAGGGTTGCAGGCTTCTGAGCAGGCTGGACAGCACAGCAAGAGTTCAAGTCTCACAGAGGGGAGGAAGGCAGAGAGAGGGGGGAGGAGACTAGGAGGGCTGTTTGTTCAGGTGGATGAGGGAGGGAAAGACCAGGTAATCTGAGGGACAAGGTACCATAATTTCTATTTAGGAATTATGGGGAGATGCAGGGGAGAGCACAGCATCTCCAAGAGGCTTAACAGTATAGGCTGCTAAGGGGTATATAAGGAGATAGAAATCCAAGCAATCACGTGACCTTGTCACCTGACCAGGATTACCTATAAAAGAAATGTCCACCCCAGATGGGTGGGGCAGCCACTGCAGTAGTGGCATCAGGTAAGCACTCATTCACTGACTCGGCTACTCCCAGTACTGCGGTGGAGAGGGGAGGGTCAGATGGCAGCAGCTGCAGGAAGAGCGAGTCTGCTATCTTGGCTCCACATTAATTTGTCTGTGCCTAAACAAAAGGAAGGAAGCAGAAAGATAAGGTTGGGGCAGAGGAGAGACACAGAGGATTAAGCACTCATCTACTGATTCGGCTGGTTCCTGTACCTGCGGTGGGGAGGGGGGGTTCAGGCAGCAGCAGCTGCAGGGAGAGAAAGCCTGCTATCTTGGCTCCACATTCATTTGTCTGTGCCTAAATAAAGGAGGAAAGCAGAAAGATAAGGTTAGGGCAGAGAAGAGACACATGGGATTAAGGGTCACTGCAGCAGAACAGGCTGGCTAAAGGTCAGGGCAGGAAACGGGATAGCGAGGGGGAAATGGGGGAGGGAGCCTAGAACTGAAGAATGGCGGCAGAACAACCAGAAGAGCACAGTAGGGCTAAAGGTCTACACAAGTCCCAGAACAGCAGGTAAAAATATTGGTTCTAACAACAAACACTGCAGCTCTTAAAGTACACCCTGAAACTAATTTCCACTAGTGTAGTACAATAGTCTTAAAGTACACCCCAGCAAGTTTAACAAACATGGCTAAACACGTACAAATTTTCAGTTGTAAAAATCAATCAGCATTTGTCCACCAACATGGCTGGTCCCAGTACCTGTGGCGGGGGAAGGGGATCAGATGGCTGCAGCTGCAGGGAGAGACAGAGCCTGCGAGCTTGGCTCCACGTTCATTCATCTGTGCCTGTGATGGGGAGAGGGGGTCAGACAGCAGCAGTTGTAGAGAGAGAGACCATTATCTTGGCTCCACGTTCATTCATCTGTGCCTGTGATGGGGAGAGGGGTCAGACAGCAGCAGTTGTAGAGAGAGAGACCATTATCTTGGCTCCACTTTCATTCATCTGTGCCTGTGATGGGGAGAGGGGTCAGACAGCAGCAGTTGTAGAGAGAGAGAGACCATTATCTTGGCTCCACGTTCATTCATCTGTGCCTGCAGTGGAGAGGAGGGTCAAACAGTGGCAGCTGCACGGGGGGAGAGAGACCCTCCTATCTTGGCTCCACATTCATTTGTCTTTGTCTGCGGTAGGGAGGGTGGTCAAACAGTAGCATCTGCAGGGAGAGAGAGCCTGCTATCTTGGCTCTACATTCATTCATCTGTGCCTAACCATCTGCCATATGACCCCCATGCAGTGTTCTGGCACCTAGGATCAGTATATAACCAAACCATAGTAACTGGTGGAGGCATAACTGGATCTGGGGAATGCAAGCATCTCTGCATCATGGCTTGAAGGCAAACTCATTTAGTAGTGAATTTCTGGTCATTAGCTTATCTATGCTGTGAACAAAGAATATCATGAATTCTGCTAAAAATGTGTTCTACTTCCTCACAATGTTGTCATCCAGACCTCCATTTTCTATGACTTTGATCAGAACATGACATTTATATGCTCCATACTGAACTTGCGCTGTGACAGCAACATATAAAGTAGTATCACAGCCTGTCACTACATGGAAGACAAGGGTCCTAATAAGGTGTTAGTGGAGGTTAGGTATCATTCATTGTATGAAGGGATTGAGAAGGATAGAGTTGTGACCCAGATAATTATTGCAAAGGCCAATCAGTAGATTCTGCTAATATTGTGTGAATTTAGTTACTAAGGAATTGACTTGGAGACAAGGTAAGTTACCAGAAATGCTGAGGTAAATGTCCTAGGACTACTGGGAGACTGATGTCTCACCTGAGAGGTTGAAGAGGCCACAGAAGGGAATGCAGTAGTGGATCTTATGTTGGCTACTAGAGATGTTGTATTACATAATGTAAAAGCATTAGATAGTTTGAGGAGCAAAAACCATATGGTGATCTAACTTTTTCAGAGATACTTCCCATGCCAAAGACAAGCACAACAAGAAAGCTGAGAATAGAGGAATTTAATGGATGGCTAAGAACCTGGTGTTGTGCTAAAGGGTATGGGCTGTTGGGGAGGGGTGGGGAGGGACCTGGGAGGACAGTAGTCTCTATGCCAAGGACAGACTACACTTGAGTGAGGAGGGAAAGAAAGTGTTGAAACAGAGGACGGAGGAGTACATAGAGGAAGTTGGGAATTTAAACTAGGAGCAGGGGGTGGCAAGTGGGCAAGAGACATGCAGAGACCATAGGTTGGGAAACCGTTTGAGCTTACCCACCATAACAGTGACAGAGGGCAAATGGCAAGTACTATTGGTGATGCTAGAAAAGGAGGGCAGGATGGGAGGGGTGGGAAAGGGTGGAAGGTGGTTATCCTTATTGCTAGGAGCCTTGGGAGGAAAACTGCAGAGCTACAGGTGCTCAAGGCAGAGGGAGAGGTGGACATTGCAGCCATCACAGAAACATGAGCCACCCAATACAATGACTGGGACCTGCCTGTATCAGGGTACAGGTTATTTCGTAGGGACAGGGTGATTAGGAAAGGAGGGGGGTGGCACTATATGTGAAGGAAGGACTGAAGTGTGTAAGGGAGTCACTTTGGATGCAAATCCAGGATTCCAAGAATAGGATTCTTAGAATGGGAATGGTGTACAGGCCACCATCTCAGACGGAGGAGTTAGACAGGGAACTAGTGGGACAGATCAAGAGGACCTGTGAGAAGGGTAGTGTGGTGATTGTGGGGGACTTCAACCTGCCAGGAGTGGACTGGAGCACCCCAACAACCAGGAACAGAAGGGAGCAGGTACTGCTGGATGCCTTCCAGGACAGCTTCCTGCTGCAAATGGTCAGTGAACCAACCAAGTTAGGAAATACCCTTGACCTTGTGCTGGCAAATGGGGACTTTGTGAGAGAACTTATAGAGGAGGAACTGCTGTCAGGGAGTGACCACCGCTCAGTATGGCTCACATTGGATATGGGCAAGGAAGGAGTGGAATCTGGCACAATAGTGCTGGACTTCAGGAGGGCCGACTTTGGGAGGATGGGGGAAGTGGTAAAAGGGTACCTGGCCAGAATTCAATCTATTATGGACACTAACCAGAGGTGGGAGCTCATAAAGCTGGGGATAGTGGAGACAACCAAAACTGCTGCAAAGCCCAAAGCAAGAAGACTAGGGCTAACAAACCGATCTGGTTGAGCAAGGAGGTCATGGAAAAGGTAAGGAGGGAAAAGAGCTGCCTATAGGAAGTACAAGAAACAGGGAGGGGGGAGGACAGGGAGGAGTACTTGACAGAATCGAAGGAGGTGACAAGGGCAGTAAGGGGAGCCAAAGCATCTACGGAACTCAGGCTGGCACAAGGCATTAAGAAGGGGGAGAAGGACTTCTTTAAGTACATCAGGGAGAAAAGGAGCTGTAAGGACCACATAGTAAGGATTAGGAAGGAGGGGGGTTGGGTGGAAGCACAGTGCGATAAGGCGGAAGCACTAAATGAGTATTTCTGCTCTGTATTTACTAAAGAGAAGAGGGGGGTGACACCCAAGGTGGGAGAAATGGCAGAAGCAGGGGGGGAAGTGATGACAGATAGGGAAATCATGGAGAGCAGAGTTCGAGAGGGTTTGAAGGCACTGAGGGTGGACAAGGTGCCAGGCCCAGATGGCATCCACCCCAGGGTACTGAAGGAGCTGGCAGAGGTCCTTGCAGGACCTTTGGCAGACCTATTTAATGCCTCACTACATTCAGAGGTGTGTACCTCAGGACTGGAGGATGGCTCATGTGGTGCCTCCACAAGAGTGGCCCCAAGGATGAACCGGAAACTACAGACCAGTGAGCCTCACATCCATCGTGGGTAAGCTAATGGAGACTATCCTGAAGGAGAGGCTGGTGGCCTCCTAGAGTCAAAGGACTACAGGACAGCAGACAGCATGGCTTCACACGTGGCAGATCCTGCCAAACCAACCTGGTCGAGTTCTATGACTGGGTAACTAGGCAACTGGACAGGGCCATGCAGTGGATGTCCTGATCTGGACTTCAGTAAGCTGACCCAGTGCCATGTGGAAGGCTGGGAAGGAAGTTAGTAGGCACAGGGGTGGGTGCAAAGCTGGTGAGATGGGTAGGAAACTGGCTGCAGGGAAGGCAACAGAAGGTGGTGGTGGGTGGGGAGCTCTCACACCCAAGGGCAGTGACGACCGGTGCTCCACAGGGCTCGGTGTTGAGACCAGTGTTGTTTGGGATATTCATTGCAGACATATCATGGGGTGTCAAGAGCAAGATCAGTCTGTTTGCTGATGATACCAAGGTAGGTGCAGTGGTGGATGACCTAGGGGGATGGCAGGGGTTGCAGGATGATCTGGCAAAGCTTGAAACCTGGTCAGACACCTGGCAACTGGGCTTTAATGCCAAAAAAGTGCAAGGTGCTGCATTTTGGGATGAAGAACCAAGAAGGAGTTACCAGCTAGGGAGGTGCAGCTAGCCCAGACAGAGGAGGAGAAGGATTTGGGTGTGCTCATTACAGGGTCAATGAACAACTCAGCACAATGTAGGAAGGCAGCTGCAAAGGCCAACAAAATGCTGGGTTGTATTGCAAGGTATATCCTCGAGGAGGGAGGAGTGATTCTGCCACTGTATAGGTCATTAGTTAGACCACACCTGGAGTACTGCGTGCAGTACTGGCGTCCGTATCTGAACAGGGACATTAAGTTACTGGAGGGGGTGCAGCGCAGAGCGACAAAGATGATCAAGGGTCTGGGGGACTTATCATACGACAGGAAGTTGAAGGAGTTGAACATGTACTCACTGGAGGAGAGGAGAGACAGGGGTGACATGATTGAAACCTTTAAATACATGAAAGGAATAAACAAGATGGGTACAGAGGGGCTGTTCAAAGCAAGGGAGGCGAGGGCCACCAGGGGCCATGATATGAGACTGGAGCGAGGAAGGTTCAGGAGGGAGATGAGGAGACACTTTTTTACAGAGAAGGTGGTGGCTGGGTGGAATGCATTACCTGCTGAAGTGGTATGCAGTAGAAGAGTGGACTGCTTCAAACGAGGATGGGACAGGACAAGTGGGAGGGTTAATGAAGGGGAAGGGTGGAAGGGAGGGGCAGCTGCAGAATAAGGGGTGCTAGCTGCACATATCGAGCAGACTTGATAGACCTCTAGGCCTTTATCTGCTGGCAAATTTTGTATGTTCGTATATTATGTTTAAGTTTAAAATAAGAATGAAAATTCAGAACAGGGGTTAAAGAATCAAAAAATCAAACTTTAGGGGAGCCACCTAAGTGAAACTAATTGAATGGGTGAGTGGTATAAACTGGAATATATATGGATGGTGAGACAGAACGGAGCATACCCAAGGACATAATAATAGCAGCACAGGCAGCGTGTATAACAGCCAGAGGTAAACTGAGACAGATGAAAATGCTGTAAGACTTGGCAGGCACCGACCATAGCTACCTTTTGCAACACTGTTGGTGCACCCTGGGGCTTGAACTCTGGGTTGTCCTTTAGCTCTTATCATTATTCTGTCAACTTTTGTTTGAAATTGTCAGGCACAGCATATCTGGATTTTGTAGCTACAAAAATGTTTATGTTTAAGGAAGACTCATCAGCATTTGACACTGTATGCCTAAACATAAAGAAAACTGCAAAACACTTACCCACAAAAGTGTTATAGTTTGTTATCATTTCAAGTGGCGTTTGACCCATGGAATAAAACTTTAAATTATTAAGCTCAGCTGTATTTCCAGGCACCTCCTATAGCAGGACATGTGTTCAAAATGAATCTAGTGATGTGAAAAACAACCCTTAACTGCAGTCAACACCTATGATTCTAGTGTCATACTTTCTGCAAGGACTACTTAAGCAATATGCCACAACAGGGTGTGGGTATATGCCAGGATTCACCATGCCTGGTGTGATTTGGTCATGAGGTTGCAGGCTGAGTGAGTAAATCACACCAGAAGTGGTAAATCCTGTAATATACCCACACCCTGGAGTGGTATATTGAAATTATATAATGGCTACCTTTTTTTGGTGAGAGAAAATTGACAAAACAGTTTTTTCCTTTTAAATTATTGTTATTGATTTTATTGCTCCGCCAAAGATAAATAATTCCTTGTTGCTAGGTAGAGTAATGTTGTCTTCCCCATCCCTGCTTTAGTTTTTCTAATCCCTGTTTGTTCAGCCCCCCAACTGAGTTATATTTGTTTTTTATTTTTAAAATGTGGGAACTAGGCTTTACAGTTTGGTTTGCTGTTCTGTTTTTGTGTGTCTTCATGTGGTGGAAAATGTAAAGGGCTGCCATCTGTGACCTTGTGCTTCCGGTTCACTGTGCGGTCGGAAGAAAATGTATCAGAAGACTGTAGAGAATGTTGTTTTATTTTAATTTTTTACTGTTTGATGTGGTTTCAGGGTCTGGTTGGAACTGATGGGGCAGTGTGTCTGACAGGAAAGTTACTGTTTTCTGTGGCTTAGTGATCTGAGTGGAACTGATGGATTAATGTGTCTGACATGAAAGTTGGGAGGCTCGGCATTTGAATTTCAGAACTGAGGACAGAAGGAAAAAAAAACTGTGATTCCTGTGAGTACTGTTGTGATGGATCGCAGCCACTATGAAAATCTGAGGCACAGCAGGTAAGGGAGTTGCGAGCAGTCAGTGAGGAGCTACTGTTACAAAACATATTTTTAATTTCATCATTGGTTTTCATTGGGAATGGGAACAGTTGGTAGTGTGAGCCGTGGTGTTCTGTGACTGAGCATCTCGCTGTCTTTAGCCAGTCCAGGTTTATGGTAGTTGGAGTGATTTCTGTGGGGGTTCCTGCTGAGGCTGACTGGTGGCTGGCACCTTTTCCAGTGGGTACACTGGAAGATGTATCATGCTGAAAATGTGCCAGCCAACCAATCAGATATCAGGGACTGGGCATTTGGATTTACCCCATTGTATAGTCCCAGATAGCCGACAGCACTTCCTGCCACAAGCCGAATCCCATCCAGGATGGATAGCTTCTAGTGCTTCAGCTCACTTGGAACTTAGAATCAGATAAATTATATCTATTGTTATGGTCATAGTGAGTGCAAAGAGGGTAAGTAATTTTATATGATAAGAACTGCCTTGCAAACCCACTGAAGTAAAAGTTACTCTGTGAAGCCAACATTCAAGAAGCCATGTTTCAAAGAACTACAAAATGACACATACTGTCCCATATGATCACTGCACTCTATCTTATTTTTGTATGCTAGTGAGCTGTACTGTAATAATTGTTGTAATGCTCTTCATCACTATTGCTTGAGTGTGATATCTAGTTCCTTGTGTTAATGTGATTACTGCACTTTACTGTTCCCAATCCTACCTTCCCCAGGACACATCTGGAAGTGATCTGTTACCAGCTCAGTATGCTTTTGTTGGGTTAAACATCTGAAATAAATACATTTAAATTTCTTATGAGCTGACAACATGCACACATATGACCTGCCTGTGCAGAATGTTACACCCAGCTTTTGTTGAAAAGATTAGAAATGATAGGAAGCCTGAGGATTTCTCAGATCTGTCCACAGTTACAGCTCTTAGAAAACTTTAGGCTTTTGAACAGCATAGAAATCTTTGGATTCCTATTTTTTCTCAGCTTTTCTGAAATGTTGGTGCCCAAGAAAAAAAAAATTATTTTGGGAAATTGTTGGACATTTAATGTGAGAGCCTTGGAGTATGGGATTAACAAGCAAAAGTTAGAGTAAATATTTTACATTTCTGCAGCCTGTGAGAAATTTAGCGACAACAGCTAAAACAAAAAAAAAGATTACAGGTATAAAAGATTTATACAATTCATAGGAAATAAAAGGTAAAAGTGGCTGTTTGGCAAAGAACATCTTTTCTACATCATTGAACTAGTCCCCGACCCTGCATTGTACATTTCTGATGGCATCTGAGTGTTTTTTACTTGGTCTCGTATATATGTTAATATCAGGAATTTAGGTCTTAATACATTTATTGCAAGCAGGTTGAGGTACAGAACTCCTCTAAGAGCAGGGGCTCAATTTTCAAAGGTCAAAGAATGATGCAAGGTGCTTGTGCCCCAAAAAATAATGACACAAGGAGCAAGCTGCATCAAAACTTGTGTCAGTTCCAATTTTCTAACACGGACTGCATCAACAGCAACACTACCAGTGCCAAAGTGGCTTGCATCAGGCTTGCCTCAAACAAATCGGTGCTCCATGTTGCAATGGGGTTTGCATTAAAAAAAATGATGCACATCCCCCATTTATATTTTCAAAGGTGGAAGCTGTTGACACTGCGCCGAAGATGCATTCAGCTGTTAGATCAACCAGAGCTGGTCTAACTGGCACTGGAGCATATAAAGGAGAGGGTAGATTGTGTAGTGGGTTGATTATAGAGCCAATATTCCCCTGAGGGACTAGTTTAGAGCACTTCAGGGGCTTAACATGCTCTTGTCTTGGCCATTTCATGCGCAGTATTTTTTGACTCAGCTTGAGTCTTTCTTACCACATATATCATCGTTTTGATGCAGCTTGAGTCAAATCCTCTCCTCATGCATTGTCTTCTTGATGCAGCTTGCATCATTCTGATCCCCTGCATCGTTTATGTGACTCAGCTTGAGTCATTCTTGCTGCATGCATTTTTGACTCAGCTTGTGTCATTCTCTCCACATGTGACATATTTTTGATGCACTGGACCTCTTGCATCATTTGGGAGACTTTGCCACAGAAAACACTTTTCTTGCAGAATACAGTGCACAGTATTTTGCACACCTTGATCTGATGCAAGGTGGTAGTTCGATGCATCTTGCATCTGTCTAA
The DNA here is from genome assembly GCA_016271365.2 of Neoceratodus forsteri. Classification (NCBI taxonomy): domain Eukaryota; kingdom Metazoa; phylum Chordata; order Ceratodontiformes; family Ceratodontidae; genus Neoceratodus; species Neoceratodus forsteri. Next base: position 760,026,141 of record CM057455.1, on the reverse strand, counting down.
GGGGCCTTTGAAAAATCCTGCTCCAGGGGCAGAATTTTCAAAACAGCACAATTGATGGAAGGTGGCCTGCATCAGTGGTCATTGACACAAGGCACTGCTGCATCAATGAACCATGATGGAAGGGGTGCCTGCGTCAAACCTTGCGGCAAAGCACATTTTCCAAACATGGCAGTGGCAAAACTGCTGCAGTCTGTGTCAAATGAGCCTGCACTGTCCCTGCATCAACAAATGCCCTGCAACAAGGCATAGGCATGGCTACACCATCCACAGGCTCCAACACCAAAGGGATTGTGATTTTCTAACATGATCGACAGAGCAGCCAATCATAAAGTGGCCACACCTAATAGACAAGCCAAGGCTGGTCTAAGGTGCTTGGAGCATATAAACCAACACACAGCTCAGGCAGGCCCCAGCCAGACAACAGACACAGTGGTGTGTAGACAACACAGTGTGACCTGAATGAGAGGAAAATGCCTGGTGCAGCAGCCAGATGGTGCTCAGGATCATCATAGAAATGCAGAGGTGGCGCCATGCCCAACAGCAATGCCAGCAAGCAGCACAGCAGTGACTAGCTGCCCAACAACAGAAAGCAATAGTCCACAGGCACTACACACCCCAAGTGTACCGCACAAGAACCTCATACCTGGACCTCAGTGAGGAACAGTGCCTGGCCCAATACCGCCTGTCAAAGGCAGTCATGCCTACACTCTGCGATGTCCTGAGGCCGTAGCTGACAGGTCAGACCCAGAGAAGCAACCCCATAGCAGTCGAGGTGAAGATCAGTGCAGTGGTATGGTTCCTAGCTACTGGAACCTTCCAAACACCAACCGGAGACACGCTAGGCATCTGCCAGTCATCCGTATCAAATGCATACAGCAGGTGGTGGAGGCACTCCTACGTCACACAAGGGACTACATATGCTGCCCACAGGATGCCCATGAGCAGCATGCCATGCAGCAGGCCTTCTATAATATAGCACAGCTGCCCCATGTGCTTGGTGCAATTGACTGCACCCACATCAACATCAAGGCACCCACAGTGGGTGAGGAGGTGTATGTCAACTGCAAGGGTGTGCACAGCATGAACATGTAGGTGATATGTGACAGCCAAAACAGAATACTTGATGTAGTAGTGAAGTACCCTGGATGGACACATGATGCATTCATCTTCAGGCACTGTGGAATCGCAGAGCCCTTGAACATGGAGACGTAACTGATGGCTGGCTGATAGGTGGGTGCATATACAACACAGATGCACATGTGGCACACCACACCCACAACACGATCCCTGCACTGCAACATGACATCCAGGTCCCGCACACCAGCCATGGGACAAGGTCAGTGTAGTGCATATGGAACACAGCATGGTCATTGGTGACACAGGGGTACATAGCAGAACACTTACGGCAGCCAATGTCACAGATGCACTGGCAGTAATGGTCACCCACACACACACACACACACACACACACACACACAAACAGATGTGTGTGGGCAGTGGCCAAGGGAGTACGCACACAGGTCCACATGCCCCATGATGACCAGCATATGGTTACTGGGTGACGCAACACACAGGGTGGCCATCACGGGTATACCCTGCACCATTCCAGGGCACACCATGATTGAACTGCAGAGCACTGCACATGTTTGTGTGTGCTGCTGCTGAGTTGACAGCATGACACAGACACAGCAGACACATAAACACACATTGTGGCATACTCCATATGGGAGTGCACACACATGGCACAGGGCACATGCCATGGACACCATGGGGCAAGCAGCCATGTAGGTGTGAACAGCATAGATGCTGAAACCCACAGCACACGTACATCCACAAGGGCTGTACATGACCACACTGCCATGTGGTGCAAGGATACAGCACCGGCAGCATACTGCACACCACAGATGAGCCATAGGTGGCATACGGTACAGGGGCACAGACACATGGGTGGGCCTGTGGGCGGCTGGAACATAGGGGACACGCAAGGGCCACATAGGCCAGCACACATGTGACTGTGTGGCACACGTGTGCAGCAGCACATGATACCACCATGCATGCATCGCTGGAACACACAGGCCACACAGATACACAGGGCTGCCACCCAGCATACCCCACGCATGCTAACTGTAACATATGTCTCCGCAGATGACAATGGATATCCGCTCCTGCCTTGGCTGATGACACCCTACAGGGCACCTGACACAGAAGGCGAAACACGATACAATGAGGCCCACGCTGTAACGCTTTCAGTGACAGAGCACACATTTGGACTACTGAAGATGCGTTTCCGATGCCTAGACCGGTCATGCAGTTCGCTGCAGTACAGCCTAGCCATGGTGTGCACGATATTCATAGAGTGCTGCATACTTCACAACGTAGCCATTGAGCAACATATACAGCTGCCTGAGGAGGACAGTGACATGGAAGGCAGCAATGCAGGTGTGACACCAGATGTCAATGCAGAGGACAATGTTGATGGCTGCATTGCAGTGGTGCATGGCAATGCAGCAACATGGGCAGCAGCCGGACCCTGGACACAGGATATGCTCATCAGGAACCACTTTGAGTGACCCTGTGATAGATAGTGACATCAGCACGCAACCTGTTAGTGACATCTGTAGCACAGCAATAACACAGTGAACAGTCTCACTGTTGTACCCTGCATGGTCTGCATGGACAGGGGCAACTGCACTCACCCAGATGGAGGACAACCAGCCAATGCCCATCCCAGAGGTATCACAGAGCGACACGATGCTACCTGGAAAGGTGGATACACTGCAGCCCTGTGCTCATCTATCACCATGTCTGCAGTGTCACAGCTTTGCCCAGGTAGCTACATGACACATCATGAACATGAAATGCAGACTGCACTGCAATGCACGTAGGGACATAGCCCATGGGACTATACTGTAACAGTGCAGTGTGATATGTACCAGCGATCCGGTGCCCCTCTGCTATCCATCACAGCAGGCATGGCCCCTGCATCACACACAAGATGCACACCGCGTACACCATTACAGTGCTTCAGTGCAGCTGTAGGCCTGGCCCATCCATGCCACCAGTACAGCAGCTGCCATCACAACCCATTGGTGCCACTGTACATTGAGGCCCCAATGCCCTAAGATCCTGACATCCAGTGGCAATGTGGGCCATCATCCAATGTTACTGTGACATGGTCCCATGCCCCATGTGTCAACAGTGGTGATGCTGACCACCACACAGTAACATAGAAACATAGAAGATGACAGCAGATAAGGACTGCAAGGCCCATCCAGTCTGCCCATTTCTTTTTCTACCTTATAAATGTGCCATCTGCCTTTGCTCTGTCAATAGCCTATCTATTCATACTCATCTGTATTGCTCCCTTATGCCTATCCCATTCCTGTTTGAAGCCCTGCACTGTATTCATAGCCACCACTTCCTGAGTTAGGCCGTTCCATGCATCCACCACCCTTTCTGTGAAAAAGAATTTCCTCACATTCCCCCTTAATTGGCCTCCCTCTGTTATCATGCTGTGTCCTCTTGTCCTGCTATTTTTCTTATATTTAAACATGTTAGACTATTTCACCTTGTTAATGCCCTTAAGGTGTTTGAATGTCTCCGTCATATCATCTTTCTCCCTCCTTTGCTCAAGGGTATACATATTGAGCTCCGTTAATCTGTTCTCATATGTCTTCTGATGCAGTCCCTGCACCATTTTGGTTGCCCTTCTCTGGACTGACTCAATTTGGTTAATGTCCTTGTGAAGGTGTGGCCTCCAGTACTCCACACAGTACTCCAGATGGGGCCTAAACAGTGTCTTGTAAAGAGGGATTATTACCTCCCTCTTACGACTTGTGATACCCCTACTAATACACCCTAACATCCCCCTAGCCTTACCTATTGCTTTAGAGATCTGCTTGGATGATTTCAGGTCATCAGTGATGATGATGCCCAAGTCTCTTTCCTCCTTTGTGACTGCCAGTAACTCCCCTCCCAGCCTATAGGTGGCTTCAGGGTTTCTCTTCCCTATGTGCATGATCTTGCACTTCTTTGCATTAAATCCCAGTTGCCACTCTTCTGACCATTTTGCTAGTTTATCCAGATCTCTTCTCATTCTGCCCACCCCACCTGGATCATCTACTCTGTGATGCACATGCAGCATTTACCACACCCCTGTGAGGCACATGTGGCAGGGTACAGACACAGTTGTGGCAGGGGAGCGGCAATAGCAGCAAGGTGACACAGAGGCAGGCACAGTGACGCAGCTGCGTCAGAACCAATGGGATGGGCATGCTATGTGACACATTTGCAGACCGACATGTATTAGTGCATCATACATGCAGTAGCGCTCACCACTGGAACATGCCCCCTAGTACACAGCATTGGTGTCCACACCACTGTGCGTGAAGCACCACCCTGCTAGGTAGCCAACCCCATCTCCGAGCACAGTCGCACGCACCTCCCGCCTGGTAGTGCCGTGATAGGTACCCCCGGGAATTGCGGCGTGTACACTTCAATGTGCATCAAAGCCCCAAAGTGACACAGAGGAGATGCACTAGCCGACAATACATATCAGTCCCCACCACAGGCAGCGCGACTCAGCCGCAACAGCATCAGTGTAGGCCCACAGCTGTGTACGATTGCAAGTAGGGCCTGTGAACATCTAAGCCCTGCCTGACTGTGCTGTACAGCACCACCACCTGCCAGACACTAGTACCATGGCAGCACACATTGGTCTGTGTCACTGTCTGACCACATTCCGGTTACACCAGTGCCATTGCTGTGGGGCATTGCTTCCACAGAGCTGCTGGGTATTCTACAGCGCACAGAGCACACCACAAGTGCAGCAGAGGTACAACTACACCACAGGATGGGCAGCAAACATACAAAATGGCCAAACTTCACAGATGCTGAGACTGTGCGTCTGGTCAGCTGTGTCCAGACATGGGCATGGGTGATTATGCCCCCAGGTGCCTCACATCATATGCCCAAGGTGCGGGACAGGGTGTGGCATATCATTGCCAGTCATCTAGAGGCCCTGTCAGGTGTGCCATGCACGATGCGCCAGCTGAAGCACAAACTGAATGACATGGCGCTGTGAGAGCCAGGGATCCTGAAGTGCCTACAAGACCAGGCAAGGAAGGCGGACATTGCCATGCATGGCGGACATCACAGGCAGACCAGTGAGTATGGCACGGGTGGCATGCATGCACAGTCACCACTGCACATGCATACAGCATTCACTATGTGTAGAGGCATGGAGTGACCTGTTACCTATTACTGTTCCCACAGATGCAACACCAGGAGTTTCCGTCAAGGGCAGAGGATCGGATGTTGATGGCAACAGCGACAGCGATGGAGGCCATGATGCACAAGATGATGCACCACAAGGTAGGTGTAAACTCTGCACATGTACCACAAAGGACTGTAGCCACACATACAAACTGCCATGTGTGACATGGTGTGGGCATGGTCCAATATGCTGTGTCGCAGCACATGTATCCCTGCATGTCCCTTGTGCATGCACATGGCAGCACAGGGCATGCATGCCCCTGTACCACAACAGACATGTGTGGGACACCTGTACTACAGAGGAGCCTACCGTAGTGTGCATAACCATATGTGCCTGTGCCATGCATGTCATGCAGTACCAGCGCCATGGTACCAGTAATGCATGCAGCCAACACAGGCACAACATCACAGTGAGCCATAGTGGACACACCATGCCGCTATGCTGGCCAATGGGTACATTGCACGCAGTGAGCTATGTCCCATTATGTCGTTTCAGGGGATGGGACAGAGGACCATGCACATCAGTGACTGAGAGCCCTGCAGGAGGCCATGTCTAAGCTGAAGCACAAGGAAGCATGTCGGTATGCAGAGTGGACCCTACTGATGCAGCAGAACAGGGACAATAATGACTCTGGGGAAACTGTAGCATATGGGGGACCCAGTGCAGGTATGACGACAGGCAATCAGGGGGCTGCTCAAACAACACAGGGGGACATGGGGGCGCATGCACAGCCACCATCCCATGCTGGTGCACCACCACCAATGCCGCCAGCCAATGGTACCACTGCACCTTCTACACATGTGCTGTCTAATGTGTTGCAGCCCTCAGTGGATACGGGTGCCTGTGCCCATGCATGTGCAGTACCAGAGGTTGCAGGGACGGCTGTCTCCATGGGTCCACCGCAGAATGATGGGGACATGCAGGACTTTGTTGGGATACTCCGTAGGCAGATGAAGGATGTTGCCATGAAGCTGGCTGCCCTACAAGACTTAGTACAGGCTGTACTGGGGACCCTAAACAGGTATGATGCGTAGTAATAAGCAGGTCGTCCGTGCACATGGGTACTGCAGATGCTGGCTACCACTGAATGTGTACTACAGCCTGGTGTAGAAGTGTAGTTAGCTCACACAGGTATTGTGTGGTTGGATATCAGCCCGTTGCACGCCTTAACAGTTAGCCTTGTCACATACTGTGTGCATATAGCCATGTAGGTATGTTGTTCCTTATGTTTTGTGTGCCCACGTTATGCTTGTGTAATGTGTGCAAGGTCAATAAACATAAACATTTCCTGTTATGTGATGATGTACTGTGTAGTCTGTGATCATATGGGTCTATGCTATGCCACATGTTCAGTATGCAGATCTGCCTGGCCGATGGTGCATGGGTGGGATGGGTATATAGGATGTATGCCACATTGACCATTAATATGTCAACGGGAGCTACCCATAGTGACAGTGGAATGCTCAGTGTAGGTTGGTCAGTGTTGTGCAGTGTGGTTCACCCATGCACTAGGTATGTGGTGAGTAGCATGCAGGAGAGGAAACCCCCGGTGGAGGAAACCTCTGGGACCCACGGCCACTGCACCGCCTGTCCTCCAGGCTCCATGTGCCAGCATGACAGAAGGCATGGTTGTCCATGTGCTGCACAGCTGGGGCTGGGCATGGCCTGCATGCCATCATGGTGGGATGTTGGCCCCTCATGTATATACATGCTGAGCATGTAGGCATCATGCAGCAGCGCATGACATCCATGTGTTCTGGTGATGTGTTTCCCCACCCACTGCGTGCTGCATGGGGGGGGTGTACTGTGTAGAGTAATGGATGTTGCCTCTGTGTATGGCTGGTGATGTGCCATGTGACATGTCCCAGACATACCTAATACACACTGGCTGTGCTATGGCAGACAGTGCATGGCAGTATGTGTGACTGTGTGTGTGCCTGGGTGCCTGTGCGTGTCTCAGTGTGTGGGTCCAGTGTGCAGGTCATGGCATGACATGACCTTATGTGTATCTGCAACAGTTGTGGCAGCTACCAGGATGCCCCATGGCATCCCTTGCCTGGGACCGCCAGGTGTAGCGATCGTCGAGGGGTCCTCTTCCTGGGGTGTGCCTGCTGTTGTTCACTAGGCCCATGGACTACAGCATCCTGATGTACCTGACCTTTGCTTGCTCTGACTCCGCTGACGTTGGTGGTGGTGGTGTCCTCCAGCTTCCTCTTCTGCCCATGGCATCTGCATCCCAGTTGTGCAGGCACAGTGGTGGAGGCATGAGACATATCCTGTGGTCTGCCATTCACCACGTGTGGGGTACCATCGTCAGCTGCAGCCATGCTGGCACAACTTCTTGTGCACTGTTCTATGTGTGCAGCAGGATGCAGTGATGGCATACTCCACATATCCATCCACTCAGTGGTGGACTGCTCATCATCTAGTGTGTGTTCGTCCACTGGTGCTGCTGAGTGGACTGTACCCACTGGGGTGCAGTCACACATTGGGCCTTGTCTCCCTGGTGATGTTTGCGGCTGTGCGGTGTTGCCCCATGCACCTGTGTGAACACCACCTATGGTGCACTGGTATCCACCTGTTCCACTTTGTGTAGTGTCCCCTGTCCATGTCATGGGAGTAGTATTACCACCTGTGCCTTTTGTGCACAGTGCAGCCTGTTGCACATTGGCTGTCCCCTATAGCAAGTCTGTAAGGTGCTCAGACATCTGTACCATGCACCTTGACATGTTGCTCACTGCCTGTTCCACCCCCCTGTGTGTGGCACTGCATGTCGGCCATTGCAGCGTGACAGTGTCCTGCATTGGCATTTGGATCTCTGCTGGGGGTTGATATGGCACTGTGTGTTCCAGCAACTGTACATTGTCCCATGTGCCCATCTCCATTGCAATGGGACCTGTCATGCATGCTGTGGCTGTCCCATATGTGTCAGCCAACAGTGCTGTGTCTGGGACCTACATGCCTGCAGGTGGGACTGTATCCTTGCGTGTTGTACATGGGCACACTGTTTACTGGTGTTGCCCATGCATGCGGTCTGCTGTTCAGGTCTGTGCTGCTGTGTCTGTATGGATGAACATAGCTGCCATGGGCGGTGGCTGTTGCGGATGTCAGTCTGTGTGGCATGCATAGGCTAACTGTGTGCATGCATGTGCACATGTTGCTGTGCTCTGTGGACTGGACGTGTGCCACCGATGTAGTGGCATGCATTGCCTCTGCTGCTGTGTGCTCCTGTGTGGCTGGTGGGTCCCATCATGGCAGAGATGGTGTATGTGCGGTACTGGGCATCCCTGTGCCACTGGTCACTGTGTATGCCATGGTCTTGGCTGTGGCATGGTCCATGTGCACCACCAGTGTAGGTGTTGACCTGTGTGCCTGTTGAAATGTCCATCCCACTGCATGCTTGCCTGTCACGCATCACCCAGGCTATGTCCTGTAGGGCACTGGCCATTGTTGTTATGGCCTGTGTCAGTGCCCGCTGCAACTCTACCAGTTCCCGTTGCTGATCAGTGCTGCACTCCATCATTGATGCCATGTGCTCCAGTGAGGATGCCTGCCTCTGACTACAGGACAAAACACCATTCATCATGGTGAGTAGCTTTATGTAGTACCCCCATATACTCCGGTTGGCCTCCACCATATTGTCCTGCATGGTGCCAACACCCTCCATGATAGTTGTCAGGTATTTGTCTGTTTGGGTGTTCATACCTCCATCGCATTACATAGGTCCCGAAGGTGTGCTGCGATTGATGACTCCACCTGTATGAACTCCTGGCAGTACAGCCCAAGGTTATGGTCCAGTGGTGGTGATGTTGGTTCTGTCCCATCTGGTAGCCACGGTGTGGCCACATGTTGCATGGGTGATGTGGGGCTGCTGCTGCACCTTACACATCGTCCTCAGTGCGCTGAATCACTGCTGTTGTTGTTGTTCAGCTCGTTATTGCTGTGCATATTCTGTGTACTGCTGTGCACATTGGCAGTGGGGCTTACCACAGCATCCATGCATGTTGACTCACTGTCTATCCCTATGTCCTCCTGTACACCATCCCCTGCCATGCCATTGGACCCAGTGTCTGTGTTATTTTCGGCTACCACATCATGTTGCTCCTGCCATTCCTGTTGCTGTTGGTGGTCTGCAGTGCCTGTACTGCTCCCGCTGCTGCTGCTGTTGTCCTCACCACATCCACTACTGCTACCGCTGGTGCTGGTACTGCTGCTGTTGCTGTCTGTGTTGCTTCCTTCTGCACGCTTATCTGCAGGAGAGTGGGACAGCATTACATGTCTGTGTGTTCACAGTTGCACGCATTGCTGTCCCCGTGTATTGTGTCCTACATACCCGCTCATATATGTCTGTGCATGTCTGAACAGAGCTATTGTTGGCCGCAGCCTTGTTCAGTCATCATGGGTGCATTGGATCAGTGGCATGCCACATATGTACATTGTTGTGTCCGCAGTGGTGCCTATGCCTGCCATGCAGCCCATGGTCAGACGCAGGTGGCACACATCCAGCTATGTGTTTGTGTGTGGCTGTCGCATGAGTTGTCCTGCAATCGTGTTGTCCCACTGCACATTGTGCCCCTTCACATGCATGTTGTTGGGGTGGCATTGGCCATGATGCCCTCCACTGCCATTTGCACAGCCCTCCATGTTGTGTGTCCACCGGTGTGGTGCACTAGACAACCATGCACACATATGTGATGTTGTGGCCAGTGGGGCCTGTTCCATGCTCCTTGTGTCTGTTACTGCACATGGCACCCCATCCCAGCACACCTTGCACTGTATGCTACAGCCTATAGAGGTCTAGGTTGGTGTGCCCCTCTATTGCGCTCTGTCTCATGTGTGCTGCCACCTGCTGTTCAGGGCCCATCAGGGTCAGCAGCTGTGTTGGTCCTCTGCCTATGCCACTGGTACACCACCTGTTGTGTTCCAGTTTCTCCTTGCTGCCCTGCCTTACATCATTGTAGTGCTTCTGCAGCACCCGTATAGTGTGTCTCACAGGATCCACGGCATTGACTTGTGTGGCTACCAACTCCCATGCCAGGCTCCTTGTCACCTCCCCTGGACTGCAGCAGCATACGTTGTTCCTCCACCTCCTCCACTAGTACCTGTGTTTCAGTTCTAGTGAAGCTCGACTTCCTGCTGTGGGCCGGTGGTTGGCAAGACCATGCCCATCATTCTATGTTCCCTGTGTTGCTCCCTTCCAGTCCTGCTCTGCTTTCTGCATCTGATACACTGCTAACAGCTGCAGGGCTTCTCCTGGCTTACCCAGCTCCACAGTCACCACCTGCCACCTGTGCCTCCCTCTCCTGGCTTCCTTAGGCTCACACGCTCTGTTCCCACCCTGACCTGTGCTGTGTGTCTAGTCCTGCTGCCTGCTGCGTGGGTATCACAGCCAGATCCATCAGTGGTACTGTCCTCCTGTTACCTCTGTGGCCTGCACTCTGTGTGTGCCCTTTGGGCATGTGGCTGTGTTCTCCTTCTCCTGTCTGTAGACTGGCCAGCCCATCCATCTTGTTCTGTGGCTGCAGCATCCTTTGCCCTCTGTGCCCTACACTCTGTGGGACCATGTGCTGGGTTGGCCCGTCTTCTCTGTGTGGCAGCCATGGGGTCTGCTTCACTGTCCACATCCATGGCTGATGCATTGTAAGTCGTCTGTGCCCTGTGCTTTGTGGTAACCCTGCCCAGCACCACACGTCTTCCCTGTCTGGCTGTTGGGGGTCAGCCTCACTATCCCCAGCTGTGCCTGCACCGTCCTGTGCCCTCTGTGCACTGCTCTTGGCATTTGCTGTTCCATTTGCCTTGTGCCCTCTGTTTCTCCTACCCACTGCCTGGGCAGTACCACGATGTCCATCACTGGCACCATGCTCCTGTATGGGTTGTGCACTGTGGTCTGCTTCAACCACCTCTGCCCCCAGTCATCCTTGCCCATCGCACACTGTTGTGGGGTTATTTTCCTTCTCCATCCCACTGTCATCCTCCACTTTCCTTCTTCTGCCACCCTCTGTGGCCCTGGGATCCTTCCTTCCCTTACTCCAGCCCTTTGCTGCATGGCTTCCACCCTGCTGCGACATTCTTGGAGTCCGGCTTCCTGGTTGGCGCAGCCAACAACTGTCGTAGCCCCATGCATCATTTTTATGGGGCGGGCTGCCAGCTGCATCTTTGCAAGGGACTTTGCTGCTTTTTTGCCGCTTCTTGGAAATTCTGGTGCAGGCACATGGACACAGCATTCCTTGATGCTGGCATCACCTTTGCTGCACTCACCATCATTTCCAGCCTTGGTTGGAAAATCCTGCCCCAGGGGACAGATTTTCAAATGTTGGCGCAGGGCTTGCATCCCGCCTTGTACCACAGGATTTTAACCTTCGCGGAGCACCGACCCTCTTTGCTACAACTGCACCCAATTTTCAAAGCTTGGGTGCAGTTGTGATGTTTTAAATGGTTTACAGCAGCTTGCACCAATGCTCTGGTGCAAGCACCGTGTAATACCCTCCCGGGGGTGGCACACATTAGACCACAGAACTGTGGTCTAAGGAGGAGCTCTTGGCACAAGGAATTGAAAATCCCAATCATCAATAGGAGACTGCTGCAGACTCTGTGCATCATTTGTTTGGCACACCAGGGGCTTGCGACATCCCCAAAGCTCTGAAAATCCCGCCACAGGTCTCGGAAAAATTATGTCACATACTGTTTAAGATGGGATATGGTTTTATCTTTTGTAGTATCTTTTGGACATCCATGTTGTTGTGCATCACAGAAAGAACTGAACTTTTTTTTTCTAACTTTTCTTAACACTACTTTTTACCTCACACTAATAAAACATCGCTGGTTACATTGCTCGTATCTTTAAATTGTGTCTTGTACCTTGAATGTTTGGGGAAGAAGCTTAAAGCTGATGATGTTATGGATGAAATAATCTAGTCAAAGCCATTCCAGAAGAAATGAGGCTGCCAATAAGAAATGCTAGCAAGGCTGGGAGAACAGTGAACATATGTACGCAATGGCTTTGCAGTTAAAAACAGCTTTTGTCTGGATGATATTGTGGGTAAAAGCACAGGCCTACAAATAAATAGATTTCTGGTTCAGTTTTCCTTAGTGGCACAAACCATGGTATCTAAGGTGACATGAGATAATGTTGGCTGCAATAGTTTTTTAACAAGTTACTACCATAGCTTGGCAGGGCTCAGACTGAGACTTATAAATTATTCAATGATTTTCTACAAAATCCCTGTGCCAATAAAACTCCCAGTGCCAATACCTCTGTAACTTTTCTAAGCTTTTCCTTTTATCAGAATTTAACAAAAAAAAAGCCCATCTTTTTGTTGAAGTTCTAAACATTCATCACCTTAAATTGGCACTGGAAGCGTGCATGTGTTTTAGAGATATCGCTATACATGTTGAAAATGCATGTTTCTCAAATTATGTATAACAAGACGAAGCACAGGCATTGACAAAGAGTTACAAAATATATTTTTGTGCTTTACAAACATAATATACAGATGAATGCAGTCGATTAATGGGGGCTGGAGGGGTGCAGTGAATATATCTGTTGTTTATAATTGTGAGGCATGTGCTTGTCCCAGAAGCCTGCCTTATCTTTGCAGCAAACTGTCCCCTATTCTCCTCCTGAAACCCACAGCAGGTCATTGCAGAGTGACGAAGTAAGATGTTCAGACAAATGGCAGGTGCAGAGACACACAAAGCTGCCTAACTATGCTTTATTAAGTTCATTTGTGAAGTTCACAAAATTCACAAAGCAGATGCACTGTGTAAATTCTGACTTCATGACTCTCTGTAGATTCACAAAGTGACAAAGTCAGAAACCTTGCTTGTGAAGCTGACAAATCCACAGCTATCAGTGCATCATGGGGGAATCATACCATGAGGCTATAGAATTTCAGGTCACATATTATGAGGAACAGCAGACAGACAATGCTGAGCTTTGTTTCTATGCCGTCCAAAAGGGTGTTTCAGGTAGGTAGGAACTGTCCTCTATAGCTCTGACTAGTTGAAGATTAGGACAAGTATTTGTCAATGCCAAATGTTTACTTGCTTGTATTTGCTGTGTAGTTGTTGGCAGAGGTGGGCGAAAAAAAACTTTCGCTTGTGGAATTAAAATGAAAGTCAGACTTTTGCTTCCAAAAAAGTTCAGAAATCCACTTCTGAACTTTCGTGGAAATTCCTACTGCCCTGCATTGTTGCCTGAGTGCCTGGTAAAATACTAAAAAAATCACAATCAGGCCTGTATTTGAAAAAAACAAAACCCTGGTGGCTAGTGGTTCGCCCCCACACACACACACTCACACTTGATCACCCATCTGTAGTGGCCTGCCCAAGGTTTATTTAAAACAAAAACTGATGATTAGTGGTCCCTTCCCCCACCTTATCATCCGCCCTAGGCCAGACTACACTACATTCATTTTTGTACTGGTAACTCCACTCCCATTTCTTTCCCCTTGCATTTAGTAAAATATCCCTGGTGGTCTAGTGGAAATGAACTCCCTCATTTTCTGTCCCCGATCCACATAGGTAGTGTGTGTGAAGAATGGAATTCTTTTTTTTTTCACTTATTCCCTCAGTTCCGTCAGCCGACACCCAAGCAAAATTCCGATTCGTCCCTGGCGGTCTAGTGGTCTAGTGGTTAATTTAAGTAGTGGCTCCTCCATCTCCCCTGGCAGGTACTGTCCCAACCTGCTCCCCCATCCTGAAACACAACAGGCCACCGGCATAGCCCTCCGATCTCTTCCACGGTCGGCAGCCCACTGAGCTATCAATGAATGAGTGCATGCTTGTACAAGCCTTGGAGGAGAGTGGATGGCTGTGCCAGTGGCCCACTCTGTTTCGGGATGGGGAGCACGGAGGAATAGTGGGGTTGGGGGGGCCACAACTTAACTTAACTACTAGACTATTAGACCACCAGGAGATTGAATTTCACTTGGAGTAACAGCTGATGGAACTGAGGAATAAGTAAAAAAGTATATACATTCACACTCACCTATGGGGTTCGGGGATAGGGGAGAGGGGTTCATACCACTAGACCACCAAGATTATTTTACTAAATGTGGGGGATAGGTATGGGAGGGGGGTTACTAGTAAAAATATGAATGTTGTCTAGACTCGGGGTGGGTGATTGGGTGGGGGGTGGGAACACTAGCCACCAGTTTTTTTTTTTTATTTATTTAAATGGGCAGTGTCCGGCAGGGTAGGGGGTATTTATCATGTTGGGCAGGTGCGGAACAGGGTGAAATTTTGCCTTAAACATTTGGCAGTTTTCTAATCTGCCACAGGTGGAAGCTCAGAAACATCCACAAAAGTTGCCCACATTCTCATAAACTTTCCACTAAGGCAGAAATGGTAACTTTTGCACATCTCTAGTTGTTGGGTATAGGCAGTACAGAGGCAACAATTAACAAATGTATACCAATACTTATAATAGCAACATTATCTCCATTGTCACAGTTAATTTTAAAGAATTTCCTATTTTGTTATGAAATTGTATCCTTAGTCATACAGGTCTCTTTAGAAATGGAATAAACAGAATAGTGGAGATATTTGAATCCCCATTTTTCATGGCAACCCACTTCTTACCCACTTCTTGTGACACACTGTGTGGGCCCTTCAGGCTATGACATGTACTTCAGGTCCCTGTGAAGGAAGCCTGTCACATGTTGACACCTGTACAACTCAACACTGTGTAAAACCTTCCCAGGCTCAAAGTGGTGGTGTATGACAGCAGTGGCCCCTATCCTCTTTCTATTCAGTCAGCTCCCTGAGCTTGTCCCCCAAACTTGAGTCACGAGCACAGAAACACAACCCACTACCTGCTGGGCCAATGGCTGACCCTGCAAGCAGCATTTCATCATAACTTTTTAACTCAAATATCCAATGTAGTCTTTTTTTATACCCCCCTTCTGAACATGACAGGTGTCATTTATAAAATACTGCCAGAAATGTCATTTTGTGCTGCAAGTGTGAAAATACATTTTTGCCAGGATTTTAAAAATGACACCTGTCCCGTTCATGGGGTAACGTGAAAAACTGGCAATGTTAAAAATTTGGAGTTGAAACACTGAACATTACTAAGGTTATGAGTGAGCGTTCCCAGGGCAAGGGGTGTTATGAAGTTTTACTTTGCTGGCAAAGTTCTGGCAAAGCTGTGAAATTTGTATTTGTGAAGTAGTTTGCAAAGTTCCCACTTTGTCTCTTCACAATGAATTTTCCTGGCAAAGTGGCATGTTTGCTGGTGAAGTCATGGTGAAGTTATAACTTTGCTGGTGAATCTGCATGACTGCTTGAAAAAGTGCTACTTTGCCTGCCAAAACGTTGCAACATTGGCACTTGAAAAGTTTGCAAGCTTTGCACATCTGTGCTGAGGATACAGCCACTGGGAGTGAATAGTCCTATACTTTACAGTAATAGCAAAGTTCATACTTCACCATGTAATGAAGCTTACCCTGACAGTACCATTCTCACTCTTAAACTGCTCTCGTTGCAATACAAACTATCCCATTGCTATTATAGCAGTAGAACGCTAGAGTGCATTGAAAGGGGGTGCCCAACAGAGCAGGGGAAGTAATCTTATCACTTTACAAGACCCTGGTCAGGCTTCAGCTGGAGTACTGTGTGCAGTTCTGGGCTCCCCAATATGAAGACAGCACAGAGGCAATTGAGGGGGTGCAATGCAGGGTCACCAGAATGATCAGAAGGTTTGGAGGATAAAAGCTGTGAAGACAGACTGGAGAGTCTTTACATGCTCACTCTGGAGAAAAGGAGATGGATAAAGGGCATGATCGCAGTGTATTGAATATTCAAGGGCATCAACAAGATAAATCAGTCGGACATGTTTAATCTGGTGTCCTGCAGCAGGATGGGTGAAGATGCCCTGCAACTCACAGGTGGTAAACTGGGGTGACATTAGGATGCAATTTGTCTCCCAAAGGGTGGTGTACCTGTGGAACAGCTTTCCAGTGGAAACACTGGACATGAAGATACTATTGGCCTTTAAGGTGAGCCTGGACACATTTCTGCTTACCATGGAAGTCTGGTGCTGCTGTTCATCATTTGTTTAACTTTGCTGCATGTTGAGGGAACTGGATGGCTCAGTGGATTGGTAACAGATCAAGGAGCCTTCCACCTCTAAGTCATGGGCTCAAATCCAGTACAGGTCGGTAGTGGTCAAAAGCCATTATCACCTGATGGCAGTTCACCAGCTTATGTGAAATGAGTTGTGGTGGTCTCAGTTCAGTTACCAGTGGGCAGGTGTCCACATCACAAAATGACCAACACAATTGGCAATAATTGGCACCCTTGTTGGCAGTCTTACATAAGAGGCCAAGGACTGAATGGGCATGGAGTCTGACCTACCCTCTCACCTACACTGTGGTCCCTACATGGTAGGGTTGAAGCACATAGGTGGAGCAGTGTGGGGAAGCTTATTTATTTATTTATTTATGAGTTTTACCAGGAAAGCATACTGAGCAACAATGCTCGATTCCAGATGCGACCTGGGGGTCAAGATCCACATACATAAATTGGAAATGCTTAGACAACACAGAAATGAGCAAAAGCTTGTACATATCATATTTGGCGGGAAATTACATAGTTGGGGGAAAATTACAGCCAAGGGTAGGATACATACAATCAGTATAAAGAACACAGAGGGTAGATAACTGTTCAATACATATGAGATTATAGCAGCTAGACATTTGAGTAAAAATTCTTAACTGAAGCAGGAGCAACTGGAGGTGAAATGTGCTCTGAGTAATTGGTTTCGTAGGGAGGTATTTGGTGCGTGTCTGATGGTGGCAGGTAGGGCGTTCCAGGTCTGAGGTAAGTGATAATTAAAAGCGGTCAGGCCTTTGGATGTGCGCATAAACGGGACATGGAGCAGTTTATAGTCTGTTCTTCTAAGGGAGTATTTAGGTGACTATTGTTGGGAGAGGGCAGAGGTCAGGTAGGGGGGAAGGGAGTTCGACCAATATTTGGCTGAGAATCTGGCACAGTTGGATTGTCTGTGGTCATGTATGCGTGGTAGAGCTAACGAGCTATAGAGGTCACAATGGTGTGTTGTATGGGGGCAGCCGAGAATGAAATGGCAGAATGAGTGGAACAGGATGTCTAGGTTGGCCAGGGCAAACCCTGGGGATTTGGAGTAAACTATATCTCCGTAGTCGATTACGGGAAGGATCATTTTTTGCACAATGGCATGCCTTGTTGGTGTGGGGAGGCAGCTTTTGTTATGGTGCAGTGCCCCAAGTTTAGGGAGTAGCCGCTTGTGTAGAGAGGTGATGTGAGCTGAGAAATCTAAGTGTTGGTCTAGCCATATGCCCAGGTATCTGAAGCTCGTACAGTTTTCCAGGGAAGTTCCGTCCAGGGTTTTGAAAGGGGGGCGGGGACTTGGCGGGAGAGTCTTTGAGGTGAACCAAAAGTTAGCAATATGTTTGTTTTAGAATTAAGAAATAGCTGGTTAGACCTGAACCAGTTCTGGATAGCGTTGAAATCTTCCTGGAGTTGGATTGCTACACTGAGTGTTGTGGGACTAGAGGTGTATAGAACAGTGTCATCTGCGTAAATCTGTATGGAAGAGTGTGAGCATGCTGCTGGGAGGTCATTTAGAAAGATGGAGAAGAGTAGGGGACCCAGGATTGAGCCTTGAGGGACACCTGCAGGGACAGACAATGGGTGGGAGGTGTGAGAGGCTATTTTGACTACTTGTCTCTTGCCTACTAGGTAGTCATGGAACCAGTTAGTGGCTGGAGTAGAGAGCCCTGCAGCGGTGAGTTTGGAGAGGAGTAGGGAGTGGGAGACTGTGTCAAAGGCCTTGGCTAGGTCAATGAAAATGGCAGAGGTGATGTGACCTTTGTCCATACTCATGAGGATGTCACCTGTGACTCAAAGTAGGGAAGTGGTGGTTGAGTGGGATTTACAGAAGCCCGATTGGAATGGTGTGAAAAAGGAGGAGCCGTCTAGGTACGGGGTGAGTTGGGACGGGACCAATTGTTCCTGGAGTTTAGCCAGGATAGGTAGTAGGGAGATGGGTTGGTAATTTCCTGGGGAGGAGGGGGTCATCTGCTTTTGGCAGAGGTATAACGGTGGCCAGCTTCCAGGCTGTTGGTATCTTGCCCAGAGAGAAGGATAGATTGAAAAGATCAGCTAGAGGGGTGGCAATGGCTGGGGCGGAGAGGTAAAGCCTCTTTGCGTCCATGGATGTGGGGCATTTCCCTTTGTTTTTGGTTTAGCGCCCAAAGGGAGTGAAAGACATCTGCTTGGGTTACTGTACAGAAGGAGAATGGTATGGTTGTGGAGGTAGTGCAAGGGGCACTTGTGTAGTGGGGAGGAACCATGGGGTGGGTGTGGGGGAGGGAGGAAAGGAGCTGTTCTGTGCAGCTGGCGAAGTGTGTATTAAAAGCTTCAGCTACGTGGATTGGGTGGAGATAAGGGAACCCTGGTCTTGTAGTGTCAGTGAAGCAGGTTGGGTGGGGAGGGAGAGCAGGGTTTTGAGAGATTTCCAGAAGTCAGTTGGGTGATTTATATTTTTGCTGAAAGTTGAATGGAAGTAGTGTTTTTTCGCTAGGTGTATGCTGTTTGTACACTTGTTACAAAAGGATCTATATGTAATGAGGAAGGCCTGAGTGCCCCACTTTTTATAGTCTTTCCAGGCGTGGTCTCTGGCGTGGCATTTTTTGATTATGTCGGCCAAGATCCAGGGGAGATGCGCTCCTCGAACTCTTTTCATATGTAGAGGTGCATGTATATCCCAGATTTTAAGGAAGTTTGTTTTGAAAGCCTTGGAAGCTATGTCAATGGTGGGTGCCATTAAGAAGAAGGACCAGTTTATCTGTCTTTGGTCGGTCAGGAGGGAGGCTAGGTTGAGGGAGTTATAAGACCTGGTGACTAATGTCTGTGGGGGTGGGGCAGGGGGACTGTGAACCTTCCTGATCATATAGATCATATGATGATCACTTATGGAATCAGGTAGGAGGTCTGCGCTTAGGATTCTATGCGGGTGGGAGGTGAGAGCCCAGTCCAGTAAGGTGTGATTTTGGGTTTTGTGATTTAGCCTGGTGGGATCAGTAAAGAGCTGAGAGAGATTTTGGGCCTTAATTTTAGTCTTTAGGTGGGCTTTATCGGGGACGATCCAGTTTATACTGAAGTTGCCGGTGATATGAAGCTCACCCCCAGCTGCGAGTGACTGTAAGTTGCCCAGATGGGAGAGGATGTCCTCAGGATGAGTGCAGGAGGGGCAGTATGAGCCAGCCACAGAGATGAGATTGGAGCTAGGAAGAGAGATTTTAATGAGTAGTGAGTCAATGTTTCCAGGGGATACGGGGATGTCCACTACAGTGAACTGAAGACTATTTGCGATGTACATTGCTGTGCCTCCGCCTCTCTTTTTTCCTTGGCGGTCATGCCTGATTATTGCATACCCTGGTAGGGATACCTCCGTATCAGGGTTATGCTGTTTTAGCCAGGTTTCTGAAATGACTAGGATGTCGGGGCGCAGGGTTAAGGCAAGTGGTTGTAGAAGCAAGAATTTAAATAGGAGGCTGCAGGTGTTTAAATGAAGGATACGGAGGCCTTTTGGAAAAGAGAAAGGGGAACGGGTGTTTGAAACAGGGGTGCTGATACCAGGGTTTGCCTCTATATCCCCTGATATGAGTAGGAGAAGGGTGATAAGATGTTTAAATTTGATCCAGGGAGGTTTAAAGTCAGAAGTAGTGGTTCAAGAGGTATGGGTAGGTGGGGGGGACGGCAGGAAGAAGTGTGTAGAACCATAAGGCCCATGTGAAAATGAGGGGGTAGAAAAGTAGCACTAATGATACCATAATGGTCATATATCACTGCTTGAGCAAGCGTGTGTCTGAAGGCAGAGTAGCAAGGGTTTGGTGTTAGATTTGGGGGCATAGGTGATGACTGTACTTTGCATAAGAGGATAGCTGTTGGCAGGGAATTGTTTCCCAGTTGGAGGAACACGATTAAAGTAGGCAGCAGCAGCATCCTGGCTTGTGATATAATTGGGTGGGTGAAGATTTTGGTTGGGTGCCCTCTGGTGGTGACAGCTGATAAGCTGCAAGTGGAGAAGTGGGCTGATAGGTTTTGAACAGTCATGTGACAAGGCCTATAAAAGGAGGAGCTCACCAAGGGCGGTGGTGGGGGTGGTGGGGAGCCAGCGCGCAATGCCGGCAGGACAGAAGCAAGCAGACAGTGGAAGCAGAGCTTCCTTCCACAGGCAGTAGCTGAGTTTGAAATTGGCGCCTGTGGCATCTGCAAATCAGTTCCACCTTTCCTCGTATCTGTGCCTCGGGGGGGTCCGTCGTCAGCGACTATGTGGGAAGGGCTGCTACAGATCCTGAGCCCTCACGACCCTGCACCCGTGTCCTGCCTGTGAAGAGAAAGAAGTGTTTATATGCAGAGCTGTAGGAGACCTAGAGGTATGTGGGGCTTGTTATTGGCCCAGGTAAAATTATTTTGTTCTTTTTGTCCCCGGAATCAGTGTTTGTGCAGTAATGGCTAGGTGAAATTCAGACCCAGAGGCTGCGTGGAAAATGCTTAAGCAGACAGCCATTTACAATGCGGCTTTTGGGACGTGGGTCAATTTGGCAGAGCAGGGTAAAACTGTGTTTAATACGCTGCTTAGTTCACGCTCTGCCAAGGGTAGCTTGAAAGAGAGATTCAATTCCTAGCTTAGGCCAGCTGCAGCATTTATTACTGTGAACAGCAATTACTGTGAGCAGCAGATTCCCTCACCAGCTTACCCTTCAAGATTATAATTGCTCACTTAATCACTTACTTTGGTTGCCCATTTTGCCTTTTTTAAACAGTAATGCTATCCTGCACACTTTAGGTGAACTATAGGGGTAAACAAATTACTGTAAAACACCTTGCAAGGTGAGTAAAGGAGTAAGCATGGTGAAGGTTTAAATTTTCTTAAAGCACCTTACAAATCAACAAGGAGGGTAAGCATGGCAGACTTTTGGCTAAAATTAAAAACTATCAGCACACCTGTGCCGACATTTTATCACAAACATAAGCAAACATGAAGCAAGCAGACAGTGGAAGCAGAGCTTCCTTCCACAGGCAGTAGCTGAGTTTGAAAATGGCGCCTGTGGCATCTGCAATTTAGTTCTGCCTTTCCTCGTACCTGTGCTTCGGGGGGGTCTGTCATCGGCAACTGTGTGGGGAGGGCTGCTGCAGATCCTGGGACCTCGGGACCCTGTACCCCTATCCTGCCTGTGTTTCGGGGGGGTCCATCATCGGTGACTGTGTAGGGAGGGCTGCTGCAGATCCTGGGTCCTTGCAACCCTGCACCTGTGTCCTGCCTGTGCTTCAGGGGGAGTCCATCATCAGCGACTGTGTGGGAGGCTGCTGCAGATCCTAGGCCCTCACGACCCTGCACCTGTGTCCCTGCCTGTGCCGGGGGTCAGTCGTCGGCGACTGTGTGGGGAGGGCTGCTGCAGATCCTAGGCCCTCGTGACCCTGTACCCATGCTTGTACTGTGATTGCCCATGCTGTACCTTTCATGTGGAAAAATGGAGGAATTCAGGTTCCAGTGCTGTTAATTCAACACCTTTCACAAGCACTGAACTGGCACACTGAAAAAAAAAGAAAAAAAGAAAAACTTTGCTGCATTTCAAATAAATGTGTTAATGTTCAGATATATAACCTGTAAGTGACTATTTTGCAGGAGCAGGGGGAGGTTGGCTGGGTGCTATGTCTTCTGCTGCTGAATCGTTGGGTGCCCTGGATAATATATGAGTATATTGATGTATGTTTCCACAGCACCCATACTGTATTACATGTCTGCTGCACCATGACATGATGGACCTAGAGTCACTTCTGACCTTAAATTACTATGTTATTATGTATATTAGGTAAAGCTGACCAAACATTCCAGCTTGGTAAGTAGAAAGAATGTTATGGTAAACAACACTTTAGGAGAAATAAATTGTTTTAGCTCCTCAGGTACCTGCCATTGATTTCTAGCTAAAATTCCTTTAAGGCATCAGAAACATAAATACAAATATGCACAGCAGGAATCAAAAACCTAAAGAGTTGGGCTATTCACTTTCTAGTGAATACCAGTGGAACCATGTTGCTGTCTTCATGTGTTGCTTATTGAGCAGCGTGTACTAGGATGACAAGATATGCAATGAATTTCATCCCAGAAAAACATCTCAGCTTATCATGTTGGAAAGGCAAAGGTGTACAGAAGTGTCAGCATTGTAGATTTTAACTCTTAGATTTCCAAACTGAGTACTGCTCAGAACGTTCCAAACTTTCTCTGTGTGAAGGGAGGGTGACCATGTTAATTTAATCTCTTTCTGTTATTGTAATTATTTTCTTTTCTGTCCATTCTCTTATAAGTCCTATCTGATTGGAATGCCATAGGGCACACAAAATGGAGTCCAGGTCAGCAGCAGACCCTCGGAAACCTGAAGGGAAAAATAGGTGCCAGATGGGAGGGTGGTATTTTTCCCACAAAGAGATCCAAGCAGCCAGGATGTAAACAGAATCTTAAAGCTGTGAGTGAGGATGTCATGAGGTGAATAAAAGACAGTTTGGCCTGGCAGATATGATCATACATACAAACACACACACACACACACACACACACACACACACACACACTGCAGTATGCACTCATGTGGGTGTGGAATACTGGAGAGGGCTTTCACTACAGACAGATACTGTATCTCATCCCACAGCCCTGAGTGCATAAATAGAGGAGCCAAGCCCCCAGTTCACACTCTCTTTCTGTAACCTATGAAGAGGACCTGGGATCTCTCTTGATGAGTGATCCAAGAGGAAAGAGAGCCCTGTTTGATAGCTAGCTTATCTGTGTGAGGGAATGGCAGTCCAGATGAATGTTCTTTCAAGTTAGCTGGCAGGTAAATATAGATCCTAGTGTGAGACTAGATTGTGAGCTTATTCTTTAAGTCAATAAATTAATCTGTTCAAACTTTTTTTTTATTTTTCTTTCATGTAAATATGCATCTTTTTGGTTTGCTATACATGTAATTAATTGTGTTTGACTTTCCAAGTGCCTTAGCAGGACAAGGATGTTTTCCTGATATAATCAGGTGGTGGCAGCAGAGAAGTAGCATATAGCAAATTAGCCCAGAAGCTGGTATAGCCAAAAGGGTTAAGTGTGTTACACTCTGGCTCCAAAAATCTATATTTACTCCTTTTCTGTCCCAGCAGAGGAGTGAACCTTAGCCTTAGATGTTTGCTATCCAAAGCATCCTCACTCTGTGATCCTATCATGGGGTCATCCTTCTCAAATCCCTAGGTGTTGCTAATGACACCTGTACTCTTGGAACCAAACATGGGAATGGGTTCTCAACCCAGGACTCACATCAGTTTAGAAAAATAACAGGAAAACATGCCTACACTGTTTACCTAGCTATAGGGGGAGCAAAATTCTGTGCTGGACCCTGTGCATGTGACAGTGTAGCACATCTTCTTTAATTTTGTGCAGTAGAAATTAATCAGTTTCTTACATGGATGTACACAAACAAATTAAACTACTTTGACAATTCTGCATTAACAATAAAAGATACCCGAACACAACTATTCAAAGGTTCAAACTAGCAAGGGGAGAAAACAGTCAGCCAGTTACAGGAGTTATAGCTTCAAATGATGTCAGGTTAGAAATACACCAACTGCTGTATCCCACAGCATGTATAGACAAGGTCTAGCCAGAGCCAATAGAGCTGCAGCCAAGGTTACGACAGAACACAGACCGCCATGTCCAAGATGGTCACTGAACTGTATTGCGCATGCGTGAGTAGTCGCACATGCCCAATACAGTTTGGTGGCCATCTTGAACATGGCAGACTGTGCTGTATTCTGCCATGACCTCCATGAGGGAAACCAGAGATAGCAGGAAAAGTAGTGCACCTGTGGGAGGAGGTTGAGCCATTGAATTGTATAGGATGAACAGAGCACTTTTGGAGTTGCGGAAGCATAATGCAACTACAAAAGTTGTGCTCTTCAGCATCCCATTTTCTCAGCTACAAGAGAACTGCAGACTCCACCCACTGCAGCCATAAACATTGGATCCTAGTGTGATCAGACAATGTAGCATAAAAGCATAAAGGTTAAATAAGTTCCAGAATGTAAGATTGGAATCCAAGTTGTGCAAATGTAAGACAATCATATGGTATATCTAGCACCATTTAGATATAACTTATTGAATTGGTTGACTGCTTTCTGTCAGGTATCTTTCCTTTTACATTTTAGTGTTTTGGATTAGATCTTTGTATTGAGGCATTTTAAAATACAGACACAGCTAGACATAATGATATTAGCAAGATAGTTTTACCATTTCTGGTAAAAAAGATTTGTAATAAAAGCCATCCCTTTCATGGAGGTTCTGTCACAGTGTAATTCATTTTCTTGGGGTCAGAATAGGGAAGGAATCCACAAGAATAAGGAATGAGGAGAAACAATAAAGTCTGACTTATGTTCAAGAAAAGAAGAAGAGAGAAGGGCTGCTGCTGTGTCAATAAAATAGGTCCATGCAAATCCCCCCTCCCAGAACACACCTGTAAACAAGCTATAATAGCTTAGTGTGCCTTTCCTGGTCAAAAATTACAAATACGAAAATATCACAATGTACACCTAAATACACAGAACGTCACCAAATAAGCAATAAAAATTAAACAATTTGAGGGACCTAAAAAACAAACACTTTTCCTTCTCCAGTGGTGTGCCACTAAGTAATTATTGTGCCCCTACCCCCGTGATCTTTTCTTCCCTATTTTTATATTCTTTTCAAATCCCAAACTATGTCAGCATAGCAGAAATTATTTTACTGCCTTGGGAATCTAACAAAAAATCAATAAGAACATTCAATTTAGACATGATCTGTTCTTGTGGTAGTGTGCATGCCTAAACAGTAGGTTAGGTTCAACTGATGCCAATTTCAGAAAAGGTTTAGTGCAAGTGAAAAGTGTGTGTGTGTGTGTGTGTGTATGATTTTTTCAATGGTATCTTGCATCTTCATGTACAGAGTGTGGAGAGCAAAAGGCTACTGTGGGCATATCACTTTATATCACTTTATTTTAGAATATATATAAGAATAACACCACTAACAATAACAATAACAATACAAGAAAACAATTCAACAACACAGTACATATAAAACAAGAAATACCCTCCACTCCCACCCCATCCCTCCCTCCCACCCTTATGCAAAGTGCAGAGTACAGTAGAGATATAAAATACATGCATATCAAAATCACAGTCATTTTGAATTAAAGGAGTACCTCAAAAACAATCCACAAATAATAAATGAAAAATATTATGAGTAGGACATAACTCCTTTACAATATTTTCAAGTAAATACAAAGCCCAAAAACAAACAAACAAAGGGGTTTAAAGTTCAAAGGTCCACAAGGCAAAAAGCAAAAGGGGAGGGGGTTTGCTCCATGAGAACTAAAGTGAGTACAACACCTGCAACCTGCCCCCATTTTTTATCATAAGAACTAGGTTTATTGAGAACATTGGCAATCATCCTCTCCAGCTGTAGATTAAAAAAAAGTTCCTGCAGCTACTTCTGACGAGAAACAGTTTGTTGATCTTGCCTGTGCTGGATGACAACCTTCTTAACAGACATCAACATCATGGCCATATAATACTTACATTCCTTAACCAAAATCTCCTCATAATCCCCTACAATAGACATCTGTAGAATAAATGAGTGATCCCTGCCCAGGAGAGGGTCAGTTTTCAATTCAATGAGCTCCCATAAAGGGTAGGCCTGAGGACTTCCTCAAAAATGTGAAGTAGAGTACCCTCAGCGTTACCACACAACTATAAGAATGAATATGACCCATCTTAAACAGTCATTGTGTAGTGTAGTAAAGATTATGAAATATTAAATTGAGTGAGATGAAGTTTGTCACTGATTATATAAGTATGCATATCCTGCCAAATACAGGTCCAATTAAAATTTCTCTCTGGGAAAACTTTGTCCCAGTAGTGGCATGCCCCATCTATGTAGGGGAATAAGTTATCTAGAATTAGGGTATAAAACATTGATACGGCATGGGGTTGAGAGGCCATTGAAGCCACCAAGGCTAAAACTTCACTATAATTGGCATGCCTAGGCACAGGACCAAAATAAGTCATAATCATGTATTTAAGTTGGAATAATTAGAAAAAAAAGTTGTTCTAGTTTAAATGTATTACTGATGTCTCATAAGGACATACAGTAACCATTGTGGAGCAGGTGGTAAACACTTAGAGTACTGAGCTGAGGAAGCCACATCTGTGGAAAATATATATATTTATATATATATTTTTTTTCAACTGTTTAATCAGGAGAGACACACTAAGCTGAAAGCTTATTTACAGGTGCAACCTGGGAGCACAGGGAAGTTAAGTGACTTGCTCAGGGTCACACAGTATGCAAGTGGGGGCTGTGGGATTCAAACCCAGGTCTCCAGATTTGCAGCTCAGAGCCTTAAACCACTGCCCTATACTGCTTCCCATTTACCTCTTATCTTTACATTTGGGTTGCCAAACAGATGCTGAGATGTATCTTTAACAAAGTGATAACCCAAAGTCCTGCCAAACTGTCCATGCACCCTAAGTGATAAACCAATTATGGATTCCAGGGCCTTTTTAGGTAGTGTCCAATAGTTAACAAAAGGCATTTAGGAAGGTGAAAAGACACACTGCCCAATGAGTTATAATTCTAAATTCTAAATCTAACCTCATGGGCCTATAACTGTAACGGTTTTCAACCTCAGTGCCAGCACGCCACCTAAGATATTTACTGGCGTGGCTAGCAAAGTAATAGGTGATTAAATAGGGTACTCTAAGCCCTCCCCACTGTCATTTGGAAACAGTTAACATACAGTAGGATCTTTTGGGGTGTCTATCTAACCAAATAAAGCATGAAATTAGAGCATGAACTTTCCAAAACCAATTCAATGGAAGGGGTAGATTGAGCATATTCAAAGGGTAGAATAATTGGTGAACTATATTCATTTTACTAATATCAGTCCTACCTCATAGCAATAAGGGCAGTAACTTCCATCTTTCTAAGTCCTCTTTGATGTTCAATAATACATTATCAAGGTTTAACTTCTTCAACTGGTACTGATTTTTAGTTAGATATAACCTTAGACATTTAAGTTGACTAGGAGCCCAAGATAGGCCCAACCCAGTTACACTGGCCTTAAAAACACCAGCATTTGGCCAGATCATGTGATGCCTCAACTTAACTAGCTGCAAGCTACCTCAGCTCCTGCCTACACCTGCCTATATCTACAAATTTCACCATCTACAAACTTGAACTTCTGTCTAACCAATATACAAGGGTGCTGCACTAATGGGGCTCAGCTCAACAACACTGCTATTTTCGTTTCTTACTACTCCAAGGAAGAAGAAATGAAGCAGGCCTTACCTCGCCACACACCTCCAGTGACACCGGATAAGAATTCCAAAACAGCTAAAGGCCATAGCTCGCATGCGGGACATACTAATACCCCTACCCCGGCAGCCATACCCTTAACAGAGGATCATTTCCTCCAAGAACTTCAGCCCTTCAGGGAATCCCTGCTCAAAATCATGTCGGAGCTCAAATCTCTCCAGAGTGATCTTGGCAACCTGGACAAAAGAATGTCTGATTCAGAAACCCGCACATACTCCTTAGTACAATGGCAGGACAAATCAGAGGTGGAATTAATTAAATTATGGCAGCAAGTGTCCAGACTGCAAGAAAAATCAGAAGATGTGGAGGGAAGAAGCCGCCGAAACAATTTCGTTCTCTTCAGCCTTCCTGAATCCTCTGAGGGTTCCTCACCAATCCTGTTCACACAGAAGCTTCTCCTGAAGCTGGCTGGCCCTTCAACATGTAACCCTGCATACCTGATCGAACGTGCACATAGGTCTCTTTGCCCCCGACCGAATGAAAAGGATCCTCCATGGCCATTTATCTTCAAGTTCCTCAGTTATGTAGAAAAACAGCACTTTCTAAAAAAGCTCTGGGATCTCCAAGTTATTCTGTGGGAAGGATCCACACTGAGAATCTCCCAAGACCTTCCAATCAAAAGCCACAGAAAAAGAGCTGATTTCCATCCTGTGGTGTCCAAGTTAATCTCCTCGGGCATGCAATTCAAAATGAGCTACCCAACTCTTCTTCAACTCATCATCCACAATAAATGGCATTCCTTTGACTCAGCAGATACTGCCCAGAAAGAACTTCCCAACCTTCTGTCATCACTCTTTAAAGCCACCTGATCGGTCAAGTAAGTCCCCATAATGATCGGTTAAAGCAGAGAGCCCAGCTTGGATAGTATGGAGCGAGTGCTACACGAGCATTGTTTTATGCTAGTGCACGTTCAACTGACAGCTACAGTATAGATTCTGATCAGTACTACGCTATCCATAAGCTATTCATGAGAAAATGCTCTCAAATAAGAGGAACAGTTTCTTTAATCAGTGATGCCATCTAGGAAGCTCCTTACTCAGATGATCATCAAGCATTGATGGACTTTGCTAGTGGGACTTTCGGTAAACTTATCCTATTCAAGCTATTTCATTTCACACCAATGATTACTGTTAAACTAAGAGACAGTATATTAAGTGCTCCCTCTCTCTTCTTTTTTTTTCTTTTAATGAACCACTGGAAATCAATAACATATAGCTTGAGAGTCTGGAGCATTTTACTTTTACTTCACCTTTTCTCATTAAAATTGATCTGTTCATAGCAGTTAGACTCCCCCTACTGGTTTATTTTATGTACTAATCATTGCCTTATTAAAAATGATTCCTTGTATTATAAATGTTCACTTTGCTTGTGGTTTAGTCAGGGACCTTCTGAGCGAGGGGCAGGAGCTGGGGGGGGGGTGCTGAGCTCTAGCAGGGAAGTGAGGACCATCATGTACTGTATTGATAGGGTTAGAGTCCGGATTATCATTATCATTCTTTTCTGTCTTAAAATCTGGCATAGTATAATTGTTTCCCTGTCAAATCAAACAGCCTACCTGAATTGACCAACTACTTTTTATTATTGTTATTAATAAGAATTATACCTTCACATTTACGTAAAGACCCACCTTTTCGGGTTTTGAGAAACAACAACTATGGAGATAGCTATAACACTCACCCTTAACACATTTATTAAGACCTTACACTTTAAATGAGGATCCGGACTCGAGGGGTATAAGATGCCTATTTACCTTCATTTTGTTGATTCCTATTACCCCTGGGGAGTTTGAGGGGAGGGGTTAAATAAAAAAACTATCAGATAGTTTGTTAAATGGGGAATTTTTTGTATATAGTTATGTAATAGAGATACGAAAAATGGGGGGGGGTCCTTTTATAAGATACCACGCCTATTTTGGGGCTTAGGAGGATGTACCTTTATCTTGTTTAATATGCTCTGTTTTATACTCATTAACCTCCCAGGGCACTTCTGTAGTTTAGAAGAACTGTTAACTCCAAACTCATTTATAACTGGGGCAAGAGGAGGGATTTTAGGATTTACCTTAAGATTAGTAGTAATTTCTCAAATTATGTATCAGAAAGGAGGGGTGGGAGCAGAGTGTACCTTATGCTGGCTGACACTTAGACAGCTAGACAATGGCTAATAATATGTTTAAAATCCTTACTTGGAATATAAGAGGTAATACAGACAAGACAAGAGATACCTGATCATTAAACATATCACTCTACTCCACGCCTTCATTACATTTATACAAGAAACTCACTTATTACCACAAGAAGCTCAGCTTTTTCGAAGGCAAGAGATTGGTCAGGTCTATGCCTCTGGCAACTCAACCTCTAGCAGAGGTGTCACCATTCTAATAAACAACAAGATCCCGTGGCAAACTGACCAAATTATTTCAGACCCCAATGGAAGATATATCCTGGTAAAAGGTATGTTACAGCAGAAAAAGGTAGTTCTTGGAAGTATCTATGGCCCAGTAAGAGGAGACCTGAGCTTTGTCATGGATCTGATAGACAAACTAACCCTCTTCCTCCACTATCCCTTAATATTGGAAGGGGATTGAAATCTACCCCAACCCAAGATCTTGACAGGTCGAATCAATCCCTTAAACCTCTGTCAGCAGCTCAGAGGGTACTGCGTGAATTTATCGACACACTGGGGATTTGTGATGTGTGGAGAATCCTTAGCCCATGCTCCCGTACTTTTTCCGTCTACTCTATAGTCCATCAAACTTTCTCCAGACTTGACATATATTCTTATCAGTCGTTCTCTTCTCCTGGCCTTACTAATGCTGATATAGAACCTATAGTTATTTCTGATCATGCAACCACCTGGACTGTAATAGTATCTGACTTTACCTCACAAGGAGACACTACATGGAAATTAGATTCTTAAATTCTTAAGGATTCTCAAGTTCAATCTAGCATCTCTTCTCTTATTCAATCCTTTATCCACCATAATCAACACTCCGTTTCTAAAGTAGATTATGAATGGTGTGGCCTAAAATGCTTCCTCCGAGGAGAATTAATTTGAATAACATCTACTCGTAAATGGCACAGAGAAAAGGAAGCCCTTTCTCTAGTAGCACAAATCCATGTTCTGGAACAATCTCTCTCCCCTACATCCTCTCCAGACCTATTACAATCCCTCACAGATCTCAGAGATAAGTACTCCATTTTACTTCAAGAAAAAGCAGAGTATACTATTCTTAAAACACAAACAAAATATATTGAACAAGGAGAGAAAGCAGGACGACTACCAGGTCTCCAGCTGAAAAATCTTGAAGCTTCCCAAATTATTCCCTCTATCATGGCACCGGATGGCTCTACTAAAATCCTCCCTAGAGACATCTCACTAGTCTTCCAACATTTCTATTCGGCACTATATAGTAAATGTTCATCTGTACCAGATCCATCTGAAACTGCCACATATTTAGATTCTATCTTGCTCCCAAGCCTTACGGAACAACATCAACAATATCTTTTAGCCCCTATCTCACTAACTGAAATAGAAAATGCCATAAACAACTTAGCTGCAGACAAATCTCCAGACCCCAATGGTTTTCCCTCTAACTTTTACAAGAGCTTCCTAGCTGACCTATCTCCTTTATTACTCAATCTTTTCAACTTCTTGTTTTCCCCAGAAACACTAGACTCTTCCCTATTAGAGGCCACTATAATCCTTCTCCTTCAACCGAATAAACACTCCAATCAACCGGCAAGCTACCATCCCATTTCTTTGATGAACTGTGATATTAAAATGATTGCCAAAATTCTAGTTAAATGTATTGACAATATCTGGTCTGGTCTTCTTAGTCTAAAACTGGTAGGAATTGTTTCTGGAGGAACATCAACTGACCATATTCGGAAGATAGACCATCTCTTTCAGATGGCGGACTTCTTCTCCTTTACTCCCATGGTTTTGATCTCTCTTGATGCCGAGAAAGCTTTTGACAGGGTTGACTGGTCCTTCCTCTGGCTAACTTTACTGAAAATGTGTTTTCCATCAGGTTTCATACAGTGGATTAAGGTTATCCACTCTTCCCCCAAGGATAGAATATACTGTAATGGGACTCTTTCTCCCTTTTTTCCTTATACACCGGAACCCATCAAGGCTGTCCTATCTCCCCTTTTCTCTTTAATCTATATCTGGAACCACTTATCAGAAGCATTAAATCCCACCCCAACATACATGGCATCCAGATCAGTAACCTTACCTTGACCCTATCGGTCTATGCTGATGATATCTTACTCCATATCTCAGACCATGTACCTTCCCTTTCTGAAGCCTTACAAGTCATTGAAGAAGTTGGTAAATATTCCAACTATAAATTGAATTTCACCAAAACTGAAATATTCCCTCTCAATAACCTAGTTTATAAACAAGACTTCTCCTCTTTCGGGATGACATGGTCTCCCCGACATATTAAATATTTAGATATCTATCTCACAAAAGATCCGTCGTTGTCTAAGAAGCTGAACCTGGAGGACTTATTAGCTAACATACAAAAAGACCTAACTCATTGGAGAGGACTTCCAATTTCCCTCTGGGGTAGAATCAACATAATCAAGATGAACATACTTCCCAGACTTTTCTATCCCCTGAACATGCTCAATATTTGGCTCCCTCTCTCCTTTTTCAGATGCATTAACTCCTATATCACTTCTTTTATCTGGTCAGATAAATCTCCTAGACGATCCTACTCCAAACTCAAACTACCTAAGACCTCTGGTGGTTTATGTCTTACAGATTTTCTATTATATTATTGGGTCAGCCACCTTCATAAATGCGGCAAATGGCTTTCTGTTCCCCTTAACCCCTCTGATAATGTATACATACCACCATGACTACAAATTGAATCCCAAGTAGCCTTAGACTATAGGCTAGCTCCCAGTTCCATGATTTTCTCTCCATGAAACTCCCTGTCTGAACCATTGAGGTCATCCCCATTGGGAACTTCCATTAAAGTTCTCTCACAGCTATGTTCCTGTCTTAAAATCCCCTTATCTAAAGACTCTTCTCAACCTATTTTCCATAATTAGAATAGAAAACTGGGGAATTCTTCATTATCTCCCATCTGGCTCCCTATTACACCTGACCCCATGGTCTTAGACTTTTATAATTCATCCACTATCCTGACCTCCTCAGAGATATTAAACAAATACAACTTAAACTCTACCCATATTTTCAATATCTATCAATTAAGGCACTTGCTAGCATGACAATTTGGACTTATTATACAAAACTCGCCATTCTGGAATACTCTTCAACATATCAAGAGTGCTGCTGTCAAACCTCACAGAGTCTCAGCCCTATATCAATCTCTATTGGTATTACGTAGTCCACCTACCTCAAAAGGATCCAAATAATGGTAAGAATTACTACCAGAATACACTTTTAACTGGCTTAACATATGAAATAACCTATATACATACCTGTCTCAAGATCGACTATGACTAATGCAATACCATATTCTTAACAATATGTATTATACCCCCATTAAATTGGCTAGAATGGGCCATCTTCCCTCCCCTTACTACACCAGATGTGGTCAAGCAGATGGCACTTTACTGCACATCTTTTGGCTATGCAAAAAGGTCTCCTCCTTATGGGAGAACATAGAGCACAATATTAATTTCCTTTTAGGATTACAGGGTCTCTTCTCTCCCAAAACTTGTATTACCGGGGACTTTGCAAAGATCCAGGTTAAAGAAAGATGCTATCATATGGCTCTGATTTCTGCACTGGTTAAAAAACTAGTTCTGAGACATTGGCTTGACCAATCGCCCATCACTTACACTGAGTGGTTGAACAAGCTCTCTTTCTTATTAAGAACAGAACACTTGATTGCTAGCACCCACAGTTGTTTCCCCTTATTCAACAAAAAATGGGTCAAACTATTTACCTTATACTTTACATAACTATAATCTTCCTCAGGCACCTCATTAGACCATTCTCCTTTTGGCATATGCCAAAAATTTTAAGGATCTAGTACCCATGGATATACCAGTGAGAAGGGGGTTGTTTTCAAGTTTGTATAACAGAGGTTCAATGTATAAGTTAAACAAAAAGGGCAACCTTGCCTAGTACCATAGTGTATCATAATGGTAGAAGAAAAAACACTGTGGCAATATACTTTTGCAACAGGAGACAAATAAAGTACCTAGACCAATAGGCAGGGGGAAATGCTATTGGAAACACTAAACACCTAGAATCCACAGGTTCTCAATGGGAGATGCTATGGTGACAGGAAGGGAAATTGGACATATGATCACCAAAAAGCGGGTAATGTCCTGGATTATTTTATAGTGTACAGTTTCTCATTTCATAATGTTATACAGATGGAAGTTTTGGATGTGTGTGATAGCTGATGAAAACATGGTCATTTATAATAATAAGTGGACTAAATGGACACCAACAAGTCAACAATTACTTCGGACAATATTATATGTACAGGAAACTGATGCATTAAAGCAGCTTAGTATATATGCATTTAAATGTAAATAATATTGGGAAGCTAGTAATAATCAATAACGTTATGGCTCTCTGAAGCAGCAGATAATTTAAAAAAATTGAAATAGGTCAGAAAAAGAAAAGACATAAATATAAAGCATAATGGTTTGCTAAAGAATGCTACAAAATGAGAAAATTGTTACAGTGCATAGGAAAAAGAATAAGAAAATATAATGATATAGAGGACAAAATAGAACTGAGGAACCTTAAAAAGAAATATAAAATATTATTGACTTAAAACATTTAATCAAGGGCTTTGGAACTCTCTACAAACTGCTATTGAACAAAAAGATAATATTACTTTCTGGAGCTTAGTAGCACGTGGAATAGGAAAATATAGATTTAATGTGGAAGCAGTGGTCCCAGCAGAGGATTGGCAATGTCATTTCCAATGTATATTTAGAGGTACACAAATGACTTATTCTGCAAAATATGAGATTTCTAGAACAGTAAGTCCACTGAACCTTAAGGTAGTCTAAGGATGGTTGGCAATGGCCAAGGAGGAGGTAATAAAGGCAATAGTGGATCTAAAGAGACACAAGGCCTCAGGCTTAGATAAAATAGAAACTTGTGTACAGTATATCAGGCTGATTCCATATGGTAGGATGAGTTGTTGGTACCCCTTTTTGAAAACATAGTAAAATATAAAATTATTACAGATAACTTGAAAATGGGAGTGATAGTTACATTGCATAAAAAGGGCTCAATCCTGGCCCCAGAAAATTAGAGGCCAATCACACTGTTGAACATAAGGTTAACAATTTTTTTTCCAGAATACTCCGTAACAGAACTCTATTCTGGTTGGAGGACCATATGATTCTATTTATTTAACAAGCAGGATTCTGTAAGGGGTGGTCCACAATAGACCAGATTTTTGCCCTTAAATATATTTTAGATAAATATGTTAAGCAACAAAGAAAAAAGGAAAGATTTACACAGCATTAATAGATATCAAAGCTGCATTTGACTCTGTAAACAGAAATATCTTATGCAAAAAAGGGTATGGAGGAGAATTTGCTATCTCTTCTAAAACTACTGCATACTGTTACACGAGGTCCCTGCACCCTAATTGATACCCTCAGGGATACACCGTAGACAGCTAATGTTTAGGCATAGGCTATACTAATACATAGGGCTAAGGGCGTCTACCGTATAAGACTAGATGTCAGTATATAATGCATATTGTTGTAATCCACTTTGCTTGCTAAAGCACACATATTATACCATGTATTTTCTGTCTGTTTCTTACTTGTCAGATGCCAAGACACCTGTCCTTGAAGTAATTATGATATGTAAGGCAACATTGCCATTCTTTGGTGATGTGCACCACTACACCTTGTTATGTAAGACTTTGTATAAGAACGTCTTTGTTCTAAAGCTGATGACTTTACAGAATTATATAATGTTATCTTGGACCGTGGAGCCACCTCTAATTCAGCCAATAGGGCTCATCTCTGCAACTAGAAATGTTTCTATCTTTTGGTAACTATAGTAATTATCACAGGTATATAATGTTATGCACAGGCTTTACACCTCAGAAACCCGAGAGATCCCAAGAGACTACAGAGAAACCTCGAGGTGTAGGGAACGCTTAGCATTGGCTCCCGGTTCGTATTGGTAAGAACTGCTTAGGGCAACTGTGATTTATCCCTTTTGTAGTAATAAACTTGTTTATTACTCGAATGCAACTTGTCTGTGATTACTTGCATTCCCGATATTGCCAAGAACCTGAAAGTGAGGTTTAGTCCTCTTACAAATTGGCGACCGTGTGCAGGCGATATTTGGTGTTTGCAAGTTTTCATTTGTTGTGGTAAATTTTCCCTTCCCCACGGGGATTGTAGGTGTGCACTCCCGTATCACCTCTCCCATTCTTTCTACCAGTTTGTAGATCCTTGCAAAGTCTGGCTGACTTTTTGGGTGTGGTTGATGCCGTCTCGACTCACTCCACGGCAGCTTTGAACTGCAAGCCTACAACTTCTACAGTAGCCCGGCTGTGTATAAAGTACTCATGTTGTGGATCGATAGGTAACACGCTGTCTTTTTCACAGTTTGAATTTTCGTTCCCTCCCACACAATAGCCACAGTATCAGATATCTGCGCAGAACTGAGACTCGATGTCTCGAACTTCCTTACCTCCCATGGAGGATGGGCTGACTTCGCGCAGGACGCAAGTCAATCCAAAAACCCGGTACTGTGGATTTCAACCCAGTATGCAGAAAGGCGACAATCCACCAATAAGCGATGTGCTATAGGGTTGTTGGCCGCCGCTCTCTACGCTGCTCTGGAAGCCTCCGAAGTGAGGTTTCGTACCCTTGATCTGCAGATCGCATCTCTTAAGCAAGAGATGGGTTTACAGGAAACAGAATGTGTTCGTATACAGCAGAATTTGGAGTCAGAACTCCAATCTCTGTGAAATGAAAAGGATTCACTATTGCATCATTCAGCACAAGCTGGTGAACAAGAAATGTGTACTCTGAAACAGGAGTGTGAAAGTTTGAGACAGGATAAAAGTCAAGTTGTGCAGATGAATGATTTGTTGAGTGCTGCGAATGCACAGTTGAGTGATGAGATGGGTGAGCTTCAGGACAAGATCAATCAGGTACGTAATGATTTAGAAATAGCATATAGAGATAATCGCGAATTGAGCGCCGCGTGCCGTGTTTTGCAAAAGCAGAAGCAGGATCAGGTTGATATGGATGTTGCAAGTGTGAATCATGATGAATGTAAAGCTAAGATGGATAAGCTGTGCCATCAGTGAGAGGTTTTGGCTGGCCATGTTAAGGCAATGGGTGGCGTAGCCCCTGCCTTTCACTCGTCATCAGAAGGGGAGTTATCTGATGATGACGTCTCACAGTACAAAGCCCAGTCACACCCCTACTATGGCCCAGATTCCCCACCCAGCCATCCACAGCATGGCGGGTCCCCACCCCTTACTCCACAGGTCACAAGTCGTCGACGTTGTGACGCTCATCATGGGAAACGCCTGGTCCCGACAGCGCCTCCGGTAGCCGTTATTAGTGTGGAAGACAGGCAAGAGATTGAAACCATGATTGATAGAGCATTAGGTAACGTTACTCTTACTGAAAGAAGTATGAAAGCCATTGAAAGCCAGATCCGACAAATGTTCCAGGAGGCTGGTACTCAGGAAGGTGTTGTTTGAACTGCAGCTGAAGCTGCAGCTCGCGCAACATTGGACGGTGCACAAGATGCATTACCTCTACCTGATCGACCACCAACTAATCCCCTACAAATGGCCTACTCCGTTCAGCAAATTGCTGACAGTATTGGTCGGATGAGCCCATCTGACAATCTCAAGTTGTCACTTGGAAAAGGTACACTCCAAATGTGAGATGCTCAGCCTCGCTGCAGAATATCAGGTCCAAATACTACGCCAGACCATCGATCCTGGTTTATGGGCCAAACTCCCCGAAGCAGTCCGCCAGGATGGGAGAGCCACCTTTGACGAGGTTGCAGCTGAGCTTATCTCCGCTCATAGCCCAGGTGTAGTAGGAGTAATGCTGGCATACCCCGTGAAACAAAATGCGAAAGAAAGCCCAGCGACCTACCACCAGAGACTCTGGATGGCCTACCGAGCAGGAAAGCATCTGGCACAAGAAGCTGCGGATGTAGATCTTACTGAATATAAGACCTTATTCCTTAGGAACATGATCCCAGCCGTGAGAGAGAAGGTAGAGCCAACCACATACCCAAATATGGATAGGTTTGCCGATGTTCTTCAGAAAACCAAGAGGGTGTATCAACTGTACATCCGTGATTTGGGTTCCGGTTCCAAGAAAGTTGCTGCCGTGGAACCCGCCTCCGGGACAGCGACACACTATACTGTGGAAGGGCAGGCCCAACAACAGCAGCCCAAACATCCATCGGCCCCTCCAGCTATCAACCAACAAAACCCCCAACAAAGCCAACAACAACAGTGGAGTGGGAACTGGAACTGGTCTTAAAACAGAAAGCATAAGGGCAGAGGGAAACCATTACAAAGATCGTGTCCCTCATACAAGGAGATAGCCGAAGAAAACCAAAAATTTCGGAGAGCTTCTGAGCAAGTCGCTCTATGGGCCAGCTGTTCCGCACAGACCCTTGCAGCGTACAACCGGCGACACATGCCGCTAATGGTCATGGAGATACCGAATCGAGCCCTCAGGCCCACAAGCCTGAACCGGAAACTCCTCCCTATATTGCATCAGTGCAACATTGTGAAGTCATTCATGCAAGTCAGGCCCAACCCCTGCATGCCTCTAGTAATCTCGGATTGACAATTACAGGCCCCAGCCCGCATTGTAAACAAAGCTGGTCTTGGATACCAAGCGGAGCCTACACGAGAAGGCCAAGGTGGGGGCCGCCAACTAGTGTCTTATTGGATACAGGTGTAGCTGTATCTGTGTTACATGATGAACACCGGACCGTCCTCTTGGTCTACCGGACGGAAGACCAATATGTCAGGAGTTGATGGTACTAGGCTACCTGCATGCCGTTCTCTACCCTTACGGTGAGGCTAGGCCATTAAAGGCCTCACATGCGTTCCAACTAATGGTGTTGCATGATCATCCTAGCATCATTAGGATTGACTTTCTGGCACCCACGGCTGTATGGTGGATCTAGCTAACATGCTGCTGATACAGATCAAGTCCAACACCATACTGTCTAATTCCTGACTTTCATGCTGTGGCAACAATATCTATCAACAACAAAATACGATGTCATAGACTTGTTCAGAACCATGAACTCTTCCCAAAACTCCTACCTATTCTGCAACGACATTGGGAAGCATTTGCAGTTAATAAGCATGATTGTGGCAGAATGCATACTGTTATCGAGGTGCCATGCCCAGCACATGAAAGACAAAGACAATACCCATTTCCCACTGAAGCCTTGCCCTCTCTTAGGGAAACAATTCAGTCACTCCGTAAGCAAGGAGTGATTAGAACTTGTGTTTCTGCCGCCAACTCTCCCGTTTGGCCCATAAAAAAACCCACAGGCACCTGGAGACTTACTATTGACTACAGGAAACTGAATCAGGTCACCCCCAGTTGTTCCCCGACTGTGGCGTCGGCACCAGATGTGCTTCAACTCTTAACACCAGATCAGAAATGATTCAGTGCCCTGGATATCTCCAATGGTTTTTGGTCATTACCATTGGCCCTCAAAAGCCAATATAAGTTCGCCTTCACATTTGAAGGACGACAGTACACGTGGACTTGTTTGCCACGGGGATTCCATAACAGTCCATCCCTCTTCCATCTTCATATGATGGATGCCTTACAGAGTTTCTCAGCCCCCCAATGTCTCTTACAATATGTAGATGACCTGCTGTTGGCCATGGCCACACAGGAACAACATTTGGATCTCTTGGATGAACTATTGACTCTCATTCAGAGAGCAGGTTTGAAATGCAATCCTGCAAAAGCACAACTATGTCAGAAAGAAGTACTCTTTCTGGGTTTGAAAATAACTGATCAAGGCCGGAGCCCTACTTGGAAAAAGATACAGGGATTACAAGACTTGCCATTACCTACCAGTGTGGCAACTCTTCGAAGGTTTCTAGGTATGGTGAATTACTCCAGAGATTTTATTTGTGATTTTGCTCAGAAAGCTGCTCCTCTGTATGACCTACTCAAAAAGGATGTTTCATGGAACTGGGGCCCTGTTCATACCCAGGCTATGACGTCACTGAAGCAGGCTTTGGCCTCCGCCCCAGCACTGGTAAACCCCAATCCAGCATTACCATTCCATCTGGAGTGTGCCACCTCTGACATCGCCATGTCAGCAATGTTGGCACAGAAGGTGCATGGCACCTTGAGACCTATTGCATATGCATAGCAGCTCTTGACCCCAGTGGAGCAGAAATATGGCCTTTGCAAAAGGAACCTTTTGGCTACCTACTGGGCTGTCAAGCACTTCCTGTATATCATTGGGTACTCACCACTGATTCTTAACACCAATCACATGCCAACTACCTTTCTGCTCTCAGATAGAGTGAAGGATGGGTCAGTCACCAACACTAGGCTGACGAATTGGTCACTCCTCCTCTAGGACAGAGATATCCAGGTCCACCAGACCAAAGTTCCATCTCTACTAGCTCATGGTCTCCTTTTTCAGGGAGAACCCCATGACTGTACACTACAGTCACCTGACCTCCCAGATCCAGGTCCATTCCTCCCCACTACACCAGAGATACTGAAGAGCACCTCCTTGTGTCGTATTTTCACTGATGGCTCAGCATCATACTACCAGGGAGAACAAATTGCAGGGATAGGTATTTTGGTGGTTTACCCCTATGGGAACACTGTCCAGATATCTAAACGTTGCAGTGTAACTTCATCGCAATACGCAGAGATGGCAGCGGTGGCCTGTGCACTTGAATTTATCCAACATGGAAATCAGGATGCCATCATTTTTACAGACCCTAATTGGGTTTGTTGCTCTCTTACAGAATTTCTCCCTTTCTGGAAAAAGAACTCCTTCCTCTCCTCTTCTCTGATGGCAGTCCAGTGAAATACAAAGAATTGGTAATCTATATACATGCACTAGCACAGAAATACACACACAAACTTTATGTGCACAAGGTTAAAGCCCATTCTCTACATGATCCCTACCATGCATTCAATGACACAGCAGGCACCCTTGCTAAGGAAGTGGCTTGGGGGGGGACGTCTGGATGATGGAACATCCAGAAGCCACTGCGGCTGTACATGTTGCAGCCCTTAAAAAGAAAACCTAGTCTTTTTCTCCCCTGGACCTCTCAGCAGCCCAGCATTTGGACACTGAACTCAAGGAAGTATTTAGATTCCTTGACAAAGGTACTGAACAGTGACTCCCTACACATAATCCCTATCACAGACATGAAGGTAAGTTACACTTTTCCCCTGATGACAAACTCATCTGGTTTCAACCAGAGGATACTACCACCAAACTGTGGGTAGTACCCAGACATTTGAGATCCGAATTCTTGCATCAAGTACATGATACTCCTACTGGTGGACACCAAGGAGCAGAAAACACCCTCCAGCATCTCAAGACCACCGCTTGGTGGTCTGGTATCGTCAAAGATGTTAAACAATACATTGACAATTGTCTCGTTTGTGCACAAAACAACACGATACCTACAAAATGAAATGCCAAACTTTTACCACAAAGACACACTGGCCCTTGGCATGCCATCCAAATTGACTTTATTGGTCCTTTGAGCAATACCAGTAGAAACAACAAGTATGCTCTTGTGGTAACCGACTTATTCTCTAAGTGGGTTGAGGCTTTCCCCACTAAGACATGTACCGCAAAGACAACTGCCAAAATCCTGGTGGAACATATTTTCTCCAGGTGGGGCCTGCCTCTCAAGGTAGTCTCTGACAAAGGAACCAGTTTTACAGGTGAGTTGATGAAAGAGTCCCTTGAACTCCTTGGGGTTCAGCAAAAGTTTCACATACCTTATC
The DNA here is from genome assembly GCA_016271365.2 of Neoceratodus forsteri. Lineage (NCBI taxonomy): Eukaryota > Metazoa > Chordata > Ceratodontiformes > Ceratodontidae > Neoceratodus > Neoceratodus forsteri. The sequence goes on along the minus strand of CM057455.1, from coordinate 759,984,443 downwards.
ACCCTCAATCCTCAGGTCAAGTAGAATGGGCCAACAGACGGATTAAGCAAATGCTTTCCAAATTTATAGAGGACAATCCCAAGACCTGGGATTCCCTATTGCCTTTACTCCTTATGGCAATTCGGGGTACGTCCTCTGCCCCCACTCAGCTCACACCCTTTGAGGTGATGACTGGAAGACAGATGAAACTACCTGAACATTTGTTGTTTGACCTGCACACCCCCACTGCAGACCGAGTGTCTGTGGATCAGTATGTGGAAAAACTCAGAAAAGACCTCATACACACACACTTGCACGCTGCAAACTGCATGGGCAAAGCCCAGCAACAATCCAAAATACAATTTGACAAACATGCACAAGAAGTAGATTGGCGGTTGGAGATCAGGTAATGGTACTTCGATTTGCACATCCCACCCACTCCTTCTCCAATAAATGGGGAGGCCCTTACCCCATTGTCAATAAGCTCAGTCCGGCAGTCTATCAAGTTAGACTCCTCCACAACAATAAACTGACTGACAAATTGTTACATGCCAACCAATTGAAATTGTACAAAGGAACTTAAACTTACTTTTCCAAACCCCATTGGGCGGAATTGTACTAATATACTAATCTTTGATCTTCCTTTTCAGATACACTGACAAGATGGCTATCTTGTTCCTATCTCTCCTCCTTGCTGGAGTGATCCCTTGCACCCAAGGCACGGTACCAGACCTCCTTCGACAACTGGATCCTCCAGCATCCCCAGAGGGAGTTTCCATCAAAATACCTGAAACCATGATTACTGTCCAGGAAGGTTCCGATGCTTACCTCACTGCCTCGGTCGTTGCTCCTGACAAATCGACCCTTCAAATTGAGTGGCAAACCACATCACAAGGACAAATTCTCCCTGTGGCCAAACTCTCCAAGGGAACTTTTCAGAGTTGGCCCAATGCTAAATTATCCCCAAATGGTTCGCTGTCCTTGTTACAAACTGCATTGAGACATTCTGGTTTGTACACTATCACTGCTCTAATTGATCCTTCCTATTGCAACTCTCTTTCCAAAGATTCTGCCCGCAGATTCTGTTCCATACACCACATGGCCTCTGCAGCCATGTATCTCTCTGTTTTACCTCCCACTGAAAAACAGCTTTTGGAATGTCCTAAACATAACCCTGGTCCCCGTAGTGATCTTACGGCCACTGCCCTCCCAGGTTCCTTGATTAATAATTTACAGTTTATGCATATACCTGTTTTGTTTAATCTTACATACTGGAACATGAAAGAATTTGGTATGTGTCACAATACTAATACATCTGCATTTTATAGTACATTATTGCTTGATAGTTTAGCTGCATTTCAGATTCGTACTAAGGATCCCTTTACTGGGGTTTATTCTACTGAACATAGAGGTAATTTCAGGAGGAAATCTCCTCCTGCTACTCTTAACAATAAATGTACTAAACGCGAAGTTGACAGTTCTGATGTTACAGGTGTTACAGGCACTGTCACAGGTCTTTTTGGTACTGCTATGTCCATTTGGAACAAAGCAGACATTGCTGCTATAAAAAGTCACTCTGCAAAATTCTCCACTGGTTTGGTTAATAATATTTTGCCACCAATATTGCATGGTGTGGATGGTCTTAGTCAGGAAGAAAGATTCACTGTATACAACATGCATGACATTGCCAAAGCATTTACTGACTCTAAAGAAAAGATTAATGCACTTATACAACAAAACAATAGAGAAGCTGAAAGACAATACATTGGTAGGGAAATACTCTGTTCTGCATATGGTTCATACATCCTCACTACCATCAACAACCTTTTCCGTGATTTAGAAACTGGAAGAATCCCTGATATTATACATGATAGACACATTTCCAAATGGTATTGTCCTAAATGCAAACTTTCAACTTGTGTTACTTTATGTATGCAATAGACTTTGTCTACCCCTCTCTCCACAGCACGAAACTTGGGGTTTGTGACCAGACACCCTAATACTGGTCCTTGTTTTTCTACTAAGAAATGTTCCATAACAGATACCATGTTTGTCTCTTTTACTGTCTCCTTACCAAGTTTTGATCCCACCACAGCCTTGTTCGACAAGCTGGCACTGGCACATTCGATTGGGCATTTGGATGATGACATCTACAGAGAACGCCTGGATCTACCACCTCTACTGGTCTACCACTCCTTCTTGGATGCCTGGGTGGCACCGCACATGGACTGCTGTTCGAAAAAGCAATATATCTACTTGTGCCGATGTGATGTGTTCGATGTCATACGCCCTGTTTGTGGCTACTCTCCAGACAGCATTGATTGGACTTTCACTATGGATGATGACATCACTGAGAATGGCACTGACTCTTTTGACTCTACTCTGTCACCAGATCAACTCTACCAGTCCTATCGTGAGGAAGCTCATCGCCTGTCAACATGGATTTCGAAGATGACCTACACATGCCCTGTCCAGTTGCAAAAATGGAGACTACCCACTGTGCGCTCACAGTATACCTCTGACGGAGAATACTGTATTGTTACTAATCATAAGTCTTATACATATGGTTCTGTTACTTGTCCAATTGATTACCCCAACTTCTGTTTTGTTCCCTATCAGAAAACTGTTATTGGACATACCATTATCACCCCTGTCCCCCTTATGGATGCAGATATTATTGATGGTAACCCAGATTCCTTACTTACACTCTCAGAATACCTACCATACTTTAACGTACACATAGATCCACTTACACTTACACTGAAATCCCTGTTAGATAGAAAGGACACACACCTCATCCACATCAGCAATAATATAACCAAAGCCAATGAAGCTGTTCTTGACTTGATCAATGATGGAGATATGAATAATGCCTTGACTAACACCTGGTTAGAAATTACTTTTAAAGGTTTTGTTATAATACAAGCATTTTTAATATTTACTTTGATTATTATGCTATGCTGCCTATGACGTACTCTGCACCAACACCGTGAGCAGCTTGAATGCCTTTACAAAGCCTGCGCCTCAGGTTTGTAAACGACCACTGCTCCTACCCGTTTCTTGGATTTACCTGTGTTGCCCTTGGAGGCAACAAGGGGGGAATTGTTACACGAGGTCCCTGCACCCTAATTGATACCCTCAGGGGTACACCGTAGACAGCTAATGTTTAGGCATAGGCTATACTAATACATAGGGCTAAGGGCGTCTACCGTATAAGAGTAGATGTCAGTATATAATGCATATTGTTGTAATCCACTTTGCTTGCTAAAGCACACGTATTATACCATGTATTTTCTGTCTGTTTCTTACTTGTCAGATGCCAAGACACCTATCCTTGAAGTAATTATGATATGTAAGGCAACATTGCCATCCTTTGGTGATGTGCACCACTACACCTTGTTATGTAAGACTTTGTATAAGAACGTCTTTGTTCTAAAGCTGATGACTTTACAGAATTATATAATGTTATCTTGGATCGTGGAGCCACCTCTAATTCAGCCAATAGGGCTCATCTCTGTAACTAGAAATGTTTCTATCTTTTGGTAACTATAGTAATTATCACAGGTATATAATGTTATGCACAGACTTTACACCTTGGAGACCCGAGAGATCCCAAGAAACTACAGAGAAACCTCGAAGGGGTAGGGAACGCTTAGCATTGGCTCCCAGTTCGTATTGGTAAGAACTGCTTAGGGCAACTGTGATTTATCCCTTTTGTAGTAATAAACTTGTTTATTACTCAAATGCAACTTGTCTGTGATTACTTGCATTCCCGATAGTGCCAAGAACCTGAAAGTGAGGTTTAGTCCTCTTACAATACTGACACTAAATTAGTGATAAGTTTTGGTAAAGGTGGGGCACTTACAAACCCAATTTAGGCAATAGCTGGGGTCACATAAATTATATCTTGGCTTCAATGCTTTTTAATTTATATATTGACACTATTGAAAGTTATTGAAAGGGTTGACACTTTCCCACCAAAAGTCAAATTCATTCCTGTTAAAAGTTTGTTACATGTGGATGACATGGTACTTGTAGCCCAAACTCCACTACGTCTTAGAAGAGCAATGATGTCAGTAATGGGGTTACTAATGAAACTGGACTTAACCCAAAATACTGAAAAGACAAAGACAGTAGCTTTTTGGGGATGCTAAGAGGAATCTTACCCCTTAACAAATAAATGGTACTCTTATTTCAGAAGTTGCTGAATTTCAGTATTTGGGGGTAACTTTCAATAGGAAGCTTGGCTGGAGAATGCATATTAAGGAAAATAAAAGACAGCATGATTAATACAATGTTGGGAATAAACTGCTTTGCACATTCTAGTACAAAAAAACTCTTATACTGCACAATATCAGTATTTTGATGCCAAAGTTAATTCTCAGCTATTATACAAGGCAGAAGTCTGGAGCCTATTCTGCAACCTGATGAAACTTTAACAGTACAGAATCAGTTTCAGAAATCATTATAGGGAGTCTCCAAATCTTCCCTAAATGCTGCAGTTTGTGCAGAGACTGGCTCCCAGTCATTAAGTACAAAGGTGATTAAAAAATGTGTACATGACCTGGTGGTGCAATGGGCTAAGGGCTAAGGTACCGGTGCCATACCTCACACCACGCCGGTGACCCGGGTTCAGGAACAGACTCGGGCACCAGAGGGTCAGCAGGGGAAGGAGTAGGTTTGAGTATCTGGAGGGCTGCTCTCCTCTCCTGGGGTGGGTTGGGAAATGGTCTCACTCTGTAGTGGCCCCTGGTGGAGACCAGGGGAAGCTCAATTGTGACCCAAGTAGGGGAATCAGAGAAAAAACGTAAAAATGGCATTTCCTTCTACTGGATGATGGCTGCCTGGACCTGTGCCTCCCTGAGCTCCATGATAACCAACCCAGCTGCAGCACCCAGGGCCAATGCCTAGGCCAATAAGCTGTTTCTCCTCAGAAGAGAAGGACCCACCCGACAAAGGGTCACGTTGAGTTACCCTAAGGTAGCTGCGATAAGGAGTCAAGATTGATGGCAGTGATGGGAGAGGTGAGAGTCCTCAAGGCAATTGGCCTGAAGGAGATGTAGGTGAGGGTCACAGGGGAGATAAACAGATAAAGCAAAAAAAAATGTGTACATTACTGGAAAAAGATTAGTATGTCTACAGCTATAACTGCTGGATGGATGCAAAACAGGGAATGGGGCAGACTCATGTTCATGGTTTGTGAAACTAAATCAAGAACTTAATAAGTATGGTTTACTTTATAAATAAATTTTTACTAACCAGGTGAACACAGGGAATTTCTCTGAACTTGCTCTTCAAAGAATAACTGATATTGCAATGCAAAAGGATTTGGCTAGTATTGGGGATGCATGGGAGTATAAAACCTTAAAAGAGATTAAGTATTGCTTTGGAATAAAAAAATACTTACTGTTTTGTGATAAAATCAAGCACAGGAATGCATTGACCAGTTTAATATTTGAGATTTTTTACCAATACATGGGAAGCTGCACCTTTGAAGCTTCAGGTCTACCTTATGCCTACTGCAATAATACAAAGTATGTTTCATGTTTTATTGGAATGTCCAGTATTTAGGGAAAAGAGAAATGGATCTTCCCAGTATTTAAGAATCTTACAAATCTGGGTAAACACCCCAAATTGAATATAATATTAACAGGTGGAACAACAGTGAATATATTTGCCCATGCCAGCTTGGTATATAAAGTTGCATTTAAATTAAAATGGAAAATGTGATAAACTTATGTGCAGTGATTGCATATTAGTTTAAGGTGCTCTGTTTCTTCTATCTGTCATATTCATTCATCTGTCTGACATATTAAACTACGAAACTATTGAGAATGAGATAAGCTTAACAGTGTTGCTGGAATGTAAATAGATATATAGAAAGACAGACAGACAGACAGATAGATAGATAGATAGATAGATAGATAGATAGATAGATAGATAGATAGATAGATAGATACTGGGATGTATATTTTTATAATGATATGTATATTGTGGTTTTTTTTCTCTTTTTTCTTTGAAATTTTGGATTGAGTATATATGACATTTATTGTTCTGTATGTATATTCTGTTATGATTTTAGTGTCTGTGTATGTAACAAAACATTTTTATACAAACTTGATATTAATAAACTGAACTTGACGTACTGTACTCATCCTGAAGCAGAAGGAGTCAATCGGTTTTCAAGGTTCCTGATATCTGAGAATAACTGAAAAACCCTTGATATTCTTTGTCATTAATGTTTGGTAGCTATACAAATGAGTTCACCCCTTATAAAACATTTAAAAGCTGCCCATAATTGATTAACCTTCTCAATGTATCGACGATTAAATCTGCTGTACAGATTAATCTTCTCCCTAATCCGGCCCATTGTGAAGGCACCTTTCAGTAGCTGATTGTTGATTTGCCATATAGTGTCTTTATTATTCCCCCAAGAAAGATGTGCTGCATCCACACGAATGAATGGTTGGATGAGACCCTAGGAGCAGTGCCTGCACAGTTAGTCCCCCGGAGGACTTCTCTACTCGCCAAAAATTAAACAATTCTAGAGGAGGAAAGGTGTATAAGTGAGTAGAAAGTATATTCCCCTCCAGATGGGTTGAAAGCTCTCCCAGGGTCATTCAATTCCAGGTAATCAGCTAGATGCTGTTAGGCACATTGCCTAGGGGGTAGACTGAGCGTATCACTTTTGAAGGAAATAGCATTTTAACACATTTTGGCTTTAATTGTTTATTTTGAAGAGGAAATATTTGCTGTTAGTTATATTTTCAGAACACATATAGTGACAGCCAAAGACATGGCCAGATATTTCTAGAGGAATCTCTTGCTTTTTGCATGACTGCAGTAGGGGCAGCAGAGAGAAATTCTTTAGAAATTTCACCAAATATCTGGAAATATCTGGCCATGTCTCTGGCTACTACAGTATGTGGAACACAATATTTCAAGCAGGAGTACCAGAAGATTGAAAAAGTTGGGGGTGCTGAAGATCAGAAGCGTACTTGTTACAGTGTAAAGGGCTCTTTTTCCCAGACTGTTTTTTGAGATAAAGAAACACAGTAGTTGTACATTTATGATGAACGTAATAAGAATATATTTATATTATATTGGACTATGTAACACATAAATAACAGAATTACACAGAAAAGAAGGTATAATTCAAAATAGACATAATTGATATGTTAATGGAACAGAATAGACATTAGACTGCAGTGATTAAAATTTCACAGTCCAGATCAACCTGCACTCCAGATCAAAACTACAATTAAACTATTCTTAGCAATTCCTAACTACTGCAGCCTTGTGTATGGTATAGGAGTTTAATGTTGTTCAGTATCATGGGGACAACAAACCCTGCTGGTCAACAGTCATCAAACTTGTAATTGGAGTCATTACCTAAACTCACTGGCAGTATAGAAAAATACACATTATAACAATTGTTTTAGTCATAGTGAGTGCAAAGAGGGAAACTACAATAATTTAAATTATATGAACTCCTTGAAAAAGCATTACAGTAAAGGTTATCCTGTGAGGCCACAATCAATGAAGCTGTGTTTCAAAGAATGACAGAAATTACCTACCCGGTGAGAAGAGTGCAATCTGAACAGAGCATGTAAGAAGTGCATTGTTACAAGAGCATATCATGGACAGCAACAGAGGTAGAACATCTAACTGCAGTAACCGCTACCCTTGTAGCTGTCCATGATACAGGGAGTGACTAAAAGGCATTAAGAAGAGCAAGAAAAAGTTGCTGGCTGCTTGAGCTGCTCCCGTGGTACAGAGGGCTAAGGCAGAAAGCAGCTTGGCCAGAATAGTGCTGGAGTCCAGGGTTGAAGTCCCGTTTCATGGACCCCCCAGAGTTTCACTTTTTCCCCACAATCCATCTCCGACTTGGAGCTGATTATTTTAGTTACATGGGGTGTGGGGAGAAGAGTCCCCCTGTATTGGGTGATGCGGGGCCCCCCAGAAAAACAGAAATTTACAGTTTTGTCTTGAATTCCTGGTAGCGGTTCCTCGGTGTGTGTTTGGACCGCTGCCATGTGGATATGCTTGTTTTAGGTGGGTGCTCTTTTTGCCGGTGTTGTTCTTGCCACACTGTTCTGAGAAGCAGTATTCTTGTCTTCCAGTTTCAGACCTAGTGCTCCAAAATTACACATTTACAGAAAATATCTTTTGAGTTTAAAAATGAATATAAATGAGTTAGTTTGCATATGATTTTTGTGATATTACTGCACACTTTGAAAATGCAGCACATATTTTTCAAATTAATGTATAGATAGGAAGAGGAAACACAGACATCAACAACGTATTATAACATAATTTATCATTACATTTATTGTTTATTTTTGTACTTAACAAGCATAATATGCAGATGGAAACAGTTATTTTAATGGGTAACTTACTATTTATGTGGAGCTATTGGTAGTGTTTTTTTTATTTTCTCTGGAACTTGCCTTACTTTTCCCAAAACAATCATTGTTTATTCTCCTGAAATCCCATACCCACAGCAACAAGATCTACTTTATCATGCATATATAAGGCCTACAGGGAATATAAATGAAAAGGGAGGTGTTACAGGGTAGGAGTTATAAAAGTAAAGTAATTGAAAGGGAGAAATGATAGCAGCGAAAACAGAAATAAATAAGGCCCTCGGTCTTACTTGTAAAATATAAGATGCCATTTGTGGAGGTTAAGGAACAAATTCTGGTCAGAGCCGCATCAGCTGCTAATGCATAAATGTGATAAGAGACTTATTTATTTCAAAGGTTTTATGAGGAAAGACACACTGAGCTAGTAACAGCTTGTTTTCAGATGTGTCCTGGTGGGAGGGGAAAGGGGAATAAATAACAGATACTGTACAAAAATACAGAATATAAAGTCCATAGAAATGGAATAAATGTAAGAAAGATAAAGAAGACAATTATGTCTAAGAATAAATTGATTATATTAAGTTACTGAGCAGTAAGTTATGGAACTGACCAAAGAACAAAAATAGTTATCACCTTTTTTTTTTTTTTAATTTCTTTTTATCCCTCCTGATCGCCCCATCATTCCAATCCTTCAGGACTTGCTCATGTCACCCCGCCCCCCGAATCTGCCCCTAGAGTGCCCCTGGTGACTCTTACCTTCCTCTCGCCTTCCGTGGAGCACCCTTCACAGCAAGGTCTGCCCATGGTTTCTGGAGCGGCCGTCATTTAGGAACACTAAGGGTGGTTTCCGTTTTTCTGTGCTTCCCATCTATCCCCCTGAGGATGCTGGCTTGGGCAGGAAAGTGCTTACGCACGCCTGCCAAGTGCTTAACAGCATCCTCCCCTCCCCGGATCACGCCATGTAGGAGCAGCCAGTGCCCCAAGAGTCAGGTCTTCCACCAGCCCTCATGGATGTCAGGTGCATTAAGCACCCCTGGTAAACCACCCCGAAGGAGGAGAGCATCCATTGGGACACTCAATCCTCCTTCCCCCTGCCGGCCCCCGACAACCCAAGTCCATACTTGAATCCAGGTCACCGGCATGATGAAAGGTGTGGCTTCCAGTGCCTCAACCCTCAGCACCACCGGGCCAGTTATCAACTTTTGAAAATAAAAACTAGGGGAATGACTGATGCAGGAGAAGAGATACAGAATTAATGTGTGACTTAATTGTATTACTGTGATGTAAAATCTTTCGCTGGTCAAGCTGCCTTCTATTTCTGCTTTTGTAAACTTTAAAACTATCTCCCCCATACCATTCATTTTGCCTCTTTCAGCGCTCTCTCTCTCTGCTCTCTGCTCCATGATCACATCGCTACCTCCTGTGCTTGTGAGTCATAGCCCTTCCCTACTCAGCAGTTTACCCTCTTACCTCTTTCTCCATGGCCACATTATTTCCTCTTGTGGCTGTCCTTGAGTCATAGCTTTTCCATGCTTCTCAATTTAACATCTTTCCCTCTTTCTCCTAATCCTTGCCCATCCACCCACCTCACCAACCCTTCTCCCTCTCTTCTTCCTCCCTCCCTTGTCTGCACTTTCTCTTCTCTGCCTGCCCCCATCTGAGCTCCTTCCTTCAGCACCCAACCCCTGGTGCCCTCACTGTTGAAAAGTACTATTTCTTGTACCCATGGAACAGATTCCCCACCATGTTCTTGTAAAAGTTCTGTCTATAATTTTTACTTGTTTGATGAACCTTGTTCATGTTCATTTTGTACTGTTTATTTTATATCTTTGCATGATGTTTTATTGTAAAAGTTTTTGTTCAGTGTTGTTCTTGCACCTCTCTTCCCCTTCCCCCAGGACACATCTGGAAATGAGTTATTTTGCAGCTTAGAATGTCTTTTTTTGTGAAACTTTTGAAATAAATAAATAGATAATTAAATACATAATTAAATAATGTAAAAGTCCCACATTTACACCACAATAGTAGCAAAAATAAACAAAAAAAACACAAAACCATAAACATCAAGGTAATGTGATGAAAAGTGTTTATGGTTCTCGACATATAGACCCCCTTGAAAACACACACATGCACACACACACACACACACACGTAGCTGTTACAACAGTTGTGCACACACATAGGGTATGTGTGCCATTAGTAGGACAGAGCAGCTACAGTACTTCATTTTCAGTGGGGCCCTGCTTTTATACATTTTTCCAGTGTATACAGTAGAGTTAGCACAGGTAAAATGCAGAATCTAATTTTTACTGGGGTCCTTCTTTTTTACATTTTACAACATAGTTACCCAGGACGGGTCAGGTAACATTCAGTATCTCATTTTCAGTGTGGTCCTGATTGTACCTATTGCAAAAAACTAACAGGTCTGGGATGCCCTAAATGAGGTACCCTTATGGGATACTGGAGCTGAGGGTCTTGACATGTAAGAGCTTGGTATCGGTATCCCATAATTAGGGATGCTCGACATTTCAATCTGACAGCAAAATGCCATTTCGCTGGATGAAATTGTATTTAGTCTGGTGAAATACTGGGTTACACCAAGGAAACATAGTTTTGCCTGGCATTTTCTATCCTTCCTGGAGAGGTTGTGGGGTCTAAAACAGTGGAGGAATTCAAACATGCATGGGACAGACATAAGGCAATTATAATGGGGGGGTTGCAGGAAATAGGCTGTTGGTTAACTAGAATCTGCAGCTTATCCAGTAGGTAGGGAAATGGGCAGACTGGGTGGGCCAAGTGGTCCTTATCTGCCATCAAAGTCTATGTTTCTATGTTTCTATAACCATTTGGACACAGCAGGGAGAGGTGCTGGCTGAGCTTTCCCATAGCGTGGAGCACTAATGCTCCTACACGTTGGCCAGCAAGGTATTGGAGAAGCACTGCATGAACACAGTGGGGTGACATTGTACACATCACGGTGAAGTACTGCATGCTGCTGAAAGATGAGGGACTACATGCACAGGATAGTGATGCTCAGAAGTACAGCATGAACCCAGAGGGGCAACATGACACCCATCATGATTGTGTACTGCATGCTGGTGAAAGGTGAGGAACTGTATGTGCTAATTTAATTGATAAATGAGAAATAACACATACACCATCTTATATGGCATTTATTTACTTATACATATAACCCTAAGTTTTATTGTATTTGGGATAAGCACTGTGACACACTAGCACACATGCACTGCTTCATGTTCTAAGTAGTGCATAGTACTACAGAACAGTATTACAGCCATTTACAGACTGACTAGGAAAATGTTAATGTACCAGGAAAGGATTAACAGAGTGCCAGGCAGGTGCACATGTGCATGCATGCACACACACACACACACACACACACACACACTCCTCTCCATGATGTAAGACTGAATTTAAAGACCTTTATTTCTGCCTGCATGCAACATCCCTTTCTTAGACTTCTTTATTGTACTAACTTTCACCAATTAAGTTTAAAATTATGAACAATAAATAGCACAACCAACATAAAAAATAATTAAGTGATTTACATAACTTAGTGTGCTATTTACTGCTGTCCTTTTTTTAATTCTTGCAGATCTCCTGAACTGATATCAGCACCTTACTCTGTGTTGATCTAGGGCCTTTCCCAGTAGCATCTGAAATCTGAACCACCTTTCTCAATCTCAAGTACAGTTTATGGCTAGGAAATACTAAATTGGCATATTTATGAGCTAAGAATCTTTCTTGAAAGAGAATACTATCCAGATTGAAGCTAGAAAACATGTTATCACACAAAATACTGCTGAGCTAATGAACACAGCAGACTGCTTCAATTAGTGGAGTGATTGCACAGAACCTCTAATTTTGTCTTGTCCATTCGAAATTTGGAGAGCTCCATTTTTCAACTATGATAGCAAGACATCTGCAGAGCTCCGCCCTGCAGCCATAAAAACAGAGCTATTGGAAGGACTATGTGGATAATAAGAAACAATTCTATAAGTGGAAAATGGGATCTATTATACTGAAGTAGGACCACTAAGAGTGTAAGACATGGGACATGTATTAGAAGAACTACTGCAGAAAGCAAGGGAATTAGATACTTTTGTCCTGTGTTTTCAAAACAGTCAGTGAGAAACAGGGCAAATCAGAGAAGTGTCTGTTTGGTGGGGGGATGAAACAGCAAATAGAAATGAGTGAGGTATTGTACATAGGAAAAGACAAGGTAGTCCAGTGCCTGAGGGAGCTAGTAGCTGAGACAACATGTCCTTGTGGCTCAAGCAAAGGCAAACAGAATGCTTGGCTGCATCAGCAAGTGGTTCATTAAAAGGAAGAAGGAAGTGATCCATCCCCTGTACACATCCCTAGTTACGCCATGCCAGAGTACTGCATGTAGTTTTGCAACCCTCATTTCCCTCGTTTTAAGAAAGATAGAGACCACCTGAAGAAAAAATCCAGAGAAGTAAGTATTTGTAAAAATTGTTATGTTTACACAGGATATAACTAAAGTAGAAGAAGGGCTTCCAAAATGATACATGGCATGCAGGGGAGGTCCTACAAGAAAATGCTAGACAGGCTGTACATGTGCTCAATGGAGACCAGAAAGGCCTGAAGAGAAAGAGGAGATGTGATAAAAATGTTTAAACTCCTCAAGGAGATCAAGAGTGTGGACTGCAATCAACTGCCTAAATGTATCAAGTGGCGTGGAACTAGGGGGTTTGGCTACAAACTGCTGGGGTAGATTCAGTAGAGATGTTAAGAGGTACTTCTTCATGGAAAGGGTGTAGACTTGAGGAATATCATTAGATATGGCAGAAGTTCTTGGGGAATAGAAGAAGGCAGATGTGGTCCCATGTCACAAAAGTGGTAAAAGGGAGGAAGCCGGAAATTACTGACCTGTCAGCCTGACTTCAGTGATGGGTAAAGTAATGGAAACACTACTGAAGGAAAGGATTTAAGAATAACTTGTGGCCAGAGGATTACAGAATCCAAGGCAGCATGGTTTCATAGTGGGGAGATCTTGCCAGACAAACCTGTTTGAGTTCTTTGACTGGGTGATCAGTAAAGTGGATCAGGACAGAGTGGTAGATGTGGCCTACCTGGATTTCAGTAAGGCCTTTAACACAGTTCCACACAGAAGACTGGTCAGCAAGCTGTGCAGCCTAGAAGTGGGTCCAAAAATAATAAAATGGGTAAGAAGTTGGCTAAGCAACAGGAATCAGAGGGTGATGGTAAATGGTGCTCACTCTGAAGAAGGCAAGGTGACCAGTAGGGTGCCACAGGGGGTAGTACTAGACCCAGTCATCTTCAATGACTTTATTAACAACCTTGCAGGAGGGTTGGATGGGAAAGTATGCCTGTTCATAGATGATACAAAATTCTGCAACAGAGCGAACGTACAAGGGGAGGTGGTGGTGATAAAATGAGAGACAATATGAAAAAGCTGGAAGACTGGTCAAGGGCTTGGCAACTGATTTTCAATCCAAAAACATGTAAAATCATGCACTTGGGGCACAAAACCCCGGGGACAATGTACCAATTGGGTGGGGAGGTATTGGCAACCACAGAACAGGAAAGGGATCTGGGGGTAATCATTCCTGATGACCTGCAGGTAGCAAAGCAGTGAGATAAGGCAGTAGGGAAAGCCAGCAGGATGCTCAGGTACATAGAGAGGGGTATCACCAGCAGAAGGAGGGAGGTAGTGTAATCCCTTTATGGATCGATGGTGAAGTCTCACCTTGAGTACTGTATCCAGTTCTGGAGGCCCCGGCTCTGAAAGAACATAGAGTGGAGACAGTACAGAAGAGGGAAACCAAAATGGTGAAGGGCCTGCATCAAAAGCCCTATGAGGAGGTCATTGGGAAATTTTCGAAGGTATCCAATTATAAATGAAATTTAAGTAAAACCCAAGTTATTCCTCTTACTGTATATACCCATAGAGCAGACTTAGAGCACCTGCAGCTTAATTGGGCCCCGGAAAAAAATAAATACTTGGGAATTTGGATTTTAGCTAGGTCGGCTTATGGGGTGGAGAAAAATGTGGGTCGCCTATTGGCCACAATTAAAAATGACATTTTAAGGTGGAAGGGACTTCCTCTAAATTTCGCTGCTAGATTGGGAGTGATTAAAATGAACCTTCTGCCTAGATTATTGTAACTGATTTATCTGTCACCCTATAACATTCCGAAGGGAAGGTTCATCAGTTTTCAAAGGATAATTTCAGAATTTTTGTGGGACTCTAAGCCTCCAAGGAGGAAACATGCCACTTTATGCCTCTCTCACCTTAAGGGAGGATTAAGCTTCCAGATTTATTATTTTACTATGTAGCAGGGCAACTGGTCTGATGGGGCGATGGGCAAGGAGTGGGGGAGAGGGGGATACACTCCAACGTGGTCAATTGAACAACACGTATTTTAAAAGGCATAAAACTTTCCCCTACTGCATTATTGTTTGCAGATCCAGAGGCTTTGCCTGGCATGGGAAAGCACTCTCCAATATATAAATCAGTTAAGGCGTGGTGGGAGTTGTTAAATCCAGCACAGAGGAGAGCACAAAGGGGGGCCAGAGATCAGCCTATAATAGGAAACCCTAATTTTCACCTGGGGAGTCGAATAATTACCCATCAATGGGCACCACAACTGTCTGAATTGAATTTGACAGATTTCATACTGGCAGACAGGATGTATTTACCAGTGCAGATTAGAGAATGGGATTTTTTCAATAAGATCCAGATTACAAAACTGGTACAGAAATTTATACAAGATAATAAAGATAGGGGACAAACTTTATTTACTTGGGACCATTTGAAGGAGATTGATCTCTTACAGCATCCCCTCTCAAAGTTTATAGGGTGCTGTTAGATTTTTATGAGCTCAGAACCGGGGCTCAGATGGCGTATTGGGAAAGCACTATCCCCTGAGGCCTGACTGGAAAGAAATTTGGAAAAATATTAAGTTTTGCCTATTCCAAGTATAAGACTATGCAATTTTTTTATTTGTTCAAATATTTACTACACCCCTGTTAAGCTATGCTCTAGAAAACTCAGACAGACAGATGGGTGTTTTAGATGTGGAATAGAATCAGGAGACCTATTACATGTATTGTGGACCTGTTCCAGAATTCATTCATTATGGGTTCAAATTGGACAAGAAATGGATCCGTTATTAAACTACTCTGAGTGCATTAAACCAGAGATATGTCTACTAGGAGATATGCAGGCGGTAGTGAGGGACTCGGCTAAACATCATGTGTCCCTGATGTCAGCCTTGGTTAAAGCATTTGTCCTAAGACACTGGAAGAAGGATAATATTTACTTTTATGATCAATGGGTCAGTGACCTTCTACAGGTCTTGGATAGACTTAAAAGGCACATGTTAATAGAAGAGAAAAAGAAATTGTATGATAGAAGGTGGGGGGTTTTGGAGACAGTGTAGACAATACAGTCGAAAGGTCCTCGGACTCAGATCTGTCTGTCTGGTGGAGATTAGCCTGTAATGTTTTCTTAAGAGAATGTGAGAAGAGTTTAGGACTGAATGGAAATATATGATTTTTATAGGATATGTCTTTTATTTGCTCAGGCATAATACTCTCATGAAGGTGTTTACCTGGTTTAGATGGTATTCTTATTCTTGGTTGGTCAGGATGGATTCTCTCTCTCTCCTAGGGACACAGTTATTAAAGTTTAGTCCGGAGAAAGTGCAATTATTGCTAAGTTGGGATAATGTTATAAAGCAATTTGGGCTAAGTAATAGACTAGACTATTACCAAATTTGAAAGAATAGAATTGAAGGTTACTTCAATAAAAATGGACTAAAACTTTTGGTGGCGATAAAATATAACTGATTGTAAATAGTTTTGGGGGATGTATATAGCATCCATATCCAGTTTAGGGATGTGGGCCCGGGTATGTATCCTGGGATGTATGTGTGTATGTTTTACTGTTGGAAATCATAACACTTTAATAAGGAAGTTTAAAAAAAAGAGCCCTATGAGGAAAGACTCAAAGAATATATTCTCTAGAGGAAAGAAGGAAAAGCTGGAACATAACTGAAACATTCAAATACCGCACATATATTAATAAGGTACATGAGGATAGCATTTTACAAAGAAAAAGATGCTTGAGGACAAGAGGTCATGCTTTGAAGCTGGAGGAGGGTGAAATTCAGAGGAATACTTCTTCACAGAAAGTGTGGTGGACACCTGGAACAGCCTCCCAGCAGAGGTGGTGGGTACTAAAATGGTAACAGGATTCAAGCATGCATGGGATAGACACAAGGGGACCTTAAAAATAAGGCAAGGAGGAAAAATACCAGAGATTGAGTAGGGTCTGCAGTGGCACTGTAGGTAGAAAAAATAGGGCAGACTAGTTTTTTCCAAGAGGTCCTTATCTGCCAACAATTTCTATGTTTCTATGTTTCTATAGCTTGCCAAGCGAAGTAGTCAAGGCAAAGATGGTGAAGAAATTTGATGTAGCAATATCAAAAAACTTGACTCACAGTCACGGACAAATAAGAACCTACAGATAAGTTGCAGGATAATAAAATAAAGAATAAAGTATGGGGTGATGTGTGTAACAACAATTTTACACACACCTAAGGTGTTGAGTGCCACATAAACCCCGAGAGCGAAGCTTGAGGGGTTTATCTGGTCATCTAACACCGAGGGTGTGTGTAAAATTCGAGTTTACACACACTACTCCATATTTTGTTTTATATAATTCTTGGGTTTTGCTTTCTGGCCACAGCAATTATATAAAATAAACCAACGTTTTGGTGTGACCATGGTCTGGTTGCCTTTTAGGGCGATCCATGGTAGGTTTATCATATTTCCGGTTTTTTTGTTTTTGTTTTGTTTTTTCCCCCCAGTGACGGTTGTTTTGTAGAGAGTACCCAAGTAGTTTTAAAAAAAATAGAGCAAAAGGACTTACTGCCAAGTAAGCATGGCGGTGCAATTTGCTCCAGAAGGCATGGTGCTGAGCATTCTGAAACATGGAAGAGCTGTGGTGGGCATGCTCAGAGTGAGTGAAACTTTGCCCGTGTTTGCCGTAATAAACACACCATTATTATGGCAAATTACAACACAGTTTTGCTATGGTAGAAAGTGAAAGCCATTAATTATGTATAGAATAATACATGGGTGGGTGTGTATAATGAGAATTTTATATGCACCTGAGTGGTGTGATGCTTCATAAATTTTATATAATTGCTGTGGCCAGAAAGCAAAACCCAAGAATTATATAAAACAAAATATGGAGTAGTGTGTGTAAACTCGAATTTTACACACACCTAAGGTGTTGAGTGCCACATAAACCCCGAGAGCGAAGCTTGAGGGGTTTATCTGGACAGGGGTGTAGGGTCGGTGATTTCTTAGTTTGTTTATATATTCTTGAGTTTTTCTACACATCAATTATATAAAATAAACAACGTTTTGGTGTGACCATGGTCTGGTTGCCTTTTAGGGCGATCCATGGTAGGTTTATCATATTTCCCGTTTTTTTGTTTTTGTTTTGTTTTTTCCCCCCAGTGACGGTTGTTTTGTAGAGAGTACCCAAGTAGTTTTAAAAAAAATAGAGCAAAAGGACTTACTGCCAAGTAAGCATGGCGGTGCAATTTGCTCCAGAAGGCATGGTGCTGAGCATTCTGAAACATGGAAGAGCTGTGGTGGGCATGCTCAGAGTGAGTGAAACTTTGCCCGTGTTTGCCGTAATAAACACACCATTATTATGGCAAATTACAACACAGTTTTACTATGGTAGAAAGTGAAAGCCATTAATTATGTATAGAATAATACATGGGTGGGTGTGTATAATGAGAATTTTATATGCACCTGAGTGGTGTGATGCTTCATAAACCCTAACAGTGAAGCTTGAGGGGTTTATAACAGCATCACGCAAGCAGGGTGTATAAAATTTGAGCTTTTGTGCAACCACCAATGTATTGTTTTATATAATAACTGAGGAGCATGTTCTTGCCCAGACAGCAGCACCACGATGTTGCTGTGGCAATGGACTGTTTGTATTTTTTTTAAATGAGCCACATGGCCACTAGATGGTGCTTCTTTTTGAAATATTACTGCTGGCTATCTATATCTGCAGCCTGTCTGTGTGTGCGCGTGTGTGTGTGTGTGTGTGTGTGTGTGTGTGTGTGTTCTCTCTCTCTCTCTCTCTCTCTGTTCATCTCTACCACAACTTCAGGAGTGCTCAGATGAAGTGTGGTTAAGTGTCTGTCTCTTTTTCATTTAGTCCTGGTTGGGAAGTGAACTGGAAGAAAGTTGGTGGGGCAAGAATTACAGGCTGTGATGTTGACAGGTAAAGTCCGTTGCGACCATTGACTAAAAGGAGCTCTGTGAGGAAGTGCTGCAAGCTGTGCACAAGAGAAGCATCATGCACATGTATTCAGCAAGGGAAACCTGGTGCTTGTTAACCGTTATAACCCACAGGTAATAATGGCAAAAAAACGGGTTTCCCTATGGGAGAAAATGCTCCCCAGTTATTATTACTTGCATAATGAAAAGTTCCACAACAAACAACTGAAGCTACCAGTTATAGCCAATGCTTCACACATATGTACTTTGACAAGGTAGGGTGGGACAGGTATAAGCGGGTGACTGCAGTTGGGGCAAGGGAAGTGGGAGGAGGTAAATATGTGAAGCAGGCTGTGTTGCTATTAGGCGGCTCAGAATAAGACAACCAAACAATAGGCTGGTGTTGCAGTAGGTATTACCAAAGCAGACTGGATGGACCTTTGGTCTTTTCAGCTGTAGCTTATTTCTATGTTCCTATTAGAAAGGGTGCTAGCTTCTATTATATGGTGGAGGATGAAAGAGAGAATCAAATTAATAAGAGAATGGTTAGAGCTGCATAGGTTGATCTAGGCAGGCTCAGAGATGTGCGGTGTGAAGAGAAGAGACTGAATGTTACGGTATGAATGAATGTTTTAGAGGATAGCAGTAACTGCTGGTATTAAAGTCACTAAAAAATATGAGTTTACCTGATGCTGCTATTGGGGGAGATGGAAGCAAGGAGGACAAGATCCAAGTCTCGTTTGGATTCAAGACAGCAACAGATAAACAACATTAAAGATAGAAAGTGAAAAGAGAGAGGGATTGTGTCCACCAAGAGCTTGCTAGAGGACGGGATGGAGGAGCAGAACATGCACTCCAACTGAAACCTGTGGGAGATATAAATGACCATGCCATGACCCCTTGCTACAGTCTTGTCAATAGTATGTATGGTGTGGGCGGGTAGAGAAATTGCTGCATTTTAGGACTTGGAGGAGAGCCGGGTCTCATATATGACTGGTGCATCTAGTTGGAGGTTTAGGACCCACTATTTTAGTCGGTTAAGTTTTGGGACGAGACTGTGGATGTTAAAGTCAAGAGCCACCAATCATCTGGGGAGATGGAAGGAGGTGATGGAAGAGGAACAAGGGCAAGATTCATCTTAACATCACCAGTCATCAGGAGTAGCAGGTCAATAATAAGCTTGTGTGAGGATTTTTGCCTTGAGTGGAGGATGGGGTAATATTTGAAGGGAAAGGGGCATAGGAAGAACCAGCCTCTAGAGGACATCAAGTTGAAGTTAGAGGACTTGAAAGAGGCAATGGCTGGTGGGCCAGAAACTGTAGAGAGTGGGCAGGTGAAAGTGAACAATGAAGAGGGGAAGATGGAGGTAATGGAATAAGGGGGATGTAGAAGGTATGCAGAGATAAAAAATGGTAATAAAAGGTGTAGCTGGGAAAAACAGTATGAAAAGAAAAGGCTGGTTATGTGACATAACTGAAGACCACAATTAAGGGGAATGCTTTGAGGGGTGGGAAATATGAAGAGCAGGAGTACAGCTGCAGCCAAAGACTTGGTCAGATATTTCCAGATATTTCCTAATATTTCAAACATGTTCTCTCTGGTGGCCTTTTAGTGGTACTGCAGGCAGGTTGGAAATTTTTCTAGCAGCATCTCAGAAATATCAGGAAATATCTGACCATGTCTTTGGCTGCAACTGTAGGTCCCAGGGAAGCCCAGAACAGGAAGTCCTGCCTCCAGGACCTGTGAACTAGTTCCCAAGTTGAGCTGCTTTTGTCATGTACAGTATGACTCTCCTACAGGCTCCTACAGAGTTACTAGGGTCATCTCTTGTTGGGGGTCGGGGGGAGTCCTCAGTTCATCTCCCATACCATCCCAGCCCCAGCTGAAAATGGCAGCCCAGTCATGTGTAACATGGAAAAGCTTGGGACTATGAGGATAAACTTAGTTTTGAATAGATCAGGTTAACAGACAGAATTTGTTTTTCTCTAATAGGGTTATTAGACACACTGGAATTCATGTCCATGTGGACTTGGGAGGGAAGCTAGAACCATAGCAATCAAGAGGAGACTGGATGCACTTTTGCAGAGTGAGAAATTAATGGATTTGACTGATGAACAAAAGGGAGAACAGACACAATGGACACTGACCTAACACTGATGAGAAAAGATGGATGTCAGCAGGATGGCCATAGCAGCAGCTCTGATTTTCTTTTATCAGATTTTTCAAATTTCTATGTTTTGAGAGAATTTTATTTAGTTAAGGTTGGAAAATTTCTGTATTTTGAGAGAATTTTATCTAGTTACAGTAGGTTAGGGAGTTTTATATTTATAAGCATAGGAAGTTAGGCATCTTTGAGTAGTGTGGAATGAATGCTTCAGCATTTAGCTGCTCACTCCTCATGGACACTGGTCAATCCTATTAGTGCAGATATACTGAGAACCAGTCCAAAGTATCCAGCCGGCATGTGCTATTGGTGAAAAGAATAAGTATCCAGTGACAGAGGTGGTGCAATTGGCTGTTGTGGTGAGACTCTGGTTGGTTGAAAAGCTGTCAGGAGTGGGTTGGTGCCCTATCCTGGTTTCCTGCAGTGCAGAGACTGTCTGGCAGTGTTTTTCTGCTGCTGTCTGACACTGTGTTTCTTAAAGATATTCACTCAAAGTCTGTTCCCAGTAGCCTTGTTGTAGTGCAGACCTACAGTAAATGTGTGCTTTTCTTGTTTGATCTAAGGGGAAGATTAAAGTTGCTTGGACTCTTCAGATCCTTTTTCTCATCATTTTTCTCATCCTAACTGTACCTGTCATCACCTTCTGCAATTTGTGGAATTTGTGTTAGCTACCCTTGCCATGGGACTTGCTTTGTGGGTAATGAATGTAAAGATCTTCTATGTCCACTCCTAGTGACCCTCTTTGCAAGAGACCATTTGGATAAGAACTCTGCCTACATTTGTGAGGATCTAGTATGTCCCTAGGAGATTTGGGGACATCTATTTGACTCTTGAAAGGAGGGATGTGGGGCAGGAAGCTCACAACAGTTAATCCAGTGGATTGGTCCTTGTTCATCTATAGCTCATTATCTGGTACTCTCAGGTACAGGGAAGAGAGGGCGATGACACCAGCTACCAGTGCCAGCACCACCACAGCCACCTGTGCACATAGGCATGGACAATTCCCTGTCTGTCTTGAGGCATTATACATAGCTCTACTTATTGTCATCTTCACAAATTGTCTTGTGTTCTTTCAGAAATCATGTTTCCATGTAACATAAATAAAAATACATTTGAAGTTTTAAATTATTATATTATATGATTTTATAGTGTATGGTTTGGAGTGATTGTGTATAGAAATCAGTAGCTGCTGAGATGTGCACATTCTAAAAGTTATTGTGCACATTCTACAATTAATATTCATCAGTGTTCCCTGATTGATCCAAATGGAGTTGCTGACCGAAAAATCTAAACAAATCTGGTGGCACCAGTTAGCGAGTGGTGCACAGAGATGGTTTGGACATGGAATGCGATAGTCAGCTCAGCTCTGTGTTACCAAACCATACTAATGAAAGCTTTTTTTTTTTTTTTGTTAAACAAATGCTGTCATAGATCTCTAAAGGGTCAGGACTGGATCGGGACCACATGGCACCTCACTGATGGACTTGGCAGAGCACAGTGAGATGCTTACAACAATGGGGAGCGCTGTACTAAACACAAGGTATGAAACCTTGTTAAAGTTAAACTGTCAGAAAAAATAACTTTTTAAAAAAAAAATCTCTGGGAACCATATACTATAACAAATAAAATATGGGCGATCATACACAACTTGCCCTGTGTTTCCATCGAGAGGTTGAGATACCAGCATGGACCTCTAGGAGCTTAAACTCAAAGAGGACCATATGCTGGTATCTCAACTCTGGATGGAAACACAGGCTCACTGTATATGACTGCCCATACTTCATTCCTTATAATATTATATTATATTGTAATACATGGGTGTGTGTGTGTGTGCCAAAATACACAACCACCAAAGGTTCCAGTCCTTTTGCCCACCATGCTCCTCAGCTGTGGAACTCCCTCCCTCTAGATGTCCGCCTAACACCCACTCATGACACCTTTAAAAAAGCACTCTGTCACTACCTCATCTCATCTGACCAATGCTCCTGCTTTAAACCTACTTAGCTCCCTGTCCTCCTCCCTGGCTGCAGTTCTTAACCTGCTTCTGCTAAACATCATCTCATTGTCTTTTCTCTTACACCTCTCCCCAGGTGCACCCGCTACTCGGCAGGCCTGCATCTCCAAAACTAACCCTGCTCCAAACCTAGTCTATCTCAGCTTGTGTATCCCCTGCACCATACCCCCTTGCACTTAGTATTTGTTCTGTTTCTTATATCCTTTTGGATCAGTACATATTTGCCTACCCACCCTTGTGAGGTATATTCCTCTCTCACCTGTCCCCAGCCACACCCACTACTTGCCTTGGCTGATATCTCTGAAGCTTTCCCTACTCCAAACATAAATAACCTCAGTTTTCCTATCCCCTGCATCTAACCCCCTTTGCACTTATCAGTTTGTTTCCCATATCTTCCTTGTCTGTTATAAAATTGTCTTCCTCCAGGGTCATATCTGCTGTATGTCTATTTTTTTTCTTTTTGTATTTTTTGTTTCCAATTGTTTAACCAGGTGAGACACACTAAGCTGAAAGTGTGTTTACAGGTGCAACCTGGGAGCACAGGGAAGTTAAGTGACTTGCTCAGGGTCACACAGTATGCAAGTGGGGCTGTGGGATTCAAACCCAGGTCTCCAGATTTGCAGCTCAGAGCCTTAAACCACTGCACTATACTGCCTCCCTTGCACTATACTACCTCCCTACATTTTACCCATGTATCTCTGATTTATTCCTTGTATTTTGTAACTACACTGTTTTGCTCTACTGCCAAATTGTCTCATCCAAATGCTATAACTGTAAAACATGTTCTGTACCCTACTCTCAAAACCTGGTATCTTATTTGTGCTGCATAACCTGCTGTGTAACACCATTGTTTATACCTTGCTGTTTATACCTTGCTGTAACTACCTTTTGTTGTATCTCTGTACTGTTTTACCCTATAACCTCTCGGGTTGTGCCTGAAAATAGTCATCTCTATGACTAGCACACCTACCCAGCAAACAAAAACTAAAAAACTAAAAAATATGGATAAGCCGTTTTAATACTATAGTAAAGAATTGAAAAAAATGCCATAATACCATCACCCAAGAAATGATAATACCATCGATGAAAAGTGATAATACTATTGCTCAGAGCTCATAATACTATCATTCAGTGCTCTGAGCAATAGTATTATCACACAAATAGAAGAGCGCAAGCACACCACTGTGTCCTGTAGAGCGGGAGCTGGCTTCAACTGTAACCATCCCATACAGTAAAAGCAGACTTGCCGCATGCCAAAAAAGTCTCATCTACAGCCAATGGTCCCTCGGCTGCTCACTCTAGATCCAAACAGAATCTTTTCTCTTTTTATTTCAACTTCAATGAAAATGTAACCCGCATAAAATAAAAAAATAAAACCAGCTGCTCAATCACTTGCTTACAAATGCCACCATGTTCCCAAGATAATTATTAAAAACAAAAAGAAGCACCAATAGAAACACATGCTGGGTGAGTCACAGCCATCTTGATGTTGTTGGGTCCATAGCAACACATGGCAAGCAGCTCCACTTAAAGAGACTTGCAAATATTTCACCACCCTCGGAGCTTTGCACCAGATTTCTTTCTTTCTTTCCTTTTTTTTTTTTTTTTTTTTGGTTCTGAACAGTAGAAACTCCTTGGATCCATATATTACAAAAAATAACAGATAGGGGACAGTGATTACTTGGCTATAATACCATCTCAAGGTTCACCTGTCCCTAGAACCTCTCGATGATATTATAGCCTTGTAATACACAGTCCCCTATCTATTATTCTATTTATATTACTACTTACTGTGCCAATAAATTTAGTGTCATGTCACTGGGTCAGTCTCTGCTATGTTCCTTTGCCAGCACCAGCTGAGGCATAAGAACCATTGTCCTGGCATACATTTCACAACTCTGTACAGAGTGATGATGGCTCTTGAGTGTCACAAAAACTCCTACGTGAGACTTCATGATCAACTGTTCCAGAAACAGGAAACAACATTGGAGGAGTCCAGGCTAGACGAAGAACACACTACAATCCCTAGCTGATAGTCTTAAAAAAAAAGGGATGTACCAAATTGTGACTTTTTCTTTCATATGTTATTTCATTTATTTTTACAAGTATCCTTCTACCAAAAAAAATCACACATCAACATTTTGCAGGAGTATTTACTTGCTTCATCGGGACCAATTTTGTTAATTCTACAACTCTAAAGAGAAATACATCCATTCTCCCTTGTAGGAGACATCACATGTGAATAACTCTTGCATAAAAAAACTGAAGTACAAATACATTTCATCACACTTCACATTGCCGGGCATGCCAGGACTAGACAGTGCATGAGGTGGTCTGTGCTGCAAATGCTTATTCCACTTCTGTTACCATATGAGCAGGCCTCCAAAGTGCCCAGTAAGCAACCCTTCCCATGGTCCTTCCAATGGTGAGTCCACTTGAATGTCCCACACACAGTTATTTAGGGTTTTCCACAGCTACCCAATAAAACATAATATTATACTATCATACAACTATTTGTCATGGTATATACATAAAATTAAATAATAATCAAGTACATTACAATACAACCCACAAAAGTCAACTAGCTCTTCTAAACACAGAACATTCATTATAACAAATCAAGTTGTCTTATCAGATGAATAAAATAATATTACATAAAAATTAATAAACCTGATTTTTATGTTATTATCATCAAATTACTATGTATTATCTAATATATAAAGCATGTAACATTAAAATAACAACAATAGAACAGATAATATAAAATGCTAATTATAATTTAAAAATATAATTATAAACTCAATTGTACTGTATGGGAGAATATAATAATGGCATGAGATAAATTGGAGAGTTGGAGACTGCAAGAGAACAAATACCTTGAGGTCAGAAATGAATAGCAACTAATTATATAGGTCACACTGGGTCATGGCAAACTTAGTGGGTTTTGTAGACTCTGTCACACCACCACAACATTAATCCACAGCAGATGCAACCAACAGTAGCTGCCAAAAGTAAGTGACAGCAATTCATATTCATTGCTGGCCTCAAGACTCCATACCTCTCCATCATTTGTAGGCAGTTTTACCATATGCTAATTATTGTATGGGGAGCCAAAGTAGTTAGCCTGAATTGGTGAAGCCAAACTGAATTTTCAGGCCCAAACTTTAAGCCAAACTGAAGTTGTCTTTGACCCACTTCTCTCACTTCTACATCAGAATGGTGCCTTGAATTTTTTTTATCTCCTAATTGGGTTCTGTCTCATTTATTTGTATATTTGGACTGTTTTAAATACAATTTCAGATGGTTATGGTTGAGTGTATCTTATATGTCTAGAAATGTTTTATAATTGTGGCAGTTGGGATTTATATACCAGTATCTTTTCATGTTCACTCGCAAAGCATGCAAACATATTAGTATTAGTTTGCTGTGGAAAGGCTTTTCGGGGTGTACCCCTTCTAAGGGAATGGGGAAATTGTTTAACTAGGAGAGGCACACTAAGCCAAAGCTTGTTTCCAGGTGCAACCTTGGAGCACAAGGAAGTTAAATGACTTGCTCAGAGTCACACAGTATGCAAGTGGGGACTGTGGGATTCAAACTCAGGTCTCCAGCTCAGAGCCTTAAACTACTGCACTATATTGCCTCCTGCTCTACCAACAGCTTTGAAATACCAGCTTGCCTCCATAATTTCACCGACTCTCTACTTTTCTCCTTCTTTTTTTCTTTAAGCCCAATCACAAGGCTGGAAAATACAAGCTGCATGGTTTTCTTATGCACTCCTAATTCTTCCTGCTTGAAACCACATCCCTACTTCCTGTTCCATGTATGTGCTACTGTTTTCTTAATTCATATGTGCAGCATTTTAGTGATTTGTTTCTCAGGGAATGGCAGAGGTGTTGCATCATTTATAGTATATCATTTGCATACCCATGGTGCAGTGCTTGCAACTAATGAAACTGATGTATTTTCATACGTGTTTAAACAAATATGCTCTAACATGTTCCTTCATTTCTCACTTTTAATAAGGAACTGTGTTTCTCTTCTTACCTATGTTTTATTTACTAAAAATTTAGCATTTTGGTCATCACAACATAAATAAACATGGCTGAATACAGGCAGCATGTTGTATGTATTTACTTATAATGCATATGCATAAATTTGCATCAGTCTGAACTATGACATGGCATTTGCAGACATGCCCCTTCTTCACCTAGTGCAGATACTGATTTGTACACAGCACCTCCAGTTATGGCCCAAAATATATGTGGTTGTGGAGATTGTTATTTTTATTGATAGCAGCTGTGAAAGATGTTACAGCTCGTCCCACTGGCTGTAGCATTTTTATGCAGCTATGAGGATTTCCACTGCAATACCACCCACAAGCTGCTGTAAATCATGGAGCCAGTTGTAAACCAGCTCCACTTTTGAGAATACCATAGCTGAGGAAAAAACTTTGGTTCTGCAAGTGGCAACCTACTTGTGCCAACATTTTCCCCACAGCTGCAGGATTTTTTTGACATCTTTCAGAATCTGGCCCTAATTTCTCACACTCTCTGCCTTTTCCCTTTCAAGTCCTTGCCCAGTCACAAGGCTCAAAAATGCAAAGTGTGGGTATTCTTGTGCAGTTCCTAAGTTCTGCATGAAACCTTTTCTCTTCTTTTGCTTTTGGTTCTGTGGTGCTGCCTAGTGTTTTCACAAACACTACACAACGGTATATACACCAAACAACAATCTTTGCTGCTTTACATTTTCTGGTCAGCAGCACTTCCTAATTATACCCTCCCTTAATCTTGGCTTCCTCCCACTGTGATATATATGATTTGCTGCACCATATTTGCTCTCTGTTCCTCCCCAATATCAGACAACCCCTCCACACACACACACACTCAAACACAACATGCTGCAGTGGTCTGTATACACTTGCCTCTCTGCAGCAACTGCTCTCTTCCCACTAAACAATTTATGGACCACCCCAAAATGCAACCATTCCTCATAATTCGCATTACCTGATGTCTGCTAATTGCTCTGTCCCCTCCCACTCTATAATCTTTGCACTCCATAATGTTCACCATTCCCACTAAGTCACATTATCTGCTATTTGCCACTTGATCTTTGTCCCTACCATCACTAATCTCTGCTTCACTAATGTTTGCAGTTCTTTGTATACATTAGCAGCTCTGCAACACTTGCTCTTTCCCCTGATCTCTACTAGAGATGCAGCAAATTTAAATTTCACCAGTGAAGTGCCTGCTTTGTGTTAGTTTTCCGCTATGTGGACTCCCATTTTAAACTCTCACTGCACCACTTTGTGTTGTAATTATGACTTCACATTGTGCACTCCTCCTTATTCTGCTTTAAGGCAGAGTGAGAATTCACAGGCAGCCCACACACATCACATGGCTTACACAATGTAGGTCACATGCTTCAGTCAGGCAGGCAGGCAGGAGGTTACAGACAAAAATGGTCTCCAACGTGGGCTGACTTATACATTTTGAATGGGGTGTGACAATAACAAATGGCTCGGCTCTGCGAATGGCTGGGGGTGGGGTGTGGGCATGTGATGAAGAGGGGTGTACAGGTGACAAGTCCACAAATGAAGTTATTTTCCCCATTTTACATACAGAAGTTGAAGTACCACTTGCACTAGATATAGTGCATTGACTACCAACACCACCACTGCTACTCTGACCACCACTTGACAAGATTTCAAAATCATAGCCCTCCCCTCATCATGCCTGTAGTAATCCTCTGGTGTTATTTCAGCTCTACTGCAGACATTCCTACTTGGTCTTACACTCATGGAAGGGGATAACATACTCATTAAGGTTGATGACGAGGGTGAATGCCCCCCGATGGCATTAGCTGCTATCTGGTGCTGGGTCCACAGTGCCATGTGCCTGTTCTTAAGATGTGTATGCTGGCCCCCATGCCCAGATGACTCCCCTTTTCACCTCAACACATACACGCATGGCAAAGCTGGCAGATTGCAACTGACTCATCATTTGCTTCTTGGACAAAAAAATCCCAAACAAGGGACTGTGATCCCCTACTTTTAACATGTCCCTGATGCTGCTTATTGGACTACGGTTTTTTTAACCCCTGAAATGGGGGGTGTGCTACATGATTTTTCAGGCTGGACACTCTTGGACTCCAAGTGACCACCACGACTACCTATGATTATTACTGGGTCATCATCATTATCATCAACAGCAACTGCTAAATCACAACTTTTTTGAGGGGGTGGGGAATTAACACCAAGAGACCCAGACACAGACACCTTGACTTTCTTTTTCTCCTGTTCCCAACAGGGGTCACTAACATCATTATCATATTCATCAATATCATCTGCATCCACATTTTCAGCTTGGATGCTGCCATGTGGAGAACATGTTCCAACCACAGCATTATCATCATCATCATCATCACCACCCGATATTTTTGCGCCATACTTTGAATTATTGGATGGCAAAAGCATGACCTCAACAGTGCTGGAAGAAATGTGACATTGCGAGTTATCGTTGCCAGCATCAAGAATCATGTTCAGCTACCACGGGGATGTTAATGGGGAGTATGACATCATCTACACTGTCAGTCACAGCTTTAGACTCAACTATATTTTTTGAAATGGTTAACTTGTCAGAAGTGGAACTTGAGGCAGCAATACTCATGCCGCAGAAACTGCACTAACACCACCAGCTGGGACATCATCTCCTCTAACTATGAGAGAAGCTACAGATTGCACTGTAAAAGACATTGATGGAGAAATGCCTTTACTGACATCAGCTATGTACTTCTGCGTACTACCATACCCACAGACAGTCTTGCCACTGGCAGCAGTGCCATGGCCAGAAACAGCTTTGCTTGCACGTCTCTTTGTAGGCATTTTGGGGAATCACCAAGAAAATTCTAAACAAATTTAGACTTCTGAACTTTTAGTCTGGGCCAGTGGATGCAAAGCCAAAAAAAAACAACTGTGGCTTGCAGATGGAGATTGGGCACTAAACAGGTGAAAAAGCACAGATAAAGATTGCATTGTGCAATCAAGAAGAGATGCAGGCACAAAGTCACAACAACACCTTAAGCAGTGCTCACAAGTCACAATCTAATCTGGAAAAGAATACCTTTTGCCGGTTGGGGGGGTGTAGTGCACTGCAGTAACAGTCCAAAACCAACACACTACAAAGCAGTATAAAATCATGCAGGTGTGGTGGATAGCAAGTTCACATAGCTGCAATTACTCTGTGGCACAATAAAATATGTCTGATATAATGGCACGCGTCACACACACACTCACACACAAACTACACTACAAGTAATGTGTAGCAAATTGAAATCTTCAGTAATATAACCAAATCTTTAAAGCAAAATGAAATTATGCACTGCTGCACCACAACGATCAGCAAAAAAAAAGTCAAGAATTACTAAAAATATTACTGTGTGTACATTAACACAGTTATACAAGAAAAATACAACCAAAACAGAAAGACTGCCTTTTTCTCCCATTTTTAACCTACCTCCACCACAGATATGCCCCTCTCCCAAAGCACACTTCAAGTGTCTGTCAGTACACAGAATGAATGTTCCAAATTTAATATTCAAAATCCTCACAAAAACAATAAACACTCAATGATATGAGCACAGGATGGTTTCCTACAATCAATGTACTAAATTTTGAGCAAAAAAAAATGGCTCAAAAAGACTTTTTTAACAGCTTTTAGAGGATTTGAATTGCAGAGCTCTGAGATGAAACTGTTTCCATCTTCCACTATACACACACTACACAGAACTGAAGCTGTGCTGAACACTCTAGAGCTCAAGTGACCTGCAGTCCCATGAATCACTGCAAAATTTGCCTTGGAGTTCAATAACAAGGTGAAGTGATGCAAAGTACATTGAGGTCTCTGTATTTCGCATTAAAATTGGTGCAGAAGTGGTTGTGGGGAAGGTGGAGTAATGCAAAGTCATTGTTATCAATGGATTTCGCTTTCCTTGTTATGACGCAAAGTACTCCGCTTCATGTTGTGCATTACTCCGCGGATTCCGCATTACTTCGCGAATTGCTTTACAGAGCAAATTTTGGCCACTTCACCCACCTCTAATCTCTACCCCACAACATGCTGCCATTCGCTATCATTCACATTAGCCCCTCTGTGGCACTTGCTTTCTACTCATCCCCTCCTTGATGCTCCCCACAAAAATGTCAGCATTGTCCCTACATATTATTTGCTCTGTGGCTCTTTCTCTCATTCATCCTCAAATATTTTGCCACTCTTAGTACTTCATATAAACTGTTGTGCGCCATTTGCTTTGTATTCCTTCCTCCTCCCAATCTCTCCCCCCCCCACAATATATTGCCATTCCTCATATACATGACATGCTCTCCAACTCTATCCTACTAGTATGCCACCTCTGACCACCCCCATATGCTTACATTCTCCATATATTTATTTTCTGTTCTCTGGCACTTGCTTTCTCCCCCATCTCTGGCCACCAACATGCCCCTTCCACATCTTTCACATTACCTGCTTTGTAGCACTTGCTCTTTCCCCCACTCGTAAATCTGCCTTCCCCAAAATCACATAATTCACCATAATTTTCCATATACTTCAGCAGTTGCTATTCCTCCTCTCGGATCTCTGCCTGCCCCCGTGCTGCCACTTACTGTCATTTACATTAGCCACTTATGGCACTTCCTTTCTAGTTCTCCTTTCCCCGATATCTGACCATCCCAAAATGCTGGCATTATCAGTACACATTGGTCTGTGGCACTTGCTGTCTCACCTCCTCTCCAGTGTCTACCTCCCCAATATGCCCTCACTCTCCCAATACATTAACCACTCTGCTCTACTTCTTTCTCTCCATTTTCCATCTCCTGCACTTGCTCTTTCCTCTGTTCCCCCACCCCACACCTTCCCCTCATCTCCTCTCCCCTCCCCTCCCACTCCTCCTTTCCCCACCCCACCCCTTCCTTTCCCTCACCTAAAAACTAAAAACATTTTGGTTTTAAAAGCATTTAAGATTGATTTTATTAATAATAATTTGTTTATTAATTAATGTTATTGTACAGTGCTTTGGTTTTGAAAGCACTTAAAAATAAACTTTTACTTACTTACTTACCTCCCCAACCCTCCCCTCCACAAACTATATCCCTCTCAGACTGTCTGCCAGTCACTGTAGTTCACATGAGCCACTCTGTGACAGCTGCTGTTTATCACTCCACTCCTTGATCTTCCCTCCTTGCTGCCATAATTCATATACATTACCTGTTACTTTCTATTGCCTACTACAGTTCGTAATTTTTATAACATATTTCTACTGCTTGCATTTCTTTTTCCCTATATCTTCCCAATACAGCACCACCACATCCTTGCTGTCTTTAGGTACAGCTCTTTTCATTTCTATCTACATTTCTCATGCAGTAGTCATAGTCGTATCTTTTTATTCATGAAACATGAACAGGAATAAAAACTCAGTTAAGCAATGTTCATTTTCAGTGAGGTCCCTTATGTTGCCCCAATTAATTTGTTCTCATTTTTTCGCATCCTAATTCCTGCCTAAACTCTTATCTTTGATTTTTATTCCTCATGCTAATGTATGTGTTAAGTTCATTTCTCAGAGAAGGACAAAGATGTTGCACAACTTTTATCATTTGCATATCAATGATGCAGTGCTTACAACTCATGGCATTAGTGTAGAGTATTCTCAGCATGTGGTAAGAACCAAGTAAAACAGTTGTTCTAACATATTCGTATACTTATTGATCACTTTAGGTAAGGAGCTGTGTTACTCTGCTTACCCGTGCTTTGAGCACTGAAAGGTAACGCATTTTGATTCTGAGTCATATGAATAAATACTGTAGGTAGCATTCTGAATTGGGAGAGGACTTTTTGGGGCGTGACTCTCCTCCACCTATCACAGCTCCAGAATAGTAAATCTCTTCCCTAACTCCGCCAACTCTCAGCTTTACTTCTCTATTTCCTTTTGAACTCCTTGGCCAGTCACAAAGCTGGAAAGTGCAAGGTAGAAGTTTTTCCTGTGCAACTACTAATTCCTACTTAAAATCTTACCTCTGTTTTTCATTCAACATATGCTACTTTTTAATACTTTTGCACAGGCCACTGTTTAAAAGTTTGTTTCTCAGGGTTTGGTATAGATTAATAATTTGTTGCACAGCCCATGTTATTTGCACACCCATGATGCAGCATATGGAATTAATGTTTTCTCACTCATAATAAAAAGCAAGTAAAACTGATTTTGTAACATATTCCTCCAATCATTGATCACTTTAGGTGCTGTGCTTTATTACTTTGCTTACTGTGTTTCAAACACAAAAGCATTTTGGTCATTACAATATAAATAAACAAGATTCAACAGATATAATGAATGAATGAGATGACAATGTTCCTATGTTAAAACTTCTGAATGAATAGGAATTATTAGACTTAATTGCAGAATGTCTTTACAAAGCATGTATAATTTTCTTCCTAATTCCACCAACTGTCTGTCTTTCTCTTCTTTTTCACTTTAAAGTGTTTGCCCAATCACAATGCCAGAAAATGCAAAGTAGATGTTTTTCCTGTGCAACTTTTAATTCTTGATGGAAATCTTATCTCTGCTTTTCATTCCACATTTGCTGCCATTTATTACTTTCATATGCATTAGTGTTTTGAACTTGTTTTTTCAGGAAATGGCAAGGATGTTGCACAACCCAAACATGCGAACATATGACAATGTCAGCAGAATAAAGCCATCAGGTCACTCTAATCTGCTCATACTGCAGGGTCCTCAGCATAAGCTACTGATCCTGTCCCTTCTCCAATTCACCCTTCCCATATGTCAACCCCTTCCTTGACCCTTAGTCTCCCCGTTACTCTGTCCCAGCCTCTCTTGAAGCTGCCTACCATTTTCAATGAAACCACCTCTTCTGGAACACATTCCAACCTGCCACAATGGGAAGGCTTTAAGCCTGAGGTTCAGTGGGTAGAGCAACAACGTCACTCCCCCTTCGGGCCTTAAAAGGCCATTCCCCCTGGACTGTTCCAGGATTCGTTTCTTCATTGCAGCTGGAGGCGCTTCCCCTCCTTCCCTCCCTGTTTCTCCTGCCTTGTAGTATGTCCTATCTCTGCAGTGCCTCCAGCTGCCAGTTCCTTCTCCTCTCGTTCTGTATTCCGCCTCTCCCATTTTGCATCCCTGCAGTTTGTTCTTGCTTCCCGCTTTTCTCCCACCTCTCAGCAGCCCTCCTTCTGCCTCTTGTCTTGTTCTCCTCCCCACCCATCTCTCGTACCTTGCCTTCCCTGTTTCTTCAGGGATTCTTCCCCGCTGCCTCCCCTCTCGTTGTTCATCGGTCCTGTACATTGTGCAATCTAGGTCTGGCATTTCCCCTGTCTCTCCTTTCCATGGCCTGCTGTGCTCCATTCCTTGCTTCTCTGGAGGACTCCCTAATCCTGCACTGCTGTTGTGTCCTGCCTGCTCCCATTGTTTCCTATCCTGCACTGCCTGGCTATCTCGTTTGGGGGTTTTGTTGTCAGCTGCTACTTGCCACCCCCTGTTGCCCTTACACGGCCACCAAACTTGCCCTGTGATTTTTTAGCAGGGATCCTTCTCTTGCTAGAAACTGCCAGAGGCTTCCAGTCCTCCATTCTCCTTGGACAGTCCTACACATTCCTGTCTTCTATGCCCTGTACATTCCTCTGTGCCTACCGGGATTCAGTGCTCACCTGGAGAGTGCCTGCCTTTGACACCGTACATCTTTTGCTTCCCTTCATCTTGCTTCTGGGTGTTGCTGCCTGACTTGCATTTTATGCCGCTATGGTGAGTTTTCTTACATCTCCTGCTAGTTTTTCTTCAAGCCCTCTGCTTCTGTATTTTGCCTGGGCACTGTCTCTGTTTTCCCTGTTTTTTTGGGGGGGAATTTTCCCTTCCCTACTATCACCCACCACATTACCCTGGCTACCTATTATTCTTGTTCTTATTCCCTGGGCTCTCCTTGGTCTGCCCACTGCCCTTACACTGCAGTCCTCTGGTTTTCTGTTCTTTCAGTCCTTCCAGCGACTCCCTTAGTTCTACTCACTTCCCACACTTTATCTGTCTTGGTGTTTTCTTGGCTGTCTATCGTCCTGCTGCCTCATTCGTGCTTCTCTGTTTTCTCTCCTCAGTATTGCCTGTGTCCACTGTACCAGGGGTGTCTATCCCTGTTGACTCCATTTGTTGCCCTCCTCCTCCCATTCCCTCCACCCTCCATTCCACTACTTCTATGACCTTTGCTTTCTTTTGTGGTTTTTCTCTATCCTGCCATCACTTTCCTTGTTCGTATCCTCCTCTTACCTTAGTCCATCTGGTATCCAGTTGCCTGAGTCCGGTTCTCTTTCACTTGGTCTAACCTCAGGGTATACTCATTTACATAGATTAGTCAAGCATATCTATCATTGGGTCTTATTTTATCTCATCGAACTACTGCACTCCTGCAGTTATTATCACCATTAGTCTTCTCCTGGCCACAACTGGGTATCCCTCAGTCCTTCAGCCTCTATGTGGGTCTACTCCTTCATGTTGACTACTCGAGTATAACCCTCTCTAGTCCATCCTACCTTGACTTGACCTGCACTCCACTAAGAGACATGTCTTCATGTCTATTGCCCCTTTTCTCTGGGCTGGCAGGCTTCTCTCCATCATTGTACATCATTCATTTCATATCTCACCTTAACCATACCAGCTTCCATGGCTTCACTCCATCATCGTTCATCTTCCACTTCATATTTCATCTTAATCATACTGGCCTTCCAGGTCTCATTGTCATAATTGTACACCATCCATTTCATTCCTCATCTTAAACCATTCAGACCTTCAAGGTTTCTTTCCATCATCGTACATCCTTACTTGCTTTTGAGCATCTAGTTGCAGATACAATGCTCTCATCCCTCAACAGCTGTCCATTTAGAAGGACAGGGCAAGCGCGTCCTCTAAACTTGGACTTTTTCTCCTTCCTCGATCTCAGCTTTAAATTGCTGTAGTGGAGCTGTCTGCAATCAAAAATGTCCTTCAACCTGGAGTGAAGGTGACCTAGGCCTTGGATCCCCAGAGGTTTCCTCCTCAAAGGTTTTTTTTCCTCTCCTCTGTGACAATGGTCATAATATTAGATAGGGTTGGAGTTTACTTAGGTTTCTGTAGTTTAGTTCTGCTGACGGATGGAGTCGGATGGTGGCCCTGGCTGTTCCCTCTCTACTTAGGAAGTCCTCCCTTCTGCATCTTGTCTGCTTTCCTTTCACTCTTTGTCCTCATCCTATCTTGTTCTTCTCCTGTCCTTCCCTTCTATGCATGTCTCCTTAATTTCCAGTCTCGATATATTCTGATATCTCGCCTCTTCGATGTGCGACACCCTTTTGGGTATTCTTTTTGAGTTTCTTTCTAAGCTACCTTTAGCCAAAGTAATTATTCCAGCAGCACCTATGGGGGAACCCTCCTCTAGTGTTCCTTGCATCATACCCCTATGGGGTGGTATATCCCATGGATAGAGAGGTGAACAGCCACAATATATTGAAGTCACACAAGCATACAGCTCATCCAGTTGCATAAGCACAATTGAACCCTCTCTGTGAGGAACTGCCTCATAGTCTCTCTTAAACCTCTCTCTAGCTTGAGACTGTGTCCCCTCACCTTTCAGTTCCCACCAAGCTTGAAGAGACCATCCTTATCCACCCTATTTATTTCTTTCAAATACTTGGAGGTCTGAATCATGTCCCCTCACTCTCTCCTCTCTTATAGGGAGTACATGTTAAGGTCTCCAACCTTTCCTCATATTCCTAACCTGCTGGCCCAAGATTATCTTCCTTGCTGTCTTTTGGATTGCCTCCAGCAGGTTAATGTCCTTTTTAAGATATGGGCACCAGTAATCTATACTTTATATCAGATGCTGCCAATATCATTTGCATATTAATGAAGCAGTCCTTGCAGCTCATGGAATTAATATATATTCATACAGTATGTGGTAAAAAGCAAGTACAATAAATGTTTGAACATGTTTCATAGAATCATAGAATCATGGAATCTTGATGGAAGAAAAGGACCATCCAGCCCATTCTAGTCTGCCATTTTTTCCCCCTACATCTCCGCCCTACCTGCCAGGCCCCACCCTCCTCCTGATACCCAGCCCCATATGCTTGTCCCATGCCCTCTTGAACTCTTCCACGGATTTGGCCTCCACCACTCCATCTGGTAGGTTCCAGGGATCCCCATCCTCTCTGTGAAGAAATGCCCTCTCACATTGCTCCTGTATCTTTTTCCTTGCAGTCTGAAGCTGTGCTTTCTAGTCCTGATCCCCTCCTTCCTCTTAAATAAACTTTCTTCTCCCACTTTTATTGAGCCCCTTTACATATTTAAAAGTTTCAATCATGCCTCCTCTTTCCCTCTATGTCTCCAGTGTGTGCAGATCCAGCTCCTTACACCTCTGCCCATATGACTTTCCCTGCATACCCTGCACCATCTTGGTTGTCCTTCTCTGAACCCTCTCCAATGCATTTACAGTATATCCTTGCTGAGATGTGGCCTCCAGAACTGAACCCCATACTCTTGGTGCAGCCTCACCATGGCTTTGTAAAGGGGCATTATTACCTCCCTCCTTCTGCTAGTAATGCCCCTGCCTATGTATGCCAACATTCCATTTGCCTTTCCTGCCACACTGCAACATTGGATTCCTACCTTAAGGTTTGAGAAGATTATGATCCTGTTCTGTTACTTTGATTTGCTCCCCACCTAGGGTGTACCCTACTCTTCTGCTTGTACTCCCCAAGTGCATCACAGCACACTTCTTGGCATTAAATTTCAGCTGCCATGTCCCAAACCATTTTTCAAGAGTCTTTAAGTCCTCTCTCATGTCCTCCAACCCCCTGGGGTGTGCAAGCTATTATATATTTTCATATCATCAGCAAATAGGCACACCCTCCTCCTCAAACCCTCCACAATATCACGGATGTAAATGTTGAAGAGAAGTGGACCCAACACTGATCCCCGTGGCACTCCACTCTTCACCCTCATTGTCCCAGAGTGCACCCCATTTGCCACCACCCTCTGAGTTCTTCCTGCCAGCCAGGCCTCCACCTAGCTTGTTATTTTCCCACCCAACCCCAGGCTTTCCATCTTGCTCACCAGCATCCTATGGGAACAGTGTCAAAGGCCTTACTGAAGTCCAGATAGGCCATGTCCACTGCCTTCCCAGTCAATCACCTGAATCAATCAATCAAAAAACTGAATTAGGTTTGTCTGGCAAGACTTCCCCTTCATGAAGCCATGCTGTCTGCTGTCCTGCAAGCCACTCTCCTTCAGGTAATCCACCACCCTTTCCTTGATGAATGCCTATATTACCTTTCCCACCACTGACGTGAGGCTGACAGGATGGTAGTTCCCTATCACCTCATTACTACCTCCCTTGTGTAAAGGCATGATGTCCACCCTCTTCCAGTTCTCTGATACTCTCCCTGAATCCAGGGACAAGCTGAAGAGCCTTGTCAAGGGTGCGGCCAACTCCTCTTTCAATTCCCTGATCACCCTTGGGTGTAACCCATCAGGCCCCATTGCCTTGTCCACCCTCAATTTGTCTAGCTCTGCCCTAACCTTATCCACAGTGAATGGGCTCAGATCCACCCAATTACCGTCCTTCCCCTTTGTCTTTAGCTCAGGTCCCTACCTTATTCCTCCTCCATGAATACTGAGCTAAAGTACTTATTTAATAACTCTTCTTTTTCACAGTCCCTTTCCAATTTTATTCCTCCCTCCCCCCTCAGCCTAGTAATACCCTTCCTTGCCCTTTTCCTCTCCCTCACACATCTGAAAAAGGTTTTATCCCTCCTTTTGGTGTTTGTTGCTATTTTCTCCTCAGTATCTGCTTTTGCCCTTTTCATCTTCTTCCCTGCCAGACTCCTCTTTTCCCTATACTATTCTTTATCTTCCTGGCTGAGCGCCCTCTTAAATTTTCTGAAAGCCCTCCTCCTTTCCCTAACTGCCTCCACAACCTCCTTTGTAAACCAAAGCAGTCTCCTTCCCCCTTTTGCTCTTCCTAACTTTTTTTATGCACATTTCCACAGCTTTCAGTACCCCTCCCTTAATAGCTTGCCGTAACTCCTCCGCTGCCCCTATATTTATTTATTTATTTATTTAAGAGATTTACCAGATAAGCATACTGAGCGAGATCCACTTGTTTCCAGATGCGACCTGGGAGTTACATACATACATACATACAACTGAAGCATAGGCAGTGGTACAATACAGCAGGTACAGAAATGAGTGCAATAAAGGGTGGTACAATCTGGTCCAGGAAAAGTTACAGGCTGGACTGGACATATATACATACATACATACAACTGAAGCATAGGCAATGTTGCAATACAGTAGGTACAGAAATTAGTGCAATAGAGGGTGGTACAATCCGGTCCAGGAAAAGTTACAGGCTGGACTGTGCATTGGGAACTTACATTCTCACTTAATTCAGAGTACCTGGGTTACTTAAAGCATGAGCAGGCAGAGACCCATTGGTGGAGACAACAGTTTAGGTCACTTTTACAGTTTAAGGCACAATACGAAGCCTCTTGCTAACAGAACTGGGCTGCAGGTTGCAGTTACATGTGACAGTGAAATGGCTCGGAAGGAGAGTATTTATGGTCCTAGGGGTGGCGGACAGCCTAATATCAGCACGGAGGTCATTCCAGAGTTTGGGCAGTCTGTATTTGAAAGCAG
Source organism: Neoceratodus forsteri (assembly GCA_016271365.2). Taxonomy (NCBI): domain Eukaryota; kingdom Metazoa; phylum Chordata; order Ceratodontiformes; family Ceratodontidae; genus Neoceratodus; species Neoceratodus forsteri. The sequence goes on along the minus strand of CM057455.1, from coordinate 759,944,878 downwards.
ATTGGCCCTTTGTGGTATGCATAAAAGGGATAAGCAAGAGTCTCGAGTCTGAACCTCTCAAGGAGTATGCCGGGGAGGGTTGAGCTGACAGGGTGGAGCTGAGATATGTGGAGATGGAGTTGGACCAGTACTTCGCTATGAGATTTGCACAATGCAGCTGGTGCCTGGAGTGCAGCGAGGGGAGATCTAGGACTTTATACAGATCGCAGTGATGGGTGGAGGGGGGCATTCTAGGATGAACCTGCAGAAAGAATGAAAAAGGGGGTCCAGGTTTGCCAGGGTGGTTGGGGGAGCTGTACTGTAGACCACATCACCATAGTTGAAGGTGGGGGGATCATTTTGAGTACTAGCTCCCTCCTGACTGAGGTGGGTAGGCAACCTTTGTTACGGTAGAGTGCTCCTAGTTTAGGATGTAGTTTTTTCTGGAGGGAGTCGATGTGGATGGCGAAGTCTAGGTGGCGATCAAGCCATACACCCAGGTACCTGAAGGAGGTGCATGATTCCAGAGTGGTACCATCTAGTGTATGGAAAGTGGGGGACGTAGCTAGTTGGGTGAGTCACTGTTGCAATACCGAAAGTTAAGGAGACGGTTTTCTTTGTGTTTAGGAGGAGTTGGTTAGAGTTAAGCCAGGTTTGGGCGGCATCAAAGTCCTGCTGTAGGGTAGAGTTTAAGGCCTCACAAGATAGACCAGAGGTGTACAGGACGGTATCATTCACGTACATTTGTATAGCTGAGTTTGGGCATACCAGTGGGAGGTCATTTAGAAATATGGAAGAGAGCAGGGGACCCAGGACAGAGCCCTGGAGAACACCCCAGGTGACTGGGCGGGGGATGTGGACCAATTTTACTGTTTGTTGCTGGCCAGATAGGTAGGCATGGAACAAGCTGATGGTTAGGTCAGATTGGCCTCGTCCTGCAGTTTTGTGAGGAGTTTGGGATGGGAGACAGTATCAAAGGCCTTTGCCAGGTCAATGAATATAGCGAGTGAGGAACCCTTTGTCCATGCCTGGGCGATATCATTAGTGAGCCTTAGTAGAGCCATGGTGGTGGAGTGGGATTTGTGAAACCCTGATTGGTAGGGGGTGAAAAAGGAGGTTGAAACAAGGAATTGTGTGAGTTGTGTGAGGGCTAGGTGTTCCTGTAATTTTTCCAGAATTGGGACAAGGGAGATAGGGCGGTAGTTACCAGACTCAGATGGGTTGCCACCCTTTGGTAGTGGAATGACTACTGCCTCCTTCCATGCTGTTGGAATTTGTGCAGAGAAGAAGAAACAGTCGAGGAGGTTGGCTAGAGGAGCTGCGATAGCAGGGGCAGATAGGTATAGGAGTTTTGCATCTAGGCCTAATGGGCATTTACCTTTATTTGGGTTAAGGGAGTGGAGGGCGGCTAGGACTTCTATGGTTTGGACCGGTTGGAAAGAGAACTTGGTGGCATGGGGGGAGTGCTGGGCAGGTGCGGGGAGGATGGGTGTGGGAGGGGAGGTTTGTAAGTTTGACAGGAGAGGCTTTGTGCAGTTGGTGAAATAGTTATTAAAAATTGTGGCAACTTCGAATGGACTGGATACATTTTTGCCCTGAATAGTTAGGGTAGGAGTTGGCAGCTGAGTAGGGGGAGTGAGCAAGGATTTAATAGATTTCCAAAATTTGGTTGGATGGCTAAGATTAGAGGAAAGGGCTGCTCGGAAGTAGCTATTTTTGACTGTCTTATGGCTTTGGTACAGTTGTTTCTGAGAGTACGGTAAAGCTGCAAGGATTCCAGTGTGCCTGTTTACCTAAGTTTATTCCATGCCCCGTCTCTTGCACGACCCCTGGAAATAATATCGGCAGAGACCCAGGGGAGATGGGTTGCTCTTACCCTTTTGTGTCTGAGGGGGGTGTGATGGTCCCATACAGCAAGAAATTGATTACTGAACGTGGCGTAGGCAAGGTCAATGGTAGGTGCCAGCTTGATGAGTGACCAATCGGCTGAGGTGAGATCATTTAGTAGGGAGTTGAGGCAGAGAGAATTGAATGCTCCTGTGCGGAGAGACCTTGGTGGGAGGTGGTTAGTGGGTCTATGCACCTTTCTGATCACATAGATCATGTGGTGGTCGCTCATTGAGTCAGGTAGGAGGCCAGCTTTTATAATCCTGTGTGGGTGTGTTGTGAGCGCCCAGTCCAGGAAGGAGTGGTTCAGAGATTTTGGATTTAGGCGGGTAGGTTGCTCGATCTGCTAAGAGAGGTTAAGGGCTTTAATCTTGCTGCATAGTTTTATGCAGTCTTTGTCTAGCCAGTTGTGGTTAAAATCTCCAAGGATATAGAGCTCTCCGGCACTAGCCAGCTCTTTAAACGAACCCAGGAGGTCCATTATGGTGGATGCTGGGGTAGCAGGGACACAATATATCCCAGCTACAAGCACCAGAGTGCTATGGGGTAGGACTAATTTTACCATCTTGGTATCAATAAGGGGTGTGTTATGTGGTAACTGGACAGAGGTATACCAGATTTTTTAGATAGATAGATACATGGCTATGCCACCTCCTTTCTTGCTGCCTTGTCTATCCTGCCTTAATACAGTGAATCCAGGCAATGCAATTTCAGAGACAGCATGATGGGGTTTTAGCCAAGTTTCAGTTATTATGCAGATGTCTGGTTTGAGGGTTATGGCAGTGGTTTGCAACTCCAGGACTTTGTTTAGCAGGCTGCGGATGTTGAGGTGAATTAGGCTAAGGCCTTTTGGCAGGGTTTGGGGGATGGGGTGGGGCGGAGGGCCAGGGTTTGTTTCAACATCACCCGCCAGTAGTAGCAACAGGGTTAGGTATTGTAGGGTAGTGTGCCATTTAGTTTTAGTTTTAGATTTGGGGTTGGTAAAATTCGGGGTGTGGTTGGGGATTGTCTTGACAAGGCTGCTTAGGGCATATACTCTCAGGGTGAAAGATGGGAGGACGACGGAGGGGTATGAAATCCAAGCAAGAGACGGTGGCTGAGCCTGTTGTTCCACAGTAGGTGTGTTTAGGGGGTGTGTGGGGGTCGAGACTGAGCAGGTGAGAGGGATATTAGGGTCATTTTGGGGCAGGGTGGATGGGGGAAGCAAGACAGGAGGAGTGTCAGCGGTTATCAAAATTAAAATGTAAAGGAGCATTTTTTTTTTATTTTTTATTTTTTTTTAACTTTCTTAACAGTAGCAAGCTGTAATCAGTGCCAGCGGCCTCTGCTGGTGAGTTCTTATAACCTGCAAATCTGAAAGTGGGCTGATAGGTTTTTGAGCGTCACCTGACCTCTCAAATTACCTATAAGTTAGAGAGCCGACCAAGGGTGGTGATGGGGGCGGTGGGGAGCCGGCGTGCAGCGCTGGTGGGGCAAGACCTTAGCAGCACTGCTCCGGGCATCCCTGAGCTGCTCTGCCACAGGTTTACAGGTTTACACAACAAAGGCTTCAGCTCTGGCTCTCCGGCCTGTCGTACCTTGCGGGATGTCTTGCTGCTCGGGGGGGGGCTCCGAGGCCCTAGCGACTTCATGGCGAGATGGGGGAAGGCAGTAGTCCCCTGCCCTCATGACCCTGCTGTGGAGGAGAAGAAGGAAAGGTGAGCTTTATTTACACCTGGAGGTAGAGGGGCATTGTGTGTTCGCCCAGGTAACTTGAGCTTTCTCCCCGATTACACTGCTCTAATTTGCCTTCCAGTTTGCCTTCCCTTTTTGAGCTACAAAATATGCTTAGTGTTCACCCAGGTAACTTGATTACACTGCTGTAATTTGCATTCCAATTTGCCTTCCCTTTTTGTGCTAAAATATGCTTTCCATTTTTTTTGTACCCCGATTTTAAATTGCTGGAATTTTTTTTTTTTAAACAGGGTCCCCTTCTGCACGATTTGAACTTGCTTTCACGCGTATAGGCATGGGGAAAATGGCAGCCGAGTGTGTTGCCTCCACCAGCAAGTGCTTGCTCCACGCTTCTTAGAGTGACTAATACGGGATGCATAAAACTCAGACTGCAAGGCCAGGTAAGAGCTTAATCTGCAGAGGAGAGTCAGCCTGGTTCTGCAAGCAGTTTGCTTTATTTTAAAGCCCGGGATTACAATCAGGTAGCCTTTTTAGTATATTAAGGCTGAGGTTACAAGCAGTCACAGGCAGAGGCTAAGTTAGTAACAGACCGACCCACACAATAGCAATTTAAAGCTGACAGTGTGAGCTGCTATTAGCAATTCGGAGTAGCATTACAATATTGTGACTAAGGATATGAGCTAAATTACAACAACCAGGTCTCTTAAAGTAACAGGCAGTTTTACGGTGGCTACTGTATGGTTGTCGGCCAATTAAGGAACCAGGGACTAAACCCTGGAACCACAATGCATGTAGCAAGAAAGCAGATCACATAATCTATCTAAACTCATCTGCCGATTTAAATTCAGAAGACCTTAGCAGCACTGCTCCGGGCATCCCTGAGCTGCTCGGCCACAGGTTTACAGGTTTACACAACAAAGGCTTCAGCTCTGGCTCTCCAGCCTGTCATACCTTGCGGGGTGTCTTGCTGCTCGGGGGGGGCTCCAAGGCCCTAGCGACTTCGTGGCGAGATGGGTGAGGGCAGTAGTCCCCTGCCCTTATGACCCTGCTTGTGGGGTGTCTTGCTGCTTGGGGGGAGCTCTGAGGCCCTAGCAACTTTGTGGCGAGATGGGGAAGGGCAGTACTCCATACCCTCCATTGTCTCCCTTACTATTCTTCTCATCTTGTCAAAGTCCATGTGTCTGAAGTCCACGACTGTAGTAATGGTTTCACTTGTCTCCCTCCCTGCTCTGACCCTGAACCTTATTGTGCTGTGGTAGCTGTTGCCCAAGGAATCTCCCACCTGTACCTCCGCCACACTCTTCCCATTTGTCAGGACCACATCCAGCTGGTTGTTGCCCCTTGTCGGCTCCCTGACTAGCTGTTGCAGGAATACCCCCTGCAGCGCAGCTAGTATCTCCCTGCTCCTTGAAGATGCTGCATCTGGAATTTCCCCATCTACATCTAGGAGGTTTAGGCCCCCCCCCCCCACCAGCAGTAGTTTTGCTTTTAGGGCCAGCCTTGTGACTGCCTGAATTAGCTGTTGATCGCCCTCCTCTCCTTGCGTAGGTGGACTTTACACCAACCCCAGGCCCAAGGATTCTCCCGTCCTCCTGCCTAGTGTTACCCATAGTAGCTCAGTCTCCCCATCCTCCTCTTGTCCTTCAGTTACACTTATGTCAGTCCTGATGTATAAAGCAACTCCCCCCTTTCTTACCCTCCCTATCCCTTCTGAACAGTCTGTAACCTGGGATAGTCATTTCCCAGGTGTGCAGCTCTGCCCACCAGGTCTCACTTATAGCTACTATATCTAGTCCTTCATCTCCCATGATGGCCTTGAAGTCCACCATCTTATTTGCTAAGCTTTTGAAGTTGGCTGCTAAGCCCTTCCATCAGGTTCCCCCTCCATCCCCCCTTCACTATTCTCCCTCATGCCCAATATTTTTGTGGGGAGGCTGGTAGCCCCCATTTCTGCTGCCTTGTGGTACAGATCTTTCCCACCCTTCCCCGATCTAGTTTAAATTGCAGGTTTCTTCTATGAACTCTTCTAATTTGCTTTTTAGTAGTACTGCACCCTCCCTATTCAGGTGCTGTATGTCTTGATCAAATAGGCTCTCATTCCCCCACGTGGATCCCCAGTCCCCTACTAACCCATACCCCATTTGCTTGCACCACCCCACCAGCCACTCATTTAACTCATTAATCCTCAGCCTCCAATCAGTACTTGCCTTTGGTATTGGCAACACCTCAGAGAAATCCAGTGATTTGAATCCCAGACTGCTGCAGTATCTAGCAAGTGCTCTAAATCTGGCTTGCACCTCCAACAGGCTTTTTCTCACCAGGTCATTTGTTCCCAGGTGGAACATCAAGTGCGTTTTCTCATCCTGCTGTTTCCCCCTTGAGGGGATATAGTGAATGACCTCTGCCACCATCATGCCTGACAGACACTCAATGCATACTGTGCTACTCTTGCCTCTGTCATCCCTTTATAATTCCTTTTATTATAGAGTCCCCAACAAGTAGGACCTCGTTCTTCATCACCTTCTGTTTACATTTCTGTTCTATCCTTCTCCCAACTCCTTCCATTTAATTTCCCACCCTATTCTCATTATCCACTTTGTCCATTTCATCTTCCAGTGTACTGTCTTCCCCTGCACTCCCCTAGCTCCATGCCCCCCGCAAACATGTACTGCTAGGCTGCCCGCCTCTGCCCCCCATCCACAAGCTTTTTCCTTCCACATTGATCTTCCCCTAACCATGCCCTGCTTGAATTCCCCAGAGAACTTTCCCCTGTCCCAGCCCTATCTATCCCTAGCCCTTTTGAACCTGAGCATCCTGTCTCCCCCTTTTAGGATTTACCCTTTCTGAGGTTTGTTCACCCCTATGCCCCATCCCTATGTTTACTACCCTCCTTATTCTTTCCTGAAAGGGCATCCCCCTTTTCCAATTTTCCTTCACCTTCCTTCATGCTTCCTTCTCCTATGTCCCCTCGATACTCCTCAACTCCACTTTCCTGATTTACTCTCCCCTAGTGGAGCATATCTGTTTTTCTGCTCCAAGCCCACTGTCTGTATCCCCCTGGCTGGGGATCCACCCCTTGCTTCCTCCTCCTCTCTTTCCCTCTGTATGGGCTTTAGACCTTTATACTTAACCTCCTGCCATTCCCTCTGGTTTCCATTGTGCCCCTTTCTGACTCTATCTGGGATTCCTGTAGCCCCACTAGAGCCATCCCCTAAGCCTCCTACCCTGCTTCCATACTCCCTTGTTTTCCTCCAGTCCCCATTGCATCTTCCCCTGCCTATTTCTGTATCTGCTCCTTGCCCCCTTACACCTCCACCTTTAACCATTCCTTGCCTCCCACAGCTCCCCCTCTAATCTTTATTGCTCCCTCAGTGGATCCCCTCCTGTCCTCCATACTACTCCTAACCCTTTCTCTTTCCCAGTTTAGCATCCATCTCAACCATCTCACCTCCTCCTTCAGCTGTGCAAGCTGCCTAAATACTATGCAATTCCCACATTCCAAACTATAGGCAGTACCATGGCCAACCCACAATCAGTGCATCCCACCATCCTCCCAAAGATGCCCCCAGCCATTGTAGCCTTGGGACCATGCCTAGGACCTGCCCCCACCCTGCTCCATTGACCCCTCCAATTTGTATGCCCCTCCATTTTCCCTATGGCTTATTGCAAGCTTTAGTTTTCAGCCCATAGTGTGAAAATTCCCCCAGCTCAAAATATCAGTATCCAGACCCTGTGGCTTTAGATTCCAGAACCTGAAACTCCAGTGGCTAGGATTGCAGGCCCTGAAGCAACTTCAGAGTCCTATGTATCACAGAACTAAATAAACAGTGCCCTAAAAATACAGTACTTGAGCTTTTGATTTCAGAAATTCCCACGATTTCCCCCTGGTTTCACAGAATCATTTATAACCATTGAAGCCCCATAAATGTCACAAGACCTTAGTTTTTGAGTATTATAAGCACCAAAGAAGTCCCAATTATACCACAGTACCCCAGTTCTGCTCCAAGAATGCCACAGTACCTTAGTTCAGAAGTTTTTAAAAGTTCCAAAAATATGCCACAGTACATTAGCAAAGAAGAAATTTAGCTCTGGAATGAAAAATATGCCACTGTACCTTTGCTCAGAAGAAATTTCACTCTGGAAGAAAGCCAAAGTGTCACAGTTCATTTGCAGATGTTTCTGTGCCACCTGCTAGCAACAGAGATGCCCCTTTCCCAGCCCCCTTGTCTGCCCCTTTTTGTTTCTTTCCTTCTCTAAATCCTATTTACTTTACAGATCTGTACTGTCACTAGTCATTAGTGGTATAATGTATCAAGATTTGAAACTGATTGCCCTGGCTATTGTTGTACTGATCTTACCCCATTTTCAAAATCTTCAATAAATCGCTCACTCTGGCTGCATTCCCCAGCATCTGGAAACAAGCCATGGTGACACCCATTCTTAAGATTGGTGACGGGTCCTGCATTTCAAACTACCAGCCAATATCCATCCGCCATTTTCCAAAGCCAGGAAAGAATAGTAGTGAATCAAATCATTGACCACCTTCAAAAATACCAGTTGCAGTGTCACCAACAGCATGGATTTTGGAAAAATCACAGCACTACTACTGCCCTAGTAGATGTCACTGAATACATGCACTGTGCATTGGATGATGGGGAGATGGTTGGAGCAGTCTTCATTGACTTTACAAAGGCCTTTGACACGGTCACCCGCCCACTCCTCCTGAAGCAGCTTTGTTTCCTGTTAATATCCTCTAGTGCTATTCGTTGGTTTACTGACTACCTTTCCGACAGAACTCAGAGAATTAAAGTAGGCCCAGCTGTCTCCAATGCCAAACAAGTCACTTTAGAAGTACCCCAAGGTTCAATACTAGGACCGCTGCTGCTCAGCCTGTTCCTAAACAAGCTCCCTGAGGCCTGCAACAGCAAGCTCATCCTGTATGCAGATGATTCTGTCATCCTTAACAGCATCAAGCCACTGAAGGATGAGCTGCAAACTATTTCGCCAATGGGAGGGGTGGTTTAGTTCACAAAAACTCTTAATAAATTACAAAAAAAATGAAAGTCATGCTCCTCTCCAGTCCTCAAATTAAGAAACAACACTCCTCACTAACTATAATCAATGACAAGCTCCTCCCACTCGAACAGGTGTATTCTTTCAAGTACTTAGGGGTCACAGTAGATGATACCCTCTCTTCTGCTCAGCATATCGACCAGGTGGCAAAGACAGTCTACATCAAGCTTGGAGTGCTTTATTGACACCAGCATAGCCTCACACCAACCGCAATATGGCTCCCAGTCTCCAGCTCTATTCTATCTATTACAGATTATGGATCAGTATCCTATGGTGCTACCACCAACACAGCTCTTAAATGGGTAGCAACAGCCCTTAACAAGGTTTGTAGTCTCACACTCGGTGCAGATGGGTTTGCCCATACCTGCACACTTTATGAGCAAACTAATTGGCTCATCCTTGGAAACAGAATCAAACTCCAAACTTCCCTCCTTGGTAAGAAGGCCCTAATGGGGAGTTTACCACCCTGCATTGCAGATATGCTAAACCCCTCTGAAAACAAGTACAGCACTAGAGGTAACACTCTGAGTTCACTGCGAGTCCCTTTTTGGGGAACAGCACTCGGACAATGCTCTTTCTCCTATAGAGCCCCACACTGACTAAACAAGGTCCTTGATGCCTTACACAATTCTATGAACTTGCCGGCCTTCTATGCTAATCTGAAACTGTTCCTAGTTCACAATAGCACCTGTGAGTGTCAGCAATGAGCCCCCCTGCCCAGTGCCAACCTCCTAGCCCTCTTGCTATGCTCCATTACCCTAACACCTTAGGTCAGTCTCATCCATGGTCACCTAGAATCACCAGATTCCTATAGGACTCACCAGGCCCCCTCCCACTCAGGAGGGAGCAATACTACACCTGGTACTCTCAAATGGAGAGAGGATCACAAATTTAGAAGTCAGTAGACATCTGGGAACAAGCAACCACTGCACAGTGTGCTTCACAATAAGCACAGCCATGGAGACAAGCCATACAAAAACAAGCATACTGGACTTTAGAAGGGCTGACTTTGGCAAAATGGGTGAATATCTGAGGACTACACTAGCAAATGGCCAAAAAGGAGGAGTGGAAGAACAATGGAGAAAAATCAAAACTGCCATCATAGAGGCAACAAACCTTTGTGTGAAACAGATAAAGAAAACAAAGCAGAGTAAAAAGCCACTATGGTTCTCAAAAGAGATGGCAGGGAAGGTTAAGGAGAAAAAGGCTGCTTTCAAAAAGTATAAGGCATCACAGAAGGAGCACAACAGGGAACTGTATCAATTAAAGCAGAAAGAAGTGGGGAAGGCAGTCAGAATAGCAAAAGCCCAAACTGAGGAAAAATAGCCAATTCAGTTAAGAAGGAATAAAACCTTCTATAGGTACATTAGGGAGCATAGAAAGGTTAAGGGAGGAATAGTGAAGATTAATAAGGAGAGGGAGGTGGGCGGAGGGAGACAGTGAAAAGGCAGAGATACTGAATGAATACTTTTGCTCAGTAGTCACAAAAGAAGATGAGAAGGAGTTACCTAAACCAGACAATAGAAGCACTCTGGGTAGGGGGGGTTGACACCAGTCCATATACAGAAGAAAGAGCCCTGAAAGAACTCCTAAAACTCAAGGTGGACAAAGCAATGGGGCCTGATGGGATTCACCCCAGAATCCTAAAAGAACAAAGGGAGGACCTAGTGACACCACTGATAACACTTTTTAACAAATCATGGAAGGATGGGGTGGTTCCTGAGGACTGGAGGAGGGCAGATGTGATTCCCCTTCACAAAAGTGGGAGCAAGGCAGAAGCAAGAAACTACAGACCTGTAAGTTTGACCTTAGTGGTAGGGAAAATGATGGAATCACTTCTGAAAGAAAGAATTGTTCAGTACCTACAGGCCAGCGGGGCACAGGACCCAAAGCAGCATGGATTTACAGCAGGAAGGTCATGTCAGATGAATCTAATAGATTTCTTTGACTGGGTGGCCAAAGTAATAGACCAGGGAGGGCTGTGGATATGGCCTAGCTAGACTTTAGCAAGTCTTTTGACACAGTCCCACACAAAAGATTAATAATCAAGTTAGCCAGCCTGGGAGTGGGTCCCAGGGTGGTAGCCTGGGTTGCAAACTGCCTGCACTACAGGACACAGAAGGTAATAGTGAGTGGAACACATTCCGAAGAAAGGGGGGTCACTAGTGGAGTACCTCAGGGTTCAGTACTGGGTCCAGTCTTCTTTAACATCTTTATAGGTGACATTGCAGAGGGTCTGGAGGGAAAGGTATGCCCCTTTGCAGATGATACAAAGATCTGTAACAGAGTTGATACACAAGGGGGTAGAAAGGAAGAGAAGGGACTTGGCAAGGTAGGAGGAATGGTCAGACATATGGCAACTTAGATTCAATGCAATGAAGTGCAAAGTAATGCACCTGGGAAACAAAACCAGGAGAAGAGTACACAATAGGAGGGAGGTACTAACAACAACAAAAATGGAACGGGACTTGGGGGTAGTCATATCAGATGATCTAAAGGTTGGTAAGCAATGTGAGAAGTCAGTAAGGAGAGCCAGGGGGATACTGGGATGCATAGAAAGGGGCATCACAAGTAGAACAAGCATTTGTCAATGCCGAACATTCGCTTGCAGGTATTTGCAGTGGTGTTTGGCATGTATGGTGCTTTACCCTAATGCCTTGTGCGATTGCTGGTAGTTGCACAATAAATTGTCAGCATGACCTTTTTGTTACCCCCATTGTGCGCTACATAGGCAGAAACACGTTTTGGGCAGGATGTGAAAAATGACAGCTGTACTGCTCATAAGGAAGTGTGGTAAAATGCCAATGTTGAAAATCTGGAGTGGAAATATTGAAAATTCGCAAACCTACGAGCGTGTGTGGGAACTGTGCAACGCACGCTCGTAAAACAATCATTTTTAGGAATTTTTTCACCAAATTTTCAACATTGCCATTTTAAAACCTCTGCTAATGAACAGTGTCACTGTGATTTTCTTACTGTGTCCCATACATTGATTTCGCACACCGACTGCGCCATTGTGCACTACATGGGGGAAAGACGTTTTGGGTGAGATGTGAAAAATGACAGCTGTACAGCTCATAAGAAGGTGTGATAAAATGGCAATGTTGAAATTCTGGAGTGAAAATATTGAAAATTTGTGAACTTACGAGCCTGCGTAGGAACTGCTCAACACACACTCGTAAAACAGTCATTTTTTGGAATGTTTGCACCAAATTTTCAACATGGGGTTTTTGGGACCCCTTTCTCATGAATGATGTCACTGTCATGGTGTTATTCGAGGCCGAAGGGTGATTTCATGCAGTGACTGCGCAGTGCCTGCGAAATCACCCTTCGGGCCTGAATAACGCCATGACAGTGACATCATTCATGAGAAGGGGTCCCAAAAACCCCATGTTGAAAATTTGGTGCATAAATTCCAATAAATGACTGAGATATGCAATAAAGTTGAAACCCCCCTCTCTAGCCCATTATACAGCTTACCGGCACTTCCTCAGTTCGTGGTCAGCTTTGAAGAGTGCAGACGTGTTCCCGGTCCACTGAAGATCATCACGCCGGAGTCCGGAGGTAAGTATGGGGTGAGGGGGGTGTGGAGAGGCTGGGTGTGCAGTGGGTGGGTGCGGGTTGTGGGAGGGGCTGGGAGACTCGCCATGGGACCATTTTTATTTTACAGGTTTAAAAAAAGATGAAGTTGGACGTTTGCCACACTGGGGTGGGCTCCCAGCATGGCAGAAGATGTGTGGGGGCGAGAGCTGACGGGGATTGGGCACCCTGTCGGCAAACTATGCGGGGGGCGAGGAGCCGACGGGGATTGGGCACCCTGCCGGCAAAACAAAAGCGAACATTTGCCACGCTGGGTGGGCTCCCAGCATGGCAGCAGGATGGCTTGGGGGCCGTGGAGCCAGCGGGATTGGGCACCTGTTGGCCAAACAACATTGCCATGCTGGGTGGGCTTTGGCGTGCTTGCAGCTGGGGGGTGGCGTGGCGCACGGGGGCGCGTGGCGCAAGGGAGGGACGCAGTGGTGCTCAGTATGGCAGCGCTGCTTTCCTTTGAAGCAGAGGAACACCGCTGTCATACTGAGCTCCTGCACCCATTGGTGCAGGACCGCCACGCCTGCTGAAGGGAGCAGTGCATTGGATGGGAGAGGCACACCTCCAAGTGTGCTACTCTCCCAAAATGTTCCTTGTGCATGTGCACAAGTGAACGTAAAAAGGGAAGTGGTTATCCCTCTGTACAGACAGTTGGTAAGATCCCATCAGTACTGTGTGCAGTTTTGGAGACCTCATCTACACAAGGACATAGACAGGATGGAAGCAGTCCAGAGGAGGGCAACTAAAATGGTGCAGGGTCTGCATCAGAAATCATATGAAGAGAGACTGAGAGAGCTTAATATGTATACCCTTGATGAAAGGAGGGACGGGGGGGACATGATAGAAATGTTCCAGTACCTCAAGGGAATCAACAAAGTCCAGGAGAGTAGCATCTTTCAGAAAAAGAGATGTGTAAGAACAAGGGGACACAATTCAAAGCTAGAGGGGGGCAGCTCAGGGGTAATGTGAGGAAATCTTTTTTCATGGAGAGAGTGGTGGATGCGTGGAACTGCCTTCCTGGGGAGGCTGTTGGGGCTAAAACAGTGGGGGAATTCAAACATACATGGGACAGACACAAGGCAATTGTAGTGGGGGGTGGCAGGAAATTGGCTGTTGGTTAACTAGAATCTGCAGCTTATCCAGTAGGTAGGGGAAATGGGCAGACTGGGTGGGCCAAGTGGTCCTTATCTGCCATCAAAGTCTATGTTTCTATGTTTCTCAGGCTGATGGCAGCTGCTATCTCTACAGTTCCTCTAGCCAGACTGCATATCAGGGTGAACCAATTTACTCTTCATGTCCAATGGGATCAGTGGCTGGACAACCTGGACCACAGAGTCCTAGTACTGGGTACATGAAGAAGGATCTTCTTTGGTGGCAGAAGTTGTCCAATTATTCCATGGGGGTTTCTCTTTTAACACCCTGATCCTACCATGACCCTTACAATAGATGCTTCATGCCAAGGCTGGAGATCCCACCCAGAAGACCAACAGACCCAGGGAACATGGTCTCTGCTGGATCATCTCTACACATCAGTGTGTTAGAAAAGTGGGCAGTGCTGTATGCAGGAGTTTCTAACCTTCCTGAAGTGTCACCAGTCCTCAGCAGTTTTGGATTTGTGGGCTTTTTTCCAGAGTTTATCTCTCGCTAGTAAAGCAGCCTTGAGTTCAGCAGAGAACCAACGGCAAGTTCTGGTCTTTACATGGATTATTTATGGCACAAGACACTATTTCATGAAAATGTCATATGCCATACTGACCGATTTGGCTAGGTAAAAGTTCTGCCATTGTACAGATGATTTTAGCTCATCGATGTAGGCAAATGGGTCAAAGTTGCGTCTGGACCTTCTGGTAGAGAACTTAGATGTGGAGGGGGGATTGGAGTCAGATCTTACACCGGTGATGAAGCAGTGATCACTAACACCGGAGAAAAATATTACAGTGTAGGAAAAGGACTGTGGCTTGCTTGTAAGAAAGACATCCAATAGGGTGTTATTCCTGAGAATTTTCTTGTTAAGACGCGTAGGTTCTTCAATGAGTTGTGTGAGCCCAAGAGAGTCACAGAATGATTTGAGGGGTAAGGAAGCCTTGGATTACCAGTCATAATTGAGATACCCTAGAATAATAGTTTTGAGGGTCTCATGTCCCATAATAGTCAATAGGTGAGACAAGAGCTGGGACCCAACAGATGGAGGCTCGTAAAACCCTATAACCCTGATAGCCATTGAGTGGGATGTTTCAACCTTAAGGGACAGACATTCAAAGCCATTTGCATTAGAGGAGGAGTCAATGGTAGTGACCGTATATTTGTCCTTGACATAAATGGCTACCCCACCACCCCTAATCTGCCTGTCAGCTCTGAACAGCCAATAATTAAGGATATTAACCTCCCTGTCAGGGGTAGAAGATCTGAGCCAGGATTCTGAGACTACCAGCACATCTGGTTCAGTGTGAATGGCCCTGGTCTGGATCGATGTAAGCTTTTTTAAGAGACTGCTGACATTAACATGCATAAAGCTCATTCTTTTAAGCCTTGTAAGGTCGGACGGAGATGACAAGGCTTCTGTAGGACCTGGGATAAGTTCAACATTGCCTGAGCACAATAGGAGGAGAAACACAATTTTCTTTAGGGCAGTCAGAGATAATCTGAAAGCTCTAATTCTTCCACGACTGCTTGGAATGACAGGACGAGAGTGCTGGGCCCTGCTGTTTATGCAGTGCTGTCCTAAGGATGCAGCTACCAAAACACTTGCCATGTGGCACCAAGTGGCATTATTACTGGGGATATAGGGGGGCATACTCTGTATGGGTAGGGAAGTGGAGGTCCTACCCCCAGAAGCAACCTCAGACTGATGCAAGTATGGGAGCGCAGGGGTGCAACAAAAGCTATGAGATGAGCTGCTGTACAAATAGCACTGTGACATAGGGTCCGACTCCCCTGTGGGTTATTTCAGACCGGGTGATACACTACATAAGGCACCAGCCTTAGGAAGATGAAGAGAGGGAGCCAGGTATCAGCCCTCATGTTGATGCCTTATAGTGAAAAATAGTAAGCTATGACTACGGCAAAGTGTTTTTATCTGTAGATGGCATAGCCAGATTACAGACTCGTAGAGAATCACCAGATAGAACAAGACAAGTCGGTGTGTGCAGGTATTTGGGTTCTTCACAGGGCTGAGCAAGATAGCAGATGGCACCAAGCTTATATGATCACTGAAGATATGCGGTCTCCCTCTGTAGCTGCTACTTTAAAAGGAGGTAGGATGCTGCCAAAGTAGGCTGCACCAATGTGGTCTTACACTACTATATGAAATGGTAATGTGCAGCGCTGTTAGCCTATGCAGAGCATTGATGTGAGATCATCTCTATTCATATGATACTGTGTTATACATAAAAGGACCTACAGTATCACATATTGAACTTGAAATACAAGCAGCTTTTGCCCAGCTTCAAGATTGTTTTTGCTGTTCTTGACACTCCCTTAACGCAAGAAACAAACAAAGAGAAACACAAGTTATGCTTTTTCACAGGGAAAATGGGGTTATTCTTTTCTCTTTTACTTTACATATTCTAACTTCTAAAAACCAAGTACTACAACAAGTACAGAATTATAAATACTCAGAGGTGTAGCTGGATGAAAAATTCAGATGAAATGTCCATCTAGACCATCTCCTGAAAAATCCTGGAAATGCTTAGGAATCCTTCACAAATGTAAACACTATATGATTAAAGAAGCTAGAAAACATGTAATTTACACCATGGTCCTGACACTCTTTGATTACGGTGACTTGGTGTTTGCCGGGGCCTCAGGTATGGAGCTGGCAAGGCTGATGTAATGTACAGTAGGTTTTCTTGCTTCATACTCGATGCCCTCTAAAGGACACACAGTTGCAATATTGTTGGAAGATTAGGTTGGTCGAAATTAAGGACTGGAGAAATCATAACATAGTTACGTTTATGTATAAATGTTACAAAAATTTAGTACCTGGCTATTTATTAACAAACCTTAAAGATCAAATGCCAATGTTTTACAGATTTACAATAAAAACATGAATTCAGGTCCCTGTGTCATGAATAGTGTTTCCTGAAAATATCATGCTGTTTGGTTTTATGGTGTTCTTTAAATCAACATCTGTTAATGTGCTCTGTGTGACGTGGACAGCCAGGTCTGAGTGCTGTATCATTTTGTTTTAAATATAAAAATGTATTACTGGTTACCTCTGCTGAAAAATCTGGTGCTCTTAGAATGACCTCACTCATCCCCCAGGTTTCAGCTTAAAGATGAAAGCCATGAGAAAAATGCTGAAAACAGCATGTGAGATTACACACACAGTTTTAGATACTAGGTGTTACATGGAAGGCCTTAATCAAGGACCTCTTGTTTGTCTGAGTTAATTATAGCCATAGTTGCTAAATCATATCCATTTTATGACATTGGAGGGAAAACCCAGGTTATTACATAGAAGTTCGAAATCATAAAGATGCTTTCATGTCCTGGAAGGAGGAAGCTTATAATGAGATCAAAGAGATGTCATTTGAAGAACATATGAGTCATGCTGAGGTTTGCAAAATGAATACTTTGAAAAGACATCCTGTTTTTTTTTTTATTAGATATATTTTTATATATAATCTGACAGAGTCGGCGCTAAATGACCTCACACAAAAGGGGTTGACAAATACAGTTGACTTTAAGGAATAATTCTGTTTTACTTGGATACACTTTTACCTAGACGCTGACAAGGAAAGATCATGAGCACTTTTAAACAGGTATTTAGAGAGAGAGTCAAATCTAAGCACTGTAAGTAGGAATTTGCACTGTTTAAACCCTGTTCTTTTAAAAGATTTGTATGTCTTGTGATATAAGAGTTCTGTATTGTATGTTTTACATATGTTTATCTATTCTAGTAAAATTCTTTTTAGAACATACTTGGTCTGTCTGACTTCTTTTTATTTGTAAGAAAAGTATATGTGGTTAAAGCAGACAATAGACTTAAGCTTGAATGGTGATACCAAACTGGAAAGAGAAGCATTTTAAATCTAAGGTCTTTATAATAGTTTTTAAGGGTTCATCTCTATATACCTAGTTAGGTGCCCGTAGGCAAAGATATCTGATCCCCCAACAACAGAAATATCTGATCCTGTACATTGGGTATGCTAACAAGAGGTTAACAGTTTGAATCCCTCCAAGACTTGAGACCAAAGGTTGATCCAAACTCACAAAACAGACAAGAGGGTTACCTTGTTCTGTTAAACTGTTCACAAGACTGTGCTCGGAGGTTGGCACTTTGGGAGTAGAGGGTCTGTCCTGCTGAGTGGGTTTGTGACACTCTGCATTGACTGAAAACAGTGAAGATTTTTTTGTCTCTATCAGTGAGTGATGACATCATTCCTGTCCAGACTGTTGCTGTGGCAATTAAATTCTTAATTGCCTGAAGTACTGTAGCTGTTGCACTTCCCAATCAGAGTAATCTGTAGGGCTAATTGTCTTTACTCCAAGTGTGTTATTAATCCATCCAGTCTGTGTATTGATAGGCTAGTTTACAATCTATCATTCTGTTCTCATAAACAGTTTGTCATTTGTGTTTCACTGGTTAACTGAAGTGGTATAAATGAATGTTAGTGAGAAATCTCTGGTCTGAATCACAGCTGAGTTCTTTCACATCAAACCTCTGCATTGTTTTTTGGCTATACAAACACATGGTTTTTTGATGTGAAAGAACTCAGCTGTGATACAGACAGGAGATTTCTCACAAACATTGATTTATACCACTTCAGTTAAGCAGTGAAACTCAAATGACCAACTCTTTATGAGAACAGAATGATAGATTGCAAACTAATCTATCTAAACACAAACCAGATGGGTTATTAACACACTTGGAGTGAAGACAATTACACTACAGATTGCTCTGACTGGGAAGTGCAACAGCTGCTTCAGGCAATTAAGGACTTAAATGCCGCAGCAACAGGCTGGTCAGGAATGATGTCATCACTCACTGATACAGACAGAAAAATCTTCACTGTTTTCAGTTACTGCACAGCACATTAACTGATGCTGATTTGAAGAAAACCACAAAACCAAACAGCATGACATTTTCAGGAAACACTAATCATGACACAGGGACTTGAATCCATGTTTTTATTGTAAATCTGTAAAACACTGGCATTTGTTCTTTAAATGCAGAAACATTAATACTAACATACTAAAAAGCCAGCAGAATAGGCCTAACGGTCTTTCGTGTCTGCTCGTTTGGTCAGCCCCCATCCTGGGAACTGACCTTGCTGCCCCCCTCTCCCTCTCTGGCTTCTCCCTTCCCAGTCCCGGATATTCTCGCTGCACTGGTTTTTGCTTCCAGAACTCTTCCCCTGTACCTGTCCCAACCCCTCTTGAACCCCTCCACCATTTCTGCCTCCACCACTCCCTGGGCAGCGCATTCCATGGCTCCACCACCCTCTCAGTGAAGTAGCACCTCCTCCTTTCTCCCCTGAATCTCCCCCCTCCAGCTTCCACCCATGCCCTCTAGTTGCCCCACTCCTTCCTTTAGAGCACCCTGACTGCTCCTCCCCTATTTACCCCCTTCTTGTACCTGAAGACCTCTATCATGTCCTCCTGGTCCCTTCTCTCTTCCAATGTGTACATATTTAGCTCTTCGAGCCTCTCCCCATAGGTCCTATCTCCCAAACCCCAAATCATTTTGGATGCCATCCTCTGGACCCTCTCCAGGAGTTCAATGCCCCTCTTTAAATGTGGCCTCCAAAACTGCAAGCAGTACTCGAGGTGTGGCCTCACCAAGCAGTTATGCAGTGGGAGTATCACTTACCTCCATCTGGAGGTGAGCCCCCTAGCGATGTGTCCAAGCATCCTGTTGGCCTTTGCCGCTGCCCTCCTACAAGTCTCCGAGTTGTTTATCTTGGCATCTGCCACCACCCCAATTTCCTCTCAGCCATCAAGACTTGTAGCATCCCCCCCCCAAGGGTGTACACTTGGCCCGGGTTTCTGGCTCCCAGGTGCAGTACCTTGCATTTCCCTGCATTGAACCTCAGCTTCCACTTTCTAGACCAACTTTCCAGAGCCTCCAGGTCCCCCTGTAGAGCCACCCTCCCCCCTCCCCATACACTACCACCCACAGATTTTAATCATTTGCAAAGAAACTCGTCTCACTCCTGATACCCTTCCTTATGTCAGAGATGTAGGCATTGAACAGGATGGGCCCAAGGACCGATCCCTGAGGGACTCCACTAATGACCCTCCTTGGGGATGAGACTATCCCACCAACCATGACCCTCTGGGTCTGGTTCTGGAGCCAATTTCCTATCCATCTGATCATCTGTTTCCACACCCCCATTTCTCCCAGATTATCCAACAGGCCTCCATGAGGAACAGAGTCAAACGCCTTGCTGAAGTCATGAAAAAGAACATTCACTGGTCTACCCTGGTTCAAGGCATTCATCACCCAGTCATAGAACTCCACAAGGTTTGTCTGACATGATTTCCCCAGGATGAATCCATGCTGTCTATTGTCCAGGCACACCAACTTTTCCAGGTCCCCCCAGTCTCTCCTTGATAATGCCCTCCATCACCTTGGCCACCACTGATGTCAGGCTGATGGGCCTGTAGTTCTCTGCCACCTCTCTTGATCCCCCCTTGTGGATAGGCACTCTATGCGCCACCTTCCAGTCCTGGGGCACCCACCCTGTCATCAGAGAGATGCTGAAGAGCTCCGTCTAGGGTTTTCGCCAGGACATCCACCAGTTCCTTCAGCACTCTGGGATGTAATTTATCTGGCCCTCATGCTTTCTCTGTCTTAAGGGACCTGAGGGCTTCCCTCACTTTCTCTGCCATGATTTCCACCTCCGCTACCTCGTCCCCCTGCTTTGCCTTCCCCCCACCTGCCAGTGATGTCCCCTTCCCCAGACACGCCGATCGGTAAGAGTTCCCCCCCCTCCTCAGTTTCACTGTCTCCTCCCATGTATGATGTAGCCCCGCCATTTTCCTTGGTGAAAAACTGAGGCAAAGTACTCATTTAGTACCTCAGCTTGCTCCCCCCATGTCTTGTGCCCATCCCTCCCCTGTTTTAATCCTGCTAATCTGCCCCTTCACCCTTCGCTTTTCCCCAATATATCTAAAGAGCCCCTTGTTCGCTCTCCTAATTTCCCTGGCCAGGTTCTGATCCTTCCTTGCCTTAGCCGCTCCACCCTAGTGGCCCTTCTGGCCATCAGCTCATACTCCCCTCAGTCCCTTTCACTCCTTCAGCACTTGAACTCCCTATAGGCTGTCTTCTTTCCCCTCACCACCTCCTGAACCTCCCTGGTCCACCAGTAGGGTTTTCGGGCCCTACTGCATTTTCATCTTACTCTTGCACATCTTACTCTTACTCTTGCTGATAGCATCCTGCACCCCCCCCCGATGATTTCCCACCTACTGTCAGCGTCCATGTGGTAGTCTAAGATCAGCCTCTGGAACTGAATTTCTCCCAAGAAGATTCAGTCTTGATGTGGGAAGATCCCACCTTTTCCCAATGGGCCCAAAGCTATGGAATATTTTGCCTGTCCATTTAAAGCAACTGAGCAGCGAAATTTGGCAAACAAATTTACCTCATCTTTTTTTCACTATAAAAGATTCCGGGCATCTTTCAGTTTTACTTGGTGGTACAATTTTCTAATTCCACCAAGATTTTTGAGTAATTTATAAATGTTCTAATTGAGTTTTATTTCTCAAGAGAAAAAGATGGTTGCCACATTATTTATAGAAATAGCATTGTAGACCTGGCAAGGGTTAGGATTAAAAAAAGTAAAGGAAGTCTCATGGTGCTCAGCATAGGAGATACCTAGACAAGTGCATTTAACAGGTGCTTTAGTATTTTCCATAACTGTAGCTGAAACTAGCTTTTTTGTAAAAACATTTTTCATTGCACTGCTGCTTTAGGACAGCTAGAGGGCAAAATCATAAAAAGCAGGATAGGCAAATGGTTATCTAGTCAAGCACAGGCTAGTTCTGACTGTTGCTCCAATTGGGATACTGGTTAATGGAGAGATAGAAGCACTGTAAAGTTTATTTTAATGCTCTGCATGTATATCATGCATTCTGTATAATATATGGTTTGATGCTTTTTTATTAATGTTTTATTCTCTTTGTATTTTATATATTGCAACACATTTATTTAATAGTACTCACATCACTGAAAACGAGTTTTGCTCAACTGAGTTTTCTAGTCATATGAAATGTGAATAAAAATGTTACCATGCCATGCCATGTCATACCAAATACTTTTACAGGGAATCATTTAATGTTTAAGTAATTTATAATGAGAAAAAGGTGTGTGTGGTGCAACTATAAATGATATATTCTTCAAGAAGGGAGGTTTTGTTTGTGGTTCCAAGGACTACCTATCACCTAATGCTGGTGTGTTGGTAAATGACGTGGCTCACTTGTATTTGCTTAAGAATTCAGACTGTGTATCCTTCTGTACCGGAAAGCATAGTGCTTCACACTGTCCTCTGCTTAGAAACATTCTAAACTAACATAAAGATAGTTCTACCACCCTTTATTCTGTTGCTCAGCTACAGTACTACGTAGTCAGCAAGGTACAGTATATATTGCTTCCTGGCAAAAGCTCTTGGGTCTGTGCATTTGGCTGGTTAATTTCAGATATCACACATATATAGTCCCTGCAGTGCTCATAAAGTCAGTGCTTTTTCCTCTTAAAGACACATCAGTTTGATTCACTGGGGCCCAAACTATGGTAAGGAGCATTAATTTAGCATTGGATGCTGCACAGTGGGAGGTCACCAAGCAACCTACTGGGGCTATCACTGTTGCTAGATCATAAACATAGAAATATAGAACCTTGGATTTGCTTCCTGCAGTTTGGTAATTTAAAATCCTACAGCTTCCTTACCCATGCAGTGTACAGTGTGATGGGTCATTAATCTATGTCCCTCAGAGGAGATTTTAATAACTGTGATGACAGAAGGGTTGTGGGCAAATGGAGTTACAATAAGCAATGCAAATGTCTCTGATTAAAGGTGTTTTTAACTCAATTGGCAAAATAGAATCTAAATAATAATTGCATTACTGATAGGGTGTGGTGTTTACACTATTGCCATAGTCAATAGAATCCAAGTTTGTTTACACAAATGGATACATTCTAGGTTGCAGAAATCACACATTTTTAATGAGAGACACTTTTTCCCAAATCCTTAACAGTAGAGTGGGGAATTTCATAGCATGACAGCCAGGGGTGTAGTTTGCTATTTACAGGGAGGGCAAAGTAACAAAAAAGTCCTGATTTTCACGTATCACGACAGTGAAGAAGGTGGGTGGCTTGCGTAATGCAAACAAATCAACCAGCATCAAGTAATGCCCCAAAACATTTAAGACTACAGCTGAATAACTCCTGGGAGGGACCAGCCCAGGCCAAGTCAGAACACCTCCCCACCCCACCAGTTTTACTGCAGCCTGCTCTCGGCCCAACTCCTCCTGATACCAGAGTCAAAAAACTGACCAAGATCTGTTTTGTATTCAGTTCTTCGTTCTTCTGCCTTGGGAGTGAGGACTTACTTGTAAAGTTGAAAATATGTAAGGAACTTAACTTCCTTCTCAAGAGGACAGGACCTTCCCTCAGCTTCAATTCAAATCAGTCTTGACCTAATTTTGCCCCCACCTGAACCTCCAGGTGGATAGCTCACTAGTCTCTCACCCCCTGCTTACATAACCCTTCCAAGTCCAGCCCTTATAGTGGATCCTGAACTTCTTGAAATGTCTGCTTGAGCTAGCCCTCCCACCCTTGAGGAGTGCAAAAAGCATGTTTCAAGGAACTGCAGCAAATGGCTGTGCCACCTCAGTATACCTATAAACATGGATGGTATGGGAAACATCCTGGCATATGCATCCTCCCAACATGAGCCCTTATTTACAAAGATTACATAAAAAAATGCAATTATACAATGACAAGAATGAATGCTGGCCTCTGATTGGTCAGTCTTGGGCTAGACCCATGATGTTATCCCAGTACATCCGATTCATCACAGGTCTAGTCTCAGCCTCTCCATGAACCTCTTAATGATTGTTAGCATTAGCGTGGCTTTTTGTATCTTCTCTTAAAAATATTTTTCCACACCAAATAAAACATCTTTAAAATAATTTTTTTAAATTCTGTATAACAACACGCCATTGTATAATAGCAATAATGCCCTCCAGGGTGTGTGTCATGGTAGGATAATGTCATGCCTTATGTATTGGATGCACTCATGCCCAACCACCTGAGGCATGAAGTTATCCCAGCATGACACACGCCCCGTCATGCATTATTGCTTACTTGCACCCAGTGTTAACACTTTTCGTTGTTATAACCAAGTTAATTCATTAGTCTCCCATCCCATCCCATTCCATCCCATCCCATCCCATCCCATCCCATATTATTCAATGTCACATGCCTGAATCTGGTTAGGTAAGGTAAGCAAAGAGGATAATGCTCTCCTCAAGCAAGCAAGCATTGCATACATAAGCATGGGACTTGCTGATATCCCTCAGGGGGTGCTCTTAACAAGCACATGCTGATGTACCTGGGACAGTGCAACAGAACAATGTAAATCCCCTAATTGTTCAAGATGATCATGGGCATGGTGTGGTCACACCACAACCCCTACCACTCTCCTCCCCATGGGCTCCTAAGGAATATGCATCTCTGTCCATGCCCAGGGTTACACAACCCCATGCAAGCAAACACAGACTGCCTTGGCAGAAAAGTGGTCGCATCACATAACCTAAGAGAACAGATGCCACAGGAAGTTTGCTGGAACGACTCCAGACAGCTGTGCACAGTGTCGGAGGACCCACCCTGAAAGGTAAGTACTTGGTTGGTGGTTTTTATTAGCATCGCCTATGACAGTGTGTGGAGGGCTGGTTGTGGTAGCCCAGGTTGCCATGGATGTTTCCCCCCCACAGACTACTTCAAAATCGTCTCATCTGACAGTTTTGAAGGGCACAAATGAAACATGGTTGCTTCAGTTTGATGTGGTTTAATACATTTTTTTTGACCGAGCATGTGTCTCTATTCTTCTACACACAGACACAGACAGACACACACACCACCAAAAAATGAGCTTTTTTATACCATGCTTACATTCAGGATAGAAACAGGGTAAAGCAGGTCCAGGCAGTACAACACAGTAAATGAAACAGTGCATTTTACAATGCTCAACAAACCACCAAAAGACCACAAAACAACGGACCTTTCCCCTGCCCCGGGGGGGGGGGATGGCTAGGTCACAAGTCAGGGTGCTAAATGAGGAGGAGAGACCACAGAACATCTTGTCGAACCACACAGTAAGGTGAAACTACATAAACATGCACAATTTTTATACTGTAGGATTTCATACTTTCCAACAGTTCCTAATTTTGACACAGAAACTTATCTTTAGTGCTCAGAAGTCCCTTGTACGAGGGAGGTAAGCGTGGCATGGACCCAGCAGACGTACATACATGTTGAAAAAAATATTTCTGTGCCAGTATGCCCATCCACCCCTCCCTCCTCCATCACCAGTGGCCAGAACCATTTTTTTCAGCATGTGTACCAGTCCGCCCTGGTCAGCACAGCAGCAGAAGGCACAGCAAGCAACAGTGAATTAAATGTCCATGTAAAAAGCTGCAGCACACTATCCCCACCCCAGACCTGCAAGGCCACTATCTCCACCCAGACTGGCCAGCTCAGCTACTTTCTGCACCCTGATGGACTTGCACAGCCACTCTCCACACTCTGTGTCCACCCCACCAGCATAGCCACTCTCCCCACCGCACCAGCACAGCCACTCTCCCCACCCCACCCAGCCAACACCATTTCCAGCTCCATTTATCTGGTATCCTCTCCAGGCATCCAGGTATGTACCTTCCCATCACAGGCACACAAAAATAAATAAAACCACATTTTATACTGCATTTTGTTTATGTTTCTTTCTTTGTCTGGAAAGAGAGATGTTGAGCTACCAGTCAGCACAGTTTGCCTGGTATACAATTACAACCCCGCCCCACTGACACAATGCCAGTGCCTCCACCCACCCACACAATGCATGTATCCCCAACCCCACCCACACAAATGACCAGTGTCCACAACCCCACACACACACAGATGACCAGCAGTGTCCCCAACCCCAACACACACAATCAGCAGTGTTCCCAACCACACACACACACACACACACACAACTAGCAGTGTCCTCAACCCCACCCACACATATAACCAGTGTTCCACCCCCCCAAAAGAAAATCATGGCCAGTCAGTAGTTGCTATAACAATAGCCAGGTAGTAGTATAATCATTTCTTTAGGGTGCATGTTTTAGTGCAAGATATTTTTTGCTAGTCTTGTAACAGTGTACGGGGAAGAACACAAAAAGCTACCCCTTTGGTTGTGTTTGCCAGGCAATGAAGACAGTGACAGCAAGGCCAAGGAATCTGTCTGTTTCACCCCTCCACAGTGGATGATTGGAGAAATCAAAAAAAGTGAAAGATTACTTTTACAGCCAGGTAAAGGATGAGGGGGAAATAATGTTTCGACATTTACTAATGTTCATATGCTAGCTGCGGACACAGGTCAGTTAGATACATCCCTTGACAGGTAAAGGATGAGGTGGAAATTACGTTTTAACATTTACTTATGTTTATATGCTAACAACCAGTCAGCAAGCACAGAATGTCCCCCCTCCTAACCAACGTGGACAGTTCACCAGAAACCCAGTCAGCAAACATGGACAGTCCCCCCTTCACCCCACCTACAAGGACAGTCCCTCCAGACACCCGAACAGTCCCCTCCCCACCAGACACCAGGCCAGCGAGTATAGAATGCCCCTCCCAACCGACAAGGACAGTCCCACCAGACACCCAGGCAGCCAGCAAACATGGACGGTCCCCCAATATCCCACCAAGAACAGTCCCCACCACCTGACACACAGCTAGCAAACACAGAATTTCCCCCTGCCCCATCAACATGAACAATCCCCAAACACCTGGCTAGCAAACACGGAGAGTTCCCCCTCCCCAACAACATTGATAGTCCGTCCTAGACACCTGATCGGCAATCACCGACATTCACCCCCCCATAAGCCAACATGGAAAGATCCCCCCAGACAACTGACCAGCAAATAGTCCCCCACCCACAAGACACCCAGCAGGCAAACATGGACAGTTACCATTTTCCACCATCATGGACAGTCCCCAGACAAATGGCCAGCCAAGTCCACCAAACAGTGGCTAGTGTCACCACCCCACCATCACAGCCAGTGTCCCCACATCACCATGGCCTGTGTCTCCACCCCACCAGACCCCAGAATAGAAAACAGACTGTCCCCAGCCCCACCAAACACTGACCGCCTCCCAGTCCCAAACACTAACCACCCAGCCCCAAACACTGATCGTCCCCCAGCCCCACCCAAACGCAGGCCCTCCCCAGCACCAAACACTGACCATCCTCTCAGTGAGTCAGCCCCAAAACACACAGACTGTCTCCCCCGACCCCAACCCCACAAAACAGACCATCCACCCAGCCCCACCAAACACAGACCATCCAGTGAGTTTCCCCAACAAACCCCACCACACCAGTAGCACAGTAATTGAGTGTCCCCACCCCACCAACATGACCAGTGTCCACACCATACCAAACAAATAGGCCCCCCACCCACACCACCAACATGGACAGCCTCAACAGCCAGCAAATCCCCTCCCACCCAAAGAAATACAAGCTGACAGCAAACCTTCCACCCACCCACAAGACACATGGCCATGGCCAAGACAACCCTTCCCCCAAAAGACACATTTCTGAGATGTGAATGGTATTAATTTCCATCAACCAGCTTGCAGCACAGTTACTCACCAAATCAGTAAGGGCACAGACAGGGCAGCATGCAGCAGGGCACAGCAAGGCCAAGAAGGCAGGTCAGGTAGCCGAGTCTCTCTCAACAGTCCCGTTCCTCTCCCAATTAATCCCCCGACGAGACAGTAACTAATTTTTTCTGACACCAGATGAATGTGTCGCATTATGGGTCTGCTATAGCCTGCATGACCGCAGGCTTCTTCACTGTTCTGGGCCTGGCTGTTCACTAACCTGAATAATCCCTCTCGGTGGACCGTGGAACTGGTGGGCAACGGGCGTGGTGTGGGACTCACCAACAACACGGTAAATCTTTTTCTGGCCTGCTGGACACAGGAGCTGGGTGTGCAGGAAAGCCTGGCCATGCCTCAGACTCACTGTAATTGTACTACTCGCTCCTCCCCCTGGTCTGTCCGGTGGTAGAGGCCTTATGGCTGCAGGCCTCCTAGGCTCTCAGGGATGGGAGGCTCAGGTGGCAGCAGGAGAGCCCAGAGCACAGCTCACTGCACCGAGAAACAGACAGTAGGTAGTCAGAGGACTTGGGTGAGGTATATTTAAACTGTGCTGTTCAGGACAGGAGGAGGCTGGGAACACTAGACTGACTGAGACACTGGTGACACCTGACAGACAACCAACGACTGCTGCTCAACATCCTTGAATAGCTATCTCTCCTCAGCCCTATGCTATATGGATGCTGCTGCTGCTCCTTCATGGAAGGCACACAGACAACTAAATGGCACCACTAATGGAGTACTGCTCACCGATGGCACCAGTTTGCAGCACTCTCTGATTGGCTGTAACATGCAGGCTACTTTGGTTGCAGGCTTGCAGCCAATCAGAAAAGGGGATAGTTTTTGTTTAAGAGACATGGCGCCGCACCGCCACCCCCCTCCCTCCCCTGGAGAGGTGCAGGTAGTCCGTGCATAGCCCTAAGCCCATTCAATATTAAAAGAAAAAAAAATGATAACCGGAGAACGGTGGCTGGGCTCCTAAAAAAGTCCTGGTCTAATTTCTCAGGGGGGGCACCTTGCCCCTCTGCCCCCCCACAATCTACGCCTATGATGACAGCACATCATATCCCTTGTCAGATAAAAGCATTAGCAGCCATTTTGACTCTGACCAGAATTTGTTTCCACTCACTAGGACAATAAAAAAGAGTAATGTATCTGCTTATATGCACCCAGTAAGTTGAAGCAATGGTAGCTCCCCCTCCTGTATGCAAGTCACCTTATGGTAACATGCTGTCAGTACTTTGACAGTAATTCATAAAAAAATCTGACTCTGAAATACCAGGTGTTGGCTGTATTAAGAGGTTCCTTTTAACATTGCCAGATTGTACTCCTTTTTTGAACTTAACCATGTGAAAAATGTGGAGTAGCCCTATGTTGCCTCAAGTAGCACTGTGTACTGCAATCTGCCAGATCAGACATCTGCAGTTGGTGCGCAATGTTGCAGTTTGTCTCCTGACTCTGGCACTATGTTCTTATTCTTGTGGGTTATAAGAAGGAAAAGAGATGAGAAATTTGTCAGCATACCAAGTCACAGGTTATATGAAGCAAGACTTGGGGAGTGGAACCTATACTCCCTTGAGCAGAAAAGAAACAAATGGGACATGATTGAAACATTTAAGTATGTCAGGAGATTTAACGCAGCTCAGACATCCAATCTATTCAACAGAACATGGCAGCATGCACAAGAGGGCATGATATGAGACTGGTAGAAGAAAGGTTCAAAAGCAACCTCAGGATGAACTATTTCACACAGAGAGTGATAGACCCATGGAACAGCCTGCCCCAGGAGGTGGTAGCTTCAAAGACAATCAGGGAGTTCAAACTTGCTTGGGACAGACATAAAGGACAAATAAGGATGAAGGCTGCATAGGGAGGAGGTAGTTTCTAGGGCAGACTAGATGGATCGTATGGTCCCCATCTGCTGACACTTTTCTTATGTTCTTATGTTCTTACCCCCTCACATGGATGTGTATAGCCATGAAGCTTTGTGCTATATTTGAGGCTTTCAGTTGTACAGTATGTACATTTACAGAAACTGCATAAAGAGTATCTACCTTCTATCATTTATGCATTCTGCATATTGTCCTTTTTTCCTCAACAGTATTTATATTACTTCATCTCTTTTCACTCACTACCACAGTTTCAAGAGTTCAGATTTCTCTGCTCACAGGGAGCTAAGCAACAGTAGCTGCCCATCCTTATGGGATTCCTCTTGTGACAAAACAGAGTTGCCAGCATTCTGGGGGTAGTGCTTCATAAAAGTTTGACCCTGCAATCCCAGGCATTGGCTGTAGATACAGGCTGCGTTCGCCATTACTAGAGTTCACCCCTTTTTGAACCTGTAGATGGAGAAACAGTGATGCAGCCTTATATCACCTCAAGAAGCATAGTGCAGTCTACCAGATCAGGCTAATGCAGCTAGTGCAGAGTGCTACAGCTTGTTTCCTCACTCTACATCATACTCTTCTGTATTTTAGTAGAAACAAAGTTGAAACATTTCCCAGTTAGATTACCCCCCCCCCCACACACACACACACACACACAGATTTGCATACCCAGGATGTTTTGTGCTGGGATAAGGCTTTTGATTGTAACACTGGTTACAGAAACCACACACATTTGAAAGTATTTGCTTTCTTGTATCATGTATGCATCCTACATATTGTTCTTCCTCTTTCCTATCAGCATTTATATGGCTTCATTCCTTTCCACTTACTACACCAGGGCTGGCAGTATAGCCTAGAGGTTAGAGTAACAAGCTACAAATAAGTTTGGTACATATTGCAGACCTAGCATTGATTCTCACAGCCTACACTTGCATATTGTGTGACTCTGAACAAGTCACATAACCTCCACAGTGCTCCTGGGTTGCCCCTGAAAACAAGCAATTGTGCCTAGTGGGGTTTACCCAGTTATCAAATAATAATAATACTAAAATCAAACAAACAAAAAAACAAACAATAAAATAGTTCAACTGCATCTGCTTTTCTGCTCCCAGTGAGTTGGAGCAACAGTAACTGCCCATCCTGTATAGGGCTCAACTTATGGTAAAATGAAGTTGTTAGCAATCTGGAAACAGTTGTTCATAAAAGCCTGACACAGGCATCTCGAGTGTTGGCTGCAGTTATAGGGTGATTACCATGACATTTAAAGGGACACTGTCAACCTCCTTTGGCCTCAATGTGTCCCTAGTTTAAAAAATAGATGTTACGATTGTTCACATTCTGTAGAGACTCCTGATGCAGCTTGTTATTTGATTCTGATGATTTTTTTTCTTTTAAAAAGTGAAAAACAGACAGCCCACAATAATGGTGTTACCACACAAAAACATGCTTGTTTACATTCCTTGATCAACTCCCATTGCATCTTTCCTGGATTTAGGAACAACCCAACACAGTCTGGCCACTCATTATAAAGTGGGAGTACAGGAGATTATTGCATTATGAGTGGCTGCACTGTTCTGGGGTGTTTCTAATGTTCAAAAAGTTTGCATTGAGAATAGATCCAGAATTTGAAACAAAACAAAGTTGGTTATAACTATACATTAGCATGCATTTCAATTCTACTAAGCAAGGAATTAGATAAAACAACTGGCAACATCAATGAATTTTAGAGAAGGTAAACAATTATAAAATTTGGGTTTTTAACTAGAAATACCATGATACAAAAAAGGTTGACAGTGTCCCTTTAATGCCCTTAACAGATTGGGACCATTCTACCTCCAATGAGCTTTTGACTCTTCACTGTCCTGGTAGCTCTCTCTGTTTCAATGATGCAGGGCTTCAAAGTGTTACCCATGCCTGCCTGAAATGAGTAGGGAATAGAGCATTTTGTTTTTGTGGCCTCCGTCCTCTAGACCTCCCAGTCTCCATCAGGACTATCACTAGTAAGAGTCACTTCCAGAGAAAGGTCAGGGTGTGGCTCCACAGGTTTCTCTGGCCCTACTACCTAAGGAGATAATGAGGGAATTATTTGTTAAGCCCTTCATGTTTTATGTTTTGTAATGTTTTAATGTATGTCTATTGTAGTTATTCTCTATTATATGTCTATTCTGAACACTCTGAAGTATGGTTTGAGACCTGAGAAAAGCACTCAACAAAACAAATAACCTAACCTTACTTAGCTACAGTTATGCTGCTACAGGGAATACATATGGGTTGCAGTGGAATAACACATTTATCTCCACTAACAAATGGAGAGACCCTTAACTCAGGCTTGGAGATAAATGTATTATGCAATCAATAAGATATGACAGAATGTTGGTTTCTTTTCATAAACTGCATGCCCAGGAGCATAGTGAGGAATGAGGTGCTTGTGCCCAGTGCCTTCAGCTACCTAGATATGCAGTTTACAAAAAGAACAAAGAGAGACAAGCTGATCTCAGCACTCACCCCCAGTGTACTACAGAACTGCAGGATACTTTGTTCATTGTAACATTTTATTCACATAGAAAAAACATGTTAACAACACCCAAAAAGTACACCACCACTGAAACTTCTGTGTTTCAAGCCACACTGGCTCTTTATCAAGAAGTAAATGAGCACTGATGTGTCAGGAATACGTAGCACTACAGATCAGGATCACAAGTTAAAATACATCACATGATGTAAAAAACAATTATTTAAATTGTAATGTGCAAATATGCAATTACAATGATAAAAAACAAATACTGTGTGCACACCATAAGCACCCATTTAACAATACAGTACATATTACGTAGATAAAGACGTAAGGAACAGAACAGGAAAGGAGGGGAAGGAAGATGAAATTGAATGAAACACGAGGGAAACAAACATAACATACAATAAAAACACAAAGGGATAAGGGAATTGAGAAAGGGAAATAGGAAACAAACACACTAGAAAAGCATGACAGTAGCCGAAAAATTGAAAGAAGAAAAGATGGTCACCAAAATATAGTGACACACATCTCATTTTGTAAATCCGTGTTTATCTGTAATGACCTAAGTATCTGGATTGCCACATTATAAATTCCTAGCAACACTTTCTCTGATCTATCAAGTATTATGTGAATCATATTTTTTATTGACAAACATTAATTTTTGTCCCATAAGTCCAGTAAAAAGAGAGGCAGTATAGCGCAGTGGTTTAAGGCTCTGAGCTGCAAATCTGGTGGCATCCAGCATACCAGACCTGGGTTTGAATCCCACAGCTTCCATTTAAATACTGTGTGACCCTAAGCAAGTCACTTTATCTGCCTGTGCTCCCAGGTCGCACCTGTAAAAAAGCTTTCAGCTTAGTGTGCTACTCCTGGTTAAACAACTAAAAAAAAAAAGAGCAGGACATCTTACACTGTTATGGATCGCCACCAAAACATGATGACAATCAGGGCTCCCATTCTGGAACAGGGATCCTGAATGGGCAGATTTGCACAAACACTAGTTGATACAGTGGAAACAAGCTAATCTTTCAAGTGTGGATCATGTTTTTTTGTTTTTTATTGATCAACATTAATTTTTGTACTCATAAATTAAGTAAAATATCATATACTGTTATTGATTGCTACCAAAATATGGTCGTCATCGAGGCTGTCCATTAAGTAACAGTGGTTGGGATGGCAGGGGTGGGGTGAAAAAGTCAATGGCAATTCCCATTGCAGTTCTAATTAACAACTATGTGTTCAATATACTGTATACCCTGTATTTATATGTTTTTTATTGCCGTTTTACCTTGATTTCACTTGAAACTTGTTCTTTTTTTTTCATTTGAAACTCTGCCAGATCCATTTTTCTCTCAGATTTATTTTCAGAGTGTAAAGGAAACTCAATGCAAATAGTTAAAAAAAATGTATGTAGAGACTTTCACACATTGCACCTTTTATGTTGGCTTGTCTTGTCACGGAAGCATCTTGCGTCAATCGGGTCTTGGGAGGCGTCTGATGTTGGGCGAATGCAGGGCAAGCATCAGTAGGTCGTCCCTCATTCCCCAATCAGTCTGCATGCCACCGCACACCATGCATTCATAATGGGGTGAGCACATCAAAGCAAAGGTCCTCTGCAATGCGAGCAAAGCTCAAGTCATACCCAGTGGTCCTTAGCACCCCATGCTGCTGCCACCATGCAGACCATGGTCGGCGAGCAGGCAGCCGCCCCCATGCTTGCCAACATCGAAAGCAACTGTCGGCAACCAACCCCATTTGTGTGCTGGCGGGGAGCCACTCCTGTCGGCATACCCCCAAAAATGTTGAATGCCGAGAGGGTGCCCAATCCCCTCGGCTCGGCGCCACTGTCTTTGCCCACCCTACGGGAGACCACTCCCATCTGCACCACCCCCAACTGTTGAATGCCAAGGGGTGCCCAATCCCCTCAGCTTGCACTCCCCTTTCTTTGTTTGCCGTCGGGGTGCCCAATCCCGTCGGCATTACCCCCATGTTGTGTGCTGGCGAGGGTGCCCAATCCCCATCGGCTACTGACACCCCCACCCCAAAACCCACTAAGGTGGCACACTGAGAGCCCACCCCAGCATGCCAAATGCCCTGAAAGATGAAAACTGTCCAACAACGGTTTTCCTTTTTTCCCTGCAAAGCAAAACCGTCCCTCGTAGTCTAGATGCCCCTCCCCCACCTGCACCCACCCACTGTCACCCTGCCTCCCCTCACCCCCTCACCCCATACTTACCTCCGGACTCTGGCGTGATGATCTTCCGTGGACCGGGAACACGTCTGTACTCTTCAAAGCCGACCGCGAACTGAGGAAATACCAGTAAGCTGTATAATACAATGAATAGGGTTTTTTCAACTTTGCTGCATATCTCAGGCATTTCTTGGAATTTTGGCACCAAATTTTCAACATGGGGTTTTTGGGGCCCCTGCTCATGAATTCTATCACTGTCATGGTGTTAATTGGCCTCGAAAGGTGATTTCGCAGTCACTGCGCGAAATCACCTTTTGGGACCCATTAACAAAATGACAGTGCCAGTGTTCATGAGGTGGCCTTTCAAAAAGCCTATGTTCCAAATTTGGTGGAAAAAATCCAACAAATGCCTGTTTTATGAGCCTGCATTGTGCAGTTGCTATGCAGGCTCGTAACTTCGCGCATTCGCAATATTTTAACGTTGGATTTTCAGCATTGGCATTTTTGTGCACCTCCTTGTGAACAGTGCAGCTGCCATTTTCCACATCCTGCCCAAAATGTGTTTCCGCACTTCCAGCACACAATTGCGCAGTCGCTGTGGGAAATCAGTGTTTGGGCCTGATTATGAAAATGACAGTGACACAGTTCATGAGCAGAGCTCCTAGAATGCCTATGTTGAAAATTTGGAGCTGATACTCCATAAAATGACTCTGTTACGAGCGTGCATTGGCAGATTGCATGCATGCTCGTACCATTGTGCATTTGTGATATTTTCACTCTGGATTTTCACCATTGCCATTTTTTCACACCTCTTGATGAACAGTACAGCCGTCACTTCACATATCCTGCCCAAAATGTGTTTCCGCACTTCCGGCGTAGAATAGCGTGGTTGCTGTGCGAAATCACTTCTTGGGACACTTTGAGGAAATGACAGTGATACTGTACATGAGCAGAGGTGCTAAAATGCCTATGTTGAAAATTTGGTGCCAAACGCCCATAAACTGGCAGTGCTGCAAGCGTGCCTTACATATTTCCCACGCACCCTTGCAGCTCCGCAAATTCCGTATATTTGTATGCCACATTTTCAGCACTGACATTTTATTACACCTCCTTATGAACTGTGCAGCTGTCATTTTTCACATCCTGCCCAGCATGTTTTCCCGCACTGCACTAACAAACACCCACAGGGATACCCTAATGCCTCTCACTCTCTGCAGGGTGGGGGTGAGTTGGCATCAGTTCAATACTTGACTGCCACTCCTATGCTGCTGCATCTCTCTAACTCCTGCACTGCCAATGGCAGCAAGACAACATTCGGCATTGACAAATGCTTGTTTTATTTAAGTATAAGAGGACCACTGGATTTTACATTGTTGCTCTATGTGAGAAGGACTGTGAACATGCTTATAAGGTAAGAAGCATTTGTAAAAATCCATTTTCAATTCTGAAAAGCAGTGTCAAGAAACAGGATTTCATTACATTATACATGACATATCCCCCCTTCCATTGAGAACTCGCTGATTCCCAACACCTTGTTAGATTGTTGAGATCAGAAAGGCACTTGAGCTTTGCTATCGTGTCCTTGATGTCAACCATCTAACTTGGTATGGAGAATCAGCTTGTTCTCAATAAAAGGGGGTTACTCATTTTATATGCTCCACGTGAAATAACATGTTTTCAGTTGAATAACATGTTCTAAATGAAAACAAAAATTTACCCAAATACAATTTATTCCCCCAATTTTTTCACCACTGGTGTGGTATATTGTTCTTCATCCAATACACTAATACATCTGCAGACTCAGATAATGTGCACTACACAAATGTATCCAATCCATTTGGCCAAGATAACAGACATGGACAGTGTACTGCCTGCTCAGATTCTGGAATGAGTTCTCTCTATCAGAAGCATTTACCACTGAATGGATAGAGGTCACACAAGCCAATTCCTAGCATTAATGTAATGAAGTTCCTTACTAATCAAGTTTCTTACTTGATAGCAGCAGACCATGCACAATTGATTGCATAACAAACAGATAAAACAAGACTTCAGCAACAAAAAGATATTTTACTTTTCTCAAATAAAGACTAAATTGTGGGTTATGAAGGACACTGATTATTTCTTGGGGTATGCAGTCTTATATAACTTCACAATTGCAATCCATGTTCTCGTCTGAAATGTGATGCTGCTGAGCATAGAGGCCCAGATATTCAAACTGCGCCCAAAAAGTGCGCAATAGCAGGAGCAAACGTAAGTCCATTGTGCCCATGCGCAAGAGGCACGACATTCAAAAACTGAGCTGGCCAACCTGCGCCTACAGCCGATGACTGAATATTGTACCACCTGCGCCATAGCACAACTAGGGAGGGGAAGCTGAGCAGATCTGATGCGCCATAGCGCAACAAGGGATGTTCAGCTGAGCAGTCCAGAGGAACCATAGAGCAACCAGGGACGTCCCCCAGCAGCAGGTCAGCAATGCAACTGCACAACTAGGGAGGTAGGGGGCCACCACCCATGCCACAGATGGGCAGAGGAACACACAGCAGAACAGACATCATCCCCCCACACCCCATGCACTGCACAACTGGGGGAGGGCTGGAATAACCACTGGCCCATGGAGACAAGCAACCAACCCACAGCTGGGCCATGGTGCCCCATCACACCCCCTGGCAAACTGTGACTGGCACACAAGGAGGGCTGACCACCCCGTGCCACACCATCCCCCCACTGCAGATCACACCCTGCACTGTGACCCCCCAGACACCCTTCCCAGGAGCAGCATCCACCACTGCAGGATACCCCATGCATGCCACCACCCCCACTGTAACAATGCAATCCTGTGCACCACAGAACCATGCAAGGCAGCCCCACCACAAGCACCCATCTGTGGGTAGTAGCACACAGCGATGCAATGATGGCATACACAGTACCACCATGCACAGCCCCCCTGAGGTACAGCTGAGAGACTGACCATGCATCAGCACATGAGGTACCCCACATGGGACAGGGTATGCCCCGGACACCACCACCAGTGGTACAGCACCCTGCACACTCTCCCAAGGACACACCCCAACCCAGCACTGGCCACAACAGCCAGCGCAGACACCCACAGTGGTGCATGGAAGCATGCACCACACCGGATGCTACACAGTGCATGGACAGACACTCACCCATACACAACGGCACAACAACACAGGGACGCAGTAGCAGGGAAACCAAGCCCCCAGCGTGGGCTCATGTAAACTGTGTACACACAACCTGCAGTCCTCCATGGCACAGAAGTGGCAGCCACCCTGCACAGGCACTGTGGACCTGTACGCCACCATCATTTGCCCAGAACACAAGTCACAGACAGTGGTGCACATCCCCTGCAACACACACAAGCCACAGCATGGAGGTGTGTCAACAACTGTGGAGGCCACAGTGTCACCCAAGGCAGACGTGCATCACACCAGTGACAGAAGGCAACCCAGCATTGTGACAGGTACAGTGGCTGCCCAGCATGGACAGCCACCACTGACATGCCAGCAGACCGTGCAGGTCACAGACATGCATGGGTGTCAGCTGCACATGCCATGGACAGGCTGACAGGAGCGCCATGGACACAGACCATGCACCATGGACTACTGCACACAATCATCCAGTGAACAGGGCACAACACACACACCACAGACACTGACTGATAGCTACCCCCACACCATAGTCACCTCCCCATGGACACAAAGACATACCAATGACTGCACCACCCCTGACGCAATGCACACCACTGCAGCTGAGCACCTATAGCCTGCTGCAAATCAGAGACCACCACAGTATTCATATCAAAAGATCTGTATTCCAATATCAAAACAAACTATATACAATACTATATACAAAGTTGGGGAGGGCCACAAACAAGGTGGGGTGGGTAAGGGGCAGGGGTGAACAAATGGGACAGGAAAGGAGGGGTATGAAGGTGGGTCCAGGGGGGTAGGGGATATCAGGGGCAGAGAGGTGGTTAATGGGAGCCCCGCTCCCCACTCTGGCTGCTCTGCCTCTGGTGTCTCCTGCAGACCCCAAGCTGGTCGATTCGTTGTAGGATCTCCAACGACACCCTTGCCACATTCAGGATCTCCCTCAATGTCTCCTGAATCTCCATCAGCTGGCAGACACCTAGGACAAGGGAGCACAGTCAATAGGTGTGAATGCACAGCCCCATACAGCCCACCCACTGTGCATGGCATACAGCCGTGGGACATGCCTCTGTGATGGTGTGTGACCACCCACAGTGATCACGTCCACAAGACCTACCCACCCAGGTGCATACAGCAATGCAGAATGCTGCACACACCCACCGGCAAAGTCATGCACAGCCATGTACCCGGTGCACACATGGACCAACATCGATGCACTCCCAGACATGCAGTGCCACTGGACAGTGCTGACTGTAACAAGTTGTGTGCATGGCAGTGGTGTCAATGGATGGTGGCCATGCCCCGCTGCCCACACTATCACACAGCATGCAATAGTAATAATGGAGGTATGGCACTCACTATCATCGGGCCAGTCCCTCGGGTGCTGTGGACCATCGCCCCCCTCGCGTCCCTGTACTCCTGATGGTGCCGCATCTCACGGACTAGACACCACTCCTCCGACCCTGTGGTGCAAACATGGAGAGAGGAACATCAGTACAATTCTGTAGCAAAGTCCTCTTGCCCCCAGGTGTGTGCCCTCCCACCCAGCCAGACCCACCCCCCCACACCCTGATAACACCACCACAGCCAACACCGGACGGTCCCTCCCCCATGTGCTGGACACATAAAACCATGATACCCATATGGAAGATAAAAGTGTGTGGATGTAACACCTACCTGGCCATGGCACCGTGCCCCTCCTGGCATGTGCCCGCAGGTGGGCAAGCAGGTCTGGTTCCCTCCTCCGCAGGTCGCCATACCTGTGGCGGCACTGGTCCGCTGTCTTCCCCCTTCCTGTGGCCTCCTCCAGTGCAGTGGCCACCTCCTCCCACACCTGGCTCCTGGACCTGTCCAGGGGTGCCTCCCCAAACAGTGGTCCATAGAGTGGCTCTACTATGGCCACTAGGTTGGCCAGTTCTACTTGGCTCCACCGTGCAGCCCTCCTCCGCGCCATTCTACTAGCTCAATCGGCCAAAATGGCGCTCTCCAGTGCGGCTCCACCACGTGCAGATGCTGCGCGGTACAAGGCTGCCATTCCCTATCGCGTTGCCACAGAACAGTGCGATGGTGGTGCACCCATGCCTGATGCATGGTGCCTAGGGGGCAAAGGTCAGGCACAGGGCCAAGGGGCTCTGGAGCATGGACAGGCACAGCATCATTGGAACCCAATGTGTGTAGTGTGATTGGATGACTGTGTGCTACCTCCAGTAGCGGCCTACCGCGCTGTTGCCCCAGTGCACCTATGATGGCCCAGTGCCACAGTGCCATATAGGTGAACATCGCTGTAGCGCCACTGGCACAATGGTGGCCATGCCCTGCATTGCTTCCTGTGCACAGCACATCAGCAGCGCAGCAGATGCCTGCATCAGCAATGCAGGCATGCGCAGTGAGGTGTGTACTGCACATGTCACAGAACTGCGCCCTTGGCTCAGCATGTTCAACACAATTGAGCAAAGCACAACAGCGCGATATTCAGTCATCATATGCAAAACAGCTAATCAGCCATTCAGTGGTGCAGCACTGCAATTTGCATCCACTTAAAGTAGTGCCTCGCCTCATTTGCATGGGTTGCACTATAAAAGTGCAACATTGGGCTGCACTGGCCATAGTCGGTTACTGCAGTCTCTTGGTGAGTTGCATGCTGTTTGAGAGTGTGGACTGTGGATTTTGGGACATGCATGGGACTGCACAGTCACAGGTAACAACTGTCATTCTTACAGGCTAAATAATGACTGAGTGAGTTGTGGGAGAGGAGGAACACAGTGGTGGGAGGAGGAGGAGGAGGAGGAGGCCTAATTTCATCAAGGCCGAGACCGAAGACCTGTTTGAGGCCTACCTGGATCAGGAACCACTTCTCAGCGGATGGCAGGGAACACCTCAGGCCCATGCTGCTGCATGGGAGGAGGTGGCACGTGCAGTGAACCTGCATGGCAGCCACCAGCGCTCCGTGCAGGAGTGCAAGAAGAAGATTGGCACAGACAGGAGGAGGATAAAGGAGAAGGTGGCTGCCATCAGGGCAGCATGAGCTGCAACAGGTGGGGGAGAGCTGGAGGTGGTACACCTGACCCCACAGGAGGAGAGGGCCACTGGAAGCATGCAGCGTTGTGCCATTGAGGGTGTTCCGGGTGGTGGCTTCCAGATGGGTGGTAGCCCATCACTGCATGGTAGGTCATGGTCTGTCTATGGGGGGGGCAGGGTAGGTCAGATGCAGTAACGTGACTTTGTTTTCCCTTACAGATCCTGAGCATCTGCATGGGTCAGCGGTGGTGTGCCTGTCCACTGAGGACAGTCAGATGGAGATGGAGGAGGGCCTATCCACCTCCACAGGTATATGTGGCTGAGTGCGACAGTGGGCCCACCTGGCTGTCCACGCTGATGTTGTTGGAACAGGTGCGGAGGAGGCCCAGCCCATGTCCCAACATGCCGGCATCCACGGATGCCGGCATGCTGTGTCTCGGGCTGGTGCCGGGTCCATCACCGATGATGATGTTGCTAACGGCATGGGCAGTGACACGTGTGTGCCATGGGATGGCCACACAGCAGGTAACATCACGGCCATGGCTGTGGGTAGTGCCGCTGTGGAAGCCTGCGTGCCATCACAGTCCCAGCCTGTGCCTGTCAGCACCAGTGGGGCAGCACTGGTGTGTGTATGTACAGGACAGTGGGACTATTGGGGCAACTGCGGTGGCACCAGTGAGCCCTGGGGAGCGGCAGCTGGAGGGGCAGCATCAGCAGTTGGCCAATGTGCTTGGGGGTACAGGGTCAAGGGGCAGCATCTGTGCACCACCTGTGGACATGCCCAGACCTGGTCCTGGTGTGCAGCACCCACCCTCAAGGGGTGCTGAGCATCAGAGCTGCGCACACCCTGAGGGACAGGATGCCAGGGAGGCAGATTACCTCTTGGATGAGCACATTCACCTACTGCAAGCATCAGTCCACCAGCAGATGCGGCTTGCGACATCAGTGGATGCACTTCATGCAGCTCTGGAGCAGGCAGAGTAGCGTCGCAGCAGAGACACCGCTCTGATCCTGGCAGGGATGGACCGGTTGCGGGAGGATGTGACCACTGCCATTGACAGGCAGACACAGGCATTCACTGCTGTCATGGCCACAATGGGCACACAGTCATGTGCCCATGCATCGCAGACACCACACAGTGCACTGTCCACCCCCCATTCCTGAAGTCGTGCGACACCCTCCCTGTCAACACCGGGTTCAGCTGTGGGCATCCCGAGCACGCCTGGTGCAGGCATGTTTGGTGTGCTGCAGATCCCTGTGCAAGCACGGTTGTGTTCACGCAGTGGAACCCCTGGAGGACCATCGGTGCCACCCCATGAGGCCAGTGGTCAGCCTGTCAGTGCTGGCTGGTCTCAGCAGGGCCACCCACGCATCCGTGGAAGCCAGGGCACTGTGTCACATGACTGACCTTTCTCCCAACGTGGCTACTGTCTGGTGCTGCCCTGTGTGCATTGTGTCTTTCAGTGGGCATTGCATGGGTGGGTACCCTGCCCTGCACGTGGACACACAGTCCATCTGCATACCCCCCGTTGCTGTCCACAGTTGCGTGTGCATGATGATGTCTGCATTGCGCTGTACACCAATGTGCAATGGTGCTCAGCATCTGACACACGCACATGGACAGGCAGTGGGCGTGGTGGTCTGTGGACATGTGTGTGGCTAGGGGTGGCATTCTGGGTCGGTGTGCCTGCTACCCTTTGTGCATGTCTGGTGCGTTGTGTGTCTGTGCGTGTGTGTGAGTCCATCTGCGTGGCATGTCAGACCTCACCCATCCCAGGTTGTGTGTGTGGTTCCATGCCCGGCCACTTCCCTTGATGGAATGCACCCCTGGTGTGTGTCCATGCGTGTTTGTGGGTTGTGCCTTAGCCACTGTTGGTTGCACATGGCCATATGACTTACCTGGGTTGGCTGAAGTGCTCCTCCATGATTGTGTCCCGGTGCAGCTGTGCCAGCCGGAGCAGTCGGGGGTCTCATCACTCAAGGGAAGCTGCCCATCACCATTATCACTGGCGACCTCATCGTCCCCTTCTTTGTCCCCCTCTTCGACCTGTATGGCTATCCCACATTCGTTGGCCATGTTGTGCAGGATGCAACAGGCCAGGAATAGCCCACAGGCCTTTGAGGGGCTGTACTGTAGAGCACCGCCAGAGGTGTCCAGGCATGGAAACGTGCCTTCAGCATCCCGAACACCCGCTCGATGACATTACATGTGGTGGCATGTGCCTCATTGTAGTGTTGCTGTGATGGGGTCATGGGCCGCCGGTAGGGTGTGAGCAGCCAGGGACGGAGTGGGTATCCACTGTCACCTGTGTGTAGAGGGTGGAGGTTAGTTTGGTGATCAGCATCGCCCTGCCCTGGACCATGTAGGGCACTACCCATGTCACCTCTGAACATGCCCCCCCAGGCCCTATGATTGTCCATGTGGTTTGCATACTCACCCACTAGGTGGCCAGTGGGGATATCCCCACTCTCGAATCTGTGGCACAGTGCTGACTGGTGCCAGATGAAGGCATCATGTGCTCCCCCAGGGTGCATGGCACAGACTTTGATTATGCACCCCCTGGCATCGCTCACCACATGGCAGTTGATGCTGGCATAGCTCTTGCAATTTATGTATGCGGCCCCTTTGGGGCCAGGTGGTGTGCGGATGGCCACATGGGTGCAGTCTATTGCCCCTAGCATGCCAGGCATACGTGCTACCCTGTGGAACTCCTGTATGTTTGCTGTGCACTCCGCCGGTGTGCTGGGGAAATGGATGTACTCTGCAGCATGTGACAGCAGTGCATTGAGGAACTGGGTGGAGTGGCATGACGTGGCCGACTGGGTTATGCCTGTGGTGTCCCCAGTTGGTCTCTGGAAGGTACCCGTGGTGAACAAGCACATGCAAGCTGTCACTTTTGTCTCCACTGACAGGGCATGGCTCCGTCATGTGGGTGCTTGCATCACATCACTGCACAGCTCACAGTGCCACCTCAGAATTGCCCAATTCAGGCGGTACCGGCCCACAATCTCAGTATCACTGTACAACTCGAAGCTGGTGTGGGCACGGTACTGCCTGTTG
The DNA here is from genome assembly GCA_016271365.2 of Neoceratodus forsteri. Taxonomy (NCBI): domain Eukaryota; kingdom Metazoa; phylum Chordata; order Ceratodontiformes; family Ceratodontidae; genus Neoceratodus; species Neoceratodus forsteri. The sequence goes on along the minus strand of CM057455.1, from coordinate 759,901,967 downwards.
GGGGCATACCACTGACGGGCCCTTCCACGACCATGCCCCCCCTGCTGACCGCCTTCTCACCCCCCTCATTATGGCTTCCATCTGGAAGGTGGCACTGGCCATGTCCCTGGCTTGTGTTCACCCCCCGGCAGCTGTTTCTGTATTCCCCCCGCTGTCCTGGATGTTACTTCCCCTGCACCGGGAACACCTGCCTGTGCTGGCCTCACTGCTGTGTTGTGTACTTCCCCCTTCTGCACTGTCTCCCCACACCTTCCCCTGTGCCTGTTGCTTCCAGGTGACCTTCCCTGCCTGGCCCTGTGTGTCCCTGCTGCCCAGTTTCCCCTGCTATCTTTGGCTCTCATGTAGCTTCCCTGTAGCGTTCTTGCGCCTCTCCATTGCTCCCTTTTATTTTGGTTCATTTCCGCTATGGCGCAACTTCCGCTTGCTCCCCTATTGCGCATGGCACAAGTTGTTGAATATCGCACTGTGCCATTTATGCATGGTTCATCCCCCTGCAGTTGCGCATGCATTCATTATCATTGCGTTGTTGCTCAGTGTGATTTGGGGGGCACAATTTGCCTCCTGCTGAAAATTGCAGAATGGCACATTTTCGGACTTGCGCAGGCTCAACCCTATTGTGCATGGCTCAACTCTTTTGAATATCTGGGCCTGAATGAACATTCAGACCATACAAGTTGTCTTGCATATTGAAGATTGAGTTGCTGAGGTGTAGGGGTATCCTTGTGTATTGCCCTCTATGTCAGAAACAGTAGTGCCATTGCAGATTTCACCATTAACTTGTTGTTGCATCCCAACTTAATTTTGTTAAGGATTACAGTGTATGGGTTAATTATGAAAATTTGCAATTTGCTCAGCAGTTCCTCCCATTGATAGTTGCACTGGGACTCACACAGGTAGTTTCCACTGCTACCCATGAACACAGCCACAACCCTGGAGCTTGTATTTTCCCTGGGGCTATACATCTGGGATGTCAGTGTGGATCCAACAGGGTGGATTGATCACCTTGGTGTTTCTAGCAGGGGCTTCCCAAAAATCACCTTCTAGAGAAATGGTCTATTACCCCTTGAAATGGGAGCTGGAATCTGAGAGGCTCCTGGCAGAGCTGGATATCATGGGTATGGAAGCAAAGTGCAGAGGAGATGTGGTAGCAGCCATTGATGGCTATAATATGGCCATACTTTTTTTTTTAGCACCACTCCACAGAGTCAACAGGTAGCTCCAGCCCTCCTTCAGAGGTACTTGTTCTCTGACCCAAACCTGGTCATCATGGACCCTGTCAGCTCCAGGCCTTTTCCTGCTTTTCTCTCCTGGGCACCCAAACCATGCAATGGGCAAGGCAGCTTCCCCCGACTCCATGGAAGAAGCCATATGCCCTGGATGGTGCCCACCCCTCTGCTGGGTGACATGCCTGTGCCAACATCTAACCACAACTGGGTGTCAGTCCACAGCACACCACACTGTCCCTCCTCCCCGAGGAAGGAGAGCTGTCTACGGACACTCAATCCTTCCTCCCCCTGCTGACCCCAAGTGACCTGAGTCCATTCCCGAACCCAGGTCACTGGTGTGGCATGAGGTGTGGCATCCAGCACCTCAACCCTCAACATGGGTTTTGTAAGCACCTTGGTATAGGCACGGCCTTGGTTGGGTTCACGAACACTGTCCTAAGTGGGTTTGAGAAGGATTTGATTACCGGGGCGGTGTCTGCGAACCTAACCAAGGCTTTTGATTTGATTGATCACAGTTTGGCCTGCACAAAATTGAAAGATCTGGGATTTTCTGATGTCGCTGTTTCTTGGTTCCATGATTATCTGAGTAACAGGTGTCAATTTGTTCAGGTAGGTTCTGTGGTTTCTGATGTCTTGTCATTTAGTTGTGGTGTGCCTCTGGGGTCCATTTTGGGACCCCTGTTATTTTCTATTTTTATTAATCAGCTTCCTATAGTTTGTAAGTTTAGTGAAGCACTGCTTTATGCAGATGATCTTATAATTTGTGCTCAGTCAAATTCTGTGCCTGAACTTTCTTATTCCCTAGAAAAGGATTTTGTTGCTGTCTGTTCTTGGCTTACTTTAAATGCTATGGTTTTGAACTCAGCTAAAACAAAAGTTATGTTATGGCACACAATTTATGTTGGTGTACACTCCGGAACTGAGGTTATCTTATTTTCAGAGTGGTCTGCTTGAACAAGTGTCTCAATTTAAGTATTTGGGCACACTATTGGATCCCAGTTTGACCTTATCACCTCAGATTCAGTCAATGGTTAAGAAAGTAAATCAAAGAATAGCGGTGTTATACAAATTCAAGTCATTCTTCTCTCAAGCAACTAGATTTGAAATTGCTATTGGTCCTCTTCTTCCATATTTTGATTGCAGTTCTTGTTAATATTATAACATAGGTACAAAAGAAATGCAAGCACTAACTGGCCTATAATAATATCTGTAGATTTATTTTAGGAGCCCCCAATAGGACACATCGGTGTAATCTTTATACTTGGTTGGGCTGGTTTTCCCCTAGTTGCAGAGCAGAATATTTTGTTGGCTGTCTGATGTATAAATGTTTTTATTTTAGCTCCCATTTTCCTCTTTCTGATCTTGTTATAATAAGAGAATTGCTTCCCAGCCTGAGGTTGGCTGACGGACCCCTGTATTTTGTCCCCAGGTCTCGGCTTAGATTAAGATCTAGAGCTTTTTTAATAGCTGCTCCAATGCATTGGAATTCACTCCCACTTGATGTTAGGATTGTGCCCTCTGTTTTAATTTTTAAACAAAGGTTAAAAAGTTATTTATTACGTACATCTGTTTGTAATTGCAATTTTGAACTTAGATTTTTTGGTTTTGTATTGCTGCTGATCGTATTTGTGTATTTTTGTATGTTTTTTTTTTGTGGGTCAGGCCTGGAAAGGGACCTTTGGTCCAGTGCCTTTACCCGGTTACCAAAGAATAAATGAAATTAAATGAAAATGAAACCCTCAGCACCACCAAGCCAGCTAATATGGCCATTGTGACTGTGCTTGACTTCATCACACCAAGCCATGGCTGCCTTACATTCCCTAGCAGCTTGCCATGGTATAATGATAAGTTGAGGTGATTGAAGAAAACAGTGCAGAAATTTTAGTGTTCCTGGAAGAGGTCCAGCTCATTGGACAAAATGATGGCTCGCAGTCTCATTACAAAGACTATCAGAGGGCAATAACCCTGAAAAGAGAGAATTGCTATCTAGACTATAGAATCTGGAGGGAATTAACCAATTCAACTCTTCTACAATCTAGACAGGTTAAGTTATCTTCCCTGGCTGGCCTGCCAGTGCAGTGGTAGCAGTACCACTTGCGGTGCTGATGACCCATGTTCGGGACTGAGCACAGGCATTCAGAATGTCAACCATGGGGTGGTAAGATGAGCATCCCATGGACAACTCTCCTCCTCTGGGGGGAGGGTTGCGGTCTTATTGGCATCTAGCAACACTTAGCAGAGGCTGGGTATAGAGCAGCTGGGATCACTTAGTTGTTGGCAGGTGACGGAGGTTGTGGGACCCTCTGGCGCCCCTTAGAAGAGATAACTTGCACTTATGTGAGCAATAAATACTTTTTACACTGCCAATTTTGTTTCTTGTGCATTGGTGGGTGGTGCTGGAATTGTGGCTTCACTTAGCTGATGCTTCCTTAAGCACACCCAACTGTGGGGCAGTATTGTTTGTGTCTTTTTTTAGGCGATGGAGGATGCCTGTGTGATAGGTGCAGTACTGCACCTGCCCTGAGCTGATGTCATTTGCACATCCGCACCTCTGGGCTCATGTACTGGGAAAAATCTCCCTCTGGGCTATGCACTGTGATACCTTGGACCCCGCCCAAATGACGCCTCAGACTAAGCAATGGCTGGAGCCTTCAGTGGATCTCATTCTCTCCCTCCACCTATCTGCCTGGGGGAGCCCTTCCACAGGGGACAAGCTGTAGGCCTCCCCAGACCAGAACTGGCCTGGGGGGATGCTGGATGAGGGGTCTGGGGCAAAATGGAGGGTGGTCCCCCCTGATTCAGTGGGAAAGAAAAAGAAAGTTGAAAAAAAATTAATCTTCACTGTCTGTGATCATGAGGCTTTTTCTCCCAATAGAGATGTGAAATGTCCTCTATTATGGTTGGATCTCTACAGGTGACCTGTCAGGGGCAAGTAGTGGTCAGGCACACAGGTTCTAGAAAACTCCTGGGGTTTGGTAAGAGTTTGGTCCAATTCTTGTAAAAAAAATGCTCATGGTTATCTCAGAGCTGGTCCCACATGCTGTGACTCAATCAAGCAATCAATTAATCAAGCAATCAATCAATCCTTTATTTATAAAAGCGCAATTACAACAAAGATCAAAGCGCTGTACATAATAGAATCCATAAAAAAAATAATTAAAATAATGTCAGTTAAAACTTAATTTTCATGAATAAAACAGCATATTTAACATACAACAGAATCAGGGTATGGCACGTCAAAGAGATGTGTTTTAAGAGCTGCTTTAAAACTCTCAATGGTTGGGCACTCTCTAATCTGACAAGGTAGAGAGTTCTACAGGGTGGGGGCCACAGATGCAAATGAGCGAGCCTCTGTGGACTTAAGTCAAACCCTGGGATCTCTAGCAATCCCTCATCAGAGGAACGGAGTGGGCGGAGGGGGTGGTGGGGCACAGAAGACTATGGAAGCAGCATGGTCTCTGTCCAGGAAGGGTATTACAGGTCAGTAACCTGAACTTGAAGGTGATCTGCCAATGCACAGGCAGCCAGTGCAGGCCGCGGAGCACAGGCATGACATGGCAAGCTCTTGATAAGCCAGTCAACAGCTTGGCTGCTGCATTCTGCATCAGCTGCACTCGGAGGATATCAACCCCCGGTAACCCTAGGTAAAGGGCATTGCAGTAGTCAAGGCGGGAAGTCACAAAGGCATGGACCAAAGTTGGAAGGTCGCCTGGTGGACCAGGTGCTTCATCTGGGCGATGTTCTCAGATGGTAAAAAGAGGTCTTTATGACAGCTGACACCTGAAATTTTAAAGTCAGGCTGCTATCGAACATAAAGCCCAGATTTCGTGCCTGGTCAGATGTGAGCAGCTGGTCTCCCCCAAGCCAAAGCTACGACAGCTGATCAGCCGACAACCTAATACCCTGTTGACCTGGGTCCACCACCACACCTCAGTCTAGTCTGAGTTTATCCTCAGCCAGATGTCAGTCATCCAGCCCTGAATCTCACAGAGGCAGCTATTAAACACCAAGACCGCACCACCCTGCTCAGACAAAAGATATGTAGAGCTGAGTGTCATCTGCATAGCAGTGAAAACTCAGCCCATACCACCTTATAATGTCTCCTAGCGCAGCATATACTCAGTCTCTGGGACCACATACCTGTCGCTGTTGATGGACTGCCATAGTGCTCTGGGTCTGGTATTTGGTAGCATTATCTGGTGCTCTCTTTTGGAGCCCTTAAAAAACTTTGGTGAAGCTGCTTCTGAAAAGTTATCTTTGGACCTGGTTGTGCCAGCTAATTACAGATCAGTCTCGAACCTTACCTTTCTATGAAAGGTTATCAAGAAGGTGGTGGTGCTGTAGCTGGAGTATCACCTCGAAAGGTTTGACTTCTATGAACAATTCTAGTTGGGTTTCAAGCCTTGTCACAGTACAGAGACCACTCTTGTCAAGGTATTTAATGATCTGCCCTGGGCAAGGAATAGGAGGTGTGCTTTATTGTTCACCTTGGTATTTCATCAACGTTTGACACACTGGCTCATAGGGTGTGCATGGAATGCTGGGGGGATTATGGGGCACCAAACATATAAACAGACTGGAACCATGATATGGACATTCTCCTCCTAGCAATTTTGCTTTAACAAGCTTTGGAACTTTGCAGATTTGTCATCCTGCCCAGCTACCTACGCTTGTTTATTTTGCAGCTAAGAAATAACACCATTGTTGTAGTGAGTAATAAGGAAAGCAGTTATAGTATGCTAAAAGATGATGTCTCTGTACACAATTTCATTTATATGTGAATATTCCATTTACACATGAATATAAAAAATTTGTTTTTTTAAGAATGGATTACAGCTCCTCGTTATACACATTTGTCTCTTTTGTTGTCTTTCAAAAGCTTTCCTAACTTTTTTTTAGAATTCCCCAGTCAAGATAACTATCTGTGATCTCCCCCTGCAGCTAATTTCTGACCCACCTTGTAATTCTGTTCCACCCCAAGTCCCTCAGTTGTTTAATGTAGAACTGACTCAACCGCTTTACTAATGTCTAAGTACAGTACATCTATTGCCCGACTTTAATGTTAGCTGAGTTTATAAGCCAGTTGAAGATGTTTACTAAATTCTTCTGATAAGACCTTCCCCAGTGAGCCTATGCTACATTTCATCCAGGAATCCATTTGCCTCCAGGAAATTCACTAGCCTGTCCTTTGTAATAGCCTCTAACATCTGACCACTAATGTATGTCAGACTTTCTTCTCCGTACTGTAGTTCCCTCGCTCATCCCTACTCCCACTCTGTTGCAGGGGTACCACATTTGCTGTTCTCCAATCCTCTGGCACCCCCCTGATTCCAACAAGCTGTAAAAAAAGATCTGCTAAATGTGTGACCAGCTGCTGCCCCAATTCCTTTAGTACTCTAGCATGCTGTTTAGAGCATTTAGACCATTCAGCACCCTTTCCTCAGTGATCACTTCCATGCTGATTCTTATCCCTACCTTCTGGCTCTGAGTCCACAATCAGGTAGTGGACCCTAATACTGAGCAGAAATACTGATTAAACATAGAAACACTGAAGTTGTCAGCAGATCAGAACCAATTGGCCCACCCAGTCTGCACTAAATTCCCTACCAGAGACCCTACTTGGACTCCAACTTATACCCACCTCTTGCTTTTAAGGTTCCCTTGTGTCTATCCTATGCATTCATAAATCCTGTGACTGTTTTAGCTCCTACCAATTCCTCTGGGAGGCTGTTCCAAGCATTCACCACCCTCTCTGTGAAGAAGTACTCCTCACGTTTTTTTCTGAGCCTCCCCCTCTCTAGCTTCATATTGTGACCTCTTGTCCTTGAGCGTCTTTTCCTTTGGAAAATGTTCCCTTTCTGTACCTTGTTTAATCCTGTGTGGTACTAGAATGTCTCTATCATATTCCCTTGTTCCTTCCTGTCTTCCAGGGAGTACATATCTAAATTCTGAAGCATTTCTTAGTAGGGTTTCTGATGCAGGCCCTGCACCATTTTGGTTACCCTCCTTTGCACCTCCTCCTCCCTATCTCCTTTCAGAGATGAGGCCTCCAGAACTGTGCACATTACTCGAGGTGGGGTCTCAGTAGAGATCCATACAGGGGTATTATTATTTTCCTCTTTCTATTGGTGATACCCTCCCCTCCATGCATCCAAGCATTCTGCTAGCCTTTCCCAATGCCTTGTCACACTGTTTAGCTACCTTCAGATAATCAGAAATGATAACCTCCATATCTCTTTCCTGGCCCAACTCAAAAGGATCAGGATACTACATGTAAATGCCTGCAATCTCATAAGGAAGATTGACACCCTTCAATCTTGGATTTATCATACCAAGCCGGATATACTGGTGGTGACGGAAACTTGGTTCAGACCCTCTACTTTGGAACACAAAATAAATCTTACAATGTCTACTGGACCAACATACCATCCAGGAGGAGGGAGGTAGCCATCTACATGCATGATAAATTATTTACCTCTGTCATGGATTCTATCTCTGTACCCAAGGAATTTGAAGTCTTAACACTAAAGGTGCAGCTCTGTGCTTCAATGTCCTTTAGTATTATACACTGCTGCAGACTTAACTTAGGTGTTGAACCATATACAAAATATTCTTGAAACTCAGCCCTCTGAGGTTGTAATCCTGGGTGATTTTAATTTGGATTAGTTTACTGCCAGGTCCAAACCCCTAAAGGACATCTGCGACTCCTTCAGACTTATGCAGCTCATTATAGAGTCCACCCATCCAAATAAGAAAAATCCAGCCAACAGCAGCTTAATTGACCTTATCTTAATGAATAAGCCACATTTTTTCATTCACTCGCGCATCTTCTTCAATGATCTCAGTGAACACTGCTCTACAGCATGTGTCAGATCTACACCTAAACCAGTTTCAACTTCAATGTTCATGCTGAAAAGAAGTAAATGTGACTTCAGCATTCATGCCTTCCTCTCTGACCTTGAGCACTCGAACTGGCAAGAGTTCTACCTGGCCCCCTCCACGACTGAGGCCTATGAGGCCTTCTAGAGTATTGTACTGGGTACATTAAATCGGCACGTGTCCTTAGTAAAAGTTTGTATGAAGAAAAAACAAACCTCAGGTTCATGGATAACCTAAAAAAAGCCATGTATAATAGGGACCTTCTTTGGAAAAAAGCCCAAAAAACAAAACTGCCAGCTGATTGGACAGTCTTTGGGTCGACTAGGAATCAGTGCACTAAACTAATTAGGGCACAAAAAGCCACCTACTATCATACTGAATTGGTCTCCTCTACCAAATGTCCAGCCAAATTGTGGAAGACCCTAAGGGATTTACAGGGATACTCCCCAGAAAACTCCCTTCCAGCTAAAATCTCCTCCGGTGGCTTCTTCATCACTGACAAGCAGATGATTCTTGACCTTTTCAACAACCATTTTGCAACTGCTGGGGTAGCTTTTGACTCCTCTTCTGCCAATAACCTTCACAACCAGTTTTGTGCTCAGGACCTGGACAGCCCGGTCTTAGACAACCCTGCTCCTGATATGGTATTCACCTTCAAGCCAGTCACCTTGAAGGAAGTTGAAGACTTACTTCTGGATTTGGACACCAGAAACAGCACAGGTGCTGATCTGATTGATCTGTACTTCCTGACGCTCAGTTACCATGTTTTGGCTGCTCCTATTACCCTCCTTTTCAATTTATCCTTGACTCAAGGTGTCCTTCCATCCATCTGGAAAACTGCCCAAGCCATCTCACTCTTCAAGTCTGGCTACCACAGTGACCTAAATAACTTCAGACCTATATCTTTGCTACCTGTCCTCTCCAAATTACTGGAGAAATTAGTAAACACACAGCTTATGAACTACTTGGAGACCTTCAGTCTGTTGAATCCAGTACATTCAGGCTTTAGGCCATGCCACAGCACTGTATCCATTCTTGCCGAAGTCACTAACGACTGGCAGAAGGCCCTAGACACCAGGAACTACATGTGTGCCTTGTTTCTTGACCTGAGTAAGGCATTCAACACCATGGATCATGAACTGCTTCTGGCCTCACTTAGAAATGTTGGTCTGGACTCTGGGGTTTTTAGATGGTTTACCAGCTATTGTACTGGATGCTTCCAGCAGGTAAAAGCTGAAGGAGCTCTTTCTCCTCTAAAAGCTCTTCAGAGATGGGTGCCACAGTGCTCCATCCTGGGGACATTGCTCTTTGCACTATATATATCAACAATATTGATTCAGGCATCAATTCAGCTAGCAGCCATCTCTTTGCAGACAAAATGGTTCTCTACATTAATAGGCCTTCTCCGGAACTCACCAGTCATAACCTCCAATTAGACTTTAATAATTTGCAAGTCAACCTCCTGAATCAAAAACTATTACTAAATGACAAAAAAATACAAGGTGATGTTTTTCTCCCTAGTTGTTAATGTGTCAAATCCCAACCCCCTTGGTCAAGTTCCTCAAATTACCAAGTTTCTGGGTGAATCTTTAGAATTTGTGGTAAAATTCAAATATCTGGGGCTTTGGTGACTACAAAATGTCCTTTACAGACATCAAAAAACTCTCAAAAAACAAACAAAGACTTAGTCTCTTCTACTGGCTCAAGGAACTACTTACCCACATGATGACATTACAGAGATATGTAAGCCTCTTGCTGCTTGTTAATTTTCAATATTCTGTTCTGAAGTGGCTATATTGTATGTTAGGTCAATTTCTTTAAGTAGCAAGCCTTCAAGTTTAAGAAAATGTATTTTACATCACCTGTTGCAGTTCTGTTACTTGAATCTGCACCTCTCAAAAGCTCCTTGGCTCTTAGTCTCCTATTATTGGCATTATCTCATTTTTCCCAGCTGCAGCTCCATTCTTCAGTTGTTGCACCTGAACTGCTGGCAAGCTCTTGACTCATTTCTGACTGTGCGGTGACTCCTTAAATGGCCCCTTGCACAAATACCTTTTCGGATGAGTAACTCCAGCAACTGGTGCTTCTAAAACCCTTTTACAGGTATTCTTACAGGTATTCTTCACAGATATCGCTACATGCAGGAAAATGTGTAGGAAAAATGTTTCCAAATTTGACAAGTAGATCATAGATGTCCAAAGCTAACAGATTCAGCTACGAACACACCTTGCCTCGGCGTGTTGAGACCAATCGTCTCTTCATCAGAGGGCATGGTTAATTCAAGATAATACCTGGTTTAAATCTTGCCTCTTCATTATTATTCATAAGGCATCATGAAATCATTTCAATACACTTTTTTATAAAATAAAACAACTTTATCAAAAACATTTTTTATATAGCAACATAACCTAAAATAACAAAAACAGGACCATGCCATTACTGCATGTTATTAACCAATTGAGATGAAGACAGCATCCTGTTTGACTTAGCAATAATTTGAATGCTTCCCCTTGCATGCAAGACATTTCTTAAGACAAGTGTGGTTAACATGTATTAAAATTGTATTTGTACTTTCTCCCTTTCTGTTTAGACTTCTGCACTTCCATTTTATGCCCCAGTCAGCTGGTTGGAACTGTTAGATCTAGTATGTTTATTGCTCTATTTACATTAAATTTAATATAACAAAATGAATTATTTAGGTTTTGGAGCTTAGAGGTCAACCTTCAAGAAGCTGTACTATAAATATACTCTCTGTTCTATACCACATACAGTTTTATCAGTTTATCCATTTTATCTCTTTAAAAATGTGTATAAATATGCTTTATTCTGTTGTCTTTCAGACAACTTGGAATCTAATTAAATTTTTCATGTGGGACATATATAGAAAAATTAACTGGTTAATAACATAGTGGCATGGTCCTATTTTTGTTATTTAAGGTTATGTTGCTATATAGCAAATGTTTTTGATAAAGTTGTTTTATTTTATAAAAAGTGTATTGAAATGATGTAATGATGCCTCATGAATAATAATGAAGACGCAATATTTAAACCAGGCATTATGTTGAACTAACCACATGCCCTGACAAAGAAACAATTGGTCTCGAAGCATCTGAGCAAGGTGTGTCTGTAGCTGTAGCTGTTAACATTGGACACCCAGGATTAACCCGTCGAATTTGGAATAAATTTTTGCATTTGCATCTTGATTTTGGTATCTGGCTACATCTTTACTACTAGTGTTGTGAGTGCGACTCTTTACTTTTGTTATTTCTGTTCATTTAACTCACAGGAGTCACCTGCAAGAGCTGTACTGACCCTGAACTTGCTGTGAGCAGTGAACTTTGTTTGCTATTGATGCTTGCCACTTTTAACTGTTGCCACAAGAGCTTTCGGCTTAAGGGTCAAGCTTTCAGCTACACATTTTCCAGCACGTAATGATATCTGTGAAGGATACCTGTAAAAATACCTGTCAAAGGGTTTTAGAAGCACCAGTTGCTGGAGTTACTCATCCGAAAAGGTATTTGTGCAAGGGGCCATTTAAGGAGTCACCACACAGTCAGAAATGAGTCAAGAGGCTGCCAGCAGTTCAGATGCAATAACTGAAGAACAGAGCTACAGCTGGGAAAAATGAGATAATGCCAATAATAGGAGACTAAGAGCCAAGGAGCTTTTGAGAGGTGCAGATTCGAGGAACAGAACTGCAACAGATGATGTAAAAATACAATTTCTTAAACATGAATGCTTGCTACTTAAAGAAATTGTCTTAACTTCCAATATAGCCACTTTGGAGCAATATATTGAAAACGAACAAGCACCAAGAGGGTTACGCAACTCTGTAGTGCCATCATATTGTCTTGGTAACTTTGAATTTAAGGAGGAATGGATTAAGCTTTCAAATGACTGCAGTATTGGTTATGTTGAGCTTATTGTGAAAGCAGATATCAATAAGCTAGGGAAACTGACTGAGGAACTAAATGAGGCTACTGTTGCTTTAAGACATTCCCCTAAATACAAGGAACTACAGTACATGAATCTCTCCAAAAGAAACTGAAAAAAAATATGAGGAAGAGATCATAGATCAAAAGCAACACAAATTGTTATGGGACAGTGAAGATTACAATAGAGGGGATATTCTGACATGGGGCAGGAATCGTAGTCAAAGTCAACTAAGGGGGAAGTAGAAATCATTGTGGCAGTAAAGTAAGATTTTCAGCAGCTGCCACAAATAATAAAAAGAACACCACAACCCCCAACCTGATTCTGAATGTCAGCAGGCCTCTGAGCCAGAAGGTGTAACTACTAACACAATAGAAACTTCAAATGCAAACTGGAAAACCTTTTTTAGGCAGGAGAACTTTACCACCAAGAAGCAAGATAGGAGCAAAACAAGGAGGGGAAAGCAGGGAAACAAGAACAGAGGACAAGGGAATGAAGAATCGAGGAAAGAACTACAAGTCATAAATATTTCAAAGTATGAACTTGATTCAATTGAAACAACATTATTAAAGAAAGGACTCTGTTTTGTACCCAGTCCAGTTAATTACTTTGCACTATTTGTGGACTTAAATAAGTTCTTTTGTAAAATTCATTTAAAGATATTTTTTTCTAAAAACTCCCCATTGGACACAGACTTAATCATGGGAGGTCATGCCCTTTTGCTCATGGAAAAACTTAACACAGTGGACACAAGTGAAGACATAGCTCTGCTACTAGGAAACATATCAGTTCTACATAACAATATTATTGCTGAAGAAAGTGACTTGGAGATTTTGGGATCATTATGGAATGAGAACCAGGGAGAATGCAATAGTGCTGTCGATCTCCCTAGGATGCTGCAGGCAGCAGGTGACATTAAAAAACAAAGGAGGGGGTGTTAATGAGCAACAGATGTGGCTAGACATGTTTACACCTTGCTCCTCTCCACCGGAGTAAAATAAAGTAATAAACATTATATTTCCCTTGAACTTATGGTTGTTTTTGGCTGTGGGTCATAAATTGTTGCACCATGGATGAATATTTGACCTCAGGTGCAGGGAAGAGCCAAAGAGCAGCTGGAAAAGCCACCAAGAAAAATGCGGCCTGTGCGCAAACCAACAGCCACCAAGTGGTACCTCTATCAACCGCCAAAGTAAGTGCCTTGGGATGCAAGCTGACGGGCCAGGTCCTTGCGGCATTGGAGCCATGGCTCTGCAATCTAGAAACCTGCATTGATGACTGGCTGTAGGAGGTGCTAACCCAGCAGGCGAATCAGGCTACCAGAATTACAGAAGCTGAAGAACGGGTCTCGAGACTGGAGGATGAGCTGCAGGGGGTCCCGGCACAAATTATTACATTATAAAAAGAATTAGAAGATATGAAGGAGGCAGCAGGCTATCAGGAAAATTATCATCAGAGACTTAATCTCCATCTCTGAGGCTTGCCAGAAGGGCTGGAAGGAGGGAGTGTGATGGATTTTTGTGCTGCGACATTGCCTCAGCTGTTGGATCTAGAAGCAAAGAATGGGCACCTTAAGCTAGAATGGGCACATTGGGCAGTTATGCCCAGGCTGCCTGCAGGACAGCCACCTCACCAAATGATAATGAGGTTCCATCACTATCCGGACCGCAAGGCCATGTTCCGAGCCTACTGGGAGAAGGGACAGCTGATGTTCGAGGGCCACCGACTCTTTCTATCTCAGAAATACTCGGCGAGACTCCTGAAAAAGAGGAAGTTATTTAATGAAGTTATGGCTGCACTTCGGGCCCTGAAGGTGGAAAATTATTTGATCTACCTGGCTACCCTTAAAGTGAAGCATGAGGGGGCAGTTTATTCATTTTGGGAAGTAGAGAAGGCGATGAAGTTCACAGAAGATCTGAAAAAGAAAGTGGGCTGACTTTTTTTTTTCATCTCTAAATGATGTCTGCAGGAAGTATATGTGCATGGACGTTAATAAGAGAGAACAGTTGGGGGTAAGACACCGAAACATTGTGTTGGTTTAGAATTTTATGGTGCGGAACAGCTCATTGGAGGTACATGGAATACTTTCTTTATTCTTGTTGGGTTGCACCTCTGATTGGACTCCTGCCCCCCGTTCCCGCGCTCCATTTAGAGGAGGTGCAGGGTATCATTGTATGGCCTCATTGGGCTGGTTGGACTTCTCAGTACTATTGTGGCTGCCATTGGATAGTTGTGTTCTTTAAATTGAGTGGTTTTCTTGCCTCAGTTGCCAAAATCATTATGGCTGTGCTCTGGACTCTGAATGTGGAAACATCATCTGATCTACTAGGCCACCTTAAGGGTGAAGCATGAGGGGGCAGTCTGGTCATTTTGAGAGGCAGAGACGGTGACAAACATTGCAGAGGACCTGGGGACCAGAGTGAATTGACTTTTAAAATGAGGTCTGCAGGAGGTATATATACATGGAAACTAGTGGAATGGCTGGGGGTGAGACACTGAGGTGGTGTACTGGTGTCTATATTCTGTGGTGCAGAGAAGTATACAGGCAGTATGTGGCATTTTCTTTTTGCCCATGTTGGATTGCTCTTCTGGCTGGACTCCTGCCCCCCCCCCGCGCTCTGCTCAGAGGAGGTGCAGGGCATCATTACATGGCCCCGTTGGGCTAATTGAACTTCTGAGGACTATTGTAACGGCCACCTGGGGGTTGTGTTCTCTAACTTGGGTGTTTTTCTTGCCCATATTATTGATACAGCTTGTTTGGAATTAAGAGAGGTATGGGACACACACTCAATAGTCAGGGTTCCTGGGGGAGGTGGGGGGAAGGTTTTTGGTTGTGGATGGGAGGGAGAGTGCATGGGGGAGGGGTTGGAGGCATGGGGGTGACATCTGGGCTAGCTGCCGTGTTTTAAGGGCATGAGGAGAACTGAAAGCTCAGGCAAAGAGAGGGAGCGATGAAATTATCTACCCTTTTCCTTTTTTCTTCCTTTCTCCTCCCACTTTTTCTCACTGAGCATTAGAAGGAGAGTCTTACGGGCAGCAGAGAGAAGAATGCCCTGTACCTACACATAGATCAGATGGCGAGGTGCCTCCTGGCACTGGGCTTAAGCTGACTGGGTGGACCTGGTGGGGTCAGGGGTGGTAAATGTTTATGTAGGGGTGGTGGAAATTGGCCTGTTTGTCCTGCCACAGATGGATTAGGTACCCTCTGGAGGTATACACCTGGGGGAAATCATATATGAAATCACACAGTCGAATTGGGATGCTTGACTGAGTGAGTAAGTTGCTCCGGGGAGGGCAGAGGGTGGACTTGTTCATGGTGGGGGCATTCAATGACACTTACACAAGAGTGGCAGATAGTGTCAAAGAGAAGGGGAGGGACAGTTAAGAATGGGAAGATTGAATTCTGGGACAAAGAGGGAAATACAGGTATGGAAAGACATGGATGTGGAGGTATTGGGGAGGGTAGGGGATGTCTATGAAAAATTTTGGTGGGAATGGGTAAAGTCAAAATTGTTCAACCTTGGTTTGTGTTTAATCTTTTACTGTTTACATGTTTTAGCACACACGCACATAGCATTAACAATATGGTGTGCCAGGAATGCAGCAGAAATGGACGGATGTGGAAAGAGTCTCTGGGTAGTGCTGGCTAGGTGCGGGAAGCCTACGCTGCAATGCTGGAGGGGGCAAAGGTGAAATGGCTATTTATTTCTCATGGCTTACTGACAGAGCCTCATTATATCTTTGTAGAATGTAAGAGGGATAGCAACCCCAGTGAAGCGTACTAGTCTCCTTACTGCCTTGCGTGGATAGGGGGTGCAAGTCGCCCTGCTACAGGAGACACACCTCATGGCAGCGAAGTACGTCAAATTGGTGCAGGGGTGGGTTGGAAACTGTTTCACAGCCTCATATTAGGCTCATAAACGTGGGCACGCTATCTTTCTGCATAAGCACCTCCCTTTTCGGGAGCAGAGTTGTTACAGATCAAAACGGGGGTAGATATATTTTTGTTGTGGGAGAATTGTGGGGAGAACAGATAATGTTTGGTAATATATATGCCCCAGCAGTATTTGACACTTCATTCTATGGTACTATCCTTTCTATTCTATTAAGGAACAATTCCTGGGTCTGCTTTTGGGGGGATCTGAATTCTACCCTGGACTCCAAATTAGATCACTGATGGGGTAAAGGCTGACAGCACGAGGGGATTCGCCAGTGACATGGGGGCTCTCAGAATTAGAAATGTTAAACAGTTGACGGGAGGTGAATCCCGGAGCCAAAGAATATACTTTTTACTCTAATCCACATGGCACCTAGTCGAGGATAGATTACATGTTCCTTCCGCGGACCTGGTATGGGAGGATGCAGAACATCCGGCACAGTCCTATTCATATCTCTGACCATGCCATGGTGGTTATATCCCTGATCATGAATAAGCCAAGAGAGGGCCCCCCCCCTGGAAATTCCCAACTTATCTGTTGGGGGACAAAGCCTTTTTAGGAATATCTTGAGGAGCAATGGAAGATGTATTGGACCATGAACGCGGATTCCCCCACCAGTAAGGCTGTCATTTGTGATGCAGGAAAGGCATTCATGAGCGGGATGATTATTAAATATGTGGCTAGAATTAAAAGGGAAAAACAAAAGAAGAGATTGGAACTGGAAGGGCAGGTGGGGGAATTTGAAAGACAAGCTGCAGATGGGGAGGAGGACACGGTGAGAGATCGGTTAAAGGTTACCAGGGAGCTGTTGAATGCCTTACTCAGTTAGGAAGCTAGAAAGGCATGAACATTTGGAAGGAAAAATCTTTATGAAAGGGGTAACAAACCAGGTTCTCTGATGGTACACCTGATGAAAGGTGGGAGGTGTCCGGTTCATGTTACGGCGATTAAGGATTGGCAGGATGGGCTACATAAGTCATAGAAACATAGAAACATAGAATTTGACAGCAGATAAGGACCGCTTGGCCCACCCAGTCTGCCCATTTCCCTACCTACTGGATAAGCTGCAGATCCTAGTTAACCAGCAGCCTACTTCTTTCTACCCCCACCCCCCAGAATTGCCTTATGACTATCCCATGCATGCTTGAATTCCACCACTGATTTTGACTCCACAACCTCCTCCGGAAGGCCATTCCATGCATCCACAACCCTCTCTGTGAAAAAATACTTCCTTAAATTACCTCTGAGCCGCCCCCCCTCTATCTTCAAATTGTGCCCTCTTGTTCTTGCACACCTCTTTTTTGAAAGATGCTACCCTCTTGGACTTTGTTGATTCCCTTGAGGTACTTGAAAGTTTCTATCATGTCCCCCCTCTCCCTCCTTTCCTCGAGGCTATACATATTAAGCTCCTTAAGTCTCTCTTCATATGTCTTCCGGTGCAGACCCTGCACCATTTAGTGCCCTCCTCTGGACAGCTTCCATCCTGTCTATGTCTTTGAGGAGATTGGGTCTCCAGAACTGCACACAGTACTCCAGATGGGGTCTCACCAGCTGTCTGTACAGAGGATAATAACTTCCTGTTTTCTACTGGTGATGCCTCTCCTATGCATCCCAGTATCCCCAACCCTCCTTGCTGCCTTCTCACATTGCTTGCCCACCTTTAGGTCATCTGATATGACTACCCCCAGGTCCCTTTCCATTTTGTTGTTGTTAGTATCTCACCCCCATTGTGTACTCTTCCCTGGGTTTTGTTTCCCAGGTGCATTACCTTGCACTTCTTAGCATTGAATCTAAGCTGCCATACATTTGACCATTCCTCTAACCTTGCCAAGTCCCTTCTCATCCTTTCCACCCCACCCTGTGCATCAACTCTGTTGCAGATCTTAGTGTCATCTGCAAAGAGACATACTTTCCTTCCAGTCCTTCTGCAATGTCATTATAAAGACATTGAGAGGACTGAGTCCTAATACTGAACCCTGCGGTACCCGCTAGTAACCCTCCTTTCTTCTGAGTGGACTCCATTTACTATTACTCTCTGTGTCCTATTCTCCAGCCAATTCTTTACCCAGGCTGTCATCTTGGGACCCACTCCCAGGCTGGCTAACTTATATATTAATCTTTGTGTGGGACTGTGTCAAATGCCTTGCTAAAGTCTAGGTAGGCCATGTCCACAGCCCCCCTGATCTACTACTTTGGTCACCCAGTCAAAGAAATCTATCAGATTCATCTGGCATGACCTTCCGCTGTGAATCCATGCTGCCTAGGGTCTTGTGCCCTCTGGCCTCTAGATACTCGACAATTCTTTCCTTTAGAAGTGATTCCATCATTTCCCTATCACTGAGGTTAAACTAACAGGTCTATAGTTTCCTGCTTCTGCCTTGCTCCCACTTTTGTGAAGGGAATCACATCTGCCTCCTCCAGTCCTCGGGTACCACCCCAACCTCCCATGATTTGTTAAAGAGGGTAGTCAGTGGTGTCACTAGTTCTACCCTTAGTTCTTTTAGAATTCTGGGATGAATCCCATCAGGCCCCATTGCTTTGTCCACCTTCAGTTTTAAGAGTTCTTTCAGAACCCTTTCTTCTGTAAATGGGCTGGTATCAACTTCTGTATCCAGAGTGTTACTACTGTTTGTTTTATGTACCTCCCCCTCTTCCTTTGTAAATACTGAGCAAAAATATTTGTTTAGTTTCTCTGCCTTTTCACATTCTCCTCTGCCCACCCTCCCTCCCTTTATTAAGCCTCACTATCCCTCCCTTGGTCTTCCTTTGCTCCCTGATGTACCTATAAAGGTTTTATTCCCTTCTTAACTGAATTGGCTATCTTTTCCTCAGTTTGGGCCTTTGCTGTTCTGACTGCCTTCCCAGCCTCCTTTTGCTTTAACTGATACAGTTCTCTGTCCTGCTCCTGCTGCGATTCCTTGTACTTCCTGAATGCTTTCTTTTTCTCTTGAACCTTCACTGCCACTTCCTTTGAGAACCATAGTGGTTTCTTACATCGTCTTGTTTTGTTTATTTGCTTCACACAAAGGCTCGTTACCTCTGTGATGGCAGTTTTTATTATTCCCCATTGTTCTTCCACCCCTCCTTCCTGCCCATTTGCTAGTGCATTCCTTAGGCACTCACCCATTTTGGCAAAGTCAGCCCTCCTAAAGTCCAGTACTATTGTCTTTGTATGGCTTGACTCTATTGCTGTGTTTATTGTGAACCATACTGTTCGATGGTCGCTAGTTCCCAGATGGCTACCCACTTCTACATCTGTGATCCTCTCTCCATCTCCATTTGAGAGAATCAAGTCTAATATTTCTCCCTCTTGAGTGGGCTCCAGTACTAGTTGTCTAAGGCATGCCCCCTGTAGGGCATCTAGAATAACTGCACTCTTCGAAGTGGCAGCTGCAACTGCGCTCCAGTTAACATCTGGCATATTCAGATCACCCATCAGCAATATCTCCCCTTTTTCTGCCATTCTAAGTATACTTTCTATCATTTCCTTGTCCATTTCCTCCCCCTGAGAAGGGGGTCTGTATACAACCCCTGTGCGGATTGTGGTGCCATTGCCTGTCTCCAAATTTACCCACAGTGCTTCTTCTCCTCCCTGTTTACCCTTTTGTTCTGTTGCTTTTATTCCTTCCCTTATGTAAAGAACTACTCCTCCCTCTTTTACCCTCCCTGTCCCTCCTGTAGATAGTGTATCCTGGTATGTTTACGTCCCAGTCATGGTTTTGTGTGTACCATGTTTCTGTGACTGCCACGATATCCAGATGTTCCTCCTCCATCAAGGCCACTAATTCAGGAAGCTTGTTACCTAGACTACGGGCATTGGTACTCATTGCTCTCCATTTTTTGATGGCCTTACCTTCTGTTGCAGCATCCCCCACTGACCGTTCTACCTTGGTCTTTTTCTCATTTAGTACCCTGTTTTGTAGGGAGAGGCTGGGATTTTTCTGCTGCTTGTCAGTGCCTCCCCCATTGACACAGCGGATACAGGAATGCTTCCAGAGGTTTTATGAAAAACTCTATACAACAGAAGGGGGGGGGATGAAGGTGCTGGGACAGGGTTTTCTGGATGCCTTGAGGCTACCTCAGCTGACAAGGGAGCAAAAAGTGCTGTTAAATGGCCCTATTACAAGGGAGGAGGTGTCCCAGGCCATTCATAAACTGCAGAGTGGGAAGGTGAGTGGACCAGATGGCTACCCGGTAGAATACTATAAATGTTTGGTAGAGTAGCTTGCTGGCCCACTGTGCAGTACTTCTCAGCAGATGGAAGGAGAAGCTCTGAAGCTTCTGGACACATTTTTAGACGCTGTGATTTGCTTAATCCCCAAAGCTGGGAAGGATGTGTCTGAATGTGCCTCATATAGGCCGATATCACTTTTGAATTGCGATGGCAAAATTTTGGCAAAGATTTTAGCAGGTAGATTGGAAGTGGTGCTGCCTGACGTAGTCCACCCAGACCAGACCGGGTTTATTAAAGGACGTCTCTCATATCATAGTGTGAGAAGATTATTAAATGTGATCTGGGGAGCAGAGGAGCAGAAATAAGATACATGTGTCATATCTATGGACACAGAAAAAGCTTTTGATAGAGCGGAATGGGAGTATTGGTTTGAAACGCTAACCTGGTTTGGTCTGGGGACTACACTTGTGACTTGGGTTCAGGCACTCTACAACTCCCCCATGCCAGGGTATTGGTAAATGGCATGCTTTCGGAGGGTTTTGGCCTAGGCAGAGGCACAAGGCAGGGATGCCCGCTGTCCCCACTGCTCTTCACCCTGGTGGTAGAGCCACTGGCGATAGTGATACAGCAAGAAGAGGGAATCCGAGGAGTGCAGGGGACATCAGGGGAGCAGCATAAACTTGCAATGTATGCTGACGACATGTTGCTTTTCATCACAGAGCCCGAGGTCTCTATGCCCACTCTGGTGCAATTGGTGGAAACATTTGCATGATTCTCTAG
The DNA here is from genome assembly GCA_016271365.2 of Neoceratodus forsteri. NCBI lineage: Eukaryota > Metazoa > Chordata > Ceratodontiformes > Ceratodontidae > Neoceratodus > Neoceratodus forsteri. Next base: position 759,881,037 of record CM057455.1, on the reverse strand, counting down.
TTATAAACTTAACCATGACAAATTGGAGCTCCTGAGACTTCCTAAGACATTGGGAAGGGATCAGGGGAGGAGGATTTAAGAAGGTAGGAGGATATTTCACTTATTTGGGGATTAAGATTGGCTGGTCGGTGGGATCCCTATATGACTTAAATTTTCTCCCTATAATTAAGAGTATAGAGGCTGACTTAAGACAGTGGATGGCGCTTCCAATCTCCTGGCTTGGCCGAATTAATTTGATCAAAATGAACATTCTACCCTGATTAGTACACATTATACAGATGTTATATGTTGGAATCTCTAAGAGGGATATTAAGAGACTGGAGAGCACATTTTCTTTGTTTATATGGGGGGGGGGTGTCCAAGGGTTAGTCTTCAATGCCTTAAAGTAGACATGAAAAGGGGAGGGCTTAATTTTCCAGACATCAGAACCTATTATTTGGTGGCACAACAGAAATATATATGTGACTGGATACATTTGCCCCGGGCCGCTTGTTGGCTGTACCTGGAGCAGAGGGGATATAAGGTGTGGCTTTCTGTGTACTTAGAGAGGTGGGACCTCGGGGCATGTAGGGGGGCAGGATACTTGGAATCCAATGGTATTAGCTGCCTTGGAGAGTTGGGGTAAGATTTTAAAAAGGAGGGGGCAATTGCAGTGGATACATACATGGTTCAGGTGGCCAGCAACCCCTACTTCTTGCCTAGATTCGAAGACTTGGGGTTCAAGATGTGGGAAAATAGGGGGATAAGTAATCTAGAAGACCTATGTGGCAGGGGAGGGCTTTCCTCTTTCCAAGATTTATATCAACGATTACACTTGGGAGAGGGGCACTTATTTAGGTACTTCCAGGTAAGGGCCTATATGGCTGATCTGACCAGGGAAGGGACTGGGATGGGGAAAATGAGAAAGATAGAATTTTCATTTAAAATTTGAAAACTTTGGGAGAGAGATTTGGATATCCAGATACAAGAGTGGGACTGGGCAGTTCTGCTCTTTATGCACATGGGGCTTTTACTTTGTAACAAATTTAAGTAGGCTTTTTATAAATTTATACATAGGATATACACCCCCAATTGATAGTTCATAAATATCATCCTGCCACATCTCCAATATGTGGAAGATATGGCCGGGACATAGGTACATATATCCATTGTTTCCGGACATGTCCCGTAATACAACAGTTTTGGAGAGCAGTGGCTCTGGAGGTGGAGAGGATAGAGGGAAGGGTGATCTCACTGGACCCACTGACATGCCTATTTGGTGTAGATAGAGAAGACAGGGAAGAGTGGGAGCCATTACCGAGATGGGTGAGAATTCTTTTAATTCTGGCCAGATATAGCATTCAAAATACGTGGGTATCTTGTGCCCCACTTACAGTACAAATCTGGCACACACCGGTGATACACACCCTGGCCTTGGAGAGACTAACCCTACTCGTAAAGGATAGGTTAGATTACTTCACTAGATACTGGGCTCCCTTGCTAGTGGATTTAACCCCACAAGAAAGTGTACTTCTCTGGGATTGGTGGGGTATGTAAGAGAATGGGATGTACTGCTATTATACCTGAGCACCTGAGTCTTTGTATATTCCAATGACTAGTACATGGTCATCAATTGTGACAGAGATATGCTAGAAAGATATATTACCATGTGATTATAGATAACTGTGTAATACTCTGTCATTGATTTGTGACAAAGGAAAAGTTGTAAGTGACTGCAAATGTATGTGTGTGTATTTTTTCTACTTTGAATAAAATCTTTTTTCCAAAAAAAACAAAAACAAAGGAAGATACTGTTTAAACCAAAATTGACATTTTGTACTCAGATCACTAATCCTGTGGTTATATCCTTTGAGAAGGTGGTTCTTAAGCAAGTTCAGGAATTAATGCTTAAAAGGACTCCTGTAGAAGGAACATTAAGAAAACAGAAAAAATGCACTTGATTCACTGTCTAAAAATGACAAAATTGTTATTAAACCTGCTGATAAAGGGGCAATGTGGTGGTGTTAGATAGAGAACATTACACTGAAATTGTCATGAACCTGTTAAAGGTGCAGACAAATTACAGGGAATTACCCTGTGATCCCACCCCCGCCTTCAAAAAGAAACTGCATGTAATTTTTTTGTAGGTGTTGAATGATGATAGTATCAGTGAAAATGAATATTGATTCATCCAGCAGGAATTCCCCGTAGTCCCAGGTTTTTAAATATTGGCCCAGATATTCAAACTGCGCCAGGCTGTGGCACAAGCTTGGGCTCAGCGCAACTTGGCTGCGCAGGGGTGTGGACTGGATGATATTCAACAGAGCTGCGCCATGGCACAGCATCGTTGAATATCACACCCTGGCCACCCGCATTGTGCATGGTGCAGTGGCACTGCACCAGAGCAAGTGGCCAGAGTGGAGCATGGGGATGCGCTAGCGCAAGTTCCATTGCATTATGCACAGCAACCGCGATATTCAAAACTTGACATGCAAATGTGCCATAATGTATGCAAGGTGCAAATGGGGCCATTTGCATGTCATTATGGCCCTATTTGCATGCAGGTGTGCCGATCCCCGACGACTTGTGCCTGGCACCCTGCCAGGCAGCAGCCGTTGGGGACCAATGCCCGCTGCAGCTGGCAATGTGCTCCACAGCCCGATCGCGGGCTGCAGTAAAAAACAGGAAAAGCATAAATCCCTGGTGGTCCAGTGGACTGCTGTCTGCCCGATTGTGGACATTTGTACAAAAATAAGAAGAATTCTGTCCAATATCACTGGTGGTCCAGTGGACCGCTGTCTGCCCAATCATGGGCATTTGTAAAAAAAAAAAGAAATATGTCTGATATCCCTGTGGTCTGCGGTCCCCCTCCCCACCTGCCCACTGAGCCCCACTGCCCGCTCTCCCCTGGTCAGCTGGTGGGCGGCAGCACCCACCACCTGCAGCCCGCCACCCCGACTGATACCATTGGTAGGGCTGTCGCCCATTGGTCCACAGCGTGAGTCAATGGGCGTGCAGTCTATACCGCACTACACATTCAGATGTGAATGGATTACATATCTGGAATGTGTAGTTTGACTGCAGGCTGCGCCCGGTGGCTCATGCTATGTCGTAGTGTACAACTACCGCGGTGTCATTCGGCGGGCGGCGGGCGGCAGGTAGGTGCTTCTGCCCACCGGCTGACTGGGGGAGCAGGGTGGTGGAGCTTAGTGGGCGTGGGTGGGGAGGGAGGTACCGCTAGATCACCAGGGATATTGGCCAGAATTCTTTTATTTCTACAAATGCCCGCAATCAGGCAGACAGCAGTCCACTGGACCACCAGGGATATTGGATAGATTTCTTCTTTGTTTTGTATGAATGCCCACAATCGGGCATGGGGGGCGCCGCCAGGTGCAGCCGGAGCGCGGATGGCCACCCACAGGTGGCAGCTGCCGTGTTGTGCCCTGCAATGCAGCAGCTCACCTGTGGGTGGCCATCAGTTGTTCCTTTTTTGGGGGGATCAACTTTGTGCTGGCGCAGGTAGGGGTTGCGCATGCATGGCTCTGCACATCCCGGACTTAATATCGGGCTGTGCAGGGTATGCATGGGCTGTCCCCCCCACCTGCGCCTGCATTCATTACTGATGTGCTCTGGCAAATCGGGATTTGTGCTATGCACTTTTCCCTTTTGAATATCACGCCGGGGCACATCAGTGGGTTGCGCATGGCACAACACTGTTGCTCCATGTGCAACCCTTTTGAATATCTGGACCCTAGTCTAAAGTACATAAAGACTTAAATAAACCCCCCAGTAGACCTAGTGTCTCAAGGAATGGGGCAATGTGTGAAAACCTGGGGCATTTTCTCGATTTCTTTTTGCAAAAATATGTTGTAGGACTACCATCCTATTTAAAAGATAGCAGTGATGCCATAAGGAAATTTGACAACATGCTGTGGGATGTAGATTATATTTGATTGGAAATAGACATGAAGTCCTTGTACGTGTCTATTAGACACACAGATGGGTTACACTCAGACAGGTTTTTCTTAGATCAGCTATCACATACAGAAGAAATACCCGTCGATTTTTTACTTGAAAGTTTGGAATTTATTTTACATCATAATGTCTTTGAGTTTAACAAAATGTTATTTTTGCAACTGTGTGGGACTCCATGGGGGCCAATATGGCTCCCAGTTATGCCAATTCATTTCTGGGTTGGTTTGAATTTACAAGAGTTTCAAGCCATGCTAATAACCCGTTCAGGAAAAATATAATACACTGGTTTTGTTATATTGATGGCTGTGTATGTGTGTGGACATGAGATTTTGAAAATGCAAAACTTTATTGACTGGCTTAACAGTAATGACCTGAACTTAAAATTCATGTATGTGGCTTCTAAAAATAGGTTGGCATTTCTAGATTTAGAATTTCTATTGGGTCCTGATAACAGGGTTCAAACTAGATGCCATAGGAAATGCATTGCTACCAACTCGGTTTTAAAAGCTGACAGTGCACACCCTCAAAAACTTTAAAATTCTATTCCATACAACCAAATGGTATAATTAAGATGGAATTGTTCTAAAACTGAAGATTTTCAGCAACAAGCTGATGAGCTGCAGAATGGATTTTTGGCACAAGGTTATAAGAAAGAATTGTTAGAAGCTTCAAAAGAAAAAGCTTTGCAAATGAAAAGAAAATCTCTGTTAACCAGGGAACCAGTTAGCAAAAGCTTAGAACACAAAGGCCCTATTTCATTTGTCACAGAATTTAATAACATTGCTGGTAAAGTAGGAAATATTTTCACCAATTGGCCTATTCTTCTAAGTGATGATGCAGTGGGTACAGCAATTGGCCCCGCCACCAGGGTATCCTTTAAATGTGCTAAGAACTACAGGGGCATCTTGGTGCACAGTAGGTTGATACCATCAACCACTGATAGGATAACCACCTTGCCTCCCCCCCAAAACAAAAGGCTTTTATAAGTGCTTTCATTGTAATATTTGCAAATATGTGTGCACAAGACAAAGATTTGGACATCCAAAAGACTCCATAAGGATGTTGATATTAATCGATGCATTACCTGTGATACAAATATTGTTGTCTACACCCTATGGTGTGCATGTAATTTGGTTTACATTGGTAAAACTGTTCATACCATGAAGCAGCGTATCCAGGAGCACGTCCATTCTATAGTTAACCAGAGAACAGACACCCCAGAGGGTTTCCATTTTGCTAACTTTCACAATTCTAGTCCCCAACTCCTTCAAGTTCATGGGTCTTGAACAGGTGTTTGCACCCAAAAGAGGTGGTGACAGGAAAAACATACTGCTGAAACATGAACATTTCTGTATATTTACCATGCAGAGTGTCAGGCCCCAGGGCATTCATGATAGATGGGACTTAAAACCCCATCTATTATAAAAAATAGAGATTAAGACAACATCCTGTTTGAATTAATAATTTGAATGCTTCCTCTTGTATGCAAGACATTTCTTTAGACAAGTGTGGTCAACTTGCACTAAAGTTGTATTTGTACTTTCTCCCTTTCTATTTAGACTTGTGCACTTCCATTTTATGCCCCAGTCAGCTGGTTGGAACTGTTGGATCTAGTAAGTTTATTGCTCCATTTACATTAAATTTAATATCACAAAATGAATTATTTAGGATTTGGGGCTTGGTGATCAACCTTCCAGAAGCTGTACTATAAATATTCTCTCTGTTCTATACCACATACAGTTTTATCAGTTTATCCATTTTGTCTCTTTAAAAATATTTGCTCCCCAAGGGACTCTCCTTGTGCCTGAGTGGTGCCCTGGACCACTAGGTGGCCCCACGGTAACCTCCGTGGCCGCTGCCCACTCGAACTACAACTTCTGCCCACCTCCGAAGCGCGTCGCAGTGGATCCCTCAAGCAGGGACTCTCCTTGTGCCTGAGCGGCTCCTTGGACCACTAGGTGGCCCTGCGGTAATCTCCGTCGCTGCCACCCGTACTTGAACTACAACTTCTGCCCACCTCCAAAGCTCGCCGCAGTGGATCCCTCAAGCAGGTACTACTGCTAGAGATGCCTCACTCTGGCTCTTCTCCCATTGGTGTGGTGTTTTGGCTACTGGACTGTGATTGGTCCTACCCTCCTGCTCGGCTAACCCGATTGGAGCGCCTTTCTCCCAGCTCCAAAATAGCCGATTTTCTAGCTGCTAACTGCAGTATTCTACAAGTATTTTCTATACTGAAATTTCTAATTTGTGATTTTGCTGCTAAACCCTGCTTACTGTTTATTGTAACAAGAGCCTGTACCTTAGAACTGCACTAATTTTAATCCTAAAACCTGCTTACTGTTTGGGCTAACAAAAGCTTATATCTTAGACTGTTTTACCTGCTCTGTTTTGCCCTTCTCCTTTTATTTCTGTCCCTAAACTCTATCACTCCCTGCCTGCTCCCCCCATAGAGCCTCTGTACCTCCCATCGTCTCCATTTTTATTTTTGCAGGCCAGTAACCTGCCTCACTTGCCACATCCTCTTCCCCCTCTGCTCTCCTTTCTTAGTGCTCTGACCTCACCTTTTGTCTTGCTGATCTCCCCTCCCATACCTATTCTCACCTGATCTTGCTCCATTGTCCTTACCCTAGTCCCCTACAGCCCCTGCTGAATGTCAGCTGCTACTATTCCCCACCCCCTCCTGTGCTCATATTTAATCTACCCTCTCTTTGCTCCCCCAGGGACTCTCCTTGCACCTGAGCGGTGCCCTGGACCACTAGGCGGCCCCGCAGTAACCTCCGTGGCCGCTGCCCAACTCAAACTACAACTTCTGCCACCTCCGAAGCTCACAGCAGTGGATCCCTCAAGCAGGTACTACCGCTAGAAATGCCTCGCTCCAGCCCTTCTCCCATTGGTGCAGTGTTTTGGCTGCTGGGCTGTGATTGATCCTACCCGCCTGCTCGGCTAACCCAATTGGAGCGCCTTTCTCCCAGCTCCAAAATAGCCGACTTTCTCGCTGCTAACTGCAGTATTCTACAAGTATTTTCATCCCACCCCCCACCCCTCCTAGGCCTCCTTTAAATACTCATACTGTCCCTCCTCTCATTCACAACTCCATTCCCATTGGGTCTCCTAATCGGATGTTTCCATATGTCCTACTGTTAGGGCAATCTAGCGCTAGTGTGACATAGTTTCTACTCACTACCATACACCATTCCTCCATTTCACCACTCTCTCTACTCATTTATCCCCTATTTCTCCCCCATTTACATGTCTATGCTTCCCTAATCACCCTGTCCTGCCCACCAGGTATCCCCTAGCCTCCTCTTTCTTCTCTGATCTATTACCCTACCCTCCCTCTCTCTGTCTCTCTCTCTCTCTCTCTCCCTCCCCCCCTAACGTTTCAATCTCTGTATTACAGCTCAGCCCATCTGCTGGCCTGATTTCTCATCTGTGTCCTCTCCAATCCACCATTATCTATTTGCCTGTAAACAATTTCTTAGGATCCTGTGATTGTGTGAGCTCCGCCCTTCCCTGCCCCCCCCAGATCCTAAACAGTTTTCTCTGACCTGTGTCCATAATCCACAGATTGTCTACAATGAAGTTGCACACCCTGTTAATTTTCCTTGCCTCCTCACTGCCACTATTTTATCTATCACTGTTACCTGTCCTCAGAACTCCCACAGCTCACCCTCACTACACACCTAATGATTTCTATTTCTCTAACCTCCTTGTTGTGCCTGCACCTAATTATGTCACTACTCCTCTACTATTAAATAGATCATGGATCCTTATGATTGCACATGTCCACAAAAACAGTTGCCCCCTCAGCTACATACCCTATGCTCCTTGTGAAATAGACTGTGGTATCTACTGTTTCTAACCATACTGCTCTCAGGCGATGTCCAACTAAGCCCAGGCCCTGCAAATTGTATTACCAACCGTAGTCTTAACACCAAAGGGCTTAAAATTGCCCACCATAACATACGGAGCCTTGAGAAAAATTTCACTGATCTTGAAGCTTGGACCTCTCTCCACAAGCCGGATATAATTTGCCTCACCGAATCCTGGCTCAAACCATTCACCCCTGACTCCCTGTGTACTATCCCATCCTACTACCTCCTGAGACAAGATACACCCCTGCCCAAAAGAGGTGGAGGCACAGCAGTTCACTTTAAAAGTCACCTCCAACTTTCTGCTATTTGCTCATCCCCCTTAAATCACTGTGAAGTGTTTCACACCCTTCTCACCCTCGGCTCCAAAAAATTACATATAGTCTACATCTACAATCCCCCCAGGAGCGGTCATAAAGGTTTTGAGGAACTGCTGGATCAAACCGCCTCTCTCTCTGGGCGTAATTAAGTTCTTATACTTGGGGACCTTAATATAAACTGGCTGGGTAGTTCCCAACCTACATCCCTGTCGAGCATACAATGCCTTAATCTTCACCAGCTAATCTTAGAACCTACCAGAGTTTCCCTTCACTCTAATACAGGAACTCTGCTTGATTGGATCATGACCAACCACCCTGAGCACATTGTCTCCTCAGGTGTACTAGCTGATGATATTACTGACCATTCCCCCATTTTTTTCATCTGGGAAAAAGAGAAGCCATTACAAACGAACCCTCATTTCATTACCTTCCGTGATTATCTAAATTTCAACTCCCAAGCTTTTGTTCATGACGTAGCCAACACTGAATGGTTCTCTCTCCTAGGTATTAACGACATTCACTCTTCCCTTAACACCTTCCTATCCCGCTTCCTATTGTTGCAGGAGAAGCACTGTAAAATGGTAGCTCACCAAGTAAAAAATAGACAAACTAGGTGGCTAAAATCTGGCCTACTCAAAAAACTACGTCAAAGAGATAAAAGTTGGTTCCACTACAAGACCTCTGGCCTTTCAGCGGACCAAAATACCTACAGAGCCTTGCGAAACTCCTGCAAAAAGGATATCAAACAGGCCAAAAGCTCCTACTGTAAGAGCTTTTAACTAATTCTTATGGTGACTCAAAAAACTTCTGGTCCCACATTAAGTTCTTTATGGACTCTAACTCGTCGCTCACCCCAAATGACATGTCATTCAATGGCGTCCATTGCAATAATCCCTGTACTATAGCAAATGTTTTCAACGAACAATTCTCCAACCTAACAAAATATGCCTCCTCTTTCTCTGTCAATCTGGACCCTCATGTTCCAACTAACGCCAGGCACCCAAACTTCTTCTTTAAATCTGTCTCTAGATGGTAGGTACTAAAATTACTCAAGAATATACCAAAGCATACAGCAGTTGGCTCGGACAATATTGAACCCAAGTTACTAAAGCTAGCAGCTCCATTCATTGCTACCCCCCCTAACCAAAATTTATAATCTCTCACTGTGCTAACACCATGTCCCTGATGTATGGAAGATAGCTAGGATAACCACTGTTTACAAAAAATGTGACCCCAAAGACCCACTTAACTATAGGCCCATCGCAATCCTGTCTGTTCTTAGCAAAATTCTCGAAAAACTTGTAGCTACCCAAACCATAGAATTCCTACTTAAATATGACCTCCTCACTCCTGCCCAGCATGGCTTTCATAAGGGACACAGTACTACCACTGCTTTACTCAAGCTAACCTCTGATGTCCTAGTGGCCATGCACTCTGCTCTTCTTACTGGGTCCATCTTTATTAATATGACTAAGGCATTTGATGTGGTCGATCACTCCATTCTCCTCACCACACTTAGATCTCTTGGTTTCTCTCCAAATGTTGTTAACTGGTATGGTAATTTATCTGACTGACTGAACCCAGTTCGTAAAATATAACTCTACCTTCTCGGAAAAATCCACAATTAACATTGGCGTACCCCAGGGGTCTATACTAGGTCCACTACTTTTCTTTATCCTCCTAAACAACATCACCTTTAACCTTTCACAGACAGCTACCCTGCTGTATGTGGACAACATTGTCCTGTACACCAGTGCTAAAAGCACAGATGACATCAATGAATGACTCTCCCATGACTTTCAACTCATCCAACGATGGCTTGACTGTCACAAACTAGTCCTAAATGAACCTAAGACTCAAGCTATGCTATTCAGCTCTAACTATAAACTCAAACAAGCCCAACACAATTTTAAAGTCACCACTCTAAGTGGCAAATCCATCAATGTGGTAAGCTCTTCAAATATCTGGGCATCACCCTGGATCCCTCACTAAATTTCAACACCCATATCTTACAAACCTGTAAGTCAGTAAACACTAAACTCAGTATTGCCTATCGAACCAGCTATAATCTCACCCCCTCTGCTAGGCTTGCCAAAGCTTGTGGGATACTTCTGTCTTCACTTAACTATGGGGTTGCCTCCTATACCTCTGCATGCAAATCAAGCTTTCGGAAATGGGATGTCACCTACAATAACATCTGTCGGTATGCATCCTCCTCCTCCGACAGACTGAAACACCACTGTATCCTCTATTCTGACCTTGGATGGCTTTCACCCCATGAGTCTAGGCTTTATGCCTTTGGCTACTTAACTGATAGCATTATTAGATCTCAAACTCCTCAGTCCCTAGCGGGTCTCTTTCAAAAACAGTCATCCTTCTATGACCTTTGCTCGGCAGTTTCAGCCCCTGTTCTTGTCCCTCGACACTCCACCTCTAAAGGGGCCAGTGCTTTTGCCTCTCTTGCCCAGCAATACTGGAACTCCCTTCCTCTAACCATTCGCCAGGCTCCGTCCCACATTGATTTCAAGAAGGCACTTAGAAACCATCTTGTCCTGTCCAGCAGGTGCTCCTGTTTCAAACCACCCTAGGCCTACTTGACCTTATTCTACTTCCAAAGCTCCCTCCCATCTCAACTGCTGTTTCCCCCCATCTTGTGCACCCCCTTCTATTGCAGTCTTCCTTGTAATCCCTGAACACTTTCCTCACCTTTCCCTCTCCCTCTCTCTCTCCCTACCTCCCTCCCTACTCTCTTATTACGCCATTTTTTTCCACAGGTCCCATCCATGGCTGCTGCACTTAATATAAATCTTGTTTGCCATTATTTTTGAACAAAGCTCACTGTTATGTGTTGTTGCTCCTACATATTGTATCCTTGTATCCCTGATGTACTGTTGTATTCTCCAATGTATTGTTTTCCCTTATTTTTCATTTACTGTACCCATGTTTGCTATTGTTCTACTGTTTCTCTTGTTGTACTCTCCCAGGTTGTGCCTGAAAATAGTAATTTCTTGGCTAATGCACCTACGTGGTTAACAAAAACTAAATAAATAAATAACATTTATTCCATTGTCTTTCAGACTACTTGGAAGTTAGTTACATTTTTCATGTTGAACATATATAGGAAAAAATTAAATGGTTAATAACATAATGGTATGATCCTATTTTTTGTTACTTTAGGTTATGTTGCTATATAACAAATGTTTGTGATAAAGATGTTTTATTTCATAAAAAGTGAATTGAAATGATGTCATGACACCTCATCAATAATAATGAAGAGGCAAGATTTAAACCAGGCATTATCTTAAATTAACCAGACATCCTCACAAAGAGATGATTGGTCTCGAAGTGCCGGGGCAAGGTGTGTTCATAGCTGGAGCTGTTAGCTTTGGACACCCAGGATTTACTTGTCAAATGTGGAATACATTTTTGCATTTGAATCTTGATTTTGGTGTCTGCCTACATCTTTACCACTAGCGCTGTGAGTGTAGCTCTTTACTTTTGTTATTTAAGCCCCATGTGGTGCAGGCAGCCTGTGGTTGATGCAGGCTGCCTTTGAGAATTGCTCTTGGTGCATGTTTTGGTGCAAGGGGCACTTTGCAACATTCATTGTGTCTTAAGCTCCTTGCACTGTGCCAGAAGCTTTGAGAATGGGGCCCAGAGACTCATAGCTTTCAATAACCCAGCTTATCCAATAGGTAGGGAATTGGGCAGACTGGGTGGGTGAAGCGGTCCTTATCTGCCATCAAAATCTATATTTCAATGTTAAGCACCCTGGGGTGTATTTCTTCTGGTCCCAGGGATTTGTTCACCCTCAGAGCCATCAGCCCCTCTCTCACTCTTTCAATTCCTTTACACCTACTGCTCCCCCCACCCCACATTTCCTCCCTTCTTGTCCCTACAAGTGGCACTGGTCAGTCTTATTCCTTTGTAAAGATGGAGCAGAATTATTCATTTACAGTAATACCTCTGCCTTGCTCCCATCTTCCTCTACCCAACCATCTCCCCCTTTTTCAGCCTAATAATGCTGTCCTTCTTATCACCCCTTTCACTTATGTAGCAAAAGAAGGCATTTTCTCCATTCTTTATTCCCTTGGCTATTTGGAGCCCTTTCTGTGCCTTTGCCTGCTACACCTTGCTTCTTGCCACCATAGCCAACCTCTGGTATTCTTCCTCATCCTCTTCCTTTGCTGTTCTTTTGAATTTTCTATGGGCTGCCTTCTTTTCCTTTACCACTCTGGCCACCTTCCTATTGAATCAGCTTGGTGGTCTGGCTTTTGATTTCTTCTCCCTCAATTTGATACAGCTGCTCGTGGCCTTCTGAATGGCCCACTCTAATGATGGCCCAAAACTGGACCACTCCCATGCCCTTTTCCACGTGCTCCAGGTCTTCCCTAAAAACACCTCTCTCATCTTTTTATAATTTGCCCTCTTGAAGTACAATGCTCCGGTTTTGGTGGAGATGTTATCTTTGCCCATGTCCAAACTGAACCACACTGTAAAGTGGTCACTTCCACCCAGTGGTTCCCTAACTTCTGTCTCCTGTATGTGCTCCCCATTGGTGAGCACTAGGTCCAAGATTGACCCCTCCCTGGTAGCATCAATCACACACTGAGTCATGAAGTTATCCTGGATTGCATTTAGGATTTCCAGACTTCTGGCACATGACATTGTATTTATCATATCATATCAGTCATATTAACTTTATTTATAAGCACTGTTCCAATAGATCACAGCACTGAACAATAAACAGTAAAATCACAAATATGAGTTAAATAGAATAAAATCGGACAGTTAAAAATACTTAAAATGACAAAAACTATCTACAGTATGAACATTTAAAGATAAGCACAGTAGCTAAAGCTAATTTTCACTGGAATCTGGAAAAGCCAGCTGAAACATATATGTTTTTAAGGCAGTTTTGAAACTATCAATGGTAAGGCACTCTCTAATCCAATGAGGTAGAGAATTCCACATTGTAGGGGCCACAAAAGCAAAAGATCAGGCCCCAGAGGTCTTTAATCAAACCCTTGGAATCTCTAGCAATCCCTCATCTGAGGAGCAAAGAGGGTAGAGGCTGCAGTAGGGGCAAAGAAGATCTTGCAATTAGCGCAGACCCTGACCAAGTAGGGCTTTATAAATCAGTAATCTGACCTTGAAGGTGATCTGCCAATATACAGGCAGCCAGTGCAGGCCACAGAGCATAGGCATGACATGGCAAGATCTCGATAGGCCAGTCAACAACATGGCCACTGCATTCTGCACCAGCTGTAATCAGTGGATATCAACCCCCAGTAGTCCTAGGTATAGGGCATTGCAGTAATCAAGGCATGAGGTTACAAAGGCATGGACCAACATTAGAAGGATGCCAGGTGGGACCAGGTGCTTGATCTGGATGATGTTCCTCAGATGGAAAAAAGAGGGTGTAATTACAGCAGACACCTGTGATTTTAATGCCAGGCTGCTGTCAAACACAACACCCAGATTTCATGCCTGGTTGGTGGTAAGCAGCTGGCCACCCCGAGCCAAAGCCCGGAGGGTAGGCCTGCTGACAACCCCAAACCATGGCAAACTGGCTCCACCACAAACACCTCAGTCTTATTTGAGTTGAACTTCAGCCAGTTGGCATTCACCCAGTCCTGGATCTCAGAGAGGCAGCTGTTAAATACTGAGACCATACCAATCTGCTCGGGTACAAAGGACATGTAGAGCTGAGTGTCATCTTCATTACAGTGAGAATTCAGCCCATATCACTTTATAATGTCTCTCAATGGCAACATATACACTATAAACAGTATAGGGGACAGCATGAAGCCCTGCAGAACCCCACATGACAAAGGGAGGGAGGCCGGGGAATAAATCCCCGACACCACCCTGAGTTCCACCAGTGAGGAAAGATCTAAACCATTGGAGAACTGTACCAGACAGTGCACAGAGAATCTGCAGGTGCTCCAGCAGCACCCCATGGTCTATAGTGTCAAACGCTGCAGAAAGAGCAAGAAGAACCAAGATGGAATGGTTCCCCTGATCTCTCACTATCAGGAGATTATTAAGTGCCCAAACAAGGGCAGTCTCGGTATTGTGCCTCTTCCTAAACCTGGACAGGAGAGGATTATAGACATCATGAGATATTAAATGGTCATCCAGCTGTACCACAACCACCTTCTCAATAACTTTGCCCACAAAGGGCAGGTTAGAGACTGGTCTGTAGTTGGCTAAGCAGTCCAGGTCGAGGGAGGATTTCTTTAGAAGGAGTACCACTACTGCCTCCTTCAGGGGGTCTGGGAACACCCCTGTCTCCAATGAACTCCAGACTATCTCAGCAAGGATTGGGCCAGTGACTTCAACGCACCCCACTAGGAGGCGCATTGGGCCTGGATCCAAACTACAGTAGGTTGGGCACATATCCTGGACAACCTGCACAATGTCCTCAATTGCCAACCAGCTGAAATCAGACCAGATGGACTGGGAGCTTGCCACCTCATGCTGATCACAGCAGTGCCCATTTAAGGATGCTGAACAGATCTCCAGCCCGATAGTGTCAATCTTATTGGGGAAAAACTGAGCAAACTCATCACACTTAACTTGTGAAAATGCTCCCTGCAGCTGTAGACAGGTTGGATTGCACAACTTATCGATAGTCCAGAAGAGCTGATCAAGTCGATTCCTCGCCACAGCAATCTCCTTGGACAGGAATTCTACCTTCATACAGGAGATTGCGGATTGATAGTCTTTATAATGGGCTATCAACTTAGGCTTGTCAGCCATCAGGCCAAATTTCCACCAGCAGCATCATCATCATCATTTATTTGTTCATCCATTACGTAACAGTTTGGACATTACAAAATCAAAAATGAATACAACAGTTAAAAACAGCATGTACCATAATAAAAAGAAGATAAAGTGAAAATAGAAATAATGTATATAAGTCAAGGTTTTACCAGTATAATAAATTTGTGCAATAAAATAAAATATTATGGGCTAATAATTTCCTTAATATTTTTTTTTGAGTGGATAACAGATGCAATAAATTTAGCAATCATTATGGCATCCTCTAGGGTCATGGAGTGCAACAGAATAAAAACTGGATCATAATATAAATTTAGGTATTTTGTCAAAAACTGTTTGAAATTGGAGTCTCTTAGATGAGAATACAAGGGGCATTGAATTATTATATGCTCAAATGTTTCATGGAAGCCCCTATTACATTTGCAGAATAGTTCTGTGTTTTGTTCATTGTTTTTACCCTGATTGAAATATACATACTTAGATATAAGAATTCCAAACCTAGCCCAAGTAATAGCTTTTCGGAGGTTTTGGGGTAGGGGTAACAACAGATAGTTTTCGATCCCTGAGTCAGTTTTATTTTTACTGAACCAAATTGCCTGTTTTTGGCTTTTGACTGACTCCATTTGTTTTATTTGGGCTAATCTAAAAACATCTTTTTTAATTTTGTTTTTATATTGAATAGAGATCAAAATACCCTTATTAAAATCTTTCCAGAGATTATAATTATTGGTATTTTTAAGAATAGTGGTCAACTTTTTTAGCCAATGAGAATGAAAGCTTTCAGTATTCCAGTGAATTTTTTCTAAGAGACAAAGATAGGTGATACTACACGTACAGTTCTTTTTATTATTATCATTTTTATTTATTAGCCTTAGCCAGTATGAGACTATTCTGAGATGTATTATGTCTTTTATTGGGATCCTGCCTAACTCAATGCGTACTATTGAATTAGAAGTGGAGAGGGGAACCTGTAATATGGCCTTATAGAAATAGGATAAGGGGAGTTCTAGGTGGGAATATTCTTTAGTTCCCCAAATCTCCGCCCCATAGGCAAGTGAAGAAGTGATTTTTGCTTCTCCAGCTCTAACAGCAGGCAGTACAGTTGATCCTCCAAACTTAGAATTAAAATGGAGTAATCCTTTCACTATTAGTTTTGCCCTGTCTATCTGTTTTTTAATATGTTCATTCCAGAGACCATTTGATGCAAGTGTAGCTCCCAGGTAAACATAAGATTTCTCCACCTCTACTAGTTGTTTCTCAATATAAATTCTAGGAACCACTGATTGATTGCCAAAAAACATTATTTTAGTTTTAGTTAATTCCAGGATGGTAATAGTTACATTTTACTTTAACTTGATTGATTTTTCTTTGAAGTCCTATGTTTGAAAGAGAGAGTATCACCAGATCGTCCGCATAAGCCAAAATAGGAACAGGAACATTGTTAACTTTAGGGGAATCTAATGGTAAAGATTCATCAAATGAAAGAAGAGAGTCTATGTAAATATTGAATAACAGTGGCGCTAGTAAGCACCAGCATCACTCCAACCTCTGTCTCCCTCACCTCACCTCCTTCAAAGTCCCATCAAACCAAGGGGACTTTGGGTGAAGAGTGAGGAGGCGAACACGGACAGGCATTAGAAAGTTAAGGGCATCTTTCACTGCCTTATTATAGGCAAGTACTAGTTCCTCCAGCTCTCTGCATACATTCAACATACCTGATAGGTCCAGCACTGCCATAAGACCATCAGGGGTCAACCTCCTTAAAGGGTGGTACCATGCCATCTCTGTAGGAGCAGGTCTATTGGGAGGTGGCTCAAATCTGAACCTTATAGAGTGATGGTCCAACCACCTGACTGGTTCCACCACCAGGATGGTGACCTCCATCCTCAGCAGGAAGACCAGATCCAGTGAATGACCATGACTATGGGTAGCAGAGGTAACTACCTGTATAAGGCACAATGATTTCATCAGTCGGAGGAAGCCCTGCCCAAATTGCGAGAGTTCATCATTGGCTCAAGCATTGAATTTTCCAGGAATCAGCCATCTGAGAGACTCCAAGATTAGGTCAATGATGAAGTCTGCGACTTCCTGCAGGAATTTCTTCTTACCCCTTGGGTGGATGGGAGATGAGAAGTATCCTGCAGCCTATACCCGCTCCCACAATATAGTACATTCAAAGGATCTGGTTACTCCCACTGGGACATCTACAAGGCCCAGATCCAACTTAAAACAAATGGCAACTCCCTCACCCCTATGATTCTCTCTCAGGTGGTATATCACTAAGTACCCAGCTGGAATTGCTGATTCCAACACTGGGCCAGCATTCTCATCCAGCCAGATCTCAGTGATGCAAGCCAGGTCAGTTGTCTCCACAAGATCAGCTATAATAGCTGTCTTGTTTTTTATTGACCTGGCATTGCACAATACCACCCAAGTAGGATAGGCAGATGAGGTAGACTTGCCCACTCCAAGTGGAACCCTTGGGTATGGGAACCAGGCAGGGAAGTTCCCTTTCCTGGGCCCATTTTTCCCCAGGGCATCTTCTTGTCCCCACCACTCTAATCCAC
This sequence comes from Neoceratodus forsteri, assembly GCA_016271365.2. Lineage (NCBI taxonomy): Eukaryota > Metazoa > Chordata > Ceratodontiformes > Ceratodontidae > Neoceratodus > Neoceratodus forsteri. Next base: position 759,863,538 of record CM057455.1, on the reverse strand, counting down.
CCACCCCGCTCCACAACCTCACCAAGCCAGGCTCACCCTCATTTCCTCCCCCTGCTAGCTATTCCCAATGCCCAGCAATGCCCATACACCTAGGTCAGCAAAGAGGGGCAGTCAAATGGGTGGAGATCTCTGAGCCTTGTGGGAGAGTAGTGCCTGATCACAGACAACCTTTGCCAACCATAGCAGCCTAAACTAGACTGACCATAGTCAATAGTTAGATTATACACTACAGCCAACCAGCAATCACACACACTCACCATGCACACTTACCAATCACACTACACACACACCACCCAATAAGACAATAATACCCCACAATACTCCCTTATATCTGTCCCTCCTACAACCTTAATATAATATAATGGTAGAATAAATAGTCCATAAATTAGTTTTCAGTTTTTAAAATGGTCTCTTTGCAGACAGTTTTATAAGAGTCGCAGGCTCCCAAGAAAGATTACAGTAGAGGCTTTAGGGTCTCTCACCACCTATTGGCAAGAATCCAGTAAAGACACTAGTCAGGATACTCTCACTGTCTCAGACTGAGTGAATTAACAGTTGCTAAATATGTAGAAACTTTTGCCACTCTCTCTGCCATTTCAGATAATTGACCAAACAAACAAACCTGCTCAGAGTCCAGACTCATCCAGCAATATTGTTTCTTTACAGTTCCTAAGACAGTATGGCAAGTTCCTCTCATTTCTCTTTCCCGATGACTCCACAAAATATTTGCTCCAGAGCAGGAACCTGCCTGCTACCCTGAGCAGCTTAACCCACAGCAAACACCACCGCCATGGTGAATACCATAGTTGTCACTCAGGGCCAAGCAGGACCCACTCACTCAGTCAGCCAGAGTGAGAATAGACCACAGATCCACATGGCAGCTCCCCAGAACCTGGCTCCCCCCTGGCCTGTACAAAGGCAGGACCTACCCTCCAGCAGGCCCTCCCTGGATGACCCAGAGAGTAGCCAGTCAGGGTAACTGCCACCAGAACTGAATCAGTACTCCTCCTCAGAAGATCCTTCAGGTAGCAGCAGTAAAATCCAGCAAGCAAGCCCCAGTAATGGACACAACTCCAGCCCTTACCATGCCGCTGCCCACTAAAGCAGCCGGCTAATGGGTAGACACAGAGTCGGTACCAAAAACAACACAACTCACAATCTAAAGCTCGGTTCTCCTGGTGTCTCCCCAGCTTAGGCAAGGTTCATTCCACTCTATTGTAACCACAACTGCATCTCGTCCAGGTCCTCCAAGGCTGCAACTTCCAAGAACTGGTGAAAAGGGCAAAGGGCAAGGTAATGGTTCTGTTCCATCTAAAAAAGGAAAAATGACTGAAAGTACCACTAGAATAAATTAAATACTACTAGTACAGTAAAATAATCAAGTTCAGATTTTGTAAGTTCTATGCAATCTAATTTTTAACATCAAGATCTCCTTCAGGAAGCAAAGTCACGATGCTCTCCTGAAAGCTAATATCCTCTACTAGACTGATAGCAAAAAAGCCTAACTGCCTAACTCACTTTAATCCCTATCCATCGATCGATCTATCGATCTATCTATCTATCTATCTATCTATCTATCTATCTATCTATCTATCTATCCATCTATCTACCTATCTCTGACTAGGAGTTCAACCGAACACTAAAATTAATTGAAAAAACAGATGTTATAAAACGGGGAGAGGGGGCAAAAAGGTAATAATCTAACAAAAAAAACTAGCAGACAGACTGATGGTTAACCCAGCGTGGCTGCCATATTGGATCTTGCCATGTTATGTAGTCTGTGAAATCATTATAGTTTATACCTTCATAACAGATAAACTTTAATTACAATAAAACATTTGTTTCCTTGTTGACCCCTCATTGAATAGTGAAAAATATACCCTAATTCCCCCCCCCCAAAAAAAGAAAAGAAACTATTTATTTAAAAATGTCTTTATCACCCAGTAAATATACAGGACATAACCAACATATTTGATCACTATACATATATGATAGCAGTGAGTAATTTGAAAAAAAAAGTTTCTCAGTTCTGACTAGTCCACTAGAATCTGAAAAAATATAAAGAAAAATATAAATTTTATACCATCAATAACCTGTATGTTACACCCGATTGAGACCATGATGGTAACTGAAAAATATGATAAATTTCATTAGTTATTGCTACTTCAATCTTAATTTCTCAGTATATTACCAAAATTATAACCAGAATGTTAAGCCAATATTCTTGGGTTATCCTAATGTATAATTCATCAGTGAGGTACCGTTCTCACCATTCTATTTGATACCAAGATTCATAAAGCAACCTAATATAAGAAGGATTGTGTAAAGCTCACCCATTATTCTGCAAAATGGTAAGACTTTTGTCATGAGTATTACAAATACTGTCTCCCTGTGGGAAGGGATGAGATAAATTAAGTTGCTCAGAAGAGTAAATGATATCCTGTTACTTTCTCAGGACTCTGACCATTGCACATAAGAAACTCCATTCTCCCTTCCCCTTGTCAAATACTTTCCACCCCCACCACACCTTGGGTCCTTACTGTCCACTGGGGGATACAGAGCAGCAGTTGCCTGCTCCAGCCCCCATCTGGCCTTGCTGCAAGAGAAGGTCTAATTCAGCATTTACTGTAGCCAGACCCATAGTGAGTTCTGCCGATCTATTGCACAATGAGCACTAGCATCTCTTCCATTGTGTCCTATTGAAGATGCCACCATGCAGCCATTGCAGCACATTAGATCTCCTCTTCAATTATCCTGCCACCCTCCTGCAGTCCTCATCCTTCTAACATAGTATCCTTGGAATATGGATGCCCCCCCAATATGCCTCAGTGGCGGTAACCTACTTTCCAGTTATAGTACTATTCCCAGTAATCATCCTAGCAGTCCCCCCAGCACCTTGCTTAGTAGGATTTGTCCTAGCTCCCCCCAAAAAATACTCTGTTGGGGTACTCTAGAGGGGGTTTACATAAGAGACCATGAACTTAAGGCTACTACTGTAACTTTGCAACATGGTCTCAGATAACCTGATCTATGCCATAAGCTAACAACAATAACAATGGAAACAAGGGTCTTCCCCAGTGGGAGGAACTGGTGACTTACCTCATATACTGTAGAGTCCCAAATGAGCAGAGTTTTGTGCAGACCTGTGGACTTCCCTGACGATGCCCATTCAGATGGCCTCCTCTCTGTTCATGGTCCTCATACTGTACTTTAGGGTTGCTCACAAGAGGGATGTCTAAAATTGTGGCGGATAAATACTGAACTGCTAGTGCTTAACTAATGCCAGCTAGTCATGTGTCCTGCTCTGTATTTTGGCACCAATAATGGCCACCTCACCCACCTCTCAGCCTCCCAGCAACCCTCCACTTCCCATCCTCAAAGTGTTCAGTCCTACACTGCAGCAAAAATTTCACATTCTTTGTAAAAAGCAGCAAAAATTCCTTGAATTGACCTGGGCTTCTGTACCCTGCAATCTGCTCAAGCTGGCTCCAACTAAGCCCACAAACAGAAGGTCAGTGCTTTTCCCTAAAGGATTGCAAGCACTTAAGTGGCCCTAACTAGTCATGCATCCACCCTATACTATGGCTCTGCTTCTGGCCACGTTATTTGCTCCTCAGACTCTTAGCAACCCCTTCACTTCCCATCCTCCTGGACCTCAGTCTCACACAACAGCAACAATTTCACATGTAAGAAAAAAACATGAAATTCCCCAAATTTCCCTAAGCTACCTAGTCCTGCATTCTGTTCCATCAGGCTCTGATTCTTTTTAGTCATGTAACTACCAGGATCCTCAAGAGTTCCTGGAATACTTGAAATAGGTTGTTTAGGCACCTAAGGGTTAAGCATTGGGCTTTCTGTGGTTGTCCTGTCAAACAGAGATATGATGCTAAGGTTGGGAGGGTTGTCTCAGCATATGTGTTAAGTTGCAGTACTTCCAGAGAAGTCTAAAAGCCCCGGAGAAAGTTGTACTGCCTGTCTCTGTCTCTCTCTCTCTGCCTTGCAGAATCCAATTCATTCTAGAAGAGGTGAACGGCCTGATGATGAAGTGGCAGAGGATGTTCTCTGTGTTATCCCCTGCCAGGAGTTGGGGTGGGGGTAGTGATAGCTGATGCATTCATTAAGCATGCCAAAATCTAATGTTTTTAACTCTGGTGAAGCAGGTCCAAAGAAAATTCAGTTTCCTCTCAGCACTGCAACATCATAACATAGCACATTTTATAGGGAATGCACATTGAGCATATCCAAGTTGTTGGCAAGTCACATGCCCTGAAGCAGCCAATCATTAATGTTGCAGATCAAGAGCACATCACATTGCACACATCTCAGTGCCACTTCCGCCTCCTACTGACAGGGGAAGTACTGTAACTATGGTGGTAGCTGCTGAAGGAGCTCCTTTTATGTGAGAAAATGTGACTTTTGATCAGAAAACTTCAGAAACTATCAGAAAATCCTGCATTACTATTCTAGTTAGTTAATTTTCATTATATTTAACTGTACTTTCAGGCAGGCAGGCACATAGCAATGTCATGTCAAGAGACTCCACTATTAAGTGTTTGTTTAAAAGAACCATAAATGACATTTTTTCCAGCATTTCTTAGTCCACAAAGCACTACACAGCTGAAATTTGGCGGGCATATACACCACCAGAGTCTGTGGACATGTCACTACTGTACATGTAAAGCATCGTCAAGCACCAATGGGCAATGTACAGAATGGCGACAACTGTACAGTGACAGAACATGCACATACTGTAATATGCAGTGTGCATTTGATAAGACATAGATAAAAACACAAAAAATATCAAGCACACAAAACTGTTTTTTTTTCTTTGCAAATTTCTTCTCTAGCACAAAAAAATGTGGTGAAATGAAACATGAAACAACATATTGCTTTTTTAACCTTTGCACATTAATTTGTGGTTACTGGAACACTGAGAACACAGCAAAAATATAAAATAATGTGACAACTTCTTTTAAAAAAAAAATCAAAGTTATGACTGCTTCAAAATTCAGACTACAACTCATGAGTATTTTTTTATTTTGGTAAAGTGCCACCAATAATAGACCACCAATCAGCCACCAGGAGTTTATGGTTCAAACCAGTTTATTAAGGTACACAGTATTCATCATCATCACTGCATGTCCATCATAAAAAGTCTGCCAAATCACTGCAGCAGGTGTCCCCTTTTCTGTGTCCCCTCCCTTGTAACCTGGCATTAGACAGGCAGATAGGGTTCCGTCCATGAAGTAGGTAGCAGCTTTGGCACCACTCTGGTGGAAGAAACACTGGGGCCTCCCACAGGGTGGGAGGCATCTGGATGGGGTAGAAAGTGAGGGGTTAAAACAGATGTTGCCAGCTGCTCCCTCTCACTCTCCTCTTCCTCTTCAGGTTTGCAGAACTCCAGCATTCCAGCAGGACCAACAGCCTTGAGAATTTCTAGGCACCAGGAACACTTTCTTGCAGCGTTGTTAAGGCCAGGTAGGAATTCTAGCCATGTATTACTTCTGAGGCTAGGGTCTACTGGCTGTGCATTTTATTTTGCATTTTTCTGTGGACTGTGTGTCCCTAGACTTAACACAGGAACTTGTCCATGTTGTGACTATTTTTAGAATTCATTCATTTCATACAGTGTGGTAAAGGGTGCTCAGAAGCTGTTCTTCTGTAGCTGAAACAAAAGAATTGCTGGGCCTTGCTTTAAAGCATCCTGTAATTACATGGAGTGTCACCTGGTGACAAACTGACAGTTTTCAACTCACCCTCCCACCCCTCTGATGGCGGGTTCTGATGAGTCGGACTGAAGCCATAGAATGGCCGGTCAGATGATGTCGATATTCAGGAGGTGAGGTCAGGTATCTATGGCTCACCAAATGACCACCTGGTGAATTCCGTTGGTTGGTCAGGCCCTTGGATTCAGTGACCAGTGGGCCATATGGTTTCAGCATGTCCAGCAGTTGGAGCATCCCTTGTTGGCTCCCCAAACCCAGTTGACTTTTAACAAGTGACCTTCTTTTCTGTGATGATGGTATGGAGTAACTTTTATGTCATTACTCTGTTCACCTGTCTTTTCCAGCATCATAGCTTTACGTACAGTAGTATAGCCCAGCAGGTATCAATATGCTTCAGCTCCTAAATCAGGTGGGTGAGGGCTCGAATTCTGCTTTTTGTATTTAATTCTATGCCTGGACTTTCCTCTTACTTGATATTACCCAGCTGGGCTATCAATGCAATAGCCATATCATTGTCCAGATTCCCATTGCCATTGAGACTGCCACTGGCAACTACACACTGGTTGCCATGTGGCAACAGGGTGGCCTCTCCCACTGGATGTGTGGATAAGGATCCAGGTGTGGAATGATGGTTACATTTGGGGACCATTCAAAGGGAAAAAGGGTTGCCTAGCAGTTATGGCCAGTGTTCCATGCTACCAGCATGCAGGGGAAGATTGCATGACCAAACCCAAATAAGGCACATGTCCCTAAAAATGCGTTGAACAATCAAATTTGGAAGTCAGAAAGGGGTTAAATTCGGTGCAGCCTGGGTCATATTGGGAGCTTGGGGTGGGTAGTCACATGGTTTGCTGTCTCCCACCACAAACAGTCAGCCCCAGTGACTGAGTCCTTTCCACAGCACACCACCGTTCTTTGGGCCTTACTCCAACTGTTTAAAGAGTGTGCTGTTCAAACATATAATACAGAAATAAATAAATAACTGTACATGAAGCGATTTTTGTTTGGGCAGTGAGGATGTCAGTAGCCTCATAATCTGCGCACACCATGGCTAGAGCAGAGTCTCTGTTAGAAAACAGCACATGACAGCACAGGTGAACCTCTTGGGGCAGTACTACAATGAAACAATTTTAAATACAAGAGGGGTGCATTACAAAAGGAACACTTCGTTGTTGGAAAGAAAACACTTCATTACTGGTTCAGTTTATCAGCATCAATGGGTGTTATGGGGTTTGCTGTGTTATGTGTTAAGATGGAATGTGATGCTTAGGTAGTGAGCTTTTGTTTGACACTGTGGCTTCCTTGTCAACAAATGTTAAATGTACATAGTCATGCAGACATTGCCCCTAAAGTGTACTATCTCTGTGAATATAGCTGCTTCTGAATTATTAGTGACAAGATACAAACTTCAGTTGTCTAGCTTAGTCAGGCTGTTGCACATCAGCACCTGCAGAGCCATTCAGGCCTAGAAATATTTTTGGCATGTTTGAGCTACACCTATTAGTGAATTGAGGATTGATTAGTATTAAGATGAATGTTAGGTCATTTGTGAAAGTGTGTGTCACAGGGGCAGAAGTTCAAATCATGAATTCAGTCTGGATTACTTGAGCAGTACGTGTTTTTATCTACAATGAGTAATAACATTTTTGCATTTTGTTGGCTAGAATATATACTTTATGTGCTGTTGGTTAATTAGCCCTTATGAACCCTGACTAGTGGTTATACTGCAGAGTGCCTCCAATTTGAAGCTAGGCATTATGAATTGCAGGGAGGGTCAATAGATTGCTCCAAGGTAAACTGGAACACATCTGCCTTCCCTGTGGTAGAACTTATGGCTCCCATGGTGTTGGGCATAATTATCTTGCAAGGAAAAAAATAATAAAAATTTGGGGGGTCATTGAGTAATAAGGGGTAGCACAATGGGGACAGTGTTAATTGGGAAGCTTGGCTGTCCCAGCAAAGCCTTCCTCATGAGCCCAGATTGCTGGTGTTAACAATGTCATTAACATTATTTTCTTTTTGGGGTAGTAGTTTGTCATTTCAGTTGTTCTCACTGAAAATGCCCAACAGAAAGAGCAAATCTTCATCCTGAAAGGCAAAGGCAACCGCAGTGCTTGAAGACCATTTGAGGACCATGTATGCCAAGAAGGGCTGAGACTGGTTGGAAGCTTGCCTAAATGGGATCCCTCTCCAAAGGAAGATCAAGTGCCAGGGAACCAGAAGCAACCAGCGATGCAGCTGACAGTCCCTTTGGGCAAGGTACCTAAAAAAATAAGAAGATAAAACTAAGTTAGGGATGACTGAGTTATTGGATGAGGAAGTTAAGCAAATAGTGATATGGGTTCTCAGTGAATCACCCCAGGTGGTGCTTCCTTTGGGTAATCCCAACAATAAGGCCAAAGAAATCTGTTCCAGAAAGTGCAGATATGGATGTGGAAGCGATTGGGATATCCTTACCACCCATGCCAGAACTAGTACCTGTGAACCCAGCACTATCTCCCCCCCAAAAAAAATACAGCCAAACTCCAGTAAGCCCCCAGTGTTTGAGTAGAAGCTGAATAGGCATATGGAAGTGATGGTAGGGGCTGTGGCCTCAGTTCAGTGTAGCAGTGGGGGAAGTGGAGTCTAGGCAGTAGGAGATCAGTTCCACAATGCAGCTGCTTGTGCACATCTTAAATTCCAACTTATGAATGAAATGCTGACATCTGTCTCTAATAACACCTGATTGGTCAATCTAGTGTTACTATAGGATCAGGAGGAAGTCAGCATTCATTCACAACAATTTAGAAGATGAGCACAAGCAGCACCATCACAGGACCAAATCTCCTACTGCCTTGCACCCTGACCCCAACTGGCTTTAGGGAATTATTTGGGTACTATGGGGCATATAGAGGGAAATGGGGGCCAGTGGGTGTATTGGGCGGGGGGACATCTGCTGCTGCATTGGGGCACAGGGGAGTGGCGAGCCATCAGGGAGGCAAACTGTAAATAGCATCTAGGGGATGGGATTTTTTGTTATAGGAGCTGTTTCTTTTATTGTAAGAAAGGTCACAGGCCATCACTTATTTCTTACTACAGGGGCTTGGGGAAGGCTGGGGCTACGGGGTGGTTTGGAGAGGGGGTAATTGAGTACATGGTGTGTGTGTGTGTGTGTGTGTGTGTGTGTGTGTGTGTGTGTGCACAGGGTAGGGGAAGTTTTGTTTTTAAAACATTTAGGATTTTAGGGTTTTGGCAGCTCTATCCAAAAATTCTAAATCTCAAATTTTTGCTGAAAACTGAGGAATCTGTTTTTAAAATGGATTATCTGAGCACCCCAGTCCACACTATCAGTTGGCAACTGGGGGCAAAAGGCACACTAAATTATCTCATTAGGATCTTCTTCCTCAAATACATGCTTTAGAATGTCCACTTTGAGGCTGTACATGTTCCAGGCATTGAGAATGGTATTGCTGATGCTTTAACTCACACCCATAACAGCTTATCAGTTTAGATAATCTTGAGTTTGGTAGTACAACAGGTGGAGTTGAATGTTACAGAGTATAATACCCATTCTTTCAGGATTGGTGTAGCAACAAATGCCAGAGTCCAAGGGCTTACAGATTGGCAAATTGTGGCCCCGGGCTGCTGGAGATCATAAGTGTTTTAACATCATGTACATCCACACTTACTTTAACATTGTATTTCTGTTTTCCAGGTTCCCCTGATGGTACCAAGCAGGCATGGATCTGTGGACAGATGAGAGAGTGGGACTTCAGCTTGGGGGGAGGAACCTAGAGATTCTATGTCAGAAAGCATATGTCCATTGGTGGGGCAGAGTGACATACTCTAAGAAGATCTTCCTAGGCTGGCAAAGGAGGTGCAATATGAAAGTTTACCAGACATTTTACTGATTCATCTGGGCAGGAACAAACTGGGACTCTGGAAGGCAATCAATTTGCTCTTCAGGATGAAGGAGGACTTGTGATCCATTTGCAAATGGTGGCCAGAGATCAAAATTATTTGGTCCCAGATTATTCAGCAGCACAACTGGCAGAACACTGTGAACTTGAAAACTATGAATGAAGCATGCATATGTAACAGCAGGTAGATGCGACCATTCATGGAATCTATTAGGGGAGCTATGTTTGACACAGTAATATTAACACATCCTGACAAGAACTTTAAGCTAAGGATGGTATACATTTATGGGACAATGGTTCTGACTTACTACTAGAGTCATTTCATCAGGTCTTGGAGGAGCAACTGGAATGACATTTGGTGGGGGGGGTCAGACTGCATCCATCCTGTGGTGACTTGGGAGTCTCTTGAAGTGATGGTACATGGGGAAATGGGGAAGGAGTCAAATTCTTCCTAAGGACTCTTCTTCCCTGGTTGGCATGAGGTGTGTGTGGGCTGCAAGACCTAGATACCATTTGGAAGGTCATGGTCCAACCTTATTGGGCTTGCCTGTAGGATTGGTGCAACCAGATGAGGTGATCACTTGTCAGCTGGCTGTAAGACCTCCCCATTCACTGAGGTTGCACAAACTCAAAGAGGTATATCATTTCCTCAGACTGCACAGGTGTAATGTACTTTACATTAAGAGGTGTGAAGGTCTGAGGTGACTGCTAAGCTCGTCCAGCTGCACACACCTCTTCAATTTTATGTATGTCATTTAACAGACATGTCTGCAGCCATGTCTCCAAGACCTGTGTTGTGCATATTCTTCCAGGGTGAATGGGTGTGGGGACTAATAAGACAAAGTCTCATGCTGTCTGAGATGAATCTCAAAAGGAAAGGTTTGGCTACATCTCCTTCCTACAATTTATCTCAGCATATACCCTTACTGCACCCTTTTCATAATTTGAATACTGCAGGCAGCTTTCCCCACTTTTTCTTGGTGGGGAAAGCTTGCTGCAGCATTGAAATTACAGTATGAAAGGCTGGAATGGGGTAATCATGAAAGGGGAGGAGCTTTACAGGTGGCAGCTGGTTTGAAAGTAATAAAATCAACATTAACAGTTTCTCTTTTTCATTAGTTCTCTGACTTTTAAATCTAAAAATTAACTTTTGCTGCCTAGTTCCTCTATCCCAGTCCCGGATCAGAGGAACATCTAAAAACTAGACTGCCCACTCTGAAATTAGATAGATGGCAAGATCCCAGGAACCCTAAATATTCTATTCTGTTCTGAAGGATTCATTGTTAATGGCATTCTTTTCTGCTTAAATCTCCTCATCTTTTTTGAAACTTTTGTTGTCCTAAAAGCATTCATGTGCCATAAATCATGTTTTAAGTAACATCTTGAACAAAAAGGCTTTTCTTGTAACTTCTTTCTTACATAATTCTCATGGAGAAAAACTATTAGAACATTTATTCACTGCCCCCTAATATATTATCTTTTATTCTGCAGAGTTCCAGTTAATGAATGCACAAGAGAACGTAACACCAACATTTCAAAGGAGAAAAGAGTTTTCTAAACTAGATTTTCCATACAGTATGAAAGGAATGTTTTGTCATGGGAAAAGTTATAGAAAGGGTTTGAAACATAATTGTGGAGTATTAAAAAAAAATGTTTTTTTCATAAAAAATTATGTTACTGTGGAAAGGCTTATTGAGGCTTAAAATTCAATCCATGATATGAAAAAAATAAATTTAGCCATTTTCCTTATTTGTACTAGCATACTGCTATGACTTATGATATATGGTATGTCAATGCAGAGAAAATAAAGGGCTACTATTACAATAAACCTATTTTGATTTTTTTAAATACCAATTTTCACAGTTTATTTGTCCAGTTGTTCCTTTTCCTTAGCTTGCAGCTAAACCTTTTTTAAGTGTCATCTCCTTGTGCACCTGCCTGGACTCTTCATGGTCAACTACTGTATCCTTTGTGGCAGCACCAAGTCAGCCCTTAGATAAACAGAGGGGACAGCTCCTGAAGCAAGTATGAGAACAACTATGTTGGGGATATGTGCATGCCACAACTGTAGCTGTGCACGTTATCTACTTGAGTATTGGTGGGATATGAATATATGGGTGTGTCTGTTGGGGGGGGGTGCTGATGGCATGAATCTCAACCCTCTGAACTGCTACAGAATAGCCATGTAGTGACAGTTCAGTTGCCACAGAGCACGTTCAAAAAAACTCCACTTAGACAAATCAAATGCAAGTGCAGAAAACATTTATTATTTACTTTACCACATCCAGAGGGACATTTGGTCTTAGTAACAAAGAGTCCTGACACTGACTATCTCGTGGTCTTCTAGCTCTTTATAATGCAGACTGAACTCCCTTCTGGATGGGGTAAAGTTGGTAACATATACAGTATTTTCTGCACTTGCAGCTGAATTGTCGAAGTTGAGTTTATTGAGCTAATTAGGTAGGGAAAAGGGGCAAACTAAGTGGGCTACGTGGTCCTTATCAGCTGTCACCTTCTATGTTAATATGCATTCTATTAGTGCTGATATGTATAGCTCCAACCTGGGTCAAGGATTTTGAGCAACACTGTGCTTTAGACAACACATTCCCAGACCATGTCCTTTCAACAACACAGAGGCAGTTGAGTTGCCAGCAACCCTTTCTAAAGCCAGCATATATCCAGCCAGACTGAAAGGCGCCTTCAAACTCAACTGTAGTTCAGGCTCACGGCTCAAGCTTGAGATTACCACTATGCTGAGTGGACATACTTTTCTTTAGACTGTTGAGCCTGCTCCAGAATTTTATGTTTGATAATGTTTTCAATGGCACTTAAAGGCAGTTAGTTGAATTGATGTCTCTGATACATTAAACTGGGATTCTGGGTGGTCAGGGCACCATCCTTTTGTCACTAGCATAACAGTGCTGGTGAACTGATGAAACCAGAAAGGGCTAACCTGCATTTATGATGCCATGCATACAGGGTGCCCTGCAGGAAGCAGACAAGGGACGTATGCCACATGAGTGCTGGCCCTGTGTGTCCTGGGGCATGTACACCTGGGGATAGGTGCACTCACACATGTCTGGATGCGGTCAGAGGCAACACCCCCTGTGGCATCCACCACCACTGCAAAGCCCCCCAGCACACACACGTGCCACCCACTGGGTGGCCCACCACAACCACTCCACATACAGCAGGTCACAGTGGAGTCTTTGGGTTTGCGCCTGTATGTGCATTGTGCATGCTGCAAGGGTGCAACTGCCATTGTGTCCACCATGGTGTACCTCCCTATGCTGCCTGCTGTGCTTCCCCAGACATGCTCCCTGTGGTTCACTCTGTTGCTGCACTCTCACTAGTGTTGGCTGTGAAGCTGTCTCTGGTGCACCCATCCTCCCACCCTTCCACCTGGTGACTCTCATATAGCCCCCTACATGGGGGTGAGTGTCATGTCCACCATACCTATGCTCTCTGTTTCTGGACCCATTGTGTCTGCAGGGGCTCATTGGCGGGTGCCCTCCTGCCCACGGTGCTTTCTGTTGTTGCCACCCCTCCAGTAGCCCTGCAGATTATCGGCAGATGGCTCTGCAGTGTTTGGTGGTGTGCTCCCCTCTCCAGCACTGCCATTGGCAGTAGCCCTTGCACCTCTGCATGCTGTTATTGCGGTGTTCGGCTTACTGTAGCCCTTATGCTGATGCTCAGATTGACGGTAGCACATTGTCAGTGCCCTGACCACTCAGAACCATTAAACTGTGCAAAATTCAAAATCCTCTTACTTATTTATTTAGTTTTTGTTGGCTAATTAAGTACGCTAGACCAAAAATGCCTTTCTGGGGGGAATGACCCAGGAGACTAACAGTGAAAGAAACAAATATCAATCAATCAATCAAAATCTTTATTTATCCAGGTGAACACCAAATATACAGGTGTATAAGCAACAAAAAGCATAACATTTCAACATGGGCATCAGATTAAAGAAATACAGGCAGTGGACATAAAGGTGTAGCAACATTACAAATCAAATCATTAAGATTACTGGGACATAATAAGGTTCTGGGTTTTGGCTTACTGAAGGGGAAGCGATTGCTCTGAAATCATTAAACTGCTTACCATAGCTGGTGATGGTAGGACACTGCTGAGAGCATTACAATTATCATTTTAAACATCATATTTGCAGTGTCAGTGGCTCAGTAGGTAGCACACTCGCCTCTGAGGCTGGGAGATCAGAGGGCTGTGGGTTCAGTTCCCACGTCTGGCACTTGCGTTAATATCCCAATACTGACACTGTAGTGCAGCATGAGAGGGGTGCTGCACTTCTGAGGTGCCGTCTTTCGGATGAGACGTTAAACCGAGGTCCCATCTGCCTGGATTGGTGGTAGTTCAGGTGGATGTTAAAGATCCCATGGCACTTATCGAAAAGAGTAGGGGAATGTCCCCGGTGTCCTGGCCAAATTTCCCTCATTCATTAAAAATACCACCAACAGCTTAATCTGGTTCAGTTTCAGTTGCTTACCATCTGTATCCCCCTGGTCGCCCCTGAAAAAGGGACTTCTAGGCCCAGTGGGCTTACTGGGTCAAGAAAATTCAACAAACAAACATATTGAAATGATAATTTATAAATGCATCTCACAAATGAATTTTGAGGCAAGAGACTGGTAGCATGGAAGATGGAAAAAAAACTTGTTATTATCATAGATGGTAAAATTGGTCTAAAATTCAAAGGTAACTGTTCATTATTAGACCATAATGCATAGTCATCCTGGTCCTAAACCATATCACACAATTAGCAAATCAGTCTTAGAAAATGGACTTCAGTTTACCCAAGCTCTGATTGACTGCACCCTGGCAAGGTGGGCATTTATCAGACAACAGAGCCCAGGTAGAAAAGGTGCCAGCCTAGCCTGCTTAACTACCATATCATTGTTCCCATAGAATGTTCAATTTCAAAATGCCACCATGTTCTTCACTTGCTAAGCAAGCCGTAAACTAGCAGCCGATTTCCCAAGGTTCCCGACACACAGTCATGCACTCACAAACCTGGCCACAACTCAACTGACATTTTCATTCAAAAAAATAAATTAATTAATGAATGAATTAATTAATAAACCATAGTACTTAATTTTAAGTGTCAGAACAACCACTGTTCTTAAATCACACTCTGCAGTACAAGTCACCCTTGGTATATGTTTGCTACGCAGTCTTGTCACCGATCCTCTTGCCGGTTCGCCTGATTTGTCCACTTGTTAAATCATAGCCCTGCTCAATAGCCTAGCTGAAACCCAAACAGCGAAAGTACAGAACTCCACCTGTTTCAGCTCCATAGTGTGCCCTCCCACCATTATCACTCCTTGGTCTGATTCCCCAGTGCACTGCTCAGTTGCCTAGCTGTAAATGGACCATGAAAACAATGGGAAAGCACAGAAATGTGCCTGATGGTTACCTGCCTCCCCTGGTAGAGTGAGACTTGGTCATGCTGCATTTCAAATAAAGAGGTCACCCTCATTTTCACTTCTTAAAAAAGATCAAAGCACCCCAATCTGTGCAGTCTACTCCAGGAGTCTGTTTTCCTCACACACTTTTCCTCTAAATAGTCCCACATGCAAGTGAGAAAGAGATGCCTGCACGGAATCAGCAGCAGTTGTAAAACCCCAGTTCTATATAGATTTTTTTTAAATAAAAGCTTCTGTTCATTGTTCAACGTAACACCCTACTCAGTAACAGTTAAAATTAAAAACATTTACAGCCCTAGCCTGCTGCATTCTATCTCATGCTCTGCACTTCCTGGTTTTATGAGGCAGGGTGATCACACATACAGCAGCCACAACTTCCAAGAGTAAAAGGGAAAAAAGACTCCTTCAAGTAGGGCAGAAAACTGTTTTTTTTTTTCCTTTGCTTATATTTTTCTTGCAGACTGTAGGGGAAAAGAACATAAAGTCAGTCTCCTCTTACAGATCTGGTGGTGGGGGGATAAGTACAAGAGAATGCCTGTCTGGGGGTGGCAACAGAAGATGGAACAGCACAGAAAAGAAGGGACTACTTTACAAGTAAAAGCCTTAAAATTCATTTTTACCATACTTTTTAAATTATTACTTTATTTTTTTTAAAACGCATCATAAAACTTCAACAGGTAGCCCATTTTCTAAACTATTAATACCCCCTTAGGAGATGGGCAATACTGACCTTTCAGTGGCTATAAGGCCCTCTGCCTGCAGCGTCGGACCTCATTACGCCACTGGGCAGTCCAGTATTGCCCAATACTGCTGACCCTGTTGGGTATTGTTGCTTACTTCCTACAGTTAGAACTATCTTCCATCAGCCCCTCTTCAACCACAATTGATCTTCCAACACAAACATGGCTGCTACCTTTACAGTGTAAAAAAACTTCAACTTGGCCCTAATAATAAAACTACCTTAAATAAATACTAAAAAAAATAATTAAATGTTGTTTTCCTGATCATCACACACTACTTACATACATAAACACATTAGAAACATTAATTATTGTTCATAGTTTTCCTTACAACTGTTTCTTTGCTGACAATGAAACATCCTCCTTCTGTTTTAGGCTGCTCAACAGGGAAATCTCTTCTGCTTGCCCTGACAGTGAGATAATTGAGTCTGTGACTCAAAAAGAGGCCTTTGTTGAGTGTGTGTACAATATGTTAGGAGAGGAACATTATGCCAGTGGAACTGAGCAGAATTTTGAATCCCCATATTCCATGGTAAATATTTCATTGTAATCATTCCATATCTTGAATATGGGGAAAGTCAGGGGGATAAAAACAGTATGAAGAAAGTAGGCAATAATACTTCATAAACAAAGTAAAAAGGTGTGAAACACACATTTTAAGTCATATATTCAAATCACATTTTATAACAGCAATACGACACTCTAGGGGTGAGCCATTATGGTGAAATAATTGCGCTTCTCAGGTGCATTTAAGAGCACTTAGCTGCACCTCACGCCTAACAATGCACCTGCGTTGTGCAATTATTTCACCATAATGCACACCCTGTCATGTCTTATTGCTTATGTAGAAAACTGTAAAAATTGAAAATTAGATATTGCCAAATAATTAAACATGCTTTGTATAGAAGACTTAATTTTTCTTTAGTTTTGGTATCTAAAAGACTGTAAAACATCAATTTTGAAATTCTTGTCACAGATTAGAAGCTAGAGAGTGATATATGAAATTTTAAGAATAATATACTGTGTTTGTCCTGGGTACTGCTCTACAACTCCCTGAATCATTTTTCCATAACCCTTTTACATGATACATTACATGTTTTGGACATGCCCCTCCCTGGCCACAGCTTATATGGTGTTAAAGAAATTAAAACAATACATTTTTTTTCCTAAAAATCAAAAACAACATCTGGGTGGATTATACTAGTGAGATCCCTCAAATTCTAAAATAATCCTACCACTCATTACAGAATTTGGGCTTTCTGAGACTAAGTCCTATTTTTGTACTCATTAAAGATTTGGGAAATTGGTAATGAACAGGACAATGGGAGTGATCCTCCTACTGTACAGGGCCTTGGTTAGACCTCACCTGGAACAGTGGGTCCAGTTCTTGTCTGACAGTGCTGTTCAACCTATCACTAGAAACAGGGGAATTTCAAGGGGACTGCAGGAGGGCAGATGTGATTCCACTACACAAAAGTGGAAATAGGGAGGAGGAGGCAGAAAATTACAGACCTGTCAGCCTGACTTTGGTAGTGGGTAAAGTAATGGAATCACTACTGAAGGAAAGGATGGGGAATACCTTGCAACTGGTGGATTACAGGATCCGAGGCAACATGGTTTTATAGGGGGGGAGGTCTTGCCAGACAAATCTGATTCAGTTCTTTGACTGGGTGACCAGGGAAGTGGACCAGGAAGGAGTGGTATATGTGGCCTACCTGGATTTCAGTAAGGTGTTCGACACCTTTCCACATGGAAGACTGGTGAGCAAGCTGGGCAACCTAGGAGTTGGTCCAAAAGTAGTAAAATGGGTTAGAGGTTGGCTAAGCAATAGGAGTCAGAGGGTGGTGGTAAATGAGGTCCACTCTGGAAAAGGCAAGTCAACCAGCAGGGTGCCACAGGGGTAAGTACTAGGCCTGGTCCTCTTCAATGTCTTTATTAGTGACATTGTAAAAGAGCTGGTAGAGAAATTATGTTTGTTCATGGATGACACAAACATCTGCAACAGAGAGGACACACGAGAGGGGGTAGAAAGAATGAGCTCCAATCTGATAAAAAAACCCTGGAAGAATAGTCAAGGGACTGGCAGAGGGGTTTCAATGGAAAAAGTGGATAATCATACACTTGGGGCACAGAAAGCCAGGGGCAACATACCAGTTGAGTGGGGAAGTATTAGCGACCACAAAACAGGAAAGGGACCTACAGCTAATCATTTCTGATGACTTGAAGGTAGCCAAGCAGTGTGATAAGACAGTGGGGGAGATTATCAGGATGCTTAGGTGCATAGGGAGGCATCACCAGCAGAAGGAGGGATGTAGTATTTCCCCTGTATAGCTCACTGGTAAGATCCTAACTCAAGTACTGTGTCCAGTTCCGGAGGCCCCACCTCCAGAAGGACATAGGGTGAAGGCGGTACAAAGGAGGGCTACCAAAATGGTACAGGGCCTGCATCAAAATCCCTATGAGGAAAGACTCAAGGAACTAAATATGTAATCTCTAGATGAAAGGAGGGAAAGGAGGGATATGACATAAAAGTTCAAATACCTCACAGTAGACCTGTGAGAAATGGGAAAATTCCAAATCCATGGAATTTTGATATTGTGAAATTCCACAAAGTTTCACAAAATGTCATCAGAATTCCATGGACTTTTTAAAATCTAGTAATGTGACTATAACCCAGCCACTCTTCAAGCTACAGCTCTGAAATTTGGCATATATACTATTTGGGTCGATGGCCACTAATGTGCCAAACATTATTATATTTTATAGTGCTCAAATGTCATTTTATTGTTTGTGAGAAATGTCATGAACATTTTTATCTGCATATACAATTATTGTCTATTGGGTCAGGGATTTTAAATTAGTCATGCTTTCTTGATGATAGGTGTTCTAACAATGTGCCAGATTTCATGACTATATGATGCATCGTCTCAAAATTATATGTGCTCAAAATATGTCATTTTATTTTTTTTCAGGACATTTCATGAACAAAATTAATCTGCATATAACTCAGGCACCTTTGGAGCTAGACATGTGTAAATTAGTATGGGTAACCTTTTTGTAATGCTTATAGAATGGTCTAAATATGGAAAGAATTAGATAAGAGATTTTGTAAGTTACAGGGTTCAAAACTACTGCATAAAGATTTGCAAAACTTTGTGAAAACTATCAGAACTGTGGATGTTTGTAATTTCTCTGCTCTTGCATGCAAAGAGTTAACATTTGACATGCACATCCATAGTCAGTGTATCCTGGTGTCTGACACAGCTGGGTAAACTGGTTAAGTAGCTTTAATTTTGCAGGAGAAAAAAAATAATTAGTAACATTTTCTCACATATTTATGATAGCATATACTGTAATGAAGCATCCAGATTTTTTTTGTTGCATTTAACATTTACAATGCACATAGCACTACTTCATATGATAATCTGGGCTGAGCTTTTTGCAGTCCTGCTGTTCCTCTCTACATGACTATCCCCTGCCCCTCATTCTCTTTTGGCATAGCCAGATTGACTAAGAAGAAATACTGATCCCACTGATATCCTCTTTGTTCTTTAAAGTGGCAAACTGTCTTAAAACGTGAGTCACCTACTCCTTTTCCTATTGACCTACTCTGTTGAAATAACCAGAATTCTTTCTTCCTGCTGCCCAAGACATTGTCTTCCCCCACTACATCTTTTTGAGAATCTATAAGTCCTAGACTTGCATGTACACCATGCTCCCTGGATTATAAATTTACTGGATGTAATTCTTAAATATCTTGTATTCAGGTTGGAATTGTTCACACTCTGTGCTTTCTTGCTCCAACCTGGGAATCTACCACTGTTGTGATACCGAGCTCAGCTGTCCATTTCTTGGTGAAACTGCGCATCTAATTCCAGAACCTGGAGACCCCCTGCACTGCTTCTTCTATACCTATCCTTTAATTAGAACCCCCCAGATAAGGCTGAGTGAAATTAGAAAATTCAAGTTTTATGGAATTTGTCATGAAATTCTACAATTTTCACAAAGACTCATGGGATTTGACTTAAAGTACAGATGTTATTTTGCAATATCTCGTGGCAAGCAATTAATAAAATTGGCACAAACAGTCTCCTTGTGAGGTCTAAGAACCTGCCAAATTTAATGGTATTGCATGCTCTAGTTTTAAAGTTTCAGGGGTTTATAAATTTGTAGTTTACATTCTTGCAAAATAAAATTTTTTAATGTGAAAGTTTGACTACTTTTAATTCAATCCTATTTAAAGCTGCAAATGTGAACCTTTTCAGAAATCACCATGTGGTATAGTAGTTTAAATGTTTCAACTCTGGTTTATTTATTTAGTTTTTGTTGACCAGGTAAGTGCACTAGACAAATCTTGCCTATTTTCAGGCACAACCCGGGGGAGTGGGGTACAGATGAATGCCAACAGACCTTGAACCAGCTGTTGGTGGTACTTTTTAGTGAATGAAGAAAATTTGGCCAGGACACTGGGGAAATTCCCCTACTCTTTTTGATAAGTGCCATGGGATGTTTAACATCCACCTGAACTACCACCAATCCAAGCAGATGGGACCTCGGTTTAACATCTCATCTGAAAGAAGGATGGTTAATTTTATATGTGTTTTTAAAATTAGAGGGAACTGAGAATTACATTTTGGCAACATGTTTAGAGGACTATAACTCAATCCCATTTAATGATAGTAATCCGAAACTATGGGCATATACAAATGTAGTGATAACCTGTATACCTGCCAGTTTTTGTAACATTTCAATGAATTCTATCAAAATTATACTAAAAGTACAGAAATCCAAATTTGGAAAACTATTTGGCTACCTATAACTCTGCTCTTATTGAAGCTTGAGACTTAAAACATGGTGCATATATGCATTCTGGGTGCTTCTTTAAATCCTGATATTGTGGAGAAATTTAGATAAGAAATGTTAAAATTATCTCAAAATAACAGAACATTTATTTTGATTGAATGTTTGGCTACCCATAACTCCGCCTCCTTTCAATCTACAACTCTGAAATCTGGTACACTCTTGTGAGCTATGTGGTACTGATTATGTTGCATAGTTGGTGCTAGCTGGACATTAAGATTTTAAATTATTGCGAAATAAGTGAAATTTAAAATTGTGTGACATTCCTCAGAATCAGAACAGTCATTCCACAGGGATTCAGGAGGTGGAATTTTATATTCTGCCTAGCTCTAGTTTTGACAGATCCCAGGACACCCACAAAGACATCCCCTAGCAGAGAACACCTTGCAAGTGAAAGGTTGGCTAATCACTGGGTACAAAAGGAGGTGGAGCTAAGTGCTTTATGTTGGAGCAGGGTGAAAGTCCCTCCTACCTCTCCCCTGCCTTTACAACCACCCCCCTTCCCACTCCCTAAGATCTACCACCTCTCAAACCCTGGTGGTCCCACGCCACACTACCCTTATTGGCCAATCAGGTTATTCCTATTGCCTCCCAAAAATCTGGAATTCACTCCCCCCTCAAATTCATCATGCATCCTCTTGCTACTTCATTAACTGTGCCCTCAAGAATTTTCTTGCCCCTTCCTGTGCCTGCCATGACCCTCCCTAATCCCCCTCCTTCCTCCGAAGCCCATATTACCATATGTCTACTCCCTGCCACTCCTGCTTCCCTCTGATCATGTTCCTCCTTGTTCTCTGCTCTCCCTCTATCTAAAATGTTCCTCACCCTTTCTTCTGTACCCTTAATCTATCGCCCCCTGTTGTGCTCAATCACTGCCTTGTGCAGGCAGGATCCCTAGCACATGGTGGGCAACAACTCCACCCCTTTCCTCTCCTTCACCTTTTACTGCACCCATTAGTCACTACTAGATCACTGTCTTGTGCAGGCAGGATCACCCAGCACACTGGTGGGGTACTACCCCCCTCTTTTTTCCTTCTCAGCCTCTCTGCCTACAACTTGCTCCCCCAGTGGGGTTTGGCCACACCAGCTTACTGTTGATAGCAACTCTCCCTTTTCCCTCCCCTGCTACCCCCACAGCACCACTCCCATAGCATCTTCCTCTTTTACTTCACTATCTATAATAGCTCTCACTGCCTATAACCTGCGTCCTACCAGTAGGACTTAACTTCTGCTTCCACTCCCACAACACCCCTCACACACTCCCTGAACACTCAAATAAGCACTTAGAACCTACCATAAACCCCTCATACTGTATATGCACTTTAGTCCACCCTGTTGTCTCTGTTTGCCTCAAAAATTGTGTACTACCTGTGTCTCTGTGAATTTCCTATCCCCCCTTCCATTCTTGCTTTCCATGAATTTCCATTCCCTTCTTCCATTCTTCCTCTCTTTACTCCAATCACTTTAAATCTGCACTCCCTGCTGCTGCCATAAGAAATGAAAATCCCACCTCTAAAAAAAAAATAAAAACTGGGTACCTTCTTCAGGACAATTTCCAAGTACTGGACTTTTCACAATCTAAACGGGAATGGTGCTGGCTGAAGGGGGTACTGCCAAAGCAACCACATAACTTACAACTATGATAGCCTTTATTCGATATAAGCACTTAGCTAAAAAAAAAACACTAAACAGAAGGTGGAGGAACTATTTTATTAAAAATAAAGACAAAGATTTATGTTTTTTACTACTTAATATAACTATTTTTACTTTTCATGTGCATCTATAATTTAGATAGCCATTTCATAAGTTCAATAAGCCACTCCGGGGTGTGCGTTAGACAGTTCTAATGCATGACTGGGGTGGACGCACTCAGGCTGCGGCCTCGTGCCTCACTACACCACCTAACCATGCATTAGAACTGTCTAACTCACACCCCGTCATGTCTTATTGCTTACTAAGAGGGCCACAGAACAAATATGCCCAGGAGACAGTTGCCTGATGGCAGTGGAATCCATTAGACACTTGTTTTTTTAATATCCATATGTACTTCCCTTTTGGCCCTTTTTAGGTAAATCTCAGGCAGATCCCTTTTGGAGATCACTTCCTTATGATTCACTGATTAATGGCTCCTTGTTGGGCCACACCTCGGTGAATGCTCCTTCCATGTTGCTTCTGATGTTTTCATTGCAAAAGGTTATGATTTGGAAGGTTAGTGGTAAATATGTGTTGCAACAACAGATGTTAGATCACACCACCCTACTAAGGATGGTGGAATCTGACCTTCACTGACAGTGCACAGTGGAAAGAACTCATTTAAACTCTGCCTGTGGGCTCTTTTTTCATGACCTTTGCAAAGCCCCACAATTTTCATAATATTCCATGGTGGGATAACATGAAATTGGCTTTGCACGTCATATTGCTTTTCCCCTTTTAATTTTTTCTGTTGCCCCCTCACACCATTGACTGACTATGTTCCTGGGTTTTGTATGGTGTGGTGTGTTTTTGCTTTGTTTATCCCTCACATGATGTTTCTTTCCTGCCATTAATATTGTAACATTAATGTTTCTATAACATTAATCATTGCTTTTTCTTTAATAAACAATTCCCCTACTTTTTTTTGTAGGTGGTGCTGCCTGCTTCTTGTCTGAGAGGTGCAGGTGGATGAAGAGGATGGTGTGATTGTGGTCTGGCTTGGGGAGTCTGCTTCCTTCCCTACCCAGAGTTCTGAGGAAGCTATGAAGGTTGTAAATCTTGCTCCGTCTGTATGGAGCCCTGTTTTTCTTCTGACCCTACAAACCTGCCACTGTTAGTACAGCAGTAACAACTCTGACTATAGAAGCATTTCAAAAGAAGACAGCACACCTGCATAGTTTGTTGGCAGCTGAAGAAGAGCATCTGTATGGAATTTGGAACCAAGTAACTCAAGAAGTCACTGGAGAAGTTACAGAAGCTAACACAGTCACTGATGTTTTAAGTGCAGAGAATGCTGCCACTGCTGCAGTGAATGTTACCTTTTCTGTGAATGCTACACGGACAATGAAACCCATCAAATCAGGTACTGCTCATTCCTTCCTTTCTTATTACAGAACATGTTGGCTTACCTGGGTCTGTGTTTCACTTTTCTGCCCAACAAACTGTCGGGGCTGCAGCTGCGGGTGAACCATCCTCAGTGACTGTGGTTCATGTTACACCACAGGCAATTACACAGCCTGCATCTATTTGTCTTACTCAAGGTGTTTTGGCAGTGACTAACATTCCAGTTGTGCAAACCCCTGACACTGTTGCTCTGACTCCCATTGTACAAGGGAGGATTTCTTCACAGTCTTTACAAGACAAATTGAACTTTACAACACCTGCTAATGATAAATGCTGCAAGACTGTTTCTTCACTTGCATTAGTGGCTGATGCCGGTTTTGCATGATTCTGTTTACATGTAGAGCCTAATTTTGATGATGAGCCTTCAGTTTCTGGTCTCTCCAGTGCAGAAGCACTATCTCAAGCTAGTTGGGTTAAATGTGGTAAGCAGAAACCTTGGTAGTCCCCAGAACTGCTTACAGCTGCTGGAGTGGGATAATCTTCTTGGGAAATTTTCTCATCCCATGGCATTTTATAAAAAGAGATTCTAGCCATATAGGTCCTTGGAGAACAGGAGACGCTGAAAGGTTTGATACCTTTTATTGGACCAACAAGTGTCTTGTACAAAGCTAGAATTATACTTAAGCATTCGGGGCCTCACAGTTCCCTTCTTCAGGTGAATATCAAAACTGAGCAACATAAGCAGTATATTTTCCTTAAATATGGTCTATGGTCTAGTCCAAAATTTAAACCTGGTATTTTATTGGCTCCCAGTGTTACAATCCAAATTTTTTCTTTATTCAACACTGTATCATTAAAATGCCCCCCTCTCATTGGACAGAATACCTTCTCAATATCTTGGAATTTAAAAGAGTGTTGTAAGCCATCTGAGGACTGTACTATATGTTTTGCTGTTGCATATGTTATGTCACCTCTTTGTATGGCTCAAATGTGTTCTCCCACTCTAGTTTTCAGACACCTGGCTGTTCTGCCTACATAAAATGTTTGGCAGGAACATGTTGCCACATAAATTACCCTTGTTGTATCACAGGTAATTAACTGTCTTACTTCAAAATTCTTGTTTATATTACAGTACAGCTTGTGACTTTCTTGCCATTTATAATAGTTTTACAGTTAATGCATCTTTTACGCTCTACACAGCCATTTTTTCCCCTGATTGAGCCATGTTTTACTAGATTTAGTTGATACTGAGGATGATGTCCACCAGACCACAAATACTCAGAAGAGGAAGGATGGGCCTAACATGAGTGCCACAGTGAAGTTCAAGGAAAAAGTTACTAAGCCACCGTAGGCCTTTTTTTGTCTGTTGTTGTTTGTTTTTCTTACTCTTCTCTTTCAGCATTCAGTTTGCTATGTCAAATGTCAACAGCATTAAACAAATTTTATCCAGAAAAGTTACCATTCAGATGCTACTTAATTATCCTACTGATATACACTTTCTAAAAGATACCAGACTTAGAACATTGTCAGATAAAACTGCTGCACAATGGCTCTGAACTTCTGGAGTTTCTTATTTTTCTATTGGTACAGATAGATGCACAGGGGTTGCAATATTATTTAGTAAGGTTAAACACAGGGTATTGAGGGTGCTTGATTTATTTCCCAGGAGACCCTTCTTGACAGATTGCATCTTAGAACATACTACTTATCATCTGATTGTGGTTTATGCACAACAAACAAAATTTGATGGGGTTTCCCTTTTTCACTTGATTAACCCATTTTTATAGACTGCCAAAATAGTTATTTTTTGGGGGGACTTCAACTGTCCATTTCATCTCCAGGACAGGGGCGCAAAATCATTTAAATTGTACTGTGACTCAGTCTGTTTACAAAAAATTTGTAAAGATGCTCATTTGGTTGATGCATAGCGTATGCAACATCCTACAGGTGGCTACACATATTTTAGGTCACATTTTGCTACCAGGTTGATAATTTTTTTGTCACTTGCCCCAGCTTTCTTTCAGATAACAAAACAGTGTGTACTGAAGATCACCGATCATCTCTTACTGTGTTGTATTATTACAGTAGAACCAGAGCACAAACTTGGGAAGCCAAGAGCTGAAGATTAAATAATACCATTCTTTCTGCTCTAAACTTTCATGCCACCTTTCAAGAATTGTTATGGGCTCGCACTTCAGATTTTAGTTTGTATAAAGATATATCCAGTTGGTGGGAAGATACTAAATGGGATATTGGTATCTTGGTGAAATGATATTCCAGTTCAAACAGCTTGCAAAGTATACAAATTATTTAGCGTTATGTATCAACTGTACATATTGATTTCCCTTTAGGCAGAAAGGAGTACTTCTTTTCAGACTCAGATACAGGCCATTAAAAATCGTATGAAGGCTATTCAGTATGACAGAGTTAAGACTCTTTCCTTTAAACAAAGATACAGAACTTAGGGATAGCACTTATTGGGGGATACTTTTCAGAAGCTTATCGAGGATTAGACAGAGAAGAATTAATTTGTTTGTTGTTTTTTTTTTTTTTGCTCCTCCCAGCCCCCACCCCCGACTGACCACTCCTTTGGGCTGCTCATGCCCCACTGCCACCACCATGCCCCTGTTGCCATCTGCTGCACCATTGTAATGGTCCCCCAGGTAACCCAACATGACCTTTCATGGCGTGGGTCCCCCTTCTTGGGGAGAAGTACCTGTAGGCACACTAACATATCCTGGGAGCCTGCAGAGTCAGCTCGGGTTGATCCCAGGCTGCCATAGTGAGTGGGTTCAGGCAGCCACCATCCAGCCTATCGGGAGCAGATTTTCTGGTTTCAGGTCGCTGCAGACTGGTGCAGATCTGCACCCGCCCCCTTGGGAGGAGATTGTCCCTTGGATGCCCTATAACCTCCCTGCTGGCCTCCGTTCCTGACGTCCATTGCTCAAGTCACAAACCCAGGTCACCAGTGTGTCAGGTGATCCTCCATCACCTGGCACAATGGAGTTGGTGTTAGAATGCATTTGTTTGTTGATTCAGCTGGTAACATTCAGACTTCAAAACACGGCATGATACAGGTGGTTCAAGATTTTTGTAAAGGCCAAAGTGGGATCAAAGTTCCCTCACGATCCTTAAACTTCCCAGCTTTTAGATTATTTAAGTCTGCCAGAAGTTTCTGCCACAGGCAATGATTTGCTCACATGTCCCACTAGTCCTGAGGAAGTTAATTCAGCAAATGCCTGCCTCCAGAAGTGTACTTCTTCTGGCACTGATGGCCTGACTTCTGAGTTTTATCAGATCTTTATTTCACTTTTGGCCCCAATCTTAGC
This sequence comes from Neoceratodus forsteri, assembly GCA_016271365.2. NCBI lineage: Eukaryota > Metazoa > Chordata > Ceratodontiformes > Ceratodontidae > Neoceratodus > Neoceratodus forsteri. The sequence continues at coordinate 759,836,504 of CM057455.1, read as the reverse complement.
TATCATTTTCAATTAATTTCTGACACATCTTTCTGTTTTAGTTTCCCTCACAGAAGCCATTTGATATTTCTATTCAAAAAAGGTGATGAGGTGGAGTTGAAGACTTGGAGAGCGATTTATCTTCTTTACACTGACGTGAAGATTCTTGCTAAAATCTTCTGCAAATGGTTAACTGTAGTCTTTTAGACTATTATACACCCCTTACAGACATGCTCTATTGTGGGCCAGAAAATTCAGGATAAAGCATTACTTATCCAGAAAATACTTGAATATTGTCACAGGGAACGTAAGTGAAACTTCCTGTTTGTTTTAGATCAGGAGAAGGCCTTCAATAATGTCCCCATGAACATATTTTTCTAATCTTACAGAAATATGAATTTTCATGCACCTTTGTGACTTGGATTAAATTTCTTTACTTTCATATTAATGTTATTCCATATTAAGGGGTGGTTGGGTGCATGTATACCTTAGCTTTGAGGTGTGCGATGGGGTGTCCTCTCAGCCCTATTCAATAGATTTTGAACTTGGATCCTCTATCATAAGCAATTAGTATGGCATCTCATGTTCATGGCATTCTAAATCCTTTGTCCTTTTCTGAAGTTAAAGTCTCAGCCTATGCAGATGACGTCTGTTTATTTACACAGGGTGTCTGATCTGGATAAGCTGTATTATATCTGGTTTGAGATCTTGCTAACATTATGGGGTTGCAAATTAATATCTTGAAATGCCAGGTACTGCCTATAGGAATACATTGTCATCTTCACCTTGCCATAGGTAATATAACAGTGTCATTAGATCCCATCAAAATGTTAGGTATTTACTATGATCAGACAAACTTACCAGAATTTAACTGGGAAAAAGCTTTGGATATTGGAGCGTTGCAGGTTGCCAGGTGGAAATCCTGGCTGCTTTCCCAAAAGAAATGAATTAGAATAATAAAAACAGTGTTAGTATCCACCTTTCTTTATGCAAGTGCAATATTTCCTTTGCCCCAGCAATTTAAAACCCAGTTATCTAATATTTTCTTTCAGATGGTTTGGGGCAGTAGGTTAAACCTAGTCAAAGGAGATATCCTGTATTTGTCCCTGAATATAGGAGGCTTGGATGTGGTTCATCCTGTTGTTTTCTTTTTTAGTGTATTTTTTCAATTTAATATTGTCCCCTGTGTTTCTATGCAACCCTCTATTTGGAAAGAATAGGCTGCTATCGGGTTGAAACCTCTTCAATTGGAATGGCAAAGAGCATAGCTGTTATTTAGGAAAACTGGTATTTCCAAGTTATCTGGAACCTTTTCTGAAATTTATAAAAAAAAAAAAAAAGGCTATCCCATCGGTGCAGCAGTTGGAGTTCCACTTGTGATGCCAGTGACCCAGGTTTGGGAAAATGACCTAGGACACTGGAGGGCTGGCCGGGGAGAGAAGGCTCGAGTGTCTGATGACTGCTCACCTTCTCTTGAGGGAGGGTGGGGAGGCAATCCAGTGCTTTCTGACTCCTGGCAGTGGCCAGGGGTACAGTAATGCACTGGATCCCACTGACTAAAGGGGCATGGTGAACATTGGCATATGCCCTGATGTTAGTGGCATACCATGCCCCCAGGGAGAAAATGAGAAAAGAGCTACATGGTCAACTGGATGATGGTCATCAGCTCCCACTGTCATGAGAATCCTGGGCAGTCCAAAGACCACCTCAGTAGCACCCAAACCAAAAAAGAGCATGCTAGCCTATCCCCACCAGTGTCTTCTCCCTCGGAGGAGGGGGACCCATCCAGTGAAGGGTTATGCCAGGTTACCTGGGGGGGGGCTGCGATGTGGGGTGGCAATGAGGGACATAGGTAGCCTGAAGGAGAGGCCAGTCAGGAGCCTGGGGGAGCAAAAAAAAAGAAAAAAAAGAAAAAAAAAGGAAACTTTACTGAGACATCTTTCATACCCAACATTGTAAAGCCTTTTACAAATCATTGATTATCACTGAGGATGAAATAATGCTTGGTGTCTCTCCAGACCTTTAGCAGACTGCCTTGATCTATTTAACTGACAAATGCATTCTCGACCAATACTGTGACATAATCTGGCTTTGCAGTCATGGCAAATTGAATGTCAGATATACTGTAATAATCAGCACAAAAGTATCACAGACAGATTTTGCCCCAGAGATGGATGTGGGACCCAATTCGAGACTATTCATTATTTATATTTCAATTGTCATTTTATTCAAATGATTTGGGCTCTACTGGGTACTTCCTGGTCTATTCTTTTCTGAGCATCTGTTTCTTATGATACCTTCATTTACGAGGATTAACTACCCTCTAAATATGATCATTCTTCGATACTTTTGGTGCTTTTTTGTATTAAAGTGTTGATCTGACAAGTTTAATGCAAATTTGTTCTCTTCCAACAACTGTTTTTGGACCACACTGTGCTTTTTCATATGATTGAGACAGAGGTGCTGCTGCATTGTCCAATGGAGTATACCAGATTATCTAAAACCATGTAGCTTAAAAGGTGGAAACATTGTCCTTGGGCACTTTTTTAATCTTCCTTTTTTCATTATTGGTGTTTGGTTGCTCTTTGTTGTTATTTTTGTTTCTGTTTCTTTGTAATTACCAATTGTTATTATTATTTTATTAGCACTAATAAACAATTCCCCTACTCTTTTTGAGAATGGCCATGGGATCTTTAATGTCCACCTGAACAACCACCTGAACAGGCAGACGGGACCTTAGTTTAAAGTCTCATTTGAAAGATGGCACCTCAGAAGTGCAGCATTCTCCTTATGCTGCACTACAGTGTCAGTACTGGTACCTCAAGTGTCTGGTGCAGGGCTTGAACTCACAGCCTTCTAATCTTTCCAGCCTCAAAGGCATGTGTGCAACCCGCTGAGCCACTAACACATATTATTTATAGGTTATTTTACTATTATTATTATATATGATACTGTGTATTATTTACTGCAAAACAAAAACACACTTCTCAACATTATAAAGAACAAAGAAGTCACAGGAACAGGCCCTTTTTCAGCCTGCCAGCAGACAACAGCTAGCCTAGCCTGAAACTGCAGACAGACCCCCTCCCCACCACCACCCTGTGCCCTAACCTGGAGATTGAAGATTACAACATTGTTTGTTCTGTTCTAAAAAAGTACTTTTAGCAGTCACTTAAATGAAAGACTAGTTCTCCACTGAAGAACAAAAATAAGAGAGTCAGAAAAAAAAGTCTGTAAAGACTATATTTTTCCTAAATCTGATTCAGAAAACCAAATCCATTTCACAGAGGGAAAAAGCTTCCTCTTAACTTGAGTGTCTCTGTGCACTGGCAAGGTCACATGGTAAAGCTCTGGAAAGCTCTCTGAGCAGCCTGTGGACTGGATGGGCAGCTCTTACAAGATCTCAAAGTCTACAGAATAAGTGACTGTCGAATACCTCAAATACACTCCAGTATTTGGATAGTCATCAAATACACCCAGTATTCAAGGTATTCAATCGCTGATTTAAATCTGATACACACCCCTAGTGCAGAGGCCTCTGAGGAGTGAGGAGGTGACCGGTAAGGTCTTGTGCTTGGTTCCTACAGTATGAAGGCCTCTGCTAAGGTGAAGAATCTGGGAGTCATTCTGGATAGCAGGTTGACACTTGAGGCTCAGGTGTCGGCAGTTGTCTGGAGTGTCTTTTATCACCTCAGAAACATCACCTAGACTAAAGCATTGATTCCACCTGAAGACCTGCCATCACTGGTGCATGCATTAGTCACTTAAGGGAGCTCAGGGAAGTACTTGCTGAATCTCGAATGGTTTTTTTTAACTGCTCACTGGAAACAGGAGTGGCTCTGGAGGACTGGAGGAGGGCAGATGATTCATGAAAGTGATAGCAGGGAAGAGGCTGGTAATTACAGGTCAGTCAGCCTGACATTGGTGGTGAGAGAGTTAATGAAGTCACTGCAGAAGGAAAGGAGTGTGGAATATGTTGAATCAAATGGGTTACAAGACTCAAGGCATTATGGATTCATGGGGAGGGGAGTCCTGCCAAATGAATCTGATCGATCAGGGTGGAGCAGTGCATGACGCCTACTTAGGTTTCAGTAAGGCTTTTCACACTGTTCCACATAGGATGCTAGTAAGTAAGCTGGGTAGCTTAGGAGAGGGTCCAAAGGTGGTAAGCTGGGCAAGAAATAGGTTAGGGGATAGGCAGCCGAGGATGGTAATAAACAGATTTTGCTCAGAGAAAGGGAGGGTGTCCAGTTGGGTGCTCAGGGATCAGTGCTAGGACCAGTCCTCTTCTATATTTTTATAAGTGACATTGCAGAGGAGCTGGAGGGGAAGGTCTACCTCATTGTGGATGACACAAAAATCTGCAATAGGGTGGACACTGTGGTAGGAGTGGGAAGCATAAGTTGAGACCTGAGAAAACTAGAGAAGTGGTCTAGGGTATGGCAGCTGGATTTCAATGTGAAAAAGTGCAAAATAATGCACTAGAGGCACAGAAACAGAGGGGCAGAGTACAAAATGGGTGGAGTGGTGCTGATGACTTCCAAGCAGGACATAGATCAGTGAGTAATCATTTTGGATGACCTTAAGATGGCCAGGCAGTGTGACAGGGCAGTTGGTAGGACTAGTGAGATACTGGATTGCACAGGAAGGGGTATCACCAGCAGAAAGAGGGAGGTGGTATTGCCTGTGTATAGATCACTAGTAAGACCCCACCTAGAGTACTGTGTCCAGTTCTGGAGACCACAACTCTGGAAGGACATGCACTAAACAGAGTGGACGTGATCAAGAGGACAGTAACTACAATGGTGTAGGGTCTGCATCAGAAGCCCTGTGGAGAAAGACTTAAGGACCTAAATATGCACACCCTGGAAGAGAATAGGAAGAGGAAGGATATGAAAGAGACTTTGAATACCTCATTGGGCAAATAAGGAACAGGAAGGCAGTATGTTTTTCAGAAGAAAAGGTGCTCAAGGACAACAGCATGATATGAAGCTGAAGAGGGTAAATTCAGGAGAGATGTGAGGAAGTACCTTTCACAGAAAAAGTGGTGGATTCCTGGAACAGTCTTCCAGCAGAAGTGTTGTGGTCAAAAACAGTGGTGGGGTTTAAGAATATATGGTATAGTCATAAGGGAAGCTTAGGGAAAGGGAAGAGAGGCGTGGATGAATGGGCCGGCGATCAAGTGATACTATGGGCGGGGAAAAATGTGCAGGCTAGGTGGGCCAAGTGGTCCTTATCCATCATCAAGTTCTATTTTTCTATGTTTCCAGACTTGTTTACTGTAATGCTCTATACCTCAGGGTCAATGGAGGTGTTCTAGGATGCTTGCAGCTGGTGCAGAATGCAGTGGCCTGGTTGTTGACAGGCCCGTCAAGTTGTTGTCATACAACCCTGGTCCTGCGAGAACCTCACTGGCTGCCAGTGAAGAGTGGTGAATCACTGTCATGGACAGTTTGCTGACCTGCAAGTTCCTATATGGATTTGGTCCTGGTTAATTGAGAGACCTTTTGACCCTGTATCAGACCTCTTGTCCCCTCTGCTCCTCTAGGTGGGCCTCCTCACTGTTCCTAGGGACAGACTAAAATCATTGGGAGATCTTGCATTTCAGTCAGCTGGCCCAGATCTATAGAACAGACTGTTGAGATATTGCAGGGAGAACCCCTTGTTGAAGGTCTTTAGAAGGGGACTGAAGAACCTATTCTTCCACGTGAATTTTGCAATCAGATAGCTTCTCATTTTCTAACCTGCCTCTAGTGTCTTGTGAAACTGAAAAATTTTACCCAGCAAAATAGTTTGCTGAATTTGTTCATTTCGAAAAATATGTCATGGGGCGAAATGCAAACTTTTTCCCTCACATTTGCCACTCAGGGGCAAAATTTCACCACCCGCGGGTGATATATCACAATTTTGCCACTAATTAAGACTCCTTGGTGTCTAGTGGACCCCTCCAGCCAATCACTGGCCAAATTGAAGAACCCCCCCGAGTCACCCCTGGAGTTATTTCCCCTCCCCAGCCATGACCCTAGCTTCCAATCTTTAAAAAAAACAAACAATCCCCTCCCCTGTCCCTGGTGTCTAGTGGATCCCCCACCCTGTCATCAGTCAGATAGCATCCACCCCACTCCGCCACAGTACCCCGACTGGGCCACCGGCACAGCCCTCCACTCACCTCCATGGCCGGCTGCTCAACTGAGTGCTTCAGTGAATGAGTGCATACTTGTACAAGCATGAGCACATTCATTGAAGTGCTCAGTCAGGCTGCCAGCCATGGAGGTGAATGGAGGGTTGTGCTGGCAGCCCGATTGGAGTACTGGAGGGGGATAGGGGTGGGTACTATCTGACTGAAGACAGGGTGTGGGGTCCACTAGACACCAGGGACAGGGGAGGGGATTTTTTTTTTGTTTTAAAAGATTGGGGGCCAGGGTCATGGCTGGGGAGGGGAAATAACTCTGGGGGTGACTCAGGGGGTCTCTTCAGTTCGACCAGTGATTGGCCGGGGAGACCACTGGACATCAGGGAGGGATATAAATAACAAAATAATGATGCGCATTTGCAGGCAAAATTCCAAAATTTCGTGAAATATTTCATGTGGCGAAACTGCTAATTTTGCAGTCATTTCACCAACGAAATAACATTTCACAACACCTCTACTTGCCTCATACCTCATTGTACTTTTTTTATATTTATTGCTCTCATTATGATATTCTGATAGCTTGTATTATCTTTTAAGTTATGTTCATTTCCTTGTTCGTGTTTATAATTCTGAAGTGCTCTATGCCTCAGAGATAGGGTGTTCAACAAGTAAAAGCTACTACTGCAAAAAGCTACTACTTCCTGATACTTTAGTAATGAGGCAATTGTACAGTAGGTGACAGTTTAAGCTGCACAATGACTAATAAAAAAATAATTTGACTACTGCTCCCATATGCATGGAAACTGGGTGTGCACCTTAATATGCAATGTCAAGAACAAGATGCAAGCTTTAATTTGGACACCCCCTCTCAATAGACAGGGCTTTGTGCAGTAGTTTTAGAAATGTTTTTATACCCAATCTTAGCTGAAATTGAGCTGTTCTTCATGGTATCCATGTGTAAGTAAAGTAAGTAGAATGTTTTTATTAAGCACCTTTCAAGTGCCAAGGCACTGTACAATAAAATACACAAACAAAACACTCAAATAATCAAACATCCATAAATAATTAAAAACCATCACAAAAAGCCTGATTTCTCAGCTTGGATTGATGTAAAGAAATATTTTGAGCCTAACTTACAGGTCCAAACTGTGAGGTATTAAAAATGCCCTGTAAATTACAACTCTCTTTTTTTATGTTTGCTCAAGCCTGCGCGCCAGCCAACATATTGCAGTAGTAGCAGATTTGGAGGTGCGGTCACTGGGCAAATGCAGGGCATGCATCAGCAGGTGTGTACCTCATTCCCCAATAAGGAAGCTGCAGGGGCTGACACCAGCAACACGTAAACTGGCAACCAGATCAAAGAAAAGGTCCACTGCAATGAGAGCCAAGCTCGTCATGGAGTGGCGTGCCTTTCCTGGTGAAGCAGTTTCATAAACATGGCAGCACTGACTGCCACCACACAGAGTGCTGACTTCAGGGGTGCCCAATCCCCTGTGGGCATGCCCCGACATACTTCATTTGCCGACGGGGGAGCCCACTCCCCGTCAGCATAATGCCCCCTCCCTCCCATTTCAAAGTGTGTGCCAAGGGGGTGCCCAATCCCCGTCAGCTTCAGTTCTCCCTTTCCTGTTTAATTTGCTGATGAGGGAGCCCACTCCCCATTGGCATAATGTCCCCTCCACCCCATTTGTTGTGTGCCAAGGGAGGTGCCCAGTTTCCCTCAGCTCTTGTCTCCCCCCTCTTCATTATGTGCCGACAAGGGGTGCTCAATCCCCCAGCAGCTACAGCACTCCCCCAAAACACTCAAGTGGCATACTGGGGAGCCCATCCTGAAAGGTAAAGCCAATGTCTAAAAAAAAACATCCAGCAATGTTTTTTTTCAAACCTATAAATCAGAAACGATCCCCGCAGTCTGTCCTGCTCCTCCCTTAACTCACACCCACCCTCTGCGTACACCACCTCCCTACAACACCTCACCCCATACTTACCTCCGGAGCCCAGCGCGACGATCTTTGGTGGACCGGGAACACATCTGCACTCTTTAAAGCCGACCGCAAACTGAAGAAATGCTGGTAAGCTGTGTAGTTGCATAACTAGGGTTTTTTTCGACTTTGGTACATATCTCTGCCATTTTGGGGAATTTGGGCACCAAATTTTCAATATGGGGTGATTTGAACCCCTCCTCATGAAGTAAGTCACTGCCATGGTGTTATTCAGTCCCGAAAGGTGATTTCGCGATCACTGTGCGGAATCACCTTTTGGGACGGATTAATGAAATGACAGTGCCACTGTTCATGAGGAGGGCTCTCAAAATGCCTATGTTGAAAATTTGGTGACAAAAATCCAAAATAATGGCTGCTTTACGAGCGTGTGTTGTGCAGTTTCCACGCACGCTCATAACTTCATGAATTCGTAATATTTTCACTCCGGATTTTCAACATTGCCATTTTCCAGCACCTCCTTATGAACAGTACAGCTGTCATTTTTCACATCCTGTCCAAAATGTGTTTTTGCACCGGTGGTGTACAATGGCACGGTCTCTGTGGGAGATCAACTTTTGGGATAGATTAAGAAAATCACAGTGCCGCTGTTCATGAGGGGAGGTCCCAAAATGCCTATGTTGAAAATGTGGTTTAAAAAATCCCACAGATAATTGGGTTACGGACGTGCGTTGCGCTGTTTCTATGCATACTCATGCCTTCATCAATTTTTCATATTTTCACTCCAGAGTTTCAATGTTGCCATTTTTTTACACCTCCTCATGAACAATACAGTTGTCATTTTTCACATCCTGCCCAAAATGTGTTTACATACCTGTGATGCCAATTGGCACAGTCGCTGTGCAAAATCACCTTTCGGCTAACAAACTGATACTGCTGCTGTTCATGAGGCAGGGTCACAAAAAGCCCATGTTGATAACTTGGAGTGAAAATACCAACACATGCCTATGGCATTAGGGTTTCTGACTGTTACACCCCACCCTGTAGAGACTTACAGGCATCAGGGGTGTGACTTGGGATCATCAGCTGTAATGCTCCCACTATTCCACCCCCACCCCCACCCTGCAGCCACTGACAGACATCGAGGTCTGCCTTGGAGTGTTCAGCCACAAAGTTCACCCAGTTCTCCTATACTGCACCCACCTCAGCATATTTCCTTATGGGATGAGGTAAGTATAATGCCCAAGGACCCCAAAGCACACCACAACACTTGTCAGTGCCTACAGGGTAGGGTGAAGTAAAATTGCATAAGTGTTATAGCTGATGACCCAAAGGCACACCCCAATGCCTGTCAGTCTCTGAAGGGTGGGTGTGGGGTTGGCATCAGTTCAATACTTCACTGCCACTCCTATTATGCATCTCTAACTCCCTCACTACCAATGCCAATGCCAGTGAGACAACATTCGGCATTGACAAATGCTTGTTTTAACATGAAACAGTTTGTTGAGTTTTCATAAACAAACAAACTTATTGCACAAACATATTGTAGAAAGCACTCCTGAAAAACATTCAATGTCAAAAAGCACGAAAAAGGAAAAAACATAAACATGGGATATATGATTAAGAAAATACCATCTAACAACTATCACAAAAATCAAAACAGAGTAAAGAACAAATCTCAAAACAATGGGGTATGACCTCAAACACAACAGCATAACATAGATAATGAAATAAGGATACATACAGCAGACAATATATACTGGGATATATGAAGATTGGAGACTGACATTCTCGAAGGAGTGGACCTTGTAGCACTTGTAGGAGCATTCTTAAACTATGACAGGGAGGTTACAAAACTGAGGTAAAGGGACTGAAAAGAAGTGAGAGGTAGGGTAAGGAGTCCACTTGTCATGGAACAAGACCATTCTGCCCAACAATACACAAGACAGTCTATCATAGACTGCCAATTTGGAAAGTGCAGAATGGCATGAAAATATTGAGGTGGTGGAAACTTCCATTTTTGAAGCAGTTGCTGTTTAGCCTTCAATAATGCCATAATGAGCCAATGCCTATAGAGGGGGAAGAAGAGGCAGTCAAAAAGGGAGGCTCAGATAGCCAATTCAGGATAGGGCATTATAGGGGTATGTAGGACCTTTCAGCAGTTGGAAAACATTGCAGTCCATCAGGCAGAAAGACACGGGCATTGCCTAGCAAATGCAAGAGGTTAGCATTCAGGCTGCATGCATCACCAGCAGACGGGGTCTGCTACGGGTGCCAATATGTGGAGTTTGATACCAACAGTGCGTGATTTTAAAGTGGATCAGCTGACTACAGACATCAAAACTAGAATTACGTGCCAATGTAATGGCAGCCCACCAGTCATCCTCCATGATAGGAGAATTAGCATCATGTTCCCATTTGGACTAATACCATGCCATAGCCAAAGGGAGTGACTCACACAGGGTACAATAAATTTTCCCCACACACCATTTGGAAGTGGTCACTTCAAAAATATGAGTGAGCCAGCTTCCAGGGGAAGTAGGTGCCAACTTTTTGTCATAGGAATGTATAGCTACATGTTGTCTAAAACCCACTCCTGAGGGTCAGGTCCTCTGAACTTACAGTGCCCACCCCTAAGAGCAATTTGTGACAGGGTAGTGAGGGGAAAAACAGGGATACCCTCCCCATATCCTTCTAGAATGCTCACCTAGGTCAAAACTGAACACCTGCCACAAGACTCCAGGGCTTTCTCTTTACTCTGGATATGGGTACAATACCAGTCTCAAGTCTTGTAGCCAAAATGAGAACCCTTTCTTAGTTGTTACACAAAGAGGGAAGTTCCAAGCATTACAATCTCTTTGGGTAGCCTTGAAACCCTGATTTTGTCTTCTCCCATGGCATGCAATAACCTGGTTCAAATCCCCATATACTCTACCTTGAGGCTTTCGTATTCTCCCTATCTGTACCCAGATTTCCCTGTACAGATCCTTGTTCAATTGGTAGCTTATGGTGACACCCCTTAGCAATACCAGTTTACTCACAGATTATTATTAAATGTCCCATAACCACAAACAAAATGAAAAATCTCACTCAAACAGGTTTCTTAAAAATGAATGTTTTTACTGATATAATAATCATACAGCTAACAACTAAAAGATTTATAACATTTTGGTCACAAAATAACACTAAGAAAAGTGGAAAATATACATGAAAATGCACTATAACTGTTATCTAAAGTTCTACCTTAAGTTCGTAGTAAATTGTAGTCCAGAGGAATAAGTGAAGTCTGAAAAATCCTCTTCTTCTTTTCTGCCACTGGCTGCTGGCAGTTCTGTTTTGTGTCTTTGTCAGGAGAGTGTCCAATGTGCATTGCAATGAGCTTCTGTTTACAAAGGATATTTATAGTTCCTCTGGCAGTCTGAAAAAAAAACCCTTTCTGGTTTATAGCTGGTGGTCTCCTCTTTAGGCCAGTAGGTGTCCCTCTTGCTCTTTCCAGATTTTAAAGAGTGGCTGACGCCTTTGAAAAAACTTTGGAAAACATAATAGTTGGACATAATTCAGCTTGTATTTCACACATCTTCTATAGAGTTCTCTTCATTATTTATTACTGAAGAAATTACAACAAAAACAGGATTTTTATCCTTTAGAGCTCATCAGCCTCTGTAACTTACTCCTTACTTGACATCATACTACACTGTTGTGACAACACAGTCTGTTGCTATGGGAATGTGATGTCACAAGCACAGTATTATGACATCAAGTTGGGAAAAAGCAACAAGAGCTGATGAACCCTCAGGGAACAACTATTCTGTTTTCATGCACCTGACCACAGTAATAAATGATGGAGGTAAGAAATACAGAGCTAATTGGAAACATAAACTGCTTTGTGTCCAAATATCATGTTCTTCAAAGTTCTTCTTGAGGCTACGGTTGCTCTTTAAGGAATTATTATTTATTTCCTTATTTGGATTCTCATATCACCACTTCCTGGCACTACTAAAAAAATGTAATCAGAATGGAGTAACATTGCTGACACCTACTGCCTAAAACTATTTCTCCTTTTGATCTTAAAGGTCTACAACAGGGGAGATAGCTTCTCTCATCCTTAAACTTTATTACACTAATTAGCTAACCAGGGACTTCCATCCCCTTTGAAAATGTAATTTTCAGCTTCCTGGCTATAGCTGTTTTCCTGGGTCACATAGGAAAGTCACATATTTTGCAAGATCTTTTCTGTCTTCCTGTGACCTTTCAGTAACACTGGGCATTTTCTTGCAGCATTTAACATACACAAAATCACATTAAAAAAAATATGACAGAGCCAGCCCAGTGGCAAGGAGGGCTGAGGCAGCAATGCCTTACCTCCTGCCACACCGGTGACTCATGTTTGCAGTGTGAGCAGGTAATCAATGGCCAGCTGGGGTGGGAGAGGATCGAGCATCCAGAGGACAGCACTCTTATCCCGGGAACAGCGGCTTGGAAGTCCTGCCAAATGTCCTCCCCCAGGTGGAGGCCAAGGGGTGGTGCAATGAGGACTTCAAAGCAAGGGAGGGTGCTGTGAGACCATATACATGTGAGTGCCTCCATGCTTGCACAGTGATGTATGCACCCCAGTAATGGGGAAGAAGGAGAGAAAAATGGAAAATGACTGGTGGTGGCAGGATGAATGGTTAGCCCCTGGCAGGCTGTACACTGGTGGCCGGGAGCTGATCCCATAAGCCAGGGACAGTGAAAGAAAATACCTCCTGGAAGAGCCAGGTGGTGGGGCTGGGAGATTGACCAGGAAGGAAAGCCACCACAAGAGGAGTGGAAATAGAATAAGGAAAGAAAAATATGACAGAAATATATCTGCAAATAATGACTGGCAGTTGGCTAGCTCACCACATCCCTCCCTAACTTAGAATGAATTTGTGGGAACACATCCCCTACTGCATGGTAAGGTTTTCACAAATTCTGTTACTGTTCTAACTGGCAAGATAGGCCATCTGTGTTGGCATTGGCCGCTCCGACCCTGTGGGTAATTGTCATGTTGTAGACCTGTAGGGCAATACTCCACCTTAAGAAATGACCATTTATTTTACCCATCTGATTTAGCCACACCAGGAGGTTAGGATCAGTCTGTACCTCGAAGTGCCACCCATATAGATACAGCTCTAATTTCTTCATGGTCCATACCAGCACAAGGCATTCCTTTTCTACCGTGGAGTATGCCTACTCCCGAGGAAGTAACATTTTGCTCAGGTATACTATTGGGTGGTCTTTTCCCTGATTAGATGTCTGATTGAGGACTGCTCCAATCCTCACATCTGAGGCATCTGTCTGAACTATAAATTGCTTAGTGTAATCTGGATTGGCCAACACAGAGGCACTGCAAAGTGCGTCTTTTGGCTGTGCTAAGGCTTGTTCACAAGCTGGCTCCCAGTTTACCTTTTTGGGATGTCTTTTCTTTAGCAGGCCAGATAGGGGAGCTGTCAGGGTACTGTAATTTGGTACAAACTTTTGATAGTACCCAGCAGTCCCTAGGAAGTGCTTAACCTGTTCTGGGTTTCAGGTGAAAGCCACATCATCTATTGCCTCAGTCTTTGCTTGATTAGGGTGAATCTGCCTCTGCCCCACTACACTGCCTAGGTATGCCACTTCTGCCATGGTCACCTGGCACTTTTCAGTCTTGACAGTGAGCCCTGCCCTCTGTATCTTGCCCAACATTTCCTTCAGGTGAGACTAGTGTTGGGCAAAATTTAGAAATTTTGTGACAAAAAATATTTTGTGGGTGTGAAATGCAAACTTTTGCCCCAAAATGTGAAATTTCAGAAAACAATTGTGACATTTCACCAGAAAATGGTGAAATTTCACCTGCAGAATGATGAAAATTGCTACTTGCGGGTGAAATTTCATCAGTTTTGGGAGAAATTTCACATTTCACGACTGTATGTCTTTATGTGACGAAGTACCTTTGTAAACGAGCCTCTGGCTCAAAGGTTGTAAACTGATTCTTAAATAAATAAATAAATAAATAAATAAATAAACTTTTGCAAGGTCGCATCCTGCTAAATATTTTGCAGAACGGCGGAATTTTGCACAGCAAAATTGCCAATTTCACTGCAATTTCACCAGCGAAAGTTTATTTTGCAACATCTCTAGGTGGGACAGGTGTTCCTTCCAGCTGGCACTGAAGATGGCAATATCATCCAGATAAGCCACTGCATATGCTTCAGTACCATATAACACCTGGTTGACCAACATTTGGAAGGTGGAAGGGGCATTCTTCACTCCAAAAGGCATTACCCAGAACTTGCATAATCCTACTGGAGTGATGAAGGCTGACAACTCTCCAGCTCTGACAGTTAACTCCACCTGCCAGTACCCTTTCAAGTCAACAGTGGTAAGGTAGGTCGTCCCTCTCAACTTGTCCAGTAGTTTACCTGTCCATGGCATTGGGTGGGTGTCACATTTCATGACTGCACTGAGTCCATGGTAGTCCATACAAAAGTCAGTAGTGCCATCTGGCTTGGAAATGATGACTACGGGTGAGGCTCAGGGACTGTGGGATTTCTGGATTACCCCTAAATCAAGCATTTCCTCCACCTCCCCCAATGTCCTTTAGGTATGCTGTCCATCATATGAGTGCTTGTGTCCCCATGTCTACATCATGTGTCACTAAGGGGGTTCATCCAGGTGTGGCTGTAAACAAAGGGGCAAAGTCTTCTAAAACCTTCCTCACTTCCTGGAACTGTTCTGGAGTCAACTGGGGTGACAGCTTAATTGTCTCCACAGAGGACTCCTGCTTGCTTTCTTCTAGCAAGTACAGTAAGGGCTCTTCCTTATCCACCCCGTCCCCAGGAGTACACACTGCAAATACCATTTTAGCCCTGTTTGCATATGGCTTCATCATGTTGACATGATACATCGTATGTCTCCTGTCAGGCAGTTCCACAATGTGATTTATGTCATTGATATGTTGGACTACTTTATATGGTCCTGCCCACTCAGCCTGCAGCTTATCCTTCTGGACTGGAATTAGGACAATTACTTCCTGTCCTACACTGTACATGTGAGCTCTGGCTCCGTGATCATACCAGACTTTGTTTCTTCTGGGCAGCTGATAGGTTGCTCTGGGCCACCCCCCCTTAGGCTCCTTCAGCTTCTCCCTAAATGTAAGGACATACTCCACTATGGGAGTTTCCTGAGTGGCATGCTTGCCTTCCCAGTCTTCCCAGATCAAGTCAAGGGGCTCACACACCCTACATCTGTATAAGATTTCAAAGGGGGTGAACCCTGTCAACTCTTGAGGCACCTCCCTGTATGAGAACATCAGGTGGGAAGATATTTCTCCCAGTCCCTCCAATGCTTTTCAGCAAATGCCTAGAGCATCAATTTTAGGGTACCATTAAACCTTTCCACAAGTCCATTGACTTCTTCACAAACACATCATCAAGTCTGACATGAAGGTACCCCCTTGATCAATGATAACCTTCTGTGGAAACCTGACATGGGAGAAAATACCTAGCAAGGCATCTGCCACTTTGTCTGTCCTAAGTGAGGAGAGGGCTACCACCTCTGGGTATTGGGTGGCATAATCGACCACCGTCAGTATAAGCTTTTTCCTGGAGGAGATTAGGTTACTCAGAGGTCTCACAATATCCATTCCTTCCCTCTGGAATGGCTTATCCACAATGGGCAAGGGATAAGGGCAGCTTTGTTTTTACTACCTGCCTTCCCTATCTGTTGGCATTGGGGAAAATACCTGCAATATTCCTTCACCTGCTGGGTGAAGCTGGGCCAATAGAAATTCTGGGCCAATCTCTGCATGGTCAGTGTGATGCCCAGATGTCTGGACATGGAAATATCAAGAGTGAGCTTCTGCAACCACTCAAGGTACCCCTGGGGAACAACCAGCTGCCTGCCTATCACCCCTCCCTCTGTCCTCATGTCCTGTGTATACAATAGTTCATTGTACCAAAATACCCTATGTCTTATGTCACCTCCCTGTGTCTCATCAGATTCTGCATAAACCCTCAGCCTCTCCAAACTAGTGTCAGTTCTCTGAGTGGATGCAAAATCTTCACATTCTCCCAAGGCATGGGACATGTACCTTCCGTTCCTAAGCTGGGGTCCATAGCTCTAGCATCAGGGCATTCAGGGTCACTGTCATCCCTAACCTTCTGACCATTGGCAACCCTTCCCTCCTCAGAGTAACCTTCTGTAGATGTTTTGTGAATTTCTACTTGGGGAAGTCCTACCTCCCTTTCACTACTCTCCATTTCAGGAGACACAGGCTGAGGAACCAGCCTCCTGTTTTTTTTCCAACAGGGGCTTCTATGGGGTTCAGGGAACTGCAATCAGAATTTGCCCCTTTGCTGTCTGACTGTGGGTAACTGCACACACCACCCCCTTCTGGAGATTGTTCCCAATAATCACATTCCAGGTGAGGTTGTCTGCCACTGCCAATGCCACTTTTTGCACCATCTCTCCTGTCTCACCCTAGTCCAAGAGAACACTAACAAGTGGCACAGTTTTCTCCTCCCCAGTGAATCCCCTCACAGTGATAAACTGATTTGATATAAGTTGGTCAGGCCCAACCAAATCCCCTTTTAATTAAGGTAAGAGATGCCCCCGTGTCCCTTAACCCATGGGTTTGCACCCCATTTTCAGTAAATGGGTGGATGTGCTCCCTCATGTTTACAGGCATGCTTTCAGGGATGCACAGTGCACCCAACTCTGTTTGATCACCACTTTGTCCACTCTGTGTCTTTTTAGGACACTGTCTAGCAGGATGCTCTGGCTGTTTACAGAACCAACAGTCATCATTACTTTTTTCCAAGAAATCCCTTGGCAATATATGGGATATATAGGGATGCAATAACCTGGTTCAAATCCCCATAGACTCTTCCTTTAAACTTTCATATTCTCCCTTTCTGTACCCAGATTTCCTTGTACAGACCCTTGTTTGATGGTTGTAGCTTATGGTGACACCCCATAGCAAAAACAGTTTAGTCACAGATTATTATTAAATGTCCCACAACCACACACAATACAAAAAATCTCACTCAAGCAGGTTTGTTAAAAACAAATGTTTTTACTAAAATAATTAATAATCATATAGTCACAACTAAAAGATTTAGAAAATTTTGGTCACAGAATAACACACATAAAAGTAAAAAATATATATGAAAAATGCACTATAACTGTTATTTAAAGTTCTACCTTAAGTTTGTAGTAAATTGTAGTCAAGAGGAATAAGTGAAGTATGAAAAATCCTGTCCTCCTTTTTAGCCAATAGCTGCTGGCAGTTCTGTTCAGAGTCTTGTCAGGAAAGTATCCAAAGTGCATTGCAATGAACCTCTGTTTACAGGGGGTATTTATAGTCCCTCTGGCAATCTGGAAAAAAACCTTCCTGGTTTATAGGTGGTGGCCTCCTCTTTAGGCCAGAAGGTGTCTCTCTTGCTCTTTCCAGATTTTAAAGAATTTTTTATTTATTTGGGTTCTCATATCACCACTTCCTGGCACTACTAAAAAATGTAATCAGAATATAGTAACCTTGCTGACACCTCCTGCCTAAAACCATTTCTCCATTTGATCTTAAAGGTTTATGACAGGGAGGATAGCTTCTCTCATCTTGAGACTTTATTACACCAATTAGCTAACCAGGGACTCCCATCCCATTTGAAAATGTAATTGTCATTTTCCTGGCTAGTAGCTGTTTTCTTGTGAAACATAGGAATGTCACATATTTTAAAAGACTGTTTTTCTCTCTCTTCCTGTGACCTTTCTGTAACACTGGACATTTTGTTGTGGCATTTAATATACACAAATCACATAAAACAAATATGACAGAAATATATCTGCAAATAATGACTGGAGTTGGCTAGCTTGCCACAACTGTAATTACAGGGGCACAGGGTCATAATGTCACACAACACAATGCCACAGCAATATACCATACTGACAGTACAGTGCAATATATTGCCTGCGGCATTTCTCTATAGCCCCCTCACCCCCCATTAAAGGGGCCTGTGCCCCTGAACCCCCAAACTAAAATTATCATCTCTGAGGGGGGTATACTTAAATTGCACAAAGTGCAAAATAAAGAAAAATTCCATGAGACTGTGACTGGGATTTAATGCCCGGTCCACAGATGCACCACCTCCATTGTTGCCTGTGGCTCATCTCATCAAGCCACGGCAGCTGCTCAGTGGACCCTCCTCCCAGCAGAGGGCTTACTGTATCCTCAGTGAGGGAACAGAGACAGGGTGCACAGCTACACGTAGACCTTTAGTGGTTTTGCACCCTGTTGCTATTTCCACTCGCGCTGTCTCTGTTGTGCGGTTTTGACGTGCACCGTTCTACATATGGTGAACTGACCCTGCAGGAATTGCAGGTAATGCCAGAAATCAGACTGTGGCAGGGAGGTTTTCTCTTGTATTTGTTGAAAGGAAATGAGTTCAACAGTATGTGGGATAGAAAGGTGTGCAGTCAAATTAAGGTTATTCTGCACCAAAGTGGCCCAGAACCCCAGCTTACCACCAACCTGGATGTGTGGATTGTGCCAAAGATAGATAGGAACCTGTGGCAGACATCAAGCTGCTTTAGGAATGGCAGGTCAGGACATGCATAAATCCCAGGCCTGTGAAGTGGCAGCATTAACAGGGTGAGAGGAAAACCTATGAGTGGAGGAATGACTCAAAAGTATACTAAGACAGGGCACAAATTACAACACTCTTGACCTAAGGTATTTGTAAAAAAAAAGTACACACTTCCACAAGATATCCATACTTCTGTCAAGTATTTTTATTTATTTATTTATTTCGGTCTTGGATTTGCAACCTTAATTCAATTCATCTCTGGCTTCATATGTAGCATATTGATGTT
Organism: Neoceratodus forsteri; assembly: GCA_016271365.2. Taxonomy (NCBI): domain Eukaryota; kingdom Metazoa; phylum Chordata; order Ceratodontiformes; family Ceratodontidae; genus Neoceratodus; species Neoceratodus forsteri. The sequence goes on along the minus strand of CM057455.1, from coordinate 759,817,583 downwards.
ACCTGTTTTGATTTTGGCCAGTGGGTTTGTTTCTGTTGTGCATTTTTTTGTATTGTTTTTAGTTTTATTTTGTTTTTGTAAGATTTCCTTGCCTCCTGCAATAGAGTCTTGTAATTTATTTCCTATTGTAATAAAGTGTAGCAATGTATTTGTTTTTACAATGTAATTGCCAAGGATAGCCCAACTGATAGAAACATAGAAACATAGAACTTGATGGCAGATAAGGACCACAAGGCCCATCCAGTCTGGCCATTTATTTTTCTACCTTATGAATGTGCCATCGGCCTTTGCTCTGTCAATGACTTATCTATTCATACTCATCTGTATTGCTCCCTTATGCCTATCTCATGCCTGTTTGAAGCCTTGCACTGTATTCATATCCACCACTTCCTGAGGTATTCCATTCCATGCATCCACCACCCTTTCTGTGAAAAAGAACTTCCTCACATTACCCCTTAATCGGCCTCCCTCTAATCTCATGCTGTGTCCTCTTGTCCTGCTATTTTTATTATATTGAAACATGTTAGACTCTTTCACCTTGTTAATGCCCTTAAGGTGTTTGAATGTCTGATCATATCACCTCTCTCCCTCCTTTACTGTAGGGTATTCATATTGAGCTTCGTTAATCTGTCCTCATATGTTTTCTGATGCACTCCCTGCGCCATTTTGGTTGCCCTTCTCTGGACTGCCTCAATTTGGTTAATATCCTTGTGAGGTATGGCCTTCAGTACTGCATGCAGTACTCCAGATGGGGCCTGACAAGTGTCTTGTAAAGAGGGATTATTACCTTCCTCTTATGACTTGTGATACCACTACTAATATACCCCGACATCCCCCTAGCCTTACCTACTGCTTTATTGGTCTTCTTGGATGATTTCAGGTCATCTGCAATGATGATGCCCATGTCTCTTTCTTCCCTTGTGACTACCAGCAACTCCCCTCTCATCCTATTGGTGGCATCAGGGTTTCTCTTCCCTATGTGCATGATCTTGCACTACTGTACATTAAACCCCAGTTGCCACTCTTCTGACCATTTTGCCAGTTTATTCAGATCTCTTCTCATTCTGCCCACCCCATCTGGATCATCTACTCTGTTGCAGATCTTGGTGTCATCTGCAAACAGGCAAACCTTACCCACCAGTCCATCTGCAATGTCACTGATGAAGATATTGAAGAGGACTGGCCCCAGGACTGATCCCTGAGGTACCCCACTTGTGACTTGCATCTCTTCTGACTGTATACCATTTACCACCACTCTCTGTTTTCTGCCTGTCAACTAGTTTACCACCCAGTTGACCAACTTCTGACCCACCCCAAGCCTACCCAGCTTATTAATCAATCTTCTATGTGGAACAGTATCGAAAGCTTTGCTGAAGTCAAGGTAGGCGACATCAACTACTCCCCCTTGGTCCACCACTCTGGTTACCCAGTCAAAGAAATCTATGAGATTAGTTTGACAGGACCTTCTTGTTATAAACCCATGTTGCCTTGGATCCTGTGCTCATATGAATTCCAGGTGTTGCACTATCCTTTCCTTAAGGAGTGCCTCCATAATCTTGCCCACTACTGAGGTAAGCCTGACTGTTCTGTGGTTCCCTGCCTCCTTCCTGCTACCACTCATGTGGAGCAGGATCACATGAGCCCTTGTCCAGTCTTCTGGGATCTCTCCTGTGTTCAGAGACTCACTAAACAGTTCTGATAATGGCTCTGCTAGTTCCACCCTTAGCTCTTTTAGTACCATGGGATGTATGCCACTAGGTCCCATTGCCTTGTCCACCCTGAGCTTATCGAGCTCTTGTAGGACCCTTTCTTTTGTGAAGGAACTAGTGCACACCTCTCCCTCCCATGTCCATGGTGCTGAGCTGTGGGCCCTGCCCTACCTTCACTTCAGTAAATACTGAGCAGAAGTATCTATTTAGGATACATGCTTTTACATGGTCCTCCTCCACCTCACACGCCCCCTTATCCCCTTTGATCTTAGCAATACCCCCTCTGGACTTTCTCCTTTCACTAATGTATCTATAGAAAGTCTTGTCACCTTCTTTTACTGATAGTGCTAGTGTTTCCTCAATTTGGGCCTTTGCCTGCCTTATAGCCTTCCCTGCTCCCCTTAGAGAAGTCTGGTATGCCTCCCTATCTTCATCCTGCTGCGTTCCCTTATATTTCCTGAAGGCCAGCCATTTGGCTCTGATTTTTTCTGCTACTGTTTTTGAGAACCAAAGTGGTTTCCATCTTCTTTTGCACTTCCTTTTCTCTCTAACACAATGGGATGTTGCTTCAAGTATTGCATCCTTAATGCTTTCCCACTTTGCCTGTACCCCCTCACCTGTATTTCTTCTTGCTAGGGCTAGCTTAACTCTGTTGGCCATCTTATCAAAGTCAGCTCCTCTGAAGTCCCATGTTTTTGCCTTGGAATGGGATGATTTAGTCCTAGTGGCCAAATTGAACCATACCATGTAATGATCACTGGCCCCCAGGTGACCCTCTACCTGGAGACCTGTGATCCTTTCCCTGTTAGTCAGTACTAGATCAAGGATAGCCCTATCTCTTGTGGGTTGTTGTACCAGTTGTTTGAGGCCATCTCCCTGCAGGGAATCCACTATGTGTCTAGTTCTGGCAGATGTTCCTGTTGGCATTGACCAATCTATATCTGGCATGTTGAAGTCTCCCATTATCAGAACCTCCCCTTTAGCTGTCATGTTTTGTATATCTTCTAACAGTAATGTGTCTATGTCCTCCCCCTGGTCTGGAGGCCAGTAGACAACCCCAGTTTGTATGGCTGTCCCATTTCCTGTTTCTAGGGTGACCCACAGTTCTTCTGGCTCCTTATGTGTATTCTGAATTTCTGTAGCTTTGATATTTTCATTGACATAAAGAGCCACTCAACCCTCCCCCTTTTTGCACCTCTGTTTCTTCTGAACAGTATATAGCCAGGTACTGAAGTCTCCCAAGCATGGTTACTGGTAAACCATGTCTCGCTAATGGCCACTATGTCCAGTTTAGCCTCTGTCATTATTGCCTGCATGTCTGGGATCTTGTTTCCCAGACTGCGAGCATTTGTGTACATGATTTTCCATTGGCCAGATTTCAGTTTGTTAGTTGCTGGGTGAGGTCTGGCAATTCCACTGTGCATCATATGGAGAGCTAGACCTTTTTCCTTACCTGGTGATGCAAATGAACAACAAACATGCTGAAATCCTGTTTGACCATTAGTTGAAGGGGAAGGAGTGTTCTTCCCATTCAACATATCGGGTGCTGCACCTCTCTCTCCATTTGCTAGTTTAAATGTTCTGCAAAGACATCAAACTTCTGCCCCAATGCACTGACTCCCTCCTTAGTCAGATGCAGTAAATCAAATTTAAAGAACATTTGCTCCCAAAACTGTTGCCAGTTCCCTACAAATTTGTGTCCTTTTTCCTGCCACCAGCCATTGAGTCACATGTTTAGCTTACTAATCTCCCCTTCTCTGACCTTCTGTCCATCTGCTCCCCTCTCCCAGACTAGCAGAATCTCAGAGAAGGAGATGCCCGATGAAATGGATGATAGTTTGTCACCCAGCCTGTCAGGTGTTCCTTGGTCTCCACAACTCACCAGCTGGCGAGATCATTAGTCCCTGTGTGTACCAGGACATCAATGTTTTCTCCTGCTTCCTCTACAATTTTAGCAATGTGGTCAGTGTCTCTCCATGCTGATGTACCTGGGAGAGATCTCACCATTACCCCTGGCTGGAGATAGGTATCAACTCCCTGAATCATGGTGTCTCCTGTGATCAGAGGTTTTTTGGATTTCCTTTTTGCTTTTTTTGTTTTGGTTCCTGTTTTGGGTGAGTTTTGTTGTGCTAGCTTTTGTGCTGCAGTGTCCTGCTCTGCAGTGTCCTCTACCCCTTTGTTTGATTTCAGAGATAGAGGCAGATACCTGTCTGTAGTTTTTATATGGTTTGTGGATGTGATATGTTGGAGAGCACTGAGTGATAGGGCACACAATTTGCCCCTCCTAACCACCTGCTAACCTCCCAGACCAATTACCATCTGTGGTCAAGGTGCATCTGTTGGATGTTGGGGAAATGGCGGGTGGTTCTTATAATATAATTCCTCTTGAATATGCAATTTGAGGGACGGAATCTCTGCCCATGCTGCCTGGAGCTGAGCCCTTAGATCTCCAGGCGCCCAGCATATAAGACAGTGTCCTAAATCCTGTAAAACTGCCTTTCTGAAAAGTGTCCGGCAGTACCTACAGTTAATAATATCCATTCCAGATATGTTGCTGGGTTTATAACCTGGTCAGAGTAAGTAGAAGGAGGAAAATGAAAGCAAAAGTTTAATTTTGTGTTTTGTTTATTTTTGTATAACTTGTTATAATAAGTTAAATTACTTGTGCCCCTGCAAATAAGGTCACTGTGTGGATACTCCTCTGATCCACCCCTTTCTGCTTTACTACAGGAAATGTCATGACTGTGCTACCCTATAAAAGGAGTGTAGTGCAGGGTGATTGGGGATGGGGTGGGTGGCTGGGTCCTTCCCCTGCTGAAAAAGAAGAACCACGGACAAAAGAAACAAGGAGGTAAGAGTAGAAACAATCAACCAACAACAATGATAGATAAAACTGTGAAACCTGTAAAACACCATGTGTAATCATTTCACATAAGATATACCCTGTAAGAAACACTTTGCTACAGAGAAAAACAAAGCAGTAACAGAAGATACACTTTGCAAAAGAAAAATTATCTGCTTTCAGTGGGGTCCTGTTATACCCATTTTTACAATTGGGAGGACTCAAGCACAGGATGGTTAAGTGACTTGCTCAGGATCACACAATACATAACTGGGTCGTGCTGTGACGTTGGTGAGATTTGAACCTGGGTCTCTAGGTTCTTAAGCTATGCTAGTCAGTGTGCCACCTGGACCTCATTTCCATAAACAAACATTATTCAAATGGATTTTGTGTTGCAACCATTTTTATTTTACACACTCAGTATAATACACTGTTACTTTTTTATAGCATCCTTTAGAGTATCACAAAATGTTTACAGAGTAATCAGAAGAGAATATATCAATTATAAAATGCAAAAAATAGATACTATGGAATAGAAAAGTGTTAGACAAATGCTACTGAAAGAATACATTTTACTATTACATGGAGAAGCAACACAGTGCAGGTTAAGATGGGGACTACTGAGCAGCCAGAATTTACAGTATTTATTTTTCTATAGCTTTTTATCATCTACCACCATCTTTCTGGTCTTTGGAATGGGGGAGTATTCCCTAAGCAATCACCCAAACCCCATCCTCTACTTGCCTCCAGTTGCTCAGCTCATGGTGGGAGATCCATAGCATGGGGCCTGAGACTGTAACTGACCATTACTGAGATTGTAGTGTTGCTTCAACATCCAATTTTCCTCCCTTTTACCTCCCATGATAGGAGGCTATGTAATTTGTCAGCCTCACCTATCACACTGCAGTTGTGTGCAAGCAGCACTCCTAATGAGGCAGCATACTACCTGGTTCACCACGAGTGACTACTATAATGATAGGACCCAGACATCTCTGTCCTGAGACTTGCTAATGCAGTACTCATCAGCACTTTCATGGTCTGACCATCACAATCCCAATTTCTGAAATTTGCTTCCAAATCTAGATCACCAGCATGAAGCACAATGCACTTACACTAGACTATCAGGGGGTTGTGAGCAGCCAGAAATATAAACCTCTATTACTGTATTGCCACACATAATGGATTATAAACCAGTTGGACTACTACCTTATTGGCATAGCTCCTTTGGGTCAGTGAGCGTTAGGCCCTGGAATTGGAGGGGCAAAAAGACAATGTCAGGTGGTGGAGAGAGGCTAGCTGGATGCCAAAATAAGACTGCAGCTTTTGGTATTATCTATTGCAGGACAGGAGGGGTGAGGGTTGGAGATTACAGAAAGGTTTTATTTACTTATTTATGTATGTATGTAGTTGTTTATGTCTTTGGTAACCAGGTAGGTGCGCTGATCCAAAGGACCATTTGCCAGTCATGACCTGAGCCACAGATGCGGCTTCAAAATAAACATAAACAGCAGTAACAATGTACATAAACAGTAATAGCACAGAGTAACACATGTAATACAGGAATTGGTAAAACACCTCAACACGAGGTGAATAACACGTATTGGAATCAAACAGATTTGCAAGCACAAATTTCAGAATTCGAAAGACTTGCAAAATGCTTACATTCTGTGCCAGCTGACATCAGGCGAAAATTATAAGGTGCATTGGAAGTCAGTCTTGTGTGAGAATTCCAGTAAATGGTCCAGCAGTATTACAAGGAGATCAGAACAGATTAGGAGAGCAGAGAGTACAGCAAGGCATGATTCAGGTAGTGAATGCAAAGGGGAAACAGAGGGAGGGAAAGGCAAACATGTAGGAGGAGGGAGGGTCCCAACCAGGTAAGGGAGTCATTGAACTTTCCCTGGGTACTTGGGGGAGGGTAAAGACTCTTTTAATCCTTTTCAACTTATTTGTCCTAAATAAGGAATAATTAATCTTCAACAACAGGTCACACATTCTTAGCTGTATAATATGTTCAAATGATGGTATTCGCCCACTTCTATTATAGGGTGATAATTGTATTGTAACAAAAATGTATTTATTTGTTTTTGATAACTAGTAGGCACACTACACATTAGAAATGTCTATTTTCAGGCATGACCTGGGAGAGTTCAGGGAAAAACAGTCATAAAACAGTGGTAAACAGTTGACAATAACAATGATTCATCATATTCATTATATTTTTAAGAATACATAAACACGGTGATGAAAAGCAGAGATATAATAGTTTAGTACTTTGTCTCATGGCAAACAATACCTTCCCAGGTGGAAAACATCAAATGTCAGTTATCATTTATACTGCAGATAGTGAGACAACTTTATTGACAAGTACCAGGGTTTAAAGTATGCATAACAAACTGCTGGGTCTAGGATGCTGGCGTGTATAGCAAGGGGATTTAGCAGTAGGAAGAGTGAGGTTATTCTGCCAATCTAAAATTCATTGGTAAAACCTCACTTGGAATACAAAGTAAGATATTGACAGCCACACCTGAAGAAGGACATAAACATGCTGGAAAGGGTCCAGAGGAGAGCAACAAAAATGTTAGAGGGACAGCAGAATAGATCATATGCAGAGAGGTTGGAGGACCTAGGGATGTACACTCTCAGAAGAGGAAGCAGAAAAGGGATATGACTGAGACATTCAAGTACTTGCGGAGACTTAACAGAGTGGACTGCAGGAGCCTGTTCATTATAAGGGTCAACACCACCACCAGAGGGCACAACCTAAAACTGGTGGGGGTAGATTCAAGAGGGATGTAAGGAAGCACTTTTTTACAGAAAGAGTGGTGACAGCATGGAATGAGCTGCCACAGGAGGTAGTGAAGTTCATATCAGTGGGTGTCTTCAAAAGAGCCTGGGACAAGCATAAAGGAATGCCAGATGGCCTCATAAGGGGAAAGACAGGAAAATTCAGGGATTGGGGGGGTCAGGGTCACAGATATAAACTTAAAGCCAGAACCAATCCTTATTATTTTGAGCAGACTCGATAGACTAAGAGGTCTCCTTCTGCTGGCTATTTTCTTATGTTCCTATGTCTATATGAGTGTATATGGGAAGATGAATGGAGTACTATTACTGCAAAAGTATTTTTTTTTTTGCTTCATTGTGCTGAATTTGCCTTTTCATTATTATGCCAGTTTTTCCATAACAACTCAAAAGCAGTCACAAAACACCAAGATAATGTAGGATCACATAGGGACTAAGGAACAACGGGCATACTGCCCTCTTGAAGTAAAGGTAAGGGAAAGCAACCACAGAGTTAGATCCGTACACTGAGACACTGAGAGACACTCTTCAAATTATTCAACATATTTTTGCCAGCTCTGAAACCATGTCAGACCAAGCGCATGTTAAGCCCTGACATGTACAAGGACTTGGAACCTTCAGTATTCAGCTGACTGATACATCTAGCAGAAAGAAAGAAAGAAAGAAAGAAAAATATGAGGGAGAGAGAAGTAAAGAGACATGTGCCCTGTGAGATTGTAAGCTCTGAATGTAAGAGTACAGGCCGATGGATTTCATTCTTCATGCACTGACTTCTAATTGTTCTCATAAAAGAGACCTGGCTTTGAAAGATGTTAGACTGATTGTGCTTTTTATCCAAACTTTGATCAGTCAGGTTATCCTGACCATGTCAGATCATCACATACTGGATCTTTAAATCAGCCAGGTGCTCCCTCCAGGGAAATTTAAAAGGCTGCCTTGAAAAAGCCTTTTATTGCATCCTGCAGTCTTTTTCATGTGTAATGTTATTACTCACTCATAACTGTATATTGAGTACTGTCCATCCTTTTGGGGTCTGCAACCTTTAGCAGTCAGATAGATTAACACTGTGCGATATGTTTTTTTCCAGTGTTTGTATTCTTACTATTGTTATAATGTAGTTTCACTGTTCAGTTTTCAGGACTACAGAAACACAGTAAAAATGTAGTGGTTTCATAGCAATGTCATAGAAAAACATACTTTAGCAGATGGGAGCCAAAATGGGGCAATTTTACTGTACACCTAACTAGAGAGATTATAACTTTATGGACAAGTACAGAAATTTCTATTGGACAATACACTTTTCCTCCCACCTTCCCCTTCTCTGGAACAACCTTCCTCTGCCTTTTATATCTCCACTCTCTTCTCTTTCCTTGAAAGTCGTCCTTTATTTCTTCTGCTCTGACACCTAACCCTCCTTTTGCCTCCTCACTTCTTTCTCAACTATGAATTCCCCCATTTCTCTCTCCATCTGCCATCCTCAGCCCCTTTTCTTAATCAGCTGCTGCCTCTGCCTGTCTGGAGTTCTTGCCATCAGTGAATAAACACCCATGCTCCTTGCATCAATGAGACATCTTTGGTCTCCAGAAGCCCACTACTGGTACCCTTGCTGGAAACGATCCAGAGAAGGGCAACCATGATGATTCAGGGCCTGCAAAGCAACACATATGACAAGAGGATCTGGAAGCTTAGCATGCATTTTCTTGAGGAAAGAAGGAAGAGAGGAGACATGATTGAGACATTCAAGTACCTTATGGGTATTAATAAGGTGAGCACTGAGGGTCTCTTCAGCCTTAATGGCAACAAGACCACTAGAGGGCACAGCCTAAAGCTGGTGGTGTGAAGGTTCAGGATAGAGATGAGGAGGCAGTTTTTCATTAAGCGGGTGGTGACCAAGTTGAATGAGCTACTGGAGGAGGTGGTATCCTTAAAAACAAATGACAGTTTCAAGAGGGGATTTGGACAGGGTGAGTGGAAAAAAATGTGGGTAGAATGGAAGCATGTGAGAGGAGCAAGGGAAGTAGATGGAAGTCAGAAGGGAAATGGGGAGGAGGCAGTTCCCTTTATAATCATAAGGAGCTGCAGAACTTAGCAGACTAGCTAGACCATAGGCATTTTTTTCTGCTGGCATGTTTATATGCTCATATGTACACTACCTAGTGGCAACATTTTCTTCCCTGTACCTTTTAGTTTCCATTCATATTGTATGTCTATTTGTTCCTTATTAGGACTATTGGAATACTGTTCTGTATTTTTTCTTTTATTCATATTTTTCTATTTTTATTATTGTATTTACCATTTGCAGTTTGTACAGTATTGTTGCTGTCCTGTTGCACATATTTTATGCTAACCTGTTCTAGTATGTGTGGACTTTATTACTTACTGCTTATGTTTTTTGGGGAATAGTCCTTCCCCGGGGTTACATCTGGAAATGAGCTTTGGCTCAGTGTGCTTTTCCCAATCAAACTCATTTGTAAATAAATAAATAAATACTGTTTGAAGTAGATCCTATCCTGGGGATATACTAACAGTACTATTGTTGCAGGACAGAACTGGAAACCATGCTCTCGGTCACATGGTAGACTATACATAGTTTGATTTTGGAAACAAATCTATCGGCTATAAAGCTACACCTACCCATAATTAGTCACCATCAATGTTATTCTCCCTCAGAAATCTGTATACTACTTCTTTGAAACAGTATAGTATGGAGGTAGTATTGCGCAGTGGTCTAAGGCTCTGAGCTGCAAATCTGGCGACATCCAGCAGACCAGACCTGGGTTTGAATCCCACAGCTTCCACTTGCATACTGTGTGACCCTGAGCAAGTCACTTAACCTCCTTGTGCTCCCAGGTGGCTCCTGTAAAAAAGCTTTCAGCTTAGTGTGCTATACCTGGTTAAATAAAAAAAGAAACCTGGACAGTACTGGATTTCACAGCCTCATCAGGTAGGCTATTTCAAATGTTAGCTACCTGATGTGTGAAGTACTGTACTCTGCTATACAGTAATACTTTTTAAGATTTCTCCTGTCTCCCCTCCATTCGGGTACATGTCCTCTATTTGATTGGATCACACCAGCTCATACATCTTTGTATACTCCACCTTAATATTTTAGCATTCAAAACATAATGACAATGCCCCAACTCATTCTTCTCTTCACTTGGATAAATAATTTGTGTAACCTTGTCCCTGCCTTTGTTACTTATGACAGGGCTACAAAAAACACGCTACTAAACAGGCTGATAAAACAAGTATGATCAGTATGCAGTGAAATTTATTAAAGTTACTTTCTTATGTATGGAAAAAGTTGTGTTTTTAATTCATGCCAAGCCTCTGACCAATCTTGTCTTCCATACCCACTGTACAGTACCTTGACCTAAACAGTCATGGTCCACTGTTCTTTTTATTATGCTGGATAATTTGTTTTTTGTCTGTGTCCCCATCACCTGTTTTGTTATCATAAACCATTGTCTCCCCCCACCAACTTCCTCTGGTGTCCATTGACATAGATGTTGATGGCAGGTAAAGACTCAGAGGCCCGTCCAGTTTCCTAGCTCTTCCTGTGGTTGGATTTGATTCCCCAGGAGTTTACTCATTCCATCATCCACTTTCTCTTCCACTTCTCACCTTATGTGTTCAATATATTTGTCATACTCATGTCTGAATCATTCTACTGACTCATGACACGTAACTTCCCTTTGCAACTTGTTCCACCTGTCCACCACTATCTCTATGAAAAAGTATCTCCTGATGTCCTTCCTGAATCTCTCACCCACCAGCATCATTGAGTTCTTTCTTGGTATCTATGTTTCCACTCAGTGAGAACAACTCTTTGCAGTCTACCTTGTGCATTCCATGGAGGTGCTTGACTATTATAGCTGTTTCATATTGCCCTCTCCCGTCTTGCCTCTAGGATGGAAGGAGAAGCATTATGAGTGCAAGTCTGATCCACTAAGGGGAGAACACTAAGGACTGGGAAGCTTATAGACCACCTTCATAGGATGAGGAGCTAACCAAGGTACTGGGGACCTAAATCAAGGAAATGGCAGGCAAGGGGGGAGGTAGTAATAATGGGGGTCTTCAGTCTACCTAGGGTGGATTGGAAAATCCTGTCTGCCTCCATCACAAGGGAGCAGGTACTGCTGGGCACATTCCAGAGTGAATTCCTGATGCAAGGTGTTACGCAGCCCACTAAGGAGAGGGCCATACTGGACTTGGTTCTGTCCAACTGTGGACATGTCCAGGATGTAAAGATGGAACCATCACTTGCAGGGAGTGATCACTATACTGTGTGGTTCCCCTGGACATGGGCAGAGGGATGGTCAGGACCAAGATGAGAGTTTTGGATTTCAGGAAGGCTGACTTTAATAAGATGGGAGAAATTCTGGTAGACACTTTGCTGGGATCAATAAGGAGATGGAGGCATATCAAGAATGGGCCACAATAAAGATGGGACTAATGGAGGTCACCAGTGAATGTGTCAAAATCAAAAGCTAGAAATCTAGGGTGAAAATGCCCAGCCTGTTCAGAAAGGAAGTGGCAAATGTGATCAGGAAAAAAGAAGGCAGCCTTCAGCAAGTGCAAACTTACTCAGAATAAGGAGGATAGGGAGGATAGGGAAGTCAATCGAGCTGAATCAAAGGTGGTGAGCAGAATGATTAGAGAGGCAATGGCTTCAAGGGAAGTATGGCTGACACAGGGAATAAAATTAGGTGAGAATGCCTTTTTGAAATATATAAGGGAGAAGATGGATATTTATTTATTTATTTGTTCCGTCTTTGGTAACCAGGAAAGGCCCACTAGGCACAAGTGCCTGTTTGCAGGGGCAACCCAGGAGCACTGGGGACGTTAAGTGACTTGCTCAGGGTCACACAGCATGCAAATGGAGGTTGTCAGCATCAAACCCAGGTCTGCTGGATGTATAAAGCTCATTCGCAGCTTGTTACTCTAATCTCTAGGTTATACTTCGAGGATATTAAAGATGAGATTGTCAGGTTAAAAAAGGGTGGGGGGCGTGAGCAGAAAGAAGTGATGAGAAAGCAGAGGTGCTTAACAAGAACTTCTGTTCTGTTTTCATTAGAGAAAAGGATAGACCAGTGTCACAAGAGAGAAGAGGGGTGGGGACAGAGAAGGGGTGAGTCATCAGTGGAACAATATAGGTGGACAAGTTGCATAAGGACCTAAACGCCCTGAAGGTAGACAAATCCCAGGTGGGCTAAGCAGTCCTTATCTGCCAGCAAATTCTGTTTCTATGTTTCTATGCCAGAAGGAAGGAACTAGTGTAGTTGCTGGTGGGCCCCTTGGCAGACTTGTTTAGCATCTCTTTTAGGGTCTGGGATTAGAAAACTGCACATGTGGTGCCTCTCCATAAAAGCAGTCCAAAATGTAAGCCAGGTTATTACAGGCCAATCAATCTGATCTCAATAGTGGGAAACTGATGGAGACTATCCTGAGAGGAAGACTGGTGGGCTTTCTCAAGAAAAATGGACTGAAAGATGAGAGGCAGCATGGCTTTGTGTCATTGAGGTCCTGTCAGTCTAATCTGACTGACTTTTTCAACCTGGTGACCAAGACAGTGTACAGGGACCAGGCAATTGATGTCTCATATTTGGACTTCAGCAAGGCCTTTGACTCTGTACAGTATGTAATAGAAGACTGGTCAGGAAGCTGGAAGACCCAGGGGCCAAGTTCACTAGATGGGTCAAAAACTGGTTGAAGGACAGGAGTCAAAAGGTGGTGGATGTGTGGAATTCTTGGAATCTTGACCAGTGATTAGTAGGGTACCACAAGGTTCGGTGCTCAGTCCAGTGCTGTTTAATATCTTCATTAGTGACAAAGCAGATGGGATTGATGGTAAAATGTGCTCATTTATGAACAACACAAAGTTCTGCGGGAGGGTGGACACAGATGAGGGGAGACAGGAACCAAGGGAACACCTGGCTAGGTCAGAAAAGTGAACATTTGACAACTGGGGCTCAGTGCTAAACAGTGCAATATTATGTACTTGGGGTGAAGAACCCAGATATCAAATACTAGTTGGGTGGTGTGCCGATCACCTAGTCTGAGGAAGAAAAGGATATGGTGGTTATCATCAAGGGTGATCCAAAACAGTCAACACACTGCAGGAAAGCAGCAGCAAAAGCAAATGGGATGTTGGACTGCATAGCTGGGGGAAGAGCAGTAGGAAGGTAGAGGTCATACTATTGCTAGACTGCTCTTAGAGTACAGTGTGCAGTATTCATGCCCTTATCTTAAGAAGGATGTTCATTTGCTGGAGGCAGTCCAGAAAAGGTGAACAAGATGATGCAGGGCCACAAGGGCAATAAAAAGAAAGAAAGAGGTTGCCCATCAGTTGCGGTAGCATAGGGCTCAAAAAACAATCAGTCCAAAAGAAAGAGCAGTGCTACCCTCCCAAGCATAGACCAAAGCCAGGCAATCCAGTGTGTGTTTAAAGAGCAGGTGTTTACATCTAATAAATTGACAACTCATTATTTTATTTATTTTATTATGATGTGTTACTAATTACTGTATACTTTTATAATAAAATATTTGTTAGGGTTGTGAAATAGCTGGGTTTGTACCTTTGCTTTTTACACTGCTAGTGAAAAAGAATTCAGTGGAATTCTGGTATTGTGATGTCAAAAACTGCCAGCTATTTAGGAGCACTTTGTATTTCAATGACAAACTAAACATATTTTCTATCTTTTTCAAAAGAACTAGGTACTTCTTTCGGCAACAAACTTTGACTTTTAGAAGTTTGCACTATTGTGGTCCATCTGTACGATTTTACAATTTTTAAAACAATAATTGTCTTCTCTTTTCTTCTCCCAAGTAAAATTTGGTTATGAAGAAAATGGCACCTGCTAAACTATAACAAAAGATCACAGATAATCAAAAATCACATATTTATATAAAATATATAATATTTTGATGGTAGAAAGTCTTATTTCTCTATAAAAATATGAAAACAAATTTGCAGTTTCCCATTGAAATACATTGCCAGCTTTGCCAGTAAAACTTTCCTGACATCATAATACAAGAATTCAATTGGATTCTTTTTTTGCTAGAAGTTAGCAAAATACAAATACAATTGTGAAAAGATAATGAAAGAAACAAATAAAAGCAATCAACATGATTACAGAGGTATCTAAAGGCCCCAAACCCTCATTCATTAAGATACACATCCTTACTAAGCACTTGCTCTTTAAAGTGTAACAATTTATTTATAGGCTTAAAAAACCACACTGTCTGTCAAACATACAATAATAAATAAAGTGCCACCCCCTCCAAAAAGCCTGATGGCTGATGGATAGCTTCAAGAGAGGCAGGGAAAGAATGAAGGGGAATGTTCCTGGGGACAGAGGTAGGGGGAATTGAGGGGGTCAGGGGTATTTGGGGAGGGGGGAATGTCATACTGTAGGCACATGGGAACCTGCACATGCAAACAGACAAGATAGACCATAAGACCTTTATCTGCTGGCATATTTATATGTTCAAGGTGCACATGTTGAGGTCTTTTAACCTCTCCACATAGGATTTTCCTTGTCTCCTGATCATTTCGGTTACTATATGTATGGTCTCCACCCTGCACCTGTCCTTCCTCAACCAAACAGGCCTTTACCTAGCCCTCTTGCCCTTGTTTCCCATGGGAATACATCTAGTCAATGACTCCATTATATTCTGCTTCAGAAGCTGCACTTAGCATGTGCAGCTCCAATAGGTGGTACATTCATCAATTTATCGCCAACCATATCTCTAAACTTAAAAAATCTGTATTTTGAAATTTAACATGCTGGTGGTATTTGTAATGAAATAGTTTCTTCCCATCATCTCAAACTCAGTTCTGTTATGGTTGCAGTTATCCACTGCCCTCTACTCTTATTGTTCGGGCCATGCCATCCCTACTGCCCAGGAGCAGATTACAAGAACTTCACCATCTCTTCTCCGATGCTTGACATGTTGATGAAGAAAATAGTCTTTCAAAACTGACAAGAAGGAAAGTAATATAGCCCTCATTTCACAGATTAGGGCCTGGATTTTCAAAGTCTGGACGCAGCATTTGCATAATTTTTATGGCTGCAGTAGGTGGAGCCTGCAGATGTTTTGCATGTACAAAAGAAGTGATGTCATATTTTCTGTCTGTGGAACAGACTGAATTTGTAAATAGTCTCTTCCACCTTACCCTTCTCCAAGCAATGTTTTCCACCCTCAAATAAATACGCTTTCATGTTAGTCAATGGTTGCAGGGTACTATTTTCTTTCTTAAATGGGTGGTACAAGAACTGGAACCTGAGTAGTGGGAGGCAGAATTAGGGTTTCTTTGGAAGTAAGATCCTCCTCCATCTCTACCCAAGAAGCTCCTAAAGATCCAGTCCCAACTTTTTTCTGATTCATGTGGGAGGGGCATGAGGTGGCTCTATCATGCTGTAACAAGAAACACTAGTTTGAGACCTGTATCAACCAACAGAACAAGTCTGTGCAGTGATCAAGTAGTTAAGACCCTGCATTAGGAGAACAGAAGATACTTAATGCCTTTATTAAGGACTAGGAGAACAGGAGATATTTAATGCCTTCAAATTGGCTTAAAAAACCTTTGGAACAAATGATTATCAGAGCCACCTGGGACATCAGAAGGAGACCTAGACACACATTTTAATTTACAGTAAGAGCTACAGGTTTTCTTAAATATATATATATATATATATATATATATATATATACATATACATACAGTATATAATTTGTATATTTAGAAATACATTTTTTTTATTGTCTTTACAGTTAAACATGCAGTTTCATGTCAGTGCACATTACAGTTAAACATGCAGTTTCATGTCAGGGCACATTTTGGGGGGAGGGGTTCACATTATTTTAATCATGGGCTCAGTACTTGGTAAACACACCCTTTGATGATAAAGTGAGTTGTTCCTTTTACATTTGAGAAGTATGTATTAGAAAACATTGAACAAGAAAACAATCAGTGAATTTAAAAGCTTTTTTGATCAGAGCTGACATAAAAAAAATCTTAACTGTATTTTTTATTTTATTTTATCAGGGACACTAGAAACAGGATGTTAACATTTACTCCGTGTAACCTGCTATTCTTTTTTTTTTTATTGCATCTTGTCCCAGGTAATCTTCCCAGAGTTCTGTTTGTCAGGGCACATTTTTTGGGGGGAGAGGGTTCAATGTATTTTAATCATGAAGCACTGATGTTGTTAACTCATTTAGAAATACATTTGTTAATTGTCTGTAGAGTTAAACATGCAGTTTCATGTCAAGGCACATTTTTGGGGGAGGAGTTCAAATTATTTAAATCATGGGCACAGTACTTGGTAAACACAGTCTATGATGATAAAATGTTTTTTTTTTATTTTTTATTTTTTGTTGCTGAAGAATTACAGAACTCCCTGTTGTGGTGGTGCCAAGTTCAAAATTAGAAATGCTGCTATGACACACAATGGGACAGCACACATCTCATTTCAATGGAGTAAGCAGACCTCCTTCATTTTCCAGTTATGTGAGTTCAGTGATTACCGTTGGCACATCTTGTGATACTAGTGCTAAGACAGCTGTTTATTGAAAATATAGGTGTCTTAATACAAGATGATAAAGAGCAGCTAGAAAAAATAATATCCATGCTGAATTATTACATATTTGTTTAAGACACCAGCTCAGTGTCCAGCTGTTAAAATTCCCAACTGATGTTTTACACTTTACACATCCTGAAAGTACTGTGGAGCAATTTGTTAGCTATAATTTGAGTTCTGCCAGTGTGTACTGTAAAATAACCTGGTAATGGCCTTCCATTGATCCAGTTCTTAATTACATGCCTACATTGCTCTGGCATACAATTGCTAGGTAACCATAATGTAACCTGTTACACATTCATTCTTTGGCTCCTAAATGGCAAAACAGTCCATTATACACACTTAAAACAGGCATTTAAAGTATGTTCTTTTCAGGCTAGAACAGGAGACAAGATCAACATGAATTTTTTTCCATTTCAAAAATGGAAGCTGCATTCCTAAATAACTCTTGCCCCCCCCACCCCCAATTATTGTACCTCTGCATGTCTTATTGGTGGAATGACTGATCTGTGTTTTTTCATTTTTTTTTTTATAACAGCCTACTCTCTGGCCAGTGAAGGGTGAAGGAGCACATCTTGCTCCTGAGGACACTTAGCATATCCCAAACCACTGACTGTCATCATTTAAATTAGTCCGGTCAGAAGAAAGATGCTGCTAATTTTTATCATTAAATTAAAAAAAAAAGTAGAAAGGCCTAATATCCTGAAACAGATTTAAGAAAAATTATTCTGCACTTACTTTGAGACACATTTTTTCAGCTCTCCTTTATGTTCAGAGCTGCTGATGTCACAATGAAAACTTTGAAAAAACTAATAACTTGGTACAACTCAGTTTCCATTTTAAATATATTCTGCAGATTTATCCTGCCTATCTTTTATTAAAGAGGAAGTTTGAATGAATATATGATCTTTATCTGTTAGAGTTAATCTGCCTCTATAGCTTACTCCCTGCTTCAAGTCATAATGCTATTTTGTGACATCACAGTCTACTGTCACGGGAATAACTGTGATGTCACAAGCCATGCATTATGACCTCAGGTAGGGAGAAAGCACCAGGAATACATGAACACTTCAGGAACAGCAGTCCTCTTTTCATGCAAATGACCTCAGTGAAAAATAATGGGGGGAAATACAGACCTAATGTGAAATATAAACTGATCTGCGTCTAAATATTATGCTTTTTTCACTTATCCTGAAGGCGTCATATGCTCTTTAAGACTGGCCCTCTGCTTGGAGGAGGGTGATCATTGGGGCAAGGTGGCAACATGCATGTTACATGTATGTTTCAGTGCTAAACTATAACACAATTGCTTTCATTGTTTTTCCTGTACTATAACTGTTTTAAGACTTTCCAACACATGCTTAAATCCATAGGCGATTACTGACAGCAAAATAGTGCTGCTTGAAAAGTTTTTCAACCCAAATTAGTGAACATGACTGTGACTCTAGGGGCAGTTGCCTTTCCAAAAACTGTCATAACTATAATTTCTCACTCTGTCTGTCTATCTGTATGTCTATCTATGTAATTATCTATATTTCTGTCAATTGCATCTATCCCTATTTTCACCTACTGTATATGTAAAATAAACCTGCATATCACATTTGCCTGCACTCTGAACACATACTTATGATACAGTGCATATTTCTACTCCACTCCTGTATAGACCTCATGCTGTCCTGATATTCCCATTATCACAGGCATAACTACCTTAACCTTATCAACAATGACCCCTTATAAAAGTTACTATCACATTTTCTGTCCTAATGAAGTCCATCATTACACCTGACTGCCTGACATCAACACATTACTTAAATATAACTTACATCACCGCATGGACAAACCCCCTGTTTTTTTTCTATAAAACTGTATAAATAATCCCAAACTGAATATATGTGAGACATTACTTTTTCATGTACTGCCGCCTATTCTACCTGTCAAACCTATATTGCTTACCATTCCTTCCAGTGAAATCTACACCTCCATATATTTTCCTAATAATGTGTCTGCCTTCCTCAGAATGCAAAATAAAACAAATCTTACTAGTTAAAAATGATTGTGTTGTTTCTCCATGTCATCACACAACCTCACTAACTTCATTATGCAGCCATTGTGGATCTGACCAGAATTTGTTGTTGCTGTAGCGACATCATGTTAAGTGCACCCGAATGTTTGTACCCTTTATTCAAATATTTTGATACATTTATAACACTTTCTGAACTTTACATAAAAAATGATGCATGTGGTAAAATTTTTACAGATGTGTCACTTTGTGTGTTCAAATTGTGGTACTTGTGACATAATGTTAAGTCACCCTTCTGTTATCTGAAAGTTCTGCTGCAAATTAGAGAACTGTGGCAAAAAACTACCACAACTCTTTGAGAATCCATGCCTGAACTATAAGATCTAGATCTCACTGTTTTTTTTTTTCAAGATGAACACTGAATTCACTTTGTAGAAGGGTAACAAAAGGAAAGAATAGGGGTTTCTACCTCAGTTTATGTCTCTGAGTGTGGGGCTGTGGGATAAAATGACTGTTTCTAGTCCTCAATTCAGCCTGCTTGCACAATGGTGATTTAATAAATTATTTATAGTTTATACTCCATTTTGTGATGTATTCCTTTCCCTGGATAAAATGATTGGCCTCTCAGAACTTAGCCTGAAACAAGGCCATGGAAAAATGCAAAGGAGCGCCCCACCCTCCAGTGATCCCCACAAGGGCTGGTGGATTCTAAACTTACTTGGCAATAGTATCAGCTTTTTCAGGCTCCAACCTTCCTTATTCAACCTGATTCTGAACAACAAAGAGGGAATCATCAGCCATCTGTGTATTTATTGGATTCCCCCTACTGTACTTCAAAATGTTCCAAAGGACTAATCAGGAGGGCGTGTGAAAAAATGATCATGTGGCTAGAGTGGTATGATCATGCCTTTGATGCCTTGAGTGCTATGACCAAATATTTACAAAAAGAACTTAGAGCAACTAAGGAAGAGCTAATGGCTACAAAACAGGAGTGTAAAGGTCTGTCAGGCATTATACCGAAGCTAGACTCCTAACTGCAGATTTATGAAGGTGCCAGTGCAGCAGTGGTAAATGAACAATTACCACATGCACACAAAAACTGGGGCGGAGGAAACTTAGATCAGGTTGTATAATGTAAGAACAGTAGGAAAGAAAAGGTGCACAACAGGAATTTCTGCATACTGCAGTTGATGTGTACCTTCTTATCAGCATGCTTTGGCAAAGTCAAGTTTAGAACCAATTAGGGGTAAGATAAGAAAATCAATGCAGAAACCTTGTCATGAATATGGTTAACTGGAAAGTAAATTTAGAAATTTAATTGGGATTAATCCATGCATGTATTACCAAACCAGACAATGCAATGAATGGTGTACACCAGTTGGTTGTACAATATCATTTAGTACTAGTGTCATACCATGGGTTGTAAAACAGTTTGAATGAGAGAAGTAACCACATTTTTAACTGCAAAAAGCAGTCTGATCACCTAATGGGGTCCAATGAGTAGAGGTAACAGCAGATGTGTGTAAGCCCTCTCAGGGAGCTTACTAGAAACTAAATGGTTAACCCCCATCACCACTGGGTACTGTCTGCAGGTCAGGAGGCTGGGGTAGGTGTAATCGTTACAAAATGGGTTAGTTGGCAGGATTCAGGGAGATCCAGTGGGGATTGTGAAAATGTAGGGAGAAGAAGTGAATGCGGCTGGGGAGGGGTGATTGCTTGCCCCGACCCATGCAGCCTAGCTCAGGAGGGCATCAGTGTTTATCAGTTTGGGGTGAGAATGTGGCTGTAGCTAGCAGCCCTGGCTCTGTTTTGGACATGGGCATCGTTTGCCCTTGGATTAGTTTCTTTTACACGTAATTAAAGGGAGGGAAATCTGCCCCTCTTTGAGAGTAGAGATTTGAAAACAGCATAAAGAGAGATTTGCAGTGGTCTTGTTGAGAGTGCCTGCAGTGACCTACTTAGAGTGATCCTTAATGTTTGACAGTCTGCTGAGCAGCTGGAATTGGCACAGAGAGAAAGAAAGAGGTAAAATGGACTAGCAAATCTGGTGAACTGCAGCTGAGAATCAAAAAGGCTGAGCGTCCCTTGTCTGGAGAATTTGGAGCAGGGAGGGAGTGCTGGAAAGGACTGAGAAATGTCTCCGAAAAGTGCCCTCATTCATATTCAAGAAGTAAGAGAGTGAGAGACTTAAGCAGAAGCTGCATTAGGATGTACCATGGTCTTATTCAGCCCATCTATTATCCTGCTGCTATTGTGAAGCCTGTTTCGGCTCCAGGAGTGATAAGATCTAGTGGAAGACCACATCAGTTACATTTGCCACTATTCTGTCTGGCACTATTTGTGCCTGTGGACTTGCTTGTTGGCCCCCACAAACCCCCACCCAGGCTCCATAGAGTGATTGTTGTTGCTTGTTCCCCCACCGCATTGAATGGATTTTATTCTTTTACATTTTGTGTGGACATTGGATTTATTTATGAACTGTTGCCTGCCAATTAACCATCATTCCAAACCATTCTGACCAACACCAGACATTCTGACCAGACTGCATTCCCTTTTCCTCTCCTTCTGTCATTTCGCTCTTGATTGCCCGCCCTGCACCCACCACTGTTCACTCTGTATCTCTGTCTCCCTTCCCTCCCTTGAAGCCATGTGCCTTGCTCACTGTTTCTCCTTCATAGCCAAATACTGGCTAGGCTCTCTTCCTTCCTATCTCACCTCTCTCCTCTAACCCCCATCCTTGTAATTACTCCCTTCACAACACCGGCTTGCCTTCCCTGGCACTTCCATCTAGGCCTGCCTCAGCTGGACAGAGTGCCTTCTCATAGTGTTTTCCCAAACTTTGGAATTATTTTTCACTCTCTGTCCACTCTGCTTCTTCCTTATGCTCTCTTTCCTCGCTTTTTCTAAATTTATCCTCTCACTCCTGCAACTGCAACTGATTCTGTATCTATTCCAGTCTTAAACTCCTTCCTTTACATCCTCCCCAACCCCCCTTTAGTTCCACTTGAAACCATTCAGCATACACTTAAGCCCTTTGCAATACACTTCGGAGTGTATTTCTGCTTAACCAATGCTAATAGTACATATTATCTTTATTGACTTCCTGTATATATGATGATCTGAACCCTTTTGCAACACACCTTGGAATTTATTGTCTGCTTTTACCAATGCTAATTGTAGATAATATCTGTATTTACTATTTGCTGTATCTTACATTAATTGCTTCTCCACTGTATATATTTTATGTAAATTACTGCATTTTGTATGTAAACTGTATTATATTTTGCTACTCCAGTCCGTCCTCTACCCCCTCCCCCAGGGTGCATCTGGGAATGAACCTTCATTGGTTCAGCATATCTTTCCTGGTGAAACTTTTGAAATAAGTCAAGTCAAGTCAACTTTATTTATATAGTGCAATTCCAGAGATGATCAAAGCGCTTTACAATAAGTTATAAAAGCAAAGGATAAAACCGCAAAGTGTAACAGTATATCACTTAACTATATACCAATCATAGACTAGACAGGGTCTGGGAAAGCCATGTCAAAAAGATATGTCTTTAAAGAAGATTTTAAGCTTGCCACAGTCAGACAAAATAAATAAATTCCTTTTCAGTAGCCAACAGTCTCAAATGGGGGTGGCACCCTTGCCTTTCTGAGGCTTTGGACCAGGTAAATGCAGCCATTCTCAGGTAATGCATTTTCTGTTGTGGGGTCGCATTCTCCCCATAGACAATACATCACCATACCCTAGACACTGAGGAGGGTGTGCTACATGTGTTACTGTTGAAATATGAATACATTGTATTCCTAATTTAATTTATTATAGTGGCACAATATTTATCAATAAATGATAAACAATAAAGTACTGTATAGTTAGGGTTGAGTACCCCATTTAAGGTTAAACTTGAAATTTGCCAGCTTAATAACTTTGCCACTGTATGACGGATTTACCTAAAATTTGGCATGCATGTACTGGTACCATGGATCTCTGGATCTGCCAAGTTTTGTACTGGTTGGGTATACAATTGTGGAGCTACATAGTGCCGGAGACCGCAATAATTACCATGGCTAAGAACAAGCCATATTGACTACTGTCATTGATTTCTGAAATGCTTTTCTGTATGTATTGCCTTGTACTCTCCCGGGTCATGCCTGAAAATAGTCATTTATTGACTAGTGCACTTACCTGGTAAACAAAAACTAAATAAATAAATACATCTTTGCGCATTCTTTGCTCACACCTACAGATCGTACAGTCTGTACAACTGGTCCAAAACCTTCAGGGAACATGCAGCTGGGGTCCCTGATGTGCCTTTTGAAGATTTCATGAAAAAATATTAAATGGTTCAAAAGTTATCATAAAACAAGTTTCCCATTATAGTCAATGGGAAAAGTTAACAAAACGCTTGACAGTGTTGCAAATGCAGTTTTTAGTGTCACAAATGACCCCTGTAGTGTCGCAAATCTGCCATCTTGTTTTCAACTGGTAGTCACAGAAATGCTTGGCATTTAAATTTGGGACCATCTAGGGACACAATTCTTGCTACGTTCACCTAGTCGAGTCCTGAGGATGCTAGCCATGTCTTTTTTGGGGGGTTAAACACCCCAGAAATATGTTTCTGAAATTTTTGTAAACAGCAGTGTCACAAAGTACTGTCACACGTTCAACACTTTCATGATTTTTCTTTTTTCGAAAGTGACGCAAATCATGACACTACTTTGCAACACTATGCCCAAAAGAATAGGAAATCTTTGCCACCCTTCTGCAAAAGAACGGCTTGGTCTTTTGGGATGAAATTTGAAGGGAAGAAAACCAACATCCTACACATGTGCTCTTTGGTGGTTTGGTGACAAATTATTACCAGGCTGCAAAGTTACATCACTCCAAAGTTGACAATTTTTCCCATAGGCTAACATTACGGCGTCCGCCACGCCTTTCGGGGCCCATATCTCGAAAACGCTTCGAGATACAGACTTTTCATCAGAAAAATACTTAGCCACTAAGTACAAAACTAGCCAGGAAAGTCATAAATAATATGAGATTAAAATGTTTTTTCTACGTCATACGGTTCCTGAAATATGAGCAATTTAGTATTTCAAGTGTTCATTTTCTGCTCCGAGGCCCATTATTATGCATACATTTTTGTATTCACTGTGCTTCTGAATGCACCTTTTGGGGAAAAACAGGGTGTGTGTTTCTGTTACTGTTACAGCCAGTATTACTGTTTGTGTTAGCGTTTACGTTTACGTCACCGTGTGCATTACCCTTTGTGTTTGCGCTTGCATTTGCATTACTGTTGCCATTTGCATTTCCATTACTGTTTTTATTTGCATTTCCTTTTGAATCACCATGTGCATTACAATTTGCATTTACGTGCTCATGTCCATTTGCATTTCCGTTTGCGTTTCTGTTTCCTTTGGCGTCATTGTTGGTGTTACCATAAGTGTTAGTGTTTCCAATTGCGTTACCGTGACCATGCACATTATGATTTGCGTTTGTGTACGTCATGCTTTATCTTCCGTTTCTGTTACTGTTCCCTTTGGCATCATCATTGGTGTTACCGTAACTGTTTCCATTTCCAATTGCGTTACCATTGCTATTTGTGTGTTTGTCACCATTTGTGTTTCTGTTAGCCTTAGCATTTTCGGTAGCTTTTCCCTTGTCGATTGCATTACTGTTTCCTTCTGTGTCATTGTTGCCATTTCCGTTTGCATTTCTGTTTGTGTACCCAATTTTCATTTCACTCGGTCATACAGTTTTTGCACAGCGAAGTCACAAAAAATTTCATGGTGGGCCCCATGCTCTCACCACCACATTCCATTCACTATTTATAGTGCACATTCTCAAAAAGAAGGGAAATTCATGGCAAAAAACTCAGTTTAATGCATCAGTTAGGGTTGTTCCACAGTGACAAAAGTGAGGAAGTTCGGTGTTAGGGTTGAAAACCTTAACTGCGCCCCCCTCCACCACCACCTCCACACACACACACACACACACACACACACACACACACACACACACACACACACACACACACATACATACATACAAGTAGGGAAAGGACCAAGGCAACACAACCAATCACATACAACCACCAGCAGGTAACAAGAATAACATACAACTATGTAAACCACAAAACCACACACCCATGCTCCCATAGGGCAGTCACATGGGGTCGTCATTGTTAACTCTCATCCCAGGCATTCCACACACTGCTAAACACATATCACTACAGATAACTGGACATCTTGGGCCACACACTGCCACTAATACACAATACACACTACGGGGGCGGAATGCTCAGTTAGGGTTTTCAACCCTAATACCAAATTTCCTCACTTTTGTCACTGTGGACTAACCCTAACTGATGCATTAAACTGAGTTGTTTGCCATGAATATATATGTATATATATATATATATATATATATATAGTTATTGCAAAACAACTTTGTTAATGCATCAGTTAAAGGGGAGGTTCTGATAATGGGAGACTTCAACATGCCAGATACAGATTGGTCAATACCAGCAGGAACATCTGCCAGAACTAGACTCATAGTGGATTCCCTGCAGGGGAGGGCCTCAAACAACTGGTACAGCAACCCACAAGAGACAGGGCTATCCTAGATCTAGTACTGACTAACAAAGAGGGATCACAGATCATAGGTAGAAGGTCACCTGGGGGCCAGTGACCATCACATGGTATGGTTCAATTTGGCTACTACATCAAAATCATCCCATTCCAAGGCAAAAATATGGGACTTCAGAGGAGCTGACTTTGATAAGATGGCCAACAGAGTTAAGCTAGCCCTGGCAAAAAGAAACACAGGTGAGGGGGTACAGGCAAAGTGGGCAAGCATTAAGGATGCAATACTTAAGCAACATCCCATTGTGTTAGACAGAAAAGGAAGTGCAAAGAAGAAGAAAACCACTTTGGTTCTCAAATACAGTAGCAGAAAAGGTCAGAGCCAAAAGGCTGGCCTTCAGGAAATATAAAGGGAACACAGCGGGATGAAGATAGGAGGCATACCAAACTGCCCTAAGGGAAGCAGAGGTAAGGCAGTAAGGCAGGCAAAGTCCCAAACTGAGGAAACACTAGCACTAACAGTAAAAGAAGGTGACAACTTCTATAGATACATTAGTGAAAGGAGAAAGTCCAGAGGGGTATTGCTAAGCTTAATGGAGAAAAGGGAGCAAGTGAGGAGGAGGACCCTGTAAAGGCATCTATCCTAAATAGATACTTTTGCTCAGTATTTACTGAAGAGAAGGTAGGGCAGGGCCCAGCCTCAGCATCATGGACACAGGGGAGGGAGGTGAGCACTTACTCCCTTCACAAAAAGAAAGGGTCCTACAAGAGCTTGCTAAGCTCAGGGTGGATAAGGCAATGGGATCTGATGGCATACATCCCAGGGTACTTAAGGAGCTAAAGGAAGAACTAGCAGAGCCATTAGCAGAATTGTTTAGTGAGTCTCTGAGCACAGGAGAGGTCCCAGAAGACTGGAGAAGGGCTCATGTGATCCCACTCCACAAGAGTGGTAGCAGGGAGGAGGCGGGGAACTACAGACCGGTCAGTCTTACCTCAGTAGTGGGCAAGATTATGGAGGCACTCCTTAAGGAAAGGATAGTGCAACACCTGGAATCCATAGGGCACAGGATCCAAGACAGCATGGGTTTACAAAGGAAGGTCCTGTCAAACTAATCTCATAGATTTCTTTGACTGGGTAACCAGAGTGGTGGACCAATGGGAGCAGTTGATGTCGCCTACCTTGACTTCAGCAAAGCTTTTGACACTGTTCCACATAGAAGATTGATAAATAAGCTAGGTAGGCTCGGTGGGGCCGTGAGTTGGTCAACTGGGTGGCAAACTGGTTGACGGGCAGAAAACAGAGAGTGGTGGTAAATGGTATACAGTCAGAAGAGATGCAAGTCACAAGTGGGTACCTCAGGATCAGTCCTGGGCCAGTCCTATTCAACATCTTCATTAGTGACCTCGCAGATGGACTAGAGGGTAAGGTTTGTCTATTTGCAGATGACACCAAGATCTGCAACAGAGTAGATGATCCAGATGGGGTAGGCAGAATGAGAAGAGATCTGGATAAACTAGCAGAATGGTCAGAAGAGTGGCAACTGGGATTTAATGCAAAGAAGTGCAAAATCATGCACATAGGAAGAGAAACCCTGAAGCCACTTATAGGCTGGGAGGGAGTTGCTAGCAGTCACAAAGGAAGAAAGAGACTTGGGCATCATCATCACTGATGACCTGAAATCATCCAAGCAGACCTCAAAGCAGTAGGTAAGGCTAGGGGTGTTAGGGTGTATTAGTAGGGGCATCACAAGTCGTAAGAGGGAGGTAATAATCCTCTGTACAAGACATTGGTTAGGCCCCATCTGGAGTACTGGCAGTATTGGAGGCCACACCTTCAAAAGGACATTAACCAAATTGAGGCAGTCCAGAGAAGGGCAACCAAAATGGTGCAGGGACTGCATCAGAAGACATATGAGGACAGATTAACGGAGCTCAATATGTATACCCTTGAGCAAAGGAGGAGAGAGGTGATATGATTGAGGCATTCAAACACCTTAAGGGCATAAACAAGGTGAAAGAGTCTAATATGTTTAAATATAAGAAAATAGCAGGACAAGAGGACACAGCATGAGATTAGAGGGAGGCCGATTAAGAGGGAATGTGAGGAAATTCTTTTTCACAGAAAGGGTGGTAGATGCATGGAATGGCTTACCACAAGAAGTGGTGGCTATGAATACAGTGCAGGGCTTCAAACAGGCATGGGATAGGCATAAGGGAGCAATACAAATGACTATGAATAGATAGGTCACTGACAGAGCAAAGGCCAATGGCACTTTTATAAGGTAGAAAAGAAATGGGAAGACTGGATGGGCCTTGAGGTCCTTATCTGCCGTCAACTTCTATGTTTCTATGGTCTAAGTTAGGGTTGATGTCACAGCAACAAAAGTTTGCAAATTTGATGTTATTGTTAACCCCCCAACCACCCCATCCTTCACACACTAATGGATGTCAGGGTGTGCCATGAGGTCATCAGACCCAACTCTCACCCCATTCCATGTGTAAGCAAGTTGACATGCTACAGTATAGGAGAATGGGGTGAGAGTTAGGACTGATGACTCTATGGCACACTCTGATGTCTGTTGGTGTGTGGAGGATGGGGGATGGGGTGGGGTGGTAGGAGGGCTAACCCTAACATCGAATTTCCAAACTTTTGTCACTGTGGCCTCACCCCTAACTGACGCATTAATGATGTTTTTTTTGCAGTGACTGTCCTTACTTTTGGAAAAAGAGTAATGTAAAATAGTAAATGATATGTGTTGATGCGAGCACAAAGCCCTCTCACCAAATTGCCCATTTGTGCATAATAATGTTCGTCTGTGAGAGTGCGGGCCCTCCAGGCCCTTTGCTCCCACTTACACATAACAACAGAGCCATACAGTAGCCTTATAGACCTGAAAAGGAACCCTTGTAACACTAATTTGCCAATATCCCACTACCCAAACCCTACAGGCACCAACAGATAGCAGCATGATCATCAGGCCAACTCTCACCCCATTCCATGTGTAAACAAGCTGACACTCTACAGTACAGGAGAAAGGGATGAGAGTTAGATCTGACAACCCCATGGCATGCCCCAACTCCTGTTGGTGCCAGTAGGGTGGGGGTGGGGTGGTAGGGGTGGTAACCCTAACATCGAAGTTCCAAACTTTTGTCAGTATGACATCAACCCTAACTGATGCATTAACAGACTTTTTTGCAATGAATTTCCCTTCTTTTTGAGAAAGTGTAATGTAAGTGGTTAGAGGTATGTGTTGGTAGAAGTGCGGGCCCTCCGGGCTCTGCACTCCCTTCACTTTGCCCATTTTTTGCATAATGGTGTGTGTATGTGGGAACATGGGCACTCTGGGCCATGCGCTTCCACTTACACTTATATACAAAGCCATACAGTAGCCCCATAGTACTGTAAATTAACCCTTGTAACACTTATTTGGCAATATCTCAGTATCTGTAGCAGCTATGAAAACAATTCTACTGCAGGTGTAATCTATGACCTAAAGGTAGACTAAGTTGTGGGTAGAGAAAAATCCTTATCTCGAATAGTTTTCGAGATACAGGCACCGAAGGCACTGCAGGCACCGCAATGTTATCCTATGGGAAATTTCTCAACTTAAGAATGCTGTAACTATGGGCCCAGTGAATGGTTTGGGACCAAACCACCAAAAGGCACATCTATGGGACCAGGGTGTGCCACCCTGCAAATTTCAGCCCAAAAGCACAATCCACCTTGGCACAATGAAGTGACGAAGAAAACAACACATGGGACAATGTTGTGGAGTATTGTTTTCACAACAACAGAAATTTTTTTGTGGCATCCCTATACCGTATAATAGAATGTTTTCATACACAAAAAAATGTTTTGGTGAAAAGTTTTCATAATGCACATATAAATGTTCCCATAGGCTATGATGGGATAAACATAGGGGAATATTACCAAATATGCAGGAAGGAGGGAGGATCACCAGAGACCAGGTAGGGTCTGCGGAGACAGACTAGTCAGGGACCATCTGGGCAGGCTGGGTGGGCCAAGTGGTCCTTATTTGTCATCAAATTCTAAGTTTTCATGCTTGCAATGTGTTAGAAAATCAAGTACAGTATCTAGAAAACTATTGTTGGTTTTCTTGTAAAAGTACCTCTTTATTAAGAAAGAATATGTTAAATACAGAACACAAAATATGAACTGAAACGTGTTGTATTTTGTTTCTTCAAGTGTCCCTCAGAGAACATGCGTGCATTGTACACATATCTCACAAACAGACAATCTGGCTATTTTATTTTATATATTATATTTTGATTTGTTAGTCATTATGTTCTACTTTTGTAATAATACACATCATTGTGCAGTAGAGCAAGTGGGTTTTTACCTGTACTTTTGAAACTGCCAGTAAAAAGAATTTAGAGAGGGACATAGGCCAAAATTTCAGGCATCAACAAATTCAGAATTTGGATCAGTATATCCTCAATCAGCCTCATGCCAAAAATCCGATCTCTAAGTTACTTTATCTAAAAGTTACAAGTAATTTTGTAACCTTTAATTCACTGGCTATGCAAAAAAGCTAGTTTCAAAGAGCTACAGTACTGATGATGTCATTTCCTGAACTCACAACCTAGTCCTCCCTGCAAGCTACCTTATATGACTTACTTCTCCTCTGTTACTTAAAACTACAATTGTAGCAAACATCTGAAAAAGGAAAACTGACACCGGGTGGGTCAGCACATGCACTTCCGTATTGGGTAGATGCAAAGTACACTACTTCAGAATGTGATGGGGGTTGAAATGTAGTGGCAAACACGGCTTTAAAATGACAAAGGTGTGTGCAATTTTTAGAGTACTACAGGTATGAGATTTTGAAATGTCACCATGTTACAACTGTGGAATGCAGCAATGACATAATCTCAGAAAGTAGCTGATACAAATAATTTTGGAATGTAGCAGTGACACACAATTTATAATGTGGAAGCAATGCTCAATATTTAAATGTGGCAGTGATGCACAATATTGGAATGTGGTAGTGACACATAGTTTCAGAATGTGGCTGTGACACACAGGTTCTGAATTTAGCAGTGACGCACAGTTTGGGAATGAGGTGGTGACATACAGTTTCGGAATGTGGTGGTGGCATACAGTTCGGTAATGTGGCAGTGGCACACAGTTTCAGAATGAGGTGGTGATGTATAGTTTGGGAATGTGGCAGTGGCACACAGTTTCAGAATGGGGTGGTGATGTATAGTTTGGGAATGTGGCAGTGGCACACAGTTTCAGATTGAGGTGGTTATGTAATGTTTGGGAATGTGGCAGTGGCACACAGTTTCAGAATGAGGTGGTGATGTATAGTTTGGGAATGTGGCAGTGGCACACAGTTTCAGAATGAGGTGGTGATGTATAGTTTGGGAATGTGGCAGTGGCACACAGTTTCAGAATGAGGTGGTGATGTATAGTTTGGATTTGTGGCAGTGGCGCACAGTTTCAGAATGAGGTGGTGATGTATAGTTTGGGAATGTGGCAGTGGCACACAATTTCAGAATGAGGTGGTGATGTATAGTCTGGGAATGTGGCAGTGGCGCACAGTTTCAGAATGAGGTGGTGATGTATAGTCTGGGAATGTGGCAGTGGCACACAGTTTCAGAATGAGTTGGTGATGTATAGTTTGGGAATGTGGCAGTGGCACACAGTTTCAGAATGAGGTGGTGATATATAGTTTAGGAATGTGGCCGTGGCACACAGTTTCTGAATGAGGTGGTGATGTATAGTTTGGGAATGTGGCAGTGGGGCACAGTTTCAGAATGAGGCAGTGATACACAATTTGGGAATGTGGCAGTGACAATTTTGGAATTTGGCATTGAAACAGAATCTTGAAATGTGGAGCTGTGCAATTTTGGAATTTGGTGGGGATACGCCATTTTAAAATGTGGCAGGGATGCATAATATGGGAATGTGTGGGGATGCACAATTTCAAAATGTGGCAGGGATGCATAATTTGGGAATGTGTGGGGATGCACAATTTCAAAATGTGGTAGGGATACATAATTTGGGAATGTGTGGGTATGCACAATTTCAAAATGTGGCAGGGATGCATAATTTTAGAATGCGGCTGGGATGCACAGTGTTGGAATGGGGTGGGGAAGTGTTGCACAATTTTAAAATATAGTGGGTGAGTACAGTTCTTGAATGTGGCAGGGACAAGCAGTTTCAGAAGGATATGGTGTGTCCTGTCACATTCCAACAGCATGCATCCCCACTATATTCCAAAACTGCTAGTCCCCACCAAATTCCTCCATGTGTGTACCTGTCACATTTCAAGTTTGAGTGTCCCACCATATTTTGAGATGGCACATCCTTGCCACATTCTGAGACTGCATATCCTCCCAACATTTTAAAATTGTGCATCACCTTGAAATTCTGTACCTTGGTTCAGCGCTGCATTTCAGAACCACCTCCTAACATGTTCTAAATGCATCTGAACATTTTTGAAATGCAAGCACTGCAGCCAACCCAATGCCAGGTTTTTGTTTTAATGATTACTATAGTTACAGTTTCAGAAACAGGTCCTATAAGGTTGCTGACAGGGAGAACTAGACAGTGAGTTCAGGATATGGCATCATCAGTGGCTCTTCACTGAAACTGGCTTTTCTGAATTGGTAGTGAAATCAGAGTTAAAAAAAATAGCCTATAACTTTAAAATGAAGCTACATCTAATTTTTGGTATGAGATTTATTGGGAGTATGCTTACATAGAAAGATAGAAACATAGAGAGATAGTCTTTGATGCCAGATAGGGACTGCTTCACCCACCCAATCTGCCCATTTCCCTACCTACTGGATAAGAGAAGGGAAAGGGGAAAAGGAACATTGTTTAGCCAGGAGTAGCACACTAAGGCGAAACTTGTTTCCAGATGCGACCTAGGAGCACAAGGAAGTTAAGTGATTTGCTCAAGATCATACAGTATGCATCTAGGCAGATGTGGGATTCAAACCCCAAGTCTCCAGATCTGCAGCTCAGAGCCTTAATCCACTGTGCTATACTGCCACGATAAGTTTCAGATCCTAGTTTTACTCACTGTCTACTTCCTCCTACAGTACCTCCCAATAGAATTGCCTTATGTCTGTTCTGTGCATTCATAAATTCCCCCACTGTTGTTGACCCCATTACCTCCACAGGAAGGCAGTTCCATGCATCCACCACCCTCTCCCTGAAAAAATACTTCCTCGCGTTGCCCCTGAGTCATCCCCACTGTATCTTCAAATTGTGCCCCCTTGTTCTTGCACATCTCATTTTCTGAAAGATGCTACCCTCTTGGACCTTGCTGATTCCCTTGAGATACCTTAAAGTTTCTATCATGTTCTTCCCCCATCCTTTTCTCGAGGGTATACATATTAAGCTCTTTTAGTCTCTCATTGTATGGCTTCTGGTGCAGACTCTACACAATTTTAGTTGCCCTCCTCTGGACTGCCTCCATCCTGTCTATGTCCTTGCAGAAATGGGGTCTCCAGAACTGCATGCAGTTAATACCTTTCCCCCAATTGTGTACTCTTCCTTTCGGTTTTTGTTTCCCAGGTGCCTTACTTTGCACTTCTTTGCCATTGGCAGACTGTATGGGCCTTGCGGTCCTTATCTGCCTTCAACTTCTATACTCCAGATGGGGTCTCACCAACTTTCTGTCCAGAGGGATAACAACTTCTTGTTTTCTACTGCTGTTGCCTCTACCTATGCATCCCAGTATCCCCCCCAGCCCTCGTTACTACCTTCTCACATTGCTTGCCTACCTTTAGGTTGTCTGATATGACTACCCCCATGTTCCTTTCCATTTTTGTTATCATTAATACCTCCCCCCCCCACTGTGTACTCTTCCTTTGGGTTTTTGTTTCCCTGGTGCATTACTTTGCGTACCGGGTCATAATGTTGTACGCTTAATAGTGCATGGCATTATGCTGAAACCTGACCTGTGCGCTTCCATATTGGACCCCAAGAGTTAGAATCTTAGTGGAGGGATCAGAAGTGCAACCCCTGTGATGGGGGTGAGGGGTGGATCCCCTACAGAAAAAAGTTAGCAATGAATCGCGCAACGTGATTATGTCGCTCGACATTCTGCCATGCGTGGTATTGACCCCGTGCCATTACTTTGCACTTCTTTGCATTGAATCTAAGCCACCATACTTTTGACCATTCCTCCAACCTTGCCAAGTCCCTTCTCATCCTTTCCACCCCAACTTGTGTATCAACCCTATTGCAGATCTTCATGTCATCTGCAAAGAGGCATACTTTTCCTTCCACTCCCTCTGCAATGTCACCTATAAAGACATTAAAGAGGACTGGTCCCAGTACTGAACCCTGCGGTACCCTGCTAATAACCCCCCTTTCTTTGGAGTGGATTTTGTTTACTATTACCCGCTGTGTCCTGTTGTCTGGTCAATATTTTACCCAGGTTACCACCCTAGGACCCACTCTCAGGCTGGCTAACTTGTTTATTAATCTTTTGTGTGGCACTGTGTCAAATGCCTTGCTAAAGTCTAGGTAGGTCACTTCCACACAGCCCCTCGCTGGTCTACTACTTTGGTCACCCAGTCAAAGAAATATATTTGATTCATCTGACATGACTTTCCCACTCTGAATCCATGCTGCCTTGTGTCCTGTGCCACACTGGCCTCTGGATACTCAACAATTATTTCCTTCAGAAGTGATTCTGTCACTTTCCCTACCACTGAGGTCAAACTAACAGGTCTGTAGTTTCCTGCCTCTGCTTATTCTAATCCTGCAAAGTAGCACTTTTGGCTGGAGTTCATCTTTAATAGAATTCAGGTATTGTGATGTCAGAAATCCCAGCTACTTAGAAACTCAATGTATAACACATTTTGTGTTTTCTATGTTTGTAATATTGAGGGCCATCTGTCTAGAAAAATAGAAACATAGAATTTTCCAGCAGATAAGGACAACTTGGTCCACCTAGTCTGCCCATTGATTTTACATTGTTTTTAAGTAGTAACTGGTTTCTGTTTTCTTCTTCACAAGTAAAATGTTATAATGGGTAGGCCCACCTCCATACTCGGAACCTTGCAGGGGAAGGGGCTCATGGAGGCTTCTTGGGAAAGGAGGAGCATCAGGTTCTGGTACCTTCTCTATGTCGTGTGGACTGCTGAGTTTTTGGAGTGACAGGCCCAGGCACAAACTGAGACAAATTGTGAGCAGGGCTTATAAAGGCAGAACTGTACTGAAGGAGGGCAGATCTCATGGAGATGTTGTGTTGCAAAGGTCTGCAGTGCTGAGAGTGGATGTGCCATCCCAGACCTCAAAAGTGGAGAGCAAACTGTGAACAGAGCTGCTGAATTCTGGTGGGGAAGAGAGTGGCAACTGCATTCAAGCCAGCATGTGGGTAATGCTGAAGATATAGAGTGGAGAAAAAGACCATGGGGTACTGATCCAGGTCCTGTTGCAGGGACTACAGCATGGTGCTGGGCTGTCTTTGACCAAGGGGTTTGGAAGCCAAAATGAGTGAGTGTCGGATCAGGACCTCAGCAGTCTGGAATGAGAGGAAGGATGTCAGAAGAGCCTGCACACAGTGCCTAGAGTTGCCACCTTTGAATGTGGTGAAAACTGGATACAAAACCACACCCAAATTCTGCCTTTAGTGCCACCCCTCTTCTATGACTGTTGAGTATATTGTATACCTCTTAGCTGTCCCTGATTTTCAAGGAGGTCTCTAATTTTTACTCAGAATTTCCTGTTCTTTTAAATCTGGCCTTTTGTCATGGAAATGTAGGGCATTAAAATAAAGTGCCCAATTTTCATTGAGCCCTTAGAATGACACAAGTTGCGTCACTCCAGGGCTGCAGAAAACTCTGGGTGTGCCAGGGACCCTGTGCTGATTTAAAAAAAGTCAGGGTCCTGGCATCAAACTCCTTGGGTTTGCAGCAAGTCAACTGTTGTGCCAAACAGTTGGCAGACATGCAGGAATTGCTGCAAGGATCTTGCCCCCCCACCTGGTACAACACTAGAGGGGTTGGGATGGAGGGGGGTGGTGAAGCTGCTGGACTGGAGGGGGACAGGTGCAGAAAGGGCACAGAAGGTGGCATAGGAGGAGTCGGGGGAGAGCTGGGCATCATTGGGAGTGATGTGGCACCCAGCAGGGTGCCTTTGCATTGTTTATTTTTTATTTTATTCTTTTGTAGCTGGGTAAGGCCCACTATGCACAAGTGTCTATTTTCAGGGGTGACCTGGGAGCACTGGGTGGTTAAGTGACTTGTTCAGAGTCACATAATGTGCAAGTGGAGGTTGTGGGAATCAAACCCAAGTCTGCTGGATGTACCAAGCTTATTCATAGCCTGTTATTCTAACCTCTAGACTATACTGCCAGTCCATTCCTGATGTCTATATATTTTCCCTGGTGGTCTAGTGTTCCCCCCAGATCCCCAATGTTTATATATCATCCCTCGTGGACACCCTGATCCCCAATCTCCCCCCAAACCATTTCTATAACATTTCTTGGTGGTCTAATGTACCCCACCCTTGCACCCTGGCAGACAGTGCCCCACGACCCCACTCAGCCCCGTCCCTTCCATGAGCCAGCACTGGCTGTTGACTGAGCTGTCAAGAAGTGTATATTCATTACACCCTCCTTGACAGCACAGTTGGTGACTGCTGTGGTGGAGAGAGGAGAACTGTGCCAGTCGCCAGCTCATGGAAGGAACAGGGAGGAGCAGGATGGTGGGACACTGTCTGTCAGGGTGGAGGTCCACTAGATCAACAGGGAATGTTATACAGAAGGCTTTGTGGGGAGATCAGGGATCGGGGGGTCTGCTAGACCACCAGGGATAATGTATAAACATCAGGGATTGGGGGGGTTTGCTAGACCATCAGGCATGATATATAAACATCAGGGATCTGGGGGTCTGCTAGACAACCAGGTATGATATATAAACATTAGGGATTGGGGGACTCTGCTAGACCACCAGAGAAGATATGTATACTGTACATATAAACAGATCACAATGCAAACACACCCTGATGGGTACTACATCACTCCTACTGATGCCCAGCTGTCCACCGACTCCCCCATGCCACCTCCTGTGTCTCTTCTTCACCCAGCAGCCCAGTGTCAGACCCTGTCCCACTGGCACATGCCAGTTAGACCACCTCATGGCTGGTCTAGCTTGCGCCCCTTGTTGACTGCAAAATTCAAAAAGGGGGGTGTTGTAGCCTCTCTATGGCACAAGCCCCTTGTGACCAAGCGCACTTATTGTTTTCGCAACCCAAGTGGGTCAAGTGGCTTCGTGCAGCTGTATAAGTATTGATGCAGATTGTATTAGAGAATCGTGAATGATGCAACTGATAAGTTAGTCACCTCTTGCATCCAAATCTTTTGATGCAAGTCCCTTGCATTATTCTAGCCCCTTTGAAAACTGGGCCCAAAATATTGCCGGACATTAATACTACAGTCTTCTTCTCCTTCGGAAAATGTCTTTCGCACTACCAAGTTTCTTGAGCTGATATTCGTATTTTGTGTATTTTTTATGCTCTGCTCCTGATTCTGGTCATTAGTCCCTGATTTTCAAAAGCCCTGTCCATAATTTGAAGGACAGGAGTTTGAGAGGTACAGTACGGAATATTGCTCCTCCTCTAGAGCCATCTGAAATGTCAAATTAGACTTTAAAAGTGATAGAAGTTCATTTTTAGAGTGTTAACTACCTTCCCATTTTCCTTTTCATATCAGTTATGTATTCTGATATGCTTTTAACAATATCAGATCATTGAATTTTCTAGGTCTATGGTGCCCTCAAATCTACGTTGTGTTTACTTCACCTCACTCGCTACTCTTTTCATATTGCTAAGACATTTCACAACATCAGCTGCATCATTCCATGTTATTCATATGAATAGCCTGGACTGGAGTAACTGATATAATGGAATGTCCAGGAAGTGTGAAAAACTGGGAGCAGTAGCTGCTGAGGACACTGAAGACAGGGATTCAATATAGTGAAAAAAACAATACATATAGATTATTAATGTAACACAAATAGGTCTAAAACATATCAGTATATAGGACAGACAATAAGGAAAACAGAAGAGCATATAAAGGTATAGAAACAGTTTCCTATCACAACAGTACAATACCATAACATTCAGAGTGGAAAAGGTTAGGTTAATTTACTGCTAATGGTCTTAATGGCCATACTTTACATCTCTCAGACTGACTGGTTTTACAGTACAAAAAAATGGTCTGTGTGGCATCAAAACGTCCTTGTAACCTGGACCTGAAACCAAAACAGTGAATAAATTGATAGAATCTGTTTGGTAAATATGGGAGCACGCAAAATACATAGAAACATAGAAACATAGAATTTGACGGCAGATAAGGACCGCTTGGCCCACCTAGTCTGCCCATTTTCCTACCTAACAGATAAGCTGCAGATCCTAGTTAACCAACAGCTTACTTCCTCTTACCTGTCCCTAGGACTGCCTTATGCCTGTCCCATGCATTCTTGAAGCCCACCACTGTTCTTGACTCCACGACCTCCTCAGGGAGGCTGTTCCATGCATCCACAACCCTCTCAGAAAAATACTTCCTCACATTACCCCTGAGCCGCCCCCATCTTCAAATTGTGCCCCTTGTTCTTGCACATCTCTTTTCTGGAAGATGCTACCCTCTTGGACTTTGTTAATTCCTTGAGGTACTTGGAAAGTTTCTATCATGTCCCTCTCTCCTTCTTTCCTCAAGAGTATACATATTAAGCTCCTTTAGTCTTTCTTCAGATGTCTCTGGTGCAGACCCTGCACCATTTTGGTTGCCCTCCTCTGGACAGCCTCCACTCTGTCTATGTCTTTGGCGGGAGATGGGGTCTCCAGAACTGTACACAGTACTCAGATGGGGTCTCACCAACTGTCTGTACAGAGGGATAACAACTTCCTGTTTTCTACTATTGATGCCTCTCCCTATGCATCCCAGTATCCCCCAGCCTTCCTTACTGCCTTCTCACATTGCTTGCCCACCTTTAGGTCATCTGATATAATTACCCCCAGGTCCCTTTCCATTTTTACTGTTGTCAGTATTCACCCCCCATTGTGTACGCTTCCCCTGGGTTTTTGTTTCCCAGGTGCATTATCTTGCACTTCTTTGCATTGAATCTGAGCTGCCATACATTTGACCATTCCTCCAACCTTGCCAAGTCCCTTCTCATCCTTTCTACTCCATCTTGTGTATCAACCCTGTTGCAGATCTTTGTGTCATCTGCAAAGAGACATACTTTTCCTTCCAGTTCCTCTGCAATGTCACTTATAAAGACATTAAAAAGGACTAGTCCCAGTACCGAACCCTGTGGTACCCCACTAGTAACCCTCCTTTCTTCACTGTGTACTCCATTTACTACTACCCTTTGCGTCCTGTTGTCTAGCCAATTTTTTATCCAGGCTACCACCTTGGGACCCATTCCAAGGCTATCTTGTGTATTAATCTTTTGTGGGGGACTGTATCAAATGCCTTGCTAAAATCTAGGTAGGCCATGTCCACAGCCCCTCCCTGATCTACTACTTTGGTCACCCAGTCAAAGAAATCTATTAGATTCGTCTGACATGACCTTCCCATCGTGAATCCATGCTGCCTTGGGTCCCGTGCCCCACTGGCCTCAAGGTACTCAACAATTCTTTCCTTCAGAAGTGATTCCATCATTTTCCCTACCACTGAGGTCAAACTAACTGGTCTGTAGTTTCCTGCCTCTGTCCTGCTCCCACTTTTGTGAAGAGGAATTACATCTGCCCTCTTCCAGTCCTTGGGTACCACCCCATCCTCCCATGATTTGTTAAAGAGAGTAGTCAGCGATGTCACTAGTTCTACCCTTAGTTCTTTCAAATTCTTGGGTGAATCCCATCAGGCCCCATTGCTTTGTCCACCTTCAATTTTATAAGTTCATTCAGAACCCTTTCTTCTGTAAATGGACTGGTATCAACCCTGTCTTCAGAGTGTTTCTCTTGTTTGGTTTAGGTAACTCCCCCTCCTCTTCCTTTGTGAATACTGAGCAGAAATATTCATTCAGTAACCCTGCTTTTTCACTGTCACCCTCTACCCACATTCCCTCTCCTTTATTAAGCTTCAGTATCCCTCCTTTGGTCTTTCTTCGCTCCCTAATGTACCTATAAAAGGTCTTATCCCCCTTCTCAACAGAATTGGCTATCCTTTCTTCGGTTTGGGCCTTTGCTATTCTGACTACCTTCCCAGCCTCTTTCTGCTTTAACTGATAAAGTTCTCTGTCCTGCTCCTTCTGTGTTTCCTTATATTTCCTGAATGCTGCCCTTTTCTCCTTAACTTTCCCTGCCACCTCTTTTGTGAACCATAGAGGTTTTTCTTCGTTGTGTTTTATTGATTTTTTTTTACGCAAAGGCTTGTTGCCTCTGTGATGGCTGTTTTGATCACTTCCCATTGTTCCTCCACCCCTCCTTCTTGCCTGTTTGCTAGTGTTTTCTGAGGCACTCTCTCATTTTCCCAAAGTCAGCCCTCCTAAAGTCTAGTACTCTTGCTTTGTATGGCTTGATTGTATGGCTGTGTTTATCGTGAACCACACTGTTTGGTGGTCACTTGTTCCCAGATGGCTACCCACTTCTAAATCTGAGATTCTTTCTCCATCCCCATTTGAAAATACCAGGTCTAAGATTGCTCCCTCCTGAGTCGGTTCCAATACTAGCTGTCTGAGACATGCCCCCTGTAGGGCATCAAGAATGACTCTGCTCTTGGATGTGCCTGCAGCAAAGGTGCTCCAGTTAACATCTGGCATATTCAGGTCCCCCATCAACAATATCTCCCCTTTTTCTGCCATTCTAAGAAAGCCTTCTATCATTTCCTTGTCCATTCCCTCCCCCTGAGATGGGGGTCTGTATACAACCCCCATGCGGATTGTGGTGCCATTTCCTGTCTCCAGGGTGACCCAAAGTGCCTCATCTGCTCCCTGTTTACTCTTTAGTTCTGTTGCTTTGATCCCTTCCTTTACATGAGAGCTACCTCCTCCTCTTTTACCCTCCCTGTCCCTTCTGTAGATTGCGATCCTGGTATGTTGACATCCCATTCATGGTTCTCTGTGTACCATGTTTCTGTGACTGCCACAATATCCAGGCAACCCTCTTCCATCAAGGCCACTAGTTCAGGGAGCTTGTTACACAGACTACGGCATTGGTACTCATCACCTCCACTTTTGATAGCCTTACCCCTTTTAGCCCCATTTCTGTCCTTACTGCCTTTGCCTTGTTTTACATTTAAATCTGTTCTGCTCCCTAATAACTCTGTACTGGCATTTACTTCACTAATCACCATGTTTTGTGGGAGGGGCTCGATTTCCAGCTCCTTTTCAGTGCCTCCCCTTGGCTAGTTTAAATGCTTGCCAATGAAGCATTTAAACTCTCACCTAGGATCCTGGTTCCCCTCCGGACAGATGCAGACCATCGCATCAGTATAGGTCTGCATTCCTCCAGGTGGCTCCCCAGTCCCCAATGAAGCCAAAACCCTGAGCTCCACACCAGTTTTTCAACCACTCATTGAATTCCCTGGTGAGAAGTGCCCTAGCATCTCCCTTGCCATAGACAGCAGCACCTCCGAGAAGGTTACCGTATGCGCTACTTGTCTAAGGCCCCTTCCCAACTCTACAAACTCCTCTTGCACTGCTCTGATCCCATTCCTAGCCAGGTCATTTGTCCCCAGGTGGACAATGACATCCAGCTCCCTCCCTCGTGCAGCTCTCCCATGATCCTGAGGATTAGCTTCCTGTCCCTCCAAGCCGTGGCGCCAGGAAGGCACCTTACCTCCCTCCCCATCATCCCCCATTTCTACCCCCTAATGATTGAGTCCCCACCAGGAGTTGTTTCTTCCCTGTGGGTCCCATGCCACCCTCCTTTGGGTCTCCTTTGTGAAGGTCCCCAGCATCCTCCATGGTCTCCACTACAGGTGCCTCCATAGAGGAACCACTATCCACCAGAAGAGTGAATGAATTGTGAAGAGGTACAGCTGGAGGGATGCAACTCTGTTCCACCACCTCTCCTCCTTGAGCCCACCCTGGTCCAGCCACCCTTTTCTTGGCAACCTCTGAGGTAGTGGCATTGGCCCTGGTGGTCCCTGGGTGGGGAGGAGGTTCACAGATCCTAGCCAGGTCAGCCTGAGCCAGACGCCTCCTCTCTCAGACCAGAGGTGCAAGAAAATAGGGCAGCATCGCAGCCTCCAGAATGTCTCCTGAACACTGCCGCCCCACAGCCATTGCACTGCACCACTCCTATCATGTCTTATTTTGTGTCCCCTGTACTGTTTCTCTGGATGCTTACTCTCTCCTCTCCTTACAACTCTCACCCTTTCTGTTCTGGGATAGCAACTTCCTATCTTCTTCAGTAGTCTCCTTCTTTCTTGCTCAATATCACACTACCAGCAGCTAGGGGGGGGGAGAGTGAGCTACTTTTTCTACTTCAGGGTTGACAAAACCAATGTTTCTCTATGATCCTTTCCTTCCTACTACCAAACAGGAAGTTCCTGTTGACAGTTAAATCCAGTGGCTATAAAAGTAGAACTGGCTTTGGGTGGGTGGATGGGATGGAGGGCAATTTCTAAGAAAAAAGGCTAGCAACAGGAAGTTGTAATTTGACTCACCTGCTTTTCTAGTGTCTAAACCACACCCCCAGGTAAGCTCTCTTTCTTCCTACTGGTTTAGCAAAGTCACCTGATACAGTACCTTGCCCTGCACAGAACACACACTGCCTTTCTTTCTTTCTTTTCTTTTTTTTAACCCTAAATAAGACCCCTTCTACTTCTAATAAAGTTATCTGTCTACTTAATCTTAGCTGACACTGACTCCTACTGAGATATAAGTTTTAAATTAAGAAGAAAATGTAGCTTCTTTTAGTTAGCTGCTTTCTGCTCTACAAGCAAGGCTAGCAACAAATGGCCCCAAAATGCTGGCCTGCTGGCTCAGCGG
This sequence comes from Neoceratodus forsteri, assembly GCA_016271365.2. Classification (NCBI taxonomy): domain Eukaryota; kingdom Metazoa; phylum Chordata; order Ceratodontiformes; family Ceratodontidae; genus Neoceratodus; species Neoceratodus forsteri. The sequence continues at coordinate 759,775,106 of CM057455.1, read as the reverse complement.
TAGTGTTACCGCTTGCGGCACTGGTGTCTCAGGTTTGGGAACAAATCCGGGGTGTCAGAGGTCTGACCAGGGGAGGAAGATTAAGCATTCAAGAGACAGCTCACCTCCTCCATGGGGAGGGTGTCCAGTGCTCAGCAGTGGCTGATCCCTGGGTGTAGTAATACCATGATTCAAGCCACAACAGCAGTGTGGGGACATAATGGACGTCGGTGTATGTGCCTTGATGTCATTGTACATCACATCCTCAGTGCGGATTAAGTGAAACAAGAACACTCAGCTAATTAAATAAATGGAATACCAAAAATTCCCACCACTCCAGTACGGATGAAAGCTGGCCTTCCAACCCTCACCCAATGGAAAATGGTGCTCCACTGACATGTACCTGGCCAGTTGTACTGTGAGGCACTGCCCACCAGCTGGCATTTGGAGGGTCTGGTGTAGGGGTAAGCCCACAGAGTACTGAGAGTGAGGTGAGGCTAGACCCATAGGAAAAGGGGGAGTGGCTCCTTGATGCCGTTAAGGGGCCTGAACAAAAATAAATGGCTCAAAAATGAGACTATCTCTGAGCAAAAGCAGAAGACTGAATAAGGACACTAAAACTAGATTATCCAGTACAAAACCAGGCAGGTGGCCAGTTTACCAGTGCTGAGGTTAGCTGGTTGAGCACAGAGCAGAGGGAGGATTTTTACTTACATCATAGATGCTTTGGGAGAAGAGAGATCCAGTGGACTGTTACATCAGGAGGAGCCATCCAGGTCTGGGAACTGTTAGCATGCTATAGTCTGGTATTTTTCAAGGGACAGTGCCTGTTGTTTTATGTTTTTTCACAATTTGGATTACATATACCACATGCGAAAGGATTTTCTGCCTTTTAAGCAATTGCAAGGCCTGTGGGGTTTGAGGAATTGAGCATGTTGCTCTGTTTGAAAGGCACCAATGCTAGCCAAGTCACAGCAACAGTTACAGGCCTGCAGTGATTCTACACCTAAGAGGGTTGTGTTTATTTTTTTGTCCAGTTCCCCCTGTCCTTGAACCCGCTCCACTAGTCGCCCCCATGCCCAGGCTTGCCCCCCTGTTTGGGGTTTCTGGGGGAGCTCCCCTTCCAATGGCCATGTTGGCAAGCCCTAGATTACCTCCTGGGTTAGGGCCCCAGGAGCGGGACCCCCCCCCGCGGACATCGGAGGCAGAGGATGATGGGGCAGACCAGATCGTCATGCCGGGGGGCCGTGCTTTTTCCATGCTTGTTCCTTGGGGGCAGGAATGACATCCATCATCTGCACTGTCCCCTAACATGATGGCACTGATCATGGCGGTACCCCCAGCCTCCTCAAGGGGTCCGTAAAGTGCCAGACACTTTTCCTCTCCCTCCCTCTGGAGAAGGACAGCAGTCCCCAGGACACTCAATCCTTCTCCCCTTGCCAGCCATTAAATTCCTGGGTCCATTCCTAAACCTGGGTCATCAGTGTCACAAGCAGAAATCCAACTGCTGTGCTAGCAGGCCAGCTTTAGGGTTATATTTAAAGTTGACATAAGCATTAATCCCCCTTTCTTGCAGGTGGTCAGTTATTAATAAAGCTGTGTTATTCTGTTAAGCCTGGGCTGGTTATTGATTCCCCATGTGGAAGAGAAATTAGTGGTTTCCTTACTGAGCCCACCAAGAGCCAAAGCCCTTGTGACTCGGCCAATTGGAGTGTCTCCAGCATTTACCCCTAATCCACAATTTACCAGACTGCACCCATTTACCAAAGGTGGTGGCAGTGCCATGTGTACAGCCCAGGCATACCTTGCCATGGGGTCCATCACAGACTAGTGATAACGGTGGGATTTCCTGCAAACAAATTTGGTGGGTAAAAGAGAAACTGTTACTGTGTGATTTTTTGTTATTGTTGTTTTTACATTCACCTGCATGCATGTGCAAGGAACGTCTTCCAACAGTATGCCTTTTGGAGGTGTGTGACCCTCCTCCCCAATGCAATGCTCAGTGTAGCAGGCGTGACCCTAGGGGACCAATACATGCTGAGCTGTGTATGACAGCAGTTCTTCTGTGTTGGTCTTCACTTCTAACAAAAGATCCGCTGCAATCAGCGGTGGTAGTGTGTATGCAATTAGCATACACATCAGCAGAACTGCTGTCATGCACAGCTTGGCTTCAAAGCCTCCCCGCCTCCCCACTAATGTCCTCCCTCCTGTTCTCCCAGGCTCCCACTTGTGTGCCAAGGGGGGGTGCCCCATCCCCCTCAGCTCATGCGCCCCCTCAACACACTATGTGGCCGACGGGGGTGCCCAATCCCCCGTCGGCTGCAGCCCCCCAAAAAACCCAACCAGTTGACACACTGGAAGCCCACCCCAGCATGCTCATGCCCCTCCACACACACACACACTGTATGGCTGATGGGGTGTCCAGTTCCTGCTGGCTCCAGTCCCCCCCCAAGCAAACACACAGGTGGCATGTTGGGGGCCCACTCCACCGTGCCAGCAGTGTCCATTTTTTGTCCCTCGCCCTCACCTGCCAACCCGGGCCCACCCTCGGTGCTCCCACCTCCCCACACCCCCCTTCACCTAGGTGGTATGCTGGGAGCCCACCCCAGCATACCAAAAGCTTCCATTTTTTTTTTAATCCTGTAAAACAAGAAAATGGTCCCTCGGTGAGTCCTTAGACCCCCCCACCATCCCATGCCCACCTTCTGCACACCCACCTCCCCACACCCCCCTAACCCCATACTTACCTCCGGAGCATGGTGCGGTGATCTTTGGTGGACCGGGAACCAGGGCAATGATGGGGGGTGTGCAAGAGATGCAGTTGCAGTGGGGCCCACACTGTCAGGAGGACCCCTGCCTCAGATGTCAGCATTAAAACCTTTTACTGGCAGAGACAGACCTGTAACTTTCTATCTGTAAGTACATTGCTTAATCATTTGAAATAGGGTCTGTCAGCAGTAGCAACTGCGGTGTCTGTGCTGCAGAGTTCATCTCCAGTTTCAAGGGGTGGGGGGTGCAGAACAAAGAAGCAACAGGGCACATTTCTCAAAACATATCATCTTGGTATTAGTGTTATCAGGAGGAACAGGGACAAATTACCATTGTTCAGTTTCTTAATCCTGCAAGGGGAAAGAGGGACAACATGGAAAAACTACAGATGCTCAGCAGGACAGATACAAAAGAACCTATGCTATAAATATTTTATATTGACTAATTGTTTTTTCACGTTGATTGATGTGTAGATAGGACCCCACAAAATATTTTGCAGGGGGGCCCTTAAAGTCATTGGCACAGCCCTGGCGGGAACACGTCTGCACTCTTCAAAGCCGACTGTGAAATGAAGAAATGCTGGTAAGCTGTATAATGGCATAAATAGGGTTTTTTCAACTTTGGTACATATCTCGGCCATTTTGGGGAATTTTGGCACCAAATTTTTAACATGGGTTATTTGTGACCCCTCCTCATGAATTTAATCACTGTCATGACGTTATTCAGTCCTGAAAGGTGATTTCGTGGTCACTGTGCAGAATCACCTTTCAGGACTGATTAATGAAATTACAGTGCTGGTGTTCATGAGGTAGGATCTCAAAAAAGCTTATGTTGCAAATTTGGTGAAAAAATTCCAAAAAATCACTGTTTTATGAGCATGCGTTGCACAGTTTCCACATACAATCGTAAGTTCGTGAATTTGTATTATTTTCACTCCAGATTGTCAACATAGGAATATTTCCACACCTCCTTATGAACAGTGCAGCTGTCATTTTTCACATACTGACCAAAATGTGTTTTCATGCTTCCGGCGCAAAATAGCACGGTCGCTGTTGGAAATCAGTGTTCTCTACAGAGTAAGACAATCACAATGACACTGTTCATGAGCAGAGGTCCTAAAATGCCTATGTTGAAAATCTGGTGGCAAAAGTCCATAAAATGGCTGTGTTTCGAGCGTACGTTGCACAGTTTCTACGCACATTCATAAGTTAGTGAATCTGTAATATTTCCACTCCAGATTTTCAACATTGCCATTTTCCCACATCTCCTTATTACCAGTACAGCTGTCATTTTTCACATCCTGGCCGAAATGTGTTTTCGTACTTCTGGCGTACAACAGCCGGCCGCTGTTGGAAATCATGTTCGGTACAGAGTAAGAAAACCACAGTGACACTGTTCATGAGCAGACATCCTAAAATGCCTATGTTGAAAATTCAGTGCAAAATTCCAAAACACGACTGTTTCATGAGCCTGCCTTGCGCAGTTTTCACACACACTCATAACTTTGCGAATTTGTTATATTTTGACTCCAGATTTTCAACATTTGCATTTTCCTACACCTCCTTATGAACAGTACAGCTGTCATTTTGCACATCCTGGCTGAAATGTGTTTTCACACTTCCTGCGCAGAAAAACATGATTTCTGTGGGAAATCCGTGTTCGGTGCATAGCAAGAAAATCATAGTGATAGTGTTCATGACCAGAGGTGACAAAATGCCTATGTTAAAAATTTGGTGAAATAATTCCACTGAATGACTGTGTTACAAGCACGGGTTGCCCAGTTACCACACAGGCTTGTTCCCTTGAGCACACCCAGGGTGTTAGGATTCCTAAGACAGACACTTAAGAAGCATGAGGGTGAAATGTTGATCCAATGCAAGAGGAGTAGCAGAGAGATACTCTGTTGGGATATGGATGCTAAAGGGATATGGTACAACTGGGGGGGGGGGCCTTGCATAAATGCCAAACACCAATGCAAATACCTGCAAGCGAATGTTCAGCATTCACAAATGCTTGTTTATTTTGTGTTGCAACTAAAATTAAACATGTACCAACCAGGAGGTGCTGCTAACCCACAGGTACCCCTGGCAGGGGAGGTGTTAGATGACCTGTGAGTACACTGACTGGTTGGAGCAATTTGAGCTTGCTGTTCAGTTAAAAATATATGATGTAACAACCAAGTAAAAATTTACAGCACTTTTGTTTTTTACGGAAAAGCTTCTGAAGTGTATCTGGAACTGGATTCTAAAATCAAACAAAAGTATACTACTCTGCTTGTGGTCATGAACCAGTTCTATATCCTTGCTGAATGTGCTGATAGAGAAAAAACTGACTTTTTCAACAGAGAGAAAAAGGGAAATCTGCTCAAGACTTTGAAAGAGATCTTCGGTGTATGATAGTCAAGGCCTTTCCAAATGCTGACTCATCCACCCACTATCTGTTCGCTGGAGACCATTGCATTGCTCATGCAGAGAGTGTGGAGCTCCATTTCTAGGTACACCTACAGGAACCCTCAGACCAAAGACAAGCAATCCAGTCTGCTATTAAATTGGGGGATGTGCAAAGTTTGGATGTTCCTCAGACCCCAAGTCCCCAGGTTTGGACCTAAGCAATGTCCCCAGGTAATGTAATTCTTAAAGAACTGACTTGAGCAGTTATGGAGGTATGTGAGGAAATGGTGGGGGTGCTCACAATTCTGCGCACTGAACTTGAAAAATTGAAAGCAAAGCCATGTAAGTTTAACCTCTTCTGCAGCAAAGTGAAGTACTTGGGACACCTAATCTCAGCAAATGGAGTGGGAACAGACCCAAACAAACTGCAAGCAGAGCAATCCTGGCCATTACCTAATTCAGTGACAAAAGGGAGGAGGTTTTTAGGACTGGTGTCTTCTACAGAATGTTTATTGGGCAGTTCACCAACATTGCCCAGCCACTGCACAAGCTCACTGAGAAGGGGACCCAATTTGCCTGGGCAAACTCCTACCAGGAGGTCTTTGTGGAACTGAATTGATGACTGATTTATGCACCCATCCTACCATATCCTGACCCACAACTGCTGTTCATGCTTGATACCAGTGCCAGGAAGGTGGGCACTGGAGCAGTGTTGGCCCAGGTGGTAGATGGTAAGGAGAGAGTGGTCACCTATGTCATTCGGACTGTAACCAAAGCAGAGCACAAGTATGCCAAGACACAGGAATAGCTGTTAGCTGGTGATACCTTTATTTGCCATTTCTGCCAATTCCTGCTTGGAATGATGTTCACTAACTATACAACTTCCATGAGCCTTAAGGACAGCTTGCTCATTGGCTGGAACAGTTGGCACAGTTTGATTATCAAATCATTGGAACAGTTTGATTATCAAATCATGCATCACCCAGGAAAGCAGCTTAATAATATAGATGTTCTATCCCAGAGGCTGACATAGGGTGCCACAATGCCAGAATAGATCCTGTCCCGAGGATGTGCTGAACACCTGGCCCCTGCAATATGAAAGAGGACACAGAATTCCCAATTTTGTTGGATCACCAACAGTAAAATCCAGTGGTGACCAGATCAATGTTCTGGTAGGAGAAAGTACTCACTGCAATCCCCGAAGAAGCCTGACATAACCCTGAACTTTGCAAGTACCAAACAGTGTGACCTTACTACCATGTACAACAAGGACTTTTGGTGCTGAAGGCTGCAGATTTATTTATTTATTTTTTATTTTTTAACATCAGTTTAAAACCTTTGAGCCAGAGGCTCATTTACAAAGGTACCTCGTCATAAGGAAGACAGAACATACATACAAGAGACAATCAGAAATACAGTACAGCAATAAGGCACAGGCAAGTTGCAGGCAAAGCGATACAATCAGCATCACAGTTTAACAATAAGTCACAGTCACGTTACAGGTGATGAGTGTCATAACACCTTTTTTTTTTTATCATCATGGAGGTGGGGATGGGGGGGTCAGGGGCAGTGGCAGGAGTGTGAAGTGAGCAAGTGATTTTTTAGGCTGTATTTGAAGCTAGCGAAGTGAGGGGCATCGGTGATGCCAAGTAGGTGGGACCTGTACCAGGAGGGGCTCTATGGGGAAGCCCTTTGGCCTGGGTGGTCCGTGCCCTTGGAATGACCAAAGCAGCTTTGCTGGAGGCGAGAGTGCGCACCATGGGGTTGGATCAGTGAATAGAGTTAGCAAGGCCTGGCAGGGATAGACCATGGAGGGCTTTATAGGTAACTTGGCAGGTTAGGAACAAGAGGCGCTCATCAAGGCTGAGTAGGGTGGACATGGAGTAAAGATGACAGGTATGGGTGAGTCTATGGGCACTGGTAATAAGTCTACATGCTTTGTTAAGCGTTAGGCGTACCTTGTGGAGGGCTGTCTGGTCTGCCGCGCCATATACAGGAAGGCCGTAGTCAACTAGTGAGAGCACCGAAGAGGTGACAGCCAAGCGAAGGGAGTTTGTGGGGAGACATTTTTTGTGCCGGTAGAGGATACCCAACCATGCATTGGAGGCAGAGGTCAGGGCAGAGATGTGGTTATGAAAGGAGAGAGCAGAGTCGAAGATTATGCCAAGGTATTTATAAGAGTGCACAAGTTCTAAGGGGTGATTCAGGGTGGAGTTGACAGAGAGAGGAAAGTTGCTGGACTTATTTTGAGGGTGTGTAAAAGCATAGATTTAGTTTCTCTATGTTGATGACAAGACGGTGGTCAGAGAACCAGTTTTCAGCTGAGGTGTAGGCACGCTGAAGGGAGTTTTGGAGTGAGACGGGGTTACTGTCAGAGGCAAAGAGTACTGCGTCATCTGCATAGAGTAGGATATTTCCTGCGCATGCATTGGGCAGGGAATTGAGAAAGAGAGAGAAGAGTAAGGGCCCGAGTATGGAGCCCTGGGGAACTCCTGAGCGGATTGGGCAGGTACTGGAAAGAGTGCCACCAATCCACACACGTTGGGAGCGGTTGGTCAAGTAGCTGGCGCACCAGGAAACTGGACCAGAGGCAAAGCCCACACTGGCAAGGGTAGCTAACAGTAGAGGGTGTGAGACGGTATCAAAGGCTTTTGATAGGTCTATAAATACCGCACCAGCGAGGTAGCCAGCATCAAGTGAGTTATGAAGGAAGTTAGCAAACTCCAGGAGAGCAGCATTGGTGCTATGACCAACTCTGAATCCATGCTGTTCAGGACAGAGGACATCATATTTCGTGAGGTAATGTGAGATTTGGCTGGCAACAATTTTCTCCAAGGCTTTAGAGAGGGGGAGAGGATGGAGATAGGCCGGTAGTTGCCTGGGAGCGTCCTATCACCACCTTTGTGAATAACAGATAAAGAGGGAAGGCCTGATCACAGATGTATAGTAGTCCCCAAAGTGGTGGCTCTGGAGATCCTTAAAGTATTACATGACACTGCCACTGTGGGACACTTAGGGGTAGAGAAGCTTACACAGAAAGTGCAGGTAAATTACTGCCGGCCAGGGTGCAGAAAGTCAATTAAGAAGTGGTGTAAAGCCTGCCTAATTTGTGGGTCCTGGAAAGATGTAGGTGTCACACCTAAAGCCCCCATGGTCTCAACACAAGCTAGTCCAAGGGCCCATATCAAGTGATTAAGAAGGTCTCTGATGCATTGGATGAAACGTTATCAGTAAATGACATTCTGCAATCATGCATTATAACCAACTGAAACTTTATCAAGGGGCCATTCCCACTGAGGGGGCAATTGCTGAACCACAGACCCCACCTGAACTTCCACCTCAAGTGGCCAGGTTGCCACCAAAAACCCAGGAGCCTCAAAGGCACCACAACCAGAGACAGGAACTGATGCAGGAACCATGGTCTGCCTGCTTTTCTGACAGAGATGGTTCTGAAGATGAGGACAGAGAAACTTGTCAAGAGAGAAAGATGGCTCGCATAGCAGGCCCTGGTGCAATGATTGGGCCCCCAGAACTTGAACAAGAAGTTGACCCTGCCGATCCTGTTGAAAGACCCAGTGGTGGGATGGTAACAGAGAGCCCTGCTCTGTGAGTGGACAAAGGAGTTGCCAGGCAACAAGAGTGCGTAGGACTCCTAGTTGGCACATGGAATATGTTATGGACAATGACTAAGACCCCAAGTTGTGTCAGCTGGATACAGGGGCACATCTTCATATTGGAAGGGGTAGTGTAATGGACCTGCTTTGGCAGGCCCACCCCAATGCTCAGAAACCTCACAGGGGAAGGGACTCTGGGATTCTTCTGGGAAAAATAGGGACTTCAGGATCTGTGCCTTTACAGTGTCCCATGAGCTGTCACATTTCCAGAGTGACAGCCCCAGGCACAAATTGAGACAGACAGTGAGCTGGGCCTATAAAGGCTGGACTCTGCTGTAGGAGGGCAAGATGTGATGGAGATCTCATGGTGGAAGAGTCTGCAGCACTGGGAGTGGGTGCAAGATGTGCCATCTCAGGCCTCAAAGGAAGAGAGAAAACTGTGAGCAGAGCTACTTAGTTCTGGAGAGGAAGGGAGTGGCAGCTACATTCAAGCCAGCATGTGGGCAACGCTAAAGATATAATGTGGAGAAAAAGACCAGGGGCTGCTTGTCCAGGTTCTGTAGCAGGCACTACAGCATTGTGCTGGTCCGCATCTGACCTAAGGATTAGGAAGTCAAGATGTGTGAGGGTCGAATTGGGGTCTCTGCAGTCTGGAATGAATGGAAGGAGGTCAGAAGAACCTTCAGCCTGTGCCAAGATAGTTGGCTCAGCACAGAGCAGAGGGAGGAAGCATATCTGCAGCGCAGATGCTCTTGCAGAGCAGAAATACAGTGGCCTACTGCATCAGGAGTAGCCATCTGGGTCTGGGAACCTTGAGTATGGCACAGTGTAGCATTGTTTCAAGGGACAGCACCTGTTGTTCAACCATGTTTTTCAATTTTGATTACATATACGCTACATGAAGGAATTTTCTGGTATTTACACAACTGCATGGCCTGTTGGTTTTGGGGAATACATGAATTGCGTTGTTTAAGGCACCAGTGCTGGCCAACTCACTGCGACATCCACACCCGGCTGCAATGATTCTGCACCTGCAGTAATTCTGGTGATCAAGTGTGGAAGGAAGCTCCTATTTGGATCTTTCTAAAACCTGGTACCAGAGCTGGCCCAATGGCATGGATGGCTGAGACACTGAGCACCTCATCGTCTGTCACACCAGTGACCCAGGTTTGGAAATGGATGCAGGTCACTCGTGGGCTGGTCAATTAAGGGAGGACTGTGCATTTATAGGACTTCTCTCCTCCCTTGGGGAATGGGGTTACTGTGTCTTACTGTTGATTGCCAGCTGAAGGTATCTGGGTGGCAACACAAGTAAGTCACACAGTGGGAAGGGATACCATGTACAGAGTGTCAGGGGCATCTCAGAGGAGGTGGAGTATGCACATCATGCTCATTGCATATCCATGGGACCAGGGAGAAAACAACAGGAAAAAGGGAGGATGGGCTTTGTGAAACTCTGCCTGTTGCACTATGGCCCACTCTGCCACTCCGTTCTGGAATGGATTTGGATGTGTGAGTCATGTGGGGGGGGGACAGCCCTCCCCTTTGCCCCTCCATGGGGTGGGCACGGGAGATAGAAGTCTATCACTGGGAGGAGATAAGAGATGGCTGCCAGTGTATGGGGACAGGGCTGAGAAGCCACCCATTCTGCCAAAGGAGGATAAACACTTTTATGGGAAAAAGCCTGATACCAGGTGGGAAAGGGTAGATTTGGCCTGCCTAAAAGGATACCTTAGAGGGCAGTGTTTAAAGGTTACATTAGCTCTAACCCTCCTTTTTGCAGGTGTTCGATTGTTAATAAAGCTGTGTTATTTCATTAAATATGGACTGGTTATTGACTCCCCATGTGGTAGAGAAACTAGTGGTTTCCTGACCGATTCCACCAACAGCCAGAACCCCTGTGGCTCAGTTGAATGGAGCTCTTCAGCACTTGCCCCTGAATTTACTGGACAGCACAGGTTTACTACAGGTGGTGGCAGTGCCATGTGTATGGTCCAGGCACATCTTGCCATGGAGTCTGTCACAATATGATTTGGAAGAATATATCATCTGCTGAACCATTACAAAAGATCACTGATTATTAAAAAAATCATATATTTCTATTAAATCTTTAATATTTCAGGGGAAACATTATTTCTCTATGAAACACTGGAAACAGATTTGGAGATTCTCATTGAAATGCACAGCAAGCATTGCCAGTAATAATTTTTATGACTTCATAGTACAAGGACTCCATTGTATTGTTTTATTTATGGTAGTTAGCAAAATACAATAAAATAATAGATGGGTACAGTAAGTAAAAAAACACATACATTTGATTACTGAGGCATCTAAAGGCCCCAAACCCACTTCTTTAAGACACAGAATACATCCTAGCTAGACACATGCACTTTACGATGCCTGGACTATTTTAAAGAGACTCACACCAACTTCAGGGAATTCTGGGGAATATCAAGTCAGCTACCATATACTTGTCAGGATTTAAAATGTACAGGATTCTCATTGAAGAACACCACTGAAAATGAGTTCCATCTTAATGCTATGTAACATCTTTTCCTTGATTTTAAATAAATGTAATTGCAATGAATAATAAAGATTTTTTTCATTTACAAAATTTTAAAGTTATGCTGATATAGTTGAGAATAATGAGGCTTGCCACTAAAAGGCAGGCCAGGTTGTATCATGGCATCATCAGAAATGGAAAGGGGGAGGGGACAGCCCAAGGGGAGGACGGGAAGAGGTAGTGACATCAAAAAGGGGTGTGGAGGAACAGGCAGCATCATATGGCCACTCCAGCTGTCTGAGAGGGACCTGGGGGTGGTGGTGGATGTCAAGATGAACAACTCAGAGACTTGTAGAAGTGCAGCAGCCAAGGCCAACAGGATGCTGGGATGCATCGTTAGGGGGATCACCTCCAGAAGGAGGGAAGTGATACTCCCTCTGTATAACTGCTTGGTAAGGCCGTACCTCGAGTACTGTGTGCAGTTTTGGAGGCCACTCTTAAAGAGGAACATTAGACTCCTAGAGAGGGTCCAGAGGAGGGCAACCAAAATGATTTGGGGCTTGGGGGACAGGACCTATGGGGAGAGGCTCGAAGAGCTAAATATGTACACATTGGAAGAGAGAAGGGACCAGCGGGACATGATAGAGGTCTTCAGGTACATGAAGGGGGTAAATAGAGGAGGAGCAGTCACAATGCTTTGAAGGAAGGAGGAGGGGGCAACTAGAGGGCATGGGTGGAAGCTGGAGTGGGGAAGATTCAGGGGAGAAAAGAGGAGGTGCTACTTCACTGAGAGGGTGGTGGAGCCATGGAATGCGCTGCCCAGGGAGCTGGTGGAGGCAGAGACGGTGGATGGGTTCAAGAGAGGGTGGGACAGGTACAGGGGAAGGGTTCTGGAAGCAAAATCCAGTGCAGTGAGATTATCCGGAACTGGGAAGGGAGAAGCCAGAGAGGGCGAAAGGGGCAGCAAGGTCATCTCCCACGGTGGGGGTTGACCAAACGAGCAGACACGAAAGACCATTAGGCCAATTCTGCTGGCATTTTAGTATGCAAGTATATGACAAGGGGGGATCAGGGTGCAGGTGATTGGCTGGGGGGGTGGTGCTAGCAGGAGTCCTAAGGTGGGGTCCTTAGGGGTACATAAGGCCAGGTCACCCATGGCTTGCCCTCTTTTTGTTGAACACTGACTCAGCACATCATTGGCAGGAAATACAAGTAAGGCACATGGGTGCTAGACCTCTTGCAGGCCATGCGGCCCGATTGTTTTCTGTAGTAGGCTGGCATTTAAGATCAAAGGGTATGGTTAGCTGCTGGTGTTTAGTGGTAGCTCATGTGGCTAGGCATGTTACTTTAGAAGCTCAAAGATGTTGTAATTGCATGGCGTTTCAAAGGGGCAGCCAAAAAAAAGAAAGAGTAAATGTATAACAGGCAAAGACTGGTTGTTACTGCTAGTGGTGGAAGAGGTAGACCTGTGGGTGAGTAGGTGAGTAGTGAGCGGTGCAGTCTATGGAGTCCTTGCATGACCAGGGAGTCTAAAAAAAGAAAAAAAATTATGGTTTGCTTGATTTGTTGGCAAGGTATTTCACGCGGTGATCCATGCAAAACATTGGCGGAGGAGGCCAAGGTGGAGGTGCTAGACAAAAAGACAAAAAAAGATCTAAGCTGTCATTGGTTTGTTTGGTCAAGAGGTAGCAGGCCTGTAGAAAAAGCAGGCCACGCCAGGGCATGAAGTTTTAGAGCGTGGCGCACCATGGGTTGCTCCCCAGGAAGTGGTGGGCGCGCTGAGTGGCGGGCATGCCCAGGGAACAAGGGCTAATCAGCTTAAGTGCAGCCAGGAAGTGTGGAACCACTTCAGAGGGCAGGAGCAAGCTGGGGAGTGCTGGGGAAAGCCCAGGTACAGAGGAGAAAGGAAGGGATGGATGCCGGGCCATGTGGCGAGGGGTGGGTATTGCTGATACAGCTCGCGGTCATGGAGTGGGAGCCTTCGGGGTGAAGGCCATCTGCTAGATGGGGGAAGTGGGGTGATGAGAGCAGCTATGGCTGGGGGAAAGGGGAACGGAGAAGGGCCTTGAGCGCCTGGCAAAAGGGCTGGTCGGCAAGCAGAGGTCAGCCGGGCTTGTGAGGCGGGCCATGTGGCGGCAATCTGATAGGTTCAAAGGGTTGGAATAGGCCCAGAGGGGAAGGGGGGGCTCAACATGAGCAAGCAGTACAGCAGCGCATCGAGGACCAGGAAGCAGAATTAACTCTGGAAGAGGTCTGGCATTTGTACCTGTGTTTTGTCACTGCAACGCTCTTATTTTGAACAAAAGGCCGAATACTGTAGCATCAGAGGATGCTGATGTTGGTGACCAGGTTGACGCTAGGAGGTTAGCTCTCGATGGCGAGCCTGGCATATTGTGAAAGGGGGTTACACTATTGGTAATGGAGAACATTTAAGAGGTAGGTCACAGGTGGGGTACCTCAGGGATCAGTTCTGGGGCCAGTCCTCTTCAATATCTTCATCAGTGACACTGCAGATGGACTGGAGGGTAAGGTTTGTCTGTTTGCAGATGATACCAAGATCTGCAACAGAGTAGATGATCCAGATGGGGTGGGCAGAATGAGAAGAGATCTGGATAAACTAGCAAAATGGTCAGAAGAGTGGCAACTGGGGTTTAACGCAAAGAAGTGCAAGATCATGCACATAGAGAAACCCTGAAGCCACCTATATGTTGGGAGGGGAGTTGCTGGCAGTCACAAGGGAAGAAAGAGACTTGGGCATCATCATCACCAATGACCTGAAATTATCCAAGCAGACCACTAAAGCAGTAGGTAAGGCTAGGGGGATGTTGGGGTGTATTAGTAGAGGGTATCACAAGTCAGAAGAGGGAGGTAATAATCCCTCTTTACAAGACGCTGGTTAGGCCCCATCTGGAGTACTGCGTGCAGTACTGGAGGCCTCACCTTCACAAGGACATTAACCAAATGGAGGCAGTCTAGAGAAGGGCATCCAAAATGGTGCAGGGACTGCATCAAAAAACATATGAGGACAGATTAACGGAGCTCAATATGTATACCCTAGAGCAAAGGAGGGAGAGAGGTGATATGATCTAAACATTCAAACAACTTAAGTGTGTTAACAAGGTGAAAGAGTCTAACATGTTTCAATATAAGAAAAATAGCAGGACAAGAGGACACAGCATGAGGTTTGAGGGAGGCCGATTAAGGGGTAATGGGGTAATGTGAGGAAGTTATTTTTCACAGAAAGGGTGGTGGATGCATGGAATTGCCTACCTCAGGAAGTGGAGATATATATACAGTACAGGGCTTCAAACAGTCATGGGATAGGCATAAGGGAGCAATACAGATGAGTATGAATAGATAGGCCTTTGACAGACCAAAGGTCGATGGCACATTCATAAATTAGAAAAAGAAATGGGCAGATTGGATGGGCCTTGCAGTCCTTATCTGCCATCAACTTCTATGTTTCTATGTTTCTATGTAAGAGATAAATGGTTTCTAAAAAAACAAAAAAAAAGAGAAAATGAGTAGACAGTATGGCGTAGCGGTTTAAGGAAGGGGAATGCAAACCCGGGGATTTGGACATGGGAAGAACGGGCTTTGTTTTGAATACCATCAACCCCGTGGGTTTGGTGCACTTGAGCAAGTCGCTTAATTCTTTCAGGGCATTTAAAAATGAAAGTGGCAATACTGATGGTACAATGGTGGAGGCATCAAATATGGCAGGCCAAGGGCAGCAGAGGTATTAATATACAACATGGCAGTCTTGCTCTGGAGTGAATAGAGCAGGAATCATAGGCAAGGAATGAAATAACATCACTGCAGCCTGGCTAACAAAATCAAGAAAAAAGAAAGGGGAAAATCAGCAGTTCGATATGTACACCGAATTTAGGGACGGGGTTATATCAAAGGGGAAGGGTGCTCATCTAAGGACGGTGATCACCTGGGGGGGATGGTCTGCAACAGTTGGAGAGGAGCAATGGGCAGTGGCTTGAGAGGTGGTCAGCGTGCCACAGGTCTGGGGGAAAAAGGGGTCAAGAAGGGTCAAGGGTAATTGCCTCTTGCCAGGGAGCAGAGGTAAGGGGAAGCAGGAACAGCCGAGGGGTTAGGCAAGGAGCATATGATGACGTATGCCATTTTTCCACCTAATAGCTTTTCGCAGGAATGGCACCAAAGAGCCAAATGTCAACCAAGAGGATGATGGAGAAGGCAGCCAAATTGATGGGGCAGATTACAGAGCTGGTGGAGGTGGCTAAGAGGTGAGAGGAGGAGGAGGAGGAAGCAACGAAGAAGAGGAAGGACCGGGGGGAGCACCCAGGATGAGGCAGTCAGGGAAGAGACCTCGGGGAGGCCGGAGCCAACCCAGCACCAGCACCGGAGCCACTCCCCATGCCACAGGGAGGAGGAGGAGGCCATAATGGGGGTAAGAACAGAGTGCACATCTCCAATGAGGGTGATCTCAAAGAGTACTTGGAGGGCCTGCTAGGGGACATGGGGGTTGCAGGGATCAAGAAGATGGAGTGCTCACTGAAGGCGGTAAGAGAGAAAGGGAGAAGTGGGGGGGTGGGAGGTGACAAGGGAAAACCAGGGGGCCAGAGATACGAGGGGCTCCAAGGTTTCACACTAGGGGACCACATGCCAGCTTCACTGAAGGAGAGAATCTGAAAAGGGGAATATGTGCACGTCTTCAGTCTGGTGGATGAGGACACTGCCACAAAGTATGAGCAGAAGGAATCAGTGGGAAAATCAGAAATGGCAGTAGCCCTGGTAGTGGTAGAGCACAAGGCTAAAGAGGCAAAATGGAAGGGGAAAACATTTGACAACTGGCAATTGGGTTTCACTTTGTACAGCACGATAGAGCTTGCCATTCCTTTGCTGACCTACATGGCGACCATCAAGGACAAGTACAAAGTGAAGTTAAGATATGGATGACTCAAGTACGATGAGGTCTTCTGGAGGAGGATGGTGGTGAGGGGAGACTTGCAGTGGGACAGCACCCACTCCGAGCTGTGGGTGAAGACCATGTCCCTGTCAGGGCAGGGGCTAGTGACATGGAAGGAACAGGGGAAAAGGAGTGCCTCGATCCTGGGAGCCAAGACTTGCTGGGGTTTCAACAAGGTGTCATGTATATGTGGGCGAACTGCAAATTCAAGCACGTGTGCTTAAGGTGTGAGGATACGCACCTAGCTTTGAGCTGTAGGCAAGGAGGTGAAAAAGGGGGGCAGGGGAATGGGCAACAGCAGGACCATCCCTTTTGAGGGAACAGTGAGGGAAGATCCAATAGGGGATGAGGGGGGCACAGCAGGAGGGTATAACCCCTACTATGGCTAGAATTAAACAGGATAGGGTAGAAGGGAGATGGGGATATATGCCCTGGCATGTAAACCCATTACCCGGAAGGTGGTGGAAGCATGGACTCAGGACTACCCAGATGCCAAGGGGGTGGAGCTGCTACAGGCTGGGTTCCAGAAGGGCTTCCTGCTGGGTTTCCAAGGGAGGGGTGTGCGCTGGGATGAGGGCTAAGAACCTGGGTTCCATCAGGGCCAAAAAAGGGATTGTCAGGGAAAAGATATGGAAGAAAGTGGAGGCAGGGTGGGTGGAGGGCCCACTGACTGCGCCACCTTGTCCCAGCTTCTGAGTATCACCCCTGGGGGTGGTACCCATAAAACAAAAAGGGGAGTACCACTTGATTCACCACCTATCCTACCCGGAAGGTCAGTCAGTGAATGATGTCATTCCCGAACACGTCAGGGCGGTGTTGTACGCTTCATTGGAGCAGGCAGTTGGGCTGATCAAGGTGGCAGGGCAGGCCTAGTTGGCAAAGACGGACATCACGTCAGCATTCCAGCTTCTGCCAGTCAGCCAAGATGATTGGGATTTGCTGGTTTTCCAGTTTGAAGGTGGCTTGTACTTCGACAAAGCCATGCCAATGGGGTGTTGGGTGGCTTGTTCTACTTTCGAGGCATTCAGTTCCTGGGTGCAGTGGATATTTAGGGAGAGATATGGACACAAGAGGATGGTATGCTATCTAGATGATTTCCTCCTAATCAGGGAAAAGCATGGGGAGGTGCAGGGGATGCTGCAGGATTTCAAAGAAATGTGCGGGCAGATAGGTATCCCATTGGCACAAGGGAAAACGGAGGGCCCAGTATGCAAGTTGGAATTCCTGGGGAAAGAAGTGGATCCAAGCAGGGTTGCTTCCCATTGCTGGGGGACAAAGTAGCCAGACTTAGGGGGCTCCTGGTGCAGGTAGGGGGAAGGAGGAGGGTGCCACTGGTACAAGTACAGCAACTGCAGGGGCACCTCAATTTTGCATGTAAAGTAATTTTTCCCGGGAAAAGCATTCACTAGGAGACTGGGAAGGGTGACAGGTAAAGCGAAACAACTGCATCACTGGGTGGACATTATGAAAGGGGTCAGGGAGGACCTCAAAGTATGGGAGGAGTTCTTGGTGCAGTATAATGAGGTAACATTCTGGCAGAAGAAGTGGGAATGTAACACAGACCTGGAGCTCTACACCAATGCTTCGGGTGCGCTGGGGATGGGGCCGTATTTTAATGAGCAATGGATGGCAGAAGCATGGTCAGGGCTATTGAGGGATATCACCTTTTTGGAAATATTTCCAATCTGGGCGGAGCTGGAAGTGTGGGGTGAGCAGATGAAAGGCAAGTGTATCCTCTTTTGGTGTGACAATAAGGGGGTAATGGAAGTGATTAACGGGCAGGGCGGAAACACGGAGACATCTGGGATCAAGTGCATTGACACTGACTATGATCCTCCTCCTACTTCCTACACCAGTACCATCTCACTTTGGACCATCACCCTCTACCCATAGTTCCCCCCTCTTATCTACAACACCTCTACCAGACCCCACCCAATGCTCGACCACCTCCCCCTCGGGTACCCCCACACTTCCACTCCTGCTGCCTCTTACCTCCGCCTCATACCTTGGTCTCTTCTCCTCTATGCCTTTCCCACCTTCTTACTCTACCCAACTCGCACCCCAGCACCTGGCCCCATGTCCAATCGCAAGGGGAAATGCCACAATCACTACCATGCTTTGGTGCGCCTAATCACCCTCCTGTTGCTTCTATCGGGTAACATTCATCCAAACCCTGGCCCTGTGCTCAACCTTATGAACAAGCCTGCCCAGGCTCAAGGACTCCGCACAGCTTCCATGAATATTTTCAGCCTCCTTAAGAAGGCTGCTGCATTCCAATGCTGGATTGCTCAGCACCAACTGGACATTGTCACGCTCATCGAAACCTGGTTATCCAAATACACCCCTGACTCCTTCGTCTCCCTCCCTGGTTACACTCTTTTTGGGGAAGATCAGGTGGGTATGGGTGGAGGTGGTTGTGCTGTCTACATGTGTGACTCCCTCCTTGGATATGCACTCCCACCACCCAAGCTTGAAAACGGGGCAAAAGCACTCACGCTAAAAATCTCCCCTAACCCAGGTAAGGGCCCACTCTTTCCTCACTCTTGCCTATATTCCCCCCCCAGAAAGCAAGACCTCAACATTCAGGCACTTGCTGACAACCTCTCTGGCCTACCACTCAAAATGACCCAGATAATTGTTGGTGACCTGAATAGCAACTGGCTCTCTGCCACGGCCTCCCAAACCAGAGATATCTTTGCCGCCCTTGACATGTGTCAGCTTGTCACCACCACAACTAGATTCAACCCCTCTACTGGCACCAGCACCCTCCTGGACATTACCATTTCCAACCACCCCCAGAGGGTGCTCGATATCAGTGTAGATCCCAACTCACTTAGTGACCACTCCCCAGTCGTATTCTCTTGGTCCGCTACCAACAGCAAACCTGCACCACAAACCACCCAACAACGTTGCCTACTCCCAGGCAGCCTGCATCACCTTAAACTGTACCTCTCACAGCTGGATTGGTCCCTAATCAAGCTTGCATCGTCCACAGATGAGGCACTGGATTTTTTCACTCGTACTTTTAACACTGCCTGTGACCTCTATGCCCCTTCACTAGAAATCACACCAAAAAGCAAAGCATGACCTGGGTTACCCCCTCTCTCCTTCACAAACTTAAAATGAGAGCCAACCTATGGCACATTGCTGTGGAATCTGGCAAGCCAGCTGACAGGCATGCGTACAATGCCAAGTGCAATAAGTGTACTTGGGCCATTCGACAGGCCAAAGCCCAGTACTACCAATCCTCTCTTGTCTCCTCCTGGGGGTCAGCTAGGAACTTTTGGGATAATGTAAAAGAGCTCCTCACCTCTCTTTCAACTCTCCTTTAATGGAACCATCTGCTCTGACCACCTTGGCATTGCAGACTGCCTAAACCACACTTTCTCAGACCTGAGTTAAGTCCTGCCCAGTAACTTCTTTGACCCCATCCCAGTAGCCCCCCTTCTCACTCTCCAGAGACCTCCTTTCTGTCTACGTACCATCTCCCCGCTGGAGGCTAGACCCCTGCTGCAAAAACTGTTAGTAGTAACAACCCCGGCATCGACCTACTGGACATTAGGCTACTTCGTCTGATGTTGGATGCTATCCTGGTCCCACTCACTGAGCTGCTCAACTGCTCTCTATGTCTGGGGCAGTTCACCAACACATGGAAAACTGCCATAATCAATCCCTTCCTAAAGAGCGGAGATCGAACGACCCCGGGTAACTATCGACCTATCTCCATCCTCCCCCTGCTCTCTAAGGCCCTTGAAAAAGTGGCTGATAACCAGCTTGATGAATACCTGGCCATGCACATTATCTCATGCCCTGAACAGCTTGGCTTTCATGCAGGTCACAGCACCACAACTGAGCTACTTGAATTCTCCAACTTCCTGCACTCTGCTCTTGATGCCGGAAGTCCTGCTGGTGCCATGTTCCTTGACCTCTCCAAGGCCTTTGACATGGTTTGCCATCCCCTCCTGCTTGACTCCCTCAGATGCTCGGTTTCTTCCCCGGCCCCCTTGCATGGTTCACCAGCTACCTCTCTGCCAGAACTCAGTGTGTAAAAATCAATAGCACCCTATCTGACATATGACCTGTCCACTCTGGGGTTCCCAGGGCTCCATTTTAGGCCCTCTCCTCTTCAGTCTCTACCTCAACTCCCTCCCTTCCCCTCAGCCTGCCCAAGTAAGATCCTCCTCTATGTGGATGACACGGTGCTCTTCGTCTCTGACCCCAACCCCATCACACTCCAGGCCACCCTCCAACAAGCTTTTGATAGAGCTGAGCATTGGTTCACATCACGAAGGCTAGTCCTGAATCTAAAAAAAAAAACAAAGCTATGCTCTTCTCACATTGCCAAAGCAAAGCCAGTGGTGCCCCTCTGGTGATACTGCCTAGCACACTAAACCCCATTGAGCAGGTTTTCTCCTACAAGTATTTGGGCATTACCTTTGATTCGGCACTACTTCCATTCCCATATCAATGCCCTTTCTGCTGCTACCAATGTCAGGATTGGACTGTTATACCGCCATAGGGACTGCCTGCCACAAGAGGCCCTTAGATTGGCAATCACCTCCTCTGTCCTGTCGCTAATCAACTATGGGCTGCCCATCTATGCTGCAGCTGACAACACTGAGCTTGCAAGAATCCAGCTCTCTATAAACAAGCCTGCAGGCTAATGTTGGGAGCACCTAGGCACACCCATAAGTGCCTGCTGTACTACATAACCAACTTGCTCAACCTTGAAGAAAGACTCCGCTTCCAAACCTGCCTTCTTGTTAAAAAGACACTGCTAGGGCTCTCCCTCCCCCGGGGTTGTCACCTCCCTGCTGTGTGCCTCCCCTTCAGTCTCCACTGGCAGCACTGTCAAAAACCTCCCTTATTGTCCCCAGGGTAAGGACCTCTATGGCCCAGAGATCCTTTTGCTATCAGGCTCATTCCTGGTTCAGTTCCCTCCCAGTCAACATAGCTGACTACACTAAGCTTGTTCCTTTCAAGGTCTCCCTCAGAAGCCATCTGACAAGCACTTGCTGCTGCAACTGCACATAATCACCCACCTGCCCCTTACCCTCACCCCTAAGCTGGGTTTGCCCTGTCTACTTTTGCTGCATATGCCTGGGGTCTCAGGCAACATCTGCTGACTAATGTAATAAAATGTCTCTGGTTGCTACCTGACGTGGTACTCATTTACCTATATTATGACTACTGTGATCTACCTATTACCAAGCTTGTACTGTACCACCAGTGAATTCCTGTAACACTGGTTGCTTTTTTAATCTAAGCGTTGTGTACTGTACTGTTTTGTTTGATGTGATGCATTGCTCTCTTGGCGAGGTGCCTTTGTAAATGAGTCTCTGACTCAAAGTCTGTAAACTGATGATCTAATAAATAAAATAAAATCAATAAATAAAGACAGGGGGCAGGATGATGTGGTGACTGGTGTTATTGGGGCTGTAGCTGAACCTGTCATTCAAAGCGCAGCATATCAATGGGGTCAAGAATGAATTGGCTGATAGTCTTTTCCATTTATAGCTCGACAGGTTTCGAAGGCTGGCCCCTCACGTAGCAACACACAAAATCATGGTCCTGGATTGGCTGTGGGAGATTGGGGCCAACCACCAGGACACTGTACTGTGGTTCCTGGTCAGCCGACACCCTGGAGGCCTATGACAGTGGGTGGGCCACATTACAGGAGTTCAGGCTAAGGCAGGGTTGGAACAGCTGGGAGCCAGTCCAGGAGGAGCAGGTGATAAGGTCCATCATGGAGAAATGGGACTCAGGGATGGCACATACCACTAAAGCGGTACAGCTCGCAGGCATCAGCTGAATGTGCCAAGACAGAGGATGGTCAGATGCCACGGGAAGCAGGACAGCCAAGAGGATGGTGGCTGGCTGGCAGAAGGCACGGGGGGGATAAGGAATGGGAGGTGCCCCATACAGAGAGAGCTGTTAGACAGAATACTGTAGGCAACACAGCATATATGCACCTCGGTGCAGGAGGCTTGCCTGTTCTGGGTGATCTTTGCAGTCATGGCAGTGGGGGTTTTAGGTTGGGGGAAATGGTGGCCTCATGCAAGGGAGCACCCAAGCTAGCATTGCAACACAAAGGGGAGAAACTGGGAAGAGGCAGTGTGGATATTTGCCTGGTAAGGTCTAAAACCGATCAAGGTGGAAAAAGGGCTATGGTGATGGTGGCCCAACAGCCAGGGGCACTGAGCTGCATGGTGGCTGCCGTGAAGGAGTATGTGAGTTACAGGGGGGGGTTGGAGGGGTATTTTTCCAGCATAGGGACAGGGCACCAGAGACAGCCTTCCAGGTGGGGGTGGTGCTTAAAAAAGCAGTAGTATTAGTAGGAGAAGAGCGGGGTGAGTTCACCCCCCACTCCTTCTGGATAGGGGTGGCTTCTACGGCAGCAGAAAAGGGAACATCACTGGAGGAGTTAAAGATGGTTGGGTGGTAGAGGTCAAATTGCTACAAGTGATACATCAGGTGTTGATGCTAGCAACTCACGCTGTTTTTCTTTGTTTCTATGGCAGGTTCCAAGCCAAAGGTGTGGATCATGGGGCACTCATTTGTGTATTGGGCAGAAAGGTTTGTGGCCACCACAGGCAGAGGGAGCCAGCTATGCCCCAATATGGACAGCACGAATGTCCAATGGAAAGGCATCAGGGGCATGAGATGGTCCCAGCTGCTGCCCCTCCTTGAGGAGTTTAAAGTGCTATGGGGCAAGCCAGATTATGTTATCATTTTCCTATGGGGTAATGGCTTGAGATGGGTTCCATGGGGGGCCTTGGGACAGACAATGGTGGGGGACCTAGAGAAGGTAAAAGGTGGTGACTGGGCATGACCATAGGCTGGTCCCAAATCACTTCTAGAAGAGTATGGAGGAGAGCTAGAGACATCAAACTGATCATGAAAGTAAAGAAGTGGCTGAAAAGTAGAGTAGCAAGGGCAGTAATTTAAATGGGGGATGCACATCCAGCACAGGGACATCGCATTTGATCAGGCAGCAGTGTACAAGTCAGAAGGGGGGCACCTGTCGGAGTTTGGGATGTGTTTATTTCTAAGGCCCATTGGGGAGCTAGTGAGAGAAATTCCAAAGAGGGGTTTTAGATTCTAGTCCACAAGGGAGGTGCCCTGCCATCCGTTGCAAGCTGGAGGCAGGGCAGTGAAAGAAGTAAAGGAGGTGGGGGGCATAAAGGGGGAAGGGGATAGGACCACAGGACTGGGGGAAAGGAACTCAGGCATGGGATAAAGGCGGGAAGGGGGAATAGGTCTGGATGCCAGATGCAGAGTGTCTGGGCCTGGAGGGGGAGGCCCCGGGTAAGTGGAGAACCAGCCCATTTCCGGTGTTGGAGGGGGGGTCGGATTCAGAATGTCTGGCCCCCGAAGACCAAGGAGGAAGAATCAACCAGGAGGAAGAGGAGGCTGAAAGAGAGAGAAAAAGTGAATATAATAAATTTGTGGTGGTGCTGATGATGGACTTGATGATTTATGGGATGTAAAACTACCTTTGTGCCAAATAAACAAGTTTGCCAATGAGCATTCAAAGATTACAATGGTAGTAGTTGTGAAATCATTTCTGGTGGGAATCAGGGGACAATGAGGCTTGCCACTAAAAGGCAGGCCAGGTTATTTAATTTTTATTTATTTAGCTTTTGTTGACCGGGTAAGTGCACTAGACAAATCCTGCCTATTTTCAGGCACGACCCGGGGGAGGGGGATACAGATGAATGCCAACTGACCTTGAACCAGATTAAGCTGTTGGTGGTATTTTTAGTGAATGAGGGAAATTTGGCCAGGGCAAGGTTGTACCATGATATCACCAGAAATGGAAAGGGGAAGGGGACAGGCCAGAAGGGAGGGGAAAGGGGAGAGGTAGTGACATCAGAAAGGGGTGGAGAGGAACAGGCAGCATCATATGACAAGGGAAGGGTCATGGTGCAGGTGATTGGCCGGAGGTGGGGCTAGCAGGGGTTCTAAAGTGGGGTCCTTAGGGGGTAAAAAAGGCCTGGTCACCCATGGCTAGCCCTCTTTTTGCTGAACATTTCCCACCCGCCCTGGTTAAAGGGGGGGAGAGGGGTCGATTTTTTTTGGCACAAGGTAGGAAAAATTAGGCAGGGCAGAAATGGTGCTCTGCAAGCCCTGGGCATAGGGCTGGTGATTTGGTGCTGCAGGGCAGCAGCAGGTGGCCAAGGAAGCTAGATGGAACCCTGCCGGGTGGGCCGCAGTGCCCAGGAGCAAGAAGGATGGGAGCAAAGAAAATGTAAAGGGAGAGAGGGGATAAAAGGGGGAAGGGGTAGGACCATGGGCTGGAGACAAGGAACCCAGGCATGGGATAAAGGCAGGGAGAGGGAATAGGTCTGGATGCTGGATGCATAGTGTCCGGGCCTGGAGGGGGAGGCCCCCGGTAAATGGAGACTTGGTCTGGTTCTGGTGTTGGAAGGAGGGGCAGATTCAGAGTGTCCGTACTCTGAAGACCAAGGAGGAAGAACCAACCAGAAGGAAGAAGAGACTGGAAGAGAGAGAAGAAGTGGATATAAAAAAATGTGGTGGTGATGATGGACTTGATGATTTATGGAATGTAAAACTACTTTTGTGCCAAATAAACACGTTTGCCAGTGAGCATCCAAAGATCCCAATGGTAGTAGTTGTGAAATCATCTCTGGTGAGGATCAGGGAACAATACTATATTACATAGTGGACTTCTCTTGACTCTTTTTCCAACTTTCCCTTTCAGAACTGCATTGCTAATAAGTATCAGAACTCAAGAAACATTGGCCCTGAGGAAGTGTCAGGTGGCTACAAAAAATTGACTGCAGCTGTATCTAATGCATTGTTCTTCATTTAAAATAAAAATTGTGATCTAAAGATTACTCAGCTGGATGGGTCATACACCCATATTTGTGCAACTAACTTAGGGTTTCATGAAACAGACTCTCTCTACTTTCTTTTTTCTCTTCACAGCAGTGGAGACCACACTTAGATTCTCATTTAAAAACAGTGAGTCCTCTTCTCTGTCACACTTTCAGGAGCAAAGTGCCATTTGTATTTACAAAAGTATTTTGAGGTGATGGAACCATAATCACCATACACACATAGTGTACCAAGAGAACTGTGGCACCTGGGCACACATTATATTGATGGTGGGGTGCAAAACATGAATGGGTATGTAAATGATCTCAACAAGCCTCCTGACTATTGCTTTATGATATTCAGTAAACAAAAAAGTGGTAACCACTCACTCACTCACTCTTTATGGGACATCTGACTGCTATAGAACTGGCAACAACAATAAAGAGAAATAAAGGGAAAACACAAACAACATATAAAGTCCATAAATGTGTTAATTAAACTTAAAGAGTCTCATGGGTCTGCCAGACAGCAGCCAGAGTTCCCAACATTCCATCCAATAAGAACTGGAGTTTCTCAATAAATGTAATCAATCAATATATGGTTTTATTTGTACTGTTCATTTGAAGACAAGCAGCTGGAGATCATTCCGGTGCAAGCATATGCAATACTTCTTACGCATATCTTTTTCTTAGTTTTAACACATTATTGAACTTTCATGTACTGTATTCCATTTATAAATAAATTAATGCAATATCAAATCATATTATTAATGACCATCTACACTGCCAAACTAAATAATATCTATATCAATGTATTATTGGGGTGAGGTCATGTCCCTGTCTTTATGGTTCAGTCTTCACTTCTATGATAAACTCAAGCTTTTACACTTTAATAATTTTGCAACTGTTCAAAAAATTCACATGAAATTTTGCATCCTAAATCAAGGACCAGACATCTCTTGATGTGACAAGTTTTGTTATAGTCAAATGTCTGGCTGCAGAGATATAGAGTATCAAAAAATGTGAAAATTATAATTTTTTGGAAAAATTCTTAGTTACACTGCTGCGCAAAAATAGTGTGAAATTTTGGTCTGAAATTTGTAGGGTACAAAGGCCTTGGGTCACAGGATTTGTTGAAAAAATATTAATCTGCTCCAAAGTTATTAAATTTCAAAGTTTCCCATTATTTCCTATGGGACCAGTTAGATGTTTCACTCAAAAAAAGATTCTTTATCGCACATATGGAATTCTTTTTTCTGCAAATGTGGGATCTTTTGCTGTAAATGCAGAATCTTTTCCCATGCTTCCACCATCTTGTTTTTAGTTAGCAGTGACAACAACATTAAATAACTTAAAAAATACATGAGTTTAGTAGACGCAACAGTTATCTTTACCTAATCAGGAACCGTACAATCCAATTCTAGGGTTAGTTGTTTGATAAGTTACTTACAGATGTCTTTTTTTTAATGCAAAAATCCTTTTTCATGAACCATAGGAAAAAAATGGTGAAAAAGGATCCTTTTTCACAATTTTTGAAAAATGATTTTCTTTATCTGCAAATTGTGAAAAAGGAATTGCGAAACAGGAACCTTTTTCTCAATTTGCGAAAAAGGATTCTCTGTTTCCGCAAATTGCAAAAAAGGATCCATGGAAAAGGATTTTTTTTCTGCAATTTTCGAAAAAGGAATTTTAAGACAGCTGTTTATTTGTCACTCAGCAGTTCATAAATGGTTGGTGATAATTTGTCAGAAATTTTCAGGGTACAAAGGGCTTACCCAACAGCTGTGTCTTTTGCTGACTTTGTGAAAGTATATTACTTTGCTATGGAGTTTTGCACTTTTAAATTTTGGGTTGTTTTGCATAGTATAACATTGTAATGTGAGGTTTATACAGTCGTTTGTCACTATGCTGTGAAGAAATGGTTTTCAATTTTGCTCTGAAATTTTAAGGGTACAAAGGGCTTATGCCACCGATGCACCTTTTGCTCATTTTGTGAAAATATATTAATTTGGTGTCCAGTTACACAGGTTTCACATTTTGCTTTGTTTTTAATAGGAGAGCATAGCAATGTGACATGTTTTTTGACACTGCACTTTATGGGATAAGGATACCACTACACCATGTCAAAAATTATACATGGATCAGAGCACAGGGCCTGGAGGGCCCTCCACTCCAACATGCTAATACAGATACCATTATGGACTGATGGGAGTGTAGGACCTTCCAGGCCCTGCACTCCCACAGAAAAATCAGGTCAAGATTATACTGTCTCAAAAAGTAATGAAATTCATTGCAAAGGACCTCATTAATGCATCAGTTAGTGTTCCAGTGACAAAAGCTGGGAAATGAGGTGTTAGGGTTTCCAACCCTAACATTCCACACCAGCCTGCAGACAGACACCAACAGGCATCGAGGGTGTGTATAGGGGTTGTCAGCCCTAATAGTCACCCCATTCTTCTATACTGTACTCATCTCAGCTTATTTACTCATGGAAAGGGATGAGTGTTAGGGCTGATAACCCCAAGGCACACACCCCCGATGCCTGTTGGCATGTGCAGGGTGAGGGTGTGGTGTTAGGGTTGAAAACTCTAACACCACATTTTCCCAGCTTTTGTCACTGGAACCCTAAGTGATGCATTAACAAAGTTTTGTGCAGTATATATATATATATATATATATATATATATATATATATATATATATATATACATATATATATATATATATATATATATATAATATATATAATACTGGCACAGTCATGCCAGTATAGTTAGGGTTGAGTAAGCAGCTTAATGTTAAACCCCAAATTTTGCACTTTAATAACTTTGCAACTGTTCAATGGATTTGCACAAAATTTGGAATGCGCAGTCTCATATGTAAATCTCTTAATCTGCCAAGTTGCGTTGTGGTTGCACTTCTGGTTCTCATATAGCAAAGTGCTGAAAAAATGCATTTTTTCACTTTTTTGGCACTTTTTTGCTGATTTTTGCCCATTACACTGTGGCCACATCATTTAGTATTTTGGTCAGAAACGTTCAGGGTACAAAGTGGTTTGGTCAAAGAACAATCCAGCATTAGTTTGGTGAAAAAATATTAATCTCTTCTAAAGTTATTTAATTCTGAATTTGTAGGTTCTAAACATGCTCAATTGACTTCAAGATTTATATGTATGTTTTGCGAAAGGGGATTGGGCTCATGAGCAAGGATTTTATCACTCCACAAAAGGGTATTTATAAAATCCCCATTCAGGAGGAAAAATTCCTCATTTGCGAGCCACCATCTTGTTTTCATTTTTTCCCCCAAAGAAAATGTTGTAGCTTGCCCCACAGCTGATTTCATTTACAAATGAGGCATGGATTGTGCTCAGGGTGATGTCCTCTACAAACCCATGCATTTGGTTTCCTTTGTTTTGGCCCAAAAATGGCTGTTTTAGATTTTAAAATTCTTCATTCATGACTGTCTTCCAATCCTCATTCGTGAGGTGACAAAATCCCCATTCACGAGCTAGTGTAATTTCCTTTCAGCACAATCCTTGATCATGATTTAGGGACCAGATGGTCCTATCTCATGAATGAAGATTGGCTTGAAACAGGGATTTTGTCACCTCGTGAAAGACGATTGGCTCAGAAAAAGGGATTTTGTCAGCTCTTGATAGGGGATTGGGTTTTTGAATCCCCTTTCGCGAGCTGACAAAATCCCCATTTGCAAGCTGATCCCCTTTCATGAGCTGACAATATCCTTGATCGTCACTTCACAACCATATGGCCCTTCTCATAAATGAAGATTGGCTCATGAACAGGAATTCTGATACCTCACGAAAGGGGATTGACTTGCGAAAGGGGATGTTGTCAGGTCATGAAAGGAGATCATTTTTTTTAATTTGTCATTTGTAAGCTGTCACAATTTCCATTCGCGAGCTGTCAAAATTCCCTTTCGCGAGCCAATCCCCTTTTGTGAGCTGACAAAATCCTTGATCATGACTTCAAGACCAGATGGCCAAAATCTGATGATCAAGGATTTCTCTTGAATGGTGAATTTGACAACTCACAAATGAGAACTGACGTCGTGAATGGGGATTTGGCCACCTCACGAACTAGGAATTTTAAAACTTTGCCTGTGCACTGCCAATAAACTGTTTGGTCTTTTGGCTTGAAATTTGCAGGGTATGAAGGGGGCATCATAGAGATGTGAACTATGCTGTTTAGGTGTAAAAAAGATAATTGGTTCCAAATATATGCCATCGTGAAGTTGAGATTATTCCCATAGGATAACACTGCAGCACCCCCAGTGACGTTCGGTGCCTGTATCTCAGAAACGATGCAAGATACAGATTTTTAGCTACCCACAAATTGGTGACCTAAGCATGTGTGGAGGTTTCAAAGTCATAGTTACAACTGCAGTAGAATTTTTTTCATAGCTTCTATGGTTACTAAGATATTTGCAGATTAGTGTTACTAGGGTTCCTTTCAGCCCTATGGGGCTACTGTATGGCTCCTTAGTTATGTGTAAGTGGGAGCGTAGGGCCCAGAGGGCCTGTGCTCTCACAAACACATATTGTTATGCAAAAAATGGGCAGCTTGAAGGGAGTGCAGGGCCCAGAGGGCCCTCGCTGCTGCCAATACATACTAGTTACCAGTTACATTACACTTTCTCAAAAAGTAAGGAACTTCATTGCAAAGAAACTTCATTAATGCATCAGTTAGGGTTGAAGTGACAAAATAATGGAAATGAGATATTAGGGTTGAGCCCCTAACCCCCACCCTATGACCCCACCCCCTATCCTCTACAGACAACAGGCATCAGGGTGTGCCATGGGGTCATTAGGCCTAACTCTCACCTCATTCTCTATGCTGTACCATGTCAGCCTGGTTACACATGGAATGGGGTGAGAGTAGGCTATGACCCCATGGCACTGCTGTACCTGTTGGTGTGTGAAGGGTGAGAGGTGAGGTGGTAGGGGTGGGAGTAGAGGATCAACCCTAACATCTCATTTCTGTACTTTTGTCACTTCAACCCTAACTGATGCATTAAAGTATATAGGGACACGGTCGCAACCCTATAGTTAGGATTGAACAGTCACTTCTTGTTGCCTGTTGCTAGCCTTGCTTGTAGAGCAGAAAGCAGCTAACTAAAAGAAGCTACATTTTCTTATTAATTTAAAACTTATAACTCAGCAGGAGTCAGTGTCTGTTAAGATTAAGTAGACAGATAACTTTATTAGAAGTAGAAGGGGTCTTATTTAGGGTTAAAAAAGAAAGAAAAGAAAGAAAGTCAGTGTGTGTTCTTTGCAGGGAAGGGTACTGTATCAGCTGACTTTGCTAAACCAGTAGGAGGAAAGAGAACTTACCTGGGGTGTGGTTTAGACACTATAAAAGCAGGTGAGTCAAATTACAACTTCCTGTTGCTAGCCTTGCTTGTATAGCAGAAAGCAGCTAACTAAAATAAGCTACATTTTCTTATTAATTTAAAACTTATAACTCAGCAGGAGTCGGTGTCTGTTAAGATTAAGTAGACAGATAACTTTATTAGAAGTAGAAGGGGTCTTATTTAGGGTTAAAAAAAGAAAGAAAAGAAAGAAAGTCAGTGTGTGTTCTTTGCTGGGAAGGGTACTGTATCAGCTGACTTTGCTAAACCAGTAGGAGGAAAGAGAGCTTACCTGGGGGTGTGGTTTAGACACTATAAAAGCAGGTGAGTCAAATTACAACTTCCTGTTGCTAGCCTTTTTTCTCACTAATTGCCCTCCATCCCACCTACCCAAAGCCAGTTCTACTTTTATAGCCACTGGATTTGACTGTCAACAGGATCTTCCTGTTTGGCAGTAGGAAGGGAAGGATCATAGAGAAACATTGGTTTTGTCAACCCTAAAGGAAAAAAGTAGCTCACTCTTCCCCCTAGCTGCTGGTGGTCTGATATTGAGCAGGGAAGAAGGAGGCTACTGAAGAAGATAGGAAGTTGCTGTCCCAGAACAGGAAGGGTGAGAGTTGTAAGGGGAGGAGAGAGTAAGCATCCAGAGAAACAGTAGAGAGCACACAAAATAAGACATGATAGGAGTGGTGGAGTGCAATGGCTGTGGGGCGGCAGTGTTCTGGGAGACATTCTGGAGGCTGCGATGCTGCCCTATTTGCAGGCACCTCTCTGGTCTGAGAGAGGAGGTTGCCCAGCTCCAGGCTGACCTGGCTAGGATTCGTGAAACCTCCTCCCCCCCCCAGGGACCACCAGGGCCAATGCCACTACCTCAGAGGTTGCCAAGAAAGAGGAGAGGAGAGGCTGGACCAGGGTGGGCTCAAGGAGGGAGAGGGTGGTGGAACAGAGTTGCATTCCTCTAGCTGTACCTCTCCACAATTCATTCGCTCTTCTGGTGGATAGTGGTTCCTCTATGGAGGCACCTGCAGTGGAGACCAAGGAGGATGCTGGGAACCTTCACAAAGGAGACCCACAGGAGGGTGGCATAGGACCCACAGGGGAAGGAAACAACTCCTGGTGGGGGATTCAAATGTTAGGGGGGTAGAAATGGGGAGGAAGGGAGAGGGAGGTAGGTGCCTTCCTGGCACCACGGCTTGAAGGGACAGGAAGCGAATCCTCAGGATCATGGGAGGAGCTGCACGAGGGAGGGAGCAGGATGTCATTGTCCACCTAGGGACAAATGACCTGGCTAGGAATGGGATCAGAGCAGTACAAGAGGAGTTTGTAGAGTTGGGAAGGGGCCTTAGACAAGTAGCGCATACGGTAACCTTCTTGGAGGTGCTGCCTGTCTATGGCAAGGGAGGTGCTAGGACACTTCTCACCAGGGAATTCAATGAGTGGTTGAAAAACTGGTGTGGAGCTCAGGGTTTTGGCTTCATTGGGGACTGGGGAGCCACCTGGAGAGATGCAGACCTATACTGGTGCGATGGTCTGCATCTGTCCAGGGGGGGAACCAGGATCCTAGGTGAGAGGTTTAAATGCTTCATTGGCAAGCATTTAAACTAGCCAAGGGGGGAGGCACTGAAAAGGAGCAGGGAAATCCCAGCCTCCCCCCACAAAACATGGTGATTAATGAGGTAAACACCAAGGTACAGAAGTTATTAGGGAGCAGAACAGATTTAAATGTAAAAAAAGGCAAAGGCAGTAAGGACAGAAATTGGGATAAAAGAGGTAAGGCTATCAAAAAGTGGAGGGTGATGAGTACCAATGCCCATAGTCTGTGTAACAAGCACCCTGAACTAGTGGCCTTGATGGAAGAGGGTTGCCTGGATATTGTGGCAGTCACAGAAACATGGTACACAGAGAACCATGACTGGGATGTCAACATACCAGGGTACACAATCTACAGGAGGGACAGGGAGGGTAAAAGAGGAGGAGGAGTAGCTCTCTATGTAAAGGAAGGGATCAAAGCAACAGAACTAAAGAGTAAACAAGACAGTATTCATTCACAAAACTGGACTGTCTTGTATGGTATGGGCTGCATGCTCATTGGCTCTTGCTCTGCACCAATGGGCGTGCAGCCCTACCGGGCAGTCAGTCAATGGGCGGCGGGGTGGCAGGTGGGTGGGATGCTGCCACCCGCCGGCTGCCGGGGAGTGGGGTGGTGAGGCTACGTGGGTGGGTGGGGTGGGGACACTAGGCACCAGGGATGTGTTCGGGGGTGTTTTCTTTACTCCATTCCGCGATCAGGATTTATGGTCCACTGAACCACCAGGGATGTGTTAGGGAGACACATTGCTGCCAGCGATCGGGCTGG
Source organism: Neoceratodus forsteri (assembly GCA_016271365.2). Taxonomy (NCBI): domain Eukaryota; kingdom Metazoa; phylum Chordata; order Ceratodontiformes; family Ceratodontidae; genus Neoceratodus; species Neoceratodus forsteri. The sequence continues at coordinate 759,742,349 of CM057455.1, read as the reverse complement.
TGTGGGGTTATACTATGCCTGCGATCGGGCTGGTGGGGGGGAATTAAACTATGCCCACGATCAGGCCAGTAGGGGGTGGTGGGGTGGATTTTGCACTGTTTTGCCCGCGATTGGGCTGCAGGGGGCGTCGGTCCCCGACGGCTGCTGCCTGGCAGGGCGTCAGGCGCAAGTCCCCGGGAATCGGCGCACCTGCATGCTAATGGCATGCAAATGGGGCCATAATCAGATGCAAATGGCCTCCCCGTGCCTTGCATGAATTATGGCCCCATTTGCATGTCACCTTTTGAATATCGGGATTTTGCACATGGCGCAATGATACTTGCGCCACCGCAAGTTGAATGTTCCACTCTGACCACTTGCGGTGGCGCAAGTTCCACTGCACCATGCACATTGGCTGTGGCTGGGGGATGATATTCAAAGGGTTGCTCAATAGCGCAACTCCCTTTGAATATCGCCTGGCCACACCCGCAGCAACTGTTTTGTGCAAAAGCAAGGCTATGCACAAAATAGCGCAGCTTGAATATCCAGCCCAATATGTGTGTGTGTATATATATAGATATATATATATATATATATATATATATGTATATGTTCATTGCAAAAAACTTTGTTAATGCACTATTTAGGGTCAAAGAGAAAAGCAGTAAAATGTGGTATTAGAGACTGCAACCCTAACACCCCACCCCCACCATGTAGGCAGCAACAGCCATGGGGTGTGCCTTGGGGTTACCCTATTACAAGTATAAATAAGCTGATATAGGTACAGTGTATGAGAATGGGGTGAGCATTAGGGTTGACAACCCCAAGGCACACCCTAGGCTTGTTGCTGACTGCAGGGTGGGGGTGAGTTGTGAGGGTTTGAACCCCTATTGCCACAACTCCCTACTTTTGTCACTTTAACCTTAACTAGTGCATTGATTAAGTTTTTGCAATGAATTCTCTTACTTTTTGAAATAGTATAATGGTATCTTCCTGCACTCCCATCCATTCATAATTTTTGAGATAGTGTGATCATATCCTTATCTTTTATTTTTTTTAGTTTTGTTTTAGTTTTTGCTGACTGAGAAAGGAGGACTATTCATTTTGGCTTATTTTCAGCCTCATCCCTGGAGGAGAGTGGTAAAATACAGTTGTAAACTGACATACAGAACCAGATTAAGCTCTTGGTGGTATTTTAGTGAATGAGGGGAAATTTGGCCAGGACACCGGGGAAAGTCCCCTGCTCTTCTGTACGGTCCCCTTGCCAGTCAGGCCATGGATCCTGGCATTCTGCTACAGGAGGTGCATGGAGAAGGAGGTGATGGTGCTATGACTGATGCCTGGAGTTCGGATGTCTTACCTGTTGTGGAGAATTCTGACACTTTCATTCTAGTTATGGAAGCTGTTGAGATGGCTACTGCCGTTTGAGGTGTTCCGGGGAACCCTCCGGAGGTTGTAATTCCTTCTCCTGTGCTGGATCTGCCCAGTGGTGCTCCTCTTGACCCTGCTCTCAATCTTTCTGAGGATGAGAAGAAAAGGAAACAACATGATTTAAGTCCTAAGGTGATTTGTTCAAAGAAAGGTATGCTGGAAGCTGCTGAACCTTGTTCTACTTTATCTGATGGTTCACTACGGTCTGACTCTTTTCCCTTTCCCCTTTCAGCTCCTCCTGATGCTTTGACACCTGAAGTGGCACTTGAGAAAGCTGGCTGGATCTTGCTTGAGGACACTTGGATTCCCGATCTTGCTATCCCTTTGCCTGGCTCGCCGGTACCTGACTCCTGGTCTTTGCCTTCTCGATCCCCGGATCATACCAGACTTGTTGCCTCAGTGAACTTATGGCATGCGCAGCTATTTTCTCCAATCGGACCTCAGGGTGCGGTTCTGAGTTGTGCTGCACCTACGTCAGATGCCAAGTTGGAGGCTTTGCATCAGTTGGGTGCTACACCGCTGGACTGGTCTTCTTCTCCATCTGGGGATGATTCTAGTTCTTCTGTACAGCTTGCCTGGTTTGTGCATCCTGAAGGTACGTTCTTTACTTTTGACACTGACAGTGGGGGTGGGGGCCCATCTGTACCTCATCCTCAATGGGCGAGTTATGCCAGTCTTTTTTGTAGACCTGAGGAGACTGCCAGATGCAGATTTGTGTACTCATATTTATTATAAGGGAGGACTGGACTTCCTTCCCTATTGCCATTATGTCGGTAAAGTGTTGCTTATTGACTCCTTGAAGTTCTCCCCTTCAGAAGTGTACGCCTTGATTCATGTGGCTGACGACCATAATTTTGATGTAAGCTTTAGGAATGTAGGGTTGCTTGATAAATTCTGGGCCACTAACTATGAGATTAAAGCTGCTCCAGAATGGATACCCTTCCTGGCTATTCCTATTACTCAGCCTACGGCTAAACTGGTCACAGTATTATTCAGAATGGAGGGGGCGAATGTGCTTGACATTGTTTATTGGCTGGAAAAGAGATGTAAAGTGAATGGGGTTCCACAGGCCATCATCGATGTCGATGGTTTTTGGACTGGTGGCTGGAAATTTGCTGTTCAGCTCCAGCTCACTGAGGATGGTATTCAGCACTTGCCCAATTGCTTCTATATTGGCCGTGATTGTGGTATTTTGTTTTACCAGGGACAGCCCCGAGCTTGCTATTGTTGTGGTTCGACTTCTCACCTTAATTCCAACTGTGACCAGATGAAGTGTTCAGTATGTGGGGTACTTGGACACTCGGCCCTTCCCTGTCATGGTCCCCCACCCCACCCCAGTAATTTATGTGAGTCTCTAGATCATGTCTTTTCCTCATGCTCTTGGGCTGCTCACAACTCTGCCAATTCTGTAGAACATTATTTCTACTTAAATAAGTATTTTCATGGCCACCAATCTGGTCCAGTACATCCAGATGCTCCATCCCCACCTGCTAGTGATTCTGTTGGTCCTAAGTGGTGACCTCCTGGCCCGGAGGCACGGCCATTTGCTGCAGATCAGCAATCTGGTGGTCCTACATCCTCACCCATCTTTCTGCCCTCCTCTGTGCCTATGGATCCAGCCCCCCATCTCCTTTACTCAGTGCTGATATGGTCATTCCTCCACCTTTGGTTGTGGCACCCGAGGAGTTCCAGTTAGTTCAGAGGAAGAGGGCGGCTACAAAGAGTGTTACTTTGGATACACCTCTGATGATGGTTCAGGCTTCTAACCAATATGCTCCATTACAGAGTTGGGGAGACTTGATGGACATGGCGGATTCTGATGTGCTTGCTCAGTCTGCCCCTAGTGAGGTAGTGACAGGTCCATCTACACTTGACCCTGTCCTGGATAAAGTGGTGGTTAAGAGGGTGACTAGATCTTGAAGGAAAAATTGTCTTGATTTCTTTTTCTTCTATTTTCATGGGTTTTTCCATGCTTTGCATTGCCAACCTGAATGTGAACAGTATTCGATCGGATTTCAAGAGGAAGGCTACTTATGCGATTCTGCACTTGCTTCCTTATTCAATTTTTCTTTTGTAGGACACGAAACTTTATTCTCCTCAGGATGCGACTGTGGCATCTTCTGATTGGCATTTCAGGGACTCTTTGAGGTCACTGTGTTTGAATCCGTGTTCTCGGTTGGGATTTTGTTTTACTACTTCTGATTTTACTTTACAGAAAGTAGTAGAAATTGAGAGGGGTCCAGCTATGTTTACTGATATTCGTTTGGGTGCTGTTTACTACTGAATCATTAATATTTATGCTCCCCAACAGAAAGCTGCCCATGTAGATTTGTTTAGGAAAATTTTGTCTTTTCTTTTTACCAGCCGGGTTGTGTTATGGGGGGGGGGATTTCAATATGTCTTTGGATGCCAAATCGAAGGGTAAGACGTATTGTGACTCGAATGTACTGAGACATGTGATTGCCACCTCGGGGCTGATTAATGTCTTCAGGTTTCAATCTGTTTTTACCCTTTTTAAGGGAGCTTTATGTACTAGGATTGATCATTGGTTGGTATCTAAAACTTTGCATGTTCAGCCTGTTGCTCCCTTTCCTGTGGAATCTTCTGATCATGCTATGGTTGCTATCCATGTTTCCCTGCCCCCCTTATCAATCCATGGGAAAGGTCTGTGGAAACTTAATGTTGGTTTATTGCACAATTCTCTCTTTCTTCCATGTCTTAAGGAGGTGGTGGAAGATAGGGAATTGGTGCTTTTTCTTTATGACTCTTCGATTGATTGGTGGACAGACACGAAATAGTGTCTTATTGATTTATGTAAATGCTTTTCCCAGTTTTTGGCTGATTCTAACCATCGTGAATATTTTTTGTTAAGGGAGAAATTTTATGTCCTGATCTCCTGTCCTTCGGGGGCTGGGCCGGAGGAATTGGCTTCTCTTAAACAGAAATTAATACAGCTCCAGTATGATCGTTTGCATTCCTTGGAAATGGAACAGAAATTTGGAACCAAGGGAAAACACACTGTGATTAACCCATTTGAAGATTGTAAATGGCGGTTGCATACAAAACAGATGGGGGAGATTCGGGTTTCTGCTGGTGGGTTGGTCACTGGGTCTAGGTCTCTCCTTACTGTGCTTAAAGATTCTATACGGGATTCATTTGGTAGTTCTTTTGGGGTTCAGGATAATATGATCCCTATACTTCAGGCGGCTGACCTTCCTAAGCTTCCTGACCCAGATAAAGCTACTCTGTGTGTGGATTTTTCTCTTCAGGAGCTGGAAGTGGTGATACATACTTTGAAAGATATAATGGCTCCCAGTGAGGATGGCTTGCCCCCTGAATTTTATAAAACGCTTTTGCTTCTTATGTCTCATAGCTTGCTTTCCATGTTCAATGCTTTTTTGACAGAGGATAGGATCACGGAGTCCATGTATGAGGGCATTAGGATATTTTTGTTTAAAAAGGGGGATAGGGAAGACTTGAGTAACTGGAGACCTATCACATTGCTAAATACTGATTTTAAGATTTTTTCGAAGTTGTTGGGCAATAGACTACATAAGGTGTTGGATAGTTTATTGCATCCTTCACAATTCTGTTCTGTCCCAGGTCATTCTATTCAGGATGCTTTGTTATTGCTTTGGGAATTGTTCACTCGGGGACGTCACCAGGTTTTGTCTGGCTACTTGTTTAGTTTTGCCTTAGCTGAAGCAATTGATAAACTGGTAAAGAAATTTATTTGGCTTACTCTTCAGGAATTTGATTTCCCTTGTCAATTTGTCAGCTGGCTTAGGATTTGCTATTTTCTTTCTTATGTGAGGCCTTCTGTTAATGGATGGATTGGGAACCAGCGTTACATCCTTAGAGGGGTCCATCAAGGCTGCCCCCTCAGCCCGCTTTTATTTGTATTGGCTTTGGATCTGATCATTCTAATTCTTCATTGGTCTCCGCTTCTTCTGGGACTTTTTTGTCCTGAATGGGGTTTGTTGCAGACTGTGGTATAGGTAGATGATTTTTGCATTGTTGTCCCTGATGTTGATCGTGAAGCTTTGCTCTGTGCAGTCTTGCCCTCTTTGTTTAGTTGTCTGGATTCCCAGATTAATTTTGGGAAGAGTGTGCATTTTAATCTGAATAGGAGTTTACTGCCTGAGGTGCATATCAGGGGCATTCAGATCTCTACCTTTCCATTGCAGATTTGGGGGATTTATTTTGGGGCTGAGTTCCCCGTGGTTTATAATTGGGAATTCTGTATTGCTTGGGGGAAAGCCCGGGTTAGTTGATGGATGGCCTGGAGGATGGGTAAAAGAAAAAAGGTTGATTTAATCAAGTCTTTTTTGCTGCCTTTATTTTTGTATGTTAGTCATATTTTTCCATTACGCAAGTCCTTGGTCACAATGTTTTTTAATATTTTCTTTTCATGCTTTTGGGGTAGTAGACTTAACCCAATTCCCCAGAATGTTTTATACTTACCTCTATCGGCTGGAGGGGTCAGTATAATTAATCCATTAGTGGGTTTTTTTTTCACAATTTTTATTTCTACGAATTTTAAACCGCTGCTCGGCAGCGCAAAGAGACCTTGGGCTGCTTGGGTATTTACTGGCATTAAGGCAGTTTGGTTGGAATGGGAACAGTGGGTATTTCTCCATGAGAACAGGAGATGTTATCAGTTATTGCCTGATTGGGATGGTACTTTTGATTTGATTCTCCATTGGTCTGTTTCCTTTACTGATTTTCATAGTATGTCATGTAAGACTTGATATCTTGCTATTTTAGATAGAAATTGTTCTGCTGCCACTTTTCATACTTTTACTTCGATTGAGCAGACATGTATCAAAGATAGGTTGTTGAATCCCAGAATCCCTGCTTCTATGTGGGATATAACGTGGTTGGGAGTTCATGGCCATATTAACACTCAAGGTAACCATAAGCACAAACAACTTTCCGATAGATTCTTTCATCCTACTTGTCCGGCTCAAGTTGAATGGTGGAGCATTTATATTTTGAATGTCCTTTTATACTGGAATTCTGGGATATTTGGGCTGCTTTCTGGAAGGGCTATCCTTGGTCTAGTTAGTCTGCTAAACAACTGTTTTTTGGGTGCTTTCCCTCTTCTTGGGATGCATATAGCCCGAGTATTTTGAATGTTATTTCCATATTTATTCTTTTTTGGGTTTGGTAGGTCAGATGTGGGTTTCTTTTTCAGCAAAAACTGGATACCCCATTTCAATTGTTTTTTCATATAAAGGTAGAATTTTTTGTTTAAGGGAGCATGAATTTAAAACACTGAAGAGGGGGATTTGGGAACATTACTGGAAAAATATTTCATGAATGTGCTTGTGTATCTTTGAGCTTACTATGTATTTTTTTCTCTTTGTGATTCCTGTATATTGTCCTATTTTCTTTCTTTCTGTTTTTGTTTTCTTTGGATTTGTTTGATGTAATACTGTTTTGTTTATGTTTTAATTTTTCATTTTAATAAAAATTCACCTACTCTTTTCATGCAGTACCATGGGATCTTTATTGTCCATATGAAAAACCACCAGAACAGGCAGATGGGACCTCAGTTTAACGTCTTTTCTGAATGAAGGGTGTATTTGCCTGGTGGAGTGCAGGGCCCTCTGGGCCCTGTGCTCCTATCCCTCCATAGATGCATATATGTTGCATAACATTGATATTTGTACATATTTTAATGTTACATTTTCAACATACCCTTCTTATGACCCACCTTATGAACAGGGGTGGTGAAAATATTTATATCCCAACTGAAAAGTGATCTCACCAATGGTCCACAAAATCAGCTTCTGGGCTGGGTTTCTGTAATTCTACTGACATTTTGACTGTGGCAAGTGAGGCGGGGCATGGCACTGTACTGTATGTTAGGCAATCTTTTTCATGCTCTGCCATCTTCAATGAATCTAGCCCTTCTTTTCACAAATCAATTGTTGCACACATATTCTTCCCCTTCTCCACCCCCTCTACATTGGGACCCTATATGCCCCTCCAAAGACCTCACCTGACTCAGTCATCAAGGCCATCTCTTCAATCTATACCAGAACATCTAATGGCGAACTCGTACTACTAGGCGACTTCAATCTTTACTGGCTCTCCCCCTCTACTAAACCCACAATCCTAAGGCTCAACACTCTAAATCTCTCCCAGCTAATCAGGAATCTACTCACCTAAACCACCGGTCCCTAAACCACACCCTCGTGGACTGGATTCTATCTTCCCATTCCCACCATATCTCTGCCTCAAGTATATTCTCTGATGCCCTCAGTGACTATTGTATCACTTATTGCATCCATAAAATCCTCTCACCACTCTCCCTTCCTAAATTCATCTGGTACCACTCCCTACACAACCTCAATGTTCTGGCCTTACTCCAAGACCTTGCTAATGCAAACTGGCTACCTTTGCTTTCCACGTCCGATGTTGACCTTTCCCTATCTCAGTTCTTTGGTATAATCCAGAGTATCTGGGACATGCACACACCCTTAAGAAAAGCAAGGGTTAAACACCACCACCACCTCTGGATCACAGCTGGCCTCATAGCCTTGTGTTCTTCCAGAGACAAAGTATGGTGACTCTACAAAGCCTCCCATGCAGCACATGATCTTCAGTCTTATAAACACCTCAGAAATAAATGCACAAAGGCCACCCAGCAATCCAAATTATCCTATTTTAAAGCACAATTCACTCAAAACCAAAAATCCCATGTGTCTTTCTGGAAGTTGATCAACTCCCTTCTTGTCACCCCCACAAAATAGGCATGCCCTACCATTAAACTAGATGGTAATACCGTCTCAGATCCCACCTCTATGGCAGAGCTTTTCAACAAGTTCTTCATCTCCTGTGCCCTCCCCAACTTCCCTCCTCCCACCACCAGCCCGGCTAAACCATCCTCCCCAACCCCCGGCTTCCTCTTTCCACCCATCACACCTCTGAAAGTATACAATGTGCTCTCCTCCCTCAACTCATCCAAATCCAGCCCTGACGGTATCCACCCTAAAATGCTCAGTATCTCTGCAGTGGCTATTGTTGCCCCCATGACTCACATACTGAACCTCTCTCTAGCCACAGACACTGTTTCTAAAGCCTGGAAATTGGCCTAAATCATCTCTCTTCACAAAGGTGGAGACCTCTCCCAACTGGGAAACTATAGACCCATATCACTTCTCCCTTCCCTAGCCAAAGTCCAGGAATCCCTCATATTGTCCAAACTGTCTGACTTTCTCTCTTCCAACAACTCCCTTTCCCCAGTTTAGTGCAGCTTCCAAAAACACCACTCCACCATCACCACCCTTCTAAGCATAAACAACTCCATCCTCTCTGCCATGGACAATAGCCAGGTCACAACCACCATTTTCATTGACCTGGCAAAAGCGTTCGACTCTGCTTCCCATCCACAGCTACTCAGCAAACTTAGTTCTTTCAGCATCGCTCAACCCGCCATCACCTGGCTCCATTCATACCTCCATGACAGGCAACGATCAGTTCAAATAGGTGACAGTCTCTCCTCTCCCTAGCGTATCTGGTGTCCCCCCAAGGCTGTACTCTTGGCCCCATCCTCTTCTCTCTCTACATAAATGACCTTCCCTCCACCTGCCTCACCTCCAACATGCATCTTTATGCAGATGACACTGTCATCTTTGCCTCAGGCCCCTCCTTCGACAGTGTCCACCCCACTCTCCAAAATGACTTCAATAGAGTTCAGTCCTAGTTCCTTGGGAACCTGCTCACACTTAATGCAAACAAAAACTGTCACAATGGTCTTCTGTTCCAGACAGAAGCTGGCTACCATCCAAGCCCCCCCCACAATCACCACCATGGATGGCACACCTCTGGATCAAGTCTCAGCCTTCAAGTACCTGGGCATATGGCTGGACAGCCATCTCAACTTCTTCACTCATGTCTAGGTGATCTGCACTAAACTCCATCCAAAACTCACCATCCTCTATTGCCACAAATCTAGCCTACCAGTCCCCACCCATTGCAAACTAGTACACAAAACTATCTTGCCAGTTATAGACTATGCTGACATAGTCTATGGAATGGCCCCATTCTTCTCTCTCTCTCCGGATTTGACATCCTTCTCAACTCCTTCTGCTGCTTTTCCAGTGCCACTCCCCCACTCACTCACCACTGCCTGCTCTACGCTCCACTCTCCCTGTCTCCGCTGTCCCACAGGTGAACCATCCACAGTGCCTCCCACTTAGCAAAATTCTGGCTTTGCCCCCTCCCCCCTCACCTCATGCCTCACCTCAGCCACCTCCCTAAACTACCTTCTTCACCACAGGGACCCCTGCATTGTCCACCTCCCCTGCCCTCGCACTCTTACTGGTCAAGTTGCCTTCTCATACCACCTCCCCCTTCTCTGGAATAACCTTCCCTCCAACATTCTCCTGGCCCCTATTTGTTCTGCTTTTACTAGACTCCTCAGGCTTCTACCAACCCTGCACTGCCCTGAATGCTTCAATGGTCCCAGCATGCAGCAGAGGCACCACACGGTCCCCACTCACCTACCCCAGCCTCCAACTCCTAGCTGACCTCTTCTCTGCTCTCTCACTCTACATGCAGTTTATCTGTTTATCTCTGATAATGTATTGTACTCTTTGAAAAATGTTTGTGCAAACTGTCTGTATTCCTTAACATTTGTTACACTCTGTACAAGCTGTATCCGGGTTACATCTGGAATTCTGGTCATCAAATGTTAAATAAATAAATAAATAAAATGATTTGTTCATGAGGTGGGGTCTCAAAAAGGCTATGTTGAAAATTTGGTGTAAAAATATGCAAAAATGGCAAAGATATGCATCAATGTTGAAAACCCCATTGAAATACATTAGTCTGAAATCCTTTTTTGTGACAATAGATCCTTTTTCATGGAACAAAAATGCTTAGAAAAAAAGATCCCTTCTCATGAAGAAAGAATTGAGAAAAAAAGAAGTCCAAAAATATTTTTCATGAGTAGGGATAGTTTTTTGTGAGAATTAAAAAAGCTCACAAAAAGGGATTCATTCTCATGAAAGAAGAATCAGAAAAACTGAGTCAGAAATCCTTTTTCATGAAAATGGATCCTTTTTTGTGACATTGAAAATGCTCACTAAAAAGGATCCCTTCTCATGAAAGAAGAATTGGTAAAAACTAAGTCTGAAATCCTTTTTCGTGTGAATGAAAATAGCTCACAAAAAAGGATCCCTTCTCACAAATAAAGAATTGGGAAAAAAAACTAAGTCACAAATCCTTTTTTGTGAAAAGGGATGCTTTTTTGTGACAAATGATTCTTTTTTTATTCTCATGAAAAAGAACTCAAGAAAAACATGATCCTTTATCGTGAAAACAGAAAAGAACTCACAAAAAAGCATGAGTGAGTTATGAAAAAAGAATTTTAAATGTTAAGAAACACATTCAATGATTATTTTTTCACCAGATAACCACAGAATCCACCTAACAGAGTCCCAGTGATCAAGATACATGTATTGGTCTATTGGCAGAATATCACATTTGTGGCTTTTCAAGTTGTTGTTGTTTTTTTTTTATAAAATGGAAAACAAGATAGCAACTCACACAAAAAGGAATTGTCCTTATGAAAAAGGTTTGGCCCCTCATGAAAAAGAATCTTTTTTTTATTTGACCAATTTCTTTTTCATTCCAGGAATCTATCCTGGAGAGTGAAATTCCCTTTGAAAATAATGGGGACTTTAAAATTTGATAACTTTTGAATGGATTAATATTTTTTCACTAAACAAGCAAAAGGCACTTCTATGACCCAAGCCCTTTGTACCCTGAAAATTTTGAACCAAAATTCCAAACCATGTAGTGCAAGGCAATGAGAAAATAAAACTGTGAAAAATAGCGATTTTTAACATTTTTGCACTATACGGGCCAGATATTCAAAACTTTGCCCCGGGGCTAAATTAGCATTGCTCGGCAGGCAAACTTAGTCCAGAGCAAAAAGCAAGCTATATTCAAAAGGAATAGCCTGGTGCAAAACCAGCTGGATATAGCAAGCAAAGGAAGCCAGGCAAACAGGGCCAGGAATGCAGGGCAAAAATAGCCCGGAAATAGGACAGCACTGAATACAGCAACAGGGAAGTGCACACTGCAACTGCAGCTCATTAGACTGTGGAACAAGCCAGTGTTGCTGGTGGAAAACATTGTGTGTGAGTGCACAGAGATGTCTCACATCTACTGCAAACAACAATGTAAGCCACACACTGCAGAACTGTGCTATGCTGAAGTGTTGATTGCCTGGGGCTAACCCAATAGCACAGTGCTAACACAATAGCCCAGTGCAAACTGGTTATCCTGGGGCAAATGTGAGCTATATTCAAAGCTCCCATGCAAATGAGCCTACGTAGGTAATCTGTGGGCAAACAGGCACATTTACATCTCATTATGTGCTACTTAGCATACAGTACATTACCATGCAGTTTGCCCAGTGCTACTGCATGGAGCACAGAGCTCCACCTTTTGGTCAGAATGGAAGTACAGGCTGGATGCTGCAGGCCAAGGCATGCCCACAGCATCCCCTGTTGATTGGAATGGAAGTACAGGCTGGAAGCAGCAGGAACTGTGTGCTGGCAGGCACAGTCAGTGCATACATACCTCTCAACCCCATGCCTCCTGAATCAGGGACAGTGCTTACAAAAATCAGAGGCAAAGACCCAAAATCAGGGACACATCTTAAAAGGTGGTACTATTCACTCAGAATGCTGATAAAATAATGGGAATTGTGTTACGATGCATTTCAGAAGAAGAACCAGTATGTAACTATCATGTATGACATTATTGTGTGATTTTAATCCCAACTGTTCTTTCACAAACAAAAACATATCGTCTGAGGGACAGAGGAAAATATGGAGGCAAAGTCAGGGACATCCCTGAAAATCAGGGACAGTCGAGAGGTATGGTGCCTGCAACGCACCCATTCATATGTGTGCCTGATAAATACCCATTTCCCTGGTAGTGTAGTGTTCCCCCCTCTGCAGGAATCTCAACCACCATTCAAAGTAAATATAAAGGATTTTCCCTGGTAGTCTAGTCGTCTCCCTATCCCCCCCCACATGAATCCTGACCACCGTTCAAAGTAAATTAAAGGATTTTCCTGGTAGTCTAGCAGTGCCCACCCCCAGCATGAATCCTGACCCGTTCCTTGTAAAAAACAGACTTCTCCTTGGTAGTCTAATGGTCTCCCACCCCAGCATGAATCCTGACCCTGTTCCATGAAAAAAAACAGACTTTTCCCTGGTAGTCTAGTGGTCCCCCTACCAGACAGTGACACCTCGCTTATACCTAGAACAACCCATGAACAGAGCCGGTGACCAGCTCAGCCCTTCTCTCACCACCACAGCTGGCTGCTGACTGAGGTCCAAAAGAGTGCTACTGTAATGAATGAGCCCATTCATTACAGTAGAGCTCATTCATACATCAGTCAGTGGCCGGCCATGGTGGTGAGAGGAGGGCTGACCTGGTCACTGACTCTGTTTGTGGGTTGTTCTTGAAATGAGCGGGGGTGTCACTGTTGGTGGGGGGACCACTAGACTACCAGGGCAAAGTCTGTTTTTTTATATGGAATGGGGGTCAGGATTCATACTGTGGGGGTGGGGGACCACTAGACTACCAGGGAAAATCCATTTTATTTACTTTGAACAGGGCCGGATTGATGCAGGGGGTGGGGAGACCACTGGACTACCAGAGAAAAGTCTGTTTTTCACTTGGAATGATGGGGTCAGGATTTCCAGCGGGGGTACTAGGACTACCAGGGAGTTCTTTTACTTACTTTGAAATGGGGTCGGATTCATACGGGGGACCACTAGCCTACCATGGAATATATTTAAATACTATGGCTATGGGGGTTGGGAAATGTGCTGGGGTTGGGGGGACCACTAGCACACCAGGGATTACTGTGCTTATCAAGTCTACTGGGGGTCAGGGATAATGCTGGGGGGGGGGCACAGCTGCATTACTGCCAGCTTTTTGTAGGCAGTATTTAGTGCCATGCTACAGGTCACGCTAATGCCTGTAGTGAGGCACTATACTTTTGAATATGCCATGCAGCCGGCATACCTGGCCACTCCCCTGATTCCCGCCCCAGTATACATTTATTTTTAGTGTCAGTGCTATCACATAGCACCAGCTCTATTAGGGCTTCTGAATTTTGCAGCCTGGTGCAAATCCAGTGCTATTCCTGTGCTACGGCTTTGCGCCAGGTGCAATGCTTAGAATATCTGACTGTACGTGTCTTGGAATCCACAGGCCTGACCAGAACAAGCCTTGGAACATCAAGATATCTAGTCAACAAGACCACACATCCAAACTGTTTTACAAATCTCTTGAACAGTTGACAAGTTATTAAAGTGTAAAATTTGAAATTTAACATAGAATGCCCTGCTCAACACTAAATATAGTGGTGCGGTATAGAAATATTGTTTTTTATTCAAGTGCCAATTGACCCGATAACATCAGAAGTGGTGAAGCCACAAGAGATGTCATCAGATCAATCAGCAAGGGAACAAAAAATATTTACATTTCCAGTAGGGGGTAGCATATTCCATTAATGTTATACTGTACCTCCCAAAAAGTGAAAAGTAAATGAATTTCTTGCCATTTTTTGCTAATTGTAAAAAATCTAAAAGGTATCTATAATGAAACACCACTCTATTTGTAGATATTTTTGTGATGATCACATTTTGCACTCACGTTCATTTTTCACTGTCGTTTCATTTTAAAGTAATTCGCATTCGTTTGTTGCAAAAAAAATGAATTTCTTGCAATTATTTGCTGATTTTAAAAAAAACTAAAAGGTATCAATAAATGAAACACTACTCATTTTGTAGATATTTTTGTGCTGAATAAATTTCATGCTCACAGTACCATGCTATTGTTTTTCATTTTAATGTTATCCACATTTGAATATGGTTAGTACTGCTGCTGAGGTCAAATATTCCAAATGAGTTCTGAATGAGCCAGTCAAGACCTACTATATAGAGGATAATGGCTAGGTTTCAATTAATAACTGCACTGTATTCACCTCAAGTGGTCGCTAGGACAACGTAGTAAACCTTGAGAGCACAGCTCGAGAGGTTTATTGTTGTCCTGGCAACCATAAGAGATGAGAGGTGATTTCAGCCAGATTATTAAGCAAAACCTAATCATTATTTTTTATAGTGTATGGGATAAAACGGCAAGAAACTGAAGTGAAGATTAACGTACTTTTACTTGTTTCCCTGTAGCACCGCTCTCCCTTAGTGTAAGCTCTCAACACCATGGCTGTTCGTTGTACGGCGCTAGTACAAAGCCATGTATGCACAGATCGGGTTGGCAGTATAGCCTAGAGGTTAGAGGAACAAGGTGTGAACGAGCTTGGTACATCCAGCAGACCAGACCTGAGTTTGATTCTCACAACCTCCACTTGCATACTGTGTAACCCTGAGCAAGTCACTTAACCGCCCAGTGCTCCCAGGTCGCCCCTAAAAACAGGCACTTGTGCCTAGTGGGCCTTACCCGGCTACCAAAGACTAAAATAAAATAAATAAATAAAACTGCTGCAGTTTTTATCGTATCGTTATGACATCAAGAGGTGTTAACAACCTCTTGATGTCACAATGATACTATAACAACATTGCAAAAGTGTGATTTCAGTGTATAATAAGGGCTCCCCATACATTATGTATATATTATTTGTACCTAGAGTGAAAATATTTGGTTTTTCTCACGCTGGGTCTCAAGGAAGAAAAAAGATCAGCAATATTTGCCATCTTTTAAGTTATATTGAGAATTCGCTCCTTCATGTTCACGTATGGGGACTCAGGAGCTTTTCCAGGTGCCATGTTGTTTATTTGTGCTATAACAAGTCACAGTGCATTTGCCTTCCGGCGCAGGGAATTCACGTAAATATTCAAGTTCATTTTTGTGTTTTAAAGCTTTGAGAAAAAATTCTGTGATTTTGTTGGTAGTTCTAGCTTTCCCAGCCATAATGCTTTAACTTTGGAATAATGCTTTCTTGCATTTTACTAGCTTATTAGTGCTGGATGAACAGGACATTATCTAAATCAGAAATCCAAATTTCGATTCAGCTCTCTACTTCAAGTATATTATTTGAAAAATATAATAGTGCACCCAAAAAAAAAATAGAATAAAAATCAGAAATTACATTTTCTGGACATGGGATTAGCATTCCATTTTGATTTAAGGGGCTAGATGGATACCCATTTTTCTTGTTATACTCATTTCAGCACCTACAAGCATTTTTCTCCACTGGTTGACCACTAACGACCTCCCTCTATTTTCCTACCTACTCTAATGGCAGTAAATACAGAAGCTGTTGTTTTCTAACTAGGCAAATGAAGATGACAGAAATGTAATTTAGTATTCCTATAGGCAGGACATGGTACAGCACTGCTGTGCCGATGTAAAAAGAAACAGCAGTTCCCCTGTCTGGAATTATAAAGCTCTATGGGGAATGTATGTCTTCTGGATATTGAGCTTTGGAACAATTAATCTTAGATTTATGTATCATCAGGTCAGCAATGTTCAGAGCTATGAAGATCTCCGTTGCAAAAAGAAGAGTTCATTTGGAGACTTGTCATTGCTCTGTTCTCCAAACAGGGAGGTCACAGTGCTGGTTTGGGTGGATGGGGAGGAGAAAAAAAATTGATAACTTTTTTAATAAAGACTTATGGGTGTGCCTTACTATCAGGACATCAATTTTGCAATGACATTATTTGCAATGAGCTTTGCACTTAGTGGCATGACTAATATATTCTATACAATAGTATCTCAATTACTTTTTTATTGTCCTGTAATACTTCTTCTCCTTAATGATGTTAAGTGGTGCTCTGTTATGTCCCTGTTGCATTCAACTGACCATTTCCTGTATCTTCCTGTATCTACCTGCAATTAATCCTTAGTGGATTACTGTACCCCTCTTTGCTGCACTCATCGGTTTCATGTTCATGTCAAAACCGTACAACCACATATGTGTATGTTATGCCACTAAATGATGCTGACTGATGTTATTGACATTGCATCAGAAAAAATTAACAGTATAAATTAGTGAGAGTCTATCTATCAACATAAAAACATGATGATCATCACATGCAATGACATTTCCTAGTCTCCAGTAGATTGATACATGGTCTCTATGAGTATTTTTCCCCAAATGCTTTGACAAGTAAATTATTTAAAAAAAAAAATAGATTGCTTGCTATTCAAATAAGCCAAGCATATATGATAGCACTATGGTTTTAAAATAGTAAGGTAACATTTTTGTATGCAGTATATGCGTACCTGAGAAAAACACCAAGGGGAAAATTCAGACAGCAAGCTGCATGCCTAGCCTATGTAAATATTCATTATTTGCTTTAGCCGTCACTTCCTTTTCCAATTTTTCCTTTGGTACTTTTCTCAATTACACAATTATACATTGTAAACAAAAGTGTTACCTTACTATTTTGAAACCAAAGTGCGATCATATACAGTATGCTCACCTTATTTCAATAGCAAGTGATATGGTGGCACAGTGAAGAACAAGTAAAACCCCAAAGTGTTCTTTGACACTTTATCGGTGCACAATTTAGATTCAAATTTGCATTGCAGTGGGAATGACACATGATTGTCATTACAGGAAAGAGAAAATGGTCAGTTTTTAAAGTCAGAAAAAATTCCCCTCCTGGTTTATTTACTGCATTACATCAAAGACACAAGGTGTTGTGCAGAGACATAGAATTACAAGGACATCTTAATTTTATGGGCTGAAGGAGCAAGCTAGTAAATTCAGACGATTACCTCAGAACACTGCCAACTTTATGCACAGGAAGATGGGAAAGCAGTCAAGCAGCAATGTAGAGGCCTTAATATACACGGTGATCCCTTAGAGACTGTCTTCTCCTTTAAATATCTAGGCATCACCTTGGACTGTTCACTATCTTTTCACACTCACGTCACCAACATTGCTAAAGTACTGTACTAGAAATTAGGATTGCTGTATCGAATATGTCCACTTCTCACGTCTGCATCCTGTCTAAAAATTGCCTCCACAACTCTTGTTCCACTCCTAACCTATGGTGCTCCCCTGCTGCTCTCCTCTAACTCATCCTCCCTGTCCCTCATCTCCCAGGCATACCATAGGATTGGCAGGTTTGCCTTGGGGATTAACTGCTGCTCGCACCACTGTGACGTCCTCTCCTCCCTGGGTTGGCTACTCTATATAGCCAAATTGAGGTACTCCACCTTGAGTCTTATGTTTAAACCTGTCCACAACTTTATGCCACCCTGCCTCAGGGACCTGATTCGCCTCAGGCAAGTGCCTTGTACCCTCCACTCTGCCTCACTTCCCCCTTAGTCATTCCTAATCTATGCCTAGCTACCTCCAGGAGGTCTTTCTCATTTGCCACCGTCTCTGATTGGAACTCCCTCACCCTCCCTCCATCCTGTCCTGCTACTCTCTCCCTTTGTTTCAATCTAATCTGACTGCCTCCCTCTCATCCCTCACCTCCTGCTCCTGCTTCCGCAAATTTTCTACCCTGCCATACTTGCCGTGACCTCATCTTCACTTAATTCTATCTCTTACTCTTCACTTCCTGCATCCTGCCCTCTCTTCTCTCCCCATTTTACTTTTCAACCTGCTCCACTCCCTGAGCCTTACCCTCAGTTCTTAAATTGTTTTTGCCTAGCAATCTTGGTTTTAGTTCCTGACTAGATGTCAATACAGATGATTGCACTTACTATTGTATTTATTATTACTGTACTTATTGTTTTATTACTTCTCTGCAAGTTTGCACTGTTTTTGTACTTATTGTAACCCCGGGCCACCCCTGAAAAAGGGACTGTAATTGTCTCAGTGGACTTACCCAATCACCAAAACTCAAATAAATAAATATAATAATTATTATTGTTAGTGTTAGAAACAGCAGTTGCATGTTTTGCATACCTCATCCGCAAATGCAGCATACAGAAAGAACTGCTGGAGGCTGGCCCGGTGGTGATGAGGGTTGAGGCGCTAAATGCCACACCTCGCACCACACCGGTGACCTGGGTTTGGAGACAGACTCAGGGAGCTGGGGATCAGCGGGGGAGGGAGAAAATTGAGCATCTGGAGGACAGCTCTTCCCTCCCTGGGGAGGGATCCTAGGGCTGTTCGGTGTCCTTGTGACCCCTGATGGAGATTGGGGATGTTGCAGGATCACCAGCCAGAACATTGGGGTGGGAGTGCAACAGATGTCCGCAGGCAGACGTGTGGAGATGTCATTGCATGTTGCACTCCCGGCGGAAAACCTACATGTATAAAAATCCCCGACCTCGGTGATAGGTGATGGCAACTCCACCCACTTAGCCACACTCCACTGCCAGTTGCCCTCCTCTCCTGGGCCAAGCCCAGCCCAGCCTGACTTCAAGATAGAGCACCCTGGGCAGATAGGGCAGTCCTACCTCAGGGGGCTCAGAACCAGGGGGATAGCCGGGCTGGTTCCAGGAGATGGAGGCCTCTCAGGCACAGAGGTAGAGCTGGGGGCACTGGAGGATGCCCAAGAGAGCTCCTCGTGGGTTGGTGCAAAAACAGACAATAAAAAAAAAAAGAACTGCTGGGAATTATCTAGACCAGACAGGCCATTACCCTGCAATTAGCTGGATCACTCGCAGATCAATTAGCCAGCAGAATCCTCCTTGGTTAGCCGAGTAACCATTTGACTACTGTAGCACTGGCAAGGCAGGGCCTGTGATGACAAGCTGCTATGACCTCAAAGAAACCACCTCATTCAAGTCTTTGACCCCACAACTAGCCCTCTAATGAACAATTGACATCCAAACACCAAAAACAAACTCCCAAAACAGGTTAGTTATTTATGGTCGGTTCACAGCAGGTTCAGCATTATTTGTTTCAGTCTCCCTGCTGCCGGCACTTACTTAGTGATAGGGTGCCGAAAACCCAATTTATGGAACTTTTAAAGCAGCAGTATTTTTTAGTCAACAAACATTTTTCTCATTTAGTTTAATTAGCAGAAATATATTTTTAACATCCTTAAATTCATTATTAGTGTATTTTTTATGTTCTGATATATTTTAAAAACCTTTTTATACCTAACTTTATATTAAATGATTCATGTAATTAAAGACAGCTGCCACTCTCAATTTTTATTAAATCAGTTCTGTTAAGGTTACCAGTTAGAACTGCAAACTCGATTATTACTGTGGCAGTATATAGGATGGTGTTACTGTACCACACATTTTGGATGGTAAACAGCACAGCACTGTACCACGATATTTAATTTTTTACATGTGGAATGTCACGAGAATGGGAATTTTTTAAAACTTCAGATCCTGTCTTAGTCCAGGAATGAAAGATAGCAAAATGAAAAATAGGTGTATTAATGCTTTTGCCAGAAACTCATTATTGCTGGAAAAAAGTACATATTGACTAACAAATACTGCTGCTTTAAATTTAGAGCACTTTTCCTGGTAAACCACTGGCAAGCAGCTGCCACTGTGACCATGTTGCTGTGGGTGGTGGGGAACTGAGCACACATCACAGGAAGAGAGAGATAGATACTGCATGTGCCCACTGTAAAGCAACCAAAACACCTTCTCTGTCACTGTCTTTCTCTTTTGATGTCTGTATCGTGCTCACACACAGCACTACACACAAAGTAAGACAGCTTATGTTGTCCGTGTTGGACCCCCATCACACAAGCCAGAGAGACGAGAGAGAGAGAGAGAGAGAGAGAGAGAGAGAGAGAGAAAAGTGCCACTCACAACACTGAACATCTTGGAGTGTCTATAGGCCCCCTTACATGCAGTGATCTGTATTGCAATGAACGATACAGATCAACTGCAAAATAACTTTTTTTTTTGCGTATACAAGAGATCCATTCCACAACAGAAATAAACATTTTCTGATTCCACAATCCCTGCTTTTGTGGGGTCATCGAAGTCTTGTGCCATTACACCCTGCTGTGTACTTGTGCAGTTCCATTCTATTCAGTCTGATGACAGTCACTCAGGAGAGAATGCATAGCAGGCAGGGTACTGAGGAATAAAACCCCAAAGTTTTTCCACAAAATTCAGTAAAAGTTTACATTGAAACAGAGAAACATAGAATTTGATGGCAGATAAGGACCGCTTGGCCCACCCAGTCTGCCCATTTCCCTACCTAATGGATAAGCTGCGGATCCTAGTTAACCAGCAGCCTACTTCTTTCTACCCCTACCTCCTAGAATTGCCTTATGACTGTCCCATGCATGCTTGAATTCCACCACTGTTTTTGACTCCACAACCTCCTCCGGAAGGCTGTTCCATGCATCCACAAACTTCTCTGTGAAAAAATAGTTCCTTACATTACCTCTGAGCCGCCCCCCAATCTTCAAATTGTGCCCCTTGTTCTTGCACACCTCTTTTTTTGAAAGATGCTACCCTCTTGGACTTTGTTGATTCCCTAGAGGTACTTGAAAGTTTCTATCATGTCCCCCCTCTCCCTCCTTTCCTCGAGGCTATACATATTAAGCTCTTTTGGTCTCTCTTCATATGTCTTCCAATGCAGACCCAGCACTATTTTAGTTGCCCTCCTCTGGACAGCTTCCATCTTGTCTATGTCCTTGTGGAGACTGGGTCTCCAGAACTGCACGCAGTACTCCAGATGGGGTCTCACCAGCTGTCTGTACAGAGGGATAACAACTTCCTGTTTTCTACTGGTGATGCTTCTCCCTATGCATCCCAGTATCCCCCAGCCCTCCTTGCTGCCCTCTCACATTGCTTGCCCACCTTTAGGTCATCTGATATGACTACCTCCAGGTCCCTTTCCATTTTTATTGTTGTTAGTATCTCACCCCCCATTGTGTACTCTTCCCCTGGGTTTTTGTTTCCCAAGTGCACTCCAACAACACTAACATGGGTTGCTGACACTCTGTCCTTCATGGACTGTTAGGCAGTTTGAGCATGTACAGGGGGATAGAGTAAAAGAGAGATAGCCACAAGAGAGAATAGATATGGTGACACCATAGAAAGTGAGTTGTATGACACAGGGAATGCTGTTTTCAAACAAGCCTCTGTGGCAGTTGCTCCCTCTTTGACTATACACATCTCTCACTCTCAGTCTGTCTCGGTCTATCACTCTATCACTCCCATTGTGCCACTGAAGAGTAACCAAAATCCCTTCTGTGTGTGTGTCTCTCTCTCTCTCTCTCTCCCGGTCTGTGCATGGCACTCACACACTGCCCCACAGACTCAGTAAAAGAGCCTCTGGTGTTCCTTTCTCTCGATCTGTGCATGGCACTCACACACTGCACCATAGACTGTCTGGTGTTCATGTCAGGACCCCAATCACACAACGCAGGAAGAGACAGACACAGACAACTGCCGCTCACTCATAGAGCTGCACAGCTGTGACTATCTGTGTGTCTCTCTCTATGGGGACTACCACTCCAGCAACACTAGCATGCGTTGCTTACAATTCCTCCTTCACAGAGGGTAAGGCAGTTTGTGGGTGTGCAGGGAGACAGAGAGAAACACAGAGAGACACACATTTGTTAAGCAGTTCTGTGCAGTACAGTGCCCCTCTGCTGCCCCGTAGGACACAAGCAGAACTGTGCTCCATGTTTTAAGCTATGCCAAAATAGTTGGTGCATCCATAACTCTTCAGTATCACCGAACTGTGTCCATGCCTGTGGTTATTTTTTCTCTTACTATCCCCCTTGCCCTTGGCCTTTTTTTTTCAGATAGTAAAGGTGTTCTGTTGGGAGCTGGGGAGCTCGGTGTATTGTGTCCTGACCTCTTTCTTAGTGGCTGGAACAGTTTTCTTTCTTTTTTTTTTCAACTCTTTCTTATGGATCAAGTTATATCAGACCTCTTATTTTGTTTTTCTTTGTCATCATTGCTGGGTCATCTATGGTAGGGACAAGTATTTTCCACTCTGCACTTGTAGTGCCTCGCACTATGTTTTTTTTTATATCCCTCACCCAATCTGATCACTGCTGAGTAACCTATGAAGCAACAGGACTCTCAGGACAAGCCGGCTTTGCAGAGGGACATTTCATCCAATGCTTCTTCAAATAGTAAAATAAAACTTTTAAAAAATGACTCATGGAGCAGGCTTTATTTTTCTTAAAGAAAGCTAAAGCTGAAGGGAGGGCTAATAATCAGATTGTAAATCACTACACTAAGTATGGAATAGCCTCCTCATGATGATGGCTCCAATTACTTACAGAGAAAAAAGCCAAATTTGTTTCCTCCATTTTTACCTACTTCCATATTTTTTGAGGTTTGTTATTATTTTAATAAAAGTAGGTAGCAATGCAGAACAGTGGGCTCTTACCCCATTATAAGAACCGTGCATTCCAAATGGTATAAAGGATATATTTGAGGGTGTTTTGAGGGATCTATGTATCAGCATTACATCTCATATGAATTACCCTTTCTTTAGATTTGTTAAGGTTGGTAGCAATGGCTGCGGATGAGGAACTTTGAGTTTATAAAAGAATACATCCCCCCCATTTGACCATGATGTATGTTATATAGCTGTCAGGTGAACCATCTCGGCTCTGTCACTCACGGCCTTAGTCAGTCACAGCAAGTACAATTCAGCTTTGGAAATATTGGCAGAATCTTTAAGTAGTGTTTACTTTTGGGGCAAATTGTACAGATTATGATGAACCACTAGTAATCATTTTATATCAAGTGGAATTTTTAACAGCCCTACTTACACAGACATTGCTCTTTAGACTTATTGAACAGTCATCAAAAAATGCTCTATAGCCAGTATTTTAACACAGACTGCTATCTTTCCAAAATCACTAGCCACACTCTGACAGCTATAGCACAGGAGACTCTTTGCATCCCATTTTAACAAATCAACAAAAGGCGCTCCAGGTAACCATTTTTCTGGAATGGTGCTGTCAACAATAGCACATTGAAGAAACTTGACAAAACTGAGCACCCATTTCAAACAGTATGTACATATTACAGCTCCAAATTACTGAAAAGAAGAAATGCTGAAAACCAAGTCAAATAAAAAAGGTTTTATTCTGACTTACTAAAACACCATGCATAGTACAAAATGTGTGCACAAATAAAGACAAGACCATATAGCAGCAATCACAAAATACAGCATTAATATTGTTTAAAAAAGAGACAAAGCATGAAGGGACAGCAGTACACAAAGCAACAACAAAGCCCCAAAGGGCCAAAACACCTTAAGTTTCACTACGTCTAAGCAGAGCTTCTTCAGAGGTTAAGGAGCCACATGTTAACTCCTTATTTATAGTGTGATCAATAAAACAATTAATTTGATAAACACACTAAAACTCGGACAAATTCACAAATAAATGAACCAAAACTCATGCAAATTCACACTTAAATAAGTATACACATACTCATTTAGAGATCCAACAAACCCATTGTAAAGAATCATTACAAAAGATCTAATACAAAGAATAGTCAGCCAGTATTTTAACACAGACTGCTATCTCTCCGAAATCACTAGCCACACTCTGTGTGACAGCAATAGCACAGGAGACTCTTCATGTCCCATTTTAACCAGCAAAATAGTAAAATATTTGTAGAATAAAAGGATTAACCATGATAGATTTTTAATGTGACACCAAATTTTGATGAATTTAATTTTAATTAAATTTTAACTGAACTTTGATTTTTAGGAATTATGGCATTTCTGTATTATTATGAGAGAACTGATTTTGTTAACAAAACTGGATTTTGTTGGTTAAAATGGGACACACGGAATATCCTGTGCAATAGCTGTCATGTAAGAGTGTAACTAGTGATTTTGGAGAGATAGCGGTCTGTGTTAAAATACTGACTGCACACCACACTTTGGTATCCCAATGGTTTAGAATGGTGACTTTATTATATGCTTTTATGGCTGCATGGGTGGAGCCCTACAGTCACTGTGGAATCACATCACTGCAGGAGAAAACCGAAACTGATCTTCGTGTTCTCCTACAGTGATGCGGTCTCCGATCCACAGCGCTGAAATCACTGGTGATCTCCAGTGTCTCCTCTTCCCGTCCCATCTGTGACGAGCTTCCCTCCCTGGCACTGCCCCCCCCCAGGTGTACTACTTTCTACAACTGTGGAAGTGATGGCCACCTTGTGGAAAATGGCAGCTCCAATGCAAACTGTGAATGCACAGATCTGTTGGAGCTGCCATCTCATGCACAGCAGGCTCTGGTGCAGCAACAGCTCCAAGTATGCTTTTACTCACTCTAGCCACACAAAATCACCACCGTTGCTCTGGGCAGCCATATTGGCTCTGACCAGTGTTTGTTTAGACAAGCAGTTTATAAGCAAAGGTGAGTACTGGTTTATTCCTGCATTGCCTTTTCTTACAACTCTTCAATAAGCAAAAAGGACAATGCCTGTGTTAGTCGGATTGTTAAAAGTTCCATTGAATATAAAAAGATTATTGGTTATTCATCATAACCTGCACAATTTTTCCTGAGATTTAGATCTACTTAAAAGTTTCTTTGATATTTCTGAAGCTAAATTGTACTTAATTTGAAATAGCCATAGTCAGTATCAGGCAGGACAGACCGTGAGAATAAATGCTGAATATCATTTATAACTAGCATTTTCAAGTGTGTTTCTATGCTGCTTGTTGACTGCACCACTTTCTGGAACTTATTGTTGCTTTTTGGGGTTTGCCACCCTTGCAGCGCATCACTCTCCTTGAGCTCAAGAGACAATACCGTGTGGAAATCAATGCCTGTGTAAGCAAGACCATTAAAAGTTCCATTGAATGTAAGATGATTATTGGTTGCTCATCATAACCTGCACAATTTGCCCTGAGATTTAGCCCTATTTAAACGTTGTCTTGATATTTCCAAAGCTAAACTGTACTTAATTTGAAATGGCCATAGTCGATATCAGGCAGGATAGACTGTGAGACATACATGCAAGTAGTTCTTTATCTTAAAGACAGATAAAGCTGGAGGAAGGGCTAATAATCAGATTGTAAATTGCTATACTAAATATGGAATAGGCTCCTCAATATGATGGCTCCAATTACTTAGGGAAAAAATTCAGATGTGTTTTATTTCATTTTTACATACTTCCATATTTTTATGAGATTTGATACTATTTAAATAAAAGTAGGGCTCAATGCGGAACAGTGGGATCTAACCCCATTGTAAGAACTGTGCATTCAGAAATCTTTAAGTACTGCTAAATTTCCAGGAAAATTGTACAGAGTATGATGAGCAATCAGTAATTATTTTATATCCAGTGGAACTTTTAAGAGCCCTACTTACCCAGACATTGCCCTTTAGGCTTATTGAACAGTCATCTGAAAATGGTCTGCAGCCAGTATTTTAACACACACTGCTATCTCCAAAATCACTAGTCATATGAACATACAGAACTGCTAACAGATAAAGGCCCACAGGTCTATCAAGTCTGACAGATTATGCAGCTCTTAGTTTCATATTACTACAGCTGCCCCACACTCTGTGTCACAGCTATAGCACAGTAAACTCTTCATGTTCTATTTTAACTAACAAAATTGTAAAATATCTGTAGAATGTAAGGATTAACCCTGCTAGGTTTTTAATATGACACTAAAATTTGATTAATTTAATTTTAACCAGACTCTGTTTTTTTCTTAGGAATTTACCCAACATAAAATAGGATATGGCATTTCTGTATTATTATGAGAGAACTGTTATTGGTAATGAAACTGGATGTTTTAGTTAAAATGGGACACAAGGAATATCCTGTGCAATAGCTGTCATGTAAGAGTATGACTAGTGATTTCGAAGAGATAGCAGTCTATGTTAAAATTCTGACTGCTGCCACACTTTGGTATCCCAATGGTTTAAAATGGTGAATTTATTATATGTTTTTCAGACAACAAGCAGTTTATGAGCACATATAGTACCTTGAGAAGTATGGGGCAAACCATCCTATGTGAGTAGGTATGAGTACTGGATTATTCATGCATTGCATTTTCTTGTGTCTCTTCAATAAGTGTAAAGGGCAATAACTGTGTAAGCAGGACTGTTAAAAGTTCCATTGAATATAAAATGATTATTGGTTGTTCATCATAACCTGCACAATTTGCCCTGAGATGTAGCTCTACTTAAAAGTGTCTTTGATATTTCCAAAGCTAAATTATACTTTATTTGGAATGGCCATAGTCAGTATCAGGCAGGATAGATATTGAGGCATACATGCAAGTAGTTGTTTATCTTAAAGACAACTAAAGCTGGAGGGAGGGCTAATAGATTGTAAATTGCTACACTAAATATGGAATAGGCTCCTCAATATGATTGCTCCAATTACATAGGGAAAAAAATCCAAATTTGTTTTTTCCATTGTTACCTACTTCCATATTTTTTGAGGTTTCGATATTATTTTAATAAAAGTAGGGTGCAACGCAGAACAATTGAATCTAACCCCATTATAAGAACTGTGCATTCAGAAATCTTTAAGTAGTGCTAAATTTTAGGGCAAATTGTACAGGTTATGATGAACAGCCAGTAATCATTTTATATCAAGTGGAACTTTTAATAGCCCTTATTACCCAGATATTGCCCTTTAGGCTTATTGAACAGTCATCAGAAAATGCTCTGCAGCCACCATTTTAACACAGACTGCAATCTCTCCAAAATCACTAGTCACACTCTGTGTAACTCCAAAATCACTAGTCACACTCTGTGTAACAGCTATAGCACAGGAGACTCTTTGTGTCCCATTTTAACTAACAAAATAGTAAAACATCTGTAGAATATAAGGATTTACCCTGAAACATAGAAACATACACTTTGACAGCAGATAAGGACTGCTTGGCCCACCCAGTCTGCCCATTTCCCTACCAATTGGATAAGCTGCAGATCCTAGTTGTCCCGACAGCCTACTTCTTCCTACCCCCTACCAGAATTGCCTTCTCTCTGTCCCATGCATTCTTGCATTCCCCCACTGGTTTTGATCCCACAACCTCCTCTGGAAGACTGTTCTATGCATCCACCATCATCTCCATGAAAAAATACTTCATCACATTTCCCCTGAGCCATCCCCCCTATATCTTCAAATTGTGTCCCCTTGTTCTTGCACATCTCTTTTTCAGAAATATGCTACCCTCCAGGACTTTGTTGATTTCCTTGAGGAACTTGAATGTTTCTGTCATGTCCCTCCTCACCCTCCTTTCCTCATGGGCATACATATTAAGCTCCTTTAGTCTCCCTTTGTATGTCTTCTCGTGCAGACCCAGCACCATTTTAGTTGCCCTCCTCTCTACTGCCTCCATCCTGTCTAGGTCCTTGTGAAGATGGGGTCTCTAGAACTGCATGTAGTACTCCAGATGGGGTCTCACCAACTGTCTGTACAGAGGGATGACAACTTCCTGTTTTCTATTGGTGATGCCCCTTCCTATACATCCCAGTATCCCCCAGCCCTCTTTACTGCCTTCTAACATTGGTTGCATACCTTTATGTCATCTGATATGACTACCCCCAGGTCCCTTTCCATTTTTGTTGTTGTTAGTACCCCCCCCCATTGTGTACTCTTCCCACTGGGCTTTTGTTTCCCAGGTGCATTACTTTGTACTTCTTTGCATTGATTCTAATCTTCCATACTTTTGACCATTCCTCCAACCTTGCCAAATCCCTTCTCACCCTTTCCACCCCCTCCTTGTGTATCAAACCTGTTGCAGATCTTTGTGTCATCTGCAAAGATGCATACTTTTTCTTCCAGTCTGTCTGCAATGTCACTTATAAAGACATTAAAAAGGACTAGACCCAGTATTGAACCCTGTGGTACCCCACTACTAACCCTCATTTCTTCAAAGTGGACTCAATGTACTATTACCATCTGTGTCCTATTGTCCAGCCAATTTTTTACCCAGACTACCACTCTGGGACCCACTGCCAGGCTGGCTAATTTGTTTATTAATCTTTTGTGTGGGACTGTGTCAAATGCCTTGCTAAAGTCTAGGTAGGCCATGTCCACAGCCCCTCCCTGGTCTACTACTTTGGTCACCAAGTCAAACAAATCTATTAGATTCATCTGACATGACCTTCCCACTGTGAATCTATGTTGCATTGGGTCCTATGCCCCCACTGGCCTCTAGGTACTCAACAATTCTTTCTTTCAAAAGTGATTCCATCATTTTCCCCTACCACTGAGGTCAAACTAACAGGTCTGTAGTTTCCTGCCTCTGCTTTGCTCCCACTTTTGTGAAGTGGAATCACATCCACCCTCCTCCAGTCCTTAGGTACAACATCATTCCCCCATGATTTGCTAAAAAGGGTGGTCAGTGGTGTCACTATTTCTCCACTTAGTTCTATTAGAATTTTGGGGTGAATTCCATCACATCCCATTGCTTTGTCCACCTTCAGTTTTAGGTGTTCTTTCAGAACCCTTTCATCTGTGAATGGACTGGTATGGACTCCACTATCCAGATTACTTCTATTGATTGGATTAGGTACCTCCTCCTCCTTTTCTTTTATATATGCTGAGCAGAAGTATTCGGTCAGTATCCCTGCTTTTTCACTGTCACCCTCTGCCCACCCATCCTCCCCTTTATTAAGCCTCATTATCCCTCCCTTGGTCTTTCTTCACTCCCTAATGTACCTATAAAAGGTTTTATCCCCCTTCTTAACTGAGTTGGCTATATTTTCCTAGGTTTGGGCCTTTGCTCTTCTGACTGCCTTCCCTGCTTCCTTCTGCTTTAACTGGTACAGTTCTCTGTCCTGCTCCTTCTGTGTTTCCTTATACTTCCTGAAAGCAATATTTTTCTCCCTAACCTTCCCCACTATCTCTTTTGAGAGCCGTAGTGTTTTTTTTTCCTTCATTTTAATTTATTTATTAGCTTCACACAAAGGCTTGTTGCTTCTGTGATGGCAGTTTTGATGTTTCCCCATTGTTCCTCCACCCCTCCTTCTTGCCCGTTTGCTAGTGTTTTCTGAGACACTCTCCCATTTTCCCAAAGTCAGCCCTCCTAAAGTCCAGTACCCTCATGTATGTATGGCTTGACTCAAAGGCAGTGTTTATCATCAACAGCACTGTTTGGTGGTCATTTCTAAATTTGAGATCCTCTCTCTGTCCCCGTTTCAGAGTACCAGGTCTAAGATTGCTCCTTCCTGAGTGGGTTCCAACACTAGCTTTCTGAGGCATGCCCCCTGTAGGGCATTGAGAATGACCCTGCTCTTAGATGTGGCTGCAGCAAAGGTGCACCAGTTAACATCTGGCATATTCTGGTCCCCCATCAACAACAGCTCCCCTTTTTCTGCCATCCCAAGGATGTCTTCTATCACTTCCTTGTCCATTTCCTCCACTGAAATGGGGGTCTGTATGCAACACCTGTGCTGATTGTGGTGCCATTTCCTGTCTCCAGGGTGACCCACAGTGTCTCCTCTCCTCCCTGTTTACTCTTTAGTTCCATTGCTTTGATCCCTTCTCTTATGTAGAGAGCTACTCCTCCTCCTCTTCTACCCTCCCTCTCCCTCCTGTAGACTGTTTAACCTGGTATGTTGACATCCCAGTCATGGTTCTCTGTGTACCATGTTTCTGTGACTGACACCATATCCAGGTGTCCCTCTTCCATCAAGGCCACTAGTTTAGGGAGCTTGTTACCCAGACTAGGGGTGTTGGTACTGATTTTCCTCCATTTTCTGATGGCCTTAACATTTTTATCCCCATCCCTGTCCTTACTGCCTTTGCCTTTTTCTCCATTTACCCTGCTCTTCTCACTATCAACTTCTCTATCTTGGTGCTTACCTCACTAATGATCCTGTTTTATTGGGGGTCTGGGATTTCCCTGCTTCTTTTCAGTGCCCCCCTTGGCTAGTTTAAATGCTTGCCATTGAAGCACTTAAAACTATCATCTAGGATCCTGGTTCCCTTCCTGGCCAGATACAGACTATTGTAAAAATATAGGCTTGTAACCCTCCAGGTGGACCCCCAGTCCCCAATGAAGCCAAAACCTTGAGTTCTGCACTAGTTGTTCAAAATTGTTTGAATCCAATGTTGTGTAAATCCTAGCCTCACCCATGCCATAGACAGGCAACACCTCTGAGAAGGTTACAGTGCATGCTACTTGTCTAAGGCCCCTCCCCAACTCCACAGACTCCTTCTGCACTGCTCTGATCCCATTTCCAGCCAGGTCATTTGTCCCTAGGTGGGCAATGATGTCCAGTTCCCTCCCTGTGCAGCTGCTGCCATGATCCTGAAGATTCACTCCCTGTCCCTCCAGGCCATAGCACTGGGCAGGCACCTTACCTCCCTCTCCCCTCCCTCCCCCAGTTCTACCCCCTAACAATTGAGTACCACACTAGGAGTTGTTTCCATCCCCTGAGGGGTCCTGTGCCACCCTCCTGTGGTTCTTCTTTGTGGAGGTTCCCAGCATCCTCCTTGGTCTCCACAGTGGGAGCCTCCATAGAGGAACCATGCTCCACCAGAATGGTGTATGAATTGTGGAGAGGTACAGCTGGAGGAATGTGCCTCTGTTCCTCCACCCTCACCCTCCCTGAGCCCACTGTGGTCCAACCACTCCTCTTTCTTGGCAACCTCTATGGAATCAGCTTTTGCCCTGGTGGTCCCTGAGTGGGAGAGGAGGTCCCCTGAATCTTGGTCAACTGAGCCTGGAGATGAGCAACCACCTACCTCAGCCAACAGAGGTGCCTGCAGATGGCACAACACCACATCCTCCAGAACATCTCCTGGAGACTGCTGCTCCACAGCCACTGCACTGCACCTCTCCCATCATGTGTTATTTGTGGCCCCTCAACTGTTGTTTTGCATGCTTACTCTTTCCTCTCTCCGTTTACTTTTTTGGTTTTTTCTCCTGGCTTTCCTACTGCCTCCATGCCTTTACAGCCTCTGCAGTTCCTGTTCTGGGACAGAAAGTTCCTGTATTCCTTGGTAGTCTCCTTCTTACTTGCTTAGAGACAGACCTCCAGCAGCTAGGGGGTGAGGGAGAGCTATTCTTTTCCTTCTAAGATGTTGAGTCTTTTGTGCCTCTGTGATCACTCCCTTCCTTTTCCCAAACAGCAAGTTCCTGTTGTCAATCAAAGCCAGTGCCTATAAAAGTGGAACTGGCTAAGGGTAGGGGGTGGAGGGGAGGGAGGGCTGGCTATATAGTCCCAGTGGAGGTGTTCCAGCAGCTGTCTCCATCCTCTTGCTGCTCTCTGCCAAAAGCTAACTAGGCAAGTTTTAAATACAGACACCTGGATTTCTGTTGCCTAAGCCACACACCCTAATTTACAACTCTTCTCACCTAGCTAACAGCACAGATAACAGTTCTCTTCCCCAACTCAGACAAGCATGCCAACTCTTGTTTATTTGTTTGTTTTTAACCTAATTGAAGGTCCCAGTAGTAGAGTTCTAGTTCTTTAGTCCCAGTAGAGAAGTTCTAGCAGCTGCCTCCTTCCTCTTGCTGTTTTCTGCTAGATTTTTAATGTGACACCAAAGTTTGATTAATTAAATTTTAGCTAGACTTTTTTTTTTTATAGGAATTTACCCAACATAAAATACGATATGGCATTTCTGTATTATTATGAGAGAACTGTTATGGGTAATGAAAAAGGATTTTGTTGGTTAAAACAGGACACAGGGAATATCCTATGTAATAGCTGTCATGTAAGAGTGTGACTTGTAATTTTGGAGAGATAGTGGTCTGTGTTAAAATACTGGCTGCATGCCACACTTTGGTATCTGAATGGTTTAGAATGGTAACTTTATTATTCATTTTTTCAGCTGCATGGGTGGAGCCATGCAGTAATTTGGGGATCACATCACTGTAGGAGAAAACTGGAATGGATCTCCATGTTCTACTACAGTGACATGGTCTCCTGTCCACAGAGCTGAAGTCGCTGGTGGTCTCTGGTGTCTCCTCTTCCCCTCCCTTCTGCAGACAGAGCTCCCCTCCATGGTGCTGAGCCCCCACGGTGCACAACTTTCCACAACTGTGGAAGTGATGGCCACCTTGAGGAACATGGGAGCTCTGACACAAACTGTGCCTTCGTGAGTATCACACATGTGCAGATCTGTCAGAACTGCCATCTTGCGCACAGCAGTCTGTGGTGTGGCAAGAGCTCCGAGTACGCTTTTACTTGCTCTAGCTGCACAATATCTCCAGCGTTGCTCTGGGAATCCATATCGGCTCTGACCAAAGCTTGTTTAGACAAGCATTTTGTGAGCACATATAGTACATCTGGAAGTATGGGCAAACCATCCCATATAAGTAAGCATGAGTACTGGTTTATTTCTGCATTGCATTTTCTTATGTTTCTTCAATAAGCTTAAATGGCAATGCCTGTGTAAGCAGGACTGTTAAAAGTTCAATTGAGAATAAAATTATTGTTTTGTTCATCATGACCTGCACAACTTGCTCTGAGATTTAGAATTTTTTCATTTAAGAACTGTTACTGTAGTGAGTGTGTGGGACCTGTCATAAACAATCATGTAATAAAAGTCAATAGTAGCAGGAGTTGGGGACATAGATTTCCATCACATTACAAGGGGGATTTTAAACTGATATGAAATCCTTGAATGATCATAGGATGTCATTAGATCTCACAGAATAACAACTAATATAGTAAGGGGGAATCGGGCATAGGGTATGCATTGTATAATGGGTGCTGGTAAAGGGTGGTAGAATAGTGTTGAATAATGAGTAACACAAGTAAAGCCAGGGATTCCTGTTACCGGCTCTCAGTGAAATTTTCTGGTTAAAGGTTGCATTATAATAACCCTACTGATTACCTAAGATTAAGCAAAATCACATTTTCATAATGTTTTTGTATTCCCGGTCTTTTTTTCATTATCTGAACATTTACCCATTGTTTGATCAACCCCTGCATTTACCTTCCACAGAACTAGGCTAATTGATTCTAACTAGTGCCCTTGTATTTAGAAAGCCAAAAACAATAATGTAAAAGAAATGCTTCATGATCTGTGTCCCTCTGTTACTGTTTGGTTCTCCTGGCTTATATAAAGCTTGAATGTATCTTTTACGTTGCATGGATATCCAAATATTCATTATTGCTGACAAAAAAGATCTTTTGTATGAAGACATTGTTGACAGTTTTATTAACATAACAAATTCAAAAGACCTCCCCTCCTCTGTAGACATATAAATCATGCTGCTGTATTTATTACATATGTGGCACACCCCAGTAGCACTCATCAGTGGTTATCTGTTGAAGTTTTCAGACTCCACCCTTCTTCAGTAAAATATTATATATTTTTGTGTATATGACAGTTACTTTACTGCACTGTTCCAAGAGGAGAGGTCTTGTGAAAGTGGCTTCAGCATAGTGCCAACTCAGATTAATTGTATTTCCCTTATCAAGTTAATGCATTAGCAGCTGTTGTGGCTCTTGCCAGAATTTGTTTCTTTTGTGTTTTGTATTTGTTTTGGCAAGTCAGTTGATGACAAAGACAGTCTAACAGTCAAACCAAGGACTGTGATGCCTGTTCCTACAGGACATCTGCATAATAAGGTACAATTATACAATTTCTAATATTCAACCTGCCCTCTTTGGTTATACAGTTCTGATTTTAAACAAAAAGTCAGCAAGTTACAAAGAACAACACATTTTACAACCACCAGCCATGTTTCAATTACTTTACTCGAATTTTCTCTGTTACTGTGCATACTGAAGCAGTGAACAAGTTCCAACAAATGTTTCCCGCTTTTTAACTAATGCTGTATACTCATGTGGAGTCATAGTCAACTGCAGAACTATACTAAAGAGTTGGTTTAATGGCATGCTACTACCAGGTAATACTATGATATGGATCACAATGAGCTGGTACCTAGTGCTGAGAGCAATGCAAATTACTCTCTGAACTTTTGGCATTTATGTACGCCATTACATTTTTGCCTTTGTGAATAGTATACTTGACAGTCAGTGCAAACAGTACCCCAATGTGCTGCAAACTTTGCCTTTCCTAGCATACTTCTACTCATTTTTGATCACAGTCCCTTTTGTGTATAACACTTGTGCTTCCAGTAGAACTGTGTATATAAGTTCAGGTGGGAGGGTGCACATTTATAGTCACAACATGCAATTTGTGCCACTTTGTGGTTTGTTTCTGAGAACTGGGCCTATGGATTTCATCTGTAAAGATGGTTTCCTCTAGATCAGGGTAGAAGTACACTGAGATCAGTGATGGACAAGTCTACAATACAGTTGCCTGAATTATTGGTACAATGGTGCCAGCCAGGATGCAATACAGTAATACTGCGGTATAGAGCAAAATGCTGCAGTATGCTACAGGGAACCGTGTAATTCAATGGCAATTAAGCCTTTTTGTCATGCAGCATTTTTTGATATGTCATTTCCTGCAAGTTATTGCATTGCACCATGGCTGGCTCCACTGTAAATAGTTGACTTAAATATCACTCTCGTACCACCATTACTAAGCATCAAATTTGTTCCAGCATCTAAAATACATTTTTTCAGACAGCACACTTCAAGTTGACAATCTGGTTGAGCAATAAAGTAGTAACTAATATACCATTCTGTAGGTGGCCCCGTCCCATGATTAGTCAACTGATAACACCATACAGCTTAAGAAACCATAACATGCACTTGTTTTCTGTGTGTGCATAACTTCTGACAAAATGAAAATAGACTTTAGTG
The DNA here is from genome assembly GCA_016271365.2 of Neoceratodus forsteri. Lineage (NCBI taxonomy): Eukaryota > Metazoa > Chordata > Ceratodontiformes > Ceratodontidae > Neoceratodus > Neoceratodus forsteri. The sequence goes on along the minus strand of CM057455.1, from coordinate 759,707,355 downwards.
AAATGTTGACACCACTGCTTATTTCCCATCTGTTGGTGAGAGAAACTTGGTCTGAAATAATTGGCTGCAGATACACTGGTTCTTTCTACATAAGCTGCAAGTGAGCAGATTCAATAGTAAGAAATCAGATTCTTTTGGTTTCACTCTGTCACGCACCACTAAGTATGTGGGTTCTGGCTTACACATGCAGTTTGTCTGTGAGCTATCATATGAAGTGTACTGAAGCCACTGCATCAAAATATCATAGTTTTAGTGATTACAAAAGGAGTGTAATACTATTTTAGAGCTCCTGCAACTGTGAACTCCATCCAGTTTGATATTCCATCATCATCTCATATTTTTAATGTACTGTAGGAAGTAAGATTTAGACTTGGAGTAAAATCTGCATACGAGAAATAAAGCCAGAATGGTTCATTAAAACTGTTTTTTGTTTTGTTACATTTTACTTTTGATAAGATTCAATAGCGATCACTGTAGTAACACAATGGCTTGCATCAGTCACAGTGGGTGAGGTTAGTTACAGTGTATTGTCAGATGTTTATTCAGATTTCATAGAAGGGATGCATCACATAGTCATCTTGCCAATGAAAAAAGCACACTTTTTGGTATGGGCTTTATGGCAAAGGGGAGGTGTAAGATTTCCTATATTCTTATGATGGTGAAACATCCCTGTGAAATACATTATACTTTGAGAAGTGTGTGCCAGAAAGCAGGTTGCATGACCAATGTCCCATCCAAAAGGTTGACAACACAGTATGCACTGCATTGGGAAATTCCCCATGAAGCCTTGTACTTGTGTAGTAATGGAGTTATGGCAGAATGAGTAGGGTGGTTCTCTAAATGCTGACCAAAATCAATATTATCATGTTGAAAAAAAATCAGTTACTGTACAACTCTTTGCTTAGTTTAAGTGTTGAAACTATGTAGAAGGGATCTGAAAAACTTGTATTTAGAGGGAAAGCTTTTTCAACAGATAGTATAAAAGCTTTAACTGTACTTGCTCTGAGTTATCTAAGATGAATCTTAAAAGCGAGAAGAGTAACTCCCAATGTCAGTGTTATTTCATTTTAATTGTCTGCGCTTACTACTGATTGTCAACTTCCTCTGGCTACAAATAGCTATGATTTTGGAAGTGAGCTGATTTTTTTTAAACGGAAATATTATATTAACAAATCTGATATGTAAACATTTGCTTGGATGTGTCAGACAATACACAGTTATTTGTGTAGGGCTGTAAACCCCCAGTCCTGATGTTAGCTCAGTGCTTATCATTTTATTTTTTAATAGAAATAAATATTATGTAAAAAAACAAAACAATTTTGCAATGTTTGCCAAATTCACAAAATGTCAACTTTGTGAAGATTTTGGCAGGTGAAGTGACACTTTTTAAAGTGAAGTCATGAAAATTCACCATTGAAGCTGTAACCTTGCCATGACTATCCTAGACCTTGCCTCAAAAAAGGGTCACTTCCTCAGGAACATTTACTGCAAAGTAATGAAGTAGCAAGGTGTACAACAAGGGAAGTTTTTCATGAAGGTGAATTTTGCAACTTTACTGGAAGTTCACATGTGAAGTAAAACTTCACTATGATGAGCCATGTACTGATATATCTGTATACATTCAAACAGAAGAGAGAAAGAAGTAAGTGTCTCAGCTGGGACTTGAACCCAGTCCACCGAGAATACCATTCCAGTTACGCTACCAGCTGCACCACCAAGGCATCTGGAAACTGAGCTGTCCTGGAGCACATTGCTATTTCTCCAATACATAACCTGGGGTTGCAGAGATAATTAAATTTTTCCACATCTAGCTACAGGTGGAATGCCAAGCCAAAAATCAACAGCTACAGTAAGAAGCTAGTGATTAGTAAAAATGCTTTCTACTAGCATTGTTCAAGGCAAAGGTGAAAACTCCCTTGTTTTAGTGAACTATGAAATATTTTATTATAGAAAGTTAAAAAAGTAAGTACAAACACACTAAAATACAATAAAAATAGTTGTCTATTTTTAGAAGTGAACATCTGTATCTATTTACTAGACGTAAACACTTGGGGCTGGATTTCCAAAAGGCCCTTAGACCAATGCAAGGTACATCAATCAACCAGCTTGCATCAAATCCAGGTGGGCTGAGCACCGTGTGCAGTATTTTGAAAGAAAAGCATTCTCCGTAGCAAAGTCCCCCAAAATGATGCAAAAAGTCTGCTGTGTCAAAAACTGCCACGTGTGGACAGAATGACACAAGCTGAGTCAAAAATGCATGAGACAAGAATGACTCAAGCTGAGTCAAAAAAGATCATACAGCCGGCCCAGTGACACTGAGGGTTGAGGTGCTGGATGCCATATCTCCCGCTACGCTGGTGACCCAGGTTCAGGAACAGACTCAGGGTCATCAGGGGTTGGAGGGGTGGAGGAGGATTGAGCATCCCAATGGATGATCTCCTCCTCCTCCTCCTGGGGTGGGATCCTGGGGTGCTATGAGCACCAGATGCACTGGTGCCAGTGGAAGCATGGGTACCGGGACACCAGACGGCTCTTCGGAGTTGGGGTGGGGAGGACATTGTGGGCATTTGACAAAGGCATGTGTCAGCATGCCATCTGTCTGGAAGTCCATCCTCTGTCCAAATGCCCTCAGGCGAGGAGGGACCAAGGGAAGAAAAGTAGAAAAACACCTGCTTGGGCTAGGATGATGACCGATCCCAACCCCGATCACCTACCTATGGTCAGATCCCACTGTGCAGGCTCTCTGGAGGAAAGACGAGCAAGGTAAGGAGACAACAGAGTAAGCCTGGCACTCTAGCGGCAGATGACATGGGAGAGATTACGGGGATTGATCGGTCTGAAGGAGTGGACTGAGTGGGTAGTAAGGAGGGGATAAAAAGAAAGTGCAAAAAAAGATCATACAAGGGACAAGAATGACTCAAACTAAGTCAAAAGATTGATAGAGGGGTGAAAACAACTCAAGCTGGGTCAAAAAGATAAGTAATGTATAGAGCAAGAATGACACAAGCTGTGTCAAAAAGATGATGCATGAGGTGAGAATTTGACTCAAGCTGTGTCAAAAAGATGGTGCATGGGTCAAGAATAATTCAGGCTGAGTCAAAAATATGGAGGATGAAATGGCCAAGACAATGGCATGTTAAGCCCTCAAAATGCTTTTAACTAGTTTTGCAGGGGAATATTGGCTCTATAACCAACCCACTATGTAATCTACTCTCTCCTTTATATGCTCCAGTGTCAGTTAAACCATCTCTGGCTGGTCTAATACTGGCATGCATCTTCAGTACGGTGTCAACAGCTTCCACCTTCAAAAATCCCCAAAAAGGGGATGGTAGATACTGTAATATTTTTGATGCAAGACCCTTTACAACATGGTGCACCCATTTTTTTGACACACACCTGATGGTGCAGGCACTTTTGGTTGTCATGCAAGCAGTGTTAGAAAATTGGAATTAATGCAAGTTTTGACACAGCCCCTTGCATCATTTTTTTCTGGTGTAAGCACCTTATGTCATTCTCTAACCTTTAAAATGGAGCCCTGCTCTTTAACTAACATTAACCCATGTTATCACAATCATTTTTTGCTATTGCTATATTTCTAAATCCTTCCCCCTGCCTTTTAAGTTGTGGTGTATCAAACCATTATTATCTTAAAAACGTTTCTTGTTCACAGAGCAACTGAGAAGTCTGAGTCCTTTAAGGACTTTTCTTTTCAAACAACCAAACAGTATTGTATAAGCAAAAATAGAAACACACAAATACCCCTATCAGGATATTTCACAGCATACCTCAACATTTTTTACAATGATGATTTTGTAATGTACAGTGAATATAATTGTTTCTTAAAGCAGTAATATACCAACACATGTTTTAGGAGACAAAATCATAAATACACTACAAAACACACAAATACAACTGGAAAAAAATATTTTGAAGTCACTAATATAAAAAATATTAATTTCATGGTTGGATAGTGCAGTACTATGCCAGTTGGTGTGTTGCACCTTTCCACACCATTCCTAGCTGTTTGTTTATTGTGTCCCTTATTTTCACAAGACATTGTCATGCTAAATTAAAGTGCTACCTGGCATGGGTCAAGATAATATTGATCAGACTTCTGAGCAGCCCTGTTTTGCCTCTTGTGCCATCATAGTTTACTTTATTTGCCCATTGCACATATACAGTATATTATATGGCACAAGGGCATGAAAAATCAGTGCTGCAAAGCATTCAGATTTGTTTGAGCTCCAGCACCTGAGACCCCTTTCTTTTTCACTTATGAGAGGCACAATGTCCATATCCAGCAGAATGCTCATTGTACCTGTGATGTGAACATGGACTGCTCTCAGTGGAACTGACATAAGTACCCTTTCATCTGCCATTGTCTCCAGCACCATGTCATTGTCCTGCAGTGAGTCTTGCATTTCCTCTGCCTCTATATTGTTAGTTTCTTATAAAAGACTAGCTGTACTGTACCCTTCCGGTGATGTTGATGTTCATGGCATTGACATTTGCTGCTGCATCTCCCTCATCCCACTTTTCAGGTCTTATATCATTGATTGCACATGTAGTTGCCCTACCTTTAGACATTCTATAGTATCTTTCACCTGCTGACATTCATGCTTCAATTCATTTATGTTTTGCTGCATACAATGCTTGAATTTGGCTCTCTCGCTCTCTCTCTCCCACTCTGTTCCATGTTCTAGCTGTTTTCACATCATTCCCCATTCCTTGGTGCACCGTAGCTGTCTTTTCCTCTTGTGTACCCTCCGCCTGCTATTCTAGTGCTTCCTGGTCGTCCAGGTCAGCCTGCTGCTTGGACAAATCATTGTCCTCTGGACATACCAGCTGCTCTGATGCTTCTGTGTCCTCTAGATGGGTCAGCTGCTGGGGCACTTCCATATCCTCTGGACGGGCCAGATGCTCTGGTGTTTCCATGTCTTCTGGATGGTCCAGCTGCTTTTGTGCTTCTGGGTCCTCTGAATAGGCCTGCTGCTTGGGTGCTGCCCTGTTCTGCCACCTCCTCTTGTACATGGAATGTTGACATGAGGTTTTCTTCATGTTATTTATAAGAGGATGATTCATTGTCACTGGTGATGATATTACATAGTTTGGAAACAAGAAATACAGTTAGAATCAAAATACTTAAAAAAAGAATATTGCCCACCTGTGAACTACACTTATCAGCATCTGACTGAGGTGCAGGGTGCCCATCTGTAAAAGTGGACTGGGGACACACCTGGAAAAACAATAATGATTGTAAAAATTGTGGTCAACATTTGTTCGGTGGTAAGGACAGTTTCTATCAAGTTACTTAAAATGGTTGGTAGTTTGTGTGCATACAGATAGTGTTAACATTGTAATGCACATCAGTAAATACAATATTTAGTGAACAAGGGAACATTTGTTGTTGTTGTTTATTAGAAATAATGATTGAACATACACTCATTCACAATGGCAACCTAGTGCATACATTAAAAACATACGATAACAATAAATGACAAAATTTGCTTGTCACATTCATGGTGCTATACGAAATTCATAATAGTTTAGAGCTACAGTACTGGAATACTTATTATTCAAAACAATAATACAAAAGAGTGTTGTACCATATATTTTTCTAGGGCTACTTTCTGAAAATTCTGTGTTTTACTGGTGGAGCAGCATTTTCCTCTCCCCCTGCTTTCTGCTCATATGTGTGCTGCTCTTCAGTTGCATTACTGTTTTTCTCTTCCTGTCAGATCTGGTTACATTTGGGGTCCCATAACGTTTGTGGTTCCAATTCTGGTAGTCATCTTCAATCCAATATACAGTAATACAGAGTATTGCCTCTCAGTCATATGTACAGTATGTAATCTCATTTTTTGAGCTTGGTAAAACCTCCATTATATACTGTTACCTGACTTAACGACAGCCATCCATTTGGAACTGATTGGCAAACACTGTTTCTCACATCATAGATATGGCATGCCTCCCAGATTCTCAACATCTGATTTGTCTGCTCCTTGGTCCTCAGCTTGAGATTCATCACAATTCATGGCCATGCTTACTGTACCTGTCCATCTACTGTATAAATACTGTGCATTTTTGTGGCATGTAGCCACATCTTTTGGAGGAGATTGGCAGATCAAAGAACAATTGACTTTACACTACTATTATGACCAAGAAGCTGGATGAGAGATATAGCAATGTTATCCATGAAATGCTCAAAAATGGGACTCTGATGGTGGATAAATGGAAATACCTTGCAGTGACTGGAATCATTATTTCTCTCTCTGCTCTCTACAGACTCATTCAAACATGCAAAGAACATCCACACACGGTGACAGTGTGCACTAGGTGTGCATCTTTGACGTCATAATTACCATAAGCAAGATAGTCCTATGCTACCTCTGTGACCTTGAGCAAGCTACAAAATACTACAAGGTAATGAGATGTTCCAGGGCTGCCTCTGTGGTCTTGAACAAGCCATAGTACAGTACAAGGCAGTGAGATGTTCTGAGGCTGCCTTTTGTGGCCCTGAGCAAGCCATAGTACACTACAAGGCAATGACATGTGCCGGAGCTGCCTCTGTGTCTTTGAGCAACCCACACTACAATGCAAGGCAGTGAGATGGTCCATGGTATTTGGTGTGCCGTTCAAACATGTTCACAACAGTTGGCTGTAATTTTCAGGGTGTTGGGCTGAAAAACATATTGCTGCATTGCGGTGGCCCAGTAGGGATTCTGTTTGACTCAAGAGACATACGTGGTGTTGCTGATAAAAGGATACAAGTCATTTTAGGTGTGTTATGGCTTGGTGATGGCATTACTGTGCACTGACTCAGAAGGGGACTGCTGAAGCTACCACTGTTGCTATGCCCACTAGTTGTAGGAACTACCTCCACATCCTCCCCTTCCCCTACATACTCCCCCTCAGTGGCACCACGTAAAGATGATGAGGATGAGGGACCAGGACCAGGACCATCTGCAACTGCTTCCTTCTGATGTTTAAGCCATCAGAGAGGGTGCCGGTTCTTTAAATGCATGTACTGACCACCAGTGCCTAGGTGGCTGCCCTTCTTTCCCCTACTAACCCGTAAGTGACGTGCCTGACATATTGCCACTGTTTCATCTTCTGGGTCCATCATATAGAAGTCCCACACTAGGGATTTTGTTTCCCTAATTATCTTCTGATGCCTGGACTGGGGTAGTGGAGTTGAAGTATGGGGGGGGGGCACTACTGTTTTTGTAGTGTGACTTTCTCTCATCACATCAAGCATAGTGTAGGTGGACCTTCCCTGACATTTGGTGGTTAAATCAATTCTGCACTTAAGAACCCGTGCACTGTCATCACTTTTCTGCTTCTTCTTCGCCGGTTCCCATATAGGATCCAACACCTCATCATCACCATGACCAGGACCGTCATCATCATCTGCATGCCATCCACTGTTGATGTCCTCCTCATGCTGAACCTCAGTCTTAACAGTTTGTTTGTCCATCGTCTTCACAGCAATGGTTGTCATGGTGGTGTCATGGTGGTGTGACCCATGTTTTTGGGCATTCCAACATTCTCCTTCCCATTGCCTGAACTGTATCGCAAGGAATACTGCCAGCACCTCCAGAAGCAATGGAGACAGGAACATGCTCCACCTTAATTTTATCAGATACTGCTTCTGCTGTAATTGTCAGGCTGCTTGCACTATTACCACCTCACACATCATCACCCACACCCACTTCCATGGCTGTCATAGAGGTTGCCGAAAAAGTTAGATGCAGGAAAGCCACTGGTAAATACTCTAGCACTGCTGCTATCAGCGCCCATCCCAGAGCACGTAGAACTTGTTGATGGCATCTCCAAATCAGAAGACATTCCTTCTTTCACCATTTCAAGTTGCACCACTTTTTATAAACAGTGCTAAAGTCTTGCCTGTGTGGCTCACTCCTCTCCCTTTCTTGTTTCTCTTTGCTGGCATTCTTCTTTGCTAAATGTTTGGTAACATGGAAAACTGATACTTTTGGACACTATTTCTCATAGCACATGGGGGTACAACAACAGGTTGGGTAGGGTACTTGAATAATTAGATGGATTTCTAAAGCTTGTATGTACTTTTCCAAAAGAGCAGTACCACATCACAGTCTGGGAGGGATACCACTGGTGTTCTCAAACAGGGGAAAATTTAGTCAAATACAGGAAAATTCAGTCTGGAAAACTGATTGATACTTTTGGACTTTCTCACAGCACATGGGGTTACAGTAACTGGTCAGATACAGTACCCTAGTGATAATATGGATTTCTCAATCACATACATACTTTGCCAAAAGAGCAGTACCACATCACAGTTTGGGAGGGATAACACTGGTGTTCTGAAACAGGGGAAAATTCTGTCAAATACAGGAAAATTCAGTCTGGAAAACTGATATTTTTTGACATTATTTCTCAGAGCACACGGGGGTACAGCAACAGGTCGGGTAGGGTACCCAAGTGATTAGATGGATTTCTAAAGCTTGTACATACTTTGCCAACAGAGCAGTACCACACCACAGGCTGGGCAGGATACCACTAGTGTTCTCAAATAGGTGAAAATTCAGTCAAATACAGGAATATTCAGTCTGGAAAATTTATATTTTGGACACTATTTCTCACAGCACATTGGGATACAACAACAGGTCAGATAGGGTACCCAAGTGATTAGATGGATTTCCAAAGTTTATTCGTACTTTGCCAACAGAGCAGTACCACATAATAGTCTGGGAGGGATACCACTGGTTTTCTGAAATGAGAAAACTCAGTCAAATACAGGGAAATTCAATCTGGAAAACTGATATTTTTGGACCCTATTTCTCACAGCACACGGGGGTGCAACAACAGGTCAGGAAGGGTACCCGAATGATTAGATGGTTTTGTAAAGCTCTTACATACTTTGCCAATAGAGCAGTACCACACCACAGGCTGGGAGGGATACCGCTGGTGTTCTCAAACATGAGAAAATTCAGTCAAATACAGGAAAATTTAGTCTGAAAAACTGATACTTTGGGACACTATTTCTCACAGCACACGACGAGGTGATTCCATGTGAAAACGGCGATCATGGAAAGGCCCATTTGGGCATGTGTACATCACCAAAATCAGTTTTGGTGATGTACACTAACCTTACAACAAAAGGTGCATGACAGTTAGGTTTTCATTTTATGTGAGGCGAAGTTCTCAACTCAGGGGGTGCATGTCGGGGTGCAAAGCTAAAATAAAAGGACCCCCCCCCCGACCTGGTGCAAAAAATGAGCTCGCCAAGAACTGAACCCGGCACCCTCCCAACCCCAGCCTGCTACCAACCCACCATACCACACTGTCAGCTTGGTAGCCAACTGCCGCACTATACCCCATAAACCCTCCCTCCCCGTCTGCCCATCGCATGGCATGGTCCCTCCCCATCTTCCCACGTATGTGTATACATAGCGACATCCTGTCACTAAAGCCACCAAACCCCTATGTGGTCACTCTCCCTGCCTGGTAGCACTGTGCACAGGCACCTGACTGAGTTATCCTTTTTGAAAGTGCTCAATTGCAGTCACCATCATCATAGGCTATTGACAGGGCAACAATAACAGGTCGGGTAGGGTACCCAAGTGATTAGATGGATTTCTAAGGCCTGTAGGTACTTTGCCAATAGAGCAGTACCACACCACAGCCTAGGAAGGATATCACTGGTGTTCTCAAACAGGGGAAAATTCAGTCAAATACAGGAAAATTCAGTCTGGAAAACTGATATTTTTGTATGCTATGTTTCACAGCACATGATGGAGGAACAACAACAGACCAGATAGGCTACCTGGGTGAGTAGCTGGATTTCTAACACACAAGCTGGGAAGGATACCTCACTGCTGCTATGCTGTTAAAATGTTTGGGGGGCAGCAACAAGGCACAGGATAGGCAGTTTTTTCTATTATTATCAAAGCACAATGGATAAAAAGAGGAAGGGGAGGGAGATTGCAAAACACAAGGGGTAGGGGTGGGAGCAGGGCCAAGGGGTATTCAAATCAAAACACACACACACACACTCACTCAATCACTCAGTCAGACAGTCACAATCACCACACTCAGACTAAAAAACAAAGAAATTAACCTAACGCCATAATCTAGCACACAAAAAAGCAGGTTTGAAAATGTTTAAACAGGAAATATTTATGTTTACCTCCACAAGCTCTCCAGATTCATTAGCTGCTGTGCCATCTCTCCTCACTCTCTGAACACTGAGAAATGTCTCCTCAGCTTTCTATTGTCTGTTCAGCCACATGTGACCTCTAACCCCACAATACTTTGCAAACTTCATCTGTTTGGAGTAAATGTTGCCACCATTTTTGCCTTAATGACTTATGAAGTTTGCACCATCCGTAAAGCGGTCAAACTCCATGAAATGCAGACTTCATGTTGCAGAGTATTTCATGAGGTTGTGCTGCTCCATGAAATAATCCACAGACCGAATTTTTGTGACTTCATACACCTCTGTCTGGGCTTCCATCACATAGGACCAGTGCCAGTACCAGAGTCCTGATCAGTACTAAACCTAGATTTCTCTTCTGGTTACAGCTTCTTCGGCACAGAAAGTAGAGGTATGTGTCTTAGAGACAGACATTTCCATGTTTGGTAGTCCACCTGAGTGGTACTGATCCTGAATGATTCCCATTATTGTCAAAGTGCCATCACTAGTTGCTTGGCAGACTGATATAGTCTGCTATAAAAATACTTCCTCATTGTGGTAGGAGCTGTTTGCTCCTTACCCCTGTTCCTTATGAAATAATCAAAGTCCTTGTTTGTTAAAATTGCTGCTAAATATCAGCTGAGGTTTGGTTTCAGAAAACTTATTTCTGTCCTTTATTCCTGCAAATCTGTTGCAACAGTACTTCTATTCCCCTGTTTCTGGACTTTCTTTCTTTTCAACTGCTATTCTTCGTTTTTTTTTCTCACTCCATTCCCCTACTCATAGAATGTCCTCCTGTGAGTAGTCTTCATATCTCTAGTCCTCTCTATGCTTATTTTCCATGTTTTCTGTTAAACAAAATGTCTCAGCCTGGTATTTTTACGAATGAAAGAAAGCGAAGCCTCCTCGCGATGGTGCACACAGCCGCACTGTGCGAGTGTGTGAGAGGACTTTGCGATAGTGCAAATATTCCCTGAATTGAGCCATTGTGCTCAACACAGCTCATTTTAGTTATACAAAGAAAGTCAGTATATATAGAATAATGCATATGTAGGTGGTTGATATGAAGTTTTTTTAAACACCCAAGGTGTGTGAGCATAGAGAAACCTCGTGAACAAAGCTCGAGAGGTTTCACTATGGTCTCACACTGAAGGTGTGTAAAAAAACTGAATGTCAACCGCCTACATAAGTTTTATTTTTTATAATAACTGGTGCAAAATAGACTACCTTACATTATGGTCGTCGGTTCGAGTTGAGTAAAGTAAATCACGATCTCATGAATGAAGTTAAAAAAAATGTAACTTGAAAAAAACATTTTTTTTAATATTTATATTGTTTGTCAAGTCCTTTCACTTCAGTTTGTGTTGTTTCATCATCTAGATGGGTAGGGTCTTTACACTCGCTGTGGAACCGAGGTGAAAGTTCATGCCACCTGTGGACACAATATGGGTAGTCGGGAAAGTTCGCTTTTAGTGGAGAGTCTTCCTGCTTGGTAAATACTAAAATTCAGGAAAAGAAAACGATTACACTTTGTTACTTTGCCCTGTATGTTTTTGTCAAAATGGAGGTCATGCTGTGAGTTTTAGTCTGTGATCAGAGAACTGTCTGTTTAATTTGTCTGAACTGCTGCAGGCTTCTCGGCACGAGACTGTAAAAGTCGTATCAACCTGCGGGCTGATAAGACTTTTTACAACACTCAAAAACGGGTTGACAATGGGGTTCACCAGTTATTATTGTGCAGTAAATAGTGCCACTTCTGTGCATGCTTAAATAAGAAAGAAGTAACATTTGTGCCAGTGTTGCATTGCAAGCTTCAGAGTTAAACAAAAGCAATGTTTAAAGAGAGCCGCTAAAGCGAGTGTGACGTTTTTCAAACTGCAGATTGTATAGAGGTGCTTAAAGTACCAAATTTGTGTTACTTATTCATATGTGGAGACATTTTAGGCAACTACCTTCTGTAGCTTCCTGTTGAAATCTTTGTACTCATACAGGTTATATGATTTTAGAGCAGAACATTGAAGCATACTGACCTGTGATAGAGTGTGTATATTAAACAAGCTTTCCAGACCCTCTACTCAGCTGTCTATCTTTCTACTGAGCCGTCCGGCCCTTGCTCCATCCTTTTTATGATAGAGGCCGATGGGAGGAGCCTGTTTTCTTTTGAAAAAGGGTAAATTAGTTAATTATTAGTGGACTTCAGTTGTAAGATACCAAAAAGTAATGAATATGGTTAAAGAATGAATAAACTGCATTGTAAGTCACATTTAAAGTAATTTTTAATACTGAATGTTAGAGTTATGTTGTTTGGGGAGGAGCTTACCCAAACCATGCGATCTGTATTCTGTATATAAGGAAAGAAGAAATTAAATTAGAGTAGAGTGTGTTAGGAAGACAAACCTACCAGAGGTCTAGCATGCTTCTAGACAGAGAGCCTCCAGTGATGTTAACTGTTGAGATGCTGTAAATACTTATTTTGTTTTAGTCTATTTTATTTTCCACTGTTCAAGTCCATTTTATTGTTTTTCTGCTTAAAGAATAAATTAAATTTTTCTGAATCCTGACCATTGCTGGACTCTATTTGTTATCCCACGTGTACACTCATCTTATAGTAGTCCATATCAGGAGACATACTGTAACTGGGTGGGGGGCATTACTTGTTGCAGCAAATGTGGAGGCCAACAGATTAGCACATGATGCTTGGCCACTTCTGTGGCTTGTCAGGTTGTGTTTGCCCACCATCAGGCCACAGTCCATTCGGGCCAGAAGGACAATAGCACAATACAGCCAAATCCCCTTCCTGAAGACTCCTACATCAAAGATGACATACTCTGCAGCCTTTGAAGTCATCTGCAATAGCCAGTCCTTGAATCACTGCCTCTACCAAGGTTGGCAATTTTACCTCAAAGGACTCCTTTTATGGTCCAAGACAACTGACTCTGGAAGAACAGAAGAATGATGCCGCCTACTAACATGGGGGGGGTCTTAATCAAACAAGCACATCCAGACAAGAGACTTACATGGTTTGGTTGGTAACATCTCAACTTTATTGGACAACTCATTGCAAATTAAATGCAAGAACATCCAAACCTATGTTCATATTTATAATTCTTGTATCCACAACAATCTATGCAACATACAGATGACAGAAATCCAGCTACATATTCCTGCTTCTAGACTTTGGGATAGAATATATATGGACATTTTAAGACACTTACTAACAGCCACCATCATTAACCACTGTTTAAAGACACTTATCTCAAACAGTATAATCTGTATTTCTGACACCAGCAGAAGTGGATTTTGATAAATTGGCTCATTTAATACAACAACATACAATGGGGTTGGATTTATTAATGGTAGGCGATTTTAATGCAGCATGGAATAAACCAAGGGGTAACACCCTAAAGACAAGTTTCAATTTATTAAATTTGCACCAAAATATTGCAGTTTCTACAAGGAAAACATATATAACAAATGAGGGGAATATATTGGATTTAGGTTTTTCCTCAGATGGAATCAAAGTTATTTCTATGGAAGTGAAGCAGCCTATATTTGGGGATCATTTCTCTATTGTATGTGTGGGGGAAATAAAAAATAAGAAGGAAATATTTGTAAACTCAGTCCCAAAGAAAGTAAGGCATCAAAATTTTAAAAGATATAGTAAAGAAGCCTTTTTGTATGAATTAAGAAAATGTAGGTGGGACAGGTTGTTCTTAATCCCTGATTTGGATTGGGCCATTGAGGATTTTTCTAAAATGTTTGTACAGGCATGTGATAAGGTTGCACCCTTTGAAACTGGTGTCTGTGAAAAGGTAAATGTTCCTTGGATTACAGATAAGATAAAATATAGTATACGTCATAAAAATAAGTTATGGAAAAAGGCCAATAAAACACTGGACCCTGATGACTGGATTAAATATAAGAGCAAACGGAATAAGCTTAAAGAAGAAATTAAAATGTCAAAAAAACAGTATTATAGAACTAAGGTAGAATATAGTAATGATCCAAGACAATATTGGAAATTGATAAAATCATTCGAAAATGTTGTGGAAAATAGACAGCCTATCCAAATCAGGGAAGGGGATATTTTATTGTCAACATTTGAATCTGCAGAAAGGTTAAATCAATATTTTGTCTTATTACCTGACATAGAAATTCCAAAGCAGCCCTATATAGAAGGAGGCCAAGGGGATAAGTGGCCATTAAATAAAATAAGGTTCAGGTTTAAAGTAATAACCTGTAAAGAGGTAAAGAGAGAATTAAGGAAACTTAAATCAAATAACACCTCAGGTTTGGATAAAATACAGAATAGGTTTTTAAAAGATTCTTTGGAGGTGATTGCTCTTATTTTAGCAAGACTCTTTAATTGGAGCCTGATGAAAAATAAATTTCCAACCCTGTGGAAACAGGCAAAGATTGTACCAATTTATAAAGGTAATTCCCCAGTGAAACCAACAAATTATAGACCGATTTCACTATTGTCGTGTCTGTCAAAGGTCTTGGAGGGACTGGTAAGGGGACAGTTGAGTAAGTACTTGGAAACAGGCTCTCTGCTGTCTCCTTGCCAGTCAGGATTTCATAAAGGGTATTCCACGGACACCACACTCACTGATTTAATTGATAACATTGCTTCCCAGTTAAATGGGGGAGGATCGGTGGGGGTGGTGTTCGTGGATCTCTCCAAGGCCTTTGACACCATAGACCATGGTAAATTGCTAGGGAGAATGAAGGAATTGGGAATAGATAGTGAAACTCTTCCCTGGTTTGATTCTTATTTGTCAGGCAGAGTTCAACAAATTTTTCTTGATGAAATTTCATCTAAACCAGCTTTTGCAAGTAGGGGAGTTCCCCCAGGGCTCGATTTTGGGCCCTTTGTTGTTCTTAATGTATGTAAATGAACTCCCAACAGTGGTACAAAATTCAGTTTTGAGTATGTACGCAGATGACACTGTTCTGCTAGCTAGAGGAATTGCAACTCAAGAAATAGAGAAAACTCTTCAGAATGACTTTAGTAGGATGGAAGCAAGGTTATATAGATTGGGGTTGGTATTGAATAGTAAAAAAATTAATTCAATGGTATTTCATAGTATAGGAAGAAATAAAAATAAAAATAATTTTCCAAAAATTTTAATAAAAACAGTTAAAAATGAATCCTTAAACCAGGTTGAGTCATATAAGTATTTAGGGATTATTGTAGATAGTAGTTTGAGTTTTAATACTCATATAAAACATCTTGTTTATAAAACAAATAATAAATTAGGGGCCTTTCGTAGATCTAAATATTGTTTGGACTATCAAATGAGGAAAGATATAGTTAATCAATTGATTATTCCTTGTATAGAGTGTGGGATTCATATATATGGTATGTCAAATAAATCAAATTTGAGGGCAATACATGTTCTTTATAATAATTTGGCTAGATTTATACCAAATTGTGAATATTACACTCACCATTGTGAAATGTTTAAGATCTTAAAATGGGAACATCTAGAACAAAAAAGGGACGAAAAATGGTTGAAACAAAAACATGGGGTAGTTCATAAACAAAGTCCTAAGTATCTTATGGATAAAATTCCATCTTTAAAGTATAATCATAAACATAATCTAAGAGATAAAAGGGGAAGTAAATATGTAATGCCTAAAATAAATAATAAATATGGTGAAAGTTATAAATTTGTGGGCACCTATTGATTTGAAAATGAAGCAGATTCAAAAATCTGAACTTTTTATGACAGCCATTGATAAAGGGTTGCAAATAAGGTGTATGTCGTGTAATGGGTGAAAGAAGTTTTTTGGGAGACATAACACCATAAACTGTAAACAATGATTCTAAAGGAAATGTCCTATGTAGAAATGCGATGTTTTTTGAAATGTAGATTAATATTAACCATGTTTGTATAGTGAAACTGTGTAACATGTATGTACAGTATGTTTATATAAACTATGTTTGTCTAGTAAAACCGTGAAATAAGTATGTTAAGTATGAAATAAAGTAATGTTTAGAGTGTATTTTAAGTGCTTTTTTAAAAAACTTATGAGGAAAACAGGTACATCTTGAAAAAGGGTCTGTGACCCAATGATGTTGTAAACCATCTTTACCTGTCTAAAATAAACTTTTACTACTACTTACTACTACATTTTAAACTCTCTTCAAAAATTCACTCCTTATTTAAGACATAGACACTGCAAGTGTGATTGGACTTTGTAAATACCTGTTGCATCACTAGGACCAGCACTCATCTACCAGTTCTCCACAAGTGGAAACCCTGGTGATACAGAAGAAACACTCTTTTCAACAAAAATACTACCCACCAGCATCCATCTAGTAGATTTTATATTCAAGGACAGCAGTGTTAGTATATAAAGGACTTGAAACATTTATTGCTATAGTACAGTTAACACCAGTTCGAAACAGTTAAAAGTTTATTCTCATTTTATGTTTTGATTGATACCTGTCATCCTCTTTGTGTTTATGTTCATGTTCATGTTTTTGTGTTCATGTTTCAGGTGTTTATGTTTCTTTTTCACTGAGAGATGACACAACTTTCATAGGTAGTGACACCCGCTGTAGAACCTATGCCTACAATATAACAACTTTTTTCAGAATTTAAATAGTAAGTAGATATTTTGTGATTTATCATATCTGTTATAGAGTGCAAATCTTCTATTATATATAGGTGTTGTGTTATATTAAAGTATGATGCAGTATAACTATATTATACATATTATGTTGTGGTTATAATGCCATACTAATTCATTATAATTATACTTTAAATATTATTGCAATAATTAATTGGGATTCTTATGGTGATTACAATGACTGATTTAATGCTTATAACTGACATATATTATATCATATCATACCATAGCATATCATATTGTGGTATATGATATATACTACAATAACCTTCTATTTATATGTTTTCAAACACTACCAACTTCTGACTTTACCTAGCAATATACTAATTTTACTGGATCATGCCAGAAATATTCAAGTTTTGACAGCTTAAGGCATCCAACCTTTTCAGGCTCGGGAGCAACATTTGTAATTTCTGAATTGGGCAAGAGCAACACCAACATGCAGCACATGCCATTTACCATGTATGGTGCTTACTATGCCCAAATGTACACATATATGTACTGATCTGATCAGATCTATAGTTAGAATAATCACAGCAGTAGTCAGTATTGATTTATAACAGCAATTTTATCAAGTACTTTTAAGCATTTAGTATTACTTTAAAAGTCTACCTCAACAGTGATCTGCAGCATAACACCCAGGTAAACTAAACTAAGCTCTTTTTACTATTTGACATGGAGCACTGGGAGGTTAAGTGACTTGCTCACAGCACACTGGCAAACTAAACTCCCTCAACAGTAGCAATTCTCCCTTAGATGTCATCACTACACAGCACTACCCTATTTATAACATTTCAGCACACAATCAAACTAAACTCCAGCACTGATAACAGCCTGAGGCTGCAGTATTTCAAGCTTAAATGTACCATTTAAACAAAAAGTGCACATCTCAACATGTGTTCATTTATAACACCCTGACATAGCAAAAGCTCATCATTAGCAGCATCAGAATTTGCTTTGTGAAAATGTGCCCCTTTAAAAAAATATTAAACATTTATAACAATGTTCAGCAATTATAACAACTCTGCACTTTCTTTGAAGCAACACTGTAGCACAGGGAGTCAGCTAAGACAGCCTGCTGTTGCAGTGTCCTTCAGTCAGTCATCCAAACGTCAGCAGTAATTTTTCAAAGCAGCAGCGGTAATTTGTCGAAGGGAGCCTGCGTTATACAGTGCGTAGTATGTGTTTGGGTTTTATTAGCAGACTCATTTGTACTTTTATTTAGCATTACCTAGCATGGACCTGGAACTGACTGTAATCAATCAATAACACTCATAACTAAAGTGGTTTTACCAGTCGAGGAACATGCTGAAAACAGAGCCACTATTAAGGCCTAGTCTCAATTATTTAAGCAATAAACCATGACAGGGTGTGGGTGATGCTGGGTTTACCCACACCTGGTGTGGTTCGGTCATGAGGCCGCAGGCTGAGTGACCAAACCATCCAGATGTGGGTAAATCCCAGCATCACCCACATCCTGGTGTGATTTATTGTGATTATACAATGTTTCCCTTGATTTTTTTGTAACAAAAAGTTTTTTCACTTTTACTCATTTTTATAACATTTGTCATTCCACCACAAAAAATAGTTCCCTATTTATCATAATGCAACCATATATAGAGAAGAACTGTTTTGTTTGGGTGTTTTTTTTTTCTTTTGCCATTAAAAAGAGGACTGCAGTTGCGGGCTAATTTTTTTAATTTTTTTTTTACAAAGACAGCAAGGGAGGTTAAAGTGACTGTCAGTGCTGGAAGCGGTAAAGGGTGGCACTGGAGACTGTGTGCTTCCGGGTTTAACTGTTCAGGAAGGAGACAGTAACTGTATAGGTCGGGAGAAATTTTTTTCCGCTTCTTTTTATTTTTCATTTAATTTAAAGTTAAAGTATTGGGAAAGCGGCAGTAGGAGTTCAGGTAGAGAACAGACCGGGAACGAAGTGGGATTGGAGTGACAGACCGGGAGAATGGTGCAAGTGGGAGTGGATTGAGACATCGTGAATGTAGTGGTGAGAGAGAGATACAGAGGAGACGCAGGTATGATGAAAATTACATTCGTGGTGTTTTGAAAAATTGTCCCCTAGCTGTTCTCTGCTGCTCAGATGCAGTAACAAAAGTATGCAGTGTTTGTGAGGGTTCAAATAACAACGGCCTCATGTTTCAGTTGAGCTATTTGGGTTGGGGTAAAAAAAGTATGCGGTGTTCTTAGGGGTTCTGAGTGGCAATGGCCACATGTTTGAACTGAATGAAATGTATTGGGCTGAGTGGGAGTGGCAAAAGTGTAAGTGTGGAGCAGCCATGAGATAAAAAAAAAAACATTATGTGCTGCTAAGTGGGCATTCAAGATGGCAGTTTCTCACCCCTAACATTTGGTGTTGGATTGGTTTTAGAAAGGTGGCTGACTGGCACCTTTTGCATTGGTAATGCTGAATTTTACAACGCTGTAAAGGTGCCAGTCAACCAATCACATCGCTTCATTTTGAAGCACCATTGTATAATAACGTATATTGTCCCAAACTATTCTGTTTATAATTTCATGTTTGTAACTTGCTTTACAATTTTTCTACAGGGAAGACCTGCATAATCTACCTGTCTTTATTCCAGGTCACACTCAGTTTTCCAAGGAATAAAATAAGTTTTGCTTTTAACAGCATGGAACAAGCAACAACAGAAATACCATTTCAAAACTGTTAAACACTGTAATGGACAAAATAGTGCAGGACACTCTTGATGTTACTACTGTCTTACAATCAAATGTACTTGTCCATTGCACATCTACTCCATCTGACCTGGCAAACGACTACTATATGGGCATTCTATTAACCCTTTCTATGGCTATCCATTTAAATATTATCCTTTTGCAAACTGTTACTTATGCTTTAAGTGGGTTAGGTCAAAAAGACAAGATAGTTCTGATATCATAAGCCATTTATGTGGAATTCATAATCTCTGGAACCTTTATCAGGAAACTAATCATTCTGTTCCTGTACCTTCTGGCCTTTGCCTACACAGAGCCTGGGAGCCGCATGAAGGAGGAATGAGACCAGAGCAATACTGAACTATGACCTGAGTCTAAATACAAATAGTCCAGGCATCAGCATTCTAGCCAAACAAAAAAAAATAGAATAATGCAGAGAAAAGCCATTTTTTAGTGACCTGGCCCTTTCAGCCATTAGAGCACTGGCATTTTTGCACTTGGACATCATGGCACCGATTCTGGGATTTGTGACCCCTCCTTGAGGTCCACCCCCACCTGGAGCTAGAATCCTAAGTAAGGGGGGTGGAGGTGCAGGGGGGCACACCTCACCACAAAAACAGGGTTAGGTGAAATCCTGACATGGCGCCCTGATGGCCGGGTGCACTAACGCCGGGACTATCAATGGGTGGAACTGTGACCTGGAATACTAAGGTGGAGCTAGCTGACAAGGACCTGGATAAATCCAGGTAAAAGTAATGTCACTAGTCAAACAGACTTGAATGGCCTAACAAGGCCCCAAATCATTTTATATAAATGTAATACAGGCAAAACCCAAGGTGAAGCAAGCTAACTGGGTATTTCTGATACATGTTTTCCTCTTAGCCAACCACATTTCTTACACTTTTATATATTTAGATACAAGGAAATTTATGAAGCAGCTTTATTGGTCCTCAGTTCATCACATTCTCACAGCCACAGCAAACCAGTTTGCTGTCATGTTTCCATAACATTTACTCTTTGATTGGCAGGAAAATAACAGCAGATTTAGCCAACTACTGTATAATGTGATTGGTAATTTTTGTAGAAAATATTTCTAACTAGACTATAAGATCTTGGAGATTTTCTTCCTTGTAGAGACACTCTGAGTATGCTCCCGAGAAGCCATCACTGAGTGTCCCCAGTGGGCTTAATTTATTTGCCTAAGGTCACATGACAACTCCAATAGAGTGGTAAGACAAGGCTCTGTTTACCTCTAGCAGGACAGCTGAGGCAACTTGCAAAAAAATAGCAAGTGGCAAGGACCAAACTTCCTACTAAGACCACTTGGGCGGAATGCTTTGCAATCTGCATATATAACTTAAGCAATAGAATCTGAAAACATAAGTTTGTTAGGACACAGGTTTGTTAGGTAATAAGTTTTTAGGATAGATTAGTCAGGTAATAAGTTTTACGATATTATTTGGAATAGTCATTTAGGTAGCCTGTAGGACTTAAATAGGTCACTTCTATTTTCTTAGGTTAGGAATTTTTATTAGAAGAGAACTAATAGAGTCACATGATATATACTTGCTCATTGCTTATGCTATATACAAAGAAGATAAGTTTGTCATGACATATTGTAAGAAGTTTTTCTGATAAGAATTGTAATGATAATTTTTTCATAGATATTTTATGTTTTTATAATTTAGTGGGTGCACAAATACCCTGATTGCAGTTATAATAGGCATAATAAAACTGCTTCAGACTGATGAACACACCCTGGATTTGTGTTATTGCATATGTAAGAATTGACTGATCAGATAATTACACCATATTGACCCAGGCATGGGCATCTAGGGCTCATACTGATAGGTCCAGTACTGATCCAGGCTCTGGTACTGGCACCGATCCTAGGTGATATAGCCTGTGTAGCAACACTGAGAAATACATAGCAATGAATGTTAAAACTGCATGATTTAATTCATAGGAATCTTTTGGAACATGAAGGCATGCCATTAATTAATGTGTATTAATATATTTTGCAGTGAGGTTTCCCAAATTGTGAATCAGGTAACAATGGAGGATGATGACAGCAGTGCAGCAGTGGCCCATCAGAAACTGGCAGATTGGAGGTACTCAGTATCCAAATCATCCATCAGATGAATGTGAAACCAAAATGGATGGAATTATGGCAGAACACCATGGGCTAAATATTCAAATGTATGCTCCAAACATGCGCAATAGGATGCACAGTACAATCTAGTTGCACCACAGAAACACAGGAATATTCAGCGGGTGTGCCACAGAACTGAACATGTGCAAACCACACTGAATACAGCAAAAATGTGCCATTAGGCAAAGCAGACATGTGCCTGAGCAACCTGAACTGCACAGGATCAAGAGTGCATGCTGAATATAGCAGGTAGAGCAAGGCAGTGCATGAGCAAGGGAACACAGGCAGGGCTGCACAAGGTCACAGGATCATGGAAGGGGATGCATGGGTGAACCACAAGGGGACAATGGGTAGGAGGCACAGAACAAGCACAAAGCCCAATGGCCATGGACACTGCACAGAGCCCCACACAGACCCTGGAAACTAATGTGACATAGCATGGAACACCCATGGAACAGATGTCCACTGGGACTGAGCAACCTACAACTAGAGGTGCAGCAAAATTAAATTCTGCTGGTGAAGTGAACGCGAAGTTGCCGCTTCATGTTATCACTCCACTACGTAGAATGGCCAATAGGAAAGGCTCACTTCACGTTGTAATTATTACTTTGCATTGTCATTCCACCTTAACACGAAGTAAGGTAGAGTGGCACAAATATTGGCAGCCCCCCAGTGCCCCCCCAACACACAGTCACCAGAATTAATGTGCATCCCCAAAATGCTACTGTCTTGTGTCCAGAAAACTCCCCAGTGTTGATGAAGTGACATGAGAACACAACAAGAAATACAAAGTCTCCCAGAATTAATGGTACACTCAGTCATGCACACAGTGGATGTGGTCACATCACACATAGACACCAGAACTAATGTGCATACCCAAAATGCTATTGTCTTGTGTCTAGAAAATTACCCAGTGCTGGTGAAGTGAAATGAGAGGGTAACAACAAATGCAAAGTCTCCCAGAATTAATGGCACACTCAGTCATGCATGCAGTGGTCACACAAAGTCACCAGAATTAATTTGTATCCCCAAAATGCTACTGTCTTATGTCCAGAAAATTCCCCAGTGCTGTGAAATGAGAGGGTAGCAAAAAATACAAAGTCTCCCCAGACTTAATGGTGCACTCTGTCATGCAAGCAGTGGTCACACAAAGTCACCAGAACTAATGTGCATACCCAAAATGCTACTGTCTTGTGTCAAGAAAATTCCCCAGTGCTGATGAAGTGAAATGAGAGGGTAACAAAAAAAGAAAAGTCTCCCAGAATTAATGATACATAGATACATAGATACATAGACAGTGTCGGCAGATAAGGGCCTATGGCCCACCTAGTCTGCCCATTTGAGCTTGTAAGTTCAGTTTGTTTTCCTAGAAGTCTATTTCCCCTTACCCCTGACCTCTAGAATTCCTTTATGTCTATCCCATGCATTCTTAAATCCCGTGATTGTTTCAGCCCCCACCACTTCCTCTGGCAGGGTGTTCCACTTGTCCACCACCCGTTCTGTGAAGAAATTCTTTCTCATGTTTCCTCTGAATCGTCCTCCCTACAACTTCATCCCATGCCCTCTAGTCCTGAAACATCTTTTTCGCTTAAAAATAGTGTTTTCCTGCACCCTGTTCCTCCCTGTAAGATACTTGTATGTCTCTATCATATCCCCTCTCTCCCTCCTCTCCTCCAGGGAGTACATGTTCAGTTCCTTCAACCTGTCTTCATAGGACTTGTGATGCAACCCATGACCCATCTTTGTTGCCCTCCTCTGAACCTTCTCTACCCTGTCTATGTCCTTACGTAGGTATGGTCTCCAGAACTGTACACTGTACTCCAGGTGAGGCCTCACTAGTGTCTTGTATAGCGGAATTATGACCTCCCTTTTCCTGCTGGTGATGCCCCTGCCTATACATCCCAGCATCCTATTTGCTTTACCTGATGCCTTGTCACACTGTTTCCCTACCTTGAGGTCATCAGAGATGACAACCCCAAGATCCCTTTCCTGCTTGGTGCATGCTATATCCTCACCCCCAACTGATATATTGTGCCAGGGTTTTGTGCCCCATATGCATTATCTTGCACTTCTTTGCATTGAATTTCAAATGCCAAACCCTTGACCATTCTTCAAGTTTCTGCAGGTCCCTTCTCATTCTGTCTACACCCTCTGGTGTGTCTACTCTGTTACAGAGCTTTGTGTCATCAGCGAACAGTGAAATTCTGCCTTCTATATCCTATGCAATGTCACTGATGAAGATGTTGAATAGGACCGGTTGAATGATGCACTCTGTCATGCGAGCAGTGGCCACACACAGTCACCAGAATTATTGTTCATCCCCAAAATGCTACTGTCTTGTGTCTAGAAAATTCCCCAGTGCTGGTGAAGTGAAATGAGAGTGTAACAAGAAATGCAAGTCTCCCAGAATAAATGGCACACTCAGTCATGCACGCAGTGGTCACACACAGTCACCAGAATTAATTTGCATCCCCAAAATGTGAATGTCCAAAAAATTCCCTAGTGCTGATGAAGTGAAATGAGAGGGTAACAAAAAATGCAAAGTCTCCCAGACTTAATGGTGCACTCCATCATGCAAGCAGTGGCCACACACAGTCACCAGAATTAATGTGCATCCCCAAAACGCTACTGTCTTGTGTCCAGAAAATTCCCCAGTGCTGGGGAAGTGAAATGAGAGGATAACAAAAATGCAAAGTCTCCCAGAATTAATGGTGCAGTTCGTCATGCGAGCAGTGGCCACACACAGTCATCAGAATTAATTTGCATCCCCAAAATGCTACTGTCTTGAGTCCAGAAAATTCCCCAGTGCTGACGAAGTGAAATGAGAGCATAAGAAGAAATGCAAAGTATCCCAGAATTAATGGTGCACACTGTCATGTGAGCAGTGGCCACACACATTCACTAGAATTAATGTGCATCCCCAAAATGCTACTGTCTTTTGTTCAGAAAATTCCCCAGTGCTGATGAAGTGAAATGAGAGCGTAACAAGAAATGCAAAGTCTCCCAGAATTAATGATGTACTGCAAATGCACAGACAGATTAAGATTTTGCTGAGCACTCAAAACATACAGAGTCAGACGCTAAGGCACAACAACACCTAGCCAGTGCTTACAAGTTACAAATCCAAATCTGGAAAAGAATATCTTTTGCCGGTTGGGGGGGTAGTGCATGGCACTAACAGTCCACTACCAGTAAAGATACCACAAAGCAGTATAAAAAAATTCATTCAGGTGCAGTGGATAGCAGGTTCACACTGCTGCAATTACTCTGGCACAATAAAAATTGTCTAATTTAACCCTTAGAAGACTGTGGATGTATATATACGTCCAGAATCTATATACGTTCACACATATTCAGTTCTCAAACGCATCGCACACACACTCACACCACAAGTATTGCATAGCAAATTGAATACCTTTAGCAATATAACCAAATGTTTTAAACAAACTGAAATGATAGACTGCTGCACCACTACAATCAGCAAAAAAATATCAAGAATTACTGAAAATATTACTGTGTGTACATTAACACAGTTATACAAGAAAAATATAACCAAAACTCCCAGTTAATCTACCTACATCACAGATACGCCCTTCCCCCAAAGCACACTTCACAGTACACAGACTTACTGTTCTAAATTAACATTCAAAATCCACACACAAACAATAAACACTCAATGATATGAGCAAAGGATGGTTTCCTATAATTGATGCACTAAATTTTGAGAAAATAAAATGGCTCAAAAAGGCTTTTTTAACAGCTTTTAGAGGATTTGAATCACAGAGCTCTGAGAGGAAACTGTCTCCATCTTCCACTACACACACATTACACAGAACTGAGGCTATGCAGAACAATCTAGAGCCCATGTGACCTGCAATTGCATGAAGCACTGCAAATTGGCCTTGGAGCTCAATAACAAGGTGAAGTGATGCGACGTACATTGATTTCAATGTCTATTGCCTTACAATTGGTGGAGAAGTGGTTTAGGGAAGGCAGAATAATGTGAAGTCATTGGTTTTAATGGACTTCGCGTTCCCCATTGTGATGTGAAGTATTCCGCTTCACATTGTAGAGTGCTTCACGGATTCCACGTTACTCAGCGAATCACTCTGTGGAGCGCATTTCGGCCACTTCACCCACCTCTACCCACCACCACAGTCCCAACAGCCAACATGGGACAGACAGCCACCATAGCCACTGTGTGAAAGCACCATGCATGGACAGTGTGCCACAGCCACACTGCCACACAGGCACCAGGCGGTATGTGGCACACGCCACACAGACAGACACAGACACAGGACAGAGCACTGCATAGCACAGCAGCACTGGGATGGGCAACACAGCTGGGTGTGTACCACCATGCACAAGCAGACAGGGACACACAACACTGGCATGCACAGGGGAGTGCCAGAGCCCACACCCATGGAACAGTGACACACAGGGATGTGACACACAGGCCCCCATCCACTCAACACACCCGCACTGCGGGGACTGCACTGGCTCAGATAGGGACCCGACAGACAACAACAATGTACAACACCAGCACAGTGCAGCACCAAGCATGCAATGGAGAGACAGAAACATATGAGCAAATGGTAGAAACCAGTTTAATACAACAGGCAACATAATGAAAAAAAAACTATGTACATAATAGTCAACATGGCAAAAACAGGGAAGGGTAATGGTACATAAAGCAGTGCATAGGCAATAGGGGAATCAAATGGCAAGGGGATGGGACTGTGAAGGGAGTGGAAGGGGAAATAACAAAACAGTCCAAGAGGGATTGGGTGCATGGGAGATAAACACTGGGAAACACAGTGCAGTGTCCAGACACTATCGCCTCAGTCAGCGGATGGCCATCCTCATTCTGCGTACCTCCACAACCAGCTCCCATGTCATCAACAGCTGCCTCCTGCTCAGGCGGATGTGTACTGTCATCTAGGAGATCATCCTCAGTGTGAGGCACTGTAACTGCAGCAATCCGTCACCCAGGACACTGACACCTTGACATCCACTACCTGGCCCTGGACACCTTATGCAAGGGAAACACAGGACACCACTAAGTGACAGGTCCCACACAGCAAATGGCCACCCCCTCAGGTCTGTGTGTGCATGGGACAGCAGCAGTGCCCTCCCATGGATGATGCCACCAACAGCACATGCACAGTGGACAGCTACAGCATCCAAGGTCACCGGCCCACATACATACTGTGTGTCACGCCATAGAGTTCCATGCACCCTCTCCTGTGCACAAGCACCCCAAAGCACCCCACAGCAAGGGGCCGATGCCCCCATGGGCAACACAAGAGCCGGCCAGCAGCAGCAAGTGCACACTATGGGACAGGCACAGACACCACCAGTGACAGCAACATGATATCACTACACAGAAGCTATGCTCATGATGGGACCATTGCAAGCTGCTGACCATCACAGCCAGCAGTGACAGTGCACCATCACACACCACAACCCTGTATGGCAGCAATACCCTGCTATGTGTATGGCCCCTACAATCTCATACCCAGCAAATGATGGTTGATGCAGACTGCACACACTCACCTGACACCCGTCCTGCTGGCCCAGCCACAGCACCGTTAATAGGACACTGGTCCAACCTAGCAGCCTCTGCCCTGGCCCTCCTGTGCACCTAGGCCCTGTGAAGGAAACACATACAGAAAGATCCATGAGTGGGATGCCATCAACAGACACTCATCCCCCTGCCCACACATGCCAGTCATGGTGCATATCGATGCAGCAGCCCATGCAGTGACCCTGGCCCATGTGATGGGCATAGTGTTGAGACCACTGGCACCGTGCATCACAGTGGCACACAGAGCACATGCTTCCACACCACAGTACAGACACACACACCCTACCAGGGCTGGCCTGCCCTGTGTGCAGGAGCAAACACACATGCTGTACACCCAAATGCTCACATACTGGACAGAGACAGCATGCACAATGCAGGGACACACATACCTTGTTGAGGGACTGAACCACAGTGGGCATGGCCCTGCAGTCTCCGCAGCTGATCTGTGTCATGGTACCACAGGTCCCCATAATGGTGGCATCACTGTTCCCCTGTCCTGGCAATGCTAGTGTGCCTCTGCAGGCCCTCAGCCACATGGGCCCACACCTGGGACCATGACTCCTGTAAGTCCCCTGCCCCAAACAGTTGACCCTCCAAAGGGGTCACCAATACCAACAGGTTGGCCATCTCCACCTCTGACCAGTTCCTGGCCCATCTGCCAAGTCCACCAGCATGTGCCATGCTCACTGCACAGTTGACTGTTGGTACTGTGCAATATGGCATCCAACAGTAGCACTCATAGCACTGCTGCACCAGTTGCATGACAGGAACACAGAGCACATCATCATGCAGCACGTATTTGCATGATAGACATGCACAAATGTGGCCCACTGTGCAGTACTGTACATGCGCAACACTGGAAATGTGGGAGGGAGTTCGGGGTCACATCTGCGATCCGTGTACAGGGAGGCATGTGTAGACACCATCTTGTGAAGGGCATGTATCACCACACATGCCACATGCCAATGACACAGTGACCGCACATGTGTGCACTATGGCATGGCATAGCAGGGCCATGTACGAATTATGACTGAATTGCGCATCCATGCCGCATGCACAGCATGCACCCATGGACACATGCACGATAAGCCTGGCATGCACAGTGCAAGCAGCTGTGCCTTATATGGCAAAGAGCAGTGCACAGTTGCCTGCGCGCATGACAACTGTGCTAATGTTCTTTGTGTAGGCGCCGGAAGTGCGCCTATAAATTGCTCCAACACAGTACTGTTGCACATGACACCCATTGTGCATGGAGCAATTCTGCAATATTCAGATGGTTTCTGCAAATAGCCTCATGAGCCAATGCCAGGCACAAGTGCTCACATTAGCATCTCATTACTGGTTGCTCACAACTTCATTTGCATGAGTTGAGCCATAAAGGCGACACCATACAGCACTGGTCACCGACAGGTATTGCAGCCTTTCAGGTGAGACTGTTGACATTGTGAATGTCACTGTTATTGCACTGTTGGGATCAAATGCTGCACTGTGACAAGGACTACTACTATACTGCTCATTGGTGCACCATTACTGTTCACAGGACACAGCATGTCGGATTAAGTGGGAGCTGAGTAGCAGGTGCCTGCCAGGAAGCGCAGGCTGAACTTCACTAAAGATGAGAAGCAGGCCCTGTTTGAGGCCTACCTGGAGAGGGAGGACCTACTGAGTGGGGCCACAGGTACAACACAGGATCAGGCCAATGGGTGGGATGAGGTGGCAATGTATGTCAACACCTATGGCCACCACAAGCGCAGTGCACATGAGTGCAAAAAAAAAGATGGGCACCAACAGGAGGTGCATCAAGTAGAAGATAGCTGCCATCAGGGCATCACACAATTTTCTGCACCCATCCTGTCAGTGGGGGAGGAGTTTGTAGCAGCCACCATCAGCAAGGCAGCCATTGAGGGCATCCGGGGGGAGGCTTCTAGATGGGAGGCAGCCCGTCACAGCATTGTGAATATGTCATTGGGGCTTTAGGGGGCAGTGTGTGCATGCCACTGGTGTGCCTGGCACACTGCAGGTGTGTGGCTACCCTGTATACATTATGGCATGATGTGCTGCATGATGTGCCCGATGACACACTGCATGGACATGGTCCCCTGTGTTCAGTGTGTCAACAGTATGGGGCATGTGATGGTAGGGGCATGAAGGGTCCAGGGTAGGAGTGTCCCCAAAACACCCTACAGCTGTGTGTGTGCTGCAATGTGCACTGGTGCCTGCACAGGCACAGTGGTAACATCCATTGGCACGGCACACTGCACATGGCATGGCCATGTGTGGGGGGGCTGTATGGTGAGGACATGCCTGCCATATGTTTGCAGAAACATCAAACCGCTGTGTGTCAGCACAGGTGTGGATACATGTCCTGTGCCATGCATGTGACATGCCAGATTTGTCATTCAGTATCACAACAATAGATGGTTGTGTGGCCTGGCACACCTGTGGTGAGCATGCGGACATTGAACTGTACACATGACTACATGTTATTTATTTAGTTGTTTAACCAGGTATAGCACACTAAGCTGAAAGCTTTTTTTACAGGAGCGACCTGGGAGCACAAGGAGGTTAAGTGACTTGCTCAGGGTCACACAGTATACAAGTGGAAGCTGTGGGATTCAAACCCTGGTCTGGTCTGCTGGATGTCACCAGATTTGCAGCTCAGAGCCTTAGACCACTGCACTATTCTGTCTTCCAGCTCCATCTTGCCTCAGGAGTGCAGTGCAGAATGAGACTGTCAACATGGCACATGATAATGCTGTGCCATCCACTTCTACCGGCATTGTGGCCATGGACAGGTGGAGTCATACCAGCCGACCTCCTTTTCCCAGAACACCTACCAGTGCTGGTGCCATCCACACAGGATGATGCTGTACTTGACAGTGATGATGACCTTTCCCTGATCCTGGGTAGCACCAGTATCAACACACCTCCCTGGAGACAGGTGGAGGCACAGGCAGCAGCAGGCAGCCCAGGGGGCCCAGCGGACACACAGCCCCCCCATGCCCACTCAGTGGCATGTGGTGCTCCTGCTGGTGCTGGATGGGGATGGGGAGCTGGTGTGGTCACTGGTGCCACTGGGTGGGGTCATCAGGCTGCTGGCATGCTGCAATGGCATGTGGGACACACTGTGCAGCACTCCCCAGGGGCCACCGTCAGAGCACATATTCAGTCCCCATCACATGCACGGACACCTGTGCAGCATTCACAGTTGAGGGATGCTACATTGCATGCTGCTACCCCTCCTGCCTCTCACCAGTAGCACCATGATACACCAGGCACTGACAGGCTGGATGAGGACACCAGGCTGCTGCAGGATTCTGTGGCCAACCAGGCAATACTCGGGGCAGAGATATGTGCGCTGCGGGTTGAGGTGTGTCAACTGGCTGAGTGAGGGGACACTGGATGTACAAAGCTGATTGGTGAGATCGAGCAACTGCAGGAGGCCACGACCGCATCACTGGACAGCATAGCAGGGACCATCTCTATCAGATTTGCATCGCTGGCATCCACTGGTCACATCAGGGTGCACAGGACTCCCCGTAGTGCTACATCTATGCCACGGACTCGGCGTCTGGTGCCCTATCAAGGTTGACACCACCCACTGTCATGCCCATCCCTGACACTCCCAGCAATAGTCTATTTACCAGTCTGCACACACCCATGAGGACCTGGTCACATTGTCAGGCTTCTACCCCCATGAATGTGTTGGTAACACCACCTGTGGCTGTTAAACAGCCTGTGGCTGCCACACAGTCAGAGTGTGGCCACCCACATGGCCGTGGCAGCCATGCTTCTGCACGATAGTCCTGATAGGTGCAGTGCCCAGTCCTGTTTCCTGCTCCTGTAGCCAGCTGCACACATGTCTGGTCATGTCCATGTTTGCAGGCTGTTGCATTCATGTGGCCTGGGTCACTTTCAGCATGTGTGCAGGCAGTTCTGCTGGACCATGTGGCATGGGTGTGATGAGTACAGCACTGTGTTGGCATTGCCTGTGTGCCGGTGCATACCATGTGACCCATGCCACAACCTGCTGTACTGCTCTGTGTGTGTTCCTTTCCCTGGTTGCACCTTTGTGTGTGCCACCTGGTGCCTGTGCCCTGCTGTGCACCATGTGACTGTACCACTGCATGTGCCTGCCTGTGACCATCCACATGTATGTACTGCACACAGCACATGGGTGGCTGTGTCTGTCTGTCTGTGTTGCTCCACTGGGGTGTAGGTGTGGATGTGTATGTGTGTATGTCCACCAGTGTGTGTGCAGTGTGTGGGACTGTGTCCCTGCATGCATCTTTGTGTGTCTGTGCATCTGTGCATGTCTGTGTGTGTGTGTGTTGTGCCATGCTTGCCCAGCTGCCCTGTGTGGTACTCACCTGCAGTTCCCAAAGTGCTTCTTGGCTATGTTGTCTCTGTGTCTCATGGCACAGGCTGCCAGCCTGGGGTCCCTCCTCTCCATGGGCAGCTGCACACCCCTATCCAGCCAGTCTGCCTTATCATCATCGGTGCTGTTGCCCTCATCCATCTGGACACCTACCCCATGGTCAATGGCCATGTTGTGCAGCATACAACACACCAGGAATAGGCCACAGGCTGTACTGTAGGGCACCACCAAATCTATCTAGGCAACAGAATCACATCTTGAGCATGCCAAAGACACTCTTTGATATTGCGTGTGGCAATGAGTGCTTTGTTGTATCACTGCTCTGCACCATTGTTTGTTCACTGGATGAGGGTGAGCAGCCAGGGTTGGAGGGGGTATTCACTGTCACCTGTGGGATGAACACATGTGATGGTAAATGCCTGTCATTGCCTGTTTCCAACACTCCCCTCTCCAGTTCACACTGCCACCCCTACCACCCTGTGTGCCCTGGCCATGGCCTCCCATGCATGGCTGCTGTGCCACCATTCTTGCCTCACTGTCTGTGTTTTTCATGCTTGAGCATCTCTGTCCATGATCCCCTGCACTGTTAACATTCTCCTTTCCTGTCCTATCCCCTCACCTATCACTGTCCTAGTTCCCCATCTGTCCAACCTGCAGATGTGTGGTGTACTGCTTGGCTGCTGTTACACCACCACACAGGCCCTACTCACCTACTAGGTGGACTTCAGGGATCACCCCACTCTCAAACCACTGGCACAGGATGGATTGATGCCATGTAAATGTATTGTGTGTACTCCCAGGGTGTGTGGTGCATCATTGCCCAGTGGCATTGCACACCAACTGGCAGTTGATCAAGTGGTAGCCCTTTTTGTTCATGTATAGTACACCTTCCAGGCCTGGTGGTGTGTGTATGGCCACGTGGCTGAAGTCAATGTCCCCATCACACCTGGCATGCATGCCACCCTGTGGAATTCCTACATGCTTACTGTACACTCTGCCTGTGTGCTTGGGGATGTTATGTACTCTGAAGCATGTGGCAGCAAAGTGTTGATGACCTGGGTGAGGAGGTGGAACATGGCTGACTGTGATATGCCAGCAGTTGTGCCCACTGGTGTCTGGAAAGTGTCTGTGGCAAGCAGGAACATTACCACTGTCATTTTGATCTCCACTGACATGGCATGACTCCTTCTGGTGGGTACCTGCAGCTCCTTATGGCACAGCTCACATAGCTGCCTCAGAATTACCCTGTTCAGATGTTACCAGCCCACTATCTCGGTATCCCCATAGTCCTTGAATATTAGCCGGGCACAGTACTGTCTGTGTTGGGCATACCGCTGATGGGCCCTTCCTCAGCCATTTTGCTCTCTCCTCCTCCTCACACCCCTCATCACCTGCTCCATTATAAATGGTGCTGTATTCATGGCTATTGCTCCCCTGGATTGAGCCTCTGCTGTGTGTGTGGTTGAGTCTTCTTTATGTAGGCTGAACTCTATGTGGTGCATTCAGTGGGTTGTTCCACAGCTGTGCAGTGTTTTTCAGCTGAATATGCCATTGCGCAGCCTATTCATGAGCACGGCCCCCTTTACTTATACAGCATACATTACTGTTGTGCAGCAGTGCAATGGGAATTGTGCTGTGCATTACTGCTGTTTAAATATGGCTTCTGGGTGCATTTCTGTGATTGTGCTGGCACAATTCAATTGCACAATGTACAACCCCTTTGAATATCTAGCCCTATAAGTACAATGCTGTGCCCACTGCAAGAATGTACATAATCAATTCTTATGGGCGGTGTATGCCATAAAAGCAATTTAAAGCCCGGCTATGTCTGTAAGCTCTTCATGTTTTGCTAATGTAGTGACCAGCTTTGTAAGAATCTATGTGTTGTAATGTATGTACTGCAGGTAATGTACTGTACAGTACATGAAAGAGCAAGATACTGATGGGTATGAGCCAAGCTTTCCTCTTTTAGACTTAGCAGTGTTCCCATAGCTTGGCTCCATCAGTGTGCTTGAGCTGACTTCCTTCTCTAGATACTGATGGACCTTTATTCCCCCCCAACAGTATATGCCCTCTCATTCATGACTCCAACAAACAGAACCAGCTGGAACAAGCTAAGGTGTAGATGGAAGAAAATGAAAAATTTGCATATGTTATTTTTTACAAATGAGAGTACTATCATGATGCAATCTTTTGATGCCTTGGCTTTCCAGGAAAAAATATTTCTTGTACTGAAACCATAGCCCAAACACCCCCTGAAAATATGAGTCAGGGGTGTTATCTCACACTGTGAGTCAGGGCCAATACTACTATTCAGTGGCATCATTAAGGGTGATTTATTCAGAAAAGCGATAGTGTCCAATACATTGGTGCCCTTTATTGAGCGAGTGTTTGCAGATGGGTATCAGTTTTTCCAAGGTTCAATACTGGCAGAGCAATTTGCACTGATAGTTTCTCTGTCTTCATGGTGGGGATATAGAACACTGCATTCTATGTGTTTACTTGCATGTGTGTTCTTTCTCTTGTACAGATAATGACTCAAAGCATACAGCATCTGGGATGTACATAAAGGACCAGGGAGTGAACTGGGAGAGGACGCCACCTGGATTGCCAGACCTGAACCCAATAGAGATGGTGCAGCATCAAATGAAGCACTATATTCAGAGGTGTGTTAAACCAAAGAACCATGCTCAACTAATATGGGTCTAGGACACTTTTGGAGGAGTGTACTGACAGTTGAATATTGTAATAAATATGTTGATCACATGGCTAAAGTGATGCCAGCCATTGTTTGTGCCTCTGGTTGTGCACTGGAATGTAAAAATAATAATAAGATTGAGCTTTTTTTCCAGTAGTAAGTATTTTATTATTTTTTTGTAACACCTACTGTAGCCAAACACCTGGCCTGGCAGCATCCTGAGGCATGATTTCAGGTTTTCTAATCACAACTGTGGAAGGTGGTATCAAATAGTCTGAGGAGCTACTGAATAGTAACCCAGGTTGTGTTGTGGTGCCATGTTACAACACCTAGCAGGGCAGTATCCTGAGGTGTGACTTCAGGATTGCTAATCCTGTCTATAGGGATGGGGAACATAAATATTGTTTGAAACATTATGAAGGAGGCAGAAGACTGACGGAAACAGTCCAATAAGAAATATGTTAATGTCCCTAAAATCATCAGCATCAAAGAGCAGACTGTTCCTTCTGCCTTCAAATGACTTTTGTGTATTTCTAGCACCTTAAATTCAGTTGTGTATATGCATTAGGGCCCTGTGAAAAACTTCCTTGATTTCAAAGCTGCATCCACTGGCCTACTGAATCATTAATTAAAAGGTGCTTCTCACACAGAGATGGTGCTATATATATTGGCTATAAAGCAGAAATTCATAAGGGGTAAAGATGGACAAGTACAGAACACTTTTTATCCAGCATCCTGTTTCTAAAGTTTGTCACACATACGGTACGTACTGGGAATGTGGAGATACCATTTTATTTTTACATTTCGATTTGTGTCCATACATATTGTATAAATATGAAAAACAGTTATTTTCTCTGAGTAAACAGCTCAATTATTTCACAAACCTTTTTTCAAATTCGGAAGAGCTACTGAACAGTAACTCAGATTGTCCTGCAGCATCAGGTTCTAGCAACTAGTCAGGCAACATTCTGAATTGTGATTTCAGGTTTGCTAATCCTGTCTGTGGGGATGGGGTGTCTTCACAAGATGCAGTAAGTTTCCTAATTTCTGTTATGAGAGCTCTGGCATCATGGAATCATGTACTCCATTTAAACTCTGAAATTTTCTGTATTTATAATCGTACTTTCTAATTAAATGGGGTATGTGGGACACTGTACAGTAGGAAAATGTAATATGCAAACACAGAGCAAGTGTATCAAATCTGCTTCCCAGACACGAGGTTAAGTTTAATCACTGAATCCAGCCTCAGGGGTGATGGAACTCTGACTGTAATGTAGACGTAGTGCTCACATTTATACAGTGCACAGCTGTGTACCATCATGCCCACTGATTTAGTACCTGTTGGCTGCTGTGGTAATGCTAAATCCAGTCCCACCTACTATTTTCCTAGAATATAAATACAGAACATGATTTATAGATCATCTGCCACATTTTGTGAGAACTGCAGAAGGATACTTTTAGCAATGAAAAGATATTATGTGCAGTGCTTAACATTCATGCAAGGGTAATTCATTTTGCACCTTTGGAAAGACGGTACATTGCAAAAGAAGTGGAAACTACATACACATGGAAACAATCAATGGCTCTCCTGGTCACCAATTTTTCAAACAAATAAATAAAATACTCCAAGCAGGAGAAGACATCGGTATTAAAAACATTAAAATAACAAATTATTTGGGCGGGGGCAGAGGATTCTATTTTACTGTAGTGGCCATGTTAAAGATGGAAACCAAGTTTGAACTACAATATATATTTGTAAATGTTGTATTGGGTGAGGCATGCGAATAAAGAGCATAAGGACAAAATAATGCATAGCTTCAGGAATTTCTTCCTTTCTCAGTAATCCTGTTCTGCCAAATAAAGATTACTTTAGCATAGCCACTATGCCAAACCAAACAAAAAAAACTGGTGTAGAAAATACACTGGGCTTGATTTTCAAACAGCCGCTAGATCTGCACATGATGGATGCCCTGCTGTGGCAAACTCTGGGTGCACCAGGGACCCTGCTGCCAATTTTAGTACAACCAGGGTTCCTACACCAAAGTCCTGAGAGTTGCCACAGTCAGAGTGTTGCAGTAATGATTTGGTGAACCAGAGTGCTTTGACAGAGGGTCTCTTCAAGCCTTTCCCCCTACCCAGTGCAACACTGGCCCAGATCTGTGATGTTGGTGGGCAGAAAGCCTGTGAAGTTGTGGTACAGGGAAGATAGCCCTGGTGGGGTACTGTAGCAGGTAGTGTTGGCATTGCAGGGTGTGGCAGGGTACAGTGGAGGCACTGGGGCAGTCATGCCCTGATCAGTTCCACAGTCCTGTGGTCAGGATAAGCCAAAGTATGTAGGCACTGATCATGTCCCAGACCTCTTGATGCCACCAGCCCTCCCAGATGTCCCGCATCATGCACTGTTCTCGATATGCAATGACAAGCCATACCTGCATGGTATGAGGTGCTGTTGGTGGAAAGGGGGTCCAGGATATGGTTAGTGCCTGCATACTTCAGCTTATCCTGACCATGGGTTTGTGAAACTGATCAGGGCATGGCTGCCCTAGTACCACCACTGTACCCTGCCACACCATGCCATGCCAATGCCTCCCACTACAGCACCCTCCAGGGCCATCTTCCCTGTACCAACCCCCCATGCTGCATGCCTGACCTGTGGCACACAGGCTGCTAGACCAGCTCATAGCTCGTCTAATGACAGCCCTGACTCGTGGCCACAGCAGGGTTTCAAAATCCCAAATAAGGGGATGCTGCAGCCCCACCATGGTGCAAGCCCCATTCTGCATAGGTGCACCAACACTTTTGGTGCAAGGGTGATGTGGGGTGGGTTTGGTGCACAGCCTCCCATTTCTAAGGCAGCCCGTGTTTGAAAATCGGGCGTGCCACAACTTTTGATGCAAAGTGCCACGTGTATCAATTCCCTTTGATGCAGACACCTTGCATCATATATGGGGCTTTGAAAATCAAACCCCTGTTTTATTTTGCCTGAATTCAAAATGAAACCACAGCTAAAAGCAACACATTGTTTACCTGGTCTGCCAGTCTGCAGTTCCAGTATACTATATCCAACTCATGTTGCCAGTCAGCTAGCCTAAGCAGCAACTGCAGTCACACACACAATTGTTCTTTACTAAAGCACTCCTTATTGTCAGCACGTCTGAAAGTATTAGCATTTAATCCAGTAGCATTATATGCTGTATAGTCTGCTGTGTGTTCTCTCTGTAAATTCTGAGTGGATAACAGATCTGGTTTGAGTTCTTAATATCATTTATTTTTCTTCCAGGAAAGCCTGCATGAATTTTGTTGCTCTGTCTAACTGTTCTTTTTTGCCTGGACTAACTTAACTGGCACCAGATTAAGTTGAGAGAGAGAGAGAGAGAGAGAGAGAGATAAAAATATATTATGCATGATCTTTTATATTTATGCATGGGTAAGTCATTTTGCACCTTAGAAAATATCTTGCAAAAGAAGTAAAAAAAAATATATATATATGCCTGGAAACAATCACTGGCTCTTCTGGTCATCAATTTTTCAAACAAATAAATAAAATACTCCAAGAAGGCGAAGACGTTGGTATTAAAAACATATTAAAATAACACATTATTCTGGTGGGGCCCAGGATTTTGTTTTCCTGCAGTGGCTATGATAGAGATGGAAGCCAAGTTTGAACTACAATGTATATTTGTATATGTTGCATTGGATGAAACATGTCATTAATGAGCATAAGGGCAAAAAATGCATATCTTCAGGAATTTTCTTCTCTCTCAGTAATCCTGTTCAGCCCAATAAAGGTTAGTTTTGCACAGCCGCTATGCCAAACAAAACTAAAACATAACCATTGCAGAAAACACCCTGTCCTGGTTTGTCTGAGTGCCAAAATGTTACCACAGTTACAAGCAACAGAATGTTTACGTGGTCTGCCAATCTGTAGTTCCAGTTTACTATATAAGATGCCCATCAGCTAGCGTCAGCAATAACTGCACTCACACATTCAATTGCTCTTTACTAAAGCACTGCTTATGGACTGCAAGTCTGAAAGTAATAGAATTTAGTCCAGTAGCATTATATATAGCCTGCTGTGTATTCTTTCTGTAAATTATAAGTGACAATAACGATGGCAGACAATGGGTCTGGTTTGAGTTGTTAGTATCATTTACTTTTCTTCCTGTCTATGTTTATTGAATGGTGTATGCATATCTTTGTATGTTTTATATTGAAATGACAATACTGTTAGTCAGTAAAGTTGGACTGAATTGAAATTTAATTGAAATTACTTTTCTTCCAGGAATGACCACATGAATTTTGTTGCTCAGTCTACTGATACTATATTACGTTTCTAGAGAGGTTGAGAGAGATGCAGAGAGAGAGAGAGAGGGAGAGAGAGCAGGGTTTTCAAAGTGCCTGACTAAGCAGCAGGTATAGAAATCAAGATGTAATGTATGGCCCCTGGTTCTACCCATCATTTAGCACATCATTTTGTGGCAATAAAATCAACAGATTTAAACCAAACAACATCAATATGAGATGGTCTTGCAGGATTTTTATTGTTTAGGTTTTGCACCATGGAGAGCACGGGTAGTAAGCAGTGACAACATAGCAAAGTCTTCCACTGTGGGTGCTGATTAAAACAAACACAGTAACATTAAAAAGTGGCCCTTACTTTACTTTTCTGTGCTTCAAAGGCAGCTGCTAGTCTGGGTGCTCTCAAAGCACCTGAGATGCCCTTGTCCTCTTGCTGTGCTGGCCTGAGGTGGGTAGGAAGTCCTGGAGAGGGTGCGCATGCAGTGAGGGTCCATAGGGTCACTCCATCTCTGGGTCCTGCCCTCTTGAACCTCCCTAGCTGTTGGAATGCTGGGGCCATGCCTTCTTTTTATGGCTTCAGAGAGGAACCTAAGGCAGCATGTGGTAATTCTGCTGACCTTTGATGCCACCAGCAGTTGTGAGGGAATTGCTTGCTGCTCCCTTTAGTGCTGGGAGGGAGTCTAGATGCAGCGAGCTAACCACAGCACAGTAAGAGGTACAATGCATACCAGTGGGCAGAAAGAGTTGTCTGACCTGCTGGAAGGTGTTCCAAGAGCTGTATCTTCAGTGGTGGTTATATAAAAGTTGATCGGTACCACAGTATTTGCCACAACTGTAGACAAAAAATACTGTGGTTTGCCACTACTGCATTAAACAAATACATTGAATAACATGCATTTTTTTCTACTGTAGTGGTAAATCTGAGATATTTTTTCTATGGTTACTACAATACCGCGGCACCATGGTCAACTTTTATATAACTACCACTTTATATGGTGTGATACCACAGATGCCAGTGCAGCTGCTGTAACTTCCTTTTTGTTTGAGGGCTCCTGTGAGGAATCAGTCAATATAGCACTGTTGAAACAGCGCAGGGATAACCATGCGGTCTAAAGCGTGGAATGAAATAGAGTGACAGGGGCATAATAGTGGTAGGAAACTACAACTAACCCTGTCACTCACTGTGACCTGGATAAAGGGCTGAAGAATCCACAGGTGCTGTGCCTGGTTGAGCCACTCCCATGGTGGAGTGGCTAAGGCACAAGTACGTGGAGTAGTAGAGACCCAGGGACTGGGGTTTGGTTCCCCGTCTCCCAACATGTTTGTTTTTTTTTTTGATAAAAAACTTAAGTTCCCCCCTCCCAAGTTTCCCCATTTACCCTCAGTCCACACACCCCTTGGAGCTGGTTAGTTTAGTCTTGGGTTGTGTGAGGTGAGTGGGGCAGAGCCACCCCCCAAAAAAAAAGCAAAGATATGGGAATGTTTCCCATTTGTTTGTATGGTGGGCTCCGAGCGTGGCACCTACTACTGGGGGGGGATGCAGCTCAGCCAACGGGGATTGGGCACCCGTCGGCTATACAGTGTGTGCGGGCGGCGCCTGCGTGTCTGTCTTGGCGTGAGCAGCCGATATCTTATCGGTGCTCACTGAAGCGTAACTCCCCACAACTGTATGCCACTGCATTTTAGGCGTGTCATAGACAGCTCCAAAATGCATTAACTCTGAGACGCCGCACCTGCCAGCACACTGACTGAATTGGAGGAGGAGGTGACACACCTCCGAAATCTCGGATGATGGCACTATGTTTCTTGCACATGAGTGTAAGCAACATAAAAAATAAGGCTGTTCCTATCTGTAACTGGACCCCAGGCTTACAGACTGTTGAAGAATTCAACAACCAAAGAAAGACTGAAAGATAAACCCTGTATGCACTTACTCAGACACTAACAGGACAGTATAAGATCCAGCCACTGATTATTGCAGAGTGTTTTTGATTTTATCACTGGGATCAAAAAGACAATGAAACAATAGCTGATTATAGTGTAGCCTTAAAGCAACATTCCAAAAACAGGAGCTTCTTTGACTGATGCACTAAGAGACAGATTAGTATGTGGCTTAAGAAACAAATCAATACATAAATGCCTACTTTTGGAAAAGGTCCTGACTTTCCAGTCTGCTTCAGAAATTGCTTTATCCATGGAAAAGGACCCCAAAAAATGCACAGAAGCTGGAAGGGAAGATAGTTTTGCAGTCCTGTGCTGTATATAAAGTGTGGAGCAGTGCTCCTACTACAACTGGATAGTTCCCAGTAAATATCCCGATAAAGGGAGGCAAGATCAAAGCAATTCAGGAAGGAAAGAATACAATCCTGGGAAGTCAGCAAGCTTGCTGTAGGTGTGGCAGGAAGCATTCACCTAGCATCTTCAAATTTAAAAAAGGAAACTCCCACTAGTGTCTCAAAATTGTGCATATTGCTTGCAGCTATATAAGCAGAAGGGCACCAGTTGTAGCACACTGTGTATATGAGAGTTTAGAGATAAACAGCACTGATGAAAATGGCTGTTTTGAGTTCTTTACAACGTACACAGCAAGTGAAGGTAAAAAATGGATAAGCATTAAAATCCATATAGATGGTACACCTGTGAATATAGAGTTAGACCCTGCAGCAACAGTAACAATAGTTCCAGCAACAGTCTACAAACAACATTTGTTCCCACTTCATTTGTAAAATACCCCACTGCAACCACAATTTATTCAGGAGAGGAAATTCTTCTACAGGGAAAAGTAAAAGTGCAAGTTACATATGCAAACAGGTGACTGTTTTGCCACTGGTTATAGTTAAGGGAGACAGGCCAATGTTGCTAGGACAGAACTAGCTGAAACATATCAGACAAAATTTGTCAAATATTTTCTAGGTGGCACAGAGTGTGACTTCACAGAGCGGCACAATAAAAAAGATTTTGATCCACCATGAAGAGGCCTTTGATGAACAGTTAGGAACTACAGTATAAAGAACTTTAAAGCAAAAATAAAGTTATGATCTGGAGAAGAACCTTTGTTTCACTAGCCACAGCCCATGCCATACGCTCTTCATGAGGCTATGGATAAAGCGATAGCAAGATTAGAAGCCAGCAGCATAATTTCTAAGGTGAAAAGAAGTTGCTGGGCAGCTGCAATTGTAGTTGTACTCAAATCTGACAAATTCCTTTGCATATGTGGTGTCTATAAAATTACTAACAATCATTTTACTACGAATATATGAAAATACCAGCAGAAACAGGCCTCACGGTTTATCGAGTCTGCTTGATTGCGCAGCTAGCCCCTCAGCTTGCACCTGAGGATGATGATGATTATTGATGATGAGACATATCCACTTCAAAATGTTGAAGCTCTGTTTGCCACTCTGACAGGTGGGGTCTGTTTCACTAAACTGGACTTGTCAAATGCATACCAGTAATTTGAACTGGACTCAGATTCTTAGGAATATCTGACTGTAACCACCCACTAGGATTTTATAGATGCCACAGATTACCATATGGAGTTTCTAGTGCTCTTGCTATCGTCTAGTTGGTAATGCGATTGGTTGTGCAAGGACTGGATGGTGTGCTGTGTTTTCCAGATGATATTTTAATCACAGGCTGATCAAAAGGGGGCATTTAAAGGTCCTAGATGAAGTTCTTACCTGACTTGAGTCTTCTGGAGTCTGGATGAAGCTGAAGAAATGTTAAGTTTTTACAGCCCAGTGTGGAATATCTAGGGCATGTAGTGGATGCAGAAGGATTGCACCCCACTGCAGAAAAGGTTACGGGCATTGAGAAATTGCCTCAGACTACAAATGTCTCTGTAATTTGATAATTCCTTGCATTACTAAACTATTATAATTGGTTTTTGGAAGGCCTGACAACTACACTGAAACCATTACATAAGCTACTGAAGAGGGATTGGCCTTGGATGTGATCAGGTGAATGTGAAATGACTTTGAATAAATGCAAACAGCAACTTTTAAACAGTTAATTTGTAACACATTATGAAACAAAAAAGCCACTGAGGTTAGCTTGCAATGCCTCACCATATGTTTTGGGGGCAGTTATATGTCCTTGAGGGTTATCACAGAAGGGACATGTAAGAATTCTATCCGCCTTGGAGGTGGGAATTTGCCCTAAACGGCTAGCCTGATCAGGTGACCGAAGAGACTCTACATCTGTATTTTACGCAAATTGATCAGCTGTCAACAGAGCAGGGCTGTATAATTTGGGGCTTGTGTGCCATTTTATCTCCAGTGTAACAGTCATGTAATGCCTGTTACACGGAGAATAAAAATTAGAAATTTGGATACCTTAAGATGTTAGACATAGGGACCGGGGTTCTAGTTGTGGGGCAGGAAGATGCTGCCAGTTAGAGAAAGGATAGCCCCTGTAAAGAAAAGGAAAAAACAGTAATTAGAAAATAAATAAAAGGGAAATATTGATTAATAAATAGATTAAGGTTCAGTGTGAGCATATTAGTAGCACTCTTTAAAGAGGTTGCGCGCAAAAGGGGGAGGAAGGAAAGGACTGCCTTGCCCTGGCTGTCATACCCATGTGCATCTTTTTTATATACACTTTTTGTAAGTAATTCTCAATGTTTATATAAAAACATGTTAGAATTTAAGAAAAAGGTAATTTTGCATTGGTGGTCAGTGGGCTAGTAATCTGCATGCTCTGACTACTGTACAGAAACTCTAGCCGTCCAGTGGTGTTATTTGTGTCCAGCCTGGGTCTCCTAGTAATTAATTTATTTTGCTTTAACACAAATGGATTCTGTGTGAAAAATGACTGCAGTTGTTCCTGGATTTTAATGTTATGCAGAGTGGCAGCTGTGGGCACTGTTGTGCCAACTTGGAGAGAGAGGAAAGTGAGAAACTGATTGTTAGTTCAACAGCAGAGCACTGGCGAGCTTGTAGAGGAATCCCTAAATTGTGAGGCCCTTCATAAAACAGGCTTCGGCCTGCAACTGTGAGCTTCATGATAGTGAGAGAGGGAGACAGAGAAGGAGCTCCTCTCGCAGGCAGGACAACCAGATAATCTTCCATTTAGTCAAGCAGGTGACAAGCACCAGGAGGATTTTCAGGGACTGGCTCACAGAAATGAAATAAAGTAATTAAAAATGGGCACAGTCTGAATGGAGCTCTGAGGAGTTCCCCAAGTAAAAAATGCAAAGCACATAGAAAGGCTCAGCAGGGAGCAATTTTACAGAGCAGAAAAGTACGCTCATATAAGGGGGATCCATGGCAATTCACATGTAAATAAAACACATAATGCATACATTTGTTATATATATATAAAAGCCTCAACGTGCTGTAGTGGAGTCCTGGGAACCTTAGGAAAATAAAATGGAGTTACAGAAATGTACAGTTTAAAAAACAGAGCTGTTTAAAGAGGGCTCCTAGTGTTGAAAGCATGGCACAGTTAAGAAAACTGTATTCAGAGAAAGCAGTATTTTAAAAAGTGTGCTGCCAAGCCAATTTATATTTTTTTTGCCTCAAACTTGGTAGGATTGTAGTAGTAAATGTTCTTTATCAGGGAAAATAGTGGTTTGTGGATGAAGGGTGAAATAAAGGAGTTGCTAACCTGAAAAGGGAAAGTG
This sequence comes from Neoceratodus forsteri, assembly GCA_016271365.2. NCBI lineage: Eukaryota > Metazoa > Chordata > Ceratodontiformes > Ceratodontidae > Neoceratodus > Neoceratodus forsteri. The sequence continues at coordinate 759,663,114 of CM057455.1, read as the reverse complement.
GGTCCTGGAGGCATAATATATGCAGTCAATCACAGAGAAAGTGGAGGTAAGAGAGGACAAAATTAATATTTAATTTTTTAAATGAAAACTGCAGAAGGCGGCTTACATAAAGGGGAAATGTCTATTTATGTGGATAACTGAAGAGAAAGTTACTTAGAAAAATGCTGTTTAAATTTAATAAAAAATATTACGAGGAAAGCTTAGAATGTGGGCTTTCTAGTCAGAAAAGTGTGGAAGCGCTTAAACTTTGAAAAAATAGTTATTTTTATGTCAAAAAGGTATATGTAGTAAAACAAGAATCTAGACTGACAGGAAAAGTAGTCTCAGAATCTTCAGAAAAGCAGTTAGATTTCAGAAAGCTATTGATTCTATTGTGGCTTATGCTGCTGCAGAAAGAAATCTGACTGGTCTTGAGCCTCTGGACCAGTCAGTGTCCACTCAGTGACCAGTGATTAGCATATGCAAATGATTTTGGGGAGATAAAAGAAGCTGCACAGCCAGTGTTTGCAGAGTTCAAGTGTAGTGTGATTAGGGGATCACCTGTGTCCCAGTACAGGGTCAGTCAGGGGATAGTGTGTCAAAAGGGCAACTGCTGAATGGCAACCCATGTAGCGGGCGACAGAACCACAGCACCAACACTTTTGGGTGACTGACGGTTCTCCCCATCCCTGAGGTATGCCCCTCTCAAGTTAGTATCTTAAATTCATTACGCTGTGGGATTTGCACCCTCTTCAGAGTCACCATTCCGTTGTCAGCGTTTTGACAAGGAACCCAGTCAGGGTAGTGAGAGAGCATATGAAAAGTATAGTTGCCTCAAGAACCTGATGATTCCAGAAGCTGTCAAGTTGTCTTCACAGAAAGAAAGCTGCCATCAGAAGAATGTATCGCTTCTCCAAAGTTTCAACTCCACAACTATTTGCTCCAGAGGGCCATCAGAAAATCTTCTTCAGCAGTCAAAGGAATATGGTATAGTAACAAAAATAATTTCTTCAACTTGGACTTTATTTTAAAAGGGAAAGGGCACTGAATTGAACTTAATTTACCTAAACTCTTCTTCATAAAAAGTGACTATTGTCTAAATGAAGGACTGAACTATTGAAAGACTGAGGGTGGATTATGTCTTTAAAGTTTATGTGCAAATGCTATGAATTGTATGTTACATGCCACTGTTTTGAAACTGTTTTAGAAATGAGTTTTGTTTATCTGCTAAAGATAAATGCAAAGAAACTGAACTGCTTTAGCCTTAGAGTCTAATTTTAAATCAGCAGTACTACATAAAAAAATCTAATCTTTTGCAACACTTTGTTCCATGTGCTATGTTGAGCACTTACCTGGTATCCTTTCTTGGCTTTGCTGTACTATCACCCTGTAATTTGCTCCCATTTTTCTTTGTTTTTGTTTACATTTCTTCCAACCACCATGTTGAATTGGAACCCTCTGCTTTCAACTGCACATGTGCATGACTCACAGTTTCTGGACAGGGACAGCAGGAATGTGCTGCACAGGGCCCCACAGAAGTAAACAAAAGACATGATGCGACATGAGGTGGGAACTCGGCTGCAAATTAGGCACCAGCCATATTTTCTGTGTATCCACAACAATGGAAATAAATGTTAAATATCTAAAACACTAAAGATTGCTAGAAAAAAAATATTTACAGAAATGGAAAGCAGAACTATGACTTCAGGCTTCCAGCCAAAAAGCAGAATTTTGATAATCACATCCTGATTATCCAGTACTGCTGCTTTAAGGTAAAACTACTATATGGGATACCAGGGAGAGTATCTGTAGTACAGGGGTCAGTGAGCTGACTAAGGTGGGATAAGGCCTGGCAGCCACTGCAAGCCCATAAGGCAATTTATGTATGTGCAGCACTGAGGCCTGAGATAGAGCCTAGTGCTGGGAAGGCAAAGTGTGTTGAGCAAAAGGGTTGAGTGGGCTCTCTGAGGTGGGACTAGGCCTAGAAGCCACTGCACACCCTTAAGGCTGAAAGTTATAACAGGTACAGTGACTAAGGCCAGGAAAGGGCTTCATTCTGGGACTGTTATGTTATCTGGAGGGCTAGTGGGTGGTGTTTACTTGCAGTCTCTAGGGGAAACATTGTGGTGCAGTGGATTACCCTGCAGGGGAAAACAAAAGAACATATTATTATGTATTGCATTTTACAACTGTGTTTTATTTCTGATATTTTAACTGCAAAGTGTGCATGTTATTTGCCATTTGTGACTGCACAATGCTTTACAATTCCTTCAGTAAAGCTTAGCTTATTTTTTCCTCAATCCAAGTGTCCAGTGTCCTTATTTGCAGTGCCAGTGTGTCACAGTCCTGAAGGTCTCCAGGTCAGTTCAGTGCAGCACTTCTTTCTCCTGGCAACCTACAGCCACACCAGTTGGGGAGGTAAGGTATATGTATTCAGACTGTACCCAGCTGGAGGGGTGTGGGCAGGGGAAGAGGCAACGAATCCAAAGACACTGCAGTGGTCAAGCTACTGTTACACTGCAGTGTCCAAGTGTATTATCATCATCACCCTTACAGAGTGGTGCACAATGTTGGGCAGGTGCTGTTTAACTCACTCCACATGGGTGCCCAAGGGTGGTGTTGTAACCTTATACCAGGTGTGACAGGGTTGGGTAAGACCCTGTCCCATTTGTTATGCAGATATAGTTAAAAACAAGGATCTATTCTATTCTTTCCTGGTCTGTCAATTGTCTATCTCCTGCCTGTCTGATTGCACAATCAAATTTTCCTTGTGGCACATAGGAATTGGCCACTGCAATGTTTCCATAATTTCCCCTGTTTACTCCCTTCTTCCACTTGGTGTGTCCATTCTTTCTTTATTTCCTTGCTTCTCTGTGGTTAAAAAGCTATATATGAATCTGTATGTGAAAGTGGGATGCCTTAGTTTGCAAATGTGTATAATTATATTATGGAAATGTTCACAGAAAGCTTTTTGGTTTATCTGGAACACAGGGGGTTAACCTTGAGGAGGTGCATTTTGACCTTCACAAGCTTGTTTGCAGAACTATCAGCCAACAGGAAATCAGCCCTGGGACAAGATGTCTTAACTAGTTGTACCTGTTAAGAAGACTAATGCACTCTCTAGGCTGCCCACAGAAAAGAAATTAATAATGCCTTAATACATTTTGAGGAATACAGGTGGTGTAATTTACAACAACAAGATGCAGAAGTTAATTGCCAGGGAAAGACACCTTATACAAAGACAGCAATGTTTTGTTTAGAGATAGAGAGAGCAGGAGATTTTAAAGAGGCTTTCAGATGAAGGACTTATGTTTGTTTATCTGGATGATAGAGAGCAGCAAATAAAAATAAATGGCACTTTCTCGTTCCTACTACCACTTCTAAGAGAGGTCCCCCAAGGCTCCATTTTAGGTCCCCTGCTAGTCCTGGTATATGTTAATAATTTAACCAAGAGCATATCTGACTTTAAGATACATCTATTTGCTGATTATACAGTACTGTATATCTTTAAACTTTTATTCACTTAAGCTAGCATAACACTTCAATCCAATTTGAATCAGCTCCAGTGCAACCTAATCTCAGTAAAATTACTGTTGAATGCAAAAAAAAAGGTAATGTTTATCCACCTGCCTAACTCAGCTGCAGCAAGCCTTGAATATAGCAATGCTACCCCTATTACCACCCTACTAGAAGATAAGCTCAAGGTTGTGAATAACTTCAAATACTTAGGTTTTATACTGGACTTCAACTTGACATTCATCCCCCACATTGAATCACTGTCCAAAAAAACTGAAGCAGAGACTGGGGTTCTTTTTTAGGAACAAATCCCTATTCTCATGAAATTCAAGAACCAAACTAGTTCAGGCCACCTTTTGGCCCCTACTAGACTATGCAGATATAATATACAATAACTGTACAATTGCTAGCCTACGTAATTTGGACACTCTTTATCACCTGGCTTTACACTTTATTATTAATGCAACAGCTAGAACACACAATTGTACACCATATAAGGAGATGAACTGGACCTTACTATCAAACAGGATACTTTTACATATATACAACTGGGTATATAAAGCACTTCTGAACAAGTTGCCCCCATACATATCTACTACCCTGCACCATTCACAAAGCTCCTATGCATTAAGGAAATGTACATAAATTACATTGGACATACCCAAAACCTGTACCCAAGCTGGTAAATCAGTCATTAGTTATGTCCTCCCTATGGCCTGAAATAAGCTCCAAAGTATGCTTAAATTAAAAAAAAATGATACCACTAAGCACATTCAAATCCTTTGTGGAAAAACTACCCCAGAAATCTGCCAGTGTTACTAACTACTATAGCGTAGTGGTTAAAGTCACTGAGCTACAAACCTGGAGACCTTGGTTTGAATCCTACAGCCTCGGCTTACATACAGTGTGACCCTGAGCAAGTCACTTAACTTTCCTTTGCTCCCAGGTTGCACCTGAAACAAGCTTCAGCTTAGTGTGTCTTCTCTGGTTAAACAATTTCCCTGTATTATTGTCCCAACTAGCCCTTGTCTTAACCTTCTAATTAACTCTGGTATAAGCTGTAGTATGCACTTGTTTTTGCCTTTTCAGTGCTCAATGTTTCTGGCTGTGACCAGTGTTATCTTTGCTTTTTGTAACTGAATGTTTCTCATTTCCTTATTTTTCCTATTGTATGTTCTATAAATGCTTGTTATTTTACTATACCGTGGCAACCTGCCATGTACTGTACCATACTGTTACTGTTGTTTAATAAGGGACCACCTTGTGAATGAGCTTGCTCAATGGTTGTTATCTCTTCAAATACATTGAACTGAACTGTTTGAACTGCCTGTATCAAGAGCTAGCCTGAAAATTGTATTTTTATATGGTTGTTATTAATAATAATAAAATACTGCTTGAGAATTTTACGGCTTCTTATGGTTTGCATATGCTTCCTGACCTATGCCTCTATGATGCAAGGTTATAGGAATAGATTACTGGAAGACTTGAATAGTGAACACACAGGCATATTCACAATAAAGGCCCTAGCAAGGAGCTACTTTTGGTGGCCAGGACTAGACAAACACATTCAGCAGAAGGTACAGGACTGTCAAGTGTGCATGATTGTTCAGAACATGCCACAGGTGGCACCCCTTCAACCCAGGAGGAAGCCAACACAAGCATGGAAGAAAATTCATATTGTCTTCCTAGAAAAAGACAAGCAATACTTCATCACTGTGAATAGTCATTCTAAATGGCTGGAGGTGATCTTAATGTCCCCAATAATAACTGAAAGGACCACTGATCTAGACTGGACTACCTGGAGGTTGAGAGGGGAACTGCATCCTGAGCTATTGAGGAGTAGCAGACACAGCAGGGGACTGGAAAAGGTTTTATAGCACTTACGGAAGGTAAACCATTGTTATCTGAATTTAATACTGTTTTTCCAGTCTTTTTACAAAACAGCTTTTGCTCTCAGTTTTGTTTTGTTTTGTTCCTCTGCTTTGCTTTGCCGTTGCAGGGTGCTAGGAGTCCCAACAGTGGGGAAACCTTCCCTTGGGGTGGAGGAAGACAGTGGACCTGTGGAGAGTGGCATGCCTAGGAACAGCAACCCACAAGAGACAGGGCTATCCTAGATCTAGTACTGACTAACAGGGAAAGGATCACAGATCTCCAGGTGGAAGGTCACCTGGGGCCAGTGACCATCACATGGTATGGTTCAATTTGGCCATTAGAGCTAAATCATCCCATTCTAATGCAAAGATATGAGACTTCAGAGGAGCTGACTTTGATAAGATGGCCAACAGAGTTAAGCTAGCCCTGACAAAAAGAAATACAGGTGAAGGGGTACAGGCAATGTGAGCAAGCATTAAAGATGCAATACTTGAAGCAACATCCTATTGTGTTAGAGAGAAAAGGAAGTACAAAAGAAGAAGGAAACCACTTTGGTTCTCAAAAACAGTAGCATTAAAGGTCAGAGCCAAATGGCTGACTTTCAGGAAATATAAGGGAATGCAGCAGGATGAAGATAGGGAGGCATACCAAACTTCCCTAAGGGAAGCAGGGAAGGCAATAAGGCAGGCAAAGGCCCAAACTGCGGAAACACTAGCACAAACAGTAAAAGAAGGTGACAAGACTTTCTATAGATACATTAGTGAAAGGAGAAAGTCCAGAGGGGGTATTGCTAAGATCAAAGGGGATAAGGGGACGTGTGAGGAGGAGAACCATGTAAAAGCATCTATCCTAAATAGATACTTCTTCTCAGTATTTACTGAAGAAAAGGTAGGGCAGTGCCCACAGCTCAGCACCATGGACACAGAGGGGAGGGAGGTGTGCACTAGTCCCTTCACAAAAGAAAGGGTCCTACAAGAGCTCGATAAGCTCAGGGTGGACAACGCAATGGGACCTGAAGGCATACATCCCAGGGTACTAAAGGAGCTAAGGGCGTAACTAGCAGAACCATTATCAGAACTGTTTAGTGAGTCTCTGAGCAGAGGAGAGGTCCCAGAAGACTGGAGAAGGGCTCATGTGATCCCGCTCCACAAGAGTGGTAGCAGGGAGGTGGCAGGGAACTACTGTACAGACCAGTCCATCTTACCTCAGTAGTGGGTAAGATTATGGAGCACTCCTTAAGGAAAGGATAGTGCAACATCTGGAATCCATAGGAGCACAGGATCCAAGACAGCATGGGTTTACAAATGGAAGATCCTGTCAAACTAATCTCTAGATTCCTTTGACTGGTAGCCAGAGTGGTGGACCAAGGGGGAGCAGTTGATGTCACCTACCTTGACTTCAGCAAAGCTTTCGATACTGTTCCACATAAAAGATTGATTAATAAGCTGGGTAGGCTTGGGGTGGGTCAGAAGTTGGTCAACTGGGTGGCAAACTGGTTGACAGACAGAAAACAGAGAGTGGTGATAAACGGTATACAGTCAAAAGAGATTCAAGTCACAAGTGGGATACCTCAGGGATCAGTCCTGGTGCCAGTCCGCTACAATAACTTCATCAGTGACATTGCAGATGGACTGGTGGGTAAGGTTTGTCTGTTTGCAGATGACACCAAGATCTGCAACAGAGTAGATGATCTAGATGGGGTGGGAAGAATTAGAAGAGATCTGGATAAAGATAAACTAGCAAAATGGTCGGAAGAGTGGCAGCTGAGGTTTAATGCAAAGAAGTGCAAGATCATGCACATAGGGAAGAGAAACCCTGAAGCCATCTATAGGCTGGGATGGGAATTGTTGGCAGTCACAAGGGAAGAAAGAGACTTGGGCATCATCATCACTGATGACCTGAAATCATCCAAGCAGACCACTAAAGCAGTAGGTAAGGCTAGGGGGATGTTGGGGTGTATTAGTAGGGGTATCATAAGTTGGAAGAGGGAGGTAAAAATCCCTCTTTACAAGACACTGGTTAGGTCCCATCTGGAGTACTGCATGCAGTACTGGAGGCCACACCTTCACAAGGACATTAACCAAATTGAGGCACTCCAGAAAAAGGCAACCAAAATGGTGCAGGGACTGGATCAGAGAACATATGAAGACAGATTAACAGAACTCAATATGTATACCCTAGAGCAAAAGAGGGAGAGAGGTGATATGATCGAAACATTCAAACACCTTAAGGGCATTAACAAGGTGAAAGAGTCTTACATATTTCAGTAAAAAAAAATAGCAGGGCAAGAGGATACAGCATGAGATTAGAGGGAGGTTGTTTAAGGGGTAATGTGAGGAAGTTCTTTTTCACAGAAAGGTGGTGGATGCATGGAATGGCCTACCTCAGGAAGTGGTGGATATGAATAATGTGCAGGGCTTCAAACAGGCATGGGATAGGCATAAGGGAGCAATACAGATAAGTATGAGTAGATAGGCCATTGACAGAGCAAAGGCCGATGGCATACTCATAAGGCAGAAAAATAAATGGGCAGACTGGATGGGCCTTGCGGTCCTTATCTGCCGTCATCTTCTATGTTTCTAACAATGCACCAACAAAAATTACTGACAAGCCTTTGTCAAGGCATTGATAGTCATGATAAATCAGTAAGGAAATGTACCAACAGAGCAAAGCTATTGTATTGTCCGATGCCTTGTAGCCAAGGGTGATAGCACAGGTGGCACAGACTTTGCCTGCTTTTGATCTAGTTTACCTCTGTTAGATCTCAACCACGGAAAATCAAAAATCATTTTTTTTTCATTTTTTTATTTTTATTTCTTATATACTTGAAGACCAGATGAGCAAAATGTCCATTTTCACCAGTGGCAATGTATAACATAGAGCAATTAAATTATGCAGATAAACAGTACAATAACATACAACAAAGAAATAGGGGAGTAGAGTTTTTTATGCAGTTTTATCCTGTTTTACTATTCTATTTATTTTTATTACATTTATTTTTTATTTTATTGTTATTTTATTGAAATCTAGGATTACAAATACCTTTGAGCAGGGACTGCTCATTTACAAAGGTTCCATGTCGAAGGAATGGGGGGTATACATACATACAAAGGTCAACATAAGAATACATAGTTACACAATAAAAAGAAGTAAGAGGCTGAGGCTTAGGAAATTCCAGTAATCCAAAATATGCCAAATGTTAGGTAGCATGACATACCAGCCAAGGGCAATCTTAGAAATAAGCACTGCAGGTGAGAGGGAAGGGGGTATGCAGGCAGGAAGGCCATTGTCGGAGGGTAGAGGGTGAGGGTAAGAGCTCTAAAGGGAAAGGAGGGAAGGGATAAAAGTCAGAAAATGCCCAGGGGGGGAGGAAAGGGAGAGGGGCAAGGGGTAGGCAGGTAGAAGGGGGCAAGGCGGGGAGAGGTAGCTGTCAAGACTGAAGTGGAGGGCAGTGAGCAGTGGGTCCCTAATTAGGCGAGGCAGTCACAACAACTAGTTGAAATGAGATGAAGTTGGAGTTGTCTCTTAAAAGGGCCAAGAGCAGCAGCAGTAAGAGTTTCTTTGTTGAGAATATTGTACCACTGTGGTGTTCTGTGGGCAAAGGCCCTCTGGCCCATGGTAGTCTGGCATCTGGGGACAAGGAAGGTTAGTTGTTGTGACCGTCTAGTTTTCTGGGTGCTGTGGTGGTCAATGAGGAGCTTTTCAATGCCTGGGAGCATGACCCCGAGGAGGCCTTTTTTGGCTAAGAGGCAGGTTTGATACTGTATCCGGATGATGAGAGGAAGCCATCCTGCCTGAGTGTACAGGTCACAAGTGTGTGTAAGTCGGTCAGCCCAAGTTAGCAGCCTGCATGCTTTGTTGAGTGCAACTGTAATTCTGCAGAGGGCAGAGGTGGAGGCAGAGCCATAAATTGATAGCCCATAATCGATGATGGAGGTGACAGAGCTGTTGATATTTGTTGAATTTAGTAGTGTACTAGAGATCATAAGCTTTACAGTGGGCTGAATGCTGATGAATATTTAAATTTTAAAACCAGTCTCAGACAGATAAAGTGATTTCAGCTGCTGGCTCATGTAACTTGTTATAGGGGTACATTAAATTAACTAAAACACTTGCTCATTATATTATTAGTTAATATTTATAACTATATAGTAGCCTTAAAAATTTACAAATTTCATACCTCAGGTGTCACATGACCAGGTAACATAAAACGCAAGTGCCAATGTCCTGATTCAGAGTCGCCATCTTCACTAGGAGTTGCAGCAAGCAGACACTTTATCGGGGGCAGAAACACTAGCTATTTAGCAAATGTGCTAGATAAAAAGACAGCTCAATCAGCCTTGCTCAAAAGCATTAGATCTTGTGCTAAACTGCTAAGCCTGTGTTAGAAAAGATTTTCTGAGGGAGAACGCAACAGTTTGAGGCCAAAAGGAATTTCCTATGATAGCAGGAGTTGTACACAGTGCAGATCATAGCAATTTGCAGTAGCAGCATACGGCTAGTAAAAACATTGTGGAGAACAGTGGAAAGTAAGTTATTTAATTAGCCAAATGTTCAAACTAGTTGTCTGACTCAGCAAATTGAGACAGTAAATAGAAATACATAAGTGCCCAGACTGTATGCCATAAGGGGTAGTTTTAAGGGAAAACAAAGAGCGTGCATGTTAAAGGAGATAACTTGATGGTACTATTTCAAACTTGTAGTATAAATCAAGGTTTATTTAAGGTATATCTAATCTAGCTATTTTTTAGCTGCATCTGAAAGTGAATTACTTAAAAGAAACTAAATGCACAGTTTATCCTTCTTACTATTCTTAACTTTCTAAGTGTTCGTCACCAACCTGTGGAGCAAAGACTTTCTGACTTTGGTACAGTCCTGTTGACAAGATACTGAAGTAGACATACAGTCTGAAGTGGAGTAGCACAGTAGAGGGGAAGCTCATGCACAGATCTGAAGAGCAGAGGCCCATATGAAGATGGAGCTGAGCACTGTAAATAAAAATGACAACAAAGCAAAGGATAATCTAACTTAGCAAGACAGTCAAAATTAATTTAAATGGACTAAAAAGGACACTACTGTGGAGCTTTTGTATTTTTTACTCTTGAATGTTGCATTCTGAGAATACAACAGAAAACATTAAGTATAGTTCAATTTTTATGTTTTCTTGTGCATGAGCAAGAAACATGATGTGACAGCTTAGGAGAGAAGTGGGTTGTGGAGGCATGGCAGTGTTACAGCCAAGGGAGGTACTGCATTTGGGGGCCTGGCACTGGTGGACCAATGGATGCACAGTGTGCCAATGACACTGGGCTCCAAAAAGTGCACCAAGTTGTGATGTTTTCGCCGCAGCAATCAGGGGCCGCCTCGTCATTGTAGCATCAGTCATTGTGCTGCAATGAGGGAGCGACCCATGACTGCAGGGTGGAACATTAGCTAGCCTAATACTGTCTGTGAACAAGGCCAGTGGCTTGCCGCCGTGTTCTCAAACAATATTAGGCAGCCTCCCATGCCAAGGGTGTGCCCAATCCCCCTCAGCAGCATGTGCCCCCCCAAACGGTCTTTGTTGGCCGAAGGGGGCCCCAATGCCCATCAGCTTCAGTGGTCACAAAGTGTTTATTCAGCCCATGGGGGAGCCCACTCCCCATCAGCAAGATGTAACCCCCAACCCGCTTTCATTGTCTGCTGACAGGGGAGCCCATTGCCCGTCAGCATGATGTAACCCCCCACCATTTTGTAGCCTGCTGACGGGGTGCCCAATCCCTGTCAGCATGATGGTTCCCCCCCATTTTCTTGTGTGCCGATGGGGGTGCCCAATCCCCATTGGCTGCAGCCTGCCCCCCCAAAAGAATCCCTTGGCATGCTGGGAGCCCACCCCAGCTAGCCAAATGCCCCTGCAAAATTGAAAACCGTCCCATGTTGTCTTTTTTTTTTTTCTTCCCTGTAAAGTAAAAATGGTCCCTCACGGTCTGCCAGACCTCCCTCCTGCAACCTGCACCCACCCACTGCGCATCCTGCCTCCCCACACCCCCCTCACCCCATACTTACCTCTGGAGTCCGGTGCGATGATCTTTTGTGGACCGGGAACACATCTGCACTCTTCAAAGCTGACCGCGAACTGAGGAAATGCCGGTAAGCTGTATAATGTAATAAATATGTTTTTTTCAACTTTGCTGCATATCACAGGCATTTTTTGGAATTTTGGCACCAAATTTTCAACATGGGGTTTTTGGGACCCCTCCTCATGAGTTCTGTCACTGTCATGGCATTAGTCGGGCCTGAAGGGTGATTTCACATTCACTGCACAAAATCACCTTTTTGGACCGATTAATGAAATGACAGTGCCAGTGTTCATAAGGTGGGCTGTCAAAAAGCCTATGTTGCATATTTGGTGAAAAAATTCCTAAAAATGACTGTTTTATGAGCATGCATTGTGCAGTTCCTACGCATGCTCAAAAGTTCGCAAATTTGTAACATTTGCACTCCAGATTTTCAACAATGCCATTTTATCACACCTACTTATGAACAGAACAGCTGTCATTTTTCACATCTTGTCTAAAATGTATTTCCGCACAGGTAGCGCACAATGGCGCAGTCGGTGTGCGAAATCAATGTCTGAGACAGATTAAGAAAAGCACAGTGACACTGTTCATGAGCAGAGGTCTTACAATGGCTATGTTGAAAATTTGGTAACAAAATTCTTAAAAATGACTGTTTTATGAGTGTGCTTTGCGCAGTTCCTACGCACATTCGTAAGTTCGTGAATTTGTAACATTTGCACTCCAGATTTTCAACATTGCCATTTTATCAGACCTACTTATGAGCAGAACAGCTGTCATTTTTCACATCTTGTCCAAAATGTATTTCCACACAGGTAGCGCACAATGGCGCAGTTGGTGTGCAAAATCAATGTTTGGGACAGATTAAGAAAATCACAGTGACACTATTTATGAGCAGAGGTCTTAAAATGGCTATGTTGAAAATTTGGTGAAACAATTCCTAAAAATTACTGTTTTACGAGCGTGTGTTGCGCAGTTCCTATGCACGTTTGTAAGTGCGTGAATTTTTAATATTTGCAGTCCAGAATTTCAACAATACCTTTTTACCACACCTACTTATGAGCAGTACAGCTTTAATTTTGCACATCTCACCCAAAATGTGTTTCCGCGCATGTAGTGCACAATGGCGCAGTCGGTGTGCAAAATCAATGTTTGGGACAGATTAAGAAAATCACAGTGACACTGTTCATTAGCAGAGGTCCTAAAATGTCTATGTTGAAAATTTGGTGAGAAAAGTTCACAAAATGACTGTGTTACGAGCATGTGTTGCGCAGTTTCTACGCACGCTCGTACCTTCGCACATTTGCAATATTTTCACTCCAGATTGCCAACACTGCCATTTGCTCACACCTCCTTATGAACAGTACAGCTGTCATTTTTCACATCCCAGCCCAAATGTGTTTTTGCACTTCCGGCGCAGACAAGCGTGGTTGTTGTGGGAAATCCATGTTCGGGACACATTAGGAAAATCACACTGACACTGTTCATTAGCAGAGATCCTAAAATGGCTATGTTGAAAATTTGGTGACAAAAGTCCATAAACTAACTGTGTTATGAGCATGCATTGTGCAGTTTCCACACACCCTCTTAACTTCGCACATTTGCAATATTTTCACACCATAATTTCAACATTGCCATTTTTCCAGACCTCCTTATGAACAGTACAGCTGTCATTTTTCACATCCTGGCTGAAATGTGTTTTTGCACTTCTGGCACAGAATAGTGCAGTTGCTGTGGGAAATCACTGTTTAGGACACATTGCAAAAATCACAGTGACAATGTTCATTAGCAGAGATCCTAAAATGCATATGTTGAACATTTGGTGATGAAAGTCCATAAAATGACTGTGTTATGAGTGTGCATTGCGCAGTTTCCATGCACGCTTATAACTTTGCACATTTGTAACATTTTTACTCCAGATTTTCAACATTGCCATTTTCCCACACCTCCTTACGAACAGTACAGCTGTCATTTTTCACATCCTGGTTGAAATGTGTTTTTGCAGTTCCGACGTAGAATAAAGTGGTTGCTGTGGGAAATCAGTGTTCAGGACATAGTAACAAAATCACAGTGGCACTGTTCATGATCACAGGTCATTAAATGCCTATGTTGAAAATCTGGTGATGAAACTCCATAAAATGACTGTGTTACACACATGCGTTGTGTGGTTTCCACGTATGCTCAGAAGTGCGAGCATTTTTAATATTCCCACTACACATTTCCAACATTGGCATCTCTTCATACCTCCCTATGGATGGTACAGCTGCCATTCTTCACATCCTGCCCAATCTGTGTTTTCGTACATGTGGTACAGAATGGCACTGTCACTGTTGAAAGTCAGTTTTCAGGACACATTGACAAAATCACACTGCCACTGTTCATAACAAGAGGTCCTAAATGCTTTCATGAAGTGGGGTCACAAAAAGACCATGTTCAAAATTTGTACTGTGAATACCAACAAATGTCTGAGGCATTACGGTTTCTAACCATAACGTCCTACCCTGTACAGACAGACAGGCATCGGGGTGTGCCTTTGGATTGCCAACTGTACTGCTCATGCCATCCCACCCCCCAGCCACAGGCATCGAGGTGTACCTTGGACTCTTCATCCCAAGACTTCACCCCATTCTCCTACGCTGCACCCATTTCAACGTATGTCCTTATGGAATGGGGTGACTGTAAAACCAAACACCCTAAGGCACAGCTCAACACATGTCAGTGTCTGCAGAATAGGGTGAGGTGACATTGCTTGACCATCATGGGTGATGACCCAAAACCTTACCCAAATCCTGTCCATCTCTACAGGATGGAGTTGGGGCTCATGTGAAGTTCAATACTTCACTGCATCCTATTCTGCATCTGTCTAACTCCTGCATTTCTAATGCTAATACCAACAATCAAACATTCGGCATTGACAAATGCTTGTTAATTACAGGGGTTAATGTATGTAGTCAACAAGCTTATATCTATTTATAGCAGGTATTTAAATCATATTATTGATTGAATTATTTATTAGACTTATTTATTCATATTTATTGTTATTTGCTGAAATCTAACAAACCACAGAATCTCACATCTACCCACTTCATTATCTACCACAAATTAAAAGCAAATAATTAATGAAACTGCAGTTATGGACACTAGACAAAAAAAGAAAGATACCCACAATTAAAATAAAACATTAGAGACAAAAAGAGGAGCAGGAGCTAAATGGAAGGAGGAGGAAAGTAAAGGGGGAAAAGATTATTAGCTATATCTAAGGACTTGGGGAATCAAATTAATTTAGCTGAAAAAATTAGATTTCAGGGATTCAAAGTGCTACATTACCCCCCTTAGCATCATCACCCACAAATGTTTGCAGTGGAATTCAACAGAGTGACCACTCTTCACTAAAAGAAATGAGGGTTATGGAAAAAAAAGGATAGATTGAAAAAACTAAGACCCCAAAAGATGGGAGGGAGATTCTAAAAGGGAAAAATAGGATAGAGGAAAAAAATCAAAGTATGGAATAAAGCTACAGGAAGCAGAGCACAGCAGATGATGAGTTACGTAACCCAAATACAGCATGTGGCTTACTGGATATTAAAAATGAGATTGCTATTGGTAACCAGTTATTAATGAAGGTTATTACTCTACTTTGAAGGACTCCCCTTAATGAATAGGATGAGCAGAAGACCCACTTTCTACAGATCCATATAGTGAACCCTGAGGGGAAGAGAAGGGTGGGGAAAGAAGAACTAGAACACTAAGAAGCATAACAGAAGAGACTAAGAGGAAAGAGCTGAAGGAAACATCTGAACTGGTAGAAAAATTAAAGGCTAATAAAGTAAACCGGAAGAACAGATTGACTCCTAAACCTAATCAGCTAGATCATGAAAGGAAAAATAGCCAGCAAGTGAAGGGTAATAATGCCAGAAACAAAGCAAAGAAATGGGGTTGGGGAGAAAATAATCATTTTAGAAGAAAATGGGTGGGCTCGTGAAATATGAGGTAATCATGATGAACAGAATCAGCTTGGACTCAGAGAAGGAGTTTGTTGGCCCCAAGACAATACAAGCTGTCAAACAAACCGAGGAAATAAAAAGACATAAAGGAGGTGCCAAAACAGATTTGACAGAGGCACTGATAGAAAAAGGCTCAACTGTCCCAATGACCTATTTCAGAGGAATTCCAAAAGCAGGGAATGAAAATCCTACAACATTGAAAGTGGCAGTATACAATATATGCAAAGGCATATTAGGGTATTAATTTTCCTGGTCAGACAATTCCTTGGTTTATAGATACCAAGCAAAAAAAGATAAAGTCTGGGTTTGCCTGGTTACCCATAATAGGACAATCAGAAAACTAATGTTAAAAGCTAAGCAACAATTTGTACACATAGGGGTAAGAACAGAAACAACAATTATATACCCATGAAGCCAACTGGAGAAATAGGTTCAAGAACTACCATTGGAATTTATAGGTACATCAAAATATTAACTCAAAAAATCAGAAAAGAATCACAAATTACATGGTGCAAATATAATGGGTACATGTACTGGCTCCTTATGATAATTTATTGTATCAGGAACAGAGAAAAACCATTAGAGATAGACTACAGAAGGGAGAAACAATTAACAACAGCACAGTGCTAGAGGATTTAGGAGAGAGAGAGACTCAGGGCCAGATTTTCAAAGCTCAGTCGCAAGTAGCGACAAAGGCAGCTTGTGCCAAGTGCCACCGTGTCAGGGACCGTGTGCCCAATTCTCTATTGGACAGGGTCTCTGTGGTTAGGTCCCACAACTTGCCACAACAGTGGCAGTTTGCCCAAAAGACAATGCACCCACAAGGTGTGCCACAACAGCGTCCCCCTTGGAAAGGAGCACAGTAGTGGCATGCGCCACCCCCACCACCACTGATCTGCCAGTAACTTACGTTTACAAAACTGATTACCCTGGTTATCTAGTGGCACCCCCACAATATGCTGTAATGTCCTTCCCCCAGCCCAAGTATCCAAATGAACTGTCAGAGTGCATATTATGTACAGTGTGCAGTCTGACAGTTCATTTCATGGCTGGCCATGGTGGTGTGAGGAGGGCTGTGCTGGTCACCCAATCAGGGTTTGTGATGGAGGGGAGAGGGGTGTCAGGCACTATGTGGTGGAGTCAGTGGCCACTAGATCACCAGGATGGGATGATATCAGCCTTTCCATATTCAGGCATATGGGGCAGGGGGTGGGGACCCTGGATTACAGGTAACTGAATGTTATGCTATAATATTATGCATTACTGGCATACCGGGGCTGGGGGTGGGGGTACTAGCTCACCAGGGAATGACCTGTTTACTATAATAGTTTACATTAGGGGCATATCGGGGATTGGAGGAGGAGAGCCTCTAGATCACCAGGAAATTACTTAATTTTATAATAATACACATTATGTGCTTATCAGGGACTGGAGGAGGGGGGAGCCACAAGATCACCAGGAAATGACTTTATTTTATAATAATGTACATTATAGGTATAGCGGTGCTTGGGGGGGAACTGCTAGATCACCAGGGAATGACTTTTTTATAATAACTTACATTACGTGCATATTGGGTTGGGGGCACCGTGGCATCTGATTGACAACCCTCCCACAGAGAATGTTTAAGTATTGTTAGACCAGCCCTTGGCTGGTCTGACTATACTTAGACCTTTGTCCTCTGGGAAGGTTTGAGAATGCAACATTAGGGTGTATGGCAGCCTGTGTCTGCCATAAGCCTCATACACTATGCCACAGCCCATTTTGTGGCACAAGACTGGTGCAAGCCTCCTTTGGCATATGCAGCCTACATTTGATGAAGGCTGCTTTGCAAAATAGCTCTGTGTGCATCCTTTAAGGCAAGGTGCCAGTTGCATCAGACATATTTGACACAAGCACCTTGCTTCCTTCTCAGGGCTTTGAAAACTCGGCCCTCAGTCTTTGAAATAGAAGCATCGTGAGCAAATAAATTATCAAATGATCTCTCCATGGTTATGAACAGATTCTATCCCCTGGAACCTGAAATAGCACTAGAATGACTAACCAGTTTTGAAACTAGACAAAAGGGAATGTTTTGAATATCTTGTGTTGAAATATTGCAGGGGTAACAGAAAAATTTAAAGGTTAGTGGGTGCATGCAATTTACGCAAACATTCCCTTTAATTATGTTACAGGAAACATAGCTGAGAGGGCAAGAAAAACATGTTTTGGAGGGCTTCCAGGTTTGGAATAGAACACAAAAATGATAAATTCAGGAGAGCATTGGGTGGAGTATGCACCTTGATAAATGCCAAGCGTGGAATACAAAGCTGGCAGTATAGCCTAGAGGTTAGAGGAACGTAGTGTGAACAAGGTTGGTACATCCAGCAAACCAGACCTGAGTTTGATTCTCACAATGTCCACTTGCATACTGTGTGACTCTGAGCAAGTCGCTTAACCACCCAGTGCTCCCAGGTCACCCCTGAAAACAGTTACTTGTGCTTAGTGGGCTTTACCCGACTACCAAAAGCATAAAATAAAAATATATATATGGATGATGCATATTTTTTTGTGTGCTTAGAACCCTCAGAAGCTGAAGCTCCAATATGTAGTTTGATATATGTTTATACTGCCCCTCAATCCAGGATATCTCCAGTAGAAAAGACCATTGATTCTCTTAAAAAAAGGATCTTAAGTATACAATCACAATATCAAGGTATCACAATATTATTAAGTGGCGATTTTAATGTAAGAGTGGGTAATTTGCCAGTAGATAAAGAGAATAATTGCAATTTGGATGATGCCTTAAATATACAAATTAGAACCTCAACAGATGAAAAAATAAATAAACAAGGACCGATGTTCCTAGATATCTTAATAATTTTAAACCTCAGAATACTAAATGGGAACTCTCCTGGAGGTCATATGGGGAAATGGATATACCCCAATATTGGGGGGGGGGGTGTATTGGATTATTTGTTTATAGATGCCTTCTCTTTCTCGAGGGTGAATAAAATGAAAGTTTTGTCAATGTGGGATAGCGACCACGTACTGATTATGTTAGAATTGAAACAGCTCAGGGGAATAAGGAAGGATAGTATACAGAACAGAAAGGGTGTAGATGATCATATGCAGATATATAATCATATGAAGATACAATGGACCCAATATATGCAAAAAATAGTACAAGACATTTTACAATCTGAATAATTATTAAAGTTTAAGAATACAAGCATAGCCCTGCTACAGCATCAGGGAAAAGGGGAAGGCCTTTCATAAAATATGTTTAATCTCCTTGGAGAAATGGAAAATAAAATAAGCACACTAGGTACTCATAGTAGGAAACAGTATGCAACTTTCAAAATAACACAAAATGGTTTGATGCAGACTGCTTCAGAGTTAGAAAGTCAGTTGCCTTTCAAGGGAGACAAATGAAGAAATCTATGTTATTTGAAGACAGAATGTATTTTTAAACCTTAGAGAAGAATATAGAATTCTACTGGATAAAAAGAAAGAAAAATACGATGGGTGAGATATTCAAAGGGGTTGCACATGGCGCAACCCACTGATGCGCCCCGGCGCGATATTCAAAGGGGGATGTTGTGCTGCACAATTCCCGATACACCAGGGCGCACCAGTAATGTATGCGGTGAAAGTGCAGGGGGCGTGCCCATGCATATGCAGCACATCCTGATATTCAGCCGGGATGTGCGGTACATATGCAGGCACAAACCCGCCTTGCGCCACACAGGTGGGCACAAAGATGTGCCCGTGGAAAACAGGAGCATGTCGGGGGACACCCACAGGCTGGCCTTTATATTGCTGGGTGCAACACAACTACCTACTGTGGGTGGCCACCGGACCTCCCAAGACTCACTACGGGCATTGTGCCCTCACCCGTTTGCGGGCATGATAGCAATAAATCTATGGTGGTCCAATGGACCCTACCCCATCGCCTGACTGTGGGTGTATTATAACTAAAACCCTGGTGGTTCAGTGGACCTGCTCCGCTGCCTGATCGCCGACTGTAGTCAAAATGATATTCCCTGGTGGTCCAGTGGACCTGCTCCCTGCCCGATCATGGGCTTTAGTTAAAACTACATTCCCTGGTGGTCCAGTGGACCCGATCCCCAGCCCGATCATGGGCAAATGAATAAACTAATTCCCTAGTGGTCCAGTGGACCCGATCCCCAGCCTGATCGCAGGCTTTATGTGTAATTAAATGCCCTGGTGGGCCAGCGGTACCCCCTCCTCACCCGCCCACTCAGACCAGCCACCCTACAGTCCCCCAGTCAGCGGCAGGTGGCAGATCCCCACCTGCAAGCTGCCCGGCAGCCCGCTGACTGATAGTGTACAGTATGGCTGTACACCCATTGGTCCCCTGCGTGGGCATTGGGTGCAGACCGTACTGTACTACACAGTCTGAAATGTGAATGAACCACGCAGGGGACCAATGGGGTACAGCCATACTGTATGATGTCAGTCAGTGGGCAGTCTGTGGGTGGGAGTTGCTGCCCGCCACTGACCAGGGTGGTGCAGGGTGGGGGTCTGAGTGGGCGGGTGGGGAGGGGGCATCGCTGGTCCACCAGGGTATTTAATTACACCCAAAGCCCATGACCAGGCTGGAGATAGGGTCCACTGGACCACCAGGCAATTATTTTATTCATTTGCCCGTGATTGGGCAGGGGAGCAGGTCCACTGGACCACCAGGGAATGTACTTTTCACAAAAGCCCACTATCGGGCAATGAGGTAGGGTTCACTGGACCACCAGGGATATGGATATATTACGCCCATGATCAGGTGATGGGGTAGGGTCCACTGGACCACCAGGGAATTAAAATCTACCTAAAGCCCATGATCGGGCATTGAAGCACATTGCCGCTGAGGGGCATGGGGCGTCGGTCCCCAATGGCTGCAGCCTGGCAGGGTGCCAGGCACAAGTCACCAGGAATTGGCACACCTGCATGCAAATGGGGCCATAATGACATGCAAATGGCCCCATTTGTGCCTTGCATGCATAATGGCCTAATTTGCATGCCCAGCACTGAATATCGCGGTTGCTATGCCTAGTCCACCCACACTTGCACTGGCACATTCCCCCCACTCCTCACTTGCACTGGTGCAGTGCCACTACACCATGTGCAGTGCAGGCAGCCCCAGTGCCATATTCAATGGTGCTGAGCCATGGCACAGCACCATTGAATATCGCCTGGACCATGCCCTGGTGCATCCCAGTTGCACTGCACCCAGACTTGTGACCCTGCCTGGCACAGTCTGAATATCCCACCCAATGTATTATTGTGGCATTCACTTCAAAATACTATACAAACAAATACACAAAATCCTTCTGGAACCTAGTATCCCGTGGTATGGATAAATAGAGATATGATCTAGAAGCGGGGGAAGTATCCAGAAGGGGAAGGGATCAGATCAGTTCCGGTTTAGTAGCTTCTTCTTGCTGTTTTTACATTGTTTCTTGTGGATTTTACTTGGTAGAAGGTTATTTCTTTTCTTCCTTTCTACTTCTAAGGGGCTAGCAGGGTATTGTTTTGGGGCTGTTGGAATTTTGAAACCTGTTTTGGTGGCTATAAGTGGGCTCATTTGTTTGATGTTTCACTGTGTAGCAGTCTGCGTTTGTGGAGGCCTATCTCTTCTGATTTAAAACCTATTTGGTGTGATTTAATTGGGGCAGTTCCTTTGAATTGGAGACCTATATCTTCTAAATTCAAGCCTATTTTGATGTGTTGTTGGTGAAGCTGTTTGAATTGGAGACCTGTTTCTTTTGGTAGCAAACCTATTTTGGGGGCATTGAGTAGAATTGTGATTCCTTTTTGCTGGCTTCACTAGCTGCAAAGTTTAGTGCATAGTGGGGGAAGGGTGCTAATGGTCTGACCAGGGGCCTCAGCTACCTGATTGTTTCTGGAAGACTTGGGCTGGTCCCACTCTCCCAGCCCCTCACCCCACCCGCCCAAGGTCCATGATTTCCTTTATACCAGGGGTTCTGACAACACTTCCTCAAACGGGCAAAAGACATGCACCTGTCATAGAAGAAGCAGATATCCAGGAAAGGAATAGCAGCGAATGAAGAGGTGACTGCTATCTCAGTGGAAGGGAAGTAACTGCAAATCAAGGAGCTTTCATTGTTACTTCTTTGCATTGTTATTTGCATTGTGGAAAGGAGGAGTAGGAGTTTGAGGAAGGTTGTGCAATAGTTACTTAAAGTCTCTTTTTGGGTGTGGATAGGAAAGTAAACAGCAGCTGCTCAATCTATCTAAATGTGTACAACGAAGAGGGTAAGGGAAATTAAGAAAAGAATGTTTTGCACTGATAGAGGTGGGAGAGAGGAGACTTGGAGGAGTGTTTGCTATCCTTCATCAGGAACGGTGAGGGGTCACTGGTAGGCAACGACAGCAATGGTTAAGGTGGTATGCTGCAACAATTGAGGTGCACCAATCTTTCTAAAAATTGCCTGGAGTGTGGGGGGATGTTTAGTGTGCAACCACATAGAGAAACTTAGAAAGGAGATTGAGGGTCTGCAGGAGGAACTAAGACAGGCAAGGCAGACTGGGAGTGGGTTTAACCCAATACTAGAGGGAGGGAGGAGGGGAGATGAGACAGGGTAATTTGCGCCAACAGTGGTGCGGAGGGGGTCAAAAGAAGGGAAGCAGAGACAAAGAAGCCCAGGCCAGGAAGAACGATTGCCAGGGAAACCAGGTCAGGAGACAAAAGACATGTGGAAGGAGGAGGAGATAGGGACTTGTGAGGCGGGGAGGAGAAGAAGTGGCAAAAGTCATGGAGTGGAAAGGAAAGAACAGGTCACTATGAAGAGAGAGGGCATGGACATTTGTGAAGGGTCTTCAGAAAACAGTTTTGCACTGTTAGAGAGGAAGAAGGAGGAGGGAAGTGATGCAATTGGAGGAGTAATTGATAAATGCCTGGGCCAAACCAGTGTGGGGGGAAGTTCTGCTGGGAGAATTGCAAAAGGGGCAAAAGGGGGAAATAATGTGCAGGAGGAAGAAGAGGAGCCAGAAATGAGAGATGGAGATGAATGGAAGCAAGCAGGGAGTAAGAGGGGTAGAATCTTAGTACTAGGGGATTCAATACTAAAAGGAGTCAGGTGGGGTAGTAAGGGGGAGAGACATAGTCGCATTTGGGTGGAGGTCATGCCAGGAATGACAGCGGAAAGAGTTGGAGAATCTGTTCTGAAATATGCTAGAAGGGGTAGGGACAAGCCTCATTTAATTATACATCTTGGGACGAATGACCTGGCTGGCATGACAGTAGATATAGTCCAGAGGAGGTTTGTGGAACTAGGACACTTATGTGAGGGAGCTGGAAGATCAGTAACTTTTTCAGAGATACTTCCAGTGCCCAAGGCAAGCACAACAAGAAAGCTGAAAATAGAGGAATTTAGCAGATGGCTAAGAACCTGGTGTTATGCTAAAGGGTATGGGATGTTGGGGGTGGGGAGGGACCTGGGAGGACAGTAGTCTCTATGCCAAGGACAGACTATACTTGAGTGAGGAGGGAAGGAAAGTGTTGAAACAAAGGATGGAGGAGTACATAGAGGAATTTGGGAATTTAAACTAGGAGCGGGGGGTGGCAAGTGGGCAAGAGACATGAAGAGACCACAGGTTGGGAAACCATATGAGCTTACCCCTCATAACAGTGACAAAGGACAAATGGCAAGTACTATTGTTGATGCTAGGAAAGTAGGGCAGGATGGGAGGGGTGGGAAAGGGTGGAAGGTGGTTATCCTTAATGCTAGGAGCCTTGGGAGGAAAACTGCAGAGCTACAGGTGCTCATGGCAGAAGGAGAGGTGGACATTGCAGCCATCACAGAAACACGGGCCACCCAATACAATGACTGGGACCTTCCTGTACCAGGGTACAGGTTATTTCGTAGGGACAGGGTGATTGGGAAAGGAGGGGGGGTGGCAATATATGTGAAGGAAGGACTGAAGTGAGTAAGGGAGGAAGGGGTGGAGGGTAGTATGGAGTCACTTTGGATGCCAATCCAGGATTCCAAGAATAGGAGTCTCAGAATGGGAGTGGTGTACATGCTACCATCTCAGAAGGAGGAGTTAGACAGGGAATTAGTGGGACAGATCAGGAGGACCAGTGAGAAGGGTAGTGTGGTGATTGTGGGGGACTTCAACATGCCAGAAGTGGACTGGAGTACCCCAACAATCAGGAACAGAAGGGAGCAGGTACTGCTGGATGCCTTCCAGGACAGCTTCCTGCTGAAAATGGTCAGTGAGCCAACCAGCTTAGGGAATACCCTTGACCTTGTGCTGGCAAATAGGGACTTTGTGAGAGAAGTGACGGTGGCAGAACCACTGTCAGGGAGTGACCACCACTCAGTATGACTCACATT
This sequence comes from Neoceratodus forsteri, assembly GCA_016271365.2. NCBI lineage: Eukaryota > Metazoa > Chordata > Ceratodontiformes > Ceratodontidae > Neoceratodus > Neoceratodus forsteri. The sequence continues at coordinate 759,639,333 of CM057455.1, read as the reverse complement.
GGATATGGGCAAGGAAGGAGTGGAATCTGGCACAAGAGTGCTGGACTTCAGAAGGGCAGACTTTGGGAGGATGGAGGAAGTGGTAAAAGGGTACCTGGCCAGAATTCAACCCAGTATGGACACTAAGCAGAGGTGGGATCTCATAAAACTGGGGATAGTGGAAGCAAACAAAACCAGCAGCAAGGCCCAGAGCAAGAAGGCTAGGGCTAAGAAACCAAGCTGGTTGAGCAAGGAGGTCATGGAAAAGGTAAGGAGGAACAGAGCTGCCTTTAGAAGGTACAAGAAAACAAGGAGGAGGGAGGACAGGGAGGAGTACTTGACGGAATCGAAAGAGGTGACTCAGGCAGTAAGGGGAGCCAAGGCATCTATGGAGCTCAGGCTGGCACAAGGCATTAAGGGGGGGGAAGAAGGACTTCATTAGGTACATCAGGGAGAAAAGGAGCTGCAAGAACTACATAATAAGGATTAGGAAGGAGGGGGGTTGGGCGGAAGCAGGGTGTAATAAGGCAGAAGCACTAAATGATTACTTCTGCTAGGTATTTACTAAGGAGAAGAGGGGGTGGCACCCAAGAGGGGGGAGAAATGGCAGAAATTGGGGGGAGGGGGTGACAAATTGGGAAATCATGGCGGGCAGAGTTCAGGAGGATTTGAAAGCACTGAGGGTGGACAAGGTGACAGGCCCAGACAGCATCTACCACAGGGTACCGAAGGAGCTGGCAGAGGTCCTTTCGGGACCTTTGGCAGACCTATTTAATGCCTCACTACACTCGGGGTGTGTACCCCAGGACTGGAGGATGGCTCATGTGGTGCCCCTCCACAAGAGTGGGCCCAAGGATGAACCGGGGAACTACAGACCGGTGAGCCTCACATCCATCGTGGGTAAGCTAATGGAGACTATCCTGAAGGAGAGGCTGGTGGCCTCCCTAGAGGCCAAAGGACTACAGGACAGCAGACAGCATGGCTTCATATGTGGCAGATCCTGCCAAACCAACCTGGTGGAGTTCTATGACTGGGTAACTAGGCAACTGAACAGGGGCCATGCAGTGGATGTCCTGTATCTGGACTTCAGTAAGGCATTCGACTCAGTGCCGCATGGAAGGCTGGGAAGTAAGTTAGAAGGCACAGCGGCAGGTGCAAATCTAGTGAGATGGGTAGAGAACTGGCTTCAGGGAAGGCAACAGAGGGTGGTGGTGGGTGGGGAGCACTCACCCCCAAGGGTAGTGACAAGCAGTGTTCCACAGGGCTCGATGTTGGGACCAGTGTTGTTTGGGATATTCATTGCAGACATAACATTGGACATCAAGAGCAAGATCAGTCTGTTTGCTAATGATACCAAGGTAGGAGCGGTGGTGGATGACCTAGGGGGATGCCAGGGGTTGCAGGATGATCTGGCAAATCTTGAAACCTGGTCAGACACCTGGCAACTGGTGTTTAATGCCAAAAAGTACAAGGTGCTGCATTTTGGGATGAAGAACCCAAGGAGGAGTTACCAGCTGGGGGGAGTGCAGCTAGCCTAGACAAAGGAGGAGAAGGATCTGGGGGTGCTCATTACAGGGTCAATGAACAACTCGGCACAATGTAGGAAGGCAGCTGCAAAGGCCAACAAAATGCTGGGTTGTATTGCAAGGGGTATATCCTCGAGGAGGGAGGAGGTGATTCCGCCACTGTATAGGTCATTGGTTAGACTGCACCTGGAGTACTGTGTGCAGTACTGGTGCCCGTATCTGAAGAGGGACATTAAGTTACTGGAGGGTGTGCAGCGCAGGGTGACAAAGATGATCAAGGGGCTGGGGGACTTATCATACAAGAGGAGGCTGAGGCAATTGAACATGTACTCACTGGAGGAGAGGAGGGACGGGGGAACATGATTGAAACCTTTAAGTACATGAAAGGAATAAACAAGATGGGTACAGAGGGGCTGTTCAAAGTAAGGAAGGGGAGGGCCACCAGGGGGCATGATATGAGACTGGAGGGAGGAAGGTTCAGGAGGGAGCTGAGGAGACACCTTTTTACAGAGAGGGTAGTTGCTCGGTGGAATGCGTTACCTGCAGAAGTGGTATCCTGTAGAACTGTGGACTGCTTCAAAAGGAGATGGGACAGGACAAGGGGGAGGGTCAATGTAGGGGAAGGGTGGAAGGGAGGGGCAGCTCAGAATAAGAGGTGCTAGCTGCACATTCAAGCAGACTTGATAGACCTCTAGGCCTTTATCTGCTGGCAAATTTCGTATGTTCGTATGTTCATAAGCTGTAATACCCCCAGATGATCAGTTAAATCATTTTAAAAAATCTACAGAGTGTGCAGAACTGATGGTCAAATGACAGAAGAAGCAAATCATACAAGAAGGAATAACATTTAAAAACTGTAAATGGGTGACTGGAGTTCACAAAACAAGAGGTATCAGTGGCCAAAGGAATGCAGAAAAATAATAAAGCACCAGGTATAGAGAACATAGCTGCAGAAGTTTATCATGCAGACACCAGCTGGTGGTTGGAGTTGCTTACAGTATCCCACTATTTAATTTTATGACAGAATATGAGATTGTGCCAGAAAACTTAACTGGTGTAGTGATTCCAATTCATAACAAGCATTTGTCAATGCCGAATGTTGTTGCGCTGGCATTGGCTTTGATAGTGCAGTGTGGAAACACATTTTGGGCAGGATGTGAAAAATTACAGCTGTACTGTTCATAAGGAGGTGTAAAAAATGGCAGTATTGAAAATGTGGCATGTAAATATTGCAAATTTGCGAAGTTACAAGGGTGCATGGGAAATGAGCAATGCATGCTTGTAACACAGTCATTTTATGGACTTTCGGCACCAGATTTTCAACACAGGCATTTTAGCACCTCTGCTCATGTACAGTGTCACTGTCATTTCCTCAAACTGTCCCAAAAAGTGATTTCGCACAGTGACCGTGCTATTCTGCGCCAGGCGTATGAAAACACATTTCAGGCAGGATATGCAAAATGACAGCTGTACTGTTCATCAAGAGGTGTGGGAAAATGCCAATGGTGAAAATCCAGAATGAAAATATCACAAATGCACAACGTTATGAGAGTGCGTGCAAACTGCACAACGCATGCTCATAACACAGTCATTTTATGGAGTATCATCACTAAATTTTCAACATAGGCATTTTAGGACCTCTGCTCATGAACAGTGTCACTGTCATTTTCATAATCTGCCCCGAACACTGATTTCCCACAGCGACCTTGCTATTGTGCACCGGAAGTGCAGAAACACATTTCAGCCAGGATGTGAAAAATGACAGCTGTACTGTTCACAAGGAGGTGTAGAAAAATGACAATGTTGACAATCTGGCATGAAAATATTGTGAATTCATGAAGTCACGAGCGTGCGTAGCAACTGCACAATGCACGCTCTTAAAACAGCCATTTTTTGGATTTTTTCCACCAAATTTACAACATAGGCTTTTTGAGAGTCCACCTCATGAACACTGCCACTATCCTTGCGTTAATTAGTCCCAAAAGATGATTCCACACAGTGCCTGCAAAGTCACCTTTCGGGGTCAATTAACATCATAACAGTGACAGAATTCATGAGGAGGGGTCCCAAAAACCCTATGTTGAAAATTTGGTGCAAAAATGCCAGAAAATGCCCGAGATATGCATCAAAGTTGAAAAAACCCTATTTATTCCATTATACAGCTTGCCGGCATTTCCTCAGTTTGTGGTCAGCTTTGGAGAGTGCAGACATGTTCCCGGTCCACCAAAGATCATCACGCCGGACTCCGGAGGTAAGTATGTGGTGAGGGGGGGAGGCAGGATGTGCAGTGGGTGGGTGCAGGTGGTGGGAGGGGGGTAGGGAGACTACGAGGGACTGTTTTCTGATAACAGGTGTAAAAAAAAAACATCGCAGATGGTTTTCTTTTATTACAGGTATTTTTTGGGGGGGGATACAGTAGCCGACAGGGGATTGGGCTCCCGTTGTCACATAGGAGTGGGGACACTAGCTGAGGGGATTGTGCACCCCATCAGCACAGAAGAAGGGGGGGACATCATGCCGACGGGGAGTGGGCTCCCTCATTGGCACATTAAAGTGGGAAAGGGGGGATGAATGCCGACGGGGATTGGGCACTCCCCATCGGCAAGCAAAAAAGGAGTGGGGGGACACATTATGCCAACAGGGAGTGGGCTCCCCCATCGGCACATACATGAGGGGCAGAGTAAGCCGACCAGGGGATTGGGCACCCCCGAAGTCGGCAGTTTAGCGGCCACTGTGTCGCCATGTTTGTAGCTGGCGAAGCCTGTAGGAAGGTCCGCTGTGTGTGACGAGCTTTGCTCGCATTGCAGCGGACCTTTCCTTAGATATGTTCACCACATTATATATGCATGGTGTGGCGCTGGCATGCAGGCTGATTGGGGAATGAGGGACACACCTACTGGTGCATGCCCTGCATTCGCCCAACAGCGACCGTGCCTCCAAATCTCCACTATCACAAGATGTTGGCTGCACAAGTGCACCAACATAAAAATAGGGTCAAAATCTGACCAACAAACTATCACTTAATTACACTACTTTGTATCTGCGTAAAACCATTCTCCAGACTCTTATTGTCAGGGACCCTGGTTTTCCATTTTTACCGGTAACACCGGTAACAATCACGGAATCCTGCTTGGTTTGCGGATTTTGAATTCTTGTACCGGTGCCTCACGGAAATTGCATGTCACTGCACAGAATCTCTAAAATTTCAGTATATTTTTAATTTTTTTTTATTTTCTCTTTCTATGTCCCCTTCTCACAGCATCAATTTCCACTTTCAGAGATCCCTAGGCTGGGTATCCCCGAGCTTCATCCCCAGGTAATGTTCAGGAGCTCCTGTGGGCCTGCCCCTGTCCTGCCTGGATTGTACTCCCCCAGGTGGAAAGGGAGGGGACCCCAGGTCACCCCTCCACACTCACTTAGTGTGTGTCAGACAGCTCAGTGGGTCCCTCATGGAGCCTGGTTATGAAGTCTGGGGCACCTGGGTCCCTTCTGCCAGTGGCCGATGTGGAGTGATTGTTCCTAGTTTTCTGGTCTCTGTCCCTGAGGGCACCAGCACTAGAGATCAAAGGAGGTAGGTCACAGAGACATGCCACTGCTCCAGATCCTGGCTAGTGTCCTCCCCCTCCTGATCACTCTGCAGCACCTTTGCACCACCACCCGTGGTCACACAGGTGGTGGTAAAGCAGCAGGACCTGCAGCCCACCCTCCCTGGAGGAGGAGAGCAGTCCCCGGGTGCTCAAACCTACTCCCCCTGGCCAGACCTCCAGCAACCCGAGTTTGCTTCTGACCCTGGATCGCTGGCATTGCAAGGCAAGCAATAGTGCTACTGCAGCACCAGTGGGCTGACCTAGATTTCAGCATCTTAAAATGAATGCTGCTGCTGTGCTTTGCATTCTTTCTGCTTTGTTGATATAGAGTCAGTAAGGAAATGACCCGCACTGCTTTGTTGTAATCAGCCATTCAGTTTAACCACCCATGCCTAGAGGTTAGAGTAACAAATGGTGATTGAACTGGGTACATCCAGCAGACTTTGGTTTGAGTCCCACAACCTCCACTTGCATACTGTGCAACTCCAAGCAAGTCATTTAACCTAACCAGTGCTTTTAGGTCACTCCTTAAAACAGACAGTTCTACCTAGTGGACCTTATCTGCTTTACAAAGAATATAAAAAAAATACCAATATATGTTTAGTACATCATAGAATAGTAATCAGGGTACCATGTAATTTACCCCGAGTTTTACTTGGGCTGCAATGATTTTGTATAGGTAAAGATAAATGTTCAGATACATTTTACATGTTTTATAAGCTTATTTTTAGATTTTAGTCAGGTTTTTATTGTATTCTTTGCATATAAGCATCTAGGTTGTAGATTGCTAAATGCAGGATCACTGTTACCAACTAACTTATTCAAGTTTATAATCAGTGGGGCCAACCAAAATCCTCAGTTGTTTGAATGAAAAGTAGTCTGAATTAAAGTATGTTCATGAAGAAGAAACTGCCTTACTACTTATGAAAAAACTTCACAGTTAGCACCTTATTTAGGTGAATTGGATCATTTACACCTTTCCCCCACCTGCTGTTTCAGTCTCTATGACAACAAAAAGTTTTCTGACAGACTGCTTTAACAAAAAGCAAATGTTAAGTATTGATGTGTACTTATGTTTGGCCAGTGGATTTTAAAAGCACACTCAATGACATACAGAATGTAAGACCCCAGATGCTGTATGATGCTGGTGGGCAGAGTAGTGCTCAATTCACATCTGAACAAAGACATGAAAACTGGGAGACACCCTTTCATGGACACCAAGTAAAAAAAAAAGCATCCACATGTCTGGAGATGCATGAATCCATTGAAGGTCCTCCACTAATCACTTGTGGATTTTTAGGTGAAGACACTTTATTTGAAAGAAGCAAATTCAAGCAGTGTTTTTGCTCCTCCTACCCTGGCCATCCCCTCCTTCAGGCCTAACAAGTCCCCTACCACCTGCTGAGTCCCAACCACCATCCACTGACCCTTACTGCTGTGCTACCAGGTAACCCAGTAACCCTTCATTGGTGGGCCCCTACCCTGTGGGAGGTACCAGGGGAAGAATTGCCCCAAAGAGCTTCCTGTGTATCCTGGGCATGGCAGGGATCAGACCAGACACAAGTCTGGGGCTTCTGGCTTATGGAGGGACCAACAGCCATCCTTTGGTTGGTCAGCGGGTGTTTTCCCATTTTCTTGGGAGCGTGACAGGCCACATGATGTCAAGGCACAAGCCGTCTGTCATGCTCCCTCCTGCAGTGAGGGCTGATATATTGTCATGCCTCTGGCCTCCACCACGGGCCAGCAAATGCTGAGCCATGAACCCACCCTCCCTCCCAGGAGAAGGTGAGTGGTTGTTGGACACTCAAGCCTTCACCCACCAGCTGGCCCTCCAACACCCAAGTCTGTTCCCTAACCCTGGTCAGCGGTGTCACAGGCAGAAATCCAATTCAGGCAGTTAAATTATAGATGGGGGAAAAAACAAAGGTAGACCACCTTAGCAGTGATAGTTCAGATTAATTCACTTCTGAGTTCTAACAAGCAAAGAGACCAAGTCATTTGTAACTTGTGCCTGTGGGGTGTGGGTGTTGAAGAAAGGGGATCATAGTGCTGTCACTACTGCCATCACCCCTGAGGGGTGTGGACTGCATTGCTGCTACAGCCATCACACGAAAGGGGTGGGGGCTGTAGTGCTTCTGCCATCACCACTGGTGGATGGGGAATGTAGTACTGCTGCTGCCGTCCCACCTGAGGGATGGGGGCCATAGTGCTGATATTGCCATCCCACCTGAGGAATGGTGAACGCAGTACTGCTGCCATCACACCTGAGGGATGGGGAATGTAGTACTGCTGTCATCACACCTGAGGGATGGGAATGTAGTACTACTGCCATCACACCTGAGGGATGGGGAATGTAGTACTGCTGTCATCACACCTGAGGGATGGGGAATGTAGTACTGCTGCCATCACACCTGAGGGATGGGGAATGTAGTACTGCTGCCATCACACCTGAGGGATGGGGAATGTAGTACTGCTGTCATCACACCTGAGGGATGGGAATGTAGTACTACTGCCATCACACCTGAGGGATGGGGAATGTAGTACTGCTGTCATCACACCTGAGGGATGGGAATGTAGTACTGCTGTCATCACACCTGAGGGATGGGGAATGTAGTACTGCTGTCATCACACCTGAGGGATGGGGAATGTAGTACTGCTGTCATCACACCTGAGGGATGGGGAATGTAGAACTGCTGCCATCACACCTGAGGGATGGGGCCATAGTGCTGATACTGCCATCACACATGAGGAATGGTGAACGTAGTGCTGCTGCTTCTGTCACACCTGAAGGAGGAGGTCGTGTGCTGTTGCTGCTGCCATCACACCAGAAGTACGGGGGCTGTAGTGCTGCTTCTATCACACATTAGGGATGGGGGCTGTAGTGTTGTTGCTGCTGCCATCACGTCTTGTACCTAAAATAACTTTAAATTGTTTGTTTTGTTTGTTGACCCGGTAAGCCCACTGGGCCTAGAAGTCCCTTTTTCAGGGCCGACCGGGGGGGGGAATACAGATGGTAAGCAATTGAATTTGAACCAGATTAAGCTGTTGGTGATATTTTTAGTGAATGAGGGAAATTTGGCCAGGACACCGGGGAAATTCTCCTACTCTTTTCGATAAGTGCCATGGGATCTTTAACATCCACCTGAACTACCACCAATCCAGGCAGATGGGACCTCAGTTCAACATCTCATCCGAAAGATGTCACCTCAGAAGTGCAGCACCCCTCTCATGCTGCACTATAGTGTCAGTATTGGGATATTAACCCAAGTGCCAGATGTGGGAACTGAACCCACAGCCCTCTGATCTCCCAGCCTCAGAGGCAAGTGTGCTACCTACTGAGCCACTAACACTGACAACTGGCACAAAGATGGAAGGATGTGTGATAGTGGAGGTCAAAATTGCTAAAATGCATGTTAGCAGAGTTAAAAATTGTTAAATAAAGTACACAAAACCAAACACCGGTAAAACCGGATTTTGACTTAGCAGACACTGGTGACAATACCATTTCTTACAATATGCAAAACAGAATATGCCCTTTCTCAATCCCGGTAAACCAGTGTCCCTGCTTATTGTCTAGATTACAATTTTAGTTGGAAGACACACATGTTCTTTCAATTTACTAATCACGTTTTAGACATGGAAACTGTACTTTGGATTTGATTTTTATCTTAAACTATATAATTAGCAATTACATTAAAATCAAGAAAAGAAAAATATATGCCGTTTTCAAAGATATTAAGGCAGCTTTTGACAGCATGAACAAAGATACAGTACTTTGGAAACCATCAAAGGGAAAAACATAAATCCTAAATTACTGTTTTTAATCATGCTTCTGTATATGAATATGAAACTTCAGTACTGATAAGATATGGGAAGGATGATGCTATTACAGAACCCTTTACAACTAAATATGATGTTAGACAGGGCTGTTTATTGGCCCCAACCCTGTTTAACATATATACTGATAAGCTAGTGGAAGAACTGTAAGCAGTGGAAACATTCCCACTAACAGTGAATAAGATCCCAATTAAAATTTTATTATACACGGATGATGCAATAATTTTATCACAAACACAACTGGGTTTAAAGAGAGATATAGAAGTTATGATGGAAACTTTGGCAAAGTTAGATCTTGAACTAAATACCCATAAGACAAAAATTATGGTGTTTGGGAATAGCAAAAGTGAACCAGAAAATGGAAAATTAACAATGAAATCATACATGAAGCAGAAGATTTCTGTTATTTGGGTATATAGTTTAATAGAAGCCAAACCTGGAAAAAATCACATAAAAAAGTTAAAGATATCGCTATGAAAACTATATTAGCAATAAATCACTTTGAACATACTTATGCTAAAAATTCGTACACTGTGCAGGAAAAAGAATTAGCCAATGTTGCCATGCAAGTACAGTACAGTAGCAAAATATGGTGTATAGACAGCAATCTCAAGGATTTAGAGGTATTACAAAATGACTATCTGAAATCATTGCTGGGAGCCTGAAGATTCACTTCTAGTGCAGCCAAGAAAGCGATATCACTCGGGTCTCCTGTAATAAATCCAAAGTAAGCAAAAATGTTCCAAAATGGTATTTTATTGTGGCAGGGAGAACCAGCAACAACAAGGACTCCCTCCTGACCACCCAGTGCTTTGACTCCTCACGAGTCTTCCTCAGGGGTGTGGTCAAGGTAGGGGAACATCATCATTTAAATACACAAGCTCATTAATAATTCATGGCATGGTACATTTCAGTCTCAAACAAAATCCTTCATATGTGAACAAGGATGCATAGTGAAAGGGGGGTTTGAGGGGGTTGTGAACAACATAGTAAACAATTGATTTATCATTTACTTAAGGATACATTCATTTTATAGTTCCTTTTTCGTCAGTGAATTTTTTATATATATTTTTTATAGACGTAAACACTTTTCTTCAAAATAATTAGTAATCATTTTTTGTAGAAATAGACATTTTACAGTACATTTTTAAATAATCTCTCATGTTAATTCTACACAACATGCTTTAACCCCTCTTCTTATGTAAGTGACCAAATTTATATTAATTTTTTATTATTTTCTTTTCTTATCTTTGGATGCTGCCATTGGTGCTTATCCATATGGTCAATTATGTTAACATTTTAAGAGGAGAAAACCAGTTGTCCTGGACTTAACCTGATGTGTCATGGCTTCCATGCTTGGTTAATTTATTAAAAGGGTAATTTTCTGCATGTCCAGAGACTCTGGAAATTGAAGAATTCCTGAAAGAGTAGGAGGAGGAGAAAGAAGTTATACAAATCTGCAGCGGTAAAAAGTATAGCAGAAAAACACATTTCACTTCCTTTTTAGAAAAGGTTTCAAATCCTATCTTTCATTTAATCTGTGTGGTCTGACACAGTTCAGTTTACAGATCCACATACTCTCTTTCTCTAATAATAAGTTCGGTCTGTCCCCTCCTTGTGTTAGGGGAGGAACCCATTCTAAACCCATAAATCTAACATCTTCTGGTCTAGAAGAATGATGTGATGTAAAATGAATCCCCACTGGTGTGTCCTGTTTCTGATTCAGAATAGATCTAATGTGTGCCTGAATCCTTTGTTTTAAAGGGTGAACTGTTTTTACTATGTATACCAAGTTGCAACTACATCATTGTGCATACACTATATAGCTAGCATCACAGATGATGACATGTCTGATATAAACTCTGATATTATTCTCTTTTAGATGTTGAAAGACCTTGCCTGGCATACTGTATTTACAGTTATTACATCTGGAACATTTAAAAAAAGCCAGACGATCTTTGTGGTAACCAGGAAGTTCTGTCTTCTGTATGTAATGGTTGGAGCCTGATATGTACCAAAAAATATTTGGGATTCTTAGCTGTACTGAAGAATACTCATGGGCAAACTCCCACTGCTGTACCGACTTCCTCATTGGCATGTAGAATATGTCAATTCCAATAAATAATGTTTACTATTTTACCTGCTTTATAATTGAACTCCACTATGAATGTGCAGGGCTGTGTGTGTACTGTTGTAGTTTTAGGTTGTTTCTCTGTGATGAGTGTTTCCTGATCAAGGATGCTCACTTTTTCTTTAAATTTTTCCAATAATCCAGGATTATACCCTCTCACCATAAACCTGCAAATGAGTTCATGTGCTTGCTGATTGAATGAGGCATCAGAGCTAATTTCTCCTGATTCTGAATGGTTGGCTACATGGAGTGGAATCTTTGAGATTTTGAGGATGCGCACTGTGGGCATGCAAAACTGAATTGGTAGTGGTAGGTTTTTGATAGCCTAGTGTATTAATGACTTTATTATCATCACTGACTGTAAGAGTCAGATCCAAAAAGTTTAATGTTTTCTTGTTTTTCCTCAAAGGTGAATCTGAGATTCAAATCATTTTTGCTAAATCATTGTATAAATTCTGGAATTTTCTCAGTGTCGTCCTGCCATATTGTTTTATATATGTACAGTATGGATTCAAAACTGGGTTTAGTATAATGGTGTGCTCCCAATGTCCCAAAAATAAGTTGGCATAGCTGGGTGCCATGACTGCACCCATGACAGTATCACATTTCTGCAGATAAAACTGGTTCTCAAATTTGAAGTATTTGTACCTTAAGATAAACTCAGAGGCTTGTACTACAAAATCTTTGGGTACTGCTTCATCCAAGGATAACCTATCCAGAAAATATTGTACTGCTGACAAACCTTGGTTATGTTGTATAGAAGTATATAGTGATTCAACATCCATGCCTAGCCATGCTAAATCCTCACTCCAGTCCAGATATTTCAATTTGTTTAGCAAGTCCTTAGTGTCTTTTATATAAGATTCTAAATTGAAAACACTAAGCTGGAGGAAAAAATCAACAAACTTTCCCAAGTTCTGTGTTAGACTTCCTACACCTGAGACAATGGGTCTTCCTGGTGGGTTATTCCTGTCCTTATGCACTTTTGGAAGTATATAGAAACCAGGAATAACAGGATGTTCTGGCCAAATAAATTGGTATTCTGCTTTTGTAATATCATCTTTTTCAAGGAAGTTTGATAAAATACACTGAAGTTCCTTCCTGAACACTGGTGTGGGGTCAACATTAAGTTTTCTATAATTGCCACCATTTTCTAATAATGACATTACAATGTTCTTATAATGTTCCCTGCTGAGGATCACTATATTTTGCCCTTTATCTTCTGGCTTAATAACAATTAAGGTATTTTTTGATAGGGTTTCTATTGCCTGACATTCTAATTTAGAAACGTTAAACTTGGGGGGGAACATCCTCATTCAACATTGTTTTAACCTGCTGACACACCACTTTTTCACTATGCATCCTTGTTCACACATGAAGGATTTTGTTTGCGACTGAAATGTACCATGCCATGAATTATTAATGAGCTTGTGTATTTAAATGATGATGTTCCCCTACCTTGACCACACCCCTGAGGAAGGCTCACGAGGAGTTCAAAGTGCTGGGTGGTCAGGAGAGAGTCCTTGTTGTTGTTGGTTCTTCCTGCTTGCATCATATAGCCTGCCTGAGGAAGTGGTGTCCAATAATGGACCCCAGTTTACCTCAGCAGAACTTCAACAGTTCATGATATAAAATACCATTTTGGAACATTTTTGCTTACTTTGAATTTATTGCAGGAGACCCGAGTGACACCTCTTGCTTGGAGTTGCGCTTCAAGTCTTATGAGCTGGCTGCTCGTTGCGGTGAACACCAATCTGAATTTGTCAGTTGCAGCATTAACTTTTGTTTGTCATTCTAGTGCAGCCATAAAAGCTGAAACAGGTACTTTATCTATGCATTAAAGAGTGATGAAAAGAATAGTAAATTTCTGGCTGAAAATTATCTTCTTTCCAGCAGATAGTTCATTACTGAACTGCTGGATAGAGGCAAATCACCTCAAGAAAGAACAAACATGGTTTGGTAGTCTAAACCAGCCACTAACTAGGATGAGTCTGGATAACACATTTGTTTTTGAGCCCAAAGGAGATTATAAAGCTTTCAGGGATAAAGCTTTACAAAGAATAGTGGGCACTGTAATACAGAAAGATATGACATCAAACCAGGATTCTTGGGATCCCAATATGCTAAAGAAAGCAAAGAAAGATTTTACCAGTAAAAAATACCTGATATTCTGTGAAAATACACAACACAGAAATGCAATATGCAGATTAAGATTTGAAAACCTAGCAATTGTTTTGAAATTCCTGGGTAATATGTTATTAATAACCTCCTGCTTATTTGATGAAAACATTAGGTTATTGGTATCTCATATTTTGTTGGAATGCAATAAACTGATGGAAGAGAGGCAGAAATGGATACATCCATTTAGTAAAGATATGAAGGAGAAAGACATAAAAGAAAAATATAATTTTATTATCAACAGACTCTGAGGCAGTATTGTTTGCATTGATGAATTTTGCACAAAAAGCTATGCAAGCTTTACAAATAAATATAAGAGTTTAGCAATGTATGTATTCTTAGAAGGATGGGTGTTTCCAATGTCATTGGACTAAGTTTTAGAATTAAATCATGCATGTTTACCTTTACTTCTCTTGTTGGTAAGATTTTATAATATGTGAACATTTATTCTACATATATTGGCACACAATTGAATGAGTCACAACTAAACAGATGTATTTTTGATCAGACTTTCTGAATTGTAATATTTAACCCTATTTTTAAACATTGTGTATGCACCATTTGCTTTTTATACATACTTTGAAAATAAACTTCAACTTCATTCACTACAGAATCTGTTTGCATCATATAGCCTGCCTGAGGAAGTGAAAATAAACTTCAGCTTCATTCACTACAGAATCTGTTTGCATCATATAGCCTGCCTGAGGAAGTGGTGTCCAATAATGGACCCCAGTTTACCTCAGCAGAACTTCAACAGTTCATGAATTCCAATGGAATTAAACATACTCGTATGTCTCCCTACCATCTGGCTTCAAATGAGGCTGCAAAATGATCTGCATAAACACTACAAAAAGCCCTTACAAAGCAAGTACTAAATGTAGACTAAGGCAAGGAAAAATTGTCACTGCAACATCAGCTGGCAAACTTCATTTTTATGTATTGAATTCCCCACATTCAGTTACCTGTTGTTAGCCAGCTGAATTGTTCCTGAAGTGTCATCTCACAAACAGATATACTTTGCTTTGGCCAATCCTATGGGTAACTGTTGAAGCTAAGCAAGAGAGGCAAAAAAGCATAGCATAGCATGGCAGGGTTAAAAAAATATTTGAGAATTCAAAACCAAGGACAAGAGAAAAGTACATTGTTTCCTGGAAGTGAAGGAAAATGGTAGTGTGGACCATTTATAAGGAAATGTAGAACTCTGGCTTATTTGGTTCACATTGGCTCAAGGGTGTGAAAAGTGCATGTACAGAAAACCATTTTGTTATTGTCCAGAGTACAGTACAACATCCTGTCTCTAGTGTTACATCTTCTAGGCACTGGAAAAATATGAGAGACATGGTTGCAGTATCTCTAAAGTCAGCAGGGATCAGTCAAGATCCTATCATTGAGTTAGATGAATGTTTGAATCCTATAACACAACCAGAAGCAGTTGCAGCAGGACCTTCATTGGGGAGTGTTCATGCTGACAGGGATGTGACAGTAAAAAAATGCTGGAGATGAGCCTAACTTTGAAAGATACTATCCAGTAAGAGCCTGTAAATGTACAAACCAACTGAATCTGTAAGAGTTACATTAGAGAACAAGTTCCCAGCAATGTGACAGAATAATCCCCTGAACTTGTTACAAGGTCAAAGAAGCCTACCTCTACCTTGCCAGTACGGTGAGAAAAAACTAATGTTAAGTTGTTTAAAGTTACATTACTAAAAATAAAGAACATTTATTAATGGGACATAGTGCTCACAAATTTAAGGAGGAGTGTTACATAATGTTTCTTATAAGAGTGTCTACTCTATTGTAAAGTAAGTTTTACTATGCTGTACTGCAGATCATTATATTCCCTGAGAACTACATAGACAAGAATGCCTTAAATGGCTCAGATGATGTCATAGTGGAGACTGGAGAGTACAAAAGAGGTAAATGGTGGAGTCTGATATCACATGGATTGGAGGAGAGGATGGATGTGCTGACATGGAGCTCTGCTATTTGATTACAAGCTTGCAAGGATTTGCATATTTTAAAACAATCTTATTAAACCTGCTTTTTTGTATATTCATATACTATGTTTTAATAGTATATACTGTGCTATCAAAGTTACCAGCATAACTTATATTTTGAAGAATTAAGCTGACTTCTTGTGGGTAGATACGTTTTTTTGGGGGGGAGAGTATCTTGGGTGAAGAGTCTGGGTTTGTAGGAAACTACAGATGAGAAAGCTGGGGTTTGATAACGTTCTGCTTCCTACTTTCAGTGAATAGTAACTATAGTTAATTAAAATAAGCTCATGATTGATATTTTGTAGGAAGAGTACAATAATTTGTTTTAATAGCACACCATATTGGAAGATTGAGAGATTAAGAGCCTAAGAGCTTCAGTTTCTCATTCTGACTTGAATATGGTCCCGAATTTTGTTTTAATTTTAGATTCACTAAGTAAGTGTACTGCTATGATTCAGGGCAAGACAAACTAAAAAGTATGAGATAAATAAGTTTGCAATAACCCACAACAGGGTGTGGGGTTATGTAAGCAATAATACCCAACAGGGTGGGTGGTATTGGGCAATACCGGACAGCCCAGGGGAGTACGAGTCTTGACACTGCAGGCGGAGGGCCTTATAGCCCCTGGAAGGTCTGGTATTGCCCATACCACCCACCCTAGAGGGTATTATTGCGCTTAGAAAATGGGCACTGTGAAAAAAAATTGTTTAATAAACAAATGTTATTATAAAATGAGTTTTAAATGAGTTTTTTAATAAAATAGTTCCTCTGCCTATAGCAGAATGATGTGTGTGGGTTTTTTTGGCTGGTTGCCATGGTCATGCACACACACACACACACACACACCCAGAGTCCAACTTCTTTGTAGACAGTTGAATTTCCCTTCTGCAAAGACCCACAAAAACATACAGGCTGTGATGCTTTTTTTTTTTTTTTTTATATTGGCATCAATCTGTTGCCCTCCATTGAATCTCATTCGGGGCACCTGACAGCTGACATTAAGATACTACTGATCACCCTCTACCAACAGCAATGAGAGAAGAACAGACAATTTAACAGCTTTCATTTATTCTTTATTTTTTTAAACTGCAGGCTTGGCAGCGGGTGGCTTCATGGAGGATGTAGTCGCGAGAGATGAAAAGTATTGTGTGGCAGCGTGGCGGTCGGCAGAATTACTGTTTGCTTTGTTGTTTGTTTTTGCCTGCTACAGCAAGTGCAATGGAGTGAGAATGAAGCGGGAGTGGAACAACGGGAACCCGAGACTGCTTGCTTCACTGAGGTATGAGTTCTAAACATGGGATTTTATTTACAATGGTAGACTGACAAGTGAACAGTGTGTGGGATAAGGGTGAAAGTATGGGTGGCCATATGATTTTTATTATTGTTTGCCATGCATTGCTTGAGCTTCTTTAATCTTGATTACCATTGCTAGCTGTTGCTAGGTAATGGGGGGGCACAGAGTGTATCTTGTAGACTGTCAGTGGCTCCATAAAGGAGCGGTGAATAGGGAAATAAATATTTTAGTTATGAGGCTTGTTGTTGGGGTAAAAATGGTGAATAAATGTGGTGGGGGTGGGAAATGAGTTTGGGCGTGTTTTGCCTGTGGCCAACATAACCGGTCTTGCTAAGCGATAGAAAGAAAATGGTGCCAGTTTGAAGTTGTGTGCCCAGTGCTTCAGCCAATGACAAAGCAGGGTGCTGGGCACACAGATACTTTGCTGGCTATCAGTCAGGTTTGGGCTGGGGCTTTTTATTTGGTGGGCATATATTGTCTGATAGATGCCCACCTAAATATGTGTCTCAGCCAATCAGAAGAGAGAATTGTCTTTTCCCATTTTCTAAAGGCATTTAATCCATGCCTGGGGTGTGTTGTAAGGCATGAGCCACAGACTTGTGTCCTCACAGTGCCCGCAGCCCTAGGCATAGATTAAATGCCTATAACCCCACACCCTGGAGTGGGTTATTGCACTTATAACATGGGTAAGGTTAAGCATAGGGTACAACCCCCCAAAACAGCTGTTCCCCCTGTTTTTATGGCAGAAAGGGATTTTATCTTTCTGCCTTGCAAAGTAGACCCTTACTATGGATTATACTTACAGTTTAATCAATGGTTGCAGACAGAGAGAAGGGCTTCTGCACTTATTTCTGACCCCCCCCCCTCGACATACACACCAGGCACACACACTAAACTTTGCTGCACGGCACACAGCTCCGCAGGACACTGCCAGAAGACAGAGATGTTTCTCTCTTCCCGTGGCACTAGCAGACTAACATCCACACACAGGAGGGTATTTGTTGCATTATAACATGTGCTCTCTCTCACTCAGTCACCCTGTAGCATGGTCCTGCTAATTCTGCAGCACACATTGGCTAGAGTGTCAAAGTGCTACTGTGTTTCAGTAGCCGTGATGGGAACTGGCCATGTCTTCTGTTTGCTTCTGGTGTGTGTGTGTGGGGGGGAGGTGTAAGTAGCAATTTAACACAACGTGCATCTGCAAACATGCCCTGCAGCACTACTGTCACTGTCTTCTAATGCTGTACTAGGGACACTTGCTGCCGACTCCCATGGCAGTCGGCTCCCATGGACATTAGTCAGAAAGCTCAGTGGTGTAGCACTACTGACACTGTTATGTGTTGCCGTAGTAGCTGCTTCAATTTGCAGCTAAGGAAAAGTCAAGAGAATTATGATGTACATTGCTTGCACTTGCGAGAGTAGCAGCACATTCCCGTGGCTATCAGCTGCCACGGACATCACTTGTAAAGTTGTGTGCTGCAACACTTATGTCTCTGCTGTGTGTTGCTTTTCTTTTTTTGAAATTATATTTTATTGAGGTTTTTCTTTGTACAGAACATACATACATCACAGAGATAAAAAGGACCATTTTAGCATAAAAAAAAATTAATCCGACAAACAATAAGCACCCCAAATAGACATTGCCTCTGACATCGCCTTTGACTTCCCTAATTACTTTGTTACATTTATATCTTTAGGCAAAATTAATTTGTTACATTTACTCAACCCATGTTTAAAAAAAATGGGGATAAAATCAAAATTAAATTAAATATGATTTGAAATAAATTCATCCTAACAACAAAATACTCATACCCAGGAACTAGTTCATCTAAGTGATTGATCCAATGCAGGGAACTTCCCTGTGAAACTGTACAACTGGGCACAGAAGGGGGGGGGCATGGCAATGGGAGATGCTATCATTGCCAAGCATTTGTTTTCACTGTTCCAGTTTAGCAAGAATATTCACAATATCTTTCACTTGTTTATTGGCTATATAATGAAAGAATGGCAGCCACCTACTAATGAACCTGTCTTTCTGAAGCCGAATCCTGGCTGTCATCTGTTCCATAACCATTATCCTCTGACAGTTCTTTAGTCAGGATTCAACCATTGGTTGAGATGGGGATAGCCAATTTTGTGTTATTGCTTTAAGCGCAGCAGCCACCATTATATAAAACAGATACTTCTGAGAAGTGGAAGTCACTCTTCGTGGGGGTAAACCCAAAATCCACAATTGAAGTTCCAGTGGAAGAGGGAGTCCAAAAACTTCCTCCACCTCTTTCTGTACATCCATGCTACATACGAACATATGAAGAAGCCAGCAGAAAAAGGCCATTTGGTCTATCAAGTCTGCTCGTATTGCAGGGTCCACAGCTTGAGTTAATACCCCTGCCCTCCCTCCCTCCCCACTCCTCCCATCCTCCCTACCCATGATCCTTACCTTCTCCCTATGCCTGTCCCAGCCTCTTTCCAGTATGTTTTTATTTTCGCGGGCAGGACCAAAAGACATGTGTGTGGGTGTCTACCTCCTGACAACTCCTCCAACACAACTCTGAGGAATCTGACCCCAGGTGTTTTGTAATGACTGGGGTATGAAAATGTCTAATTGCTACCCTCCACCTAAAGTCCTTCCAAGTGGGTGAGGCTGCTGTCAGTGAAATTCCCTGACCGAATGTTTACCCATTCCTCATCATCTGATAGTATTACTGTATCTGGGCTTCTGACTGCCATTTATCATTAATAGGCCTTATTTTCTCTGCTTTTAATTCTGTTAAGAAATGATATAATCTGAATACCATCTTCCTAGTGTCTTGTGCCTTAGTCATATCTATTAATAATAGCTTCAGTGGGTTAGGGTCTGAAATTAGATGTGCTACCCTGTTGGGATCTCGTAGGTAATGTCTGTACTGTAAAAACTGAAAAATATCCTTGGAGGAAAGGTGAAACTTCCTGCACAACTGTGTGTAAGATGTCAACTCCCCACCTTCCCAGAACTGACCTATAGTTGAAATTCCCCTTGCATTCCAGCGCTTTAATCCCCCTGATAGTTTAAATGGCAGAACATCTAGACAGGCTCTAAGGGGAGTGTCTCCCTCTAGGGGGAGTTTAAGATGAAATTTTGAGCACATCTTTCTCCAAGTTTTCTTTAGCCCCTGAGCCCATGGATTTTGTGTGTTCAGTAATCTCAAGTTGTTCTGCTCCACGTATATCAGATCTCCAAATTCCGCCAACCCCCTTGTCTCTTTTTATAATCTAATTCTACCTCAATGGGAGTATTTACTTCCCTTATATGGGGAATAATATGTTGCATTTACCCTCCCCAAAAATATCTTTTAAAGTCTAGGAGTGCAAGATCTCTCCTCTCTCTCAAACTTGTCAGCACTGCCCATCTCACCTTAGGCCTTTTTTCTTCCCATACAAATCTTGATAGAGTAGACTACAGTTCCTTCCAGAAAATAGGATGGGGTCTGAGAGGAATCGAAGAAAAAAAGAATAAAAACCTGGGTAATAGGTTCATTCTTATAACCTCAACCCGCACCTTTAGAGAAAGTGGAAGCTCTTTCCATCTGCCACAATCTGCCTGGACTTCTTTCAGCAACTTTAGGTAATTCGCTTGGTATAATTGTCTCAACTTTTTTGGAATCCACACCCTTAAATATCTAAAGCCTTTATTAGCCCATTTGAAGCTGCCTAAAGTGAGTAATCTGACCCTATCTGCAGAGTGAAGGGGTAACATTTCTGTTTTGGATTCATTTACTTTAAAACTTTATATATTTCCAAATTGAGACAATACGTCTGGTATATGTGACATAGAGTTTTCAGGGTCTGACACATATAATAAAGTGTCATCAGCATATAGTGAGATGTGAATCTCCTCCCCTACCACCCTAATGCCCCTGTATTCTGGATCCTGTCGAATCTTAACTGCCAAGGGTTCCATACTTAGGGCACAGAGTAATGGGGATCAGGGGCATCCCTGTCTGGTTCCCCTCTCAATATTAAACTCCGGAAAGAGTATTCCATTAACCCTAACTTTGGCAGAGGGGGCCCTATGGATATTTGAAAGCCATCCCTGAAATTTATCACCAAACCCAAATTTATTCAAAGTGGCTTTTAGAAATTCCCAGTCTGGACTTCTGGTGATGCGTCGTGCAGAGTAGCAGCTTTCCTGCACAGCTCCAGCCACCCGATTATCAAAAGTCTTCTTATTGCATTTACGCTAATCCCCTGACACAGCTCTCGGTGTTTAATAGCATCGGAAGATCTAAGGAAGCACTGAGTATAACAACTGTCCGGTTTCATGGAACTAGAGAGCCAAAAAATGCTCTCAAAGCGCACTCTGCATGTTATGCCTGAAAAGTGCCCAAAGAAGCCTAGGGCCTCAGGCTCCAGCCAGAACTTAACTGCCTCCACCACTACTGGGGACAGCGAGCTGCTCACCCTGCACAGATTTCTTGAGGAATTGAAGTCATTTTGAAAGGACTTACACAAACTTACCTCGGATCTGACCACTATGACAACGTAGCTGAGTGAAGTTGCTCAAAGAGCCTCTGATAATGCAGCATGGCTCTTTTCACTTGAGAAGAAACAAGACAAGTTAGACCCAGAGCTCAGTGCCTGTAGACAGCGGCTGAACAAGTTGTAACTTAAGGTGGAGGACCTTGAGGGGCGTAGTCACCAGAATAATGCTGTTATAATTGGTCTCCCTGAAGGAGAAGAAGGGCATGATATGATATTATTTGTACAGAAGCTGATACAAAAACTGGCCGGCCCCTCACCCTTTGGTGATAAATACATCATAGAAAGGGCTCATAGGGCTCTCCGTACAAAGCCAATGCCCGGTGCCCCTCCACGCCCGCTAATCTTCCGTTTCTTAAATTTCTTAGAGAAGCAACACTTCCTACAGAAATGTAAAGAGTTTCAAGATATTAAGTTGGAAGGTAAAACCCTCAGAGTGACCCAGGATTTGCCAACATCTGTGCACCTGAAAAGAACGGCATTCCATCCGCTGGTGGCTAAGTTAATTGCTGCTAGTATTAAATTCAGGATGGCATATCCTGCCAGGCTTCACATTCTCATTGCAGGAACCTGGACCCCTTTTGATGATCCTGAAGTTGCAGCTTCGCAGCTTAAGCTTGCCTTTCACAATCTCTTCAAGAGTCCCTGAGGGGAGACTGGGAAGATTGCTGGTGGTAATGCAGACCTTTAAGAGTGAAGAAGAAGTTTGCTAAAAAGAATGCACATTCTGAAGCTGAATATTTAGGTCACACTCATCTATTGCGGGAATACAGAATTGCCTGGCTTGATGCGCTCCCTAAATATATTTCACGTGGATCAGACGAAAGCAATCTGCCCTCAGGCAATAAAGGTGTTGGCTCTAAGTTAGCCCTGTTATTGGTGTTGCAGCTTATACCCCAAATAAGTTCTTATTCTCGCTCAATACCTTGTCCCAAGGAGGAAAATGCTGACTCCGGTGGAAGGTGCTCTCCCTTGTTGGAACTCTTTAAGGGCTTAAACCAGGACTGGGAGAAAGCTGTGTTCAGTACTAGAACAGGGGATCTGTTCTAATAGTTATCCACAGTCCCCCGGAGAGTTTGGGGAGTAACATCTTCTGTCTCTTCCTTCATTTTGGATTAGTAGCCTTTGCTTTAAAGTCCAGATCTGTTTAGCGGCTAAAGCGAATTCCACGTTGAGAGCCTTGCTCTGTTACACGGCATCGCCACGAGAGGGAGCTCCAACACAATGAATGGACATTAATCTGAACCACCACGCCAGTGAGGGAACCGAGCACTGATTTAGATGTTTCCTCCCTCTTTTCATTTTTGTATTGTTTTATTTTATTCGTACTCCTGCAGATAGATGTTGCAAGTGACACAAGGTCAGAAGAAACAACGGATCTGGTGACTTGGTGAACACTATAATAAGCAGTAAAGGGAGTGAAAGAGAGTGTTGTGGACTAGAAGTATCTCAAACTCTAATGCTAGTTATGTTGAAAGTTCATTGTAAAAGATCTTCCTGGTGTGTTACCATTGCTCCTTTTTGTTTACTCTTTCACACGGGAGAGGGAGTTTTCTAAGTTATTGATAGGTGTTACTATAAACCTATTAGCATAGATGAGGTTCAGATATATCTCAAATATATGCTTTTGTTGTATTAAAAAATGATAAATGATCTGTTAGATGTTCAGAGAATTACTTAGCAGTAATTGAACGACAGCTAGATATTAAAGAATTAAGTTTGCAGTTTCATGCATCCTTGATGTTTTAGGGAGCTGGAGCGCTGGTTCACTGAACACCGTCTCATACTTAACTATGATAAAACAAAATCCATGATGTTTGCCCATCGCCAAAACCCCCTCAATACCGCCCAGCTCTCTCTAACAAACATACAGGGTACCCAGATTGAACAGGTCTCCTGCTTTAAATATCTTGGCATCACTCTTGACACATCCCTTACATACCATCAACATATTAAGCTTCTCTCCACCTCAGTCAATACCCGTCTTGGCATCCTCTACAGACATAAACATTGCCTCCCCCCACAGGCCCTAAGGCTAGCGGTTACTAGCTCAGTCCTCTCGTTGGTTGATTATGGAATAACTATTTACGGCGCGGCTGACCAATCGGCACAAAACAGCATCAGTACAGCACTCAATAAAGCCTGCCGTTTGGTCACTAGCAGCACTAGACAGACACATACCTGCTTGCTCTATTCTCAAGTGGGCTGGCTAACCTTTGAAGGGAGGCTTAAATATCACACCTGTCTCCAAGCCAAAAAGATCCTTATGAAACTCACACCAACCGGATTACACCGCCATCCAACCGCCCCTCATTAGGAGTACCCCGAGACACTGGCTGACTACTTCAAAGTCCCCCACTGTAGGACCTCGCTAGGACAAAGATCTTTCCGGTATCGTGCTCCCCTCTGGCTTAACAACATACCGTCTTCCATCCTACTTGCCCCACCCTAAGTCAATTCAAAACTGGGACCAAGTTTTTTCTCCTCAACTCTGTGACCTGAAAATGTTCCCCTTCTTTCCCCTGGACTGGCTGACCACAGGGGCCACCTCCCTGGCTCGATCATCTCAACCACCAGATTTCTTTTCTCTGAGCCCTGGCTCTAACCCTATCCTGTATTGTTGAACATGGTAATGTCCTGTTGGAAGCTTCTGACCAGCCAGCCTCTATTGTGTAAACCTCCGATTTCCAACTGACGAATAGCTTTTAACATATGCCAGGATGTTAATCTCTGTCGTATTGTAATGTTCCCTGGTTTTGTGAATTTTTGAACACTCTGTTGTGTTGTTATGTCCTGTCCTGAATGACGTGGAGCCTTTGCAAAGGAGTCCTTGACTCAAAGGTTGTAATTCCGAAATGTTCAATAAATAAAAATAAAATAAAAGAATGATAATGGAATTTTGATACTGTTAACATGTCTAGATATCTACCTAAATAGCAACAGAAGGGGGTCTTGGGGTGTTTGACCTAGTAGGACTTTTGTGATTTTTATTTTAAATTGTTTTAAAGCAAGGAGGATGGCTGGTGGGAGGGGGATGGTTGTAGGCCATGAGGCATAAGACGAATGATAGGAGAGTGAGGGGGTGGGTTGGGACTATAGATTATTGTTTACACCATGTATGGGTTATAATAAGGGATTTGCTAGCTTTGGGGGGATGGGGGAGGATTTCCTCATACAGGAACTGTTATCTGGAGAAATTAATGGACATAATTTGCACATACTTATCAGCATGTAAACCTCAATGGTGGGCATAGTGAGAATTCTCACATGGAATGTCAGAGGGGCAAGACACAAGCTTAAGCAGTACCAGCTCCTTAAACACCTCAGTCTGTTGACTGCAGACATTGTTATGGTGCAGGAATCCCACTTGTTAAATTCTGAGGCAGACAAATTACGTAGGCAACAAATAGGTCAGTGTTTTTCGGCTGAGGGCAATACCCAAAGCAGAGGGGTTATGATTCTAATTCATAGATCTATACCTTTTATTCCCGATGTAATTATACCTGACTCAGAAGAGAGGTACATTATAGTCATGGGGAAACTCTATACTAGAGACATCGTACTTGCTGGTATATATGGCCCTAATACGGACTCCCCCAGTTTTTTCATGCATTTACTTAATATTCTTACGCCCTATTTAAATACACCCTTAATTGTAGGAGAAGATTTCAATCTGGTTGTTGATCCACAAATTGATCATTCAAGCAGGTCATTTAAAGGACTTTCACCAGCCCAACGAGCACTCCGGGAATTGCTACATGGCATGGGATTGATAGACATCTGGCGTGTCCTTCATCCGGCGGTTAAAGAATTTACATTTACTTCACAGGTCCACCACACGTCTTCCCGTATCAATTATATGTTAATTTCTCAAAGCTTGATTACTAGTGTGTCGGAGGCTAATATACTTCCGGGCCCATTATTTGACCATTCCACAGTGTCATGCTTGATCTCCAGTATAGCACAGTGGTTTAAGGCTCTGAGCTGCAAATCTGGTAAAATCTAGCAGACCAGACCTGGGTTTGAACCTCACAGCTTCCACTTGCATACTGTGTGACCCTGAGTAAGTCACTTAACTTCCCTGTGCTCCCAGGTCGCACCTGTAAAAAAGCTTTCAGCTTAGTGTATTACTCCTGGTTAAATAACTAAAAAAAGGGTGGACGATGGAAGGTCAACAACCAATAGCTTGAAAACCCAGAAAATGTTAAATATATAGTTGAGCACATCACAGTTTTCTCTGAAATCAATACCAATTCAACAGGAAGACCTGATATCGAATGGTGTGCCCTAAAAGCCTACATTCATGGCCTTCTGGTTGGATTGGTGTCCAAATGGAAAAAGATGCAAGAGGAGAAACTTAAATCCCTATTATCTCAAATCAGGTCGTTGGAACACACCTTATCACCCCAGTCTTCTGATTTAGTGAAACAAGATTTAGTAAAGTTAAAAGATGCTTATCTGGATTTACTGAGACAGAAGGCTGAATTTTCCATCCTCAAAACCAAAGCTTATTATGTGGATCAAGGAAAAAAGTCAGGGTGTCTCCTAGCTCTCAAACTTAAGCAACTTAAATCAACTCAGTTTATTGCTTCGATTCGTTCCGTTGAAGATGACATCCTAAAAACATTCCATCAGATATTGCTTTCGAATTTAGAAAATATTACATGAAGCTATATAGCCCAATGGACGAACCCCCATCATTAGCTAATTTGGATTCTTTTTTTTTTTTTTTCTATTTATATTTTCTGCCCAAGCCGCCGGTAGCCCGGTACCATCTGCCGGTCATGCTTCCACCTCACATCAGCCTCAAGGCCTCCGACACTTCGTGGCTTACCCCCCACGGTGGGCTGCGGGCACTGGGGACACATGCCGCAGGCGTCGGACTAGGTCGGAGGGCTGGCCTGAGGGGGCTAATTGAAGCTGTGACCGGCTTCATCAAGGGCCCCATTGGCATACTCCCATTTTCCTTTTTCCGGGAGGCGGGGACGTGCAATGACGCGGAGCGTCCTGCCCCGCCTCCGACGCACACACTGTTGAGGTCGGTAGTCGCGCTACACCTGGTCTCCACCAGGAGTCGCGCAGACCCTGAGCACTACCCCATCCCTCCCCCCGGAGAAGGAGAGCAGTCCATAGGACGCTCTATCCTTCTCCCCCCGGCCGGCCCTCCGGCGACCCGAGTCCGTTCCCGAACCCGGGTCACTGGCGTCGCAATCGGAAATCCCACCACTGTGCCGGCGGGCCGGCCTCAATTTGGATTCTTACTTAGCACATCTTTCATTACCTACTATTTCAAATGTGCATAAAGCTACTCTTGTCGCTTCCATTACTTCAGAGGAAATATTTAGAGTTATCAAAGATCTCCCGATAGATAAAACACCGGGTTCTGATGGCTTCTCCGGTAATTTTTATAAAGTGTTTGCTCCACAGCTTGATCCATCGCTTCAGGCCTTATTTCATCACATTCTGTCGAGACAAGACTTGGATAAGTCGCTATTTGAGGCCTTAATCACTCTAATACCCAAAGAGGGTAAACCCCCTGATAGAACGCAAAGTTACAGACCGATTTTCGTTCTGAACCAGGATCTCAGGATTCTCACAAAACTTCTTGCAGACTGGTTAGGCCCAATATTGTCAGATATTATAGGCCCAGAACAGGTGGGATTTATGAAGGCCAGATCCTCAGTAGATCATCTCAGAACCCTGTCACATGTCTTTTCGGCTACCAGAGATGCTGACATTCCTGCCGTGCTTGTCTCCTTGGATGCCGAGAAGGCATTCGACAGGGTTGATTGGAATTTCCTATTTCAGGCACTTCAAGCTTTTGGATTTCCCTTCCTGTTTGTAAAGTGGATTAAGGCTTTATACAAAACTCCTACTGTGCGGGTGGTCTGTAATGGGTCAATGTCCGATCCTTTTACACTTTACGCCGGAACTAGACAGGGTTGTCCACTATCCCCTTTATTGTTTAATATCTATTTAGAACCTCTTATTCGCAGGATAACAGCAGATCTAGTTGTCCAGGGTATAGTGGTTCCATGTCAGACTGTTAAAGTTTTGGCTTACGCGGATGATTTGCTCTTACAATTGTTTCACCCCAGGATGTCATTGCCTGCCCTGATTAAAATCTTGGAAGAATTCAGCTCAATGTCTAATTACAAATTAAACAAAGATAAGACAGTGGCATTCCCTCTAAATTACAAAGCGACAAAGCTAGACACTTTAGCAGTAGGTCTCTCTTGGCAGACTAAAGCCCTAAAATACCTGGGAGTTAACTTGTCAAGAGACCCCGGCAGATTTATAAAACTAAACCTGAACCCTCTAGTTGCTGTTATCAGGCAAGATCTTAAAAGATGGGCCTTGCTCCCCCTC
The DNA here is from genome assembly GCA_016271365.2 of Neoceratodus forsteri. Taxonomy (NCBI): domain Eukaryota; kingdom Metazoa; phylum Chordata; order Ceratodontiformes; family Ceratodontidae; genus Neoceratodus; species Neoceratodus forsteri. The sequence continues at coordinate 759,611,917 of CM057455.1, read as the reverse complement.
TCTTTGTGGGGGAAAATCAATATAGTTAAAATGAACGTTTTCCCCCGGTTATTCTACCTGATTAATCTTTCAAATGTTTGGATTCCTTTGGTGTGGTTTAAAAGGATACATGAGATGATTACAGATTTAATTTGGACAGCGAAGAAACCCTGGATAAGTTATAATAAGCTCTCAGCCCCCAAAGAGAATGGAGGACTCCGTCTCCCTCACATTGGGCTATACTATTGGGCCAGTCATGTAAGCAAGTACTTGCGATGGCCCATACCTGAGCTCCCTGCGACTTCATATTCTTTTACTCCCATATGGCTCAAAATTGAACTAACCTTTATAAAGGCTAGTGGGTTATCCCCAAGGGTACTTTTACATACCAGGTTAAAAGCCTTACCTCCCTCGCTTAAGGGTAGCCCTATAGCAGTATTTATAAGAGTTCATTCACAGTTGTGTTCTTTCTTGAAATATGAGCATACAATAGATCCTCTCAACCTTGGTGGGGGAACCCAACTCTCACTATTGAGGAAAACCCCTACAATTGAAATGGATTCCCCAGCTGGGAGATCACCCACTTAGCTTCTTCACTCGGGAAGATGTCTTATGGTTAACTTCTCCTGAGATTCTATATAAAGTCCATATCCCGAATTCTGTTATTTTCAAAATATTTCAATTAAGGCACCTGATGGTGAAATCTTTTGGCTCTGCCCCACCGGCGCCCCCAAGTTTGTTTTACTGAACAGAACTGATTCCAATGGCAGGCCTGCCCCACGCTGTATCTAAGATGTACAAGATATTACACAACTGGAAATGGCCAGATTGTTTTGGCCCGACTCAATTTTGGGCCTCTCTTTTTTCCCCAACAGGAAATTAACTGGCCTTCTTTGTGGATGAATTGTCACAAATATATCAGACACGATAAGCTCCGATTAATGCAGTTCAAAATCCTGCATAATTACTATTGCTCACACCAGAAATTGGCTAAACTGGGATTCCTATCATCCGCTACGTGTACTCGTTGCCAACAGGAAGAGAGGAACACATATATTCTGAATACATATATTCTGGAAATATTCCAAAGTAGCCCCCCTCTGGCATGCGATTCGACACAGAGGGCTGATCCCTTACTAGGACTACATGACCTTTTAACCCCCGAAATATGCATTTTGGGGGATTTGTCCTCTGTCACACTTAATAGCAGGAAATATCACATAACTCTTATAGCCATGTCCGTTAAAAATCTGGTTTTGCAGGTTTTGCATCATTGGAAAGATACGACTGACATTGCTTACAGTGAATGGTCACAGGAGTTGCTGGCAAATCTGTGATTGGAAAATATGATTGCTAATTTACATAACCAATCCCAGAAATTTCAGAAGATGTGGGGCCCTTTGCTGGCACTTTATTCCCTATAATCATCCCAGAGGTTTATCCTCTTTTTATTTCTCCTGCTGATTTTCCATCCTGTGTGAAGAAATGGGGAAGGGGAGGGGGAGGAGGGGGGGAGAGTTGATCCAACATCTGTTCCTTAATCCTGTGTCATTTGTATGTATGCTAACTAGATCCTCTCTCTGTAAAGGCATTAAAAAATGAATAAAGTTTGAATGGAAAAAAAAAGAAATTCTCAATCTAGTCAATCAAATGCTTTTTTCTGCGTCAATCAAAATAACCATTTTCTGGGGTTCAGGGGGTAGTTTATTAGCTGTTCCTAGGATATTCAGCAAGAGGCGGATATTATCATGCATATGTCTCCTTGGAATTAATCCAGTTTAGTCTGAGTGTACCAAGCCTGTAATAACATCCTGTACCCTATTTGCAATTGCTTTTGAAAATATCTTTGCATCTACATTCAGCAGAGATATGGGGTGATAATTCACACAAGAAGTACCCTCCTTGCCTGGTTTGGGCAACACTGAGATTGTCGCCCCTCCCCAGGTATCAGGGATTGCTCCCTTCTCATGCACTTCATTACAAACTTTGGTGAGCAGTGGTGACAATTCATTAGAAAAATCCTCATAAAATTCTGGAATGTAGCCATCTGGTCCCAGGGCTTTTGCCACCTTTAAAGATTTTACCACTTCTTTTATATTGTTTTCAGTAAAGCGGGACTTCTATAAACTGTTGTTGCTCTGGAAAAGTTGAGAAGTTCTGCCCTCCCAGAAATTCAGAAATCTTCTCAGTGTGTCTTTCCTGTTTTACTTTCTTATATAATTTGGCATAATATTTTTGGAATTCTTCTGTTATGTCTTCTGGCTTATTACTAACCTCACCCCCCCTTTCCTTATCCTCACCACATATCTTTCCACTTCCTGTTTTCTAAGTCTAAGGGCAAGCAGCCTTCCTGCTTTCTCCCCCCTCCCCTTCATAATATTTTTGATTTAAAAATCTAATTGTATTTTCTGCTTTCCTTGATTATAAGGTGTTTAGCTTCTCTTTGGTATCATTGATTTTGTTTAATGTTGCTACATCCCTCGTCATTTTATGCTCTGCTTCCAATGCTCTTATATTTTCCTCTGTCCTTACAATCCCCCTCTTTATGCCTTTTTTTGATGAAGGCCGCTTGTGATATCGCATGCCTTCTCACCACTGCTTTCATGCTGTCCCACGCAAACTTTATCCATGTCTCCCCATATCATTCTCTCTTATAAAGTTTTTAATAACTTCTTTCTTGGAGTCTACAACATTTTTATTTTGTAATTGACCTGCATTAAACCTCCATGAGCTTCCCTGGTGTGAGGTTCCCCACTTTAACTTGTATAACATCAGCGCATGGTCTGATAGGGAAAAGGGATGTGTCCTCATTTCTACTGTTGTGTATGCCATTTTCTTTAGGGTATATAACCTATCTAAGTGAGAGTATGAGTTGCTGGCTGGGGAATAAAATGCAAACATCTTCATAGTGGGATTCTATATTCTCCAAGGGTCAACCAGGCCTCCCTCCATTCTTAACGTTTTCAATAACCTTGAGCCTGCTCTTAAACTGGTTTTATTCTGAACACTCCTATCTAATTCTTGGTCCTTTACACAGTTCTGGTCCCCCAAGCAGAGGATTTGGGCCACAAGAAGAGAAGAGAAGCTATGTATTGAAAGGTTCGCCTGAAGAATTCCCCTGTAGGTGGTGTAGGAGCATGTATAGATATTATGTATATCAAACATTCTTGACCATTTCCCCGATATCCTCACAAATCTTCCATCTCCCTCCAAAAATACCTGGATGACTTGAAATAGTAATCCTCTCCTAACTAGGATCACCACCCCTGCTTTTCTTGCCTTTGGGTGACAGTCAGTGTAACCCCCCCCCACCCAAGCCCTCTTCAATTTTAAGTGTTCCGTGAGTTAAAGCCGCATCTCCTGCAAACAAGCTATGTTGCATTTGGCTCTCTGTAATTCTTGTAATATTTTTGTTCTTTTGACCACATTATTGACCTCTTTTACATTCCATCCACAATTTTTTAAAGGCAAGGCAATTTTATTTCTAAGGCACCCAATCCTGGATTCTCTGTGTTCCATACATAATAAAAACAGAATAAAAAATTTAGAAAATTTAGAAATAACATTTGTGCAAGAGTAGTAAATACATTTTTAAAACAATGTTCTTAAAAGTGTGAATATAAAATAAAATAGCTGAGAAAAAGGTAGGGAGGAGATAGCTTAGTCCCCAAAAGCCTGGCAGAAGAGATGGGCCTTGAGCCTCTGCTTAAAGACACCAATTGAGGGGGCCTCCCAGACTGCAGCTGGAAGCATGTTCCACAGGGTTGGCCCAATGATACTAAATGCTTGATCACCAGAAGTCTTGAGCTAAACCCTGGGAACATCCAGGAGGCCCCTTGAAATGAAGCGGAGGGAGTGGGCAGAGGTTGCAGGCAACAGGAGCTCAGACAGTTAGCTAGGATCCAGCCCTTATAGGGCCTTATAGGTGAGCAAGCCCACCTTGAAAAGGACTTGCCACCTGTCCAGCAGCCAGTGCAGGACACACAGAACCAGAGTCACATGACACAACCGAGATAGTCCTGCCAGTAACCAGACCACCGCTTTCTGCACCAGCTGCAGCTTGCTGAGGGTCTCTCACATGACCCTGAAATAAAGAGCATTACAGCAGTTGAGTCTGGAGGTTACAAAGACATGCACTAGGGTTGGCAGATCTTCAGGCAGAATAAGGGGCTTGATCCTGGCGATGTTTCTTAAGTGGTAAAAACCGCTCTTCACAAAGATGACACCTGATCTTCAAAGGTCAGTCAGCTATCCAGGATCACACCTGGATTTTGCTACTTTGGAGAAACCACCAGTGGAGTAGATCCTAAGAAAAGACCAGTGTCAACTCCAGGAAGCAATCCATCACACCTGTGACCTGTCTCAACCTCCAGCACCTCTGTCTTGTCCGGGTTGAGTTGTAACCAGCTGGAGCCATCCAGTCATTGATTTTAGCCAGACAGGTGTTAAGCACATCAACCGCACCAGATGTCCCTGGGGCAAATGACAAATATAGCTGGGTGTCATCTGCACAGTAGTGAAACCCCACACTGTACTGTCAAATGATTTCACCCAGAGGCAGCATATACACCGCAAACAGCATCGGTGATGAGATCGAGCCCTGTCGAACTCCATAGGACTGAGGCATTGGAGAGAAGGAGAAATTCCCCATCACTACCCGCTGCACCCTGTCTGTGAGATTGGACTCAAACCATTTGATGACAACACCGGCAAGTCCACAGAATTCACAGAGCTGATTGAGAGCACAATGTGATACACAGTGTTGAAAGCTGAGGAGAGATCGAGAAGCGCAAGACCTGACCTGTCTCCTCTATCTCTAGCTGTGAGTAAGTCATTATGTACCCTGACTAGTGCAGTTTTTGTGCTATGTGTAGCCCAGAAACCTGACTGAAATGGCTCATAGATGTCGAAGGACACAAGCCGATCCTCAAGGTGCTGTGCTACCAGTTTCACAACAACCTTGCTCAAAAATGAAACTAAACTATCCATTTGGACTCTTTATCCACATTAAGATCCCTCCCACCCCACCCCACCCCATTCCCCAGCCCCATTTTTGGTTCCCAGCTATTAAAAAAAAAAACATAATACACACACTTCATGCAACACACATATACATATAACTATAATTAACAACCATTTTAAACATTTCTGCACTGTAACACTGTGCAGTAACTGAACCAGCAAATTTAACTTATGAGTGAACAGCAGAATGCTCTATGATGCTAGCTAGCACCCTGTCGAATGGCTTCTTTAAAGATGGTATGCCCTGCTTGTTTGGGCCTGAAGCCCTGGCCAATGACCTAGGCACTTCTCCTTCTATTTAGACTTCTGGGGTTCTAATCAAGGCACCCCAGTTTAGTTATCTATCAGATTTAATGTAACTATAAACCTCCATTTTATTTCATCCTTTAGTCTGGGGGTGTTATGTGGACCCCTCTCTACCCAGATTCAAAAAATGCCAACCCAACCCAGACCCAGTACAATATAAGCCATAGTTTCTGTTCGAAGCTGTGCATGGCTCTTACAGAATTATCTCCCTGTGTAAATCCCAGGTTGTAAATCCAGGTTGTGCTACCATTCCTCAGGCACTCTGAAAATTAACCTTTCAAAACAGAGCCCTAATGGCCTTTGTGAATCTCTGCCTTTCTAGAACAGTTGTTAGCCTTTAACTTATTACATATCTAATTTGAGTTAAACAGGCCCTTTTTAATCAAACCAAAATATCTTCCCTTTTTAAAACCTCTGTAACTTACAAATGAGTTCTGGCCATCTTAAGTCTCTGAGCCTGTTATAGAGTGAGTCTAGGGTTTCTAAGTTCAGGGCCATATCTAAAAGAAAATATGTCCATTGACTGTCTGTGAGCCTATATTGCTGTCTGGTGAAGGCTTCTGCTTCACAAGTAAGCCCTCTGTGTGAAAGGGGATTAAAGGGGTCTCTAAGCGGGTGGAACAACAGCAACAACTGACCCCCCCCCCCGCTTAGTCCCAATAATTTTTCCCTCAATGAATTTTAGACCCTCATAATCCACTCCAATATTGTCTTTTCAGGTATCTGGGTTCTTCTTAAGCCATCCTGTTAGATCTAAGTGCAGGGGCAGGATCCCTTGATAACACAGTTGTCCTTTGGCCAAATTTGTTTTTGCAACCTCCCACAGTAGGTATTCCACATCGGCCTCTGCTAACTCCTCCCAGAGATCCAGCACCTAGATATTCACATTTTTCAAGAAAGATGCAGCCATTACCAGTGAATCAAAGGACTTAGTAGAAACTCCATCCTGGATCCACAGTCTCGCTGGATAACTGACCTCCACCTTAAGCCCCTTTTTTCTGAGCTGCTTTACCACAAAAAGGACCTTCTTCCAATTGATCTATATACACTTTTTGGCCATCAAAACTCAAGTTTTTCTTTCCTCAGGCAAGTCGCAGTACCTTTTCTTTGATTGGGAAGCTCAGGGGAATTTAATTATTATGGAGCAAGGTAGAGCTCCCACTTTCGTTTTTGGGGCTATTGCACGATAGGCCCGTTCAATTCCCAGCTCTGGGTCTGCCGATAAGTCTAGTTCTTGTTGGAGCCAGCATTCAAAAACTTTTGCCATATCTGCTTGTTCTGCCCCTTCTGGAATCCCAAACACAAGTATGTTGTTTCTTCGTAAACAGGCTTCTGCTTCCTCTGCCCTTACATACAGTTCTCTCTCTCTCTCTCTCTCTCTCTCTCGCTCTCTCGTACAGATAGCAAAGGGCCCTCCCCATTGCCATGTGCTCAACTTGCATGCCTTCCACATGCGATTCTACAGCTGAGGTATGATGTTCAAGTTTATTTAAATCTTTTTTGAATATTGGTTACTTTGCCGTCGATCTTATGCAGCATCTTCACAATAGCCCTGCTGTCAGCACTGATTAGGCCTTTCCCTTTGTCTTCACTGTCCTCCTCACTATTGTCGCCTGACCCAGCTGAATACTTAGATGAATGAGAGATCACTGAACTTGCATCGCACGGCCTCTGGTTATATTTAGGCATATTTCTTACCGCAGGGGTTATTGCGACCAATAGGAAATTATGATTGCTTGTGCAAGACAAGGTTCCTGAACTGTATTCCAGATGAAAATGTCAACTTTTGTTGTTTTAAATGGAGGATTTCAACAAATTTAATCACCAGGGGTGCTTCTGATCGAACTCAAACCACCATCCTGAGTGCTGACAACATCGGAAGTCCCTGTGTGTTGCTTTTCCAGCTGCAACACTATGGTGCTTAACTAGGGTAGGAGGACCTTGCTATAAATCACTTGCAGCTGCATCAGTAGTTGTGCACAGTAGTTGGCCCCAACTAACATCCTTGACAGCTGCTCTATGTGCTCTTTTTTTCAGCATGACAGTCTCGCCAATTTTAATCTTTTTCATTGCTCTTGCCGGGACTGTCCTATCATCACCTTTGGCTGCAGCTTCCACTCTAGAATGTGATGGACATGGACTTCCTTGCCCACTGACATCTGCCCTGGGTATGCTCCAAGCTGGCAGATGGCACAGAGGAGCACTATCAGCAGCCTGCTCATCCTCAGCCACCCAGTCTAATAATTAAATTTTTCTGACATCTCGGATAGGAGCTTCATCATTGGGAAAGTATATGTTTAGCCACTGGATCACATTAAGATAGCCAAACAAACAGAAATTCACTTGCAGCACACCACGCTGGGGACACACTCTGCTCTACTCTTTAACATGAAGAGCAACAATGGCTGCTACCAAAAGTGATCTGAGCAGTAGCAGTAGATCCATCCATGGTGTGATGCAGTCTTTCACACTGTGCAAACACGATCGGGCAGAACAATTGTGGATTAAATAGGGAATTTAAACCACAGTCACCTGCTGCCCTCCAGCCAATCCCTATTACTGTTTCCCTGAACCCATGTTATAATATAAATTATAACATACTTTTTTTAAAATATTCCTGTTCCTTTGTCTTTGTTTCCATGTGGGAATTCATTGTGAATTTACTAACATACTAACATACTAAAATGCCAGCAGAATAGGCCTAACGGTCTTTCGTGTCTGCTCGTTTGGTCAGCCCCCACCCTGGGTGCTGACCTTGCTGTCCCCCTCGCCTTCTCTGGCTTCTCCCTTCCCAGTTCCGGATATTCTTGCTGCAATGGATTTTGCTTCCAGAACCCTTCCCCTGTACCTGTCCCACCCCCTCTTGAACCCCTCCACTGTCTCTGCCTCCACCAGCCCCCTAGGCAGTGCATTCCATGGCTCTACCACCCTCTCAGTGAAGTAGCACCTCCTCCTTTCTCCCCTGAATCTTCCCCCCTCCAGCTTCCACCCATGCCTTCTAGTGGCCCCTTCCTCCTTCCTTCGAAGCACCCTGACTGTTCCTCCCCTATTTACCCTCTTCATGTACCTGAAGACCTCTATCATGTCCCCCCGGTCCCTTCTCTCTTCCAATGTGTACATATTTAGCTCTTCGAGCCTCTCCTCATAGGTCCTGTCCCCCAAGCCCCAAATCATTTTGGTTGCCCTCCTCTGGACCCTCTCCAGGAGGTTAATGTCCCTCTTTAAGTGTGGCCTCCAAAACTGCACGCAGTACTCAAGGTGCGGCCTCACCAAACAGTTATACAGAGGGAGTATCACTTCCCTCCTTCTGGAGGTGATCCCCCTAGCGATGCATCCCAGCATCCTGGTGGCCTTGACTGCTGCCCTCCTACAAGTCTCAGAGTTGTTCATCTTGACATCCACCACCACCCCAGGTCCCTCTCAGCCATTGAGACTTGTAGTATTCCCCCAGGGTGTACACTTGGCCTGGGTTTCTGGCCCCAGGTGGAGTACCTTGCATTTCCTGCATTGAACCTCAGCTTCCACTTTCTAGACCATCTTCCAGAGCCTCCAGGTCCCCTGCAGGGCCACCTCCTCCTCCCCATCCACCACCGCCCCAGTTTCGAGTCATCTGCAAAGAGACTCATCTCACTCCTGATTCCTGTCCTTATGTCAGATAGGTAGGCATTGAACAGAAGGGCCCAGGACTGATCCTGTGGGACCCCACTAATGACCCTCCTTGGGGATGAGACTATCCCACCAACTACGACCCTCTGGGTCCGGTCCTGGAGCCAATTCCTATCCATCTGATCATCTGGTTTCCACCCCATTTCTCCTAGCTTATCCAACAGGCCCACGTGAGGAACAGAGTCAAATGCCTTGCTGAAGTCTAGAAAGAGGACATCCACTGGTCTACCCAGGTCCAAGGCACTTGACACCCAGTCATAGAACTCCACCAGGTTTGTCTGACACGATTTCCCAGGGATGAATCCATGCTGTCTATCGTCCAGGCACCCTGACTTATCCAGGTCCCCCCCTAGCCTCTCCTTGACAATGCCCTCCATCACCTTGCCCACCACCGATGTCAGGCTGACAGGCCTGTAGTTCCCTGCCACCTCCCTTGATCCCCTTGTGGATAGGCACTACATGCGCCACCTTCCAGTCTTGGGGCACCCACCCTGTCCTCAGAGAGATGGTGAAAAGCTCTGCCAGGGGTTTGCCAGGACATCTGCAAGTTCCTTCAGCACTCTAGGATGTAATTTATCCGGCCCCAGTGCTTTCTCTGTCTTAAGGGAGCTGAGGCTTCCTCACTCTCTCTGCTGTGATTTCCACTTGGTACCTCTTCTCCTGCTTAGCCTCGCCCCACCTGCCAGTGATGCCCCCCCTCCCCAGACCTGCCGATCGGTAAGGGTCCCCCTCCTCATTATCTCTGTCTCCTCCCATGTATGATGCAGCATCCCCATTTTCCCTGGTGAAAACTGAGGTGAAGTACTCATTTAGTACCTCAGCCTGCTCCCCCGGGTCTTGTGCCCATCTCTCCCCTGATTTAATCCTGCTAATCTGCCCCTTCACCCTTCGTCTTTCCCCAATGTATCTAAAGAACCCTTTTTTCCCTCTCCTAATTTCCCTGGCCAGGTTCTGCTCCTTCCTTGCCTTAGCCGCCTCACCACTCTAGTGGCCCTTCTAGCCATCAGCTCGCCTCCCTCTATCCCTTTCACTCCTTGAGCACTTGAATTTCTTATAGGCTGCTTTCTTTCCCGCACCACCTCCTGGACCTCCCTGGTCCACCAACAGGGTTTTTGGGCCCTACCGCATTTTCGTCTTACTCTTGCACAGGTGCTGGTAGCATCCTGCACCCTCTCCTGATGATTTCCCACCTACTATCAGCGTCCATGTCTGACCCAATCCCATCCAAATGCTCCTTAAGGATCCTTCCCATTTCCTTAAAATTCCGCCCCCCTGAAGTCAGTTACTTCCGCCTTTGTGCAGCCTTCTACCCCTCCTAGGTCCAGGCAGAACCAGACCGTGGCATGGTCACTCCCCGCCAATGGGTCCCTTACCTCCAGGCCCCCAATCTGGTCACTGTCTGCCAGGACCACATCCAGTACCCGTGCCTCCTGGTGGTTCCCTCACCTGCTGAGTTAGAACGCTGCCTTGAACGACATCCAGCAACCTCTGTTCCCTGGTCACAGAGGATGTCATAGTCTCCTAGTCTATTCCTGGCATGTTTAAGTCCCCTAACACCACCACCACCGTTCCTCTGCCCAGTCTGCAGTGTCTCCTAACATCTGCCACCAGACTGTCCTCCAGCTCCTCCACCAGGGCAGGGGGTCTATACACCACTCCTATTTTTACTCTCTTGCCCCCCCTTGTTATCAAGGTGACCCAAATCGCCTCCACGGTTCCCTCCGCCTCCTCTACTCCCCCTATGCCAATGCAGTTTTTGACTATCATTGCTACCCCTCCTCCCCTTCCCTCCCCCCTGTCCTTCCTGAACATAGTGTAACCCTCAGGTTCAGGTCCCAGTCATGTCTTGCAGTGGCCCAAGTCTCAGTGACGCTGCCACATCCACTGCTCCCTCAGTTAACATCGCCTGGAGCTCAGGCATTTTATTGCCCAAGCTCCTGGCATTTAGCAGGACTACCTTCACCCTTTCCTATAGTTCCATTTCCCTGCTCGTGTTCCCATGGGGATTCTGTTTTCTCCTGGTCTGCACTTTGCCAGTTGGCCTTTTCCTGCAATCCTCCTGGTCCCCAGGGGTGGAGACAGAGTCCTCCTTTATCAGCACCCTTGACAGCCTTTTCTCCCATCCCACCCCCTTCACAAGTTTAAACCCCACTTTTCACCAATGAACTCCTCTATTTTCAACAGGATTCCTCCCTCCAAATTGAGATGTAGTCTATCTCTAGCATACAGCTCCTTATCCTCCCAGGTCTCCCCAATCCCCCATCAACCCAACCCTCTGGCCTCACACCACTCCCTGAGCCACTGGTTTATCTCCTAATTTTCCTTTGTGTTCCCCACTAGCCCTTGGCACTGGCAGGATTTCTGAGAAGGAAACTGTGCATCCTATGTCATGACAGACCCTGGCGAGCCCCTGAATCTTGCCTGTATCTCTAGCTCGCTATTTCCTCAATGTCATTTGTTCCCAGGTGGACCAGTATGTCTGGGAACCCCACAGTCCTTTGCCAGCTGATATACCTCGTGCTTAGCCCTGTACACCGTTAGTCCAGGGAAGCATCTTGTTCTAACTGGCCAGGCTTCTCCCTCCTATCCCATTTGATACCCCTGATCATAGAATCCCCCAGCAGGAGCACTCTGACCACTCCTTTCCTCCATTTCCCCCTTCCATGTCCCTCATCCTTTCTACCGCCCCTCCACCCAGCTGGCTCCTTGTTCCTCCCCTATCTGGGTGCCACATGCCACCCTCCTTATTTACCATGGCCACCCCTCCCTCCAATCCTATGCCTCTTCTCCTGAGTATCCTTCTGTACCTTACATTCCCCTCACTGCTTGCAACTGGTCCTTCTCCCCCATCTGCTAAACTAGCCTGGCTCATCCTCCTTCCTTCCTGTCTCCATTTAGTTCCTCCTTGCTCGTCATGCTCCCCTGGCCTAAACCCTCAGCTCCCTTTACTGAACCCTCCTTGTACTTCTGGTCCTTCTCCTTTACCTTTCCTCCCAACTGGTTCTTCTTCTTGCACTTTCCTCCCTCTTCCCCCCTGCCCATCCTACTCTGATTCACTGCTCCCCCCATTCTCCTGCATTCCAGGTCCCCCCCTGTTCTTCCTGCTGTCTGGCCCCTGCCTCCTGCCTCCCACTCCCACTCCCTTTCCGTCTCTAACCACCTCTGTCGTGGCTACATCACCCCCCTCATCCTTGAGCAGAAGAAAAGAATTGAAGCGGTTACTGAATTTAGTTGACATATTCTTTATTTGGGCATGTCCTGATCAATGCACCCAAAAATCATGGCATCACAATAAAGAGGTATAAAAAAACACTGCTGCCTTGGAAGAGTAATTTTCAGTTTGTGGTCAGGCAGGGTTTGATTCAGATGTGCTATAGCTCAGTGGCCTGATAACAGAGGAAAATATTCAAAAATCTGAGTTATCTATCCAGCTATCTTCCCAGCACCGCAGGTGACAAGCTGCCAAAAATTAAATTTTAGAGAGCACTTTTTAAAGCAAACATCATTTGCTGATTATTACAACTTTTCTAGGATATTTAATTGAATATTGTTATTCCAAATGCACCCTTGGTAAACCCAAGGTGGAATAAATCTTAAGAATTAAAACAGAAAAATAAAAAGATATGGAAAATAGTTGATGTGTGAACAAAGGTTTACTACAAAGCTGTAAAAAGTGACAAAGTGATTGTTGGTCCAATTTGGTGCATGGCCAGATACTGTTCCCGGTGTATATCCCTAAAAGCAATGTTGGAAGACCGTAGAGTGCACCAACTATTTTTAACACGTACAAGTAAATTTAATCTAATTTGCATTATAAAGAGCAAGGAACTAAAACTAAGCTATAAATTTATAGATTTGAACTGCATTTACATGTGATTTATATAGTTTCAGTTTTATTCACATGATACCTTAAAGAGAATTTATAAAATAAAAATTTTCACTATCATTATTGTACATCTTTTAGGGACTGAAACTTAATGTTATCGAAAGTCGATGTGCTTGTGGATATATTGTGGTGTTTATTAATAACCTAGGAATTTATTCTGTTCTTCTACCTTATTATATAAGGATAGAATTTTATATTTCTGGAGTACTGACAAGGTTAACAATTATACCTTACTTCAAATTAACTAATTCATTTATAAAATGTATAAAATTTGCTAAGCTAGGTTTAGTTCTGCCTTAATCAAGGTTAATTAATGCTTATGTTAACTGATATTGTTTGAAACTGATTAGAGATACTGTACTAATGGAAAAGTGTTATATAAAGTCTTGTTTAATGATAATTGACTATAGTCCCCTGTTTGATTTGTTTTAAGTATTTTTGTTGCAAATATTGTTAATTATTATTTTAGTGGCAATTATCGAGGAAAACTCCAGCACCCTCTTGGAATTTGCAGTACCAGAAATGGAGAAATTTGGAGAAAGAGAAGCAGAAGAGATCCAAGAGTTTATGGTTATTTACATTGGATGACTCCAGAAGTGAGAAGTCAAATGCAATAAAATAGGAAGTTCAAAGGACTACCAAAGAAAGACTAAGCAAGTATTTTACATAAATATTTGATAGACTTTTTAAGTTGTTTGCACATTTGTACTATTTACAGGATATTTAACATTGATTACTAGATTATTGCATGCATAAGAGATTGCAATTTAAGTAAGCCCAATTATGAAAACAAGAACTGCCAGGTCAGAATACCTCTCTAGTCCCCTACAAGGAGATTTATTACTACCTATGAAAAACAAAACTAAAAAAAAGTCTAGTCTGGAACCATCGCAAGCAATTAGGAGATCTATGTTCGGAACTACAATACTAAAATGTACATGAGAAGCTAAAAAGGGATTTAAAAAGAACCTAGATCCAGTCTTATCCAAAATTAAAAAGTTCAAGTACAGACTGACCTCCACAACAGGACTGACCTCCACAACAGCATTAGGAAAGGAAATAGAAGAATACCCAATCTTCAGTAGGTAATTGTAATAACCTTCTCATTTTGACTACCCAAGCTGTATTTCAGTTACTTCCTAATGACCAACATAATGGTGCTGGATGCTATCCTTCAATGGAAGGATCCTTGCTTCAAAAATTGGTAGTGAAGAAAGGATTTCTATTGTAAGTTATCTAATAACATTCCCTAATAAAGGGCAATTAGTAAATAAACACTGTCATGTTTTCATTGAAACTCTTAAAACAGAATCAGTTGGCTTGTCTGATAGACATCATAGTCATCTGAGTAATGGGCAATAAAGTAACATTGCTGATTTCATTAATGAGTTAGGTATAACTATTAATGAACTTAAATAATAATAATAATAAATGTTATTTCACACAAGCGCCTTTCAGGCCATCAAGGCGCTTTACTATAAGATAAAAGCAATCATGATAAAAACAGTGAACATAAGAATAAAATAAATATAAAAATAGCAGAGGATCCAAATTATTCAGTGCCATCAAAAGCATGGCACCATAAAAAGGTTTCAGTGCCAGTTTAAACCCTCCCACAGTCGTGCACTCCTGAAGCTGATGGGGTAGAGAATTCCAAAGGGTTTATTTATTTTATTTTATTTATTTAGTTTTTGTTGACCGGGTAAGTGCACTAGACAAATCCTGCCTATTTTCAGGCACGACCTGGGGAAGGGGGATACAGATGAATGTCAACTGACCTTGAACCAGATTAAGCTGTTGGTAGTATTTTTTTTAGTGAATGAGGGAAATTTGGCCAGGACACTGGGAAATTTCCTTACTCTGATTGGAGCCATGTTCTAAATGCACGTTCCCAGAAGATTTCAAAGACACCCTTGGAATCTCCAGCAACCCCTCGTCAGCCGAATGCAACTGTCGCACCGGGCGGTAAGGCACAAGGAGCTCTTTCAAGTAGTCGGGGCCCAGTCCATGTAGGGCTTTATAAGTCAGTAAACCAACTTTAAAGGTGATCTGCCACCTAATCGGCAGCCAGTGCAGATCATGCAGCACAGGAGTAATATGGGAAGCCTGAGGGGCCCCCCATCAACAATTGTGCCGCTGCTGCATTTCGCATGAGCTGCAGGCGGTGGATATCAACCCCGGAAAACCCTAAGTTCAGGGAGTTGCAATAATCAAGGCGTGAGGTCACAAAAGCATGGGCCAATGTAGGCAAGTCGCTGGATGGAACCAGGTGCTTAATCCTGGAGACATTCCTAAGATGATAAAAGGAAGTCTTGACAACTGCTGACACCTGATCTCATAAAGTCAGCCCATCATCAAGCACTACCCCCAGGTTTCACACCTGTTCAGAGGTTAGGATCTGAGAGCCCCCAAGAAAACGTCCAAAGGGCTGATCAGCCCACAGCCCCTCTATCTGGTAACCCAGGTCTACTACCATCACCTCCGTCTTTCCAGCGTTCAACTTTAACCAACTCAAGTTCATCCAGTCCTGGATATCAGCAAGGCAGGTATTAAATACCGAGACAGCTCGATCCTGGTCGGGAGCAAAAGACAAGTAGAGCTGGGTATCATCAGCATAGCAATGAAACCTCAGCCCATGCCATCTTACAATGTCTCCAAGGGGGCAGCATATACACTGTAAACAACATGGGGGACAGCACTGAACCCTGAGGGACCCCACATGGCAGGGAGAATATGCTCGAGGAAGAATATGTCTGAGGAAAACATCCCAGCAACCACTTTCTGACTCCTGCCAGAGAGGAAAGATGTAAACCACCTGAAGACCATACCTGTCAATCCACAGATGGACCTCAGATATCCAAGCAGCACCCCATGGTCTACAGTGTCAAAGGCTGAGGAGAGATCAAGGAGCACCAAGATAGAACAGCTTCTCTGATCTCTCGCCATCAGGAGATCATTGAGCACCTGAACCAGTGCCGTCTCCATTCTGTGCCTCTTTTGAAAACTGGACTGGAGAGGTTTGTAGATGTTATGGATGGTCAGGTAGTCATCCAGCTGTACCGCTACTACTTTCTCAATCACCTTCACTATAAAGGGAAGCTTTGAGATAGGTGTGTAGTTGGCCAGAGAGTCTGGGTCCAAAGAAACTTTCTTCAGGAGGGGGTTACCACTGCCTCCTTCAGGGAGCTTGGGAACTCACCGGATTCCAGGGAGCACAGGACTATCTGCGCCAAGACCAGGCCGATCAAATCCCAACAACCCATAATCAAGGATGTTGGGCCAGGGTCCAAACTACAGAACATAGGGTGCACACCCTGGAAAATCCGCATGACATCCACGAGCTTGGGTAAGGCAAAGGTACTCCAGGAAGCTCGAGGTGAGGTGACCAAACACCGATCATCAGCAGCCCCCATAGGGCGAGTTGAAAGAATTTCCGACCTGATGTCGGCCACCTTATCCACAAAAAACTGAGCAAGTTCATCTTCTTAAAGAAAGAAATCACCCAAAAACTGATTAAGTAAGCCAGAGGCTTCCTTTAGGTACCTAGTGGTGTGGCTTGACCAACGCATCACCTTCTCTTGTCATGTTGATGCAATCCTGAAAAACTGCATCCCAAGCTTGACACCTTACACAAGAACCACAGTAGCCTCCGGCTACCTGCCAGAGGTGAACTTGTCCAGAAGATGATCCTACCTATTTTGACTACTGCGATGTAGCCTACAGTACCGCTCCCAAATATTCCTTATCTAAGTTGGACTCTCTCTTTAACTCCTTTTCCCACTTTGATTTGGATGCTCCACCTCTCACTCACCACTGTAACCTTCACCACTCTCTGGCCTTTCCTTCATTAGTAAATCACTGCCACCTCCACTGTTCAAAATTTGCATCTAAATTTTGGTTTGGCACTCTCCCCGCCTATCTGTCTTCCTCTCTTCTCTCCTTCCCCCCCTCCTGCTCAAGCCCTTAGATCCTTTGATTCCAGCCAAATGGTAGTCCCTCATTGTCTGACCTCTGCAGATTAGAAGGCCTTCTCACACCACTTCCCTAAACTATGGAACTGTCTCCCACTCCAAATCCATCACTCATCCTCCCACTATTCCATCTCTACTGTTCTCCATAATTTCCTCTTGGTAAACTACCTGTGACTAAGCCTCTCTCACCATAACTCCCCCAAGTTCCTCCCTACTCCAAATTACTACTGTACTGCTGCCCCCTCCCCCAGCATAGCGTCCAAGGTGACCCAGCTGCTGTGCTAGCTGGGCTCCTACTATTCCCTTCTGTCTAATGATATTCCAACAGTGGCACTTACTTGCTGATAAGTGTACAATTTTCTGGGTCCATCACCCCCTGGTTGCACTTTAACTGCTCACAAGTTTACTCTCAAGTGTTCCTCAGCTTCTGTACACTGTAATTACCTTTATTGTGTAATTATACTCAGCTATGTTCTGTACGGTAATATTGTATTTACTGTTGATTGTATGTTTTCTTCCCCCTGTACCCTTCCCCCCAGGATGCACCAGGAGACAAGCAACTTGTTGTTCAGTGTGCCCTTCCTGGTGAAACATTTCAATAAATAAATAAATAAAAAAACACAATTTGATCCTCGACATTAGACTATTGTGTTCCCCTGAAATTATTCTCATAAATTCAACTCAGAACCATTTTCAGAGAAATCATGTACAGAAGTAAGAAACTGGAGATCTAGTGACACCACTGTCTACCCTTTCTAACAATTCATGGGAGGACAGTGTGGTACCTGAGGACTGAAGGAGGGCAGATGTGATTCCCCTTCACAAAAGTGGGAGAAAGGCAGAGGTAGGACACTACAGACCTGTTACTTTGACCTCAGTGGTATGGAAAATGATGGAATCACTTCTGAAAGAAAAACATTTTTGAGTGCCTAGAGGGCACTGGGGCATAGGACCCAAGGCATTATGGATTTACAGCAGGAAGATCATGTCAGATGAATCTAATAGATTTCTTTGACTGAGTGATCAAAGTAGTAGACCAGGAAGGGGCTGTAGATGTGGTCTACCTAGACTTTAGCAAGGCATTTGACACAGTCCCACACTAAAGATTAATAAACAAGTTAGCCAGCCTGGAAGAGGGTCCCAGGGTGGTAGCCTTGGTAACAAATTGGCTGGACAACAGGATGCAGAGGGTAATAGTAAACAGAATACAGACTGAAGAAAGGGGGGTTACTAGTGGGGTACCGTAGGGTTCAGTACTGGGTCTGGTCCTCTTTAATGTCTTTTTAGGAGACATTGCGGAGGGACTGGAAGGAAAAGTATGCCTCTTTGCAGATGACACAATGATCTGCAACAGGGTTGATATGCAAAAGGGGGTGGAAAGGATGAAAATGGACTTGGCAAGGTTGGAGGAATGATCAAAAGTATGGCAGCTTAGATTTCATGCAAAGAAGTGCAAAGTAATGTACCAGGAAAACATGAACCCAGGAGAAGGGTACACAATGGGGAGGGGGTACTAACAACAACAAAAATGGAAAGGAACCTGGGATAGTCATATCAGATGACCTTAAGGTAGGCAAACAATGTGAGAAAGCAATAAGGAGGGCTGGGGGATACTGGGATGCACAGAGAGAAGCATCACCTGTAGAAAACAGCAAGTTGTCATCCCTCTTTACAGACAGTAGGTGAAACCCCATCTGGAGTACTGCATGCAGTTCTGGAGACCCCATCTCTGCAAGGACATAGACAGGATGGAGGCAGCTCAGAGGAAGGCAACTACAGTGTTGCAGGGTCTGCACCAGAAGCTATATGAAGAGAGACTAAAAGAGCTTAATATGTTTAACCTTGAGGAAAGGAGGGAGAGGGGTGACATGATAGAAACTTTCAACTAGGCAAAGGCAAAGGCAAATGTATTTAAAAGACGCCCAATCCCAGAGGCTCTGGGCGCAGTACAAATTTATATAACATTTACACACAACATAAGCATTTAAAATTAGAATGATAAAACATCCTATAAATAATCAAGACTAAACACCAAACGCTTGCAAAAATAGGAGTGTCTTCGGGCATACTTTAAAAATGGCTATGGTGGGGGCCTCCCTGACCAAAGTTGGTAATGAGTTCCATAGAGCGGGAGCAGCAACACTAAAGGCTTGGTCACCCACTGATTTTAACCTCACTCTAGGGACAGTCAGGAAGCCACCACTAGAAGATCAGAGATGGCGGGGAGAGGGAGTAGGTACCAGGAGGACTGACAGGTAACCAGGGCCCTGCTCATGTAGGGCCTTGTAGGTGAGAAGACCCACCTTAAAAAGGATTCTCACCTACAACTACCTCAAGGGAATCAACAAAGCCCAAGAGGGGAGCATCTTTCAGAAAAAGAGATGTGCAAGAACAAGGGGGCACAATTTAAAAATAGAGGGGGGACGACTCAGGGACAATGTGAGGAAGTATTTTTTCATAGATAGGGTAGTGATCGCATGGAACAGCCTTCCTGAGGAGGTCATGGGGTAAAAAACAGTGGGGGAATTTAAGAATACATGGGACAGACATAAGGCAACTACAGTGGGGGATAGGAGGAAGGAGGCTGTTGGTTAACTAGAATCTGCAGCTTATCCAATAGGTAGGGAAATGGACAGACTAAATGGGCCAAGCAGTTGTTATTTTGCTGTCAAAGTTTATGTTTCTATGTTTCTAAGAAATTAACTGGAAATTGGCAGATGGGTCTATGAAATTACCAGAGTATAGAGAACCTTGTTGTCCCTGGATTCCCACCCAGAAATAACTCAGCTCACTCCATTGTTAACTTTTGTATGCTTGCTGGCATTAAGTATTTATTTATAAATGGCACAATTATATTCATTCTTTACATCCCATTCATGTCTTTAACAAATCATATTTACATTTGGACATAACAGTCCTGATTCTCCTTTGGACATAACAGTCCCCTCCTCTTCCTCATATGGTTCTTCTTCTTGGTCTTTCTTTCTTGTCACTGCTTCTCGGGGTCCGGACACTGTGATCCGGTCCCCCCTTTTTCACCACCATAACTGGGTACCACACTTACCCAGACCAGCCCCCTTTCCCCGCTAGGTGTGAACACGGCTGATCCATCCCCTAGCTCTATATCCCACCCCCTCCCCCCTATTACTCCCACACTTGGGTTCTTTGTCCCCAGCCCGTGGTACCTACCCTCCTCCCACCTTCTCCCTGCCCCCCTTTTCACTTCTTGCTCCCACCCTTTCCACTGACCCATCTCCAGCTTGCGATGGAAGATGGGGCTCTCCCCCTTGTGGGCTACCCCCTGAGGCCTTTCTGTTAATTTCCTCCACAAAATCCCCAAACGGTCGAAGGAACAGGCCCATGTCAAACTTGGTCAGATGGACCTCATTCCCTTGGTACACCGTGTCCTGATCATACACAATATCCCTATAGAGAAGGTGTACCCCCCCATCTCAATTACTGCCTTGGCTACCTTCCTGTTCAGCCACTTGCATGCCACCTCTATCACCTGTGGCCCCTGTGCTCCCCTCCATACCCTCCTGGAGGTGATCTACAACCAGCCAATTACTACTATGGGCCACCAGCTCTTCTCCTTTTCTAAGTCCTTGATTATGACGGTCATCAGGTACCCCTAGGGCCATGTCCTCAAGTCATTGCCCCCTGCATGTATTATCACACAATCCAGCCAGCCCCACTGGACCAGCAACTCTCCCAACAGGGGGAGCAACTGCGGCCATCTCATTCCTCTCAGACCCTTCCATTGCATTCTGGTGTGCTCTGCTCCCTGTCACAGCTGCGTCCCTATCCTTGCGGCAGCTGCAAATCTCTTCACCCAGTATATGAATGAGTGCCCCACGATCCGTACTTGTCTCTTGGAACCTGCTGCTGGGAGAGAAAGGGATACTTATTAGCCATTGTCAACATCTCATGTATCTCTTATAGCAGTTCAATTTCCACGTCCCGACCTGATTGACCTCAGCCTCCCCCACCCTAGTGGCCATCAGCTCTGTTGCCACTGCAATCTGGAAAGAATGGGGGAGGGGACTCTGCCAGGCTCTTGCCTACAAATGCTATGGCCCATTTTAGCACTGCCCCCACCTGGTAGCCCGTCACCAGGAATCCATCCCCATGTATGAAACAGGCCCCACAGAGGCGTCCCCGTCTCCCACTGTATTCGATCATGGCCTGTACCACACATGCCCCCCCATCTGTCTGCCTACTCAATACTACCTTAGCGCCCCCCCCCTTGCTGGTCCATTTTGGACCTGGGAAGGTGAATGACCACTGTGTTCCCCTCTGCCTGCACATTCCGCTCGTGAAGCCCCGCTGAGGCTGCTCCTCTTCTTGGCGCTACTGTCTCCTCCACCCAAAATGCCCCTCTCGCTATCACAGTGAATAAGGCCCGGAACAAGCATGCCTCCTTTGCAGAATGGCACACCTGGTCTAGTGCCCTTAAAACCCTCACTAGTAGTGGGCCCCTGACGGGTCTCCTCGCATCCTGTACCTTGCCCTGATCCCTCTGCCATCCCATTATCATCTGCCTAACTGTACTGCTACCCACCACGTCCACCCATCCCCAGTTCTGGCAGTTCCAACTGATCCCTGCCAACTGTTCCACCATGGTGGAGTGGGCCAGTCCTTCCTCCCATCTCCTTACCACGTACCTCATGACTTGCTCCACCCCCAATGGCTCCCCCATTCCCCAGCCTGAGCTGGCTCTGAAAACCTGAAAGCTCTCCAACGCTTTTTCATAGACCTTCAAAGTGTTGGCCACCCAAGACCCCTTATACAGAGCTCTGGCTTTTGCCTTCCAACCTCCCACATCCAGGTAGGGACCTTGGTCTGGGTAGGTGCTGCCTGTGGGGCTAACTCCCGGAATCGGTCTATCTGTAAACGAGAAAGACAATCAGCCACATCATTCCTTTCACCCTCGATGTGCTGCACCCTGAAGGATAAGTTCAGGTACAGCCCCAATAATACCAGCCTCCTCGGTACTAGGCCCACTGACTCTGTGTTGCCACTCTGCCTGTTGATAACCTCCACTGCTCCTTTGTTATCACATCAGAAGGAAATCCGTTGCCCCACCATATGCTCTCCTCAAATTTCCAGGGCCACCCAAATGGGAAAAATCTCTAAAAATGTGATATCCTTGGTCCATCTCCAGTCCCTCCATTGATCTGCCCATGCCTCAGACACCCATTCCCCTGGAAAATATGCCCCCAAACCCAAGCCCCCAGCTGCATTTGTGTACAGCTCCAGGTCCACGTTACTGGCCCATTCCTCTTGCCAAAATGTCACTCCATTGTATGACTCCAGGAACGTCTCCTACACCTGGAGGTCCTCCTTCACCCCCTTGTTTATGTCCACCCAGTGGTGGGGCTGTTTGGCCTTGCCCGTGACCCTCCCCAGTCTCTGTGTGAAAGCCCTGCCTAGGCTTATGGCCTTGCAGGCAAAATTAAGGTGCCTCAGTAGTTGTACTTGTACCAGAGGCACCCTCCTCTTTCCCCCAACCAGTGCCAGCAACCCCTTCAGATGTGCCACTTTGTTCCCAGGTAACCGAAAACACTCCTCCTCGGTAGCCACTTCAATCCCCAGGAACTCAAGTTTGCGCGCCAGACCTTCCATCTTGCCTGCCACCAAGGGGATCCCTATATGCCTGTACATGTCCTGAAAATCTCTCAGCATCTCCTGCGCTCCTCTTTGGCTATCCCCTATCAGCAGGAAATCATCCAGATAGTGGACCACCCTCCTGTGCCCATACCGATCCCCAAAAATCCACTGTACCCATGAAATGAATGTCTCGAATGTTGAGCATGCCACCGAACACCCCATAGTCATAGGCTTGTCAAAATACAGCCCCCCTTCGAATCGGAAACCTAACAAATCTCAGTCCTCTGGGTGGACCGGTAACAGCCAGAATGCAGACTTAGTGTTCATCTTGGCTAGCCATGACCCCTTGGCTGCCCGTATCAGTTCCACTGCCTGGTCCAGTGATGCATAAGATACCATGCTCAGTCCCTCTGGAATGCCTGCATTCACTGACTTCCCCTCTGGGTATGACAGGTGATTTATGAGCTGGAACTCCCCTGCTTGCTTCTTTGGTACCATGCCCAACGGTGACACCCTGAATTGCCTGCAGGGGGGCCCTCCTATGGCCCCTCAACCCTCCCTGCCCTAACTTCTTTCCAAATTTTTTCCCGGACAATGTCTTCTCTCCCTTTCAAGGAACCCAAATTCTTCGCACGCATGCTTTTGCATGTCCCCTTGAATCCCAGAGGGGACCCCCCTTTGAACCCAGCCCTTAGCAGGTCCACGTTCTTCTTGTCTGGGTACCCCTCCGTCTATGCCCCCCAACCCCCCACTTAATTGAGTGTCAGCGAGACATGCCCCACCTCCCGCTGCCCCCGCCTTAGTTCCAGCCATAGCCGGGGCATGTTCCCCTGCCGGACCTCCCGTCCCCTACCAGACCCCTAAGCCACCCCGAAAGGGATGCTTCAGCTGCTGACTCCTAGCCTGACCCCCTTTTTCACCCCCTTGCCTGCAGGACATTGCCGGGTGCCCACCCCCACACAGTGAACAGTTATGCTGGAACTTGCAACTCGGCCACGAGCATGAGGCCCTGTTAAACACTCAGCATGCCTTACTTCCCAGGGTCGGGGCTACCCGCTTGACCTGTTCTGTGACCTGCCCCCCCCCGTTGACCTGGAGAGTGTTCTGACCCATAATTTGGCATGGGTACCGTCCCATCTCAAGTCCCCTTTTACCACCATTCTCCTCCTCCGGAATGCTTCGTCGTATTTTAGCCACCCAAAACCTAGCTTAGCCCCCTATGCATCCCTGATAATTGCCATATATGTCAGTAGCAGGATTGCCAGGTCTGGCTGTTTCTCCAGCACCAGCGCACTATAAATTATGAACCCTGCCTGCCAGTTGTCTATACTCTTCCCCTTAAATCTAACTTCCTCTGCTTTGTGCCCTACCACTGCCAATGCCACTGCCATCTCGGACTTGCCGACCTACTCCTTCTTTTCATATTTCTTGGCATTCTCTTCATCCACCAGCCCAAAGATATCCACATACTCCCCCTTCCATATCTTTTCCTTTATCGAGGTGGGGACATGGTCTACCAATGTAAAACAGGGTGGCCCATCATAAAGCTTCCGCATCCCGCCAGTGGTGCCTGTATCTCCCTTCCCCAGCTGCCCGCGGTCATTGATAGCTTTCAATGCCCACCCCAGCTTCACCATTCTTTCATCCCCCATGTCCCCCAACAATCCTTCGATATACTCCTTTAGGTTGGCCTCATTATTCATATCCACGTTGTCCTTACCCCATCTAGTAACAGTCGAGTTGGGCCCGGTGTGAGCTCGACCCCCTTTTCGGGCTCCGCGAGTGGGCTGGACTCCCCTCACCGCTGCCTTCTGCTCCCTTTTCCAGTGCCAAACCCCTCATCCTGCTCCTTCCTTTTCTTCTGGGCTGCCTCTTCTGCTTCTTTCCTCTTTGCCGCTTCCACCAACTCTCTCATCTGTGCCACTAGCTTTGCCGCCTCTGCCATCATGGTTGTGCTGGACGCTGGGGCTTTCTTAGGTGCCATTCTGTCTGCTGTGCCTAATGCTGCGTGACAAAATCATTTTTTTAGCATACATGCTTTCTCTCTTTCCTTCTGCAGCCCCCTTTTGCCCCTGCTGCAGGTCCCCCTGCATCGACTGGTCTGGCTCCCAATGCGATTGGCCCTCCCGCCCAGCATGGCCCTCCCCCACCCAGCCACCCCACCCCTGCTCAGGAATCTCACCATAATTTGCCTCCGTGCCCTTGTCCTGCTGACCTGGCTCCGGGTCCCTCCCTGTGGGCTCCATCCCGGCCTACCAGCTCCCCACCCTGGCCCCTGTAGGGGCCCATGGCCCCGGATTCCTGCACTTCACAGGAGATTTGCCAGCAAATTAACAATCCACAACACATACAGGCTTTAACTCAACTAGCACTACACATTGCTCAAACATATGTATATACTTCACTCTGCCTATTCCGTTGAGTAGTCAAAATGCTGTGCTCATATTCTGTCTCAGTCAAGCTAAATGGTGAGAGTTTTAACAATCTCTCCCCTCATAAAGCTTGGCTCTGAGAAGCTAATCTGCCCACTGCTGTGCCAGTCCCCCTTCCCTGCCACTAGCACCCCCCGTTGTTCCACCTGCTAGGCCTACCTCAGCCTCGGGCCCGACTGCAGACAGTCATGCTTGAATACAAGCGGGGTTCCCATCCAAAAGACCCCTTTCAAACAATTTCCCCAACCATTGCGTTCCCTTTGGTTCGGGCCTACTTCAGGCCTGCTGCTCCAATGGCCGCCATCTGCCCACATTGCACGCCCACACCATCTTACTGTGACTGCCCCCCCCCCACTGTCTGTCCCCCAGGTGGCGTGGCCTAGCCCAAAATGTCCCCCTTGTTGCAGTAGTGCCTGCTCCTCACCCAGCCCCTATGTGACCGGCTCCCGGCCTACCCTAGGGTTGGAGATGCCATCACATCGTGTTCCCCTGTCATACACCCTGTCTACCACTCTGTTGAGCTCCACCTCCTCAGGCCATAGCGCAGGCCCCTTCTGATGCCCCTAGTGACCTCTATTGGCTCCTCTACAGGCCTCACCATGAGCCCCCCCATGCCTTGTCCCCCTGTATGCCCTCTTTCTTGTGCCATGGCTGCCTGCTTTCCATCTTCACCTCCCTCCAGCCGCATTCTGGCCACACCATTCCCTTCTGTGCTTCTTCCTGGCTGCAGCAGCTCATAGGCCCTGCCACCAGGCCCCCGCCACATGGAGAGGTGCTCCAGTTTTATTCTCTGGACCCTCTTATTGGGCCGCCATCTACAAATGCTCCAGAACCTTCACAACCACCCTATACATTTCAGGATTCGAAACTGACACCGGTTTCTACACTTCGTGAATGAGTAAATATAACAATGCCCAGACGCTGAACCCACTGAGCAGGAGGCTTGTGTGATTAGAAGAGAAACAACCAAACCAATGCTAGTGCAGAAACCCCTGCAGATGCCCCATTTTTACCAAGCCTGCCTTCTACACTTGTAGCCATTCGATTTCTTGCCTTCTCCACTGCCTCCCTTGCCAGATGGACCCCTTTCTTCTGCCCCTGAGGTGCCCGCTATGCTCCTGCGTCTATGGGCTGTGCAGACTACATCTTCACTGCGTCCCACTCCCTTGCTGGAGTGGCCTACCTAGCCTGCTCTCCATGCCATGAGGCTAATCCTCCTTCATTGGCCTGCCCGTTAGCCCATGGCCCTGTAACACCCACTGTGACCTCTCCGCCTCTTGCCCTACTGACAACATCTCTTCCTTCTGAAGCCCTGAGTCATTCACTAACACCACCAAGCTCAGGGCCACATGGCCCATTACACATTCCTGACCTCTACTTGGATGACCATAAGACACCAGTGGCCCCGACAGGCTTGTTTCCTTGTTTGCAACCTCGTTCCTTGTGCCCAGCAGGCGCCTGCCCTGTCGCAGGCCCCGCCTACCACAAGTGCTTCCAAATGAGCCAAAAACAGGGCACAGAAACCCCCTAACCACTCTGGATATAAAAACGCTCCCTCCTATACAAACCAACTCACAATTGCACTACTAACCACACCAGACCATGCAAACAAACCATGAGCTAAACAGCACCTTGCCTGCTGCCTGGATAGGCCCCAGCCTTCAGTGCCTTACCTTTTGAAATGCCAGCGATGTGCTGCAATTGAAATTACAGCAAGGAAAGAGGGCTACCTGAGTCCTACCTGCCCTTAAGTGGCCCCTGAGGTCACCTCTCCCCGGGCTCCCCCCTTCCCCCCAGGCCCTCCCCCCCCTGGCCACAGCCAGCTGAGTCCCTATGCCTGTCACATGACCTGCCCCTGGAGGTCATCGCCTCTCCTCTTGTTTGCTCCTGACCCGCCCCTCTCCTGCTGTCCTTTCTGGTTGGCTCCAAGGACAACCTGGCCTGCCTTTTAACGGTAAGCCTCATTGTCCCTGTTCTCTTGAATAACCTCTTCAGAGGCATAAAAGAGCCATTTAACACTAATGTAGTTATTTTACAAACATTATGGGAAATTAAAGAAGTAATGGGGCTCAGAGCTAATCTTACAGAAAATTAGTGTATGATCAAAAGATTCAGGTAGGATCACTTAAAGTAAATATATAAAGCAGATGAGAATGACTGCTTCATCAAAAAGCAACCTAATAATCATTTTAGATCTGAAAAGTTAAACAGAGCTACACAACTCAGTCTTCCATATTTAGGTTCATACTTAGGTAGTTCAGGAACTAAGGCTTAATTCCATTATTGGATCCGTTGTCCTAGTAATGCTGTAGGACTAATATATTTCACTTTCACTTTATTTTTGCTATATTCATTGACCAACCCAAAACCATGGAAATAATATGAAAGTGATATATTGTTATTCCTACTACTGCTGCTACCAACAGCCCAGCATCAGAGAAAGTTATGTGCCATGAATATGCTGCCATCGCTCGGACAGCTAATTATTTGGAACATGAAATACATTAGTTCTACAGTTCTTTATATCTACATCTGTTAGGGGTTTATTTTTAAACTCAATTGCAGTCATATTAATTATAATACCTAGTGGAAGGGAATTCCAAATCTTTAAAATTTTATTAATACAGAAATATTTTCTTTTATTAGTGTTGAAATCCTTCCCCATGATTTGAAGTGGGTGACCCCTAGTCTCAGCTACAGTCGGCTTAAATTCAATATTCAATTTGCTCATAAGAGTAGGGTCATACCTTATATTATAAGTAACAACAGATCTCCCATCAACCTTCTTAGAGATAGTGGCATGAACTGCAATGAGTTTAGATGTTGTTCATATGTTTCCTCCTGTATATTGTGTATCAACTTACTTGCCCTTCATTGGACTCACTCAAGCTGCTTTATTTGTTCGCATCCTTTTTGTAAAGAACTCCCTTCACCAGTAAAATTAGGAAATTAAAAAAGAATAAAGTGGGAGAAAGGTAAAGAAAGGTACATATTCAGATAAAGGAAGGATGAGTAAAACTAAGACAAAAACAAAGATAAAGCAAGATAGCAAGATTGCAATACAAATATGAAGGAAGATGCTACACAATTAGGGGAATCTGAGTCCAGAAAATAGATCACAGCTTCCAAATATAGGAATAACTGATGCTGAACATGTTATTGAACTTGTACATTATGGCACTTCTTGGCTAAAAGGACCAGCTAAAAGATTAATATCTGTTGGTCACAATGGAACACAGGAAATATTATATTATTATATTATTATAAAATATTGCCGAGTGGGTGTTTCTGTAATCAGAAAGTCCTTTGTTTTTGCTGAAATAAGTTTTGAGTCAAATGCTTAATTTACAGTTTCATCTATAGCATATTTGTACTCAAAGGTCAGGTCAGAGTTCAATCATAACTATACAATGGCAAGAAAAGGTTTTGCTTCCTCATTGGTCAGTCTGGCACTGGAGCCGTGATGTTATCCTGGCATAACATCATGGCTATCGTGCCAGCACATTGATGACCACAAGTCAGTTTAAAAAACATCGCTCTGCTGCCTCCCTTGTCTCTGCTTTGCCAGCTGGCACTCCAATCACAAAACCAGAAACCCGCCCCAACACCTACCATGGCCCCACAACAAACATGACACAAACAAACACCAACAGCCATCATGCAATAAAAAAAAAGATCAAAATCTCCTGTTTTTCTGTTTTTAAAACAGGACATTGAGACCCATATACAGAGTGAAGTGCCTGTCTCGGCCACTGGGTGAGCGAGCGAGAAACCATGCTTTCAAACTGTCACTGCATGGCTCTTATTCGCTCGGTACAACAAAATACTTTCTTCCTGTTCTCCTCAAAACAAGAACTGCACCACCCAAAAATACCCCCAAACAATATTAGAACCATGTCCTACCTATGTACAGCAATCCTCTGAAGTGAAGAGCATGTGGCGGGCCATACCTGAATATGTGTGTTTGTATGTGAGGGGCTGCCTTCTCCAACACATAGCGACCACAGGAATTAAACAAAATAAAAAGGTAAACCCCAATGAGATATGTTAATATGGAACCCTCATTAATAAAAACAGCAGTGGCAAAGATTGCTGCCAAGAGTACAAAGCCACACCAAAACAGGACAACTCCACCTACTGGCTAAACAACAGAACTGCACTATTTTTTCATAATGTAATCCTAACCATTGCAAAAAATGAAAAAAAAAATCTACTTTTAATATAGATTTCTATATTTTTGTTTCTTTGTTTTACAATTGAGCCATTGTATAATAGGAATAATGCACTCCAGGTTGTACTGTATGTCATGCTGGGATAATGTCACTTCTGGGATGGTTAGTCACACTTGGCCTGCAGCCTCATGCCTAATCACCCCAGGTGTGACGTTATCCCAGCATGACACACATCATGTCGTGCATCATTCTTTTAGTAAAACATATTATTGTTCAATTGTCTCTCAACTTTCAAAATACAATCATAATTCTAACTACCACACTGCCCCCTTTATTTGCCTCTTTTATAATGATGTTTTGGTTATGTTAAACACTCTCAATGGCTTTTCTCTTATCGACACTCAAGTTGTTAAAGACCAGTGCAGGGAGGTTCTCAAAGAATTCAAATATTTCTCTACAAAATTTTTTACGGTCATAATTATAGGACTAAAAGGTGGACAAAATATGGATTTGGGGTGAATTCATGATTATCTACTCAATGTCATGATAAAATTGTATGAGACTACTTGGTGCAAGGTACAATATAACTTAGGAGGAGCACTAAATAATAGAATTAAGACAAATCTTGGTGTACATCTGGCATGCATTATTGCAAAGTTACTCTTTAACATATATATATATATATATATATACACACACATATATAAATGACATTATCAGTAGGTAATTATATATAAATGACATTATCTATATAAATGACATTATCAGTTGGTAAAATAATAATGATTTTCATTCACCTAAGGTAGGGCAAAATATTATACCATTACTGTTATACACGGATGATGTGGTACTTTTATCAACTTTGTTATTAGGTTTCCAATTGGGATTAAAATATATATATTTTTTTTCACAATGAAAGATTTTTGACCATAAATATTTTCAAAATGCAACTTCAGTTTTTTGGTCAAAATAATACACAAAAATATTTTTTTGGCCAGAATACAACACACAGATATTCTTTGTATGTAAAAGGCAGTAAACTGCAAACAGTTAATACATATGTTTACATGAAGCTATTCAAAATGGAATAGACACATAACACACCTACCATAGTGTAACAAAGTGCCACTTAATTCGGATATCACCACCCTCATATTTGGTGCCAATATTCAGCACTTTTGAATTAGTGTCAGTGACTCAGGTTTTCCTCTGGAGCTGGATGATCAGAAGACCCTGTGTTCATGCCCTACACCATGTAGTTGGGGTAATACCCATAACTGACACTGTAGTGCAGTACATGGGGAGTACTTCACTGCTGAGGTGCCTTCTTTTAGATGAGACATTAAACTGAAGTCCCCTGCCCACCTCTGGTCACTGTCCAGGTGGAAGTAAAAGATCCTATGGGATGGGGACGTGGCTTGGCTCCTAAACTGATGGCTGCCTGATTGCAGAGCTCCGCAGACCCAGGGATTATAATCCGTGTTGGCACCTCTTTTACTCGAACTTTTCTCTTCAAAATGCAAGATTCTACATTGGACCATACCCTGGAAGATAACAAATTAGTTATTAGCTGCCTTTTATCCAACTTACAGAGCTGATTGCTATGAACGCTATGTCGCTCTTCAACCCACCGCAGGACACAGGGCCTAAAGCTGCTACGACTCTCTCCATGCAGTAGTTTAGTGATATGTTCAATGCCATGATGCAGTGCATGGTCTAAGTCACTATGGCCTCTAACAACACTATGTTGGCCATCCAGCAAATTAGCCAAAGGGTTCAGCATGCCGAAAGCCAGGCAAAGTGTAATACAGACCATGTAGACCCCCTCATTGCTAAGATGAGGGAACAAGACAAAACTATTTGTGCCACGCAATAGAAGATCGATGATATGGAAAATAGAAGCCGATGTAATAATTTACTTTTTCTTGGCTTCTCCGAGGAAGTAGAGAAGGGTCGCTTGGCTGACTTTCTTTTCGATGTGCTGTCTGAGATTATGTGTTGCGATCTTCCACTCGGCTTTACTATAGAAAGGGCTCATAGAGCACTTAGCCCATTACCTAAACCCAAAGAGAGGCCTAGGTCCATCATGGCATGGATTTCGAACTTCACTGACAAGGAGTGGAACTCCTCCTTGACTCGAGAGATGGGAGCACTATCCTGGCAGGGCCACAGAATTTAAATTTTTCAGGATTACTCTAGAGAACTGGCTGCAAAACGTAAATACTATTCAGACTGCCACTGAAAGATACACGAAATGGGAATTTGTTTTTCCTTGTGGTACCCTGCCACCATGTGGCTGGAAATAAATGGTGCATCTCTATCCTTCTCTATGCCAGCAGCTCTTATGGACTATCTTAATAACACCAGTTTGGTACATTGTACAACCATCCCTCTGCCATTCCCGAACAATGCCTCCAGCCCCTCACATGCCTCCAACTGGACTATGGACCGATCGCTACCACGGTCTGAACCTCACCGCAGCTACCAATTTCAGGGAGCTACTCATGGCTTACCAGCTAGATTTCACAAACGGTAGCAACTGGAGAAGCATGAGAGAAGAGTTTACCCTCATGACAGGGAAGTAAGGCCTACCCAGCAACAAAACCAGGGAATGGAGTCCTCTGAATCTAGTCTTGATATATTTGCTGCTCCAAACCATTATGCTGCACTCACACTGATGGATCCGGATGACACTGGGGATTTTCCAGAGTATCCTGAAGATAAATGGTCCATGAAGTCCTGTTAACTGAAAACAACCCACCGCCAGGATTTCAGGGGGACTCCTCTACCAAGTCTGATCCACTACAAGTGCAACCCTTGGATTTTGGCCCAGACAAGATGGCACACCCAGCAGCTCCAGACTGTTTACATCCTCTCCTGGGCACCCATAGACTACAGCAGATAAGTGTCCTTTTCGATCACTCTTTTGAGGTCAGGGCAAGGGTACAGGCTTTGGACCTGCTCTGGGAAGGGTTGGCTATGCTCCCACTTCCCCCCTTCTTATGGTTGGCCTGGCCTTATGACCTTGCCCTGCTACCCAGAGATTGTATCCAAGGTACATTCTAGTCATTTCTCACACACTGTAATGTACCAGGAGTATGGTCATGTATTTAGTGTCAACTTTACTGTCTGAGTTACAAGCAGCTTTGGCAGGTTTAAATCTATATTAGTCCCCAAGCTTCTATGATTTTAGCCCAATTATATTCTAGATGAATACCTGCTTGGCAGGCTCCCATATTGTAGGTCCAGTATGTCTCATGCCATCCATGTAGATTACATCGTATGGTAATTCAGGTGCTATTAACCTTCGATATCTCATTCCCTTAAACCCCATACTCTCAGGGGATTGCATGTGATGAGTATCCAACTTCACTGCAGGCATGCACGTATACCAGTCAGAAATTTCCTTCAGGGGAACTCTACCTGTCTGGTCCCATCAGCTGTACTTATGAAGGTTAATGACCTGCATCTTTGTAAGTGCCAACTGGCAGTATCCTTTCAATATACCCCGGCCGGGTCTAATCTGGTTGGCTAGATTTAATACACTTATCCCTCTTATCTAACTGTATGCTGACAAAGCTAAGACCCTGTACCACACTTCAACCTTGACCCGCACCCCCCCAGTGGAAAAGTGGGCCGGGCTTAAGAGGCACTCCCTGCCTCTTCCCTGTATGTCACCCTCTCACCAAGCGCAGGTTAGCTCATCTATTGTATATACAGTACAAGTCACATTAAACTGTTCCCTCAACTCACTAGTGTAGCATTGTTCAATGAGTTTCCTAATCTGTGCAGTGTTTAATTCAATTAATTAGTAAAAGATTAGTATTGGTTTGCATCTAGCTGTTATGTACTATAAGCTTTATTTTCAGCTGAGTGCTTATGAGTTTCATTTCAGAAGGCAGACTAAACAACTCTTAAGGAATGCTGTGATATTTATAAACAATGCTCTTAAGGAATGCTGTGATATTTATAAACAATGCCATGAAAATGCAACTACTGTCGTTTCACTAAGCAGTTACAAGTGAGTTGAATAGGCAGTGAAGGATGGTTGGAAAATTGTTGAAAGCGTCAACAGTTCGAGTTACCATTGCAGTAGCATCACAAAAAAAAAAATGCTACACCAATGAGTTGATGGAACAGTTTAATGTGACTTGTACTGTAGTTCTGTTAGGATTGTTCTTAGTATAGTATTGTTATTGTTAAGCTTCATTTCATTATTGGTCAACCTTCATGGCGATGGAGTACAGCTTATTGCCCATTATTGTCTAGATGCCTCCAATTTCAGTTCTATGGCCTTTTCTTGGTGGGAATCAGTAAATGCAATTTCTGCCCTAGAAGACCTCTTGCTCTCCTTATACGGTTTCAGTACCCTTTCCTTGACCTTCCACACCTCCTATGCATATGGCTGAACAAACATTTATTACATGGAATGTGAGAGGTCTTAATACTCTGATAAAAAGGAAACAGATACTGACGCATTTGAAGAGACTAGGGGCCCAGGTGGTCTTTTTACAAGAAACTAAGCTTACTAAGTAGAACCATAAATAATTAGTAAGGGATTGGGTGGGAAAGAGATGCACGCTAGCACCCCCATGAAGAAACATGGTGTAGCAATTTTGATACACAAATCCTTTGTAAAGTAAATCTGACCCCAAAGGCCGCTGGATCATAGCTCAAATGGACACTACCAATGGCATCATGCTCCTGGTAAACGTTTATGCCCCCAATGAAGATGCTCCCCCTTTTCTTTGTGGATTTAATGTCTAAAATAGAGGCTATGCACAAACCAGATACTCCTATTATTATGGGGGGAGATTTTAATCTTACAATGTTTCCCATTTTAGACAGAAGTGACCAGGGTAAGGAGACTCATATCAGAGGGGCTAGAAACATAGAATTTGATGGCAGATAAGGACCGCTTGGCCCACCCAGTCTGCCCATTTCCCTACCTGATGGATAAGCTGCAGATTCTAGTTAATCAACAGCTTACATCCTCCTGCCTCCCATTAGAATTGCCTTATGCCCGTCCCATGCATTCTTGAATTCTCCCACTATTTCTGACTTCACAACCTCCTCAGGAAGGCTGTTCCATGCATCCACAACTCTCTCTGTGAAAAAATACTTTCTAACATTACTTCTGAGCCGTTCCCCCTTTATCTTCAAATTGTGCTCCCTTGTTCTTGCACATCTCTTCTTCTGAAATATACTACCCTCTTGTACCTTGTTACTTCCCTTGAGATACTTGAAAGTTTCTATCATGTCCCCCCTCTCCCTACTTTCCTCAAGGGTATACATATTAAGCTGCTTTAGTCTCTCCTCGTATGTCTTCTGGTGCAGACCTTGCACCATTTTGGTTGCCTTCCTCTGAATAGCCTCCACTTTGTCTATGTCTTTGCGGAGGTGGGGTCTCCAGAATTGCACGCAGTACTCCAGATGGGGTCTCACTAACCGTTTATAGAGAGGGATAACAACTTCCTGTTTTCTACTGTTGATGCCTCTCCCTATGCATCCAAGTATCCCCCCAGCACTCCTTATTGCCTTCTCTCATTGCTTGCCCACCTTTAGGTCATCTGATATAATTACTCCCAGGTCTCTTTCGATTTTTGTTGTTATTAACTCACCCCCCATTGTGTACTCTTCCCCTGGGTTTTTGTTTCCCAGATGCATTACCTTGCACTTCATTGTATTGAATCTGAGCTGCCACATATTTGACCATTCCTCCAACCTTGCCAAATCCCTTTTCATTCTTTCTACCCCACCTTGTGTATCAACCCTGTTGCAGATCTTTGTGTCATCTGCAAAGAGGCATACCTTTCCATCCAGGTGCTCTCCAATGTCACTTATAAAGATATTAAAGAGGACCGGTCCCAGTACCGAACCCTGCAGTACCCTGCTAGTTACCCTCCTTTCTTCACTGTGGACTCTGTTTACTATTACCCTTTGCATCCTGTTGTCCAGCCAGTTCTTTATCCAGGCTACACATTGGGACCCACTCCCAGGTTGGCTAACTTGTATATTAATCTTTTGTGTGAGACTGTGTTGAATGCCTTGCTAAAATCTAGGTAGGCCATATCCACAACCCCCCCGGTCTACTACTTTGGTCAACCAGTCAAAGAAATCTATTAGGTTCATCTGACATGACCTTCCTGCTGTGAAACCATGCTGCCATGGGTCCTGTGCCCCACTGGCCTCTAGGTACTCAGCAATTCTTTCCTTCAGAACTGATTCCATCATTTTCCCTACCACTGAAGTCAAACTAACTGGTCTGTAGTTTCCTGCCAATGTCCTGCTCCCACTTTTGTGAAGTGGAATCACATTTGCCCTCCTCCAGTCCTCAAGTACCACTCCATCTTCCCATGATTTTTTAAAGAGAGTAATCAGTGGTGTTACTAGTTCTACCCTTAGTTCTTTTAGTGTTCTTGGGTGAATCCCATTATGCCCCATTGGTTTGTCCACCCTCAGTTTCAAGAGTTCTTTCAAAACCCTTTCTTCTGTGAATGGACTGGTATCGACCCCCCTATTCAGAGTTTCTCCCTTGTTTGATTTAGGCACCTCAACCTCCTCATCTGTTGTGAATACTGATCAGAAATATTCATTCAGTATCCCTGCTTTTTCACTGTCACACTCTGCCCACATTCCCTTCCCTTTATTAAGTCTCTGTATCCCTCCCTTGGTCTTTCTTCACTCCCTAATGTACCTATAAAAGATTTTATCAGTCTTCTTAACAGAGTTGACTATCTTTTGCTCAGTTTGTGCCTTTGCTATTCTGACTGCCTTCCTAGCCTCCTTCTGATTTAACTGATAAAATTATCTGTCCTGCTTCTTCTGTGTTTCCTTATATTTCCAGAATGCTATCCTTTTCTCCTTAACCATCCCTGCTACCTCTTTTGAGAACCATAGTGTTTTTTTCCTTCATTTTGTTTTATTGATTTGCTTCACAGAAAGGCTTGTTGCCTCTGGATGGCTGTTTTGATTATTCCCCATTGTTCCTCCACCCCTCCTTCTTGCCCATTTGCTAGTGCTTTTCTAAGGCACTCTCTCATTTTCCCAAGGTCATCCTTCCTAAAGTCCAATACTCTTGTTTTTGTATGGCTTGACTCTATGGTTGTGTTTATTGTGAACCACATTGTTTGGTGGTCACTTGTTCCCAGATGGCTACCCACTTCTAAATCTGAGATCATTTCTCCCTCCCCATTTGAGAGTACCAGGTGTAAGATTGCTCCCTCCCAAGTTCAGGCTCAGGCTGTGAACAGAT
The DNA here is from genome assembly GCA_016271365.2 of Neoceratodus forsteri. Classification (NCBI taxonomy): domain Eukaryota; kingdom Metazoa; phylum Chordata; order Ceratodontiformes; family Ceratodontidae; genus Neoceratodus; species Neoceratodus forsteri. The sequence continues at coordinate 759,575,618 of CM057455.1, read as the reverse complement.
TATGCTCAGAATTTCAACTTGTAGATATCTGGCGTCTAACTCACCCTAAAGGCCGAGACTACACATTCCACTCCAGGATACATAGGTCCTTCAGCAGACTAGACTTTTGGCTGATTTCTCAAACTCTTACCCAGTCAGTTACCAACACCAGAATCCTGCCCACAGTCATATTTGATCATGCTCTGGTCCAAGTGCTTCTTCTTTAAGGTGACCCCTCCCCCCATTCTTCCACATGGTGGCTGGATTACCTCCTTATGCAAGACCCCAGTTTTTGGCAGTGGGCCAAATCAGAAACAAAACTGTTCCTCTCAGAGAACCCCGTAACAGACACTTCAGCTCAAAACACATGGGAGGCATACAAGGCCAATATGAGAGGGAAAATCACTGGCTATGCCTCATACCGACAGAAGGAAAGAGACAAAGAACTCACTAACCTAGAAAAAGGACTTGCCTTAGCTGAACAGGCCCTTGAGGCCAGCTCTGCTCCAACCCACCGGTCCCCCTAGGTAGACAGGTCCTAGTGTTGCACTCTCAGATAAATGAGCTGCTGTCGTGCAAAGCTGATTTGGCTCTGCTCAGAGTACGTCACACTTACTGGGAAGGGGGGGATAAAAGTAGTAAAATACTGGCATACCAGATCAGAAAACAGCAGATGGCCAGGTTTATTGCAGGACTAAGAGATCCCACTTCTGGTCACATTAAAATCATAGCTAAGGAGGTAAATAAGCTTATGTCTGACTTCTGCTCTCAATTATACACCTCTTCTTGGCCCGAACCTGGATTGGACACCTTGGAATTTCTGAATACATTGACTCTCCCTAAATTAATGCCTGCCCAAAGGGACTCCCTAGATGCACCCCTTACAGATGTGGAGATCCACACCACTCTATCCTCTCTTAAAAAAGGGAAGGCACCAGGTGGAGATGGCTTCCCTGTGGAGTTTTTACAAACCATGGTACCATTGATTACCCCCCTACTGACCCAAGTTTTCAGTGAAACTCAGAGCAAAGGTATACTGCCACCATCCCTCAGAGAAGCTATAATAACTGTCCTCCCTAAGAAAGGGAAAGACCTTATGGAAGCAGCCAGTTATCGGCCTATCTCTTTAATAAATACTGACAGCAAGGTATATGCTAGAGTTCTTGGTAACAGACTAAACCCCCTTTTTCCCTCTCTGATCCACCCCTCTCAAGCTGGTTTCATTCAAGGTCGACACAGTATGGATCACATACAAACCCTTATCCATCTCTTTCACCTTGCCAAGCATGTGAAAACTCCAGCAGCAGCTCTGGCTTCAAGAAAGCATTCGACTCTGTCGAATGGGATTACTTACATACCGTACTTGAAAGCTTTGGTATTGGGCCTTATTTTCATGCTGCTATTAAAGCTCTCTACACTTCCCAGCAAGCTCAGGTATTAACCAGTTCCCTACTATCTGATCCCTTCCCCCTCCACAGAGGAACTAGACAGGGCTGTCCCCTTTCGCCGCTACTGTTTGTTCTGGCAATTGAACCCCTAGCCTCTGCAATCTGGAAAAACTCCAACATTAAAGGGATTCAGCAAAATACAACCCAATACTCAACTTAGCTTTATGCAGATGACCTGCTGGTAACCTTGGAGGATGCAGTTTCCTCTATCTCCCCCATACTGTCCCTTCTAAATCATTTCTCACATATTTCAGGCCTAAAAGTCAACCAAAACAAAACTGAAATACATCCCCTGAATTCAGCTTGTCTTTCCAGTAATCTCCCCCATACAGATCTGAAGTGGTCGCCGGACACCATAACCTACTTGAGTGTTAAAGTGGGCGCTAACCTGGATAAATGGTGAGATTATAACCTGGGCCCCCTGTTAGCAGACTGTAAGGGTGAGCTAGCCCACTGGACCCAACTGCATCTTACTGTGGCAGGAAAAATTGCCGCCTTTAAAATGTTCATGGCACCAACATTTTTTTACTTTCTCTCGCACATCCTCTTGTTTCTTCCTTCCCACTGGTATCAGAAGATAGATATGATGATTGGGGATTTTCTGTGGGGTTCTACCTGTCCAAGTTACAGTAGGAACTAACTTTGGGCTCATTGGAATCAGGGGGGCTTCCATGGATGGAAGGGTATAAATTAGCATACCACTCCGCTCAGACCTTAAAGTGGTTCCAACCGGCTTCCACAGGCTCCCATAAATGGCTCACAATAGAACAAAATGTGGGTTGCACCCCTGTATTAGCTTCCCTATTATGGTCCCCTTGACCCCCTGACATTCAAAAACACCCTACATTAGCCCCCTCTTGTTTCTACTGGGACGCTTTATATAAAGAAATACCAGCCCAGTCTAGCTCTATTTCCTACATACCCCTCTGGTGTAATACCCTCATACGCATAGGTGGTCTCCCTGTCCGCTGGTCCACTTGGCTAGATAAGGGTATGTAGTTTCTTAAGGATTTTCTTTTCTCCAGTAGCGTAGTAGTAGATACCTTTCAAAACCTGCAAACCCGCTGGTCTTTATCCACCTTGGATTTTTGGAAATACTAGCAAATAAGAGACACAGTCAAACATTTATTACCCCAAGAGCCATATCTGCCAGCATGTTCTTCACATGTTGTGAAGTGGCTCCAAATGACAAAAGGCACTCTGGGGGCAATATATTCCTTAGTAAGAGATTCCCTACCAAACGGCTCATCTCTTCTAAAGACCAAATGGAAACATGCTTTGCATATTAAAATTTCGGACAGCCAGTGGATGCAATGCTGGCACTCTAGCCATATTACTTATAGGGACACTAGGAGCAGACTGATTCAGAACAAAATCATGCATTTTTGGTATAGGACCCCCTCGATGTTTTACAAGGCCAAGGCACTTCCTAATGATAACTGCTGGAGATGCCAACAACCTGGGGGTGACTTGATGCATGTACTATCGAGCTGCCCTCTTATAGCACCAGTTTGGCTGGGCATCTCACAAGAGGCCAGTAACATTCTACATTGCCTCATTGCCCCTTCAGCTTCACTGATGTTGCTGGGTATTTATTTATTTATTTATTTAGCTTTTGTTAACCGGGTAAGTACACTAGACAAGTATTGTGCCTATTTTCAGGAACAACCTGGGAGAGTATAGACAGTGATATAGAAATAGGGCAAGGAAAAAATGCAAGTATATCACACAGCGTTACAAAAAGTGCAGAGAACAAATGAAAGCACATCATGGCGGCATATGAAAGTTGACGCCCCATATCTCAAGACTTCTCACTATAGATTGCTAATGTTGCTTTTCATGTTGGCAAAGCACTCAATCCTTAGTAACTGGAGAAGTTCCACTGTACCCTCTATTACTGATATCCTTTCATGTCTTGCCTCACTTTATGAGCTGGACAGATGGTCACATATGGCTTTTGGACAAGGCTAAAATTCCATCACTGTTGGGCCCCATTCATGGCATACATGGAACCCTGGGCAGGCAGAGGCTAAATATGAAGGTCAATCATCATGGATACACTTTTATCGAATTGGCAGTGTTTTAAGACCATTCCTAGCTAATCAATGTCCTTTATAGCTCCATAGGTTTACAATCAGTCCTCTGTATCAATGAAGTTTCTTCTTTTGTTATGTTAACAATTATTTGTGTAAGTAGCAACTGCTATTGTAGATTCAACAGTCAGACATTTATGGTATAGACCTCAGCTGATTTCTAGTGCTTCAGATGCTTTGTGATGATCTCTCAATTTCATTACAGTCACTACCCCAATGACCATTGGAAGGTATAGCTTTCTGAACCTCTTAAGCCATGACTAGATAGCAGCAGAAGTACCTCCTACTGGTCTGACTTTAGCACCTGTAGCCTCCCTTTCTAAGTTGAGGTAGTTCTCCGCCTGGACGCCACTTTCAATTAGGTAAGCTTATTAGTTGTTTTCTGGATAAAGAACACTGCAATGTATCAATCTGACCTTAATTTCCTGATGCAAGAGTATCCTTGAGTTTACTTAACTGTTCTGCATCATAAATGCAATGCTATTACCTGTGTTTCATAATGTAACAAATGCTGTTGTATGTATGTTTAAAAGTAATAAAAACATTTAACTGAAAAAAAGATCCTATGGGATGTATTGATGAAGAGTAGGGGAGTTTACCCAGTGACATGGCCAACATTATCAGTAAAATAGATCAATGTAACCCACCCATGAGGACATACCTGGAAGCAAGCTGTCATATCTTAGTATGCCTTTCTTGGTCAGACTTAAAAATACATACAAAATGCACAAATAAATAAATATATAAATAAATAAATAAATCATACCTTAAGACTAAATTTATGAAATCTGTAGATGGGGTAGTCCTATTTATGTGAAATTTTGGAGGTTACTGTAGAAAAAGATCACTGATGGTGATAAACTCCAAAATTAAAACTGCCATATTAAACGCTAGCGAAGTAAGGAGTATCACAGAAACAAAATCAGTTGGAAGTGGTACTGAATAAATTAAATAGATTTCTTCTTGGGGTTCCATCTTATGTCCCTACATCCATTCTTTGCTTTGAGTTAGGTAAATTTTTGATACGGAATATGGCAGCAGAAAGAATAATTGTATTTATAGTGGACAATCAGCTTATGCCAGAAACAAAGCTTTCAAGACTGTGTTTTGAAGAACACATTTCCTACTCTGGTAGTGGTTTTCAATTTCCATATTTAAGGTCTCATAAGCAGATCTTCCCACTTCATCTGGGAGATACTCTGACAGACATTAGGTTTGCAAGAATAGAATTACTATAATGAATTAAAACCAAATGTAGATAGTTTTCAATTACTCAATATATTTTACGAATACGAAATACTAAAATGAATCTTCTTTTAAAGAATAATACATTTTTATCTGGCAGATAATCTTATCTTAACATAATAACAGAGAGGGTGGCCAGAAACCATTTTACAAGATTCAGATTGGAAATTTTCAACAGTAACTATCTTCATAGTAAGCAGCATAGACCAGAGGTTATGTCTCTATATTGTGAGAGTGGGTCTGGTGATCTAGATTATATAGAGCATATGATATTTTTCTGCAACTTCAATGTGTATCCAAGTAAAACCTGGTTATGAAACATTTTAGGAGAGCTGTATGATCCCTCACAATTTTTACTTTCATACATGTTTTTTGTTAATAATCCTCAGATAATAAAAACCTGGTAAAGTAAGTTGTTATTCTTATGCCAGTGTTAAACTTTGCTTGAAAAGTGTGCAGGCCTTGATGGCTAATGAGTATCCCAATGTAACGAATTATATATACTATTAATGAGGACATTTTAATTATTTTTATATATCAAATTTATTTATCCTCCTGTTTTAGGCTGGAATGGAATGGTTTATAAAAAAAGGAGTTTTTAAGTAAGGGAGAATACAAGCTTTATCTTTTTAAAGGAAGGGGTATCACTAGTAGAAGAAGGGAAGTGGTGATACCATTGTACGAAATGCTGGTGAGGCCTCATCTTAAATACTATGTTTAGTTCTGGAGGCCACATCTTCACAAAGATATAGACAGGGTTGAGGTGGTCCAGAGAAGGGTGACCAAGATAGTGCAGGGCTTGCATCAGAAAACATGTGAGGACAGATTAAGAGACCTCAATATGTATACACATAAAGAGAGGAGGGAATGGGGGATATGATAGAAACCTTCAAGTATCTTAAAGGTTTGAACAAACTGCAAGGGGGTGACATCTGTCATAGCAAGAGCTATACAAGGATGAGGAGGCATGACATGAGATTGGAGGAAGACAGGAAAAGGGGAAATGTGAGGATGTTTTTCTTCACAAGAGAGGGTAGAGGATGTTTGGAATAGCCTACTTCATGAAGTGGTGGGTGCTAACACAGAGGGGGATTCAAACATACATGGGACAGACATAGGGGAACCCTAGATGTGGGGAAATATGCAAAGGCCAATGACCAAGTAGGGTCAGTGGTCGCTGATGCAGTCAAGGAATATGGGCAGACTAGGTGGGCCTAGCAGTCCTTATCTGCATTCAACTACTATGTTACTACATTAACATCATATTTGACTATCTTCATTTTATTGGGGATTACAGGTAATAATACTTCATGAGGTCATGTAGGTAGCCAGATCTGAGCCCTCAGACATCCTGTTTAACTGTCTGAATTGGAATTAGCTAAAGTCTCATCATATCTTTTCTCTCATAACAAGGTGGCAAACAAACTATTGATTTTTTTATAAATATACCACCATAATGATTTTCTTGACCTAAATTTGGAAGAAATTCTCATTATGCACTTTTGTTATAACATGAAATAATACAAATTTCTAAAATCTGTTCACTGTTTTTAAAGAAATGTATGAAAATGCGCAAATAATAATACCCAACAGGGTGGGCAATATTGGGTACTACCGGACTGCCCAGGGGCATAATGAGGCCTGATGCTGCAGACAGAGGGCCTTATAGCCCCTGAAAGGTCCGGTATTGCCCATACCACCCATGCTGGTGGATATTACTGTGCTTAGAAAATGGGCCATAAGTAACTTTTTTACTAATTTTAAATAAAAGATTCAAAACATCTCTAATAAATACACAAAAAGTATAAAAATACAGGTTCTTGTAAAGTAATCCCTCTACTACAGTGTTGATGATGTACTTGTCTGTAGTGGGCACTGCTGTTTAGTTTTCTGGCACTGCAGGATCACTTGAGCTTTGTACTGTACATCCAGTTCAACCCTACTCGCTCCGTTAGTGAATCTGCCTAAAGAAAAAAAAAACTCAAGAGACCCACCAGTGGACTTTGGCAGCACCAATTCCCTGAGTAAGGCTGAGTAAATTATTAAAATTCTTTTATGGAATTTTGGCAGCTTTGTGTACTGCACAGGGACACTGACCAAGAAAACATCTGAGCACTGTAAGTAGATTATTTAGAAAAAGAGTTAAATCTAAATACTGTAAGTAGGAATTGTACTGTTTTACACCTTTTTGTTAAATGACCTGTATGCTTTTTGTGATAAGAGTTCTGTATATTACTGTTTACTATTTTACCTTTTGCTTAGTAAAGATATATTTTAAAAACACAAACTTCTTGGTGTGCCTTGAAACATTTCTTTGGTTTTAAGTGAAGTTAGATGGTTTTAAAACTGACACGGTGCATGAGTTTAAGGGTGTACCAAACTGGGAAACAGTTTAAGAGTTTCTCTGGGTCATACATAGAGTTCAAAAGGGGTTCATTTTGTAATACCTGGTTGGGTGCCCATAGGCAAAGATATCTGGCCTCCCGAAGACAGGGTTATCTGAGCCTGACAATTGGATATGCTAACAAGAGGTTAACATGTTTGAATCCCTCCAGAACTTGGGACTAAGGTGACTCGAATCCACAAAACAGACAAGAGAGCTACCTTGTTCTGTTCACTGTTCACAAGACTATGCTCAGAGGTTGGCACTTTGGGAGTAGAGGGCTGATCTGCTGAGAGAATCTGTGACAGATTGGTTGGCAGCGGTGCAATAAAGTTTGGTATAATAAGCTTCCTTGTACAGTGTGTCAGCTTAAGACTGTTAAGCTCACTTGAAAGAAAGAAAGGCAGTGATTTAATTTTAAAAAAGGAAACAGAACTTTATCACTTAGTGTACAGTCAAGTTCCTACCTATTTTATTTTTTTCTAAAGTGCAAAGTCAAAGTAGCAGTAGTTAGGAAAGATGGCGTCCAACTACAGCAGGCACACTGTAGAACAGTTAAAACAGTTGTGTGAGGACAGAGGAGTCCTGTTCAAGGTGACAGCCAAAAAGCAGAACCTCATAGAGGCCCTGATGGTGGCAGATACCCAGAGCAGTGAGTCACTGACTGTGACTGAAAAGGACAGCAGGGCCACTGTCAGTGAAGGGCCACAGCAGCAGGGAATAGTCACCAGTATCCTGATCCAGAGGTACTCAAACTGCAAATTGAGTTACGCAGGATGGAACTGGAAGCAGAGCGATAACAGAGGGAGGCAGACTGTGAGGAGTGTGAGCTCCAGCGAGCTGCAGAGGAGAAGAGAGAGTGAGAATGCAGAGAGACAGAGGAGAGGAGAGAGGAGCACCAGTGGCAACATGAGCTGGAGAAGCTACAACTCCAACTAGCTGCATCAGGGCAGGTAAGTGGCTTGGGTTTAACTTGGACTGCAGGACTGGGTTACAAATTGAACTCCAAATTAATAGCCGAGTTTAAGGAAGGGGAGGACATGGACTCCTTTTTAAATTCTTTTGAAAAAGTTTGAATCCAGGCTAAAATTCCTAGAGAGTCCTGGAGCTTCCAGCTATCCCCGCTACTTACCGGGAAAGCTCAGGATGCATTGGGTCAAATGGACAGTGAAGACAGCAATGATTACAGAAAGCTAAAAGCTGCACTGTTAAAAAAGTTTGAATTAACTGCTGAAACATACAGTGCTAAATTCCGTAAGCTCAGGAGAAGCCCTGATATGAGCTATGAGGAGCTAGCCATGAAACATCAGTTTTTAAAACGTTGGTGGGAAGGAAATGAGGCAAATTCTGTTGATAAAATTGAAAATGTGATTTTATTAGAACAGTTTTATTAGGCATGCCCAGCAGAGCTAAAAACCTGGCTAGATGACCGAGATTGAAAAACAGTGCAAGAGGCTGCTGAACTCTCTGACCACTATGCCAAGAGCAGACCTGCTCTGAGAGTGAATGGGGCAGGCATGGCAATGCAGAAAGGGAAAAGCGTGCCTTCATGGCAGCTAAAACCCTCACTGCCTCCACCGAAACGAGTTAGCCCCAGGTTTCCAAGAAAAGATTTCTCTGAAGTAAGAAATGCTTGTTGGTTATGTAAAGAAACTGGGCACATTGCCAGACAGTGTCCAAGAAGGGGAAGCAATAATATGCAAAGTAGTACCAGAAAGGAAGTGGGCTGTTTATGTGTCCCTGGAAGCATGCCAGTGAACATGAAGGAACACATGCACCCAGTCACAGTAAATGGTGTACAGACACGGGGTTAAGGGACACAGGGGCATTCCTGACATTGGTGAAAGGGGATCTAGTACAGCCTGGTCAGCTTATACCCAATAAATACATAACTGTAGAAGGGTTTACTGGTGAAGAGAAAACATTGCCACTCGCTAGTGTTCTCCTGGACTGGGGTGAAACAGGGGGAAATGTGCAGCAGGTGGCTGTAGCCAACACATTAGCAGTGGATGTGATCCTGGGTAACAATCTCCAGCATGGGGTGGTATGTGCAGTTACCCGTAGCCAAGTGGCAAGGGAAAATAGTAGTTCCCTGAGCCCCCCAGAAGCCATTTGGGAAGATATTGAGAGGCTGGTTCCCCAGCCTGTCTCCAGAGGGGGAGACTGATAAAAAGGGGGTAGAAATTTCCCCAGTAGCAAGTAACCACACAACTACAGAGGGTTATTCCAAAGAAGGAAGGGTGGCCCCTTGTCAGAGGGTTGGAATTGACAGTGATCCTAAGAGCCCTGATGCTAGTGCTAGGGACCCTAGTTTAGCAACTGAAGGGGACTTGTCCCATGCCTTGGGAAGGTGTGAGGGGTTTTCAGCTGCTCAGAGAAGTGACCCTAGTTTAGAGAAGCTGAGGGCCTGGGCAGACTCGAATGGAGCACAGGGAGGTGACAGAAGACATAGGGTTTATTGGGAAAATGGACTTATGTATACACAGGCAGTACAGACTGAGGGAGGGATGCTAGGCAGGCAGCTTGTCGTTCCCCAGGGATATTGTGAGCAGTTGCTCAAGGTTGCCCATGATATTCCCTTATCTGGTCATCTGGGAATCGTGCACAAAACGCAGCAGTTGGCCCAGAATTTCTACTGCCCTAACTTCACCCAGCAGGTGAAGGAGTATTGCAGGTCTTGTCACCGGTGCCGAGAAATAGGGAAGGCGGGCAAGAAAACCCAAGCCACCCTAATTCCATTGCCCGTAGTGGAAGAATCATTCCAGAGGGTGGGAATGGATATTGTGGGGCCTTTAAATAGCCCAGCTCCTCAGAGAAGAGATTCATCCTGACTGTGGTGGATTATGCCACCCGGTACCCAGAGGCAGTTGCCCTATCCTCGCTGAGGACAGACAAAGTAGCAGATGCCTTACTTGGGATTTTCTCCCGTGCTGGGTTTCTGCAGGAGGGAATCACCGATCGAGGGGGTTCCTTCATGTCAGACCTAATGAAATGTCTATGGAAGAAGTGAGGGGTCGTGCAGAAATGCACAACACCATATCACTCACAAGCCAATGGACTTGTGGAAAGATTCAATGGAACCCTGAAGGCAATGCTCCGGGTGTTTTGCTGAACAGCATGGGAGGGACTGAGAGAAATACCTTCCCCACCTGTTGTTCTCATACAGGGAGGTGTCCCAAGAGTCGACAGGATTTTCCCCATTCAAACTCTTGTATGGACGCCGGGTACGTGGGCCCCTAAACTTGATCCGGGAGAACTGGGAAGGCAAGCACACCACCCAGGGAACTCCCATTGTGGATTATGTCCTTAGGTTTAGGGAAAGGCAGAAGGAGATTATGGGAACAGCCCAGAGCAACCTAGCAGCTGCCCAACAGAAACAAAAAGTGTGGTACGACCACAGAGCCAGAGCTCACTCATACATGGTGGGCCAGGAAGTCATGGTCCTTATTCCGGTCAAGAAAGACAAGCTGCAAGCTGAGTGGGCAGGGCCATACAAAGTGGTTAGGAAGGTAAATGACATGAACTACATTGTGGAGTTACCTGACCGTAGACAGATAGAAAGGATGTACCATGTCAACATGATGAAGCCATATGCCAATAGGGCTGACATGGTGTTTGCAGTGTGTAGTCATGGGAAGGGGACGAATGAAGGAGACCCCCTTCTGGACTTGCTGGAAGAGAGTAAACGGGAGTCCTCTGTGGAGGCAGTAAAATTGTCTCCCCAGTTGAAACTAGACCAGATCCAGAAAGTAAGGGAGGTTTTAGCAGACTTTGCCCCCTTGTTTAGCGCCAAGCCTGGACTAACCTCCTTAGCAACACACGATGTGGAGACAGGGACACAGACGCCTATATGGCAGACAGCATATCAGGTGTCAGAGGCTGTCCAAAAGGACATTAGGAGGGAAGTGGAGGAGATGCTGGATTTAGAGGTAATCCAGAGATCCCACAGCCCCTGGGCCTCACCCGTAGTCCTTGTGCCAAAGCCAGATGACTCAACACATTTCTGTGTGGACTATCATGGACTGAATGCAGTCACAAAGTCTGACGCCCACCCTATGCCCCGGATGGATGAACTCCTGGACAAGTTGGGAGGGGCGAACTACCTTATGACTATTGACCTTAGCAAGGGGTATTGGCAGGTAGAATTGACAGACAGAGCTAGGGAGATGTCAGCCTTCATCACTCCGATAGGCTTATTTGAGTTTAAAGTAATGCCTTTCGGAATGAAGAACGCCCCGGCCACTTTCTAAAGGTTGGTGAACCAGGTGTTAAATGGTGCTGAGGAGTACACTGTGGCGTACCTAGACGACATTGCCATCTTTAGTACCAGCTGGGAGGAACACCTTTCACACCTTAGGGAAGTGCTGGGCAGGATACAGAGGGCCGGGCTCACTGTCAAAGCTGAAAAGTGTCAGGTGGCCATGGGGGAAGTGGCATACCTCGGACATGTGGTAGGCCAGGGACAGCTCCGTCCTAACCAAATAAAGATAGAGGTGATCCAGGCATGGTCCAGACCAGAAACCCAGAAGCAGGTCAGGAGCTTTCTAGGGACAGCAGGGTACTACAGAAAGTTTGTACCTAATTACAGTGCCCTGGATGCACCCTTATCTGACCTGACAAAGAAAAGGATGCCCAAGAAAATTACCTGGGGCCCAGCCTATGAGGAAGCCTTTTCCAAACTGAAGGAGGCACTGTGCAATGCTCCTGTTTTGACAAGTCCTGACTATAGCAAAACTTTTATAGTTCAGACGGATGCCTCAGACGTGGGTATTGGGGCAGTACTGAGTCAGACGTCCAGCCAGGGGATGGATCACCCAGTAGCATACCTGAGTCAGAACCTGCTTCCCAGGGAGCAAGCATACTCCATGATGGAAAAGGAATGCCTTGCCATAGTGTGGACCCTAAAGAAATTAGAGCCATACTTGTATGGGCAGCATTTTGTGGTGCAGACTGACCATAACCCTCTGGTTTGGCTGATGCAGATGGGGAAGAACAATGGGAGACTGCTAAGATGGAGCCTTGCTTTACAAGGGTATGATCTAAAAATTGTACATAGAGCTGGAGTGAATAATAAAATCTCAGATGGGCTGTCTAGAGTCTATGAGGAGTGAACTGATTTGGGAAGCTCATCCCATGCAGGGGATGAGCCCCCAAATTCAGTCTAGGTGGGGAGGAACTGTGACATAGACAGCCAGCTCTGAGTGCTGTATCATTTTTTATTTCTTAAAAATAACAGAAATGTGGTACTGAATTTGTCTGTGGGAAATGCCGGTGCACTTGGAATGACCTCACTCACCCCCAGGTTTCAGTTCTAAAGGACAGGATATGCTGATCAGCAGATCTCTGTGATTAGATTAACTCCTAAGAGTTTGCATTTTATAGCTTTAGTTAGGATGTGGATTATTTGTAGTTAAGCCCTGAAATATCCATTTTACAATGTTGGAAGGAAACTCAAGTTCTTACACAGGGGTGTGAAGGGTAAATGTTCCTTCATGTCCTGGAGGGAGGAAACTTATCCTGGAATCAAAGAGGGGTCATTTGAAATTGAGTTATGCTAAGGTTGCAGAATTAATACTTTGAAATTACCTCCTGTGGTTGTATAGAAATATATTTTTTTAGATATTTTGACAGAGGAGGAGCTGGATGACCTCATCCAAAAGGGGTTGGCAAATATTGCTTGTAAAGATTATTCTGTTTCACTACAGGGACACTTTTATCTGACACTGACCAAGAAAACATTTGAGCACTGTAAATAGATTATTTAGAAAAAGAGTTAAATCTATATACTGTAAGTAGGAATTGCACTGTTTTACACCTTTTTGTTTAATGACTTGTATGTTTTTTGTGATAAGAGTTCTGAATATTACTGTTTACTATTTTACCTTTTGCTTAGTAAAGATATATTTTAAAAAGAGAAACTGCCTGGTGTGCCTTAAAACATTTCTTTGGTTTTAAGTGAAGTTAGATGGTTTTAAAACTGACACGGTGCATGAGTTTAAGGGTGTACCAAACATGGAAACAGTTTAAGAGTTTCTCTGGGTCTTATATAGACTTCAAAAGGGGTTCATTTTGTAATACCTGGTTGGGTGCCCATAGGCAAAGATATCTGGCCCCCTGAAGACAGAGTTATCTGAGCAAGACAATTGGGTATGCTAACAAGAGGTTAACAAGTTTGAATCCCTCCAGAACTTGGGACTAAGGTGACTCGAATTCACAAAACAGACAAGAGGGCTACCTTGTTCTGTTAACTGTTCAAAAGACTATGCTCAGAGGTTGGCACTTTAGGAGTAGAGGGCTGACCTACTGAGAGAATCTGTGACACTGTACACGTACCATAATTCCCTCGTAGTCTAGTGGTCCCCTGCCCGACAAGGCAAGACCACCCTGCTCCACCCCATGACCCATATCCAGTCAGTGACTGCCAAACCCACCCACACCACTGCAGCCAACTGAGCTCCCATAGGAGAGCATACTATAATGGCAGCTGTCATTTTCTAAATGCATACTTATTACAGTAACGTGCTCCTGGGGAGCTCAGTCATTGGCTCGCTGCAGTGGTGCAGATGGGTTTGACAGTCACTGACTAGGTATGGGTGATTGGGGGGAGCAGGGTGGTCTTGCACTGTCAGGTGGGGGGCCATTTGACTACCAGGGAATTACGGTATGCCTACTATACGTACTGTATAGTACACAGATGACTTGGGGTGCAGGTTGGGATTCGAGGTGGGGGGGATCTTTGGTGCACATACAGTAGGGTGGTCCTCTAGCCCTGTGGGGCTATGTCAGCTCTTTCTGGGGGAGCGGGGCATGGGGGGGCACTTGCATCCTGCCAGACAGTTGTTATGGCTTGCGACGAACTCGCCAGGTATGCCCTCTGTTCAGCGTACCTGGTTAGACATTTCAAGTTGCAGGACTTCGCCACGGGGGACCCTGCCCCATCTAGAATCGGGCACAGGATCCTTGCAGCAACTGAGTTTGTCACAAGTCACCTTTGGCGTTGACTTGCGTATTCTTTTAGAATCGACCCCATAGACTCTTCAGCTGCATACTGCATCCATACTATGTGTAGATGCACACACATACTGTATGTATGTACATACATACATACAAACAAACATTTATATACACACAACATTCCCACACACTCCATTACATTATGCCCCACATCTGCCTTCAGCTGGGGCCTCACCCTCACTCAGTTTTCTTCAGGGGGGGATCCGACATGGACTCTTAACCAATACATAATACAAAACTAAACTCAGGACCTCCTTTTGGAGGGGACACTTCCAGGATGTGCAGCAGTCTGCCAAACAGAAGACAAATGGTTATAAAATAGCTTGCCAGGGTGGCAGATCTAGGATGGGCTCCAGACTCTCCAAGGCAAAGAAATCAAAACAGTCAATATTCAGTGTGCAGATAAAAAATCTTCAGTAAACCACAGTAATTACATATACCAGTTGACAGTGTTCTGCAGATAATGTAGTAATCCAGTAGGCTTTCTATATTATGCCAATTCATTTTCAATATGTTCCCTCAATGAGCATTTAACGTGCAATTACTGTGCTAAGAGAAAATAATGTCTTTGTCTATGTATTCCATTAGTCTTTACAAAGCAGGAAGCCTCATGGATGCCAAAAACCCAATTGCTTATTTAAAACTAATTTTGGACCCTTAAAAGATCTTGAAGGCACATAAGTACTGAAACAATTAGTGCATTAAATCATAGCACCATGTTTTTCCTTTCTGTCAAATACATTTGAGGTAGCCGGCCAATTGGCACTCAGGGTTGAAGCATTGGATGCCACACCTTGCGCCATGCTGTTGACCTGGGTTCAGAATGGGACTCGGGTTGCTGGGGGTTGGAAGTGGGAGGAGAGAATTGACCATCCAGAGGACTACTCTTCTCTCTTGAGGAGGGTTCTGAGAGATTCCTCGCCTGGTACCAACCCCATGCCAGAGGCTGGGAGGCATAACACCTTAGCCAATGGGGACTGGTGTTGTCAGGCATCTGCAGGAGGAGGAGGTGAGAGCACTCCCTCCATGTGCTGACACCATTGCACATCTGCACCAGGGGGTGGAACAAAGAAACTGGTCCTAGCTCCTGGTAGACGATGGTGGGTTCATTGGTTGGCCACCACAACCAACACAGGGTCCCTCCAGTCTGCCTCTGGTTCTCCTCTGTGCCTAGCCTCTCTATCAGATTCTAGATAGAGCACCAGAAGGAGTCAGTGGTTCCATCTCAGGGGACTCATAGTCGGGGGGGGTCAGTCAGTGAGGTTGCTTTGGCATGGGTGTAGCCGGAGGTCGGTCTTGGGGACTTCAGGCAGGTGGGAGTTGGCAGCTCCGAGCAACCCACTGCAGAGATTCCAGGAGCTAGAGAGATGACTATAAAGACAGTTCAAACAAAAAAATACATTTGAGGTGATACTGTATGTGGCAGGTACAAGTAACAAATTGTTTACTAGTTTTGCCCATGATAAAAGGATTTAGAACACACTGGCCTTTTTACTCTTGTGCAAACAAGTCAATTGATCTGTTGCATTAAATTCAGTTAAAGACTAAACAGCCTATCCAAGATCCTGATTTTAATTATCAGTGATATATCAGTACAGTCATTTTCCATATGAATACTGCATGTACTAGATTCATTTTATTTTTTTAAAACTTAATATGCTTTATTGAAGATGATATCTAGCAATACAGTACTTACAAAAAAAGACCAGACAAAATATCAGCCAGTGGCTAGTTCAGAATTAACACATTATCAGTTGCATATTCCAGAATTATGTATCATCAGAAGTATAACACAAGAGAAACAGAAACCATATTGGTAAACTTGATGACCTTTAACAGGTACAAAAAAAAACAGAAAACGAACTAGTTGGGACAATTCAAACATTACAGGTGGATAATTAAGGCATTAAAGAGCCACTGACACCTCAAGAAGAACTTTCCAAAACATAATAGTTGGACACAACGCAGCTTATAGTGCACGTTAGACCATTGTATTAACTTAAAATCTGTTTTTTACCAGCGTTGTTGTACCATTGATGTGATGTCCACCTGCTGTTATACCATCGATGGGACATCACATCAATGGTACAACAACTCAGAACTTCATCGCACGGACAGAAGCCACTGAGCTCTAAACTGCCGCTCGTTAGTTTAAAGTCACAGTAGCAGGACAGGCATCAAATGTCAGTACAAAAGTAAACTCCACCACACCATCTCAGTAACTTGAAAAAACCCCCAGTAGCGTGGATCGCAGAAGTTTCATAGAGGAGCAAAAAAATAAGCGGACGATAAAAAAAACAGATTTGGATGTGAGAATGTTTAAATCCTACCTTGCCAAAGAGGGCAAGATCCATAGTATCTCCGACATACCCCATAATTAACTGGACACATTCATCGCTGAGTTCATCTATAAGGTTAAAAGAAACGACGGTACTGAGTACGAGCCATCAACACTCAGAGGAATGTTAGGAAGCATTGATATGTACCTTCTGCAACTAAATTATGGCAATTTAATGTTTCATGGAAATAGCAAAGACTTCCCGGAAACACTGGCCACGCTGTGAGCCAAACAGAAATATCTAAAACAAATGGGCAAGGGCAGCAAGCCTAACAGGGCAGAAGCCTTGTCCCCCTCAGACATAGCAAAACTGTACACTAGCAGAACTCTGGGTCTGCATAGCCCTGTGTCACTTCTCAGCATGTTATTTTTTAACAATGGATTGTATTATGCACTCAGGACCGCTGAACAGTATGCACTCAGGTGGGGGAAACTATGCCTACTCACTAACACAGATGGTAACCAGTTCATTGAATACACTGAGCGGAAGACAAAAACCAGAACAGGAGACAATCCAAGGGACATAAGGGCAGTAAAGCCCAGAATGTATGTCAACACAGAAATACCAGAAAGAGATCCTGTAAAGGCCTACACAGTGTACTTCTCTCAAAGACCCCAAAACATGCTGTCCGATGATTCACCTTTCTACCTAGCACCCAACTTATATTTTAAACCAGGTGTCACCCTCTGGTTTAGGTCAATGACTCTAGGTGTAAACAAAGTCCGCACAATGATGCAAATAATAAAAACGTCAGCTGGGCTACCTGTCAAGAAATGCATCACTAACCACTCCACACGCAAAACTGCAATCCAGAGACTTGTAGATGGTGCAGTCCACCCCACTGAGGTCCAGCAGGTTTCTGGCCATAAAAGCCTGCAATCAATAAATAACTATATCTTCTTGTCAGAAGCGAAGCAGAAGAGAAACTGCGCTATCCTATGTGGCGATACCCCAACCGATGACCAGTAGGCATCCACCTCTATATCAACTACCGCAGTGTCAATATCTCGAGCAGTCTGGAAAGAAAAAAATGCTAGCAAGTTCCCACTTCTCCCACTATCAGACATGACCAATTTCAGCTTATTTGGTGACCACTGCGTTTTCTAGCAGGGTATAACGCTGGACTTCCACAACAACTATGGGCCACAGAAAAAGAGATGAGTAGCAGTAATTTCTGACTCATCATCAGAAAGTGATGCCTAAAATGGTGAGTTTATTTTCTATCTATTCTGCCCCCCATCTCAGCCACCTTCCACCCCATCCCATCCCATCTCAAGCACCAACCTTAAAAGCAAGTATCCGATAATCTATTTTCTGTTTCTTCTCTTCTTTTGTTTCCAAAGTATGCCATTGCAGTGAGTGTACTACGACCTACATGCACCACCACACTAGAAACAGTTTCTGGGACACCTTATTGTACTGCTGAGTCACATGCCATCTCAAGTTCCATTTCCTTTCTTGCACGTACAACCAGTACATTTAAATAATTTAAAAGCAAATAGAGTTTAATTCTGCTTATTCCATTCTGTACAAAATAAATGTTCAAAGCCTAAATGTTACGCGTTTGCCTGTTTTATCTTCACCATCAGCCGTAAGGTAAGGAAACATTCACTTCCAATATCAGTGAAGGAAGCACTGGTAGGAGTACTGTTTTTCGTTTCTGATGTTGATTGTCTACTCTAACATGCACTATAAAAGACAGTGTATGATCTAAAGTGAACAACAGTAGCGCTGTTCCCTTCTTGAGGTTGTCATGACAACCTAAAACCTCTCGGGCTACGCTCTCAAGGTTTTAACGGTTGTCATGACACCTTCTCGAAGTGAACAATGCTGCTGTTGTTCACTTTAGATCATGCACTATCCTTTATATATTTCTCATCGGCTGTGTATTTTGTATCCCCATTACTGAGGTCATTTGCCTCAAAAACAAGATTCTTGTTTCTTGAGGGTTCAGCAGCTCCAATTGCTTCTTCCCAACCTGATGTCATAATACTCTGCTTGTGACATCACAGTTATTCCCATGGCAACAGACTGTGATGTAACAGCAGGGCATTATGATTTCAAGTTGGGAATACGCTATAGAGGCAGATGAACTCTGAAGGGTAAAGATCTTGTTTTGTGGCAATTTCTTCTGTAATAAATAATGAAGAGGAGAAATCTATGCAAGGTATAGGAAATACAAACAGACTTGAGCCTAAATATTGTGTTTTCCAAAGTTTTCCTAAATGCATCAGCTGCTCTTTAAGGCAGCTAAGAGCAAATATAAAAGGTTCTATAATATGACTGACATAATAGAACCTAGTAAATCCATCTTTACCAAGCTGGACAGTTAATAAAACATGTCAGTATCGGGTAGGGTAAATTACCACAAAACATGAGAAATTATCACATTTAACAGAAAAAAGTGACCAGGGAGAGGAATGTCATGGATATCTAATTAAGAAGATGGTAAGGATAACAAAGTGTATAATGCTTCTCACCATTTTGCAAATGTGGATTCCACATGTCTCATACTAGATAACATACGTTCCATACTAGATTCATTTTATCCCAAGAAAGCCTTTACATTAAAAAAAAAATAATAATTATGCTAGCCAAATAACATAAATTATTGTTCCTGTCTTATGCTGATGCTACTACTTACAGTGGTAGCCATCGTCAGTTTCAGAAATATCATCATACCTTATAGTGCACAACAGTATGTTTGATCTGTGAACATGCCATCTAATGTCAGAGGAGCAAATGCTGAATTTTGTAATTCTTTTTGACTATTGACCGGTGTCTTGTGAGCCATTCCTCAGTTTGGCATGGTTGCATAGCCACTAGTAACACAGAGTACACATTTAAGAAGCAACATCTAATAACCAGTACACATTTGTGTCTGATAACCCTCATTTTTGTACTCAATCTAAGGTCACCCTGCAACCTTCCTCTCTTCCTTCTTCCCCTTCACACATCTAGCTAAAATGCCAAGCCAACCATCAACAGCTACGTTAATGAGAATGTGGTTATTAAGCATGTATATCTAAAAGAATGAAGGTTTGAGGCCTACATGCCTCTGTAATAATTTTATTTGCTTTTCTTTGTTTAATTACCTTTTAATCAGCAGTTTATTTGTAGTTTGCAATTACTGTAATAGTAAAAAAAAGGAATCCAAGGAATTATTGTATTACGACATAAGACACCTTTTTTTTTTGGGAGGGGGCATGGCATCCCTAACCTCCACCCATACCCTTCCAGACTCTGCCCCCCACTGTGACCACCATGGCTGCCCACTGTCCTGACTTGACCCACAAGGCAGGGTGGCCAAGACAACCCACCCCTGTGGAAACTCATCCAGATTACCAGAAGCATCACCACCACAGGCAGGGTTCCCTGGGCTTACTCCACTGGGTGGGGCCATGGGGGCAAGCCGACCAACAGAACACTATCTTGGTAGGTACCGGGAGGTGTGGTGGTTATGGTGGGGCCAGGGCAGGCATCATAGTGGGATTGCCAGCCTTTATTTGATGCTGGTCCCCACAGGCAGGGCATACAAAGATGTACAGGTGCTGAAGCCCTGCATCTGCCTTGTCCTCCTTAACTGACAGTGCCAGCTATGGCAGAGCCCCCAGCCTCTACTAGGGGACTGTAAAGTGCTGGACACTCTATCCCCTTCCCCCCCAGAGAAGGAGAGACATCAATAGGACACTCACTCCTTCTCCCCCTGGCTGGCCCTCTACTCCTGAGTCCATCCCCAAACCCAGGATGTTGGCACCGCAAGAGAATGCCTTGCCACTGCACTACGAAGTTATACTGGCACGTTTGGCAGGGTATTTTAATTTGAAACTGCAATGTAAAAATAATGGTTACAAAAAAATAGTCTTTTTTTCAGTTTGACCAGTTAATAAACTTAAACTCTGTTTTTTGTTTTGTATTCCATATCTTTGCTGTGTCATGATCTAACACCTAAACTGCCAGGGCTGGCCCTCCAGCATAGCACTACCGCTTGTGATGCCAACAACCCAGAGTCAGAAGCAACCTTGGGTGCCAGAGGGCTGGCCGGGTGCAGGATGATCAAGCATCCCAGGTACTGCTCTCCTCCTGTGAGGAGGAAGGGATCCCATGACCAATATGGCACCAACCTCTGACAGCAGCTGGGGATTGGCACATGGGCCATTACAGAGTGGGGATGATGCAGGCAGCCATTGAACATGATGTGAATGGGAGTGTGCATGGCACTGTCCTTGCTGGCATTGCATGTCTGCGCTCAGGAAGGAAATACACCCAGGAGAAAGGAAAAACAATCCTCCAGTGTGGTGATGTCTGGTCCCATGGCCCCACATCTGGTGCACCAGAGATGCTTCTCCAGCCCTGCCTCAGTCTTCTGCAATGTGCAGTGTTACCCATCATGATGTAGCCTAGAAGAATGGGCAGAAGTTAAGCACTGGGGCTGTGGCCAGTGTGGGGGCCGTTGGATGCCAGATGGAAGACGGGGGAACCATAGGTACATCCTTCCCCCAGCTGAGAAGGTAAAAACAAATTAAGAAAAAAACACCTAGACTGACACCTAACCTGGCAGCATCCTGAGGCATGATCTCAGGTTTGCTAATCACAGCTATGGGAGATGGGTGTCAAAGATATCCAAGGTTGTTTCAAATTCTGAAGAACTACAGTACAATTTTATTTGTATTTGCCAACTACTGTACTAGTAAAAAGAATCTAGTGGAATTCTTAGATTATGATGTCAGAAAAGTTTGACTTGCAAGGTTGGCAGTGTAATTCAATGGAAAACTGCAAACCCATTTTCAGATTTCATAGTGACATAACACTTTGAATGAAGTATCAATTTCTTTTGAGAAAGACAGAAAAATGTATTTAGTTTCTTCATTGAAATACATTGTGATCATAAGTAGTTGCAGTTTCTGATGTCACAGTACTGGAATTCTACAGAATTCTTTTTTACTAGCAGCACAAAAAGCAAAGGTGAAAACTCATTTGTTTCACTGCACTAACAAATATTTTATTATGTAAGATAAAAAAGTAATTACTAACACATTAAAGTACAATTAATAAAATAGTTGTCTATTAATTATAATTTTTAACTATCAATATTCTATGTGATCCCATCCATGTTGTTGCTTTTTCTGTATTTCTCCCCCCACCACATTTGTGGTATGTCAAACCATTATTATCTTAAAAGTCGCTGTTTGTTCATAAAGTAACTGATAAGGCAGTTTCATTTAAAGACTTTTATTTTCAAACAACCAAACACAATTTTGCAACCAAAATTAAAAAACACAAATACCCTGCTTTTTTGGTATGTATATGGCACAGCACAGTCTGCAACATACAAAACAAATAATGGGGATATACAGCATGGAGCAAAGCAAAAAGGTATTCCACAGATACAGTGCTCTGCCTTGTTTGATGAAAACTGTAGGGGCTAGCAGGGTATTATACAGTATAGCACAACACTTTTTACAATGACAATTTTGCAATGTACAGTAAATGGAAATATTTTGAAAGCATTAATATGTAAAACACATTTCAGGGGACAAAAGCACAAATACACTGCTGAAACGTGCAAATACAATGGTAAAAATATGTTGAAGTCAGTAATATGAAGACAGAAGCAAATGATTTGATACCTTTTAATGGACCAACATAGATGTAACAACAAGAACAAAGTGCTCTAGCTTTGGGACCAACCAGTCCTTCTTCAGAAGCTCATGGCAGTTGTAACAACAAGGACCAATACGGCAACTACTAAATCTAGATTTTATTATAAAGACTGTCATTTCATGGTCACAAGATGCAGTACCATGTCTGTGGGTGTGTTTCACCTTTCTGTACCATGCGTAGCTGTTCATTTATTCTGTCCTTATTTTCACAAGAACTGGTGGTGTTAAATTAAAGTGCTGTCTGACATGCGTTAGGATAACATTGATTCAGTTCCTGGGCAGCCATTTTTTTCCCCTTGCGCCATCAAGGTTTATTTTATTTGTCAAGTGCAAATATATGATGTACGGCACAAAGGCACAAAAAATCAGGGCTGCAAAGTGTTCTGGTCTGTTTGAACTCCACCACCTGAGATCCCTTTCTTTTTTCACTTGTGAGAGGCACAATGTCCATATTCAGCAGAATGTTCATAGCACCCATGCTGTGACAATAGACTGCACTCAGTGAAACAGACAAAGGTACCCCTTCATCTCCCATTGCTTTGGTCACTGTGTCACTGTCTTGCACTGAGTCTCATATTTCATCTATCTATATTGTTAGTATCTTCGAAAAGGCTCATTGTGCTGTGCCTCTCCAGTGGTGCTGATGTCCATGGCATTGACATTTGCTGCTGCATCTCTCTCATTCCCCTTTTCATGTCTTGAATCGTTGCCTGTAGATGGAGTTTACCTGCCTTTAGATGTTCAATAGTATCCCTCATCTGTTGGTGTTCATGCTTCTATTCTTTTATGGTCTTCTGCATAAAATGGTATCATTTGGCTTTGTCTCCCACTATGCTGCATGTTCCAGCTTTTTTGCACTTCAGTCCCTGTCCCTTGGTGCTCTGTGACTGCTCTTTCTTCTTGTGTGCCTTCTGCCTGCTACTCTGGTACTTCCTGATCATCTGCACCATCCTGCTACTCTGGTGATTCCTTGCCCTCTGGATGGGCCAGCTGCTTGGGTGCTTCCATGTCATCTGGATGGACCAGCAGCTCTGGTGCTTCCAAGTCCTATGCATGGCCTGCTGCTCGGGTGCTGCCCTGTCCTCTGCTGGTGCCTCCTCTTGTGCTTGACATACTGACATTATTTTTTCTTCCCACTCTTTGTAAAAGGATGGCTCATTATCCCTGGCGATGATATCACACTGTTAAAACAAAGAAATGCAGTGAGAATCAATACTTTAAACAGAACATTGCCTGCAAACTATTAGTAGATAGTGCAGTATTTAAATGTAAAACTTTTAATTGTGCACTCACCACAGATAATTAAAAGTAGACATATGAACTAGAAACTTAATAGCAAATATGAATTTATTTAAGTAAAAATCAGCATTACCTCATACATGCAAGGACCCCATATACTGCATGTATTTGGTAATATTGAGTGTCTGGTTATTTCTGCCAAACGTTTACATGTTTTTTTTTATTGGTAGCACCTCCTTCCTAGTAGAGCTCTTTTTTTGGTATGTTAAACAGTATTTAAATGTGTAGCACTGGCCTTTGAGATGAGGATTAAATAGCCAGAATTCATAGCACATTTTTACTTAAAGGAGAACTACGGGCAAACTGAACATAACCCCTGCTGCATATATCATGGCTCGAGTACCCTAATCCCCCCTGTAGTCACAATATATATTTGTAGTTCAAATACCTTAATGCTCATAAACATTGATCATCTCCATGGTACAGCCATCCTTTTGTGAAACAGGGTACAGACCCCCTGAGTTTGCGTTGCAAAAACACATGACATGCTGACGCAGCTTTGTCCTTCCTGTATTCTGTCCATATATAGAGAGATTTCAGAATCTCTGTGTATCCCGTGCCCAGCATCATTTTCACAACATTTGCCTGAATGCCATGTGAATGCCAGGCACACATGGCATTTCAGCAAATTTTTAACAAATAGCGCTAGACAAGGGACATATTGAGATTTTTAAATCTCTGTACAAATGGGCAAAATACAGGAATGGGCAAAGCTGTATCAGCATACTGCAGTTTTTGCAGTGTGAACTCCCAGGATCTGTACTCTGTTTCACAAAATGATGGCAGCACCATGGATCTCAAAGTTTATGAGCATTAAGTTATTTGAACTACAAAATATATATCATGACTACAGGGGGATCAGGGTATTCAAGCCATGATATATGCAGCAGTGGCTCTGTTAAGTTTGCCTGTAGTTCTCCTTTAAAAGAATAATACTTTTAGTGGGCACTGGCAGTATATGTTTAGTGTTAAGGACAGTTTCTATCAAGTTACCTAAAATGTTTGGCAGTCTGTATGAATATTAATAGCGTTAATATTATAATGCACATCAGTAAATATTTGGTGAGCAAGGGTAAATTTGTGTATCATATTCATAGGGGATCCATATGATGCCCATAATGGATTTTGCTGACAAATGTTTTACCGACTTCGGTTGCCTGAAATATCTTGTTTGCCGACATGCTAAGTACCAATATTTGTTTTCCCAACATTGCAGCATAGCAAAAAAATAGCCGGACTAGCAGGACAGACATAGATCACCTAGAGAACTGCATACCTGTACTGGAGTGGCAGGGGAGGAGCAGTCGGGCACGTCAGTCCATGGGAGGAGTGGCTACTTTAAATTCTCATGCCACACACAGCGCAAACACTCCTCTATAATACAACACTGTTTCTGCAGTAATAGCTATTTAGACTTTCATTAGTTTAGCATTGCATTGGACCATGTGTTTATAAAAAAAGAAGTCTTGCTAAACATATTCATAAAAGACGGACTAGCAGGACATAGCATAGCAGCATAACATGATTAGGCACAGACATAGATTAACTGCATAACAAGACTGAGCACTATCGCAGCATAACAAAAAAATAGCCGGACTAGCAGGACGAGTGGCTACTTTAAATTCTCATGCCACACAGAGCTAAACATATTCATAAAAGCCAGACTAGCAGGACATAGCATAGCAGTATAACATGATTAGGCACAGACATAGATAACAAGATTGAGCACTAAAATTGATTTGCAGCATAACATTGACATTTGTAAACTGCATAAATTGCTTTAGCAGCAGAAAGCACTTATCGGTAGTTGTCGTATCGAAATTGTAGATTAAAATGTCACTGGTCAAATTTTTATTGTTGAATATTAAAAACACCAAGCTCAAAACTTTATTGTAGATGATTAAAAATGCTCCAACACTCCTTACAGCACCATATTGTGCGCAATCCCTCGCACATAGTCTTTGCCAGATCTTGCTTCTCAGTCTGACATAATGTTGCTGACCTTCTCTTTCCGCTTTGCATATTTATTCTTTAATGGTGATTTTGGCAGTCCACAATTAATTTTCTCTATAGCTGAGTCAGTTACCGTTTGATCATGCCTAAGTTCATTGATAAATCTTGTTACCCCCACATGTGAGCCTCCAATCAATGTTCCCAGACATCGGTGCCACGCTTCAACATTATTCTGTGTTCTAGGCATTCCATTTGTTGTAAGCTTATGTACTGACCAAAACTGCAGTAGGTATAGGGGGGCTGCTCTGATAACTGTGTTATTTCTCATCCTCCTGCGTACTCTGCCAAACAAGTATGTTTCCTCGAACCATTCAAGGACTGGCAAACTAACAGGAGGCATTTCACACTTTATTTCACTGTACACAGTGGTGATATCATCTGGTGGAAGGAAGGCAAGTGCTACTAGTTGCCACATCAGTAAACTAAGCTCTGGATCATTGCCATAACTTACTGCTAGATCGCAGTTCTGCATTTTTCTCCACACTATCCGTCCCAGATGAAACAAGCAACCCTTGTTTGTTGCATCTGGGAATTCAACTTTAGTAGCGTGGATTGCAGCCTGCTCGAAATCTGTTAAAATGAATTTTGGAGACAGGCTGTAGTCAAATTCATCTGCTGCATCATTTAAGTCCTGGAACAGCTTTAGATAGCACTTGGTAGACTTCGCAGACATCAAGGCATATGCCAGTGGCACAATGCGACTCGTCTCAGCAGTACCTACAGGGGCATGTATGGAATAAAGCTGCCTAAACAGAGTGGGAACTGTTTTAAAAGTGCCATCCATGAGCCACAAATATGCACAGCTTAATTTCTCAATATTCTTTTTTGTGCTGAACAGCAAAACTCGATCAGTGCCAAACACGGAATCTTTCAATAAGAATTGCTTCCCACTCACAATTTGTAATTCTGGTTGAATGCATATGTCTGCCAGTGTTCGCAGCTCTACTGGCATGTTTTCTCTCCTGGCATGCTTTACAACTTGTTGCAGGTACTGGCGGCTCGGCATGTTATGCCTCACCTCCTCAGACACTTTAGACAGTTCATTTTGTATAAGCTGTGCTGGAGTGTCATTGGTTATCAGTGCTCGAGATTTCAGCGATGCTAAGAAAGCATGTGACTGTCATTTGCATCAGGGGAATGGTTGTGCTCTGCAGTGGTACACAAATGGTGTTGTCCACCCACAAGAGTAGTTGATGCACGCCCATGACAACCTGCAGAGTTGCGTAGCTGGCAACACCAGTAAAACAAATCCCCCCTGCACCTTTCCTTCACATATAAGTAGCCATCAACTGACAACTTGTCATGACCCCGCTTGGACGGAACAACAGCACAAACGATAGCTTCTTCTACACACATGATAGCTACTTTCAAAGTGGCTGAAAAGAGCCTGAAAACAGACCACCAATTAAAAAATGTCCATATGTAATTAATCCTGATGTCGTCAGAGCACCTGTCCAGCAAACTTTTGATGATCACCTTAACAGAAAAGAGGCTGCAGGACTGCAAAAGTGTCCATATGTGATTAAGTATGCTTGCACAGGTAGAAAATTATTTCACACTTTTTATTGAAGCTGTATGTATGTTAGCTGTTTGCAAAGCATTTTATTATTTTATCTGCTCATATAAACCTCTGGGAGTTAACAGCACAGTCAACAGCTACAGGCATTAAGATAAATCTAACAAAAACTAAAGTTTGTGGCTGGGGGAATCAGAGGGACCTGAACTGTATGAGATACAGATTACTAATGACAGTTACTGTAATTCATCCAGTTTAAATCTCTTTTTTATTTTATTTATACTGCTGCTTGCTCTTGTTTTTTATGCATTGCTGTTACTCATACTATGGCATTAAGATATGAAGCAAGCTTGATCCTGGAACATAGCAGGACATAGCACAGCAGATGGTGAAGCGTGGAAGCAGGGAACCGAAAATAGAAAATGTTCCTTTTAAATTACTACCGCTACCCTTAGCACATGCCAGCACTGTAGAAAACAAAACAAAATGGAATGCAAGTGAGCTGTGGGTGGGGGGTAGGAGGTGATAAAGGGACAAGGAAGGACTTGCTGCAGCATTACTAGTACAATTAGTTATTATATGTGACGGCCGAAATTAGAACAGGCGAATATGCAGGCAGGATTACTGTAGTCATCAAAACGCGATCGGGATAAAATAAGATGGGAGACCGCAAGTCGGGAAATCATACCAAACCCATTCATAGTGCTACAGTATGTACAATTCATAGCAGTTGAGAACCAAAAGAATATTGTCATAACGTGTATTTCTTGGGCTCCTTTCTGAAAATTTGCTGTTTTACTGGTGGTGTGGCATTTTCCTCTTCCCCACTTTCTGCTCACATGTGTGCTGCTCTTCAGTTGCACCACCGCTCTTTTCTTCTCCCATGGTCTGGTTACATAACGGTCCCATAAAAGTCTGCAGTTCTGAACCATGTAATTATCTTCAATTCCATATACTGTGATAGAGAGTATTGCCTTTCAGTCATATATCTGTAATTGCATTTTTCAAGCTTGATAAAGCCCTCTTTATCATACAGTTCTCCAACTTCAAGAAAGCCATCAGTCAGCAGCAGACTGGCTAACACTGTTTCTCTCATCACAGTAATGTCATGCCTCCTGGATCATCAACATCTGATTTGTCTGCTCCTTAATCCCCAGCTAATGATTCATCACAATTCATGACCATGCCTACTGTACCTGTCCCTCTACTATATAAATATTGTATCTTCTATGTTTCTATGCTTCCATGTTTGATTTTTATGGCATGTCACCACATCTTTAGGAGGAGAATTGCAGATCATGAAATTGCTACCATTACACTATTATCAGGACCAAGAAGCTGGATGAGAGACATAGCAATGCTGTTCATGGAATGCACAAAAACAGGACTCCAAAGACGGTGATACAGAACTGCATTGCAGTGGCCCTACCTTTACAGAAATATAAGTGTGCCGTGTACATGCAGAATGCATAGCACATGCTTAATTGTGCAATGTCTGCATGTGGTTCACATACAGAAAGTGAACCTAAGCGAACCAGGTCTAAAAAGCAAATCAGGTTTGCATGCAGCAAGCTTGACATGCGTGCAGCAGGTAAGCTGGTGTGAACAGCTTCTAAATATCATATCAGGTTCACATGTTGCATACTTGACATGAGTGCAGCAGTTAAGCTGGAGTGAACACTTTAAAAATCACACCAGGTTCACATGTTGCATGCTTGCCATGTATGCTGCAACCAAGCTGGTGAAAATCTTGTCTAAAAAATATCTGTTTCTATTTTTCATACTACTGCTAGTAATTAGAGCCATTAAAATATCTTTTTCATTGATTTTCCATTACAATTAGGTAAACTCATTAATTCTGATTGTTTTGCGAGTTGTTTAATAGCTTTTGATTTTTGTCATTTAAATTGCCATTACTTTGTAAAGGATTGTTTGCTTACTGCATTAAATGCCTAGG
This sequence comes from Neoceratodus forsteri, assembly GCA_016271365.2. Classification (NCBI taxonomy): domain Eukaryota; kingdom Metazoa; phylum Chordata; order Ceratodontiformes; family Ceratodontidae; genus Neoceratodus; species Neoceratodus forsteri. The sequence goes on along the minus strand of CM057455.1, from coordinate 759,546,669 downwards.
ATATAACCAGTCAACATTCCCCATTCCAGATGTACGAAGAGGGGCCTCTGTGTTGTGAAGCCTGACCTTTTTGTTTTGGGCCATGCAAATCCCTTTATGCATATTTAGTGCTACAAATGTGTTTCTCTATGACTGTTTTGGCTCACTTACTTTCCCTTTGTCTTTCTATATGGAGTATATACATTATGGCCACACTCAGCACTCTTTGTGCTTAGTAGGGTCTTGGAAGAATGCACCATATCTCATATTTTGTACCTGAAATGAGGGACATGGACACTCAAAATGAGGGACAATGAGGGACTCTAACCAACATGATGATCAGGACACATCCTAAATCATGGAGATACAGTACCTCACAACACAGTGGAAACCAATGTATTTACTTGTACTGATGTTAGCATCTGAGAATAAATTTGTACTATAAAGTAAGGGTGCCATTTAGATAGGCCAGAGGGGGGCAGTGCCCCCCCCTTTTGTGCCTAGGTTGTTCTTATGGTGTGGCAATAATGGCATTACATCTGGATTTAATCTTTTGCACAGTAAGTTCCCCCCTGGCCTGTGTGCCTTCATGCTGCAGGTGCACTCCTTACTCAACTGTGTCTGTATTGTGTTGTCCACTCTCTCCACCTATTAGCAGTGGTGCCATCACACATGACATGGAGGAGCTCCAGCCAAGCAAAACACAAGTCATACAAGTGTGACACTCTCTTTATCACCACAGAGTAGACAGGCTGCACACTACAGCTTGGAGGAGTCAGTGAGCACTGAACTCTCAATAGCAGTGTTGTGGCAACATATTTTTGTTGGTCTACTCTTAGTGAGTCTCTGTCTCCCCTGGTGGCTGAAGGGGCAGAGGGTGAGGAAGAAGCTAACTCAAGACTAGGCTACCTACTTACTGTACTAGGCTCAGCTCATATAAAACACAGCACAGAACTCCCACAGTGGCAAGCTAGGCCTAGCAGCAGCAGTGACAGTGATGTGGGCAGCCTTCATAGGCCTTGATCAGTGCAGTGTGGCAGCACCCAAGCAAGAAGCAAGCAACATAGGTTGGGTAAGCTTGGTTGATGAGGTGACTTGGTTGCGGACCACATTGGGGACCTGGGATTGTCAGTTCTATCATCCAGCTTCTTGCAGAAGTACAAAGAAAGAGTGGACTGAAAACTGGACTGGTGGCACACTGGGCCAGGCCCTAGGTTCTAGCCAGGTGGCTGGATAAGTAAAAGTAAATCATTTTTTTTTACAGGGAATTGGGGAAGGAGCAAGGACTGAAATATTGATGTGTTTTTCATGTTTCTGTGCCCTTGGGTAGCTTCACGATGCATATGGGATGGGTATTGACTGCAAAGGAGTCAGGGAGAGAAATCAGGACAAATTTTTTTTGGGGGGGTCAGAACTTCAGCCAGGAAAAACATTGGTTAGAAACTGGGTGGGTTTAAGCCCATGTCTGATGCACTGCTCTGCAATATAGATAGATGAATCTCATACATTTGAATTTTTTTTGTGATTTGCATATCACTTTTCAGCCACAACAAATACATTTAACCTTTTAAAGATATTCCAGACATTCTAGAGCTTGCTACCAAGGGGCTAACTAACACCTGGCCTCTGCTGGTTGTTGGGTCCCCCCTGCTGAAATCTGAAATGGAGCCACTGCCATAAAGTCTAAATTTACAGGACATCCTCTGTTTGAGCAGCATGTTTTTCATGAGGGATGGATGAGGAGTAGAGCAGTTTTCAGGGGTAAAATTAGGTCTGTCCCTTGCATTCAAGGGCAATTGAGTGGTATTGCATGCACAGACTACTGGAGCCCCACTATAGTCAGGTTTATGCCTCCCCCTAGTGAAGCTGACCTCCAAATTCCCATGCTAAGGCACATTATAACATAAGACAAGGGGAACTGCAGGGGGCATGCACCATGGAAATGAATGGGGGTATTTGTTTATGACTATATTATACATTATTGATGGAGAGTTGGAGATTAATGAAGGGCACCACTTGGCTAACAAAGGCCTTGTTAGTGGAACAGTGGCCTTCAATATTTTGCAACTCACAATCATAATGAATAAAATAGTAATAAGAAATAACTCCATTCATTTCAAGGGGGTATGCCCCAGCACTCTAACCCATTGACATCATCTCTTAAAGACTCCTGCCCCTGCCTCCCTAGCACTCAGCTAAGAGACTCTCAACTTATGTCTATAGTTGGCAGGTTGTCTTTAGCAACATGGCCGCATCCACTACAGTGTGTGTGCAAGGTGGGGGGGGGACTGGCCATGTGGGTGAGTGTCGAGTTATTGTTACTTTTGTATTTGCCACTTAAAGTCTGTTTGCATGGAAGCTTTCAAAACTATGGAGAGAAAATAATAGGAGTAAAGGCTAGACAGAAGTAATTAAGTAGTTTTGTGGGTAAGTGTGTGTAATGGGAAGGGAGAACCACATGTGTTTCCACTGTTATGTGAGCTACGGTTCAGCTGTGCAGCTGATATGAGGGGGACAAGAAAACTAAAAAGTATAACATTGGTTATAAACATGCTGCATGTGTGCAGATGTATGCAGATTTGTATTGAAGTACAAGCAAGTCATATGTGTGCAGGCAGTATAGCTTAGTGATTAAAGGCACTGAACTGCAAAGCAGGAGTCCTGAAGACCTGGGTTTGAATCTCATCAACCCCCGCTTGTAATGGTGTGATCCTGAGCAAGTCACTTAACTTTTATGTGTGCAGTTATCAGTGACCACTAGCTTTTTTTCACGCATGCTGCATGCATGCAGTTTGTTCTAATTTAACATAAAAAGCATGCTTTCCACATTTGCTTGCTGCACATGTGCGTCATGCATGCAATCGATTCCCAATTTAACATTTAAATCATGTTGTAGCATGCATTTCACATGGGTAGTTTTCTGTGCACAGCATGAAAGCATTTCATATAATTACTTCTGTAAGGGTAATCATGATTCCTCTCTCTACCCTCTCAAAACAAGCTCAACCAGACAAAGAACATCCACACAGGGTGACATCATAAGCACCATAAGCAATGCAGTGAGATAGTTCAGTGCTGCATCTATGGCCTTGAGCAAGCCACGCTACACTGCAAGACAGTGATATGGTCTTTTGCTGCCTCTGAGGCTTTGAGCAAGTCATACAACATTACAAAGCAGTAGGCTGTCTGTCACTGCCTCTCTGACCTTGAGCAAACTACACTATACCACAACACTGTGAGATATTCCTGTGCTGCCTCTGTGGCCTTGAGCAAGCCACACTACACTACAAGACAGTGAAGTGGTCATAGGCTGCCTCTGTGGCTTTGAGAAAGTCAAGCTACACTACAAGGCCGTGAGGTGTCTGTCACTGTCTCTGCGACTTTGAGCAAGCCACGCTACATTACAAGGCAGTGAGATAGTCTGGTGCTGCCTCTGTGGCCTAGAGCAAGCCACACTACACTACAAGGCAATGAGATTTTTTTTTCACACCATATGCCCTCTCATCCCTTAAGTCAACAAACATAGGCAACTGGAACAGGCTAAGGTGTGGCTGGAAGAAAATGAACACATTTCATATGTTATTTTACTGATAAGAATACCATAGTGACACAATATCTTTGCCCCATGGCTTTTGGAAAAAAATGATTTCTTGTACTGAAACCACAGCCCAAACCCCAGAAAATATATGTTTGGGGAGACATCTTATGCCATGAACCAAGCTGCTACTACTATTCAGTGGCACCATGAAGGGTGATTTCCTCAGAGAGGAGTGAGGATTACACTAGTGCCCTTTATCAAACGAGTGTTTGCAAATGGGCATCACCTTTTGCAATGTTTGATACTGGCACAGCAATTTGCTCCGACAGTTTCTCTGTGCTCAGGGTGGGGATATACAGCACAGTATTATATGTTTTTACTTGCAGTTGCATTCTTTCTCTTTCTCTTTCTCTTGTACGGATAATGACCCAAAGCATGCAGCTTCTTGGGTGTACATAAAGGAGAAGGAAGTGAACTGGGACAAGACACCACCTGAATCACGAGACATGAACCAAATGGAAACAGAAATGAGGCTGAACATTTTGCAAAATGCAGTAAGTTTCCTTGTTTTTGCTATGAAAGTTCTGCTTTAGTGCTCTCATTCAACTCTAAGCTGTGCCATTTGCTGTCATAAATAGAAACATAGAAAGTGATGGCAGATGGGAACCAAAGATCCATCTAGTCTGCCCTGAGTGCTACCCTTCCCTTTAAAATTTCTTAGAGACAATGCCCTTATAGCTATCCCAAGCAGATTTGAATTGCCTTACTATTTTGGAGTCAACGACTCCTTCAGGTAGGCTATTCCATGGAGCCACCACCCTTTCCCTAAAGAAGAACTTAGCTTGTTACCCCGGAAACTCCCTTCCCTTCACTTCATTTCATGACCCCTAGTCCTTTATTTTATTTATTTATTTGAAATTTCAGATACATCTTTGAGACAAGGGCTTTTATACAAAGGTTCCGAGTCATGGATGCAACACAAGTTAAAACAGGAAACAGGCAAGTTGACAACAAGCAGGCAATACAATACATGACAACACAGGATCATTAGGTAGCTTATTAATATTACAGAAATGTAAACATTGCATTAGCCACCAGAAGCTTTGTCATAAGTCTACTGAGACATTATGTATTGGGTGCATCAGAAATACCACAAATTGTACACAAGGAGAAAAATAAAGTTGTAGTGAATGTAGCGGAAAGTTGTCCTTGTGGAGCTATTCATCAGAAAGAGTTCCTGGGTAGGGACTCTGTTTATGCCCTTCAGGAACTTGAATGTCTCTATCATGTCACCCCTATCTCTGTTAGATAGAGTCCGATGCTTTCATAGCTACTTTAGACTGCCTACTGTGGGCTAAAGGTACTTATGGATTCATATACAGTAACAAACATACAGAGTCAGACAGTCTTGCCATGATACCTGTACCTGGAATTTTTGAGATTGGCCATCCACAGCTGGGTACCTAGGCACCTTCTAAACTGTGAAATTCTTTGCATTTATCACCTTATTTTCTAATTAAATGGGGTATGTGGGGCAGTGTAAGTAAATGTAAGATGCAAACACAGAGCTATTGATTTTCCAAGTGGGCTCCTGTATCTACTTTCCAGCTGCACCCCTTCACCCTCGTCTGACCACGTTTTTATACTCAGGTAGTGGAGGAAATACACATGGATGGCGCCCACCTGTGGGGTTGACCTGGAAGGGATGATGACCTGTGTGGTGCATGGCCATCCACTCCCAATGTCCATAAAAGGTACATGGATGCTGCACAGATGCCCCATGACTTTAAAGGGACATGTACCTGGCACACCGGTGGGGTAACATGGCATGAACATGCATCCTTGGATCACACTTGCCTAGTACAGTAAAGGAGATGGCTGCAGGTACGTCAGTGTTTGTGTCCAACCCAACATCAGGAGAGTGGTGGAGTACCTCTGTAAGCTTTGAAGGAAAGTGGAGAGGACCTACCAGGATGCCGGAGAGGGTGGCACCATATGGGAAGTCATTAAATCAGGCAACGTATGCATGCAACTGCTGGTGTTGGGCATGCAAGACACATGTGGCTGCTGTGATGGTGTTGGTTTGTGCACTTTTCATGCATTCACAGAACTTCAAGGGCCACCCAGCTCGGTTCATGCTGGAAATGAAGGAGTAGCATGATCAGGCAGTGGCCATTGTGGTGGTCTGGTAGACGTGCTGTCTCTTGATGGTGTCTGAATTCCATTCATAGAGGGTGGGCAGTACTGACACCTATTATAAGGATGACTTATAGTAGGGGAGATTTATTTATTTATTTAGATTTTGTTTACCAGGTAAGTACACTAGACAAGTATTATGCCTATTTTCAGGAACGACCTGGGAGAGTACAACATGAGGAACAACAGTCAAGGAGACATGGCAAAGAGAGTACAGTTTTTTGTCACAGCAAACAAACATGTGGGAAATACATCATGTGACACTAGGGGAAACATATAGTAGTAAGCACATTTCAGATTATACACTCTAGACTAGCTAGTTCAACTGACAGATATATGCAGGTCATCATACATAGGAGTGGAGCATAGCTGAAGGACTGGATAGGTCATAATATAACTTATAACATTGTCGTATACACCCCTAGGCTAGTTGGATCGCAGACAGGTATATACAACTCATCACATTTTTCTAAATATGCACATGTTAGACAGAAACAGAGACACTTGGTAGTACAAGTTTCTACCAAGTGACCAAGGTGCAATATGTCATGGTTAGCCTATGACTGTGGAGCAATAATGGGTGTAAAAATGCCCAAGACTTTTTAGGCAGGAGTAGTCAGAAGTCATTGATACAGTGGGGAAAATATCTCCAGGAATTCAATGGAGACACCCTGGGGAGGTTCAGACAAAACAATTTGACACTTTACTCTAGGGAGGTTTGGGGCAGTTACACTCTGATGCTAGTTTTAAGAAACAACACAGGGAATTTCGAAAACTCAGATAGGAGGTGGCAGCTTGGATATCCACAGGCAGTGAATTCCAGAGTCTGGGCACACTTATGGCAAAGTCCCGATCCCCCATGAGGGTCAGGGTAGGAGGGACTTTGAGCATCCCTGATGTGAGAGACCTAAGTTGGTAGGGGGTGGGATTCAGTTTAGGCAGAAGCTGGGCCAGCCCTTGGGGGGTGCTAGTTCTGATCACTTTCCCAGAGAGGCATCCCATACCAAAATCAAGGTATCTAGCTGGTGAGAGCCAGCAGAGTTTCTCATATAGCTCACAACGGTGGGTGAGTCGGGGGGGCAGCCAAGGCAAAATGACAAATGTTATTATAAGCAGTGTACCACCGGGTGAGTTGTGTCTTTGGAGAGTGAGCAACTAGGTGCAGCCCATAGCTGAGGGAGGGAAGGAGCACACCCTTTGCTAGGGCAAGCCTGGCTGCTGGTGTAAGGTTATACTTGGCCCTATAGGCCAGACCCAGTTTGCAGTTTGCCGCCCTGCAGGTGATAAGGATATGATTACCCATGTCAAGTTGGGGGTCAAGTGTTACCCCCAGATATTTGATGGAGCTCACTATGGGTAGTGAGGATCCATCTGTGCTGGTGACGTGTAAGCAGGCTGATGAGGCTTTGATCTTAGCCACTGAGCCAAAGAACATAGCTTGTGTCTTTTTCAGGTTCAGGACCAGCTTGTGACTAGTAACCCATGACAATATCCTGTTAAAGTCATCGGTCAGGTTCTGGTTTAGGGTAGTGGCATTCTGGGAGTGAGCCAGGATTACGAGATCATCTGCATACATGGTGGCACTACAGCTGGTAGTAGCCATGGGTAGTTGATTGATGAAGAGGGAGAAGAGGAGGGGACGCAGTACTGAGCCTTGAGGCACTCTGGAGGTCACCGGTAGGGGCTCGAAGAGGACTTTATTGAAGCAGGTACACTGCTTTCTGCCATGTAGATAACCCATTAGCCATTTCATGGCATGGGGGGAGAGACCAAGTGACCACAACTGTGCACCAAGCAGTTTGTGGTCAACAAGGTCAAAGGCTTTGGACAGGTCAATAAATATTGCACCAGAGAGTTTGCCCTGGTCCATGGCTGTCTGGATACTTAATGTAACCGAGATTAAGGCTGTGGTGGTGCTGTGTCCCTTACGAAAGCCGTGCCCGGCTGGGGACAGAAGTTCATGAGAGTGGATATATTCTGAAAGCTGCTCAGCCACTATCTTTTCAAGGAGCTTGCTAAGGGTTGGGAGAATGGCAATCAGTCAATAATTGTCAGGTAGTTTGGGATTTCCTTGCTTCAGTACAGGGACAATTCTTGCCTCTTTCCAGATATCTGGGATGGTCCCCAGACCAAGGGATAGGTTGAAGATAAAGGCTACTGGTGAGGTAATGTGTGCAGCACCAAGCTCAAGGAGTTTAGGCTCCAGGTTGTCTAGGCCAGGACTAGAGTACTGGGAGAGGCCAGCTAGGCATTTCTCCAAGTCCTGAACTGATACAGCCCTGAGGTGGAACATTTGATGAGGAGGGTCACCCTCCAGCAGAGTGGAAGGAAGGGGGTGGGACAGAGCCTCATCAGGTGAGAAGAGGGTTGTGAAGGCAGAGAGGTCAGAGAAGTGATTATTTAGGGAGTTGGTAATAGTATGGGGATTATTGCAGGAGACTCCATTTATGACCATGTCCATAACCCCCGGATGGGAGGATCCGCTGACAAGGGATTTAATATCTCTCCAGAACCTCCTGGGATTACTGGCAGAGCTTAGTAGGGTGGACTTGCAAAAGTCACTCTTTGCTGCCTTGATGGCCTTTTTGCACTTGTTCTTGAGGTGTCTGTACCTTTGAATAAGCATGGGATCACTGGTACCTTTGGAATGAGCCCAACACTTATCTCTCTCCAGCATCTGGGCTAGGAGATTCCCATTTAACCAGAGGGTAGCGGATCCCCTCACCCTACAGGTGACTGTGGGAGCATGCTTGTCTTGCAAGACCCCAAAGGTGGACAGGAAGTAAGAGGTTGCTGCTGAGGGGTCAGTGGCACCATACACCCCAGACCAGTCAGTAACTCAAAGGTCTTCCAGGAACTCCTCAGTATTGAATCTAGAATAGTTTCTGACATGCATAATTTTGTGTGGAATTTTGGGGGTGGGAATTTTCCATACACAGAAAACCGGTGAGTGGTCAGAGATGGAGTCAGATAATGTACCCGCTGATGAGATCCTGTCAGGATGGTTAGACATGATCCAGTCCAGTAAGGTGCTGGAGGATCCATTTCCTGTCCGCCTAGTTGGTTCCTGGTTGAGCTGGGTCAGGGCAAGGTTAGCAAGCAGAGGCTCAAACTGCTTAACATTACAACTATCCCAGTTAAGGTTTACATCCCCCAGGATTATGAGTTCATTATCCCTGACTCTGGGACCAATTTTGTCCATGAGGTGAGTTAATCCAGGTAGCCCACCTCTTGGAGGATTATAGGTGCACACCAAGTGCAGTTTCTTTGTGTCCCCAAGTAGCAGTAGCATATGTAGCAACTCACAGGGGGACAGGTTTGAATCCTGGTGGGCAATTTGGGAGATTTTTAAGTGGCTCTTATGGTAGATTAGTATGTCACCCCCCCTCTTGCCCCCAGCTCTGTCCAGTTGGGTGAATTCATACCCAGTGAGTTCACAGGCAGAGTCAGGGACAGAGGGTTTCAACCAGGTCTCCATCACTCCTAGGATGTCGGGTTTGTAGAGTGCATCCCATGCTAATAGCTCATCACGATTAGGTAGCAGGCTCCTAATGTTAAGATGAGCTATTTTTAGCCCCTTACCCATGCCTCATATGGGAGGGATTTTGTGGGTCAGATTTAATGGGCCAGGGTTGGTTTCAATATCACCGGCCAGTAGTAGTGCAAGTAGAAGAAGCAAGGGGAGATACCACCTCCTATGCGCTTGACAATCTGGAATTTTTTTAGCATGGGTACGCTTTACCCTGCTTGTATACATAAGGCACCAAAGATCTAGACAGCAAGTAACACTGCAGTGCACTTCGGAGATCACAAGGATATTGGAGAAGGTGTAGTCGGGGACCTTGTAGGTGGATGACCATCCCCAGTTGTCACCAAGTGTTATTGGGGGGGAGGTGACCATATGCAACAAGGAGAGTCCCACTATAAGACCTACAAGGCCTATATCCCTGTGGATGACAGCCAGCACCCTCTCTACCTTTAATATCTGAGTATCCCTATCCTCACTAGATGGATGGGAGGGGAACCATGTCCACATCATGGCTGGAGGCATAGCACTAGCCTGTGAGATAATTATCAGTCAGCTAACAAGAACTGCTGTGACAGAAGGAGAGATGGATGTACTAAGGCTGGAAGAAAGTTAGTGAGATTTGTTATTGGTATGTGCCAAGTAAATAAAATAAGGCCTGCACAGTGCAATTCAAGGCTACCAGCTATGGGCGCAGGGGCTGAGGTTTATTACTGTGAAGGAGTTCCTGCCCTCGCCCTTTGTAAGCACACTTACCACCTGTCAACAGTTATACGAGGACAGGGTTTAGACAGCCAACAACAAAGCAGTGCAAGTGGGGTTAGGATTGTTACAGTGATTTGTGTAGAAAGACCAAGAATCCCTCTAGTGGCAGGTATGTATAACCTGCTAATGGAAAACTAGCCAGTTAAAAAAAAAAAATAAAAATTCTATTTCAAAGTTGAAATGTGCTCAGTTCTATCGCAAATCTACTTGTTAACAGTGCCAGATGGCTTGAAGCAGGGGAAAAGTCCTGGCCAATCAGAGCGGGTTTGCTGGAAGCACCCGTGTTCCAATTGGCTGTGCTGTCCCGTACCTTTCAAGGAGCTGCAGGCGGGCATCCTGGTCTCAGTCAGTGGCTGGCTGGGTGCCGGCCGACCGTGGGGGAGCTGAAGCAGCCCTGTTCAAGGGCAGGCAGCTTCCAAGGAGCTGCAGGCGGGCATCCTGGTCTCAGTCGGTGGCTGGCTGGGTGCCGGCCGACCATGGGGGAGCTGAAGCAGCCCTGTTCAAGGGCAGGTGGCTGATTTGAGCCCTGTTGGAGCACTTAAAGGTATGTGTTTAGTGTTGGTGGGTACCTGTGTGCTTACATCATTCATCTGTGGCCCTGCATGTGCATGTTGCTCATGCCTGTCCTCTGTGTTCCTCTCAATACAGAGGTTTCATAACCCATTGAAACACCTAGTCCTGGTAGAGCAGGGGTACACCACCACCATGCCAAGGGGGTCATCAGAGGAATCCGTGGAGGAGGATGTGAAACTGGGGCACATATGAAATCTGGAAGATCACATCTATATTTCTTCATTTTCTGAGCACTTACTCCTTTTTCAAAATCTTCTAGTGAATTTGTCCATATGTCCATGTTCATGTCTTTATTCTGACCAGTACTGACATGCCACTGTCTGGGAGGGGTGATGGAACTCCAACTGCTATGTAGAAGCGATGTGCCGCAATTGCACACTACACACTCATACACCACCATGGCCAGTGATACAGTACCTGTTGGATGCCAATGTTGATGGTAACACTAGCTCCCTTCCCCCTGCTTATTCAGTTGGGAATGGCACAGAGTGTTCCAAAGGGCCCTCTCTCCTCAGTCAAAGCTGTATGCCCTGGCTTGCTCATTCATCGAATATTCAGTTGGGAATGGCACAGATTGTTTCAAAGGTCCCACTCCCACCCCTCTTATTCTGTTAAGAATTTCAAAGAGTGTTTCAAATGACCCCCTCTCCTCAGTCAGGATTGTATCCCCTAGCCTGCTGATTCATTAAGTATTTACTTGGAAATGGTACAGAGTGTTTCAAAGGGCCTGCTCTCCCCACCTTATTGCACTGGGAATGTCCCATAAGTGTTCCAAACGGCCCCCTCCCCACAGTCAAAGCTGTATCCTAGGCCTGCTGATTCATTAAGTACAAGATAAGCCCACACAGAGAAGGTGCTATTAATTCAGGTTATTAAGCAGAAATTCATAATTCTAAGATGTTAAATGAAAAATAAACTTAAGTACGTGCAGTGATTTCCACAGAATTCTGAGCTTTTATCTCCATGTTTGTGAAAGTGTCCCTCATTATATAGGTCAATGTTCCTCATTATTCCCTATTTATAATGTGCATACGCCTCATTTCATTGACAAAAGGTTGAGAGATGTTCCTCTCTGCTTAGTCTAAGCTATATCCACTGGCCTGCTGAATCATCAGTATTCCCTTGAGAATAGCATAGAATGTTTTCAAACACCACCCCCAACCCCCTTTGTCCATTGGAATGGCACAGAGTGTTTCAAAAGGCTCCTCTCCTCAGACATTAATCCATGGATACAAAATTCATATTAAAGTGTTCATTGACCTAGGTCACCAATTACTTTGTGTGCCTGTGTACTGCTGTCCCGAGACCATGCTCAAGGGTAAAGTAAGCACCGTATAAATGCTGAACAGTGACATCTGCAGTCACTGAAGGAACTTCTGAGTCTAAAAAAGTCCAATGTCAAAACAAAAAATCAAGATACCGGAAGTCCAATATCTGACACCATGGTGCAAAATCTTTGAAAATGACAATGGCTACCACTGTAGAAAAAAAAAATACCATTAATTCAGCTACTGCTTCTGCTGTTGTCTAACATAAACTGATTGTATAGTCTTAGACAGCTTGCACACTGCACAACAGCCTGACAGCCTCATGCTATATAGAGTGCCGTCTAAGAATAAAGTGGCAGCATAAACCGCTGCTACCTAGACTGCTGGATAGTCTGTAAGGTTGATGATGATGACAATAAAGCTGCTATAATCAATACATAACTGATGAAATCCTCATTCTCACCACCACCACAAAAAAATCTTCCAGACTTCATAGGCAACTAAATTATTAAATATCAAGTTCTGCTGTTTATATAAAAAGAAGGCTTGCAAAGCATTTGTTTTTATAAAGATTCTGGATTAAGAACTGAGCTATACTGTGATAGGTATGCCTCCTATGAATGCAGTCACTTGATTGCACAGACCATCTGTTATCGATTGGTATGCATACTCAGCACTAAACAACCAGGAATCATGAAAAAAAACAGGGCTGGATACTGTCCCAAATCAAAAAAAAAACAACTTGTGCAATTTATATGCTTTTTATTAAGGAAAAAGGATCAATTTTGAAATTGCTTAATTTATAATAAAATACTGTATATTTTGAAAAATGCTCAATTTCAACAATTTGTGCAAAAACACATGTACTCATAACATCATTTGTGGATCATGTGGTCTGTTTGGCATTATCACCACCAGTAGTCTGCAAAAACATGAAATTGCATTTTTTTCATTCATATGTTAATAATATTTCAAAACTGTTCGTCTGAGTTGGTAAATGTGTTACTTGTGAAAGCATGCATTTTCCCAAACAAAACTGTGTACTTGAAATACATTGCAACAAATTGCAAAATAAAACAATTGTGCAAAACAGATTCTTCCAGTTTTACCCACAGCTACTTTGAACCAACGTTTTCACTGTCAGTACGGTATCTCAGGACTAAGGTCCCTCGGATGCATCACACCTGTGAATGGCATTTGCTTCTAGCTCTGCCGTCTTGCTCCTGCTGGCTCTAAATGGGTGGGGTTGTTATTAAAATGTAATTTTATTGCTTATGGCTTTAGCTCAGGTTTTTCTGAAGAAATGAAAACCACAAAAATAATTAAATGTTTTATATAATGCCTCACACTACGTTTCACAAAACTGAAGCTCAGGGAAACACTTAGTGGTATATTTTCTCCAAGAGGGTGGTGAATGTATGCAACATGTAACAGTCTACCAGTGAAAACAGTGGACATGAAAACATTTTATAGCCTTGTGGTAAGCCTGGACACATTTCTGTTTACCATACCAAGGGAATCACCAGATAAGCTGGGTAGTAGAGTGGGTAAGGAATCCTTATAAATTAGTAAGTGTTTCCATGGCATACATATTTCATCCCTGCTTAGGAAACTGGTGTGGGAGGCAGTATAGACCTAAGAATTCTTTCTACCTGAAATGATTGTGTCGTTATGTAAGACATTAGTTTCCTAACAGATTATACCTTAGTGTCAGTATTGAAAGTATAGTAATGTGATGCTACCCAAACAAAAATCTGACATACACTGACTCCATTTAATCTCTCATTTATTGTTATTTTCTCATACTGACCAATTTACAAGTAAAAGTCTTAATTAGCACCAAATGGTATAACGTCACTACATCGACAATGGCACACCAAAACTCCCACAGCAACACCCCCACTGCGCCCACATCAGCAGCCACGGTGGTTTCACTTCGACCAACTGTTCAGCGATGGGGGTTAAAAGTCTAACTGCACTGTCTGTGCTACATGGAGTGAGATATCTATAGTGGGAGGGTGCAGGTGCACAGTCCCCTGCAAGGGGGGGTGCATGGCACAGCCCTTCCCCACTAGTGCTGGACATTCCAGGGACGTGTCGGGGTCAGGGGTGTTGATGGGTTCCCGACGCAGTCAAGAATGTTAGTGAATTTGTTGTTGTGCCGGCATCATGGATCCACCCAAAATGTGCCCCTAGAGGGGGTCTTCTGGATAGTATGGCACGCTAAACAATTAAAATCTAAGCGGACATCAGAAAAAGATGCTGCACTCTAAAGTATATGGCTTAAAAAAACTGTTCCAACAGCAGATATTTAGAAACAGAGAAGAAAAAAGATGGCAGAAGTAAACCAAGGGTACATCTAGTCTCCCCTGTGTTCCTTGGACCTTCTTAGATCCCAGGACCCAAACATCTTCTGCCTAATGCCTCCTACTGCTTCTGTTGCTTTTGATTGTGTTTTAGCCTTGTCCCACCCAAGCTTGAATGATGTCACAGACTTTGCTTCCATGACCTCAGCTGGCAGTTTATTCCATGGCTCCATGACTCTTTCTGTAAAATAGTGTTTCCTAAGCTCCGTCTTGAAGCCCCCCCAACTTCCATCCATGCCCTCTAGTGTTAGAGTCGGAGACTCTGTTGAATGGGTCCAAGTATGGCACCTTATTTATTCCTCTCAGGAACTTGTATGTTTCAACCATGTCTCCCAACTCCCTCCTTGTCTCCAGTGAGAACATATTTAATACTTTCAGACACTTCTCATACGAGTGCCCTTGAAGGCCCTGGATCATTTTGGTCGCTCTTCTCTGGGCAGCCTCCAACCTGTTTATATCCTTTCTCAGATATGGACTCCAGAACTGGACACAGTACTCCAGATGGGGCCTTCCCGGGAAACCTGTAGAGTGGCAATATTACCTCCTTCCTCCAGCTGTTGAATCCCCTCACTTTGCTTCCCAGTATTTTGATGGCTTTGCAATAAGCTTCATTGCATTGGCTTGTCTGTTTAAGGGGGCTTCTTATGATGACACCTAGGTCCAATTTTTATATTTGCTTGCATGCAGGGCAAGAAACATATTGCGGCAGCTTGGTGCCGAAGCAGGTTCTGGAGGTGTGTGGCACTGTTGTGGCCAATACTGGCATGGCATTTTGGGGCGTGTGTGATGCGCTCCCCCCCACACACTGTATGGCTGACGGAGGTGCCCAATCCCTGTCGAATCCAATGTCCCCAGCAGAGGCGGGTGCCACTGGAGTCCACCCAGCGTGGCAACAATCCATATGGCCGATGGGGGTGCCCAATCCCCCATTGGATCCACTGCCCCCACCCCAAACAGCCTTTCAGCTGCCATGCTGGGAGCCCACCCCAGCATGGCAAAAGTTCTGTGTCATCCAAGAAAAAAGAAAAGAATCCTGAAAGAGAAAACCTTCCCTCACTGACTGTTCTGACCCACTCTCCCCCCACCCACGCCCATCCTCTGCGCACCCTGTCTCGCCATACCCCTCCCTCACCCCATACTTACCTCTGGAGTCTGGCACAATGATCTTTGGTAGACCAGGAACACGTCTGCACTCTTCAAAGCCGACCACGAACTGAGGAAATGCTGGAAAGCTGTATAATGTAATAAATAGGGTTTTTTCATCACTACTCAGGAAACCTTACTTCTCCTTTCTTTTCTCAACCTGTCAAACTCAAGCCCTGACAGGCCTGATTCTAAACTCCTCCACTTCTCAGCTCACACAATTGCCACTCCACTTAACCACCTGCTCAACCTCTTCTTCTCCCTCTGCTCCAGTCCTTGGTCTTGAAAGATTGCAAAACTTCTTAAACTACACAAAGGAAGTGACCACTCCTCCCCTGGTAACTTCTGCCAAATCTCCCTCCTCCCATCCCTTGCCAAGTTACAAGAGAAGTTAGTCTCCTCAAGACTCATAGATTACCTTACCTTTTCCAGTTTCCTCTCCCCATTCTAGTCTAGCTTCTGGAAGCACCATTCCATTGTCTCCTCTCTGCTGCATGTCACTGACTTCATCTTCTCAAGGATTGATCAGGGACAAATAACAGCCACCATTTTCATTAATTTGGCCAAAGCCATCAAGACTGTGTCCCAACCACTGTCCTGGAGAAGCTGAGCTCCACTGGTCTCTCAGATCCAGTCATTGGTTGATTCTATTCCTACCTAACAGGCCATCAACAGTCGGTACAGGTTTGAGGCACATTATCATCACCCCTTCCTATCCAGGTTGGGGTCCCACAGGGTTCCATACTAGGTCTTATCCTGTTTTCCATGTTTCTGAATGACCTCCCATCTGCCTGTGCCAACTCATATTTACACATGTATGCAGATGATACAGTCATCCTCACCTCTGGTCACTCTACCACTTCTGTGGAGGACCTGCTTCAGCATGATTTTCACAGTGTTCTGCACTGCTTTCACATTGACCATCTCTGAGTCAACACCAGATAAAGGTGTCCTTGACATTTGACACCAGTCAGAAATCGGCCCTGATTGGAGACTTCTGGTCTTCAGCACACTGAATGACACTTGAAGTGGTGCATTCCTTCAAGTACCTCAGCATGTGGCTTGACAGCAAGCTCAACTTCTCAGCCCACATCGATGCCATCTATGTTAATCTTTGTCCTAAGCTGGGTGGCCAGTACTAAAGTAAAGATTGCATTCCCCTGCTGGTCCACTGGGAGATGGTCACCAAAATGGTGCTCCCAGTTTTCAACTATGCAGACGTTGTCTATGGTACTGCCCCCTCCACTTCCTTAGCCAGATTGGACACCCACTGCAATAACTTCTGTCACTTTATGACAAACTCCATCAAGTTCACCATTGCTCCCGCTACTCTTCTCTTTCCATCATCCCCCTCCTCTCACTTCGCCAGTCACACTGTTATTTCTTCATCTCCAAATACTGGCTTGGTTCTTTTTCCTCCTACCTCAAATCACTTCTCTCTCCTGTAACCACTGCTCCATGCTTTCTGCTCCTTAACTTCCTACACTCCTCATCCATGTTCCTCTGCTGGTCAGTTAGCCTTCTCCTAACACATTCCAACTCTCTGGAACCAGCTCCCCTCATCCCTCTGACACTCCACTACCTCTGGCTCTTTCAGACACAGGATGAGACTCCTCCCACCCCCTAAGCTGCTCCTGTTTCCCCTAAGAGGCCTTCTCTGTTTGGCACTGGCAGCACTGGGTTTTGGTTTCTCCCCTGTATAGGCCTGTGGCTAGTGTACTGTATTGCTCATTTGGTGAACATGCTCTATCGCAACTTTTTTGTCATATCTTGCATGTGCACTGGGCTTGATACTTGTTCATATACATGCACTTTTCTCTGTTCCAAGTTGTACCTGTGAATTATTATACACTGTAATCGTGCATGCACTTTATTTCTGTATCTTGAAATGCACTGTATTTTGTTTTGTTGCAGCCCCCCCACCCACACACACACCCTTTTGCCTTTCCCCCAGGTCGCTCCTGAAAATGAACCTTGGCTCAGTGTGCCTGTCTTAGTCACCAATTTTCAAATAAATAAACAAATAAAATATTAGTTCCTACCAGTGAATGGTCATTTAAAAAAACAACACTAAAATGTATGTGTATTTAAAGGAGACCTGCACTGAATCTGGAAGTCATTTTCCCTGTAAAAGCTGAGTTTTAAATATTTGTTCTAAATCAGTTACTGTTTCATCTCGACAAGCCTTTTAATTATTCTAGTGGTTGTTTTTGATTTACAGACAGGAAGTAAGTACCATTTTAGAACTGTATGATATAGTTTATCTCCCCATGCTCAGTTCTTCTATTGTTGGTTCAATGCATCCATATTCTACTATAGAACTCTGTCATTAAGACATACATTCATTGCATCATATAGTTCTAAAATGGTGCGAAACACAGACTGTAAATTAGAAATGCTCTCTGAGGTTGTTAATTGACCAGTATAGATGGAACAATAACACAACTGGAACCAGTATTTAAAAAAAAAAACTTCCACTGAGAAAATGACTTTCAGATTCACCACAGTTCTTCTTTAAGACCTGGGCCTTAAAAGAAACACACGGAGTGTATATGAACTATCACTGACTATCATTGAAGAAGTGCCTCCTAAACACTAAACATTAGACTGATGTCAGTCATCTATTTATATTTCCACATTTAGCTGCTCCCCTTTACAATAACCAGTTCTCAGCCTTGAATCTTTCACTGGTGATTGCTTGATTCCCATTTAAGAGCAACAACCAGCATTAATTGAGTGGCACACGGAGTGGGAGTATCAATAACCTCTGAGGTAAACAGTACCTTTTATTTTTAGCTGCTATATACAGTTCAGTAAATATGACTTTACACATTCTAAGGTAACCACATACCACAAATATAAGCCTCACGGCTACTAGCCCAACAGCCACAAATGTGTTGGGCTAGTAGCCGTGAAACTCGTATGAATGATCTGACATCACCTTAGAATTGAATGGGTCACACTTACTGAAATGTATGTTTTGCTGCTCCTGCATTTCTTTTCCTATTGAGGTTGTTCTCTCTGGCCACTCACACCTTCCCATGGATGTGCCCTGATAAGGCCTACTTCCTCTGACTTCCCTAGACCCTGGTAACCTACTGGCTACTGCCACAGCATTTCTTCCATGGCAGGGGCTTCAGTGGGAGGGCTATTATCCTCAGGCAGTTCACCATGGAGACTGAAATCCAAAACTGATAAGTAATCACTAAGACCTGGCTCACTGTGGTTCTAATAAAACACTAAATGGCTTGAATTCAGTGATGCGGAAAGTGCGTTTTTTTGTGTCTTTGATCTGGAGGAGTGCATCTTTTGTGTCCTATTATAGGACCTTGGGAGTCCTGGGGTGTTCTGCCTCTTTTAGGTCCCTACTACCTCCCCTGATGTGATTGTAGTCATTCAATTAGCCATACATGCACACAGCAGACCCTGAAATCAGAAGGAAACTTCATGGCCCAACCACAGGGTTTGCTGTAGCTAAAGATTTCACCTTCGATGCTCCCCAACTGAGGCACGCTGCTGCCCAGCATCTGGCCCAGCCAGTCGTACTTCTGGATGAGTGGTGACTAAGGTCTGCTTCAGAATCCAGGTCGCCTGTACGGCAGTATGATATGCTGCCACTGGGCCATCGGGTGGCTCTGAGTCTTCATTGTTTTAAATAAATAACACATTTTCTGCATATATCTTTTGCTGGAACAGCTTTTTAAGCTACATGGTTTGGAGTGTGCCATCTTTTTGTTGATGCTTGGATTGACTAAGGCTAACTGCACAAAGTTTCTATACTCTGTACAACTGTCATCTGATTGCTGTGCCTGTGTTTCAAACCTAAAAGGGCCATGAGGAGGTGGTGATTCTGGAATTGGACTCAGACCACCAAAAACTATTAGAAGAAAAGAAAATACATACTTGGGTAGATCCCATGTGGCGCAGTGAGGAAGAAGGTTCTGCATGGTGAAGTCTCTCCCACTGCCACACACTGCTCTTGAGCTCAGCCATTGTTTCTGCTACCTAGCTGGCTGTACCACTCCCCACAACCTGCTGCTAGTTCCAGCCTGGGTTGCTGCTTATAGAATGTTTGGAGAAAAGGAAAGAGGGAGAACAAGAGGAGCAGTATCATACCTAATCGGAAACCTCCTGCTCCATGCCTTTTTTGGCAGAACAAAGAGAGAAAACACCTGGACTAAATATATATTGTAGAATGCAAACAGAGTTGATTTTTAGAATAAGTATATTCTAGAGGAAAGACCTTATAAACTGCTGCCTGCCTTTGATGTCTTGGTCTCTCTCTTTCTCTGTTATTGTTTGCAAGGTACAAATAGTGAAAGTGAAAGAGAAAGAAAGAAAGAAAGAAAGAAAGAAAGAAAGAAAGAAAGAAAGAAAGCCAGCCCTATAATTGGTCAAGCTCACTTCTCTGTCCACTCAAACAAAGTAAATTTAGCCAGTATTTTCATGTGTTGATGGACACATTGGGCCTGATTCTCAAAGACTGGTACAAGCTGCATCAATGGGGGCTTGCACTGATTGCCAGTGCACCAGGATCCCTGTGTCCAATTCACTATCAGGTGGGGTCCCCGCACCAAAGTCTCAATGCTTGCAGAAAGGAGGGCCATGCTGCAAAAAGTAGCACAACCATGAGGTTTGCCACAAGCTGTGGGGTGGTCAGGCAGCATCTGTACCCAGGAAAAGGGACCACCCAGGAGGCTTCTGGGATCCTGGGGAACAGGGCACTGCATGGGGAGGGCAGGCAGCACTCAGATGGGTGACAGGAGGAGTAGCACCAGCACCCCAATGGGGAACATGAGGTGCTACTACTGCCATGCCATTGTGTTGAGGGGTGCCCGCATGCTGGGCACCAAGGGGGGTGCTGCTGTGGGTGTAGTGATCTGTAGTGCTTGTACATACATATATTGGATATGCGCACATGGGCACTGCAGGGCCAATATTGGATTATGAAATACTGTACATATGTGCTTGTAGGCCAAAACCAGCTGAATTATACTAAGCAGCTCTAAAACATGACCAAAGGTCACAAAGGAACACACTCTATACCAGAATAGCAACCAAGGCCAGTTGTGACTAATCTTACACCTACATATCATAACTGTGAAAAATAGCTACGTGGAAACTATGAGTTAGGAAATATAGATGTAGTTAGGAAAATAGCATAGAATGTTTGGATGGAAAAGGAATATTTTTCTGACCTATTTAGCTACAATAGTGATTTTTATGACCTTTCTTTCTTTAGACAAACAAGCCTGATTTCTCAGAAGTTAGCTGGTAGAGCCATGATGTCATGGGGCTTAAGAGCCCTTTTGAATGCATATAAACCAAGAGTCCAGGTAGCAGGGCTAGAGCGCTCCCCTTCCTGTGGTCAGAATGCCAGTGTGATAGAAACATAATTAGACCGGGGTAGCTTCGACATCAGAAAGACCCCTTGTAAGTCCTCAGGATGAAAAATGTCTGTTTGAAGCTCTACTTCATAGATTTCATAGGTATACAGAGCTTTTAAAGACAAAGTCCATATGCTCGCCATATGTTTTTAAGAATATCCCACTAGACAATTATTTATTAAATAACTATCCAGTTCTCTCTTAAAGACTTCTATACCACTACTAACAATTATTTCTACTGGTAGTTTATTCCAGATCCTAGGTTACTTAGTAATTATCACTCTTTTATCAGTACATAATTATTAGAAACTATTGTGTTTTGTTACTTACTAAGTTGAAATTATTTTACTATTTGTGGCCTGCAATATGTTTTGTAATAAAAATCTAAGAAAGATTACACAGGAAGTTATTTGTTTGGGTCATTCGATGTTGATTCTTGTACCCTCGAAGGCAAAATTTGAACCTAGATCTCATACATAACACGGGCACCACACTACAAAGGGCACCGGAGCCCTTCTATTAGGTTGTGTGTTTACCAGGTTGGTGCACTGGCCACATACAGTGCCAGTGCACATACCATGCTGTTGTGCAGGTGGCAATAGATGTTCCCTCCTACCCAGGGAGGGATCTGGAAGTGGTGCAAGAATCATGAGTCCAGTCCTGGCCGGCCTAATGGTACTTGGAAGTGTGCCCTCTAGGAAGGTTTCAAGCATCCAGATATTGGGGATATGGCACCTTGCATCTGCCGCAATCTCACCAGCAGCTTAGCACACCCAGCAGCTTGGCGCAGACCTGGTACAGGGCCAGTCTGGTGCACTCTGTCCCAGTTTGGTGCAGGAGTCTAGATGTTGGTCTCCGTGGGGGGGTTGATGCGCTTCACCCTTGGCCCTGCCATGGAGGAGTAACCCATTGGGGCTCACCAGGAGGGTCGGGTATGGGTACGGGGGAAACAGAGGACCAGAGACCGAGTCAATTCAAGGGTGGGGCCAGAGCTGCCTGCCAGCTCTGCCCATGTATCCCCATCACCAAGTAGGCATGTGGTGGCGACAGGGATCAAACAGTTGAATAAAAAAAAGGCACTTGATGGAGGACTATACAACACTTTATCTCTGTTACATCTTTGATACTATATTTACGGTACCTTTTCTACCCTGTATGTTGTTGCTTTATCCTATATTCATTAATGTTGCCACCTCATTTCTCAGGTCAGTGCTGTAAAAGTGATTCTATTCCACTTAGCTCACATGGTTAACAAAATAAATTATGTAATTAGCATTTTCTAAACAGGATAAGGCAGGAAACAAGCAATCTGTTTTGTCTTAAAGGTACTCAACAGGACAAAACAGTAAAGTTTAAGAAATGGGAATGAAAAACAGTAAAGACTAAGAAATGGAAATTATAAAATGTTCTTTGCTTGTGAAAAGCTAACCAGGACAGGCTTAATGAGAACAAGTGAACTATGAGTCACTCTAATTGTGAATCATTAGAAATACTAATAGAGCTCACCCTTGTTAGAATTCACCTATTCTACTCATGTCATTTAATGAACTCAGCTCCCTTTATTACAACCAGATGTTAAAACAAGGCACTGGATCTCCTACTGACCTGATGAATGATTCATGAATGGCGTGATTATAGGGTAGAATTAAATGAAATCAAGAAACTTGCAAGTAAACTTTTTCAGTATGATTTTCTTTCATGTTATGGTAAATAAATTCTACTGAGATGTACTTTAGCATCTTAACAAAGTCAGTGTGATGTTAGCAACTCTCAATGTCCCTACTGTTATGTACAATATAGAATGCAAATAAAGCTTTCCTTATTTAATAACCTATGAGAAACAATAAGTATTGTTCCCAATGAAACTGTGGTTTTCCACAAATCCATCTAGATCAAATTGCAAGCTGGGGGCTTATTGTTCCCAGAAATGTGACCTTATTTTCTACAAGTGGTTTAAAAGGATGATATTAGTTCCAATAGGCCTTAACAGAACTTTTCCAGAAAACCTGGAACATAATTTTCTATTTAAGCACAAGGGCCCAGTCTTCTAAAATAAGGGCAGATCACACACAATACTATTTTTGTGCACTCAGTATTCATCGCCTTCCCCTTCCTCCCTATGTTTTAAACTAGCAACACGTCAAGAAGTATGTTTCTCCATCAATAGTGCAAGCTTATACTGCTATGGAGACCACTCATATGATATTGTATACAGTACATGCCCATTGATTGACTGAGCTGTCAATCAATAGGAGCGTACTGTATACAGTACAAGTTCATTGACAGCTAAGTCAGCGGCCAGCCGTGGTGGAGAATGGAGGGCTGTGTTGGTCACCAGCTCAAGGTGGGACAGGGGAACAGGGTAGTGGGGTACTATCTTCTTGGGTGGGGGGGTCCACTAAATCACCAGGGAAAGTAATATGGATGGTACATTATAGTGGCAGATTGGGGATCGTGAGTGTGGTCTGCAAGACCAGCAGGGAAAGTGATACGTTTTATTGGGGGGGGGATTGGAGAGAAGGAGGGGGTCTGCTTGCCCACCAGGGAAAGTGATATTATAGGGGCAGATCACTGATGAGGGTACCACTAGCCACCAGGTACAATAATATGTTTCTTTAGGGGAAATCAGGGATGGGGATGGGAGACCGCTAGCCACAAGGGAGTTCTTTTATGCACATCCAGAGGACATCATAGATCAGGGGAGACTGCTAGATACCAGGGAGGGGAGTATTGTGCTTGGTTATTATGTTGTGCCGGTTGCTGTCCTTGGGCACAGCTGCTGCCCAACCACCCCGCAGCTTGCAGCAAACTTCTAAGATTCTCCATCTGTTTGACCAATGGCCACAGTTCCTGTGAGCTGCAGGACTTTGCCACCGGGACTCTACCTAATGCAGAATTGAACTCAGGGTTCCTGGCACACTGGCAATCAGCTCAAGCTGCCATTAATACAGCTTGCATTGCCATTTGAGAATCAAGCCAATGGTCTCCAGAACTGGATATAGTACTCCAGGTGGAGCCTCACCAATGATCTATACAGTGGTAACACCACCTCCCTTATCTGATGGTGATTCCCCTCTCTATGCACCCCAGCATCCTGCTGGCCCTAGCAACTACCTTGTTGCACTACCTTAACTTCTTGAGATCATCTGATATGATTATAACAAGGTTCCATTCCTGTTTTGTGATGATCAGTACCTCTTCCCCAATTTTATATTCCACCTCTAGGTTTCTGTGCACTATGGCCCCTATACTAGAATGTGTGGAGTGACTAGGAGGCGTGCATCCTCAGTACATAGCCACCCTGCACAATTTGTGCACCCTGTGCAGAATGTACAACATGGCGTATACAGCCCCTTTACACCCGATCCCCCACCCACATGGTCCACAATGTGCAGGGGGTGGTGGGGGCATGCCAGCTCTATGTGCAATGTGCAACGGTGCGTAGTGCTGGCCAAGGGGGTGTGGAGGTGGACTTGGGTTATGCCAGGGAGAATCCTGGCATAAGCACACTATGCGCTCTGTGCCTCTGTCCCTCAACAACAGACACAACAGCAGAGCAGTGACAGGCTGCCCGGGGTCACCAACCCCTTCACCCTGGCATGCGCCACACCTCCCCCATGCATGCCAATTCCTCCCCACACACACACACACATGGGGACATCAGCCCCTGGACTGCAGACCCCACCGCAACACACTGCCTGCCCACCTCTTGTCCTCTCACCCTGCTGGTGTGGTGGGCAGCATGATCTCTTCCCCCAACACATACCCTCATGCCAATTTACCCCAACCACCCATACCGCCCCATCTTTTGGGGGGCTAGACACAGCTGGCAGCACATCCCAGCTCACATCTCCATGACCACCGTCCGTGCAGACTTCCATGATGGAGCACAGCCAATGTGCTCCCAACTGTGTATGTGATCCACTGATTGTTCTGGGCTGAGCATCCCATTGGATGCCCACCTGGGTGCACAGCTCTTCCCATGGGTGCCCCACATGAACCTATGCATACCCACACACTGGGGGCAGGTGGCAGGGCCACAGACAGGTGGCCAGCAGTTGTGAATGCGCTGGTGCACACCCGTCCATAGGTGCAGAGCTCCACAGGTGGAATACATGCCTTTGGTGCATATTTGTCACCCGTTGGAGCATATCTCCCATTGTGCATGATTTTCTACTTTTTCACATTGTAACCCAGCTGCCATACCTTAGGCAACTCCTCAAGTTTTCTTAGGTCTCTGCTTATTCTCTCCACCCTCTCAGGAGTGTCTACCCTATTGCAAATGTTGGTGTGATCTGCAAAGAGGCCTACCTTCCCTTCCAGCTCGTCAGCAATGTCACTTATAAAATTATTTCTAAAAGGTACTATGAATGTTTTACCCAAATGTAAACATTTTAATGGCAAGAAAGCTATAAAAGGCTAGCAACTGACAATTTTCTTTATACACATGCATACGCCATCAAGATGGTATCATGACATGCATGAACAAACTTAGTTCCAGTATGGAGAGTGAAGAGGGATTTATTCCATTTATTTTTGAGGGATTTGCAGATGACACCAAGATCTGCAACAGAGTTGACACTCAGTATGGGGTGGACAGGATGAGGAGGGATCGGGAGTGACTGGGAAAATGGTCAGAATGGTGGCAACTGAAGTTTAATGCGAAGAAGTGCAAAATCATGCACCTAGGGCTCAGAAACCCTGCAGAGAGCTACAGGTTGGGAGGGGGATTGCTGGCAGTCACCAAGGAGGAAAGGGATTTGGTGATTATCATCTCAGAGGATCTAAAAGTGGACAAGCAATGTACAAAGGCAGTAGGGAGGGCCATGTTGGGGTGCATAGGTAGGGGTATCACTAGTAGGAGAAGAGAGTTGGTGATGCCTCTATACAAAACACTGATAAGGCCACATCTGGAATACTGTGTACAGTTCTGGAGGTCACATCTTTGTAAAGACATAGATAGGGTGGAGGCAGTTGAGAGAATTTTTTTATTTTATTTTAGTTTTTGTTGACTGGGTAAGTGCACTAGACAAATCCTGCCTATTTTCAGGCACGACCCGGGGGAGGGGGATACAGATGAATGCCAACTGACCTTGAACCAGATTAAGCTGTTGGTGGTATTTTTCATGAATGGAGGAAATTTGGCCAGGGCACTGGGGAAATTCCCCTGCTCTTTTCGAGAAGTGCCATGGGATCTTTAACATCCACCTGAACAGGCAGATAGGACCTCGGTTTAACATCTACCCTAAGACAGCACCTCAGAAGTGCAGCACCCCCCTCATGCTGCACTACAGTGTCAGTATTGGGATATTAACCCAAGTGCCTGGTGTGGGGATAGAACCCACAGCCTACTGATCTCCCGGCCTCAGAGGCGAGTGTGCTACCTGCTGAGCCACTGACACTGACAACAAAGATGGTGCAGGGACTGCAGCAGAAGACATATAGGGAAAGATTGAGAGACCTCAATATGTATACACTGGAAGAAAGGAGGGAATGGGGAGCTATGATAGAAATGGCCAAATATCTTAAAGGTATGAACAAGGTACAGGTGGGTGACCTCTTTCATTATAACAGAAATAGAAGAACCAGAGGGCAAACAATGAGATTAGAGGGGGGGGCAGGTTAAGAAGCAATGTAAGAAAGTTTTTTTTTTTTCATGAAAAGGGTGGTGGATGCATGGAATAACCTACCTCAGGAGGTGGTGGATGCGAGCACATTGGGAGGATTCATGCATGCATGGGATAGGTATAAGGATACCCTGGGGGCGAGGGAGAGGTGCTAAATGCTGACTAATTAGGGTCACAGGGCAATGTTTAAGGTAGGGTATATGGGAAGACTAGATGGGCCTGGTGCCCCTTACCTGCTGTCACTTTTCAATGTTTCTATGGATTACAGTTCCTACTGGGTCACTATTTTGCATGCTTGATAGTGCACGTCAAAACTGCTCAAAAGGAACAGCGTGGTAGGGAAGAGTGAGAGGGTACAAAACTTTGAAAGGGTGTATGCATGGTACTGCACCCTCTCACTTTTCCCAGGCAGAGGATAAGACTTCTGCTGGGAAGAGGGGCTGGGGAGCGACTGCTGTGGCTCGATGGAAGGAGCCACAGTCAGCAAGGAAGGCAGGCAGTGCATCTGTGGACCGGGTTTCAATTCCCAGTCCCAGACGCATGACATTTTTAATTTTTCACCCCCATTGAGGGGATGCAGGGGCAAAGCCTCCCACAAGATATTCAGCAATCACATTGACACTATACCGTGCTGTATTGGCAGAGTGGTATATTGCTGCTCTGTATTGTCTTGTGACATTATGACCTTGTACCATTACAATTCATTTTAAAGCACAATTTCTTTACATTTGACAGCAAGTAAACTGGCCCAGTGATGCGAAGGGCTGAAGGGCTGGGTGTCTCACCTGCCACCACACTGCTGAACCTTGTTTGATGATAGATTTGGGTCACTGGGGGTCAGCTGGGGTGGGAGAGGATCATGTGTCTATAGACTGCTCTTCTCTCCTGGGAAGGGGGATCTTGCTGTACTGCTCCTACACTGCCACAATGTGGAGGCCCAGTGGTAGGGCAGCATTAGCGCCACATCATGAGGGATAAGCCTACTCATTGTGCATGTGTGTCTCCACATGCATACACCCATGCGTCACCACACCATCTGGCTGAGAAAAGGAAATGGGAAATCAGCGTCTGGGCCCTAGGATGCCCCACTCATCTGTTCCAGTCTGCACCATGGCCCCAGGACCCTGCCCACACCTGAATAGGGCTCCAGATAGGGGTTGAACATCCATATCTATCTTGGTCCAGCCACAAAGGGCAATTCACGGGACACTTGGACAGGTAAGTCTTGGGAGAGGTGGGTGCCAGTTGGAGACATGATATGGGGCTGAGATCCCTGCTAGCACCCTGATGGTAAAAAAGGCTGAATAAAAAAAAAATAAGAGCAGGTTTTCTCTACAGCTCTGTGGAACTGCATGGGTGCCTCCATGACACCCTCCTTTGTGAACATCTTCCTCAGTGAGTGGAAAGACATAGAGGATTGTGTATGAGCAGGCATACACAACAAGGGTATGCTTGCATCGAGAGGTTTCCTTGGTCACAGTAGACCTCGAGAGTGCAGCTCGAGAGGTCTCCTGTCACCAAGGAAACCTCAAGATTTCAAGCATACCCTTGTCTGTGTATGCCTGCTCATACACAATCTTTTAAAGTGTATGAGAAGGCACTCACATACAGTGGCATCGCGATTAGCGAGAATGCTTTTTTTTTCTTCAAATAAACAAGTGGCCTAGGGAGAGAGACATGTAAAATGGTCTTATCTGTTGCTGTTTTCAGGGACTCCACTCAGAGGTCTGCTTACTAGGTGACAGCTCTGGCAATGGTTGGCATGACTGAGGAAACTTCAGCGCGAGCACTGATTCGATGTTGTTGTGCGTTAGTAGTGTCGTCTTCAGTGAAGCACAACAGGAGTTTGACATTACTACTAATGCACAACAGCCTGATTCCAGTCATCGATTTCTATACACAACAGCACTCTCTCATACACTATAAGGTTGTTTTTTTCAAATGGCAGTACCTTTTCAACAAAATAATATAGTGGTACCAATACATAGATGACTGTGTGTGTGTGTGTATGTGTGTGTGTTGTTTTCAGCAATGGGGCTGTGCAGTTGATGACATGGCTCAACATCAATGAGTTGAATATTTTTTTTATTTTATTTATTTATTTCTCTAATTACAATACCTTTGAGCCAGAGGCTCTTTTACAAAGGTTCCACAACAGAAAAGACAACAATATACACATCATACAAACAGCGATAATCACAACAATCTGACAAAAAGACATTGCATTGGCAGTAATAGTACATTGAAACTTAGCATATATAATAATAGGAAGTCAGGGGCAGCCAACTATGACCTTGTTAAGAGGTAGTGGAGGGGGTGGTGGTAAATAGGGTAAAAAAAGGGCAATAGTGGAAGGGGGTGGGAAGAGGATGGGAATGAGGGGCACAGGATACTAGGGGTGGCAGAGGGGGATCAGTGGAGGGGGGGAGGTGGAGGAGAACAGCAATTAAGGAACGCAGTGGGGTCTGCTGAAATACTTTTAGAAGTGAAGCAAATTGTGACCTTCTAGGTCTCAGAGACCGGCACCACCCAGAATGCCAGAGCTAGCAATGTGCCAAACAGTTCCCCATTCATAAAGCTTTGTCTGGTAATGTAAAGAAAGCACTCATCAGTCCTTTGCAGGGTGCAAAATACTTTAATTCATGTGTCAACAAAAAAATCCAGTTGTACCTCCAATTGGAAAATGGATTTCAACAGACGAAATATATTTGGACAAAAGCAGCTTCCTGAACTGACCGTTTCTCTATTGAAACTGACTGCAAATATTTAAATTTAAACTATTTTTTGGTTGGTTACTGGTTCCTGTTTACTATAATGTCATTCAAGGCTAAAAAGAAAACAGGACCCCCTGGGTTCAAGATTTGCTTGAAGTGTGCAGAGGTGTTTGCCAAGGCAGACCAGCATGATCTTTGTTTGATCTGCCTTGGGCAACAGCACTTCAGTGAAGACTGTGATATCTGTAAGTCTTTCTCTGTTAAGAACGTAGAGAAACTCAGGGAGAGGCTTAAAAGAAAACTAGCGGAGGGATCTATGGGCTGTAACCAGTCCACCCCATCTAAGACTGTGGCAGTCCCTTCCAGAGCCTCTAAATCCACCCCTGATATGGCTGCGGGCTCTGGCAAGAGACAGGCAATCAACCAACTGACTCCTTGGTGCCTGCCAAGAAATTAAAGAAAACTAAACATGCTGACACCCTGGTTGAAATGCCTCAAGGGGTCCCTCAGGTGCCTATTAATGGTCCTTCTCCTGCTGATTTGACACAGACTTTAGGCTTACTCCAGGCTCTGCAGGGTTTACTACCCCCTCAGCAGCCTCTGATTACTACTGCTGAAACTGCAACTGTTGCTGCCCCTCTTTTGCCTACTGCTACAGAGGCATATGAGGAGGATGATCATCATGAAGAGGGAATTGAACCTGAGGTGTCACCAGAACAGGATTTTGGCTCCCCTCCCAGACCCTCAGATGATTTCTCTTCCCATTTTCCTTTTGTCAAGAAAATGGTAGAAACCCTGGATCTCCAGACAGCTGAAGAGATCCAGAATGAAAAGGAGGCACAATGCATGGAGTTGATGGGGCTGACACCCTCAAAGAGGCTCCTTTTGCCTATTTACAAATTTTTTAAGAAGGATGTTTTAGAAATCCTAAAGGCTCCCAATACAGTCACACCCACTGACAAAAAGTGTGACAAGAAGTATCAGTTAGAAAGATCTGGTGCTGAGTTTCTTTTTAGTCACCCAGATCACCAGGGTATTGTATAGCAGGCTGCCTGTGAGAAAGTCAAAACTCTCTTATCCTCTCACCCCCGAGAAGGATTCAAGAAAGGTGGACAGCATGGCAAAAAGGGATATCTTTCAGCATCCCTGGCAATTCATCAAGCCAGCTACCAGGCCTATGTAGCCTTTTATCAAAAAGCTTTCTGGCAGTCAATAGTGGACACTGCTGAGGCTAACCCCTCTTTACAATGTCAGAGCTGCTAGATACAGCAAAATTGTGCTTGGAGGCTTCTAAATACCAGTTTCAGATGGCAGCTGACACCAATGATACAGCTTCAAGGTGGATGGCTGGTACCATTGCTCTAAGAAGATTTGCCTGGCTGAGGGTTACCAACCTCACCCAGGACACCCAAACTAAGGCAATGGACTTTCCTGTCGAAGGCCACTCTCTTCTTTATTTTTTGTGCCAGCCTGGTGCCGAACTCAGCCCTGGTCACGGCCCCCGCTACCTCCTGCACCCACATGAGCTGCGCTCCCCTCATGCCCCCTGGCTTACCCCCCAGGGTGGGGTCACGGCACTTACCGGTGTCGCGAACATCAGTTCGGGTCAGGGGAGCCAGCCTGGGAGCACATTGAAGGCAGCAAGGAGGGCATCATGGAGGGACTTGGCAGGGAATTTTTTCTGTCCCCAAAAGGACGTTATTTTTTCTCGGGGGCGGGGATGTGCAATGACGTCCTATGTCTTCCCCACCCCCTCCTAATGTCCAGACGCCAGCTGCAGCAGAGCCCCTGGCCTCCACCAGGGGTCCGTAGTGCACCAGACGTTCATCCTCTCTCCCCCCCGGAGAAGGAGAGCAGTCCAGAGGATTCTCCATCCATCTCCCCCCGGCCGGCCCTCCAGCGACCCAGGTCCATTCCTGAACCCGGGTCGCTGGCGTCGCAAGCGGAAATCCAACCACTGCGCCGATGGGCCAGCTAGGCCACTCTCTTTTTGGTGCCCAGACTGAGGCATACAGTATATGAAAAAAGTAGATGAATATAAAGCTACTTTTAGGAGCAACTTAACCAGAGACAGGCCCTCTACTTCAACTTTGTCTTATGGTAGGGGAGGCAGGGGCAGGTCCTCCTTTAGGAGGCCTTTCTTTCAGGTGCAGGCTGTTTCCCAGCAGCAGTATCAACCAGAGCAGACTGGATTTTACATAGCTAGAGGTAGAAGGGGTTCTCGGAGAGGATCCCAATCTGCTCAGCCTCAGCAGCAAGCAAAACAGAACCCCTGACTTTTCCCTTCAGGTTGCCTCTCCACATCCTGTAGGGGGCAGACTCACCCACTATTTCCAGGAATGGTTAAAATAACCACAGATAAGTGGGTCCTGGAAATAGTGAGGGTCTCTTCTTTACTTCAAGTCCCTTCGTCCTCCAAGGTTAAAACATTTTGCCCCAGCTCCCTTCTCAGAAAGAAAACTACTGGAGCAGGAGGTACAGGCCCTACTGCTGGCTAAAGCTGTGGAGCCTGTCCCCCACAACCAAAGAGGGCAAGGGTTCTATTCCAGATATTTCCTAGCAACAAAAAAGAATGGAGAGTGGTGGCCTATACTAGACCTCAGACTGCTAAACAGGTACCTAATAAAGCCCAGGTTCAAAATGGTCACAATGGCCATGATTTTGCCAACTCTGCAAAAGGCCTCCGTGGATCTAAAGG
Organism: Neoceratodus forsteri; assembly: GCA_016271365.2. Lineage (NCBI taxonomy): Eukaryota > Metazoa > Chordata > Ceratodontiformes > Ceratodontidae > Neoceratodus > Neoceratodus forsteri. Next base: position 759,514,889 of record CM057455.1, on the reverse strand, counting down.
ATATATACTTCCGTATTCCCATAAGGGAATCACACAGAAAGTATCTCAGATTCAGACTCCCCTCAGGCCACTGCCAGTTCTCAGCTCTTCCCTTCGGCCTTACCTCTGCACCAAGCTTTCACCTTTGAGAAAGCTTGCAAGAGCAAAACATGTCTGGTGACTAACGTGCCTTGGTTACACTGTGCAGGTGGAATGGGTGAGCAGGAAGTGTTCCCACTGTGGATTTTCTGCAGATTTATTCTGCTTTTGTCCGGATTTATCTCGTCTGTTGAAATCCATTTTCCAATTGTAGGTACCACTGGATTTTTTTATTGGTACGCGAATTAAAGTATGTTGCACCCTGAAAAGGACTGGTGAGTACTTTCTTTACATTACCAGACAAAGCTTTATGAATGGGGAACTATTTGGCATACTGCTAGCTCTGGTCTTTTGTGTAGTGCCTGTCTCTGAGACCTGGGAGGTCACAATTTGCTTCAGTAATTTTGTATTCTGACCTGGCATGCCTATTCCAAGGTGCAGCGGTACCTTCACACTTGCTACAAACACTTTTAGAAGTGGCATAGATTCTCAAATTGAAAGGTAGCCTTAGGCTTAGGTAGTCCGGGGGTGAGAATAACTTATGAATGATAGTCACAGCTGCTGAGTGCGGTGAGGTGTTGGCAAAGTTTACACTTGAAGGGGCCCATCTTCAGCTCAGTCAGGACTGCAGCAGGGAGGTCATTTAGCCAAGTGGTGCCCAGTATGCAAAAGATTGCTGAGCCTGGGAGGTGTGGCAAAAGGGCACTTGACATGTTTGTCTTGTCATACCCTGGGTTCAATGTGAGTTAGCTGCAAATTAAGTTGTTTGCTTCCTTGAGCTTACACTTCCTTATGGGGGCATGGATGTCACAAGCTGTATTAAACTTCGAGATGAAATACTCAAGAGCTTGGTCCACATTTTGGGCAGAGTCAGTGGGTGACCAATCAGTTTGTCTGAGGTAGGCCTTGAGGGGTTCAAGATGCTCATTCTTCAGAACACAATGTATGACCATTTTTGTGGGTGGCATAGGGGCTCTATTTGACCAGTGGAAGAGGATGGAGGAGTAGTCGCTAGCTGAGTCAGGAAGGATGGTAGTATTGGAGATTTTCTCCAGGAGGTTAGTTAGTATCCAGTCCAGAAGAGTACTAGAGCCAGTCCTGTAGTTAACCCTGCTGGGGGAGTCAACCACTTGGATAAATTAATGGCAGAGAGAGCGTCCTTATAGGGAGCAACCTCAGGAGCCAACCAATTGACAATGAAGTTGCCTAGTAGCACCACTTCAGAGTTTTGTCTGCAGGTTTTAAATATACTATAAGTTTTACACACAAACTACATAACAATAAATTGGGTTTTTTGGACAGTACTCTGTTTAACAAGTGCTAATAAAGGATTCAAATGAAGGTTTTTTATAAAGAAACTGCTACCAACTACCTCTTAAAGGAGAACTGCATTGAATGTTTATGTTGTTTTCCCTGGAGAAACTTATTTTCAAATACTGTTTCCAGGTTATTTCTTGTTCCAGCTACACAAGCGTATACGTTATCCCATTGTGAGCTTCTGATTTACACACAGGAGGCAAGTGTCATTTTATTAGTGTGTGAAGTAGTTTATGTCCTTAATCACGTTTCCATTTTTGACATATGCGCCTGTGTTCTGCTATAGAACACTGCTGCTAAAAGGGACATAAACTACATCATACAGTTCTAAAATGGTACTTACCACCAGTTTGTAAACTGGAAATACTACTAAAAGGCCTTTATAGGTGGAAACATAAAGACATTTATTTATTTAGTTATTTATTTATGTATGTATGTATTTCTTTATGTATTTATTCATTTATTTAAAATGTGATGACTGGATAGGCACACTGAGCTGTGGCTCGTTTCCCGGTGTGACTCGGGGAAGGGGAGACAGCAGGGAGTCAAATAAAAATAGCAAAGTGACAACAATAGGTGCATGAACATGTATAATAAAATCATAATACAAAAAATGAATTTCAGAGAAAAGATAAAAAGAATGTAAAAGGTGTGAATGTACGTTGGTTATGGGGTAGCCAGTTTGAGAGCTGAAGGAATGTGCCACCAATGTCAGACAAGACATTTGTATAGAAATACTGAGGTGTCAAATATAGATTACATAGTACATTGAGTTGTAAGCTATACAACTGAGTATTTAAAAAAAGGGTAAGGTCTGGCTCCATGGCACCAAGCCACGGGTGTTTGCTCAGCACGCTGGCGACCTGGGTTCATACCCCGAGCCCAGATGTCAGGAGCGAAGTCCGGCAGGGAGGGAATTTACAGTGTCCATTGGATGCATCCCTCCTGGGGGATGGGTGAGTCTTGGACAGCTGTTTGATGGCTCTTGGTGATGGCTAGTGGCTGGCATTCTTGGCAGCATGTGGCCTCTATGTGCCACTGAATGCGCCTGCCCCAGAACACTGTTGCGGTCAGATTGCTATGTGGGTGGTGAGGGGGAGCTAAGGAGAAAACTGGAGAATTAGCCACTTGGCTGACCGGATGATGGTAGCCAGTTTTCTGCTCATCATGGAGACCAGAAGCATCTATGCCGACCCCTGCCACACTTCAGATAGGGTTGGAATGCCTGCAGATGACTCTTCTCTCCCAGTCCCCTGCACGGGGAAGGGGCCCTCCCAATGAAAGCCTATGTTGGGTTATTCAGGTAGCAGCATTAACGGGGTGGTGGATGGTGAAGGGACATGGTAGCAGGACAGAGGCCTTGGTGTCCCAAAAGGAGTGGCCAGCTGAGGGTTTGAGAGGAGCAAAAAAAAAAAAAGAAAAAGGGTAAAACAGATAAAGTGGGAAGGGAGATGGCTAGGACATGGGTTGTTCCAAAGCAAAGAGAGGAGGGAGAAGTCTACCTGCAGATGCATTCTTTAGTGAAGTGTGTCAATAAGAGTGGTTTGAGAGAGTGGGGGGAGGAACTGAGATGGATGGGGAGAGGGAGACTGCTCCAAAATGTAGGAAGATGGATAGAGAAAGCAGACTGCACTGCTGCAGATTTACTGTGAGGTATATGGAGAAACAAGCAGAAGATGAACAGAGTGAAAAGGAGGAGGAGATGAGAGGGCTATGGATAGAGGACAGGTAAGTGGGAGTGATGGCAAGCCAGTATTTGGCAATGAAGGAGTAACAGTGTGAGAGACGCCAGGCCTCAAGCGAGGAGGGAGACAGAAATGGAAATGGTATTTAAAAAACAGTTTCAACTGGGAAAAATGACTTGTAGGTTCAGTGCAGTTGTCTTTTAAGAGCAGACTGCTCACACCCAGAACATTTAATAAAACTCTGTATCCAGGGACAATTTTTGAGTACCCACCACCTGAGCTGGTAGCAGACAAGAGAGACCAGCAAATAACTAGTCCTTGTACTTGCCTGCCTTTTAACTAAATAAATCACTGCTTCAGATAGAACGTTGATGATGGATGTCATTGGCAGAATTGTTTTGTATTTGCTTATTAAGCAAGTGAGCCCACCCTGCTTTGATGTTGCTTCACTGACCCACATGCTGTCTCCTCTGTTCAGCTGAAATATTTTTTGTCATTCTCGATACACCCCCTACTGTCAGTACTCCTGCTCTTACCCAGAACAGCACAGAAGTGCTGGCATGCTCAGCTATTATGTCAGCCACCCCGTCCGAATGCACTCACTGCTGTCTGACTGGCTGCACTTACTGCCATCTGACTGGCCACGTGAATAATTTTAAAGTGGCCATTTTCCTCTTAACTTCTGTTTTTAAATAATGTCTGGTTCCTGATCAGTACTACACCACATTGCCTCTTGCCAGCAGAGACAGGGTGTTTAAAGAAGCAAGAAAAACTGTAAAGAAACTGTAACTCTGTAATGAAAAAAATCAGCTGCCCCCTCTACTGGTAAGTGTACCAGTAGACAGACTACTTTACATGAAAATGACTTTTTGTTCATTTTGATTAATTTAAGAGATTTTTTTTATTTTTTAAATATTTCACAAAAATGTAAACAAATCACATTTTCTAAGCACAATAATATACTTCAGGGTGTGTGGTATGGACTATGCACATCCTTCCATGGACTATAAGGTCTTCTGCCTGTGGTATCGGTCCTCATTACACCTCTGTGGGTACCGGTATAGCCTAATATCTCCCACCCTGTCATGTATCATTGCTTGTGCAGGTGCCATCCATGCCATCAGCTGTCTCCTGCAAAATGACTTCCCGCAACTGCAAGTTTGGTTCACATGTAACAACCTTGTACTGAATAGCAAACAAAATACAAAAACCAAGGCCATGCTGTTTGGCACCATAATGAAAATATGGAAATAGTCTGACTGCCTCAGGATTTTCACCTTTACAGGGTTGCCTCAAAAACAGTTGATAGCTTCAAAAAACTTGTAGTGCATCTGGACTCCACTCTTATCACATGAAATGCACACATATGCTACTACAAAAACATAACACCAGAAACTGGGGCTGCTTTACAGGTTAAGCACTTATCTTAGTAAAGAATCCTGACTGGCCACTGCCAATAGCATTCTCCTCCCCACCTCACATATGGTGCACAACAGAATTGGTCCCTTTGCCCTTGATATTTACAACAGGGACCATCTCTGTAGAGTCCTTAAAATAGCAGTATTTGTTAGTTTGTCGAAAATTTCATCATACAGTTTTTTTGGCAAACATGTATTTCTGTTTTTCTTCAAGGTTTTTATCCTCCTGGGCATAACTGGTTACTGATGTTCCCCATCCTTGGGTATCATCGACTGGTCTTCTGCCTCTCTCTTCTCCTGGGAAGCATTCCCCCCCTCAGATTTTCTCCCTGCGGTGGGGCCAGGGGAGGACCAGGTGAGGGACATCTCCTTTCACCCCCAGAGACTCATATCCAGATTCTGCCTTACCCTCCTGAAGAGGCAGGGTGGACTGCAATAGCTTGGACAGGGCTTCATTAAGACTGGCCCCCCTCCATTTCCCACCTTTATTTTTCTCCCAGGGCTAAAGCAAATTCAGATGATGCATGCATGTGGAGGCACGCATGTGCTCCCGAACTGCCAGCCCCTTCCACACACCTGACTTTATGTCAGCCTCCATTGCATTGGCGTTATTGCCAGGCCTGCACCTGGTGGCAGCCAAGAGCTGGGCCAGCTCACCACTTCAGTCTGGGAGAGAAGTGCTGCCAGGTGGCCACTTGATCCTCTCCCAGACCACCCCCCAACCCCCGGCAACCCAAGCTCCTTCCCAAACTCTGTTCACTGACATAGCATGAGGTAAGGCACTTTTGCAATGCCTTAGCCCTCTCTGACCAGCAGCCAGATCATGCAAAAAATTATTTCTGATATCTTTAGATTCCTGTTCAATTTATTTTTAGTTTTCTCAGATACTGTCAAAACAGCTTTTACAGCTGATTTTTATGTTGTCTTGCGTGTGCACAAGCAACATCTTGCGGTAGTAATAGCACTGTGAGAGGAGTGTCAGTGTCGGCAAATGCAGGGCACGCTTTAGTAGGTGCATCCCTCATTTCCCAATTAGCCAGCTTGCTAGCACTGATGCAAAAATTATGTAAAGTGGCATCAACTTGAAAGCAATGTACCACTGCAATCAGAGACAAGCTGATCATGCAGCGGTCGAGATGACATGCCTCCTGAATGTGCCTTTCCTGGTGAAACATTTCAATAAACATTGTGGTGGCTCCTGCCACTGCCACACAATACCCAAACAAAGCTGACACTGGGGGTGCAATCCCTGTGTTGGCATGTCCCCAACCCCCCACATTGTGTGGCACACTGGGAGCCCACCCCAGTGTGCTGCCACTCACACAAAGCAGACCATGTCGGCATATTCCCCCCCCCACCTTCATTGTGTGGCACACAACAAATCATCACATGATGTCGGTTTCATTTATTATATTTTTACCTGAAAAAAAAACAATCCCTCATTGTCCGTGGCACCCCCTCCCCAACCTGCACCCACCCTCAGCACTTACCTCCCCTCACACACACCCCCACCCCATATTTACCTCCGAGGTCTGGGCGCTGTGATCTTCAGTGGAGCTGGAACATGTCTGGACTCTTCAAAGCCAAACTGAAAAATGAAGAAATGTCAGTGAGCTGTATAATGACATCAATGGGGGGGTTTCAGCTTAGATGGATATGTCAGCCATTTGTTTGAATTTTGGCTCCAGATTTTCAACATGGGGTTCTTGGGACATCACCTTATGAACACATGCACTGTAATCTCATTATTCAGTCCTGAAAGGTGATTTTGCAGTCACTGCGCGGAATCACCTTTTAGGACCGATTAAAGAAATGACAGTGCCACTGTTCATGAGGTGAGGTCCCAAAAAAGCCTGTGTTGCATATTTGATGAAAACATTCCAAAAAATGACTGACTGTTATGAGTGTGCATTGAGCAGTTTCCATGCACGCTCATAACTTTGACAATTTTTTATATTTTCACTCCAGATTTTCAAGATTATCATTTTTTCACACCTCCTCAACAACGGTTCAGCTGTCATTTTTCGCATCCTGCCTGAAATGTGTTTTGGCACATCTGGTGCCCAAAGGTGCAGTCGTTGTGGGAAATCAACTTTCAGGACAGATTAACAAAATCACAGTGCCACTGTTTATGAGCAGAGGTCCCAAAATGCCTATGTTGAAAATTTGGTTAAAAAAATCCTCCAAATAATTGCCTTGGGGGGGGTACGTTGCGCAGTTTCTATGCATGCTCGTGACTTCACTAATTTTTCATATTTTCACTCCAGATTTTCAACATTGCCATTCTTTACACCTCCTCATAAACAACACAGCTGTCATTTTTCACATCCTGCCTGAAATGTGTTTTTGCACTTGTGGGGCCAAATGGTGTAGTCGCTGTGCAAAATCGCCTTTTGGCTAACAAACTGATGGTGCCACTGTTCATGAGGTAGGGCCACAAAAAGCCCATGTTGAAAATTTGGAGTGAAAATACCAACAAACTCCCGGGGCATTATGGTTTCCAATCATAACACCCCGCCCTGTGGAGCGTGACAGGCATCAGGGGTGTGACTTGGGATTATTGGCTGTAATGCTCAAGCCATTCCACCCCCACCCCCACCCTGCAGCCAGTAACAGGCATTGAGGTGTGCCTTGCACTCTTTGGCCCCAAAAGTTCACCCCATTCTCCTATACTGCACCCATCTCAATATATATTTTTTATGGAATGGGGTGAGTGTAAGGCCCGAAGACTCCAAGGCAACTTCAACAATTGTCGATGTCTGTAGGGTAGGGTGAGGTGAAATAGTGTGAGCATTATTGCTGATGACCCAAAGGCACACCCCGCTGCCTGTCAATCTCTGCATGGTGGGGGTGGGGTTGGCGTCAGTTTAATACTTTACTGCCATTCCTATTATGCAACTCTCTAACTCCTGCACTACCGGTGCCAATGCCAGCAAGACAACATTCGGCATTGACAAATGCTTGTTTAATTAATGACTCATGTCATTAAAGGTGGCTGCCACTCGCAATTTTTATAAAATCTCTTCCATTAAGGTTACCTGTCAAATATACATGCTGGATTCATAATGTGGATGTATTAGGATGGTGTTACCATGAGTTTCTAATGGGAAACAGCATAACACTGTGCCAAGATATTACATTTTTTCATGACGGGCATGGCACAGGAGGGGGAACTCTTAAAAACTTCAAAATCCCATATCATGTGTCAGGAATGAAAGAAAATTAAAACAAGATGGGATATTTTGATATGTTTGCTAGGCAAACATTATTGCTGAAAAAAACTATACAGTAACCAACAAATACTGCTGTGGCCAGCCTGCCAGCATGGCAGTAGTGCTAACGCTTGTGACGCTGGTGACCTGGGTTTGTGAATGAGCCTGGTGTGCTAGAGCACTGGCCAGGGGAAAGTTGGGTGAACATCCTCAGGATAGCTCTCTACCTCTGGGGGGGAGGGTTGGTGGCACCTTGTACTTGGGTGACACCCAGCGGAGACCAGGAGTACACAAAACTGAGACCACACAGAATAGGTAAGGCAGTGGCTGATGTTTGTGGGCATGTGCGGAAGCACACATGCCCACACACTGACCTCCTTGCATGTCCACACCTTGGGGAAAACAAGAAGAAGCAAGCCTGCACTCTGGGCAGAGTGAAATCCTCCAACCCCATGCCAAATAATGCTACAGCCAGCCTTGGGACCGAAATCAGTTGATCTCAGTCTCTGCTTCAGGGTACCTGCCACGGGGAGTATGCTGCGGTCCTTGGTTCCGAGCAGATACCAGAGGATGCCAGGGTTGGGCGTGGAGGCATTGAATCAGAGAATATCCCCACCAGAAGCGTAGTGCACAAATAGAATTGAAAAAAACCAAAAATACTACTGCTGCAAGGAACTAGTGTATGGTCTGGAATTAATAGTAGTTCTCAGAAGAAATCAGCTATCACTTCTTTTTTCTTAAGGTTTTTTTTTTTTCTGTGTTGCTGAATAGAAGATTTGCTATCTGACAGTACTATGTCTGATGTGTGGAACAGCACTCTACCTGGAGGGTGACATACTCAAGTCAGTTTTATTCCTCCATATACATCATCAGCATTGTGACTTCACTGTCTGTGACATCACTAGTTACCAAGAAGAGCCAAACTGTTGCTATTTGATTGATAAATTGTAACACAGGTAATCAATCAGACAGCAGGGCTTACAACAGTATGCAGCAATGAGTGAGGTCACATACTAATTATATAATCAGAGAAATAAAACTAGATACTGTATGTCTGCTTGCACGTAAAATACTGCTTTTCACATCATGCCTAATACTATTAGGTAGAAAACTGTCTAATGAGCACATAGAAAAAGTAAAACACTTCTGAACTAAAAAGCAATAAGGGAGTAAGGGACTAGTTTTAAAAATTATATACCTGTAGACTCTCTCCTGTAATCAGAAACCAGGGTTACAAACACTTTATTCCACAGCAAACTCAAGCCATTTATTTTATTCTCAATAACATGACTGCTCATTGCTCAAAATACTCATTTTCTTGTCAAGAAAATGACAGTAGTGACACTAGCATCTTTCTTGCATTCTGATTGGTTTATACTCGCACCATTAAACACATAAAGCATTATAGTTATAATTAGCTAGTTGAGTCACAATGCTTGGCAATGTGATTGTCTCACGAAGAGAAAGTACTTTGCCTTCAGCCTTGTACTCTGTTCACTGGACAGTAACATTATTGCCTTGTACAGGGACCCAACTAATACATTATCACTTAACTAATATTTTCTGCCTGACATTTTTAAGCATTAATTGCTCTTTGAGGAATTAAAATGGCCCATACTCTCAGGACGGATGCAATTTGCCCTACATAGCCTAATCTATGAACGTCTTAATACCAACTTCCCTCTCTGTTCAGTATCATCTTAACCTGCAGTTCCTTCTCCAGGCACATAAAGTCCTTGTCCTATGAACATCTTAAAACACTCTGTATAAAAACAGGCACAGGGCAGAGGTAGAAATGTAGAAACATCGAAACATAGACTTTGACATCAGATAAGGATCACTTGACTCACCCAGTCTGCCCATTTCTCTGCCTAATGGATAAGCTGCAGATCCTAGTTTTACCAACAGCCTACTTCCTCCTACCTCCCACTAGAATTGCCTTATGTCTGCCCCATGCTTTCTTAAATTCCCCCGATGTTTCTGACCCCATGACTTCCCCAGGAAGGCCATTCCATGCATCTGCCACCCTCTCCATGAAAAAATACTTCCTCACATTGACCCTGAGTCGTCTCCCCTCCGTCTTCAAATTGTGCCTCTTTATTCTTCCACATCTCTTTTTCTGAAAGATGCTACCTTCCTGGACTTTGTTGATTCCCTTGAGGTACTTGAATGTTTCTATCATGTCCCTCCTCTCCCTCCTTTCCTTGAGGGTATACATATTAAGCTCTTTTAGTCTTTCTTCGTATGGCATCTTGTGCAGACCCTGCACCATTTTAGTTGCCCTCCTCTGGACTGCCTCCATCCTGTCTATGTCCTTACGGAGATGGGGTCTGCAGAGCTGCATGCAGTACTCCAGATGGGGTCTCACCAACTGTCTCTACATAGGGATAACAAATTCTTGTTTTCTACTGGTGATGCCTCTCCCTGTGCATCCCAGTATCCCCCCAGTCCTCTTTGCTGCCTTCTCACATTGCTTGCCTACCTTTAGGTTATCTGATATGACTACCCCCAGTTCCCTTTCCTTTTTTGTTGTCATTAATACCTCCCCCCACTGTGTACTCTTCCCTTGGGTTTTTGTTTCCCAGGTGCATTACTTTGTTCTTCTTTGCATTGAATCTAAGCTGCTAAACTTCTGACCATTCCTCCAACCTTGCCAAGTCCCGCCTCATCCTTTCCACGCCTCCTTGTTTATCAACCCTGTTGCAGTTCAAAAAGGTGACAGTAATTATCCTTTAATGTATAGGCCCATCAGCCTAATAGATTCTACTCAGAAACTATTTATTAGAATCATATTGGCTCGGATTCAATCCTAGGTTGAAGAAAATATTTTGAGTGAATTACAAAATGGATTTGGACCCCATCGATCGACAATAGAACATGGTTATGTCTTAAAACACCTCACATGGAAGTACACAAAAGTAAAAAATACAAAATGTTACTGCTGTTTTATAGATTTAAGGTCAGCTTTTGACTTAATAAGTAGAAACATATTATGGAAAACCTTATCTGACTATAAAATCAATTCCACATTATGAGACATTATAATGAGAATACATTCAGATACCTGGCTTCAGGTCCACTACTCACAATTTGATGCTTTAACATCTAAAGTTGCAACAAACTGGCCAGCCCGGTGGTGCTGAGGGTTGAGGTGCTGGACGCCACACCTCGTACCACGTCGGTGACCCGGGTTTGGGAACAAGCTCAGGTCACCGGGGGTCAGCCGTGGCAGAGAAGGATAGAGCACCCAATGGCAGCTCTCCTTCTGCGGGGAAGGGGGTCTGCGGGCTCCCGCTGCATTGCTACCACCTAGGGGAGCCCAGGTGGATAGTGCAGTAAGTGGAGCAGCTGCAAGGGGATTGGGTAGATGTCAGCAGAGAGGCGGAGCAGGGAGGTACATCTCAACGTGCCTCCTGGCTCATAGCCCCTCATTGCACGCCAACATCGGGGGAGAAAAATTGGAACACGCCCCCTGGGTCTGTGTGGTGGCTGCTTGTGTTTGTCTGTGTCTGTAGCTTAGATTTTGTGGATTTACATGTTTTTCCACTTGTCGTAACTATACCACTCTTGCTCACTACATCCGTGAAAGTCTCCTGGACTGGATTTCTGCAAAAAATTATCATCATGTATCTTTATTTTCATTTTAAAATCAACTTTTTGGAAGCTATCCCAAGCAAAACATAAGTGAAGCAACTACATCTGACAAACTCGGTGACTCTGGGTCCTGCTTGAATCCATATTTTCGTCTGACCTGCTCCATGATCTGTATGTGGGCTTTTCAGCAACCTGTTTGAATGACAAAGAAGCATACAGACAAAGGGATTTCACATTGTGTATATGTGCAGGCACAGTTAATCACCTTCAGGAATTTTAACATTTCAGTGACTCTGGACCACAGCTGTTGATCATTCTTTTGGCTTTTGACTTAACCACCAGGTACCTATCTGCAAGCAACTGGGTGCAACTGACAAGCTACAACAAGGATAAATGGGCATATCATCCTCTATTACTAACAACCTCCTTGCTCTGGGACCCTAGACGCCTGCACTGGTCCAAGCCGCATAAGCCTCAGAAGTGTAATTCTATTGACTACGAAGTACAGCAACTGTCTCTTAAACTCCTACTCCTCCTCCTCTTGATATCAAGAAGTGTCCACTCAAATCCTGGCCCTGTCTCCTACAGTACAACAAAGCCTGCCAAAATGGAGGGGGCTCAAAATTGCTACCTTAAACATCTGCAGTCTCCTCCCAAAACTGGCCTCCCTTCAAATCTTTGCCAGCCAACACAACCCGGATATCCTTGCCATCGTCGAAACTTGGCTGACACCTAATACTCCGGATCATGCCATCTCTATACAAGGCTACAAGATATTCAGGCTGGATAGGACCTCAAAAAGGGGTGGTGGGTGTGCAATCTACATAAAGGACTACCTCACCTGTCTCCCTGGTTCTTACCCCACCACAGAAACCTCAGTGCAACTCCTCCCTATCAAGATACTACTTGGTGCCCAAAACAAAGTCCTCACAATTTCTGCTGTCTATATCCCACCAAAAGATCCTGATTCCGGCCTACAGGCTGTCCTCGAGTTCGTAAGTACACAACCTTCTGACATCGAACTCCTTCTCCTTGGGGACTTTAATATAAATTGGCTTGCTCCTGATGCAGGGTGAAACAAAGATGCTATCCTAGCAGCAAATTTAACACAAGTGGTAAACTCCCTACCAGGAAAACTACAAATCAGGGACCAGCACCCTCATTGACTGGATCCTTACCAGCCACCCTACCAGTATAACCAATGTAAGTGTTCTCCTGACTGCTCAGTGATCACTCTCCAATAATATGTACCTGGACAAATAAGTTTCGTAAGCCGCCTCCAAAAACCATCTATAGCAGAGTCCTACCTTATGGCAACCTTACTCATCTCAAGACCTGTCTTAGGCAGATAGACTGGTCCTTGATTTACAAAACTCAAGATGTCGACCTAGCCCTTGATTACTTTATTACTACTTTCAATACTGCCTGTGACACCTATGCACCAGTAAAAAAGAGCAAAATCAAAGCACTCGCAAATCCCTGGCTCACGGCGAAGCTACTGGCACAACTCAAAAGTAGGGATCACCTCTGGGCCACTGCAAGAGCTACTGGCACTCTGTCAGACATCCAAAAATATAAACAGGCTCGCAACCACTGTACTAAACAGTTCTGCTTGATGAAGAGCTCCTACTTCAAGAATGCTCTCTCCAACTCCTGGGGTGAAGGAAAATCCTTCTGGGACAACATAAGAAATATCATGGGTCAGAAGTCCAAATCCTCTCCTACAATAATGAATGTGGATGGAACCACTACATTAGACCCTTAGATCATTGCAAACACCCTAAATGATACCTTCACTGACCTTAGTGGTGTCCTCTCATCTGATTTCTTCACTGATGCTGACCCTCCAATTTCTACTTCTACTACTGCCTCTCCAACCAAACCACCCTTCCATTTCAAACTAGTGAAGGCACATGAAGTCTATAAATATGTAAAGAAGGCCATTTCTAAGTCCTGAGCAAGCAGCGGCACTACTGACCTTAAACTTCTGTCCCTCACTCTGGAGGAAGTACTGCTCCCCCTCACAAAAATTTTCAATCTCTCCCTCTGCTACAGCCAATTCCCTAGGAAATGGAAGGCTGCAGTTGTCACTCCGGTGCACAAAAGTGGTGATAAGTCACTGCCTGGTAACTATCACCCGATATCAATACTACCACCTCTCTCTAAGGCTCTTGAATGCTTGGTGGCAGACCAACTTTCAGACTACCTGGAAAAGCACAACATCCTCTGCACTCAGCAGCATGGATTTAGGAAAGGGCACAGCACATTGACTGCCCTACTTGAATTCTCAGGAGCAATCCACAATGCCATGGACAAAGGAAACCTAACTGGAGCAGTCTACATTGACTTAACCAAGGCATTTGATACAGTACACCATGGCCTACTTATCAACAACTACTATCCCTAGGGCTCTCTTGAGGGTCCTGGTGACTGGGTAAAAATTACCTTGCTCAGCACTCTCAATCTGTAAAAGTAGCTGGAGTTCTCTCAGACTCAAAACGGTTCGCTCAGGAGTTCCCGGGATCCATCCTGGGCCCCCTCCTTTCAGCCTTTTCTAAACTCCTTCCCCAAATCCTGCCCTGAACAAATAATCCTCTATGCCGGTCGATGCTGTGATTCTTGCCACTCATAAAGATCCGAACCTCTTACGCCTCAACCTTCAGCATGCTTTTTCCAAAGTTGAGATGTGGTTCCTTGAACATAAGTTGGTTCTAAACCACAAAAAAATGAAATCCATGCTCTTCTCTAACCCGCAAAACAAGAAACGGCAAGTCCCATTCACCATTAATACATACCTGGGAAATATCCTTGAACAAGTGCCAATTTTCAAATATCTTGGAATCAACTTTGATCAAGGCCTAACCTTTGCAACTCACATTGATAGTACAGCAAAAACTATTAATCAGCGATTGGGATTCTGTATCGGAACCGACAGCTCCTTACCCATTCTGACTGAGTTGCCATCAATCCTCTATCATCTCGATCGTTGACTATGGCTTAGTTATATATGGATCTGCCACTACTACAGCACTTAGTGGCATTACAACATCCTAAATAAGGCCTGTCGGCTGCTCACTGGTGCACATCGGCGTACCCACACATGTGAACTCTATGCTGACTCAGGTTGGTTACAACTCTCAAACCGGATAAAGTACCTTACCTGCCTGATGGCCGAAAAAATCCACTCTGGGCCTCACTCCACCTTGTATCAAGACCTGTTATGACGCTACTTCCCATTTACCAGAAGATCAGAACACCAGCCTCTCAAGTCCCCGATGCGGACTTCTCAGGGACAAAGATCATTTGCCTATCGTCCCCAGCTGGCTAAATGCCCTCAGCACTCATATTACTGCCTCCACCTCTCTAGGTATTTTCAAATCAAGACTGTTCTCACCTTGCCACCTCCAGCTCCTGTGACTTCCTGATTAAACCTCCTATTTTCTCACTACCCACCCTGTTCCGTTATTTGACAAAGATATGTTTGGGAACCTTTTCTCCTGCTATTGTCTGCTCCACACACCTTTCACTTACCCTCTCTGTTCTGGACTTTTTCCCTATTTGTTTCTCCTAATCTGGCATAACCTCTTTCTTGTAATAATAATGTGATTATTAATATCTCATGTCCTTTTGCACAAATGATTTGATATGTATTTGTATATGTTTTCTCGCTCTTGACACAGTACAAATTGTTGTGTTATCTATGTAACCTTTTTTGTACTGTACCTAATTGACATGGAACCTTTGTAAAAGAGCCTCTGGCTCAAAGGTAGTAATTCCTAGAACAATAAACTAAACTAAACTAAAAAAAAAAACAGGAAAAACCACCTCGGCTTCTCCTAGGTGAAGGCACCTCGCCGCAAGGTCTCCAGGCTCGTCGAACAGACTCCGCTGCACTGACCCCACAAATTCAGAGTGCTGGTTTGGGGAGGTAAGGGGAGTTCCTCCTCACCCCTACCCGGAGGGTATACCGGGGGTAAGATGGTGTGTGGTGTCAGGTGCTCTAGGGGCAGATCTCGATGGGGAGAGAGGCCTGCAGATAGTAGGATGCTGGAGAGAGTGGAGAAGGGAGGTAAGTGGGAGAATAAATACATAGTTAAAAAAATAAATAAATAAAGTTGCAACAAACTTAGGTGTCCAACAAGACTGCTTATTAACACCAATTATTTTCAATTTATACATTAACCCAATTACAGAGCAATTAAATATTGATGATTTCCACTCCCCCAAAATTTTAAATAAACCTGTTACGTATTTGGTCTACACCAACGACCTTGTATTAAAGTCTACGTCTTTGCTTGGTTTACAAAGAAAACTGATTTATTTTTTGGAATTAAGTAAAAATGATAAATTAATAATAAATACAGAAACAGCTAATTTAGTAATATTTGGAAATTAAAAAGTAGCTCAATCCTTGGTTTTCATTGATAAATTCAAGATTCAGACAGTCAATTATTATGATTACTTAGGAATAAGATTCTCAAATAACTCAAAATGGTCACTACATTTAAATTTAATGAATCGAAAGTTATCAACATCTCTCAATCCCTTTAAATGTTTTAGTGCTAAATTAGGACATGGTTCCATACTTGACCGCCTTAAAGTAGTAAATGCAAAAATTACATCTAGTATATTATACACAGTGGAACTCTGGGCAAATAATATTACTTTATCACCCCTAGAAAAGACTTTAACCAAAATGTACAGGTGCATCCTAAGGGTTAACCAAGCAGTTCCCTCAGAAATTGTAAGAACTGAGCTAGGTCAATATTCTTTAGCAACTCTGATTCAAGAAAGAACCACATTAGTTATACTTATGCTTTTTTGTCTAAATGAAACTCATTTCCCAAGGTAATGCCTCAAAGAGGAAATAGACTATCAAAAAGAGGGTTTCAACACATAGACAATGACTCAGATAAAGGCTTTATTACTTCAAAATGGATTGGGACATCTATATGAAATGTATACCACTCCATTTCAAATTATTTCAACTCAGGTTAAGTTAAGATTTAGAGACATAGAAATTTCAACAAACAGAGAATTAATTCACTGAGAAATTATTGATGGTATAAAATTTTGAAAACCAATCATCAGTTAGAACCTTACTTATTACTATTGTTTAACCCAGATGACAGGAGAATCGTAACTAGATTCCGTATGGAATTGTTTGTGTTAAACTACATATATTCTTCGTAAAGAAGACCTGGTTTCAAAACAAAATTTCATTGTGATTGTAATTTTGGCTTGGAAGATGATCTTAAGCACATAACCTTGCATTGCCCAAAGTACGAACACAAAAGAACATTTTGTCTGGCATCAATCTTGGCATCCCCTCAGTCTCACTTCCAATGAACTGATAATGTTTCTCTTTCCATCAAAAAATATTAAGATATTGAGTCATGTCTGCAATTTTTTGAAATCACTAAATGTGTAAACTTCATTTTAATACAGCATTACAATGTATGCATGTATGTATGTACAAGTATTTTTAGTGTCTCTCTATGATTTAGGTTGATAATATTGTCAGATAACTTTCAATGTTTTAAACTTTTGTAATGACTTATGTGGAACAAATAAAATATTTACCTTACCTGTTGCAGATCTTTCTGTCATCTGCAAAGAGGCATACTTTTCCTTTCAGTTCCTCCACAAGTCACCTATAAAGACATTAAAGAGGATCGGTCCCAGTACTTAACCTTGTGTTACCCCCCTAGTAATCCCCCTTTTTTGGAGTGGACTCTGTTTACTATTATCCTCTGCATCCTGTTGTCCAGACAATTTTTACCCAGGTTACCACCTTGGGACCCATTCCCAGGCTGGTTAACTTGTTTATTAATCTTTTGTGTGGGCCTAATCTTCTGTATATATACTGTAAACCCAATGCGGTGGAACTATCCCCCCCCCATAAAAGTAAACCAATCACTTGATACCTTCAGACTGTCTCTTGTGACCACCTTATTTCCCTAGCTGAATGTACTGTAGCTGTTGAAAGATTGCTGGACCCTGGATAAGATACCTTAATTGAATTATTTATTAAAGTGAAGTCTTTTTCTGACCCTACTTATTGAAATTTACTATTTCTCTCATGTGTATGCAATATAGGTTTAGTAACTAATTTGTTAGAAACTGTTTTATCATGAAAGTCTTGTCACTTCTGTAATAATTTTGCACAAAATGTTCTTGCAAAATTACAACTTGCACTAGGTATCTTGATGTTTGATTTCTGCATGTGCAGTATTTTTCTTTGTAACACATTTTGGATTGCACCGGAAAATGGAAATTTCAGTTCCAGTGAGAAAAAAGAAAGAAAGAAAGAAAGAAAGAAAGAAAATTTATTTTACATCATCTTGTTACTTCATGCTAAAACAAACATTTCTTTTTGCCCAGTAACCCCAACCCCCTCCTGCTACTGAATGTCAGTAACAGGCATCTCAGTCTGACTTTCTAATCAGCTTGAGGCCATCTATAAATTATTCAAACACTGTGGATTAGAACAAGAACATATAATTGTCACTCCCGGATGTGATGTGGTCTGGCTGAAGAACATGTAAAAGTCAGAATGAATTGACTCCTTCATTGCCAGTCAGTGGGCCATGAGTAATGTGGAATTCTGCTGGTGGAATTTATGCCAAATGACAATTACATTTCCGAAATGCTTTTTGGAATTTCTTTTTAGATTCCGCAAAAAGCATATATGTGTAAAATGGGGAATAATTTTTTATGGATTGCTAAAACAGAATCTACAGTTCATGTAAACTATGGTTTATTAATCTGTTAAAACCATTTCTTTTGTAATATGTCAGAATTCCTCCATCGATGGAATTCCACAGAATTTTCTGAAATTCCATGGAATTCCATTCCATTGAAATCTGAGCATTGTGCATAGCACTACCAGCCAGTAATAACTTGTCATCTCTAGCAAAAATAACTCAACCACCTCAGTTAACATTGTTACAACTTGGTCTGCTAATGCTATGACATCACTGCTGCCCCCCTAGCATACAAGAACAGCTGGTCAGAGTTCTTATGTTGATGACCTTACTTTAACCTCAGTGTTCCTTACAACTTTTCCTTCCAGCATATATGGTGCATAGCAGAACCACCTCACCACCACTTCAGTGTCCCTTTAGTATTTGTCCTGTCAAGAAAAAAAAATATGCCAGCCAGGGTTCAAAGAACACAAATTTGCTGAACATTAATTGACCCCCCAGAGATGAAATTTAGATACTATCTGGAATGGAGGGGTGCTTACTGTGCTCTTAATTTTGAAGTGTGCCCAAAAGAAGGCCTATGAACAAAGTTCTATTACAGTTTAAACTCAAAACATTTCCAGTTCATATTCACAGGTGCTTGCAACATCATTATGTTGAGCTCCCTCAGTTCATATGCACCAAAATAAAGTCCATATTCAAAGCATCAATTAAGTGTTAGGGTTAGAGAGGGTCCATACAGTAATTTAAATTGCCTCCCAGCCAACCACAGGGAATGAATCCTAAGCCACCCTACTACCACCTACCAGGGTACTAATACCAATGGCAAAAAGGGTACCCTACCAGATGGCTTCAGTGTAATGTCCAAACATTGCCAGCTCATAGTCACAGGTGCTTGTAACATCATCACATTGAGCTCCTCAATTTGCATACACCCATCCCAGCTAACCAAGGAGGACCAATCTTGGGCCACCCTGCTATCACTGACATTGGGGCCAGTACAAGTGACAACAGGGGCCACCAGCATCATGCACTTAGTGCTGTCATCAGGTGCTATCCTGTTTCTTAGACCCATTCAGAGTTCCTTTGCAAAACTGCAGTCTCAATTACTGTGTTTGACCTTTTTGTAACCTTTAGCCCAGCAACCAGCTGTGCCTGATCATGGGTACCGTTTTTCCATCTCCTGAGGGATGTGCAAAACAGTCCAATGCCTTTGGCAGCCTTATGAGACCTGACACGTGGATCCTTTTTGGACTTGAATCATTTGATTGATGAGGTCCTTGTCCCATCCTACTCCCTGGCCCAGACCTGGCACTGCACCCCCCCAAAAAAAACCCCACTGTCACAGAGGAACCCTCTGGCCCATCTGGCTGTGCTGTCACTGCCTAAACCTTCATATTATCCAGGCTTGAATTACTCCCCATTACCTAAGTTTATATTATTATACCCTCACAAGGAACATACCATCCTTTATTTACTCTCTCAGCTGGGTGGAGACCTCAGCATGCTCAAATGTGTAGCACCAGCATGGGCCTGGGCTACATATAGATGCACAGCTTCATCTTCCAATGTGTTAGATGGAAAATCCTTTCCCAAATCTCAATAGTTAGTTGAGCAGAGCTGTGGGTTTTGTGTTTGTCTTTTTCTGGTTAAGTAAAACTAATTTTAAAATGAATGTACTGTGTTTATATGGAAAAAAGCTTGTTCTTGTATGTAGTTGGTGAATACTGCCCAACTGAAAAGATGATGATTTTATAATGATGAGTAAATAGAGAATAAAGTATGGGTCAGGGTGTGTGATGAGATTTTACACACACCCGAGTTGTGGGATGCTACATAAACCCCGAGGGCGAAGCCCATGGGGTTTGTAAAAGCATCCCACAACGAGGGTGTGTGTAAAATCGAGTTTTTCACACACTCCGATCCATTTTTTATTTTATGTAATTGGTGGGTATCGTTTTTTTTGCCAGCAGCAATTACATAAAATATGTACATCAGGCTTACATTTACAAGGTGGAATAGAGAGGCTTACCTTTTTGATGTGGTTTTAAGTTTTTATTTTGCAGCAAAGATAAACTTTTACTAGAACTATGAGATTCAGAATATTATTAAAAAAAGAGATTGAAGCCAAAAAGAATAAAACAGTTTAATGAACGTCCGTAGCTAGACAGCAAGTGTTGCTAGGAGAGTCTGGTTACTGGAGCAACTGTGTCATGTGACCTGTAGAGGGGAGGGGGGGAGAGAGAGAGAGAGAAGATTTGTTTAGGGAGTGTGTGAAAAGGGTACCAATGTTTTTTTTTTAATTTCAGTAGATTTTTATAGATATTAGATCATTTTGACTGTGCTGTTTACCTTAGTCAGAGCTATCAGAGTCGTGAAGGACTTGTATTCTTCTTCTTTTAAGTGGTGGCGGCACAGCATTGAAAACGTTGACCTTCACGGAACTGTTGAAAATACAGTCAGTCCCAAAGATTGAGGTCAGCATGTTGCTTGAATTTGACTAGCGAAGTACAATGTTGGATTCAGTCTGGAAGGGCTTCGGTTTTGAGGTGGATGGCATCTCATGGGCAGTTGTGTCAGTAAGCAGTTTATTGATTTGGTACTGCTTGTTCTCCAAAAGCACTGAGTAGTTGTTCATTGATTGTAGGTTTTTGTGCCCTGAGATTTGCTGTACATCGGTTGGTGGGATGTTGTGATCGATGAGCTTCTGTATAGTTGTTTTCCTGGTGCTGTGATTTATCATTCGTTTGCATTCTGGTAGGCCGGAATCTAACTTCATTTGTTCCATCATTTTATGCATTTTGTTAATGCCTATGTTCATGTTTCGAAACCACAATGAATCATCTTTGCGGTTTGTGTTTGGGGCGATGTAGAATGGTGATTGAGGAGTTTGCATTTCAGGGGGTCTCTGTAGTTTGTAGAGGTCATAAGCTGTTAGGGTGTCTCTTTCTGAGTTCGTAGTGTTTTTGTATATACGAGGTGTGATAGGACAGACATTGCATGGATTTTCTCCAGTTCTAGTCTTGGTTTGTCTCTCTGAATTTTCTAAATATATATTGCCATTGCTATCTTGTCCTTTTGTGATGTCGCCCCACTGGAGGTCGTACTGCTCTTTGGTTCATAAAGCGAACTGAAGTCCAAAGTTGAAAAATAAGAAATTAAGGAGTCCTGCTGGGGTGGACATAGATAGGGTTTGTGATGTGTATAGTATCTCAATATCTTGGTCTGTTAGCGGTTGTGCTTTATTGGGTCTGTTACCCTTTCCTGCTTTTTTTAGTTGTTTTTGCTTTGCTGCGAGAGTTTTCTTAGTTTCACTGAATATGGTATCTAGACCTTTGAATATTGAGTAGGGGTACTTATTGGCTACGAGATGTCTGTCGATGCTAGCAATTATGCCTCTGACTGTGCCAGGCTCGTAGTCCAAACCGTCTTGTCGATGGAGGACATATATGAAGCTGACAATTTGAGTGTCTAGATGTTCTACTTCAAATGCTGTAAAATCTGTACTTTGTCCTACCTCAGAGAGATATGTTTTAAATAGCCTCAGGTCACTGTCAGTCTTTTGGACAGTGTTTCTGTTCTGCTGCTCATCTACGAAATCTTGTCTAGCTGCAGTATTTAGTATTTGGAATCTGCTTGACATTTTCTGTTTTTCTCGTAGTTGTAAGAATGTAAGGCGAACTGTTTCTCTGATGCAGAGTCTGAGGTGAGTGATCGAGAGGTTTCACTTTTGACTGGGAGACAGAATGGTCACGAGGCGAAAGCTCTTAGGCAGGGTTTTGATTATGGGCAAATGGCATACAGCTGACGCTGGTCGCGAGAGCAAGTTGCAGAGGTTTTTTTTTATAGAGAAGGTGCGTGTGTTTGCCGTTATAAACACTCCTTTATAACGGCAAATTACACACGCTTTTCTCTATGGAAAAAAATGATACCCGGTTATTAGTGATTGATTATTATCAATTACATTCAAAGATCATGTTCAGTTTTCAAAACCCTTTATTGTGATCATGACTAAGAATAATTAAGCACGAAAATTAAATGACTGCCAATCAAAAACCATAATGTTATAGAAATTATTGTGATTAATGATGTTCACAGATCATCATGATTTTTCATGACTGCTATGGTCAAGATCACAGCATTAAATTAAACAAAATTAATTTCTGTTTCTCTCTACTTTTGGAATTTATCTAGTCTTCCATTAGCATATTTTTTGTAATAAATAATTCATTTACCAGCCACACAATGGAGAGATGTCATCTTCTGCTGGGGGTTGTGAGCCAGTGATTTGGGCTACCTCACTACCAGTTCCACCCTCGGAATGCACCAGCATTAGGGTGCCGAGTCACTACAAAGCCAAACTGCAGTGTCACTGACCACTCTTTTTGCATGGGAGGTCTGTGTCCCACACACACACACACCCTAACTATAGATTCTAACTCTGGAGGGCAGACCTTGGGGAGGGAGGTGAAGTCAGTGTTTGGCGCCGTAGTGACTCAGCACCCTAAAGCCGGTGCCCTGAAGCACTGCAGTGCCTCACTACCTGCAAGTCACCGATCAAGAAACCTGCACACCTGGATTTGCCTGCTAGGATGAGACATTTATCAGCCAATTAGCATGGTGTGTCGAGGGGGCCTAGCCAGGGACCAAGGTGGGCATCCGGACTTAAAGCTCTGCAGATATTAGCCTAATGTCTTAGCCATCTTTTTCATCTATCTCCATTTATTTTACTTAGTACCCTGTAACTGCAACTTCAAGATGGCACAGGTGGTGAAATCAGGCTGAATATATAATCAGCTGTCTTTTAGAGTTATGAAAGAAACCAGCAAGGGTGTGGGGTTTACAGACCCTCCACACTGCATGACAGGGAAGCCAGGAGGTGGGGAACTCACCAACAAAGTAGCAACATGTCACCCCCATTACCTAAACAACAATTGAATCCCTCCACTTTGAGCTGAAAAGTGAGGTACATGATGGCTTTGTAAATTTAAATACTCAGTTTCACCTACACAAGATTCTCAGTAGCCTCGGGAAGAGAGCTGAAACACACTCCATGCTGTACTCCTCTTGCGCATGGCTGGATAAACTGTTGAGATCCATTTGGGTGAGCAGGAGGAGCACAGCATGGACCTGGCAGCAGAGCATATAGTCACCCACCAACAAAATGTGGAACTTTCAGCCATTCTAGGCAACCATGAGAATCACTAAAGGTGTACCAACATCAGGGTAATAAGCCCACCAGAGGGGACAAAATGATGGCATCCTCTCTTCTTCCTCAGAATGTGGCTCCCAGAGACTCTAGCCCTAGAGGCTTCATCCATCTCAAAGTACAATAAGCCCACTGATCTCCAAGGAAGAAGCTAGGACCCACAGAGAAAACAAGACACTTCTTAATCAAAATTTTCCAGTATTTGTATCACCAGCTGGTCCTGCAAGTGATGCAAAGGAAGGGTAAAATCCATGTCAACAACCAATTGGTCAGCTTTTACCCTGACTACAGCCAGATGCTCCAGAACCTGAGGCAGGGTTTCAATGGGGTGAAGAAGTGACTCATGAACATCAGTGTCAGCTCACTCATGTTTACCCCTCCTGACTAATCATCTGCAGGCTTGTTCTCCCATCAAAATTATTCACTGACTCACAGCTTGCAGCAGCATTCCTTGACATGGAGCTAGTGGCAAAGGATAAGAGGGATTGTCAGGCACCTACTGAAATGGACCAATAGCCTAGGACAGAGGTCAACATTAGGCCTAGTCATTGCCTAATTTCCAAGTAATAGAAAGTCAAGGTGGGGATGGGACTGAGGATCCTAGGACTGGGATGGCTCATTTTAGCTAAAGTGTACAAATTCTCAAAGCTGGTTGCTCAGCTCCTAACTGACTATTCTCCAAATGGAACTGAGTGCAACTGATAAATGTGTGTAGACTTCTTAGCCTCTCAGAGCTCGAAAACTTCCCTGGTGAGGTTCTGTGCCTATACACTGGTGGGTTGTGGGGCTTTTGATCTGCATGGCAGTTACAGAACTACCTGGAAAGTGGGACAACTTTCTGACTTTTGGAACCCAGACTTTTTGCATTTTGCTGCCTTGGAGCAACCCGGTTAACCCTTCCCCCATCAGTGATATGAGACTTGACTGTAATCAGACTGTGTTTGGGAACTATGCATCAGGCTGATTGGCCAACTTTTAGGCACTATTTACATTTTTAGGAGGGCCTACACAAGAGAGTTATTCTCCCAGAAGTGGCTCCCAGAAGCATGTGTTTTGGCCTTGCCTCCAAATCCAGAGACTCAGAGCCATTACAATGATATTTACACTGAAGTGATTTTTGTTTCATTTTAAATCATTTAATTGAAAAATATACAATTTTACGTCACCAGAAGCTTTATGTACTTTATGTTGATTTTAAGGCAGCCTTTGACACAGTGAACAGATCTATTTTGTGGGAACTGATGGCCAAGAAAGAAGGGATAGATGAACAAATGATTAATATTATAAGTAGTCTTTATGACAGAGCATGTGCCAAAATTCCAATAGGACTAAATGGACAACTATCCAATTCAATAAAAATAACTATAGGGGTAAGGCAAGGTTGTGTGTTGGCACCCGCATTGTCCTCTGTTTATGAGGATGCTGTACTAAGGGACTTGGAATCAGATTCCCCCAAAATCCTTGACCAGTACTGTGCTGTTATGGCCTTTGCTGATGACATAATATTGCTTTTACTATCCAGAGCTGGCCTGCAAAAAAAGATTGATCTCCTGCAGCAAAAAACAAAGGAACTAAAAGTGCAAGTCAATGTCTTGAAAACCCACATTTCTACTTTTGACAAGGGTAGACAAACAGGAAACTGGGCAATGAAAAGTTCGGTTTTATGAACGCATATGTCTATTTAGGCTTTGTGTTTTTCCACAAAAGGTTAATGGAAAATCACATTAATAAATTATTGTGCACTGCCAAAAAAATAGCAACTGCCCTGGGAAAGTTTAATTACTCTTATGGTGGTATTTTATTGATTTATTTGCTTTTCTTAACCAGGTAAGCACACTAGCCAGACAAGTGCCTATTTTCAGGTGTTACCCGGGAGGATTACAAGACACAAACATGAACGTCAGGCAAATACAAGGAATATACATTAGCATCAGGCACGTAAAATACATCTGGAGGTATTAAGCAGCTTAATACAGGCAGGGGCAACAGATGTCAATGGACAGACCAAAGAATCAATACGAGGTGATACATTAAAAGCAGGCTAATTGAGGTGCATATAAGATCATCAGGCACATAGTAGCATCAGGAGATAGATAAACAGTGTAGTACAGGCATGGTCAAACAGACGTCTACATGTAGGGTGAGCCGATAGACCCAGTATCTATGGTACCTCAGACAGCAATGAGCCATCCTGAAGGACAAAGTGCTTGTGGTAGCCGGGGACTCATCGCCCAGCAGTCGGGACTGGGTTATAGAAGCTCAGGAGCAGAGACAGATGGAGGCTGATTTTAGGAAGCCCCATCAGGAGGCTTTGAAGCAGTGGTGGGAGGAGGAGGAGGAGGAGGAGTGGTACTGGCTGGCAGGAAGTTCCACAACCTAGGTGCGTAGGCTGTGAATGCCCAATCACCCGTTTGGATGCTGGTTTTGGGAACCAGGAGGACCTGAGAGTCGCAGGATTGCAGGTGGTAGGAGGGATTTGCTGGCTTGGGGGATGTGATGAGTGCTGGAGGGATGGCCGTTCTAATGATGTTGTTGATGAGATTGCCAAGGATGAAAGTGCGATGACTCTCTGGGGGAAGCCACTCTAGCCGGGATTATAGATCACAATGGTGCATGAGGCGATGAGTAGAGAATGCAAAGCGGCATATGTTGTTGTATGCTGTGTCCCACTTGGAAAGACAGGATTTTGGGACTTGGGCGAAGGATACCATGCCATAGCAGAAGTGGGTAGAAGGACCCCTCTGGCTAAGTGCAGCTGGGGTGAGACAATTTTTAGCTCTGTATGCCAGGCCCAGCTTGCTATTGGTTGCCTTGCAGGTGTTGCAAATGTGCAATGTATGGTCCAATTGCAGGTCAAGGGTAACCCCAGGTACTTGATCGTGTCCACTACAAACGAAGGGGAACCATCAGCTCCTAAGATTTTTAGAGGAGCAGAGCAGGCCTTGGTCTTGGCCGAGGAGTCAAAGAGCATGGTCAGAGACTTTTTAAAGTTAATGGTTAGCTTATGGGCCTCAAGCCAGGTCAGACTTTGGTTGAAATCATGGTTTAGCCAGTGGTTGATGGTCTGGATGTCCTGAGAGTTAGCCAGGATGACGAGGTCGTCCACATATAAGGTGGTGTGCCCGTGGGCTGAGGCCAAAGGCAGCTCATTTACGAAGAGGGAAAACAGGATGGGTCCAAGGACAGAGTCCTGGGGGACCCCACAGGTCACTGGGGATGGATCAGAGTGGGCCTTGTTAAAGTATGTGTATTGCTGTCTCCCCGAGAGGTAATTAGTGAACCAGGCATGGGCAGAGGGGGAGAGGCCCAAGGCCCAGAGAGAGAAGCACAAGAGTGGGTGGTCAACCCAGTCAAAGGCTTTAGAGAGAGCCATGAAGATGGCTCCAGTCAGTTTGCCTAGGTCGGTTGCGGACCTGATCTTGGAGGTGACCACTGCTAGGGCAGTAGAAGTGCTGTGCCCTTTTCTATAGCCATGTTGAGCTGGGGAGAGTAGCTCATAGCTCTGAAGGTAATGGGTGAGCTGTGAGGCAACCACTTTTTCAAGTAACTTACTGATTGCAGACAGGATTGCTATAGGGTGATAGTTATTGGGATTTTTTGGGTCACCTTGTTTGAGGACAGGGACAACTTTGGTTACCTTCCATATGTCCGGTATGGTACCTAAGATTAGGGAAGTGTTGAATATGTGAGTGATTGGCCTGGCTAGGAGGGGTGCCCCCACGTGCAGCAGTTTGGGCTCAAGGCTATCATGCCCAGCCCCAGAGTAAGGGGAAAGACCAGCAAGGAGTCTTTGGGTTTCCAGGACAGAGACAGCCTTTAGGTAGAAGGAAGGTCAGCTGGAGACCCCACTATGAGAGGGAACCTGAGTCGTGGGGGCCTGGGACTGGGAGGGGGCTAGTCAGGTTGGAGAATTGGTAATTGAGGACATTGGCAATTGTGAGTTTTTTTTTATTTATTTTATTTATTTATGACTTTGATAACCGGGTGAGTGCACTGATCCCAGGGACTGTTTTCAAGCACGACCCAGGCCATAACACATGGCGCAGGGCGACAGTGGAGTACAAGGTAACAGTAATACACATGAAACAGATTTGATACAAGCAACAATAGTAGACACAATATACAGGTTTGATGCATAGGCCCATTTGAGAACAGTGAATACAAGGTTTCAATATCAGACATGAGAAGACTTGGTACAAACAAACAAATCAAAGGCACAGTGTACAATGTGAGACTGCATCATCCAGTGAGCAAGTAATACACAGAATACTCAGTAAAAAAATGTATATACAATACAGCAAGGGTTATTGCAACTAACCCCTCCAATAAGCATGTTGGAGGCCTGGGTTCTGGCAGACCCTCCTACCGCATTTTTAATATTTTGCCGAAAGCTCCTTGGGTTACTGGCAGAGGATAGCAGGGCAGATTGTCAGAAATCACTCTTGGCAGAGCAGATGGCACCTGATCTGGGCCATCATCCTGATTGGCCTCAATGGGAGGAGTGTGCAGGTCTTGTGCAGGGTATGTTGCCACCTTATGGCACAAGTGGGGAGGGGATCAAGTTCCTCATCCCTAAGGGTAAGGTTAATTGCATCAGGCAGGGAGACAGACCCCAAAGAATCAGAACCAGAGGGCCAGTGCAATACAGCAGCGCAGGGGTATAACAGCAGGACCAGAGGCAGCAGATTAGCGAGGGTGACTGTGAAGCCACTACCTGAAGCAATCCAGGTGAAATATCTGGCACAACTAGGCTATGATGGAGAAATCTGGGATAGTAAAGAAAGAGAAAAACTAATGGTTCCCATCCATAAGCTATTAAGGAAGACTTTAGCAGTAACACACACTTTCCCCCTTTGTTTACCTGAGAGCTGAATTAGGACTGGAAAATATTAATACCCTATTAAACACAAAAAAATTCAACTATTGGATAAGACTTATTAGGCTACCATCAGAAAGAATACCAAAACAATGTTTAATGGAAAAGGAGAAGTGCTTAAGCATGAGCTCTTTTTAAGTCCCCATGGTGCAAAAACATTTGTGAACTTCTAGAAAAATATGAGTTAAAGTTTCTTAGAAAATATTATGAAACTAATATTGCATTAAGTAACCAATATAAGAAGTACATTAACAGGAAAAATTAGGAATTATTGGATGGACTTGAATATTAATAAAATTAGTGATTCTAGATTTTCTCATTGGTTTGCTAAGAATAATGAAGACAAATTTGACCTTCAGTACTATTTCAAGATACTGACTGACCAGAATTTTAGAAACAACTTCACCAGGCATAAGTTTAAACTTTTTGATACTAAAATACTACAGGCAAGGTACAGCAAGCAATTCGAGATGACCACAAACTGTAACTGTTTAAAAGATGGTACTGAAGACCTCTTGCATATATTATGGTTTTGTAATTGGTATGATACGAGTTGTGCTTATTTATTCAAAAACACTATTTCAAACAGAAAGTGCTGATCAGTTAAATGTAGATAAAATTACATTGACAAAAATATTGATTTATACTAAAGATCTGTGTACAGTTAAATGTCTGGCAAATTATTATGTCTGCTTGCATATGCAGCGCACAAGAAACATATTGAGGTTAGAAGAATATTGCAGAGGTGTGGCAGTGTTTGGCCTATACAATGAATGCTTTCAGGGGCATGTCCCTCAGCCACTAATCAACAGGGAAGCTGCCAAAAATGGCAGTTTCAGAGCAAGCACCGGACTTTAAAGAAATCTGCCGCTCCAATCACGGACAGTTTTGTCATTGCAACAACAGATCTCTCCCCTTCTTGCTGACAACCAGGTACACTCCAGCCATGCACATTACAGTGCACAGTAATGCGCATGGCTGGACTTATGAGCAAATCATTTGCTCAGTGTGCCTTTCCCAGTGAAATAAATAAATGAGCCACGATGCTGCTTTGTATAATTGGAGGCTTCTTCCACCCACCACACACTCCCCCCAAAGCCGACATCGGGGTGCCCGATCCCCATGTCAGCATGCCCGCCTCCACTATTGTGGCCCACTGGGAGCACACCCCAGTGTGCCAAAGTAATTGCTATCTTTTTTTGACACTGGGATGCCCACTCTTGGTGTTGGATTTGCCCCCCACCCCCCTTTTTTTTCAGCTGACCTCTGGGTGCCCAATCCCTGGGTCAGCATTGATCCTCCCCTCCTTTACTAGTCTGTCACACTGGGATCAAACCCCAGTGTGCCGAAATCCATTTTGTAATATTCCACCTGTAAAAAAGATAACAGTCCCAAGACGTATTTTTCTTTAAACCTGAAAAAAAAAATAAGAAAACTGTCTCTCATCATTCCAGCTGACCCCTTCCCCCAACCCACACCCTCCCTCAGTGCACCTCACTTCCCCACACTCCCCCCTCACCCATACTTACCTCTGGAGGTCGGAAGCATCAATCTTCTGTGGACTGGGAAAATGTCTGCACTCTTCAAAGACCAACCAGTAACTGAAGAAATAACAGTAAGCCCTATAATAGCAGTGAATGGGGGGTGGGGTTCAATTTAGGTTAATATCTCAGCCAGTTTTTTGGAGTTTTGGTCCCAGATTTTCAACATGGGGTTCTTGGGATCCCACCTCGTGAACACTGGCACTGTCATTTTGTTTCTCAGTTTCGAAAGGTGATTTCACAGTTGGTGCATGGAATCACCTGAATAACAAAACAACAGTGCCACTGTTCATGAGGTGGGTCCCAAAAAGCTCATGTTGTAAGTTTGGTAAAAAAACTCCAAAAAATGACTGTGTTATGAGTGTGGATTGTGCAGTTTGTATGCATACTCGTAACTTCACCAATTTTTTATATTTTCACTACAAGTTTCCAACCTGCCACCATTTCACATCTCCTTATGAACAGTACAGCTGTAATTTTTTGCATTCTGCCCAAAATGTGTTTTCGCACCTGTGGCACAGAATGGCACAGAAGCTGTGTGAAATCAACTTTTGGGAAATATTAATGAAATCACAGTGCCACTGTTCATGAGGGGAGGTCCCAAAAAGGTCATGGTGAAAATTTTGTGAAATAATTCCAAAAAATGGCTGTGTTACAAGCATGTGTTACGCAATTTCTATGCATGCTCGTAACTTTGCTACTTTTTCATATTTTCACTCCAGATTTTCAACGTTGCCTTTTTTCACACCTCCTCATGAATACTACAGATGTCATGTTTCACATCAAGCCTAAAATGTCTTTTTGCATCTGTTGCTCCGAATGGTGCATTTGCTGTGCGAAATCACCTTTCAGGATTAGTGGTGGGCTAAGTGGCTGAATTTCGCTCCGTGAAGTGATTGACGGAATAACAGGGAATCCATGAAGTACTCCACAATGTGAAGTGGAGTACTTTGTGTCATAATGGGGAATGCAAAGTCCATTGGAAACAATGCCTTTCTTTATTCCTCCTTCCCCAAACCACTTCTCCACCAGTTTTAAGATGAGTACATTGAAATCAGTGTATTTCACCTCACATTGCCTTGTTTTTGAGCTCCAAAGGAGAATTTTGCAGTGCTTTATGGGATTGCAGGTCACATGGGCTCTAGAGTGTTCTGAACAGCTTCAGTTCTGGGTAGTGTGTGTGTAGTGGAAGATGGAGACAGTTTCCTCTCAGAGCTTTGCGATTCAGATCCCCTAAAAGCTGTTAAGAAAGTATTTTTGAGCTATTTTTTTTTTGTTCACAATTTAGTACATCGATTATAGGAAAACCTCTTCTCATTGAGTGTTTATTGTTTGTGTGTGGATTTTGAATGTTAATTTAGCACAGTCAGTTTGTGTACTGTGAAGTGTGCTTTGGGGAAGGGGAGTATCTGATGCAGCTAGATTAACTGGGAGAAAAAGCAGTCTTTCTGTTTTGGTTATATTTTTCTTGTATAACTGTGATAATGTACACACACTAATATTTTCAGTAATTCTTGAAATTTTTTTGCTGATTGTTGTAGTGCAGCAGTGTATAATTTCAGTTTGTTTAAAACATTTGGTTATGTTACTAAAGGTTTTCAATTTGCTACACATTACTTGTAGTGTGTGTGAGTGCGTGTGTGATGTGTACTATTAAATCAGACACCTTTTATTGTGCCGCAGGGTAACTGCAGCAGTGTGAACCTGCTATCCACTGCCCCTGCATGAATTTTTTATACTATTTTGTGGTATCTTTACTGGTAGTTGACTGTTACTGTCGTGTCCCCCCCCCCCAATGGTATTCTTTTCCAGATTTGGATTTGTGACTTGTGAGCACTGGTTAGATGTCATTGTGCCTTTGCATCTGCATCTCTTGAGAGCGCAATCTTGATCTGTCTGTGTGTTTGTAGTACACCATTAATTCCTGGAGACTTTGCATTTCTTGTTACGCTCTCATTTCACTTTGTCAGCACTGGGGGATTTTCTGGACACAAGACAGTAGCATTTTGGGGATGCAAATTAATTTGGGTGACTGTGTGTGACTACTGCATGCGTGACGTCTGAGTGCACTATTAATTTTGGGAGACTTTGCATTTCTTGTGCTCTTATTACACTTCATCAGCACTGTGGAGTTTTCTGGACACAAGACATGAGCATTTTGGGGAGGCACATTAATTGTGGTGATTATGGGTGTGAAGGGCTGCCCATATTGTTGTCACTTCGCCTTACTTCATGTTAAGGCGGAAATGGTTCACCTGTGTCTGACCTTAACTCTGTTGCAGCTCACTTCAGTGAGTTCTTCACAATCTGCATCCTCCCTACTTCACCCTGTCCTTGATCCTCTTCTCCCCCAACCCCTCCCACACAATTCACCTGGTTTTCACTTCACCCCATCACTATCCATGAAATCCTGCTTGCCCTTTCCTACCTCAACCCATTTAAGTGCAGCCCTGATGGTCTGGATGCCAAGCTCTTCCACACTCAAATACTCAGCCATTCCTTCTCCATCTATGTTTTCCTCAGTCCTAGAAACTGACCAGAGTTATTCCACTTCACAAAGAGGGTGACCCATCCTCCCCTGGTAACTTCTGTCCCATTTTCCTCCTTCCTCCTTCTCAAAACTGCAAGAGAAATTGATAAACTCTAGACTCTCTGACTTCCGTTCATCCTCCAACATCCTCTCTCCATTCCAGTCTGGTTTCCAGAAGCCCCATGCTCCTCCCTGCTGTGTGTAACTGATTCCATATTCTACATGATGGAACATGTGGGCATACATCTCAATGACCACTGTTCTCCTTCCCTTCTCTACTGTTCCCCATGGCATTCAAAATGTTTCCTATCATACTTAGACTTAAAAGATAATTGCATAGCCTTAAAGGATGGTGACCTAAGGCCTTGGGCTCCCAGATTTTTCCTCCTCAGGGTTTGTTTTGTTCCTCTCTTCAGAGCCGAAGGTCATAATTAGTAGATAGGTAGTTTGCATTCATGTTTTTCCACTGGTCAACTTGCGATCCTGATGGTGGCTTCTTCACTCAGTACAGCAATGGTCTTCCCTTGCTCCCTAGTGGAATGATACACCAAAGGTTTTCTACACTTTCAGCTCCAAAGTTGAGGGCATCTTCCCCATAGTACCTTCAGTCAAGGGACCTCACTCCTGTGTCATTATTAGGCATGGAACCCTTCATCTAAAGGGTTATGTGCCATTGTACCCCAAAAGGATAGTAGTTTGTCTGGAACAGACAGCACAAAAGGCCACACACACATCTAACCATAACATCTTCCAGTGACACAAGCACTACAATGTTACACAAGCATCCTACACATTTAGTCATCCACTGGATCAGTGACTTGAGATGCTTTACCTGAGGTTCAGTAAGGCAGTGGATGGCATCACCATGCCCCCTATCAAGCTCTATAACTGCATGTCTTTCAAGTGTCCTCCACTAATGTATTTCTCATAGCCTCCCTGTACTCACGTAACCTTTGTTGCAATTTTTATTTATTTTAGTTATTTGGTATTACTTGGCATGAAAGAACAGAAGAAGGCCAGAGCCCATTGAGACTGTTCCCCACACTATGTGGGACATTATTTATCTATTATCCCTCAACCAAACATCTAATTTTTTTTAAGACAGTTGCCTCTACCAATTCTTGTGGCAAGGTGTTCCATACAATGGATGATCATATTGGAAAAAGTTTCCCCTTTTGCTGGTTTTATAAGTTTTTACTTCAAGCTGTTTATTATGCAGTCTCAGAACATGTCTCCTTTTGGAGAGTGTTAGACCACATTTTTCCATTAGATCTGGTGAATTTATTAAATTAAAAACCTTAAGCACATCACCTCTTAATCTTCTAGTTTGAAGACAGAAGAGACCAGTAGCTTTTAATCTGTTCTGATAATCCAAGTTTGTTAATCTTGGAATCATTCTAGTTACTCTCCTTTGAACCTGTTCAAGAATTGCTATGTTTTTTTTTGGGTTTGGATTCCATAAAGGGGAGCCATAGTCTAGATACAGTCTAATGTATGCCCTATACAATGGAATAAGGCATTGTTCAGTGCGATTAACAAAAGTATGTTTTATTTGCCTCAAAAGTCTGTTGGTCATGCAAGCAGTTCTAACACAGTGATCATTTGATGTAAGTTTATTATTAACATATATCCCTAAATCTTTTTCACAATTTGATGAGTGAAGTGATAGTCTGTTTATATAATCTATCATTTTTGGATTATTTACACTGAAATGCACTACTAAACATTTATCTTGATTAAACTGCATATGATTTTCATTTGCCCAAAGTGTTAATTTTTCCAAATATTTCTTCAATGCAGAAATATTTTCTTGATTATTAACCTTGCCTCCCAATTTAGTATCATCTGCAAATTTAACCATGAAGTTATTTGGCCATGTTTTAAATCACTGATAAAGAGATTAAACAATGTTGGTCCCAAGACTGACCTCTGTGGTACACCACTTGTCACACTACCCAAATCAGACAAGATATCATTAATTCTGACTCTCTGAGAATGATTTGTCAACCAGTTTAAAGTCCAATTGACAATATCAAGTGACAAACCTAGGTTGTGCATTTTAGTAATGAGTTTTTCATGTGAGATTTTATCAAAAGCTCTACTAAAGTCCAAAAGAATTACATCAGTAGGGATACCCACATCTAGTAGAGTACTTATATTATTGTAAAAAGATATCAGATTGGTGGTGCAGGAATACTTGGGAGAAAACCCATTCTGATTTAAATCATAAATTCCTAATTTTTTACAATCTTGATCTATTGGAGACTTCATTACTCGTTTCATTAATTTACCAGCCACTGAGGTCAGGATAACTGGACGATAATTTTGCACAGAACCTCTATTGCCTTTTTTAAATATGGGAGTAACTATTTCTGAACACCAATCATTTGGTACAATGCTTTCTTGTAAGGATTTGTTGAAGATAATTGACAAATGTAAGAAATATTTATAGAGGTTTCGATCAGAAACCATGGATAAATACCGTCTGGGCCCGGACTAGTATTTTTTTTTAGTTTTTTGACAGCCTGTATAATGTCAGTTGGATAGAATCTATGATAATCTACGTGGTGAACTTTAAATGTACTAATAGGTGATTTTTGAGAGAAGACAGAACAAAAGTACTTATTAAAGAGATTCTATGTTTCTATATCAGATAGAGAATAGCCATTGGTTATAATGGGACCAATGGTCCTTGATACACCTTTTTTACTATTTATATAGGAGAAAAGAGATTTGTGACAGTCTTTTGTGTGAGCTAGTTTAAATTCTAGCTTATTTTTGGCCAATTTAATAGAATTTTTTAAGTTTTTCACAGATAGTCTGTATTTATGTAATAGAGTAGTTTTAAATGGAACAGAACTATTCCTAAGTTTCATAAAAAAGTTTAATTTTTATTTTAATCTGATTTTTAATTTCCTTGTTGAACCAAGGAGGAATTTTTCCTTTATTATTAAATTTCCTTTTAGATGGAATAAAGGTATTTTCCAAATAATGTACAATGTTCTTAAAAAAGTCCCAAGCTTGTTGTGTTGTACAATTAAGAAGATTAGATTCCCAGTTTATGTTTTGTAAGTATTAATAGATTTTAGAAAAATTTGCTTTATTATAATTTTTTGTACAGTATAACTTCCTTTGTGTAGTTTTAAACTGTTGAATTTCAAAAAGAATAGATGAGTGATCACTGGTTCAAAGTGGATCCCAAATTTGTAAATTGCTAATTTGTTGCTCTATGTTAGTAAATAATAGATCCGAAATATTAGGACCTCAAGTGGGTTCAGTAACAAGTTGTTGTAATCTAGTACTAACTACCACATCTATTAGTCCTTTCTCGGCATGGGACTGTCCTGAGAATGAGTCCCAGTTAATATGAGCGAGGTTAAAGTCACCAAATATTACAGTATCTTGAGATTCTGAAAAATGTGTAATTTCTTTAAACATATCAGTTGTGTAATCTGAATTTGCAGATGGAGTCGATAGATGTTACCAATAGTTATATAGGACTACTCCTTCAATAAGATTTTAACCCATATACTTTCAAAGGAAAGGAGAACACACTTCAAAGAAGGAATATCATTTTGTATGTACATACAAACTCCCCACTTGCTTATCTAATCTGTTTTTATGATATAACTTATAACCTGGAATTTCTCTGGACCAAATTGAGGATGCATCCCACCAAGTTTCAGTTACTCCCACCACACCTATATTTAAAGTTTTGCATTTGGCTTCCAGTTCTGCTAATTTGAGTTGGTTTAAAGATCTTGCATTCAAAGCTAGGAATTTATATTTAGTTGTAATAATATTTTGGTAAGTATTCAGAGGCTTGGGAATAGACCCATTCTCCCCCATTGTTTTTAGTTTAAACAATGATTTATGATTTTAATGATACTTTTCCTCATAAGTGTACTACCCCTACGACTGAGATGTAAACCGTCCTAGCAAAACAAGGAAGAATGATATGAAAATTATTCCCAGTGGGTAATACAGGGTATATCCTGCTTAAAACACCACTTTCTCAGCCATTCATTTAGGGCTTTGATTTTCTGCATCATGGTAGATGTTGATCTCAGGACAGGTAGAATTTCATATATACATACACAGCATCCCCTATCAAGTAACAGGTTACATAATGCCACATAGTCCTGTTGTAACTGATTAAATGGGGTGCTGTTTATATCATTAACACTGGCATGTATGATAGCCAGTGGATTTTCTCCCGCATTTTGAAATATTTTAGGCATCATGGAGGTAATGTCAAATACCCTGGCCCCACGGAAGCTAGAACAAGTGCGGTTGCTCTTGTCACTATTGCATACTGCCCTGTCAATGTGCTTAATGATTGAATCTTCCAGGACTAACACTTGTTTTGACACAGTAGGGGTACAAGAATCAGAAACAGGTGAATGTTTAACACACTCTGGAGCGATTAACTTAATAGGTATTGATTTGGTAGCTTGAGACTTACTATGACAAATATTCATGGGCATTAACTCCTGATTGAAAAGTGTTTTTAAACCATTATTATCAATGGAGAGTGATGCACAGGATAAATCATGTAGCACTTCATTGTTTGATACAGTCAATTGCTCAAACCTATTACGAGTTTCAATAGGGACTCTATTGTGTATTTGACCGCCCCTTCTTTTTTAAGACGCTTTGTGACAATAGTCCAGTCATCATTATCATGAGAAGAGGGTGGATAATCATCCACCTTATAAGAGGGGGCAGAGGCAACAGGTATACTAGTACTAGTCATTACAATTGTCTCCTCATCAGGAGGCATAGAAATGCTACCTAAATGTGAAGGAAATTGTTCATTAGAATGAAGTTGTTCATCCATAAGATCAATGTAACTTTCCAATTCCCTAATATCAGTAGAAACTGGTTTAATATTAAGCAGAAACGCTACCTCTGCTTCAAGAGTATTAATCAGATGGCAATTAGCACTTACATACTCACTCCCATACTTTCCCTCACTATACATCAAACATTGCATACACTTACTAAGTTCTTTTTCCATTATTAAAGGTGTATATTTACTAAGTAGAGGATATGCTAAAATTATAGAAACATAGAAACATAGAAACATAGAAGTTGACGGCAGATAAGGACCGCAAGGCCCATCCAGTCTGCCCATTTCTTTTTCTACCTTATAAATGTGCCATCGGCCTTTGCTTTGTCAGTGACCTATCTATTCATAGTCATATGTATTGCTCCCTTATGCCTATCCCATGCCTGTTTGAAGCCCTGCACTGTATTCATAGCCACCACTTCTTGTGGTAAGCCATTCCATGCATCTACCACCCTTTCTGTGAAAAAGAATTTCTCACATTCCCCTTAATCGGCCTCCTCTAATCTCATGCTGTGTCCTCTTGTCCTGTTATTTTTCTTATATTTAAACATGTTAGACTCTTTCACCTTGTTTATGCCCTTAAGGTGTTTAAATGTCTCGATCATATCCTCTCTCCTCCTTTGCTCAAGGGTATACATATTGAGCTCCGTTAATCTGTCCTCATATGTCTTCTGATGCAGTCCCTGCACCATTTTGGTTGCCCTTCTCTGGACTGCCTCAATTTGGTTAATGTCCTTGTGAAGGTGTGGCCTCAATACTGCCGCAGTACTCCAGATGGGGCCTAACCAATGTCTTGTACAGAGGATTATTACCTCCCTCTTACGACTTGTGATACCCCTACTAATACACCCTAACACCCCTAGCCTTACCTACTGCTTTAGAGGTCTGCTTGGATGATTTTAGGTCATCAGTGATGATGATGCCCAAGTCTCTTTCTTCCTTTGTGACTGCTAGCAACTCCCTCCCAGCCTATAAGTGGCTTCAGGGTTTCTCTTCCCTATGTGCATGATTTTGCACTTCTTTGCATTAAATCCCAGTTGCCACTCTTCTGACCATTCTGCTAGTTTATCCAGATCTCTTCTCATTCTGCCCACCCCATCTGGATCATCTACTCTGTTGCAGATCTTGGTGTCATCTGCAAACAGACAAGCCTTACCCTCTAGTCCATCTGCGAGGTCACTAATGAAGATGTTGAATAGGACTGGCCCCAGGACTGATCCCTGAGGTACCCCACTTGTGACTTGCATCTCTTCTGACTGTATACCATTTACCACCACTCTCTGTTTTCTGCCAGTCAACCAGTTTGCCACCCAGTTGACCAACTTCTGACCCACCCCGAGCCTACCTAGCTTATTTATCAAAATTATCTTATCCAAGTTTGTCTAATGCCAGCGGTTTCAGCGTGCCCAGCAGACACAGCAGACATGTGCAAACGCACGTGTCTCTGCGCATGTCTCCACACACGGCCCCACTCTCACACTTGCCCCACTCACTAGAGGGGCAGGTTTTAAGCTGAAAAACTGGAAGTAAGCATCCGTTCACTTCCGGTTTCAGTGTGAAGTAAAAATAACAATATTTACTTAAATTCAGCAGGATTCTGTGAGTTGAAGGTTTACAAGCCCTTAAAAGGGCAAGAGAACCACCAGGCAATAGTGCTTTTAACAGAGAGAGATGTTGTTTTGGGGAAGGAGGTATACTAGCCTATTGCTAGTCCTCCAGGTTCCCACAATGCTCTGCTATTCACTGAAGAGTCAGTTACAAGCAAATGGTACTACACAATACAGCAACAGTTAAAACAAACATATTAATGGTATATCAAAGTATATTGGTACACTGCACTACTCCATCTCTCACCAGAGGTTTGCTATATCGGTAGCAATGCCACTATTAAATGCCCCGCTTGCTAGAGGGGCAGGTTTTAAGCCGAAAAACCGGAAGTAAGCGTCCGTTCACTTCCGGTTTTGGCACAAAGTAAAAATAACGATATTTACAGTCAATTCCATTTGTGTGCCATTCGGATGTGTGCACATTCCACTTAAGGGCACAAAATCACGCTGTCCCGTTTCATTTTCTGTTCAATTCCTGTTAAAGAATTAAGTTCTGTGCACATAGATTTTCGGTTGTGTGCACACATTTCAGGTTGTAATCTTGTATTTCAGAAGCACTTGAGAGATAGTTGTCATTAATTGGCAGCTACTTGTCAGCCTAATTTACTCACTCGTATTGGTATACCCTTCAGTCAGTCATTGTATGCAGGTGTTAAACAACAGCTTAATCAAGGTTAATCAGCTGCTACATTAAATTCAGCCAACAAACCATTCGGTATCAGAAGTCACAATGGATAAGATTACATGAACAGTTTTAACTCTTGAACAAAAAGTGCTGCTGCTCAATAAGGTGCTTGTCCCCGGTGTTACAAGAAAGGAGCTTGCATCTGAGTTTTCTGTTGATGTGTCTTGTGTGGTGCGAATTTTAAAAAAGGGAAAGAATATTGCTGGAATGGAGTGCTGGGGGTAACAAAAACCAGAAAAGAAAGTGAGAAGGCAAAGATGTCCATGTGGAAGATGTCCTTTTATGGTGGTTTACTGCCACCCGTGACCATGGAGTGCCATTGTCTGGTCAGATATTGCACGAGAAGGCAAAAAGTCTTGCCACGAACATGGGCATCGAATCTGAGCCCTTTTCAGGATGGTTATCTTGCTAGAAGGAGCACAATAACATTGGTTATAAGCATGTCCATGGTGAAACGGCAGAGAATAATGCTGAAACATCTGAGAGGTGGCTAAGGGAGGTGGTGCCGACAATAACTTCTGATTTTGCCCCGCAAGATGTTTTTAATGCTGATGATAAAACAGCACTGTTCTTTCGTGCGATATCAGATGGGACACTATCATTTAAAAAGGAACTGATTTATGGCTACAAAATAGCAAAGGAGCAATTATCAGTGATGGTTTGTGCTAATAGCACAGGGACAGAAAAACTACCATTACTGGTCATTGGCAAATCCAAAAAGCCACATTGTTTTAAGGGTGTAAATGTAGAAGCATTACCAGTCCTATACACTGCAAACTCTAATGCCTGGATGACCACAATGATTTTTATTTTTTATTTTAGTTTATTTTATTTAAACAGCAGTTTGGAAAACCTTTGAGCCATAGGCTCATTTACAAAGGTACCTCGTCACAGTAAGACAAACCAAAATACACAGTATAGCAGTACAACACATAAGTATAACAGTAAAATTAAGACATAGATACAAACAAGCTGGTACAGGTAGGATGGATACAAACAACTTTCATGACTGGCTTAAGGACATCGATAAAAAAATGAGGAGGCAGCGAAGGAAAATTGTGGTCATCGTTGACAATTGTCCTGCTCACAAGCCCATCACACTCCATAACACCAAGCTTGTCTTTCTACCCCCTAATTGCACTGCCCTTATTCAGCCTATGGATCAAGGGGCAATAAACTGTCTTAAGCAGCATTATTGGAAAAAAATTGTGAACAAAATTCTGTTGGGGCTGGATTCACAAGATGAATTTGAGTTTAATGCTATGGCCAAAACAATCAATATCCTTGATGCCATACATCTTTTACATGCCGCATGGTGCGATGTCACAGTGCGGATTATTCGGAACTGTTTTAAAAAAGCTGCCATTAGTGCACAACCTTCCCTCCTTGATGATGACTTTCTCCTAGAGCATGTACCCCCACCCCCCAGAATGCTAGCCTCACAGTTCGATGCCTTGGTTGCTGTGAACATCAATGAACCAGCCAGTGGTGAACTTACAGACAGTGACATTTGTGCTTGTGTACTGGGGGAGGGTGGTATGCAAACTGAAGAAGACGAGGACCCAGAGGTTGAGATGCCTACCACTGCCGAAGTCTGGTGTATGTTAACAAAAATTAGGCACTACGTGGACCGAAGAGAGCAGACAGACTTTGGGTGGTTTTACTCTTTCAAAAAAAAAAAATAGAAACACTCAGTAATCGCAACACGAAGCAGGTAAGCATTATTGACTTTTACACCAGTGACTACAGTTATGCAAACTAGCACTTTCACCAGTTTTACAGTTTTTTACTACTTTTTTCTGCTATGAAGTATTTATATTGTGTGTGTCATTTTATAATTAAACATAACTGTTAATAACATCTTCCTGCTTAAAGTGCTGTTATTCACCACATCACCTGTTAACCGCAATCTCCAGATCGCAAATAGGTAGTCCAGATGCCATTTTCGGTTGTCTGCATATTCGGATGTGTGCACAAATTTAGGAGTTCCCAGGCATGTGCACACATCCAGAATAGACTGTACTTAAATTCAGCAAGATTCTGTGAGTTGAAGGTTTACAAGCCCTGAAAAGGGCAAGAGAACCACCAGGCAACAGTACTTTCAACAGAGAGATGTTGTTTTGGGGTAGGAGGTATACTAGCCTATTGCTAGTCCTCTGTGTTCCCACAATGCTCTGCTATTCATTGAAGAGTCAGTTACATGCAAATGGTACCACACAGGGTTGAAAAAAACAATGTTTCTCTATGA
This sequence comes from Neoceratodus forsteri, assembly GCA_016271365.2. NCBI lineage: Eukaryota > Metazoa > Chordata > Ceratodontiformes > Ceratodontidae > Neoceratodus > Neoceratodus forsteri. The sequence continues at coordinate 759,473,330 of CM057455.1, read as the reverse complement.
TCCTTCCCTTCCTACTGCCAAACAGGAAGTTCCTGTTGACAGTAAAATCCAGTGGCTATAAAAGTAGAACTGGCTTAGGGTGGGTGGGATGGAGAGCAATTAGTAAGAAAAAAGGCTAGCAACAGGAAGTTGTAATTTGAGTCACCCGCTTTTATAGTGTCTAAGCCACACCCCCAATTAAGCTCTCTCTCTTCCTACTGGTTTAGCAAAGCAAGTTGATACAGTACCCTTCACAGCACAGAACACACACTGACTTTCTTTCTTTTCTTTTTTTAACCCTAAATAAGACCCCTTCTACTTCTAACAAAGTATCTGTCTGCTTAATCTCAACAGACCCTGACTCCTGCTGAAATATGAGTGTTAAATTAATAAGAAAATGTAGCTTCTTTTAGTTAGCTGCTTTCTGCTGTACAAGCAAGGCTAGTAACATTTCTCTATTTATTTAGTACTAGGATTACAAACACCTTAGGACCAGAGGTTCTTTTACTAAGGTTCCACATCATATAACAATAAAGGTGTAACACAACAATATTAAGCAGATATAAACAATGAGAAATAACAAGTGTCAATACACATTAATGGTACAAAACAGCAATAATGAAGCAGTAACAAACATTAAAAATTACAAGAGGGGTTGACACAATAAGGGGACAAGTCAGGAAATAAGGAACAAAATTGACAAGTAAGGGATGGGGAAGGAAGGGTGTGGAGGGAGGTGGCGGTTTTAAGTGAGACTTTGTCCAAAAGTGCGGGAGTAGAAGAAGTTCTGAGGGGGCCTAAGGCAGGGTGGGAGGACAGGCACAAGTGATGGGGTGGGGGAAGTAGTGGTGGGGGACACAAGCAAAAGAAAGGAGGTTAAGAGAGTAGGAAAGGTAGAAGAGAGGTAGGGGTGTGGTGGGTGGCTATGGATGTGAAAGTGGGGGAGAGGGATGAGGGAAGAAGATAGTGGGTAATGGAAGGGGAAAGCAGAGAAGGGAGGGAAGAAGTGAGAGGAGGTTATAGTGGGGAATAATGGAGGGGAAAACAGGGAAGGGAAGGAGGAGGAGGGAGAAGGAGAGGGGGAACTAGAAGAGAAACGGTGGAGGTGAGCTAATAGAGACAGAGGAGTGGAAGAGGGAAAGGGACAGAGTGAGTAGAGAGGAGGATATGGGGTTTAACAGGTTTTGAACAATTGTTCATATCTTTTAATCAGCTTGGGACACAGTGTGTACAAAATGTGTTATATATAGCTGAATTTCTTCCTTCTTTTTTTCTGTTTTTATACAGTATTTTGCATTCTCCCCATCGCTATTTTCCATTAATTTTTTGACTATATTTTAAGAATTGTATCACAAGTATTTCTGGACCTCTTAAAATGCTAATAAATGATAGCATCAATCAGTTCACTTTCAGGAGTTCTAGGGTAGGCTTATTTTATCTATGTTCTCCCCTCAAATTTACGTCCTTGACCTCTGTTGGCTGGATGAATCACCCAGCCCTATCACCTGCTGACCCACCACAAGTTTGTGCATGGAAGGCTCTATAGCAAGGAGTCTCAGCATAGTCCTGTCATTATTCAGGTGACCCTTGAGTGATTTCCCCCTGGTTTTTCCCCAGTCCACCTTCTGCACTCCACCAACTTTATGGTGCTGCAGTGTCTTATGGTGGCCTCAGACATCAGCATTGCATCTGGTTGCAACAGGCTTCCTGGTCTACCACAGAAGTCACTACACTGCTGTCTGTAATACAATCTGTTACCTAGACTGGGAAAGTGCTGCCATCTGCAGTGCCACATCTTGCCTGGCACTTGATCCATATGACTCAAGTCTGCTCCAGATCCTGGGTCGTCAACATGGCAGCATAATGCACTGCTTTTGGGTCACTCGGTCAACCCCATGGCCATTATGATGGAGCATCTATGAGATGCACCTATGCCCAGCTGGACCTGCTGCAGCCGATGCCCTTCTGGACAGCTGCAGGCATAAAAGCACAAAAGTGCGCACAGGGTGGTGGTGCTCAAGAGACATTAATGAACACAAAACAGAAATTTGGACACTCACCTCCAAATGAACATATACCACTTGGCAGAAATAAAATGCCCCTGTTGGCCCAACTGATGCATTTCAGATGATCCTGTCCTTTATCAAAGGCTGCAGGCATTATTTTTTGAAACTGTGTCTCATTGTGGCTATTGGATGGGGTTTACAGCAGCACGCATACAACTTTGAACACACCTGCCCATTGCATTCATAATTAATTAGACCATCTATGTGATGGTCTAGGTGACTTAGTCAGAGTTCAGAGAAGGGGCACAGACTGTCCGCGGCAGGGGGATGTGGTAAATCACAGCCCCCGACAGCTCTGGCTCCAGCAGAGACAGTAGTGGCACCATAGAGTTGTGTCAGCTGGAAAAGAAGATACAAAACATCACCCATGGACAGGAGCCAAAAGGTATATTTGTCTCATCTATCAGCTACCCCAGTCTGATGCCCCAGACCACCTTGTGCTGTGTTCACTAAGGGATATGGTCAGACACAGCCCCAAGACACCTGCAGCTGCTTCGTAAAATATTATCTTATTGCAATGCAGAAGATACAGCCTCTTCAACATTTGCCCCAGATACAAGGTGGGTGCATGAATTGGAAGCTCCAGTACTTGATGTGCAACAGAACTCTGCAGATTCTCAAAGGCTGACAGCAAAACCAACAAAAGGGCTCAAAATCTTATTTATTTTAATATGAAGAAAAAACTGTAAAAGTTAGCTTCAAAAACCAAGACACACCAGGTCAAAAATTAAAACAAAATAAAAGCACCAGAAACTAAATCCAGCTAAATGCTAAAATTCTCCTAGGATTTGGTTTCCAGAAGAACCATTAGTGGTGGAACTACTGTACCTTGTTAAAGAGAGTTACCCTTTTGAAAAAGTAGTTACTCAGATGTAATGTTTTGTGCCTTTGTTTATTTCCATATGCATCTGATTTGTTTTATGTGACTTGTTAAGTGCTTTGGTTGAACCTTTGTAATGGACATGTACTAATAAACTTACAATGAGCTACACAACTTGTTATATTAGGAACCCAGCTGCTAGGAGAATAGGATTGAATGTTGCAATCAGTGTTTATTGCTCTCTTAAAGGCCTCTGGTTTTTTTCCTCTTTTTAAAATTTAGAATCAAATTTAGATATGGGACTTGCATTTTCCCAAATGCATACATTTTATTTGATGGTCTCTTAATGAATAAAATATATGCTCCAGCTTGGACACAAACCTGGGTCAATTTGCATTTCCAAGTTACCAGTTTTCAATAAAATAAACCATATGCAGAAGTATGTTTTCATATATTGTGTCCTATACCAATCCATAATGAATTACAATTGTAATAAAGGTGCGATAGAGATAAAGTCCCAAAGTAGAATGTCTAGGCTGTATCAGATTATACTTGACATTCTCAGTGCATTACAGATTGGTCCCCATGTTCAGCTGGCCAGGATTGCACTGCCCCTGCAAAGCGCCAGCGATAGCACAGGGACAAACAAACAAGAGCATTTTAATCATGTGTTGCACAGTGTGTAGAGGAATGAGTAAAATAATAAAATATAGCCCACTATTTATTGTACTTGATGAAGTTCACAGGTGAGATGAACATGCAGTTGTACAAGTTGAAAGGAGATCTTGGTGGTAAGCTGGCGCCTGCAGGTGGCAGGGAAGAGCTGTCAGCATGGGATAAGTTTTCCCTTTGCTTCCTTGCTGCACCAGGTTTCCTACATAACTAGGAAGGCTTGAGGGGGCTTACAGTGATGAAATAGAAGGCACTAGTACCAGATGGGACTTTCTGACATATTTTTCTAGAAGCATTTGACTGGGCACATAGGGTATCCTGGCTCCTCGGACATGCAGTCTCTAGTGTGTTCTATATTTATTTGTAGAGGATTCTTGTGTTTTTTTACTTTGTGGATTGTGGCTTAGGGTTATATATTAAACTCCATTTTCATCCTTCTTGATGCTGAAAGACTGTGGCGTTAACTCCCGCATTGCTAACCATCTGTGCCTGTCTATGTAGAATTTTATCTCAAATCAGACATACCTCACTAAGTCAGGCCCGGTACTGAGAGAGAGAGAGAGAGATAGAAAGCCACCAAGCTGTGCAGCTTTGCAATGTCATTCTCAGTAATAGCAGGGTGGTGAGCTGCAACATCTTTGTTTTGTTTCCAGAATGTTTTGCAAATGCTTGTAAACACATTATTATCTGGGTGGGATGTGGGGTTAGAGATAATGTTGATGATTTGTGAGTTGAGCTAGCTGTTCAAATGGCAGTTTATTCCCACTTGCAGTTTCACAGTACACTAACAGAGTAATGTTTGCCAGGTACCATGCAAACCTCCAAATAGAATTGCCTTAAAAGGCAGTTCAATCTCTCAATGGGATCTTTTTTTGTTTAATCACGTATCTTTTTTTTTTAAACCAGTCAGTGAAAACAAATGTTGTTCAACAGGTATTCCTTCAGGTGTTAGCCTCTTTGCTGTCACACGTGATATGATTAAGCTGTTCAGTGGTAAGAGAGATGTGTCTCTCAACAACATTCTTTAGCTTGGATTTCTTTTTTGCAGATGGCATAATAGTTTGGGCTCCGTCTTTTTCCCCCAGTAGTTTGTTCAGGCGTTCTTGATCCATCAACTGGAAGGGCATGGGTATGGTATCTGACATTGCTTTTTTTATTTCTGTCAGTGAGATAGTAAAAAATGGCTACCACTTTCACTTTTCGAAAGATGTCAAGGTCACAATGAAGTGTCAGGTGATTAGGCAGACAGTACTGGGACTTTTGTAACCTTGGTTTCTGTTAACACATACTGTAAATATATGTCCAAGACAATCAGAGACTGGAATTTCACCTACCCATTTTTTAACCACATATAGATATCACCCATGGAAGGCATCATGGATTCTTCAACTCAGATTAGGAGCTTTACATCACAAAGTCACAAACAATTTCATTAAAGTCACTACTCTGAGGAGGTGTAAATAACTGCATAGCTGGAATGCAAATTGTTACCTCTACGGGAAAATACTACACAGTGGAAAGGTATTTAAACAGTTCGGATCTCTCTCATTATGTTCCACAGGATAACTGATGACATGGCGTGCAGCTTAGGTGTTCAGGCACCCGATAGTTATCTAGTAGAGACTGACAGTTCATGCTACTAACTGAGGCAGTTGCAAATAGCAAGTAAACTGTGATACCAGCTGCATAACTTCACCATACCCACAAGCATGCAAAGGGATGATTCGGGTCCTCCTCGATACCAGCTGCATGACTTCACCATACCCACAAGCATGCAAAGGGATGATTCGGGTCCTCCTCGATACCAGCTGCATGATTTCACCATACCCACAAGCATGCAAAGGGATGATTCGGGTCCTCCTCGATACCAGCTGCATGACTTCACCATACCCACAAGCATGCAAAGGGATGATTCGGGTCCTCCTCGATACCAGCTGCATGACTTCACCATACCCACAAGCATGCAAAGGGATGATTCGGGTCCTCCTCAACACTGACATTAAACCTCACAGTCCTACTCCCCATGCAAAAGGAATGGAACTGGTGAGTGAGCATCAGACCATACCTGGCAGCGAAGCAACCTTCCTGACACATGCATGGCAGTGTCCATGGATCTCCACAATTGTGACCCATACCTCTTCACTACTTCAACACAACCAATCACAGTTTGGGCAAGAGGTAAATAACAAAATATGTACTTTAAAGTTCATCGGTGGTGCTAGTTTTGAGTCAGAACACCTTATAGGGTTTGTATCACTATTTATTAATGCTTTCTCTTTTTTAATTGTTTTATTCCTAAGTCATTTCTTATTCTTTTTATGGTATAGATTTATTGTTTGATGATCAATGATAAGCAACTAGCAGAGCTTAAGCAGCTGGAGTTATTTTCTTTGTTTAGGAAACTCTGGAGTTTGTTTCTGACAGTTGCTGCTTGAGGCTTGAATCCCTGTGAGCCCAGACCCAGACTAGTGCCTGGGTTAGTGGTGAGATGCAGGTTCAGGACTCATGACTAGCAGTGCTAGCACTAGCATTGTGGCATTATCTCAGACATTTTCAGAGACAGACACAGGGATAGAGGAAGGGATAGCTAAGGGGAAAAACATAGGTCTTATCAAGTGAATAACTTTAGCTTTTTAAATCATTAATTCTAATAGCTTCATATGAAGTCCGAACTATCCATTGTTTACCTGACACAAAATGAACACCCAGGTAATAATGAGTTAAGGAAGGTTGCTCTGTATAGTTAGCAATGTCTAGTGTAAGATATAGAAACAGTTGGGTGAATACAAGGGATTTCAAATGAGCATACATGCCATTTTCCCGATAATGTAACTACTACAATTTTAAAAATCCAATCTCAAGGTCAGAACTTTGCAAAATTCAAATTGTAACTTCTATTTTGCTTTCTCCAAGATTAAAATTTGAACTTCAAATATTTTAATATTGAAGGAGCAGTGAAAAGAATACATAGCACAGCTTCTATTTTGTTAAATTATTACTCATGCGAGTACATTGCATGACCTCACAAAAGCACTTCTGGGGCATATACCTCTATTTAGAGAGCCCTACTGCAAGTGGGACAAGCAGAGCCGGTCACATGTCAAGTGCGTGGAGATGCACACAGAGACACGTGCATTTGCGTGTGTCTGCTGTGTCCACTGGGGACACTGGGGTGTTGGGCAGACCTTAAGGATGAAGACACTAGGTGAGCAGCACAAATCCTTGAACAAGTAATTGTATTTGTATACACAGTTGCACAAGAACCTATAAAATGGCTCAGATTAAGGGGAAGTGAGGTAAAAATAAAAAGAAAATGTGCTCCCAGTGTAGCATGTTTGTTGAAGATACACCTAATCAGGAGTTTGTTTGTGATAAATATTTCTTGGTCAGTACACTTCAAGAAGAAATCTGTCAGTTGAGCAAGAGACTTGAGACCTGAACAGAAATAAAGCTCCTTGAAAACTTTATTGATGAAGCAGTGTTTGAAACTAGTATTAAACACACTGATTGTATTGGTAACACACCAACTGAAGTATTATCACCCCCCTATTGAACAGTACTCCCCTTTGAGGATTCACCCCCCCCCCCACAAGCTATGTAAAACAACATGTAACGCCATTAGCTTTGTCTAATAAATTTGAGAGCCTCGCAATGGAAGAGGACAGCCTTGCTGCTACCTCTACCAAAGATATTAAGTCAACTACCCCTTACCACCAAAGTACACAAGAACTGAACCAGTACATAAACCCCCCTTGTTTTACTAGGGATATCGTAGTAATTGGTGATTCAATATTAAAGGGAGTTGATACTGCTGTTTGTGAGGAGTGGAAAGCACATGTGACAGTAAGTACACTTCCTGGGGTGTTGACTAGCAATATTGTGTACCTCCTGGATGGACTACTGGAAAACACATCCAATCCTATTGTCCTGCTTCATGTAGGAACCAATGATTTTGCCACACAGAATATGGTAGACATTCAGGCTGATTATGTAAAACTTGTGCACCAGATTAAAGAAAAAATTGGGAAACTTACATTATCTGGGGTTTTACCCACCAATGGGAAACAATCACATAGAAATTCATCTATACATAAGTTCAATTCCTGGCTAAGGCAACTATGCCTTTCCGAAAATACTGGATAGATGGACAACTCCGTTACATTTGATAATGCAACTTGCTTTAAAGGGAATGGTTTGCGTCTGAACCACTTTCGTACTAGAATTTTTTTGGGAAAAAATAATGAAGTATTGAAATTTCATTTAAACTAGAAAATTAGGGAGGGTTGCCAGGGATAATAAATACCATAGTAAGGCAGACACCAACTGGACATATTTCAACAACTGCAGCTGGAAGGAGGTATTGATAAATGCTTGAAGTCTGACCAACAAATTTGATGAGCTCAAAAACCTACTGGCTTCAAATGACGTCCAGATATCCCTAGTTACTGAAACCTGGTGGGACAAGGCCGATACCAGGGAAAAAACTATCCAAGGTTATAATGTCTTCTCTAAAAGTAGGAACTATAGAAAAGGGGGAGGAGTGGCTGTCTACCTCCATGAAACTATAGAATGTGAGGAGATTGCAACTGACACAGGTGATACTGAATCAATCTGGATTAAGCTACCCCCCCCGAGGAGAACCCCCACTTACCATCGGCTTAGTTTACAGACCCCATCAACAACCTTTGATATTGATAAGCAGCTACTTAATTACATTGCAAATTTTGAACCATCTAACAATATAGCGATCTTTGGGGATTTTAATTTACCTAATATCAATTGGACATTGGCAGCAGCAACTACTAAAAGTGATAGACTATATATGGAAATTTTTGATCAGCTCGGGTTAGAACAGATGGTCCTACAACCTACTGGAAATGATAAAATTCTAGTTTTGATTCTAACTAACATGGTCAATTGTATATCTAACATCTCCATTAGCGCACCCTAGGGGAGCAGCAACCATAATATAGTCAAATTTCAAATCCTAGGTAATCAAATGAAAAGGGCCTCTGGCTCAACTGAAATATTAAATTTCAAAAGAGCCAAGCTAGACAAAATAGAATCCAGCACGACTAGCTGGGATTGGGCTAAAGAGTTTACCAAACTACCGCTTGAATTAAAATGGAACTTAACGCTTAATAAACTGAAAAATCTTATTAAAGCATGCATTCTAACCATAAAGAAATATGATGCAAATGAAAGACTAGCACCTGTTTGGATGAGCCCCTCAATAAAAAAACTAATTAACAGGAAAAGTAAAATGTTCAAGTCCATAAAGCATAGTAAAAATCAACTTCTCATTAAGTATAGGGAACTGGTAAAAAAAGTGAAAGCCAAAATTTAAAAAGCTAAATCACAGTAATGAGTTCAAACTGGCTAGTCAGGTTAAGAACAATAAAACAGCCTTCTTCTCCTATATTAATCAATTAAAGGGAAAAACTAATAGCATAGGTCCCTTTTTAAATGAATCTGGACAAATTGCTAACAACAAAGAAGCTGCGGATATACAGAATGGTTATTTCTGTACTGTATTTAACAAAGATAACATTGATCTATCAAAAACAGTCCCAACATCATCTCCTGGTCAGGTAACCATTGAACCCAAAGAGGTACTTGACATATTAAGGAAATTAGATGTGAATAAATCACCAGGGCCTGACAGGATTCATCCCAAGATTCTTAAAGAGGCAGCTGAGTTCATTTTCCTACCCCTAACCAATATATTCCAACATTCTATAGACACTGGGGAAATGCCTTATGAGTGGAAAGTTGCCACAGTAGTACCTATATTAAAAAAGGAACCAAAATCGAATCCTGCAAATTTTTGACCAATCGGTTTAACTTCAATCTTATGCAAGATTCTAGAAAGCATTATTAAAGATCATATCCTAAAATTCATCAAACAATCTGGGCTAATTGATCCCTTGTAACATGGGTTTACTAAATCTAGGTCCTGCCAAACTAATTTGCTAACTTTCCGTGATTCTGTCAGCAGGGAAATAGACATGGGAAACCATGTTGACACTGTGTTTTTAGATTTTACCAAGGCTTTTGACAAGTTCCTACATATAGAGCTTGTAGATACCCTTGCATCCTACCAACTAAATACTAACATCCTAAACTGGATTACTGGTTGGCTTAGGGGAAGGAAACAGAAGGTATCCATCAATGGAATACTATCTGATTGGGCCTGGGTCACTAGTGGGGTACCTCTGGGCTCTGTCTTGGGCCCCTGTCTTTTTAATATTTATATTGCTTCACTCAAAATTGATGTACCCAATATATGGATTTTGAAATTTGCAGATGATTGTTGGTTAGGTACTGTGGTTAATGGCCCTGAAAATTATGTCGCTCTTCAACTAGCCCGCGATAGAATTCTCCACTGGACTGACTGTAGCAAATTACTCCTAAATACTAATAAATGCAAAGTTATGCACCTGTGCACCCATAATAATCATTATGTATACAAGCAGTAACTTACCAAGAAAAAGATTTGGGAATAACTGTCACTCCTGATTTGAAATTTAGATAGCATTGCAGTACCCAAATTAAAAAAGCCAACCAAATACCAAATTGCATCCTCAGACACATTACTAGCAGAACAAGCATTTGTCAATGCCGAATGTTGTCTTGCTGCCATTGGCAGTGCAGGAGTTAGAGAGATGCAGCATAGGAGTGGCAGTCAAGTATTGGACTGATGCCAACCCACCCCCACCCTACAGAGAGTGAGAGGCATTAGGGTGTCCCTGTGGGTGTTTGGTAGTGCAGTGCGGGAAAACAAGCTGGGCAAGATGTGAAAAATGACAGCTGCACAGTTCATAAGGAGGTGTAATTAAATGGCAGTGCTGAAAATGTGGCATACAAATATACAAAAGTTGCGGAGTTGCAAGGGTGCGTGGCAAATATGCAAGGCATGCTTGCAGCACTGGCAATTTGTGGGTGTTCGGCACCAAATTTTCAACATAGGCATTTTAGCACCTCTGCTCATGTACAGTGTCACTGTAATTTCCTCAAAGTGTCCCAAGAAGTGATTTCGCTCAGCGACCACGCTATTCCATGCTGGAAGTGCAGAAACACATTTTGGGCAGGATATGTGAAGTGACAGCTGCACTGTTCATCAAGAGGTGTGTAAAATGGCAATGGGTGGAAATCCAGAGTGAAAATATCACAAGGTACGCATGCGTATAATCTGCCAACGCACGCCGTAGAAGACAGTCATTTTATGGAGTATCAGCCCAAATTTTCAACACAGGGATTCTAGGAGCTCTGCTCATGAACTGTGTCACTGTCATTTTCATAATCTGGCCCAAACACTGATTTCCCACAGCGACTGCGCAATTGTGTGCCGGAAGTGCGGAAACACATTTTGGGTAGGATGTGGGAAATGACAGCTGTACTGTTCACAAGGAGGTGCAGAAAAATGCCAATGCTGAAAATACCATGTTAAAATATTGCGAATGCGTGAAGTTACAAGCCAGTGTAGCAACTGCGCAACGCACGCTTGTAAAACAGGCATTTCTTGGATTTTTTCCACCAAATTTGGAATATAGGCTTTTTGAGAGGCCACCTCATGAACACTGGCATTGTCATTTCATTAATGGGTCCCAAAAGGTGATTTCATGCAGTGACTGTGAAATCACCTTCCGAGGCCGATTAACGCCATGACAGTGACAGAATTCATGAGGAGGGGCCCCAAAAACCCCATAATTGAAAATTTGGTGCCAAAATTCCAAGAAATGCCTGAGATATGCAACAAAGTTGAAAAAACCCTATTCATTGCATTATACAGCTTACCGGCATTTCCTCAGTTCGCGGTCAACTTTGAAGAGTGCAGGCGTGTTCCCAGTCCACTGAAGATCATCACGCCAGAGTCCTGAGGTAAGTATGGGGTGGGGGTGAGGGAGGCAGGGTGCGCAGTGGGTGGGTGCGGGTGGGGGAGGCGGATCTAGACTACGAGGGACGGTTTTCGTTTTCTAGGTAAACAAAAAAAATAAAATGTTGGGGACAGTTTGGCCATTGCAAGGTATTTGGCATGCTGAGTGGGCTCCCAGCGTGCTGCCTAAGTGGCTTTAGAGGCGTAAGTAGCCGGCCGGGGATTGGGCACCCACGGGCACACAACACGGGTAATGCTGCCGGGGATTGGGGCACCCCGGCTGGCAAACAAAAGTGCCGGGGAGGAGCCAGCTGAGGGGATTGGGCACCCCCGGCATTCAACAGTTGGGGGTGATGCCGACGGTGAGTGGCTCCGTCGGCGCGCAAAGCAAGTGCGTGGGGTGCGAGCTAAGAGGCTTGGGCACCCCTTGGCATTCCACATCTGCGGGGGGGGATGCTGACAGGGATTGGGCTCCCCCGTCAGCACACAAGCATGGGGGGGTTGCCGACAGGGGGATTGAGCACCCCTGATGTCGACAGAGGTGAGGCGGCCGCCCGCTCGCCGACCATGGCCATAATGGCGGTGAGCAAGTCAAGCAAAGGACCGCTGCATATGATGATTGCAGCGGACCTTTGCTTTGATGTGCTCTCCCCATTATGTATGCATGGTGTGGCGGTGGCATGCAGGCTGATTGGGGAATGAGGGACGCACCTACTGATGTGTGCCCTGCATTTGCCCAACAGCAGCTGCGCCCCCAAGACCCGCACTGTCACAAGATGTTTCTTGCGCATGCGCGCAAGCCAACATAAAAAGGGAAGTAATTCTCCTCCATACACTGTCTTAGTCAGACCACACTTGGAGTATTGTATCCTGGTTTGGTCACCTTATATTCAAGAAGATATCACAAGGCTTGAGGGAGTCCAATGTAGGGCCACTAAGGTTATAGAAAGGATGTGTAATAAGACCTGTAAGGATAGACTTATATCACTAAACTTGTACATGCTTTACTACAGGAGACTTAGAGGGGATATGTGCCTCCTTTTCAAAGCTACAACTGATCCAACCCTCCAGGATGATCTGGGGATTATACCTAGTGAACACAGAACAAATACTAGGAAACATATTAAACAACTAGTCTTAGCTAAATGGAATACACTGCGAAGAAAAAAATGGTTTAGTAACAGAGTCATTCAAACATGGAATAATCTCCCAGTAGCTGTAGTAAATTGCCCTGATATGGATTCTTTCAACTCAAGCTTAGATCTAGCCATCGGAGATGATGTGAAATTCTATTTTGGGTAACATACTTGGCAAGCACCACGGACTTATTGTCCATATTCACTTGACTCTACCTACTGTATGAAACCTATGAAATCTTCAGATAGCAGTAGCATACAGATAGCTGAACTGATTTACTCAAGCACGTTGTAAGTATCATTAACACCCAAAGTTGCCTAGAGGCTAAAACTACTAACTGCCATTAATCAACAAAGGAAATAGAAATGAATTGCTAATTGTGTGACTAATTTTCAACACATGGAATTCTGTAGTTAACATGGACACACAAGGATTTTTGGTGTCTTCCTTAACAAGGAATGCATTCAGGAATTTAGTTAATTGTGTCCTGCTGATACTACACTGACATGACACTCCATCAATACTTTAGCCCCATAACAGAGAGCAACTGCTGGTAGCAAGAAAGAAGCATGAAACAAGTGGGAGCCTGTAAGCATAATGCAGTGCAAATCACTTGATCACATGAAGTCGACTCTGGTACACTGACCCTATTTATGTGCCATTTAAAGCCAAATCCTTGCACTGAGGTGTAAGAAGAGTGAAGAGCACTATAGTTATTTGAGCAACGCTAAAGTGTTCCAATGTTTCCCAGAAGCTGCACCATCCTTTCTCCTACTAAAAGCAGGGCTCAGTAAATCTCATTCTTAAGTTAAGAGCATATGAGACGTTGGTGGAAGGGCTTGCTTTTTGCAGTTTGTTGTCTGGTAGCTGGCTGCTATAGTACTTGAATTGCCTCATAAGCCACTGGGGCTTTTTGACATCCTCATCTGAAAATGAACTCAAAGTAATGTTAAAAAAAGGTTTTTAGACTAAATACTATTAAAAGTGCCTTGTACATCAGCTCCATGGTGCTGAGTAGTGAGGCATTACCCTGGCACAATGACGACCTGGGTTGCACCTCAAACCTGCACATCAGGAGCGGAGACTAGCAGGGAGGCAATTAAAGCATCCTTTGGAAGTTTCCCTCCCAGAAGATGGGCCATGCTGGACCAGTCCTGTGGGTTACTTGGTGGAGATGTTCTTTGCAGTGTGGGTGATCACATGCTGCTGAACATCCTTGCCCCCAGGATGCTGTTGTGACCACACAAATGTGGGAGGTGTGATGGGCCCCTGAAAATGGAAAGCACCGGCCCAGCTGACCGGATGATGGGTGCTGTGTTCCCCCATGCCCCAAAGCCTCTTACAGTACCCTACTTTGATCCCCTTGCCTCTCTCCATGTTCCTGGTCAAGGCAGTAGAACTCTTTCTCCCCGCCTTTGTTCCCTGAAAGGGGGGCCCCCTGGAAAGGATATGCTGGGTGTAGCAGGGCACAGGAACAACAGAGAATGAAGAAGATGGCAGTGGGGAACAGGCTGGTGGGAGTGGATTAAACAATGCATGGCCTGAAGGAGTGGCCATTTAGGAGGGGGGGCAGGGTGGCAGGAAAGGAGCAAAACAAAGTGTCCACTAACAAGCCTTTGGTTTTAAGAATTTAAATTTAGATACAAATAAATAATTAAAAAGAACCTGTGTGGAACTTAATATATGTGTCATATTTATTATATGAATGGTGCTAAATATATTGAAGTCATATTATGTTTGATTAGATTAATATACCACAGGGTGCACTGTGAGAATTAAATGTTAAATTGTTGAAAGAGTCTTCTTGGAAAATTCTAACTAATTTTATCTTAAACAAGCAAGCTGTTCATGTTTAGCAGTTTATGTATAGTAATGTGGTATTTGGCTTCAGGAACAATTGATAATTTAATAATTAAATACCTATTAAAAACTGTTTTTCTCATTTTATTAAACTCACTTTTAGTGGAAATAAATTTTATTTGTCTTCACCTGTGGCAACCACAAATGAAGAGTTGACACAATAAAGAACATCAGACCAGAGGACTCAAGGAAACAAAGATAGCAGAAGAACAGAAAGAAAAACCTAAAAGATCCTGGATTTAGTTCCTCCTCTCAAGAAAGAAAGTTTATGTCAAGGACTGATGATATTGCACTTTGCATTTTGATATTTAATAAGTTGTAGTGAGAAAAAAATACTATGACCTACTGGGAATTGAACTCAGGCCCCTGGAATACCATCACAGTAGTCTAAACACTGAACTACAAGCTCATATGATTGGACCAGGGTTCCTAGACACAATTCCTTTTGTGTTGTATTGCAAGTCCTGCAACTAGGAACAACAGTGATATCAATTAGATTGTGTTGATACAGTAGCCACGGCTTGGCAATTAAATCACAAATTGTAGTCAGAAACAATAATGTGACATTCTGGGTATTGAACCCAGGTCCCTAGCATACCATTCTGGTGCTCTTAACACTGTGCTAAAGGCTCTCATTATTGGGCCAGAGGTTCCCAGATACACATCCTTTCTCTGGTATTGCAAATTCTGCAACTAGGAACAATCGACATGACAGATGTTTTTTTGTGCAGTAGTAGTTAAGAGCCTGCATTTGCAAAATTCAGCATAGGCTCATAACATAGAACATAGAAATTTGATGACAGAAAAAGACCTCCAGGTCCATCCAGTCTGCCAATTATACCCCACCCCATAGGTAACCCTAGACCCTAACCCTTTGCTCCCTTCCCCTGCTTCTCCCCTGATGGAGACTCCAGTCCCTGTTCCTTTTCCAGGTTCCTCCAACTTTTGGTTATTCCGATGTGTTTATCCCATGTCACTTTAAACTCACCTATCATTTTGGCCTCAACCACTTCTGCTGGCAATCTGTTCCAGGGGACCACCACCTTCTCCATGAAGTATTACCCTCTCTTGTTCCCTCTGAACTTTCTTCCTTCCCACTTCAATTTGTGCCCTCTAGTTTTCATACTTCCCTCACCTTGTTGGTACCCTTCAAATATTTAAATGTCTCAATCATGCACCCCTTCTACATCCCTATCTCCAGGAGATACAGATCTAACTCTTCCAGCTTTTCCTCATTGGGCTTCTGATGAATGTCCTGTACCATTTTGGTCACCCTCCTCTTAACTATCTCCACCCTATCGATATCCTTACAGAGGTGAGGTCTCCAGAACTGGACCCCATACTCATAACTTTGTTTTTTTCTAATATTTTTACACTAAATCTTCAACATAGCCTTCTTATGATCCCACCTCATGAACAAGGGCAGAGAAAGGTTTCAACTCCTGTCTGAAGGGTGATTTTATGCAGGGACCATGAAATAACCTTTTGGAATGTGAAAAAACATTTTGGCCTGGATTTGAAAAATGACAGCTGTGACATTCATGAGGTGTTGTATAAATATGGCTATGTTGTAAATTTGGGGTACAAATATTGAAAATTAACAAAGGTACAAGCCTGCGTTAGCAAAATTCAATGTATGCTCATAACTTTGTTTTTTTTTTATATTTAAACACCACATTTTCAACATAGCCTTCTTAAGACCCCACCTCATGAACAAGGGGAGAGAAAAGTTTCAACTCCTGTCAGAAAGGCGATTTCATCATGAAATCACCTTTTGGGATGTAAAAAACATTTTGGTCTGGATCTGAAACTACAGCTGTCACATTCATGTAGTGCCGTAAATATATTGCTTTGTTGTAAATTTGGGGTAAAAATATTGAAAATTACCAATGTTATGAGCCTGCATTCACAAAATTCAGTGTAGGCTCATAATTTTGTTGTTCTTAATATTTTCACACCAAATTTTCAGCATAGTCTTCTTATGACCCAACCTCCTGAACAAGGGTAGAGAAAAGTTTCATCTCTTGTCCAAAAGGTGATTTTGTGCAGGGACCACAAAATTACCTTCTGGAATGTGAAAAAAAAAACATTTGGGCCAAGGTTTGAAAAATGACAGCTGTGACATTCATGAGATGTTGTATAGATATGGCTGTGTTGTAAATTTGGGGTAAAAATATTGAACATTACCAAAGTTACAAGCCTGTATTCACAAAACTCATCGCAGGCTCATAACTTTGTTGTTTTCTAATATTTTTACACCAAATTGTCAACATAGCCTTCTTATGACCCCACCTCATGAATAATGGCAGAAAAAATTGTCAACTTCTGTCTGTAAGGTGATTTCACCATGAAATCACCTTTTGGGATAAAAAAACATTTTGGCCAGGATTGGAAAAATGACAGCTGTCACATTTATGAGGTGCTGTAAAGATATAGTTATGTTGTAAATTTTGGGTAAAATTGAAATATTGAAATATTGAAAATTACCAAAGTTACAAGCCTGTATTTGCAAACTTCAACGTAGGCTCATAACTTTGTTGTTTTGTAATATCTTTACACTAAATTTTCAACATAGTCTCCTTATGACTCCAACTCATGAACAAGGGCACGGAAATTTTCAACTCCTCCTCAAAAGGTGATTTCATGCAGGGATCATGAAATCACGTTTTGGGACAGATTCACTTAGAGTCACTGCAATTGCTCATGATGTGAGGTCCCAGAAAAGGCATGTTGAAAATGTGGGCCAAAAATACGCAAAAATAGCCAAGTTATGTCAGTAAGTTCAAAACACCATTGAGATACATTGAACTGCATACCTGTTTCTTCAGTTCACAGTCCAGCTGTGAAGAGTGAAGATGTGTCTGTGGTCCAGAGAGGATTACGGCATTGGACCCACCGATGGGTAAGTAAGGGCTTTGGGGGTGCGGGGTGGTGGGTGCTGAGTGGGAGGGTCGAGTAGGGGGACTGCAATGACTGCAAAAGGCATTGATGGACTTTTTTTTTTTACAGGGTAAAAAAAAGCAATCAATGATTCCTGCACTGGGGGGATTGGGATCCCCAGTGTCAATGTAAGACATTGATGGATTTTTTTTTCAGGTTAAACAAAAAAAAACAATGACCAAGGATTTCTGCAGTGGGGGATTAGGCACCACCCAGTGCCACAGTTTTGTTTCTGGGGGGTTGCTGAGATGGAGAGGCAGGTGGGAGGTAAAAATCCTGATCACAGTACTGGGGGATTGGGGACCCCCAGTGTCACTGTTATGTTTCTGGGGGGGGGTGCTGAGAGGGAGGGTCAGGTGTGAGATAGAAAAAATATATAGAATAAAATTTTTTGTGGCTGGCACAGTGGAACATGACACTGTCTGCCATGTCCATGATGGCCACCAAACCCTACTGCACATGAGCAAGTAGTCATGCATGTGTAGTACAGTTTGGCAGCCATCTTGGACACAGATGACTGTTCTGTGTTCTGCCATCATCGCCTACTGAATAGAACAGTCCAGTGTGATTGATAATGACAGCGGAGTGCTTCACAGACATGAAGGTGACTGTGAGGCAACTCCACCTTGTTGTTCAGTCAGAAAAATCTCCCTTTTCCAATAGCAGGAGGTCTGCAGGGCTCCACCCACTGCAGCCCTAAAAATGAGTTAATAAGCTATCCCAATAAATAGCCATAATTTGTAATGTTCCCATTATAATAAATGGCTTAGATTAGTTAATTCTCTTATTATGCAAAAACTATGGTTGATGTCATGCTTTCTTTTCCCGAATATACTGGAAATGTAGATAAATATCAAAAATAAACCTTTATAGTACCAATTATTAGATTTTTGTTTCAGAAATATGTGGGAAATGAAAAGAAAAAGGAAAAAAGAAGGAAGGGAACAGAACTCCAAATCGGCAAACAAAGCTACAGTACACACAAAATCCACAATAAATACCAGCAAGCCCTTAAAAGAGAGATAAAAATGATCACAGTTTGAAAAAGGAATAATATCAAGAGAATCATTACACTATGTCCATGAGGCAGCAAAGTATTAAGATTAAAAATCCATCTCAATTCCTTTTGTAACAGAATCCTTTTTCTGACCCCCTTTTTGGATGGATCTATGATAGTCGGTATACAATTTTGTTGCCTTTATGTCAACCACATTTGTAGTCAGCATAAAGGGAGTCACTTCAGACTGTGTTTACTTTGGGGGGGTAGGCTCTGCCCCCTGCACCCCCACTACTAAATTAATCAACTCCTGGTCAGAGTGGCTTCGGGGAAGGAGTGCAACACCTCCAGAAAGCAATGCCGGAGTCCTGCTCAGAAACAACAGCAACCTGTCACTGTTGTCGCTGTAGTGTCAGTCTCGGTGAAGTAGTCACCATAGCAACAGTATACCCTCTTGGGTGATCTTTGACATATTCAGTGCCAGTGAACCTCAATGTACTTGGCCCTGTGCTCCCACATGCATATATGGATACCATTATGGACTGATGGCAGAGCAGTGTCCAGAGGGCCCTGCCCTCTCACATGTAAATGAGAGATGGATACCTTTATGGACTGATGGCAGCATAGGGAAAAGAGGGTTAATTATAATCCCTCTACACTTATGGAGAGATAGGAGTGCAGTGCTCGGAGGGCCCTGCGCTCCCATAGTGAACTAAGGCAATGGTTATATTTTCTCAAAAAGTAAGGAAATTCTATGCAAAAAAAAAACATTATTAATGCACCATTAGGGTTCCATATGATTATACTTTCTTAAAAAAGAAGTGAAATTCTATGCAAAAAACATTGTTAATGCTCCATTAAGGTTTCAGCAACAAATGTTGGAAAATTAGATCTTAGGGATCCTAAAACTAAGACCCCACTCCCCCACCCTCAGCTTTGAACCCTAAGGGCCCACCCCTGCCCTACATGCAGGAACAGGTGTGAGGGGTGTGCCTTGGGGTTGCAAACCCTGATGCTCACCCCATTATGTTATTCTGTACCCATCTTAGCTTCCTTACTCTTTGAATGGAGAAAGCTTTAATGTTTGCAACCCCAAGGCACACCTCTCACAACTGATCCTGCATGCAGGGTGGGGGTGGTGTCTTAGGGTTGGAAGCTGAGGTTGGGGGGTACAGCCTTAGGGTTGGGAACCCTAAGATCTCATGTCCCAACTTGTGTCACTGGAACCCTAATGATGCATCAACAAAGTTTTTTTTGCATAGAATATATATTATAGGGGCACAGTCGTACCCCTATAGAAACATAGAAACATAGAAGTTGATGGCAGATAAGGACCTCAAGGCCTATCCAGTCAGACCATTTCTTTTTCTACCTTATGAATGTGCCATCAGCCTTTGCTCTGTCAATGGCTTATCTATTCATACTCATCTGTATTGCTCCCTTATGCCTATCCCACGCCTGTTTGAAGCCCTGTACTGCATTCATAGCCGCCACTTCCTGAGGTAGACCGTTCCATGCATCCATCACCCATTCTGTGAAAAAGAACTTCCTCACATTACCCTTAATCGGCCTCCCTCTAATCTCATGCTGTGGCCTCTTGTCCAGCTATTTTTCTTATACCATATTTCACTGTTTTATAGCCGCCCTCAAATATAATCCACCCATGAATTGAAGCCGCATGCTGATTTATGTTTAAGCAGTAGAAGCCACCCCCGTTTACAAGCCTTATGCTAGTCTCAGTCAGCTGAATTCGGAACAACGTATCACAGCAGTCTACCTCATTAATAATTTATAAATATGTAGCAAGGTCCACTATCTATACAGCACAGTAAAAGCAAGAGAGAAAGTTTCCTCATCTACTACCACGTGGCCTTTGGTTGCTACTGTGTCATCACACTACTCATAGCCAGTGTCGTAACCATGGACGTGCTAAGAAAATAAATCCAATGACCCCTGATAAGCTTTTCAAGCTTTATTGCTTCTCAGTTTGTTGGGGTTTTTTTGCAAGAAAAAGTGCTCAAGCTTTGAATTCAATCAAGTAGTAGTAGGCATGGATTTTAATCGAGTTCATCGTCACTGTCCAGGACAGCTTCTGCTTCAGATCCACTAACTTCAGACTCCTCAACACAGAACTCACTATCATGTGAGTCTTGTGAATCCTGCGATTGGATGCTGGCAGCTCCTGAAGAAAAAAACAAACAACTTGTTAGTGCATGACAAAATTTAGTTTTTTTGCAACATAGTGTTCCTCACCCATACCTGAGTACAGAGATGTCAGCTTATCAGTAATGTGCTGCCGAGCTTCAAAAGCAACCCCCTCTTTTCTTGTGCAGACGATGGTATCCAAATCAGTGGATGTGATGCCACAAATGTTAAATGAGTTAATGATATTGTCTTTGGTGACAGCACCCCAGGCATCTTTTACCCACTCCAACATTCAGAGCTTAGATGGTGCTTTGGGGTTTCCACTTGCCATAAGCTGTCTTTCTTCAGTGGAGAGCCACACATCCTAGCACTCACAGTATTGTGATTTGAATGGGGCATTCCATGACACATTGGAGGGCTGCAGATGTTTTGTACAGCCCCCGGGTATTGCTGCCATGACAGTATTTGTATTTATCAGTCTCTGCTTAACAGTGGGTGAAATATGGCAGCGGAAAGTATCCCACATCAACATCCTTTTGTGAAATGCTATTCCACCCCACACTGCAACTACCCACTGAAGAGTAAGCCCTTCATTCATCCACCTATTTTCTGACATTGCTACAATAACTCCATTTGCTCCTGCAATCTCCTTTGCCATTCTTTTACCCTTAAGAACCACAGAAGGAGGGAGTTTTCTACCATCTGTCATAGCAGCTAGACAGATGGTAATTCTCTATGTTTCGTGGCCAGTTGTCAGGAGGGGGTCAGATTTTGCTCTGATTGCATCCACTGTTTTTTTTTTCAAGGCATGTCTGCCCACATAGCTGTCTCATCCATATTGCCCACACAATTTAATGGAATGTTATTTTTTAAACATTGCTTGGCACAGAAAAAGACAAACTCTGTGACTTTGGGGATGAAGTCCTTAGGTAGCCGCTGTCCCTCTGTGGTGCACTAGCAAATGGTAAAACCCCAACTAGACAAAAAGCAGTCCACCCAGCCACGGCTAGCTTTTAATTCAGGGTTGTTAATCTTTGAGGAGGTTTTCAAAGCTATTGCCTTATGGGTAACCCTAAGGTGCTGCTTTCTCTGAATAGAAATCCAGTTTGCAAGATTCTTCTCCTCGGTGGGGTATGAGGGCTTACGACGAGCACCCACAAGCCACCTTCTCTTGCAGTTGGATTCTGAGCAGCCAGCTTCAGACAACATCTGCTGAAGCCTTTCTTTGTTTTTACACCACTCGCATATCTGCTTCTCATCTAACTTAAGAGACTCAGCAACCGGATGATTGCCCTCCCATTCAGTGCAGTTAACAATCGATAGTTTAAAGTCCAGATCGTAACATTTACGCTTCACCATTCTAAGTTTCTGGGAAATGAAAAAGGTAGCACAGAGCTCAACTGCAGCAGACCTTATATATGTATGGTAAATGTTATTTACCTGGTCTTCATACTGTAGTATTAGTAATAGAAGTCACCCCCACATAGTATCCACCCTTGAATATAAGCCCCACCTCAAAAAAAGTAATGTAATAGAAGCTGTGGCTTCTAAATGGTGAAATATGGTATTGAAACATGTTAGACTCTTTCACCTTGTTAATGCCCTTAAGGTGTTTGAATGATTCGATCATATCACCTAGCTCCCTCCTTTGCTCTAGGCTATACATATTGAGCTCCATTAATCTGTTCTCATATGTTTTCTGATACAGTCCCTGCACCAGTTTTGTTAATGTCCTTGTGAAGGTGAGGCCCCCAGTACTGCATGCAGTACTCCAGATGGGACCTAACCAGTGTATTGTAAAGATGGATTATTACCTCCCTCTTATGACTTGTGATACCCCTATTAATACACCCTAGCATTCCCCTAGCCATAGCTACTGCTTTAGTGGTCAGGTTGGATAATTTCAGGTCATCTGTGATGATGATATCCGAGTCTCTTTCTTCCCTTGTTACTGCCAGCAACTTCCCTCCCAGCCTATAGATGGCTTCAGGGTTTCTCTTCCCTATGTGCATGATCTTGTACTTCTTTGTGTTAAACCCCAGTTGCCACTCTTCTGACCATTTTGCCAGTTTATCCAGATCTCTTCTCATTCTGCCCACCCCATCTGGATCATCTACTCTGTTGCAGATCTTGGTGTCATCTGCAAACAGACAAACCTTACCCTTCAGTCCATCTGCAATGTCACTGATGAAGATATTGAAGAGGGCTGGCCCCAGTGCTGATCCCTGAGGTAACCCACTTGTGACTTGCATCTCTTCTAACTATATACCATTTACCACCACTCTCTGTTTTCTACCCGTCAACCAGTTTGCCACCCAGCTGGCCAACTTCTGATCCACCACGAGCCTACCCAGCTTATTAATCAATCTTCAATGTGGAATAGTATCAAAAGCTTTGCTGAAGTCAAGGTAGGCAACATCAACTGCTCCCCTTTGGTCCACCACTCTGGTTACCCAGTCAAAGAAACCTATGAGATTAGTTTGACAGGACCTTCCTGTTGTAAACCCATGCTGTCTTGGATCATGTGCTCCTATGAATTCCAAGTGTTGCACTATCCTTTCCTTAAGGAGTGCCTCCATAATCTTGCTCACTACCAAGGTAAGACTGACTGGTCTGTAGTTCCCTGCCTCCTCTCTGCTACCACTCTTAAAGAGCTGGATCACATGAGCACTTCTCCAGTCTTCTGTGACCTCTCCTGTGCTCAGAGACTCAATAAACAGTTCTGATAATGGCCCTGCTAGTTCCACCCTTAGCTCCTTTAGTACCCTGGGATGTATGCCATCAGGTCCCATTGTCTTGTCCATCCTGAGCTTAGTGAGCTCTTGTAGGACCCTTTATTTTGTGAAAGGACTAGTGCATACCTCCTTCCCCCCTGTGCCCATGGTGCTGAGCTGTGGGCCCTGCCCTACTTTCTCTTCTGTAAATACTGAGCAGAAGTATCTATTTAGGGTTGAGTAGCCTGTTTAATGTTAAACCTCAAATATTGCACTTTAATTACTTTGCAACCGTTTAACAGATTTGCATAATATTTGGTATGCACTGTCTTGTGAAATATATCTCCTGAAGTGGCAAGTTTCCTTCCAGTTGGATGAGCAGATTCTGAGATTCAGATAGTGTAAAAAAGTTAAAAGTCATGACTTTTTGCAGTTATTTCCTCATCGCCTTACTCCCAGACGATGTGGAATTTGACTGTGTTTGGTGCAAAACTATTAACATGTTGCAAAAGTTATTCAGGTTGTAAGTTTTCATTTTTTCCTATGGGAAGTTAATTTTTCTGGATAGAGGTAAAACGTTTGACACAGGAATTGATCTTGCAAAGAAGGATTCACTCTCTCAAGCTCATTTTCTTTTTTGTGAGAACAAAATCCTTTTTTGTGAGAAAAATTCCTTTTTCACAAGCCATTTCTTTTCCCTTCAATTTTCTTTTTCAAAAACCACAAAAATGACATCCTGGAGAGAGACCACCAAACCTAGCTGGCTCATCTGGACCCAGTTAGGTTCAATCTGCACTTCAAGGTTAGAAATATGCCCTTAAAATGTTTTTTTTAATATAATAAATAATTTATTGTGACCACTTGATACAAAAAAAAGAATCCTTTTTCATATCACAAGTCAAAATAAAGGATCCTTTTTCAGTAATCAAGAATCATTGGTGGTCCCTTCCATTGCCCCTCCCAGTACTCTACTGGTTTTCCTTGGTTTCTATTGGCCCCCACTCTCCAATACCCCTTCCACTTCATTTCCCTGGTGCCTAGTGGCACTCCTCACCCTCTAATCACTGTCCCTGTAATAAAAATAATTTCCCTGGTGTCTAGTGACACCCCCTATCCTCTGATCGCTGTCCCTGATGTTTCCCTGGTATCTAATGCCATCCACCCAAACTGTGATCATTGTTCATGATGTTTCCCTGGTGTCCAGTGGCACCGCTCCCCTTCCAATTACCATCCTCTGGTCCCTCATTTATTTATTTATGTAGATTGTGACACCAGGATGCTCACCCTGGTGTCTATTGTCCCCTCACAGCCCATTATTTTATTTATTGGGCGACATCAGGGTGTCCAATCCCCATGTCAGCATTTAGAGTCCGCAACAGTGTGGGACACTTGGGAACCCACTCCCAGTGTACCAAAATATTTTAATAATAAATTCCTGTAAAAACAAAACAGTCCACCAATGTCCTTTTTTTAACCTGAAAAAAAGAAAATGGTGCGTCATCATCCCCACCGTCACCCTCCCCTATCTTGAGCCTACAACTCAGCACCCACCACCCCACACATACCCTTACTCTATACTTACCACTGGAGGTCATAGGTTGTCATCTTCTGTGGACTGAGACATGTCTGCACTCTTCAAAGCAACAGAACAAAAGGGTAAACAGGGAGGAGAAGAAGCACTGTGGGTAAATTTGGAGACCGGCAATGGCACCACAATCAGCACAGGGGTTGTATACAGACCCCCTTCTCAGGGGGAGGAAATGGACAAGGAAATGATAGAAAGTATACTTAGAATGGCAGAAAAAGGGGAGATATTGCTGATGGGTGATCTGAATATGCCAGATGTTAACTGGAGTGGAGTTGCAGCAGCCACTTCGAAGAGTGGGGTTATTCAAGATGCCCTACAGGGGCATGCTGAACAACTAGTATTGGAGCCCACTCAAGAGAGCAATCTTAGACCTGGTTCTCTCAAATGGAGATGAAGAGGATCACAGATGAGAAGTGGGTAACCATCTGGGAACTAGCAACCATCGAACAGTATGGTTCACAATAAACACAACAATAGAGTCAAGCCATACAAAGGCAAAAAGTACTGGACTTTAGGAGGGGCTTACTTTGCCAAAAATGGGTAAGTGCCTAAGGAATGCACTAGCAAATGGGCAGGAAGGAGGGGTGGAAGAACAATGGGGAATAATAAAAACTGCCATCACAGAGGTAACAAGCCTTTGTGTGAAGCAAATAAACAAAATGAAATGATGTAAGAAACCACTGTGGTTCTCAAAGGAAGTGGCAGTGAAGGTTCAAGAGAAAAAGAAAGCATTCAGGAAGTACAAGGAATCACAGAAGGAGCAGGACAGAGAACTGTATCAGTTAAAGCAAAAGGAAGCTGGGAAGAAAGTCAGAACAGCAAAGGCCCAAACCAAGGAAAAGATAGCCAACTCAGTTAGGAAGGGGGATAACACCTTTTATAGGTACATCAGGGAGCGAAGGAACACCAAGGAGGATAGTGAGGGCAATAAAGGGGAGGGAGGGAGGGTGGGCAGAGGTTGACTGTGAAAAGGCAGAGATACTAAACAAATATTTTTGCTCAGTATTTACAAAGGAAGAGGGGGAGGTACCTAAAACAAACAGTAGAAACACTCTGGATACAGAAGTTGATACCAGCCCATTTACAGAAGAAAGGGTTCTGAAAGAACTCTTAAAACTGAAGGTGAACAAAGCAATGGGGCCTGATGGGATTCATCCCAGAATTCTAAAAGAATGAAGGGTAGAACTAGTGACACCACTGACTACCCTCTTTAACAAATCACGGGAGGATGGGGTGGTACCCGAGGACTGGAGGAGGGCAGATATGATTTCCCTTCATAAAAGTGGGAGCAAGGCAGAAGCAGGAAACTACAGACCTATTAGTTTAACCTCAGTGGTAGGGAAAATGATGGAATCACATCTGAAGGAAAGAATTGTCCATTATCTAGAGGCCAGAGGGGCACAGGACCCAAGGCAGCATGGATTCACAGCAGTAAGGTCATGCCAGACAAGTCTGATAGATTTCTTTGACTGGGTGACCAAAGTAGTAGATCAGGGAGGGGCTGTGGACATGGCCTACCTAGACTTTAGCAAGGCATTTGACACAGTCCCACACGAAAGATTAATATAAAAAGTTAGCTAGCCTGGGAGTGGGTCCCAAGATGACAGCCTGGATAAAGAATTGGCTGGAGAATAGGACACAGAGAGTAATAGTAAATGGAGTCCACTCTGAAGAAAGGGGGGTTACTAGTGGGGTACCGCAGGGTTCAGTATTAGGACCGGTCCTCTTCAATGTCTTTATAAGCGACATTGCAGAGGGACTTGAAGGAAAAGTATGTCTCCTTGAAGATGACACAAAGATCTGCAACAGAGTTGATGCACAAGGTGGGGTGGAAAGGATGAGAAGGGACTTGGCAAGGTTAGAGGAATGGTCAAATGTATGGCAGCTTAGATTCAATGCTAAGAAGTGCAAGGTAATGCACCTGGGAAACAAAAACCCAAGGGAAGAGTACACAATGGGGGGTGAGATACTACCAACAACAAAAATGGAAAGGGACCTGGGGGTAGTCATATCAGATGACCTAAAGGTGGGCAAGCAATGTGAGAAGGCAGCAAGGATGGCTGGGGGATACTGGGATGCATAGGGAGAGGCATCACCAGTAGAAAACAAGAAGGTATTATCCCTCTGTACAGATAGCTGGTGAGACCCCATCTGGAGTACTGCATGCAGTTCAGGAGACCCGGTCTCCACAAAGACATAGACAGGATGGAAGCTGTCCAGAGGAAGGCAACTAAAATGGTGCAGGGTCTGCACCAGAAGACATATGAAGAGAGACTTAAGGAGCTTAATATGTATAGCATCGAGGAAAGGAGGGAGAGGGGGGACATGATAGAAACTTTCAAGTACCTCAAGGGAATAAACAAAGTCCAAGAGGGTAGCATCTTTCAAAAAAAGAGGTGTGCAAGAACAAGGGGGCACAATTTGAAGATGGGGGGGGCAGCTCAAAGGTAATTTAATGAAGTATTTTTTTCACAGAGAGGGTTGTGGATGCATGGAACGGCCTTCCAGCGGAGGTTGTGGAGTCAAAAATAGTGGTGGAATTCAAGCATGCATGGGACAGTCATAAGACAATTCTAGGGGGTGAGGGTAGGAAGAAGTAGGCTGTTGGTTAACTAGGACCTGCAGCTTATCCATTAGGTAGGGAAATGGGCAGACTGGGTGGGCCAAGTGGTCCTTATCTGCCGTCAAATTCTATGTTTCTATGTTTCTGTGTTAAAGACAAACCTTGAACTGAGAGATCAAGGTAAGTGCCCTATAATGTATTTCAAAGGTGTTTTAAACTTATGTTCATAACTTTGTCAATTTCAAGAATTATTTCACCAAATCTTCAGCATAGCCTTTTTGGGACCCCACCTCATGAACATTACAAATGTCATTTCATTAATCAGGCCCAGAAGATGATTTCCCAGTCGCTGCATGAAATCACCTTTCAGGACCAAATAATGAAATTTCACCTCCAGTGTACATAAGGTGGGGTCCCAAAACAGCCATGCTGAAGATTTGGTGAAACAAAATTCCTAAAAATGGCCAAATTACACACATTCATTGAAATGTATCTATGCACACACATAACTTTGGTAATTTTCAATATTTTTACTCCAAATTTTCAACATAGCCTTTTTTACACCACCTCATGAACAGTACTGCTGTCATTTTTCAAATCCTGTCCAAAAACATGTTTTTGTACATGTGAAGCTGAATGGTGTGTTGGCTTGGATTTGAAATTTTTCACCTATGGGGTTTATGAGGTGGAATCATAAGAAGTCTAAATTGAAAATTTTGGTGTTAAAATATGAAAAAATGCCTAAGTTATGACCATTTGTTGCAGTTTTGCTATGCCTGCTCATAACTTCAGAAACGTTAAATATTTTTACCCAATATTTTTAAAATAGCCTTCTTATTACCCCATCTCATGCATGTCACAGCTCTCATTTTTCAAATCCTGTGTTTCCACATCTGTGGCAACAAATGGTGTTGCAGTTGTGCAGAATTACATTTTGGTGGGGATAAGAACATTTTCTGTACTGGGTACATGAGGTGGGGCAACAAGATGACTATGCTGACAATTTGGTCACTATTGTCCTATAAATGGAAGTGCAGGGCCCGGAGTCAGCATACATAATGCATCTACAGAGAGATGGGAGCGCTTGCACGGTAAAATAAGGATACTAGTATACCATCTCAAAAAGTAAAGAAATAACTTCAAAAAATCTTTGTTAATGCTCCAGTTAGGGACAAAGTGACAAAAGTTGAGAAATGAGGCATTGGGGTTTACCTAACACCTCACCCTCTCAAACCAGGCAGGAGAGCAGGTGTGAGGTGTGCCTTGGGCTTCTTAAGCCTAACGCTCACCCCATTCCATTTGTAAATAAGGTCAGATGTGCAGACTTTATGAGTATGGGGTGAGTGTTAGGCTTGGGAAGCCCAAGATACACCCCAGACCTGCTCTCCTGCATGGTTAGGGAGAGTGGGGTGTTAGGGAAACCCTAATGCCTCATTTCCAAACTTTTGTCACTTTGTCCCTAACTGGAGCATCAAGCTGGTGGGGATCCGTATGGTGCAGGACCCAAGGACCATGAGGCTGGCACTCATGGGAGCTGTGCACAGTCAACTATGGTAATATATATATATATATATATATATATATATATATATATATATACTTATATATCATGGTGGCACAGTAGTGCCACCATAGTTATGGTTGAGTAGCACTTTTAAGGTTAAAGGGTCAAACTTTGCACTTTAATAACTTTGTCTCTGTTCAACAGATTTGCCTGAAATTTGGTATACTTAATCAATAATCAAACGTTTTGGGATCTGCCAACTTTCATATCAGTCGGATCTACGGCTGCAGAGCTATTAAGTCAGATCTGCATGTGCGTTTACAGTTTCTGGTGAATACTTTGCTCGTGCCTACAGGTTGCACGGTTTGCGCGACCAGTCCAAAAACTTCAGGGAACATGCGGCCAGGG
Source organism: Neoceratodus forsteri (assembly GCA_016271365.2). Taxonomy (NCBI): domain Eukaryota; kingdom Metazoa; phylum Chordata; order Ceratodontiformes; family Ceratodontidae; genus Neoceratodus; species Neoceratodus forsteri. The sequence goes on along the minus strand of CM057455.1, from coordinate 759,444,061 downwards.
TGCCTAGTATGCCTTTTGAAGATTTCATGAAAAAATATTAAACGGTTCAAAAGTTATTCAAATAAGAAGTTCCCATTATAAGTCAATGGGAAAAGTTAAAAAGTTTGAAAGTGTCTCAAATGTAGTTTTTACTTTCGCAAATGGTCCTATTGTTTTCGGTTAGCGATTATAAAAATGCTTGCCATTTATATCTGGGACCCTCTAGCAAGCTAATTCTTTCTGTATTCACCTAGTTGGACCCTGAGGATGCTAGGCATGGCTTTATTTTAAGGTAAAACACCCCAGAAATATGTTTTTCAAATTCTGGAAAAAGTACTTTCGCAAAGTAGTGTCACACTTGCCACACTGTCGAATGAATTTGCGAAAGCTTTTGCAAACTTCAACAGTACTTTTTCAGACTATGGCCAAAATGACACTGGTTCTTTGCCACTGTGCTGCTAAAGAGCTGTTTGGTCTTTTGGCTTGACATTTGGAGGGTAGGCAGCCCACATCTCACAGATGCACCTTTTGGTGACAAAATATTGCATGGCTGCTAAGTTATGGTACTCTGAAGTTGGCTTTTTTTCCCATAGACTAACATGGTGGTGTATGCCATGCCTTCCAAGGCTCGTATCTCGAAAATGATGCGAGATACAGATTTTTTTGCTGTGAGTTGCATAGCCCTATGGGCTATGTAACAACAAAAACCTAGCCAGGAAAATCATGAATTTTGTGAAATTTAAAACATTTTTTCTACATGGTGCGGTTGCTGAGATATTAGCAATTAAGTACTTCCAATGCTCATTTTAAGCTTTGATGCCCATTACAATGCATACATTCTTTGTGTTTCTCTATGCAGCTGTTCAGCAACAACAGGGTATGCACTTCCGTTACTGTTACAGTTACTGTTTCCACTTGTGTTTATGTCCCGGTTTGCGTTATCATTCCCATGTACGCCACCGTGTGTGTAACCCTTTGCGATGTCATTTGCATTTGCGTTTTCATTACTGTTACCATTTGCATTTCCACTACTGTTTCTCTTTGTGTCACCATGTGCATTGAAATTTGTGTTTCTGGCAGCCCTTTCATTTGCGTTTCTGTTTCTCTTTCATTTTATGCCTTCCTTGCTGTTACTGTTACCATTTGCTTTTGCAATTGTGTTACTGTGCCCGTGTGCATTATGGTTTGTGTTTCCATATGCACTTGCATTTCCTTTTGCGTTTCTGTTTCCTTTGCTGTTATTGTTGCTGTTACCATTACCATTTGAGTTTGCAGTTGTGGTACTGTGCCTGTGCATGTTTTGATTTGCTTTTCTGTATGCGCTTCTGTTCCCATTTCCATTTCACTTTCCTTTCACATTATTCTTCATGTTAACTTTACTATTTGCATTTACAATTGCGGTACCGTGCCTGTGCACGTTACGGTTTGCGTTTACGTGTGCACTTGCGTTCGCATTTCTGTTTCTGTTCCCTTTCACGTTCTTTTTGCTGTGAAACTAAACATTTCCATTTAAAATACCAGTGCCATCACTGTTCAAGTTACCAGTTGAGTTTCCGTATGCACTTCAATGTCAGTTTGTGTCACTGTTCGCCTCGGCATCACTTTGCGCTTGTGTTTCGATTAACGTTTCCTTTACCATTTACGTTTCCGTTACCATGTATGCCACTGTTGGAAGTTCTGTTTGCATTGCTGTTCCTGTTACTGTGTCACAAGACATCACGTGTCGGGAGTGCAGGGCCCAAAGGGCCCGTGCTCCCACAGCTGCATTACATTCACTATTTCTCATCATCATTCTTAAAAAGAAGGGAAATTAGAGGCAAAGAACTCTGTTTAATGCATCAGTTAGGGTTGTTTCACAGTGACAAAAGTGAGGAAATTCGGTGTTAGGGTTGAAACCCCCCTTGGACCCCTCCAGCCCACCCCCCCAACCAGCATCGGGGTGCACGATGGGGTCGTTGGTCCTAACTCTCACCCCTTTCTCCTATTCCTCAGCTTCTTTACACATGTGATGAGGTGAGAGTTACGGCCGATGAATGCAATGCACACCCCGATGCCAGTTGGGGGTGTGTGCTGGAGGAGTCCAAGGGGGGTTTCAACCCTAACACTGAATTTCCTCACTTTTGTCACTGTGGAACAACCCTAACTGATGCATTAAATAGAGTTTTTTGCCTCTATTATATATATATATATATATATATATATATATATATATATATATATATATATATTTCTTTTATATAGAGCTGTTTGACCCTGATCGCCACCTACTCCTGAAATGAAACCCACCTGCCAGTCCCCAGCCCCATCGCTGCTCCCCCATTGTCATGCTCATGGTGATCTGTACTGTGCAGGAACTAAAGATTGCAGGGGCCAGCACCCATAGCGGCTGTACACATAGTTTTTTTTTTCCTTTGGGTTCCCTTTTTGGTACTGCTCTCCACCCCAGATATACAGCAATTCTCTGCATGTTTGTATTTTTAACTTGCTGAATAAACAATTAAACTCCACCTAGGTTCCCAAATTGAATGTGAAAAACACATACAGCAGTAGATTTAATAAACTGTACACCGTGACCTCTTAAGAAGGATCTTTTTACCTGATCTTTCTGTTATGGTTGCTGACCTTTGTCCTCAGAATTCAAAGATATAAATGATTAAATTAAATATTATCACCACTGTCTTCAAACATCTGCAAGGAGCACCCTTTATTAAGAGACAATAGTTGCAGCTGTTCATCATCAGCACTTTTATGTTCCTGCCACTATTCATTGATCTGGTAAAATAATTTGTTGAGAATGACTTTTAGGAAGGTAAGGCACTGTATATTTTCAGGAGTAAGCCTCTTGCAGCTATCAGACACAACATTTCCAGCCATGCTAAATATATGCTCACAGTCAACACTAGTGGGAGGGCAACTAATAAGCTATAAAGCAGAGGTAGATAGTGCAGGCCAGATGTTTTCCTTTTTTCTTTTAAATTGAATATACTTTATTGAAACACTTCAAATACAAATACCATAACACAATTGCACAATAATAACAAATAAATAACCCAACCATACCCCTCCCTAACCCACCCCTTGGCACAGTGGTACAGCATAGAACGGCAAAAGAAAGATTAGTATCTTATATAACCCCCACCTAGCATTACTACAAGTGACAGAGATAAAATTCAGCAGGGAGCCATCCTGATATGGTTCACAACATATACAGGGTGTGAAATTTGCCCCAGTTCTTATTAAAGGATGGGAACCGGTTACATAAACTAGTAATCATCCACTCCACCCGAATATTAAATAAGAATTCCTGCAGCCATTCATGATATGACAGATGGCTGGTATCCAGCCAGTGATGGAGCACCAACCTTTTAACTGACAATGAAATTAAGACCATAAAATACCTACTCTCTTTCACTGCAAAATTACTATAATCACCAACTATGCAGACATTAGGGATAAAATAGTCGACTATCCCAAGATGGTGATCTGCTTTATCCCTGATTCAGGTACACAGTGGGGTGATTTTGGAGCATTCCCCAAAAATATGGAAGAGTGACCCTCGACTTGCCCATGTTGCATGCATATAGAAGATTGTACCCTACCCATCTCCTCTAATTTACTAGGAATAAAATAACATTTTATTCAAGATTTGGAATTGATTTGCAAACTGTGTGAGTGGCCTTTTGGCACCATGCATTTCTGCTTAAAGTTGAACCAGTATAATATTCTATGGTGATTTGTATATGCAGCCCATGATGCTTTGCATTGTGGGGGATGTATGATTTTGTATAATTTGTCTTGAGATGTGTAAGTAAACAAATCCTTCCGTATCTTCCACCATGTAAAGGAATACTATAGGAGATGAAAATTCCAGTCCTGAGATGTACAGGCCAGATGTTTTTCTTTTCCAGTCAGTACTCAAAAGGGTTATCAGTACTATTAAAGAGTGATTCTTGTAAAGAGGCATCCACAATATCAGACAAAGACAAATAAGGTGGTGCCATGACATACACATCTGAATTATTAGTGTCCGTGAGTTTTGACCAAAAAGTGTGAGAGTCATTTGTCTGCTTTTCAACTGACATGCCTTTTTCAAGGGCTGTGAAAGAGGACTTTTTGCAGAACTACCCAATGTTGATGAAGGACTACATCATGGCACTAAGTGAAAATTATTGCTGTCACCACCAGTAGATGTTGCATCATCAGAGGCAGCATCCAAATCACGTAATTCACTTGTCAAATACAGTTTCATTCTTTTCCTGTGCAGTTGCGGAAATCAGTACATTTTTGTATGCAAGGTAAGAGTCACTGAGATCTGAAGCAGGCAGCTGTTGCAATTTAAACTGAGGGTCAAGAAGAGTCAAAAGAAGAAAAAATTTGTCTGTCGTGATATTGTTAAGTCTTCTGCAAGTTTGGAACTGCTGTGTCAATCGGTCCATAAGGCTTACACCAGATTTGTCATTAATTAACCATTAATTAACTTATGTAATCATTGTTGCATGTAATGTTCAAGACTATGTACTATGTACTCCAATGTCCCTTCCCCCAGGGTGCTTAACGAGGTGAGCAATTTTATATTGTTCGGTGGGCCTTTCCTGGTGAAACTTTTCAATAAATAAATAAAATAAAATCTGTCTCCTTTTTGTTCAAAGCCTCTATGCAGCTTCCTAAGCTCCTTGTTCAATAAATTTATGATGGGAATAATCTGGTTTAGAGTAGCATTCTCTTTGCTAATCTGTTGAGTTGCTTCCTCAAAGTGAGTCAAGAGCAATATAAGATGCACCATGATGCCACACTGGAATGAATTCAGCACAACATCATCTGCTACATTGTGCTCCATGGTATATTCATGGACTGCCTTCTCTTGTGTGAGAAGTCTCTCACACATGTAAAATGTTGAGCTCCATCTTGTCAGAAAATCTTGTTTTAGCTGCTGTATTGGCAAGTAGTTTTTTTTTCTGGAGGTCAGCCAAGATACCACATGATTTTACACAGTGACTAAAATGGCCACAGACTTTCTTTGCAGCTCCCACTAGTGTTTCTATACTGTTGTCACTGGAAAGAAAAGCTCATACTATTACATTTAATGAGTGAGGAAAGCATGGAATGTGAGTAAAACCACCACATTTTAATGTACTAACAATATTATTGCCATTGTCTGAAACCACAGATCCAATATTGATTCCCAGGGGCTCTAACCACTCAGAAATTTTGTCACGCAACTCTTCCAAAATATTGTCGGGGTGTGATGCTTACCAAACATGCTAATGTAAACAGCTGCCATTCTTTATCTTCCTTCCTGTACACTGCTCCTTGTGGTGCTGTTTGAAGATGATTGTGACACCCAATGTCCTGTGATGCACATATAATCAGTGGTTTGGGAACTCATCCACATGTCTGTGGTCAGGTGCATGGAACCACATTCACACTCTCTAAGAGCCAGTGTTATTTTATTTTGCATACATTCACACATTTTGGGAACAGCTACTGTACATTTGCAAAATATTTATGGCTAGGTATGTTGTAATGTGGTGCAAAATATTTTAACAGGGCTCTAAAAGCATCATTCTCAACCACAGAAAATGGCTGCAGATCCTTGGCAATAAATTCAGCTATTGACTGATTATTTTTTCAACTTTTTATTTACCATTTTGTAAGCAAAAATTATACTTACAAGTGATACAAACATGGAAGCATACCATATTACATCTTTAGCAGAGTATACCTAGTACTGGATATAGATAACATCTTCCTAAAGAAACCCACATAGGAGGAATTACAGGTTTACTTTTACATCATGAGTACACAGTATAGCATGCTTCAAAGGAACTTGTTGGGAAATGTCTAAGAATATGTTCCTGCATGTCCTTTAACCATGCAGGGTAATACCACCCCCCCATTTCCCCGTTCAGATTCTGTTTAACAGTCCTGTTGCTACAGGTCCTACCTAAGAGATAGTGCATTTAATTAATGTATAAAGCTTCTTATTTTAATGTTTCATCAATTATCACGTGCCCAGCCAACAGTAGCTTATGACGTGGAACTTACAGACTTTAACAAGTATGAGCTAAATCTAACATAGCTGTTGTTGGGGCCACAAAACACACTAACATTAAAAAGGAAGTACAACTTTCCTGGTAGGCTCCCTTTACTTAAACCCTACAGCAAGGGTTAGTTGCAATGGGGCCACCTCGGACCCCTTTAATCTCTATGTAGGAACTAGACAGGGTTGCCCTTTGTCCCCTCTCCTTTTTAATATATACCTGGAACCCCTCATCTGAACAATAGTGCGTAAACAAGAAATAAACGGTATTAGAATTCTAGACTATGCTGTGAAAATAACAGCATATGCAGATGACCTTCTGGTATATGTTTCCAACCCGAGTACGTCTATTCCGGCTCTTCTGGAAATTATTCGGGAATACAGTAGGCTGGCCAACTACAGACTAAATTTAGATAAATCTGTGGTATTTCCCCTTAGCAAAAATCTCTTTAGGCAGGAAATCACTGAATTTGGCTTGACCTGGAAATCAGATTCCATAAAATACCTCGGTCTTAACCTAACAAGGAATATGACTAAGATACGCCAGTTAAATCTGGACCCCCAGTGCGTACCATTGAACTGGATTTGGAAAGATGGGCACGTCTCCCAATCTCATTATGGGGGAGGATAAATTTAATTAAAATGAATGTTTTCCCCCGGTTGTTTTATCCTCTTAGCATGTTGAATATCTGGATACCACTTTCATGGTTTAGAAAACTCCACAGAATTATAGATAACTTCGTGTGGGGTTACAAGAAATCTCGAATGTCCTACCATAGGTTGGCTGCACCCAAATCACTGGGAGGGTTAAGACTGCCACATTTTGCCCTTTATTTCTGGGCTGCCATGCTAACAAATACCTGAGGTGGGTGAAGGGTATGGACGTTTCAACACAGCTATCGTATACACCTTTATGGTTACAAATTGAGCTGGCCCTCATTCAGAAACAAGGGTTGAAGCCTGAGGCCTTGCTCTATCTTACTCCAAAACTCCTCCCTCCCCCGCTACATGGCTCCCCAATAGGGATTTCGGTGAGAAGTCACATGCAGCTTTGTGGTTTCCTCAAATATGACTATCTCAGGGATTGGGTGAAGCCTATTTGGGGTAATCCGCATTTTCTAATTGATAATAAAATTCTCAACCCCACATGGTTGGCCCTGCCCGGTGCATGCCGTTTGAAAGACTTTCTTACACCTGATGGTGAGGTACTATCATCCTCTGAGATTCTGAATAAATTTGAGATGTCCACCACGGCAGTTTTTAAAGTATATCAGCTCCGACATCTCCTGCTCAGTAAGATGGGTATGAGGGCAATTCAGATTCTGAAAGTGGACTTCTACGATGCCTTAGGGCCATTTGCAGGCCTATCCCATGCAATTTCCAAAGTATACACAGTATTATTTGAGTGGGCCTACTCCCAAAATCTGGTTCAAGGCGCATACTGGGCCTCAATGTTTCCTAATGAGGAACTCAATTGGAAGGCTCTATGGCTGAATTGTCACAGATTTCTTCTACAAGATTGGTTAAGACTGATACAGTTTAAAATCCTCCATAATATTTACTATTCCCCACAAAAGCTGGCTAGATTAAAAATAGTCACAGAATCTACATGTAACAGGTGTCAAGCTGGGGTCGGGGATTTGATGCATATTTTCTGGAACTGTCCGAAGATAACCCCATTATGGAGAGAGATTAAAAATAGAGTGGGCCCAATGTTGGGACTGGAGGACCTTTTTAATCCTGAAATATGCTTGTTGGGAGATGTTTCTCATATCCCCGTCAGGAGTAGGAGGTTCCACATGGTTTTGAACGTGGCCACTCTTAAGAAAATTGTCCTCAGACACTGGAAGGACTCTGTTGTGATCAGCTATACAGAATGGCTGGAGGAATTGCTTGCCAGTTTGAGGGTTGAGAGAATGATAGCTACCCTCCAGAATAAACTTCTTAGGTTTGATAAGATCTGGGGTCCCTTTTATACTATTTATTCACTATAGAAGCTCATAGTTCCTCTGCTGATTGTAAGTATGCAGTTTTGCTAGACTTGTGCTGGGGTGGCAAAAGGGTGGGAAAGGGAAGGGGGCGGGTGTGGGGTCTTTAGGGGGATGTTACAGAGGATGCATTAGACTACATGTTAACATAAGTATGTGTGTATTTGTACATGTATGTACTTGATGTTGTTGGATTTAATCTCTGTAACCAAAAATGGAATAAAAACTTAATGGAAAAAAAAAAAAAGGAAGTACAACTTTCCTTCCAACAGTGTAATGCAAGTTCATAATTGGCAGGGCTAAAAATGATCGACAGGGAGAGCAATTGTAAAGAGGCATTCCCTTGCTTTCAGCATTATTAAGAAGTCTTTACTTCATGAGGAAGCCTCATAGCTGAAGGCAAATGCCATTTTGATCAACCAGTACTAAAGGAGGCACATCGTATATCCAGAAACTACTAGAAAGTGAGAAAGAAATGCTTACTTACAGTTTTAAGTTATGCCCCCCTTTGCCTCCCCTCCCTCCAGTCCGTTCCACTAAGCTCCAATCATATGAACCCAGCCAAACCATGTATAAACAGACTACGAAAGTACAGCAAAGTAATTTTAACAGTGAATAAGATGCTTCTTGTCATGAGTCCTGTATCCCACCGAAGTGCTCAGTGAAATAAAGAAGTGTCACCTGTGCCAGTGGTCTGTTCCAACTTTCAGGTCTCCATGGAGGAATCCAACTCAACAGCATCCATGGGAGACAGCTCATTTTCTATTCTTTGGGTCAATTTATGTGCTTCTTTGGGACCGTGGAAAAGATAGACATGCGCATTCCATTGAGTATGGAGGTGAGCCAACAGGAGCAGTTGGTGTTGGATTTTTAAGTGCATACAAAGTGTGTCAGGTGCGATCAAAGCCCTTCTTCCTTAAGCGTGTGCTGTAAGATAAGTCCAGAAATATAGATATTTCAGTCTCTCCATGAAGCAAAGTTTGTTTCTTTCTTGCCATCACCAGGACACTATCTCTGTCTCCAACTCCCATGCACATAATGATGAACGTACGAGGGGCAGAAGGATCTGCTGGGGCCCGTTGAGGGGTAAGTCGGTATGTCTTTTCAATCAATAGTGGTCTGTCCTCCTTGGAAAGTCCCAGTACATTAGTCAGCAGCATTTCTACAAAGCCCAAAATATCCCCTCCTTCAGCTGCTTCAGGTAGTCCAATAACTTAGAGACTCTGCTCCCGTGCTTGGTTTTCTAAGGTTTCCATGTGCTGTTTAACCTGTTGGTTTTCCTTGACTAGAGAAGCCACTGCATCTTGTGACTTTAAGGCTGCTGTCTCTGCTCATTGAACTGTTCCATCCACAACATCTAAGCGAGTTTTCAGCATGGTCGCCCTGGGAGTTAGCACATCCAGCTTGTGGTCCATATCTTGTACTGATTTAATTGGCTGTTTTAGTGTGGAATTGATGATAAGGAGTGTTACCTCATCACTGGCCTTTGCGCTGGATTCTGATGGTGCCTCATGGGTAGCAGGCCTGCCATCCTTTCGTGTACTTTTCAGGGTGAAGAAATCCCCCGGTGGGGCAGCATTGTGAGATTTGCCAGTCTTGCACTCCACACTTCAGGCTATTAGATAGGCTGTTTAAATCTTATGCAGATCTGATAAAAGAGTCTTTAATCTATAAAATACTAATTCTCTCTCAGGAGCTTGTCAAATGAGCGTATGTTCCCATCTGAAGCTAAGCCACGCCCCCACTGATTAATTTTTATTGTTACTTGTTATGATCTGATGTAGGCAGTTTTTTGTTTAAGCATCACAGTAATGATCTGCTGTTTAGTTCATGCAGGGGATCAAAAACCACAGGATTGCAGTGGCAAAGCTGTAGCTTGTCCAAATACTTTTGTCAGTGAAACTGAACTTTTTTTTTTCTGCCCTGTCTCTTGATCTCTTCAAAATTACTACTGTCTGTAGGATTATTTTCATCACACCTATTGTTCCCTTGCTCAGGACTACTGCCCAGCTGAATGGTTGGCTGTGCTTTTTGCAAATGCCTTTTTAGTGTTGTTGTCCTGAGCTGGCCCCTCACTTCCCTCTACAAACTTCTCAATAACAAAAGGTGCGGACAGTAACATACTTACTTTGGGACTCATATGAAAATAATTCCACACAACTGAGGTGGAATGCTTTGTCATTATGCCAGGAACACATATGCACATGGTGCCCCTCCACAAGAATGGTCCCAGAGATGAACCTGGCAACTATAGACCAGTCAGCCTTATATCCATTGTGGGGAAACTAATGGGGACCATTCTTAAGGAATGGCTAGTAACCTTTCTGGAGGTGAATGATGGTTTGTATCTGAAAGATCTTGTCAGATCAATCTGGTGGACTTTTATGACTGGTTAGCTAGGGTGCTCAACAGGAGCCAAGCAGTGGCTGTCTTGTATCTTGACTTCAGCAAGGCCTGTGGTTCAGTGCCACAAGGGAGACTAATTAGCAAATTGAGATACCAGAAAGCAGGGGAGAAAATGGTGATGTGGATCAGGGACTGGCTGAATGACAGGAAACAGAGGGTAGTCATAAGGGGGAACTCTCAACTCCAAGATCCATAACCAGTGGGGTACCACAGGGCTTGGTACTGGGTCCAGTCTTATTTGGCATTTTCATTACTGTCATCTCACATGGGATTAAGAGTAAGATCATCCTTTTTGCAGATGACACAAAGTTAGGTGCAGTGGTGGACAACAGAGGGGGTGGCAGGGGCTACAGGATGATCTGGCTAGACTTGAATAGTGGTAAGAAACATGGCAGCTGGTGAACAATGCAAAGAAGTGCAAAGTCATACACTTGGGATCAAGAAACCCAAGGAATCATTACCGACTGGGGGGGTACAGTTATCTATTACAACAAAAGAAATGTCTAATCACTCAGAATGCTCCAGTCTTAAACTTGTATTTTATTCAGAAGGACATGACAAATTCCCTGGCACTTCAAGGGATAGCCCTTTTCATCAACCCTCGAAGCCCTGGGATCCCTGATGAAGAGGGTTATCTCTCGAAGCACCAGGGAATTTTTCATGTCTGTCTGAATAAAATACAAGTTAAACTGATATTCTTTTTGTTGTAGTAGATATTGCCTGAATTAGATGCTGATCCACAGAATTACCTGTCTGCATGTTGGTCTGTATGCTTGGGTACAGTTATCTCCTACAGAGTAGGAAAAAGATCTTGGGATGATAATAACATGGCAAATTAACCATTAATTGCAGGAAAAATGGCAGCTAAGGCTAATAAGATGCTGGGGTGTATTGCCAGAGGAATCATGTCCAGGAGAAGGAAGGTCATCCTGCCACTGAACAGGTCATTGTTGAGGCTGCTCATGGAGTACTGCATGCAGTTCTGGTGGCCCTACTTAAAGAAATATGTTAAATTGTTGGAGGGGTCCAACGTAGAGCAATGAGGAAGGTCCTCAGTTTGGAGGACAAACCCTACGAAAAGAAACTGAGGGAGCTCATCATGTACTCCCTGGAGGAATGCAGGGATACAGAGGACAAGATAGAAATCTTCAACTATATGAAAGGCACAAATAGAGATGGTACAGAGGGAATTTGAAGATTAAGGAGAGGGAAGGATACTCAGTGGCACAATCTAAAGTTGGAATGTGGTAGATTCAAAAGGGAAACGAGAAAGCACTATTTAACAGAGCGAGTGGTGACAGGGTGGAACGCATTGACTGAGGAGGTGGTATCCTTGAAGATGGTGGGAAGTTTTAAGAAGGGATGGGATAAGGTCAGGGGGAAAGTCCCCAAAGATACACTGGGAGAAGGGGTAACAGCTATTATGGACATGAAATTGGATATGCGGGTAGGAGAGGGGGAGCAACTTCAGTGTAACAGACTTCTAGCTGCACACTTGAGCAGACTAGGTAGACCAACAGGCATGTATCTGCTGGCATTCTTCCTATGTTCATATGAACTGCATCAATTTTGGTGGTGTTTTTTCTGACCCTTTTTCATGCACACTGTGGCTGTCCCCAGAAGAGCGACTATGGTTGCTATTTTTTTTTTTTTTACACTACTGGCTATGGCTAGTGGTCGTGCTTGCTGTATGTGTTTTTTTTCCTTTTTTTCTTTTGGGGTTTGTGAACCCAGGTGGGATCCTTCATCTCATCAGTATCACATTCTGAGTCATCACCTTTGGGTGACCATAACTGTGATATATTGTGATTGTGATATAGTTCTTGTATATTGACATCTTCATCAGAGGCACTGCTTTCTGATAAAGTAGCTGGATATGCATGAGTGGCATATCATGGGGTGCCACATCTAGTGGTACTGGACAGAGCCTTTTCCTTAATCACTGACTTTCTAGGTCTTACCTAGGAGGGTAAAAGAGGAGGAGGAGTAGCTCTCTATGTAAAGGAAGGGATCAAAGCAACAGAACTAAAGAGTAAATAGGAAGCAGATGAGGCACTCTGGGTTACCCTGAAGACAGAAAATGGTACCACAATCCACATGGGGGCTGTATACTGACCCCCATCTCAGGGGGAGGGAATGGACAAGGAAATGATAGAAGGCTTTCTTAGAATGGCAGAAAAGGAGAGATATTGTTGATGGGGGACCTGAATATGCCAGATGTTAACTGGAGTACCTTTGCTGCAGGCACATCCAAGAGCAGGGTCATTCTTGATGCCGTACAGGGGGCATGCCTCAGACAGCTAGTGTTGGAACCCACTCAGGAGGGAGCAGTCTTAGACCTGGTACTCTCAAATGGGGACAGAGAAAGAATCTCAGATTTAGAAGTGGGTAGCCATCTGGGAACAAGAGACCACCAGTCACTGAAGTTGGCTTCAGTTCAATGCTGCACTGCCATTCCTATTATGCAGGTCTGTAACTTCTACCCTACCAATGCCAATGCTAGCAAGCAAACATTCAGCACTGACAAATGCTTGTTTTCTGAATTTCTTTTAGGGATATATGTTTATTACTACATGCACCAATTTCATCAATACTGCTAGTGTTGGTTCACGATAAACACAGCCATACAATCAAGCCATACAAAAGCAAGAGTATTGGACTTTAGGAGGGCTGACTTTGGGAAAATGAGAGAGTGCCTCAGAAAAGCACTAGCAAACAGGCAAGAAGGAGGGGTGGAGAAACAATGGGGAGTAATCAAAACAGCCATCACAGAGGCAACAAGCCTTTGTATAAAGCAAATCAATAAAACACAATGAAGGAAAAAAATGCTATTGTTCTCAAAAGAGGTGGCAGGGAAGGTTAAGAAGAAAAGGATAGCATTCAGGAAATATAAGGTACCACAGAAGGAGCAGGACAGAGAACTGTATCAGTTAAAGCAGAAAGAGGCTGGGAAGGCAGTCAGAATAGCAAAGGCCCAAACCGAGGAACGGATATCCAATTCTCTTAAGGAGGGGGATAATACCTTTTATAGGTACATTAGGGAGAGAAGAAAGACCAAAGGAGGGATACTGAGGCTTAATAAAGGGAAGGGAATGTGGGTAGATGGTGACAGTGAAAAAGTAGGGATACTGAACGAATATTTCTGCTCAGTATTCACAAAGGAAGAGGAGGGGAAGGTACCTAAACCAAACAAGAGAAACACTCTGAAGATGGGGTCGATACCAGTCCATTTACAGAAGAAAGGGTTCTGAAAGAACTAATAAAATTGAAGGTGGACAAAGCAATGGGGCCTGATGGGATTCACCCAAGAATTTTAAAAGAACTAAGGGTACTAACTAGTGACACCACTGACTACTCTCTTTAACAAATCATGGGAGGATGGGGTGGTACCCGAGGACTGGAGGAGGGCAGATGTGATTCCTCTTCACAAAAGTGGGAGCAGGACAGAGACAGGAAACTACAGACCAGTTAGTTTGACCTCAGTGGTAGGGAAAATGATGGAATCACTTCTGAAGGAAAGAATTGTTGAGTACGTAGAGGCCAGTGGGGCACAGGACCCAAGGCAGCATGGATTCACAATGGGAAGGTCATGTCAGACTAATCTAATAGATTTATTTGACTGGGTGACCAAAGTAGTAGACCAGGGAGGGGCTGTGGACATGACCTACCTAGATTTTAGCAAGGCATTTGATACAGTCCCACACAAAAGATTAATACACAAGTTAGCCAGCCTTGGAGTGGGTCCCAAGGTGGTAGCCTGGATAAAAAATTGGCAAGACAACAGGATGCAAAGGGTAGTAGTAAATGGAGTACACAGTGAAGAAAGGAGGGTTACTGGTGGGGTACCGCAGGGTTCAGTACTGGGACCGGTCCTTTTTAATGTCTTTATAAGTGACATTGCAGAGGAACTGGAAGGAAAAGTATGTCTCTTTGCAGATGACACAAAGATCTGCAACAGGGTTGATACACAGGATGGAGTGGAAAGGATGAGAAGGGACTTGGCAAGGTTGGAGGAATGGTCAAATGTATGGCAGCTCAGATTCAATGCAAAGAAGTGCAAAGTAATGCACATGAGAAACAAAAACCCAGGGGAAGAGTACACAATGGGGGGTGAGATATTGGCAACAGTAAAAATGGAAAGGGACCTGGGGGTAATTATATCAGATGACCTAAATGTGGGCAAGCAATGTGAGAAGGCAGTAAGGAAGGCTGGAGGGATGCTGGGATGCATAGGAAGAGGCATCAATAGTAGAAAACAGGAAGTTGTTATCCCTCTGTACAGACAGTTGGTGAGACCCCATCTGGAGTACTGTGTGCAGTTCTGGAGACCCCATCTCCACAAAGACATAGACAGAATGGAGGCTGTCCAGAGGAGGGCAACCAAAATGGTGCAGGGTCTGCACCAGAAGACATATGAAGAAAGACTAAAGGAGCTTAATATGTATACCCTTGAGGAAAGAAGGGAGAGAGGGGACATGATAGAAACTTTCAAGTACCTCAAGGGAATCAACAAAGTCCAAGAGGGTAGCATCTTTCAGAAAAAGAGATGTGCAAGAACAAGGGGGCACAATTTGAAGATAGAGAGGGGACGGCTCAGAGGTAATGTGAGGAAGTATTTTTTGACAGAGAGGGTTGTGGATGCTTGGAACAGCATCCCTGAGGAGGTCATGGAGTCAAGAACAGTAGGAGAATTCAAGAATGCATGGGACAGGCATAAGGCAGCCCTAGTGGGGGGTAGAAGGAAGTAAGCTGTTGGTTAACTAGGATCTGCAGCTTATCTGTTAGGTAGGAAAATGGGCAGACTAGGTGGGCCAAGTGGTCCTTATCTGCCATCAGATTCTATGTTTCTATGTTTACTGTTTTGTGTTTCATGTTTATCTGATTTTTATGGCAATGCCGACAGTGCTGCGTTACTTTCATCAGGGGATTCGCCAACAATCTTTTCTTTTTCTGGTAGTGTTGCTTTATTTTTATCAGTTGAATTAATTACATCGTCAGCAGTGAATTTCCATTTTTATGTTTGCTTACACGCATGTGCAAGAAACATAGTGCCATCATCCGAGTTTTTGGAGGTGTGGCAGCCCTCTTCCAATTCAGTCAGTGTGTTTGCAGGCATGGCCGCAGTTCTCCAATGGCTGCTGGAGCTGTCTATGACAGCAGTCAAAAATGCAGTGGAGTACAGTTTAAAGGGGGAGCTACGCTTCAGTGAGCAGTGATAAGATATCACCTTCTCATGCATGCTCCCCCTACACACACACACACACACACACACACACACACGCATGCATACTGCACTCTATCCCCCCATGCACACATTGTATAGCCGACAGGGGGTGCCCTATCCACCGTCGGCTGTGCTGCGCTCCCCCCAAACAGAGTTCCACATGCCATGCTGGGTGCCCACCCCAGTATGGCAACACATGCTATCACTGACAGGGGTGCCCAATCCCCTGTCAGCTCCATGCCCCCCCAAACAGCCATCCTTGTGCCACTCTGGGAGCCCACCCCAGCATGACAAATGTCCCGCGTCGTCGTCCTTTTTTAAAAAAAAAAACCCTGAAACACAAAAATGGTCCCTTGCTGTCTCTGCCCCCACCTGTGCCCACCCACTGCGCACCCTGCCTCCCCACACCCTCCCCTCACCCCATACTTACCTCCGGACTCTGGCGCGACGATCTTCGGTAGACTGGGAACACGTCTGCACTCTTCAAAGCCAACTGCGAACTGAGGAAATGCCGGTAAGCTGTATAATGGGATAGATAGGGTTTTTTCAACTTTGCTGCATATCTCAGGCATTTTTTGGAATTCTTGCACAAAATTTTCAACATGGGTTTTTGGGACCCCTTCTCATGAATGCTCTCACTGTCATGCCATTAATCGGGCCCGAAGGGTGATTTCGCAGTCACTGCGTGAAATCACCTTTCAGGACTGAGTAATGAAATGACACTGCCACTGTTCATAAAGTGGGCTCACAAAAAGCCTATATTGAAAATTTGGTGAAAAAATTCCTAAAAATGACTGTTTTACAAGAGTGCGTTGCGAGGTTTCTATGCACGCTCGTAGGTTTGCAAATTTTCAATATTTTCACTCCAGATTTTCAACATTACCATTTTACCACACCTCCTTATGAGCAGTACAGCTATCATTTTTCAAATCTTGCCCAAAACGTGTTTCCGCCCATGTAGCACACAATGGTGCAGTCAGTGTGCGAAATCAATGTATGGGACACATTAAGAAAATCACAGTGACACTGTTAATGAGCAGAGGTCTTAAAATGGCTATGTTGAAAATTTGGTGAAACAATTCCTAAAAATGACTGTTTTAATAGCATGCACTGCAGTTCCTACGCACGCTTGTAAGTTTGCAAATTTTCAATATTTTCACTCCAGATTTTCAACACTGCCATTTTATTACACTTCCTTATAAGCAGTACAGCTCTCATTTTTCACATCTTGCCCAAAATGTGTTTCCACCCATGTAGAGCTCAATGGCGCAGTCGGTGTGTGAAATCAATGTATGGGACACCTTAGGAAAATCACAGTGACACTATTCATGAGCAGAGGTCTTAAAATGGCTATGTTGAAAATTTGGTGAAAAAATTCCTAAAAATGACTGTTTTACGAGTGTGCATTGCATAGTTCCTACGCACGCTTGTAAGTTTACGAATTTTCAATATTTTCACTCCAGATTTTCAACACTGCCATTTTATTACACTTCCTTATGAGTAGTACAGCTGACATTTTTCACTTCTTGCCCAAAATGTGTTTCCGCCCATGTAGAGCTCAATGGCGCAGTCGGTGTGTGAAATCAATGTATGGGACACCTTAGGAAAATCACAGTGACACTATTCATGAGCAGAGGTCTTAAAATGGCTATGTTGAAAATTTGGTGAAAATATTCCTAAAAATGACTGTTTTACGAGCGTGTGTTGCCTAGTTCCTACACACACTCATAAGTTTGCGAATGTTCAATATTTTCACTCCATATTTTCAACATTGCCATTTTATTACACTTCTTTATGAACAGTACAGCTGCCATTTTTCACATGTGACCCAAAATGTGTTTCTTCACATGTAGCGCACAATGGTGCAGTCGGTGTGTGAAAGCAATGTTTGGGACAGATTAAGAAAATCACAGTTACACTGTTCATGAGCAGAGATCTTAATATGGCTATGTTGAAAATTTGGTGACAAAAGTCCATAAAATGACTGTGCTATGAGTGAGCATTGCGCAGTTTCTACGCACTCTCGTAAGTTCATGACTTTGTAATATTTTCAGTCCAGATTTTCACCAGTGGCATTTTTCCACACTTCCTTACGAACAGTACATCTGTCATTTTTCACAAGATGGCCAAAATGTATTTTCACACTTTCAGCGCAGAGATGCATGGTCACTGTGGGAAATCATTGTTCGGGACTAAAAAGAAATTCACAGTGACACTGTTAATGATCGGAGGTCCCAAAATGCGTGTGTTGACAATCTGCTGTAAAAAAAATCCCCAAACTAATTATCTTACTGGTGTGCATTGCACAGTTTCTATGCACACTCGTGACTTCACCAGTTTTTTTTATATTTTTACTGCAGATTTGCAACATTGCCATTTTTTACACCTCCCCATGAACAGTACAACTGTCATTTTTCACATCCTGTTCAGAATGTGTTTTTGCACCTGTGGTGCTAAATGCCGCAGTCGCTGTGCATAAGCAGCTTTCAGCTAACAAACTGATATTGCTACTGATCATGAGGCGGGGTCATAAAAAAACATGTTGAAAATTTGGAGTGAAAATACCAACGAATGCCTGAGGTGTTAGGGTTTCCAACCATAATGCCCCACCCTGTAGAGAATGACAGGCATCAGGAGTGTGACTTGGGATTCTTGCCTGTAATGCTCATACCATTCCACACCCTGCAGCCAGTGAGAGGCATTGAGGTATGCCTTGGACTCTTCAGCCCCAAAGTTCACACCATTCTCCTATACTGCACCCATCTCACCATATTTCCTGATGGAATGGGGTGCACATAAGGGCCAAAGACCCCAAGGCACACCGTGACACTTGTCAGTGTCTGCAGGGTAGGGTGTGGTGAAATGGCATGGCCGTTATGCCTGATGACCTAAAGGCACACCCCAATGCCTGTCACTCTCTTCAGGGTGGTGGTGGGGTTGGCTTCAGTTCAATACTTCACTGCCATTCCTATTATGCAGGTCTGTAACTTCTACACTACCAATGCCAATGCTAGCAAGCAAACATTCGGCATTGATAAATGCTTGTTTTCTGAATTTCTTTTAGGGAAATATGTTTATTACTACATGCACCAATTTCATCAATACTGCTAGTGTTGGTCACATGTTCCATTTCCATAACAGACACTGATTCTGAATCTATTTTTTAGTGTTCAGCTTAATTATTTAATTAGTAGTATGAGTGTGGATGCAGAGATGGGCAACACAGAATCTGAGATGTGACCCCATCCACTCAAAATATGTCAGGCACTATATGACCTAGTAGTAGTTCAGTCACAAATATGGGCAACACAGAGTCTGAGATGTGACACCTCACTCTCAAAATACATGACACACTATGATGTAGTAGTAGTGTTTCTCAGTTACAGAGATGGGCAACACAAAGTAGGAGATGTGACCCCCCCTTCAAAATCTGTACAGCAGTACAGCACTATGACCTAGTAATTCAGGCACAGAGATGGGCGACACAGAGTCTAAGGCAATAAGACCTAAAAGTAGTTCAGGCACAGAGATGGGCAACACAGAGTCTGAGACGTGACACAACCCTTTCAAAGTATGTGAAACACTATTACCTTGTAGTAGTTCTCAGTCACAGATATGGGCAACACAGCATCTGAGATGTGACACACACACAACCCCACCCCATCAAAATCTGTATGGCACCATGACCTAGTAGTAGCTCAGGCACAGAGATGGGTAACAAAGAGTCTGAGATGTGAGTGACACTCCTTCAAAATCTGTATGGTATTATAAGCCTCCCCTCAAAATTAGTGAGGCACTATGACCTTCAGACATAGTCCTCCTGTCCTGTCTGCTCCCTTTATTCTTACTTCCTTAATATTTTTTTATTTAAAAAAATATATTTTTCAAAAAGATAAGTTGTTGGATGCTGTGCACTGATAATATTTACATTTTTTTTTTCAATTTTGTTGATTTTGCAAGAAAAACAGACTGAAACTAATACCTAATCTAATCTATCCCAACTATATATATTTTTGTTGCTGGGTGATTTTATGAGCTCTGTACCTGCCTCATTGCACTGCAGATTGCAGACCATGCTTTTTGTAGTACCCCTAGTCCCTTTCCTTTTTCCCTTTACTTTTTCTAAAAGTTTAGAAAATGTCTGCACTCTGCTGTTGTAACTCGCTTGCACTTTACTGCTGTTATCTGCTGTTGAATTCATTGATTTCCCTCTACTCTCTCTCTTCCTGACTAACAGAAAAATGTTTCTAACTTTTCTTTTTTTTTATGTGGAGTACTCTGCAGTATCTGCACTATGCTGTTGAATTCATTGGTCTCTCTATCTCTTTAGTCTCCATCTCTCTCTCTCTCTTTCCCTCTCTCTGTCTTTCTAATGAAAAGTAAATGTATTGTTTCAACTTTCATTGTTATGACTGCATGGGTGGAACCCTGCAGGTGTTTTGGGATCACTGTAGGAGACAGTGGACCATCATCAGAAACAGTCTTCATCTTCTCCTACAGTGCTGTGGCATGTTGTCCACACAGCCCACATCATTGCTTATGTGTGCTGTCTCTTCCTCCTCTTCCCTTCTGTGGATGGAGCTGCCTTCCACGTAGCGTTCAGCTACTTCCCTAGTCTTTTTCATGCATGCGCAACATGCTTAACGTGTTTTTTTAAACTGTCCTGCACCGATTCCATCTCAGAGACCCAAGGAGTTGGACAGGGTAACTAAGGTTAGGGGATATCTGTCAAGATATGCCCACGCAGTAAGCATTGCAATCTCATTGCACCCTGAGCTGAAACATCTTGTTTCACAGTTTCTCTGTCTCGTTACAGGTGCATTGTATCATTCAATGTACCTGATTCCCAATTCTAGACTTCCTTAAAGATGCACATTTGCATCCCAGTCATTGACTCACTAATTTGAACTGAAGAGAGGGTCGATGATAGCTGTCATATTGTATCTAAAGAGAGAGAGGACTCAACCAACACTGCTCCAGCTTATATTTATACATTCTGCCAGATAAACCAATGCCATTGTGCCCTCTGATGGCCATAGTGTTTCAGCCACATTTAAAAGGAAACCTTCACCATGATCAATCAAAAACTGGAAAGAAGTCAGAAATTGAGGGGGGGAAATGGCAAGTCTTTATTATCTGAATGACAACATGCCAATTCATTCCTATACCTCTCAACTACTAGACAGCTTGGTTGTGCCAGTTATGGACTTGGAATTCGCAGACAAGAAACTATGTCCAGGTTCAAATCCCAGTACAGCCATTTATTCGCAGTGTGCCCTCAGCAAATTGGTGCTTTAGTGAAACCAGCTGTAAAAGTGTTAAAAGCTGTACCCATTTAAAATGAAATACTGTGTCTCAGTTGGGCTGACCTGGGAAAATGGTGTATAAACAAAGCAAAAATGAACTTTCTCACATTGAAATCTATGCATTATGCACTGCATATATGCAGTGCAACAGCTTCCCTTAGTCTAACTGAAACACATCAGGGGTGCCACGGACCTCTGTGGCATTCATGGAAGGGCATGTGCCCCTTCTGCATCTAATCAAATTTCCTTCCATGGCTTTGCATGTATGAACAGACAGGCTGGGGGGGTTGGGGGTGGGGCAGTGCATCTCTCCACACCATGCATCAGGGTATGGAATGCTGGCAGATAGGGTACAGTCTGCATGGGCAGAGACCATGCTGTAGCTGCTGTCTGCTCCTTCTGACTCACTTCGACCAGCCACAGTGGGGAAAGTGACTCCTTCACCTTGCCAACCCTGCCCTCCAGATATACAGAGAGGGCTGGGGGCAACCATTCAGTCCCTCACCTGGACAAATTTGTTTTATGGGACCCATCATGTCCCACAATTACCTGCTCCATGCAGAGTAGGGGTCCAGTCATCATTCAGGGCAGGCATCCAACTGGGTGCTGCCTGTGTGCACTGGTCTGCCCCCTGCACAGCAATGGCAATGTGCCAGTGGGGCAGTGGACAGATGGACTCCATTTGTGTCCAGGGTGAAGGTGGGCACAGCCCAGGTATGTGCCTGTTGTATATACCTGGCCTGCAGTACTAGTAGTAAGTAGTAATAAGTGTTATGTATATCATAATGTAATAACATGATATATAGACTCAGTTGAGCCATTGGCTCATAGTCAGTGAGGTCCCATAGTGCATTCCAAGAACAGCATTACAAAAGTTACCATATTTTATATAAATTCAGTAAAACGTACAGTCCTCAATTAAAGGGAATTTAACAGTATATAGAGGGCTACAGAAACATAATTTACACATAAATATTTGATTATTCCACAGTACTAGTACACTTAGCATAAGTAGATTATCCAAAATGAGAGAGTTCTTGTCAGACACAAACAAGTCCTTGTCAGACATGTAGTCAAACTAACCTATACTAAAGCTTTGCCAAGAAGGTACAGGTTGGATGGCCTGTTGGGCAAACCAGTTTATTAATTTTACCCAAAAAGAGATTTCTCTCACACTGTCTCAAAGTAAAGGAGACTGAATTCCACAATGTCGCTCCCAGAGAGTATACATAAGATTTCCATACTTCTAAATTACAATTCAGAATTATAAACTCCAAGCCTGTTGCTGATCTTAGCTCCACCTTCACCATTATTTTACTTATATTATCCTAGATATACTGGGGACCTTTTCCTATCATAGTGCATATGCCCCGTGCTGATGAATGTTCTACATTACGCCACCCAAACCCCATGTCCCAAGTAGAAAGGGGTGCAGTCCCATATCCTTTTTTACTTTATTTGTCTGGGAAAGAAACACTGAGCCGATGCTTGTCTAGAAGTGTGATCTGGGGGAAGGAGTCACAAGGAGTACATGACAGCAATGACACAAAGTTGAAGTAGCGCAAATTACAAGTGTAAAAAAATTACCTTCTGTACTTAGTGAGTTTTTTTCTGTGTCCACTTGCAGTAGTATTAACAGACCTCAGTTATACAATGTTCCCCCAAACATTTGAAATTCATTTAAGGGCTGTCCAATGGTACCATGCTGGTGACCTAAGTTTGAAAGTAAGCCTACCAGGCAGAATCTCTGCTCATCTGGTTTCTCAGAGGCAGATGTACTTCCAAGGGTAGAGCTCTTTAGAAATGTTGGATCCTCCATGGTGCTCCCTCAATTACCCCTACAGTACAGTGAACCAAAGAAGGTTTAGGATGCATGCATTCTCACTTCCTCTACAAGGGAGTAAATGGATGCAGGGTGGTTTGCAGCACTAGAGAGCATGGTGAGTGGGGAGATAAGAGAGTAAATCTGTCAGAACTGACTACACAGCATCAGCAAATTTTGGGTGAATGGAATGGGGGAAGCAGTTGGCTGCTTGACCACACCCCCCCATAACCAGATGTGATCTTCCCCAGGTTGGAGGCCCACTATGAGGGCATATACTGTAGGTCTTGGGAATGGTAGATCTGAGGAAGGTCATCATTTCAGGTGGAAAAAATCTGTATAAGAAGTTATATTTTCAGTATATTCTGTGTTTAATTATGGAAACATTTTCAGGACAACAGACTCTTTTTATCATAGATTTCATCTGTTCTTGCGGCTCATTTATGCCCTAAAGTTGTAATCCTCTGCTGGTGACATCGAAATCCCTTGCTGTGTAAATGATTCTGATGTAAAAGGCAGTGAAGTAGGACTTCATGGCTGGTATAAGCAATAGTGACAGATGATGTTTCTGGGAAAAAGATAATGTTTTCATGCAAATGTTGTAACTATTAAAGAACAGAAAGTAGGAACATTTATAATTTTTTGTGAAATGTTATGAAATTGAATGTTGTTGCCAGCTATCATTGTTTTGCTGGAAACTGAAGAATCTCATTAAGTAATAGCCCCAACACTGATGGCATTTGCTGACAATTAATTACTGGTGGGAGGGTGATTATCTGAGAACCAGTCATTAGTCTGCATAGAAATGCCAACAGCCAGTGGGAAATATTGCTGTTTAAGAAAAACTGCTCCCCCCAATATCTTTTCTTAACTAGCCCAGCTATTTCTTTTTTTTCTAGTAGAACATGGCTAATGTGTCCATCCAGTGGGCATGTTCCAGTAGTTTATGTATTTGAAAACTGGTAGCCGGAAAAGATACAAAGCTCGTTTCCAGGTGAAACATGGGGTGGGGGGGAACTAGAGTGTGCAAAGTACCTAATTTACGAGTAGCAAAGAACAATTATGCCAAGAACAAAGAAGAAAACCATGAATACAGTAACAGGTAGAAGAATTTAAATGGGATGCAATGTACAAGATTTATTTAGGTTTTATTACGTATTATTTAGCAACGCAGCCCTAGAGCATACTATTATATACAGAGGTAAGGCTGGGCCAAAAACTGCGGACTGTACATAAGGAACAGGGTAGATCATAAAACCAGTTGAATGTCCAACAAGGGGGCCTTGGGCACAAAGGAGAGACAACAGAGAAGGGCATGGGAGGGGGAGACTAAAGATTGGAGCAGGTGGAGGTAATAAAGTTAAGCAGCAAGGATTTAATTCAAGAGGAAGACAAGAGGGCCCACTGGATTAGCAGATCAGATTGCCACATTGAGAATCAATCATTGGATGGGTTTACTACAAGATTTTAATGCAAAGGATTCATAGCAACCCATGTTGCTTAATAAATTGAAAACTGTTAACATAGAAACATTATCCCAACGGCCCCTGGGTGCTAGCAGGTACACCACTTTTTCCCATTCTGTATTTATCTTCCTGGTGGCCTGCCCCATTCAGACTGGCCTCCTAGCCCCATTGGTTACCACCTCTGGGTATGCACCTACTATACACACTTTCAAGTCAAACTTGGTCCCTCTGGCAATGACATCCTGCTCTTTTGAGACTTCAGAAGCCTCCCAAGGCCTAGATCCTGCAAAATTGAGACCACAGTACTCATTATGTATGGCCTGCAGGGGACAGCCCTCATCCTGTTATGCCCAACCATTTTCTTTTGATCTTTCCTTCCTCAACCCTACACAGCATGCACAGCACATGTGTAGGAGTGTGTCTCAATGACATGCAGTGTGCTACTGCTAGGAGAACATGCTACTCAGGCCACCAGAAGGTGTTGCTGTGGGCACCGGAGAGTGTTGCCTCCACCCCCCCCCAAACTGGGGCATGCCATCAACAGTGCTTCCTTCCAGTCTGACTGACAAAGCACTGGCTCCCAGATTCACTTCCAGACAAGAATCACTGGCATGGAAGTGAAACACACTTCCATTGAGCTATCGAGTGGTTAGCTGGCATGTGATTTAAGCGACAATAAGATTATTCCATATCATAATGGTGCAGCAGGCAACTCATGCTCTACCCTTTAAAAGTGTCCTTGTCTTATATCCCAAACTGAAAATTGCTCTTTTGCTTTGTGGGCATACTTTTGGAGTGTCCATGTCCTCTCCTATGTCCCAAATAGATGCTTGCTTCTTTGCTGTGTGCATGTATTTTCAGGGTCAGTGTCCACTACTGTTTGCTCCCTCTTGATTCAAGCCTGCCTGCTGTCTTCTGCATTGAGATGGAGATGGTTTTGTTCCCTTTTCCCCATGCTCCCTTTTTGGTGCATTGCTTCTGGGGACCAACACTGCCATTTTTTCACTGCCATCAGCCTTCACACATGGATTATTTGCCCCCACTAACCAGAGGTTTTTGGGTGCATTTTGAAATGGGCTTAAGCAAACAATATCCAGTGGTTTACTGTACCTTGGGTTTGTTTATACTGCAACTGCATAAGCATAGTCACAATACAGTTTTTTCCTAGAACACAAAAAATGAAATCTGAGCCTAAAAACAATTTATTTTTGCCTAGTCTAATAATATGTGCTGCTCAAACACCCTACTAACTTTAAGAAAAACACAGAAAAGCCACTTCTGGCAGCCATGTTAGTAAAATTAATACTCTTTACACCACTACTTGCCCTTTTACATCAAATGCCATTTCTTACACAATAAAATAACTTCCCACCCCCACACCACACATAGCAAACACAAAATGTATTTAAAACAATGATTACATCCATCATGTGACCTTTAATCTTTTGTATTTTTACCTTATGGGCCTATAATATGTTTATGCCATTACTTGACAGTGCTCAAATGTAAACATGTAAATTTGTGCATTCTTTTGTATATTATTGTATTTCCTTCCTACCTGATTTGTACTATTAGCGCACTGTTTTAACCACTGTAGTTGTGTTCAGTATGTCCTATTTTATTTTGTTTATAGTCTGATTTGTACCCTCCAAGGTCATGCCTGAAAATAGGCATTTCTTTGTATAGTGTACCCACCCAGCTAGCAAAAACAACTAAATAAACAATCCATGATAATCCAGTTTCTTCTGATTTTGAGCCCAAGGTTGTGCAAAGCACATTAAGGGCCCCCTCCAAATATTTGTTTTGGCCATGCATCCATACCAATAAATATAAAATAACTAGTAGTGAGTATACAATATTTATACCATAGGTTCTTTTGAATTAGTGTTGTTAGCATCATTAGTTTGTCCACACTGCTCCCTTCTCCTTTGCTGGCACCAGAATCAATGATCTAAACAATGTAATTTATCCCTTCTCCTTCTGGATACCTAGGTAAGATTTTTGAGTAATGGGACCCTACTGCTTCTTTTCTCTGTACACTATCTTCTTTTGGGGGTGCAAAAATCTCAAACATAACCTACATATTTGAGATTATCATAATTAACCCTGCTGATTCTCAAGTTACTATTCACGCCGGAGCAATTTACATTCTAAGACACCCTTTAACTAAAATAAAACAGGATTTTATAGCCATGGCAAACTGATTCAAATGGATTGCAAGTTTACATTTTCTGAGATTTTGCCCATACCTAAAGCTTCTTACCATACAGAACTTAAAATTAAACAATTGAACAACTGGTTGAGAAGTTGGTGCCTAAAACAGCTCATTGACTGCCTAACGCATTGGGATGAGTTCCAAGGTAGACACGAACTCTTCTTATGGTATGGTCTTCATCTTAGAAGGAAAGGAAATAGCTTTTTGGGAAAAAGCATAGTTGCATATTTTCAGAACTGTATAAACTAAGTAACATGGGAGAAGGGATACCACTAAACCCGAAGCCTATGAACACTAATGAAAATGAAAGCAATGCCATACTCACAGTTAAAAATACCAAAAAACAACACAAGACAAAATTAAATATATTATTGGTTAATGCTCTCAATCTTTTAAACAAAATAGATGAGCTAAAGAATTATATTGTAACCAGTGACATAGCTATATGAGGTATAACTGAAACGTAGTTTAAAGCTTCAGACTGGGGTACAGAGATAACTGGCTATACAAAAATTGAAAAAAATCATAATGGTACTAAAGGAGGTGGTATCGCCCTGTAAATATCAAACATCTACAAAAGAATTTAATTGACAATGGATCAGACAATGAATATTTTTCTGAATTATTATGGACAAAAGTCATCTTCTCCAGCAATTATAGTATCACTATAGGTCTTGGTTATAGGGTACCTAACCTATCTAGTCAATAAAATGATGCATTCCTGAATAAAATAGAACTGGGACTTGATCAAGACTATATCCTTCTAGGTGATTTTAATTTTCCTAACATCAACTGGGAATCAGGCAAATGTTTGGCTGCATTAGAAACTAGATTCATGGGCATAATGATTGATAATAGCATGGGCCAATATGTCAAAGCACCTACTAGGAGGTATAATATCCTGGATCTCTTTTTAACAAATCTTCAGGAAGATATAGGTAAAGTTGAAGTTCTTCACCCATTATCAAACAGTGATCATAACATGGTACTAGCTGTAGTTAATATTAAACAATACACTCCCACACATGGTTGTACAACAGTGAAAAATGTTTATGCAGCTGAGTACATATAAATAAATACATTTTTGATGGTTTGGGATTTGAAAAATTACTTAACTGATAAATCTCTAAATAATATCTGGCTTATATTCATAATAAGATACAACACTGTTTTAACCATTGGGTTCCACCAAGAAAGAAATATAGTAATAATAAGGGAATTCCTCCGTGGTGGAACAAAAGTATAAAACGTAACATGAACAGAAAACAAAGACTTTATAAAAAGCATAAAAAATCACCCTACAACTAATAATGGGTCCACATATAAAATATCAGTCAATAAAAACAAGAGTCTAATTAGGAAGGCTAAAATGTTTTTGAGGAAAAAAAGCATCTCCACAAAAGATAAAAAGAGTTTTTACAATTATATTGGGTCTATAAAAAATCCAGTCCCACTATAGGTCCTCTAAATACAGCAACAGGAGTTGTTACTGATGAAGTAGGTATGGCCACAGAATTCAACAGATATTTCATTAGTATGTTTAGCTCCAAGGCTCAATTTCAAACATCTAAGATTGAGCTAAATAATGCTATAGAGCCTCTTAGTGAAGATGAGGTTATGGATGCCATTAAAACACTAAAATCAAATGGATCTGTAGGTCCTGATGAAATCCACCCATTTTTTATAAAGAAGACTGCTTGTCATATAGTGGGCCCATTGACCATCTTATTCAATGCCTCTCTCAGTGCAGGGTCAACCATACCTATATGGAAGCAAGCTACAGTGATTCCCTTACAATAAAAATGGTAGTAGAAATTCAGTACTAAATTATAGGCCAATAAGTCTCACAGCTGTATTTTGCAAAGTTATCGAGAGATTATTAAAAGACAGAATAGAAGACCATCTTAAAAATATAGGTTTTATAGACATAACTCAGCAAGGTTTTGTCAAAGGCAAGTCATGCCAAACAAATCTAAATTTTTTTGAACCAGTAAGCGATGCTTTAGGCAAGGGCCTATCTGTTGATGTTATATTCTTGGATTTCTTGAAAACCTTTGACTCGGTGTTTCATAAAATCCTTACCAGTCTATTAGAAACAATAGAAATACATCCTCAGATTAGGAGCTGGATCAAATCATGGCTCCTCAGCTGAACACAATGAGTATTATTAAAAGGTTATTTATCACCATGGGGCTCTGTTATTAGTGGTGTCCCTCAGGGCTCTGTTTTGGGTCCAGTTCTTTTTAATATACTGATCTCTACCATGCCCCCCTTGAACAATCATAGCTGGATGGCCAAATATGCTGATGATTGCAAACTGGGAGGCATTTTTACTAATATAGAGACTGCAGTACAAATACAAAAAAACCTTACACATCTTGAGAATTGGTCAATAGAAAATAAATTATCATTTAATGTACACGAGTGCAAGGTGATGCATCTGGGAAAAAACTATCCATGCTACTCTTAATAGTTAAACAATATTAATTTACAAATTACTGAACATGAGAAAGATTTAGGGTAACATTTTCCAAAAACCTAGCTTTTGAAACTCACACAACAAACATCGCTAAAAAAGGAAACCAAATACTGGGATGCATTTTAAAAAATATCAAGAGCAGTAATAAAAAAGTAATTGTCCCTCTATTCTAGGGCCTTGTCAGGCCACACCTGGAATATTGTTCTGCAGTATGTGCACCACAACTCATTAGAGGTAATAAACAAATAGAAAACATTCAGCGTAAAGCCACAAAAGCAATTAAAACTATGCAAAATTTTGATTATGGTACCAGGCTAAATAAAGTAGGTCTTTATTAAATGCAGTACAGAAGAATGAGGGGTGATTTGTGTACAGTTTATAAAGCCACAAACAAAAAACCAACATTTGAAATAATTGGGCTGCTAAGCAATTCATCTAAAGCTAGCACCAGGTCACATGATAAAAAATTAATGGGTACTATAAACAAAACTAAAAAAAGAAATAATTGGTTCACACAAAGGGTAATAAAGACATGGAATAGTCTACCAAAAAGTGTCATTGATTGCAAAACAATGAACACCTTCAAAAACAGTCTAGATGTATCAATGAATAACAAAAAAATTCCTTTTCCACCAATGAAAAAATGGTGGTGAGCTTATAATAGGCATAACTGCCTACCTAATTTGTATTTACCTATGAACCTATGAACCCCTTTCCTCTGTGAAACTTGAGTTGGAATCTGCAGCACAGATTCCACTGTTGCCACTGCTGATGGACCCAATTTCAAATGGATAAGCAAAAGAAAGTTGCAAGTTAGCCTGACAATAAAAGAATTACTTAATGCTGACTTCTGAGTCAGTGCACCCTGACAGTGCAGGCCCTACCACAACCACATTTCTTGTACCCCTGCCCCCTCCTCATCATGGCCCTGGTCAGTCCTTGTTCCTCCAAGCTCCATGCTCACAGGTCTGGCTGCTCACTCATGCTTCACTCATCCACATCACATACTCCCTCACTTACCCCCCACTAAACCACAAAACTAAGCCTGACCAGTTCTGCCACTGGCTACATTTATATCTACAGTATATGCCCAGAAAGTTTATTTAGTTAAAAAAAAAAAACACCTCTGGCAAGCTACTGATTCATGAGCCCTGCTGGCAGCTTTCAGGAACTGAAAGTGACCTGTCCTGCAAACATCTTTCATCTCCACTCCTAAAGGCTTTCAAAAGTCAGTCAGTTCTGCTGGATTAAAACAGCAGACATGCAATTGCTCCCTGTGATTCATATGGCAACCTCTTAGTCGGTGAGTGAAGGGACTGTTCCTCTTATTGTCTCTCATGCCATATAGGAGGGTCAATGAGTGGGGGCAAGGGGGATTGTGGGCTGCATGGTCCCAAGCAGGCAACACAGGAGGTAAGGTTTGTTGTACATTTGGGGAGTAGTGACTGGGGTTGGGGGTTCACTATACACCAGAGGGTGTAGACAGAATGAGAAGCGACCTGCAGAAACTTGAAAAATGGTCAGGGGTTTGGCAGTTGAAATTCAATGCAAAGAAGTGCAAGATAATGCATATGGGGCACAAAAACCCTGGCACAATATATCAGTTGGGGGGTGAGGATATAGCATGCACCAAGCAGGAAAGGGATCTTGGGGTTATCATCTCTGATGCCCTCAAGTAGGGAAACAGTGTGACAAGGCAGCAGGTAAAGCAAATAGGATGCTGGGATGTATAGGCAGGGGCATTACCAGCAGGAAAAGGGAGGTCATAATTCCGCTATACAAGACACTAGTGAGGCCCCACCTAGAGTACAGTGTACAGTTCTGGAGACCATACCTACGTAAGGACATAGACAGGGTAGAGAAGGTTCAGAGGAGGGCAACAAAGATGGTGCATGCATTGCATCACAAGTCCTATGAAGACAGGTTGAAGGAACTGAACATGTACTCCCTGGATGACAGGAGGGAGAGAGGGGAT
Source organism: Neoceratodus forsteri (assembly GCA_016271365.2). Lineage (NCBI taxonomy): Eukaryota > Metazoa > Chordata > Ceratodontiformes > Ceratodontidae > Neoceratodus > Neoceratodus forsteri. The sequence continues at coordinate 759,413,161 of CM057455.1, read as the reverse complement.
ATGATAGAGACATACAAGTATCTTACAGGGAGGAACAGGGTGCAGGAAAACACTATTTTTAAGTGAAAAAGATGTTCCAGGACTAAAGGGCATAGGATGAAGTTGGAGGGAGGACGATTCAGAGGAAACATGAGAAAGAATTTCTTCACAGAACGGGTAGTGGACAAATGGAACACCCTGCCAGAGGAAGTGGTGGGGGCTGAAACAATCACGGGATTTAAGAATGCATGGGATAGACATAAAGGAATTCTGGAGGTCAGTGGTACAGTGCAACAGACTTCTAGGAAAACAAACTGAACTTACAAGCTCAAATGGGCAGACTGGGTGGGCCATAGACCCTTATCTGCCGACACTGTCTATGTATCTATGTATCTATGTAACAGGGATTTACACTTGTTACAGGTCACCAGGAGCCATGGCTGGTGGGGGACTGGCAATTATGTATGAGGATAAGGCCAGAGTTTCAGCCGCAATAAACTGTGCACTGGTGGTGGATGTATAATGCTGCGGATTACTGTGCCATATATGCATAGGGGATCCCTCATTTGCATGAGTGCTATGGTATATTCTACATGGTCACGCTGTTGAGTCTGCATCTTGCTCTGTGGGTCCTTTGAATATGGACTCTGCCCCATTTGTTCATGCTGTTCTCTGTGCAGCACTAACATAGTTAGTGCTGTGTTAGCCATTTCAACATCAGGGCCACAGATTATCACAGCATTCTCTGATTTACATTCTGTTTTCACTCACTTGTTTTCAGTGTTTGTACTGTGGAGTCTTATTCCATGAATTACAGAGGTGCTTATCACTTTTCTTATATACAGTGTGTATATATACTGTATATATATATATATATATATAGAGAGAGAGAGAGAGAGAGAGAGAGAGCGAGAGAGAGAGGGAGGAGGAGGAGGCAGAGAGAGAGAGAGAGAGACTCTGGCCCTCCTTAGGCCTCTATTATGCCTGTACAATTTAAATACAGGAATCTCCTTATCCCATGTGTCATTACTTGTTCACCATAGTCCTACTGTGCTAGGATTACAGCTAAATTCTGGTCTCAGTCCCTGCCCCCTTACCTTGTTTCAGCCCTAACAGCTCAATCCCCTACTGTGTACTTGCTCAGGAAATTCAACTTCCGGCTACTGTATGTCCCACACATGTCCACCACAACAGGCCAGGCAGCCTTTAAATTTTGCCTGCCTAAACTGTGGAAATCCCTGTCAGAGGTCATTTGGCATGCTACCCCCATGCAGCACCTGAACTCCCTCCTCAATGAGCACTTCTTCTCCACCTGCACATGCAGCTAAGCTATGCTCTAGTCCAAGGGTCTAGCTCTTCTCTATAATTCTGACCACTCAATTGTGTTGCATCTGGCTCCTTATTGTTGTATATCATACATTTCTAACATTCTGCTGTAATGATGTTTCTGTATGTTTTTGTATGCTTGCTCATTGTATAATGTACTCTTTATGTATTCTCTTTACATATTCTCCACTACCCCCCCCCAGGATGCATCTGGAATTGAGCAGTAGTCCACTCAGCATGCCTTCCTGGTAAAACTTTTAAATAAATAAATAGTTCCATTATTCCAATAATCTCAGGTAGGTCTTTCTACATTATAGCCAATAATTAGCCCATTTTATTTTACTTAAGACTTCTTGCATTTAGCAGTTTTCCATTTATTTATAGTTAAAGTTTTAGGGGGACTGCATGGGAATATAATTGGGGTGGGGGCTGTCCTGAAATCATAATTTGGATGATGTGGTTGTTGAGTAATGGGGTTTATTACACAGTTATCTTCTGACTGGATGGCCATGAATCCCACATTTCCCATGTGATTAGCTTAAAGCCTTGTTAATTACATAAATAATTATGTGCTCTAAAATCTGTGGCCCTTTCTATTTAGAGGAATGCCGTCATTACAAAAGAATTCAAATCAATTCTGGAAGGTGTCCCACTTTTGTATAGAGATCATCTCTTCTCTCCTAGTTTCACATTTAGCTTAAACTGCTAGTAATGCATCAAGGTCTCAACATGGTAGCATTTAGTACTATTAGAGAAAGCTCCAAGTTAACCCCTAATCCTTGTGAAAAAACCTTTTAAATCATACATTGCAGGCACACTCAAATTTCAATTTGTATTTGAAATAATATAGTGCTAGACAGATATACAGCAATAACAGAATTAGAAATAGACCAATAGTGCCATGTACTGATAGAGTAAAATGCTAATAATGCATCTTAATCAAATTGCTTCTCTGCATACTATCCCCGTTCCCAACATGGCCACTGCGCTTCTTTGTGCATGTGCAAAACTACAATGGCCATCTTGGACATGGTGCAGTTTTGTGCCATGAGTTCCGTCTTCACTGAGCTGCTCTGACCCGCCTCCCGGAACTCCATTAGACACTTCCCAGAACTTCATTAGTGGCTGTATGCAGCTGTGGCGGCTCTAACCAGATTATTTTTTCCTCTGGACTGCAGTTTGCCCACAAACGCACACTCACACATCATTCTCCATTCAATGCAAAGCTCCAAATGAGCTGAATACATTGTTCCCTTCAGGATGTCCTGTGTGGCTGACACACAGGACTGGCTAGAACATACAGTACATAAATTACAGAAAAAAGACCCTAATTTGTTGGCTCCCTTCAGTGCCCCAGTATCATGAGTGTTTGTCTTTATTGGTTATGTGATGGTCCAGGGACTCAGAAGTATTCGGTAGAGATCAGGGGAAAAATATTTTCTTTTTTTATTTCTGTATGCGTACCTGTGCCACATCATCAAGTACCAGACTGGAACACACTTCCAAACCGGGCCAACTTAATAACTTGGGTCAAGCCATGAAAGGCTCAGTTTTCCTGATCAGAGTTAAGTTGGACGGATCTGGAGAGGTTCAAAAGAGTAGCAGAGCTGGTGTGCCCATCCCTACCCTAAACCAGTAACTATATTGCAATTCAAAAATGGCCTAAGGCAACACCTTCTTACTAGGACAGTTTGTGACTGCCACTAGGACTCTAACACCCAAAATGCCCACTCACCCCCACTCTCCTTCCCCTTCATTTTACCCCCTCTCTTCCCCCTTGCCCTATCCCTCTGTCTTCCTCTACTCTCCCCCTGTGCCTTTCCCCCTGGATCAGCCTTATAACCAGCCTACTACCAGTACCTCCCAACCTCCTAGACAAAGCCACTTGTTTTGGCCACCCACTCCCCCTCCAGTCTCTCCTCCCTCTCAGCTTGACTCCTCCTCCTCAGACTCTCACACTAGGTGTCACATCTCTTTATCTCCTTCGCTACATACAAACACTGTCCTTTACTCTAGTTGAATGCTCTTGACGCTGTACTATCACCATTGGTACTATGAATGATATTGAAACCTCACTGGATACTAGCTACCTACTATTCGAGTATTGTATATATACTGTTTGTTATTGTTGCCATTGTCACTGTTTGAAGTGGAACCTTTGTAAAAGAGCTCTGAGCGCAAAGATATTATCCGAATCCCTAAATAAATAAATAATGTTTGGTTGGCAAATTCCAACAGGTGAATATGTTTATAGTAAAGACAAAGAAATGTACACTATATCTCAATTTTTACAAAGCATTCTGCAAATAAAATTAAAGAGAGGCACAATATCTTGGAATTACATGTTGTCAGACTTTATTAACTTCCTACAAACATATATTTATTTTAAGGATTCAGGGCAATATCATACTTACTAGACAAAGCTGAGTTCCTGGACAACCTAGGGATGCATATAATAGCTTATTTATTGTATTAATCAGGTGAGAGTGCTGGACTGAGGCTCCTTTTTCAGGCTTAACCCGGGCATATTATGCAGAACAAAAAATATACAACATTCTGCAGAAATATTCCTTTTCAGTTACAAGTACATAAATCAAGCACATACAATTTTAGTCACTTTTTAAAAATGTGAAGAGAACAGTTGATATGTAAAAATTCAGGTAAACTATTTCAGAACTGAGGAGCAGCTGCAGTACAAGCACATAAACTAGCTCTAGTTTTATAGGATCCAATATTAATAACAACCCCAGTTGATGACCGCACACTATGCAACCTACCCTTGATTGAAAGAAGATCAGAGAGTGGGGAATGGATGGAGTGAAAAATATTTTTAAAAACTATAACAACCATAAAAATATTTTATACATTGCACTGGTGATAATGAACCAAGCTGTATGTATAAATACTGTAACAGTGGTCATTACATAAAGAAACAAGTGAAACAAAATGACAAATGTTATTGTAGACAGCAGAAAGATTTTGTACCTCCTTAGAACCCAATTAAAAAAAAAGTTTGATACATAATCAAAATGAGGTAAATAAGAACCAGAATCAATGGTTTTCTGTTTTTCAAAAAACTTTCAACTTATAAAGGGCTCCCATTTTTTGATTAATATTATGACAAATAAGTGTATTATGGTCAGACAAAGTGAGCAATTGACCCAAAATAACTTCCAGGTATTTAAACTGGGATACTTGCTCAATTAAGTTACCTTGATTATCATAAAGCTCAAGAACAAGGAAATTACTTAGCATAAAATATGACCCAAACATCATAGATTTAGTTTTCTTTGACTTAAGAAACAATACATTTTTAGAAAACCAATTGTCATGCCATTCCCTTCCCAAAATTAATCACAATGCACATGACTTTATTGGGTGCTCATTTGGCATACTTTATTTATATAATTATGTCACACACTTTATTTACATCATCAATACTTTGATACCATATACATACGTAATTACATCACCGAGTTTTATTTACTTTATCAATACTTTGATACCATATACATTACTCATCAATACTTTGATACAATATACATTGATTTATCAGATTTTTTTCATGACCACCTCCAATCCATTAATCCATTTTGGACTCTGGTGCAAATCAGAGGCCCACATTCAGCCCTTTGGGATAGAAACCCCAAAAGGTGCCCACACGGCTGGGTGCACACCCATTCAGCAAGGTTGGTTTTAAATCTGGAATCATCTTGTGATTGCAACACTGGGGGAATCCCTGTACCCCTGCCACCTGATAGCTCCTGTAAGCCACCCTGGGCTCTTTTCTCCATCCCAACCAATGAGATGAGCCCCCATCCTCTTGTCTGCCACCTGGTGTTAACCCCAACTTGCACCGCTTCCCTAGTCAGCCCTCTAAATGCATGTAGTATTCCACTTTCATCCCTTCTCTATCCGTTCATCTGTGTTTAATATTTTTTTTAATTTAAAACCTTTCCTTAAGAACCGCCCTTCCCCCAAACAAGACCCTCCATCCCTCATGCTCCTGCCACATCTGTGTAATGTTTCCCTCCTGTGTTAAATGTCCCATCCATGCTCAACCAACTTTATTTACTCCATCATGTACTTTATACATATCTGCCTGTGTCCTAGTTTCCCTGCCCAGCACCCCCTGGGCACCCCTTGTATCTCTCCTGTGTCTCATGTTCCCACCCTTTATTATTTTCTTTTCTCCTTCCCCTTCCAAACCCTAACCTCATATTGCCCTCCATTTGGGCAACCCTTAATTGTCCCTTCCCTCTGAGACATCCACAACACCTGGCCACCCCAACTGTCTGGGCAAATGTATTTGCCTAATTCCATAACAACTTATTAACCCAATTGTTTGCATACAGCCTTCCATAACTACTTTATTTACTCCACAAATACTTTTTCCTAATCCCTCATAGTTACCACATGATTATTTTCCTGATTTCCCATCATTTAATTTACCTGGTTCTGGGCTCAGGTGCATACCTGGCACCCACCTTCAGCCCTCTGGGATGCAAACCCCACAAGGTGGCTGACATGGCTGGATGTACACCCAGTCTGCACCTTGGTTTATCCACCCCATACTCTCTGAGCCCTCTACATCCCCTATCTGCACCTCTGCCCCGACCCTCTTCTTCCTCTTCTTTCCTTCCATCTATGCACTTCCAGCTCTTCTGTTGCCCTCCTTTGGCAACCCTTACCCTGTTCCCTTCTGTAGACACAATCAATTGCTCTCACTTGGCAACCTTTTTGCATATCCCAAACCTCATTGCCAACTTGTTGCCCTCTTTTAGCAACCTTTCACATGTCCATATACCATTCACTTTACCTGTTGTCCTCTTTTAGCAGCCCTCCAAGTGTCAATGCCATCCTTTTCACCTGTTTCCCTCTTCTGACAACCCTTCCAATGTCATAACCCTCCTGCTGACCCTAACTTTCCATCTTAACCTGGATCCCAACTGCTGCCCCCTTCAGCAGTCCACCTTGCCACCCAACTGCTGTCCACCTTCAGCACCCCCTGTGGCCCCCCAAATTTCCATTGTCCCTGGCCCCAACCACTGCCCAACTTAAGCAGCTGACCATCCTGAAAACCTCCTTCATGTTGCCATTCAAGCCCCATCCCAATAAAGGGGTGCCCCACTGCTGGGAGGCCCCCAAACCTTTCATTGGATCATCATGGTTTCCCTAATCTATGCATGTCTCAGTAGCGTAAATGTATCTCATAATGCCTTGATAACTCATTTATCCCTGCTAAAGAGAAATGCAAGTTATTGAAATAGCCTATTGCCCCAGCTCCCCTCTTACCTCTTTTTTGTTTGTTTATAGTGTGATAACCTCACCTTAGGGTATGCTGCAGTTATGCACCTTCTATTATTGACTAACAAGAAATGTAAGATGTTGAAATGGCCTGTATGTCAGGGTCCTCCCACAGGTGTCACTTGCCCTCCCAAGTAATATCCTCTGCACAAATTGTAATTTGGCCCCCCATGCTTTCAATAGAATCATTTAGATAGCTCAGAATGTGGGGGGCAAATATCAGTAATTGAGGTACCACATGACCCAGTGGTCTTGTAACATGCTGTACTCCCCTAAACCTTGTTCCCCCATTGCCCCTCTCACTGATATAGTCTGTCAATCCCCATTCAGCATGAGACTGACCATGTCTCTCTTCCCTCTTGCACCCTTCTTTACTCTTGGCCTACTTTTCTTTGTTCTCCTCTTGACCTTAGCCACTTCCTTTATCACCTGGACATCTTCCATCATGACCCTTGCTTGTTGGACCTCTGCTTCCTGGTAGCCAGATCTGTCACTCGAATCAAACAAACATGACATGGCATTAGTCAACTTCCTTCCCATGCTCCCTCTCTCCTGTTTCTCATTCCCTTTTTCCTTTTTTTTATTCCCTCTTCCTTAGCCATCCTCTTTCCCCGCCTGTCTTCTCCACAGGATAAACCAGGCTGTTGTAGAATGACCCCATAATAAAACACACACACACATATAGATAGGTAGATAGATAGATAGATAGATAGATAGATAGATAGATAGATAGATAGATAGATAGATAGATAGACAGACAGACAGGCAGGCAGGCAGGCAGGCAGGCAGACAGACAGACAGACAGACAGATAGATAGAGAGATAGATAGATTTTTTTTGGTTCCCCAAGTATCTATCCCTATATTGGTATGATTAGACCTTTTGACCCACTGCAATTTTTCCCAATGTAAGCCAAGTGTGTGATTCCCATCGTATCTGTTACACACCCAAAACATAATTACCCAGTGCATTAGCTCCCGCTACCTGGCTAAATGGAAAAAAAGAAGTCCTGAAGAATCTCAACCAGAGAAATTGCTCCTGGATTGACAGATAAATCCCAAAATTTTGAAACCAAATCCTATAAACTATTCATCATGGCCCATCCCATTAGTTTGTCTCCACATGCCTATCCCCATATCAGTTTCAACACTTGTGTGATTGGACATTTTGCCCCACTGAAAACAAAAACATTTTTTTAGATCAGTATGTGATTACTGTAATCTCCCAGGTACCACCCAGATTCTCTAGGAATTACCCCACCACCTATGGCTGAAATGAAACAGAGACATCATAGAGTCTCTCAACCTGAGAAATAGCTCCTGGCTGACAAATAAGCCCCAAAAGTTTGAAATAACTAATTGAAAATAGTCCTCATGTACCAATCCATTGATTCCTATGCACATGATCACTGTTCTTTCCCCACGGTCTACTAAATCCTTGAAAACCACATACCTGTCTGGTTGCTCCTGCCCCAACTCCCCTTCCAGCAGCTCCCATCCATCACCGTACTGCCAAGACAGTGCCAGTCCATGGCTCTGTCCCTTTCAGTTCTTTATCAGTGTTGCTGTACCTTTACATCTTCCATCTTCCCTATAATTTATTGCTTTGTACGTACAACAAATACAGGTTTGCACAAAAGAAAATATGAAAGAAACTTTTGGTCCTTTCTCGTTGTCCCTTTTTTTGTTTTGTTTAAGAAGTAACCCATATCAAGTCTTCCCAAATGTACCCCTATTTAAAGCTGAAATTAACCATAATAAATGTTATGATCAATAAAGCTCTTGGATAATATGTAACAGGAGCAGGAGCGTATATGAACTGCCAGTGCTGCCAGACTGAAGTTGTTAAAATTAAACGGCATCTACTTTCTTCCAGACATTTTTTTAAAGACTGTGTATACCTTATTTAAGCAGTAACACATCAGTGTAATCCATTGCCACCATAAGATACCCCCCTTGACATGCTTTGCAACTTGTATCCTCCACCCCCGCAACTCACCATATACTTTTCCTTAACTCATTCACTTCACAAGAGCTCTTTGACAGTTCCACTACTTGTCTCCTGTATACTTTTAACACTGCATCCTGTGCCTTTCTAAGCAAAATTAATCAATAATCAACATGCCACAACAAATGCTAATACCTTATGAACTATAAGTGCTACACACAAAGTATGAGTGGCAAAGCTGTTCAGCATAAAATTATCTGTCCAATGGTGCTATGCAATTAATAATAAGCAATTTGCTTTTCTATACTAGTTGAAATAACCATTTATTTTTTGCACAAAAAATGTAATGTAAGCCATTTTTGGTTGGCAATATGTAACATATCAACACCAAATTAAGCATCCATACATTAGATGTAGATACAATAGTACATTTGTACTAAAAAAAGCTATTTTTTCTAGTATAAAACATGTGTTTTTCTCCATTTTATTCAAGGTGCTTAGGTGAGGCTTGATGGCCAACATGTCTGCCATACACACCATGCCATAAACAAATGTGAATAACTCCTAAAGTATATGTGATACACATGAAATATCTGTGGCAAAGCTGTTCAGAACAAAATTACCTTTCTAATAGTGTTATGCCATCAATTCTAATCAATACTGGCAGGCAAGTAATATTAAAACATATGAGTGATGTCTCCAGACATTGCAAGAACACACAGGAAGTCTGTAACTGACTGCGGTATTTGTTCTGGGACACACTGCAGTGTATTTTCTGTCACCTACAGGCATGTTCTAGGAGGCAATGAGTTAAAGTAATATTACCTTCTTTGTGTGCCCTTTGACTAGCTCCATTGGTACTGAACACATGCAAACTTGAAATAAGCAATATATCCATGCAGTGTGGAACAGTTTCCTTCCCTTCTACCCTGTAAATGAAATCAGTCCATAATCCTAACTCTATCCTCTGCAGATTGCATTGTCTTGGTTACTTTAATCCAACCAGTGTCCTTAAATCAGGCCTGCATCTTATGTTACCACATGGACAGTTGCCCAACCCTCATGTTCACCACCCTAGCAAACTCTTTTTCCGCCATCAGTTTGCTACATGGATGCTGCTTGGCATGTAGCTGGCCATTCCTTAAAATGGCACCTGACCAGGCCCTGCACATGCACACTGGCTGGCTGCTGTGCCCAAGGTGGTAGCCACCTTAAAGTACACTTGCACTTCATGCCTTCTTTCCACCTCTGAAGCCTGCTAAATATAAACCTTCCCCTCACCTTTGTGTTGTCCCATAGAAAAGAAACCCTCTTGCTACATTTTTGTCCCTGGCAGCTTGCTTTTCTTGTTGGCTGCTAATGCAGCCCCTCACAACACCCCATCACTTACTTCCCCACCCATATCGCTGTTGTCCCATCCTCTTGCCAGTAGCCCTTTCCTGCTCCTTTACCCAAACCATGTGTCTGAGCTATCAGTCGTTCCCCAACTCCTTGCTACCTATGACTGCCTCTCCATTCCATCTACACAGCAAGCAACCACACTAGCCTTAGAAAGTGAACAAATGAATCTCTTTTTTTCAGTTCCCAAATCCACCCTTTTAGACAGAAAGCAAAACCTCACCAAAGCCCAACTCACCCAATCCTTCCTTAACAAACATGGTTTTCTTTCTTTCTTTCTTTCTTTCTTTCTTTCTTTCTTTCTTTCTTTCTTTCTTTCTTTCTTTCTTTCTTTCTTATATACTTTTAATACATCCACCAAACTCTTCCCACTAAGCTTTCCTTGTGCTTACAACCATGTCAGCTAAACCTTGCCCCATTCCTTCCTTAAAACAGATGAAAAATCTTCTATATTTAATTAATTAATTATTTTTTTGTTTGTTTCCCCAACCTGACCTGTTTTAGTAATACTTGCCTTGGTGCCCTTGCATTGGTTTCTCCATAGCACCATATTCTTTGAATGATGCCAACTGACTGTGCTAGACCTCAAATCACTATCAAGCAAAAGAAGGGTAATGCCCAGTGTTACTTCTCCTTATATTTTCCCTTTCACAAGGGCCTCCCCTTGATCTTGTCCACCAATCTCTGTCCACTCCCCTTCATATACTGCCCTTCTTTCCATGTTCCTACCTTTCCTCCTTACCCCTCCTCTGATGATTTCTCACTCTCTTCCTTCCCTACCTTCTCCCTCCCCAACCCTCCCTCCTAACCCTCCTTGTCCTTTCTATCTCCACCTGGCACCCTACCTTCTATTTTGGTCAGGAAACCCTTGACAATAAGGTTTGCCTTTTGAATGCAACCCACCTTATGAACAGAAAAAAATCAGTCTGAAGATCATTAACCAACTTGGAAAATTCCTTAGCTGAAGAGAAAAGAATAAGATCATCAGTAAAAAGTAATAAATGACAATTCATGATTACAGATGGAAGAAAGTTAACAAACAAAGTAAACAAAACTGATTCCTGAGGTACAGCTCTATCACTTTTAATAATGCCAGACATCATATTAGAAACCCCAACAAATTGAGAACAATCCATTTAGTAATCTTCAACCCAGTAAACAATGTTAGATGAAAAACCCAATAATTTTAACTTTAAATGAATCAATTTGTGATCAATAAGATCAAAGGCCTAATGTTATTATATTTGAGCAAAACAAAACATGACATTCTTTAAGACCAGAGGAAAAGTTTTATAGCTAAGCTATCTAAGATGTCATAACAGATCATATACTGTTATGTGGACAATGACATTAGGGTGCCACAATTAGGGTGCCACAACTAGTTCACCTGTCATGCTGGCAAACTGGATTTTGCAGCGCTTGGCACAGACAGAGCCATCTGGGTATTGCTCCCCTTGCGCATACACCTGTGACCTGGAGGTGATTATATTGAAGTAAGGGGTGTGGGGGTAAAGCCCCCCATAGTGGGGGGTGCTAGGTGAGCAGCCCCCCCTTCAAACAGCTGGAACATGCCCTGGAGCATTGGGCACAATGAGGATCAGTCTGCATATTTGCCAGGCATGATGTTCTCCATCGTCATTGTGCTGGCACCCTAATATGAACACACAAATATTGCCAGCAGATTAGGTGCAAGGATCACTCATGTCTGATTCAGTAGCAGCTACACAGTACAATCACTGCTGCTGCCCACCCTCTCACCCTCCATCCTCCCCATACCCTGATACACTTTTGGAATACTCCAGCTGGTCCCTTCATGCTTTACCTGAACTTTGCCCATGTATCTATCCCATCCCCTCTTAAAATCTCCCACTGAATCCATTGAAATCAGCTCCTCTGCAGTGCATTCCAAAGTGCCACTACCCTTTCTGTAAAGTAATACTTCTTCAGATCCTCTTCTATACCTCCCACCTGCCAATGTAAGCCTATGTCCCCCAGTACTACCTACCCCTTCAGTCTAAATAGACTCACAGTATCCACTCTGTTGTATCCCTTCAAGTATTTAATGGTCTCAGTCTTATCCCCTGTGTCCCATCTGTCCTCTAGGGAGTACAAGTTCAGCTCTTTGAGTCTCTCCTCATAGGTCTTATTCCCTATTCCACAGATCATTTTAGATACCCTCTTCTGAACCCTCTCCAAAAGCCTAATGTCTTTCTTTTTATACGGACACCAGAACTGCACACAGTACTCCAGGTGGGGCCTCACCAATGATTTGTACAGTGGCATGAAAATCTCCTCTCTTTGTGAAGTGATCCCCCTGTCAGTACACCCCAGCACTGTGTTTGTCTTCACCATTGCCTTCCTACATCACTCAGAGTGATTAATTTTCCAAGTAATCACTACTCCCAGATCCTTTTCCCGTTCTGAGACTGTTACGCTAACCCCTGACAAGCAATAGTTGTATCCTGAATTCTTAGAACCCAAGTGTAATACGCTGCACTTTCTAGCATTAAAACCCAACTGCCATAATTCAGACCAAAGAACAAACAAGAGTGCTCCACTGTGCCGAGTGTGCTTAGTAACCATTGAACCAAGAAAACAGACAATACCAGCACCTCTTGAGCTGAAGGCATATAAGCTTTATTGTAAAATTATTTAAAAGCATATCAATTCCAGCAGTGCAGGAGATTTCAAAAGATATGAGTCGTACCAGTGGGACCCAGATCAGTTTTGCCACTTAGGGCTTAGTCACTGAATAACAATGGTCCCAGTACTGATCCCTGTGGGATCCTGCTAATGACCCTCATAAGTGCTAACTCACCCCTTGCCACTACCTGCTACTGTCTATCACTCAACCAGTTTCCAATCCACCTTACCATCCCATCCCCTACCCCTAGTTCCCTCAGCTTGATCAGTAGTCCCCCATGTGATACCAAGTCAAATGCCTTACTGAAGTCCAAATAAAGGACATCAATCGACCTAGCACAGTCCAGGGATCTTGTCACCCAGTCAAAAAATTCCACCAGGTTCATTTGACAAGATCTCCCCTTTGCAAACCCGTCATGAAGTCCATTCACCTCCAGGAACTCCACCAGCCTTTCCTTAATTATGATATCCTAATGATGGTCATGGCTTTTCTTGTCACCATGACATGGGTGAACCATAACAGATATACCACTCTGGAATAGTTACCTGATAACTAATTGAGTTTTCACAGTAGTTTTAAAACAATAGTAAATGGTATCCAGGGATTATAGTGACTGTAAATAAGTGACTCTCAAAATAGAGACTCATTTACAGCACTATCATATTGGGCTACCCTGTAAGGGTAGCAACAGAATGCAAACATGACAGTGGGGATGAGCAAGGGAGGATGACTGGAAGGGGAGGGATAGGGAAAAGAGTTTGTGTGGGGTAGTGTGCCATGCTGCTACTGAGCTATCCATGTGGTGTGGTGGAGAGGGTGGCTAGCTTTGGTGCAGCAAGTACTGGGTTTGGGGCTTGGGACTGGAGACTATTTTATTGCTGCAGAAGTGTTTATTTTTATTTTTCAGACTGTGTCCCCTTCCCGAATTCCACCCCCATGGAGTAGATTATGTACCCCATGTTCTCTAGGGTTACTAGAATCTCATTTAGAACCAGTGGTAGGCAGGGAAAGGTAGCTTTTGAGACTCCAGTTAAATGGGTTTCACGCTGTCTCACTCTGTTCTCAGTCTCAGCTGAGCAGGAGGGATGACATCACCATAGAATTCTCGAAGCAGCTTAAGCCATATTGGAATGCAGCAGAAGGGGTTAGTGTTAGAATGTTGGAGAATTCAAGTCAGTCACCAGGGAGTCTGCAGTGCAGTCTTGTGAGAGGAGGAGGTGTGCTGCAGTTGGCAGCCCATCAGAGCTCAGCCCTGCATATAGTGCTACATCAGAAAGTGGGTTGTGTGTTCTCACCCTAGAGATGAACACAGAAGAGGCCAGAAGAAAGTGGTAGAGACTATTCCATGTGTTGTTCCAGTGCCTCATCCTCGGAGGGATGTGGGGAATCCAGAATTTCAGGGGCAATCCCCTGGCCCTGCCTGGAAAGGGAAAAGCTGCCTGAAAATGGGAATTGTTCTGAGATCCAGAGAATTTGTTGTTTCCTTTGAAAGAAGCCCTGGGGCACCTGCATACCACGATGAGTCTGCTCTGATATAGAGCCCATGTTCACCAAGACAGAGATTAGTAGAAAAGTATCTGCATACTGTGGGATCATGAGAAGACTAGCCAAGTACAGTGCTTTTAATCTGTGTATGGCTTGGAAGCATCTGGAACAGTGGGAGACTAGGGAATGGACATAACCACTAGCAGAACCTTTTAAGTCAGTACACAACCTAAATACAGTGTAGAATGTTAAATGTGAGATACATTTCAAGATAGCATCTACAACCAGTAGTTCAAAGAAAGGTGTTGTTCCAAATGAATGGCCGGGTATAGATTTAGGAATAAGAGGTGGGAGACCCTCATCTAGAATAACCAGGTTTACCTCTATAGGTTCAGTTTTGGGCACCTATAGCTTTCTCTCAGGCACTTGGTCAGTGTCTGCAGAAACTACCCAGACATGGGATTATGGATGATTTTCCCTTTAGAGCTAGAAAGTGCTCATGGGTGGTTTGGAGAACCATCATTAAACCCCATACTATATGGAAAAGTGTCCAAGTACTGGCCAGGGTGCCAGGTCAAGGAATTAAAGTAGAAGAGTATCAGTTGGGGCTGTGTGAGCCCAGAGTAGTTCAGAATCTGAGGGTTTTGTGTGGTGAACAAAATGTGCTCTGACCTCTGTAATCTGCATTACCAGCAAGTGTAGCCCTGTGGGGGTCCACGTTTGCTTTGTTATTCCTGTGTTGATGTGAATAAAAGCCACACTCTAGAATCCCATTCCTGGTTTGGACATTTCGGTTATTGCTTCCTGTGTCCAGAGTTACTTGGGCACCACTGACAGGGGTACAAACCTAGCATAATGCTGAGCAAATAGATGTTGTCCCCGAACCTAGGGGGGTTACAGTTATATTTAGTCAGAGGGGTGATGGGGCAGTGAAGCTCCCCACGATGGAGGTAAACAGTTTTAACTTGCTGGAGGTGTTGTTGCCCGCAAGTGTACATCACTGTTGTCCTTTCTGGCAATGTATACTTGCTCTAATGGTGATTGCTCTTTTGCAGTCACCATTATGACATGGAACCGTAGTAAACTATATCACTGGACAGTTCTTTCATGGAATATTGATGGTCTTACAACCAAGTTATCCAATATGCTGTTTGTGGAGTTCATATTAAGTCATCATTTAATTCTCCTCTAAGAGACTGAGTGGGCATCAGAAACACCAGCATTTCCAGGCTTTCATGCTTTTTTTCACAAGGTCTGCAAAGAGCAAGAAACTAAGCAAAGGTCAAATGTGATTGCTTACATCTGTTAAACTACAGACTAAATTAGCTACAAAAAAGTTAGAAATTAATTCCAAATATATACAGTACTTGCAATTAAGATAAAAAATGTGCAATTTAATGCAATTTTTTAAATGTGTATCTCCCTTCTAAAAACACAAAATGTAATTATAAAGATATCCAGTCATCATTTGAGAAAACTATTCCTAACCTTTTGATACATATATAGATTATGATATTTTCTTTTTGGTGTGCCTTTAATGCATGATACCCTCCAGAAAACCAAGATCTTTGTCATACAAATAAGGACTTAGCAATAGAAGAAAATAGAAACACAATAAACTTTTTTTAACATGTCGTAGAAACTCAATGGACAGGAAGTCCAGTGAGGCAGTGGCATTATTACATAAAATGCTTATAGATTCTAACTGGATTATCATTAATGGAAAGACTAGTGTAGATAAAATCAGACATTATACTTATTAGTCTTCTAATGGAACATCCCAGATATGTAATAACTAAAAATGTAAATTCTCTGGATAAGATTGTAACTTTAAAAATAGTGGGCCAATTTTCAATGGGTAATGCAGGGCTTGCATCAATCCCTGTGTCAAACCTGTTTTGGGGGTAGCTGCACAAAACATCTTTGCCTCAACTGTGCCTGAGTTTTGTACATCAGGTGTAGTTATGATAGTTTTCCCACTTTACAGCAGCTTGACCAAATAGCTGGCGTAAGCCCTATGAAAAGAGTATACAGGACTGCCATAAGCTAGACCAACAAAAAGCTCTTCTAACTTTCTGCAGATGGTGAACAGGATAGAAAATCCTGATTGCTGGCTGGTAAATGCCACAAGCCCCACGCACCAAATGATCGGCACAAGAAGGTGGTAGATGTCATTACTTTAAAAAGAATGATGGACATCTGAAACAATACAGTACATGGAACAAGTCTTATATTTTTCAAACCTTAATGTTTTGAAGGGCTTAATAGCTTCATTTGACAAACATATAGAGAATGACATTGCAGCTGGACTGGAGGGTAAGATTTGTCTGTTTGCAGATGACACCAAGATCTACAACAGAGTAGATGATCCAGATAGGGTGGGCAGAATAAGAAGATACCGGGATAAACTAGCAAAATGGTCAGAAGAGTGGCAACTGGGGTTTAATGCAAGGAAGTGCAAGATCATGCATATAGGGAAGAGAAACCCTGAAGCCACCTATAGGCTGGGAGGGGAGTTGCTGGCAGTCACAAGGGAAGAAAGAGACTTGGGCAGCATCATCATCACCAATGACCTGAAATCATGCAAGCAGACCACTAAAGCAGTAGGTAAGGCTAGGGGGATGTTGGGGTGTATTAGTAAGGGTATCGCAAGTTAGAAGAGGGAGGCAATAATCCCTCTTTACAAGACACTGGTTAGGCCCCATCTGGAGTACTGCATGCAGTACTGGAGGCCACACCTTCACAAGGACATTAACCAAATTGAGGCAGTCCAGAGAAGGGCAATCAAAATGGCGCAGAGACTGCATCAGAAAACATATGAGGACAGATTAATGGAGCTCAATATGTATACCCTAGAGCAAAGGAGGGAGAGAGGTGATACGATTGAAACATTCAAACACCTTAAGGGCATTAACAAGGTGAAAGAGTCTAATATGTTTCAGTATAAGAAAAATAGCAGGACAAGAGGACACAGCATGAGATTAGAGGGAGGCTGATTAAGGGGTAATGTGAGGAAGTTCTTTTTCACAGAAAGGGTGGTGGATGCATGGAATGGCCTACCTCATGAAGTAGTGGCTATGAATACAGTGCAGGGCTTCAAACAGGCATGGGATAGGCATAAGGGAGCAATACAGATGAGTATGAATAAATAGGCCATTGACAGAGCAAAGGCCGATGGTGCATTTATAAGGTAGAAAAAGAAATGGGCAGACTGGATGGGCCTTGCAGTCCTTATCTGCCACCAGCTTCTATGTTTCCATGTTTCTATGAAGAATGGGGAAGTATGCAAAATGAGAATTTAATGCACACCCGAGGTGTGGGATACTACATAAACCCTGAGATCAAAGCTTGAGGGGTTTATAAATGCATCACACACTGAGGGTGTGCATTAAATTTGAGTATGCACACTTTCCCATCCTTTATTTTTTATAATTTCTGATGAGAATTTTTTTCCAGCCTGAGTCCTGTGATCCTGTGCCACACACACACACACACACACACTCTCTCTCTCTCTCTCTCTCTCTCTCTCTCTCTCTCTCACCTTCCTTCCCTTTCTGGTGTCAGGGTTTTGTTCTTTCTTTCTTTTTTTTTTTTTTGAAAGTTACAATTGAAATCACAGTCATGCTTACCTCTGAGTGTAGGCAGTCAGCTGCGGCCCCATTCCCACTCACACTGTGTATCACCTGAAGCTGGTGAACCACAGGATCAACCAGATAAGTTTTTTTTTTTTTAATTTAAAGGTAGGATCAACCAGATAAATAAAAAATTATTATGAGAAAGTGAGGGTCTTGTGGTGGTTCATCACTAACAGAGATACCGAGCCACCATGTTTGAAGAACTGTTCAGCCCACCCATACACAGAATGACAGCCAATGAGGGAGCTCTCACTTTTCACAGACAGAGCATGTGAATTCTGTAATAACTTGTGGGTCATTATGATATATATCAACTGGCTGAGCCCATTGAAAAAATTGCTTACCAGATATAATAATAATTCAATATAAAAGTAGAATTCCTGGCTCCATTATTGTATACTAACAAGATAATTATGAGTTCAGACAGTGGATGGTTCAACAGGAAATATCATCAAGAAAAGCAGAAATTATCCACAGAGTTAAGGAGGGTGAGGAAAAACTGAGCTAAAGCAAACATACAACAACTCAAAGCATGAAAAGATGTAATCAGATCCTTAAAGCAGAAAAAAACAACATTTCAAGAAAAAATGGTGCCAGCTGAAAAGTACTGCTCTTCAAAAGAGCACCAAAGAAACTTGGCCAAAGGCAGTACAGTATATGTGTATCCAGAACTGGAATTGCATTATTATATACAAAATATGAATAAGATCCATATATCACAATTGTATCAGCCTTATAGTTGGGGATGGCAGTATAGCCTAGAGGTTAGAGTAACTAGCCGTGAATAAGCTTAGTACATCCAGTGGACCTGGGTTTGATTTCCACAACCTCCACTTGCATATTGTGTGACTCTGAACAAGTATCTTACCCTACCCAGTGCTCCCAGGTCACCCCTAAAAACAGGCACTGGTGCCTAGTGGACCTTACCCAGTTACCAACAAATAAATAAAAATAATAAATAAAATAAACCAGTTCCAGTACATTTTACAAAAGCTGACATCCTTTTGACAACAATATCTAAAAAATTTGGAAAAGCACCAGGCCCAGACAGGATGATTGCAGACATAATTAAGTATTTTCCTTCATGGTGAATTCCAATTTCATATCATCTGTACATTTTCATGACTCAAAATTTAGTTCCCTCGTCTTGGGTGGGAAATATTATTTTGCAATCCATGAAAAAGATAATTGTGTGAACCACAGGTGTATCATCCTATAGGTTTAATTACTATCATACAAAATATTTTTGCAAAGATCATTCTGAATGGATTAGAAGCCTGGATAGGAAGTCAACAAACTTTGAATGAATTGAAAAATGGTTTTCAGAAAAATCGTTCAACAGTGCAGTATTGTTTAGTTTTGCCTCATTTAAATAATAAGTATTTAGCAATCAAGGAAGGCAAATTATTTTGTTGTTTCATTGACCTCAAAAATGTCTTTTGACAGCATGAGCCAGAAAACATTATGGGTAACACTATATAATTATGGAACTGATATTTTCTTGTTGGATATAATCATAAAACTTCATGAAAATACTTGGTCCAATATTTAACATAATATGAAAGGAAATTTAAGTAATCTAATCAAGACAAATATTGGGGTACAGAAAGGATGTATACTGTAATAGTGCTGTTACTGTAACTTATATATTTACAGTATTATAGAACAACTATACAATTCTGAATTCAATTAACCATAGATATTGGATATGTCAGTTTCATTGTTAGCTTACACTGATGGTATTTTGTTAATGTCAATATCAATCTTCAGAGGCATTCAGAGGAAGTTAGACAAATTTGCAAATTTACGTGTAAGTAAATATTTGAAAATAAACCATAACAAAACTCAAACAGAAGTCTTCAGAGCAACAAATAATCAAAAATATTGACTGTTCAGTACAGAATAAAGTTAAAAGCAGTTTCTTAGTATGATTATATCGGTGTACCATTCACTAAAAACCTAGAATGGAATGCTCATATGGATTATACAAAACATAAATTGCAATCCTCTATCACAGGCGTAAAATGTTTCATGAGAAATTATGGAGGATATTCTGTTTCAGACTGTTTATTAGTGGTTAATGAAAAATGTCTTCTATTTTATATGCATCTGAGATATTAGGGTATGGACAAATTTTAAATACTAGAGTTCATATTTAACACATTTTACAGATATCCTTTAGGCCTTCCAAAAAGCATTCCTGCTTATGTATTACCTAGTGAACCAAGTCAATATTCTTTGGAATCTTTTGTACTTTCATGAGTATATTCATCACGGATCTGCAAACAATTTCAGAAAAAGTCTGTAAAGATTTGTCTTGAGGAACAAATTTTATATGCAACTAGAGGGTTTTTGTTCGCACATTGAGTTCATAAAAATTAAAATGTATCTGATAGGTTTAGATTAAGCTTTGATGGATATCTTTAGAATTCCAAGAGAAGAATTGGTAATTGAAATAAAACAAAGGTACATGGGCATAATGGCTCAACAGGATATGGCTTAAAATCCAATACTCTGAATTTCACATTGCATATAAATTTATAGAAAACAATCCTTTTCTAATTACATTTATTTATCCAACATAGATGACAGGTCTTCAAGGTAATTATTCACTATTTTCAGATTTGAGTTATACAAAAGTAAGTATCTGTATTACAAACAACAAAGATGAAATGTACTATCTCCTTTCTGCAATAGTAGAAGTAGAAATTTGGAGGATTTAGAGCATATTACAGCATGCTGTTCATTATTTAAAGAACCTAGGAAAACTTGGTTGTATAATATTTTAAGGGAAATCAATGGAACATCATCTCAAATGCTGACCAATTTATTTTCTTCCAATAATATGACAATTCTACAAAATTTGATATCATATGGTACAAGTGTTTAAATATATTCTAACATCTGTAGTGTGTTATATTTAATTATTACTGTTATTGTATTTTGCAAAGTATCATCACACACTTGGTCACATTGTAATAAATCTAACTGCCAGATAAATTGAGAATTGATGGTGAGCTGGTAGTGATTCTTCTTATGGTTAAAATATAGCTATTTGCTCCAATAATGGATTAAGGGATTATTGGCTAAAATACATAATTTAGTGAATGTAGGTAAGCAGACCCAGACCCTTCAGAGTCCATTTCTTCTTCCAGTATAATTTAGAAATAGCTTGAGTTAGTACTACCATCTCACCCCAATATCTGCTGGTTTCAAATTCATTAAATAGAAAGTTGTGCTACTTGAAAAGCAGGTGCTTAGTAAGGAGATATATATATCTTAAATACTAAAAGTTTGGGACATTTAGATACATCTGTAATCAGTTTGTTTTCTTTTAGTTGTTTCTTTAATTACCTTTTCATCATTTTATTTGTATTTTACCAACTACTAGCAAAAAAAAAAAAGAATCAACTGGAATTCTTGTGTTGTGATGTCAGAAAATCTTTACTGGCAAGGCTAACAGTGTATTTCAATGGAAAACTGCATAACTGTTTTCAGATTTTTATAGAGAAATAACACTTTCTACCACTAAATATTATATATTTAATAGAAATATGTAATTTTTGACAACCTGTAATCTTTTGTTATAATTTAGGAAGTGGCATTGTCTTCATAATCAGCTGTTACATGAGGAGAAGAAAAGAGAAGCCAATTATTGTTTTAAAAATCATAAAATCACATAGATGGACCACAGTAGTGTGAACATATAAAAATCAGTCTGTTGCTGAAAGAAGTATCTAATTATTTAAAAAAAAACTAGACAAATGTATTTAGTTTCTCATTGAAATACATTGAGCTCCTAAGTAGCTGGCAGTTACTGACATCATAATACCAAGATTCCATTGAATTCATTTTAACTAGCAATTTTAAAAGCAAAGGTAAAAATCCACTCATTTTTATGCCCTCAAACATATTTTATTATAAAAGTATGAAGTAATTATTAACACACCAAAATACAATAAATAAAATAATCAGTTGTTTATTTGTTAGAAATAAGCATCTGCTCTTTAAGAAGCTTTGTATAAAGAAATATTGTACAATATTTACTTGAATAGATGTCATAGCTTATATTTACAATCAGCTGTTTATAGGTGCAGCTTTTATTAGAGGGTGGCTTCTACTAAAGGGCTGGCTCTATTTAAACCATCACCTGACAGCTATCAGTAGCATGTCACTTTCATTGCCAGTTCTACTGCCAGCTGAAAGTAACAGATCACAATAGTAGCAATGTCAAAGCATAAGGCATATGATTTGGATTTCAAGCTTATGGTGGCTAAGCATACTGAAATAAAAGAATGGGGGGAAGCTTTTTGACGGGGGGACCAGGGCAGTAAGATGGCCACGGTGCTGCCCTGCTCATCACCACACCGATTGAAACTCTGGTAGTTTAGTATAACTTTTAGACTTTTAAGCTTTGTAACCAGTATATAATTTTACTCCTAGTTTTTCATGGTGGAGATGTATTTTTGTTATTTGTGCAATGCTCTCATGGACAATTCTTCTGACTACAGAAGCAACTTACAGATTTAATTTGGTGTTCTAAGAACACTAAACTGGTGTTTGGCACTGAGTGACATTGGGAACTTTGATATTTTTAAGTACAAAATTATAGTAAGACCTAATTCCTTGAGAGATTCCTTCAGAGACCAACACTGTTTTCTATTTTAATAATTCATTTTATGTATGTACAATGCACTGTGGTGCAGGCTTCAGAATGGAAACTGAATATAAAAGATACAGAATGGGGAGGTCAGCCAGTCAGCTGGCACAAAACTCTTTTGGAGCACATTAATTCTGAATAAGGAAGACCAGTTCTCAGATCCTGCTGTGGAGAAGTAACTAAAGAGAATCTCCAAAGTAGAGGAGAGTACTTGAGTGTACTTACTATATGTGCAAGGAGCCTAAATATATCCATTTAAAGGTATGACAATGTTGCCAAGGGAGGTAAAAGGGTGTTGGCACAGTGTAACTACAATTACTACACACAGTGGAGTGACTTTAACTGTTCTTTTGCAGGTAACACTGAGCAAGGTATCTTGGATCATGAGCTCAGAGTAGTT
The DNA here is from genome assembly GCA_016271365.2 of Neoceratodus forsteri. Lineage (NCBI taxonomy): Eukaryota > Metazoa > Chordata > Ceratodontiformes > Ceratodontidae > Neoceratodus > Neoceratodus forsteri. The sequence goes on along the minus strand of CM057455.1, from coordinate 759,390,381 downwards.
TTTTCTCGAGTCTATTAAACTACTCAAATTGGAGGATGGCGCTATGAAGGAGGGCAGACTGAAGAGTAGAGAGTGCAGGTGACTTGACCACTCCTTGGTCCTCATATGTATAATATTCAGAATCCATGGTACAAATCTAAACTCTCAAATGGAGTCATATGTTTGAGCTTCAGCAGTTACTTTCTTGAAAAGAATTATAAAGATGCTATTGCAGCAATTGAAGGTTGCTTGACATGGGGCTCCTTAAAGAGGTACTATTAAACCTTACACTGCAGACAGCTGGTTTGCAAAGTGCAAATAAACTTAACTCAGTTGAAAATGGTTGAATTACCACTGAGCTTTGAAGTCTTTTTTAACATACTTTGAATAATCTGAGAAGACTTTTAAAATGGTGTTTTTTTTTAATGCTCATGTTGCTACAATATGTAATATTTACTGAAGGTTTTCTGATATACTGTATATGCCCTACTATCTTAGAATATGCCTCAGCTCCCTAGTCTCCGATTCATAACAGACTTCTAGTAAGGGGAGAATGGTGTCATGAAAGCCTTTCAATTTACTAAGCTAAACGAGAGAGAACCCAGGAGGCTAATAATGAGGGAGTAAGTGTTCAGAAACATATTGGAGGTACAGTATTTGCAGAAGATATTGGGTGTAGGCAGCACCAAGACTTTCTCTCCAGTGAAGAACTTTGCTGTAGAGTCAAGCCATACAAAAGTAAAGGTACTGGACTTCAGGAGGGCTGATTTTGTCAAAATGGGAGAGTGCTTCAGAAAAATTCTAGCAAACAGGCAAGAAGGTGGGGGTGGAGCAACAATGGGGAAACATCAAAACTGCCATCACAGAGGCAACAAGCCTTTGTGTGAAGCAAATAAACAAATCAAAATGAAAGAAAAAAATACTATGGTTCTCAAAAGAAGTGGCAGGGAAGGTTAGGGAGAAAAAATATAGTATTCAGGAAGTAAAAGGAAACACAGAAGGAGCAGGACAGAGAACTGCACCAGTTAAAGCAAAAGGAAGCATGGAAGGCAGTCAGAATAGCAAAGGCCCAAACCGAGGAAAAGATAGCCAACTCGGTTAAGAAGGGGGATAAAACCTTTTATAGGTACATTAGAGAGTGAAGAAAGACTAAGGCAAGGATACTGAGGCTGAATAAAGAGGAGGGTGGTTGGGCAGAGAGGGACAGTAAAAAAGCAGGGATACTGAATGAATACTTCTGCTCAGTATTCACAAAGGAAGAGGAGGGGGAGATACCTAAACCAGTCAATAGAAGCACTCTGGATAGGGGAGTTGAAATCAGTCCTTTCACAGAAGAAAGAGTTCTGAAAGAACTCCTAAAACTGAAGGTGGATAAAGCAATGGGGCCTGATGGGATTCACCCCAGAATTCTAAAAGAACTAAGGGGAGAACTAGTAACACCACTGATTACCCTTTTTAACAAATCATGGGAGGATGGTATGATACCTGAGGACTGGAGGATGGCAGATGTGATTCCCCTTCACAAAAGTGGGAGCAAGATAGAGGCAGGAAACTACAGACCTGTTGGTTTGACCTCAGTGGTAGTGAAAATGATGGCATCACTTCTGAAGGAAAGAATTGTTGAGTACCTAGAGGCCAGTAGGGCACAGGACCCAAGGCAGCATGAATTCACAGCAGTAAGGTCATGTCAGATGAATCTAATCAATTTATTTGACTGCGTGACCAAAGTAGTAGACCAGGGAGGGGCTATGGACATCACCTACCTAGACATTAGAAAGGCATTTGACACAGTCCTGCACAAAAGATTAATAAAAAAAATTAGCCAGCCTGGGAGTGAGTCTTATGGTGGTAGCCTGGGTAAAACATTGGCTGGACAACAGGACACAGAGGGTAATAGTAAACAGAGTCCATAGTGAAGAAAGGGGGTTACTAGTGGGGTACCACAGGGTTCAATACTGGGTCCGGTCTTTTTAATGTCTTTATAAGTGACATTGCAGAGGGACTGGAAGGAAAAGTATATCTCTTTGCAGACAACACAAAGATCTGCAACAGGGTTGATACACAGTGTGGGGTGGAAAGGATGAGAAGGGACATGGCAAGGTTGGAGGAATGGTCAAATGTATGGCAGCTTAGATTCAATGCAAAGAAGTGCAAAACTAATGCACCTGGGAAACAAAAACCCAGGAGAAGAGTACATAATGGAGGGTGAGATACTGACAACAACAAAAATGGAAAGGGACCTGGGGGTAGTTATATCAGATGACCTAAAGGTGGGCAAGCAATGTGAGAAGGTAGTAAGGAGGGCTGGGGGGATACTGGGATGCATAAGGAGAGGCAGCACCAGTAGAAAACAAGAAGTTGTTATCCATCTGTACAGACAGTTGGTGAGACCACATCTGCAGTACTGCATGCAGTTCTGGAGACCAGATCTCCTCAAAGATATAGACAGGGCAGAAGCTGTCCAGAGGATGGCAACCAAAATGGTGCAGGTCTGCTCCAGAAGACATATGAAGAAAGACTAAAGGAACTTAATATGTATAGCCTTGAGGAAAAGAGGGAGAGAGGACATGATTGAAACTTTCAAGTACCTTAAGGGAATCAACAAAGTCCAAAAGGGTATCATCTTTCAGGAAAAGAGACGTGCAAGAACAAGGGGGCACAATTTGAAGAAGGCTCAGAGGTAATGTGAGGAAGTATATTTTTCACGGAGAGGGTTGTAGATGCATAGAACAGCGTTCCTGAGGAGGTTGTGGAGTCAAAAACAGTGGGGGAATTCAAGAATTCATGGGACAGACATATAGCCATTCTGGTGGGGGGGGGGTAGGAGGAAGTAGGCTGTTGGTTAACTAGAATCTGCACCTTATCCATTAGGTAGAGAAATGGACAGACTAGGTGGGCCACGCAGTCCTTATCTGCCATCAAATTCTATGTTTCTATGAGCACTGCTGAAATATCCCCATGAGTTCTGTCAGTAATCAGACTTCTTTGGAACTCATGGAAATATTGTTAGAAAATTAATGGACTCCCAGAACAAAAGAAGAGAGCTTTGGTTGACTGATTTAGCTGAAATCTCCCTCTGCAAATCCTATATTAATATCATAAAGATACTCAAGGAAAGTTGAGATCTGTAGTAAGGTATTTTTTTTAATTTAAGAGGTGCCACTTTTCTGTCATATATACTGACAGTTTTGCAGATGCAGGGTATTAACAGTCACACAGTAGCCTGGATGGTTAGAGCTCCTGGATTAGGATTTAATCATCCAGAAAAAATGATCAAAACAAAATTTCTGGGTTTGAATGCATTTGATTTTTCTCTATGACTCTAATTATGGAGCATGAACCTTTAGCTAGTTAAGAGTGTAAAGCTTTTTATTTACCCTTTTTTTTCTTTTCTACTTGCTATTTATGCTCCTCCCCTGCCCCCTAGACTTTGCCTCCTCAGGAGTCACTAATTGCGTCTGCCCCAGCCTCGTCCTTCCTGCACCGCAGTACTCCCTCCATGTAGCCTCGGATTGCCCCCCTGGGCAGGGACAGGGATGGGGCACCTACACCCCTGAACTATATTTTATTTTGTCAGGGAACCAGACCAGGAAAGGCATGTGGACTATGGGGTCTGCGCTAGAGTGCTTCATCTTCCAGGAGCCTAGAGGTTGAATTTTCCATTGTTCCTGTGTTGGCATGCATCCCCGATGTCAAGGCCCTCCTCTGCCAACGTCTGCCGTACACTTACCCCACATTGTGAGACAGGGACCTTGCTGTGCCCCTGGCCTCCACCAGAGAGCAGTCAAGCTCTGACCCTTGTGGTCCCTTCCCTCCCTCCCAGGAAAGGAGAGCTGTCCTCTGACGCCGGTCCCTTCCTTCCTGCCGACCTCATGTCCGGCTCTGCTCCTGAACCCGGTCTCCAGCATAGTGTGAGTGTGGCGTCCAGCACCTCAACCCTCAGCACCACCAGGCCGGCCTTTTATTTACCCTTTTTTAGTAGGAGTTTTGAGCATGAACTTTATTGTGGTCTCCAGCACTGAACTGCGGTTATAAACTTTAGTGTGAGTTTGATCTAAAATATTTTTCTGCATTTTATTATTAATTTTCTTTCTATTTTTTGTTAGTTCTTCCAGCAGCTGATGTTATCTTTGATGTATAAAGGACCCACTTAGCTTTGTTATATTACATCATATAAAATTAAATTCCTGGCAGCATTGCTAACCTGCACAATATTAATTAATGTTAATCTAGGCAGTAGAAAACTGTAAACACAACACAGAATCTCATTAAACATGGAGTAATTATCAAATTTTAGGATTTAGTATATACATACAGTAATGAGGTGGGACTGAATACACTGAAGAAGTGAATACATGCTAAGCTCATCCAGATAGCCTCTTTTATTTTATGGGACCAGGCCTGACAAGCTGCAGGATGGACCTGAGGGAGACAATGGGTGTGGGAAAGGGACCATAAGACCAGTAATTGGGAACATAAATGGCTAGCAAAGCCTATTTATAGTTACATTTGTAACTTATTTTGGGGGCCTGTTATAGAGATGTTAACATGGGCCGCTTCCCTTGCAGTATAAATACCACTCCCTTTTTACAGATCACTTAAAATGGTAGACTCTTTTATAAGTCGTAATAATTTTCTTTATGGTACAAAAAACTACATTTTGTACACCATGTAACTATGGGGAACTGATCCCATCTAATGACCCTATGCCTCCTATGTGGATAGCATACTGCAGCCTGAATTTTGCCCTATTGAGAAAGGGACTAGGCCATATACTGTATTGCTAGGATGCTTTCCCAATTAATGTGGATCTGTTATATAAATATAAGAGGTTATTGCTTAAATCTGGCAATTACAGTATCAAGAGGTTTGGACAACTGCTTTGTTTCAATAACAGTATTTTAACAGATGGAAAATGTATGTATTTTAGGCTTTAATTATGATACTGTTTTCTGCTTTATATTGTGTATTGTGTATTTTATGGCTTGTCTGTACTGTTTTTTAATATATTGTAAAGGCCTTTGCCTAACAATAAATTCATGCTTGACTTGAAATAAAAGTAAACAGCAGTGTTGTAGCAAAAATTAATGAAAAACAGGATCGAGAGAAGAGAAAAAAGAGCACCAATGGAGTAACAGCTAACAGTATCTGGTTCAGCCAGCACCAGCAAAAGAAGGCAACTTGAAAGTGGTGGCTGTCAATGCCAATACCCAGAATCCAAAATTCAGCTGCATACAGGGATTGTTATGTTCAGTGGCGGAGACAGGTTTGGGAGCATTTGGGAGTCAGTGGGGCCATTTATGTTAACCACGGGCTCCACAATGGGCACCAAACAGTGAATAAAGATGGTGGTGGGGCACCACTACTCACATTGGGGCAGCCAGAAGGGGCGACCGCCCCCCCAGCCCCCCCTCTAGCTCCGCCACTGGTTATGTTCAGTCACATTGTTATGATTAGTGGTTGTCTACCAAAGAAAGTTTCCAAAGGCTAGAAACCTCTGTTCTCCATTGTAGGAGACAATGAAGCAGTGGGTTAAGACAGCCTGGCAGGCTGTTACCAAAGATGTAATTATCAAGTAATTTCAGGTGCAGTGTCTTTTTTTTTTGTTTGTTTCAGTTGTGTTAAAAAAAATACAGTTTAGTTTACTCCCACGGGTCTGCAGAACTACTAGCTCAGATTCAGAAATCGTATCCTGCCTGAGAGAGGAAAGCATGGTAAGTGGAGTACAAGAACTGTTGAGGAAGGCATTACAGAAATCCCAATCATATCACAATTCCTCTCAGCTGGTTAGTGAGCATGACAAGGAGCAAACAGATGATGAAGAACCAGACAGCTGTTCTGATGAAGAGCTTGACAGCAGTGAAGAATTAGTGTAATCCTATTTAGTGTGGTAATACAGTAACCACACCTGGTTAAAAAGCAACCACACCGAGTACCATGACAACCCTGCTTACTCAGTCAAAGCAGGGTTCGACATTCAGCGACTGCAAAACCTTAGTTTTTCCACTTTTTCTTCAGTAAACAAAATAGTATCAATCACTTTGGAATTAATAAATTGTTCAGTAATGTGTCAGCATGAGCTCCAAAAAGAGCCAATTAGGAACCGGTAGTGGGAACAGGAACTGATAAGCAGATTTTTGGTGGGAAACAAATACTCCCTTTAGTAGTCGTGGCATCTATTAGATGGCAGATTCAATTAGAAACTGCATTGGGCAGATGCAGCTTCTATTAGAAGATGTCTAGAACTACCACTAAAAATGTTAATCTAGTCTCATCTAATGTGATCTAACTGATGCTGCTCCAAGACCCAGCTCCACCCCCCCCCCCACACACACACACACATGCAGCAGAGCACAAGGCAGTAGGAGTTCTCAAACCCTAGCTACTCAAGTGCCAGTAGGCTGGGCAAAATTAACAGATCCTGAAATTTTTTAGTTGCTCACAACTCAGTCCATGTTATAGCTGGAGATCTGAAATGTGACATTTTCCTTGATTGGAAGAGGATCTAAAGAGAGGGGAAGTTGTAGGGGCTCAAAGTCTGGCAGTTTATTATTCATGTGAAAATTTCAAAAATATTCCTATGCTTGCAACTTAGCCATATTTGGAACTAGATAATTTAACATGTGTATGCATACTTTCTTGGAAGAGTCATAGAAACCACTAAATAAAGAAGTAACTGGCTGTATAAATTGTATGTTACAGGAGTACAACATTTCACAATTTAATTATTTGTTAAATTGTGCGAACATTTTCTAAATATTTGGATTTTTATGGCTCCACTGTTACTGTAAGTATATTTCAATGTTTGGCATGTGTACCAAAATAAATATGTCCTGGCATCTAATTAAGCTGCATAAATGTAGTTTAGTAGGTTAAATGCACTGTGGATACTTTAAAAATTACTAATTGGCAACATTTGCTCAAAAATTCATGGACACATAATGTATAATGCCACTAGAACTCCACATGTGGAATTTAACTTTCATAAAGTACATATCACCACTGAATCATCTTACCTGCACTACCATTGTGGCCCTGCAATACCCCTCCAACACTCCTGTGACAGTGACGCTCAGCATCATGGCCCATCATGAATAAAGATATCAAAATGCATATGTCACAATAGCCTACATCACAGTTTGTTGCAAGGCCTGGCATCTCTTGGTGCCACTGTTTTAAAATAGTACAACATACATTGTTATTTACAGAGTATTCCATTCTCTAGTTTTAAAGTGATAGGGGTTTAAACTTCTGCAATTTACATAATTACAAAATGTAATTTTAAAATTTCTGAAGATAATTTAGTCACCTTTCACACTAGAGCTCTGAAAGTTGGTACGTATCTGTACAGACATTTTTAAAGGCATCATTCCAAATGTGTTGCAGGTAGGACAAACACTTTGTAAATTAGACAGAAATTACTGAAATCACAATTTTTGCAAACTTTCACAAATTTACGTGAACATTTTGTGAAATTTCACAGAAGTGAAATCAGACTTTTACCTGAATTTCTCTTCCAAGAGATACATTTTACCCAGTCTTGGTGCCAGTAGTCAGCTTCAACAAATTGAGGAACCTATGTGATTCCAGGGGTTATATACTTCCTCCACTGAACACTTGTCCCCAGCATGACTAAGACAGTGGTGTTTCTCTGGGGTGTCCATACAGTAGTAGGAGTGCTATATTCCTCCATCCAGTGCCAGCTCAGGTAGGAGACCCAAAAGTCATTTCATGCACAAATAAGACTTCAGATCCCAGATGAGATCTGACAGGACAAAATAAGAAAATGGGGATTCCCGCACAACAGTCTCTTGTATATAAGGAGTGAAGAACCTTCCTTGGTGCTTATATTGTATTTTGCTACTGTTAGGTACCTATCAGAGGTTATTAGTGACTATGTGATAGGACACCCCACCCTAAGGGACACACATTATGCACATCATACCCATCACCCTGGCATTACCAATGCTAACTAGGGCACATGAGTCATGATCCTTACAGTCTAGGAAGAGTCTGCTTTAATTAACAAAAACTATGCAATTAGAGTATAATATATTTATTATTTATTTATTTATGAACTTGGAATTACAACCCTTTGAGTCATAGACTCGTTTGCAAAGACTCCACGTCAGAATAAAACATACATACAATAAATGTGGGTGAGCAGTCATACAGAGTATAAGTACAATGAGCAAAGGTACTTTTGGTAGCTAAAACATGGCAGTGCTATTGACATATTTAGCTAATGAGTGGTTAAGACCTATACAATTGGTAGCTAAAGCAATGCATGATAAGAGTTGGTAGTAAGCCACCTCAGAGAGGCCTTGTCTTATGCATAATACAATGCATTCATAGTCCAGTGCAACTGTATGGTAACCGAGGGATGTGAGGAGCCTGTAGGCTAGGAATAGTGAGGTATCTCCACTGCCTGGCCAAGGGCGGGTGCGTGACCTAGTGGCATGGTGCAGGATCCAGAGGTTACCTACAATATACATGTAGTATGGCAAAATGGTTTCTGAGGCCCTGGACTTCTGCCTAATACCTCCTACTGCTCCTTTTGCTTTTGATTGCACATTTGCCTTATCCCACCCCAGCTTGAATGATGGCATGGACTTTGCTTCCACTACCTCAGCTGGCAGTTTATTCCATGGCTTCATGACTCTTTCTGTAAAACAGTGTTTCCTACAATCCCTCTTGAAGCTCCCCTCCCCTCCCCTCAACTTCCACTCATGCCCTCTAGTGTTAGAGTCAGAGACTCTGTTGAACAGGTCCAAGGATGACACCTTATTTATTCCTCTCAGGAACTGGTATGTTTCAACCATATCTCCCCTCTCCCATCTTGTCTCCAGTGAGAACATATCTAATGCTTTCAGACATTCCTCATACAAGTACCCTTGAAGGCCCTGGATCATTTTGATTGCTCTTCTCTGAACAGCCTCCAACCTGTTTATATCCTTTTTCAGGTGTGGACTACAAAACTGGACACAGTGTTCCACATGGGGCCTTACCAGGGTCCTGTAGAATGGCAGTATTACCGCCTTCCTCCTGTTGTCAAATTCCTGCCCTATGCACCCCAGCATTTTGTTTACCTTGCTATAAGCTTTGAGGCATTGGCTTATCTGTTAAGGGTGCTGCTTATGATGACACCTTGGTCGAGTTCTTCCTGTGTGGTGCTGAGCTGGATTCTGTTGAGGTGGTACTCTGTCCTGGGGTTCCCTTTACCCAAATGCTTCACCTTACATTCTTTTGCACTGAAATTCAGCTGTCAAATGTTGGACCATCTTTCCAGCCTCTGTGGATCTTTTTGTAGGTCCTTAACTGCTTCCTCCCTGTCAACCCTTCCTCCTAGCTTGGCATCGTCTGCAAATAGAGTAATTTTGCCCTGAATACCTATGCTGATGTCACTGATAAATGCATTAACAGGACTAGCTCCAACACTGAGCCTTGGGGCACACCACTAGTGATGATGCCTTCATTAGACTGCACCCCATTGACTACTACTCTTTGTTTTCTGTCCTTAAGCCAATTACCTACCCAAATGACTATGCTCTTGGCTGTACCCAGCTCCTCCAATTTTTTCAGCAGGTGGCTGTACAGCACTGAATCAAAGGCCTTACTGAAATTGAAGTAGAGGAGGTTCACTGGGTGGCCTCTGTCTAGTTCCCTAATGACTCAGTCAAAAAATGTGATAAGGTTAGTTTAGTACAACCTTCCTGCCACAAACTCATGTTACCTGTCATCCTGCAGATTGTTCTTATCTAGGTACTCTACCAAGTCTTGATTTATCAGTTTATCAAGGTTTTCATCAGTTCCCACTACCAATGTAAAGCTGATTGGTCAGTAGTTGCCTGCTTCCTCCCAACTCCTTCCCTCCCTTGTGAAGAGGTACCACATCAACTCTCCTCCAGTTTCCTGGCACTACCCCTCTATGAAGTGATCTGCTGAATAAATGTGCTAAGGGATCTGCCAATTCATTTGCTAGTTCCTTTAACACCCTTAGGTGTATTCCATCAGGCCCTGGTGACTTGTCTTACCTGAGATGATCCAGGGACTCTCTAACCCTACTGTTGGTGATTGATGCTGCTTCCATTTGTGGAACACCTTTATCAGCCACCTTGATGCCACTGTCTGGTACTGGTCCTTTGTGTTCCTCGGTGAACACTGACTGAGCAAAAGACGTTGTTCAGAACAGTGGCCTTCTGCCTACCCTCCTCCCCTACTCTGTCACCATCTTTGAGTCTAACTATTCCTCCCCTTTTCTTTCCCTTTTCTTGTATATATCGAAAAAAAGTGCCTGTTCCCTTCTTTAACCCTTTCCGCAAGCCAAAGCTCTGTTGTGGCCTTAGATGATTTCACCATACTCTTTGCTTCTTCATTCTTCTGAACATAGGCTTCCATATGCTGTCTTCCTGAGCTTTTTTATAGTTTCAATAGGTATCCCTTTTTGTTCTTATCTCGGTTCTTACCTGGTTATTGAACCATATTGTTTTTCTGGGTTTGTTCTTTTTGGTCACTGTTCTTAGTCACATCCTGGTAGCCTCTAAAATTATTACCTTAACCAGCCCCCATATTTCTTCCACATCTAAATGCTCCTGGATCCTTAACAGCTTTCTTCTGACTACATCCTCCATTTTGTCAAAATTGGCTCCTTTAAAGTTTAAAACCTTGTCTTGTATTGTGATTTTTCTACCACTAGGGCTAACTCAAACCACACAGAGTTGTGGTCGCTGTTGGCCAGTGAATCCCCAACCTCTGTGGCCCTTCCTCCTCCGAGTTCATGAAGACCACATCCAGGATGGTGTCCAGCCTAGTCAGGGCACTATCTAGTTGTGTAAGAAAGCAGTCTTGTAGGGCATCAACCACCTTTTGGCTCCTAGAAAATCCTGCCACTGGGATGCTCCAGTTAACATCAGGCATGTTCAGGTCTCTTACCACCACTGTATCCCCTTTTTGTGCTGCATCTCTGATCTCCTCTAGGAGCTCGTCATCCCTGGCGTCAGCCTTCCCTGGAGGCCAGTATAACACACCTATGTGGATCCTCTCCCCTGTTGTCAAGCTGAGTACCATCCACAGGGAGTCCACACCCTTCTTTCTGATGATATCTACTTATATGGCATTTATCCCAATACTTTACTCTTTTTTCTTTTATTTCAGTTTTTATTGACCGGGTAAGTGCACTAGACAAATTATGCCTATTTTTCAGGTACTGCCCAGCGGAAGGGAATACAGATGAATGCCAACTGACCTTGAACAAGATTAAGCTGCTGGTGGTATTTTTAGTGAATATAACGTATAAAGCTACCCTTCCCCCTCTGGTGACAGAACCCAAATATTAAACACAGGCAAATTGGGTCCCTCAGTTGCCACAGATAGAACATGCTGTCTGAAATGACTTTCATCTCCACAACATGGCTGGTCTGATGAGCAAGGCTTTCAGGCTTGCCCTCATTTTATAGGATTCAACCAAGATTTGTTGAGGTAACACTGCTTGTGACAGGTATTGACTGACAAGGTAATGGCCTGGTACTTTTCACCAAGCTAAACCAGGAGCATATAAGTTGCTGGTTGTGCTGTCAACCATTCACCCAACATAGTTCACACTTCCAAGAGTAGAGCAGCAGTTTGAACTTTGGTTCAATTGCTTCACAGAAAGTTGTTGACATTGTAGACATTGAGGGACAGTTGATATTTCACCACATAAAGTGGGCATGACATCCTAGGCACACTATCATGAGGGGATTTCCATTGCTCTCTTCTGAGGTCCAAAATGTTGCAATATAGGCAGTTCTCCTTCCACTTCAAGTGAGTAAAAAATGGGTACTGTCTCCAAGTTAGTCTCATCTGGTAGATGGATGATTCTGAGTCATTTCAGTCTCTGGGTAAAAGTCCGCCATGCAATTAGTGATACAGGCAGCAAAACTAGGTGAAGATGACTTGAGCTCCAGTAGCAACTCCAGGAATTAAGGATGACCAGTGCACAGGCTAGATATAGAGGGTTTGTGCTGGGGCATGTCAGGGGATTTAAATTCAGACTATGTTGCGTGCTATTTATCACTACTGGGGCATAGTTAGAGCATAGCAAATTTTTACCAGAGCATGTGCCTTGTCAGGCCCTCTCTTAGAAATGTAGGATGTTGAAGTTTTCTGCAAGTACATATTGCTACAAGCACAAGCACATGCCATATTTGTCTCCTGCCATCAGCAGCTTTTGTTCAGATGGCTCACTCTCTGGGCACATATCAGCAAACAGTTCCAAACCAAGCTGCAGAACTTTTAAACTTTTGAAAACAGTCCCCAAAAAAACTTTCTCAATTCTATTTTTCCCAATAACAGTGCAAAATTGACAGTTCCAGTGAATGATTCCTTATGGGCGACCCAAAAAATCTGGAGATCGACCCTTTATCTGTAAATCCCACTCCCCAGCCTAGTTGATTTTTGAATGGTAACAATTGGCTCTCAGGGATAGGCCACATACCAGGAATCCATTGTTATTTAGTTCAGACAGAATACTAGGTATGGGACACTGGAGTTAGTTTGGAACCAGGTAACATAAATTGCAATAAAAAAAGGGATTTTGCCTGTGTTTCAGCTGGGCAGCAGCCAATGCACAACATGCCCCCCACCACGTGGTACTTATCTGCTCTTGCCAAAGCATCCTTCAGATGCTTGTTCCTTTGCCCCTGTGGCTATGCAGCTAGTTCGTCAGCTACCCACCTTGCTATTTTCTTCCTTATTAACCCTGCACTTCCACGACTGCTGCTGGGCATCCCTGGCTAACTCAGTTCTATCTGATGCTACTGTCTGGGTGTCTGGCCTAATTGATTTGCCTATTGATACCATTGTCTCCTGCTTTTGGGCTCTGATACTACTCATACTCAATGCCTCTGGCAGTCTGGATGCACTGCCGTTTAGGACTTTCGTCCTTTCCAGTCTGCCTTTCCTACTGGGCAGCTCCCTTCCAATTGTGCCTTCATTGTCTTGATCACTTGTCTCCTGGTTTCACTGCTTATTGGTCTGTCTAGGCTGCATTCTGTTACCTGTGATTTGGGTCTACAGCCTCTGTTCCCTGGTTGTGGCTGGCAACTTCTGCTGCTCCTTCTTGCCCCCCCCCCGCTTCTGCTCTGAGTGTTTGCTTGGGGCCAGTTTATGTCCTGCTGGGCACTGCCCACTTCCTAGGCACCCACCTGCTCTTTTTTCTTTCCCAACCTTTGCTGTGACCATACCACACTCCTTGTGCATTTGGCCCCCAGTCTGCTTCTCCTGATACTGTATTCACAGAGTACCCAGAGAGTCATCTAGATTCTCTCCTCAGGGATCAACACTAATTTGTGAAACTCATCCTGCTTCTCTTCTTCCTCCTCTCCCTACCCCATCTCATCATTCCCTATCATATTTTATTCATCAGGACCCTCAAGGCTCATCTTCATGTGCCTTGCCCCTCATGGGTGTGACTTGGGTCTTGCCCCTTAGGAGCTTGTCTCTAACAGTTACATGAGTCTTGTTTAAGAGGAGAATATCTTAATAGCCAAGCCTGAAGCAGCCATTATCATCCTACATTACCTTACTACTATCCCTGTTCTCCACAAGCTCATCTGCTTCAATGAAGCCAGTACTCTGAGAGCTGTGCAGATAACATCAGCAGCACAAAGGAGGGTACTGATTATGGTTTCCTCATCTTGATGGTAGAACTCTCACTGAGTTGAGTCTTCTTTTAGCCATGCAGATTGACTAGGTAGCACTTCTCTGTGCTGTTTATATTGTCTTCTCTTCCTTGAGGGTGAGGCCATCATCATGGGGGTCCTTTTAGCCATGCAAATTGACTCAGCAGCACCCCTCAGTGGAATCCTCCCATTTTTGCATATGGCTTTCCTGTTCCCATTCTGCATTCCTATTCTGTTAGATGCCTCAGCATCACCATCATCAGTCATTCAGTCATTCCTAGACTCCCAAAGATTCTGGGAATGGGCAGTAGTCATTCAGCAGACACTCTCTCCTTAAATCACACATTATAAAGTGGTGCATTTTTCTTCAAATAAGGAGAGGTGATCTTTGGCTGTACATATCACATTAGTGGCACCTAACTGGGTAATCCCATTAAATGGATAGACCATGAGCCTTCCCTTTCAATATTCCCTTAAACTGGTTTTCAGTACATAGTATGCAGAGTCAAGCCATCACTGAAATAGTGCCAGCTTACAGGGAGAGTGGCCTAGGCCTTTGTTCTTCAGAGGTTTCCTCCACATGGGGTACTTCCTTTCCTCCATGTTGAAGGTCATAAAACAAATAAAATAACATAATATATTATTAAGTACTTGTTCTACCCACAGTTGAAGCTGGAAAAATGGTCCTACATTCTCTAGAATGCAACGTTACTGAGCTACTATATAGCTGGGTAGTCACAACTGGCTTTATGCTCATCTCCACAGCCTTATTATCATTATAAAACAACTGTATAGGCTGGGACAAGCTGATAAATAGTTTGGTATGATTTATGGACAGTGGCTGTTTCCCCAGATCATGTACTATTTGTGAACTGTATTATGTTGCATTGTAAGTATGTGTTTCCTCAATAAAAAGATTAACTGCAAAGAATGCCATCTCCTTCTGGTTACATTTATTCTATCCTTATGTGAAGTAAGTACTGTATGTGTTTCATTTATTTGTGCTTTTGGTCTTCTTCCCTAAGGTGCCATGGGTCTAAAGGGACATTGAGGGTTCCTGTGTCTTCATTGCACCCCAAAAAGGGTTGAATTCCCTGTAACAGTGACACAGACAATGTACACCTAAGTTCAATCTATGATGTGCAAGCATCTTATACACTAGTTGCCCACTATCATAATGTGAACCCTTCTAACTTCAGCAATCATTGCCCCAGGTTGAATAACATTCTTACTTAATGAGCCTGATGGTCCAGTGAACAGTTACAAACATAAATGTCCACATCACCTGCAGAGTCAGATGTTCGTTTTTCACACACAGGCATGTCCCTGATGAAAGGCACAGAGACCACTCACTTTCAGATTAGAAGTTTTAGATGACAAAGTCCAAAACAACTTCAGTTAAGTCACTACTCAGTGGAGGTACAAAAACTGCATGGCTTATGTACAAGTAGTTATTGGTAAAGGAAAATATAATGGAAAGGCATCTTGACTGTTAGTTTAGATGTCGCTCACTACATTCTGTGAGATACATTAACTGAAGACATGTTGTGCAACTTGGGCAATTAGTCACCCTTCAGTTAGGGAACAGAGTCTGGCAGTCATAGCTAGTAACTGAGGCAGTTCCATATAACAGATATGGCTTTTGTGACTTCACCATGCCTACAGGAATGCAAAGGGATGGTCCAGACCCTCCTGGACAACACAATTTAACATCTAAACTCTTTGTTCCCCTGTAATAAGAACAGAACCTGTGGTGCAACTCCAACCAGAGAATGAGCATCACACCTTACTAGGCAACGAGGTAACCCTGTTGACACCATACATGGCAGTGACTATGGATCTTCATATGGGTAACCCATACCACACCAGACTTGATCACAACTTATTTAAACCACAAATGAGGCCTGAGGAAAATAATGAAACATACACATTACAGTTCTTGGCAAGGATAATGAAATGACAGTTTCCAGTTGCTTCAAAGTCAGTAACTGAATGATTCCTTATCTAATACAACACAGTTTGGCAGCAATAAAGACAATTAATGTTCTCCAGTTGTTGGAGTAGCAAACTTAGAAAGAACTTTAGCATTATGCTGGCTTCAACAAATGTGTTGCTATACAACTCTGGTAATAGAAAGCTGCAAATAACAATCTTACATTAAAGGCAGCCCATGGTTGTAGGATTGCCTTCAAAATATAGAATATCCAAGCTGATTGCAGCTGTAGTTGTAAGTCTGACCTTGAGGGTTTTAAGCTCAATAGCTGGATGACTTAAGGCATCTGCCACTCCACCAGAAGATTTTCAAGGACCCTGGGTAGCATTAGAGGAACAGATGAGGGGATCTCCTTCACAGCTCTGGCACAGGTGGCTGTTTTCAAGAATACCAGTGCAATCTGAATCTGATCTGTAGCAGTCTGATCTGACTGATGCTCACACAGAGCAGCAGATACAGTATACAACACACTAGGCTTCTTCCCTTGCACATGCACCAGAACACATGGCAGTAGGAGCTCTAAAACCTTAACCCCTCAGGTGCCAGTGGAAAACAGCAACAAATAAGGTAAGCCAAGGGATTCCCAGGGGTTCAAGTCTGAATGATGGCACCTCAACAGTTCTGGAACAGCAGTTTCAGTTTTAGTAATAGTAAAGAAAGGACAACATTCACTTGTTTGTGAACACTGTTTTCCTGATCTTCACACAGCAATAACCATGTTTTCTACTTTGTAATTTTAACTTTTGACAGTGGTATCTGCCACCTTGTCAAGGCACTATAAAGTTTCTAATACTGGTAACAACAAAGGTAATAGAGTGCTGTCATGGTGTGCTTTAAATAATCACATCAATCCAAAATGTAAAGGTCATATTCACTAGATGTCAGCACAAGTGCAATTGATGCATTGCCAGCCTATGTACTGAAGCTTAATAAAATAAAGCCACTGTGTAGCCTTGGATACTGGTGGCATGCACTATCCCCAGCTGCCTTATATGTAGTGTACAGGTGGGGCTGCACAAATGAGCAGGAATGACTTGGGGTACAGCCTTGCCAGCCACCAGGCTTCAAATCCAAAGTCCTGTCCACCACAGAAATGGATCCACTGATCTGTAGGAGCAAGGAATCAAGGAACATGACAGTTGGTAACTAAAACTGTAATAATCCCTTAGGAGGAGGACAGTTCTTCTTAAAAAAGATGATAGTGGCCATCTGATGTCTCAACTGGAGCACATACACTACCAGGGACAGAGTGAAGTATGCATTTTGATGGAGGCAACTGGTGCGCTGAGAGAGGTGGCAGGCCTCAAGATACTCATAGAAGAAAAATGGGTGAGCAAGCTCTTGTGAAAAGGGCTCTAAAAAGTATTCAGTTGCTTCAGTTTAAAGTGCATAAGGAGTTTAGATTTTTCTTTCACATAAGCACTGTAAAATAACCCCATTGTCAATAGTTGATCAGATGTCAAACACATATAGTGGTCAAGTACAAATATGCAAGGTGTAAAATAACAACAACAACAAAAAAGCTTAGCAGTAGATATTGCAAGCCTTTTAAAACTTCATATAACTTACATGGCCACTAATGCCATAAGGACCCTTTGATAAAGCTCTGGATATAATGAAGTGCCAGGCCAACAATTTAGATGGAGGAAAAATGGAGAAAGAAAATGCTGGCCAGTCCCCCCAAAACCCTGGTCCACTGACTGAAGACACCATCCTCCACTAGGTTTGGTCCTCGAAGGGGCGTATCTTATCATATCAACCCCTCCATGGAGTAAGCCATTGGAGCTTATGAGGAAGGAGTATGTCCCATAGAAGGTGAGTGGTGTGACTGGGGCACTGGCTGATAGTAGCAGCCTGGAGGTGTTCATGGATAATAAATTAAAAATGCAACTTAGGTTTTTTTCTTGATATTGATTTTTGCTAATATTTAGGCACCTGGCTTGATTGTGTCACAATAATGAAGCTCACACAGAAAATACAATTAAGACTATACATCTAATGTCCAGAAACACACAAACACACACACACAAATCAAAAATAACTGAAAAGGCGATCCTCCCCAGGCTCCTTCCCTGGCATTCCCCTTGACCTAGCCACACATTTAGTTCTATGGGACTCATTAGATAGGGCTCATGAAGCCATACATTTCTGGTAGAGGGATACTAATGAAATGGAGATGTCACTGGCCCACAGTTGCACTGCAAATAAACTTAGGAATCCCTACACTCCACATATGTGGGTTACAAAGCAATAATGAATAAGGACACGTAAATAATGTGTTCTACCCTGGCACGTAATGCCTGTTCCACCCATACATCTGGAGTGTAAGGGGAACTGGTTTAAATAGTATAAGTAATTGCCATAATTGTTCCATTTTAATCAAGTTTTGCCACATTTAAAAAGTGTCCTAAAATGTAAACAGACTTTATAAAGTCCAACTAGCTGCCAGTGCCACTCTGACTACAAAATAGTGTGGATATCAAATCTAATGATATTACTGGAGTGAGACAAATCCTTTAGTACTTAGTCTTTATGAAGTGGTTCCTATGAGGATAGTATTTGGCACTGCATGTTAAGTAATATACATTTATTGATACTTGGATCTGTTTCCGTTTTGGACCATTTTTAATGTGAGAAAGTTTAAAAGGGATGTGAGGAAATTATTTTTCTCAGATAGAGTGGTAGATGCCTGAAACAGCCTGCTAGAAGAGCTGGTAGGGGTAAAGACAGTGTGGAGCTTCAAACATATGTGGGATAGGCACATGGATAGAATAAATAGAAGTATGGGAGGAAAGAGGGACACCCGTGACCAAACAGAGTCCAGGTTGTTATGACAGACAGGGAAAATAGGGCAGAATAGATGGGCCTAACAGTCCTTTTCTGCTAACACATTCCATGTTTCCATGAAAAAACTGATTAAAATTGAACAGTGAAGGTTAGAGCTGTGCAAAAAATAAATATCCACCAGCAGAATTTCTGTGAAAGCTCGGAAATCAAATTACCGACTTCTGCAAAGATTCTTCGGCACCCTAGCAATAATATTTCCTTGATGTCTGGTGCCCCCACCCTGCCCTTGCCCATTGCTTCCATATAAAAAATGTATTCCCCTGCTGTCCAGTTCCCCCCACCCAACCCGAAGCTGTGCCTGAAATAGCAATAAAATTCTCTAGTGGCCCTTACCCTACCCAATCACTCACCTGATAACAAAAATACTTCCTTGGTAGCTAGTGGTCCCTCCCCACCCAGTCAACCACCCAGTGTGGACTGTACATCAACAAGTGCCCAGTGTAACTCCTCCCCATCTCAATCCCCCATATAGTGATTATATAAACAGTTTTTTCCTGGTGGTCTAGTGAACCCCTCTCCCCATCTCTGATCCCCAGTATGTGAAGTTATGCCTTGGTGGTCTAGCAGAAGCCCCCCCACCATGGCAGGTAGTGTCCCACCACCCAGTTCCCCCCTCCAGAACCTGAACAGGTGACCAGAACAGCCCTCTGCGCTCCACCATGGCTGGCTGCCTGCTGAGCTGTCAGTGAATGAATGCGTGCTTGTACACACACACACTCATTCATTGACAGCTCAGTGGGTCACTGGCCATGGTGGAGAGCAGAGAGCTGTGCCAGTCACCCATTTTGGGATGAGGAGTAGGGTGGTGGGACATTACCTGCCAGGGTGGGGAGGGCAGAGGGTCCACTAGACCATAAGGAAATAACTTTATGTACTGGCGATCATAAATAAGGAGGGTGATTCATTAGACCACCAGGGAAAAATGTTTATATAATTACTATACAGAAGATTGAGATGGAGAGGGGGTTACACTGGACCTGTTGATGTACCATCTACCTTGGGTGGGTGACCGGTTGGGGGAAGGGACTGCTAGCCACCAGGGAAGTGTTTTCTTATGGGGTGATTGGCTGGGTGGGGGGCAGCAAGTCACCAGGACATTTTGTTGCTATTTTGGGCAGGGCTTCAGGTGTCTGGGTCACTGGACATCAAGTAATTCTTTTTTGTTCATTTCCACTAGTATCTAAGTGGAACATGGTGAAAATTCACTAACAACGTTCAGAAGATTTTCCATCTGACACTTCTGCAAAAGTTGTGAAATTTCATGGAAGTTCCGCTAAAGTGAAATTCACAGCTTTTGCACACCTCTAGTTAAGGTAAATACTTATATCTCTGAAATTGGCTCATCTTACTCTGAAAATATGTAGGAGGATTACTTAATAAGTGCTAGGGTAAACACATAGGGCTGGATATTCAAACTGCGCCATTCATAGGCGCAAGCCCTTAGTTGTGCAGGGGTGTGTCCGGGGCGATATTCAAAGGAGTTGCTCTATTGAGCAACTCCTTTGAATATCACCCTCCAGCCACAGCCACTGTGCATGGCGCAGTGGAAATTGCACCACCGCAAGTTGACAAAGTGGAGCATTCAACTTGCGGTGGCGCAAGTACCATTACGCCATGCGCAAAATCCTGATATTCAAAAGGTGACATGCAAATGGGGCTATAATTCATGCAAGGTGCAGGGGTGCCATTTGCATCTGATTATAGCCCCATTGCATGCCATTGGCATGCAGGTGCACCGATCCCGAGGTTACGCTGGCTTCCTGCCAGGCAGCAGCCGTCGAGGAATGACACCCTGCAGCCCAATCACGGGCAAAGAGCGTAAAACCCACCACCACCACCCCCACTGGCCCGATCGCAGGCATAGCTTAATACCCCGCCTCACCAGCCCGATCGCGGGCAGCAATGTATCCCAACACATCCCTGGTGGTCAGTGGACCGATAAGCCCAATCGCGAGCTGAAGTAATGAAACACCTCCCCACCTCCTGAATATATCCCTTGGTGGTCCAGTGGACCGATAACTATCGCGGAATGTAGTTGTCACCCCCCAACACATCCCTGGTGACCTAGTGTCCCCCACCCCACCCACCCGAAGCCCCACCACCCGCTCCCCGCGGCGGCGGGCAGCAGCATCCACCTGCCTGCCGCCCGCCCGCCCACCGACTGACTGCCAGTAGACTTCACCATTGGTGCAGAGCAAGAGCCAATGGGCGTGCAGCCCATACCGTACCAGACAGTCCAGTTTTGTGAATGAATTTCATTCAAAAAAAAAGCTGACAATTCATTACCAGCTGGTTTGGAAACTTACTGAATGCTATGCCTTGAAGTCATTTCTTTTGAGTTTAGAAAAGGGACTAACAACTCAATAGCAATAAAGTTGTTTTAAAGTTTGATGGTGACTTACCATAACCATAAGTCACCTTTTCTACATTATAGCAGCACCATATTCTCAGTGTTAGAATGCTTTGGTATAGAATATCTTTAAACATTCTGGAGTGCTCTCTCTAGAGCCATATGTATGGCACTCTGTTAACAACTTAAAAACCCCTTTGAACACTTGGCTATTTGAGTCAACTTTCCTTTATCGATCTGCTCAGTTGTGATGTCCACTGTAATGAGTTGAGAATTATACACATTCATTTGTGTTAAGTGTATACTTACAGTTTGTACAGCACCTTGAACACTGGAAATGTATTTGCTTGATGCACTTTTAAATAGTGTTGTTTCAAGTAGTTAGTACACTCAGTGTTAGCACTGAAAAGAAGCAGTTTGCAGGAAAAGAAGTACACATAGGATCACAAAGTATGCTAGGAGAGAAAAAATATTCAAATTAATTGTTTTTTGTACAAACCCCACATATTCTAAAATCTCAATCCCAGTACAAGGCATGATGGGTATGCAAATCCTAGTGTAAGTCAGGCTGACAAGGTTTTACCAGAACAGATGTTTTTTTTTAAACAGGCCTGTACATTGGATCTAATATAGGCTAAAAATGACATACTACAGATGCATTTTTAATTCACATGGGACTTCTTAGAGTAGTACAGTTGTAATTAAAGCCAACATAGAAACATAGAAACATAGACTTTGACAGCAGATAAGGACCACTTGGCCCATCTAATCTGCCCATTTCCCTACCTACAGGATAGGCCGCAGATCCTAGTTAATCAACAGCCTATTTCTTCCTACCCCCACGAGAATTGCCTTATGTCTGCCTCATGCATTCTTGAATTCTCACACAGTTTTAGACCCCACAACCTCCATGGAAGGCTGTTCCATGCATCCACTACCCTCTCTGTGAAAAAATACTTCCTCACATTGTCCCTGAACCACCCCCCATCTTTAAATTGTGTCCCTTTGTTCTTGCACGTCTCCTTTTCTGAAAGATGCTACCCTCTTGGACTTTGTTGATTCCACTGAGGTACTTAAAAGTTTCTATCATGTCCCCCCTCTCCCTTCTTTCCTCAAGGGTATACATATTAAGCTCCTTAAGTCGCTTCTCGTACAGCTTCTCTTGCAGACCCTGCACCATTTTAGTTGCCCTCCTCTGGACTGCCTCTATCCTGTCTATGTCCTTGCGGAGATGGGGTCTCCAGAACTGGATGCAGTACTCCAGATGGGGTCTCAACAACTGTCTGAACAGCAGGATAACAACTTCCTGTTTTCTGCTGGTGATGCCTATCCCTATGCTTCCCAGTATACCCCAGCCCTCCCTACTGCCTTCTCATATTGCTTGCTAACCTTAAGGTCATCTGATATGATTACACCCAGGTCCCTTTCCTTTTTTGTTGTTGTTACTACCCCCCCCCCATGTATTCTTCCCCTGGGTTCTTGTTTCCCAGGTGCATTATTTTGCACTTCTTTGCACTGAAGCCTAGCTGCCATACTTCTGACCATTCCTCCAACCTTGCCAAGTCTCTTCTCATCCTTTCCATGCCTCCTTGTGTATCAACCCTGTTGCAGATTTTTGTGTCATCTGCAAAGAGGTATACTTTTCCTTCTAGTCCCTCTGCAATGTCACTTATAAAGACATTAAAAGGGACTGGACCCAGCACTGAACCCTGTGGTACCCCACTAGTAACCCCTCTTTCTTCAGACAATTACTTTCTGTGTCCTGTTGTACAGCCAATGTTTTACCCAGGCTACCACCCTGGGACCCACTCCCAGGCTGGTTAATTTAACTATTAATCTTACCAAGTCTAGACTCAGGGGCATTGTGAGTTTAGTATGCTCAGAGTTATCATACCAAAGCGGTAATGTGAAGGAAATGCAGTACATGGGATCCATAAAAGGATGCTTGGAAAGAAGAAATATCCAAAATGTTTGGTTCATCAACAATATTTTGCTTATTTACCTTTTTAGGGTGCCATATTAATGCAGCTTTTTTCCCATCTGATAATCATTTTTATAACTACGGATCAATTCCAGAACCCAATAATATCAGTTGAGCAAAATGTCACAGTGGTACAGTAGTTTCAATAAAAGGCCTCCACTCAACTGATAGTGCTGGGTTCCAAAACTAATCTGTAATTGTAAAAATGACTATCAGGTACACCAGCCCATCAGAGCAGTGGTAGCACTAACATTCACAATACTAGTGACACATGTTTTGGAATGAGCTCTAGTAACTGGGGGCCATCCTGGTGAAGGAGGCTTGAGCATCTCAGAGGACTCTCTCCTCCTTTTGGGGGGGTGAGGGGTGAGGATGCCATTCCCCACTGCTATCATGTCATCTGGGTGATCACAGGTGGCAGTGCAGCAAAAAAGTATAGTGGGTGGGAGGACGCTGGCTTATCTCTGAACAGCATGCTTACATATACATACTTTGAGCTCCATGCTTGCTGGCATCTTGAGAAAGTAAGATGAAAATGCTTGGTGCATGCAAGATGACCCCACCCCCTGCAACTAGCTACCCAACAATGAGTTTCACCTGCCCCCAGAGCCCAGACAGGGCAGAGGATTTTGTTTGACTGAGGTTAGTCCCACCTTTTAAGGTAAGCTGGGGGCAAGGAGAATGGAAAACACTAGGGATGTGGGAGGATGGGGTGGGCCTGCCAGAGAAGGGGGCTGTGCCAATAAAAAAGGAATAAAGAATAAATATGAAAATGATTATCAGGAAGTTAAAAGCAGCATCAACAACAAACCCCAAAAAGGTGAAAAAAAATGTTCACACTGATCTAATGAAAAACACATGCCCATATTTGTAATTCAATCAAAAAATGAAAAGAGATTTATTTTCCATGTAAGTTGTAAGATTGTTTAATCATTTGACGTTTGACACTGTTAAACTGTATGGAAACAAACAATGGTGAGAAGAATAAGGTCACTCCTGAAATGTTTTATCTCAACAAATTTGTAACTAGTAAATCACTCTTAAACAATTAAATGCATTGCCTGGTATTAAGTAAAACATTATGGATAGACTTGATTTTGAGCCACCTATAATTTATCTACAGTTCCTTAAAAGCCTTGTTTTTGCTAGAGGGTAACTGCTGATTGCTACTTCTAACAATAAAACACACTTATTATTTGAGTCTTCAAGCCCTCTAGACATACAGCTGGAAATCCAAAAGTTGGTACCTCATTTATAGTTTGACTGTAGTTAAACTCCTGGAATCCACAGAGTATTTAGTACTGTAATTCTTAGAATTTTGCTCAAAGATTAATTCTGCTGGGACATCCCTGCAACATATGTGAATTTCCAAGATATTAATCACTTTGCTACTACAGTTCTTTATGTGACCATTATTGTCAAAGAAAAAAAATGTTCAGACGTCTGAATGTACAGTAACAAACTCATAGAAAGGCATGCTTACTTACATACAATGAAAAATCTAAGTATTAATGGTACCGAGCAGTGGCAAGTTGTCCCAAGCAGAACCAGTACCCCACACAAAATAAGATATGGTATCTAAGCTACGCTACCCTATCTACTGTAAATGGAATGTTTATATACCACTTTGGGATACAGTACATGAAAAGTACTATATAAAAGTAAATTATATACTGTTCTACATGTCACATACTACAAGTATTTGATTTAAGTATCAATGCTACTGTTAGATGCTATGCTAGCCTCAATTTTGCCTGAAATGTCATTAGTCGCCTTAACACTTTTTGTAACCTTTTCCAACATCTTCTCGATCATGGAACTATATTGAATGTCAATTTGCTTGATCAGCAACAAGAGAATACAGTGAACTCAGTTCATGCAATCACTGCCAAATACAGAGTACAATTACATTATTTTACAATGTATCTTCTTGGTATAAATTCTTCCTAACTATTACAGAGCCCCAAAGGGGCATGAGAAGGTATGTGTAGAAAGGGATTTAACTGTGAAGGGCACAGGAAGGGACCAGGGTCTCACAACTGGTTAGCAGCAGACAGACTTATTGGCAAAGGGCTGAAACTCACAGGAGAGGAGGAGAGAAATCCAAATCTAATTGTGCATGTGGGCATGAATGATCTAAGCAGCTGGAACATGCAACAAGTGAAGTCAGACTTTCATGATCTAGGGAAGGTAGCAAAGGAGACAGCAGATGTGGTAGCCTTCCCTGAGTTACTACCTCGGCCATGTCTGAATCATAGAAACATAGAAACATAGACTTTGATGGCAGATAAGGACCACTTGGCCCATCTAGTCTGCCCATTTCCCTACCCACAGGATAGGCTGCAGATCCTAGTTAACCAACAGCCTATTTCTTCCTACCCCCCACAAGAATTGCCTTATGTCTGTCCCATGCATTCTTGAATTATCCCACAGTTTTAGACCCCACAACCTCCTCAGAAAGGCTGTTCCATGCATCCACTACCCTCTCTGTGAAAAAATACTTCCTCATATTGCCCCTGAACTGCCCCCTTCTATCTTTAAATTGTGGCCCTTGTTCTTGCATGTCTCTTTTCTGAAAGATGCTACCCTCTTGGACTTTGTTGATTCCACTGAGGTACTTAAAAGTTTCTATCATGTCCCCTCTCCTTCTTTCCTCAAGGGTATACATATTAAGCTCCTTTAGTCTCTCCTCATACGGCTTCTCTTGCAGACCCTGCACCATTTTAGTTGCCCTCCTCTGGACTGCCTCTATTCTGTCTATGTCCTTGCGGAGATGGGGTCTCCAGAACTGGATGCAGTACTCCAGATGGGGTCTCACCAACTGTCTGTACAGATGGATAACAACTTCCTGTTTTCTGCTGCTGATGCCTCTCCCTATGCATCCCAGTATACCACCAGCCCTCCCTACTGCCTTTTCACATTGCTTGCTAACCTTAAGGTCATCTGATATGATTACCCCCAGGTCCCTTTCCTTTTTTGTTGTTGTTACTACCTCCCCCCCCATTGTTTATTCTTCCCCTGGGTTCTTGTTTCCCAGGTGCATTATTTTGCACTTCTTTGAATTGAATCCTAGCTGCCATACTTCTGACCATTCCTCCAACCTTGCCAAGTTTCTTCTCATCCTTTCCACGCCTCCTTGTGTATCAACCCTGTTGCAGATCTTTGTGTCATCTGCAAAAAGCATACTTTTCCTTCCAGTTCCTCTGCAATGTCACTGATGAAGACATTAAAAAGGACTGGACCCAATACTGAACCCTGTGGTACCCCACTAATAACCCCTTTTTCTTCAGAGTGGACTCCATTTACAATTACCTTCTGTGTCCTGTTGTGCAGTCAATGTTTTACTCAGGCTACCACCCTGGGACCCACTCCCAGGCTGGTTAATTTGACTATTAATCTTTTGTGTGGGACTGTGTCAAATGCCTTGCTAAAGTCTAGGTAGGCCATGTCCACAGCCCCTCCCTGGTCTACTACTTTGGTCACCCAGTAAAAGAAATCTATTAGATTCGTCTGACATGGCCTTCCCGCTGTGAACCCATGCTGCCTTGGGTCCTGTGCCCCACTGGCCTCTAGGTACTCAACTATTCTTTCCTTCAGAAGTGACTCCATCACTTTCCCAACTCAGAGGTCAGACTGACAGGTCTGTAGTTTCCTGCCTCTGTCTTGGTCCCACTTTTGTGAAGGGGACTCACATCCGCCTTCCTCCAGTCCTCGGGTACCACACCATCCTCCCATGATTTATTATAAAGAGTAGCCAGTGGTTTCACTAGTTCCTCCCTTAATTCTTTTAGAATTCTGGGGTGAATTCCATCAGGACCCATTGCTTTGTCCACCTTCAGTTTTAGGAGTTCTTGCAGAACCCTTTCTTCTGTGAAAGGACTGGGATCGACCCCCTATCAAGAGTGCTTCTGTTAATTGGATTAGGCACTTCCCCCTCCTCTTTTGTGAATACTGAGCAGAAATATTCATTCAGTATCCCTGATTTTTCACTTTTCTCCTCTGCCCACCCACCGTTCATTCTATTCAGCCTCACTATCCCTCCCTTTGTCTTTCTACGCTCGCTGATGTACCTATAAAAGGTTTTATCACCCTTCTTAACTGAGTTGGCTATCTTTTCTCAGTTTGGGCCTTTGCTCTTCTGACTTCCTTCCCTGCTTTCTTCCGCCTTAACTGGTACAGCTCTCTGTCCTGCTCCTTCTGTGTTTTCTTATACTTCCGGAATGCTATCTTTTTTTTCCTGACTTTCACAGCCACCTCTTTTGAGAACCACAGTGGCTTTTTCTTTCATGTTGATGTGTTTATTTGCTTCACACAAAGGCTTGTTGCCAGGCAATCAGAGGGAACAGTTCTGTGTGTTCTAATTCAATGCATGGCTAAAGGGTTGGTGCAAGGAGAAAGGATTTGGAATCCTGTGGGACTAAATCTTGACCTGGTGAATTGGAGGCTGTTCAAAAAGGGAAGGCTTGCATCTTAATGAAGATGGCATGACTGTACTGGGAGAAAGATGGGTGCAGCATATAGTTAGTTCAAACTAGTGAGGGGAGAGTCAGAGCAGCAAGGTACATTCAAGATGCCACAAACAAGAGGGGCCATGCTAGCTTCCCC
This sequence comes from Neoceratodus forsteri, assembly GCA_016271365.2. Classification (NCBI taxonomy): domain Eukaryota; kingdom Metazoa; phylum Chordata; order Ceratodontiformes; family Ceratodontidae; genus Neoceratodus; species Neoceratodus forsteri. The sequence continues at coordinate 759,362,965 of CM057455.1, read as the reverse complement.
CATTGACTAATAAAGCAGAATCAAACATACACAGGGTAAAGGAAAAAAGAGGGGTGTGGGATAAGTGTTGTAAGATGTTGTGCACCAACACAAGGAATATTGGTAACAAAATGCCAGAACATCCAGTTGTGGTCAGGGACAGGAACACTGGACTGGTGGTTGTCACAGAGACATGGGCAAACTCAAATCATGAATATGACATGAACATACCAGGTTATCACTCTTCAGGAAGGACAGAACAAAGGGCAAGGAAGGGGGAGTAGTGCTGTATGTATAGCAGCATGGTTCAGTTGGTAGCACAACTGCCTCTGGATCAGAAGGTCATGGGTTCCTGTCCCACACTGGAATTGGATTTGTACCTAAAATGTTGGCACCCGAGTGCAGTATTGGGGGGGGTGCTGCACTGCTTGGGTGTGTCATCCTTCAGATGAGACATTAAACCAAGATCCCTTCTGCCCATCATGGTGTTGTCCTGTTGGGTGTCCAGGTGGAAGTAATAGAACCCAGGGCATTCTTCACGAAGATTAGGGGACATTCCCAGTGTCCTGGCCAACATTCCCCCTCCCATAAAGCTGGTTCATGTAATTGTCCAGGCTGTGTGTGGGTGTTGATGTGCAATATGGCTGCCGCTACACATTCAGTCACTTCACTACCAGTCTAGCATTGCTTGTAAAGCACTTTGGGATACACTGTATACGAAAAGCGCTATATAAATGCTGATTCTTCTTCTTCTTCTTCTTCTAAAAGAGAGAATAGAAGTAACTGAAATAGATGGTCTAGGGGAGCCAGGTAAGCCAGAAATCCTGCGTGCGTTACTATCAATAGGAAATGAAAAACAAATCAGGACTGGCATGGTCTACAGGTTACCGGGTAAGGATCAGGAGGCAGACAAGGAACTGGGAGAGATACTCAGGATGGTTGTCAATTTATGGGAGGTGGTGTGGTAGGTGACTTTAAGTGCCAGTGGCAGCAAATACTAGGAATCAGTGCCTGGTGAATGCATGCCAAGAAGCATTCCTAGTTCAGCTAGTCCAGGGACTGAGAAAGGAAGGAGCTATGCTGGATCTGGTGCTCACCAACAGTGAGAGGATCCAGAATATTTTAATCCTTGAACCACTTGGTTCTACTAACCACAGAACAGTGGTACTGGAGGTCAAGATAGGGACCACCAACAGGGATAACACAGTAAGGGTATGGGATAGAGCTGTGCATAATATAATAATCCATCTACAGAATGCCCATAGAATGACCATTCTGATTCTGTGGAATTTTGCAGAATGTTCACAGAAATTCTGTGGAATTAAGCCAAATTTTAAATTTCAGTTATTTCACTATAAATTCAGACTTACACATCTACATAATACCAAATTTGGAAAGTAAACCATAGCTAACAACTTACAAATGTGTATTAAATTGTGGAGTCCTGGGCTGAAAGGGGACAGAGTTATGGGTGGCCAAACATTTAATCAAAATTACATTTTCAGTAATTTGCAGATAATTTCAAAATTTCTTATCAAACTTTCATCACAATGTCAGGATTTAGAGAATCATTCCACAGGGGGTTATGCACGGAGTTTTAAGTCTCAAACCTTAATGGGAGCTGAGTTATAGATAGCCAAACATTTTGCCAAAATTTTGATTTCTGTCATTTTTGTATAATTTTGATAGTATTCACTGAAATGTTATAATATTTGACTGGTATACAGGTTATCACTACTTTTGTATACGTACATAGTTTCAGACTTCTAGCTTTAAATGTGACTATATTATAGCCTGCCAAGGATGCTGCCAAAATTTTAATTTCAGTTATTCTCCTCTAATTTTAAAACAACATATCCAAATTTAACAAGAGTTGAAACATTGAAACTATTATACCACATTGTTATTTTTGAAAAACATCATACTTGCAGCTTTAATTGGGATTGAATTAAAAGTAGTTAAACTTTCACAACATTTAAAAAATAAATTTTGCAAGAATGTAAACACACATTTATAACCTCCTGAAACTTTAACACTAGAGAAGGCAATACCATTAAATGTGGTAGGTTTTTAGACCTTACAAAGAGACTGTGTGTGTCAATTGTATTAGGTGCTTGCTGCTAGAAACTGCAAAATAGCATCTGTACTTAAAGTCAAATCCCATTAGTCTTTGTGAAAATTGTAGAATTTCATGAAAATTCCATACAACTGGAATTTGCTAATTTCACTCAGCCTTATCTGGGGAATTATATTTAAAAGATAGGGGTATGAGAGGCAGGTAGAGCAGTGGGTCAGCAGGTTCAGGAATAAAATGGACAATTTCTCCAAGAAATGAACAGCTTAGCTGGGAAGCACAACAGTGGTAGACCCCAAGATTGGTACAAGGAAGCACATAGTGTCAATAATTCCAACCTGGTTGCAGGATATTTAATGATCACATTAAGTAAATTTATGATCCAGGGAGCCTGATGTACATGCAGGTCTGGGATGTAGAGGTACTCAAAGAGATGTAGAGGTGGAAGACAATGTCTGGGGTAGCAGGAAGGAAGAAATCTGGCTATTCCAACAGGGTAGGTCAATAGGAAAAGGAGTAGGTGACTCATGTTTTAAGGGGGGTTGTCACTGTAAAGAACAAAGATGATATCAATGGGATCAGTAGTTCTACTGAGTCAATCTGGCTACACCAAAGGGGGAGTATAGTCACCCAGAGAGGACCAGCAGGACAGCAAAAAGCTCAGCCCAGTTTATCAAATGAAGAAGTGATATGAGCATTGTTAATGTCAAATTCCACGAAAATAATTCTGGATGCTTCATCTATATGCTACCATAAATATGTAAGAAAATGTTACCAATATTTTTCTTCTGCAAATTTAAAACTGCTAAACCAATTTATCCATTTGTATTAGACACCTGGATACAATATGTATGTCAAATGTTAAGTCTATGCTTGTGAGAACAGATAAGCTACAAACAACCACATTTCTGAGAGTTTTCACAAAATTGTACAAATATCTACACAGTAAGGATATGAATCCTTTTAAGTTAAAAATCTCTAATCCAATTCTATCCATATTTAGAACATTCTGTAAGTATTACAAAAATGTTATTCTTGCTACTTTACACATGTCTAGCTCGAAAGGTGCCTGGGTTATATGCAGATGAAATTTGCTTCACAAAATGTCCAACAAAAATTAAAATGACAGATTTAGAGCAAATATAAGTTTGAGATGATGCATCATATGGTTATTAAATCTGACACACTGTTAGAAAACCTATCATCAGGGAAATATGCCAAATTTAAGATGTCTGATCCAATACATAGCTGAGGTATATGCAGATAAAAATTGTCATGAAATTTTGCACAAATAAGTAATTGCTAACATTTGAACGCCTATAATTTTGGAACTGTCCATCAGAATGTCATGATATGTGGAACATTGCTGGCCCTCCTCCAAAGGAGTGTGTTCACCAAATGTCAGAGATCTAGCTTACATGATGGCAAAGTTATGACCAAAGCAATTCATTTTAAAAAGTCTGCATAATTTCTTTGAAATTCTGTGAGATTTTGCTGAATTTCATGAAAGTTCATAAAAATTCTACACATTTAGAGTTTTCCCATTCTGCACAGCTCTAGTATGGGATTTAAAAAAAAAGCAGATTTTGACAAGATGTGAAAACAATTGGAAAAAAGCACAAGGAGTATAAGAATTAAAAAAAAAACCTGTTGGCACTCCAGTGAATGAAAACATAGAAACATAAAAGTTGATGGCAGATAAGGTCTGCAAGGCCCATCCAGTCTGCCCATTTTTTCTACCTTATGAATGTGCCATAGGCCTGTACTCTGTCAATGGCCTATCTAGTCATATTCATATTTCTTGCTCCCTTATGCCTATCCCATGCCTGTTTGAATGCCTGCACTGTATTAATATCCACCACTTCCTGAGGTAGGCCTTTCAATGCATCCACCACCCTTTCTGTGAAAAAGAAGTTCCTAACATTCCCCCTTAATCTGCCTCCCTCTAATCTCATGCTGTGTTCTCTTGTCCTGCTATTTTTCTTATACTGAAACATGTTAGACTCTGTCACCTTGTTAATGCCCTTAAGATATTTGAATGTTTTGATCATATCACCTCTCTCCCTTGTTGCTCTAGGGTATACATATTGAGCTCCATTAATCTGTCCTCATATGTTTTCTGATGCAGTCCCTGCACCATTTTGATTGCCCTTCTCTGGACTGCCTCCATTTTGTTAATGTCCTTATGCAGGTGCAGCCTCCAGTACTGCATGCAGTACTCCAGATGAGGCCTAACCAGTGTCTTGTAAAGAGGGATTATTACCTCCCTCTTACGACTTGCGATACCCCTACTAATACACCTCAATATCCCTCTAACCTTACCTACTGCTTTAGTGGTCTGCTTGGATGATTTCAGGTCATCTGTGATGATGATGCCCGAGTCTCTTTGTTTCCTTGTGATTGCCAGCAACTCCCCTCCTAAACTATAGGTGGCTTCAGGGTTTCTCTTCCCTATGTGCATGGTCTTGCACTTCTTGACATTAAACTCCAGTTGCCACTCTTCCAGCCATTTTGCCAGTTTATCCAGATCTCTTCTCATTCTGCCCACCCCATCTGGATCATCTACTCTGTTGCAGATCTTGGTGTCTTCTGCAAACAGACAAACCTTACCCTCTAGTCCATCTGCAATGTCACTGATTAAGATGTTGAAGAGGACTGGCCACAGGACTGATCCCTGAAATATCCCACTTGTGACTTGCATCTCTTCTGACTGTATACCATTTACCACCACTCTGATTTGTGCCACCAACCAGTTTGCCACCCAGTTGACCAACGTCTGACCCACCCTGAGCCTACCCAGCTTATTAATCAATCTTCAATGTAGAACAGTATTGAACGCTTTGCTGAAGTCATGGTCAGCAACATCAACTGCTCCCCCTTGGTCCACCACTCGGACTACCTAGTCAAAGAAATCTATGAGATTAGTTTGACAGGACCTTCCTGTTGTAAACCCTTGCTGTCTTGGATGCTGTGCTCCTATGGATTCCAAGTGTTGCACTATTCTTTCCTTAAGGAGTGCCACCATAATCTTGCCCACTAATAAGGTAAGACTGACAGGTCTGTAGCTCCCTGCCTCCTTCCTGCTACCACTCATGTGGAGTGGGATCACATGAGCCCTTCTCCAGTCTTCTGGGACCTCTCCTGTGCTCAGAGACTCACTAAACAGTTCAGATAATGGCTGTGCTAGTTCCACCCTAAGCTCCTTTAGTACCCGGGGATGTATGCCATCAGGTCCCATTGCCTTGTCCACCCTGAGCTTAGTGAGCTCTTATAGGACCCTTTCTTTTGTGAAGGGACTAGTGCACACCTCCTTCCCCCTATGTCCATGGTGCTGAGCTATGGGCCTTGCCCTACCTTCTCCTCAGTAAATACTGAGCAGAAGTATCTATTTAGGATAGATGATTTTCCTTGGTCCTCCTCCTCTCACTCCCCCTTATCCCCTTTGATCTTATCAATACCACCTCTGGACTTTTCCCTTTAACTAATGTATCTATAGAAAGTCTTGTCACTTTATTTTATTGTTCATGCTAGTGTTTCCACAGTTTGGGCCTTTGCATGTCTTACTGTCTTCCCTGCTTCCCGTAGGGAAGTTTGGTATGCCTCCCTATTTTCATCCCAGTGCATTTCCTTATATTTCCTGAAGGCCAGCCTTTTGGCTTTTACCTTTTCTACTACTGTTTTTGAGAACCAAAGTGGGTTTCTTCTTCATTTGCTCTTGCTTTTCTCTCTAACACAATGGGATGTTGCTTCAAGTATTGCATCCTTAAAACTTGCCCACTTTGCCTGTAGCCCCACACCTGTATTTCTTCTTACCAGGGCTAGCTTAACTCTGTTGGCCATCTTATCAAAGTCAGCTGCTCTGAAGTCCCATATTTTTGCCTTGGAATGGGATGATTTAGTTCTAGGGGCCAAATTGAACCATACCATGTGATGGTCATGGGCCCCCAGGTGACCTTCTACCTGGAGATCTGTGATCCTATCCCCGTTAGTCAATACTAGAGCTAGGATAGACCTGTCTCTTGTGGGTTGTTGTACCAGTTGTTTGAGGCCCTCCCCCTGCCGTGAATCCACTATGTGTCTCGTTCTGGTAGATGTTCCTGCTGGTTCTGACCAATCTGTATCTGGAGTGTTGAAGTCTCCCATTATTAGAACCTCCCCGTTAGCCATCATGATTTGTATATCTTCTAACAGTAATGTGTCTATGTCCTCCCCCTGGTCTGGAGGCCTGTAGACATTTGTATGGCTGTCCCATTTCCTATTTGCAGGGTGATCCACAGTTCTTCGGGCTCCGTATGTGTATTCTGAATTTCTGTAGCTTTGATATTTTCATTGACATGAAGTGCCACACCACCCCCCCCTTTTGTACCCTCTTCTGAACTGTACATAGTCAGGTACTGAAGTCTCCCAAGTGTGGTTACTGGTGAACCATGTTTCGCTAATGGCTACTATGTCCAGTTTAGCTACTGTCATTGTTGCCTGCAGGTCTGGGATCTTGTTTCCCAGACTGTGAGCATTTGTGTACATGATTTTCCACTGGCCAGATTTCAGTGCGTTAGTTGTTGGGCGAGGTCCGGTGTTTCCTCTGTGAGTCGTATGGGAAGCCAGACCTTTTTTCTTACCTGGTGATGCAAATGAACTACAAACATGCTGAACTCCTGTTTGATCACTAGCTGAGGGGGGAGCGGTGTTCTTTCCATTTGACGTATCGGGTGCTGCACCCCTCGCCCCATTTGCTAGTTTAAATATTCTGCAAATACATCTCAAGATAATTGTGCTTCAGTAAATTAATTATGAGGCATATATGCAGAAGACGCAGCATGCTTTATTTTGTCTAAAACAGGCCTAGCTGGAGTGTGGGGAATGCTTCACCAAATCTTTGAGTTTAATGAATCACATGGAACAACAAAGAATTGTTACAGTTCATATGAGAGAGAATCTGGTTCCTGATCATGTATTGATTAGCTAGGTATTGATCTAATTTTTCTCTGATCTTTATATTGCAGAGCCAGGCTTTTCTGAGGAAGCTGCCCATGAGTTTTCTGCTAGGTTGCCACTTCTGTACATATTCAATGCAAGTAAGCTGTAGTTAGATCAGCCTCTTACCTTATAGGAAGTGACAAGGTTTATCCACTAGCCCTTAGAGGTGGGCTGTAGTGGTAGATTTTTTTTGTCAGATTTTGACTTATTGATAATGCCTGAATTCTTGAAAGACAGAGGTTCTTGTGGTGGAACTAGAGTAAGTCAGTGTGAGTCAGCAAGGAACAACATTGATGAAACCCTACCATCACTAAATTGTGTCATGCTCTCAGCTGTGAATAGGGTCAGGCACTGGGGGGCATTGTGGACTCCAAGTTGGCATTAGAACATCAAGTGTCAGCTGTTGTCTGTAGGGACAATTGCATAATTGCCTAGATCAGGCCCTTTCTTATACCCACTGACCTGCTGACACTGGTGCCTGCCTTCAACATATCTAGGCTGGATTACTGCAATGCCATTTAAATAGGGTTATCTGTGAATCTGGTGTGTTGCCTGTAGCTATGGTAATCACAACAGCCTAGCTGATTGCTGGGACCCCTTGGTCTAAGTATACCATCCCAGTGCCTCACAGTCTACACTGACTGCCATTTCAGAATCAGGGTGTGATTGTTGACTTACAAGGCCCTGTATGATCTGGGCCTTGGCTACCTAAATGCCCTCCTGATTCCTTACACCCATGGTTGCTCCCTTTGTTCTTTTGAGGCAGGTCTCTCCCGCATCCACAGATCTCATCTCAAGTCTGCGGAGGAGGGGCTAACCCCGGATACTGCTACAGGAAGAAAGGCTCTGAGATGGCTCTTGCATATTTCAGATTTTTTTTGCTTTTTTATTATATCTATTTAACTTCTTCTGTTGCTGTTACACTTACAGAAATGTATTCTACTTTGTTCTACTTTTGCTGATGAAGTAAACAAGAAGATGGGTGGAATTGTAACTCCTAGTGGCTGGTTTATCAGCCAAGCCCCATGACTTGCTGTAGTTTGCCATTGTTAAAATGCTTGTATTGCCTGAATCAAAGAAAACAGGTAGAGAGAAAGAAACAAAGAGAGCTGGGGAACATTTGTTTGGCATTCTGAAATCATTTTCTGTGGCATTTGTACAGGACTGGATTAAGTCTGACAAGCTCACTCTGACTGACTTTCAAAAAACATTCTCAATCACTGGTTATCCGAACTTGCCATTCATCTTTAATTTAAAGATGTTATTTCAAAAGAATAAATAGGGGGAAAACAGATTCTCTTATAGCAATCATTTTGATGATATTGTTAGCCTCTAATACTGAAAACAAAGTAACTAAGTGAAAATATTTTAATTCTCAAGTAGTATTTATATTATTAAAAGAAATACAAAATCACACATACCCCCATAATGCAAATCACCACAAAATATACTGATTCAACTTTAAACAGAAAAGCATGGTGTTAAAATATCTCTCTCACACAGTCTGCAAAGGGTGCCCACAGAAGACACAGACATGTGTTTCGTCCTGTCAGGACTCATCAGTGTGCCTCATCTGTATGACACCCCAGTGGAATGAACCAGCTACCCCAAGTTGGTCTATCTGGGTTGGGTTGTGGTGAGCCCAATAAAAACAAAAAATAAGCTAAAACAGAAAGCACTTTAGTGTGCAAGCACTGTGGGAAAGGGTTACCCCGAAGGGCATTGGTCAGGAAACCAAGTTTCTAAGAAATACAAAATCACACATACCCTCATAATACAAAGCAACATGGAAGGTATATGCAAATCACCACAAAATATTATGCTGGTTCAACTTTAAGCAGAAATGAATGGTGCCGAAAGGCTTCTCACACAGTCTACAAAGGGTGTCTTCTAGGTATCATTGCATCTTACACCGATACGCAATTAAAAAAATCCAGCAAACTACTAATATTATAGGAGACTGCAACCAGCTGTATTCTCAGTGTTGGAAGGCCATTCTTATATTTAAAATGCATGACTTAATTATGCTGTTTTTCAGGTAATAATTTGGTCAAGCAAAGTGAATCCTCAGATCATCAAACTCTTGACTCCAAGGCCACATTTCAGCTGATAGCTCTGAATATTCAGACCCCCAGTGACCATGGTGATCTGAAAGAGAAGGGAAGACCTGAGTACTCTATCACTGACTTTGGTTTAGATGGAGGATTTTATTTACCATCAAGACCCAGCTTCCAAGAATCATATGAAACTCCAAAATATATAAAAGTACTGTGTCTTGCACCAGTGCACTTCAGTATTTTTTTAACTTTGCTTACAAGTATCTTGTAGTAGTGTACTTTAATATTTTTTTTTCTTTGTTTACAAAAATACATACACTTGCACTGGAGATCTGAATTAAGAAGCTGAATTTTTATTGTAACTATATTTTAAAAGTTCATGTGTTGAAAACTCAAGGCAGAATTAAAGATGGAACATTGCTCACCATGAAGAAAAACAAGATACATAGTAGACTGTTCACTTTTTATCTCACTAAGGTTATTTGAGGATATTATATTTATAAGTATATTTTTAATGCAGTTAGGAAGGCATGTATTGAGATTTTTTTTTAACATTTTATTGCCCTGGAGATTTATATGTTTGGATCTCCGAGTGTAAGTTTTGGTTAGCATTAGTTTATGTATTGTAGAAATGAGAGCAAATAGAACTTGGACAGAGGTGGACTTCCTCCTGTCTTCACTTTACTCATCATTTTTATTTATTTTTTATTTATTTATTTTTTTGTTAACCGGGTAGGTGCACTAGCCATAAAATGACTATTTTCAGGTACGACCCGGGAGAGTACAACAAAAAAAGAACAGTTGAACAACAGCAACATGGTAATAATAATACAAATAGAGGAACAGTACAGCAGTGCTACAAAAATACAATTGGTAGAAACAGCAAAAAATAATGGCAAGCATTATACAGATAATGGCAGTAAGATATATAATAAGTGTAGAAACCATGGACCTGACCTGTGGAGTGAAAGGGTTAATAAGATAGTAAGGTTATATAGAGAGAAATGTGAGGAATGTTCAACCATAACAAGAAAGACTGACAGAAGGAAGGTCGGGGTGGTAATTGGCAAAACAACAGTGGATGGTCAGCAACAAGGTTTGAGAAGGAAGAGAGCTAGTAGTCAAGAAGTTATTTACAAAGAGAAGTAAAAATATGGGGAGGGGAAGAGGAGACAGTCTTGGAGCTGGATTAGAGCAGGGGTGACATTACTGGTAAGTCTCAGGAGCTTCAGGTTGAGCCAAAGCATGTACAAGCATCAGTTAAGGATAGATAATGATGATATTCACTTTTAAATCCAAAGTGAGACTGAGACAGCTGGAGGTTGAGTGGAAGAGCATTCTATAGCCTGGGAGCAGAGAATTGGAAGGCCCCTGTGCCATTAGTCATCCGACATCTCGGAACATAGAGCAAGGATTTGTCAGCTGATCGCAGGCCATGGCAGGATGGGTGAGGGACCAGCAATGCCACCAGCTGGGATGGGTTTTTTTCCCAGATGATTGAGTCCATTAGCGATCCAAGGTAGTATTGTCTTCTGGCAGAGGGTGAGAGCCAATTCAGATCCTTATAAAGAAGGCAGTGATGTTTGAGTTGAGGTGACGAAGAGGCAAATTGGCATATATTGTTATAAGTTACATCCCATTTTAGTAGAGAGGTTTTATGGACAGAAGTAAGAATAGAGGCACCATAAGTAAGGGTTGGGAGCAGAATACCTCAGGCAATTGTTAATTTGGCAGAGGGTGTAAGCATGTAGCTCGTTTTGTAAGCTACTCCCAGTTTCAAGTTTACAGTTTTGCATGAGGACTGAATGTGAAGATTAGAATCCAGGGACTGGTCCAGCAGGATCCCAAGGTACTTGAAGGAAGTAACATTTTCAAGTGGAAATCCTCCTGGGTGAAGAACCTCCAGCAAACTAGAACAGGCCTTAATCTTCGGTGCTGAACCTAGGAGCATGGCTTTGGTTTTCTTTTCATTTAGTGCAAGCTTACAGTCTAGTAGCCAGTCTAAGACCTTATTGAAGTCTGAAGTAAGTGATGTGTTTATGCAGGCACTACTAGAAGAACTAGTATAGATGATCAGGTCATCAGCATAGAGAGTAGCTGAGCAGGATTCCAGGACCTCAGCTACAGTGTTGATAAAAAATGAGAACAGAAGAGGCCCAAGGATAGAGCCCTGGGGGACCTCAAGGTTGATAGTAGACGTATTGGATAGGGAGGAGTTAAATTTGACAGCTTTCGACCTGTTTGACAGGTAATTACAGAACCAGTCCACAACAGGGGTAGAGAAATGGAATTTATGGAGAGTGGAGAGAAGCAGGGGATGGTCTACAAGGTTGAAAGCCTTAGTGAGGTCAATGAAGATGGCACCTGTGAGTTTTTCAGAATCTCTGTTGGACAGAATATCAATAGTTAGTTGAAGAAGAGCCGTGGTGGTGCTATGACCTGTTCTGAAACCATGCTGGGTGTCTGAGAGGAGATTGTAGCATGTAAGGTAGTCAGTGGTCTGTGATGCAATTATTTTCTCTAGGATCTTGCTATGGACAGAAAGAATTGCTATAGGTCTGTAATTGGCCATGTCCTTTGGGTCACCTTTTTTAGCAGATTTCCATAGGTCCAGCACAGTGCTATGGATAAGGGATAAAGTGTAGAGTCTGGCAATCGGATGGGCAATGAGTGGAGCAGTCAGCTTAAGAAGATGAGGTTCCAATGAGTCAGAACCAGAGCTAGTATTGGCAGATATGGATCTCAGTAATTTCAGAACTTCCGCTCTTGATATAGCCTTGAAACAGAATGGTGGCACTAGAGGAGCATCATACGATAGGGCAGTATGGTTGTCTGATGGTAGTGTGGTAGGTAGATTGGAGTGAGATCCACTAGGTTGTAAAGCCAAGGTATAGTGTGACAGATCAGAGAAAAGATTGTTAAAACTGTTTGAGATGGTCCTAGTGTCATTACAATGTGCACCATTTATGATAATTTCATCAGGAGTGACCGACTGCGAGGTACCCAGAAATGTTTTGACATGGGCCCAGAATTTCCTTGGGTCGCAGACTGAGCTTTGTAGAAGATACTTGCAGTATTTGCTTTTTGCAGCTCTAACTTGTCTCTTACATCTGTTCCGTAGTTCATGATAGACAATAAGATCTGCCTGTAGGCCAGTTTGTTTGTAGCGAATCCAGAGCTTGTCCCTCTGGCACAGATTAGCAAGGAGGTCTTTATGCAGCCACCTCATCTGTTTTCCTCTGGCCCTCCTAGTAGTCTTGGGGGCATGTTTATATTGAATGGTAAGAAATTCATTTATGAATATCTGTAGAGTAACCTCCACATCCTTTGTTTGATAGATACCTGCCCAGTTGATATTGGAGACATCATAGACAAATGCATCCTGGTCAATATGAGCTAGATTTGTAAACGTGATTAGTCTTGATGGAGGAGATGGAGGCGCAACCATAGATAGGATAACAACAAGTGGGTGAGTGGTCTGTTAGTGCATCTGCAAGGATTCCTGCTTTTGACACATGTTCCATATGGTTAACCATCAACCAGTCTAGGAGTGTATCCGTTTGATGGCATGACGTGGCTGTAGTTGCTTCAGAGATCAACTGGTGAAAATTATAACTAAGTGTGAGTGATTGCAAGGATATTTGAGCTGACCCTAACCAACTGAAGTTTAGATCACCTAGGATGACAGCCTCATTATGATTTACAGTCTGGGAGGTGATGTCAAGGAGTTCTTGAAGACTTACTGTCCCCCCAGCAGAGGGATTATAGGCTCAGATAATATGAAGCTTCTTTTCCCCCAATACAATAGTTGCCTGTATGAATTCACACACTGCGGGAAAGGCAGATGCCGGGGCAATAGAGATGTTGAGGTGGTTTTTGAAGACTAGGGCAATTCCACCTCCATGCTTGGATGAGGATCTATCCCACCGGAACAGGGAATAGTTAGGCAAGGATCATGCATCATCAGGTATACCGGGTTTTAGCTAAGTTTCTGTGAGACAGAGTACATCAGGATTGTAAAGTTTCACCCAGGCCTCGAGTTCCGAATGGTGACAAGTAAGACTTCTGGCATTGATATGGGCAATTAATAATCCTTTCTTCGACATGACAAATAACTCATTTGGGGAAAAGAAACAGATAGGTGGACCTGGATTTAGTTTGATGTCCCCAGATAACAGAATAATGATCTTGGCTAGGAACCAAATCCTTGCACAGTGGCAGGTTAGGGTGAAAGCACATCTCCAAGGCAGATTCCTCCTGGCATGTAGAGGGTAATAGATGCTGCCTCTAACAAGGAGGATAGGGTTAGGTTGAAGATTAGGATTTGTCTCTGCAATCAGGTTAGAAAAACTATAGTTGCGGTAAGTCTCTGAGGAGTCTTTTGCCATTTGGTTACATGGGAGAGCCCATGTGGCAGTGTCCAGGCTGAGTAAAAGGACAAATGACAGGAGTGCCCATAGCAGACTATACTTTGCCATAGCATTACTATTTGACTTGGGTAGGAAGGCTAGTGGTATGCTGAGACTGAGGGTTAGCTCTTAAGGATAAAGAGATAGAGTGTGTAAAATTAAGACTGCCAAGGGAGACCGTGTTACACCATTTTGACCCTTAGCTGAATTAGAGATAGCGCAAAAACAACAAAGTGTTTCCTGTTAGCGTAGCAATTATTTAGAAGAAGTGGATCAGAGAAGCAGAAAGTAAAGCCCCGTAAAGATTAATTAGGAAAGCAGACCAGCCAGAGGCTCTACTTGTAGTAAAGATTACAGTGAGGAAATTAAGACCTATTCAAGATATGTTAGAAGGCACCCCTAGTAGCGGAATTTTATAAGAAACCAATGGGAGACTTGACAGATAGCAGTAATGTTCGGCAAAAGACAATGCAATGCAGAGGGTGCCAAAGCCCAGAGATTGATAATCCGACAGAGAAAGGGCAGGGCCAAACAGTGGTGGAGCAGAGAGCAGCAGTCCAGTTAGAGGAGGGTGGCAGCACGTGGCCGCCTATCAAACCCGCACAGTGCTACCCCGAAGCAGCCTGGTCACTTAACCAGATTTGAAGGTGTCCTGTTGGTCAGGAGGATGGAGGTATGGGCAGCTGAGAGGATTAGCCGTGCCACTCACTGGGAGCCCCATCAGACACAGTGGCTCTATTTTAAGATATAAAATAGGATGTTATTAGCTAGGGCAGGGGGTACCAAGGCAACGTGAAAATTACTCAGGGCAGCAAGGGAAGAAGCTCAGGTATGGAACTGCACAGTAGATAGCAGAGCAGGCACTAAGCAAAGCTGATAGGCAAGCAGATGGTGAAAATAGGAAGATGTCTTTAAAGGGAAGACAGGACAAGTGTTAAGCCTAATAGCTGCACTCTGTATCTTTAAGAGGAGTTGCAATATTGGTGAAAGGGGAGGATGAACATTCCTAGGGGTGGTGCTGAGGGAGGAGGGAGAGTATTTAATAAAGGCTGGAGGTGGGGGATGGGAGGATAGGTGCAAAAATTCAAGCTGCAAGGAGACAGAAGGACAGAAAGTGAAAGAGAAATTGAATTATTTGCAGGGAAAAGCTTACGACTGTGACCCAAATGGAATCTGGTCTAAACAGAAAAAACTGTATCACTTTAAACTTAGTTTCTGATCCAGGGTAGCTTACCACTGGACCTTAAAACAAAGAGAGCTGTAATATTTTACAATCTACAAACCTGCAGCCTAAATGTGCTAGCACTTCAAACTACCCTTGGAGTGCAAAATTGCTATAAACAGGCTTAGGTTAGTGTTTAAGTTAAGATGTACAAGACAGTTTGAAGAGACTTAACAAGTACCACAATCAGAATAAAACATTAGCTTAAGGTCCAGAGGAAACAGCAGTAGCAAAGAATTAAAGAACTACAACAACCCGTCAGCAGGCAGAGTCGATGGTTCTGGACAATCCAGTTTCTGCAGCGTACCTTCGGTCTGATGATCGGCGGGCAGTACAGTGAGGAAGGCAGCCGGCGGACAGAAGGGGTCCACCTGGCTGCTTGCAGCAGCAGAGGCACCTGTGTTAAGAGTGAAGCTAAGGCGAGAAATCAGAAACAACCAGAGGTTATAAAATTGTAAGAGAGGGAGTGTTTACAGCTCGGGGGGAGGAGTTTTTCACTTCAGAGCAGAAAATTAACAGACTGGAGCTATGGCACCAGTAGCTGGTCAATGAGAACAAAGAGTAGTGACAGGGGGACAGTTAAGAAAGGGTGTAGATGTCTAGGCCCAAAGACGCCTCACAGCAGGAGGAAATTCTAACTGGAGGAATATGGCTGAGACAGAAAGGCAGACAAAAAAGGTATTAGTTGCAAGGCTTAGCTGAGGGCTGAAGCACAAAGAAACCAGGTCTTCATAGGAGAATGAGGACAAAAATTCAAGCAGCAAGAAAACAGAAGGACAGAAAGTGAAAGAGAAATCGAATTATTTGCAGGGCAAAGCTTACAGCTGTGACCCAAATGGAATCTGGTCTAAACAGAAAAAACTGTATCACTTTAAACTTAGTTTCTGATCCAGAGTAGCTTACCACTGGATCTTAAAACAAAGAGAGCTGTAATACTATACAATCTACAAACCTGCAGCCTAAATGAACTTGCACTTCAAACTACCCTTGGAGTGCAAAATTGCTGTAAACAGGCTTAGGTTTTACAAGACAATTTGGAGAGACTTAACAAGTACCACAGTCAGAATATAGCATTAGCTTAAGGTCCAGAGGAAACAGCAGTAGCAAAGAATTAAAGAACTGCAGCAGCCCATCAGCAGGCAGAGTCGATGGTTCTGGACAGTCCAGTTTCTGCAGTGTACCTTCGGTCTGGTGATCGGTGGGCAGTACAGCGAGGAAGGCAGCCGGCGGACAGAAGGGGTCCGCCCAGCTGCTTGCAGAAGCAGAGGCACCCATGTTAAGGGTGAAGCTAAGGGGAGAAATCAGAAACAGCTATCTAGAGGATATAAATGCATGACTGGTGGAAATACTAAGCAATAGTGAGAAGACTAATGGAGAAAAGGAAATAATAAAGACCACCTTTCCAAATGGAAACTTGCTCATAAAACAAACCACAAGCTTGTCTCTGTAGTTAAAGATCTACAGTCAACCATATCAGGTCAAAAAAAGTTTGGTAATGGATTTTCTCAACGACCACAATCCATGCTTGAAGAGGGATGCAGTTAATAGGAACAGGGAGAATGACAACAATGAGAACTCCCTTAATAAAACATGTTACTGTATAAAGAGGTGGGAATATCTGAAAAAGCAAGGGAAAAGGTTTTCTTACCATATAAACTTATAGATCCAGTGTCAGCTATACTAAGTATTGATTTTTTTAAATTCATACAGTGACCATTAGCTCATTCCTTCCTGATGACGCCAAATGGCGTCCTAAAAAAACGTACCTCTTTTTCCTGATGACGCCATATGGCATCCTAAATCATGTGCTGTAGTGCCTGATGACGCCAATTGGCATCCATATCTTTCTCTTGGTGCAGCTCAAGCATTTGTTTACATTTGATGAATTGAGTTGTACCAGCTAATAGGGACATCATACCTTACTGATTTTACCTAATATAATATGCATTCCATTGGCTATTTTTAAGAAAACAAGCCTTAATACATAAATAAATAAATTTACTATTTTTGCATGTGCTGTGAAAAATGTATTATCTTCATTTTGCCATTAGTTTGTATTGTAACAACAAATCATCTTATTTTAGTATAACATGCTAAGCTGATCAGGTTGACACTATAATTAATTTCATAACTTATATTTTTATTTTTTTATTCGAGCAACCCAATTGGCCGTCACCACTTTGGCGTATTTTTTTGTCTTTTGGGGTATTTTTCTACAATAACATGATGTCACTGATATCATGATTGTTATAACTATTAGTCCATTTATACCACTAAGTGAGCTGAATATTTCTGTATTTAAAAATCGAGCTCTGTGATTGGTCGGATTTTCTGACATCCTCAATTCTGAATTTAATTGGTATAAAGGGATTGTCTTAGATGCAGGCACCATTCCCCTGATGAAGCCTTAGTTGTCGAAGCAGTAGGGAACCTGCACGCAGATCTTTTGTTGTGCCTTCCACTATTCTATTCAATGTGTGTGCCTGAAACGTTAGACTAAATCCTTATTTAGCATTCAAACAAGGACTCATATTTTTTTTACAACCATCACTGGAAGGAAAGTGGCTCTCTGGGCTCTGGAGTGTACAGTGATTTTTTTTTCTTTTAAAGTTTCAGTTAGGGGTCGCAGCCCTCACCTGCACCTGCCCTAGCTCTGTAGTGCGTCACCATTTGGTCATATTGATCCTCACTGTTGCCATGCTTGCTCTATGTTTACTGTACATGTCACTATTTCCATTAACCAGTCAGAGCACACACTGGTGCAGGAAGAGCATGGTGAGTGGAAACTTAGTTTCAAGATGGAGGTTCTGCTCTTTTCCTAAAATACTCACTTCATTTTGGTGCCAAAACCTCGATTTGTAATCTGTATTTACTTTATTTGTTTTTATTTTTATTTATGATAAAAGTTTTCATAGTTGTTACTTTGTTACTTTGGGATAATTTCTGGTCATTCTGTGTGATCACATCTTATGGATCCGGCTGGCATTCCTGATGGGGGAGAGAGTGTTTCTTGTGCATGTACTAGATGAGGTCACATGAATTCAGCACGTTTTGTTACTTTTTAAAGAGTTTATGTTCAGATTATGGCTATGTTAAAATCTATGTGGCATGTTGCTCCGTGTGTTATGGAAGATAAGTGGGTTAGGGTCAGTAGCATGTTTGTCTCATGCTCTGCACTTGAGTTTTCTCCCTAATACACAGTTGCTGATTGTTTAAAATGAAAAATAATGGTGTTGCCTTCAACTTATCTGACATCAGTCCAGCCCCAATCTCTGATGCATTATAAAGGCCAAATCAGTTTTGAATCCCTTCACAGTCACTGGTGTTGTCCATCGACTTGTATGACGTCAGTCCAGACTCAACCTCTGATGCACTGTAAAGTGTTCTTCAGGTTAAAATCCATCCACAGCCACTTGTAAGAACTAGCTCCTTACCATGCATCAGTCGAGCCCCAAACTGTAGTGAACAGTAAAGTGCTGTTCAGGTTCAAATCCCACCAGAGTCACTGATTTAGTCCATCTGTTCATCAGTCTTCAGTCCAACCTTTATCTCTGACACTCTGTGGTGTGCATTACTAATATGGATCCCTCCTCAGTCACCATGGTGTAGTCCATTGTGCACTTCAAGATTCATTCCAACATTACCCTCAGATGCACTGTAATGTTCTATTCAAGTTCAAATCACTCCACAACCACTTTAGTCCCTTGTGCTCATAATGCTTCAGACCATCCCTTACCTCGGATGCACTGTGATGTGATCAATGCCAGTGTATGACTTATACAGTCCATTCAAATGAAACATAGCACACAGTACACATGTGCACCAATGAGCATCACTCCATGGTGCAGGCATACCCACACTCCTTCCCACCCACACAGTGCGCCATACTGAATGTTCCAACATATCACATGTGTATGCAGGCAAACCATGTGACACAGCACATAGTACACAACCTTTACAGGTGCCCATGTAATCACCCTCTATGTGTACCCACATTGTTTCTGCATGGCATATGAACACCATTACCAGGTGCAGGCAGCCCCACCTGTTTCCCTACAACTGAGTATACCCCAAGGACAGGTGCCAATTCATGACACAAAATGACTGCAGTGCATATGAGCATCATTCCTTGGTACAGGCACACCAACCCCCTTCCCCATAACACAGTATACCCCAAATTACCAGTGCCTTTTCAGCAATTTCATCATCCTATACATATACCCATAATGTATGTACAGTGTCTGTTAGCACCATTATTACATGCATACAGCCCCTCTCATTTCCCCAGAACATATGAAGTGCATCTGAGCCTCTATTATGAATGCAGGCCCCCGCCACTAACACACAGTGCTTCTTCATAGTCATTCCCTCACCTTAAGCCATCCCATAATACAACCCCAAAAAAATAAACTAAGCCAGGAAATTAAATAATACACAGATTTATGTAACATGATGTTTACTGAAAGACTGTGAACCTTTACATGAACAACATCATGCTTCATTTACAGTATGATAAAGCAAACAGCACAAATAAAATACAGTTTCCTATGCTTATCAGATTTTATTACAAAAATAAAATAGTTTATTTCAATGAAATTACACATTTTAACTACAGTTCATATGCAAATAATCATAGAGAGACCTCCAGCACTAACAAATGTATCCATTCCCTGTGTCTGCTCACTGACCTACTCTGGCAGTGTTCTTCCTGTTTACATCACTTGACCTCACAAAGCACTTCCTTCCTGCATCACTTCCTGATATGTCCTTCTAAGGTAATGTGTAAATATGTTCTTACTAAACTAGGGGAAAAACAAAAAAAATGATAATCAGATTCATAAACTAAAATCAGTGGGTAAGAAGAATTAAACACTGCAAAAATTCCAACCAGTGGAGTGGAACAAAAAACTCAAACTGTAATAACAAGAGATTCAGATATTGATTTCTGACTAAAAAAATAGTAAAAAACTTGCAAAATTTATATTTAGACAATTACAGATGTTTATTGTATATTTTTAACAATTTTAATCAAGTTTTACAGAAATTTAATATTTTTGCATGACAAAGTAAACAGAGCATAATTATATTTAGATAAAATCATCAGAATTTATTAAAATATGAAAACAACCTTACACAACATTAAATCCAGTTAAATAGGCAGTACCAAACCTCAATCATTTTCAAAAATTTTGTCCTGAAAACCTTTTCTTTTTACAGTTTTAAAATTGGATGTATGGTGTTTAAGATATGAAGGTTTAAGCACAGAGTGTTTGTATGAATGCTGCAGATCTAAAACCCCTTCAGGCACACAGGTGTTCTAGAAGCAGGCAGAGGGTACCTGAACATTCTAAATGACAATAGGATAGAATGAGTTAAATGCCAATGTCACAATACTAGTAAGTACTGTATATGGATCATAAATGAAGAAATAATTGCATTGTGATCCTTAGTTTTAAGGAATCAGGATACTTTGGCCCAGATATTCAAATTGCACCATAAAAGTGCGCAACAGCAGGAGCAAGCGCAAGTCCACTGTGCCCATGCACAATATGCATGATATTCAAACACTGCACAGGTCAAGATGCACCTGTGGCACATGACTGAATATCGCACCAATTGCGCCATTGCACAACTAGGGATGTGCAGTGGCGCATGTCAGATGTGCAATAGCACAACCAGGGATGCTCAATGGAGCAGAGCAGCAGTGCAACAGCACAGCCAGGGATGTGCAGAGGCAGGATGTAGGGGTCTACCACCCATGGTAGAGATGGGCAGAGGAGCACACAGCAGAACAGACATCGCCCCCACACCCCATGCACTGCACAACTGGAGGACAGCTGGAATAACCACCAGCCCATGGACACCAGCAACAAACCCACAGCTGGGGCATGGTGCCCCAGCACACCCACTGGCAAGCTGTGACTGGCACAGAAGGAGGTCCAGCCACCCCTGTGCCACACCATCCCACCAATGCAGAGCACACCCTGCACCGCGATCCCCAGACACCCTGCCCAGGAGCAGCGCCCACTAGTGCAGGACACCCCATGCATGCCACCACCCTCACTGTGACAATGCAACCCTGTGCAACCCTGTGCACCACAGAACCATGCAAGGCAGCCCCATCATGAGCACCCTTCAGTGGGTGGCAGCAGACAGTGATGCAACGACTGCATACACAGTGCCGCAGTGCACATCCCCCCCAAGGTACAGCTGAGAGACCGAACATGTGTCGGCACACGGAGTACCCCACATGTGACAGCGCATGCCTGGACCCCACCACCAGTGGTACAGCACCCTGCACACCCTCCTAAGGACACCCCCCATCCCAGCACTGGCCACAACAGCCAGTGCAAACACCCACAGTGGTGCATGGAAGCATGCGCCACATAGAATGCAACACAGTGCATGGACAAACACCCACCCATACCCAAGGGCACTCTAACACAGGGACACAGTAGCGGGTCAACCAAGCCCCTGGCATGTGGCCACAGAAACTGTGTACACATGGCCAGCACCCCTCCATGGCACAGGAGTGCCAGCCATCCTGTGCAGGTACCATGAAGCTGTATGCAACCAGCATGCACCTGGAGCACAAGTGACAGACAGACAGTGGAGCACATCCCCTGCAACAGACACAAGCGACAGCATGGAGGTGGGACAACAACAGCAGAGGCCACAATGCCACCCAAGGCAGACATGCACCACACCAGTGACAGGAGGCAACCTGGCACTGTGCCAGGTACAGTGGCTGTCCAGTGCATGGACAGCTACCATTGACATGCCAGCGGACCGTGCAGGTCACAGACATGCAAGGGTGTCAGCTGCACAGGCCATGGATGGTCTGACAGGTGCACCATGGACACAGTGCATGCACTGTGGACCACTGCATACAGTCATCCAGTGCACAGGGAACAATACACAAACCACAGACAGTGACTGATAGCTACACCATAGTCACTTCCCCTATGGACACACACACATGCCCATGACTGCACCACCCCGACACCATGCACACCACTGCAGCTGAGCACCTGTAGCCTGCTGCTAATCAGAGACCACCAAAGTAGGCATAACAAAACTAATGTATTTGAAAAGGTATAATATAACTATATACATATATGTACAAAACAGTAGGAGGTGAGGGCCACAGTCCAGGTGAGGGTGGGTAAGGGGCAGGGGTGAACAAATGGTAGAGGGAAGGAGGGGTGTGAGGATGGGTCCAGAGGGGGTAGGGTTGAACCCAGGGCATGGGATCTTCAGTGGGCACCCCACTCCCCGCTCCTGTGGTGCCTCCTGCCAAGTCTCCTCTGGACGCCATGCTGGTCCATGCTCTGCAGGATTTCAAGTGAGGCATGTGCCACCTGTAGCAGCTCCTGCATGGCCCTCTCCAGTTGCATCATCCTCTGTCCACCTAGGACAAGGGAGCAGAGTCAATAGGTGTGAATGCCCATCCCCCTGTAGCCCACCGATCGTGCATGGCGTGCAGCCATGGGACACATCCCTGTGATGGTGTGCGACCACCCACAGTGATCGTGTCCACATGACCTGCCCACCGAGGCACACACAGCCATGTGGACTGCTGCACACACCCACCACCCAAGTCCCGCACAGCACCACCGTGGCTCTACAGTGACATGGCTATGCGGTGCGAAGGTAGTGGCACAGCCATGTACCCAGTGCACGCATAGACCACCAGCAATGCACACCCACACATGCCATGCCACTGGACAGTGCTGACTGTATCATGTGGTGTGCATGGCAGTGGTGTCAATGGATGGTGGCCATGCCCCGCCACCTGCCCTGCAACACAGCATGCACAGAATATACTTGAAGAAAGGCACTCACCCTCATCGGCCTGGTCCTGGCGCTGTCCTACATTTGGACTATCTGCCCCTGGCTGTTGTTCACCTCCCCTCTGCTCACATTGGTGGCAGTCTCCTTGAGCCTGGCACCGCTCACCAGGGCCTAGGGTGCAAACATGGAGAAGGGAACACCAGTACAATCCAGTAGCAAAGGCCCCCCACCACAGGTGTGTGCGATCCTGCACAGCCCAACCATGCTGCAATCCCCCCCAAAACCACCACCACTAACATCACCACTGCCCACACTGGATGGCCCACCCCCCCTGTGGTGGACACATGCCCACCGTGATACCCATATGGACACAACCAGTGTATGGATGGGGCACCTACCTGGTCATGGCACTGCGCCTCTCCTGGCTCATGCCCGTGGGTGGGCAAGCCTGTCTGGGTACCTCCGCTGGAGGTCCCCATATCTGTGGTGACACTGCTTCACAGTACAGTCCAGTCCTGTGGCCTTCTCAAGTGCCACCGCCACCTCCTCCCAGCCAGCACTCCTGGCCCTGTCCAGGGGTGCATTTCCAAACACTGCCCCAGCATGGGGCTCCACTGTGGCCACCAAATTGGCCAGCTCCACCTGGCTCCAAACAGCAGCCCTCTGTCTTGCCATTGCTGAAGCTGGTGGGAGTGAAAATGGTGCTCGTTAGCACATGTCCGCCACGTGCAGATGCTGCACGGTACAGCGCTGCCATTCCCCATCGTGCTGTCACCGAACAGCACAATAGGGGTGCACTCATGTGGATGTATGGTGCCTGGGGGCAAAGGTCGGGCACAGGGTCAAGGGTCTCTCTGCATGAACCACCACAGCGCGACTGGTACTCCCTGCATGTAGCGTGGTTGGGTGCCTGTGTGAGATGCCCTGTAGTGGCTACGCACTGTGGCTCCACGGCGTCTATGGCACCCCAGTGCAAGAGCGCCATACATGTGAACAGCGCACTTGTGCCACTAGCACAGTGGTGGCCGTGCCCTGCAGTGCCTCTCGCACACAGCACATCAACAGCATGGCAGACGTCGGCATCAGCACCCCAGGCATACACCGTTCGGTGTCCACTGTGCACGTCAAAGAGCTGCGCCCTTGCCTGAGCATGTTCAACACAATTGAGCAAGGTGCAACCACACGATATTCAGCCGGCATATGCAAATCAGCTCATCAGTGATTCAATGGGAGCAGATACTCCATTAGCATCCACTTAAAATTGAGCCTCACCTCATTTGCATCCGTTGCGCTATATAAATGCAACATTGGGCTGCAGAGGCCATAGTCTGGTATTGCAGTCTATTGTGGTGAGTTGCATGCTGTTTGGGAGTGTGGCTTGTGGTGTGTGGGATATGCATGGGACTGCACAGTCAGAGGTAACACCTGTCATTCCCACAGGATCAATGATGAGCAAACGTGAGTTGGAGGAGGAGGAACAGAGACGTGGGAGACGGAGGAGGCCAAACTTTACCAAGGCAGAAACAGATGCCCTGTTTGAGGCCTACCTTGACCAGGAACCGCTGCTCAGCAGACAGCGGGGAACACCACAGGCCCGTGCTGCGGCATGCGGTGAGGTGGCGCGTGCCGTCAACCAGCATGGCAGCCACCAGTGATCTGTGCAGGACTGCAAGAAGAAGGTGGGCATGGACAGGAGGAGGATTAAAGATAAGGTGGCTGCCATCAGGGCAGCATGGGCTGCGACTGGTGGGGGACAGCTGGCCGTGCAATGCCTGACACCACAGGAAGAGCGGGTTGCTTGCAACATGCAGCGTTGTGCCATCGAGGGTGTTCCAGGTGGTGGCTTCCAGATGGGTGGTAGCCTGTCACTGCATGGTAGGTCCTGATCTGTCACTGTGGGGGGGGGGGAATGCCACAGGGTAGGGCAGATACATTAATGCTACTGTGTTCCCTTACAGCTCCTGCACATCCACATGGGTCAGCGGTGGTGGGCTCATCCACTGAGGGTGATACCCTGGACACAGAGGAGGGCCCATCCACTTCCACAGGTGTCCAAGGGTCAGGACGACAGTGGGCCTGCCTGGCTGTCCTGACTGATGTTGGTGGAGCAGGTGCAGAGGAGGCCCTGCCCGTGTCCCAGCTTGACAGCGTCCATGGATGCCAGCAAGCTGAGACTTGGACTGGTGTTGGATCCATCACTGATGATGATGAAGCTCACATCATGGACAGTGATACATGTGGGCTGCAGGATGGTCGCACAGCAGGTTACAGCACGGGCATAACCATGGGTGGTGCCGCCGTGGAGGCCTGCATGACATCACAGTCCCAGCCTGTATCTGTCTGCACCAGTGGGGCAGCACTGGTGTGTGTCCAGGACAGTAGGGCTGTTGCGTCCACTGCAGCAGCACCGTTGAGCCCTGGAGAGCGCGGCCTGAGGGGCAGTGTCAGCAGTTGGCCAATAGCTATGGGGGACAGTGTCGGGGGCAGCATCAGTACACCACCTGTGGAGATGCCCAGGCATGGCCCTGGTGTGCAGCGCCCAACCTCAAGGGGTGCTGCCCAGCACAGCCATGAACACCATGAGGGACAACATGCCAATCAGGCGGATGACCTCTTAGATGAGCACACCCCCGCATACTCCATGAATCAGTGGATCAGCAGTTGCAGCTTGTGACGGCGGTGGATGCAATCAGTGCGGACCTGCGCCAGACAGAGGAGCAGCACAGCAGGGACACCGGTGTGCTCCTGGCAGGGATGGACTGGCTTCAGGAGGATGTGACCACCGCCACTGACAGGAAGACACAGGAATTCATAGCTGTCATGGCCACAATGGGCACACAGTTATTTGCCCATTCGCCGCAGACACCGCACAGTGCCATGTCCACCCCCATTCCCGGCATCATGCGACACCCTCCTTGTTGACACCAGGTTCAGCTGTGGGCATCCCAAGCACGCCTGGTGCAGGCATGTTTGGTGAGCTGCAGACTCCTGCTCGAGAATGGTTGCATTCCCACAGCAGCACCCTTGGGGGACCGTCGGTGCCACCCCATGAGGCCATTGGTCAGCCTGTCACTGCTGGCAGGTCTCGGCGGGGCTGCCAATGCATCTGTGGTGGCCGTGGCACTGTGCCACGTGACTGACCTGTCTCCCACCATGGCTACTGTCTGACGCTGTGCTGTGTGTGGGGTGTTGTTCAACGTGCAATGCACGGGTTGGGTACCCGGCCCTGCATACACACACACTTTCCATGTGCACACCCTCCTGGCTGCTGGCCACTGTGGCATGTGCAAGATGATGCCTGCATTGTGCTGTCTGCCACTGTGCAATGGTGCACAGCATCTGAGACACGCACAATGACAGGCTCTGGGCATGGTGGTCTGTGGACGTGTGTGTGGCTAGGGGTGGCGGTTGGGGTCGGCGTGCCTCCTACCCTTTGTGCATGTCTTGTGTGGTGTGTGTGTGTGTGTGTGTGTGTGTGTATGTGTGTGTGTGAGACCACATGCTGTGTTAGGCCTTGCCCATCCCTGATGGTGTGTGCGGTTCCATGCTCAGCCAATTCCCTTTACGACATGCACCCCTGGGGTTTGTCCATGCGTGTTTGTGGGCTGTGCACTTGCCATTGGTGGTTGTACATGGCCCCATGACTTACCTGGGTTGGTTGAAGTGCTTATCTGTGATGGTGTCCCGGTGCAGCTGCGCTATCTGGATTAGTCGGGGGTCCCTTCAACCAAGGAGGGGGCTGTCCCTCACCATCTGCACCAGTATCCTCATTGTCCCCATTGCTGTCCCCCTCTTCGACCTGTACAGCTATTCCACAGTCGTTGGCCATGTTGTTCAGGATGCAACAGGCCAGGAATAGCTCACAGACCTTTTAGGGGCTGTACTGTAGGGCACCACCAGATGTGTCCAGGCAACAGAAACATGCCTTCAGCATCCCGAACACCCGCTCTATGACATTGCATGCGGTGGCATGTGCCTCATTGTACTGTTGCTGTGATGGGGTTGCAGGAACCAGTATGGTGTGACCAGCCAGGGACAGAGTGGATATCCACTGTCACCTGTTTGTAGAGGGTGGACATTAGTTTGGTGATCAGCATTGCCCTGCCATGGGCCATCTAGGCCAGTACCCATGTCACCTCTGACTACGTCCCTCCCAAGAGCCATGTCTTTCTGTGTGATTTGCATACTCACCCACTAGGTGGCCAGGTGGGAAGTCCCCACTTTTGAACCTGTGGCACAGTGCAGACTGGTGCCAGATGAAGGCATCATGTGCTCCCCCAGGGTGCATGGCCCAGACATTGGTTATGTGCCCTCTAGCATTGCACACCATCTGGCAGTTGATGCTTGCATAGCCCTTCTGATTGATGTATGTAGCACCTTCCAGTCCAGGTGGCATGCAGATGGCCACATGGGTGCAGTCAATGCCTCCGAGCACACCAGGCATATGTGCTACCCTGTGGAACTCTTGTATGTGTGCTGTGCATTCTGCCTGTGTGCTGGGGAAATGGATGTACTCCGCAGCATGTGGCAGTAGTGCGCTGAGGAATTGTGTGAGTAGGCATGACGCGGCCAACTGGGTTATGCCTGTTGTGTCCCCTGTTGGTCTCTGGAAGGAACCCATGGTGAGCAGGCACATGACAGCTGTCACCTTTGTCTCCACTGACAGAGCATGGCTCCATCGTGTGTTTGCCTGCTTTTCATCACTGCACAGCTCACAGAGTCGTCTCAGGATTGCCCAGTTCAGGTGGTACTGGCCCACTATCTCGGTGTCACTGTAGTGCTTGAAGCTGGTGTGGGCTTGGTACTGCCTGTTGGGGGCATACCACTGACAGGCCGTTCGATGGCCACACCCCCTGCTGCCTGCCTTCTCACACCCCTCATTACTGCCTCCATCTGAATGGTGGCACTGGCCATATCCCTGGCTTGTGTTCCCCCGCAGCTGTATTCCCATTCCCCCCGCTGTCCTTTATGCTACTCCCCCTGCACCAGGAACACCTCCCAGATTTGGCTGTCCTGCCCACTGTCACTTCCCTCAGTCCACTGTGGCACTTTCTTTTTACTCCTGCACAGTGGCACAGCCTCCCCACTCCTTTTCTGTTCCTGGTAGTTTCCAGGTGTGCTCTGTCCTGCTCCTGCCCAGTCCTGCTCACTGCTACTGTCTGCCTAGTTGTTGTCACCTCGCTCCCACCTCTATCTTCCCTGTAGCATTCTTGCGCCTCTCTCTTGTTCCTTTTTATTTTGGATCATTTCAGCTATCGCGCAACTTCCGTTTGCTCCCATATTGCACATGGCGCATGCTGTTGAATATCACACTGCACCATTTATTCATAGTTCCTCCCCCTTCAGTTGTGCATGCATTCATTACCATTGCGCTCTTGCACATTGTGATTTGGGAGGCGCAGCTGCCTCCTGCTGAATATCGCACAATGGTGCATTTTCGGACTTGCGCTGGCGCATCCCTGTTGCGCATGGCACAACCCTTTTGAATATCTGGGCCTTAGTATAAATTTTCCCTAGGGAACAGGAAAGAAGGAAAAAGGAAAACTTATACCAAACTTTGAACTTGTGCTATTGACTTTACTTATGGCAAACAGAGGCATCCAAGTCAGCTTTCCCCCCCCTCCCCTCCACCATTTGATTGTATAAATGTTGACGATAACAACATAGCAACAAAAGAGGTTGATCGGAATTATAACAAAAAGACCCCTTAAAAAAAAAAAGGTGAAAAAGAAACAAATAAAATAAAAAAGGAAAGTTGAATCTGAAATAAGTGAGGAGTCCCAAGCTTCCTCCATGGAAATCTCCCCTAGAGAAAATGTCATATCACAGAGTAAAAATCTCCCCATACGCCTACAGGAAATTCATCCCTTCCAGCTGAAACCCAAACTTCAGGACATATTCATCTTTAGGCTGCTCAGCAAACAACTGCTGTTAGCCACTCTAGGCAACCACAGAACTTAATAAGTAAGATTGTATTTAGTGGCAAACAGGATATCTTTATTATCCTATGTGGAATATTATTTGACTTAAAGGAATTGAACGAACAGATAACTACAATACAGTACCTCTTGTATTTTGATGGTGCTGTGACCCAAAGTGTTGGAGAATATCACCAACAAAGTTGTAGAGACACAGTTTCAATAATGCTTGGTGATCCAGAAGTAGCTTTTAAGATATGGAACAATATGTATGAGTTTGAACATCTTGGGATGTTTATGGACTCTCTCAATCTGGTGGACAGCTCTCTGAGACAGTTCCAGCAATGCACTGATACCAGAAATTTAAGTAAAATGGACCAGGAAAAAGCAATAATAAATCTTTATAACTATGATGATGTATATTACCATAATGAAGAAAGATAGGAACATATTCTCTTTTTGGCTGAAAATACCATCCAATGAATATATATAGGCATGACTGAAATGTGTCATTGGTACAGCAATGCTGTAACAGCAACTCAATTAAAGTGACACAGTTGAGGTGACTGCACTTGCAGCCAGCTTGATCTGCTGCCAACAGGTTTCTTAGGTCAACCAGTGTGATGGCAACAGGTGTATCATGTCAGCCATGGGTCATGAGGGTTAACAGGTGAGTTATGTTAGGGAGCTGAGGTGTGTTTAAGTGGGTTGGGGTGTGGGAGTGTTTTTTTGTTCTGGAGTCAGAGAGTATTCTGTTGACTGCATTCTTTTGCTCAGTAATTATGCCACTGCAGTTTATCGACAGTTCCCGGGAGAACAAGCTCCTACTGTCTAGTGGGTTGCAAGGGGTGCTTTATGCATTTTCCTCCACAATATGTGTGCTGTGGAGTTTATTATACTAATAGATGGGGGTGCAGTGTACAGAGCCCCCTGCATTTACAATTGCAGTGTCATGTTCATGTGTTTTCTGTTGTATCAGCAGTAGTTTCCGCTGTGCCAGTGTGTAACTTGGTCAGCTGTCACAGCTATGTTGTTGCAGAAGAGGCCATCTGTGTTTTTTCTGATGAACCAGCTTGGTGGAACTGACTGAAATAAATATTAGTCTTTTCATGTGACAGGCTGTAGACTTTTGGAGATTGACAGTATAAGTTCAATAAATATGAATCCAGGTTACAGCTTATCACCTCAAATTGATTTCACCATTACAAACTCTGACCTAGCAAATTTAATGTTATTATAGATTGTAGGAGCATCCCTGACCAGTCACAACCCTCCCTTCACTTGCATGTGTGGTACTCTTTATATCATAAGAGTACCTCATGTGCTAAGGCACTGTAACAGGCTTCTCACTGACTGTGTGTCATTAACTATATTAACTGTTTTTTTTTTTTATTTAATATAGTTAGAGATCTATAATAAATGTATGGGTCCATTTGGTGGGCCTCTTATGGATATGAGTGTCACCTCTTGCATCCTTAGGACGACAGAACTGCTCACCTTAGGATCTCATTTTCTGGTCCTAAGAACGCATGAGGCTGCACTCTTACATCCATAAGAAGACCTCCAAATGGACCCATAAACTAATAAAAGAAGGGTACATGCTGGATCATCTGGGATACCTACTAACACATATGTTGAGTTACCTCCCTCCAAACTCTCAGATATATTCAGTAGTGTACCTTCATTTGAAAGACTTTATGTCAACCCCACAAGATGAAGTCATAATTCTAAATTATCTTAGATTACCTGTTCACAATAAATACAGTCCACTAGAGTTGAATACAAGTCAACATGTCTGACAATCTGCATCACAAACATCAGTCTCAGAAAATAATAACAACACCAGCACTGAAAAAATAATTTAATTTCATTTTCATCTATTTATTATACTGGTAAATCTTGTGAGCATGTACAGTAAAGGCCCATTTTTAAAAGCGACCAGAAACATATAACAAACTTAGCAAAAAAAAAACTTAACAAGTACAGTACATTACACAGATACAGTAATAACAATTATACATTAAAAACAATCACAACCTAACTGAGATTAAAAATTATCAAAATGTTTATGCTTAAATGATGACATTGTTCTAGAATCAGTAACTTCAGATGGGAGGTTAATGTAAATGTTAGAAGCTTGATAAACAAGAGCTCACTGACCTAATGAAGTGTGCATGAAAGGTGGTTTAATACCAAAAATACATGATTGTCTAGTACCCATTGTTGTTTTATTAAAGGTCAAAAGTTGTGCAATGCATACTGTTGCTTTCCCCAGAAAAGTCTTATGGACAAACATTGCCTTTTTGAATTTGATATAATTCCTAAAGGATAAACTATTCATTCTATTGAATAAAACACATTGATGTGTTCTTTGTGGCAGATTCATGACAAATCAACAAATAGAATTATAAAGGGTCTTAGTGCTAGATATCAATCCATTTCCAGTTGAAGAATATCAAATAATTCCTTAATCAATATTTGAAAACAGGTAACTAAGAGCAACAGTTTCAGGACTCAAACCTTTAAAACCTGCTCACACTCCTGAAACTACTCTGTAACCCAAGTCTTTCTCTTTATGAAAATAAGTATTGTTATCCCGGGTCGACCCTGAAAAAGGAACCTTTTGGGCTCAGTGGGCCTACCCAGTCACCATATTTTAAATAAATAAAATAAAAATAAATAAAACATTAATGAATTCTTGATTCTAAACAGCATTCCCAGTTTTTGATTATTACCTTTCATTAATTTAGTAATGTGTACTTCATAGGTAAGGGAGCTATGTAGAGTGACCCCTAGGTACTTAAACTCTCTCACATTCTCAAGTACATCATCCCCACCCCCCAGGCTACAATCTGAAAATCATTACTGGTTTTCCTCTTTTGACTATGAAACAACATAGTCTTTTATTTTTAAGTGCTAGTGAAATTTTTCTCTGGAACCAAGACAGTGACCTATAGGCCTGATAAAGACACAGTTATGATACTTTTACATAAGAGAAAAGACACAATAAAGACTAACTTATGAAACAAGACTTTTATTCAGATATGTTTTATCATCTGGCATGGGATGTTTGCAAACATTTTACTTAATTTGTGACTGTTACTTTTATTATTGTTATTCCTTTTGTTTTTATGTCAGATCAGACCTAAAAAAGGACTTTTTGTCCAGTGTCCTTACCTGGTTAACAAAATTTAAATATAATAAATAAATCATTATCCATTTTAGAAATGCATACTGTTTTATCATTTTACAGTGCCTCTTTTGAAGCATTGCAACTGTTAAAGGAGAAGACAAATAAGAAGCCTTGTCTATGTCTCTAACTGGTGAATGGTTTTGTGGTTATTGCAGCAGGGACCTGTTTCCTTATTCAGTTGCAACACCAAAGACACAAAGCTTGAATGCATCAGAAAGTATTAAAAGTGTAATATTATATACATGCATAATGTGTCTTACTGCATAGACAGAGTGTAAGAGTCATTACAGTAGACCTGGTCATAAATGTCCAGATGCCACGCCAGAGTCCTAATAGTTCTTAGCAGGTCCTGGGGGTACAAAATACTTCTCAGATATCATGCCATGACTACTTTTATGGGTGAGGAATGCTAAGGACTACTGAGAAAAGGCAGTCAAGGATGCCTATGACTCTCACCATCCTAGTTGTAAAATTTACCAAATAAATATTATTTTTTCTCTGACCTACTACAGGAGGACCCTCACTTCAGACTGACCATGGGGCTTCTGCCTGTGTCAGCACAGGTAGGGGTAGCCTGATCACCCACCTACATAAGATTAGAATGGAACAATGGTCACACATTGCAATTTCACTGTGAAGTGTGGAACTTTATGTAGCAATACCCTTCATGAAGTTCACATTTTGTGCAACCACAGAGTGCACAGTTAACATTTTGTGTAGTAAAAACTATACAAAGTGCTCTAATCCACCACTTTGTAGCTATGTATTTACCACAAAGGGGTAAATTTGCTAAATTAACTTCACAAATTCATCTGTAGGGTGAAGTGGCCATTTTTCTAACACTACATGAAACATGAAGTAGGCCACTTTGTACTAACATCATTGGAGAATTTGAAATGGTTTCACCTATGTAGAGCACCGGGGGCATTGTGCCTGATCATTAGAGCACCACTTCCCAATGTCACCATCTCCTCTTTTTGCAGGGGGCTGCACACCCAGCACCCCCCATGTCACCTTTCTAAATATACTAACTCTGGGGAGGAGGCAGACCTTAGGAAGGGGGAGGCAAATTCAGCAATGTGACACCCTAATGATGGGCACACTGCCACCAGTGCACAGATGGCCAGAAGGGATTTGAAACTTAGCACAGGACTATGTCGAGGGGTTGGCTGGAATTCCAGTAAATGTGTTTAGAGATTATGGGCTCAATTTTCAAAGGCTGACACAGAGCTTACATCAAGCCCTGCTTCAACCCCATTCTTTGGCGCAGCTGTGCTAAACTCCTTTGGCACAACTTCACCCAATTTTAGTACATCAAGCACTGTTGTGACATTTTCCACACTTTACAGAGGCTAGCACCAAACATTTGGTGCAAGCCCCATAAAAATGGACTGCAGCATGCTGCAAGTTAGACTGGGAGGAGCTGGTCTAAATTGTGGCATGTGGTGCAAGGGAGTGAAAATCCCGAACAGCACTAGGAGAATGCCGCAAACCCTGTGCTCCAAAAAATCAGTACACCAGGGGTTTATGGCAGTCTCATGCTTTTGAAAATTGAGACACTTGTATATATCCCAGTGTTTATCAAATATATATTTAATCTTGTTTAAGTACTTGTTGGGAGCCCCACAATCAAAGACTTTGTAGATTTGGTGGCAAACACCTTGGATGCAAGAGAGTCCACGGGCACAATGTTTGCTGACATGTCCAAAGTTTTGATATAGTGAACCATGACATTTTGACAGTAAGACTGAAGAAAATTATTCTGGCTGCAAATCATGTTACCTGGTTCTCATCGAACCAGGATATAAGGAGGCAATGTGTTGCAGTGGGCAGACATTTGTCAAGCATGGGTGATTTAACAAAGGGAGTACCAAATGGATCAGTGCCATTTTTTCTTAACCAGATGTCAGGGAATATTCCCAAAAAATTCATTCTCAATGCAATTGATTTCATTCTATACCACAATGTGTTTCTAAGTTTTATGTTTATGTTCTAGTACATATACCTCAAATCAATCAAATCTTTATTTCATATAGAGCACTTCTTGACTGCAACTCAGTGCACTTTACAAAAACAATTTCCAAACATTTTAAAATACAATACAAAAATACACAGACAAATATTGAAATAAATACAGAAAATTTCAATAAAATATTCCTAACTTCCCTTAAAAGCTTGTCCAAACAGAAAGGTCTTCAGCTCCTGTTTAAACATGTCCACTGTTGGACTGTCATGAATATGACATGAGAGGGAGTTATACAGTATTGAGGTCACATACAAAAAAGGCACAGGCCCCAGATGTTTTTAAATGAATCCTGGGAACTTCTAGTAAACCCACGTCTGTGGAATGAAGGGAGTGGATAGGCTTGTATAGTATACTGGGGTGTCAAACAGACGAGGCATACTGATGAGTCCTGGTAGGACGAAACACATGTCTATGTCATCTGTTAGTACCCTTTGCAAACTGTGTGAGAGGCCTTTCGGCACCATGCAATTCTGCTTAAAGTTGGACCAGCATAACATTCTGTGGTGATTTGCATATGCAGCCCATGATGCTTTGTATTGTGGGGGCATGTGTGATTTTGTATTTTCTTGAAACTTGGCTTCCCAGCCAAATGCCCTTTGGGGTAACCCTTGCCTCAGTGTTTGCGCACAGAGGTTCTTTGTCTTTTAAACAGTTTTTTATTTTAATGGGTTCACCTCAATATATCCAAGACACACTGTCTTAGGGTAGCTGGTCCATTCCACTGGGGTGTCAAACAGATGAGGCATACTGATGAGTCCTGGTAGAACGAAACACATGTCTATGTCATCTGTTAGTACCCATTGCAAACTGTGTGAGAGGCCTTTCGGCACCATGCAATTCTGCTTAAAGTTGGACCAGCATAACATTCTGTGGTGATTTGCACATGCAGCCTATGATGCTTTGCACTGTGGGGGCGTGTGTGATTTTGTATTTTCTTGAAACTTGGCTTCCCAGCCAAATGCCCTTTAGGGTAACCTTGCCTCCAGTGTTTGCGCACAGAGGTTCTTTGTCTATATATATATATATATATATATATATATTTATACATATATATATATATATATGTATGTATGTATGTATTTATACCATGGGGTGAGAGCTTTCTCAGTAGGATATCCTGTGTCATTTCCACTGCAGTGAGGATAAATCCTGATGACATCAGCAGAGTGAGGCTATCGACATTTATCCATACTCTGCTGATGTCACCAGAGTGAGGATAAATGCACTGCAGCTTGCATTCTACAGGAAATTGCTTCAGAAAACAGTTTCTCTTTCTCACTGAAGCTGCAACTGACTCAATTAGCTTTGCTGTCACCTATGTCCCATTATGTTTCTAACATTCCTAGCATGTTACTGTGCTGACCTCAGCTTCAAAACAACCTGAAATCTAAATGAAACTCTTACAAAGCAGTTTCTGTTTCTCAGTGCTACCTGCAGCAGTTTGTCTTTCTCACTGAGCCTCTGACTCACTCAATTAGCTTTGCAAAACACACTCACCTGTGTTTCTGACTCCCAGTCCATTCAAAACACACACACACACACACACACACACACACACTGACAGCACACACAGAATGAGCAGGAAACACACTGACTCAGAAAAAATTTTCCTAAAGCTCTCACCCCCTGTGGTATAAATCGCACACATGATGGGCTGATCATGGCATATGGAAAATACTGTCACTCCTGCAGAGTGAGCTGTGTATTTTCACTTGTGCCTTGAGCACTCATGAAAATATACAGCTCGCTCTGCAGGAGTGAGAATATTTTCCATATACCACTCATGCCATCACGTATCCCATATATATATATATAAATATGTCACTAGCAGTTTTTAAATTGAAATTGAAAATATGGCTCTTTACGAAAACTAAATGTGAGTGTAATAATCTACAATGTATTTTTCTTGTATTGCTTTGTACAGAAGAAATGGGTATTTAATATAAATGTTTGTGTAATGTATTTTGTACAATGGTTTATATATTGGCTGTACATTGATATTTGTATGTTCTTGTTCTTTTTGTATCTGGTTGCCGATGTAAATGGGTCTTTGGCCGATGGACATTTCCAGATTTTAAATAAACAAACAAACAAAAATATATATATATACTGTGTATATATATATATATATATATATATATATATATATATATATACACACACACATACATATATACAGAGAAAGCCTCCTGGATGAAGTGCAGTGTCACAAGTCTACTGCAGGACAAAAGGGAGTAACTCCCATTGAAATTGCATTGTTTACTGCAGTAACTCTATTGCAGAATTCTGCAGTGCTGCTCTTCATCCTGAAAGGGCTTATCTGCATATCTCTCTCTGTGTACATATGTGTGTGAGTGTGTATATATATATATATATATATATACACATAGTGTTTAGTATAGTTATAGGCGAGGCAGTATAGTGCAACGATTAAGAGCACTGTCTTGGTTTGAATCCTACAGCCATCACTTGCATACTGTGCGACCATGAGCAAGTCACTTATTTATTTATTTATTTATTTAAATGTTTTACCAGGAAAGGCATACTGAGCAGACTACTGCACGATTCCAGATGTGTCCTGGGGGTGTTGGGGATGGGAGAATACATTATCACATACATAGTACAGAATATATACAGTACATAAAATGTATACAGGTATTTATACTGTATGTACATAGCAAACACAATAGAACATTGGAGTTAAATAAGGCATTAATGTGGCAGAAAGTACAACTGACAACTAACAGGGTCAGAGAAAAAAAACAGGAGTAACCATACCCAGAGCATGTTGGAGAGCTAGGCTCTTGACTAGTGTGAGCTTAGGCTCATGTGCAGTTGGTGGAGAAGTGCCCTTTGAGGAGGGAGTTGAGTTTCTGAGAGGAGGTAGCGTGCCGAATGTCTGCTGGCAGGGAGTTCCATACAGTAGCTTAGGCATGCGAACTCTAAAGGCCAGTTGACCAGCAGAGGTCGCCATGTAAGGTACTTGAAGGAGCCAGGAGTTGAAATTCCTGACTGAGCATGCAGGGGGTGTTTGGGCAGCTAGGATAGAAGTGAGCTAGGAGGGGCAATAACTGGGACCAGAAATTGGCTGTGAGCCTGTTACAGTGGGACTGGCGCCTACTGAAGAGCGAAGGGAGGTTAAGGGACTGGTAGAGGTTGCAGTGGTGGGTGGAGGTGTACAGTCCAGAGCAAAATGACAGAAGGAGTGGTAAAGAGGATCCAGTCGAGCTAGGGTGGACTTAAGGGGTGGCACTGTAGACTCTGTCCCCATAGTCAAAAATAGGGAAGATAATTTTCTGCACAATTGCCTTGCGGGCTGGCAGAGCGATACAGCCACAGTTAAAGTATAAGGCGCCCAGTCTGGAGTGCAGCTTGTTGTGGGTAGTGTTGATATATGCAGAAAAGTTGAGGTGCTGGTCCAGCCAGACCCCAAGATATCTAAAGGAGGTGCAAACTTCTAAGGGAGTTCCTTCTAGGGTTTTGAGGGTAGGAATGGTGGGGAGATGGGAGAGTCTCTGCTTCGTGCTGAAGGTTAATGAGACAGTTTTCTTGGCATTGAGAGTAAGTTGATTTGAATGGAACTAGAGCTGTGTCTCATTGAAGTCTTGCTGGAGTCTAAGTGCCACTTCTAGGGGGGAGGGGCCTGAGGTGTACAACACTGTATCGTCAGCATACATGTGTATGGATGTATGTGGTTAGGCTGATGGCAGGTCATTCAGGAAGATGGAGAACAGAATTGGGCCAAGTACAGAGCCTTGAGGTACACCCATGGTGACAGGAAGGGAGGTGGAAGTGGATGTAACAGTTCTGACTGACTGGGACCTGTCTGTCAGGTATGATTTGAACCAGCTGATAGCCACACTGAAGAGTCCTGCTTGGGAGAACTTCGATAGGAGAAGGGCATGAGAGACACTATTGAATGCCTTAGCTAGGTAGACAAAAATGGCAGATGTGATGTGGCCTTTGTCCATACCTGTAAGGATGGAATCAGTCAGTCTGAACTTAACTTCCATGTGCTCCCAGGATGCACAGGGAAACAAGTCTCAGCTTACCCACTCCAGGCACATGGGTTAAATCCTAATGCTGACACTGTCGTGCAGCATGAGGGGGAGTGCTGCACTCCTGAGGTGCCGTCTTTTGGATGATACATTAAACTGAGGTCCCATCTGCCTGTTCTGGTGGTAGAACAGGTGGAAGTTAAAGATCCCATGGCATTTCTCGAGAAAGAGTAGAGGAATTATTTTATTGAGAAATACACAACATCTGAGTATAATTACAAACAAACCATCACCAGAAACAGGACATACAATAAAATAAATAAAAAATAAATTATTATTGCCTCACTAATACACCAGGAGGCTTCTCTGTCCACATATATGTTTACCATTACCATATTGTGTATTCTTTCAAAATGAAATCATCTACTTGGTTTATCCAATCTATGTTATTCCAAAACAGATGAAATTTCCTTCTATCTAGCTTTAACCTTTAGATCACCTTTAAAGTCAGCTTGCTGACTTATAAAGCCCTGCACGGTTTGGGCCCTGACTACCTGAAAGAGCTCCTGGTTCCCTATCTCCCAGAGTGACTGCTCTGCTCAGCCAGTGAGGGGTTGCTAGAGATTCCGAGGGTTGTTTTAAAATCTTCAGGCGCCCGGGCTTTTACGTTCGTGGCTCCGACCCTCTGGAATTCTCTACCATGTTGGATTAGAGAGTGTGCGACAGTGGGGTGTTTTAAACAAGCATTAAAATCCTTTCTATGGATTAAGAGTTATGGGGAAGGGGTAGATCTGGTTTGATTTTATTGTTTCTTCATGCTGTTTGATGTGATTTATTTTATTGGTTCGTATTATAATGTTTTATCTTGATGTGATTTTATAATCTGTTCTGCGCCTTGATTTTTGAAAGACGCATTAAAAATAAATATTATTGTTATTTAAACATTCTTTCAATTTCACTTGCAGTATTGCAGTTTCAGTTTGTTTTATAATTACTAAATTAGGAGTATTAACATGGAGAGAGAACTGACATGTAGCTGGCCACATATAAAACTTAATATAAGCAACTATAACATTTAGTGTGCTTGGATGATATCTACTTAAGAAGCCTGAGTAATCCTCCACTACCAGACATTCATATTTCATGTTTTACAGGAGTCCAGTGCCATCTAGTGGCCAGATCAGCCAAAAACGGAACAGCAAAAACATGTATGACGAAATGCTCCAATGTTTCCTCAATTCCTACACATTCTGGTCTCAGGCATTGTCTTTCAATTATAGGTTTATGCTTTTAAGTTTCCTTTACAGCCTAGTTTGCCATGGCAGCTGAGCCACCGAATATCCCACATGTTTACAGAGATTCTGGTACATGTATATGTTAATATTTTTAAAGCCAGATTTAATTTAGATGGAAGAAATTTTGGAAAATCCACCTGAACTGAAAAATGTTGCCCCACCATTATACTGGAATATATGTGTTTCCTACTTGAAACCTGTACTGTATTATTGCTTGCCTTCCATGTGTTTAATTTTGTTACCGCTGGAATGGTGAACTCTGGAATTTGCAGGGTGACAGTAATTTGTGGGACCTCTTCTACCCATTTCTCCAGAAAAGGTTTAAACAAAGCCTGTGTCCACTGATCCCAGGGATGTTGAGACTTCCCGCTATTCTCTTTAAAGAAAGAAACTATAAAAAATGAATGATATAATACCAGTGGATTAATCATTCCTAATCCACCTTGTTTAAAGGCTAGACACGTGAAGTCTCTTTTGATGGGATTTAGTCTACTTCTCCATATCATCTGAAAAATACTGCTCTAACGTCTTGTTTCTAAACTGGAAGGAAATGGAAATATATGACATACGTATAAAAAAAACTGGGAAGGAGGAATTTTTTAATTACTAAAACCCTCTTTTTTTTAAAAAAAAAATGGCCATGATTTCCATTGCTCTACTTTCCCTTCCCCTATTAAAAGTTTTTCCTTCCCAGTTCAAATGGGCATGATCACCATTCTCATACTATAGATCTAGTATTTTAATCTGAGTATTAGAAATTTTAATTTGTGTTATACCTGATACTGGAGCCTCTGCCCCTAACTGCAATCCCATACTCTTATCACAATTTAGCTCTGCTCCTGTCAGTTTAGATAAAAACTTCTGAAGTTTGCAAGGCTTTTATATCTGAAGCATGATTC
This sequence comes from Neoceratodus forsteri, assembly GCA_016271365.2. Lineage (NCBI taxonomy): Eukaryota > Metazoa > Chordata > Ceratodontiformes > Ceratodontidae > Neoceratodus > Neoceratodus forsteri. The sequence goes on along the minus strand of CM057455.1, from coordinate 759,323,124 downwards.
TGTACAAATAAACATACATCATCTGCATAAGCAGAAATTTTGTGAGGTGTTATGTCTATGGATGGAGTAATTCCTATTATATCCTTATCCCATAAAATAGCCCTAACAACTGGGTCCAAGAAAAAGTGTACAACAGTGGGCTTATCGGACAGCCCTATCTTACTCCTCTTTTAAGTGGAATACTGTTACCTAGTAATCCATTCACTGTTGGAATAACTATTGCATTGCCATACAAGATTTTTATCCATAAAATAAACTTTTGTGGAATTCCATAGTTCACTAATACCTGAAAAAAAAAACCTTTATGTGACACTTTATCGAATGCTTTTGTCTGATTTAATGCTAAAAGGAAACCTTTTAACTTTTTTTGTTTACCATGTTCACAGATTTCCCTTAGCAAAAGCAGATTTTGTTGTACATTCCTCTATGAAATGGAACAGGTTTGTGCAAGGTGTATAAGTTCTATGGCTGTTTTTTGTAATCTGTTACACAGGATGGAAGAAAATATTTTATAGTCTATATTTAAAATTCTGATGGGTCTCCAATTATTCAAATTACATTTATCCCCTTTTTATGCAAGAAAACAATTATAGATGCAGAAAAGCTTTTTAAGGGTAGTTTCCTCGAGAACCATTTCATTATATAAGTTCATTAAAATCACACGTATTTCTTCCTTAAAGGACTTAAAAAATTCAATTGTTAACCCATCTTCTCCAGGTGAAACTCAAAGTTTCATGCCTGAAATAACCTCAACTTCCTCTAAAGAAATGAGGCCTTCCTGGCTATGCTTTCTTGCAATTTTGGGGTTGTGCAGGAGATAATATTCTTCCATGTTGGCTGTGATGAAAATGCAGAACCAAAGGACTTTGTTAGAGTTTCATTTACTATTTTCAACATTTCGGCATCTTTACTTTTTAGGGTCCCAGTGTCACTGTATAATCCTATTAATTTTTGATCTAATTTATGATTACATGCAGAAAATGGGTTTTTGTATGGCTGTTTCTCAGTGCCAAACCTCATTTCCGAATGTAATGATGCTGCTCTGTCATATTGATATTGAAACATGTTTGTAATGTTACCTATTTATATTTTAATCCTTGTATCTGAAGCATTAGGAAGAGACATGCATTTATAATATTGATTTCTATATTCTAAATATTGCAAGTAATCTATTACTTTTAGTTTTTCCAAACTGTGTAAAGAATTTTTTTTATTTTCATTTTTGTATCCACCCACCATGAAAGCCAATTATCATACATATCTGAGACTGATTTACTAATTTGAAAAGATCTAGTAACCCTTGTTTTATTTCATTTTGTTCCAAAAGAGAGGAGTTTAATTTCCATCTTTTGGTAATGGCAGGGAACCTTGTAGGAATATTTTTAAGGTTCACCTTGCAGCTTAATAACAAGTGATCCAAAAATTCATAATTGGAGAGCTTAAGTGCCAGATATTCAAAACTTTGCTCTGGGCTCAAACCATTTGTGCAGGGTTAACACCAGGTTAGCGCAGGTCCACAATATTCAAAAGGTCAAATAGCACACACAAACTGCATTAATGCTGGGCAAAATTATAATGTATGCAAGGGGCAAACTGAGGGGATGTGTACATGAATACAGGCACAATGCTATATTCAGTGATTAGCGCTGCACAAAGTGTTTTTGCATGACTTAATGCAATACTTTGTGCGATGCAAATTACCACCCAGGAAAAGGTAGTCTTACCACTGAGCAAACCAGCTTTGCATGATTCTGTGGCTTTGCATGACTTTTATGTGGCTTTGCTCGACCCTAATTAGTAAGTATGAAACATAGAAATAAGCCAGACATAGAAGAAACATGCTGCTCATGGATTGCATCCCTATGATGCCATCATCTGCCACCAGTCCCAACCATGCCAGGCAGGAAGTGGTGACCCAGCTCCCAGTGGATACCATGGTAGTGTGACCAAACAGCACACAATCCTGCTGACCACCCTTCAGTGGACACCAACAGATGTCAGCACCCACAGGCAGCACTGTGGGCATGGAGGGTATTGAGGGGAGGGTGTACAAGTGGCCAGGTTGCATCACAGACTGGGTGCAGCCACAAGGCTGGGACAAGCCACACAGTGCAAATGGCCCAGTGTTGGGAATACCCCAGCACCAGTGTGCCTGTCTGATGGTATGTGCCCCCCAGCCACAAACCACACGTCTGTACAGACACCACAGCACACACAGCCAGCCGTGTACTGTATATGTCACTGTGAGTATCCCATGCCAGTGGTGCAGCATCTGTGGGTCACACAACAGCATAACAGTAATGTCCACTGCCAGTAAACACCTGCAAGTTGGGCCTGTTACTGTGTACAATGCAGTGGTCATCACTGCCCTACACACATAGACATTGTTGTGTCCCTCCCACTACTGGCCTCCTTGCTACTGTAGTGTCTACTGTGCATTGTAGCAGAAACCACAGTTTGGCAATTGCATGCAGCACCACCACCTGTGCCTGTGCTGTGCAGTTCCCTGGAGCACAATATTCTATGCTGTATTGATACAAATGTATCCTGCAGCTACTACCATGTACTGCCAGACTGACCTACAGGTGGAGCTGTGTGCAGACCCAGCCAGCACCTGTACTTCCAGACAGACCTACAGGTGGAATTAAGGGCTGACCCAGCCAGCCCCTGTACTTCCAGACTGATCTACAGGTGGAGCTGTAGGACCCTGCAAAAGCGCTGGGCAAATTGCATGCAAATTAGGTCATAATGAGATGCTAATCTGGATGTTTGCCCACAGACTACCTAAGTAGGCTCATTTGCATGTCACTTTTGAATATAGCAAATTTTTGCCGCTGGCAAAAGTAATAGCACCGGGCAAATGGCTTAGCTGTGTGCTAAACCTGCACAAATGTGTTTGCACCACACAAACATTTCAGAAACATTGTACATTTCTGCACAATGTAATTTCACATACAGTATGCTGATGCTTGCAGCTTTACTGACTCCACTCCTTTGCTAGCATGCACATTGGCCACATAGTTCACCTCTACCCTCCTTCACGTCACTGTGAAATGGGATACTGTTGTGGTTTGCACTTCCCAGTTGCTATATTCAGAGCTGTCTTATTCCTGGGCTATTTTTGCACTGCACACCCAGACCAGTTTGTCTGACTTTCTTAGCATGCTATATTCAGCAGGTTTAGCACCGGGGCTATTCCTTTTGCATATAGTGGGCTATTGGTTCTGGGCTAATTTAGCACGCTGGGCAGTGCTAATTTAGCCATGGGGCAATGTTTTGCATATCTGGCCCTAAATCTATTAGGTGCCAGAAATTGAGATGTAAATGTAAAATCTATGCGTGTAGAGAAAGCACCCCTTCTATAAGTTGATCCTGGATCTTTATGTAGTTCCCTATAGGCATCTTTTAAACCTGCTACTGAAATTATGTTTTGGGGGGCACATGAACTGCAGTGCACCTTTTTTTGTACATTATCTTTTACTTTAACGTCAAGACTGCAGTTCACGTCCTCTCCCCATGTAACATGCCTGGCCAAGAACAAATAGGGTTGTATTTTAGTAAAATGTTCAATTCTAGCTGCATTATTTAGTGGTGCATATGTGTTAATTAGTCATAAAGAAAACCCTTCATATATACAGTCAAATAATTAAACCTTACCTGGTAAAATATCTACAAGTCTATGAACCTGTAGTTGGGGATGTTTAAATAAAATTCCTAGTCCATCTGCAGCATCAGGGCCAAAAGTCCAGTAAGAAGGTCCCCACAGACAGCCTTTTTGCCTGTGCTATATCCTGCAATGTTAGTGAATCTGGTTTCCTGTAAAGAAATTATTTCTGCTAAAACATGATGACAATATGATAATACAGCTAACCTTTTCTTATAGTTTTTGATACTACAAACATTTAAAGAAGCTAACTGTAGGGAAGCCATTACTCAGTATTTAGTGTTTTTCTTTATCTTCCTTTCTTTTTCTTACCTTTTTCGTCTTGGTTTCCATTACCTCAGTAATAGTTTCTTCCTCCAATTCCTTCTCAGAAATGACTTCTGACCAAGCTGAAACATTGGATTCTGAACCCCCCTCAGTATCCTGCAATGCTTGAAATAAATTCTGTAAAAGGACTGAGCTAGAGGGACCTTTTTGCTTGTTAGCTGATCTAGTTATTCACCTAGAATGAGAGATTTGGAAATCTGCGGGTGGGGGGCATTTTATTTCCCCCTTGGCCATTCCCAGAGGTGCCAGGAATTTCTTCCTGGGCTAGGCCCTAAGAGTCCTGCCTTGGTTATGAGGTGGATGAAGTTTCTGTGGCTCTATTTTCCCCTCCCTTGTTCAGTGTTTACAGTCTGTTCTGTATTATCAGCATTTGTATTTTGGTTACCCCTATTAGTGGTATCAAAACTCTGGGGTGTGCACCTCTCCTGAGCCTGATTAATCAGATGATCCTGTGCTGGGCCTCTTTGTCTGTTTTGACCAGCCCATAGGCATTGATGATATGCATGCCCTTGCTCATCACATAGATTACATCTAAAAACATTTCTACATACAGCACTCTCATGGTCAAAATCCCAACATAAAGCACATCTTACTCTGTCACATGTGCTACTCAAATGCCTGCAGTTACCACACTTGTAACAGGCCTTCGGTTGGCCTGTGTAGAAACACACACCCTTGTTCCTGCCTAGAAACAAGAATTTGTCAATGCTGAATGTTGTCGCACTAGTATTGGCTTTGGTAGTGCAGTGCGGAAGAACATTTTGGGCAGGATGTGAAAAATCACAGCTGTACAGTTCATAAAGAGGTGTAAAAGAATGCCAGTGTTGAAAATGTGGCATGTAAATATTGCAAATTTGCGAAGTTACAAGGGTGCATGGGAAATGTGCAACGCACGCTTGTAATACAGTCATTTTATGGACGTTCAGCACCAAATTTTCAACAAAGGCATTTTAGCACCTCTACTCATGTACAGTGTCGCTGTTATTTCCTCAGACTGTCCCAAAAAGTGATTTCGCACAGCGACCGCACTATTCTGCGCTGGATGTGTGAAAACACATTTTGGGCAAGATATGTGAAATGACAGCTGTATTGTTCATCAGGAGGTGTGGAAAAATGCCAATGGTGAAAATCCAGAGTGAAAATATTACAAATGCACGATGTTATGAGCGTGCATACAATCTGCCAACGCATACTCGTAACAGTCATTTTTTTTTAGTTGTTTTTTAACCTGGTATAGCACACTAAGTTGAAAGCTTTTTTACAGGAGCAACCTGGGAGCACAAGGTGGTTAAATGACTTGCTCAGGGTCACACAGTATGCAAGTGGAAGCTGTGGGATTTAAACCCAGGTTTGGTCTGCTGGATGTCACCAGATTTGCAGCTCAGAGCCTTAGACCACTGCACTATACTGCCTCCTTTTAGGCATTTTAGGACCTCTGCTCATGAACAGTGTCATTGACATTTTCATAATCTGTCCCGAACACTGATTTCCCACAGCAACCGTGCTATTGTGCGCCAGAAGCGCAGAAACACATTTTGGCCAGGATGTGAAAAATGGCAGCTGTACTGTTCACAAGGAGGTGTACAAAAATGACAATGTTGAAAATCTGGCATGAAAATATTGTGAATTTGTGAAGTTACGAGCCTTCTTAGCAGCTGTGCAATGCACGCTCGTACAACAGCAGTTTTTTTGATTTTTCCACCAAATTTGCAACATAGGTTTTTTGAGAGCCAACCTCATGAACAGTGGCACTGTCATTTTGTTAATCAGTCCTGAAAGGTGATTCTGTGCAGTGACTGCAAAATTGCCTTTTGGGACTGATTAATGATATGACAGTGCCAGAATTCATGAGGAGGGGTCCAAAAAAACCACATGTTGAAAATTTGGCATACAAATTCCCAAAAATGCCAGAGATATGCATTAAAGTTGAAAACCACCTATTTATTCCATTATACAGCTTACCGGCATTTCCTCAGTTCATGGTCGGCTTTGAAGAGTGTAGACATGTTCCAAGTCCACTGAAGATCATCGCTCTGGACTCCGGAGGTAAGTATGGGGTGAGGGGGGGATGTGGGGAGGCAGGGTGTGCAGTGGGTGGGTGTGGGTTGTGGGAAGGGTGTTGGAAGAGTATGAGGGACCATTTTTGCTTTATAGATAAAAAAATAAAAGACATTGGGGGACCATTTTCATTTTAATGGGTGCTTTGGTGCACTGGGGTGGGCTTCCACTGTGCCACCTGAGTGTGTGTGTGTGGGTGGGTGCTTTAGCCAATGGGGGACTGGGCACCCCCATTGGCAAACAAGGAAAGGGGAGCACAGGAGCTGAGGGGGATTGGGCACCCCCTCAGCAAGCAAACAATGGGGGAAACACATTATGTTGATGGGGAGTGGGCTCCCTGTTGGCAAAATTCAAGGGAAGGGAGGGATACATGCCGATGGAGATTGGACCCCCATCGGCAAAGAAAAACTGTTGGGGGTACATAATGCCAAGGGGGATTGGGGACCCCCTCTGCAATCAAAAAAAGTGTGGGTTACATGATGCCGATGGGGACTGGACACCCTGGTCAGCACACAATAAAGGGGGGGTTGACAGGCAACAGTGGCAGTCACTGCCACCATGTTGCCTGCACATAGTGGGAGGTGTGTTGTGGTCATGCTGTATAAGAGCTTCACTCTCACTGCAGCAGACCATTTCTGTGATGTCTTCACCTCATTAGCTAGGCACGGTGTCGACCCCTGCTGTTGGCTGATTGGGGAATGTGGGACACACCTACTGGTGCGTGCCCTGCATTCGCCCCACAGTGACCGTGCCTCCAAATCTGCACTACCGCAAGATGTTGGCTGCGCAAGTGCGCCAACATAAAAAAATATTGGGGATATGCACCACCTCATTTCCAATGATGTGTAACTTTACTTTAAATCTTCAGCCCCCTGTCTAAATACCCTCTGAGTCAATAATTGTTTCTGGAGGACCTAACACATTGTATTTTTTCTCTAACCAAAACTGAATGCCCACTGCATTCACCCCTTCATTCCTGAACATAACATTGACTGTTTTAAACAAAGGTTTGGTTAAAGGGATAGTACAAAAAGGAGTCCATAAAGGAAGAGTCTTACAAGTTTCATATTTTCTCCAAAATTTGTCAAAACTAGAGAATGTCTTGAAACTTATGTCAGGAGTATCTTCTCCCCTTACATTTATTAGAACATAGATTTCCGAGGCCTGGAGGTTCATAGACTCCTTCAAACATTTTCTTGCAACATATATTCTATCCGGATGCTCCTGTAATGCTTCCCAGTACCTGAGATGCACGGCATTCCATCTCAGGGCTTGTTCTAATCTATTATTTCTAAAAAGGTCTGAGAATATGGGCCCAGTCCTTCTTAGTTCAGAAGGGGAGGGAGGGGAAGCAAGAGAAGAAGTAGTAGAGGCCTCAGGATCTTGGCCTTGACTTTGTCCATCCTTGGCATTATTATTAGTTTCAGAAACATTTTGACCCACCTGTGGTGCACTTGAAGGTATGTCACCCGCTTGCTGTCTGATAGAGCCCTTTTGAGGTTGTGTTTGTTTAGCATGCTTTTCAGAGGGGGCCCCCCTGTAGTATCTTAGAATCTTGTGAAAAGTCTATCCATGTAAGTTTAGGAATCCATCTCCAATCCACTTCTCTAATCCATCCTGCTTGCAATAACGAAGATTCCACCGACCAGCCTTCCTCCATGAAGTGAGAATCCCTTTCTGACAGGCCGGAAGTCTTATGCATTCTTTCTGTGGCATTGCCTCTCACATCAGCAGCACAGCCCTTTGATGTCAGTTTGACATCTCCACTCAGCTGATGTACAGCTGGCTCATCCTGCACTGGCAACTCCCTGCCACCAGACTGATCTCCAGTTTTCTCTAATGCAGTGCCTCCCACACTGTTCTCATTTTCAAGCCTTTCAGGTATGATCTCACTTGTAACTTTTATTGCTTCCATTCCTGTAACCAGGAGTGAAACTCATGGTTCCACTGTCACTGCTGCTCGAAAAATTTCAGGCAGATCACTGTGGACTGCTTCTGTCTTTGGAATCAAATAAAACTCCATATCTTCATCTCCTGAAGTTACCACAGCTGAGGTTGGGGACTGAACCTCGGGCTGCTGCACTGACACATCTTCCTCGTCATCCATCATGAAGCTGACTGCCATTCTGCAAGCAGAACAGCAGCTCCCCCTGCCAGAGAGTAGGGGAATTTCCACGGTATCTTGACCACATTTCCCCCATTCACTAAAAATACCACCAACAGCTTAAAATCTGGTTTAATTTCAGTTGGTATCCATCTGTATCCCCATCCCGCCTGGGAGCAAGGCTGAAAATATGCAAAAAATTGTCTAATCCTCCTTCCCGGTCAACAAAAATTAACTAACTAACTAAATAAATAAATAGTGTGTCTTTCTTGCCCAAAACTTGTAAAAAAAAGTTGTGGAATGATGATGGATTTTAATAGCCCCATTGTATGCTAATTTATTCCTCAGCCTCTAAGAAAAGGAGACCATTTTCTCCAAGCCCTTCCCTTATGTAGATGATGTGTCTTATGGCTGCATTTTATTGACAGTGTCATCTGTACTTGGAGGGAGAATCAGAGAAACTTTAGGAATTTATGAATTGACTCAGTGCCAACCAGATAAATATGAGGTCTACACATAGATCTGACAAAGTACAAATTGATTTTCTGGATGTGACTTTCATAGGAATCCCAGGTCAAAAATAGAAATGGGGGGTTTTCATAAACATACAGCAACAAAATCTTTATTTCATGCCAGAAGTGCCTTCCCCCCATAAATTAAAAGAATCAATTCCCTTTTGGGCAGTTTCTTCACCTAAAGAGAAACTGTAGTGAAAGAAATGTCTTCGAACAACAGAGCATGGAACTATGGCACAGCTTTTTAAATCATGTGTATAGCCAAAAGACAGTGTGCGAAGCATACCAGAAAGTTGGAAAAATGAGTAGAGAAGAGGTTTTCAAAGTAAAAACAAAAGATAAAAATGATTGAAAAGTTGTGACCTTCTCTACAGAATGTAATACACTTTCTGGAAAGGTCGGCGGGATAGTGCACAAATGTTGGCCCATTTTACAACAGAGCCATTGCTACATTGTACAATAAGTGGGTAACCAAGAGTAATAATCAGGAGAACAAACACATCTTAAAGACAGACTTGTTCAAAGTCAAAAAAACAATGGCTTAACTTTGTTACATACTGAAGTTTTTTTTTTCTAATGTCAGAGATGTCCGTCTTTCAGATGAGACGTTAAACCGAGGTCCCATCTGCCTGGATTGGCGGTAGTTCGGGTGGATATAAAAGATCCTATGGTACTTATCGAAAAAGAGTGGGGGAATTTCCCCGGTGTCCTGGCCAAATTTCTCCCATTCACTAAAAATACCACTAACAGTTTAATCTGGTTCAATTTCAGTTGCTTACCATCTGTATCCCCTTCCCCCCAGTTGCCACTGAAAAAGGGACTTCTAGGTCCAGTGGGCTTACCAGGTCAACAAAATTCAATAAATAAATAAATATAGTCTATGCAGATTGGCAATCCAAACAAGTGAATGTATTGTAACAAATCAGGACAAAAAATCCACATGTCAAACATTATACATTGTGTCATGTCATTGTGGTAAGCTGCCTGGCTGCAAGTCCTTATCTGTAGATAATATTCTGTTGTACAGATGTTTTTTATTGTAATTCTATGTACTGTACATGCCACTGTCAGAAAAGGCACACAGAGAAAAGACTGGATTTATTTTTAAAAAAGGGGTTTGACCTTCTTCTGACCTGAGAGACCAGCTGCTTGTAGGAATCTGACAAGTTCTTGTTAAAAAGCTTGTGGATGCATTATCAAGCGGGCATTTTCACTAGGAACTGACCAAGGGAAACATAAGTAATAAAATCACCTGAATAATCATAAAACTTATAGGATCTTCCTTATAACTAATTAAATTAAGCCAGTTCAAAGCCCAAGATGTTTTAGCCTGGAAAGATCCTTCTAATAGGCCTGTGTGAAGTAATAGAAAAGGAGACACATCCTTATAGCATAATTATAAGTAAGTAAGTAAGTAAAATTTATTTTTAAGCGCTTTTCAAAACCAAAGCGCTGTACAATAAAAACAATTAAAATACATACATATAACATAAAACAACAGCAATAATAATATAATCACAATAAAATCACTCTCCATATGCCTGTTTAAATAAATAAGTTTTTAATTCTAACTTAAAACTCTCAAGGGTCAGGCAGCTTCGTATCCGACAAGGTAAAGAATTCCACAGGGTAGGGGCAGCATAAGAAAATGCCCAAGCTCCAGAAGTTTTTAAGCGGACCCTGGGAACCTCTAGCAATCCCTCATCGGTGGAGCAGAGTGAGCGAGAGGGACAGTAGGGAATAAGGAGATCTTGAAGATACCGCGGTCCCTGTTCATGTAGGGCTTTATAGGTCAGTAACCTGACCTTAAAGGTGATCCGCCACTGAACCGGCAGCCAGTGCAGTTCGCGCAGCACAGGCGTAATATGACTTCTCATAGATGTCCCAGTCAAAAGCCTGGCTGCTGCATTCTGCACCAGCTGCAAGCGGCGGATATCAACCCCTGGTAGCCCTAGGTACAGGGAATTGCAGTAATCAAGGCGAGAGGTAACAAAGGCATGGACCAGTACCGGAAGGTCAGCCGGAGGAACTAGGTGTTTCACCCAAGCGATATTCCTAAGATGATAAAAGGAAGATTTGACAACGGATGACACCTGAAATTTCAGGGTCAAACCATCGTCAATAATAACGCCCAGGTTACGCACCCAGTCTGAGGTTGAGAGCTGGGCACCATCGATCCATATGCCCAAAGGAAGCCCAGCCCTACAACCCGCCTCAAGGCGACCTGGGTCCACCACCAACACCTCAGTCTTATCCAGGTTTAACCTTAGCCAGCTGGCACTCATCCAATCCTTGATCTCGGATAGACAGCTGTTAAGTGTAGAGACTGCATCTTCCTGTCCGGGACTAAAAAGACAAATACAGCTGGGTATCATCTGCATAGCAGTGAAAACCCAAGCTGTATTGCCTAATAATGTCTCCCAATAGCAGCATATAGACAGCAAACAACATGGGTGCTAAAATGGAGTCCTGCGGAACCCCACAGGGCAAGAGGAAGGTATCAGAGGAATAAATTCCGGTGATAACCTTCTGTCTCTGCCCCGTGAAAAAAAGACTGAAACCACTGCAGAACTGTACCAGACAGTCCACAGTAGAACTGCAGGCATTCCAAAAGCACACCATGGTCCACAGTGTTGAATGCTGCAGAGAGATCAAGAAGGACTAGAATAGTACAATCCTTTCGATCTCTCGCTATCAGGAGATCATTTAGAACCCATACAAGGGCAGTCTCAGTACTATGTCTTTTCCTAAATCCTGATTGGAGAGTATCATAGACATTGTGATTTGTAATATGGTCGTCCAGTTGCAGTGCAACCACCTTTTCAATAACCTTGCCCAAGAAGGGTAGGTTAGAGACAGGTCTGTAGTTAGCTGGGCAGTTCGGGTTCAATGAAGGTTTTTTTAGGAGTGGTCAAATGATCGCCTCCTTTAGGGGATCAGGAAAGATCCCCTGCTCCAGAGATTTCCAAACAATTTCAGCAATGGTCGGACAGATAGTATCTATGCAACTTAATAATAGAGGCGTAGGGCCCGGATCCAAACTACAACTGGTTGGACGTACAGTCTGGACAATCCTCACAATATCCATGAATTCCGGCCTACCAAAGTCAAACCAGGTAACACAGGTGTTTGTTTCCTCCTGCCGATCACTGCAAACCCTTGAAGAGTGAGCCTGGCCAATATCCGACCTAATGATGGCAATCTTATCAGCGAAAAACCGAGCAAGCTCATCACACTTTATTTGTGAAAAATCTCTTCCAGACTGTAGACAGAGTGGATTGCACAGTCTGTCAACAGTATGAAAGAGTTGAGCTGGTCAGTTCTGCGCAGCAGCAATCTCCCTGGACAGGAATTCTGCCTTCTTATGGGTTATTGCCGATTGATAGATAACGTAATGATCCATCAATCTAAGTTTGTCAGCATCCAATCCAGATTTCTGCCAGGCCCTCTCTAGCCTTTGCCCTACTCTCCTCAGTTCCTTCAAAGACTCATCAAACCATGGAGTCTTTGGGCACTGGGTGAGTGGGCGAACATGAACAGGAGCAATTTGGTCCAAGGCCCTGCTCACTGCCTTATTATAGGCAGGAACAAGGTCTCCTGGACTCATGCTCTCACCCAAAACACCCGATAGGTCCAGTACCGCTGATAGAGCCTCTGGGTTTACTCCCCTTAAAGAGCGATACTGGACCATCTCCATAGAGGCAGGCCTATTGGGGTGCCCCAAAACTGAATCTTATGGTGTGATGGTCTGTCCACACATTTGGTTCCACCCCCAGATGCGTAACATCCAAATCCAGTAGGAATACCAGGTCTAAAGAGTGTCCCCCTATATGGGTAGCAGAGGTAACTACCTGTGACAGGCCCAACATAGACATGAGTTGGAGGAAATTCTTTCCAAAGTGCGAGAGTTCATCGTCGACCCAGGCATTGAAGTCACCCAGTATTAACCATCTGGGCGACTCCAATGCCATGTCAACGATGAAGTCCATGAATCCTCAGGAATTCTCCACCATCGCCAGGTAGCGGTAGATGAGGAGAATCCTAAACTCTGCACCTGCTGCCAGGATACACTCAAAAGACCTGGTGTTACCCACCGGCACCTCCACAAGACTCAGATCTGATCTAAAAAAGATGGCCACTCCCCACCCCTATGATCCAATCTCGGACGGTGCATCACCGAGAACCCAGCCAGAGCAGCAGAGTCTAAAATAGGACCTGCATTCTCATCCAGCCAGGTCTCGGTGATACATGCCAGGTCAGATGTTGCAACAAGATCTGCGATAATAGCAGTCTTGTTCCTAATAGACCTGGCATTACATAGCACCGTCCAAGTTGGATGGGTTTTTGGAGAGGAACGCAGTACCTGCCCACAATCTGTGGAGCCCTTGGGTATGGGAATCAGGCAAGGAGGACCCCTCTTCTGATCCCATTTCACCCCAGGGCATCTCCTCGACCCAACTACCCCTATCTGCCCACCCCCCTCCAATCTCCCACTCTGTCCAGCCCACCCATCCCTTAAGCGCCTTCTCGCTATACCCGCTATGCGGCAGTTATTAAGGACGTCATTAGACAACCGGGGACAGTAAAAGGGACGGAGGTCCCGGAGCAGAGTGGGGGAATAGTGCCTGACCGTTGTAAACCCCATTAAACACATCTTTAACATCAATTATCTAATAAACTAACTCAAATAAACACACCTATCAAATAAGCTCTCCTTTTTCTCTCACAAAGAGGAGGCAAAAATATACATAAAACTAAAATAAATCCCAACTCAAAACTAACCCTAAACAATGAAATACCTAAAACAATTTTGTATTTTTAAACTCTGAAGCACCTCTCACGTGCAGCAGTGCAATAGATGTTATAAAATCTCCCAGAACTACCTCTCACATAGCAGGGGACCAAATTACTAAATCAAATTAATAATTATACACACTAAAATTAAAATAATATAAAATATATATCCCTCTCACCACCCTCAAAATTCATAAAAGAGCAAAGAAATCAATTTTCAGAATGTTCAAAGCAAAATAAAAGTCAAATAAGTCCAAATAAATAATATTACACACAAAAGTCCAATAATAGGGATCCAAATCCAGTCCCAACAAAGGAACCTGAAGGAGTCCACAAATCCAGCAGCGACTGTATTTCAAGGACCAAGCTCCAAACAGTCAGTTTTCCAGAAAACAGGTAGATCAGGGCAAAATGTGTTACCTCTCACGGGTGAAATAATTCAAAGAGTAAACATATTGCAGTTTGCTCATTAAAAAATCGATCCAAAAGCTTGTCTCTCCAGATGCTGATGATAATATTCCCGTTCCCAAATGAGCTCTCACCTTCAAATGAAAATGGCAAGCCCCAAAATAAAAATCTCAGGCTAAGCAAACTGTAAAAACTCATGATCAGACCAAGTTGGAGACCAGGAGGCAAAGCAGAGTTAATCCAGAGCACCCAGGAACCAAATGTTCAGTTCCTTCACTCTATTAGATAGTTGACAGGCAGGCAGCAGTTCTTCAGCGTTCCGATTCCACCTAAAAGACGGCTTCAGGAGGGTCCTCGCCTAACTCCTGATACCTCTTTCCAACCCCGCTCCCTGCTATGGCAGCCCACCGGCTACCGAGCAGTGGAAAACGGAAGAGCTGCACATACAGCTGCCCTACGGCAGCGGCACAACAGCACACTATTGGTTCAAGGTCAGGACCAGGAAGGTCTTTCTCCCGACAACCGCCTAAACTCTTCCGACCTCAACTTTAACTTCAGACTTCGTCGCTGGCCAACCACTCCTCTCTGCTCACCCCAAAGTACTCCACGTTTCAGGTAGCACCACGCTTCACCTTAATCCACCTCTGGGGCTCCAAAATCTGCTTATCACACACATACAGTGTCGGAAGTTCCACAGATAAATATTCCCTCAGTATCCAGTACCCAGCTCAAGTTATCCAGGCACAGTTCATGAATCCAAACCACGATCCAAAACAATGACGCAAGCGCAAATGCAACCGGAGATAAAACGAAAAACAAGATAATGAAATAACGAAACAAAATAACTAAAATTAGGCTCAAAAGGATAACTAACACTACGATAAAACTCAAACTTTGGCTCCTGTTTCTGGAGGCTAGCCCAGCGTGGCCGCCATCTTTTGCCCTTTGGTCAAGTGACACGCAGGACCAAGGATAACATTTCTGTATTCCATTCCAACCTGAGCACAGCAATCATGTAAAATGGGCTTTTGTGTGAGATTGTAAAACCCAGTTTAACTATGAGAATCTGACATCAAAGATCATTAGGAAAATAAGATTTTTGGGAAGTGCAACAGTGCCATCCACTGGCATAAATGCTGTGGGAATTTTGCTCACTTTATCAAGAGTTACAGAGAAGTCTTCCGGTTCTGTTCCCACAGCAGATGGCTGCTTAGGAAATCTGCTCCATTCACCCCAGCAGATTTTTCCCCTCTTATCTGTTAAATCAACTCAAATTTATAAATACTTGTGAGCATGAACAAGAGGGGAAACAAGGATAGCAAGCTCTCATCTAATCGGAAGCCTGACAACAGTACTATAGATCAGAAGAAATTTGACTCGGAGACCTCAAACCTTGATACCACGTTGCCACAGGCCACAGCTACCACAACTAAATCAACAGCTACAATGCATTGGGCTCTCAAGCCTAAAACAAATAAGAAAATCAAACTGGATACAATTTACAATGAATTGTGCTCTTTTTTAAGCGGATATCAATCAATTATACGGCGAAATGTGCCGTGACATTACCCAACTTGAACAACTCACTGATGATGCTGAGAGACAGGACACGGCCACCGAGAGGTGACCCTCATTTGCCCAGCACCCCAATGGCAAAACACAGAAAATGACCACTACAGCGACAGTCACTGTAATGGTCCATTTCTGTGTTTTACTTTCACCCAGTGTCCTGCCCCCTCCCCAAATCAACTTTGACCTGGAGTTGAGAATCCTAATGTCTGGGAGAGTGTGGGGGGCACAGCCCCCCACAGAAAACATTGGTGGCTTGGGCAGCACAATACCTGCATCGGTATTGTGCCATCGCTGTGCGGGAGGTAAACAGGTTTACTGTTGACCTTACTTGGTGCTTCCCCACTGAGAATAGGGTTGATGACCTAGAGACCCTGGTACAGCAATTGCAAGACCAAAACAAGCAGCTTTCTGAGTAGCAGGAAGATGCAGAGAACCACGTGAGGCAAAAGAACATGCCTCTCTATTGTATTCCATGGAGGGCTGAGGGCTCAAACATAAAATAATTTGTTTCATACCTGCTCTGTACTGCCTTAGACCTCCCCAGGGGCATGCGACTAGATCTAGAGAGAGTCCACCATGCTCTTGCTCCCAGACCCCTCCTCAGCCACTGCTAGTCCTATTTCTACCATAGCGCAGTTCAATAGCTACGTGCTTAAAGAACAAATTTTATTAGCTGCATGGTGCAAACAAAAGATATACCTTGGCCAGAAATGTTTCTATGTGGACCACGACTACACCCCAAAAACTATGAGGCTTCACATGGCAAGTTTACCTCTGCTGCCAGTTTTAAAAGTACAAGGCCTAAACTTTACCACCCTCTACCCGGCGAAGCTAGTGGTTTTGTCTCCAACTGGTAAGACTGTATTCTCCTCCACAGAAGAAGCCTGAGAGGAATTAACTAAACATAGTATCACCTTTCCTGAACATCTGGGCACTTTTAATAACTCAGTTGCACAGCCACCTCGATCGCAGACACAAAGTAAAGCTCAGAATGCAGCCAGAGACCTGAAACAGTGCCTTGCAGCATATCAAAGGAAGGACACCAATGCTGTACAGACCTGAGAGCTGAGACTCACTATTGCTGTTGTTTAGGCTTCTCCTAATCTTTGCCTCAGATGAACTGGCTTCTAGAACCGAGGTAACGGAAAGGGAGGGGGAGTCGGGGGGAGGCAATTGGGCTAGGATCTATCTCCCAGTCCAGGGACTCCAAAGGTGGATCCGATTCTAGACTATGAGGGGGTTCCACTCCTTTATAAATATATTACACTCTACAGATCTGGGATACCTGTGGTCACTTGTCGTGATTCCCCCAGGAAGCCATATCTGCTCTTATTCCCCCTCTCTCTCTCCCCCTCTATTTGTATGAGGCCAGAATATGCCAAATATTAACCAGTCTTTATGGGCATGGAAACCATTGTAGGTTTAGGACATGTACCAGCCACTCTTTATATGAGGAGGTGACAATGCCCATGGAACTTTCCAGGAATATGGCTGCGTGACTCTGGGGGAACTTATTGAACATACTATAAACATGTGCTATTCAAGGACAGCACACATATTAACCCATGGGGGCTGAATCTTGGATTTCTGAGTCTTACACATTGGATTACAGTGACAGCTATCCACGTTGTTTGTTTTGGGGGGGCAATAAGTTTTAGACAGGCTAAGTGTTACAAATGCCGCTGGAGGTTAATTATCCTAATTTCTTTCCCATACTTTGACCTTTCTTCGAGCACTCAAAGGTAGCTCACCCCCCTTCCTCTTTTCCTTCCTTTCTTTTTCCCTCTCTCCTCTCCCCCTTTTCCTCCCTTTCTTTTCTTTTGGTGGAATAGGGGCTTGATGGCAATTAAAACAATTAATGGGGACTTAAGACGGGAAAAGTTGGTTTTCTAGCCATTCAGTCACAAGCTAGGTTGAGGGCTTCCTTTTTTCCCCTCCCTTTTGTTTTGGCTTTTCCCTTACTTAACAATTTATGTTTGGGACTTTGGCAGCCCACAGGGTGCCCGAGATGTGTGAAATCCCAGCCTTAGCCCCCTAACTGGATTGAAGCTCCATTCCACCTCTGCTTCTCCAGACTTTGAAGGGGAACATTTTAGAGTTTCCCCCACCTTGGAAGTTCTTTGAATCAGCTTTTTGACCTTAATATCGGAAAGCATATCTTTAACACATTGATTAATGGATTTAGTCATATCGTATATAATAATCTCTTGTTTTGTGGTTTTATTACTCTCTATTTTGCCCTGTTGGCAATCAATTTATTGTAGAACAGTTACTATGTTGTAGTGCAGTGCATTTTGCTCAGTGTATGCCTTGTTTTTTGGGACATTGGAGAGCATGCAAAGTCTGCTCCCCCTTGCTCCATGGAGAGTGATTCAAGGAAACTGGGCCTTACGTGGGGAAGGTTGACATTATTATATGAGATTTTAGTATCTAAATATGATTTCCATCTTAAAAGGAGTGGAAGTGGGATAGTTTTCCTTTCATATATCCTGCTTGTGATAGGCTGCTGGCAGTTGCCTAATTTTGAGGAGATCGACCCTTTTTTGCATCCCCCTTTAGTTATTTTAATGATTAGTACCACCTTGATTTTGTCATTTAATGTTAACGGCACCAATAACCCTATTAAAAGGAGACATCTCTTATGCCTTCTTAGGCAGGAAAACCCTGAGGCCATATTATTACAAGAGACGCACCTCTCTCAAAATAAACATCTCAAATTTAAATTGTTAGGTTTACAACAAATGATATATGCAGCACACTCCTCTAGTAGATAGAGGGGTGTGGTGATATTAATTCCCAAGGGTGTGCACTTTACCCTACATAAGGAGATAATAGACTGGGAGGGTAGGTATGCTGTTGCAGTAGGGGTACTGAACTCTGTCCCAGTTACCCTGGCCTCGGTCTATTTCCCTCCCAGTTCATCCAGCCAGATGGCCAAGAAATTGTTTAATGATATTCTAACCCACGGCGAGGGTATGTATATCATTGGGGGGATGTGAATGTCATGTTACACACAACTTTGAACACATCTTGCCCTGCTAAACATAGGGACTCCCCCATACAGAAATATTTTAAGTCTGCCTTACCTGAGATGGGTCTGTTGGATGTCTGGCACCATTTCATCCCAGGCATTCAGGATTTCACCTATCACTCACAGAAGACACATACCTTGGCCAGGTTGGATTGTTTTATCTCCTCTGTAGAACACCCTGATCATATACGGGATATTGATATTGGGGCCTCTATATTATTGGATCACTCCCTGCTCTACCTTAAAATAGATGTAGAGAAACCCAAAAGACACTCCTTCTGGCATTTAAATTTGATGCACTTACATACAGCTAGTTAAGGACTTCATCCCTAAAACTTTGGGGGACTGCACCTCACCAGAAACATCTCTGGTGGTAAATTGGGACACCCTCAAGATGATATTATGAGGTGAAATCATAAGATACTCTACTCACCGAAAGAGGACACAGGAGTCCAACCAGATCAAATTACAAGCAGACTTCGTAAGCTTACAAAATAAATACAACCAATGGGATCTGGCTGTTAAAACACAGCTAGATCAAACCAAACAGAAGCTTCAAAAGATAATAGATCTCAAAATAGAACAGCAACTATTGTATCTGAGACTCACATCTCAGGAGGGTGGTCCCTGGGGTGCCAGGAATCAGCTAGACTCCTGCGAGGGGTGAGACAACAATCTATGGTCAGTAAGATTCGGGATCTCATTACTGGCCGTATGCTATCCCATCCTAGGTACATACAACAGGCAATGGCAGATTTTTATAAAGCTCTATACATGGCAGAAATACAAGGTTCCCCTCAACTACAAAACTCGTCCTTGCCAAGACTTTCTCCCACTCAGGCAGAGCATCTTCTTCACCCTATTACTGTTGAGGAGATCTGGGGGGGTCCTTAAACTGACTAAATCTCAAAAGGCACCTGCACCAGATGGATACCCAGTCGAATTTTATAAAACATTTAAACAATTAATCACCCCAACCCCCCCAGGCGGCATTCAGGGACAAGCAAGAGGGTAACCCTCCTCCACCTTCTTGGAGATAAACAGAAATAGTTGCTATCCCTAATCCTAAAAAAGACCCTGCCCTATTAGCCTCTTACTGTCTGATTTCCAAATTAAATTGTGATTACAAACTGTTTATGTCTATTTTAGCACATCAGGTGGATATTTTACTACCTCAGCTTATCAATGGAGATCAGGTAGGGTTTTTCTGGAGATGCCAGACCCACAGTGCAGTCCGATGGGTCCTTTTACCAACTGAATATGCAGTGCAAAGGCAGATACCCCTAACCCTTCTCAGCCTTGATGCTGGCCCTTCCTGTGGTCGGCCCTCCGCCACTTTGCCTTTTTCAGACAAATTCATTGCACAACTTCAAGCAATGTCCCAATCCCCCATAGCCTACCTTAAACTAGATGGTTCCCTTTCACCACCCTTTCTCTTATCTAGAGGCACTAAACAGTGATGCCCACTCTCCCCACTTCTTTTTGCCCTTTAACTAGAGCCACTAGCAGTAAACCTCTGAACCCTGGATACAGTAGAAGGAATCCCACTGGCAGAGAGGTCTCACAAATTAACATTATTTGCAGATGACATTCTTTTGTCTCTCACCTTACCCAAAACATCTATCCCAGCAGTGTGGGAACAATTGGAAGCTTTCAGTAGGCTATCCGGTTATAAAATAAATAGTTCCAAGACAGAGGTTTTAACCTACTCATTTCTCCTTTCTGGGAAGTTGAGATCGCAGTTCCCCTTCCGGTGGTGTAGGCAGGAGCTCAGATATCTGGGTATTAAGATACTGTACCTGCTAAGCTAATATGTCTTGAAGTGGTAAATTTTGAACCACTGACACAGCAAATTACTGCTGATCTGGCTCTGTGGGCCCACCTCGTGATGGGGATATGGACTTGTGCCGATACTATTCAGCAAAATATATTCCCCAGTCTTTTTTTCTTTATACAAACCCTACCTATACTACCCTCTAATATTTACTTTCAGACTTGGGAAAAATTAACTCCTCAGTTTCACTGGGGGGGGGCACCAGGCCACATGTAAAATACACCTCCTTGCAGCTCCCATGGACTCAAGGGGGACTTGGTCTTCCCAGAGTGAAGAGATATGCTCAGGCTGCCCAACTCTGAATAGCTTTGCTTCATTTGATTCCCTCATACTCAGCACATTGGAAAGACATAGAGGACACTCTTAATGGTTTTGAGACTCTCCCAAGACTTATTTTGAAAGAACCTCTAGACTGCCTCCCCCGAACCATGTGCAGGGGTTTACTTCTGTGTACTTGACTACCTGGGTTAGGACATGATGCCACTCTTTTCTACCAGCTGAAAAACAATATATCTCAGCACTTGCTGGACAGGTTCTTTTATTTGGTGGAGAACTGGCCAATGCTCTATCTAAGTGGGAGAATTATCACTTATGCTATGTATTTCAGATACTGGGCCCTATCAGAATACAATCCATCTCATATCTACAATCCAAATATAAACTACCAGGGACTCAGTATTGGTTATACATGGCTCTGTGAAATAAACTCCTCCCAATGGAGGAAGATTTATCTAAGCAGATGGAAGCTTCTTCAAAATTAACCCAGATAGTCATCCATCATCTGAAGGGAGGGGTTATGGACCATATTATCAGCCAATTATATCAGGCACTAGGTCAATGTAACCCAGATTTAGAGAACCCGGTGTGGGTTAGATGGAATAAAGATATAGGCTCTGAGGTTCCCAAGGAGTCCTGGGATAAGACAGCTCAATATTACTCTAAGTGTTCTTCAACCATATACTGGAAGGAGTATGGTTGGAAGATTAGATCTAGGTTCTTCAGGACCCCAGATATCACAGTGAATTACTGGGGGCTGAGGTATGGGGATGTGGGGAACTCCTAGTAGAAAATTAACATATTTTTTGGTCATGCCCCTCTATCCAAGTATACTGGCAGGACATTTTGGGGGAGATAGACAATATCTTCAGATTACCAGTGCTTTTGACACAAGTCCTTGTACTAGTGGGTGTTCTGCCTATGAATCTTAAAATAGAATGTAGCACATACAAACTCATTACACACCTTATACTCATTGCTAAAAAGATTATTTATTTATTTATTTATTTATTGGCATCTCAGATAACACCTTTGAGCTAAAAGCTCATTTACAAAGGTTCCATGTTGTAAGACAATAGGCAAGGTACATAGACATTACAAAACAGATAGGGGTATATACAGCAGGCAAGTATATTATGGTACATACAGATACAGATGCAAGCAAGTACAGTTAAAATACATCAGGTAGGAGAGGTCAACTTCATTGCAACAGCACTAAGAGCATACCTAAGGTGGACAAGCAATTTATAGTAGTAGATGAGCTTTAGAGCATGCAGGTAGAGTTATGGAGAGTCAGAAGTGGTGGTGACCAAAGGAGGAGGAGAACAGAATAGATGGGAGTAGGGGAGGGTGGGGGCAGAGACAAAGGGGTGACAGAATAAGGGGTTGAGTAGTCAGAGGGAGGGATTGGATAGGAATCTACCCAGGGTTAAGTAAATAGGTGATATGGCAGGGCTGGGTAATGTGGGGGAAGAGGGATAAGGAAAGGGTTTAAAGTGGGGGGTGAGATGAGGTGGAAACTGGGGGAGGGAGGTGGAAATTGGGGGATTAACATTTATGAAGAGAAAGCAGGAAGGTGGGGGGAATAAAGATGGGATGTGGGAGTAAGTGCTCAGTGGGGTCACACCAGGCAGGGGAGGAAGTGGTGGGGAGATGAGTGCTATGCAGGACAGATAAGCTGTCAATAACAGTAAGATTATGCACAGGTGATGCATTTCCAGTTACTAAGAGTGGCCAGGTACTGCAGCAGCTTGGCCTTAAATGGGCGTAGTTTCATTTCCTCAATCAGCTCAGAGTTAAGGGAATTTAGCCAGCAGAGGGCCCTGTATTCGAAGGACCATTGCTCTAGTGAGGTCCGGCAGAATGAGATAATGAAATCTGCCTGTGTGAGAGTTCTTACATTGTATGTGTGACTACAGAAGGTTTATTAATAATCTGTGGTAACTGTTAATTGCTTAGAGGGACCACTGTAAGCAACCAAATTGAAAAAAGGGTCTGTAAAGGGACATCTAGAAGAATAGGGAGAATACCAGAGTCTACACAGATTTTGAACCAGGCTGTTCCATGTTCTGTAGGGAGATGGCCAACTCAGGTGTTACGCTGCTGCCCCAAAGAGACTATGATGCCTGGGTCTTCCTTCTTTGTGTAATAGCCAAGGAAAGGTTCAGATTTGGCCACAAGACTTAAGACTCATATTGTGCCCTCATCCAGAGCTAGAGGGATGCCCAGGATTCTTGTGGCAGTGGTGCAGTTGTGACCTCAGTGAGCATTCTATAGGATGAGGAGGGTATCCCTGTCCACCCCCATCATGGATTGCACTTATGGGTGGGTACTGTAAGCTCAGTGGGCCTGATCCCAGGAGTGGGTTCATGACAGTCGTGTGTAATTTATTGCTTGATTTGATATTGCCAGAAACTGTACAAAGGTAGAAAAGTTAGAAATATGAAGCACAGGATTCCGGAACATGTAGAGACATTGAAAGGGAGAGGGACAGTTGTCCAGCTGCATGTCACTTTAAATAATGTCCAGACTTCTAACTCATCTTTGCTTGAATTCATTGCAATAGAACATGTTCCAGTGGATGCAAGAGGAGGTGACAGATTAAATATCCTCCTACAAAAGGAATCAAAATGAATTTCTGAGCAAAAAATGATAAAACTAAGTGATCTGAATAATCAACTGGACTGCATGCCTTTCCTATAATGAGTTAGATTGTCAGCTAATGCACACACACACACACACACACACACACACACACACACACACACACACACACACACACACCATGGCCTAGTTTCAGAAAGTGGAAATTCACCAGAATCATACTGTTATGAGAACATTGTTGTTTTGTACTATGATGAGACACAGCAGTAAACAGGGTTGTGCAGTTACCTACTGATAAGGGGTAGTTATGAGAATTCTAAGGTTGACATGTGAGACATGAGCTGGACAAGCAGCCTTGGAAATGTTGCTAAGACATCTGAGTTTCATAAGGGTCCATGGATGTATCACATAACTATACATGAAGCTGGGTAGAAGTATGGTTCCAAGAGAAACAGGGAAGTTGAAACATGGATTCCATCTTAAGAAGACCTCTGTACCTGCGACCCACCTCCTCAGAGAAGGTAATGTTGGCCAGGTAATCTATCTGTAAGTTGACTGCTACATATAATTTTATCTGTGAATCTCTGCTTTGCTTTGTAATGCTATTTCTGTACAAAGTGTAGAACAAGTAAATTTCCCTAACAAGCCTGAGTCATGTGTAGTT
Organism: Neoceratodus forsteri; assembly: GCA_016271365.2. Taxonomy (NCBI): domain Eukaryota; kingdom Metazoa; phylum Chordata; order Ceratodontiformes; family Ceratodontidae; genus Neoceratodus; species Neoceratodus forsteri. The sequence continues at coordinate 759,299,273 of CM057455.1, read as the reverse complement.
ATTTGTGACTTGCATTATGGTCAGGTGTACCCCAAATTTATCATACAAATTGGCGACTCTTGGTGCGTTCCCCTGGGAATTTGTGAAGGGGGGTTCTGAACCCAAATGCAGTTGTGCCATTAGCAATGCAATGCAAGATGTGGATGGCAATTTTAAAAGGTTCATAGTTGTTGTAACTCATAGCAGAAGCGCTAGACATCACCCGAGTGTTATTGTAGGGTGTCTAGTTCACAGCCTAAATAGGATCGAGGTTTGCTATGCAGGATGGAGGGTTTTATTGTTGCTTCTGATGCTTAGCATCTATGCAAGGAAGCTAGACATAACAAAGACCCCTGGATATTTGTTAAGAAACAGTGTTGTTTTGAATCAGGTAAGAATTTTACTGTTTTGACTTTGCAGGGCAAAATCAAATGCATTTGGAAATCCTTGGCAAAGATGAAAAATATTAACTGTAAACTGTGTATAGTAAATGAACAACAAAAGGAGTTAGACAGACAGCCAGGATACTTAAAATGTAAAATCTGTGATAAGTTCAGCTTCGAGCTGCAGTGCACAGACCAGCAAGGAGCCATGCTTACCGAGACAGATTTTTCCAAATGTCACCAAACGTATAGATTACAAGGGCAAGTTTTGAATGAAAAAGGTTAGGGATAAGAAGGAAAACAACAGCATACTAAATAACCTTTCAGTTTAACTTAATTTGTTCAACTTTGGCAGCTTTCCACACTTCTATTTTACCTTATTTACCTTGGTTTTATAGCCCAGTCTTCTAATGTTCTTTTTGACTCTTTTTGATTATCTCTCCTTACACTTACACACTGCTGCAAAAATGTAGGGAACAGCTTTTGCTTTCAGTGTTGTTTAATGCATTTTACAAATGCTCAGATGCTGTACTACAGCATGTTCTATTAATCTGAAGTGGCATTTTTCTACTCTGATTAGCAAGTAGAATTCCAAGGCTAACATCATCTCAATCATTACTGAGAGACTGTTTTTGTGTACAATGTAAAACCTGTGATAAGTTCAGCTTCAAGCTGCAGCACACGTACCTACAAGGAGCCATGCCTACCAAGGCTGATTTCTCCACATGTCACCAAAAGTATAGGAAACTAAAAGGGCAATATTTGAATGACAAAGGTTAGTGATAAGAAGGGAGACATCAGCATGATAAATAGCCTTTCACTTAACTTTGTCTACTTTGGCAGCCAACCACACTTCTATTTTTTCTTATTTTCTTTATCTTGCTTGGTTTGATAGTCTAGGATAGATATCTTCTGATCTTCTTTTTGACTCTTTTTGACTACTCTCTCTCTCTCTCTCTCTCTCCTTACACATACACACTGCTTCAGAAATGTAGAGAACAGCTTTTGCTTTCGGTGTTGTTAAATGCATTTTTAGAAATGCTCAGATGTTATATTACTGTGTGTTCTATGCATCTGAAGTCACATTTCACTACTCTGATTAGCTAGCAGAAATCCAATGCCAACGTTACCTCAGTCAGTACTGACTCTGTGTGTGTGTGTGTGTGTGTGTGTGTGTGACAGAGAGAGAGAGAGAGAGTACAGTACTGCAATTAAGAATACAGTATGTTTGTTCTCTGCATTTAAAGACATTCCTTAGATGTCTTCATGCTTCTGATAATGGCATTATGTCATATCTTGGTTTAAATATTTTTAACATATTCTGCTTTGAATATTTTTGCATTATTCTGTGCTTGAATGTGTATGCATTTTTTTTTATATGAAAGTATGGTGTGGTATAAACTAATGTGATTTAACCCCTAACCCTATCCTTATTACTGAACTTATCTCTTATTAAAGGACGTATTCTAGGCAGCTGGCAGTCTGCCACAACATTCACTTGTTTGAACCTAGCTGATGGTGGTCAGTTTACTTAAATATATTAAACTGTGATACAGGATAAAAGAAGGTTATTCCCTACTGTTATTAGTTTGCTTATTTTGAAGTAATTTGTAGCTTTTCCAGTGCATTAGTATATTTGTACCATCTCAGTTGCAAGGGCATCCCAAGTCTTGGTATACCCCTATTGTGTAATCAAAAGGTTTTTCTTATACTATACCACTTGTTATTTCCTTTTCATTTTATTCTCCTTCTAGAAAGGGGAAGGGGCATAATTCCAAAAGAGACATGTTTTAACTAAACTGTCTCATTACAGGTTAATCTATCAGTCTTGAGTTCTCAGCAAAGAGAACAAGAAAGAGAGACTGGCTAAAATCCAATCCATAGACTGTTTGGAGTCTGTTGTAAAGGGCTAATTAAACAGAATGAAGTTCATATTCTGAAACAATTTTTTTCTTATCATTTTAAAGGTTTTGCCATCTTATCATGAACAGAATTTCCCTGTGTTATGGTGCACACATAGTCCATGGTATGGACATGACACTACATCTCGGGGGGGGGGGAGCCCTAAAAACCTTTGTGTAGCTCTTCCATAATAGAGTTTATTATTTTATATAAATAAAAAAGAGAGGGGAGATGTACACAGACACTGTGCCCATTAGATTGTTTATGCAAAAATGGCCACAGACAAATGATTTCATATCAATCTGTTTAAATGCAGAAAAACACTGTACAAATGGTGGCAGATGCATACCTCTCCCACAAAACAAATTCACTTTTGTAGAAGGTATTTACATTGTTCACCAGAGAAGAGGGAAGTGTAATGCCACAACTGTTGCCTTTCTGCTGTTACCAACATTGGTGTGATTCAACATGTAAATAAAATGTTCATAGACAAGTTTGCCATGAAATGTAACTAGACCTAGGAGATCAGGTGTTGGTCAAAATCTATGATCAGGAGGGACCCTTCACCAAACAATGAGAGGCATACCATGTTATAGACAGGTGCAGACCCAGTGTACGAAGTAAGAATTGCAGAAGCAGAAAGGAAACAACTCAAGGTCAAGTGATTTCATGTAAATCAGTTGAAACTGTTTACTAACCTACCAATGAGGGTGGAAATGCCTTCCTTTCTATTCCTCCCCCAGAAATCAAGTGGTAGCAAAACTGGGTGGCAACAGATGTCAAACAATTATGAACTTTATGTGTGCTTTGCTGGCTAGTACTCAGGGAATACCAGCTCTATGAAAAATAATACATCATTGTTTTAAAGATCAGCATTAATGTATTAAGGAGGCAAGGTTCTGAAAGCCCTCCTTTCTAGTTCTTTTTTTTTTTTCAAACACCATGCTAATCCCATGGCACTTATCGAAAAGAGTAGGGGAATGTTCCCGGTGCCCTGGCCAAATTTCCCACATTCATTAAACAAAATACCACTAACAGCTTAAACTGGTTCAATTTCAGCTGCTTACCATCTGTATCCCCACCCCCCCCCGGGCACCCCTGAAAAAGGGACTTCTAGGCCCAGTGGGCTTACCGGGTCAACAAAATTCAACAAACAACAAACAAACAAACAATCCTAATTGCTCTATAGCATTAATCCATGGGACTTCAAGTGACCATGCTGCATGTCATCTATGATTCACCCATTTTCTCACATATGCTGTGGTGGCAAAGACTGCCTAATAATTATGAAGAATATGTTGCCCTTCTGGACTTTACAGAGACTCATTAAGAGACATTGCATACTTTCCCCTAATAAAATGCAATTCAAGGGAAGAAGGCACATGCTTGGACAACATTGTTTCTGCTTACAAAGAACCTTTGTATACATATTTGTTCTGGACAATGACTCCATGGTAGTTGACCCAGTGCAACGCTCAGATACAGGCACTTATAAACTGACAATTAAAGACATAAACAAGGGCAACCCAAGTACTGCATTACACAGTACTGTTGTGTGGCAAAGCATCAGTTTACAATTAACAGTAACATTTTCCAATGACACATCACCACCTGTACTAGAGATTACTGTAGAAAATGAACTATGGGTAGCCCGGTGGTGCTCAGGGTTGAGGCACTGGATGCCACACCTCACACTTTCCAGGTGTTTGGGGTTCAGGTATGAGCCCAGGTTGATGGGATTCGACAGGGGAGAGAGAGGATTGAGCATCTAGGGGACTGCTGTTCTCTCTCTCAGGGAAAGAGGGATTGCCATCCCACTCATCGATCTCTCTCTGACAGAGGCTGAAGGAGATGCGAGTCAGGAGGCATGTTGCCAATGTATGCCATCAGCAGGGAAGTGGGTGGGGAACAAATGGAGGAAAAAGAAGCTGGCAGGCTCTGTGATGGCTCTCCTGCACCTGTTCCAGCTCCCTGGATATCTGGATTTCACTCTGAGGGTGGGGGAAACCAATGCTCCTTGGCATAGGCCCTGTCATGGGGGGACCTGTGGGAGATTGCAGGGGAAGTCAGAGGGAATGGAGAGACACAGACTGAGTCCCTCTGAGGGAGGGACTGGAACCACCTGCCAGGCTCTCAAGGAGCATAAGAAAATTATAGAAAAAAAATAAAAATAAAATGAACAATGACCTATAGTGGGACATGGCTCATGTAGTGGTCTGACTTGCTATTACATTTTCTGGGACTTTATAGAATAATGTACTGTTGTATGCATACATATGTTGTTTTTCATATGTGAATTTGCTTACTTTGGGTTATAATGCAATGTGGGCCTTGTGTGGGAACAAATGTATATTTCTTTACTTTTAAATGTTATATCTGCCTATCAGACAAGAGCACAAGATTCTGTAGCCGAGCAATAAACCTACCCGCAGCATGGCATATTCTGCTCTAGGCATCTACAAGGGCTGGACTGAATTGTTGGGTCTGTGTCAGGTCTATCTGAGTCAGTTTGGAACAAGGACAATTTAGAGGCCATAATGCATTATATTGGGTACTGCAAGGCTCAAGCAAAGTGTAGAGAGCCTATGCTACACAGTCGTGATGGTTTATCCATGGAAGAAACATTTATTTTTATTGTTAAGCTTCATATCATGCTAGACCCAAAATCCCATAGCTATGCAAAACAGGAGACCCCAACATGGAGTCTTCCACATCTGACAGGTTTGAGACCTGGAAGGACTTACTGGCATTACAGTATCTCAGGCCTATGCATTATTTAGAGCATCAAAATGCAGGTAAAATTACAAAATCTATGATTCATAGGATAGAAGACCCAGAACAAAATTAGAAAAGACCTGCTACTTATGCTATGGTTGATGATGCACGTCTGTTCATTGCAACACAAACTAAGGTCAATGCATTAGTTGCAAACAATCTTTAAAGGACTGATGCAAACATATAGGTAAAGGAGGAATATGCACAGCCTATGGGAGCAATGATTTATTATTAGCTCATGAGATGAGGAAACAAGGGAAGTTCCCTGGACTCATCTCAGATATCTGCTTGACCAAATGGTATTACCCAGCCTGTCAAAAATGTTCTTTTGTAAGAGCTATATATTTGGGATGTGTTACCATGCACTCTATACCAGTGGGTCATGTAATAGACAGGATACCCTGTACATGTTTTTCACTTTTTATTTCCCAGTATTTGACCCTGATGTGTCTCTATTTGACAAACTGTCTATGGTCCATTCTGTAGGTTACTTGGAAGGTAATATCTACAAGGAGCTGGTGGACACCCTTCCTTCATGATGTACAACCCCATCACAACCTTGTGGCAGGTCCCACATAGTGCTTGCTGTTCTGTAAGAGGACACTGTGACCACTGTATGCAGCATTGATGGTGGTATCCAATGGAACATAAGTGTTCTGTCAGTCCAGAATGACACATGCCCACTGCAGCTCCCCAAAATAGTGCCTTCCCATAGCAAAAGTCTCCTACAGCATGGCTGGTCAGTATTGCCTAATTATAGACACATTAATTTTTTGCTTATGGGACATTGGCATGCCTGGTGACTACTACACATTTCTGCTTCATATTTCTGCTAACACTGCCATTTGTTAAATGGTTATTCTTCCAGTGCCAATTAATAAAGAAGAGTACATTCTTAGTGAACCTGGCCATCAGAATAATGTCATAAATTATATTCCAATCTTTAATGTGCTTATTTCTCCATTTTAATTTCATTTAGATTTAGAAATTAAACTGTTAATCATGCTACAAATTATTAGTGCTTATTATATTTGAAATGCTAAGCAGCTTTAGATGCCTTTTGCATAAAGTGATCTACTGTAGATTCTTTTTCTTGACAAGAATTTGTAAAATTATTTTATATTTTTGCAAACATTGTCAAAGCGGGGAGTGTAGGGAGACAGCTTAGTGCTGCTTATATAGTATTATTAGGAGTATTCAGTATACATACAGCTTACTGCATCTGACATTATTTCATTATATATTACTATACATATGCCTCATAAGTACAGGCTACACACTATTAACTAGGCCTTTCTGTCATTCTGCATGCAGCTAGATTGTCAGCTAACACACACACACACACACACACACACACCCCCATGGCCTAGTTTCAGAGAGTGGAAATTCACCAGAATCATACTATCATGAGAACGTAGTTGTTTTGTACTCTGAGGAGACACAGCACCAAACAGGATTGCATAGTTACTTACTGAAAAGGGGTAGTTATGAGAACTCCAAGGATAACATGTGAGACATGAAGTGGACAAGCAGCCTTGGAAATGTTGCTAAGATGTCGGTTTCATAAGGGTCCTTGGATGTATCACATAACTATACACAAAGCTGGGTATAAGTATGGTTCTGAGAGAAAAAGTGAGTTGAAACATGGATTCCATCAAAGAGGACCTCTGTGCCTTCTGCATGTCTCCACAGAGAAGGTCATTTTGGTTTTCTTATCTTTCTGTAAGCTGACTGCTACACATAATTCAGTCTATGAATTTATGCTTTGTTTTAATGCTATTTGTATACAAACTGTAGAACAAAGAAATTTCCCTAACAACTGTCTTTAGTCATGTGTGGTTATTTGTGACTGGCATTATGTTTAAGCATACCACAAATTCACCTTACACTGCCCTGCTTGATGAACTTTTGATCACTGACTGGTCTGTCTCAGTTTCCACCAACATAGATGCAGTCCTCTTCCTTTTCTGCACTATATTCAGTTCCATCTGGAACAAGTACACCCCCACCAGGGGTCACATATTTAAGGCATCAACTGTTCCCAGATCTCCATAGACATAATTGCTTCCTTAAAAGCTTGTGACTGTGTGGTACCAAAATAAGGCCTCTGATCACCCGAGGTATTTTTGTGGTATTACCAGTCACTCATTGCCAGTACCAAGACTATCAGTAAAGATATATCAAATCAAACTATTTTGCCACAAACCTTCTGAACATTAACACCCCTCCACTTCTTAATTCTGGAAGATTAACCACTCAGATTTTGATGTTCTCCCCAATCCATCACCCTGGTTCTCAAACCATAGGGCTCACTGACCTCCAACCTGCCTGACTTAATCTCCTCTTTCAACCAGTATTTTACCTCCTGTGCACTCCACTGTCTTCCCCTCTCCCCATGATGCTTTTTCCTTTGTTCTCAACCCCTTCACTCCCCTCTCCAGCTGACCCACTTTACTTCTCACCTGGCTCTTACTCCCCCTTTCCTTCCATATATCCTTCCAACATCTCTGTTGCTGCCACACTATCTGCTCTGCTTCTAGTTACTTCCTAAAAGTTGTATAGTCCAGCGGGACTAGATTTTAACCTCCTTTACCTCTACTCCTGTTGTTGCTGACACAATTTCATCCCTGCTAAACCTTTTCTTCCTCCTTGGAAAGATTACTGGGGCATGGAAGTGTGCCAAGGTCCTCCACCAACCCAAAAGGGAGACTCTTTCTTCACTCAAATAAACCTTTACATTTCTCCCCATCTCTACTGTGGTTAAAGTGCAGAAAAAAATTAAATTTTTCCAGTTCCTCACTTTTTGTTGCCTCCTCCTTTTCCTCTGTCCCTTCCAGGTTGGTTTAAGAAACACTCATTCCACAGGCTTGTCCCTCCTATGACTGACTCTGTCATGAAGGGGATAGAGGTAGGTCTGTTTAAATTTGCAAAGACTTATTTGGATATTTCCTAATATTTCTAAAGAGATTCTCTCTGGTGGCCCTTTGGAGGTACTGTAGGGAGGCAGGGAGTTTCTATAGAGTTACCACAGAAATTTCAGGAAATATATGACCATGCCTTTGGCTGCTACTATACATCTGCAGTGTTATCCAAACTTGCAAAAGCTTAGAAAATGGACAAGAAATTTCCCAGTCTCTGACTTAAATGAGCACCTTACCAAGGTGGGCATTTATGTGGTCACAGAGACCGGGAAATAACAAGACCACTGACAACTTCCCCATTATCAACTGGTATACTTGTGCCAGTTTAGAATAGTGAAAAACTCTGTTTCAAACAGCTACCATTATTTATCTCGCTGACAAAAAATTCAGATCACCCCCTTCCCCACTCATTGATGCTGACCCCCATCCTGGACTGTAACAAGATGTTGGTTTTGGACATGTAACACTGTGTAACTGAGTAAAACACAAGCTACTGTCACTCACCCAACTAAGAAAATATCCTTCATAAAGCAGCCTCCAGCCACCCACCCACTTACCTTCTCCAACTATGGTAGAGTATGGTAGGAAGCAAACTGAATAGAACCGCCCCTCCTGTTATGTCTGCTCTGCTGTCCCCAGTGATGGCACTCAGTGCCATTTATGACTATATTCACTCACACTCACTCTGCCCTCACAAGCCAAAACAGAAACAACCTATTTTTTTTGTTTGACTTTTTTAAATCACCTTGTATGATGAAAAACATTGTATCACTACTATTCTGTCCACCCTGCCATCCCCGAAAACAGCACTCACTGCCATCAGTAATCGCATTCATTCGTACTCACTCTGTCCTCTCAAGCCAAAAGAGAAATGACTTTTTTTTTTAAATCACTTTGTCGGGCAAGAATGATATTCAATGCCACTATCACTCCTGTTCTTTCCACTGTGCCATCTCCGATGATGGCACTCACTGCCATCCATTATTGTGTTCACTCTGCCATCCTGAGCAACTGCCCTACAAGCAAAGTAAACTGGGCACTTCATAAAAAATAAAAACATTCTTACTAAAACTAGTGAAATAAGAAGAATACTGTCACTCAAATTCTGAATAACTCTGTTAACAGCAATGCCCTCTACTGGCAATTCTACCAGTGGAGGTATTACTTTATAAGATTTTTTTTTATTATTCATTTTGCAAATTTTTTGTTAATTGTTTTACATTTTTTGTTTTCATAAATAATTCACATTTAGCCCATTTTGTATGTGCAATAATACTCTCCCAGGTGGATGGTATGGGTTATATTTGACCTTCAGTATGCCTCTGGGTGGTCTGTATAGCCCAATATCATCCACCCTATCTGGTGTTATTGCTTACATATCATTATATGCAACAAACTTGTGAGATGGGTATCTCTGACTTGCCAGTCAGTGGTTCTGCTTCCTCATGTCTCACAGGTACCAACTGAATCATATATTCCTCCAATTTCCACTACCTCAAGAGTACCCTACTCCATTCTGGGCCAAATTCTGTTATCCATTTTTCTTACTGACCTCTTCTCTGTCTGTGTCTTGATGCATAGCCAGATATTCACTGAAGATTCTATACTTTCTGCATCAGGAACCACTGTCTCTGAGCTAGAAACCCCCTTGCAAACTCTAGTGATGATCAGCACTGGTTCTACTCTGACCAACTCTCATTCAGTGCTACCAATTTGTCTCCCATCACCTTTGACGGTATGAACTGACTTCCCAGTCTTCAAAATTCTCAGTCTTGATGACTCTGGATGGCTCCTGTCTTGAAGAAGTCCCTCACTGCAAAAACCTTGACATGTGGTGCGTTCAAAGCCTCACTTGCTCATCCCTAATCCGTGCCATCCATAAAATGCTCCTCCCCAAGCGGGGTGCTCTGTACTGCAATGTATCCTGCCTTCAACTCCCAGTTCTCCATGGGGTACTTCTCAAGAAGATCATCCCAGGGATTGATTATGTGACTGTGGTTACAGTGAAGCCCCAAAACTTCCTTGGTGGGGCTGGACCTCCTCCCCATTCTTTCTGCTGCTTCACTCCAAATTGCACCCTCACTGCTTCCTCTACAACATTCTCTGCCTACCATCTATGGAGGGCACATGCCTCTCCCATGGCACCTCTTTTCTTTCCAAATTCTGGTTCAGTTTAATGTTTGTCTTTCCTCCCTCCTCTGCACTTCCCTCTCTTCCTACTATTCACTCTGATCTAATGTTTTTCACTTCTTCTCCTTCCCAAGGTCTAACACCATTACTGGGAAAGCTACCTTCTCCTATCATCTCCTCCCTTCCCACCTCTGGAATCACTTTCCTCCTGCACAATGCTCCTTTTCCTCTTCTCTCTTCTTCAGATCCCTCCTCTGTGACCTCTGCTTGCACACTTATTTGTTCAGCAAGCATCCATCCTTGCCTTGCCCAGTCATGCTCAAATTTCTGCCCCTTCTATATTTAGTGTTTCTTCCGCCTTACTGATTCTCACCCCATATTCCCCTAGTTGCCTTATTTTTTTTATTCTTTTTATAACTTCTGTATTTTCCTTCTTTTAACTGTTGCCTTTCTGTGCTTGAACCCTGCTTATTTGCACATAATTGTGTCTCTTTTGACTATTTCATTATTGCATTACATATTAACATACCAACATACTATTTGCCAGCAGATTAGGCCTTACGTCTATCGAGTCTGCTCGAACCTCAGATCCCTAGTTGGTGCAGAGGCCCTCCCATCCCTTGTGTTCCAGAAACCCCTATCATCCATTACCACCCCCCTGGGACAGGCCATCATCTGATACATCAACTTTCTGTGTCTGTCCCACCCTCTCTTGAAGCCATCCACTGTGGATATCTGAACCAGCTCACCAGGCAGTGCATTCCAAGGGTCCACCACCCTCTCAGTGAAAAACCTCCTCCTCTTTTCCCCCTCACCCTTCCACCTTCTAACTTCAAACCATGCCCTCTGGTGATACCTCCCTGCTTTAGTCTAAAGATCCCTCCATGTTTACCCTATTTATTCCTTGAGGTACTTGAAGACCTCAATCATGTCCCCCTTGTCTCTCCTCTCCTCCAATGAAAACAGGCAGAGCTCCTCAAGTCTGTCCTCATATGTCAAATCCCCTAGCCCTCGTATCATCTTAGTTGCCCTCCTCTGTACCCTCTCCAGGAGCTGTATGTCCCTCTTCAAGTGTGGTCTCCAGTACTGTACACAGTGCTCAAGGTGTTGTCTAACCAGTCCATTGTACAGCGGCAGAAACACTTCCACAGTCCTAGAGGTGATCCCCCTCACGATGCATCCCAACATCCTGTTAGTCTTGCTAGCCATTCTCCTGCACTGCTCAGAGTTATTCATACATGCATTCACCATGACCCCTAGGTCTTTTTCCCCTATTGAGGCCTCCAGTGCATCCCCTCCCAGGGCGTACCTGTGTTTAGGGTTTCCCCACCCAAGATGTAACACCTTGCACTTGGTGATATCGAAATTTAATTTCCATGTCTGAGCCCAGCTTTTCAGGGTGTCCAGGTCCCCTTGCAGGGCCAACCTCCCCTCTTTACCCTCAACTACTACTCCCATCTTGGAGTCATCAGTGAATAGACTCATTTCACCCTATCACCCTCGATGTCTGATATATGCATTAAACAGGATCGGACCCAGGACTGAGCCCCTGCTGGGCCCCCACTACCAACCTCTAGGTTCGAGAGCTCCCCACAGACCACTACTCTCTGTGTGCTTCCAGCTAGCCAGTTTTCAATCCATCTGACCATTAAAGGGCCTACTCCCAACCCCATCAGTTTCTCCACCAGACCATTATGGGGGACAGAGTCAAACGCCTTGCTGAAGTCCAAGAATAATACATCCACAGGCTTTCCCCAGTCCAGTTCTGATGTTACCCATTCGTAGAACTCCACAAGATTGGTTTGACATGATCTACCTGGCACAAACCCATGTTGCCGACTATCCAGACCTCCCACCTCCTCCAAGTACACCCCCAATCATTCCTTTAGTATACTCTCCATTAATTTTCCCACCACCGAGGTCAAACTGATGGGTCTATAATTACCTGGTACTTCCCTTGACCCCCCCTTTATGGATTGGCACCACATGTGCCTCTCGCCAATCCCTAGGTATCCTCCCTGTCTCAAGTGACCTGTTGAAGAACTCCGCCAGGGGTGCAGCCAGTATGTCCGCCAATTCCCATAGTACTCTAGGATGAATGCCATCCAGCCTAGGAGATTTGTCTTTCTTTAGGGCCTTGAGGGATAACCACACCCTTTTGGCAGAGATAGCATCATCCATCCCCTCCACCTTACTGGCCTTTTTATCCTTATCCTGATGTGACACCCCTGGGGTACTTCTCCCTCCCTCTTGCTCCATTTCTGTTGCTCCCCTGATCCCAATTCACTTGTATGTTTTTGTTCAATGTTGTACTACCTATTACTTAACTATCCCTGCTGTAAAATCCCCACTACCACCAATTCTGGGTTGCACCCAGAAATGAGCCTTAGCTCAGCTGGCCTTCTCCAGACAAAAATGTCCAATAAATAAATTAAACGTAAAGCACCCTTAGTCACTTGTTATTCATACATGCATACCTATTTAGGGAGGAAAAAGGTCATTGGACCATTGAGTTCCTCTATTCCACCATTTCATGGACCATATGATTACCTTTTCTCAATTTTTCTTTAAAGTACATGTTGAGTTTGAACTTGAAAGCCATTATAGTATCATTTGATACCATATGCTCTGGCAGTCTATTTCAAATGTTTACCACTCATTCTGTGAAGTGGTTCTAACTGAGGCTCCCTTGAATCTCAGTCATTCAATCAAAAATTGGTACCTACTTCAATAAACAAGGATGATGTCACGCCATTTGAGGTTAGGTTCAATTATAAAGGTATCCTCTTGACATACAAGATACATGAATACATTCCTTCGTTAAAATTGGTCAAGTAAGTTATTAGACTCATAGATACATAGATACATAGACACTGTCAGCAGATAAGGGCCTATGGCACACCCAGTCTGCCCATTTGAGCTTGTAAGTTCACTTTATGTTTTCCTAGAAGTCTGTTGCCCCTTACCTCTGACCTCCAGAATTCCCTTATGTCTATCCCATGCACTCTTAAATCCAGTAATTGTTTCAGCCCCCACCACTTCCTCTGGCAGGGTGTTCCACTTGTCCACCACCTATTCTGTGAAGAAATTCTTCCTCACGTTTCCTCTGAATTGCCTTCCCTCTAATTTCATCCCATGCCCTCTAGTCCTGGAACATCTTTTTCAGTGGAGAATAGTGTATTCCTGCACCCTTTTCCTCTCTGTTAGTACTTGTATGTCTCTGTTGTATTCCCTCTCTCCCTCCTCTACTCCAGGGAGTACATATTCAAGTCCTTCAACCTGTCCTCATAGGACTTGTGATACAATCAATGTACCATCTTTGTTGCCCTCCTCTGAGCCTTCTCTACCCTGTCTATGTTCTTATATAGGTAAGGTCTCCAGAACTGTACACTGTGCTGCAGGTGGGACCTCACCAGTGTCTTGTGTAGTAGAATTATGACCTCCCTTTTCCTGCTGGTGATGCCCCTGCCTATACATCCCAGCATCCTATTTGCATTACCTGCTGACTTGTTGCACTGTTTCTCTTCCTTGAAGTTATGGAAATCAAGCATAGTGTTCTAGTCATTCTTGTAACAATTCTTTTTTTTTTTTATTTAGTAAGCTTTATTGGTTTAAAGTTTTTACAACAACAACCATCATAGAAACATAGAAACATAGAATTTGACGGCAGATAAGGACCGCAAGGCCCATCCAGTCTGCCCATTTCTTTTTCTACCTTATAAATGTGCCATCGGCCTTTGCTCTACATTATTACATCATTACAGACAACGAGTTAATACATTAGACAGAAAAGCAGTCCTTAGAAAGTACAGATGCATGTACATAATATGTAGTACATAAATAAGGATTATATTATAATAAGTCCAGAAACTTCTTGTAACAATTCTAAATAGTAACACTCTGTGCTTTTAATCGGTTCACAAGGTGGGTTAAAGGGGTATATGAACCAGAGCAGAGATGTAAATGTTTGGAAATGAAGAGAATTCTACTCTTTGCAGTGACATTCAGTGTCTCTTTCTCTGTTTGTCATTGTGCACATTTCTTAATGCAGTCCATCACTTGTATCAACAGTAGTAATGAGTATTCAACAAGACTATTAATGTTATAAAGACATGTGCACTCCTCCAAACACAGGCAACAGCCTATATTAATTTTAAATAAATCTGTACTCAGCATTATAGAAGCTTTCCTTTTTAATCTGTCTGAATTTAGAGGCAGTAATGAACAACTTAGAAATCTACATATGGCACTACTCCAAGTAGAAACTTCATTCTAATAAACATAGTAACTTAAGTTGTTTAGACTCTGTGGTCAACCAATACAAAAGGAAACCAACTGTTTCTGTCAAGCACCTATTGAATTATGTCAATGTGATTGTGAAATAAGAGCAGTCATTAAGTGAGCTTGGAAAACCCTACTATACAGGATCCCTAAAGGCTGGGATTCCCTTGCCAATCTGAGTTTATTGGTTACTCTTAATAGTGCAGACTGAGAAACTTTTATTACTTTTGGAATTGTCAAAGTATAGAAGGGCATTTATACTGCATTAATTTCAGCTTGGCCCTCAATCTACTCCCTCAGTAGAGGCATACAAAAAAGGGTTAATAAATTATATTTTTCAGTAGGCTTTTTGTTACAACTTAGAATCTGAGTATTAATCTTGTTTACTGGTTGTATAGTATATGTGTTACTAATCTACTTCTATTGTGTGTTTAGTATTTAATTGATACAATGACATTTAATACTTATTTCTTGTAAAAGCTACATATGATTATGAGTACTGTGAAGCCCTCTGAGCCCTCTGAAATTGAGTGCTAAAAAGATAGAATTGCCTTGCCCTTCATTTGCCAATTAAATGCACAGATCTGGCAAAGAGTGAATCCTTACTCTGCATGGAACAAGGCATCCTAGAACCTTATGTGGCTAGCTGTATTTCTTTCCCTTTAACTATGGGAACAATGGATAGCAGCACACCAGAAAGAAAATCACTACCTGTGTATGCCAGCCTGCTCCTGAGGTGTAAGTGTGATTCAGTTGCTACAAATTACACCTCTGAGCCATAAGGGTGTGGGTTCTAGTCCCACACCAGGACTCAGGCTCATACTATATTCCAAATGCTGATGTGATGAGCATCTGGGTTTTCATAACAGTAAAGTATCTTCCACAGTGTCTTGGAGAACTGTTTTGCTTCCCAACAAAACCCAAAATCAGTTTAGATAATTGTTCATGGCCATTTGTTAGAGTTTATGAGTGAAATGGCATTAACTACACATTTACAGTAGAGATGCTCAGATAATGCATTATCCATCTCAGGAGATATCCACAGGATAGTCAGATTATCCAGCATTATTCAGTTCTTCTAATTCAGCCTCAGGTCAGATAATTTGGACAGATCGGATACTTATTATCTGACCAAATTAGGCTATGCTGGCACCAGAGACCAGATTGTTGGAGGAGGAAGAATATGAGGAGGAGTGCTTGGCTGGCTGGCTGTCAGTTGTTGGGATCTACCCTGGTTCCAGAGGCCAGGATGGTAGTGGAGAAGGACAAAAAGGAGGAGTACTTGGCAATCTGTCAGTTGTTGAGCTGAATGCTGGTACAAGAGACTATGTTTCTGGAAGAGGGGGGAAGGAGTATTTGGCTGGCTGGCCGTCAGTTGTTGGGTTTTGTGCTGGTACCAGAGGCCAGTTTGCTGGAGGAGATGGAAGAAGAGAAAGAAGAGAAGGAGGAGGAGTTGGCTGGTGACTGACTGACTGACAGTTATTAGGATGCATGCTGGTACCAGAAACCAGGCTGCTAGAAAAGGAATGCTTGGCTGGCTGGCTTGCTGGCAGTTATCAGGTTCTATGCTTGTACCAGAGTCCAGATTGCAGGATGAGGTGTACCTGGCTAGCAGTCTGTCTGCTGTCAGTTGCTGGGTTCTATGCTGGTACCAGTAGCCAAATTGCTGGAGGAGGAATACTTGGCTGGCTGGCTGGCTGACTGTCATTTGTTGAGTTCTACACTGGTACCAGAGACTGAGCTGGTGGAGGAGGAGTACTTATCTGACTGGCTGTCAGCTGATGGGTTCTATACCGATATCAGAGTCTGGGTTTTTGGAGGAGGAGGAGTGTTTGACTGGCTGTCTGCATGATATGGGCGACCCAAGCAGAGAAAAGGAGACATGTAGTGATGTGTGAGGTTACAAGCTGGAACCTGTAGTTGGATGTGTCACCAAGGCCTTGAATGCTGCTGTCAAAGAAGTTATTATTAATTAAGCAATCTTTTCTCAGAGAACAGAGTGACACTTATCACTGCAGCAGATGAAGAATGGCATTGAAGAGATTATTGTAAAAGAAGATATTAAACACTGGTATTGTGGAGGAATTTGTTCTTGTGTCCACTGTCACTGGTTATACCTGCATTAAAAGGGAGACACAAACAGGGAAGGAGAGATTTTTTTTGTGAAAGTGAAGTTATTATGAAAAAAACAAAGCAATCTTTCTCAGGAGAACACATTATTTGCTACTTAGCAATGCAGCAGACAGAAAAGCCCTGAAGAGAGATGCTGGAAGATAGGAGATGGTATGGCTCTGCCTCTATCTGTACTCGGTATGCTAGAAACACAGATTGTGTTACTGTAGGATATGCTTTTCTGGTTGGATGACTGGAACCAGGTTACACACTGGCAACAGAGAATGGGTTGCTGTTTTATAAATGGTTTGAAATAAAACATTAGACACACAATAAGAGTGTGAGATAGCCAGGCAAAGGCCAGTCTGCTACATGGAGTGCACTGATTGTGTGACTGAATCGCAATCATATACTGTACTATTATTATGAAGGGTGCATTATTTCCTCCTCAGTTTTTTTAACAAAGTACAATACTGAGTTTATTGAATTCAGTACATAAGATAATATATACAGTATGCTTATTTAGCACTGGGGTACCAAAATGAAGCCAATCAATATGCAATGAAAAACTTGAGTCAACATTGATATAATGTGGTGACTTGTGACCCACAGTGAAAAATGATTCATGACTGCAATCAGTGAAAACAGAATGAGGACATGGCCAGAATGGGGACAGATCATGAGTGTTCAATACTAAACATCATTACATCATAAAGTAGTACAAAATATGAGAAAGCAATCATCAGCATTGATTGACTTCAAGCACTGACTTGAGAACATCTATGCACTCACTGTCTGATAATTGTAAATAATATTACATAAAGCATCAGGCAGCATTTTCAAATGGCCACGTCCATTTTTTGGATGCAGACGCGTGACATCTGCCCAGATAGTTAGACCACCTAAAAGGTGGTCAACACGATTGCTGCAACTTAGTCATGTACATCCTGTCCTCACTTCAGTACACTACCATTCTCTCATCCTCCCAGCCTTTAACCTATGAAGCCCTTGTCTTAAACATTATCTTGCCTTTCTCCTCCTCTATCTTCATAGCTGGGATCTACTGTCACCCTGGTATCACACCCTCTAATACAATGGATCTCATTACCGCTGTAACTTCCATCTCTCATAAAGGTGAACTATACATTTTAAAAGATGTGAACATAAACTGGCTCTCTCCAACCACTTCCAAGACAGAGGAATGATATCTCCGCCCTCACCCTCTCTCAACTTATCCAGGAACCTACCCGTCTAAACCCTGTCTTTTTAATATCTATATCTCCTCACTGACATCCCCCTCTAACGTCTGGTTGACTAAATTTGCTGATGACACTCGCATAGGCTACACAATTAATAAACCTGAGGATGTAACTACTTTACAATGCGCACTAAATGAATTTGAAAATTGGGCATTAACAAAAAAACTCATGTTCAATATTGAGAAATGTGTTGTAATGCACTTTGGGAAAATAACCCTTTAGCTGATTATCATATGGGCAACAAAAGTCTTAAGGTTGTTGATGATGGGCGTGACCTGGGAATCAGGGTTAAAAATGATTTAAAATTTGGCTTACATTGCCAACATGTAATTAACAAAGCTGGGGGTATACTCCACTGTATTAATAAACATATCAAAGTACAAATAGTAGGGTCCTACTACCATTGTATTCCTCACTGGTTAGGCCTCATGTTGAGTACTGTGCCCAGTTTTGGTCCCCTGGAGACAGGGGTTCCATAAATGCCCTTGAACGCATACAGAAAAGGGCAACCAAAAGAATCAATGAAGTTCAGGGTCTGGATTATGAAAATAGACTAATAAAACTTGGATTATACAGTCTTGAATATCGCAGACTGAGAGGCGATATATGTCTGGTGTATAGAGCTTTACATGATGCTACCTTATGGGATTCTTTAGGACTGGTTTTTAGAGAAGTTGTTTATGATACTAGGGCTCACCCACTGCAATTATTGGTAGAACGATGCCAAACTAAACAGAGAAGTACTTGGTTCTCCATCAGAGTATCCAAAATTTGGAATAGGTTACCACTTTCTGTGGTGACTAATGATAATATGAATCTATTTAAAACTCGTTTGGATACTTTTCTAAGAGACAAATCAATTAAGGGTTATGACTAAATTATATCGTCGAGCAATACAGTCTTCTCAGCTCTGACCTACCTATGATACCTATGATAAATCTCTTAATCACCCCCTGATAGACTGGGCTCTCACCACCCACCCTCACAGGGTAATTAAAACAGGCATCCTCCCGTATGCCCTCAGCAATCATCATCCAATCTACATAGTAAGGAAAGTCCATAGACCAAAACTTCCACACAAATTCTTACAACACCAAGCCTTCAGTTACCTAGACATTAACCCCCTTTTCAGTGAACTCACCAGCACTGACTGGACCCAAATGTCCTCTGCCCCTTCTGTTGATCATGCCCTCACTTATTTCAAAGGCAAATTTCTAGACACTTGGAACGCTTATGCCTCTTTCAAATGCACCAGAGTTCATGGTAACCTTCTTCACTGGATCACCCCTGAGCTACTGACCTGTCTCAGGGAGTGTAATAAAGCTTGGAGAAAACATAAGGCTACCCAGCTTCCGTGAGACTATACTGTGTATAGCATTCTAAGAAATGCCTGTACAAAAGCAACCAGGTTAGCTAAGGCTGAATATTTTAAATCACCTTTCCTAACAAACATCAACTCACCATCCAAATTCTGGAAAGTGGTCCATGCCCTATTATACCCCCCTCACATCCTCCTCCCCAGTGCTTAAAATAAACAGTACATTGGTGTCCAAGCTATGCTTAGTGGCCCAATAGTTTAACTCCCATTACACCTCCTAAGCCTGTTCCCTTCTAAACTCCCTCACCCAAAATCTCTCCTCTCCTCTCCTCACCTTCAACCCTTCTGCATCCACCCTTCCTTCTCCTTCACTTCTGTCTCCCCTGAGGAGACACTAATGGCCCTTCTCTCTCTCAATCCTCCCAAAGGGTCCTCACCAGATGACCTTGACCCTAAACTCCTTTACCTTTCTACTTCTACTATTGCATACCCTCTCTCCTTAATTCTAACTCTCTTCTTTGAGTCCTCATCCATTCCTACATCCTGGAAGCATGCAGTGGTCCCCCCTCTCCCAAAGAGTGTCGACCCCTGCTCCCCTGCCAACTATCACTCAATCTCCCTTCTCCCAGACCTTGCCAAGCTCCAAGAACACCTGGTTCTCTCCCAGCTAACCTCCTTCCTTACTGACTCTTCCTTTTTCACCCCATTCCAATCTGGCTTTTGGAAGAACCACTCCACTACTATCTCCCTCCTTAGGCTCACTGACTCCAACCCCTTTGGGATGGACAATGCCCTCATCACCTTTGCCATCTTTGTTGACTTCATCAAAGCTTTCTACACTGTCTCCCATGCCCTGCTCCTTAATTCCCTTATGGTTGCTGGTTTGTACGCTCCTGCTTAACACTGGTTTAGAGCCTACCTTACAGGTAGAACTTAATCAGTCAAGATTCAGGATGCAGTCAGTCTCCCCTTCCCAATCTCCACAGGAGTCCATCAGGGCTCTGTGCTTGACCCCATTCTCTTCTCCATCTTCCTAAATGACCTACTCAGAGTCTGCTTCCCCTCCTCCACTATCCATATGTATGCTGATGACACCATCTTGTTCACCTCCAGAAAAACCCTCATCGATATAGCAACCACCCTTTAGCATTACTTCCACCAGGTTCAACTCTGGTTTGCCTCACATCAGCTATTCCTAAATGCCAAAAAGACTGTCTCTATGACCTTTGGCACTAGGCAGAGATTTTCTAGGCTGCACCCCTTACCATCTTCCCATACCCTTGATGAGACAATCCTTGGGGACACCTCCTCTTTCAGATACCTTGGGGTTTGGCTGGACCAACACCTCAGCTTCTCTGGACACATTGATGCTATCCTGAAAAAACTGTGTCCCAGGCTTGGTGCCTTATTCAGGAACCATAGTTGCATCCCTCCTACAGTGTGGCGCAAACTAGTCCAGAAGATGATCCTCCCAATTTTTGAATACTGTGATGTAGTCTATGGTGCCACTCCCAAATCCTCCCTAACCAGATTGGACACTCTTTTCAACTCCTTCTGTCATTTTGCCCTTGACGCCCCATCTCGCATTCATCATTGCAATATCTGCCATGCTTTGTTGTTTCCCCCATTTGCAAATAGGTGCCTCGTTCATTGCGTAAAACTCATCTCTAAATTCCGGCTCAGTGAACTTCCCCCCTACCTCTCTAGATCCCTCTGTGCCCTCTCCCATTCCCTCTGATCTGTAGACTCTCGCTTGTTGCTGGTCCCCCAACAAACCACTCTCATCGGTCAGTCAGGCTACACTCATCACTCCCCTAAAATCTGGAACTCTCTACCCACCCAAATATGGCACTCTTCCTCCTCCTCCTCCTCCCTCACCTTTGCCTTGCACAACTTTCTGTCATCTAGCTGTCTCCTGTTTTAATCCTCCCCAAATAGTTTCCTACATACCTTTACCTCTGTATGCTCCTTCCCATCCAAATCTTCCCTTTTCCTTATGTCAATTACCCATCACTTTCACTCTTCTACTACCTCTTACTTTCTTGCCTCTTCCTCTCCCTTTCATCTATGCACATTAACTACTTACCTGTGTTTAGTTCTGTCCCCTGGCAGGGTTCTCAGCATCCTGGAGGGGTACAGCACTGGGCAAGCCTTTCACTTCTCTCCTCCTTCCCCACCATCCTTCTCTCTGGCCCTAGTCATATTCCTGTACTCTGGCAGGGTTCTCAGCATCCTGGATAGGCCTAGACATTAGGCAAACTGCTTTCCTTCCCTCTCCCACTCTTGCTCTGACCTTATTTCTGTACTCTTTCTTCTACCCACATTAACAACTTGCCTTTGTGTAGTCCTACCCCCTGGCAGGGTTCTCAACATCCTGGAGGGGTACAGCATGAGGCAAGCCTTTCCCTCCTTTCCTCCATCCCTGCCATCCTTTCTCTTGCTCTTGCCTTATTCCTGTACTCTGGCAGGGTTCTCAGCATCCTGAAGAGACTAGCTGTGTTAGGCAAACTTCTCTACTTCCCTATCCCACTACTTCCTCCCACCCACCTAACTACACACCCCTACCTAACCTTACTTTCCCTCAACTTTCCCCTGCCCTTCACCCTCTCTCTCCCCACATCTTTTTCCAGTCTCCACCTCACTCTACCCCTTGCAGGGGTCCCTGCACCCTGGAGGGGCTTAGCCCTTGGTTCAACCTGTCCTTCCCTGCCCATATTTCCCCTCACCCACACCTTCCTCCTGCCCCTCCTCCCTATCACTCTGCATTTAGGGAGGCAGTATAGCACAGTTGGTTAAGACTCTGAGCTGCAAATCTAGATACCTGGGTTTGAATCCCACAGCCCCCACTAGCATACTGTGTGACCCTGAGCAAGTCACTTAACTCCCCTGTGCTCCCAGGTCGCACCTGTAAACAAGCTTTCAGCTTAGTGTGCTACAGCTGGTTAAACAACTGAAAAATAAATATCAAGTATTAGCACATTGTACTAATAAAAATGCACTTTATTGCTCTGTCTGGTTGCTTCTAGGCACGTAAATCCTTCGTCACACTGCATCTATTGTTGCTTAATCTGCAGACATGCTAAGTGTTAAACACTGCATGCTATCCTAGTAATGTAATTGAATGTGACCTTCTTCAATTATAATTGTAAATTTATACCAAATGTAAAAGTTTGTAAAATCCTCAGTCATGCTGAATGGCAACTGTACGTCTTTCTACAAATTTAATTATATGTTCTTTTCACAAATGTAACTGAATGTAATTTCCATTGTCTTGTTAAATGCTCACTGTATGTTTAACAGTTAATGCATATGCACCCCCCCCAGTCACACCAGGAGACAAGAAACTTGTTGTTCATTGTGCCTTCCCAGTGAAACATTTCAACACATTAATAAACAACTTGCACACCAGGAATGATGGATGCTTCAGAATTCAGATGCATGAATCTTTCCTCTCTTATTTTTTTATTTTTGCTGGAAATCTCGTAAACTGTAACAAATGCATTAGGGTTTTTGAAAATTTGCCACAAATGCCCAACACATTTGCCAGCATATAGAATGTATCCGAAATACTAATGCAAGTGCTGTGTCCATACATTTTAAAATCTTCTTTTTGAATTTTGTGGGAATGGAGGGTAGTGAATGACTCAGCAAATAATGAAATGCATGTGACTTTGGCTGGATTGAGAGATTTGAGTTATGATATATACTGTCCAAAATATCTTTTACAAAAAAGTTTATGCGTTACGTACAAACATGCAAACATACAAATAAGCCAGCATAAGAAGGCCATTTGGTCTGTCTAGTCTGCTCGTATTGCAGGGTACACAACTTGAGCTACTGTCCCTGCCCTCCCTTCCACACCTCCCATCCTCCCTACCCATGATCCTTATCTTCCCCCATGCCTGTCCCAGCCTCTCTTAAAGCTGCCCACTGTTTTCAGTGAGATCACCTCTTCCAGTAGCACATTCCAGGTATCCACCACCCTCTCTATGAAGAAGTGCTTCCTGACCACCCTCCTAAACCTCCCACCCTCCAGTTTAAGACTGGGAAGCACATAGTGAGAGCAACTGCCTTGCACCAACACCACCACAGTGACATGCCCAACCCGGCCACAACAACAGCACCCGGCAGACCATGGCATCACAACCCCCACAGCAGACATTGCTCAATGTCCATACACAGACAAGCTCAAACTGATGTCATCTGAAGACTACCAACAAGACGCATAGAACAGGATGGAGGGCTCAATAGAAGAGGGAAGAAGAAGGAGTTGGGGATGAAAAGGAGAAGTGGAAATGGGGAAGGGGTAGGTGAAAAGGGGTGGAAAAAGGGAGTAAGAAAAGGCTAAGGGAGGAATAATCTACAGTATGCATCCTTCAGAAGGTCATATGTACACTGCAACAAATTATTAGCACATGATACTGTGACATTTGATACCTTCTTTGAAGCCAGAACCTTTGTCCACTGTTTGCAATCAGCATATCCAAAAGGTGTCACTGTGCTGCTGGGGGGATGCACTCTCAGAGGTTCGCTCTTCTTGGTGATTGCCGTGTGGTGCATTGCTACATGACCAGTCAATGTGGTGTCCATCTGGATGCGTGGTGACATTGGTCATGGTTTTGTCCTTCGAGCTGGTGCCCATTGGGGTATTTTACATTGGATCTGCAGTGTCGCTGAGGGGGATGTTGGCACTGTTGCCGTCGATCCTCTGTGGTGCTTTCTAAGACTGTGCCCCATTGTGTTATGGTTGCCACTCAGCTTATAAAGACTCTTCTTATCTGCCTTATTTATCCCTTTCAGGTACTTGTAGGTCCCAATCATGTCCCATCTCTCTCTCCTGCCTTCTAGGGAGTACACGTTCAGTGCTCTCAACCTCTCCTCATATGCCTTAGCCTGCTGACCCACTAGCATCTTTGTAGCCCTCCTCTAGACCTTCTCCAGCAGGTAAATGTCATTTTTAAGGTAGGGGCACCAGAACTGAACCCCATACTCTAGATAAGGCCTTGCCAGGGACCTGTATAAGGGCAGTATAACCTCCTCTCTCCTACTATTGATCCCACTAGATATGTATCCAAGCATCTTGTTTGCCTTTGCTGCTGCTTTCTTGCATTGCATGGAGTGCTTTAGGTCACTAGTGATCATCACTGTCAGGTCTTTCTCCTCCTCTGATGCAGATATTTGAACTCCACCCAGGCAGTACTCTGCCCTGGGATTCTTGGCTCCAATATGCATAACTTTGCATTTTTTAGTATTGAAGCCAAGCTGCCAGAGCCTGACCACCTCCCCAGCTTTTCCAGTTCATCCTGTAAGTTCTGTATCCCTTCAGCTGTGTCCACTCTCCCACAGAGCTTGGTGTCATCCATGAATGGGCACATTTTCCCCTTAATGCCATTCCCAATGTCATTGATGAAGACAGTGAACAACACCGGCCCCAGCACTGAGTGCTGCAGGACCCCACTGGTTACCTCTCTGGTGACAGATAACTCTCCTTCCCCTCACAACCATCCTTTGGGTTCTGTCCCTCAGCCAGTTTTCCACCCATCTGGTCATCTTTTCCCCTGACCCCGAGATCCATCAACTTCCTGATATACCTTTTATGGGGCACAGAGTTAAATACCTTGTTGAAATCAAGATAGAGGATGTTTACCACTTGGCCCCTGTCTACTGTCTTAGTGACACAGTCAAAGAATTCAATCAGATTTTTTTGACACAGATCTCCCCCCATGAACCCATGCTGCCTCACGTCCTAGAGACCATGCTCCTCTAGATATTCCACCAACATTTCCTTAAGTATGGTCTCCATGAGCTTGCCCGCAATGGAGGTCAGACTGACTGGTCTGTAATTCCCTGGGTCCTTGGGACCACTTTTGTGGAGGGGCACTACATGTGTTGTTCTCCAGTCCTGTGGTACCATGCCTGACTCTAGTGAACTATTATATAGGTTTACCAGTGGCCCTGCCAGCTCCTCAGCCAGTTCTTTTAGTACCCTTGGATGTTACTTGGTGGCATATTTAATCCAGCCATGAAGAGATCTGGCACAGCTAAAGCACAATATGGGGCTAAGGATATGTGTGATGAAGGACATTTTGAAGTTGGAAATGTGAGTTTTTTGAAGAGACAAGATGTAGTTGTGAGCAGTATCATACTGCATTATGTTGGCATGTGGACAAATGGGCTGGACATCGGTATTAGGCAACATTCTTTCTGGATGAAATCAAGAAAGTACCATAACAGAAACAGGCACCAACATTAAATGAGGCCTTGCCAGGGACCTGTATAAGGTCATTGTCATCCATCATTTCAGGCTGATCAGACTGCTGCACTGATAGCAGCGGAATAAAACGGCGATAGAAGAGGTTAGTGTTTCTGATGGCCTAACATGAAAGTTGCCAAAATTCATTTTAAGAAAGGTAACTTGTTCAACACTCAAAGCATACAGCAGAGTTCTGCAGCCACTAACAGTGGTGCCAGCTCTGCTAAATACTCATTCATGTATACATTAGAGCAGGTACAAGAAATGTACAAAATAGCCAGTTCAGACAATGTAGGACACACAGTCTCCTTTTTTCACCAGTAGCTGGCAAATCCTCATCACTCTCAAAAGAACTGTTTGATCACTGAAGTACACATCTGTCATTTCTTTGACTGACATGTTGCATCTTTTGGTTCCATTTGATGAATTTTTTATTCCGTGTTAATATATGTATGGTTGACATGCATTCTAACAGTAATGTGCCAATAGGTGGCACATTCTCAACAGTTTCCTCCTTCTCCATCCCCTCATATTCTCTGAGTGGAAATGGTTTATGCTCCAGTTCTAAAACAAATGCAGGGAGTTCTAAGGTGGTTAGAAAGACTGCACTTGAACATTTGCAAGCTAGAAGCATTCCTCAGTTTGAGAGGGAGTTTGTTTCATGCATCTAGTGCTGCAAAGGCCTTTCTACAAATCTGCTTCATCCTGGAAATTCAGAAGGTAAGTGCTGTTGTTGAATGGAGTGAGTAGGCACTGCTTGACTGTGTAAGGTGAGCTAGGAGTTAATCAGGGACTTTTTCTTGTGCTCAGTTGTATAACAAAGAAAGCCACTGGTGGTCACACCTGCTTGAAGGACTTGTCCAGTTAAGCTGGTCATACAGTAAGCAATGATGGGTACATCATTTGCAGGAGAGGATGAACCTGCATAACGTGTACAAATGATCAAGAGGCAGCAGAGTGGTTTTGTCTGCACAGCTGCACAGGGGATGTGTTTAAATCAGCTTGGAGTACCGAATTAACCTTAGACATTGTCATTGCACTGTAGTACAGTATGGTGTCACCTGCATACATATGTAGATGACACCTCTGACTGTGTTTCAGGAGGTAATTAAGAAAAAATGTTCAACAGAAGAGTGCCAAGGATTGAGCCTTGAGGAACCCCAACTTTTAAGACAGCAAGGTCTGAAGTAATGCCTTTTATGGACACTATCTGCATTTGATTGCTCAGGTAGTTTTCAGACAATATAATTGCTGGTTGGCTGAGACCTCATATCTTTAGGCTGAACGGGAGTATTGCATGATTCCCTAAGTTGTATGTCTAGGAGAGGACCCAGTGAGGATAAGGAATGAAGTGAGACAAGGAGGAATGACCACTTTCCAGTGACATTTTGGACAGCCTGTAAAATAGAACCTCCTTCCAGAATTCAACATCTGAATCCCCTGGCAAGATGGTGTGTACAGTGTTTTTAAAACAGGGATCAAGAATGGTTGCCAATACTGTACATAGTGTTCCATTTCAAACATAACGCTGTGTTGTTCATCTTCGGATAGAACATGTTGGTGCAAACCAGTCATTTATTTATTTATTCATTCTTTGGTAACTGGGTGAGGTCCACTAGGCACAAGTGGTTGTTTTCAGGGGTGATCCAGGAGCACTGGGGTGGTTAAGTGACTTGCTCAGGGTCACACAGTATGCAAGTGGAGGGTGTGGGAATGAAACCCAGGTCTGCTGGACATACCAAGGTCATTCACAGCTCATTACTCTAACCTCTAGGCTATACTGACAGCCCAGTCATGGGAACAGCATTAATGTGGTCAGGTTACATTTTAAATCGACTAGACAAGTGTGCCAGGAATGTGCAGATGAAATAAATCTGTGGGAAGATCATGCTGAGGCAGATTTTTTGAGAATTAACCTCATGGTTGACAGCAGCAAATGGTTCTAATATTGTGACCAGTTTTTTCATGTTTCTCCAGTTACTAACATTCAAAATAATGGCAGACCCTACAGTTTTGTTACAGAGAAGATGTTCATGAAATTGTTCCAATATCTGACATGCCGAATTCCATCTGGTTGTCTAACTTCTCATTTCTCTGCCATGTCTTCAAAACCATGCATGTTCCACCACCTACAAACAGAATTTGTTGGCAGAAAAAGGCTACTTGGCTCATCAAGTCTGTCCAGATGTTCCCTTCCTAATCTGTTTCTGCAGACCCCCACTGTTTTTGTCTCCATCACTTCCACTGGTAGTCTGTTCCAGATGTCTGCCATCATTTCAGTGAAGTAATAATTCCTCACATCTTCTTAAATGCCAAACCACCCCCAACTTCATTGCATGCCTTCTGGACCTGGGCTGTTTCTCAAATGAAAGAAACTCCCCTCATGTACCTTGTTTACCCCTGTGAGGTACTTGTAAGTTTCTACCATGTCCCCTATCACTCTTCTATCTTCCATCATGTTCATGTTGAGATCCCTTAGTCTGCATCCTCCTAGGGCTTCTCAAGCAACCCCTTTACCATTTTAGTGGCCCTCCTCTGAACTGCCTCCACCTTGTCTTTGCCATTTCTGAGGCATGGCCGCAAAAACTGGACACAGTACTCCAGGTGGGGGTCTAACTGACAAGTCATATGGTGGCAACACCATCTCCCTTCTTCTGCTGGAGATACCCCTCCTATACACCCCAGCATCTCACTAGCCCTACCTATTGCTCTGATACACTGCCCTGCCACTTTTAGGTCATCAGTTATGAAAACCCCAAGGTCCCTTTCCTGCTTATTGACTGTCAGAACCTCCACCAATCCTATACTCAGCCCCTGGGTTCCTATTCCCTATGTGCATGATTTTGCACTTTATGGAATTGAACTCCAGTGGCCATGCTCTTCACCATGTCTCAAGCTTCCCAAGATCCCTTTGCATTCTCTCCACCCACTCCTGAGTTTCCATCCTATTGTAGACTTTGGTATCATCTGCAAGAAAGCATACCTTCCTTCTCAGTTCATCTGCAATATCACTTGTGAAGACATTGAAGAGGTCTGGCCCCAGAACTGAGCCATGCAGCACTCTGCTGGTCACTTTCCCATAGAGAAAGTGTCATTAACCACCACCCTATGTCATCTGTCTATTAACCAGTTTCTAACCCAAGTCACCATTTTGGATCACACTCCTCTAGGCTGCTCAATTTCTTTATCATTCTCCTCTGTGGCACAGTGATGAAGGCCTTGCTAAAGTTCAGATAGGCCATGTACACTGCCCACCCCTGATCTATTTCCCTGGTCTCCCAGACAAATAAATTAATCAGATTAGTCTGGTGTCACCTCCCCTTCTCCAGTGAATCAATGCTACCTGTAGTCTTACAGCCCATTGGATTCATGGTAGTCCACAAGTTTTTCCTTTAGTAGAGTTTCCATTAATTTCCCTACCACTGAAATAAGACTGACTGGCCCATAGTTGCTAGCTTCTGTCTTGCTACTGCTCATGTGTACTGGGATCATGTAGCTCTTCTCCAGTCCACTGGAACTATACTTGTTTCCAGTGGACTGTTGAATAAAGCTGTCAGTGGGGCAGCTGCTACCTTTCTGAGTTTTTTTTCATACAATTGGGTGTGTCCTGACTCATTCAATAGCCTTGTCCACTTTACAGCTGCAAGTCCCTTCAGTACTCTTTCCTCTGAAAATAAACTTCTATCCTCTTCCCACTCCATCAATTCCTGCTACTCCCTGGTGGTCCTCCCAACCCCCATGAAGACTAAACAGAACTATGTATTCAGAATTACAGCTTTTCTTGGTCTTCTTCACCACAGTCTCTCTTTTCCTCCTTCCTAAACCTCACTGTCACTCTCTTTGCTTTCCTCTTCTCACTTAAGTATTTGGAGACAGTCTTATCCCCTTTAGCTACCCCTTTGGCTATCCTTTCCCCTGTCTTTGCCTTTGCCCCCTCACTGCTTTTCCTGCTTTCCTGTTTCACATCATATACCTTTCTGTAGTGCTCCCACTGTGTTTCCTTATACATCCGGAATACCACCCATTTTTACTTCACCACTTTGGCCACTTACCCAGAGAACCATAATAGTTTATTTTTCCTAACCTCAGGACACTCTTGTCTTTAAATCATCGGGGAGATCACTTCAATCCTCTAGCAAGCTGCTCCTATTAGTACCAAAACCACGGACATACTCTGGATGAAGATCCTTTAACTACTTTGCACCTCAACAGTAGAATACATACCCCTAATATCCAAAACTGCTCCTCCCTCTCTGTTTTTCAACATGATCTCAGGATTCATTCTTGACAGCAGGTGTTGTGTCTACTCTACCTGTCCATTATTATAATGATGTACTTTTATCCTCTGTAGTTTTATGACAAAGTAACACTAATTCTGATGTAACTGTACTCTATTCTTATGTCTATGAACCTGTACTTGCCATCAACTATCACTGTATCTGTTGTTATATATAATTAATTCCATGTCACACTTGGAAAGGGAATAATTTTTAACCAGGAGTAGCACACTAAGCCAAAACTTGTTTCCAGATGGGACCTGGGAGCACAGAGAAGTTAAGTGACTTGCTCAGGATCACACAGTATGCACCTAGGTGGCTGTGGGATTCAACCCCAGGTCTCCAGATTTGCAGCTCAGAGCCTTAACCCACTGTGCTATACTGGAGACTTGAAAAAGGTACCTAGGTCTCAGTGTGTGCAATCATTTATCAAAAGCCAATAAATAAATAAACATCTTCTAATAACACAGTATAGTGTACCATCAGTGCCTTTTTCACTCATGTTGCCATTCCTTAACTATATGGTATCATATCTGTTGAAGTTAACCATTGCTTGAAAAGTTACTCCATTTCAAAGGTCCACATCACACCTGAGATATGGATGAGTTGGCAGGTGTCGGACTATGTGTCAGTAAATGCACACTGGGAGAGTTACAAGAAACCATGTACAACTAGCAGTATGGGATAGGTAAGTGATTTCATTTCCTTTCATTTCTTTACTATACTGGAGAGCAAGATGGTCTATAAAGCCTGTTTTTACAAGTGACCAGTGAGTATAAAAAGACAGTACAACACAATATTGTGAAACACAGTGTAAGGAAGGTCACACAAATTGCAGGTACATTGCAAGTGACACAAATTACAAGCAGTTACTACAAACCAGGGTAGCAGCAGACAACATTAAATGCAGTTATAGTGTATACTGTCCATGAGATGCTGGCAGAGTCTTGTATTGAAGGAGGGAATGCTAACAGCTGAGGTGAATGGCAGAGTTAGAAGGTTAGAGGGGACACTGGCCCTGTAGGATAGAGCTTTTTGCCCAGCTGCCATGTTTCTATGGGGGAGTCTGAAGGTAGATTTGGACTCTGAGTGAGTCCCCAGAATGTTGTTTGAGCTGGGAAACAGTGTTGTTATGCATGGGGGATCTTTCCCTGGTGTCATCTTCTGCAGAAATACTGCACCCTATGGGTGAAACAATCTTCCAAGGATAAGCAGGTAGCAAAACATAACAGCTGGCAGTGGTGGGTATGATAGGCAGGCCAGTCAAGAAGTAGCAAATGCTGTTTTAGGCCACAAGCCCCTTAATAAAGGCCCCAGCATGAACAGCAGCATACATGAGGGAGCCATAGATGACAATAAGGAATAGAAGGCTGTGGGCAAGTAAACTCTTAGCTTCTGGAATCAGGTATCTCTTGATCTTGGGCAGGGCTCCAAGTCTCTGGTGAACAGTTCTAATACAGTTGTTGATGTGGCTGTCAAAAGAGAGGTGCTGTCAAGGATGACTTCTAGGCATTTAAAATGGGAGACAAGTTCAACAATGGTGCTGTCTAGATCGTGGATGAAGAAGATAGAATGTGCTGCTTCCTTGCATAGTCACCAGAAGACCATGGGGTTTGTTTGGTGTTGATGACCATTTTGTTGTCCAAAAAACAGGTTTGGAGGAAGTTGAAGTCATTCTGTAAAGTTTTGCTGAGGCTTTCCAGGTTCTTGCCTGAGCTGAAGATGATGGACTCATCTGCATATAATAAGGATTCAGTGGAAGGGCAAGTAGTCAGGAGTGCATTTAGGAATAGTAAGAAAAGTAGTGGACCAAGGATAGAGCCTTTGGAAGACTCCACATCTGATAAGATGAAAGTCCAAGTGCCCGTTGTTGATAGCAGTCCTCTGCATCCAGCTAAACAAGTAATTGCTGAGCCAGGCCAAAGAATCAGAAGTCAAGGGTAGTGAGGGCACTAAGCAGCAGCTCATGGTACAAGATGTTGAAGGCCTTGGTAAGGTTCACAAATACTGAGATGACCAGATTCCCAGAGTCTGTGGCTTAGTGCACATAGTCCATGAGTTTCACCAGAGTGGCCCCAGCATTGTACATGGGCCGGAAACAATATTGGGCACTAGTCAGCAGATCCCACTGCTGGATATAGGCTATTGTCAGGTCAAAGACAATTCTTTCAATTGCCTTCAAGAGGGGGACCAAGAGAGAAATGGGGCAGTAGTTGGAGGTGAGGTGTTTAGGTCCAGATTTGTAGATAGAGATGATAGTGGCCACCTTCTACAACTTAGTGTAGGTGCCCATGTGAAGTGAAAAGTTGAACATACAAGAGACTGCATATGATAGTCCCTGACAAGCCAAATTAATGAAGTGGTAGTCAAGTTCATCAAGGCAGAAAAATGGTGTTCATAGTAAAATTTAGGAGGGAAGGCTCCCAGTGAAGAGACAGAAGACGCCTGTACGGGGTGTGGGGAGCTAGTGGAAAGATTGTGTTATTCATCAAAGTCTCCAAATAAGTCATTAAACAGGGAGGCAATATTTAGGAGCCACAGTTGACCCTGTTCTTATCCTCAGTGGTCAAGGATTGGGAGCCCTTAGATCTTCCCAAGAGATTGTTGATACTATTCCATAATTTTTTTAGGGTTACCAAGGTGGGAGGTCCGGCCCTTGTTTGATGTGTCTTGATTTTAGCTTTGCAGACAGTGGATTTGCAGCTGTTACACAGTGTTTTTTATTCTTGAAGGTGGACTGGGTCCTTTGTTTTCTTAAAGAGGACTCACATTTTTCCCTAGTTTTGAACAGCCTAAGGAGATTCCTGGCCACACACTCTAACTTTTTTCCACAGATTCTGAGGCTCTTTGTGAGACAGAAGCTGTCACAAATACTGGTGAAGGTTTTACAGATGCCCTCGTAGGTTGAGTCAATGTCCACTATATTATCGAAAAAAAGACCAGTGAGTGGAGGACAGAGCCAAGGTAAAGGACTCCTTGTGTAACTGCTTGAGCCACCTGTAATTGTTATAAACAGGGTGGACACAGGGGAGCCTGGTAGACCAGGTAGACCAGTCGCAGAAGACAGGACAGTGGACACTTGTTGAGTTTGAGAGTATGCCACAGTTGCAGATGTTGGAGGGATTAGGGACTGCGATCCAGTCTAATGTGGAACATTACCTGGATTTGTAATTTACCCTAGTAGGGTCAGTGATGAGCTGATTTAAACCAAGGTTTACAAAAACGTTCCTGCATTTCTCACTGAGGAGTAGCCATTCCCTGTTATTGGGTAGTGGACAGGCAAGAACAGAGATGGCAGACAGGCTTTCGTCTGTGTGGCTGCAAGGGATGTAAATGGTGGAAACAGATAATTTTGGCTTGATGAAACAAAATATTAATGAAAGGAGCCTGCAGAAGCCTGTGGAGGGTTGGGTGAGGATCTCAGTGGCCCAGAGGTGATCAGAAATGTACAGAAGGCAGCCACCACCTCTTTTACTGGTTCCACAATTTATAGAAGGAAAGTGTGACAGTGGGTGCCAGAAGGATCACACTCGTCAGAATGCCATGTTAAAACTGAAGGCGGTATTTACTAAATAAATGCATGCCACAGTCTTCAACCCAAAATGACTGTTACTGGCAACGGCCAAAATACTCTCAAGGCTGTCAGGGATGAAAAGTATTTATCTGCTGCATGCCTGGCTCCCTGCATACACATCATTGTTAAACAGTTTATTAACAACATTTGAGTGGCTGGAGACTTGATAGGCACTGCCAAAAGAATTTGCACACTTTTCCCATTCAGTCTGGCCAGGCAGGAGCTGAAACAACAGCAAAGGGACAAATATTTCCTGAAGATAAACTGAAGCAAGAAAAAATTACTGTTGTAATGTTGTTTCTTATTAGGCATCCATCAATGAGCCTTACAAAACTGCTTCAGTCCGCTAGAGTGTGCTGCCCCTGAGAGAGTACTTTAAACAAATTATAGAATATAAAATTAAGTTCAAACTCTGCAATGAGATCACACTCCTTCTACTACCTTAATGCCAGATTTGTTTCTATGATTGAAGACAGCAGCCTCCCCGGAATCATCTCCAGCTTTCTGGTCATCTATGCTACTATTTTATTACAAGCATTTGTTGTTTTATTTAAAAAGTTAGTTTATCAAATACTCTACATTACTAAGGGTGTTTTTTTTTATATTTTATAATTTTTAGTAATTTCTCCATTCCTGATTGGTTCCCAGGGACCAGAGAAGGTCATTTTGCAAACTACATTCTGTGTAAAAAAAATTAATTGCTTTCATTTTTATTCATTTTAAAAGAAGTTTAAGTATTTTTTTTCCCATCTATTGTTTATTCTCCATGGCAGGTGGCGGTCCCATGTCAGCCAATTGTACTGGACTCCATGATTGTTCAGGGCACCCTCCCTTCTCTGCCCCGGTGGACCACCAAAAGCCAGACTGGGGGCTTCATCCAACCGTAGCCCCCAATTTTCCTCTGTTTGTCTCCCCTATTACTCGAGGCCCCAGAACATAGTTACCCATGCGCGTGGAGGCAGGCATGTACACTGCAGCTCCGGTGATGGCCCTTCTGCCCTCCCAGCCTATTGCCGGGTCTCCCTCTGGTGTGACACTGCCACCTAGCCTCCACTGAGTGGCAGCCAAGTGCCTGGGGAAACCCCACTTCCCTCCACAAGGAGGAGAGCTGCCTGCCTGCTGCTCCATCCACTCCTCACCCGCCCCGGGCCAACATCCAGCATCTCGAGCTCATACCTAAACCCGGGTCACCAGCATGGCACAAAGTGTGGCACCCAGTGCCTCAACCATCAACGCCCCCTGGGCAGCTAAGTTTAAGTACTTTTTAATTAATTGGAGCATGGCATTTGCTTGATGTGGATGTGCACAGGAGTGTGTATGACCCCATTGCAGGCATCATTGCATGGCGCTCATACACAAAGGGAAAAACAGGAAAAAGGAGCAGTGCAGCCAATAAAGGAGGATGCCTCGCAGGCCCTGCTCCCAGCTAGTCACGACACTGGCCACACTGGATCCAGTCTCCAGTGGGGGTTGGGAACCCCTGCTGGCCCTGCCAGGGTAGCAAGCCCTGGGGGTAAGTGCCAGTGCTGGCTGGTGGATGCTGGAGGATGGGGCTGGGGGCACCCTCCAGATGGGGGACTGCACTGCAGTAGAGAAAAAAAAAATTGATAACTGGAAAGGACACACTGAGTCATGGCTTGTTTCCTGGTGCAACCCGGGGGGGGGGATAAAGGAGAAACATGTTACAAGTGCAGTACAGTGTATAAAAATGCAGTTCAGAGTCAATTTTAACACAAGGGAGTTGGTACATTCTGAAGAAAATTAGAGAGTCAAAGACAACAACTAGGATGTATCCCTGCAGCAGCCATGGGTAAAATAAGTAAACATAAAAGGAGGGGGGAGACATATTAAGTTTTGGTGGAGTGGGTGGGTTAGGAGTCAGCAGTAGAGGTGCAAATACAGTGACTGAACTGCAGCGTGCTTTGGAGCAGTTATGCAGCAAGCAAAAGTGCAAAGTGACAAAAGAACAACATTTGGAGGACTGAGACAGGAAAAGGGATATAGAGATTAGGGTGCAATGCAGGAGCAGGATGGTATAGCAGCAGTAGTTGTTTCAGGTGAAGTCTAAAGGCAGGGAGAGAGGGGAAGAGGCAGAGATGTGAAGGGAGCAAGTTCCAGAGGGAGGGGAGGCGATAAGAGAAGGCCGCTTGGCCAGCAGAAGAGTGGGGGTGGGGATGGAGAAGGTGCAGGGACCCCTGGACTGAACTGAATATGGGGAGCTGGGAGCAGAGGATAGCAGGGAGGAATACAATTGAAGGAGTTACCTGTAGAGAGAGGCTGCTGTGAAGAGGCAGTGAGTGTGGATCTCTGACTGGCCCCTGAAATGGCTTGTTGATGGAGGAGCTTGTGCCTAATGTGGTGAGCATGTTGGCAATGGAGATTGCACCTTATGGGGAGGTCATGGTGGATGTTTGCTGCCCTGGTGCCATTCTGTTGATCTTGCACTGCCTTTTTCTGAAGGCAACCTTTAAAAGGAGGACTTGTGCCTGGCATTCGCGGTTGGAAGGTGACCACTGAAAGAAGACTTATGTCTGCTACGGAGAGTGTGGCAGACTTTGTGCAGCTCGGAAGCCAGTTGTTTGGCATCAGCAGGTTTGTTTCATGTCCCATGTGATTATTGCCACAACTGCTAGGGTGTAGTGTGGTGAAACTGGCCAGGGTCTAGAGAAGTAATTGGACGCCACTATTTGCGCTGTTTCCAGCGGGGTCATTATATGATCATTCAGCTTTTTGTTAGCCACAGAATTGTTTGTTTGCCATAATAGCTGAGGAACAGACCCAGAGGTGCTGAATTGATACAGGGAGACACAGGCACAAAGACTAGTATGGGAAATCGAGAAACAGTGAGTACCAAAAGATAGTACCCCACCAGAGCTGTTGTAAATTATAAACTGGGATAAAAAGCCCTTGGGCAGTGTGACAGTCAAAGGGCTAAATAAAATAACTCGGTTAATACTGTTGTGGTGGCCATGAGAGAGACAAAATATTAAAGTACAAACCATTTAGAATAATTCAATTGTTTGTTGGAAAGTGAGAGTTCCTGAATTGTGTGGAACGATGCTACATTGGGAAGTGAGAGCTCCACTACAGTCATATTGAGAACTGAATAATTATTTGCACTAAATGTGCACTGCGAACTTTTTAAGCATTTTGCAATAATTTATAGGAGTGGCTGTGCTATAAACTGTTGTGAGTTGTTAGAGATTGGCTGGGTTGGGGAGGTTTTTGATGTGGTTTGTGTTAGTGTGAGTGGATGTGTGAATGGTTGTGTGTATGTGTGCATGTTGTAACTTTGTTGGATGTTAAGGCTTATTAATGGTATTTTGTTTGGGGGATTTAAAATAAGATAATTTTTGGTTTAGTGGATTGTAGTAAATTAACAGTCAGCATGTGTCTGCAATATAAGCCTATAAGGTGCAGCTACTTGGTGGCCTACCTTCGTGGCCTTCACCCTTTTGAGCTCCCCTCGCAACCTGCAGAAACATGTAGAATTTGTAGGACGTTGGGGATTTCCATTGGTGGGGGGTAGCTAGGCAGGGGGTCACGTGAGTTGCTGCAGGGAGTCACAGATATGGGTGGTGAGGCCAAGGAGGTGCCCTGAGGTGAAATGGAAATTGGAGAGGGGTCCACCTTGTCTGATTCCCATACCCAGGGGCTCCACCATTAATTGTGGGCAGGTGGTTGATCCAGCAGTTTCCCCTAATCCTACTAAGGATGTGCTTTGCAATGCCAGGTTGATGAGGAACAAGATTGCAATAATGGTGAACTTGGTTTCCTTGGTAGACCTGGCTTGCATAACAGAGACCTGGCAGGATGAAAATGATGCTCCCACTTTGGAAACAGCAGTGCCGGCTGGGTACTCTGTGACACACACCCCTAGGAAGGATTGCAGAGGCGAGGGAGTGGTCATTTGTTTCAAAGCTAGCCTGGGCCTCACAGTGCTACTAGTGGGTTCTACTGGTCCTTTGAGAGTGTTGCCTTGAGAAGGGGCCCTGGCGCAGGCTACAGGATCCTTCTAATTTACTGCCCACTGGGCAGGGAGAGGGATTCCTGTGGGAGATCAGAGACTTCGTTGCCAGCCTGGTGTGGAATCACCCAGATGGCAAATTCTTGTGGATTTCAAGACTTGGGTCAACAACGGACTCTCGTCTTTTGGACGTGACTTCTTGCAGGGTATGGAAGCTCTGGGCCTATCGCAAGTTGTCTCCTCAGCAACCCACTCGCGTGATCGCACTTTGGACCTGATGTTCAGTCTGGGTCCTGGGGTCAATGACCTCAAGACTGATCTGGTCATTTGGTCAGACCATAGCACTATGAGGTTCATGTTTGGGACCCCCGAGGGTCTAGCCTCTGTGGAGGTGGTCCGGTATTGCCCATTATGGGGATTGCTCCAGCAGGACTACAGGCATTGCTGTACCTATCTAGTGCAGAATCTGAACTGTGGTCGGGCCAGTGGAGGCAGTGGTGGCCTATAATAGGGCCATCAGTGTGGCCTTTGTCTTGATTGCACCTGTCCATGTCTGGCCCTTATCTACTCACTGGAGGTCCTCTTAATTTGACGAGGAGCTTAGGGAGTTAAAGATAAAGGGCCGGAGTTTGGAACAGCACTGGAGGAGATCTGGACTAATGGGGACAAATTGACCTTAAAGTCACATTATGGTGACTATCAGGTGGCAATCTCCAGTAAGAAGCCAGATTTTTTGTCAAGGGAGATTGCTGCGGCAAGGAACAGACCAGCTCAGCCCTTCAGCATGGTGGACGGGCTATTACATCAAGCCTGTCTCTGCGTGAGAAGGGCAGGTTCAAGCACAAGGTGTGAAGAGTTTGCTCTGTTCTTTGCCATTAAAGTGTCCTCTATCAGGACTGAGATCTCTTCCAGTGTCACTCAAAGAACTTGTGGGGTTCAACCTGAGAAGTGCTGGGACACCCCTCTTGTATGGGCTAAGTTCGATCCGGTTGGAGTGGATGAGGTGGCTGAGATAGTCTTGAGGCTGCGACCAGCATACTGTATTTTGAATTTGACCCAGGCCCAACTCGACTTTTAGTTGGATGCATGGACCTGATAGGATCTGTGGTTGCTGAGATCATTCAGAGTTCCTTGGGGAATGGGGTCTTTCCTATGGCATTGAAAGAGGCCTTGGTTAGACTCCTATTAAAGAAACTCTCAATGGACCCAGAATGTCTTAGCAACTACAGACTGGTCTCAAACCTCCCGTTCTTAGGCAAGATTTTAGAAAAAGTGGTGGCCATCCAGCTCAAGATGCATCTTGCCTCCTCTGCCACTTATGAGTTTTTCCACTCTGGGTTCAGATCTGGACATAGCACGGAGACTGCCCTGGTGTGAAGGTGCTGAATGATCTCCTAATGGTGAGAGATAGGAAAAAGCATACCATCTTAGTTCTCTGGATCTCTCAGCGGTGTTTGACACCATGGACCATGAGGTGCTGCTGGACCACCTGAAGAACTGGTGTGGACTAACTAGTACTGTCAACAACTGGTTTAGGTCTTACCTCACGGGTAGAGTGCAAAGGGTTATTATGGGGTTATCCTTATCTAACCCAATGCCTCTACACTGTGGAGGTCCACAGGGGTTGGTCCTGTCGCCCTTGTTGTTCACAGTGTATATGCTGCTATTGGGAGACATTATCAGGTGGAATGGGCTGGATTTTCATTGTTACACTGATGATACTCAGCTATATCTGTCCTGTGCACCTGGAAACCAGATGGTGGCCTCGGTGTTTAACACCTGCCTGGAAGAGATCCAGAACTGTATGACTCGTAACTGGCTGTGACTCAACCCAGACAAGACGGAGGTACTGGTGCTGGATCCAAGTCATCGATGTAACAGAGGGTGATCTAGAGATTCCCCTGGTATAGTACTGGGGGGTGTTCCCCTGACCCCCTATGTTTGGATTAAGGATCTGGGCATGATCCTTGATGACAGCTTGACACTTGATGCACAGGTATCAGCCATTGTCAGAAGCAGTTTCTACCATCTGAGGAACATTGCTTGGATCTGGGCCTTGATACCAACTGAGGACCTGACCACCCTGGTACATGCCTTTGTCACGTCCAACGTGGACTACTGCAATGACCTGTACCTGGGGCTATCTGGAGGCAATCTCTGCCATCTGCAGCTGGTGCAGAATGCAGCAGCTAGACTGGTGACTGGTGCTTTGAGATCAGACCATAGTACACCTGTCTTCCGTGAACTGCACTGGCTGCCAGTAAGGTGGAGGATTGCCTTCAAGGTCGGATTACTAACATATAAAGCCCTGCATGGGGGGGGGAAGCCTACCTTCAAGACCTCCTGGTTCCTCATTGTCTATCATGGGCTCTCCTTTCATCTGAGGATTGCCTTCTTGTGGTTCTCAGGACTAGGTTGTGGCATTCTGGGGACCATGCATTCTCAGTTGCCTCACTAACCCTGTGGAACTCCTTACCAAAACATTTAAAGAAGGCACCTTGGTGGAAACTTTCAAGAAAGGATTGAAATAAATTTTATTCAATCAGGCTTTTGATATATATGTTTCGTAATGAAACTGAACATAAAATGGACCGACTGTTGTTTTATTGTGTATTATCTAAGTGAATGATAGACGTAATTTTATACTAAACTCTGCACTAGGTTTTGAAGTTATTTACTGTGTATAAATTGTTTTTAAATATTGTTAAGCACTCCAAGCCTCCGGGAAGGGGTGCTATACAAATAAAGTTTCTATCTATCTATCTATCTATCTATCTATCTATCTATCTATCTCTCTCTCTCTCTCTCTCTCTAAGAGACCCAAACCAATACTTGGCAATGAAGGTGGTGCAGTGGGCCTGACAACATGATTGCGAGGAGGGGGGTGAAAAAGGAAGTATAGAGGGAGCAGTGGTATGTTCATGGGGAGCACTGGTTGCGAAGTGGCAGAAAGAATTGCATAGTGCATCCAGTCTTGCAAGGGGGGAGGAGAAGGAGGGAGCAACACCACAGACCATATCAACGTAATTGAAAATTGGGAGCACCATTTTTTGGTTACCAGCTCTTTCCAAACCTGTAGAGGGAAGCATTCTTTGTTTCTGAATAAGGCAGCCAATTTGAGGTGGAGTTTGGTGTGGATGGTATCTATACAGACAGAAGTGTCAAACTTGCTCTCCAGGCAGACTCCTAGATACTTAAATGCGGGTTCCACTTCTAATTGGGTACCATCAAGAGTGGAGAAAATGGGGGACAGCCTGGCCAGTTTCTGGGTGGTGCCGAAGTTCATGGTCATTGTCATTTTGTTGTTGACCTTGAGCTGGTTATTATCCTGGAACCACTGTAGGATGTTGTGGAAGTCCTGATGCAGTGAACCGGACACAGCAGAAGTCGTAGGGCCAGATGTGTTG
Source organism: Neoceratodus forsteri (assembly GCA_016271365.2). Lineage (NCBI taxonomy): Eukaryota > Metazoa > Chordata > Ceratodontiformes > Ceratodontidae > Neoceratodus > Neoceratodus forsteri. Next base: position 759,258,735 of record CM057455.1, on the reverse strand, counting down.
ATGAACGTGTTATCTGGGTACATATGGACATTTCAGGAAATGCACGCAGGGAGGGGGATTAAGGAAGATGGAAAAAAGAATTGACCCTAGTAGAGAACCCAGTGGGACTTTGGCGAGGTCGGGAAGAGGTAGCCCTGGCAAGGTCGGGAAGAGGCAGGGACAAGACACCCCACACTTGAACAGACTGTTGACAGCTCGAGAGACACGATTTTAATCAACAGCTTCAGCTAAGAGGACAGTTGGGCACAGTTTGGTAAGGAGGAGGGGGTGAGACCCAGAGCAGAAGGCCTTGACCAGATTAATGAAGATAGCTGAAGTGATGTGGCCTTGGTCCATCCCTGTAAGGAATGATTTAGTAATTCACAGTAGGAATGACACAGTAGAGTGGTGCCTTCTAAAACCAAACTGGAAAGGTGAGAATAAGTCCAAGGAGTGTAAGAAATTGACAAACCTGGAGTAGAGAAGAGACTCCTGGAGTTTAGGAAGGGTGGGGAGAAGGGATACAGGCCAGTAGTTGCCAGGGGAAGATGGGTCATCCCCTTAACTAAGGGGGAGAACCTTAACAATTTTCCAGACCTGGGGGATCATACAGTGGGAGAAAGAGAAATTAATGATGTAGGCAGGGGGAGGCAATGACAGGACTGAGATGCATAGGTGATTAGGGTCCAGCCCATCGGGGCTGGACTTGGAGGGGTTGGGAAGGTAAGGGCAAGGAACATTTTCATGGGGGGTGACAGGAGAGGAGTGATATTGAACTGGCAATGACTGAGGGGAGAGGGGGATTGGGGAAAGGGGGAGTCAGAGGAGATGGGTGGGATATAGGTGGTATTGGTATTGAGATGGCTAGCAACTGAGGCAGGGTCCAAGACTGAAGAGCCATTTTTTAAGATCACGGTGGGGGGGATTGGACAGAGATGACACAAATAAAGTCGATTACTTTCCAGAATTTAGCAAGTGAGTTTTTTCTACAGCTTTTGTGACTGGGAACTAAATACTTAAATATTCAGTCCTATCAGTGTCTGGCATGACTGCTAGGCCTAAAAAGAAAATAGAATCCACAGGTTTTAAAAACTATACTTCTTGTTTTCAGCTCCTGGCAGAGGCAGACTGCCACAAGCTGTGTTTAAGGTGCCTGGGACTATATCACAATGTTAAAACCTGTGAACTCTGTAAAACGATTTGCCCTTAAACCTGAAATAAAGGGATTCTAAAAGGGGAAGAATTTATGTCTTCTCAGTCAGTCTTTATGTCACCAAAGCACAATAAAGGCTCATATGGTGCTCCCAATGATGGCAGACAGCCTGCATCTAAGGGTTCTTCTCATAAGCAGCAGCCCCTGTCAAATGGGACAGACAAGAAAGATAAAACTGCTCAGCCACTTCAAAGGCATGGAAAAGATGATAAAGATACCAAGGTTTCCAAAAGGGAAACCCTGACTCCAGTGATGGCAAAGGTACAAATAAAGGTGCCTCAGAGCAGCTGCTGGAATCAGTGCCAGCCAAAATAAAAACAAATAAATAAACATATCCCAGCACTCCTTCTGTAAAAGAAAAGGAGAAGGCTGTGGATCAGAATCAAATGCTATAGACAGAGGACATGACAAAGCTATGGCAGTTTTTTCAGGCCTTCCAGGTCATAGGAAATGTATTTAATGTGCCTGCCCCCTCCCCAGGCTCTGATTCCAGACTGGCAGCCTGTACAGGAGGGGATATGTATTATGAAAAGTAAGAGGATGGTAAACCATTAGAACCTGATGGCTCCCACGATCAGGAGTTTTGTTCCCCTCCTACAGTTACTGAGGATTACATCTCTATCACGAAATGGTGAATTTATTTATTTGGTTATTTATTGTAAGAATTGGATACCACCTTTGAAGGCTGATTTACAAAGGTTCCACGTCAGAATGGAGATTACAAAACCATACAATTAAGGATTTAAGCAAAATCATACAATAAGATCGTAGGATACTTCAATAGTACATACAAGCAATCAACAGGAGAACAGTTAGTGAGGGTTCCACACATGAAAGAGCTTGCAGAACTCTACAGTAAATGATTGAAGCAAGAAAAAAACATAAGAAATTAGAGTGCTTGTATAGTACATAGGGGTGATAGTCAGGGGAACAGAGAGTCTAGGAAGGTTAGGAGAAATGGGGAAGGTTGGAATTAGGGTAGGGTATAGGTAGAGAGGGCAGGGTTTGAGTTGGGAAGAGGAGGGCAATGTAGCGACTTCAAGAGCCTTGTCCAGAGTCAGAGTGGGGAGGTGATGCAGAGTCAATGACAACCGCAGGCTTCATGAGCCTTGGCAAAAGGGGGAGTGGGGAGGTCAGGCAGAATCACTGGCAACCACGGGGGTCAGTGTGTGTTAAAGTATTCCTCAGCCCAGCCTTGAACTGATTCATTTTGGTGAGGCTGAGAAAGGACTTAGGTAGGTTGTTGATCCTGAGTAGGGTCCTGGAGGCAGATGAGTGCATGGCTAGTGAGGTCTGTCAGAAGGGAACAACCAGAGCTTTTCCAGACATGCTCCTGGTTGAATAGTTTTTTGTGACAGGAAGCAGGAGACTAGATATTGATGGTGGTGCGAGTCCCAGCAGAGCTTTTGTGGCCATAAGGCATGTGTGAAATTTGACTCTGTCCAGAAGAGGCAGCCAGCTAGTCTGGGTATAGGGAGCTCAGATATGGGTTAGCCTGTTTGCCCCAGGCACAAAACAACATGCCTTGTTCAGCAGAAGCTTGATCCTGTTAAGGGCTATTTCTGAGGCTGTGCTGCATATTGTTATCCCATCCCATAGTCTATAATTGGGAGAATGGCACTAGCCACTTTAACTCTCCTTGCTGCATGGATTAGGTAATGCTTCTGTCTATACAGAGCCCAAAGTTTTTTGTTGGGATAATTGACCACACGGTCCAAATGGGGAGCGAAGGAGAGTGTTTCATCGACTATAATCCCTAGGTATTTAAAGGTGCTAACATGTTCTAGAGATGAACCACTGTCATTTAGGATAATGAGTTGGTTTGTCATATTCTTGTTCTAGGGTTCAGCAAAGAGCATCACTTTAGTTTTCTTGTAGTTTAATACAAGTTTACTAGTTTTGAACCAAGCTTCTAGTGATTTGAAACTAAACTGCAGTTCATTGGTAAGGACATCAATGCAGGGACTTCTGTTGAAAATTACTGCATCATTAGCATATAGAAGAACCTGGGATGCAGCATATACTTTAGGTATGTCATTAATACATAGGCTAAAGAGTAAAGGGTCTAAGATAGAGCCCTGAAGCATCATATTGTTACAGGCCTTATGTCCTATAGAACCCCATCATTTTTGACATGCTGGGCCCTGTCACTGAGGTAGCTGGAGAACCAGGCACTGTATCTGCAGAGAGTCCAAGGGTGTAGAGTTTTCCAGTAGAAGGGGGATGATTTACTAAATAGAAGGCCTTTGCAAGGTCAATATAGATAAAGCCTGCAAAGTGGCTGCTATCCAGGTTGTCATGGACAAAGTTTACCCTTAACATCCCCTCCCATGAAACAGAAAGGGATGAAAAGGATGGGGAGTTCATGGACATGACGAGGTTAGCTCCTATAAGGAGGCTAATGTTCATTATTCACAAGTCCCTCAAAAAAGTCACATCAAAAATCCTGTTAACACCATATTCAGCAGCTGGTATTGATAAGGAAACACAAAAAAAGTATCAGGTGGACAAGCACAGGGTAGAATACCTATATGATCTCCCTGCTCACAAAGGAGAGGTACAGGTGGCTGTGTTTGAGAAGGCAAAGGTACCATTCTGTGCACAGCTCCTTAAAAAATATTCAATGAAAATAGAGTCCATGGGTAAAAAAGTGTACACAACAGCTTTCCTGCTTTTAAGGCCTGCAGCTTATTTGACCAACAGAGCTTAATACCAAAAAACATTGTGGACTACAGTACTGGTACTGAGTGATGAAGTAAAAGGTGTAGTGGTACAGGATCTACCAGCAACAATGAAGTCCACACTTGATGCCACTAAATACTAGTTTCCCATGACTGTAGATACCAATGACTTTGCATCAAGAGTCTTCTCTCATGCAGTGGTACTAAGTAGGTTTGCCTGGCTAAGGACTACAATTCTTACCCAGGAAACTCATGTGAAAGCCACTGATTTTCCCTTTGAGGGAATCTCATTTGATGACATAACAGAGGCATATATGAAAAAAGTGGATGAGTACAGAGCCATTTACAAAAATTCTACTAAGATAGAAAAGGCCTCCACTTCCTATAGGCATTATGGAAGGGGATGTAGAGGCAGAGGTTACTACACCAGACCCTACACAGGCTATAAGTATCAGCCATAGAGGGTACTACAAGGGTAGAGGCAGATGGAGCTCAGGGCATGCTGCAACTCCAGCCCCTAAGCCTCAGCCAAAATAAAACCCTAACAGTTTTGCCTGGTTGTCAGTCAGCCATTGTCACTGGGAGGAAGGCAAACACACTACTTCCAGGAATGGGGAAAAATTCACAGACAAATTGGTCCTGAAAGTAGTGGGTCAGGGGTTGTCTCCACAATTCTAAAAGTTTCCTAAGTTGTTAAAGACAAAAAAAGTTCCAGCTTACTTACCGACGGAGAGAATTCTATTACAACTTGTAGTAAAGAAATTATTGCAAGAACAGGCATTGGAAAAGGTCCTTGCATCACAGTGGGGCAATGGCCTCTTTTCAAGATACTCCCTAACCCACAAGAAAAATGGAGAATGGTGACCCATTCTGTATTTAAGGTAGCTGAACAGAGATATCCATAAATTGAAATTCAGTATGGTCACACTGAGCAGTGATACCATCACTGCAGCTAGGGCATTGATTGGTGTCAGTGAATCTGAAGGATGCCTAATTCCACATCCCAGTCAGACCCAGGTACAGAAAATATCTCAGGTTTAGACTGGGAAGCTGCCAATCACAGTTAACATGCCTCTCCACTGGCCTCACCTCAACACCAAGGGTGTTCAAAAAGTGCTTAGCCGCAGTGGCAGACTACCTAAGAAGACAAAGGGTGGTGGTTTTCCCCTACTTGAATGAGTGGCTAGACTCAGTAAAAAAAAACAAAAAATGCAGTAGGCAATGTGCTCCATAAAGCTGGTAAGAAGTATCTTGGAAAATCTGGGGATCCTAATAAACCTGCAGAAGTCCCAGACAGATCCAATACGGGTTGTGGATTTCATAAGAGCAGAACTGGGTACCCTGCAGGGAAAGGCCGTTGTCCCACATAACAGGATAATGAATCTGATTGCCAGTACAGACTCATTCACCTTTGGCTGGCCAAGACCTGCAATGGATTTTCTGCAGCTGCTAGGCTGCATGACTTCAACCACAGCTGTGGTGCGATGGGACAGATTCCCAATAATGGACATACAGTACCAACAAAGGGGCTACTGGTCCCAACCAATGGCCTGAACTAGCACTTGTCACAAAAAGGGTTGTACAAGCACTGGAGTGATTGAAGGAGGCACATAACCTTGGATAGGACATTCCCTTCCTCCAGCAATCTCCCCTCAAGGTCCTCACAACAGATGTTTCACTCCTAAGTTGTACTGCCCACCTAGAGGATCTCACAGTAGGTGTCATCTGGAGCCCACAGGAGACTCAAGAGCATATAAATCTTCTTGAGCTCAGGGCAGTACAGCAAGCAAAGCAGTCCTTCTCCTCCTAGTGACAGGGACAGTCAGTCCAAATACAGGTAAGCAGTACCATACAATGTACTAGATAAACAAACAGGGAAGGACAAGATCATCAAAATTGTTTACAGAAGCTATAAGGATCTGGAACCTAGCTTACTCACTGTGCACAAAGATGTCTGCAGTGCATCTGCCAAGCAAAGAAAATATGCTGGCAGGCTCCTTAAGCTGAATCAGCCAAGAACACCATGAATGAGCCTTGATCCAGCAAGTGTTAGCTTCAGTTTCCAGAATATGGGGTACTCCAGAAATAGATTTGTTTGCCACTTGGGAGAACAATTGGCTCCCAACATTTTGTTGCAGGCCTCAGTCAAGGGCACAGTCCCAGGGGCACCACTTGCCCTGGCTTGGACAGGCATGTTCCTGTATGCCTTATCACCATTTCCCCTCATACAGAGGGTGGTCATGAAGCTCAGGAGAAAGCTAGCAACAATGATACTTTTAATTACAGAGTGGGCCAGACAGGCACGGTACTCAGTGCTACTGACCTGTCCTGTAGAACTCCAACCAACCTGCCACCGAGATACAACTTGATGACTCTATCCCAGCACAAGATGACCTTCCCAGATTGTAGAACACTGCACAGGAGGCATGGTTTTTGAAGAGAGAGAATTTTCTGGTTTAATTTGTCAGAGGAACTGCTGAAAGGCTTGAACGTTTCCAGGAAACCAGCCACAAGAAAAGTATATTCCCCTGAGTGTAGGAGATTATTTTACTGGTGTGCTACCAGAAAGATAAGTCTAGTGCAGGCAGTACTGACCACATTCTGGACTATCTGGTACACCAACAGTCCTCCAGTTTCAACCTTCAACCCTGAAAGTACACCTAGCAGCTGTACATCAGCAGGCAAGGACAAGTTGTTGGCCTCACAACCTGTTTTTCAAAGTTTTTTCAAAGTCCTGTCATCAGCCCCCTCCTGGGAGGCACCCAGTTCCTCTATGGGTTATGAATACTTGTCTTATCCAACCGTTGGAAGTCCTCATTGAGTTTATGGCTATAGAAGACTTAAACTATGTCACCTAGAAAACAGTTTTCCTTGTGGCCAATGACCATTCCTGTCTCTTTATTGAACACACCAGTACAGGTGAGCAAAATCTGCACTGCCTTGATGTAAAATGAATATTGGGCTACTACATGGACTGGAAAAGGGATGTCAGATCTGGTAGCACACACAGTAACATAGTTCTTGATGGCAGAAAAGGACTGCTAGGCACACCTAGTCTTCCCATATTCATTGCCTGCATCAGAGACTTCTGAACCTATTTGATCAATGGCTATCGCCTCTCTTCACCTCATCTAGGGTTCCCTTGTGTCAATCCCATGCATGTTTGAATCCCCCACTGTGTTAGCAGCCACCATGTCCTGGGGTAGGCTATTATAAGCATCTGTCACCGTCTCCATGAAGAAAAGCTTCCTCACATTTCCCCTTATCCTGCCCCCCCTCCAATCTCATATTGTGTCCCCTCATCCTTGTACATCTCTTGTACTAAAAGATGTCATTCATCTGCACTTTGTTTGAGCCTTTAAGATACTTGAAGGTCTTTATCTTATACCCCTGTTCCCACCTCTCCTTAAGTGTATACATATTGAGGTCTTTTAATCTGTCCTCAAATGCTTTCTGATGCAAGCCCTTCATCATCTTTGCCATTCTTCTCTGGACCACCTCCACCCTGTCTATGTCTTTGCGAAGATGCAGCCCCCAGAACTGAACATCATATTGCATATTGTACAATGGCATTGCCACCTCCCTACTTCTGCTAGTGATACCCCTTTCTATGCACCCCAACATCCCACTGGCCCTCTCCACAGCCTTGTTACACTGTTTGTCCACCTTTAGGTCATCTGAGATGATCCTAAATTCCTCTCTTTCCTGGTGACTGTCAGCACCCCCTCATCCTGTAGCTCTACGCAGGGTTTCTTTGCCCCAAGTGCGTGATCCTGCACTTCTTTGCATGAAACTTTAATTGCCACACCTCTGACCACTTTTTCAGTCTTCTCAGATCCTTCTTCATTCTTGCAACCCTTCTGGTGTGTCTCCTCTGTTGCAGAGCTTGGTATTATCCACAAATAGGTAAATCTTCCCCTCCAGACCTTCAAACAATGTCACTGATAAAGACATTAAAAAGGAATGGCTCCAGTACCGATCCCTGAGGTACCCCACTGGTCACCCTCCTTTCAGCAGATGTGATGGCATTTACTACCACCCTCTTCTTCCTGCCCCTCAACCAGTTTCTATCTCAGTTTTCCACATTGTGGCCCACCCACAGGCTGTCTAGCTTGTTTACCAGTCTTCTGTGGGATATGGTATCAAAGGCCTTGCTGAAACCGAAGTAGGCAATGTCCACTACTCCAACCTGATCCGCCTCCTTCATCACCCAGTCAAAAAAATTGCAATCAGATTTGTCTTACATAACCTTCCTGCTGTGACTCCGTGCTGACACTACTCCTTGTTGCCTATGCAGAGGTTGGCAAAAGTAATCCAGCAGCCAGAAAGACAACCTCTCATTGGATAGTCTCCTGTATACAGTTCTGCTATGATAAAGCTGGTAAACAATCTTCCGAAAGCCTACCAGCACACTCCATAAGGGGCACATCTGCCTCTGTGGCAGCTACAAGGGGCATTTCCCTTCAAGAAACGTGTAAAGCTGCCAGCTGGAAAACAGTGCATACCTTCACAAAGCAGCACTCTCTGAACATTCAGGGAGTCACAAGCACCAAGTGCATCACAACTCTACATGGGCATTCCAAACATGATAGGGACATCAAGACTGGAAGGCAGTGTGTGTCAATGCCCGTAACCTTCCAAACAAAATCACAGATCTCAGAGCAATGATGGCTGAGGCCAGCCTCGACTGGGTTGCTGTCACGGAGACTTGGTTCACAGAAAACCATTCCTGGGACATCACCATCCCTGATTACACTCTCTTTGGGAGAGACCACATAGGTAAGGGGGGGGGTCACTATTTATATCAGGGAAGGGATAAATGCTACTGAGACCCAGGGAACACAAGGCAAGACAGAGGCCTTATGGATCACTCTGGGAGCTGGAAACAGGAACCTTGTCAGGGTTGGAGTTATCTATAGACTGCCAAACCAGGAGACAAAGTTCTTCTGAAAAACATAATGAGGGTAGCCGACAAAGGTGAGCTATTGCTTGTCGGGGACTTCAATCTACCAGATGTAGAATGGTCTACCTTCACAGCCTCCTCAGAAAGGAGCAAAGACTTCCTCATGGCTTTGAGGGGGGCAGAACTGACTCAAATGGTGGTTTCTCCCACCAGAGAATCATCTATCCTGGACCTGATACTCACTAACAGTGCCAAGATATCAAATATACATGTGGGGGTCAATCTGGGTACCAGTGACCACATGTCAGTCTGGTTCTCCATTAGCAAGACTGAGGACCCCTGCCACTCCAAAATCAGGGTGCTCAATGGGGAGGCAGTATAGCACAGTAGTTTAAGGCTCTGAGCTGCAAATCTGGAGACCTGTGTTTGAATCCCACAGCCACACTTGCATGCTGTGTGACCCTCAGCTAGTCACTTAACTTCCCTGTGCTCCCAGGTTGCACCTGTAAACAAGCTTTCAGTTTAGTGTGTCTCACCTGGTTAAACAATTGGAAAAAAATGTTTTTTTTCAGGAAAGCAGATTTCCAGAAAATGAGGGAATGGATCCAAGCCTCTGCTGGTAACAGATACCACGTGGAATGTGGAGGACAAATGAACAAAGCTGAAAGATACTATAGTGACAGTCACAGCGCACTAAACAAATCAGCAAGTCCAAAAGGGCAAGGAAGCCCCTCTTGTTCTCCAAAGAAGTAGCTACTATAGTTAGGGAAAAGAGAAAGGTTTTTGGAGGTACAAGGAGACCAAGTCTGAAAAGGATAGAGAAGCCTACAGAGAGAAACTCAAGGAAGCCGGGAAAGCTATTAGGGTGGCAAAGGCCCAGACCAAAGAAAAACTGGCTCAAGAAGTGAAAATGGGGGCCAAAACATTTTATCAATACATTCGAGAAAAAAGAAAAAGCAAAGAAGGAATGACATGGCTGGCAACCAAGGAAGGACACTTGGTAGAACACTACAAGGTCAAGGGAGAATTTCTCATTGAATTCTTCTGCTCAGTCTTCACACAGAAAGGCATTGGTAATTGTGCAGCACCAGTCAGGACACTTCACCATTTCAGTGGAGCTGACTTATCCCCCTTTACAAAAGAAAGAGTCCTTAAGGTGTTGTCTAAAATAAGGGTGGACAAGGCAATGGACCCTGACGGAATACAGCCAAGAGTTCTAAAAAAACTTAAGGATGAACTTACGGCCCCACTTGCTGAACTGTTTAACAGTTCACTGGAACAGGGGATAGTACCAAAGGACTGGAAAAGGGCCACGGCTGTGTTATTGCACATGAATGGTAGCAGGGAGGTAGCAGGAAACTACAGCCCAGGAAGTCTAATCTCAGTGGTGGGTAAAATAATGGAGACATTGATTAAGGAAAGGGTAATGAACTACCTGAAAGCAAGTGGGCAACCTGACCCAAAGCAGCATGGCTTCACATCAGGATGCCCATGCCAAGCAAATTTGACAGAATTCTCTGACTGGGTTATAAGAGAAGTAGACCATGGGGAGCAGTGGACATGGTGTATCTGGACTTTAGTAAAGCCTTTGATACAGTCCCACACAGAAGGCAAACTGGAGCAAGCTGGCATTTGTCACAAAGTAGTTAAATGGATCAACAAGCTGGCTGCAAGGCAGGACACAGAGGGTTATGGTCAGGGCCCTGTCTTTACTGCTGCAAAGTGGACCTACATTCTGCAGCAGGACCTCATACATTCTGCGGTAGAACAACTGCTGATTCTGCAGCCATTCTGCATCAGATAAATCGTCGTTAAACAGCACAACTTCAAGGGGATTAAGTCTTAGTTTACCCTTTGACTGCCTTCGTGCAACCACTCCACTACACTGAAAGTGGAACAGCAGGCCATTTAACAGTATGTAGTCTTCTTATCACAAATATTAAACTGCAATAACCCAAACCTGGTGCAGCCATGGGCATCAGTGTTCTCTTTTAATGAATTCCCTCCCACCCCAAATATGAAGGCTCATCTGTTCTTCTTCTGGAAACTGGTGGCTTTTGCTGTTCTCCTGGGTTATAATTGGAAGAGGACATGAACACTCACCTAAAACTAAACAGAAGGCAAAACATGCTTGGATTTCTTCTGGTTTATATTTACAGTTAGCAGACATAAAGAGGGACTCCAACTTGAAAGCCATTTTTTTTTTTTTTTAAATTTTGATCAGCGTTCTTTTGGATAATAATTTTTTTAAACTAGGAATACCCCAACTGTTTTGTAATAAACATGTTGAGTGCAGTGTGCAAATCTGTGTGTTGGGGAGGGAGAGATTGTCTTCCTATAATATTGATGGAGGGTGTAACTTGCAGTGTCTGTAGGATTTGTTGACTCCTGATTTTTCTTTTGTGGAACACACTAAAAAATGCAAGCAAGTCATTCTTATTAAGCTGGAGCTTGATTAGCATGTTCTCTTATCCCAGCAACTCAGGGGTGGTGGTGTTCTTCAGTCAGTGACCCTTATTTCACTTATGTATAGCAGCAATCAATACAACTCTCCATTCTGATGTTTTTCCTTATTTGCTCACTCCAGTTCTTGTCTACCCTGGTCCCCAACTCTACTGTAGCTGGACAACTTGACCCTCCTTAAGAATTGAGCTTGATGCCACCACTTAGGCTGCAGGTTCAAATCTGCCAAGAAATTACTCTCACACTTGCAGATACAGATGTGCAGCCCACAGATCAAAACTGTGATCGATGTCCATCAGTGGGGACTGAGTCCTCTGCTCAGTCTGCTGCCAGCCATATGTTTCTGCAATCAGCTCCTCCTCTGATACCTGCCACCACACCAAGATCAATTCCACCTTCACGGGCACCATTGAATATTCTCACTTCTTGCCTACTGCTTGCCTTCCAGTTCTTTCATCCAAATTCATCTTCCAGGGATTCAGCATGCACTGTGAATAGCCTCACAATGAAAAATGAACATGGCTGAGCTACCCACACCTACACAGCAACAAATCATAACTGCCTTGGACCCAATCAAGCTCTGGTACTTTTGTGTCAGTCCCCCCCCCACAATACTGGCTGGACAGAGTTATGTAACAAGAGCAAGCATGAGTCAAGATGCCATGCAGCCACTAGCTTTTCAGCTTTGCAGTGGGTGGCATCAGTTTGTTGCCGCTTCTAATGAGAACGTATTCTATGGCATACTTGACATATCAGTAGCTAAGCCCTTGCCTTGTGTCATCATATAGCATAGTTAGCATTTCTGTGGCCATATGGCTGGTTTTACCAATTTCTGTGGCCAGTACTGATTTCTGTGGTCAGCCCTGATTTCTGCGGCCACTGCTGCAACCGAGAATTGCAGAAAACACGGGGCCCTGGTTATAGTAAATGGCATCTTGTCCCAAGAAGGGAAGGTGTCAAGTGATGTGCCGCAGGGGTCAATACTCGGCCCCATCCTTTTCAACATATTCATCATCGACATCACTGAAGAACTAAAAGGGAAAGTCTGCCTCTTTGCAGATGATACAAAGCTCTGTAACAGGCTGGATGCACAGGAAGGGATCACAGAAATGGAGGCAGATCTCAGGATGCTAGAGGAAGGGTACTGGAACTGGCAGTTGAAATTCAATGCCAAAAATGTAAAGTTATGCACTTAAGTAGAAAGAACCCATGCATGAAATATGTCCTGGAGGGGCAGCTACTAGAAGAAACACAGCCAGAATGGGATCTTGGTGTCATGATGTCAAATAATTTAAAGGTAGGATAGCAATGCAAAAAAAGTGGCACTAAAGTCGAGCAGAACCTCGGATATATTGGTAGGGGTTTTACCAGTAAGAAGTGTGATATAATCCTCCTGCTGTACAGGTCCCTGGTGAGACCTCATTTGGAGTTCTGTGTGCAGTTCTGGAGACCTCATCTGAAAAAGGATACAGACCATCTGGAAACTGTGCAGAGACATGCCTCCAAAATGGTGCAGGGTCTGCACCACAAAACATACAAAGCTGGACTCAGCCAGCTAAATTTATTCTCCCTCGAGCAGAGGAGGAACAGAGGAGGCATGATTGAGACATTTAAATTTGTTAAAGGGATCAACACAGTATAAACCAGGAACCTCTTCCGGGAAAACAGGGCTACACATACTAGAGGACACAACAAGTGCCTGGTGGGAGGTAAATTCAAAACAAATGTTAGGAAGTACTTTTTCACAGAGAGGGTGGTGGACCCTTGGAATAGCCTGTCACCTGAGGTAGTGGCAGCCAAGATGGTCAGTGAATTAAAGCAGGCATGGAATAGACAGTATAGTCACCTAAGCAAGACAAATTGATAATGTGGGTTGGAAAATCTGTGCAGACTATATGGACCACACAGTCTCCTTCTGCTGGCAAATTCTTATGTTCTTATGTTCCAGGAGGAAAGCCATTTTTGGAACTATTGTGCTGCAGTACCTTTTTCCTAGACGGGTTCTAGACCCATCCTCTCAAGTCACTGCTAGTGAGTCTACACTTTCGCACGGCATCATTAAAGGGTTCTAGTTTGAAGAAAACATTGCTCACTGCAGTAACGTTATTTCTTCATGGGAATCTATTGAGTCTCAGAAACCCTGTCCCTGCCTCCCCTTCTAGAATATGAAAGTACGTTCACAAAGAATCAGTTCTTAATTTATGGTTGCTTGAGCATTACTCTGTTGCAGTTTCATAAAATGTTAGAGTTGTGGACATTTCATGAAAAAATTTGTCTAACAATCTGTGGGACTTTTAAAAAAAAATGTGTAAAAACCTTTTTGGAAAATTTTAGTAGTCACTGAGACAATTTTGGTGGGGACTGCTCCCCTGGCTTTAAAACGAATCTGGGGTTAAGCCAGTTGGGGGATCAAGACCACAGCACAGAGTCTGAACTTGATTCTATATTCTATAATTTGCATAAAGTGCTATCTCTGGGGCAGCACACTCCTGAAGACTGATGCAGCTTTGTAAGGCACACTGATGGATCCCTGAGAAGAAACAACATTACTTGACGAGTAATTTTTTCTTGCTTCAGCTTATATTCAGAAATTATTTGTCCCTCTGCTTTTGCTTCAGCTCCTTTCTGGTCAAAGTCAATAGGAATAATGTGTGCAAATTATTTTGACATTGTCTATCAGGTCTCTAGGTACTCAACTGTGTTGTTAATTAATTGTTTAACAATCAGATGTATGCAGTGAGCCAGGCATAGATTCTTAAGTTAGTAGGACTTATCCCTCATCCCACACAACATCCTGGTTGCTCATCCCTGTACCCCCTCCAACAGCCTGATATCCTTTTTTAAGTAGGGATGCCAGAACTGCAAGCAGTACTCCAAATGAAACTGCACTAATGTCCTGTACAGTGGCAGGATCACCTCCTCACTCCTTTAGGTGATTCCCCTTGATATATAACACAGCATCCTATTAGCCTTTGCTGCCACTTTCCTACACTGTATATAGTGGTTCATATGGCCCAGAAATGAGTGCAATAATCAAAATGGGGCCTTATCAATGAACTATAAAGTGGCAATGTCACCTCCTTCTCTCTACTAGTGATATGTTTTTTCAATACAACCAAGTATTGTAAGCTCATTGCAATACCTGTTAGATTTTTTTTTACTTTGTATTTATTGAATTATCACATTACAATTAGCAACATGTATGTATATAAGTACATCTGCACAGCAGTAGGCAGAGACCTACAATATTTGTTCAGATTGATCACACTGACAATTCAAAGATGAATGTTCCAAGCATCAGCCCTCCACCCTCCAAGTATTCAAAGGAGTAAATTAACAGAGAAAGCAAGCTTGTAGAAAAATTATTTTCTCACCACAGATTTACAATATCTTTATCTCTGCATCAAACTTCATCTCCCCTCACAGAACTGAAAAATATTATGGGGGGGAACCTCATGCAACTGGGGAGCTATACAGATATAAAGATAGTCTGAGCATGGTTAAGTTAACATTTATTCCTGTACATATAAGCACCTCAAGGGAGCCGTGCAGGGGGCACAAGAGAGCAATAGGAGATTTCAAGTATACAAACTGAGTGGTGCACTTTAGTACACCAAGTATAAATCAGTCCCAGTGCAAAAAGGTCAATAAACAAGCAGGCAGGAAAGGATATGAAAATGTTAAACAGCAATTAAAGCACAGCACTTAAAATATCTGGGTACCATCAAGCCATGCATTTGAAGAAAGGGAATCAGCTACAGTCCCACAGCACTTATACTGATTCCCTGTCCGAATCATGATCTGGAGTTTCTGACTCCAGTTGAGTAAGCAGTTTTTCAGAAAAGTTCACCACTGCTTTATGGTCAGTAAACAGGTATGTTTTCTGCTGATGTGAAATTTGCAGCTGAGCTGGGAAAAGCATTTGTGCCTTCACCCCCTTAGCCACCAAGGATTTCTTAATAGTCTGTAGCTGCTTTTTGCGTTTCTGAGTTTGTGAAGATAAGTTGGGAAAGAAGCCCAAACAACTGCCCTCCCATACAATTTCTCCCTTTTCACGTGCCACTTGTAGTAAGGGGATTCTAGCCTCCAGTGTGGACAGCCTGACAATCGTGATCAATGGCCGCTCTGAGGAGCCACCTCAGGGCCTAGGATATAGAGGAACAGTAAAGGCCTGTATCACCTGGATTCCCGTATCCCTCTGCAGAAGCCCCATGTCCTCAAAGATCAATTGGTCCACTGCTGAAAGCAGTTCATTGCGGCTAGCAAACCGAGGGAAACCAACAATACACATGTTCCTCTGTCTGATGCCATTTTCAAGTGTCTGTACTTTAGCCTGCAAGAAGCTCACATCTCAGATCAATCCAGTGCTGACCTCCGACTGACTTCTGAGGAGGCAATGAGATTAGCAGTCACTGTCTGGTTTGTAGAAATTCTTGTGTCAAGATCTGTAAGCTTTTGATCCATGGTCACCAGTTGTTTATTAGTTTTGTTACCCACTTTCTGTAGTTTAGTGAGGAGTGGTAGAATCTGGGAGTAGTCAGAGTTCCATAATGGAGTTAGGCCTCCTGGTTTGGGTGGCATACTGGTCCCAGGCTGACTAAAATATGTATCCAGTCCTGAAGTTACCAGCGGATTGTCTTTTTTTGGGCTCAAAATGATCCACCTGGACTCTTGTTTCAGCTAAAAAATAAGAAATCTGCCAAATCAGGATATAAATAATCTCCAAGCATTAATTTTATCACCCATGGCTCAGAGCTCGGAAAGAAGACCTCCACCCTGTTGGATGCTCCATAGCACCCGCCCCCCATGCCTGTTAGGTTTGAGGTCATCGGTGACTAAAAGAACCAAATGTTTTGTTTCTGAGACTGTTTTTAAGATTTTCCCTCCAAACACATATGAGGCTTTGCTGTTCAAAGCACCAAAATGCATTACAGTGCATTTCTCCAAATGAAATTCCAGTTTGTAAGTGTGCCCCCATCGATCAATCCTATGCAGTTCTTGCTGAACATTGTCTGCCCAGACCCTGCTATACACAGTTGAACCCAGTTTGGTATCATCTGCATATTTGGTCATCCACACATCACAGTTACCCTGAAGACTTGCAATATAGATGCTAAAAAGACAAGGTCCTAGGACTGAGCCCTGTAGCATGCCATTGGTTACATCCAACCACCCAGACGCAACTCCTGATAGGACAACCTATTTAGTTCCATTTTTTAGCCATGAGTCTATCCACGATACCAACCTACAGTTCAGTCCTGTATCAATTAGGTCCTTACCTTATCAAATGCCTTACTCAGGTTGAGGTAGACAACATCAGCTGTGTCACCCCGTGCCAATGCCCTGCTCTCCCTCTCATAGAAGGCTAATATATTGGTCTGACAGAACTGCCCTTTAACAAAGACATGCTGACTATAATTCATCATATTATGAGTCAGAGTATTGCTCTATTTTCTCTTTGATGATATTTTCCAGAATCTTTCCTAGTATGAAAGTTAATCTGATCGGTCTGTAATTCATACATCCTTTTTTTATAAATAGGGGTCACTAAAGCCCATCTCCAATCTTCAACTACTTCTCCGCTATCCAGGGAGGCCTGGAATATTTTGGTGATATGCCCACTAAGGACATCCGACATGTCCTTTAGTAACCTAGGGTACATGCCATCCGGACCAGGTCCCTTACTGGGATTTAATTGACTTAACCTTTTTTTTAATATTATGCTTGTTAATGTTAATTCTGGGAGCTGCTTCCTTATCTTGGTGTAATGGTGGAGAAGCAACCTTTGTATTGTATACCGAACTAAAATATGTGTTCAAAAGTTCCACTATATGTGGCTCGGTGGTGCCGAGGGCTGCGGCGTTGGATGCCACACCTTGAGCCACACTGGCAACCCAGGTTTGGTAATGAGCCAGGGCCACCAGGAGTCAGCAGGAGAGGGAAGAGATTGAGCATCCAGTGGACAGCTCTCCCTTTCCTGGGGAGAGTTCTGGGGATGCACCACTCGGTAGCAGCACCTGGTGGAAGTCGGGTGCAGCACAAACAGTTGGTGCACGTTCAGTAGGGAAGGAGCTCAGCAGGTGGTGGCATGTAGAGCCCAGCTGCCATTGCACATCCACGCTCCTTGGGGGACTGAAACACGCTTGAAATGCCTCCTTCCCACTGGTAGGTAAAGGCGGGTCTAGTGACACTAAGGCACCATGTCCAATGTTGGGCTAGGGGCATCCTTCTGGTCTCTCTGTGCCCATCTCAGCCAGACACTCATAGACAGAGCACCAAGTAGGAGTTGACAGTTCTTGCCCCAGGGGGATGTAGATCAAGGGGGGGTACAGGGATGGACCATGGGGAGAGTCAGCCCCCAGGAGGATTACTTGGGGCTTCAGGTGGACAGGATCAGCCAAGGTAAGCCCCATGTCCCAGCTGGATAGAGTCCAGTGTAGAAGGGTGAATAAATAAAGTCTACAAAAAAAAAAATTAAAAAGTTTCACTAGATCTGTCACATTATTATGTATATTACCCTTTGTACCATGAATTGGCCCAAACTCTCCGGTTCATTATAAATATTGAGCCGTAGTGAGCAGTGAATACTTTTATTTGGAGGGATCTCTGTAAGGATGACCACTTAGCTGATTTTTACTGAGTGAATAAGACCTTTTTAAAGGCTAATTTGAGCTAAGAAAGCTCTGGTGTGCTTGTCTGGGTCACATGACCTCCACCTCCTGTTTAGTGAGGGGTAGAGGTTCTTTCACATAGTGCTGCTACAGACAATGCTGTAGTTGGTGGAGTGCTTTTGAGCTAGCTGGTAGAGGTGGGCGAAGTGCTCCCACTTCGACATGTGGAGCACTTCGTGTACTGTTCCTTAATCTGCATAGTGTTCCACAATGCAAAGCAGAGTACTCTACCTTTACATATGAATGCAAAGTGTGTTGTTTTCAATGCACTACATGTTATTCACCATGTAATACAGAATTCCCCTTAATTTTAACATGAAGTAACATAGAAACATAGAAAGATAGAATGTGACAGCAGATAAGGACCACTTGGCCCACCTAGTCTATGCATTTCCCTACCTAATGGATAAGCTGCAGATCCTAGTTAACCAACAGCCTACTTCCTCCTACCCCCCCCCAGAATTGCCTTATGTTTGTCCCATGCATTCTTGAATTCCCACACTGTTTTGACTCTATGACCTCCTCAGGAAGACTGTTCCATGCATCTACAACCCTCTCTGTGAAGAAATATTTCCTCACATTACCTCTGGGCCATCCCCTTCTATCTCCAAATTGTGCCCCCTTGTTCTTGCACATCTCTTTTTTTGAAAGATGCAATCCTCTTGGACTTTGCTGATTCCCTTGAGGTATTCGAACATTTCTATCATGTCTCCCCCTCCTCCCTCCTTTCCTCGAGGCTATACATCTTAAGCTCCTTTAGTCTTTCTTCATATATCTTCTGGAGCAGACCCTGCACCATTTTGGTTGCCCTCATCTGGACAGCCTCCACCCTGTCTATGTCTTTGCGGAGATGGGGTCTCCAGAACTGTACACAGTACTCCAGATGTGGTCTTACCAACTGTCTGTGCAGAGGGCCAACGGCTTCCTGTTTTCTACTGGTGATGCCTCTCCCTATGCATCTCAGTATCCCCCCCCAGCCCTTCTTACTGCCTTCTCACATTGCTGGCCCACCTTTAGGTCATCTGATATGAAGTGCCATTGATATGAATGGACTTTGCTTTGCTTCTCCTGTTTATTGCTATGTGAGGTGAATTTTGCATTGACTCATGGGATGGCAGGTCACATGGGCTCTTGTCTTGCACAGCCTCAGTTCTGCATAGTGTGTGTAGTGGAAAGCTGGAGACAGTTTGCTCTCAGAGCTCTGAGAATCAAACCATTGATAAAGCTTTAAAAAATCACTTTTGATCCAATTATTTTGGTTCAAATTTAGTACATCGACTGAAGGAAACCCTCCTGGACTTCGATCATCGAGTGTTGAGTATTTTGTGTGCATTTTGAATGTTAATCTAGAACATTCAGCCTGTGTACTGACAGTGTTGAAGTGTGTTTTGGGGGAGAGGTGCATCTGTGGTGGAATGAGAGTCACATCAGAAAGGCAGTCTTTATAACTGTTTTGTACTAGTGTGTGTCAGTATGTGTGTGTTTATGTACACACAGTAATACTTAAATTCATTTTTGATAATTATTTTCTGTTTGTTGTGGTGCAGTGCATATTTTCATTTTGTTTAAAAGATTTGATTATATAGTTTACTGCACTGTTACATTTTCTGCACATTACCTCACTGTAGTGTGTGTGTGAGTACCATCATGTCAGACACATTTTATTGTGCCACACAGTAATCACCGCACTCTGAATCGATTATCTGTCGGCAGTATTTTTTACTGCTTCCTTCTATCTAGATAGTGAACTGCGGCTGTAGCACCCCCCCCCCAACCAGCAAAAGGTATAATTTATTTTTCCAATTTTTTGATTTGTGTGAACAATGGTTAAGGTGTTTTTGTGCCTGTACAGCTACATCTCTTTATAGTGTGCAGTCTGAATCCGTGTGTTTGCATCTGTTTAGTGCCAAATCAGCATCTGTAAGCCACAGTTTTTGTTTTTTGGCTTCACATCCACCACAAATTTTTGAAATCTCAATTTGTTGTGAATTTTCTGTGTTATCCCAAAAAATGCCTGCAAAGAGGCATGCATGCAAGGATGCTTCTGGCCATGGCACTGCTGCCAGTGGCAAGAGTAGCCATGGGTGTGGTAGTAGTACACAGCAGAAGAGCACAGTTGATGCCAGTAGAGGGATTTCTCTGACTATGTTTTTCACAGCACCATCAGTAGCTTCAATCATGGTTGGAGATGCTGTTGCCCCAGCTGGTGGTAGTGAAATTGCTGATGGCATGAGCATTACCCCATGTTCAACCCATGCCAATGGCAACAAGTTAACCGGTTTCCTAAATATTGTAGAGTATAAAGGCGTGACTGTGAATCAGAGTGTAGTAGATGTCACACTCCCCTATGTCCCCATCCTCATCCCCACATTAGTTGAACATGATTCTGATGCTGACAAAGAGTTGTCGCAATCTCATGTTTCCAGTGCTGTTGATGAGGTCATGCCTGTGCCATACAACCCTTCAAATGTTGGAGAAAAAATATTGTATTATTATAATGATGCTGTGGTTGGTTCTTGTTCTCCACAGGAGAGCATCCAAGCTGACATTGAGGATGTGGATGTGGAATAAGATGATGATTTTAGTGACCCCAATAGGGAACCAGAGAAAAAGAACTTAAAGGTGACTGTGTGTAAACACTCTCAGTCTGTGAGTGTTAAATCATCCCCTCTTCAAAGTTATGATGTGCCATTTTCTGTTAATGATGATAACCCAGTAGTAGTCATCATAGACAGTGATAGGCCGGCATAGCCCAAGCGTGGCCAGCAACAGAAATCAGGTAGCACCCCTCCATGTCATTGTCTAAAAAACTGGTGTCCAATTTGCAGCATTAGAGACCTGTGAAAACTAAAAGTAGGGGATCAAAATCCCTTGTTTGGGATTTTTTTTGTACAAGATCCAAGTGATGAAGCAGTGGCAATCTGCCAGCTTTGCAAAGCGCTTGTCAGATGTGGTAAAAAAGGTAGTCATCTGGGCACCAGGAGCCAGCATACACATTTGAAGAACAGGCACATGGCACTGTGGACTCAGCACCAGAGGGGAGCTAATGTCATAGTGGGGTGTTCACCCTCATCCACCTTTGTTTATTTAGTTTTTGTTGACTGGGTAAGTGCACTAGACAAATCCTGCCTATTTTCAGGCACGACCCGGGGGAGGAGGATACAGATGAATGCCAACTGACCTTGAACCAGATTAAGCTGTTGGTGGTACTTCTAGTGAATGAGGGAAATTTGGCCAGGACACCAGGGAAATTCCCCTACTCTTTTCGATAAGCGCCATGGGATCTTTAACATCCACCTGAACTACCACCAATCGAGGCAGATGGGACCTCAGTTTAATGTCTCATCTGAAAGACCTTATTAATCATGTTAACCCCTTCCATGACTGTAAGTAGCCCAAGTAGCCATGTCTGTAGTAGTGATGAAGTAATAGCTGAGGATTACTACAGGCATGAGGAGGAGGAGGATTTGGAATTGTGGTCAAGTGGTGGTCAGAGTAGCAGCAGTAGTGATGGTCTGTGCAGCAGTATTTCTAGTCCAACACCAACCCTTGTGCTTAAAATGGGTAAAATAACATAGTTTGTGGACTTGTTAGTGTCACCTGTGCACCCCTCTATATCACATGGCAAAAGCTCCACACCCATGGCCGTTCACAGAGCAGAGTCATTTGGCACACCACTTGCAAAACGGGTAACAACTCAGCCCACGTTGCAGAGTCTTTTTGCCCAGAACATGAAATATCCAACCAATCATGCAGTGTCATGTGAAATGAATGCTGCTGTAGCAGAAATGCTGGCAATTGACCCGTTGCCCTTCTCCTTTGTGAAGAATTCCAGATTCTGGCATTTTGCAGCATGCGGCTGTCCCGAATAGAAAGTCCCTTCCAGGACATGCTTTTCTACCTGTGCTATCCCAGAGTTATACCAGACTGTGACAGAGTCTGAAAAACATGCCCTCCAACATTCCTCATCACCATTTATCCACTTAAGTATGGATATGTGGACAAGTGGCAAAATGGCAGGCAGTTCATATTTGTATATTATTACACATTGGTTGCAGGTACTGATGGTTGTCTGTGCTGGCAGTATTGTAAATCAGTGTAGTAAGGCAGACTGTCATAGTAGCACCCTTCCTGGAATTCGACAGTATGCAGCACTTGCAAAGTGCAGTGTGGCCAGTTCCCACATTGGTGAACACATGCTTGACTTACTACTGGCTGAAATTGATGAGTGGCAGAACCCCCGTCCCTGAAAGTTGGCTTTATAGCAAGTGGCAATGGCTCAAATGTTGTGAAATGTATCATTGATTGTGGCTTTGTCTGGGTTTTGTGCATGGCCCATTGTTCAAATCTCATCGTCCAGGAGTTTCTGCAGCACCCTGACATCAAGGAAATGTTGTCAGTTGCATGCTTCATCTGTGCACAATTTTCACACTCTGGAAAGGCCAGTGACCAGCTTCAGCACCTGCAGATTCAAAACAGCCTCCCTCAGCATCACCTCAAGCTGGAAGTTGTCACGCACTGGAACTTGACTCTTTATATGGCAGAGAGGTTGTAGGAACAATACAAAGTCATCTCAAAATACCTAGTCATCCACACTAGCTGTGATAATTTTGGGGCCTCAATGTCTATGACAACAGAACAGTGGTGCCTCATGGACTTGGTGATATAAATTTTGAACATGCCACACAGGCAGTGAGTGGCAACACTGCCTCCATAAGCCAAGCCATTCCACTACTGCAGGTGCTGAGGCTGACTTTTTTGACTCTGCAGTGTAGCCTTGCTGTTTCCAGAGATTATTCAAGCAGTGCGTTGCTTAAACCAACTTATTCTCCCTGTGTTAGAGTATGGTAGCCATGTGTACGGCCTAGCTACAAAGGGCTTTCTGTCAAAAATTGATGTAATGTATAATCGTTTGGCTCGGTTTGTATTAAGAAAGGACTACCATGAACACCATTGTAAATTACAAGAGGAATTGGGTTGGTTGACTCAGGAAAGTAAAAGGAAATTATTTTGGGCAAAACAGATATATGAAGTTGTAAATACAAAACAGCCAACGTTATCTTTATGAAAAATTGGAAAAAAAATCATATGTTTATAACATGAGAAGTTTGAGCACTAGAAGTTTTGAGTTCCCTAAACCGAAAAATAAGTACAGTTACATGTGATTCCCTATAATTATGAATAGATTATAGAGCTCTTTAAAATTAATTATAGGAAAACGGTATGAACGCATAAAAGAGTTTTCATCTATCCTAAAATTGAATTAAAGACAAAATGTGAGTGTTATGGATAACATTTTTGTCTGATTAGAGTGTTTTCATATTACTGGATCGTAGGACTTAACTTAATATTTGTTATTTGTGTGTCATGGCATAAGATGATATGTGACTTTGCAATGATGCTATTTATATTGTATATTATGCTATCTTGTTGAATGTTGTCATTTGTAAATTTTATGTTTATGAAACAATATTTTACATAACAGGACCATCTTGAAAATAGAACTTAGACCTACTGATGTGAAAATTGACCATCTACAATCCTGTATAAAAATAAAGGTTTTACTACTACTACTACTAAACACATGCTGACAGAATTGGACCACAGTCGCCACATTGCAAGTATTATGCACAGTGCCAAATTTGGAATAGCATCAATGTTGGACCCATGTTACATGGAATTGCATCCTTACTGGAGAGAGGGCATGAACAGGTTAAAAATCTCAGTGTACAACTGGTGTGATTGGTTCATGAGGCACAGAATTCACATGGCAAGTTCAGCAAGCAACAGCATGACAAGGCTGAAGGTCACTGTGGACTACTACTAGGCACATCCAGTAAGGCGGCTGCAGATCCAGGTGGGATGTCAGCAAAACTGGTTTCCATTAACCCACTTTGGGGTGCCTTGTTCCAAGTGGGAATCTGTGACATCTATGAATCCAGTGAACAGGACGATGAATCAACAACAGGACTGCATGCAGCACATAGAATGGTTGACTCGTATTTGTCTGAAAAAAGGCATCTGTCAGTAATTGATGATCCACTGCTATACTGGAGTGAATGGCCAGCGCTGACTTTAGTGGCACTGAAGTACTTGACCAGTCCACCCTCCAATGTAAGTGTGGAGAGGGTTTTCAATTCTGTGGGAGTAATAATTTGTGACCATCGTGCAAACCTCTTGCCTACAAATGTCAGCATGCTGAAATTCATAAAAATGAATGAAGGTCACATCCCACCTCAAACTACCACATCTGTGTTCATACCCCATCTCATTGATGGTTATGCTGATGATGTTGGAGAAGCAGACCATCCTGGTGGCTGTGTCAAATGGTTGATCATTGAGGTTGATGATGCAATCATGGACAAAGAATTCCCTACTGGGCACAATTCTGACACTGATGACTAAAATGGCAGCTTCCTGTTTGATGAGGATGAGGTGGATGTTGGTGGTATTTATGTTAATGGTTTGAAAGGCTGTCATATTTTATTAATGGCACATGTTTTGGTTTTCATAAAATAAAACCAGTATTCTTGACTCAGTTTTATTCCATAATTCAGATTGGCACAAATAATGCCCCATCACAGTCATTCCATTTTACCTTCTCCTTGGTGTATCTTCTGATTCCACTTAAATAGCAGGTACCCACTGTCAGGTTCCCCAGCCCCCCTCACACATATATAATAGCTGACCTGCTCCACTATTGAGTGGTGTAATAAAAATTCCATGTGCTTCCCTCCAGTTAAAAAGTTATAGCATCCTCATTGTGCACCCCCATAAAAACAGAGCCATCTCTGACAAGCCTCCAGTAATGTACCCCAACCCCATTTTGTGATGTCAGAAAATGAAGGCTGTGTGTGTGTGTGTGTGTGTGTGTGTGCTCCATAGACCTGTATTGGTGCCATGTTTTCAATAACATTTACTACTATTTAGAGTTGCCTCTTGGAAAAATGAAAAAGCGACTACTCCAGTAAACAGTGACTGTTACTACAGTGGCTGCTTTTATTTTTATGCATGGCATTTCTAATTAGTACTAAAAGCCATGTAAATAGTGCATACATACAGGTTATTGGAATGCACACTCAGTATTCAGTTTCTGACATCACAAAAGGGGGCTGTGGGTACATCTCTGGTGGAATGTCAGGCACAGCTCTGTTTTTATGGGATGCACATTCGGGGTGCTATAACTTTTAACTGGAGTGAAGCGCATGGAATTTTTAATACCACCCAGTAGTGGAGCAGGTCGGCTATTATACATGTGTAAGGTGGGTTGGGTACCTGGCAGTGGTGGTTACCTGCTCTTTAACAGAATGAGTGCTGTCATTAGCAAACACAGTCAGCCTCTTAAACAGAACTGTCCATTTGTAGTAAGCGGTAGACTAATAAATCCTGCCATTGAAAGATATCTTCCTCCTAAATGACATTGAAATACTGTAACACATCATATCCAGCCACCTGTACATCTGCCTAAAAGTGACCAAGAATGTGGTCCTGTGTCCATGACCACAAGAAACCCACAGCTAGCCAAAGCCACCAATCTGTCTAATAGGGATAGAGGATATGTTCCTGTGCCCATGACCACAAGTAACCCTCAGCCAGCCAAAGCCACCAGTCACTATGCCAGTAAGAGGGAATGTGTTCATGTGCCCATGACCACAAGTAACCCTCAGCCAGCCAAAGTCACCAGTCACTATGCCAGTGAGAGGGAATGTGTTCCTGTGCCCATGACCACAAGTTAACCCACAGACAGCCAAAGCTACCAGTGACTATGCCAGTGAGAGGGAATGTGTTCATGTGCCCATGACCACAAATAACCCATAGCCAGCCAAAGCCACCAGTCACTATGCCAGTGAGAGGGAATGTGTTCCTGTGACCAGTACCTGCCAGAAGGAACCCACATCCAGTCACAGCCACAATGCTTCTTATTATCATTATTTTACAGTGAGTATATGCATATTTGTCATACTATGGAATTTCCTTGAGCTGTGTGAATGCTTCCTTTAATATTTTTGAGATGCACTTGAGAAACACATACAGTAAAAAAAATGTTCTTTTTTCACAGGTTTACAGTTTCAAACAGTGTAACAGACCAAAGAACAGGAGTACTGCAGTACTGTCTACTACCACCTATAGGATATCAGTTTCAGGTAAGTATATCAATCTTATTTCATCACTTCTTTGAGGTATTTCACTTTTTTAAGCCAGTGTAAATCATACAAAGTAGGTGACAGGTACGTCAGATAATAAATTTTTTGTGCACATCAGTCACTGGCTTACTTCAGCATACCTTGTGGTTGAACAAAGTTTTACCTGGGTAATGACAAGATGTCTTGGAATATAACTTTAGTTAAGACACTGGGACAGTGCATGTCACATGTACTAAAGTTGTTATTGATCTTGTTGTGGTTTACTAATAGCTTGGTATCTGTTATGCAGGATATAACAGACAAATAACTGCCACACTTAGAACAGAATGCGTTAGGGGAAAATTAAATGAAATAAGAATTATTTCTTCTTCATCTATTAGCAGATAACATTTCAGTGCTGTGTGCTGCCATCAGTGCTTTCTTCAAATAAGAACACATGATGCAACTGGTATGAAATCAGAGCCTCGGAGGATACATAGAAAACAGAAAACCTGTCAAGAAGTCAAAACAAAACCATTCAAGAAACTTGCTTCCAAATTATCCCCCTCCCCCCCCAAAAAAATACTTACCATTCATGGCTTGACAGTTTTCCTACAACAAATTCCTCAGCAAGCCTAAAAATGCACAACCAAAGTATGAGTGGGTGATCTGAGAGAGCAAAAAACAGCAATGATTATGTGTGTGTGTGTGTGTGTGTGTCTATATATATATATATATATATATATATATATATATATATATAAATAATTAGAGAAAACTCAATTTAATGCATCAGTTAGGGTTGTTCCATGTGACAAAGAAAAGGACATTTGGTGTTGGGGTTGAAAGCCCCCTTGGACCCCAGCCCACCCCAACTGGCATCAGGGTGTGCGTTGAGGGTCATCAACTAACTAGCTTCTCCCCATCACATGTGTAAAGAAGCAGAGGTATATGAGAAATGGGGTGAGAGTTAGGACTGACAACCCCAACGCACACCCCAATGCCAATTGGGAGGTGGGAGTCCAAGGGGGGCTTTCAACCCTAGCACCTAATTTCCTCATTTTTGCTGCTGTGGAACAACCCTAACTGATGCATTAAACAGAGTTTTTTGCCTCTAAGTTCTCCTTCTTTTTGAGAATGAGGACGATAAATAGTGACTGGAATGCAGTGGCGGAACTGAGGGTCCCTTCAGGCCCCATGCTCCTGCCATGTGCTGTCTTATTACATAGTAACAGGAACTGCAAAGCAAACACAAACACAAGCAGCAATGGTTACGCACATGGTAAAGCAAGCGTAAATGGTAAAACAAACATTAATAGAAACGCAAGCATAAAGTGACACCGAAGTGAACAGTGATGCAAACGGACATGCAAGCACATACTAAAATGCAATTGGTAACACACAGAGTGATGACGTCGGTATTGTAAACACAAATGTTAAGTGTTACAGCAACAAGAATGCCAATCGTAACAGAAACGAAAATGCAAATAGAATAGCGCACATAAACGTGAACCATAATGCACACAGGCATGGAACTGCAATTGTAAATGCAAATGCTAGAGTTAACATGAACAATAACACCAAAACCATAAACATAAGCATAAACTCAAGCGCGTAAATAGCGCAAACAACACACGGTCATGTTACCAGTTGTAAACAAAATGGTAACAGTAACAGCAACAATAACACCAAAGGAAACAGAAACGCAAAAGGAAATGCAAGCACGTGTGGAAATGCAAACCATAATGTGCACGGGCACAGTAACACAATAGGAAATGCAAATGATAACAGTAACAGCAACGAAAACGCAAAACAAAAGACAAATGCAAATGCAAATGAAAGGGCTGCTGTAAATGCTAATGGAAATGACACAGTAATGCAAACCGAAATGCAAACACAAACAGTAGTGGAAATGCAAATGTAACAGTAACGCAAATGCAAGCGTAAATGAGAACGCAAAGCATAACACACATGGTGACGTAATGGTAATGCAAGCGGGAACGTAAACACAAGTGGAAACAGTAACTGTAACATTAGTAGAAGTGCATACCCTGTTTTTCCCCGATAGCTGCATAGAGAAACACAGTGTGTACAAAGAATGTATGCATAATAATGGGCTTCGGGGCCAAAAATGAGATGATGAAATACTAAATTGCTTATGTCTCAGTAACCGTATGACACAGAAAAAAAAAATTTCACATGATTCATGATTTTCCTGGCTACGTTTTTGTTGAGTGCATAGCCCATATGCTACAGCATTGGGTGTGCATTGGGGTCATCGGCCCTAACCCTCACCCCATCACATGTGAAAACAAGCTGAGGTATAGGAGAATGGGGTAAGAGTTAGGACCAACGACCCCAACACACACCCGATGCTAGTTGGGGGTGCGGGCTGGGAGGGTGCAAGGGGGGCTTTCAACCCTAACATTGAATGTCCTCACTTTTGTAACTGCAGAACAACCCTAACTGATGCATTAAACAGAGTTTTTTGCCATGAATTTTCTTTCTTTTTGAGAATGAGGACCCTAAATAGTGAATAGAATGTAGTGGTGGAAGCACGGGCTCTTCTGGCCCTGTGCTCCCAGCACATGATGTATAGTGACATAATAATGGTAACTGCAATGCAAATGCAAGCTCTAATGGTTACGCACATGATGACACAAAAACATAAAAAGTAACGCAAACGTTAATAGAAATGCAAGTGCAAACTGACGACAAAGCGAACAGTGACGCAAATGGAGATGCAAGCACATACATAAATGTAACTGGTAATGTGCACGGTCATGGTAGTGCTATTGTAAATGCAAATGTTAAGTATTACAGCAACAATAACGTCAAAGGAAATAGAAACCGAAAGGCAAACACAAGCAACGGCGGTGAACGCAAACGGTAACGCGACACGGTCATGGTACCACAATTGGAAATGCAAATGGTAATGGTAACAAGTAAAATAATGCCAAAAGAAACAGAAATGGAAACACAAATACAAGCCTGTACAGAAACACAAACCATTACACGCACGATCACGGTACTACAATTGTAAATGCAAATGGTAATGGTAACAGCAAAAATAAAGCCAATGGAAATGCAAACTGTAACACGCAAAGTGACGATACCGCAATTGTAAATGCTAATGGTAATGGTAACAGTAACAATAACTGCAAAGAAAACAGAAAGCGACCGGCGTAAGGAAATGCAAACTGTAGCGCGCACAGTCACGATACTGACAGTGGAAGCACAAATGGAAATGTTAACAGCAGAAATACTGGCAAAGTAAAGAAGCGAAAATGAATGCAAGTGCATACACAAACGAATGCAAAGGGTAGCGCACACGGTGGCGTACACGGGAACATTAATACAAACAGGTATGTAAACACAAGTGCGAACGGTAACTGTAACAGTAACGGAAGCACACACTCTGTATTTGCCCAACAGCTGCATAGAGAAACACTGTGTAGGAAGAATGCATGCATAATAATGGGCCTCAAAGCAGAAAATGAGCTGTTGGAATACTAAATTGCTGATATCTCAGGAACCATACAACGTAGGAAAAAATTACATTTCACATGATTCATGAGTTTCCAGGGTAGGTTTTTGCTGAATGCATAGCACATGGGGCTACACATTGTCATGTCGAAAATTCCATATCTCGCACCATTTCTGAGATACAAGCCCCAAAAGGCACGGCGGACACCACCATGCTAGTCTATGGGAAAAAATGTAAACTTTGGAATACTGTAACTTGGCATCTGTGCAATATTTTTTCACCAAGCCACCGAAAGGCACATCTTTGAGATGTTGGCTGCCTTCCTTCCAAATTTCAGCCCAAAAGGCCAAACCGTTCTTTTGCAGCAGGGTGGCAAAGAATTCCTGTCATTCTGCTATAAAAGTAGTGTCATGATTTGTGAAAGCTTTCACAAAAATTAGCAAAAGTGTTGCAGGTGCAACACTACTTTTCCCAGAAATTTGAAAAACATATTTCTGGGGTGTTTAACCTCAAAATAAAGACATGGCTAGCATCCTCAGGGTACAACTAGGTGAACACAAAAAGAATTGTGTCTCTAGAGGGTTCCAAATTTAAATGCCAAGCATTTCTGTGACCAGTAACTGAAAAAAAATGGCTGACTCATGACACTACAGGGATCATTTGCGATACTAAACAGAGCATTTGCAACACTGTCAAACTTTTTGTTAACTTTTCCCATTGACTTATAATGATAAATTGTTTTTTGAATAACTTCTGAACCATTCAATATTTTTTCACAAAATCTTCAAAAGGCACATCAGGCAACCTGGCCACATGTTCCCTGAAGTTTTCAGACCGGTTGCACAAACCGTGCGACCTGTAGGCACGAGCAAAGGATGCACAAAAAAGTAAAAGTGAACACTGATGTTGCTTAATAACTCTGAGCTGTATATCCAACCAGTACAAATGTTGGCAGATCCCAAGATCTATGGTTATGCCCTGTACCTGCCAAATTTCAGGCTAATCCGCTGAACTGTGGCAAAGTTATTAAGGTGCAAAGTTTCACCATTTAACATTTAAAGGGCTACTCAACCCTAACTAATATATCAATTTAATATCTGCTTCTGCATATAAACATGAGTGCACAAGATACAGTAACTTATCAATGGTAGTATGAGTACACACACACATAGGGCATCATGTTACAGCCAGCCCAGCAGACTTTGTGGCCAACATTACATCATCATATAATTGTTCACACGATGATCATCTGTGGCTGTTATCATTTGGCAAGACACTGTTCATCAGCCCAGGTAGTGCAGGCAGCAGAAGATAGAAGTACAGCAGCAGCAGGTGCCATAGTTGTTGTTTGAGTGTGTGCATGCGTACATCAGTGAGTCAGGAAATAGTTGAGAATTTTCTGAAGATTTGATCATGTAATTTCTTTTCATCTGGACTTTGGCATTTTAGGGACACTGTGAAAGCAGCAATTTCTGGGGCCACACTTATGCAGAGTGGGGGCACACATACACCAGTGTGTCAGGAAATAATTGAGAATTTTCTGAACATTTGATCATGTAATTTCTCCTCATCTGGACTTTGTTATTTTTGGGACATTGTGACATCAGCAATTTCTGGGGCCACACTTATGCAGAGTGGGTGCACACATACATCAGTGCATCAGGAAATAATTGAGAAGTTTATGAACATCTAATCATGTAATTTCACTTCATCTGGACTTTGGCATTTTTGGGACACTGTGGCAGCCGCCAAAAAAATTGTAAGAACACTGGTCAAAAACAGTTTAAAGAAAATGACAAAACAATTGTGTCCTTCCTTTCCTTATATTTCTACTTAATAATCTCTGTTTAACAACAGGAAATATATTTTTGTGCTCAGTAAAGTTTTCTTCCTTTTGTGGGGTGTTTCTGGAAAAGCAGTAGTGACTTTGAGAAGTTCAATAATCTGATAAACGGCATGTGTTCGCTGTCAGGTGCCAATTGCACAGCCCCCGAAAACATATATGATGGCTGACTTGGTCCACTTTTGATGGTATAAATAATATATACCATATATATTATTTGTACCATCATCAACAGTGTACTGAGTAATCGATCATATATGTTTTCAGGGAGCTGGACAGTGAGCACCTGACAGTGCGCACATGCTGTTAAGCAGATTATTGCACTGCTCACTGCTGCTTTTCTACAAACACCCCACAAAAGGAAGAAAACATTACTGAGTCCAAAAAAATATTTCCTGTTGGTAAACAGAGATTATTAAGTAGGAATATAAGGAAGGGAAGGACACACTTTTTTAGGTTATTTTCTTTAAACTGTTTTTGGGCAGTGTTCTTAGAATTTTGGGGGGCTAAACAAGGTTATGAGAAAGAAAGATGGAACACAAACTTAAAATTATACACCAAACAGTGCACAATGGGGAGGGGATGTACTAACTTCAACAAAATTGGGAAATGACCTGTATCATATGACATAAAGGTAGGCAAGAAATGAAATAAGGCAGTAAGGAGGGCTGGGGGATACTGGGGAGCATTGGAGAAGCATCACCTTAAAATCAAGTACAAAATCAGAAGTTCATATCACTCTGTACAGATATTTGGTGAGACCTCATCTGGAGTACAGCTTACAGTTATGGAGAGAAAGCTATCTCTGCAAGCACATAGACAGGATGGAGGCTGTGCAAAAGAGGGCAACTAAAATGTTGAAGGGTATGCACCAGAAGCCAGACAAAGAGACACTAAAGGACATTACATATAAATGCAAGGAAAGGGGGGGCATGATAGAAATGATTAAATACTGAAAGGGAGCCAACAACATACAAGTGGGTAGCATCATCCAGAAAAAGATATGTGCACGAGGAAGGGCCCAAAATTTGAAGATAGAGGGGGACAGATCAGGGCAACATCAGGAACTATTTTTCACAGAGAGGGTGGTGGGTGCAAGAAAAAATTAAAACTAATGATCAGTGTTCTGATGGGACAGCAGCAGTTGAAGTAGCCCCATAATTTGTAGCTAGTGCCCCTCAATTCACTCCAACTGCTGCTCAACATTGTCAAGACAGTGGTTAACACCTTCCAATTCATTCCACATCAGGCCATAATCAGCCTGGGTGGCAGGCAGTTGGACAGGTTTGCCACTGTCATCTGCTGCAGGCTGTCGTAGTGGAGCAGCCACTTGATCCATGGCCGTCCTCAGCTACACACCACCATGTGCAGATGGATGCCGTTCTGCCCCCTCATCCCCAGCAGGGCCAACAGGTGCATTACTGCCCTGTTCTGCAATCTTGCCCTGCCCCTGTACATGGTGGTGGTTCTACAGGTTGGTGCATTGACCACCTATGCCAAGGGGAGTTTCTTTGGAGCCACGGCACACCCCCACACCACACAGATTACCTTTCACTACACTGCTGTCCCCAGGCAGTTTAGTAAAGAACTCCCACACTAATGAGGTACAGGAGGTCTGGGCACTGGCAGGGGGGATCACAGGTGTTGTTGGAGCCAGGGGCTGCTGCTGCTACACAATTGGGGCTGGGGGTATGGAAACCAGCTGCTGCTGCAGCTGTGACTGCTACAGCTCCTCTTCCCTGACTTCCTGCTGCTGAGTCGCTGGTGCAGGGGCCATAGCAGATGGTGGCACTGGGGGGTACTGGTAGGTGCCACAGGAGGTGGTGCTTCCATGGCACCAAGTCCACTACCTCCTGCTTCGGGGGGACACTAGTCAAGATGGTGCTTTGGTCCAAATGCAGCCTGCCACCATGTGTGCATACACCAATGCAATTTCCTCCACTATGCCTGCAAAAACCACCTCTCTCCCCTCCATTCTGGTCTCTCTCTCTCTCTCTCTCTCTCTTTCTCATACACACACACACATCACAAAAATAAATTAACAATTAACAAATGCTACACTGAAATACTGCACAAACACAAATCCAGACAACAAATAGGCTTTCAAAATACAAAACAAATCAGCTAATTAGCAAAAAAATTAAAAGGTTTGTGGCAGTTTTAGTTTCTAGATTTAGTCTCTTCTCTCTAACTCTGTTCAACCAGCTCTTTCTCCTCCAATGAGGTGAAAGTGAAACTCACTTTCAAGCATGATTCACTTCCTACATGCCTGAAGCATGTGACCTAAACTGTGTAAGCCATGTGATGTGTGTGGGCTGCCTGTAAATTCTCACTCCGCCTTTAAAACAAAGTAAGGCAGAGTGAGCAACCCAAAGTCATTATCATCATTATTGCAGGTGAAGTGGTGAAATAGTGTTTTTTAATGGGCACTTCGCATAATCGGGGAGTAACGTGAAGTGGGCTATTCTGTGTCTACTTCACGGGTGGAATTTAACTTTGCTGCTTCTCTACTTGCCAGCAGTGGACTAGACTGCTTTTTTAAAAGCAATATATAGCTGCAGCATTACTCCAAGAGGTAGTGTTGGTGTTTCGAGGCAACACTGCCAGAGCCAGAGAAATTCTATTTCTGCCTAGCTCATTATTTTTTATTTATTTATTTAGCTTTTGTTGACCGGATAAGTGCACTAGACAAATCCTGCCTGTTTTCAGGCAGGACCCGGGGGAGGGGGATACAGATGAATGACAACTGACCTTGAGCCAGATTAAGCTGTTGGTGGTATTTTTAGTGAATGAGGGAAATTTGGCCAGGACACCGGGGAAATTCCCCTACTCTGATGGGTGGGGGACCCTTCCCATGAGGGCATCTGACTCCACCTCAGTATGTCTCAGCCGCTGGAGAGGACTGAGGTGTGGAGTGCTGGACTGCAGGACCAGAGCAAGATTGCAGAGATATCCCTACCAGTCGCTAGAAGCGTTTCAGAATGTACTGAAAATGACATACCTGTGGAAAGAGATGTCTTCAGTGGAGAACACCGACGCCAGGAAGAACCAGATGGTGACCAAATTCTTATACCAGAAGAGGAGAAAAAAAGGAAACGACCAGAGAATGGTCAAACAGCTTCTAAGAGTACAGTAAAAAGGAGCAGCGTTCATGCAATTACAGCCCCTATGGAAACAGATGCGACGACCAGTACACCGGTAGAGGACCTATTTCCTTTTTCGGCTCATCTTTCCACATGGTCCCCTGAGCAAGCGCTAGAGAAAGCAGGCTGGATTAGGACTCCGACTGCATGGATACCAGATCCTAATTTTCCCTTGCCTGGGAATGGATTGTGAACCAGATGGACCGTTTGGATGCAGTGAGTGCAGCAGGAGAACACTTTTCAGTGACGGACCAAACTGCTGCATCACTTCGCTGTTAGTTCTGATTCTCAGCATGGAGATTTGCGAAACCGACGGAGGAATCAAATTCTACATTTCAAACCCCTGCAGACATGGATATCGTTTCATCGCTGAAACAGAACATTGAGCTACCACCACAGTCGGAAGGTCAGTACTTTCAAGCAGACATGAACGTTGTTACTGCTTTGCAGAACTCAGTTGTTGCTCCTTCTGCTGTTAAGCCTGCTAGTAAACCAGCCTACGCTTCTCTTTTTAAACAGTCAGAGGTCCCACTGAGGAAAAGATTTGTAGCCCGTATACATTACAAGGGGATATGGACCTTCCTCCAGACGGACTTTGTAAGAAAGACTTTAATAATACAATCTTTAAGATTAAACCCTCAGATGTGTATGCTCTAATACACTCTTCGAGAGACTCTA
Source organism: Neoceratodus forsteri (assembly GCA_016271365.2). Classification (NCBI taxonomy): domain Eukaryota; kingdom Metazoa; phylum Chordata; order Ceratodontiformes; family Ceratodontidae; genus Neoceratodus; species Neoceratodus forsteri. The sequence continues at coordinate 759,223,551 of CM057455.1, read as the reverse complement.
ATTTTGATGTTTCTTTCCTACTGCTGCATTGCTAGATAAATTCTGGTCTGCTTACTATAATGCTCGTGCAGACCCTGTCTGAAGCATTTTGTGATTATTCCATTACTAGGCCTACCGTAAAAGTCATTACTGTCCTTTTAGGAATGAAGGAGTAAATGTTTTAGATATATTGTATTGGTTGGAACAGCGTTGCACAGTTACTGGCACACCACATGCTTTAATTGATGTAAATGGTTTTTGGACGGAGGGTGGAAATTTACTGTGCAACTTAAAATTAATGAGTTTGGTATTCAGCATCTGCCTAATTGTTTTTTTCTAGGTTCGAGACCGTGGTATATTGTTTTACCTAGGCAACTGAGATCATGCTATAGATGTGGCTCATTGTCCCATCTGAGCTCTGATTGTGATAAACTGAAATGTACTTCATGCGGTATGATAGGTCATACTGTGTTGGCTTGTACAGTTCCTCCCACTTGTAATTTATGCAGTGATATTTCATATGTATTTTCAGCCTGCCCATGGGCGGCACATAACACTGCAGGCTATACAGAACATGATGCTTATATTACTAAACTCTTCTGTTATAGGGACCCCCAGGATTTACTTCCACCTGTTACAACTAACGGAAAATTCCTTCTTTCACTACCTCCATTGTAAATACCCTGTTTGCCTGAACCTCCTGCAACTTCTGAATCTCCTAACCTTCCTGAACCCTCTGCATCCCTTATTTCCCATGACCCCACTGATATTTCGGAATTATAGACCAATCCTCTGTAGAAGAATTAGCGGGTGTTTCTAGTACTCCAAAAGATGATGAAGAGCATGGAGAAACTTCTCCCCACCAGTGGCTCGAGACTTCGCTTCTGCCAAACAGGTAGACGCTGTATCCATCCCACTATCTAACCCGTATGAACCCTTACAAAGTTGGGGTGAGGCCATGGAGGAAGAAGATGGAGACGTTGAGAATTTATCTTCCTATTCTTTCCATGTCGGCCTCCGCATCATTACCTTTGACTGAAAGTTCTGGGGCTATTTCGAAAAAGAAGTCTGCTAGAGTGAGAAAAAAGAAATGAGAGGGTTATTTCTACAGAGCTTTCTTCCTTTTTTCGTGGTTTTTCTCATGTCAGCCATACGTCTTGCAAGTTTGAATGTAAATAGTATTCGTTCCAACTATAAACGAATGGCAACTTTTTCGGCACTACGTAGTCTGGCCTATGATGTTTATTTTTTACAAGATATTCGGTTGTATACCACAGAAGACATCACAATAGCTTCCAGGGAATGGGGTTTAGGACCGTCATATTGGTCATTAGGACAAGACCTCTGTTCTGGTGTTGGTTTTTGTTTACTACTTCTAACTTCATTTACAAAAGAGTGTAGATTTAGTACGGGCAGAGTTTTTACTAGATCTTATATGGCAGGGTTTTCTTATAGGCTCATAAATATTTATGCACCACAGCAGAAAGCAGTTAAGATTCAGCTTTTAGCCAAATTAAACCTTTTCTGTGCACAAATCGTATAATTCTATGGGGTGAGATTTTAATACTAGTTTAGAAATCCTTCCAGTAGGAAAACTTATTGTGACACCCATGCTTTACATAATCTTATTACAGAATTAAAATTAGTGGATGTCTTTGCCCAGTCCCCGAGGCCTACCTTTAGGAAAGGACCTTGCACTCACGGATTGATTATTGGTTAGTTTCGCAAACCACTGGTATAGTCAAAGGTTTTACAATACCTATGGCAACTTCTGACCATCTTTTGATAGGAATACAAATCCAATTGGAAGATGCGTTATCAGGGGCCCTGGGGTGTGGAGAGTTAACTCATCTTTATTGTTACTTCCTTGTTTTATTCAAGGTCTTACGGAGTTAATCACGGACCGTATTACAGTAATTTCTATCTATGATTCCATTATTGATTGGTGGACTGATACTAAATTATATGTGATCTCATATTTTAAATCATATGCCCGGTCCTTAGCTGATGAAAGACATCATACCTCCAAACGCCTACGAGCGGAATTATTGACATTATTTACTGACTCTCATTTATATGGTTTGGATCATTCTGCCTGATATAAGAAGTCAAAACCGCATTGGCTAAAGTGCAGTATGATAGGTAAAATCCATACTTTTCAACAAAATTCAAAACGACTGGAACTCAGAGTCAATTTAACTCCTTTGGGGTCGATGCTGGAAAGCTGGTGGTAAACAAATACATCAATTATTGGATGAACAAGGCCAAGTTGTCAAGGGCAAGAAGAACTTATGGCATATGTCACAAAATTTATACAGCGTATATTTGACACCCCAGAGGTTGTTACCACAGATATGACAATGATATTACAAATATTAAATATGCCTACATTAACAACATCACAACAAGAAGGACTTATAAAGCCTTTCTCTTGTGAAGAAGTGAAAGATGTTATTTTAGGTCTTCGGATAAAGTAGCCCCTGGTTCTGATGGTTTGTCAGCAGAGATTTATAAGTTTTATGAGACTCATACCATGTCAGTTGGTAGCTGTCTTTAATGGTTTTTTACAGGGAGGATCGACTGACAGATCAGATGTACTAAGGTTTAATGCTTTTTTATATAAAAAGGAGATAGACAGGATTTGAGGAATAGGGAGGCCTATTACATTGTTAAATACAGACTACAAAATTTTCGCCAAGTTGTTAGGGAATAGGATTTCTAAATATTTGCCTTCTCTGCTTTCCCCATTTCAGTATTGTTCAATCTCTGGTAGATCCATTCATGATGCCTTAATACTGATCAGAGAACTATTTTCTCAGGGTTGTCATGGTTCCTTAAAAGGATATTTATTTAATTTTGATCTGTCAAAAGCTTTTGATAGCATTTTTCAGGAATTTATTTGGTTAACCCTTAAATGTTTTGGTTTTCCGCTAATTTTTATAAATTGGATTGTTTTATATGTTATTCTTTGGCTTATGTTAACCGTATATTAATGGGAGACTAGGACCCTATGTTATATAGCAGAGGAGTGCGTGCAAGGATGCCCTCTGAGTCCTTTATTATTTGTGATAGCTTTGGACCCTATTATTCACTACTTCATCAATCTCCAAGATTTTCAGGTCTTTCAGGCATTCATTCTAAAATAATTTGTTATGCAGATGATCTTTGTGTTTTAGTACCTAACATTGCAGAAGGTCATTTGTTAACTGATGTATTACCAGTTTTTTTACAGTTATTGGGTCCAGTTTGAATTTGCAGAAAAGTGTGTGTTTTGACCTAACCCTTTCTACTGATACGGTGGTTTCTATTCAAGGAATCAAGGTAGTAGATTCCCACATAAGTTATTAGGAGTGTATTTTGGAGTTCCAGATGCAGCTAAATATAATTGGGAAATTGCTCTGAATACCGTAGAGAAAGTTAGTAAATGGCATAGATGGTCTTTGGGAAAAGAAACGTATTTTTTGATTAAAACTTGTTTATTACCCTATTTTTGCATATAGCTTATATTTTCCAATACCTAAATGTCATTTTGTACCTCTTTTGGCTCTCTTTTTTTCATGCTTCTGGGGAAGCCGCCTTAATCCTATTCAACGGAATGTTCTATTACAACCCTATCGAAAAGGAGGGGTCTCTATGATTCATCCGGTTGTATTTTTTTATACAATTTTTTTCACAACCAACTTAAAACCATTGGTCCAAGACTCTATTCAAACTTGGCTTCCTTTCGTATATATGTCTATTAAAGATATTTTTCCTGAATGGAACAGTGGGAAATTTTTACACAAAAATAAAAGGAAATATGTCCTGTCGATAGACTGGGGAATGGTATTTGATATGTTAAAATATGGAACATTTCAATTCTTATGATTAAAAAATTGTCTCAGAAACAACTGTATTTAGAGATAGTAGAATCCATTTAATGTGAATATATTTCCCAGCTTTACACCTGTAGAGCAACTACAGATTGGTAAACGCCTTATGGATCCCCGTATCCCAGTATCAATGTGGGATATTACATGGTTAAGTGCACATGGTAAAATCAATGTACGAGGGAACCAAAAACATAAACAGCTAGTGGATAGAAATTGTTTCCGGGAATCATGTGTGGAACTCACGGAAACAATGACTCATTTATATTTTTCTTGCCCTTTTATTTTGCATTTTTGGTTTTTATGGAAACGCCATTTCTGGGATAAGGTCTGGTGTCAATGGGATCAAAGAGCCTTATTCTTTGGTTTATTTCCAGAATCCTGGTCCAGATGTAATTCCAGTACCTTGAATATTATAGCAGTTGTGATTCTATATTGGGTATGGCAGGTCAGATGTGGTTTTTTGTTTCAGCAGCGACGCTTTCACTCTGAAGACTTATTCAAAAGGATTCTACTGTATCTGGAACGCTTGAAAGAAGGAGAAAGGAAAATATTGAAGAGGAATATATGGAACGATATTGGGACTTTTTTGATTCACCTCTATTGTATTTAGTTTTTTCAGACCTGCTTATGTTTTCAGTTTTATGATGTATGCATCTATGTAATTTTTTTTCCTTGATTATTGTATATTTGATTTTGCTTTTAATAAACATACCCCTACTCTGTGTAGGTGGAGCCTTTGCGCTGGTTGCATGATGGCCAGTCCGCATGATCCCCAGGAGGAGATGGATGCTGCTAGCTCTGGGGAGTGGGCCTCCTCCCCTGTGCTATCTATACTAGAGGCCGTAGAAGAGAGTTTGGATGTGGCTGCTGCTAGCAGTGCTACTGTACTGGAAGCGGATTCTGTTATAAATATGACAATTCCTGAAAAAGACTCGGCTGTACCTGATTGTGTTGAGGCTGACTCATTTGTTTCCAGCCTTCGGGAGAAGCATTTAGCCCTAGTCCTGCAATTGCAGCTCCTTGATACGGAGATAGCGTCCTCTGCGCGGGCATCTCCCCGGACTACTATCCGAAGCCCTTCTTGCTGTGACGCCGAGTGTGGAAAGCCCCAATGACGTGTAAGCTGCTGCATTGAGCATAGTCCTTCTCGCCTTGCGGAACAGCCGACTGCGTTGCTGACCATCACGGTCCGCTCTAGGCTGCTCAAGATCTAATCACGGGGACCACATGTTGGACATCTCGATCACGCTGCTATCAGCACTGTTTCAGCCACAGTAAGTGTTTCCACTAAGAATGTAACCCTCAGTCCGACTTATAGGGCCCAATAGTGATGAAGTATTTTTTCTCTGCCAACAAGGACCGGGTTGGTCAAAGGCGGCGTTCGTCCTTTTCAAAAAAGCTTAAATGACTTCTACTCCTCTATGTATGGACGTTTCTACTGTATGGTCACTGACAAAGCGTCAAAATGCTTGGTTGGGAGAAGGAGCTGGAGGGTTTGGACCCCGGACTCTCAGGACCCTGTATACTTAAATATGCTCCAAAACTCTTTGGGTAAGAACAAATTGAGCTCCAACGAACTCGGGTGAGGATCCTCCTAAGATTGTTGCTGGACTTGATTCATTTAGTACATGTACTAAGCCTAATAGTTCTACTGCAAGTAATGATTTAGTTGTTACTTTGAATGTTTCCTCTAAACCTCCTCTGCTAACTTCTGCTGCAGCATCTTCTGGTGCTAGTTTTAAGCTTGCAGACTTATTTTCCACTAAAGGTGAACTCTGCACCAAGACAGAATGCTGTTAGACTACTTACAAAGGAGGTTTAGAAGTCCCCTGACCGCCTATTTGTGGCCAAAACTTTGCTTAAAGGGTCACTGAAATTTTTCTTCAGAGATTTTGCTCTAATTAACATAGGGAATTCTAACTTGATATTAGTTTTAAGCATATGTCAGGTTGGATAGATTTTGCATCAATATGATAAACTGCAGACTTCCCTACTTGGACCCCTTTTCAGGCTATTCCTCACTAAACTGGCTGTACGTAATATTTCCATTGTCTTCTAAAATGAAGGAGTTAATATTGAAGATATTCTTTTTGTTGAATAAGCGGTGTGAAGTTTTAAACCGGCTTGTTCCTTATCTTGATAGTGAGCAAATTTGGGATGGGAGTTAGCGGGTCCATGTTAAACTCTCACCCTACTAACACTGGTCCTCAGCACTTGCCTAATTTCTTTTTGGTAAAGACAAGGATTTATTTTTATGCAGGGCAGCCAAATCCTGTTTTAAATGTAGTTCACGCACTCATTTAAGTTCAGCCTGTGACACTTTAAAATGCAGTCACTGTTTTGAATATGGACATAATTCTACGACATGTTCTAACTCTTTTAAGTGTAACTTGTGTGAAGGGACTGGCCATGCTTATGGCCGTTGCCCTTGGGCATCTCATAACAGGGACGATTGTCCTTCTCATGACAGTTTGATTACCATTGCCCAACAATTGCAGGCCCAAAAGGTGGCTTCTACAACTTTGGCTACTAGTTCTCCCCCCTTGCCTACAGTTCCTTCTGCAGAACTTTCCACAGTCCCTACTCTAGACCCTCAAACTTTTTCAACAGTAGTCTCTTCAGCTGCTTCCGATGTTGCTTCCATAGTCCCTAGCTCCCCAATAACTGATAAAGTGATGCCTCCCCCCTCCCAAACGGGTTTAGATGTTGATTCTCCTGGTTTTATCATTGTCACTCATAAAAGGACTAGAAAGGGTCTTGCTGTGGTTAGCCGCAGCAAAGATAATACTGCCCGTCCTTGGCACTCAACTAATAAATTTGCAGTTTTAGCTACTGATCTTTCTGATAAAGATTCCGGTGGGGAAGATACTGACTCTTCTTCGCTTCGCTCCTTTCCTGATCTAGAAGATGGTACACATGTTGACCCTATAGCCAAACGTACTAGGCAAAGCCGACGGGGTAAATCTCCATCCACTTCTTAACCATGTCTTCATTGTCCATTTGTTCCTTAAATGTTAACAGTATTAAAGGGAAAAAAAAGTTGGGAGGTGTTTTTTTGACCCTTACAGACCTTAACTGCGACATTCTCTGTTTAGTGGATACTAGATTGAAAACTCATGGTGAGCTTTGTCAAGCCTCTAAGGCATGGACCATGGGCCCTTCATTTTGGTCTATTGGGTCAGATACCTGTGATGGAATTGGTATTTTATTCTCCAATTCTGCATTTCATGTTTCTAGATTAGTTGATATTTCTCCAGGTAGAGCCCTGTTACTGGACTTTTCTTATAAAATGAAAGGTTTCGTTTAATAGGATTGTCCTCAAACCAAAGCACAAAGGGTTTCGCTTTTTAATTTAATCAGACCCTATTTGCATACCTCCAGATTACTTTTATGGGTAGGGGATTTCAACTGTGCCTTACATCAATCGGATCGAGAACTTGGACCCCTAACTCTTTTGTGACACTACAGCTTTGAAGGAAATTATTTCTACTGCAAGTCTTGTGGATGCCTATAGGCATTTACATAAATCTGGGGGGTTTACTTTTTATAAAGGGACCCTGCGGACAAGGATTGATTTTATATTTTTGTCCAAAGATTTGGTACTACTTTCTTGCAAGACTGTGGGGATTGGGTTTTCGGATCACGTTGCTCTGTGTGCGCCGTTTTCCTGGAACTCTGCCCCACACTGTAGGAAGAACAGTTGGCGTCTTAATGATTCTTTATTAGCTGATCCCTTTTTTTCTTAAACTCTGGCATAGGAGTTTGTAGCTCGATTGTCAGTTGTTGACCTGTATGACACTGGGATAGACTGGTGGGAGGCTTCTAAACATAGCTGGAAAAAGTCTTTCAAAGAAAGGTGGCAGATAAACATAATACCAAATATTTGCATTATTTAACTTTGAGGCATCAATTACAACACCTGATTTCTTAACTAGTTCCACTAATAATGACTACAGCTCTCAAATTAATGAGATTAGTGCCCAAATGAGACTTCTTCAATATGATCGCTGCTTCTTTGGGTCAAGAAGCTCGCTTTGGTACCGAGTTACTAAAGGTTGTCTTGACTCTTTTCGTGCCTGTAAAGGTAGGATGGATGCTAAGTTAATCTCATCCTTTACATCTCAAACTGGGGAATTAATTACGTCACCTGAAGGGTTAGTTAATCATGTAGAGCACCATATTTTTCATATGTTTGGAACCGAGGCTGGTCATGTGCATGCTGGAAATTTTTTGGATTCATTACAACTACCTCAGCTTTCCAACTCTGATCAAGATATGCTGTCTGTTGATATTACAGAACATGAAGTATCACTAGCTATTCACAGTTTATGCTCATTCTGCACCAGGGTCGACGGGCTGACGGCACATTTTATAAAGCGTTTTCCTTAGATCTTGTTCCTGTCCTCACCTGCTATATAATGACATATTCGTTGTGACACTTTGGCTAAATCTATGAAAGAAGCTTTGCTGATCTTAATTTTTAAGAAGACTGGGAATGCCTCTGATATTAATAATTGGAGACCCATTAGCCTAGTAAATGTGGATTATAAGATTCTTGCTAAGATCATGCTGTCCAGAATGCTACAAACTGCATCCAAACTGATAAGTTCTACCCAGACTTGTGGCATTCCTGGCAGATATCCTTATGACAACCTTATTTTGTTACGTGAAATATTTGCTCTTGGTGAAAAACAAACCATTTCAGGGTGGATATTAGGCCTGGACCAAGAAAAAGCTTTTGACAAAGTATCTCATGTCTACCTATTCCACGTTTTGGCAGCTTTTGGTTTTCCGTCATATTCTTTTTTGGATACGCTTTTATATAAAAATGTTGTGGTGATACCCAACGTCAATGGCTGGTTAGGTAACCCCATCTCCCTAGCTTGTGGTGTACTGCAGGGATGTCCTTTGAGTCCATTACTTTATAATTTTATATTGATACTCTTTTGAGAGCTATTTTTCTTTGTCCCCAAATTGTTGGATTACTTTGTATTCCTTCCTCTCCACCACTCAAAACATTGGCTTATGCTGATGATTTGGTTTTGGCGGTTGATTTTACAACAAAGCAGGATGCTATTGTTCAGGTTCTCCGTACCTTTTCCTCTGTCTCCGGATCTAATATCAACTTCAGTAAAAGTATATATGTGCCATTAGGGCATGACTCCATTCCCAGTACTGGACTCTATGCTGGCATTTCTGTTAAAAATGAAGCATTTAAATATTTAGGGATTTATTTTGGACGTGGGAATATGCAAGTCCATAATTGGGACATTGTCTTAAAAAAAGCGGATGGTCTGATTGCTAGTTGGCAGCATCAGTTAATTGGGAAAAAAGAGGATCATTTTACTTAAAACTTTGGTTATCCCCATTTTTTATACCTCAGTTATGTATTTCCACGCCTTTAACTTTATTCACTAGATTAAATGGGATTTTTTCAAAGGTTTATGAGGTCTAGATTGAACCCTATTAAGAGAAGTTTACATACAGGCCTGTTAAGGAAGGGGTCAACATGGTTCACCCTGTTGGTTTCTTTTATAGTCTTTTCTTTAATTATAATTTTGGTAAAGCTTTAAAGCCTGGGGATACTTTTTGAAACCGTGCTTTCTGGCCTGGTTCTCTTTTTGTTTAGATCATTGGGCGTCCATTCCAAGGTATTATTTCTAAATCACACAATATACCTACTTACGGGAAAGAAAGTTTTAAAATGTCTTTGACCTGGAACCTTATCCCACAGGATTTTTGTGTCCTGTCCGTTTGATGTTGTACAACAGGATTTGGAGATTGGAGGCCCAGGAGGATGTCGCCTTTCCTCTTGCTCCCAGCCATCTCCTGGGTGGTACTCCAACAACTCCGTAGTCCTCGATTACCAGCCTATCTATGGGATATGGTTTGGTTAAGTAATTATGATAGATTAGGGTCAAAAATAACCATAAGCACAAGGCTTTGAACTTACGCTATTGCCTAGGGTTCTTGTTTCCAACTTCCTGAAACTCAGCAACATTTGTTTTCTGAATGCCCGCTTTCCTGGATATTTGGTATACTTTAGCTACTGACTGGTCAGAGCCCTTATTTTCTAATATTTCATACGAACAACTTATGTTTTGTACTAATGTATTACTTAATGGCAAATTCCATGTTGAAACTTTGTATGTGATTTTAGCAATTATTAGATACTATATATGGCAAGCAAGATGCTTATTGGTCTTACATCAAAAAATTATTCTAAAACACGAAATTGTTTGTAATATTCGAAAAGCTTTATGTTCAGTTAAGAAAAATGATTATCTTGTTTATTCTAAACATCAAGCTGAACTTCTGTGGAGAAATTGTGATACCCTGTTTTCTTGATGTGTGATCAGGTCATGTTTTTGTCCTAGTTGTCTATTGTGTATCTTGTTACTTTTTTGTAATGAAGCCCAATTTCTTACCAATAAAATTCCCCTACTCTTTTCGATAAGTGCCATGGGATCTTTAACATCCACCTGAACTACCACCAATCCAGGCAGATGGGACCTCGGTTTAACATCTCATCCGAAAGACGGCACCTCAGAAGTGCAGCACCCCTCTCATGCTGCACTACAATGTCAGTACTGGGATATTAACCCAAGTGCCAGATGTAGGAGCTGAACCCACAGCCCTCTGATCTCCCGGCCTCAGAGGCAAGTGTGCTACCTACAGAGCCACTGACACTATTATACATACGGAGCTGTAGTGAGCGGAGATGATCACAGGCAGTTGTGGAAGGAGGGGAAGAGGGCCAGGACATTAACAAATAGGACTAGCAAGAAGGAAAGTAGATATAGACAAGAAAGGCAGAAGCCTGATGTACACAAACAGTAAGTGGATTGAGGACATCCCGAAAAAAGCACACAAATAATCCTAGGGGAAAAATAGTGCTGATAGCCAAGCTACAAAATGGTTAGTACTTTTGCTACACTAATTGGGTGGCTGGGTGAAATAGGTGTCAAATGTAGTATATGTAATAAATTCAGTTTAGAGGAAGTGAAGAACTTCAGTCACTATAACTGTATGCAATGTAATGAAATAAAAGCACTAAGGGTGAAACTAACAGGCCGAGAACTTGAATGAAAATGTATCAAAAGCATCTCCAGTAAAGAAAAAGCAGCCTCTCACAAAACATCAACTACAGCTGATGGGACAACAAACAAAGATGTTAGAGATAAAAGAACTAGAGTACAGGATGAGACAGACACTATTGAACCAACTAATCAAGAAACTAAACAAACAAGGTAAAAGTGCAATGCAATTCAGTATACCCACTGAAAACCAATTTACCCCACTTATACAGTTAATGGAGGATATAGATAGGGAAACTGATGAACTATTAGAAAAAGTATTAAATATCAACCCAGGGACTGAAGTAGAAAGCCAGGCTGTACACATTAGTGAGAATGTACCCCAGACTTATGATACAGAGGATGAAATAAACAAGCATATGTCAATGCCGAATGTTTGCTTGCTGGCATTGGCAATGGTAGTGTAGAAGTTACAGAGCTGCGTAATAGGAATGGCAGAGAAGTATTGAACTGAAGCCAACCCCACCACCACCCTGCAGAGAGTGACAGGCATTGGGGTGTGGCTTTGGGTCGTCAGGCATAACGGCCACACTATTTCATTCACACCCCACCCTGCAGACACTGACAAGTGTCACGGTGTATCTTGGGGTCTTTGCTCTTTGCGCGCACCCCATTCCATCAGGAAATATGGTGAGATGGGTGCTGTATAGGAGAATGGGGTGAACTTTGGGGCCAAGAGTCCAAGGCATACCTCGATGCCTCTCACTGGCTGCAGGGTGTGGAATGGTATGAGCATTGCAGGAAAGAATCAAGTCACATCCCTGATGCCTGTCATTCTCTACGGGGTTGGGCATTATGGTTGGAAACCGTAATACCTCAGGCATTCATTGGTATTTTCACTCCAAATTTTCAACATGGTTTTTTTGTGACCCCACCTCATAAACAGTGGCAATATCAGTTTGTTAGCTGAAAGCTGCTTATGCACAGTGACTACGGCATTTAGCACCACAGGTGCAAACACATTCTGAAAAGGATGTAAAAAATGACAGCTGCACTGTTCATGGGGAAGTGTAAAAAATGGCAATGTTGCAAATCTGTAGTAAAAATATTAAAAACACTGGTGAAGTCACGAGCGTGCAAAGAAACTGTGCAATGCACACCCATGATGTAATTAGTTTGGGGATTTTTTACAGCAGATTGTCAACAGAGGCATTTTGGGACCTCCATCATGAACAGTGCCACTGTGATTTTCTTTATCTGTCCCGAACAATGATTTTTCCACAGTGACCACGCATCTCTCGCTTGAAAGTGTGAAAACACATTTTGGCCATGTTGTGAAAAATGACAGCTGTACTGTTCATAAGGAAGTGTGGAAAAATGCCACTGGTGAAAATCTGGACTGAAAATACTACAAAGTCATGAACTTACGAGGGTGCCTGGAAACTGCACAATGCTCACTCGTAACACAATCATTTTAAGGACTTTTGTCACCAAATTTTCAACATAGCCATTTTAAGACCTCTGCTCATGAACAGTGTAACTGTGATTTTCATAATCTGTCCCAAACATTGCTTTCGCACACTGACTGCACCATTGTGTGCTACATGTGCGAAAACACATTTTGGGCAACATGTGAAAAATGGCTGCTATACTGTTCATAAGGAAGTGTTATAAAATGGCAATGTTGAAAATCTGGAGTGAAAATATTGAAAATTCATAAACTTACGAGCGTGCATAGGAACCGCGCAACGCATGCTCGTAAAACAGTCATTTTTAGGAATTTTTTCACCAAATTTTCAACATAGCCATTTTAAGACCTCTGCTCATGAACAGTGTCACTGTGATTTTCTTAATAATATCCCATACATTGATTTAGCACTCGAGCTACGCCATTTGATAGCTACATGGGCGAAACATGTTTTGGGCAAGATGTGAAAAATGACAGCTGTACTGCTCATAAGGTATGTAATAAATGGCAAATGTTGAAAATCTGATTGAAAATATTGAAAATTCGCACACTTACGAGCGTGCATAGGAACTGCGCAACGCATGCTCGTAAAACAGTCATATTTAGGGATTTTTTCACCAAAGTTTCAACACAGCCATTTTAAGATGTCTGCTCATGAACGGTGTCACTGTGATTTTCTTAATGTGTCCCATACATTGATTTTACACACTGACTGCGCCATTGTGCGCTACATGGGCAGAAACACATTTTGGGCAAGATGTGAAAAATGACTGCTGTACTGCTCATAAGGAGGTGTAATAAAATGGTAATGTTGAAAATCTGGAGTGAAAATATTGAAAATTTGTGAACTTACGAGCCTGCGTAGGAACTGTGCAACGCTGGTAAAACAGTCATTTTTTGGAATTTTTCCACCAAATTTTCAAAATAGGCTTCTTGAGAGCCCACCTTATGAATGCTGGCAGTGTCGTTTCATTAATCAGGCCCAAAAGGTGATTTTGCGTAATGACTGTGAAATCACCCTTCAGGCCCAAGTAACGCCATGATAGTGACATCATTCATGAGAAGGAGTCCCAAAAACCCCATGTTGAAAATTTGGTGCAAAAATTCCAAAAAATGCCTGAGATATGCAACAAAGTTGAAAAAACCCTATCTATCCCATTATACAGCTTACCGGCATTTCCTCAGTTCGCGGTCAGCTTTGAAGAGTGCAGACGTGTTCCGGTCCACCGATGATCATCGTACCAAGCTCTGGAGGTAAGTATGGGGTGAGGGGTCTGGGAAGGCAGGGTGCAGTGGGTGGGTGTGGGTTGTGGGGGGGCCGGGAGACTGCATGGGACTGTTTTTAATTTACAGGTTTTTTTTTTTTTAATTGACGACGCAGGATGTTTGCCACACTGGGGTGGGCTCCCAGCATGGTACAAGGACAGTTGGGGGGGTGTGGAGCCAACGGGGGATTGGGCACCCCCGTCAGCCATAGCAACAGTTGCCATGCTGGGGTGGGCTCCCTGCGTGGCACCCAGTACTCGGGGGGGAGGACAGTGGAGCCGACGGAGGATTGGGCACCCCCGTCAGCTATACCATGACTTGCCACACTGGGGTGGGCACCCAGCGTGGCATGTGGAAGGCTTTTGTGGGGGAGCGCAGCACAGCTGACGGGGGATTGGGCACCCCCGTCGGCTATGCAGTGTGTACATGGGAGAGGCAGCATACAGTATGCATGCGTGTGTTTGTGTGTGTGTGCGTGTGTGTGTGTGAGGGGAGCTGCGCATGAGCAGGCGATATCTAGTCGCTGCTCACTGGAGCGTAGCTCCCCCTTTCAACTGTATGCCACTGCATTTTGGAGCTGTCATAGACAGCTCCAGCATGCATTGGCAGACTGGGGCCACTCCTGCCAACACACTGACTGAATTGGAAGCGGGGGTGACACGCCTCCGAAAACTCGGATGATGGCACTATGTTTCTTGCACATGTGTGCAAGCAAACATAAAAATGGTATCTCAGAGGAAAAAACTGAAAACATGGAGTCAGAACCAGAAGGTAAAAGAACAGTATGCATATTGGGGGACTCAATCTTCAGGTATACTGATCATATCACCACTAATATCAATAAAGAAGTAGTAATTTGCTGTTGCGTCTCTGGAGCAGGTGTGAGGGATTTGATGACTATCATACCTGATGTTATGCAAAATGCACCACCAAACCCACTGGTGATTGTTCACATAGGAGCAACTGATATAAAATATAGTTCAGTGGGAGATATTTTCAATACACTCAATGAAATATATGCAATTTTGGCAAGTTTTAATTGTGAAATAGTCTTTTCTGAGATATTACCTATATCTAGGGAAAATCAAACTATTAATAAAAAATTCTCAGACTACACAATTGGTTGAAGTACTGGTGCTTCATCAAGGGGATACAGGGTATTTGGACATGGGAAAAGTACCAGGATAAAAAAACACCTTTGTGTAAAGGACAAACTACACCTAAGTAGAACTGGAAGCTATATTTGGAGGCAGTCTAGTACAGTGGTTTAAGGCTCTGAGCTGCAAACCTGGAGACCTGGGTTTGAATTCCACAGCCCCCACTTGCATACTGTGTGGCCCTGAGCAAGTCATTTAATTTCCTTGTGCTTCCAGGTCACACCTGTAAACAAGCTTCAGCTTAACGTGTTTCTCCTGGTTAAAAAAAAAAAGAACTGGAAGTGACTTGCTGGGAGAACAGTTCAAGGAATGTATAAATAGGAATTTAAACTAAAGAGTGTGGAGAAAAAGGACCTATCTGGGATGGAACTACAGAATCAATCTAGAAAAGAAAATAAGAAAAAACAAAGGGTAACACATCAGAACAAAACCCCGACTAAATCAAATGCTCAGAAAGAAACTGAAATAAAAATACTGTTAACAAACACTTGGAGTTTAAGAAACAAAAATTAACATATAGACTACTCAAGGATAAAAACACCATATGCACTGTTACTGAGGCTTGATTTGGAGAAGAGGACTGGGGAATGGAAATATCTGGATATACACAGTATCATAAAGACTGTATGGAAAGGGAAGGAGGTGCTATAGCAATTTACACAAGAAAGGATATGAAAGCACACAAGGTAAAGCCAAAGGATAGAACAGCAATAGATGTGGAAATCATGTGGGTTGAAATTAAACTGACATTTAAAATGCTAACAATAGGTGTAGGATACCGTTCACTTAATCTTAATGAGGAAGAAAACAACAGTTTCATACAAGCACTAGATAACATGGATATAGTAGGACAGTATATGTTGTTAGGGGACTTAAATCTCCCCAGCATAAACTGGAACACCCTACAAGGATAATCTGCACTAGATATAAGGTCTATTGATACTAGAACACAAAAAATCTAGAGCAATTAGTGACAGATAACATAAAGGGAAGTAATATATTGGACCTGATTTTCTGTAACTGTATGCAAAAAGTTAACCAAGTTAAAATACATGAACCATTAGGCAGTAGTGATCATAATACTATTACTGCAGGTTTAAATATAGCAGTAGAACCAGTAAAAGGGGAAACTAGGGTAAAATGCTATCAAAAGGCTGACTGTAATGAAATGCAGTCTTATTTACAGTCCTGGAACTGGAAGGAGGACTTGAATAGCCTGGGCATGCAAGCCATATAGGGAAATGTTAAAACAAAAAATAGACCACTACATTGACAAGTTTGTACCTGAGATTAAAAAATATAATAAAAATGGTAGAGTGCCAGTCTGGTTTAGTAAGTAAATAAAAAAACAATACAAAAAAGAAAGAAAGACTATACAAATGCTATAGACTGACACAGAAACAAGAAAGCTGGGAGAAGTCCATCTTCTTCCAGGTTGTGTACAGGAGTGCTGGGAACAACTGAGAAGCTGCGTGGAATATACTATTTTGGACGAATTATCTGTAACTAAACTCTCTCTCTCTTGCTTAATCTGAGAGAAGTTTTCCTCAATTTTAAAGTGGCAGAGCTTGGTATTTGTTTTAGTTTTTAATTCAGAAAGGGTTTTTTTAAAACTGCTTATCTTCTGCATATTTGATTTTCCTTGTGGCTAACTGGACTGATTACTTGAATTCTGTGTGAATCTGCATCAATATATTTTGCAACTTTTGGTGGGGCTCTGTGATTCAAAATAGCAAAAGCTGCAGGTTGAAACTGGATGCCAAACATAGCCTAGGTGAGGGTAATTGTCTTCACAAGTCAGAGCTCAGCATCATAGCCATTTGTCTAGCTAGACCATTTGTCAGCATTATTCAATTACTATAAACTAGTGGTGTGCTCCTGTATGAGCAGAAGTCCATCTTCTTCCAGGTTGTGTACAGGAGTGCTGGGAACAACTGAGAAGCTGCGTGGAATATACTATTTTGGACGAATTATCTGTAACTAACTCTCTCTCTCTTGGATGTCTGGATTTTTCTCTGTTTGATTAGCAGGTACTTTCTCTGTCAAATTGTTGTGTAGGGGTATCTTGCTGACAGGAAGGCACTCATCGTAGCCAGTGGGTGAGAGCTTTTAGTCGATTGTTTTGTGAGGACACAGTTTAGCTCCAACCCTTCCCACCCTCACCCCACCCATCCCTGGAAATAGTTCCTTTATACCTGAGGTTCTGACATCATTTCCTCGAGTGCAAGGTGCATTTCACTGTCATATCCTCTCTAGCACACTGCACTGATAATATAAGCATACACGTTGTACAATATATATATATATATTTCTATATATCAAATCACTGCATACGCACACATACAAATACAATAAAAAAACTAGATAAACATGTATGGAATAGTGCATGTAATGGCTGTGGGGCAGCAGTCTTCCGGGAGTCTTTCTGGAGGCTGAGATGCTGCCCTATTTGCAGACAACTATCTGCCCTGAGGGAGGAAGTTGCCCGTCTTCAGGCCACACTGGACAGTAGTAGGGAAACCTTCCCCCAGGCCACACTGGACAGTAGAAGGGAACCTCCCCCATCCAGGGAGCACTAGCGCCACCACCACTACCTCAGAGGTTGCGAAGAAAGCACAGCAGTTGGACCACAGTGGGCTCAGGGAGGGTGAGGAGGGTGGAACAGAGGCACACCCAGTCAATTGTTCCACTCCACAATCCATACACCATTCTGGGGAGCATAGCTCCCCTATGGTGTACCCAAGAGAGAAGACTGATGATAACTGTCACAAGGGAGGCCCACAGAAAGGAGGCAGAGGAGACACCAAAGAGAAAGGAAGCAGCTCCTGGTGGGGACTCAATTATTAGGGGTATAGAACTGGGGGAGATGAGAAAAATGAAGTAAGGTGCCTGCCTGGTGCCATGGCTTGGAGGGACAGGAAGCATCCTCAGGATCACGAGAACAGCTGCAAGGGATTCCGAGCTGGACGAATTGTCCACCTAGGGACAAATGACTTGGCTCATCATGAGATTAGAGCAGTGCAGGAGGACATCAGAGCTGGGGAGGGACCTAAGCAGTAGCACACACAGTTTCCTTCTCAGAGGTGCTGCCTGTCAAAAGCATGGGGAGGCGAGGTAATTGGCACCAAGCAGTTTAATGAATGGTTGAAAAATGGTGTGGAGCACAGGGTTTGGCTTCATTGGGGACTGGGGTTCCACCTGGAGGACACCAGCCTATACTGGCAGGATGGTCTGCATCTGTCCAGGAAGGAACAAGTCTTTGAGCAATCGGTTTAAATGCTTCATTGACAAGATTTTAAACTAGTCAAAGGGGGAGGCACTGACAAGCAGCAGGAAAATCCCAGCCTCTCCCTACAAAACAGGGTACTAAATGAGAAAAAGACAGAGGTAGAACGGTCAGTGGGGGATGCTGCACTGGAAGGTAAAGCCATCAAAAAATGGAGAGCAATGAGTACTAATGCCCGTAGTCTGGGTAACAAGCTTCCTGAATTAGTGGCCTTGATGGAGGAAGAACATCTGGATATCGTGGCAGTCACAGAAACATGGTACACACAAAACCATGACTGGGACATAAACATACCAGGATACACTGTGTACAGGAGGGACAGGGAGGGTAAAAGAGGAGGAGGAGTAGTTCTTTACATAAGGGAAGGAATAAAAGCAACAGAACAAAAGGTACACAGGGAGGAGAAGAAGCACTGTGGGTAAATTTGGAGACAGGCAATGGCACCACAATCGCCAGAGGGTTGTATACAGACCTCTTCTCAGGGGAGGAAATGGACAGGAAATGATAGAAAGTATACTTAGAATGGCAGAAAAAGGGAGATATTGCTGATGGGTGATCTGAATATGCCAGATGTTAACTGGAGTGCAGTTGCAGCTGCCACTTGAAGAGTGCAGTTATTCTAGATGCCCTACAGGGGCATGCTCTTAGACAACTAGTACTGGAGCCCACTCTGAGAGGGAGCAATATTAGACTTGATTCTCTCAAATGGAGATGGTGAGAGGATTACAGATGTAGAAGTGGGTAGCCATCTGGGAACTAGCGACCATCGAACAGTATGGTTCACAATAAACACAGCAATAGAGTCAAGCCATACAAAGACAAAAAGTACTGGACTTTAGGAGGGCTGACTTTGCCAAAATGGGTGAGTGCCTAAGGAATGCACTAGCAAATGGGCAGGAAGGAGGGTGGAAGAACAATGGGGAATAATAAAACTGCCATCACAGAGGTACCGATCCTTTGTGTGAAGCAAATAAACAAAACAAGGCGATGTAAGAAACCACTATGGTTCTCAAAGGAAGTGGCAGTAGAGGTTCAAGAGAAAAAAGCATTCAGGAAGTACAAGGAATCGCAGAAGGAGCAGGACAGAGAACTGTATCAGTTAAAGCAAAGGAGGCTGGGAAGGCAGTCAGAACAGCAAAGGCCCAAACCGAGGAAAAAGATAGCCAACTCAGTTAAGAAGGGATAAAACCTTTTATAGGTACATCAGGGAGCGAAGGAAGACCAAGGGAGGGATAGTGAGGCTTAATAAAGGGAGGGAGGGTGGGCAGAGGGAGACTGTGAAAAGGCAGAGATACTAAACAAATATTTTGCTCAGTATTTACAAAGGAAGAGGTACATAAAACAATCAGTAGTAACACTCTGGATACGAGAAGTTGATACGGCCCATTTACAGAACAAAGGGTTCTGAAAGAACTCTTAAAACTGAAGGTGGACAAAGCAATGGGGCCTGATAGGATTCATCCCAGAATTCTAAAAGAACTAAGGGTAGAACTAGTGACACCACTGACTACCCTTTTTAACAAATCATGGGAGGATGGGGTGGTACCGAGGACTGGAGGAGGGCAGATGTGATTCCCTTCACAAAGTGGGAGCAAGGCAGAAGCAGGAAACTATAGACCTGTTAGTTTAACCTCAGTGATAGGAAAATGATGGAATCACTTCTAAAGGAAAGAATTGTCGAGTATCTAGAGGCCAGAGGGCACAGGACCCTAGGCAGCATGGATTCACAGCGGAAGGTCATGCCAGACGAATCTGATAGATTTCTTTGACTGGGTGACCAAAGTAGTAGATCAGGAGGGCTGTGGACATGGCCTCACCTAGACTTTAGCAAGGCATTTGACACAGTCCCACACAAAAGATTAATATGCAAGTTAGCCAGCCTGGGAGTGGGTCCCAAGATGACAGCCTGGGTAAAGAACTGGCTGGAGAATAGGACACAGAGGTATAGTAAATGGGTCCACTCAGAAGAAAGGAGGTTACTAGTGGGGTACCGTAGGGGTTCAGTATTAGGACGGTCCTCTTCAATGTCTTTATAAGCCATATTGCAGAAGGACTGGAAGGAAAAGTATGTCTCTTTGCAGATGACACTAAGATCTGCAACAGAGTTGATGCACAGGGTGGGGTGGAAAGGATGAGAAAGGACTTGGCAAGGTTAGAGGAATGGTCAAATGTATGGCAGCTTAGATTCAATGCTAAGAAGTGCAAGGTAATGCACCTGGAAACAAAACCCAGGGAAGAGTACACAATGGGGGTGAGATACTAACAACAACAAAATGGAAAGGGACCTGGGGTAGTCATATCAGATGACCTAAAGACGGAGCAAGCAATGTGAGAGGGCACAGGAGGGCTGGGGATACTGGGATGCATAGGAGAGCATCACCAGTAGAAAACAGGAAGTTATTATCCCTCTGTACAGACAGCTGGTGAGACCCCATCTGGAGTATTGTGCAGTTCTGGAGACCAATCTCCGAAAGACATAGACAGGATGGAAGCTGTCAGAGGAGGGCAACTAAAATGGTGCAGGGTCTGCACCGAAGACATATGAAGAGAGACTTAAGGAGCTTAATATGTAGCCTCGAGGAAAGAAGGGAGAGGGGACATGATAGAAACTTTCAAGTACCTCAAGGGAATCAACAAAGTCCAAGAGGGTAGCATCTTTCAAAAAGAGGTGTGCAAGAACAAGAGGGCACAATTTGAAAATAGAGGGCGGCTCAGAGGTAATTTAAGGAAGTATTTTTACAGAGAGGTTGTGGATGCATGGAGCGGTCTTCGAAGGAGGTTGTGGAGTCAAAATCAGTGGTGGAATTCAAGCATGCATGGGATAGTCATAAGGCAGTTCTGGGGGATGGGGGTAGGAAGAAGTAGGCTGCTGGTTAACTAGGATCTGCAGCTTATCCAGTAGGTAGGGAAATGGGCAGACTGGGTGGGCCAAGCGGTCCTTATCTGCCGTCAAATTCTATGTTTCTATGTTTCTATGTTTCTATGTATACAAAAAACAAGCAAACAGGTGTAAAAGCTTAGTAAGGAAAGCCAAATGCAATGCTGAAAGGAAACTAGCAACCTCTGTAGAGGACAACAAAACATTGTTTTTTAGCACATAGGTTCTCTGAAAGGTAACCAAAAACATATTGGACCATTAAAAAGTGAGGATAAATTAATTACGGAAGAACAGAAATGACAAGAGAATGGAATAAATACTTCTTAAGTATATACTAGGACAAGGAACCCATTAGACAGATAGACACACAGTTTTTACAAAAACAGACTTGATTATAACCCAGGAAGATGTCTTACGCAATATTCAAAAACTGAAACCTTATACATCAGCTTGGCCTGATGGTATCCACCCCAAATTGCTTAGAGAAATAGCTGATGTTGTGGTTGGGTCACTCACAATGCTCTTCTCCACATCTTTGCTGGAGGGAAACACGCTAGCAAAATGGAGGCAGGCCACAGTGATACCTATACATAAGGGCAGAAACAGACATGAGGTTGGAAATTATCGCCCATCGTCTGACGTCCATCATAGGAAAATTGATGGAGGGAATTATCCAGGATCACATGGTAAAACACATAAATAAACATGGTTTAATGGATATAACTCAACATGGTTTCAGATCAGGCCGATCCTGTCTTACAAACCTTCTTCAGTTCTTTGAACCAATCAGTGCTGCACTGGACAAGGGCTTACCCATTGATATTATATTTCCGGATTATGCAAGGTCTTTGATTTGGTATCCCACAGAATTCTGGAAGAGAATCTGATAGCATTAAAACTATAACCTAATATAATCTCATGGGTAAATACTTGGCTAGAAAAAAGACATCAGAGGGTCGCCATTAAGGGGTATTACTCTGACTGGGGTGATGTGACAAGTGGTGTGCCACAGGGCTCGGTGCTGGGCCCCACTTTGTTTAACATCTTGATATCATCCATGTAAACTCTGATAACTCATGGATCTGCAAATATGCAGATGACAGTGAAGTAAGATAAACAGTGAACAGCAATGCAGCAGCTCATAAACTTCAGGAGGATATTACAAGCTCAGAACAATGGGCTTTTAGGAACAGAATCAAATGTAATGTAAGGTTATGCATTTGGGAAAAAAACAATCCAAAGCATGACCATATTTTAAATAACACAGTAATGCAAGAGACTAGCAATGAAAAAGATCTAGGCATTACAATAACAAACAATCTTTCCTTTGAGGTAAACACTAGGAATGCAGTTAAAAAACCTCAAAGGGTACTCGGGTGTATCCTGAGGCATATTAAAAATAGAGACAGGGAGGTGCTACTGACACTCTATTCATCACTGGTAAGGCCTCATGTTGAATACTGCTCCCCTTCTAGCACATCTCAAAATATAAGTAGCAGAAACTTAATTGAGAAAGTACAGAGGAAAGCGATCAAAAAAATTAACAACCTCAAGCACAAACCTTATGGAGATAGACTGAGGGAATTAGGCCTGTTTCGCATGGATTATAGCAGAACAAGAAGAGATTAATGTCTTTTTTTATGCTATGAAAAATGAGGATATACATGACAGTATAGGACCAAGCATGTATAAAACTAACAAGATCACAAGGTCACATAAACTCAAATTAAAGGGTGAAACTGTAATATCAGAGAAAAGAAAGAAATGGTTTACCCAGAGGGTGATTTCAACATGGAACTCTCAACCAGAAAATGTAGTAGCTAGCAGCTCTATGAAGACTTTCAAACACTCCCTAGATGCCTATATGGGCATAGACAGATGTGTGTATTACCACTAACAAGTGACAAGTTACTTTAGGTCCTTAGACCTCCTAACTCATAGCTACCTATGAACCTGGGAGGTTGTGGTCCTTTTAGAATTTACATAATTATAAAAGGAATTATAATTATCTTTTTCTCTAGAAGCTAAGTCATACTCATAACTTCTCTTTGCCTTCCTTATTAGGGCTTTACTCCCCCTAACGGTTCTCTTATAAGTTGCCCAGGCATGCAGCATATGCGTACTTTCCATCCCTGGCTGCCTTAAGAGTGAGCATTGTGCAGTTTCCATGCACCCTTGTAAGTTCATGACTTTGTAATATTTTCTGTCCAGATTTTCACCAGTGGCATTTTTCCACATTTCCTTATGAACAGTACAGCAGTCATTTTTCACAACATGGCCAAAATGTGTTTTCACACTTCCAGCACAGAGATGCGTGGTTGCTGTGGGAAATCATTGTTCGGGACAGTTAAAGAAAATCACAGTGACACTGTTCATGATCGGAGGTCCCAAAATGCCTGTGTTGACAATCTGCTGTAAAAATCCCAAACTAATTACATTACTGGGTATGCGTTACATAGTTTCTATGCCTTTCGTGACTCCAGTTTTTTAATATTTTACTGCAGATTTGCAACATTGCCATTTTTTACACCTCCCCATGAACAGTACAGCAGTCATTTTTCACATCCTGTTTGGAATGTGCTTTTGCACCTGTGGTGTTAAATGCCATAGTTGCTGTGCATAAGCAGCTTTCGGCTAACAAACTGATATTGCCACTGTTCATGAGGTGGGGGTCCCAAAAAAACCATGTTGAAAATTTGGAGTGAAAATACAAATGAATGTCTGAGGTGTTAGGGTTTCCAACCATAACGCCCCACCCTGTAGAGAATGACAGGCATCAGGGGTGTGACTTGGGATTCTTGCCTGTAATGCTCATACCATTCCACACCCTGCAGCCAGTGAGAGGCTTCGAGGTATGCCTTGGGCTCTTCGGCCCCAAAGTTCACCCCATTCTCCTATACCACACCCATCTCACCATATTTCCTGATGGAATTGGGTGTGCATAAGGGCCAAAGACCCCAAGGAACACCATGACATTTGTCAGTGTCTGCAGGGTAGGGTGTGGTGAAATGGCATGGCCGTTATGTCTGACGACCCAAAGGCACACCCCAATGCCTGTCACTCTCTGCAGGGTGGTGGTGGGTTGGCTTCCGTTCAATACTTCACTGCCATTCCTATTATGCAGCTCTGTAACTTCAACATTACCAATGCCAATGCCAGCAAGCAAACATTCGGCATTGACAAATGCTTGTTAAATTTGGAGCAGGAAGATGGAGGAAGATCTTCTAAATTCTATTACAAAATGTGTGCCAACATGTGAACAATGTCAGAACAACTTGATCCAATGGACTGGGGATAATGGAACCACTAATCCTGAACTGGAATATGGCAGTTTTATTAATATTCACTGTATCACACACCAAATATGTTTAACAAAGCAAACATGTTTGCAGGCTCTGATTCTCTGCACTAAGCAATAAATAAATACGCAAACAAATCACTTGGCTACCATGCAGTTCACCAAGAAGGAAAAAATAATGGCACTTTTTATTGTTTTAGAAACAAAGGAGACAGATTAGACCACTCAAACATAACAATGTGTCACTTGGCATCACAACCATGTCCCAACAGCAATGATGATTAAAGACCGGTAGTGGAATATGAGATGACACACAAAAGAAAAAATATAGTCCAAGTGGGGATAAAGAAAATTCTTGTACTGAGTATAATTTAGTCACACAAGTGACACTGACCAGTCACTATCACTACAGCACACACAGAGCTTTTCTAAAGCAATGCTGTCTCTCTATAGGTACATTGGGCTAGATTCATGAAAGAAATACCACAATGGTAAATGCACGCTAGGACAGGTAGTGCATGCTATTTCATACCTCTTGATTCAGGAAACAGTTCCAAAGACCAGCAATTAGCAAGGATACAACAGCACTCCAGCCTAGCACTCTGAAACTAGCACATGCTAACTGCAGGGGTCCATCAGCTGAAGGACTGCATGGCAGGATACATGAAAAAAATACCACAGCAGTAAATGCATGCTGAGTCAGGAAGTGTGTGCTATTTCATATATCCTGATTCAGGAAATTGCCCCCAGAGGAAAGGGCAGCAATTAACAAGAATACAGCAGCAATCCAGCCTAAAACTGTGGAAGCAGCATATGCTAACTACAGGGGTCTATCAGCTAAAGGATAGCATGGAAGGACAACAGTGCCACTGAGAACAAAAACACAGCAAGCAATGCTGGCACAGTAACATACAGTAGGTACTGCTTATAATGGACATGTTTGTCACCCCCTTTATGGTCTTTTATAGATGGTGTCCATTTTACTGTAATACAGTCCTGTATGTATGCAATAAGACACAACATGGTGTGTGCTAGACACTTCTAGTGCATGGTTACGGGTACAGTAATGTACATGGCCACAGGTGAAGTGCCTTCAGCCCCTGGCTGTGTGCAGGAAGTGTTTAGCACACACAACTGGAGGGTCTTATTGCAGTTATAAAAGGGGAATCTGTATTTTATAGGGTTTTGATGTCCCAGTTTCTTTTTTGAGTTGAAGAATTTTTTACTTTCTATGGCTACTGTAACTTGTTACTGCTATGGGTTATTGCTAAGCTATGAGCTTTAACCCACTACCCCAAATACCACCACACATACTCTGGCCACAAGTTTATATGTTGTGGACTGCTGTCACTTTTTTTTAGATTTTTTTAGATTTAAAGTGCAACCAATGCTGCAGCGTGCGTAGTAACAGGTACGATTGAGGATTGAGGTATGGTGAGTGACTAGCATGTGCATTTTGATGTCTTTTGTGATGTTGCCACTGGCTGGATTATTGATGTCCTGATGTGCCATCAGAGGCTGTCTGAAATGTCACCAGAGGCTTTCTGGATTACAAATATCAGTAAGATTTAAAATAAATAAGTGCAAGGGAACAAGATGTTAAACATGTGTGAGATACCGAGATTCTGTGAGCTAGCGAGTAGCAGGTGGGCAAGCGGGCAGATCGAGTTCTAACTGAAGAAAAAAAAGTTAAAAAAATTGTCATTGTTTGTCAGTCAGTTTCACACAGTGTCAGTTTTTACACTGTGTGTGTGTGTGTGTGTGTGTGTGTGTGTGTAAAAGAAGCAGTTTATGTACCCCCAATGAAAAGGGGATGTGGACTCTGACTTAGAGGGGGAAAATGGCGGCTGCTACAGTTTTTTTAAATTCCAGGGCAGAATGATTTCTGTCATGTCATGCACACAGGCAGTCAGCCATTGATTTTAGCCATGTACCAGACACTTCTATTGCATGGCTAATGACCAATCAGGAGGCAGGATTTTTCCTTCCTATTTTATAAGTTTTTTTTAACAGGGGCCATAATTTTGTATATCCCATTTAGCACTTTGTACTTACAGTAGTGCTGCAGAAGGGTGGGTGGATTATGCTGGTTGTGCTGTTCTGTACTTTCAGTTTGAAGTTCAGGTTCAGGCTGTTTGTTTTTTTGGTTATGATGTGCTTTTCTGCTTCAGGGTATTTTTGGGCTGTGCTATGCATTTTGGTTTAGGGTGTTTCCGGTCTGTGCTGTGGCGCTGTATTGTACAATAGAGTGGGTGGGTGGTGAATGCTTGGTGCTTATGCTTTACTGTACACACTGTTGAAAGCAAAAAATACTTTATTGAATGTTCATACAAAAGAGCTGTTCCATGGATAATTTCTAGCAAAAATCTGGTTTGCTAGCTTGCTTAGCTATCTTTCCAGCATACTGCTCCCACATCATCTGCTCAGTCTTCTTCATATTATCCCAGTTTGGGTGATCTCTTCATGCTGTTCCGGTGCCATTCACGAGGTCAGCAATACCTGACAGACATCTTCAGGGGTGAGGGTGGGGAGGTTCATCATTCTTGTCATTTTTGTCTTTGTTGGTAGCACTGTCAAGAACCTCATCACTTCCTGGACCAGCCAGTGTTTCAGGAATATCTTCAACCTCTGGCTGCTCCTCATTCTCCTCCCATGTGGCACACACTGCATCAAATTCCTCAGAGGTCAGTCCTTCAGGAGCATTATCATATCTGCTGCTAGGTTCTGGAATTTCAGATTGTTGTTTGGCACCTTTGTCTATATTACAGTGCACAAATCCTTCTTTCCAAAAACAACTTGCAATTGTTTCAACAGAGTTGTTGTCCCATGCAGTTTTCTCTAAATGCACATTGTCCAACAGATTAATCTGTTTCATACAGATGGCAGCTGTTAGATCTTCTGCTGTGTCTAAAGCCTGCAGTACTGTCACCCACACTGAGCACACATAATGCTGCTTAAAAGTGTAAATGATCCCTTGGTCTAGGGGCTGAATTATTCAAGTAGTGTTTGGAAGGAGGAAAACAAGCCTGACATTTCGCAAGCCCTGTATGTTGGGATGCCCAGTGAAGCTGTCAAGCAACAGGGCTACTTTCCTCCCTTGCAGTCTTTGAGTCCACACCCGGACCCACTCTGTGAAAATGTCCCCAGTCATCTATGCTGGTTTAGAAAATGGGCTTTTTATTTCCTGGTCGCTGATTGGCTGGTATCCCAGCAAAGGGGTTAACTTAACTTAACTTAACTTTCAATAGACAACCAGGAAATAAAAAGTTCCAACAATCTATGCCTCACATGGGTGAACTGTGCCACTTGGAATTTTAAAAGTCAGTAGCCATTTTTTTCCACTTGCAAAGTGAGAAGAAAGGCCTACTGAGCCCCTCCACAGACACACACTGAAACCCTGTCCACAACTCCACTGTCAGTATTTTCTGTGAAAATCATAACCCAGTCTGCAAAATCCAGCCTGCCTGCTAACAAACAAACAATTTCAGTCCATTTAAAAAAAACACCAAGTTAGAAGTGGCAGTTCTCTATAGTGTTAGGCTTGCCTTCCCAGCTCGAGCTACTCCCCCGATCAGCCACACTGTTTTCACTGCTCTCGTCCTACATTCTGCTCTGTCTTTGCTGCTGAATCCTTACCGATGATGGGATGACACAAATTTAATTTTTATTAAATCTTCCTACAGTCACTGTACCCAACAGAATGCACACTTTTTAAAACATACTTGCTGTTATGTGACTTGGAGTTAGTGCTAGGCACTCGTGGGTCTTCTGCTATACAGCTGGGCAGCACCTCATTTTCACATCTGGTCAACCGTGATAAAAATCTGTATGGAATCAATATGCAAAAAAAAAAAAAGCATTGACTGCAATGCTGGGTTAGGAGACAGGAGAAGCAGATTTCTAAAGTGGCAATAGCCCTTCTCAGCCCTCAAAACACAACCTACAAACAGCAGCACCCTCTACTGGCAAGTATGCCAAGTATACTAGTAGAGGAACTGCTTTACAACAAAACTGACTTTTCAGTGCTTTCTAATTGGGTGGTATGGGCAATACTGGACCTTCCAGAGGCGATAAGGCCCTCTGCTTGTGGCATTGTGCCTCATTACACCCACGGGCAGTCTGGTATTGCCCAATACCACCCACCCTGTTGGGTATTATTGCTTGCTTGTTATTGTGGTAGATGACTGGGAGGTTCTGAACAGCATGGAAACACCACAGCTGTGCTGATTTCTCATTCTCAACAAGTACATTGACTTTCTCTTCCCCAGTCATGTTGCAACAACTGAGAACTAGTAGCCTCTCTTTGGTCTTTTTCAGTCTCATAGGATTTTCAGTTTTAAATGAAAGTGTCCCATACCCCACACATTGGTAAAACAAACTGATTTCACCACAGTTAAAAATATCAGCTGGCTCATATCCCCTTAATAGATTGGGCAGCACTTCAGTGAGCCACTACTGAGCACCAGGCATATCGGCATTAAGTGTCTTCCCATGTGCCAGTTTTAAGCCAATATTGTTCCACTGTTTCCAATCCTATAGCTATCTGTCAGAGGGGCTGAAATCCTGTTTTCCTATGGCTGCAGCAAGTTGTTATGCCTTGTCCATCAGTAGTGGCTCGTTCACCATAACCTCCCTCTCCCAGGCATTCACAAACCACCTTAGTAAAGCATCCTCCACATCAATGTTCTTTGTCCAGATCAGTCCTGTAAAATGGCTTTTTTGCCCAGTGTCCCTACCCAGTTAATAAATTTAAAATAAAAATAAAATATCTTCTCTTCACGCTTGTGTTTGCATGAAGGGTTTGATTTGAGTGGCATTGATCAAACAGTTTCTCTCTGGCCTTGAGCAGGTCACTCATGGTGGACTTGATAAGGGAGAAATGCACTGCCAGATTACGTGCACTCATACGTGTGTACAGAATCAACTGCGGTGAGAATTCCATGTTTTTTATTTAATGTGAAAGCAGTGCATTTGCTAGCCATACTGCAAGCAGGAGAAGCAGGGTAAATGAGCTGTGACATCAATGACCAGCAGTGAGATAAGCTGTATGCACAGCATGACCTAACTGATAAGGTAGACAGTTTTAAATATCAAATAGCAATTAGTGTCTTTGAAATTTGAGAACTGGCAGCAATTAACACCTCAGCTGTCAATGAACTGTCCGACAGGTGTCTGATATCCTCAGCAGGTAAGGTCCATTTTAAAAGATGAAAATACAATGCAGAGTATAGGAACGGGTTTTTGGCAAGACACTTTCTTCGCCCACGTGCAGCTTTCCAAATTAAAGGCATCCATTCTTAAAGGTGCCTACTGTAACATGTATACAGTGCAGTTCAAAAGGGATGCAGGTACTGCAGCACACAACAGAAAGCAAGAAAAGAGTTCATGCTCTAGTGGTGCAGGGGACATGGTGCAGTAGTAGTTGTGTCAAACTCAACAAGTACCTAGAGAAGGCAACTTGCTCCACACTCAGAAACTTAAACCACCACTTTTGTAAGCAAAATAATTAACTTTATTTACATTGAAATCAGTTCAAAAAAACAAATGTGGCGTTGGAGACCATAACTGGATGATACACAAGTTGCCCCAGTGCTTCAACCATGGGCTTCACCAGGGGGCAGGCTTCTGGTGTTACCTCTCTTGTTAAATGCCCCCAGATCCTGCTCTAAGCCAGTTGAGATTGACCATTACAAATGACTGACATGTAGGGGTAAGGTGGGATTTGAATCTCTATTTAGACTTCTAAATAAATAGACATTTCATTTAAAATCAAATCCATTATACACAATTTGAAATCATTTTTAAAACATTGCAAAAAACATTCATAGAAAAACCTTTTCTCTCATAAATGTTCAAAATATACATTAAAAACATAGAAAGGAGAGAATAATTTGGATGATGGTCACATAACTGCTAACAAAAAGAGAATAAATGAACAATAAGATGTGAAGGAACATGAAGTAAGAATGTTAGGATTGATAGGGTGAGGAAAGAGGAATGAAGTGAATGAAAAAAGAAAGGCAAAAAGAAAATTCTAAAGGGGTTGGGAAAGCCGGGGGTTTGACAGAGGGGAAAAAAATCAGAGCTGCCAGAAAACAGTGTTGCAAATAGTGCATTTTGCTGGCTCCACCCCTGGAAGGAAAGCATACTGTGGGATGCTGTACCCCCCAGCTGCTCCTGATGTCCCAGGCTCATTCCCAAAGCCAGATCATCTACATTGCAAATTCCAACTGTTGTGATGGAATTCTAAACCATCCTTCTGGGAATCCTAGGGAGTTCTGTGCAGGAGCTCTACCAACACCTAGAAGAGGATGGAGGGAATTTATTTATTTAGCTTTTGTTGACTAGATACGTACACTAGATAAGACATTAGCCTATTTTCAGGTATGACCCGGGAGAGTACAATGAAATACAAGTTCATACAGAGGACAACATGATACAAGTTAGGCATTACGCAGAATCAGGTAGAACCAGATGAACATAACACAAGCAGTTAGTAAACACAGACAGAATAGGAACAAAATATATACATAGAGTCACCAAGGCTATGAACAGTGCATTATAAAATTCTATGCAGCTCAGAGCTCCAAAAATAGAGCCAAATTCAAAGCATCATCTGAAACAGAGAGTAAATACATTATATACTGAGCAGAACCCATGCAGGAAGGATGCATCAGCAGGACCTGTGCAAGGGTACCAAAAGAAGGACATGTAAGTCCAGTGCAGGGGACCACGGTTAGTTATGGCAGTTTAGGAGTACTGGGACAAAACACTCTCTATGTTCAAATATCTTGTGCCTTTGAGAACTTTCAGTTTTTGGGAGCTGGCAAGTTGGAAGGGGGTAGTCCCTGGACCTGTCTCTGCTTCTATCGCCCAGGGGAACTACTGCAGAAACCCTGTAATCTCTGAGTAACAAAGATCTGGTAATTAGTACATATGCACTGGAATGCATGTGGTTGTTTTATTGTGTGAAATAAGACTGCAGCCTCTGCTGAACCTGCTACCCATGATTGATTGCTATATGAAGTAGTGAAGAAGGTTGAATGAAGGCCAGCTACATGACTATATTCTGGTGTGGGCAGTGATAGATGTTCCTCTGTGTGTTCATGGATCAGCCTTTATGGTTCTGTGCATGCATCCATAATCCCTAGGCCCCCAAGATCTGAGTTCAACAAATATAAATATTTGTAGTAAGTAATTAAGTAGTTCAGTAAGTATTTTTTTCATCCATGTCAATTCTGTATGCTCTGGGCACATTACAGCAAAATAAATTACAGCAGCAGTACATTACTATATAATATATCAATTTCAGCTCAAATATTTTAACACTTTAGTAAACCAAATTAATAAAATAAAACATAAACCCTAAGGCAAAATGTCAGGGTAGTTAGAGCTTATTCGGCAAAGCCAACATAGATAGGTAACATTTCAGTCTCATCCCTAATATGCAATACAGTGAAAGCCAGTTATGGCAGACTGGTTGGTGATTGCGCTTTTTGTCTGCTATAGCCAATGTCTGAAATACACAGTGGGAGACATTAAAAAAAATCAAGTGTAGTTTGCAATCATGTTTATATAACATGTTGCCATAACTGCTGGGGGTATTATGGCAGTTCATTTGATGTGTCAGGTGGTACTGTGGTGGGATAGTGAAATATTGGTGGTGAGCTGCTAAAACTGGAAACTTTATGCTGTTTTCTTTTTAAAATCCAAGGTGTGTTACTGACAGGGTACAGTAGTCTTGTACTTGTGTGACAGTGGGTGCTTGAACAGTGTTGATCTGAGAAATCTATAATCTTTTTCTGCACAGTTTCTTACCTTGAGTAGGGGAGACAATCATTCTCTGTGCATACTAAAACATTCCAGTTAGGCATGATATCTAGGCGCTGTTCCACCGCAGAGCCTAATATAATGAATACCTTTTTAATGCTCATGCCACTAATGATCCTCTCCAGCTAGATGGTCTGATCTTGTGGGTCCTCTATTACATCCTTCTCAATGCTGTTCTGCTCTCTCAATACCTCAATGACTTCCTGAATGTCATCAACTATGGATGCGAAATCACTGTCTCAATCAGACTGATGGGGGAGAGATGATATCAGTCTCAGCTTCTGCCTGCTCCTCTTTAATGGGGCCTGCTATGCTGAACCTGGCCTCCCTGAAACAGTGCACTATTGCTTCTTGGCTTACATTATCCCATGCCACTTTCATTAAATGGACACCATCAAGCAGATATATCCTACGGATATAGTCCATTGCAAACAACTCTGCCCCTTCAGCCCCATTGACTTCTTTGAGGACCCTCTCCTGCATGGCCTTAATTTAGTACCTTTTAAAGGCGTAAATCATTCCTTGATAAATTTAGTGTTGGGGGGTAGAATTAACAGTCTGATGTTATGCAAGCCTGTCATTTCAGGGTGACCACTGAGATTGTCCAGCAGAAGTATGTTTTTTCTCCTCAGCAGCTTCTTTTTCCAAACATGCCTTCTTTCTGAGAAAATATCATATGATATCTAAGCCATGCAGTTGCTCCGGTAAACTACTGGCAGAGGGTTAACATTCCAAAAGCACTGTGGCTTGGCTAACTTGATGATGACACCAAATCACTGTTTTCTGTGCCTGGCATGTTACAACATGCTAGGACAGACAACCAGGGATTCTTTTGGCCCTGCGGCTCGTCATCCCTGAAAGTGTGTCCCATAGCCTACACATCTGAAAAATATGCCTGTTTTGTTGGCATTAAAAGCATTAGCTGGGTCATTGTGACCTGAGAAAATCTGGGGAGGACATCTGTAATCCAGGAACTGGCCCCAGCAATGTCAGCATTTAACTCTCACCATGCGCCCTCCCATAGCAGATGTTATCTCTGCTTTTTCTCTGTTGGAGTCAGCCCTGTGTTGGATTAAAATTCATCTTGCCAAGTCCCTCAGTGAGTTATTTGGCCCTCTGAGGAGCAGTGGACTACTTATGAGAGCAACCCACTCCTGCATGCTGCAGAACAACTACAGCAGTGTTTCTTCCATTTTGTCATCCTTCCTTTCCCTTTCTCTTTTCTGCTCAGGATTCTGATTTGTATGCCACTGAGTAAAGAATCCCATGCTCTTAGCAGATCCAAAGCAATAGATTTAGCTAAACCTACATGCACTGAACGATCATGCATGCTTATTTTGTATAGAGCACCAGTCCGCTACACAATCTCAATTTTTTTTGAAGCGAGGAAGAATGGAGCTCTTACCAGACACCATCAGTACACTGAAAGAAAACAAACAGTAGGGGGTCAGAATGCAGTTGCTATGTTGAATGTAGTGAGTAGCTATGTCTTATATGCCTGAAACTGACACCTGCCACCCCTGCTAGCAAGCCAACAACGATCATGCGAATGAGCCCTATCTGTTTCACATAGAAGGCAGACTACACCCACTATGCCAGAATAAAATATTACTGCAGCCTTACTGATACACCTTCAGACAGAGGGTTTTGTCCATTATAGCCGATCACCTGCTATATCCGTGTATGGCTTAAGTAGCTTCCATTGTATCACCCTTGTAAATCCCTTAGACTGGGGGAGTACTTTAACATTTCTCTTAACAAAGTGGTCCCTTGGGAGAAGTTAGATGCTTTTTACTAAACATTGTCATATTGTAATTTAAGGCCAGAAGGGATTAGGCAAGCAAGTCCACTCCTTCCCACCCCCACATCATAAGCAAGGACCAAGAAGTATGCTGTGCAAATATACTAAGTTGTAGGGATTACTCACTATTACATTACTATTTAGGATGTCCAGTGATTCCCATAGTTAGAAGACATTTGCAAGTTTAACTTGAACATGTGGTCAGCTTGGGCAGCTCAATATCTCATGTGAATCCACAGAAGCAGGTAGGCTCTCAGGTTAATCTCTTATAATAGTCCCTGGCAAATTGAAACGTGGAACTATGCTGTAGAGATATGTAAAAAGACTAGTTAAATGATTTCTTTTCTGTCAGTGCTTAAAAGAGCAGGGGTATCACAGCAGAAACTTCTTTTGGTCTGCAAAACATTAGTTAGCCCTAATATAAAGTATGCATACTCATGATGTTCAGGGTTAACTAAAAATAAAGCTAGATGATAGAATCAGTTGAGAGGAGTAACCAGGATTGTAGTTAATGAGGAGTCTTACACAAGGAGGAGATGGATTTGGGGGTTAGAAATGCTAGAAGAGAGAAAGGAAGTGTTATGTAAACAGGCTGAGTCAATTCAGAAATAGAACAGTAAATTACAGGGACTTTGGGGGCATAATGATAATGGTAGTTATAGAACTAGAAATAAGAAAAAAATAACTGAAGCATTAAAGGGGAAAACAAGTTACAGTATATACACCATGGGCTGTGGACAAATTTGGATAAATAATGACTCCCCTCTCCTTGTTAGGACCCTGTGTGCATCACTTAGTTGAATTGGGAAATGCCTTACTGGTACAGTATGTGTACAATGGAGTTTGTCCTTTAAGGGGCAGACCAAGTTGTCCTAGTACACCCCTCCCCTCAGTCCTGGAATGGTTGGCTCAGATGGGGAGGGGGGGAGGAAGGGGGCTAGGAAGCAGGACAATAGGCGGCCAGGCAGGAAGGGGGGGGCAAAAAGGGGGTACAAAAAGAGATGCGCAGTGGTGGTTCAGCCACTTTTGCTGTAGTTTTGTTGCCTCCCACCCACCTGACAAAAAAGGAAGTGGAAAGAGAAGTTGATCGAGAAGAGAACGGTTGGGGCTGTCAGAGGTGGATGACAGTGTACATCCGGTAGGATGGACGGTGGCTGCCAGAGGTGGATGGCAGCAAGAAGTGGGGAAAATTGGGGGAAGGAGGGGAAGGAAAAAGAAATATGATGAGAAAAAGAAGAAACTGAGGAGAATGCTGTCTTGAAGCTCACCATTACCTATCACAGGAGAGAAGAAGAAGAAGGGGGAAAAGGGGGGGAATCCGGGACAATATGAAATTAGTATGCAAGTCACCGGCCCCCATTCTGATGTAAATAGACTGTTATTTTTTTATGTTTGGGTTAGTGCACATGTTTAAATATGGAAGATATAATGTTGGTCAAGTAAATACATAGATACATAGATACATAGACAGTGTCGGCAGATAAGGGCCTATAGCCCACCCAGTCTGCCCATTTGAGCTTGTAAGTTCAGTTTGTTTTCCTAGAAGTCTGTTGCCCCTTACCCCGACCTCCAGAATTCCTTTATGTCTATCCCATGCATTCTTAAATCCCGTGATTGTTTCAGCCCCCACCACTTCCTCTGGCAGGGTGTTACACTTGTCCACCACCTGTTCTGTGAAGAAATTCTTTCTCATGTTTCCTCTGAATCGTCCTCCCTCCAACTTCATCCCATGCTCTCTAGTCCTGGAACTTTTTTTTCACTTAAAAATAGTGTTTTCCTGCACCCTGTTCCTCCCTGTAAGATACTTGTATGTCCCTATCATCCTCCTCTCCCTCCTCTCCTCCAGGGAGTACATGTTCAGTTCCTTCAACCTGTCTTCATAGGACTTGTGATGCAATCCATGCACCATCTTTGTTGCCCTCCTCTGAACCTTCTCTACCCTGTCTATGTCCTTACGTAGGTATGGTCTCCAGAACTGTACACTGTACTCCAGGTGGGGCCTCACTAGTGTCTTGTATAGCGGAATTATGACCTCCCTTTTCCTGC
This sequence comes from Neoceratodus forsteri, assembly GCA_016271365.2. Taxonomy (NCBI): domain Eukaryota; kingdom Metazoa; phylum Chordata; order Ceratodontiformes; family Ceratodontidae; genus Neoceratodus; species Neoceratodus forsteri. The sequence goes on along the minus strand of CM057455.1, from coordinate 759,187,633 downwards.
TGGTGATGCCCCTGCCTATACATCCCAGCATCCTATTTGCTTTACCTGCTGCCTTGTCACACTGTTTCTCACCTTGGAGGTCATCAGAGATGACAACCCCAAGATCCCTTTCCTGCTTGGTGCATGCTATATCCTCACCCCCAACTGATATATTGTGCCAGGGTTTTGTGCCCCATATGCATTATCTTGCACTTCTTTGCATTGAATTTCAACTTCCAAACCCCTGACCATTCTTCAAGTTTCTGCAGGTCGCTTCTCATTCTGTCTACACCCTCTGGTGTGTCTACTCTGTTACAGAGCTTTGTGTCAACAGCGAACAGTGAAATTCTGCCTTCTAGGTCCTGCGGAATGTCACTGATGAAGATGTTGAATAGGACCGGTCCCAGCACTGATCCCTGTGGTACCCCACTGGTCACTCTTCCCTCTGTGGAGTGACAGCCATTTACCACCACCCTCTGTGTCCTGCCACCCAGCCAGTTACCTACCCACCACACTACTGTCCTGCCCACACCCATATTCCCCAGTTTGTGTAATAGTCTTCTATGTGGCACAGTGTCAAAGGCCTTGCTGAAGTCCAGATAGGCCATGTCCACTGCCCTCCCTGATCCACCTCCTAGTCACCCAGTCAAAAAATTCAATGAGGTTGGTCTGACATGACCTCCCCTGGTGAAACCATGCTGCCTTGGGTCCTGTAGTCCATTGACGACTAGATGTTCCACCAATCTCTCCTTCAGTAGTGCTTCCATGATCTTCCCCACTACCGAGTTGAGGCTGACTGGTCTGTAGTTCCCCGCTTCCTCTTTGTTCCCACTTTTGTATAAGGGGACTACATTTGCTATCCTCCAGTCTTTGGGTACCTCCCCTGTTTCCAGTGATCGGCTAAACAGGATAGCCAGAGGTTCAGTCACCACCTCTCTTAGTTCTTTAAGGACCCTAGAGTTGCACCCATCTGGTCCCATTGCTTTATCAACTCTTATTACTTCAGTTCCTTCAGGACCCACTTTCTGGTGTAAAAGGGACTTGTGTGCTGCACCATTCTCACCCCTTGTACTCCTTGAGACCCATTACCCTCCTCTTCATCAGTAAAGACTGAGCAGAAATACCTGTTCAATATGTCAGCTTTACTGTTGTCATCCTCCACGCGGCCCCCATCCTCCCCCTTCAGTCTCACTATCCCTCCCTTTGTCTTTCTTTTTTCACTTATGTACCTGTAAAAGGTTTTGTCCCCTCTACCCACTGATTTTGCAATGTGTTCTTCTGTCTGAGCTTTGGCTTCCCTTACTGACCTCCCTGCCTCCCTTTGCTTCTCCTGGTACTTCTCCCTATCCCCTTCTGCCTGTGTCTTTTTGTATTGCCTGAATGCAATCTTTTTGGCTTTCACTTTCTTTGCTACCTCTTTGGAAAACCATAATGGTCTCTCTTCCTTTTCCTCTTGCTAACCTGCTTAATGCATAATTCTGTTGTTCTTGTAATCCCCATTTTAAATACTGCCCACTGTTCCTCAACCCCTGATTCCTGTCCCATTCCCCTTAATGCCTCCTTCAAGTATCTCCCCATTTTCCCAAAGTCTGCCCCCCTAAAATCCAGGATACGTGTTTTTGTGTGGTTTGGTTCTGCTCTTTCTGTGATTTCAAACCACAATGACTGGTGGTCACTGTTTCCCAGGTGCTTCCCCACTGTTACCCCATCACACTGTCCCTGTATGTGAGCACAAGGTCCAGTATTGCCTTCTGCCAAGTTGGTTCCATGACCAGTTGCTTGAGGAAGGCACCCTGAAGGGAGTCCAGGATAAATCTGCTCCTAGTTGATGCTGCTGCTGGGATGCTCCAGTCCACGTCTGGAATATTGAAGTCTCCAACCAGTACTACCTCACCCTTGTCTGCCATCCTTTGGATGGCTAGCATCAGCTCCCTATCTGTTTCTTCCTCCTGGGCTGTTTCTTCCTCCTGCAGCATTGTAAGTTTTTTTGTAAAATTTTGTACAATTTATTATATTGAGCAACCTTATTGTGAACACTTAATTTTCTGATAGTAATTATTGTTCACTATGTAGTATTGAAATTATTGTTGCTATTGTGTTTGATATTAAATGTGACATAGTTTCCAAATTGTGGGCCCTATGCACAAACATGTGGGTTACCTATGTGGAGATGAAGAGGCAAAACTAGAGTGGAATGCCATGCAGCAGGGGTCCAGCAGACCCTTGGCAGCATTCACAACAGGTGCATGAGCCACTTGCACACTTGATCCCCCAGCTGCCATGCAACCATGCCCACAGGTAGTCTGAGATGAGTGTCGGGGGTGTGCCTGCACTCTGCACCATTCACTAAGGTGTGTAGTGCTGGGCACGAGGGGTACAAGATATGGCAGGGAGGACCAGGCCATAAAGTCTACTCATCCACCGCAACAAACAGTCACTAGCTGCAGTGGGATGGGAATACCCTCAACCCTCCTGTCCCAGTCCAGTGGGCTGATCAGGAGGTCTGAGGGAAACCAGTCAGGATCTTGCCCATAGTTTAAAAAAAGTTCTGGCACCCTCCCAGGATGCACTTCAGGACCCAGGATGGTCATCTAATTGGATAGCCACTTGTGTCCCATGATCTGCCCCCATGCAGTTGCATACCAATGGGGTGGATTTGCGGATGGGGGCCAGCAATAGTGAATGCCAGCTGGTGTATGCCTGTTTGCAGGTGTGTAGCTGCGTACTCTGGGTATGTGCCTGTCATGCATACCTGGTGCACGTCAGTATATAGGGCCCTATGTGCTTACATTTACTTCCTTTTGTGTAATCTTTTTTAATGCTTCAATAAAAATCCTGTATTATAACTTATCATAGTGAACGTCTATACAACAGGGCAGCATGCCCTTACATTATATGGGGGTGTGGGTGGCCTGCTAGATAGAATCTGTCCAGATTTTCCTAGGCAGGGTAAAAACCTCTTGTTCCCACTTAGGAGTTCTACCTCTGAGTCACTGACCATTAAAAACTCAACATTAGTGTCTTTTTTATTAGGAGCAGATGACTCACCAGAAGTTGAACTACTACTACCAACACTTACCATAGTGACAGTCTTTACAACTGGGCAGCATGCCCTCACACTACATGGGGGTGTGGATGGCCTGCAAGATGGGCAGGGTCCAGGTTTTTCTAGGCAGGGTTAAAACCTATTATTCCCAGGTGGGAGTATGACCTCTGAGTCACTGATCATTAAAAACTCAACATTAATATCTTTTTATTAGGAGCAGATGACTCACTAGAAGTTGAACAGTATTATAAATTGTGTTCAACTCACTCATCTGTCTGCTCAACTACAGTACATAAAAATATGTTGTTTCAAGTGGGAGAAATTATCAATGCATTTCCATTTACTAATTAAAATATCATCCAGCTTATAACTTTTGTCTTGAAACTATGCTTTCCTTTAAGAAGGTTATAATGGAGTCAACAGAAAACTTTGCCTGAAGAGCCATCTGCCACCTTTGAAAAATGTAAAACATAATATTTAAATATGCCAGCTGGTATTCCATCTACTTTCAGTATTTCAAAAGGAAAGGCATTTGTTTTCCAATTAGAAATATTGTGGGTCAGCTCTTCAACACAGCAGCAGCACTGCCTCAACACCAGTGACCCAAGTTCGGAAACAAGCCTGAGCCACCGGAGGGCCTGCAGAGGGAGGAGTCTTGAGCACCCAAGAGGACACTCTCTTCTGTGGAGAAAGGATTTCTGCCTCCACTACAGTGCTGTTTTCAGGATGACCATGGGTGGCAGCACAGTGGCAGCAGAAGGGGAGGATGGAAGTTGGCTGGGCTCACATATGATGAGCAATCATATGTGCTTCCATCCTCATGAGCTTCTACAATGCAAACAGCTAGTAGCAGATGGAAACTAAGCAGAACAAACAGCCCAGCTGCAACAGGATGAAGCCAGGCTCACCCTGCATGCCTCAACTGTTGACTGTGTTATCTGTCCTCAGAAGGCTGGCTACAGATGTTTCAAGGGTCCTGGGGCAGCCCTAATGACCGGGAACCCCATCATGGGGTAACCTATGGTGGCACAAGGGACAAATGAAATCTCAGAGATAAAAGCTGATGGAGCTAAGGGAGAACTTGGGGAAAGGGGAAAGCTAGCATACAAGGGGGGATTTAAGAGTAAAACAATTTAATTGGTGTATGTTGAAGTAATTTAGAATCAAGAGGATTACACAGTAACGCAATTTGCCAAACCATTGAATGGAGGGGTCTCTTGTAAGCTGTAGCTGCAGGAATTGATGTGTACCAACTGCCGTGCAGAAGGCAATAGTAACTTTCATAGTAACATAGTACTGTGATGGCAGATGGGACTTTGGGGCCATCTTGTCCACCCCTCCTGATGCACGGCAGTGACTCTACAATACCTGAGTAAGTACACACATCCAAGCTTAACAGTTTGAATGTTATCCCTACTTCTACTATGTAACACTCAATACAATCTTGCTCAGGAATCTGTCTAATATTGCTTTGAATGCCTGATGGTACTAGGTTCCACAACGTCACTATCTGCCCCTACCTTTCTAGGTTATCATGTCACTTTAGTGTCTAGGGCTCCCCATCTGGCACTTTCTGTGAGTGTTGAACAATCACTACAAATAAAACATGCAGAAAAAAGCTCAGCATGTTTTAGAAAAAATCACATTGATCACATTCTGAATAAGCTAATGAGCTGAATTAGTTGATATGTTCAGGACTACATGCATTTTTCATTTGTCTCACTTCATATACATTTTACAATGTGGTCTTAATGCCTGAATTGCATGCAGAGAGTTTTAACAGCAGATATATATAATATAGACTAGGAAAAGATTAAACACATGGAGGAAAAGTGATTTGTTAAAGGTCACACTGGTTGCAGTTGACAACTTTCCAAACTGTTGGGAAATTTGTTACTTGGGTGATACCAAATCAAGTACAGTAACTAGTAAAGTATGTGTGTATTCTTAGAATAACCACAATTATCTCCCAGCTATTTCCAAATTGAATCCTATATGATAGTTTTATAATCCTTGAAACTACATTTTGAGACCTGTAACATCTGAACCGTTAATGCAGTTCTCCTGTGTTGCTACCTGCATATACTGTACATATTGATATAATATGTTAACAATGATACAGTAGGACTTTAAAAATGCAGTGAACCATTTTATGTTTTTTTTATATTAATATGAAACATTTTACATTTTTATATTGATATATGGTCACTATAATGCTATATTAATATCTGCTGAGCTGACTCCAATCCTTTATCTAAAAAAATTTAAAGCTGTAGCCCTAACAGTTCCAAAGTTACCACATTTTCAAGAAAATATCTTTTGAAAGGCCTAGTTCTGAAACTGTTGGTGCAAGAAACTTAATTTTTTTAAATGAAAGTTTGGAGTCCAGCCGTTAAGAACTGGTGTGATTATTATATCACCATTATGTAACATAGTACTAATGTTATCAGTATAAAAACAGGCAGCTTTATTAATATGTATATTTACATCATGGTGACACAAGTGGGTTTTTTTGTAAGATAAAAGTTCTTAATATACTTTTTCCATAATAATAATGTATAACGATATACTTTTTTTAAATCGACATGGAAAATTTCATGACTGTTTAAAAAAATAAAATTATAAAAAATAATTTCTTGCAGGTTTTCTCAACTTTGATTTTAGTCTCCATTATTTAATTGGTATCTATAAAAGGGTAATACCCATAAACATTCTTCTTATACCATAAATCACATTGCTAGCATTTCACTGCCCCCCCCCCCACTAGTACCAATTATTCCTTGCTTTCGCAGGCTTCTCTTACAAAAGCATTGGAAGATAATAAGGAAGCTAAAGTCACATTTTGCCTGATACAATGTTCTAGACACTGGGGGAGATATTCAGAGGAGTTGCACAATGCACAACCACAGAAATGTGTCCCAGAGCCATATCTGACCAACGTGAATGAGCAGCACAAAATCCAATGTGCAGATACACAACAGTAATGTATGCGGCGCAAGTACAAGGGGGCATTCCCATGAATAAGCTGCGCAGTGGCATACAGTATTCAGTCAAAAAGCATGGTGCAAGTCAGAAGCAACCCACAGAATGCACCAGACAGAACTGAGCATATACAGTAAAAGGAGGCTCAAACACACACACACACACACACACAGCAGCTGCACAAGCCAGAGCTTGGGACTGCGATGGATGCAGGGCCATTTTTGATGGAGGTAGTAATGAGGGGTGTGAGGATAAGGGAGAAACACCAACGTGGCCAAGGACGGGCCTGTTGGTGATTTGCCCAACACAGACAGTACTGTGCCTGCCTCACTTTTGAGGACTACAGTGATGCAGAGATCATGGGCCGGTATCAGCTGAACAGGACAATTCTGAGGCAGCTCTGTGAGCTGTGCCATGATGAGTTGTAGGCACCCACCAGAAGGAGTCACGCCATGACAGTGGAGAACAAGGTGACAGCAGCAATGTGCCTGTTCACCACGAGCACCGTCCAGAAATCAGTGCAGGCAACCACTGGTATAACCCAGTCAGCCACATCCTGCCTCCTCCCACAGTTCCTCAATGCCCTGCTGCCTCACACTTTGGAGTTCATACGATTCCCAAGCATACAAGCAGAGCATGCAGCAACCATGCAGGACTTCCACAGCGTGGCACACATGTCAGGAGTGATCAAGGCCATAGACTGCACCCACATGGCCATACACACACACACTACATGGCCAAAAGGGGGTCACCTACATGAATAGAAAGGGGTACTCATCCATCAACTTCCAGGTGGTATGTATGCCATGGGGTGCATCACCAATGTTCGTGCCACCCACCTTGGGAGTGCACATGATGCATTTATCTGGCACAGCTCCATCCTGTGCCAGAGGTTCAAGCATGGGGAGATCCCCACAGGTCACCTGTTAGGTGAGCACGGCATGGAATGGGGTGAGTAGGCAGCCATGCAGGGGGCATAGGCCCACACCTCACATGGCAGGAGCTGAGAGGGTGGCCATAGGTGGCAGCGGTGAGGGGAGGGGAACAAGCTATGCCATGTGCTAACCTGCATGTCTTACACACACAGGTCAAAGCACCTACCCCCTGCACCCCTGGCTGCTCACCCCCTATCCGGCGCCCATCCAATGCTGCAAAGGAGAGGTACAACAAGGCTCACATTGCTATACACAATATCACTGAGTGAGTCTTTAGTGTGCTCAAGATGTGATTTCATTACCTAGACAGGTCCGGTGGTGCCCTACAGTACAGCACTGCAAATACCTGTGGCCTATTCCTAACCTTTTGCATGTTGCACAACATGGCCCTTGACCGTGGGATAGCTGTCCAGGTGAATGAGGGCAACAGCAGTGACGAGGATAATGATGATGGGCCAGAAGGTGTGCACAGCCACCCATGCAGGGGAGGGATCCCAGGATGGCTGTATGGGCAAGGAGGCACTGGGACACAATTGTATAGGAGCACTTCAGAAACCACAGGTGAGTACCAGACATGCCAGCTGTGCATGCACGAACCACTACCACACGCACACACACACACACACACACACACACACACACACACACAGCACATACACACACACAGGTGCGCGGGTGCTGTACTGCCACCGGTGACAACCGCTGCCTGAGTATGGCCCTGTACCCTGGGTGGCATGTCCAGGTCCGTGCCACCCAGGCTCAGTGTTATGTTATCATCAGTGTCTGATGACGCACCTTCCCGTGTTCCCAGTACAAGTACGGGTAGGGCCTCAGTGAGCAGGAGGTCCATCAGGTGGTCATCGTCACCAAAACCCAGGAATTCCAGAAGCCCCACACTACCCCATCACTGATGGTCAGTGGTCCTGTTGCCTGTGGACATTGATGGCTGTGCCTAGTCGGGTCCAACACTGTTGGCGGCATCCTGCAACTCACCTCTGAGGCATGATGGAGCTGGAAGACAGAAAAGCAGTATTAGCGTTGCGGCTGGCATTGTGCATGTAGAGCCATGGCCACTGCATGAGGGGCATGCACGCCAACATCATGCCGGCATGCAGCACCACACAGCAGGGTGGATGTGCCACAGATGGTGCTTATGCCAGGTCAGTCATGATGCGTGGATGCAGCACATGGTGTCGTGCCAACACACAGTTGGCATGCATGTGCCCCCCCAAGGGCTATATCACCAGTGGTGAGCTGCACAGCTGCCTGTGCCCCTGTGGACCATGCCGTGCCACTGGTGCACAGCAGTGCTGCACATTCTGGAGCAGGGGCCTCAGTCACAGTACAGTGCTCATGCTGCTGTCCCACTGCACACAGGTGGACAATGCCATGTATGGTGGCCCCATGTGTGGCATGTGCAGCTGCATGCCACATATGCAATGGGCTTGCAGCATTGCTGCTGTCACACCTGCATGCTGCCGGGCAGCACACCCCCCAACATCCACATATGACACCCACTGACTCACAGTGCTGTGAGGGGCTGCCACTGATCTGGAATCCTCCACCTCGTATGCCCTCAATGATGGCATGGGTGATGATTGCCACCACCATCTCCTCACTTGCCATCAGTACTGGGGCAGTATCGGTCCCCCGCCTGTCCTACTGCAGGACACCCTCATGGTGGCCACCTTCTCTTTGATGCATCTACAGTTTGTCCCCATCTTTTTCTTGTACTCCTGTGCACTTCTATTAAGTCTTTCATGAGTGTTAACATAGGTTGCCACCTTCTCCCACCCAGTGGCAGGGTCCTGCGAGGTGCCAGTGGCCCCACTCAGCAGTGGCTCCCTGTCAAGGTAGGCCTTGAACAGGGCCTGCTGCTCATCTTTCATGAAGTTGGGCCTGTGCTTCTATGCAGGCCCCTGCTCCTCAGCTCCCTCCATCTCAGACATGTTGCTACCTGTGGACAGTCAGACAATGGCCCGGTTAGTGGTTTGGCAGCCCAAACTGGAACAGTGCAGCACTGGCAACATGCACAGCCATGTCACAACATATGTTGGTCCTTACCTCAATGGTTGCAATGCCTGTCAGTGTACTGTGCTGTATTATGGCACTGTTAAGGCTCAATGCATGCAAATGAGCAGCAACGCAATAGTAATGCGATCCTAATGTAATTGACTGCACCTGGCATTGGCTCATGAAGTTATTTGCATATGCCCACTGAATATTGGGAAGTTGCACCTTGCGCAATATGACTGCCCCGGAGCAACTGACTGGTGCATGCCCAGCACATGCATAGTGTGCTGCTGCACGGTGCGCATGTGCGCCATGCGTGGCAACACATCCTATGGCCTATCGCACAACTGTGTGCACTGCACGATGTTCCCCTATTGAACATGTGACACCGTGCACATGCCACGCATTCAGAGATACTGTGCTGTCTGGCCCCATTGCACAACTGTGCCAGTTGTGCAATGCCACCAATCACGCATTGCCTGATGCTGCATGACTGGTGCACGCACAATGTTGTGCAGGGTCATGCAGGGCGTGTATATGGGTCTCTGGTGTAACCCGGTACTCTCGCCTTGCTGTGCTGCGATGTGCATGTGCAGCACTGCACGATAGGCCTCTACTATGCACATCTCCATGCTGCACAGCTGTGGTCCATAGGCTTCTATTGTGCATCGTATATACACAGTTCCATGTGCATGCTTTGTGGCCACAGTGGTCGTGGTAGCGCAGTGTCTGCTGGTGAATGAGTATGTCAGGTTCAGGTCCTGTTCGCACCATGCGCATAACTGGAATGAGGTGGAGATGTGCAATCTAGTGGCCCTGGTGGAGCCTGTGGCAGCCCAGCTGTTCAGGGCAGCTGATCTCCAGGTGCCACGGTCCCAGGTGTGGGACAGGGTAGTGTCGGAGTTGGAGCAGCATACGGGTGTGCTGCGCATGGGGGAGCAGTGCTGCCACCATTATGACAACCTCTGCAGGTGGGATCCAATGTGCCTCTGACGGCTGCAGGCCAGGGCACAACAGGGAGCTGTGTCACAGACAGGTAGGTGTTCCCATGCAATGTGCATGCTCACACTGTCCAATAACTGAGCTTAGAATTGTGCTGTGTGTGCAACTGTGGGGGGCCCAGTGCTGGTGGGTGCTGTGTGTCCTGTGGTGCTGCACTGCACACATGTGCAGTGTGTGGTGCTGTGGTCCAGGCACCATCACCCACATATGGGAAAGTGCCCCAGCCCATGCTGTGACAGCGGTGTGCACAGTGTTGGTGATTGGGGGTTGTGCATGGCATGGCACTACTGTCTGTGTCTGTATCTTTGTTCCATTCACAGGACCGAAGGACCGCAGGAGGGCCAGGGTGGATGCAGGATGGGCCAGGCAGCAGTGTGATGGTGGTGCTGCAGCTCCACCAGCACCTGGACAGGCACATCAGTGTGTGCAGTGTGGTGTATGGGTCATGTGTGGGACTCAGTTGGATGGTGTTGTCCAGCCAAGGGTACTGCAGCCATGCGTGATCACTGCTTGGGAAGGTCCCTGCCTCCACTGCCTGTGCCATGTTGTGCAGTGTGGGGCTGCTCCGTGCACATGGCCTCTGTGTGGTGGCACCCCGTTGCTGACCCTGGTGTGGTGGGTCTGTGCATGCATCCCCCGTGGTGTGTGACTGCTGCTGGGGGTTTACTGACCTGCCCAGGAGGCCCTTGCACCAGCACTGTGGGGTACACTGCAGAGGTGTGGGTGCATGTCACCCCTGGGGCGCTTGGTAGTCTGGCTGTGGGGTGCATCAGGATTGGCTGTTTTTGTCCACCGTGCATGTGCCATTGTGGGTTCCGTCCACCGGTGGCTGCATCGGCTGTCCAGTGCACACACGTAGGGGGGCTTGGCCTCCTTGGCGCACATCACTTAGTGCCTGTTCTGTCCCTTTTCCTAGGTCAGAAGATGGAGACCAAGGCTCATTGTGGGGGGCCTGCTACTCCTCCAACAGCTTGTGTAGAGGGGCATTGGCCAGACCAATATTCTGATCTGCATGGTACGGTACCACATGGAGGCCACACAGACCCTGGTGCAGGAGGTGCGTCACCTGAGGACCATGCTGCGGGCGACAGCACCATTAGTTCCATCCCCCATCCCTGCAGTTCCCTGGACTTCCCCTGCCCTCCTCCACTTTGGTTGTTCCACATTTCCCACCTATGTGTTTCCTTCTGGTCCCATTACCCTTGTGTCCCTCTTTACAACTCCCTGTATTTACCCCTACCTGTTCATTTTTGCGTGCTCTATTGGCACACCACTGTTGTTTATTGTTTCAATAAAGCTGTTACATTTTTCCACATCCGTGTCTGTGTCTCCTTTGCAGGCAGGCTGTTGCACTGTGCTGCAGTTGTTGTGTCATGCCCTTGGGTGTGCCCCCTTCAGTCCCAGTGCTGTTCCCTTTGGGTTGTGTGCTGCTGTGTGCACTGAGTTCTATATGCCGTGTCCCTGTGTCTCACATGCCCATGGGCATTGGGTCTCTGCCTGCCCTGTGCACAGTCCATCACCTTCTGTCCCTGCCTGCCTGTGCTGCCCTGCCATTCACCTGCCATGCTGCCTTTGCTGGTGCTGGTATGCTGTGAGGTGCTATGCCTTGTGTCCTGGCCTGTTGCAGTGCCATTTGCCCCTTGTTCCCTTGTGCATCACTGTCTCCTTTACATCAGTTCACTATGCATGCCTGGTGACCTTGCACCATGGCTGTGGCACTGTCTTATACGGTGCTGCCTGTCAGGGTTGTGGTGGTGATGCACTGCCATAGGCATGCCAGTGGCCATGCCTTCAGGGTGAGTGGGTTGGTATGCTTTTCGACCTGTATTGGTGTTGGCTGACTGGCATACTCTGTTGCCTATGGCCATGTGCCACTGCTGTGCATCCTGGCCACTGTGCCCTTGTGGTTTGGGTCTGCCATTGCTGGTTTGGCACTCTGCTCTTGTACTGCCATGCCTGTGGTCCCCTTTGCCTGTTGTGCTTGCTCAGGCTGCTGGCTGCTGCATACTTGCATGCTCCTGCACAATCCAGGTTGATCCAGCACATGTCTGGTTGTGCTGTGGCACATCTTTGCTATATTCAGTGTGCTTTGTGCCTGCACATGTCAGTGGTGCAGCTTTTGAATATGGCTTCATTTCCTATGGCTCATCTGCACTGCGCTCCACAGTCCATTGCACACATACTGGATGCACTTTTGAATTTCTGGGCCGCTGCCTTTTTAGCACTGGGCTGCAACATGTATTGGATGAGTTTAATGAGTTCAGCAAACCATAGGACAGTACACATGAAGAAGCTAGCAAAAGAAGGCGATTTGGTCTATCTAATCTGCTCAAATCACAGGGTCCACAGCTTGAGCTACTGCCCTGCCCCCTCTCCTCCCACTCTTTGCATCCTCCCTACTCATAATCCTTAACTTTCCCCATGCTTATCCCAGCCTGTCTTAAAGCTTCCCACCGTCTTCAACAAGATCACCTCTCCTGGCATTGCATTTCAAGTGTCCACCACTCTCTCCATGAAGAAGTGCTTCTTGATCTCCCTCCTAAACCTCTCCCCCAGCTTAAGACTGTGCCCACTCATGTTATGGTTGCCACTTAGCTTAAAGAGACCCTCATTATCTACCGTGTTTATCCATTTTAAGTACTTTACAGTCTCAGTCATGTCACCCCTCTCTCCTGTCCTCCAGGGAGTACATGTTCAGTGCCCTCAAACTCTCTTTGTATGCCTTACCCTGCTGACCCACTATCATCTTTGCAGCCCTCCTCTGGACTTCTCCAGCAGGTTAAAGTCCTTTTTGAGGTATGGGCACAAGTACTGAACTCCATACTCTAGATGTGGCCTCACCAGTGACCTGTAAACATCACACTTTATCTCCAGCATATCCACAGAGCACTGGAAAAGCTGAATCAGTTGTGAAGACAGTCTAGTGATAAATGTTTAAAGCCAAAAGAGCAGGAATACATCCATATCTACAGTAACTATGCTGGATCATAGGAACACTTTATCACAAGGAATAAATACTATACAAGTCCAGTGCAAGCACTCATGAGTAGGAAAATGAAAACTTTGTTTCCAATGAGAAAGAATTTTCTAAAGCCAGGACTGTCATAACAGCAAGCAGGACAAGATCAAATAAAGTTAACATAGCATTCACCGTACCATATTAAATCTGGAAAGATATTGCTCCTAAGGAGAAATGAGAATGTGAGAGTACAGTCTATGGAAAAACACTCAAAGTGGTGGTATAGAGTGAATGCCTTTAAGCCAGCGAACAATAGGTCTTCTGATATACTAACAGAGGGAGACAAGAGCTAAGAAGGCACAGGTGACAACATAAGAAGGCAGATGTGTGGGATGCCAGTAGCTGGGAAATTAAGGCCAGACTGAAGGGTAAGAAACAACTGGCTGAACACAGCCAGTGACAAGAGATGTTGAAAAATCAAAATCCACCACCAAGGTCAATCCAGATCCTACAGAGACAGTACTGTGCCACTGCCAGTCATTGTATGTAAGAGATCAGAATACCTAACTGGCCAGCCCATTGTTGTAGAGACATAACTGCCATCTGCAACACCGGTGACCCAGGTTCGGGAACAGATCTGGGAGTCATAGGGCCGGCTGGGGGGAGTAGGATTGAGCATCCACTGGACTGCTCTCCTACTCTGGGGGGAGGTGGGGTTGAGTGCCAGAAGCAATGCAGATCCCAAGCAGAGGCCAGGCATTCCACAGCGATTGGTGCCAGCATTGACAGGGGGCAGGGTGGATGCAGACCGTCATTGCATGTCGCCGCCCCAAGAGAATCACAGCACCAAAAATGCTGGCCCCCACTAATGAGCCAGCTCTGGCGCTGTCCCTCTGGCTACCTAAGTCTGCTGGCTGGTGGCCCACTTCAAGTACCCTGAGTATGAGGGGGCAGGTTGTCGGAGCCTGGTGAGCCTGTTCGAGGGACTAGGGGATGCCCGACAGCAAAAAAATAAACTACAAAAAAAAAAGAATACCTAACTGGAAGCTGAAACATTTCAAAGACTTTGTATGAACTTTAAAGTGGACTTAATACATACAGTTGTCAGGAGGTCTAAACCTCACTCTCAGGTTCTTGGCAATATTGGGAATGCAAGGAATCACAGAAACATTGCATAAGAGTAATACATTGGTTTATTACTATCAAAGGATAAATCACAGTTCCCCTAAGCAGTTCTTACCAATCAGAACTGGGAGCCAATGCTATGCATTCCCTATACCTCAAGGTCTTTTCGTGTCTTTTCTGTTTGGGGTCTCGGAGGTATAGGACTCAGTGTCTCACATTATATACCTATGATAATTAGTATGCTTACTGTAAGATAGAAACATTTCTAGTTACAGAGATGAGCCCTATTGGCTAAATTAGAGATGGCTCCACGGTCCAAGATAACATTATACAATTTTGTGGTAGTCATCACTTTTGTGAAACAAAAGAGTACAGTTCTTACAGAGCCTTACATAACTCAGTGTAATAGTACAAATCACCAAAAGGTGGCAATGCCGACTTATATATCATAATCATTACAAGGACACAGATGTCCTAACATCTTATAAGTGAGAAATACACAGAAATTACATTGAAAATATATATGTAGTAGCAAGCGAAGTGTATTACAATAATATGCATACATATCCTGACATCTACTCTTGTACGGTAGATGCCCTTAGCCATATATGTTAGTATAACATATGCCTAAGCACTAGCTGTCCACGGTGTACCTCTGGGGGTACCAATAAGGCACAGGGACCTCATGTAACATTCCCCCCCTTGTTGCCTCCAAGGGCAACACAGGCAAATCTAGGTAAAGGTCAGGGAGCAGGGGTCTTTTACAAACCCGAAGCGCAAGCTTTGTAAAGGAACTCCAGCTGCTCATGGTGTTGGTGCAGTGTGCACTGTAGGCAGCATAGCATAATAACCAAGAAGCCCTTAGCCCTATATGTTAGTATAACATATACCTAAGTACTAGCTGTCCACGGTGTACCTCTGAGGGTACCAATAAGGGTGCAGGGACCTCGTGTAACATAGTACATGTATAAAAACCTGAACATGTCTGTAAGCATTATCAGGTTTTTGCTGCAGATAATATGCTAGCCAAGTAAATGGTTATTAGTTACTGAAAGTGTTTGAATATACCAAGTGTATGCAGTGTTATAGCCAAAAATGTATTCTGTTCTTTTTTAAAGAGCAGCTGATGCCTTTGGGAAAACATTAAGAAACATAATAATTAAACACAATTCATAGCTTTCTGTAGATTTCTCCCTCCATTATTTTATTACTGAAGAAATTTGCACAACAAGGTTTTAATCCCTTAGAGTTTATCTGCCTCTACAGCGTATTCCCTACTTGAAATTATATGCTCTGCTATGAGATCACAATCTGTTGCCATGGAAATGACTATGATGTCACAAGCAGCGAATTATGACATCATATTGGAAAGGAGGAATAGGAGCTGATGAACCATTAGGGAACAACAATCTTGTTTTCATGTATATTACTTCAGCAATAAATAATGGGTATAAGAAATACAAAGCTAATGAGAAATACAAACTGTTTGTGTCTAAATATTCTGTTTTTCAAAGTGCTTCACAAAACATAGGTGGACCTTTAAAGGGACACTGACAATTCTTTGTGCATCATACTGTATTATTTTGAGTTGAAACCCCACACTTTATGATTGCTTACATTCTCTAAAGATCACTGAAGTTGCTGATTGTTTCTTCTGCTTCCTTTCTTAGCAGAACTGAAATGCATGGTAATGGTACAGTTATACTGAACCTTGTTTTGGTTCATATCCTTGATCTACCCTTATTCATACTTCCTGAAAATTAGGAATACCCCAAACAGTGCAGCCACTTATTATGCAGTAGTCTCCTCTCCTCTCACTGCAGCATGAGTGGCTAAACTGTGTGGCTGTGCTCCCATGTTCAGGGAAGTGCAGTGTAGATGGATCAAGAAATGTAAACAAACATGCTTTTGCGTGGTGACATCCGTATGGTGGGCAGTCTGTTTTCCACTTTTAAAACCAAAACAGAATCAGAATCAAACTACCAGATACATCAGCAAATCCTACAGAATGTGAACAATCATAACATGTTTTTTTTTTTTTAAACTAGGGAAAATTTAAAGCCTATGGAGTCTACAGTGTCCGTTTAAGAGGCAGGAGATAGAAAATACAGGTTGGCAGCCATGCACAGTCACCCCGTGCAGCCATAGAAGAGTTCTGATTACATCAGACCTTGAGAGCAAAGCTCAAGCGGTCCGATATAATCAGAAACCCAAGGTGACAGTACAAGTGGGGTTGGTCATGTGGTTGCAAATCAGTATTGTTTATAGTATATAACTTTTTTTGTGTTTTAGTTTTTTAATTTTTTTTTTAAACAAAAGGGTTTTTACAGCAATTTGTGGCAGCAGTGAACGTGCTGGCAGTTTCAGTTCAGAATTTAAACTGATTGCTGCGTGCCCTGCAGTGCTGTGTAAAACAACAGCTACCACAAGGATTTCCAATCAGCTGGAACATTGTTGTACTGTAGAAGAGTGCCGCATTCCATGACCTTTGAACCGTGGTACAACAATGTTTCAGCTGGCATGAAACTCCATGCAAAACCAACCCTTATTATACACTATATACAGAATAATATATCAGCAACCAGACACAAGAAGACTGTGTTTGCAGCATGGGGTGAGATGACATCATAGACTTTGAGAGTGAAGCCCATACATTATTTTGTATGTTTGTTCTAATCATTTACCTTCTTTCTAATGCTGTCTTAAAACCATGGTCAAACAAACATGAAAGAGAAAACAACAGGATAAGGTTACAATTATTTATTGTGATTTAAGTAATTGCTACATAATCTGGTAACATTTCTAGTACAGGTAATTTATTGTTTAGACACAGTTCACTTGGAGTGTTTTCTGTCTTGCTGACTTGTTCATTATGTGGAATCTGCAGTGACATGAGACCCCATGCTGTAGTACCACAGTAGTGACATACTGCAACTATGACGGTACAACAGCATTCTGATATCACTACTGTAGTACAACAGCATCTGGATGTGAAGGGATTTCCGTATAAAATTCCACAAAAACATATACTTAGGACTGTGCAAATGTTAAAATTCTAACAAAATGGATTCCCATGGAATTTTGAAAAATTCTACATAGTTCTGTCACTAGCAGTATTCCAACATTTTGCATTCAAACTGTTTTTTAGGATTACTAAAGTACAGTTTACATTAGGAGGGAGCGTCTCCAGAGACCAGTATGTGTTTGTGGAGGCAGACTAGACAGGGACCATCTGGGCAGACTGGGTAGGCCAAGCAGTCCTTTTCTGTGGACAAATTGTGTATTTCTGTACTGTGGATTCTTTTTCCAGAATCCACAGAATATAGTATGTAAGGAATAAGACACAACAAGGTGTGGTTTATGGCCTGATAAAAGTACGCCCCATGTGGGTAATGAGGCATGAGGCATTAGCTCCGAGTATCTTTAGCACCAGGGAAGTGCTCTTATCAAGCCATAAACCACACCTTGAAGTGTCTTATTCTGCTTATAAAATGGGCTCCCCCAAGTAGAAATTTAAAATTTAAAAAGGAAAAAAGCTCTCAGAATGAAAAAAAGTAGGAAAAAAGAGGTTTTCCAGTTACAAGAGTAAAATAGTTCCTCTTTATGTACTGTCCTGTACAGGACAGTACAGTACAGTGTATTTAGCCTGGTCACCAGCATAGCACCCCTCCCACACATACACACACACACACACACACACACACACACACACACACACATGCAGTTTGGGTACACACACACACACACACACACACACACATACACACACACTATGTGCTTTTTTTGTGTACAGCTTGCAATTGTGCATTTTTAAACTGACAAGGGTGTTTTTTTATAGGGAGTAACATTGACCATCTTCAGCCCCCGTACTGCAGAGCATCTTTCTCTTGTAGCATGTCTCCAACTGACTCTTGTCTTTCAAAATGAAGGGAACAGAGTTTGCAGTGGGTCTGGGCTGACCATATTGTTTACTGAGCAATTCAGTTCTGTATTCAGTTGGTCACACTTCAATTGATGGTCACTGGGGTTGGGGGCATGACACCGAGGAATGCAGTGGGGACCAGAGAAGCTGAGGAATGCAGCAGAGACTGAAGACAAGCTGCTGCAGGGAAAAATCAGCAGGAGAGCTGTGAATCGGCAGCCTGTCAGAAACTTTTCTGAATGGAAAGAAAAGGTGAGACTGGCAGTTTATGTGGAACTTGTAATCTGGTCTTGTTTAATTTGATGCACTGCTTGTCACTGTTCCTGAAGTGGGGAAAATATGTATCTGTAGACAGAGGAACTGATTATTATAGTAGATCTGCAACAGGACAGTGGTGGCATGCATTGATTTCTCCATGTGCCGTGTTTTCTTTGACGCATGTAGTGCCATTGCAAAGTTGTCTTGATAAGGACATGGCTGGAAAACTGTTTCAGCCAATCAGGATTTATGAATGTTTTGTCCATTTTATAATGTTCCATGGATTATATGATTTATACAGAAATACTTTTCAGAATTCCATGGAATGTAAAATGAAATTCCAACAAGTACTTTGGTAGCAGAATTGCCATTCCACCCTAATGCCAAAAGCAGAATGTTGCATTCTGCACAGCTCCACATAAATAAATACTGTATTTGTAACATGCAGAACCTTTCAAATTATTTGATTCCTGTACTACAGTCTTTAGTTGCAGTGTCAGTTATACCCAGGAAATAGGCAGACTTTGTGACACTCACATGAAGACACACACTGATAATGCACTAGAGTGAGAGGCCTAGATTATAACAGTGTGACACTTTACTGTTTGTAAGTTTTCAGTTTGACTATGCCAAGATGAAAGGGCTGGTATCCAAGTCATTTGCAAGGTAGAAAAAATGGGCAGACTAGATGGGCCTTGTGGTCCTTCTCTGCCGTAAGCTCTGTTTCTATGTTTCTAGTACTGCTGAGTGGGACTCATTAAAGAGAGTGATCAAAACAACCACTGCGGTGAACAGAAAAGAAGCGTGCCCACTGGGACAGCCCACTGCATTAGGAGTAACCATGATGCAGCCTGCTGACATAACACCAACCCTGGTAGCTGACTACCTGGTGAACAGCAAGTCAGGTAAGTCCCAAGGGGCAGACAGCATACTGTACATCCCAAAATCGAAGTGGAACAATTGAACAATTGGCAGGGCCGCTTTCAATAACCTTTCAGAAGTTTGACCAGATGTGTGGTGCTGGAGGACTGGAAAGAGGCCGATGTGGTCCCCATTTTAGAAAATGAGGCAAGTTCTGACCTTAGCTACTACAGTCCTGTCAGCCCAACATCAGTGTTCAGCAAGGTCCTGCAAGCCATTATCAAGGACAAAATAACAGAGTATTTGGTTGGGGACAAGGTTTTTACCCCATCTCAGCAAAGGATAAGACAATGCCAGATTTGTACTGTATTTGGTGATGGTGCTGAAATTCAGCACGCTCACCTTTGATTCATTCTGGCTGAACTTTTGGATCCCTTTGTGATCTCTTTGACCTATGGCCAGTTAATTAAAGAAACTCTTCAGCCCTTTCTAGATGGTCAAGGCTAGTCCCATGACAACCCCTTCATACACTTTGGTCATTTCCCACCCTCCTCCATTCCCAGACATTTATTTTTATTAACTAACTATTTCTGGCTCCTGCCACTGTGCCAGGTGCTGCCTGATTTCTTTTTATATAAATCTGACTGGTGGACCAGGGGAGAGTGGAAGAGATTGGGACTGACTGGGATGAGCGATGGGTGGTTAACAGGTGCCACTTACCTCTATTTGTAGCCTACTAAATCCTAGTATCAAGTACCCAAAGTGGCAAAGTGTTGAAGATGAACTGAAAGCAGGGGGTTCAAATTGAAGCCCAAGTGAAGTTGGCAATTTCCACATTTGCTGACTCTTACTCTCACCCTGGCTTTATGAGGGGAAGAGCTTGCTAAACCAATCTGATCACATTCTTCAAACAGGTGGATCAATGTGTGTTTATTTTCTTTACTCCCGCTAGAGCTCATCACTGAAAAATCTCTGTTGATTCTGGATAGTACATTATTTATATTTGTATTATAAATTGTTTTACCACTGTCCTCTGTCCTCTGTCTACCATGTTTGCCTCTCTGTTTGCTGCATTGGTTGCACAGCCTGCTGTATATATTGTACAAATTCACTGCCTAATTTGTCTTGTATAATGTCTCAACCCAAGGTTATTGTAACTAATGCCTTGAATCTATACATGATTTTTCTTTCACTTGCATGCATCTTGTATATATAGATTACATAGGTTTATACAGTGCGCAGAAGACTTTTCTGTCCATACCGCTCACCACTAAATAACTACTGATACCGCAGAATGTTGTTTCCAGTCAGGAATGTATCCAGGTTAGCGTTAAAGGCTTGCATACTACTGCTGATTACCACTTCAAGTGGCAGTCTGTCCCAGATTGGTACCGCCTTTACACTAAACCAGTGTTTCCTTTTAGTAGTCTTATATCTTACCCTCATTAGCTGTAATGGATGTGCTCTGGTCTGATAATGCTGATCTCATAGCCTTAGTCCTAACTTTTCCCTTAAATTTGTGTCTGTAAGGGCCCTACAGACCATGCACATGTCTCCACGCAGTCTGCGGTACTCCAGCATGTACATCTCCAATACAGTCAACCTAGCCTGATAATCCAGGCCCTGTACCTCTTCAGTCATCTGGATAACCCTTCTCTGAACCCTCTCCAATGACATGATCTCCTTTCTGTAACTGAGAGACCAGAACTGTGCACAGTGCTCCACATGCGGCTGCACCAGCGACCCATACAAGGGCAACAAGACCTCCCTCCTCCTAATCCTGATGTGTCTATTAATGCAGCTCAATATGTTACCTGCCTTTTTGACTACTTGGCTGCAACGCTGATTAAATTCAAGGTCATTTAAGATTCCAATTCCCAGGTGCCTTTCATCACTAACTTCTCTAAGTGAATGCCCATTCAGATTTTAAGTAGCCCCCATGTTGTTTCTGCCAAAGTGCATGACTGTGCACTTATCCACATTAAATGTTAACCTAGAGTCCTGTGTCCAGCCCTGCAACTTAGTCAAGGTTTCCTGTAGTCTGGCAGTATCCAGGTAGCTGTTAACCATGGTGTTGATTCTAGTATTGTCAGCAAACTTTGCTTCCCATACACCCCTCCAGCAGCCATTGAATGAATATACATGTTAAAGAGGCAGGGACCCAAAACAGACCCCTGTGGGATCCCACTCATCACCCTCGACCATCCTGAGCTATAGCCCCTGATTGTCACTCTCTGTTTTCTATCATGCAACCAGGGACTAATCCAGCATGTTATATTTCCCTGGATGCCATGATCTATCAGGGCATCCACTAGTTCCCCTTGTGGCACCTTATCGAAGGCCTTGGAGAAGTCCAGAAAGATAACATCCACTGGACTACCATCATCCAAGGCCTTACTAACATTCTCATAAAATCCAAGAAGATTTGTCTGACATGATCTACCATGTTTAAATCTGTGCTGCGCATCATCAATGTCCCCTCTCTGCTGCATATCCAGTTCTCTGTGGTCCCTAATAACCCTCTCTAACACTTTTCCATGATTTATATTTCCCTACCGATTGTAACTGAACTGAAAAAGGGACTGTTTTGTCTCAATGGGCCCACATGGTTATCAGAATTCAAATAAATAAATAGTCATGATGTCAGAAGAATAGTAAATTCTGACTGCTTCTAGCATGACTTTTTAATTCATTACAATAGGTATTTATTAATTATAATATATATTTATAGCATACACCAAGAAATAAACAAAGAAGAAGAAAAAGAGAGTTATGAAAATATATTATGATAGAGGTCACCAAGATGTGCTTTAGTTGGTACTCTAAGCAGAGAATATGGGTTGTGAGGAGAGGAGGCTCCAGTTTGTGCAGGAGGACGTCATTAATAATGCAAGAGGGATTGTTTATGTGCTGTGTCCAGGATGTAAACTATAGTGAAAAGAATAAGTACTGACTGTAACAGGAAAATTGTTTAGATAACTGAACCCTCTCTTCCATAACATTACTAAGATTAGAGGTAGTACATACAGTAAATGTATTTGAATTAGAGAGAAAATTTGGAGATGAAGGGGTGTTATAGGATTTGAACTTATTGACCATTCACTGAGTCCTAATAACCATTCGTCTTCAAAATTACTCAAAAACAAAAGCAAAAAAAACTGACATTACTATCTACCGATATTATTGCTCTACAGTTCTTTATGGTAGAGTACAGCAAACAAGCTTGATTAAGCATTCTAAACTATTTTGACAGTATGTTAGAGGATTGTGTATGAGCAACCATATTCAACAAGCCTGTGTCTGAATCAAAAGGTTTTCCATGGCAATCAGAGACCTTAAGAATGCAGTTCAAGGGTCACGTGATGCACGGGGAAGCGTAGCGGACGTTCGTGGGGCTAGCACTCACTAATCATGCTTATTTCTTCAATTTTACACCTCTCTGCAAGCTCTAACCACCAGTATCAGCCTTGGGAGAGGTAGGAGAAGTCTCCTGGAGTGAAATTCTGCATTTTTGAGACTATGGGCAAAAGGGATGAAAAACTAAAGCTCGAGGCAAAACGGCCCCGACGCAGCACTTCACCAACGGACCCAGCAGACGATTTAACACCAGCTCGTGTTTATGGGGAATTGTCCACTATAAAAGACGCCCTTTTTAAGCTCATTGAAGATGTGGCAGACTTTAAGCCTGCACTAACCCAACTAGCTAGACGTGTCACCGATGTGGAAGCAAGGGTTTCTTCTTTGGAGCGCAATGCTGACAAACAGGGGCCTGCAATGACTGAGCTGAGGAGAGCTGTTTCTAAACTAGAGGACCGCCTTGAAGACCTTGAAGGCAGAAATCGCAGGAACAACTTGGTCCTACTAGGTTTACCAGAGGGGGAGGAAGGGCCTAATATGATTGCCTTTCTGCAAAAAATGTTGAGGAAAACAGTAGGCCCTTCAGCTAATGGCCCAGAATACATCATCGAGAGGGGTCACAGGGCCTTGAGAGCAAAACCCTCATCAGCTGATCCCCCGAGGCCCATAATTTTCAAGCTTCTGAATTATCTCGATCGAGAGCAGATTTTGAGGGGAAGCAAGGAAGCTCTCAGCAATTCTCTGGGAGGGCAAGAGACTTCGTCTAGTCCCAGATCTTACAGTCAAAAGCAGGATGAGAGCAAGCTTTTAGTCTTACTACATCAAGCTCTGGGCTGCTGGGTGAAGCACCCGCATGTTATACCCTACTAAACTAGAAGTCACCCACAAGGAGGGAAAAAGCTGTTCGAGACGTCTGATGAAGCCCTGAAGGTGCTAAAGGACTGGTTCCTGACCTCTTCCACAAAACCTGAATGTATCGCCCTCTGGCAAGCTTCCAGCCTTCATGAAAGGAAGACTGAGTACACAGCGATTCAGCAAGGACTTTTCTCCTCTGTCGGTCACTTAGATGCTGGACTTTTGGGACTTACAATGGACACCTTACCATTTTTCTACTTCCTAGTTTCCCTTTCCCCTTATTCCCCCATCCTTCCCCCCCCCCCTTTTCTTCCCTCTCCTCCCTAACCTCTCCCGTATTGATATATTGTGTTTAATTCTAATTTTTATATTTCTTGATTTTAGTATTTCGCTATAAGCACCAGGTGCCATTTTGCTGGGCGACATTAATGGTTTCAAAGTGTTTAATGGGTATGGTTTAAGACTCTATCTATTGGGCATAGGGTAATGTTACTGATCCTTTTCACTGTTGGTTGCTATGGGGTTGTATCCTAAGCAGTGCTTTAGGGGGAAAAGACCGACCTGTGGTGGACAATTTGCTTTTCTATGCAGGCTGCCCTCATCACCTAATTTGAAATATTTTAAGGCACTGCAGTACAGGATTTTTAAGCTCCCCTCTTAGTTAGGCCTATATGTTTTGGTTTTTTCTTCCCTACCTCCCCTCTTTTCCTCTTCCTTCTTTTCTTGGGGTGCTATATGATTACTGTACTTGCCTGGTAGCTGTTTGCTCTGTCTGGTTTTGGCAGCGAATAGGGTATTTTTTTTTTCCTTTACTCTGGTTTGTTTTACCAACTTGCTTAGGCCTGAA
Source organism: Neoceratodus forsteri (assembly GCA_016271365.2). Classification (NCBI taxonomy): domain Eukaryota; kingdom Metazoa; phylum Chordata; order Ceratodontiformes; family Ceratodontidae; genus Neoceratodus; species Neoceratodus forsteri. Next base: position 759,163,492 of record CM057455.1, on the reverse strand, counting down.
TCTAAGAGCTGATGAAAGAGCTCAGTTCAGCAGCAATGTTCTGACATTATATAGCTGTTATTTCTAACAGCTATTTATTCCTTTGTCAGGGGGCTACGGAGAGAATTTGGTATTAGGGTTGTTAGTTTACTTTCCTCTAGTTAATTATGAGCTTGCTGCATGTTAATTACATTAGTGTAGCATTCTAGGAGGTTACTGTAGGCAGTTACATTATCTCCGGTTTTTCTCGAGAGGGGTAATTAACCGACTCTCTAAGGTAGCGAGAGGCCCCATCACTAGAGCGTGTCATGGTCCAGAAGGTCGGAGGCGGCTTAGGGCCGGGTTCAAGTTGTTTTTAAGCTGGGGGAGTGGTTTGGGTTGTTTGGTGGGTAGGGTTCTTTTTCTTTCATGCTTTATATTTGTTAGGGATATTGGGGGTCTGACAGCCCAACAGTGGACGTGTTCTTTTGCTGTTGTTATATGGCGTCTGAGTTGAGTATAATTTCTTGGAACATTAAAGGGGAGAGATAACAAAGAGACACATCGTCCTTAATCATTGGCACGTTTAACCCATCAATCGCCTTTTGCAGGAAACACATGCTACCCGAACAACTTTCCCTTTTAAAAGATGGGTGAGGCCAAGTTTTGGAGCGGGCTTCTCCACTTGCAAAAGGAGTGGTAGTTCTTGTGGCTAAGTGTTCCCTTTCTGTCGACAGAGTAATCTCTGATCCGAGGGAGATATATCCTTGTTTTGGGTAAACTAGCGGGCATAGATGTAGTGCTAGGGTCTATTTATGGTCCCAATCAGAATCCCTACCTTTTTACTCATTGGCAGTTCTCCTTGCGCCTATAGCTGATAAACCTTTAATTTTAGGTGGGGACTGGAACCTAGTCCAATCCAGCTGCCTGGATCGTTCATGGTTTAAAAGCGCTCGCTCATCCCTGCACAATCAGCATTATCTGAGTTTAAGTCCTCACTGGGTTTGTCGGACCCATGGCGTCTAATCAACCCTAAGTCTAAGGAGTATACCTTTTCTCACCAGTTCACCAAACCTACTCTGTTATAGACTTTTTCTAGTAAGCCATCAGATACTTTCCTAATTCAAGAGGCCTCTATTTTTGGTGAAGTAATCTCTGATCACTCACCTATTGGCCTTCAGTGCCTCCCATTCTCTCTACCTTTCAGATCATACTCATGGGCTCTGAATAATCACCTGCTTAAAGACCCCTCTTCATTCGAGATATTCTGGAACTTTATGTTTCATACCATTGAAGTAAACTGGGGATCTCTCCAAGCAATTGACCGAGTGTGGGCGGCACTGACGGCCACATGGAGAGGTGAATTTATTAGATTGGCGACAATCCGTAAAAAGAAAATTGCACGCAAAGCGGTGGACTGCCTTGATAGAATAAAGGTTTTAGATGCCATAAATGGAGATCTTAGATCTCCCTCCCAGGAGCAAGAGCTCACGTCGTTAAGAGTTTGGTATCAGTCATACATGAAAGAGAAGGTAGAGAGATCTGCCGCCAACTTGAGGGCTTCACTACATAGGGACAAGGTAGTAAAGCAGGAAATTGTTGGCTTGGCAGCTGAAAAGAAGGGCAGCAGAAAGGTGGATTGCCTCCATAAGGCACCCTGAGACAGGTGACATAATCTCAGGCCCGACGATATTATGACCACCTTTACTGGGTTTTATAAGAATTTATATACGAGTGAGCCCCTTTCCTCAGAGGCGTCTCATAAAATGAAAGAGTTTCTTGCAGGGATTTCCTTGCCTCAATCTCCCCGGACCTCAGCTGTAAGCTAGAGGCCCCTTGGAACAAAATCTTGAAAGCTATCGATGCATTAAAACTTGATAAAGCGCCAGGCCCGGATGGTTTTCGGTTTTGTTTTACAAGACTTTTAAAGACACCCTTGCCCTTATTATGGCAACTGTTTGCCTTTTGGCACAAGGAAGGAATCTATGAGTCTTCTCTTTTTGAGGCAAGGATTATCCTTCTACCAAAACCAGACAAGCCGCCGGACCTTGTGACGAACTACAGGCCAATATCTCTATTAAATGTTGACATAAAAATTTTTGCGAAGATTTTGGCCAATAGACTAAAATCAATATGGATGGAGCTATTAAGCCCCGAACAAGTTGGGTTCATGGCTGGCCGTTCATCAGCAGACCACTTTAGGAAATTGTTTTTTTTGATACATGAATCTTTGAGCCCAGATAAAGAAGCCTCTCTGGTCACGCTAGAAGCGGAGAAGGCATTCGATAGGGTGGAATGGGAATTTATGTTCGAAGTGCTTTCCAAATTCGGTATTCCAGATAACTTCTGAGTTATATTAAGATTTTGTATACCTGTCCTCTGCACGAATTTCTTGCAACAATCTGATATCATCTTCCTTTAAGTTAACGAGAGGTACCCGACAAGGTTGTCCCCTCTCACCATACTTATTTAATTTATATTTGGAACCCTTAATTAGAGCAATCAAACTGGACAATGATATCCAAGATGTAAGTATCCAAAACACTGATTTTAAGGTGTCTGCCTTTGCAGACGACCTTCTAGTCCACATCTGGCACAGTCGATCCTCTCTTCCACAGCTTTTCTCCATTATTTCACGATTTTCGGAATTTTCTGGCTACAAGCTTAATAAGAGCAAAACATCAGTCTATTCATTATCTCCTCACCTACATCGTGCTTGGTGTGACTCGCTGGGCTTATCCTGGCAGACCGGTTCGTTCTCATATTTAGGTATTAAAGTTTCTAAAGACTTTTCACAACTATACGACTTAAATTTTAAACCCCTTCTTAAACAGAACAGAGATGACCTTAACAGGTGGTCCCAACTGCCTTTCTCCTTTTGGGGGAGAGTGAACACCATTAAAATGATGGTTTTGCCGAAAGTCTTTTACTATCTCTTTAATCTCAACATATATTTGCCCAAGTCTTTTTTTAATCTTTGCCACAAATACTGTACCGATTTTATTTGGAATGCTAACCCCCCGTCAGGCCTATAAGTAAACTCACCGTCGTAGGGAAGAGGAGGCTTACAGTGCCTGATTTTATATTTATTATTTAGCAAGCCATGGCAAGGTTGGCCAAGTGGGCGTCCCAACACGCCAGCATCCCTCGCTAGCGCCATAGATGAGTTGATAGCCAAACTGCTAAGTTGGATCTGGAAGCCCTCTCTTCACTCCTGGTGCAGAATCCTCTAAAAATTAAAGATACCCCACTGGGATGGGACATTAGAGCCCTTCTCCAGTTTTATGCACTGCTAAATATCCTTTTAAAAAGGATCATTATAACCCTGCTTAGTAACCTGAACTTGTTAATTGGTAATCGGACGATAAAGGATGGTGGGTGCCACCTCCAGCAAACCCAGGATGGCTGATTTTGTCGGCGGTCACCTAATTCTCTTCCAGATTTGATGAGAAGTTTTCAGTCAACCCCAAGGATGAGTTATCGGTTATATCAAATCAGGAACTGTATTCATTCATTCCTCAAAGATGCTCAGGGACAGGATCAGGCGGGGAATCTGGTAGCGAAGATAAAAGTTATTGCTGTGTCTAGCAAAGTGGTCTCTAATATTTATAAGCTCATTCTTTCCCTTAGGGAGGCCAAGGCCTCCCCTGCCCCTCATTATTGGAAAGTGAACTTATTTCCAAATTGGCCAGATGAGACCTGGTTGAGAGTTTGGTGGGATTTATATAGTTTCGTCAAGCAAGATAGGCTGAGGGGTCTACAATTTAATATCCTGCATGATTTGTACCTTTCTCCAGCTAAGCTTTCATGCATTTATAGAAATAGATCCCCTGTATGTCAGGACTGTGGTTACCCATGGGCCACCACGTTACATAAACTCTGGGAGTGCCCTAAGGCAACTAAGTTCTGGGACTCTATTCATTCTTGGATGACCCGTTCACTGATGTAGTGGTGTTTTTTAGTCTAGAGACTTGCGTTCTGGGCAACTTGGCTGATATTCCGTCCATAACTTACAAATGTCAGTTAGCATTAATATCTTTAGTGGCCAAACTGTTACTTCTCCGTTATTGGTGCAGAGCGGGTGCTCCCTCACGTATGGAATGGTGGGACACTTTCCTAGAAGCTCTAAATGCAGAAAGAATGGTAGCCTTGATGTTTAACTCAGGTGTAAAATTTGAAAAATGCTGGGGCAATATAACTCGAATATTTAAGGCTGATAGGGTGGCTAGTTCAACAGTTGCGTAGTTTTGCTCTGAGCTCTCAAAAGGGGAAAGGTATCCCAACCCCGCAATATATAATGTGGATAAAGGCACTTAGATATGAGGTTATTTGAAGTTCTGCTATTCTCCCTCCAACACAGTTGAGGCTGTTTCTTCCCTTTTACCTGTTTCTTTCCTTTTCGGCATTATACATTAATCCGCCCCAGAAGATTCCTACCTCAATTATCACTTTACTTCTGGTTTTGGGTTTTCCCCACTTGGGGTGGCTCCAAATAGGGATCACTTCCTTTCGATTTTCTGGATTATCCTTCCTTTCTCTGATCTACATATAGTGATCCCTTCTGGAGTTTTGAGGTAAATTTAATATTTCTTTTTTGTTGGGCTGTCAGACCTAGGGGTGGGGTTTGGGAGGGTTCTTCTAGGATCGGTTTTAGTTCTTTTATCTTGCTTTATTTCATTTTGTTATTGTACTGTATCCAATTTTATATCCTATTGTAAAGGTACTACGTGTGTCTGGATCATGTACAAGTTGTTATTGTTAATGCTGTTGGTGCAATAAAGTGCAGTTATTTGCAAAAAAAAAGAATGCAGTTCAAGAGGTCTCTTGTTTTCGTGGAAACCTTCAGACACAGGTTTAGCTGTGTATGGCTGATTATAAACAAGCTTTCGTAGTGTCTGGGCAACCATGTTTAAAAGTGGCAAAAAAATGGAGTTTTCACACGTTTCCCATGGCAACATTCTAAATGAATTTATTCAACCACACAACCTCTTTCAAAGTTGCAGACATGCAGTTTTTGTTACTCCAGCAGTCAGATCATACAGTATGTAGCATCTGAAATGTAGTGCCAAAAAACATTGTGACTTTTATACTGAGCCCTGCCAATATTCACAAGCTGCCCACTTAATTATTTTTATACTGGGACAGGCTCTCTTTGAGCGATGAAGTTAATTTCGTTCACACTCCAAAGATTGCTGTTTTTGCTGTGGACAGAAAAAAAAGGAAAATAAAACATTTTTTTAGTTGACATGAACTGTGACATGAGAGAGAAACAGGAATAATGGCTGCAGCTATGTCTCAAGGAGCACTGATTGATGTGTGGCACTATTCTAATCTGTTGTGATGCAGTAGTAACATTCTTAGTGCAGCACAATAGCATTGTGGTGCCACTATTGCAGCACAACAAAGAAATTCTAGTAATCAAATTCCATCTGTAACAATACTTGACCACGCACTAGATAGAGAATAATGCATGGTCAACCATACACAATGAGTGTGTTTCCATTGAGGGGTTGAGATGACATCATATGGACCTTGAGAGTGAAGCTTGAGAGTTCCATGATGTCATCTCAACACCAAGATGGAAACATAGGCTGAGTTGGGCATGGTTGCCTATGTTATATTTTTGATAGTATATGATTTTACTGAATTTCAGAAGTGTAAACTTCAGTTTATAAACAGTAGCAAACGAGACCCATATGCTCTCCTCCCACCTACATTTCATCACTCAGTCAGTGACTGTATTAAAGATAAATTAAGTTAATGGGTGCTTAACAGGAGGTAACCATACATGTCCACCTTTTATGACCTTTGAACTGTGCATAATAGATCATCATCATGACCTCTGAACTGTGCACAACTTTTGTATTGCCTTCAAACTGTGTGCAGCAGCTTTTGTCTGTGCACAACAAGGATTCTGAGTTTATGGAAATCCATACGCAACAACACCTAACCATATACTATAAAGGTATCATATCTACCAAAGTAAAATTAATTTGTTTTTTTTCTTATGTTTATGTCAGTAGATAACTGAAAATGTAGAATTAGCCAACCAATTAAGTCTCAAACATGATTGTTTAGCTGCACTTTAGTATGTTGTCTGTTTACAAATTATGTCAAATCAAATCTACTGTTCAAGTTCATTTGACCTTACTACTCCTCATTTGTCAGGGTGTGTTGAGATATTATTTAATTCTTTTTTTTTATTGTTATTTTAAAGTTATTTTCTATGCCAAAAAGATCCACAACTTTTTCCAAATATGTATTGCAGTACTTTAATTGTTTATGTTCTGTTTCTTCAGTAGTAATGTTTCTGCATGTAACTGCCTGTATTTGTTTTTATGTCTTCTAAATAATTTGAAAATGTTTTGCCACAAATCATTTGATAAAAGAACATCGCTACACCCTTCTCTCACCCACTTCACACTATCCACTACACATTTCTATAGGAGCTGAGAAAAAAATATTCATTTCCCCTCACACTGAAACCAAATCACAACAGTTCAAGACAAGTCTCTGCAGGGCTAAAGACCAGCAGGGAACACAGCTGCAAACCATCTCAGACACTGAACGTTTACAAAATTACTGATTACACAAAGAAGTTTTCAATTAGCTTTAATTGTTTCTACAACAAGGAATCAGTGATTAAATACAAAATCTAAGTCCTTAGTACTATCCCATCCTCCCCATGGTACTATAGCTACAGTCACTGAAGCCTTAAACCTTTAAAGTGAGACCTTTTACAGTAATGATACTCATTGTGCTGTTAAATGTGTAACTCTAGTGACATCTGGAGCTACAGTAAATAAACGGAGAGCAGTACCATAATGCTGGTACACAAGAGTAATATAACTTACACAGCAACATCCTTTTTTTAAATTATTTTTCCAACTTTCCTGTGGCCCCTGATGCTTCTCTTCTTCTGGCCTTCTAAACAATCCATACAGTCCAGGAAGGGGAAAGCTTTCCTCCTGCAGGCCAGGGTTACAGCTTTGATGGCAACAGCCGAGACTTTCATAGTAGGTCAGCCAAGACCTGCAAGAGACTTTCTACAGTTTCTAGGTCACATGGCCTCATCCACAGCTGTGGTTCCATGAACCAGGTTCCAAATGAGAGATACTAAGTACCAGTTAAGGGACAAAGATGGGATACACTTTCAAAGCTAGTGCCAGTGACAAAAGCACTAGTTTATTTATTTTATTTATTGATTTATTGAAATGTTTCACCAGGAAGGTTACACTGAGCAGCAAAAGCTCATCTCATGGTACTTCCTGGGGGATGGGGAGTGGGAACAATAAGCAATACAACAGGATACATACATCAGGAAATAGCTTAATAGCGTACAGACAAACAGTACAGGATTACAATCAACAATAGCTAATAACATTTTTAGACTAGGATACATAGAGAGAGACTGGCAGGAGGTATAGTAATAAGGTACTCAGGAATGGGGTTATGCAGGAGAGGTGATGGAAAGTGCTAGGTTGCAGAAAGTGCTAGGTTGCAAGAGGGGTTAGGATAGGGGGCACATATTTGGCCCAACTGGAGGAAGGAGAAGGTATAGACCAACAGCTAGACAGGGCCCCATGGGGCTAGGTGCAGTTGTAGTTTGTCACTACTGTAGGTAGTTTGCTAGGGATGTAGAGAGAGAAAATAGGCTGAAGAGGAGTGGCGGATTGGAGTCAGTAGTTGATTCCAGTGCTTAGGTAGGCGATGGGAGAATGCCATTTGGTCGGATGTAGTATTTCTGTATGGTATATTCAGAGAACAAGAGTCATCAGATCAGAGGGTGTAATTGGAGGGGTGAGGGGCAGATAAGGAAGTGGAAAGGTAAGGGGGAGGGCAAGCCTAGCCAGAATTTTGAGGTAAACTTTACAGCATGCAAGGTTCTCCTGTCAACAGGTGAGGGAAAATTTAGAGAGCGGTAAAGAGTACAGTGGTGTGTCAGAGCAGGGGCATCCAAGGCAAACTGGCAGAAGGAGTTAAAGAGAGGTTCCTGCCTGGATAAGGAGGATTGAGGGGCAGCTCCTTAAACAACATCACAGTAGTCAAAATTTGGCAATATCATTATATGTACCAGTTCACACCTAACCGGATGAGGTATACTACCTTTGTTATGGTAGAGAGCCCCTAGCTTATGCCAGAGTTTCTTTAGAATGGCATCAATGTGGATGGAGAAGTTTAGGTACCTATCCAGCCAAACTCCGAGGTAGTGGAAGGAAGAAGTGTCTTCTAATACAGTCCCATTGAAGGTGTAAAAGGTGGATAAATACGGGAGCCTTGCCAACCTCTGCCTAGTACCGAAAGTCATGGAGACTGTTTTCTTTGATTTTAGGGAAAGGGTGGTACTCACTTAGCCAGCGTTGTACATTGTTGAAATCCAGGTGGAGCCTTGCGGTGACATCAGGGACCGATTTGCCAGTTGTGAACAGTACAGTGTCATCAGCATACACGTGTATGTTAGTCAATAAGCAAAACTGAGGGAGATCGTTGAGGAAGATTGAAAAAAGGAGAGGCCCAAGTACTGATCCCTGGGTGACTCACATGGTAATGGGAAGGGGAAGGAGATGGCATCCGCCATATGGACAGATTGTGATTGCCTGACAGATAGGACTTGAACCAATCAGTGGCATTAGGGGAGAGATCAGCAGAGCTGAGGCAGGACAGAAGTATAGGGTGGGAGACCGTATCAAAGGTCTTGGCCAGGTCAATAAAAATAGTTGAGGTTATGAGGCCTTTGTCCATGCCTGTGGCGATAGTGTCAGTCAGCCATAACAGGGAAGTGGCAGTGGAGTGGTGTTTTCTAAAGCCAGATTGGAATGGAGTGAGAAAGGAGTAGTCAATAATGTAGGAGGAGAGTTGTTCAAGTACTATGTGCTCCTGGAGCTTAGCTAGTGGAATCATTACAGTGGTAGAAGGAGGACAACAACCATAAGAGGGCATTTCTTTCCCTCAGCAATCTCCAACAAGTATTCATACTGTGGATGCCTCGCTCCTGGGGTGGGGTGCCCACCTGCTGTACCTCACTGGGAGTGAAACATGGAGCTCATGAGAGTCACTAGAACACATAAATCTCCTGGAGCTCAGAGCAGTGCTGGTAGAAAGGCAGTGTTTCTCCTCCCAACTACAGGGGATTAGACAGTTCAAATCAATACAGACAACATCACAAAAATGTAAAACGTACACAAGCAGGGAGGACTAGATCCTCAAAACTCTGTACAGAGGCAATGAGGATCTAGGACCTATCATAATCCTTAAAGACAAACATTCCCAGTTTTATAGCTGGCACATACTGCTGCCCTGCACTCCCCCACTCATCAATCACTGAACTGATCACTTCCCTAACTACACACAACTCCTCTGGTGAGCTATACATTTTAGGTGATTTTAACCTGGACTGGTTCTCAACTACTTCTGGCAAAACATGTTTTGAAGTTAAATCCCTCAATCTAACCCAATTTATCACTGAAACTACCTGCCTCAACCTCAAAACCCAAAAACTCACCCTCTTAGACTGGGCCCTCACCTCTGACCCTCACCGTATAATCAAAACTGGCATCCTCCCAGACATTCTAAGTGATCACCATTTGATTTACTGCATCTGCATAGTCCACCAACCTCAAGCTCGCCCCAACTGATTTTGCTAGGTTCTTTTCATTCCCTAAATCTGTCCGCCTCTTAGCTGAACTAATGCATACAGACTGGTCACCTATTTCCTCTGCATCCTCAACTGACGAGGCTGTCAGTTACTTCTGTTCCAAATTCCTGGGCATTTGGAATCAGCATGCCCTCCCTTAACTACACAAAGATAAGAGGATCCCACATCCCTTGGGTCACTGCCAATTTGCTGGCCTGCGTACATGCTCATGACCAGTCCTGGAAAGCCCATAAGGTTTCTGGCTTCCACTCTGATCTCCTTCGATACCGCTACTTTAGGAACACATGCACCAGAGCCACCAGATAGGCCAAAGCCGAATACTTCACCACCGCCTTTAACTCCAACATAAACCACAAAGGTTGCTCAATCGCTCTTCTTGCCTCGTACTCAACCCCCCATACCACTCCTCAAGGTAGGTAGTTCCATCCTGTCAGATCCCTTTCTGTTGCTACAACATTTAACTCCTTTTCACCTCCTATGCCTCAGCACTCCTTTCCACTCTCCCATCCTCCTCCTCCTCCTCCTCCTCCTCCTCCTCCTCCACTAACCCCCTTCTTACCTCCTTCCAACTCTACCTTAGTCCCCTTTTCACTTTCTGACCCCTCTCCCCAACTGAAACCCACAAGGTCCTTCTAGCCCTAAACCTTTGCAAGGGCAAGAGCCCCGATGGTCTGGATTCCAAGCTCCTTTATCTCTCTGCCACCGCTATCGTGTCCTCTCTTGCTGCACTACTAAACCTATCATTCTCACTTGCCCCTGCAGTCTGGACTTTTAATGGAGCAGCAACATGGGTAGAGGTGTTTTGCAGACCCCTGGCAATAGGGATGGAAGGGGACAAAGAAATCTTAGAATCCATACACAAAATGAGTAACAGAGGGGAAGTGATAGTGGTGGGTGACTTCAATTTACCTGATTTAAATTGGGGTACCCATACAACAAGCTCAACCTGAAGCAGAGGCTTTCTGGAGGCTCTGTGCATATCGGGCCTGAAACAGCTCGTTAAGGACCCAACAAGGGGTGAAGCTGTTCTTGACCTGTTACTTACAAAGTGGGACATCACAGATGTAGAAGTTGAGGGTCACCTGAGGTTCGGTGACCACTGCATAGTGTAGTTCCAGGTTAAGACAAGAATGAAAACTATACACTCAACAACCAAAGTCATGGACTTCAGACAGACAGATTTTGTTAAAAAGAAAGAGGTTATCACTTACAAACTTGTAAATGCTGAAAGGGGAAGGGCAGTTGAAGAATACTGGACACATCTCAAAGTGGTAGTATTATAAATGGCAAATCATTGTATACGAACAGTGAGCAAAACAAAGAAGAAAAGAAAACCCTTTTGGTTTTCTAAGGAAGTGACCACCAAGGTCAGGGAAAAATGGACTGCATTCAGAAAATACAAAGAAACTGGATCTGGAAATTACAAGGATGACTAAAAGGAGAAACTAAGGGAAGCAACCAAGGAAATCAGAGTAGTGAATGTATCAACAAAGGAGAGGATAGCCAGGGAGGTCAAAAAAGGGAACAAAATATTCTACATATACAGTACATCAGTGAGAAGAGGAAGGCAAGAGGGGATATTATCAGACTCACTACAGAGAATGGAGAGGCCACGGAGGATAACAAGGACAAAGCAGTAATCCTCAACAGGTATTTCTGCTCTGTTTCTACAAAAGAGGAGGAAGGTTGCTGACCCTCCTTTCCATGTAGTAGCCCAGATGGAGGCAGAATTGATACAGGACCATTTACAAAGGAGTGACTATTAAAGGAGCTGGAAAAACTCAAGGTAAACAAGACCATGGGACCTGATGAACTACATCCCACGTTACTGTGAGAAACTAAGAGAGGAACTAGCAGCTCCCCTGGCTGACCTCTTTAACCTATCATTAGAACTCAGAAGATACCAAAGGACTGGAAAAAAGGCAATAGTCATCCATCTTCACAAAAGCGAGAAACATAGAAACATGGAATTTGATGGCAGATAAGGACCGCTTGGCCCACCCAGTCTGCCCATTTCCCTACCTACTGGATAAGCTGCAGATCCTAGTTAACCAGTAGCCTACTTCTTCCTACCCCACTCCCTAGAATGGCCTTATGACTGTCCCATGCATGCTTGAATTCCACCACTGATTTTGACTCCACAACCTCCTCTGGAAGGCCGTTCCATGCATCCACAACCCTCTCTGTGAAAAAATACTTCCTTAAATTACCTCTGAGCCACCCCCATCTTCAAATTGTGCCCTCTTGTTCTTGCACACCTCTTTTTTTGAAAGATGCTACCCTCTTGGACTTTGTTGATTCCCTTGAGGTACTTGAACGTTTCTATCATGTCCCCCCTCTCCCTCCTTTCCTCTAGGCTATACATATTAAGCTCCTTTCATCTCTCTTCATATGTCTTCCGGTGCAGACCCTGCACCATTTTAGTGCCCTCCTCTGGATAGCTTCCATCCTGTCTATGTCTTTGCGAGATTGGGTCTCCAGAACTGCACAGTACTCAGATGGGGTCTCACCAGCTGTCTGTACAGAGGGATAATAACTTCCTGTTTTCTACTGGTGATGCCTCCCTATGCATCCCAGTATCCCCCAACCCTCCTTGCTGCCCTCTCACATTGCTTGCCCACCTTTAGGTCATCTGATATGACTACCCCCAGGTCCCTTTCCATTTTTGTTGTTGTTAGTATCTCACCCCCCATTGTGTACTCTTCCCCTGGGTTTTTGTTTCCCAGGTGCATTACCTTGCACTTCTTAGCATTGAATCTAAGCTGCCATACATTTGACCATTCCTCTAACCTTGCCAAGTCCCTTCTCATCCTTTCCACCCTACCCTGTGCATCAACTCTGTTGCAGATCTTTGTGTCATCTGCAAAGAGACATACTTTTCCTTCCAGTCCTCTGCAATGTCGCTTATAAAGACATTGAAGAGGACCGGTCCTAATACTGAACCCTGTGGTACCCCACTAGTAACCCTCCTTTCTTCTGAGTGGACTCCATTTACTATTACTCTCTGTGTCCTATTCTCCAGCCAATTCTTTACCAAGGCTGTCATCTTGGGACCCACTCCCAGGCTGGCTAACTTGTATATTAATCTTGTGTGTGGGACTGTGTCAAATGCCTTGCTAAAGTCTAGGTAGGCCATGTCCACAGCCCCTCCCTGATCTACTACTTTGGTCACCCAGTCAAAGAAATCTATCAAATTCGTCTGGCATGACCTTCCCGCTGTGAATCCATGCTGCCTAGGGTCCTGTGCCCCTCTGGCCTCTAGATACTCGACAATTCTTTCCTTTAGAATATTCCATCAGTTTCCCTATCACTGAGGTTAAATTAACAGGTCTGTAGTTTCCTGCTTCTGCCTTGCTCCCACTTTTGTGAAGGGGAATCACATCTGCCCTCCTCCAGTCCTCGGGTACCACCCCATCCTCCCATGATTTGTTAAAAAGGGTAGTCAGTGGTGTCACTAGTTCTACCCTTAGTTCTTTTAGAATTCTGGGATGAATCCCATCAGGCCCCATTGCTTTGTCCACCTTCAGTTTTAAGAGTTCTTTCAGAACCCTTTCTTCTGTAAATGGGCTGATATCAACTTCTGAATCCAGAATGTTTCTACTGTTTGTTTTAGGTACCTCCCCCTCTTCCTTTGTAAATACTGAGCAAAAATATTTGTTTAGTATCTCTGCCTTTTCACAGTCTCCTCTGCCCACCCTCCTCCCTTTATTAAACCTCACTATCCCTCCCTTGGTCTTCCTTAGCTCCCTGATGTACCTATAAAGATTTTATCCCCCTTCTTAACTGAGTTGGCTATCTTTACCTTGGTTTGGGCCTTTGCTGTTCTGACTGCCTTCCCAGCCTCCTTTTGCTTTAACTGATACAGTTCCCTGTCCTGCTCCTTCTGCGATTCCTTGTACTTCCTGAATGCTTTCTTTTTCTCTTGAACCTTCACTGCTGCTTCCTTTGAGAACCATAGTGGTTTCTTACATCATTTTGTTTTGTTTATTTGCTTCACACAAAGGCTCGTTACCTCTGTGATGGCAGTTTTTATTACTCCTCAGTAATAATAAGAGTAAGGAGAGCACAGGCAACTACCGTCAGGTAAGCCTCACCACAGTTGTAGTCAAGACAATGGAATCCTTTCTCAAGGAGAGGATTATATCCTTTCTTGAGGAAGGCAGCAAATTAGACCCAAAACAGTATGGCTTTATCACATGTAGATCATGCCAAACTAATCTGATAGACTTTTTCAACTGGGTAACCAAAATAGTAGACCAGGGTGGTGCTGTAGATATACAGCAGTTTAACTGGACTTCAGCAAGGTATTTGACTCAGTCCCACATAGAAGGTTACTGAACAAGTTAGACAGCATGGGAATAGGGCAACAAGTAGTAAACTGGATACAGGGCTGGCTTAGTGGAAGGACATAAAGGGTACTTGTAAATGGCTCCCTATCAGAAGAGAAAGAAGTAGCTAGCAGTGTACCACAGGGGTCAGTACTAGGGCCAATCCTAGCTAACATTTTTATTAGTGACATATCTGATGGACTGGAAGGAAAGGTGAGTCTGTTTGCAGACGACATGACGTTACGTAACAGGGTGGACACTTGAGGAGGGGTGGAAAAAATGAAAGCTGACATGAGGACTCTGGAACTATGGTCAAAGACATGGCAACTTAAATTTAATGCAAAAATATGCAAGATCAAGCACCTTGGAAGAAGTAACCCAGGAGAGGAATACTACCTAGGAGGAGTAAAACTGGAATCCACCAAGCAAGAAAGGGATCTAGGAATAATTATAATGGATGACCTGAAGATGTCCAAAGTGAGAAAAGCAGCACTAAGGGCAAAGAGGGTTTGAACTGGATTGACCATAGGCTTTCCTTTATTGACCACATAGAAGATCTGATAAAAAACCTCAGACAGAGACTTGGTCTCTTTCACAGGATTAACCATCTCCTTTCAAGGGATGCTAAGATGAGACTGATCCAAACCCCCTTCCTTTCCCTACAAGACTATGCGGACTTCCTCTATGGTCAGGGCCCTACTGCTGCTCTTGCTAAACTGGACATGCTCTACCATAGAGCTTTAAGGTTTGTTACTGGTCTTCCTTGCTCAATGCATCACTGTTCCTTATACACTGCTGTGGGATGGTCATTTCTTACTCACAGGCGACAGAGAAACTCTGCCTTCTGGACCTTCAGAGCTACTACCAAGAAGCTGCCCCAATATATTTCAAATTGTCTACCACCAAGTACGATAGGCAAGTATGTGTTGAGAAGTGCCTCCTATATTTCTCTGACTGTGCTCAAGGTCAAATTGCATTTTGGTAGGGCATCCACAAGTTACGTGCTACCTCTGTTATGGAATAAGCTTCAAAAAACATTAAAACTGGTCCACCCCATTAATTTAGCAGCTTTCAAAACACTTTATGCTCATTCTTTCAAAGAGTCCTGTAATTGCTCCCCCTGATCCTTGCCTTATCCTTAGATAACAGTGTCTTCTCTGATCTTGCCTTATCCCCAGGATTAGAGCCTGCCATATGCTGTACCATTAACATTCTGTCTCCCTTCCTCCCTTCTCCAACCACATTTTAGTAGCCCTTTATTCTTTCCATTCTTTTACCACTATTATAGATTATTGTAGCCATATCCTATGGTTGTACCCTTCAGCTGTGAATGACCTCCTCTACTGCCCCAACTTGGAGCCTGTTCTTATTCCACTCGGCTATGCCATCAGTCCCCAGTACTCTGTAACCTACCTATGGGCTCCTCTCCTTCCCTCTGCTTGCACTCTCCTCCCCCTTCCCTTCTATCAATATCATCCTTATACCCTGTTACCTTATCCATGATCCCTTCTTTCATTCTTCTGGTATCCTCCAGGTTATTTGTGTAAATATTGACTTTAATCACTGAAACTCCTTATATATTCTGTAAACATTATTGTGTATGCCAGGCACCAGCACGTCTGTCTTTTCTATTCCATGACAGATTACTTCAGCTGAATCTGCACCCAGCCCTGCAGCATCTGAGAGAGATGTGGCATCTCAGTCTAGCTCAACTCTGGTACCAGTCTTGTGCAAAGGACATGAGGTACCTTGTTGTGTAAAGGATTCTGTATGGTCTCCCAAAGCCGCCCTGCATGCTGCAGGCAGGCAAAAACAATCAGATGAACAAGCACGGACTTCTCCGGCCCAATACAGGCAAAAGACATTATTAACAACTACGGGAAAGGGTCGCACACTTCAAAGATTAACACTCTTCCTCTAGAAAGGGAAAATGCGATGGATGTTCTGCCAGCCAGCCCTTTGAATTTTTCACCCAAAGTAGAGAATGAACAGGCTGCTAGGGAACAACCCCTCCATATGGGTGCTGAATAAACTGAGCCTGTTTTGGAAAATGCTGTCCTGGGTCATGAAGAAAACTCATCTCCGAGTCTTACAGCCCCGAATCCAGAACAACCTAAATGGTTACATATGTCTAACCTGTTTAAGAACATGGGGGAGCCTGCACTGTGCAAGAATGCTGTTAGACTAAAATTTTATGGGGATGCTGAGGTTGCCCCGATAGAAGAACTGTATTGCATCAACTGTTGAAAACAACCATGGGGATTAGTGAAAATGATTTTTTTGCCTTTATACATGCGAGGAGCAAGGTGACCTATGATATTAGTTTTAAAAATGCCCAAACCTTGGAAACAGTCTGGGCAAAATACCCACAGGTGCAAAACACACCCTTATGGCAGCCTTTTTTTCCAATACCATTAATTAAGCTCACAATAAAAATGATCTTGCTATTGTTCAGAAATGAAGGAGTCAATATTATAGACGTGCAATATTGGCTACAACAGCGATGTACAATTCTGGAAGGACCCACTCCCATTTTGGATGAGGATCTGGTATGGATGGGGAATTGGAAAGTTAAGATCCAGTAGAAACACACCGATTCAGGGATAGTACGTCTCCCCTGCAGTTTTTACATAGGCAGGGATAGGGGCCTATGTTTCTATGCAGGGTGACCCAAAATCTGTCACAAGCGTGGGGCCCAAATGCACCATTGCTCAGTGTGTCATAAGGCAAAATGCAACCTTTGCTTGGAGTACAGGCATGCCAGTTTGTGTTGCCCTAACCCCTTTAAGTGTAACTTATGTGATGAAGTAGGGATTTCTTATAGAAATTGTCCATGGGCCTCCAACAATAGATTAGATAGAGCTATGCAAGACCCAGTTCAGTTAATCGAGCAATGCCAAGTAAAAATGTTAAATAAAACTCTTGCCCCTGTCAAACCTATACCTCCTGGAGATGCACCCAACCCCTCTCCCTCACCTCCAGAGGAAAGTACTTCTCAAGGCATGGAGACAAATGAAGAAAATCCACCCTCCAGTAACACTCATAACCCCCCCCCGGAGTCCAGTGGAACCTGCAAGCACAGTTTCTGATATGCCCCCTCTCCTGTATCTCAGAAAGCATATAATTTGATGGAGTGCAAGAAAAAAAAGGGAAACAGAAGGCAGAACAACCCCTCTCCCCCAAAAAAAAGAGTTATGTAGTTACCAGGAATAGATATCAGGCCTTAGCAAAAAGGATGCTGTGGGAGGATATGGATGGTGAGGGAGAGGAATTGGACTCCTCCTTGGTGTCCTCAAGGATTGAACTTTTAGATGATTCCGAAACAGACCCAGTGATAAAGAAAAACTGGGAAAAGTCACCAGAACATTTCTTGATTTTTTTCTTAGGTTTATTGTCTCTTCTTTCTTCTTTTAAGAAGCAGTGAGGGGTAGTCAAAGCTTTTTACCACTACTTTAAATGTGTGCAGCATAAATCTTATAAAAAGCATCTGACTACTCTACAGTCTTTAAAAGACTTACCAAACAACATAGTTTTTCTCTAAGATGCTAGATTAAAAACAGTACATGAGGTGTCACAAGCAAAAAGAGCTTGGACTCAGGGCCCCATCTTATTGATCTCAAGGCTCTGACCTCTGCAATGAGGTAGGCATTATTTTTCAAGGGATTTCACTTCATTGTTCACAGAATAGTAGATATCTACCCTGGCAGACCCTTACTCTTAGATATGGTTTTTGATCAAGAATCTTTCAAGCTTTTAA
The DNA here is from genome assembly GCA_016271365.2 of Neoceratodus forsteri. NCBI lineage: Eukaryota > Metazoa > Chordata > Ceratodontiformes > Ceratodontidae > Neoceratodus > Neoceratodus forsteri. Next base: position 759,145,794 of record CM057455.1, on the reverse strand, counting down.
ATATCTATGCCCCCCAAAGCATAGCAGCTCAGACAGAACTGTTTAAAAAGCTACAACCTTACTTACACACAAGCAGGCACACAATCATGGGTGGGGATTTCAATTACCCTCTTTCTTTTACAGACATGTGTGGGTGCATCACAAAACTTTTTGGGGACACAAATTGCTTGAATTCAATTCTAAGGACTGCAGGTTTAGTGGATGACTATACTGCAATACATTCAAAAGGAGTTAAAACCTTTACAAAGGGCCCTTTGGCTACAAGAATCAATTACATTTTTTATGAAAACATATAGTTATGAACAGGCACATGCAATTCTTTGGGAAACCTCTGGTCACCTTGCAGTCTCTTTAATATGTGACCTGAACCCTTCCTTCATCTCTTCTATAAAACATAAGTCCAGATGGAAACTAAGCAATTCATTATTATTATGTCCAGAAATAGAAGATAAATTTGTATCCTTCCTCTCAGTTAGATGCTCAGTAATAGAGGCATATGAATCCATCACAGAATGATGGATTGACTCTAAAGCAGATTTCAAAACTTTTTTTATGAATTTGCCGAAACAAAATGTAACACCACATACTGTACCTACGTTATCTGGGTCTTAGGGAACAACTATTTACTACTATTTCTAGAGCATGTGAATATAAAATGGATCTAGGGAAGGAAATGAATTCTCTAAAGGAGGAAATATATAAAATACAATATAATAGAGCTGAATCTTTGAAACTAAAAGCTCAATTTGGGATGCAAGGGTCTAAACCCTCCATAGACATATTTAAAATCTCTCAAAATAAGGTACGTCATATAACCCTTGATAAGGTTATAGATCCACACACAAAGGTTTATCACACTGATGCTGACCACATCTAGGACATTTCACAAAATTACCTACAAGAGATGTTTGGCATACCCTCCACTGCTGTTTGGGATTCTAGTTATTTGGAAAATTGATATTCCACACATTGACCCTGAATCTATATCCTCATTACTCGCAGAAATGACCCCTAAGGAAATATAGGGAGCTTTAAAAAAATTGCGGAAAAATGCACCACTGGGACATGATGGACTAACGGTGGAATTCTACAAAACATTTGCCACATGGTTTGGTCCTATCCTGGCTGATGTGTTTTCACATATTCTCACCACAGAATCATTTCCTGGGGTTAGGTCACAGACCTTAGTGATACTTCTATATAAAAAAGGCGATAAAAGGGATTTGAGAAACTGGAGACCCATAAGTCTCTTAAATGTTGACTGCAAAATTTTAGCCTCTATATTGTTAGCTAGGCTTTCATCAGTAGCTGACACCATGATTAGTCCAGTACAAACGTGTGCAGTACCAACCAGGTCTATTTTTCATAATCTAATTTTTTTTTAAGGGACATGATCACTTATAATGAAGAAGCTAGTACTGGGTGTCTGTTTCTGGCCTTAGATCAAGACAAGGCATTTTGTTGCATTGATCACACATACCTTTTTAAAGTGTTACTAATGTACCATATACCTGATAAATTTGTAAAATGGACATCTCTTTTATACACCTCTGCACTAATTACTCCTTACATAAATGGTGTTCCAGGACAGACATTTCATGGGGTAAAGGGAGTAGGGCAGGGGTGCCTACTTAGCCTCTTCTTGTATGCCTTTCAAATAGATCCATGGTTAAGAAAAATAATGAATCACCCAGAGATACCTCATGTACGGTTGTCTGATGACAGTTTAGCTCCAAATGTGTGTGCATATGCAGATGATCTGTGCATATGCACTACTCTGAACATAAATGAGTTTACAACAAACCATTACTGATTATGAAAATATTTCCAGCTTCAGATTGAATTATGATAAGAGTCAAGGTCTATCAATTCCTTCTTTACAAGACTCAACTGAGTGCACACATTTAGCAAACATAAAGATAACAGAAACACCCTTAAAAATTCTAGAAATTCAGTTGGCAGTCTGAATAATAATAGTGTACCTTAAATTGGTCAGAAGCTCTAAATAAGGCAGAACAGGTTATTTTCTCATGGAAGAATAAAATTATAGCTAAAAGAAAGAGGGTTTCCTTGCTTTATACTTTAATCATTCCAATGTTTTTACATATTGTACGTCTTTTCTCCTCCCTTACATATAGAAACAAGAGTAAAGAATTTGTTCTTCCATGGGTTTTGGGGTAGTAGGCTAAACCCCATTAAGAGAATGCATACTTACCATGATTATAGTTTAGGGGGAGTCCGTATGATTCATCCCATTTTGTTTTTTATAGTCTTTTTCTCTACCAAAATTTTTGGCCTCTACTTACAGACCATTCAACGTTTTGGTATACTCATATGACTTATTTACTAAAAAAAAATGTTCATATATGGCACACATCCCCACTGTCTCTTCCCAGAAATTTGAAACAATTTAAACTATCTTCTTATTTATCTAGTACTTGCACTAAGATAAAACAATGGCCAATCACACCACAGGACCTCAAACCAAACACCAGAAGATTCTTTTATGCACTAGCCTTGAATTCAAAGTTTTATGAAGTCCCTCAAATTTTGACACAATATGAGACATGTCTTTCAACAATCTTTACTCAGCTAACAGATAAAAGACTTCCTCTTAAAGTTTGGGATGTTTCATGGCTTTCATGTCATAGTAGGCTTGGTGTGAGAAATGCATACAGACATAAGGTGGTGGAGGAATGCATGTGCCCCCAGGCCACTTGCCCTGAAGAAATAGAAACCATAGAGCATTTTTATTTAATTTGTCCATTCTCTCAGCAATGTTGGAGCTTAGTGATTAAATCATGGGGAGATACTGTAGGTACTTTTCTCAGGCAACATATGAAGTGTTGGTGCTAGGGTTGCCCCCCTTTAAATATCATCCTAGCATATTAAGATTGTTTTTTCATTATGCAAACATTACCTATGGCAAGCTAGATGTGCTCTTTTGTTACAATAACAAGGATACATGACTATACAAGTATTAATACAAGTGAAACCAAATTTAAGAAAAACATATTTTTCAGAGCAAAACACTGGGAATGTATCACTAGCACAAACATTTTGGAAAAACTTCACATGGTTCACACAGTCCACATGCCGTCGGCGTCTAATACCTGGTGGTCTGACAAAACTTAAGGAACTTCTGTCCCAAATTGACTGGTCTCCTATACAGGCAACTCCTGACATTGACACAGCTCTCTCCTTCTTTAACTGAACTTTTAATAATGCCTGTGATATCTTTGCCCCAATGTCGACCAGCCATTCTAAAAGGCAGAATGCCCCTTGGGTAACCCCAGCTTTGATCCACCAACTCAAACATAGGGACAACCTATGGTACCATGCCATTGAGACTGGCTGGCCCAGTGACAGGCAGTTATATGCTGCCACCCGAAACAAGTGCACTCGGGCCATCAGAAAGGCCAAGTCTGATCACTATCGGTCCTCACTCACAGCCTCATGGGGGAACCCCAGAACCTTCTGGGATAACATTAAACAGCTAAATGGGAGTGCACACTCCCCCCCTACCCACCCAGATCAACATTAATGGCGTGATCTCTTCAGACCCAGCCCTCAGCCAACCACCTCAACACCTCATTCATTGACCTTAGCCGTATCCTCCCTACAAGTTTTTTTGACCCTCCTCCCCAGCGCCTGCCGTAAATCTTTCTCGCCCTTATTTTCTCCTCCACCGTGTTTCTGCCCAAGAACGTAGGCCGCACCTTGTCACTGCCCTCAAGAGTAATAGTATGGGCAGTGACATGCTGGATCCGTGTATCCTATGGCTGGTCTTAGACACAGTCCTTACCCCGATCACGTGCCTCATCAACCACTCTCTTTGCCTGGGGAAGGTTCCAACTGCCTGGAAAGTCGCCACTGTCACCCCTATCTTTAAAGGTGGTGATAGGACTGTGGCTGGAAACTATCGTCCAATCTCCATTCTCTCTCCTCTCTCCAAGGCCTTGGAAAAAGTGGTAGCCTCTCAAATCTCTGACTACCTCTCCACCTACAATGTCCTATGTCCTGAGCAACATGGCTTATGAGCGGGCCACAGTACCAACACAGCCCTCCTAGAGTTCTCCAACTTTCTCCACTCCTCCTTAGACACTGGTTCTCTGACTGATGCAGTCTTCATTGACCTCTCTAAAGCTTTCGACACTGTCTCCCACCCCCTCCTTCTTGATGCCCTTAGTCTCTCTGGTTTTGCTGCTGGGCCTATCTCCTGGTGCACCAGTTATCTGTCTGACCGCTCACAGCATGTAAAAATTAATGGGACCTACTCAGACATCTTTCCCATCTTTTCTGGGGTTCCCCAGGGCTCCATTCTAGGCCCCTTACTATTCTCCCTTTACCTTAACACCCTTTCATGCTCTTGCTCAGGGAACATTCTATTGTACGCTGATGATGCAGTCATCTTTGCCTCAAGTCATAACCCTATTGCCCTCCAGGACTCGCTGCAGAAGTCCTTCGCTGAAGCCAAGGGCTGGTTCAAGGAACATAGATTGGTGATAAATCTTAAAAAACCAAAAACCATTTTCTTCACTCATCCTCAAAACAAGTCCTACAACTTCAAACTCCTCATTCACTCTGGGTCCTCTTTCCCACTCGAACAAGTTTCCTCCTATAAATACCTAGGGATCCATTTTGACCCCTCCCTCTTCTTCCATGGACACATCGCTGCCCTAGCCACTGCCACTAATATCCGATTGGGCATCTTACATCGGTATAAACACTGCCTCCCCCTGGAGGCTCTTGACCTCAGTCACCTCCTTATCCTGTTCCTAGTGGACTATTGACTGCCGTGTATGGTGCTGCTGATCAGACTGCACTCCATAAAATTCACACTACTCTGAATAAGGCCTGCAGGTTAATTACTGGGGCACCTAGGCTAACACACACACCTGTCTACTGTACGCTAAAGCGCTGATACTTGATCTTGATGAACGCCTCAAATATCTGACCTGTACCCTTGCAAAAAAAGACCCTCCTTGGGCTATCCCCACCTGGATTGACCACCACCATCTGCTGCTCTGTCCCATTAGTTCATACTCGGACCTCTGGGAAAACATCTCTTGTTATCCCTAGAGCTAGGACCTCTCATGGCCAAAGAACCTTCAGCTTTAGGGCCCCCTCTTGGTTCAACATACTGCCCCCCTCCATCTCCGAAGCTCCAACTATATCGTGCTTCAAAACATCCTTACGGAACCACCTTGTTAACACCCGAAGCTGTAATTGCCACTAGTCAAAGCCGTACTCAATACTAATGACAAAGCTTACTACTAAGCTGCTAAGGACAACATAACGCTGGTATTGTTTGCATCAATCCTACCTGTACCAGCTTGTTTGTATCTATGTCTTAAGTTACTGTTATGCTGTGTTATACTGTTATACTGTGTATTTTCGTTTGTCTTACTGTGACAAGGTGCCTTTGTAAATGAGCCTATGGCTCAAAGGTTTTCCAAACTGCTGTCTAAATAAATAAATAAAATATTCCTATTTAAGAAATTCCTTTTTCTATATTTTTGAATTCATTAACATGAATGGATCTGCATAAAACCCTTTAATATTGGTAGAAAGGCAAAAGATTATATTAGTTCAGAGTTAAAATGATTTTATGTATTTTTGTTTTGATCAATTGTTTTCTATGTTGACTCATGGACACTATGCAGGAATATGTTAATGTATTTTTGATAATGTAGTATATTTTGTTTTTGAATTATTTCTTTTTTTTATTTCAATATACTTTATTAATATATCATGAACTTCAACATCTATATAGGAAACAATTAAACAAACAGTAATAATCCCCCCCTCAAAGAAAACTGTGAGAAAAGAACAATAGTCCAGTTACATTTACCCATGTATCCACCGAATTATTTCTTTATCAATAAAAAAAATTCCCCTACTCTGCCTGCAGGGGGCTTTGCTTCCTGTTAGCAAGATGAAGGTTTACAATGCAGGACAATAGGCAGAGGAGGAAGGTTGCGTCTCAGGGGAGGCACAGAAGGTTGCAACATCTGAATTTTATGAACCAGAGGAGGCAACAGACATGGACACCAAACAAGAAATGTTATCAGTAGACAATACTGACCCAGTAGAAGGGGAAAATGCATTCCCTGGCAATCAAAAAGATTCTACTGAGGAAATGTTGAAGGAAGAAAGAAAACAACGAAGAGAGTTGGAAAATAAAAAGAAATAACTCCTGGAAATGATGTTGGAAGCAGAAAAGGAATATTCATTGCAGAAATTAAAGCTGTAAGAAGGAACATAAATGCAAAAGGTCAGCAACAAGCCTGGCAAGTCTGTCAGGCAAAAGAATCACTTTAGAGCCATTAAAATTACCTGTGGAGGACATCACAGCACAGGGAGAGCCATCTGCATTCACTGAAAACAGCCAGGCTACATCATCCATTGATTTTCCTTCTTCAACAGAATGAACTCCAGAAGAAGCACTCAGTAAGGCAGGCAGGATATTTACTGTATAGAAGGACTGTGGATGCCAGATAAAAATATGCCTATTCTGGGTACCCCAGAACATCATGGAGCACAAGATGCAAGACAGACAAGTCATTTAGTTTTTGGGAAGACCTACATAGCAACATAGCCAGCTGTGGAAGCTGATACAGCTGTGCACTCGGAGGGAGAGCTAGAGCAACAGCAGCTGCACCGAATGCCAAAGACACAGACATTCAGCAGAATGAGGAAGATCACCTAGATACAGGTGAACAGAGTGAACCAGAACAACCGCTCTACAAAGAAGGAGTTTCAGAAAACCAAATATTAATGTAAACAAGTACAATAACAAATAAGGGAACAGAAATGGGGGGGGGTCAGTTCAAAACCAAGATATGAGTCAAGAAAGAAATACAACCGCAAGCTATGCCAGTTTAAAGACAACCAGTGGAAGCAGCCAAGCAGCAGTTGTTAGACTAAGGTTCAAAGGATCTGCAGGGCAGGTACCGGACAAACATTCAGTGGGTACAAATCTGATCAAAGATTCACTAGATTTTACCCCTACAGAGATATATTCATTTATACACACCCCATGGGACACAAACTTTGACATTAGTTTTTTTCACAGCAGCCTTACTAGACAAATTCTGGAGATTATACTACACAGTGAAGGACAGCCCTGTATGGCAATCCTATGTAGCCATATCAATTACAAAGCCTAGTGTCTTGCAATAAATAAATAAATATCATATGACATGTTCTGCAGAAGTGTAAAGGTTGTGACCTTCTTGATCTCCTACTTAATGCTATTTACATTGAGACTTGCTAGTCTTAAAGTTGGTGTGGGGTTATGTTTGAAGAGGTCCCATTTTCTTCATACTTGGCCTTGTAACCCTCTTCTGCCTGGTTGTTTTGACTTTTACTGATGACTGTTTGGTGGGGTCAATGGACCCCACCTTGGCCATCTTATTTCTGCCTCAATGTGATCTCTATCCTCCAGTCTTCCACTCTAAATGCTTTTCAGTGTTATATTCTGACCTCTGTCCGCCCCACTTTATATCTAATTTATCCCACTGTCTTCCACCAGGTCCCTACACCATACTCCTTTATCTCTCTTTAATTCATACCCACTCTCTTTAATTCATACCCCAAACTCTCGATCATAGGCAACTTTGGCTGGCTAGTCACCCTGCCCTGCCTCATACTCCTCTGCTGTGCAGACCATTTTATTGCTATATCTTTAAAGCACTCCCCTCAGGACAGTATTCATCTCCCACCATATCACATTACTCTGGATCCTTCAAGCCTGTTCTTACATATCTTATGTCTTCCTAGGCCAGGTGCTGCTCTCCTTGGGCTCTGGCTCCTCAAATGGCTACGTGTATCTATCCCTCCAGCTGCTGTCAGTATGCAACTTCTTCATGCTTCATCCTGGATTCACATATCTGTGCTCCTCCTCTTAGTTTATGCAGGGGATACAGAGCTTAATCCCAGACCCTCATGCTCCATCTCTATACCTGTTCCTACAATTGGTGCTCTACCCCCTCCCAAGGACCTGAAAATAGCACATTTGAATGTAAGCAGTTTCTGCCCTAAAATGGCTGAATTAGAAGCCTGGGTTGCTCAGAAGACTCCTGAAAATTTATGCATCTTGGAGTCCTGGCTTAAGCCTGCTATCAAGCAGCATGAGGTGGCATTACCTGGCTATAACTGCTTCAGGAAGGATAGGTTGGGTAAAAGGGGAGCAGGTGTTCTTATGTATACTTGGTTTGACTTGGATGCCACCAAACTCCCTGAGCCTGACACCAGGTCTCCTGCTGTGGAATCTCTATTCCTCTCCCTGACTCTTGGCAATGTCAAAAAGCTAATTGTTGGATGTGCCTACCTGCCCCCCCAAAAAAGCCTCCATCTGTCTCTCCCCCTTCATTACCTCCCTGGTCAATCTCCTTCGTCATGACCTCATACTTTGTGGTGACATTAATACTCATTGGTTAAATCCTTCAATGACAAGGTGCATGCATCTCTTGCAGATTCTAACCTGGTTCAGCTCATTCATGACCCCATGCATATTAATACAAAGTCTGGAAAACACATTGTGCTTGACTGGGTGGTTACTAACTGCCCTCTTAAGGTTAAATCAGTAGGAGTTCTCTCAGATAGCATCAGTGACCATTCTCTTACTCTCTGCATCTGGAGGAATAACTCCCCAAACCCTCCTAAGATCACCCTAGTCTGGGATATGTCCAGATTTGACACTAGCAGCTTTCTTGCCTCTATCAATGATGCTGACTGGGGCTCAATTAACACTCTCCCTGACATCAACTCAGCCCTAGATTTCTTTATATCCACCTTCACCCAAATAGTTGATAGTCATGCTCCCCAATAAAGGTACAGGTCTAAGGGTGTCAAGGTGCCTTGGCTCACTAAGGACCTTAGGAAGCTCATGTCCTCTCATGACCATGCCTGGCAGACTTACAAAGGTAGTGGGGTGCCTTCTGACTAGCAAGTCTATAAGCAACTTAGAAATAACTGTAAAAACTCCCTCCAAAAAGCCAAATGTCTACACTACAAGATGCTCCAAACTGAGCACCTCTGTAATCCCAAGGAGTTCTGGAAGCAGGTTAATTCTCTTATCAAGGGAAAGGTTGCTGAACTTCCTAGCTTCCTTATTGCTCAAGGTTCAGTTCTAAAAGACCCACCATCTATTGCTGCTGGATTCAATGATTTTTTTACCAATCTCCACTAATACACTTCACTTTTTCCCAACTCATCTGTACCCTTCTCAGCCAACTGTCTCCTGGTGAGACTGGGGCTCTACCTGCATTCCATCTGAAGTTGGCTTCCTTCAGTGAGATCCGTCGACTCCTTGCTAAGCTGAAACCTGATAGCTCACCAGGTCATGACACCCTTGAGCCTAAGTTTCTCAAGTTGGGAGCTCCTGCCCTCGCCCACCCTGTTCGTGATCTGTTCAACTGGTCCTTTCTATCAAGCACTGTCCCAGACAAATGGAAGGTTACCATGGTGGTGCCCATTCATAAGGACGGGCCTAACACTGTTGCTGAAAATTTTAGACTCATCTCAATACTCTGTCCATTGGCAAAAATCCAGAATCGGATCATTTATGATCACCTCCAGAACTGCCTGGAACACCATAACCTGCTATCCCTCTACCAGCATGGGCTAAGAAAGAACCATAGTACCCTTACTGCCTTAATCAAAGTCATTTCAGATCTACTCCAGCCTATGGACCAGTGCTTTGCCACTGGCACCATCTTTGTCAACCTCACAAAGGCATTTGACCTGGTCAACCACAGTCTCCTGCTTCAGCAGCTACAAGTTCTCGGCCTTGACACCAGTGCCTTAGCATGGGTCCAAAGTTATCTCACCTGCCACTCACAAAGGATCAAGTGGGCTGGTTCCCTCTTGGGCCTTAGACCAATAACTCACAGCATTCAGCAGGGTTCTATACTGGGCTCACTGCTGTTCTCCCTAATTATTAATGATCTGCCAAATAACTGTGGATGGGCTTCCGTGCATCTCTGTGTAGATAATGCAGTCATCTATTGTTCCTCTTCTGATGTAGAGAGGATCAACAGTGCGGTAGCATCTGACTTTGCTGCTCTTAAAGGTTTATACAAAATCGTCTTGTTCTTAACACCAAGAAAACAAAAAGTATACTAGTCTTCCATCCACCCTCTTCCTCCTCTAACCTCCCCTCTCTCAGGATTACATCCCTCAATTGTGATGCCCTTGAACTTGTCCATACCTTTAAATACTTAGACATCACCTTAGATACCACTCTGTCCCTTAATGCTCATGTCTCCATCCTAATCAAATCTCTGAACATAAAGCTAGGCCTTTTCCATTGTATCTGCACATTCCTCACCTTAGCCTCTTGTCATAAGATTGCATTTTCCTCTCTTCTCCCACGTCTATCTTATGATACTCCACTTCTGTTCACAACTAACACCAACACCTTATCACTCCTCAAACAGGCTTACCATAGGGTTGGTAGGTTTGCCCTGGGGGTCAATGCCCATCAGCACCACTGTGATATCCTTTCTTCCCTGGGTTGGTTATTGTATGAATCTAAATTAAGGTATGCCACTTTTCTGCACAAGCTGGTCCACAAACATACTCCTCCTTGCCTCAGTGAGTCCATTCATCTAAGACAAACTTAATGAACCCTGTGACCTGCCTCCCTCCCCCTTCTTATAATGCCCAAACCCCAGTTAACTGTAGCCCATAAATCATTCACCTACATAGCTGTGTCTGACTGGAACTCCCTTCCTCCCTCCATTCTGTCATGTTCTACCCTCCCTGAGTTCCAATCCAACTTGTTTTCTTTTCTCTCTGCCTCTGCAGCTTGCTTCTGCTTCTGGTGATATTAAACCTCAACCCCAACAGCTCTGTTTATTTCTTGTCCTTGCTCTTCCCTCAACCCTGGATTCTTGCCTTGCACCCTGTGCCTCACCTTTAAACATAACTGCTATTGGTTAGCCCTCTTGTATCTGATATCTTTAGCTAACAATTATATATTGTAGTGCACTCTCTTGAATGTGTCATGTACTTGTCACACTACTGTGTAACCTACCTGCTTGTTATTTCATAAACCTGTGGTTGTATCCATCTATATCATAACCCTGTGGATAATTGAACACAGTATATCAATTTTTCCATTGTAGCTGTCATTGTTATGTTAAAGCACTTTACTGTATACTTACTGCACTTCCGGGTTGCCCCTGAAAAAGGGACTGCAACTGTCTCAGTGGACTTACCCCATTACCAAAACTCAAATAAATAAATAAATAAAACTAGTTCAGCCTTTTCTTTGCACCAGTAAGCAAGTTTTATTTGGGGGAGACTTTAACACCAGTTTATTAAATGTTGACAAAAATACCATAGCAGCTAGTCTATAGTGATACTAATTACCTCCAAATGCTGAAAAAGTAATCTGGTTTAAAAGATTCCCAGGCTGTATTAGAATGGAAACCAGAGCACACGTTCTTTAAAGGGTCACTATCTACCCAAATAGATTTTTGGTTAATTATAAATTTGGTCCCCCTTTCATATACAGAGACGATACCAGTGGAAACATCTGATCATGCCTTAAAAGGCATATATGTTTCTACCTCACCTCCAAGAGTGGGGGGTAGTGGAATTTGGAGGATGAATGTCAGCTGTTCATGAGATCACAAAGTTCCTCAGGACTTATCCATTATTATAAAGGCCAGACAATCGGTTTTATTTTTATATGACTCACCAACACAGTAGTGGAAGGACACCAAACTTTGTCTAATAGCCTTTTTAAAGCAATTGTAAAAAAAATAGCACAAAATAATAATCATTTACGTTTAAGAGCCAAATTTCTGGAATTAGTATCATTACAGTCAGAACAAGGAGGGGACCATTCAACACAAATAGAGGAGGTTAAAAAGGAAATGTTCCTGTATCAATATGACAGACAGACATCGTTAATAGCACAACAAGGATTTGGGACACAAGGGACTAAATACCAAACAAACCCATTTGATGATTGTTGTACTAGGTTAAATAACAAGAAAATAGAGGGTAATCGTAATAAATGCAGTAACCAAATTTGTGATGACCAGGGCATTCTGAGGGAAACTGAGTTACAGGTCAATGGTCAGCAAGCAAACCCAGTTCAGGATAGTCCTTATTTTTCACAGATATTGGAAACAGCTAAAGTGACCCAGCTTACACATACACAAAATAGACAAATGTTGCAACCACTCACAGCAATGGAATTAGAAGTAATAATATCCCATTTAAAATCAGGGGTTGTGCCTGGATCAGATGGACTACCAGAAGAGCTATATAAAACACTATTGACTTTAATGTCACAAGAACTGTTACAAGTTTTCAAACTCTTATGGCAGACTTTACTTTAAATGATCAAATGTATGAAGGTCTATTAACATTTTTGTATAAAAAGGGGAAAGAACTAATCTGAACAACTGGAGACAGATAACCCTCCTCAATACTGACTTCAAAATCTTCTCTAAAATATTAAGTGCACGATTGTCTATGGTATTAAAAACAATAGCACATCAAGCCCAGTATTGTTCAGTTCCTCGTAGGAAAATAACAGATGCACTATTATTAGTTAGAGAGATCATGGAGAAAGGGGCAAGTGGAGAAGTGGCATGATATTTAATTAATCTCAACCAGAACAAAGCCTTTGAAAAAGAATCACATGCTTTTTTGTGGCAATGTCTGCAATCTTATGGGTTTCTTAGACAATTTATAAAATGGATTCAATTATGTTACGCTAAAGTATATGCTAGGCCATACATAATAAATGGGTGGGTCATAAATATAATATCCAGACTGGGGTTAGACAAGGCTGTCCCCCCTTAGCCCTCTGTTATACATTTTAACAGTGGTCCTCCTGATTAGAATTATTTTCTCTTCTCCTAATATTAATGGGATATATGCTCCAGGGCAGGAACAGATAAAAGTCTTGGCAGATGCAGATGATTTGATACTTCCTGTAAAAGATAAAAAATCAGGTGTGGTGGCTAGTAAATTGGTGCAAACACTATCCACTGTGTTAGGAGCAGAGGTAAATACACATAAAAGCCATAGTATCCCTATACATGAACCGGGATTCTCTGGCGAAACTATAGGGGACATTAATATTGATACTCAGCCATGGCAGATATTGGTTATTTATTTTGGCCAAGGGAATATGTCAAAATACAATTGGGACATACAGATTGAAAAAGTCCAGAAATTAGTGAATAAATGCAATCAATGGCATATGAATAAATGGAGGAGAGTTAGTTTATTTATTTAAAACGTTTCTGGTACTAGTATTTTTATATTTAAGTTATGTACAACCTGTTACAAAACAGACAGAAACAGCGTTGTATTATTATTTTTTTTTCTTGCTTATGGGGAAGTAGTCTAAAGCCCGTGAAATGGGTGGTTACTTATTTAGACAGGAAAGAGAGAGGAGTGGGAATGCTGAAACCATCAGTTTTTTTCTGGAGTATATTTTTTTATGTGAATCTGGTTCCAATTTTATGTCAAGCAGGGGCACAATGAGTTTCATGGGCAATTCCTAATTTAAAGGAAATTTTACAGAATTGAAAAGCAAACACTTTTAGACACAGAAACAAGAAAGTTCAGAAATTAAGCATGATCTGGACAAATTGTTTTGATTACATTAAAAAGAGGCAGGTCACTATCCCTGGTATTTTAGGTACTCCGAGGAAGATTCAATATAAAACTATTATAGGGAACCATTACTTAGAATGACATTTTGAGACTTTACCTACTCATGAACAGGACTCAATAAGCTTTTTACTAACAGAAGACCATATACCAGATAAAATGTGGGATGCAGTATGGTTAGGGGTGCACGGGAAAATCAATATGAAGAATAACCAGAAACATACAGTAAAGAAGCAACTGAAAGATTTTGTCCAAGAGAGACATGTCCCACAGAACTAGAAACCATGGATCATTTATATATTTTTGTCCCTATATAGTAGCTTTCTGGGAGCTACTGGCAAGAAAATGGGAAATGGATAAATTTCAGACGCTAACAGCAGTCATGTTATATGAATGCTCTATCTCATCAGATGTCCAACTATGACATTCAATGTGAGAGTAATGATGGCAAGTCTTCCATACTGCATCTGGCAATCTAGATATAAGCTGGTATTGCAACAGCAACACATCACTCCACTCAAGTTGATGTTTAGTATTCAAAAAGAATTATTGAATATTAAAAATGCAGAACACTATATAGTCAGCACATCTTTGTGGCACACAAGTTAGTATGCCTTTAAATGGTTAAAATAGGGAATTTTAGATTAATGGTAATAAACTATTCAGAACTACATATAGCATTTATAGTTAATCTTGTGAATAAGTACACTATAAGCCTTGGAAATTATCTCAGTTTGGCTGACTCCTTTATGATGAAATCCTATGCTTATAATTAATTATTTGGTTATTACAAGAAAGGGTGGAAATAGGAATGTAATAATATTGTGAACAACTTATTTTTTTCCAGTGTTTAAGGAGTAGGCATTTTCTTTATTTTAAATGGTATGAAGTTAATACTAAAATAGCGGCTTCCTTTCACTAGTGTAATGGTTAGAATTATGTATATGTAAATAGAAAATACCAGAATATTCAGGATTAGAAGGAGCATTTAACTATTGATTTTATTATTATAATTTGCATTAAATAACTTTTTAAAGCATTATATAGGGGTTATGATTGCAATACTTATTTACTTTTGACTCTTTTGATTTAAATACCATTGTTTACATTGTTGTATATAGTTGATTTTGACGGCATAATAAAAATTCCCCCTACTCTTTTCGAGAAGTGCCATGGGCTCTTGAAAGAAGGACTCCTGCCAAAAGTGCTACACTGCAGAACTGGAATAAGCATACCCCCAATAAATCTCATACCAAAAATGAGGTTTCTACATTTCTTTGTTTTAAAGTTATGAATTGTTTTGTATTCCTGATTTCCCTACCTATTCAAAAAGCCAGTTTCAGTGAATAGCCACTGATAATGTCATTTCCTGAACTCACACACTAGTCCTCCCTGTCAGCAACCTTATAGGACTTGCTTCTTCAAAGTTTAAGAAACTGTAGCTATAGTAATCCTTTAAAAAATGGCATAGGGTTGGCTGCAATGCTTGCATTTCCAGAATGTTGAGATGCATGGCATTGTACTTTACAACACATGAGAAGGTGGTTTTGGAATGCAGCACTGAACCAAGGCATAGAATGTCAAGGTGGTGCACAATTTAAAACTGTTAGGGGGTGGGACATGCAATCTCAGAATGTGACATGGATGTGCATCTCAAAATGTGGTGGGACAATCAGTCTCAGAATGCAACAGGGACACACATCGAGGAATTTGATGGAGACTGGCAATTTCAGAATATAGTGATGATGCACACTGTCAGAGTGTGACAGGACACATAATTTATTCTTAAATTGCTTGCCCCAGCCACATTCCAGAATTGTACATACCCTCCATATTTCAAAATTGTGCATCACATGCCCACCACATTCCAACATTATGCATCCCAGCCACATTCTAAAAGTATGCATCCCTGCTATATTCAGAAATTGCAGATCCCTTCCCCATTCTCAATTTGTGCATTGCTGCCACATTCTGAAATGGCGCATACCCACCAAATCCCATAACTGCACATCCCCGCCAAGTTATGTTTCAATGCCACATTCCAAAATTGTCAATGCCATGTTCCAAAATTGTGCGTCACGCCACATTCCAAAATTGTGTGTCACCACCACATCCTGAAATTAAGCATCGCTGACACATTCTGAAATTGAGCGTCGCCACCACATTCTGAAAATGTATGTCACCACCACATTCCAAAACCATGCATCACTGCCATGTTCAAAAACTATGCATCACTGCCACATTCCAAAACTGTGTGTCACTGCCACATTCTGAAATTGTACATCACTGCCACATTCCGAAATTGTATGTTACCACCACATTCCAAAACTGTGCATCACTGCCACATTCTGAACCTGTGCATCACCTCCACATTCCATAACTATGCATCACTGCTGCATTCTGAACCTGTGCATCACTGACACTTTCCAAAATTGTGTCACTGCCAAAATTCTGAACCTGTGTGTCACCACCACATTCCAAAACTGTGTGTCACCACCACATTCCAAAATTGTGTGTCACCACCACATTCCAAAACTGTGCATCATTGCCACATTCCAAAACTGTGCATCACTGCTGCATTCTGAAATTGTACATCACTGCCACAATCCAAAATTGTGCATCACTTCCACATTCCAAAATTCTGTGTCACTGCCACATTCCGAAACTGAGTCACCGCCACATTCCAAAACTATGCATTACTGCCACATTCTGAACTTGTGCATCACCGCCGCATTTTGAAATTGTTAAATTGCCATATTAGGCAACTGTGTGTTACTGCCACATTCTGAAATTGTGCATCACTGCCAGATTCCAAAATTGTGTGTCACTGCAACATTCCAAAACTATGCATCACCACCACATTCTGAAATTGTACGTCACTGCCACATTCTGAAATTGTGTGCTATCACCACATTCCATAACTGTGCATCACTGCCACATTCTTAACCTCTGAGTCACTGCCACATTCCATAACTATGCATCACTGCCACATTTTGAACCTGTGCATCACCTCCACATTCTGAAACTGTGTGTCACTGCCACATTCTAAAACTGTGCATCACTGCCACATTCTGAACTTGTGCGTCACTGCCACATTCCAAAATGTATTTATTTTATTTATTTATTTATTTAAGAGTTTCACCAGGAAGGTCACACTGAACAACAAGTTGATCATCTCATGGTGCGTCCTGGGGGGAAGGGAAATTGGTAGGTTACAAATCATAACAGTGACCGTATACATATATAACAATCTCAGATTACATAACAGGCACATTGGGAGAATTGGTATAATTGGCCTACAGAGATGATAGGTATACTGAGAGAATAAATTATGTAGTGACAACAAGCATTGGATAGAGTACATAGTGGAGAGTCAAATACAAGCACTTACAAGTGTACCTTGTAGCAGGCAATATATAAGCAATAACAGACATCAAGACACAAATTGAAATAAGTTCCATTCTGGCAGTTATAAAATGGTAAGTGCGTTAATAGAGGGTCCTAATAAGCAGTGACCATGTTGGGTATTCTTAGCTCTAGTAGACAGCTAGAACTCTCAGTTGCAATTGCAGTTTATGGATAGGTAGTTATATAGAGTAGTGGAGATGGAGAAAAGAGATGAGGAGTGGTGAAACTGGGAGGGGGATTCCATAACTTAGGGAAGTGATAGGAGAAGGCTGCCAGGCCGACTGTGGTAGCGCGGCAAGGGACAACTAGAGCATGGGAATCTGAGGACCTGACAGAATGGGTGGGAGGAGGAGGGATGGACAGGGTAGCACTAAGGTAAAGAGGTAGAGAACCAAACCAGAATTTGGAGATGAATTTAGCACAGTGAAGGAGGATCCTGTTTTATAATGAGAGAAGTGCCAGGTAGTGGCAGAGTTGACAGTGGTGGGTAAAGGTATGGGCATCCAGGGTGAAAAAGCAGAAGGAGTTGAAAAGGGAGTCCAATCTGGCAAGGGAGGTCTTAGGTGCGGCACTGTAGACTACATCACAGAAGTCGAAGATGGGGAGGATCATCTCAGGACAATTTCACGCATAGCCGAGAAAGGGATGCAGTCCTGGTTCCTATATAGTGTGCCTAGCAGTTTTTTTTAGGATGGCATCAATGTAATCAGAGAAGCTGAAGTGCTGGTCAAACCAAACCCCCAGATATCTGAAAGAGGAGTTGTCCTCAAGGACCATCCCATCAAGGGTGTGGAAGATGGGTAAGGAGAGAAGCCTGGAGAGTCTCTGCCTAGTGCCAAAGGTCATGGAGACTATCTTCTTGGCATTTAGAAAAAGTTGATGTGAGCAGAATCAGCTTTGAACATTGTTGAAAATTGTGCATCACTGCCACATTCTGAAATTGTTCATCACCGCCACATTTCAAAATTGTGTGCCACTGCCACATTCTGAAATTGTGCATTACCGCCACATTCTGAAACTGTGAATCACTGCCACATTCCAAACCTATGCATCACTGCCAAATTCTCAACCTGTGCATCACCGCCGTATTTTGAAATTGTATGTCACCGCCACATTCCAAAATTGTGAGGCACTGCCACATTCTGAAATTGTGCATCACGGCCACATTCCAAAATTGTGCGTCACTGCAGCATTCCAAAATTGTGCATCATCACCACGTTCCAAAACTGTGAGTCACCACCACATTCCAAAACTGTGTCACTGCTGCATTCTGAAATTATGCATCACCGCAACATTCTGAAACTGTGCGTTACTGCTGCATTCGAAAATTGTGTATCACTGCCACATTACAAAAGTTTGTTTCACTGCCACATTCCAAAACTGTGTATTATTTCTGAATTCTAAACTTGTGCGTGACTGTCGCATTCCAAACTTATGCATCATTGCTGCATTTCAAAACTGTTTGTCACTGCAGCATTCCCAAACTGTGTGTCTCCTCTGCAATCCAAAACTACGTCACCACTGCATTCTGAACCTGTGCATCACCACCACATTTCAAAACTGTGTCTCACTGCCACATTCTGAAATTATGTGTTCCATCTACTTTCTGATTTTGTGTCATTACTGCATTCCACAGTTACAACCTGGTAACATTTCGAAATCTCATACCTGCAATATTTTAAAAATTGCACACAACTTTGTCATTCTAAAGACATATTTGTCACTGTATTCCATCTCCCCATCACATTCTGAAGTACTATACCTTGCATCTACACAGTATGGAAGTGCATGTGCTGACCCCTCCATATCAGTTTTCCTTTTTCAGATGTTTACTACACCTGCACTTTTAAGTAACAAAGGAGAAATAAGTCATATAAGGTAAGCTGCAGGGAGGACTAGGTTGTGAGTTCAGGAGATGACATCATCAGCAGCCCTTCACTGAAACTGGCTTTTTTGTAACTTTAAAACAATGTAACTTACAGATCTGATTTTTGACATGAGGCTGATTGAGGATATGCTAATCCAAATTCTGAATTTATTGATGCCACA
This sequence comes from Neoceratodus forsteri, assembly GCA_016271365.2. Classification (NCBI taxonomy): domain Eukaryota; kingdom Metazoa; phylum Chordata; order Ceratodontiformes; family Ceratodontidae; genus Neoceratodus; species Neoceratodus forsteri. Next base: position 759,126,687 of record CM057455.1, on the reverse strand, counting down.
ATTTGTGGCCTCAGTCCCTCTTTAACATCCACCTGAACTACCACCAGAACAGGAAGATGGGACCTCAGTTCAATGTCTCATCCAAAAGACAGCACCTCAGAAATGCAGCACCCCCCTCATGCTGCACTACAGTGTTAGTATTGGGATTTAACCCAAGTGCCTGGTGTGGGGATAGAACCCACAGCCTTCTGATCTTTTGGCCTCAGAGGCAAGTGTGCAACCTGCTGAGCCACTGACACTGCATGACACTGCAGTGTCAGCCACTGACATGATTGAGACCTTCAGGTTTCTCAAAGAAATAAACAAGGTTCAGGTCCAGGACCTGTTCGGGTACAAGAGCCAGTCTAGAACAAGAGGACACAACATGAGGCTGGAGAGGAGCAGATTCAAGGGCAACACATGCAGATTCTACTTAACTGAGAGAGTGATCGATGCATGGAACAGCCTTCCACAGGGAGTGATGGAACCAAAGATGGTGGGAGCATTTACAATATGTGTGGGATAGCTACAAGGGCATTGTAACACTGAATAACTGTTAAGGAAGGGGGTAGGCTAAAGGGCAGACTAGATGGTCCATGTGGTCCCCTTCTGCCATTACTTTCTATGTTTCTATTTAACTCTCAACAGCCATCCCTCTCCCTAAGGGTGGTGACCCCACCAACCCTGGTAACTATTGTCCAATTTCCCTACTCACCATTCTAACTAAGCTACAGGAGCACATTGTGCTTTCCCAGCTATCCCCATATCTTGACTCCTCCACCCTTTTCACCTCTTTCCAGTTTGGCTTCAGAAAGTCACACTCTACTACTACTTCACTCTTGCCACTCACTAACTCCATGCTCACCAACATGGACCAGGGGCAGTAAACTTCCAAAATAGTTGTCTACCTAGCTAAGACCTTCAACACAATATCGCACTTCCTCCTCCTACACAAATGAAAAGTCAAAGGTCTATCCGATTCAGCCACCACCTGGTTCAGATTCTACCTAGCTGGTAGGTCACAATCTGTTAAGATAGGTGACTCCCTACCCCCTACCCATCAATACTGGTGTCCCACAGGGCTCAGTACTTGGCCCAATCCTATTTTCTATCTTATTAAATTAGCTACCTGCTGTCTGCTCATCAGCAGCCACACATATGAATGTGGATGACACCATCCTTTACACCTCAGGTACTTCTCAATCTGAGGTGGCAGAAAGTCTTCAGCTGGATTTCAACAATGTGCAGCACTGGTTCCACTCAAACCAGCTGTTCCTAAATGCCAAAAAGATTATCTTCATGACCTTCAGAACAAGGCAGAGACTCTCTAGACCTCACCCCCCTATCTTCCACACCCTGGATGGATGAAACATCTTTAGAGAACATCACCTCCTTTAGGCACCTTGGGGTCTGGCTAAACCAGCACCAGGACTTTTCTGTACATATGAACACAATCCAAGAAAAATGGCAACCTATGTTTGGTGCATTATATAGAAATTGTGATTGCATTCCACTACCATCTCATCATGCAATTGTACAGAAAATTATCCTCCCCTCTTTTGACTATGCTGACATAGTCTACAGTGCCACTTCCAAGTCCTCCTTTGCCAGATTGAACACCGTCTTTCACTCCTTCTGTACTTTTGCTCTATCCTTTTCTCCAAGGACCCATCACTGTGATCTCTATAAAGCCCTCTCCTTCCCATCTCTAGAATCCAGACATCTCAGCCATTCTGCTAGCTTTGTGGACAAATTCTGTTCTGGGACATTACCCTCCAACTTCACCTCTACTCTCTCTACCCCCACCCTTCCCTCCTACTCCCTCCCCAACAGTGGTTACAGATCCCTGGCTTTCCTCCCAAAATCCACCACTATAGGGCAGTCCAACTTCTTATACCACTGCCCTAAACTGTGAAATGCTGTCTCTCCCTTGATCCGAGATGCACCGACTCAAGCAGCCCTTTCATCTCTACTCCATGTCTACACCTCCCCAGTCTGTACGTGCATCTAATCTCACCTATCTCTAGCCACAGGCCCTCTCCACCTCCCAAACAGACAATCCTTCCTTATCCTTACCCTCAGCTACATTCATAGTCTAATGTCTCACCACAGGGTGACTCAATCCTGATCTACCTGCATTGTGACTACCCCTACATCACCTACCTCCAAGTCCAGGTCCAATCTTCCTCTCAGGTTGGCAACCTTGTTCCCCTACACATCTTCTACTACTCCCTAAACCTTTTCACACCACACCATGCCCTCTGCTTCTCCCTAAGCCTACCTATGCTAAACCCTAAGTCTACTCTCACCATATCATGCCCAGCTGTGCCTCACCGCTATGTTCCTGAAACACTGCACTGAAGTTGTTCTCCACTGGGTCAGCATCCACTACAAGATACTGATGTGCCCTATGGTTATCGCTATTTTTATGCTTTCATCTATGGTAATAGTATGCTTATTATTGACTCATGATTCATATACTCTACGCATTGTTGCTAATCTAGTGATGTATCTATTTTTTATATATGAACTGTTCATCCCTGTATTTAAGCAATAAAGTATGACCATGGGCTATGTTAATGCTCTAGTTAATCACTCCCTTGGGGCATAATGTGGCAAAAGGTGCAGCTGAGTGCCATATGCCTACAGGGGTTGGTTAACAAGAGCATTAACAAAACCCCTGGGAGTACACTGTTGCTATTATAAAATAAAAATTAAAAAAGCTGTTACAAGGGTACCTGTTATTATTTATTTAAATAAAAAGTAACATAGATAGTAAAATAGTCCATCTGCTGTCACTAGAATGCTTGGCGTGCTGTGCTTCAGGCTGCACTATATGTGGGGGATCTCAAATACTGAACAGTCTGCTTATACTGTACATGTTATAGTTTGTATAGTGTTATACCTTTTTTACTCATATTTACATCGGTTTTCTTGGATGAAATGGGGGAACTGCCCCAAGCTGATAACAGGTTTTCTAACAGTTTCATGACTCCCGAGTACACCAAAACCTGTCTCTGTCACCATTTCTAGTACTGTATTGTTTACCCCAGGTGTTTACCATGGAGACTATTGTCCAAGGCGCTGAAACAGGAATCAAGTTGAGGTAATACAGGGCTGATGAGTAACAGATACATTTTCACAATAAATGAATAAATGTTATTGAAATTACACGAACTCTGTGGCTCTGAGACAGATGTTCCAATTGCAGGTGTTGCTTGGCTGTGTTGCGGTCGAAGCAACATTATGTAGTTGTACATTTTAAACATAAAAAGCTGGGCAATAAGTGGTAGGTACCCAGGATGCCCTGTTTTTGCCAACAATCTGTTAATTTGGGTATTTTAGGACTGCACATCAGAGGTGAGAGCAACAGAAGTTTAGTAAATGTATATGCGTGTCACGTGAGTGCGCTAATCATTTCCATAGTAACCTGCAATAACCTTATATTTGTATTTTGTTAAATAAGGATAAATAAAGGTTTCTGCAGACAGGTTTGGAATGCAAAAGTGTAGTCAGCAAAGTTGTTTTCCTCTAGATGTAGATATCATCTTGTGGCCAAATGTGGAGCGTCGTCGCTGCAGAGTTAGGAGGACTGTTAGCTGGAGCGTGAGAGCGTGAGACACCGCTCTAATCAACAGACTTAAAATATAGCAGCTTGTATTAAAACAGGGAAATCTGGGGGGTGCATGCATGAGCACCGGATGGATGGCCGCTTAGAAAACAAATCCACTAGCTGTCTGTCAGTGATCCGTCACCATCCAAAATTAGGTCCCCGCTCACTCCTCTCAAGTGGCAGATTGTGATTTATCATAACTTTTTCAACCGATCAGTGCCTGACTTGCAACAGTCAGACAGAAGGAATTGAGAAACTTTGATGATTTCACTCACTGGCCAAGTCATTAGACTGACCAAGATGGCCACTGCAGCAGACAAAGATGCCCCTATGGTGGCGAGAGGAAGGACCAAAATTAAAAAACCTTTTGCAGCAAGTATTGCATGAAAATGGAGGCAGTATAGTGCAGTGGTCTAAGGCTCTGTGCTGCAAATCTGGTGACATCCAGCAGACCAGACCTGGGTTTGAATCCCACAGCTTCCACTTGCATACTGTATGACCCTAAGCAAGTCACTTAACCTCCTTGTGCTCCCAGGTTGCTCCTGTAAAAAAGCTTTCAGCTTAGTGTGCTATACCTGGTTAAAAAAAAAAAAAATTACTGCTTTTAAAATCTCAAACTGAGATCTGCAGAACACGGTTCAAACCCTGGAACATCGCCAAGCAGACACTGACAACCACCTCTCAGGTTTAGATGAGAAAGATTCACACAAAGATACCCGAATAAAGGAGCTGGAGAGGATGGTCAGTTTAACAGGGTAGAAAGCAGAGGACACTGAAAACAGGAGCTGGCACAGCAATTTGCAGATAGTGAGCTTCCCATAGAGGGTAGAGAAACAAATTGCAGCCAGTTTTCTGTAAAACGCTCTGTCAAAATTGTTTGGTTACTCCTGGTGCCCTCAGCTTGAGATCGAAAGGGCACACTCAACTCAAGCTCTGACACCAAAACCATTGGAGCACCCTAGACCTTTCATTGCAGCTTTCCTCAGATACTAGGATAAAGAAAAAATATTATTGCTGGCAAGGGAATGGGGGAACCTAAAATGGGAAGGACAACACTTCATGATCTTCAACGATTTCACAACTGAACTAGTGGAAAAGCGGAAGGAATATATTCCTGTCAAGAAAGTCCTACAAGAGCTGGGAATACCCTACCAGCTGCAATATCCCACTAGACTTAAGCTCAACAGTAATGGGGCAACACATCTGTCTGAGACCCCCAAAGAGGTGCCAACTACATACACAGGCAATGGCAGGACAAAAATCTTTCCCTGTCCCCCTCCAAACCTGCCAGAGGTGAACCCCATGCTCAGCAGACAGAAGAAACACACCGGACAAAGGAATCCGATCCCCAACAAGTCACAAAAGACAAAGGTGACATGGAATGGCAAGTCACAAGTTCAAAAAGACACAGGGACAAAGAAGAGAAAAAGACTTGCCACCATGTCACGCTGGGAAACAAAGAAGGAGACCAGGAGGCTGGCTTCACATCCCAGGTCTCCACCAGAGAACCAGATTCCAAACACCCAGGACAGGACTACATGCCTGGGAAAGTCAGCATCTCCTCAATGGCCTACAGTTTTAGAACATGAACCAGGGCTTTGACAAATGCAAGTACTAGGTGGATGACACCATAGAAATTGTGATCGACCCAAGCAAAGTCCAAGATCGATATCGTGCACAGGTGGAGCACGGTAATCCCACTTTAAGCAAGCCCTTAGTGGAATAGGCAACCTCATCCTCACCTGACAACCTCTCTGAAACCTTGCTGATAGTTTCTTTCTCTTCCTTTCTTTCTCACTCTTTTTCTTCTTCACAAAGCTGCCACACCTCTCTCTCTCTCTCTCAGTGGACATCATTTGGACTACAGTGTAAAAACAGCCATATCTACCACACGCTCTGACTGGTTAGTACATAAATGTTTCCTTCTGGGTATACCTGGACCCCCACCATCTGCTACCCCTTCCCCATAACCCCACATGAGAAGACCATCCCCCTCTCCTCCCATGAATGTTAGGGCCTCAAGCCCCCTAGTAAAAGTACTGTCCTCCAGACAGTCAATTTTCTTTGGGGGGAGCACAGTACAGTTTCAAATTTTGACAGATAGGCTTCCACAGGCTATGGAGTGAGCTATGACAGGGGGATAATATACATCAGTAACCCTATAGTGGCCCAGGGACCAGGTACCAGGACAGAGCTCTGCATAGGCTCGGCATTTAAAGGAAACTTGTCTGCAATCATATAGTATGAAGCATACGAGAGTCAGGTATAACTGTAAATCTGCTAAAATATGTAGCCCATCCAGTATCAAAAGGGGCAAACAAGTGATAATGACTACAGGATTAACATTCACATGATGCCCCCCCCACCCTTAACTGGTTAACATCTGAAAGGCATAATGGCCCTGTTTCTCCTCACGTATTAAGGACCATAGTCAAGTGATCTTACCACCAGTAGGAGGAGTTTACAGTCCTGAGGGGGGGATTAGTTGTTTTCCACATACTGTATTACCCACATAGACAAATGGTGGAGCAGGGGTTTGGGACCCCACACAGCTGACACAGGAAGGGAAGGCACCGGGGATGTCTGATCTAACTCCCTAGTGTCCCTCATTGCTAATCTTACCCCATTATAGCTTTCTTTTTCTTTCTTTTTTTTTTTGTGACTTGAAGGAATGTATATAAAGGTCAATTGCTGGCTACTGTCATTGATTTGAATGTTTCTCACTGGTCTTGTAATACATTGGGAATGGCCCCAGCAAATTGCAGGTAATGACACCACTCAGGGACTCAAAAGCTGCAGAGGGAAGCTCCGTATTTGGCCATGCAGGCTTGGAGATGCACAAATGGTTTAGAGGCCAGATAGCCAGGAGACCCACAACTTGAGAGATCAGACTTTACATCATTTCCAAGCATAGACAATTAGGGGACATCCCTAGACAGTGGTTAACAGCAGGACACTGGGAAGGGAAGAGTAATTATGAACTCTGGGGAAGGGTTGAAGTAAATGACCCTGGAATCCTCTCCTGATGACTGTTCAATGGTCTTTAGGGCAAGCAAGAGAAGATAAAAAAGAAATGGAGGGGATGGGGCAAAATTGTATACATGGAAAGCTCCCTCCACCATATCTCTCAGGTCCCTAGCACTGAATCCAGGTTTACCACACCAAAGGGAAAGGGAATAAAAATCCCTAGTCACAGCAGCGATCCAACATTGCCCCTGCCTGTCAGCCGTATGCTTGGGGTTCATCACCCCCCACACACCCCGCACTCTCATAAAGAAACACAAGGGGTGGTCACCCTGAGAGGTGCATTCATGGGCAGGGAAAACTGGAAGATAAAGAGCATAGCAAGTGGACCTTCCCCATCATTAGACATGCAGATAGCATAGCACAGACCCCAATAAAGTCAAACTCCACAGTAATGGCTCCACGGACTAGTGTCAAAGCAGGGCAAGACAAGAATATCAAACTGACTTTTAAAATGTAGAGGAAGGGCAGTCACCAGAAATGGCCACTTCTTTGAGGAGATGGGGGGATCAAGGTGGGTGGGCAAGACTAAGGGATACACACACTCACCTTCAACCCCCACCCCCCCATAGCCACTTTGCAGACACACCAAAAGTGTATATCAATTTTCACCCCTAAGGTTGAATCAAAGGGAACTGGCTCTATTTCAGGCAGAGTCTTAAGATAGCCTACTGACCCCTTCAAGCAATGCACACCTAAGGGATCCAAACTCTAGAGACCACTGGTTCAAACTCCACCCACCCCCAAGGCTAGGCCAACAACCAGCAAGAGTACCTGGGTCCCTAGGACATGGATCACAGCACCAGGAACTGCTAATTCCTTTGGAAAAGGCAGGAGGGTCATGGCAGGGGGGTAACAAGGGGACAGATACCCAAGATAGAGAGAAAGTTCAGCTTAGAGCAGACAAATGGGAAAATCCAATTCCAGAAAAAATTGTTCAGGAGATGAAAAGACACCCCCCCCCCCATTTTAGGGGTGAATAGCCCAGAGCTCAACACTCCTGTTCATTTGAACACCCAATATCAAAGCTCCAGAAAGGCTGATGATATGAAGAGAGGTTTACAGAGGACCAAGCTAGTGGTTAAAAGGTGATCAAGTGATAGAATTTAGTGCTGGTCCATCCACCAGATGGGGCAGGTACAGGGAAAGCACACCCCTCCTGCTAACTGGCCTGTGGCGCGAAAAGGTTAATTGGATACTAAGAAGAGGAATGCAAGCCAGCTCAGGGGGCCAAACGCCTGTCCCATGGGACACCTGAGCATAAGGGAATGCCAGTCCTCCCTAGGGAGGACGCTCATAGCTCCAGGAATTTTGATTCAAAACACTGCACACAGAGCTTTGGTACAGCCATACACTTGCATGGGGACTCAAACCTACCCAGACAGCTTGTCACAGAGGGTAGTGTTGCATGAGGTCCCTGCACCCTAACTGGTACCCCCAGAGGTACACCGCAACAGCTAACATTTAGGGATATGTTATACTACCATATAGGGCTAAGGGCATCTACTTTATAAGAGTAGATGTCAGGATATGAATGCATATTATTGCTATACACTTTACTTTGCAATATACACATGTATTTCTTGCTTATAAGATGTTAGGACACCTGTGTCCTTGTAATGATTATGATATATAAGTCAGCATTGCCATCTTCTGATGATTTGTATTACTACATGGCTATGTACAAACTGTACCTCTTTGTTTATACAAAGTGACGACTATAACAAAATTGTATAATGTTATCTTGGACTGAGCAGCCACCTCTAATTTAGCCAATAGGGCCCATCTCTGTAACCAGACATGTTTCTATCTTACAGTAACCATGGTAATTATCTTAGATTTATAATGTAAGACATTACTTCTTCTACCTCAGTGACCCCAGGAGACAAGGAGATTCCTCGAGATATAGGGAACACTTAGCATTGGCTCCCAGTTCCTATTGGTAAGAACTGCTTAGGGCAACTGTGATATTCCTTTGGTAGTAATAAACAAGTTTTATTACTCTTATGCAATGTGTCTGTGATTCCTTGCATGCCCATTATTGCCAAGAACCTGAGAGTGAGGTTCAGACATCCTGATAGTAGTGACCCATACACAGCCCATGGGTACCCCCTAAGACAATGGCTAAGAACCCATTAAAATTCATCTCCTGGAATATTAAAGGAATAAATAAACCCATCAAATTCAGGAAGACACTGGACAACCTCAGGGGACTGGGTACTAAGGTAGTTTTCCTACAAGAGACGCACTTAATGAAACCAAAGGCTGACAAACTAAAATTGGGTTGGCTGGGGCAGGTATTTAGCTGCTCTTATAACAATAAGAACAGGGGTATAGCAATACTGCTACGCAGGGACATTTCCTTCCAGAGTCAGAAGGTCATTGTCAACAAAGAGGGGAGAGACCTGATTGTGACAGGGACTCTCAGCGGCATGGACATCACTTTATCCAGCATCTATGGCTCAAATCAGCCCTCATCCAATTTCTTCACCTCACTCTCACAATAGCTCCTAGAGGTTGGAGTAGGGCAGACACTGAACGGGCATATGAACCTGGTCCCTGATGACTTTCTAGACAGGAGTAGGCCCCCTTCCAGCACCAAATCACCATTAGATAAGGCCATAAACAATATAGCAGAAGACATGGGTGCAGCAGTTGTGTGGAGAGTACTTCATCCCACTGAGAAGAAATACATGTTCTATTCTACCCCACACAGCATATACTCCAGGTTAGACCTCTGACTCACCCCAGCAACCTGGATGTAGGACATGACAGACACCAGTACAGAAGCCACACTCAAATCTGACCACAGTCCCATGACATTCACCTGAGTCCTACCAGATTCCATCTCGAACGGTAGACCACCTTGGAGGCTCAACATCTCCCTCCAAAAATTCTGTGGTCAACTCCACAAAGATATTAACACTGCATCCTGGTCCTTTCCAAGCAAAACCAAACCATAATCAGCATACCACAAACAAATGAGAATACCTAATGAACCGTAAGTGCTACACACAAAGTAAGAGTGGTAAAGTTGTTCAGTACAACATTATCTTTCCAATGGTGCCATGCAATTAATTATAAGCAACTTCTTTTTTTCTGTACTAGTCAAAATAGCAAAAAAAGTGTTTTTGCAATGCAACATAAACCATTTTTGGCAAGAAAATATTTAACATATCAGCACCAAATTAAACATCCATACATTAGATGTAAATACAAAAGTAATAATAATAATAATAATAATAAACTTTATTTTTATTGCACCTTTCAAAAAAACAAGGCTCCTTAACAATATTAAAATCACAAAATAAACAAAACAAGCATAACAGCAGCACAAAATATCAAACTTATATCACCCAATAATTAATCACCAAAAGCTTGGTACCATAGAAAAGTTTTTAATGCCGGCTCAAATCCATCCATGGTCGTGCACTCATGTAGCCAATGGAGTAGAGAATTCCAAAGGGTAGGGGTGGCATACATGAATGCTCTAGCCCCAGAAGATTTCAAACACACCCTTGGGATCTCTATCAACCCCTCGTTGGCTGAGCAGAGCAATCACCCAGGGCAGTAAGGGACCAGAAGCTCTTTCAGGTAGTCCGGGCCAAGTACATGTAGGGTTTTAAAAGTCAGAAGACCAACTTTAAAGGTGATCCACCACTGAATTGGCAGCCAGTGCAGTCTGCACAGCACCAGCGAAATATGGCAGGACTGAGATGATCCTGTCAAAAGCCAGGCCACTGTGTTTTGCACTAGCTGCAAGTGATGAATTTCTACCCCAGGTAGCCCTAGATACAGGGAGTTGCAATAATCTGTACACAAGGTCACAAAGGCATGGATTAGAATAGGAAGGTCAATGGACAGAACAAGGTGCTTAATCTTGGAGATATTCCTTAGATGGTAGAATGAGGGTTTGATGATGGCTGACACCTGCGAATGCAGGGTCAGCCCTTCATCAAAAATTACCCCCAGGTCAGGAGTGACACATCCCCAAGAAAGAGTCCAGAGGGCAAACCCACACCCAACTCTCCTATCAGGTGACCAGGATCCACAACCAATACCTCAGTCTTATCAGAGTTCAACTTCAACCAACTGGCATCCATCCACTCCTGGATTTCAGTGAGGCAGCTATCAAAGACCGAGAGAGCTCCATCCTGGTCGGGTGAGAAAGAAAGGTAGAGCTGGGTATCATCAGCATAGCAGTGAAACCTCAGTCCATAACTTCTTACAATGTCTCTGAGGGGCAGCATAATCACTGCAAACAACATGGGGGACAACACCGAGCCCTGAGGAACCCCACATGTTAGAGAAACTGGATCTGAAGAATAAACCCCAGACACCAGATCTTCCAGCGATGAATGATGTAAACCACCTGAGGACTGTACCTGACAGTCCACAGATGAACCTCAGATGATCAAGCAGGACCCCATGGTCCACAGTGTCAAACACTGATGAGAGCTCTAAGAGAACCAGAATAGAATGGCTCCTCCAATCTCTAGCCATCAGGAGATCATTATGCACCCGAACCAGCGCTGTCTCGGTATTATGCTTCTTTCGAAATCCGGACTGGAGAGGTTCATAGATGTCATGGATGGTCAAATGGTCCTCCAGCTGAGTGGCCACTACTTTCTCAATGTAGCACCCCTTGTGGTTGACACCCTGATGGCAAAACACAGAAAAAGACTTTTAGGGTGACATTCACAGTAATGGTCCTTTTTCTGTGTTTCACCTTCCCCCAGTGTTCCTCCCCCTCCCCGGACCAACTCTGACCTGGAGTTGGAATCCTAGAGTCAGAGGTGTGCGGGGGCCAGAGCCTCCTACATGGCGGGTGTGGGGGCACAGCCCCCCACAGAAAACAACGATAGAAGATGTAGCACAATACCTGCGTCTGTATTGTGCCATCACTGTAGGGGAAGTAAGCATTCTCGCTGACTAGATATCTTGGTGCTTCCCTTTCTCAATTACCTTCCCTAAAAAGGGGAGGTTAGAGATTGGTCTGTAGTTTGCAAGGCAGTCTGGGTCCAAAGAAGCTTTCTTCAAGAGCGGTGTCACCACTGCCTCTTTCAGTGAGCTTGGAAACTCACCTGTCTCCTAGGAGCACCAGACTATCCAAGCTAGGACTGTACCGATAGAATCAATACAACCCAAAATCAGGGAAGTAGGCCCCCGGATCCAAACTACAGCATGTAGGGCACACAATCTGGACAATCCTCATGACATCCATGAAAGCTGGCTAGTCAAAGGTACTTCAAGAAAACCGAGGGACATTGTTTCCACGTTGATCCACAGCAACACCCATAGAGTGTGCTGGATGGAGCGTCACTCTGATGTCAGCCACCCTTGTCACAAAAAATTGAGCAAGCTCGTTGCACTCTTCTTGCAAAAAAGCTTTCCGAACTTGAAGACAGGCTGGGTTGCACAGTCTTTCCACAGTTCGGAACAGCTGAGCTGGTCACTTTTGAGCAGCTGCAATCTCCCCGGACAGGAACGCTGCCTTCTTACGAGTGATTGCAGATTTATAGACTTGATAATGGTCCATCAATCTATGGTGGTTGGCATCGAGGGTGGATTTCCACCAGCAACACTCTAGCCTTTGTCCTATTCTCCGCATCTCCCTCAAAGTCCCATGAAACCATGGGGATCGAGGGTGAAGGGAGAGAGGATGAATATGGACAGGAACAATGATATCCAGGGCTGCTGCAATGGCAGAATTATAAACCATAACAAGGGCCTCTGGGTCACTGTTTGCCTCTGAGAGGGGCAAGAGATCTAGCACAACCACTAGGCCTTGAGAGCTTATATCTCTTGATACACAAGATGGAGTGGAAAGGATGAGAAGGGACTTGGCAAGGTTGGAGGAATGGTCAAATGTATGGCAGCTCAGATTCAATGCAAAGAAGTGCAAGGTAATGCACATGGCAAACAAAAACCCAGGGGAAGCGTACACAATGGGGGGTGAGATACTGACAACAGTGAAAATAGAAAGGGACCTGGGGGTAATTATATCAGATGACCTAAAGGTGGGCAAGCAATGTGAGAAGGCAGTAAGGAAGGCTGGAGGGGATACTGGAATGCATAGGAAGAGGTATCAATAGTAGAAAACAGGAAGTTGCTATTCCTCTGTACAGACAGTTGGTGAGACCCCATCTGGAGTACTGTGTGCAGTTCTGGAGACCCCATCTGCACAAAGACATTGATAGAGTGGAGGCTGTCCAGAGGAGGGCAACCAAAATGGTGCAGGGTCTGCACCAGAAGACATACAAAGAAAGACTAAAGGAGCTTAATATGTATACACTTGAGGAAAGAAGGGAGAGAGGGAACATGATAGAAACTTTCAAGTACCTCAAGGGAATTAACAAAGTCCAAGAGGGTAGCATCTTCCAGAAAAAGAGATGTGCAAGAACAAGATGCACAATTTGAAGATAGAGGGGGGACGGCTCAGAGGTAATGTGAGGAAGTATTTTTTCACTGAGAGAGTTGTAGATGCATGGAACAGCCTCCCTGAGGAGGTCGTGGAGTCAAGAACAGTGGGGGACTCAAGAATGCATGGGACAGGCATAAGGCAGTCCTAATGGCGGGTAGGAGGAAGTAAGCTGTTGGTTAACTAGGATCTGCAGCTTATCTGTTAGGTAGGAAAATGGGTAGACTAGGTGGGCCAAGCGGTCCTTATCTGCCATCAAATTCTATGTTTTATCTCGCAAAGGACGGTACCTAGTCATCTCTGCAGGGGTAGGCCTACGTAGGGGGGCACTAAAACTAAACCCCACGGTGTAGTGATCAGGCCATCCAACTGGTTCAACCCCTAAGTTGGAGGCCTCAATCCCCAGGAGGAATAATAAGTCAAGAGAGTGTCCATGACTATGAGTAGCAGTGGTAACTATCTGTGTAAGGCCCAGAGAGGTCATCAACTGGAGGAAGTGCTGACCAAATTGTGAGAGTTTGTCATTGATCCTGGCATTGAAGTCATCCAAGACCATCAGCCTCAGTGACTTAAACACCATGTCAGCAACGAAGTCCATGACTTCCTGAAGGAATCACTTCTCATCTCCTGGTGGATGGTAGATGAGAGCGATCCAACAACCTACACTTGCTACTGTGGTACTCTCAAATGACTCAGTCTCCCCAACTGGTACATTCATGAGGTTACGTTCGGTCTTGAAACAGACCGCTACCCCACCCCCCGTGATCCAATCTTGGATGGTGAATCACCTAGTACCCAGCTGGAATTGCAGCCTCCAAAATGGGGCCAGAGTTCTCATCCAACCAGGTCTCAGTGATGCAAGCCAGGTCCACTGATTTAACAAGATCTGTAATAGTTGCAGTCTTGTTTTTAATGGACCTAGCATTGCATAACACCGACCAAGTTGAATGAACCTCTCGGGCTGCCTGGACTATCTGGCTACCACAATTTATAGTGCCCTTGGGTATGAAAACCAGACATGGTGGACCACGTTCTGGGTTCCATTTTGCTCCAGGGCATCTTCTGGATCTCACTATCCCAATGCGGTGGCCCCCCCTCATTCATCCTCCACTGTTCACAACCCCACACCTTCCTCCCACCTCTATGCACAATACCCAGTGCCCTACAGTGCTGGTATTTTGTAAACTGAAGTGGGGGAGGAAAAAAGAGTGGAGAGCATGAAGGGCAGAGGATGAATAGCACACGTCCATGGGGGCAGGTCTCCAACACATTTTGGTAACCCAAACAGCACTCCACAACTATCCAGTTATGTACTACAAAACCAACACCCAAAAGGAAAAAAAAAGAAAAGTTATTTTGTACTAAAATGCAATTTTTCTAATATAAAACATACATATTTGGAAACACCACTTGTGGTCAACAGTAAATTTGCTGACGTTCTACACAGCGACGGCATATTAACACCGGTATTGTGCTATCACAAAAGAAAGTGTTTTTTGGTGGAGGGTGCACCTCATGAGGAGGGGCTCTGCCCCCTGCACCTCCCCACATTTAAATATAATCAGCTCCTGTTCTGAGTTGTTTCGAGGAGGGGCAGAACACCGGGAAAGCCAAGTTGGTGAAATCAGAACATTACAGCGACTGTCACTGTAATGGTCTGTTTTGGGGTTTCACTGTTGTGGTGTCACTGTAAAGTGGGCCACCGCATATTTTCCCATTTTATTCAATGTGCTTAGGTGAGGCTTGAGGGACAAATGTCAGCCATATGCACCATACCATAAACAAAAGTGAATAACTCCTAAAGTATACATGATACACACAAAGCACCAGTGGCAAAGTTGTTCAGCACATAAATACCTTTCTAACAGTGCTATGCATTCAATTATAAACTCCAGTGACCAGAAGCTAGCCTTCCAAGCCATCATGGCCCATCTTTCCACCCTACCCCCGAAACAAGAAAAAATACTAGTAGGGGATTTCAACATTAATTGGCTGGCCAAAACAGCCGCACCCTTCATCAATGAGGTTGCTGCCCTCGACCTCACCCAGGTCGTCAATACACCCACCCGGCTTCATGCCCATATGGGGACATCAACCCTACTAGACCTAGTTTTCACAAACCGCCCCTACAAAATAATAAGCACCCAAGTCATCCCTGACACCCTAAGCGACCACTCGCCAGTACTCTGCAACTGGTCTGGTACCCTCCCCAAAGCTGTGCCTAAAATTATTTCACAACATAAACTAGGGCCTGGAAAATTATCCCTTTTCAAGGCCCATCTCAGACATTGGGACTGGACACCCCTCACTAATACACTCAACCCTGACCACGCCCTCGAATTGTTTGTCAACATCTTCAACTCAGCCTGTGACAAGTTCGCCCCTTTTACCAAAACTATGACCAAAGGGAATCATGCCCCATGGTTCTCAGATCAACTCCAAGGCCTACTGCACCAGCGTGATGCTTTATGGCATCTGGTCAATGAGATCCAGCGGCCTCAGGACAGACAACGTTATCGGGAGGCCCGAAACAAATGCACATGGGTCATATGCACGGCCAAAGCAAACCATTACAAAGCCACCTTAACCTCTACCTGTGGAAATGGGCACAAGTTCTGGGAGAACATAAAGGAACTCTGTGGCAAAAACCCAAATCTAGCACCTGACCAAATACTCGTTGATGGTAACCTCTCCGCTGACCCTGCCAACATAGCTTGCCCTAAATACTGCTTTCTCTGATCTCTCCCATATATTGCCCCCTAACTTCTTCTTCGACCCCCGCCGGACCGTGATTATTTATCCCATTACGCTGCGCTTTCACCACATATCCTAATCCGGATATGGAAAACCCTACCTAACTAAAGCCTTAAGTAAAGCCACTACAGTCACGACTCCCTAGACCTTAGACTTCTCGCCTCTCCCTCCAGGAAGTTCTGGCCCTCTCACCCACATTCTAAATTGCTCCCTCTGCCAAGGAAATTCCCTCACACTGAAGTCAGCCTATATCACACCTATCCATAAAGGTGGTGACCAAACGTCCACAAATAACTACCATCCCATCTCAATCCTACCCCCGTCGAAGGCACTAGAACGCATAGTATCGACCAACTCACTGAACACCTGAATAAATATAACCTTCTAACCAAACAGCAACATGGTTTTTGAAAAGGCCACAGCACCACTACCGCCCTCCTTCAATTTACCTCCCATGTCCACTCTGCCCTGGACCAAGGCCACCTCACAGGTGCCATTTTCGTGGACCTATCTAAAGCGTTTAACACAGTCAACCATGCCCTATTACTAAACACCCTGGCCCACACGGGTCTCTCCGATGACTCCATAAAATGGTTCACTAGTTATCTCTCAGACAGAACCCAGAGAGTCAAGGTAGGCCATGTCCTATCACCCTGCCTCCCCATCCGATCCGGTGTTCCACAGGGCTCCATACTTGGCCCCTTACTTTTCAGCCTTTATCTCAACTCCCTCCCATCCTCTTGCTCGGGAAATCTGCTCCTTTATGCAGATGATGCGGTCTTGTTCACCTCCAGCCCAGCTCCCCTCATACTCCACCAAACCCTCCAGCATTCTTTCCAGGAATTGGAAGACTGGCTCACCTCCCACCGTCTTATTATCAACTATAATAAGACTAAAGTCATGATGTTCACCCATCCTCAAAACCCTCTTAAAACCCTGTGCCTACACTTCCTCACAGCAAACCGGACCCCCTTAGAACAAGTATACAACTTTAAATACTTAGGAATCACTCTAGACCCCGCCCTCAGCATTAATCAACACATCCTACACCTAACAACTGCTCTTAGCACCAGACTAGGCATACTCTACCGGTATAAACACTGCCTCACCCCTAAGGCACTACAACTCACCTTAAACTCCTCGATCCTCTCCCTGCTGGACTACGGTATACTAATTTACAGTGCTGCACCCTCCACAACCCTAAGCAGACTCCGGTTAGTGCTCAACAGAGCCTGCCGCCTAGTCCTAGGATGTGATCATCTCACTCACTCATGCTCCCTATATAGCAGCACAAATTGGCTAAATCTGGATAATAGAATCAGGTACCACACCTGCCTTATGACCAAAAAGGTGCTACTAGGCCTCACCCCACCCTCCCTACTCCAAATAATACTCCCAGCCCCACTAAGCAAAACAACCCGAAGCTCAGTCAAACGGCTTCTATGGGTACCCCATGGCCAGACCTCCCAATACCAATGCACCTTCAACTACAGGGCCCCTTCCTGGACAAACTCCCTCCCAAACCATATAACTGAGGAAAAAAGGCTGGGCCCATTTAAATCAATGCTAAGGGAATACCTGCAGGTCTCAAATAGATGTGACTGCCCATGACACCCGACCTGCCTTGCCTCCTTACTATCAAGCTATAAGCAGCAAATGTACCTCAATTGCAATTATGAAACATGACAATCAACCACTTTCTGAATCTCTCTGGCGCTTTTCTTTCTCCTCACACCTGGCTGTTGAAATTACCTAGAATTCTCTGTTAGCCTATGTAACAACAATGTAACCTGTGTATCTTATCTCATGTTACTTCTTGTTATTATGTAATGTGCTGTTCTTCCTCTGTATGCTAATGTCCCTCCCCCTGTACATTGTATGTATGACGTGGAACCTTTGTAAATGAGTCTCTGACTCAAAGGTCTTTCTGAATATCAAATAAATAAATAAAATAAATAAATCAATTTGGCTTGCAAGTAATACAGAGAATAGTACTGATGACCTGAGAAGTGTCCAGGGCAAACAGGATGTCTTTAGCTGCTGACTGAAGTCGTTGTTGGAGACAAAGAGGATGATTTAACTGCCAAATACAGGCATTTCCTGGAGGTAATGAGTCAAAGAATTCTTGATTATAAACAAACCCAGGGATGCAACGCAGGCAATGTATTGGGATGCCCTCAAAACCTTCATCCAAGTCAAATGCACTGCGCATTCCTACAGACTAAAGAGGGCTAAAGAAAAGGCTCTCCAGGAGCAACCATGCAGGCTATGAGAAATGGAAAAGGAATACTGGGAGTCAGGCTGTAGCAGCAGGGCACTACTAGCACAGATTATAGGGACCAAATATAAAATAAACATGTATCTCCAACAGAAAGCAGAGTTTGCATTATTTAGGATGCAGCAAGCATTCTGGAAAGTGGGAGAAAAACCTGGGAAACTCTTGGCTCACCAACTGAAAAAGAGGGATCAAAGAATGAGGATCACCTCCCTCAAAACATCCTCAGAGTGAACAATTACCAGGGGAAAGGAGATAAACCTGGCCTTTAAGAACTTGTATAAAACAAATAACTCGAGCACTCACCAACACATATGACACCAACTCTGTAGTAAAAAGGGAAGTAATTTTATTTACATGTTAAACATCACAAAACGCAATATGCCTGACATGTTTTGGATCCTTTCTGGACTCTTTCTCTCTTTAAGAACTTCTACAAAGTCCTATACTCCTCAGAGGTCAAACCCACCAGTGCAGAAATGCAGCGGTTCATAAACAAATTGTATCTACTAGCCCTGACTCCTGAAATGACCGAACTTCTGGAGGCACCCATCACAGTACAGGAACCGACTGACACACTTGGATCAATGCTGAAGTCAAAGCCCCCCAGGATGGATGGCTATCCTGCTGAATACTACCAGACATTCAGAGACATGCTTCTCCCTCCTTTAGAGGACACACTTAAAGAGGCTAGTGAGATAGGTATCCTACCTCCATCAATGAGACCAGCCCAAATATCCCTTCTCCCTAAACCCTAGAAGGACCTACAACTATGCGGTAGCTATAGATTGATCTCCCCCATTCCAGTGGACTGCAGGATCCTGGCAAAAGCACTGGCTGCCAGAATGAAGATGGTTATCTCTAGGCTGGTGGAGACCAACTAGGTGGGGTTTGTGACAGGCAGGCATGGCTCAGACAACACCAGACTCTTCACTAACCTTATGTGGAAGGCCTCACACTCTCACACTTGCATGGCTCTGCTTTCATTGGATGCAGAGAAGGCCTTTGATAGGGTAGAGTGGAACCTTTTATATCACACATTGGAGGCCTTTGATCTAGGACCTAACATGAGACACTGGATATCTGTGCTGTACACAGGGGCGTGAGCAAAGATCCTTACTAATGGTCTTCTCTCAGAAGAGTTAACTCTGGGTAGAGGGACTAGACAAGGCTGCCCCCTCTCCCCACTTCTTTTTTTCCTAAGTCTGGAACCTTTACTACAAGCAATCTGTGTATACACACAGATCCTAGGGGTGTACATGGGCGAGTAGTATAAGGTCATGGCCTATGCTGATGATATCATGCTGAGCCTCACCCAGCCAGACATTTCTACCCCACATCTGGTCAAGCTGCTAGATAACTATGGAAAACTTTCTGGCTATAAAGTCAACATATCCAAGACTATGCTACTCCCCTCACACCCCTCAGTAACTTCACAACCAGGTTACCCCCTGGGGCATGTCCATTGCAAAGAACTCAATCAAGTTCCTGGGCATCAGCTTCACAGGTAACCTAATGCAGCTGGACCAAATAAACATAAACCCTCTGCAGGAGGAGTTGAGGGAAGACTAAGAGAGATGGGGCCACCTGCGCCTGGTGCTGTGAGGAAGGGCCCACACATATACAAGATGATGGCTGCCCCTAGGGTCCACTACATCATTGACAATATACATATCCTCATAGCCCTGAAGCTCTTAGCAAGTATCCAGGAGGACCTGCTATCCTTCTTCTATCAAAGAGCACCAAGGTGCCTGAGCCATAAAAAATTCAGAAGCACAGTGGCAAAAGGGGGGTTCTACCTCCCTGACTTCTGGCTCAAGAGATTGGCTCACACGGCTCACCAACTTGTAAAAATCATGGTGGTAAATACCACAGCCAGCCCAAGAAAATGGATGGTGTGTGAAGTGAGCCTTTTCAAGGCCCCTTTACTAATCTCCATATGCTTCAACAAAACTTCAGCAGTGGCCAAAGTCCACCCCATTTTCCAGAATACTATGTCAAACTGACAGCAGATCAAGAAAATGGTGAACTGGAACCCTCAGAAAAGAAAGACCTTTCCCCTTTGGAAGAACCAACTCCTCCTAATTGGGGGGGGAGAGATTGTGGACCAGAAGGCATTGGCCAAGAAGGGCATCTGGAGCCTCCACCATCTTCTAGATGATGGTACAGGAGCACTGCAATCATTCCAGCAGATACAATCTCCCACACCAACATCACTGGAGATATTTACAAATGAGGTACACTCTCTTGCATATCCTAGGCCCTTCACTCCTAGATCCCACTGACCACCCACTGGATGTTGTATTTCATCCACAGACACCCTCACAGGTGAACATGGTGAACCTTTACCAGCTGCTGTTCAGTTTTAGCCTGGACTCCTTAAATGCCATCAAAAAGCAGTGGGAAGGAGAGCTGCAGGTGGCCATCCCACAAAAACATGGGAACGCTGTTGGAACACCCTTAACTCGGACATCAAGGACACAAAGAATAGACTTACACAGCAGAAAATCCTACTGAGATGGCATCGGACACCAGAAGCCATCCAAAAATGTGGGATCTTCAAGACATGGCATGCTGAAGAAGCCAGGAGGAAACTGTCTCATTAACACACCTGCTATACTCCTGCCCAGTGCTGTCCCCCTACTAGAATGCAGTGCAGTGGACATGCTGTGAGGTCACCAATAAAAACTTTACCTTGGACAAATCTTGGATGACACTAGGTATCCCACTAGAGTTAGAAGAGTGGCAAGCCAAAGAAGCAAACATGACCACCAACTGATGGAGAGCCCTCACCCTAACCACTGCCAAAAGATTCACCCTCAGACACTGGGGAGAACAGGCCCCAACATCCACCCACGAATGGCTGACTGAACTCAGTAATGCATCTAGTTATGAATGGGTCCTGGTAGTGGTGAGAGGCAAGTAACAGGATGAGAGTTACTGGAGACACTACCTCCATTCACAGTACTGCATAATACCCACAGGCTCCCACATCCCTGATTATACCATGCTTAGTAGTCAAGCTAGACCCCCACACTACCAATCCCCATGAACAGTCCCAGGATCACTATCTGGAAAACCTCCAGAGGGAAACCCACAACCTGAATAGTCTGTCAGCCAAATATACCATACAGATGAACCCGCTCCATCAGAAAGTGTGAGCGCAGGACTCTGGGTTACTGAAAAAAAAAAAAGAGGAAAAAAAGTGTCACTGGGAACAATGGTCAAACAGCTAAACTTGCATTCCTCTTGATCCTTTAAACATACGTTTCTCACTCATGAAATTGCTATCAGATATAGTTGTCACAATTCCAAAATGTTCCTTTAGTGTTGTATCTCTAAGGGGATAACCCCCCGGCTAAGCTGGATCCTCACTGCACTTTGTAAAGCCCTTAAAGGGTGTGAATTCATGAGTTGCTTGACAATCTCTGTAATGCAAATGTATGTAATCCTCTGTATTTCTTATAAACAAAAAAACAATAAAATCTGGATTACAAAAAAAATTCAGAAAGGAAAACCTAAGAGTTTTTTCTCATATTTGTTTTGCCGGTTACCAATTTTTTTTTTTTATGTAGCATTAATTTCTTGTTTTTCCAGGTCTAGCCATTAAGAGTTGTGGTGGCTCTAAGTTCTGTAAATAGAATTAATGAAAAATGTAGTAACTTGTTAAGAAAATCAGTGCTCAGGTAATCAGGCCCTACAAGTATATTAATTAAAGATTAATGTAGAGCTGTCAGAATGCCATCAGCCAATCAGAATTTAGTATTTCCCAGCCCCTTTTCATAATTATTGTTATTGTGTGTAAACAACTTGTCCCTTCCCTCCCGCCGGTCACATCTGCAAATGAGCAATCCTGCTCAGTATACAGTCCTGGTGAAACTCTTAAATAAATAAATACATAAATAAATAGTTGCATTTCTTCTTCCTGGCAAAGACAATTTCCTAGCAGATTCCCTAAGCAGAATTCACCAGGAAACTCATGAATAGGCCTTACACCAGCAAGTTATGGCCATCATTTTTATGTTTGCTTGCGCTCATGCACAAGAAACATTATGTGACAGCTTAGGAGAGAAGCGGGTTGTGGAGGCGCGGCACTGTGGCAGCCAAGGGAGGCACAGTATTTAGGGGCTTGACAGTGGTGGGCCAATGGAGGCACATTGTGCTGATGACACTGGCTTCCAAAAGTGCCACCAAGTTCTAATGTTTTTGCCGCAGCAATCATGGGCCGCCTCGTCATTACAGAGTCAGCCATTCTGTTGCAATGAGGAAGTGACCCGTCATTGCTGGGCGGAACGTTGGTACTGTAATATTGTTTGTGAACATGGTGGTGACTTTCCGCCGTGTTCACAAACAATATTACTAAGCCCCCAGTGCCAAGGGGTGCCCAATCCCCCTGGGCAGCATGTTCCCTCCCACAACAGTGTTTGTTTGCCGACAGGGGCCCCAATCCCCATCGGCTTCTGTCCCCACGTGAGTTCAGGTTGCTGACAGGGAGCCCATTCCCCGTCAGCATAATGTCTCCCCTCCCAGTTTGATTTGCCAATGAGGGAGCCCACTCCCCATCGGCATAATGTCCCCGAACAAAAGTAGGTGTGTACCGAGGGGGATGACCAATCTCTCCCGGCTCTTGCACACCCCCTTTTGATCCGATGGGGGTGTCCAATCCCCCATCAGCTACAGCCACACCCCCAAAAAACACTCTGTTGGCATGCTGGGAGCTCACCCCAGTTTGCCAAATGCCCCTGTAAAAAAAAAAACTGTCTTGCCTTTTTTTTTAAAACCTGTAAAAAAAAAGAAAACGGTCCCTCCCAGATTCCCTGCTACCTTCAACAACCCACACACGCCCTCTGCACACCCTGCCTCCCCACACACACACCCTCACCCTATACTTACCTCCAGAGCCTGGGGCGATAATCTTCGGTGGACCGGGAACATGTCTGCACTCTTCAAAGCCGACTGCGAACTGAAGAAATTCCGCTAAGCTGTATAATGGCATAAATAGGGTTTTTTAAACTTTGATGCATATCTCAGGCATTTTTGGGAATTTTGGCACCAAATTTTCAAAATGTAGTTTTTGGGACCCCTCCTCATGAATTCAGCCACTGTCATGGTGTTATTCGGTCCTGAAAGGTGATTTTGTGGGCACTGCGTGGAATCACCTTTCAGGACTGATTAATGAAATGACAGTGCCAGTGTTCATGGGTGGGCTGTCGAAAAATCTGGCGCAAATTTGTGGGAAAATCAAAAAATTACTGTTTTATGAGCGTGCGTTGCGTAGTTGCTACACACACTCATAAGTTTACGAATTTGCAATATTTTTCTCCAGATTTTCAACATTGTCATTTTTCTGCACCTCCTTATGAACAGTACAACTGTCATTTTTCACATCCTGGCTGAAATGTGTTTTTGCACTTCCGGCGCAGAATAGCACAATCGCTACGGAAAATCAGCGTACGGGATGCATGAAGAAAATCACAGTGACACTATTCATAAGTAGAGGTCCTAAAATATCTAAGTTGAAAATTTTGTGATGAAAGTCCATAAATGAATGAAATTTTAAAGGCGTTGTATTGTGTTTCCATGCATTTAGTTTATGAATTTGCAATATTTTCACCCAGATTTTCAAAATTGCCATTTTTATGCACCTCCTAATGAACAGTACAGCTGTCACTTTTCACATCCTGGCTGACATGTGTTTTCGTACTTGCAATGCAGAGTAGCGCGGGCACTGTGGGAAATCAGTGTTCAGGACACATTAAGAAAATCACAGTGACACTGTTCATAAGTAGAAGTCCTAAAATATCTAAGTTGAAAATTTTGTGATGAAAGTCCATAAAATGAATGTGTTCCGAGCGTGAGTTGCACAGTTTCCAAGCATGCTCGTACCTTCGCACATTTGTAATATTTTCACTCCAGATTTTCAACATTGCCATTTTTTCACACCTCCTTATGCACAGTACAGCTGTCATTTTTCACATCCTGGCTGAAATGTGTTTTCACACTTCTAGCATAGAATAGCACGGTCACTGTGGGAAATCAGTGTTTGAGACACATTAAGAAAATCACAGTGACACTGTTCATGAACAGAGGTCCTAAAATGCCTATGTTGAAAATTTAGAGACGAAAGTCCATAAAATGACTGTGTTATGCATATGCGTTGCGCAGTTTCCACATATGCTCTGACATGCAAGCATTTTTCATATTCCCACTACAGATTTTCAACATTGCCATCTGTTCATAACTCCCTATGGATGGTACAGCTGTCATTCTTCACATCCTTCCCAATCTATGTTTTCGTACATGTGGCGCAGAATGGCATGGTCGCTGTTGGAACTCAAAGGTCTGGACGCATTGACAAAATCACACTGCCACTCTTCATGAGAAGAGGTCCCAAATGCTTTAATGACATGGGGTCACAAAAAGGCCTTGTTGAAAATTTGTAGTGCAAATACCATCAAACGCCCTGTGCGTTAAGGTTTGTAACCATAACGTCCCACCCTGTACAGACTGACAGGCATCGGGGTGTGCCTTTGCATTGCTGAATGTACTGCTCATGCCATCCCCCACCCCCCACTGAGAGGTATCAAGGTGCATCTTGGACTCTTCAGCCTCAGACTTCACCCCATTGTCCTATGCTGCACCCATCTCAGCATATGTCCTTATGGAATGGGGTGACTGTAAAGCCAAACACCGCAAGGCACACCTTAACAACTGTTGGTGTCTGCAGAATAGGGTGAGGTGACATGGCATGACTGTCATGGGCGACTACCCAAACACTTACCCCAATGCGTGGCCATCTCTACAGGATGGAGGTGGGGTTGGCGTGAAGTTCAATACTTCACTGCCATTTCTATTCTACATCTAACGCCTGCATTTCCAATGCTAATACCAGCAAGCAAACATTCAACATTGACAAAGTTTGTTAGAAGATGTGGCATTCCCAATATAGATCTATTTGCATCCTGGGGAAAATCAGCTCCCACAGTTTTATTGCAGACCACCAGCAAAAGGAACAGTCCCAGAGGATGCCGTGGTACTGGACTGGACAGGAAAGCTTCTATATGCCTTCTCACCATTTCCACTCATTCAGAAAGTATTCCTGAAACTCAGAAGTGAACCTGCAACAATTATCATGATAGCTCTAGATGGGTCTTGACAGACCTGGTACTCAGTGCTCCTAATGCTGTCTGACAAGAATCCAGTTAGCCTACTACATCAGACACAACCTGTTTACTATGTTCCAAGGCAGAATAACAATCCTGAGTCCAAAGACCTTGCAACTGAGGGCTTGGTTCTTAAGGAATTTGAATTTTCCAGATTGGATCTCTCAGAAGAAGTCCTGAAGGTGCTTAAGGTTTCAAGGAAATCTGCTACCAGGAAAGCTTTTTCTTCTAAATGGAAACGCTTTTCTTACTGGTGTGCCCGCAGAAAACTAAACCCAATATAGGCAGGGCTGCCTGTAATTCTGCAATAAAGTACACCTACAATTGTTAGGCCAGTGGCCTTCAACATTAAAGGTGCACATAGCAGCAGTATCACCACACATATCAGCTGGCAAAGAAAAAGTCTTTGGTCTCACAACCCATTTAAAAAGTGTTTTTTAAAGGCCTAAACCACTTGTACCCACTAGTGAGGGCCCCAGCCCCACTCTGAAACCTCACCATGTATCTTGCCCACCTCATAGAGGCTCCTTCTGAGCATATAAAACCTTCTAACCTAATGTATGTCCCATGGAAAACCATATTCATCATTGCAGTTACCTTTGCTAGGAGGATAAGTGAACTGCAAGCCTTCTGCATAGTCATATTACAGAAGTCCCCACAGGGATGAAGTAGTTCTTAAATCCAACAGAACATCCCTTCCTAAAGTGGTATCTGAATTCCATCTGAATCAGTCAGTGACCCTCCCTGTATCATATCCAGAGCATTCTAGTCCAAAAGAGGAAAACTTGAACAGCTTGGACCTAAAGCGAGTCCAGACTATCTACATGGATGGGACAAAGGATGTCAGATCCCATAGCACCTAGATGTTTGCTATCTATAATGAGGTTGGCAAAGGCAAGCCAGTGACAAAGAGATATATCTCTCACTGAATAGTTTCTTGCATTCAGTTCTACTATGAAAAAGCTGGAAAAATACCACCAAGAGGCTTAAGGGCACATTCCACAAGGGGCATCTTTACCTCTGTGGCATTTTCATGGGGCATCCTATTGTTAGACATTTGCAAAGCAGCTACCTGGAAAACAGCACACACCTTCGCAAAGCTCTACTGTTTGGCCATCCAGTCCAGAAGAGATGTCAGCTTAGGAACTGCTGTCTTGCAAAGCCATATTTCTAACTAGGTTCTAGTCCTAGCCTCCCAAAGTACTACCACAGAGTAGAGCTGTGTGGAATGAGAAAATTGTAAATACATGGCATTTCAATGAAATTTCATGACATTCTGTGAAATTTTGTGGAATTTCATCAGAATTTTGTGGCATTTTTGCAATTTATTAATTTGGTCATAATTCAGCCTCGTATTAAGCTAGAGCTCTGCAATTTGACATGCTTAATGTACTACATATCATTCATGGATGGATTGTCTCAAAATTATAGGTGCTCAAAGTCTGTCATTTTAATTTTTGTGGGAAAATTCATGAAAATTATTTTCTGAATATAGTTCAGCCATCTATTGGGCCAGATATCTTAAATTTGGCATGATTATTTGATGATAGGTGTTCTAATCTGGTGCCAGATGCCATGACATTAGGATGAATTATGTCAAAATTATAGGTGTTCAGAAATCAGTCATTTTATTTCTATGGGAAATCTCATGAGATTTTGAATCTGCATATATCTCTACTGTCTATCGGGCCAGGCATCTTAAATTTGTAATGACTGTTTGATGATAGGTGTTCTAAAATGTGTCCCATTTCATGGCATTAGAATGCATTGTCTCAAAATTATATGTTTTCAAACCCTGTCATTTTATTTTGTGTGGGACAGTTCATAAAAAATGTATCTGCATATAACTCAGGCCTCTTTGGAGCTAGACATGTGTATAATAGCACAAATATCCTTTTTTGTAATGGTTATAGTATCTCCTAAATATGGAGAGAATTGGATTAGAAAGTATTATGCTACCGGGGTTCAAAGGTTTACTATATAAATATTTGCAAAAATTTGTAAAAACTCTCAAAATTGTGGATGTTATAACTTCCCTGCTCTTTCGGGCATAAACTTAACATTTGACATGCAGATCTGATGTGTATCCTGGTGTCTAACACAACTGGATAAATTGGTTTAGCAGGTTTAAATTTACAGTGGAAAAAATATTGGTAACATTTTCTCAAATATGGTAGCATATACAGGAAGCTTCCAGAATTCTTTTTGTGGAATTTAACATTCACAAGGCTCGTACCACTACTTCATTTAATAAACTGGGTTGAGCTTTTTGCAGTTCTGCTGTTCCTCTCTTGGTGACTATTTTGCAACCCCCCTTAGCATAGCCAGACTGACTCAGTAGAATGACTGATTCCATTGATAATCCAGTTTGATCTTTACAGTGACAAAATCCCTTAAAATGAGAGTCGCCTACTCCTTTTACTATCATTATGTCTAGTTGGGATAATCATAATTCTTCCTTCCTTGTGCCCCAGACATTGTCTTCCCCCACTACATCTTTTTGAGTACCTCTAAGTACCAGACTTGCACGTACTGTACATCAGGTTCCCAGGATCATCAATTTACTGAGTGTGATCCTTATATATTCTCCATTCAGTTTGGAATTGTTGATACTCCATGCTTCCTTGGTCCAGCTGGGGGGCTGGGGTATACCTTGGTATGCTACCCAGCATGGCTGTCCATTTCTTTAAAAACTGCACCTCTAACTCTTGCAGCTGGTGACCCTTCTGCATTATCTGCCAAGCATGCCCTTATCCTTTAACTTGAATCCCCCAGATAAGGCTGAGTGAAATTAGCAAATTCCAATGTTATGGAATTTTCAAGAAATTCCACAGTGTTTACAAAGACTCATGGAATTTGACTTTAGGTACATATGTTATTTTGCAATTTGTTTGGCAGCAATCAGTTAATAACATTGACACACAGTCCCCTTTTAAGGTCTAAGAACCTGCCAAATTTAATGGTATTGCATTGTCTAGTTTTAAAGTTTCATGGGTTTATAAATTTGCAGTTTGCAATCTTGCAAAATTTAATTGTCAAATTTTGTGAAAATTTGACTACTTTTAATCCAGTCCCATTTAAAGCTGTAAAAATGAACCATGTCAGAAATTATCATGTGGTATAGTAGTTTAAATGTCTCAAATCTCATTCAATTTGGATATTTTGTTTTAAAATTAGAGGGCACTAACAAAAATGTACATTTTGGCAACATGTTTGGCAGGCTGTAACTCAGTCCCATTTGAAGCTAGAAATCTGAAACTGTGTGTGTGTGTGTGTGTGTATATATATATATATATATATATATATATATATATATATATGTATATATATATATGTATATGTATATACTATATATATAGAGAGAGAGAGAGAGAGAAAGAGAGAGAGAGGGTGATAAGCTGTATACCTGTAAACTTTTATAACATTTCAACAAATGCTATCAAAATTATACTAAAAAACAAAATCTAAGTTTTTGGCAAAATGTTAAGCTACTCAGCCCCTTTTGAAGTCTGAGACTTACAATGTGGTGCACATACCTACAATGTACATTTATTTAAATCCTGAAACTGTGGAGAAATTTGGCTAAGAAATTTTAAAATGAGATCAAAATAAATGAAAATTAAATTTTTATTAAATGTTTGGCCACCCATAACTCCACCTCCTTTCAACCTACAAATCTGATTTTGGTACACTTAAGTATGCTGTCCTTAACTATCAACATACCAGACTTGGAGTCAGTGGGATTTGGGGTTTTAAAATTAGATTAAAATAACTGAAACATGAAATCTGACAAAATTACATGGAATTGTTATGCAACTTCTTGAAATTCTACAGATTTGGAATGTGATTCTCTGGGCATTCTGCAGGTGGAATTTAACATTCTGCACAGCTCTACTCCAGAGTCTACATAAAATGTAAACGTTTCAGTGAGGGATTCCTGGGGTTAGAAGAAAAATTAGTCACCATGGTAATGTTGCTTCTTTTTAAGGGATCCCTCACTATGTTTACACTCCATACCCTACCTCCCCTTGAGACTACCCAAGATCCAAAACAATACCGGAATTTAATAAAAGAACTGGACAATCCCTTGAGAGCTAAGCCTCACATAAAAATGTGTAATGACAGGGGAGAGCTCCTTGATCCAAAAGCATCAGCTCAGCTGTTAAATCACTATTTTCTAACACTGCCAGATATTGCCATTCCAGCTGGTTTACCAGTACAAACTGATTCAGTTAACAAAACAATTAATAATGAAAATTGTCCCCTTTTTTATTTTAAGAAAATAAAAATTTCAGGAGTCAGGGATGAGTTTACAAAATTAAACATAAATAAATCATATGGTATGGATAACACAGAAGTTAAATTTATTAAAGATGCAGTAGAAGTTCTATCACCAATACTGACTGATTTATTTAACCAAAGCTTGATGGAAAATGTTTTCCCCTCCAGTTGGAAAGTAGCAAAAATAGTACCCATATTTAAGGGGGGGTGCCTCTATGATCCCTCAAACTACAGACCAATAGCAGTCCTCTCCATCCTCTGCAAGTTGATGGAACGGATGGTGTTCGGCCAACTGTACAGTTAACTAGAAAAATACTCAAAACTGACAAAATACCAACATGGTTTTAGGGCAGGCTATTCAACTTGCACTGTGCTCATGGACCTCTTGGATAAAGTGGCAGTGGCCCTGGATGGGGGGAGTCCATGGGCGCAGTGTTTGTTGACCTGTCCAAAGCCTTTGACTTGTTGACCACCATCTACTATATGAGAGGATGGAGAGGACCGGGATAGCTTCTAGGTCTTTGCAATGGTTTAAATCATAGTAGAGCCAAAGGAAACAGCAAGTAGTAATAAATGGACATTTTTCAGAAGTGGGGAGCATATCAAGAGGTGTCACCCAAGGTTCAGTCCTGGGGCCGTTACTGTTCCTGTTATATATTAATGAATTACCTACCAAAATAAATAACACACAAATTAGGCTTTATGCTGATGATACAGTACTTTTAGCATCAGCAGAATGTCAAGGTGAAATGATGGCAAAACTACAGTTGGACTTTGACATTTTGCAGAACTGGTTTTCCAGTTCCAAACTTGTGTTAAGTGACAAAAAAACTCAGGTTATGTACTTCAACAAATAAACTACAAAGGTTATTAAAAAAACAGACTGGAGACAAGGATATAACAATGAGGGATGGAAAAAAATGGTAGTTACAAATCAGTACAAATATTTAGGTGTATAGATCGACCATACCTTATCCTTTTCAGCTCATATTAATGACACAATAAAGAAAGTTAACAACAAAATAGGGG
This sequence comes from Neoceratodus forsteri, assembly GCA_016271365.2. Taxonomy (NCBI): domain Eukaryota; kingdom Metazoa; phylum Chordata; order Ceratodontiformes; family Ceratodontidae; genus Neoceratodus; species Neoceratodus forsteri. Next base: position 759,096,148 of record CM057455.1, on the reverse strand, counting down.
CATTGCGCAGGTCATCAGGGATATTAAATCAACAAACCCAGAGGTTAATTGCAAATCATTAATAATGCCTGTTCTAGAATATGGAAATATGGTGTATAATTGTGTGGGTCAAAAACATTTAAACAAATTTGTTATATCATATAATCAATTGGCAAGATTTGTCATAAACTGTAGTTTTAATACCCATCATTGCACTTTGTACAAAGACCTAAACTGGGACAGTTTACCAGTATGGTTAAAAAAACAATATTCAGGATTTATAAAATAAAAAATGAGATGATAGATGAAAACATGGACTTGTCCTCTGTTTGTAAGAGTTATCTATATACTTTAAGGGATGTGAAGCACAGGGATAATATTTTCCCCAAAATTAACACAACATATGGCACTATGACATTCGAGGCACAGGTGGTGAATATTTGGAATAAAATCCCCCCTCACTTAAGAAAAGTAACTAAATTTATCACAGTTCAAAATATGTCTAAGCGATGTATTTTTTACTGAATGTACTTGTTTCTTATGAGGTTTTAAACAAGCAGAGATAGAAGTTACAGTCTGTTGAATGAATAATTTTATTTTGTCTTGTATGATGTTAAGTATTGTTTACCGTGTGTCAATTTAGAGCGAGTATGCTGTATGTATAGTTGTATGTTACTGAGTGTTTGATAACTTTGATAACCTATTGTAAACTGAATACTTCTACACAGGACAACTTTGAAAATAGGTCCTTTGACCTAAAGTTTTGGGTACTTTCAGAACCTAAAATAAGAATCAGTTACTGTATAATTGAGGTTGCTTGAGCATTATTATTGCAGTTACTACATTAATAAGTTTGTTCTTATTGCTTATATGATACATTTTCATAAGTCTGCTTCAATTTGTTTGGTGTTTTTAAAAGTTCTATAAATTTCTCATAAGACATAAGGAATTATATGATTCATTGTTAGGTCTAGGGACCCCCTTAAAATACAAAGTAAGCAGACACTTCTTATTTCTTTCTTATTTTTTCTTATTTTCTTATTTCTATGGCTTTTTCTGCTTTTGTTCCCCCATTTCCATTTCCTGAATTATATTTATTTGCACAGTACCTTTTTATCAACCATAACAGCTGTTCCTCTTTTTTCTACCTGATTCTTCCCTACCTCAGTCATTGTACCTTTGCTGCATTTTTCCCCTTTGATATTTCCTTGCGCATGTGCAGCAAACATTTTGTTACAAGAATGGCATTTCAAAGGTGTGTCTCTGTCAGGTACTATGCAGCTCAGGTTGAGATGGCCTCAACAGTGACAGTCAAATGATCAACAAGGCTTATTATGATGCTGCTCTGCCAATCAATGGGTGGAAACTTTGTATAGTTGAAAAAAGGCAGCTGTGCCTGTGAGACAGCAGCTGCAGCCTCTCATCTACATTATATCACATAGCAACCAGCTTAGCCGTGTCAGTTATGATCAGGCTCCACAATCCCTTGAAAATAAGAAATTACACCTACTGCCGTACATTCACCCATCTCTCAATCACTTCCCCAGAGCAGCAGTCCCTTGAAATGAAGAAATGCTTCCCACTGCTGAAACCAGCATGCCTCCTGACCCCTTCCTCATACCAGGTCCCTCAAAAGTAGTCCCACCCACTGCCGTACTCCTGCCCATCTCCAAATCGCTTTGCCAGTGCCGTGGTCCCTCCTTGAAAAATAAAACATTCCACCCTCTACTGTATACCTTCCCACCTCCTGATTACTTCATCAGTGCCTGGTCCACATCCCTCAAAACAAGTCAGACCCTCTGCTGTGCACCTTCCCACCTTCCAATTCCTTCCCCAGTGCCGCTGCCTCATGAAATGAAGAAATCTCTTTCACTGCTAAAACTTGCCCACCTCCCAATTGCCTCCCTGGTGCGATGGTCCCTTAAAAAGAAGACATCCCATCCTCTACTATATACCTGCCACTTCCTGATTACTTCCTCAGTGAACTGTCCCTATCCCTCAAAAGAAATCCCACCTGCTGCCTTCTAACCACCAACCTCCCAATCACTTCCCCAGTGCCATCTAGTTTTCGTTTTTAGCAATTGTAACCTGAAAAGCAGAAAACCATCCATTGATGTTTTCTGAAGACACCCATCCACACCACATCCACACTACCCTGACCCCCCACTCAGTACCCACCATTCCCTCCCCAACACCTCACTCACCTAGAAATGGTCCACCACTGCTCTGCAACAAAACATGTCCTTATCCAATGTCAACTGGGAACTGATGAAACAAGGTAAGTGTGGTCAACTGATTTTTAATGCATTTTGAAATTTTGCTCATAACTTCATAATTTTTTTATATTTTGTCACCAAATTTTCAACATGGCATTTTTTAGATCCATCTCATGAATATATTAGGTAAATTTTTCAAATAAGACCCAAAAAGTGATTTTGCAGTCATGCTGCAAAATCACATTTTGGGGTGGATTTAAAAAAGTTCACCTAAAAGGTTTGTGAAGTGGAGTCATAAAGACTATGGCCCAGATATTCAAACTTTGCCAGGCTGTGGTGCAAGCTTGGGCACAGCACAACTTGGCTGCACAGGGGTGTGGACTGGGCGATATTCAACAGAGCTGTGCCATGGCTCAGCAACATTAAATATGGCACCCTGGCCACCCCCAGTGTGCATGGTGCAGTGGCACTGCACCAGCGCAAGTGGCCAGAGTGGAGCATGGGGATGCGCTAGCACAAGTTCCATTGCGCCATGCACAGCAACCATGATATTCAAAAGTTGACATGCAAATGGGGCCATAATGTATGCAAGGTGCACATGGGGCCATTTGCATGTCATTATGGCCCCATTTGCATGCAGGTGCACTGATCCCTGATGACAGGCAGCAGCCATCGGGGACCGACACCTCCTGCACACCAATCGTGGGCATTTGAAAAAAAAAAAAGAATTCCATCCAATATCCCTGGTGGTCCAGTGGACTGCTATCTGCTCGATTGCAGGCATTTGTAAAAAATAGAAGAATTCATCCTATATCCCTGGTGGCCAGTGGACCGCTATCTGCCCGATCACGGGCATCTGTAAAAAGATAGAAGAATCCATCCTATATCCCTGGTGGTCCAGCGGATCACTATCTGCCCGATCATGGGCACTTGTAAAAAGATAGAAGAATCCATCCTATATCCCTGGTGGTCCAGTGGACCGCTATCTGCCCAATCGCGGGCATCTGTAAAAAAAAGAGAAGCTATTCTGTCCTGTATCCCTGGTGGTCCAGTGGACCACTATCTGCCCAATCGCGGGTATATGTAAAAAAAAGAGAAGCTATTCCATCCTATAACCCTGGTGGTCCAGTGGACTATTATCTGCCCAATCACGGGCATCTGTAAAAAAAAAGAGAGAAGCTATTCCATCCTATATCCCTGGTGGTCCAGTGGACCACTATCTGCCCCATCGCGACATGTGTAAAAAGAAAATAATTCCAATATCTCTGGTGGTCTAGTGGTACCCCCCACCCACCCACTGAGCCCCACCACCCCGCTCCCGCTGTCAGCTGGTGGGCAGTAGTACCCCACCCACCTGCCGCCCTGCCGCCCACCGATTGACACCTAGGTAGGGCTGCACGCCCATTGGTTCATAGTGTGAGCCAATTGGTGTGCAGCCCCTACTGTACTACACATTTCAGATATGTGAATGAATCATTCACCTGTGTGCAGCCCTACTGAGGTGTCAGTCGGCGGGCGGCAGAGCAGCAGGCGGGGTGGTACTGCTGCCTGCCTGCTGACTGAGGGGAGTGGGGTAGGGGCCCAGTGGGTGGTGGGGGTACCACTAGACCACCAAGGATATTGGAATTATTTAGTTTTACACATGCCCACGATGGCAGGATAGCGTCCACTGGACCACCAGGGATATAGGATGGAACAGCTTCTCTTTTTTTTACAGATGCCCGTGATGGGGCAGATAGTGGTCCACTGGACCACCAGGGATGTTGGAATTCATGTATTTTTTTACAAATGCCCATGATCGGGCATGGGGGGATGCCACCAGGTGCAGCCAGAACTCAGGTGGCCACCCACAGGTGGCAGCTTCCATTTTTCCCCCTGCAATGCAGCAGCTCACTTGTGGATGGCCATCAGTTATTCCTTTTTTTGGGGGTGTAACTTTGTGCTGGCGCAGGTAGGGCTGGTGCATGCATGGCTCTGCACATCCCGGCTGAATATCAGGCTGTGTAGAGTATGCATGGGCACGCCCGTCCTACCTGTGCCTGCATACATTACTGATGCACTCCTGCGCATTAGGATTTGTGCACTTTTCCCTTTTGAATATTGTGCCTGGTGTGCATCAGTGGGTTGCACATGGTACAACACTGTTGCGCCATGCGCAACCCTTTTGAATATCTGGGCCTATGTTGAAAATTTGGAGTCACAATCTTGAAAAACATCAAAGTTATGAAGATACAGTATGTTGAAAATTTTCAGCATTTACTCTTAACTTTGTTCAGTACTCTTTGACCCCAGATTTTCAATTTAGTCTTACACAAGGTACTGTAGGTGAACATTTCCAAATCTGTCCCAAAAGGTGAAATCATAGTCAATCTGCAAAATCATAATTTGGGCTGGATTTAAAAATTTCACCTACCAGGTTCATGAAGTGGGGTCATAAAAAGAATATGCTGAAAATTTGGTGTCAGAATTTAAACAAGCACCAAAGTTATGTTCAGCATTTTCAATGTTCACTCTTATGTTTTGGTGATTTTGAATATGCATTATACAATTATGCAATATACATGCATTTTGTGTGTGTCCCAAACATGGTCTCTTTAAGCAATCAAAGATTTAGTATTGACAAATGTTCATTTGGCCTTTGTATTTGTAACAGATTTTACATCCTTTTACCTTTTCTACCCCTCTGATGACATCAACAAGCTCTTTAATTTCTGCTAACTCTTTATTGCCAATATATTTGGATATTGTACTAATTGGTTTTATTTGCCATTATTTTTCTTAGTGTTAGGTGTAGTATGAAGGTTTCCACCACCTCTAACTATATCCTTTAACAACTTCTTGTAGCTTATTTAGGAGATTTTCAAGAATGATTCTTTGTGATGCTGGATGGAGGCCCACCGAGCCTCTCCTGGCTCCAAAACTCAACTCTTGCAGAAAAAGATATTGAAAAGGTGGTAGAGGCCACCTGTGAAGTTAAAAAAGATGGGTCTTCTCTCTTCGAATCTTTTTTTTCTGACTAAATAAACTTTATTGAGATAGAGCAAAACCTAGACATACAATAGAAGGTAAGAGAAATTGAAGCAAATCCAGGAATTAATTATTTTACAAATAATGTCGAACAACAACAAAAGAACAACTCATCCCCTGACCCCTGCCATCCACACCCACTCTCCCCCTTCCTCCCAATGACTGGAGGAAAAAATAAAACCTTAGAAAAGTATAACATAGAAAATCCAACCTGGTATGTGCCCATCAGTCAGTTGAATAAAACCAAGGAGCTAAGAACCATGCATTCATGTTCTTAATATAACATATAATGGTTACCATATATGGTTGTATAAAGAAGTTCTACCAGACATGCAGGCTATAAAGAATTCCACTTGCAGAGTGAACAACATATCCATATACCATTTCAGGAACTGAGGAGTACATTGGTCCAACCAATGCAGGAGGATAACTTTTTAGCATATGCTGAAATCAAGGCCATATGGGGGTTTTGGTTGCCAATCAGGGTATCATTATAATCACCCAAAATACATATTGCAGGGAGAAAGACATCTGACAACCCCAAGAGAGGGTCTAGATGAGATCTAATGGAATTCCAAAAGGGGGTAACAGTCTCACAGGACCACAAGATGTGGAGTAAAGTGCCCAGCTCTTTGCCACATCTGGAGCAAGAATCAATGGGTAAGCGACCCATCTTATGCAATTTAACTGGGGGTGTAATAAAGGTTATGGATAATCTGGAATTGCATAAGACGGAATCTGTCCCACTTAATAAACTTATATAAGTGCTTCCAGATGGCTGACCAATTTCTAGAGGAATTAGAAGCTGGAAGAGCTTGGTCCCACTAATAGAACCTAGGCCCTTCTTTGGCAGTCAAATATTCCTGCAGAGATCAGTAAAAATATGAGAGAAGATGGGAGGTAGGAGCCGTATAAAAAAAAGGGAGAACTGAACTACCTAGAGGACTAATCCATGGGTCTGAGCCAAATAATTTGAAGATCATGAGTGACAACTGGAAATATCAAAAACATGACGAGGCAGACCAGTTATATAAAGTACAGGTGTCCTTAAAGGAGAGTAATTTTCAATGATAAATGAGATCTTCAACTGTGTCCACACCCATGCCTGGCCAAAACCCCTTAGTAAGAGTCTGGCCAGTTATCTGAAAATTAGGGTCCCCAAATAAAGGTTGTGAGGTGTCTTTATATTGGCAAATCTTGAGCAGTGAACATAATTGTAAAGGAGTTCAGAGAGATGCCTCTAAGGGTGTATCCTGCAAGGAATGGGAAAGATTTTTCCTGGAAAGGTAAGAGAGTGACCAAATATCCAAACCATTAGTGGAGCACAGGGAATGCTCTATATCTACCCAACAGGGTACATATGATGTAGACATATCCCCTCTTGATGGTCCCAACCAGTAAGAAAGTCTTGTAAGATGTATGGTCAGGTAGTATAAAAATAAATTGGGAGCTTGTAAATCACCATCCTGCTTTGCAGGCATTAACATGGACAGAGCCTGATAAGATGTTTTGCCCAATGATAGGAAAGAAGTAAGAATCCTATGCACTTGGGTAAACCATGCCTGAGGGAGGGCAGAGTTACACTTCTGAAGGGGATATGGTTAATGGGGCAAAATGTTCATTTTTATAACATTCAATCAGACCCACAATGAGAGAGGTAGCAGGGACCAATGGTCCAAGTCCACTTTAATATGGGATACTATGGAATCGAGATTGAATTGCTTCACCTTGACAGGTGAGGTACTGAGGTAGATCCCCAGGTATTTCAGTTTATTCCTTCTACATGTAAGGTCCAAGTGTTCAATATCTGCTTCAAAAGTATTACTGATGAGAGGGATGACCTCACTTTTAGCAATGTTTAATTTATAGTTGAAAAATAATCCAAACTGAGAAATGATCTGTAGGGTAGCAGGCAGGGAAGTAGCAGGCAAAGAAATGTGCAATAATATATCGTCAGCATATACAGACAACTTATAATCCAAATGGCTGACTGAAATATCATGAACCTGAGGGGAAAAATTGAGTCTGCGGATTAAGGGTTCCAAAAAAAAACTAAATAAATAGGAGGAAAGGGGGCATCCTTGACTGGTGCCCTGGTGAAGGAAAAATTAGGTGGTAGGACTCTATTACAAAGTATACAGGCTGATGGAAACTGGAAGGGGACAAGGTCAGTTGTGTTCCAGGACAGTAGCTGCTTCTTGTTGTTTTCACAGGGTTCTTGTGGATTTTACTTGGTAGAAGGTTATTTCTTTTCTTTCTTACTTCTAAGGGGTTAGCAGGGTATTGTTTTGGGGGATGTTGGAAGTTTGAAAACTGGTTTGGTGGCTGTAAGTGGGCTCATTTGTTGGATGTTTCACTGTGTAACAGGCTGCGCTGGTGGAGGCCTATTTCTTCTGATTTAAAGCCTATTTGGTGGGAGTTGCTTGGGCCTGGTTATTTGACTTGGAGACCTATATCTGTTAATTTAAAACCTATTTTGATGTGTTGTTAGTGAAGCTGATTAAATTGGATACCTGTTTCTTTTGGCAGCAAACATATTTTGGGGGCTTTGAGTTGAATTTTGATTCCTTGTTGCTGACTTCAGTAGCTGCAAAGATTACTGTATAGTGGGGGAAGGGTGTTAATGGTCTGGCCAGGTCTCACTCAGCTAATTGACTGGAGGCAGAGCTGAATCAGGTTTGTGGTGTTGGCTGCTTTGTCTTCTCAGAAGGAACTGGAAGGGGACAGGATCAGTTGTGTTCCAGGACAGTAGTTGCTTCTTGTTGTTTTCACATGGTTTTTGTGGATTTTACTTGGTAGAAGGTTATTTCTTTTCTTTCTTACTTCTAAGGGGCTAGCAGGGTATTGTTTTGGGAGCTGTTGGAAGTTTGAAAACTGGTTTGGTGGCTGTAAGTGGGCTCATTTGTTGGATGTTTCACTGTGTAACAGACTGCGCTGGTGGAGGCCTGTTTCTTCTGATTTAAAACCTATTTGGTGGGAGTTGCTTGGGCCTGGTTATTTGAATTGGAGACCTATATCTGTTAATTTCAAACCTATTTTGATGTGTTGTTAGTGAAGCTGATTAAATTGGATACCTGTTTCTTTTGGCAGCAAACATATTTTGGGGGCTTTGAGTTGAATTTTGATTCCTTGTTGCTGACTTCAGTAGCTGCAAAGATTACTGCATAGTGGGGGAAGGGTGTTAATGGTCTGGCCAGGTCTCACTCAGCTAATTGACTGGAGGCAGAGCTGAATCAGGTTTGTGGTGTTGGCTGCTTTGTCTTCTCAGAAGGAACTGGAAGGGGACAGGATCAGTTGTGTTCCAGGACAGTAGTTGCTTCTTGTTGTTTTCACAGGGTTCTTGTGGATTTTACTTGGTAGAAGGTTATTTCTTTTCTTTCTTACTTCTAAGGGGCTAGCAGGGTATTGTTTTGGGAGCTGTTTGAAGTTTGAAAACTGGTTTGGTGGCTGTAAGTGGGATCATTTGTTGGATGTTTCACTGTGTAACAGGCTGCTCTGGTGGAGACCTATTTCTTCTGATTTAAAACCTATTTGGTAGGAGTTGCTTGGGCCTGGTTCTTTGGCTGCTGGGCTTGGAGGGGAGACACAGGCTGATACACCTTCTCGAGATGGTGTCTGCTATAACCCACCCTCCCCACCCCTCCTCCCAGAGTCTCTCTAAGAATTTATAGGGGAACACCTGCCCTGCAATTGAGGAAAAGGCTGCAGGTGCAGCTTATGTAGTTCTAGCCACTGGGGTTGGATTTAAAGGCTGGGAGAGAGGAGCTTAGGAGTTGTTCATTTCCCTTATAAGTTTACTGTGTTGTACTGCACCTAGTAACAGGATACCGGTGTACTGTGGGACTGTATCTAAGATTAGTGGGAGACCTGATTAGGCAGTAGGGGTGAATCTTGGACTGGGGGTAATCTGGTGGCTCACCCAAGGAAACCTACTTGGAAGGGGATGGAACCACACGTAATTAGGGCCGGCATCTTTGGGAGGGTTGTGGGGTGCACAGGGTGTGGAGCAGCCATGACACTGGACTGGGCTTGGAAGTTTGGTGATTGCCCAGTGTGCTACCAGCTGGCACAGCTTAGGGAGGAGGTTGCGGGGATAAGGAGACGGCTGGGGAAGGGGAGGTATGGTTGGGAAGGGGCATGGGGATCTCACAGTTGCACCAAGCACTGGGGTGGGGCATAGGGAAGGAGGTGCAGGAGAATACTCAGGGGTCATGAGGGACCCTGGCAGAGGGTCCAGTATGACGCCACCATGAAGCAAGGCAGGTAACTGGGGACCCTCACAAAGGAGGGACAGAGGGACAACATTCCTGTGGAAGTAGGCAGATGGCTGGGCTGGATGAAGGAAGGCGGGAGGTGATCACACCTACACTCTGTAACCGCTTCCATCCTCTTCTTCTGCCCGAGGATGAGGGGTGATGTAGCCAAACAGGGGTGGTTAGAGATGGAAAGGAGTTGGGGCAGGAGGCAGGGGCCGGATGAGGAAGAACAGGGGAGACCGGGAATGCAGGAAAATGGGGGGAGCAGTGAATCAGAGCAGGAGGGGCAGGGGGAAGAGGGAGAAAAGGGCAAGGAGAAGGACCAGTTGGGAGGAAAGGTAAAGGAGAAGGACCAGAAGTACAAGGAGGATTCAGTAAAGGAAGCTGAGGGTTTAGGCCAGGGGAACACGACAAGCAAGGAGGGACTAAATGGAGACAGGAAGGAAGGGAGGACGAGCCAAGCTAGTTTAGCAGATGGGGGAGAAGGACCAGTCACGAGCAGTGAGGGGGGAGTTAGGCAAGGTACAGAAGGATACTCAGGAGGAGGAGAGGCATAGGATTGAGGAGGGGTGGCCAGGGTAAATAAGGAGGGGTGGTGCAAGGTGGCACCAGATAGGGGAGGAACAAGGAGCCGGGCTGGGGTGGAGGGTCTGGTAGAAAGGATGAGGACATGGAAGGGAGGGAAATGGAGGAAAAGGAGCGGTCAGAGTGCTCCTGTTGGGGATTCTATGATCAGGGTATCAAATGAGATAGGGAGGAGAAGCCTGGCCAGTTAGAACAAAATGCTTCCTGGACTAACTGTGCAAGGCTAAGCACGAGGTATATCAGCTGGCAAAGGATTGTGGGGTTCCCGGACATACTGGTCCACCTGGGTACAAATCACATTGAGGAAATAGCGAGCTAGAGATACAAGCAAGATTCAGGGTGCTTGCCAGGGTCTGTCATGACATAGGATGCACAGTTCCTTCTCAGAAATCCTAGCGAGCAAGGGCTAGTGGGGAACACAAAGGAAGATTAGGAGATAAACCATGGCTCAGGGGAGTGGTGTAGGCCAGAGGGTATGGGTTGATGGGGATTGGGGGAGACCTGGGAGGATAAGGAGCTGTATGCTGAGATAGACTCCATCTCAATTTGAGGAGGGAATCCTGTTGAAAATAGAGGGGTTCATTGGTGAAAGTGGGGTTTAAACTTGTGAAGGGGAGGATGGGAGAAAAGGCTGCCAAGGGGTGCCAATAAAGGAGGACTCTGTCCCCCTGGGGAGCTGGAGGATTGTGGAAAAGGCCGACTGGTAAAGTGCAGACCGGGAAAACAGACCTCCATGGGAACACGAGCAGGGGAAATGGAAGTATAGGAAAGGTGGAAAGTAGTCCCAAAATGCCAGGAGCTTGGGCAATAAAATGCCTGAGCTTCAGGAGATGCTAACTGAGGGAGCGTGGATGGCAGCGGTCACTGAGACCTGGACCACTGCAGGATACGACTGGGACCTGAACCTGAGGGTTACATATGCTCAGGAAGGACGGGGGAGGAAGGGAGGAGGGTAGCAATGATAGTCAAAAACTGCATTGGCATAAGGGGAGTAGAGGAGGCGGATGGAACTGTGGAGGCGATTTGGGTCGACCCAGTAACAAGGAGAAGCAAGAGAGTAAAGAAATAGGAGTGGTGTATAGACCCCTGCCCTGGCGGAGGAGCTGGAGGAGAGTCTGGTGGCAGATGTTGGGAGACACTGCAGACTGGGCAGAGGAACGGTGGTGGTGTTGGGGGACTTAAACATGCCAGGAACAGACTGGGAGACAATGACATCCTCTGTGACCAGGGAACAGAGGTTGTTGGATGTCTTTAAAGACGCGATCCTAACTCAGCAGGTGGGGAACCGACCAGGGAGGTGTTGGTACTGGATGTGGTCCTGGCAGACAGTGACCAGATTGGGGGCCTGGAGGTAAGGGACCCATTGGCAGGGAGTGACCATGCCATGGTCTGGTTCTGCCTGGACCTAGGAAGGCTAGAAGGCTGCACAAAGACGGAGGTAACTGACTTCAGGGGGACAGATTTTAAGGAAATGGGAAGGATCCTTAAGGAGCATTTGGATGTGATTGGGTCAGACATGGATGCTGATAGTAGGTGGGAAATCATCAGAGAGGGTGCAGGATGCTACCAGCACCTGTGCAAGAGTAAGACAAAATGCGGTAGGGCCCGAAAACCTGCTGGTGGACCAGAGAGGTCCAGGAGGAGGTGGTGATGAGAAGGCAAGCTAACAAGCACTCAAGTGCCCAAGGAGTGAAAGGGACGAGGGAGTAAGGAGCTGATGGCTAGAAGGGCCTAGGGTGGTGAGGGCGGCTAAGGCAAGGAAGGAGCAGAACCTGGCCAGGGAAATTAGGAGAGGGAACAAGGGGTTCTTTAGATACATTAGGGAAAAATGAAAGGTGAAGGGGCAGATTAGCAGGATTAAATCAGTGGAGAGATGGGCACAAGACCCGGGGGAGCAGGCTGAGGTACTAAATGAGTACTTCACCTTAGTTTTCACCAAGGAAAATGGGGGTGCTGCATCATACATGGGAGGAGACAGAGATACTGAGGAGGGGGGGACCCTTACCAATCGGGCGGTCTGGGGAGAGGGGAGGCATCACTGGCATGAGGGGAGGGCTACAGGGAGAAGAGGTACCGGAAGTGGAAATCACAGCAGAGAGTGAGGGAAGCCTCAGCTCCCTTAAGACGGAGAAAGCACGGGGCCAGATAAATTACATCCCAGAGTGCTGAAGGAACTTCATGGATGTCCTGGCGAAACCCCTGGCGGGGCTTTTCACCATCTCTCTGAGGACAGAGTGGGTGGCCCAGGACTGCAAGGTGGCGCATATAGTCCCTATCCACAAGGGGGGATCAAGGGAGGTGGCAGGGAACTACAGGCCTGTCAGCTTGACATCGGTGGTTGACAGGGTGATGGAGGGCATTGTCAAGGAGAGGCTGGGGGACCTGGAAAAGTCAGGGTGCCTGGATGATAGACAGCATGGATTCATCCCGGGGAAATCATGTCAGACAAACCTTGTGGAGTTCTATGACTGGGTGACGAGTGCCTTGGACCTGGGTAGACCAGTGGACGTCCTCTTTCTAGACTTCAGCAAGGCATTTGACTCTGTTCCTCACATGGGTCTGTTGGATAAGCTGAGAGAAATGGGGTTGGGGAACCAGATGATAAGTTGGATAGGCAATTGGCTCCAGGACCGGACCCAGAGGGTCATAGTTGGTGGGACAGTCTCATCCCCAAGGAGGGTCATTAGTGGGGTCCCACAGGGATCAGTCCTTGGGCCCCTCCTGTTCAACGCCTACATCTCTGACATAAGGACAGGAATCAGGAGTGAGATGAGTCTCTTTTCGGATGACTCAAAACTGGGGGCAGTAGTGGATGGGGAGGAGGGAAGGGTGGCCCTACAGGGGGATCTGGAGGCTCTGGAAAGATGGTCTAGAAAGTGGAAGCTGAGGTTCAATGCAGGAAATGCAAGGTACTCCACCTGGGGGCCAGAAACCAGAGCCAAGTGTACACCATGGGGGAGGGAATGCTACAAGTCTTGATGGCTGAGAGGGACCTGGGGGTGGTGGTGGGTGCCAAGATGAACAACTCTGAGAATTGTAGGAGGGCAGCAGCCAAGGCCAACAGGATGCTGGGATGCATCGCTAGGGGGATCACTTCCAGAAGGAAGGAAGTGATACTCCCTCTGTTTAACCACTTGATGAGGCCGCACCTTGAGTACTGCATGCAGTTTTGGAGGCCACACTTAAAGACGGACATTAAACTCATGGAGAGGGTCCAGAGGAGGGCAACCAAAATGATTTGGGGCTTGGGGGACAGGACCTATGAAGAGAGGCTCGAAGAGCTAAATATGTACACATTGGAAGAGAGAGAAGGGACCGGGGGGACATGATAGAGGTCTTCAGGTACATGAAGAGGGTAAATAGGAGAGGAACAGTCAGGGTGCTTGAAGGAAAGAGGAGGGGCCATTAGAGGGCATGGGTGGAAGCTGGAGGGAGATTCAGGGAGAAAGGAGGAGGTGCTACTTCACTGAGAGGGTGGTGGAGCCATGGAATGCACTGCCTAGGGGCTGGTGGAGGCAGAGACGGTGGAGGGGTTCAAGAGGGGTGGGACAGGTACAGGGGAAGGGTTCTGGAAGCAAAATCCAATGCAGCAAGAATATCCGGAACTGGGATGGGAGAAGCCAGAGAAGGCGAGGGGGGCAGCAAGGTCAGCACCCAGGGTGGGGGCTGACCAAATGAGCAGACACGAAAGACCGTTAGGCCTATTCTGCTGGCATTTTAGTATGTTAGTAAAGGAGTAAAGCATGCTTACCCATTCTATAAATTCTCAGGAAATATGGTATTTGGGTAGGAGGGTAAGTAAATAATCCCATGAGACCCTATCAAAGGCCTTTTTGGCATCCAGAGACACCAATGCCACAGGAGTGGGGGAGTCACTGGATGCTGAAATGAGATAGGAGAGCTTTCTGAGATGATCAGCCAACAGCCTGCCCTTCACAAAGCCGACCTGCTCCCTACTTATGGGTGATTCCCATACCTGTCCCAACAGCAAGCCAACACCTTGGCAAGAATCTTAAAGTCTACATTAATGAAGGAGATTGACCTGTAGTCGGAGACAAGTAGGGGATCACAGCCTGGTTTAGGGATGACCACAACAGTGGCTGCCTTAAGAGATAAGTATGATAGGCCTTCTTTGAAAATGAAATTAAATGTATCTAGAAGAATGGGGGCTACTTGAGATTTGAAAGCCTTATAAAAATTGAAAGTGAACCCACCCGGGCCAGGGGACTTATCTGATGAGAGTGCATCAATTGCCTGGGAAATTTCCTCTGGGGTCAAGGAAGCTTGCAAAAATTCTACTTGGAAGTCATCTAATTGGGGGAGTGATATATCTTGAAGAAAGATCTTAAATTTATCAGGACAAAAAGGAGTAGAAGACGGAGCATATAGTTGTTGGATAAAAAACTTTAAAAGCATCAACAATGTCCTGAGGAGAGGTGAGAAGGTGACCTGAATCTGTGCGAATTAAAGAGACAATCTTATCCATGACCTGAGAACATAATTGAAGGGCAAGTAATTTTCCTGCCTTCTCCCGCTGATCAAAATACTTAACTTTAGATCTCAATATAAGATGCTCTGCTTTCTCCCCTATTAAGGTATTGTACTGAAATCAAAGACCTTCTAGTAACTCCCAATCTGAATGGGAGGAATTTTGGGAAAGGTGTCCCTCGAGGGCTTTAATCCAGTTTAACAAGGAAGATAAGGCAGCTGAATGCTGCTTCTTTTCTCTTAGTAGCTAAGCAAATTAGTTCCCCCAAAGGGCACATTTCAAGGCCCCCGTAGCATGCCAAGTTGAGACACTGAGGACGAGTTCAGTTCCATAAAAGTAGTGAAAAAAGACTGAAGATCTTGGAGTAATTCCTCTGACTTGAGTAGCTGGTTATTCAATGTCCAGACTTCATCTCTTTCTGTTAAAAGGGTAGGGTTCAGCTGAACATGGGCAGGATGGTGGTCAGAAATAACCTTGGCTGAATAACAACATGAGGCAGCCCCAGGGAGATGGTCAACTCCAATCAGGAAGTAGTCAAGTCTAGAGAAGGAGTTGTGCGGGATGGAATAAAAGAAATATTCTCGACTGTGTGGAAACAATGCTTGCCATGGGTCTACCAAACCCACCGAATCCATGAATTCTAGAAGGGCCAACTGCCCAGGTGAGAGGGCCTGCTGAGCTCTACCAGTTTTATCCAGGTCATTGCTAAAAACCATATTCCAGTCACCCTCAAGGGTGATTGGGAGAGAGATCCAGGGGGCCAAACTGGACATTAGAGCAGTAAAAAAACAGGATCATCACTTGTAGGGCCATATACGGCTCCCAAGATCACCTCCAAGTGGCCAACAAGAGCCCAGAGAATAGCATAATGGCCTTGAGGGTCTGGTATTCCCTGAATGAGATGGAAATGGATTTTCCTGGCACTAAGAATGGCCACCTCCTCTTATGGGTGTCAAGACCTGCCCCAAAAGCCTGTTCCACCCAGGATTGCCTAAGAAGGAGAACCTATGATGGAAGCAGGTGAGTTTCTTGTAAGAAGGCCACATCAGTTTGCGATTTTTGTAAATGTAACAAAACTTTAGCTCTTTTAGTGAGAGACTGGGCACCTTTGATATTCCATGTACAGAAGTTATGGGTCACCATAACAAAGCAGTGCTTGGTGACAAAAAATCAGTATAGGGTATAGATACCCCGTTGGGAAAAAAACAATTACTAACCAAAGGAAAACTCTTCCTTAAGTGGCACCAACCCCCCCCCGCACCAAACCCCCAGAAGGAAACAATCAGTGCACTGAAACAGTCCCAAATAGAAAACAGATGGTAAAATAATTAGTGAGACAATATGACAGTAGGTCCAACCCCCATGCCCCAATTCAGTCCTCCTTTAGTGTCATAAGAAATGATGAACCAAACCCATTGACATTAAGTCAGATATCCCAGCCCCCCCTCCAAATAATAACCATCACAGCCCATGATAGAACAGCCTCAACCACCTAGTGCACATATCCCTCCCGCCGCCCCCAACAAAAACCTCATATTTGAAGGAGGGGTGCTCCCGACTCTATATCCAGCCCCCTGTTATGAGCAAATAAAGGTTGGAAGCCCACCCCTACCCATCGAGCCTCCTAAAAAATAGGAAAGAACCATAACGTCATACTTTTCCTCAAACAGTAAATCAATCCAACAAGATTAAGTTTAATGTAAGCAAGAACATCAATAACGAGGTGTATATGGTAATGTAAGAGTGACATAACATGGGCAGGCTAAAAGAAAGAGGGCCCTCTATATCCTATTCAAATGGAACTCTATCTAGGAAATAAATTGCCAGCAGTCTCACCTTACAGGCATTCATAGATCTTTTAGAAACTCAGTTGAAAATGCAAATAAAAAAATAAAAAGAGCGTCCATACACTGCAGGGAAAAACAAGATTAAATGTTCAAGGCCCATTTCTTAACTAAAACTGAACAATTCCATCTGGAATAAACATCCAGGTGTAATTAAAATGTGAACTGTTGTCTGAAACTAAAAAAAAACAAATAGAAAATCTGCCACGAGATGGCAATGAGGAACTGTCACATTACTGGGTACATTAATGAAAAGAGCAATATCAAGGGGACCTTTATCCGGTTTGTAATGAAGGGCAATGAATCCGCAGCAGAACACAAAAAAAAAACATTCTGACCTTTTGAACAGGAAGCAAAGACAAAGTCCTGCAATGATTGCAGCAAGTTTTAGAAAATGGTCTAACATCTCCAATCCTTAATAGGGGACAAGATATAATAAATTGGGTCAGACATCAAAGGTGTCAGTTAACTTGAAGAGCCAAAAAACTTTGCAGTACAACCCTTCCATGCAAAAGGCAAGTGGGCAAAATAGTCTGGGATATAAGAATTACTCACGGGGATTGTGAACCAAGAAGACTTCTGCCACCATTATACAAGGTACCAAAAATAATGAGACTAAGGTCCGATCGTCCAGTATTAAAGGGTATAGCACAGGAGAAAGAGGAAACCAAGGATAGCATATAACCATCAGACTGAGTGGGCAAGAGAAATAACAAGTCCATAAGTCTCTTGTTTTAATGTATCAAGCCAGCAATAGATGAAGTCTATTGTCCATCAACGATCCTTAAATAGATCTGAGAGGGTGAACTTAAGCTCCGTGGTCATTTTCTCTGGCTCCTTGAATGTGTGCCAAGTACCTGATAGCAAAACTTGAAGTTGGGCAGGACATCCCATCTTAAATTTGATGCCAGCAGCAATGGGTTTGGTGACTCTAGGTTGGAAAGCTGTGAGCCGCTGCTGTACTGATCCTGGCAAATCTTGAGTAATATGCAGCTTGTGACCATCCCAAATCACCCTTGCAGCTCTCGTACCTTGTTGAGAAAATGCTGCCTTTCCAGAAATTTTAGAAATCTGAAAATAAGGCAAGGCAAATTTTATTTTTATGGCACCCAATTCCAGAGGCTCTGGGGGCCTAACAAAGTATTACAAATAAAACAACTAATTAAAATCCAGAAATAGCAGATAGATAAAATCAGACTTCAAATTATAAAATTCACTATATAGTACTGATTACTCTGTGAAGGCCAGACTGAAGAGGTGGGCCTTTTACCTCTGCTTGAAAACATTGATTGAAGGGGCCTCCCAGACTGCAGCTTGAAACATGTTCCAGAGGGTTGGCCCAGAGACACTGAAAGTTCAATCACCAGATGTCTTGAGCTGAACCCTGGGAACATCCAGGAGGCCCCTTGAAGAGAAATAAAGGGACGGGGTAAAACACCAACTAGTGGCATGGGACACAGCACATGATGCGCCCACTCTATAAAGTAGCTTGTGCCATAGGGTGATGGGCCATCATTTTTTGTACAAACCTTTGGGTAAATAGAATGGGGTTGGAGCCCTCTTCTTTTTCAGGGAGGCCGATAATGACTGCATTGTTGTGCCAGCTCTGACACTCAAGATCCTCAATCTTGGATTCCAATCTTGTAGTCTCCTGCCATAGTGCAATAATGTCAGGTTCCAGACGATCACATTTTTTATCTAAGGAAGTAATCCAAACGTTACTGTCCCCAGTACTCTTGCAGAGGTCTTCAAGAGCGATAGTGATGGATTTTAGCTTTGTGGTAAGAGCCTTAAGTTCTTCTCAGAAAGGCAGGTACTCTGAAAGAAATCGTTCTTCTGTTAGAGGGATGTGGCCTAGAGTAGCAGTAAAGGAGTGGCCGATAGAGGTAGTTTGGGCCTTGGAGCGTTTACTCGCCTTGTCTGGTGTGGAAGGTGGGGTATGTCTTGGTGCAGCACTTTCATTTCATGTTCACCGCTGATGAAACCAATGTGACCAAGAAGCAATGTGACTTTTTTACACAAAGGATCATAACAAACTGGAATTCACTGCCTAAACAAGTAGTAGAAAGTAAAAACATTAATTCATTCAAACAGTGACTAAATTAGTACATGGGTGAAAAAAGTTCATGTTCCACCTATAGAAACAAAAGGTGGCGAGTCCAATAAGGACACACTGTCTACAGAATGTGTACTCAGCTATGAACTATGAACTATGATGGAGTCTAAAGATTGTCAGAGGCAGGTGGGTGTTAAAATTACAACAATATCATCGGAAAAAATGAGATTTTGTAAGGGGAGGTAGTCGGAGCTCCACTATTGAGCTGCTAAGCAGTTGCCTGCATCACGTGACTCCCCTCTTTTTGGATCTTTGCTGGATGTGCAATGCCAACCCAGAAACTCTTTCTTACATACTGTGGAACTGCCCCATAGTGATAAACTGGTGGGTAGGGATCTTTAAGTCATTAGAGCACTCATTGGGTATTAAAGTACCTTAGTCACCTTCTTTTTGGATTTTGCGGGACCCCTCACCACTACCTTTACATATTCAGAAGTATAAATTGATTTTGTATACGACTGCCTTAGAAGTGAAAAGGCTCCGATTTTATACATTGGAAATCAAATACCCTTCCCTTGCATTCACAGTGGTTGCAGGCAATGTTTAAAGCTGCCTCCTTTCAAAAGGTATTCTTTTGGAGAAGGAAGGCTCTTCCAAAATTTCACCAGGCTTGGTCAGCTTGGTTAAATTCCACAGGACTGAGCCTAGGTCTTGTGTTATCTTAATGTTTTAATAACCAAGTATTCTCTTTCTTTTTTGATGGTTTATTCAGTGGAAAGTCAACTTCTGTTTACTTTTTTTTTTGTTTGTTGGACCCCAGTTTTTTTTTGTCATAATAAATGAGGAATTTCCTCATTTTATATATTTAATAACATGGTTTGTTCTTCTTTTAGGTGCATTGTCTTGATGTATTGCTGTTACCTTTTAGTACTTTGTTAGAATGAATATTTTGGTAGTTAACTACAGTAGTTTGCATGCTTGTTTATTGGTATCATTTTGCTGTTCAAGTTGTTAAAATAGTGTGATCTGCTTTCATGGGATTTTTTGGGAATACTTAATAAAATGCTTCTATTCAAAAAAGCATGATTTTTGATGCTGCCTTATGCAACTAAGAGTTCAAGTATCTTTCTAAAAATAAATTAGTTCTAGCCATTAACATTCTACAGTATCTAAAAATGACAGTCCTTATAAAGTTCCCAAATAAGAGAGAGTGCCAGAGGTACACCACTTGAATCTTCATAAGTCCTCATGATAAATGGCACTAAAGTCCAGACAAAAAGGCTTCTGTTAAATTGCTGCTTAAATTTGTTTATATGGGACACACAAATAATTCGTTGAGCATCAGACAGGGATAGATCTCTTTTACTATAGAGGTTTTTCTGCCTGCTTTGACAGTTGGGGTGGCTATTCGGCCCTGTATCCACCTCCAATTAGTGCTGGCTGCTTCCCCCAGGTACTCACCAGGTCTTTAGTACCCCAACAGATTACTACCCATGGCAGGGCCAGAGGGGAAGGGCCATTCTTCCCCAGTCCAAATATCCAGTGCGTACCTGGGATCCTATGTGGCAACACAGGCTGGAGGTGGGCAGGCTGGGCTTGACGAAGCCCCCGTCGTCATTGTTCTCCTTTTCTGAGTCCCATCCCTACCACACTATATGGATATGTGTGTGTGTGTGTGTGTGTGGAAGAGGCAAACGCACATCACACACTTGGGGTCCCTCCTTACTTTGCTGCCCAAACAGCACTGCCACAGAGCCTCCACCTGGTGGCATTCAAGACCATGCAAACATGCCTCTCTACCCCAGGAGAGGAGAGGAGAGCAGTCCTTTGGATCCTTGATCCTTCACTACCCCGGCTGACCCCCAGTGACCCAGACTTGTTCCTGATCTCAGGTCACTGATATGGCAGGAGGTAAGGCATCCAGTGCCTCAGCTCTCCATGCCATCAGACTGGCTTGGGATGGATTTCTTAAGTCCATGTAAAAAGTGGGATGTAATAAGCACAGCCACCACTATTTATGTTAGAAGATGTGTAGAGTAAAGAGCCACTCCCTAAAACTATCAAAATAAAATAATTGCAGATATAGTCGTTACAAAAGTAGGATAACAAGTCTAATCTGGTCAGAGATCCAAGGGGCCAGAATATCTTTCCAAATCCAGATTAGAACATGAATGATTGCCTCCAACACTTAGCAAGCTTCAAACAAAATGAGTAAATATACATTTAATGCTGTGTCCCAAATTATGTAAAACAAAGTAGACATTGTTATACTTAAAATAGGTTGAAAACCCTTACTAGGCTGTAAGTAGTCTTGGATGCAGAACAGTAAAGCACACAATGCTTTATATCACATGCAGGATAGCTGTGAATTGAATGAAAGACAGCATCCACCTTTTTATGGTTACAGTGGGCAGAGCATTACAGACATCTTACAATCAAAAAAGGACTCACCAGATTCTGACCAAAGAACAGTTTATGAGTTCCATCACAGTCTCGTCTGTGGTCCGTGAAGCACTCTGTGCTCTCCATTGACTCCAGTCGCAGTCACATATCAATATTTTTCGCTGGTCAGTTCCACATGGCACCATGCATGCACAACAGAGCTTGTCATGCCCAAGATAGCCATCATGACCTCTGTACACATGCATGAGTTTTGGTCATGATACACATGCATGACAGAGCCC
Source organism: Neoceratodus forsteri (assembly GCA_016271365.2). Taxonomy (NCBI): domain Eukaryota; kingdom Metazoa; phylum Chordata; order Ceratodontiformes; family Ceratodontidae; genus Neoceratodus; species Neoceratodus forsteri. The sequence goes on along the minus strand of CM057455.1, from coordinate 759,075,012 downwards.
ACCATGCCCAAGATGGCTGGCGGTCACTTTGTGTGCATGCGCAGTGATCACGGCTTAAAGAGCAGAAATTCACTTTTTTTCTTGTATTTTTTCCCTGGGTGAGACATCTCCTGATCAGTAATCAAATGAGTTTAAAAATGGTTTGTGTGGTTATTTAAAACACTGTCTCTGGATTGGGTCCTCTGTCATATTTATAGTCCTATACATTTCAGTACGCCTAGGTGCATACTGTGTGATCCTGAGCAAGTCACTTAACTTCCTTGTGCTCCCAGTTCACATCTGGAAACAAGTTTTGGCTTAGTGTGCTACTCCTGGTTAAACAATGTTCCTGTTCCTGTAATCGCCACTGTTTAAAAAAGAAACTTTGTCCTGCACTGAACACAAAATCCTGAGTCTGTTATGTCAGTTAAAGACCCAAAGACTCAGGCTCCATGCAACCTTGCTGCTGTGACTGCACTAGCTCAGTGGATGATGCTGACACACTTATTCATGTATATTGATTGATGGACTTGCTTTTTTTATTTTTGCTATTCTATGTGTCATGGTTGTCAAGCAAACAGCTGCTGTTGCTTCCATTCATAATTTCAAAATCTTGTTGTGCTGCATATGAATTTACTCACAGTTAACATGGTAATTTTGTCATTCATGATTTTTTTTTAAGTCATTATCGAAATTCATTTCTCAAATGTGAGGGCAATAATATCATCAGTGGCTGCCCGTAGGTGCACTGTTGTGTGTGGGCTTTTTTTTTCTTTAACATCATTATTATCATTTGGCAAAGTCACAGGATTAGAAAAGGTGGATCTGCTTGCTTCTGCATCCCTAATTACATCCAGGTGACTCTGTCTAACTACATCTGCCCTCAAACTAACTGTTGCTGCCCAATCAAAGAAGGCTAATTGTGCATACATTCATTCCCAGCACAACAAGATTTTGTAAATAGTAGATGAAGTACTGAAACGTGGTGTACAAGAGGTTAACACTAACCTGTTTTATTAAATGGCAGCACACACAGAAACAGAATTTATTAATGGAAGCAATTTTTTTTTCAGCCTGATAAATCTGACAGTAACAGTTATTCAGAAGGAAGCCTTCTGCACCATTAACTGATGACACTTTATTTTTGTTCTTTGGCACCTCAGCTGTTCAAATGACAACCATAACTTGCGCTGAATAGCTAAAAAAAAAAGTGGCATGTCTGTCAATCAATGTACATGAGCAAATGTGTCAGCGTCATCCACTGAGCTAGTGTAGTCTCAGCAACGATGTTGCATTGAGCCCGAGTCTTTACTGATGTAACAAAGACTCAGGCTTTAGTGTTCAGTGCAGGAGAGTGGGTTTTTTTTTTTTGAACAGCGAAGACTACTAAAATGCATAGGACTGTAAATATGACAGAGGGTCCATTCCAGACACAGTACAGTATTTTAAATAACCACACAAAGTGTTTTTAAACTCATGTGTTTATTGATCAGGAGATGTTTTACACTGTGAAAAGAAAATCACAACACAGTGAGAACACCTGTTCTTTAAAACAAAGCCAGTTTTACAGATAAGTTAATGTAAAAACCTCTGTCCCATCCCTGCCGAATAAGTATAGCAGCAGTTTGTCATGCTCCTCAACCCGTTCTGCCACTTAATTGATCTGCTGCTCCGATTGCACCTGTTGTTTTTTTGTTTAAACTTTTTATAGTAAAGACTGCAAGGTACATATTACACACTCAACATATACAACATTACTTCAGTGGTGACCTATTTTAACAGTGTACATGTAGGGAAATCAGGTCACTACAGACTAAGCAAATTATGTAGTATTTACTGAGTTAAGATTTTTATACTATGACCCATGAGTCTTTACCAACGTTTTCCTTGTGCCTTACCTTTATGCATTAAACTTGCATATATAATTTAGTAACTTCTGTGCAACAAAAACCATGACAATAGGTACCTTTTACGTAAACTCCTCTTTACCTCCATTAGGCTCACCTTGACTACTACCTCTCTATTCCCTTAATCATACTACATAACATAACATACTAGATGCCAGCAGAGTAGGCCCATTGGTCTATCAAGTCTGTTCGTGCTTCAGCACGCTGATTGGGTACCATAGCCCTCTATCCGTCTCCTTCCTCTGTTATTCCATCCCCCAGTCCTGCCCCCCCAGGCAAACCAGCCTCTGCTTCATCCCTTGCCTATACCTGTCCCACCCTCTCTTGAATCCCTCCACCTTAGCTGCCTGTACCAGTTCCCTGGGCAGCACATTCCACAGTTCCACCACTCTCTTGGTGAAGTACCTCCTCCTCCTTTCCCCCCAATCCTACCACCCTTAATCTTCCAATTGTGTCCTCTGGTGATTCCACCCTCCTTCAGTCAAAATATCATATCTCGGCTTGCCTTATTTATTTATTTATTTTTGACTGGGAAAGGAGGATTAGACAATTCTGCCTATTTTCAGCCCCATCCTGGGGAAGGGGGTTACAGATGGATGCCAACAGAAATGGAACAAAATTAAGCTGTTGGTGATATTTTTAGTGAAAGGGGGAAATTTGGCCAGGGCACCGGGGAATTCCCCTGGTCTTTTTGAGAAGTGCCAAGGGATCTTTAACATCCACCTGAACTACCACCAGAACATGCAGATAGGATCTTGGTTAATGTCTCATCTGAAAGACGGCACCTCAGGAGTGCAGCACCCCCCTCATGCTGTACCACAGTGTCAGTACTGGGATTTAACCCAAGTGCCTGATATGGGGATAGAACCCACAGCCGTCTGATCTTCTGGCCTTAGAGACGAGTGTGCAACCTGCTGAGCCACTGACACTGCTAAAAATGTGGACTGGTGTTCCCTTCTCCTCACACCCTCTCTAACACATATCTGACGCCCCTACCTTAAAGTGTGTTGTCCTATTAGGTGTTAAAAAAATGACTTACCAGTTTCCACCTGAATTCTCTCCAGCTGCCAGATAATGTGGTCTTGTGTTTGGACTGCCATACCTGCGTCCATTCCATAGGGGGATATTGGGCATTGCAGCTCATCTTCCAAAAGAGACTGGATCCTCTCCACTGCCGCATTACCTGTGTCCAAATTAAGTACAGTGTAGAGGTTAGAAACCACATGTTCCATTTTGCTTTGGTGTGTCATTGTGTATAGCTTTTCCAGTAATGGGTGTTGCCTGCTCTCTACCTCACAGTGTTGCTTGTATTCAATTATACCATGGACACAAACATAAATATAAAATACTGTACTGACATTGGCTAGCTGGCACCTTTCTGCCATGGTAAATCCTACTATATACCCACAGCAAAGGTGCCAGTCAGCCCCATCTCAAAAATTCATCTGACCCACGAAATTCAAACCGGATAACCGCCCTATTGAAATGCTTGCTAAGCAGCGGTCTCTGGCTGCCAACATGTCCCACTCACCAAAGCATTCAAACCTGCCCAAGGAACTGGAACTTTACTGTGGGAAAAAAACTCACACAACAAACAAAATATTTACCTGTAACAGCCCAGACTGCATGCAGCCCACCTCACGCTTAGTCTCCACTCCTGGTCTGTCTGCACTCCATTCCCACTCTCTTAGTACAATCTGGCTGTAGCTCTCACTTCCCCCCTCACTGTCTCCGGCACTCTCTTTATTAATTTTACATTCTCTTTCTTCGATGACTTACTGCTTTCACTTGTCCATTTTAAATATACATAAAAAATATATAAAAAAAAAACGCACAACGCCGGCCACTTTTTACTGCTTCCTAGAACCCAGAAGCAGTTTCCAATGCGCACCAGAAATCCAGCACAAAAGCACAGACTGTACGATGGCAATCAGCATGACATAGGTAAACTGTTACTATTAATTCCTAACCAGTATGTGTGTTTATGTAGCATGGGGAAACGGTATAATAAAAACAAGCCTCACAAGCAACTGGGGTGGGGGGGATTATTACATTCCACCTAGCAGCAAGGAACTCATTTTTCTGGTGTAATAGGAAACTAAATAAAAATAATCAAAACTGGGAAACCCTGTATTGTTACCTTATTTTTTTCACAAAAATTAAAGAACATGGCATAGTCATAAAAAAGCCACTCGGGATATGGGTTATCGAGGATTTACCATGGCTGGTGAGAATTTACCCACTCAGCTGCACCTCGTGGGCAAACCACTCCAGCTGTGGTAAATCCCCCGATAACCTACACCCTCTCATGGCTTATTACTTAAGTATAAATGCCCTTAGTTGTAAATATCTGAATAAGTCCAAAATTAGTAATTTAAATTTTGCTCATAAGTGCTGGAATGTTTTTATGATCTGCCCTTGACACATCTGGGCAATGTATGTTAGTCCCTTCATGCTCCACCTTTTAAAAGTGGTATGCATGGTTGCTGGAGTGAACTAATTATTTTTCCATATAGGGATCCACTGTGGTTGTGTACCAGTAATGTTTATTCTTTGTTTTGCCAAAACCCACATTGTGTATGTCTGACTGGTCCACTGGTTTGCAATACTTGATAGTTCCTTCAGGGAGGCTATGGACCATACCAGGCTCTCTAAGCATTTCACTTCCGTCTCCTTCCATGCCGTTTCCTTGTGGGAGTTTGTGAGATCTAACAGGTCATCTAGTCGGGCTGCTGTGTAGTATTCTTTGAGGTTAGGAACCCCATACCCTCCCTATGCCTTGCCTCTCATAAGTAGTTGCCATTTTAATCTTGGTTTTCTCCTTGCCAGATAAAGTGTCTCATTGCATCCGTAATTTCTCTCCATTCATTTTTTGGGATCTGTAAAGGTAAGTTTTAAAGCAAAAAGACGAATCTGGGTAATATATTAATTATTTATGTTTCTGCCCTGTTAGAGAATGATTAAGGTATTGCCACCCATCTTTTTTACATCCGTAAATATTTCCTGTTTTAGTTTTCTGTACTTTTATGGGTACAGTTTAGATAGGTTTGAAGGCAAATGAACCCCTAGATAGCAGACCACCTCTACTCCCCACTTGCCAGGCAACATGTTCTTCATCGCTTCAGTGATTTGTCCACTAATTAGAATTATTGCAGTTCTGGCTACATTCATTTTAACACCTAATACCTCCCCTTATGTGTCAATAATCCCCAACAATGGCCTTAAATTTGATTTGGGGTTTCTCAGGTAAATGACCATGTCATTTGCTTATAGTGACACTCAATTTTCTAGACCTCCTACTCTAATTCCTTCTATTATGTTATTAATGCAAATGGCCTCTGCTAGGGGCTTAATACTCAGGGCAAACAACAGTGGTGATAGGGGCATCCCTATCTGGTGCCCGTCTCGATCCTGAAACTCTGGGACATTGTTCCATTAACTTTCACTTTAGCTATGGGTGTGTCGTACAACATAGCTATAGCTTTTAGAAACTCTTCGGGGCATCCCATGTGCCACAGAGTACCCTGGAGAAAGGACCAATTTAGCCTATCAAAGGCTTTTTATGCATTAATTAGGATGGCTATCTGAGTGTCTCTGCAGGTCTTGGCCCCCACCAGTATATATAACGCCCTTCTAATGTTGTCTTTAAGGTGTCTCCTAGTGATAAAGCCTGTTTGATCCAGATGTATTAAATGCTGTATCAAATTTTTAAGTAGGGTGGCAAAGATTTTTGTGAATATTTTGGCATGTTGATCTAAAAGGGATATTGGCCTGCAGGATTTGCACAACTCTTTATTTTTGCCTGGTTTGGGTAAGACGGTGATGAGTATCTTGTTCCAAGAGTGTGGGATTTTCCCTTCTTTTTGACAATACCTAAATACTTTTCCCAACATGGGAGTGAGTTGTTTATTGAATAATTAAAAAAAATCTGGGTTAAAGTCAGGGCCTGGTGATTTGTTAGAGGGGAGATTTTTAATTGTGTTACTAATTCCTGCATCAGTAATCGGGACACTTGAGAGCTCTCCGTCCTCCTTGGTAACCTTAAGTAACTGAAGCTTTTGCAAAAAGGCCTGTATTTTTTCTGGTCTATGCAAAACAGGCATCTTCCCATTCAGTTCTGCATAAAATTTTTCAACAGCCTGAGTTATTTCTTCTGGATGTGTCACCGTCTCTAGGGGTTTTTTTTCTTTTTAATTTTAGCTACTGCTCTACCTGCAGCTTCTTTTCTCAACCAAAAAGCTGACAATAAGGCTTCCTTTCCTCCCACTTCATAGAATTTTTGAACTGTATATCTTAATTTCCCATCTATTACCCTGATGTTTAAGTCTTGCATTTCTTTCCTAGTAGTTTAGAAATTCCACTACTTCTCAGTGCAGTTTAACCCCTGCAAGGTATCTTTCCTAGTAGTGGTGATCTTTTTCAGTGTTTTTTTACTTAAATTCTTTTTATGGCTCTCTTCTAATTCTTGTAATTTCTTTTTCAGGGTATGCTGTCAACTTTGCGTTTGTATTTTACACATTAATGACCAACTTACTATGTGACCATGTAAGACTGCCTTCATAGCAAACCAGACACCCAATTCTCCAAACTCTCCCACCTCATTGAGCTGCCTATATGTGTTAATATGTTTTGTTAATTGTTCCTTGAACATGTTATCATTTAATAAAGCTATGTTGAACCTCCAGAGTGATTGTTTTTTTATTTAAGTCTAACCTCAACTGTGATTGGGGCATGGTCCGATGTAATAATTTGGTGTATTTTGCTATTTATCATACTGTGCATTTCTGTTGTGTGTGTGAGCAACATATCGATGAGGGACTATTCTTTTTGTGGGTGAGAATAAAACAAATAGTTTTTCTTCCACATGCGTTGTTCTTGCCAGATGTCCTTCATCCCCATTTCTTGTAAGTGATCCATGAGTGTTTTACTATTATCTCTTTGTTCTTGTTTTGGGATATTCTGTCGTATTGGGGCAGTTACCCCCCCCCGACAGTGACATTTCGCAAGGTAGGTCCAGCACAGCGACTACAGCGCCTAGCCGCGGTGGGAGACCCACTGGAACCCGGCGTTGTCTGTCAGGGTTCCTGCACCCCCCCAATCAGCTCTAACTGGAGCTGAGAATCCTGAAGTGGGAGTGGTGTGGGGGTGCAGCCCTCCATGTGGGGGGTGAAGCTCCCCCGAAGAAAACAATAGAACAAAGTGCGAACCGGCAGCCGACTGCAGAATGCGGTCAACCTGCCAGTGTCGCTGACGGGGCGTTCAACAAAATTTTTGTTGGACTCCTGTTGTGGATCCATATTGGGGGTTCAGAACACAGTTAAAATCCCCCCCCCACCACAGTATAATCCATGGGTGGCTTCGTCACTTCCCCAAAAGCCCTTCATAAGAATCCTGAGACTCTGCTATTGAGTGCATACACATTTATAAGGTATATCTCCTGTCCCTGTACTTTTTCTTATACTAGAACCTATCTTCCCTCAGAGTCTGATTTGGTGCTCTGCACCACAAAACCCAGACCTTTCCGGATTAGAATTGCTGTCCCATTTTGTTTGGCAGCTGGATGTGACAAAGCCATTACCTGTCCCAACCAATGTCTCACCAACTTCTGGTGTTCCTTTGCTGAGAGGTGTGTCTCTTGTTGGAACGCTATATCACTGTCATATTTTTTGAGTTCTGATAAGACCTTCATTCTCTTAACTACTGAATTTATTTATTTTATGTTAAAAGAGGTAATATTAAGTGAACCCATTTCTGATTATATGTCTTCTTATGTTGTTGTTATTTATCTCTTCACTGTTGAGTCTAATTTCTTCTAGTGATATCCCTGGTACTTTGCCTTTTGCAATTTTATCGTATCAAAACATATAGGGTGGGATATTCAAAAGGGTTGTGCCATGCGCAATAGAGTTGTGCCAGCGCAAGTCTGAAATTGCGCCATTCTGCGATATTCAGCAGGGGGCAGTTGCGCCACAGAAAACATGCTGAGCAACAGCGCAATGCTAATGAAAGTATGCACAACCGAAGGGGGTGGAACCATGCATAAAGTGCGCAATGCGATATTCAAAGGCTTGCGCAATGAGCAACAGTGGATCAGGCGGAAGTTGCGCCATAGCAGAAATGAGCCAAAATAAAAAGGCTCAAGGAAGAGGTGCAAAAACGTGACAGGGAAGCCACGTGAGGCAGGGAGACAGAGAAGGCCAGAGTAACAAACAGTGCAGGCCAAGGAGTGTACAGGACAGAAGAGGGGCAAGGGAAGGTGTGTGGGGCCACAGAGTGCAGAGGCCAGTAGGTGTACCCGGTGCACTGGAGGTAGCAGTCAGGACAGCGGGGGTAAAAGAGCAACAACAGCCAGGGAGGGAACACAAGCCAGGGACATGGACAGTGCCAGCTTCCACATGGAAGCTGTAATGAGGGGGGTGAGAAGGCATGCTGCAGGGGGACATGGCCGTGGAACGGCCCGTCAGCGGTACGCCCCCAACAGGCAGTACCGAGCCCGCATCAGCTTTGAGCTCATAGAAACATAGAAACATAGAATTTGACAGCAGATAAGGACCGCTTGGCCCACCCAGTCTACCCATTTCCCTACCTGATGGATAAGCTGCAGATCCTAGTTAACCAGCAGCCTACTTCTTCCTACCCCCACCCCCTAGAATTAGCTTATGACTGTCCCATGCATGCTTGAATTCCACCACTGTTTTTGACTCCACGACCTCCTCCGGAAGGCCATTCCATACATCCACCACCCTCTCTGTGAAAAAATACTTCCTTAAATTACCTCTGAGCCGCCCCCCTTCTATCTTCAAATTGTGCCCCCTTGTTCTTGCACACCTCTTTTTTTGAAAGATGCTACCCTCTTGGACTTTGTTGATTCCTTGAGGTACTTGAAAGTTTCTATCATGTCCCCCCTCCCTCCTTTCCTCGAGGCTATACATATTAAGCTCCTTAAGTCTCTCTTCATATGTCTTCCGGTGCAGACCCTGCACCATTTTAGTTGCCCTCCTCTGGACAGCTTCCATCCTGTCTATGTCTTTGCGGAGATTGGGTCTCCAGAACTGCACGCAGTACTCCAGATAGGGTCTCACTAGCAGTCTGTACAGAGGGATAATAACTTCCTGTTTTCTACTGGTGATGCCTCTCCCTGTGCATCCCAGTATCCCCCCAGCCATACTCGCTGCCCTCTCACATTGCTTGCCCACCTTTAGGTCATCTGATATGACTACCCCCAGGTCCCTTTCCAGTTTTGTTGTTGTTAGTATCTCACCCCCATTGTGTACTCTTCCCTGGGTTTTGTTTCCCAGGTGCATTACCTTGCACTTCTTGAGCATTGAATCTAAGCTGCCATACATTTGACCATTCCTCTAACCTTGCCAAGTCCCTTCTCATCCTTTCCACTCCACCTTGTGCATCAACTCTGTTGCAGATCTTTGTGTCATCTGCAAAGAGACATACTTTTCTTCCAGTCCCTCTGCAATGTCACTTATAAAGACATTGAAGAGGACTGATCTAATCTGAACCCTCGGTGCCCACTACTAACCCCCTTTTTCAGAGTGGACTCCATTTACTATTACTCTCTGTGTCCTATTCTCCAGCCAATTCTTTACCCAGGCTGTGATCTTGGGACCACTCCCAGGCTGGCTAACTTGAATATTAATCTTTGTGTGGGACTGTGTCAAATGCCTTGCTAAAGTCTAGGTAGGCCATGTCCACAGCCCTCCCTGATCAACTACTTTGGTCACCCAGTCAAAGAAATCTATCAGATTTGTCTGGCATGACCTTCCGCTGTGAATCCATGCTGCCTTGGGTCCTGTGCCCCTCTGGCCTCTAGATATTTAACAATTCTTTCCTTCCAGAGTGATTCCATCATTTCCCTACCACTGAGGTTAAACTAACAGGTCTGTAGTTTCTTGCTTCTGCCTTGCTCCCACTTTTGTGAAGAGGAATCACATCTGCCCTCCTCCAGTCCTCGGGTACCACCCCATCCTCCCATGATTTGTTAAAGAGGGTAGTCAGTGGTGTCACTAGTTCTACCCTTAGTTCTTTTAGAATTCTGGGATGAATCCCATCAGGCCCCATTGCTTTGTCCACCTTCAGTTTTAAGAGTTCTTTCAGAACCCTTTCTTCTGTAAATGGGCTGGTATCAACTTCTGTATCCAGAGTGTTTCTACTGTTTGTTTTAGGTACCTCCCCCTCGTGCTTTGTAAATACTGAGCAAAAATATTTGTTTAGTATCTCTGCCTTTTCACAGTCACCCTCTGCCCACCCTCTCTCCCCTTTATTAAGCCTCACTATCCCTCCCTTGGTCTTCCTTCGCTCCCTGATGTACGTATAAAAGGTTTTATCCCCCTTCTTTTATTGAGTTGGCTATCTTTTCCTCGGTTTGGACCTTTGCTGTTCTGAATGCCTTCCCAGCTACCTTTTGCTTTAACTGATACAGTTCTCTGTTCTGTTCCTTCTGTGATTCCTTGTACTTCCTGAATGCTTTCTTTTTCTCTTGAACCTTCACTGTCACTTCCTTTGAGAACCATAGTGGTTTCTTACCTCGTTTCATTTTGTTTATTTGCTTTACACAAAGGCTTGTTACCTCTGTGATGGCAGTTTTATTATTCCCCATTGTTCTTCCACCCTCCTTCCTGCCCATTTGCTAGTGCATTCCTTAGGCACTCACCCATTTGACAAAGTCAGCCCTCCTAAAATCCAGTACCTTTGTCTTTGTGTGGCTTGACTCTATTGCTGTGTTTTGTGAACCATACTGTTCGATGGTCGCTAGTTCCCAGATGACTCCACTTCAACATCTGTGATCCTCTCTTCATCTCCATTTGAGAGAAACAAGGTCTAAGATTGCTCCCTCTTGAGCAGGCTCAATACTAGTTGTCTAAGGCATGCACCCTGTGGGACATCTAGAATAATCACTCTTAGAATGGCAGCTACAACTGCACTCCAGTTAACATCTAGCATATTCAGATCACCCATCACCAATATCTCCCCTTTTCTGCCATTCATGTTACTTTCTATCATTTCCTTGTCCATTTCCTCCCCCTGAGAGGTCTGTAACACCTATCGTGTTGTGGTGCCATTGCCGGTCTCCAAATTTACCCACAGGTTTTCTTCTCCTCCCTGTTTGCCCTTTTTTCTTTGCTTTGATTCCTTCCTTATGTAGAGCTACCCTCCTCCCTTTTTACCCTCCCTGTCCCTCCTGTAGATAGTGTGTCTTGTATGTTTGTCATGTAGTTTTGTGTGTACCATTTTCTGACTGTACAATATCCAGATGTTCCTCCTCCATCAAGGCCACTAATTCAAGCTTGTTACTCAGACTATGGGCATTGGTACCATGTTCTCCTTTTTTGATGGCTTTACCTTCGTTGCAGCATCCCCCCATCTTCTACCTTGGTCTTTTCTCATTAGTACCCTGTTTTGTAGGGGGGGGTTTTCCTGCTGTATCTGCTCCTCCTTGACTGGTTAAAAGCTCCAATGAGCATTTAAACCAATTGCTCAGACCTTCCCTTCCGGACAGTGCAGACCATCTCAGTATGGGCTGGTGTCCTCAGGTGGAACAGTCTGATGAAGCTAAACCCTGTGCTCCGCACCATTTTTCAATCATTCATTGGCTTGCATGGTAAATTACCTCGCCTCACTCATGCCGTTGACAGGCAGCACCTCTGAAAGGTTACTGTGTGTGCTTCATTTAGGCCCCTCCTCAATTCTACAAGTCCTTCTGCACTGCCTAATCTCATGATGAGCTGTCTTGTCCCAGGGACATGATGTTCAGCCGAACTCCTGTGCAGTTGTTCCTGGATCTGAGGATCGCCCTGTCCCTCAAGCTGTGGCACAGGCAGGCACCTTATCAGTTTTCCCTGCTCCCCCAGTTATCCCCCTCACTGAGTCCCCCACCAGAGCTGCTTCCTTCCTTGTGGTGTCCTCTGTCTCCTCCTGTGGGCTTTTTTGACAGCTGTCCTCAGCCTCTTAGTCTCCTCTGTGGAAACATCCATAGGGGAGCTATGCTCCCCCAGAATGGTGTTTCTTGGATTTGTGGAGGAATAAATTGGGATTGGGTGTGCTCTGTTCCACCATCCTCACCTCCTGAGCTCACTGTGGTCCAACTGCTGTGTTTTCTTCGCAACCTTGAGGTGGTGGTGGTGGCTCTGGTGCTCCCTGGATGGGGAGGTTCCTCCTACCGTCCAGTGTGGCCTGGGGAAGGTTCCCTACTACTGTCCAGCATGGGCTGAAGATGGGCAACTTCCTCCTCAGGGCAGAGAGTTGTCTGCAAACAGGCAGCATCTCAGCCTCCAGAAAGACTCGGAAGACTGCTGCCCAGCACATTATATGTACTACTTCCCACATGTTTATCTACTTTTTTCTTTGTGTGTGTGTGTGTGTGTGTGTGTGTGTGTGTGTGGATTTGTTTGTTATATAGAAATATATATATTATACAATGTGTATGCTTATTGCTTGTCAGTGTAGTGTGCTAGAGAGGATATGACAGTGATATGCACTTGCACTCTTGAGGAAATGATGGCAGAACCCCAGTTATAAAGGAACTATTTCCAGGGGTGGGTGGGTGAGGGGTGGAAGGGTTGGGCCTAAACTGTGCCCTCGCAAAACAATCAGCTAAAAGCTCTGACCCAGCACTGCGATGAGTGCCTTCCTGTCAGCAAGATGCCCTCACAACAATTTAACAGAGAAAATTCCTGCTAATCAAACAGAGAAAAATCCAGACATCCAACTCAGGCACAGGTAACCTCCCAGCCCCAAAACAGCCTGGTGGTTTGTGCTCTGAAAGCGGTCAGCCCCAAAATAAGTCAGCTGTGCTTACACTCTTCCTGCACTGAAAATCTTAGAATTAAGCCAACTGATTGACTAGTGACACCTGTGATGTAAGCAGGCCTTTCAATGTAGGCAGGCTGCTGTCTGATTCCATAAACAAAATCTTTCAGTGAAACCAGGGATAAAACTTAACTACTCAGCCAGCAGGACACTTTTAAAATGTTGCAAAAATATCCTCTAAACTAGGTCTCAACCCAACAATCAAGCAAATTCAGTTGTATCTCACTCCCTCTGGTTATAAAATTACTACACTTTTAATGGAATCCTGCACTTCTCTGCTTAATGCCAATAAGGAAAAAAAAAATGAAATTTTTGTAGAAAGCGAAGCTCCCCTGTTTTGCAATATTATGCCTTACCAAGTTTCCAGCTCCTAAATGAAATTATAGTTTGTTCTTTGCAGTGTTGCAAGGTTCTCAGCTTCAGACAAATCGAAAGTCAGACTGACTCTATTCAGATGTTGACTGGCTCTATTCAGATGTCGAGATTGTGGGCTGGTACCACCTGAACAGGGCAATACTGAGGCGGCTCTGTGAGCTGTGCAGTGATGTGATGCAGGCACCCTCACGACGGAGTCACGCTCTGTCAGTGGAGACAAAGGTAACAGCCTGCATGTGCTTGCTCGCCACGGGTACCTTCCAGAGACCAACAGGGGACACCACAGGCATAACACAGTCGGCCACATCATGCATCCTCACCCAATTCCTCAGCGCACTGCTGCCACATGCTGTGGAGTACATCCATTTCCCCAGCACGGCGGCAGAGCGTACAGCAAACATACAGGAGTTCCACAGGGTAGCACGTATGCCTGGCATGCTAGGGGTGATAGACTGCACCCATGTGGCCATTCGCATGCCACCTGGCCCCGATGGGGCTGCCTATCAGAATCGGAAGGGATTTTCCAGTGTCAACTGCCAGGTGGTGTGTGACGCCAGTTGGCGCATCATCAATGTCTGCGCCACGCACCCTGGTGGAGCACGCGATTCATTCATATGGTACAAATCAGCACTGTGCCATCGATTTGAGAGTGGGGACATCCCCACAGGACATCTAGTTGGTGAGTATGCATGTAGGATTGGCAAATCGGGGGCAAGGGTGGGTAAGCCACAGGTGCCATGGGAGTGGCACACAGGGTTAGGGGCAATATGAGCCTGAACATGACACTAACCTCCACTATCTCCACACAGGTAACAGTGGATGCCCACTCCATCCCTGGCTGCTCACACCCTACTGGCGGCCCACGACCCCATCGCAGCAGCGCTTCAATGAGGCTCACGCTACCACACGCAACATCATCGAGCCGGTGTTTGGGATGCTGAAGGCACGCTTCCGATGCCTGGACACCTCGGCGAGTTCCTACAGTATAGCCCCTCAAAGGCCTGTGGGATATTCCCGGCCTGTTGTATCCTGCACAACATGGCCAAAGACTGTGGGATAGCGACAGGCTCGAGGAGGGGACAGAATAGGGGCGCTTGGTGGCGCCTGTGATGATGGGGATGAGCAGCCCCTGGTTGGCGTGACCCCGACTGATCCTGCTGGCCCAGCTGCACCGGACACCATCACAGAGAGCACTTCACCCAACACAGGTAAGTCATGGGGCCATGTGCAACCAACAGTGGCTAGGGCACAACCCACATACACAGGGAAACACACCAGGGGTGCATGATGGCAAGGGAAGTGGCAGGACACAGAAGCACACACACACAACCAGGGAGGGGTGAACAGTAACACACCACATGGACAGACACACACACACACAACAGGCACAAAGTGCACAGGGGTCAGGTGCACAACAGAGCAGGAACACAGACACTAAAAACGCAGATGTCCACAGGCCACCAACACCACGTGTACTGTCCATGTACGTGTGTCAGATGCTGGGCATCCTTGCACTTTGGTGTACAGTGCAATGCAGGCATCATCATGCACACGCACCTGTGGACAGCAGTCGGGAGGGTGTGCAGGTGGTCCGTGTGTCTGCATGTAGGGCAGGGCACCCACTGATGCACTGCCCACCAAAACACACATTGCACACAGGGCAGCACCAGACAGGGCCCACACTGGGAGACAGCTCAGTCATGTGGCACAGTGCCACGGCTATGTCGGATCTGTGGGCGGCCCCGCCGAGACCCAGCAGCACTGGCAGGCTGAGCAAGGGCCACATGGGGTGGCACTGATGGACCACCAGGGTTCCCACTGCGTGAACGTGACCTTGTCCGCACAGGGGTCTGCAGCATACCGAACATACCTGCACCAGGGGTGCTCGGGATGCCCACAGCTGAATCTGGCATCAACGGGGGGGGTGTCGCACGATGCCGGGAATGGGGAGTGGATAGCATACTGCACGGTGTGAGTGGCACAGGGTACCTGACTGTGTGCCCAATGTGGCCACGACACCGACCACTGCCTGTGTCAGCCTGTCGATGGCGGAGGTCACATCCACCCGCAATTGGTCAATCCGGGACAGGATCCTCTCGGTGTCCCTGCTGTGCCACTCCAGAGCCACACACAGTGCCTCAACGGATGTTGCAACCCGCATCTGCTGCTGTACTGATGCGTGCAGCAGGCGGGTGTGCTCATCAAAGAGGTCATCTGCCACATCGGCAACCTGTCCCTCAGGGTCTGGAAGGGCCTGATGTACAGCACTCCTTGAGGCTGGGCGCTGCTCACCAGGACAAGATATGGGCATGTCCACAGGCGGTGCACCTACATCACCGCTGAGCCCTGTACCCCCAGTCCTGGTGGGTGACTGCTGCTGCGGCCCCTCCGCCTACTGTGCCCACGGGATCAGTGGTTCCACTGCTGTGGCCACAACAGTGCCAGTGACCTGCACAGCCACCGGTGCTGTCCCACCAATGCTGACAGGCACAGCCTGGGACTGTGCTGACATGCTGGCACACACGTCAGAACCAGCTAGATCCATGGGCGTGAGCTGTCCTGCTGTGTGTCCATTCTGTGACACACACATGTCAATGCCCATAGTGGTCGGTGCATCATCGATGGTGCAGGTCTGTGCCACAGCCACAGCCACAGCCACAGTGTGCTGGCATGCTTGCAAGCCAGACCGCTGAGACACAGGAAGGGCACTCCCCACACCTGTCTCAACATCAGTGAAGGTAGCCAGGCGTGCACAATGGCGCAGTGCATGCCGGCAATCTGCGGAGGTGGATGGTCCCTCCTCCAACTCCAGATGGCTGTCTGCAGTGGACAGGCCCTCCACTGCTGACCCCTGCAGACGCACAGGATCTGTAACAGAAAGGAAGGACATGTTAGTGCATGTGAACTACCTTCCCCCCGACCATGACATACCATGCAATGATGGGCCACCACCTGTCTGGAAGCCACCTCCAGGAACACCCTCAATGGCACTGCGCTGCATGCTTGCAGTGAGCATGTCCTCCGCCGGAGTCAGCTGCACCACCTCCAGCTGTCTCCCGCCTGTTGCAGCACGTGCCGCCCTGATGGCTGCAACCTTCTCCTTCACCCTCCTCCTGTCGGTCCCCATCTTCTTTTTACACTCCTGCACAGAGCGCTGGTGGCTGCCATGCAGGTTGACGGCATGTGCCACCCCCTCCCATGCAGCAGCACAGGCCTGAGGGGTGCCCCGCCATCCACTGAGAAGTGGCTCCTCATCCAGGTAGGCCTCAAACAGTGCCTCTGTCTCTGCCTTTGTAAAGTTGGACCTCCTCTTCCGCCTACCATCATCCTCCTCACCCAGTCCTCGCTCGGTCATTTCACAGCCTGTATGGGTGAGAGTGGTCACCTGTGACTGCGCAGTACACAGCAATTCTCTGAGGCCATGGTCCAGAACAGAACAATGCATGCAACTCACCTATCAACTGCAGTAACTGAATATGGCCACTGCAGAACAGTGTCGCATATTTATAGCGCAATGCATGCAAATTAGGACTGGAGCAACTTTAATGAGATGCAAATCAACGCCGCTGCACCATTGAATGGCTGATCGGATGATTTGCATATGACGGCTGAATATCGCGCTGTTGCGCTTTGCACAATATGGTTGAACCCGGCTGAGCCAATGGCGCAGTTCTGTGACTGCGTAGTACACCGCACTGCGCATGCCCAGGTAGCTTACACAGGCATCTGCCACACTGATGATGTGCTGTGCATGATAGGCAATTCAGGACATGGCCACCATTGTGCCAGTGGCGCTACAGCGATGGCCACTACATGGCGCTGTGGCACAACTGCGCAATAGTCCACTGTGGCAATTGCACACAGGCGACCAATCATGCTGGACGCATAGACATCCAATGGCACTGTGCGTGGCCTTGCGCCAGAGACCCATGACCCTGTGCCCGACCTTTGCCCCCTTGGCGCTGTACGTATGGCATGTCTGCAGCTCTATCGCACTGTTCTGTAACAGTGCGATAGAGACTGGCAGCGCTATACCAACAGCGCGATAGGGAATAGTGGAGTTGTATTGCGCAACAATTCCACGTGGGGTTGCCGAGCTGCGGAATGCCATATTGCCTACTAAATACATGCAGGGATGGCACACAGGAGAGCCCCACAATGGAGTGCAGTGGAACTCGCAAACCTGGTGGCCATAGTGGAGCCTCACCATGGCCCACTATTTAGGGATGAACCCCTCAACATGGCAAGAACCCATGTGGCAGCAGGTGGCCACTGCCCTTGAGAGGCCACTGGCGGCGGCGGTCCGCAGAGCAGTGCAGGCACTGGTACGGTGACCTGCGGAGGGGGGACCCGGCACTACTGGCATGACCTCGGTCACGTGCCAGGAGGGGCATGGTGCCTCAGCCAGGTGAGTGAGCCATCTATGCACCTGTATGGTCCATATGGATAACACTGTGTATTGTGTCCAGCACATGGGGAAGGGTTGGTCTATGGTTGGCTGTGATGGTGTTTACAGGATATGTGATGTATGGGTCTGGCTGGGTGGGTGGGCACACTCATTGGGGTAGGGGGATGTCTGCTTTGGGATTTCACTGATGTGTTTCTCACCTTTTGTTTCCCACAGGCGTGGCAGAGCAGAGGAGGGCCCGGGCTGAGGTGCAGCAAGGAGTGGCAGCGGTGGCTGTGCGCGGTGGTGGTGGTGGTGATGAACCACGACAGCAGCAGCACGATGAGGGTGAGTGACATGACATCATGAATGCTGTTGCATGCTGTGGGGGGGTAGGGCATGGCCACCATCCATGGACAACACTGCCATGCACACGACATGTGACAGTCAGCACTGTCCAGTGGCACTGCATGTCTGGGAGTGCGTCAATGGTGGTCCATGCATGCACTGGGCACATGGCTGTGGCACTGCCTTCCCACTGCGTAGCCACATCACTGTACAGCCTTGGTTGTGCTGTGCTGGACATGGGTTGTGTGTGTGTGCAGTGGCACACATGGCTGTTGCTGCCTGGTTGGGCATGTCTTGTGCACGGTCACTGTGGATGGGTGCAGTCCATCACAGGGGTGGGGCACTTGACTGTATGCCATGCATGTTGGGTGGGCTTCAGGGATATGGACAGTCACAGCCATTGATTCTGATGCCATGTCCTAGGTGTCCAGATCCTGCAGAGGATTGAGAGGTTGGTCCAGCAGCTCTTTCAGGTGGCCATGGATTCCCTCACCATCCTGAGGGACCTGCATCGCCATGGCGTTAGGCGCAGGAGGAGGCCCCGGGACCAGCAGCAGGCAGATGGAGAGCAGGCTGGCAGGCAGTAGCTGCCCATCACCTCCCCCCTTTACCCATCCCTCACACCCTGCCTTCCTTCTCCCAGTTGTTCACCCCTGCCCCTTACCCACCCCTACCTTGTACCCATACCCCCACCCCTGTATTGTATATATTTCTATATAGTTCTGGTTGTTCGTATTGTTATTGTTGTTATATTAATTAGAAATATATATTTTGTTATGAATACTGTGGTGGTCTCTGATTTGCAGCTGGCTATAGGTGCTCAGTTGCAGTGGTGTGCATGGCATCTGGGGTGGTATTGTCATGGGTATGTGTGTGTGTGCATGGGGAGGTGCCTCTAGTGTGGGAGTGGCTTTCAGTCGGTCTTGCCATATGCTGCCACCCACTGCTGGGTGCTCATGGTGGGTCTAGCTTGTATGGTTCTGTGGTACACGAGGTTGCAGTGTGACGGGGGGATACACGGGGATTCCTGCAGTGATGGTCACTGCTCATGGGTGGTGTCTTGGGGTCACAGTGCAGGGTGTGCTGTGCACAAGAGGGGGCTGATGTGCACTGGGGTGGTCCGCCCCTTTTGTGTGGCAGTCTCAGCTTGCCAGTGGGTGTGCTGGGGCAACATGGCCCGGCTGTGCTTTGTTGGCTTGTCCCCATGGGCCTCTGGATATTCCGTCCCTCCCCCACTTATGCTGTGTTTGGCGTATGGGGGTGCATTGTTAGTTCTGCAGTGTGTTCCTGTGCCCATCTGTGGCATGGGTGGTGGGCCCCTGCCTACCTCCCTGGTTGTGCAGTTCCATTGCTCTGCTGCTGGGGGGCTCTCTGCTTGCGCTGTGGTGCCTCTGGACTGCTCAGCTGGGCTGGTCTTGTTGCGCTATAGCGCATCATATCTGCTCAGCTTCCCCTTCCTGGTTGCGCTATGGCACAGGTTGTGCGATATTCAGATGTTGGCTGGTTGCGCAATTTGCCTTGCTCCATGTTTGAATATCGCGACTATTGCGCATGTGTGCAATGGACTTGTGCTTGCTCCTGCTATTGCGCACATTTTGGGCGCAGTTTGAATATCCAGCCCTTAACGTTTAAACCAGAAACTTTACAATACATTTGTCATTTTGCAATCTTAAACTTCCTTCTCCTCCCCTCCTGTTCAACATGTTTTTAGAATAGATCTTCAATGTGATTTTAAGGTGTTGAATAGTTCTGGGAGCCCCCAGATCTAGTTAATGATACCCCAGTTGGAGCTTCCAAACCCAGGCAATCCCTTATGTTGGTTGTGTGAGGTGAGACTCCTCCAATAAGAGGAACATCAGAATATCCCCCACAAGCAAGAGCAGCAGCCAATCCACCAACAGTCTGCCCCTTCTCCCCTTGGCTTTACATCTCTAATAGGGGGGAGAGCTTTTACTATCTAAGCTATGTAACCCACCCCCCCCAGTCCCACAGGCCATTATTTTCTATTAAAGCTGAGAAATTCTACTTCTTCCCTTCCTCCCTCATTCCTGCCCCCCTCTTTCCCCATTGGCATGTGCTCTTGGAAGTCCCTTGTCATCAATAAGCTAGCCCAAAGTCGAGTATCATCGATTGGCTGAGTGGGATTTCCTGTGTTTTTCCTTTTAAACCCAACAGGACTTCACTCACATCTTTTCACTGGACCCACCAGCAAATCTTTGTGGACTTAGACTTTTCTAAGATACATTACCTTAAAGGTTAATAAGCCTCCCCCGTCATTGTTCCACAAATGCACTGTCTTTAATCACCTCTTCCTCTCCTTCCCGTACCCCATCCTTGTCATTTCCTGGAAATGGAATGTGCATTATATTGCAGCTGTGCCCTATACCATCCAAAGCCAGACAACTGCAGACAGATGCTCTGCATTGTGAAACAATTTCCAGATCATACCACAAGCCATTCCATCAAAATTATTACAGCAATAATCACTATTTCGACCAAGGTTGCTGAAGTCCAACAAGCAACAGAGTTGTATACATTTCTATTGTTGGCAGCTAAGTAAAATGCTACAGATTCTGCTCTTTTTAATTTCCTTTTAGTGCACAAATATGCTCCTGGCTGCTATCCTTCCTGAACCCTGCCCCCCTCCCCCTCTTTTAGTAGTGGATCCTTCTGCAGAGATGAGAGCCCCCCATTCCACTAATTTATGGTATCAGCCTTCTTCTATTCCCTGCTGCAAGTGTCTCCTGTGGCAGCCGTCTTTGGCCAATTTCCTTTGTAAATAACTTGGTAGCTTGGCAGCTGTCAGTAGCAATCTGCTCTATTCCCAATGCAAGCACATTCCTGTAACCCATCCTTGGCTCTTATCAAACCCTATTTTCTGCTGCAATAATTTGCCCCACCCTGTCTTGCTTCCCTTATCTATCACACTGACCTTTATATAGTTTATTTCCCTATCCACAACTCTCATTCTGTACTTCTAGGGGGCATGAACCCCCCCATCCCTCTAGGTGAAAAAGAACTCCACCAAACATGTTGCTGTCTTCAGCTACCCTCTGCTAATTCTGGAAGGGGTAATAATGTAGGGTGGTACATCGGCTGGTGGCTCCACCCCTTCCCCTTCTTCCCCACCATGGTTCCTTCATCTGCTAAGAAAAAACGTGATCAGATGCCACTTTTTAAATATACCTTAATATTTATTCTGACACACGCACACACACACTTCTCAATATTTCCTTAACTCGACCCACGAAACCCAATAGTCATAGTCTTTCCCTCCTATGTTTACCCATTAAGGCTTTTATCCCCCTCCCCCTTCATTCCTCTGCATTTAAACAATTAATAAAGAGAATGCCTTGTGTATTTGTGGGTGATCTGCAACTTCTTCACTGCAACCACTGTATTGCAAATTCTTAAGCGTAGAAAAAAAAAAGGATTTAAATCCATTAGGAGTTCACAGTCTTTCTGGTGCCTTCAGCTTGTCTTCTTCCTTCCCTTCAATTTCTCTGGGTCCACTTTGCCCGAATTGTTCTGCATCAGGGAGTAGACATCTTTCTCGAGCTGCTTTGAGTCATTTTCCTCTATTATCTGCCTTTTTCTGCTTCCTCCAGTTTGCTGCTATTCTGGTATCTGGGCAGTCCAATCCAGACTCCTTCTACAGAGTTGCTGCTTCTAGAATATTTTCAAAAGCTTATGGGCCTTTGTCCAAGAAAATCTTCAGCCTGGCTGGGTATAACACTTGAGCCCCTAGATTCTTCTTTTACTTCAACTGTCTCACCAGCCATCTCGCTTGTTGTCTTCTTGCCTGAAGTGCCAGGAAGAAGTCCTGGTTAAAGTATATCTGCTTCCCCTCCAGTAACACTTTTTGCTGCATCCATGCAATAGACAGAATTAGCTCTTTTGTCTGGAATGCAGCATTTTTATGATGATAGATTTAGGGTGCAAATTGGGCTCTTTAGATTTTAGCCCCAATGTTCTATGCGCTCTATGGATCATAGTAGGCACATCCAGTGGTAATTTCAGGACCTGGCACAGTAAATGTTCTATAAACTCGTTCATGGATGTGAATGAGTCTTCAGACCCCTCCGGCATTGCATGGATTCTAAAATTGTTGTGACAGGCTCTGTTTTCTGCATCCTCCATGCGATTATGCACTTCACGGCCCCTTTGCAGTAGGCATAGCAAAACTCTGCTGTGAGCCCCCTGGGTGTCAGAAAGCTCCCCCACTTGTTTCTGTATGCTCATGATTTTTTTGTCCAAGTTCTTCAGATGCATTTTTAAGTCCGCTAGAGCTGACTCGATTGTTTGTATGGTGGTAATTACTTTACTGTATGTATAGTTGCATCCACTGCTGAGATTGCTTCCCCATCTTCATTAAAATCTCCATCAGGCTCTACAGATGAAATTGAGGTTGCGGATCTGGAGTGGGACGTCCGAGGCCAGGATGCCCTAGTGGTTGATTTCTTTCCCTCTAACATTAGCTGTTTAAGCGTGCTAGCGGGGGTTCCTGTTTCCCCTTTATTGCTTCAGCCTGCCATTCAGCTGCACTTCTCTAATGATTTATTCTATGGATCTGGGGTTTAAAGTCTTAAATTCTCTATTTAAGGGAGTCCATAATGGAACTGTCAATCACCTCCTGCTGTTCAGCTCATGACATCACTGGTGGTCCTTCATCTGTGTTTTATGTATTGTCTTCAGCTTTTAAATCTGCAAAAGCTGACTTGATTCTGTTTACTGTGTGCAGGATACTCTAGGTTGCTTTTTCCAATGAAATGAGTCATTTCTTGTCTTCTGTCTTGAGGTCTATGGAAGTTTGAGAGAGGCTGGATGAGTGCCCACATTGTGAGGCCTCATCTTCTCTCATCACCTCCGTTAAAGATTTCACTTTCGCAGCTGTTGTGGCTCATTTTTGCTCAGTGGAGCAGGGATGGAGTCACAGTACTGACTATTTTTTTATGTTTCCTTGTGCACATGCATAAGAAACATTATGTGGCAGCTTAGGAGGGAAGCTGGTTGTGGAGGCACGGCAGTGTGGCAGCCAATAGAGGCATTGCATTTGGGGGCTTGGCAGTGGTGGACCAAAGGAGGCACAGTGTGCTGATGACACTGGCTTCCAAAAGTGCCACCAACTTGTAATGTTTTTGCTGCAGCAATCAGGGGCTGCCTCATCATTGCAGCGTCAGCCATTCTGCTGCAATGAGGGAGTGACCCATCACTGCAGGGTGGAACATTACCTAGTGTAATATTGTTTGTGAACATGGTGGTGGTTTATCGCTGCATTCACAAACAATATTATTCAGTCCCCACTGCCGAGGGGGTGCTCATCCCCCTCAACAGCATGCACCTCCCAAAAAACAGTCTTTGTTTGCCGATGGGGAGCCCACTCCCCGTCGGCATAATGTCCCCCCATCAGTTTAATTTGCCGATGGGAGCCCCTACCATCAGCATAATGTCCTCCCCAAAAAAATGAAGCTGTGCCGAGTGCCCAATCCTCAGTTCTTGTGCCCCATTGTATGTGCCGACGGGGTGCCCAACCTCCCATTGACTACAGCTGTCCCCCCAAAATATAGTTGGCACACTGGGAGCCCACCCCAGCATGCCAAATGTCCCTGTTGGAAAATAAAACATCCTGTGATGTTTTCTCTCTCTTTTTTTGTTCCTGTAAATCAGAAAAGCGGTCTCTCGTCGAGTCTGGTGGCCCCACCCCCAACCCACACCCACCCTCTGCGCCTGCCTCCGCACACCTCCTTCACCATTTACCTCCGGAGCCCAGCTGGCTGATCTTCGGTGGACCGGAACACGTCTGCACTCTTTAAAGCCAACCACGAACTGAAGAAATGCCAGTAAGCTGTATAATGGCATAAATAGGGTTTTTTCAACTTTGGTGCATATCTCAGGCATTTTGGGGAATTTTGTCACCACATTTTAAACATGGGGTTATTGGGAACCCTCCTCATGAATTCAACCACTGTCATGGTGTTATTCCGTCCCGAAAGGTGATTTTGCTGTCACTGCATGGAATCGTCTTTTGGGACTGATTAATGAAACAACAGTGCCAGTGCTCATGAGGTGGCCTCTCAAAAGGTCTATGTTGCAAATTTGGTGGAAAAAATCCCAGAAATGACCGGTTTACAAGCATGTGTTGCTCAGTTGCTACACACGCTTGTAACGTCTCGAATTTGCAATATTTTTCACTCCAGATTTTCAACATTGCCATTATTCCACACCTCCTTATGAACAGTATAGCTGTCATTTTTCACATCCTGGCCAAAATGTGTTTTTGCATTTCCAGCGCAGAATAGCATGGTTGCTGTGGAAATCAGTGTTCAGGACACTTTCAAAAAATCTCAGTGATACTGTTCATGAGCAGAGGTCCTAAAATGCCTATGTTGAAAATTTGGTGACAAAAGTTCATAAAATGACTGTGTTATGCACCTGTGTTGCATAGTTTCCATGTATGCTCGAAGTGCAAGCATTTTTAATATTTCCACTACAGATTTTCAACACTGCCATCTCTTCACACCTCCCTATGGATGGTACAGCTGTCATTCTTCACATCCTGCCCGATCTATGTTTTTATACATGTGGCGCAGAATGGCACTGTTGCTGTTGGAAGCCAATGTTCGGGACACATTGACAAAATCACACTGCCACTCCTCATGAGAAGAGGTCCCAAATGCTTTCATGAGGTGGGGTCACAAAAAAGCTATGTTTAAAATTTGTAGTGTAAATACCAACAAACACCCAAGGCATTGGGGTTTCTAACCATAACATCCTACCCTGTCCAGACTGACAGGCATCAGGTTGTGCCTTTAGATTGCCGACGGTACTGCTCATGCCATCCCACTACCACCCCCCAGCCACTGACAGGCATTGACGTGTACCCTGGACTCTTCGGCCCCAGACTTCACCCCATTCTCCTATGCTGCACCCATTTCAGTGTATGTCCGTATGGAATGGGGTGACTGTAAAGCCAAACATCCTAAGGCACACCTCAACATGTGTCGGTGTCTGCAGAATAAGGTGAGGTGGCATGGCATGACCGTCATGGGCGATGACCCAAACCCTTACCCCAATGCCTGTCTGCCTCTACAGGATGGAAGTGGGGTTAGCATGAAGTTCAGTACTTCACTGCCATTCCTATTCAGCAATTGTCCAACTCCTGCATTTCCAATGCTAATACCAGCAAGCAAACATTCGGCATTGACAAATACTTGTTTATAACTACTGCACAGCACAGACAGAGGGCAGACTGCTTGTGAAGCAGATTTTCCTTCATTCTCACCAAGCAGGGATAGGGCCAGATTGCTTATTGGGTGTTTTGTTTCTTAATCCTTGCTGAATTAAACCATAGGCCAGGCTGCAGACTAAATAACTTTTTATTTTTCTCTGCCCTGAGATAGAATGACATCCTTATATGTCAGCAGTTGAGGTATATATTAGTTTATTTGTTTTAATACATGGTCCAAATAAATGCTTGTAATTACAATACTTTATTTATTAGTACAAACTGTTTACATTACAGTAAACCAACAGTATTTTTGAACATTTCCTATTACAAATTAATTCTTGTAAAGAAAAACATTTTCTTCCTTATAGAGCAAATAACCCTCTATTAGCAGAAAGTGGCATCAGAAATGTAAGATTATAGTTCGTTGAACGCTGAATAAAAGATGCGCAGAGAATAAATCAATATAGTTTGTAAATGGTTTTCACAGATGCACATGTGATGCCATTATAGTTCTTCTGATTAATCACATTGAGAAGTTTATTGGAGCCACATAAAAACTCAAGCACAAAGTCAGTTTACAACCACTAAGTAGTGAGAGAGGCCAGCAGTATGTGTATTGGAAGAGACAGATTTACGGGTTCAAATCACAGTGTTTGAAAATACTCCTGTGAGACCAACATAAAACAAGGCATGACCTAGAGATTGCACCCAAGCACCTGGCAGGACCCCCAGTGTGAGTAAACTGTTTTTGTAAGTGCAAAGCTCTTGTTTGTGAGGCACAAAGCCATTTGTACTATAGCTTTATTGGCAAATAAAATTCAAGCAAGGGTGCGAACTCCATTTAACATCTTAAAATACGTTACTGCACTTTGTGTCCAACACACTGTGGAATGCTGTGTTTCAACTGAATATGTGATCGTAGCCCAGGGACAAATGTTGCATGCCTTTCCAAATCATTTGTCATTTTTACAGCTGCAGTTGGTGGAGCAGACATTACCTGGGGCTGGACGGAGACTTAGGGAGCATCAGGGACTCAGGCCACAGCAGCGGTGAGCAAACAGGGAAAACACAACCTCAGTGACCCTGGCTGAAGCTGTATTGGCTCTGGCTAGAGTTTCTTTTTTTTTATTTACAATTTTTCATTTTCCCCTTTTTCTCCCATTTCCTGGGGTCACGGCGAACACATGCGTACACGCACATGAAGGCATATGCACATGCCAGGATCCAGTGAACCCTTCCACCCACCCCAGACTTATGTCACCACTCCTGCCACCTGCACACCCATCAGACCTCCACCCGATAGGTACGGGACTACAGAGGAGTGGGCATCCAACCCAGGAGTGAAAATCCTACTCCAGCCCTCCTCCCAATCGGCACCCTGGTGACCCCCGGTCTTTTCTGAACCTGGGTCACAAGCATGATGCGAGGTGTAGCACCCAATGCCTCAACCCTCAGCACCACCGGGCCAGCCTGGCAAGTGCTTCTTAAGAAGAGCAGAGTATCTGATGGACACAGGTGAGTGTTTCTAATCAGAGTGGTAGGACAGAGATCATGTGATCAAACCTCATAAAATTAAAAAATGATATAAAAAATGTTTTCATGAAAAGATCAGAAAAAGAGACTATACAAAAAAAAAACACCACTTCATAACCAGTAAACTAAGCTGGTACAAAGCTGTTGATTAACAGCCAGTTCCAAGTAAAGTTCTCTTCAGAGAAACCTTAACATCGCTCCCAAAAAAGCAGGGTATAAACTGAAATGTTTGGGACTGGATTCGAGTTCACCACAAAATGCAGCAATAAAACACCTGACGCAGCTGCTTACTACAAGTTTTGAAATTGATCTGTCTCATTCGACCTCAATCTTCTGGACCCACAGCAAACAAACTACCTTCAGAAACAAATAACTGCTCCATCCTCACACTCCCCCACAGGCAGCAAAACCACGTCTCCTCATGTCCACGTTCCTATCCCCACTCAGCTCCACAGCACAGGCACCTCCATTGACTCAAAAAGTCAAAGCAGCTCTTCAACTCCACTACCACTTCTCCACCACTGGCTCACACCAGCAACCGCCTGACCTCCTGGTGATGGAGCAGTCAGCAACTCTCACAGCTCCCTCACATATTCTCCTCCACAGTAGCAGGACAAGTGCAGTAAGGAGGTACCTAATTATACAGTTGGGACTCCAAAACTACTAACCTGATTGGTCAGCTAGGGTCTCTGCCTATAAGTAAATTCCAGAAACAACCCATGGTGAAGTCAATCTGTCCCAGCCAACTGTTTCACAAAATAAAAATTCGCTACCCCTTTTCACCACAATTTTCACTGCCATCTTGATTCTCACATCCACAACTAAAATGTTCATTTGCAATATGAAACACTATTCAAAACTGGAAAAAAAACTCTTAAGCTACTCAACAACAAACAATGCCACTTTCCAATTACTTTCAAACCATTTTTAAGTATGTAAAAAAAGGAATGCAAGTCACAGTCAGACCACGGCTCTCACTCTCTGATCCCTCCCAGCTACTACTGACCCCCCCCCGCACTTCAATGCACACACTGCTGCATCAACCATGAGCATGAACTCAATGTAATCTCTTCTCAACAGCGCTGAAAAACACACCTTTGTTTAAACTAAGATGAAGACGGTCACTCTTATCTTCTTCAGCAACTAAAACTACATGCTGCTTAATGATCATAACATGCTCATACCAGACCCTTTTAGTAATCACATGACAGTCTTACTAGACTCTCTCTCTCTCTCTCAACTGCTGCTCATAGCTCATATCACACTCCAGCCAAACACAACTCCAGCATTTTATCTCTCGCAGTATAAACAAGCTCTAGCCAGAGCCGAAACAGCTGTGTCGAGCTGCCAAAAGACCAAAGTTACACACGCGCTTAGAAAATTTTGAATGCCCAGGTGTAACACAGCCATTTTTATGTTTGCTTGCACGCATGTATAAAACATAGTGCCATCATCAAGTTTCGGTGTGTCCCCTCTTCCAATTCAGTCAGTGTGTTGCTTGGCCGGCCTGTCGCCAATGCATGCTGGAGCTGTCACACAAGCTCCAAAATGCAGTGGCGTACAGTTGAAGGGGGGAGCTATGCTTCAGTGAGCAGCGATCAGATATCACCTGCTCATACGCAGCTTCCCCTACACACACACACAGAAATACACGCATACTGAGTGCTGCCCCACCAACGCACACACTCTATAGCCGATGGGGGTGACCAATCCCCCGTCAGCTGTGCTGCGCTCCCCCAAAGCCTTCCAAATGCCATGCTGGGTGCCCACCCCAAGCGTGGCAAATTATCGTATAACGCGACAGGGTGTCCAATTCCCCGTCGGCTCCACTATCTCCAGAAGTACGGGTGCCACACTGGGAGCCCACCCCAGCATGGCAACTAATGCTATGGCGATGGGGTGCCCAATGCCCGTCAACTTCACGCCCCAGCCATCCTTGTGCCCGCTGAGGCCACCCAGCGTGGCAAATGTCCCGATGTTGTCTTTTAAAAAGAACCCTGAAAAGCAAAAACAGTCCCGCGGTCTCCTGCCCTTCCCACAACCCGCACCACCACTGCGCACCCTGCCTCTCCCCCCCTCACTATGCCTCCAGAGCTCTGCTCGGTGATCTTCGGTGGACCGGGAACACGTCTGCACTCTTCAAAGCCGACCGTGAACTGAGGAAATGCCGGTAAGCTGTATAATGGGATAGATAGGGGGTTTTCAACTTTATTGCATATCTCAGACATTTTTAGGAATTTTTGCACCAAATTTTCAACATGGGGTTTTTGGGACCCCTCCTCATGAATTCTTGCACTGTCATGGCATTACTCAGGCCCAAAGGGTGATTTTGCAGGCACTGCGCGAAATCACCTTTCCGGAATGATCAACAAAATGACACTGCCAGTGTTCATAAGGTGGGCTCTCAAAAAGACTATTTTGAAAATTTGGTGGAAAAATTCCTAAAAATGACTGTTTTACGAGCGTGTGTTGTACAGTTCCTACGCACACTCGTAAGTTTGCAAATTTTCAATATTTTCATTCCAGATTTTCAACATTGCCATTTTACCACACCTTCTTATGAGTAGTACAGCTGTCATTTTTCACATCTCACCCAAAATGTGTTTCCCCCCTGTAGCGCACAATGGCGCAGTCAGCGTGCAAAATCAATGTATGGGACAATTTAAGAAAATCACAGTGATGCTGTTCATGAGCAGAGGTCTTAAAATGGCTATGTTGAAAATTTGGTGAAAAAATTCCTAAAAATGACTGTTTTACGAGCATGCATTGCGCAGTTCCTACGCACGCTCGTAAGTTCACGAATTTTCAATATTTTCACTCCAG
This sequence comes from Neoceratodus forsteri, assembly GCA_016271365.2. Classification (NCBI taxonomy): domain Eukaryota; kingdom Metazoa; phylum Chordata; order Ceratodontiformes; family Ceratodontidae; genus Neoceratodus; species Neoceratodus forsteri. The sequence goes on along the minus strand of CM057455.1, from coordinate 759,045,611 downwards.
ATTTTCAACATTGCCATTTTACCACACCTCCTTATGAGCAATACAGCTGTCATTTTTCACATCTTTGCCAAAATGTGTTTCCACCCATGTAGCACACAATGGTGCAGTTGATGTGTGAAATCAATGTATGGGACACATTAAGAAAATCACAGAGACACTGTTAATGAGCAGAGGTCTTAAAATGGCTGTGTTGAAAATTTGGTGAAAAAATTCTTAAAAATGACTGTTTTACGAGCGTGCATTGCGCAGTTCCTTTGCATGCTTCGTAAGTTTGAGAATTTAATATTTTCACTCCAGATTTTCAACATTGCCATTTTATTACACTTCCTTATGAACAGTACAGCTGCCATTTTTCATATGTCACCCAAAATGTGTTTTCGCACATGTAGCGCACAATGGTGCTGTTGGTGTGCGAAAGCAATGTTTGGGACAGATTAAGAAAATCACAGTTACACTGTTCATGAGCAGAGGTCTTAAAATGGCTATGTTGAAAATTTGGTGACAAAAGTCCATAAAATGACTGTGTTACGAGTGAGCATTGTGCAGTTTCCACGCACCCTCGTAAGTTCATGACTTTGTAATATTTTCAGTCCAGATTTTCACCAGTGGCATTTTTCCACACTTCCTTATGAACAGTACAGCTGTCATTTTTCACAACATGGCCGAAGTGTGTTTTCACACTTTCAGCGCAGAGATGCGTGGTCGCTGTGGGAAATCATTGTTCGGGACAGATAAAGAAAATCACAGTGACACTGTTCATGATCGGAGGCACCAAAATGCCTGAGTTGACAATCTGCTGTAAAAATTCCCCAACCTAATTATATTACGGGTGTGCGTTGCACAGTTTCTATGTATGCTCATCACTTCACCATTTTTTTAAATATTTTTACTGCAGATTTGCAACATTGCCATTTTTTACACCTCCCCATGAACAGTACAGTTGTCATTTTTTACATCCTGTTCGGAATGTTTTTGCACCTGTGGTGCTAAATGCCGTAGTCGCTGTGAATAAGCAGTTTCGGCTAACAAACTGATATTGCCACTGTTCATGAGGTGGGGTCACAAAAAACATGTTGAAAATTTGGAGTGAAAATACCAACGAATGCCTGAGGTATTAGGGTTTCCAACCATAACACCCAACCCTGTAGAGAATGACAGGCATCAGCGGTGTGACTTGGGATTCTTGCCTGTAATGCTTATACCATTCCACACCCTGCAGCCAGTGAGAGGCATCGAGGTATGCCTTGGACTCTTTGGCCCCAAAGTTCACCCCATTCTCCTATATCACACCCATCTCACCATATTTTCTAATGGAATGGGGTGCACATAAGGGCCAAAGACCCCAAGGAACACCGTGACACTTGTCAGTGTCTGCAGGATGGGGTGTGGTGAAATGGCGTGGCTGTTATGCCTGACAACCCAAAGGCACACCCCAATGCCTGTCACTCTCTGCAGGGTGGTGGTGGGGTTGGCTTCAGTTCAATACTTCACTGCCATTCCTATTACGCAGCTCTGTAACTTCTACACTACCACTGCCAATGCCAGCAAGCAAACATTCGGCATTGACAAATGCTTATTTGGAGTTGTTTCACCAAATTTTCAATATGGCCTTTTTGAGACCCCACCTCATGAAGAGAGACACTGTCATTTCATTCACTTGTCCCGAAAGGTGATTCTGCAGAGTGACTGCACCATTCTGTGCCACAAGTGCGACAACACATTTCAGGTAGGATGGGAAAAATGGCAGCTGTACTGTTAATAAGGAGATGTGCAAAAATGACAATGTCGTGAATCTGGAGTGAAAATATTAAACACAGGCAAAGTTAGGAGCATGTGTAGAAACTCTGCAATGCACATTCGTAAAGCTGTCATTTTTTGGAATTTTTCCCCAAATTTGCAACATGGGCTTTTCGGGACCCCACCTCGTGAACAGTGAGACTGTCATTTCATTAATCGGTCCCAAAAGGTGATTCCGTGCAGCAAACACAAAATCACCTTTTGGGGTTGAGTAACAAAATGACAGTGACAGTGGTATTTAGGTGGGGTCTCAAGAACCCCATGTTGAAAATTTGGGGCCAAAATTCTTAAAAATTGCTGATATATCAACATAAGTTGAAAATCCCCATCGACTGTCATTATACCACGCTTACCTTTGATCCTTCAGTTTGCAGTTCAGCTTTGAAGAGTGCAGACGTGTCCCAGTCAAGAGAAGATGACAGCGTCAACTTCCAGAGGTAAGTATGGGGTGGGGGTAAGGAGGTGGGTGCTAGTGGGAGGGTGGGGATGGGGGAGGGGGACTGGGGCAATGACGAGGGACCGTTTTCTTTTTTACAGATAAAAAAACAAAAGACATTGGGGGACAGTTTTCTCTATTTACAGGGGGAAAATAGCATAAATTTGAGCACACTGGGGTGGGCTCCCATTGTGCCACATCAGTTGGGAGGTACATGATGCCAACATGAGGACTGGGCACCCTGATGTTGGCATGGGGGAAAAAAGTAAAAAAATATATATTTGGGCACACTGGGATGGGCTCCCAGTGTGCCACATGAGTTGGGGGGTACATGATGCCAACATGGGGATTGGGCACCCCGATGTCAGTGAGGGGAACTTAAAAACAGAAAGTTGGGTACACTGGAGTGAGCTCCCAGTGTGCCACATGAGTTGGGAGGTACATGATCCTGACATGGGGACTGGGCATCCCGATGTAGGCACGGGGATGGGGAACGGTGGGAGTGGGGAGGACAGCAGCAGCTGGAGGGAGCGGGAAGGTTTTCTTTGCTGCCAGTGCTGGGAGGGTACAGGAGGAGTGCCATCTGAAACATGGTGGTGGTGACTCAACTGTGCATGTACGGCACTCACGCATGGTAGTTGCAGTGAATGGCATTCTGCCATTCACAAGATGGTGGTGCCAGCAGAACTGCGCATGCGCGCGAGTCGCACATGCGCAGTTCTTGCCTCGGAATGTGGAAGGAACAGCCAAAATAGTGCAGCTGTTACTCCATAGTGGATGATTGTAGCGGAGTGTTTCAAGCTCCACTCGACTTTCAGAAGGATACTTTCAAAAGTCCAACAGAAGGTGTCACGATCAGCTGTTTTAAGGCAAAACATGCCAAAATGGCAGTAGACTCTGCCCACAGCTGTAAAAATCAAAAGTAGTAATTAATAGCAAGCATCACAAAATCACTGTGTCTATGTGCGTGGTGGAGGACTGCGGTTTAGGGACCGAACAAGCATCTCCCACAAACAAATCCTACCTAGCAACAGAGCACTATTTTATCCATGGAGGGAGAATATTATGCTTAAAATCAATTAAAAACAGTTTTGGTATAAAATGTAGGCTTTCAAACATTTTTTAAATCCTTTATTTCATACACATTGTATAATTACAATAATCCACTCCAGGATGTGAGTTATGCTAAGATTTACCCACTTCTGGTGTGGTTTAATCATTTGTCCTGCGGCCTTGTGACCAAACCACACCAGAAGTGGGTACATCCCACCCCAATCCACATCCTCTTATGGATTATTGCTTATGTAAAATAAAAACATCATATTCAAGTGCAAATACACAAGAGATGAGTATAAAATACAAAAGAAAAAGGCAGAGTGTTCAATAGTTTTAGAGGTGTACCAGTGGAAACAAAAACAAATGAAGCAAAATAATTTACTGGAGTAGCTCCTTCAGCATCTGAGCTCCTTCTCACTATGTCAACAAAGAAATATTTGAATATTCTGGTGGAGCATCCCTTTAAAGCAGGACAGGGGACTTGGCAAGGTCACTAACCATATGATATACAGGAAGAGTAGCTGCAGCTCATATCCAGGTGCTTCTACAGCATGTAATAGCCACGGTCCTGTGCATACCTTATACAATGGGCTTATTACAATGGATGGCAGTAGACATAATTGGTATCAGGTAGTTGTCTGTGTCATGTGCCCTGAATAGGTGATTAATGTCCTATTCACACATGTAGATGAATTCATTACGTTTCCTATGACACAACAAGAATTAAGTGCAACTAAAGAGGTGCTCTATGCACAACCATGGCTTCCCACAGATTATAGTAATAGGTGTAATTGATTGTACCCATGTGGCAATATTAGGACCCCAAATCTACAAGGAGACATACAGGAACAAGAAGGAATACCACAGTATGAGTATACAAGTGGTGAGCAATGCAGAGGGCCTCATAACCTCTGTGTGAGTGTGAGTGTGAGTGTGTGTGTGTGTGTGTGTGTGTGTGTGTGTGTGTGTGTGTGTGTGTTAAATACCCTGTGGCACAGGACTCATTTATATTTGGTCAGTCACTGCTCAGAACACAAATTGTTCAACACGTACAAAGGCAGAGTTGGCACTTGGGTAAAAAAGTTGCATTCAGTAGTACCATTTCTGTGTGCACAAAACTTTAACAGCCAATCCTAAACACTCTCTTACCTCTTCTGGAGAAAATGGTTACCCCCTGGTTACCAACTGATGCCATTTGTAGCACCTGATGAAGATGCCAAACAGCATACACCAGTGTCCATCAGAAGACTAGAGGCATTGTAGAGCACAGCTGTGGCCAGCGGAAGATGGGTTTCTGCTGTCTAGATACACTGGCAAAACAATGATGATGGCAGCTGACATGGTGTGTTGTGTCTTTTTGGCTAGCGGCTCGTTGCATAATCTAATCATTTAAAATATGGCTGTGGCAGTATAGCCTAGAGGATAGAATAACAAGCTGTGAATAAGCTTGGTACATCCAGCAGACCTAGGTTTGATTCCCACAACCTCCACTTGCATACTGTGTGACTCTGAAAAAGTCACCTAACCTCCCCAGTGCTCCTGGATCACCCATGAAACAGGCCTTGTGCCTAGTGGGCCTTACCAGTTTACCAAAGAATTCAAAAAAATCTATAATCCTGACACCTGACATACTTGATAGTCAGGATCCAGGTGAACTATGTGGAGACCAGGAGGAACAAGTGGTTTGACAACCCGTAGAGGAATGGACCGAGTTGGAGGGAGAGTAGACATAGGGTATAGCATGGACCAAGTTGGAGGGAGGCCAGACATAGGGTATAGAAAAGTGTGTTCGGAGTGGTTAAGGTGCTTGTGGGAGTAACAGGGAATGGTTGTTTATGCTGAGTCTCACAACCACTGTGAGGATGTATTCTACCGAGCACTATGGGATGGATGCGTCAACATTGCAAGTGTTCAATGCGTTTGCATGTGGCAGGTGTGCATGTGGGGTGTGCTTAATTATGGGGGAAGTTAGGGATTATTTTAACATTCCTGTACCTTTCCTTCCTATTCAAGTTGATATCTCTTTTTGGCTGTAGGAGTTTGGTACATATTTTCTTCAGGAGTGCAAGGAACATCATGCTGTGATGGTTAGAGGGTAGGGGTGTGTGATAGTAGTTTTGCTGTCTGGCTGCTTTGTCTTATGTGATAGTGGTATGATGGGGTTTGTGTCACTGTTGGTGTTACTAGTGCTTGACTGTGATATGAGGGTCTGGAGTAGATGTTGGTCAGATCCCCCAATATTGTCAACTTCAGTATGTAGGCCTTGATGTCAGTTATTTAATCTGCTGGTGGTTGGCCTTACTAGTTTTCACACTTTCCTATTCCAGGTGCCTGACCTCAGGGTAGTAGGTCCTCAGCATGCTTGCCAAAACACTCCACCTCCTGTGCTGGCTAGCTGTGGTGGAGAAACCTTCATCTGTGCTATACTGTGCTGGCTCAATGGGTGGCGCACGTTGGTGTGTGGGCTGACTGAATGTGAGCACCTGCAGTTCCATTGAGCAAGTTGGGAGATTATGCGCGTGTGTGTGTGTGTGTGTGTGTGTGTGTGTGTGTGTGTGCTGATCATGTTTGTGAGGTAATGATGCATTCTTATTTTCCAGTACATCTTGTGTGGGCATGTATTTAATGATTACTTCTGTTCTGTCTTCACAAGGGAAGACAGTGTGCTCCTGCCTGAAAGTGGCATCAAGATGACTTTCAGGAACGTTCCTGAAATGAAGTAAACAGTATTTACCAGAGAAAAGATCCAGAAAGGCCTTGAAGCACTAAAGCTAGATAAAGCCCCAGGGCTGGATGGGATGCACCCAAGGGTGCTCAAAGAATTGGCTGTGGAAAAAGCAGAATTCCTAGGAGAAGTATTCAATACTGTAGCTCAATTCAGATAGAAGAAGTTCTGAAAGGCTGGAGGGTGGTGAACATAGTCCCACTACACAAGTGGGGGGACAAGGAGCAACTGGAGAATTACAGTGACTCCCTTAAACAATCAACCCAGTGTAACAAGGCCTATAGTTAGGCTAATAAGATGCTGTGGTGTATCAGAAGAGGTACCACAGAAGGAAAAAGGAGGTACTAATATCTCTGTGTAGATCACTGGTGAGGCCGCATCTAGAGAACTGTGCTCACTAAGTCCTCACCTAAGGAATGGCAGGAACAGGCTGGAGATAGTACACACATGGTGGCCAAGATAATTCAGGGCCAACAGAGCTGATCTTACTAAAATCATCTGAAGGAACTGAACATGTACTCACTGGAGACCAGGTGAGATGTGGGGTATGACAGAGACATGCAGGTTTCTGAAGGGAATAAACAAGTGAATGTGGAGAACTATTTAGCAGGAGTACTGAGTCAAGATGCCAAGTTCATAAGTGGAAACTGGCAAGGGGAAGGAATAAGGGATGTGAGAACATTATATTTTACAGGAAGGGTGGTGGAGCTGTGGAACAGTCTGCCAGTGGAGATGATGGGCGTCAAGACCATAGATAGTTTTAAGCATGGCTGGGACAGAGTGAAGGGTTGATGGTTGCTCAGGTCAGTTACAGTAGAGGAGGGAGCAGGGGGGTGGACCTGGAGGGATAAAATCCCTTATGTACGATTGGTCCCATTGTAGATAGGAAACTCTGGGCAGACTAGATGGACCTTTGGTCATTTTTGTCATCATTCTCTATGTTTCTATGTCAATATTCTCTTGAGATGCATGTGTGTCAGGAATCACTGGGGCTCCAGTGTCTGTATCCATGCTGGGTGCATCTACTGGCGACCATGTACCTGTGTGACTGCTGTGGATATGTCGGTGGTAACTGTTTAGGATATGGGTGTGCATTTGGGATGCTTATGGACTAGCAGGTTTGGTCCATCTAATGGAGATGTCCTCCTCTTTCAGTCCTGTGCTAAGTGCTCTGGCCTGTCTTCTAACACAGAGTGACCACCTGTAGAGCACATGGGGGCATGAGGTCACTAGTTGTCTCTTGACTGCTATTTGGACATTCTGAGTCCCAGTGCACTTTGTCTGGGTGTGTTGCTAGGGTCACTGGTATCACTGTGTGTGTGTCATCAGCATCAGGTCTCTCCCTGTTCTGGTCTCCATGGATGTCACTCTAGTCCTCTGGAACATCATCCTCCTCACAGGCATTTGGTTAGTAGTCATGGGTTTGTCATTGACTTGTCACTAGGTGTAGACATTTGTGGGATAACAACAACAACACAGACACAGAGGTTTCAGCTTTAGAACACACTTTGAGTTCAGTGCGAAATTTTTGTTTTCAAAAGAAATCTAAAGCTGTTAATGTAAGCAATCTGAAAACAAAAGAAACAAACAAAAAAAGCTCTATAAATCAAATGCAAGCTATTTAGCTTCAGCACAACTCCAACACCTTATTGTGCTGCCACAGAGTGGAATACCACACTATCAAAGCTCAGTGTTTCCACTATCGTTTGTGATCTCTACCTGGTGCAGTACTGTCCCTACTGCTACCTGAGACTCATCTGTCTGTCTTGGGATTCAGAGAGGATTATATCCTGACTATCAGTGATGTCATAAGATCAGCTTATCCACCCCTATTCTAGTAATAAAAAAAATTCTCTACTCTAATACATTATTTCGGGGGATCAGCCAGGACACAATATACATACATACATACATATATAATTAATGCATTTAGGGACAGTATATCTGAAACAGTTCTCGGGATTGGAAAATAAAGCCATAAATGCTCCAAATGAGCTTCTGGGTGTCATGGCTATGCCCCATGGACAGTATTATGGACTGTCTATGACCGCTGTCTGGTCTTGAAATGAGCCTCTGTTTGCTCCCATTTACCTCCAAGGTGCAGCCCAACAACAGGAAATTTAGGTAGGACAGAGATTATATGGAAAAATAATGTTTTGTTCACAATGCATGCTTATTCTGCAGGTTCTGATTTATTACCATAATTTGTCTTTGCTGTTACACTAAATAGAGATTTAACAGATCTCGACATAACTTCTGTAGTCAACGTCTGTTTTGCTTTTAAATGGGCCCAGTGTACTTTGTCAGTTTCACTTCCCCGCCTCAGCTGGGAAAACATTTTCCATCAAAACAGATGCTGCACTTTAAATCCAAGCAAACATTTCAGGTAAAGCGAAGAGCCCTATTTGGTTCTTACAAACTCTTTATCCCCGTGAGAGGCTTTCCTCACATCTACATGGTGGGACAGTAGCACTATGGCACAGTGCCTCCACTTGCTTCCCCTCGCACACTCGCAAGCAATACAGTGCACTTGTATTGCTGTGAGGTGCACAAAGGAATGAGCGATACTTCTCCTGAGGGCATTTTAATGCATTGCAACCAGTCCTTCTCTAAATACTCTTTGGCCCAGATATTCAAACTGCGCCCAAAAAGTGCACAATAGCAGGAGCAAGCGCAAGTCTATTACGCCCATGCGCAAGAGGTGTGATATTCAAAAACGGAGCAGGCCAAACTGCGCCTACAGCTAACGAGTGAATATCACACCACCTGTGCCATAGCGCATCTAGGGAGGGGAAGGTGAGCAGATCTGATGCACCATAGTGCAACAAGAGATGTTCAGCTGAGCAGTCCAGAGGCGTAATAGCGCAACCAGGGATGCCCCCTAGCAGCAGAGCAATGTAACTGCACAACCAGGGAGGTAGGGGCCCACCACCCATGCCACAGATGGGCACAGGAACACACAGCAGAACAGACATCGTCCCCCCACACCCCATGCACTGCACAACTGGAGGAGGGCTGGAATAACCACTGGCCCATGGAGACAAGCAAACAACCCACAGCCGGGCCATGGTGCCCCATCACACCTACTGGCAAACTGTGACTGGCACACAAGGAGGGCTGACCACCCCATGCCACACCATCCCCCCAATGCAGAGCACACCCTGCACTGTGACCCCCAGACACCCCCCATGAGCAGTGACCACCACTGCAGGAAACCCCATGCATGCCACCACCCCCACTGTGACACTGCAACCCTGTGCACCACAGAACCATGCAAGCCAGCCCCACCATGAGCACCCATCAGCAGGTGGCAGCACACAGCAATGCAACAACGCAGACACAGTGCCACCATGCACAGTCCCCAGTACTGCTGAGAGACCAACCATGCATCGGCATAAGGGGTACCCCACGGGACAGGGCGTGCCCAGACACCACCACCAGTGGTACAGCACCCTGCACAGTAGTCCAATGACACACCCCAACCCACCACTGGCCACAACAGCCAGCACAGACACCCACAGTGGTGCATGGAAGCATGCACCACACCGGATCTCACACAATGTTGGACAGACACCCACCCATACCCAAGGGCACAACAACACAGGGACGCAGTGGTGGGGCAACCAAGCCCCCAGTGTGGGCCCATGTAAACTGTGTACACACAACCCACAGTCCTCCATAGCTCTGGAGTGCCAGCCACCCTGCACAGGCACTGTGGACCCGTACACCACCATCATTCGTCCAGAGCACAAGTCACAGACAGTGGGGCACATCCCCTGCAACACACACAATGCACAGCATGGAGGTCGGACAACAACTGTGGTGCCCACAGTGCCACCTGAGGCAGACATGCACCACACCAGTGACAGCAGGCAACCCAGCAGTGTGACGGGTACATTGGCTGCCCTGCAGGGACTGCCACCACTGACATGCCAGCAGACCGTGCAGGTCACAGACATGCATGTGTGTCAGCCGCACAGGCCATGGATGGGCCAATGGGTGTGCCATTGACACAGAGCACGCACCATGGACCACTGCACACAGTCATCCAGTGCACAGGGCACAACACACACAGCACAGACACTGACTGATAGCTACCCCCACACCATAGTCACCTCCACATGGACACACACACATACCCATGACCGCACCACCCCTGATGCCATGCACACCACTGCAGCTGAGCACCTATAGCCCGCTGCAAATCAGAGACCACCATAGTATTCATATCAAAATTAAATGTATTGAACAAATATATAAAATTCAACTATATACAATATTACATAAACTATATACAAGGTTGGGGGACACAAACAAGGTGGAGGTGGGTAGAGGGCAGGGGTGGACAAATGGGATAGGAAAGGAAGGGTGTGAGGGTGGGTCCAGGGGGGTAGGGGAATACTGGGACCAATTTATCCCTAGCGGGAGTGCCTCTCCCCGCTCTGACTCCTCCAGGCTCTGTGCCTCCTCAGGACCCCGGTGTCATCAATTCGACTGAGGATGTCCAGCGACGCCCTCGCCACCAGTGATATCTCCTGCAACACCTCCCTGATTTCACATAGATGGCAGGTACCTAGGACAAGGGAGCACAGTCAATAGGTGTGAATGCACAACCCCATACAGCCCGCCCACTGTGCATGGCATACAGCCGTGGGACATACCTCTGTGATGGTGTGTGACCATCCGCAGTGATCACGTCCACATGACCTGCCCACACAGGCGCATACAGCCATGCGGAATGCTGCACACACCCACCAGCCAAGTCACGCACAGCACCACCGTGGCCGTTTAGTGACATGGCTATGTGGTGCAAAGGCAGTGGCATAACCATGTACCTGGTGCACGCAAGGACCACCATTGATGCACTCCTAGACATGCATTGCCACTGGACAGTGTTGACTGTAACAAGTCGAGTGCATGGCAGTGGTGTCGATGGATGGTGGCCATACCCCGCTGCCCATCCTGTCACACAGCATGCAGTAGTAATCATGGATGGCACTCACCTTCATCGGGCCGGTCAAGTGGGCGGTGAGGGCCCTCGCCCCGCCTAGCTGCACCCTGCTCTTCCTGCCGCCACTCTTCACATGCACGGCGGCATTCCTCCAGGCCTGTGGGGCACACATGGAGAGAGGAACATCAGTACAATCCCATAGCAAAGTCCTCCTGCCTCCAGGTGTGTGCCCTCCCACCAACCAGACCCACCCACCCCACACCCTGTGAACACCACCACAGCCAACCCCGGACGGTCCCTCCCCCATGTGCTGAACACATACAACACTGTTACCCATATGGAAGATAAAAGTGTGTTGACGTAACCCCTACTTGGCCTTGGCACCATGCCCCTCCTGGCACGTGCCCACAGGCGTGCCAGTAGCTCCGGCTCCCTCTGCTGCAGGTCCCCGTATCTATGCCTGCACTGCTCGGCACTCCTCCCCCATCAGGTGGCCTCCTTAAGGGCAGTGGCCACCTTCTGCCACACCTGGGTCCTGGCCCTGTCCAGGGGCGCCTCCCTGAACAGTGGCCCATGGTGTGGCTCTACAATGGCCACTAGGTTGGCCAGTTCGATTGCAGACCACTGGGCTGCCCAGTCTGCGTGCCATTCTCTGTGCTGTATTTGGCAATATGGCGCTCTGCAGGGCGGCTTCCCACATGCAGATGCTGCGCGGTACAGCGCTGCCATTCCCTATCGCGCTGTCACCGAACAGAGTGATAGAGGTGCACCCATGCCTGATGTATGGCACCTAGGGGGCAAAGTTCGGGCACAGGGTCAAGGGTCTCTGGCACATGGACACGCAGAGCGCCATTGGAACACAATGCATGTAGTGCGATTGGCTGCCTGTGTGCCAGCGCCATAGCGGCCTACCGTGCAGTTGGCCTATTGTGCCTATGATGGCCCAGTGCCACAGCACCATGTAGTGACCATTGCTATAGCACCACTGGCACATCATCAGTGCGGCAGACACCTGCGTCAGCAACCCGAGCATGCGCAGTGAGGTGTGTACTACGCATGTCACAGAACTGCGCCATTGGGTCAGCACGTTCAACACAATTGCGCAAAGCGCAACAGCGCAATATTCAGCCGTCATATGCAAATCATCTAATCAGCCATTCAATGACGCAGCACTGCAATTTGCATCAACTTAAAGTTGTGCCTTGCCTCATTTGCATGGGTTGCACTATAAAAGTGTGACATTGGGCTGCAGTAGCCATAGTTGGTTACTGCAGTCTATTGGTGAGTTGCATGCTGTTTGGGAGTGTGGACTGTGGATTTAGGGACATGCATGGGACTGCACAGTAACAGGTAACAACTGCCATTCTTACAGGCTACATAATGACTGAGCAGGTTGTTGGAGAGGAGGGAACACAGTGGTGGGAGGAGGAGAAGGCCTAACTTTACCAAGGCTGAAACCGAAGCCCTGTTTGAGGCCTACCTGGATCAGGAGCCACTTTTCAGTGGATGGCGGGGAACACCTCAAGCCCGTGCTGCTGCATGGGAGGAGGTGACACGTGCTGTGAACCTGCATGGCAGCCACCAGTGCTCCGTGCAGGAGTGTAAGAAAAAGATGGGCATGGACAGGAGGAGAATAAAGGAGAAGGTGGCTGCCATCAGGGCAGCGTGTGCTGCAACAGGTGGGGGACAGCCGGAGGTGGTACAGCTGACCCCACCGGAGGAAAGGCTTGCTGGAAGCATGCAGCGCAGTGCCATTGAGGGTGTTCCGGGTGGTGGCTTCCAGACGGGTGGTGGCCCATCACTGCCTGGTAAGTCATGGTCTGTCTATGGGGGGGCAGGGTAGGTCACATGCAGTAACGCAACTTTGCTTTCCCTTACAGATCCTGAGCATCTGCATGGGTCAGCGGTGGTGGGCCTGTCCACTGAGGACAGTCAGCTGGAGATGGAGGAAGGCCCATCCACCTCCACAGGTATACGTGGATCATTGCGACAGTGGGGCCGCCTGGCTGTCCACACTGATGCCATTGTAACAGGTGTGGAGGAAGCCCTGCCTGTGTCCCAGCATGCTGGCATCCACGGATGCCAGCATGCTGTGACTGGGACCGGTGCAGAGTCCATCACCGGTGATGATGACGCTAACATCATGGGCAGTGACACGTGTGTGCCATGGGATGGCCACACAGCAGGGCAATTCGTGCCCATGACTGTGGGTGGTGCTGCTGTGGAGGCCTGCATGTCAGCACAGTCCCAGCCTGTGCCTGTCAGAACCAGTGGGGCAGCACTGGTGTCTGTTCAGGACAGTGGGACTGCTGTGGCCACTGCGGTGGCACCAATGAGCCCTGGAGAGTGGCAGCTGGAGGGGCAGCATCAGCAGTCAGCTAATGGGCTTGGGGGTACAGGGTTCAGCGGTGGTGTCTGTGCACCGCCTGTGGACATGCCCAGACCTGGTCCTGGTGCGCAGCATCCACCCTCAAGGAGTGCTGATCATCAGGGCCATGCACACCCTGAGGGACAGGCTGCCGAGGAGGCAGACGACCTCTTGGATGAGCACACCCGCCTACTTCAAGCATCAGTCCAGCACCAGATGTGGCTTGCGATGTCTTTGGATGCACTGCATGTGGCTCTGGAGCGGGCAGAGAAGAGTCGCAGCAGGGACACCGCTCTGATCCTGGCAGGGATGAACCATTTGCGGGAGGATGTGACTGCTGCCATTGACAGGCATGCACAGGCATTCACTACTATCATGGCCACAATGGGCACACAGTCAGGTGCCCATGTATCGCAGACACCATTCAGTGCACCGTCCACCCCCCATTCCTGGCGTCATGCGACTCCCACCCTGCAGACACCGGGTTCAGTTATGGGCATCCCGAGCACTCCTGGCACAGGCATGTTGAGTGTGCTGCAGACCCCTGCATGAGCACGGTCACGTTCACACAGTGGAACCCCTGGAGGACCATCGGTGCCATCCCATGAGGCCAGTGGTCAGCCTGTCAGTGCTGGCGGGTCTCGGCAGGGCTGCCCACGCATCTGTGGCAGCCGGGGCACTGTGTCGCGTGACTGACCTGTCTCCTAGTGTGGCTACTGTCTGGTGCTGCCCTGTGTGCATAGTGTGTTTCAGTGGGCAGTGCACGGATGGGTACCCGGCCCTGCACGTGGACACACAGTCCACCTGCACACCTCCCAGCTGCTGTCTGCAGTTGCGTGTGCATGATAATGCCTGCATTGTGCTGTACACCAATGTGCAATGGTGCTCAGCATCTGACACACGTACATGGACAGACAGTGGGCATGGTGGCCTGTGGACATGTGTGTTGCTAGGGTTGGCATTCTGGGTCGGTGTGCCTCCTGCCCTCTGTGCACATTTGGTGCATTGTGTGTGTGTGTGTGTGTGTGTGTCCATCCATGTTGCATGTTAATCCTCACCCATCCCTGGTTGTGTGTGTACTTCTGTGCCCTACCACTTCCCTTGACGGCATGCACCCTTGGTGTGTGTCCATGCATGTTTGTGGGTTGTGCCTTAGCCACTGGTGGTTGCACATGGCCCCATGACTCACCTGGGTTGGCTGAAGTGCTCCTCCATGATAGTGTCCCGGTGCAGCTGTGCCAGCATGATCAGTCGGAGGTCCTGTCGGCCAAGGTGAGGCTGCCCATCACCATCGTCACCGGCATCCTCATCGTTCCCATCGCTGTCCCCCTCTTTGACCTGTATGGCTATCCCACATTCGTTGGGCATGTTGTGCAGGATGCAACAGGCCAGGAATAGCCCACAGGCCTTTGAGGGGCTGTACTGTAGGGCACCACCGGAGGTGTCCAGGCAATGGAAATGTGCCTTCAGCATCCCGAACACCTGCTCGATGACATTCGTGTGACATGCAGCCTCATTGTGGCATTGCCAGCGATGGGGGAAGGCGGCCGCCGGGTAGGTGTGAGCAGCCAGGATGGAGTGGGTATCCACTGTCACCTGTGTGTAGAGGGCGGAGGTTAGTTTGGTGATCAGCATCGCCCTGCCCCAGGCCATGTAGGCCACTACCCATGTCACCTCTGGCCATGCTCCCCCAGGCCCTATGATTGTCCATGTGGTTTGCATACTCACCCACTAGGTGTCCAGTGGGGATGTCCCCACTCTCAAATCTGTGGCACAGTGCCAACTGGTGCCAGATGAAGACATTGTGTACTCCCACAGGGTGCATGGCACAGACATTGATTATGCACCCCCTGGCATTGCACACCACCTGGCAGTTGATGCTGGCATAGCCCTTGCGATTGAGGTATGCGGCCCCCTCATGGCCAGGTGGTGTGCGTATGGCCACATGGGTGCAGTCTATTGCCCCTAGCACAACAGGCATACGTGCTACCCTGTGGAACCCCTGTATGTTTACTGTGCACTCCGCCACTGTGCTGGGGAAATGGATGTACTCTGCAGCATGTGGCAGCAGTGCGCTGAGGAATTGGGTGAGGTGGCATGATGTGGCCGACTGGGTTATGCCTGTGGTGTCCCCAGTTGGTCTCTGGAAGGTACCCGTGGTGAGCAAGCACATGCAGGCTGTTATTTTAGTCTCCACTGCCAGGGCATGGCTCCGTTCTGTGGGTGCCTGCATCATATCATTACACAGCTCACAGAGCCACCTCAGAATTGCCCTATTCAGGTGGTACCGGCCCACAATCTCAGTATCGCTGTACAGCTCGAAACTGGTGTGGGCTCGGTACTGCCTGTTGGGGGCATACCACCGATGGGGTCTTCCACGGCCATGCCCCCCTGCTGCATGCCTTCTCACCCCCCTCATAATGGCCTCCATCTGGAAGGTGGCACTGGCCATGTCCCTGGCTTGTGTTCACCCCCCCGGCAGCTGTTACTGTATTCCCCCCCCGCTGTCCTCCTTGCTACTTTCCCTGCACCGGGAACACCTGCCTGTGGTGGCCTCTGTGCTGTGTGGCACTTCCCCCTTCTGCACTAGCTGTGGCTCCCCACATCTTCCCTGTGCCTGTGTGTTCAGGGTGCCCTTTCCCTGGCCTGCCCTGTTTGTCCCTCCTGCCCTGTCTATCTGCCTAGAGTTCTGCCTCATGTGGCTTCCCTGTAGCATTCTTGCGCCTCTCCCTTGCTCCTTTTTATTTTGGCTCATTTCCGCTATGGCGCAACTTCTGCATGCTCCCCTATTGTGCATGGCGCAAGTCGTTGAATATCGCACTGTGCCATTTATGCATGGTTCCTCCCCCTTCGGTTGCACATGCCTTCATTATCATTAAGCTGTTGCTCAGCATGATTTTGGGGGTGCAACTGCCTCCTGCTGAATATCACAGAATGGCGCAATTTCGGACTGGCGCAGGCGCAACCCTATTGCGCATGGCTCAACTCTTTTGAATATCTGGGCCCTTGTCTTTACTTCAACTCATGCACACTCGCAGACATAATTACCAGGCCACCAGATGTGAGGTGCATGAGAGCAAGTGGTCGCAGTCAGAGGGTTTGACTAAAACAAACTCAGACCTACTTTAGCTGTACCACACTGCTCCTCAAACTAACCACCACAATAAGGCAGTTTGCTACCAACAACCCCTTTTTAGTCATTCTCTAACATGCTGCCATGTTTCTTGATGAAGGGGCACTATATGGAGAATACCTATCTTTTTTGGAGGTATTTGTTTTATTTCCCCACCGTGCGAAACCCAATGTCAAGGCCAGAAACAAAGATAGAAATAATGGGGAAAGCAAGATATGGGAATTTTGCTGGGAGGCCACCCCCTCGTAATTATAGAGGTGAAAAGGGCATGAGAGACCCTGGAAAAGCAAAAGGGTGCTACTGCAATAGACTTTTAAGTAATGGAATAGGAGGACAGAAAAAGGAAACAGTCCTGACAAGGGTTGTACGTTTCTGTGGGGGGCAACTCTGCTACACTAGGTATTGCACTGAAATGCACAATGTCATTTATACATATACCTGATATGGTGTCCATCCCATCATCTTCGCCACGCTGCATAGTCTGGGAAAATGTGTCTGCCACTATGTCCTCTACTGGGGTTAGTTGGTGGCCCACCACTGGTGTCATTCGGGGGCAGACTTAAATACACCAGCTTATTTTTAACCACCATCCTCAGATATGTTCATTTGTGCTTTTTGTGTCCCTACTGACCCAGGGATGAAGTAAGTAGAGTTGATGGCTTTCAGATTGCCAAGCCAGATATGTGTTTTCTTTTATTGGAGACATATAATACTGCCCACCATACAGGGTGGCATAGTTGGCCTGGGGTTTTGTCACTTCAGTGGAGATCTGCTCAGCTGTTAAGTTTCAGTCAAGGATACAGGAGATGCCACTAATACTGGTGGCATACCCCTTGTTCCTGTATGCCCCTAGTCTCCTCCAGAAACCCTGAGCATAGGTTGCATAACCTGGACCCTTAAAATTTCACTGGGCTCAAATGGATTTGCCCAGGTAATATTACCTGGCCCCTGTTATGGTTACTGGGCCCAGGTGGGATAGTTGGGATAGTCCAGCCCCTTCGAGGGCTACTGGGCCCAAATGGAATTGCTTTGGTCTTTCCAGGGTCTCTGGACCCAAGTCAAATGGCCCAGTCCCCTCCTAATGACAAATCACTGGGGGACTGGATACTATTCCAGGGGAAATATATAAGGAACATAAAAAATATTGGATACCTTTATTAACAAATTTCTTTAACACTTGTCTTATTGAAAGATTTATATATCTCTTATGGTCCAAAAACACCCTATACATAAAAAAGTTTCATTTCAAGCACCCTCTAATTATTGACCAATAAGTTTATTAGATATCAGTTGTAAAATATTTTCTGGGATATTACTGGATAAACTTCAAGCTTGGGTAAATAATTTCAGTCCCCTCTCCAAATTTCAAGCTGGATTTCAGTATGATTTTTCTACTTTAGATAAAATGTTCACTGTAGCTCACTTGCTGGAAAAGCACAGACTTCTTAGAAAAATGAAACTTTATGCACTTTTTATAGATTTCACTGCTCCATTCGATTTGGTGGTTAGAGAAACTCTTTGGAATATATTACATACTAGGGGACTTAAACTGGACTTATTAGTTCCAATCTATCTTCTTCATCTTAATACTTACACAGCTGTCAGATATGACAATAACGGGAAACCATTCAGAATACTTTTCAACTAATGAAGGAGTTAGCAGGAATGCCTTTTAGTCCCATTACTTTTTAGTGTTTATATTGACTTTTTATTATACTTCAATACTTCTTTACCCCAGACTCTCCAAAAATTAATATGCACATTCATATACTTGCTTATGCAGATGACTTAGTACTTTTTTCACTTTCAACAGTAGGTTTACAGTATAAAATAGATCAGTTAAAACTCAAATGTGATCAACTCAAATTAAAGATCAATCTTAAAAAAACTAAAGTTATGCTATTTGGAACAGATTCATGTCAACTAAATTTCTTTTTAGATAAAAGCCGTATTGAAGTTGTATCCTCATGTGTCTATTTGGATACCAAATTCTCTACACATGGCTACTGGAATTCACATTTTAGAGACCAAATAATAAAAGTAAAACATGCTGCTAAAGAGCTCCAATGTTTTAATTTTAAGTTTAGAAGTCTTACAGTGGCACCTGTAATTACAACTGGGGAAGCTAAAATCACCCCTCATCTCCTTTATGGAGTGAACGTTTGGGGTGTAAAGGATGCCCCTAATTTGGAACTTCCACTGTCTTATTATTATCAATCTATTTTACAAGTACCACTTTGTATGTCCAATCCTGTAGTTAGGTCAGAGCTGGATAAAATACCTATTGCATATATACTGTAATAACTTTGCGTTTTGTTTCATACTGGATTAAAATCATAAATAATTTGCTTAATATCATTCCTCTACCCTGTTTAACCGAAAAGAGAGTATGACTTAAGAGTGGATTCCACTCACCTTGGTTAAAGGCGCTCACTGCAGTTTTACATAATATAAACTCCCTACATATCTGGAATGATTATCAGATAGGTATAACAATATCTTTAGCTTGCAGAACTCAAATTAAGACAAAAATATTTGCTCTAGCCCAGAAAAAACAGATGGACCAAGTTAGATCCCCAAAACAGGCCCCTTGGTATAGCCAAAATAAAACTAATTCAGTTATAGAGGACTATTTGATACTACCAATAGCTCCCAAAACCAAAAAGATGATCACATGGGCTAGATTTGGCGTTATTACCTCCAAGCATACTTATTTCAAGCAACAAACTATGTATGATTCTACCCAAGAATATAGATGTTTATGTAATAGAGGCTTTCAGGAGACCTTATTTCACATCAGTAATTCAGTGTCCCCTATATAATTGCTACAGAGACAAATTATTTAAAAAAATGTGCTTGTATATGCAAATACAGATTACGACATATTATTTATTTTAATGCACCCTATGGTTAAAGAGGATGCAGAAATAATAGCCAAATTTTTGTCCTCGGTGATCAGCTCTAAGAGAAAAAGATTCTTTGCAGTCAAGAAAAGTAGCCGGTGTTAGTTTTTTCACCTAGCACCTTTTATATGATTGATTGTGTATTTACCTCTGTATATGCATTCATTTTAACTTCTTCTGTTATATTTCTAGTGTAAACATGAACTGTGTTTTGTTATACATATATTATTGTATTTTTTATTAAATTGTACTTTTGTAATGTCCAAAACTAACATGTCTTGGAAGAACAATAAACTTGACTTAACTTGACTAGTCCCCTCCATGGTCACTGGGACTGAGTTTAATGACCCAGCTCATTCCAAGGTCACTAGGCCTCCAATCATTTGCTTCTGCAGTGTCACCACCACCACTACAAGTGCTTTGCCCCAAACATCTGCTTCAGCCAGTATCACTGACACCCCCACCACCATGACTCCCGTTCATGCCACGCATTTTGAGCATGACAGCCATGGGTAGATGTTGCAGGCAGTTGGCGGAGCTTGAGGCAATTTCTTCTGGATTAGCATATGTTCCTACTCATGCAGAGTAAAAATATAGAAACATAGAATTTGACGGCAGATAAGGACCACTTGGCCCACCCAGTCTGCCCATTTTCCTACCTAATGGATAAGTTGCAGATCCTAGTTAACCAGCAGCCTACTTCTTTCTAACCCCACCCCCTAGAATTGCCTTATGGCTGTCCCATGCATGCTTGAATTCAACCACTATTTTTGACTCCACAACCTCCTCCAGAAGGCCGTTCCATGCATCACAAATGGCTTGAGGATTTGTTTCATGACACATCCTTTGAGAATGATGTTGACCTGAGTGAGTCTGAGGATGCTAAACATATGTACTCACCTTATTCCAAAAGGACTCACTCTTGTCAAAACCATTTCTAAAACCTATACTACTGCCTGTCCATCATGCCCACCTCCTGCTAAACAAAAAACAAGCTGACCACTCTGGTTTCATTTCCCCCAGTGGTTCCACTACTACTTCTAGTTCCAGTCTTCTACACTAGTCCAAACTGAATCTGGTGGTTATGGACATAAGCAGTGGAAGACAGGGATGAGTTCGTGTACAAGTTCAAGTTCCACTGACAGCTGGACAATTCTTTCCAAGCAGGAGGATTATAAAAGGACAGTTGTGTGTGCTTATACTGTTGTATACTGCCTCAGGCTGTGTGAAAAAATGTTGGCAAACTGTGCACAACCTGCCTCTTGAACTACCTTTTCCAAAAAAATTAAGAGGTTCCTAACTTGGATAAAGCCCCTGTTGGTGCTGTCTCTTCATGCCACTGCATGCTGTATTCCAGAAAAGCAAAATCAGTTCCTGAGAGTTTTGATCCTACTGGTGATGGTGGTGATGGTGGTGGCAGTCAGAGTGTAACAGAACACCAAAAAACTCCTGATTCTAGCCCTTACGCAAGAGCTCCAACTGTGATGACCCTAGGTTTCTCACAAGCTGGTTCATAGGGCAAGACAGTAGATGCACTGTACCTAGTACCACCTCCTTTCTAACATCCTAAATTACTAGGGAGGCAGCCAAATAACTTCTCAGTGCAGTATAGCCACTGCTAGGCAATGTCAAATCAGAACAGACATGAGAAAGGAAAAGTGTGACCAACTGGGAATTGAACCCAGGCTCCTGGCACACTATACCAGTGCTATAACCACTACTGTAGGGACTCACATGGTTAGCAGGCCTCCAGGCTTTCCCATAAACACACACATTCCTTTCTCTATTGTTGCCCAACCTGCAACTAAGCACACACCAGAGAGACAGCCAGATAACCTTTCAATGCAGTATAGCTGCTGCTAAGCAATTTAAATCATGAATGGAAAGAGTGGGTCACACTTTTCCTTTCTGATTTCTATTCATAATCCTATTTTTTTTCTGCATTTTCTGCCTACGGAGATAGACCCAGATTTAAGCAGATGTTATTTCAAAAGCTTACTTTGACAATAAAAGAAACATTTTAGGCCAGGTTATGCAGCTCATTTATAAAATGTTTTCACTTCATTTGCAACCTTATTCAATGGTTGAAGATTTTAAGTTCTGAAAGCATCTACATTTTTTGCACCCATAACACCACATCCTATTACGTCTACTTTTTCTCTCACAGTGGTGCCAAATATCAACGAGACATGCCAGACTCAGGTGGGACAACTATTGAACCAGTACTGGGGGGGGGGTTCAATGCATGTCTGATATATGGACCAGTTCAAATTATCCATACGAATACCTCTCACTCACAGTGCACTGGTGTCCATCTACTGTACGCCAGTAGTACACAGTGGCATAACTGCTGTTGACTCCTCTTCCACCCTTGGCTTTGGCTGCATCAGTACCCCTACCTCATATCACTGGATACCTGGTCTCATCATTGTTGTTGTCCTCCCCATGAGAACACACTGATGGGAATATTCTGAAGTGTCTGCAATAAGTGCTGGACTCCTGGATTAGCATAGCAGGTTTGCACTTTGGGTTCTTTTTAACAGATAATGAGAAGAACATGGTCAAAGTAATTTGTGATGGCCACATTCAAGGAATCCACTGCTTTGATCCTACATTGACCTTTGCTGTCACTGAGCTCTCCAGATCATTGTGGGTACTTCTCAGATTGTGGATACTTCAAGAGATATCTGTAGCCATTTCTGCCATTCTACCAAGGCAACCAGAAAGCTACAATGTATGCAAAACCCGCGTAGTTTACCAAACCATTGGCTAATCCAGTATGTCAGTACATGATGGAAAAACACATTTTATATTCCACAGTCCTTGGTGGAACAAAAGTGAGTTCTATATGAGTTTTTCATACTGCAGAACATTGGTGTAGCACTGCAGCACAAGCATAGAGGGTATATACCCTGTACTCCATGTTCTATCTCACTTTGAGAAATGCACTTATGACCTAAGCTCAAATGCAGCCTTGCTGAGTCAGGTCTGTCCAGCTGTCCATCTCCTCATTTCAGCCACGGAGTATTTCCAGGAGAACAACACCATGGACATGTTTACAAAAGACATCCAGGAACCTGTTGAAGGGCTTGCTGGAGAGTTTGGATTATGGTTTGCAACCACACATAGCAATGCTAGCTACATCTTTGAAACCATGATAGAACTCAGATTCAAATGTGAGGCACTGTGTCTGACCCATAGAGTGACGGAGCGCTACCAGCAGTTGTGTACTGAACTTGAGGGTTGCCATGGATGAGAGGGAGTAGTTAAGGTTAGAGGAAGCTGAGGGGTCAGGCAGTTGTGAAATAACTGATGTGGGTGGAACTGGCAGCCCAAGTTACAGTGGTGTTAGTGGTGGCAGTGGAGCCTGCTGGTGATGATAAGACTGCCTGAAGGAAGAAGACAAAGTGAGTCATCAAGGCAGGGCCATGACAGTGTGTCTCAGGTTCCCAAAACACAGCATTATGATTAGTCACTGCTCCTGAGTTCTCTTCTGGACAAGCAGTTGCAAAGAATGCATTTGTTGATGTATTGTGCTGAGCAGATCCTAAGCAAATATTTGGATGAGCCAGTAGTGGACTTTGATGGTGACTCTCTCACCAAATGTAATTCCAAAATGCAATAATGCCCTACTCTGTCCCAGCACGCATGTAAATATATTGTGTGCCCCTGAGAAGTGTACCCTCAGAAAGAATATTTACAGTACTTACCATAACAGTAGATCTTCAAGAGAATTTTATCCATTGAGCCACATCGTAGCAAGCCATCAGCATCAGGACCTACAGTATTAGAAACAAGACAAGCACTCCAATGCACTGGGAATATAGTTCAGGAGTACTACAGGGCAATGAAAGGCATGGGCATCTCTAATCCTGTAGGTAAACATTTGATAACAGAAGTCCATCAAGGCAGTAGTGCAATATACTGTATGGGCATTGAAGAAGTTAGACACAACCATTGAGGTGGTGACAGGGCACTGTTATTGTCCCAAAAGGAATCACTGTCGATCTTTAAACTAAAAACTTTGAAACCACAGTGGTTTAATGATAGTATGGATTGGGAACCATTTTTATAGAATTTGTATCTAGTGAAACATGCTACCTTATGCAATGATTATCAACAAATGCAATCAAACGTTTTGACGATATGTAAATCTAGGATTTTTAATATTATAGCAGGGCTTATTTGTAGATTGTTTGCACTCTGTTTTTTTATAGATACATATCTTTTTTTCATTCACATTAGAGGTAGTAGGTATAGTACGTCACTGTGTATGTTCATTCATTGCTACAATAGAGATAAATTAAAATTGGCTGAAAGAGCAGGCCATCTTAATGGTGTGGAGGGTTGAGGCACTGGGTACCTTATCTCCTCCCACACCAGCAACCAGGCTTCAGTAACAAGCCTGAGTCTTCAGGGAGCTTGGCAGAGGGAGGGAGAGAATTAGGAGCTGGATTAAGCTGCCACAAGGCAGCTCCCCTCTCCCAGGGAGGGATGTGTTTTTCCCCAGCTCTTGGCTGCCACCAAGTGGAGGCTAGGTGGCAGCACCAAGACACAAGGAAGACCAGGCATAGGGCTGTCTGGGAGGAAGGGGCCATTACCAGAGCCACGGAGCGCATGCGCACCTCCACATGTATTAGTGACTATGTTCTTGGGTCCTGGGATAATGGGGAAAAAACAGAAAAATGCGGCACTGAGGCAGGCTAAATGGAGCCCTGAAGCCACAGGGCGGATTGAAATTCTCTGAGAGAGGATCGCAAGCCATACCTACCCAGAGCCCCGACGGGAGGAAAAAAAACCTAGATTAAAAAAAAATTGGCTCAAGGTATATTACAAATTGAAGTTTCTTTTTTGGGGAGGTGGGGAACCTCATTAAACCTCTTAATCTCATTATGTTTGTATTTTACCTACACAGAGTTTATCAATATTTATCATAATATGGTATCAGTATTAGCAGTATTGTGATTAAGTTGGTGTTTCTAAACGATTAAAGTTATTGCTAGCTATTTTATATATTGTTTTAAACGGTATTAGACACAAGTTCACTTTAAAAGGAATCAAATATTAAAAGTTAACTATTGAAAGAATGGTTATGCAGGTCAGGCATCTGCTGTTGCCCTCTTTTATGACAGACAAGGCTATTTAAATAGAACGCATACTTGTCATGTCATGGAGGGGGACAAGCAAACGCATGAGTTTTACTTTGTAAGTTTTACACATGTGTAAGTCTGCTTGATTTAATACACCTGATGAGGCACACTATCAAATCAGAAATCCTGTGGACTCAGGCCGTTTCTCAGAAACCTGCTGTTGTTGTTTCTTTATGTTGATTTATGACTGAAAACTAAAATATATATTTTTTTGCTCTGAGTGCAGCCTCTTGTGAGATTTCTTGTTTGAAGTTTTGACTAGCACCTGCCACATTATCCAGGATGCTGCTCCACAGTTTCTTTTTTGTTTTACACCATAAAATCAACTGGGATAAAGGATTGGCCATGCCCCTGAGGAAGAGGCCTATTCTTCAAAGTGCTGGGGGCTTGTCAGAATTATTTATTCATTTTTTATCACAGAAGGCAATTTTGTAGTGTGATTTCACATTAAAAATGGACATATATTCCAATGCATTGGAGTGCTTGTCTTGTTTCTAATAATGACTGTATATTTACAGTACAAGCACTCAGTCCTAGCCAAGAGCACAGCCCTCTCTCTGCTTACATCAGCATCAGGACCACCTGGAAGATTTTGCTAGCTCAGGCTACTCACATTCATATGCCTCATCAACCCTATATAATGTGGGCAGCCCCATCATGCCTCAGTTATCTGCCAGAGACAAGCTGGAGGGATCATCGGACCAGTAGAGATTGAAGCAACTGGCACTAAACCAGACACATAGTACAGGCTATGGAAATCTGAGTAAATATGCCAGATTCAGGCATATGAGGAGCACCAGTATGCGAGAGCATGCAGGATAATCACCCATTACCTGAAAAAAGGGGAAAGGAAGGGAGGTGGGAGCACTGTGGCTTAATGAAGGAGATTCTCTTGAAGATCTACTGTTACAATGAGTAACTATTTTATCTTCTTCGAGGGTCTCTCTCCATTGAGCCACGTCATGAAATCATTCCAAAGCAGTGCCACAGTACAAAGGTAGAAAGGAAGGACGTAAGGTCCCTGAGTAAGGAGGCCTTGCAGAACAGTAAGGGCATATCTGGCAGATCTAGGAACATTGATGTCCACACTGTAACGTTTAGTAAATATATGAACAGTACTCCAAGTGGCAGCAGAACATATGTCAGCAGCAGGCACGCTGTAGAAAGAAGCCACAAAAGTAACCACTCAATGGGTAGAAGGATCATGGACAGGACCAGGAAGTTGCCTTCTGCTCTTCTGGTAACAAAATAAAATTCAGCAGGATAACCATTTAGAAAGGCCCTGCTTCAAAACAGAGGAGCCCACAAGTCTGGGGGTGAAAGTCGCAAATATCTGAGAGGATCTTCTACAATCTTTAGTAGGGTCTAAGTACTGACGCAATGTCTGACGGACATCAAATGTATGCAGTCAATGTTCCCCACTATCATTGGGAGTCAAGAAATAAACAGGAAGGTCAATAGTCTGATTTAGTGCTTTCTGAGACAACACTTTCTGCAGAAAACAATGATTGGTATGCAAGAGCACCCTATCCTTATGAAAAATAAGAAAAAGGAGGACCTGCAGCCAGAGCCAGCAATTCAAAAATGCATTTATCAGATGTCATAGCCACTAGATGCAGTGTCTTCCAAGAGAGAAAGTGCAGCTCACAAGTAGCCACAGGCTCAAAGGGAGGTGCAATAAAGGTCTCCAGAACCAAATTAAAGTCCCACACCAGAACTGGATCATTGACTGGGGGTGTAGAAGTAGGAAGCAAAATTAGTGTGCAGAAGTAGGATACCACTGAGGAATTTGTAAAAAAACCCAAGCTGGACCACCATCTTGTTGTTGGTGGGGGCATATAATGATGACACCATGGCCAAGTGGACTTTGATAGACCTTAATGGAGGAATACCTGAGCCCTGAGTCTGTAAGGGACAGGAGGTACAGTTGTCCATCACCAGACTGACTGGAATTGTAAAGGGTCCCGATGACAGGCAGCACACCCTACCATAAAACATCTCCATTTTTGCAAGTTGGCGTACTAAGTAAATCTGCCAGTCAAAAAGCAGCAACCGCTGTGGAAACCCCAAAAACAGGAAAGCTCCACAGCCTCAGGAGCCAAGCATGGAGGTGCAGAGACCAAAGATCAGGATGCACCAAAGCACCATGCTCCCGCAACAGAAGTCCTATTTGTAGAGGGAGCAACAGAGGTTCTCCACAATGGAGTCCAGCAACTCCCATTTGTGGCAGAGCACCTGAGACTGGCTGAGATGATCTGCTACAGTGTTGAGTGTACTGGGCAGGAAGACAGACAACAGGAACATATTGGTTTACATGACCCAGTACCAGACTCTCATTGCCTCTCTGCAGAGAGGATATGAATGGGCAACACCTTGACAACTAATGTAGTAAGTTACTTAAATGTTGCCTGTATGACTCAATAGTTGCTGACCACCCAGAAGGAGGGTGGCAAAGACCTGTAGGTCATGCAGAAAAGCCCTATATGGTGTTTCTGTACAGAACTGTATATAATGGGGACCAAAGACCCTCCAGAAGGGGCCCAGATGGGCACCCCACCCAAAACCCATGGCATCCATCGTAATCACTAGAAGAGGAGGTGGACAGAGAAAGGGGAATCCCATCTCCAGATTGGAGTGGTCCAACCACCAGAGCAGGGAGTGACAGAGTTGAGGGGTCACTTCTTTGAGACATTTCAGCCCATCAAAATGCCAAGCACACTGGGCAAGGAGGAACCACTGTGGAATCCTCATGTCAGATGCACCAGCAAAACAGTCAGAATGGCAGAAGCCGTGAGGCCTATCAGACATAATAGTCATGTGAGACATAGTCGCTGGAAGAGACCAGCTAAAGTTGGGAAACCAGTGCCATAACAAAGTCCAAGGGCAGAAAAGCCTGACCCATTCCCATGTCCAAAATGGCTGTTATGCACTGGAGACGTTGGCACAGGGTGAGAACTGATTTTGGCTCATTCACCAGAATACCCAACTGATTGAACAGTTGTCTGGTGCAGAACAGAGTGTAAATGATAGTTTCCCTTCACAGGGCCTTACAAAGCCAGTCATTGATGTATGGGAAGATGTACAAACCCTGTCTCCAGAGGGCTGCTGCAACAACTGCAAAGCATTTGGTAAAGACCAATGGTACACATGACAAACCAAAGAGCAAGACATGAAACTGATAGTGCAATCCCTAGAGCATAACTGCAGGTACTGACAGTGAAATGTGCTGATCCTGCTATGGAGGTAGCATCCTTCATAGCCAGTGCAAACATCCAATTCCCTTTTAAAAGCAGGGGGAGGAGGGACTACATAGAGGCCATTCAAAACTGCTTGCATAAATATGCTGAGGCCTCAGAAGTCTAGAATGGGCCTTAAATCCCCAGTTCTTTTTGGTGCCAGGCAGTACCAGAAATAATAGCCCGGCTTCATTTCTATAACCGGGATGGGCTCTATAGTCTCTTGCAAAGGAGGGCAAGATGTTCCATAGGGCAATGGTTGGGCGAGGGAGGATGTATTGGAGGGACAGAGATTAGCTCTAGGGCATGTCCTCATTGAATAACCTCCAGCACCAAATCATCTGTAGTGATCTCCCTCCACTTTGGTAGGAGGGCGATGTGGCCCTCTACCAGGACGCCCTCTACCAGCAGGGCTTGAGAAAGAGGGGAGAAATCATAAGGTACCAAGGGTGGCAGGAGTGCCACCAATTCTGGCTCTCTTGGTGAGCTTATAATGGGCACTGGGAAGCTAAATGGCCTGGGGAGGCTTGTGGACACTGACAGCCACAGCTGGGACCCCTGGAGTAACCCCTGCCATAACAAGCATAGGGCCTATGAAACAAACACTGGCCCCTACCTTGGGGCTTAGGGCTCAGTGTGTGCAGACACCTCAGGGTCATTTTGGACATCTGACAATCCCATAGGGATGACTCCACTTCACTAGCAGAGAGCTGCTTTCCTCTAAAGGGAGAATTTAGGACTGACTGTTGGACATCAGATGCAAAACTCACAACATGTGACCAGGAGTGATGGTGCAGGAAAATGTCTCAGGCAGTTGCATGAGCAGCCACATCTGCTGCATCATAGGCAGATCTTAACAAGTGCCTCCCCACCTCTAAGCCATTAGCCACTGTTTGCTGGACCATGAGCTTATCTGGGCCATCTGGCAGTCTGTCAGCTAGTGTAGCCATAGATTTCCACAGGCAATTTTGATGTTTACCCATATATGCCTGGTAATTAGCAATTTGAAGTCCAAGAGATGCTGAAGAAAATGTTCCTTTCCCTATCACATAAAGCTTCCTCAACTCTTTATCAGGAGGAAGACAGCTCATGTGTTTAGGATTCTTTGATCAATCATTGGACACAATTGTCACTACAGAATCTGTTTCTGATTAAGAGAAATAACATGACTCACTAGAAGGTGTAGGATATTGTTTATTTGCCTTCCTTGGGACTGCAGGCAGAGCACTAGGTCTGTACCAGGCAGCTAGAGTGACATCCTCCTGAACTGAATGTATTGAAAGAATAGGCACTGTAGGGAAGGCAGACAACTCCAAGAACTCATAATGATTTCTCTTGGAGCATTTCTTTTCCACAGCCATAAATCCTAGTTTGGATTGGACCCATCTGAGGAAAGACTGAAAAGAGGCATTCTCAGGAGGTGATCTTGGAGTTTTTTCATGCCTTCCTCACTACAAGACTGTATGGAACTGTAACCTACTACATCCAGGTGATCCAGATTCTCCTTCATATTTTCTTCATATTCTTCATCCATGCATTCTAGATTATATTCCAGTTCCTCTTCCTCTTCATCATCAATGGGCACTGGCATCAGGTCAATGAGCAGAGGAAGTTGCAATGGAGGGACCATCAATGGACTTACCATTGATAGAGAATTGTCCTTACCAGGCAATACAGCAGGCAGAAGAAACTCCTAAATCATCGATGAGGTTGACTGTGGTACCCACAAGGGCATCATTGCGGATAGCATTGATAAAGTAAGCAAGAGCATCAGCCTTTGAAACAACTCAGATATCATCTGATATAGCAGCTGTGTGTCAACAGGACCCGATGAGGTTGAAGATGATGGAATCATTGATGGGACAGTGCCCTACAGCAGAATCAACTGTTAATCCCCCAGTGGGAGATTGGAGCCTTTGCTACACATTGACCTTGGTGTCTGCGAGACAATCGGGGGCATCAGAACTGAAGGACATGGCCTGGGCTCTGTTTCTGTCACTTGACTTACCTCTGGAGGTCAGGACTGGGCTGGAGAGGCATCCTTTTCTTTGTGCCTCTTGTCTTTTCCTGTGCTGACTCAGCAGACTTGTCTCGCTTGTCCTCTTTTTCACCTTGCTTCTATTCTAATGCCATAATTTTTAAGTATAATTTCAAGGCCTTCTTATTACGACTCCTAGTGGCCTAGTTAATTCCTGGCAAATTTATTTATTTATTTAGTTTTTGTTGACCGGTAAGTGCAATAAACAACAACATTGTCTATTTTCAGGCATGACCTGGGAGAGTTACAGATAAAACCAAGATATTATAACAGGGGAATTCCAGACAGTATATAGCATGGAAAACAGTGGGGTACACAATAAACACATGGTATACAATGAATATACACAGACGTACAAGGAATTCAACAGGCAATCATCACTGTAAGGAAACACAAATAACACATGTAAGTACAGAGGGCACCATGAAACAGAGGGTGAGAAGAATTACCCAGAGGACTAATACGGGAGTCAAGGGTAAGTGTCCAGCAACTTGGTTCTAAGAGCAGTGAGCTGGGATAGGGGAGTCCCAGGAGTGCTAGTGTGGCCTAGGAAGAGACAAGAACCAGGTCAGTACTCCATATAGTTTAGGGGCAAGAGCATTTGTCCCTGATTTGCAGGTGACTTTTGAGGCCATTTTTAAAGATATGGTGGGACTGCACATGTTTCAGTTTCTTAGGGAGAAAGTTCCAGAGTTTTGGTCCAGACACGACAAAGGAATACTTGCCCATCCTAATGTTGCATTTGGGGATATACAGTACAGAGTAGTCCACTGAGTTAAATATGGCCCTGTCCCAGTTGTTATTGCGAAAGAGTTCAAATGCAAGGGTCTGTTCTATCATTTCCTTTTCTGTCTCTTCTCTAACTGGTTGCACAACCAAATTTTCTCATGAGACCTAGGACTGATGTTTCAGTAGCTGTAATGATGAGGTCAGACAAAGAAAATCTCAGATGGTGGGGGCTCATTTCCATTCGCTGATTTTGATTCGGACTTGTCCAGGAAGTCCAGGAAAGAAAGACATCACCTGAAGAAACAGTGGCAACAAAAGACTGATGGACATAAGGGGTTAACTTATGAAAATGCTGAAACTAAACTGATAACTGATTCTGATTTTCTTTCAGAGCAAGCTAATGATGTTTCTCTCCAGGGTTATTTTAAACAGCTGGGGCTGAACTCAAGACAGGGTGAACCTTTGTTTAAAAAATATAATGGGTTACTGTACAGAGTTTGGGTTAAACCTCAGGCACAAGACCAGATAGAGCAATTGGTTCTGCCACAAAAGTATAGATCTGAGTTGTTACAGATAGCACATGATAGTCCTATAGCTGGTCACTCAGGGGAGGGATCACACCCTTGCCAGATTGCTGTACAGACTTTACTGGCCAGGAATTCATGAAGATATTGCTACCTATTGCAGTTCTTGTGCTGAGTGTCAGAAAGAAGCCCCAGTGACTAAACAAACTCTAGCCAGAGCTGATTGGGCTGTGAAGGGCTACCAAATGATCAAAGTTATTTCTTTGTTGGCACCATATAGTGCTGTTCAGTCATAATCATCAAAAACTGGCATGCTGCTAATTCAGTCCTCTTGAATTTATTTAGAGTACATGCTGATGTATATGTGTGTGTGTGTGTGTGTGTGTGTATGCAACTGCTCATGCCCATACAGTAGGAATGAGACAGCTAACAGCTAGCTGCACTGTGTGTAATCTAATACTGTAGTCTTTCTGACTTTTTCAGTGCAACAGATAATGAGTTAACCCCTAGACTGCTGAATAAATCTATTAGACTGAACTGAACAAATGATAGAAACAGTAGTTTAAAAAGATTTATTTTGTTCTTTAAGGTTCTATAGTTTTTTGTTAACATCCTGAGAAGTTCAGAGGTACAATACAGTAGCATCCCTCCTTACTTCAGATGCCTTTAACATAGAGCAGCAAATAGCAAAAATCAGAGGGGGAGTGCACTATTTTGCAGCTGTGGAGGAATACTTCCAAATGTCCAAAAAGGGAGTTTAACAATCAGCCATTTCAGAGCTACAATCTGATCCCAAAAGGGCTGTAGGTTCTGCCCACAGCCCTAAAAAGACAAGGTGCCCCTTGTGCCCATACCCTTGATAGATGTGCCTTTTGAGAGAATTGCAATGGATGTGGTTGGCCCATAAGACAAAAGTAAAAAGGATAATTAATTTATTCTGGTAATATGTGACTATGCTACTTGATACCCAGAGGCAGTTCCAGTGCTTACTGTCACAGCCCCAAAAGTGGCAGCAGAACTTGCCAACATTTTCAGCAGGGTGGGTATACCAAAAGAGATTATTACTGATTAGGGTAATAATTTTGCTATTGCATTACTGAAGAAGCTGTACCGTCTGCAAGGTATCACTGCCATAAGAAGTTTTCCATATCACCCTCAGACAGATGGTCTTGTTGAGCATTTTAATTATACCTTAAAACGCATGTTAAAAAGGTTTATAAAAGAGGAAGGGAAACACTGGGACCAATACTTGCCTTACCTGCTTTTTGCTTACACAGAAGTGCCACAGGCATCAACAGGTTTTTCATAATTTTAAATGCTGTATGGTAGACAACCTAGAGGGCCACTATATGTGATAAAAGAAACATAGGAAGATCACCCTCTTCAGAAGCAATCTATAACATCTTACATGAGTGCCCTGAGAATGAAGCTGGCAAAATATTGTGAAATTGCCTATAGTAATCATCAAGAGACTCAAAACTAGCAGAAGGTGTATCATGACCATGGGGTAAAAGAAAACATTTTTGAGCCAGGTGAAAAGGTCTTGCTACTGTTACCCACTACAGAAAATAAACTGTTAATGAAGTGGCAGTGGCCTTATAAACTACTTAGATGTACTGAAACAGTTAACTATGAGACTGAGACCCCTGACAGGAAAAATCCTACTAAGATATACCATGCTAACCTCCTCAAGAAATGGGTTGAAAAAACACCAGAAGTTGTTTTGCTAGTTTTACCAGAAACTGATAAAGAGGATATTGATGTAGCTTATGATAGATTGGAACAAACTGTTACTGCTGATGTTGTAAAAGTGAATGTTTCCTTAACCTCAGAACAAACTGCAGAAATGTGTAACTTGCTAAAGATACTTAACAGTACTTTTACCACAACACCGGGCTGAGCCAAAGAGATCAAGCACGTAATAGTGACAAGGAATGCTCGCCCTATTAGACAAAAGACATACAGATTACCAGTGCAGTTAAGAGCTGATGTGGTTAAGGAAATACAAAAAATAAAAGAATTGGGTATCATAGATGAGTCAAGAAGTGCTTCGTCATCACCAATGGTGATTATAAACAAAAAGGAAGGGAGTGTAAGAATCTGGCTTGATTTTAGGAAACTTAATCAACTGTCAGAATTTGACAGTTATACAATGCCCAGAATAGATGATTTGGTGGACAGACTGGGGAGTGTCAAATATATCAGTACCCTTGATCTCACCTTGGTTACTGGCAAATCCACCTAGCTAAAGAATCCACAGACAAAACTGCATTTGCCACTCCTATAGGATTCTATCAGTTCACCACCATGCTATTTGGTTTGCATGGTGCACCTATTACATTCCAACAGTACATGGATGTAAGTTTAACCTCTCACACTAGTTATTGTGCTGCATACCTGGATGATGTTGTGGCATATAGTCCAGACTGGAAAAGTCACCTGGAACACCTACGAGCAGTTATCCAATCAATCAAAAAGGCAGGTCTGACAATTAAGCCTACCAAGTGTGCATTGGGCATGCAGGAAACCAGATATTTGGACTATGTTTTGGGAAATGGAGAAGTCAAACCAGAGGTTTCTAAGACAGAAGCTGTAGCTAACAGCCCTGTCTCTAAAACCAAGAAACATGTCAGGTCATTTTTAGGGCTGGCTAGTTATCGGAGATTTGTTCCCAGCTTTGCCGAGTTAGCTACTCCCCTCACTGAACTCATAAAAAACAGTACCCGAATAATTTGAAATGGTCCCCAGAGTGTGATGAAGCTTTTCAGGCCATTAAGGCTGCATTATGTTCAGCCCCTGTTTCAAGAATCCCAGACTTTGAGAAACCATTTTCTACTACAGACAGATGCATCAGAGGTAGGCCTAGGTGCAGTACTGAGTGAAAATATAGATGGGACAGAACATCCTATTCTCTATATTAGTAGGAAGTTGCATGACAGAGAAAAAGGTACTCCAGCATTGAAAAGGAATGTCTTGCAGCAAAGGGAGCAATGGATTCCCTTAAGTTTTATTTACTAGGCGATGACTTTGTACTTGTAACCAATCACAGTCTTCTCTGTTGGCTTAACTAAATGAAGGATAAAAATTCTAGAATCACATTGTGGTACCCGGAACTACAGCCATTTAAATTTAAAGTGATGCACAAATCTGGGAAGGAGAATATCAATGCTGATTTTCTGTCTAGATATGGATCTGGAATTAATAATTCTGAAGGCTGAAAAAAACAAATGTGTGAGTGTAAATTTCACTATTTGCTGTAGTGTTGTTATGGAGAAAAGGGTGCTGCATATGCACAGAGCTGTAGAGGTTATGTTCTTATGTTAGATGAGAGTAATTAGAATGTTTTGGAAACCTGTTTTTGTAAAACAGGTTCCCTCTTAAGGAGTGGGGTATGTGATAAGGTTGAATATGGCTCTGTTCCAGTTGTTATGGAGAAAGAGTTTAAACACAAGGGTCTGTTCTATCATTTCCTTTTCTGTCTCTTCTCTGTCTGGCTGTGCAAACAAATTTTCTCGTGAGACCTAGGACTTAATCACCCAGACAGTCTTGCAGTTCTCTGCCTCTCTACCCTCACTTGCTGTTCTGTCTTTTCTCCCCCCTTGCATATCTGTGGTATAAAAATATATGTGAATCATTATGTGAAAATGTAAATGATACTGGGATCCCTTTGTTTAAAACTGTATATAGTTATACTGCTGAAATGTTTGCAAAGCTACTTGGAACTCAAAGCGTTAACCTGAGATGCAATTTTTAAGCCTTTTGCAGAAGATGTAAACAAGAGGTCAGTTCTGGGTCAATATGTTTTTTTTTTGCTGCACTTGCTGAAACTGACAAGAATACTGGAAACTTACAAGAACACTGTGTGAGAAGCATGCTATTTTCTTAACGAGTTCCTGCACAGACTTATAACAAGCATTTGTCAATGCCGAATGTTGATTGCATTGGTATGTTGAGCACGCTCATTGGCCCTCTGTCAGGTACTCAGTCTGTTTGGTCCGGTGCTGCAGGCTGCTCTTTTGTACTGGGCTCCTGCCTGCATTGACACCTTGTTCTGCCCACTAAGAATTCTGCAGCTGTCCTGACAGAACTCCGTTGAGGTGGTTCACTCCCCATCTCTCACTCTTTCATTCTGTTTCTCCTGGTGCTGCAGGCTGCCCTGTTGTTTATTTTATTTATTTATTAAGTCTAGGATTACAAATACCTTTGAGCCTTGGCTCTTTTACAAAGGTTCCATGTCAGAGAAATTCAAATTATGGGGAACATCAAGACAGACATTACAACAATGTGGACATTGCAAACAGAGTACAGATTAATACAGTTCAAGGGTAGCATTGTAACAAGGCAGCCAGCGGCATTTGTCAGAGAAAATAGACAACAGATAAGAAGTGCAGAGTCATAGGGAGAGGGAAGGGGGGGAAGGAATGTAGAAGGGTGGGGAGAGGGTGAAAAGTGCAGCACTGGGTATA
Source organism: Neoceratodus forsteri (assembly GCA_016271365.2). NCBI lineage: Eukaryota > Metazoa > Chordata > Ceratodontiformes > Ceratodontidae > Neoceratodus > Neoceratodus forsteri. Next base: position 759,010,099 of record CM057455.1, on the reverse strand, counting down.
CCAAGATGTGAGGGTAGAATCCAGTGAGGAAGGGAGGGGGGGACCACTAGAGCAGGAAGGGAAGTGGAGAAACAAGGTTAAGTTGGGCAGTCACAGGAGCTGTTGGTAGTGAGATAGCCCCGGAGCCTAGTTTTAAACATACCAATTGTTGGGCCAGAGGAAATGGTGTGACTGAGGCCATTGAACCAGAGTGGTGCTCGATAAGCAAAAGAGTGTTGTCCCTGTGAAGTGTGACAGTGGGGGACTTTCAGTAGCTATAGCATGGATCTCCTAAGGCACCATTTGTTGATTCAGTGTTGTAACAGAGTTGAGACCCCAGAAGGTGCAAGGCCAAGGTAGATTGTACTGGGCTCCTGCCTCTGTTGGTGGCTTTTTTTTCCCACAAAGAAATGCGCAGCAGGCCTGACAAAGGTCTGCTGAGCCTGCCGACTCCCTCTCTCACTCACTGCTCCATTTCTGCCAGCGCTGCAGGGTGGCCTTTGTAGTAGGCTCCTGCCTGCGGTGCCGCCTTTTCTGCCAACAAAGACATCCACAGCAGTCACAGTGAGCTCCATTGAGGCTCGCTCCACCCCCTCTTACTTGTTCGTTGTTTCTCCCAGCCGCAGGCTGCCTTTGTACTGGGCTCCTGCCTGTGTTGGCACCTTTTTCTGCCCACAAAGAAATCCACAGTTCTGCCGACAGAGCTCCGTTGAGGTCGCTTACTCCCCCTGTGTCACTCACTCATTCTGTCTGTCCTGGTGCTGCAGGCTGCCCTTTTGTACTGGGCTCCTGCCTCTGTTGGCACCTTTATCTGCCCACAAAGAAATCTGCAGCACTCCGGCAAAGCTCCATTTAGCTCGCTCACTCCCCTTCTCTCACTCACTCATTCCATTTCTGCCAGCGCTTCAGGCTGCCCTTTTTTATTGGACTCCTGCCTGTGTTGCCACCTTCTTCTGCCCATAAAGAAATTTGCAGCAGTTGCAATAGAGCTCTGTTGAGCTCTTTCACTCCCCCTCTCTCACTCGCTCATTCTGGTTTCCCCGCCAGTGCAGGCTGCCCATTTGTACTGGGCTCCTGCGTGCATTGGCACCTTTGTCTTCCCACAAACAAATCCACAGCTGTCCCAACAGAGCTCTGTTGAGGTTGCTCAGTCTCCCTGTCTCACATGCTCATTCTGTTTGTCCTGGTGCTGCAAGCGCCCTTTGTATGGGACTCCTGCCTGCATTGGTGCCTTTTCTGCCCACAAAGAAATCCACAGCAGTCCTGACAGAACTCCGTTGAGCTCACTCAGTCCCCTGTCTCACTGCTCGGTGCTGTTTCTTCCCACCGCTGCAGGCTGGCCCTTTGTACTGGGCCCCTGCCTGCATTGATGCCTTTTTCTGCCCACAAAGAAATCCACAGCAGTCCTGAAAGAGCTCCGGTGAGTTTGCTCACTCCCCCTCCCTCACTCGCTCTCTCGTTCTGTTTCTCCCAGTGCTGCAGGCTGCCCTTTTGTACTGGGCTCTTGCGTTGGGCCCTTTCTCTGCCCACAAACAAATCCACAGCAGTCCCAAAAGAGCTCAGTTGAGCACGGTCACTCCCTCCTCTCACTTGTTCGATCTTAATGTGTTCCAAACAGTGATGTCCCACAGCGACCGTGCTATTCTGCGGCAGGAGCGCAAAAACACATTTTAGCCACAATGTAAAAAATGGCAGCTGTACTGTTCTTATGGAGGTGGGGAAAAATGCAATTGCTGAAAATGTGGGGTGAAAATATTAAAAAATTGCGAAGTTACAAAGGGTGCATGGAAACAGTTCAACGTACGCTTGTAACACAGTCATGTTATGGAGTTTCGTCACCCGATTTTCAACATAGGCATTTTAGGACCTCTGCTCATGAACAGTGCATCTGTGATTTTCTTAATCTGTCCCGAACAGTGATTTCCCACAGTGACCATGTTACTGTGCTCGGGAACCGTGAAAACACATTTTGGTCAGGATGTGGAAAATGACAGCTGTACTGCTCATAAGGAGGTGTGGAAAAATTCCACTGGTGAAAATGTGGTGTGACAATATTACAAATCTGCAAAGTTACAAGGGTGCGTGGAAAAAGTGCAATGCACACTTGTAACACAGTCATTCGATGGGCTATTATCACCAACTTTTCAGCATAGCCATTTTAGGCCCTTTGCTCATGAACAGTATCACTCTCATTTTCTTAATCTGTCCTGGACAGTGATTTCCCACAGCGACTGCTCTATTCGACGCCAGAAGTGCGAAAATACATTTCGGCCAAGATGGGGAAAATGACAGCTTTACTGTTCATAAGTAGGCATGGGAAAATGGCAATGTTGGAAATCTGGAGTGAAAATATTATAAATTCGCGAACTTATGAGCGTGCGTGCAAACTGTGCAACACACGCTCGAAACACAGTCATTTAATGGAGTATCCTTACCAAATTTTCAACATAGCCATTTCAGGATCTCTACTCATGAACAGTGTCACTGTCATTTTCTTAATCTGTCCTGAACACTGATTTCCCACAGCAACCGCTATTCTGCCGAAGTGAAAACACATTTTGCCAGGATGTCAACAATGACAGCTGTACTATTCACAAGGAGGTGGGACAAAATGCCAATGTTGAAAATCTGGCATGAAAATATTGAAAATTCACTAAATTACGAGTGCGTAGCAACTTCATGGCCTGCGCTGAGTAAAACAGTCATTTTGGTTACCAAATTTGCAACATAGGCTTTTAGAGCCCATCTCATGAACACTGGCACTGTCATTTTGTAGATCTGCCCAGGTGAATTCTGTAGCAGGTATGAACCACCTTTTGAGCCGATTAACGCCATGACAGTTCAAGAACTCATGAGGAGGGGTCCAAAAACCCCATGTTGAAAATTTGGTAAAATCCCAAAATGCCTGAGATATGCACTAAAGTTGAAAAAACCCTATTCATTACATTATACAGCTTACAGCATTTCCTCAGTTCATGATCTAAGCTTTGAAGAGTGCAGACATGTTCCTGGTCCAGCAGATCGTCGCCCGAGCTCAGTAGGTATGGGGTGAGGGGGTGTTGGGAGGCTGGTTGCACAGTGGGTGGGTGTGGGTTGTGGGAGGGTGGGAGACTACTGAGGGACCGTTTTCTTTCTTTCAGGTACAGGAAAGGAAGAAAACATCGTGAGACCATTCACAGGGCATGTGGCAAGCTGGGGTGGGCTCCCAGCATGCCACCGGAGTCTGGGGGACAGCTGCAGCCGGCGGGGGATTGGGCACCCCGTTGGCAAACAAAAGGAGGGAATTATTTATGCCGACGGAGATTGGGCACCCGCCGGCAAACAACAAAAGGAGGGGGGGGTTCTTTCTGCTGACAGGGATTGGGCACTCTGTCGGCACACAATTAAGTGGGGGGGGTGTCACATTATGCTGGTGGGGAGTGGGCTACCTGTCGGCAAATAACATGGGGTGGTTAGATATTTGTTTGTGAATACGGTGGTAAGCCACCACCATGTTCTCAAACAATATCAGAGAGCCTACATCCAGCTCTGCAATGACAGGTCGCTCCCTCATTGCAGCAGATGTCTGACGCTGCAATGACGAGGCGGCCCCTGATTGCAGTGGATGATTTTTTAGAAAGTTGTGGCATGCTGGCTAAACTAGTGTCAGCAGCAGCATGCCACAGCATTGGGGGACAGGGGAAAAGCCTTTGCAGGCTGTGGGGGCATTGGGCACAACACTGCCACGCCTCCACAACCTGCTTCTGGAGAAACCTGTCTCAACATGTTTCTTGCGCATGCTCGCAATCAACATAAAAAGGAGCTGCAGTGTTCAACAAAAGAGAGAGAGTCACAGAGACAAAGAGAGCCTGAGATTGGAAATTGAGAAGAAACCCAGATGAACTTTCTCTGGCTATACTGCCTTTGTATATAGCTATATTGAACAATTTTTTTAAATAATTTTACTGTTATTAATAATAAATCACTTGTGAATTTTACAACTGCTCCTGGTTTTTCCTGTGTTTCCTGATCTGTTCCTCAATGACAGTAAGGAAGGTTTGAACCATCAAGTGATAGACTCAGGAAGGCCTTCTCTGATTATTTTGTCTATGGTGCAACCAGCGGCATATGTCCGGTATGATGGAGGGGAGAGCCAGCCAAGGTCAGCATAGAGTACACAGTGGTGGGTGTGCCTTGGCATAGATAGAGCAGAACAACTGATGCTGTTATAACAGGACTCCAATTTGCTTAGAACAGCTTTATTTGTATCCATGTATGATAAGAAGCCATGTGTGAGGCCAGGCCTTAGATCACCTTGAGTAATGATGAGTGTAAAAGCAGAGGTAAGGTTATGGTGAGTCTTATATGCAATGCCAAACTTAATGTGGACAGATTTGCATATGGTTGAAATATAAAGGTTGAAGTCAAGATGTTGCAGGCCTTCATGTCGTGGGACAGGCCCAAGCAGTGAATGCACACAGAGTGGTCATCATCCTTGTATAACTTAATGTCACCACATTAACAAAATGGTACAATGGTTCCTTTTCTTTTAATGGTGGCATAAAGGTTTTAAGTTTAAAATAACAAACAAGGATGTATACTTGCAAAGTTGGATGCCATTTTAAAACAGCAGTGAACTAACAAGCAGTTGACAGTGGGAGAAAGAACTAAGACATGATGGGGCTGACCATAGTATATAGGGGGTGATAACGCAGATTGACATGGGTGGACCAGCTAGAAACATTTTCTGGGTGGTCCTGATGCCAGTAGCTTACAGTTCCATGATGTGGCTCAATAGAGGGAGTTGTCCTCGAAGATTAGCTTTTTCAGCACTGCAGGAGATAGTCTTCTGCCAAATCGCTCCTATTTGCTGCTTGAATGTGTACAGTAGCGTCCTCTTATAAAGCTGAATATACATCTACTTTATCATCCTATATGAATATGGGGTAGTCACTATGTGGCAATGAGTTGCCACTGCCTCTTAGCTTTTAAAATACTGTCTATACTGACAAGTATACTTTTTACATTTGAACCACAGCTCTTGATTTAAATGTCAAAGATTCTGGAAATTGTTGGTAGCTGTATTGGTCCTTGTACAATAAAATGAACAAAATGGGTGATTTAATACCTTTTGTTGGATCAACAACAAATTTACATAACACAAGCTTTCAGGCTACATAGATCCCGTCTTTAGGTGCAAATAGATTCCACACAAAACAAGCTTTTATATTTTAGAAAGAGTAATCTACTGATAGATAAACTTTTACACATGGAAGTGACAGTTTTTTTGATAGGGAAGTATCACATCCAGAGAGTAATGAATAATCTGATGTGTGCAAAGACAAAAAAGGCAGTCTTTGAAATAGTAAGTGGTTATAAATCAGGTTGGGGATGCAGACCCTTCTCCCAGGATGAAATGTGACAGTAAGAGGCCTATTAATTGTTAGATATTTATATTACAAGAGACGCCTAAAAACAGACTCAGGGATGGGTCTGCTGTGGCTTGCTGTCTGTCTGCCACCCTGTGGCAGCTGGGTGGCAGTGCACATGACGTCACCAGGAGAGGGAAGGAAACCAATGGTCAGGGTGCCAGAGAGTGTCTCCACGGATGCAGACTCATGCATTGTGCCTGTTGAACATCCTGTGGACCCAAAGATATTGACATGAGACTTTATCTTAGTCGAGCTGGGAGGAACACCACTAACTGTCTCGGACCAGGTGCGTAACCTTGGCATGATTTTTGATAAGAACCTGCCCTTGAGGGCTCAAGTGTTGGCTATAGTCAAGTCCTCCTTTTATCATCTTAAGAATATAGCTAGGATGAAACACCTGGTTCCGTCTGAAGATCTTCCCACTCTGGTCCACGTCTTACTCACCACCCATCTTGATTACTGCAACTCTCTCTACCTAGGGCTACCAGGGGTTGATATCTGCTGACTGCAGCTGGTGCAGAATGTGACAGCCAGGTTGTTGACTGGAACCCCTAGATCAAGGCATATAACACCTGTGCTGCACAAACTGCACTGGCTGCCAGTACAGTGGTTAATAACCTTCAAGGTCACATTGCTGACCTATAAAACCCTACAAGACCAGGGACCACAGTACCTGCAAGACCTTCTGCTACCTTACTGTCCCTCCTGCCTTCTTCAATCCTGCAATGAGGGATTGCTAGAGATTCCCAGGGTCCATTTCAAATCATCTGGAGGAACAGCTTTTGCTTTTATGGCTCTGACCCTGTGGAATTCTCTACCTCATCAGATATGAGATAGCCTGACCGTGGAGTGTTTTAAAACATCCCTTAAAACACACTTATTTAATCAGACCTTTTCTGGTTCTTGAGGGGTCTATATTAGGCCTGCTTATTATATAAGGAACTTCTGTATATTTTCATTTACATAATGGGAAAGTTTCATGTAAATTGTGAATTTTTATGTATTCTATTGATTGTAAGGGTGCCCTGAACCTTGGAAGGGCTCTTTTTAAAAATAAAAGTATGATGATGATGATGAACTCAGTAATTGACGTCAGACCTGAAGTGACAATAACAGAGAAGAGGCTCGAGGTTACCATGATCAGCTGCTTTGCAAGCTCTGTATGTGCTGATTTGCCTTATTTTCCCAACAAAAAGATAAAAACAGTGGAAAAGCTATGTTTTAGTGTTAAATAAATATGACTGGTTTGAGAAAAAAAGATTATTATAATAAATATCATTCAAATTTCGGTATTCCGGTGTGTCTATTTTAAAACACTTTACCACAGCTTGTAAACTCTGCCAAATTGAAGCTGCACTTATTTTAGTGATATTCACATACAGAAGCAAAGTGAAACAGTTTAATAAAATACATTATCTTGTGATAAGTGTAACTTTTTTAATTTATCTAGCGTTACTATCTTTTCTGACAGTTTTTTTTTGGTTAATCTTTTTATTGAGTGATTTCAAAGTTATTGCATCTTAGGATTACATGACTAAAAGGTGTGGTTCATAACATCACCACACATTTGCAAAAGTTTGTGCTCTGTTACACATTGTGAGAACTTGATATGAACTGAAAGACAAGGGTAATGAAAGAAAGCAATAAACCGCATTGATATACGTGGGGAACTTCAGGACAATGTTATAGACACTGAGTGAAGTGACTTACCCATCACTTGCAGGATCACTATGTGTTCTTCCATGCAACCTGTTTTCCATAGAAGGGAGTTTAGGATCTGCAGAGTGAACTATGCTTCTTCACCTATTGTGTTGAAGACTGGGATAGTATGGCATGGGGGGAGGTTAACCTTACGGCTGTCTGCAGATTATCACTTAAGATAGCCGAGAAGAAGAAGAGATACATTCTTTAGGAAATTATCAGCCATATCTACTTGGAATCTCAGGGGAGGTCTGAGTTTGTCCTTAGAGTACCTGACAGGGGACCCAGAACCAAATGAATTAATGAAATCAAGATATGGAGACCAGCTATTGTCATATTTGTGCATGTTCACAGATTTAGAACAAGACATTCTGGCCACACTGGCCACAGTTTCCATAGCTTTAAACAATTCACCAATAAGGAGAGTCTCTGTAGTTCTCCAGCGTTTCAGGACAAGTCTTTTGGCCTTCACTGAGGCTTGGATAATCCAGAGCTGCAGATACTTGGGCAAGGCTAGAGCTGGAGGGGCAAGGCCTAGCAGCCAAAGCCCTGGGTCAGTTGGGATATGTGTACCTAGGATTTGGGAACAGTGGGTGATCACTGTGAACCAAAATGGTCAGCAGTGGTCTGAAGAAAGGAGTCCCATTGTTTTCAGTTGGGTAGGGGTGCGGTACCAAAGATTCAATATTTTGTTTTGGAGGAGCAGGCTTCTGGAGTAGCAGTAGGCTTGGTGTATTCTTTTTTTTTTTTTTTTCTATTTTTCTGTTTTAGCCCCTACTGCCCCCGTTGGCTATCAGCTTCGGTCACGGACCCCTGATGCCCCCACCTCCGGATATATAGCCGTATCCCTCTGGTCATCCCTGGCATACCCCCCAGAGAGTGGGGCCGCGGCACCAACCCCTGATATCGGGGCAGCGGGACTTTGACAAGTTGGGGATCGGCTTCCGGAGGCTGATCAGGAGCTACCGAGGCGGGCGCCATTGGAGGAGCGGCAAGACGCAGGTTTATCTGTCCCTTTAAGCAGGATGGGGCGTGCAATGGCGACCCTGCGTCCGCCCCATCCTGACGTTCTGTTGAGCGCCGACGCAGGCGCGCACCACCCAGCCTCCGCCAGGTGCCGCTCCAGCGCCGAGTGCTGCGCTACCCTCCCCCCAGGGAAGGAGAGCTGTCCAAGGGATGCTCAATCCTTCCCACCCGGGCCGGTCCTCCGACGACCCGGGTCCATTCAGGCTTGGTGTATTCTTAACCAGGTCTGTTGCCATTGTTGTTCAGTTATGGGGGCACCCAGTTTTATTGCCTGCTTAGATTTGGCCAGGAGAGAAGGGTCAGGGGCGCTAACCCTCATGAACCTCTGTATGCTGCCCGCCTTCCCCTGTGGGTGTTTGATCCAGGCTTCCAGTGGGAGTGTGGGAAGAGTGAGCTTTTTATATTTCTCACAGACCACACACATACATTTCTGTTTAGCACAGGAGGTGGCAAGGTTTCTAATCTGAAAGTATTTCCAGAAGTCGGATTGTGGTAAGTCCTACCTGTTTTTTAACCCTTGAAATGAGTCGAGAGAGTTGTCTCCGGGGGTCTCCAGATCACCCAGATACTTGATGTGCTTCGAGATCCATTCCACCCATCTTACCAGTTTGTTATTGATACAGAGATTAGGGTTATGCCATATGGGGGGTTGTCTGCCCAGCTGAAGACAGTGTTTAGAGTATAGCCCCAGCCTCTGCCAAGCCAGATGGAAGTTATAGAGGGTATGCCATTGTTGCAGTGGCTTGGGCAACGAGTGTGATAGGAAAGCCCAGAGCATACAGCCCCTCAAGATACCCTTTTCAATCATAACCCAAGCGGGGGTTGGGGGAGTTGGGCAGTGGCCTATCTCTTTCACGGATTTTGCACAAGGCTATGGACTAATTGGAAAAAGTCAGGCAGATTCCACCCTCCTCTAAGTTTTTGTGCCCTCAATTTAGTCTTACTGAACCTGGATCGACACGGGCCCCAGAGAAAGTTACTGATTAATCGGTTGAGCTTTTGGGTCCAAGTGTCAGGTAAGACAAAGGGGAGGTGGGATAACAGATGATAAACTTCCGGGGCAAGCATCATTTTAATCGTAGCTATCTTTCCAGCCTTGGACAGATGTAGATGTTTTCATCTAATCATGTCCTTGTGAAGGTTTTCTAGCAGAGGCTTAAAGCTGATATCCATCAGAGATTTAATATCCTGGGACAGTCTGATCCCTAGGTATTTAATGCTGGTTTGTGCCCAAGTCAGGCTGAGATCTCCCAACTGTGATGGGGAAGTATGGGGGTTCAAAGGGAGTATTTCTGATTTTGAAATGTTTATTTTCAGACCTGAGAAATTCCCAAAGTTTTTCAGTGTTGATAGTATGTGTGGGAGACTGTTGGGCAAATCACAGGTCAGAATCAAACAATCATCTGCACATAATTTGGTATTGTAGCCCTCATTCCTTATCTGGAGCCCTTGTATGCCAGGGTGAGATCTCAGTGCTGTAGCTAGCAGCTCTACGGCAAGTACAAATAATAGAGGAGACAAAGGGCATCCCTGCCACTTACCCTTCTGTAGAAGGAAGGTGTTGGAGAGGTCCCCATTGGTCAATACTTTCGCTGTAGGGCTCGTATAGAGGGTACGAACCCAGCTGGCAAAGTATGGGCCTATACTGAAAGTTTCCAATGCTGCATGTAGGTAATCCCATTCCACCAAATTGAAGGCCTTTTCAAAGTCAATTGTGACAGCTGCTGCCATTGTGGGGAGGGCTGCTGCAGTTTGCATTAGGGATATGAGGACCCAGATATGATCGGAGCTGATTCTTCCTTTGACAAACCCTACTTTAGCAGGGTGTGTGATCTCTGGTAAACATTTTTCCAACCGGGTTGCAAGGACTTTGGCCAACACTTTAGCATCAGCATTAATTAAGGATATAGGCCTGAAAATGGCTGGGAGTGTGAGGTTCTTGCCCTCTTTAGGCAACACAGTTATAATTGCCTCCAATAGGGTGGAAGGGAGTTGTTGTTGCACATGCTCCTCATGAAACATTTCTGCCAGTGGGGACATGATCAGGGGCCATACAATTTTGTAGAAGTCCACCGGAAAACCATCATCCCCTGGTGCCTTATGTGGGGCCATACTTGCCACAGCTAGGGATATTTCTTCTTCTGTGATACTCTGGTCTAGGACTTCTCTTTGGTGTGCCATCAGTTTCGGAAGGGAGACAGCTTCAATTAATTCATTATACCTGTCCTTATCCCAATGTACTTGTGAGGAATATAAGACCTTATAAAAGTCGGTCATTAAGCTATTAAAGGCTTTGGGGTGAGGTGTTGGTTTACCCAACCTATCCTTCAGGGCATCAATGGATCTCTCAACCTGTCTTTGTTTTAGCCTATAGGCCAACAGCTTGCTGGCCTTTTCCCCCTCTGCCCAGTATTGGTGTTGTGTTCAGTGTATATATAATTTAGCCTTTCTTGTCACTAGCGTATTGATTTTTAATCTAAGGGCCGTGAGCTCTGCTATCACCAAGGGGGTCTGGGGAAATGAAGGTCATTTTTTATACATAGTCTCCAGTCCTTCTAGTTCAGATTGCAATTGTGTGAGTTCCTGCTCTATCTGTTTATGTCTATGAGTCGCAAAACTGATTATTTTGCCTCTCATAGTGGCCTTGTAAGCTTCCCATATATTGGTTGCGGAAGCGGTGCCATGAGGGTTGTCTCTGAAGTACCCCTGTGTCTCAGCCATTATCAATGGAGGAAAGTCCTTATCTTGCAAAAGCAAGGGGTCTACATAGAAACATAGAAACATAGAATTTGACGGCAGATAAGGACCGCTTGGCCCACCCAGTCTAGTCTCCACATGTGGGATTTCAGGGTCTACCAGGAAGGAAGGAAGGTGAGGGCGGCCGGTGCATGATCAGGGAGATAAATTGGCAGAAAAGAGACCTCCGTAGTGGCAGCTGTTATTTTAGGAGATGTCAGCCAGAAATCTAACCTTGTGGCCATTGCCCATGGGGCAGAAAAGTAGGTATAATCCTTATCTGAGTGGTGTATTAGGTGCCACACGTCAGTTAGTTGGTGTAGAGAAATTAGCTCTTTTAGGGTCTGTAGGAATCTCAAATGGGGTTCTCGTCTGACGTTCGACCTGTCTAAGAGATGGTCTAGTACCAAATTGAAGTCCCCACCCATCAAAATGTCCGGGTTGTCAAATGAGATATCCATGATTTTTTGGCAAATGGTATGGAAAAATTCAGGAGCGTCTTAATTCGGGCCATAGACATTTACCAGTATCAATGGGCTGAGGGAGTAGTGACCTTCATGATGATCCACCTGCCTTCACCCCCTGTGTAAACCTCTTTTGGGGACCATTGTAGTTTTTTATGCAGCAGAATGGATACTCCCCTTTTGGGTAACCCAGCAACACTGTGAACCTCTTTACTCACCCAATTCTAAGCAAGTTTTGCAGCCTCTTTAGAGCTTAGCTTTGTTTCATGTAGAAAGGCCACCTGAGTGCCTAACCTTTTAAGCCAGGATAGGACAGTTTTCCATTTTTCACTGGAGAATTAAGACCCTTCACATTCCAAGAAGTGGTTGTTATGTCAGTGAGATTAGCCATAATCAGGGTGTTTCCCTTCTGTGTGCCAACAAATGGATACTGTAAGGTTTATTAACCTGAGTGCTATGACCAGAATGCCAGCCTGTTTCAAACTTATAGTCCCCCCTACTAGGTTAACCTTTATCCCTGAGTGGGATGCTGATGGGAGTTGCAACATTGGGCCCAGTGGGGGCCCTGAAATCATTTCAGTTATCTTTATTTTATCCATGACAGTTCAGTCAAAGTCCAGGAGGTCTTGGTGACTCCCCTGACATAAGATGTCCCAAAAAAGAGGTAATAAGTAACCTGGAGAGCACCGTCCTGGGGATTTAACATCACATGCTTCTATATTCAATAAGTGGGTGGGAGTACTCCTGACCCCTCTAGTATGAGCACCTTGGATTGACATACCTACCGGTACTCATTATTTAGGGTGTAGTACTATTATGACCTAGGAGGGAAGGGGTGTCCTTCCTTCCAAAGATCTAGTGCTACCCCTCTGAGGGAGTCAGAGAAGAGAGTGCCCTACTCGGCAACCAGACGAGAGTTTTTACGAGGTTAGGCCAGTAAATGCAGGGAACCATCCACCCCTATGGTTCATGTCATTATCAGTCCACAAACAGTGTTTTCCCTTAGTGATGGTGGCTTTCACATTCAGGAGAGGAGCAGGGGGACCCCAACCAGTGCAGTTGTTTGTCTACCCCAATCGGGAGGCGATCTCCCCCTCACCCTCTAGGTGGAGCCGCATGCCCCCTTCCCGTATATCTCTCATCAAGTTGATACAAACAGGGAGTAAGCCAGTGCAAGGGAGAGCAACCCTGCCCCCATCATTAGGGCTATGCACCGGTCTCAACCCCGTAATAATAAGTCTAGTGTGGCGACATGGGTAATCATCTGTTCCGTCACCATCACAGGACCTTTTGCCTAAGCCCCAGCTGAACCATACTGGATGGAAACAGAGGCCCTACAAACCATCCCGCAAAGTATCCCACTCTTCTTCAGATATTCAATGAGATCTGCATTACCCTGGCGCTAACCCTCTACCTGGGAGTAACATGCCAGGACAAGGTAGCGGGCAGGTTAGGCGGGTGCAAGATAAGCCCATCCAGTGCAATTTCCAGCCCCCTCTGCCCCATGTCCAAAGTGTGCTTCGGGTGGTGGGGGGTCAGGGCTATGGAGGCAGACAGTCTAAGAGGCATCATACTTTGTATTGACTTCAGCTAAAATTTCTAAAACAACAGACCTGCTTTCAAGTTGCAGGTATTGTATGTAGATTTAACAAAGCATAACCATGGAACACATGAGAATAAGTTCTCTAAACATTTAGGGTAACAACCACATTCATATAACTAGTACTCGAACTACAGTTTGCCTGCTGCACAAGGATTCCACTATCGCACTGTGGAAGACATTGGTGCACATCCATCTCGGGGGTGAGATTTACAGTTAGTGTCCCAGCAGGGGGGGGGCTTTGCTTGAGTTAACCCAACCCCGGGAGAACTCCCACACCCCCAGTCCCCGTATCGCTGGGAAAGAGTAAAGCATTTTAACCCACAAAATCAACCACAGGAGGCTCAGAGAGGGATATCTATGCCAACCCTTACCTGCTTGGCCATTGCAGGCACACTTGTCAGCCTGCAGCATCTGATTTAGCTGGAGCTGCAACTTGCTATTCCAGTTGGGAGATCTCTAGGCTACTGCTCAGTCCCTCTGTCCTGTGTCCGGGCCTCATCTGGGCTGGGGGAACAGGAGTATCGTGGCAGACAGTTTATGTGATATATATTATCCCTTTAAGAGCCCAGCTAAACATTGAGCATACTGTCAGAGGAGCGCTGCGCTCATTGTACTAGGAATAAATGGTAAGAACAAAACTATTAGAACCATAAACCTTCCACCAGTAACTTTATGTAAAATCCTTGGAAATAACATCTGCAAGCAAGTAAACAGTACCCAATCCCTCCCATAAATTGCAGCAGGAAAGTCTCCAGTGTTACACCGAAGGTATCAGAAGTATGCACCAGTCCTGGGAAAGGGGACTGTGGCTAGGGTCATTGGGGGGGCATCAGTAGACATATCCCATCCCCAATACAAACACCTCTCTCCCCCTGCTCCTGTACCTCCGGGAGAGTGTTAGATCTGTACCAAAATGAGACAACCCCAGGGAAGTTCTAAGGAGGATAGCTGCAACCCTTTACTTGGTTCTGCCAACTTAGGCACATATTCAGCCCTCCATGTGGATTGTAGCTGGAACTGCGGCTTGCTGCTCCAGCAGGGGGCCCACTATGTCCATTGCCCAGTCTCTGTATATCAAGGCCCAGTCTCCAGCCAGGTCTTCAGGGGAGGGAGGCATCAGCAGAAGTGGTTGCACTCTTTTGTGGAAGGTCCAGAGCCATAGGTAGGAGGTCCCAAAATGGCTCATATTGGTTGGAGAGCTTCACTGCAGTTGAGTAGGTGGATGATCTGCTTCCTTCAGAGGGGGTTGTTTTCTGCTGTAAACTCCTCGATCTGTTCCTCTGGTCCTTCGCTGGTGCCGTCAGGAGGGTTTTACCTTGCTTGCTGGATGCTTTTTTCTTTTGCCTCCCCCAGTTTGGAGTGTGCTACTCAGAGCCAGATACCACTGGGGCAGGGGAGGCTTCAGCTCAGTGGGGAGGATCTACAGGCTGCATCGAGGTTTCCATTGATTGAGGAGCCTCACCATGTGGCGTGATTTGCTGGTTGCGGTGGATGGATCTCTCTCATAATATCTACAAGAAACATTTTCACCTCCTCTGGAGTATTAAAGGTGAGCTGTTCTCCTTGGTATATGACCCTCAGCTGAGCCAGATATCGTAGAGAGGCCGTTATGTGAAATCTATGCAGTTCTTGCTTTACCGGACCATAGGCTCTCCTTCTTTGAGAGAGATCATAGAAATAAGCTTTGTAGATTTGTACTTGTGCGACATCCCATATCAGTCTTTTGAGGTCATGGGCGGCTCTCAGGGACATCTCCTTGACAGGGTACCTGGTGAATTTACACAGGATTGTCCATGGCCGATCACCTGGCTGCGGTCTGGGTGCTAAGGACCTATGAGCCCGCTCCAATTCAGGTAGAGGTTGGTTATTGAGTTTTAGCATGTCTGGGAGGGCCCGTTGCAGAAAGGCAGTCATATTGTGGCCTTCAGCCCCTCCTGTATTCCCACAATTCTAATATTCTTTCTCCTTCCCCTATTTTCTAAATCATTGACTTTTGCCAGCAAGTTTTGTAGTTTGTTGTGCTGTTCTCTGAGTTGAACATGGTGGTCATGGAGAATTTCACCCTGCCGCTTGGTAAGGTGTTCATTGTCAGTTACCCTATTTGTCAGTTTCTCCACATCTGCTTTGGTGTTTGTTGTCTTTTCAATAAGTGCAGCAATATCCAAGAGCACCTTGTTAAGGAGTGTAGTTATATTTCCTAGTTGCCAATCCACAGATTGGGGTGCCGCAGGTGGAGGGTCTCTATGGTGCTCCATCCCCAGATGGGGGGGATGAGCTGGTGACTAGA
Organism: Neoceratodus forsteri; assembly: GCA_016271365.2. Classification (NCBI taxonomy): domain Eukaryota; kingdom Metazoa; phylum Chordata; order Ceratodontiformes; family Ceratodontidae; genus Neoceratodus; species Neoceratodus forsteri. Next base: position 758,994,892 of record CM057455.1, on the reverse strand, counting down.
GCTGCTAGTTGAGGACTGTCCTACAGGTCCCTAGCTGAAATGAGGCAAGTTGCTGTAAATAAGTTTAAGTCACAATCCAAAGTCCGATCAGCACAATTCAGGTATCAAAATGTGCAGGATAGAGCATAGAATTTGAATCCGTCGAAATAGTCCTGTTTGGTGGGTGTTGAAATGTTGGATGTGTCCAGATGGGAGAAGCTGGTACTGCAGTAGCTTAATTAGACATCTTCCATCTAGGATGGCTAGCTCTGCCTCCCCTTCTTTTGTGACAGTTGAAGTGCTTTTGGTCAGATATTTGTGAGATTTTTATTTATTTATTTTATTTACAGATGGGTGAGCCTAGGTGGGCAGGGGATGTGGTAAGACTGATGGCAAAGTTAACAAAAAAACATAAACTAGTTAAGTTAGAAATTATGCAGTCTCTCTAGTTGTATTACCTCCTATGCAAGTAATTTGAGAGTCACCCGATGACTAGCTAAACTGTAAAAATATTTGCCCCGGGTCCACACTGTTGGATCAGCAGGTTGATACTCAGATCTGATAGTAGTATCTGTAAACCAGATAGTGAACAAGATTGCTAGGGCCAGATATTCAAAACTTTGCGCTGGGCGCAAACCATTTGTGCAGGTTTAGTGTTTGCTATATTCAAAAGGCCAGATAGCACGTGCAAACTGCATTAGCGCCAGGCAAAATCATAATGTATGCAAGGGGCAAACTGAGGGGGCATGTACATGAATACAGGCGCAATGCTATATTCAGCGGCAAGCACCACGCAAAGTGCTTTTGCGTGACTTAACACAATACTTAGCGCAGTGCAAATTACCTCCCAAGAAAAGGTAGACTTAACCCTGGGCAATCAGCTTTGCGTGACATTTTGGCTTTGAGCAGTGTTTGGGCGGATTTTTCACGGCTTTGCACAACCCTAACAAATAAATATGACACATAGACAAAGCCAGACATAGAGGAAACATGCTGCTCACTGATGGCATCACAATGATGCCATCATCTGCCACTAGTCCCAGCCATGCCAGGCAGCAAGTGGTGACCCAGCTCCCTGAGGACACCATGGCAGTGTGGCCATACAGCACACACCTGTAGACCACCCTGTGGTGGACACAACAGATGCCAGCACACATATGCAGCACTGTGTGCATGGAGGGTGTTGAGATGAGGGTCTATATGTGGCCAGGCTGCACCACAGATCAGGTGTGGCCACAAGGCTGGGGCACATCACACAGTGCATGTGGGCCATTACTGGGAATACCCCACCACCAGTGTGCCAGTCTGATCATTCGTGCCCCCCCAGCCACATACTGCACAGCTGTACAAATGCCACAGCACACACAGCCAGCCATGTATATGTCACTGTAAGTATCAAATGCCAGAGGTGCAGCATCTGTGGGTCACACAACAGCATAACAGTAATGTCCACTGTCAGTAAACACCTGCAATTTGGGCCTGTCACTGTGTGCAGTGCAGTGGTCATCACTGCCCTACACACCATAGGCATTGCTGTGTCCCTCATACTACTGTCCCTCTTATTACAGTAGTGTCTGCTGTGCACTGTAGCATGACCTACAGTGTGACAGTTGCATGCAGCACCACCACCACCTGTGCCTATGCTGTGTTGTCCCCTGGGGTACAATATGCTATGCTGTGCTGTATACATGTAGCCTGCAGCTATCATCATGCACTGCCAGACTGACCTACAGGTGGAGCTGCGGGACCCTGCAGTAATGCTGGGCAAACTGCATGCAAATCAGGGCATAATGAGATGCTAATCTGAATGTTTGCCCAAAGACTACCTAAATTGGCACATTTGCATGTCACTTTTGAATGTGGCAAAGTTTAGCACTGGGCAAACATGTCTGCACCGTGTGAATGGTTCGGGGAATATTATACAGTTTTGCACACTGTACTTTCACATGCACTACTGCCTGCAGCTGTACTGGGTCCATGCATTTGCTGACACACACATTGGCCACATAGTTCACCTCTACCTACCTTCACGTCACTGTGCACTGTGCTGCTCTTTTGTGGTTTGCACTTCCTGGTTGCTATATTCAGAGCTGTCTTATTCCAGGGCTAAGTTTGCCTTGCACTCCCAGCGCAGTTTGCCCGGCTTCCTATACAGACTATATTCAGAAGCTGTTTGCCCCGGGCTATTCCTTTTGAATATACTAGACTTTTGTGTCTGTGCTAAGTTTGCCTGCATGGCAATGCTAATTTAGACCCGGGGCAAAATTTTGAATATCTGGCTCTGTCTAATATTCCCCAGAAATAAAAAAAATAAAAAGACAGGGAATTTCCTGTCTGCATATGATCTTCTTTTCACATAGAAATACACAGTTTTGTTTTACTTTATAAAATATCACAGCAAACTGAGCATGGGCTTTGTAAACTGTTGTGAGAAGCTCTGTGTCCATCTCCCCTGATCTTATCTGTAGTGTCGGAGAAACATTGGAAATGATTATGATGACTACCCAGCTGCAGTGGTGGTGGACTGTGGGTGCCTTTATTATTTTGCAGAAATTATGAATACTTAGCTGCAGTGGTGGTGGACTGTGGGTGCCTTTATTATTTTGCAGAAATTATGAATACTGAGCTGCTGTGGTGGTGGACTGTGGGTGCCTTTATTATGTTGCTGAAATTATGAATACTTAGCTGCGGTGGTGGTGGACTGCGGGTGCCTTTATTATTCTGCAGAAATTATGAATACTTAGCTGCAGTGGTGGTGGACTGTGGGTGCCTTTATTATTTTGCAGAAATTATGAATACTGAGCTGCTGTGGTGGTGGACTGTGGGTGCCTTTATTATGTTGCTGAAATTATGAATACTTAGCTGCTGTGGTGGTGGACTGCGGGTGCCTTTATTATTTTGCTGAAATTATGAATACTTAGCTGCGGTGGTGGTGGACTGCGGGTGCCTTTATTATTTTGCAGAAATTATGAATACTTAGCTGCTGTGGTGGTGGACTGTGGGTGACTTTATTATTCTGCAGAAATTATGAATACTTAGCTGCTGTGGTGGTGGACTGCGGGTGCCTTTATTATTCTGCAGAAATTATGAATACTTAGCTGCTGTGGTGGTGGACTGTGGGTGCCTTTATTATTCTGCAGAAATTATGAATACTTAGCTGCTGTGGTGGTGGACTGCGGGTGCCTTTATTATTCTGCAGAAATTATGAATACTTAGCTGCTGTGGTGGTGGACTGCGGGTGCCTTTATTATTCTGCAGAAATTATGAATACTTAGCTGCTGTGGTGGTGGACTGCGGGTGCCTTTATTATTCTGCAGAAATTATGAATACTTAGCTGCTGTGGTGGTGGACTGCGGGTGCCTTTATTATTCTGCAGAAATTGTGAATACTTAGCTGCTGTGGTGGTGGACTGCGGGTGCCTTTATTATTCTGCAGAAATTATGAATACTTAGCTGCTGTGGTGGTAGACTGTGGGTGCCTTTATTATTTTGCAGAAATTATGAATACTTAGCTGCTGTGGTGGTGGACTGCGGGTGCCTTTATTATTCTGCAGAAATTATGAATACTTAGCTGCTGTGGTGGTGGACTGCGGGTGCCTTTATTATTCTGCAGAAATTATGAATACTTAGCTGCTGTGGAGGTGGACTGTGTGTGCCTTTATTATTCTGCAGAAATTAAGAATACTTAGCTGCTGTGGTGGTGGACTGCGGGTGCCTTTATTATTCTGCAGAAATTAAGAATACTTAGCTGCTGTGGTGGTGGACTGCGGGTGCCTTTATCATTCTGCAGAAATTATGAATACTTAGCTGCTGGGTGGTGGACTGCGGGTGCCATTATTATGCTGATGAAATTGTGAATACTTAGCTGCTGTGGTGGTGGACTGCGGGTGCCTTTACTTATTCTGCTGAAATTGTGAATACTTAGCTGCTGTGGTGGTGGACTGCGGGTGCCTTTATTATTCTGCTGAAATTGTGAATACTTAGCTGCAGTGGTGGTGGACCGCGGGTGCCTTTATTATTCTGCTGAAATTGTGAATACTTAGCTGCAGTGGTGGTGGACCGGGTGCCTTTATTATTTTGCAGTAATTGTGAATACTTAGCTGCAGTGATGGTGGACTGCGGGTGCCTTTATTATTCTGCTGAAATTGTGAAAACTTAGCTGCTGTGGTGGTGGACTGCGGGTGCCTTTATTATTCTGCTGAAACTGTGAATACTGAGCTGCTGTGGTGGTGGACTGCGGGTGCCTTTATTATGTTGCTGAAATTATGAATACTTAGCTGCTGTGGTGGTGGACTGCGGGTGCCTTTATTATTTTGCTGAAATTATGAATACTTAGCTGCTGTGGTGGTGGACTGCGGGTGCCTTTATTATTTGCAGAAATTATGAATACTTAGCTGCTGTGGTGGTGGACTGTGGGTGACTTTATTATTCTGCAGAAATTATGAATACTTAGCTGCTGTGGTGGTGGACTGCGGGTGCCTTTATTATTCTGCAGAAATTATGAATACTTAGCTGCTGTGGTGGTGGACTGCGGGTGCCTTTATTATTCTGCAGAAATTATGAATACTTAGCTGCTGTGGTGGTGGACTGCGGGTGCCTTTATTATTCTGCAGAAATTATGAATACTTAGCTGCTGTGGTGGTGGACTGTGGGTGCCTTTATTATTCTGCTGAAATTATGAATACTTAGCTGCTGTGGTGGTGGACTGCGGGTGCCTTTATTATTCTGCAGAAATTATGAATACTTAGCTGCTGTGGTGGTGGACTGCGGGTGCCTTTATTATTCTGCAGAAATTGTGAATACTTAGCTGCTGTGGTGGTGGACTGCGGGTGCCTTTATTATTCTGCAGAAATTATGAATACTTAGCTGCTGTGGTGGTAGACTGTGGGTGCCTTTATTATTTTGCAGAAATTATGAATACTTAGCTGCTGTGGTGGTGGACTGTGGGTGCCTTTATTATTCTGCAGAAATTATGAATACTTAGCTGCTGTGGTGGTGGACTGCGGGTGCCTTTATTATTCTGCAGAAATTATGAATACTTAGCTGCTGTGGTGGTGGACTGTGTGTGCCTTTATTATTCTGCAGAAATTAAGAATACTTAGCTGCTGTGGTGGTGGACTGTAGGGTGCCTTTATTATTCTGCAGAAATTGAGAATACTTAGCTGCTGTGGTGGTGGACTGTGGTGCCTTTATCATGCTGCTGAAATTGTGAATACTTAGCTGCTGGGTGGTGGACTGTGGGTGCTAATTATTTGCTGAAATTGTGAATACTTAGCTGCTGTGGTGGTGGACTGCGGGTGCCTTTATTATTCTGCTGAAATTGTGAATACTTAGCTGCTGTGGTGGTGGACTGCGGGTGCCTTTATTATTCTGCTGAAATTATGAATACTTAGCTGCTGTGGTGGTGGACTGCGCCTTTATTTTCTGATGAAATTATGAATACTTAGCTGCTGTGATGGTGGTAGACTGCGGGTGCCTTTATTATTCTGCTGAAATTATGAATACTTATCTGCTGTGGTGGTGGTGGACTGCAGGTGCCTTTATTATTCTGCTGAAATTGTGAATACTTAACTGCTGTGGTGGTGGTGGACTGCGGGTGCCTTTATTATTCTGCAGAAATTGTGAATACTTAGCTGCTGTGGTGGTGGACTGCGGGTGCCTTTATTATTCTGCAGAAATTATGAATACTTAGCTGCTGTGGTGGTGGACTGCGGGTGCCTTTATTATTCTGCAGAAATTATGAATACTTAGCTGCTGTGGTGGTAGACTGTGGGTGCCTTTATTATTCTGCAGAAATTATGAATACTTAGCTGCTGTGGTGGTGGATCTTGGGTGCCTTTATTATTCTGCAGAAATTATGAATACTTAGCTGCTGTGGAGGTGGACTGTGTGTGCCTTTATTATCTGCTGAAATTAGAATACTTAGCTGCTGTGGTGGTGGACTGCGGGTGCCTTTATTATTCTGCAGAAATTAAGAATACTTAGCTGCTGTGGTGGTGGACTGCGGGTGCCTTTATCATTCTGCAGAAATTATGAATACTTAGCTGCTGGGTGGTGGACTGCGGGTGCCATTATTATGCTGATGAAATTGTGAATACTTAGCTGCTGTGGTGGTGGACTGCGGGTGCCTTTACTTATTCTGCTGAAATTGTGAATACTTAGCTGCTGTGGTGGTGGACTGCGGGTGCCTTTATTATTCTGCTGAAATTGTGAATACTTAGATGCAGTGGTGGTGGACCGCGGGTGCCTTTATTATTCTGCTGAAATTGTGAATACTTAGCTGCAGTGGTGGTGGACCGCGGGTGCCTTTATTATTTTGCAGTAATTGTGAATACTTAGCTGCAGTGATGGTGGACTGCGGGTGCCTTTATTATTCTGCTGAAATTGTGAATACTTAGCTGCTGTGGTGGTGGACTGCGGGTGCCTTTATTATTCTGCTGAAACTGTGAATACTTAGATGCTGTGGTGGTGGACTGCGGGTGCCTTTATTATTTTGCAGAAACTGTGAAAACTTAGCTGCTGTGGTGGTGGACTGTGGGTGCCTTTATTATTCTGCAGAAATTGTGAATACTTAGCTGCTGTGGTGGTGGACTGCGGGTGCCTTTATTATTCTGCAGAAATTATGAATACTTAGCTGCTGTGGTGGTGGACTGTGGGTGCCTTTATTATTCTGCAGAAATTAAGAATACTTAGCTGCTGTGGTGGTGGACTGCGGGTGCCTTTATTATGCTGATGAAATTGTGAATACTTAGCTGCTGTGGTGGTGGCCTGCGGGTGCCTTTATTATTCTGCTGAAATTGTGAATACTTAGCTGCTGTGGTGGTGGACCGCGGGTGCCTTTATTATTCTGCTGAAATTGTGAATACTTAGCTGCAGTGGTGGTGGACCGCGGGTGCCTTTATTATTCTGCTGAAATTGTGAATACTTAGCTGCAGTGGTGGTGGACTGCGGGTGCCTTTATTATTTTGCAGTAATTGTGAATACTTAGCAGTGATGGTGGTTCTTGGTGCCTTTATTATTCTGCTGAAATTGTGAATACTTAGCTGCTGTGGTGGTGGACTGTGGGTGCCTTTATTATTCTGCTGAAATTGTGAATACTTAGCTGCTGTGGTGGTGGACTGCGGGTGCCTTTATTATTTTGCAGAAATTGTGACTACTGAGCTGCTGTGGTGGTGGACTGTGGGTGCCTTTATTATTCTGCAGAAATTGTGAATACTTAGCTGCTGTGGTGGAGGACTGCGGGTGCCTTTATTATGCTGCTGAAATTGTGAATACTTTGCTGCTGTGGTGGTGGACTGGCTGGCGCCTTTATCAAGCTGCTGAAATTGTGAATACTTAGCTGCTGTGGTGGTGGACTGTGGGTGCCTTTATTATTTTGCTGAAATTGTGAATACTTAGCTGCAGTAGTGGTGGACTGCAGGTGCCTTTATTATTTTGCTGAAATTATGAATACTTAGCTGCTGTGGTGGTGGACTGCGGGTGCCTTTATTATTCTGCTGAAATTATGAATACTTAGCTGCTGTGGTGGTGGACTGCGGGTGCCTTTATTATTCTGCTGAAATTATGAATACTTAGCTGCTGTGATGGTGGTAGACTGCGGGTGCCTTTATTATTCTGCTGAAATTATGAATACTTATCTGCTGTGGTGGTGGTGGACTGCGGGTGCCTTTATTATTCTGCTGAAATTATGAATACTTAACTGCTGTGGTGGTGGTGGACTGTGGGTGCCTTTATTATTCTGCTGAAATTATGAATACTTAGCTGCTGTGGTGGTGGACTGCGGGTGCCTTTATTATTCTGCTGAAATTATGAATACTTAGCTGCTGTGGTGGTGGACTGTGGGTGCCTTTTATTATTTTGCTGAAATTATGAAAACTTAGCTGCAGTGGTGGTGGACTGTGGGTGCCTTTATTATTCTGCTGAAATTATGAATACTTAGCTGGTATGGTGGTGGTGGACTGTGGGTGCCTTTATTATTCTGCTGAAATTATGAATACTTAGCTGCTGTGATGGTGGTGGACTGCAGCTGCCTTTTTTATTCTGCTGAAATTATGAATACTTAGCTGCAGTGATGGTGGACTGCGGGTGCCTTTATTATTTTGCTGAAATTATGAATACTTAGCTGCTGTGGTGGTGGACTGCGGGTGCCTTTATTATTCTGCTGAAATTATGAATACTTAGCTGCTGTGGTGGTGGACTGCGGGTGCCTTTATTATTCTGCAGAAATTATGAATACTTAGCTGCTGTGGTGGTGGACTGTGGGTGCCTTTATTATTCTGCAGAAATTAAGAATACTTAGCTGCTGTGGTGGTGGACTCATGGAGCCTTATTATGCTGATGAAATTGTGATTACTTAGCTGCTTGGTGGTGGACATGGTGCCTTTATTATTCTGCTGAAATTGTGAATACTTAGCTGCAGTGGTGGTGGACACTGGGTGCCTTTATTATTCTGCTGAAATTGTGAATACTTAGCTGCAGTGGTGGTGGACCGCGGTGCACTTTATTATTATCAGTACAGTGAATACTTAGCTGCAGTGATGGTGGATCATGAAGGTGCTTTTATTCTGCTGAAATTGTGAATACTTAGCTGCTGTGGTGGTGGACTGCGGGTGCCTTTATTATTCTGCTGAAATTGTGAATACTTAGCTGCTGTGGTGGTGGACTGCGGGTGCCTTTCTTATTCTGCAGAAATTATGAATACTTAGCTGCGGTGGTGGTGGACTGTGGGTGCCTTTATTATTCTGCAGAAATTATGAATACTTAGCTGCTGCGGTGGTGGACTGCGGGTGCCTTTATTATTCTGCAGAAATTATGAATACTTAGCTGCTGTGGTGGTGGACTCGTGGTGCTTATTATTCTGCAGAAATTATGAATACTTAGCTGCTGTGGTGGTGGACTGTGGGTGCCTTTATTATTCTGCATACATTAAGAATACTTAGCTGCTGTGGTGGTGGACTGCGGGTGCCTTTATTATTCTGCAGAAATTAAGAATACTTAGCTGCTGTGGTGGTGGACTGCGGGTGCCTTTATCATTCTGCAGAAATTATGAATACTTATCTGCTGGGTGGTGGACTGCGGGTGCCTTTATTATGCTGCTGAAATTGTGAATACTTAGCTGCTGTGGTGGTGGACTGCGGGTGCCTTTACTTATTCTGCTGAAATTGTGAATACTTAGCTGCTGTGGTGGTGGAATGCAGGTGCTTTTATTATTCTGCTGAAATTGTGAATACTTAGCTGCAGTGGTGGTGGACCGCGGGTGCCTTTATTATTCTGCTGAAATTATGAATACTTAGCTGCAGTGGTGGTGGACCGCGGGTGCCTTTATTATTTTGCAATAATTGTGAATACTTAGCTGCAGTGATGGTGGACCGCGGGTGCCTTTATTATTCTGCTGAAATTGTGAATACTTAGCTGCTGTGGTGGTGGACTGCGGGAGCCTTTATTATTCTGCTGAAACTGTGAATACTTAGCTGCTGTGGTGGTGGACTGCGGGTGCCTTTATTATTTTGCAGAAACTATGAATACTTAGCTGCTGTGGTGGTGGACTTTGGGTGCCTTTATTATTCTGCAGAAATTGTGAATACTTAGCTGCTGTGGTGGTGGACTACGGGTGCCTTTATTATTCTGCAGAAATTATGAATACTTAGCTGCTGTGGTGGTGGACTGTGGGTGCCTTTATTATTCTGCAGAAATTAAGAATACTTAGCTGCTGTGGCGGTGGACTGCGGGTGCCTTTATAATGCTGATGAAATTGTGAATACTTAGCTGCTGTGGTGGTGGCCTGCGGGTGCCTTTATTATTCTGCTGAAATTGTGAATACTTAGCTGCAGTGGTGGTGGACCCCGGGTGCCTTTATTATTCTGCTGAAATTGTGAATACTTAGCTGCAGTGGTGGTGGACTGCGGGTGCCTTTATTATTTTGCAGTAATTGTGAATACTTAGCTGCAGTGATGGTGGACTCCGGGTGCCTTTATTATTCTGCTGAAATTGTGAATACTTAGCTGCTGTGGTGGTGGACTGCGGGTGCCTTTATTATTCTGCTGAAATTGTGAATACTTAGCTGCTGTGGTGGTGGACTGTGGGTGCCTTTATTATTCTGCAGAAATTGTGAATACTTAGCTGCTGTGGTGGTGGACTGCGGGTGCCTTTATTATGCTGCTGAAATTGTGAATACTTAGCTGCTGTGGTGGTGGACTGCGGGCGCCTTTATCATGCTGCTGAAAGTGAATACTTAGCTGCTGTGGAGGTGGACTGTGGGCACTTTATCATGCTGCTGAATTTGAATACTTAGCTGCAGTAGTGGTGGACTGCAGGTGCCTTTATTATTTTGCTGAAATTATGAATACTTAGCTGCTGTGGTGGTGGACTGCGGGTGCCTTTATTATTTTGCAGTAATTGTGACTTCTTAGCTGCAGTGATGGTGGACTGCGGGTGCCTTTATTATTTTGCTGAAATTATGAATACTTAGCTGCTGTGGTGGTGGACTGCAGGTGCCTTTATTATTTTGCTGAAATTATGAATACTTAGCTGCTGTGGTGGTGGACTGCGGGTGCCTTTATTATTCTGCTGAAATGATGAATACTTAGCTGCTGGGGTGGTGGACTGCGGGTGCCTTTATTATTCTGCTGAAATTATGAATACTTAGCTGCTGTGGTGGTGGACTGTGGGTGCCTTTTATTATTTTGCTGAAATTATGAAAACTTAGCTGCAGTGGTGGTGGACTGTGGGTGCCTTTATTATTCTGCTGAAATTATGAATACTTAGCTGGTATGGTGGTGGTGGACTGTGGGTGCCTTTATTATTCTGCTGAAATTATGAATACTTAGCTGCTGTGGTGGTGGTGGACTGCAGCTGCCTTTTTTATTCTGCTGAAATTATGAATACTTAGCTGCTGTGGTGGTGGTGGACTGCGGGTGCCTTTATTATTCTGCTGAAATTGTGAATATTTAGCTGCAGTGGTGGTGGACTGCGGGTGCCTTTATTATTTTGCAGTAATTGTGAATACTTAGCTGCAGTGATGGTGGACTGCGGGTGCCTTTATTATTTTGCTGAAATTATGAATACTTAGCTGCTGTGGTGGTGGACTGCGGGTGCCTTTATTATTCTGCTGAAATTATGAATACTTAGCTGCTGTGGTGGTGGACTGCGGGTGCCTTTATTATTCTGCAGAAATTATGAATACTTAGCTGCTGTGGTGGTGGACTGTGGCTGCCTTTATTATTCTGCAGAAATTAAGAATACTTAGCTGCTGTGGTGGTGGACTGCGGGTGCCTTTATCATTCTGCAGAAATTATGAATACTTAGCTGCTGGGTGGTGGACTGCGGGTGCCTTTATTATGCTGATGAAATTGTGAATACTTAGCTGCTGTGGTGGTGGACTGCGGGTGCCTTTACTTATTCTGCTGAAATTGTGAATACTTAGCTGCTGTGGTGGTGGACTGCAGGTGCCTTTATTATTCTGCTGAAATTGTGAATGTACATAGCTGCAGTGGTGGTGGACATGGTGCCTTTATTATTCTGCTGAAATTGTGAATACTTAGCTGCAGTGGTGGTGGACAGCGGTGCCTTTTATTATTTTGCAATAATTGTGAATACTAGCTACAGTGATGGTGGAACAGGGTGCCTTTATTATTCTGCTGAAATTGTGAATACTTAGCTGCTGTGGTGGTGGACTGCGGGTGCCTTTATTATTCTGCTGAAATTGTGAATACTTAGCTGCTGTGGTGGTGGACTGTGGGTGCCTTTATTATTCTGCAGAAATTGTGAATACTTAGCTGCTGTGGTGGTGGACTACGGGTGCCTTTATTATGCTGCTGAAATTGTGAATACTTAGCTGCTGTGGTGGTGGACTGCGGGCGCCTTTATCATGCTGCTGAAATTGTGAATACTTAGCTGCAGTGATGGTGGACTGCGGGTGCCTTTATCATTCTGCTGAAATTGTGAATACTTAGCTGCTGTGGTGGTGGACTGCGGGTGCCTTTATTATTCTGCTGAAATTGTGAATACTTAGCTGCTGTGGTGGTGGACTGTGGGTGCCTTTATTATTCTGCAGAAATTGTGAATACTTAGCTGCTGTGGTGGTGGACTGCGGGTGCCTTTATTATGCTGCTGAAATTGTGAATACTTAGCTGCTGTGGTGGTGGACTGCGGGCGCCTTTATCATGCTGCTGAAATTGTGAATACTTAGCTGCTGTGGAGGTGGACTGTGGGCGCCTTTATCATGCTGCTGAAATTGTGAATACTTAGCTGCAGTAGTGGTGGACTGCAGGTGCCTTTATTATTTTGCTGAAATTATGAATACTTAGCTGCTGTGGTGGTGGACTGCGGGTGCCTTTATTATTCTGCTGAAATTATGAATACTTAGCTGCTGTGGTGGTGGACTGCGGGTGCCTTTATTATTCTGCTGAAATTATGAATACTTAGCTGCTGTGATGGTGGTAGACTGCGGGTGCCTTTATTAATATTCGCTGAAATTATGAATACTTATCTGCTGTGGTGGTGGTGGACTGCGGGTGCCTTTTATTCTGCTGAAATTATGAATACTTAACTGCTGTGGTGGTGGTGGACTGTGGGTGTCTTTATTGTTCTGCTAAAATTATGAATACTTAGCTGCTGTGGTGGTGGTGGTGGACTACGGGTGCCTTTATTATTTTGCAGTAATTGTGACTTCTTAGCTGCAGTGATGGTGGACTGCGAGTGCCTTTATTATTTTGCTGAAATTATGAATACTTAGCTGCTGTGGTGGTGGATCCGGGTGCCTTTATTATTTTACAGCACAGAAATTAAGAATACCTAGCTGCTGTGGTGGTGGATCAGATACGGCTTTTATTATTCTGCTGAAATTATGAATACTTAGCTGCTGTGGTGGTGGATCACGGGTGCCTTTATTATTCTGCTGAAATTGTGAATACTTAGCTGCTGTGGTGGTGGACTGTGGGTGCCTTTATTATTTTGCTGAAATTATGAAAACTTAGCTGCAGTGGTGGTGGACTGTGGGTGCCTTTATTATTCTGCTGAAATTATGAATACTTAGCTGGTATGGTGGTGGTGGACTGTGGGTGCCTTTATTATTCTGCTGAAATTATGAATACTTAGCTGCTGTGGTGGTGGTGGACTGCAGCTGCCTTTTTATTCTGCCGCGAAATTAAGAATACTTAGCTGCTGTGGTGGTGGACTGCAGGGTGCCTTTATTTTGCAGTACTGTGAATACTTAGCTGCAGTGATGGTGGATTGAGGGTGCCTTTATTATTTTGCTGAAATTATGAATACTTAGCTGCTGTGGTGGTGGACTGCGGGTGCCTTTATTATTCTGCTGAAATTATGAATACTTAGCTGCTGTGGTGGTGGACTACGGGTGCCTTTATTATTCTGCAGAAATTATGAATACTTAGCTGCTGTGGTGGTGGACCGTGACTTTATTATTCTGCAGAAATTAAGAATACTTAGCTGCTGTGGTGGTGGACTGCAGGTGCCTTTATCATTCTGCAGAAATTATGAATACTTAGCTGCTGGTGGTGGACTGAGGTGCCTTTATTATGCTGATGGAAATCAGGAATACCAGCTGCTGTGGTGGTGGACTGCGTGGTGCCTTTACTTATTCTGCTGAAATTGTGAATACTTAGCTGCTGTGGTGGTGGACTGCAGGTGCCCTTATTATGCTGAAATTGTGAATACTTAGCTGCAGTGGTGGTGGACCCCAAGGGCCTTATTATTCTGCTGAAATTGTGAATACTTAGCTGCAGTGGTGGTGGATCATGGGTGCCTTTATTATTTTGCAATAATTGTGAATACTTAGCTGCAGTGATGGTGGACCAACGGTGCCTTTATTATTCGCTGAAATTGTGAATACTTTAGCTGCTGTGGTGGTGGATCCGCGGTGCCTTTATTATTCTGCTGAAACTGTGAATGCTTAGCTGCTGTGGTGGTGGATCACGGGTGCCTTTATTATTTTGCAGAAACTGTGAATACTTAGCTGCTGTGGTGGTGGACTGTGGGTGCCTTTATTATTCTGCAGAAATTGTGAATACTTAGCTGCTGTGGTGGTGGACTGGTGCCTTTATTATTCTGCAGAAATTATGAATATTAGGCCGTGTGGTGGTGGACTGTGGGTGCCTTTATTAGTCTGCAGAAATTAAAATACTTAGCTGCTGTGGCGGTGGACCGCGGTGTCTTTATTATGCTGATGAAATTGTGAATACCTAGCTGCTGTGGTGGTGGACTCGCGGGTGCCTTTATTATTCTGCTGAAATTGTGAATACTTACGCTGTGGTGGTGGTTCATGGCTGCCTTTATTATTCTGCTGAAATTGTGAATACTTAGCTGCAGTGGTGGTGGATCATGGTGCCTTTATTATTACTGCTGAAATTGTGAATACTTAACAGCAGTGGCGTGGACTGCAGGGTGCTTTATTATTTTGCAGTAATTGTGAATACTTAGCCGCAGTGATGGTGGACTGCAGGTGCCTTTATTATTCTGCTGAAATCGTGAATACTTAGCTGCTGTGGTGGTGGACTGCGGTGCCTTTATTATTCTGCTGAAAATGTGAATACTTAGCCGCTGGTGGTGGTGACCGTGGGTGCCTTTATTATTCTGCAGAAATTGTGAATAATTAGCCGCTGTGGTGGTGGATACGTGGTGCCTTTATTATGCTGCTGAAATTGTGAATACTTAGCTGCTGTGGTGGTGGACTCATGACGCCTTTATCATGCTGCTGAAATTGTGAATACTTAGCTGCTGTGGAGGTGGACCGTGGGCATTTCATAATGCTACAATGAAATTGTGAATACTTAGCTGCAGTAGTGGTGGACTGCAGGTGCCTTTATTATTTTGCTGAAATTATGAATACTTAGCTGCTGTGGTGGTAATCTGGTGCGCTCATTATTCTGCTGGAAATTATGAATACTTAGCTGCCGTGGTGGTGGACCGCGGGTGCCTTTATTATTCTGCAGAAATTACGAATACTTAGCTGCTGTGATGGTGGTAGACTCGCGGTGCCCTGGCTATTCCAGCTAAAAGTACAGAATACTTATCTGCTGTGGTGGTGGACTGCGGGTGCCTTTATTATTCTGCTGAAATTATGAATACTTAACTGCTGTGGTGGTGGTGGACTGTGGGTGCCTTTATTATTCTGCTGAAATTATGAATACTTAGCTGCTGTGGTGGTGGTGGTGGACTGCGGGTGCCTTTATTATTTTGCAGTAATTGTGACTTCTTAGCTGCAGTGATGGTGGATAAAATTGTGAATACTTAGCTGCTGTGGTGGTGGACTGCGGGCGCCTTTATCATGCTGCTGAAATTGTGAATACTTAGCTGCTGTGGCGGTGGACTGTGGGCGCCTTTATCATGCTGCTGAAATTGTGAATACTTAGCTGCTGTGGTGGTGGACTGCGGGTGCCTTTATCATGCTGCTGAAATTGTGAATACTTAGCTGCTGTGGTGGTGGACTGTGGGTGCCTTTATTATTTTGCTGAAATTGTAAATACTTAGCTGCAGTAGTGGTGGACTGCAGGTGCCTTTATTATTTTGCTGAAATTATGAATACTTAGCTGCTGTGGTGGTGGACTGCGGGTGCCTTTATTATTCTGCTGAAATTATGAATACTTAGCTGCTGTGGTGGTGGACTGCGGGTGCCTTTATTATTCTGCTGAAATTATGAATACTTAGCTGCTGTGATGGTGGTAGACTGTGGGTGCCTTTATTATTCTGCTGAAATTATGAATACTTAGCTGCTGTGGTGGTGGTGGACTGCGGGTGCCTTTATTATTCTGCTGAAATTATGAATACTTAACTGCTGTGGTGGTGGTGGACTGCAGGTGCCTTTTTATTCTGCTGAAATTATGAATACTTAGCTGCTGTGGTGGTGGTGGACTACGGTGCCTTTATTATTCTGCTGAAATTGTGAATATTTAGCTGCAGTGGTGGTGGACTGCGGGTGCCTTTATTATTTTGCAGTAATTGTGAATACTTAGCTGCAGTGATGGTGGACTGCGGGTGCCTTTATTATTTTGCTGAAATTATGAATACTTAGCTGCTGTGGTGGTGGACTGCGGGTGCCTATATTATTCTGCTGAAATTATGAATACTTAGCTGCTGTGGTGGTGGACTGCGGGTGCCTTTATTATTCTGCAGAAATTATGAATACTTAGCTGCTGTGGTGGTGGACTGTGGGTGCCTTTATTATTCTGCAGTAATTAAGAATACTTAGCTGCTGTGGTGGTGGACTGCGGGTGCCTTTATTATGCTGATGAAATTGTGAATACTTAGCTGCTGTGGTGGTGGACTGCGGGTGCCTTTATTATTCTGCTGAAATTGTGAATACTTAGCTGCTGTGGTGGTGGACCTGCGTGCCTTTATTATTCTGCTGAAATTGTGAATACTTAGCTGCAGTGGTGGTGGACTTGGGTGCCTTTATTATTTTGCAGTAATTGTGAATACTTAGCTGCAGTGATGGTGGACTGCGGGTGCCTTTATTATTCTGCTGAAATTGTGAATACTTAGCTGCTGTGGTGGTGGACTGCGGGTGCCTTTATTATTCTGCTGAAATTGTGAATACTTTGCTGCTGTGGTCGTAGACTGTGGGTGCCTTTATTATTTTGCAGAAATTGTGACTACTTAGCTGCTGTGGTGGTGGACTGTGGGTGCCTTTATTATTCTGCAGAAATTGTGAATACTTAGCTGCTGTGGTGGTGGACTGCGGGTGCCTTTATTATGCTGCAGAAATTGTGAATACTTAGCTGCTGTGGTGGTGGACTGCGGGCGCCTTTATCATGCTGCTGAAATTGTGAATACTTAGCTGCTGTGGCGGTGGACTGTGGGCGCCTTTATCATGCTGCTGAAATTGTGAATACTTAGCTGCTGTTGTGGGTGACTGCGGGTGCCTTTATCATGCTGCTGAAATTGTGAATACTTAGCTGCAGTGGTGGTGGACTGTGGGTGCCTTTATTATTTTGCTGAAATTGTGAATACTTAGCTGCAGTGGTGGTGGACTGCAGGTGCCTTTATTATTTTGCTGAAATTATGAATACTTAGCTGCTGTGGTGGTGGACTGCGGGTGCCTTTATTATTCTGCTGAAATTATGAATACTTAGCTGCTGTGGTGGTGGACTGCGGGTGCCTTTATTATTCTGCTGAAATTATGAATACTTAGCTGCTGTGATGGTGGTAGACTGCGGGTGCCTTTATTATTCTGCTGAAATTATGAATACTTAGCTGCTGTGGTGGTGGTGGACTGCGGGTGCCTTTATTATTCTGCTGAAATTATGAATACTTAGCTGCTGTGGTGGTGGTGGACTGTGGGTGCCTTTATTATTCTGCTGAAATTATGAATACTTAGCTGCTGTGGTGGTGGTGGTGGATTGCGGGTGCCTTTATTATTTTGCAGTAATTGTGAATATTTAGCTGCGGTGGTGGTGGACTGCGGGTGCCTTTATTATTTTGCAGTAATTGTGACTTCTTAGCTGCAGTGATGGTGGACTGCGGGTGCCTTTATTATTTTGCTGAAATTATGAATACTTAGCTGCTGTGGTGGTGGACTGCGGGTGCCTTTATTATTCTGCTGAAATTATGAATACTTAGCTGCTGTGGTGGTGGACCGCGGGTGCCTTTATTATTCTGCTGAAATTATGAATACTTAGCTGCTGTGGTGGTGGTGGACTGCGGGTGCCTTTATTATTCTGCTGAAATTATGAATACTTAGCTGCTGTGGTGGTGGACTGCGGGTGCCTTTATTATTCTGCTGAAATTATGAATACTTAGCTGCTGTGGTGGTGGACTGCGGGTGCCTTTATTATTCTGCTGAAATTGTGAATACTTAGCTGCAGTGGTGGTGGACTGCGGGTGCCTTTATTATTTTGCAGAAATTGTGAATACTTAGCTGCTGTGGTGGTGGATCGTGGTGCCTTTATTATTCTGCTGAAATTATGAATACTTAGCTACTGTGGTGGTGGACTGCGGGTGCATTTATTATTCTGCTGAAATTATAAATACTTAGCTGCAGTGGTGGTGGACTGCGGGTGCCTTTATTATTTGCTGCTGAAATTGTGAATACTTAGCTGCAGTGGTGGTGGACTGCGGGTGCCTTTATTTTTCTGTAGTAATTGTGAATACTTAGCTGCAGTGGTGGTGGATTGCGGGTGCCTTTATTATTTTGCTGAAATTACGAATACTTAGCTGCTGTGGTGGTGGACTGCGGGTGCCTTTATTATTTTGCTGAAATTATGAATACTTAGCTGCTGTGGTAGTAGACTGTGGGTGCCTTTACTAGTTTGCTGAAAAAGTTACAATATTATCAACCTGTCAAAACAAGCTATTCTTGCACTTCTTGGGATTTCCTCTTGCAAATGTAATGTTGCAATGAAACGTCAAGATTGGCCTAAGTCTGTGTGTACATGTATCTGATATGAGAGTGTGGGAGGTGGTTTGGGATACAAGTAATTTGGAACACAAAAACAGAACACAACTTGTATACATTATGCGTCAGTGTAACGTGCTGCTTTGCCCACATGTAAAGTGTATATGGAGCAGCTGCAAGTGATCAGGGAAGCATGATGAGCAAAATGAGCAACATGAGGTAAAAGGTTGTTGGGGACATAACTAAATGAGCCCTCCAGTCATTCACAAGAGGATGCCATGAGATACCATATCTCGCCTCCCTCTGTATGGCCAGTTGTACAAGTAACACATTGATTACCACTGGAGGTCAGTAGAGACAAAAATGAATGTAGTCACTATTTGTGTGCATAGTGGTGTCGTGCACTTGTGACTCCATCCCAATTCTGTACATACACATACGCTGCAAGACTTTTTGTTTTTCATTTATTTAGTACCAGTTCAGAATTACACCTTTGAACTAAAAGCTCATTTACAAAGATTCCTCATCAGAAAAATTGATAGGGGAGACAAATATAGAAAGATAGAAGTTGATGGTGGATAAGGCACACAGGTCCACTGCATCTGCCCTGTTTTGTATCTAGTGAATCCCAGATTAGCCTAATGGTTACTCCCTTAGTGTCCTCAGGCTTCCTATATGCCTGTCCCATGCATTCATGAAGCCTGCAACCATTACTTCCCCCACCACCTCAGCCAGCAGACTGTTCCATCTATCCACCACCCTCTCCATGTAAAAGTACTTCCTCATGTTTCTTCTGAGACTCCCCCAGTTTCGTGTTGTGGCCTCTAGTTATTGAGCACTTTTTTCCTTGGAAATTTTCATCCACTTGCCCTCTGTTTCTTCCCCTGAGGTATTTATATGTTTCAATCATGTCCCCCCCCCACTCGAGTGAGTACATGTTCAGCTGCCACAGCCTGTTTCCATAGGGTTTATTGAGTAGGCCTCCCGCCATCTTGGTTGCCCTCCTCTGTATGATCTCCACTCTGTTTATGTCCCCATGGAGATGGGGTCTCCAGAACTGGATGCAATACTCAAGGTGAGGCCTCACCAATGATCTATACAGTGGGAGTTTGACCTCCCTCCTCTTTTGGTTATACCCCTACCTATGCTATCCAGCATCCCACTGGCTCTTGCTACTGCCTTGTTGCATTGTTTGGCCTTCCTCAGGCCAGCTGACATGATGACACCCAGATCCTGCTCCTGTTTGGAACTTGAAATGTGCTAGGTTGCACAGTGCCCCTGGGTTTTTGTCACCCATGTGCATAATCTTGCATTTTTTAGCACTGAACCTCCACTGCCACTCCCTAGACCATTCATCCAGTTTTTAGGTCCCTTTGCATTTTATCCACCCCATCCAGGGTGTCCACCCTCTTGAAGATTTTGTGTCATCTACAAACAAGTAAACATTCTCTTCCAGCCCCTCAACAATGTCACTGATGAAGACATTGAAGAGGACTGGGCCCAATACTGATCCCTGTGGTACTTCGCTGGTCACCTTCCCTCTGCAGAACATGTGCTATTTACTGCCACCCTCTGAGTTCTTTTGATTAGTCAGTTCCACACCCATCTCAGTAGCTTGCATCCTACCCCCAGGCTCCCTAGTTTATTTAGCAGCCTTCTATGTGGTACCATATCTAAAGCCTTGCTAAAATCCAGATATGTCACATCCATTGCCCTGCCCTGGTCCATCTCCATGGTTACTCAGTTGAAGAATTCTATAAGATTTATCTGGCATGACTTGCCCTCAGTGAAATCATGTTGTCATGGGTCTTGGAGACTGTTTGCTGCCAGGTGGTCCACTATCCTTTCCTTTAGCAGTTTTTCCATTAATTTACATTCCACTGAGGTTAGGCTTACTGGCACGTACTTTCCTGCATCCTCTTTGCTACCATTCTTATGCAGTGGGACCACATCAGCCCTCCTCCAGTCCTCTGGCACCTTCCCCATCTCCAGTGATAGACTGAACAAAGTTGCCAGTGGTGCTGCCAACAACTACCTCAGCTCCCTCAACAACAAAGTAATATATGCAGGAAGTAGGGGGAGATGGTAGCAGCTAGCGAGCATTGTCTGGTAAACTTTTAGGCAGTACAACATGCAAATACATTCACTTTATGTAGTACAATATTCATTTTAAATGAAATAATAGGTAAAACAAGAGGTTTAGGTAGTTGCACTATTGAGGTGGACGATTCAATAATTTCAGACCCCATAAAGATAGCTGAAACTTTTAATACTCATTTTTCTAACTTGGATAGGTTTAGACCAGGTGATGAGGCACCAAATGGAGCCTCTTTTGCAGGTGATAGTAATATTTGGATTAGGGCAGCCACTACTATTCTTAACTTTTATTTTCTTTATCTTACTCCTAGTGATGTCTATAAGTATATTCAAAAAATGAATCGTAAACCCAGTTTTGGCCCAGACAACTTAGACTATAGGATCCTAAAGAGAGTTGGATATCAAATTGCTCCATTATTAACTAAACTTTTTAGTTTTTCATTGTGTCAAGGTATATTTCCCAGTAAGTGGAAGTGTGCTCTGGTGAAGCCCATCTTTAAATCTGGCAAAAAGACAAATTTGAACAACTATTGCTTTATTTCACTTTTGGCTCCATTGTCAAAAGTGCTGTAGAGGGTTGTCTCTGACCAGGTGACCGAGCATCTAGAGAAATATGGACTATGGATGGAGTCACAGCATGGATATTGTCCCAACCACGACACAGAGACTGCCTTGGCAAGGTTCACAGGCCAGATCATTAAGACAATAGATAAAGGAACACTTGTCACCTCGGCCTTTGTAGACCTTACCAAGGCATTCAATCTGGTTGACTGTGTTGAGTTATTGAAGCTACTTTCCGCTGTCCGTCTCTCAGATGATGTGGTCGCCTGGTTCAGAGACTACCTCTCTGGCAGGAATCAGAGAACTTCTATTGGTGGAGTAACATCCAATGAAGCTACTATAAGTTGTGGAGTCCCGCAGGGCTCACTACTTGGAACTTTACTTTTCTCTCTTTTTGTTAATTCACTTTCTAATTTATTTAATCACACTGAACTGATTTTGTCTGCAGTTGATGCAGTTCTTTTTTGTTCTGGATATGGTTTACCCACACTGCAAGCAACATTGTAATCTGAATTTAGTTTATTACATTCCTGGTTTGAAGTTCACAAACTACTATTAAACTCCAGTAAAACAAAAACAATATTTTTTTTCTAGTTCTAAGAAATGTCCATCATCTGAATTATTATTATGTGATAACTTTAGTAATCAAATTGTGCAAGTGAAGGTGTTAAAGTATCTTGCCCTGTTATCACACTCACACCTTTCATTTGAAATTCATGTTACTGATTCAATTAATAAGCTTCACAAGATACTAGGTTATTTTTTTAGAATACAGAAAAATCTTACAAATGAAGTTATGAATATTTTAACTCATGGTCTATTATTGTCAGTTTTGGACTATTGTTCAGTGATTTATTTTGATACAACAGAAGGAATGTTTACCAAACTCAGGTCAATATATTATAGTATTATTCAATTTGCCATTGGTTGTCTGAGTTCTACATACCATTGTTTTTATAAAATTTATTCAACTGCTTATCCTGAGATCAGCGTTTTAATTTTCGTTCATTATTGTTTCTTCACAAAATTCAATGTGGTCTGTTTCCCCACAGTATAACCACTTTATCTGTCAGAAATAACCATTCAGTAAACACCAAAATGCATTATAGATTTTCCTTTAAGGTTCCTCTCTACCATACAAAATTTGAACAGAATACTATAACTTTTTTATGTATCACTATCTACAGTAAATTACCCAGCATTATAGTAGGTGTCCCTACAATGTGTAGTTTTAAGGCAAAGTTAAGGCGCTACATGTTAATGAACTCTGTGTGCGAATGCAATAATTAACTTTTATCTATTATATTTATGTGTCTTGTTTAATGTATGTATTTGCAACACGCACATCTGTGGAAAAGGGTTAGTAATCCACATAACTTTCAGTATAAAATACAAATGAAGTGAAAATGAAATACATTCAACACCTAAGGAAAAGTATTGTTTATTACAGAGCATCCACAGATATATCTAATGAAGTCTTGTCAGTTGCAGCTAACAAGCATTGTCAGGTAAACTTTAGGTTAGTACAATGTTTAAATACATTCACTTTGTGTAGCACAATATGCAAATATATTCACAGCTGATAGTAGACAAATAGGGTGATACAGAGCATCAACAGATATAGCTGGTGCAGTCTCGACTGGGGGAAGAAGGTAGAAAATAGGAGGTTGATAACTGGGGGGGCAGTTGTCTGTGGGAGTGCTAGAGCAGTCAGACCCACCTAGGGTGGGAAGCATTGTGCCACAGAAGCTAGGGGACAAGTCATGTTATGATTTGTGAGGACATTAGATGGAGGTTAGGTCTGGTAGTTGCAGGGTTCTGGTGATGTGAGGGATTTCTGGAGTGCTGCTTTGAAGTGGCCAAGGCGCACGAGGCTTTGATGGCATAAGGAAGGTCATTTAGTCAGGTAGGGGCCCTAACTGCAAAGGCACACCTGCCCAGTGTTGTTTTCTGGAAAGGCACCACCAAGGCATGTTTTGTTACTCTCCTAGCGGCATGCTGGGAGGGGAAAGGCTGGAATAGTACCCATATGGAGGGATGTGCAAGACCTAGTAGAGCCTTCTTCCCCAGCAGGCAGATCTTGGATTTGATTTGGTCATGGAGAGGAAGCCATTTGGTCCTAGAGTAAAGACTGCATGTGTGCATGAGATGGTCGACATCGAGCACAAATCTGCATGTCTTGTTGAGAGTTGTCTGGACTTGGTGGAGGGTGGTTTCTGAAGCCGCACCTTAGACCGCATTACCATAGTCAAGGACTGGTACGATTGCATCACTGATAGCAATTAGCCTAGCCTCCAGTGTGAGGCAGAACTGTAGCCTATATAGGGTCCCTAGCTTTCTGTTGGCAACAGAGGTAATATTGCAAATGTGTTCCTCAAATGATAGGGACTCATTAATTGTGATCCCTAAGTATCTGAAGGAGTTCACCTGCTCTAGGGCAGTGTCCAAGCTGTTTGTTATTATGAAGGGGATTGTTTCTTTCCTCTTTTGATGCCCTGTGAAAAGCATTGTCTTTGTTTATTTGCTGTTGAACACTGGTAGATTACTTTTAAACTGGTCCTTGGTAGTTGAATGAAGTTGTTTTGCAGGTTCCTGGTGAGTGCTTCCTGGCAGGAGTCGTGGGAGAAATGTACAGTGTTGTCTGCATAAAGCAGGACTTTGGATGTTGCGCAGGCATCTGGAAAGTTGTTCACAAAGAGGCTAAACAGAAGAGGGCCCAGTATGGAGCCCTGTGAGATCCCTACTGTGATCTCTCTGGTCTCAGAAATGATGCTTTGAGCTGCCAGTTGGATAGCTACTGAACCAGTAGACTGTATCAGGAGAGAGACCTAGTCAATCTAACCTGTGGAGTAGGAGTTGATGATCCACCAAGTCACCAAGATCATAGTATGTATGTGAGAATGTAATAACAGTCCATTCCTCTTGTTCCTTGACTTAGTGTGACTTTAAGCAAACTTTTGCTCAGCACCTCAGTATGCCATTTTTTGCTCTAGCCATTAGTCACTTAGAAAGCATCCAACCTATTGACCTATAGATGCTGTCACTCCACATGCACAAGTGGTGCCTCCCAGAAGTCTCCCCATACCAGCAATAACCCTTCCTCCCATCATGGCATTCCTGGATGCATTATGTGAGTAGGTGAAGTGGGATTGGTGTAATCGAATTATGAAAGGTTTTTGATTAAGGCTCTATTTTGAAAATGTATAATACATGATACACTATCAATCATAATATAGATATATTTAAATTTTCTGACAGAAAAGGAATCCTTGGTCCACCTAGTCTGCTCATTTCCCCCTCCCTGTCTAGCTTATCTTACTCCCTTTATAAGTATAACATAATCGCTGAGAGAAAATGTCAAATTTTGTTGACAAAAACTGTCATCGTACCATCATAATATCATAGAAACATTTTAATTATACGAAAAGGTCAATTTTAAATGGAGTACAGAGCAGCGTTTACTCTAAGTGTTGTTAAAAGAAAACATTTTCCAGCATTTGCAATCTGTGCTTTGCAACTCACTGCCCGTA
Organism: Neoceratodus forsteri; assembly: GCA_016271365.2. Classification (NCBI taxonomy): domain Eukaryota; kingdom Metazoa; phylum Chordata; order Ceratodontiformes; family Ceratodontidae; genus Neoceratodus; species Neoceratodus forsteri. Next base: position 758,970,377 of record CM057455.1, on the reverse strand, counting down.
TAAAAAGGATAATCATAGCCACACCTTCCCCTTCTCCATGAATTTATGTGGAGTGGTGCATCCTTGAAAATGTTACAATCCCTGCAGGGCGTGCTTTGGTAGCCTGTGATGATGGTGACCATGATTGAGTGCTTTCAAAATGGGTGACTGAATCACGGCACCTGTGCACAGGGAGGGCGACGGGCTAAGGGGTTCGGTGAATATAGTAACAGGATGTCATTACTTATATTTGCATGTGGGGGGTGGAGAGGGACCATGCTGTGTGACAGGTGAAAGGGGATGGAGGGTTTGTAGGGTGTAGTGCAGTGGTGTGTTGCCGAGCTGACATGGTGAGTAGGTGGCAGACTGGGGTTGGGAGGGTGCCAGGTTTGGTTCTTGGTGTGCTCATTTTTTGTGCCGGGTCGGGGTTTTTCTTTTTTTTTTTGGTTTTGCACCCTCCTGACATGCACTCCCCAGAGTTGAGAATCCTTTAGTAGGGGGGAGTGGAGGCAAAGCCCCACCTTGGATGAGTGCTGAGAAATACAAAAACCTAACTGTTGTGTGCCCTTTTGCTGTGCGCCACAAGTTTGTGCATCTTTGAAATTGATTTTTGGTGATGTACACGCACCCAAACAGCGATCACCTTTCCGCGATCACAGTTATCACATGGAACCATGTGCATTCAATTCAAATGTGCTTTCTGGGTTGACCTCTGAATCCCAGCCTTGTAACGCAGCAATATAAAATGCACGGTGTGCAAACTGGTGAAAACCAAGCAAGAGCAGATGGGCTGATTAACGCTGCATGAGTCAAACACCAACTATGTGCATTACACTATATTAAATTTTTTGTCTGCAGATGGCTGACTATCAATCTGTAGTACAAGAATAGCTTGTTTTGTAAACAGGTTGATAATGTTGTAACTTTTTCAGCAAGTTAATGAAGGCACCCAGGGTCCACCACCACCACTGTAATTGGTTAATTATAATCATTTCCACTTTTCCTCCAGCTACAGATTGAATCAGGGAGATGGGCACTAAGCTGCTCACAACAGTTTCCGAGGGTCATGCTCAATCTGTGTGATAGGGTGGAATAGGGCCCTGTACCATTTGTCATGGAGAAGGTGTTTAAGTGCAAGGATTTTTCCTTTTCTGTCTCTTCTCTGTCTGGTTGCACAACCAAATTTTCCTGTGAGACTTCAGATTTGATCATCCCGAACTGTCTTACAGTTCTTTGCCTCTCACTGTCTCTCAGTTTTCTCTTGCTGTCTGTTTTTCTCCCTTGCATATCTAGATCTGCTGATATAAAAACTTATGCAAATCATTGTATTGGAAATGTAACTGATATTGGGATCCCTTGTGTTTGGAAAATATATAGGGTTACTGTCAAAATGTATATAATTATAATTTGAGGTGACTGCAAAAAGCTATTAGAAGCTAGAGGTTACCAGAGTTACATTTTTAAGCCTTTTGCCAAAGCTGTGCAGAAAGGGGCCTTAACTCATGAAGCACACTGTGTTCTAGCAGCTCCTGCTGGATATTTACAAAAACAGGATGCTTGCTAAGGATGGGGGATGAAAGAACTTATAAGAGCTAAGCTGCAACTGCAAGAAAGATTAGAAAAAAGGGACAGAGACTGAAGAAAAACTCTGATGGGTCTTTATTGTATTTCTACTTTGTAAATAGTTATACTGAACAAGTTTATTTTATGATACTGCTAGTGTAAATAAATAATTTTTGGTGAATTCTACAACTGTTCATGGTTTTCCTATGCTTCTTGACCTGTACCTCGATGATAGACGGTGACAACCGATACGGATTTACACCATGCATACTCTAAGACAGGAGTTTTGTGCATGGGTACTGGACCTAGTACCAGGAAAGCACAGGAAAAGGTATGGATTCTGCAGCAGCAAGTCCATGAGTGGTTACCAGGAAAATGGCAGCCAAACTAGCAGAGATAGAAGTCCAGTCTGAGACTGTACAGCCAACATAAGTGATGGAAAAAAACAGGCAGTGACAGAACCTGAAAGCCTGATGGACTTTTTCAAATGGTGGTCTATACAACAAAAAGAGATTGAGAAGCAGACAGAAAAAGAGATTCAACATTTAGAAGCACAGAGGATTGAAGCAATACAGTGACAGGAGCAGTGACGGCTGGATGCCTTGCAAGCTATCGAAGGCAAAGGATCTGGCACACATCCAGATGAGCAACAAAACACAAGCAACTTAAAAGTCATTAAACTTACAAAGTTGCATCCCTCAGATAATATTAAGGCATATCTGACAACTTTTGAAAGAGTTGCCACAGCCTGTCAATGGCCAAAGCAGCAACAGACAATCAGACTGTACCCTACCTGACAGGGAAAGCTCAACTTGCCTACAGCAACATGGACACTGCACAGTCAGAAAACTATGACCTGGTGAAAAGCGAAATCCTGAAAAGGTATGACATCTCCAGAGAGACATAAAGGCAGAGATTTCAATCTCTGAGGTACAACTCAGTCAACAATCCTCAAGAAGTCTTCACCCGACTCAGAGAACTCCTGATAAAATGGATCCAACCAGAGAGCAAAACAGTTCCACAGATCATCGACACATTTGACATGGAGCAATTCATCGACATCTTGCCTACATATGTGCAGCTGTGGGTAAAGAACCACTGACCAGGGAGTTGGGAAAAGGATGTTTCTTTGGCTGAGGACTACCAAATGGCCAGACAGATGTCACAGCAGTGAGGTAACAGCCAAGCACTGGTAAGACACTCGTTTTCCTATTTAAAAGCCAAGCCTGATAAGAACTCTGGTGGGCATAACAAATCTGTGCCCAAAGACATTATCTGCTAAAACTGTAATAAACCAGGCCATTTTGCACTAAACTGCCATAGTAAGGAGAGTGGCACTGGAGCAGACTTATCCTTGACAAATAGGGGCAAGTACTTAAAAGATGTGAAGGTGGGGGATAATACTGTGAAGGGACTCATTGATTCAGGAAGCAGACAGACCCTAGTGAATGTTAAAGTGCTGGAAAAACACTGTGCAGAAGGACCAGGTACTGGTGTCATCTGCATCCACGGGGACACTTGATACTATCCCACCACCCAAGTGGCACTGACCATTAAGGGTGTGTCGCAACAAATGAAAGTGGGGGTAGTACCTAAGTTACCTACTGTATACCTGTGATTATTGGAAATGACTTCCCAGGATTTACTGAGTTGATCAAAGAGGGAGTAATTCCTGATGTTTCAGCAACAGTCGTGACAAGATCTCAGGCAAAGAAAATTTCAGATGGTGGGGATACTTTTCCTTTCAATGATTTTGATTCGGACTTCTTTGAGCACAGCTCCAAGATCTAGAAATCCAGGAAAGAAAGATGATGCCTGAAGAAACTGTGGCAGCAAATGGCTGATGGACATAAAGGGTTAAAATATGAAAATGCTAAAAAATAAATTAACTGACTGTGATTTTCTTTCAGAACAAGCTAATGATGTTTCTCGCCAGGGTTATTTTAAGCAACTGTGGGTGAAATCAAAACAGGGTGGACCAATGTTTAAAAAATGTAATGGGTTACTGTACAGAGTTTGGATTAAACTTCTGACACAGGAACAGACAGAACAATTAGTTATGCCACAGAAGTATAGAATAGAGCTGTAACAGATAACACATCACAGTCCTATGGCTGGTCACTCAGGAAGGGATCGCACTCTTGCCAGATTGCTGTATAGATTTCATGGCCTGGAATTCACTAAGATGTTGCTATCTATTGTAATTCCTGTGCCGAGTGTCAGAAAGTAGCCCCAGTTGCCAGAAAAGACAAGGTGCCCCTGGCACCCCTACCCTTAATAGATGTGCCTTTTGAGAGAATTGTAATGGATGTGGTTGGCCCTTTAGACAAAGGTAAAAAGGGTAATGGATTTATTCTGGTAGCATGTGACTATACTACTCGATACCCAGAAGCAGTTCCAATGCATACTGATACAGCCCCAAAAGTTGCAGCAGAGCTTGCCAAAATTTTCAGCAGAGTGGGCATACCTCAAGAAATTATTACTGATTAGGGTAGTAATTTTGGTGCTGCATTTCTTAAGGAGCTATACAGACTACTAGGTATCACTGCCATAAGAACCTCCCCCTATCACCTTCAGACAGACGGTCTTGTTGAGCGTTTTAGCCAAACCCTAAAATGCATGTTAAAAGGTTTGTAAAAGGGGAAGGGAAAGATTGGGACCAATACTTGCCTTACCTACTTTTTGCTTACAGAGAAGTGCCACAGGCATCAACAGGGTTTTCACCATTTGAAATGCTGTATGGTAGGCAGCCAAGAGGGCCACTGGATGTGATAAAAGAAACGTGGGAAGATAACCCCACTCAGAAACAATCTATAACATCTTGTATGTGTGCCCTAAGAAAGAAGCTGGCAAAATATGTTGAAATTGCCTGTAGTAATCAGGAAGAGGCTCAAAACTAGCAGAAGGTATATTATGACCATGGGGTAAAAGAAAAAGTTTTTGAGCCAGGTGAAAAGGTTTTGCTACTGTTGCTCACAACAGAAAATAAACTGTTAATGAAGTGGAAAGGGCCATATAAGGTTCTTAGACATACTGGCACTGTTAACTATGAGATTGAGACCCCAACAGAAAAAATCCTATTAAGATATACCATGCTAACCTCCTTAAGAAATGGGTTTAAAAAATGTCAAAAGCTGCATTGCTAGTTTTACCAGAAACTGATAAGGAAGATATTGATGTTGCTTGTGATAGACTGGAACAGACTGTAAATGCTGATGCTGTGTAGATGAATGTTTCCTTAAACTCAGAACAAACTGCAGACATTTGTAATGCGCTAAAAAGATATACCAGTACTTTTACCACAGTATCAGGCCACGCGAAAGGGGGTTGAGCACTTAGTAGTGACAAGGAATGCTCATCCTATTAGGAAATAGACATACACATTGCCAGAGTGGTTAAGAGCTGACATGGTTAAGGAAACACAAAAAAAAGAAAGAATTGGGTATCATAGAGGAGTCGAGGAGTGCTTGATCATCTCCAATGGTAACTATAAACAAAAAAGAATAAAGTGTTAGAATCTGCCTTGATTTTAGGAAACTGAATCAAGAATCAGTTATCCTATACCCAAAATAGATGATTTGGTGGACAGACTGGGAAGTGCAAAATATATCAGTACCCTTGATCTTACCAGGGGTTACTGGCAAATACCTTTAGCTAAAGAATCCAGAGATAAAGCTGCATTTGCCACCCCTATAGGATTCTATCTGTTCACCTCCATGCCATTTGGTTAACATGGTGCACCAGCTACATTTCAATGGTACATGGATGTCATTTTATCCCCTCACACTGGTTATTGTGCTGCGTACCTGGATGTGGTGTACAGTCCAGACTGGAAAAGAAACCTAGAACACCTACAAGCAGTTATCCAAGCTGTAACAAATGCATGTCTTACTATTAATCTTACCAAATGTGCATTGGGCATGCAGGAAACCAGATATCTGGGCTATGTGTTGGGAAATGGAGAAGTCAAGCCTGAGGTTTCCAAAACAGAAGCTGTAGCTAACAGCCCTATCCCTAAAACAAAGAAACATGTTAGGTCATTTTTAGGGCTGGATGGTTATTATCGAAGATTTGTTCCCAACTTTACTGAGTTAGCTACTCCCCTCATTGAACTTATGAAAAAACGGTACCTAAATAATGTGCAATGGACCCCATAGTGTGATGACACTTTCCAAGCCATAAAGGCTGCATTACGTTCAGCTCCTGTTTTAAGAAGCCCAGACTTTGAAAAACCACTTTTGCTACAAACAGATGCATCTGAGGGAGGCCTACGTGCAGTACTGAGTCAAAATATAGATGGGACAGAACATCCTATTCTGTACATAAGTAGGAAGTTGCATGACAGAGAGAAAAGGTACTCCACTATTGAAAAGGAATGTTTAGCAGCAAAGTGGCCATGGAGTCCCTTAGGTTTTATTTGCTAGGAACTGATTTTGTTCTTGTAACTAATCACAATCCTCTCCGTTGGCTTAACCAGATGAAAGATAACAATTCCAGAATCACACGGTGGTATCTGGCACTACAGCCATTTAAATTCCCTGTGATACGCACATCTGGTAAAGGGTATAGCAATGCTGATTTTCTGTCAAGATATGGATCAAGAATTGAGGGTTCTGAAGGTAAGTTGAAAACAAATGTATGGGTTTGAACTTTACTGTTTACTGTACTGTTATATAAAACTGATAATGTACATGTGCTTAATTTTTGAAAGCAGCAATTGTTAGTAGAGAATTAATAAAAAGTTTTGGAAACCTGTTTAATAAAACAGGTTCCCTCTTAAGGATGGGGTGTATGTGATAGGGTGGAATAGAAACCTGTCCCATTTGTTATGGAGAAAGTGTTTAAGTGTAAGGATATTTCCTTTTCTGTCTCTTCTCTGTCTCATTGCGCAACCAAATTTTTCTGTAAGACTTTGGATTTGATCACACCGAAAAGTCTTGCAATTCTTTGCCTTTCACTGTCTCTCAGTTTTCTCTTACTGTCTGTTTTTCTCCCTTGCATATCTAGTTCTACTGATATAAAAAATATGTGCAAATCATTGTATTGGAAATGTAACTGATATTGGGATCCGTTGTGTCTGGAAAATATATAGCATTACTGTTGAAATGTATATAATTATAATTTGAGATGACTGCAAAAAGCTGTTGGAAGCTAGAGGTTGCCAGAGTTCAATTATAAGCATTTTGCAAAAGCTGTGCAAAAATGGGCCTTAACTCAAGAAGCGCACTGTGTTCTAGCAGCTCCTGCTGGATATTTACAAAAACAAGTTGCTTGCTAAAGATAGGGGGTGAAAGGACTTATAAGAGCTAAGCTGCAACTGCAAGAAAGGTTACAAGAAAAAGGGACAGAGATCGAAGAAAAACTCAAATGGGTCTTTATTCTATTTCTCCTTTGTAAATAGTTATACTGAACAAGTTTATTTTATGATACTGCTTGTGTAAATAAATAATTTTTGGTGAATTTTACAACTGTTTCTGGTTTTCCTATGCTTCCGGACCTGTGCCTTGACAACAGTCTGCTACAACTTTTTTTTATACATATTTTATTCTCTCTGTGGCTGGGGGGTGTTAACTATGGTTTCCACTAGTCCGGCCAGCCTCACAGTCCCACTCTCCCCAAGCTCTAAGCTCAACCCCTTCCTCTGGTACACACAATGGCTGCATCACGGTGGGTACACATCCACCACCGTGGAAGCCAGGGGTCAAGATCTAGGGGGAGCATCTGGAGTTGGAGCAGGGAGGCACTGCCAGAACATCCATCAAGTAGCACACCGAGGAGATTTTTTTTTACAGGTTAGGTCCCTTATTACCCTCCGGCATGGGCGTGCAGTGGCGTCAATGATGCTGTGGTGTGTGCTCCCATGCACCACATGTCAGATGCCTCCTATGCTGTCCCCACATTAAGCTTCCCCTTGCAACAACCCCCAGCCACTGCTAGGAGCTGGCAGAGCCACTGTTCCCCTTACCACCCTCCTCGGAGAAGGAGAGCAGTTACTAGAATGATCAATCCTCCTACCTCCTGGCCTAATCCCAATGACCCAGGCTAATTCCCAAACCCAGGTCACTGCTATGGCATCCAGTGCCTCAACCCTCAGCACCACCGGGCCGGCTCCTGCTACAACTTTTAAAGTAGAAAAAAACTATTTGTATCTATCTGAAAAGGAGATCATATGCAGACAGGAATTTCGGAGTCTCTTTTTTGTATGGCTACATATTGGTAGCTTTGCTGAGATCTTGCTGATGGATTACAGAGAGGGAGGCTGTGGGGGCATTGCTGTGGATGGATACTGAATGCACTCCACAGCTGTCTCCTTACACAGAGTGGAGTTAAAATACTTCTCTCCATGTACTCTCCATTCACTACACTGCAGTTTCTTCCTGTCCCCCCTCCCGCTGCACTATTTTCTTCCTTGCCACAATGAATCAGACTACTACAGTCAGGTCCATTAGCAGAGCATTGGTATTGCAAAACCTCCAGCATGATGCTATAGTTTGTATTCATTTAGCATTGTCTCATCCACTTGAAATGTTATGATTTTAAAGGTCAGATGAAGGGGTGTTTCCTGTAGCCAGGTCTGATACATCATCTAGTACTCCTCCAGCAAGTATTTTTGTTGGCATGTTACAGTGGCTCAGTGGTCACTCTAATTTTGCTTATTTTGGCTTTAGACTGATTTTCCCATCATGTTTCTAAGCCCTGGACTTCTCTATTTGAGTGTGGCATGACAGTGGTACCTGTGAGTAAACTGGGATTGTAGCTCTGGTTCATTTAAATGTGTTTTGACTACAGTTGTTTGTCTTACCATGAAGGTTCCCTGCTTTAAATGAAAGGAGAGAGGTGTATCCCTGGTGCTTGAAATGAAAACTGATAAAGATACAAGTACTCTGCAAGCTTCTGTTTCAATGTCAGTGAATCATATGAACACTAGAAAAAGATTATAGGATTCACTGACTTTGAAAAAAGAAGCGTACAGGGTACCGATATTATCACAGTACGTTTGTAAATCACAATCATTCAGAAACTTTATCTTGCAATCCATTTCATATTTATATAAACATACTTGAAGTTAATTTAATTTCAGATACTCTGATATTCATAGCCTTTAACACAATCTATCGGACAACACCAATTCTCAGTATTTTCTAACCATTCAGTGAACCCACTGCATTCAGTGGTGTAAGAAAAATTGGTATCTACCAATTTTTGCTTAGTGAGTAAGACATACAATCTTTGTCAGAAAACATCATTTTTATATTTTTAGCATTGTTTCATCCCCTTGAAATGCTATGATTTTAAAGGTTTGATGAAGGGGTGTTTCCCTTAATGTCACCACATCTGATATGTCATCTAGTACTCCTCCAGCACATGTTTTTCTTGGCATGTTATAGTGGCTGAGTGGGCACTCTAATTTTGCTTATTTTGGCTTGTGACTACCTTTTTTCCCCTATCATGCTTCTAAGCCCTGGGCTTCTCTATTTGAGTGTGGCATGAGAGCGGTACCTGTGAGTAAACTGGTACTGTAGCTCTGGTTCATTTAAAATTGTTGTGACTGCAGTTTGTCTTACCACAGAGGGTTCCCTTTTATAAATGGGAGGAGGGAGGTATTGCCCGGTGCATGAAATGTTTTTAGCCCCCCATTGACATTCCAAATGCTGAACTAGCCATTTTATGTAAACCGAAAAACAAAGACTTAAAGATAGAGTAAATCTGAAGGGATGTGCAGGGCTGCAGCGCTTTTTTTTTTATGCCACACTATAAGAGAATTCACTATTTAAAGCACATAGAACTTTATCCAATATTAGCTGAGATATTCAAAGGGGTGGCACTTGGCACAACTGAGTGGCAGCAGCGCAACCCCAATAATGCACTCTGGAGCAATATTCAAATGTGGAATTGTGTAGTGCAATTCTCAATGTGCCGGGGCACAAAGATAATGTATGTGGCGCATCTCCAGGGGGCATGCTCAGGCATATGTGGCACATCTTGATATTCAGCTGAGATGTGCAATGCATATGCCAACACAACCCAGAGATGTGCTGCATACCTGTGCTCAAAGTTGGGCATGGTAAAAACATACTGAAGTGGAAGCCACCCATAGGTGAGGTGCCATAATACAAGGCACAACACAGCAGCCACCAGCCGTGAGTGGCTTCTCCCCCAGAGCACCGTACACAAGCACCCACATAAACCTTGGTGGTCCAGTGTTTCCCTCCTCCCCATCCCGTACCTGATCACCCAAAAGAACAGTTTTAAATGCCCTGGTAGACTAGTGGTACTCCCTTCCCATCCCGTAACCCCAATAACTGAGAAATAACTGTATTTAATTGACCCGGTAGTCTAGTGGTAGAACTTTCCCACCCATAACCCTGATCGCTGATATAGTGTGAAAATTCACTGCTTGGTAGTATAGTGGTCCCCCCCCCCACTGACACAGGAACCCCAGCCCACCCAGCTGCCCCCAGTCCTCGGTGGCAGCAATCCCACCAGCATACCTCAGCAGCTGCCCGCTAATGACAGTCATTACCTGCCAGCTTTGAGTTCACACCTGACCATCTGAGCTTGCAGTGCACATTGTTAAAGTCATTCACAACTTTGTGAATGAAGTCATTTATTCACAAAGCCGTGAATGACTATTACAGTATGCACTGCAGGCCCATTGGTCCACAGTGTGGACCAATGAACTTGCAGCAGATACTGTAAGCTTTCATTCAGCAGGGAGCCTCGGAGGCATGCAGCTGGGATGGCTGCCCACTGGTGACCGGTGGGAGCTGGGTGGGCTGGGCTTCTGTGTTGGTGGTGGGGGTGGGAAGACCACTAGACTATCAGGGAGTGAATTTGCACTATTTATCAGTGATCAGGGTTATGGGTGGGAAGGGGGGTACCACTAGACTACCAGGGAAGTTAAATGCAGTTATTTCTCAGTGATCGGGGTTACAGGATGGGGAGGGGGTACCACTAGACTACCAGGTCATTTAAAACAGTTCTTCAGGTGATTAGGGTACAGAATGGGGAGGAGAAACCACTGGACTACCAGAGAGATACATACGAACATACGAAATTTGCCAGCAGATAAAGGCCTAGAGGTCTATCAAGTCTGCTCGAATGTGCAGCTAGCACCCCTTATTCTGCAGCTGCCCCTCCCTTCCACCCTTCCCCTTCATTAACCCTTCCCCTTGTCCTATCCCATCCTCATTTGAAGCAGTCCACTGTTCTACTGCATACCACTTCAGCAGGTAACTCATTCCACCCAGCCACCACCCTCTCTGTAAAAAAGTGTCTCCTCATCTCCCTCCTGAACCTTCCTTGTTCCAGTCTCATATCATGGCCCCTGGTGGCCCTCCCTTCCCTTACTTTGAACAGCCCCTCTGTACCCATTTTGTTTATTCCTTTCATGTATTTAAAGGTTTCAATCATGTCACCCCTGTCTCTCCTCTCCTCCAGTTAGTACATGTTCAACTCCTTCAACCTCCTCTCGTATGATAAGTCCCCAGCCCTTGATCATCTTTTGTCACAGCGCTGCACCCTCCAGTAACTTAATGTCCTCTTCAGATATGGACGCCAGTACTGCATGCAGTACTCCAGGTGTGGTCTAACTAATGACCATACAGTGGCAGAATCACCTCCTCCTCCTCGAGGATATACCCCTGCAATACAACCCAGCATTGTTGGCTCTGCAGCTGCTGCCTTCCTACATTGTGCCGAGTTGTTCATTTACCCTGTAATGAGCACACCCAGATCCTTCTCCTCCTCTGTCTGGGCTAGCTGCACTCCCCCTAGCTGGTAACTCCTCCTTGGGTTCTTCATACCAAAATGCAGCACCTTGCACTTTTTGGCATTAAAGCCCAGTTGCCAGGTGTCTGACCAGGTTTCAAGCTTTGCCAGATCATCCTGCAACTCCTGCCATCCCCCTAGGTCATCCACCATCATGCCTCCCTTGGTATCATCAGCAAACAGACTGATCTACATACATGCATACTTCGGTGTTACGGCGATTGATGTATGGGAGGGGAGGGAGGGTACCACTAGGCTACCAGGGAAATATACTTTGAACAAAATGGGTGATCAGGGTTATTATGGCCAGGAAGGGGGGAACCACTGGACCACCAGGGATATTAAAACTACTACATTACAGTGATCAGTAGTAGGGATGGGAAGGGGGAACTAATGTGGTACCTGGTACTGGTCCTGCATGCTGTGCAGGGCGCAGGTGCATTTCACTGGCCAGCCCTGCACAACTCATGCAAATGGGGCCATAATGACATGCAAATGGCCCCATTTGTGCCTTTCATGCATTATGGCCCCATTTGTATATTGGTGTCTGAATATCAGGAATTTGCACATGGCATATCTCTGATGCGCTGGCACATTTTCCATTCCTGGTATTCAGACCTCTCTGGAGTATACACCAGTGCATTGTATTTGTGCAGCATGCATTATTTGATATATTCAGAAGAGATGCACCATGATACATCTCTTCTGAATATATCCCTTTGTTGCTTCAGGGCAACTCAGTTGTGCTGAGCACCCACTTGCTCCTTTGCCAGGCGCACTTCTGAATATCAGGCCCATTATATGCAATATCTAGATACTTGAAGCATTTATCACTTAATGAATGCACTGATTGTGTCTTGTGATTCTATATTAGTAATCTACCAACATAAAGAGATTTGAATTAAAGATACAATCCAGGGCTTTAAAATAACAACATTTCAAGGGGATGAGAAAATTCTGAATGAATATAAAAATTATGTTTTTTTGCAAAGCCTGTATTTCTTGCAGAGTATTTGAAACTTAATCAACTTCAAGTATTTTATATGAGAAGGACTGCTATCTTCAGTTTCTGAATGACTCTGATTTACAAAAGAACTGTGATAAAGATACAAGTATTCTTTCTTAAAGTCAGTGAATTCTATGAACTGTGAAAAAAGAAAGAAAGATATGGAGAATTAAAAAGAATGCTTTCATGTGATAACACTTGCAACCACTTTGGCTGATCTTTGGTGCTACTCTCACCACAGTAGGGGAGATGGATGTGAGCTCTTGTGTTTTTATGCCTCCATAGAGAGAACTATGCTGATGTGTTGCTGATGCACATGAGTGAAAAGGCGGGGCTCTGAAAGGAGGCATGACTACATACTGAATGCATCACAAATGCTCTGCAGACAGTGGAGCTGAAGCACAAATTTGAGTATGCATGAATTAGTGTTTTCTTGCTCTCTCTGACCCCGATATTCAGAGCTGTGCCTGGCAATGGTGCATGTGGTGGTGCAGCGCAACTGTGTTGTGCTGGTGAAACTCAGAGATATATTCAAAAGAGATGATCAACGGCCCATCTCCTCTGAATATATCAGGCACTGCATACCAAGCAAATACAATACACTGGCGCATCATCCCCAGACAGGGCTGAATACCAGGAATGGGAACTGCACCTGCGCAACAGAGTTACGCTGTGCACAAATTCCTGCTATTCAGCTGGCAGTATGCAAATGGAGCCATAATGTATGCAAGGTGCAAATGGGTCCATTTGCATGTCATTATGGTGCCATTTGCATGAGTTGTGCTGGGCAGGCCAGTGAAATGCGCATGGCACCCTGAACAGCATGTGGTGCTGCCAGAGGGGATCTAGTGGCACCCCCTCCCTCCCTGTAGCCCCGGTTGCTGTATAATAATTGTTCAAAACTTCCTGGTAGTCTAGTGGCACCCTACCTCCCCATAGCCCTATTTGCCCTATAATATGTTCAATCTTCCCTGGTAGTCTAGTGGCACCCCTCACCCTCCCCGTAGCCTGATTGCCTGAAATAAAATCATCAATGTCTCCCTGGTAGTCCATTGGTACAGCTCACCCCTCCAGATGCTCTGATTTCATAAAAGTTCAAACCTGTAATTCACTAATAGTCTAGTTGTCCCCACCACCCCTTAACCCCACCGCTGATCATATGTTAAATTCTCTGCCCTGGTGGTCCAGTGGCACCTTCTCATTTCCCACCCACAAGATCCGGTTCACCCAGCCTCCTTCTTGGCATGGGCAGCATACCCACCAAGATACTAGAGGTTGCTCATCGGGATTGACAGTTACAGTATTACATCCATTGGTTCCACAGAGGGACCATCGTTTGCAGTGCATATTGTAATAGCCATTCACAAATGTGTGAATGAAGTTATTCATTCACATATTTGTGAATGACCATTACAGTATGCACTGAAAGCCCATTGGTCCACACTGTGGACCAATGGGATTGCAGCCCATTCTGTAGCTGTCAGTCAATGGGCAGCTATGGAGCTATGTGGGTGGGTATGCTGTTGCCCGCCAATGATTGGTGGGGAGCTGGGTGGGTCGGGGGTCTTGTGTGGTTGGGGGGTGCCACTGGACCACCAGGGAGGAGAATTTAACATACGATCGGCGATCAGGGTTACGGGGGTGGGGGACCACTAGACTACCAGGGAACATTTAAACAATTATTATACAGCAATCGGTGCTATTGGGAGGGGGGAGTGCCACTAGACTACCAGGGAAGATTTGAACAATTATTATACAGTGATTGAGGCTATGGGGTGGGGGGGGGTGCCACTAGACTACCAGGGAAGATTTGAACAATTATTATACAGTGATCAGTGCTATGGGGAGGGGTGCCACTAGACCACCAGGAAAGATTTGAAAACATATTATATGGCGATCGGGGCTTCAGGGAGGGAGGGGTGCCACTAGACTACCAGGGATGATATGGGTGCTTCTGCACAGTGTACAGGGTGGACAGGTGGCCACCCATGGCTGGCGGCTGCTGTGTTGCACCTTGCAGTACAGAAACTCACCTGTGGGTGGCCACCATCTGAGCTGTTTTTTTCAGGCTCAGTTTTGGGCATCAGTATGCGGCGCATCCCAGGGTTGTACAGGCATATGCACCACACATCCTGGGCTGAATATCGGGATGTGTCACATATGCATGGGCATGCCCCTTGGGGATGCGCTGCATACATTATCTTTGCACCCCAGCACATCAGGACTTGCACTGCACAAGTCCCTCTGTTGAATATTGCCCCAGGGTGCATTTCTGGGGTTGTGCTGATGCAACTCAGTTGCGCCAAGCGCAATCCTTTGAATATCTAGCCCTCTGTCTCTCTCTCTCTGTCTGTCTCTCTCTCTCTCTCTCTCTACCTGACAGCTGCCCAAGTTCCTTGCTATGAATTTGGATAACCAGTCACTTACAAATAATGAAAATACTGGACATAATAAAAGATTCTACTTGAGTTAAAAAATAAAGTTTATAAGAGCCACAAACACAAATCTGTCAGATACCGCAGGGCTAGCTGTCATTTGCAGAAGCTATGTGACATTTGAAACTTGTTCTGAACTTTCTGCAGACCTGGATTATTTTTTGAGCATGAGTAAACTAGCAAAGCACAGCTTGCAACATGATGGATGCAACATACCCTACACAACGCAACCTTCACGTGTGTGCCAGGGCTACCAACTATTCCAACCACGAGGTGGTAAACAGCAAAAAGTTGTGCTACCTGACAAAAGTTGGACTGCCAAGCACATTTCCTAGATGATCAAATTATGACCTACTGCCACTCAGAAATGCCCATCTCTCAATTATTAGAAGACCTTAGATACATGGTAAAGGAACACTAGCTTCAAATATAAAATAAAAAAGGACACTGCAGCTTTTAAAGTGTGTTTCATTGAATGGTAAAACCAAGTCATGTTAGTACTTTTCAGATGTTAAAAAGGTGAGGTGCTATGTGACAGGGTGACCCCTGTCAAGGATGGGTGCCCTGGTGGAAAGATGAGGGTCCTTTAAACTCCCCCCCCCCAAAAAAATGAAGCACCAGGTATGCAGGTCCAGCATGCCAGCTGGTTGAGGTAATTAAGGTGGCGGTTGCTTAACTATAGTATATAAAATGCCTATAAGAGCCTATAAGAAAATTAAGGTGCTTATGGTTTAAAGTACTTTGAAAGTTTAAATACAGTGCATGAGAGGCATTTACAAACGTCCACTGGATTTAAACTGAAGTACGTTTGTGCCTTTAAATAATAAAGTACTTTTTGTCTTGAAGGAAAGGAAAAGGTAGCAGTGCTTGCCATGTAACATTTTGTACTAAATGTTAATTATAAAATAAATAAGAATTAAATAAGAATTAGCACAAGTTGAATTGCTTATGCTAAATATATACCAGGATTCCATAGGAAAGAATGGGTTGATAAAGAACTTCAGGTATTTTCTGAAATACATAAATATAAAAGGGGCTTTCCTGTTTGCAGTTCTCCACAGCAGATCAGCAAGTTAAATTTATTTTTACAGAGACTGCTGCTTTGCTGCAAAACCTGAAGGAGCTAAGGATTTAAAGCAGGGGTGCACAACGTGCAGTCCGGGGGCCACAAATGGCCCCCACAGCAGCTGTGTGTGGCTCCCAAAGGGCCTAGCAGCTTCCACTTGCAGTCTTTTTTTTTGTTGTTGTTGTTGTTGTTGTTTTTAGTTTCAGTAACATGTTAGTAAATAAATAAACTAATAAATAGATAAATGTATGTTTGATTTGTTTTATGTGTACATTTAACAATGTCTTGCAGGACATTTGTCACCTCGGGCCATTTTATAGTGGCCCTCGGCGTTGACTCAAATCTTTAGTCTGGTCCTTGACAAAAAAAACTTGTGCACCACTGATTTAAAGGGACAGGAATATCCCTGTGAAACCACAAAGTGTAAAATGGTGACAGCCTTCAGTATAAAAGTGGGCTGCAAGTCTAAATAATGAAAATGCACAAATGAAATAAAAAAAATAAAGCTAACATGTATAAAAAGACACCCCAAGTCTCTGTAACATCCCACACACAGTGGGTGGGATATTCAAAGGGGTTGCTCATGGCGCAACAGTGTTGCACCATGCGCAACCCACTGATGTGCCCCGGTGCAATATTCAAAGGGGGATGTTGCACTGTGCTGATCCCAATGCACCAGAGCGCACCAGTAATGTATGCAGCACAAGTGCGGGGGGCGTGCCCATGCATATTCTGCACATCTCAATATTCTGCCTGGGATGTGCGGCGCATATGCTAGTGCAACCCCTAC
This sequence comes from Neoceratodus forsteri, assembly GCA_016271365.2. Classification (NCBI taxonomy): domain Eukaryota; kingdom Metazoa; phylum Chordata; order Ceratodontiformes; family Ceratodontidae; genus Neoceratodus; species Neoceratodus forsteri. Next base: position 758,953,767 of record CM057455.1, on the reverse strand, counting down.
TTGTGCTGCACACTGGTGCTCAAAGTTGAGCCCAAAGGAAATAGGAGCAGGAGCTGGCCACCCACAGGTGAGCTGCCGTATTGCAGGGTGCAAAACGGCAGCTGCCAGCTGTGGGTGGCCACCCGAGCTCCTGGGCCAGGGTCTGTCGGCGTCTCGACCCCCCCACGCCCGATCGTGGGCATATGTACATTTACAAACACATCCAAAATCCCTGGTGGTCCAGTGGACCACTTGCAGCCCAATCGCGGGCATAAGTATTGTTACCCAGTCAAAGAAATCTATGAGATTAGTTTGACAGGACCTTCCTTTTGTAAACCCATGCTGTCTTGGGTCCTGTGCTCCTATGGATTCCAGGTGTTGCACTATCCTTTCCTTAAGGAGTGTCTCCATAATCTTGCCCACTTCTGAGGCAAGATTGACTGGTCTGTAGTTCCCTGCCTCCTACCTGCTACCACTCTTGTGGAGCGGGATCACATGAGCCCTTCTCCAGTCTTCTGGGACCTCTCCTGTGCTCAGAGACTCACTAAACAGTTCTGATAATGGCTCTGCTAGTTCCACCCTTAGCTCCTTTAGTACCCTGGGATGTATGCCATCAGGTCTCATTGCCTTGTCCAACCTGAACTTATCGAGCTGTTGTAGGACCCTTTCTTTTGTGAACGGACTAGTGCACACCTCCCTCCCCCCTGTGTCCATGGTGTAGAGCTGTGGGCCCTGCCCTACCTTCTCTTCAGTAAATACTGAGCAGAAGTATCTATTTAGGATAGATGCTTTTACATGGTCCTCCTCCTCACACACCCCCTTATCCCCTTTGATCTTAGCAATACCCCCTCTGGACTTTCTCCTTTCACTAATGTATCTATAGAAAGTCTTGTCACTTTCTTTTACTGTTCGTACTAGCGTTTCCTCAGTTTGGCCCTTTGCCTGCCTTACTGCCATCTCTGCTTCCCTTAGGGGAGTTTGGTATGGCTCCCTATCTTCATCCTGCTGCGTTCCCTTATATTTCCTGAAGGCCAGTCTTTTGGCTCTGACCTTTTCTGCTACTGTGTTTGAGAACCAAAGTGGTTTCCTTCTTCTTTTGCACTTCCTTTTCTCACTAACACAATGGGATGTTGCTTCAAGTACTGCATCTTTAATGCTTGCCCACTTTGCCTGTACCCCCTCACCTGTATTTATTTTTGCCAGGGCTAGCTTAACTCTGTTGGCCATCTTATTAAAGTCAGCTCCTCTGAAGTCCCATATTTTTGCCTTGGAATGGGATGATTTTGTTCTAGTGGCCAAATTGAACCATACCATGTGATGGTCACTGGCCCCCAGGTGACCTTCTACTTGGAGATATGTGATCCTTTCCCTGTTAGTCAGTACTAGATCTAGGATAGCCCTGTCTCTAGTGGGTTGTTGTACCAGTTGTTTGAGGCCTTCCCCCTGCAGGAAATCCACCATGTGTCTAGTTCTGGCAGATGTCCCTGCTGGTATTGACCAATCTGTATCTGGCATGTTGAATTCTCCCATTATCAGAACCTCCCCTTTAGCTGTCATGTTTTGTATATCTTCTAAAAGTAACATGTCTATGTCCTTCCCCTGGTCTGGAGGCCTGTACACAACCCCAGTTCGTATGGCTGTCCCATTTCCTGTTTCCAGGGTGACCCACAGTTCTTCTGGCTCCTTATGTGTATTCTGAATTTCTGTAGCTTTGATATTTTCATTAACATAAAGGGCCACTCCACCCACCCTTTTTGCACCTCGGTCTCTTCTGAACAGTACATAGCCAGGTACTGAAATCTCCCAAGTGTGGTTACTGGTAAACCATGTCTCGCTAATAGCTATTATGTCCAGTTTAGCCTCTGTCATTATTGCCTGCAGGTCTAATTCAAACTAAAATTCACCTTTGCCTTTGATCTTTAAAGCTCCCTTACAGGCTTCCACTGAGTGAACAACATGCACATGGGGTGACAGAGTGTTCCATAACAAAGGATAAGCCATCTCAAAGGCTGTATCCTGTTAATGTTAGCCTTGAAAAGGGACCACCAACACACTAGCCTTGGTGGAGCAAACAGGGAAGGCAGGAGCATATGGAGACAGCAGATCCTTTAGGTAACCAGAATCCAAACTGTGTAAGGCCTTGTACATTTACAAGCCATAATTGAATCTGATGCACCACTGAACAAGCAGCCAGTGTAAAGCATATAGTACCAGTCTGATATGTTCATTTTGAGGTGTTCCTGCAATCAACTGAGTCACCACAATAAGTACCAGCTGCAGGTGGCACACTAGACATCAAGGCAAGGCAAACTTTATTTGTACTGTGCTCAGTCCTGGAGGCTCTGGGCGCCTTACATAACAAGGGAATAAAACAAGAGGATACAATAAGACAGGTCAGCAATAACAGGACAAAACAAAAATAAATAATCTCATAAAATCAACTCAGCAAAGCTAAAATGATACTGGTCAGACTACTTTGCCTTGGAAAGTCAGGGGGAAAAAAATGGGCCTTGACACCCCTTTTGAACACCTCAACCGATGGGGCCCCCCTAAATGATGGAGGTAGAACGCTCCACAAGACTGGAGCAGTGACACTGAAAGTGCAGTCACCAGAAGTTTTTATTTGGTCCTGGGAACCTCGAGGAGGCCCCTGGTTGAGGGAACGGAGGGAGGGAGTGAGCTGAGGTGCAGGGTGTTAGAAGCTCAGCCAGTTAACCAGAACCTAGCCCGTGTAGAACCTTGTAGTTGAGAAGGTTCATCTTCAAAATAATCCTCCACTTGACCGGCAGCCAGTGCAGACAACGCAACACTGGGGTCACATGACTGGATCTTGAAAGGCTAGTCAGTAGCCTGGCAGCATCATTCTGCACCAGCTGCAGCCGGTGGAGGATACCTCCCAAGACCCCAATGTACAGAGCGTTACAGTAGTCGAGTCTGGAAGTCATGAAAGCATGTATCACTGTAGGCAGGTCTTCAAGCAGCACTAGAGGTTTGATCCTGGCAATATTCCTCAAGTGGTAGAAATCAGTTTTGACAACAGCTGACACCTGAGCTTCAAGCATCAGTCTGTTGTTGAGGAAGATGCCAAGATCTCACACCCTAGCAGAGGCCAAGAATGACACAGGACCCAGATGCAAACCCAGCATTCCAGCATCGGTGACACTTCCATCATGCCCTCAACCTGACTCAGTCACTAGTACCTCTGTTTTATCCAGGTTCAGTCACAACCAGCTGGAGGACATCCAATCATTGATCTCTGCCAAACAGTTGTTAAGCACGTCTATGGCATCCGATGTTCCAGGGGCAAAAGACATACAGTTGGGTATCATCCCCATAGCAGTGAAAACCCAGACTGTAACATCTAATGAGCTCACCCAGGGACAGCATATACACTGCTAACAACACTGGTGGCAAAATCGACCCGTTAGGCTTGCCACATGACAAGAGCTTCGGGGAGGAGGAGAAGAAAATTCATCATCACCACCCGTTGCTTCCTGCCAGAGAGGAAGGACTGAAACCAGCAGATGACAGTACCATCAAGTCCACAATATTCTCTGAGAAAATCGAGCAGCACAATGTGATTAATATCAGACCCCTGATAACCCTAGGTAAAGGGTGTTGCTGTAGAGGCTGACAGAGAAGCATTTCATGCAGTGCTCACTATGAAACAAAGTCAGTAGTACTCACAGAAAGTTGAGCACCTGCTAATCTGGCAATGCATGCACAAGAGATGATCTAGGTGGTTAATATTCAAACTTTATTTTATGTAGATAAAAACAACTGCAGCAGCACATGAGATAACCAAGGCTGACACCAGTGTTTCACACTATCAAGCTCTTTGTCAAGGCTGTGTGCCATCTACTGGAAGTTCATATGTGTACACATCAGTTTAATATTATAATACAAGTAAAAAGATACTAGTACGCAGATACTGTAGTTGCATTCATTATCCCAACATCAAAAGGTAAAAGGCAGATAACATGAAAATAATTTTTTCAAGTGCAGATCACTGACCAACATGCATAATAAACAGTGCAGGCTGTTGGTACCACATGAAGAGAGGGCATAAAATGAGGATGAACAAAAGGGAAAAACAAAACAGGCCAAGTTTGTGAAAATGTGTTCTGCACATTCCCATGGTAAAAGTGTCATATTTGACAGACTGAAAGTGGATCGTGAGATTTTACTGTTAACAAAGAATGGTTCACAGAAGTGGAAAATACAGGTGATGTCGAAGTACATAGCCTCCATGAGAATAAAGTAAAGCTGAATCTGACACCATTGACACCAGGATTTCCTATACTGTATATGGCACATGTAGCTTTTGTAAAGTCATGATTAAAAGGGACAGTTTTTCTAGTCCCACGGCTGAGAAGCAGCACATCATATGTGACTTTGTTACTTGTAATAGAGAGGCAGTTATCTATTGATTTTATTTACTCATTTATTTATTTGTTTGTTTTTTGTTAACTACATAGGTACACTATGTAAATGAATGCCCATTTTCAGGTACAACCCAGGTGAGTACAGTAGAAGACAACATTCAGTTAGCAAGACTGATTACAGGAGCAACATTCTGGAAGGTGAGATCAAGCACGCAACAGCAACAATGGAAATGTACAATTAAAATAACACGAGGTGCAACATTTCCAGATAAGAGTAATATAGATTTGCCTCATGTTAATGCTTAGTAATGATGTACTGTATAATTTATTGTTCTGTTTGTTTTCATGTACTCCTCTTCCCCCCAGGAAACATCTGAAAATGAACGATCAGCACAGTATATCTTTCCTGGTGAAACTTTTGAAATAAATAAATGAATAAATAAATGTATACATACATACAGACTACAGCTTGGTTACATGAAGTCAAAGCATAGCAATGATACTGTAGTTTTATTTGGCTAAAAGTACCTGCCCTGACTTTTACCTAGGGAAAACAATATGCCATTTAAATAAAGAACTGAGTAACATTTGAAAGCAATTTAATAACAAGAGCATGAAACCACATTAGCAATGCAAATTGCCACACCTGATAGTTCTCATTTTTTCATATTCAAAGGCAGCAAGAAGGTGCAAATGGGACCTCATGGAGGAAACCTGGATGATAAATGCCCTAAAAGGGAAGCATTTTGGCAGACCGACTAGGGGCAATTGAATACCCAGGAGAGAATGTCAGGTTCCATTTAGACCCTTTTTGGTTGATTGATTACTGAATGATCTGAATATTAATATATGCCTGTACTGTATGCATCTTCAGTGATGAACAATGAGTTATATATCTTGAACTTCTGCATCTGCCATTGCCAGTGAATTAAGATGGCACCTCTTAATCTGAAAATTAGTATTATTGCTACTGGTCTGCTGTTGTCACTGATTGATATGTCAGGTTTTAAATGCTTTTGCTCTTCATCCCCTTGTCCATACTGTATCCTCACTCCCCTTCCAGTTCTCACTCCCCTTACTCCATAGGGAAGGGGGCCTTTCTTCTGCCAAAAGAAATAAGTGGCTGCCAGCAGTTAAGTCGCTAGTCTGGAGTTTGGCAGACTGTCCTCCAGGGCTAGCCAGAGTCTTTCCACTTTCTGGAAAATGTGGGCCAGCAACCTGATGCAAAGCCAGCTGTGAGAGATCTGAAACTTGCCTCAAAGTTGAGAGCATGGATGAAAGCCTGAAACCTCAAAAGGAGGAATGTATTTTCTGCAAGACACCAGAGTGAGTAAATTGCTTTTGCTAAGTGCCACTTCAAGAAAGTCTTTAAGGGGCAGAGAAGCCCAAAGCCTACCAATAATGACTGTCTGTCTGCACGCTGCATTCACAGCAATGCTCAGAGGATGGACATCTGCCAAGTGACTAGGAAGGGTCCAAGTACTACATATAAATATGTCTGATGCAAAAGTGCCTACAGGACTGGAAAGGGAGTACTCCGAGCCTGGGCTCTTCCTTACTTTGCCTGGGAAGTCCAGTATTTTGTCCATGGAAGCTGCAAGTGCCAGTGTGCACCACAAGAGACTGCCTGTTGTCTTTGAGTTTAGAGCGATACAGAAACTGTTTGCTGCCAAGTACAAGTTTGGTGTTAAAAGAGTCTAGAGAGCTACAGTAAACAGTTTCTTGGAAAGAGCAAGTGTTTGCTTAGAAAGAGACGACTGCATCCGTTGCTAGCCAGCAAAGTCTGGAAAATGGTAGCGGGTCTTCTCACAAGCTCAACCAAGTCAAAGTATCTTAATTGGTAGCAAGCCCAGCCTCAAGCTCAGTCTAGTGTGGTAGGAAAAGTTATGCTTTAAGCTCTGGCTTTAATCAACAAGGAAGATGAAAGTTGTCCAAGAGACTGTGTCCTGATATCCGTGTGGGAGCCGAACCTGGGTTCTGGTTGTTCACTTTGTTGTGCGGAGTGTGGGTGCTTGCCCCTAAAATCATTGGGAATGTGCCTGGTTCTAAAGTTCTGGCCGACCAGAGAAAAGGGTCAATGTCTGCCATGACCAACTGGGACACCTGGAAAAGAAACTGTGACTAAACTATAAATGTGCTTGATGTATAAATGTGCTGAATGCATAAATGTGCTGAATGTATAAATGTGCTTGATGTATAAATGTGCTGAATGTATAAATGTGCTGAATGCATAAACGTGCTGGATGTATAAATGTGCTTAATGTATAAATGTGCTGAATGCATAAACGTGCTGGATGTATAAATGTGCTGGATGTAGATTTAAAGCGTGTAACTGTGCTGAAAGCATAAATGTGCTAAATGCAAAAGACTGAGTTACTCAAACTGGCTGGTCTGATTAAAAGAGTGATTTTAGCCCAGAAAAGGGGCCCGGCTTATAGAATGTTAAAGTGTTGTTTTCCACCTGCAAGAGCAGAATGACCTTTGCAGTCAGTATTGGGGGCCAGCTGTCAGCTTTGCCATCATTTTAGCCTTCCAGGATGGAGTCTGCCTGCTGAAAGTACTTGATTCTGACTTGCCTAAGCCTATAAAGATGTCTAACCGTAACTAATACAGGGCCAGCCCTGCACCACTATGGAAAAGGACTTGTAAATAGTTCAAGGTTGGTAGATTCTGCAAGCTGCAGTTAGTTTAAGCTTAAGGAAGTAATCTAAAATGAACCTCCTTAATTATCCTAAGGGCCCCAACTAGCCAGCCAACATACAGCTGCATCGTCCATCAGGCCTGCACCATTTTAAGAACTGTGATTACTGAGTAACCAGGTTGTGTGGGATTGCGGGGTTTTATTCAATATGAGAAACGGGTACCAGTGTGGGCATTAATGATAAATGTTCTGCCTTAATATAGCAAAATAGTTTGTCAGGGAGCTGACTACTCCAGACGTTGGTGGGTGGTCACTGTGATTGCAACTGATTTAAAATGTAACATATTAATTCACACCAAATCAATCAAACCAATGACAGTTTTGTAAATAGTATAACCTCTACTCCATTTGCCTCCTTCCTAGCCCTTCTCCATGTAAATAAACTTGTTGTTGTTTGTTCTTGCGGATATCTGTCTCGTGAGCATATTATTAGTAGTAAGTCAATAATTCCTAAAATGTCTGAATGTGGGGTTTTGAGTATTGTGTCATGCTTGGGGTGGCATTGCAGTAAGTGGGGACAGCTTCCCAGAGGGCTGTAATAGACAAAGTTCTAGCCCACTAAAAGGTAAACTCTGGGTGGAGGCACTGCGCAAAATGTTATCTTGGTAAAGAACCTGTTTAATGTTAAAAATAGGAACCCAGGCCCCTTAACCTTTTTCAGCCCTGCAAGGCAGGGGTAGTAGCCCTCGCTACGGCACCACCTAGGGTTACACATACATACAGTTAGAGATGTTGCAAAATAAAATTTCACTGGCAAAATTGTGGCAAAATTGGCAATTTCACTGAGTGAAATATTTTGTGAAATTGCAGAGAAATTTTGCCGCAATTTCACCCACCACAAATTATCACCCTGGTGGTGTCTAGTGCCCCCCCAGCCACTCACTGGCCCAAATTTCCATTAAAATTAGTTCTCCCTGGTGTCTAGTGGTCCCACCACCCCCCGTCAATCGTAGGCCCAAAGTGAATAAAGCAAGCCCTCTCCCCCCAAGTTAACTCTTTATTTTCCCTGATCCCCCAGACCCCCAAGCCTAAAAGAACATTTCAATCCCCACTCCCTGGTGTCTAATGGACTCCCACCCTCACCCTGTCATCAGATAACACTCACCCCACTCACCCCCCCAAGTACCCTGATCAGGCACCGGCACAGCCCTCCACTCACCTCCACAGCCAGAAGCCTGACTGAGCACTTCAGTGAATGAGCACGTGCTTGTACTGGCCTGATCGTGGTATTGGGGAGGGGGAGCGGGTTGGGTGTTATCTGATGACAAGGTTGGGGGTTGGGGGATCCACTAGACACAACAGGAAGTGGGGATTGAATTTTTTTTTTAGATCTGGGATCCAGGGGGGATTGGGGAAAATAATGAGTCAAATGGGTGGGCTTGTTTTATTCACTTTGGGCCAGTGATCAGCCAGGGGGACTACTAGACACCAGGGAGAATTAATTTGAATGGAAATTTGGGCTGGTGAGTGGCCGGGGGGGGTGGGGATCACTAGACACCAGGGAGTCATAAGTGCAAAAAAGTTTGCCCGTGGGTGGTGACATTTTGCTCGGGAGCACGCTGGCTCGATGGTGAATTTTCACTTGCTCCACTGGCAAAATTTAACATTTCGCCCGGCAAAATATTTTGTGAAATGCGTGAAGTATGCAAAATATTTTGCTGGGCCAAATTTTCCAATTTCATACAACACTACATACAGTATAAGTATTTCATCTATTAGAAGTACATCTGCATTGGAGTTTTTGTTTCATAGCATCCTTAAACAGCTCTATGGGATTTTAAATGTTCTCAGTTTTTGTGGAATCTTTTTCCAGGTAGAGGTGGCTTTATAGTTGAATGTCATTTCACCATACTTACGGTATTTTGAGATTTTGGAACACATAAGCCCTTGCATCTTTATCGCTTAACTGGTAGGTGTGAGTAAGTTTTGTTATTTTATCAAAGAGTCCTAAGGGTCTTTGGTTCTTGAGTATAGTGTCCATAGACGTTGCCCACTTTTCCAGTCTTTTCAGTTCTAGAGGTTTCCAGATTAATTTCTCATACATCAGACCATGTTTTGTTCTCAACAGGATGTCACCAATGGCTTGACATTCTGTAGTCTGTAGCAATATAGACAATAATCATTTTGTAAGAAAACTGGCTCTTTCTACGTACTCATAAACATTTAAATGTTGCGAAAAAGCATTGTACTGTACATATTTTGTATTCACAGGTTTTTGTTGTTTATGCTTATTTTTCTGTATGTATCTATGTTTGATTGTATTGTAATGGCTTCCAGTCAATCGATTAAACATTTAAAGAAAACTTAATGTTTTATTTTTTGCCAGGAAAATAAGGTAAATCCGCACATGCAGAGTTTGAGCAGCAGCTGATCATGGTAACCTCAAGCCACTTTTCCATTCTCGTGACTTCAGGTCTGATGTCAATTATTAAGTTGGATGAAGAGGGCATTGCTGAAAGAAAGAAACTGAATCAGCTCAGACGGTGATAACTGTTTCTTATATTAGACTGTGAATTTAAAAGAAAGACATAAAACTTGCAGAATGCCTGAGAGAATCACATTTTATTTCACTTACAATATACAGTAGACTTCTGATTCAAACTAAAATTCACCTTTGCCTTTGATCTTTAAAGCTCCGTCACAGGCCTCCACTGAGTGAACAACATGCACATGGGGCGACAGACAGTTCCATAACAAAGGATAAGCCATCTCAAAGGCTGTGTCCTGTTAATGTTAGCCTTGAAAAGGGGACCACCAACACACTAGCCTTGGTGGAGCAAACAGGGCAGGCAGGAGCATATGGAGACAGCAGATCTTTTAGGTAACTAGAATTAAAACTGTGTAAGGCCTTGTACATTTACAAGCCATCCTTGAATCTGATGCACCACTGAACAAGCAGCCAGTGTAAAGCATATAGTACCAGTCTGATATGTTCATTTTGAGGTGTTCCTGCAATCAACAATAAGTACCAGCTGCAGATGGCATGCTAGACATCAAGGCAAGGCAAGGCAAACTTTATTTGTACCGTGCCCAATCCCAGAGGCACTGGGCTCCTTACATAACAAGGGAATAAAACAAGAGGATACAATAAGACAGGTCAGCAATAACAAGACAAAACAAAAATAAATAATCTCATAAAATCAACTCAGTAAAGCTAAAATGATTCTGGTCACACTACTTTGCTCGGGAAGGACGGGGGAAAAAAATGGGCCTTGACACCCCTTTTGAACACCTCGACCAATGGGGCCTCCCTAAGGGATGGAGGTAGAACACTCCACAAGACTGGACCAGCTACACTGAAAGCGCAGTCACCAGAAGTTCTTTATCTGGTCCTGGGAACCTCAAAGAGGCCCCTGGTTGAGGAACGGAGGGAGTGAGCTGAGGTGCAGGGTGTTAGAAGCTCAGCTAGTTAACCAGAACCTAGCCCGTGTAGGGCCTTGTAGTTGAGAAGGTTCATCTTGAAAATAATCTTCCACCTGACCGGCAGCCAGTGCAGACCATGCAACACCAGGGTAACATGACTGGATCTTGAAAGGCTGGTTAGTAACCTGGCAACATTTTTCTGCATGAGCTGCAGCTGGTGGAGGATACCTCCCAAGACCCTGATGTACAGAACGTTACAGTAGTCGAGTCTGGAAGTCACGAAAGCATGTATCACTGTAGGCAGGCCTTCGGGCAGCACTAGGGGTTTGATCCTGGCAATTATCCTCAAGTGGCAGAAATCAGTTTTGACAACAGCTGACACCTGAGCTTCAAGCATCTGTCTGTTGTTGAGGAAGATGCTAAGATCTCACACCATAGCAGAGGCCAAGAATGACACAGGACTCAGATGCAAACCCAGCATTCCAGCATCAGTGACACTTCCATCATGCCCTCAACCTGACTCAGTCACTAGTACCTCTGTCTTATCCAGGTTCAGTCACAACCAGCTGGAGGACATCCAATCATTGATCTCTGCCAAACAGTTGTTAAGCACTTCTATGGCATCCGATGATCCGGGGCAAAAGGCATACAGTTGGGTATCATCCCCATAGCAGTGAAAACCCACACTGTAACATCTATTGAGCTCACCCAGGGGCAGCATATACACTGCTAAGAACACTGGTGGCAAAATCGACCCCTTAGGCTTGCCATATGACAAGAGCTTCGGGGAGGAGGAGGAGAAATTCATCATCACCGCCTGTTGCTTCCTGCCGGAGAGGAAGGACTCAAACCAGCAGATGACAGTGCCGTCAAGTCCACAATATTCTCTGAGACAATCGAGCAGCACAATGTGATTAATATCAGACCCCTGATATCCCAAGGTAAAGGGTGTTGTTGTAGAGGCTGACAGAGAAGCAGTTCATGCAGTGCTCACAATGAAACAAAGTCAGTAGTACTCACAGAAAGTTGAGCACCTGCTAATCTGGCAATGAATGCACAAGAGATGGTCTAATTGGTTAATGTTCAAACTTTATTTTATGTAGATAAAGACAACTACAGCAGCACATGAGATGACCAAGGCTGACAGCAGTGTTTCACACTATCAAGCTCTTTGTCAAGGCTGTGTGCCATCTACTGGAAGTTCATATGTGTACACATCAGTTTAATAATATAATACAAGTAAAAGGATACTAGTACACAGATACTGTAGCTGTATTCATTATCCCAACACATCAAAAGGCGAAAGGCAGATAATGTGCAAAGAATCTTTTCAAGTGCAGATCAGTGACCAACATGTGTAATAAACAATGCAGGCTGTTGGTACCACGTGAAGAGAGGGAATAAAATGAGAGTGAACAAAGGGGAAAACAAAACAGGCCAAGTTTGTGAAAATATATTCTGCACAATCCCATGGTAAAAGTGTCAGATTTGACAGACTGAAATTGGATCATGAGATTCTACTGTTAACAGACAGAGAATGGTTTACAGGAGTGGAAAATACAGGTGATGTTGAAGTAAGTTCATGGCCTCCATGAGAATAAAGTGAAGCTGAATCTGACACCATTGATACCTGGGTTTCATATACTGTATGTGGCACATGTAGCTTTTGTAAAGTCATAATTAAAAGGGACAGTTTTTCTAGTCCCACGACTGAGAAGCAGCACATCATATGTGACTATATTACTTGTAATATAGAGGCAGTTATCTATTGATTTTATTAACACATTTATTTATTTGTTTGTTTTTTGTTAACAGTGTAGGTATACTATGTAAAGGAATGCCCATTTTCAGGTACAACCTAGGTGAGTACAGTAGAAGACAATATACAGTTAGCAAGACTGATTACAAGAGCAACATTCCGGAAGGTGAGATCAAGGTGAGATCAAGCACACATCAGCAACAATGGAACAATACAATTAAAATAACACGAGGTGCAAAATTTCCAGATAAGAATAAAATAGATTTGCCTCATGTTAATGCTTAGTAATGATGTACTGTATAATTTATTGTTCTGTTTGTTTTCATGTACTCCTCGTCCCCCCAGGATACATCTGAAAATGAACTGTTATCAGCACAGTATGTCTTTCCTGGTGAAACTTTTGAAATAAATAAATAAATGAATAAATAAATATATACATACATACATACGGGCTACAGCTTGGTTACATGAAGTCAAAGCATAGCAATGATACTGTAGTTTTATTTGGCTAAATGTACCTGTCTAGACTTTTACCTGGGGAAAACAATATGCCATTTAAATAATGAATTGAGTAACATTTGAAAGCAATTTAATTACAAGAGCATGAAACCACATTAGCAATGCAAATTGCCACACTTGATAGTTCTCATTTTTTTCATATTCAAAGGCATCAAGAAGGTGCATATGAGACCTCATAGAGGAAACCTGGATGATAAACATCCTAAAGGGAAGCATTTTGGCTGACCAACTAGGGGCACTTGAATACCCAGAAGTGAATAACAGGTTCCATTTAGACTCTTTTTGGTTGATTGATTACTGAAAGATCTGAATATTAATATGTGTCTGTATTTTATGTCTCTTCAGTGATGAACAATGAGTTATATATTTTGAACTTTTGCATCTGCCACAGGCAGTGAATTAAGATGGCACCTCTTAATCTGAATATGAGTATTATTGGCTACTGGCTTGCTGTTGTTACTGATTGATATGTCAGGTTTTAAATGCTTTTGCTTTTCATCCCCTTGTCCATACTGTATCCTCACTCCCCTTCCAGTTCTCACTCCCCTTCCTTCTATCTCTGTTCTTTAGCTTGCACTGCTTATTATGTACTTTGGGAAGGTGGGGTGGCAGAAAGTGGGTACAATCCTCCACCAAGATCTCCTCTGCAGTACTGGTGGGATGGGGTATCCAAGAGGAGGTACCCACTGTAGTGTGAATGGATAAGGTGGGGTTCTCTGAAGTGAAGGCCCCAAGGAGGGAGGAAGATGCCCACCAAACTCAAGAGGAAGCAGCTACTGGGGGGGACTTAATTATGAGGGGGATAGACTTGGGAGCAGGGGGAAAGGATAGGAAGGTGATGTGCCTCAGTGGTGCTTCAGCCTGAAGTGATGGAGAGTGCATCCAGAGGATGGCTAGAGTAGCAGGAGCTGGGGAGAATGCTAGATGTCATTGTCCATCTAAGAACAAATGACCTGGCAAGTGATAAGGTAGAAGTAGTGCAAGCTACTGTAACTTCGGGGAGGTAGGGAGGGACCTCAAGCAGGTGGCAAGAATAGTGGCTGTTTCAGAGATGTTACCTGTGTATGGATGGGAGATGCAACGATACTCCAGACCAGGACATTTAACAACTGGCTAAAAGGATAATGTATGGCGGAGGACTTTTGCTACATCAAGGACTGGGGATCCACCTTTGAGAATATGGGCCTCTATCGGAAGATGGCCTGTGTCCTTCCGTGAAGGGGAATGCAGTGCTTGGTGAGATGTTTAAATGCTATTTGGATGAACATTTAAAGTAGCTGGGGGAGACAGAAAAACCAAGTGAGGCAAAATGTGTCCCTCCCTAGATGAAACGTTGTGAGAAAGGACCTGTGGGAAGAAAACTCCCCTAGGGCATGGGCACAGAAAAGCAGGGATGGGGACAAAACTAAATAAAAGGGGATATATCTTAGGTACATGATTGTAAATGATTAAAGGAGACAAGGATTGGTGAAGATAAAAAGTGAAGAGGTGAATCAGGGGGTCTCCAGGGAACAATAGAGGCAGGAATGGAAGGGGGAAGGAAAGCAGTATGTAGGGAGGAGGTGGAATGTGGGGAGCCATGTGCATCAATGCAAGGAGTCATGAAATTAAAATTCCAGACCCAGAAGCCATCATGGTAGAGACTAACCTGGATTTAGTGGCCATAATGGAGCCATAGTAAACTGATCACCAAGACTGGTACATGGCTATACCAAGCTACTCTATTTTCATGAGAGACAGGGAAGGGAGGAGAGGATGCATACTGTGTGAGAGAGGGAATCAAGGCAACAGAGGTCAGGGGCATTTATGGGCAGACTGGATGGGCCTTGCGGTCCTTATCTGCGGTCAACTTCTATGTTTCTATGTTTCTATCTAGAGGAAGTGGAGGGACTGGAGGGGCTGTGAGTCATTTTGCAGCTTGACTCTTGGGCTTCTATCTATTATAGGGTGATGTGCAGACCTCCAGAAAATGGAGAGGAGTTGGATAAGGCACTCGGGGAAGCCATCATCAGAATGGTAAGTATGGAGGTGGTGTTGCTAGTTGATTATTTCCCTCTGCCCGATGTGGAGTGTAGCCTTCCAACTGAAGCTTTGGCAAGGAGCAGGGTCATCCTTGAGTCCCAAAAAGGGGCTTTTATCAGGCAGCTAGTCCAAAACCCATTATGAACAAGGCAGTGTTTGGACTGGTGCTTACTGACATGAACAGCATTGCAGATGTCACAGTGGGCAGACCCCTGTGTACCGGTGATTACCATATGGTACGGTTTTACATAAAGACATGAACAGAAGCAAACTACATGAGGAAGAGGGTCCTAGACATTAGGAGAGAGGATTTTAAAGAAATGGGAGAGTGCCTCAGAAACTGCCAGGGGGAGGGAGATTGCAAAGGAGGGGTGCAGACACAGTGGGGAAAAATAAGGTAGGGCATAATTAACCCTTAGGCTGCCAACAGAATTAGGATGTATAGGAATTCTGGACTGAAATAAGCAAGCAACCTATACATGAAGGAAGTGGGTAAAAGCAGAAGGAAAAAAACATTTATGGTTCTCTAAGGAAGTGGCAAAGGTGATGAAGGAAAAGGGTAATATTAAGAAGGTATAAGGAAACAGAGAGGGAGGAGGGCAGGGAGGTATACCAAGTAAATCAGAAGGCAGCAGGCAAGACAGTTAGGGGAACAAAGGCACAGACAGAGGAAATTATTGCAAAAGGGGTCACTAAAGGGGATAAGAATTCCTTCAGTCACATAAGTGAGAAAAGAAGAGCAAGTGGAGGGATAGAGAGGATAAGAAGGGCAGAAGGATGGGACTATGCAGAAGAGGACCAAGAAAAAGCTGACATCCTAAACAGGTACTACTGCTCAGTCTTCACATTTGAGAGGGATGGGCCACCAGGGAGTAGCAGGAATGGAGGAGAGTTGGACACTTGTCCATTTTCAGAGAAACGAGTCCAGAATAGACTTGCAGCTCTGAAGGTGGACAGGGCTATGGGACCAGATGGGATATACCTAAAGTCAATAAAATAACTCATGGAGGTGTTAGATGCCACACTGACAGTCTGGTTCAACACCTCACTGGAATCAGGCATGGTTCTGGAGGACTGAAGAAGGGCTGACATGGTCCCTCTACATAAGCGACAGGAGCAAAGCGACTGTCAATTATAGGCCAGTCAGTTTTACATCAGTGGTAGGAAAATTAATAAAAACCCTACTGAAGCAGAGACTGGTAAAGAATCTTTTTTTTTTTTATAGCATCTTTTTTTTCCCCTCTGCTGGCCCGGGAGCAGAGGCAGCTTCACATCTCCATTGCCCCTTCACCCCTGATACAGGTGTCACACTGCTCGATGGTGGCTGGGGTTGGATTTTTTTCTGTAGTTGCTTGTAGTGACTTCTTAAGCCCTAAACCCACCCCAGGGATGCCAGTGTGCAGGACATGGTCCAGGCAAGAAGCCATGTGGAGGCACGATTTTTGCCAAGCACCTAACAGCATGCCCCCCCACTGGACACCATCCATTAGTCAGATCGGTGCCGACCCTTCCTCTGAGAGGAGAGCTACCTATTGGCAGCTCAGTCTAGCTCCTCCCACCCACCAACCGACGATGACCCAGACTCATTCCTGAATCCATGTCACTGGTGCAGTGTGAGGTGTGGTGTCCAGCACCTCAACCCTCAGTGCCATGGGGTCAGCCCAAAAACTGGTAAAGAATCTTGAATCCAGTGGGTTACAAACCCATGGTCAGCAAGAATTTATAGGAGGAAAGTCATGTCAAATGAATATGATGATGTTTTTGCTTGGGTGACCAGGGAAATAGATCAGGGAGGGCAGTAGACATGGTCTATCTAGACTTTATCATGGCCTTTGACACTATGCCACACAGAAGGCTGACAAAGACACTGAACAGCTTAGAGGTAGGACCCAAAGTGGTGAACTGGATTAGCAAGTGGTAAATGGATATGAGACAAAGGGTGCTAGTTAATGACTGTCACTCTAATGATGGCCAAATGACCAGACAGGTATTACATGGCTCAGTACTGAGGCCAGTCCTCTGCAATGTCTCCTTAGGGGACCTTGCAAAAGAACTGGAAGGGAACATATGTCTTTTTGTAGATGGTAATAAAATCTGCACTAGGGTGAACACACAGGAGGGGTGGAGAGAATGAGCAGCATTCTAGGGAAACTCACCTATGGCAAAGGAACCCAAGATCTGAGTATAGGATGAGGAGGAGGTATTGGCAGTCACTAAACAGGAAATAGACCTTGAGGTTATCATATATGAGGACCCTCAAGGTGGCAGGGCAGCATGACAAAGCAGTGGGTAGGGCTAATGTGATGCTAGGGTGCATAGGAAGGGGTATCTCTATCAGGAGGAGGAGGGAGGTGGTGCTGCCACTGTGTCATTTCCTGGTGAGATACTACTTGGAGTACTGTATACAGTTTTGAAGACTGCACCTCAAAAAGGACATTGACTAGGTGGAGGCATCCAGAGGAGGGCAACTAAAATGGTGCAGAGTTTACATAAGAAGCCCTGTGAGAAATGTCTGAGGGGACTCAACATGTGTAGAGAGAGAGAGAGGTGGCATGATAGAAACCTACAGATCTGGATACCGAATCAATTATAGCAAATCAGAGGCATCTGGATACCGATTCAATTATAGCAAACCAGAGGCATTGACTTTGGGTGGAATATGCCCTCCAGACTGCAAGAGAACCTTTCCATTCACATGGGCAAAACAAAACCAGATGATCAGGTATCTTGGAGTACACGTGACCACAAAGTTATCCAGGTTATTTGCTATCAATTATAACAGGTTATGGAATGATATGCAGAGGGACATGGTTAGGTGGTCGCTGCTCCCATTGACCTTGGCTGGCAGAATAGACTCAGTGAAAATGAATCTACTTCCAAGATTTTTGTTCCTTTTTTCCTCCCCTGCCTATCCAGATTCCTAAAAAGTTTTGGCAGGAAACAAACTCGGGTATCATCAGATATATCTGGGGGAGGGGGGGTAGGCCCAGAATTGGACAATCAACACTTCAGAAACCTAAATCATTGGGGGGGCCTAGGTTTGCTCAACTTGAAGGCCTATTATTTAGCTGCGCAGATGGGGGTGGTGACCACTTGGGTAAAACAACGTTTAGACTCGGGGTGGTATGAGATAGAGAATAGTGGAGACTGCCCAATTCTCCTGTTTGCTCTCCCAAGCCTGAACCTTTCTAGAAAGTTCATAAATCAAATCAAGAACCCGTGGACACGACATACCATGGAGATTATACAACTAACTAGATACAGAATGGGAGGGGGAAAGGCACGTTAGGCCCGCTGTCACCTATTAGACATACACCACACTAGTTACCCCCAAGGACAGATCCAGGGTATGAGAGATGGGAGAGGAGCAGAATTACCCGATTTGCACAGCTAGTGGAGAATGGGATTCTTATGTCCTTTCAACAGATCCAGACCAGGTTCAAAATTCCTAGATCTGAATTTTTCAGATATTTACAGATAAGACACTATCTGAACATGCTGGGCTACTTACCTCTGGTGAGTAGGCAAAAGAATGCATGGGAGGATTTTATATATCATACAGCGAAAATAAATCTAAAAGGGAATGTATCTCAGACCTTTATCCTTGCCTGGGCCCAGAAGAGGCTATCCCACTAGAAAATATCAAAGAGGCCTGGCATAGAGAGGGGGTAGATCCAATACCAGAAGATATCTGGAGAAGACGGGTCTCTCTGGGCTGGACAGTAACCTCCTCACCAAATTGGCGAGAATTCTAATGGAAGGTCCTAGTCAGGTTTTTCTATACCCCAAAAGTCACAAAGCATTCCAAAGATCCAACTCGGATAAATGTTGGAGGGACTGTGGCTCAACAGGGTCCCATCTGCATATCTTTTGGGCTTGCCGGGGTATCCAAGGGTTTGGGGAGGAGGTGAGAACTGTGACCAATAACATAATGAAAGTGAACATACCTGGAGACATGACTGAATGGGTGCTAGGCTTACCTACAGTCTTGCAGTTCCCAAATCTTTATGATAGCAGCTCTTAAATGTCTCACAAGCCACTGGCTTAAAAAGGACCCACCCACATTATGGGAATGGTGTGGTAAAGTGGACTCTATTTATGAGATGGAACGTCTTACAGTGAGGCTAGGCCTCTGAGAAGAGAAATTTAGGGAGGTATGGTACCCCTGGCTTCTTCGGAATTCAGGCCCCAGCCTGGTAGTGGAAGATCTTCAAGAAGGAAGGGAGGGAGAAAACAGGGTAGACTAGTTTTTAATAGACTATGAGTAGGGTAGAACTGGATGTCTCCTCCTCTCCCCCTTATGTCTAATGGGATCCCCTCACTCCGTCTCCACCCTTCTCTCTAAACCACCCACCCCCCAAAGAAAATACCCCTCGTAAATAACTTAAAAAAAGGGGGATCAAAATAATGAGTAAAATTTGTCTGTGTGAATGGTCCCCTATTGCTTGTCTGTCTGTCCCCTCTCTCTAGTCTGGGTAGAATAGTTTCTTGTCTTACTGTTATGTTTTTTTTGTTTTTTTTCCCCTTTTGCTTCCTTATCAATTGTTCAAAGGAGGTTAAGTTAGAAAATAGAGTTTGTAATGAGCTGAACAACTATTCCATATTGCACTATGTATAAGTCCTGAAGGATCAATTATATTCAAGACTATATGCCTGATGGCATCCGGTATCTGGCCCTAGATAATTGATTATGTAAAAAAAATATATATATATGTATGGAAGATCCAGAAAACTATAGTTGTGCATATGTAACTTAGAGATCAAATTATGTCTATGTTTGTCTCATATTTTTCTTTTATGGACTGTATCTCAAACTCTTAAATAAAAATGGGTTGGGAAAATATAAGAAACCTACAAGTACCATGTAGAGGTGAACAGGGTGCAGGGGAAGTTTCTTTCTTGTAGTTAATCTTTTTTATTAAAATGTAAATAGCATAACACACAAAGACAACATAAACAAAATTCTAACAAGCTTTATAATATTATAAACAAAGGATTTACATATATCATATTGCCATAAGAGTTTAGGAACAAAGGAATGTCTGCACAACCACAAATACTGCATGTAAAAACATTTTACGTGATAGAACAGTAATAATATGTAATAAGCATTAAAGAGGACCTTCACCAGTCATTTTAACATCCATGCATAAAATTCCCTTTCCTGCATTGATTTTTGTTTTGTATTTCTACAATATTCTCTGCAATTAGTTTTTGCATTCTGGGCTTCTAAAAGCTATGTGGTGCACCAGAGCTTCTATACTGAGCCTGATGTTGCTGCAAACCCTGGGCTGGGCTGGTCACATCACTATATGGAGAAGGAGTGAATGACATTGTGCTGTACAATGAAGATGCAATGGTTTCACTAGGGGAAACTTCCATAATGTGGTGTACATATTATGTTCAGCATTGTCCCCCCTTCCCAAAGACACCCCTTTATCAATGCAATATGCCAACTCCAGTGGTTATGGAATGCCTTATATGTCATTTTATTAAGTGGATTTACTTCATGCCTCAGTAGCAAAATACAGTGAATTAGTGAGAACTGCTGTAACCTCAGACAGCTCACTGTCAGTTTTTTCATCTGTGTTTAATCTGTTCTCAGTAATGCCTCCTTGTATACCTCATAGCATTTTGTCACTGAAATGTTGGATACAGACACTCAACAGGAAGGGAAATGAGAGTCACTGGTCTTAATAATGTGGGACACATTGTCAGACACATTCAGTAAACTGGGAAGCTGCCCTTGATTACAACATAGACACTAGCTGAAAGGCCTAACGGTGGAGTGCTAATGATGATTTCCATTGATGCGTTTGTGCTTAAATTGCTATATAACTGCAGCTCTTAATGAGCTGTCAATCACACCAAGTTATCTGAAACATTGAGGGAGAGAGTAGCATAAGGACTAGGGACTACTACTGTAGGAAAATGTTAAAGGAAAACCTGCACTATTTAAGGCAGACAAGTAGAGAGTATGCTACACTAACCCTGGTCAATTCGCACTAGATCTTGGGCTAGTAAAATAATGTTAAAATCAACCACTGCCTCTCCTGCTAGAAGTGAAAACTCTACCAAACAACAAAAAAATCCCTAACAAAAGCTTTCAGAATTCTCAGTAGGGGTTTTTAAAAATCCCTTGACTAATTCTGCACTACTACTGTAGTATGCACAGCAAGCTATGGAAGTTTTTCCCTAGTGAAACTGTTGCTGCGTCATTGCACAGCACATTGTGATTCACTCCTACTCATTCAATGACATCAGCAGACGCCAGCAGCCCAGCAGCTGAACAGCAAAGGCAAGTGCAGCAGAACTAAAAAACAATTCAAAATATGGAAAGAGTAATCCTTTGACAAAATTAACACATGCACACAATAATTGAGGTACATTACTGCATAAAGTGACTGCAAGAGTAATTTTTGGGGGACATCGGGGAAGGTCCTCTTTAATGTAATGATGTCTCTATATTATAGAAATTAAATCTCTAAATCTAACAAACATAACACAAAACATGAAACTCGATGTACCTCTTCATTGTCAATTTCACAGCAGATCAAATTGTACTTTATTATACATCTATTCAAGTGCCTAAATCACCTGAGGATATCTTACCAACTGGTATCTGAAGTGCTGGATATGACAGCTCTAAAATTATCTCAGTTTTACAATATTACAGAATAGGGAATCAGGGAAGGGGGGTAAGCATCCTTAATTTTTACCCAATACCTTGCTTTTGTCGTGAATTGGGGATTATACTGCCTTTGTCTGGTACACCTATGTATTGAAGAAAGAGACCCCAAACCGAGTAGTATTTTGCCAACATATGACCATTCAAATATGATAACTGTTCATATTGTGCCAGGAGTGTCAAATTGTTATTGAATTCAGCTAAAGCAAGAATTTCTTGAGCACACCACTCCCATTGTATTAGATGCTTGGCCTCTACTGACACTGCTAGCACCCAATGCATCAGATTAGTGGATAGATGTTGAGCAGGTTCATGTGAACCAAGAATCAGAAATTCTGAAGACATGGGGCTACATCTGTTTAGTATGTGACTGAGGTATCGTGTGATCTGTGTCTAATAGGATTGAACTTGGGGGCACTGCCATACAATATGATAGAGATCTCCATTTGGGAGGCCACATCACCAACAATCTGAATACAGAATAAGCTGAGTAGCGCATAATACCAAAGGAGTTTGATATCAATGATGTAATATTTTATTTTGGGTCAGTCTGGTCCTTGGGTCTCTGGTGACTGTGTGCTAAATGCCAGCACGAAGATCAATCAATATCAGAGACTGATTTTCCCAAGTTAGTTGCCCAATGTAGGTGAGTATTATGTAGTTGGTCAGGGATAGTATCCCTAATATATTGGTAAATCATTCCAGCCTACCATTTAGATCGCTTGATCCATTTTAGTATTGGATGCTGAGGAGTAGTAGTATCTATTGTTTTTAGTTGGCCAAGACAAATTGTAATTGCATTTCTAAGCTGCAGATAGCACCAGAAGTTAGGACTTATTCAGCTTAAACCTAGTCGATAGACCTTGGAATGAATCCAAGGTGCTAGTGTCCAGAATAAGTAAGTCAGAGATTTTATAAATGCCTTTACTTGTCCGTGAACTTCAGTGTATAATATGATTTGATATATGGATAGTGGAATTATCCCATAAAGGGGTTTCTCTAGGGAGGGCCAAATTTATGTTAATTTTTTTCTGAAGTTTCCTCCAGAGAGATAACAATATTCCCATTATGGGACGAGAAGGAGGGAGGGAGTTTTGCACAATATGTAAATAAGGAAGTGGCTGGAGAACCTTCCAACATTGAGTCTGATTCAATGGTAACCCAAAGTGGTGAGAATCGAGCCAGAGTGAATAACCAGTTAAGTGTTTGGTCAGTGCAAAAGACCCAATAGTAGGCTTGAAACCAAGGAAGGTTCCAACCACCCTTATTCCAGTATGAACATAGCTTTCATGGCTATATTGAGGGTGACCACCTTCCCAGAGAAAGTTACCTGTCATTTTATCAATAAGCTTGAACCAGTTTTTGTCAATACGTACCAGCAGATGAGTGAGGATATGGAAAAGTTTGGGGGACATTGCCATTTTAATGGCTACTATTTTCCAGCCACAGACAGTTTTAGAGATTTCCATCTGTCACATTCAGTACAGAGTTCTTCAATTAGAGGAGTTACATTCAAGGCACTCATCTTAGAAATTTTGAGATATATCATTATTCATAAATATTTTATCTTTTCTGGTGCCCATTTTAGTCCAAATTGGGTAAGCAAAGACTGTGTACATAGGTTGTTTAGGGGCAAGAGCTCTGTTTTGGATTTATAAATTTTAAGACCTGAGATGTGTGCAATATCAGAAATAAGCTGCAGTAGATGATTTGCTGAGGATGGAGCTTGGTCTGTAACCACTAGCAGGTCATCCACATATAAGAGTACCTTTTAGACATCTTGCTCCACTTGAAGACCTATTATAAGTGGGTTTGCCCTGATGGCTACGGCCAAGGATTCAATGACTAACACAAAAAGCAACGGGAAAAGCAGACACCCCTGTCGAGTACCTTTCATTAAGAGGAACGGTTCAGATAATAAAGAGTTAGTTAATACTCTAGCCCTAGGATTGGTGTATAAAGTTCTTACTCCATTAAGAAAGCAAGGGCCAAACCCCATGGATTCTAAAAGTCCATATAGGTAGTTCCACTCCACAGAATTGAACACCTTCTCAAAGTCTATTGCCAGAGCTGCCATAGGGGTTTTAGCTGTTTTTGACATGTGTATCAGGTTAACAAGAGGACAGATGTCTGTACTGCTCCTGCCTTTGATAAAACCTACCTGTGAAGGGTAGAGAAGGGAAGGCAATATAATTTCTAGTCGATAACTAGAGCCTTCAGGAACACTTTACTAACTGTAGTAATCAAGGAGATTGTTCTGTAGTTGGCTGGGTCTGTCAGAGCCTTCCCCTTTTTGGGGGGAGTACCGTATTTGTTGCTGTAGCCATGGAAGGTGGGAAGTAGCCCACAGACATGACCTTGTTGTAAAGGCATTCTAAAATAGGACAAATCATGGGCAATGAAAGTTGTAAAAGTTCAACAGGGATGGCACCACCTCCTGGGGCTTTGCCAGTGTTACTTGCCTTGAGTGCTATTTTCCCAATCTCCTGTAGTGCAAGGGGAGCTACCAATGTCTGAATTTGGGTAGCACTGAGATTGGTGAGTGATAGTGGCCATAAAAATGTCTCAATTAGTAATTTAGAACATGACACGGTTGAACCATATCATTTTTTACAAAAATAATCATAGTTGCATTGATAGCATCCCCTTTGAGCCTAGAGATATAGAGCTCAGCCTTTTGTTTCCTCAGTTGATAGGCTAGAATTTTACTACATTTTTCCTGACTTCCCAATATTTGAGTTTTAGTCAAAATATTGCTAATTCAGCTTTATCAGCTAGCAGGTTATCTATCTCCATGCAGAGTTTAAAAACTTACCAGTGAAGCTTCAGTGTTAGTGTTTTATTTTTTAAGGTCTTGTATTCTGCTTCCCTCATTTTAAGTTTATTCTCCAGCTTGAGAAGTTGAGCTTCTCTTTCCTTGTGCCTACACACAGAATATCCAATAATCAAACCCCTCATAGTGACTTTAAATGCTTCACAGAGAGTGCTAACTGAAGTGTTCCAAATATTACTGGTCTTAAAGAAAGCTTTGGCTTCCTCTTGAATCCAAGAAGTAAATTCTTGATCATGTAAAAGTGGGGGATCCATTCACCAGGAGGGGGATTTGTATTCTGGTGTGCCCACTAGGTCACGTAATTGTACAGGTGAATGATCAGAGAGAATCATTGGCTGGGTATTAATATCTATAACAGTGGAAAGAAAATAGAGAGATGCAGGCCAAAGATCTGTTCTGCTGTATGAGTTATGTTCTGCAGAATAAAAAGTATAATTCTTGGCTCTGGAGTTATGCAGTCACAAATATCTGTAAGGGACTGGTTAGACATCCAAAACTTGACTGCTTGTCAAGATTTAAAATGTGGTTCCCCCCTGCCATGGCTGTGATCAAGAGTGCGGTCCAGAAATAGATTGAAATCCCCTCCTACTAGCACAGGAGCACCTCTCTCATTAAAATGTATTAATTTAGTAGCTAGTTGGTGAAAAAAAATTATGGGGAGTCATCATTTGGCTTATACAAATTACCTAGAAGTAGGTGGCCCTTTCCTGTATCTATCATGACTAACACCCATCTACCATCTGAATCACTTTATGTTTTGAGGACATTCTAGTACAACTATTTATGGAAAAGTATGGACATGTCCCTTTTTATGTTGGCACGCATGTGCGTGCCAGCCAACATATTGCAGTAGTAACAGACTTTGAGGTGCAGTCACTATGGGCGAATGCAGGGCACGCATCAGTAGGTGCATCCCTCATTCCCCAATAAGCCAGCTTCAGGCACTGACACCAGCAGTACATAAAGTAGCCACAAGATCTAAGGAAAGTGCCGCTGAAATGAGAGCCAAGCTCCTCATGTAGCGGCACAATAACATGCCTCCCGACGTGCCTTTCCTGGTGAAGCAGTTCCATAAACATGGCAGCACTGCCTGCCACAGTGCAGAGTGCCGACTTCAGGGGTGCCCAATCCCCTGTCAGCATGCCCTGACCCACTTCACTTGCCGACGGGGGAGCCCATTCCCTGTCGGCATAATGTCCCCCTCCCATTTTAAGTATGTGCCGAGGGGGTGCCCAATCCCACTCAGCATCATGCGCCCCCCAAAATTCTTTCTTTGCTGACAGGGGGCCCAATCCCCATCGGCTTCAGTACCCCCTTCCCAGTGTAATTTGCTGACAGGGGAGCCCACTCCACATTGGCATAATGCTCCCCTTGTTGTGTGCCCAGGAGGGTGCCCAATCCCCCCCGGCTCTTGCCCCCCGTTCGATATGTGACGCCCACAGGGGTGCCCAACACCCTATCAGCTACAGCACCCTAAAATATTCAGGTGGCACCCTGGGAGCCCACTCCAGAGTGCCTAATGCACCTGTGTAAAAAATTCCGCAATGTTTGTTTTCTTCTTAAACCAGTAAAACAGAAAATGGTCCTCACGGTCTGTCCAGCTCCCTCCCCAACCCGCACCCACCCTCTGCGTCACTCCCACCTCACACCCCTCTCACTTTGCTACTTACCTCGAGCCTGGCACAACGATCTCCGGTGGACCGGGAACATGTCTGCACTCTTCAAAGCCGACCGCAAACTGAAGAAATGCCAGTAAGCTGTACAACAGCATAAATTGGGGTTTTTCAACTTTGATGCATATCTCAGCCATTGTTGGGAATTTTAGCACCAAATTTTCAACATTGGGTTATTGGGAAGCCTCCTCATGAATTCAGTCACTGTCATGGTGTTATTCGGTCCCGAAAGGTGATTTTGCGGTCACTGCATGGAATCACCTTTCAGAACCAATCAACGAAAGACAGTGCCACTGTTCATGAGGTGGGCTCTCAAAAAGCCTATGTTGCAACTTTGGTGAAAAAAATAAAAAAAAAACTGTTTTACAAGCGTGTGTTGCACAGTTTCCATGCACGCTCGTAACTTCGTGAATTTGTAATATCTTTCACTACAGATTTTCAACATTGCCATTTTTCTACACCTCCTTATGAACAGTACAGCTGTCATTTTACATATCCTGGCCAAAATATGTTTTTGTGCTTCTGGCACAGAATAGCGTGGTTGCTGTGGGAAATCCATTTTAGGGACAGATTAAGAAAATTACAGTGACCCTGTTCATGAGCAGAGGTTCTAAAATGCCTATGTTGAAAATTTGGTGATGAAAGTCCATAAAATGACTGTGTTATTGAAGCATGCATTGCGCAGTTTCCATGCACTCTTGTAACTTCACAAATTTGCAATATTTTCATGCCACATTTTCAATACTGGCATTTTTTCCCACATCCTTATGAACAGTACAGCTGTCATTTTTCACATCCTGCCCGAAATGTGTTTTCACACCTGTGGTGTACAATGGCTTAGTTGCTGTGGTAAATCAACTTTTGGAACAGATTAACAAAGCCACAGTGCCACTGTTCATGAGGGGACGTCCCAAAATACCTATGTTGAAAATGTGGTTAAAAAAATCTCCAAAATAATTGGGTTACTGACGTGTGTTGCGCAGTTTCTATGCATGCTCATGGCTTCACCAATTTTTCATATTTTCACTCCAGATTTTCAGTGTTGCCATTTTTTTACACCTCCTCATGAACAATACAGTTGTTTTTCATATCCTGCCCAAAATGTGTTTCCGTACCTGTGGCGTCAAATGGCACAGTCACTGTGCAAAATCACCTTTTGGCTAACAAACTGATAGTGACGCTCTTCATGAGGTGGACTCACAAAAGCCCATGGTGATAATTTGGAGTGAAAATACCAACACATACTATGGTGTTAGGGTTTCCAACTATAACACCTCACCCTGTAGAGACTGACAGGTGTCAGGGGTGTCACTTGGGATCATCAGCTGTAATGGTCATGCTATTCCACCCCCCCTATCCCCACCCTGCAGCCAGTGACAGGTATTGAGGTGTGTCTTGGAGTGTTCGGCCCCAAAGTTCACCCCATTCTCCTATACTTCACCCACCTCAGTGTATTTCTTTATGGCATGGGGTAAGTATAAGGCCCAAAGACACCAAAGCACACCTCAACATTTGTCAGTGTCTACAGAGTAGGGTGAGGTAAAATGGCATGAGCATTATAGCTGATGACCCAAAGGCATGCCCGAACGCCTGTCAGTCTCGGCAGGCTGGGTGTGGGGTTGGCATCAGTTCAATACTTCACTGCCATTCCTATTATGCATCTTTAACTCCTGCACTACCAATGCCAATACCAGCGAGACAACATTCAGCATTGACAAATGCTTGTTTTTAACTGGAGCTGAACTATGTAATTCTGTTTCTGCCCATTCTCGCATTAATTTTTGAGCATCAGAGGAGAGTAATTTTGTTTCCTACAATAGGACAATTTGTGCTTTATAACATTTCAAATGGGAAAAAAACGTGTCTGCTTCACCAGGGAATTCATTGCCTTAACATTCCAACTAATGAATTTTATATGCGCCATTATGTTTAGCCATCTGGAACATAGGTTCGGATAAAATCCAGATGAAGCATAAGCAAGCACTTTGAACAACCAAATCAGATAAAGAAAAAAATACCAATATAAATGCCCATACTACAGAAAGAGGTAATTTAACCTTTGCACAGCAGGCCCCCAAGTTAAAGAAGCATAGGCTCTTGTAGCACACTAAGTTAGTCAGAGGTACTGTAAAAAACATTCAATTAAATATAGTACATAAAATACAATATACTATAAAAAAAATTAACTATATCAAATGACTATTTGATCTGAGACAGTAGGTAGTTTATTGGATACCTACCAGTGTCACACGGTTGCCTACTTATTCTCATGGGTAAAGGCCCAGGAGGCATGGTCAAACAATTAAATACAGCTTAATCCACTGTAATGGATCTATGACAGGGATACCGGGTTTCATATATATTATAAAACCTAGTGTCATATTGGTCACCAAAATTATAGGGAAAAGAGAATGTAGGAGCCTGTAGGTCAGGGCTCCATGTCCTTTTCCTGCATAATACAAGAAGTGGGGAGATACGGGTATGAGCAGTTAGGATATATAGGTTTTAGCTAGAATATTATGTTTGCATGTCCCAGAGGTGGTAAGAATACCAACTTGCATGCTGCAAGACTGTTCGCACCTTAAGAAATAATGATACAGTATAAAATATTATTATCCTCATCAGATAAAAGGAGATGTTGAGGAGGGGTGACCTTCAGGGGCCGCTGTTACTAAAATCATGCGTCTGGTTCCTGGCTATCCATGCTGCTCATTGCAGGCACTACCCCCCTCCCCCCCACTCCGGCTTAGGCATAGTGGAATGAGGGCCATCTAGTCCTTTAGGATATTGCTCCCAAAATGCCACCATTATTGCTTAGTCTGATGCAGATCTAAGAGGACATTTTGAACACTTTGTCTCCCTTAGAATGCCTGCTTCTGCTTTCTGCAATACTTAATCTACATTATCATAGGTATCATAGGTAATACCAAGCATTATGAACCGGCTCCTGAAAATATAGGAAGCTGATTGGATGAGGGGGAGCGGCAGGTACTTGCAGCAGTCTACAGTCAGCCTGTCTGTGTTTTGTTTTGTTTGTTTAAATTAAAAAAAGTTTTGTCTTTTGCGGGTCCGTCGTGCATGTGGCGTTCGAGGTGGAGCTGATGGAGATGAAGGTGAGTAGAGATGGCAATCAGTTACTGTATGATTTGAAGAATAGCTTGTATTTTTTTGTTTTTTTTTATTATTCAAAAAACAAAACCGCTACTGGGTTGCATGAGGAAGAGCCACTCTGGTGGCACTTTCAAATAAACCGCATGAAGCAGCAGTTTGAATGATGCAGTCAGTGGCAGTTAGAAATGAGCTGTGTTCACTGGAAAGATGCGCGATCCACAGTGTGTGGTGTGTGGCTCATCTAAAGCGGACGGCTCTAAAGGTGGGTGCTGGGTCTCTTGGTCTGGGAGTACTTTCAGCTGGGCTGTTGTGCTGAGATAACAGCCCAGCTGAAAGTACCTCTCGATCAATCAGGATTAAGGATTGTTAGTACCCATTTCACAATGGACATTTATTTATTTATTTGCTTTTGTTTACCGGGTAAGTCACACTAGACAGCCAAGTGCCTATTTTCAGGTGTGACCCGGGAGGGTTACAAACTTGAGTATACAGATACAGTGATGAATCAATTTTACATACAATGAAATATCAGGTGATATAAGAGAATGATGACCAGTAAAAAGTCACGAACCCGGGGGGGCGGGGTTACAGACGACCCAGGAGAGTTACAAGCTACAGCATACACAAACAGTGAGTGAGTCAAATTTACATACAATGGGAGAGGAGGCGATACCAAATATGGCACTCAAGGAAGAAATGGCACACTTAGCATGATTTGGGTAGGTAGTTAACAGTGTTCAAAAGGTTTAGGACAAGATAGGTACAGTGCACATAATAACCACAACACATGTTCAGTCATATGATAAACCGAAGTAAGTGCCAGCATATGGGGCGGGGGGCCTCGGGACGAGCTAACGAGGATGGGGAGGGAGGGGAAAAAGAGGGCCAGGTGACCCCATTCAAGAAGGAAGACAGGGAGTCAGACTGGAGTAGGGATGCCATTTAGCCATTACTTGACCAGTTGATGGGAGAATAAGTGCAGTGGACCCTGAGGGCACAGAGACCCCCCATGCACACATAGTGCAGGGGGCTACGAGGTGCATGGACAGGTGGAGGAGCCCTTCAGGAAGTTCCAAAGGGAAGTTTTAAAGCCTGGATGGGAGGGGGTGGATTGAGTAAGGGCTGGTAACGAATTCCATAATTTAAGGGCATAGTTGGTGAAGGCCCGATCCCCCTCAAGGGTGCGCATCCTAAGAACTGGGCGATTGAGTGTCGCCCTTGATCTAAGGTGCTAGGAAGAGGTGTCAGGGTTGAGGGGAAGGGCAAAGGCAGCAGGGGTGACTGATCTGACGATGTTGTCAATGAAGTTACCTACTACGAAGATGCGGTGCTTCTCAGGAGGGAACTACTCAAGGCAAGGTGAGTGTAGAGGTTGCAGCGGTGTGTCAGGGGAGGGGCAGAAAGCGCAAAGCGGCAGATGCTGTTTTAGGCCATGTCCCATTTCAAAAGGCTGGATTTTGGCATGGGGGCAAAGGTCACTAGCCTGTAGCAGAGAGAGAGGAGGAGAACACCCCTGGCTAGGGCCACCCAAGCAGCCGGGGTAAGGCAGTTTTTGGCTCTGTAGGCGAGACCGAGTTTAACGTTCATAGCCTTGCAGACGTTTCGGATGTGTAGGGAGAGGTCCAGCTGAGGGTCCAGAGTGACGCCCAGGTACTTGACAGTGGCAACCATCTGTAGGGGCAAGCTGTCAGCCCTGTAGATTAGTAGGGGGGCAGGGCAGGATTTTGTTTTGTTCAGGGAACCAAAGAACATAGCCTGGGTTTTCTTGAGGTTGGTGGTAAGATTGTGTTCAAGCAGACAGTTGGATCCACTTGAAGTCGGAGTTTAGTTGGGAATTGATGGTGACAATGTCATGGGCACTATCCAGAATGACAAGGTCATCGGCATACAGGGTGGTAAGCCCATGGGTGGTGACGGACGGCAGTTCATTGATGAAAAGGGAGAAGAACGTCGGACCGAGGATGGATCCCTGAGGGACCCCGCATTGGACAGTGGTGAGGTTGGAGAGAGTCTGGTTAAATTTGGTGTATTGCTTCCTACCAGATAGGTAATTGAGGAACCAGGCATGGGCAGGGTTTGAGAGTCCGAGGGAGAGAAGAGTGGAGCTAAGGAGAGAGTGATCTACCCTGTTGAAGGCTTTGGAGAGATCCATGAAGATCGCTCCAGTGAGGTTGCCCAGGTCGGTTGCAGTTCTGATCTGCGAGGTGACTACAGCGAGGGTGGTAGCTGTGCTGTGCCCCTTCCTAAACCCATGTTTGGCTGGAGAGAGGAGACTGTGTTCCTGTAAGTACTCGGTTAACTGAGAGGCCACAACTTTCTCCAGAATTTTGGAGGCGGCTGACAGAATAGCGATAAGTCGGTAGTTCAGGGGATCTTTGGGGTTTCCTTGTTTAAGAACAGGGGTAACCTTGGCCACTTTACAGATATCTGGGATGACACCAGTGGTTAGAGAGGAATTGAAGATATGTGTTATTGGCCTGGCTAGAATGCGGGCTCCTAGCCTGAGCAGTTTCGGCTCAAGGCTATCGTGCCCTGCTCCAGTATGAGGGGAGAGGCTGGCAATCAGCCACTGGGTCTCATTGGTAGATACCTGTTGTAGGAAGAAGGAGGGTCGGGTCTCAGGTCTGAGTCAAGAGGTGCTAGGGGACTTGGGTTCGAGTGGTTGAGAGTTTGGGGACTTGGGGCAGTGGGCAGGGAAGGGGGGGCTGTTCGAAGAACATTGCGTTAAAGGTATTAGAAATTGTGTGTGGGCTATTGCAACTAACCCCATCAATGAGCAAGTCCGTGACTTGCACTCTTGCAGAGCCCCCAACCTTGCTTCTAATGTTCTGCCAAAAGCTCCTCGGGTTGCTGGCTGAGGAGAGTAGGGCGGATCGGCAGAACTCACTTTTTGCTGCCCGGATGGCTTTTTTACAGGAGTTTCTGAGGTGCCTGCAGGCAGTGAGATCATTGATGCTTTGGGAGGCCTTGTAGGTTTCCCAGCATTTGGCCCTGAGTTTCATTAGAGAGAATAGGCCCCCATGAAGCCATTTGGTAATGGTGCCCCATACCCTCCTTCTTGTGAGGGGGGCATGTTTGTTCTACACTGGGATGTATTTGGTTAAGAATGCATCCAGTGCTTGATCCGGGTCCAAGGAGGCGGTAACCTCGGACCAGTCAATTGATCTGAGGTCAGTGAGGAAGTCAGGTAGGTAGAATTTTGAGTAGTCTCTCATTTGTATCACTTTACTGGGAATTTTTGCCTGAGAGATGCCCCAAGTGCAAAAGATAGGCGAGTGGTCTGAGATGGCAACAGGTAGGATGCCCGAGGATGTGATCCTGTCAGGTCTATTGTTCAGGACCCAGTCAATCAGTGATCCTTTGTCCCTCTGGGGGGAGGTCCTTGTTGGTTCAGAGATAATTTGGTTCAGGGCAAGGCCTGAGAGCAGTGGCTCATAAGATTTAGAGTTATAGCCCAACCAGTCAAGGTTGAAGTCTCCTATAATAAGGACTTCACTTGTACCCACTCTCACACTAACGCTGTGGAGAAGTGAGGATAGCCCAGGCAGACCACCTCTGGGGGGGTTGTAGCAGCAAATCAGGTGGATTTTCTTTGTGAGCCCAAGTAGAAGAAGGGTGTGCAGGAACTCACATGTCAGGGGGGTGGTAGGCGGGTGATCAATGGCAGACACATTGAGGTGCGCTTTATAGTAGAGTAGCAGCCCACCGCCTCGTTTGTTCCCCCCATGATCACGTCCAATATGGCTGTACCCTGGCAGGGTGCACGTTGCATCAGGAGTGTGTGGCTTTAGCCATGTTTCTGTGATACCCAAGATATCCGGCTTGTAGTGGGCAACCCAGGCAGTGAGCTCAGCAAGGTTGTGTAGGAGGTTGCGGACGTTTAGATGGATGATTTTTAGCCCCTTGGTGGATAGCCATGAGGGGGGGGAGTTGAGGGGGGGCAGGAGGCCAGCCTGGTAGGGAATGCTAGTTCTACCCCTGGTGGGCCCAGGGGGTGGAGGGGACAGCCATGATGGCAGCGTGGTTAGGGGCAGTGGAGGGGCCAAGCAGGGGGCAGAGCAATGCCATGGTAGTGGAAGGATACAAGGAAGTATAACAGCGACTGGGTTGCCACAGCCACCCACAGTAGTCAGTGCAAGGGGCAATATGGGGTGGCTGCAGTGCAGTAATTGTGAACAGCAATGTAACAAGCCTGCAGCAGTGTATAATTTTCTGGAACAGCAGTGTATTCAATCAGCTAGGGAGTTGCAGGAGCTGGAGCTATTAGGTCTGCCCCTAGTGGCAGGATAAGATAACCTGCAGATGGAAAACTGGGCTTAATTTTCAGCCCATGTGACCACTATCAGCCTATTTAAGGGAGAGCCAACCAAGGGTGGTGGTGGGAGCCAAACACATAGCGTTCGACGGGGCTAGGCCATCTGCGATGACAGAAAGCAAGCAGCAACTGCCTTAAACAGAAGGGCTTTTCTGAATTACTGTCCAGATGCAAGGAGGTAGGAATTTTCTTATGTTTTGCAGTTTGGATCCTTAGCGTTTGAAAAAAAGGTGCCAAAGCGCTTAGGGACACAAAGGGAATGCTGCCATCTCTGCAAAACGCTGTGAAATCCTGTTTATCTTGTTGCTGGCACTGTGGTTCCTTCGGTGGGTTGGGGGAGGGCTGTGGAGTGCCCTCGTGACCTCCGCTCCTCAGGGGGTCCGGCTTGGAGGATCGGCGTGTAGCGGGTGCAGGGACTGCCTTCAGGGGGTTGGGGGAGGGAAGTGGAGCACCCTCGTGACCTCCGCTCCTCGGGAGTCCGGGTCTGCTGTGGAGGACAAAGGGAGAAAGTTGGTTTAAGTAGACATGAGGGTGTGGGGAGGAGAGGGGGCAACACAAAGGAAAACTGAGATTAGTCTGCTACTGGTGTGGTGGCTGAGTCACTGATCGTTATGCTGGGCTGGGAGTGGGGACAGGGTAATGGCAGCACAGCAACTGCATTAACAAAACATCAGCAGTAGTTTACACAGATGGGGCCTTGCTAACCCCCCCCCTCGAAACATTAAAGTGCACAAGCTTTTGCTTCTTCTTCCCCCAGCCGGCTTATTACAGGATGGAGCAGTACAATTCTATCCCCTCAAGACTTAAAATGCTCACAACTTTAATTAACATGCATACAGGCAGTGCAGGGGCTTGCAGGGACACAGAATCATTTAGACAAGAACTGCAAAAAAAAGATGACTTTCTTCCCCCACATTTGTACCGCAGGCAGACAGGACAAGATATAGCATAAAATTTACTTTCCTCCCTCTCATCTTATCTTAAAGGGGAGTAGTATAACAATTAAGGAAAGTGCAGCACACACAAGATAAATGCACAATTTTGGCAAAACTTTTAAATAAATAAACTATTTTCACGTCTGCGATGACAGAAAGCAAAAAGCAACTGCCTTAAACAGAAGGCCTTTTCTGAATTACTGTCCAGGCACGAAGTGGTAGGAATTTTCTTATGTTTTGCAGTTTGGATTCTTAGCATTTGAAAAAAGGCGCCAAAGCACTTAGGGGCACAAAGGGAACACTGCCGTCTCTGCAAAACGCTGTGAAGTCCTGTTTACCTGGTTGCTGGCACTGTGGTTCCTTTGGTGGGTTGGGGGAGGGCTGTGCCGTGCCCTTGCAACCTCCTCTCCTCAGGGGGTCCGGCTCAGCTGCTCGGTATGTAGCGGGTGCAGGGACTGCCTTCAGGGGGTTGGAGAAGGGCAGTGGAGTGCCCTCGCGACCTCCGCTCCTCGGGGGTCTGGGTCTGCTTGTTGCTGGCACTGCGATTCCTTCGGTGGGTTGGGGGGAGGGCAGTGGAACGCCCTCGTGACCTCCACTCCTTAGGGGGTCTGGATCTGTGGCTCGGCGTGTAGCGGGTGCAGGGACTGCCTTCAGGGGGGTTGGAGGAGGGCAGTGGAGCACCCTTGTGACCTCTGCTCCTCGAGGGTCCGGGTCTGCTTGTTGCTGGCACTGTGGTTCCTTCAGTGGGTTGGGGGAGGGCTGTGGAGCACCCTCATGACCTCTGCTCCTCAGGGGTCCGGTTCGGTGGCTCAGTGTATAGCAGGTGCAGGGACTGCCTTCGGGGGGTTGGGGGAGGGCAGTGGAGCACCCTCACGACCTTCGCTCCTCGGGGGTCCGGGTCTGCTTGTTGCTGGCACTGTGGTTCTTTTGGTGGGTTGGGGGAGGGCAGTGGAGTGCCCACATGACCTACTCTCCTCAGGGGGTCCGGCTCAGCTGCTTGGCATGTAGTGGGTGCAGGGACTGCCTTCGGGGGTTGAGGGAGGGCAGTGGAGCACCCTCATGACCTCTGCTCCTCAGGGGGTCTGGCTCGGTGGTTCGGCATGTAGTGGGTGCAGGGACTGCCTTCGGGGGGTTGGGGGAGGGCAGTGGAGCGCCCTCATGACTCTGCTCCTCGGGGGTCCGGGTCTGCTTGTTGCTGGCACTGTGGTTTCTTCAGTGGGTTGGGGGAGGGCTGTGGAGCACCCTAGTGACCACCGCTCCTCAGGGGGTCCGGCTCGGCGTGTAGTGTATGTGTAGAGCATATAAGCTCAGTCCTGACCCATAGACACAAACATTGTGGGTGCATCTATAAAAAAACACAATTACGGCATGGAGGTGCACCAGTGCAGGAAGAGCAGCATGTTTACTCTCTTGCAAAAAATACTTGCACCAAACATGATCCTACCAAACCAGGGATTGCAGTTCGCCACAACAGAACGACCTACAATGCTCCCCAAATCGTTTACATGAACTGATCTGTACCAGTGCAACTTGTTTGCAGCCCTCGCAATGGTGCAGATCAGGTTGTGTAAACGGGCCTTATAATCACATATCTGCACTTTAAAAAATTATGCACATTATATGCCTTTTGCACTTTGATGCTGAAATAATGAATTTAACTGTTTGAGTATAACCATCCTTTTACTTGTATTGTATTATTAAATTGACGATTATAAATATGAACTTCCAGTAGGTGGCACACAGCCTTGACAAATGTCTTGAGCGCATGAAACACTGGTGTAACCTTGGTCATCTCATGTGCTGCTGCAGTTGTTTTTATCTACACAAAATAAAGTTTGAACATTAACCAACTAGACCATCTCTTGTGCATACATTGCCATATTAACAAGTGTCCAGCTTTGTGTGAGTATACTGGTACTGCAATAGACCAGTCTAGATCTGATAGTACTACTGGTACTGCAATAGACCAGTCTAGATCTGATAGTACTACTGGTATTGCAATAGACCAGTCTAGATCTGGCAAAAGCGTGAACAATTATGAACATGTCACCCAGCAAAAGACACAGTTTAATCTGGGTGATATTACAGAGATGGAAAAGGCCACAATGGACTACAGCCGAAACCTTTTCTACTGTCAGCTTGCAATCCGTAATGACCCCCAGACTCTAACCATATCCACAGCTACAGTACAAATGTGACACCGTTAAAAGATGGTAAAATGGCATCACTACTGGTCAGTCAACCAAAGAGAATATGACTCAACAAGCATCACCTCTGTCTGGCATGGGTTAACCCTCAGCAAACTGGAAGTAGAAATGCAGCGAAGTAAAATTCTGCCCGTGAAGTGGTCATGAAATGGCCACTTCACATTAATATTTCACTATGTGGAGTGCCCATTTTAAATCCTCACTTCGCCACTTCGTGTTGTAATTATGACTTTGCATTGTGCACTCCACCGACTTCCTCTTTAAGGCGGAGTGAGAATTCACAGGCAGCCCACACACATCACATGGCTTACACGTGTAGGTCACATGCTTCAGGCAGGAGGCTACAAGCAAAAACACTCTCCAATATGGGCTGACTTACACATTTTGCATGAGGTGTGATAAATGGCTCTGCTCTGTGAATGGCTGGGAGTGGGATGTGGATGTGTGATGAAGAGGGGTGCACAGGTAACAAGTCCACAAATGAAGTTATTTTCCCCATTTTACAAACAGGGGTTGATGTACCACTGGCACTAGACATACTGCATTGACCATCACCACCACCACCACCACCACTGCTACTCTGACCATCATTTGACAAGATTTCTAAATCATAATCCTCCCCCTCATCATGCCTGTAGTAATCCTCTGGTGTTATTTTATCACTACTACAGTCATTCCTACTTGGTCTTACACTCATGGAAGGGGATAACATGCTCAGTAAGATTGATGACGAGGGTGAATGCCCCACTATGGCATTAGCTGCCATCTGGTGCCGGGTCCACAGTGCCATGTGCCTGTTCTTAAGATGTGTATGCTGGCCCCCATGCCCAGATGACTCCCCTTTTTACCTCTACTCACATACGCATAGCAAAGCTGGGAAATTGCAATTGACTTACCATTTGCATCTAGGACAAAAAATTCCCAAGCAAGGGATTGTGATCCCCTACTTTTAACATGTCCCTGATGCTGCTTATTGGACTCCAGTTTTTGAACGCCTGAAATGGGGGGGGTGCTACATGATTTTTCAAGCTGGACACACTTGGACTCCAACTGACCATCCCAGCTATCTATGATTATTACTGGGTCATCATCATTATCATCAGCAGGAACTGCTAAACCACAACTTTTTTGAGGAGGGGGGATTTAACGCCAACAGACCCAGACACAGACACCTTGACTTTCTTTTTCTCTGGTTCCCAACAGGGGTCACTGACATCATTATCATATTTATCAACATCATCCGCATCCACATTTTCAGCTTGGATGCTGCCATGTGGAGAGCATGTTCCAACCACAGCACCATCATCATCATCATCACCCGATATTTTTGCACCACACTTTGAATCGTTGGATGGCAAAGGCATGACATCAACAGTGCTGGAAGAAATTTGACATTGTGAGTTATCATTGCCAGAATCAGAATCATGTTCAACTAACATGGGGATGTTAATGGAGAGTATGACATCATCTACACTGTCAGTCACAGCTTTAGACTCAACTACATTTTCTGAAATGGTTAACTGGTCAGAAGTGGAACTTGAGGCAGCAGTTCTCATGCCAGCAGAAACTGCACTAACACCACCAGCTGGGACAAAATCATCTCCTTCAACTACGAGAGAAGCTACAGATTGCGCTGTAAAAAAACATTGATGGAGAAATCCCTTTACTGACATCAGTTATGCACTTCTGCGTGCTACCATGCCCATGGACAGTCTTGCCACTGGCAGCAGTACCATGGACAGAAACAGCTTTTCTTGCACGTCTCTTTGCAGGCATTTTGGGGGATCACCAAGAAAATTCTAAACAAATTTAAATTTCTGAACTTTCAGTCTGGGCCGGTGGAGGTGAATTAAAAAAAAAAACAGCTGCGGATTGTAGATGGAGACTGGGTACTAAACAAATGCAAAAGCACAGACAGATTAAGATTGCACTGCGCAATCAAGAAGAGATGCAGATGCAAAGTCACAACAACACCTTAACCAGTGCTCACAAGTCACAATCCAATCTAGAAAAGAATGCCTTTTGCCATTTGGGGGTGGGGGTGGGGGGTGCAGTGCACTTCAGTAACAAACCATAACCAAGATACCACAAAGCAGTACAAAATCACACAGGTGCAGTGGATAGCAGGTTCACACTGCTGCAATTACTCTGTGACACAATAACATGTGTTTCATTTGATGGCACACATCGCACACACACTCACATACACACTACAAGTAATGTGTAGCAAATTGAAAACTTTAGTAATATAACCAAATCTTTCAAACAAACTGAAATTATACACTGCTGCACCACAACAATCAGCAAAAAAAGTCAAGAATTGCTGAAAATATTACTGTGTGTACAGTACATTAACACAGTTATACAAAAAAAATATAACCAAAACAGAAAGACTGCCTTTTTCTCCACGTTTTAACCTACCTCCACCACAGATATGCCCTCCCCAAAGCACACTTCAAGTGTCTGTCAGTACACAGACTGAATGCTCTAAATTAACATTCAAAATCCATGCATAAACAATAAACACTCAATGATATGAGCACAGGGGGTTTTCTACAATCAGTGTACTAAATTCTGAGCAAATAAAATGGCTCAAAAAGGCTTTTTTAGCAGCTTTTAGAGGATTTGAATTGTAGAGCTCTGAGAGAAAATTTTCTCCATCTACCACTACACACACGCTACACAGAACTGAGGCTGTGCAATCCCATGAATCACTACAAAATTTGCCTTGGAGCTTAATAACAAGGCGAAGTGATGTGAAGTACATTGATTTCTAAGTACTTCACATTAAAATTGGTGCAGAAGTGGTTGGGGGAAGGCAGAGTAATGCAAAGTCATTGTTATCAATGGACTTCACATTCCTCATTATGACACGAAGTACTCTGCTTCATGTTGCAGATTACTTCGAGGATTCCACCTTATTCTGCAAATTGCTTCACGGAGCAAATTTGGCCAGTTCACCCACCCGCTAACTGGAAGTCATCCAGTCATTGATTTTATGAAGATAACAACTCAGCACAGAGCCTGCATTAACCCTGTCAAGTATACAGAACAAATATAGCTGGGTGTAATCAGCACAGCGGTGACTCTCCAAGCCAAACCATCTTATGATCTCACCCACCGCCTGCATGTACAGCACGTGTTGAACAAACCACATGGGTGTGAGTGTCAAACATTTGGGCATTCCACAGTCAGGCACAGCAGTTCCAGAAATGGAATTACCCAGAACACAGTGCTGTGCTTTATTCATGAGACAGGTCTCAAACCAATACAACACCATGCTGGTTAATCACACTTAGTGCCTTCGGCAGTCCACGAGCACCTTATGATCCACCAAGTCAAATGCATTTGAGACATCAACAAGGATCAAGATGGATGGTATCCTCTGTTTCTTGTGATCAGGAGATCATGAAACACCTTAACAGCAGCAGTCTACATGCTGTGGTGGATCTAAACCCAGACTGGGGAGGCTCATAATGTCCTTTTTTGAAACTCTAGCTGTGTTGCCACCTTCATTTCAAAAACCTTCCAAAAAGGGAAGGACTGATACAGATGTGTAATTCACAAGGTTATCAGGTTCTAAGAGTGGCTCCTTTAAAGGGCAGCTGACACCTTCAAGAGAGCTTTAACAAAACATAATATTTAGATAAAGTTCAGCTTGCATTTCACATTAGTTCTTTATTCCTCCTCCCCATTATTTATTGCTGAGGTCATTTGCATGAAAACAGGCTTTTTGCTTCTGAAGAGTTCATCTTTTTCTGTTGCTGTCTCCCTACCTGAGGTCATAATGCACTGCTTGTGACAGCACAGTTACTCTCATGGCAACAGATTGTGATGTCACAACAGTGCATTATGACTTGAAGTAGGGAGTAAGCTATAGAGGCAGATTAACTTTTAAATAACTGCGGGGGATATAAATCAAGTATCCATGCACATTTTCTCAGTAATAAATAATGGGGAGAAGAAATCTAGAATATATGTGAAATACAAGCAACATTTTACCTAATTATTATGTTTTTCAAAGTTTTCTTTGAGGTGTCAGTAACTCTTTAAGAGGTTTCGCCACAGCCCTTTTTTATAGCAGGGGGAAAACTCCTCCTCCTTCAGGGAACAGTGAACACCTGACACAGTGATAATTGGACACAGGGTGTCTGGCTAGACATTAAGCAGTCAGGTAGGCCTGGGGATCAACATACAGTATGTGGTTATAGCCACAAGATTACCTGGAACAAATATGTTCTGAATTGATTGCACTTTTTTCTAGACCACCTGAAGAGGCTGGGCTACTTTGCAATGTAGCATAGCACTGAAACAAAACAAAGTGAAATGGCTACTGAAAATTTATTTATTGAAATGTTTCTCCAGGAAAGACACACTGAACAAACAGGTTGCGTGTCTCATGGTGTGTCCTGACATAAAAACATAACATAAAACATAAAATAATGCTGGATCAAATGTTTCAACCATCAAGTGTTCTTCATAAACAATCCACAAAATAAAAACAACAGCAAGCATAGTCTGTTTAAATGTGTTCAGTCTGTACTGATAACAGCCAAATATATTTACTGTAAAAC
This sequence comes from Neoceratodus forsteri, assembly GCA_016271365.2. Lineage (NCBI taxonomy): Eukaryota > Metazoa > Chordata > Ceratodontiformes > Ceratodontidae > Neoceratodus > Neoceratodus forsteri. The sequence continues at coordinate 758,912,703 of CM057455.1, read as the reverse complement.
TTTAAAACTTTAACAAATGCTCCCTTCGTGTCCTTAGTGTTTGACTTGCTACAGAAGTTATTTTGTTGCTGGTGTTGTCCCTGCTTTATTCTTTTTGTTACACTCTTTATTTTTGGGGTTTTAAAATATATTCATGTTACAAACATTGGGTGGTATATTCAAAGGGGTTGCGCATGGCGCAACAGTGTTGCACCACATGCAACCCACTGATGCGCCCTGGCGCGATATTCAAAGGGGGATGGTGCACTGCACAATTTCCTATGCACTGGGGCACACCAGTAATGTATGCAGCGCTAGTGCGGGGGGTGTGCCCATGCATATGAGGCACATCCTGATATTCAGCCCGGGATGTGCGGCGCATATGCAGGCACAAACCCACCTTGCACCGCACGGGGGGGGGGTGCAAAGATCTGCCCATAAAAAGCAGGAGCAAGCTGGTGGACACCCACAGGTAGGCCACTGCATTGCTGTGCGCAACACGGCAGTTGCCTGCTGTGTGTGGCCACCCGACCTCCTGGGACAAAGTCCGGGCATCGTGCTCCCCCCCCCCGTCCGATCGTGGGCATAAGTGTCCATACATATCCCTGGTGGTCCAGTGGACCCTACCCCATCGCCCGATCACAGGCGTATAATATAGAAAACCCTGGTGGTCTAGTGGGCCTACTCCCTTGCCCGATCATGGGCTGTGGTCAAAATCACATTCTCTGGTGGTCCAGTGGACTCAAGCCCCAGCCCAATTGTGGGCAAATGAAAATAAATGTCCCTGCTGGTCCAGTGAACCTGATCCCTAGAACAGTTGTGGGCTTTAGTTGTAAATATAATCCCTGGTGGGCCAGTGGTACCCCCCACCCCACGCCCACTCAGACCCACCACCCGCTCCCCACCGGTCAGCGGAGGTGGCAGCTCCCACCACTAAGCCTCCCAGCCACCCAGCTGACTGACAGCGTACAGTACTGCTATATACTCATTGGTCCCCTGCATGGTCCAATGGGCATGCAGACATATGATTACACGAGTCCCAAAATGTAAATGGTTCATTCACATTTCGATCAGGTACATAGTATAGTCTGCATGCCTCATTGGCCCATGAGGGGACCAATGGGCATACAGCTGTACTGTACACTGTCAGTTGGCAGGTGGCCAGGCGGCTTGTGGTGGGGAGCTGCAGCCCACCATTGACTGGGGGGAAGCGGAGTGGTGGGTCTGTGTGGGAGAGTGGGGGGGGTACCGCTGGCCCACTGGGGGATTATATTTACAACTAAAGCCTGTGATCGGGCTGGGGATCTGGTCCACTGGACCACCAGGAAATGTGATTTTAACTACAGCCTGCGATCGGGTGGGGGGGCAGGTCCACTGGACCACCGGGTTTTATTAATTATACGCCCACAATCAGGCGATGGGGTAGGGTCCACTGGACTGCCAGGGAATTTAAACTTTACTAAAGCCCACGATAGGGCATTGGGTGCATTGTCTGCCATAAGGAAGCGCCGGTCCCTCATCTGGCTGCAGCATGGCAGGGCACCAGGCACAAGTCGCCGGGGATCAGCGCACCTGCATGCAAATGGGGCTATTTGTGCCTAGCATGCATAATGGCCTCATTTGCATGCCCAGCACTGAATATCGCAGTTGATGTGCCTAGCACACCCGCACTTGCGCTGGCATATCCCCCTGCTCCTCGCTTGTCACTTATGCTGGTGCAGTGCCACTGCACCGTGCGCAGTGTGGACAGCCCCAGCGCCATATTCAACGGTGCTGTGCCATGGCACAACACCGTTGAGTATCGCCCGGGCCGTGCCCTGGTCATCCCAGTTGGGCTGCGCCCAGGCTTGTGCCCATGCCTGGTGCAGTCTGAATATCCCACCCTTTATGTTTAACATATGTGTCACACCTGAGCTCCAGTAACTTATTTTTACTAGGGGTGCATATTGAATTTGAATCTGCTGTTGAATACCTCAAATACCAGGCATATTCAATGAACAACTGAATACCTGAATACTGGGGTGTTTTCATAGTATTCAGCAGCACATATTTGACAAGACTTTGAAATCTCAGGAGATCTCCTCAGTCAATCCCCAGGCTGCATCGAGAGCTTTACCTTGTGACCTGCTGTAGTGCAGAGAGACACTCGAGCTGAGAGGAAGTTGTTGCTTTCTGTGAAGGAGTTGAGTTTTCTGAATCAGATTTAATAGTCTTTGAAGACTTTTTCTTGACTTGTCTGTTTACTGAATCTTACTGTCAACTGTGGTGCTCCACTTGACTGACTGATTGATTGCTAAGTAATTGTTTTTTTTGGTTTTGTTTGTTTACAACAGGGCAAATCATGTTGTAGTCTTCAGACCAGGGTCTGTCTCTTGCTTGCTGGATAACTGTCTGAAAAAAGGCCTTGCTCCTGTGATTTCTTCAGACTTAGACTTACAGTGCTGACAAAACAATGCATTTTTTGAGGCATGCATGGGATGGATAGACCACTGATCATTGAAGTCCAGATGGCCACTAATGCACCAATATCAGCTTTGTGGTGACATGAGTTATGCGGAAGTTGGAATGAAGCCATAAAATGTCAATGATTTGGTAACTACAACAGACTATATTGAAGATCCAGAATCAATATCGCCATAAAAGTGACTATATAGTCATGTGGGCTTTTATTGTACACAAATAGTATGAAGTTAGTCCATGAAGTAGGCATTCCCTAACTAACTATATTAGTGAAGGGCTGAGGGTTCTATTTGTACAAATTTTAATTCACTACTACACTTTTGGCTATTGGCACTTTCCTACCTTGCACCTCTGTTTTGAACTTCTTAGTGCGCACTTTATTATGGGCAGTTTGAAAAAGTTGTGGTGTCTCTTTAAGTTTGAGATGGGGTTAGTAGCTATGGTTACTAAGCCACCATATAAAGGGCAGATGAATATGGGTAAACTATGCTCCCAGATGAAAGTAGAGAGGAGCAGTGCCACCAGGATCACAGTTTATAATAGGAGTATTCAGCCAGGGCCTTGGCAGTTAAATGCAAGCAGCTTCTCTGAGCATGATGAGTGCAGTGAGGCAATGTCTTCTGGATCATAATATGCTCCTACCCCAGAAGATTTAAAAAGGCTTGGAGATGTGATCCATGACACATCTCCGAGAACAGTGATCTGAGTGAGTCTGAGGATGCTGAAACTAAGTCATCACCTCATTCCTCAAGGAAGCAGTCAGGTGACAGGTCAAAAATGAGCCAAACAAATCAGCTGCTGAAGCCAAGCAAAAAACATCTGCCGCTTTCTTCCTTATCCATCACATCAACCTCCTGCTAAAAAAAACTAGGTAGTCCGTCCTAAGTTTTACTCATCCTAATGGTTCTGATACCACATCTGGGGCCTGATTCACAAAGTCCCTAGAACAACGCAAGGTGCCTGCATCAAACTAAATGACGCAAGTGACATCTTGCATCAAAAACGCCCCAGGAGCTATTCAAAAAGGCAGTCTGCATCAAACACAGGCTGCATGCACCAAAGGGGGCTTGTGCCAGCCTTGCCCCCCCAAAAAATGGGTTGCGGTATGGTGCAAGGGGACTTGCGCCAGACGAAGGCTGCCATGTCCCCCATATCAGTATTCACAAAACCCTCCCAGAAGGCAACATTCTAAGTACCTGTAAACCAGCCAGAGCTGGTCTAAGGGTACTTCAAATGTCCTCTGAGAGAGTTTTGACAGTTGCAGCAATGTTCTGTGGCTCCACCAGCCCCCAGTCTTGTTAATAGATAAAAACTCTGGTGGTCCACTGGACACCCGATCAGCCCAGTTCCCATTTATTAAATAAAAGAAAATGATCACTGGTGGTCCAGCAGACCCTCCCAAGCCCTGATCCCTGTTAATACATAAAAGTCCCTGTTGGTCTAGTGGACCCTTGATAAGCCCCCAACCCCATTTATTAAATAAAAAAAAATCTCTTGTGGTCCAGTACCCCCCTCAATCCCTGATCCCCATTTCCTATACACATCCAACCTGTTGTACTAGTGGACCCCCCACCCCACAGGTAGTGCCCCATCACCCTGCTCCCTGTCTCATTCCACAGCCAGGGCCCAACACAGTCATCCACTTTCCTCCTCAGCCGGGTGCAGACTGAGCTGTCAATTAATGAACTATATACAGTGCACATGCGTATTGTATATAGTCCGCTAACTGACAGCTCAGTCAGTGCCCAGCCATGGTTGAGTGCGGAAGGCTGTGCCGGGTGCTGGCTCCGGAATGGGAAGGGGGAAGCAGGGTGGTGGGGCATTGCCTGTAGGGTGGGGGGTTCACTAGACCACCAGGTTGGATGTGTATAGGAAACAGAGTTTGGGGCTTGGGGGAGTTTGCTGGACCATCAGGAATGTTTTTTTTTATTTAATCAGTGGGGTCAGGTGCCTGATCGGGCGTCTGCAAGATCACCAGAGATTTTTATATATTTACAGGGATTGGGGCTTGGGGGGAGGATCTGCTGGACAACCAGTGATGTTCTTCTTTTATTTAATAAATGGGAACTGGGCTGATTGGGGGTCCACTAGACCACAAGTGTTTTTATATAGTAACGGGGATGGAGGCTGGAGGGGGGAGCAATGGCCACTAGGAACTGCTGTCCATGGTGCCATTGCCACATGACTGCCCTGCAGCTTGCAGCACACCTTTCTGATGCACTATCTGTTTGGCACAGGGCCAGGGTTGCCGCAAGCTGTGAGACTTTGCTGTCTGGCCCCTGCCTGATAGTGAATGGGGTGCAGGGTCCTTGATGCACCAGTGGTTGGTGCAAGCTGCATTTGGCGCAGCTTGTCCCAACCTTTGTGAAGTGGGCCCCTGCTGTCATTTCACAACAATCTTCTGCACCACTCCAAACTGAATATAGGGGTTGTGGGTGCAAGCGGCATATAAGTGGGTTGAAGTCAGATACAATATCTAGTTCCAGTGATATCTGGACATATTTTTACGAGCCAGAGGATGATAAAAGGAGAGTTGTGTGTTCATACTGTGCCCAGACTCTCAGTCATGGTAAAAATGTTAATAAACTGAGCACAACATGTCTTTGGAACCACCTTCTGAAAAGGCATCCTGAGGTGGCTAATTTGAATAAAGCCCCTGCTGGTGTTGTCTCTTCATGCCACTGCAGCCTGTATTAAAAAACCAAAACAAAATGAGTTCCTGACTCTGCTGCTGGTGCTGCTGGTGGTGATGGTGGCAGAGGCAATCAGCAAGTGACCAAACACCAGAAAAATCTTGTTCCTTGCACACGTACTTTGATAGGCACAACATCAAGTCTCTCACAAACCAGTTCAGATGGTGAGACAGGAGATATGCAGTTCATGGTGCCCCCCCCCCGCCCCAACAGCCCTAATCACCCATATTTGTCCACAATGGAGAAATGGCCAGGTGTCAGGCTGTGCAATTTCAAAAGTCAACTCTCATAATAAAGGAAGCATTTCAGGCCCACGCAAAGATCTTGCCAACTCACGCCACAGCTGTTCAGACGCAGCTCATGGGTGAGATGATTGCACACTGGATTTGCAACCTTTTTCTATTGTTGAAGATACTGGATTCAGTAAATGTCTAAAGCTTTTGCAGCCTCTGTACCACATCCCATCACAAACTACTTTTTGTTGTACAGGTATGGGAAATGTCTATGAGGCTTGCCGCAGTCAAGTGGAGAAATTTCTGAATCAGGCTGTGGGTAGGGTTTTGTACTGCACATCTGTATGGATCAGTACAAACTTACTACATGCATCACTCTTACTCATAGCAAACTGGTGTTTTTCTGCACCAGTAGCACATGGTGGCATAACTGATGTAGACACCTCCTCCTCTTCCTCTTCCTCTGGCCTTGGCTGTAGCGATATCCCATCCCACTGGATGTGTGCTCTTCTTAGTGTTGCAGGCCTTCCATGTGAACACACCAGTGTTAGCATTCTTATTGTACAGTACATCTCTACAAGAAATGCTTGATTCCTGGATTAGCACAACAGGTTTGCATGTTGGGTCCTTTATTACAGATAGTATGAAGAACATGGTAAAAACAGTTTATGATGGCCACTTCCAGGGAATCCGATGCTTTTATCATACAATGAGCCTTGCGGTCACTGGTGCTCTTTCGAGCAGTGTGAATGGTTCTCGTATTGTTGATACTTGAAAAGATATTTGTAGCCATTTCCATTATTCCTCTAAGGCAACCAGAGAGATTCAAACTGTTCAGAACCACTGTCATTTGCCAAACCATCAGCTAATCCAAGATGCCAGTACAGAACAGAACAGCAAATTTTATATGCTGCAATGCTTGCTGGAACAGAAGTGTGTTCTACATGAGTTATCCATCAAGCAGGATATTGGTAGGGTACTGCTACACCTGGATTTTGGAGCATCATTGAACACATGGTCCAGGTTCTGTCTCCCTTTGAGAAATCCACTTATGACCTCAGCACCAATGCAACTTCACTGAGTCAGGTCATTCCAGCTGTCCATCTCCTCATGCCAACCATGGAGAGCTTCCAGGAGTGAAGCACTATTGACTTGTTTCAAGAACCCATCAAAGAACTCATTGAAGGGCTTAGTAGGGAGTTAAGAACATAGTTTGCAACTGTACATGACAATACTAGTTATGTGTTTGCAACGATGCTAGACCCAAGATTCAAATGTGAGTCATAAAGGGAGTGAGTACCACCAACAACTGTGTAGTGAACTTCAGGGAGCCATGAGGCAGATAGACCTGTTCCATTCAGAGGATGCTGGTGCGTCACACAGTTTGGGAACAGCTGGAATGAGTGGTACTGGCAGCCCAAGTGACAGCGGTGTAGGTGGTGGCATGCCACTGACAGTGAGGTTGCCTGCTGATGCAGGAAGACAGGGAGAGTCAGCAACAGAGGCCCATGATGCTATGCCTCAGATTACAAAAGCGCATCATTATGATTGGTCACTGCGCACGAGTTTTATGCTGAACAAGCAGCAGAGGACATGCTTGTTGTCACATTCTGCTGAGCAGATGCTCACTAATTATCTGGATGAGCCAACTGTGGACTTCAATGTTGACCATCTTGCCTATTGGAACACCAAAAAGCATTCATATTCTGCCTTGTTCCAAATTGCATGTAAATGTCTTGTATGCCCTCAACAAGCTACCCTCAGAGCACCTCGTCAGCACTGTAGGAGATATTGTTCAGCTACATCACTTCCATTTGCAGCCTGATCATGTGAAGTAGCTCCGTTCTTTCTATTAAGCTCAATATGCATGTGCTGGATTCTTTTACGTGAACAAGGTGTACTAGTCATAGCCTAACAACGTGCTGTCACTGCCTGCCAGCTTTGAACTTTGAATTGACTATAACTTTTGCTCTTGATTTTATTGACAAAGATTCTGGATAATGGTGTTGAATGTGGTTGTGCTTGCCACTCAGTGTTTTGACTGACCTTATGGCTTTATGACCACTGCTGCTGTTAAAATGACAATGATCTTGGAAATGACTGAAAATCTTGTTCTTTTTCTTTTATATGTTTGTTTATGTATTTATTCATTTCATAATTACTGGTGTGCACTTTTTCCTATACGGAAACCCAGTTGTAATGTTCCATTATAACCAGCTGGTTATAAGAGCAAACACACACTTGGTTTCCCTCGGCCCACGCATGCGCCACTTGCTGGTCTTCCTTAACTCTGGAGCAATACAGCCGCAGACTTCACCACTCCTCGCAGTTGGGAGTAACTTGATTATTTTTATTAAAAAAAGAAGTCTCATTCTCCACCGATCCAGAAAAAAAAGGGGAATCTTTAAACAGGCACTGGATTTTTGCTGATTGGGTGCATAAATATGTACAGATCTAAGACAACTACATAGGTGAGACAGTAACTAGACTATTAGTACACTACTACATGGTCATCGGCAGGCATAAGCTCAGTATTTTCCAAAGTACTGTGCAAAACAGAAGGGGCAACAGACTGCATACTGACAGTCATCAAACAATAACTATTTTATTGTAAAATGTATTTCAGGGTATTATTTAACTCAAAAAATTGATTCGCATTTTGCTCATAAAAGTTCTAAAACATTGTGAAAAAGCATAGCACTTGCCTCACTGTGTTTAACAAATATAACACTTCTAGAAAACCCCTATAAATGCTTTCTGTACAGTTAGTATTGTCCCAAGAAAAAAAAACTGCTAACCAATTATTTAAAACCCTATATTTGTTGTGGTGTGCCTGTCTTATTTAGACTTTTGTGACTAATGTTGGGGGGCAGCAGGATGCTCTGAACTATGTGGTGCAGCAGTTCCTTTGTTTAAGTGTTCCTTGGCTGACTGAAATAAAAAAGCAAGTATTAGCTGATTAGAAGAATTTCTTTTTTTAAATTGTATTCTGTCCTCCATCACCTCCCCAAGCCCCGCATCATCGGGAGCACCAGTGGAGTCTGCCCTGCTTCTGTCACCTTACCTTGGCCATCCAGCTTCCCTATGGAGCCACGGTTCTTCCCCCAGGTGGCGACGAGGTGGGGCTGCTACACCCTGAACAATTCTGATTTCATCAGGATCTTGGCCGTCCAGGTAGATAAGAGTCATTAGAGGTCTGCTCCGGTGTTCCATCTTCTCAGATCCTGGACAGCATTTTCCCAGTTTCTGTGGATGTGACATGCTCCCTGGATGTCAAGGCACGACCGCTGATGTCCATCACGTCCTCCCCTTCTGTCTAACTGGATGCTTGCTGTACCCTAGGCCTCCGCCTGAGGACAGTCAAGTGCCGAGCCACTACCCTCTCCTTTCCTGGAGAAGGCATGCAGTCCTTAGGATGCTCAACCTTCTCCCCCCCTCTGTCCCTCAGACTTCCTGGGCTCGTTCCTGAACCTGGGTCATCGGTGCATGAGCAGTAGCGCTACCACTGTGCCAGTGGGCCAGTTTTGATTAGAAGAATTTCTATAGGTTCTTCTCAGCTGCAAATAAACCACAATTTGCATTGGATGCTGGAAAAGAGAAAATGCAGCATGTGCATGATCGATGGTTCAAAGGAGGAAGTAAAGCATTACAAACTCTAAAAGCATTTAAAATGTAAGCAACTTCCAAAAAGTAACCAGTACATTTTAAATTACTTAAGATACACTTCTCAAGGACTGACTGAACTGCAGATTGTGAGATCCTGGGAGCAGTCTGAACAGCTAGCTTAGCTGATAGTGATTTCTCTTGGGAGCCACAAACTGCAATCATAATAGTGAATTTTTCACTCTAACAGGGTATGTAATAGTGAGGAAGCATTGTAGTCAGAGCATACAGAGTCCTATTGCCCCCCCACCATCTGACCCCAAAACATGGCTACGCTCTATTGTCCTCACATTTCTGGACTACAGGGTGAAAATGAAAACCCTATGAATTTCTTGGAACAGAAACAAGGCACTGTTTGGGGACATGAGGCTTTTCTATGAGCTTGATTTCAATCCCCTTACTCTGCTCAAGAGATGCACACTGTTTGCCATTCAAAAGTAGGCCTCCCTTGTAATCCCACAGAATGGGAACAGTGGTGACTTACAGTAGCTGCCCACATAAAATGGCCCCCCTCACATTTTTTTTCTTTGCTTTTCTGTCTCACTTACATGGGCTGGAAGGGGATATAAACTTAATTTTGTGCACTACATGGCTCATCAGACTACACAAAACAGTAAGGAACTTACCCTTGGAAAGTCTGATGGGCAACACAAGACAAGAATACAGAGACTTCACAAGACATGTAACAGAACTGATAGAGAGTTGAAGTTCTGCTGCCTTGAACAGGTGTGGATCATCAGCTTCCATGATGCCTTGTATGAATGGGGTTATGACCTTTCAAATGGCATCAAGCAGAGTCTCACACCAGGGCAGAACAGAGTGAAGCAACCTCATTTATATTGAAATTAAGATGACATTAGAAGTATGAAAGAGAGGGATTTATTGTTCATGCCCACAAATTATGCAGGGGTAAAGAAAAAAAAAGGTTGAGGGTACTTTTCCTTTAAAAAGTCTATATGTAAATACAACTGGGATCCTTTTTATCCTGCCATACCTTGTTGAAAAGATATGCTTAATATTCTCTGCGTGATTTTGGAACCAAGGGCTTTCATTTCTTAACTGTTTCATTGTTTCCAATTCATACAAGTATCCACATCCATGGTTTTCATTTTTCCCAATATTTGGTTCCCCAAGCTGAGACCATTTTCAGATAATCTTCTGTACCAAAAGTTTCCAACGCTATCATCCCTGAAAGACAATCTACATCCATTTTCATTATTCTTACTAAATACCTAACAACCATGAGTAAGCATTGACTTTCAATGGATGGCAGATTTACCTCAGCTCTTAAGTGGACCTCAGGCCCATGAAGGTTTCGGAGACTTTCAAGACAAACACAGGTCTGAGAGCAATGAGAATGCTGTGTTTTGCACACTTCAAGTCATACTAAGGATTTGCAAATACTAAATGCTAGTCACAGTAACCCAGATAATATCCCTTTCGTAAGTAAATAGAAAAACCAAAAACATATCCAGATCATCTGAGCCACCAGCACCCGTTCAGTGGATAGTTGGCAGGTAATCCAGGTGAGATAAAGAACATACTGTCTAAAATGTCATGGGAGAGCTGACCTTGTTGGGGGGAGGGCTGAGATGCTGAGTGTCTCACCTCCTGCCACACTGATGACTCCGGTACAGGAATGGACATGGGTTGCTTGGGGTCCAGCCAGGGGAGAGATGACTGAGAATCCCAATGACAGTTCTTCTCCTTTGGGGACATGGGTAAGGGTGTCCCGCAAGTTGATTGCCGCCTGGAGGTTCTAGGTAGCAACGCAGGGGATGCCAGAGAAGGTGTCCTACCCAGTTGATGCGGAGGGTGTCTCCAAGGAAATGGAATTCACACAACACATCACTGCATGTGCCAATGATAAAATCTATCCAATATTCCTAATGATACCGATTATGCAAAAACAGTGTTTTGCATGGTTTTCATTCGCAAAGAAACAAGTGTACAGCACTCTTTAGTTTGTGTTCCAGTGAGAAAGTGACAAACAATGCAGTCTAAACTGGAGCAATAAAGAGGTGATAATTATCAGACCTGGGAAGTAGAAACATAGTTTCAAGTTTATTAAAAAAGATCAGATTATTACTATTCCTTACACAATGGCAATATTCAACATGTACAGTATCAAATGGATTGAGTAGTTCACTGTCACAATCAGAGCACTCCTAGATAAAAGTGACAGAGCCATAGATGGCTGTTTAAATATTCTTCAAATGTCTATTTTAAAAAGCAAGCTTTAAATAATTTTTGGTGTTTTCCTGAAAATTACAAATTACAGTTTTTGGCATGCATGTGTTCAACCACAAAGCCCCCAGCATATTACTGAAAAAACACCAAACAGCAAGGCTTTCAAGCTTGATTGAAATGAACAAAAAATCAGGATGAGAGCCAGGTTACTTGTATTTGATAATGCACTCATTATGCAGTAGAGTCCTGTTTTACATTAATCTTGCAGATGTCCAGAGTTTCTTTTCTGGTGATTTGCAGACATCTCTTAAAAGCAAGTCATGTGTGTAACTACAGGCATAGTACATATTTTGAGATCATGATTGTTTTAATTGTTCTTGATTTACTATATGTATCTCCACTGCCTCTTCTTAATATATGTTGCTGTGTTCCTGTCATCTAACTCTCTTATGTATTTTTTTCTTATTATAATTACTGGCCATCTCTTTTATGCACACACAACTGTGTTATAATTATCCATTGCAACTGGCCATGTGTTATTAAGAACTTCCAATCAAGCGCATGTCTCTCAAAGTGTATAATACACTCAAAGCCATTTTCAATAACCACAATCACTCAAAACAGTTTATTCATGATACTTAAACCTTTCACCACGACTAAATCAATATTAAGTGGTATCTTTTCCTTCTGTCTAACACATTTTCAATAAAACCAGCAGCCTAAAAGTAAGAAATAAATGTTTCTTGTTTCTTGAGTCAGTTGAACCAGCAAAGTCAATGGGACCAGCAATTATAAAAAAAAACTCTAGCAGGAGCCAATATGGCTGCAAAATAATGGTATTGTGTGCACTGAGAAATGTGTAAACTAGCAATTTCTGCACTAACCACTGAGCCACCTAACTGCAATTTCTAATTATGGCAATACACACACACTAATACATATATACATGCAGTATATGCATATATGTTTCAGTGTAACACAACAGTGCATTGTCTATGCACCTTTTTACAGAGAAAAAGACATTGAGGGACTGTTTTCTTTTTTTCAGGCTCCAAGGGACTTCGGAGGTTGGGGGGTTACCACTAGACACCTTATTTAAATCAGCAATGACATGCATAAGTCTGAAACTGATCTAGATAGCAGGGAATATAGACTAGCAAATTTTGCACTAACCACTGAGCCACCTAACTGTACTTTATAATTGTTGTACTACACACACACTGACTAATGCATATACATATATATGCATATATATTCTAATATAACATAACAGTGCACTGTCTACACACACAGAGCATTGCCCTCCCCACCACACACACTCTAAAACACATGCACTGAATTATATATCATTAATTTACTTCTACATCTAACCCTGACTTTTACTGTATTTAGGATGAGCACTGTGTTTTGCACTTACTCATTGTACTAATCTACGGCATGACTGGGTAATTGAAGTAGTGGACCAGGGAGGTGCAGTGGATGTGGCCTCTCTGGACTTCAGAAAGGCCTTCAATTCATACCCCATAGAAGTCTGATTAACCAGCTGTGTAGCCTAAGGGAGGACTCTAAAATAGTTTTCTGGCTCGAGAACTGGCTGAATGGCAGGAGTCAGAGGGCTGTGATAAAAAGGGAGTATTCTGGAGAGGGAGAGGTAACGAGCATGGTGCCACAGGGGTTGGTGATGGGGTTGGTCCTCTTCAATGTCTTTATTGGGGACATTGCAGAGGGACTGGAGGGGAAGGTATGCCTCTTTGCAGATGATACAAAGGTATACAATAGAGTGGACAAGCCAGGTGATGTTGAAAGAATGAGGGAAGACCTTAAAAAACTGGAGAAATGGTCTAAAGAATGGCATCTGGGATTCAATGCAAAGAAGTGCTGAATCATGCACATAGGGCACAAGAACCCAGGAGCAAAGTACAAACTAGGTGGGGAGGTACTGACAGTCACAAAGCAGGAAAGAGACCTGGGAGTTATCTTCTTGGAGGACCTAAGAGAAACTAGGCAGTGCAATAAGGTGACTGGGCTAGCCAGATGCTTGGATGCATAGGCAGAGGTATCATGAGTAGAAAGAGGGAGGTAATCTTGCCCCTGTATAAGACACTCATGAGAAACTTCACCTGGAACACTGCATCCAGTTCTGGAGGCCCCTTCTGGAGGCAGTATAGCGCAGTGGGTTAAGACTCTGAACTGCAGATCTGGAGACCTGGGTTTGAATCCTACAGCCACCTAGGTGCATACTGTGTGATCCTGAGCAAGTCATTTAACTTCCTTGTGCTCCCAGGTCACATCTGGAAACAAGCTTCGACTTAGTGTGCTACTCCTGGTTAAACAATGTGCCCTTCCCTTCCCCTTCTCTTCCCTTCCTTTCCCTTCTATGAAAGAACACAGACAGAGTAGAGGTAGTGCAGTGGAGGGCAACTAAAATGGTGCAGGGCATATGGGATAAAACTTATGAGAAAAGACTAAAGGAGTCAAATATATATTCCCTGGAGCAAAGAAGGGAGGTGAACCATGACTGAGACATGCAAATACATCACCAGTATAAACAGAGTACAGGAAGGAAGCATCCTCCAAAGTAAGAGATAGTCAAAATCAACAGGGCACAAAAAGAAGTTGGGGTGAGCTCAGGTGAAATGTGAGAAAATATTTTTTCACAGACAGGATGGTGAATGCCTGGAATAGCCTACCAGATGGGGTGGTAGGGCTAAAACGGTCACAGAACTTAAGAAAGAGTGGGATAGACACAAAGGTATCCTGGAGGCAAGGGGGAGCTCCAGGGTTCAATTTGAGCATGGAATCTCACACTAGATAGGGATTAATAGGGCAGACTGTGTGGGCCAAGTGATCCTTATCTGCTGTCAGTTTCTATGTATCCATGTATGTATCTATGATAACCAGCAGGACTAGAACAAAGTGCCATACACAAACACACTAACACACATGAACTGCTTCATGTTCTGAACTGTGCACTGCTAATATACAGCATTACAACAATTTTCAAGCTGACTAGGAAAATGTTAATGTACCAGGAAAGGGTTAAGAGAGAGATAGAGAGACACACACACACACACATATGCACTCACACACATTAACTGTTGCAGATCTCCTAAGCTGATTAAAGCACTCATTTACTCCCAGGCTCAGAAAAGGAATGTGTTTTATCTGGACATCCAATATAACTGAAATGCCACACAGGAGGAGAGAGACGGGGCAGGGGAGAGAGAGAGAGAGAGAGAGAAAGAGAGAGATGGAGTGGGATTTGTTTTGGTTTTTTGCTTTCTAAGTAGTTCAGGAAACACTGAACACATCCGCTGACTGTAATTTAAACTGGCATGAGTATGCTCCATGTAGAAGAGATGTATGAATGAATCAGTTTCAGTTTCTCTCTCTCTCTCTCTCTCTCTCTCCAAAATAGTGCAGAACAGTGACACACCAAAGGCAAACTGCTCTAGTAGAGTAATTGTAATCCAGCTAAAATTTTGTAAAGTCCATTCAGAATCTGATGAGCTCCTTTTGTCTACTGTGATAGCAAGACATCTGTAGGGCTCCACCCACTGCAGCCATAAAAATAAAACATGGGTGGGTGGATTTGATCCAGAATTTGAATCACACCCTCTGTGTGTGATGCTTTTATAAACCCCTCAAGTTTTACTTTTGGAGTTCATGAAGCATCGCACACCTCGAACATGTGTAAACTTCTAATAACACTGACCCACCCATGTATTATTCCCTATGTGTTACACTTCTGTTTTTTTTCTTTAATTACAGTATATTAACTATGATAATTTTTATTATGCATACCTCCTGTGTCTACTCTCCCAAGATGCATCTGAAAATCAGCCTGTCCACAGCTTAGCTTGCCTTTTCTGCATACTGTCACTGGGAATATACACAGTTCTTATGTGGTAAAAAGCACAATGTTTATCCAAGGCATGTGTACAATATATTCCCCAACAGCCACACACCCTATCATGTGTAACCCCTTACACATTAGAATTACAGAGCTCCCAGATCCAAGGGGATTATTTTCCAAGGGGCTACATGTAGGGATATTTTTTATAATTTTATTGGTTGGAAAACAGAGTGATTCACACTTCAGAGGAATTAATAGTCCATACTCATGAAGCAATTGTTCAGGGCATTAAGAGTTTTATATCACCCTGCTAGTCATAAAGCACTGTCTCAGTGTAAGTTTTCTATATATTCTCTCTTTCGCTTTTCTGCCTTTCTTCTGTTTGGATCTGTGGCAGCTCTATGCATCCTCCTTTCACTTTTTTTCCCCTCTGTTTTTTAGCACTGGAACATGCTATTTCAGTTTGATACATTTTACATGTTTTACCTGTAATCTGTACCTTCTAAGAAATATTTGTAGTGTTCCTGATTGGTATTCACTATGCCTTGTACAGTAAGTTATGTTGCTTGACATTTTCATTTTGGCCCTTTCTGTTTTCTTATTCATCCCTCTTGCAACCCCCCTCCCCCCACACACATTTTCACTGGTAAATTAGTCCTGGTTCAGTGTACCTTTAGTAGAATACAGTTTTATTTAGTTATTTATTTATGTATTTGTTTACTGGGTAAATGCATAGATCCAAGGGACTGTTTTCAGGCACAACCCGATCCATAGAGATGGCACATAGGTCACTCAATTACACAGTTAGGAAATACAATTTCACAGTTACACTGTTAGGGAATACAATTTCAAAAGGCACAAATGGTACAGGAATATGACAAAGGGGCATTAAAAGTGCAAGTGCATTATACATCAGCAGTTTAGAAGTATTAAATTACAGTGTAGTACATCAGGATGAGGAAAGACACAAAAAAGTGAGTCGAGGAGTCCAGTGCAGCAAGTATCATCCAGGTGGGCAGGTGCAAGTGACTTTTGCCATCAAGGCAGTTTTAAGGTGTGATTTGAAAGTTAGGTGCGAGTCTAATGAATGGAAGGGGACAGGTAGACTATTCCACAGTTTGGGTACTACAAAGGAGAAGGCTTTACTCCCCAGGCAGGTGGATATCCAGAGAACTTCTAAAGTAAGGATACTGGAGTTCTGAAGGTCATGGGAGCAGTTTCTTTGTTTGAGTAGGGAGAGAAAAAAGGGGACAGATCACCTCTTCCAAGGGCTTTATCTATAGTTTAAGGTTAATTTAATCTAGGTGGGGGGGTGGCAAGTGGGTTGCTGAAGGGAAGGCTCCCCGGAGAGGGGAGACAAATGAGCCCCCCCAATAAAACTAGGTTGGAAGCAGGGAAGGATCAAAGGGTGGGTCTGAGAAGGGTATGAAACTGGGTAAGGAGTGTAAGGGAACATTCTGGAGGGTTGTCTCCTTGAATGCAAGGAGTCTGGGGAACAAAACCACAGAACTACAGGCTCTGTTGACAGAGGGGATGGTGGACATAGCTTTCATCACAGAAACATGGGACAACCAATACCAGGACTGGGACCTGATGATCCCAGGCTATAGAATTTGCAGTAAAGATAAAGGCAAAGGGGGGGTAGCAATGTACATAAGGGAAGGGATAAAGTGTGCAAGGAAAGATGGGGAGGAGGGGAGGACAGAGGCCTTGTGGATGCAATTCCAAGACACGGAATAGGATTCTCGGGATGGGGTTGGTAATACAAGGCACCAACTCAAGGGGAAGACCAGGAGAGGGAGTTGGCAGAGCAAATTAGGAAGATGTGTGGAAAAGGTAACACAGTGATCATGGGGGAATTTGTGAAGCAAATAAACAAAACGAAATGATGTAAGAAACCACTATGGTTCTCAAAGGAAGTGGCAGTGAAGGTTCAAGAGAAAAAGAAAGCATTCAGGAAGTACAAGGAATCACAGAAGAAGCAGGACAGAGAACTGTATCAGTTAAAGCAAAAGGAAGCTTGGACAGTCAGAACAGCAAAGGCCCAAACCGAGGAAAAGATAGCCAACTCAGTTAAGAAGGGGATAAAACCTTTATAGGTACATCAGGGAGCAAAGAAAGACTAAGGAGGGATAGTGAGGCTTAATAAAGGGGAGGGAGGGTGGGCAGAGGGTGACTGTGAAAAGGCAGAGATACTAAACAAATATTTTGCTCAGTATTTACAAAGGAAGAGAAGGAGGTACCTAAAACAAACAGTAGAAACACTCTGGATACAGAAGTTGATACCAGCCCATTTACAGAAGAAAGGGTTCTAAAAGAACTCTTAAAACTGAAGGTGGACAAAGCAATGGGGCTTGATGGGATTCATCCCAGAATTCTAAAAGAACTAAGGGTAGAACTAGTGACACCACTGACTATCCTCTTTAACAAATCATGGGAGGATGGGGTGGTACCTGAGGACTGGAGGAGGGCAGATGTGATTCCCTTCACAAAAGTGGGAGCAAGGCAGAAGCAGGAAACTACAGACCTGTTAGTTTAACCTCAGTGGTAGGAAAATGATGGAATCACTTCTGAAGGAAAAATTGTCGATTATCTAGAGGCCAGAGGGCACAGGACGCAAGGCAGCATGGATTCACAGCGGGAAGGTCATGCCAGATGAATCTGATAGATTTCTTTGACTGGGTGACCAAAGTAGTAGAATAGGGAGGGGCTGTGGACATGGCCTACCTAGACTTTAGCAAGGCATTTGACACAGTCCCACACAAAGATTAATATACAAGTTAGCCAGCCTGGGGTGGGTCCCAAGATGACAGCCTGGGTAAAGAATTGGTTGGAGAATAGGACACAGAGAGTAATAGTAAATGGAGTCCACTCTGAAGAAAGGGGGTTACTAGTGGGCACCGCAAGGATCAGAGTTAGACTCAGTCCTCTTCAAAGTCTTTATAAGTGACATTGCAGAGGGACTGGAAGGAAAAGTATGTCTTTTGCAGATGACACAAAGATCTGCAACAGAGTTGATGCACAAGGTGGGGTGGAAAGGATGAGAAGGGACTTGGCAAGGTTAGAGGAATGGTCAAATGTATGGCAGCTTAGATTCAATGCTAAGAAGTGCAGGTAATGCACCTGGGAAACAAAAACCCAGGGGAAGAGTACACAATGGGGGGTGAGATACTAACAAAAACAAAAATGGAAAGGGACCTGGGGGTAGTCATATCAGATGACCTAAAGGTGGGCAAGCAATGTGAGAGGGCAGCAAGGAGGGCTGGGTGGATACTGGGATGCATAGGGAGAGGCATCACCCATAGAAAACAGGAAGTTATTATCCCTCTGTACAGAGAGCTGGTCAGACCCCATCTGGAGTATTGCGTGCAGTTCTGGAGACTCCATCTCAGCAAAGACATGGACAGGATGGAAGCTGTCAGAGGAGGCAACTAAAATGATGCAGGGTCTGCACCGGAAGACATATGAAAAGAGACTTAAGGAGCTTAATATGTATAGCCTCGAGGAAAGGAGGGAGAGGGGACATGATAGAAACTTTCAAGTACCTCAAGGAATCAACAAAGTCCAAGAGGTAGCATCTTTCAAAACAAGAGGTGTGCAAGAACAGGGGCACAATTTGAAGATAGAGAGGTCGGCTCAGAGGTAATTTAAGAAGTATTTTTCACAGAGGGTTGTGGATGCATGGAGCAGCCTTCGGAGGTTGTGGAGTCAAAACAGTGGTGGAATTCAAGCATGCATGGGACAGTCATAAGGCAATTCTAGGGGGTGAGGGCAGAAAGAAGTAGGCTGCTGGTTAACTAGGATCTGCAGCTTATCCGTTAGGTAGGGAAATGGGCAGACTGGGTGGGCCAAGCAGTCCTTATCTGCCATCAAATTCTATGTTTCTATCTTACAGTAACCATAGTAATTATCATAGGTATATAATGTGATACACTAGTCTCGTACGTCAGAGATCCCAAGAGACACAAAGAAACCTCGAGGTATAGGGAACACTTAGTACTGGCACCCGGTTCGTATTAGTAAGAACTGCTTAGGGCAACTGTAATTTTATCCTTATTGGTAGTAATAAACAAGTTTATTACTCTTATGCAACGTGTCTCTGATTACTTGCATTCCCAATATTGCCAAGAACCTGAAAGTAAGGTTTAGACCTCCTGACAATTGACGACCGCGTGCAGGCGATATTTGGTGTTTGTAAGTTTTCACTTGTTGCTATAACTTTTCCCTTTGCAACGGGGACAGTAGGTGTACATTCCTGTGTAACCCCTTGTTACCCGGGGTTACTAGAATCCCAGTAAGACCTAGTGGTAGGCAGGGAAGGCAGCTTGTGAAACTCCAGTTAAATGGGTTTCACACTGTCTCACTCTGTTCTGAGTCTCAGCTGAGACTGAGAGATGACATCACCAATAGAACTGTCGCAGCTGCATGAGCCACATTGGAATCTGCAGCAGACGGAGTGAGGTAGAATGTTGGGAGTTTTCAAAGTCAGTCTCTTGTTTACCTTCTGTGGGAGAAGGAGTGAGTGTCCAGTGTTCAAGTGGTGGAGACTGCTGTCCAGGTCTCAGTACCCCCCTCCTTCCGGCAGGGGGGAGAAAGTAAAGTACCCCCATGGAGATTCCAGGGGCAATCCTCTAATTTCTGCTAAAGAGAGAAAGCTGCCTTTTACAGTTTCGGTTTGTGCTTGAAAATTGAAAGAGTTGTACTTCGCTCAAGGGCACCTGCAACGAAAGGGTGAGTGTTTGCTCTAATATGAGAGGGCAAAAATGTGTTTCTTCAGCTTGGGAAATGTGAAGAAATCTGGGATTTGAACTACTATTTGGGAGGCCTATAGTACTAGGACAAACAAATGGAGTAATAGTCAAAAGCTAAAGTGCTGTGTGGATTCAAGTAATGTTGTAGAGGGGTGCGACAGTTCATCCACCATTTAATCTACATTTTGAAGTTTCAGTTTGTCCAGAGAAATGGCCAGGTATGGGCTGTGGGAGCTGGAGGTGGGAACACCTCCCATCTTTAGTAACCAGGTCCACCTCTATGGATTTCTGCTGTGATGGCTACTTACCTCATGCGCTTGGCCAGTGATGAGGGAAGTACCCAGACATGGGTCGCAAATGGGAAAATCTCTCTAGGAGTCACAGACTCTAAATGGTGTGGGGAGCCACAACATGAGTAAAGAATTCTCTTTGTGAGATGGGAGTCAGAAGAAGTAAGAAGGAAATCTCTCTAGGGGTCGCAGACTCTAAGTCGTGTGGGGAGCCCCAACAAGTAAAATGGGTTCATTTTTCAAATGAACCGCCAGTTAAGTGGCCAGCAGGGGAGCCGGGCCAGTCGGGCTGTGTATCCAAAGCACATGCAAGTCCGGGCTGTGTGCCTGGTGGGTCCAGAGCCTGAAAACAGTAGGATCAGTCCATTCTTCAAGTGGACCGCCTTGTAGTCTCTAATCTGCATTATCAGTAAACGTAGCCCCATGGGGGTCCATCTATGCTTTGTTGTGTTCAGCTAGTTATGAATAAAAGCCACACTGAAAAATCCCAATCCTGGTTCTATACATTACAGTTATTGCTTCCTGTGTTTGGATTTACTTGGGTGCCCCTGTGCAGAGTAGCCAAACCTAGGTCCCCTTGTGCCAAGTAACCTCATCCTCCCCGAACCCAGGTCCCCACCAGGTATTGCTGCCAACGCCAACAGCATGCCACCTGTCATTGTGGAAAAAAGGCAGGGTTGGGGGTTACAAAAATGGAGGCACCACTTTGGATTTGTTCAGGAAGGAAGGTGCTTGGGCAAGGGGGTTAGCATTTTGGCTATCTGGCAGTGGGTAGCCCAAAAAGCTGAATCAATTTCCGTAGTGTGTTGCTGTGTGCTGTGAATCTTGTGCTGCTGTTTAAAAATGCCAACTGTTTACCAAGGAGCTGTAAAGCCAAAAAGTGTGCCCTTGTCCTACATCAAAATTGTTTACAGCATTTTTGCATGCTTTTAAAATGAATTCTGTGAGGAAAAGTGTGGAAGACTAGGGGTAGCAACAGAGAAATGGTGCCCTGGATGTTTGAAATGCTTTTAAAATGAATTCTGTGAGGAAAAGTGTGGAAGACTAGGGGTAGCAACAGAGAAATTATGCCCTGGACATTTGAAATGCTTTTAAAATGAATTATGTGAAGAAAAGTGTGGAAAACTTGGGGTAGCAACAGAGAAATTATGCCCTGGACATTGGAAATGCTTTCTGTGTAAATGGAGAGACTGCAGAGTTAATGGCAATGTTACATGGTTGAAATGGGCTCCCGGCGTGGAGTCAGTTGAAAAAAAAAAATGCATTCTACAGTTTAAATTTGCCTGCTCGACGATCGCAGTGAGGAGAGAAGCCCTCGCGAGGAAGAAGAGGCTCATTTGCATGGCGTTGTGTGGTTGGTCAGGCTGCAATTAGTCCCGCCCCTCAGCCAGCTCTTCTGAGACTGCCTCAGCATTCGAGAGGGAGACAGAGTGTAGTGCGTGTACTGGCGGTGGAGGAGCGTCGCGGAGGATTCAAAGCACTGTAAACATTCAAAAAATAGACATTTTAGTTTAAAATCGGGCTCAACCCACAAATCAATCGTGAAAATAGAGAGTTTGGTGGTTAAGACGACAATCGCTAAGACTGCCCGCCCGTTTGTGTACAGAGGCCTTCAAAAACTGGCTGCAGGCCATTTTACCCCATTGCAGCAAATTGCTACTGATCACAGTAAGTAAATAACCCAAAAACTGCTCAAACAGTGATTTTCAGTTATGCCATATAAAATGTGTGTACAGCAGTGTAGTCGCTCTGCAAGTAACGACTGCGTGAAGTCCTGCCAGCAAGTGCAAGTCTGTAAAGCCATTGAATGTGTGCATGGAAGTAAAATTCACCTCAGTTTAAAGTTTGCAGCCAGAGAGAGACTGTGGGTTGTAGCAAAATGCAACACTAGTGGAAGCAGGCAATCCTGTGCTAAAACCTGAAGCTTTTAAGGGACTGTGAATTAAATAAATGTTACCAGCTTGTGAAAAGTCCAAGGAAAATCCTGTAAATGTGTGTTTAAAGCCAGATCAGAGCAAGTTGTGCAGTTTGAGTAAAAGTTATCAGTAGCTGGTGTAAATCGGGTGTGCAGTGGCTTGACCCAGATTCTAAATGTTAATGCACAGGAGTGCTGCCGCCGCCATTACAGGGTGGGGTAGTAAAGTAAACACAGCAGCAGAGGAGCCATTTTAAAGCTACAGAGTGTGTTCATTAAAGTGGGACTTTCAGTTACAGTGAACTTTTGTTTATTTTTCTGCAGTCATGGCCTCAGGACCAGCTCGTTACCTGGATCATGCCCGGGTTGCAGTAACAGCAGCAGTAAATAGACTGAGAGATATTGAAAAGTGGTGCTGTGGAGGGCAACTGCCTCCTGATGTGGCAATTCCTAATTATCCAGTGCGTGTATGCCAAATATGCTTGAGTGCTGGAAGGGACGTCTTCATGATTCCTCACTGTGCTGGATGCCTTCAAAAATATGTCTTGTATAAAGTGCCTCCAATTCGTTTGGCCCCCTCATGGACAAAAATTCAGGAATCTGCAGTTGGCAGCACACAGCACCAGGCGGAGCCTGTGGAGGAAGATCCCTCGGGGGAGTGTGGCACAAAGCTAGAGGCTGCAGAGTTAGAGACTAAACCTGAAGTTGAAGTTTTGGATGCTGGATCTCAGAAAGAAAGTTCGGATAAAGCATCAATAGACCCCTGGGTGGGGGGGCCTAGCCCAAGTCTCATAGATGAAGATGAGATGCGGGAGGCCTTTGAATGGGAGGTGTCGACCTCCGCACCTAGAGATGAATGGATAGTCTCAGGGGTGAGAACAACTGCTCACTCCTGGGCTCAGATCCTCAGTAAAGAGGAAGGTGAGGGGGAACCTATGTGGCCTTGTGAGAAAGGAACGGGTACACAGCCTCGGGATCTTGCCTCAGAGGAATGTGTTGAAGAAGGTGGTGATGCCACTGCCCTGGCTTTACAAGAAGAAGAAGTCAGGGATCCGTTTTTAATTTCCTTGAGAATGCAAAGCTGGTGGAACCAGGACTGGCCACCCCCAAATCCAGGCCAGCGGTCTCAGAATGACCAAAGCAAATAAAGAGGAGAGACTGGTTCATAGAAAGGCAAATGAGATCTATGGTCTGACCTTTCCTACCTTTCCTCGGAGATTCTGGGAGGAGATTGAGGACTGCAGGAAATCCTGGATCTGGGATGAAGCAATGAAAAGTGTGCATCCTGGGGCTAACAAGCATGTAAAGAATAGACTGTTCCATGAAAAGTATACCCAGTGGAAGAGAGGCAGGACACTGTTTATGGACAGAGTGAGAATAGTGGACGGAGAGGGACGTGAAATCTCCCACTGTGTGAGTTATGTGCGCCCAGATGAGGTAATAATTCAAGCCCCTGACCCCCAGTACCATTGGCCTCAGTGCAAGGACCTCCCAGCAATTGAGCCTGTGCCTACAAAATGGAGAGCTGAGCAGTGGTAGTCAATACTGCCACACCAGACTGTGAAGTGCCCTTATTGATCCGCCAATATAAATAACCAAGGACTCAGGTGCTCCACATTCATCAGTCTACAGTGTACTGTCCTGTCTGGCAACCATCTACTGGCCCACCAGATGACTTCAGATCCAGAGAGGACATCTTCCCAGCTGTTTCCTGTTCATCGCCTGGTAATCGGATGACGTCAGACCAGCTGTTTTTCTTTTTGTTCCTATCCTAAGGTTCCGTCTCCAGAGATGACATCAACCCAGCTGTTTCCAGATGTGCCCTCCTGTGGTTCCCGGAAGATGTCCTCCCAGCTGTATCAGAAGGAATGCTGCTAGGGAGAGTCTTCAGCAGGGTGCAGGTTTGTGCAGAGTCTTGTACTACAAATGGCTGGTAAGTCCGAAACTTTTCTATCTTTATGACATTGCAGTACACACCCTACACTACAGACTTCAAAATGTGTGAACTGTCCGAAAGACTCTCCTCTTAGGGACTTTGGTCTGTTAGAACTGTACTTCACAGACTATGGCCCAGGAGAGACTCTTTATTGGACTAGCCTTCGGGCCTTGTGGTCACTAGTTGGGACTTTTAGGGCACTCCATCCCCCCAAATGTGTATTGTAAATAATGTCATTGTTGTATTCTAATGTAAATACTGTTTTCCTACCTTTTTCTAAAAAATCTTTTTGGGATTTTTCAGTGTTTTTGTATGGTAGGGTTTTAGGTAGACTGTGTATGCAGATTAGGAGTGTGTTTTGTATTGTCTTTTTCTTACAGGTGTTCCTGGGAAGACAGAAGAGAAGACAAGAAGAGGAGGAGGGGCTCATCGGAGTTCCTCGTCAGTGCTTTATTCTGTAGAAATTTAAAGTACTGTGTTGTTATTGTTATGGTTGTTACTGTATTAACCCTTTCCTTCCACAGGTGTGGTTGTGGGGGTAGGGAGGAGTAATTGGTATTTTAATGGTGTGGTTGCAGGTTGCCCAAGGTCAGGGAGGTCCCCAGGTGTTTTTTTTTTGTTTTGGGAATATTATGTTAGAGGCAGATAGGTTTTCCCTAGATGGTTGGGGGATGGACAGGCTGTGGCCTGATCTGCAGTAAGACCGCAGTGCTGATCTATCAGGGCTATGCTCTGGATGGTTCTACCAAGCCACTGGGTGTCCATAGTAAGTGGATAGTGTAGAGGCTGATATGTCAGCTACAGGCCTCTAGGCCCTTAGTGTTGCCTGCCTGTGCTTGCACATGGTAGGAGGGGCCTGATCACCCCACTCCTCAGGTAGCACATAGGGTGGGATGGCTCGAGCCAGGTGCATAATGACTGGGGACAGTCATTTTCCTGGTCAGGGTGAGTGTAACCCTGTTACCCAGGGTTACTAGAATCCCAGTAAGACCCTAGTGGTAAGCAGGAAGGCAGCTTGTGAAACTCCAGTTAAATGGTTTCACATCTATCCACTTGTTCTCAGTCTCAGCTGAGACTGAGAGATGACATCACCAATAGAACTGTCACAGCTGCATAAGCCACATTGGAATCTGCAGCAGAGCGAGTGAGATAGAACGTTGGGAGTTTTCAAAGTCAGTCTCTTGTTTACCTTCTGTGGGAGAAGGAGTGAGTGTCCAGTGTTCAAGTGGTGGAGACCACTGTCCAGGTCTCAGTGCCCCCCTCCCTCTGGGAGGGAGAGAAAGTAAATTACCCCCATGGAGATTCCAGGGGCAATCCCCTAATTTCTGCTAAAGAGAGAAAGCTGCCTTTTACAGTTTCGGTTTGTGCTTGAAAATTGCAAAGAGTTGTACTTCGCCTGTGGGCACCTGCAATGAAAGGGTGAGTGTTTGCTCTAATATGAGGCAAAAATGTGTTTCTTCAGCTTGGGAAATGTGAAGAAATCTGGGATTTGAACTACTATTTGGGAGGCCTATAGTACTAGGACAAACAAATGGAGTAGTATCAAAAGCTAAAGTGCTGTGTGGATTCAAGTAATGTTGTAGAGGGGGTGCGACAGTTCATCCACCATTTAATCTACATTTTGAAGTTTCAGTTTGTCCAGAGAAATGGCCGGGTATGGGCTGTGGGAGCTGGAGGTGGGAACACCCCCCATCTTTAGTAGCCAGGTCCACCTCTACAGATTTCTGCTGTGATTGCTGCTTACCTCATACACTTGGCCAGTGATGAGGGAATTACCCAGACGTGGGTCGCAAATGTGAAAATCTCTCTAGGAGTCACAGACTCTAAGTGGTGTGGGGAGCCACAACATGAGTAAAGAATTCTCTTTGTGAGATGGGAGTCAGAAGAAGTAAGAAGGAAATCTCTATAGGGGTCATAGACTCTAAGTGGTGTGGGGAGCCACAACAAGTAAAATGGGTTCATTCTTCCAATAAACTGCCAGTTAAGTGGCCGGCAGGGGAGCCGGGCCAGTCGGGCTGTGTATCCAAAGCGCATGCAAGTCCGGGCTGTGTGCCTGATGGGTCCAGAGCCTAAAAACAGTAGAATCGGTCCATTCTTCAAGTGGACCACCTTGTAGTTTCTAATCTGCATTATCAGTAAACGAGCTCCCATGGGGGTCCATCTATGCTTTGTTGTGTTCAGCTAGTTATGAATAAAAGCCACACTGAAAAATCCCAATCCTGGTTCTGGACATTACAGTTACTGCTTCCTGTGTTCGGATTTACTTGGGTGCCCCTGTGCAGGGTAGCCAAACCTAGGTCCCCTTGTGCCGAGTAACCTCATCCTCCCCGAACCCAGGTCCCCACCAGGTATTGCTGCCAACGCCAACAGCATACCACCTGTCATTTTGGAAAAAAGTCAGGGGTGGGGGTTACACCTGTATCACCTCTCCCATTTTAAAACTAGTTTGTATTCACTTACAAAGTCTGGCTGTCCTTCTTTCGGGTGTGGTCAATGCTGACTCAACTCACTCCATTACAGCTTTGAATTGTAAGCCTACAACTTATGCAGTAGCCCGGCTGTGTATAAAGTGCTCCTACTGTGGATCAATACATAGCATGGCACCTTTTTCACAGTTTGATTTTTCATTCCTTCCCACACAATGGCTACCATATCAAATATCTGCAGAGAACTGAGACTCGATGTCTCGAACTTCCTTACCTCCCATGGAGGATGGACTGACTTCGCGCGGGATGCAAGTCCATCCAAAAACCCTATACTGGTGATTTCAATCCAGTATTCAGAGATGAGACAATCAACCAATAGGCGTCAGGCTAAAGGGTTAATGGTCGCGGCTCTCTATGCTGCTCTGGAAGCCTCCGAAGCGAGGTTTCAAACCCTTGATCTGCAAATTTCATCTCTTAAGCAACAGATGGTTTTGCAGGAAATGGAATGTGTTAGACTGCAGCAGAACTTGGAGTCTGAACTCCAAACTCTATGAATGAAAAGGATTCACTTTTGCATCATTCAGCTCAAGCTGGAGAACAGGAACTTTGTATGTTGAAGCAGAAGTGTGAAAGTTTGAGACAGGATAAGGGACAGGCATTGCATATGAATGATTTGCTAAGTGCTGCAAATGCTCAGTTGAGTGAGGAGATGGGAGAGCTACAGGACGAGATGAACCAGGTACGTAATGAATTAGAAGTGGCTACTAGGGACAATCGCGAACTGAGCACCGTGTATAGATTGTTGCAGAAGCAAATGCAAGATCATGTTGATATGGATGTTGTAACTGTGAGTCTTGCTGAATGTAAAACCAAGATGACGAAACTGCGCCATCAACAGGAGGTTCTGGCTGTACATGTTAAGGCAATAGGAGGCGTAGCCCCTGCCTTACACATGTCATCCGAAGGGGAGGTATCAGATGATGACATCTCTCAGTACAACTCCCAGTCGCACCCCTACTATGGCCCAGAAATCCAACCCAGCCATTCACAACATGGCAGGCCCCCACTCCACCCTCACCATGTCATACGTCATCGACGTTGTGACGCCTATCATGGGAGACACCAATATGGTGGCCCCCATGATGGGGGAGAGCAGGCCCAGGCCTGGTCCCGATGGCACCACCAATAGCCGTTATTAATGTGGAAGATAGGCAAGAGATAGAAGCAATGATTGAAACTGCAATAGGCAATGTACCTCTTCCTGACAGAAGTAAACGGGCAATTAAAACCCAGATTAGGCAGCTTCTGCAGGAGGCTGGCACTCAGGATGATATTGTTTGTACTGCAGCTGAGGCTGCAGCTCGGGCCGCCCTAGACGGTGCCTGAGACAATCTACCTCTGCCTGATTGACCCAGTAGTCCCCTACAAATGGCCTACTCTGTTCAGCAAATAGCTGACAGTATCAGTCAGATGAACCCATCCGACAACCTCAGCTATCACTTAGAAAATGTGCATTCTAAATGTGAGATGCTTAGCCTTGCTGCAGAATACCAGATCCAAATACTATGCCAGACCATCGATTCTAGTTTATGGGCCAAACTCCCCGATGCCATCCGCCAGAATAGGAATGCCACCTTTGATGAGGTTGCAACTGAGCTCATTTCTGCTCACAGCCCAGGTGTAGTAGGAGTGATGCTTGCATACCCTGTAAAACAGAATGCAAAGGAAAGTCCAGCAACTTACCACCAGAGACTTTGGATGGCCTACCGAGCGGGAAAGCACCTGGCACAAGAAGCTGCAGATGTAGATCTTATTGAGTATACAACCCTGTTCCTTAGGAACATGATTCCTGCAGTACGAGAAAAGGTAGAGCCAACCACCTGCTCCAATATGGATAGGTTTGCCAACATCCTTCTGAAAACCGAGAGAGTTTACCAACTCTATATCCATGATCTGGGCTCCGGTTCCAAGAAGGTAGCTGCCATGGAGCCTGCTTCAGAGGCCACGATGCACTACACTGTGGAAAAGCAGGCCCAACACCAATAAGCCCAACATCAACAGGCCCCTCCAACTGATAACCAACACCTCCAACAGACCCAACACCAACAACAACCACAACAACAACAACAACAATGGGGTGGGAACCAGAATTGGCATAAGAATAAAAAGCATAAGGGTAAAGGGAAACCACAATAACAATGAACAGGCCCTTCATATAGGGAGATAGCCGAAGAGAATCAGAAATTCAGAGAGCTCCTGGGACAAGTGCGCTCTGTAGTGGACACTGTTCCCGCACAGGCCCTTGTGGCGGTACAACCGATGACCCAGATCCCAATGGATCATGGGGATACTGGAAGTGCATGCCTTCAGGTCCATACAGGCCTGAACCCAGAAGCTCCTCCCTATATAGCATCAGTGCAGCATGGTGAAGTTATTCACAGGAGTCAGGCCCAACCTCTCCATGCTCCCAGCAGTACAGATTGACAATTACAGGCCCCAGTCCAGATTGTAGACAAGCTGGTCTTGGATACAAATGGAAGGCCCTGCACTGAGGCCGAGGTCGGGGGCTGCCTACTAGTAGTCTTGTTAGATACAGGTGCAGCTGTATCTGTATTACATGATGAACATCCAGACACATCCCCTTGGTCCACCGGACGGAGGACCAACATGTCAGGAGTTGATGGTACTAGGCTACCTGCATACCATTCTCTACTCCTACCGGTAGAGCTAGGCCATCTAAAGGCCTCACACACTTTCCAACTGATGGTAATGCATGATCATCCTAGTATCATAGGAATTGACTTCTTTGCACCATACGGCTGTGCGGTGGATCTAGCCAACATGCTACTGATACAGATTCAGGGTCAATACCATACCATTTTGATCCCAGATTCACATGTGGTGACAATCTCTGCCAATGACAAGGAGTATGACGTCATAGATTTGTTCAAAGGTCATAAGCTTTTCCCAAAGCTTCTCCCCATTTTGCAATGACATCTGGAGGCGTTTGCAATTAACAAATATGATTGTGGCAGAATGCACACTATCATTGAAGTGCCAGGCCCAGCACACGAGAGGCAATGACAGTATCCTTTTGCAACTGAGGCCTTGCCTTCTCTTAGAGAAACAATCAAGTCACTCCTCAAGCAAGAAGTAATCAGAACTTGTGTTTCTACTGCTAACTCCCCAGTGTGGCCCATGAAAAGACCCACAGGCGCCTGGAGACTTACTATTGACTACAGGAAACTGAACCAGGTTACCCCCAGTTGTTCCCCAACTATGGCATCAGCACCCAATGTGCTATGGATCTTGAACCCTGACCTGAAATGGTTCAGTGCCCTGGATATTTCCAATGGTTTTTGGTCATTACCATTGGCCGTTATGAGTCAATATAAGTTTGCCTTCACCTTCGAAGGAAGACAGTACACGTGGACTTGCTTGCAGCAAGGATTCCATAATAGCCCGTCTCTGTTCCATCTGCACATGATGGATGCCCTCGAGAGTTTCTCTACTCCCCAATGTCTCTTGCAATATGTGGACGACCTGTTGCTGGCAACAGCTACACAGGAACAACATTTGGATCTCTTGGATGAACTACTGACTCTCATCCAGAGAGAAGGCCTGAAATACAATCCAGCAAAAACACAACTATGTCAGAAAGAAGTACTCTTTCTGGGTCTGAAAATAACTGACCAAGGTCAAAGCCCTACTTGGGAGAAGATACAGGAATTTCAAGACGTGCCATTGCCTACCAGCGTGGCAACTCTTCAAAGGTTTCTAGGTATGGTGAATTATTCAAGAGATTTTATTTGTGATTTTGCTCAGAAAGCTGCTCCTCTGTATGAGCTACTCAAAAAGGACATCCATGGACTTGGGACCCTATAAACACCCAGGCTGTGACGTCACTGAAGCAGGCCCTGGCCGCCACCCCAGCTCTGGTCAACCCCAATCCAGCACTACCATTCCATCTGGAATGTGCCACCTCTGACATTGCCATGTCAGCAGTGTTGGCCCTGAAGGTTCATGGCACCCTGAAAGCCATTGCATATGCATCACAGCTTTTTACCCAGTGGGGCAGAAGTACAGCCTTTGTGAAATGAACCTTCTGCCAACCTACTGGGCTGTCAAGCACTTCCCGTATATCATTGGGTACTCTCCACTGATCATCAACACCAATCATACTCCAACTACCTTTCTGCTCTCAGACAGAGTGAAGAATGGGTAAGTCTCCAACACCAGACTGACACACTGGTCACTTCTTCTCCAGGATAGAGATATACAGGTACACCCAACAAAAATTCCATCTATGCTGGCTCATGGACTCCTTTTCCAAGGAGAATCCCATGACTGTACACTGCAGTCACCTGATCTTCCAGATCCAGGTCCTTTCCTCCCTGCCAGTCCACAAATACTTGACAACACCTCTTTGTGTCACGTCTTTACTAATGGTTCTGCATCCTACTATCAGGGAGAACAAATCGCAGAGATGGGCATTCTAGTGATTTACCCTCATGGGAACACTGTTAAAATATTTAAGCACTGCAGTGTAACATCATCACAGTATGCAGAGATGGCAGCGGTGGCCTGTGTCCTCGAGTTAATCCAGCATGGGACAGAGGATACTATCATTTTTACAGACTCTAACTGGGTTTGTTGTTCTCTTACAGAATTTCTTCCTTTCTGGCAGAAGAACTCCTTCCTCTCCTCTGATGGCAGTCCAGTGAAGTACAAGGAATTGGTAATATACATACATTCACTGGCACAAAAATTTGCACACAAACTCTATATACATAAAGTCAAAGCTTATTCTCTCCATGACCCATATCATGCCTTCAATGACACAGCAGACACCCTTGTCAAGGAAGGGGCCCGGGGGGGCACCTGGATGATGGACCATCCAAAGGCCAATGAGGCTGTATGAATTGCAGCACTCAGGAAGAAACCTGAACCTTTTTCCCCCCGAGACCTCTCAGCAGCCAAACATGTTGATACTAAACTCAAAGAAGTGTTCAGAATCCTTGACAAGAGTACCAAAGAGAAACTTCCCACACACAACTCTTATCGGAGGCATGAAAGTAAGTTACCCCTGTCACCAGATGGCAGACTCATCTGGTACCAACCAGATGATTCCACCACCAAGTTGTGGGTGGTCCTCAGACACCTCAGGTCTGAATTCTTGCACCAAGTGCATGACACACCCACTGGTGGACACCAAGGAGTAGAAAACACCCTCCAAAGGCTTAAGACTACTGCCTGGTGGCCTGGTGTCACCAAAGGTGTTAAACAGTACATAGACAATTGTCTTGTTTGTGAGCAAAACAACCCCATCCCTACCAAGTGAAATGCCAAACTCTTACCACAATGACACTCTGGCCATTGGCATGCCATACAGATTGATTTTATTGGCCCCCTGACCAACACCAGCAGAAATAACAAGTATGCTCTTGTGGTAACTGATCTTTTCTCTAAGTGGGTTGAAGCTTTCCCCACTAAGACATGCACTGCTAAGATCACTGCCAAAATCCTTGTGGAACAGATTTTCTCCAGGTGGGGCCTACCTCTCAAGGTAGACTCTGACAAAGGAACCAGTTTTACAGGTGAGTTGAGGAAAGAATCCCTTGAACTCCTTGGAGTTCAACAGATGTTCCACATACCTTATCACCCCAATCCTCAGGTCAAGTAGAAAGAGCCAACAGACGGACTAAGCAAATGCTTTCCAAATTCATTGAAGACAATCCCAAAACCTGGAATTCCCTACTGCCGTTACTCCTTATGACAATTAGGGGTACACCCTCAGCCACTACCCAACTCACACCCTTTGAGGTGATGACTGGAAGACAGATGAGATTACCTGAACACCTGTTGTTTGACCTGCACACCCCCACTGCAGACCGTGTGTCTGTAGACCAATATGTGGAAAAACTTAAGAAAGACCTCATACACACACTTATATGCTGCCAACTGCATGGGCAAGGCCCAGCAACAATCCAAAATACACTTTGACAAACATGCACAACAAGTGAAATGGCAGGTTGGAGAGCAGGTAAATGGTACTCCGATTTGCACATCCTACCCATTCCTTCTCCAATAAGTGGGAAGGCCCATACCCTATTGTCAACAAGCTCAGTCCAGCAGTCTATTAGGTTAGACTTCTGCATAACAATAAGTTGACTGACAAATGGTTACATGCAAACCAGCTGACACTGTATAAAGGAGCTTAACTACTTTTCCTCATCCCATTGGGTGGAATAGTACTAACTTACTAATGTTTGATTTTGCTTTTCAGATGCGCTGACAAGATGGCTATCTTGTTCCATTAGCTCTTCATCTCAGGAGTTATCCCCTACATCCAAGGCACGGTACCGAACCGCCTACCACACCTTGATCATCCAGCATCTCCTTCAGAGAGAGTATCCATCAATATACCCGATAGTCTGATTACTGTCCAGGAAGGTTCTGATGCTTACCTCACTGCCTTGGTTGTTGCTCCTGATAAATCTACCCTTCAAATTTAGTGGCAAACGATATCGCAAGGACAGATTCTCCCTGTGGCCAAACTCTCCAAAGGAAGTTTCCAGGATTGGCCCAATGCTAAATTATTCCCAAATAGTTCTCTGTCCTTGTTACAAACTGCATTAAGACATTCTGGCTTGTACAACATTACTGCCTTAATTGATTCTTCATACTGTAATTCTTTGTCTAAGGATTCTGCTAGATTTTGTGCTGTACACTACATGGCCTCTGCAGCCATGTATCTCTCTGTGTTACCACCCACTGAAAAACAGCTTTTGGAATGCCCAAAGCACACCCCTGGTCCTCGTAGTGGTCTAACATCCACTGCCCTCCCAGGTTCACTGATTAATAACTTACAGTTTATGCATATACCTGTTTTGTTTAATCTTACTTACTGGAATATGAAATAATTTGGTATGTGTCACAATAGTAATACTTTAGCATTTTATAGTGCATTATTGCTTGATAGTATAGCTGCATTTCAGATTCATACTCAAGACCCTATAGCAGGGATCCATTCTACTGATCATAGAGGCAACTTCAGGAGAAAACCTACTCCTGACGATCAAACACATAAATGTAAGACATGTGAAGTTGACAGTTCTGATGTCACAGGTGCAACAGGTACTGTCACAGGCCTTTTTGGTACAGCTATGTCTATTTGGAATAAAGCAGATATTGCTGCTATCAAATCTCATTCTGCCAAGTTTTCCACTGGCCTGGTTAACAATATACTACCCCCATTATTGCATGGTGTGGATGGCCTTAGTCAGGAAGAAAGATACACTGTATGCAACATGCACAACATTGCTAAGGCATTCACTGATTTGAAAGACAAGATTAACGCACTCATTCAACAAAACAACAAAGAAGATAAACAATACATTGCTAGAGAAATCCTCTGCTCTGCCTACGGCTCACACATTTTCACTACCATCAACAATCTCTTCCGTGATCTAGAATCAGGAAGGATCCCTGATATCATACATGACAGACACATTTCCAAATGGTATTGTCCACGATGTAAAACCACTAGCTGTATTACTATGTGTATGCAACAAACTTTAAAGCATGCATGGGACAGTCATAAGGCAATTCTAGGGGGTGGGGGTAGGAAGAAGTAGGCTGCTGGTTAACTAGAATCTGCAGCTTATGCATTAGGTAGGGAAATGGGCAGACTGGGTCGGACAAGCAGTTCTTATCTGCCATCAAAATCTGTGTTTCTATGTTTCTGTTTAACCATTCCTCTCTCCACAGTTAGGAACTTGGGGTTTGTGACCAGACAACCTAACACTGGTCCTTGTTTCACTACTTAGAAATGTTCCATAAGAGATACTATGTTTGTTTCTTTTACTGTTTCTTTACACGTTTTGATCTCACTACAGCCTTGTTCGACAAGCTTGCACTGGTACACTCCATTGAGCATTTGGATGAAGACATCTACAGAGAATGCCTAGCTCTACCGCCTCTACTTGTTTTCCATCCTTTCCTGGATGTCTGGGTGGCTTCGCACATGGACTGCTGTGCGAAGATGGAATACATTTACTTGTGCCAATGTGATGTATTTGATGTTATTCAACCTGTTTGTGAATATTCTCCAGATAGTATTGACTGGACTTTCACCATGGCTGATGACATCACCAAGAATGGCACAGATTCCTTGGATTCGACTTTGGCTCTGGCTCTACCAATAATATCGTGAGGAGGTTCATCGCCTGTCAACACGGATTTTGAAGATGGCCTGCACCTGCCCTGTCCAGTTGCAAAAGTGGAGACTACCTACTGTTTGCTCTCAGTATAATTCTGATGGGGAGTATTGTGTGGTAACTAACTTTAAAAGGTATACTTATGGATCTGTGACATGTGTTATTGATAACCCCAATTTTTGTTTTGTCCCCCACCAGAAGACTGTGATTGGACATACTGTCATAACCCTCGTCCCCCTCATCGATTCAGACATCATTGATGGTAACCCTGATTATCTGCTCTCACTGTCTGAATACTTACCATATTTTAATGTACACATAGACCCACTCACACTTACATTAAACTCACTTTTAGACAGGAAAGACACACACCTCATCTACATCCGCAATAATATGACCAAGGCCAATGAAGCTATTCTCTCATTGATTAATGATGGTGACATGAAGGATGCATTGAGGAACACCTGGTTAGAAATTACTTTTAAAGGTTTTGCTATTATACAAGCATTTTTGATCTTTACTTTGATTATTATGCTCTGCTGCCTATGGCGCACACTGCGCCAACACCATGAGCAAGCATGAGTTCCTTTACAAAGCTTATGGCCGGGTTTGTAAATCACCACTGCTCCCTGGGCTCACTAGGCTGGGCGCAGGTTGCCCTTGAGCCAACAAGGGGTGTTACACAAGGTTCCTGCACCCTAATTGGTACCCTCAGAGGTACACCGTAGACAGCTAGTGCTTAAGCATATGTTATACTAACATATAGGGCTAAGGGCATCTACCGTACAAGAGTAGATGTCAGGATATGTACGCATATTGTTGTAATATACTTTACTTGCTAATACATATATTCTCCTATGTATTTTCTGTGTATTTATTACTTGTAAGATGCCAAGGCACCTTTGTCCTTGGAATAATTATGATATGTAAGTCGGCATTGCCACATTTTGGTGATTTGTACTACTACACTGAGTTATGCAAGACTCTGTATAAGAACTCTTTTGTTTCACAAACTGGTGACTACTACAAAATTGTATAATGTTAACTTGGACCGTGGAGCCTCCTCTAATTTAGCCAATAGGGCTCATCTCTGTAACTAGAAATGTTTCTATCTTACAGTAACCATAGTAATTATCATAGGTATATAAAGTGATACACTAGTCTTGTACCTCAGAGATCCCAAGAGACACAAAGAAACCTTGAGGTATAGGCAATGCTTAGCACTGGCCCCCAGTTCGTATTGGTAAGAACTGCTTAGGGCTACTGTGATTTTTTCCTTTTAGGTAGTAATAAACAAGTTTATTACTCTTATGCAACGTGTCTGTGATTAATTGCATTCCCAATATTGCCAAGAACCTGAAAGTAAGGTTTAGACCTCCTGACAACAGGGTGTTGAAGGAAATGGCTGAGATCCTGGCTGGACTGCTGGTGGAACTATTCAATACCTCCCTGGACACAGGGTGCATACCACATGACTGGAGGATGGCCCACGAGGTACCCATCCATAAAAGTGAACCAAAGGATGAGCTGGGTAATTACAGGCCGGTAAGTTTAACTTCCATCATGGGGAAGCTGATGGAGACAATACTTAAGGAAAGACTGGTGACCTTTATGGAAGACATGGGCTGCAGGACAGTCACCGGCATGGGTTTGTCTCTGGAAAATCCTGCCAGACAAACCTAGTTGCATATTACGATTGGGTCACAAGGGAATTGGACAAGGGTCATGCGGTGGATGTCATACTTGGACTTCAGTAAGGCCTTTGATTCGGTGCCACATGGGAGGTTGGGAGGGAAGTTGAGATATGTGGGGGTGGGGACTAAGATGGCTAAATGGATTGAGAATTATCTTCAGGGGAGACAGCAGAGGGTAGTGGTGGTGAGAACTCTCATATCCAATTGCTGTGGCGAGTGTGTTGCCACAGGGATCAGTAACTGAGCCAGTGCTGTTCTGAATAGTCATAGTGGACATCTCGTATAGCATCAGAAATAAGATCAGTCTATTCACTGAGGATATCAAATTTGGGGTGGTGGTGGATGGTATAGCAGGATGGCAGGTATAGCAGGTTGGCAGGGGCTGCAGGATGACCTGACCAAACTGGTGGAGTGATCGGAAGCGTGGCAGTTGGAATTCAATGCGAAAAACTGCAAAGTCCTGCACTTCGGAGCAAAGAACCCAGGAAGGGGATACCAGGTGGGAGGGGTGCAGTTAGGTCTACTGATGAGGGGAAGGATCTAGGAGTGGTTGTAATGGGGAAGATGAACAATACAGAGCAGTGTAGAAGGAAAGCAGTGAAAGCCAACAGGATGCTGAGTTGTATCGCTAGAGGGATCTCCTCCAGGAGTAGGGGTGTGATCCTGCTTCTCTACAAGGTACTGGTCAGGCTGCACCTGGAGTATTGTGTGCAATTTGGTTTACCTATGCCGACTCAACAACACTATTGGCATAGCGAGATCCCCGATGTCGACATCGCCTGTCAGACATCAGTTTGTTTTCTGTCGGTGGCACCCCACGCCCCCCTCCTTCTTTAAGATTCTTAACTCTGAGTCGGAGTTAATGCAAAGGGTTCGAAAGTTGGCAAAAGGATGAAATTTCACCTGTGGGTCCCCCACAGTGACAATTTCGAAAACTTTAAAAATTGCCACTGTGGGGGATTTCACCATAGGGGTTTCAACCTTCGGTCAGCATACCATGCAATTCTGGAGGCCATATCTGAAGACGGATATGAAATTACTGGAAGGGGTACAACACAGGGCAACAAAGATGATCCAGGGACTGGAGGACAGACCATACGAGGAGAGGCTGAGAGAGCTGAACATGTAATCCTTGGAGGAGAGAAGGGACCAGGAGGATATGACTGAGACCTTTTAGTACATAAAGGGGATAAACAAGGCAGGCTCTGAAGGCATACTTAGACTGAGGAGGCAGAGGGATACAAGAGGGCATGGCCTTAGATTGGAGGGGGTCAGATTTAGGACGGAAATGAGGAGACATCTTTTTATGGAGAGGATCATGGCAGAATGGAATGCTCTACCAGAGGAGGTGGTAGCCTGTAAGACAGTGGATAGGTTCAGAATGGGATGGGACAAAGTGAAAGGGGGTTAATTGGGGAAAAGGAGGGCAGGGCAGCTGCAAGGTGATGGTGCTAGCTGCACACTTGAGCAGACTTGATAGACCAGGTGGCCTATTTCTGCTGGAAAATTTGTATGTTCGTGGTACAACCAAGGAAGTAGCTGTTTCTGTCTTGGGGGAGAGGGAGCCAGCCTAGGGACTAGTACAGGGAGCAATGGTGAGTGGAGTAGGGTGCCAGCAATACAAACCCACAGATGTTGTTGTAGGCAGTGGACAGTCTTGCAAGAAGTTGGGAGGAAGTGTTGGAGTAGATTGGGGCACAGTAGTCCATAAGAGGAAGGAGGTTGCCTTAGGCAATGGCAAGCCTGGCTGCAGGGGTCACATACTGTTTTCTCTGGAAACCCATCACTTGTTTACGGCTGATCCACTGCAGGGTGTTGCTGATGTGCAGAGAGGAGGTTAGGGAAGGATCAAGGGTGACACCCAAGTATTTGAAAAAGGGAACATTTTCAAGGAGGGGGCTGTCAGGGGATAGGACGGTTAGGGCAGAGTGACAACTGATCATTTTAGTGATCTTGTGTTTAGATCCCAAGAGAATAGCCTTTGTTTTGTTTTTTTTGAGTTTACAAGGAGTCTGTTCTCCAGGAACCAGTTGTGGTGCAGGTTAAATGCACACATTGCATATAGGCAGCTTTTGTAAAAAAAAACAAAAAAAACACCGGGTATAAAAAATACAGATTTTAATATTTCTGTATATTAGGGCAATACACAGGAAGAGGCAAAACCACATCATCATCTCACGGTTTTTGCCTCCATGATCTCCCAGAGGGCTCCACTTTGTATTGCAATATGCTGGCTGCACCAACTGTAAAATACAATTTTATAAGCAACGAG
The DNA here is from genome assembly GCA_016271365.2 of Neoceratodus forsteri. Taxonomy (NCBI): domain Eukaryota; kingdom Metazoa; phylum Chordata; order Ceratodontiformes; family Ceratodontidae; genus Neoceratodus; species Neoceratodus forsteri. The sequence goes on along the minus strand of CM057455.1, from coordinate 758,874,126 downwards.
GTAATTTAATAAATGAATATATACTGGGCCTCCTGGGGGATCGGGGGGCCTGAGCCACAATATAGGCACCAGCGACTCAAGGACTATTGCAAGTAGATCTCCTTTAAACTATAATAAGTAGATTATATTTTTTTTTGCAGAGGTTAGACACCCAATTCCCCCTTCCCCAGTACACTGGATATGCACCTCCACACTAGATTTTGTAAACAAGGAGCACATGCGGTAGTCTTCTTCAAGATCCAACCAAGTCCTGCTCTCAAATAGGTCACATGTAGCACTGGAGAGTGATATGCACCAGCTTGGACTCACTTGGAAGTGACTCCATGACATCCATCATGCCTCTGCCTTTCACTGGCAGGGAAGTAACCAAGATTTAAAAACTGAAGACACAAGCACTAGTACAGCAAAGCCAGCCAGGATGCAAGGCAGTACTTTGCACAATATAATGTGTTATAAAATATTGCATGACAAAAGGGTTCAATTGCAATTGAATTGCGCTGTTCCTTGCAGCACACTTCAGCATTCTGCAGTACTATTGCAAAATATTGCATTGTATCCTGGCTTGATACACTGCACATGCTGTGTTAGGGAATATTGGTATTCATTGCCAGGTGAGCTAAGGCATATTTAATTAAACTTTTGGAATCCAATTGAAAGCCTAGGTATTCAGGCTGCAGCCTGGTTACTCCCCTTGCTGGCTTGGCAAGTGAGTGAGAGACCAAATACTGCTCCTCTTGAAGTCAGTTCTCCCTCCTACATGTCAGGTAGTGCTTCCAAGTCACTGTGCTTGTCAGGAAGAGCATTTTAAATCAGTCAGATTGATTGGGCCCAGTGCTGCAGCACAAGTGCTGTGCACTACCACCTAAAAGACTGTGGTCCATGTGGGAGCCCCACAATCCCATACCGGTGCTGTTCAGAGGAGAGGAAGGGTTATAGAGGTAAGGTGTACAGTATGTCTCTCAGGAAGAAATGGTGAAAGTCAACCAGAATTTGTGCATCCCCCGCCTGCTGATAAATGATTAGAATTAGCGTCAGCTGTGAAGCATCTTATTCCAGATTAGAAGGAGAATGCAGGGTAAGACATGTCTGTTCTGAGAAAAACATCTTTGGACCTGGATAACCTGGCAGATTATTGACCTGTTTCTAACCTGCCCTTTACTGCCAATTCTCTATGAGCATCTCCAATCTGGTTTTAGGTCAAGACACAGCACAGAGACTGCACTGGTCATGGTACCCATGACCTTTGCAGGGCATGGGATAAAGGAGAGTGATCAGTTCTCATACTCCTCAATCTCTCCTCGGCATTTGACACTGTAGACCATGGGCTGCTGTTGCATTGGATGAAGAAGTACAGTGGACTCACTGGCAAAGTCATGCATTGGTTTGAGTCCTACCTGAGGGACAAGATGCAGAGGATGGTGATGTGGAACTCCTCCTCACTCCCGACACCCCTGCCCTGCGGCACCTAGGAGTCAGTTGTTTAATCCATGCTGTTTGCTGTGTATGTGATGCCCTTGGGCAGGATCATTAGACAACACAGTTTGGGTTTCACTGATACGTAGATAATACCCAACTGTATTTGTCATTTGCCATTTGCATCCAGAATGCCTGATGTGGTAGAGGTGCTAAATTGGTGTCTGAGATCCAGAATTGGATGGCATCTATACCTGGCACAGACTCAACCCAGATAAGACTCAGGCACTAGTGATCGACTTTGACCATAGGGGGAGAGCAGTGGCTGCCAAAGAGGTAATGAGGCTTTGGATCGGGTCCTCATCTTTGACAGCCACTGCTAAGGTAAAAAATGTGTGGATAAATCTGTATGAGAGGCTAACATCTGAAGCTCAGGTGTCAGCAGTAGTCCAGAGTGACTTTCACCATCCGAGGAACATCAGTTAGATTAAATCCCTTATCTTACACCACCAAAAATGTGGCAACACTGGTGCATGTGTTCGTGACATTCAGGCTGGACTACTGCAGCACCCTTTAACTCAAGGTCGGTGGAGGTATCCTACCTCACCTGCAGCTAATGCAGAATTCAATGGCCAAGTTACTGATGGGCCTTTCTAGGTCTTGTCATGTGACCCTGGTCAAGTGTGAACTGCACTGGCTGCCAGTGAAGTATTATATTACCTTTATGGTTGGGTTATTAACCTGCAAGGCCCTACATGGGTTGACCCTGGGCATTCTGACAGACCTCCTCTCCTTCACCATTCCTCCCACCCTCCACTCCTCTTAGGTGGGCCTCTTGACTGTTTCTAGGGCTGGTTTGAAATCCTCAGGTGACTAGACCTTTGATTGGGCCAGTCCAATACTTTGGAACTCATTCCTGCAGGCCCAGATAGAGGCTTACTCGGTGGAGGCTTTTAAGAAGAATCTAAATACCTACCTCTTTAAAGAGACATTTGGAAATCTGTGAAGTCTGGGCCCTTCACAGCCAAGCAGGAGGGCCACAAGCTTGAACTGCAAAGAGGGTAGACAGCCAGGTTCAGCCTAGAAATTCAGTTGTCCCTCAGACCACAGTGTTGTGTTTTTTACTGGTTGGCACTGGGTACTGCTGGAATACAGCAGCAGAACAAGGAGCAGTACACTGCCTCCTTGGTTTGCACATGAAACATTTAATTCATATTATGAACTGGTGATCATAAATGGACGTCGCTGATTGGCCAAGACGTTTTTCAAGCCGTGATGATATCGAGCTACATCATCACGGCTTCATAAAACCTCCGGCCACCAGCCTTCTTACTGCCTAGAACTTTATTTGCATGCTTACAGTGGGATTCTCCACACAAACAGTCTGCAGAAGCAGCAAGCCACCCCTCCCCGACATGTGCGTATTCGGTGGTATGGCACAAGTTGCAGCTTGAGCGACTCTTTCTATCCACCCCAAAAAATGCAGAAAAATTACCCCAATGCCAGCCAGAGGATGTGTCTCTCCCTTTTTAATTAAAACCATTCTATTGTCTGGAAACTTCAAATTCCAACGACCACTCCGAAAAAGTTACCAAAATCCACCCCTTCACTCCTTGCCAGCCACCAAATACAGACGAAAACATACTGGCCAGCACACTCCTCTCACAAACCACAGCAGTGCTCCTGCCAGCTCATGGAAAACAGTCCCTCCAACTGACTTTACCTCTTCTGTGTTGTTTTAAAGCTTTTCCTGACACCCACACACACTGCTCTTCACACAACAGCAGCGCAACATCACCACACCAATCAAAAGCCACCAATGACAGCTCAGAATATCCATGTAAGGACCCCAAAACCGGCCACAATATGTGTATTTTTTTTTCATAAGACAGTTCTATCAACTGGCCCTCCAGTTCACTTACCGACTGCTACTACAAAAGTGAAAGCTGACTTCCCGATTGCCACCACAAAAATGAAAGCTCTTCTTCCCCTAAAGATCCCAAATTCCACAGACTGTGTTTTGTGGGAAAAAATCTCTCACAAATGTTCACCCAGTCCCAGAACAGGAAGAGGAGCTGGGTCAAATGCAGGGAGAACATAGTAACACAGTACACTTCCAAAACAGCACCACCTGCTGCTCAGAGCCCTCTAGGAACTATTTTCTCAAAAGATTTATTTATTTATTTATTGAATTTTGATGACCGGGTAGGCCCACTGGGCCCCGGAGGTCCCTTTTTCAGGGGTGACCCGGGAGTAACAATTACATACAGGTAAGCAGATAAGCACAATCGGGTAAATGTAATGTTGTTTAACAATAAAAGACTTCATAGGGTTACAAGCGGTAAAGAGGAGGAACATACAGGCAAAAAGACTTAAGAGATAGACATAAAGAAAACATTTTAAATACCAAGTTCATGTTGAGATTGGGAGTGCTCTAGGTAATGGCAAGAGGTCGCTAAAGACATGTGGTACCTTCCTTGTGAGCATAGTGGAAGGGGAAATACTGGTACAAAAGTGCTCCCCTTCCTTTGATATATGGTTAGGTCCTGTGACATAAGCATATGCTCCTGTCGAGCAGGTGTGCCTTGAGCTTGGTCCGGAAGCAGATGATGGACTCTGCCTCCCGTACCTCCAGGGGGAGGTTGTTCCAGTTGGAAGGGGCTGTGTACATGAAGGATCTGGACCCTGCTTTAGTCCTAGTCTTGGGAACCACAAGGAGAGTTTGGCCAGATGTTCTTAGACTCCGTAGGTTAGTTTTAACCCTAAAGAGACCATTGAGGCTGGGGGAAGGTGTGGGACCCAGTAACTTAAATGTAAGGCAGAGGGTTGGGTAGATGAGGCGAGCTTCCAAAGACGGCCAGCTGAGCCTTGATTGAGGTTTGCAGTGGTGAATCCTCAGGTGTGATAGAGTGGCGAAGTGGACTATCTTGTTGTACAAGGTCTGCAGCCTGCCTAGCTCCGTCGTGGCCACACCTTGGAGAACTGGGGCCACGTAGGTGAGCTTTGGGAGAAGTACGCTAGTGACAATGGCTACCCTAGCTTCCGGGATAATCTGGTCCTTTATTCTGTAGAGGATTCCGAGTTTCCCATGGATGGCTTTGGTGATTTGGTCTATGTGATTTTTTAGTGTGAAGCCTTGGTCCAGGGTAAGTCCAAGGTATTTGGTGGAGGTAACCACCTCAAGTTTTTCACCCCCTCTGGTCTGAAGTTGTAGGAGCAGTGACCTCTCGGATCCCAGAGATCTAGGCCCAAACAGCATCACCTTCGTTTTATTGGTGTTTAATACCATTTTGTTCAGAGTAAGCCAGTCCTCCATCTGAAGGATGTCCTCGTGGAGGGCTGTCCCCAGTTCTGTTAGATTAGAGGAGGCTCTGTAGATGACAGCATCATCCGCATACTGGATAACGCTGCTGCTCCCACAGTGTGAGTGCAGATCATTTATGAACAGAGTAAAGAGAAGGGGGCCGAGTATTGACCCTTGAGGTACCCCTTCTTTGAGTGGTGCTAGCTTGGAGACATTATCAGTCCAGTTGACCCTCTGGGTACGTCCAGTGAGGTAACTCTCGAACCATCCCAGTGCATGGGTGCAAGGCCAAGTGAGCACATTTTTTGTAGTAGGAGGTTGTGGTTTACCAAGTCGAACGCTTTTGAAAGGTCAATAAAGACCACGCCTGTACTGATCCCTCCAACACCTCAAAACAGGCATTCCAAAGGAATGTTCAAAAGATTTTTTAAGTTTTTTTAATATCTTTACTGCTAAAACTTTCAAGCCAGTTCATAAAAGCAATAAGGCACTCCAGGGTGTGGTATATCATAGGACACCGTCACTTCTTGGGTCATTGGATGCACTCAGCCTGCAGCCTCATGCCCAACCACCAGAGGCATGACGATATCCCATGATATGCCACACTCTGTCATGCCTTATTGCTTAATTATACAATGGCAAGAAAGAATCCTGGACTCTGATTAGTCAGTGTATGCCTGAGACAGTGATGTTATTACACAATAACATCGCTGTATGGATAATGATATTCTTTTGCACATCTTTTGTTAAGAAACAAAGATATACTGCCACACTAAAAAATCTACTAAAAACATTTTTTTAAATGTTTTTTATTTTGTATAACAACGAGCCATTGTATAATAGCAATAAGGCACTCCAGTGTGTGTGTGTATTATCGTGTAATAACGTCAGTCCTGGGGTGGTAGAAGCACTTGGCTTCGCCTCGTGTTTCAACCCACCCCAGGAGTCACGTTATTACATGATAACACACACCATGCCATGCCTTATTGCTTAATTGTTTGCAAGGCAGTGAATAGTAGTTGTAGTGGTCAGTTATCAACTCGTGCTCACTCTAACTCAATGATTAGTTGGACGGTGAAGTCCTTACAGAAGAGAAGACTGTGTGAAGCCAGAACTGGCCTGGAAGAAGGAGAAGTGAAGACAGAGAATAGATTCGGGCCTTGTCTAGTCCAGACTACAACTGTAATAGCAGTGGACAGACTGTTAATCCTCCTCAATCACGGTAACAGTCATTGACAGGGTGTGGAGCCAGAGCAGGTCCTGTGAGGAGGGCAGGAAATACAGCAGCTTGTGGAGGTCAGTGGCAGTTGTAAAACTAATATATAGGTGATAGTGTTAAGGTGGGTAACAGCAGGAAGAAGGCAGAAGATCAAAAGCATCCACCATCCATCCCATGCTGTGTCAGCAAAAATGGCAGTCATCAGTTTTAGCAGGTCAATAAAATGTTTAAAACTCCACTTAGTGGGAGTGCATATGTCATGCAAGAATGTTTCATTGTGAATAATAGGACTTAGCTACTACCTGGTGCACTAAATATAGATATTATATTATGATGTTTTCTTTCATGCAGTTCACCAGTGCATCTGCCTCTGATTTTCCATGAAGCATTCCTGCATGATGTGTATTTTGAAAAACAAATTAATAATCTATAAAGTTAGAGGCCTGCCTTTTCAGAACTTGTTGGATAGGATCCATGAGCAGAGCAAATATATTTATAACCCATTTCATTTGTATACGCCTGTGGTAATGGGTTATGGAATTTTTAAATACTTTACTATTTAGGCATTAAGAGTGGATGGGGTTCAGTATGCTAAGTGGATAATAGAAACATAGAAACATAGACTTTGACAGCAGATAAGGACCACTTGGCCCACCCAGTCTGCCGATTTCCCTACCTATTGGATAAGCTGCAGATTCTAGTTAGCCAACAGCCTACTTCCTGCAACCCCCCACTACAATTGCCTTATGTCTGTCCCATGCATGTTTGAATTCCCCCATTGTTTTAGACCCAACAACCTCCCCAGGAAGGCAGTTCCATGCATCCACCACTCTCTCTGTGAAAAACATTTCCTCACATTACCCTGAGCCATCCCCTCTATCTTTAAATTGTGCCCCTTGTTCTTACATCTCTTTTCTGAAAGATGCTACCCTCCTGGACTTTGTTGATTCCTTGAGGTACTTGAAAGTTTCTCTCATGCCCCCCGTCCCTCCTTTCATCAGAGTATACCTATTAAGCTCTCTCAGTCTCTCTTCATATGGTTTCTGATGCAGACCCTGCACCATTTAGTTGCCCTCCTCTGGATTGCTTCCATCCTGTCTATGTCCTTGCATAGATGGGGTCTCCAAATCTGCACACAGTATTCCAGATGGGGTCTCACCATCTGTCTGTACAGAGGGATAACCACTTCCCTTTTTCTACTTGTGATGCCCCTTCCTATGCATCCCAGTATCCCCATGGCTCTCCTTACTGACTTCTCACATTGCGTACCCACCTTTAGGTCATCTGATATGACTACACCCAGATCCCTTTCCATTACTGTTGTTGTTAGTACCTCCCCTGCTATTGTGTACTCTTCTCCTGGATTTTTGTTTCCCAGGTGCATTACTTTGCACTTCTTTGCATTGAATCTAAGTTGCCATATGTCTGACCATTCCTCCAACCATGCCAAGTCCCTTCTCATCCTTTCTACTCCCCCTGTGTATCAACTCTGTTACAGATCTTTGTGTCATCTGCAAAGAGGCATACCTTTCCCTCCAGACCCTCTGCAATGTCACCTATAAATATGTTAAAGAGGACTGGACCCAGTACTTTGTGGTATGAAATCCTGGAGCCATCTGCAGGGATCCTGTAATCAAGATAGCTAAATGGCTGTTATGTGTATGTCTGTAGCACAGTGAGCTTTTGTGGAGCAGGAGAACATTCATGCCTGGCCTGGTGGCACTTTGCGCTGTCATGTGGGAGACCCAAACAGGTGGTATGAGTCTGACTGCTAGCCCTGAGCTGGTGGAGTCCAGGGAGTGCTGTGAAGACAGGGCAGTGCTGTCAGCCTCTGGGAGAGGTATTTAATATGTTGTAGTGGGTTATGGACAGCAATAGACATCATGGACATGGGTGACAATGTGGATCTCCCCCAGGTTGGCACTGCCAAGGACTAATGTAGAGATGTGACTGGTGGACAGTGGGTGGGGACACTTATTGGAGAGGAAAATCCCTGCACATATCCATGATGATGCAGCTTTTTAAACAATCAGTTCTGAGAAGTAAGCAGAACTGAATAGAGGGAGACAACACAATTTTGGTAAATTATTGTCTTATTGTGTGGTTTAGCTGGATTATGAGTATTGTGAATTTTTACTATGTTGCAGAAGTTGGTGTGAAGTTGGGAACTTCACTCTTATGAACATACAAACATATGACAATGCCAGCAGAATAAATCTGTGAGGTCTATCAGGCCTACTTGCAGTGCAGGGTCCTCAGCATCAGCCAATGACCCTGCCCTCCTCTCCAATCAGTCCTCCGACTCAGTCCATCCCTTTGACCCTTATATTACCCTTAACTGTATCCCAGCCTCTCTTAAAGCTGTCAACCATTTTGCGCCTCCTCAAGAAGCCTATTTCAACCCGCCACCACCCTCTCTGTGAAAAAGTGTCTCCTAGCCTCTCTATTAAGCCTTCCCCCAACTTGAGACTGCGTCTCCTCGTGTTTTGAATCCCAGCGAGCTTGAAGAGACCCTCCATGTCCACCCTATTTATTCCTTTCAAATACTTGAAGGTCTCAATAATTTCCCTTCTCTCCTCTCCTCTCCTCTCCTCTCCTCCAACAGCTTAATATGGTTCAGTTTTAGTTGGTTTACATCTGCGCGTGCGCACACACACACACACACACACACATATGCACACCCTGAACAAGGCTGAAAGTAGGCAGAATTGCTTAGCCCTCCTTTCCAGGTCAACAAAAACTAAATGTGGGACTGTGGAGGGTGTAGGTACACAGTGGTGTTTGAGGGTGGTGGGGTCAGGATGTGGATTTCTATAGGGTCAGGGTGGTAAGTAAGGGTAGGAACAGTATGCTGCAGTGGGTGGGTGGGTTTTTCATGGAAAGGTGTTTTATTTTTATTTAAAAAAAAAACTTTACTGTATGAAGTTGGGGTGCCATCTGGGAACTCCTTCCCCCCATGCATATCATGAAGTTCCCAACTTTGCATTACCTTTACTGGCAAAGTCTGAATTCACTGCATCCCTAGTGGGTAGATTCTGAAACTGTTCCTTTCTGAATTGTTCATGGAGTATGACCCTTGGCATCCTTTAACACTATCCCACATTCACTAGACACTTTGGGCCCAGGTGCAGGATTTCACCTCTTTTCCTTGATGGCATGCATCACTTTGCTAGTGATGGAACACCTCTTGTCTGGGATACCACAGCTCACTTGAAACAATTGCCTATGGACATACATCTACTGTCTGGCCTGGAGAAGTACTAGGGATGCATACAGGGATCATCACAACAATGTTGGCGCCTCCTCTCACTCCAAGACAGCAGCGGATTGAATTATCTCTGCTTGCTTCTCCCTTTGCTACAGTGATGGCACAGCTCTCACATGAACAGCTGACTGCACTCCATTGACCAGCAAGAACTGCAAAAACCTTTCCAGAACAAGCATCTTAAAGAAGTTTCACATTTGCTGAAACAAGGGCCTCCCAATAAACAAGCACACCAATAGGTGGTGTTTGTCATGGGATCTCCACTCCCCTATGGAATCTGTAAGCCCTCAATGTTCTATTTGCAAACGTCCTAGCCCTCAGGCAACATGTCACATTCACTGTGCTTTGCATTCTTTTCTTAGAGGCATAGGTATTGTAAGCGAGTTAATATATCCAACACTGCTAAATCTCCCCATTCAGGACCATCCTCTGGGTCTTCCCACTCAGCCAGTTTCTCACCCATCCAATTGTTATGTCCCCATTCCTAAACTGACAAATTTCTTGACCAAATGTCCATGAGGGGCACAGGCAAAGGTCTCACTGAAGTCCAGATACAGAACATCTACTGCCTGACTCTTATCCACAGCCCTTGTCACCCAATTGAAAAATGTGATTATTAATTTGACAAGACCTAACACTAGTAAACCCATGCTGTCTGGTGTTCTGTAGACTATTTGCCTTCAGAAACTTTATCAACCTTTCCCTTATTATTGATTCCAATAGTTTTGCTACAGTAGACAAGTAGACATCAGAATGACTTCATCTTCATCAGTGACATTGCGCAGGACCTAGAAGGCAGAATTTCACTATTCGCTGATGACACAAAGCTCTGTAACAGAGTAGACACACCAGATGGTGTAGACAGAATGAGAAGGGACCTGCAGAAACTTGAAGAATGGTCAGGGGTTTGGCAGTTGAAATTCAATGCAAGGAAGTGCAAGATAATGCATATGGGGCACAAAAACCCAGGCACAATATATCAGTTGGAGGGGTGAGGATATAGCATGCACAAACAGGAAAGGGATCTTGGGTTATCATCTCTGATGACCTCAAGGTAGGAAACAGTGTGACAAGGCAGCAGGTAAAGCAAATAGGATGCTGGGATATATAGGCAGGGGCATCACCAGCAGGAAAGGAGGTCATAATTCCGCTATACAAGACACTAGTGAGGCCCCACTTGGAGTACAGTGTACAGTTCTGGAGACCATACCTATGTAAGGACATAGACAGGGTAGAGAAGGTTCAGAGGAGGGCAACAAAGATGGTGCATGGATTGCATCACAAGTCCTACGAAGATAGGTTGAAAGAACTGAACATGTACTCCCTGGAGGAGAGGAGGGAGAGAGGGGATATGATAGAGACATACAAGTATCTTACAGGGAGGAACAGGGTGCAGGAATACATTATTTTTAAGCTAAAAAGATGTTCCAGGACTAGAGGGCATAGGATGAAGTTGGAGGGAGGACGATTCAGAGGAAACATGAGGAAGAATTTCTTCACAGAACAGGTGGTGGACAAGTGGAACACCCTGCCAGTGTAAGTGGTGTGGGCTGAAACAATCATGGGATTTAAGAATGAATGGGATAGACATAAAGGAATTCTGGAGGTCAGGGGTAAGGGGCAACAGACTTCTAGGAAAACATAAACTGAACTTACAAGCTCAAATGGGCAGACTGGGTGGGCCATAGGCCCTTATCTGCCGACACTGTCTATGTATCTATGTATCTATGTAGTTACTTGGCTCAAACTGTCTCCCATTTTTGCGAAGTGGGACCATATCTGCTATCCTCCAGTCCCCTGGGACTTTTCCATTTTCCAAAAAGCAGCTGAAAAGATCTGTCAGCAGTCCTGACAGGACCTGCCCAATCTCCCTCAACACCCTGGGATGCATCCCATAGGAGCCCATAGATTTATCCTGCCGTAGGCCCTTTAAGTCCTTGATAAGACCTCAACACAGTAATTATACAGCTATCTGACAGACCATAGACAGTTACAGTAGTCGATGTGCATGGGACAAGGTTAGGTCGGAACTAGTTTAGTGGGGGTACCACCTGGGTCTGTTCTTGGACTCCTGCTACATAGAAAAATAGAAAAATAGACTTTGGCTGCAGACAAGGACCACTTGGCCCATCCAGTCTGCTGCTCTCTCTTTACAAGAACAATATTAATTAGTGGTTCTTCCAGGTGTAGGTCCATTTATAAACTGATGACACAGTGCTGTATTGGGTTTGCAGCCCAGTTTGGCAGATGCAACTTGAAATTACAACTGGGTTTTGAAGGTCTCCTGGGTATTTTAATTTGTAATGAACTTGTTTTAAATCCTAAGAAATCTCAAATAAACTTCAGTTTGAAACATAGACACATAGAAATTGTCAGCAGAAAGATTGCATGGCCCACCCATTTAGCCCATATGTTCCCTGCCTATTCTGCCTCAGTAGACCCTATCTGGTCTCTGGAAACCCTTCCTCTTCCCTCTTTTCTAATATACCTCTATATTTATCCCACACATGCTTGAAGCCCCTCAACTGTTTTAGCTTCACCACTTCTGTTAGCAGTCTGTTCCAGGTACCTACTACTCTGTCAATGACCTTACATCGCTCTATTGACCCCCCCCCCCAGCGTCATCACATGCCCTCTGGTCTTGGTACTCTTTCATTTGAAACAGACTTCCTCCTATGTACCCTGTTCACTCCTGTGAGGTACTTGTAACTCTATCATCTCACCTCTCTCTCTCCCCTATCCTACAGGGTATACATGATGAGATCCCTCAGTTTGTCCTCTTACAACTTCTCATGCAGACCCTGCACCATTTTAGTTGCCATCCTCTGGGCTGCCTTCACCCTGTCTGTGTCCTTTCTGAGGTGTAGTCTCCAAAACTGGACACAGAACTCCAGTTTGGGTCTCACCAGTGTGTGATACAGAGGCAACACAACCGCCTTCCTGCTGCTGGAAATGCCCCTCCCTATTCACCCCAGCATCCCACTAACCCTACGCTCTGCCTTGTTACACTGCCCTGCCACCTTGAGATATGATGACCCTAAGGTCCATCTCCTGTCTAGTGCTGTCAGTCCCCCCTCCCCCATCCTATACTCACCTTCTAGGTTCTTATGCCCTAGGAGCATGATTTTGTACTTTTAAGGCATTGAACTCCAGCTGCCAGACTTTAGACCACTCCTTGAGTTTCCCAAGATCCCTACACATTCTCTTCACCCCCTGCTGAGTGCCTACTCTATTGCAGATTTTGATATCATCTGTAAAAAAGGCATAGCTTGCCTTCTAGTTCTTCTGCAATGTCTCCTTTAAAATCATTAAAGAGGAATGGCCCCAGTACCACATCCTATGGTACTCTACTGGTCACTTTCCCATCATTAGAGTGAGTTCTGTTAACCACCACCCCCTGTCTCCTATCTATTAACCAATTTCTAACCCAATTTAACACTTTGGATCCCATTCCTAGGTTGTTCAACCTATTTATCAGCATCCTGTGTGGCACAATGCTGAAGGCCTTTTAAAAGTCCAGATAGGCCACATTCACTGCCCTGTTTCAATCTATTTCCCTAGTCACTCTGTCAAAGAAATCTATATGATTTTTTAGGCATGACCTCCCCAGCCCCATGAATAGATGCTGCCTGTGTTTTTTCAGCCTGTTGGATTCAAGATACTCTACCAGACTTTCCATCAGAAGGGTTTCCATTAATTTTCCTACCCCTGAAGTAAGTCTGATCAGACTATAATTGCTAGCCTCCTTCCTGCTGCCACTCTTATACAGAGGGATCACGTTAGCCCTTCTCCAGTCTTCCAAAACCCTGCCTGTTTCCAGTGAGCTGCCAAAAAATGCTGTCAGTGGGGCAGCTAGCACATCCCTAACTTTTAAAGTGCTTTGGGGTGTATCCCATCTGGTTAATAGTGTTGTCCACCTTCAGGGCTGCAAGTCTCTTCAGGAGTCTTTCCTTCTGAAAATGGACATGTGTCAACCTCCCTCAAATCCTGCTTTTCCTTAGTGGTCCACCAATACCACCACCCGAAGTACTTGTTTAGGATGTCAGCTATTTCTCGGTCCTCTTCTGTACAGTCTAACCCTTCCACCATTCTTAGCCTTACTATCCCTCCTGTTGCTTTCCTCTTCTCATTTTAAATGGCTGAAGAAAGTCTTAGCCCCTTTAATTACCCTTTTGGCAATCATTTCCTCTGTCTGCACATTTACTCCTCTCACTGCCCTGCTTGCTTCCTTCTGCTTTACTTGGTATACCTCAAGGTCTTTCTTCCTCTGTGTTTTCTTATACCCCTTGAATGCCATCTCTTTTTCCTTTACCCTCTTTGCCACTTCCTTAGAGAACCATAATGTTTTCTTTCTTCTGCTTTTATTCACTTCCTTCAGGCAGAGGTTGGTTGTTTTAATTATGCCTCCCTTATTTTTCCCCACTGAGCCCCTACCCCACATTGGCAATCACCCCCCCCCCCACCAAGGCAGTTTATGAGACACTCTCCTTTTTTAAAAAAATGTGCTCTCCTAAAGTCGGGGATCCTAGTTATCTTGTGGTTTGCCTAAGCTCCCGTCTTTATGTTGAACCACACTGTATGGTTATCACTGGTACATGGGGGACCATCCACTGTTACATCTGCAATGTTGTCCCTATTTGCAAGAACCAGATCCTGCACTGTCTGTCCCTAGTGGGTTCTTTGAATAGCTGTCTGAGAAAAGCCCCACGTAAGGAGTCAAGGATGGCCCTGCTCCTTGCTGAAGCCACAACTGAAAGGCTTCACTCTGCATCTGGCAGACTAAAGAAATCAACCAGCAGCACCTCCCTTACATGCCATTCTTATGACAGCTTTCCTAAGTGCCTTATCTAATTCCTCTTCCTGTGCTGGAGGAATGTAGACTACCCTGGTAGAGACAGCAGCCCCAGAACCTGTCTCCAAAATGACTCACAGCACTTCTAGCCCATCACATCAAAATGTTCCAGTACAGGATTATTATAGTGGTGTGGTATTACCACTATAGTTACAGCTGAGTAGGCATTTCTATGTTAAACCCGAAGCTTTACCCTGTAACTGCTTCACAAACGTTTGATGGATTTGCACAAAATTTTGCATGCATAGTCTGGGGGCATGGTCTCTTAACATGCCAGGTTTTGTTGTACTTGGATATGTAGATTCCAAGTTCCAGCTAGCAAAATAAGTTAAAGAAATTGTGGGAGGGGTTACTTTTTTTTGTCATCCCTAGCGCCTAGATGGTCTGAAATTTTGCTCTGAAATTTTCAGGGTAGAAAGGGCCACAATGGTATCTTTCGCTAGTTTGGTGAAAAAATATTAATACATTCCAAAGTTGTAAGAATTTGAAATTTCTGTTCTGAGCATGCTCAATACATTTTTTTTTGGATAGCTGCTTGGAACGAAAAAAGCATTTGGTCCATACGAAAAAAGATCCTTTTTTGTATGGAGGTAATCTTTTTGTATGGCCACCATCGTGTTTCCATTTTTTCAAGAAAAATCTTTTTTATAACACATAAAAATGAGATCCTGCAGAGACACCAACACATGTATCTTGTTGATCAGGACCCCATTAAGTGGATCCGGCAGTTACTTTCTTGAAAATGAATTTCTTTTTTCATATAGCCACACAAAAAAGGAATTGGGCCATAAAAAAAGATCCCTTCATACAAAAAAAGAATTTGGAATTAGTTTTTTTCAAATTCCTTTTCTGTATGAAGGCATCCTTTTTTGTATGAACAACAGATCCTCCTGATAAAGGATCCTTCATTAAAAAAAAGAATCTGAAATAAATACTAGTCCATTTTTTAGAGGAAGGGATCCTTTTCATACTGAATGATGCAAACTCATGAAAAGGATCCCTTCATACAAAAAAAATAAGTTGGACTTAGTTTTTTTCACAATTTCAACTTCAACAAGCTATTACTCCCTCAATGTTTGCACTTAAGGGACAATCTATGTATCAAAACAAAGGTCTTAATTAGTACTATAACCATAACACATAATACCCCCCCCCAAAATAAGTTAGGAGTCATATATAAAAAAACATAAAAAATTAAAAAATCAAAATCCCATAGAAGGGATCAGGAGCACTCTTGGGTTGCTGGAGGGTTAGCCAGGGGGAGGGGGAAGAGCATCGAGTACTCGATGGGCTGCTCTCCTTCTCTGGGGAGGGTGGGATGCTAGTCCTGCCACATTACCACCACTTGGGTGACCACGAGTGGAGGTGCAACAGGACAGCAGAACTACAGGTGAGAGGATATTGGCTGGGAACTGAAGCAGCAGCATGTCTCAGCCTGCTCCACACCTTGGTTCTCATTGCACGCTGATGTCTAGGGGGCAGAACAGAAAAGCGGACAAAACCCTGCACCGTACTCTCGTAAATGTGACCCGGCAGTCCTGAGATTCCTTAAGCAGGCTCCTTGGGGGAAGCCAGTAGGACCACCTGATGCAGACTTACAGACTGAGGGGATGAAGCAGGGGTCCCCTCCCTCCCCGCCCAGGGGATAAATCGAGACAGGAAGGGGGTGTGTCCTCCGATCTCTCCTGGGGAGTAACTAGGGGCAGAACTGCTGAAGTGCGCACCACCTAGGGATCCCTGAAGGTAGGAGTCTGGTGGGGGCAGAAACAGTAAAATGAGAGAATTCCCATAGGATAACATTGGAAATTTCACAAGAAATACAACCAAGCAAATAAATTGCTTTTTAGGAGAAATTGAAGTGCAGGGCCTGGAAGGCCCTGTTCTTCCATACCAACATGGATTGTATCTAAGGAGGGATGGAAGTGCAGGGACCTGCTCTTCCACTGGCAAGTGTCTATGCTTACACAGGTCCCGAAAGGATCTGTTTGAATGAGGATATAATTATACTACCTCAAAAAGTAGAAAACTTCTTTGCAAGAAAGGTTGTTAGTGCACCAGGTAGGGTACAGATTAAATCTACAAAAGTAGGGAAATGTGGTGTTAGGGTTCCCAACTCTAATACCCCACCCCCACCCTGCAGGCAGCAAAAACGAAAAACTATTATTGTTTCACCTCTCCTGAGTCTTCTCAAATCAGGCCTGGGGTGTTCCCTGTTGTTGTCAACCCTAATGCTCACCCCATTCTCATATAGTTTGCACATCTCAGCTTCTTTACTGATGAAATGGGGTAAGTGTTAGTTTGAACATCTCAGCATCTTTACTGGAGGAATGGGGTGAGTGTTAGGGTTGACAACCCCATGGAACACCCCAGACCTGATTTGTGAAGATTTAGGAGAGATGAAACCATAATGGTTTTTCCTTTTGTTGCCTGCAGGGTGGAAGTGGGGTATAAGGGTTGGGAACCCTAACATCCCATTTCCCTACTTTTGTCAGTTTAATCTGAACCTTAACCTGTGCATTAATGAAGTTTTTTGCAAAGATATGTACAATAAGTGATTAAAAATGAAGTTATAGAAAACATATCAATAGTAGGTTGGTAAATTAATGACACCCACACATTGGATCTGGAATATTTTGATGTAATGGAATCTATTTGTATCTGTACTTTGACTGAGAGGGATGCCACTGGAAATGAACTTCCGCTCAGTGACTTTGTTATCTCCCATAAATAAATATAAACACTATTTCCTCTGTGATTGACTCCATGCTGGTACCTGGTAATGAACCTGTACTGGTCTTAATGTTGCATTCAGGCAGTGGGCCTCTGTCTTCCACTGTGAACATTAAACAGAAGTATTCATTCAGAAAGCTTGCCTTCCCCTTCTCATCCTTCTCCCACCTCTCCCCCTTCGCGATCCTAACCAGCCCTTCCCTGGTTGTGTGCTGCTGTTTTATGTATTATACGAATGCTTTGCCACCTTCTGTAACCTCTTCCACTAACCTCAGCTCTTTATATGCTTGTCTCTTTCTGACTGTTGCATTGGATATCCTCAAACTATCCTTACAACTGCTCCATCCACATCTGTCTGACTTGCTTTGTATCTAATGGATGCCACACTTTTTGCCTTCATTGCATTTGTCACCCCCATGGAAAACTACAACAGTTTTCTTTCCCTATTGCCCTTGTCCTCAATCCATGAGCTGAGACTTGTTACCTCCAGTAGTGCCTCTTTTATTAAATGGTGATTTTCTGCCAACTTTCCAGGTTCTGCTTATTCTCGTTATTTTAAATGTTTCACCAGGAAAGGCATACTGAGCTACAGTAGCTCATTTCCAGATGGTTCATGGGGAAGAGGGGAGATGGGAATACAATTTGTAAGCAAACCCATCCTTAAACCCATCATCCTGAAGTCTAGGACCTTATTCCTGTAGCACAGTCTATCTACTTGCAGCTTGATCTCTACTCACATGGTCCTGTGATCACTGGATCCCTTCTAAATATTGTGTACCCTGGTATCTTTAACACTCACTCATGGTGCAGTGTTGACCATGCTTCAGTTATAGCCACCATGTCCACTCATTATTGTTTGGAGGTCACAGATCTTTGTTTCCCAGACTCCTTGCATTAGCATACATCACCTTCCATACTCCTGATTCCTCCCTATAGGAGGGCATAGTGGTTCCTACCAGGTCATAATGTCGTCTGCTTAATAGCATACGACATTATAACTAACTCTAATAATAGCAGCTGTCTAGGACAGCGAATGGGTTTTCTTCCACGTATACTGCTGTGCAGCGGTGTTGCACCATTAACACACTCCCAGGCAAAGGATAAGACCTCTACTGGGAGTGGGTTCTGCTGAGCAGCTGCCATGGCTCACTGGACAGAGTCACAGCAGCAGGAACACAGGCACTGCATCTGGGACCGGATTTGATTCCCGGTCCCAGAATTTTTTTTTTAAGTCTTTGTGCACTCCCTGAGATGGACCCTCCCTGGAGTTAAGAATCTTTAGTGGGGAGGGTCCAGGAGGTGCAGCCCCCACAACAGGGGTGTGGGGGGCAGAGCCCCCCACAGAAAAAAGAGTTATGCCTCATGGCATAAGTTGCCCTGTACTGGCAGCACAATTTAGCCATGTGGCATAATGTCTAGAGACATTATGACCCTGTGCCATAGTGGTTAAGGGCATTGAGCTGCAAACCTGGAGTCCAGGGTTTGAATCCTTTCAGCCCCCACTTGCATACTGTGTGACCCTGAGCAAGTCACTTAATTTCCTTGTGCTTCCAGGTTGCACCTGGAAACAAGCTCTGGCTTAGTGTGCTTTTCCTGGTTAAACAGTTTTCTCTTTCTCTCTGTTGTGTGTTTCCCCATTACTGTGCCTTTGAACTCCTCTTCTGCTGTTCACCCTGTACCCCTGATTCTTCCTTTTTCCACCTCCAACCATACTGGCTCTTCCCCTCTACCCTATCCTGCACTATCAAAATGCCTATATTTTTCTCATGCACTGGCTCCATTATAGCCACCATTTCTTCCTCCCTATCTAACCTGCCCTTCCTGCCTGCCTGATCAACAGCTAGAGGAAGGCCCTAGTTGGCTCTCATCAGTTGTCTCGATGTGCCTATCCTGAACTGTGCTGAGGTCCTTCTTTCCTAGTTTTAAGACTTTCCTAGGTAAACCAGTCTCCTAGCACTCCAGAGAAAATATTGGAAGCTGTGGGGAAAGGAGAGGTGGTAATTGTGGGGGACTTCAACCTGCCAATGGTGGACGGGAGCATACCATCCATAATATGTGCTAGGAGTCAGGTGATTCTGGAAGGACTGTAGAGTGGGTTCCTGACTCAGGGCATCACTGAACCAACAAGAGCAATTATTGATCTGGTGCTCACTAATGGGGAGCATGCACAGGAAATAATGGTCAAGGAGCCATTGGGTAGAAGTGACCATTGCACAGTGTGGT
Source organism: Neoceratodus forsteri (assembly GCA_016271365.2). Taxonomy (NCBI): domain Eukaryota; kingdom Metazoa; phylum Chordata; order Ceratodontiformes; family Ceratodontidae; genus Neoceratodus; species Neoceratodus forsteri. Next base: position 758,855,120 of record CM057455.1, on the reverse strand, counting down.
TCCAGTTGGATAGGGGCAGGGAAAACATCCTGACTAAGACCAAAATCTTGGATTTCAGGAAGGTGGACTTCAGGAAAATGGACAAAGTGCTAAGGAGCTATCTGGAGGGCATCAAAACAGATATGAAGTGGATCAAAGGTGGTCCATCATTAAGGAAGGAATACTGGTTGCCACAGATGATTGAATTAGACTCAGGGGGAAGAAAACAAGGGCCAAAGAGTCCAGCTGGTTCAGTTCTGGTGCTACCCAGGCAATAAGGAAAAAGAGGTTGGTCTATAGAAAATTCAGGAAGACCAAGAGAGAGGTGGATAGAGAAAATTACCTAAGGTTGGCTAGTGAAACAAGTAAGGAAGTCTGGCGAGCAAAGGCACAGAAGGAGTTGCAGATAGCTGAAGGAATTAAGAAGGGGGAGAAGGCTTTCTTTCGCTATATAAGTGAGAAAAGAGACAAGAAGGAAGGAATTGTTAGACTTAAGAAACGGGTGGAGTGGGTGGAGGATAATGGGTGAAAAGCAGAGATACTAAATGAATATTCCTGTTCTGTCTTCACCAGGGAGAAGGATGGACCAGTGCCTTCAGGACAGAAAAGTGGAGCACGGGGAAGGGGAAAACAGATGTAGTGATTGAGGAGGATATAGTGAGGGAGGGGCTGCTGGATTTGAAGGTGGACAAATCACAAGGTCCTGACAGAGTACATCCAAGGGTACTAAAGGAACTGGCTGAGGAGCTGGCAGGGCCACTGGCAGACCTATTTAATAGTTCACTAGAGTCAGACATAGTATCACAGGACTGGAGAACAGCACATGTAATGTCTCTCCACAAAAGTGGCCCCAAGGATGAACCAGGGAATTACAGACCAGTCAGTCTGACCTCCATTGTGGGCAAGCTCATGGCGACCATACTAAAGGAAAGGTTGGTGGACTATCTAGAGGAGCATGGTCTACAGGATGCAAGGCAGCATGGGCTCATGTGTGGGATAGATCATGTCAAACGAATCTAATTGACTTCTTTGACTTTGTCACTAAGACAGTAGACAGGGGCCAAGTGGTAGACATCCTCTATCTTGATTTCAGCAAGATCTTTGACTATGTGCCCCACAAAAGGTTGATCAGGAAGTTGGTGGATATCATGGTTGAGGAAAAGATGGCTATATGGGTGCACAACTGGCTGAGGGACAGAATCTATAGGGTGTTTGTGGGGGGACAGTTATCTGGCACCAGAGAGGTAACCAGTGGTGTCCTGAAGGGCTCGGTGCTGGGGCCGGTGTTGTTCAATGTCTTCATCAATGACATTGGGGATAGCATTAAGGGCAAAATGTGCCTATTCGTAGATGACACCAGGCTCTGTGAGAGAGTGGACACAGCTGAAGGGATACAGGACCTACATGAGGATCTGGAAAAGCTGGAGAGGTGGTCCAGGATCTAGCAACTTGGCTTCAATGCCAAGAAATGCAAAGTTATGCATATTGGAGCCAAGAATCCCAGGACAGAGTACTACCTGGGTGGAATCCAAGTATCTGCATCAGAGGAGAAGTACTTGGGAGTGATGATCACTAGTGACCTGATGCTCTCCATGCAGTACAAGAAAGCAGTAGCAAAGGCAAACAAGATGCTGGGATGCATATCTAGGGGGATCAATAGTAGGAGAGATGAGGTTATACTGGCCTTGTACAGGTCATTGGTAAGGCCGCATCTAGAGTATGGAGTTCAGTATTGGTGCCCACACCTCAAAAAGGACATTAACTTGCTGGAGAAGGTCCAGAGGAGCTACAAAGATGATAGCAGGTAAGCAGGGTAAGGCATAGGAGGAGAGGTTGAAGGCACTGAACATGTACTTCCTGTAAGACAGAAGAGAGAGGGGACACAAATGAAACCTTCAAGTACTTGAAAGGGATAAACAAGGTTGATAAGGAGAATCTCTTTAAGCTGAGTGGCAACCATAATATGAGGGGACAGAGTCTTAAGCTGGTGGGTGGGAGGATTAGGAGGGAGATCATGAAGCACTTCTTCACAGAGAGGGAGATGGACACTTGGAATGCACTGCTGGAAGAGGTCATCTCATTGGAGACTGTAGGCAGTTTTAAGAGAGACTGGGATAGGTATAGGGGAAAGGTAAGGATCATGGGTAGGGAGGATATGAGGAGTGGGGAGAGAGGGCAGGGACATTAGCTCAAGCTGTGGACCCTGCAATATGAGCAGACTTGATAGACCAAATTGCCTTCTTCTGCTGGCTTCCTTGTATGTTCATATGTTCTTATTGGGGGCACATTCTATCCCTTTTGCTTAGGGCCAAAGGATATTTCTTGGTTATGGGCAAAACAATTGCAAACTAGTCATTTTCACTTCTAGGCCTATCTTTCACTTCAGTCTCAAGTGTCTACAGTCTCCTGCAATTGTCTCAAAATCCTGAAAGAGCTCCCACATTGTAACCCCTGCTTCTCTCTCTGGTCCTGGCAAAGGGGTGGGCATGGCCCATGGAACCTCCAATGTCTAAAAGTGTTTCTCTGCTCATTGGAAGGTCCCTGACAATGTTTGTCAGCTTTGTCTGGCAGCTTTCCTTCCTGCCGGTGTCTCGCCCGTCATCTTGGGGAGCTGAAATGTCTACATTTGAAATTCTCTGAGAATACCCTCTACCAGGGTCTCCCTCAGTGTCTTCTGGGAAACTCACCATAGGCCATCAGGCCATCGGGTTGTTTCCCTTCAGTAGGAACCCCCCTGGGATTCCCTCCCGCTCCTGGTGGTCATACTGCATATTCCAGTTATTTGGTGATCTACCATAAATGTCTCCAGTTTCTCAGGATCTGTCCAAGATCTCAGACACTAATGCCATCTCTTCATCACTAACATTTCCTCTGGGAGCAACCTTTCAGAGCCATGAGGCACAGGCAACTCCCCCTGTCTCTGTGGCTACCTGTTCACAAGAGTGTCTCCCTTGTGCCATGAAGATGCCCTCCTTGTTCAATTTGCACTCTTCCTATTGAGCTATCCCCTTAGAGTTAACAAATCTTTAATTCTGAGCTTGGCACTCACTTGTGAACAACAAACAGTCGGTGAGACTCCATCTGGAGTACTGTGTGCAGTTCTGGAAACCCCACCTCCACAAGGACATAGACAAGATGGAAGCAGTCCAGAGGAAGGCAACTAAAATTGTGCAGGGTCTGCACCAGAAGCGATATGAAGAAAGACTAAAGGAGCTTAATATGTATGCCCTTGAGGGAAGGAGGGAGAGAGGGGACTTGATAGAAACTTTCAAGTGCCTCAAGGGAATCAACAAAGTCCAAGAGGGTAGCACCCTTCAGAAAAAGAGATGTGCAAGAACAAGGGGCACAATTTGAAGATAGAGGGGGGACGGTTCAGGGGCAACGTGAGGAAGTATTTTTTCATGGAGAGGGTGGTGGACACATGGAACAGCCTTTCTGAGGAGGTCGTAGGGTCAAAAACAGTGAGGGAATTCAAGAATGCATGGGAAAGACATGAGGAAATTCTGGTGGGGGTTAGGGAGAAGTAGGCTGTTGGTAAACTAGAAGCTGCAGCTTATCCAATAGGTAGACAAATGGGCAGACTGGGTGGGCCAAGCGGTCCTTATCTGCTGTCAAAGTCTATGTTTCTGTGTTTAACCTCCTCCCTCTACCGACAGAAGGGTGTTGTTGCATTTGTCTAGATTGCTTGAAACCTTCCCCCTTCCCCGAAGATGCATATGGAAAGTAGCTTTTGTCAGGACATGCTTTTCTGACAAAACTGTTCAAATAAATTAATGAAATAAACATTAATCTTGGATCTATAAGAACACTTTAGTTGGATAAAGTCACTGGCATGCATCAGCAGAGGAAATTAAAATGTACTGTTAAGTCTTTTACTTGCTTGCTTTACTCTTGGATGGGCTAGAGCTTCACCAGGAAATGATGATGAGACCCATGTGGTGCTTACTGAAGAGTCTTGGACACTCAAGTTTTTGAGCACACAAGTCTTTTTCTGAGTTTTAAACTGAACATATTTATGTAGAGATCCAGAGATCACACTTCATTGGGTTACATTGTCAGGCAAATCACTCCTCTTTTGGAACATTATTTATTTCCAGGTCACCCTTTATCCAGGTCTTGATCCTCTCTACAGTCTGTCTTGGTCTGATTGATATTTACACACAGCCTCCTGTTGAGACCAATGATAACCAGGTCTTTTCTCAATGAGTTCCCTTCTCTTATAGCACCATTGCCATTTCTCTTGTTGGCATTCTTGTACTTTGACATTCCCTGTTCCTTTATTAGGTCCCTGTTTCCAGAATGACCTGAGGTTACCTTTCCTCAGATTTAACAGTACTGCATTTCAATCAAACAGAGTTCCAGGGTGAAAATGACCAATATGGGCCAGCAGTATTGCCTAGAGGGTACAGTAATGAGCTGTGAATGAACTTGGTACAGTGCAACCACAGACCTGGGTTTGATTCCCACAACCTTCACTTGCACACTGTGTGACTTTAAGCAAGCCAATTAACCACCCCAGTGCTCCCAGGTTGCACCTGAAAACAGGCATCTGTGCCTAGTGGGCCTTACCGGGTTATCAAAGAAAAAAATATATCTATAAGTTACTTTTAACTATTCAGAAGATATACCTCCATACACCAAGTGCACAGTAAAGACATTTGCAAGTGTAAAACCACACTGAGTCTGACAGAAATGATAAAATAGTTGTAGTGGCATAGAAACATAGAAACATAGAAGTTGGCAGCAGATAAGGACCGCAAGGCCAGTCCAGATTGCCCATTTTTTCTTCCTTACGAATGTGCCATAGGCCTGTACTCTGTCAATAGCCTATCTATTCATACTCATCTATATTGCTCCCTTATGCCTATCCCATACCTGTTCGAAGCTCTGCACTGTATTCATATCCACCACTTCCTGAGGTAGGTCGTTCCATGCATCCACAACCTTTTCTGTGAAAAAGAACTTCCTCACATTACCCCTTAATCGGTCTCCCTCTAATCTCATGCTGTGTCCTCTTGTCCTGCTATTTTTCTTATATTGAAACATGTTAGACTCTTTCAGCTTGTTAATGCCCTTAAGATGTTTGAATGTTTCGATCATATCTCCTCTCTCCTCCTTGTTCTAGGGTATACATATTAAGCTCCATTAATCTGTCCTCATATGTTTTCTGATGCAGTCCCTGCACCATTTTGATTGCCCTTCTCTGACTGCCTCCATTTTTGTTAATGTCCTTATGCAGGTACGGCCTCCAGTACTACATGCAGTATTCCAGATGGGACCTAACCAGTGTCTTGTAAAGAGGAATTATTACCTCCCTCTTACGACTTGCGATACCCCTACTAATACACCCCAACATCCCCATAGCCTTATTTACTGCTTTAGTGGTCTGCTTGGATGATTTCAGGTCATCTGTGATGATGATGCCCAAGTCTCTTTCTTCCCTTGTGATTGCCAGCAACTCCCCTCCCAAACTATAGGTGGCTTCAGGGTTTCTCTTCCCTATGTGCATGATCTTGCACTTCTTTGCTTTAAACCCCAGTTGCCACTCTTCCGACCATTTTGCCAGTTAATCCAGATCTCTTTTCATTCTGCCCACCCCATCTGGATCATCTACTCTGTTGCAGATCTTGGTGTCTGTCATCTGCAAACAGACAAACCTTACCCTCCAGTCCATCTGCAATGTCACTGATGAAGATATTGAAGAGGACTGGCCCCAGGACTGATCCCTGAGGTACCCCACTTATGACTTGCATCTCTTCTGACTGTATACTGTTTACCACCACTCTCTGTTTCCTGCCCACCAACCAGTTTGCCACCCAGTTGACCAACTTCTGACCCACCCTGAGCCTACCCAGCTTATTAATCAATCTTCTATGTGGAACAGTATCGAATGCTTTGCTAAATTCAGGGAAGGCAACATCAACTGCACCTACTTGGTCCACCACTCTCGTTATCCAGTCAAAGAAATCTATGAGATAAGTTTGACAGTACCTTCCTGTTATAAACCCATGCTGTCTTGGATCCTGTGCTCCTATGGATTCCAGGTATTGCACTATCCTTTCCTTAAGGAGTGCCTCCATAATATTGCCCACTACTAAGATAAGACTGATTGGTCTGTAGTTCTCTGCCTTATCCCTGCTACCACTCGTCAACCACACCAGTCAAATTTATTATCATGAGCTCTCTCTAGAATTTAATAAATTTGTTTCTCATGTGAAATTATGACTCACCACCAGTCTCTTACTGCTCAAACAACTATTTCATTTAAAGCAGCAGTGCATGATAGTGGTGAAAATTTTGACATATACTTTTTATTCCATTTTAGGTTGTTCCCTATCTCCTGCCCTTCTTTCTCCATTCTGAGTCTGCTTTAGCACTTTTCCCCACATTTGAAGTAATGAAAGGAGCACTTCTTTCAATATAGCTCAAAACCAGGTTTCCGTCAGTATTCTCAGTTGTTTCTGGTCCTCCATAAGGCCAGGAAGCAGTATCTGCTGCATTGTACTTCATTACAGTCACACAAAAAGTGATTTTAAACTCTGGGTGTTCAAAAAACAACAGAGAATAATAATGAAAACCTGTTCCGAGCCATGTTAAAGGGAGCGCTCCTTCTATTATTTCAGTTGTAAATAAAAGTGGTAAAGCCAACTTAAAAGGCGTGGTGGGGCAGTAGCATACAATTCAGGAGATAAAGGATAATCTAACATAGGATAAAAAAGTACAGTTTGAAATTTTCACCACTATCATACACTGCTGCTTAAAAAAACAGCTTTGTGGAGTTTTTTGCCCTCCTCTGTGCCTTAATACTTCTTCCGTCTCCCTTCTAGGATATCTCCTTGATACACTCAAGTTCTTAACCGCAGCTTGGCTCCCGCTTGCCCTAGTTTTTGATAATACCATGTGGAAAATGCTTGGCAGTTGGGAAAAGGTTCAGCTGTTTTTTTAATATCCTGCATTACAGGGAGAGGCAAGTACTTTAGGCTTTTCTGTGCCATAGTCCTCAATTTGTTTTTGTGTGCTTTACTCCCCAGATGACTGGAGCTCACTTTGAGCTGTTACCTTCTCCTCCTTTCTTACTCTTTTGGAAAGCCAAGATGATAGTTGTTGTGCTCCTGGTCTCTGTCCATCATACCTGCTGCTGTGCACCTCTTAAGGAGCTTTGGGGTCTTTACCATACAAAATTTGTGTTGTCCTCTCATGAGTACAAAGGATGTTTCAATTAGGTTGGCATTATGCCATATTAATTATACAGGAATCCCTTCCCTTCCCTCTTTATACAAGCTAAAGCTATAGGCCAGGATAGCTGTCCTTTCTTTTATCTCTCCCTTCCTGTCTAGGTAGCTGATAATAGGCTGTGGTTCCTAAACCCATTACCCTTGTGCAGTTCCATGTGATAAAAGTGAAGTAAAAACAGCGCCACAAATAAGGGCGAAATAACAGCCACTACAAAAGTGGCAACCAGCACAATAGCATTCTGCAAAATCAGCGCTGCTTCTTCTTTTTTTCATAAGCACTTCAGCATCTCTTTGGGGGTTGCCCTAACTATAAATAACTAACACCCATGGGAGGCTGACACTGTGGAATGAGGAAACACTCTGGATGGGGGCTACAGCACTGGGGGATGCAGGTCAAGAGCGGGAGAACATTGCAGGGGGCAAGGGGTAGAGAGGTAAAAGGTTGGGAGGGTTAGCGGAAAGTTACTTAATGCAGAACATAACAAAAATAATAATAAAAAACATTATCCCTACCAGCCAGTCCCAAACCCAGGTCCCCCAGCCACAAAGGCGGTGATTCTCACTACTACACCAAATGACTGTCTCGAACAGTACTCCACCAACATCAACCTACATATTACTGGTATCTCTAACTCCCTACCTACAAGAAAGCTTTAAAATTCACAGGTGCTAAAAAATCTATGTAGCCCATTCAGACCTCACTATTTTGACTTTGCTCATTTGTACTCACTCAAATTCACTCGCTCATATCATGGGATACCCCTTGGGTTACCCTGTAGGCCCAACCCTTAGCTCTTCTAAGTCAGTGATCTGATTCTGTTTTGTTATTATTTTTATATCCTGTATCCTTTTTCTGTCTCTTTGGGATAGGAGACTATAGCCTTCTCTCTATCAACAACAGGGAAAACTGATAAAATCTTGGTCCAAGTCATCTTAAAAGAACACTCCTTTTATTATTTGAATTGTAAACAGTGAAAAAGCAAACTCACAATGGGGAAAAATTGTATCATACAAGAAAGTAGACAAAGGGCAAGCTAAGATAGAATAAAAATGTATAGGTCAACATTTTCACTGATGTCATGCACTGATCCTTTAAATAATAGACACCAGGAACAGGGCATCGTGCTTGTCTGTGGGACCACCCACAGACACTTCCCTGCCCTAATGTGAGCTATGCACCACTAAACTAACAGCCCTACTCTGCCATATGCAGTGCCCAGTCTTGTCAACTGCCATACACTCATGGAGCATCTCCCCTGTGGAGCTGAACAGCAGCAGCTGCACCAAAGAGCCCATACCCTAGGGTCACCAATGCTGGAGACGAATCTCCTACTTTGTCTGGTAGCTTTTCTTCCTGCCAGAGTCTCACCTGACATCTTTATTTATGTATTTGTAAATCAGTTTACAACCTTTGAGCCACAGGTTCGTTTCCAAAGGTACCTCGTCACATTGAGGACAAACATAACAAATTTAGGTTACAGAATACAAGTAACTGAAATTAGCGTTACACATATTGCTTTCATAAATTTACAATTTTGTGGCAATTACAGTGATACAGCTGGCACAGGCTGGTTATAGTAGAGGTATGGTGCACAGGGGAGGTGAGGTGGAGTGCCGCCCAGCGGCTGTTGTCAAGTGTGGAGACATGGGCACTTATCTGAGTTTGCCCCAACCCCCACCAGGGTCTCCCTCGATGTCTTTTGGGAAACCCACCACAGGCCATCAGACCATCATGATTTTTCCCTTGAGGGGGAACCCCCTGGGGTTCCATTACCCTCCCGGTGGACTCACTGGATACTTCCAATTATTTGGTGATCTACCATAAATGTCCACAGTTTCACAGGATGTGTCCAAGGTCTCAGGCACTAATGTTGTCGCCTCCTCTCTAATGCTTCCTCTGGGTGCAACCTTTTGGAGCCCTGAGGCACAGGCAACTCCTCCTACCTCTGTGTCTGCCTCTCTATTACTTAGTTTCTCTTGTACCATGAAGGCACCCTTCTTTTCTAAACTGTGCTCTTCCAATTGAGCTATCCTGTCAGAGCTAGCACAATACCATCAGCTCTGAGCTGGAGAACACTGTGTACAACTTCCTCCTCCCTCTACTGATAGAAAGGGGTTGTTGCACTTGCATAGATTGCATTGTACTGCACCCCTTCTTCCCTCCCCCAAGATATATCTGCAAATGAGCAGTTGCCAGGAAATGCTTTTATGACAAAGCTATTGAAATAATTAAATGAAATAAATGTTAAGCTTAGAAGTGTAACAGCACTTCAGTTGGATACAGTCACTGTCATTCATCAGCAGAGGCAAACAAAATGTACTCTACTCCAAGTTCTTTCTGTCTACACAGTATTATTATACTCATAGTATTTATTGCAAAAAGTGTGTTAATGAATCAGGTAAGATTAAACACAGAGCATCAACCATATGGAAATGTGATGCTAAGGTAAAATGTTACCTGAACCTTGATGAACCTGTGGCATGGTATTCCTTGGGTATTGAATGATCATGCAACACAGTGTTGGTGTTGCCCTACCTTTGGCACTGTTTTCTGCTGTAGACAAATATTCAAGCATGGTACCAATGCTTGGAGAAATGGTGACTAAGTTAGGGCGATGTCAATGCTGCATCACACAATCATTCAAACCCCAGGGAACACAAGGCCATAGTTTCAATAAGGCTCAGGGGACTTTTTACCCACACATAACTTTTCCTTACGTTTGATTGTGTCCAGGCTATGACTGATGCATTAACACAATTGTTTTGCAATGAGTGTCCTTACTTTAAAAAAAAATGCTGCATACATGTGTGTACAATTTGGTGTTGACAATGTTGGCCTCTGGCCAGTATTGTCAGTACTGTTAATGGAAAATAGTGCCTGGGATGAGAAGGCCAACATTGTCAATATTGTTTCTGGCAAACAGTCTCTGGATTGACAAAGCCAGCCTTTGTCTAACACTGTAAATACTTCTAACAACATACAATCATGCTATTGGAAAGCAGTCACTTGATTGACAATGCTGGCACAATACTTTTTTTATTTTTTTTTTTATTTTATTTGTCCCCCGCCAACCAGCCCCCTTCCACCAGCCCCCCCCCCCACTGCCACTGGATGACATGCCAGCCATCACCTCTCACAGATTTGAGGCACCAGCAGGCCCAGTGAGGTGGGGAGACTGGCTTCATCCTGCCGGTTGGCTTTTTCTCCTCCGGTTTTTGTCCCACCCCAAGCACAGAGCTAAGTCATGCAATGATGCCACTGGCCGAGCCATGCATGCTTCCGTACACAGCACGCCAGGCATCTAGCTCAGCCCTGCCCCCCCTTGTGTGGGTCCAGTGCACTGCCCCTCAGCCACCGCTAGAGGTCAGTCAAGCAGCAGACTCCATCCCCACCCATCCTGGGAAAGGACAGCTGTCCTCTGGAGGCTCGATCCTCTCCCTCTCCGGCTGACCCCCAGTGGCCCACTCGCACCGCAAATGTGGTTCACCAGCATGGCAGGAGGTAAGGCATGATGCCTCAGCCCTCCACACCACTGGGCCAGCTGGCCCAATACTTTTAATGGCAAACAATACCTGCCACTACTTGCCCTTATAAAATGGCAACAAAAATATCTAGAAATGTAATTGTCTGAGAGAGGTCAGCTGACCATACATTAAATCTCTTGAAATGCACAGTCAGCTGCTGAATCTCATTTTTCTCCCCCAAAAGTCTACCTTACCTAAACATATCACTGGCCCCTAAAAATGCCACTGGCCACCATACTGAAAATCTTAGCCATTACTATTACCATATTTAAAACTATTTTTTCAAATTGTATTCAACCTTTCAACACACGAAGTACAGTATAATTAAGTACTTATTACACATTCTAAAACACTTCCCATGACTTACAAAAAATACTGCATCTGTTAACAGTTCCAAATTAACTATGCAGCCTCCATAAAAAACACATTGTTCACACTCGATGCCCCGGTAAAACACCGTCCAGCACACAGCACTGGAGCATCGGCCAGTTTGAAATTAGTTTTAACTAGTATTTGAAAGTTACATTTTGTGAGATAGCCCCACCACATTTCTATGACAAATGGCAGCCCAATCTCCTCTACTACCCTAGCTGCAATACATTACACTCACCCGAGTTGCCAGGACCGAGATTGCTGCCTCTTCAATCTGCCAACCGCCAACTGCTGAGTAAGCAAAATAAGACACAACAGGGTGTGTTTTAGAAAGTTATAGTGCTTGACTAAGGGTGTAATGAGGCACAAGGCGTCAGGCTGAGTGCCTCCAGGCCCCCCAACCCTGCATTGGAACTGTCCAACGCACACACTGAAGTGTCTTATTGCTCTTATAAAATGGGACTTTTTTATATAGGGACAAATATTTAAATGTATATGTTAAAACAATAAAACAAAAATAAAATTAATACTGTTCTTTAATGTAAAATAGTTCCTCTGCCTGCATTTGCTTTGTCTTTTGACATTAAGTTCCTTGATCTACTCTGGCCACCATAGGTTCGGCTGGTTTTCATGACTCCTCCACTCCCCCCACCCACTACAGCAGTTGCAATGTGTGTTATAGTTTTAATTTTTATGTATTTATGAGAGGTTTTGGGGTTTTTTTAGCACGGTTTTCCTTGGTAGTTTTGTTCCCTTTTGACAGTCAGGACAGTGAACATGAGTTCGATTGAGGGACCAGGGACTGAGCAGAAGGAAAGCTGCAGCAGCTTTGGTAAAGATCGCGGCTCTGGCTGTGACATTGTGTGGCAGGTGAGAGAGCAACTGAGAAGGGAATGTGTGCCAGAAGGAGCAACGTTTTATGTAATTTTGAAATGTCCTGTAAGGTGAGAAAGCCAGGCAGTGAAGGTGGTGGTGGTGGGGTCTGTGGCACTGGGAATCCCACATTGCAGAAAGCTGTTAGAAGCAACTTTTTTTTTCATTTGCAAGTCTGAAGTGTGTTTCAGTGCCACTTGATTTGCACGCTTCTCAGTGAGGAAATGTGAGCCTCCTTTTCTTGGGCTGGTTGGATGCTCACAGCAATGACCCACATAAAAAGACCAGTGAAAAAACTGCCCATCAGTGTGGCAGTTGGATTTCTGCTTGTGACACTGATGACCTGGGTTTGGGGAATGGACCCAGGATGCTGGAGAGCAGGCTGGGGAGAGAAGGCTTGATGACTGATGACTACTCGCCTTCTCTAGGGAGGAGGGTGGGGAGGTGACCAGACAATTGCCGACTTCTGGCGGAGGCTGGGGCTATGGCAATGCACTGGGTCCTGTTGACTGATGGGGCGTGGTGAACATTGGCGTACACCTTGATGTTAGTGGCATGCCTCACCCCCAGGAAGAAAACAGGAAAAAGAGCTCTGTGGCCAACTGGATGACGGTCGTTGGCTCCTGCTGCCATGGGAACCTGGGCAGTCTGAAGACCACCTCGGCAGCACTCAGGCCAAGAAAGAGTGCACTGGCCTACCCCACTGGTGCCTTCTCCCTCAGAGGAGGGGGACCCATTGGGCAAAGGGTTATGCCAGGTTACCCAGGGGGCTGCAATGTGGGGGGGTGGTGGCTGTATCAGGGCAGGGTGGCAGTGAGGGGCATAGGTAGCCCAAAGGAGAGGCCAGCCAGGGGAGAGCAAAAATATCTGCAGAGTTGGAAGCGAGTGGGTGGGCTGGCGGCTGACTGGACTGCAAGTCAAACTGCAGTTCAAATGTTTTTTCTTATTAAAATACAAAACATGAAGATGGCAGACTAAATGTGTAAGGTGTGAATTGTCATGTCAACTGACTGAGAGGTTTACAGGGTTTGGGCAACTTAGGGGCTACCGACAAAAAGAAAAATGGTGGTGATTCAAAAATTGAACATTCTGTTATCTGTTTAGCTTCATAATATCTTATTTTTGTACCTGCGGCTGTGGTTACCTGAATTTGTTGCTAGCCATGCATTAGACACTTCTAACGCATGGCTAACAACCAATCAGGACACAGGATTTTCTCTACCCATTTTATAAATGGGTAGAGCGGCACTGTACATATCAGAAGAGGGGGCAGCAACAAATGTCTTCTGTTCTCGATCCCCCTACCACTGACAGGGTACATCGACAGTGGGTAAAAGGCAGATCAAATGTAATCTGTCAAATATAAGACCGTATTTCTTAAGAGAACCAGCCATCTTCCTCTATGGAGGGCTGGCGCGGCATAGGAGACAGCCACATTAGAGAGTACAGCAGAAGATAGCTAAATGGTGGGCTTCTGAAAAGCAGCATGAGCAGCTGAATGAGACAGCTTTTAAAAGAACAAATGGTACTCCTGAGCTCCCCAGACTATTTTATAGAGTTTGCGGTGCTTGTAGAACAAGGGGAGGGTGAGGTTGTAGGGTCCAGTAATATTCAGCTCTCCAGTATCATCTGCACTGTTTGTGAAGGCTGCAAGAGCGAGTGATTTATGGATCCCACTGAATGCGATCCAAAGAATGAGGGGGAAAAATCTCCTCCTCCCCCACTGCATCTACAGATTTTGTGAGGGCTGGGAGAGTGAGAATTACTGAACTGGGGGGAGTGTGGTGCTATGCAGTACAGGGGCTCAGCATGTGGCTCAAGGAAAATTGACTGCTGTTGGGGGGGACCTTGGCAATGAGAACAAAAAATGAACAGGCTGCCACCAAGGTCTCTGCTACTATTAGACTCTGTTTTGCTCTTTGTGGTGGGGGGGAGGACTGACAAGGAAACAGGGTACCAGCTATTAAGCAGAAGGCCAGGCTATGGCTTGTTGCTGTATGAACAGTGCCACCTGCTGGCTAAAATAGCTCAAGAGACACTTTTTAATCACCTCTGATGCTAGCTTTTCACTATCTTTTTTAACAGTCGTGCATAACATATTTAAATAAAACAGTAAACAAGATTTTTTTAATTTTGTTTTGTTATAACTGCAATACCTGGGAGCCATTTTATAAGTGTAATAAGCCACTTTGGGTGTGCATTAAAGGATTTTAATGCACTTCTCAGGAGCGTAAGAACACTCGGCCTGCAGTCTCGTCACTTAGCACACCCCTGAGGCATGCATTAAATCCTTTAATGCACATCCTGTTGTGGTTTATTACTTACTTAACCCACCCTGTGCCAAACAGTCCCGTTAGTTCAGCGGCACACCCACCTTCAGACCATCCCTGCACCAAACAGTCTCTGGTATCCGCTGGTAACTCCTCCCCTACCCCATTACTGTACAGCTCACTGGTAACAGCACTGGTTCCAGAAGACTGGAGGATGGCAGATGCAGTCTCACTTCACAAACAGTGGTAGCAGGTAAGAAGCTGGCAATTATAGGCCAGTCAGCATGACATCAGTGGTGGGAAAGTTAATAGAATCACTTCTGGATTGTGGAATATCTTGAATCCAGTGGGTTACAAGACCCAAGGCAGCATGGATTCAATGGAGAGAGGGCATGTCAAATGAACCTGATAAATTTCAATTTCTTTGAATGGGTGACAAAGGAAATAGATAAGGGTGGAGCATTGAGGTTCACTCATGACGGTGCACGGTTGAGAAGAGCAACATCTTTTAGAGTGCCAGCATTATGCCATACAGAATAAGGGCACAAACCACTACACACATATATAAGGACATCACAAGTCAAGCACCTCAAAGTACAGAGCAGCACAGAGAACTCGTACCTACATGCTGTGGGGTGCTACGCCCTCACCCTACACCCAAACAATTATATAACTCCAGGTTTGAGCAATACTCCACAAACCTCTAGTAACACTACCCACCTCGCTCACATTCCCTCCGGTACATACTGCCATCAATGAAACTAACACAGCACCCTAAAGACCAAAATGATCCAATCACTGATGCTCCAGTGCTCCCACCCACATTATGGTACCCTAATGATGGTGTCCTAACAATGGCACACCGAGCACTGGATACAGCCTACCTAGATTTTAGGAAGGATTTCAACACTGTTCCACATAGGACATCATTAAGGAAGCTGGGTAGCTTAGCAGTGGGTCCAAAGGTGGTAAACTGGATAACAAATTGGTTATGGGATGGTCAACAAAGGGTGTTTGTAAACAAAGTTCACTTTGAGGAAGGGAAGGGTGACCAGTGAGGTACTTCAGGGATCAGTGATGGGATCTGTCCTCTTTAATGTTTTTATAAGTGACGTTGCAGGGCAGCTGGAGCAAAAGTCTGCCTCTTTGCAGCTGACACCAAAATCTGCAATGGGATGGACACTCCAGCAGGTTTGGAAAGGATAATCAGAGACCTGAGAAAACTAGAGGAGTTGTCAAGGGTATGGCAGCTGGGTGATAGTGCAAAAAAGTGAAAAATAATGCATTAGGGCACAAAAACCCAGGGATGGAGTGCCAAGTGGGTGGAGTCATAATGACGACTACCAAGCCGAAAACAAACCTGGGTGTAATCATATCTGATTATCTAAAGGTGGTCAGCCAGTGCCTCAAAGTAGTTGGGAGACACAGTGGTTTGCTGGGGTGCAGTGTTGGGTAAGTTACTTTTTCTATTACTTTCTATTTCTTTTAGAAACTTGATCCAGGAAGCTCTGTGCAGTCACTAGCAAGGATGGTGAAGTACTAGAAAAAGTAATACACCTCACAGTTACAGTTACTTAGTTCTCTTTATATAAAAACAACACAAAAATAATAAAAAGCTATAACAGATGACATATATTTGAAAGTAATAGGTTAGTTACTAGTTACTTTCAAATAAATGTAATCGGTTACAGTTACATATTTCTTTTGTATAGAAAGACATAAGTAATTGTAACTGTAAGGTGTATTAATTTTTCCAGTACTTCTCTATCCTTGCTAGTGACTGCACAGAGCTTTCTGGAACAAGTTTCCAAAAGTAATGGAAAGTAATAGAAAAAGTAACTTACCCAACACTGCTGGGGTGCATAGAGAGGGGTGTCACTAGCAGAAAGAAGGAGGTTGTGTTACTTCTGCATATATCACTGGTAAGACCCCACCTAGTGTACTCTGTCCAGTTCTGGAGAACACATCTACAGAAGGACATACACAGAGTGGAGACAATAACAGAGGAGGGCAACTAAAATGGTTCAGGGTTTGCATTAAAAGCCCTGTGAGGAAAGACAAAATGACTTCCATATGTACCCCATGGAAGAGAGGAGGGAGAAGGGGATATAATACAGACCTTTAAATACCTCACGGGGGTAAATAAGGTACTGAAGGGAAGTATTTTTCAGAAAAAAGATGCTCAAAAATAAGGGATGCTATGAAGTTGGTGGGGGAGTAGATTCAGGAGAGATGTGAGGAAATACTTCTACACTGAAAGAGTTGTTGATTCCTGGAACAGCCTTCCAGTGGAAGTGGTGGGGGTTAATACAGTGGAGGGCTTCAAGAATGCATGGGATAGGCACAAGAAAATTGTAGTGGAAAGGAACGGGGGAGGGAGAACCAGCTGTAGATCAAGTAGGGTCTGTGGTGATAATGTAGGCAGGGAAAAATGAGCAAAGTGAGTGGGCCACGCAGTCCATGTTTGCCATCAAATTCTGTTTCTATGTTTCAATGTACCAAGCAGTCCCCAATGTCCATTGTAACTTCTTCTTACTTGCTCTGCCTTGAACAACAAATCCCTAGTGTCTAATGTCTAGTGGTACCTATCCACCATCAACCTGCCCAGATAACAAACCCCTGGCATCCAGTTGCTACCTATCACATATGTTGCCAAAGTCCAAGCATCCCTTGCATCCAGGGGCACCCAAGCCCCTTTTCTTATATTACTGGTGTCCGTTAGTACTCCCATTCATGCCCTATTCCATGTATCCCTGGCATCCTATGGCACCCTATCCTACATACTGCCCAATTCCAAGTATCCCTGGCATCCAGGGGCACCCAAGCCCCTTTTCTTATATTACTGGTGTCCATTAGTACTCCCATTCATGCCCCATTCCATATATCCCTGGCATCCTATGGCACCCTATCCTACATACTGCCCAATTCCAAGTATCCCTGGCATCCAGTTATGCCCCCAACACACTGACTTATTTCAAGTATCCCTGGTATCTAACGGCAGCTCCACTTTGCTCTATGCCCAAATATTCCAGGCATCAAGTGGCATCCCCTTGCCATACTCTGCTCCATTTTCAAGTATATCTGGCATCCAGTGGCCATACTCCCACACCCCACCCAATGTCAAATTATCCATGGCATCCAGCAGTGATCCCTCCACCCTCACCAAAACCACCCCTTCCTAGACAGTAGCCAGCTCAAACTCTCCACACCTCCTCAGCCAGACACTGTGTGAATCATTCACAACCATGATTTACAAACTATGCACACAACATGTATTTCATAAACTCTGGTTTGAGATATTTATCTCAAACAGGGATTTGTAAAATGTATGCTTTATACATACATTTCATCACTCCCAACTGATTCCAATGTTGGCAGTTCAAGGAGGTGAATTGAGGCCTTGTGCCATATGCTGTATGGAGCGAAGCACAAGGATCTTTGATGGCACCGAGGTGGGGATCCTGGTGCTAGCCATTTGAAAGGGGGATGGAGGCTAGCATGACAGTGGGGATAAGATTCTGGTGGCCACACACTTATTTACTTAATTTCCTACTCTGTGATTAGGCTTTTAGTGTCAGAACCAGGTTTGGGGAGCTCTAGACCACGTAGCCTGGAATGGGCTCCTTGATGAAACATGCATGAGTGAAAGACAACACTGGGAATGAGTTTGTGATGTCAGCATTTCAAAAAAATAAAACTGTGACACTGGGATGTGTTTCCAGTATTGGCATTAAAGAAATTTGGGTTTGGGATGTAGAAGGTACCAACAGGGCTGGGCTTCCAGTGGACACATACTGTGAGAAACATTTGCTGGCGCTAGGGTGCACTCCCAAAGATGGCTTTCACTCTCCCAAAGTCAGCATTTAAAAAAAAGTAAAAGCCAACCAGTGTTTAAAAAAAGTGAAACATAGAAACATAGACTTTGACGGCAGATAAGGACCACTTGGCCCACCCAGTCTGCCCATTTCCCTACCTACTGGATAAGCTGCAGATTCTAGTTAACCAACAGCCTGCTTCCTGCAACCCCCCACTATAATTGCTTTGTGTCTGTCCCATGCATGTTTGAATTCCCTCACTGTTTTAGACCCAACGACCTCCTCAGGAAGGCTGTTCCATGTATTCACCACTCTCTCCGTGAAAAAGAATTTCCTCACATTACCTCTGAGCCGTCCCCCCTCTATCTTTAAACTGTGCCTCCTTGTTCTTACACATCTCTTTTTCTGAAAGATGCTACCCTCCTGGACTTTGTTGATTCCCTTGAGGTACTTGAATATCTCTATCATGTCCCCCCTGTCCCTCCTTTCATCAAGGGTATATATATTAAGCTCTCTCAGTCTCTCTTCATATGGTTTCTGATGTAGACCCTGCACCATTTTAGTTGCCCTCCTCTGGACTGCTTCCATCCTGTCTATGTCCTTGCATAGATGAGGTCTCCAAAACTGCACACAGTACTCTAGATGGGGTCTCACCAACTGTCTGTATAGAGGGATAACCACTTCCCTTTTTCTACTTGTGATGCCTCTTCCTATGCATCCCAGTATCCCCCTGGCTCTCCTTACTGACTTTTCACATTGCTTACCCACCTTTAGGTCATTGGATATGACTACTTCCAGGTCCCTTTCCATTTTTGTTGTTGTTAGTACCTCCCCTGCTATTGTCTACTCTTCTCCTGGGTTTTGTTTCCCAGGTGCATTACTTTGACTTCTTTGCATTGAATCTAAGTTGCCATATGTCTGACCATTCCTCCAACCTTGCCAAGTCCCTTCTCATCTTTTCTACCCCTCTGTGTATCAACTCTGTTTCAGATCTTTGTGTCATCTGCAAAGAGGCATACCTTTCCCTCAGACCTTCTGCAATGTCACTTATAAAGATGTTAAAGAGGATTGGACCCAGTACTGAGCCCTGAGGTACTCCACTAGTAACCCCCCTTTCTTCGGAATGTGTTCCATTCACTATTACCTTCTGTGTCCTGTTGTGCAGCCAGTTCGCTACCCAGGCTACCACCCTGGGACCCACTCCCAGGCTGGTTAACTTGATTATTAATCTTTTGTGTGGGACTGTGTCAAATGCCTTGCTAAAGTCTAGGTAGGCCATATTCACAGCCCCTCCCTGGTCTATTACTTTGGTCACCCAGTCAAAGAAATCAATTAGATTAGTCTGACATGACCTTCCTGCTGTAAATCCATGTTGCTTTGGGTCCTGTGCCCAGCTGGCCTCTAGGTACTCAACAATTCTTTCTTTCAGAAGTGATTCCATCATTTTCCCTACCACTGAGGTCAAACTTACAGGTCTGTAGTTTCCTGCTTCTGCCTTGCTCCCACTTTTGTAAAGAGGAATCACATCTGCCCTCCTCCAGTCCTCAGGTACCACCCCATCCTGCCATGATTTGTTATAAAGTGTGGTCAGTGGTGTCACTGGGTCCCCCCTTAGTTCTTTTAAGATTCTGGGGTGAATCCCATCAGGTCCCATTGCTTTGTCCACCTTGAGTTTTAGGAGTTCTTTCAGGACTCTTTCTTCTGTGAATGGACTGTATCAACCCCCTACCCAGAGTGCTTCTATTGTCTGGTTTAGGTAACTGCTCCTTATCCTCTTTGTGAATACTGAGCAAAGTATTCATTCAGTATCTCTGCCTTTTCACTGTCTCCTCTGCCCACCTCTCCTTTATTAATCTTCACTATCCCTCCGTTAACCTTTCTATGCTCCCTAATGTACCTATAAAAGGTTTTATCCCCCTTTTTGACCGAGTTGGCTATTTTTTCCTCGGTTTGTGCCTTTGCTATTCTGACTGCCTTTCCTACTTCTTTCTGCTTTAATTGATACAGTTCTCTGTCATGCTCCCTATGTGATTCCTTATACTTTTTGAATGCAGCCTTTTTCTCCTTAACCTTCCCTGCCACCTCTTTTGAGAACCATAGTGGTTTTTTACTCCGCTTTGTTTTCTTTATTTGTTTTACACAAAGACTTGTTGCCTCTATGATGGCAGTTTTGATTTTTCTCCATTGTTCTTCCACCCCTCCTATTTGGCCATTTGCTAGTGCATTCTTCAGGTGTTCACCCATTTGCCAAAGTCAGCCCTTCTAAAGTCCAGTATCCTTGTTTTTGTATGGCTTATCTCCATGGTTGTGCTCATTGTGAAGCACACTGTGCAGTGGTCGTGTTCCCAGATGTCTACCGACTTCTAAATTTGTGATCCTCTCTCCATTTGAGAGTACCAGGTCTAGTATTGCTCCTCTCGAGTGGGTTCCAGCACTAGCTGTCTAAGGTCTGCCCCTGCAGGGTGCTCGAAATGACCCTGCTCTTGGATGTGGCTGCAGTACATGTCCTCCAGTTAACATCTGGCATATTCAGGTCCCCCATCAACAGTATCTCCTTTTTCAGCCATTTTGAGAATGTCCTCTATCATTTTCTTGTCCATTTCCTCCCTTGAGACCGCGTGCCTGTATACAACCCCTGTGCGGATTGCGTATGCCATTCCCCATCTCCAAGGTAACCCAGAGTGCCTCTTGTCCTCCCCTTTTACTTTTTAGTTCTGTAGCTTTGATCCTTCCTTATGTATAGAGCTACTCCACCTCCTCTTTTACCTTCCCTGTCCCTTCTGTAGATTGTGTACCCTGGTATGTTGACATCCCATTCATGGTTCTCGTGTACCATGTTTCTGTGACTGCCACAATATCCAATTGTTCATCTTCCATCAAAGCTACTAGCTCAGAAAGCTTGTTTCCCAGACTACAGGCATTAGTAGTCATTGCCCTCCATTTAATGTTGGCTTGATCCTTTTTCCCCCATCCTTGCTCTTATTGCTCTTATCTATTTTACCATTTACCCCCGTCCTGCCCTGTGTTAAACTCTGTACCTCAGTGTTTACCCTACTACCTGCCATGTTTTGTGGGGGGAGGCTTGACTTTTCCTGCCTTTTCTCAGTACCTCCCCCCTTATCTAGTTTAAAAGCTTGCCAAGGAAGCATTTAAACCTGTCACCTAGGAGCTTGGTCCCCTTTGTGGACAAATGCAGACCGTCATACCAGTATAGACCTTTATCTCTCCAGGTGGACCCCCAGTCCCCAATGAAGCCAAAGCCCTGTGTTCTGCACCAGTTTTGCAACCATTCATTAAACTGCATAGTGTGCAGTACCCTAGCCTCACTCCTGCCATGGACTGGTAGCACCTCTGAGAAGGTTACTGTGCTTGCTACCCATCTGAGGCCCCTCCCCAACTCCACAAATTCATTCTGCACTGCACTGATCCCATGCCTAGCTAGGTCATTTGTCCCAAGGTGGACAATGATATCTGAGCTCTCTCTCCTGTGATGCTGCTTCTACAATTGTGAGGATTCACTTCTTGTCCCTCCAAGCCATGGCACCAGGCAGGCAGCTTACTTCCTTCTCTCCTTCCCCAGTTCTACCCCTAACAATTGAGTCCCCTATCAGTAGCTGTTTTTCCCTGTGGTGTCCCTTGCCACCCTTTGTGGGTCTTCCTTGTGGATGTCCTCAGCATTCTTCTGGGTCTCCACTGAGGTGCCATCACAGAGGAACCTTGCTCTGCCAGAATGGCATCTGATTTGTGTAGAGGTACAACGGGGGGCTTCGCCTCTGGTCCACCACCCGCACCCTCCCAGAACCCACTGTGGTCCTACTGCTCTTCATACTCCGAAACCTCAGACTCAGTGGTTGTGGCAGTGGTGCTCTTTGGGAGGGGGAGACCTCCTTAGTCCTTGCTAGTTCAGCCTGGAGGTGGGCAACCTCCTCTCTCAGAGCTGACAGTTGCCTACAAATGGGACAGCAGCGCAGTTTCCAGAATGTTTCCCAGAAACTGCTGCCCCCGCCAGTGCATTGCACCACTCCCCACATGTCCCGGCCCTTATTATATACAATATGTAAATATGTAAATATATATGTATTATTATTTGTTTTGTGTACCTACTTTATGCATGCAGGGTTATTAGGAATATGACAGTTCTGCCCCAAGACCTGTTGAGGAAGTGATGTCAGAACTGTGGCAATAAAGGAAATGCCACGCCTGGGGGGGTGGGGAAGGGTGGATTGGTAGTGCACAGCCACTGGTGACTGTTAGAAACAATCAAATACACAACTGCTCCACCACCCTAGTGAGTACTGTCCTTTATAGTAATACAACTAACACCACAATTTACACAAACCACTCTACTGAGTCCAGGGATAAAAACTTAACTTCTCAGCCAGCAGGACACTTAAAATGTTACAAAAATATCCTTCCAAATCCTAGGTCTCAACCCCTGCACTCAAGCAAATTCAGTTGTATCTCACTCACTCTGGTTATAAAATTACTACCCTTTTAAAGGAATCCTGCAATTCTCTGCTTAATGCCAATAAGGAAAAATAAAAATAAAACTTTTTGTAGAAAGTGTAGCTCCCCTTCTTACCCAGTGCTCTGCAGTATTATGCCTTAATCAGGTTTCCAGCTCCTAAATGGAGTTGCAGTTTGTTCTTTGCAGTAAGTTTCTGAGCTTCCAACAGAAAGATAACATTAGTGATGGACTCCAGGTGTTGGGAGTAAAAAAGTGAAAAAGAAATGTTAAAACTGACACTGGGGAGTGTGCCTCATGTTGGTTCAAAAGCAAGACAGCAATTACTGGTCATTGGGAGTGAACTCCCAGTGTCTATAGTCTGTTGGATAGAAGAAGCCACTCAACCAGATTCATGTTTTGAAAAAAATATTGTATTTTCATTTTTTAATGATGTATTTCATGTGTACACACAAAACATCTCCAACCTGTATGTCACCAACGTTTCACGACTTCAGTTGCTTATTCAGCATGACAGGTTATATTTTCATTCCTTCCACTATTTAGTGTAATTCTTTTAATTTTTTGGTTGGCACCCATAGCTCTGTTTTTTCACTCAAAACTGTTTTTTTTCTGTTTTGGTGGGTTTATAGCTCTGTGTTTGCACTGTTTCCCCATTCCTTTAAGCATATCTCTCTCTTTCCTTCCTTTCAAGTAGAAGGTCATTCCCACAAAGGAGAGACAGAAATAGCCATGCAAAAGGGAATTGTGAAACAATACAAACATGGAATTAAAGTCTACCAAACAGACAAAAAAATCCAGCCAAAACAGACAAAAATTGTTAAGTGAAAGAACCTGAAGCATTGAGAATGGAGCTATAGGCACCATCCATGAAAAATGTTCCACTAAACAGTAGAATGCATGAAAATATAACCTGTCATACTAAATCGGCAACTAAGGTTGCAAAATGTTGGTAACACACTTGGACAGAGATATTTTGTGTTTTCACTTGAAAAAGATTTTTTTCTAAATGTGAATCTGACTAAGTGGGTCCTGCTATCCAACTGTTTTTGGGTATTGAACTTGGAGTCTTGTTGGATTTAACAACGGTGTTTTATTTTTTTCAGAAACCAGGGCCACAATGGCTCAACAACAGATAGGCTCCCAGTAGCCATCTTATTATTTTTTTTTTATATGTTGGTCCCCAAACCAGGAAATAATGATGTGTTTGCGAGTGTAAATACATCATTACATCTTGATTTCACATTGTGCTGTGACTGCAGCTTTTGGTGTTCCTGAGCCTGCAGCCACAGGCTTAAGATGGTGGAGTGTGAACTGGCTTTATTTGACTTAGTTTTTTTTTTACTGCTCATGCCCTACCCCTCCTTTTCTTTAATTAATAGATTCTAAACTAAACATTTATTTTTAAACTAAAAAAAGCTCACTCTTGGAACAGCATACAATGAACCTATAAATGTAATGTTTCATAGCCTGCTGTTACAGTATTTAGTAACTGATGAGCAAATTAAACAGCCTTTTTTATCTTTTCAACCCTGTTTACCGCTGTCTAGTACCAAAACCACTGAACAAATTGTCACCACAATTAACAAGTCCCAGGATCCTAGGACAGTTCACAGCTCTTGTTAATTTTATATTCTTACATTAAATGATGACTGAGCTCAAGTGGTTAAAGCGGTTGGTATGGAAATGCCTTCTTATCCCTAACTATAGAGGCACTAATGTGCCACTATAATATTATTGCTGTGTAACAACTCATAGCTGGGTTACAGTGTGATTTACAATCGCCAAAAGGTTTCCTGCTATATCCTCTTACATACCAGTTTAACTAACTAGAAGAAACAGAACATACAGATAGAGTCAGAAGAAGGAAGTCAAAACAGTGTCTTTAGTATTTAATGGTGATAAAAAAATAAAGAAGATACATTATTATTAACAAATATACCATGCTTAACAAAAGGCTGGCTAAATGTTGATACATCATTATTTTAATCAGTAGTTCAGAACTTTGGTCATTTAAGAATACAATGCTCACTTGTTTTAGATACTATGAGGTACTGTACAGTACTTTTCTTATAAAAGTTATAACACCTCTTTTCAAGAACTGCCTGGCAGTTCAAGTATTAATATAAAATGTAGGCATATAATGTACTTTGCGAAAATAGTCTTTTTCTGCATTTTGGCTTCTACACCATATATTTTAGGAACCACACTGATATATAATAACACGCTTATTTTTAATGTACTGTGTAATTATCCACTAGGATTCTCTTTTTAATGCAGTAAGCACAAAACTAGGTCAAATGTGTTGGGACAAAAGCAGTAGTAATAGGACCTTTTCTTGGAAAGTCAATCTGGCACAGATGCTCCAATGGATCATTTTCTCGCCAACTCAGCCCATTCACTGACTGCATGTGCCAAACTGAATTAAAGAGCAAATACATAGAGGGTTAGAGTGGATTATGTTGTTAATGTCTTCTGATGCAGTATTCATAGTAGGGTCTAGGGTGACAGTATAGGCATGGAAAAAAATTGGGCAGACTAGGTAAACCATGCAGTTCTTATCTGCTGACAAATTCTATGCTTCTGTGTTTCAATAATTTTGTTTCATAAATACATTTTAACATTACTAAAAGATTTAGTTGTTACTGTTTTCTTTACAGTGTACCTGATGTGGCTGCCTCTGAAGAAGGGTCAGCAAATAGTTTGTTTAAATACACACAGTGCTCTCTCCAAGACCTAGGTTTGAATCCCACAGCCCCCTAGGTGCATACTGTGTGACCCTGAGCAAGTCACTTAACTTCCTCGTGCTCCCAGGTTGCACCTGCAAACAAGCTGTCAGCTTAGTGTGTCTCACCTGGTAAAATAATTGGTAAAAAAAAAAGATTATTTGTGTAGACATGGCATAGACCTGGCTGCAAGAGCCTCACTTATTGGGGCTCAAGCTTAAAGGACAACTAAACCTCTAATTTTGCCCTTATGCTGTTTAAACAATGACTCCATAGAGAGGTGAGGCAAAGGAAACACTGCAGGTTACATTGATGCTAAAAGTGTATTTATGTAATAAGCAGAAGTGCAGTTTCTTTGTATTTGGAAAATGTAAACAACAACCTTCTACTTTCAAATAGTCCACTCTGTCTGCTCTACAAAGAGGCCCCCAGAAGTAAGACATAATGACATTATAGGACCAAGAGCTAGACATCTCTCTATACAGTGCTATTCTGTTTGCTGAACCCTGATTTGGAGTACATTTTTTTGTCAAAATTATTGAAACTATGATTTAGCATGTGTATTATTTTTACCCGTACACTTGTTAAGCTATGATTTTGATAATGTTGTTACATTTTTAGTGCAAAAAGTAGTTAAAGTTGCAAGGAATCTCTGGGCTGAACAGCATTACAGAGCAGCATTATTTGCCTGATAGTGAAATGGCTGTGGCATTGCAAGTTTGTCCTCCAGTACTTATGTTGTTGTCCAAGACATTGATAAAGCCCAATAGTTCCTTATAGCCACAACTCTTACCTTTATTATTTGTAATTCCAAAGTACACTGATAGTTCCCCAGGCCATCTGACCACCCACCCACCTACTGACTACTGCCGCAGCAAGCCTGGTCCCACATCTGTATCACATGTCATTCACCAGTGCCAGTCACGAAGGAGAGAGCATTTGCAGTACAACATTTACTTTACCACTAATGCAGACTAAGGAGGGAGTTTTTTTAATATCACTTGAGTTAGGGATCTCCATGGTACTGGGATATGTGGGGCCATGCTTGACATCATACTAAGGATCATACTAAGGAAAGTACAAGAGCGATAAGGCAGAAGCCCATGATGCTCCTATTCTAATCCAATGTATAGTAAGAAAAATCATACCCATTAGTAATAAGGCTGTCTAATCTGTATTTAAAAATACATTTAGTTTCACTAATGACAACTTTAAGTGGAAGTCTATTCCATGGACCAACAACTCTAACTGTGAAAAAGTATTTACGACTTGATCTCACAAAATATTTTCTAACTAGTTGTAAAGGATGACCCCTAATATTATGATTACAATTTTTAAATTCTAGACCAAGTTCACACAAGAGATAGGGATCTTGAATAATGTCATATAATAACATTAGATCACCACTGAGTCGACGTGTCGATAGAGGCATGAGTTATAGAATTTCTAGCCTATCTGCATAAGGGACATCATGTAGTCCAGAAATCTTTTTAGTAAATTTTCTCTGGACAGATGCCATAAGAAGGCCCTCAGATTTTTTATATGGACACCAAAGCTGAGTGGCATATTCCAGATGTGGTCTGACATATGCACGATATAGTGGTAACAGCACATCATGCTTTCTTGAATTAATATTGCACAATATTGACCATACAACTTTATGAGATTTATTAACTATACTATGTACATGTTTATTATAAGAAAAGTTATCTGAAATAGTTATGCCCAAATCTCTTTCATCCGAAGTAGTGTCAAGTGGTGTACCGTTTAAAAAAATAGGGGTTTTGTAGATTACTGGTACCTAAATGCATAACCTTGCATTTAGAGATATTTAAAGACATACCCCATGTATTAACCCATGTTGAGATGTGATCAATGTCTTTTTGAATAATATTGGCTTGAAAATCAGAGGAACAGGGGCCACCAATTTTAGCATCATCTGCATATTTAATTGAATAAGATGAACAGCCTGAAGTGAGGTCGGCAATAAATGCTTGAAACAGGCATGGAGCCAAAACCGAGCCCTGAGGTACCCCACTTGTTACCAATCCTCTAACTGATTTATTTCCATCTATAGACACTTGTTGGGAGTGATTCTGAAGCCAGTTAATAATCCAATTAACTACCATACTGTTTATATTTAACTTATGAAGTTTAGTAATTAGAGCCCAATGAGGCATACTATCAAAGGCTTTACTGAAGTCAATATAAATTACGTCACATGGTATGTTTTTATCAAGTAAGGAACTGATTTGTTCATAGAAATAAATCAAATTAGTTAAGCAACTTCTGCCTTTTTTGAAACCGTGTTGCTCAACATCATGAAAGTCCAAAACCGGTGATATCATATCTTTAATTAAACCTTCCAATAATTTACAAATAAAGGATGTTAAACTTATTGGCCTGTAATTCTCCCAGTTGTTTTTTTTTTTTTTGGCCTTTTTTATGGATAGGGATAACATAAGCCTCTCACCAATCCTTTGGAACAAAATTCATAGCCAAAAAATATTCAAACATCAGTTGTAAAGGAGTGGCAATAACGTCCACTAATAAGAATAATAAATGTCCTGCTATATTGTCTGGACCAGGATTATATTTGCCCTTTAGTGTTAATATATTATCCTTAATAGTGTCAGCAGAAAATTTAACTGGTGGAACATTGGTGGTATCTAACAAAAATGAATCATATGATGAATTAGATATACCAGAGAAACGTTTGCAAAAATTTTGACTGAGCAAATCAGCCATTTTCTTTGGATCATGTATTAAAATATCATTGTCTAGTATAGTACCAACTTGACAGGTAGGTTTCTTCAAAGAGTTGATGTAAGAATAAAAATGCTTACTGTTGGATTTATTGGCAGTAGATGCTAATTTTTGCTCCCAATTACATTTGGCCCTTTTAATCATAATCTTACATCTTCTTTGTATCTGCATGTAAGAAATCCAATTTTTTGAAGATTTAATTTTTTGTTATTTAATATACTTCTTGTGTTTTAGTCTAATGCATTTTTTGATAGACTGGTTCATCCATTTTGGAACTTTATTTGAGTTCTTATTTTTAATTTTAGATGGAACATATTGTTCCTTTAATTGACCAATGATATTCTTAAAATTTTCTCAGTAAAGCTCTGGGGTAGAGCCTATCAATAAAGAGCCCCTGTTGATGTTACCGATAATATGTTTCACTGTACCTAAGTCAGCCTTGTCATAGAAATATATTTTAGTACGATTAGAATTATTAATGTAAGTTTGTACAATATTAAATGTAATTGTATTGTGGTCACTATTCCCAATAGGTTCACTAACTGCAATATTTTCTACTATTGTATCATCATCTCAGAGTACTAAATCTAAAATATTATCTCCTCGAGTTGGGATAAGTATACTCTGTTTAAGTCACAGCTGGGTACATGTATGTAATAACTTGTTTCCCTGACTGGTACATTCACATAATTTCTGCCAGTCAATTGAACCAGAGACTACAATTTTGCCTAACGCCTTAGCATGTTCTATTTCAATTAGAATAGCATCTAGAATGTCAACAGATGAATTTGGGGGATGATAACAAGAACCCAAGATAAGAACCTCTGATGTAGGTATACTGAGCTTAACCCAAATTGTCTATGTTTTTTTATCATGTTTTTTGATATTCTTTGTAATATCAATAGAGTTAAGACAGTTTTTAATAAATAGAGCCACTCCTCCACCCTTCTGATTGTGCCTATTAAGAGTATAGGAAGTAAACCCAGGTATAATGGTATCCCAAGATGACTTGTCATCACCCCATGTTTCGCGTATTGAAATAATATCAACATCGTTGTTATGAATTCTAGATTTTAATTCATCCAATTTATGGGTAAGGCATCTAGCATTAAAGCATAAAAAACAAAGTTCTTTACGTGTCATAGTGCTACTGACTGGAGATTTTAGAGAAGACAGCCTGTCCACCATCTCGCCCCCTTGATTTAGTTTAAAAGATGATTAATAGATGTCACAAATTGTTTACCCAATGCAGCATTACCTCGTCTGCTTAAATGTAAACCATCAAAACAGTATAATTCAGGATAGTATTCAAAGTCCTCCCAATGCATTATACATGTTAAATTGTGGTATAAACACCATTTTCTGAGCCACTCATTGACAATTTTGATTTTATTGTTAAGAAATGGTGAAAAACATGGGACTGGTAAAATTTCAGATATGCAAATTCTACATCCCATTTCCACCAATCTGTTAGTTAATGCAACATAATCTTCCTTAATAGATTGGACAGAATCCCTATAGATGTCGTTAGCACCTACATGTACAAGGGCAACAGAGTTGTTACCACGATCCTTCATAATCTCAGGCAACATTAATGTGAGATCAGAGATTTTGCAACCACTAAAACTGGAACTAGTTCTGTTAGCTTTATCGGGGGTTGCATATAGTCCTATCTAAATGTTTAGTTAACCAGTCACCCAGGACATAAATTTGTTGTGGCTCGGAGTCACGTGATGCAAGCTCTGTGAGTGCAGCCTGACCGATCAGCTCCAGCCTCCTACCTCATTAAAACCTCTGATTCTAAATAATTTAGAAGATTTACGATCTTAATTTAATTCGGAGGACTCCATTAAGGTTTCCGATATACCCCGGAGCTGCGCTGGGTGTAAATGGATGCCAAAATGAAGAAGAATACACCCAGGCATACCCCGCCGGTTTCCCCTGCTAAGGCCCTGCCAAAAAAAGCGAGGGTGTCCATGTCTGCTGAAGGCCTGGCGGGCGAGAGCACTAATCCAGAGGACGAACCCCTGACTCTGGCACAATTCCTTGCAGAGTTTAAGCCCTTCCGTACCGAATTGTGTACGGTTATGGAGGAACTAAAAGCTGTAACTCAGGCCTTGGAAGATTTGTCCCGATGTACCGGGGACACGGAGGTTAAAGTTTCCTCACTAGAAAAAAGAATGGTGAAACAAGAACCGGAGCTCATAAATTTGAGACAGAAGATAAACAGGATGGAGACAAAGACTGAAGACTTGGAAGGACGGAGTAGAAGGAATAATTTGATCATTATTGGCCTCCCTGAGAGAGAGGAGGGTGCAGATACGATTCTCTTTGTCCAGAATTTCTTCAAGGAAATAGTAGGCCCTACGCCCTTCAGAGATAAGTTTATAATAGAACGGGCTCATCGGGCACTGCGTGCGATCCCACCGTCTGGGTCCCCCACGCGTACCTTAATTGTGCGTTTTCTGAATTTCCAAGAATGACAATTCGTTTTTACAAAGGCAAAAGAACTCAAGGTTGTGAATTGGAAGGGGGTCCAGATAAGGATTACACAGGATTTACCACTGACGGTGCGCCAAAGAAGAGCAGAATATCATCCAATTGTCTCTAAATTAATACCAGTGGGTATTCGTAAGCTGCAAGTGTCTCTGTCTGGCCAGTGGTCTACCTTCGACGATGCCTTGACCACGAAGAAAGGCTTATCGGCAGCCCTCCCAGATCTTTTCAAATAAATACAAGATCTTTATGGTGGTGATGGGAGGCGAGTTGCTGGACAGTGGTGTTTAATTATTGGCCACCAATCCAAAGATGGGGATCGCGATCTCTTTTTTAAAAAAGAAGAAAAAAATATCCTCTTCGATACGATTCCTTTCTCTTTGGTAAAAGGAGTGCGGTAGTATGTTTGTATTTCGGTAGTCCGTGCTGCAGGAATAGCTCTGCATGGGGAGGCACTGTGAAGTCTGGATCCCGGGAAGTCCATGCAGGACTGTGGGTGAATATAGTAAGATCCTGATGCAGGGAAGTTCTTCTGAATGAAGTTGGGAATGTGAGTCTTGGTTTGGCATGTGCATTGGGGCTGGATCAGAGAGAATACACCACAGAAGTTAGCAATGCTCCCGGTGACAGTTTCTGGTGTTCCCAGAGTATGGATCATAGCTGGCATTTCTTTTTTGGACCTCTGGTGTGCGGGGGATTGTGGGTGCCAATTGTCATTTGGTCATCAAAACAGTGCACCCGGACGGAAGCTCGACTAGAGGACTTTTTATAAAGTGCCCGGTTGCTGGGCAATTTAAATTTTAGCCGGGGAATTGTTGAATACGGAGAGCATATGCACTGACTGGTGTCTGGACTAAGAGACTGGCTCTTATTATATTATTTTATTTGAATCCACTGCTACGGTGGCTCATGCCTTGTGTTTATTTGTAATTACATGTACTATGGGGTTTAACTGCTAGTGCGAGCCTTCTTACATTAACACTCAGTTGCTATTGCTTTCGTTTTCAGTATTTTGATCTTTCGACAGTGCAAAGCGAATTTAATAGGAGTTTCAGTTGTTTCTCTTATGTTCATTGTTCGTGGGGTTACTGATTGGGGTATTCCCTGAACTAGGCTTCGGAGCAAATAGAGGAAATTAGGAGAGGGGGAACATGGTCAACTGGATGAGGGAGAGGAGTCCCAGATTTGAGCGGCTTATGGTGTTGACTTTAGCTCAGTTAGGATCAGTTTAAAGGTACCTTCTGTAATGAATCCGGGGGCGTGGGTTTCTTAATATAGGATTACTAGTTTACATTATTTTTTTTTTGTTGTTTGTTGTGTGGGTGTTTTTGTAGGCATATAGTGGGCTATAAGGAGGTTTTGTTTAGTGTAGGTTAGGTATTCAAGGGTTTTCAGAGGGGGAGGCTGGAGGGAGGAGCAGAGTGAACGGAGCTGTGGACATCATGGGCCAGAAAGATCGATTCGAGGGATGGGGGAGGGGTATAGAGTGGACTGGGAGCAGGAGGGTGGTTGAGGGGTTTTCTAAGTATAGGTGTTAGGATTCGGATGGTTGTTGGGGGTGCTTTTAGGGGGAGGCAGGGACGGGAATGGGGGGTTAGTAGTAGCGGGCTAGAGGGTAAAGGTAATGGAAGATCTGTTCACCCAGTGGACTCAGAAGGGTGTGGGAATGAGGTGATAGATAAGAAGGTTCGATGGTCTTACATAGATCAATTAGAGAATGGGTAGTATATATGAATTTCTTACGTGGAATGTCAAGGGAGCCAGGCAAAAAATAAAGAGATACAAAATATTGAAGCATTTACAGCTGCAAGGGGGACAGATAATATGTTTGCAAGAAACACATTTACTCGAAAAGGAATTGAACATGTTTAGATGTCAGTTTATTGGTCAGGTATATGGAGCTGGAAACAGTACAGCTAGTAGGGGGGTAGCGCTGCTAATTCACAGGAGCATTGCTTTTGTGTGTGAGATGCAAATAGTGGATCCTGCGGGCCGCTATATATTGCTAATAGGGCTTTTAAATCAGACAAGATTAGTGTTGGTAGTGTATATGGCCCCAATGCAGATACGCCGGGGTTCTTTGTGGATTTATTAAAGGTTCTGGCTCCGTTTCATCATCTTCCAATACTACTGGGTGGTGATTGGAATTTACCATTTACTCCAGATTTGGATAAGGATAGTAGGTGAAATAAGGGTCTATCTCCAGTGCAGAGAGCTATTAGGGACCTGTCGGATAACCTGGGATTATGTGATCCATGGCAGGTGCTGTATCCCTCATGTAGGGAGTATACATTCTCATCGGAAGTCCATAAGTCTAGATCCCGGATTGATTACTTTCTGATGAGTAGTGGTCTGCTTCCTGGTCTGGTACATAGTAACATTGTTCCGGGGATCTTTTCGGATCATTCTATGGTTAGTTGCTACCTTAATTTGACCCCTAATACTCCCAGGCAGACTATTTGGAAGTTAAATAATCAACTGCTCCATTCAACGGAGATAAAGGAATATATTGGTCAGAGGATTGAACAGTTTGAGATAGAGAACCGACATTCAACAAATAGAGGGGATATAGTGTGGAGCGCACTAAAGTGTGTATTACAGGGGGAATTTATCCAGTTGGCGGTTGCAAGGATGAGGAAGAGAGAAGATAGGACTAGACACTTGTTGGTACAAATTAGGGAAATAGAGAGGGTTTTGTCAAGGAATACATCGGAGGAGATCAGGGAGCAGTTAGTTAAATTGCATCACGAATACGATGGGATTTTGGGGGAGAAAGCTGAGTATGCACTTAACAAAACAAAGGCGTTTTATTTGGATCAGGGCGAGAAATCAAGTAGGCTCCTGGCCATGCGGTTGAGGGCTGCGGAAGCATCCAGAATTGTCCAAAGTATTACCTCGCGAATAGATGGATCCATCAAAACCTCACCTACTGAAATTGTCAGGGAATTTGAGGAGTATTATAAGGCTTTATATAGCCCCATGACTCCTAGACCCAGTAGGGAAGAGGTTGAGGACTATCTTTCCTCTTGTAAGTTGCCCCAGGTGACAGAGGATCAAAGGAGGGAGCTCTCACTACCCATTTCAGATGTGGAGATTCTGGATGCAATCCGAATGCTCTCAAGTGATAAGGCACCGGGCCCAGATGGGTTTTCGCCAAATTTTTATAAATGTTTTGCAACTCTGTTATGTCCTGGTTTACAAAGATTATTTCAGAGTATACTGACTTTGGATGCGGTAGATAATTATTTGTTTGAGGCTTTGATAGTGCTTATTCCAAAAGAAGGGAAGGAGTTAGACAAGGTTATAAGCTATAGGCCTATCTCCTTGATTAATTATGATATTAAAATTTTGGCGAAGATTCTGGCAAATCGGCTGGCTAAGGTTATGCCTCAATTAATCCATCATGACCAGGTGGGGTTCATGAATGGCAGGTTGGCCTCAGACCATCTGCGCAAATTATCTCACATCTTCTCTGTATCCAAGGACAGCAAGCTTCCATGTGGTTTGATGTCGGTGGATGCAGAGAAGGCCTTTGACAGGGTGGACTGGAGGTTTTTATCCACCACCATGGAGAAATTTGGCTTCCCGCTTCAGTTTATTAATCATGTGTTCGCCTTATATAAGGATCCAAGAGCTAAAATATACTGTAACGGTGTATTTTCTACAAGTTTTTTCCCTTCATTCTGGTACTAGGCAAGGGTGTCCCCTGTCACCTCTTTTATTTAATCTATACTTAGAGCCTCTCCTTACTAAAATTAGATTAGATCCCAGGGTTACGGGGATAAAAGTTGGGTCGCAAGAGCTTAAAATCTCTGCATATGCCGACGACATATTGTTACATGTTACCCAACCACGAAGTTCAATCCCAGCAGTGATGGGTATTATTGAGGTATACAGTAGGTTGTCAAATTACAAGATTAATGTGGAGAAAACCCAGATTTTTCCGCTTAATATGAGAGTATACAAATCGGAGGTGATGGCTATGGGTATGCAATGGACCCCACATACTTTGAGGTATTTGGGCATTTACTTGGTGAGAACTGATTCAAAACTAACAAAACTTAATCTGGACGCCATTAGAAATATTATCAAGCAGGATTTAAAGAGGTGGGTCGGTTTGCCGCTCTCTCTCTGGGGGAGGATTAATATAGTCAAAATGAACATCCTACCAGGATTTTTATCCACTTAACATGCTTAATGTTTTTGTGCCCCTAAAATGGTTTAAAGAGTTACACTCGCTTATCTCAGATTTTATTTGGAAGGGGAAAATACCCCGTAGGGCTTATTTCAAATTGGCAGCTCCCAGGGAGAGAGCGGGGCTGAGATTACCACATTTTGGCTTATATTACTGGGCAAGTAATCTTTGTAAATATTTGAGATGGCTAGTACCCACCAGTAAACTTGAGTCTTTGCCTTATGTGCCCTCATGGGTTAGGTTGGAAATAGAGGCGATAAAGAGGCCGGGATAGATCCGATAGCGTTGCTTTCACCCACACCTAAGACACTGCCTTCTAAGTTGGCTGCTACCCCAATAGTGAAGTCCCTGCTTATTCACAAGCAGATAAGTGTTAAGTTAGGTTATATCCCGAATAGGGACAAGCATCAACCAGTCTGTCATAATCCCAATTTGAGGATTGGAGGGAAAATGATATCTGCAGGTTGGCTCCCCCAGCTTAAAGGGTTACGGATAGAAGATGTTATGTTGGATGACCGTGTCCTGCCAATAAGGGAAATAATGGCTAGGTATGAGATAGATCATAAGCAGATCTTTAAGTTATATCAGTTCACACATTTATTGGAACAGGTGAACACCAAATTTAGAAATGGGCGTACGAATGGGATTTGGTTTGAGTCGTTGGATCAGATGGTAAGGGAACCACATGCGGTCTCCAGAATATATAAGATACTGTTTGAGCAAGTTCTTGTGGACTTTGACTATAAGCCTAGATATTGGATAAGTTGCCTGGGGGGAGCAAGAAAGGGACTGGGATAGGGTTTGGAGTCATGTGTATAGATATGTTAAACAAGACTGACTGAGGGTGATGCAGTTTCACTTCCTGAACAATTTATATTGGACCCCTTCTAAGCTATGTAAAATAGGCCGTAGATCTGACCAAAACTGTTTCCGGTGCCGTCAGGCAGTAGGGGATTTGTATCATATTTTTTGGGAGTGCCCCCGATACAACATTTGTGGACCCAAATCAAACAGAAGGCAGACCCAATGTTGGGTATAGACCAGTATTTTACCCCGGAAATCTGTCTGATAGAGGATTATTCTGATATCAAGTTTAATGAACGTAGATTTTATATGGCACTGATTTCAGGCTCGCTTAAAAAGGTAGTATTAAGATATTGGATGGAGGACACCTCAATTACTTATGCGGAGTGGTTGCAGGAGATGTTATTTAATTTGAATATGGAGAAATTAGGTGCAGCAAGAAGAAATAGGCTTCAGTCGTACGAAAAGATATGGAGCCCGGTTTCAAACGCTATACCTTCTCCAATCGAGATCGAATTTTAGGAATGTAGCGTAAGAGTGGAATAAGGGTGAACTGGTCTTCCATTAGGATCTCAGTTTTAAGGGAGGGGGGTTGGATAGTTAGGTAGCGGGGAGGAGGGAGAAGGGGGAGGAGGGAGAAGGGGGAGGAGGGAGGGTGGGGGATATTAGCCTGACTCATTCATTTTATGTTAATTGTAATGCAAGAACAAAATGTTTTTTGTTATGTTTTGTTATGCTTGCTGTGTGGATATTCTTAATAAAATTTCGAATTTTAAAAAAAAATTTGTTGTGGCTTGTTTGAATTATCATGACTACTGAACAAGCGGGAAGTAACAAGATCAGTGGATAAATCTATGAGAGGGGTGTCATTAGTATGTAAAAGATTAACTGAAGGTAAATTTTGAGAAGAATTGTCAGTGTAGCCAGTAACAGCATCTGGAGTCTCATTTTCACTGTTCAATGTGGGGTCAGTTAAGGGATCAAATCTGTTAAAATGCTCAATACTAAAATGTTGGGCTTTTCTCCCTTTTTTGCAGCTCTAGTAGATTGAGTGAAAAACCAGCTGTCTTCAGCACTTTGATTATTGTCAATAAGACAGTCATCTTTCCTTGCTCTTTTTCTAACACCCTCAAGATGTGGCTGAGAGCTATTAATAACTATGGGGACAGAAACCACAGGGGTATAGGAGGTGCTTGGTGTAACATCAATATTACCAACTGGTCCATGTTCAACTTCCAGATTTAATGAAACAGTATTTGCTTTAAAACAATTTTGCATATCTGATTGGTTGTTCTCAAGTGTAATTAAACGTTCATTGAATTGGCCAATCATAGTGTGTAAATCCACGATTTCAGGGCATTTGTTACATGCATAGGGGTGGTCAAAAGAGTCCCCCGTCAGTAATGTATAAATATTGCACACTATACATTTTATGCAAGTATGTCCATTAGTAGTTACAATAGTGAAAATATTGTCTTCTGCCATAATAAAAAATAAAACAACCTAAAATTTGGGAGGCAGTATAGTGCAGTGGTTTAAGGCTCTGAGCTGCAAATCTGGAGACCTGGATTTGAATCCCACAGCCCCTCTTGCATATACTGTGTGACCCTGAGCAAGTCACTTAACTTCCCTGTGCTCCCAGGTTGCACCTGTAAACAAGCTTTCAGCTTAGTGTGTCTTACCTGGTTAAACAATTGGAAAAAAAAATAAATAAAATTAACTAATAATAACAAAAGACAAAATGGCAAATGTTGGTATTTAAACAGATAACAGAGCAAAGTCACACACAGCTCAGAATTGGTATTCCTTACTCAATGCCCTGAATTAAGTTTGATACCTATTCAAACAACTAAGTTATCACTCAATGAATTTGTGTCAAACTCCATTCAGTGAGTCAGACCACAGTGTGAAGATTAAAACAACCTACCAGGAAAGTGTCGAACCAAATCTTGTATACAAACATAGAATATTCCTACACACAAAGGCACCAGAATGCTGCCATGTATCCACGCTTCCTCACTAAACACGCAAAACATGCACAATGACGTGCATGTCTTTGCGCACGTCATCGCGCGCAAGGTGCACTCGCCCTGCCTGAGCTCGCCCTGCTCACTGCAGGGCAGATATTTAAGCCTCACAGGACCTGGAAGTGAGTTCGTGGTCCCAGAAAGTAACCCTTTCATGGCACGGTCCCCCACTGACACTGACAAAATAAATGTCAAACACAATGTTTTAAATTAGAGGTGCGGAGCACCACAGCAGTCCCAATCACACAAATTAAAATGTTTACAGACAGTTTGTCCCTCTGCCTGATAAAATTACCAGGGCTCTCTGTAAATAGGCAAACAGCAGAAAATAGTATATAAGAAGCTCTGAGCTGTGCAGAGCAATATCACAGTCTGCTCAGTAAAATTGTAAAGACATGACAGCAGCAGGAGCTGATGAGTGGTTAGGCAGACATTCGGGAGGGTAGTATCAATATACTTTGGAACTACAAGGAATTGCAAATAATAAATGCAAAAGCTGTGGATATAAGGGACTGTTGGACCTTAGAGACATCTTGGACAAGTGCATAAGTACAACCAGGCAAAGGAGCAATGCAGCAACCACTTGACAACCAGATAAATTACCGCATAAAACTGCCATGTTCTGCCATTTGGCTCAGAGAGACCTTCCAACTTAGATTACTTTCTGAAATAATAATGTAACAAAGATAATTAAAACGATGGCTTAACATGTATATTGGTAAAATAAATATACATTAAGTCATAATTCTGATCATTTTGATAAAAATATATTGCAGATCAGGATATAATGAACTGGATAACACTGTATAGACAGCTCTCCACCTCTCCCTCCTATGACTTCATTATGTCTTATGTCTAGGGGCCATTTTGTAGAGCAGATGGGGGGTGAAAGGAGAGGGCTGTTGCTCACATTCTTCAAATGCTACAAAACGGCATTTATGCATATTATATAAATGCAGTTTTAGTATCAGTGCAAACAGGAACCTTACCTTTACCTCTCTCTGAAGCTGTTTTCTTAAACAGTGTAAAGGCAACATAAGGGGCTTAGTTGTCCTTTAACAAATAAATTAATCTTCAGTTCATGGGAACAAAAGATTCTAAATTGGATTGTCATTTACTTATGTTACAGGATAAATGGTAAGATTTCCTTTTAGATTTATATATTTATGAGACTGGTGATTTATAAAAACTACTGCTAGAATCTTTTAATTCTACCGGGAAACCCTTTGACTATCAATACCTTACAGGATACAGAATTAGCTAGGGAATATAATCTAAATACGCTTCAAAACCCAATAGTCTAAGACATCATAACAGACAGCTCAGTATCCCTAGGGTATTTACTAATAAAAGAAAGAAAATATTTTACCATCAGGGCATGAAAATTGTGGAAAGCTCTGCCGTAAGATCATGTTAACATCAGAAATTTTACTAAGTTTAAAACTAAACATGGACAAGTTATAACTGGGAAATGGGGCTTAATTCACCCCTCATAGTGTGGGGAAGGCAGTCTTGATGGGCTGGTGGCCTGTTTCTGCCTTAACTCAGAGCAGAGGCTTGGCAGAGAACATCAGGAGGAAGGAGTGCCATGTAACTGGACTTCTCTACTGGGACTAAAGAAGTAGAACTCTTCTACTGGGACCTTCAATTTAGGGTAAAAAAAACAAACAAAAAAAGTTAGTGTGTTTGTCTGAGGTAGCTAAAGTGAATGGTTATCTGAGCAGTTATCTAGGTGTAACTCTCAGGTGGCTGAAGGGGATTGTTATCTGTGCAATTAAATTACATGTAGAAAGATCTATTAAGTAGGGGGGAGTGGCTTAGCTAGAAGGAAGCTAGATTTAAACACTGCCCTAGATAGATTCTGACAGAAGCTTGGCAAAGAACACCAGGAGGAAGGAATGCTGTGTGACTGGACTTCTCTACTGGGACTATATTGCCCTCCTTCCCTCTCCTTCACCCTCCCATCGAAAGCTAGTTCTACTTTTATAGGCACAGGATTTGACTGGCAACAGGAACTTCCTGTTTGGGAGCAGGAAGTGCGTGATCACAGAGCCACCAAAGACTCATCATCCGAGAAGGGCAAGAGTAGCTTTCCAGCCCCCCTACTTGCTGGAGGTCTGCCTCTGAGCAAGTAAGGGGTCTACTGAGAAATATAGGATCTTCTTGTCTCAGAACAGGATGATCAGGAGCTTAAAGGGCATATAGGCAGTAAGTAAGTAGGGAGAGAAAAAAACAGAGGAAAGAGTAAGGATTCCAAACAACAGTGAAGGGGCAGGAAGTAAGACATGATGGGAGTGGTGCAGTGCAGTGGCTGTGGAGCAGCAATCTTCTGAGAGATGTTCTGGAGGATGTGGTGTTGTCCCATCTGCAGGCACCTCTGTGGGCTGAGGATGGAGGTTGCTCATCTCCAGGCTGAGTTGGCCAGGATTTGTGGGACCTCTTCTTCCATCCAGAGACCACCAAGGCCACTGCCATTGCCTCAGAGGTTGCCAGGAAAGAGGAGCATTTGGACCACAGTGGGCTCAGGGAGGGTGAGGGTGGTGGAACAAAGGTGCATCCTTCCAGTTGTACCTCTCCACAATTCCTGTGCCATTCTGGCAAACTGTGGTTCCTCTATGGAGGCACTCAGAGTGGAGACCAAAGAGGATGCTTGGAACCTCCACAAGTGAGACACACAGGAGGGTGGCATGGGACCCCACAGGGAAAGAAAACAACTCCTGCTGGGAGACTCCATTGTTAGGAAGGTAGAACTGGGTGAGGAAGGGGAGAGGGAGGTAAGGTGCCTGCCTGCCGCCATGGCTTGGAGGGACAGGGAGCGAATCCTCAGGATCGCCGGAGCAGCTGCACAGGGGAGGGAGCTGGATGTCATTGTCCACCTAGGGACAAATGATCTGGCTAAGAAATGGATCAGAGCAGTGCAGGAAGAGTTTGTGGAGTTGGGGAGGGGCCTTAGACAAGTAGCACGCATGGTAACCTTCTCGGAGGTGCTGCCTGTCTATGGCGTAGGTGAGGCTAGGGTGCTCCACACCATGGGATTAAATCAGTGGTTGAAAAACTGGTGCAGAGCTCAGGGATCTGGCATCACTGGGGACTGGGGGTCCACCTGGAGTGATGAGGGCCTATACTAGCATGATGGTCTGCATCTGTCCAGAAGGGGAACCAGGATCCTAGGTGATAGGTTTAAATGCTTCAATGGCAAGCATTTAAACTAGCCAAGGGGGAGACACTGGAAAGGAGCAGGGAAATCCTAGCCCTCCCCAAAAAGTTAGGTTAGTAAGTGAGGTAAACACCAAGATAGAGATGTCGATAGGGAGAAGGGCAGGGTCAATGGAGAAAGTGACAAAGGCAATAAGGACAAGGATGGGGCAAAAAGGAGTAAGGACATCAGGAAATGGAGGGTAATGAGTACCAGTGCCCATAGTCTGGGCAACAAGCTCCCTGAGCTGGTGGCCTTGATGGAAGAGGGATGCCTGGATATCATAGCAGTCACAGTAACATGATACACAGAGAACAATGACTGGGATGTTAACAGACCAGGGTACATAACCTACAGGAGAGACAGGGAGGGGAGAAGAGGGGGATGAGTAGCTCTCTATGTAAAGGAAGGGATAAAAGCAACTCAACAAAAGAGTAAACAGGGAGGAGAGGAGGCACTGTGGGTCACCTTAAAGACTGGAAATGGCACCACAATCTACACAGGGGTTGTTTACAGACCCCCATGTCAGGGTGCGGGAATGGACAAGGATATGATAGAAGGCATTCTTAGGATGGCAGATAAAGGGGAGATACTGTTGATGGGAGACCTGAATATGCCAGAAGTTAACTGGAGCACATTTGCTGTAGCCACATCCAAGAGCAGTGCCATTCTCAATGCCCTACAGGTGGCATGCCTCAGATAGCTAGTTTCAGAATCCACTCATGAGGGCGCAGTCTTGGACCTTGTACTCTCAAATGGGGACAGTGAGAGGATCTCAGATCTAGAAATGGGTTGCCATCTGGGAACAAGTGACCATCAAACAGTGTGGTTCATGATAAATTCAGCTACAGAGTCAAGCCATACAAATGTAAGGGTACTGAACTTCAGGAGGGCTGACTTTGGCAAGATGGGAGAGTGCCTTAGAAAAGCAGTAGCAAACAGGTTGGAAGGAGGGGTGGAGCAACAAGGGGAAACATCAAAACTGCCATCACAGAGGCAACAAGCCTTTGTGTGAACAAAATAAACAAATCAAAATGAAAGAAAAAGTCACAATGGTTCTCAAAAGAGGTGGCGGGGAAAGTCAGGGAGAAAAAGATAACATTCAGGAAGTATAAGGAGACACAGAAGGAGCAGGACAGAGACCTGTACCAGTTAAGGCAGAAGGAAGCAGGGATGGAAGTCAGAATAGCAAAGGCCCAAACTGAGGAAAAGATAGCTAACTCAGTTAAGAAGGGGGATAAAACCTTTTATAGGTACATCAGGGAGCGTAGAAAGACAAAGGGAGGGATAGTGAGGCTGAATAGAATGGATGGTGGGTGGGCAGAGAGGACAGTGAAAAAGCAGGGATACTGAACAAATATTTCTG
This sequence comes from Neoceratodus forsteri, assembly GCA_016271365.2. Lineage (NCBI taxonomy): Eukaryota > Metazoa > Chordata > Ceratodontiformes > Ceratodontidae > Neoceratodus > Neoceratodus forsteri. Next base: position 758,813,010 of record CM057455.1, on the reverse strand, counting down.
CTCAGTATTCACAAAAGAGGAGGAGGGGGAGGTGTCTAATTCAATTAACAGAAGCAATCTTGATAGGGGGGTCAATCCCAGTCCTTTCACAGAAGAAAGGGTTCTGAAAGAACTCCTAAAACTGAAGGTGGACAAAGCAATGGGGCCTGATGGAATTCACACCAGAATTCTAAAAGAAGTAAGGAGAGAACTAGTGAAACCACTGACCACCCTTTTTAACAAATCATGGGAGGATGGTGTAGTACCTGAGGACTGGAGGAGGGTGGATGTGATTCCCCTTTACAAAAGTGGGACCAAGACAGAGGCAGAAAACTACAGACCTGTCAGTTTGACCTCTGTGGTAGGGAAAGTGATGTAATCACTTCTGAAGAAAAGAATTTTTGAGTACCTAGAGGCCAGTGGGGCACAGGACCCAAGGCAGCATGGGTTCACAGTAGGAAGGTCATGTCAGATGAATCTAATTGATTTCTTTGACTGGGTGACCAAAGTAGTACACCAGGGAGGGGCTGTGGACATGACCTACCTAGACTTTAGCAAGGCATTTGACACAGTCCCATACAAAAGATTAATTGTCAGATTAACCAGCCTGGGAGTGGGTCCCAGGGTGGGAGCCTGGGTAAAACATTGGCTGGACAACAGGACACAGAAGGTAATTGTGAATGGAGTCCACTCTGAAGAAAGAAGGGTTACTAGTGGGGTACCGCTGGGTTCAGTACTGGGTCTAGATCTTTTTAATGTCTTTATAAGTGACATTGCAGAGGGACTGGAAGGAAAAGTATGCCTCTTTGCAGATGACACAAAGATCTGCAACAGGGTTGATACACAAGGAGATGTGGAAAGGATGAGAAGGGACTTGGCAAGGTTGGAGGAATGGTCAGAAGTATGGTAGCTTGGATTAAATGCAAAGAAGTGCTAAATAATGCACCTGGGAAACAAAAACCCAGGGGAAGATTACACAATGGGTGGAGGTAGTAACAACAACAACAATGGAAAGGGACCTGGGGGTAATCATATCAGATGACCTTAAGGTTAGCAAGCAATGTAAGAAGGCAGTAGGGAGGGCTGGGGGTATACTGGGATATATAGGGAGAGGCATCACCAGCAGAAAACAGGAAGTTGTCATCCCTCTGTACCAACAGTTGGTGAGACCCCATCTGGAGTACTGTATCCAGTTCTGAAGACCCCATCTCTACAAGAACATAGACAGGATAGAGGCAGTCCAGAGGAAGGTGACTAAAATGGTGCAGGGTCTGCAAGAGAAGCCATACGAGAAGAGACTAAAGGAGCTTAACATGTATACCCTTCAGGAAAGGAGGGAGAGGGGGAACATGATAGAAACTTTTAACTACCTCAGTGGAATCAACAAAGTCCAAGAGGGTAGCATCTTTCAGAAAAAGAGAAGTGCAAGAACAAGGGGACACAATTTAAAGATGGGAGGCAGTTCAGGGGCAATGTAAGGAAGTATTTTTTCACAGAGAGGGTGGTGGACACATGGAACAGCCTTCCTGAGGAGGTTGTGGGGTCTAAAACTGTGGGAGAATTCAAGAATACATGGGACAGACATAAGGCAATTCTTGCAGGGGGGTAAGAAGAAATAGGCTGTTGGTTAACTAGGATCTGCAGCTTATCCTGTAGGTAGGGGAAATAGGCAGACTAGGTGGGCCAAGCAGTCCTTATCTGCCATCAAAGTCTATGTTTCTATGTAACTCACCAAGTAATACTGAGTAAAACATTTGTGTATTTTGGGAACAGCTACAGTCGCAAAATATTTATTATATGCCCTAGTATTATTTCAGTCACAGAGATGGGCAACACACAGACTGAGATGGGACACCCTTCTCTCAAAATACATGAGGTACTATATGACCTAGTAGTAGTTCAGTCACAGAAATGGACAACACAGAGTCTGAGATGTGACACCTCCCCCTTCAAAATCTGTGCAGCACTATGACCTAGTAGTAGTTCATGTACAGAGATGGGCAACACAGAGTCTATGGCAGTATGATCTTTCAGAGCAATACAGAGATGGGCAATACAGAGTCTGAGATGTGGGTGACACCCCCTTCAAAATCTGTATGGCATTATATAAGCCCCCCCCCTCAAAATTAGTGAGGCATTATGGTATACCATTGCAACAGTGACAGTAAAACAGCAAAGACCAGTACAGTGACAGAATCGGCTGTTCACTGTACTAGTCTGCTGTGTTACTGATGCTGCTGTCTCCAGGGAGTTTGCCCCTCCCCAAAACAACTCTGACTCAGAGTTAATAATTCATACTGTGGGGGTTGAGGGGGACAAAGCCTCTTTAAAAAAAAAACACTTCTGTTCCCTAACAGCACAACATTGACAGCATTGCACCATTGTTGTACCGGCTGTTGACAGAATTCATGTCACTGCAGCTTGGTTGAACCATGCAGTATGACCTTCAAACAAAGTCCCCTTGTCCTGTCTGATTCCCTTCTTAATATTGTTTTAATTTTTTTTACAAACATATATATTTTTTTAAAGTAAAAAGATTACAATGACCTAGTAGTAGTTTAGGCACAGAGAGGGACAGCACAGAGTTAGAGATGTGGGCGACATCACCCCCCTTCAAAATCTGTACAGTACTATAAGCCCCCCTCAGAATTAGTGAGACACTATAACCTTCAGACAGAGTCTTCCTGTCCTGTCTGACTCTGCTCCCCTTCTTACTTTTTTTTTACAAAAATATATTTTTCAAGAAGAAAAATAATTATTCAAGTTGTTGGATGCTGTACACAAACTTTGTTTTTGCTTTTCTGTTGATTTTGCAAGAAAAACAGACTCCTAACCTACTATATATTTTTTGTTGCTGGACGATTTCATGAGAATTGTACATGCCTCATGGCACTGCAGACTGCAGGGCATACTTTTTGTAGTACCAAATCCCATTCCTGTTTCATGTACTTTTTCTAAAACTAAGAAAACATCTGCAACCCTGCACTCTGCTGTTGTCTGCTGTTGAATTCATTGGTCTCTCAACTATCTCTCGCTCTTTCTTTCTGACTAAGGAAAGAAAATGAAAAATGTTGTTTTGTTTTCATTTTTAAGGGGGAATCTCTACTCATACACACACACACATACACACACACACACACACCTGTCTCTTTTCATTGCAGACCCCCAAATGCACTCGATACCCTGTTTTCTGAGGATGTCCTGTGGTGGCTGACACACAGGATTCAATAGAACATGAGTCAATCATGGAACAAAATACCCTCATTGGTCATTTCCCTTCACTGTCCCAGTATCACAAGTGTTTGTTGGTCATGAGACAGTCTAGGGACTCTGGGATATTAGTTAGAGAGTGTGAAGAAAATCACTTTTCTTTTATTTCTGCACCCTGCCCAAACTTGTTTAATGACTTGCATGCAGTACTGGCGGTGATGGTGATATTTCCAGACTGGACCACACTTTCAAACTGGGCCAACAAGGCAACTTGGGTCAAGCCATGAAAGGCTCAGTAATCCCATTCAGAACTAAGTCATCCCAGTCCAGGGAGGTTCAGAAGTGCATCAGATCTGGTCTGCCCATCCTAAATAATGACATCCTGCTCTCTCCCTCCTGTCCTGTTGCCCTAGTAATACTTTGGATCCACTTCTCATCCCTCCAAGCTGTGGTGCCAAGTAGGCACTTAACCTCCCTCTCCCCATTCCTCCTTGTCCCCAAATCTATCCCCTAACAGTGACATCCCCCATGAAGAATTGCTTCCTCCTCCTCTGGGGTCCTCTGCCACCTTTGTAGACACTGACAAGTGTCACGGTGCACCTTGGGGTCTTTGGCCCTTATGCGCAACCCATTCCATCAGGAAATACGGTGAGATGGGTGTGGTATAGGAGAATGGGGTGAACTTTGGGGCCGAAGAGTCCAAGGCACACCTCAATGCCTGTCACTGGCTGCAGGGTGTGGGTGGGGGTGGAATGGTATGAGCATTGACCCCCACAGCCTCCCTGGTCACTACTGCAGGTGCCTCCATGGGACAGTTCTGCCCTGCCAGAGCAGTGTATAAGTTGCATGGTGGTACCATCTGGGGAATGTGTCTCTCACCCACCACCCTCATCCTTCCCTTGCTCACTGTAGTCCAGCCACTCCTCCTCCCTGGCAAACATTAAGGCAGTAGTGGCAGACTTGGTGGTCCCTGAGAAGGGAAGGATGACTCCTGAATGCTAGCCAACTCAGCCTGGAGTCAAGCAATGTCCTACCTCAACCCAGAGAGGTGAATGCAGATGGGGCAGCATTGCAGTCTTCAGAAGGTCTCCCTGTAGACTGCCTCCCCACTGCACCACTCGCAGCTTGTATATTGTTTACCTTGCCTGTTTTTGTTTTGCTTACGTTAATCCCTTTTTTACCCCTTCCCTAGATGAGGTGTTTCACCTATCCCCACCATTTTGCTTACTTTAACCCTTTTTTACCCTTACCCTATATAGGGTGTTTCACCTATTCCCAACTGTTTGATTACTTTAAACCCATTTTGTGTCCTTACCCTACATAGGTTGTTTCACCAATTCTCAAATTTATGCTTACTTTGAACACATTTTTTCCCTCCCCTAGATAGGATGTTTCGCCTATTCCAACCTTTTTACTTACTTTAAGCCATTTTTTACCTCTACCCTAGATAGGGTGTTTCTCCTATTCCCAAACTTTTGCTTGTTTTAAACCCTTTTTTATCCCTAACCTAGATAGGGTGTTGCACCTTTTCACATTTTTTTTTTTTTTGCGTGGCCCTAACACTCTTCCCTCCCTTGCAGTGTGTGAGCTATGACTAGAGTTAAACAGGAATCTTACCTCAGTTGTCAGGTAGACTTCCTGGTTCCTTGTTTCCTCCTTCTAATCCTGTCACCTAATTTACCCCTTTACTGCTCCCCTGTCTACCTCCTGAGGAGTAGAGTGTCCTGTTGCTGGCTGCCTCATTGGGCTGACTCCAGTGGGAAGACTCTCCTGTGCTGTCTTTGTCATGTTTGGCCTTAGTTGGGGGGGGGCACAGAATGGGGGACCATTTGGTGGATGAGAAGTTAAAAAGGAGATCAATAGAAAAGCGGTTTCCCTGTCTGCTACATGATTGGCCTGTTAGGAAGGGCTGGAGGTGTGGTCTCTCTTCTGATTGGTGGTGGAGCAATATCTTTCTCTGAGCTTTCAAGCTCTGCTGCTCCTTACCACCAGAGTGGTTTTCCTTGCGTTTCAGCTGCACTGGTGCGAGGGGTCCTGTGTGCTGCCCTAAATGCTCAATTCCCCTGTTTGAATGTGGCATCTGCTTCTTAGGTGCTGGTCTTATGAAGCCCTGAGACAAAGAGCTTTCCTGTCCATCACCCAGTTGGCCTATTTGGAAGGGCTGGGGGGTGCAACATCACTCCTGATTGGTGCTGGAATTGCCTTTTCACTGAGTTGTCAAGCTCTTCTGCTCCTAACTACTGTAGTGGTTTTCCTCGTAAAAAAAGCTGTTTCAGCTGTGCTGGTGGTGTTTCTGTCTGCTGCCCCGAACGCTCCCTTCCCCCACTCAAATCTGGCATCTGCTTGTTAGGCGCTGGTCTTATGAAGCCCTGGGACAAAGGGTTTCCCTACATGCCACCCAGTTGGCCCATTTGGAAGGGCTGGGTGCTAAGCCTCACTCCTAATTGGTGGTGGAGCAACCCCTTTCTCGGAGCTCTCAAGATCTGGTGCTCCTAACCACCAGAGTGGTTTTTCACTTAAAAAAAGCTGTTTCAGCTGTGTTGGGAGAGGTTCCTATCTGCTGCCCCAAGCTCTCACTTCTCCCACTCAAATCTGGCTATGTAATAGATATCAGAGAAACTAGCCAGCAGGAGAAAATATTATTTAGACAAAGCTTCACAGGTGACATACCAACAAGGAAGTGGGATCATAAAATCCATGTACCACACCAGGATGTACAGCCCTGTGCAAGACAGGCAGGAAGGATCAATAAGTGGAGAAGAAGGCAGATGAGAAAGATGCAGAGGGAGAGGAGCAGAAATATGAATGGCTGTGAAATGAAAACTGCATTCAATCTGAGTATGCAAAGTATGTATGACACTGAATAAAAAAATACTGAGCAAATATTTATTTTATTTATTTATTTATTGAAATGTTTCACCAGGAAGGCACACTAAGCAACAGGTTGCTCATCTCCAGGTGCAACCTGGGGAAAGGGGTACAATAGGGATGAGTCATTTTACATTCAAGTTACAAAGATCAACACAGCGTACAATTAAATTAGGCAGTTGTTACAAACAGTGTTGCATACATATGTCATTTGTGAGAACAATTAATAAGTGCAGTGCTATAGAAAAATAGAAACATAGAATTTGATGGCAGATAATGACCGCTTGGCCCACCCAGTCTGCCCATTTGCCTACCTAATGGATAAGCTGCAGATCCTAGTTAACCAGCAGCCTACTTCTTTCTACCCCCACCCCCTAGAATTGCCTTATGGCTGTCCCATGCATGTTGAATTCAACCACTGTTTTGACTCCACAACCTCCTCTGGAAGGCCAGTCCATGCATCCACAACCTCTCTGTGAAAAATACTTCCTTACATTACCTCTGAGCCGCCCCCCCATCTTCAAATTGTGTCCCCTTGTTCTTGCACGCTTCTTTTTATGAAAGATGCTACCCTCTTGGACTTTGTTGATTCCCTTGAGGTACTTGGAAGTTTCTATCATGTCCCCCCTCTCCCTCCTTTCCTCGAGGCTATATACATTAAGCTCCTTTAGTCTCTCTTCATATGTCTTCCAGTGCAGACCCTGCAGCATTTTAGTTGCCCTCCTCTGGACAGCTTCCATCTTGTCTATGTCCTTGCGGAGATTGGGTCTCCAGAACTGCACACAGTACTCCAGATGGGGTCTCACCAGCTGTCTGTACAGAGGGATAACAACTTCCTGTTTTCTACTGGTGATGCCTCTCCCTATGCATCCCAGTATCCCCCAACCCTCCTCACTGCCCTCTCACATTGCTTGCCCACCTTTAAGTCATCTGATATGACTACCCACAGATCCCTTTCCATTTTTGTTGTTGTTAGCATCTCACCCCCCACTGTGTACTCTTCCCCTGAGTTTTTGTTTCCCAGGTGCATTACCTTGCACTTCTTAGCAGATGAATCTAAGCTGCCATACATTTGATCATTCCTCTAACCTTGCCAAGTCCCTTCTCATCCTTTCCACCCCACCTATAGTGAAATAAGGGGTGAATGAGAGAGAGGATGAGATGACAGATAGTGCAGAGTCATGTTCCAGAGAAACCCCTTCAGGATGCAGGAAACTTTGCAAGGGGACAAGGGACTGGAGTAGAGATTGGTGGGGAGGAAGTGTGATTAACTCTTAGGAGGGGAAATAAGGCCTGACTCAAAAAGAGAACCCTTCAGGATACAATGAACCCTGCAAGGGGGCAGGGAAGTTCAGGCGCTTGTAAACCCTCTTGTGGTGCAAAGGTATTTTGGGAGAGTGAGAAATGACTAACCAGTTTAGGGACACTCAAGATACTGATGTTGAACAAAGGAAAATCAAAATCAAAAAGGCATTAAATGTGAGTCAACCTTTATTCCTTTTAAGGGCACAATTGAAGGCTACAGTATGCCTGTAGTTCAATAGGGTGAGCAACCAGCCATGCCCTCTTCCTGAGCTATATAAGAAGCTCCTGCCAGCCTCCTTCTGAAGCATTTTTATTGTGGCTGGAGGCTCTACCTAACCTCTTCCTGGGATCTGCCCCCCCTCCTTCTGCTGCATCTGTCGCCTACCTTTATTCTGAACCTTTCAGTCATTATTTTGCTTCAGCTGTTCACATCACTCTGGCAGCTTACTATCATATGGCTCTGTCCTTAACTAGGACCTTGCCTGTAAAAGCACCTCTATTTTTGAGGGGTCCTACCATACCAACATTACAGTTAGTATTTGGTTGCATGGTGCCCAGCTTGTGGCTTCCCTGTTATTCCCATGGCAGGGGACTGTGATGTCACAGTGGGGCATCATGGCTCCAAGAAGAAGGAGCATGCTTTTATGTAAACTATATGATTTGCCCTGTTCCTTTGCCTACATGTTACTTTAGTTATCCATGCATAAATATTTACCTCACAGCCTACATGGGTTTCAAGATATTTATGGCATTTCATTACTGTGCTGCAAAAACTTACTGCTTTGAAAATGCTCTTTACTGGAATAACCTCACTCTGCCTACAGGTATTCATGCCAATCATATCATTTCAATACTCATGCTGAAACCATGGCAATCATCTGCTAAATTCATTGATTCATTTACACTAAACCTCATAGATTCAATCACTGGCATCAACCTCTCAATACCTAAACACCTACCTCCTATATCACCATTAATTTGGCTTCCTTAGTGGAGTTGGTTAACTTGCTTTCCACTGGTTGCTACTACTATCAAATGGCTTGCACTCCAGCCTCCTACCTCTCCCAGACTGCTGGCTTTGCCAGGCCTCCTCACCCCTAACCTGCTATCTAATCTACAGCTGCTGGCTTCACACAGCCTCCTCATCAATAACATGTTCCCTAATCTACACCCGCCGGCTTCGCCTAGCCTCCTTCTATCTGGCACATCGAAGATGATTTATGCTCTTACTCATAAATTGGAGGCATGCCAACCATGTCTATTATTTTATTCTGGCTCAGGGCTTGCCTTGCAGTTGATGGTCTCACTTTGCAGCCACGAAGTCTGCATCATGAGCAAGTGAAACACAGGGCAGAGTCCTTCTCAGCTCTGGCTCATAGTGGGAATGTTCTCACTCCAGCCAGAGCTTCACTTGTTTAACTCATTGGCAGCACCTCTAGATGTAGAATTTAAGACTTCAGCAGCAATGGGTGAGGTATCATCAGTCAGGGGTCCTTTTAGCTAGCTGAGTGGGTTCGGAGGCACCACCTAAACTATTCTCCCTACAACTGCCTCTCATTCACCCACTTTGTTCTTAGATGGGTAGGCTGGCTGAGTGCCTCAGCAGTCGTCACTCTGCTTCTTCCACCTGGAAGGTGGTACCACGTCATGTAACCCATGTCATAGAGGTATCTTGCAACCCTGCAAGTCATTCCCATTAGAGGGATAGAGTGAGAGTTGTCCCCCAATTGAAATATTTTCAACCCCCTAGATTGTCCTTCTAAACTGCAGCAGCAGAGCCATCACTAAACAAAATACGTTAAAGCCTAGAGGAAAGGCAATCTAGGCCTTGGATCACCAGTGGTTTCATCCTTTAAAAAGGGTTTTTTCTCTCCTCTGTGCCAAAGGTCATAACTTGTAGTTAGTTGTTAATAGTATATGCCCTAGTTTTTTTAGGTAGGTTCTGCTGTTGGATGGACATGGAAGGTAGTCCTACTCACCATTTCCTCTCTCCTTAGTAAGTCCTTATGTCATCAGGGAAATCCATTTTAATCAGTGCAGTCCTGGCAACCAGCACATCTTATTTATCTTTCATCAGCTGTCTTGTTGTTGTCAATCTGCTTCTCAACCTCATAGTCAATGTTTACTGCTTAATACAATTTGGGGGGCTTCTTCCTAAGGTATCTTTAGCCATTGGAAACTTTCCCACGGCACCTCTAGGGGTGGAACCCTGTTTGAGGGTTCCTTGTTTTTTGTACCCCTACAGGGTGATAATTCCCTATGGAATAGAGAGTGCAAATGGCCAAACAGTTATCACAGTTGCATATCTAGCAAGCATAACAATACTCTGGTTTTGTAGGCCCACTGAATTGAAAGTCTATGCGTATAGTTCAATGGAGTGAGCAACCAGTCGCCCCCTTCCTGAGCTATATTGACAGTTTCTCCCAGCCTCCCTCAGAAGCATTTTTTCTTTGCCCCATCATTCTCCCCTCCTCTTCCAGCAGCCCACTTGTCTCCTTGGGGGGGCCCTTCCTAAGGTAGCTTTAGCCAAGGGAATCTTTGTCACGGCACCTCTAGGAGTAGAACCCTCTTTGAAGGTTCCTTGACTTCGGTACCCATACAGGGTGGTAATTCCCCATGGAACAGAGAGTGCAAATGGCCAAACAGTTATCACAGTTGCACAAGCATAACAATACTCTGGTTGTGTAGGCCCATTGAATCATGATATTCAGACCTTTACTAGCCAAGTTACTAAGGATGTAAAAACTCCTTTTCCTTGTCCCACGTATTTCAAACTAACCAAAGAAAAAACATAGGTATTGAAGAATATAGAATGGGATCAACAGATAATTATTAAATTGGCTGATAAAGGTGGTGGAATCATTTTAGAAATGAGGAGCACTGCAGGGAAATGTGTCACAAACTATTGAATGACAACACTAACTATTGTCGCTTGTCAGAAAAACCCAATGAAAGGGTAGAAACCAGCATCAAGAAAATCCTTGATGAGGGCATACATCTTAAGCACATTACTGAGCGGCAAAGAGACCTTTTAGTAGCCAAATACCTAAAGATCCCCATACTTTATGGGCTACCAATGATACACAAGTCACTGAATCACCAAGAAAGCCTATCACATCAGAACATAAATATGTGCTCAAAACCCTGTCCAGTTTGATCAGTTTCTTCTCCAAAGATCTGGTATGTTCTATGCAATGTTATGTAAAGGATACAGAGCATGTGATCAACACTGTAGAAGATTTGAGAAAGAAAGACAACCTAGAGGGAAGTTTGCTTGTGACCATGGATGAGAGGAACTTGTATACTAGCATTCCTCCTGAGGAAATCTTAGACAGCTTACGGAATGCATTGGATTTTGCTAATAAGGAAAAAAAAACACAAAGCAGTTTCCTTCTAGAACTCACCAGGTTGGTTTGATATGAAAACTTTTTTTTTTATCTTGTGGCTAATTTCTATCTGCAGAAACATGGGATGGCCATGTGGAGCACAATGGGCCAGGTATGCAAATTTGTTTATGCAACAGTTTCAAGGAATTACTTGAAATTCATTGCCATGTTGAAAGTGTCACTGAATATCTTAGATTTACTATAGCCTATGACAAAATGAACAATCCCTTTCCTAAATATTTCCATTTACAAAGTTGAAAATGGGCTATGCATACACATTTGCAGAAAAGAAACAGATGGCAGCTCCCTACTCTCTGCCACAAGCTTCCATTTTACGAAACTCAATGACAGTATTCCATACTCCCACATAATTAGAGTGGTATGGGATAGCAGTAATGAACAGGTTAGGAGACAAGAGATGGATGACTGTGGATAGACTTGAGCACACAGGATAGAAACATCTCATAGTACATGAAGCTGTGGAAAAGGAAAACAATAAAGAAAAACTACCTTGCAGCAGAAAAAGAACACAAATGTGACAACAAAAAGTCAGATAGTATGTGTTGTACAAGGTATGTTGTTGCCACAGAGAAATATTTTTGCGAAGACTATTATACTGACAACACTGGCAGGTCACTGTAATGGCCATGTGGGTCCCCAGCACAGTTTCCTGATGAAGTGTCCTGGAGAAGACATGAAGCCCTGGGGTAGTAGTGCTGCAGGTTTTTTGCTCCAGAGCCACATTTATGTGTGGCGTTTCTAATATTGGTCTGAGTGCTTGCTCTCATGTGTGTGTTTGTTCACAGCTTCTCTGGGACCTGTGCTCCCTTTCTGAAACAGTTCAGACTCAGAATTAGTTATATTACAATTGGGGGGGCTGTGGGGGCAGATCCCCCCGCTAAAAAAACAATTATTTTCTGAACAGCACAATGTTGACCGCAATTGTGAATTGCAATTTGTTGAAACAGCATCATAGAATAGAACCATTCTACAATACTGTACATTAACAGAACCCATTAAGAACATCATACACAAACACTGGGGGGAGTTTACAACCTCTCAACATACGGTACTGAGATTTGAGAATTTCCCTGTAATAGCATTAAAAAAAGTAAGAACCTTGAAAACAGGCTGGTACACATGGACTGCTGGATGTATTGACATGAAACAGGACAGCTACAGGACCTTTAAGACCAGGCATATTACTTTGCTGAAGGTGTTACCATTCCAGCAACACCCCAGGAAAACAGTATCTTGAGCCTCCTAGAACTAATAAACACTTTGATACCAAGGAACCTTTGGTATGTGATAGTGAATATGGAACATATCTGATTATGTGCCCTTCTCTATGGTGGATACAGGCAAGACTACCAGACCTCTGAAAAAGAGGATTGGGGGAACATAAAAGTAACATCAGACTCAATGCAGACAAATCTTCATTAGTAGCACCCTTCAATGTTGCATGCCATAGCCCAGCATATCTGAGGTTCTGGGAAGTCAGCATTTTCCAGAGCCACAGAGAGGTGGCAAGTGCAAAAAACTACCTGAGAAACCTGAAATGTTCTGGATATTAACTTTGGAAACTATGGGCGAAGCAGTTGGTATGACTAAAGAGAAAAACTGGCAGGTATGGTATGTTGCGGAGCACACATACTGGCTCTAGGAACATTTTAAGTCACTGACCTGACCTGTATGCCCTTCTATGTCTGTCCCTAACATCCATTTTTAGTGTTTCTTCTGACCTGCCCCGCTCCCAGTCCTCCAGATCTGCTGATCTTTACTTCACAGCTCTCCCTTGCTATCCTTTACAATGTTGTGCTCTGCAAGTGCCTGAAATCAAATGCAAGACATCTCATCTGCCCATTTTCTCAAACTGTAACATAGGCAGCATATCAAGTACAACACAAGAAAAAAAGTCTGAAGATGTAAACCTGATAAGCTGCATATAACTGTTGAAGCATGGAGGCATGCATTAATCCCTAATAGCAGTCTTTCTTCAGTTCCTATCGCCCCAACTAGAGGGTGAGTAGTGGGTGAGTTCTCCTGCCAGTATTCTGCCCTTATGCTGGCAGTGATACAGCTGCCATGCTGTTGCCTAGCAACAGCTGAATCACAGTGGGGAGTGCCAATGTGACTACATCATGCAGGACATTCCATGCTGGATGATCTCCACTTGACTTGAACTCGCCCTCAGTCTGGCACTACATAAGGAGGTCACCTGAAGTGCTAGAAATGCCATAATAATGCTTCCCCAGAGGGGAAGACTGACTAGTCTTTAGATGATTTCTCAGTTATGCTGATCCTCTTGCATATTTTAAAAATAAAATGCATTTAAGCTTGTATAGCACATTTTAGGGGAACTTTCCATGTATGTAAAGATACCGCGCTCTTATAAATTAACAGTTTGCCAGAATATCTTTTTAAACATCATTTTCATAACAATTTGAACTTGTGTATATCAAAAAGAACATGAGCTATTATATGCAGCAAGCCTCAGAATAACAGAAAGATTTGCAGGAATGTTTACTTTGTATTAAAATGATTTACAGAGAATAATTTTCCAAGCATTCAATTTAATTTCACTTTATTTCTTTCATTAACTCAAGTTACCAGGATGAAGTGAGTGAATGAACTGACAGCAAGGCTACATACAATCTCGGATTTATAGTGATAATGTACCACACTGCATGAGGTATTCTACGACTTTACTAAAAATTATAAAATCATTCTTAATAATAAATATTTGACATACACAGAATATTTGTTGTAAATTTTCAACAGTAAGGAAGAGGGACACATGGATATTAGACATCATGGATTTACAAGGTGTAGGTCATGTGTGACCAGCTTATTGTCCTTCTTTGATACAGTAAGTGCTGCCCTTGACAGCAATTTAACAGTGGATGTATTATACATCGATTCTGAAAAAGCCTTCGATACTGTATCACACCAGGGATTGCTTGTCACATTAGGGGAAATAGGAGTGGACTCCTATGTTGTTAGATGGTTTGCTGCTTGGTTGGTTGACAGGAGACAGCGGATCTGTATAAAGCGAAAAATGTTTGATTGGTCCCTTGTGCCCCGTGGAGTCTTGCAATGGTTTGTGCTGGGCCTGGTTTTGTTTAATATATTGGTCTCATCTATAAATTGTGATGCCAATGCATGGCTTGCTAAGTTTGCAGATGATATGAAGCTTGGTGCAGTAGTAACTAATGAGTTGGAAGCAAAACAAATCCAAGAGAATATTGACCAACTATATAGAACTGCTGTGGGGGAAAAACTAAAATTTAATTTAGCAAAGTGTAAAATCATGTATTTAGGAAGGAATAACCCGAAATATAAGTATACTATTAATGGAGTTGGAGTACTAACTTCAGATGTAGAAAATGATATGGGGATATGGATCAACAAAGATCTAGAGTTTACTCATCACTGTACAGTTACTACAAAAAAAGCCTATGGCATACTGGCATCTATTATGAGGAATGTTAAAAGTAGGGAAAGGGAAGTGATTATGCCTCTTTATCAGTCTCTTGTTAGACCCCACTTGGAGTATGCTGGCTGTGTGTAGCAACCTAGACCAAAACAAGATGTGAGATGTCTGGAGGGGGTCCAGAGATGGGTGACAAGGAAGGTGAAAGGCTTGGAGGGCCTCCCCTATGAAGACAGACTAAGAGAACTCAGACTGTACTCATTGCAGTATAGGAGATATCACGGAGATATGTGCCTGATTTACAAGGCATGTAGGACACCTGATATGTGGGAATGTTTAGGTTTAAAAAGAAGACCTAGTACAGTTACAAATCAGGGCCACCAGTATCAACTCGTAGGTGAAAAATACAACATAAATCGGAGAGAGGTATAGTTTACACAATGTATAATGTCCCAGTGGAATGCCCTACTACGTGCAGTGGTTTCTAGTGAAACCATGAACCAGTTCAAGTCAGCCCTTGATAAATATAAAATTAATTTACCTTACCAGCTAAGCATATAAATTGTGCAGGACAATAATGGCCTAACGGCTAAAGTACCTGATTCTTTCCTATGTTTCCTAAAGTATGTAACAGTAACTAGGCCACAATTACATTGAGGCACTGAATATCGTTACATGCTCTACGTAATTTATTCATGAGCTTAAAGGTTGTTAATTTGCAGTTATAACATGGATTACCTTAGGCAATAACTGTGATCGGATACAAGGCGTCAGGTGACCTTGGATTAAATTCCCTACTTAATCCATGGTTCACCTGCCAGATCCTGTTCCTCAGCTTCAACAAAACCTGTTTACAGAGTGGAGGGATCTAGACAGTCTACTCTGCTCATTTTTCAAAGTAGCCATTTTTTATGTGGTTAGCGAGCCAAGCAGAGTGTGGTATTTTAAGAAGAAATGGAGACTAATTTGTCCTCATTTGGAGTTCTAAATGTAGATCAGTGGGTGAATGACAAGTTTTCTGATAGAGAATTCATTGTCCGACAAGTGAAAAAAAATTAAAATGTTGGAGCGAGCTCCCATGTTAAATGCTGCATGAAGCAGTGAAGCCCAATTACCAGAAGACAATACAGTGGACAGCAAAACTGTGGCAAACCCCAGTCTTCCTCAGATGGAGAGCTCTATCTTGTCTGTGGGGTTGTTGGTGGAGCTGGCAATAAGAGGGACACTGCTCCAATTAGCTGGTCAGCTGCAGAGCCTGAAATTCCATCAGTCTGCTTGAGTGACTGTGTTGTGATGTGCTGTCCACAATGAAACATAGAAATCCATGGTGCAGCTACCGATGGCATTAATCGCTGCTGTCTATATAGCAAGCACAGTAGAGCAGATTGATCTGGTAACAGTGGCACAGATAAAAAATGGCAATACTATAAATAAAGTCTACTCAGAGCATGAATAATAGGTCCAGCACTGTCAGCACTGCACTCACGGAAAAACGCACGCCCCCCCCCCACCTCGGCACTTTCACAGTGACTGCAACGAAAGTAACGTTGCATCACAAATGTTTGTCCAGTGCCACTCTCTGATCTTGTACAGGAGCTATGAGTGCAATGATATCCCTATACCAGCTCAGTCAAGCATAGCACTGTCAACACTTAGTGGTCTGAAGGTGGAAACAGCCATCAACAGTCTGTAGACATACAGACACATAGTGGGAATTTTAAGAAATGTGCAGAAATGTCAACAAGACAAATGTTCCCTCCACAGAGAAACACTGCTTTATTGTACCTAAAGTGCTATTTATTCCACATCTGATTTTCATTCAGTATCGTTGAAGTATACAGCACACAGCAACCATACATTAAACAAGCAGTTTAATCCATAGCTACCAGAGACACAACAAGTAGCCAATGACATTCATTCAGAAACTCATAACATGCCATTCTGCTGGCTACTGCTACTTTGTAATCCATCAGAAAGCAGAGAAAGCATATTAAAGACACATAGTTACCCTTGAGCATGCATAAAAAGAAAGATAAAACATATTTTCGAAGGGACTACTTTGCACAGTGGAAGGATAATATGCCTTTTAGGCAGCAAAACAGGGGGAACACCTTGTTTTTGTGCTATGGGTGAGGTAACCCATGTTATAAGTGCAATAACCCACTCCAGGGTGTGGGGTTATAGGCATCTAATCTACTCCTGGCACACTGTGAGGACTCTCGGCCTGCAGCCTCATGCCTCACAACACACCCCAGGCATGGATTAAATGCCTATAACTCCACACCCTGTCATGGGTTATTACTTACATAAGTCATTTGTGTGTCTCTGATGGTTCAAAAGCTGTTGAGAGAGTATTTAATCAAGTAAACAGGAAAGTAATGATGTGCAGACTCAGACTTGATGCATATTTTTAATAAATTGGATGTATAAATACAATTATTCTTTGGTGGATTTTTAAAATTTTTATAAATAAATTTACAAGGTACCACTGCTCCCTGATGAATTTAAAAACTGACCTAGATAGCTTTTGCAGAGAACAGGCAGAGAACATCAAGAGGAAGGAGCTGCTATTATAACTATACTTCTCTAATGAGACTATATTGCCCTCCTTCCCCCCACCACCCCACCACCCACCCTTAGCTAGTTCTGCTTTCACAGGCACGGTATTTGACTGACAACAGGAGCTTCCTGCTTGGGAGCAGGAAGGGAGTGATCGCAGAGCCACAAAAGACTCATCATCCAATAATTGAGTCCCCCACCAGGAGATGCTTCCTTTCCCTGTGGTGCCCTCTTCCTCCTTCCTGAGGGTCTCCCTTGTGACAGTTGTCTGCACCCTCCTTGGTCTCCTCTGTGGGTGCATTGTTGTTTTGAATACTTACTCTTTCCTCTGTTTACTTATTTATTTAATGTATTTTTTATTTATTTTTTTCTCTCTACTTACTTACTTACTGCCTCCGTGCCTTTTAAGCTCCTGATCTTCCTGTTCTGAGACAAGAAGTTCCTATATTTCTCAGCAGCCTCCTTACTTGCTGAGAGTCAGACCTCCAGCTGCAAGGGGACAGGGGATGGAGAGCTACTCTTTTCCTTCTAAGGGGGATAGAACTGGGGGGAGCAGGGAAAACTGAAGTAAGGTGTCTGCCTGGTGCCATGGCTTGGAGAGACAGGAAGCGCATCCTCAGGATCACGAGAACAGTTGCATGGAAGTCTGAGCTGGACATCATTGTCCACCTAGGGACAAATGACTTGGCTCATCATGAGATTAGAGCAGTGCAGAAGGACTTTGTAGGGTTGGGGAGGGGCTTAAGACAAGTAGCACGCACAGTATCCTTCTCAGAGGTGCTGCCTGTCAGTGACATGGGTGAGGCAAGGGTACTTTGCACCGTGCAGTTTAATGAATGGTTGAAAAAATGGTATGGAGCACAGGGGTTTGGCTTCATTGGGGACTGGGGTTCCACCTGGAGGGACACCAGCCTATACTGGCAGGATGGTCTGCATCTGTCCAGGAAGGAACAAGTCATTTGGGCAATCTGTTTAAATGCTTCATTGTGCAAGCTTTTAAACTAGTCAAGAGGAGGCACTGATAAGCAGAGGAAATTCCCACCTCCCCTACAAAACAGGGTACTAAATGAGAAAAAGACCAAGGTAGAAAGGTCAGTGGGGGATGCTGCTACAGAAGGTAAAGCCATCAAAAAATGGAGAGCAATGAGTACCAATGCCTGTAGTCTGGGTAACAAGCTTCCTGAATTAGTAGCCTTGATGGAGGAGGATCATCTGGATACTGTGGCAGTCACAGAAACATGGTATACACAGAACCATGACTGGGATGTAAACATACCAGGATACACTATCTACAGGAGGGACAGGGAGGATAAAAGAGGAGGAGGAGGAGTAGCTCTCTACATAAGAGAAGGAATCAAAGCAACAGAACAAAAGGGTAAACAGCGAGGCGAAGAAGCACTGTGGGTCAATTTGGAGACAGGCAATGGCACCACAATCTGCACAGGGGTTGTATACATACCCCCCTCTCAGGGAGAGGAAGTGGACAAGGAAATGATACAAAGTATACTTAGAATGACAGATAAAGGGGAGATATTGCTGATGGGTGATCTGAATATGCCAGATGTTAACTAAAGTGTAGTTGCAGCAGTCACTTCTAAGAGTGGGGTTATTCTAGATGCCCTACAGGGGGCATGCCTTAGACAACTGGTATTGGAACCCACTCAAGAGGGAGCAATCTTAGACCTAGTCCTCTCAAATGGAGATGGAGAGAGAGGATCACAGATGTAGAAGTGGTAGCCATCTGAGAACTAGCAACCATCGAACAGTATGGTTCACAATAAACACAGCAATAGAGTCAAGCCATACAAAGGCAAAAGTACTGGACTTCAGGAGGGCTGACTTTGCCAAAATGGATGAGTGCCTAAAGAATGCACTAGCAAATGGGCAGGAAGGAGGGGTGGAAGAACAATGGGGAATAATAAAAACTACCATCACAGAGGTAACAAGCCTTTGTGTAAAGCAAATAAACAAAACAAAACGATGTAAGAAACCACTATGGTTCTCAAAGGAGGTGGCAGTGAAGTTTCAAGAGAAAAAGAAAGCATTCAGGAAGTACAAGGAATCACAGAAGGAGCAGGACAGAGAACTGTATCAGTTAAAGCAAAAGGAAGCTGGAAAGGCAGTCAAAACAGCAAAGGCCCGAACTGAGGAAAAGATAGCCAACTCGGTTAAGAAGGGGGATAAAAGCTTTTTTAGGTACATCAGGGAGTGAAGGAAGACTAAGGGAGGGATAGTGAGGCTTAATGCAGGGGAGGGGGAGGGCAGAGGGTGACTGTGAAAAGGCAGAGATACTAAACAAATATTTTTGCTCAGTATTTACAAACGAAGAGGGGGAGGTACCTAAAACAAACAACAGAAACACTCTGGATACAGAAGTTGATATCAGCCCATTTACAGAAGAAAGGGTTCTGAAAGATCTCTTAAAACTGAAGGTGGACAAAGCAATGGAGCCTGATGGGATTCATCCCAGAATTCTAAAAGAACTAGGGGTAGAACTAGTGACACCACTGACTACCCTCTTTAACAAATCATGGGAGGATGGGGTGGCACCTGAGGACTGGAGGAGGGCAGATGTGATTCCTCTTCACAAAAGTGGGAGTAGGGCAGAAGCAGGAAACTACAGACCTGTTAGTTTAACCTCAGTGATAGGGAAAATGATGGAATCACTTCTGAAGGAAAGAATTGTCTAGTACCTAGAGGCCAGAGGGCACAGGACCCAAGGCAGCATGGATTCACAGCAGGAAGGTCATGCCAGACAAATCTAATAGATTTCTTTGACTGGGTGACCAAAGTAGTAGATCAGGGAGGGGCTGTGGACATGGCCTACCTAGACTTTAGCAAGGCATTTGACTCAGTCCCACAAAACATTAATATACAAGTTAGCCAGCCTGGGTGGGTCCCAAGATGATAGCCTGGGTAAAGAGTTGGCTGGAGAATAGGACACAAAGGGTAATAGTAAATGGAGTCCACTCTGAAGAAAGGGGTTACTACTGGGGTGCCGTGAGGTTCAGTATTAGGACTGGTCCTCTTCAATGTCTTTGTAAGCGACATTGCAGAGGGACTGGAAGGAAAAGTATGACTCTTTGCAGATGACACAAAGATCTGCAACAGAGTTGATACACAAGGTGGGGTGGAAAGGATGAGAAGGGACTTGGCATGGTTAGAGGAATGGTCAAATGTATGGCAGCTTAGGTTTAATGCCAAGAAGTGCAAGGTAATGCACCTGGGAAACAAAAATCCAGGGGAGGAGTACACAATGGGGGGTGAGATACTAACAACAACAAAAATGGAAAGGGACCTGGGGGTAGTCATATCAGATGACCTAAAGGTGGGCAAGCAATGTGAGAGGGCAGCAAGGAGGGCTGGGGGGATACTGGGATGCATAGGGAGAGGCATCACCAGTAGAAAACATCCAGAAGCAAATGATTTGATACCTTTTAATGGACCAACATAGATATAACAACAGGAACAAAGTGCTCTAGCTTTCGGACCAACCAGTCCTTCTTCAGAAGCTCATGGCAGTTGTTTAGAAAATACAATACTTATAACAGCTAGATAATGCAGAAAAAAATGAAAAAAAAATCCCCATTGGTTTAAAATACTCATTTAAAAAAAAAACAGAAGATGATGTCAGCGAAGTTTAACAGCACCATACTGCCTTCAGCCAGGAGGAACCCTGGGTCAAAGGTGCTTGGTGGAACACACATGCAAAGAATCCTACTGCATATAAATTTAATTGACATAAGATAACACTGGTGAAGCAGATAACTCCTAAATCAAGCTGTGAGTGTCACAATTTGTATAAGGATGTGATTACTGAAAGGCAGCTCCCACCCAGATTAAAGACAAACTAAGATTGTTGTAGGGCTCATGAAGTTTCAATGTCTGCATTATAGACAAGAATTTACCAGTAAAGTTGTCTTAAAAACATCAGTGCACACTGTGTGATGTGTAAAACCTAGCTGGACCTGTCACCCAGCTGTACTCTCAAACTAGATATAAGGCCCAAGAAATTCCAAAAACCTCTAGTGTAGTGACAGGACTATATAAATGATAATTTAAATATAAATTGACAATATTAGTGTCAAACAAAAAACTCTAGTCGAGAAACCTCAAGGAATTAAGACCATGTAGCCTGATATGTACTGATGTCAATATACACTGAGAATGTAACAACTTGATGTACCACAAGTGTATAAGGAATCTGAAAGAGATAAAAATGTAATTTCTCTCCTCCTCGTCATACAAACAATACACCCGAACCCACACATCACTATAATGTGGGTGGAATATATAACTAAGAGTGTTTTCTCTCTCTCCCCCCCTTTTTTTCTCTCTTTCTCTCTCCCCCCTTTCTCTCTCTCTCACACACACAGACACACACACACACTCTCCTAGTGAAACTTTATTCACCTCAGTCACTGCAATTGTTCCCCAAAGGAATTCAGTTTGTCATGAAATCCTAAGTAAAAGGGTTTATGTCTCCTAATACCTATAAAGCAAAAATGTGACACTATTTAACAGTACTACTATCTGCATAGTAACATTTCCAAGGATTCTGGATAGAACTACCATGAAATAAACCTGCCACCTTCCCCAGGATAAGGTAACTAGAAGTAAATATAAAGTATGTGTGTAAGACCAGAGGTCTAACATACCTACATATCCACAAATTACTACAATATTAGCCTAATGTAAAAAGATCTGTCCAGGACCCCCATGCAAATGAGATCATGAACCCCAATATGTACAGAGTTAAAAAAAATGTTTTATATGTGACAGTATATGATAACACTCCTGTATGTACAGTAGCAGGCTAGGTAATCTGAATATGGTGCAATGGAATCAATCCCACCCCCTGGCAAAGATAAAAAGTAAGGAGGAATTAATATTCATTATGTGTGTGAAGTAAGAATAGTAACACACTATAACTCCATATATCTAAATAGAGACCTACCTCAATGTGATAGCAAGCCCCACATCTGTTATATCACATACGTTACAACACATACCAACACACATACATACACACATGCACCCACATCCCACACATGCTGAAGTCCTATAATATGTCAGTCTGAAGAAGAAGAGGTCTCTGGATGTTAGTTTCTGTAGTGTCCCATAAAACAAAGATCAACGTTCATCCCATCTGCTACTGTATTTTCTAAACAACTGCCATGAGTTTCTGAAGAAGGACTGGTTGGTCCGAAAGCTAGAGCACTTTGTTCTTGTTGTTACATCTATGTTGGTCCATTAAAAGGTATCAAATCATTTGCTTCTGGATCTATTCTTGCAAGGACCAATACGGCAACTACTAAATCTAGATTTCAGTAGAAAACAGGAAGTTTTTATCCCTCTGTACAGACAGCTGGTGAGACCCCATCTGGAGTACTGTGTGCAGTTCTGGAGACCCAATCTCCGCAAGGACATAGACAAGATGGAAGCTGTCCAGAGGAGGGCAACTAAAATGTTGCAGGGTCTGCACTGGAAGACATATGAAGAGAGACTAAAGGAGTTTAATATGTATAGCCTCGAGGAAAGGAGGGAGAGGGGGGACATGATAGAAATGTTCAAGTACCTCAAGGGAATCAACAAAGTCCAAGAGGTAGCATCTTTCAAAAAAAGGGGTGTGCAAGAACAAGGGGGCACAATTTGAAGATAGAGAGGGGGCAGCTCAGAGGTAATGTAAGGAAGTATTTTTTCACAGAGAGGGTTGTGGATGTATGGAACGGCCTTCCAGAGGAGGTTGTGGAGTCAAAAACAATGGTTGAATTCAAGCATGCATGGGACAGTCATAACACAATTCTAGGGGGTGAGGGTAGAAAGAAGTAGGCTGCTGGTTAACTAGGATCTGCAGCTTATCCATTAGGTAAGGAAATGGGCAGACTGGGTGGGCCAAGCGGTCCTTATCTGCCATTGAATTCTATGTTTCTATGTAACAGTTAAGGGGCCAGAAATAAGACATGATGGGAGTGGTGCAGTGGAGTGGCTGTGGAGCAGCAGTCTTCCGGGAGACGTTCTGGAGGATGTGGTGTTGTCACATCTGCAGGCACCTCTCTGCGCTGAGGATGGAGGTTGCTCATCTCCAGGCTCAGTTGGCCAGGATTTGGGGGACCTCCTCTCCCACCCAGGGGCTACCAGGGCCACCGCCATTGCCTCAGAGGTTGCCAAGAAAGAGGAGCAGTTAAACCACAGTGGGCTTAGGGAGGGTGACGGTGGTGGAATAGAGATGCATCCCTCCAGTTGTACCTCTCCACAATTCATATGTCATTCTGGCAAAGTGTGGTTTCTCTATGGATCCACCCACAGTGTAGACCAAGGAGGATGCTGGGAACCTCCACAAAGGAGACCCACAGGAGGGTGGCATGGGACCCCACAGGGGAAGGAAACAACTCCTGGTGGGGGACTCCATTGTTAGGAAGGTAGAACTGGGGGAGGAAGGGGAGAGGGATGTAAGGTACCTGCCTGGCACTATGGCTTAGAGGGACAGGGAGCGAATCCCCAGGATCTCAGGACCAGCTGCACAGGGGAGGGAGCTGGATGTCATTGTCCACATACAGACAAATGATTTGGTGGGGAAAGGGATCAGAGCAGTGCAGAAAGAGTTTGTGGAGTTGGGGAAGGGCCTTAGATGAGTAACATGCACGGTAACCTTCTCGGAGGTGCTGCCTGTCTATGGCATGGGTGAGGCTAGGATGCTCCACACCATGGGATTCAATCAGTGGTTGAAAAACTGATGCAGAGCTTCATTGGGGACTGGGGGTCCACCTGGAATGACACAGGACTATACTGGCATGATGGTCTGCATCTGGTTTTGGTGTTAATGGGATGGATCGAATTTTAAGTTTGTACTGAGCTGCTGCCTATATGTATTTTGTTATTGAATTGTTTGTACATTGCCCAGAGTCTATGGAAATGGTGCTTTATAAATAAAATATCTATCTATCTATCTATCTATCTATCTATCTATCTATCTATCTATCTATCTATCTATCTATCTATCTATCAATCTATCAGTCCAGGAGGGGAACCAGGATTCTAGGTGATAGGTTTAAATGCTTCATTGGCAAGCATTTAAACTAGCCAAGGGGGGAGGCACTGGAAAGGAGCAGGGAAATCCTAGGCCCCCCCCCAAAAAAATCAGGGTAGTTAGTGAGGTCAACACCAAGATAGCGACGTCGATAGGGAGAAGGGCAGGGGTAAATGGAGAAAATGTAGGGAGAAGGGCAGGGGTAAATGGAGAAAATGACAAAGGCAATAAGGGCAGGGATGGGGCAAAAAGGGGTAAGGCCATCAAGAAATGGAGGGTAATGAGTACCAATGCCCATAGGCTGGACAATAAGCTCCCTGAACTGGTGGCCTTGATGGAAGAGGGATGCCTGGATATTGTGGCAGTCACAGAAACATGGTACACAGAGAACCATGACTGGGATGTTAACATACCAGGGTACTTAACCTACAGAAGAGACAGGGAGGGTAGAGGTGGGGGAGGAGTAGCTCTCTATGTAAGGGACGGGATAAAAGCAATGGAACAAAAGAGTAAATAGGGGGGAGGGGAGGCACTGTGGGTCACCTTAGGGACTGGAAATGGCACCACAGTCCGCACAGGGGTTGTATACAGACCCCCATCTCAGGGGGAGGGAATGGACAAGGATATGATAGAAGTCATCCTTAGGATGGCAGAGAAAGGGGAGATAGCATTGATGTGGGACCTGAATATGCCAGATGTTAACTGAAGCACCTTTGCTGCAGCCACATCAAACAGCAGGGCCATTCTCGATGCCCTACAGGGGCATGCCTCAGACAGCTAGTGTTGGAACCCACTCAGAAGGGAACAATCTTAGACCTTGTACTCTCAAATGGGGACAGTGAGAGGATCTCAGATCTAGAAGTAGGTAGCCATCTGGGAACAAGTTACCACCAAACAGTGTGGTTCACGATAAACTCAGCTGCAGAGTCAAGCCATACAAAGGTGAGGGTACTGGATTTCAGGAGGGCTGACTTTGGCAAAATGGGAGAGTGCCTTAGAAAAGCACTAGCAAACAGTCAAGAAGGAGGGGTGGAGCAACAATAGAGAAACATCAAAACTGCATTCACAGAGGCAACAAGCCTTTGTGTGAAGCAAATAAACAACTCAAAATGAAAACCAAAAAGCCACTGTGGTTCTCAAAAGAGGTGGCGGGGAAGGTTAGGGAGGAGAAGAAGACAGCATTTAGGAAGTATAAGGAAACACAGAAGGAGCAGGACAGAGAACTGTACTAGTTAAGGCAGAAGGAAGCAGGAAAGGTAGTCAGAATAGCAAAGCCCCAAACTGAGGAAAAGATAGCCAATTCAGTTAAGAAGGGGGATAAAACCTTTTATAGGTACATTAGGGAGTGTAGAAAGACAAAGGGAGGGATAGTGAGGCTGAATAGACTGGACGGTGGGTGGACAGAGAGGGACAGGGAAAAAGCAGGGATACTGAATGAATACTTCTGCTCAGTATTCACAAAAGAGGAGGAGGAGGGGGAGGTACCTAATCCAATTAACAGAAGCACTCTGGATAGGGAGTCGATCCCAGTCCTTTCACAGAAGAAAGGGATCTGAAAGAACTCCTAAAACTGAAGGTGGACAAAGCAATGGGGCCTGATGGGATTCACCCCAGAATTCTAAGAGAATTAAGGGGAGAACTAGTGACAACACTGACCACCCTTTTTAACAAATCATGGGAGGATGGTATGGCACAGTACCTGAAGACTGGAGGAAGGTGGATGTGATTACCCTTCACAAAAGTGGGAGCAAGACAGAGGCAGGAAACCACAGACATGTCAGTTTGACCTCTGTGGTAGGGACAATGATAGAATCACTTCTGAAGGAAAGAATTGTTGAGTACCTAGAGGCCAGTGGGGCACAGGACCCAAGGCAGCACAGATTCACAGTGCAAAGGTAATGTCAGATGAATCTAATTGATTTCTTTGACTGGGTGACCAAAGTAGTAGACCAGGGAGGGGCTGTTGACATGGCCTACCTAGACTTTAGCAAGGCATTTGACAGTCCCATACAAAAGATAATAAACAAATTAGCCAGCCTGGGAATGGGTCCCAGTGTGGTAGCCAGGGTAAAACATTGGCTGGACAACAGGACACAGAAGGTAATAGTAAATGGAGTCCACTCTGAAGAAATGGGAGTTACTAGTGGGGTACCGCAGGGTTCAGCACTGGGTCCAGTCCTTTTTAATGTCTTTAAAAGTGACATTGCAGATGTACTGGAAGGAAAAGTATGCCTCTTTGCAGATGACACAAAGATCTGCAACAGGGTTGATATACAAGGGGCCATTGAAAGGATGAGAAGGGACTTGGTAAGGGTGGAGGAAGGGTCAGAAGTATGACAGCTTGGATTCAGTACAAAGAAGTGCAAAATAATGCACCTGGGAAACAAAAACCCGGGGAAGAGTACACAATGGGGGGGGGGAGTAACAACAACAAAAATGGAAAGGGATCTGGGGGTAATCATATCAGATGACCTTAAGGTTGGCAAGCAATGTGAGAAGGCAGTAGGGAAGGCTGGGGATACTGGGATGTATAGGGAGAGGCATCACCAGCAGAAAACAGGAAGTTGCTGTCCTTCTGTATAGACAGTTGGTGAGACCCCATCTATAGTACCTCGTCCAGTTCTGGAGACCCCATCTCCGCAAGGACATAGACAGAATGGAGGCAGTCCAGATGAGGGCAACTAAAATGGTGCAGGGTCTGCAAGAGAAGCCATATGAGAAGAGACTAAAGGAGCTTAATATGTACACCCTTGAGGAAAGGAGGTTGGGGGGGCATGATAGAAACTTTTAAGTACCTCAGTGGAATCAGCAAAGTCCAAGAGGGTTTCATCTTTCAGAAAAAGAGATGTGCAAGAACAAGATGACACAATTTGAAGATGGAGGGGGGACCTCTCAGGGGCAATGTGAGGAAGCATTTTTTCACAGAGAGGGTGGTGGGTGCATGCAACCACCTTCCTGAGAAGGTTGTGGGGTCTAAAACTGTGGGAGAATTCAAGAATGCATGGAACAGACATAAGGCAATTCTTGTGGGTGGTAGGAAGAAATAGGTTGTTGGTTAACTAGGATCTGCAGCTTATCCAGTAGGTAGGAAAATGGGCAGACTAGGAGGGCCAAACAGTTCTTATCTGCCATCAAAAGTCTATGTTTCTTTGCTTCTATGTTTCTAAGTGTGACACATTGGGTCCTTAAGACAGTGGATTTGAACCTTAAATAAAAGAAGGAAAATAATTTTAGTGGTAGTTGGTGTGAATTCTCTTATAGCTGTGGATCAAAGTGATTGATGCCAGGATAAGCCCCGATGACTTGGATTTGAACCACAAGAGTTTTCCCAGTGGGAAGTGTTGGATTTACTAAATTAATACTGCCGTGACATAACATGATTGCTATAGATGGATGCCATACTGAAATGTATAATATTCTGGTGTATTTAAATTAATCCACGTACTGTACAGTATATGTAATTATTATACGTTAGTTTCTGTTTTTTTATTTTTACATTTTTGCACAAGTGACATAAGTGTAAATGAGCTTAGCTCACTGATGCTGTAAATGCTCTGAATAAAACTGAATAAAAATGAATTAATTTAAGACATATCATTCCCTAGCTTACAAATAGAAAATCCGGTGGGCTTCTCTCATAAGTATTAAATTATCAGTTTAGAGCACTCATAGTGAGCACACTAGAGATACAGTTAAAAATCAGTGTGTGGGATCTCTAAAATGATACTAGGAGAGAAGAAATATTCAGATCATTTGGTTTTTGTGCATCTTTCAAAACCATACATATGCTCTCAAGCCATATTACCAGAGCAAGGCATCATCATTATACAAAATCCTTGTGCAAGTCCATCTGACAAAGGTTTCCTTGAACACATGTTGCCCTTTAAACAGTCTTGCACATCTGATCCAGTTTAAGCTTAGAATAACAATGTACAGACACATATTACATCCTCTATGAAACTCCTTGGATTCGTACAGTCATAATCTCAAACAGGCACCTTGTCAGACCCCTAGGCAATGTTGGTTTAGAACACTCCGAGTGGCCATACTAGAGAGGCAGTTAGTGGGGAAGTAAGTATATGGGATCTATAAAAGGATCCTAGGAGAAAAGAACTATTCATATTATTTGATTTTTGTGCATCTCTCTAAACCATGTACCTATTCTCAAGCCTCATTTCCAGGGCAAGTCATCATGGTTACTGTATACAAACACTAGTGCAAATCAGGTTGGCAAGGCTTCACCAGAACAGGTATTGCCTTTTAAACAAGACCATACATCTGATCCAGTTTGGGCTGAGAATGACAAAATACAGACCTGTGTTACATCCTATTTGGGACTCTTCAGTTTACTGCAGTTATAATCTCTACCAGTTACCAAGCCAGATCCCTAGGAAATGTTGCCTTAGAACACTCAAAGTAAGCATACTAGAGAGGCAGTTTGCACAGGAAGCAGTATATGGGATCCATAAAGGAATACTAGGAGAGAAGAAATGTTCAAATTGCTTGGTTTTTATACATTTCTCCAAACCATGCACATATTCTCAAGCCTTATTCCCTGACCAAGGTATTATGGGTATTCAAACCTTTGTGCAGGCCAGGCTGATAACACATCACCAGATCAGAAGTTAACTTTTAAAAATACTTGTACATCTAATCCAGTTTAGGCTGAGAGTGACAAAGTACAGACAAGTGTTTCATTCACTTTGACACTCCGCAGTGTACAAACTGGGAGCAAATACCTTATGCAGTTGTAACCACAAGTAAGACAGAGTGGTTGTTGTAAACACATTATGTATATAAAACTGTTTTCTATTTTTGCTTTTGAATGTACAGTTTCTTTCATTTTTGTGGAATAAGTATTGCATTTTGTAGCATTTTGTATTGTAACATGTATTGTCTTCCCTCTGTTTTAACCCTTATCCCCAGGTGTGGCTGAAAACAAATCACCTTAATCCATCTCACATTCCAGGTAAAGCAGAAATAAGTACAAATAAATAAATAAATACTGCAGTCATAATCTTAACAAGGTGCCTTGTCAGAGCCCTAGGCAATGTCACTTTAGAATATTTATTTATTAAAATCTGAGGTTTACAGGATAGGTTCCATGAGATACATATCACGTTTGCAGAATGTTCCAAGTCATAAACAAAAATACAAACAGAACATATTGTAATAAACAAAACAAAAAACTTTGCTATGTAGGCAGTTTCAGGGAAAGTAGTATATGGGATCTGTAAATGCACCATATTATCTTAGTCCACCATCTCAGATTATGAAATACTTTCTCAGTTGCCAGAAATGTAAAAACATATTGCCTTTTATTTCCAGTTTCACAGACATGGGCTGCAGTAGCATATTCACAGTTGCCTTTTTCTATAGCTTTACATTGTTCATTGGCATGCACTTTAAACATGTAGTACTAGCAATCTTGCCAACATAATATGCACCACAAGAGCAGCTTGCTAGGTAAATAATGCTTGTCATGTTACATGTGTTAAAATAATGTCAACAGTTTATCCATTCTTGAGGTGGATAAAGGATGTAGAGGCTTGAATGTTAGGACAACATTTGCATTTGCAGCATGTAAAGCATTCACTAGATGATTTTGGTAACCAAGTGGCATTATTCTGTGATGGTTTTGTAAGCAATAAGATATGATGGGATGTATGTTGTGTTGCGCAACATATGCCCAGGGGCATCGTGCAGCATGACACTGCAGGTGGTTTGCCTTTGAATCCTAGTAGTGCATTGTTCTAGCACAACAATCACCTCAAAAGTGTTTTATTGCCCTTATATTTTTGTATTCATTTATTTATCTATTTCTGATCTCGGATTAACCATTTGAGCTCAGAGCTCTTTACATAGGTTCCACATTAGTACATTTAGAACAAGTAGGTGATTATACAGAGGACTGAGACAAACAAGGCAATAGAATTAGAATGACATTTAGGTACATTTGGTCTTTAAACAAAGGAATGCAAAAAAATACAGTGAAAACTAAAACTGGAATAATTAAACACAATCAGATACATACAGGAACAGACTAAATAACTGTGGCCAACAGGGAGCCTGTTAGTTGTCAGCAACACAAGGGGATTAGCGCATAGAAGTGCTGGAGAGATGGGGTGGGGGGGTTGAGCCCCAAGTGCAGGGTGTCGAGAGAGAGAGAGAGAGAGAGAGAGAGAGAGGGAGATCTGTTTGGCAGAAGGGCAGATGGTAGGAGATGCCTTTGCTAGGTGCTAGTGATGGCAGACACATTGAGATTTCTGTATTAAATGGTTCTTTAGGTTCTTTTTGAAGGTCCACAGAGTGGGCAGGCTAATAAAGTTCTCACAGAGGGAGTTGAACCACAACAGTGCCCAACAGGCAAAGGATCTTTGTCCTTGAGATGTCCGACATTTTGGAGTCCGGAAGGACTGCAGTTCCAAATTTTGGGTGGGCCTGGGATTAGTGCTGGGAACTAGGAGTTGTTGGACCCCAGTCGGGAATTGACCAAGGCAGATCTTTTTGGCCAGGAGGCAGGATTGATATTTTAAGCGACCAAAGAGCATTAGCCAGTGAGCCTTTGCATAGAGATGCACCCAAAGTGCATAATTTCCTTTATACCAGGGGTCCTGACATCACTTCCCCAAAAGGGCAAAGGACATATCCTTAACAGCCCAGCATGCTGCATAGGGAGTAAACACACACACACTCGTTCATATGGATACATTGAAAAAAAGAAAAAACAAGCAACATTATTAAGAATGGACTTTTCCTTTTGTTAAAAGTAACTACTAATATGTAATTCCTCCTGAGCTGTCAAGTATCTATCAATCCATACATTTAATAGATAGACTGTTTGTTTATCATGGAATGCAGGAATGTAAACTTCTGCAGAATTCTGACTGAATGTTGACTCTTTCCAGACAAACACACACGACAGAAGGCCTCAGTAAAGCCAAGGATTCAGTTGCATCTGGGGCACAGCAAGCAACAGATATTTCTCTGGTAGGCAGATATGGATTAGGGTGCAGGGTCAGAAAATAAGCTTCAAGAAATAAAAGTTGGAGTAGTGCTTTATTTTAGCTTGCACATGACGTGTCTGTAAGGAGGAGAATATAAAAGAAAAGAACATTTTATGCATTTGTTTGTTCTTTTTATTTTGAGAGAGTTAAACTTCTAGGGCCTAGGTGAGTTTTTCAGTGAGTATAGGTGGTAGCCATGTTTGTAACCACAATCAGGAATTAAAAAAGGCATTCATATGATAAGTATGCTATGTTCTGATTGCCAGCACTTTATTTTACCCAAGGGTTGTGCACTGTTCTTTTTCAGTGCAAAGGTCCTAGGCAGTCAGGATACAGTGTTTTCACTACCCATTTTATGATTACATTTAACTAGCATACATTATATGCACCTCTCTCCAGTGCATCTCTTGAGACTTCAGTTGTGCCCCCTGAGTCTACATTTTGGTACTCTGTTTTGTAGCTTCTTCATGGTCCATTGTAGCAGTTGTATTCTCCCTTGATTTTCCCCTATTGTTTCTCACCCACCCTGCCCCTCACACCACCCACCCAAAGTGCATAATTTCCTTCATACCAGGGGCTCTGACATCACTTCCCCCAAAAGGGCAAAGGACATATCCTTAACAACCCAGCATGCTGCATAGGGGGTAAACACACACGCACACGCTCTCACACACTAACAAAAAATAACTTTAAATAGGAAGGGAGAGAAACATGTGGGGAGTGGTGCAATGCACTGGCTGTGGGGCGGCAGTCTTCAAGGAGTTGTTCTCGAGGCTGCAATGCTGTCCTATTTGCAGGCACCTCTCTGGTCTGAGGGAGGAGGTTGCTCATCTCCAGGCTAACCTGGTGAGGATTCAGGAAACCTTCTCCCCCACCCAGGGACCACCAGCACCACCACCTGCTGCCTCAGAGGTTGCCAAGAAAGAGGAGCATTTGGACCACAGTGGGCTCAGAGACGGTGAGGGTGGTGGAACAGAGGTGCATCCCTCCAGTTGTACCTCTCTACTATTCATACACCATTCTAGCGGAGTGTGGTTCCTGTTTGGAGGCACCAGCAGTGGAGACCAAGGAGGAAGCTGGGAACTTTCACAAAGGAGACCCACAGAAGGGTGGCACAGGACCCCACAGAGGAAAGAAACAACTCCTGGTGGGGGACTCAATCATTAGGAGGGTTCAACTGTGGCAGGGAAGGGAAAGGGAGGTAAGGTGCAAGCCTGGCAATGTGGCTTGGAGGGACAGGAAAAGAATCCTAGAGAAATCATGGGAGCAGCTGCACAGGAGAAGGAGCTGGACAAGTAGCATGCACGGTAACCTACTCTGAGGTGCTGCCTGTCTATGGCATGGCTGAGGCTGAGGCTAAGGTACTCCACACCCTGGAATTCAATGAATGGCTAAAAAACTGGTGCAGAGCTCAGGATATGGGCTTCATTGAGGACTGGGGTCCACTTAGAGGGATACAGGTGTATACTAGTGTGATGATCTGCATCTGTCTGGGAGGGAATCCAGGATTCTAGGTGATTGGTTTAAATGCTTCAATGGCAAGGATTTAAACTAGCCAAGAGTGAGACACTGAAAAGGAGCAGGGAAATCCCAGCCACACCCCACACAAAACAGGGTAGTTAGTGAGGTAAACACCAAGGTAGAGAAGTTGATAGTGAGCAGGACAGGGGTAAATGGAGAAAAAGGCAAATGCAGAAAGGACAGGGATGGGGCTAAAAGGGGTAAGGCCATCAAAAAATGGAAGGCAATGAGTACCAATGTCTGTAGTCTGGGTAACAAGCTCCCTGAACAAGTGGCCTTGATTGAAAAGGGACTTCTGGATATCATGCAGTCAAAAAACATTGTACAAAGAGAACCATGACTGGGATGGCAACATACCAGGGTACACAACCTATAGGAGGGACAGGGAGGGTAAAAGAGGAGGAGGAGAAGCTTTCTAAGTAAGGGAAGGGATCAAAGCAATGGAACTAAAGGGTAAACGGGGGGAGGAGGCACCATGGGTCACCCTGGAGACAGCAAATGTCACCACAATCTGCACAAGGGTTGAATAGAGATCCCCGTCTCATGGGGAGGAAGTGGACAAGGAAATGATGTAAGGCATCCTTAGAATGGTAGGAAAGGTGAGATTTTGTTCATGGGGGACCTAAATATACCAGATGTTAACTGGAGCACTTCTACTGTAGCCACATCCAAGAGCAGGGTCATTCTTGATGCCCTACAGGGGGCATGGCTCAGACAGCTAGAGTTGGAACCCACTTGGGAGGTAGCGATCTTAGACCTGGTACTCTCAATCAGGGATGGAGAGATGGTCTCAGATTTAAAAGTGGGTAGCCATTTGGGAACAAGTGACCACCAAACAGTGTGTTCATGATAAACACAGCCATAGAGTCAAGCTATACAAAAGCAAGGGTATTGGACTTTAGGAGGGCTGACTGGCAAAATGGGAGTGTGCCTCAGAAAAGCAGCAGCAGATGGACACGAAGTAGAGGGTAGAGGAATAATGGGAAAAAATCAAAACTGCCATCACAGAGACACCACACCTTTGTGTGAACCAAATAAACAAAGCAAAATGAAGGAAAAAAAACCTCTGGTTCTCAAAAGAGGTGGTGAAGAAGATTAGGGAGAAAAACATAACATCCAGGAAGTATTTGGAAACACAGAAGGAGCAGGAGAGAGAACTGTACCAGTTAAAGCAGAAGGAAGCGGGGAAGACAGTCAGAATAGCAAAGGCCCAAACCAGGAAAAAGATAGCCAACTCAGTTAAGAAGGGGAGAACACCTTTTATAGGTACATTAGGGAGTGAAGAAAGACCAAGGGAGGGATAGTGAGGCTTAGTAAAGGGGAGGGGGTTGGCAGAGGGTGAAACTGAAAAAGCTGGGATACTGAATGCATACTTCTTCTCAGTATTCATAAAAGAAGAGGAGGGGGAGGTACCTAAGCCAAACAAAGGAAGCAGTCTGGATAGGTGGGTCGATACCAGTCCATTCACAGAAGACAGGGTCCTGAAAGAACTCCTAAAGCTGAGGGTAAACAAAGCAATGGGGTCTGACAGGATTAACCCCAGAATTCTAAAAGAACTAAGGGTAGAACTAGTGACACCACTGACTACCCTTTTTAACAAATCATGGGAGGATGGCATGGTACCTGAGGACTGGAGAAGAGTGTATGTGATTCCTCTTCACAAAAGTGGGAACAAAGCAGAGGCAGAAACCTACAGACCTGTTAGTTTGACCTCAGTAGTAGGGAAAATGATGGAATCCCTTCTGAAAGAATCATTGAATACCTACAGGCCAGTGTGGCACAGGACCCAAGGCAGCACAGATCCACAGTGGGAAGGTCTTGTCAGACAAATCTAATAGGTTTCTTTGACTGGGTGACCAAAGTAGTAGACCAGGAGGTAATGTGGACATGGCCTACCTAGACTTTAACAAGGCATTTGACACAGTCCCACACAAAAGATTAATAAACAAATTAGCCAACCTGGGAGTGGGTCCCAGGGTGGTAGCCTGGGTAAAACATTGGTTGGACAACAGGATGCAGAGAGTAATAGTAAATGGAGTCCAGGTCAAAGAAAGGGTTGTTACTAGTGGGGTACTGCAGGGTTCAATACTCAGACTGGTCTTCTTTAATGTCTTTATATATGATACTGTGGAGAGACTGAAAGGAAAAGTATGCCTCTTTGCAGACAATACAAAGATCTGCAACAGGGTTCATACACACGGGGAGGGAGAAGAAGGGACTTGGCAAGGTTGGAGGAATAGTCAAAAGTATGACAGCTTAGATTTAATACAAAGAAGTGCAAAGTAATGCACCTGGGAAACAAAAACCCAGGGGAAGAGTACACAATGGGGGGGTACTAACAACAACAAAAATGGAAAGGGACCTAAGGGTAGCCATATTAGATGACCTAAAGCTAGGCAAGCAATGTGAGAAGGCAGTAAGGAGTGCTGGGGGGATACTAGGATGCATAGGGAGAGGCATCACCATAGAAAACAGAAAGTTGTTATCCCTCTGTACAGGCAGTTAGTGAGACCCCATCTGGAGTACTGCGTGCAGTTCTGGAGACCCCATTTCCACAAGGATGTAGACAGAATGGAGGCAGTCCAGAAGAGGGCAACTAAAATGGTGCAGGGTCTGCACCAGAGCCATACAAAGAGAGACTAAAGGAGCTTGACATGTATTCCCTTGAAGAAAGGAGGGAGAGGGGGACATGATAGAAACTTCCAAGTACCTCAAGGGAATCAACAAAAGGTAGCATCTTTCAGAAAAAGAGATGTGCAAGAACAAGGGGGCACAATTTGAAGATAGAGGGGGAATAGCTCAGGGGCAAAATGAGGAAGTATTTTTTCATGGAGGGGGTGCTGGACGCATGGAACGGCCTTCCTGAAGAGGTGTGCGGTCAAAAACAGTGGGGGAATTCAAGAATGCATGGGACAGACATAAGGCAATTCTACTGGGGGGGGTACGAGGAAGTAGGCTGTTGGTTAACTAGGATCTGCATCTTATCCAATAGGTAGGGAAATGGGCAGACTGGGTGGATCAAGCGGTCCTTATCTGCTGTCAAAGTCTATGTTTCTATCCTGTAATTTTTGTACCTTATTGCCACTGTTACTGCCCCTTATTTATAGCATTCTTATTGCACTGTACCACAGCACGGTTGATTGTGATATTGATCTGTTTATGATTTCACCTTTGATGGTTATTGTCTAGTTTTGTTTAACTCTTCTGTATCCCATTCTCCTGTGTCACATATACAATAAGCTTTCACAGTGTGCCTTTCCCAGTCACCAGTTTGTAAACAGATAAGAAATATTATGTTTTAAAGAAATGTTGAAATAGTTTTGTTTAAAGACCAGGGGCCACATATTCAAAATAAAAACAAACATTCAAAAATGGGCAAAGCGGAGCACAAAGATTTGCACTGCACTTGCCTATTGCCCATCACCCCAAGGATGCTATATTAAATTGGATAGAGCACCGACGCTATCCAACTGAATACAGTGGCATGTCAGCGCAGCGCTAAGCTGATTGGAGCTGCCCCAACATGAATCCTAGCAATGCAGGGGACAGCACCCCCAGACCCAATGTGCCAGTAGCTCCTGGTATGATAGTCAGATGGCACCATGCAAATGAGCCCACTGGGCTGAAAATGGTCAATGGGCATGCAAGGCACTAACAGATCATTTGCATGCCCATTATGTCACATTTGCATGGGAAACAGCTGCAGGTTTACGCCCCTGTGATTGGCTCCACACCCCAGATTGCCCATTCCTGTAAATGTGGACATATTCCAAGGTGTTCAGTTGTACCCCCCGCCTTCTGATGCCCATTGCTGGTACAGTTTGAATATTCCCTGGTATCCAGTGGTTCTCCCAGTCTTCCACTTGACAGCCCTGTAGTAAAAAATGTAGTCTCTGGTGTCCAGTTGTCTCCCCACTCTCTGATCACTGTCCTGATTATTGTAAAACATTTCCCTGGTGTCCAGTGACCTCTCCTCTGATTGCCATTCCACATCTTAACACTTATTCCCTTGCATCTAGTGGTACCCCTCCACCCACTGATCCCTGTTCCCATACTAGTAAATGTTTTCCCTGGTATCCAGCTGCCACCCCTGCACTGTGGGCATCGACCAACCCCCCCTTACTTTAATCACCAGTTCTGCAAAAGCCCATACCGCAACTGCTATAGCCCTCCTCTCACCACCTCAGCAGGCCACCATATGCGATGACAGGAAGCACTTGTCCCCTGTACAGTAAAGACAGCATGCTTATTACCATACAGGGTATACATGCTCCCTGTCACTGCATATGATGGCCAGCCAAGGTGGTGAGAAGAAGGCTGTATCAGTCATCATATAGGCTCCTGCTGTGTTAGCTAAACTGGTCAGATGGGGGTATGGCAGGATGGGTTGGCCAGTGTCCATGGTGTGGGGTGCCACTAGATGTCATGGAATGCTTATTCTAGTACTGGTACAGGGAACAGTGGGCAATGGAGTGCCACTAGATGCCAAGGAATATGTGACGTGATATGGGGCAAGTGACTGAAGGGTGGGGGAACCACTAGAAACCAGGGAAATATCTAACATTATACAGGATGGTGATTGGAAAGTGGGGGGGGGAACCACTGGACACCAAAGAAATATTTGACAGTATATAACTCAGCGACTGTAGGATGGAGGAACCACTAGACATCAATGAAATATCTAACATTATATGGGATAGTGATCAGAGGGTGAGGGGACCACTGGACACCAGGGAAGTATTTGACAGTATATGGGGCAGTGATTGGAGGGCAGGGGGACCACTAAACCAGGAAAGAGTGTAATTTCAATGGGATGGGGTTCAGAGGGTGGGGGTACCACTAACAACCAGGGAACAAGTGTACTTCTCCAACTGCCAACGTGAGTGGTGGCTGCAGTGAGTCCACCAGCCACTGGGGTTGCCCAGAGTAAGTTGGGCTTCTTCTTAGCAGTAAATGTGTAATACATGATGGCCTGGGTTCCACAAAGCTGGTTTGTCAGTAAAATCAGCAACGGCCCCTACAGTGACAACAGTCACAACAGCCACTACAGTGACTCCCCACCAAGAGACACATCGGCACAATGAAAACTGCCACAAGTATAAGGAGAAAGACACAAACATGACACCCCAAGTGTAAATGCGGGGGGCACCCCCTCACCCCTTGCTTAGGGGGCTTTGCCACCAGCACCATCCTTATTTTAATATAACAAACTCTGCAGTGCACACACCATGGAGGAAAAGGCATACAGTATCTGTCGCTGTGGAAGCACCCCCACTGACAGTACAGACAGAGACAGAAGTCATACTCACCCTGTCAGTGGCACACCGGTTGACCTAAGGAACCTGTTGGCAACAAAACCACCTTGCTGCAGCTGCAGTCACCAACAGTGTGTCACTGTAATTGAGTCACTGTTACAGCATCATAGTAACAATGGAAAACCAGTGGCCTGTGCTATTCCCTTTGCAGAGTGTTACAACTCTGAATATTTTGCTGAATAAGGATTCTTGTCCCTGCCTCTCCCTTTGCCTCCAAATAATTTTTTTTTATGCATGCTAACCCTTTTAGTGCAGTCCACAGCCCCCTTTGAATATTGTGCTTGGGTGCAAACTCTAGACAAACAGGGCACAATCACTTTGTCCACTGGGTGTAGTTTTGAATGTATGGCCCCACGAATCATAAAATGTCACTCTCTTGGAAGCTTAGTGCCTCATGTTAGTTACCAACTGTTTTGCTATTAACAGGATGTGGGTATTATTTTCATTTCATTGCTGAGTGTTAGATGCACATTCAGGGCCTAATTCTTAAACCCAGCTGCTCTGCAGAGTCCTGAAACAGGGTGGTTCAGTTATTTACTTTGTCACTTCCACTGTATTTCCCCAGCGAGATTCTCAGTACTTTTCCATACCTAGGGCCATGCTACAGAATTCCAATTGGAAGTACAGATCTAGCTGGAAATCCATTTGCAGCATGCAGACTGTGGCATATCAGTCTGAAAGGTGCAGTCCATGGTTCCAGTGCTAGTACCATAGGGCACTCTGGGATATAGCAGCACTGACTTTATATCTCCTAAATGCCCTAATTTGTTTCTCATTTTGATTTTTTAATGCTTATTAGCCAGCATTTGAATATAACATTATGTAAAAAGAAAGAAATATTCCTGGTTTAGTATGTTCTGCCCTATGGAAG
This sequence comes from Neoceratodus forsteri, assembly GCA_016271365.2. Taxonomy (NCBI): domain Eukaryota; kingdom Metazoa; phylum Chordata; order Ceratodontiformes; family Ceratodontidae; genus Neoceratodus; species Neoceratodus forsteri. The sequence goes on along the minus strand of CM057455.1, from coordinate 758,774,526 downwards.
GCAAAACTTGCCCCCACCCCTGGTTACACTGTCAGTATAGTAGAATCTAAAGCAAATTAAATATTATAATGTGTGTTTCATACAAAATTATTTCAGACACTTTGCATTGGGGAAAAACAGTAGCACCAGAAAGAAAATATATGTAGTTATTTATTTATTTCAAAAGTTTCACCAGGAAAGAAATATTGAACTGGTAACAGCTTGTTTCTAGATGTGTCCTGGGGGAGGAGGGTGGGGAACATCAGATAAAGCATTTACAATAAATATAAAGAGAATACTTTTTGAATAGTCATATAAAAGATCTGGAAATAAAATTTAAAAAACGTATTCCTGTGGTAGCAAGCTTAGCATATAAATATGGAGGAAATTCAGTTAAAGGATCCTTGAAGGTGGTTGATGCTAAAATTAGATCAGAGTTACTGTATGGGGCATTCAACGTGCCCCTTCAGCTTTAATTTGGGTAGAACTGGGACAGCAACCTTTGGCATGTTTAATCCAAGAAAGAATGATACTTTATTGGAGGAAGATATATAACATTCAAGAACATCGATTCCCAAGAAGGTGTCTTGAAGAAGCACTTAAATACCAAGAAAATAAATTTACATTCCCAATAATCAGAGTGGCAGAAAATTGTATCTAACCATATGGACTCCTGTAGAATATCCTCAACATATTACGAAGACCATGTATACTGTAGAAGTGCAGATATTAATTAAAAATGAATAAGAGATATTTTTTGCCAAAAAGATATAGAAAGCTCAAAATATAAATTAAGCAAGTCACTAGCTGAGAACAAACAAAACTTAGAGCCTGAAAAATATTTACTTCTTCTAAAATAGCCCTATAGGAGAAATATTTTTATAAAATATAGATTTGGGTATTATAAAAGTGAATGCTTTGAACATCTTATTAATAAAAATAAAACAACTTCCAGTGAAAGATGCAAGTACAACCTAGATGATGATGGTATTATACATATATTAATCCTTTGCTCATTATATAAGAGACCTAGAAAGAAAATACTAGGAGATATCCTGGGGTGATTAAATGGAACCCAACAGGAATTAGCAGCTCTTTTATTAATGTCAAACTCAATTAATGTACGAGAGAGAATGTTCTCATTTTTTTAAATAGTCGAGAAACAGAAATTGCAGTTAAGGACAAATTAAAGGAAGTCTAGGTTTTTTTTTAGAAATGGTATTTGTGTGTAATGTTCATGAACATTGAATCAAGTGAAAATAATCAATGAATATAATGTTTGTTTAGAAAATGTCTAATCTGTATATTTATGAAATATTTTAACTATTTAGTATGTGATATTTTTAACTTTGTAATGATGTAACTTGTCATACAATAAATAAATTTAGATTCTGATTCTACAAAGAGAATAAAGCAATACAATTAAATGAAGAAATATTAAACATTTTAATACAAATCAGAATGACATATAGGTTTCATAGGTAGAGTCAATCTAATAGACACAAGGTCCTTACCAGCTTGCCATCCCAGAATTTTAGTTTAAAACTGAAATACCTTATCCCGATAATACCTGTCTAAACTATTCTTAAAGATGTTCATGTTAGAACTGTTAACAATATTTATTGGATGATCATTCCAAGATGTTACAAGCCTCTGACTATACCAAAATTTACATTGGTTCCAATTCCATTTACTGCGTAGACGTTGTTTGTTGTGTCTCCTACAACTGATCCAACCCATATTATACTGAAAACCCATCTCAGCCATAAGTACATCATCATCTAGTAGTTTGTAAAGAAGACACAGATCATCTCTATGTCTCCTGCAATAGACGGAATATAAATTGAGTGATGACATTCTATCATTATAAGATCTATTTTTTAGACCTTCCACTGATTTAGTAAATCTACGCTGCACACCCACCAATAGGTTTATATCCTCTCTATTTTGTGGCAACCAGACCTTTGCGCAGTACTCCAGGTGAGGCCTAACCAAGGCGTTATACAGGGGAAGAAGTGCATTTTTATTCCTACTTGCTATGTGTCTGAAAATACAGTTGAGGTTGTGATTTGCTTTCTTAGTCTGGGTCCTACAATGAAATTTAAATTTAAGGTCATTTGTAATGATTATTCCCAAATCTCTCTCCTCATTAGTAACCGCTAGTGGAATGTTAGATAATTTATAGGACATCTTTTCATTTTTACTGCCAAAATGCATGATCTTGCATTTAGCAGTATTCAACACTAGTTTGTTTCTAACTGCCCATTCTGATATCTCATTGAGGGCCTCCTGTAAAGCTTTGGTATGTTCTTGTGTATTTACCACAGTCCCTATCCTGCAGTCATCAGCAAACTTCTATAGCCAGATGTTTGGATTGTTCAGTTTTAATGAAGAGATATAGATATTGAAGAGGCTTGGGTCCAAAACAGAGCCCTGTGGGACCCCATTAGTAATTGGGGCCCAGCTGGATAAGACCCCATTTATCACGACCCTCTGTTTCCTACCCTGGATCCAATCTGACACCCAATTGCGGATGTTCCTATTAAGGTTAATCCCTTCCAGTAGAGATAATAATTCATAATGAGGCAATTTATCAAAAGCCTTAGCAAAATCTAAATAGATCACGTCCACTGTATTCCCTAAATCCAACTCACGATTAGTATTTTCATAAAATGCCAATAGGTTAGTTTGACTTGATCAAAACTTGGTGAACCCATGCTGTGCCATGTCACCCAGGTTGTTATCTTTTACACGTTCTAAGATATGATCTTTGATTACACCTTCCATGGTTTTACCTATCAAGGAAATCAAACTAATAGGCCTAAAATTTTAGGGCTTAGTTCTTGACCCTTTTTTTTTTAAATAGGGACTATCGTAGCAATTTTCCAGCCATTTGGGACTATTCCTAAATCCAGGGGAAGCTTGCATTATATGAGTGATCGGTAAAGCCAGTACTTCTGCTAATTCTTTCAAGACTCTTGGGTGCATACCATCAGGGCCTGACGATTTGTTAATTTTAAGCTTATTTAAGTGCTCTAGAATGTTGTTAGGGTCAAGGGTTATTTTTCCTAGTGTTGATGGCTGATTACCAAAATACTTAGTGGGGTTGCATTTATTATATACTGAGCAAAAATACTTGTTCTGTAAATTAGCCATTTCACTGGCTGTGACTGTCTGCCCATCGTCATTAAAAAAAGGGACCAATCGTACTGTGTACTGTCTTATTGTTGTTAATATAAGAGAAAAAAGCTTTTTTATTATCCTGTACTTTGTTTGCCAGTTTGACCTCAAACTGTGCTTTGGATTTTTTTATAAGTACTTTTACCTTTTTTTAAAAAAACTCTTACAAGATTGATGGGTCTCAGCTGATTTGGTTTGTTTATATTTTTTGTATAACCTATTTTTTTTATTAATAGAGTGTTTGATTGAGGTGTTCTTCCAGGCTGGTTTAACTCTTTTTTTATTCTGTTATACTTAGGGGCACTAGGCATGTATTTGAGAATCAAACTCTCAACTTTAGATGTCAATGAGTCCCACATACCCTGAACATTTTTATTTTCAAAGCCCCTATTCCAATCCCAGTACAAAAGCATTCCTCTAATACTAGGGAAGTCTGTTTATTAAAATTTAGTTTTGTAGTAGTACTTGTTGGATTGGGGTTCACAGTTTCAACAATGCTAAAGTGAACAGAATTATGGTTGCTATTAGCCAGGGGACTTTTAACTTGAATTTCATGTACTATAGCCCTCATATTTGTCAATATCACATCTAATAAATCATCCCTTCTAGTGCTGTCATGGACCCTTTGTTCTAGTCTGACCTGGTCCATAGTGTCTATATACTGCATATCGATGGTACTTTTCTCTTGCCTGTTTTCCCAATCTATATTAGGCAGGTTTAAATCACCTGCCAATAATATCCTGTCAGCCGAGTTCAGATCTCTGATGGCTTTTAATATTGCCGTGTCATCATCCATTGTCAAAGAAAGGTGGCCTGTATAACAGTCCTAAAGTAATTTTTGTATTTTTATGTGGGAGCAATTTCACCCATAAGAGCTCCAGGGTGCCTGTATCCCAAGGTAGCTCTTCACAGTGTATAGATTCATGTATATACATGGCTACCCCACCACCTTTTCTATATTTCCTAGATTTAAGAAACAGCTTGTACCCAGCAATATTTTGTTCCCTTGGATCATCCTCACTCCACCATGTTTCTGTTACTAAAGTTATATGCATGTTATATGAGTGCAACATCAGTTTAAACTCATCATATTTATTTACCAGACTTCTTGCATTAGTAAGGATAACATTCCATTCAGGCTTGTTCTGTGGGTTTTTTCCTGTACATGTGGGGTTCTTTAAGTTTTTAACCATGTCCCCATGCATAAGTAAGGGGAAGACAGAAAGCCAGGGCAAAGCTAGTGAGGAGGAGAAGGAAGAGGGTCAATGATAGTTGCAGAAGGGGGATAAAAGTCATGAATGAGAGACTTTAAGGAGAAAGCCAAAGAGACAGAATGAACAGACAAGGGAAGGGAGGACCAACGTTTAGGAAAGCAATTAGAGAAAACAAATTGACCAGCAGTAGGTTTCCTAAAAGGAATAGCAAGAGAATGGGAAACAATATTATGTAAAGAATAGCAGGAAGCTGAGGGGGAGGATAAGAGAGAAGTAAGGTAGGAAGGAAGGGAAGAAAATCAGAATTTAAATACATAGACAGAACAGTGGGAAAGGTGCATGGCATCAAGAGAGGGGAGAGAAAGAGCAGAGTGGAGTGAACAGTGATGAATACATGGGTAAGAATCTAAAGCAAACTTACAAAAAGAGCTGAAAAGATGGTTAAGTCTGGCAGGGTGGATTTGGGAGCACCACCATGGACTATATCACTATAATAAGAACTAGGGAGGATCATTTTTAAACATTTTCACTGCATATAAGAAGTGGGATACTCAATTTGTTCCTGCAAAGTGTACCAAACTTGTGGGGAAGCTTTTGGTGAAAGGCATCAATAGAAACAGAAATCAAGATTATGGCCTTATACAGTTGTGTAAATTACATCAGTTAATACAAAAGAGAGCAGAAAGAGTGAAATCAGTGCAACTAATACTGTAGAATTGATTAATTTCACTGTATAAAAAGTTTTGCTATGTTCGCTGTAGAGAGACCCACTGAATTAGTTGAACAGCTAAGTTAGTTATCTCTGTCAGACTCATTATGTAGAAGTACAGGACAATGAACTTTTACTACAGCTAGCAAGTTGCATAGCCTAGGACTGCTAAATTAAACAAATGTGCTACTTTTCAATTCTACAGTAGTATTTCTGCTGAAAATGTTGAAGCAGCATAACTGTCACACTCTTTTCAATGTCACTGATATATTATTAAGCATTTGCATGTATGTGTTAAACCATTTGTACACATTTTTAAGGTAGGTTGTTATTTTTTTAAGACCATCAAGAAGGAGAGGAAAGGGGAAGTTGTTTAACCAGAACAGACACACTAAGCCAGAGCTTGTTTCCAGGTGTGACCAGTAGCCTGTGACAATGGTGACATTGATTGGGTGCTTTCAAAAACGGTGACTCAATCATGGCACCTGTCAACATGGCTACTGAGCAGGGAGGGCTACCTGATGGGGTCGGCAAATATAGCGACAGGATGTCACTATAGGTATATGCGTGCAGGGGGACCGAGCATGCTGAGTGACAGGCAGAAGGGGAGGGAGGGTTTATGAGGTGATGTGCAGTGGTGGGCTGCAAGCCAACCCATGGTGTGGTGGGTGGGTGGGTGGCAGGTTAGAGTTCCAAGGATGCTGAGTTTGGTCTGGGTTCATGTACATTTTGTTACACCTGGCCTGAAATTTTTTTTTAGGTTTTGCACTCCCCAACATCCACCCCCCAGAATTTAGAATCCTTTAGTAAGGGGTATGAGGGAACACAGCACCCCCACACAAATATAAAAAAACAAAATGCATTGTGCCATTTCGCTGTGCACTGGGAGTGTACATCGCTGAAATTGATTTTTAATGATATACACTCACTCTAATGGTGATTGTCTTTCTGCTATTGCCATTATCACATGGAATCATGTGACCTGGGAGCTCAAAGAAGTAAAGTGACTTGCTCAGGGTCACACAGTATGTAAGAAGTGACCATAAACACAGTAGTGGAGTTAATGTTTCAGATGCCTATGACCCAAGTTCAGCAATGAGCATAAGCCATCAGGGGCCAGCCAAGGAATGGAGGATTAAGCATCCCAAAAGATGCTCTTCTCTTTTGATAAAGGACAGATGTGATCCCCACTGCTATAATGTCACCTAACTGAACAGAGGTGCAGTGCATCAGGGATTCATAAGGGTGGAAGGACATCAGCATGGCTTTGCATGATATGCTTGCATGCATGCACTTTAGGCTTCTTGCATACCAATATCCTGAGGCACTCGGAAGGAACAGAAAACTAGATAAGTGCTGGAGCTAGAAGGGGTGATTCTGGGCTCATTTGATCCTATATTACAAGGACCATTTCACTGAAAGGGTATCCAAAGTGATGGCTTGCCAAAAGGAAGAAATTAGCCACAGCACAAAACAAAAGGTCATTATGAACACTGTCTTCATCTCATGTGGTAAATGTAACTGCTACTGCTGCTACCACTGCTGAGTATGGTAATGAATGACTATGTCCAACCAAAAACTGTTACTGTGACTGGAAGGCCATTCTCAGATGACAAACCACTATAGAATATGCTGTCTGAGTATGGACTGATTAAAAAATGGACAACAGACACAAAAATAACTTGCAAGGGGCAATATGGAGCTGTTAAACAGAAAATATTCAAAACAGTACCTAATACGAAATGCAGTAAAACTAGCAAGCCCAAATTGAATGTCTTATTAATGAATGCTAGGCATCTACACTTCATAAAAAAAGATGAATGTGAATTGATATTGTCAAATATGAACATTGATATAGCTGCCATCTCAGAGACTTGGTGTGGTAAGTCATCTTGCTGGAATAAAATGACCCTAGGGTTTAATCTTGTTCATAAGGATAGGCTTAATAAAATGGGTGGAGGAGTAGCACGTTACTTGAGAAGTGATATTAAATATAGACAATTGCATGATAATGCAGACAACCCCAGTGAAATTATTTGGGTTGAAATTGAAAAGAATAATAATAAAAAGTTGATTTTGGGGTGTGTGCTGTATGTCTCCTGATATTAGTTCAAAAAATATATCTCTACTAAATAATATCTCTAGTAAATTAAGTCACAAGGACATTATCCATCCTGGGGACTTTAACACCCCAGGGATAGATTTGAATAGCTACTCTGCAGCTTCATCAGAAGAACAAGCCTTACCAGAATTATATTTAATGAATGGGCTGCAACAACTTGTAAATCAGCCCATAGGGGAACAACATTTTGGAACTAGTTATTACTGATATCTCTGATAAAACAGAGGATCTTGAAATATCCGCTCTACTGATCAATAATGACCACAATATTATAATGTTTCCAATTAATATCAATATTACTAGAGAGATTGGTATAACTACAGTAAAAGAGTTAAGAAAAGCTAACTTTGAGACCATTATTCAGGAGCTATACGAGTGGGATTGGAAAAGTGAAAGTTCATCAGTTGATCAATTATGGTTAAGTATTAAAACTAAAATTCATGAACTAACAGATAGATATATACCCAATCAAATTATTTATAATAAAAAAGGTAAATTTCCAATATGGTATACAAACAAGGTTAAGAAATCCATTTCTGATGAAAAAAGGGCATATAGAGCACTTAAAAGAGATAATAACAGCTATAATAAACATAAATCTAGGGAGGCTCTGTGGTCTTGTAAGACAGACATTAATAAAGAAAAGCAGAAAATTTAATTCAAATTGGCCCACATGAAAGATGGAGGCAAAAGTTTCTATTCATATATTAATAAAAAAAGAGCCCATCAAGTACAATAGGCCCACTTAAAATAGCCACTACAGTGATAATTGAACCACAGTGCATGGCCAATGAACTCAATAGATGCTTCTGTTCTGTGTTTGCCCCAAAAGTTAAATCCCCACCCACCTCATATCCAGTGGCATCAGACAAACATGAATTTGAAATAACTAGGGAAGAAATACTACTTAAATTAGGTACTATTAAAATAAATACCTCACCTAGCCCTGACTCTCTCCATCCACAGGTTCTGAAGGCTATTGGACCATAGCTAGTTGACCCAATGTACATACTCTATAACATGTCTATAAGAAATGGTGTAGTATAAAAGGAATGGAGGAAAGCTGTGATCATACCTATTTACAAAAAAGGGGAATCATGGTAGTACTGCAAATTATAGACCTATCAGCTTAACTTGCATAGTGGGTAGTTATGGAATCTATTATAAAGGATAAGCTTGATACTAAAATTAAATCTAAAAACATGATAGATAATTCACAACATGGCTTCAAGGCACAGAGATCCTGCCTCACTGCCAATTTGGTCTTTTATGAAAAAGTTAGTGCCTTGTTGGAGGATAAAAAATTGGTTGATGTCATCAATCTCAACCTCTGTAAGGCCTTTGATAAGGTCCCTCATCCTACTTTGATAAAATGATAAAACTTGAGATAAATTCAGTACTCATCAGGTGGTTTGATGCATGGTTAAGTGAAAGAGAGCAGGTAGTTAGAATCTGAGGATATATATCTGATTCAGGTCAAGTGACAAGTGGGGTGCCACAGGGGTCGGTGTTGGGCCCCTCTTTATTTTCTATCTATGTTTCTGATTTGAATATAAACTTAAAAAAATTTACAGTCAAGTTCACCGATGATACCAAAATAGCCTTGGATGTGAGCAATAAGTATGGGCTATTAAGGCTGCTAAGTGATCTCTTAGCATTAGAATGTTGGGCTACTCATAATGGTATGTTATTTACTTTGGAGAAATGTGTCATCTTGCATTTGGGTAAAGATAACCCCTGCAACCCTTACACATTGACAGGGAAAACGTTGAAGTCAGTAAATAATGAAAAGGATTTGGGAGTAGTTATTTCCAGTGGTTTTAAGTTCAGCAACCATTGTACAGAATTGACTAAAAAAGCTAATAAAATTATAGGATGTATAAAGATGTCTGTTGCTTCTAGAAATAGATATTGTCTCATCCCCTTGTACAAATCTTATGTACGGCCTGTACTGTATTACTGTTCTCCATTATGGAACCCCTTCCCCCTTACGTAAAGATATAAACAAACCAGTGGGAGTCCAAAGGCAAATTACCATAATAATAATAATAATAAAATAATAAGAATTTTATTTATATAGCGCCTTTCATTGTGTCAAGGCGCTGAACAATTTAAAATAATAAATTTAGATTCCAGAAACAAAACTTCAAACATATATAAAAATACACCATAATAGCATAATAAATTATAATAAAATTCCAATCATACTAAAATTGACTTAATTATCCAAGAAGGCCATTTTCCATATATGTGATTTCAAATCTTTCTTGAATATCTCCACGTAACTGGCGTGGTAGAGAATTCCAAAGAGTGGGTGCAGCATGAGAAAATGCTCTGCTGCCTGAAAATTTTAAACTCACTCTTGGAATCTCCAACAATCCCATGTCGGCTGAGCAGAGCGATTGGCCAGGGCAGTAAGGTACCATAAGGTCTTTCAGATAGGATGGACCCTGATCGTGAAAGGCTTTGAAAGTCAATAAGATGACTTTAAAGGTGATCCGCCACCATATAGGAAGCCAGTGCAGTTCGTGCAGCACCGGGGTAATATGACAGGACCTACTTGTCCCAATCAAAACCCGGGCTGCAGCATTCTGCACCAGCTGTAGGCGATGGATTTCTACCCCAGAAAGCCCAATGTAAAGGATGTTGCAGTAGTCTAGGCACGAGGACACAAAGGCGTGGACCAGCGTTGGCACAGAGTCAGACGGAACAAGGTGCCTAACCCTGGCAATATTCCTAAGATGGTAAAAGGAAGTCCTGATGACGGCTGACACCTGAGATTGAAGAGTCAGCCTGTCGTCTAGGATAACCCCAAGGCTATGCACCCATTCAGAGGTCGGAAGTGACATGCCACCAAGAAAAATTCCAGAAGGCGCGCCAATATGCGACCTCTCAATCTGACCACCTGGGTCCACCACCAGAACCTCTGTCTTCTCCGAGTTCAACTTTAGCCAATTAGAATCCATCCAGTCTTGGATTTCCCCCAGACAGTTGTTAAACACCGAGAGAGCTCCATCCTGGTCGGGTGCAAAAGACAGGTATAGCTGGGTATTATCTGTGTAGCAGTGAAACCTCAGCCCATACCATCTTATAATGTTTCCGAGGGGTAGCATATACACTGCAAATAACATGGGGGACAGCACAGAACCCTGAGGCACTCCACACAACAAAGAGATTGGGCCAGAGGAAAAAATCCCTGACACAACTCTTTGTGATCTCCCAGTGTGGAATGAAGTGAACCATTGAAGAACGGTTCCCGACATTCCAAAGATTTGCCTCAGGCATGTTAACAACACCATGTGATCCACAGTGTCAAAAGCTGACAAGAGCTCAAGGAGAACCAGAATGGAACATCTCTTCGGATCTCTCGCCCTCAGAAGATCATTAAGCAACCGAACCAGTGCAGTCTCGGTGCTATGTCTTTTACGGAAACCAGAATGGAAAGATTCATAGATACTATGGATGGTTAAATGGTTGTCCAATTGGGCAGCCACAACCTTCTCAATAACCTTCCCAATAAAGGGAAAGTTAGAGATATGTTCGTAGTTTGAGAAACAGTCTGGGTCCAAGGAAGCTTTCTTCAGGAGAGGTGTCACCACCGCCTCTTTCAGGGAGCTAGGAAACTCACCTGACTCCAAGGAGCACCAGACTATTTGCACCAGGACTGGACCAATGATATCAGAACAACCCAAAATTAGGGAAGTCGGTCCAGGGTCCAAACCACAGCTTATGGGGTGCATACTATGGATGATCCTCATAATATCCACGAACTCGGGTCGACAAAAGGAACTCCAAGAGAATTGAAGCACTGTGATCTCGCACGGTCCTACAACATCACCCTTAGAGGTTGCCGGACACAAGTCCGCCCTGATGTCAGCCACTTTAGTTGCAAAGTACTGAGCGAGCTCGTTCCATTATACTTGCGAAAAGGCTTTTCGAACTTGCAGATAGGCTGGGTTGCACAGTCTGTCTACAGTTTGAAACAGCTTAGCAGGTCAATTCTGAGCAACTACAATCTCCATGGACAGGAATTCTGCCTTCCTATGGGTGACGGCAGATTGATAGCTAGCATAATGTTCTATCAATCTAAAGCGGTCTGCTTCAAGGGCGGACTTGCGCCAACAAAACTCTAACCTTCACCCATGTCTCCGCATCTCCCTCAGAGTCCCATCAAACCGAGGGGACCTGGGATGAAGGGATAGGGGGCGCTCACGAATAGGAGCAATAAAATCCAGGGCAACCATGATGGCCTCATTATAGGCCAACACCAGTGCCTCTGGATTACCGCTCACCAACGCGGGGATGATAGGTCAAGGACCGCCGCTAGGCCTTGTGAAGTAACATTCCATAATGGGTGGTACCTGACCATCTCCACAGGGGATGGCCTTCTAAGGAGGGTGCAAAAATTGAACCTCACAGTGTAGTGGTCAGACCAGACGACTGGTTCTACCCCCATGTCGGATGCATCAATCCCTAGAAGGAAGACTAAGTCCAAAGAGTGTCCAGATTTATGCATAGCAGTGGAAACTACCTGTGTAAGGCCGAAAGAAGACATTAGTTGGAGGAAGTAATTACCAAATTGTGAGAGTTCTTCGTCAACCCAGGTGTTGAAGTCACCCAGAACCATCAATCTGGGTGACTCAAATGACATGTCGATGAGGAAGTCTGCTACTTCCTGTAAGAAACGTTTCCCATCTCCGGGTGGACGGTAGATGAGAACGATTCAAACACCTACACTTGCTACGACTGTACACTCGAAGGACTCAGCCTCATTTACTGCTACATTCGTGATGCCCAATTCAGTCTTAAAACAGACTGCAACCCCCCCCCTCCCCTGTGGTCTAATCTTGGGAGGTGTATCACCGAGCACCCGGCCAGAGTCATGGCCTCCACTATAGGGCCTGAATTTTCATCCAGCCAGGTCTCGGTGATGCAAGCCAGGTCGGCCCAACCAACAAGATCGGCAATAATGGCGGTCTTATTCCTAACAGACCTGGCATTGCATAGCACCGCCCCAGTTGGACAAACCTCGGAGGTTGTCGGGCCTATCTGCCTACTGAGATCAGTAGTGCCCTTGGGTATGGATACCAGACATGGTAAACCCCGATCTGGATTCCATTTCTCCCCAGGCCGCCTTCTGGACTTAATAACCCTGATACGATGGCCCCGCTCATTCATCCTCCCCTGTTCACATACCCCGGCCCCTTCATTCTCCCACAAGCAATCCCTAGTGCTCTACAGTGCTGGTAAGTATCAAATTGTAGGGGAGGAGTATAAAAGGGGCGGAGGGCACGGAGAGAGGTGGATGAGTAGTGCACCACCATGGGGAGTAAAGGCCAGCACATGTCGCTACTTAACTAGAATAATAAACACCAAAACACAAAAACACAATCCTTATAAAACAGAAATTATCAAATAATCCCTAAACATATCCAATATAGTTAAACAAAAACAAAACAAAACCCCAACCTCACAAAAGTATTCAAAACTAAACTAAACTAACAATCCCTAAAAATAATGAAATAAAATAAATATAAAATTAAAAATAAAAATACAAATTTAAACAGAAAATAAATAATAAATCTTCTCCTGTATAATCCCCCCAAGTCCTCTCACCACCGGAAAGAAGGTACAATGGCACTCTCACTGCCAAACCATCATGGAAACATACATTTTAAACAATAAAAGGAGTTTTGAACTCCCCCCAGATTCTCTCACAACTGGGGAGAAATAATATTAATCTTTCTCACTGCCAAGAGAAAGACAGAAACTGTAAAATCAAACAAACAAAAAATAAATTAAACAGACAAACAGAAATTTATGGACACAGGGTCCTCTCACCACTCAAGTATCCAAAACGAAAAAAGTTTTAATCCAGGAAAGAGTCAACAGTCAGCAGCCCCTCAGTACAGGTCCAGAATTCCATGAAGATTCAAAAAATCCAAATCCAGGGAAAGACAACCAGATAAGCCCAAAGAGGGAAAACAGTCCAAGGAGGAAGTCCACAAAAAGCTTTATCCGAGGAAGTTCGAAAATCCACAAAGAGCTTTATCCAAAGAGGTACAGTCCCACTCAAACCCCTTTACTCCCTGCTAAGTGCACTCCCAAGAAATTAATGCCACCCATACCAAAGGACCATAGGAAAAGCCACTATTGCAGCAATTTCCATGGTCCAAGGGAGCAAGGTACCCCAGCCAGCTCCCCGGCTGGAAAATACCCCAAACCCCCTGTGGAGTAGCAAAACTCCAAGACAGCACCTGCCGGAGTAACTAGGCAACTGAGATAACCACCTAAAATTTCACGGTGGTCAAAGGGCACACTGCAGTCTCCAGTAAAGCCCCAATCGAAAAATCCTCTGATTCTCTGATCCCTGTTCTTGTTAACATTCACTGCGTCCAGTACTCCACCAAACACACTTCGGTACTGACCAATACTGGGTTCAAAGTAACTCCTCGTCCTCCACACAACCGTAAAACTCTTCCAAAATAAGGAACCGAGTGCAAGAAACACAGAATTCCCTTATTAGTTCGTGGAGGAGAAAAGAGAAAGACCCAACTGGCGTCTCTCTCCAGAATCCCTGTATTAGTCTGTGGAGGAGAAAAAGAAAAGCCCGACCGGCGTCTCTCTCCAGGTCCGGGAGACAAATCCCACTCGACGATGATCAACCACCAGCAATATGAAAGTTATGTGAATAGACTTAGGGATTTGAACCTTTTTTCTTTGGAATTTAGGAGACTGAGTGGGGACCTATTGTTAATGTTCAAGCTTTTCAGGGATACACCTTTAATGCCTGAACTAGGTTTGGTACCAGTCCAAAGGGAGATACCGCTTAGAAGTCATGGACTGCAACTGAAGCTAACACACCCTAAAAGACATGTGAGAAGTAGCTATTTTATACAAAGATTTATTCCCTTGTGGAATACTGTCCCTACGGATGTGGTTGAAGTTGGTACTTTTAACACCTTTAAAATAAAACTAAATAACTATTTGCTCAATTATTTGGGAAAGCGCTAACCCTGCTACAGTATGAGATGTATCTCTATGGGGATCTAAGCCTTCTGTACATCTTAGTTTTCCTAGTATGAATCCTAGTAAAGCTGATACAAGATGAAATTGAATGAAATGTGCAGATGTCACTAGTAGATGATGAGCATCTTGCGTATTAACAACAGAAGATGTCAATGTGACTTTCTTTAGCTGAGGTAGCAATTTACTATCCCAACTATTCTCTTTAAAGAACAAATATGATCATGACTATAAATTAATGAATCATTACTATGGATCAAAAACTAAAGGTCATTGGAGCAACATCTCATTTCACAGAGCAAATGGAATTTAGTAGTGAAGCTTGTTTGAAAGGAGCAGCAGCCTCAGCACAGGTGGGGGAAGGGCTTTTCAGAGGCATAAAAATAAGAGTAGTTGGGATTCTCAACTTGTATTTGTATTTTCAGACAGTTTAAATTACATCCCTATTTGTTAGACTCACAAAAGGTTAGGATGTGATGGTATTGATGGAAGAACAGACAGGGATAAAAGTTGCTCTGAACATGTATCCAATTCATAGTGTTAGCTAAAGAATTAGGATCAATTAAGTACCACGGGTTAAATTTCAATTTGACTGGTTGGAAGAGTGCTTGCTAGGTTTAAGCTACATTATGGCAACTATATATTTACCCCTATTAGTCAGATATCTGGGATTTGTGTATTCCTCCTTGTACTCTATATACACCAGGTGGGTTAAGTTGCAGTTTCCATCTTGGTCAGCTTCATGAATCAGTTTATAACAGGTATGGTCCCTTCAAAAAAGAAAGGGTCCTACAAGAGCTTGATAAGCTCAGGGTCGACAAGGCAATGGGACCTAATGGCATACATCCCAGGGTACTAAAGGAGCTAAAGGTGGAACTAGCAGAGTCATTATCAGAACTATTTAGTGAGTCTCTGAGCACAGGAGAGGTCCCAAAAGACTGGAGAAGGGCTCATGTGATATCCACTCCACAAGAGTGGTAGCAGGAAGGAGGCGGGTAACTACAGCCAGTCAGTCTTACCTCAGTAATGGGCAAGATTAAGGAGGCACTCCTTAAGGAAAGGATAGTAAAACACCTGGAATCCATAGGAGCACAGGCTCCAAGACAGCATGGGTTTACAAAAGGAAGGTCCTCTCAAACTAATCTCATAGATTTCTTTGACTGGGTAACCAGAGTAGTGGACCAAGGTGGAGCAGTTGATGTCGCCTACCTTTACTTCAGCAAAGCTTTCGATACTGTTCCACATAGAAGATTGATTAATAAGCTGGGTAGGCTCAGGGTGGGTCAGAAGTTGCTCAACTGGGTGGTAAACTGGTTGATGGGCAGAAAACAATGAGTGGTGGTAAATGGTATACAGTCAGAAGAGATGCAAGTCATAAGTGGGGTACCTCACGGATCAGTTCTGGGGCCAGTCCTCTTCAATATCTTCATCAGTGACATTGCAGATGGACTGGAGGGTAAGGTTTGTCTGTTTGCAGATGACACAAAGATCTGCAACAGAGTAGATGATCCAGATGGGTTGGGCTGAATGAGAAGAGATGTGGATAAACTGGTAAAATGGTCAGAAGAGTGGCAACTGGGGTTTAATGCAAAGAAGTGCAAGATCATGCACATAGTAAAAAGAAGCCCTGAAGCCACCTATAGGCTGGGAGGGGAGTTGCTGGCAGTCACAAAGGGAAGAAAGAGACTTGGGCATCATCATCACCGATGACCTGAAATCATCCAAGCAGACCACTAAAGCAGTAGGTAAGGCTAGGGGGATGTTGGGGTGCATTAGTAGGGGTATCACAAGTCAGAAGAGGGAGGTAATAATCCCTCTTTACAAGACACTGGTTATGCCACATCTGGAGTACTGCATGCAGTACTGGAGGCCACACCTTCACAAGGACATTAACCATATTGAGGCAGTCCAGAGAAGGGCAACCAAAATGGTGCAGGGACTGCAAAAGAAAACATATGAGGACAGATTAACAGAGCTCAATATGTATACCGTAGAGCAAAGGAGGAAGAGAGGTGATATGATCAAAACATTCAAACACCTTAAGGGCATTAACAATGTGAAAGAGTCTAACATATTTCAATATAAGAAAAATATCAGGACAAGAGGACACAGCATGAGATTAGAGGGAGACCGATTGAGGGGTAATGTGAGGACATTCTTTTTCACAGAAAGGGTGGTGGATGCATGGAATGGCCTGCCTCAGGAAGTGGTGGATATGAATACAGTGCAGGCTTCCAACAGGCATGGGATAGGCATAAGGGAGAAATAAAGATGAGTATGAATAGATAGGCCATTGACAGAGCAAAGGTTGATGGCACATTTATAAGGTAGAAAAAGAAATGGGCAGACTGGATGGGCCTTGCAGTCCTTATCTTCCATCAACGTCTATGTTTCTATGGTCCAACTTGTCATACCTAGATAGTTCTCTCTTGTCCCACATGGTGTAAAAGAAAGTGGGAAGAGACACACTAAGCACTTTCACTGCATTCATCATTATTGTTTCCCACATTGACACTGAGAGAGTTGTGAAAATTCAGTATCTGCGTTTATAGTTTAAACAGTTTGGACCACTGATACAGTACATGTAAATAATCTCCCATGGTGGCCAAATGGGATTCACTCTGTGAAAAATACTGCTGAGGGAGCTATGCAGAGAAGAAATCATTGATTTGATAATTTGGTGCCTTGATGAATGAGTTTAAACAGTTTATTTCATTATGCAAAGTGACAGCAACAGAGTCAGCATAATACACTGTGTGCATATGAAGAGAGGCTGTTGGAAACATCACTACCACACTTAGCTGTGCAGGATGAAGCAATGTGAATGTGGGCATGCACCACCAAACTGCTACCTGGTCGGGAAACAGGCTGCAACCTGAGAGGCCTAATTTCAGCTTCACAATTGGTCACATACACATTAGTTAGCAGGCAACAAGTGGGAGGCTTATGTTATAGGGACTGGGCACTATTAACAATAAACTTTGGTCAGAGCTGCTACGGCTGAACAGAGCTTTTATGAGCTATTTGCAAATCTTTTAAAATGATCTTTTCAACTTACTTCTGACATAGTACTGTTGGTGGGACAGAAGTCCGAATGGACCAGATGGGCCACAGCTAGCTAACATACTAACATACTAAAATGCCAGCAGAATAGGCCTAACGGTCTTTCGTGTCTGCTCGTTTTCTCAGCCCCCACCCTGGGTGCTGACCTTGCTGCCCCCCTCGCCTTCTCTGGCTTCTCCCTTCCTAGTTCCGGATATTCTTGCTGCATTGGATTTTGCTTCCAGAACCCTTCCCCTGTACCTGTCCCACCCCTTCTTGAACCCCTCCACTGTCTCTGCCTCCACCAGCCCCTAGGCAGCACATTCCATGGCTCACCACCCCTCTCAGTGAGTAGCACCTCCTCCTTTCTCCCTGATACCCCTCCAGCTTCCACCCATGCCTCTAGTGGCCCCTCCTCCTTCCTTCGAAGCACCCTGACTGTTCCTCCCTATTTACCCTCTTCTTGTACCTGAAGACCTCTATCATGTCCCCCTGTCCTCTCTCTTCCAATGTGTACATATTTAGCTCTTGAGCCTCTCCTCATAGGTCATGTCCCCCAAGCCCCAAATCATTTTGGTTGCCCTCCTCTGGACCCTTCCAGGAGGTTAATGTCCCTTTTAAGTGTGGCCTCCAAAACTGCACGCAGTATCACATAAAAGGGCCTCACCAAGCAGTTATACAGAGGAGTATCACTTCCTCCTTCTGGAGGTGATCCCCTAGCGATGCATCCCAGCATCCTGTTGGCCTTGGCTGCTGCCCTCCTACAAGTCTCAGAGTTGTTCATCTTGACATCCACCACCACCCCCAGGTCCCTCTCAGCCATCAAGACTTGTAGCATTTACCCCCCCAGCTACCTTTCTGTTTCCAGTAGTTGCCTCTGAATGCATGTCAGGCACCTAGAATCACTGGGCAGCACAAACAGATGGAACCACAGAACTAGTTCTGTGAGTGGAGTGTTGCACAGCGACATGGGGTGGGGTCAGAGCTGGTGAAAGGACAAAGCATAGGGTGGGGCGGAGAGCAGAGCAGAGCTCATTTGGGTATAAAGGCAGGACACTGGTCTGAAAGAATTTCTACCAGTCAGCTAAGCAGTCAGTAACAGCCCTTACCCCGTGATTACATTGTGTGGCCAAGGGTTCAAGAGATGGCTATAGGAGGAGATGAGTCTCACACACCCCAAATGGTGCTGAACTGCCAACTAGTGCATGAAGCTACAGATAGGAATGGCAGACATAGTAAAAAAATGAAAAACAATGTAAAACAAATGAAAAACATAAACCCATGGGGGCACAAATATATGTTTTGAAACACTGGCAGAATAGACAGCACCAGTCTCAATTGATTAAAGTAAAAAATGAAGCTATATAATGGCAAAGAGCTTCACAGATCACACAGTGAAAGCTGGTGAAAAAAAGATAAATGTTTCCTCTGAAGTACAAAACACTTTTAAAAGCTATGACTTGGCCACAAACCTGCCTCACATGTTAATTAACTGGAGTTCTTACAATTATGAGAGAGTCTGGAGTCTAGGTGACCTGGAAATGGGGTTGCTTGTCCTAGAAGGATAAGGAGATGGAGAGATGGTTGTGGTGAGTAGGTAGAAAGAGAGTGTCAGCATTCTTGCAGCAAAGGGAAGCCTTATAGTTGCATCCTGCTGGGTGGTGTTTTCACGTGCAGATAACAGTAAGGGTTGGCTTTGGCAGTAGTGAACATAGTACTTTGCAGAAGTGGAATTCAGTCAAACAGGCTGCATCACTGATCTATCCTTTAGATTGTTTGCTTGCTTTTCCGGTTTTTTTTCCTACACATTGTTTGGAACCAAGGGAGGAACCAGCACAAGTGGTATGCCACAACATTCATTTTATTTATTTATTTCAATCTAGGATTACAATACCTTTGAGCCGAGGCTCTTTTACAAAGGTTCCATGTCAGCATGTGCAACAGTCATCATTTTTAGTTACAAACATATAGTCACTGACTTACAGACATGTAATAACCAGTACAAAGACTTGAGCTATGAGCAAGACAATGGGAGGAGGTGGGGTTGGTGGGGAGAAGTGAGGGTAGGAGATCGAGGGGGTAGAAGGTGCAGGGGGTAAGGGATAGTAGGGGAGGTGGTTGGGGGCAGGGGCAGGAGTGGAGATATGGGGGGGAGGTGGGCGAGGGCGGGAGACAGTGCAGCCAGGGGGCCTTGTTGACGGAATATGACAGGTAAGGTGCTAGGGGTGCAAAGACTGATTGTAAGTGCTGGGTGCTGGGGCATGTGCAGCTGGAATGGTGGAAATATTAAGATGGGCAATCACAGGATACAAGCAGTGAGAGGCACAGCTTGGACTTGAAGAGGCCAAGTGTTGGAGCGGTTGCTATGTCGCTGCCAAGAGAGTTGAGCCAGTTGGATGCCCGATAGGCGAATGATCTTTGTCCTTGGGTTGTGCGACATCGTGGGATATGTAGTAGATGGAAATTGGATCTCCTTGTAGTGACATTCCTATGTCTAGGCTTAAGGAGGGCACAGATACCAGGTGGGGAAAGCCTCATTATAATTTTCTTGGCCGTGATGCAGGCTTGGTATTTTATGCGTTTGTCCAGTTAAAGCCATCCAGATTGGGAATAAAGGTCACATGTGTGGGTACGGTGATGTGAGCCAGTGAACAGACGACAGGCCTTATTCGGGCAGGTCATGATACATTTGAGAGCAGTGGTAGTTGCAGACCCATACATGATAAGACCATAGTCTATGATGCTGACACTGGAGCTTTGGATGGCCACTGACAGTGCTTCTGGGATTAGGTGTTTCCTGTGCCGGAATAATATGCCTAACCTCACATTGGCAGACTTTGCCACATTGCTGATATGGACAGCGTATGAGAAGTTGGGATCAAGGGTAATGCCAAGGTACTTGAACGATTATGTTTGCTCTAGGATGGCTCCTTGTTCAGTTGCAATGGAGAGGTGGAGTTGTTTGTTTTTGTTGTGGGGACTGCAGAAGACCATAGACTTGTTTTTTCTGATTGAGAAGCAGTTTATGATTTAGGAACCAGGATTCTATGGAGGAGAAGACATGCTGAAGTTTATTTTGTAATTGGATTGGATAAGGGTCCGAGGTGAGGATCACAGCATCGTCGGCGTAGAGAATTATTTGTTCGGCGCAGCTGTCCGGTAGTGAGTTTAAGAATAGGCAGAAGAGGAGGAGTCCCGGAATGGAGCCCTGGGGGTCTCCCGAGTGGACAGGTCTAGGGTCTGAGAGTGTATCAGCGATTCTTACTGTTTGGGACCATTCTTCAAGGTAGCTCTTAAACCAGCTAATGGTGTCAGTTGACAGCCCAGTATTCTGAAGCTGGACAAGTAGGAGGCGGTGATTGACAGTGTCGAAGGCTTTAGTTAAGTCAATGTAGATTGAGCCTAGTAGTTCACCAGAATCAAGTGCATTGTGGATTGTCCCAGTGAATTCAAGTAGGGCTGTGGAGGTGCTGTGACCTTTGTGGAACCCGTGTTGTTGCTTGCACAGGATGTTGTACGTGTCTAGGTATTCTGTGAGCTGGTCCAAGACTATGTGTTCTAGTGCCTTGGAGAGTGGGGGTAGTAGGGAGATAGGTCTGTAGTTATCGTGGGCAGTTTTGTCATCACTTTTATGGAATGGGGTGACAGTGGCAGATTTCCATCTGTCCATCTTTGATGGCAATAATTCCTGGTTCAGCTTCTTGACTCAACTGACAGTCTAGATGACTAACAGCTTCCCTTCACTGGAGCGTCTTTAAACATCCCATACAGCACAAGCAAGCAAGCTAAATGGAACACGCTTTCGTGCGAACCTGGGTAGCCACCGTTAAAAAGTAGTATTACCTAATTTTCATTTTTAGCCCTTCTGTATTGACCTTTGCATGAGCTCCATTGTTTATCAAACTGTTTTGAAGAGTTTTATCTTTTAAACAGACTTCCTGTTACAAGGTTTGGACCCTGTATTCTTCTCATTTGTTCTTTGTAGATATGAAATTAAGAAGTTAGTTCTGTAAGAATGTAGAATTCAGATTTATAGATTAAATTGAGGGCAAGAAGGAAAACTAGGAAGGCTCCAATTAATTCAGAATCAAATACTGAGCAAAATGAAACTAAAAGACAAAACACGTTATTAAGAGATTCATAAAAGAAAACAGACAGTAAAAGATCTAACAGGAAGGGAAATGTTTCAGACAGACGAAGCACCTTTGATAAGAATAAAGCTAAGAATTCACTAATTCGGCCCCAGTTACAACTTTTTTTTTTTCCAGAGGGATCCTTAAACCATATGTTATCTTTACAAATGGAAAATCCAGCTCAATTAGAATGGCCTAATTCCGTGAATAAGGGGGATAAAAATGAAACTATTATGTTAAAGGGACACAAATCAAACAGTTCTCACAGAGGGCACTAGGTCAGAATAGCAACTGTATGGACAACGCTATGATAAACAGTGCCGTCTAAACAGCGCAGCTCATAAAAGCAGCAGGAAAAAATGCCTCAAACAAACACAGTACCACTGGTAGCGATCGCAAGTCTGGTTTGCGATCGCTATTCACTACCACCAATAACTGTATTTTTTGTGGGGAGCTGTCCCCCCCCCACATCCCTCAAGTGGGGGGTTTTCCCCCATGCCCCTGTACTTAAAAAAAAAAAAATCTAAGTTGGAGTTGGATTTCGGGGAAAAAAATAAAATTTTGGAGACCAGGATTAGATCTCTGGTCTCTATCACCATTCTGGTCAAGCTGCTTATGCTTTAGAGCTCCACTCCACAGGAGCAGCTCAGCTGGCCTCCTGATTTCCCATCCTCTTGTGCCCTTCCCTAGCACCATAGACAGCAACCTGGGGAGTGCTTACTACATAGCGTTGTTATTTATTTATTTATTTATTTAATTTTATTTTATTTAGTTTTTGTTGACGGGTAAGTGCACTAGACAAATCCTGCCTATTTTCAGGCACTGACCTTGAACCAGATTAATTGGTGGTATTTTTAGTGATTTATTCCCCCATCACTGTCCATGGAAGCGCTGTGTAGACCGTGCTCTTCTGAGCAGCGTTATTATTGTAGCACTGTTCTGACCAAGTAGCCTCATGGCGATAATCAAAATAGGATATTAAATATTAAGGACTATAATACAGGACAGCAATAAGGTAATATTCTGAGGCATTCTATTTTTGCTGCAAAACCTGAAACTCCTAGTTTCAGACCTATACATACTCAGCCCCTTATGAAGGAACAGAGGACTAATCACGATAAGACACCAAGCAGGGCACTAAAAATGATGGACACAGTTGGAATTATTCCTCTCCAAAAAATATGAACCAACTAGCAACAATTCCAGACAGTATAAAATAGTTAACATTTAAGATGGAACCCTTGGAAAAGGCTATGCCCAGTCAAACAAACAGAATGAGCTTGAAGAGAGGCAATCTAAGCTCAAAAACTCGCATGCCCTGATTTTTGATGAGCATAATATAATAATAAAAACACAAGAAGAAGTCATTAGGTGGCAGGAAGATTATGAGAACAGAGCATATAGACAAAATATAAGTCTTTGGAATGCTACAGCAATGGGTAAAAAAATTCAAGCTTAAGGAAGTTAGCTACATATATGTTCCAATAATTATTAAATGAACCATCTATATATAGGATAGTGTATGGGAGCACATACACAACCACACTATTCTAATACTGAATGGTTTCCATGACAATGAGGACCTCAAGAGCGAAGCTCAAAAGGTCCCTATTATCATAGAAACCACAAGGTATTAGAATAGCGGGTTGTGTGTGGAGGGCTCCCATACTTTTCTATATAGTGTATGGCCTCAAAAAAGAAGTGCGCTTACCTTAGCTTTTCCCCAAGATCAGTCCTTGCCACCAGACCATCCCTTCTCATTTTACCACTTGCTCAGTCAGCTTGTCACGCAGCTTGTCAACTGTCCACTATCCAATGAATAGCACTGTTTGGTGGCGGTTGTTTTGTGACATGCCTACTAACGCAGGACAAAAAGTCATTCTGCGTTAGTATGCACGGCACTAGTGCAGCAGAACAACTCTTTCATGTGTATGGATTTCCATACACACATTCTCCCATACACTATATTCCAATTGGAAATAGAAAGGATCCATTGGGCAGGGAAGCCAAATGATGGCTCATGATCACACCCTATCATAATTAAGTTTCCGAAAACAGAAGACAGAAATAGAGTTATCTCAGCTATAAATCAACAGAGGTCTTTCAGATTTAAAGATCAGATTATATCCATAAAGCGGGATTTATTTTATAATCTGTTACAGAAATGCGGATTTTTTTCAGATATCCAGCAGACTTTATGGAAGCAAAATATAAAGTCTAATCTGTTTTTTTTCCTGTGAAGCTGAGAGTCTTCCTAAATCATCAGATTCTCCTCTATGATTCCAAAGAAGAAGCTATTAAGGAACTCCCTCTTTGACGTCCTACAACCTTTGCAAAGGGCTGACATAGTGGTAGAGTTAAGAACATTCAATTAGAAAGCAGCTGTAGAGGGTGAAAAAATAGAAATCGTTATGTGAAGAAGGATGAGGATATGGTGAAGGCAGAATAGCTCATGGAATATTACACAAGCCAAGTGATATTTGGGATACCACACTTAGTTTTTTTCTTGCGCACATATGGGGTGTTGGTGGTGGTGGTGTAATTTTTTCTGGTTTGGGGGATTTAGGGTTGATTATTTTTGTGAGTAAAAAAAAATCAAGGTTGTACAACAGTATGTTGATCTTTTGACAATATCAAGCGGGATTGGACTAAAGTAAATATGTTTTCACAGTTATGGTTGTATGGGTTCCTGTTTAGCACTTAATAATAATGACATCATTTGTCCCATTAAAAGAGCAAGATTTCTTAAAACACATAGATACATAGACACTGTCAGCAGCAGATAAAGGCCTATGGCCCACCCAGTCTGCCGACTTGAGCTTGTAAGTTCCCTTTAGGTTTTTCTAGAGAACCCCTGACCTCCAGAATTCCCTTATGTTTATCCCATGCATTCTTATATCCTATGATTGTTTCAGCCCCCACCACTTCTTCTGGCAGGGTGTTCCACCTGTCCACCACCCTTTCTGTGAAGAAATTCTTCCTCATGTTTCCTCTGAATCACCTTCTCTCCAACTTAATCCCATGCCCTCTAGTCCTGGAACATCTTTTTTGCTGGAAAATAGTGTATTCCTGCACCCTGTTCCTCCCTATATGGTACTTGTATATCTCTATCACAGCCCCCCTCTCCCTCCTCTCTACCAGGGAGAGCATATTCAAGTCCTTCAGCTTGTCCTCATAGGACTTGTGATGCAATCCCTGTACCATTTTTGATGCCCTCCTCTGAACCTTCACTACCCTGTCTATGTTCTCACATAGGTAAGGTCTCCAGAACTGTACATTGTACTCCAGGTGGGGCCTCATTAGTGTCTTGTATAGTGAAATTATGACCTCCCATTTCCTGCTACTGATGCCCTTGCTTATGCATCCTAGCATCCTATTTGCTTTACCTGCTGCCTTGTCACACTGTTTCCCTTACTTGAGGTCATCAGAGATGATAACCCTAAGGTCCCTTTCCTGCTTGGTGCATGCTATATCCTCACCCCCAACTGATATGTTGTTCCAGGGTTTTTGTGCCCCATATGCCCTATCTTGCACTTCTTTGCATTGAATTTCAACTTCCAAACCCTTGACCATTCTTCAAGCTTCTGCAGGTCCCTCCTCATTCTGTTGACACTCTCTGGTGTGCCTACCCTGTTACAGACCTTTGTGTCATCAGCCAACAGGGAAATTCTGCCTTCTAGGTCCTGCGCAATGTCACTGATGAAGACGTTGAATAGGACTGGTCCCAGCACTGATCCCTGTGGTACTCCACTGGTCACTTTTCCCTCTGTGGAGTGACAGCCATTTACCACCACCCTTGTGGCCTGCTGCCCAGTCAATTACCCACCCACTGCACTACTGTCCTGCCCACTCCGTGATAATAATATGCAACTTGTTTTCTTACAGAAAACATATTTAAATAATCAAGAAGCCCAAAAATTAAAACAAGTCCTAGATGAAACAAATGTTCTGTTTTCCTTCTGATAGAAAACACAGTAAGGTGGTTATAATCAAAAGGCTCAGCCTGCAGTTCAGTGGGTGAGCAACCAGCCACACCTACTTCCTGAACTATAAGCAGTTCCTCCCAACCTCCATCTGACACACTTTCTCTTTATCAGCCAGCGGCTCTGTTGGTTCCTCTTCTCACTCTGGGCCTGTTGCGGCCTTGTCTAGGGCCTTGCCCCCTCCAGTTTGTTTGTGTTCTGGACACTCCTTAGTTTCTGCTAGATGTGTTCCTGTGTTTCTCCTGCTTTGGTTAGTATTTGTTTTGTTTCCAGCTGCTGTGTGCTTCCTTGTGTGCTTGATTTTATGTTTTACTATGTTTGGGCTTTGGTTTTGTGTTTTCTTTTGGGTCTTCTAGTTGCCCTTTATTTGTGCTGTGTTACTCCTTTGCAGTGCTCTACCTCCGTTTCCTCCCCTGCTACCTGGCAAACTCTGTTTTCCTTGCATTTGTTGTATGTTTCAGCTCACATTCCAGACCTCTGCTGCTGCTTCTACTTAATTACCTGCACCTGGTCTAAGCTCTTGCTCTCGGATATCAGCAGCAGGGAGTGGCTGCAGGTACTGCTGCATTTCTGTTGCAACTCCAGGTAATTTGTATTGCTTTGCTCCTTCCTTTATTTGTGGATTTCTTGCTACAGTCTTCATTATGTTTAAAAGTTTATTCTGCCTGTACAAACTTACCGGTTCCCTTTCTTTATCAATATAATCACTCAGCTGCTGCTGTATTTATTCAGCATGCAATCGCACATCATTATTATTTGTGCATACAAACCTATTTCAATTTGCTTGGCCATTCAGTGCTACTAGTTATGCAACATGTTTACTTTGCACTCAGTGGGAATCAGCCTGAGTCTACTCCAGTTCTATATTACTTCTCCATGGGATTTATTACCAACTTCAATACAATCTACCAGTGGCTCTTTAGCCTCAGCTCCAGCTTCAGACCTTTTAGCAGAATATTTCTAAGATTACCTGTTTTGGCCTTTGAGTCCTTATGTTGCTTCACCATCACGTTTCCCTTGTCTCACAGAGCTCTGCTTGCATACAGCCCTTTTGGGGGTTTTAATCTGCTCAAATATGTCTATTTGCATTCAGTGGTACTCAAACCAGAGTCTAATGCAATTTTATATTACTTTCAACATATCATTCAAACCTGCTTAAATGCCATGCACCACACAATTATTCATGAACAACCCTTTTGTGGTTTTTAATCTGCTTCAATTATACTCTGGAGGTCAGCTAAGCTACAGCTGTTGCTATAAACTAGTTTTAAAATCTGCATGTAGGACATGGCACTTTTCCATTGTTTCTTTGTTTTTCCCACAGTAGAGGACTGAGAGGTTGCAGTGGAGAGTCATGACCCTGTGTGGTTCATTTACCTCATGCTCATATACTGCATTTATTGCCAAAATCCTCTGGGTCTTTGTCACCTTTAATTGGCACTTACTGATGGATTGGTTGTCTAGTCTCGCACTGACTAAATGCCCAGATAACCTGAGCTGGGTGTGCATTTCCTACACTAGTACAGTACTGTAGGTTGGTAGGTCAAGCTACTATGCTTCTGTGGGTGTGTTTGTTTACCAGGACCATTGCTATGGGTGTTTACCATGCTACTCATTGCCTGTTACTTACTGCTCTACCATGTATGGCCTGTACTGTTACTAAACATGTTTACTTTGCTGCATGTTGCCAGATATTCTCTGCATTACCTTGTATAGCTTGCTGTATTGCTAGAAGAGATTAGCCAAGCATGCCCATCAGTTTTTTGGCTCTGAGCTCACTCTTGACTGACAGCCTGATTCTACACCCTAGTCTGCATCCTGAGCATGTGATGCCTGGAGTGGGGTCCTTCCTTCTGGCTCCCTGATATCATCATTGTAATCCATCAGGCAACCTATGCCCATAGTGGGAATGTCCTTACTCCAGGTGGAGCTTTATACATTTGTGCACAGCTGCACCTCTTGAAGTGGAATTTATGTCTAGCTGTAAAGGGAGGATATATTGCTATCCTGCGGCTGTAGTATCAACTGCTGAGTCACCTTCAATGCATTCTCCGTATGACTGCTCTTGGTTCACTTGATCTAATAGTAGATCGAACACAGCCAGGTGGTGCTGAGGGTTGAGGCACTGGACACAACACCTTGTATTGCTTGATTGACCCAGGTTTTGGAGTGAGCCTGGGCGCTGGGGGTTGGCAGGAAAGGGAGAGGATTGAGCATCCATCTGACTGCTCTCCTCTCCTCTCCTCTCTCAGGAGAGGGCTACATGGTTGTCCAGCATCACAGCAGTCCCCGATGGCAATTGGGGGCACTGCAGGACATAGACCAAGCGTGTGGGTAGCATGGCAGACACTGGCAGGGTTGCCGTGTGCCTTGGCATCACTGCACACTATGCTCAGGAGGAGGAGGGAGCTCTCAGTAGAACAGAAGAAACAACCAGCTCAGCAGGGTAGGTGTCGGCATCTGACCCCCATGCCCACCACCAGATCCTACCCACCCGGCCTTCCAGTTCCTCCACCCCAGGCCCTCACCTGAAGTGAGTTCAGACCTTAAGAGCACCAAGAAGAGTAGCAGCCCCACCCTGGAGGGGTCAAGCTGGGGGTACAAGCTGTGGAGGGGGAGAGAGGAGGCTTGGGATGGGAGGACCTCAGGTGGGCAGGATCAGGCCAGGATGCCTGAGAGAGGCCCCGCTGGCTATGACTGGAGGGAAAAATAATTAATGAAAAAATAAATAAATAGTAGATTGATAGGTCAAGTGAGTGCCTCAGTGGTCATTCTCTCCTCCTCTAATCTTCAAGGCAGTTTGTTGCAGAGGCCAGTACTTGCAACCCTTCATGGCATTCCCGTTAGAGGGAAAGAATGAGAGTTTCTTCAAAACTGGAATATTTTCTGCTCCCCTTGTTTGGGTTTCAAAATGACAGTAGCAGAGCCATCACTAAATACAACACCCCAAGCCTGGAGGAAAGGTGATCGCGACCTTGGATCCCCAGAGATTTCCTCCTCAAAGGTTTTTTTCCTTTCCTCCATGTGACAGATCATAATATTAGTTAGTTTAGCAATATTCCCTAGCTCACCTAGGTAGGTTCCACTGTTGGGTGGAGATGGATGGTAGCCCTACTAGCCATTCCCTCTTTCTCTCTCTCTCTCTCTCTGTCCTTAGAAAGCCCCTTGCTGTCATCAGTGCAAGCCATATTACTGGAGCTAGCCTGCTAACTTGTGCATCTCATTTATGTTTTATGAAGCTGCCTTTTGCTGCCAGTCTGCTTCTCTACCTCTTAGTCATTGATGACTACAGTTCTTTAGGGGTTCCTTCCTTAGATACTTTTAGCCAAGGGACCCTTTCCATTGCACCTCTAGTGGTGGAACCCTCTTATAGGGTTCTTTGATTTCAGTACCCTTGCAGGGTGGTAATTCTAATGGAATAGAGAGTGTGAATGGCCACAAACATTGTTATACAGTTACACAAGCATAACATTATTCTGGTTGAGAAAGCCATTGAATTGAAAGGCTCAGTCTACAGTTCAATGGGTGAGCAACCAGCCAACCTACTTCTTGAACTATATAAGCAGTTCCTCCCAGCCTCCATCTGACATACTTTTTCTTTGTCCCACCATCCTGCCCATCTCCTCCAGTGGCTTGCCTCTCTATGCCCGGAGGTTCCTTCCTAAGGTACACTTAGCAAAGGGACTGTTCCCATGGCACCTCTAGGGGTAGAACCCTCTTACAGGGTTCCTTGTCTTCATTACCCCTACAGGGTGGTAATTCTTAATGGAATAGAGAGTGCGAATGAACACAAATATTGTTATACAGTTATATAAGCATAACATTATTCTGGTTGAGAAAGCTATTGAATAATATTTTCAAAGAGTTTTGAAGGTAAGATAGAGGAGGTTCACATGGATATGGATGGTAGAAATGTACTACTTAAGGCCTAGGTGAGAGGTGTTCCTTTAATATTGGATTCACTGTATGCTCCATTTAAAAGCTTAATGAGTTTTTATTCAACCATTAACAAACTACTTTTGTGCTGGAATACTGAAGATCTCATACTGAGGGAAGATATGGATTCTCTACACTTGGTTCAAGAAGATAAATCCACCAGGTATTTTAGCTGGGATAATTACAAGTCTTGTTTGTTTAATAATTTTCTCAGTTCTAATATTCTGTTAGATATGTGAGGAGTACAGCATGAAAACTGCAAGGAATATACACATCAGTTCAGTAGACATAAATCACTAGCCAGAATCAACTATAGTATTATTTCTAAAGCACTTCAGCTTTCAAGTTTACATATTTCTACTTCAATAGAACCGTGTATGCTTTCTGATTATAATCCAGTTCATATTCAGATCGATATTACTATCCAATGTACAAAACTGAATACAGTATATGGAGGTTCAATAATGCTCAGTTAAGGGACAGACTCTTTAATAAATAGAACAGACTATAAAGGACTTTTAGACCTTAAATGATACAGAGTACACAGGTATAGTTCAGAATTGGGATACCTTAAAGGCTACCCTAAGAGCTAAAATAATTAATTACACAGCTTGGAAAAATAAAGAAAAGAAAAATAGGAACAAGGAGATCACAAATGTACTAAAATCTCTAGAACAGAAAAGCAGACGTGGTAATGTGGACAAGCAAGAAGAGCATGAGAATCTCAAAAATGTTTCACAAAATACTCAGGTTTCTCAGATAAAATCAGGCTAGATGTGTAAAAAAACCTGTCAATTCCATAGTGAATTCCAAAGGAAACTACTTGCATAAAGAATTAAGGCAAATCAAGAAAACATAGAAATATTTTCAATGTTAAGTTTTACAGATATTATTCAGAATTATATCATACAAAAGGTCATCTTACAAAAGAACAAATAAACTATCACACATAATTCATCAAACCTATTCTTTCAATGGAACAAGAAAAACACATGTTATCTGCCCATATTAAGCAGGGAGAAATCAGAGATGCTTTAAAATCAATGAAAAGTAGTAAGGTGAAGATGGATTTATGCTAGAGTTTATCTTCATTTTATAGATAGTGTGGCCACCTGTTAGAATTGCTTTTTCAACATACCCAAAAGGAGCAGATCATACCTTCTTCTTTTAATAAAGGATACATTTAATTGATTCCAAAGCAAGGTATAGGCACCCAAAAAATGCAAAAGAATACAGACCAATATCTATTAAAATTTTGGCTATAAAATTCTAGCAAAAATTATCAACAGCATACATATGGTACATTTGGATTCTATGTTACATGCTGATCAAGCAAGCTTTGTTTGAGGTAGAACCATCTTTGTAGTACTGTAATACATAAAATTCAATGTATAATAGCATTTTTAGGGCAAAAGAAAACCAAAGCTATTTTGTATCTTTGGATATGACTAAAGCTCATGACATGACTGAATAGCATTTTATGTTCTCCATGCTTGAAAAATGGGGCCTTTTATCAGATATTTTTAAACTCTTATATAAGCAATCTACAACACTATTGAAAATTAGTAATTGTCTTTTAGAAAATATACAATTACAGAGGGGTTTAAGACAAGGCTGTCCCCTGTCTCCCACATGTTTTGTTTTAGTTCTAGAACCATTATTGAATGAAATTAGGGGTAGATACACAGATACATAGATACTGTCGACAGATAAGGACCATTAGGCCCATCCAGTCTGCCTGTTTAAGCTGCCTAATGAAGCGTCCAATGACTCTATCTGTTCATTGAATTTAGCTTTTTCTTCCTATCTCTATTATTCCTTTGTTAATCCAAAAGTGAAAGAGATCAAAATTGGACCAAAAACAGTGGCTTTGAAAGCATAAGCAGATGATGTGTTGCTTATACCGGAAAGTTATGGATACTATAAGAAGGCATTCTTTATGTTCTGGATACAAAATAAATGAACAAAAATCAGAATTGTTACCTTTTAATTATGATATTTTGCAGGAAATAATATCCACAACTAAAGCCCAGATTAAATTTACCGCTATGGACTACCTGGGCATAAAACTCATTAATGATATTAACACTTTATTCTTGGATAATTTTGAGCACTTACTTGATAAATTCAACATAAGATAATGAATTTGGCAAAAAAATACTCTTTCAATATGGGGGACAATTAGTATTCTTAAAATGCTCTTTATTCCATTACTAGGTTTTACATTCCAAGAAATGATTATTCCAATTCACAGATCTTGGTTCCTCAAACTAACCAGAAATTATGAAATCCTTTATATGGAATAATAAAAAGGCCAGAATTTCATGGAAAAAAACTTTTATTTACCCAAGGGGGGGGGGATTGGCCTGCCCTGATCAACTTAATTGTTATCTTTCATTGTGGGTAAAAAAAAGATGACACAGTTAGCATATAGTGACTACACACAAGCATGTATTGAAAGCATAGTTTTTAACAAAAATGCAAACTATGAACTATGAATATTACATAGCAAATATTCGGTATTCGTTTGCTAATTACATTAAATCAAACATAAATCAAACAGTCTCTTGACAAGAAATTTAAGTTCCTTGGCATAATAATATTATCAGACCAAATGTACACATACAGAAAAGGCATGCATCTCAAACTGAATTTGGGAAAACACAAATTTAAAAATTAATGGCAAGGTATGCAAGGGTCCAGGATGGATAGAAAATGGTATAAATAGATGGAATTATTTATCCAGAAACAATAAGTTAATCTCTTGTCCCGATTTAAAGAGCAAATATCATTTTAATAATATTGATTTTTTCAAATATCTTCAATTAAAAATCATTTTCTGAATCATTTCAAGAGATGGTGGGATAGGGCTCAGGAATCAAGCTCAATTATATTCCTTTTACAATATATGTCTAATGCTCACAAAAAAACAGGGCTTAACCACTCCCTTGCAAAAAATGTAAACCAATTATGTATGCAAATATATAAAAAGATAGTATTTTATGTATTTAATTTATTCATTCTCGGATTACAATACATCTGAGCACAAACAACTCATTTGCAAAGGTTCCACATCAGTGGGGAGGGGAGACAAAACATACAAAGGAGGAAAGTACAATGTTTCTAAAACAGTAAAATAAGTGAGTATATATATATATATATATATATATATATATATATACGGATTTTATTGTTCTAAGAGGAGGAAAGCATAGATGGGGGATGGATAAAGATGGAAGAAAGAAAGGTGGGAAGTGGCAGCCATAGGCCTTGTCAAGCTGGTGTAGGGGGAGGGTAGGGGCAGGGGGTGAGGTGGGCAGGGGGTTAAGAAAGGAATGAGATGGCAGCCATAGGCCTTGTCAAGTGGGTGTGGGAGGGGTAGAGGCAGTGGGGTGAGGGGGATGGGGGGATAGCCAGAAGCCTTGTCAAAGTGTGAAAAGGATGGGTAGCCTTGGAATTATTGAGGTAAAAAAAATGGAGACAGATACAGCAAGTTCATATTCAGAACTCCAGTGAAAAATCATTTTATTATCAGTTGCTGACTATACCTCAGCCAGAGACAGATATGTTTAAATAAAGATTATAAACAATGCTTACTATACTCCTTTAAAGTTATTTAGAATGAATTTGAAATCTGATTCAAGATGTTGAAATTGTAATCAAGAGGAAGTGGATATTAGGCCACGCTTTCTGGAAATGCCCGGTAATCTAAAACAGGTGGAATGTTTCTTACAACATCTTAAAGAAATTGGGGATTTCATATGAACCCCTATGTTTTAATAATATTATTCTGGAACACAAAAATGAAACAAAAAATAAGATCATAGTTAAGGAAAATATAATAGCTATTAAAAGATAATTAAAAAAAACTGGAAGCATAGTGTTATGGGCTTTTCCAGGATGTGGTAGAAGCAAGTTTTTCTATCCTATTTATATAATGAAGGATAGTTTGAAAATAAGTTTTTGACATGTATAATTTATAGAGGTATGGGGTTCCAAGATGATCTTTTAGTATTCTGAACTAACTTTGTGAGTCTACAAAGGTACCAAGACTTTACAGGAAATAGTGGAATCACTTTTCAGCTATGTTCTGTCAAGCTGTATTAGGGATATTTAGCATTTTGCTGATTTGTACTATTTTTGTACCAATCTTCTTTATATACCTTGCATGTGTATGATTTGTGTGACTGTGTATTAAGTCTCCTTATCAACCTTGATAATAAAAAAATAAAAACAATTGGCAAAGACAAAAGGAGCAGCGTGGGTGAGGTGCTTCATGTCTGGGCTTAGGTTTCACTGGAAAAGCCTTGAAACATTCCCTCGGAGGAGTTATTGAAATGAAAACTGCATTGAACATATACCTCAAGTCATTTTACCAAGTAGAAGCTGTCTTCAAGCACTGTTTCAAATTCTGTTAGTTTCATAAAACTACATCATTTTACCGAGTAGGAGCTATTTTAAGCACTGTTTCAAATTGTTTCATCTATGAAGGCCTTATAGTAAACTCAGTGGACATTTCTGATATTCATTGTGGTGGTAAGTACAATTTTAGGATTGTAATACATAGTTTATGGCCCTCACAAGCAAATGGTTCTGTAGTGGTTAGTCATTTATTTGATTAGCTTTGAAGAGCCATTACATAGTATATAAAAACACCAATATATTAATTGCAATATAAAATGTGTTTGTCCAACAAACGTTATCCAGAGACAATAACAAAAATCAGTGCATATGTGCAGTCACTTACAGTTTTTCTATAAAGTTATAAAACTACATTTAGAAATGTTGTACAATTCAATATTAGTATATACTCATATCCTGAGAAGAGCTAGTTAAGTTTGACAGAAGAAATTAGAGATTTTTCCAGAAAGGAACCTAGCATTTTTTCCTGAGGTTAAAATATCATGGGCTGAACAGTAGTATGTGAATGGTATCTTCTGGCATTCCTAACTTAAATAATGTTGATTCGTAAATTTGGGATTTCCCTGTATGTCTTGCATTCAGGGGATCTGACTGACAAATTTGAAATCTAAATTTTATATATGCCACTCTTTAATGAGGATCTGTCAGCTTGGTTAAAAAACACTGGTAATCCATGCTTTTTCTTTCCTGCAGCTAACCAAGGGGCTAAACGTAAGAGGTGGCTAATACCCTAAAGTCTTTTTTCTTTCAGTAGTTCACTCAGTTTGGAAAACACCACTTTCTTATAACCTGTATTTATCATAATGCCCAAGTGTGTCAAGGGAAACAAGGAAGCAAGACCAGGGGCTAGAGTCACAAAAAATTGCTAAGGCAACACAAAATGTTGTGTTGTGCTTTGCGATTGCCCAGGTGTCCAAAAGTACTATTCATAGTCAGATAGTGCACCACACTATCTGACTGTGAATAGGGCTAGTCCAAGGCAGCAGTAACCCCAGTGCCACCAGCACTACCCCAGTAGTGCCCCCTGAATACCCTGCCACAGTCCCTGGTGCCATTGGATCCCCCTTCCCCTCCATGATTGCCAATCGCTGGCCCCAGGAATGGAACCAGTCTTCCTGGCATGCCCCCCCATGACTGCCGATTGCCAGGCTGAGTAAAACCAAGAAGATTTCCCTGGTGGCTAGCGGTCCTTCCCTCACCTGATCCCTCACCCAATATATAAAAAAAGTGTCCCTGGTAGCTAATGGTCCCTCCACCCACCTGATCAACTGCCCAATATAGAAAAGACTTTTCCCTGGTGGCTAGCATTCCCTTCCCCAACTGATCACCTGCCTGATAAATGAAGATGTTTTCCCTGGTGCTCAGTAGTCCTTCCCCCCACATGATCTCTCAACTTTTTATTTAAAGAAAGTATCCCTGGTGGCTAGTGGTCCCTCTGCCCACCTGATCACCCACCCCATTCATAATGTTTTCCCTGGTGTCCAGTGGTCTCTCTCCCCACCTGATCACCAGCCCAACATTGCAATCATATTTCCCAGTGTTCAGTGTAATCCCCCAGACCTGATCTACTGTATAGGAAATGTAAGCATTTCTCTGGTGTCTAGCAGACTTTTTCCCTGTCCCTGCTCCCCTGTATAGTGAATGGAACCCTTTCCCTGGTGATCTAGTGGACCCCCCATCCCACCCCCCACAGGTAGTGACCCAGCACCCAATCTCTCCCATCCTGACCCCCAGCCAGTGACCATACAGCCCACCTCACTCCACCATGGCCAGCCACTGACTGAACTGTCACTTAGTGCATACTACTTGTATATATAGTATGAGCTCACTGATTGACAACACACTCTGAGCAGTCAATCAAAGAACACGTAATGTATACAGTACACATTCAGTGACAGTTCAGCCAATGGATGGCTGTGGTGTTGAGAAGAGGTCTGTGCTGGTCACTGGCTGGGGGTCATGATGGGGGAACGGGTGGTGGGTCACTACCTGCCAGGTTGTGAGGGTGGAGTTCCACTAGATCACCATGGAATGGGTTCCATTCACTACACGGGGGCTTGGTGATAGGGAGAAGGGTCCACTAGATACAGGGAAAATTATTACGTATCCTATACAGGGGATTGGGTCTGGTGGGTTACATTGGACACCAAGGAACATGATTGCAATGTCAGGCAAGTGTTCAGGTGGGGGGGGACCACTAGTCACCAAGGAAAACATTTTATTTATTTATTGTGCATTTTGTTGACCCGGTAGGCCCACTGGGCCTAGAAGTCCCTTCTTCAGGGGCGACCGGGAGGAGGGGGGGATACAGATGATAAGCAACTGAAACTGAACCAGATTAAGCTGCTGGTGGTATTTATTTTAGTGAATGGGAGAAATTTGGCCAGGGCACCGAGGAAATTCCCCACTCTTTTTTAATAAGTGCCATGGGATCTTTAGCATCCATCTGACCTACCACCAATCCAGGCAGATGGGACCTCGGTTTAACATCTCATCCGAAAGACGGCACCTCAGAAGTGCAGCACCCCCCTCATGCTGCACTACAGTGTTAGTATTGGGATATTAACCCAAGTGCCAGATGTGGGAACTGAACCCATATCCCTCTGATCTCCCAGCCTCAGAGGCGAGTGTGCTACCTACTGAGCCACTGACACTGTTGACACTATTTTATATATTGAGTGGGTGATTGGGTGGGGGAGGGACTGCTAGCCACCAGGGAAACATTATTTTCTTTTCAGGCAGGTGATCAGGTGGGGGCAAGGACCACTGGGTACCAGGGAAAGCATTTTTATATATCAGGCAAGTGATGGGGTGAGGAAGGGATTGCTAGTCATCAGGAAAACATTATTTTCTTTTCAGGTGGGTCTTTGGGTAGGGGGAGGGACCACTGGACTCCAGGGAAGACATTTTTATATATTGGATGGGTACTCGGGTGTGGGAAGGGACCACTAGCCACCAGGGAAATGTTATTTATAGACTGAGTATGGGTTCTGGTGGGAGGTGGGACCACTGGACACCAGGGAAACTTATTCTTACATACTCAGGCTGGTGATCAGTGATCAGCAGTGGGGACCATTAGACACCAGGGACATGTTATTTATAGATTGGGTATGGGTGGGGGTGGGGGAGGGACCACTAGACACCAGTGAAACTTATTCTTACATTAGCACAATGACTCCACCAACTGCTAGGGTTGCAGGGGATTCAGGGGATTAAAGCAAGGTCTTAGTTGGTGATATTTTCTCAGTGCAAGAGGACCTGAAAGAGGCCTTGCATAGAGCAAATGCTTTGTGTATCAGACAGCGCCGATAGGCAGGTCCCATCTCCCTCATTTGAATAACAGCCCCTCCACACTTTGCCCCAATGCAAACCCAGTTTATGTGCTCAAACTGGGCTTTTGTGAATATCAACTTGGCTCAAAACCTGGTTTGCATTGGTCCAGGTCAATTTAGTATTGATTTAAGATGAGATAACCACCCAGGATGGTGCCCTATATTCTGTTAGTCTATCCGTTCAATATAAGCAAGTTTTGGTAATCAAGAAGGCATACAGTATGCAAAAATCTCAGCTAATAATAACAAATTTCTAGTTTGGGCTGGGGCCTTTAACATTGTCAGACCCAGTTTCCCTCCCATTGTACACCTTGAAATTCCTACAGGGAGTGAAGAGGATTTGTTTCCAGTACTTTCCTGTCTTTCTATTACAGAACTCAACATTTTTAAAGCCCCACAATTCAGGATCACACAGAGGGTTTAAAGTTAAGATTACATTAACTAGGGAGTCACGTGATGCAGGAAGCGGAGTAGCAGGGTCTCCGCGAGCTCCGATCGCCGTCCGCTTATTTTATTATTTTTTTGCGATTACCAGAGGCAGCGCAGGTTTACCGACAGCAATAAGAAGCCAGGGAGGATCCGGAGAGGCGAGCGGATGGAGGCAGAGATGCACAAGCCCCCCCAGGCATACACCGCCAGTGATCCCAGAGAAGGCTGCAAAAAAAAAAACGAAGGCCTCAGGAGCTGCAACAGTGCAAGGGGCAGGCAGTGATCCAAGCGCGGAAGCACCATTAATGCTAGTGCATTTTCTAGAAGAGATTGGCCCCCTGAAAGATATGATGCTGGGCATGGCTGGAGAGATTAAGGAGCTAAAAGGAGCGATATCAGAAATCAAACGTAAGGCCCTGGATAATGAAGTGCGCATTAAATCCCTGGAGGGTACAAGAGAAAGGACTGAGACAGATATAACTAAATTTACCCAGAGGATACAGAAGTTAGAGGTTAAGATAGAAGGCCTTGAGGGTAGGAGCCGATGCAATAATGTGGTGTTCATTGGCCTACCCGAAAAAGCTGAGGGCCAGGAGCCTATAAAATTTCATGAGAATGACAGAAAAATTGTGGGGCCATCACCCTTTGGATCTAAGTTTGTGGTGGAGAGGGCACATCGATCTCTATGCCCTTTCACCGCCACCAGACCCGTCCACAGAGCCTTTTATTGTAAGGTTCCTTAATTACCAGGAAAGGCAACTCCTTATCGACAAAGTAAGAGAAGAGAAGGATGTTTATTGGGAAGGAGTCCGGGTTAGAGTGGCACAAGATCTGCCCTTATCTGTTCACCAAAAAAGAGCCATCTTCCATCCCCTGGTGAAATGGCTAATTGCAGCAGAGTTAAAATTCAGGATGGGGTATCCGGCACGTTTGCAGGTTCTTATTAATAAGGAATGGAAAACCTTTGAATCCTTGGATCTGGCTTTGGCAGCCCTAAGAGAGGCATTTCCAGCACTTTTTAAAGAAACATGATCGGGAACAAGTGTTGCATTGTAGGCCCTGCCATGTTGTGGACTTTATTTAGACTATTGATATTATATACTGTTTATTTTACTCCACTTCCTATATTGGGCATTACTTTATAGTGACTGGTAATTGACCAAAACGAACTACTGTTTTGTTTGTTACAGTTTCATGGAACAGATATCAGATCGGCTGTCTGGAAAAAGGCTCATAGCAGATATATATTTAATTTTGCATCTTGGACATGTACCAGATAAATGTGAAGGAGTTATTCTCACAACAGTGTAGATGTTTGTTTGGGTTTCTGTCCTAATGGCCCCCTCTTTGGTGGAGGGAAAGTTCTACCTTTTTTTTGGGGGGGGGATGTGGTAATTCCTCTGGGGTTTAATATACAATTTATTATGTGGATGTTATCTTGGCTGACTATATATCTGAAGGTGTCAAGACAAGGGATGTGGTGCTGTAATACAAGTTGCCTTTTCATGCAATAAGAGGGGTGAGAGGAGCACGGAGGGAATGTAGGGCATCCTGGTGTCATGGGCCATAAGGCGGAGTGCGTGGGGGTGGGGGAGGGTAGGGAAAAGATGGGGTAATAGGGGAATGGGGAGGATGTATTATAGGGGTTAAGAAATCTCAGTGGGGAGGGTGAGAAACTGGGGGTTTCGAATGGGGGGTGAGGGGGAGGCCACAAGGCAGTCTTAGGGTTTCTGATCATGGCATGGAACAGAGATATACTTACTATATTTCTATTAGGCTCGATGGGATCGGACATTGACATTAAATTTGGCACTTGGAGATGTTAAAGGGGCGTCATAAGTTAAAACAGTATAAGATCCTGAAACACATTGAGGCTATGAAGATAAAGGTGGTTTCCTTCAGAAACCCATTTATTGCAGGATGAGCGATGAGTATGAGAAGAATGCAGATAGGAAATATTCTCTTCTCAGGGTACAACCAATAGTAGAGGGGTAATGATTTTAGTCCATAGACAAGTGCCCTTTACTCCTATCAAAGTGGTGCATGACAGTAAAGGCAGATTTGTTCTAGTCAAGGGTAAACTCTTTAGCCTGGAGATTCTATTGGGTTCGGTGTATGGCCCAAATTCCAATAGCCAGGATTTTTTAGCGGTACTGCAAAAGGCACTTTTACCATTTGCGCATCTTCCTATCATAATAGGAGGTGATTTTAATCTGGTGCTGGATCCCATGTTAGATCCAAGGGCAACCATATAGTCTTTACTCCGGATGTTTTGGTCTTTAATGATTTGCTAATTCACCTAGGCCTGGAGGATGTTTGGAGGATGCTTCACCCTAGAGTAAGGGAATATACTTTTTTCTCTCAGGCTCACGGTTCAAGATCCCGTATAGATTATATGTTAGTCTCCCGGAGGTTGCTTAAGGGGTTGGCAGGGGCCGAAATTGTGATAGCACCCCTTTCTGACCACTCTATGGTGGAAATGGTTGTGGCCCTTCCTTCTGCTACCCGAAGGGGTGGCAGGTGGAAGGTAAACAATCAATTGTTGAGGTGCCCAGAGTTGGTCAAGGATTTGACCTCGAAAATAGATGAATTCATGGAGACAAACACAAGTGAAGAGGTGAGGCCTGATATTCTCTGGGCGGCCTTTAAGGCATATATTAGGGGGTTGCTGATCTGTCAGGCGTCTAGAAAAAAGAAAGAGACCAATTCTAAAATTTTGACCCTGCTAAATCAAATGAAGGTCCTGCAGGATGCTCTGGCTGTTAACCCCCGAGAAGAGACTGAAACTAAATTAACTCAGGTCAGGAACACTTATCTCAAATTGTTGGGTGATCAGGCTGAGTTGGCAATTATTAAAACAAAAGCCAACTACATCGACCAGGGCGATAAGCCCGGTAGGTTTCTGGCTAGAAGGCTGGCTCAAATGGAAGCATCTCGTCTGGTAGAGGGATTATGGTCGGAGCAGGACAGATCCATCAAGACAAACCCGGATGATATAATTCAGATTTTCAGAAGTTATTATGAGGATCTTTATGGCCCTATGAGTGTTCCCCCGAGTCAGGAAAAAATCTCTTCCTACCTAGAGGAAATTTCCCTACCGAAGTTAGGGAGAATAGAGCAGGAGATACTGATTGCTCCCATTACTTATGGGGAAATAGAGAAGGTAATTAAAAGTTTACCAAACAATAAGACACCTGGCCCTGATGGGTTCTCACCAAATTTTTACAAGGTTTTTTCTCCCTCCTTAGTCCCCATGTTGGCCAGGCTATTTCACCATATTCTTTCTGGAGCGGTGGTGGATAAGTATATTTTCGAGGCTCTTATAGTGGTGTTGCTTAAGCCAAATAGGCCTCCAGAGAAGCCTGATAGTTACAGGCCCATTTCTCTTTTAAACTACGACATAAAGATCTTAGCCAAGTTACTTACAGACAGGATGAGGAGAGTGGTCCCTGGGTTGATAGGGGCAGAGCAAGTTGGCTTCATGCAAGGCAGGTCATCGATAGACCATTTCAGGACTCTTGCTCATGTCTTCTCAGCGTCCGAGGGGTCAGCAATACCTCAGGTGTTGGTCTCCTTGGACGCCAAGAAGGCATTTGACAGGGTACATTGGGGGTTTTTGTTTCAGGTATTGAGTGCGTTTGGTTTTCCTGAAGCTTTTATTGATTGGATCAGAGCGTTTTATACTGATCCGACGGCCAGAATTGTATGCAATGGGATTATTTCCTCTCCCTTCCGATTACAGGTGGGCATGAGACAGGGATGCCCCTTATCCCCTCTCCTTTTTAACCTTTATCTTGAACCACTGATTAGGCGAATAATTGTCTCGAAGGAGATTAGGGGTATCCAAATTAGGGAACACACTATTAAGGTGACAGCGTTTGCTGATGACCTGTTAATCCATGTTTCTAAACCAGCATCTTCGATTTCTGCATTACTAGAAATTATTGGAGAGTTTAGTAGGTTAGCTAATTACAAATTAAATCAAGGCAAGACTGTGGTGTATCCCCTAAATAATAGGGTCCTTAAATCAGATGTGACCAAATTTGGCTTGGAGTGGAGCCCTAAGTCTCTGAAATATTTAGGCCTCACCCTAACAACTAACTCCGAAATATTCCGTACTCTCAATTTAGACAACCTGGTGCATACTGTAGAGTCAGATTTGAAAAGGTGGGCACATTTACCTCTTTCTCTGTGGGGCAGAATTAATGTGATAAAGATGAATGTATTCCCTAGGTTATTTTACCCTCTGTGCAATCTTAACATATGGATTCCGCTAGCATGGTTTAGGAAGTTGCATGGGCTCTTGGCTGACTTTATTTGGAACCACAAGAGGGCAAGGATGGCCTATACCAAATTGGTGGTTCCACGGACCCAGGGAGGCTTGAGGTTGCCTCAGCTTGCGTTGTATTTCTGGGCGGCCCATATGAACAGATATGGTAGATGGATGTTTTCATCGGTCCATGGTTCTGTAGGGGATTATCTCCCACTCTGGGTAAGTTTGGAGATTAGTTTAATTAAGGCTTTGGGATATAATCCAGAGGCTGTATTATATAGTAGCCTAAAATCTCTACCCCAACTCAAAAATACACCTATTGGGGTGTCTCTTAGGGTGCACGACCAAATGTGCAACTTCCTAGGCTACAAGTATACTCTAGATGGTTTCCAACCAATTGTAGGACACCCCCAGTGGCGTATCACCAATCGGATGATTACCTCTAGCTGGCTACCTGAGCTGGGCGGGTGTAGATGGGCAGACCTTCTCAATGAAGAGGGTAATCCGCATACGGTAGCTAGAATAATGCATGAGTTCAAGTTGTCGGGCAAGGTAGCATTCAAAGTATATCAACTAAGACATCTCCTGGTGCAAAAAATGAAGATAGGGGGTCTGGTTGCATCTCGTGGGGGCTTTTGGTCGGAACTCAAGCCAACCATAGGTTCCCCTCATGCAATTTCTAAAATTTATAAAGTGTTGTTCCATCAGGGTGTTAAGGATAATATAGCTCCCGCCTCCTATTGGGCTAAGGCCTTTCCCAAAGCTACATTTGAATGGGCCAGGATCTGGGGGGATTGTTACAAATATTTGCGACAGGACTGTCTTAGATTAACCCAATTTAAGTTTTTTCACAATATCTATTATATGCCCCAGAAATTAGCAGACCTGAAGATACTGCAGGAGCCCAAGTGCTACAGATGTGGCTCAAGGGAGGCTGATCTGTTGCATATTTTTTGGAATTGCCCAAGTGTTGCCATGTTGTGGACAGAGATAAAAAATAGAGCAGATCCTTTGTTGGGGATTGAGGAACTGTTCATACCGGAGGTTTGTATATTGGGGGACCTGTCCTGCTCCTCGGTTAAACTGAAGAAGTATTATATAGCCATGAT
The DNA here is from genome assembly GCA_016271365.2 of Neoceratodus forsteri. NCBI lineage: Eukaryota > Metazoa > Chordata > Ceratodontiformes > Ceratodontidae > Neoceratodus > Neoceratodus forsteri. Next base: position 758,731,637 of record CM057455.1, on the reverse strand, counting down.
CTCTATCACTGTAAAGAGATTAGTTCTCAGACATTGGAAGGACTCAATTAGCATTGGGTATACAGAATGGTTGAGAGAGTTGTTAATGAACCTTAGGATTGAAAGAACAATAGCAATATTGCAGAACAGACTGCCTCTTTATGACCAGATTTGGTCTCGATTCGAGGCGGCCTACGCTTAGTACTCTGGTGCTGATATCCATGCCATCCAGTTTTTCTTTTCTGTTGTGGACTGCCTTGTGGAGGGGCGGGTGGAATAGTTCTTTTTCCTCGTTTTCCTTTCTCTGTTGTATTTTTCTCATTTGTGGGGAGGGGTGGGGAGCCAGGGGCTCAAGTGTGTAATCTGAATGCTTAAAGGTTCATATTGTAATTGTCTAAGCTGTAACTTTGAGGTTGGTTAGTTACAACTCCTGTGCCTTATACTAGATTGTCTGATGAAAGATTACTCTGTATTTTGTTATTTATGGGGGTGGGTGGTTGGGTGGTTGGGGGGGTGAGGGCTTGCTGGTTTTCTTTTTTGGGTTTGGTCAAATGTTGGTTGATATGTGGAAATGGCCTGTAAGCTGCTTTACCCCCATTATGGATAAAAGTCAATAAAAAGTTAATGGCAAAAAAAAAAGATTACATTAACTGCTCTAATGTCTGCCTGCACTACATTTTCACCATATATCCTATTGAATCTTCCCAAAGTCATTAGGACTGAATCTAGTTATTTTGTTGTATAGAGGATCCAGCTATTCCAGTTCAAAGAGAAGACCCAGCCTAGATATACAGTACATATTTTTTACATCCCCTATCATTTTGCCATCAAATTTCCATACAAATGACAAAGACGATCTAGTCCCAAACTACATTACTTTTGTTTTACTTAAATTTTGTTTTAGTTTGGAGGACATATAGAACTGACCAAAGTGGTTCAATAAAGATTAGAGGTCAACCTTAGTTAATGAACATAAAACAATATCGTCTGTGTATGCTAGGGTAGAAATGGATGCCTTACAGATTTTTAGAGAATTAGGCACACATGCTGATATGGAGGTTAAGACATTATTTAAATACATTATCGTTCCTGAATCTGTTTTGCACCTGTGAAGCCCTGTTGTTTGTTTGGAAAACAAGAGCTGCAAGAACGATCCCTGCATTTATGTGCCAGTGCTTCTCCAACAGTAATTTACTTGCTCGGGACTTTAAAATCAGTTTCCCTATCTGGAACAGCTGTGAGAGGGCTGTCCAGTGAGCGGCTGATGCTGGAGGAGGAGGGGCAGGTCAGCGTATAAAACACTTGCGTTATCGCTGCGTGAGTGTGGGTGACGCGAGTGTCACTTGGAAAAAATTTTTTGATCTGGACATTACGGGAATATTATGAGTTTCAAAATTGCAAGTAAAATATAGATATTTATCTACTTATAGTTTCAAGAGATTTATAATTGTAAAATATCTGTAATTTTGGGTGGAATAAACTGGATACTTGAAGCTAGCAGCTAAATTTGTAGTTTTGGGTGGGTAATTTAAAAATAGACTACTCCGGTTTGGTTTGCAAAAGGATAATTTAACAGGTGATAAAAATGGGTATTACTTTGAAACTAGTTATCTTAGTTTTGATAGTTTATGCAGTTGATGATGTTAAATTCTCCTGTTCTAAATGTTTTGATAATAGGGATAATGTTATGTATTCACAAAGCAATTTGACAAAGGGCTTTTTCACTTCACATTATTCAAATAATTTAAGTGGGGGGAATCTCAGGTTTGAGGACAATGTTCAAGAATTGTATTTTATTTCAAAGAAAATGATTTCATTGCTGCTTTGTTTCCAATGTAATTATAAGACCATTTTGTCTGTTCATACAATTATGGTTTTTAATAAGTCATTATGGTCTTATAAGAAGGGTTTGATGTTTTCAAATAGAGTAAGGAAATTAATATTGTTATTATTGCTATTATCAGGTACAGTACATCCAAATCCAGGTCCTCAGATGGATGAACCTGGTGAAGATAAGAGTTTATTAAGGCCTTCTCTTCACATGGTTCATCTAAATGTAGCTAGTTTAATAGCAAAAAAAACAGTTTTGGAATGCTGGGTTTTGAATAACAAGTTTGATGTAGTTGCTTTGACTGAAACCTGGTTGTCTAATAATACTACTAACTCTAAGATTTTGTTACCAGGATATTCTATTTTTAGGAAGGATAGGGTAGGTAGAAGGGGGGTGTTTATTTTATGTAGCTAATCATTTGTTAGTGCAGGAATTAAATATCATATCAGAAAGTAAAATGTTTGAAACAATTGCTATTTCTATTTCATTTGGTAATAAAAAAGTTTTGACCATCATAAATGTTTATGTTCCACCTGATAAATCAAAGGAGGGGGTTCCTGCTTTTTTTAATTGTATTCAAAATTTATCATTAAGGGAAACTATTTTGGTTGGTGATTTTAATTTGAATTGGTTGTCCCCAGCAGAACATGAGATTAGAACTACAGTTATTGATTTAGGGTTTCAACAATTGATAGACGGTCCCACCAGGGTGAATTATAAGACAGGGTATTCATCAACCCTGGACTGGATAATTACTAATAGTCCATCACATATAGTTAATTGTGGGATTCTTCCTGATGGGATAAGTGATCATAGTCCTATATTTTTTGATTGGTCAGTTAAAATGCATAAAAAAGATGCTAGGATAGTAAAGTATAGAAGGCTTAAGGACTTAAATGAGTGGAGGTTTTTTGAGGAAACACAATTACTTGACTGGTCATTTCTGGATAATATAACCGATATAAATGAAGCATATCTTAAATGTTGTAATTATTTTATTTTTATTTGTGATAAATTAATACCAATTAGATCTGTTAGGGTTAAGGGAAATAGTAATGTCTGGTTTACCTCTGGTTTACTGACATTAATTAGGGAAAGAAATCAAGCATAGAAAGTTTATAGAAGGACTAAACAATTGGATCATCAATTAGTTTATAAAAAGCTTAGGAATAAATGTCAATTAGCAATTCGTGCAGCAAAGAAGGATTATTTTAAGAAAAAAATTACAGAAGTTAAGGGGAATCCAAGTGCAACTTGGAATATAATTAATCAGTTAATGGGTAAATTTAAGATGAGTGAAAATTGTGTATTGGAGAGGGAAGGTAGCATTATTATGGACCATAAAACTGTTGCTGAAATTTTTAATTTACATTCTATTAATTTGGATAGGTATAGTTCCAATGTGGGTAGTATGGGTAGTTCTTGGAGCCATTTGGATGCAGTTGTGCACTTAAATTGTGATGGAATGGATGGGGGTGATAATATTCCAAGATTTTATTTTTGTTCATTACAAACTAAAGATGTGATTGAGTTTGTGACTAAAATGGATCCTAGGCCATTTAGGGGATCTGATGATCTTGATTATAGGGTATTGAAAAGAGTTATTTATACTGTTGCAGGACAGTTGACAAAATTGTTTAGTTATTCATTATGTAATGGAGTTTTCCCTGAAGTGTGGAAGAGTGCAGTGGTAATGCCTATTTATAAATCAGGTTCAAGACTGGATCCAAATAATTACCATCCAATTTCAATGCTTGCCCCTCTTTCAAAAATATTAGAGAAAATAGTTTCAGTTCAGTTAATTGATCAGTTGACAAAATACAAACTTTGGTCATATTCACAACATGGTTTTAGGTCTAATCACAACACAGAGACAGCCTTGGTGAGGTTCACTAGTCGAGTCATTAGGGCTATTGATAGTGGAGACACTGTCATGGTGGCTTTTGTGGACCTCACCAAGGCTTTCGACCTAGTGAATCATGAGGTACTTTTGAAACAGTTGTCTAATCTAAAGTTGTCTGAATGGGTTATTTCATGGTTTAGGGATTATTTGGTTAACAGGAATCAAAAGACTTTAATTAATGGTATTTTATCTGATTCGTCTCCATTGAAATGTGGAGTCCCTCAGGGCTCTATTTTAGGTCCTTTGCTTTTTTCTTTATTTTTAAATTCATTAGCTTTTAATTTTAAAAAGACTGAGTTATTGCTATACGCAGATGATGCAGTTTTGTTTTGTTTTGGCTCAGATTTTCAGTCATTACAGAAAACATTACAGTATGATTTCAGTTTGATTCATTTTTGGTTCGATAAACATAAATTGGTGCTTAATTCAATAAAAACTAAGACAATGATATTTTCCCATCCTAGGAGAGTGCAAAGTCAAGAATTAAAAATTATTGATAATTTGGGTAATGAAATTGAACAGGTTAGGCAGTTCAAATATTTGGGAGTACTAATTGACTGTCATTTAACATTTGATTGTCATGTAATAGAGTTAATGAGTAGGGTACATAAAAGGTTGGGATTTCTTTATCGAATTAAGGACAATTTGACCTATGTTGTTAGATTACTGCTTACACATAGTCTATTACTAACCATGATGGATTATGGGTCTATAGTATATTCATTTACTTCTGAAAAAGTTTTGGCCAGACTCCAAGTAACATACCATTCTATTCTGCATTTTGCTACTGGACAATCAAGGCTTACTCATCACTGCTTACTTTATAAACAATTGGGTTGTTTATCATTAAAGGGGAGATTTAATTTTAGGGCTTTGGTATTTTTGCATAACGTTTTCTTAGGTATTTCTCCGTATAGTATTCTTAATTTGTTTCCAAAGAATATTCCAGGTAGTACAAGATCGCAGAATATGGAAGGGTTTCAGGTTCCTTTTTGTCAAACAGCTTTTGGTCAAAATTCGTTGAATTTTACAATTGTTAAGATGTATAATCAACTTCCTACAAATGTGATAAGACAACATAAATTGGCTATTTTTAAGTATGAACTTAGGAAAACTTTGTTAGAAAAGTCAAATTGTAAATGTTATGTGTAATGTGTATTTATATTGTGCTATTGTTTTAACTTGTTTGTATGTTTTGTCTAAACTGGTCATTTGTGAAAATGGGCTTGTCCCACAGACTTACCAGTATAAAAATAAATAAATGAAATGAAAAAATGACATTATAAACGGAACAGTAAAGGTACAAGAAGACTTGTTTAACCCCTTTGTTTGAAAAGAAAGGTTTAGTTGCTTGACCATCCAAGAAAAATCTTATTCTGGTCTATTTGTCTGAATGCAAGAAATGTATATGTTTAAACCACAATCCAGACCTAATTTGTCAAGTTTATTACATAAACTTTTATGAGACAAAGAATCAAAAGCAGAGGGTAAGGTCAATAATGACCACATATACTCACATTTATTTGTATAATAACTGGTGACCCCCGTTATCAACCCGTTTTTGAGTACTGTAAAAAGTCGTATCAACCCGCAGGTTGATACAAAAAAGACTTTTACAGTCTCGAGCCAAGAAGCCTGCAGCACTCGCATTCCATACTAATTAAACAGATTGTGGCACCACAAGATGGTTCTCCAACCATAGATTCAAACTCACAGCATAACTTCCATTTAAAAAGAAACATACAGATCCAAATGAGAAAGTGTAATAATTTGAAATGAAGTATTTACCAGCTGAAAATCTCTCCACTAAGAGCACACTTTTCCCCGACTAACCCTTATCGTTTCCACAGCCGGCATGAACTTTCACCTCATTTCTACAGCGACTGGAATGATCCGACCCATTGAGATGATGAAACAACACACACTGAAGCTGAAGGACTTGGGCAAATGATTTAAATTGAAAAAGAGTTTTTTTCTAGTTATTTGATATATATTTTTTTTACTTCATTGCAACAATTGTGATTTACTTGACCCATCAACTTTACCCAATTCAAACCCACGACCATAAGGTAATGTAGTCTTTTTGCACCAGTTATTATAAAAAATAAAACATATGTAGTGGGTTGACATGCATTTTTTTTCACACCCTCAGTGTGTGATCATAGTGAAACCTTTTGAGCTTCACTCTTGAGGTTTCTCTATTATCACATATCTTGGGTGTGAAAAAAATGCATATCAACCTATTACTTATGCATTACTCTCTATGAACAATGTGTTCCAAAACAAAACAGTGGTCCAGAGTAGAATGTTCAGACCTGAACCCAGCTTGTAACTGAGATATATTATTCTCAGCAGTCCTTTTTTGTAATTATATAAGAATAACTTTATTGAAGCTGCAGTATCTAACAGGTTAATAAGACAACATGAAATCAGATTGGTTCTATCACCTTTTTTTTTTTAATTTAGGGGAAATAATGTTCCCCATCCATGAGTAGGGATACTTTTGTAAGAATATATGAGTTGTATATGTTTACCAAAAGCATTGTTTACCATCTATCATTTGAAATATAAGCTTAATCAAGGACTTGATCAGGACCAACAGCTTTACTTAAATTGAATGAGTTTATGGCAGCATTTACTTTTCTTAACATTATTTAAGAAATGCATGAATATTCCTTGTCTGTACTTGGACCTATACACTTATTTTGTACATCGGAATCAAAGAAGGATGCTTTATAATGAGTTAACCAAACCTCTGGAAATATTTAATCAGGCATCCGGGATATAGATAGAATGGGGAGGATAGCAGAGGAGGGGAGCTGGGGAAGCTAGTACACTTGGGTCCCAATAGTCTAGTGAACCAGCCTATGGAAGCAGTAAAGCAGAACTTTAAGAAGTTGGGGGACAGATTAAATGTGCACTCAACTTCCCAGGCCTTTTTTTGAGGTCCTTTCTGTGTGGAATAGGGGAAAGGGAACAACAGAGTCAAGAAGGAAGAGATTGAGAAGTTTAATGGGTGGATGAAAGGTTGGTGTCAGGAAGAGTGGTACTGTTTTATGGGAGATTGGTGGTGGCTTCTGAGACAGGAGACTATTCAAGGATGATGGTCTTCACCTGATGAGAGATGGAGCCAGTTCCTTGGAGCAGAGGTTTGATGTTTACAATTGATAGTTAAACTGACTGCAAGGGAAATGGATGCTAGGGGAACCAAGTAGAAAGCAGAGTGGCTGGGCAACCTACTGTAACTAAGGCTTTTTCTGAACAGAGGACTAATAGCAGCAAGGTGGGTAACAATAAAGTTGAAGTTCAAATTAGGTGAGAGGAAGATGCCAAGGAGGGAGGGCTGGCAATGCCTTGACTGAGCATGAAAAAAAGTTAAGGAGACTATGGAAGGATAAGGGAGAAGGAATAGAAAAAAGTAAGAGGAGATCAGGAGAAATATGGAAAGGAGTCTGCCGCAATGACAGGTGTTTAGGAAATAAAATTAATCTGGTTCAGGAAATGGTGGTAGACACTGAAATGGGTCTAGTAGCCATCACAGAAACGTGGGCCACAGAGGAGGCTGCCCCAAATACCTTGATCAGCCTGAGATTGGTGGTTGGAAAGTTAATGGAATTACTGCTGAAGGAAAGGATTGTGGAATATCTTGAATCCAGGGGGTGACCAGACCCAATGTAGCATGGTATCACAGAGGAAGGTCATGTCAAATGAATCTGATAGATTTCTTTGACTGAGTGACCAAGAAACTAGATAAGAATGGAACAGTGAATGTGGCCTACTTAGATTTCAGTAAGACCCAGAAAAAAAAGAGATGATTTGACACCATTTATTGACCAACATAGACGTTACAAAAGAAAATAGGTGCTTTAGCTTTCAGACTACAACGAGTCCCTCATCAGAAACTAATGGCAGTTGTTTTGGAATTATACATTCTATTATCACACAGATCATACATAAAACCAGATTTAAAAAGTTCTGACAATTCCATTGGCCAAAAATCCATTCAAAGATGAACTTAGAAATAAATGGGAAGCACACAGTCTAACCGTTTGTTTCTCATTTTTACAAGAAGACATTACAAGGCCAAATGTCAACAAACCAGATATCAACATCCTTAAAAGGTCCATAAAACATCACTGAGTGTCATTTTTAACTATGCATGAGTGAGTGTGTTTGTGTATACATGAAGAAACTAAATCTTATTAGCCTAAAACTGGCATTTGAAAGTTAACCTAAACAACATCTCATCCAAAAGGAAGGTATTACAAGGTCAAAGTTACAGAATGAATCACCCTTTATCTTGAGAGAAGAAAGCCAGAACACTCTGAATTAAAACTAAGACATGTGGTTAGAATAAAAAGCAATAATATGCTAAGGGCTTCTAAGTACACCATGGTAAAAAGTCCTCTGAAAAAAAATCCCTTAGTCCATTGCAAATGAGTTTAAAGATAAGCTGCCCTACTTAAAAATAAACATAAACAAACTGTACCACACATTCATACAGTGTGAGCCCTATCAGGAGATGTATGCCTTCCATATGTTAAAAAAGTTAATATTATCCATTAATGTCAAAACCCACACTGCTACTGTATAACATGACCTTTCTAAAATATTGTTTAAAATGCCAAGTAGTAATGTATCATTAAAAATCAAACCTAACAAAGACTCCCCAGAAACTGAGATCCTGTCTTCAATATGTTAATATGTTCATTGTTTTATAACGTGTCAATCTGCTGTATATAGGCTAACATCCTAGAAATCTGAAACAAACCAAAGGGAATTACCCCCCCCCCCCGAGAAACACCAATGTATTGATAACTAGTCAGACCGAATCATATATCCATTTTGTACCTGAACAAATAGTCATCACACAATGTAACCCCATCATGTCACTTACTAGATGTCAAGAGTCTGTGCACATGAAAGGAACAGACACAACACTAGCTACCTAGTAAATGATACACTGCACCTAAATTGTCCATGTATGAAGTTTGAACATGTATCTGTCTATAAGCTTTACCCTATACCACCAACCCACCCACCCACCCCCACCCTAATTTTTTGGGGTGAAACCCAACATTATAATAACCAGTTAAAAGGGATTTTATATCCAACTAGTATTAAAACATACAACAAAAACACAGTGTACTCCCATTATACATCCATTCATTGTTCCTGAAGTCAGTGAACGTTTAAGTAGTGTAATGTGATATAAAACCTAAATTAGTGTTCATATCATCTCTCACCATATTGAGAAATAAAATGAGCTTGATCTCAAAAGCCCATCTCTGTTGTGCATTTTTCAAATGTCCTTTCAAAACCAAGACCGACTGATCTGAGATAGAGCGATCAGACTGAGAGAAGTGATGTCTCACTGGTTTTTCAGTCATCTTCATTTTATTAGCATGTCTGTGTGAGGTCATTCAGGTGAGGAGAGGTTGTCCTGTCTCTCCCACATACCCTGTTTGTGGACATCTCTTGCACTGAATGAAATAAACAACATTCCTAGATGCACATGTATAATCCCCTGTATTCAGAATTGCAGTACGGCATTCAACACCGTTTCACATAGGAGACTAGTAAGCAAGCTGAGTAGCTTAGGAGTTGATCCAAAGGTGGTAAACTAGATAAGACGCTGGTTAAGAGATAGGCAACAGAGGGTGGTGGTAAACAGTGTTCTTTCCAAAGAAGGGAGGGTGACCAGTGGAGTGCCTCAGGGATCAGTGCTGGGACCGATCCTCTTTAATGTCTTTTGTAAGTGATATTAAAGAGGAGCTAGAAGGTAAGGTCTGTTTCTTTTCAATGGCACCAAACTCTGCAATAGAGTGAATACTCCAGAGGGGTGAAAAGGATGAGTAAAGATCTGAGAAAACTAGAGGAGTGATCAAATATATGGCAGCTGGGTTTCAATGCAAAAAAGTGCAGAATAATGCTCTTAGGGCACAGAAACCTAGGGGCAAAGTACAAAATGGGTAGAGTGGTATTGACAATCACCAAGCAGAAAAGAAACCTGGGCCAATCATATCTGATGACTTAAAGGTGGACAGGCAGTGTGACAAGGCAGTAGGAATGGCGAGTGGGATGCTGGGGTGGTACATAGGGAGGGGTATCATCAGCAAAAAGAGGGAGGTAGTATTGCCTCTATGTAGATCACTGGTAATACCTCACCTAGAGTATTATGGCCAGTTCTGACAGCCACATCTCCAGAATGACATAGACAGAATGGAGGTGGTATAGAGGAGGGCAACTAAAATGGTGCAGGTCTGCATCAAAATCCCTATAGGGATAGACGAAAGGACCTCAATATGTACACCCTGGAACAGAAGTGGAAGAGGGGAGATAGGATAGAGACTGTTAAATACCTCATGGGGGTAAATAAGGTACAGGAGGGGAGTATTTTCCAGATGAAAAGGTGCTCAAGAACAAGGGGGCATGCTATGAAGCTGGAGGGGGGTAGATTCAGGAGAGATATTTTATTTCATTTTATTTTTTTATTTAGTTTTTGTTTACTGGGTGGATGTGCTAGCCATAGCAATGACTATTTTCAGACTCGACCCAGGAGGTTATAGGCAAAATAGTACAGTCACAAAGCACAAGGTGAGATAACAACAACAGGGGTACAGTTTTGACATTAACAGTAAGGTACAATTAATGGATTACAATAGAAGATACAGTTTTAACAGCGAGACAATTGAAATTACAACATCAAGGATACAGTTTAACTGCAAAGCATAGTTCAACTAGTGGATGAGGTAAATAACAATAAAACACCTGCCATATAGGAAAAATAGTACAGGACCAGTGTAAGTGCCAGCAGCAGAAACAAAAGAAATAAGAGCTAATATCAATCAGTAATATCAACATTATAATTTGACAGTATCAAGCAGTGGTTGTCAGAGGTATGAGGATAGATCACAGCAGGAGCATTAGAGTGAGACAGTGAGAAAAAGCCTAGGGAGGAGCAGAAACAAGGCAAGGTTATGTGCAGAAAAGGAACAAAGAGTGCTAAGAGACCACTAGTAGGAGGAGAAAAGAGCTCATAATCAGGCAGTTACAGACAGGAGAAAACTAGGGGGATTAAAATATATGAAAGGGGTAGGTTTGCATAGGTGAGATTGATTCATTTTCTTAAAGAGGGACTGGCTTGGTGCAGACCAAACCACTAGAGGAAGGGAGTTCCAAAATTTAGGAGCAGCACAGAAGAAAGCGTAGGTTCCCTTGGAGGTTTTATGTCTTGGAATGTGAAGTAGGGATTTATCGATGGATTTTAGGCCACAAGAGAATGACTGGGGAAGAAAAAGGGAGGCAAGAGATACAGGGACATTGGTTCTACTGATGTTATCCAAAAGTGAACCGAAGGAGAGAAGCCAATAGTGTGAGTGGGAAGGCCAGTTTAGATCAGCATACAGCTGGCATCTATGTTTGAGTCACTGGGATGCCGAGGCGTAGCAACAGATGATGTTGTATGTAGTATCCATCTGTGAAAGGATGCTTTTGAGGCTTTAATATAAGTTACTACACCATCGGTCAGAGAGGGAAGCAGAATACCTCTGGCAATAGCTAGTCTAGCCGAAGGTGACAGGATGTGAATAGTCTTATAAGCCAGCCCGATTTTGGAGTTTACAGACTTACATGTGGCCAGGATACATTGGTTGAAGTCAAGAGAGCCATCAAGCAGGACTCCAAGGTATTTGAATGAGCTTACCTTCTTCAGTAGAGAGCCACTGAGACAGGAGACACTGAGCTGGCTTTGAGCTGTCCTAAGTTTAGCCACAGTACCAAAGATCATGGCCTGCGTTTTTCCCATGTTAAGTAGGAGCTTGTATCTGGAGATCCAAGTCTGAATATTGTGAAAGGCAGCAGAAAGTTTAGGGTTTATTTCTGATATACACTTTGAGCTATGGTACAGTACAAGGTCGTCCGCATACAGGAGAGATGAGCAGTGAGGGATGTTCCGAGTAATGTTGTTGATAAAAGTAGAAAAAAGAAGAGGACCCAGGATGGAACCCTGAGGAATTCCTATGTTTATGGATGCTTGACCTGATATGGCAGAGTTGAATTTAACTACTTGAGCTCTGTCAGTGAGGTAACTATTAAACCAGGTGACAGATTGAGGTGAAAAGCCAAGAGATGAGAGACTGGAGAGCAGTAGAGGGTGGTCAACCAGATCTAAGGCATATGAGGAAGTACTCTTCACAGAAAGAGTGGTGTATTCCTGGAACTGCCTTCCAGTGGAGGTGGTGGGGGTAAAAACAGTGGTGGGATTCAATAATGCATGGTATAAGCACAAATATTGGAAAGGAAGGGGAAGGGAGAAGGAGCTGTATATTGGGCACGGTCTGCAGTAATAGCATAGGTAGGGATAAATTAAGATTATAATTAGATTAAGTGTCTACTTTTCCATTTGCAGATTGCTTTTCCATTTGCAGATCATACTGTAAAGCCACTAGAGGACAACAAGATGTGTAGGTTGCAATCCTCTTGCCACTGCTCCACCCTAACACTTCTCTCCTGCGTCATTCATACCTAAATTCTCTGCCTTTGGCCCCTCTCTGTAGTGTCCCATGCAGCATCTCCCAGACTATCACTAGGCATACAACGTGGCATCCAAACCAGGGTTCAAACCAGGTATTTTTCACTTCAAAGCTCCTCGGGTGGTGCACTGGCTGTGTCATGGCTTTACAGGCAAAAAGTCAGGGGTTTGATTCCTAGATAAGGGGACTTGTGTACTGTATTGTCCAAGAGGGTAGCATCTTTCAGAAAAAGAGACGTGCAAGAACAAGGGGACACAATATAAAATAGAGGGGGGGAGGTAGTTTTGGGGTAATGTGAGGAAGTATTTTTTCACAGAGAGGGTAGTGGATGCATGAAACAGCCTTCCTGAGGAGTTTGTGGGGTGTAAAACTGTGGGAGAATTCAAGAATGCATGGGACAGACATAAGGCAATTCTTGTGGGGGGTAGGAAGAAATATGCTGTTGGTTAACTAGGATCTGAGGCCAATCCTGTAGGTAGGGAAATGGGAAGATTAGGTGGGCCAAGCGGTCCTTGTCTGCCATCAAAGTCTATGTTTCTATGTTTCTAAGGCAGCAACCATACCCCTGCACCACTGTGTCTGCCACAATGTTAGGTGTCAGCAAGATCCACTCATACCTGCCCCTGGTCACATTTTCCACCACTGTACTCCTTTGCAACACCCACCCACACAAATTAACCATACTACTGTTGCTAACCATGTTTACCTTGCTCAGCAACAAACCCCCAGTTGCCTCTGGTATGTACACACCTTTGCTGCTGGGGGAGCACCTCACCCCTCATAGCCTCTCCATCACCCTGTCTCTTCCCATAGCCCACTCACACCCCTCCCCTCTACCCCTCCGCCCATCTGTCTTTGCCTTGAGCTTTCCTTGTCTCTTTATCCACCTGGCCATCCCAGCTCTCACACAACTGACCATTCTCTGCTCATCACTTTCTAAGCTTGCCAGCTGCCGCTATCCAGCAAAATGCCACACATTCATGGCCCTTGTCAGGATCTCCACTTGCTTCTTCTACTATCTGGCAATGTTCACCCCAATCCTGGCCCAGCAGTGCCCCCCAACTGCGGTCACCCATGGGGCTTCGAATAGCTGCTATGAATATCTGCAGCCTGCCTAAATAAATGGCACCCCTGCAATGCTGGACAGCACAGCACAGCACCTACCAGACATTCTGACTTTAACAGAAACCTGGATGTCAGCCAAGACACCAGACACCAGACTCATTTATCTCTATTCCTGGCTACTCTCTCATTAGGCTTGATCATAACGACAAGAGAGGCAGTGGCTGTGCCTTCTATGTAAATGACTCACTGCATTACCAAGCCCTGCCTGCACCATCCCTGGCCCATGGTGCTCAAGCCCTCTCAATAAAACTCTCCCCGACCCAAATCGTGCTCCTCTTACTCTCACTGTCACCTACATCCCACCCCGCAGTCAATCCCCTGCCTGTAAAGCACTCTCTGACTATATAGCCAACCACCCCCACAAAATGGAACAACTCCTAGTTGGGAATCTCAACATAAACTGGCTGGCAAGCTCATCAAAGCACACCAAAGACACCTTTGTTGCATTAGATATGGTCCAACTGGTATCCCAGTCTATCAGGGCCAACCCCACTAATGGAACGTACACCTTACTACATATCCTGCTCACTAATCTTCCCCACCATATTACCAACCTGGGAGTCCTACCCAACACCTTCAGTGATCATTCCCCATACATCTTCAGCTGATCCTGTCAGCTACCTAAACCACCACCACCAAATATCACCTTTCGTCATTGACTACGCCCAGGAGGCATAACCAAACTCAAACAATATCTAATTAACTGGGACTGGTCCCCTATTTCCCAAGCCCAGCACATGGATGATGCATTGCACTACTTCACCACCACCTTTAATACCGCCTGTGATGCGTTTGCACTGACCATCAAACTGATCACTAAGAGACGTAGTGCCCCCTAGATCACCCCAGAACTCCTACAACAGTTCACAATGTGTGACAAGCTTTGGCATCGTGCCACTGCCTCCAGTTTGCTAAGCAATAATGCTGCACACAATAAGTGTACCTGGGCATTCTGCAAGGCCAAGGCAGAGCACTACAGAACCACCCTAGCCGCCTCCTGGGGTAGCACAAGAAAGTTCTGGGATAACATTAAGAAGTTTAATGGTAAATCCCACTCTTAACCCATTACAACTTAGTGTTAATGGTACTACAACCACAGACACACTTCACATAGCTAACTGCCTCAACTCCACCTTCTCAGATCTCAGCTCAGTCCTCCCTAGCAACTTTTTTGATCCAGTTCAGCCTACCCCACCACCTGAGCTCCTCCACCCCCCTTCAAACTCAGAGTCATTACCCCTACAGAAGCAAAAGCCTATCTGTCCAAAGCCCTCCAGAGCTCCAATTACTGCAAAGATGCCTTCGATATGCGTATCCTATACCTTGCGCTAGACTCAGTTATCTCAACACTCACGGACCTTCTAAATCTGTCCCTGCACCTGGTCCAGATCCCAACCTCGTGGAAAATGACAGTGATAACACCAATATTGAAATGTGGTGACAGTTCCCTTCCAAACAACTACTGGCCCATCTTGATTCTCACCCCACTCTCTAAAGCCCTTGAAAAGATCATGGCCAATCAGCTCACTAACTACCTCCTCGCACACAACCTCTTACGTAGGGAGCAGCATGGTTTCAGAGCTGGTCATAGCACTATACCGTCCTCACAGAATTCATTAATTCCCTGCACTCCACGCTTGACAAGGGGTACCTCATAGGGACTGTGTTTATAGACCTCTCAAAGGCCTTTAACACGGTTTCTCATCCCCTCCTTCTTAACACATTACAAAAAATTGGGGTCTCTCATTGTCCACTCTCATGGTTTTCCAGCTATCTTTCATCTAGAACCCAATGTGTTAAAATTAATAATACCATATCTACCATGCTGCCTGTGCACTCAGGAGTTCCCCAGGGATCTATCCTGGGTCTCCTGATATTCAGCCTCTACCTCAATGCCCTGCCTAAATCCTGCCCTGGAAACCTTCTTCACTACATGGATGATGCTGTTCTTTATGCCGCACATCCTGATTCTCTCTCTTTCTCTCTCCAGTGTACCTTACAAAACTCCTTCTCTCAGATTGAACACTGGTTTGCTGAACACAGATTGGTGGCTAACATTAAAAAAACTAAGATGATGCTCTATGCCCACCGCCAAAACAGATCAAAGGATTTCTCCCTGGAAATACTCCCCACCTCTCTCATCCCACTGGAACAGGTCCAAAAGTATAAGTATCTAGGTATTACATTTGACTCTTCCCTCTCATTCCATGAAGATATAAAAAACCTCACCTCCGCCACCAACACCCACATTGGTCTCCTTTACAGACATAAAGACTGCCTGCCATCTGAAGCACTTCACCTAGCCATTACCTCTTCAGTCGTATCACTGGTGGACTATGGCCTCACCATCTATGCTGCCGCCGACCTTACGGTGCTTCATCAAATACAAGTAGTCATCGAAAGGCCTGCTGGCTCCTCTCTGGTGCCGAAAGAAATACTCATACCTGCACCCCATACATGATCACAAATATCCTCTCACTTGAGGAAAGACTATTATACCAGACCTGTCTCTTCACTAAAAAAATCCACCTGGGTTTAACCCCTATAGGTGTCATGGCTTCTCTACAGGCAGCCACCATCTCAGCGTCCATACAGGCTGCCCCAAAAACTATCTGGAAGGTACCTAGGGTCAGGACCACCCTGGCCCAGTGATCCTTCCTCCTTAGAGCTCCATCCTGATGCAATGCCCTCCCTCCGGCTGTCACATCAATCACCAATCTAGGTCTTTTTAAATTTGCCATAAGGGCCCATATCCTCTCCTTACATCAATGCCAGTGTAACTGGTAACCTGTGGATCTCGCACCATGCCACTAGGCCATGCACCCACCCTTGGCCAGGCAGTTGAGATCCCTCACTATTTCTAGCCTACAGGCTCCTCACCTCCCTCGGTTATCATATAGTTGCACTGGACTATGAATGCATTGTATTATGTATAAAACAAGGCTTCCCTGAGGCGGCTTACTACCAACTCATATCATGCATTGCTTTAGCTGCCAATTGTATAGGTCTTAACCACTCATTAGGTAAATATGTCAATAGCGCTGCCCTGTTTTAGCTACCAAATGTATAGGCATTGACCCGTGCTCATTGTACTTATACTCTGTATGATTGCTCACCCACATTTATTCTATGTATGTACTGTAGGAACGTCTATGTTTTATTCTGACGTGGAGCCTTTGGAAATGAGTCTATGACTCAAAGGGTTGTAATTACAATTTCCTAAATAAATCAATAAATAAAATAAATAAATGGGCAGACTGGATGGGTCAAGCAGACCTTATCTACCATCAAATTCTATGTTTCTATGAGAATAACAATTGAGACCCGACAGTCACAGGCTACATCATGTTTTGATAGAACAGAGGAAAGGGTAAAGGAGAAGGCATAGTCCTACATGTCAGGAAAGGCATAGTGGCAGTGGAAGATGGAAAGACCGGGGGAGGCAATGGGGGAACAAAATTGCTGTGGCTTCAGCTCACAGAATCCTCAGACAAGAAACTATGAATGGGGTGATCTAAAGACCTCCAGGACAGGGGGAAGGGAGAGATATTGACTTCGGGACAAAACCAGAAAGGGGCTTTGCAAAGGACTTGGCAATTGGTGGTGATGGAAGATCTAAGCCTGCCAGATATTAACTGGGTCATTCCAGCAGCTACAAGCTCCAGAAGTAAGGCTCTGCTGGATACATTGCAGACTGCCTGCTGGTACAGCTGGTTAAAAAATCCACTAGGCAGGCTACCATTCTTGATGGGGGTACTCACAAACTTAGAAATGATTGGAGGAGTGAGGTAGGGGAGACTCTAGAGTCCAGCAACCTTAAATCTGTATGGTTCAACCTGACCTTTTAACAAGTAAGCTCTCATCAAAGGTTAAAGTCCTAGATTTCAGAAGGACAGACTTCAGCTGGATGGGCGAGCTAGTGCAGGGCAAGTTAGTTGAAGTGGACAGCATCAGGGATGTGAAAGAAAGATGGGGGCAATCAAAGGGGCCATTCTGGAGGTGACAAAGTCTTACATGAGAATGGTAATCACAAGAAACAGGTACAAGAGACCAATATGGTTCTCTAGAAAGGTCATAGAAGCAGTAAGAGCCAAAAAGAAGGCCTTCAACAGGTACAAGGAAAAATGAGGAAAAAATGGGGAGGTACCAAATGTAAACAAGAGAAACAAAGAGGGTGGTCAGAGAAGCAAAGGCAGACACAGAGCTATGTATTGCATGAGGAGGTCTTTAGCAATTTCAGGGTAAAGGCTGCTGAAAACAGCTCTTTAGATGTATTAGAAAACAAGGAAAGAAGGGATGAGGAATTGTTAGACTAACGGAGGGAGGTACAGTAATTGAGGATGGGCAGAAAACAACTAATCTTAATGACTATTTCTGCTCTGTATTCACAAGGGAAGACAGAGGGCCTCTTCCAGAGAGTGGCATTAAGACAGATGTAAGGGGAATCACTGAGATTAGGGTGCAAGTATTTACCAGTGAAAGGGTTTGGAAATGGTTATAATGGAGAGTTATGGTCCCGTGTGGTTCAAATACCTTATATTCGAATACTGCCCTGGCCGCTAAAATCATCTGAGTATATATGTCACCTTTAATTGCTACTCATTGATGGACTGGTTGACTTGTATTCCTTCCTCTTTACTTGCATTGATTGTCCTATAACCTTGCCAGGCAAGCACCTCGCACTGGATAAGGGACCAGATTAGCCTGAGCCATTTGTTCACTTCTTACTCTTTATCATGCTTCTACGCACTATCTGTAAAAAAACAAAAACAAAAAAAAATGTTTTGTCATTTCTTTTGACGGTTTTCATTACCCTTTGATTTGGCAGCTGTAGCTAACCTCCCAGAAACAGTACAAGCATGGGCAGCCATAGTTCAACCTCAGGAACAGCCCAAGCATAGGCATCTGTAGTCAACCTCAGGAACAGCCCAAGCATGGGCAGCTTTAGTCAACCTCAGGAACAGCCCAAGCATGGGCAACTGTATTCAATCTCAAGAACAGCCCAAGCATGGGCAGCTGTAGTCAACCTCAAGAACAGCTCAATCATGGGCAACTGTAGCCAACCTTAGGAACAGCCCAAGCATCAGCAGTTATAATTAATCTCCCAGTAACAGCCTAAGCATGGGCAGCTGTAGTCAGCCTCAGGAACAGCCAAAGCTTAGGTAGCTATAGTTAACCTTCCAGGACCAGCCCAAGCACAGGCAGCTGTGGTCAACCTCAGGAACAGCCTAAGCATAGGCAGCTGTATTCAAATTCAGCAACAACCCAAGCACGTGCAGCTGTAGTCAACCTCAAGAACAGCCCAAGAATGGGCAGCTATAGTTAACCTCCCAGGAACAGCCCAAGCATGGGCAGTTATAATTAACCTCCCAGGAACAGCCCAAGCATGGGTAGCTGTAGCTAACCTCTCAGTAACAGCCCAAGTGTGGGTAGCCATAGCTAACTTCCCAGGAATAGCCCAAGCATGGGCAGCTGTAATTAACCTCTTAGCAGCAGCCCAGGCATGGGCAGCTGTAGTTAAAGTACATTTTCCTGCAAAGTAAGGAGGTCTCCCCTTTTCCTGCAGTGAGGAGGCATTGCAGTCTAAAACCATCACTAAACAAAATACCCCAAGCCTGGAGGGAAGGCGAAGTAGGCCGTAGACCCCAGAGATTTCCTCCTTAAAGGGCTTTGGTTTTTCTCCTTCATGTCGAAAGTCATAATACTTAATCAGATTTAGTAGTATTCCCTAGTTTACTCAGGTAACTTCCACCATTGATGGAGGTGGATGGTGACCCTGCTGGCCATTCCCTCTCTCCTTAGGAAACCCCCTGCTATCATCAGTGTAATCCATTTTATCCATACCATCCCTCTAACTTGTACTTCTCATCGGTATTTTATCAAGCAGACTCTTATTTCAATCTGCTTCTCTACCTCATAGTCAATGATCACTGCTAACACTCTTTTGGGGGTTCCTTCCTAAGGTACCTTTAGCCAAGGGAACCTTCCTGTAGTACCTCTAGGGGTTGAACCCTCTTTGGCTTCCTTGCCTTGGTACCCATACAGGGTGGTAATTCCTCATAGAATAGAGAGCAAGAACAGTCACAACAGAGTAAAACAGTTGCACAAGCATAACACTATATTGGTTGCGTAGGCCACTGAACTGAAAGGCTATGCCTGTGGTTCAATGGATAAGCAACCTGCCACACCCTTTCCTGAGCTATATAAGCAGTTACTCCCTGCCTCCTTCTGAAGCATTTTTTCTTTGCCCACCATTCTCTCTCCTCCAGCAGCTCATCTTTTTTCTCAAAGGGGGTTCCTTCTGATGTTACCTTTAGCCAAGGGAACTTCCCTTGTCACCTGTATGAGTCAAACTCTCTACAAAGTTTCCTTGTCTTGGTGCTGCTACAGGGTGGTTATTCCTCATGGATAGAGATGCAATTAAATTTTATTATGCCTGCGAAATTCCAGTGAAATCGCTAATTTCGTCATATGAAACATTTCACGCAATTTTGCCCAGATGGCAAAATTTCACTTGCAAAATTATTCTTGCAATTACTCCTTTCATCTGCACATTTCACTTCATGTAAGTATCAAGTGAAATTGGAAAAAAAAGCCTATCGCATGACTTTTTCTCTAGCAGACTGCTGGTCACATGGGTGACTGCACTTAGGCAGGAAGCCAGACTAAATGTACTTCTTTTAGAGTTGTTCCAGCTTAGTGAGAAGTAGGAGAGGAGAGAGACTACAGCCATTTGGGACAGGCACTGGCCATCAAAAGGTGGAATCCTGCATTCTCCACAAAGGAGAAGGACAACAGGTTGATGGTGAGCATTTCAGCTGTGGCTGCGTTCAGCTCACGTGCAGTAGCATGATTGGGAGGGTACTTTGAGTGCTGCTCAGACACACTCCTCAATGTGGGCTGCATCTTGGCAGTGGGTCAATAAAAACACTTTATTTGTGCCACCAATGTTATTCTTGCTGGGGTACCAGGTGACTCTTGGGGCCTAGGATGTGCAGCATATATGAAACTGGTTATTTTGCTGGATTTGGGGCCTGATGGTGTTCTTTTATGACTTGAGGGAGTGGCAACTCCACTGCTACTATGTCCAGTGCTCATGAGATGAAATCATTCCTCACACTCCTTCTCCTCCTCCACCGACCCACTCAGCCCTCCCTCCTCCTGCTGTATTACACTGCTGTCACCAACATTAAGCTTGACAAGGGAAGTCCTGCAAACAGATATGGTAGCTTTCTGGTGTTGGTGCCAGCGCAATGGGTGCTTGTTTTTCAAGTGGGCGTGCTGCTCACTGGTGCCTAGGTGGCTGCCCTTTTTTTCATGACTTACACATGCTTGACACAGCTGACAGGTCACCATGGTGTCGTCAGTTGCATTAAGCATGAAAAATTCCCAAAACTAGTGACTTTGCAACTCTAGATTTGACATGATAGGACTGAAACTTGGACAGCACAGCCAAAGGTATGGAAGTTTTTGCTTTTTGTGCCACTCACATGATATCCACCATGCTACGTTTGAGAGGTGGGGTGACTGGACTGCTTGTTGTAGGCTTTTTGATATCCTCACCCTCAGTCTTGTCATCTAAATGGGCTACATCACCATCACCTTTCATCTTTTTCACTTCTGGTCCCACAGGGCATCCAACACCTCATCATCATATGTACCAAAACATATTATGTCCTCCTTCTCATCCCTATCACTGTCTACTGCCAGACAAACCTTTCCCTTCTCAGGCATCTCCTCACTGGAGGGGGTGCTGACTTTCCTTATATCCTTCTCCTGGAGAAACACACTAAAGCTGGACACTATCACCCTAACCATCATCAGCTCTTCCTCCTTGAGCAGGAACAACAGTCACACTGACAACTTTTTCAACCTCCTCCTGGACCTCTGTGCCTCCACTGGTGTGAGTGTCTCCCTTATTCTCAGTATCAACGCCAACAAGCATACTAGCTACAGACTGGGCAGTAAAAAAATGAGTCACAGACATCAAGCCACTTCTAACCTCGATTTTGCTGCTACTGTCTGCCACAGCAGCAGTGGCAGAGGCCACAGATTCACAAATAGGTTTGCTTTTTCCATCAGACTTCTTTGAGCCTCCTCCCACCCTAGCACCATTATCTGAACGTCTCTTGGCAGGCATATTCCTTTTTTAATAAGTAGCCGGCTAGGTCAGGTAGTAAACAACAGTGGTGTTACAGGGAGGAAAGGGTTAATATGGTAATTAAATTCAATCGAAAAACAAGACTACAGCAAGGCAGAGACTAGATCACAATTTTAATTTCTGTGAGCAATTCAACAATGCAGTGTACCTGGATATGGACAAGCCAAGTGGTCAGGTCTCTGTACACAAATACTTTCAATAAAGAAAATAAATCACAAAAGTGATTCAGCAAAGGAAACAGGAACAGAACTACTCAGTCAGAAGAATGTAGTGACTGTTCACATAAAGTGACCCAAAAAAACAGTCGCTATGTAAAAAAAATATAACAAATAAGTAGCACACAAACCACAAATCTTCAGACTTAAAAGAAATTACAGAAACTCACTCTCAAATTGTGAGAAATATATCAAATCTTAGGAACTAGCCTGCTCTACTTTCATTTCACACACACACACACAGAAACTACATGGTTAACCCTGCCCCACTCACTCTCTCACAGACACAGAGAAAACTGAAACACTAAGTTTAGCTAACTATTCTCCAAAGATACAAAAACAAAAAAATGTTCACTAGCAACACTAGGAACTAAACTTGCAGTTTTGTGAGCAATTATCTCTCAAAAATCACAAAAAAGAGGTATTTGAAGGGTTTATTGGCTGTGATGCACCACACTGAACTGCTATTCGATTCAACAGACAATATACTGTGTAGGAAACATCCTGCATGTGAGATTTCAGCTATCTACCTACAATGCACTGCAATTTTGCCAGCATAATTGTAAAACATCGGTGAAATTGAGGCAAAAAGGTGAAACTTCACCTCCTGGGACAGAAATTGGCATAATTTGGGCATAATTTTGTGCTTTGCTCTAAAACTGAACACAGGGCGAAATTACAATATGCCTAAATGAAAAATTTCATGTAATGCAGAAATTACGCGAAATATTACACTAGGCATAATTTTTTGATTTCACACATCTCTACTCTTGGACTGGAGAGTACAAACTGCCACAACAGAGTAAAACAGCTGCACAAGCATAACACTACACTAATTGTGTAGGCCATTGAAGTAAGGCCTCACCTGGAGTACCGTGGCCAGTTGTGATCTCCACAGACAGGTAGAGGAATTGGATAGCTGCAGAGTGCACAGAGAAGGACTACCAAAATAGTATCAGGTATGAAAGATCCTCCTAATGAGCAGAGAATAGAAAAGTTTAATGTGTATCTTTAGCAAGGCTAAGGGGGATCTGTGCCTGATATTTAGAGCTTTTCAGGAAATGAATTTATGGAATTGATTAGTGTTCCAAAAAAGGCAACCTTGTACAATACCAGATCACATGGGCTTCAAATGAAAGCTGAACCATAGAGAACAAAAAGGAGAGGCCAGTAGATAACACAAAGGGTGGTTGCTATCTGGAATGGACTCCCAAATGAAGTAGTGCTAAAGGATAACATAGAAAAATGTAAAAACAATTTGGATAAACATTGTAAAAAGAATATGAAACTGGGCTGTTAGCACTGGGGAAATAGCAAGCCTCTGTGGGCAAAACTGCCTTACTGGCTTGTAAAATTCCTATGAAGCCTATGAATGAGTTTAAAGTTCAAAGATAATGTCATAGCAGTGGGCTAACTTTGAACCATTTGGGTTAGGAATTAGTTTTATGTTTGTTTGTTTTTTCAATAAAAGCTTGGAGTCACCTAAGTTTACATAGCAATATACTCATTTTGCTACGATAAAGTATGTAAAGAAAAGTCAGTTTTAAAAAAATGTAAAAATGCATGTTAATCTTATATGTATATTATCAGTGACACAATCTCACCTTAGCGATTTGTTTGGCAGCAAGATGCTCCACTCCTTGTAGCTCTGTCCGTGTAGTGGTGTTTACAAGTTTTTTCTCTGTAGCTCCAGTATTTTTTTAGTTTAAAATAATGAATGAAACTCATGCTAACTTTGTGCATAATTTACCTGGCTAATGTCATTTTTGCCACCCGCTCCTCGGCATTCTGGTTCTGTGTGCCTGGCCAGTGCTCAGCATCCTGATAGTGTGCCAAGTTTAGCCAGAGCACGGCAAGAGCTTTGTGCTGTTTGCATGGGGTCTGTGGCTCTAGTGGAGGAAACATTTGGCACTCAAGCTACTGGTGCTGTAGAGTGAAATCTGAAAGGAGTTATTCATTGAAAATAGATTTTGGACATTCTTGAGCAGAAAGGGGGAACAAAAAGGCAAAAGCTGGAAAAATGGAAGCACTTGAGTGCTGATAGGCTGATTATCCTTTTTAAAAGGTATGCCAATATTGTCTAGGGGCTAGGCCCATTGGGTTTGCTTTATTTTATCCCAAATTTACTGCACTTAGTGGAGCATTCCTCATCTATTTTACAGGTGTGTACACTGCCAGAGTTAAAGAAGGGAGATGGGGTACTCATGGAGGAATACTCTGGACTGTGAAAAGGAGCACTGAAATGTGTTATGGACTCTCAGGCAGGAGATTGGGATAGTCTTCCTGAAAACTGATTGAGAACTCATTGTCGGTAAAACAAACTCAGACACTAACTGCCAAGGGTTACTTATGATGTGAGACTAGAACTGCTTCTGTAAGTAAAGTTTGGCATTGTCTTAGCAACTGGTGGGGGATGGCACTTGGGGTATACCCCTCCAAGAGGTACTGTTTTCTTTATTCAGATAACAATATGGAAATTGAGCAATCGCATAGTTCAAAAGTTTTATATGTGCGGTGCTAGATCACTTATAATGGAGCTGAATCCTTGAACTCTCGAAAAACAGACCTAACCATGTTTTACATAAGTTTGTTTGTTCCCTTGAGCTGCCCTCATGGTTTTATAACTCAGATGCTGTGCCAGTGAAAATTATTAATTTCAGCACTCTGAGTGCGAATGGAGACTTGGAACTTCAGTTTAAAATATGGACTCCTGAGTATTACGAGCCTCCATTCCTTATTTATAAAAGGGGCTCCAGTGTGTAAAAAGAGCCTTTAATCTTTGTCTAAAATCAAAGACTTTGGTCTGCATACGGAGACTTTTAATCTCTGTTCAGTTAAAATTTAATATCTGTACTTGTTCAAGTTTTTCAGAGCGCTTATAGCATTTCTTGTTCATACCTCATGTTTGATGGACTAAATGAAAAAGTATAATGCTTGTTCACCTCGTTTTTATAAACTGGAAGTCAAGTGAATGAGCATTGTACTTATGGAAATGTAACTTGAAATTAGGTAGGAGTTTTACTCATTTATTTACTTTCCATTTATAAGTGTCGTTGGAAATGATTGATTGAATCAAAATTCTGGGATTGTATACATGTGCTCCAGATTTCCCAAACCACATGACCAGTAACGGACTCCTATGTTCAGATGGCACTTATTACTGCTTAATGTTTTGATACACTCCCATTAATTTATTAATTAAGTTTGGGGAAATTCTCTTACAGGTAGTTTTGTTGAATGAACTGGAGACTATAAGATTAACTGTAACCTAACCCTCTGAAGGAATGGGGGCTCAGCTTAAACCTAAAGCAATAGTCATAATTGACAGGAGCGATGACTTCCCTGGTAGATGGCTGTTTTGCAGAGGCAGATCCTGTTTTTGAATAAAATATCAGACAGTGACACTAAGTATGATAAAATTTGGGAGGAACAATATAACTAATATATGCTAGCATGACAGAAGACAGGACCTTGTGATTATTAACACTTATTTGGTGACAGAGCATTGGATAAAGTCTCTAATTAACCTTCAGGTACAAGGGGACCTAATTGGCTCTGGTAGCCTAAATGGAAGGTGTCCCTTAATGATAGGGAGCTAGTGCATGGGTCTGAATTTGTTACTAGTAAAGTTATAGGAGACACATCTCCAAAGGTGCTGGCCAACCTAGGGCTGATGGTCTGGATTGGTGGAGTCCTCAAACAATGTGAAGGATATTGTGTGTGAGATTCTTCCAAAAAGAATCAGAAAAGTTGTTACTGACTGGTGATGATATTTTAATGGGAATGCCTCGTGCTTACGGCCCTTCCTTATGATGCCACTGTTGCTTTAGATATTGTTCTCAAGGAGATAAGTTAAGGGAAATCTTAGCCCTTTGAAATAAACCCACTTAGGAGGGATAGGTAGTGTTTAATAGTACCCAGAGATAACATATTCTACAACTGATAATTTTTTATAATGTGATTTACAGTCTATGGATGGGTGTATAACCTTGTTGCGCTTTAGTATCTATTATTACAAATGGTGCATCTATAGTATATTTGGAGTAAGACTTCTTGCTACCAAGTCTTTCCAAGTATCTGAATGTTATAGCAAAATTAAACTGTAATGACTGAAAGTCTATTTTTAGAGAGATGTGATTTTACTGTGAAAAATTGTAATAGCATTGGCCGAACAATAAAATCTTTGTACTTGTACAATATTAATGAGCTGACTCTGTGGTGCTATTTGAAAAAGAGAACTAGCTTTTGCATGCTGGCAAACTGAGTTCATGCCTTAAGCCTGGGAAATCAGGAAAGAAGTTCAGCAGGGATGGTGAGCATCCTTGTGGACACTTTCCTTCCAGGGCTGGGTGGCTCAATGCTCAACTTACTGTGTGACACTTACAAGTGGCATGCTAGGGGTCGTCACGTGATGCGGGAGGCAGCGTAGCGAGATCTCCGTGAGCTCCGCCATCCACCGTTAAAAAACCCGTTCATTTTTCCCACACAAGGCATCGGAAGGCGAGAAACGATTTGTGAAACCGGGGGGAAGAGTCCGGAACCGAACGGATGGAAGCCGAGATGCGGAAACCTCCCACGCGCCATACCCGCGGCGACACCGAAAAGGCCGCAAAGACAAAGGCCTCGGGGGTGCTGCAGTGCAAGGGCAGGAGGAGAACAAAGCGGAGCGCCTTAACTCGCTCGCTTCTTGGAGGAGATCAGCCCTTTAAAGGATACAGTACTGGCATGGCTGGAGAGCTGAAAACGATTAAGGAATCGATTTCTAATATTAACAGAAGGGTCACTGATAATGAAGTGCGCATAAAATCGCTGGAGGCACAAAGGAAAGGTCAGAGGCTGATATTATAAAATGTGTCCAGAAAATGCAAAGGCTAGAAGCCAAAATAGAGGATCTTGAGGGTAGAAGCCGGCGCAATAATATAATGTTTATTGGCTTACCGAGGCTGAGGGCCGGGAGCCGATTAAATTTGCCAAGAAGATTACTGAAAAATAGTGGGACCTTAGCCATTTGGCTCTAGATTTATGGTGGAGAGAGCACATCGATCGCTTCGACCTATGCCACCAGCTGACCGTCCACCTAAGCCTTTTATAGTAAGGTTCCTCAACTATCAGGAAAGGCAACTTCTCATTGATAAGATAAAGGAAGAAAAACAGGTGTTTTGGGAAGGAACACAAATTAGAGTGGCGCCGGACCTGCCTCTATCGGTACGCCAGAAAAGAGCCACGTGTCATCCTTTGGTCAAGCGGCTAATCACGGCTGAGATAAAGTTTAGAATGGGCTATCCTGCATGACTGCAGGTATTTATTAACAAAGAGTGGAAAACTTTTGAATCCTTCGATCTTGCATTGGCAGCGCTCCGTGAGGCATTTCCAGCACTCTTTAAAGAAACATGAACTGGGCTTGGAGCTGTGAAGATGGTCATGTTAAACTGGGGATTTAACGTGCGTTGTTGGACATGTTTAAGCAATATATTTCTATTTCCGGAGCCTGAGGTGGGCTCGAAATGACTTCCAGCTTTCTCTGTTACAACTTTAAGAGATATTATATTAAAAAGTAGTCTGGGATTGAGACGGGATGGCTGCTAATGTAAACTGGCCAACAAAGGAATATTAGCTGTTCATTTAAGGGAAATACGTTGATATTTAAATGCCAGCCCGGGGTAAGGAGTGCTATTGGTTAACTATAGCATTATAGCGTGAATATGTGTGTGTTGCTGGGGGGCGAGGCAAATTGGCTGGGTAAAATATAACAGATAATATAAGGAAGCTACCTGGACTGTTGATAGAGTTAGTGGTATGGGATGTGGTAAGGAAGATGATATTGTATGATGCCTTTGTAAAATATAGGGGTGGCAAGTGGAGTGCGGAGGGCAGCGCAGGGCATCCTGGTGTCATGGACCATAGTGCGTATTGCTTGGGAAGGGGAGGAGGAGGGGGGTAAGAGTGCAATGTTGAAGGATCAGAGCTATAGTATTGTAGGGGACTAAGGGAAGTAGTAAGGGGATAGGAAGTTGGGGAGTTTAGTGATGTGGGGGCCCACAAGACTACAAAATTAATATCTATATGTTAGATAGGAAAAGCAATCTGTATACTGTCTAATAGAGGTGGGTATAGGGACGGACCCAATTTTTAAGGTGTGTACCTGGAGCGTTGAAGGGCACGACAAAATTAAAACAATACAAAATATTAAAACAGTTGGAAGTGCTGGGGATAAGAGTTGCCTTTCTACAAGAAACACATCTCTTGCAGAGCGAAGCAAATAATATGAGGAGAAGACAGTTTGGGGTAGTATTTTCCTCAGAAGGGAGCTCGAATAGTAGAAGGGTCGTGATTTTAATTCATAGATCATTGCCCTTCCATCTGATCAAAATGATACAGGACAAAGATGGTAGATTTCTCATTGTTAGGGGTAAACTTTTTAATATGGAAGTGGTGCTGAGCGATATATGGGACTAACTCAGATAGTCAGAGAATCCTGACCACTTTATTAAAAGCCCTATTGCCATTCTTGCACATTCCAATGATAATAGGTGGGGATTTTAACCTAGTTCTTGACCGCAGTTTGATAGGTCTACTGGGGTCAGTCGCTCATCATTCCAGCTAACTTAGCATTTAATGATTTAATTGCCCGTCTGGGTTTAGCTGACATTTGGAAGTGTTAAATCCCAAGAAAGAGAATACACTTTTTTTCCCAGGTTCATGGCTCAGGCTCCCGAATTGATTATATTTTCATTTCACGGGTTCTGATTAATGAGTATTGGGCTCCAGGATAATGCCAGCACCTATATCAGACCATTCTGTAGTGGAAGTGCAGATTTCTTCCTTGAGGTTGCCGAAGGGCAATGAGATGAAAGGTAAATAACCAGTTATTGTGATCCCCAAAGTTGTGGATGAGATAAACTTTAAAATTACAGAATTTGTCGAAATTAACTCAAGTGAAGATGTAAAACCAGATATTTTTTGGTCGGCGCTGAAGGCATATGTCAGAGGCCTTTTTATTTGTCTGGCGTCTAGGAAAAAGAAAGAGGTAAATGCTGCTATTGAGAGTTTGTTAAATCAAATCAAGAAAATGCAGGAAAAGCTGGTAAGGGACACAAGTGTGGAGGTGGAAGAAAGGTTAATTAAAGTTAAAAATGAATACTTAAAGTTGTTGGGGGACCGTGCGGAGTTAGCCATGATCAAAACCAAAGCCAACTATATTGACCAGGGGGATAAGCCAGGTAAATTGTTGGCTAGACGGTTAGCTCAATTGGAAGCATCCAGATTAGTAGAGGGTATTTGGTCAGAACAGGATCGATGCATTAAAACTAACCCGACAGACATAACTCAGGTATTTAGGAGATATTATGAGCTTCTGTATGGGCCCATGTCTGTCCCACGACCAAGGATAGGATTTGGCCTATTTAGAAGGATACCCTTCACCATGTTTGAATGAGTCAGATCGAGAAGTTTTGGTGGCAGAGATCACATGGTGAGATTGAAAAGTGGTCCGAGACTTACAAATGACAAGACGCCTGGACCAGACGGGTTTTCACCCAATTTTATAAGGTTTTAAGCCTGTATTAATCCCTTGTTACTTAAATTGTACAAACATATCCTCTCGGGTGCTGGTATTGATAGTTACATTTATGAGGCACTGATAGTGGTGCTGTTGAAGCCCAATAGACCTCCTGAAGGCCTGATAGTTATCGGCCTATTTAAGCTATTGAACTACGATATAAAAATATTAGCGAAAATACTGCATAAAGTTGGGGAAGGTAGTTTCGAAGTTAATAGGTCCAGAGCAAGTGGGCTTTATGAGAGGGAGGTCCTCAACAGACCACTTCAGAACCCTCTCCCATGTCTTCTCAGCGTCAGGTGAAACAACAGCTCCTTGGGCTTTGATCTCGCTAGAGGCCGAGAAGGCATTTGACAGAGTTCATTGGCTATTTCTTTTTCAGGTCCTAGGCAAATTTGGCTTCCTGAACAGTTTATTACCTGGATTAAATCCTTTTATCAATCCGTCAGCCAGAATTGTATGTAATGGTGTGATGTCTTCCACTTTCAAGCTCCAGGTTGGGACTAGGCAAGGTTGTCCTTATCGCCTCTTCTTTTAATCTTTATTTAGAACCACTAATTAGAAAAATAGTAGGGTTCAACAAGATTGAGGGTATCCAGGTAGTGGACCACATGATAAAGGTCACTGCGTCATGGATGACCTGTTGGTTTATATTGCTAACCCGGTTTTGTCAATCCCAGCGCTGTTAGAAACCATAGCTGAATTTAGTGCATTAGCTAATTATAAATTAAACCAAGAGAAAATGATTGTGTACCCTCTAAACAACAGGGTTTTCAAGGCAGACGTGGTAAATTTCGGACTGGGATGGAGTACAAAATCTTTGAAATACCTAGGGCTCAACTTGTCACCAACTCTGAGTTGATCGGAGGTTAAACCTGGACAACCTTGTTCGGATTTTAGAGTTGCATATGAAAGATGGGCTCGGTTGACCCTTAACACTATGGGGAGGATCAATTGGTAAAGATGAATGTATTTCCCAGGCTTCTTTATCCACAGATCAATCTCAACATTTCCCTCCCTCTATCGTGGTTCAGGAAGGTGCAACGAATGGTAGCTGATTTTATATGGAACTACAAGAGAGCAAGATTGGCATACACCAAGCTGGCGGCCCTAGAGAACAGGGTGGTTTGAGATTGCCCATTTCACTTTATACTTTGGGCTGCTCACATAAATAAGTACGGCAGATGGGTGACTTGGGCAGATAGCCCTGGTACCGAGGAATATCTTCCACTGTGGGACGAAATTGGAAGTTACCCTTATTAAGAACTCAGGATTTAATCCAAAATCGCTAGTTATAACACTCCTAAGATGTTCCCATGTTTAAAACACACCAATGGGTGTATCTTTAAGAGTTCACAGTCAAATGTGTAATTATCTAAAGTATACGTGTAATCTTGATGGCCACCAGCCAATAATAGGTAACCCACAATGACATATTGCCCACCGGATGATTGCATCTAGGTGGCTACTGGCATACAGGAGTGTAGGTGGTGGACCTTTTAACGAGGAAGGCGGCCCTTGCTCTCTAAAGCAAATTGCAGAAATTCCAGTTGTCATGTAAAGATGCCTTTAGAATATACAAGTAAGGCACTTACTAATTCAAAAAATGGATAAAAGTGGGCCTGTGGTATTCCATACGGATATATGAGTGGGACTCGAACCGATAATCGGTTCTCCCATGCCATTTCAGATATTTACAAAACTTGTTCAAGTGGGCCTTCAAAGACAAGTTAACTCCAAATTTGTATTGATTAGAACTTTTCCCAATATTAATTTGGATTGGGGAAGGTATATGGAGAAACTGTCATAATATGTGAGGCAAGACTGCCTCAGAATAATTCAATTAAAACCCTACATAATATATATTATACACCTCAGAAGCTGGTAGACCTGAAGGTGTTAAGGAAGCCAGGTGTTACCGGTGCAATGCTGTTAAGGCCGACTTGCTGCACTTATTGTGGTATTGCCCATGCATGCACCGTTGTGAAATGAAATTAAAGGAGTGGACCCTTGTTGGGTTAGCTGATACTTTCACCCCAGAGATCTTGTATTAGGTGATTTGACGGAGGTACCGGTTAAAGTGAGGAGGTTCCATATCACATTAATATCCATGACTGTGAAAAGGTTAGCTCTTAAATATTGGAAGGGTAAAGTAATTACCTTCTGAGTGGATAAAGGGAACTATTAGCGACCCTTAGGACTGAGAGAATGATTGCGGTGTTGAATAACAGAGTGCCTCTTTATGACAGGGTTTGGGCCCCATTAGAGATTGCCTTTTCCTGAATAAGTTTAAAGAATATTTTGGTATAGGATTGCGATAGAAAAGTCTTGTAGGGATAGGGGAGGGGTGGTGGGTTGTAGGTTAGGCAAGGTAGGGTGGGGATTATACTATAGACAGGGCCGGTTCACACTTTTCTCAAATATTTCTGATTGGTTATTATATGGGTTCTGATTGGAAAAACAAACTGTTGGACAATAACTGTCAGCGAGGCCTAAATTCTACGTCAATCATTGAGGTGGTGGGTGGAGTGGGATTGTTTTCTTTTTTTTTCTTTTATTTTATAGGAGTGGGTTGGGGGCAGAGGACTCTGTTTCATGTATATCAGCTTGATTTGTAATAATAGTTAATGGTGTTTCAAAATTTGTACTTTCTGATGTTGTGCGCCTCTGCACTCCTTGTGGTTTTTTGTGTATATAAAAGTTAATAAAAAGTGAATTGCAAAAAAAAAAAAACAAGTGGCATGCTAAAGATGACATTTAAATAAATAAAAATGCAAATACTTAAACATATACTGTATATAAACTAAGAATGTCAAAAGCAATTATATTTAAAATTTGCCTTTAAATGAAGCTTCAAAGATTACATTGAATGCAGCCATTCGAGTTGGTCGCAACACCCTGAGCTCCACCATGTACCCTGCCATGAACTTAATAATTAAACTCTAACTGCTGATTTAGTTGTTTATTTTAAAGTTATTTTCTTCTTTTCTTTATAGCTTGGCTTGTTGTAGATACTATATTAATTAATTTCACCTGAAATCCTTCCAGCATCATCACTTGGTAGCATGGGTAACAGGCTTGCTCTCTCAGGTAGTCAATTGTCAACAGCACCACTGATACAGAGGAAAAGAGACTCCTATCATCTGCAGGAAAAATAAGAACTTTCAAAACAACTAGAAGTTTCATCACTGGTAATTCTAGGTATAGTATTTGACTTTCTTTTTACTACACGTGTCTTAAATTTAGCACAACTAACTTAAAATAGGATATGAAAGACAGAAGCAAATATAGTCAGATGGAGTGCCAACAGTTAGTGACAGTTGTTCAGTCAGAACAGACAATTAAGAAAAAATCCACCCAAAGACCAACGTGAGAAAATAGCTCTAGTAATGAAAACAATGTTGGCGGAAGCAAAACAAAGTCAGTACCCACTACTAATCCATTAACGGTAGTGCATTTTGAAATAAAAATGTCAACTATTGGGGTCACCAAATGGATCAATGGAAGTGGCCTTGCGTTTTTCATACCATCAGCCTGGGATCAGAAGTGAGCCCGGGTCTGCACAGGTTGGGCAGCCAGGCTGGGGAATGCTGCCGAAGGGAGCATGAGCCAGGCAGTGTGAGAGCTGACTCAGCTCTGGCGCAGCAGTGGCCCCTAACAGTATGCCAGTGAGCTTGCTCCCTTACAAGGAGCGGCACATGCCCAGAGTGCGCTGCTGTGTCTGAGGTCGACAGAGGCAATGCTAGATGTCTGGGGTGGAAGAAGGGAAACAAGAGAAAGCTGAAAAGCACACATGTGCCAAGGCCACCTAACGTGACAGTCCCCACAGTCCTTGGGCTTCGCACTGTGCAGATCCCCACCTGCTACAATGGTGGAGGGAGCAGCAGTTGGGACTAGGCTAAGGCAGGGGCCCCAAAGAAAGGCTCAGGTGGAAGTCCAGGCTAAACAGCTATATAAAAAAAGTCTAGTATTAAAATTACAGTTCTGATCTACCTACTTATTTTAAAAAACAGTAAGAGTAAAAAAAAGTGTGCACTCATACATATCCATCAGTACTGCTATGACAAAGGATTCACTCAGCACATGCCTGTTTGTCAAGTCACTTATTTAAGATAACGCAGCAAAAAAGGTGCAGGACACAATCCAAGGTGGAACAAAGTGTCTTAGCATTTGACACTTGCGCACTTTTCCAAAAGGCTACTGTGACTGTAACCAGTTGCCATTCTAAAAGTCCTCTCTGAAAGCAACTATCACACAATAAAGTACAATTAACTACATCCACACAATAAGAGTACATCATCATTAAAGTGTTCCTCATCAATAAATTAAGTGCTATACAATAAATATCACAAGAAACACTTACAGAAATATGAAAAAAATACAGAAAACAATGCTATCACAGGATAAAGAATTAATGCAGTGTTAAGTCTGATTAGTTCACTATTTACATGCTACACAGATTGCAATGATACCTAAACAGTGTATTAGGGTGCCAAATTCCTTACATATGGCAAACTAGCAAATCACATAGGAGAATCTGTCTGTCCTCTAATAGTATCATTTTATACTGCACTTTGTTGTGCGACTTTACTGCATGACTTTTGCTTTAAAAGCAGACTTTAAAAAAGGCAATTAGTTAAAAGTCATAGAAACGTAGAAACATAGAATTTGACCGCAGATTAAGGACCGCTTGGCCCACCTAGTCTGCCCATTTCCCTACCTAATGGATAAGCTGCAGATCCTAGTTAACCAACAGCCTACTTCTTCCTACCCCCCCACTCAAATTGCCTTTATGTCTGCCCCATGCATTCTTGAATCCCCCCACTGTTTTTGACTTCACAACCTCCTCAGGAAGGCTATTCCATGAATCTACAATCTTCTCTGTGAAGAAATACTTCCTCGTGTTACCTCTGAGCTGTCCCCCCTCTATCTTCAAATTGTGCCTCCTTGTTCTTGCAAGCCACAGTAGCCTTTTGAAAAAATGCACAAGTGTAAAATGTTAAGGCACATTGTTGCACCTTGGCTTGTGTCCAGCACCTTTCTTGCCACATTATCTTAAATAAATGACTTGACAGACAGCTATGTGTTCAGCGAATTCTTTATCATAGCAGTATTGGCTGACGTGTTTGAATGCACATGTTTATTTTTCCTCTTATTGTTATATTTGTTTTCTGCTAGCACCACAACTCCATAGATTGGCTCTTTTTGTTTATCATTATTGATTTTAGAGAACTTGAGCAAGAGTTGGCTGAACACAAGCAAGAATATCAGTTGCTGAAGCTTGTATCAGTATTTATTTTATTTATTTATTTATTTATTTAAGGTCTAGGAATTACAGCCCTTTGAGTCAGGGACTCATTTGCAAAGGCTCCATGTCATACAAAAAATAGATTAGAACAAAATACAATATGTGATTTACAATTGAGACATCAACTTTATGAACAAAGAAAGACAGTTACATACAGAGATGCGCGAGATAAAAAAATATAATGGACAGTCATGGAACAACAGCAGTTTGTGAAATACTAGTGCAATGGAGATTTATTGGGACTCATCTGCAGTCACAGTGGGAGTTAGACATAATGTGGTTTCATAATTCAAATTTGAAGGGACCAAGCTTGGGGATCGATAAAATGCAGTCAGGGATTGTATTCATCTAGAGAGGGGCCCGGAAACAAAAAGACCTTTGGCCAGCAGTGGTCTTTGCGAAAGGGATACAGAATGTGGCAGTGTCAGAGTGTCTAGTGGGACGAGCAGGAAGGTTCCTTCGGAGAAGTTTTAGACAGCCGGGGGGGGCTAGGTCCAACTGAATTTTTTTTGCCAGTAGACAGGTCTGATAAACTAGCCGCCCCTGAAAATTGAGCCAGGATGAGCGCAGATAGAGGTCACAGGTGTGCATCAGATGATCACCACCAATGGCCAGTCTGCAGGCTTTGTTTAGGGCACTTTTAATACTGGACAGTGCTGTGTCAGAGGTGGCCCCATAGATGATTATGCCGTAATCTACCAGTGAAAGGATGGAGCTGGAGATAGCTAAGCGTAGAGCCTCCGGAGGTAGACATGCCCTAAGTCTGTAGAGGAGACCGATTCTTTTGTTAATTTCAGTGCTAGTTGATGCAATGTGCTCACGATAGGTAAGGGAAGAGTCTAGGTAACCCCAAGATATCTGAAATTTGGAAACTGGTTCCAGCGTAATTTCTATACATTAAGTATGGATAATTTTGTAGTGCTGTGTATGCTGAGGATGGGCGAATAACATGACTTTCATCTTTTGTGTTGAGTACAAGCTTGTGAGAGGAAAACCAGGCTTCAATATAAGAGAAAGAGCCCTGCAAGGATTTTTGAAGCATCATGGGGTCAGGGTGATGACTGAAAATCACAGCGTCATCTGCATAGAGGAGAAGACGCCCAGAGGAGGCCAGAGATAACGAGTTCAGGAAAAGTAAGAAGAGGAGTGGACCGAGGATAGAGCCTTATGGGACACCCGATCAAACTGGAAGGTTTGCAGAGAGGGTGTTTCTTATCATCACCTGTTGCGGCGGCCAGAGATAACTAGAGAACCAGCTAGTAGTTTCATTGGAGCGACCGACAGAGAGGAGGGAGTTAATGAGCATGATGTGATTGATGGTATCAATGCCTTGGAGAGATCTATGAAGACTGAGCCAGCCAGGTCTCCCTGGTCCAGAGCATCATGTACAAAGGAGGTGAGTTCTAGTAGGGCAGTGGTGGTACTGTGACCTTTCCTAAAACCGTGTTGTTGTTGGCAGATTAGGTGTCGAGCGTCTAGATAGCTGGAAAGTTGATCAGCCACAATTTTCTCCAAAGCTTTAGAGAGTGGGGGGAGTATGGATATGGACGGTAATTACTAGTGGAAGTACGTGCACCACTTTTATGTACTGGTGTGATCCTAGCCTTTTTGCAAAGAGCTGGGAATTGTCCCAGGCAGAGGGACATGTTGAAGATTTTAGTGAGCGGTACTAGAACGGCATCAAGGGTTAAGGACAGTAGTTTAGCATCTAGTGAGTCACCACTATGTCTGGACTTACCAAGGAACCTGGCAATGTAAGCATGGGCATCACCAGTGGAGATAGTTTTTAGCTGAAAAGGAGGCCCAGTGGGGGTTGGGGGAAAAGATCCCGCTGCAGCACTGAAAAAATCGGGGGGGAGGATCGAGCTTAGATCTGAGAATGATATATTGAAGGCATCAGCTATTTTTTTAGGTTCTTGGGTAGGACATCCATCCAGGATAAGAATGGTAGGAGGAGGGGAGAGAGACTTTCCACTGAGTTCCTTTATATTTTCCCAGAACCTCTTTCCATCTCCCCAGGTGACAGTGAGTTTTGTTTGGTAGTAAGCAGCCTTTGCTAGTCGAATGGCCCAGGTGCAGGCGTTTCTGGTGGCACGATAGCGTTGTCGGTCAGCGGTTGACCTGACTGAAGAGCTCTGCACCACAGGTCATCACGGGCCTTCATTTGATCAAGCAATGTCCGAAGTGACCCAGGGGATGATTTAGACCTTACAAACCATTGACATGGGGGCTAAAATGTCACAGGCAGATTGGAAAGAACTAACGAAGAAGGACAGGGTGGCATCAACTGATGTCAGGTGATCAAGAGGGACCAGCAGTATTTTGAAGTAGGTTTCTGAGATGTTTTAGAGCCCCCTTCTTGAGCTGGTGACATATGGTGATCCTAGGTGGGGGTGGTTTGCAGCAATTTGACCAGAGACATGTTACCGGGGAGTGATCACTGATTGAGTCCGATTGTACCTGAACATCCTGTATGTGCTCAAGGTGGTTTGTGAATATGAGGTCAAGGTGGGAGCCGCAGTTTGTATTTTTATTCACTCTAGTTGGGGTGAGGACCATCTGGGACAAATTTTGGGCAGCAGGTGCATCCCTGAGGGGGGATATCTGGGGGGCAAGCCAGTTAGAGTTAAAATCTCCAAGGGCTATGACTTCAGAATTTTTAGGGAGTTGGCTGATTATGTTTAGGATGGTTGCGAATGCAATCCTTTGATGACGAGGGGTATGTGCACAGACATTAAGTAAAGTGACTTTTTCGATTCCCAAGATCAACCCTGACAGTGAGAGACTGTGCACCATCCGAGGGGCTTATGGTTGTAGTGTATATTCCATGCAGGTGATCTCGAGATATAGCTCACATCCCCCACCACGTCTTTTTTGCCTATCTGACCTGTATAATGTGTATCAGGTATGCTTTACAGCCGAGTCAGGGATATGCTGGGACAGCTAAGTTTCAGTAACAGCTATGACATCAGGGAGGTGGAGGCAGACCCAGGCTTGGAATGAGGCAAATTTTTTGAAGACTACAAATATATGGTGGCCAGCCGCAGCCCCTTTGCCTAGCTGGTTGCCGTGGGGTGTGGAGAGAGGGACCAGGATTTGGGTGGATGTTGCCACTAATAGCAGGAAGATGATAACTGTCCTGGTTAGGATAGTTTTGTGGACCTTTTTGGGGGAGTATCGAGATGAGACCATATGGTGAAGGGGTTTATTGGAAATATGGGTGCACAGAAATCGTAGCATTTTTTGCCCATAAAGTAATGGGGCAAACATGGTGTCAGAGGTGGGGTGACATGGGAAGAGAGGAGTGAAAGGGATATGGGACATAGTAATAGACGAGGGTGTTATGATTGGGGCAGAGGGAGGGGTATTAGGACTTGCATGAGGAGGGCAGGAGGGTAGTGGCTTGTAGGGAAAGGCTAGAACGAGGAGTGTAATCCAGGATGCAGCAATGTGGACCGAGAAGGATGATATAGGGATTGTTTTAGACATACTTGGGGGGGTTAAATATAACTTAATGCAGTTTTCAAGCGGGTTGTAATAATACAGAAAATTATATTTTTTTTGTTAATTTAAATTGCTTGGGCTCACACGGAAAGGACTTGCAGTGGTAAAAGAGAGCTGAGAGTGAGTTAGCAAGGAGAGCTGAAAGAGAGAGATCAGCTACATAATTGTTCCAGTGTGAGGAAAAAAACCTCTGTGGTGGATGTCAGTGGCAGCCCCTAGTGGCAGGTCCAGATAACCTGCTAATGGAGAAGCTGTCTGATAGGTTATTTCACCTCACCAATCAGAAAAGGGCTCTCCGGCAGTATATAGGAAGAGCACGACCAAGGGTGGTGGTGGTGGGGCGGCGGGCAGCGACGACAGCCAGCGGGATAGTGCTACAGCAGACATGTAGTTTAGCAGAGTCTCCCACTGTACCTGCTGCTCAAACGCTGGTCACAAAGGCTTTGAAAACATGCCCTTTTCATCTCCAGGAGGGAGTCTGATTCTCTGATGACCACCAGCACCCACGAGGGGAGCCTCGCAGTGTGATTCTGCCGATTATTATTGGAGATAGGTTGGAAAAGGATATATGTCAAGGATACCAGCATGCTAAAAGACTAGCTAAACTTGTAGACAGAGCGACAGATTTGGAGAGTAGAAGAAATAACTTAACAGTGTTTAGGTTAAAGGAAGGTATTGAAGGAAGTGATCCCATTTCATTTGTGAATAAAATGTTAACACAAACAGCAGGCTTCCCTCCAGACTGTCCTAAACATATAGCTGAAAAAGCACGCAGATCACTTAATCCGAAGCCTGGTCCAAATGAGAGACCTTGTTCTTTTGTGTTTAAATTACTTCATTTTCAGTAGAAGACCTACATATGCAAAGAATGCTGAGACATACAGACCGTAGAGTTTGTAGGTTGGAACATTGAAATCTTTCATGACCTGCCACTCAAACTGATTAAAAAAAGAGATGCATTTCTGGCACTGAAAAAGAAACTTAGGAGAACTGGGTTCAGATACAACCTGCTTTATCCAGCCTTGTTCAGAGTGTGGGCAAATGAAGGACCCAGAGGTTATAATGGTTTCAAGGCAGCTAAACTTGGCTTAAGAAAAGAGCATCCTCATTTGTTCAGCAACTTTGACTACGTGACCAATCCAAAAGCCTTCAAAATACTTAAAACAATCCTTATCTCATTGGAATAGACTGTATGTGGTTTCTGTATGCCTCAGTATGGGAAAGGGTGGTGGACGACCAATGTCTGAATGGACAATATGAAATAGATATTAGCAATAAGAGCATGACTCAGGGGGAGTAACAGTCTGTTAATTACCCCTGGAGTGTAATGTGGTACCTAGACTAAGTCAAGTGCTACATTGTCCCTAGGGGGTGATTAACTGACTGCTACTCTAACTCCTGGGAGTGCCTTATTGCTATTATAAAAAATATTCCAAAAGAAAAGAGTTAAAAGTATACTTTTTAAATTTTTTCCGCATTTAGAGGGAGATTTTTAATAAAATAGTTCTTCCACCAACAGTTTAAGAATGCTGGTTCAGAATCAGAATGCATCATTCCAGTCATTCAGCAGTGCTAGTGGATGGAATGCTGACAGGAGGAATCTATGTGCCACGGTGAACAGGCTGTACATGACAGTGTAACATGGATTAATGTAAGGCTGTTGGAATCCTAACAGCCAATCAGATTGCAGCATTTCTGAGACCCTTTTTATAATACTAATTTAATTAACTACTGCTTCTAGTTAAGCTGAGCCACTGGAATATCGACTGTATCTATTTTTTTTAAAGAAGTGCGATATATCTAATATCTCCTGGTACTAGGCCAGTTTATGTGTTTGAGAGTTTGTCAAAAACAAAAGCTCCTAAACTCTTTTCTTGCACAGTGAAGAGTAGGAAGGGCACTGATGATGGTTTTCTTAGTCCCACTCTGTTGAGGTGAGTATGGGCTCATCAGTGATATGGCCCGCATGGGAAATATGCTGGTTTCTCAATGTAAAAGACAGAAATATTGCTTGGGCTCACTTCTGAAATGCTAGCAGAAAATAAAGTTGACAGGTAGCTACTCATTCACTGTTCTGGAAATTTTTTTTGGCTACATGGCTTCTGGCAGCTCTACTGCCTCGGGGGAAGGGGGAGACTACCAGGGTTATAAGGCTAGAAAAGCTCAGGAAATCTATTCTGTATGGTGTCTGTTTTTATGTGGGATAATGTGCTTGGTCAGTGCTTTCCATTACTTGGATGGAGTTTTTTTTCTATACATCTGGATCACCAAACAGTTGTGACAGAGAACTGTCTTGTGAGCTAAGGTGGTAAAATAATCCAAGGTCCTGCCAATTTTTTTTTGACTCAGTGCCATATTGGATACTGTGCCTGGTCTGCAGCAGTTATTTTCAAATCCTTGGCTCAAGACTGTAGGATCACCATGTGATAATCATACACATGGTGCTAGGTGAAAAGTTAACATGCATCTAAGTGAGGATCAGGAATGTTGGAAAGCACGCAAATCTGAAACAGACTCTTCTAAAACTCAGACAAGTACAGTAAGAAGTCCAGACTCATTTTTCTTTTCTTATTTAAAAAAAACATCTATTTTATTATACGATTTTAGTAAACAACATAACAAGTCACTCTTTTTGGTATAACAGTTGTTACTTAACAGGCTATCAGGGTCATCACAAGGGGTATGACTTCCTGAAAGTCCTCACAACTGCTGATAAACCAAAGGAGGAACTATTGTAATCTTTCTTTCTTTCTTTCTTTTATTTTTTTCTCTTTATCTTTGCCAGAACACAAGGGATAAAAATTAACTTTAAATATATATTCACTTGCAAAGCAAGGCAAAACAGTGTACAATATACATTATTTAGTATCCTTGCAGTTTTACATGTAGATCTCAAATATTTTGGATACATCTGTTATACAAAAGTTTTACTTTCATTACTGACCCTATGCTGTTTAAAGTATTATCATAGAAGCATATCCTAACAGTTAAATGTTTGAAAATAGGAGGCTTTATAACATATTTTTTAACTGTTTATCTTTTTAAGTCATATGATCCCTTTAATTGTCACAAGTAGAACTGTGCAAAAATAAAATTTCCACTGGCGAAATTTCTGCAAAAGTTGGAATTACACTTCCACGAAACTTCAGAAATCATGTTGGCAACTTTCACAGATATTCCAACTTAGAACGGTGAAATTAATTTATGAACTGTGGATTAATGTATTAAACCACAGGACAAAATTCCACAAAACTAATTACAGTCAGAGGTTAGTTCTGCTGAATTTCTTTGCACAGTTTAATACATTAAAGAGCTGGCATGTAGTTTAAGCAGTCAGTCTTCTACATAACATCTTTCATATGGCCATCTGTGTGTGTGGGGTGCCTTTGTTTTGGCAAACTATCAAGATTTTTTTCTTTATAATGGTATGCCTGGTGCTTCTCCAGTGATTACCTAGTGACTTATGAAAAAGGTTAGTTTAAGACAGAAAACCAGAGGTGAGGTATTTAGAGGTAATTCACATATTACACACCATGGTCTACCCATTGATCGCAAGTATCTGAAAGCCGGAAATTCAATCTGAGGCAAGACACACAAGATTTTGTATACATTCATATTCATTTGATATTATGGCTAAATGTTGTATATACATGTTTCCCAAATAATGGTATTGTTTTGAACAAGAGTGTCTTTGTCCAATAATGTGATGATGCTGCAGAAGAAGAGCATTGTGGTCTGTTGACACATAGAAAACTGCTCAAATGTCTATCACTCAGAGTCAACCACTTTAACTAGCGCAGTCAAGAAGACAGCCAGATCACCTTTCCGATATCTACATACCCCTTTTTAGATTTTTTTTTAGAGTAGTGAAGTCATACTACGCTACAAGCAGCCACTTCATGCAGAAACAATCTATGGAACTGAAGGGCATTGTATAATAGCTATGAGAATACAGAGCTATCCTAACCCATATACTGTCAACACAACACTGCATTTACAGTGCCACATCAATACAGTGCCCGATTTGGTGACTGTTATTTACAATGACCTCTCTATGCCCCCCTCCCTGAGGTCTGCCCCCCCCCCAGAGTTGGTATATTTAGTAAGAGGGGAGTGGGGGGCACAGCTCCCTGCAAACATAGAGGTCGCTGTAAATGACAGTCACCAAAATCTGGCTCTGTATTGATGCAACACTCTTAATGTGGTACTGAGATGTGATAGAACCATGCCAACCCCCAAACCCTTGCACCAGTGCCAACTGAAAAGACAGCATCATGTTCATGCAAACTGAATGAACATTGTGAATCATTTAATTCAATTAAATTCATTTCATCTTTATTTTTAAAAAAAGCGCTATTCACACTGATTACAGCACTTGTACAATAAAACTCCATAAACATCTTACTTAAAAACATAAAAAACTACTCAAATAATCCTTCAACAAAATCAGTAATCAGGAAAGGCAAGGTCAAACAGGTACATTTTTAGAGTGGTTTTAAAGCTCTCCACCATCAGGCACTCTTGTATCTTACAAGATAGAGAGTTCCACAGGGTGGGGGCCATAAATGCAAAAGCCCGGGCCCCCCAGATGTCTTCAACTGAATGCTGGGAACCTATAGCAATCCGTCATCAGCAGAGTGGAGTAGTTGGAGGGGGCAGTAGGGATGCAATAGCTCTTTCAGGTAACTCGGACCCTGTCCATGTAGGGCTTTAAAGGTCAGCAAGCTGACCTTAAAGGTGATCTGCCATTGAACTGGCAGCCAGTGCCATCCACACAGCACAGGGATAACATGACTAGATTGAGACAGCACCTTCAACAGCCTGGCTGCTACATTCTGCACCGCTGCAAGTGGCAGATATCAACCCTAGGAAGCCCTAGGTACAGGGAGTTACAGTAGTCAACGTGGGAGGTCACAAATGTGTGGACCAGAGTAGGTAGGTCACTAGGCAAGGTGTTTAATCTAATATTCCTCAGATAATAAACAGAAGACTTGACAACGGCCGACACCTGAGAATGCAGCGTCAACCCATTGTCAAGAATAACACCCAGGTTCTGCACCTGTTCAGATGTCAACAGCTGGCTACCACCAAGCCAAAGCCCAGAGGCTGAGCCAGCCACCAGCCCCTCTACACAATGGCCCAAATCCACCACCAAAACCTCAGTCTTATCCAGATTCAACCTCAACCAGTTGGAATTCATCTAGTCTTGGATCTCGGTGAGCCAGTTGTTAAACACCAAGACTGCACTATCCTGCTCAGGTAGAAAGGACAGGTCAAGTTGAGTATCATCTGCATAGCAGTGAAAATCCAACCCATACCACCTTACAATGACTCCCAATGGCAGCATATATACCACAAACAACATGGGTGACAGCACAGAGCCCTGCGGTATCCCACATGGCAAAGAGAATGAGTCTGATGAATAAATCCCCGACGCCACCCTCTGAGATCTGCAGATGAGGAAAAAGTGGAACCATCTGAGGACTGTACCTGATAGGCCACAGATCCACCGCAAATGCTCTAGCAACACCACATGTTCTACGGTGTCAAATGCTGCAGAGAGATCAAGAAGAACCAAGATGGAATGGCTCTTCCAATCCTTCACCATCAGAAAATCATTGAGCACCTTAACAAGGGCAGTCTCCATGCTATGCCTCTTCTGAAATTCCTACTGGAGAGGATCATAGATATCATGGATGGTAAGATGATTCTCCAGCTGCCGCGCAACCGCCTTTTCAATAACCTCCACAAAGGGGAGGTTAGAGACCATCTGGTAGTTGGCAGAATGGTCTGAGTTGAAAGAAGATTTCTTAAGGAGGGGCATCACCACTGCCTCCTTCAGAGAGTCCAGAAACTCACCTGTCTCTAACGAACACTGGATGATCTCCACTAGCAATACTGATGTTTATGTCAATCTCTACTAGCTCCACTAAGAC
The DNA here is from genome assembly GCA_016271365.2 of Neoceratodus forsteri. Lineage (NCBI taxonomy): Eukaryota > Metazoa > Chordata > Ceratodontiformes > Ceratodontidae > Neoceratodus > Neoceratodus forsteri. The sequence goes on along the minus strand of CM057455.1, from coordinate 758,687,583 downwards.
AGAGGTATTGCTCATTTACCTCACATGGTACATCTCTTATTAAAATGCATCCCATTCATACATCAGTAAGTATTTGTGATACTGTAGGCTTACTGCTTCTAGCATCGACTGCATGGTTCTCAGTCAGGGCTTGCTTCCACCCCTAACTTGCTGGCTTGCTGGTCTGACATACTCTTATGTGACTGACTGCTCTGAGAGGTGCATTACTATGAAAACTGCCACTTGCAACATTCAGCTCTGTATTATCTAAACTGGTTTTGCCTAAAATGTGTAATGTGCATGACTCTAATATGTTAAAACCTTGATGATTGAGCCAACTGAGAAGGATCGCTTTCTTAAATTCTTCCCATGTTCTGTCTTGCACTCCATAATGAATACTTGAAGGCAGTTTTGCAGTCATTACAGTAGGAGAGATTTAAACAGTCAGTGAGCTTCATAGCCTTCAGGGACATTAAATAAAATGTTCAGCCCAAGCTGGACTTGATCCTCTCCTGATAATTGGGACACCACTTAATGGGGACGAAAACCTGTCCATGGAGTTGTCCCTATTAAACAGCTAGTGTAATGAGTCTGTCTGTATGGTTTTGACTGGAGTGATGAGCTAGTGTATATTAACCCATATGCATACATTTTTATTCTCTGACTGATGTTTTACAAATCATTCAAAAATACCAACAGAATGCAGTTCTCCATCAAAACTGTCTAGAACTGGTCAGTATGCGGACAGCCCACTAAGAAAGAAAGTGATGCTGGGGGAGGAAAGGAGGACAGCATGGCATTAGTGCACAGACAAGATCGAGGAATGCTAATTTGCCAGGTGTTCTTCATGCCATACTGCAATTGCGTACTCTAATTAAATTGATAACCTCAAACTGACAATCTTTTTTTTCTTCCTGTGAAGACAGCACACTGTGAAGAGACACATAACAGACAGCTGTTAAAGTGCCAGCACTCTGTTGTGTCACAGATAGACAATTTGATGGGTCCTTTACATCTGATTTTACTGCTTTTTCATTCTGAACTACTTGCTGTCTGAAATGTATTTAACTTTGCTCTGAATGTTGTTATTGAAGAGCCACATATCTTGTGCATGCTGGCCATTTTACTGAGAGATCAAATATTATGTATTGTAATGTCTTCAATTAGTGGCATTTCTTTTGCACTCATTTTAAATTGTATTGTTTTAAATTAGTTAACTATTCTTATTTTTTTTTTGTATTACAGCACTTTCCATTGTTTGTGTACTGTACTTGCTAGAACAGAGCTGCAGTGCAACTGCACATTCACAGTTTCACATAATTAAGCTTGCCACTAAAAGGCAGGCCAGGTTGTCCTGGGACCCAGCCAGGAATTAATTCAGAGGAAGAGGGATGGGGAGAGGGAGGGGACAGGGAAGGGGAGGGGACTGTAAGGAAAGGGGAGGAGCTATGACCTCACGGATGTTGTCATGTGACCAGGCTTGGAGCTCACTGGCTATTGGCCAAGGGGAGAGGCCAGAAGGGGTCCTGATCAGCGGTCCTTAGGGGCTATTGAAGGGCCTGTAACCCTCAGTAAACCCTCTGTCTTTCTGTAAATTTCCTCACCCACCCTTCCTGCAAGAAAGAGGAGGGGAGCATGGAATAGGCACTAGAGAGGTAGAGGCACAAGGAAGGAAGTGACCTCTAATGGGGCCCAGCAGGGTCGGGTAGGGGCTTAGATAAGGGCCGTGTCTGGGGGCTAGGTGGAGCCCTACCAGAGGGTATCAGACAAAAGGTAGATGGCAGTATGAGGAGAGAAGGGTTTAGGAGCAAGAGGAAAAAGGAGACAGGTAGAGGGGGAAGGGGAGGGGAGTAGGTACCATGGGCTGGGGACAAAGGAACCCAGGCATGACAGTAACGGGGGAGGGTGAGGGGAATAGAGCTAGTGGGTGGATTGCTGTGTCCACACCTAGTGGAGGGGGTGATCCAGGTAAGTGTGGTACCTGATTATGGTGATTGAAACGGGGGGGCCAGATCACAGTGTCCATCCCCGAGAAGCAATGACAAAAGAGGAAGAGAACAAGAAGAGGAACCACAAGAGGGAAGACAGGACTGTTATGTCCTAGAAGTGATATAGGACTGTTATGTTGGAATTGTAAATATTGATTGTTAGAAACGAAGTGGGATGTAAATGATGAATATATAATTGTGCCTTTAAATAAATATTGCAAGCGAGCGTCCAAGAGTGACAAAGTAATGGCCTGAGTTATTTCTGGTTGGGGATCCAGGGACAACTAACATTTTGCTTTTGCTTAGCAGACCTTCTTCGGAGCATGATAAATTGAGAAATGTGTAATTTAATGACATATTATAGACTAGGTTGAAATGCATACAGTATATTTTGCACTGCTCGACTTGTAAACCTGATTGCACTAAAATATTGTGGTGGGTTCTGTCTATTAGAAATAGAGCAGTAAAATTACTATCTGTTTCTGCTTGCACAGTTTGGCTAATAGAAGTTACGTGGTAGACTACTGTAGCTGTTATTAGAGTAGATGTATCATAGGTCCCTGATTCACTGGCTCAAGTGTACTAAGGCATTGAGTTTTGTCAGTGCTCAGTAACTCAGTAAAACTCTGCTGTCTTTTCCTCTTACGTGAGTATACCTGTGTGAAATTGACCCAGTCGCTACTGACATCACTAACATGATCTAACCTTCTGATCAACTGAACTACTGATTACAAGCTTACCTTGTTTTATTTGCTCCCTTTTGGCTTTTCTTTTTTTGTTTCCAGTTTTTATTTTTGAACCAAATAAAATGGTAGTGTTATGTGGTCACCACACGCCATCACTAACCATGTCAAACACGAAAATGAATGGTAAACAACAAGCCATAAACTCAGTGAAAAAGTAGAAAATAAGCAAAACTACTTTTGCATTTGGGAGTTAATGTAGGTACTATGACATGCTGCCAAACTCTGAACACTAATCAACAAAACTGTGTTTTTGTTTGCCAGCGTAATCAACATGTTTGAACTCCAAGAAATACAAAATCACACATACCCCCATTATGCAAAGCATCATGGGCTGTATGTGGAAATCACTACAAAATATTACTCTGGTTTAACTTTAAGCAGAAAAGCATGATGCCGAAAGGGCTCTCACATAGTCTGTAAAGGGTGCCAACAGAAGACACCATTTTGGTTGCCCTCCTCCGGACAGCCTCCACCCTGTCTATGTCTTTGCAATAAATTTTAAATAGATTTTTTAAATATATTACAAGTACTTGTCACCATGGTAAACCATGGTAAATCATGAAAAATCATGATGATATGTGATATCGGGTCCTCAGAACTGTACATAGTACTCCAGATGTGGTCTTACCAACTGTCTGTAGAGAGGGCCAACAACTTCCTGTTTTCTACTGGTGATGCCTATCCCTATGCATCCCAGTATCCCCCCAGCTCTCCTTACTGCCTTCTCACTTTGCTGGCCAACCTTTAGGTCATCTGATATGACTACCACCAGGTCCCTTTCCATTTTTGTTGTTGTCAGTATCTCACTCCCCATTGTGTACTCTTCCCCTGGATTTTTGTTTCCCAGGTGCTTTACTTTGCACTTCATTGCATTGAATCTAAATTGCCATACATTTGACCATTCCTTCAACCTTGCCAAGTCCTGTTTCACCCTTTCCACCCCACCTTGCATATCAACCCAGTTGCAGATCTTTGTGTCATTGGCAAAGAGACATACTTTTCCTTCCAGTCACTCTGCAATGTCACTTATAAAGACATTAAAAAGGACCGGCCCCAGTACTGAACCCTGCGGTACCCCACTAGTAACCCCCCTTTCTTCACTGTGGACTCCATTTACTATTACCCTCTGTGTCCTGTTGTCCAGCCAGTGTTTTACCCAGACTACCACTCTGGGACCCACTCTCAGGCTGGCTAATTTGTTTATTAATCTTTTGTGCGTGACTGAGTCAAATGCCTTGCTAAAGTCTAGGTAGACTACGTCCACAGCCCCTCCCTGGTCTACTACTTTGGTCACCCAGTCAAAGAAATCAAGAAGATTTGTCTGACATGACCTTCCTGCTGTGAATCCATGCTACCTTGGGTCCTGTACCCCACTGGCCTCTAGGTACTCAACAATTCTTTCCTTCAGAAGTGATTCCATCATTTTCCCTACAACTGAGATCCGACTGACAGGTCTGTAGTTTCCTGCCTCTGTCTTGCTCCCACTTTTGTGAAGGGGAATCACATCTGCCCTTCTCCAGTCCTCAGGTACCACACCATCCTCCCATGATTTATTAACAAGGGTAATCAGTGGTGTTACTCATTCTTCCCTTAGTTCTTTTAGAATTCTGAATTTAGAATTCCAACAGGCCCTATTGCTTTATCCACCTTCAGTTTTAAGAGTTCTTTCAGAACCCTTTCTTCCGTGAAAGGACTAATATCAACCCCCCTATCCAAAGTGCTTCTATTGCTTCTAAGCAAAACTAGTCCAGGAGAGAGGTCCTCCCTACTTGGTTCCCATATCCAAGGGCTCTTCCTCATGCAGGCAAGTGACACAATCTCCCTCGGTTGCTCATCCTACTAAGATGGTGTTATGCAATGCCAGGTTTATTAAGAACAAGACTGCTTTAATAGCAGATCTTGTTGGTTCATCTGACCTGGCTGGCATAACCGAAACCTGGCTGGATGATAATGCTGGTCCAGTGTTGGTTTCAGCAATTCCGGCCAGGTACTCGGTGATCCACCACCTGAGGATGGAGCGTATTAGTGGGGGTGCTGCCATCTGTTTTAGATCAGAACTGAGCCTTGTGGATGTTTCTGTGGGGATCACTAGCTCCTTGGAGTGTATCGTGGGTGCAGGTGTAGGGTGCAGGATGCTTCTCATCTACCGTCCACCCAGTGATGGGAAAGCTTTCCTGCAGAAGTCACAGACTTCATTGTTGACGTGGTGTCAGGATCCCCCAGATGGTTAATTCTGGGGGATTTCATTGTCTGAGTTGATGATTAACTCTTGCAGTTCAGTCAAGACTTCCTCCAACTGATAATTTTGTTGGATCTTACACAGGTTGTTACCTCCGCAACCCACATTTGTGATCACTCATTGGAACTGGTGTTTCTCCTGTGGCTGGAGATATCCGACTTGGTGGCAGAGCCAGTTGGGTGGTCTGACCATCACTCCATAGGGTTCTGTTTTGTGACTACCCCCAATAGGTCTGCCACTATAGACATGGTCCAGTACTTCCCTTTGAGGGGCATGACCCCAGATGGTCTAATGGTGGTGCTGGACCTATCTGGTATACCAAGTGAATGCATGGATCCAGGAAATCTGGTAATTGCCTATAATGTGGTGGTGACAGAAGCCCTAGATTCCATAGCTCCTACTCACGTTTGCCCCCTCACTCTTCACCCAAGGTCCCAATGGTTTGATGGGACCTTGAAGAAGATGAGGAGAGGAGGACAAAGGCTAGAGAGGTGATGGCAGAAATCGGACCTGGAGAGTAACAGACTTAGATTGATGGATCATTATGGGGCCTATCAATTAACAATAACCCATAAGAAGGCAGAGTTCCTGTACAGGGAGGTTGCTGCTGCACAGAACCAACCAGCTCAGCTCATCCAGACTGTTGACATATTGTGCAATCCAATCTGTCTTCAGCCTGGTGAAGCTTTTTCACAAGAGACATGTCATGAGTTTGCTTGGTTCTCCACAGATAAGGTTACCACCATCACATCCAGGATCAGCACAGCCCCCTCTATGAGGTATTGCGGAGGTCAGCAGGAGGATGCCGGTGCCCAGTTTGCTTGGTTTGACTTCAGCCAGTCAGAGATCACTGACATTATGAGGATCATCCAGGCTCTGCAGACAACTAGCTGTAGTTTGGACCCAGACCTGACACACCTTCTTGTAGGGTGCATTGATGAAATTGGTCCGGTCCTGGCTGAGATAGGCTGAAGGTCATTGGAGAGGGAGTTCCTTCTGGACCCCCTTAAGGAGGCAGTTGCTCGTCCTCTCCTTAAAAAGTCCTCCCTTGACCCAGACTATCTGGCCAACTATAGACCTGTCTCTAATCTGTCCTACATGGACAAGGTTATTGAGAAGGTGGTTGCGCTACAGTTAAGTGATCATTTATCTACCCATGATGTCTATGATTCTCTCCAGTCAGGATTTAGGAAGAGGTATACAGTACTACTGAGATGGCCCTTGTTCAGGTGCTAAATCACCACATAAAAGTGAGAGATTGAAGGACTCATTTCATCTTGGTCCTCCTAGGTCTCTCGGCAGCATTTGACATTGTGGGCCATGGTGTGCTATTGGAGCACCTGCAGTATATCTGAGGACTGTCTGGTATGGTCCTCAGATGGTTTCAATCATTCCTCAAGGATAGGATTCAGAAAGTGGTGTCTGGAATTTATTCCTCGGCTCCTCTCACCCTACCCTGTGGGGTATCACAGGGCTCCATTTTGTCACCCATGTTGTTCGCAGTGTGCATGCTACCATTGGGAGATATCATTAGGCAGTATAGCTTCAGTTTTCACTACTATGCAGACAATACTTAGCTGTACATGTTCTTGAGCAGAATGGGGTCCTCTCAGTCTTTAATAACTGCCTTTCCAAGATCCAGGACTGGATAAGTGCCAACTGGCTGCTTTTGAACCCGGCTAAAACTGAGGTGCTGGTTGTGGACCCAGATCGTCGGGATGTGGGTTTGTCGGTTGGACAGTCATCCAGGCTTTGGCTCAGGGGTGTTCAGCTGACTGCTTCAGATTAGGTGTGGAACATGGGAATTATTTTTAATGACGGCCTGACCCTTAAATCTCAGGTGTCTGCGGTTGTCAGGACCTCATTTTACTATCTGAGGAATATTGCCCAGGTAAAGCACCTGGTTCCTCCTGCTGACCTTCCAACATTGGTCCACGCCTTCATAACCTCTTGCCTTGACTACTGCAATGCCCTTTACCTAGGGCTACTGGTGGTTGATATCTGCCACTTACAAATGGGGCAGAATGTGGCAGTCATGCTGTTGACTGGCACTTCTAGGACCAGTCATATTATTCCTGTGTGCCGAGGACTGCACTGGCTGCCAATACAGTGGCGGATCACCTTCAAGGTCAGGTTACTGACCTACAAAGCCCTACATGAGCAGAGACTCCACTAATTAAAAGATCTCCTTCACCCTTACTGCCCCCTCTTCCCATTTCACTCGGCCGATGAGGGACTGCTAGTGGTTCCCAGGGTTCGATTAAAACTATCTGGGTCTCGTTCTTTTGCTTTTGCAGCCCCTACCCTGTGGAATTCTCTACCTCATTGGATGCAAGAGTGCCTGATCATCCAGAGCTTTAAAACAGAACTGAAAATGTATTTGTTTAGCCTGGAATATCCACGTGCTTTTTAGGCTGTATCTGATATTTATTGAATTACTGATTTTATGAACTTATCAATATACCGACTTGTTGTATTTTGATTTTAATTATTGATTTTTGTCTGATAAATTATGTACAAGCACCTCGATCTCTGGAAAGGTGCTTTTTCTAAATAAAGTATGGTATGGTATGGTATGGTATGGTATGGTATGGTATGGTATGGTATGGTATGGTATGGTATGGTAGAGGCTATATAGAATTTGCAATAAGAAAGTCCCAACTAAATTATATTGAAACATAGAAATATAGAAGCTGATGGCAGATAAAGGCCATTTGGCCCAACAGGTCTGCCCTTTTTTGTTGTATTGCTTACACTGTTGACCCCTCCAGGTCTACGGCACTTTTTCTGCCACCCCCTTACCTATCCCTTATGACTCCCTTGTGCTTATCCCAAGCTTTTTTGAATCTCTCCACTGTTTCCACCCCCCCATAACCTCCACTGGAAGACCATTCAAGGCATCCACCACCCTCTGTGCGAAGAAGTATTTCCTCACATATCTCCTAAACCTACCCCCCTCCAGCTTCATATTATGGCCCCTTGTTCTAGAGCACCCTTTCCTCTGAAAAATACCTCCCACTTGTAACTTATTCACCCCGTGAGGTATTTAAAATCTCAGTCATATCCCCCCTCCCACCTTCCTCTCCTCCAGGGGGTACATCTTTAATTCCTTTAGCCTCTCCTCATAGGACATTTGATGTAGACCTTGTACCATCTTGATAGCCCTCCTCTGGAAAGCCTCCATCCTGTCTATGTCTTCCTGAGATGTGGCATTCAAAACTGCACACAATACTCCTGATGGTGTCTTACTAAAGACTTACTGTATATAGTGGCCACACCACTTCCCTCTTCCTGCTGATAGTACCCCAACCTATACATTCCAGCATCCCACAAACTTTCCTGATCACTTTAGCACATTGTCTGCCCACCTTCAGGTCATCTGATATGAGTATCCCTACTTCTGTTTCCTGCTTGGCCACTTCTACTATCTCTCTCTCCAATTTGTACTGCACCTTCTGATGTCTGTGACCCAAGTGCATTATTTTGCACTTTGTTGCATTAAGCCTTAGCTGATAAACTTGTCTCATCATCCAGTCATTTCAAGTCTCTATCCATCCAATGCACTCCCTCTGGAGTGTCTACCCTGTTACAGATCTTGATCTCATATGCAAAAACAGGCAGACCTTCAGACCGTCCCTTCCAGTTCCTCTGCTGTGTTGCTAATGAAGACATTAAAGAGGACTGGCCCCAGTACTGACCTCTGCAGTATCCTACTGGTCACTCTCCCCTCTTCAGAGTGAACTCCATTTACTAACATCCTCTGCCTCCTATCCCTTAACCTTTTTCTTACCTAGGCTGCCACCTTATTGCTCAGCTTCATGCTACCCAACTTGTTTACCAGCCTCCTATGTGGAATGGTGTCAAAGGCATTGCTGAAGTCCAAGTAGGCCACATCCACTACCCCCCAATCTAACACCCTGGTTACCCAGTCAAAAAAATCTATCAGACATGTTTGGCATGATGTCCCCTCCATAAAGCTACGCTGCCTCAGGTCCTGCAGTCCATTGGATTCCTGGTGTTCCACGATTCTTTCCCTTTATGGTGTTTCCATCAATTTCCTTACTACAGATATCAGGCTAGGAGGCCTGCACTTTCCCGCCTCCTCCTCCTTGCTACCACTTTTGTGAAGTGGGACGATGTCCACTATTCTCCAGTCCTCTGAGACTATGCCAGTCTCCAGTGAACTGTTAAGCAATTCTGCCAGGGGTGCAGCTAACACCTCTCCCTGAGTTCCTTTAACACTCTTGGATGCACCCTTCTTGCCTCATGGCTTTGTCCACCCTTAGATTAGCAATTTCCTGACCCTCTTCTGAGAAAAGGGACTGGTGTCCATCCCCCACCCAATCACTTGGTGCTTATTTGTGGTCTCTCCCCTTCCCCCTCAACTGTGAATACTGAGCAGAAATATTTAAGATATTTGCCTTTTCTTGGTCCTCCTCAGTATAGCATCCTTCCTCTTTTATTAACCATGCAATTCTGCCCTTGGTCTTATTTTTCTTGCTGATATACCTGAAAAATGTGTTGTCCCCCTTTGATACTCTATGGGCTGTTCTTACCTTGGCTTGTGATTTTTGCAACCTTACTGCCTTGCCTGCCTCCCTCAATTTCCCCATATACACTTCTCTGTCCTCCTCTCTCTTGGTCTCTTTATACCTTCTGAATGCCACTGTCTTTGCTCTTACCTTTTCTGCCACTTCCCTTGAGAACCATAATGGTCTCCTCCTTCTACTTTTGCTTATTTGCCTTACATACACATTTGTAGCCTTTACTATGCTTTATTTTATTCTGGTGCATTTTCTCTCCACTGCCCCCTAGACATCTCCCCTTCCAGGTCTTCTCAGATGCATTTGACCATCTTTGTAAAGTCAGCCTTTCTGAAATCCAGGACCCTCACCCTTGTGCAGGTGAATTCTGCTGTTGTTCTTATATTAAACCATACTGTGCAATGGTCACTGGTCCCCAGATGACTCTCCACTCTGACATCCACCATACTGCCCCCATTTGTAAGTACTGTACCAGGTCCAGTATTGCCCTACCCCAAGTGGGTTCACTGACCAGCTACTTGAGGAATGCCCCCTGCAGGGAGTCCAAGATATCTGCTCCATGCTGATGCTCAGGAGGTAGTCTCCATTCTACATCTGGCAGATTAAAGTCCCCCACCAGTATCACCCCAATCTTCTTAGTCATTTTGCCCATGCCTTCCAACATTACTTTGTCTATGTCCTCTTCCTGTGTAGGAGGCCTGTATACCACTCCCATGCAAATGATGACTCCATTTGCAGACTCAAGTTTGACCCACAACAGCTTGTTCCCCCATGCTCCCTGTACCTCCATCACTTTGATATTTTCCTTAACATAAGGCATCACTCCCCCACCTTTCCTTGCTACCATGTCCCTCTTAAACATTGTGTAGTTAGGTATGACCATTTCCCTGCCGTGGTTGTTTGTGCACCATGTTTTGGTGATGGCCACAATATCCAGGCCTTCCTCAGTCATGGTAACCACCAGGTCTGGTATCTTATTTCCCTGACTTCTAGCATTGGCACACATGGCTGGCCAGATTTTTTTAATCCTACTCTTGTCCCTTCTCATGTTGTCTAGTTGTTCCCCCTTCTCCTCCTTTGCATACTGCCTGCTTCTCTTCCCCTTCCTGCCATGCTGCTCTTTTGCACCCTTGGCTGTCCTTCATTTTGGTGGAAATTCTTTCCCCCAGAAATTCTCTACCCTCCATCACAGCCTGAGGGGGAAGCTTTTGCCACCCCTTTGCCTTCCACCACCTCCTTACCTAGTTTAAATGCCCATCGAAATAATACTTAAGGCATCTACTGAGGACAGCCACTTCCTTCCTGGATGAATGCAGACCATCCTCCCAGTACAAGCTCTGATCCCTCCATTGATTCTGAACCTAAGGTGACAACAATGTTGGCTATAAGATTAAAACAAAATAGTAATGCAGCAAAAATATACAGCATCAGAGATACTCCCAGTAATCATCTAATCACTGAACATGAAAAGTTTAAGGCAGTGTTATACAAATGCTATAAACTTACACAATGAACTGGTAGACAAAACTAGTAAATGTTTTGAAGATTTTTTGTCAGTGTATCAAATTACCTAAGACTCCTATAGAATTAAAACTGCAGCTATAGAAGGACATAGAAGCTGAGCAAATTATGTCAACAATACAGAACTTAAAACAAACAAAGTCCTGGATCTGGATGTATATTCCACTTATTGCTATGCTATAGTAAACTAAAGGAAGATATATCACAGATTCTAGCAAAATTTTACAAGGATGCCTTAGATAAAGGTACTTTATCAAGTAATATGACCAAAGGATTTATTTCCCTTATTCATAAAAGTGGAAAAGATCCAAACAAATGTAGGAACTACAGGCCAATCACCCTTATTAATACAGATGTGAAAATTCTTGCTAAAATGCTAGCATACAGGTTAGAAAAATTCATTCCACGCTTAATTGACAATAGACAAACAGGTTTTAGTGCAAATAGGTTAGCAGCAGACAATACTAGAAAACCATTTCATTTAAGGGAGATTGCAAATAAATGTAGAACAGTTTCAAGTATTTTTGCATTAGACACTGACAAGGCCTTTGATCATGTTTTATGGCCTTACCTTCCTAAAGTTTTACAGTTCAAAATTTTCCTGGCAATTTTATTAAGAGGGTTGAATTATTATATACTAATCCAACAGCTGCAGTAATTACAAATTGAGTAATTTCTAACAACTTTCAATTAAAAAGAGGCACCAGACTAGGATGCCCACTGTTCTTATGATTAAATTTATCTCTAGACCCTTTGGCTCATAGACTAGCTGCAGAAAAAGAGATTAAGGGCATGTCTTTAAAGGGCAAAGAATATCTTATTTCCCTATGTATACATGATATTTTAATCTCACTAACCAAACCTAAAAAATCTATCACTAAAATGCTAGGGGTAATCAATGAATCTAGTCTAATTTCTGAATATAAACTCAATAATGAAAAATCTTTCTTCTTCCTATTAATCAACTGTATATAAAAGAAGATGTAACAGACCTGGGGCAAGATTCACAAATAAATTGAAAAGGGCAATGCAAAATTTTATGCTGTGATTTGCAATTGACCAATTTTTAAAATGCGCTATTTACAGTCAAACAGCACACCATGCTATCCAACTATGAATAGGACTAGGTCATGTTGGCAGTAACCCCTGTACTGCCAGTTCTACCACACTAGTGCTGTCCTGACCCACAGTCAAGTAAATGGCCCTGCAATGAATAGCACAACTGCACTATTTCCAGTTCATGAACTCACCTACGTACAGTAAATGAGCACATTGGCCATACAAGGCACTTGGTGGCCATTTACATGCCCATTAAGGGCCCATTTATATAGGCTGTGTGGAGCTTGGTGCAGCCCCCCCACCCCTAACTAACACACAGCAGTAGTCCCTGGTGTCTAGTGGACTCACCACACCCCGCCATTCACTGGCCCAACTGAAAATCCGTATGCATCCTGGTGGCTAGTGGTCTCTCCCTCCACCAATTGCCAGCCCAAAAATAGAAAAAAGATGTATCCCTGGTGGCTAGTGGTCCCTCCCCCACTGATCGCTGGCCCAAGAAAAAGAAATGAATACTCCCTGGTGCTAATGGTTCCCTTCATGGCCCTATTATATAAAAAAAAAGATGTATCCCTGGTGGTTAGTGGTCCCCCTCCATGACTGTCAATTACCAGTCCTAGAAAAAAAAGAATAGACCTTGGTGGCTAGTGGCCCCACCACACATCCAATCCCTTGCCCAACATATAAAAATGTGTTCCCTGGCAGCTAATGGTCCCTTCCCCCACCTGATCCTTTGCCTAACATATAAAAATATGTTCCCTGGTGGCTAGCAGTCTCTCTCCCCACCTGATCCCTCATCTGACATATAAAAAAGTGTCTCTGAAGTCCAGTGAAACCCCCCATCCCAATCCCCTCTAGAGTCAAGTGAAACATTTCCTTGGTGGTCTAGCTGACCACCCTCCCTATCTGCAATACCCTGTATAGTTAGTCTAACCCTTTTCCTGGAGATCTAGTAGACCCCACCCCCAGCATGACAGGTAGTGACCCACCACCCCACTCCCCTATCCCAACCCCCTAGTACAGCCCTCCTGTCTCTCCACCACAGCCAACCACTGACTGAGCTGACACTGAGCACATACTGTATACAGTATGCACTCATTGATTGACAGCTCATGTCAGGGGGAACGGGGTGGTGGGTCACTACCTGGTAGGCTATGGGGTGGGGGGTCCACTATACCACCAGGGAAGGGGTTACATTAACTATACAGAGGATAAGAGATGCGGGGGTCTGCTAGACCCTCAGGGAAATGTTTCACTTGTGTCTACAGCAGATCAGGATGGAGGTGTTACACTTGACACCAGGGAGACTTTTTTATGTGTCAGGCGATGGATTAGGTGGGAGGAGGGACCACTAGCCACCAGGGTCTATTCTTTTTTTTCTTGGACAAGTGATTGGCGATGACAGGGTGTGGACCACTAGCCACCAGGGATACATCTTCTTTTTTATAATCAGGCCAGTGATTGCTGATCACAGGTGGTGGGGAACCACTGGCACCAGGGAGTATTCATTTATTTTTCTTCAGCCAATAATCAGTGGGGGGAGGGATCACTAGCCACCAGGGATACATCTTTTTTATATATTCAGGCCAGCAATTAGTGGGGATGTGCAGTTCCTCCACCAACCACTAGGGTTACAAAGGTTTAAGACACGGTCTTGGCCAGCGGTATATGCTTCATGCAAGGGGTCCCCACAAGTGGTCCTTGTGCGGAGCAAATGCTTTGTGAATTGGACAGCACTGATATTTATGTCCCCCCATTATTTGCATTGTGGCCCCTGCCACACTTTACACTGGTGTAAACCCAGCATATAGTACACGGTATGCACTCCATAACAGCTCAGTCAGTGGCTGGCTGTGATGGTGAGAGAAGGGCTATGCCATCCACTGGCTCAGTTTCTGGATGGGGGAGTGGGGTGGTGGGGCACTACCTGCCAGGGGAGTCCACTAGACTGCCAGGGATATGTGAATTAGTATTTTAAGGGACAGCAATCAGGGACAGGAAGGGACCGCTGGACAACCAGAGAACTTTCAAAAAATATAAAACAGGATGGCGATCAGTGATTGGGGAGGAGGGAGGGATCTCTTAACCACCAGGGAATTTATTTTCTATAACGGGATGGTGATCAGAGTATGGTGTAGGGGGGAGGGACCACTAGCCTACCAGGGACTTTTTTTTATACGGGGACAGTGATTGGAGAATGGGGGAGCTGGAGAGATCACTGGACTACCATGGAAATAGTTTACAAGTGGGTGATTGGTTGAGGGATGGACCACTAGACTACCAGAGACATGGTGTTCTGGGTGGGGGGCTGCCTTGCCCTACCTCCACCAACCACTATGGTTATGTGAAGTCAAGAGCAGGTTTTCCTCAGCAGTATTTTATCCACATAAGGGAATCCCACAAAAGGCTTTTGTGTGAATAAAATGCTTAGTGAATGGGACTGCAGTGATATGCAGGTCCCCTCTTCCCGTGTCACAGCCCCATCAAAGCTTTGCCCCGGTGCAAACTCCGCTTTTGTGAGTGCCACTTTGGCACAAAACCCAGTTTGCACAGCACACATTGGATTTGTGCCAGGGCAAAGTTTGGTGACTCAGGCCCCTAATCTTTATTATTATCACCTGTCATGTATAATTACCCGGATCACTAAATGGTTAGAGCCCAGGCAGGGTACCCCAAACACTCCAGGTTGGTTAGAATTAGGTAGCTAGGTAAACATTTATTGTTCAACATTAGTCATTACACTCTTAAAATATTAACATACGGCACACCATAAATACAAATAAAATATTGTACATCTAAATAATCACAAACTGTTCACAAAATTTCATTTTCCAGTGTTTGTTCCATCAGTATAGGTGCAAGTTAGATGGGCCATCACAAAATGTTGTGTGTCCACAGATAATAAAACCAGAATTACAATCTAGTAGACAATAAAAATCTACACAGCACTTGTAGTAATTCCTTCCTTGTGACTGTCATCAAGTAAAGAACTAATTCATCAGAGAGGAGACCAAAGGTAGCCAGTACTGGTCCTAACCATTTCTCCTGTGATATTTCGTATAATGGGCAATGAAGCAGTATGTGTTTGAGATCATCTTCTATTCCTTTATTGCAATTACATTTGTGATTGTAAAGTCAGGTCTCTTTTGGTCAAAATAAATGTTATTTGCTGTGTATAACTCCATTCAGAATCTTGTTATAATTTTTCATTCCTTGAGTTCTGATAATATTTTACGTTAAGGTTACAAATTATGTTTGGTTTTTAAATGTTAAAATTATCTATAGTGTTTTAAATTGATAATTTTAACCTGAGCTTGTGAAATTACTGTATCCCGTATCCTAGCTTTATCCTGCATCACGTCTTCCATAGGTATATGATATACTCCATGAAGTAAATATCCTAATCCCATAGGAAAGCCAGTCTCCTTTATTATTTTGATTGTGCCTGAGGAAAATCCATATGATTATATTTGTATTCTTCCTCCAAGCACAATCTAGGGAGGTCTATATTCTGGGAGGAGGAACAATTTTATTAAGCAATAAGGCATGACAGGGCGTGTGTTATTGTGTAATAACATCACTCCTGGGATGGGTCGAAGCACGAGGCGAAGCCGATTACTTCCACCACCCCAGGAGTGATGTTATATATAGGATAAAGTATGGGTCTGGGTGTGTAAATTCGAGTTTCACACCCAGACCCATATTTTATTTTATATAATTGCTGCGTTTCCCTTTTTTTGCCTCAGCAATTGTATAAAATAAAATCTAGCTGTGCAGCCAGGTTTGCAAAGGGTGAAGTAGTTGCTGTAGTCAGCCGTTTGATTTTGTTAAGTTTTTTTTTTTAATTATTTTGTTCACAGCACTGACTGAGACAGATTTGTTTTTTTATGTACTTACCGCCTAGTCGAGGTGGCGGTTTGAAGTGTCCCATAGCGGTTTTCCCAAGCAGGCAGTGTCGTGAAGCGAGGAAGTGCTGCGCGCGCATGCACACAGTGAGGGAAATCATGCGGGTGTTTGCCGTAATGAACACTCCCTCATTATGGCAAATTATGCCATGGTTTTCCTATGGGAAAAAAGGGAAACCGGTAATTATTACACAATAACACACATCCCTGGAGTGCCTTATTGCTATTATACAATGGCTCATTTTTTTTATGATACAGAAAAAAGGAAAAATATATATTTTGGGGGCTTTTTTGATCATTTTTCCTGTGTGGAAGTACATGTTTAAAAAAAAAATCCTCAGTTTCTGTTTTGCCCACTACATGGTGCTGTGAGCATATGCTGCCTTCTGCTTGCCTGCCTACAGGTTTCTTTCTGTCATCACACACACCTCTGTGTTGTCACAGTGGCAAATCGTGGCTCCAGCTTGTCACCTTGCCACTTTTAGCATTTTTAAAATCTGTTGGAAATGGAGCCTTTTACAGTGGGGTCATTTATTTTGTTCAGTAGAAAGCCTGGATGCCGAGCCGATCGGCGAATGCAGCGGACCTCCAGCACATTCGGGAATGCAGCTACCCGGGGCTCTGCTGTGTGTGAGAAAAGCTGATTGTAGGTACGGCTTTGTATTTGTTTTATTTTCATTTTTTTTTATTTCTAATGGTGTGTAAAACATGGATGTGCGCTGTCAGAGTCAAGGAACGAGCGTGGGCTGTAGTGTACACGTGCTACAACGGCCGCAATTATGAGTGAGCTGTGATGCTTCAGGGCACTGTCGCTTTCCCAGTGGCTTGCATGGGAAGGGGGGATTTCTGTCACTGTTCTATGATCACTTGTGTGCCTGGACTTCATACAATGATGTTATTGTTCAATAACATCACTGTCCAAAGCACACACTGACCAATCAGGGAACCAGAAATTGTATTGCCATTGTATAATTGTGAACATTATTCTTTTTTCAATGGCCAGTGTGTTAACTGGATATTGCCCCAGTTTTTTCCTAACAATTTCTGCTGGAACTGAGTTTTGTACTTTTAAGATATACCTATGTATTTTATTTAATTTAGTTTCTAAGGACTTTGTATCTGATGGTGTCCAAGATTTCTACTGAATATATAATACTAGTCTTTATTTTTACATTTACTACCTTTAGTAGTCCTTTGATTGTACCCTGTTCTATTTTTGCACTGAATCTCCTGAATGCATTAAAAGAAGTTTTAAGTTTTTGCTTCTTTCATTTTATATGTGAAATCCACAGGCAATTTCACGAGAATTGTAAACCAAGATAATTGTAATAAGTAGTTGTAATTTTATTTTTATTGTCCCTATATAATGTAGGAACTGTTGTAGTCTTGTTACCCAAATATAAGTAGTTAGCAGTGTTAGTGGCTCAGTAGGTAGCACACTTGCTTCTGAGGCCGGGAGATCAGAGGGCTGTGGGTTCAGTTCCCACATCTGGCACTTGGGTTAATATCCACGTACTGACACTGTAATGCAGCATGAGAGGGTTGCTGCATTTCTGAGGTGCTGTCTTTTGGATGAGATGTTAAACCGAGGTCCCATCTGCCTGGATTGGTGGTAGTTCAGGTGGATGTTAAAGATCCCATGGCACTTCTTGAAAAGAGTAGGGGAATTTCCCTTGTGTCCTGCCCAAATTTCCTTCATTCACTAAAAATACCACCAACAGCTTAATCTGGTTCAAGGTCAGTTGGCATTCATCTGTATCCCCCTCCCCCGGGTCGTGCCTGAAAATAGGCAGGATTTGTCTAGTGTACTTACCTGGTCAACAAAAGCTAAATAAACAAGTTTGTTTTGTTTATATTTATTGTTAGTTTGTTTTGTTTACAAAGGGTAGAAAAGTCAGTTAACTTATGTTGTCAACCTAATAAAGAAGTAGATATCAACACAATATCATTCCCATAAGCTAAACATGGTATTTTCATGGAAGGAATAGAGGAAGAATGAAAATCTAAGTAACCTAATTGTTGTAATATGATGTTTATGTGACCCAGTAAACAAAAGCTAATAAATAAATGAATTAATTAAACAAAAGTAGTGCCAAAAGACAACCTCGTCGGGTGCCTAATTTGTGTTAAATTCCCTTTTTGTTCCCATTTAACTTGTAGACATGTTTCATTACGGAGTCTTATAAGAATATCCAGCAATTCTAGATCCATATTATGATTTTTGAGCATAGTCCAAAGTAACTTTCTATTGATCAAATTGAAGGCTGCCTTTAGATCAATAAAGCAACAGGAAAGGTTATATTTTTTGATTTTGACATATTTCCAAATTAAGTGATGTAATACATAACAATGTTGGATAGTTGATCATGTAGGTCTGAATCCATTTTGAAGTTCTGAGATTAAATTATCTTCTGTCCATTGTTGTATTCTAGTTAGATGTATTCTAGAAAAGATTTTTTGTGAGGAATCTAATAAACTGATAGATCAGTACATGGTTGGATCGTTTACATTGCCTTTCTTAAAAATAGGGCAAACTATTCTCCCCTTTCAACTATTTGAGAATGAGCTTTCCTGAAGACAGTGGTTAAATAAAACATGAAATATTGAGATTCACCATTCTTTGAATGATTTAAAAATATCTGCCAAAATATCATCAGGCCCAGGGGCTTTATTTATCATTTTTTTTTTATCTATCGCTTCTTCTATTTCATATTTATTAATATACATTGATTTTGGATATAATCTAATTTTTGTACTGTCCTGGCTTTGTAGATATAACTGTAGACTCTCTTCTCTGTGAGAGTAATACAGATTGATAAAGTGTTGCCCTCATACTAATGGGGTTATTGATGCTTCGAAATTGTTGGCATACTTGTTATACCCTTAACTTACAACTTGGTATCTTTTTTTATTATTGTCATCTTTAGTTTGTCTCGCATTTTAATTTGAAATGTCCTTCTTTCTTCTGCCAGCATCTTTGTATAAAGGTTTCTGGCATTGTTTATTATTCTATTGTAATAACTGGGGGACGTTTTTTCCATTAGAGAAGCAGGTTGTAATTCACAATTAGTGAACAAGTGCCAACTTCTCCTCGGCCCCGCTCATGCTGATCCTGCACTTACACAATTCCCATCAGAACTGCAGACAGAGGTACACTCTCCTGAAATGGCAGTGGCACAGCAAACTTTTTGACAGAAATAAAATCGCCAAAAAGAAAAACTCTCCAACCTTCAACAGAATGTGCTGTTTAACTTCTTACATTCTCCTGTGCCCTGCTTGCACTCAGTCAGCCTCACTCACCAGTCCCTGGCATTTTCTGGTCTTGCAGATGATAAACCACTAATGCAAAAAAAAAAGAAGAAAGAAAGAAACAAAAACAAGAGCAAATCTCCCAAGTCTGGATACTGCAAAATGTTTAGATATTTTTTTCAGTTCTGGTTCCTAGTTCTCATGGAGATATGCAAATGAGCTAGAGAGTCTGACCTCTCAGCCTGATTTGCATAGCACCATGATAATGACCATGAGCAAAAACACTTGTCAGCAAAGTTTTAAAACTACTATTAACAGCATTTTAACCCCCTAGGATAAAAGTATATGATTATCTTGTCTTCTGAAAAGGATTATAATACAAAAAAAGCACACAGAAGGCTTTACTAAAAAAACAACAATTATTTTATTAACTCTGGTTGGGAAAAAAACATCCCCCAGCAATTATATATAACAAAACATGAGGGTGAGTGCATAAATGAGAAATTAGTGCCCACCCTCTGGTGTGATACTTTTATTAACCCTAAGGGTGAATGTAGCATCCTACACCTCAGGTGTGCATTAATTGCTCATGATGCACTCTCCCCCATGCATTATTGTATCTGCTATCTTTATTACAAACTTTTCTATGTTGTCTAATTAAAACATTTAAATCCCTTTTAACTATGGAGTTGGAGGTCTTATTAGTTATTTGATTATTTAAATCATCCAGTATAGCTCTGGTATCAGCCACATCACCTATTAAATTTATTCTCCTTTCAATGCGCAAATAGTTTCCTATATTATCACATTTGCATAGTACTGCTTTTTGATCATTTCCAGTATTTGGAGAGAAAGGGGTGGATTTTAGGTGAAGTTCCCTTTGTTCACAAAATATTCTTAATTGTAATGTATCTCTTGATTTAAAGGGAAACAGTGGAAAATGCACAGCTTTACCCAGGCACTACAAAAATGCCTGATTACTGCTTTCAGACAGTAACATTTTTTAACAAATAACTCTAATTGATTTTTTAGTGATTTAAACAGTGGCCTTCAACTTTCACTTTCTACTGCTGGGAGCCACCATTTCATGAGTAGCAGAAAGCTTCCTGAGTTCACTTTATGTCCTGCAAACCAATAGCTGAAGTCAAACAGGCATATTAGCATACAGTGAGCTCAGGAAGCTCACTGCTGCTCAGGAAATGGCTGCTGCCAGCAACAGGAAGTGAAGCTTGTGGGTAGCTGTTCTAAATCATTAAATAAAGTTGTTACTGTCTGAAAGCACTAATTGAGAGTTTCTGCAGTGTCTGAGGAAAGTTTTGTCTTTTCCATTGTTTCCCTTTAATACTGTAGGGTCAACAGTCTTAGTGCCTGAGTTTGCTATTTGAAGAGGGGTCATAAGTGAAGACACTGGGGAGAACAATAACAATGCAGAATAATTAATAGAATATCCCCCCAGTTCTTGTTCTCTTATTGTTCTCTTATTGTTTTGACTTGTTTCTCTTGGCTCATCAGCACCTGTTTTAGTCCTTGTATGGTTTGATCTAAATCTTGAATTACATGGGATATGTTATCTTTGCTGCCTCTAGTATTCTCAGTTTTTGGGTCAGCTAAATCTCTAATAATAAGAATTTCTGAGATGGAATCATGTCTCTGTTAAAACTTACTTCTTTGAGACCCATTCAAAGACCCATGGTTCATTTTAGCATAGTGAATGATAAATCTTCAGATAAGTAGTAATCAAGATTATGTTCAGTGTCCTGATCTACCTGTTTAACTGATGAGCTATTTCCTAAATCACTCATATTGTATATACTGATATTGAATCTGTAGATCTGTTGTGTAAGTTAGGAGCATGAAGGCTATTGTTTGCGTCTTTCCCTTCCAGCTCATCATTTGTTCCCCCACTTATGTTCTTTAAAAATGCTATTTTATTTTGAGGGGTCATATTGTGTGCCACTAGAGTTTAGCTGTCTTGTCCTGTATGCTCTAATTTCTTGAAAAGGAGATTACTTTTGGTTGATTTAAAATGTTGTCATTTGCCTGGACTGTATTGTTTACTTTTTTTTTTGTGTGTCTTGGTTTTCTTTTTCCTTATGGGCAATTGTTCTAGGTTTGAGGGGGAACATGCTCCTTGTATTAACCATTTTTATGTTTATTTTGAGTTTTTATCAATTCACTTTACTTAAATTTGTTAGCTGATGATTTAGTCCAATAAATAAAATTGTTTGCATTAATAATAATACATTTTTGGTAACAGCATTCTCTGGCTTTAATCCGAAAGACAACTAATAATAATAATAATAATTACTATTTTATCTAAGTTGTCATATAGATATCCTCATTGGCAAGAGAGCGCTATAAAAGCAGGTGTTTTAAATAATTTATATATATCAATCTGCTTAAGGGTATGTTAAATATATATATATATATCTTGCCAAATATTTTCAAATAAATAGCCTAATCAATGACTTTATAAATTAAATTGTCCAATAAATATTAAAGGTAGAAGGCCTGCTTCAAATTGTAATTCAAACAATAAGGCAAGCCCATTAACCTCAAATCGACCACTTACAAATCATTTAGTGAAAAATAAATGCTTAATCAAAATCACACAATTTTCTTAAAGCTATCTCTTAAGGATACTCAAAGTCCCAAAAACTGAAACTTGGGTTTTGAAAAGTCCAGGATCTCCTGTAAAACAAAAAAAGTACCACATTTTCCAAAGCCAGGCCGGTATTCTCTCATTGATCTTGAGGTTTTACTGGGTTCTTACTTCGTTCTGGGAATCTGTAATACAGCACCAGCAGCTAAAGTTGCTACAGATGTATCCTGGAGGGTCAGACCAAACTCTCCACACCAATTCCTTGCTTCTATCTCCTCCTCACTGTCAGAGTTCGAAGATCTAAACCAGGTCCAAACTGCTCATCTGTGTGATCCTTCATAAGACTAGGGGAACAGAAAAACACATGGAAAACAGTGGGGCCAATAAATTACCCTTTTCTTCCCTTTTCTTTAAAGCACCAGACTTAAAAGAAAGCCATATAAAAACATTAATCCCAAAGTTATCTATTTTCTTAGTTCCTATACATATGTATTATATAAAGCAACGTAGTCCAATTATAACAAAAACTCATATGTACAATTTGAACCTATTATTCCCTAAGTGATGAGGAATAATAATTTTTTTTTTTCATTTTTATCCTCCTCCTTCTGTCCGCTCATGTCCCCCGGTACCTACCTTAGGGATCTGCCCCTAGAGTGCCCATCCTCCTCTCCTCACACAGTGGGGTCTGTCCTGTAGGTGGTCCAGGTGAACTTAGGGTGGCCTTCATCTAGGGCTGCCAGAGGGTATTTTCTGGTTTTCTACCCTTACATCCCCACTCCCCCTAGGACGCCTTGCGCTAGGGACGTATGTCCCCAAGTGGTAGCATGCTTACGCACACAGACCCTCATGCACTGCGACATCCCCCCTCCCTGGCTCCGACAAGTGAAGCCACCTCCATCCCTTCCCACTGCCGGTGCTTCCATCAGCTACAGAAGGAATGCAGAGTGCAATGCGCTCTTGGTAACCCACCCCCAAGGGAGGAGAGCATCCATTGGGACACTTAATCCTCCCTCTCCCCACCGACCCCTGGCCACCCGAGTCCGTCCCCGGACCCAGGTCGCCAGCACAGCGCGAGGTGTGGCATCCAGCGCCTCAACCCTCAACGCCACCGGGCCGGCAAGGAATAATAATAATAGTATTAATTTAAAACTTAAACAAGAAAGTCAGCAATGTATGTAAGTTTTGTTCTAGTATCATTTGCTGAAGTTTTCTATTTTTATTATGCTAAGTCACTAAGCTCCCTTTAAACTCACTCCAACTTACTCGAATATGCTTGAAAGACTCATAGCTGTCCAAAACAGAATGAAAGTTCTCCACCAGAACTGGCTCAAGAAGATTTCTGGAGTTATCTTACACTCCCACTCCAAATTTTATATCCAGCTCCATTTGCAAATAGATGAGCATGATCAAGACTTACTTAATGTAAGTATTTGATTTCTACTTGGTCCAGTATTTTAAAGTACCAAAAAAGCCAATACATAGGAATAAAAATAAAATAGGGGTAGAATCCAGAAGCACCAACTGTGCTTAGATTTCGACACATCTGTTGCAAATGGGCAGCTACATGTCAAACAGAATCTGGGGAGGACACCTTTCATGCATAGTTTATACCACAGTGAGTCAATTAAGTTGAACCTTCCAACAACTAGAACTAGAAACTGACTGGGCTGATTCCTGTAATCTAAACATAAGTGCTTTATTTTTTTTTTCAGAATGATTAAAACCTCTAAACAACAAAATTATAATGGATAGTGAGACAAAAACTGCCCCTTGGGCCATCTGAGCTTACAGGGCAGTTTTGTGGGGGGCTTCTAATTTTCTGCCACCACCTAATTATCTCAGAAAACCACTTTTTACCCTGCTCAGAGTTAGGAAAGTCAACACAATAACTGTTGGTATAGTGCACTTCAGAGCCAGACTGCAAACAGGGTCCAGTAGAAATAATAAAAATTACCTTTCAAAAATGAGGCAGTGACTGGTTCTATCAAAAATAGATTCTTTACTAGACGATACTACAGATATTTACAAACAAGATATATTTACAATATGACAAAAGGTTTACACATTTACTAAGAATGGAAAATAAAGTCAGTTAAACAGACCAATGACTTGTCAGAAAAACCTCAAGCTTTAGCCTTTAGCTGCTAGCGACAGAAAAAGATCTCACTGGATGACCTTGACCCTAAAATCCTTTACCTTTCTGCTTCTGCTATTGCCTATCCTCGCTCCTTAATTCTAAATCTCTCCCTTGCATCCCCATCTGTCCCTTCATCCTGGAAACATGTGGTGGTCCTTGCTCTCCCAAAGAGGGGTGACCCCTCCTCTCCTGCCAACTATCGCCCAATCTCCCTTTTCCCTACTCTTGCCAAGCTCCATGAACACTTGGTTCTCTCTCTCAGCTAACCTCCTTTCTTGCTGACTCTTCCTTTTTGACCCTGTTCCAATCTGGCTTTCAGAAGAACCACTTCACTACTACCTCCCTCCTCAGGCTCACTGACTTCATCCTCACCGGGATGGACAATGGCTTCATCAACTCTGCCATCTTTGTTGACCTCTCCAAAGTTTTCGACACTGTCTCCCATGCCCTGCTTCTCAACTCTGTTGTGGTTGCTGGTTTATCCACTCCTGCTCAAAACTGGTTTGGAGCATATCTCACAGGCAGAACACACCCAGTCAAGATTCAGGGTGTAATCTCTCCCCCCTCCCCATCACCACAGGAGTCCCTCAGGGCTCTGTGCTTGGCCCCATTCTCATCTCCATCTTCCTAAATTACCTACCCACAGTCTACGCCCCCTCCTCCTCTATCCACATGTATGCTGATGACACCATCTTGTTCACCTCTGGCAAATGCCCCATTAATGCAGCAACCATCCTTCAGCATCACTTCCATCAGGTTCAGCTCTGGTTTGCTGCACATCAGCTATTCTTAAATGCCAAAAAGACTGTCTCTATGACCTTTGGAACTAGGCAGAGACTTTCTAGGCTACACCCCTTACCCTCTTTCCACACCCTTGATTGAACCATCCTGGAGGACACTTCCTCTCTCAGATATCTTGGGGTTTGGCTGGACCAACACCTCAGCTTCTCAGGCCATATAGATGCCATCCTGAAAAAATTGTGCCCCAAGCTTGATGCCTTATTTAGGAACTGTAGTTGCATCCCTCCTATGGCGCACGTGATTTAGTCCAGAAGATGATCCTCCTCATTTTTGACTACTGTGATGTAGTCTTTGGTGCCGCTCCCAAATCCTCCCTAACTAGATTGGATAATCTCTTTAACTTCTTCTGTCAATTTGTCCTTGATGTTCAATCTCGCACCATTGCAACCTCTACCCTGCCTTGTCCTTTCCCCCACTTGCAAACAGGTGTCGAGCTCATTCTTCCAAACTCACCTCCAAATTCTGACTAGGTGAACTTCCCCCCATCTCTCTTGCTCCCTCTCTGCCCCCCACCTCCCTCCCACTCCCTTCAATCTGTAGACTCTCACACATTGCTGGTCCCCTGTAGAACCACTCTCATTGGTCAGTCATGCTACACTCATTGTTTCCCTAAAATCTGGAACTCCCTACCCCCCCAAATATGCCACTCTTCCTCCTCCTTCCTTGCCTCTGCCTTACACAGCTTTCTCTCCTCTAACTGCTCCTGTTTTAATCCTCTCTGAATAGTTCCCCTATGAGCCTGTGCCACTGTACACTCCATCCCATTCAAATTCACCCCTCCTTGTGCCAGTTACTCAGCATTCTCACTCTTCTACTACCTCTTACCCTCTTGCTTCCATTTTTCACTTTCATGTACCCACATTGCCAACTTGCCTGTGCTTAGTCCTACTCCATGGCAGAGTTCTCAGCATCCTGGAGGGGTATAACATGAGGCAAGACTTTCCCTTCCCTCCTCCTCCATCCCTGCCATACTTTTCTCTTGTGCTTGCCTAATTTCTGTCCTCTGGCAGGGTTCTCAGAATCCTGGAAATGTCTAGTTTTTAGGCAAGCTTCTTTCCTTCCATCTTCCATTACTACCACCCACCCATCTAAACTACACACCCCTACCTAACCTAACATTCCCCAGACTTTCTCCCAGCCTTCATCCTCTATACCTCACCCCTTTTCTAGTCACTAACTTGCTCTGCCCCTTGCAGGGTTCCCAGCATCCTGGAGGGGTTAGCTCTTGGCTCAAGTCATCTTTCCCTGCCCAATTTCCATCACCCTACCTCCCTTCTGCCCCTCTTCCCTATCACACTGCACTTAAATTAGGTATTAGTACATTGTCCCAATAAATGCACTTTTTGCTCTATCTGCATTGCTTCCAGTTTGCACTAACCTGGTACTAATCTTGTCTCTCAAACCAAACTTGCTGTGAGGGCAGTGGTACTGGGGTTCTTGATGCTTTCCCGGGGTTAGAGCTGCCCCTGTCTGCCCCTATTCACAGTCAGATAGTGCACTGCACTATCCAACTGTGAATAGCAGGATTTCCCAAAAGCGGAACCACAAGGTGCAGTGCAAACTTTTGCATGGCACTTTGTGTTTCTTTATGAATCCTTCCCAATGCTTAAGAAAGCTGAATAGACCAGGAAAGACTTAACAACAATAAAAGACATACTTAATAATAACACAGATCAGACACAGAAAGTGGTTGTAAATGGATTTCTGTTTGATGAGGGATGGGTAAAAAGTGGGGTGCCACAGGGCTCGGTTTTGGGCCCTGTGTTGTCCATTATGGTTATCTCAGACCTGGGCAACAATTTTAAGAATAAAATACCTAAATATGCTGATGACACCAAGCTGGGTGGCCCATGTGAAACAACTCTGGAATCCCTGACTATTCAGAAAGACCTAGACAAAATTACCCAATAGGCATATAGGTGGGGGAAGTCATTCAACATAAATAAATGTTGTGTCCTGCATACAGGCAAAAGGAAAAAAAAAATAAATAAATACTTTCCATGCAATACAGTATTTATTAGCTCCGGCATTGAGAGAGATCTGAGTGTTTTAATTGACACTAATATGGACCTTGGTTCACAAGGTACCAATGCCATTAGCAAGGCCAACTGTGTATCATATGCTGTTAGAAGAAATATCAGGTGTAGACAGTCCGGGGTAATGATGCCACTGTACAGGTCATATGTCATACCGCATCTTGACTATTGTAGCCAGTTATGGAATCCTTATAAGAAAAAAGACATACAAAGAACATAAAAAGTACAACACAGACACACTAAAATAATAAGTGAGACAAAGACAGAACCATACCAAGAAAGAATTAAACAATTGAGATGGTTCACCCTTGAATTACATAGGACAAGGGGTAATTTACTTTTACTCTACAAAATCATTAAATCTAGCATTTTGCCTAAGGAAGTAAAAATAAAGTTCGAAGACAACAAGTCCATTACTAGAGGACATACATTGCAGATAAAAAGCACTAGATTTAGAAGCCTAGAAAGAAAGTATTTCTTCACTGAGCGGATGGCCAATCCATGCAATAGTCTACCAGGGGAAGTGGTTTCAAGTAAAAATAAAACCATTTTTAAATCTAGACTTGATACTTACATATGAAAAGGAGGTAAACTGGAATACTACTGCAGTGTACAGGAGCAAACATGGGCCTCTGTCTTATTTGTTTCTCTTTTCATTAGTGACATTAGTGACATTTATTCAATTTATGAGTATCGTGAGAGAAAGAAATATACAAAATACAGACATTGGCTTTCATATTTTACTTGTACAATCTATTAAAAAAGTTTACAGAATGGTCACTGGCTACTTAACATTAACATTAACATGAGATTTCTTTTTGGCATGCTTACAATTACATCCAACAATATTTAACATTTTATAACTTGCTACTAGAGGTCATAAGAGGTTCTGATAAAGAAAACATCAGATGGTGGTCACAAGTTCTAGACATGAATTTAAAGAACTGGAAATGGCAAAAATTTGACTGCACTCAACAAAGGCTTTTAAAAAAGTGAACATGAAAATGGTTCAGTTTAAGTCACTGCACAACCTCTGTTACACCCCTTTACATAAGATGTGGCTTAGAAATACATCTGATTATAATAGCTGTGGGTCAGTTAATTGTAATTTGATACATGTGTTTTGGGGATGTCTGAAAGTGTAGCAGTTATGGTCAGAAATCAGAAATCTAGTAAGTATCATCACTTGGTTAGATGAGAGTATAAACCTGGAAATGTGTCTCATTGATTGCTTTGATGAGACTAAGCCCTGGTTGAAAGAAGAAAAAAACATGATTTCTCTAATTGCAGCATCAGTTAAAAATACCAGCTTAAGAATTTGGACAGATGATAGAGCCCCACCATTATGGCGTGGAAAAGATCACATCATGTTTAGAGATTCTTTGATCAGAGAGGCTTGCACACTTGATGGTTGGGCAGAAGGACAGTTTTGTGACATGGGAGAAGTAGTTTGTAGTGTGGGTGAAATACACATAACCAAGCAACCCCAGAACACTTGTCAGCATGATATAGGAGGAGGCAGAGGTCCTTAAGGGAGAAAATCCCCTTATTTGCATAAAATGATTGCCATTTGCCAGTTGGTACCCCCGCTCTGAAGATGCATAAATATGCCACATCCATCCATATCACCACACTGCAAATGAATCCTTCAGTGCAGCCTCTTCCTGACTGCAGTGATCATCCAAAAACAGGGATAATCTGAAGTAGCGTGGTGGTGCAGATGATGGTGATTATAGCATACAGTATGAGAGAACTAATGACAAGACATATCAGTAGTGTATATATATATATATATATATATATATATATATTCTATGCAAAAAACTGTGTTAATGTATCATTTAGGGTTAAAACACAAAAGTCAGGAAATGAAAAATCTTTAGAGTTGCCATCCCCATGGACTCACCAATCATCCCAAGATTGACAGATGACAGGGTGTGTCATTGTGGTTGTGAGGCCTAAATGTTGCCCCATTCCTTGTGTAATCATGTTGAGGAAGCAGCAGTGAACAGAATGGGGCAATAGCTGAGCCCTCACACCATGACACACCCTATCATCTGTCAATCTTGGATGATTAAGGGTCCACGAGGGGGAGATGGGCAACCCTAAAGATTTTTCTTTTCCTGACTTTTTGTGTTTTAACCCTAAGTGATGCATTAACATAGTTTTTTGCATAGAATTTCCTTACTTTTTGAGAAAGAATAGAAAACTAAAAACTTGCAGAAGTTGGTGGGAGTACGGGCCCTTTGGGCCCTGCACTCCCACCAACTTGAAAATGTGTCTCTAACATCAATACTCTCCAAATTTCAATGGAAAAGACCAAACCACGTACGAGATAAAACATATTAAAGTTTGAGATTTTCATTTATCGGAGTTGCAGAATTCCACACCTGTTGACATTTTATAGATACAACGACTGAAAAGTACATCCATGAGACTAAGGCTAGGTACCCTATCAATTTCAAGGCACCACCACAATGCAAGATATTGTCCGTAAAATGTAAATTGCATCACGCAATACCTCCACAAAAAATATTTTCTCTGACACATAAGCACTGTAATTCACATGTACAGGGCATGCCGTCAACCCCCTCCAAATTTTAAGTAAAAAGACCAAACCATTTTTGAGACATTTAAACTTAAAGATTGTGAAAATTGGCCTATCTATTCCATTATAAATCTGGCCATCTCGTCCTTCCCTCGTGATCAAAGATGGCGATCAAAGAATCTTATGATCAAAGAATTTGCAGGCTCATGATCAAAGAATAAAAAATGCTGAAACTCGAGTTTTAGGCAAAATTACATGAAACCACCACCACCATGCCTCAATAGAATGAAGCCCCCTGAGCAAAACCCACCCTCATTTGTGTTCCTAGGCCACCCCTGGGCTGATAAATTAGAATTTTTCAAAGGGCCATCTGGTTGCACCTTCATGATGAAAATTGCTATCAAAGAATCTCGTGATCAAAGAATTTGCAGGCTCATGATCAAAGAATAAAAAATGGTGAAACTTTAGTTTTAGGCAGAATTACATGAAACCACTGCCATGCCGCGATAGAACGAAGCCCCCTGAGTAAACCCACCCTCATTTGTGTTCCTAGACCACCCCTGAGCTGAGAAAATTGTATTTTTACCTCACGATGCAAGATCATGATCAAAGAATCTTGCGATCAAAGAATTTGCAGGCTCGCAATCAAAGATCGTAGCGAGTCGCGGTCAAAGAATTTAAAACATTATAACTCTATTTTTTGACCATTTTAGGTGAAACCAAAAGCATGGGTCGATAGATTGAAGCCCCCTTGAGTAAAACCCATGCAGGTTTTACTTCAGGAGGGACCCCTGAGCTGAGATATTTGATTTTTTCTGACGGAATTTAAAAAACAAGATGATGGAACTCGCAATCAAAGAATTCTCGGGAACAAAGATTCTTTGACTGTAAGGCTTCAAATTCTTTGACCGGCAGGTAGGATGAGATGGCACAAACCACATTCTTTGTTCGCAAAACAACCATGTAAATTTTCCCCATTTACCTATAATGGGAGCTTAAACGTGCCATAACATTTGAATGCCTTAATATTTTTTCACCAAACAAAAAGCGGCATGTTCGCCCACTGAAGCTCTTTCAGATGAGCTATCTCACAGACTGGCACACTACACAATGACCGCACATGGCTATGGGAAAAATCCCCAAAACTGCCTCCAAAACTGGTGAAAAGTGCATTTTCAGCATTTTGGTGCACAAAGACCATCAGTCTGACGGAAAGAAAATTTGGAAAATCAAGAGATCTGCCATGCCCCACTGCACATACCACATTTCAGGCAAATCTGTTGAACTGGTCCAAAGTTATTGACGTGCAAATTTTTAACTTTATCATAGAAGTGCCTTCATAACCCTAAATATAGTGGTGCGACTGCGCCACTATAATATACAATATATATATATGTTTTATTTATTTATTAATTTGTGAAATCAGTTTACAACCTTTCAGCCAGAGGCTTGTTTCCAAAGGTACCTCATCACATTAATGACATACATAGAGTTTTAGGTTACATAGCATAGGTTTTTCTAAAAATAGGCATTCATCAGAGGCGCCACATCACACTGAGGTCAGACAAAATACATTTAGGTTACAGGGTACAAGTAATTAAGAACAGGTGTTACACAAGTTGGTATCAAAAATTGAGCAATCTAATAGGCATACAATGAAACAGCTGGCACTGGCCAGGTTAGACATAGGTACGGTGTACCGGGAAGAGGTGGTGGGGAGGGTTAGGTGGAGAGCCGCGGTGGGCGTTGTCATGAGAAGTCGAGGTGGAGCTGCTCTTCAGAGACAGGAGCAGCCACAGTGTGTGAAGAGTTTTTCGAAGGGTGGTTTTGAACTTGGAGATGGTGGTGGCATTGGTGATGGGAGCAGGGAGAGAGTTAAACCAGGATGGGACTCTGTAGCAGAAGGACCTCTGGCCATGGCTGGTTCTTGATCTGGGGACCATTAGAGTGGTCTTGTTGGATGACCATGTTGCAATAGCGGGTGGGATCCGGTGGATGGATGCCGTCACCCCAGGAGGGGAGAGCCCGAGTAGGGTTTTTTTTGTGAGGAGGCAGGTTTGATAGCGGAGCCGTTCATCCAGGGTAAGGAGTTTAACCTCGTCATACAGCTGACAGGTGTGTGTGAGCCTGGGGGCACCAGTAATCAATCTGCAGGCTTTATTCAGAGTTAAGTGAATTTTTTTGAGTGCAGTCGTGTCGGCAGCACCATAGACTGGTAGACCATAGTCTACAAGGGACAATACGGAAGATGTAACAGCGAGCTGGAGCGCATTTGGGGGAAGGCAGATTCTATGGCGGAAGAGGATGCCAAGCCGTGTGTTAGTGGTGGATGTTAGGGCATCAATGTGGTTGTGAAATGTGAGGGCTGAGTCGAAGGTAACCCCAAGGTATTTGTAGGAGCAGACTTGTTCCAGTGGCTGTTTGGTACTAGGAAGGATATAGAGTGGGTGGTTGCTAGCTTTGTTTTGAGGGTGGGAAAAGAGCATAGCTTTGTTTTTAAGATTGATGACGAGTCTCGCTCCTTAAACCAGGCTTGCATTATTGAAAGAACTGCTGTAGGGTGTCCTGAAGGAGGCGAGATTGCGTGGTGGCAAAAGGACAGCGCATCTGCATACAGGAGAATTTTGCCAGGGCATGCATTGGGCAGGGTGTTCAGATAGAGTGAGAAGAAGGGGCCCAGGATGGAGCCTTGGGGACCCAAGTGAATGGAGACGGGTATCAGAGAGTATCCCATTGATTTTAACACACTGCGATCGAAGTGGCTAGATAGCTTGTGCACCATGCTAGGGGGCCAGCCGAGAGACCAGTGTGGCAGAGAGCATTCAGCAGAAGAGGGTGGGAGATGGTGTTGAAAGCCTTTGAGAGGTCGATGAACACTGCACCAGCTAGGGAGCTGGTATCCAGGGAGGAGTGTAGGAGTTGGAGAATTCATTGGTGCAGTGCTGGTACTGTGACCAGCACAGAAGCCATGTTGCTCTGGGCATAAGATGTTATGCTTAGCCAGATAATCAGTGATTTGAATGGCCACCACTTTCTCCAGGGCTTTGGGGGAGGATGGAGATTGGCCGGTAGTTGTTGTCCGACGACCTGTCACCCCCTTTATGAATGGGTGTGATTATGGCTGTTTTCCAAGCCATGGGAAATTGTCCCAGGCAGAGCGATTGGTTAATTAGGCTGGTGAGTGAGGCAAGGACTTCATCTAGCACCAGCCTGAGGATGTTGGGGTCCAGTGAGTCACTGCCAGGACTGTTGCTATTCAAAGCTTTGATTAGGATGGGTCTGGCTTCCCAGGCAGAAATCTTGCGCAGATGGAAGCTGGGGTGCTGGAGGACAGGGGGAGGTTGGTTGGGGGGAGGGTCAAAGAAATTACTAGGGAGGACTGAGCTAAGGTCAGTGAAGGTGGTGTTGAGCCAGTTAGCTATGGTGGCAGGCTCGGTGGCAGTAGTGCCATTGCTAGTGAGCTGGGATGGGGCAGGGGAGCGTGATTTTCCATTTAGTTGTTTAATATTATCCCAGAAAGTCCGGGCCGAGCCCCAGGAGGAGATAAGGGTAGCCTTGTAATGGTCGGCCTTGGCTATCCGGACGGCCCAAGAGCACTTATTCCAGGCTGCATTGTAAGCCTGCCTATCAGACAGCTGACCCGTTTCAGTGGCAAGGTGCCAGAGGTTATCCCGATTTCTTAGTAATTGTAGAAGGGCAGGGCTAACCCAGGGTGCATTCTGCTTTTTGGATTGGATTTTGGTGAAGGGTGCAAAGAGATCACAAGCCATGTTGAAGGTGTGTGTGAAGAAGGAGAGGGCAGTGTCGATGTTGGTTGCACGATGAATGGGGGACCAGTTTATCTGGGTGAGGAATAGTTTAAGTTTTTGCAGCCCACCAGGGCGGAGGCACCTGCGGAGGGTGGTCTGGGCTTTGGGTTTGGGATTGGGGACTGCCCAATGAAATAGAATAGGGGAGTTGTCACTTAGGGAATCTGGTAGGACCTGGATGTTTTGGATTTTTTGGGGTCAGTTGGTGATAATAACATCCAGAAGGGTGCTGGTTCCTCTCTTAGGGTTTATTCTAGTGGGCTGGGTGATGAGTTGTGTCAGGTCTTGGGCGGCAAATGAGTCTCTAATCATGGAAGAGGAGGTGCTGAGCCAATTTACGTTAAGGTCCCCAACTAGGATTTGTTCTGCCTTATGGTGGAGGGAGGCCAGGTAGTCAGTTAAAGATACCAGGGCTGGGTGCTGGTTCTTTGGGGGAATGTAGGCAGTGGTGAGATAGAGAGGGCCCCTAGAGGGGTCCAGGGTGAGTTTGAGGGTAAGAGCCTGGGCCCCATTTACAAGGGCAGGGGTGGGGAGCACGCGTCCAAGTATTGTGTCCCTAGTGTAGCTTGCACAGCCTCCCCCTCGTTTGCCTACTCGGTCCTCCCGGTATAAGGTATACCCTGGGAGGGAGACAAATGAGTCAGGGGTGGATTTGGACAGCCAGGTTTCAACCAGGGCTATGATGTCTGGTTGATGAGCCATGGCCCAGCACTGTAGGCGTCAAATTTTTTCAGCAGGCTGCATATATGTTCATGGAGGCTATTTGGAGACCAGTGGGCGAGTAGGTGGGTGGGAGGGGCAGGGCCTGGGTTGGGATGTATGTTCCCGTCAGGAGCAGAAGGAGGAGAACTGTTCTGGTCAGAGGGTGGCAGAAGGAGAGTTCACGCTGGGGCAGTAGGAAGAAAGGGGGTTTCGTAGCACAAGTGGTGGGTAGGGCAGCACAGGCAGAGAAGGCTTGCATGATCAGATGCCCAAGGGAGGGGGGGAGGAAAGGTAATGTCTGGATGGGGGGTGAGGTGGAGAGGAGCATATGGGGTGTGTGGAGGAGGAGGAAGGGGAGGAGCAGTGGTATGGGGGAGGGCAGGAGGTAGGGAGGAGCACTGGAGTAGTGAGGCTGAGGGTTAACAGGGACAAGGGTTGGTGGAAGGCAAAAGGAGGAAAAGGAGAAGAGAGAGGCAGGTGGGCAGGAGGTGCACATGCATAACTGGTAAGGGTGAGAGAGCTGAAGTGAAGAAAGATGGGGGAACTAGGATGATAGAGGGGGAGACAGTAGTGAGAGGTCACCTCTAAGTGTAGTTGCCGCTTTGGTACAGTGTCAGAGCTGGTGCCTGAAGTGCACAGAGCACTAGATTCAAGACTTGCCCAGAGTAGCAGGAAGGACCCCAGACAGTGGCTGTAGCAGCAGAGAGCTAGGCTCAAGGTCTGCAGAAACAATCAGATGACAATTTAGCAGGGTTAGAGGGTTTTTTAGAGTTTGAAATCGTGTACAAATAATAGACAGGTGTGCTAGCTGAGTGGTGGAACTGCTGACTAAGACAGTGAGAATGCAGGGTTCAAAGCCTGCAAAGGCAGCAAGAGAGAAGTGGTAAAACTTTATAATTTGGCGGGGGGGGGGGTAAGAGACTAAAAGTCCTAGAAAGTAGGAATAAAATAGCTAGACAAAGTAGTGAAGAGGTAGAGCTGTTGACTCTGATAGCACTGGTATTGGGTTTGAATACAGCTTAGGGACAGCGTGTAGAAAGTTTTTTAATTCAGAGAAGGAGGGAGGAAGGGTTAAGAGTTTGAAAGTAGAGGAAGATGTTGGTCTGGTTCATTGGCTTAGTGGTTAGGCAGTAGACTTTGGAATAAAGAGTACCAGGTTTGAGGCTGCCGGGTGCTTAGTGATAAGCTGATGGGAGGAGTGAGGAAAATAGACAGCAGAAAGGATTCAAAGGGAACTGCAGGGACCTCTAGTGGGTGGGGTTTGCAAACAGTTGCTAGAAAGGGGTGAAGAATTGAAAGAGGAGCTAGAGTGGAGAGTGCAGCAACTCCTAGTGGTTGGTGTCTATAAGCTGCAAATGCAAAAGTGAACACTTACTAAAAAGAAGGGGAGATCATGTGACCCGCCAGCAGCAATAAATAAAGCGCTGACCCGAAGTAGGGGGGTGGGAAGTGCCACACAACAGTCAGGCTGTAGTGCAGGATGCTTTACCTCTTACAGGCTCTGGCAATCCCCGAGTTCAGGCTCTGCTGCAGAGTATGTATATATAATTATAATGTTGTTTATATGCACCAGAAACCTTGGTACAATTAACCGTTTTAAGGAACATCTTGAAGGTTATTTGATTAAGTGGTTTACACTTGCTTCTAAATAATTTTTATGTGGTATAATTTATTGTATTTTGTACATATGATTATCTCATGTTTGTATTTGTACTATGATGTATGTTTCCGGGTCATGCCAGTAAATAAGCCATGTGACTCAGTATACCCAACAGGTGATCAGACAAAACTGAATTGGTATTATGTAAGATTATCTAGTTATTATTGTTGACTATAAGCTCATGAAAAATTATGCAAAATCCCTATTATATTTCATTGTATTAATGAAGTATAAAACGGAGGCTAAATATCAGTTCAATAACTGGAGTACGTTATTATATTGTATCTAATTTAAAAAGGTTGTTAGCTCAAAATAAGAATGATGCCTGACCATTGTCTGGTTTCTAATGGAAACATTGATCACTGAGGCCAGAAAAAGTCTATGGGTGGGATATTCAAAAGGGTTGCGCAATGTGCAATAGGGTTGAGCCTGTGCAAGTCCGAAAATGAGCAATTCTGCGATATTCAGCAGAAGGCAGTTAGCCACTGAAAACATGCTGAGCAACTGCTCAATGCTAATGAAGGCATGCACAACCGAAGGGGGTGAAACCATGCATAAAGTGCGCAGTGCGATATTCAAAGACTTGCGCAATGCGCAACAGTGGATCAGGCGGAAGTTGCGCCATAGCGGAAATGAGCCAAAATAAAAAGGATCAAGGAAGAGGCGCAAGAACACTACAGGGAAGCCACATGAGGAAGGGAGACAGACAAGGCCAGAGGGAGAAAGAGTACAGGCCAGGGAGAGCAGGGGACAGAATAGGGGCAAGGGAAGGTGTGTGGGGCCACAGAGTGCAGAGGCCAGTAGGTGTACCCGGTGCAGTGGAGGTAGCAGTCAGGACAGCTGGGGGAACAGAGCAACAACAGCTGGGGGAAACACAAGCCAGGGACATGGACAGTGCCAGCTTCCACATGGAAGCTGTAATGAGGGGGGTGAGAAGGCATGCTGCAGGGGGCGGTGGCTGTGGAAGGGCCCATCGGTACACCCCCAACAGGCAGTGCGAGCCTGCATCAGCTTTGAGCTCTACCCAGATGTCGAGATTGTGGGCCGGTACCACCTGAACAGGGCAATACTGAGGCGGCTCTGTGAGCTGTGCAGTGATGTGATGCAAGCACCCTCACACCGGAGTCACGCTCTGTCAGTGGAGACAAAGGTAACAGCCTGCATGTGCTTGCTCACCATGGGTACCTTCCAGAGACCAACAGGGGACACCACAGGTATAACACAGTCGGCCACGTCACGCATTCTCACCTAATTCCTCAGCACACTGCTGCCACATGCTGCGGAGTACATCCATTTCCCCAGCACCACAGCGGAGCACACAGCAAACATACAGGAGTTCCACAGGGTAGCACGTATGCCTGGCATGTTAGGGGTGATAGACTGCACCCATGTGGCCATTCGCATGCTACCTGGCCCTGATAGGGCTGCCTATAGGAATCAGATGGGTTATGCCAGTGTCAACTGCCAGTTGGTGTGTGATGCCAGTGGGCGCATCATCAGTGTCT
The DNA here is from genome assembly GCA_016271365.2 of Neoceratodus forsteri. Lineage (NCBI taxonomy): Eukaryota > Metazoa > Chordata > Ceratodontiformes > Ceratodontidae > Neoceratodus > Neoceratodus forsteri. The sequence continues at coordinate 758,650,553 of CM057455.1, read as the reverse complement.
GTGCCACGCACCCTGGCGGAGCACACGATTCATTCATATGGTACCAGTCAGCACTGTGCCATCGATTCGAGAGTGGGGACATCCCTGCAGGACATCTAGTGGGTGAGTATGCATGTAGGACTGACAAATCGGGGCAAGGGTGGGTAAGCCACAGGTTCCATTGGTGTGGCACACAGGGTTAGGGGCAATATGAGCCTGAACAAGACACTAACCTCCACTATCTCCACACAGATGACAGTGGATACCCACTCCATCCCTGGCTGCTCACACCCTACCGGTGGCCCATGACACCATCACAGCAATGCTTCAATGAGGCACATGCCGCCACATGCAACATCATTGAGCAGGTGTTTGGGATGCTGAAGGCGCGCTTCCAATGCCTAGACACCTCCGGTGGTGCTCTACAGTATAGCCCCTCAAAGGCCTGTGGGATATTCCTGGCCTGTTGTATCCTGCACAACATGGCCAAAGACTGTGGGCTAGCCATACAGGTCGAAGAGGGGGACAGCGATGAGGACGACGGTGACGCCGGTGATGATGGGGATGAGCACCCCCCCTTGGATGATGTGACCCCTGGCTGATCCGGCTGGCCCAGCTGCACCGGGACACCATCACAGAGGAGCACTTCACCCAACACAGGTAAGTCATGCGGCCATGTGCAACCAACAGTGGCTAGGGCACAATCCACATACACACAGGGAAACACACCGGGGTGCATGATGGAAAGGGAAGTGGCAGGGCACAGAAGCACACACATACAACCAGGGAGGGGTGAACAGTAACACGCCACATGGACACACACACACACACACACACACACAATAGGCACAAAGTGCACAGGGGTCAGGTGCACAACAGGCCGAACACAGACACTAAAACACACATGTCCACAGGCCACCACATCCACTGACTGTCCATGTACATGTGTCAGATGCTGGGCACCTTTGCACTTTGGTGTACAGCGCAATGCAGGCATCATCATGCACATGCACCTGTGGACAGCAGTCGGGAGGGTGTGCAGGTGGTCCATGTGTCTGCGTGTAGGAGTGGGCACCCACCGGTGCACAGCCCACCGAAACACACATTGTACATAGGGCAGCACCAGAAAGGGCCCACACTGGGAGACAGATCAGTCTTGTGGCACAGTGCCATGGCCACCTCGGATGCGTGGGCGGCTCCGCTGAGACCCAGCAGCACTGGCAGGCTGAGCACGGGCCTCATGGGGTGGCACCGATGGACCACCAGGGGTTCCACTGCGCGAACGCAACCCTGCCCGCACAGGGGTCTGCAGCACACCGAACATACCTGCACCTGGGGTGGTCAGGATGCCCACAGCTGAACCCGGCGTTGACAGGGTGGGTGTCGCATGACGCTGGGAACAGGGAGTGGATAGCATACTGCACAGTGTGAGCGGCACAGAGGCACCTGACTGTGTGCCCAATGTGGCCACGACAGCGACCAATGTCTGTGTCTGCCTGTCAATGGCGGTGGTCACATCCATCTGCAAATGGTCAATCCATGACAGGATCCTCTCGTTGTCCCTGCTGTGCCACTCCAGAGCCACACACAGTGCCTCCATGGACGTTGCAACCCGCATTTGCTGCTGTACTGATGCCTGCAGCAGGCGGGTGTGTTCGTCAAAGAGGTTGTCTGCCACATCGGCAACCTGTCCCTCAGGGTATGGAAGGGCCTGATGTACAGCACCCCTTGAGGGTGGGCACTGCTCACCAGGACCAGGTATGGGCAAGTCCACAGGCAGGTGCACCTACATCACCGCTGAACCCTGTACCCCCAGTCACGGTGGGTGACTGCTGCTGCTGCCCCTGCACCTGCTGTGCCCAAGGGATCAGTTGTTCTGCTGCTGTGGCCACAACAGTGCCAGTGACTTGCACAGCCACCGGTGCTGCCCAACCGGTGCTGACAGGCACAGCCTGGGACTGTGCTGACGTGCTGGCACACACGTCGGAACCAGCTAGGTCCATGGGCGTGAGCTGTCCTGCTGTGTGTCCATTCTGTGACTCACACATGTCAATGCCCATAGTGGTCATTGCATCATCAATGGTGCAGGTCTGTGCCACAACCACAGCATGCTGGCATGCTTGCATGCCAGACTGCTGAGACACAGGAAGGGCACCCCCACACCTGTCTCAACGACATCAGTGATGGCAGCCAGGCGTGCACACTGGTGCAATGCACGCGGGCAACCTGCGGAGGTGGATGGTTCCTGGTTCCTCCTCCAACTCCGGATGGCTGTCTGCAGTGGACAGGCCCTCCACCACTGACCCCTGCAGATGCACAGGATTTTTAACAGAAAGGAAGGACACATTAGTGCATGTGATCTACCTTCCCCCTGACCATGACATACCATGCAGTGATGGGCTACCACCTGTCTGGAAGCCACCTCCAGGAATGCCCTCAATGGCACTGTGCTGCATACTTGCAGTGAGTCTGTCCTCTGCCGGAGTCAGCTGCACCACCTCCGGCTGGCCCCCGCCTGTTGCAGCACGTGCCGCTCTGATGGCTGCCACCTTCTCCTTCACCCTCCTCCTGTCAGTTCCCATCTTCTTTTTACACTCCTGCACAGAGCGCTGGTGGCTGCTGTGCATGTTGAAGGCACATGCCACCCCCTCCCATGCAGCAGCACGGGCCTGAGGGGTGTCCCGCCATCCACTGAGAAGTGGCTCTTCATCCAGGTAGGCCTCGAAGAGTGCCTCCGTCTCAGCCTTCATAAAGTTAGGCCTCCTCTTCTGCCCACCATCATCCTCCTCACCCAGTCCTTGCTCGGTCATTTCACAGCCTGTATGGGTGAGAGTGGTCACCTGTGACTGTGCAGTACACATAGTCCAGAACATCACAATGCATGCAACTCACCTATCAACTGCAGTAACCGAATATGGCCACTGCAGAACAGTGTCGCATATTTATAGTGCAATCCATGCAAATTAGGTGTGGAGCAACTTTAATGAGATGCAAATCACTCTGCTGCGCCATTGAATGGCTGATCGGATGATTTGCATATGACGGCTGAATATCGCGCTTTTGCACTTTGCGCAATACGGTTGAACGTGCTGAGCCAATGGTGCAGTTCTGTGACCGCGTAGTACACCGCACTGTGCATGCCCAGGTAGCTTACGCAGGTGTCTGCTGCGCTGATGACATGATGTGCATGGTAGGCAATTCAGGGCATGGCCTCCTTTGTGCCAGTGGCGCTACAGTGACGGTCACTACATGGTGCTGTGGCACAACTGCGCAATAGTTCGCTGTGGCAATGGCACACAGGCGACCAATCGTGCTGGACGCATAGATGTCCGATGGCGCTGTGCGTGGCCATGTGCCAGAGACCCATGACCCTGTGCCTGACCTTTGCCCCCTTGGCGTTGTACGTATGGAATGTCTGCAGCTCTATCGCGCTGATCGGTGACAGCACAATAGGGACTGGCGGTGCTGTACCGACAGCGCAATAGGGAATAGTGGCATTGTATTGCACAGCAATTCCACGTGGGGTTGCCGTGCTGCGGAGCACCATATTGCCTACTATACATCTAGAGATGGCACGCAAAAGAGCCCCCCAGTGGAGTGCCCTCGAGCTGGCAAACCTGGTGGCCGTTGTGGAGCCTCACTATGGCCCACTATATGGGGAGGTTCCCCTAGACAGGGCCAGGACACAGGTGTGGCAACAGGTGGCCACTGAGCTGGAGGCGGCCACTGGCTAACGGAGGTCCACAGAACAGTGCAGGCACCGCTATGGGAACCTGCGGAGGAGGGAGCCGGCGCTACTGGCACGTCTGCGGTCGCATGCCAGGAGGGGCGTGGTGCCTCAGCCAGGTGGGTGATCCATCTACGCACCTGTATGGTCCATATGGGTAACACTGTCTGTTGTGTCCAGCACATGGGGGAGGATTGGTCTAGGGTTGGCTGTGGCAGTGTTAACAGGATATGTGATGTATGGGTCTGGCTGGGTGGGTGGGCACACTCATTGGGGCAGGGGGAATATGCTTTGGGATTGCACTGATGTGTTTCTCACCATTTGCTTCCTACAGGTGTGGCAGAGCGGATGAGGGCCATGGCTGAACAGCAGAGGGTGGTGCCAGTGGTGCCCGAGCGTGGTGGTGGAGAACCACGACACCAGCAGCAGCCCGATGAGGGTGAGTGCCATGACAACATGATTGCTATTGCATGCTGTGTGACAGGGTGGGGGTCAGGGCATGGCCACCATCCATGAACACCACTGCCATGCACGCAACATGTGACAGTCAGCACTGTCCAGTGGCACTGCATGTCTGGGAGTGCATCAGTGGTGGTCCATGTGTGCACTGGGCACATGGCTGTGGCACTGCCTGCCCACCGCGTAGCAACGTTACTGTACGGCCTTGGTTGTGCTGTGCTGGACATGGGCGGTGTGTGTGTGCAGTGGTACACATGGCTGTTGCTGCCAGGTTGGGCATGTCTTGTGCACACGGTCACTGTGGGTGGGTGCAGTCCATCACAGGAGCGGGGCACTTTTCAGAATGCCATGCATGATGGGTGGGCTTCAGGGATATGGACAGTCACACCCATTGACTCTGATCCCCTGTCCTAGGTGTCTGGATACTACGACTGATCGAGAGGTCCATGCAGCAGCTGTTGCGGGTAGTAATGGACTCACTTGTGATCCTGCAGGACATATAGCGGCATGGGGTGTGGAGGAGAAGGAGGCCCTGGGACCAGCACCAGGCAGCAGGGGAGCAGGCTGGAAGACAGTAGCTGGCCATCACCTCCCCCCTTTAACTATCCCTCACACCCCGCCTTCCCTCACCAAGTTGTTCACCCCTGCCCCTTACCCACCCCTACCTTGTACCCGTACCCCCACCCCTGTTTTGTACATATGTAAATAGTTCTTGTTGTTGTTATTCTTATTGTTGTTCTTTTGTAATACAGTTATTTTGATATGAATACTGTGGTGGTCTCTGATTTGCAGCTGGCTATAGGTGCTCAGTTGCAGTGGTGTGCATGGCATCTGGGGTGGTATAGTCATGGGTATGTGTGTGTGTGCGTGGGGAGGTGTCTCTGGTGTGGGAGTGGCTTTCAGTCAGTATCTGTGGTGTGTGTTGTTCACTGTGCATTGCATTGCTGTGTGCAGTGTTCCATGGTGCCTGCTCTGTGTCCATTGTGCCCCTGTCAAGCTGTCCTTGGCCTGTGCAGCTGACACCCTTGCATGTCTGTGGCCTGCCAGGTCTGCTGCCTTGTCAGTGGGTGCTGTCCTGCAGGTCATCCACTCCCGTCCACGATGCTGGGTTGCCACCTGTCACGGTGGGATGCATGTTTGCCTCGGGTGACACTGTGGCCTCCACAGTGCTGTCCCATCTCCATGCTGTGTCTTGTGTGTGTTGCAGGGGCAGTGCAGCACTGTCTGTGACTTGTGCTCCAGGTGTATGCTGGTGGTGTACAGGGCCACAGTACATGCACAGGGTGGGTGTCACCCCTGTGCCATGGTGGACTGCAGGCTGTGTGTGCACAGTTTACATGTGCCCACACTGGGGGCTGGGTTGCCACACTACTGCATCCCTGTGTTGATGTCCCCGAGGGTATGGGTGTGTGTTTGCCCCTGCACAGTGTTGCATCTGGTGTGCTGCATGCTTCCACACACCACTGTGGGTGTCTGTACTGGCTGCTGTGGCTCGTGGTGGGTCACGCTGTGACACCTGTCTACTGTGCAGGGTGCTGTGTCAATGGCAGTGGTGTCAGGGGCACGCCCTTTCCCATGTGGGGTACCACTTGTGGGGACACATGTTCAGTCTCTCAGCTGTGCCTCATGGGGGTTGTGCGTGTTGGCACTGTGTCTGCCATTGTTGCATTGCCATGTGCTGCCACCCACTGCTGGGTGCTCATGGTGGGTCTGGCTTGTATGGTTCTGTGGTACACGAGGTTGCAGTGTTACGGGGGGGATGCATGGGGATTCCTGCAGTGATGGTCACTGCTCATGGGAAGTGTCTTGGGGTCACAGTGCAGGGTGTGCTGTGCACAGGGGGCTGCTGTACACTGGGGTGGTCCGCCCCTTGTGTGGCGAGTCTCAGCTTGCCAGTGTGTGTGCTGGGGCAACATGGCCCCGCTGTGCTTTGTTGCTTGTCCCCATGGGCCGGTGGATATTCCGTCTCTCCCCCAGTTATGCTGTGCTTGGGGTGTGGGGGTGCATTGTCAGTTCTGCAGTGTGTTCCTGTGCCCATCTGTGGCATGGGTGGTGGGCCCCTGCCTACCTCCCTGGTTGTGAAGTTCCATTGCTCTGCTGCTGGGGGGCTCCCTGCTTGCGCTATGGCACCTCTGGACTGCTCAGCTGGGCTGCCCTTGTTGCACTATAGCGCATTGTATCTGCTCACCTTCCCCTTCCTGGTTGCGCTATGGCGCAGGTTGTGCGATATTCAGACGTTGGCTGGTTGCGAAATTTGGCTTGCTCCATGTTTGAATATTGCGTCTATTGCGCATGTGCGCAATGGACTTGTGCTTGCTCCTGCTATTGCGCACATTTTGGGCACAGTTTGAATATCCCACCCTATGAGTCCACTAAGTTTGCTCTGATGCATGAAATTATGCTGCCCTTCCAGAGTACTCCCCACCTTCTGCCTCCGTCTTGTTCCTTATATTGCCCTTGAAGATGTTCTATTGTAGTCTGAATATTGATATAATCTCAGAGTTGATCACATGGCTGGGTAGACTATTTCACCTGTCCACCACTCCATCTGGGAAAACAAATACTTTCCAGTTCCCTTTTTGAATCCCCCCCACCTTTCCAGCCTGAGTGTGAGCCTCTGTGGTTGTCCAGCTCCTCAACTTGAACAATTCTGTGTAGTCAACTCTATTATATCCCTGCATGTATTTGTATGTTGCTATCATACCCCCCCTTCCTCTTGTCCTCCAGAGAGTATAGTACATGTTGATACTTTTCCAGTCTCTCCATCTAAGATGCACCCTGCTGGCGCTGGATTATTTATGAAGTCCTCCACCGAATAGTATCTAGTCTCTTTTTGTTCTTCCTAACGTGAGCTCAAAAACGATGCAATACTGAAGCTGTGGTCAAATCAATGACTTGTACAGTGGCAGTACCCCCTCTCTTCTATGACTACTGAACAACTTGGTGCATCCCAGTATTCTGTTTGTGTTCTGTATACCATACTGCATTGAGAAGTGGGTTTCAAACAATTGCTAATGATTAGCCCAGATCCCCTTCCATGCTTGAGTGTACAACCTAGGCGTCACTGATGCAATACACCGTATACCAGCTGAGGATTTTTGTTACCAATGGGCATCAATTTATATTATGGGGAGGGGGTTAGTAGCCAGATTCTGAACCACTGCTCCAGTCTGTCTGCTTCCTTTGCTATTCTGTCTATTTCCCCCTCGCTATCCCCTCTTTCACAGAGTTTTGTGTTGTCTTTGAACAGATTCACTCTCCCATATAATCCCATCCTGCTGTCATTAATATAAATATTAAAAATTATCAGTCCCAGCACAGACCTATTTTGCACCCTACTAGTGACCCCAACATCAGAGAACTGTCCATTTAAGACTACACTCTGAGTCCTATCTGTCAAACAATTACCAAACCACCCTGTATTTCCCCTAGTTCAAAGTACAGTATTCTGCTTATTATTTTTTTTACTGTGGCCTCTGATGTTGCACCAGATCAAAAGATTTGCTTAAATCCAAGTCCAAGCAATGGGGCCTGATGGAATTCACCCCAGAATTCTAAAAGAATTAAGGGGGAACTAGTGAAACCACTGGCTACTCTTTTTAATAAATCATGGAGGATGGTGTGGTACCCGAGGACTGGAGGAAGGCAGATGTGATTCCTCTTCACAAAAGTGGGACCAAGACAGAGGCAGGAAACTACAGACCTGTCAGTCTGATCTCTGTGGTAGGGAAAGTGATTGAGTCACTTCTGAAGGAAAGAATTGTTGAGTACCTAGAGGCCAGTGGGGCACAGAATCCAAGACAGCATGAGTTCACAGTGGGAAGGTCATGTCAGACAAATCTACATAGAAACATAGAAACATAGAATTTGATGGCAGATAAGGACCTCTTGGCCCACCTAGTCTGCCCATTTTTCTACCTAACAGATAAGCTGAAGATCCTAGTTAACCAACAGCTTACTTCCTCCTATCCCCCACTAGGGCTGCCTTATGTCTGTCCCATGCATTCTTGAATTCCCCCACTGTTCTTGACTCCACGACCTCCTCAGGGAGGCTGTTCCATGCATCCACAACCCTCTCCATGAAAAAATACTTCCTCACATTACCTCTGAGCCATCCCCCCTCTATCTTCAAATTGTGCCCCCTTGTTCTTGCACATCTCTTTTCTGAAAGATGCTACTCTCTTGGACTTTGTTGATTCCCTTGAGGTACTTGAAAGTTTCTATCATGTCCCCTCTCTCCCTTCTTTCCTCGAGGGTATACATATTAAGCTCCTTTAGTCTTTCTTTGTATGTCTTCTGGTGCAGACCCTGCACCATTTTGGTTGCCTTCCTCTGGACAGCTTCCACACTGTCTATGTCTTTGCGGAGATGGGGTCTCCAGAACTTCACACAGTACTCCAGATGGGGTCTCACCAACTGTCTGTACAGAGGGATAACAACTTCTTGTTTTCTACTATTGATGCCTCTTCCTATGCATCCCAGTATCCCCCCAGCCTTCCTTACTGCCTTCTCACATTGCTTGCCCACCTTTAGGTCATCTGATATAATTACCCTCAGGTCCCTTTCCGTTTTTACTGTTGTCAGTATCTCACCCCCCATTGTGTACTCTTCCCCTGGGTTTTTGTTTCCCATGTGCATTACCTTGCACTTCTTTGCATTGAATCTGAGCTGCCATATATTTGACCATTCCTCCAACCTTGCCAAGTCCCTTCTCATCCTTTCTACTCCATCTTGTGTATCAACCCTGTTGCAGATCTATGTGTCATCTGCAAAGAGACATACTTTTCCTTCCAGTTCCTCTGCAATGTCACTTATAAAGACATTAAAAAGGACCAGTCCCAGTACTGAACCCTGCGGTACCCCGCTAGTAACCCTCCTTTCTTCACTGTGTATTCCATTTACTACTACCCTTTGCGTCCTGTTGTCTAGCCATTTTTTTATCCAGGCTACCACCTCAGGGCCCACTCCAAGGTTAGCTAACTTGTCTATTAATCTTTTGTGTGGGACTGTATCAAACGCCTTGCTAAAATCTAGGAAGGCCATGTCCACAGCCCCTCCCTGGTCTACTACTTTGGTCACCCAGTCAAAGAAATCTAGTAGATTCATCTGACACGACTTTCCCATAGTGAATCCATGCTGCCTTGGGTCCTGTGCCCCACTGGCCTCTAGGTACTCAACAATTCTTTCCTTCAGAAGTGATTCCATCATTTTCCTTACCACTGAGGTCAAACTAACTGGTCTGTAGTTTCCTGCCTCTGTCCTGCTCCCACTTTTGTGAAGAGGAATCACATCCACCCTCCTCCAGTCTTCAGGTACCACCCGTCCTCCATGATTTATTAAAGAGAGTAGTCAGCGTGACACTAGTTCTACCCTTAGTTCTTTTAGAATTCTTGGGTGAATCCCATCAGGCCCCATTGCTTTGTCCACCTTCAATTGTATTAGTTCTTTCAGAACCTTTTCTTCTGTAAATGGACTGGTATCGACCCCCATCTTCAGAGTGTTTCTCTTGTTTGGTTTAGGTACCTCCTCCTCCTCTTCCTTTGTGAATATTGAGCAGAAATATTCATTCAGTTTCCCTGCTTTTTCACTGTCCCCCTCTACCCACATTCCCTCCCCTTTATTAAGCCTCAGTATCCCTCCTTTGATCTTTCTTCACTCCCTAATTTACCTATAAAAGGTCTAATCCCCCTTCTTAGCAGAATTGGCTATCCTTTCCTCAGTTTGGGCCTTTGCTATTCTGACATCCTTCCCAGCCTCTTTCTGCTTTAACTGATAAAGTTCTCTGTCCTGCTCCTTCTGTGTTTCCTTATATTTCCTGAATGTTATCCTTTTCTCCTTAACCTTCCCTGCCACCTCTTTTGAAAACCATAGCAGTTTTTCCTTCATTGTATTTTATTGATTTGCTTTACACAAAGGCTCGTTGCCTCTGTGATGGCTGTTTTGATTACTCCCCATTGTTCCTCCACCTTTCCTTCTTTCCTGTTTGCTAGTGCTTTTCTAAGGGAATCTCTCATTTTCCCAAAGTCAGCCCTCCTAAAGTGCAATACTCTTGCTTTTGTATGGCTTGAATCTATGGCTGTGTTTATAGTGAACCACACTGTTTGGTGGTCGCTTGTTCCCAGACGGCTACCCACCTCTAAATCTGAGATTCTTTCTCCATCCCCATTTGAGAGTACCAGGTCTAAGATTGCTCCCTCCCGAGTGGGTTCCAATACTAGCTGTCTGAGGCATGCCCCTTTAGGGCATCAAGAATGACCCTGCTCTTGGATGTGCCTGAAGCAAAGGTGCTCAAGTTAACATCTGGCATATTCAGGTCCCCCATTAACAATATCTCCCCTTTTTCTGCCATTCTAAGGAAGCCTTCTATCATTTCCTTGTCCATCCCCTCCCCCTGAGATGGGGGTCTGTATATAACCCCCATGCGGATTGTGGTGCCAAACTAATAGATTTCTTTGACTGGGTGACAAAGTAGTAGACCAGGGAGGGGCTGAGGACATGGCCTTCCTAGACTTTATCAAGGCATTTGACACAGTCCCACACAAAAGATTAATAGTCAAATTAACCAGCCTGGGAGTGGGTCCCAAGGTGGTAGCCTGGGTAAAACATTAGGCTGGACAACAGGACACAGAAGGTAATGGGAGGAGGTGATTCTGCCACTGTATAGGTCATTAGTTAGACCACACCTGGAGTACTGCGTGCACTACTGGCGTCCGTATCTGAAGAGGGACATTAAGTTACTGGAGGGGGTGCAGCGCAGAGTGACAAAGATGATCAAGGGGCTGGGGGACTTATCATACTAGAGGAGGTTGAAGGAGTTGAACATGTACTCACTGGAGGAGAGGAGAGACAGGGGTGACATGATTGAAACCTTTAAATACATGAAAGGAATAAACAAGATAGGTACAGAGGGGATGTACAAAGTAAGGGAGGAGAGGGCCACCAGGGGCCATGATATGAGACTGGAGCGAGGAAGGTTCAGGAGAGAGATGAGGAGACACTTTTTTACAGAGAGGGTAGTGGCTGGGTGGAATGCATTACCTGATGAAGTGGTATGCAGTAGAACAGTGGACTGCTTCAAACGAGGATGGGACAGGACAAGGGGGAGGGTTAATGAAGGGGAAGGGTGGAAGGGAGGGGCAGCTGCAGAATAAGGGGTGCTAGCTGCACATTCGAGCAGACTTGATAGACCTCTAGGCTTTTATCTGCTGGCAAATTTTGTATGTTTGTAATTGTAAATGGAGTTCACTCTGAAGAAAGAGGGGTAATTAATGGGTACTACAGGTTTCAGTGCTGGGTCCAGTCCTTTTTAATGTCTTTATAAGTGACATTGCAGAGTGGCTGGAAGGAAAAGTATGCCTCTTTGCAGATGACACAAAGATCTGCAACAGGGTTGATACACAAGGAGGTGTGGAAAGGATGACAAAGGACTTGGCAAGGTTGGAGGAATGGTCAGAAGTATGGCAGCTATGATTCAATGCAAAGAAGTGCAAAATAATGCACCTGGGAAACAAGAACCCAGGGGAAGAATACTCAATGGGGGAAGGGGGGTAGTAACAACAACAAAAAAGGAAAGGGACCTGGGGATAATCATAGCAGATGACCTTAAGGTTAACAAGCAATGTGAGAAGGCAGTAGGGAGGGCTGGGGGTATACTGGGATGCATAGGGACAGGCATCACCAACAGAAAACAGGAAGTTGTTATCCCGCTGTACAGACAGTTGGTGAGACTCCATCTGGAGTACTGAGTCCAGTTCTGGAGACCCCATCTCCACAAGGACATAGACAGGATAGAGGCAGTCCAGAGGAGGGCAACTAAAATGGTGCAGGGTCTGCAAGAGAAGCCATACAAGGAGAGACTTAAGGAGCTTAATATGTATACCCTTGAGGAAAGAAGGGAGAGGGACATGATAGAAACTTCTAAGTACCTCAGTGGAATCAACAAAGTCCAAGAGGGTAGCATCTTTCAGAAAAAGAGACGTGCAAGAACAAGGGGACACAATTTAAAGATGGGGGGGCAGTTCAGGGGCAAAGTAAAGAAGTATTTTTTCACAGAGAGGGTAGTGGATCCATGGAACAGCCTTCCTGAGGAGTTTGTGGGGTCTAAAACTGTGGGAGAATTCAAGAATGCATGGGACAGACATAAGGCAATTCTTGTGGGGGTAGGAAGAAATAGGCTGTTGGTTAACTAGGATCTGTGGCCTATCCTGTAGGTAGGGAAATGGGAAGATTAGATGGGCCAAGTGGTCCTTATCTGCCATCAAAGTCTATGTTTCTATCTGTACTACTGAACTGAAAATATAAATCAAGTCCATTTCACATGACATGCCTTTCATAAACCCATAAGCCCAATTTTCTCTTGGAATTCCACTATCTGCTCTATATTTTCAAAGCAGCAAAGTAGGAAAAATGATGTTTCCAAAAAGCCAGTTTCAGCTACAGTTAATAAAAATATTAGGGGTGCACGTCAAATCTTTATTTCTATGTGCCTTCTGTGTTGGGCACTATCGGTTTACTTTTTTCGACCGTAGTCCTTGCATGGTCTACAGTGCTATTTTTAAACCATATGTGGTGACCATCTCTTATTTCTTGAGAAAAAAATAAATTAAGACAACATAAGATAACTAAATATTTGTGGAACTAGAACATTTTAAAAACAGATAAAACTGGAAGATGCCTGGAAACTTTTGTATTGAAAAAAGGTAGGATCGAAGTTTTTGCCCAATTGTGCTGTACTGCTGTTTTAAAACAACATTTCAATTACAATTTTTCAACATTAGTTTTATTAACAGTCCAATGTGATCTGTATATATTTGCACTGTGAAACATTAGCCAATATCTTGGCTGCAAGTACAGATTTTAGAAGTGGAATTTAATTAACTTACTTTCTTTCTTTCTTTCTTTCTTTCTTTCTTGTTTATTTGTTTTCTAGTCATTTATGTATCTAGCTTTTTTTTGCTGGGCAGGAGCACTAGACAAGAAAAAATACTATTTTCAGGCACAACCCGGGAGTATGCAGTCAAGGGCTCAAAGGTAACCAGAACAGGTATGAAAAACATTACACGGTACATGGAGAGATGCATGACATAAAAATACAGAAAATATACACTAACAAAGATATATAAGCAAGTAAACACACAGTATATGTTGTTTGTAAATCAAGCCTACAGTCAAGCAAATTAACATAAATGTAGAGCAATGGTTATACAAGCAACTGGTATTTAGCTTCTATGTTCATGTAGCTCAGAAGCATAAGGCAGGGCCTCAAGTACAGTCGGTTTTGTCAGAGGAACTTAGAGTTGGTATCAATACAGCTCTGCTTTGAAGTGCAACTTTATCTACAAACATGCAACCACTGAATCAGCGAAAAAGGATTTAGTTCAGCACGTATTCTTCTAGTAAACAGGAAGAGGGTATTTGTTTTGTTGTGGGCATGTTGGTACTACTAGCCTGCCAGCTCATACCCACATGATACTCACTGCTCTGTCCCTCTCTGTTAGCTCCTAGTCTAACCAGAACTCTCATGGGTCTCAGCTTTCTCTGCAAAAAATGTAATCACTGAATCAGCTAAAAGGCTTCAGGCCAGTTCATATTCTTCTAGTAAACATAAAAATATAAGTATGTTCTTCTTGTGGGCAGTTAGGCACCGTCAGACACCACCCCTTGCTGCCCACTGCTGAAGCAGAGCCCCCCCCCCAGTCCAAATACAGGCCCTGGTCTCAGAGGCCTGATGCAGCAGTGGACAGTGCACAGCTCAGGCTAAGAGTCACAAACAACATTTACAGTATTTCCTCCTGCTACAGACTTTGCTATGTGACCCTCTTTGCTGCCTTTTTGTTTCTTTTTCTCGGCTGCCTTCAGTTATAGTGTAACTGGGATGCCATGGAGGTTGCAGTTATTTCCCCTGCCTTGTGAGCTGAAACAAGATTGAGGGGCCCAGGTTCTGATTTTCTTGACTTGGGGGGGGGGGGGTTCGTATCCAAGTATTTTAAGTTTTGTGCATTGCCTCCAACATGAGTAAAGTTTAAGTGGGCCTGCTGTCAGATCATTATGACCTCCTGGGATGCAGTACTTGCCCACCTACACACAGTGTCTCCCTACACATGAAAAATCACAGTGCGACCTTAAAATCAACAAACGTGTAATTAGTAGTTTACCAGTAATAACACACTGTCAAGGCAAAATATATAATACTGTACCAATAAAATATTTATTGGTGGATATTCTCAAAGGATGGTGAATGCTAATCAAAACTCTCCTTTTGAAAGGAACTCAAGAACTTAACCTGCAAGACCAAAGTGAGGTGCCTGACTAGGCTTGGCCTTGTAACATACTTTAAAACAGTAGTAGCAGTACCCTCCACCCCACCCAACTAGGTAAGACAGTACAGTGGCAGATTAAACACCGTAACCTTTCAGTACTATCAGACCACCTGTACTGGAGGCACTGCCCACTTAATTTTTTTAATATGTTATTCTTTGGTAGCCAGGTAAGGCCCACTAGGCACAGGTGCCTGTTTTCAGGGGTGACCCGGGAGCACTGGGGAGGTTAAGTGACTTGCTCAGAGTCACACAGTATGCAAGTGGAGGCCGAGGGAATCAAGCCAAAATCTTTCTGCTGGATGCACAGCTCATTACTCTAACCTCTAGGCTGTACTGCCATGTCCCACTGGTACCATTTTAAACCCCTAAACCACAGAGAGAGCTCCAGGTGCCTCACTGGATAACCAGCCACAGGAACAGTGCACATACAATGCAGTTGCAGCTCCTTAGCCAGCAGTGGTGCACTTTAAACAGAACAAACTTTTCAAGCCCAAACTCCAAAGGCCATGCCATTTCTAAAGTGGCAAACTTCCAAATGAGATATTTGTAACTCTTGGCCCATTGGCCAGATCTTTAGATTTAGTGGCAAACTTTGTTCAAAATTCCAGTTGCAGGGCAAGCCCTAAGAGTACACATAGTTGTGACATTACCAGCTTCCTTGTCAACTTGAGTTCCTCTCCTCTCCTCTCCTCCTCTCTGCAGGTGCAGATTCTCTCAGGCAGTTGCTGTGCAGTTGGAGCCGCAGCTCGAAGATGTAGATCTCAAGTGCCTCATGCTATGGATCAGGCCTTCTGGTTCAGCAGTGGTCTGGATCTCTCTGGCGCTTCCTTCTTCCTCCTTCCTCCTCTGTAGGACAGACCAGTCTGGGATCCAGGGCCACACACCACACCACACGTCTATGCTTCTGGACTCTCATGTGGGACATTAGCCAGTGCCTAACAGTAGCACCAACTGGCCTTCTCCATGACTGTCTGCAGTCTTGATGCAGGTTTTCTCACATAGATGTACTCTCTCTGTCTCTAGTGCCCCCAGGCTGGCAGCTATGGCATATGTTTGCCTTCTTTCTTCGCAAACCATGATTCAGTCTCTTTCACAAGAACAGTGTTATCCTAACACTTTCAGCAGACACACAGTTCAGTCTCTGTAATCTGAAATGGTCATCTCCTAAAGGTTTGATGTGGAAGCCCAAGCAGACTTCCCTGAGATGGCTCTGGACAGCAGCAGAAGCCTTACCCACTCTGCGAAAGCTCACTGCTGACTCCCTTGTACTGGATCTGCCCTCGGTATTTCCCTGGGCAAAGGCAGTATCTGATTGGTACACAGGGCTGCCAATCGCTGAAATTAGTATTCAGAATACTCACTCAATGCCCTATTATCTGGCAGAAAGGTCGCCATGCAAACCACACAATCACTCTCCAAGAATGCTTTGAGAGTCACATGCTGAGATCCCTGACCTCTGATTGACTGGTCGCAAGGTCAGGGGTCAGCAGTATGGTGGCTGCCTCACATGAGGAAGTAGTTATTTGTGTGAGGCAGCCACACATGAAGCATTATTTCTTCATGTGAGGCAGCCACACGAAGAAATAGTGCTTCCCTTTAAAGTTTCTTCTCTTTTTGCTTTGACATTCTCTGACCCCCTTCTGTTGATAATACACACTGCTTTATCATCCAGTTCGCAGTTTGGCACATTTGGGGCTTTCCCTGCTCATTCAGGAGCTTCAGTAGTTGCCCTCACAGAGCAGCGCCTCAGTAAATGTGGCTGCCAGCCACGCTGTCCTAGAAGCTGCAATGGTGCCAATTTCTTGTTCTTTCCCTTTCTCCCCTCCTAGCGCCTCCGTGCCTCTGACACCTCATCTGGTGTCTTTGGCAATAGAGCACACTAGTGGAGGTCAGATTCTACTGGCCATGACTCACAGCAGTGAGACTGTCCACTTCCAATCAGGCACACTTAGCGCCATGAAGCAATGTGCAAGCAGGCAGCTCGCATGTTTGACCAGGTGGTTGCTCGAACATGTCAAGAACTGCAAAAGACAGCTGCCCAAACAAACTGGAGCCATGATGTAACACTTCCCAACACTTTGCAAGAAGTCGGGCTACCCGGTACCAAGAAAACAGTAAAAATCCCAACATATTTATCTGATTAAAGAAAGTTTTATTCCATAACTAAAATAGTAAAAGCATGCCGTACTACACAGACATAGCACTGTTTTCACAGTCACGTGGTTTTTCAAGGTGCATTTTGTCAACTTCATCCGCTCACTTAAGTACAAGGACTTATTTGCGCTGCACAAAACATTGTTTTTTTTGTGTGTGTAGTGCTGAATATTTTTACTAGTTTATGGAATAAAAGGTTTTTAAGCAGACCCAATATCTTGGGCATTTTATTATTTTCTCAGTACTGGGTAGCCTGACAGCTAGCAAAGTGCTGAAATATGTGCATATGCTATGCAGCTGTGGAAATGTTCACATGAATCACCAAGCAGATGGTAGCTCAGCAATTCAGCACTCCTCCATCCCCCACCAGGCTGCTGTCCCGGGGACCGGCATGAGCATGAAGATGCTGGCAGATACTTTTGGTTGGGGCAGTAGGAGACAAACAGGTAAACCCCCATCATTTGAGAGGGGTTACAATAGGTTTTGGGAATTTTTTGCAGATTTTTGGTAGAATAATTTTAGCTGAACTAGCTGAAATTGTGTGTACGCTACGAAAGCTAATGCTCTGCCAGACACTGAGTGCATTATTAAATGATCTCATTGCACTCCAGTGACAAGCTGATATCAAAATAAGGCTTGTACTATGTGACTGACTGTCTGGCAAGTTTGTGGTAACTGCCTAGTATGCCAACTGCAGTTCATCCATTCACTTATTTATCTGGTCTGCATCAGGTGGACAAAGGCAAGTGAGGCAAGTTAAATCATTACTATTTTTTTTAAAGTTTGTCAGAATTTGCAAGAGTCGAACACCTAAAGTTAGGTAGAACCGAACTTGTTGCTCTACTCCAGTCCAATGGGGCATTGCCTGTTAACAGTGACTCATTAAGTTGGTCTGCCAAGGATGTTGCCAAGGCCTGCCTTGTCTCCCTCAGTACCCTTGAGTGTAACCCCTCTGGTTCAGAGGACTTGTTTAGGTGTATGTCCTGTAGCTGCTTCTGCTCTTTTTCTTTAGCTATATTTCCTGTCGTTAATTTGTGGCTGATAATTCCCTTAACTCTTTTCTGCTGTCCAGAACTTGGTCCTGTAACCTCCATTGTGAACAACAGGCTCAATTACTAACTAAGTATGTTTGTCTTCCCTTCATCTTTATCCACACTTTCTCCACCCTTCCTTATCTTTTCTATACCTTCTTTGCTTCCATCACACTGATCCGTATACTATCCAGGTCTTCTCACTTGAGACCTGCGTGGTTTGATGGGACTCTCAAGGAGATGAAGATCAGGAGTCAGAGGTTGGAGCACTGCTGGTGGAGAACTTGGTCTGAGGAGAACAAACTGGCTTTGAGAATTCACTGTGGTGAATATCAAAGAGCAATCGACAGGGAGGATCAGATGGATTCTGCTCTTTCAGTCTGTAGATAGGCTTCTTCATCCTGCCTGTCTGCAGCCAAAAAGAGCAACTTCAGTCACCTAGTGTGAAGAGTTCACTCAGTTCTTCTCTGACATTGTGTCCATCATTAGGACTGGGATCTCCTCAATGGGGTGGGAGCAGCCTCACAGTGTTGGGCTGCACATTGCCAGAGGCACCCCTGTTGCTTAGGGTGAGTTTAGACCAGTGGGGGTGGCAGAGGTTGTTGAGGTAATCGCGAAGCTGTGGCCCACATTTTGTGAACTGGGCCCAGGCCCAATGCATCTCTTAATGGGATGTGTTGAGTCCACTGGTCCAGTGTTCGCTAAGATTGTCCGGTGCTCACTCTCTAAGAGATATTTTCCAGATGCCTTAAAAGAGGAACTGGTGAAGCCCTTCTGAAGAAACCATCACTTGACCCTGACATCTTGGTGAATAATTGATCTATCTCCAACCTCCCATTCTTGGATAGGGTTGTTGAGAAAGTGGTGGCTCTACAGCTCGAGGCACACCTTGTGGCCAATAGCATCTACAAGCCATTCCAGTCTGGATTTCAGTCCAGACATAGCAGCGAAATGGCATTAGTCAGGGTGCAGAATGATCTCCTCAGTACGAGAGATCAAGGAGACTAGTCAATTCTCATTCTCCTTGATCTCTCCTCAGCTTTTGACACTGTGGACCATGCAGTGCTGCTGGATTGCCTCAGGGTACTCTGTGTACTCACCAGAACTGTCATCAACTGGTTTAAGTCCTTTCTAATGGGCAGGACACAGAAAGCAATGATAGGGAATTTGATCCTCCTGCCCAAAGCCTCTGTCATGTGGAGTTCCCCAGGGGTCGATCTTGTCACCTATGTTGTTCAAAGTGTGCATGCTGCATTTTGGTGAGATCATTAAATGATCCAGCCTGCATTTCACTGTTATGTAGATAACACCCAGCTGTATGTGTTGTTTGCTTCCAGGACATGTGATGCTGTGGAAGTGTTAAATAAATGTCTGGCTGAGATCCAAGACTGGATGTCCTCAGTCTGGCTTAGACTCAACCTGACAAGATGGAGGTACTGGTGGTAGAGCCTGGTCGTTGCATGGTGTGGATGTTGCTGGGATTGGAGCAGGTGTTTTTCTGGCTTTACCCCTTTGGTAGCTTCCACTGGGGTGAAAAATCTGGGCATCATCCTTAATGATGGATTAACACTTGAGGCTCAGGTGTCATCTGTCATCTGGAGTGTTAATTTTTTGTCCCGGACACTATCCCCCATTCAGAGTATCAGCCCCTGCCCTGCATGCCATCCCTCCATGCCCAGGCTTACCCTCCAATGGACAATGGTCTCAAGCCCTGGCTTACCCCCAGGGTGGGTCCACAGGAGTCAACCTCCCCCGGTGGACATGGATCGCAGTAGGAGCAGTGGCAGGCAGGGGCGTCATGGACATGGTATGGATTTTATGGATGCTGTGGAGATCTCCTTGGGGTGGGGACATGCAATGATGGCCAGTGTCTGCCCCACCTCCCTTATGTGAGGTGCTGGCAATGGCAGTACCCCCAGCCTCCACCAGAGGTCCACAAAGCACAGGACACTCTTCCTCTCCCCCCACCAAGAGAAAGAGAGCAGTCCCCAGGATGCCCAAGTCCTTCTCCCACTGGCTGGCCTTCTGACTCCTGAATCCATCTCCGAACCCCAGATGTCAGCGCCGCAAGTAGATTCCTTGCCACTGCACAGGCAGGCTGGCAGATCCAGAGTGGGTTTTACCACTTAAAGAATGTCACCCAGATTAAAGCCCTATTTCCACCTGATGACCTGTCCTTGCCAGTACATGTGTTTGTCACATCAAGGCTCGATTACTGTAATGATATATACTTCAGAGTCACTGGGGGAGCTCTCCACCACCTGCAACTGGTGCAGAATGCAGCAACCAGCATGCTGATGGGCCTCCTGAGGTCCTGTCATGTGACCTCAGTGCTGCGTGATCTGCACTGGCAGTCAGTTAGGAGGAGAATTATCTTCAAGGTGGGTTTGATCACTTATAAGGCCCTATATGGGTTGGGCCCTGGCTATCTGAGTAATCTCCTGTCTCCTGTCCACCCTGTGCACTCACTCCATTCCTCCACTGAGGGCCTCCTAGCGGCTCCAAGGGCCAGACTGAAAACACTGGGTGATCATGCATTTGAGGTGGCCGCCCCTTTGGAACTCAGTTCTGAGATCATTGACAGAGTCTTCATCGGTGGCAGTATTCAAGTGGGGTCTGTAGGCACATCTTTTCAGAAAAGCCTTTGCAACCCAGCCATAGTTTATGGTTTTATTTCACTGCTGAACTGTTTTATTATGATTATTTATGTATAAACTATTGAATACCTTGACCTTTCTGACATGTGTTTTAAGCAAGCAATAATATCCAACAGGTGGGTGATATTGGGCAATACGGACCACCCAGGGGTGTAATGAGGCATGCCACTGCATGCAGAGGGTCTTATAGCTCCTGGAAGGTCCAGTATTGCCCATACCACCCACTCTGGAGGGTAGTATTGCACTTAGAAAATGGGCTATTAAAGTAAACAATGAATGGGATGTTAAAATGGTAAAAGAAGTTTCTTAAAAATTGGTAAAAATTAACAAAAATGAATTCTGGAGTAAAGTAGTTCCTCTTTATCTGTGTTGTTTCCTTGTACTTTTGGATGGCAGGGGGCTGGGGTGAAGGTAAAAAGAAACAAAGTCACTAGTCTCTGTTTATCTGTGTTCTTTCATTGTACATTCTTGTACTTGTCTTTTTGAGGGTGGGGGGCTGGGGTGAATTTAAAAAGAAACTGAGAGGCTGCTTTACTGATCACTACTTTACTGATTTATCGTGCTCTAATCTTCAACCTGAGTCTTAACGGACTACTGTTGTGCAGGCTGAGGTAAGCTGCAGAATGTCCTGCCACAGTGTCTCAATGTTTATATTTTTTCCCCTGAAGTGAAGATGTCAGATTGTATCCCAGCAGATTGTATACTACTGTACCGATCGAGACAAGGTAACTGTCAGAAGACGTGCAGTCTGTGCCCTGAGTTGCCGTTGTTGTACGGTAAGCTGCTGCAGTGTTCTGCTGACTTACGAAGGGGGTAGCATGAATGGACAGAGCAGGCAGTTTCTGAGGTGACAATCTGGCAGTTGGCGCAAGGGAGAAAGTGGGCAGGAGGCCAGCATCGAGCAACAACCTGGGGAACAGTGTGGGAGAAGGCTAAGAAGGAGGGCAGTCTGCCGTAGGAATTTTTTCTTTACCTTGATGGCTCTCCTTCAGCTACTGGAATGCACATTACAACTGTTAGCTGTTGCTAGGTAACTCATGTGGGGGGGCAGAACTCGCTGACTCTGTCACTTGCACTGTAAAGGAGTGGAAATTAAATATATTTAAGAAATGTGTTTTTTTTTTTTTTTGCTGTTGCAGATATTTAAGATATGTGCTTTTTGATGTCAGAGAAAAAAAATGAATGGCAAATTCATTTGTTGGAGTGTTTTCTATGTTGGGCGACATGACAGGTCTCGCTAAGTGATAAAAAATGGCAGCAGTTTCAAATTGTGTGCCCAGTGCTTCAGCCAATGATGAAGCAGACTGGGCACAAGGATACTTGACTGGATATGAGGCAGGTTTGTGCTGAGAATTTTTATTTTGTGGGCATCTATTGAAAGTTAATGTACCCCCTGTGGAATGGGTACCAGCTAATCAGATGCCACAAAATAAAAAGCCCATATTCTAAAATTGCTGTATTGTATGTTTATTGCACCTTACCTGTGTAAAGCGCCCAGAACCTCTGGGATTGGGTGCTAAAGGAATAGCATTTTACTTACCTACTTACATGTCATTTTTCCCTTAAGCAGCTGAAAAAAGCTGTATCATTTCTCTTGACCTCCTTCGCTATCCTTAGTTCTTTGTCTGCTTTCATCCTCCAATGATGTCCTTGCATTTCTCCAGATCTTTCTTATATACTGCCCTGTTGCTCTCATTTTACCCCTTTTTGTGTACGCTAAAAGCTCGCCTCATGTCCTGGATTGCATCCCTCACCTGCCTGTCTTACCAGAGATGTTCTGCTGCTTTTTTGCTGTACTAACAAAGAATATGCACTTTAGGATGGCTTTCTCTACTACCCCTTGTATTACACTTTCAGTTTTCTGTATGTCCTTCAGCTGATCTTCAATAATTCTATGACGTTACTGAAGTCAGATTACCTAAAGTCTGTCCCACAGTGCTAGATTGCAGGTTTTTAGAATGCAGCATGTTGCTAAATTTAACAGGTTTGTAGACTCTCTGTTCTACTGGGTGCTCAATCAAGGCATCCTTGGTAACAGAAACACAGAGACATTTACAAGCAGAAAACAAGTAAACGTCCATCCTGTCTGATATGATCCAGCCTTAGTCCACTCCAGACTATTGTTGGGTAGGTGCTAGACAGAGTCATTTCTGGCAGCTTGTCCTCGTTGGACATTTCCAAATCCAAAGTTGCTGCCCCCACTTGCCTTTCACACCTGTTGTGTGAGAAAGCAGTCCCATGTCACCTCTATAAACTTGTGGCTTTTTTGCCTGTTGCCAATGGAGTCTCCCAGTCTATGTCTTGCATACTGAAGTCTCCCATGAGTATAGTTCTCCTCAAACTGCTTTTGTTATTTAACTTTCCAGATCCATTTGTCTGCCCTCTGGCTTGGTGATCTATAGATTATGCCTACAGTATTCTAGCCCCTATCTGAATCTACCAAATGGATTTATAGAGACTTGAACCCTGCCCCCGAGACACTTTTGTCTCCAAGGCTCTTATGATCTCTTTACATACACTGCCATACCCTTTCCCATGGTGGGCTCCTTGTCGATCATAAATAAAGTATAACCTGGGGACATTTACTGTAGGTCTCAGCTATTGTTCTGATTAGCCCACATTTCAGTTATTACCACTATATCTAAATGTTCTGCATCTGTTATCGCATGCAGTTCATCGATTTTATTTGCTAAGCTTCTTGCATTGATATACACAGTATGTCACTGTACACATGCTCATGTGCTCTCCTTTAAACATCATATCCCTGGTGACTGTCGAAAGTCCTCTGTTACTGCATTGCCCACTGCCTGCTTTCCCTTTTTTCACAATGCCCTGTGTGGACTGGTACTTATGCTCTATTATACAATGGCAAGAAAATTTCCTGGACTCTGATTGGTCAGTCTGGGACTGGACCCATGATGTTATCCCAGCATAACATCACGGGTGTGATGCTATCCAGCATAACATCACAGGTCTAGTCTCAGCACTGTGAACCAATGTAGATGACATTATTGACCTCCAGCATGAGGACCTCTTTTTTTGCATCTCCTCTTAAGAAACTAAAAAAATTTTCCACACTAATAAAAACATTCTTTAAAATTATTTTTTTTATTTTATTTATAAGAACAAGCCATTGTATAATAGTAATAATGCACTCCAGGGAGTTTGTCATGCTGGGATAACATCACTTCTGGGGTGATTAGTCGCACTTCGGCCTGGAATATAGTGCCTAATCACCCCAGGTGTGGCGATATCCTACACAACACACACCCTGTCATGCATTATTCCTTTATCACAACCTCCTTACCTAGTTTACAAACTTGATAACTGTTTTATCTAGCTTATACCCTAATGCACTAGTCCTATCACCCCCACTCAGCTGCAGGCCATCCTTTGCAAACAGCTTACTATTCTCCCAGAAGGTTCTCTAGTCCCCTGAAAAGTGGAACACTCTTCTTGTCACACCAACCCTTTAGCCATGTACTGAATCCCATTATTTTCTCTCTTTTAGACACATGGCACCTGCCCCCCCCCCCAGAAACCTATCATATCTGCAACAGATTTCAACTTACTACCTAGAGGGAGTGCAACGTAGGGTAACAAAACTTATACCAAGACTCAAAAATCTTCCATGTGATATGAGACTCCAATAACTAAATCTAATGCCACTGAGTAAAAGAAGAACTAGAGGTGACTACCTTCTGTTTTTTGCAATAATAAATAATGAAGCGCTTAGAACAGGTTGCAATATTGTACCAATAAGAAGGGACCTAGAATTAAGATCACATAACAAACAATTTGTAGTTCATAAAACTAATACAAAAAAAGGCAAAATTAATTTACAGTTAGGATATCGAGATTGTGGAATAATTTGATAAACATCACCAATCATACTGTATAACATTTAAAAATGAATTAGACAAATATATGGGCTACTAGTATGAAAATGTTCCGCAATGAGTGGGAGACAGTCATGATGATCTAATGCCTTCTGTCTACAAATTGTCAAGTTACTAGCTCCATGGAGCTGCCTTTAACCTATTGTATTCCACACTGCAGTTTGCCAGGTTGTTGGTGCCTAGGTTTACCACAACATCTGGTCTCTTCTCTGCTTAGCCTTTCTGACTACAAAATGACCCTTTTGGGGATTGTCCCTGCAGACACAGAATGGATCTTTCCTCCTGATTACACTTGCACACCAACCTCTCTCTCCCTCATCCTTTAAAATGTCCTATAACTAAGATGTGCTGTCTGCTCCCCCCTCGCAGTTCCTGCTCCTTTCCCTTTGGTGCAGCCTTGCCTGATGACTCCATACCTTCCAGAGTAACAACTGTTGCTTCACTGTCAGAGCACTCATCCTGAACTGATTCTGCCAATAGCACAAACTGATTCTGAGTTTTCACTCCTGGGTTCCCACTCATGTTTAGTTCCACTTCTCCCCCTCTCACACCTTCTTTCTCCACTGTAGTCCAGTACTTCCATTGCAGAAAGTATGCCAGTTGAGGTAGGATTGTAGTCCCCACTAATCTCGTGCTGAGATGCTTCTCAGAACTGCACTTCAGCCCTGTAGGTAGCTAACTCCACACTGAGGGACAAGAGTCTTCTATAAACTGGGCATCCACCAACTTCCCAGAAGACCCAGTGGAAGCTGGCTGAGCCACAAGTCTTGAGGTTAACCATCTGTCCTGAATCATCTGCCTATTTGAACATGCTATACTGTGTGTAAAAGGCAAAGTTAGGTAAAACTCTAATACAGCAGGGTGTTCTTCCCCTGCCTCTTTTCTTCCTAATGTACTGTATGGATAAATGTAACATAGTAATGTAAGGTTAGAAAGGACTCTAGGCCCACCATGTAAAAATCCCAAATGCTACCAACCACAAAAGAAGGTTCTAAAAATGTCCGCTTCCCCCACACTTAGGGTTAATCTTTTCAATGACAGTGAATTCAGTATCATTCAGTCCATTGCTGCCTGCTTCATGCATGGGATGGGCTGAGGTGTAATCTAGAAATTGTGTTGAAGGATGGAAAGTACTTAAAATATGCCCAAATGGGCTTGGGTGCATCATTTCACATACAGTCTGGCAACTGAGGACTGTGAAATGATGACAGGTCACTAGTGTGCCCACTCTGTGGGGAGTTAGTCAGGAGGCATTCAAAGCCTCGCAATATACCCCCTTATAGCAGCAGTCAATCAGGGAATGTTGCGAGCAACCGAAGCCAGAGTGAAGGATTCTGGGGCATGTACTTCAGACTAAGAAAGGGCACAAAAATTGACTTACCGGGGGTCCATTTGCCACTTTGTGACTGAATCAGCTAGTGGACACTGGAGCTCGGAGAAATGGGACATCCACAATGTTCAGCCGCCTCAGAGCTACCAGAATGACAGAAAGAGACCAATGTACTTTCCACAACTCAGCCTCAGGTTTGAATGCAGCCATAGTTTCCTGCCTGGCATTCCAAAAACACATTCAGAGCATCACAAATAAAGTACCCTCTCAGGACATCAGCCTTCAAAGCAGGGATTGCAATGCATAAGCTTAATTTCTGTGGAAGTAACACATCTTTTCTCAAAGAAGTCCTGCTACAGAGATTTGTCTCTGTAAAAGGCCAGGGCCCCAGGCCCTGTGTGACTGCTTGCTGCTGGGTGGGTGAGGAAAAAATCCCTTCACCAGGTTAAACAATGTCCATACCTTTTCTCAACTGGGAAAGTTAGTGCCTCCACACTTTTTAGCTAAGACTGCCCACAACACCAAAGGATAATGTCTTCAAAGGTTGCTGTGGATCCATATCCCCGTATCTGTGACTGCCAAACAGGACTCAGCACAACAACCTTTGTAGATAGATAGACAGCGATTTCATTTGCTAGTGTTATAAAAGGTCTACGTGATTTGAGAAGTGCTCAAAGGAAGTGCCTGGACTTTAAAAGACTGTTTAAAAGACTTTTGACTTTTATTTGCATCTGCATCAGCCTGTCATTTCTGAACTTAGTACAGTACCATACACAAATCTTCCTTCAGGCAAGCAACCTTGCCAGGTGACTGTGTGTATGACTGTGTGTACACCTAGACTAAGGAAGCTCCTATAAGAACTTTAGGGGTAACTTGTGCACCCATGGGAGGAGTTTCACCAGGGACTGTGGGGTAATGGTGTGTGTTCAGAGGATGGTGACATTTGAACCTGTTTGTTTGCATTATTGTTTACTATTACTGCCTTATCTATTTCCCTTTTAGATCCCTGTTCCCGAGTTCCATTTTTCTCAAATGAAACCTTTTCCTTTTTGTATTGCAATTACTGTCTTTCCTTGTTATTATTGCATTAGAAACATAGTAACTCAGAATTTGTTGGCATGAAAGGACAGTTTGGTCCATCCAGTCTGCCCAGATGTTCCCTGACTAATTCTTTGTGGCTACTACCTGTCCTTTACCACCAACTCTGGTAGTGCTACAATGGTTGCACTACAACATATCCGATAGAGCTACAATATTATGTGTGTTTATGATCTGTGTGTTTATGATCTATTACTGTCTTACCTGTAGATGAACTGTCTATTCTCTCTGTTGATGCTCTCCACTGTGCTTACACATGATGCTGTGCTGTAATTATGTACTGTGATGTGCTGTAATGATGTACTGATGTAATGATGTACTGTGATGTGTGTAATGATGTATGGCGCCCTGTACCCCATTTGATGTAATCTCGTGGGTCGTTTCTGAAAATAGGCATACTACTTGTCTAGTGTACTTACCTGGTTACCAAAAGCTAAATAAATAATCTGTCTCCATAGACCCTAACTGGTCTCCAGTGACCCTTCCTCCTCGGTATCTGTTTTCTAATACAGCCCTATGTCTGTCCCACACATGCTTATATCCTCCACTGTTTTTGCTTCCACCAGTTCTGCTGGCAGTCTGTTCCAGGTGTCTACCACCCTTTTAGTGAAGAAATATTTCCTCACATCTCTCTTACCCCCCTCCCCAAATTCATCACATGCCCCATGGTCTTGGTGCTCCTTCTTATTTGAAAGAGATGCCACTCCTGCACCTTGTTTACCCCTGTGCAGTATTTGTAGGTCTCTATCATGTCATTGTTCACTCTTCTCTTCCTGTTTGTACATGTTGAGATCCCTCAATCTCTCCTTGTAGGGCTTCTCATGCAACCCATGTTCCATTTTATTTGTCCACCTCTGAAGTGAAATGGTACTGGGGTTGCACAAGAAGTCCTTCAAGATGAGACTGAGGATCTCAACATGCATGCCCTGTAGGACAGGAGAGCAAGATGTGACATGATATAGATGTACAAGTACCTCACAGGGGTGAACGGGGGCAGGAGGAAAGTCTGTTTTAAATATGAAGGCGCACCAGGACCTGGGAACATGTGATGAAGTGGAGGGGTGGGGGATTTTCAGAGAGATGTGAGTTATTTTTTGTACCATGTTGTTGCACCGTGGTACCTGTCACTGCTGGTAGGAACACTATAGTTTCCTGTGGGGGTGCACTCAGGCTGTGTAAGTCTCAAAAGAATCCTCACATTGAGAGGCACTGTGCTACACTGAACCCTTGCAACACCAACAGAACTAGGCATCATTCATGCAAAGGTCCAAAGACCCAGCCACTCTGTAGTTACACCTGGCTCCATAACTTAGCTTGCGGTAGAAGGAGTTACATTTTGAATATTTTAAGTTAAAATTAGCTAATTTTGCTTTACTGCTTTGTCATATAATAGTACTATAGCCAGTGACATTTGGGGAAATTCAAATATCCCTATCTGCTTCTATCAGGCACTCTCACTACTAGCTATCCACAGCATAGAGATGTGCAGCCGAGAGGCCCAGAATTCATTTTGCAAATCTAGAAGGACACGTCTTCCCCTTTTTTGCTGATGTGAAAATGTTGACCTTTACACTCATGTTTTTCCATTTAAGGCAGTGTGACCTAGTGATCAGAGAAATGGACTGTCAAATGCATCGGACGCTTGAATTACACCCTAGCCACAGACTCACTATGTAACCTTGAGCAAGTTCCCTGCCCTTGGCCCTCCCGTGGCAGCTACTAGCAATAAAAGGTAGCTGCAGGACCCTACTGGAAATCAGATATTACACTTGGGGTATCCTGGGTAAATAAAGTCTAAAACTTAATATGTTGCAAGCATTGGGGATTCTTGCAGGAATTCAGCTCACACCACCATTGTGCAAATCATGGCTATACCCATGGTAGTAACTTGCTGTGTCCTCTGCATCAGCATGAAATTGTACTGTATGTGGCACATACTGTTCCTTTATATGCTCCTGGAACCTATCACCCCATTGCAAAAAAAAACTGCCTTGTGCTTATACTATCTAGGAATTATTTAACTGGTGAGTAGTTGAGAGCATGCACCCCCTCCACCCCCACGTACATTCATACCAAGTTCTATGAACAGTAGACATTTTGGAAACATATTTAGCTTTACCCCCTCCTGGTTTTCCTGCTATCTGTGCTCCAGCTCCACCAGGTCCCTTTGGCCGTATTCCACAGCCTCCTCAACTATATGGCTGTTTTTCTATCAAGTTTTCACAAATCACATTTTTAATATTGACAGGAACCTACAAAAAACTGTGTTCTGAATAATGACAAAGCAGTGTTTGAGAAGTAATTCTGAAAATTAAAAAAAATTCTCTTAAGTTAATGACCCAACTGGACTGAAGCAATAAAGCTCAGCCTGGTTTTAATTTTGAAAACTAGCCAGTAAAGTTGCAACATTTCTACTAGTAACACATCCAGAAATCAAACTTTTAACAGAAGATGGTCCTGTTTAAATATTTACAAATAATTAACCCCCCAGGAGGATTTTCCTTGCCAAACGTGTTGGATTACAATCTGGCAAAATGACGAGAAACACACACAAAAAAGAGAAGAAGAATAATAATACAAATGTGCTCCAGATTTTTCATGGATATTTGCCATGATAATTCAATTCATGCAGAACCACAGAACCGTAGTGTTGTACACAAACGACAGTGGGCTTTGTTTCCTTTATAGCTGTGATGAATAGGCCCCAGTAAAACAAGTTTTACATTTTGGACAGATGTGCAGCATGCTGGAAAGTATTGTAGACCTACAAGTCTAAAATATTCTTTAAAAATTATAAAATGGAATTCTTAAATAGTTCTACATTTATGGACAGACACTCTAAAACTCATCTGAGTATATACATTTTGAAAGAACTTGCACAATTTCTTTTTGCACGAAGTGCAACCACAGAAGAGAATGTTTTTTTCATGATCATACTAAGGCTTTCTGAATGATTGTTGACTTGCTGTTCTCCCAAAGGGAAGGGCATTTTTCTTCTGTTCAGAGTATGTGAAGGATGTTAAAAGAATAGCATCTCTGAGTCAGAATATGGCCACAATAAGCACTATTAACTTTTTGTTCTGACCTTTTCTAACTACATACAGTCCCAAGACAATTCTGCTAACAAGACAGAGAAACAGCTAGCATTATGTATGGCTCATAACTGTATCAATGATCATGTACCTTAAACATGTTGGTCATACACCATTTCAGAGAATAACTTATAACACTGAGAATTGCCTCACATTGATATGTAACACAATGAATCCATGCCTTAAAAATACAGTAAAATGCAAACCCAAATTTCTCTTAATAAAACTGCGTCTCTGACTCTTAGTCAATAGACCAAGTTGTCAGTGCTAGTTTGACAAGAAAATCCCATTCCATAATACTTCTATGCATATTTTGTTCTATACTGTATTTCCAAATTAATACATAATGTAAATTATAATTCCTGCGCTCATTTAGTGATGCTAGCTAATATTTGACTCTGCTGTTACTGTTGCCTTTTTATGTTTTATACCTGTCTTTCTACCCCTTTCCATCTACCCTCCCCACTCCCCAGCTACATTTGTAAATGAGACTGTTGCTCTCTATAGTTCTTACGGTACTTGTCTAAACAATTTCAAAGCAATAAATATTAAAATTCACAAGTTTCTGGTGAATTTAGTTGAATTGTATTTGGGTTTTGACAGATTAAGACCTGTAGGTAAAGCCTGTTTTCAGGATAATCCTGTATTGTACAGATATTGTAGACAAACAATTAAAGTAAAGAACAACTTGTCCATATCCAAGAAATTCAAGTACAAACAAATTTCAAGTAATTCAAGCGGAAACACAATTCAAGTACAAACACATTCAAAGCAACTCCGCCTATGCAATAAACAATTGAAAACTGGTAATTTCCAAGAGATTAATGACCCGTTGGGTAGATGGGTGACCCAATGCATAGCCGAGGGCCACTTCCCTCCAGATGGTTGGTAATCGAAGGAAATGACTGGCTTTGAGTTTGTTATAACAATCATAAACCTAATCAAAATAAAATATTTCATTTTTAACATTTGTTTACTTACTTTTAGGTTTGGAGCAGAGTGGCGTGAGCCACGCGGCTGCAAGGCATCAGTTGGCAGCTGGAGCTGTCATTACTAAGACAGTAATGGCTGATCCACTAGCCAGTCAGGGGCATTGCTAGGCTCATGCATTTTTTATTTCATTCATTTTCATTTCTTTTTATTTCAACTGTTTAACAGATTGGCATAGCTGCCATTTTTCACAGCCACCAGTGTACACAAAACAATATGTAACCCCCCCACTGACCCCCACCCTTGTTTAACTAGTAGGGCTGCTCCTCTCACCACAGACATCTAGGGGCAAACAAGAGGGGTGGAGGTTTACATAAGTGAATACAAGTTTGGAAAGCAGAACAATGGCCACCATTAGGCTAGGTGACCTGACTGTTACACTAGAACAGTCAAACCCAAGTGTGGCTACATGACATACATGGCACACACCTGGTGGGACAATTACCATGACCAGCAACCCAGGTCCCTGAGAGAAAACGTTTGCTCACAGTAATGCTAGGTTTGCACTTGTGGACAGGGGCACCCAAGTAAATCCAGACAGGGAAGCAATAACAATACTGTCCAAACCATGTTGGGATTCTAGAGTGTGGCTTTTATTCATGTAACAAAGTAAGAATAATCACAAAGCAAAGATGGATCCCCACAGGGCTACAAATACTGGTATTGCAGATTATTGAGGTACAGTACAGACATTCCTGAATTCCCATTTAGCATAGGCAGAAGAAACACAAACAGCGAATACCCTGGTTCTGAAATGGAGATTGGCACACATGGCCAGAACTGGTACACTTCCCATCGACTAGGCACACACGGCCAGTATTAGGACACTTTCCCATATTTCATGAGGAATGAAGGTAGTACACATGACCACAAAGGAGCACATCCAGGCTCAAAATCTTCCAGCACCCACTATACTGATGTGAACTGAGAACAGAGAATCCAAAACCCATGTCTGGGTAACTATTTCTATCAAGCACTGGCCAAATGCACCGACTGAAAATTTACTGGTGACCAAACTGAATCTGGAGAGGTAAACTGGTTACTCCAGATGGAGGGTGTACCACCTTTTGCTTCCAAGTTAATACTCAACCATTCATCTGGCTAATAACACCCTCACAGAAAACTTGTAGATACCATCTTGAAATGTTTTTCACACTTAACATACTATATGACACACCTCAGAGGTGTCAGAAAATTAAAAGTTCTGAACATGGATGGTCACATACTGGGCTCCAACGTAGGCAGACACTTTTAAACACAGAAAGTCTAGGTGACTGATACCCTTTGTCAGAGAAATTCACCCCTCAGTATTGCAGGTGCCCCTCCTGGGTGACACAAAAGTACTCACAGTTTCTGAAGTTGTACAAAGGCAGCTTCACTAGACAGACTGGGTTGAGGGGATTGCCCCTGAACCCGGAAGATCACCCACATCCTTCCTGGGATGGGGCAAAGAAAAACTCAACTTGGCAAAGTCTCCACCACTTCAAACACTGCCTACTATGTTCTTCTTCTAGGGTGAGAACAAACTACCCAGAAACAAAGAGGTAGCTCTCTGTCAGAGCTAAATGTAGCAGCTGCACAGCAAGCTGCAGCCTCCTCCTGGAACTCCACTCACAGACTACTGAACATTCTACTCTAGCTGACAACTGCTTGCCACAGTGTGGCTTATGCAGCTGCGAGAGTTCTAAGATTACATCACCACTCCAGTTCAGCCGAGTCTGAAAACAGAGCATGACAGGGTGAAACCCATTTACCTGGCATTTCACTAGCTGCCTTCCCTGCCTGCCACTGATTCTAATTGGGATTCTTGTAACCCCAGGGAATAAAGGGGTTACAAATAAACAAAGTTAAAACATTACATAAAACATATATAATTGGAATCATTCAATAACACATTGTAGACACTGGTTTTAAATGCATTCAGGTTACCATTATTCAAAATGGACTGATGCAAGTTATTGTAACAAGTAATTGTCTTATATTAAAAGATCTTTGACCAAAGGATGAAACATTTAAATAAACTTATAATTTAAAAAAATGCTTTGACGCTAACACAAATAGGCAAGTGACATAAGTAAAAGTGTACGCAAGTGCAGGAGGTGGCTGCTGAGACTCATAACACTATTCTTAAATGGCATAGGGTCAAATGAAATAGTTCCCACCAAACATTACTACAGTTTGTTATGACTTTAATATCACTGTACTTTTTTCATGAATTCAGCTTGCTCGCTGAATCTGAACTTAAGCCCTCAAGTTTACTTTTAAGTCCGAATATGCTTTAGATATCTCCTTAAAATGCATTGATCCTGAATACAGCAGTCCTAGTTCCCAAAGGCATTTATTGATCCCTATTTATTGGATTTTGGGGCCAAATTTTTAGAGCTGCTTGATATGTAATCAATTCAGGTTCATGCCCTGAGCCCAGATCACTATGGCGGATTAGCAAAGAGCTGGAAAAGAGCCAGCAACACTCTCTGATTACCCCCAGGAGCTCAAAGCAGTGCAAAAATGTACAGTATGATCCAAATCATGGGGAATGTCTTGATATGCCACACCTTTCACCCACAATCACTGGGAAGGATGGGGATGAGCATGGAAGAAAAGAGGTGGTGACAGAATGATGATCATACTACCTGATACCATGCTAACTAGTGCTATTCTAGTTTCCTGCTCTGCTCCCTGGTCTGGAGAAAATAACCCCCACAGGCCTAGAGTCTTCAAGGGAGGAGCTTGCCCAGCCTTTTCATATAGTAGGGGGAGTAAGACCCTTGAGGACATTGCCTGCCTCTGAGGTCACTCAGCTAGTGGCTGGAAAGGATTATGAACTGGCCAACAGAAGGGCTTAATGAGGGGATGGGAAATAAGTCTGCTTAGGAACCAACATAGAAACATAGAATGTATCACCAGAAAATAACCAGTAGGCTCATCTAGCCTGCCCTATTTTCCTTGCATATACTATACTTTGGACCTCATTTGGTCACATGTGTCCCTCCCTTCTCCCTTACATCTACTTATTATACCCATGTTCCTGTCCCATGCATGCTTGAAGATATGCAGTGTATTCACCCCGCCAAATCTTGCAGGCTGTTCCAGGTGTCCATTACTCTTTTGATGAAAAAGTATTTCCTTACCTCCATCTTAAACATCCCCCTCAACGTCACAGCATGCCCCCATGTTCTAGCGCTCCTCTTCCTGTGAAAGAGACTCCCCTCTTTCACCTCGTTCACTCCTGTGAGGTAGCTGTATATCTCAGTCATATCCCCTCTCACTCTCCTCACCTCCAGGGAGAACATGTTGAACTCCTGCAGTCTCTCTTCATATGGTTTCTTGTGCAACCTTGCACCATTTTGGTAGCCCTCTTCTGGACTGCTTCCACCCTGTCTATGTCCTTGCGGAGGTGCTGCATCCAATACTGGACACAGTATTCCAGGTGGGGTCTCACGAGTAAAGAATACAGAAGCCACACCACTTCCCTTCTCCTGCTAGAAATCCCACTACCTATGCATCCTAACATCCGGCTCACCTTGCCCACAGCCTTATCACACTGATCTGCCACCTTGAGATCATTGAATATGATCACTGCAAGTCACAGCCCTTTTTTATAGGGCCCAGGATGTGATGGTGTCCTTTGCAGGCAACAGGTTTGCGGTGCTCAGAGGGAGGCTCTAACTCCAGCCAAGAATGCAAAAAATAGAGTATAAAAAAATCGGTTGAAAAGTGTATATTTGTTGTATGTGTGTGTGTGTTCGTGCGTGCATGTGTGTGTGCGTGTGTGTGTATATATGTGTATGTATCTTGTCACACGCTGTCTGTATGAGCACATTATTACTGCTGCCAGTGCCTAATGTATCTTAATTTCAGCATCTTTATACAGGACAAACTCAGTGGAGTGAACCAGTCCATTTAAAATAACTGGTAACTCTGGGAGAACTTTTAAAAATATTATATTTGCCCTTCCGGCCATCTGTGCGCTGATCCAAGTGCACCCATCATTAGGGCGCCAAAATGCCAAATTTGCCATCCACTCCCTGAGGTCCATCCCCCGCGAAGTTGGAATATTTAGTTAGGGGGGCATGGGGCGCACAGCCCCCCGCATATATACTGATTGGTGAATTTAAATCCTGGCCCCTAATGATGGGCGCACTCGGGTGGGTGCATTCCAAGGCTGGAACCTGCCCACTAGGCACAAATGTTTGTTTTCAGGGGTGACTCAAGAGCACTGGGGGGTTAAGTGACTTGCTCAGAGTCACACAGTATGCAAGTGGAGGTTGTGGGAATCAAACCCAGATCTGCTGGATGTACCAAGCTCATTCACAGCTCATTACTCTAACCACTAGGATATAATCAATATGAAACAGAAAATCAAAATTTTAAACACCTTCCCCTCATAGTCAGTGGTTCACTGGGTGACCCTGAGCAAGTCACATGACTGTCCTATGCTGAAGTCCCTCACACCTAGAAAACACCAGGGTCCCCATATGAAAATAGACAGACAGACAGACAGCTGGGCAATGTCATGGAAGTCATTATCAAGAACAGAATAATGGAACACTTTATGAAAGGAAAGGTTCTTGACCCTTTCAACATGCTTTATGAGGGGCAGATTATGCCCCCCCCCCCGATCACCATCATCGAGGATGTAACTAAGGTGGAAGATGGACAGAGCTATACACATAGTTTGTCTGGATTTAAACATACAGTTGCAGCAATTGACATATTTTCTGAAATAGATGTGCTATCCCTAGAGAAATTCCTTGCCTTGCTGCAGCAGCATAATCTGACCATGTCTATTGCTGCAGCTGTACTTGACAAGGTAACCTATGACATGCATCTGGGTAAAGTGCGCATACTGCATACAGTATGTATGAGGCATACACGAGGTGGGTTGTTAGCTGACTTGTAAGGCTGGAAATAGAGGACTGGAGTGGACAGTTAACTATCCTGACTGGAGAGGGGTACTCAAGGACATCCGTCAGGTATCAATGCTGGGTCCACCATTGTTAAATGTTTTCATCATAGTCTGAAAGCTGAGGTTTCTAGCAGGCTGCTTAGGTTCCATGATGACGCTAAAATGGTTAGGGTGAAGAACTCCTTTGAGGATGGCAACACACTTCAAGAAGACCTAGCTGACAGACTGTTTTGGCCTTCTTGAGTAATAGACACATTGAGGCTACATTTAAAGTGCTACACTTGGGGAGGAAAACTAGAGATATTATCCTCAGACTGTATGGGGCTCCTTTCGCTGCAGTGAAGGAGGGAAAAAACAGCAAGAGGCTTCCAATGTGAAGTGCACACCGCTCTCCTTAAAGAAGCACCAGTAAACGAAGAAGCCCAAAGCTTGGAAAAGAACTAGCCCACTTGTATTCATGCTATTTATGCTTATTTAAATAAAAACAGTCTATTTCCAGTTTACCAGGCATGTGCCCAGTTCTTCTTCTAGCTTTGAAGGAGAGAAAGAACCTGTGGATCATGACAGACAAGAGGCTGAAACATGACAAACACTGTGTGGCCACTGTAAAGAATGCTGGCAGATGTTCTGGGTGCATATAAAGGGTGTAAGCAGCAGAGAAGGGGAAGTACTCCTGCTAATTTACAAGATCCTGGTTAGGCCCACTTGGAGTACTGCATGTAGTTCTGGGCTCCTCAACACAAAATAGACATTCAATGGCCTACGTAACCAGTATAGTGTTATGCTTGAGCAACTGTGTTAGTTTGGTTTTGGCCATTCGCACTCTCTATTCCAGAGGAATTACCACCCTGTAGGGGTACCAAAGGCAAGGGACCCTCGAAGAGAGTTCCACCCCAAAGGTGCCATGGGATGATTCCCGTGGCTAAAGGTACCTTTGGAAGGATTCCAAGGAGAGAAGTGCTGCCCCTAGAGGAGAAGGGGAGGATGGTGGGGCAAAGAAAAAAAGTGCTTCAGAAGGAGGCTGAGAGAAACTGCTTATATAGCTCATCAAAGAGGAAGTAGCTGGCTGCTTGTCCATTGAACTACAGGCCAAGCCTTCCAATTTGATGGCCTACACAGCCAGTATAGTGTGACGCTTGTGCAACTGTGTTAGTTTGATTTTAGACATTCGCACTCTCTATTCCAGAGGAATTACCACCATGTAGGGGTACCAAAAACAAGGAACCCTCAAAGAGGGTTTCATCCCTAAGTGCGCAGGACAATTCCTTGGCTAAAGGTACCTTAGGAAGGATTGCCAAAAAGAATGAAGTAGTACGAAGCATATAAGCAAGCAGTAGCTGTGACGTAGTAGTAGATAGTGCATCAGGCAGCTTAATAACATAATGAGATGCCTTGATAACATAATGAGATGCAGAGGTTAGCAATAGCATGAGTTTGGTGGGTAGCACTAGAGAATGAGGGGAACCTCCAAAGGAGAGAGGGAACGGCAGTAGGGACACCATCCACCTCCATCCAACAGCAGAACCTACCTAATAGAACTAGGAAACACTAACTACAGCTAACTAATTTTTATGACCTGAGGCATGGAGGAGAGGAAAAAAAAACCTTTGAGGAGAAAATTTCTGGGGATCCAAGGCCTAGGTCGCCTTCCTTCCAGGCTGGGATATTTTATTTAGTGATGGCTCTGTAGCTGTGATTTGGAAACCCAATTAAAGGGAGGTGGAAAATATTCCAATTTGGTGGCAAACTCTCACTGAATCACTCTAGTGGGAACGCCATGGAAGGTTACAAGAGTACTCTGCAACATCGGGGGCAACCAAGGTGGGAGGAGGATAGCAACGACTGCTGAGGCACTCACCTGGCCTACTCGCTCTAAATACAAACCAAGTGAACCAGAGGCAGTCGTAGGGAGTATGCGGTGAAGGTGCCTTTCTAGGAAAACCACTAAACCAATGGATAACCATTGTAGTGGAATCACTAGAGCCAAAGGGGATTGGAGTAACCACCCTTCACAGCTAGTCTTAAATTCTACACCAGAATCTGTCGCATCAGCGAACAGCTAAAGACAAGCCCAGAGTGAGGACATTCTGGGCTATGGGCCTGGTGAGAAGTATCCCACCCCAAGTCGGGCACACTCAAGATGTAGATTTAAAATGTAGAGTGAGACTGTCTGCTTCAGGGAAACCCTGCGCCAAAATGGTATGGCTGGCATGCCCCAGAACTGATATGGAGCTAAATGAGTGTTAAGTGCTGTGACCTTGAAAAGATCAGATGCAGTAGTGAGAGCAGCAGACATCCCAGAGGCTGAAGCTGAGAGGATGGTGGTAGGCATGAAGCAAAGATTGTGCAAGCAAGAGTGGACCTGCATGTGGGTCAGTAACAGTGTAGCAATAGTCAGACCTGCACATAGGTCTGCAAAACATAGTAGCAAAGAAACAGCACTGTGAATAGTGGGGCAAGCCTGCCAGGCAATTAAAATACAATAAAGGTGACACATACTCTGAGGATTTGTCAGTGGCAGAGACAGGATTTAGAACATAAGGAATGATCCACACAGGGCCATGACTCCCCAAACACCTCCAAGTCCCTGCCGTAGGAAAAATAAGAGAGTGATGGAAGGGTCGACCCACACATGCAGGTAATGAAACTAGTTGACGGCATCAGCAGTAGCTTAGCTGACCTCAGAGTATAACAGTGTACAAGCATAGAAGCAGCATCTGTATTGAGTACACTAAGTTGTAAACTTCAATAAATATAGAAAGAAAGGAGACACCATGCTCTGAAGCAGCTAACACCTGGCAGTGCAATGAAACTGCAGCAATAGAAACATAGAATTTGATGGCAGATAAGGACCCGCTTGGCCTACCTAGTCTGCCCATTTCCCTACCTAACGGATAAGCTGCAGATCCTAGTTAACCAACAGCCTACTTCCTCCTACCCCCCACTAGAATTGC
Source organism: Neoceratodus forsteri (assembly GCA_016271365.2). Lineage (NCBI taxonomy): Eukaryota > Metazoa > Chordata > Ceratodontiformes > Ceratodontidae > Neoceratodus > Neoceratodus forsteri. The sequence goes on along the minus strand of CM057455.1, from coordinate 758,611,955 downwards.
CTTATGTCTGTCCCATGCATTCTTGAATTACCCCACTGTTTTTGACTCTACCACCTCCTCAGAAAGGCTGTTCCATGCCTCTACAACTCTCTCTGTGAAGAAATACTTACTCACATTACCTCTGAGCCGTCCCCGATCTATCTTCAAATTGTGCCCCCTTGTTCTTGCACATTCTTTTTCTGAAAGATACTACGCTCTTGGACTTTGTTGATTCCCTTGAGGTATTTGAAAGTTTCTATCATGTCCGCCCTCTCCATGCTTTCCTTGAGGCTATACATCTTAAGCTCCTTTAGTCTTTCTTAATATGTCTTCTGGTGCAGACCCTGCACCATTTTGGTTGCCCTCCTCCTGACAGCCTCCACCCTGTCTATGTCTTTGTGGAGATGGGATCTCCAGAACTGTACATAGTACTCCAGATGTGGTCTTACCAACTGTCTGTACAGAGGGATAACAACTTCCTGTTTTCTACTGGTGATGCCTCTCCCTATGCATCCCAGTATTCCCCAAGCCCTTCTTACTGCCTTCTCACATTACTGGCCCACCTTTAGGTCATCTGATATGTCTACCCCCAGGTCCCTTTCCATTTTTGTTGTTGTCAGTATCTCACCCCCCATTGTGTACTCGTCCCCTGGGTTTTTGTTTCCCAGGTGCATTACTTTGCACTTCTTTGCGTTCAGTCTAAGCTGCCATACATTTGACCATTCCTTCAACCTTGCCAAGTCCATTTTCATCCTTTCCACACCACTTTGCATATCAACTCTGTTGCAGATCTTTGTGTCATCTGCAAAGAGACATACTTTCCCTTCCAGTCCCTCTGCGATGTCACTTGTAATGACATTAAAAAGACTGGCCCCAGTACTGAACCCTGTGGTACCCCACTAGTAATCCCACTTTCTTCACTGTGGACTCCATTTACTATTACCCACTGTGTCCTGTTCTCCAGCCAGTGTTTTACCCAGGCTACCACCCTGAGACCCACTCCCAGGCTGGTTAATTTGTTTATTAATCTTTTGTGCGGGACTGTGTCAAATGCCTTGCTAAAGTCTAGGTAAGCCATGTCCACAGCCCCTCCCTGGTCTACTACTTTGGCCACCCAGTCAAAGAAATCAGTTAGATTTGTCTGACATGACCTTCCTGCTGGGAATCCATGTTGCCTTGGGTCCTGTACCCCACTGGCCTCTAGGTACTCAACAATTCTTTCCTTCAGAAGTGATTCCATCATTTTCCCAACCACTGAGGTCAAACTGACAGGTCTGTAGTTTCCTGCCTCTGTCTTGCTCCCACTTTTGTGAAGGGGAATCACATCTGCCCTCCTCCAGTCCTCAGGTACCACACCATCCTCCCATGATTTATTAAAAAGGGTAGTTAGTGGTGTTACTAGTTCTTCCCTTAGTTCTTTTAGAATTCTGTGGTGAAGCCCTACACGGTCTGGGTCCGGTCTATCTGAAAGAACTTCTGGTTCCTTGCTGCCCTGAGCGATCGCTCTGCTTGGCTGTCGAGGGGTTGCTGGAGATTCCAAGGGTGAATTTGAAATCTTCTGGTGCTACAGCTTTTTCATATGCTGCTCCCACCCTTTGGAAATCTCTACCCCGTCGGTTACGAGAGTGCACTTCTCTGATGGATTTTAAGAATGGATTGAAAACGTTTCTCTGGCAAAAGGCCTTCTTGGAAAGTTGATCTGTTTATTTGATTTGATTTTAACTGTATTAAGTATTATGGAATTTTATAATGGTGGTTTTTGACTGTTTTAAATTGTTTGGCGGCTTGAAATTAGAAAGATGCCTTATAAATAAAAATTATTATTATTATTATTATTAATTCCATCAGGCCCCATTGCTTTATCCACCTTCAGTTTTAAGAGTTCTTTCAGAACCCTTTTTTATGTGAAAGGACTAATATCAACCCCCCATCCAGAGTGCTTCTATTGACTGGATTACAGTAGTAGCCACAGACATTGCCAGCTATTTCCAGATATTTCACGAAATTTCTAAAGAGTTTCACTCTGCTGCCCCTACTGTGGAAATGGAGGAAAGCAGGAGATATATCTGAAAATATCACAGTAATTTCAGGAAATAGCTGGCAGTGTCTGTGGCTGCTACTGTCAGTATCTCCCCCTGCTTTTGCATTCTGAATACTGAGCAGAAGTATTCATTCAGTATCCCTGCTTTTTTAACTGTCACTCTCTGCCCAACCACCTTCCTATTTATTCAGTATCAGTATCCCTGCCTTAGTCTTTCTTTGCTCCCTAATGTACCTATAAAAGGTTTTATCACCCTTCTTAACCAAGTTGGCTATCTTTTCCTCGGTTTGGGCCATTGCTATTCTGACTGCCTTCCCCACTTCCTTCTGCTTTAACTGGTACAGTTCTCTGTCCTGCTCCTTCTGTGTTTCCTTATACTTCCTGAGTGCTATATTTTTCTCCCTTACCTTCTCTGCCACTTCTTTTGAGAACCATAGTGTTTTTTTCTTTCATTTTGATTTGTTTATTTGCTTCACACAAAGGCTTGTTGCCTCTGTAATGGCAGTTTTGATGTTTCCCCATTGTTGCTCCACCCCACCTTCTTGCCTGTTTGCTATTGCTTTTCTGAGGCATTCTCCCATTTTGACAAAATCAGCCCTCCTGAAGTCCAGTACCTTCACTTTTGTATGGCTTGACTCTGCAGCTAAGTTTATCGTGAACCATACTGTTTGGTGGTCGCTTGTTTCCAGATGACTACCCACTTCAAAACTGGAGATCCTCTCTCTGTCCCCATTTGAGAGTACCAGGTCTAAGACTGCTCCCTCCCGAGTGGGTTCCAAAACTAGCTGTCTGAGGCATGCCCCCTGTAGGGCATCGAGAATGGCCCTGCTCTTGGAAGTAGCTGCAGCAAAGGTGCTCCAGTTAACATTTGGCATATTCAGGTCCCCCATCAGCAATATCTTCCCTTTCTCTGCCATCCCAAGGATGCCTTCTATCATTTCCTAGTCCATTTCCTCCCCCTGAGATGGGGGTCTGTATACAACCCCTGTGCGGATTGTGGTGCCATTTCCAGTTTCCAGGGTGACCCACAGTGCCTCCTCTCCTCCCTGTTTACCCTTTAGTTCTGTTGCTTTGATCCCTTCCCTTACATAGAGAGCTACTCCTCCTCCTCTTCTTCCCTCCTTGTCCCTCCTATAGATTGTGTTTCCTGGTATGTTGACATCCCAATCATGATTCTCTGTGTACCATGTTTATGTGACTGCCACAATATCCAGGCATCTCTCTTCCATCAAGGTCACCATTTTGGGGAGCTTTTTACCTATACTATAGGTATTGGTACTCATTACCCTCCATTTTATTATGGCTTTATTTTTTTTTTGCCCCATCCCTGTCCTTACTGCCTTTGTCTTATTCTCCATTTACCCCTGCCCTTCTCCCTATTGACTGCTCTATCTTGGTAAGTAGAATGAGCTGAGAGAACATGATTGAGCTGCATAGCTTTGGTTCAGTGTGAGCCTAGATCAGGTGAAAACAATTAAGTGCAGCATGAAGAGCTGCTATGGTTGTGCTGAAACTCACAGATAATTGTTGCAGTTGCATTGCAAGTAATTTGAGAGTTGTGGTGACTGGCAAGTAATATGGAGCTGGAGTAGCAATATGCTAGGAGCTTAGAACAAAACCATGAAATACAAAGCCAAAACACAAAAACACGGAGAACAGGGAACAAGGCCCAAAACAAAGGCACACAAACACAGAAAACAAAGAGTAATGATAGAAAGAAGCATACAGCCAGAGGCAAAATAAAAGCCAGAAGCAGGAAAACAAATGCAAAAGTCCAGCAGAGACAAACAGAAGCAGCAAGGCAGGGGAGTGCAGGCCACAGGGTAGGCCCCAGCCAGCTGCAGAGGACAGACAGACAGAGCCTCTGGCCAGCAAAGAAAAAAGTGCTTCAGAAGGCGGCTGAGAGGAACTGCTTATATAGCTCAGGAAAGTGGGGTAGCTGGCTGCTTGTCCATTGAACTACAGGTCAAGCCTTCCAATTGAGGCAGTCAGAAAGGTGCACTGCAGGGTCAGTGAGTATGCCCTGCTGAAGTCCAGCACCATTGCCCTTGTGTGGTTCAATTCGCAACCCTCATAATATTGAAACACACCTTACATCACTGGTCCCCAGGTGGTATTCCACCTTGGCATCTGCAACACTGTCCTTGTTAGTGAGTACCAGGTACAGTATTGCTCCATCACAAGTGGGCTTGCTGACTGGTTGTCTGAGGAACATCCCTGCAGGAGTCAGGATGTTCCTGCTTCTAGCTGAAGCCTCTGCTAGGAGGCTGCAATCTACATCTGACAGGTTTAATTCCCCCACCAGTAGCACTTGCCCTTTTCTGCCATTTTGCCAGTTGCTTCCACCAGTACCTTATGTAATTTCTCCCCCTATGCTGGAGGGCTAAAGATCACTCCAGTGCAAATAGTGGCACCATTCCCCATCTTAGGGTAATCCACAGTACACCTTCCCCCCTGCAGTATTCCCTTTATCTCTGTTGCTTTTATGCTTTCCTTCACATAAAGCACAATGCTCCCTCCTTTGCTTCTCACCCTGACTTCCTGAACATAGTATAGCCTGGCATGGCCATGTCCCACTTGAAAAAAACAACAACACGGCTCATGAGAAAGACCGCCGTAGCCTCGCCGAACAAATAATCCAAAGCTAAGCACACAAAAGCGTGGGCTCAATTGCTAGGAATGCTCCACAACACGTATACATGTATGTAAAAAAAGTTTATTACAGAGCATAAAAATGCAGAGATAGCAACCCCAATAACAAAACATCAATGTTTCATGCTGCCTGGTGCTTGGTCAGAATAGCGCCAGGCAGCGTGAAACAATGATATTTGTTGATGAAGAAATACTATGCTCTTCATGGTCTGTAATACTTTATGTATACGTAATGATGGAGAAAGTTCTATGGCAGTTGTTCAGCGTTTTCTCATTAACAACTTCATGCACATCTAGTCATGGTTTCAGTGCACAGTGACTTGGTAATGGTCACAATATCCAGGTCAGCCTCTGCTACAATGGCCTCTTGGTCCAGAATCTTAGTTCCTAGATTTTTAGCATTTGCACATGGCCTTCCAGATTTTGTTTCCACCCTGCTTGCTAACCCCTTTTCCCTTTTGCCCTCCTCCTCCTACTCCTCCCCTTTCTTTCTTCCTCCTTCATCTCTACCATCCTGCTTCCTTTATAAAATTAGCACCTTGAGGAATTCCTCTCCCCTCAGGTCTCCCTGCTCTCTACTTCACCTGCGGGGGACAGTTTCTGCTTCCCCATTCCTTCTGCTACTCTCTCGGCTAGTTTAAACGGACATTGAAGTAACATTTAAACCATTTACTGAGGACTGTGGTTCCCCTCACGGATGAGTGTAGGCCATCATCCCTGCATAACTCCTTATCCCCCACCGTCATAGACAGACAGCACCTCAGCGAAAGCCACTTAGCACGCTACCTGTCTAAGACCCCTCCCCAGCTCCCTAAACTCCCAGTGCACAATCCCAACCCTGTCCATAGCCAAGTAATTAGTCCCCAAGTGGACAATGACATCCAGCTCTCCCTCCCATCCTGTTTCCCTAACAACCTTCAGGATCCACTTCCCATCCCACTATGCCATGGTGCCACATCGGCACCAAACCTGCCTGTCCCCCCTTTCCTATTCCCAAATCTATCCCCCTCACAGTTGAATCCCCCACCAGAAGTTGCTTTCTCATCCTCTGGGGTCCTCTATCATCCTCATTGGTGTTTCCACTATAGAAGGACCCCATCCTCCCTGGTCACTACCATGGGTGCCTCCTCTTGGCAGGCCTGCCCTGCCAGAGTGTCATAGGAATTACATAGTGGTACCAGTTGAGGATTGTGCCTCTGTCCCACCATTCCTACCTTTCCAGAGCCCACTATAGTACAGCCATTCCTCCTTAATGGCATCCTCTGAAGTAATGATGGCAAACTTGGTGGCTCCTGGGTGAGGAAGAGGTCCCCCAAGTCCTAGCCAACTCAGCCTGGTGTCTAGTGACCCCCTTTCTCAACAGAGAGGTGCATGCAGATGGGGCAGCACCGTAGTCTCCAGAAGGTCTATTGCCCTACAGCCACTGCATTGCACCACTCCCAGCATTCCCAACTTCCATTCTCTCTATGTCATCTGGAAATACCTTTGAATCCTTACCCCTGATAGGATGTTTCTTGTTTTTCACTTTTTTTGGTTTCTATTTGGGTTTCACCATACAGAACCTTCTTTAAATATCTTTATACTCCTACCCTTAATAGTGTGTTGCTCCTATTCCCAGTTTTGACCTACCTTTTACCTTCCACCCATCCCAGCAGTGCTTGTTACACAGTAGTGCAAACAGCAAAATAATTCAATATAAAAGGAATTTATTTATTTGTAATTTAGGCCAAGAAATATATGATGGCTGTTATACCTCATTATCAGGTGTGTCCTGGGGTGGGTTATATGGACTTGTTTCATTGATGTGAGAAAATTAGCCAAGACACTAAGGAAACTCCCTACTCTTCTTCTGTAAATACTATGGGGTCTTAACTTGACCAAAGAAGGAGAGGGTCCTCAGTTTAACGTCTCATCCAAAGGATGGCATCGCAACACTGCAGCACCCCCCATACTGCACGACAGTGTTAGTTATGGGTATTACCCCAAGTACCTGATGTGGGGCTTAGACCATATGACCTGATTTTCCATCCCAAGATATGAGCATACTACCATCACAACCACTGATACTATATTACAGTTTTATACAAAGTATTTTTTGACATGCTTGTTGTACATTAAGCAGGAGAAAACAATTAGTGCAGGCAAACTTAGATTCTTACAGTCTTTTAGCCAAAATCTAGCATCCTCCCAAAATGTACTGCACAGATAAAATCTGCAGATTTCAACTGTTTGTTTGTTTGTTTTGTGAAGCTTCTACTGTACCTTGGTTAACAAATTCTGGTCAGCGCTGATAGGGCTGCATAGAGGGAATTCTGGGTAAAAATATTGAAAATTACCAAAGTTATGAGCCTGCATTATCAAAATGTAAGGTAGGCTACTAAATTTGTTGTTTTGTAATATTTGTACACAAAATTTTCAACATAGACTGGTTATGACCCTGCCTCGTGAAGAAAGACAGAGCAAATGTTCATCTCCTGCCGAAAGGTGATTTCACACAGGGACTGAAAATCAACTTTCGGATGCTAAACTACATTTTAGGCTGGAGCTGAAAAATGACAGCTGTTATATTTATGAGGTGCTGTGAAGATAAGGCCATGTTGTAAACTTGGGATGAAATATTGAAAATTACCAAAGTTACTGAGCCTGCGTTCTCAACATTCAACATAGGCTCATAATGTTATTGTTTTATAATATTTTAACACAAAATTTTAACATAACCTTCTTATGACTCCACCTCATGAACAAGGGCAGAGAAAATGTTCAACTCCTGCTCTAAAGGTGATTTCGTGCAGGGACTGCAAAAATCACCTTTCAGTACAGATCTGCCTAATGACAGTGCAATTGTTCATTAGGTGGGGTCCCAAAGAAGGCATGTTGAAATTTGGGGCCCAGAATATGCAAAAATACCCCAATTATGGCAATAAGTAATAAACCCCATTGAAATACATTGAACCGCATACATGTTTCTTCAGTTCATGGTCTGGTTTTGAAGAGTGAAGACGCGTTTGTGGTCCAGAGAGGATTATGGCATCAGACCCTTGATGGGTAAGTAAGGTGTTTGGGGGGGTGGTGGGTGCTGAGTGGGAGGGTTGGATGGGGGGTAAGGAATGGCTACAAAATACATCGATGAATGTTTTTATTTTTACAGGTGAAACAAATAAAATTTAGAGCAGAGGATCCAAGATCACAACACTGGGGGATTGAGCACCCCCTGTGTAACAGTTATGTTTCTGGGGTTGGGGTGGGGTGGAGGATGCTGAGAGGGAGGGCCGGTGGGGAAAATATATATTTAAAAAAAGGTCACAGGGAACAAGGTCGTGACACTGGGGGACTGGGCACCCCCCGTGTCATAAAAAACATCACAGGGAACATGATCACGACACTGGAGGACTGGGCGCCCCCAGTGTTACTGTTATGTTTCTGGGGGAGGATGTGGGATGGTAGGTGCTGAGAGGGAGGGTTGGGTAGGGGAAGGAAAAAAATGAAAAAGGTCATCCGGACATGATCAATGCACTGGGGGATTAGGCACCCCCAGTGTCATTGTTATGTTTGGGGGGATACTGAGAAGGAGGGTCGGGATGGGGGACGATATGTATAATTTAAAAAACAGGTAATCAGCAGTCAGTAAACATCTCCCACTTGTGACCAAACATCCCACCCAGCTTCTGGTAGGTTTCTATTCACCTTTCAACTGATTCCCAGCCTGCAAGACATGCATCGTTGCAGAGTGAGGTCCCAGTCAAAGCCAATACCTTTACTGAATATATGTGTGTGGTTTTGTGTCTGTGCATGGTGTGTGTGTGTGTGTGTGTGTGTGTGTGTGTGTGTGCCTGGCGTGCATGCGTGTGCCTGTAACTGCTAAAATGCTCCTACAACAACTTCTCCTACAGTATGTCAAGCTGAAACAATCTAATCCTTTGGCTTTTATTGAATTAACATTGGCAAAGCAAGCCCATTTATTTTATTATACAGTAAGTCACTAATCTGATTTCATCCAATCAGCATACAGAGCCACTGTACCTCATATCCTGTGTAGAGTGTGCTCTCCAGTGGGAGCATTAGAAGGGAGCACTCCATTTCAGCACCGGGCGGAGATCAGCACAGTAAAATCTAAACAAAGACTAGAAATGTATTATAAATCACTCAAGCTTAGTTCGAATAATTTATAATAATTTACTAGAGCCTCTGAGGGGTGTCTCTTAGAGTATAAGAGGCTCATTTTGTGAGGGTTTAAGCAGACAGAACCCATCAGCTTTCCTTTGTAATCCTCTTGCCCAAACCTCATGCTCTGAGTCTCTTACACCACAAGAGACATCCCTTGGTAGGCATATTAACTTATAACCAACTCCTGCTCTTTCATAATAAGATTGGTACTCAAGGTCTCTACTGAAGCTGGGGCAATAGACTCATGCATTTTATGCCTATTTTATCTCATTACTGCTGGATGTCCCCTGACCACCACCCCAGGCCTATCACCACATCTCCAGAAACTTATCCCACCCCATTTGTTCTCCCATAGCATGCAATCCATGTTGGGGTCCCTAGAGTGCTATATCTCCTACTGGGTTAGGATCCAGTCTGGGAGAAGGATGCTTGGTTGGTGGTGTGGGGCTTGCAGGAGAGGTCAATCATCATCCTGTCATCTGGGGTCCTTCCATCATCTTCTCCCCTGGACTAGCTGGCATGTGGTGACATAATGTGCCTACCAGTGGTACTACACTTGCACATATCAGTGTCTGGCAGCTCCTCTGGGTTTGAATTCCATTAGTCCGCCACTTGCATACTGTGTGACCCTAAGCAATTTACTTAACTTGTGCTGCCAGGTCGCATCTAGAAACAAACTCTGGCTTAGTGTGCCTTTCCTGGTTAAACAATCCACCCCCCCTTGTCCCTTGGCAGGCTCCATTGCACTACCTTCCAGCCTACATGGGCTCGCAGATGACCAGTGAAGGCCAAATTCCCCCTTCCACAAAAGAGGACATCCATCTTGTGGTACACTCATCACTCCTTCCCTGGTAGACCCCTGTACCATGAGTATGATCCCAAACCTGGGTCACCAGAGTAACAAGTGAAAAGGCTAACATTGGACTACTCAGATGGCAAAGACTTATACAGTTTTATTATACTTTCTCTTGAAAAGGCAAAAACTTTTTAAAAATAGCCATTTTGAAGCGAAATTCTTGGTTTTGTGTAAAAGAATGACTACTTTGATCAGACAATCAGTGGCGCTGACTTGCAAAAGCAACGATTGCAGTTGAAAACTGGTAACTCTTGTGCTGTTTTAACCAGTGGGTGCAAACAGTCAAATCTTTCAAATCTTTGCAATGGTACCCCATGCAAAAAAATGAGAGTGGGGTAGCCCTACCCTATACAAAACTGTGCTTTTCTAAATGCTGGCGCCTTGTGAAAAGTGTTAGACCAGAGCCTGAAAATCAGGGTCATACTTAAAGCCCTGAGAAATTTCCATTTGTTCATGTAACTGGCCTGTAAAAGAGACACAGAAAGAACCATCCAACCCTTACCATTCCTATTAAATTCAGGAAGCAAAACCATGAACAAAAGTCCAGTAAATACTTAAAGTATGAAAATATTTTAATATATGTAATATGTACCTGGTTAGCCTGGTACATAACTTTCATCTGCTGTTCAAATAAGGCATCTAGGAATTTAGCAGTGACAGAACATGAGCATGTGGTTCGCGACACCAACATTGTGCGTATCCCAATGTACGCTTCTCAAGGTACCGCCCCCAGCACTCCTGTAACTTCAATTTATACTTCTAAACATGCATAAGTTACTATGTGGCAGACTCAGAAGCACAAACATATTTAAGAAAAGTTATTAAAATTACCAGTGCAATAAGCGTCCCTTTTTTACTTGCGCAGATGATCACCATTGTTAGAAGTGCGGATGTTATTGCCCTAATAGAACCAGACCTTGCAAAACAGATACATTGGATGGTGATGTACAATATAAACAGAGCTCTGTGTTAACTTTCCTTTGCACAACAAACAAAAAATGCATATTTTAAAACTAGGACAATAGAAGACACATTATGGAACTATGGGGTTATTTGAGCAAACAGAATGGATGGTTTTAACTTTTGTATTGTCTGTTTGCACTATTAATGGCACTAATCACATGAATCATTTTTTAAATATTTTAATATTTCTGTGCTCCTGGGTCAGCATCCTAGTAATTTATGTAGTGCAGTGCAACTGCCTATAGAGATAGAGCTGAGGGCTTCTGAACATGGAGGCGACTGTGTTGCAACTCCAACATGTTGTTCAGTCGGAAGGAATGAGGAGTCCTTTTCTCATAAAAGAGGTCTGCAGGGCTTTGCCACGGCAGCCCTAAAAAGGAGTAGTTAGCTGCATTTTCAGAGAAAATACATAAGCATGGCATAATTTTCAAGATTATCCCATTCCCCATGTCCTACATTTATCTAAATTCTCAAATATTCATCAAGAGTTGTAATATTTCACTCCTTCTCTGTCATCAATACTTATTAGTTATTACTTTTAATGGGTGCTATGCATGAACACAATGCACCCCACGCAAGGGCACGTAGCGTGCACTACGACACATGGCCATGCAGGCCTACACAGTGTGGCAAGCACGAAGGCCACGTAGAGGACCCTTGTGCACCCATGCCTGAGGAAAGCACAGTGCAACACCACGGGAGGGGCGTGGCCACGTGCAGCAGGCACACAGTGGGTCCAGTACTCATGCACTGACACAGATACGACTCAGATGCGTGCAGTGCCAGGGGTGCACAGATACGCGAGGGCAGAGGCTTCAGTAAGGATACACACACAGGCACACATGGAAGAAGGACTGGGCCATAGACTCCAGGCAGCCTGGCCCTGCCACATCCACACCATGCACATTGTACCAGAAGCGGAGGCACCCCACTGCCATGCAACTGGACTGGCCATGCCACCCCAGAGTGGAGCCACCCAGCATAGCAGACATATGTGCCACATGAATGCATGGACACAGGGCATTCTGTAAGGCACATCGCTGTACACAGGGCATGCCGTATGGCATGTCACAGTGCACAGGCCATGCCGTATGGCACATTGACATACACAGGCCAAGCTGTATGGCATATTGCCATACACAGGGCATACCGTATGGCGCAGTCATACACAGCCATGCCATATGGAACATTGCCGTACACAGGGCATGCCATATGGCATGTTGCCATACATAGGGCATGCCGTATGGCATGTCATCTTACATAGGCCATGCCATATGGCACATTGCCATACACAGGGCATGCCGTATGGCACAAATACCATGCACGTGCTGCACATGGCAGCATGCATGGCACATGTGAGATGGAGTGGCACTAACACAATCATGGTGGCACAGACGCATGTGCCAGATGTGGGCATGCCACACGGAATGCACAGATATTGTGCAGCATGTGCCCATGGCTGGGGATAGGCCATGGCAGCAATCATCAAATGACCCCCCCCCCGAGTCAATGAACACACAGGTGACAGGTACAATATTTTATGCAGTTAAACAGTACAGGTACAACACCATGCCCCCAACAGGTGCACAGCCCAAGGCCCAGCACACCCCCAGGCCGCGGCATCCACCACACACAGCCCTCCAAGATGGCCGCTGCAGTGCAATACACCCCAGACATAGTCCACGCCAACAGAGGCACCCCAGTCAGTCTGACACATTGTCAGATGGGTCCTCACTCTCCTGTAGGCTGTGCACAGCCCTGGCAGTCATCACTGCTGAGTCACTGTCACCATCACCTGGCTCCTGCGGTGGGTGTCCTATGTTGTGCAGCATCATCCTCCACACTGGTCCCCTGTAGTGCTGCAAAACAAGGTAAAAATGTCAGTCCGGTGATGCATCTCAGTCCCCGCATGGCACCACATTACCTACCAGGACAGGACGTACACCTCCCAGTGCCTGTAGTCCGCATCTTCTATAATACAGCATAGCCCCTCACCCTTCAAGATCATGTACTGCGGTTACTGTCACCAGTATCACTGGTGCTGCTGCCCAGGGCACACACAAAGCTGAGTGCACCATCCAGCTGCACCTGCAGACATAGCTCCATCCTCTCAGGCCAGCCCTGGGGATCCTGCAAGAAAGACAGGGAGATGAAGGTTAGCCACATGTACAACACTTGCCATGGCAATGACCAGCGCATGCAGAGCACACAGCACCCACCTAGCCGAACGCTTGTGCCAGCCACAGGTCCCCCACTCCCCAGTTCAGGGTGTATGTCTCCTCCAAGACACAGAACATGTGCCGTGGGAATCTGGCCATCCACTTGACAACTGCATATGCCATTGATTGCACTGGTCTGTATGTATACAGAGCACTGCATGGACATGGGCACGTGCCATGGGACCCAGTGCTGTGTGAGGGCGTGTCTACACCAGTGTCCGCTACGCCCACAGCAGTGCATGCCTATAAGGGGGAGGTGCTCACTGGCTGCACCTTGTGGGAAAAGGTGACACAGTCCTTTAGGATGTGTACAGAAGTGGGACTGCATCTGCTACTGTTGGAGATGCAGAACAGGAGACGTCGGAATAGGACGCCACACCCAAGGGTGTTGCGTGACAGGGTCAATGCCACAGGGTGGTGGGACATGCACTGCCTGGAGCATTTCCACTTCCCATGGCCTATTTTTGCATGGATCAGTGACATGGTCTGCATGACCACAGCACCCAAGACATGGCACTCCATGGCGATGTCGGTGGAGACAAAGGTTATGTGTGCCTTGACCTACTATGTGATGGGGTCCTTCCAACACATTACAGGGGATGAAATTGCGTGAGCCAGTCCTCCGTGTCCTGTGCCGTGCTGCAGGTGACCGACGCACTGCTGCCACACATGTGGGACCATGTCCACCTGCCCTGTAATGCACAGGAGCTCCGTGTCACAAAGCATGCATTCTTCATGATGTGTGTGGGGCCATCGACTGCATGCACATCACAATCCACACCCCCACAGCAGATGAGTTGGCCTAGCGCAACAGGAAGGATTTTTACAGTGTGGATTGCCAGGTGGTCTGCGATGCAGATGGCCTGTTCCTGGATGTGTGTGCCAGGTTTCCAGGGGTGATGCATGATTCATACATCCTTGACCCCTCTGGCATCGGTGCACTGCTGTGGGACAGATGCCTCAATGGATGGCTACTAGGTACGTATGCACGCAGTGACAGCACCCACACAGTCATAGCGTGTGATGCATGATGCTCACGGTGTCTCTCCCTTCCCCCTGCAGGTGACAGCAGCTACCCCATGTGAGCATACCCCATGACACCTATCCTAGTACCAGGAACCCAGGTGGAGGCAGCTTACAACACCGTGCATTGCCGGACATGGAGCATCATGGAGCAGGCCATTGGACAGCTGAAGATGCGCTTCCAGTGTCTCAACCACTCAGGTGGCATGGTCCTGCTAACATGCAACAGGGCCTTCAGGGTGTTCGCCGTATGCTGCATGTTGCACAACCTGGCCAAGCGTGAGTCCGTGCTGATGCCTCAGGTACCATGACAGGCACTGATGGCAGATGATGTGGATGACGATGATGACTGTGGCCTGCAACATGAATGTCATGGCACTGGGAGTGGCCATGCAACGGCGTATTAGCATGTGCAGGTACCTTCACGGTGAGTGGATGCCGTGGCGAGACACAGATGGCACCGGGAGACACCACAGGGCCATGGTGGGATCCTGCATTGGTGTAGCATGTGGCGGCCGCTGCCGTCACCGCAGGGTAATATGCAGTGATGACAACACATGCTGGTGGCTGCCAGGGTGAGGTGGGTGGGAGGTCGGTGGTTGTGGGAGGGTGGGACTGATCAGGACACTGCTGGGCCTGTTTCAGGCCCACAGCATTGGCTGGGGCTGGGAACATGTCATTGTATGTGTGCCCAGACGCCTGGATGCCACCTGCCACAGGTAGGCCACGGCCCCTGCGACCAAACATGCCTGGGTGCCATTGCTGTTGGGCTGGGTACCCATGTTCTGTGTGTCTCAGCCATCTGCACCGGGGTTGGGGACAGTGCCAGACATGTCGGTGGCTTGCCCTGGACATGGCAGTGAGGCAGGTGGGGGGGGTGCACTGCACACGCCTTGCTCCTGTCCACGGGGTTGTTCGGTGGCCTGTGTGGCCACCATGAGCATGTGTGCTGGTGGCCCTAAGGGCAGGCCCACCGAGGCTGATGCATGCGTGGTACAGAGATGTTGTACAATCTGTTCCAGTGCTATGACGGACCATGTGATGCCATCGCAGATGGTGTGGGTGACCTCTGTCAGTGTGCCGATGGCAACCGTGGTGTTCTGCTGTTCAGCAAGACAGTCCCATTCCAGCTGCTGCAGCATGCGGTACTGTTCCCACTGGTATGGGTCACAGCGGGGTGTCCTACTGCATCTGCAGGGGCCTGTTGATGGGCCCTCATCACCACTGTTGGCACCGCCCATGGCACTGTGGGGTGCTGATGGTGATACTCTGGGTGTGGTGCCAGGGCATCCCCAGCCCGCACCAGGTGGGGTGTTTACGGAATCTGGGGCAGGGTGGGCCACAGACATGCCCATTGGTGGGCTTGGTGTCCTCATGGTCTTCGTTTCCGGCACTGCTGTTAGACTCTTCTGTGTGGGCGATTGTCTGCTCTGTTGCACTGTCACTCTTCACCTGTGTCTCGGTGTCCATCTCTGTTCCTGTGGAGATAACATATCATGCATCAGTGTACTGGTGTCACACACATCTCTGCAGTGGCGTGTCACATTGCTGCCCCTTGTTACCTACCTGATTGGGCCACACATTGAGTGGTGCTGTGCATTGGTGCCTCTGGTGGTATGCCTTGTGGTGTCTGTCCTCTGGTGGCCACTGTGTCCCATGGCACCTGGGCTGCATCTGCGGGAGGGAGAGTTGGTGTTACTGTTGTGCTGGCTGTGCATTCCTGCCCACACCTCCGCCCTGTCCCGCACTGCACCTACCTGCCTGTGGGTCCACGTCTCCTTCCACACATGTACCACCACCTGTGTGAGGGTTTGACCACTAATCTCTCCATGGGTGACAGCTGTGTGTCTGTGTGAGGCACCACCTCCCATGTGGTGCCTCTCCCATGAGGTGGCTGCCAGCTTCTTTTACGGCCGCACAGATGTCACACCACTTGTGCTTAATGGCCATGAGTGTCCATGCCTCCGGCCCTGTGGTATTGATGCTGGCCTGGATGTCTATCCACATGCTGGCCTTTGCCTCCGGGGGTGGTGTGTGCCAGAGCCCCATACAGCTGGTCATACTGCTGCTTGATTTTGGTCACCATTGCTATGACCTGCCTGCTGCTCAAGTTGGCGGACCGTGTCCACGCCCCCCCCATGGCGTCTCCATCGCTCTCCCCTGCCTCTTTCCCTCTCACCCTCTGCTGGTGCGACCGCCTCCTCTTGCCATTCTGCCATCTCTACTATGCTCTGCTGCTGCTCTGATTTTACAGACATGCTGCTGCGTTGTGCATTCCACGTTGCCTTATATGGTAGGGTCAAGAGGTGGTTCCATCTCTTCTGGCTATGCCCCCATCCTGGCTGTGTGTCCCTCCATGTGGTTCTTACTCACACCCTCTGTGCACCACATGCATGCAGTCATGAATGCCATGTTGCTGCCTTACACTGTGCACCGTGTAGAGGCATGGGGTTTACTACCATGAGTGTGCATTTTGGGTCCCATCGTACATAGCGCTCATTGTGTTTAACTTGTTTTAAGGAGAGAGTGGTTCTGTCCTAGTAATGTGCTCCCCAGCTGGTAGTACAGGTGATTTCTTTTTGCTAAGGTATATAAATTCTAGTAGAGGCTCATATGGCTGTGTTGATAAGAGAGAGAAAAGCATAATACTTCAACTCACTAGGAGCATTTAAGAAAATCTGTTATAAAAGGAAAAACTCAAGAGCAGTGGCGTCATGCCCATAAGGCCGAGGGCATGTACCCCCAAAATGTTGTTGTGTGAAGGCAAGTGAAGAACTGTATTTAGTATTTATTTTTAATGTCAAGTGGGCTGAAAAAACTGTGCTTTTCAATTACTTTTGGTGGGGCAGGGGATGGGGGTCCGATCTGAATCAATAGGTGTATGTGTGTGTGTGAAGTGAAGACCGACTGACTCAGAGCTGCCCGCAATTTAAAAAAAAAATGACTTGCTCCCGCTGGACTGGTGACTGGCTTCGGGGCTGAGCTGAGCCCCTGTAAAACCAGAGAGACTGTCACAAAAGACAGTTAATTGGTGGTAGCTGACAGCAGCCAGCAGCCAATCACAGCCAAGGCGCGAAGATATTGCTCACGCGGTAAATTTGTTGTCGTCGTTGTTCATCATTGCCAGTCAACTGAGTCAGTCAGTGCTATTTTCTGACCTGACGCAGTTGTTTGAGGTCAAGAGGAAATGGGCATAATGCCACTGAGAGGAATCATCAGTCGGACTCGGCAGCACTATTACAGCGCGGTCGGTCGGTGACATAGGTGTGTGTTCCTCCAGCTCAGAAAAGACTGAAGTTCCTCTTGAGTCCTGGCTGTTTCATAGCAGAAAAAAGGTCAGTACTGTTGTGTACCACAGGGGAAGGAACTTGGAAGCAAGGCAAGGAAGAAGTTTTTTAAATTTCACCCCTGAGCATTGCCAAATGGCATTGCCATGCCACGCCAACCCGTCCCCCACCTCCTTGCATCAGAGCAGTCTAAGCCTACTCCGGTCCAATTTATTATTTTTTTAACACTCTTTTTTTCTTAATTTAGAGAGTTGGCACTGGCAATTATTTGTTTTTTGTTCCCCTGAGCAGAGCTCTCCTCTGAGTCTGACCATGACCTCAAGACTTAACTAATTCCCCAGACTAGGCTGAATGGGCGACGCGACTGGGTCATGGCTTTTGCTCTGTGTGAGTGGCACTGTGCTGATGCTCTGTGTGTGTGTTGCTTGCTCGCTGCCTTCTGTTCTGTTGCCTGATGACCCGCCCGATGGTCCTGGCTACCACAGTTAATCCATGACGATATCGGAATTATAACAAGTGAAGCTGAAGCAAGTCAGTCAGTGACAAGTCCTGGTGGTCCCTGACTCCCCTAAGTAACTTGTAACTACTTCAACTTTATTACTTTGCACTTATTAATCTTCTGTTGTTCTTCTCACTCAGGACTGAATTACATATTGTACCAAAGGTGTTCAGTTTGCTACTTTTTAGTAGGATAAGAAGTGCAGCAAATTAACTGACATCTTGCTGCTTTCCATTGAATGTCAATGTGTTTGTGAACTTGGGGAACAGGCATCAAATCAGTGCAAAAAGATATTTAGGCCCTACATGAAGCATCTTGTCTTGGACACAGGGCTAACCTCAGTTGCCTTATGCTGAATGCCTATATGATTATGTATGTTTATGTTTATACAGAGTGACATGGTATAACTGAAAGCAGCAGTCATACTGTGTGATCAAAGAATAAAAATAGAGAATACTAGATGGGCAGCTATGCACAACCAATGTTTTCTGCCACAGAGGGTTCTGATTAGTTCTGACTGCGAGATCAAAACTTGAGAGAGGAATCAGAATCCCATGGTGTCAGAACACACTGGTTGTGCATAAAGTTGCTCATCCTGTATTTTTATAGTGTCTAGTATTATGTGAAATGTGTGCATTGTGTTTTTCTCTTTCACAATGAAACTGATCTGTGCAGTATTTAGAGGTTCTAGAATGCTGTTCTACCACAGAAGGGTACAATAACATTCCATGACCTTTGAACTGTGGTACAAGAGCATTTTAAAAATGATGGATTTCTATATAGAAAAATGCTCTGCTATACACTATAAATAGAATAATAGATAGAAAAGTATCTCTTACAAGGCAGTAAGACCATCAAGAGGTTTTGGGGACTTGGAACCTCAACAGCGAAGCTCGAGAGGTTCCCAAAGTCCCCAAAACCTCGAGATGGGCTTACTGCCATGAAATAGATACTTTCCTATTTGTTATTTTTTGTAATATATGGATGCACTTTGAAATCGTGCGGCTTTTTTTTGCATTCTGTGAGCTCGGCAGCAAGTCACCGCATTGAAGACACACTTGTGCTCGGCTGACCGTCACACTGGAGACAGACTCGCTTGCCCACATCCCCGCTCCTCACCGCCACTCTCTCGGTGTCTGTTTCTATTTTGGAACATCCTGTCTTTTAGTTTACAATCCTTTGGGTAATGCAGGATAAACCAGATAATCCAATGATGGAAAAAAAAAGCCGAAGAAATGAAGCAGACACATTAGGCTTGCTAAGCGAGAGTAACGAGCCACCATGTTTTCAAAATTAGTGTGCCCGCCCACGGAGGAACAGTGACCAATTAGAATGCACACCATGACTTTGGACATGAAGGAAGGAACTTGGGATCATGGCAACTGGGTTTATGTGTGAGACTGACTTGCGCAGCCGCTGTGGCATTTCTGTGATAATACTATCGTTCTAATGTCGGAACGATAGCATTATTGGAACTGAAGTGTAGTAGTATTGGGAGTGAAGTGCGCTATTATGGGGAAACTGGCTATCTATTACAAGAAATATTTTGCACCATTTTCGATGGTATTATTTTGATGATCCATATATTACAAATAGATAAATGCATAATTGTGCCATGTCCAGCAGTTGTCATAACACTTAACGGTGTGGAAAGGAGGGAAGGAGTAAGAGACACTGAGAAAGATAAAAACAGGCTGAAGAAGAACTAGGGAAAAATTTACAAGTTAGTGTTCAAAGGAGACTAGAGACAATGAATGGTCTATTAATTTATTCACTTATTTATTTATGAATTTTAACATGACATTCTCTTGAGCAACATCTCATTTTGGAGGTAGCCCCGACCAAAAGAGTCTGAAAGCTAAATGGTCTCAAAGCTTAGGCATCCTTTTCTTTTTGTAATGTCTGTGTTGGTTCAATGAAAGGTGGTATCAAACCATTTGCTTCTGGATGTATTTTATCCTACAGTCAGCCACAGATGTGTAAAGAGTTCTTTCAATTAAACACATTAGATCCTTTATTGGTTACTGTCTGATGTGCTGCATATGAAACAGCACGGATGACATTTGTATTCATCTATATAAAATGAGGTGATACATTGTTCACTGCTGTGTCCTGGGACACACACACACACACACACACACACACACACACAGAAACAAGTGCAATATGCAATTGGCATTTCATATATTCTTAATTGTCTGCGGTGTCATGTGACAAGACATGTTCTAACAACATGAAGTCTTGCTGTATTCTGACATATGAGTTAGGTCCTGCTTTCAACTGCCGAGAACAAAGAGTTAAACTTTCCATGGCCAGCATGGAATGTTCACCTCAAGCTCGGCTGAAGCCCCTGTCTGCTGTTGTTTAAACTCCAACCGTCAGATTCTTTACTCCGCCTCACTGAACAGTCACTCTGGAGATTTCTCCTTTGCTCAGTTCAAAAAAGTCGGTTGAAGTGTCATTATTTCGTTCGGTTTCTACCGAATTGCTGTTACCTCTCAGTCGGTTCAAGTCTCTGTCTGTGGTACCGTGAGTAATAGATAGGTTTTCTGTGTAGTTTCTGTGTGGAACTTGTAAACTACGGATTGGTTCGGCTGAACCGATCAGTTTCAAGTAAAAAGTTTGTGATTTATTTAGGTGTGGTAACCAGTCTGTATCGGTTCTAAAAAATGGATTTTATTATATTTTTTTCCAAGACCCATAACACGGTCAGGAACCGATAGGGAGTCTTGCCTGGTGGATTGCCGAAAAAGGGTAAGTTTTGGTTAGGATTGGCCATGTCTGAGAAACCCAAGAAAAAACAGGGCCCACTGGGTTTCAACACTGCAGTGTGTGTGGGGAAGTCTTTGCCAAGGCTGATCCCCACACCACCTGTGTTTATTGTCTAGGGTTTGACCACCTCGATTCAGACTGCCAAATTTGTAAAATTTTCCCAAATCTACCCTGGAAAAGAGATTAGGTAGACTGAGGAAAGGGAGGCTGAGAAGTCCGCTGACCGGATGGCCAGCCAGTTCAGTTTCGACCGAACCAGAAGGAGTGCCCTCTGACCAGGGCAATACTTCTTCAGGCAAAGGAGAGCCGATTTTGAGAGTCAGTTCAGGTAAAAGGAAAAGAAAAGAAAAAGATAAATTGTCGGTTCGGACCCAGAAATTCATACTCCGACCACCGATGAGATAGCCAAGGCGATAAGGATAGTGCAATCGCTTACTTCGGTTCCGACTGAACCGGCACCATCTGGCAGGGGTTCGGTTCAGTCCGTTTCCCCGGTTCCGGATTACACTTTGGAAGAATTTTATGAACTGGAGGAGGAGGAGGAGGAAGGAGAGTATGAGGATGATGATGGTGATTATGAAAGTCTGGATGTGCGGACATCTCCCCAGACAGACCTTCAGGTGTTTCTCCTCCTAGGATTTCTGAGTCCCCTTCTCACTATATGTTTTACAAAAAAGTGTCTGAGACACTCCAGCTTCCTGTGAAGGAAGCAGTAGAGGATCAGGAGGAGCCTGATTATGTTGAGATGATGGACATCCCAGAGTCCAGGAGACTGTCTATTCCCCTCCACAAATCCTTTGGGAAACAGACACATACAATTCTTAAGTCTCCTAATTCCATACCTCCTGTGGACAGACGAATGGACAAGAGGTATACTCTTTCAGGCTCAGACACAAAGTTCCTTTTCCAGCAATGCAGCCATGTTGGGGTAGTGCAGGCTGCTGCCTGTGATAAGGCAAATATCCCCTTGGCATCACACCCCCAGACAAGGACTCCAGGAAGATTAATGCCATGGCAAAGAAACAGTACATGGCAGCATCTTTGGGACTCAGGCAGGCTAACTATATGGCCTACACAGCTAGATACCAGAAGTCCAGGTGGGCACTGTGCTGGCTCTGGCTTAACAGGCCCCTAACCCAGCTTGCCAAGAGCTGGAGCAGGTGGCTGCAGATGGGATTGAGGCATCTAAAGTACAATTTCATGCTGCTGTGGACTCCAATGATGTTTCATCAAGAGTCATGGCTACATCTGTGGCTCTTTAGAGGATGGCTTGGCTCAGATGTACTAGCATATCACAGGATACCCAGGCTAAGGCCATGCATTTCCCTGTTATTGGTAATTCTCTGTTTGGGGAGCAGACAGAGAACTACATGAAAAAGATGGACGAGTACAGGACCACTTACAGGAGTGCTCAGGCCAAAGAAAGGCAAGCAACTCCTCAAAGGCAGCAGTCCAGGGGCAGGGGCAGGCCTTTCCAAAGGCCTTTTACCAAGCTCAGGCCTCCTCTTCTTACTCTCAGAGGGGGTTCTTTAGAGGGAGAGGCAGACGGGGGATGAGCAGGCCTGCATCCACCCTTCAGCCTAAAGCCCCTGCCAAGCAGACACCCTGACGGGTCTGCCCGGGCCAATTCTCCCATACCAGTAGGGGGCAGGCTGGCTTACTTTGTCCAGGACTGGAAGTCTCTAACATCAGACAAGTGGGTCCTGGAAGTAGTAAGCCAGGGGCTGGTTCTCAGCTTCAAAGAATTTCTCAAGATGAGAACCAGATCCTTTCCACCTGCAAATCCATCAGAGACCGATGCCTTAGAGGCAGAGTTTCTTCCCTCCTAGCTCTAAAAGCTATAGAGAGGGTTCCCACCCTACACAAGGGCAAAGGATTGTACTCCGGGTACTTCCTAACCCCCAAAAAGACAGGAGAAGGGTGGCCCATCCTGGACCTAAGATATCTGAACAAACACCTTTTAAAGCCAAAGTTCAAAATGGTGACTCTGGGAATAATCCTTCCCTCTCTAAGGCCAGGGGACTGGCTAGCCTCCCTGGATCTCAAAGATGCCTATTTTCACATTCCCATCAGGTGCTCCCACAGAAAGTACCTCAGGTTCGAGTTGCCCTTAGGCCACTATCAATTCAGAGCAATGCCATTTGGCCTAACATCAGCCCCAAGGGTTTTCACAAAGTGCCTGGCAGTAGTGGTTGCTTTCCTAAGGAGAGAAAAGATCTCCATCTTCCCATACTTGGACAACTGGCTCATAGTAGTTCAGTCTCCAGACCAAGTCAAGTCACATTTGCAAGTGACTCTGCAAGTGCTCGCTTCCTTAGGATTCCTTCTCAACCTTCCAAAGTCAGTTCTCAAGCCAGTACAGCTCCTCACCTTCAAAGGGACAGAGCTGGATACAGTAAAGGCAAGAGCCTTCCTTCCTTTGGAAAGGGCAAGGACCCTCACGGAACTGGCCTCTTCATTCACCCTTCAGGTGTCTCGACCAGTAAGGCATTTCCTTCAGCTTCTAGGCCACATGGCAGCTTCCAACAGTGGTCCAAGGAGCAAGATTCCAGATGAGGGACATTCAGTTCTACTTAAGAGCCTTCTGGTCCCAAAGAAAGGTTCCCTTACCAAACTAGTCCCAGTGACTCAAACGCTGATCCAGGCCTTGCAATGGTGGCTGGATCAGGACAATTTGAGACAGGGGGTTCCTTTTGTCACTCAGTCTCATTCAGTAATACTCACCACAGATGCTTTCCTGCTGGGCTGGGGAGCCCATCTGCGGGATCTTACCACCCAAGGACTGTGGTCACCTCAGGAATCTCTGCTTCACATCAATCTCTTGGAACTCAGAGCAGTGTTTTTGGCACTGCAAGCTTTTTTCCAAATCTGTGCAGAACAAGGTGGTCCAGGTCAGAACAGACAACACCACCACCATGTGGTACATCAACAAGCAGGGAGGCACTTGGTCTATGGCCTTGTGCACAGAAGCAATGAAGTTGTGATCCCTGGCCTATTCCCTGCAAACCTCTCTGATAGCAGTTCACCTCCCAGGGAAGGACAATGTCCTAGCAGATGCTCTGAGCAGAATATCCCAGGGCCATCACGAATGGACCCTAGATCCTCTAGTTTTGAAAGTGATTTTCTCGAGATGGGGCACCCCAGAGATAGATCTTTTTGCAGCCCCAGACAATCACCAGCTTCCTCTCTTTTGTTGCAGACCCCCAGTCTTGGGCTCAGTCCCCCTGGATGCTCTGATCCTGAATTGAGAAGGGAAATTTCTGTATGCTTCCCTTCCCTCTCCTGTTCAAAGTGTTAGTCAAGATAAGGTCACAACCATGCAAAGTGATTCTGATTGCTCCAGACTGGCCAGACAGCCCTGGTATCCCCTGTTGCTGTCCCTAGCAGTCCACCTTCCCCTGTCTCTTCCCAGGAATTACAACCTGTTGACATCCTCTCAGGGGAGGATTTGGTACCTGAATCTTTGGTCTTTCAATCTCAAGGCATGGCTCTTGAAGAGTTAGAGTTTGCTGATCTGCATCTTTCCCAAGGGGTTCTGGATATCCTTAAGGCTTCTCGAAAGCCTTCCACCAGAAAGACTTACAACTCCAAATGGAAAAGATTCAGCATTTGGTGATGTAAGAAAATATTTCTCAGATTCTGCTGAGCTGCCTACGGTTCTGGACTATATGGTCCATCTTAATGGCCTAGCCTCAGGCCAGCTACCCTTAAAGTACATTTGGCAGCTGTTTCTGTTTTCTTGTCAGTAGGCAAGCCTTCCCTCTATCATCCCATCCTGTGTTTTGTAAGTTTTCAAGGATTGCTTCACATCAATCCCCCTTTAGGATCCTGCTTCTGCTTGGGACCTTAATGTTTGCATTGCTCAGCTTATGCAACCCTCTTTGAGCCTTTGTGTCTCTGCAGAGCTTAAGTACTTGACTTGGAAAACTGTGTTTTTGGTGGCCATTACCTCTGCCAGGTGTATCAATGAATTGCAAGCCCTGTCAGTGGAACCTGATTTCATCTCTTTCCATAGAGATAAAGTGGTCCTAAGAACTAACAGAAAGTTTTTGCCTAAAGTTGTTTCAGATTTCCACCTTAACCAGTCTATGTCTCTCCCTGTTTTCTTCACTGACCATTCCTCCTCTGGATAGAGGAGGCTACACAGCTTAGATGTTAAAAGGGCCCTGAGCTACTACATAGAGCGCACCAAGGGTCACAGGTTTGAATCCCTCTAGTTGTTCCTCACGTATGGAGAGGTTGGTAAGGGCAAACCTGCCACTACGAGATCTATTGCCAGGTGGATTGTTTCTTGTATAAAATTCTGCTATGAGAAACTGGGTAGAACTCCACCCTCAGGCCTGAGGGATTCCAGTAGAGGTACAACTGCTTCCCTGGCTGATGCCAGGGATATTTCTCTCCTAGAAATTTGTCAAGCAGCCACCTGGAAAACAGTCCATACATTCACCAAGCATTACTCTCTGGATATCCAGGCTAGGAGTGATGCTCGGTTTGGCACAGCAGTACTTCAGAACCTGCTTCCAAAGTAGGTTCCGTCCCTCCCCTATGGAGGTACTGCTTGGTAGTCTGCATATGTCAGAATACAGCAAGACTTCCTGTTGCATGAAGCAAAAATTACTCACCTCAGAAATGTTGTTTCTTCTAATGGAGTCTTGCTGTATTCTGACCCCCCCCCCCCGCCCCCTCTCAGAACCTAGTTTTTGGGATGTGGGTGGGCAGGAGCAGTGTTGGCACCCTAGGGATGTCCTTTTTCACCCTCTTTTATTTGGGTGAGTGATTGTGTTTTGGATGTGTTTTGTTTTTTGGGTTTCTTGACTTGAGCCTTCTTTTTGAAACCAAAAAACCCTTTTATGTAAATATAGTTGCCAGTTGGCTAGTTTTGAGTTTTACAGTTTCCACACAGAACTTCTAGTGAGTATTGCTCGTAAAGATCTGAAGGTTGGAGTTTAAACAACAGCAGTCAGGGGCTTCAACCGAGCTCGTGGTAAACATTCCATGCTGGCCATGGAAAGTTTAACTCTTTGTTCTCCGGGGCAGTTGAAAGGCAGGACCTAACTGCATATGTCAGAATACAGCAAGACTCCATTAGAAGAAACAACATTACAAGGTGATTAATTTTTCTTCTGTGGTTTCAGAGGGTGTAGCATTACTACAATAGAAAACAGAAATAGCTTTTGATCTCTATGTACACTGAGTTGCTTCTTTTCAACATAGATGGGATTCTATTCTAACAGCTAACTTGGGGCTAGATGGATTTTGATACCTCACGAACAAGGATTAGAAGTGAGTGGCAAACCAGGATTTAAAAATTATAAAACACTCGCAAAATACACAAGTTCTGACTAATTCTTAAAAAAATATTAATACAAAAGGCAACATTGTAAGTAGAATGAACAAAGGACAAAACAATTGATCATTTCTATAATCTGTATCAGTATTATGTCACTCAGTTTGTTGGGGAACAGCTTTCTGGACTGCTAAAAGTCACCAAAATGCACAATTTGACTTCATTTTTCAAAACTTTTCAGGGGAATCCCCAGACCCCTAGACAGGTTGAGATTTTCTGCCCTCCAACATTTCTGACTGCATGACGTCCCTGCTCAAGAGGGTTGTATTGCAGACACAGACAGTGTAATATTGACACTCATTATTAGTATTTGAGTCTTTAGAGGGATGTAGGATGTGGCAAATGGGGTGACTTTGTAAGTGGTGCCATGTGTGCTCATTTTTCATCTGAAACACACAACTAATTTCCCTTTTTAAACTAAGGTAAGAGCTTGAAAAATAGGAAAAAAATCAGTTTAAATATACAGGCTTTATCTGGACAGTACATCGAAGGAGGGGGGTTGAAGTGTTGGATTCTGATTCAAGTGTATGCAGGACCACAAATCAGCAGCCTCCCTAAAACATGTTATTACTGATATTCTGAACAAGCCTGCGTTGAACTTGTTACTTTCAATGTGTTTAAAAGATGATAAAATCTAAAATATGACTGTCAAATTAAATTTAATGGGACAATGTAAGTGTTTGCACAACTATTATTTGTTTGGTGAGGGGTAGTTTGTAAAGGAATAAAGCAGTGTAGTACACGGGTAAGAGCTGATGACTGTTAGGTTCTAACATCTTCCTCTTTCTGTCTCAGTCAGAAAAGATACAAATGAACTTGTTGTGTCCTAGTCTGCTATCTTTGTCAATGGATCCTGGTGGGCAATGAGTAAGTGGCTCTGGTGAGATCTGAAATAGAGTCATTCAGATAATCTTGGGGGCATTAGATATCTTGTATAGTGACTGTATTTACCAGGATTTATTTTATCCAAAATGGATTACTAGGCAACCTGTTAAAAGGGAGAGAAAATAATTTCCAATTTTCAGCTATTTGTAATGTTTCTATTTTCAAAAGCGATATTCATACTTTATCTGCAAACGATCCATATTTAACTGCACCTAAATAAAAGTGCATGCGAAAAACTGTATTTTGTATTATTTTGTTTTTATGGGCCACATTTTATAGAGTTTTCTTTACTCTTTAAGGAAACAGTCATTTAGAGTATTAATTATGTCACAGTTTGATCACTAGTTTGATAGGTAAACAGCATGTAATTAGCATTCTGTACCCAAGTCATGAGTAATCTAATGAAAACTCCAAATTACAGGTTTCATGAAGCAAACTGTACTGAATGTCATCCATGTGAACAAAAGAATACTAAAAACAGTTTTTCTCATAAGTGTTTGTTCAGGCACAGTTAAATATGGTTCAGTTAAGGGTTTGAATTTCGCTTATGTAAATGAGGACATTACAAACAGCTGTTAATTAACATACACATTTCCTGTCCCCTTTAAATTATCCGGACTACATTGGATTACCCAGGATAATTATCGATTATCCAGGCCAGCCAGATAAGGATGTTAAAGCTATCCACCTTGGCCCCAGTATTCAGAAGTGCACCTGGCAATGGCACATGTGGCGGGGCTGGTGCAACTCAGGGATATATTCAAAAGAGATGAGCCATGGTGCATCTCCTCTGAATATATCAGGTAATGCGCACTGTGCAAATATGATGCACTGGCGCATCCCACCCAGAGAGGGCTGAATACTAGGAATGGGAACTTCGCCAGTGCAACAGAGTCACGCTGTGCACAAATTCCCAATATTTAGCCATCAGTATACAAATGGGGCCATTTGCATGAGTTGTGCAGGGCTGGCCAGTGAAACGCGACATGCCTCACACAGCATGTCCCAGAGCAGGCACTGTGCACAATCCCCGCCCCATTCTGTGCCACCACCGCCAGTAGCATAGAAGATTAGACAGCCTGGTAGTCTAGTGGTACCCCTCCCATTGCTCTGATTGCAGATTGTAATATAAAAATACCTCCTGGTGATCCAGTTGCAGCCCCCACCCGCACAGGACCCAGAGCCCACTCAGTCCCCCCTCATCATCAGCAGGCAGTAGCATACCCACCTGCATACCTCCAAGGCTGCCCACCAAATGATAGCATACAGTATGGGCTGCAATCCCAGCTTGCAGTGCACACTGTAATAGTCATGCACAAATATGTTAATGAAGTCATTCATCTGCTACATTTGTGAATGACTATACAGTATGCACTGTAAGACCATTGGTCCACACTGTGGACCAATGGGATTGCAGCCTTATTATACACTGTCATTCGGCAGGCAGCCAAAGAGGTATGCAGGTGGGTATGCTGCTGCCCGCCAAATGACAGGGAGCTGGGTGGCTGGGGGTCCTGTGTGGGTGAAGGTGCCACTGAACTATCAGGGAAGTATTTTGATCTTATGATCGGCAATCAGGGTGACGGAGGTGGGGGGTACCACTAGTCTATCAGTGAATGATATTGATGAATACTCAGCGATCAGGGCTATGGCTGGGGAGGGGGGTACCACTAGCCTACCAGGGCACATTTTTGGGGTCATAACAGGTGATCAGAGTTATAGGCAGGGTGGGGAGTTCCACTGGACCACCAGGAAGGATTGAAACATCTTTATGGTGATCGGTATTACAGGAGGGAAGGGGGGTATCACTAGACTACCAGGGACATTATAGGGTGTTTGTGCACAGTGTACTGGGAGGGGCACCCACGGCAGGCAGCTGCTGTGATGCACCTTGCATTAAGGCAGCTCGCCTCAAGGGTGGCTACCATTTGAGTCTTATTTTTCAGGCTCAGCTTTGTGCATCGCTATGTGGTGCATCTTAGGGTTGTACAGGCATATGCACTGCACATCCCAGGCTGACTATCAGGATGTACCGCATATGCATGGGTACACTCCCTGGGGATGCACTACATACATTACCTTTGGCCCCAGTGCATGGGGAATTGCACTATGCAATTCCCCCTTTTGAATATTGCCCCGGGGCACATTTCTGGGGTTGCACCAGGCACTGACCCTTTGAATATCTAGCCCCATTAGTGCTAAACAGTGGATACTGCACTAACCAATCATCCCTAATCTGCAACATAAGTAAAAAAAAAATATTCACTCCATGTTCAAAAAAGCCTTAGTGAAACTGCTGTTTATTGGGAAGAACTCAAGAGCGTCCAATGCCCATTTGTAAGGGGAACCTGAATGCAACACAAACAACTTCTGCAGACAACATCTTCAAACACAGTAAAATAAATGAACAAGTACAACTATATCAAGTATGGCAGTTTCACACAGATGCAGTTATGTAATAAAATTTAAGTCTGGTTTGAACATACAATAAAGTAATACAGAGAC
The DNA here is from genome assembly GCA_016271365.2 of Neoceratodus forsteri. NCBI lineage: Eukaryota > Metazoa > Chordata > Ceratodontiformes > Ceratodontidae > Neoceratodus > Neoceratodus forsteri. Next base: position 758,582,763 of record CM057455.1, on the reverse strand, counting down.
AGGATGAAGGGAGGGAATTCCAGATTAATCCATTGTGTCAGGAGGAGCCCTGGGCCTTTCTTCTTGTCATTACTCACATCTATTTGTTTCGAGACAGCACAGTAAAACAAATTGTTCCATTTATATCGGGATTGTTTTACCTTGTTTTCCTCTTTACACTAATGACTTAATGCTGTGGCAGTTCTGCAGCTGTACTTCAGTGTAGGCATCGAGGGATTGGGATAGGTTTATCTGTGGTTATTCTGATACGGCAGAGCCAGTCCTGGATGATAGAACTGTTACACTGTTCTGAATACCTATGCCAATTGAGGGAGGCAGCTTGTGGTTTATTGGCACACTGTTTCTATTAAGATTACCTCATCTTTCACCGTCCCACTTGAGCAGTTAATTCTTACTCAGAGTCCACCACTCAAAAACAGAAAAGCTCAGAGCCTCATAGGGAATCTGTACAGCCTTCTGCAGTGGAGAATGAAGTGGCTTTTTTTTATTAACAGTGAATTTTTTATTACTAATTTTAGCCATTAAAAACAATAATACTCTTATTCTCAGAAAGAAGCAAATTAGTGCACTAAGTAGAAGGATATTTACTTTAGCTACAGATCCAGCTTTTATGCTCTGAAAATCTTTTCTGTCAGTACCTCCTCATCACAGTCTGAGATGTAACAGTGCCAGTTCTCAGAGGGGTGGGAGGAAGGGGAATGACCACTAGGGACATTTCCCAGTACTAGGCAGGTTTGAGGCAGCATGGATGTGCCATAAGTCCTTTATATGCTGATAGTTTTATGTTTCTAGTGCTCATATCAGGAGACACGGGGCACTTTATAGTAACCAAAAAAACTGGTCAAAGCACAAATAAAACAAATGTGCACTAAGAAAGGCCGTACGTTTTGACCTTAGTACCCCCTTTAAAAAATCGATACAATCATCATTCTTTCTTTATCTCCAAGTTAAGGGGTCACACTGGACAGCTGCAGTGCATAGGTGGCCCCACCTATGCACTGCAGCTGTCTGGAGTGACTCTTTAGAAATGGCTAAACTGTGATTCAGAGACAAGGGTCACAACCTGAATGCCTATAGGAATGGAGCAGCGGGTGTGCTGCGTGGCTGGACATCAAAAATAAGGAGGAGCCCTGCTTTACATGATGTAGTGTATCCTCAAAGTGGGAGGATGCCATCTCCCTTCACAAGAGCAGGCGATGGGCAGCAGCAGGCAAGTTAGCTATTAGGCATATTTGCGCTCCAGCCATCGGTAGGGTGACAGACAGATTTGAGATCCATCACCCGCAATGAAACATGTAAATTTGGGAGTTGGGGTTGCAGATCCATTATGGTAGCACCCCCAAATAACATAGTTTGCATACACTTATGCACCTCTCTGTACCATGTAAAGTTATTCCAGAATTCTAGCACAGCAGTGCCGCACCCCTCTCCCTACTCCCAAAAGATCCAGCATGAAGCAAGGCTGGATATGCACTCTGGTAATGGCACATGCAGGGAGGAGGCATCTGTGAATGTCTCCAATGTCAATTATTTGGATTCTCTGGGTTACTGAAGACCTACGCAACCTATAAGAGGGCATGTAGGCTTTCAGAATTGGGGTCTGGGAATCCCAGGAAGCTGCAACATGAACTGCTGAGTAATATTGTCAGGTCTCTTGACTTACTCACTCATTAGCCCTGCTGCTTGACCTACTGAAATATTTAAGATGTCAATCTAGCTGCAGTGTCTTATCTAATGGAAAGTTTATGTAAAGATGATTACTATGGATGTGGATGGACTGCCTGCCACAAAATCAACAGTCTAGCCTTTATAAAAAAAAATAGCAGGACTCTGTTGTACTTTATCTGCTTGAACCGCCAAAGTATGAAATCAACAACATGGATTCAGATTGCTACTTCAGGGTATATTATGATAGATTTTGTAACCTTACCTGCTATCAAACATATTGTCATGAGCTAGTTTCAGCTAAAGCCCAGGGTCCTGTAGACTTTCCTCTATTTCAGGGGAAGGATGCACAGTAACAGTCAGCTTGAATGGAGAGGGGTGGTACAGTGTACACTGCTTATAATGGACACATCGGTGTTAAGCGGCTGTGTCCATTATAATGAGTGTCCAAATTTGCCAACTATGTATTTTATTTTTTTTGTGAGTGCTCAGTAGTGCTCAGTTAAGACTGTAAGGACTGTACGAGGCGATTTGTGCTTGATGTGGGTAGTGGAGGTGACGTGGATGGGTTTGGGTGTGTGTAGGGGAGGTATGTTTGTGCCACACAGTTTACTCTGTACTGTAAAATGAGAGGGAGATTTACACTAGATACAACTTAGTCAGGGATTGAGAAGAAAATGCCAGGATTTCACAGTAGTCTAGGGGTTACACCAAACTGTTCATACAAAACAGGCACTGAATATTGGGCCTAAAGGGTCAAGTATTCAACGGTGGCTCACTGTGCATGCAAACATGGATTGGTTATGCAGTATGAACAAGATATGTTGTAAGCTTTTTTTGTTATTCGCCAGTAAAAAGTCAGAGGTTTTAAAATGGCAGTAAAATAGGCATTAAATGTTTTCTCACTTTGAGCAGGTACAGACCAGTGTGGGCAACCTGGATGGCTATTGGCCAAATGGATAGAAAAATGCCTAACACACTCTGATTTTAAATAAATCTCCAATCACATTCCTTTTTTCTTTTCTCAGTCAAGCTTTTTCTCCTCCATTTCTTTGATCCAGACTACCCCTCCTTGATAGCACCCCAAAGACATAGAAACATAGAATTTAACGGCAGATAAGGACCCATCACCTACCTTCTCCTGGACTTACTCCTGCCTAACACTTGCCAAGGACCACTATGGGGGGGATGCATGAGCCTGTGGGGGTACCAGTGTTACCCTGCAGATTGTTTTATTTTTTCCTCCATTTTCCCCTTGAGATGTCGGACATGCAGTGATGCACATGCACATAAATGAATGCAACATGCTGGCGTCTGGCAGAGCCCCTCCCCATCTGGTGGCCCAGGCTGCAGTACCTCTGCCCCCCCCCGAAGGAGGAGAAAGTTTCATAGGACACACAGTCCTCCTTCCCCAGCTGGTCCCTAGTGACCCAAGTTTGCTCCCAAACATGGGTCACTGGTATCATAATCGGTAATGCTACAGCTGTACTCATGAGACAGCTGCTCAATCACATTCTGATTAGGGTGGATTCTTTTAGCAACAGGCTGTCCTTCAAATTGTGGGTGCAGATTATTAGACAAAGCTTGGCCCTCTCTACAAACAGCCCCTATTGTAGAAGATTCAGCAAGGAAAGACCCTGGCACTGCCTGTTCAAATGGGTGCAGGCTCCATAAAAAAACAAAAACAAGGAGCACAAGAAAAGCCCGCACAACTGGGCTGAGTGATGATGCAAAAATGTATTATGCAAACATAGCAAAATGTACAAAATAAAACAAGGACCAGCGACACTAACCAAACAAGCACTTAACTACCCCCCACCCAACCTGCCACTGTCTCCCCCCCCCCCGGTTTACTTATGCTAATGCAACAACATTGTTGTCGACATTCGGCATAGAGACATCCCGATGTTGACACGCAAAATTTTGCCTGTCAGACATCAGTCTGGTTTCTATCAGGGGGCTGTGCCCCCCACGCCTCCTTCTGAAGATTGTTAATGCCAGTAGGCGTTAATGTGAAGGGGGTGCAAAAGTTGGCAAAGGAGCAAAATTTCGCCAATGGGTCCCCCACAGCGACATTTTCAAAACGTGTTGAAAATGTCACTGTGAGGGAGTTAGCCGATGGGGTTTCACCCTTCCATCAGCATACCCCTCTCTCCACCCCAACTCCTCTTGCCACATCTCCTTCCCACACCCTCATCAACCTCCATCCACACACCTCCACCCCTTCGCTACCCTCCTCTTGCTTCCATGTCTTACCTTCTCCCCCCGTCACCCACCCCTTAAACAGACTAAGTCAACGCTGAATGTGTCTCTTCTGCTTGAAACAGTGCTATAATAATGTGCAAATGCTGCTCACTTTGTTTGACTCTCTGTGCACCAGTTTATCTGAGGTTCTCTTGCATTTTTCGAAACCAGACAAGGTCAGTTTAGACTGATTTTATTTCCGCTTATCATATTCAGCAAAATATGCCTATTCCTCTGTATGACAAATGTTTCAATTCTCTTATTTGTATTGTTTGTCCGATTGATGTAGTTATGACATGGAACCTTTGTAAATGAGCTTTCAGCTCAAAGGTATAACAATTCAAGAAATAAATCAATGTCAATCAATTCTTTATTGTTAGGTGTGCATGTCAATAGCTCCTCATCAACTTTATATGGGGGGAGAGAAAAGGGCCCAACCAGTACACTCTTTTCTTTAAATGCCACGTGCATCTCATTAGCACACTGGTTACATTTTCAATACCGCCTTTCGAGCAAAAATACCCCTCCATATTTTCTGCTAGATTATTATGCCTAACATTCAGAATGTTACTTGGAAATCTTTCAGATTTGTATTGCAAAAACTATTTCCTAAGACTGTTATCATTAAGCACTGCTAGGTAGGGTTTAAAACCAAAAGGATAATTATATTTAGCAAACCACCTTGAATATGATGATTTTTTTGATATTTTCTAAGTCCCCTTGGAACCAATGGTTTTCAGTTTTCTTAGAAATATATTTTTTTATACTTTTGACTTAATGCAATACTTTTATCCACATATGATTTAAGAGTTAGAAGATTGTATTTGCTCAGAAGACAGACAAGTGAGGGAAACCAGAATTTGTCTTTATAACCCAGTGCCAACCATCTATTTTTTTCTACAAGGCACTGAGCAGATAATCTGGACTACGGCAAATTCATTAGTATGATCCAGAAGTGTAGCCTCCTATGATTTATTAGAGCTTTAATATTTATTAATCCCACTTACGCTCTAATATGTGATGCGGAACATGAAGGTCCTAATACAAGTGTTTTCCTAAGAAGTCTGAACACTGGCACATTTAATGTATCTACAGCTGAACTGTCACAAATTTCAGCCCCATAAAGAAGCCGTGTTTGAATTTGACTTTTAAGGTCTGAATTAAAGGTTGCATTTACAGCCCCCCAAATCTATAGATAAATCTTTTCAATGCCTGAATTGTTCTGTTTAATTTAGCTAGAGCAGCCTCTAAGTGGCTTATCAAAAGACAATTAGAGCTAAATAAATAAAATACTCCCCTTCTGTATTCAACGCACTGGACATGTTCCTTGGTGGTGGTGGTGGGGGGGGCATTCAGATAAATTCTTTAGAAGCCATCAAAAAAGAATATGATACACCCACAGGTTGTCCTTTAATGTGCACCTACTTCTTTAAAAAAAAAACAAAATGCCACTGGATCTGCAGCAAGCAGATCTTACCTCCAGGGAAGACAGACACTGTCATTAAAAAAAAATATTTCAATGTGTTGTTCAAGGAGAGAAGGATCGTATTTTGGCACAAGGGAACCAGCAGCCCAGTCCCTTCCAGTTTCCTATCACCCTAATATGTTTACATTCTGTGATGTAAAATGTGGTGCTCTCTCCACTGAAGTGAATATAGAAGCATGGAAACACATAAACATAGAATCCGATGGCAGATAAGGACCACTTGGCCCACCAGTCTGCCCATTTTACCTACCTACTGTAATTCGTAGACCCTACTTGATCTCTGACTTAGCCTCCTTCCCTAATGACTAAGGTTCCTTTATGCCTATCCTATGTGTTCTTGAATCCCACTACAGCTTTTGCCCCACCACCTCCATTGGAAGGCTATTCCAGGCATCCTACTCTCTCTGTGAAGAAATACTTCTTTACATGTCCTCTGATTTACCCACTCCAGCTTCATAGCATGTCACATGGTTCTTAAGCATCTTTTTTTCTGAAAAATGCTTCCTCTTGTATTCTTAGTTGTACCCATGAGGTATTTGAAAGTCTCTATCATATATCCCCTTTCTGTTCTTTCCTCCTGGGTGTACATATTGGGGTCCTTAGGTCTCTCCTCATATAGTCCCTGTTGCAGACGGTTCACCCTCGCTGATGGGCAAACAAAGAATGCACGGTAAATAAGAGCACAGATGGCCAACCCAGTGGTATAGAGGACTGAGGCACTGGATGCCTTACATCTCACCACACCAGTGACCCATGTTTGGAAACAAGCAAGGCCTGGGGGATAGGGCCTGGTGAGGAATGAGCAGCAGCTGGCAGCTCTCTTCTCCTGGATAGGGAGGTCGTCTCTCCCAGCCTTTAACCGCCACCATGTGGAGGTGTGATGGTGGTGCAGGCAGGGCATGGAGATGGGCCCTAAGCCGGGTGGGTGGAGTGGAGTCGGTCCAGGCAAAGGTGTGCATGCACGCCTCCACGCACTTGTCGACCTTGTCTTGGGGCTTCAGGGAACAAGGGAAGAAAACGTGGAAAAAAATTGGGGGCCGCAGCTGGATGAAGCCTCCCTGCATTGGCTCCAGTGATTCTGTTGGGCAGTAGAGAAGGTGCCCAAATGACCACAGAAGTCTGGTGTCGGATGGCCGACACAAGGTGCTGCTCTCTGTGGAGGATAAATGCTGTATGGAAAACAAATAGGAGTTCAGGCAAAAAGGTGACACAAAGGGAAGCAGCATGCAAATGGATGCCCAGATGGCACACAGTGTCTGCATGATTTTCTGTTAGGGGCTATCCACCTGCACCCACTGGATATATGTATGCGTATATATATATATATATATATATATATATATATATAAAATCACACATGGTCTATGTCTTCTGTTAGCACCCTTTGCAAACTGTGTGAGGGCCTTTCAGCACCATGCAATTCTGCTTAAAGTTGGACCAGCATAACATTCTGTGGTGATTTGCATATGTAGCCCATGATGCTTTGCATTGTGGGGTATGTGTAATTTTGTATTTTCTAAAACTTGGCTTCCCAGCCAAATGCCCTTTAGGGTAACCCTTGCCTCGGTGTTTGTGCACAGAGGTTCTTTGTCTTTAAATAGTTTTTATTTTAATGGGTTCACCACAATATATCCCAGGCACACTGCACTTGGGGTAGCCGGTCCATTCCACTGGGGTGTCAAACAGGCAGAGGCATACTGATGAGTCCTGGTAGAGAGAAACACGTGTCTAAGTCTTCTGTTAGCACCCTTTGCAAACTGTGAGAGGCCTTTCAGCACCATGCAATTCTGCTTAAAGTTGGACCAGCATAACATTCTGTGGTGATTTGCATATGCAGCCCATGATGCTTTGCATTGTGGGGGCATGTGTGATTTTGTATTTTCTCGAAACTTGGCTTCCCAGCCTAATGCCCTTTGGGGTAACCCTTGCCTCGGTGTTTGTGCACAGAGGTTCTTTGTCATATATATATTATCATTCTCAAAAAGAAGGGAAATTAGGGGCAAAAAACTCCATTTAATGCATTAGTTAGGGCTGTTCCACAGTGACAAAAGCGAGGAAATTTGGTGTTGAGGTTGAAAGCCCCCCTTGACCCCCCCCGTCCACATCCCCAACCGGCATTGGTGTGCACGTTGGGGTTGTTGGCCCTAACTCTCACCCCATCAGATGTGTGAAGAAGCAGAGGTATAGGAGAATGGGGTGAGGGAGCCGACAACAACGTGCACCTGTGCTTGAAAGGAGCGAAGAAAATCAAAACTCGCTTAACACAAACCTCGCTATTAAATTCTATAGGTTTAACTATTCTTTGAAATAATAGTGAATATAATGTGGTGGCAGGGGCACAGGGCCCTCCCACCACGTGATGTCTGTCACATAGTAACACAGTGCCCATAGCGCAAAATGGTATCCGCATGGTGAAGCAAAGCAAAACAGAAAGATATACAGTACTGTAGACACAAATGGTTAAAATAGCATAAGCATAGCGCAAATGAAAGCATAAAGGGTAATGCACATGGTGCCTTAGGCAGAGGAATGGTAAGTGGAACAGGTATGGAACCACAAGCGAAGTGGTAAGGGTAACGGTAATGTAAGTGCACAGGCTGGTTTCCCCAAAAGCTGCATAGAGAAGACAGAGAGTACAAAGAATGTATGCATAATAATGGGTCTGGAGCAGAAAATGAGGAGTTGGAATACTAAATTGCTTATATCTCAGGAACGTACAATGTAGAAAAAAAATTTAAATAAGTCATATGATGTATGACTTTCCTGGCTAGTTTTGTACTTAGTCCCGAAAAGTCCATTATCTACTTTCGTTTCCAAGAATCTACGGACCCTGAAAGGTGCGGCGGATGCCATAATGTTATCCTATGGGAAAAAAAGAGAAGTTCAGAGTGCGATAACTTTGGCTCCCTGTATTATTTTTTCACCAAACCACTGAAAGGCACACCTGTGGGAAGTTGGCTTTCTTCCCTCCAAATTTCAGTCCAAAGACCAAACCATTATTTTGCAGCAGGGTGGCAAAGGATTCCTGTAATGTGGCGGACACCGTAATGTTATCGTATAGGAAAAAGCATCAACTTTGGAGTGCCGTAACTTTGTCGCCCTGTAAAATTTTTTCACCAGCACAGTGAAAGGCACGTCTGTGAGATGTTGGCTATGATCCCTCCAAATTTCAGCCCAAAAGACCAAACTGTTCTTTTGCACCAGGGTGGCAAAGAATTGCTGTCATTTTGCCATAGCCTGGAAAAGTAGTGTCGCAATTTGCCAAAGCTTTCGTAAAAATTTGAGACACTTTCATGAGTGCGACACTACTTTGTGAAAGTACTTTTTCCAGAAACTTGAAAAACATATTTCTAGGGTGTTTAACCTCAAAACAAAGACATGCCTAGCATCCTCAGGGTCTGACTAGCTAAACACAAAAAGAATTGTGTTGCTAGAGGTCCCAAATTTAAATGCCAAACATTTTCTGATCACCAACTGAAAAAAATGGTGGATTGCGAAGTAAAAGGCCATTTAGAAAGTAAAAACTGCATTTGTGAAAGTGTTGAACTTTTGTTAACTTTTCCCATTGACTTATAATGGGAAACTGTTTTTAATAACTTTTGAACCATTTAATATTTTTCAGAAATCTTCAAAAGGCACATTGGGATGCTGGCCACATGCTCACTAAAGATTTTGGACCCGGTCGCGCAAACTGTGGAGCCTGTAGAACGACCAAAAGAATTGCAAAAAGCATAAATGCATGCTCAGATAATGCTTAATAACTCCCAGCCATATATCTGACACATACGAAAGTTGGCAGATCCCAAGAAGAATGGTTCCTGATATATTCCAAATTTCAGGCATATCTGTTGAACAGTTGCAAAGTTATTAAGGTGCAAAATTTTAGGTTTAATATGTAAATGGCTCCTCAACCTAACTATGGTAGCACTACTGTGCTACCATTATATATATATATATATATATGTATGTATATATGTATGTATCTAGTGGGGGTGCAGGTGGCATATATATAATCACCTCCCAGCCATGTATTGTGCAGGTGGCACGCACAGCATACCATGCACTAAAGTCCCAAGCGGCCACATCAGTCATGCACTGTTGCAGGCACCCACATTACTGACACCCTGTTTATTCCCCTCGCAATGGTATATGAGTGCAGAGTCTGCACAATTTTGTTGCCCTCCCTGGGCTGCCTCTACTCTGTCTATGTCCTTCCGGAGAAGTGGTCTCCAGAAGTGGACACTGTACTCCATGTGAAGTCTCACCAATGATTTATACAGTGGTATCACCACCTCCCTCTTTCTGCTGGTGATACCCCTCCTATGCACCCTAGCAGCCCACTGGCTCTCCCACTGCCTCGTCACACTGTTTGGCCACCTTTAGATCATTAGATATGATTACCCCCCTAGTCTTTTTAATTTTGTGTTAAACATCAGTACCACTCCCCCGTCTTGTACACCTCCCCTGGGTTTCTAAGCCCTACATGCATGATTTCACACTTCTTCACATTGAAACTTACTTACCACATTCTTGACCAGTCCTCAAGCTTTCCTAGATCCCTATTCATTTTTTCCACCCCCACTGGAGTGTCTACTCTATTGCAGATTCTAGTGTCATCTGCAAAAAGGCACACCTTCCCTTCCAGTCCCTCTGCAATATCACTAATAAATACATTAAAGAGGATAGGTCCCAGTGCTGATCCTTGTTGCACTGCACTGGTCACCCTCTATTCCTTAGAGTGAACTCCATTTACCACCACCCTCTGTCGCCTATCCCCCAACCAATTTCTTACCCAGTTTACCACTTTTGGACCCACTCCCAGGCTGTCCAGCTTGTTTACTAGCCTTCTATGTCTTATGGTGTTAAAGGCCTTACTGACATCTAGGTAGGCCACATCCACTGCTCCTCCTGATCTACTTCCCTAGACACCACGTCAAAGCAATCTATCAGATTTGTTTGACATGACCTCCCTGGTGAATCCACGCTGCCTTAGATCCTGTAAGTTGCTTATATCATGATATTCTACAGTCCTTTCCTTTCCTTCAGAAATGGTTCCATTAATTACCCCATCACTGAGGTCAGGCTGACTGGTCTGTAATTTCCAACTTCCTCACTGCTACCACTTTTGCAAGTGAAACTACATCTGTTCTCCTCCAGTCCTCTGGAACCACTCCCATCTTCAGTGAGTGGTTGAACAGGGCTGTCAGAGGTGTAGTCAGCACCTCTCTGAGCTCCTTCAATATCCTTGGATATAGCCCATTTAGCTCCATTGCCTTGTCCACTTTCAGATTTACAGGGTCCTTCAGGAATCTCTCCTCTGTAAATGGATGCATGCCCCCTTACCTTTCTTCAATCTCCTGTCACTTAAAGATCAAATGCACGTATTTCATAAAAAGCTTGATTTCCCTTTTTTTTTGTTAGCAGGAGAGACCCACTAAACTGAAAGCTTGTTTACAGGTGCAACCTGGGAGCACAAGGAAGTTAAGTGACTTGCTCAGGGTCACACAGTATGCAAATGGAGCTGTGGGATTCAAGCCCAGGTCTCCAGGTATGCAGCTCAGAGCCTTAAACCACTGCGCTATACTGTCTCCCTCATCCCTGTGTCATGATTAGTGTTTCCTGAAAATATGATGCTGTTTGGTTTTGTGGTTTTCTTTAAATCAGCATCTCTTAATGTGCTCTGCAGTAACTGAAAACAGTGAAGAAACAGTGAAGATGTTTCTGTCCCTGTCAGTGAGCAATGACATCATACCTGTCCAGTCTGCTGCTTCACCAATTAAGCCCATGATTGACTGAATACGCTGTTGCAGTTCCTAGTTAAAGCAGTCTGTAGAGCTAATTATTTTCACTCAAAGTTTATTACTAACCCAGCTGGTTTGTGTTTAGAGAGGTTAGCTTAAAATCATTTAGTTCTCATAAAAAGTTGATCATTTGGGGTTCAGTGATTAACTGAAGTGGTATGAATGAATGTCTGTGAGAAATTACCTTGTCTGTATCACAGATGTCAGTTCTCTGTCATCAAAACTATGCATTCTCACCAACTGGGTGGCACTGAAGGTTGAAGCGCTGGACGCCACACCTTGTGCCATGCCAGTGACTCAGGTTCAGGAATGGACAGGGGTTGCTGAGGGTCAGTAGGGAAGGGAGAGGAATGAGCATCCAGAGGACTGGTCTCCTCTTCCTGGGGTGAGATTCAGGGATGCCCGGTGTCCTGGCAGTTTCCGATGGAAATCAGAAACACTACAGGTTCACCGGTCGACATAAGGGGTGGAGTGCAGCAGACACCAGCAGGGCAGCCATGCACAGGCATCATTGCATGCCACAATCCTGGGTGAAAAACAAGTAAAAACCCCCAACCTCAAGGATAGGTGAAGCACCTCTGCCTGAACCACACTCCCAATACCAGGCTCTCCTCTCACGCCCCACTCGCTCAGCCAGCACTCTACACTATAGATAGGCGTGCTGGACATAGAGTGGCTCTCCCAGGGGTTCAGATCCGGGGCTATGTTGAGATGAGTGAGGAAGAGGCTGAAGAGTCTCAGGTGGGAGGTAGAGATCGATGGCTAGAGGATGCCAGAGAGAGTTCCCCGAGGAGGGTGAAGAAACAGAATTTGAAAAAACAAACAAATTATGCATTCTATTCTGGCTATATAACATAGGGTTGTTTAATGGATATAAAATAAATCTACATCCCATTAGTTCATAGAAGCAGTGTGTCTTTGATGCAGCCTCAATAAATATGTTCATGTGGTAATGTTGTTTACATGTCAGATTGACAAATCTGTGACTGCCACACTCTGTTATTTCAGGAACATGTTCTGTGGGAACTCATAAAATTCAGTTCTTTGAGGGTTTCTGTGTGAAAATACATCATGTATGTGTATAACTAGAAATGCTATTTGGCATCCTGATGCCCATGTCTCCTACCCGATAGTTGGGGCAGCAGCTCTGTGCTTCCCCTTTCCCCTGCCCAAAGCCCCTGTCTCCTGCCCTCATATGAGGCTGCTGTCCTGCTTCCCACTGTCTTCTCCCACACAGTCAGGGCTGCTGTACCCTGCTGTCTCCTGCACATACAGTTTAGGCTGCAGCACCCTGCTACCGTCTGTCCCCCACCCTAACACAAGATGAAAGTATTTTTTGTATCTTTCTGTTGGGTAGTTTGGGGCATTGACCAAAGGATCTGATTCTAGCGGCAGGGAGCAGCATGGTGCAACAACTCTAACTGTGGGGGCAAGAGGCTCTATGGTGCAGCAGCCACAGTGGTGTCAGAGGATAGAGGACAGCATGGTGCAGAAACCTTGATTGCGGTGCAGGATACAGTGGGGAATCAGGGTACAGCAACCCTGACTGTGTGATGGGGTGCACATGGTGCAGCAGCCCTGCCCATTTGGGGCAATGGAAGTGCCTGGGGTAGCATGGTGCAGCAGCCCAAACTGTGAAGGCAGTGGTCCTGGGACTCTAGGGCTTAGCGAGCACAGCAGCCCTGTCCGTGGAGAAAGGAAAAGGGCAACAGGTGCATTGACCCTAACTGTGGGAGTAGGGGACAGAGGGAAGTGGGTGCAGTAACCTCAACTGACAGGCAGGAGACAGGGGCATCAGGATGCCATATAGTATTTCTAGTTATACACATACATGATGTATTTTCACACAGAACTCCACGAAGAACTCAATTTTATGAGTTTATACAGTACATGTTCCTGAAATAGCAGTGTTGCAGACACATGTTTGTCAATCTGACATAAAAACAAAATTGTTCTCACATGAACCTATTTATTGAGGCTACATCAAAGACACACTCCTTCTATGAATTAATGGAATGCAGATTTATTTTATATCCATTAAACTCTGTGTTATATAGCCAGAATAGAATGCAGAGTTTTGATGACAAAGAACTGACATCTGTGATACAGACAAGGTAATTTCACAAAGACATTCATTCATGCCACTAAAATTCAGCACTGCACCCCAAATGATCAACTTTTTATGAGAACAGAAAGATAGATTTTAAGCATATCTCTCTAAACACAAGTCAAATGGGTTAGTAAAAAACTCTGAGTGAAAACCATTACCTCTACAGACTGCTCTAACTAGGAACTGCAATAGCTTATTCAGTCAATCAGGGGCTTAATTGGTGAAGCAGCAGGTTGGACAGGTATGATGTCATTGCTCACTGACATGGACAGAAACATCTTCACTGTTTCTTCACTGTTTCAGTTACTGCAGAGCACATAAACAGATGCTGATTTAAAGAAAACCACAAAACCAAGCCACATGCTATTTTTAGGAAACACTAATCATGACACAGGGACATGTATTCAAGTGAATTCAAGCTTTTTATGAACTAGATGTGCACTTGATCTTTAACTGTGGTCCCTCGCCTTCCCCTTCCTCTGTGAACACTGAACAAAAATATTTGTTCAGGATGCCTGCTTTTTCTTGATCCCCCTCCACACATTCCTTCTCTTCCCTGTTTAGCCTTACAATCCCTCCCCTGTTTTTTCTCCTTTCACTTCCATATCTGAAAAATATCTTATCCACTTTCTTTACTGTCTGTGTTATTTTCTCCTCTGTTTGTTCCTTTGTGCTCCTGACTGCTTTTCCTGCCTCCCTCTGCATCTTGTGATACACCTCCCTATCCTCCACCCTCTTGTGTCTCCTTATACATCCTGAATGCAAACATATTTGACCTTACCTTCCCAACCACCTCTTTTGAAAACCATAGCCATCTCTTTTTCCTCTTGCTTTTGCTTACTTGCCTGACACAGAACTTTTTGCCTTCCCTATGGCCCCTTTTAGTGTTACCCACTGTTTCTCCACTCCATCCATGTCTCCTCCCACCACCACCAGGGCATCCCTGAGGCATTCCCCCAAATTTGTAAAGTCGGCCCTCCTAAAATCCAAGACCCTTGCCTTAGTGTGGTTTGATTCCGGCTCAGTAGTTATATTATACCACACTCTACTGTGATCACTGGAACCCCGGTTGTCACCCACCTCAATGTCTTCAATACTGTCCCCATTGGTGAGTACCAGGTCTAACACTGCTACCTCACAAGTGGGCTCCCTTACCGGTTGCCTGAGGAATGACCCAGCAGGTAGTCCAGGATGTCCCTGCTCCAGCTGAAGCTGCAGCTGCAGCTGAGATGCTCAATACACATCCGGCAGATATTGAAGTCCCCACCAGCAGCACCCCCCAGTTGCCATCTTTTGGATGTCTTCTACCAGTACCTTATCCATCCCCCATGCTGGAGGTCTGTAGATTATGCCAGTGTGAACAGTGGTTCTGTTTCCTGTCTCTGGGTAACCCACAGTGCCTCCGCTCCTCCCTGTATTCCCTGTGTCTCTGTAGATTTTATGCTATCGCTTCATAAGGAACCATTCCTTCAATTTCTTACCCTCCCTGTTCTTTCTGAACAGAGTATAGCCTAGTATGGCTACATCCCAGTAATGGATCTCATTGCAGCATGACTTGGTGATGGCAACAATGTCCAGGTCAGCCTCTGCCATAATGGCCACAAGGTCCTGGATTTTATTTTCCAGACCTCTAGCACATGTGCACATGGCCTTCAAATTCTTCTGTCACCCTTCTTGTCAGTCCCCTTTTCCCTTTTGCCTACTGTCCTTATCCCTTCTGCATTCATTCCCACCCCATCTCATTTGTAACATATGCACATCTTTTAACATTACTTTTGTTTATATTATGTAATTTTTCTAAAAATTCAAAGCCCACAATCAACTAATAAAGGCTTTATTAGGTGGGCACTGTTTTTGACTTTCAGCAAAGTGGCCTCTAAAATGTAACAAATTGGAAGTTAAACAACTCTTCCTGGCCAGCCCACTGGAGCAGCAATAGTGTAACTGCCTGTGACGCAGATAACCCAAGTTTGGTAGTTAGATCTGGAGTCGGAGGGCTGGCCAAGGGGGGAGGAGTAGCATTCGAGGGACTGCTCTCCTTCTCTGAGGGTGGGGAGACATGGATCCTGGTGCTCCTATGACACCTGTTGGAGACCAGGAGTTGAGCACACTGATCAATCGAGACATACTGCAGGTGTGGCAGCTGTCGAAGCACGTCAGACAGGAGTGTGTGACATATGTCATGACAGCATTGCATGTCCGCAGCAAGGGGGCAAGGAAACAGAAAAATGGCACTGACCTGTAGGACAACACTGTTCTCCTACAGGCCCAACACTAGCTATCCAGGCACAGATATGTGTGAACTGGATGCTGTCTCTAGTGGGGTTTGGGGGACCCTGCCCTCGCCACCAGGGGTAAGTCCTGGGGGAACAGCCTAATAAGTAAAGTCTTGGAGGATGTCATGGTGACAGGGCTGGGAAGACTGGAGGATGGGGCCAGTCAGTGCAGAGCAGATAAACAAATAAAAAAAAGACACTTCCATTCACTTCAATGGAGAGCACTCTAGACTCTGACATCATGGAACACTGATGCATGAGATGCAGCTGACTGATCAGGAATTAGACACTCCCCATAGTCCTGTCACCAACCTTCTCATGGACTTACCAGTTGTCCACCACTTGCCCAAGAGTACACATGCCTGTGTGTCTGTGTATGTGGGGGGTGGGATAGGCTTGGGATATTTTCCTTTAGTTTTCTCCTAAGATGACTGCACACAATGACAAGCACACATGCGTGTGGTGCCACACATACGAGCCAGTGTCTGACAGCAACCCATAGCCTTCTAGAGTGCTAGCATGTGCTACCAGTTGGTCTCCATCTTGTGGCAGTCTTGCAGCAAAATGTAAAGTCTCCCCACCCAGAAGGAGGAGCATTGTCCCTGGGACATTCAATCCTCACTCCCCCTACAAGCCCCAATGACCAGTGCTTGTTCACAAAAACTGGTTACCAGCACTGGAGGCATCAGCCGTATTGATGCTCCAATGGGCTGGCACAAAGTCATTGTCTTATTTGAAATTTTCTTTTTTCCTGACCTCGTTCTGAATACACCAGCATAGAAATGGGCCAGAGGATACAACTGGCCAATCTGAGTCAGGCCTGGGGCACAGTCAACCGATAATGTACATCCCTGGTTTTAACAGCAGTTCCACCTGCCTATGAACTCTAACATCTCTAAGGACTTGAAGCTGCATGAGGAAAAATATCTAATAGCTGATTCTTTTATAGAAATATCTATGTGACCCTAAGAAAACACATTCCACCATTCTCTTTCTGACAGAGTACTGACACAGCACTTTTCCCTGATTTCCTTTGAGACTGTCTAGTCTACCTCCACAGCACACACTAAATCATTCTTTTAGTCATAACCACTCAATAACTCACATTTGACCACGTCATGTGTTGTAGTATAGTCCTGAATTTGCAGTAGCTCTTGTTCCTAATACTTGTTAGTTCTTTCTGTAGCTGCATTGAGGGCACCATTATCCCAGAGAATTATGTTCACAGACGCCTGTAACCAACTGGGATTATGTAAAGTAGATTTGATTTGGTTTACATATGGCCAGCTGGTATTTTAATACATTTTCAAAAGTCACTGCTAATTAAGATGATAAGCTAGCATATCCCCAAACATCAGAACACCTGGAAGTACCACTAAGTGTATTGTAGGGGCAAAAATAAACAGAGCCCAATATTCAAAGGTTAGCACATGTGGTAACATGGTTAGTGTGCACTGTACCTGGTTTATGTGAGCGATCCTGGTGGCCCATATTAAGAAGCCCCAGGAGCACCCTGCTAGCTAGCTGCACCAAAACAACAAAACACCACTGCATCTAGGAAAATGAGGGGGTCCTCTCATGCATATCGGCATAGCAATATATTCAAAGCTTTGTGGTGGCAATAAACAGCTCTCCAAGCACTGCTGTTTACTTCCGCTCCAAACTACCTCTTAACTGCATGCTCAGCATGAAGGCAGAGCAACTATATTGCAGCCACCCTCCCTCCTCCCATTTGAGGACTCATAAAGAAACTCTGGTGGCATAGTGGTCCCCCAAGTGTATTCTAATCATCCCTGGTTGTCTACTGTGACCCCACCACCACCTCAATCACTCCTTAGAGCTGCTATTAAATTACACTGATGGTCCTGTGGTTCCCCTCACCTCCAATTGCTCCTCAGATCTCTTATGACATTACCTTGATGGTCCAGTTTGCCCCCCACCTGACCCACCCACTGACATCCTTCCTCCTGGCACACTTCCCTCACCCTGGTGACTGGCACTCCTTCAAGCTTGATACAGCAACTGGCACAGCCCTCCTCTCCCCTCTGGGCTGCCCACTGTGTGAGCTATCAGTGAGGTGTACAGTACAAACAGCTTCCTACTGTATGTGTTGCTCACTGATAGCTCATATGGCAGCCAGCCACAGAAATGAGAGGGCTGTGCTGGTCACCATATTGAGCCTGGAGGAGTGCTGCCCAACAATGTGAGGAGGGTGCTAGGAGGTGGGATGTCAGCGAAGGCGGGCCAGGTGGGGAGACATACTGGACCACCAGGGTGGGTAATAAGCCTTGGGGTGAAGGGGAACCACTGGACCACCAGGATTATTTAATACCAGCCTGAGAAGCAGTCACAGGTGGAGGGACCACTGTATCAACAGGATAATTTAATTACAGCTATGAGGAGCAACTGGGTGTAGGGAACTACTGGACCACCAGGGTAATTTTATAGCAATGCTGAGGAGCAATCAGGGGTGGAGAGGGTCACACTAGACCACCTGGGATGCTTAGAATTCTCTCAAGGAGATTACCTCCAAAAACCATACAAACACTACAAACAGGTATCTGCCTCTATCTCTGATATCAAACAAAGAGGCAGAAGACACTGCAGAGCAGGACACTGCAGCACAGGAGCTAGCACAACAAAACTCACCCAAATTAAGAAACAAAACAAAAAAGCAAAAATACCAAAAACTCTGATCATAGGAGACTCCATGATTCGGGAGTTGATACCCATCTCCAGCCAGGGTAATGGTCAGATGTCTCCCAGGTACATCAGCATGGAGAGACACTGCCGCATTGCTAAATTGTTTGCAAAGCAGGAGAAAACATTGATGTCCTAGTACACATAGGGACTGATGATCTCACCAGCCGGTCAGTTGTGGAGACCAAGGAACACCTGACCAGGCTGGGTGACAAACTATCATCCATTTCATCCAGCATCTCCTTCTCTGAGATCCTGCCAGTCTGGGAGAGGGGAGCAGATGGACGGAAGGTCAGAGAAGGGGAGATAGGGGAGCTAAACACATGGCTCAAGGGCTGGTGACAGGAAAAAGGACACAGATTTGTAGGGAACTGGCAACAGTTCTGGGAGTCGAAAGTTCTTTAAATTTGATGGACTGCATCTGACTAAGGAGGGAGTCAGTGCATTGGGGCAGAAGTTTGATGTCTTTGCAGAACATTTAAACTAGCAAATGGGGAGAGGTGCAGCACCCCATACGTCGAATGGGAAGAACACCCTCCCCTCAGCTAGTGGTCAAACAGGGATTCAGCATGTTTGCAGTTCATTTGCATCACCAGGTAAGAAAAAGGTTTGTCTCCCCATACGACACACAGGATAAAGCCAAACCTCACCCAACAACTAACACACCAAAAATCTGGCCAATGGGAAATCATGTACACAAATGCTCACAGCCTGGAAATAAGATCTCAGACCTGCAGGCAATAATGTCAGAGGCTAAACTGGACATAGTTGCAATTAGCGAGATGTGGTTTACCAGTAACCACACTTAGGAGACTTCAGTACCAGGCTATATATTGTTCAGAAGAGACCGAGGTGCAAAAGGGGAGGACTGGCCCTGTATGTCAATGAAAATATCAAGCTACAGAAATTCAGAATACACATAGGGAGCCAGAAGAACTATGGGTCACCCTGGAAACAGGTAATGGGACAGCCATAAGAACTGGGGTTGTCTACAGGCCCCCAGACCAGGGAGAGGACATAGACACATTACTGTTAGAAGATATACAAAACATGACAGCTAAAGGGGAGGTTCTGATAATGGGAGACTTCAACATGCCGGATACAGATTGGTCAACACCAGCAGGAACATCTGCCAGAACTAGACACATAGTGGATTCCCTGCAGGGGGAGGGCCTCAAACAACTGGTACAGCAACCCACAAAAGACAGGGCTATCCTAGATCTAGTACTGACTAACAAGGAAGAGATCACAGATCTCCAGGTAGAAGGTCACCTGGGGGCCAGTGACCATCACATGGTATGGTTCAATTTGGCTACTACATCTAAATCATCCCATTCCAAGGCAAAAATATGGGACTTCAGAGGAGCTGACTTTGATTAGATGGCCAACAGAGTTAAGCTAGCCCTGGCAAAAAGAAACACAGGTGAAGGGGTACAGGCAAAGTGGGCAAGCATTAAGGATGCAATACTTGAAGCAACATCCCATTGTGTTAGACAGAAAAGGAAGTGCAAAAGAAGAAGAAAACCACTTTGGTTCTCAAATACAGTAGCAGAAAAGGTCAGAGCCAAAAGGCTGGCCTTCAGGAAATATAAGGGAACACAGCGGGATGAAGATAGGGAGACATACCAAACTGCCCTAAGGGAAGCAGGGAAGGCAGTAAGGCAGGCAAAGTCCCAAACTGAGGAAACACTAGCACGAACAGTAAAGAAGGTGACAAGACTTTCTATAGATACATTAGTGAAAGGAGAAAGTCCAAAGGGTATTGCTAAGTTTAATGGAGAAAAGGAGCATGTGAGGAGGAGGACCTTTAAAGGCATCTATCCTAAATAGATACTTTTGCTCAGTATTTACTGAAGAGAAGGTAGGGCAGGGCCCACAGCTCAGCATCATGGACACAGGGGGAGGAGGTGAGCACTACTTCCTTCACAAAGAAAGGGTCCTACAAGAGCTTGCTAAGCTCAGGAGTGGATAAGGCAATGGGACCTGATGGCATACATCCCAGGGTACTTAAGGAGCTAAAGGTGGAACTAGCAGAGCCATTAGCAGAACTGTTTAGTGAGTCTCTGAGCACAGGAGTGGTCCGAGAAGACTGGAGAAGGGCTCATGTGATCCCGCTCCACAAGAGTGGTAGAGGGAGGAGGCGGGGAACTACAGACCAGTCAGTCTTACCTCAGTAGTGGGCAAGATTATGGAGGCACTCCTTAAGGAAAGGATAGTGCAACACCTGGAATCCATAGGGGCACAGGATCCAAGACAGCATGGGTTTACAAAAGGAAGGTCCTGTCAAACTAATCTCATAGATTTCTTTGACTGGGTAACTAGAGTGGTGGACCAAGGGGAGCAGTTGATGTCACCTACCTTGACTTCAGCAAAGCTTTGACACTGTTCACATAGAAGATTGATAAATAAGCTGGGTAGGCTCGGTGGGTCAGAAGTTGGTCAACTGGGTGGCAAACTGGTTGACGAGCAGAAAGCAGAGAGTGGTGGTAAATGGTATACAGTCAGAAGAGATGCAAGTCACAAGTGGGTACCTCAGGGATCAGTCCTGGGGCCAGTCCTCTTCAACATCTTCATTAGTGACCTTGCAGATGGACTAGAGGGTAAGGCTTGTCTGTTTGCAGATGACACCAAGATCTGCAACAGAGTAGATGATCCAGATGGGTGGGCAGAATGAAAGAGATCTGGATAAACTAGCAAAATGGTCAGAAGAGTGGCAACTGGGATTTAATGCAAAGAAGTGCAAAATCATGCACATAGGGAAGAGAAACCCTGAAGCCACCTATAGGCTGGGAGAGGTTGCTAGCAGTCACAAAGGAAGAAAGAGACTTGCATCATCATCACTGATGACCTGAAATCATCAAGCAGACCTCTAAAGCAGTAGGTAAGGCTAGGGGGTGTTAGGGTGTATTAGTAGGGTACCACAAGCCGAAAGAGGGAGGTAATAATCCCTCTTTACAAGACACTGGTTAGGCCCCATCTGGAGTACTGTGTGCAGTATTGGAGGCCACACCTTCACAAGAACATTAACCAAATTGAGGCAGTCCAGAGAAGGGCAACCAAAATGGTGCAGGGACTGCATCAGAAGACATATGAGGACAGATTAACAGAGCTCAATATGTATACCCTTGAGCAAAGGAGGGAGAGAGAGGTGATATGATCAAGGCATTCAAACACCTTAAGGGCATTAACAAGGTGAAAGAGTCTAACATGTTTAAATATAAGAAAAATAGCAGGACAAGAGGACACAGCATGAGATTAGAGGGGGGGCCGATTAAGGGGGAATGTGAGGAAATTCTTTTTCACAGAAAGGGTGGTGGATGCATGGAATGGCTTACCACAAGAAGTGGTGGCTATGAATACAGTGCAGAGCTTCAAACAGGCATGGGATAGGCATAAGGGAGCAATACAAATGACTATGAATATTTAGGCCACTGACAGAGCAAAGGCTGATGGCACATTTATAAGGTAGAAAAAGAAATGGGCAGACTGGATGGGCCTTGCGGTCCTTATCTGCCGTCAACTTCTATGTTTCTATGTTTCTATGGAGTGTGGGAAAGTCACAATAGACCACCAGGAATGCTTAGAAAATGCTTGGAGGAGCAATCAGAGGCTCACACTAGACAACCAGGGGTTACATTTCATAAGTGGCAGTGATGCTAAGAGGCTGCTGTGCCCCATGCAAATTGTTTCATAGTAGGAAATAAATGGACCCTTAGCTTTGTGCATGCCCTGTGGATTAATTTGCATGTTTGGGCTGATAATAGCCCACAGGGGTTTTGGTGCTATCCTGTTTTTGGTGTCACTATTCCCTGTGAGCTACATACAGCCCAGGTCCATGTCAGGGCAGTGCAATTGCACATAGAGCTGCACCACCATGGCCTGATAGTCCATTAGATAGCACTGTTCGCTATCAAACTGAATATAGCAGCAGCCGCGGTAAGCACAGCTGTAAGCACAGTGCAAACATCTGGGATGCACTTGTGCATTTGTCTGAAAATCCATCCCACAGTGTCCAAAAACATGGTGACAAGGTTTCAAGTACTACCAAATATCCATTAATGAGCAACTATACTGTCTAAAGTTGAAAGTAACTTTAGAAAGTAGTCACCAGCCACTTTTTTAATTTGATGCACAGTACTTTTTTTTTCCCCTTTGGCTAATTAAAAGATGTTCTACATGAGTACTTTACCTTGTAGCTGACATATCCAGTTCTAGTCCCCTTCATACCTCATCATGACTGTGACTAGAGATGCTGCATCATACTTAAACTTTGCTGGCAAAGTTGGTTTGACATTGGGTTACTTTGCATTTAGAGAAACTTCAATGTTTGTGGAATAGCAATAGGGAGAGATGGGGTACATAGTGCTTGGGTAACTTGTAGTACTTTTTGTAGCTTTACTCTATTCCCACCCTTGAGTAGTAGTAGGTAGGTAGTAATCTGTAGGGAATGGAAGGCCCAGGAGCAAGGGTGAGAAGAGCGCCGGATAAGGAGAAGGAGGGGATGGTGGTGATGAAAAACACTCCCTAAGCAAGGGAGGCGTGTTAAAGGAGGGCTTATGTAGAGGCTGTGGGAGGAGTTATTCCCCACATTGAACCTCAGGCAAGCCCTCCCATTCACGAATTCCTGACAGTTGCACCAACTTTGCCAGTTCGTTTTTTTTAAACAGTTTCAAGAAAGGCTGCCAGTCACCCCCACCCACTGTGCCACCAACAACCATCCCCCTCCCACTACACAGGCCCTTTAATGTTAGTTTCTCCCACCCTGCCACCCTCTGCAGTGAAAAAAAACCACCTCCTCCTCCCTCTGACCAAGTATGTCCCCAAGAAAGTGATTTCATAATATATACACTGACTGAATCCTTTGAGTCCCTTTCCTCCTGCTCTCCAGAAATGATTTCCCCGCCTCCACCCACCCAACTCAAGCATGAAAAGTATCCCCTACCCAACCACCTTCTGACCCCCACCTCCATCTTCCCCTGAGCACCCCAAAATGTCATTTCTGTGTACTTGCAATAACAATGAAAACCATCCCACTGCAGACTGAGATGTCCGCTCTGTCCAATGTGAGTGTCGTAAATGCAATGAATGAATTAGGCATGGCCTAGCTAATGAGTAACCAAATTGGGTATTGCAGGTAACAAGTTATTTTTAGCCAGGTAGGTTAGTTTGGGTAAAGTACTACCCTAGTGGCATAAGAAAACAAAGTATGGGTCGGTGTTCTGTGTTGAGTAGTAGGTCAGGTAGTTGAGCCCAGGTTGCATTCTTTCTTTATATTCCCAGTTTGTGCGTAGTAGGCAAGCTCTGCTGCACTAATGCCTAGACGACTGGTGTTCCTGACATCAGATGGCTCACCTGTGACCATCTGAAGCCAGCATATGCTGATGCCCCTGCAATAACAGTGCACATCCAAGGGGCAATATGAGGGGCAACAATGTGTGAGCGAGCAGCACAGACACCAGTAGCGCTAGCAACAAGACACTGAGTCAGTCAAACTCAATCATTTGAGCATGCAGCATGCATGAACTACCAGATTGAGAAAAAAAAATTAAAAAAGAAAGCATGAAAAGAAAGAAATCATAGGAGGATCTGTAAACAAAACCTAAATAATATTGTCTCTTGGGCACTTCAGCTCAGCAGCACTTGCTGAGTGCATCAGGCTAACCTTATTGTCTGTTGAGGTGTGCTTATAATCCAGGGCAGCCTGTGACTGAAAGAGGAAGGGATGTGTGGGGGGGGGGGGTTCTTGCAATTTGCTGGCTGGGTCTGGTCACATTTTGGTGCTGCTTGCTGCAGTTGGATTGTGCAGTGTGCAAGAGCAGGCAGTTCAGTTCCAGTTAGCTAGGCTGCCACATGGCAGAGGGGGTACCCCAAAACAAAAAAACTATAAATTAAATTAATTAATCCAGGGCAGGCTTGTGCACTGTTGGTATTAGTTAGTTTTATCATTGTTCCTGTTTGGGAAACAAACAAAAAAGATTTTAAAAAAATGATAAATGCTCTGTTAGTGGAGCTCATCTAGGTATATTTTTTTAATTGTTTCTGCTTGTGGAAGCAAAAAAAAGAAAATATCAAAATAAATTAATTCATTGCAGGCTAGGGCTCTGTTAGAGGATTTTTTTAATAATCCCGCCTTACCTAGCTGAAAGGGATCAGCTGCTTCTTTCTTTCAGGCAGCATAGCAGTCCAAGCAGTTGAGTTCAGTAAAGCAGCCACCTGTATCATTTAATTCTGACTCTACGATTATGAATGCCTATGGTCCAGCGTTTCTGAAGAGAAAGAGAAAAATTTTAAGAAAGAAAAATAAACATATTTGATTTTCCTTCGTGGACTTGTTCAAAGCACCACCACCCCCCGGCACTAAAAAAAGGGGCCTTTTTTCATGATGCAGTGTGTACAGCATCCTAGATCTTGCCCCACACCTAACTGTAAAATGAAAGTGGACATCCCCACTGTCGAGAGGTGAACCTCACCTGGTCTATATAAACCAGGGATGGTAAAAGAGATATCCTGGTATACAATGTATGCCCCCCTTTAGCTATCCATGCTGCTACCCACCTGTTCACCCATTTCCATGCCCTTTCCACTGCCCTGATGTCCCTAGCATGCTGCCACACCATCCTGGATATTATTTCTGACCATGCTACCCTATCTTTAGGCCACCATTCTTTTATGACCCTCAGATCCCTCTCTATATCCTTGTATAATGCCCCCCACAGCCGATCCCCTAAGTCGTTCCCACCCAAGTATAATACTAACAAATCCAGTCTCATGCTCCAGACACCTTTCCAGTGCACTCTAATTTTATTCTGGTCCTGCCCCAGTTGCTTTCCTCCTGAATGAATAGCGGCCCGTTTCTTTGCCCAATATATGTACAAAGGCCCAATGATCCACACCTATCTGGTCCTTCTCTGCCCTGTTGGGGATAAAATTGACAAACGTTACAACATCTTCCTCACATATCTTTCATAACAGTTCGATTTCCATCTCCCCACCTTCTTCAGTTCCTCCCCTGAAACCCCTCTTGCCACCAACTCAGATGCTGTGCCGATTCTAAATGGGGTCCTCCCATAAATGCCATCCCCTTCTTTAAAGCTCCTGTCACCTGGTAACACGGACTGCCTTCCCATCCTTGTGCATGAAGAACTGGTTGCCCCTTCAGCGTCATCTCCTGTAATCCCATAGGAAGCCACCGGGCAAACCCCTTGACTGCCTGTTTGTGCATTACGACTTCCATCCCCACTCCCAACTGGTCCGTCTTTGATTGCTTCAACCATATCACTACCCAATCTGTGCCCCAATTTATATCATTTCCCCAGAGGCCCCCTTTTCCATCCTTCTTGTTTTCTGCCACTTTACCCACTGTAAAAGCTCCCTTTGCCATTAACATGAATATGGCCTCGAATAGACAGGCCTCAAATTCTGAAGTGCATATCTGACCCAGGGCCCCACTAACCTCTGGAGTGCCATCCCGTGACTGGTTTCCAGTATCTCCCACCTTCCTTTCCTCCTCTACCAACCCATCAACATACAGCAGATTGCCTTGAATTCGTTTGGCTCCATCCATCCCCTAACACTGCATGCCCATCCAATCAGTGGCTCAGTAGGTAGCACACTCGCCTCTGAGGCCGGGAGATCAGAGGGCTGTGGGTTCAGTTCCCACATCTGGCACTTTGGTTAATACCCCATTACTGACACTGTAGTGCAATATGAGAGGGGTGCTGCACTTCTGAGGTGCCGTCTTTCAGATGAGACATTGAACCGAGGTCCCATCTGCCTGGATTGGTGGTAGTTCAGGTGGATGTTAAAGATTCCATGGCACTTATCGAAAAGAGTAGGGGAATTTTTTATTGAACAAAACTTCAAGACAAAACAGAAAGGAGAAAAACAAAAGACAAATATCAGCAGAATTACATACAAAGCATTACGTGAAAAAAGCAACAACCCACAAATATACCCCAACTTACCCAAACAAGACAAAATCCCACTAAAACACCCCAGACCCCCATTATTAAACATATAAATGATACAGATCCAAAAAAAATGGGTATCACAAAGTGAGACAGCTGTGATCCACAGAAGACTTTATCACAAGCACCCTAGATAAGTAGAAGCAACAAAAAAACAGGGAATATATCTCATCCCACATCACCCCCACCAATCGCTGCATAGGAAGAATAATGCCTTCCAGCATATCAATAACACCGAGCATCCACATAGCGATCAGGTAGAAATCTGTAAAAAAGGAACTGCGCGCCAGCCCCTCCACTAGTTTTGTATCAGAGGTCTTGATAAAGCACGTTATTCTTTAACATAAACCATATGGATTTCCTGCTCTATTTTGAGTTTTTTACCCAATAAAGGTAACTGTTTCTGATGCAACACAAATTGACATCTTGTCTGCCAAATTACCCATTTTATGATAGCCAACACCACTCTAGTTGTCCCCTTATGATAACCCCTCCACACTTCCTGACCATACTGTCCATATATTAAGGTCTCATAATTCATGTCTTGCAACTGTGAGATACCCCAAGAAGAAGCCAATAACTGCCATAAATCTCTGATATACCCACACTGAAAAAAAAAGACATGTCACTGTTTCAGTATCTACCCCACAACCCTCCCTCAAACATGACCTCTCCATAATATTCTTATGAAAATGATTCCTCTGAACGTTTAATCTAGAATGACAACAGAGCCACACGAGTTCCACACCTTAGGAGCGACCCTATATTTGGTCAGTCGTCCAAGAACCTCAGAAAGCACTACTGACTCCGGCAGAACAAGATAGGGATCTACAAAACACACTGAACATAGGATTTGTTGATATTCAATTTTCCTGGTGTTGTGCAAAAGTTCTAAAGTGGTAACATGCCAAACTTTTAACTTTCTATAGACTTCCATCAAATAAGGGTCATACCTTGCAGAATACCCTGAAATTTCCCCAGTGCAGGATCTCCACTGCTGCCAAAAATAGAGGCATTGTAATTTAATGGGGGACCCAGTCTATTTGCTTCCTCAGTAAAATTGGCACAAGATTAGCATAATGGAAAAAAGAATATCACTGGATTCAACATATAAGGCCACCTTGAGCAACTTGCCTCAAGTGCAGTTTCGTTTTATAGGGTTCAGCAGCTCCCCAAAGCAATTGGAAAGTCACACTATACATCCTCACCTCTAACTTAACCAGCAAAGGATAAAGCTGGCTAACATGTAAGAAAAGAGGTACAATAAAAGTCTTATACTTGTAAATTCTTATTTTTTTGACAGGGTAGCCCTTCCATCTGCCTACTTTCTCATCAGCATAAGACAAGGCCAACTCCCAGTTCATACATGCCAAATCAGGAGCTCCAAGCCAAAAGCCCAAGACTTTAATCTGCGTTTCAGTGATGGGGATACCCCCAGTTGCCTGCTGAGCAGTACTCAGAATATGAATACCCACAGCCTTACTTTTTTGTTTGTTTATTTTAGAGCCAGAAATGACAAAAAAGGTGCCCACCACCGCCATGGCCAGCTCCCCAGATACCCAGTCTGCCAGCAATATATTAGTATCAGCAGCGAAGCCAAGGCAACGGAAAAGAAACACCCTCAATCCCTGAATGGGTGAAATTTCAGGTCCCCATTCAATATCCTCAATAAAGGGTCTAAAGAAATACATAGAAAAGAGGGCTCAAAGGGCACCCTGAGAACCCCCCTGGATCCTCACATAGTTCCCTAGTCTGCCATTCACCAGGGGACTAGAAGAAGCCTTTTATAAATAATCTTAAACCAATTAAGAAAAACACCTGGAATACCATAATGTTTCAACACCTGGAACAAAAATCTATGAGGAACCTCATAAAAAGCCTTAGCCTGGTTCAGCAAAATCAAATACCCAGACACCCCAGAGCCATCAAAAGCTTCTCTCAATATTCTTGCCACGTCTCCCATATTACATTGGGGAATGGCACAAGTTTGACTAGGGGAAATTACCTCCTGGGCTACCCATGACAAATGTTTGCACAAAATTTTGCACAGGATTTTCCAGTTCACATTAATAAGACTGATAGGCCTCCAATTCTGAAGGTCTACTCGGTCTCTTTTTTTGTATAAAAAATATCAAAAGGCTATCTGCCAAAGCTGATGGAAAAGGGACCAAACCAGATAAAATATCATTATATACAGTCACCAAAACTGACTTAACAGTCCCTTAGATTTTTATAAAATTCCTGAATACCATCTGGGTCAGAGAAGACCCAGTCTGTAAACTACTCAATCACCCGCCACCTCCTTTTTGGGAGATGGGGAAGTCAGGCCCATTTTATCAACCTCTAACAACTCAGGGATCTCCAGCCAGCTAAGAAAATCAGTAATTCCAGGAAGAGGTGGAGCATTATCACAGAAGGAAGCCTCCACAAAATCCTGGACAACACCCCTATCACATGCCCAGTAACAACCACTACACCAGAAGCAGTTCTCAGAGCAGCCATAAATTTGGAATCAACCGTCGAGCTCAACAATCATACAGATTGACATTTTGAGCTTTCCTAAGTACCAAACTTTTGTTCTAGCAACAACGAGCGTGCCCTATCATATTGATATTTACTCATTTCAACCTTAACAGCCTGTATTTCTTCAGTGAGGACTTCCCCAGTTTCAGCTGACTGGGACAACAGCATCTGTAGTCTGTCTCGTAAGTGCAAATATGTAAGATATTTATTATTTGCAGCTTTTTTTGCCAAAGAACCACATAAAGCTTTCAGGTCATGTTTAGTATCCTGCCACCAAAAAAGAGAGTTGTCATACAACTCAAAGACAGAAAATCTGGCCTCCAATTCTTCCTGGATGACAGACCAGGTTTCCATATCTTCTAAGGATGCTGAATTCATTCTCCAAACTGGATTGGGGCCTGGTTTATTCAAAGGTGTCCCCACTAGAGTTTTAATCAGTCTATGGTCAGAAGTCTCCACAGGTGAAACTAAAAATGTCTGCACTGGGACCCACTGGGAGGCAAACAAGAAATCAATTCGAGTCAATAAATGCCCTTAAAAGAGTATGATCTGGCAGATGGTTAAATTCAGCTGCACAATCCTTCAGCCGTGCTTGCTTATACATTTTGTTCAAAAAATTAAAGTCGATTGTACAACTTCTGTGTTCTACCAGTCTTGTCAGACAGAGACAAAACACAATTAAAATCTCCCCAAAAACACAGATCTAGTTGTATATAAGTATGGTTGCACCTGTTTTGTTAAATCAACCCTTTGATATTTTGTTTGGTAATTATACACATTTATAAACCTCATCTCATGAGCTCCAAGTCTCGCATCCAAAATGCACACCCTTACAGGGACCAAATCAATAAGGTGTGTGACTCGGAGGTCAGGACTGAGAATTAAGAACCCAACCACTGAGCATAATTCCTCCCAGAGACCAAAAGAAGGACCCCAAAACCAGTCCTTTGCGATGGCTGGGTTTCCTGATGGTATGCAAGCAAGTGTGTTACGCCAAGCAAATGTGAAGCTGATGACCACAATAATGGAAAAAGTAGCGAGTCGTATTTTGTGGTTCTTGAAGTTATTAGCATTAAAAGAGCCGAAAGTCAGGTGCAACTTCATGGACAGGTGTTAGGAACGACCACAATTTCAAAGCCATTGCCCTCAGGGCTTTTGCAGCAGTCCATTTAGATTTCTTTTTTTTCTTAACTCCCCCTCTTGTTTCCTGAAGAGGAATTTCAGAATCAGTCACATTCTCTGGTTGGGAGTAAATCATGGAAGATGAATCGGAGTCATCCTCCTCCTCCTCCCATTGTTTCCTCTTTGCAAGTGGAAGATAATCTAGTTTTCATACTAAGACCAGTGTCAATCAACTCAACTCTGCCCTTTCCCAGTTTCTGTGAAGCACTACGTGTCATCCGTCTAGATTTTTGATGTTCCCATTCCTCTGTGTGAGGTGGTGGTATGACAGGGATCTATGGTGTAGAAGGTCCTGGTAGCATAACTGAATCGATAATGGCATGATCACCAATGGGAACATGTGAAGAATGTGCATGATCAACATCCATCAAGGCATCCTCCTCCAAGGGTACAACCCCAGCCAAAGGGCCCCTCACAGGGACTGAGGAATGAGAGGTCTCCTGCTCTCTAGGGGAAACCAAGGGAGGGGCAGCATCAACAGATGAGGGGGTGTGTTGGGTGGAAGGCCAGTGAGAAAAGTCTGGATGAGACATATCTTCAGGCTGCTGAGTAGTAGTCTCCTCCTTTATGTCGGAACTGTCTCCCCCCTGCATTATGGGAAGCCCAAGGGTAATCCTTGGAGGTATGACAGGTCTCGTCACAAAGATTACAGACCACAGGGGTCTGGCATGTAAATGCCACGTGGCCAATCCCTCCACAAGAGAGCATTTCATCTTGTCACAGGCGCTGCTTAGGTGAGTGTGAGACCCATGCCTAAAACAAGACCGTGGCTGGCCAGCATAGAAAAGAAGCCATGGTCTCTCTCAAGATAAAAACAACTCAGTAAATGTTGAATAACACCTTTTTCCTGTGGAAGCCACTCAAATCTGCCACACCCTCCCCGTCCAAATGTCCTCAGAATCGATAATGGGGTCAGGAAGGCCAAGTATAGAACATTTTGCACACAACCAGAACAGAAAGTCAGAAATCGCCACCCCTTCATTTTTAAATAGGACAGTTATTGTTCTGTAAGCAGGCTTAGTTAATCGGATCACATTAAATGCTGTCCACTCTGGAGTCCTTTTAACTGCTTGGTATCTCTCCCAAAATAGTTCCAACCCAGCTGCTGTCTTAAAACTAGTATCGAAATTAGGGTCTCCAGAGGTATGGATTAAGGCATTGATGAGCAGAGAATCCCAGATTTCTTTTAAAAGAGTACAACCCACATATAAACAGTCTGGATAAGTGTCTTGGCCACCCTTATATTTGATATGGAGAGCATTTCTACGTTTTTCAGGCTCAGGGGGTGCATGAAAAAGGCCAGCATAAGTCCTGTGAGAAGAGACCCGACTAATATTGTCCAAAGCCCCAGGGACAGAAGTGCCCAGATGTTGAGGCGCAGGGAGGCAAACTGGATCGTCACAGGCACAGAAACACAAGGTGTAGATACCAGTGGAGTATCAGCTGGAGGGGCTCCATGACCAGAGGGAGGCATGGCCTGTGAAGAGGTCAGGGGAACAACCTAAGCCACAGGGAACAATATGGGAGAATCAGACTCTAGGGAGGAGGGAAGAGCTAAAGGGCCAGACAGGTCAGCAACTGGCTGAGTAGGGGACACCCACAACTGATTCAGGGTAGACTTCACCCACCCAGCAGCTTGCAAGGCCTCAGCCATGGTCCTGCCAGTGACTAGGACACTATCATCGTAATTTGGACACCCTGATTCAGAGTCAATAGCCTTCACACCTGGAGCAGGTTCACAGTACAAAGAGGCTCATCGGGCAGAAGCTGGGAGCCCGCTCTTTCAGAAGATAAATCCATAACATCAACCCCTTCCTCCACCACCAAAGGCTTATGTCTTGCCATATAACAGAAACATCAGAACAAGCAAAATGTTTTCCCTGCTAAGACAGCAGAGGATCCCATAGCACATCGCCTGCAGGCAGACATCCATCAAGTCAGGGAGAAACACCACAACCTTCAGATTTACGCTCTCCTGCAATGCCAACTACAGGACTTGGAACAGCAGAGGGTTGATCATCAGATAGTTGAACCTCCATATCGGGCAAGTCACTTGTAGAACCAGGTGCAGTCTCCAGACACTTGCGGTGCTCCTCTTGGCCCAATAGCACCCTCAAGTAGTCACTTTGAGATCGAAAATGCTGACAACTCAAAAATTCCTCACTCAACGCAGCTCGCACTGACATGACAGGCAACACAGGTAGATCTTCACAAGCATGTTGATGAGCAAAGCCTTGCTCAGTAGTAGCAACTGGAACACCGGTCTCTAGGCACTCTAAGGCAGAATCATGGTTGGAGACATCCAAAGTTACATGTCCAGAGACAGAAAATGCCTCTAGCAAAATCGGAGCAGGAGATGAGATGAGTCCCTTAGCTCCAGCAGCCATCACCGTCTGCCACCACCAAGATCCATGGGCTTCGCCATCTTGGCCAAGGACCAGGATGACAAAGGTTCCCCACAGGTAAGTAGGGAATTTTCAGTGTTCTGGCCAAAATTCCCTCATTCACTGAAACTATCACCAACAGCTTAATCTGGTTCAAAGCCAGTTGGCATTCATCTATCCCCTCCCGGGTGCGTGCCTGAAAATAGTCAGGATTTGTCTAGGGTACTTACCGCTCAAAAAACTAAATAAATAATGTCTAGCTGCACTCCCATTGTCCTGCTTGCCATCTTCACTTCTCATTTCTGCACCATGTACTTCACCATCTGGTCCTGAGTAACAGACTTGCTTACCTCAAACCCTTCCCACTTCCAAAACTCCTGGAATGCACCCTTGCCCCCTTGTATGCCCTTAGCATGTTCACAGACCAGGAGCTCCTATACAGCAGTCGGGCTCCTTCCAGACAATTTCTCAAACTTGATCTGTTACCTGTGTTCCTTGTGCGGCCACTTTTGGCACCACAGACCTGAACCTATCCAACTGCAAATGGGAAAGGCTGTCAGCTATATCATTTTTAATCCCCTCGATATGCTTAGCTTTAAATGACAGGTTCAACCTCAACCTTGGTAGTACCAGCTTCCACAACACCCTGTTCATGGACTCTGTATATCCTCCCTGCCTATTAATCACTTCCACTACTGCTTTGTTGTCACACCAAAAGATGATCTTCCTATTCCTAAGATGCTCCTCCCAAGTCAGAATTGCCACCCAGATTGGAAATATTTCTAAAAATGTGATGTCACTCAGTATCTATTTCTCCCTCCATGACTTGGGCCATGCCTCTGAGACCCACTCCCCCCTGAAATAAGCCCCATCCCAAATGCCCACACTGCATCCATATAAAGCTCCTGGTCATTGTTTCTCAGCCACTTGTCCTGCCAAAACGGACTCCATTGTACCCTAAAAGCTGGGCCCTGTATCTCCAAATCTTGCCTCAATGGCACTCTCCATCTAGTTCTGACCTCCCCAGTAAATCTTTCAACCTTGCTACTTTATCCTGTGGTAACCTGAAGACCTGCTTCTCCATGTCCACCTCTATTCCCCAAAATTCCAACTTCCTTGTTGGACCTTCCATCTTTCCCTCAGCTAGCAGCACATCCATAATACCACATATGTCCTGAAAGTCCCTAAGCATCGTCTTTGCTCCCTCCTTGCTTTGCCTATCAAAAGGAAACCATCCAGGTAGTGCACTACTATTTTTTAGCCATGTTTCTCCCCAAATACCCATTGCATCCACGTGTTAAATGCTTCAGTTACTTACAGGCAATTAGAACAACCATTAGTAATTGCTTTATCAAACAGGTCCCAATCCTCCAATCTGAATGGTAGTAGAAGAAAAGCTGACTCTATGTCATTTTTCGCCAACCAAGCCCCGCCAACTACCTTGATCAGCTCGACAGCTTGGTCCAGTGTAACATATGACATTGCACAGCACTCTTCGGGCATATGATCATTCACTGATGCCCCTGCTGGATACAGTAAGTGATGGATTAGCCTATATTCTCTTGGTTGTTTTTTGGGCACAATCCCTAATGGTGAAACCCTGACATTTCTGACTGGTGGCCCTGCAAATGGTCCCCCCCTATGCCCCCACCTCTAGTTCCCTCTGGATCTTCTTGCATACAGTGTCCTCTTTTCCCCTTATGGAACCCAAGTTTTTAACTCTCATATCCTCCCTACTCCCCTGGTAACCTAGACTAAAACCTCTATCAAAGCCTTCCCTCAACATCCTCCCTGCTTCCATGTCAGGGTATCCTTGTCCATTCCCTTACTATCCCTACCCCTGATTGGCATTTTTGCCAAATGTAAAATCCTTGCCATCTCATTTTCTTCAATTTCATTGATTCTCATATGCTGTACCAAACTCCCACCCCTGCCCTTGAACACCCTCCTCCTCCCCTTGATATGGGCCCCCATCCCTGAATACCCCAAAGGGCTGCCCACTGGCATTCTGCATCTTTGTCCTGTCACCCATTGATCTACATCTGGGCGCCGGGTGATACCCTGCACTTTGAACATACATGCATTTACAATTTGTCCAGGTAAGCGAGGGTTTGTTATATCCCCAGCATGTCTTTACCACTTGCCCCCCTCCCCTTGCTTATATCCTTTCCACGCTAGTCCCATCGTGAACTTGCGTCCTCACCCACAGCTCTGAGTGTGTAGAGTCCCACCGTAGATCACCCCTTGCCGCCATCCTCTGCCTGAATGCTTCATCATATTTCAACCAACCATAGCCTAGTTTTGCCTTGTATGCATCCTTTATAATGGCCAAGTAAGTAAGCAACAGAATAGCTAATTTCAGATTCTTCTTGAGCAGGATGGAACAAAATATCAGGAATCCTGCTTGCCATGTGTCAATGTTCTTCCCCTTATATATGGTGTCCTCTAACCTCTTCCCCACTATAGTTAATGTCACCGCCATTTCTGATTTACCTTCTGTTTCTTTCTGCTCATACCTCTTCACTGTCTCCTTGTCCACTAATGAAAACACATCCACGTATTCCCCTTTCCATATCTTCTCCTTGAAGGTTTGGGGGTACATTACCCCCCAGAGTCATTCCTGGCACACCATCATTTCCTAGCCTAATCTCCTTGCTGGTTCCTCCTGCCCCGTTTGCCTCTTTTGCCACTCTCTTTAATTCCTCAAATGCCTTTTCCATTTTTTCTAATCCTTTCTTTCCCACATCACCCAACATACCTGCCAAATATTCTGTTAAATCGCCTTCCCCCGGCTGATCACCACCATCCTTACAATTCCTGTCCCCGGATTCCTCTGGGTCCAGCTCTGGTTCTTGATCCATCACCTCCTGCACTGGTCGCTTCCCTATTGGGCTCTTCCCTGCTCCCCCTACAAGAGTCTTCCTTTTCCCCGCAGCTTCATCTACCTCCTTACGCCATGCCGCCTCCCATAGCTCATTCACCTTGTCCATCAGGCCCTTTGCTGGCATCTTCTTCACCTTTTTTTATGTGCTGCTTCCTCCTCTCCTTCCTTCTTCTTTTCCATCTCCAACATCTTGTTGACCTTTAACATCAGCTTTGCTGCTTGATCCATCATTTGAGCGCTAGTGACCTCTCTGTTGGCTGCCATCCTGCTTACTCAGGCTTGTGAATAAAATGACAACATGATTTATTAACTTCCCTTTGCTAAACATTCCTAATCCTACCCCCATCAAATAAACCATCTGTTACTGGCCTAATCTTCATGCAAAATTATCCCCATGGTGTACTGTCACGTGTCCTGTACTGTATGCCCAACAAATGCATCACCATTGAATACAAATCTTTCTTATTCTTAACAACTGTGATCAAATAAAGTTTTCTTTCATTGTTGTTGCATACTATTTCCAAACTCCTGCCGTACTTGAAACCATTTTTTAAGCCTTGTTCTTGTACTGTCTATGTCAAAGTAAAGTTTGTTGCCTTTGTTGCTCTGCACCATGTCCCTACTACTATAGCTAATTCCACCTTAATTGCTATCCCTGTTTTTCTTTTACTCTCCTGATATGCATCCCAGTGCCTTCCTCTCCTCCAAAAACCAAGAAAATCGCACTGACCTTCCGATCATGCATGCGCCTTGCCTGAGAATTTCTCCGCACATGTGTAGTCATGCTATTCACTCCAAAACTACAAAAATGGTGTTTTCCACAGCCGCGGATACGCATAACCACGTGGTTTCACCCGCGCATGCCTGGCCATGCTTGATCCCCTGCCACCCTAATGGTGTCGCCATGCCCAGTAGGCCGTTAGGCCCAAACCCCAGTACCATGCCTGGCATCAAGGCCAGCAGCTGTGTGACTTATCTGTAGCCCTGGTGTCTCTCATCCCCCACCAATGCCACCTTGCTCATTATTCTGCCTCCAATTTCTCTTGGGAGAGCCAGCCACAAAACCTCATGTGGCGCCCTGCCTCGGGAAACGCTGCTAGGCAGCAATCCTGTCCTTATGTGCTGCGCTTCTGACCCTTCAAAGCAAAACCTAACTGCACCACAAAAAACACCAATCTCACCCTGCTCTGCATCCTGCAGCAACATCTTGCGGATCTACCAAACGCGTGCTGGAGCACTCTCTTCAACAAAACAGGACGTACAATCCCTGTGGACTCACCAGGCCTAAGAATATCCAAATGCTGCCCACCTAGCCTCAGCCGCAACATCAGCCAACTGGATCCCAGGTATGATGTTCCACCTAATAAATTTAAATGTGTAATTTCACCATTGTACCTACAATTGACCATCACCGCGAGACCTCCTTATCTACATCAGCTCTGTTCAAACCACCTGTCACATAGGCCCCACACCATCCTCTTCCATGTGGCAGACTACCACCATGCTTTCCTTTAACCCTGTCAATTTCATTTAAAATAATAATGGAAACCCAGAATAACAACATAAAACTTCCTGTATACTTCCTTGTGTTCACCTTTATATATATATATATATATATATATATATATATATATATATATATACATACCCACCACTTGTATCCTATATGTTCATACCCCTTCTACTGCTCCTACCGTACCTCTTCCAAACTTCAGTGCCACAACACAACCATGACAGCTGAATGTGCTGAGATCCTACAATTTGAAAATCCCAGCAAAAAGAAGGGTGAATATAGCCTTTACGTCCCCTCTTATAGCCCCCAAGGACCCTAGCAATGACCACTAACAGCTCCTCCCCCTGACCAATCACCTGTCCTGCCCTCACCTGTGTCATTTTGCCCCCTAGTGACCTCATAACCCCTCCCCTTTTTCACCTGAGCAAAGTTAATCCACCCCCCTCCAGTCCACCCACTCAGTCATCTCCCAGGAAGTCACCCTGACAATTTAGGTTGCCTTTTATAAGCAACCACATTTATCTTAGGACCACTGTGCTATCCCCAGTACTGTTCTTGATCAATCACTATGTCTACTACTAACAGGTCAATCTAGAAGAAGCACAATGTTGCTGCAAGTGCAGCTGTTGATGATGTGGACTCCAGTAATCCTACCACCAATGAATCAGAACATATCAATAATAATACAAACACCAGAACCAGCACTAAATGTCCTGCAAAGGAAAGGCAGGTTTGGAGTGAAAGGATAGTAGAGTTTCAGAAACAACTGACTGGAGTTACTTGTACAGGCACTGAATGTTTTCCCACATGTGCCAGGATAGTTACAGCTGCTGAATCAGCACACAGGAAGGGAACCTCCTCAAATGAAAGCTCAGCTGCTGAGGCAAAGAATGACAGTGTAAATGGTAGGGACTAGGAATGGAATAGCCCAGGGTCTGTCCCATATAGTGACACTCCTAATTCGTCTGATTCTAACAGTGCTGATGATGATGGGGTCAGTAGCTCAGATAAGGAGATAGGACAGGATGCTGTTTCTAAGTGTGACAGGCAAGTGCAGAATAAAGTCACATACTAAAAGTAAGAAGAGTAGCAGTTCCTGAATATTTGAAAAAGGGATGGCAATGTAGGGTTTCATCAAGTTCACTTGAATGCACAAAGAATAGTGCTAGGCACCAGTGCACAAAGTAAAAAAGGCTTAAGTGTTGAATTTATTTTATAGTGACCCTGCAAATACGGTAACTCTAGCTGTATGCAGGCTGTGCAGAAATAGTGTCAGTTGTGGCATGAGGAGAATGTTTGGCACATCAGTGATGATGCAACATGCAAAGGAAAAATATCCATTTGAGTGTGGCAGGTAAAAGGTGGTGCTAGAAGTGACCATAGTGATGATGATAATGAACTGAAGCAGTAACTTAAATTGAATCAGTGGGGGTGCCCTTGCATACATAGATTGATTTCTGACACTAATGAGTAACGGAAAATCCTACAGTGGTACTCTCTGTGAGAAATGTGTGAAAAATACATTCACAATAAAATCTAAAATATCTTGTCAATTAACATTAAAAGAAAGTGTTGCAAGGACATCAGAATTTACCCACAAGCATCCAACATGCTGCCACTTAAGTAGAGCCATTGCAGAGTTGCTTCAAGATTGTCAGCTCCCTTTGCTTTTAGAAAACAGAAAGATGCATGCACAAGGATGGGGTGCTATGGGTGAAATCAGTCATATAACAATACAAAAAACAAAAGAAACCCGCACTTGCCAACCCATTATAAAACGCTGTTCACAAGATTTGAAGCAAGGTACTAAAACTTTATTCCACCCTCTTTCCTTGGATTGAATCCCATTTACCACCACCCCTGCTTTCTGTCCCCAACCAGTTTCTAACCCAGTTCACCACCTCGAATCATGCTCTGGCTTCCCAACTTATTTGCCAGTCTTCTATGTGCAATGCGTCAAAGGCCTTGTTGAAATCGGTAGGTGACTTCACCCAATTTTATTGAGTTTGTGGCAGTGCTTGCTGGCCCATAACTGTAATATTTAGGAAATCTTTGGAAATAGGTGACATACTGGCTGATTGAGAAAAGGCTACAGTATAGTGGTGGCAGTTTATGAGAAGGGAAGCAAAGTTCTGAAGGACAACTATAGGCTGGTTAGCCTCACATTTATGTTGGGCAAAATCATGGAAGCAATCCTAAGGAAATTTATAGAGGATCACCTCAATCTCATGGGACTAGGGGATGTAAATCAACATGGATTTGGAAGGGGTAGATCATATCAAACAAACTTACTAGGCTTTTTTGAAAAGGTGAGCAGGACATTTGATGATGGCAGACCAGTTGATGTAGCATACCTGGACTTTTCTAAAGTGTTTGTTATAGGCCCACATGCAGAATTGATCAAATGCCTTGAAAAATATAGTTTTGACAGCAGGATTATAATAAGGATAGGAGAGTGGCTAAAGCACATGTCTCAGGTAGTTAAACTGATTGCTATTGATTCCAGCAGTAGGGAGGTGATTAGTGGGGTTCCCAGGGGTCTGTGCTGGGGCCCACATTGTTCAAATATATATGAATCTAGCACAAGTTTTACAAAGGGAGTGGATTAGCAAATTTGCTGATGACACCAAAATAGGACATATAGTTGAATCAACTAAACAGGTTATTGAATTACAAGAACTAAATGAACTACTGTATATGAGTAGGCAACAGTAAATAAAATGAGGTTCAACTTGGAAAAATGTGTAGTTATGCATTTTGGCAAGAAAAACACCATAGAAACTTATAAAAGTGGTGACCACACATTAAAAGTGACTGATAGTGAGAAGACTTGGGGGTGTGGGCATCAAATGATCTCAGAGCTGATCTTCATTGTAATATCTACAAGGCAGTATAGCGCAGTGGGTTAAGCCTCTGAGTTGCAGATCTGAAGACCTGAGTTTGAATCCCACAACCCACCCTGGAGTGTTGCTGTGTGACTATGAGCAAGTCACTTAACTTCCTTGTGCTCCCAGGTTGCACCTGTAAACAAGCTTTCAGTTTAATGTGTCTCTCCTGCTTAAAAATAAAAAAAGACAGTTGCTCAATGTAACAGAATATTGGGGTGTATGATGAGGAATATTACTAGCAGGGCTAGAGATGTGATGCTGCTCATATACAGAGCTCTGGTGAGACCACATATGGAATATTGTGATGAGTTTTGGTCTCCACAGGATGAAGGTAACATTTCTAAACTTGAAAATGAGCAAAGAAGAGCAACTAAACTAATAACTGGACTGAGGAATATGAACTACAGAGAGACTGGAAAACCTGGAATTGTTCTCCTTAGAGATGAGAAGGTTGAGAGGGGACTTGATAACAGTCTGTAAGTCTGTACAGAATCCAGATCTTAGGGGCTGTCTATGTTTAGATTTTAAGGTTTATACTTGGGATACAGATGTTACAAGTTCCAATTAAATGGTATACATTTTAAGACTACCAAAAGAAAGCACTGGTTCACACAGAGGTGGTGATGCTTGAATTCACTAAAAGAGGATTGTGACCAGTGATAACATAAGTGTTTTAAAACAGACTAGACAAGTGCCTTCTGAGGGCAGGACATGTTGGCACTATTCGTTAATAACAGCAGACAGGTTAGATGGTCTCTTGCTCCCTCCTGAGTGTATAACTTATATTCCTATGTTCCAGCAGTTGAGTCTGGTTGAAACTCTGGTCACCTTATTGGAGCTGTTTGATGGAGCCACACATGTTTTGAGTGCAGACAATGTAACTCGAGTCAAAGCCTTCCTCAAATATGATTTCTTCACGTTTTCCCAGATGACGTCCAAGAAAGACTTTCAGTCAAAAGAAGACAATGCTGTAACTCTGGCAGATTACACGAGTCTCAGACTGTCAACCAATCAGAGAATAAGCGTCATGTTTCAGAATGAAAACTACAGTATCGTTGGCTACATTGCTAAATCCCACTAAGGGTAACATTGAAACCTTCCGTCCTGCAGGGGAAGACACTGAGTATTGGAGAGGTCTTCTATTAACCAAATTTGACAGTGCCCCATCAACACCATTGACTGATGTAGAGGAATCAAATCTGATGAACCATCGGAGTGTGCCTCTGATGCAGATGATAGCACATTTATATGTTCTTCACAATCACCAGTGTCATCAATGAGAGACAGAGCATCTACAGCATGAGAATGCTATGTTCAGGATCAGAAAGGCAAATCAATTCTGAGTCATTTGCAACAACATGAACTAGTGTATTGTAAGGAGTGTGCATCTGGTTAATCTGCCAGACTGTTAACCATCTAATGCAGCACAATGACCCAGGAGTATTTTGTAGGTTGTACTGCGATTGGTCTTAACTCATTCTACCCATTAGTGTCCCTAGATGTCACTTTCTTTTGCAGTCTGTGTTGCCAATAGCACCCTGAGATGTCTCCACATTCCATCTGTTCTTTCCGATGGATGTCCTGTGGCGTTGTCATGTTTTAAGTGAAACTACAAGCCAGCCACTTAGCAGACACCTATTTGTATAGTGTCTGCCAATAGAAGGCCACCTTACTTACAGTTTAAAAAAAATGCATAGTCACAATTGAAGTTTAACCCATTACAAGCCCTGGAAACTTTTTTCCCTCAGCAGAGAATCAGAAGTGCCAGTCTGACAGGTTGAGCTGCACTCAGGAGCCATTTAGTTATACTACAGAACCGAAATCAAAAAATGTAAATCAGCAGTTTTGTAGAGCATAAAGTTTAAAAGACAAATACTGCCCTGTATAGTACAGCAGCTTTATTTTTAACAAAACAGAGCTTCTGTAATATCATGCAGGTCTCCATCAAAAACATGAGACAGGACGTGTCCTGTAACCCAAAGAGACTCTCCCTTCTGACTGGATTTGTAAAAACAAAAGCTGTATTTTTTGGAAATGTAAGCCAGTAGTTCATTAAAGAACTAAATTATACTGCCTGTTTCTGTGAAGTTTTAGGAAATAAAGCCTTAGTGAGTGAACTGGAGTCCTTAGAAATCCATGATGCATGTCCAAAAAATGGAAAACCGGAAGTTCCTTGCCGCGATCCCCACACACCATTCTGAGTGCATATATTGCACATGAGCCAAAATCTGCCACTTTTTGCTTATTTCTCTGAAACAATAATGCTGTATCTCAAAAGAAAGCATCAAGGCAATGTGGCATTCAGTGATAAAAGTCTTGAAAGTGAATCAGTTTGAAAACCAGAGCGTGAGGAAAAGCAGGCATTTTTCAAATAAATTAAAAAAAAAAGACTCTGGTGTCTCCCCCTCAGTCCTAGTATGGTTCCAGTCATACTTGACCCACCGGACACAGACTGTCAAGCTTGGCCCATGCCTCCCACCCACCCTATGCGTGACCCTCAGGTCCCACAAGGCTCAGGGACCCTGCTCTTTACTACCTACATTAATGACCTATCAAGCCCACTCACTGCCAGCAACACACATCTATGCAGACAATGCCGTTATCTATGCATCCAACACTTCTGCTCCTCTATTGAGGGTCTCCTCCACGGAACTTCACCACAGTACAAAAATGGTTCCTGGATAACCACCTCATCATAGACAAAAAAGATGCTGTCCATGTTCTTCCACACCAGGAACTGGCTTATCTCTACCACTCTCACTCTAATATTATGCACCCCATACTACAAAGAAAAAGTGGCACTCAAGTGTGTTATCTGCAGTAAACTTTTACTGTATACCAGAAGAAAATCCAAATATAGACATAAACACACAAAAAGGAAGTACAGTCAGACTAATGATATCCCAGCACTTCAACTCTTGATGAGTGTTCATTAGGGGTGGCGCTAGTAGGAAGGGACCTTTAATTTATACATCATCAATTAGTGATTTAAACAATTCATCTGTGAAAACAATCACCAGGTAAAACCAGTAACCAATAAAAATATACAAAAAATTACCAGTACAAAATACATTTTCAAAACAGTCAGAATCATGTTCATTATATCTTTCTGCTTTAATTTTTCCTTTTAAACATTCACATATGTTTGTATACAGCTGCTAAGATAAGCGCTCATATAGAAAGATGGCAGAAGAGATGAGCGAAGATTAAACCACCTGGCCTATCTTACATATAAGTGGATCCAGGCCAGGACCACTATAGAATAAGGTGGTTGCACAAATATGTCAGGTTAAGTCCAAGGCAACAGTTCCAGACAGGTCAGGTAACAGTATCGAAAAGGAGAATCTGCAGAAGAAAATAACATGGAAAAATAATTGTACCATAAATAACTCAATAACGCATGCCATTCTTATTTCATACTGTTTTTGGTACTATAAAATTGTTCATGTTTTTTTTACAATCACTGCACTATGTATATTAACTATAGTGATTGTTCTATAACTATTATTTACATATAGCCATATATATGAAATGTTTTAGATATTTTAAACATTGAAGGGTTCACAAGAGATGACACACATCCAGGGAACAAGAAAACAAAAGCTGTCTAGCTCTATTTTGTTGTTTCAAAAAGGTTTTAAGGTCCCATTGATTGTTAAGGCCATTTGGTTTGACAGAGTTAAGTTTCCATACTCTCTGTATGCAACAACTTATTAGCTCTGTCTCCACCAAGTGGCAAGGGACAGACAAATTCTAAGTCTATAATCTGTATTCCTTTGGGATCTGACTGGTGGAACAAGGCAAAGTGCAGGCCCACAGGAGTATTTTTATTGTTATCAGTAATATATCTAATGTGGTCCTATATATGTTGTTTCAAGGGCCTCACAGTTTTGCCAATGTAGACCATAGCACAAAGGCACCACAGCGCTTAGACCACATAGGGGGTGTCGCATGTGATGAGTTTATGTATTTCCACCTGTAGTTCAGGTTTTTTAGGGTGGGTGAATGTGGTGTGATTATTGCTAGCATATCTACACACATTACATCTTGTACACTTGAAAAAACACTAAAATCACTAACAGATGGTGTATAAATTAAGGGTCCCTACCTACTCGTGCCCCACCCTGATGAAGACTCATTAAGAGTCAAGTGCTGGGATATCATTAGTCTGACTGTGCTGCTTTTTTGTGTGTTTATGTCTGTATTTGGATTTTCTTCTGATATATAGTAAAGGTTTACTGCAACACATTTGAGTGCCACTTTTTCTTTATAGTATCTCTGTGTTGGGCTGGCCATCCTTTCTTTAGTGTGCACTGACCCTAGTAGCTATATTGCAAAATGCCCTTCAGGACTTTCACATTATGCACCCCACACATTTTCTGTCTAGACTCAGTTTCCTACAGATATCTTGATCTCCACCCAGACCAACACCCTGACTTCTCAGGGCACATCTTCCAGGTAGTAACCAAGTCATATGCCAAGCAAGGTGACCTATATAGAGTAAAGAAATATATCCATCCAATCATCAGAAAACAAACCGTTGAACAATTAATCCTTCTCCTTGTAGACTACAGGGACATAGTCTGCTCAGATGCTA
Organism: Neoceratodus forsteri; assembly: GCA_016271365.2. NCBI lineage: Eukaryota > Metazoa > Chordata > Ceratodontiformes > Ceratodontidae > Neoceratodus > Neoceratodus forsteri. The sequence goes on along the minus strand of CM057455.1, from coordinate 758,538,543 downwards.
CTTCCACCTCCCTTGATAAAATCAACACCTTGTCCAATGCACTGTGTAGCTTTGCTCTAGGTTTCTCCCCTTGCTCCCACAGATGCAGTGTGTGCCCGGTGATGTCACACACCTAGATGGTTGCCTGAAGCAGGGCTCTGTGATCCCGGGTGCAATTTTAACACAGTCAGTCACCATCAGCAGTTTCTCACCTCAATACTTTGCAGTATTTCCTTGTCTTCGCTACTGAAGGTATGGGCAAAACTGAAAAATCCACATATTCTACCACACATTGCCATCCCAATGCTTCAATGGATCAGTGTCCTATCAGCCCTACTCTGTCCAGGTCCTTGTCGCTTACCACATCGACCGATGAGGATGATGATTCTGGATCAGACACTACCACTAATTTCACAAAAGCAAATGGTCACTGCATGTTAAAGATCCTTTGCAGAACTGATTCGAAAATCACTGGATTACAAAAGGACTTTAAAAAACTGGAGGCTTGCACTACCACTGTGGAATCCAGTTGGAGGTAGTGCAGAACGAACACATGGCTTTCAGCTGTTCTTTGGCCTTACATAAGAGGGAAAGAGGGTTGACCCTTCGGGATGAGGATGCCAAAGCTTGGACCGGCCGGAACAACATCAGGGTATTTGGTATACCAGAAGAAGGGGAGCAGGACAATATGGAGGACTACTTGGAATATTGGTTGAGTAAAGAGTTAGCTCTTGATGAAGATTTTGCACTTGAAATTGAAAGGGCCCACCAGGCAGTTGCCTCAAACCAAAACAGGTTGCTCTCCTAAGATCGATCAGTATTAAGTTTCTGTGATGCCCAACAAAGGAAGATATCTTGCAACTAGCATGGGGAAAGAAAGACCTCAATCTGGATGGGCAAAGGGTATATGTCAACCAGGACTACCCACCACTCTTGCTGGTCAAGAGGAAGAAAATTCTCCTTGTGGTCAAATCACTCCGCGAAAAGGGTCTCAAGGCTCTCTTAGGTTTCCCCAGAAGTAGTGAATCAAACTATCCTTTGGATTAATACAAGACTCTGAGCTCAGCTAAATGTTCTGTTTTGTTTTCTCTTTGGATATTAACCAAGACAATCATTACACCTGGTAGAGCTTTCAGACGGTTCTATCTAGTTAGCATGTAATTTATTTTGTCTGTTTTGAGCTGGGTTTATAGAACTGGTTGGTAACATGTTATACATAGGGGTAAGGTGGGGAGCTGGGAATTGACAGTCTCCATTTTTCTCAACCTATTTTATTTTATTTCTGATTATATGGTTAGACTGAAACTGGCTGTTAAGGGGAAACTGGGCTGTTATTTTTTTTCCTTTTTGAGATGACTTTATTAAGTCACATTCCAGAGGGGGATTTATTTCGGTTTTACCTCCCTCCTAATCAAATTAATTTGTTATGGTGACTGGGTTCAGCCAATTGGTCTAGGATAGTCCACAAGAATCTCTAAGTTCAGGGGTTCAATATCAACCCAAGGGGACCCTTGGGACAGAGTCAATATTTTGTTTTTTTTTCTATTCTCCTTTTTTATATACTGTATAATTGGGCTGTTCATTTAAGAGATAATGCACCTGGGGCTCTCTTCTCAGGCACCCAGGATATCCAGAGCGTTCCTGCAAGGAAGAAGGTCTGATATTTCTGGTGGGGGCCGGAACCTTCAATCTTATGCACTGAAGTGTGCTTTTTTTCCCCTCGTATAAGCTATATACTACTTGGTAGTGAAACACCATCTTCAGAAGCCCACTTTCATAGTTTGGGCTTCACCTGCAACAGAGGGGTTACCCTGACTGCAGCAGTATATGGGGGGCTAGCGGGGTTCCTGCTAACACCTCCTTACTACTAGTTATGGCTCACTGTTTGAGCCTTGTTTGTTTCTATGTTCTCTGTTTGTTATATACATCCCAGGGTTCTAGTAGGGGGAGAAGCAACTTGAGGGATTGGGGGGTGGTTCTGGGAGGATAATGCCACATACCCTTACATATGGAATCACTAAAGATCTGCTCTGTGACTGTCAAAGCATTAATAATGTTGTTAGAAGGCGAGAATCTTACAAGAATTCAGAAGGGTAAACTGCGATATAGTCTGTATACAAAAACACAACTCTCAATGGTGGAACACAATGAGTTGCTGAGGTCTTGGATGGGGCAGTCTTCTCAGATTCACATCCACAATCTACAGAATCAGGGGTGGCTATACTGATAAAACAGGCTTTCTTTCACTGTGTGGAAGGTGCAGGTAGAGGGCTTGGGGTGTCTGGTTCTTTTATCAGGGAAATTCAGAGGGCACCCCTACATATTGTCTCAGTTTATGCACCCACCCCCACTGGGGAATTTTTGAGATACTTATTCCACACTATTTCATCCCTTCAAGAGGGCCAAATTATTATTGCAGGGTACTGGAACTGTGTGGAGAATCATGTTTTGGATAAGAACCCACCTCGCCTAAAGGGGGAGATGGCTAGTTCCAAATTGTTAAGAATACTAATCTCAGAGTCTGGTTTAGTAGACTCCTGATGTTTACAAAACTCAGAGGGATGGGACTTTACATTCAACTCCCCAGTAACCAGTCCTTATTCCAGAATTAACAGATTCTACAGTCAGAAGGTATGGCCCCACTATTTTCAAGAGGTGCTTATCCAACCAGTGACATTCTGGCACTCGCTACACACTCGCTACCCAACAAGCCTGTAAATACACTAAAATGACTCAGAGTGCACTTCTGGGGTGAGTATGAAGTTGTGCCAACATTTATTCTGCAACAAACATCACGACAGTTAAGAAATGGGCTAAATATGCTATGCGACTGTGCGCACATTCGTGCAGGAGTTGCCATTATGGCTCTTGCACAGTCGCGTAGCTTCTAGGGACAAAGAAACAGGATAAACAGTGCTAAAGCACTAAAGACCTTTCTGATAGAAGCTGCAAGGCTCTCAGGTTTCTAGAGATGTAAAAGCTTTTGGCTTCCTCAAGCAGGCTGCAAATAAGAATTTGCGGGAGGGGGTTTAAAGAAGGATCACTTCTTGGCAAACTAAGACTGGGCATTACAGTAGAACTGAATGGGATACACGCCGAGTCCCAGCAATTCTAAAAATTATTACACAGCAGAGCTAATACAGAATCCATAGCGCATATATGTATATACATAACCCTCTCTAATACTGCAGAGAAAAATAAATGCCCACAGAGGGCAAGGATTCCGAAAAGGATGCAGAGCAAACGCCTAGCGTTATACTAGTTTCAAACATTTCTACAAATGTTTCTACTATTATTCTAGTACTTTTGTTTGTTTAGTGGGGCACTTTATGGATTTTAGACACAAGACAGGAAACATATAGGGTGGGGATCTTTTACTTCGAACAAAGAACAGGAATACCAACAGACAATGAACAATAAACAAAGTGGGTGGCCAGCCCAACACACACAAGACAATACGACGAATGCAAAAACAGACATGACGATTTCCAAAATCCATAGAGTCCCAGAAACAAAGGAAAAGGAAAAAAGGGAGGGGGGTTACTCTCTCACATTCCTCCCCACCCAAAACCAAACTACCAGCTTTGGTTTTCAAGTCTCATAATATTTGTTTCTGACTTTGAACAGATACCTGTCATCAGATCTCTCATAGAAGAGAGATGAAGCCTTAGCCCACCCTCGCTTTAGGGCTCCGTCTCAGGGTCCCCCTTTAATAAACAAACAATATCGTGAAGATATCATATTCCTTCATGATAGGAATACATTACAAACATTACCCTGAGGTCTGATGGCTGGTATCTTTACTCTTCATCCCATAACGGGACAAAAAATCAGCATTCCCATGTGCAGTACCTGTCCTATGCTTGATAGTAAATTTATGTGGTTGTAAGGAAAGATTATATTGCATAATGCAAGGGTTCTTATCCTTCATGACATGCAACCAACAAAAGGGGTTGTGATCAGTCCAGAGTTCGAATTCTGCACCCCACAAGTAAAATCTAAGAGCATTGATGGCCCATTTAATAGCCAAAGATTCTTTTTCTATAATGGAATGATGGTTTTCCCTTTCATGCATCTTCTGACTTATATAAATAACAGGATATTCTTCTCCATCTATAATCTGTGTCAACAGCCCCTATTCCATAATTTGATGCATCCGTTTGAAGAATGAATGGTTGTGTGAAATCAGGGTTCTTAAGACTGGAGAAGAACATAATTTAACTTTATGGTCTGAAAAGCATCCTCACTCATCGGTTCATTTAATTTTTCTTGATTCCTTTTCTTGGTTAGGTCTGTTATAGGTCCGCTAACGTGAAAAGTTAGGCAAAAACTCATGGGTAGTAGCCAGTGAGTCCTAGAAAGGAGCGTACATCTTTCTTAGTAAGAGGTCTAGGGCTGCTTGCCACAGCTGCTACCATATCTATTTCTGGTTTTATTGTACCATTACCAATTTGGAATCCAAGATATTTTGTCTCCTGCATGGCTATAGCACATTTGTTTGGATTTATTGTTAATCCAGCTTCAGTTATTGTAGTCAGTACATTCGTTAGATGTTTGATGCACTCCTCCCATGAAGTACTGAACACAATAACATCATCCAAATATGCAGCGCTGTATGCAGTGTGTGATGTCAATAAGGTATCCATTACCCTTTGGAAGGTAGCAGGAGCCCCATGAAGGCCGAATGGCATAACCGTGAAATAAAATAAACCTAAAGGAGTACTGAATGCGGTTTTCTCCTTGTCTAATGGATCTAATGGTATCTGCCAATAACCTTTTGTTAGGTCTACTAATGTACTTGGCACTTCCTAGATGGTCCAGTATATCATCGATGCGAGGCATCGGATAACTATCAAATTGGGACACAGCATTCAGTCTTCTGAAGTCTAAGCATATACGTATGCCTCCTTCTTTCTCTGCTACTACAACCACAGGGAAACACCATTCACTATGTGATGGTTCTATGATACCCATTGCTTGCATCTTTTTACCTCCTGTATTACATCTGATCGTGACCCTTTCAGGAAGTCTACAGGGTTTCTGTCTTATAGGTTGAACATTTGTAACTCTTATGTGATGAGTAGCCTGTTTGACTCTCCCTGGGGTACCTGTGAACGTATCTTTAAAGTTATTAATAACTTTGTCTAATTCTCTTCTCTGATCTTCTGTTAACTTATGATTGACCAGTAAATCAGTAATCTGGCCCTTAGTTTCTAAACATCCATAAACCGTTTCCAATTCATTATCAGTTTCAGGCATTACATAACCAGAAAGAGATGTTGTTCTGTCTACCCATGCTTTTAAGAGGTTTACATGATAAATGCGCTTTGTCTTTTTCTTGTCTGGCATCTCAATTTCATAAGTTACTGGACCTGTTCTTTGAGTAATTATGTATGGCCCTTGCCATTTCATCAAAAGCTTTTGTTCAGAGGATGGTAACAGCACTAATACTTTATCCCCTCAATGAATTCTTTGGACCCAGTTCCCTTATTATAATATTCTTTCTGTTTGGTCTGATGTTGTAAGTTAGTGTTATGAGCTTTCTGTATATAAGATATTAAACATTGTCTTAATCTTGCCAGTATTGTAGGGGCAACACTGCCTTAGTCTGTTTGTTCTCCTCCCATTCCTCCTTGACTATGTCTAGTGGCCCCCTTGGGTTTTGCCCATACAGTAGTTCAAATGGGGAAAAGCCTATGGACGCTTGTGGAACCTCTCGGTATGCAAACATGAGGCATGGTAGATGGAGGTCCCAATTTCTACCTCCATCCACCACAAACTTTTGAGCATCTGCTTCATGGTTTGATTAAAGTGCTCCACTAGTCCATCTGTTTGCGGATGGTATGATGTAGTGAAAGTGCTTCAACAGCTAAAGCTTGATACAACCTTTTCAGTAATGTTGAACAAAGTTTGTTCCTCTATCAGTTAAGATTCCCTGGGTATACCTACCCGGGCAAACATAATTAAATCCTCAGCTATTTTAGGAGCTGTAATGGTCCTCAGAGGTATAGCCTCTGGATATTTCTTAGAGCGTAGTCTACTGTAACTAAAATGAACCTGTTCCTTTTGAACTTTTAGGTAATGGGCCCACAATATCCATTGCTATACTTTCGAATGTCGTGAACACCAATGGTAAAGGTAACAGAGGTACTTTATCTTTGCAAGTGATCTTAGATACCTTCTGGCACGCCTACGCAACTTCTAAAGTAATCTGTTACCTGTTCATGAATGCCAGGCCAAAAGAAACGATGTAAGAGATGACTCAGTGCTTTGTCCCTACCCAAATGACCAGCCAGGGGAATATCATGGGCCAAATTAAGTAACTGAACCCGATATTTATGTGGTATCCTTAACTGTTCTACTCTCTCCAGTTCTAGAATTGGTGCAAACCCAGTACAATAATTTGTTTCACAGTTTAAATATAGGCCCTCTTTCCTCATTACCCTTCCCAACCTGTGAAAAGAAAGGGGCTAAGGAATCATCATTTCTCTGAGCTTCTTGTAAAATAGTATTATTATGAACATTCAAGTAATCAGAGATAGAGTCATTTTTAATGTCCGAGTAAATGGCCTATCTTGTGTTGATTAGTCCATTGCTTCTTTTCTTTCCTTCTTTTACTATTTGACTTCTTGTCCTTCCCACCAGGCCTATATGTCTTCCTGGAAGGAAAAGTATGTCCCAAATTTTATTCCTGTTTCAACTGGGCTCCGGTAGTGACTGTACTGATGTTAGATCTTAACAAATTTTCAAAGTGGGGAAAGTCATGTCCTATAATGATGGAGTGCGGAAGGTGAGGAACCACACCCTTCATCTCCTGAGTGTGTCCCTTTACTATTAGTATAACATCATTTAATGGATATTGATGTATATCCATGGACTACATACAGTATAACTCATGTAGTAGGACCCTTGTTATCTTTATGTGTCTTAAACAGGGAAGCATGAATCAGGGTTTGTTTGCTTCCTGAATCTATCTGTCCCTGATACCACCTTATGTCTGACTTGCACTGGTACTACATATTGTCTCAATTAGCTAATGCTAAGTGCACCTCTTCAACTTTCTTCTTGGGACAGAACCTTGCAATATGACCCTTCCCACTGCAATGGTGACAAATATTGTCTGTACTATACCCTTTACCAGTTCTTAGATTCTGTTTGGTTCCAGGTCTATGAACAGGTTGAGGTGGCTGTATCAATGTGGAATGTCTTACCAGAGAGGGCACTGTACTGGACCCTCCTGAAGTCCTTTGTCTATGGGGTCATGCTGCTATGTAATCTTCAGCCAACCTAATAACCGTGTCCGATGTTTCAGACCAATGTTCCTTGACCCACAACTGAATATCCTGGGGTAAAATCCTGATAAATTGCTCCAGAACGATGCTCTCCATTATTTGTGTAACCGTCCATGTTGTAGGTTGCAACCATTTGTTACACAAGTCCTTCAGCTGGGTATAGGCATCCTGTGGAGCATCAGTCGAATGAAATTTGAAGGACTTAAATCGCTGTCTATATGTCTCTGTACTAATATCGTACCTTTTGAGGATTGCCTGTTTTACATGGTCATTCATAGTTATTAGCATGTACAATATCAACATGGCTATAGGCTAACTGGGCTTTGTCAGTTAAAAATGGAGCTAACCGAATTACCCATTGATCCCTAGGCCAGGCACAGGCATTTGCCACTCTTTCAAACGTTAATAGGAATGCTTCTCTATCATCTGATGCTGCAAGCTTTACCAGTTTAATGTCTTTTTGTATATTTACTGGTGATGGAGGCCTGCCGGTACCAATAGCCTGAATAGCCCCAAGAGTATCTCTCCATCTGGCCTGGTTTTCTTCCCAACAGGCTTGATTCTTTCTCCTCTCTCTTTCTTTTTCTGTGTCCATTTCCATTCGCTGGATACAAAGCCAGTGAAGTAAATCTTGGGGTTCTTCAGGTGACACCTCCACCTCTGGTTCAGCTGCCCGGGCCCCTTCCATCGACTTCTGGTCCTTTACAGGCAAATTCTCCATTATAAGTCTTTTATCCGTCTTCCTTCTTACCACAGGGCCCAATCCAGTCAGTAATGGTAACTGCAATTTCTTGGCAATGGACTTTGTAGTGGCACCGATCACATCTGCCTCCTCTTGCATGTGGAATTTCTCTGAATCTGAGCAAATTCAGATCAAAATCCCCTGCTAACACCATCTGTCATAGGGTCTTGAGTGATGAACCACAGAGGTAGTGCAGCAGACTAAAGTAGGTTTTATTGTACATAAAGCAGACTGAATGTGGCAAAATAACCAAAACAAACATAACATAATGGTTCAAAATAAAACAAAACTCAGGCATCTGCAAGAAACTAGAAGAAGGCTAGCTCAGAGATGTTCACAGCATCACATCCCTATTATATCTGCTGGTCACCTTAGAAGAACTCTTTAAATACCCTACTGGGTATCATGTGATCAACTAGCTCCACCTTCATTCATTACATAAGATATAACTTTCTGTATTCAGTGCATACAATATATATTTTAAGTAATCAAATGTTGTAAAAGCACAATATCATTGTAACACTGCTGCATGAACTAAATTTAATCCACTCCAGCACTTTAAATGCTTAGATGCATTTCAGAAGGACCTCCCCTTTACATGGTATAAGAAACTTGGAAATGAGGCCGACCAGCCCTTAGTGGCTATGGCAATGCAGGAGAAGTCTTCATAGGCAACAAACAATTCAGCTGGCACTCATACACACTTGCTAACAAGCCTGAAAATACACTAAAATGACTCAGATTGCACTTCTGGGTGAGTATAAAGTTGTGCCAACATTTATTCTGCAACAAACATCACGACAGCTAAGAAATGGGCTAAATATGCTATGTGACTGTGCACATTCATGCAGGAGTTGCCATTAAGGCTCTCGTATAGTCGCGTAACTTCAGGGACAAAAAAATAGGATAACCAGCGCTAAAGCGCTTTCTAATAAAGCTGCAAGGCTCTCAGCTTCCTGGAGATGTAAAGCTTTTGGACTTCCTCAAGCAGGCTGCAAATAAAATTCACGGGGGGTTAAAGAAGGATCACTTTTTGGTAAACTAAGACTGGGCATTACAGTAGAACTGAATGGGATACGCTGAGTCCCAACAATTCTAAAATTATTATACAGCAGCACTAATACAGAATCCATAGCGCATATATGTACAGGTATATAGGGGTTTCTGGAGCACAAGGGATGGGAGGGTCTCGCACCCAACTAAGGATCTAGGTTCGAGCAGACTCGATGAATCATAAGGCCTAATCTGCTGGCAAATAGTATGTTAGTATGTTAGTATGTTAGTATATTTTTTATTTATTTATTGGATACAATTGGAATTACAATCCTTTGAGTCACAGACTCTTTTGCAAAGGCTCCATGTCGGTTATATACATAGCCCTCTCTAATACTGCAGAGAAAAATAAATGCTCACAGAGGGCAAGGATTCCGAAAAGGATGCAGAGCAAACACCTAGCGTTATACTTGTTTTAAACATTTCTACAAATGTTTCTACTATTATTCCAGTACTGTCATTTGTTTAGTGGGGCATTTTATGAATTTTAGACAGAAGACAGGAAACATATAGGGTGGGGATCTTTTACTTTGAACAAAGAACAGGAATACCAACAGACAATGAACAATAAACAAAGTGGGTGGCCAGCCCAACACACACAAGACAATACGACTAATACAAAAACAGACATGACGATTTCCAAAATCCATAGAGTCCCAGAAACAAAGGAAAAGAAAAAAAAGGGGGGGTTTACTCTCTCACAAGCATACAACAATTTACAACAGTACAGGTACACATCACAGTAAAGAATATACATGATACACATTCAGGACCATATCAGAAACCTGGATTGGAAATCTCGGTAGAGAGAGAAAGGGTGAGAGTATAGGGGAGTGGCAGCTGAAAAAAGAGACTAGAGCAGCTCGAGGCATTGTCAAAGTACATCAGAGAGGTGCTAGATCTCGATGGGAAAGGGGGAAAGTTAGGGGTGGCAGTCACATGAGCTGGATGCAGTGAGATGAAGATGGAGACTGGATTTGAACATGCCCAGTGAGGCGGTGGAGGTGATGTGAGTGCTGGGGCATTCATCCAGCTGGGTGCACTGTGTGCAAAGGATCTTTGGCCCAGAGTGGTGCGGCATTGGAGGACCTGTAGAAACTGATGTTCAGACCCTCTGGTGTTACGAGGATTAGTATTTGGGCGCAGGAGGGCTTGGACACTAGGTGGAGTAAGACCCAAGGTTGCTTTTTCGCCATCAAGCAGGTACGGTACTAAATCAGTTAGCGAGTTGAAGCCATCCCGTTTGAGCTTAGAGGTCACATGTATGTGTGAATCAGTGGGCTCCAGTAAGGAGTCGACAGGCCTTGTTTAGGGAGGTCACAATGCACCTTAGGGCAGTAGTAGAGACAGAGCCATAGATTATGAGGCCATAGTCTATGACGGAGACCACAGAGCTCTGTATAGCAACCTTCAATGCTGCCGAGGTAAGATGCTGTCTGTTTCGGGAGAGAATTCCAATGCGTGTGTTGGTGACTCTGGCAACACTATCTATGTGAGTCCCATAGGATAGGCTAGGGTCAGTGAAATTCCAAGGTATTTAAAGATGACACTTGTTCAAGGGTATTTCCAGCACTTGTATAAATGTCAAGGGAGTATAGAATATGTGTTTGTTTTGTGCGCTGCAAAAAGCATTTACTTGGTCTTTTGTGGTTTAGAACCAGTTTATGTTTTGCGAACAGTTTTCAACAGTGGAGAAACCAAGCTGTAGGTTGTTGCAAGGGTTGTGGGTCTTTATGGAGGGTGAGAAGCACAGCATCATCAGCATAGAGGATACTTTGTTCTGGGCAGGATAGTGGAAGGGAGTACAGGAAAAGGCTGAAAAGTAGTGGGCCCAGTATGGATCCCTGAGGGACACCTGAGAGGACGGGTCTGGAGTCAGAGAGTACTCCTGAGAATTTTACGCTTTGTGAACTCTGTTCCAGGTAACTATTAAACCATGCAGTAGAGTTCTGGGAGAGCTCAGTATTCAGCAGCTGTTTAGTAAGCAAGCCATGGTGAACAGTATCAGTTAGTCGATAAATACTGCTCCAGATAGATGACCTTTGTCTAACGAGTTGTGAAGGACTCCAGTAATTTCCAAAAGGGCAGTTGATGTGCTGTGCCTTTGCCTAAAATCATGTTGCTGTGTACAAAGGATGTTATATTGTCCAGGTAGTCTGTAAGCTGGTCAGCAACAATGAGCTCAAGGTCTTGGAGGGGGTAATATAGAGATTGGTCGGTAGTTCCTCTGTATGGACTTGTCACCACTTTTATGGACCGGAGTGACAATAGCAGATTTCCATTTGCTTGGGAACTGACTGAGGCTGAGGGAGAGGCTGAAAATTCTGGTTAGTGGGTGCAATACCTCTTCAAGGGTGAGGGATAGCAGTTTAAGGTCCAGTGAGTCACCACTGGCTCTGGACTTGGAGATAGCCTTAATTATGTATTTGCAGACATCATTCACCTTGACTGTTTTGAAATAGAAAGGCAGATGATTTGAGGTTGTAGAGAGGGAATTTGGAGTGGGGGAGTCAATTTCTGTAAAAAAGTCAGGGGAGAACACCACTGAGGTCTGTGAAGGCTGCATTGAAAGTATTGGCAATGACCATTGGGTCAAGGGTGGTGGCTCCATCAACAATCAGTAGAGTTGGGGAGGATTTGGACAGCTTCCCTGTGACTTCCCTAATATTGTCCCAAAAAGCTCTCCCATTTCCCCAAGTGTTGGTGTGGACCTCCTTGTAGTAGGTACTCTTCATCAGTCATATTTGTTTTGTGCAATTGTTGCGAGCCTGTTTGTAGTTTTGAATGTCAGGTTGGATGCCTGTAGCCCTAGCTATTGTCCAGAGGTGGTCCCTTGATTTTTGCTGTGCCAGTAGCTCAGCAGTGAGACAGGGATTGGAGAGTGCCTTGACTTTGCCCTTTTTGACCAGGGCGTAAGAGTCACAGGCCGCATTGAATATGATGATGAAATAATCAAGGGCCAAGTCAACATCTGACGCATTGTAAATGGGTGACCAGTCTTGCCAGCTAAGGCAGGATTTGAGATGGGTCAGTTGGCCTTGAGGAAGGACTCTGCTGGAAATGATTTTAGGAGGAGGCTTACAAAACTTGTTTGACCAATTATAGATGACAGGGGAATAGTCACTGAGAGAATCTGGGAGCACAGTGGTGTTGGTGATATGGGTTGAGTGGCTGGCAAGAACCCAGTCCAGGAGAGTGCTGGTACCTGATTTGTAGTTCTTCCTAGTGGAGGAATCGACCATCTGCGTTAGGTTAGCTGAAGAGACAGCATCCTTGTGGGTTCTTGTGTCAAGGGCTGACCAGGGGAAGATGGTTACATGCCCCATCCAAACTGCAAATTAATTTCTTGAATTCTGTGCTCAGCTTTATAGCAAAGAAAGGGGTCCAGAACATGTCCAGAGAGTCACAGATTTCTTGGAGGGACTGGACTTGCCCTCTCTATCATCAGACCAAAGGGACCTGTTGAAGATGCCAATTACTGAGGGGGAGATAAGGGTGGTCATTAAATCTCTTAACATGTGTAAAGCCCCTGGCCCAGATGGGTTATGGTTGAGTTTTTCAAACATTTTGTAACAGATTTGGCACCCGTGCTGACTAAAGTATGTAATGAAGCCCACAAGGAAGGAGCTATCCTGAACACCTGGAGAGCCGCTATGATTACAGTATTACCTAAGCTGGATAAGGACCCTCTAGATTGCATGAGCTGCTGCCCTAGCTCCCTCTCAAATCAAGATGCAAAAATGTTTGCTAAAACTATTGGTCTGCACCTCCAGCAGCTAATCCCTTCCCTGGTAAATCCTGACCAGATGGGTTTTATTCCTTGGCACCACATTTAGACAGTATTCGCCTCCTTCTGAATACTTTTTCAGCCTCAAGTCGTTTCTGCCAAACACTTCAAATGTAGTTATCTCCTTGGATGCAGAGAGGCATTTGACCACCTGGACTGGGTCTTTTTAGACCATACCCTTAAAAATTGTGGCTTTTGGAGATACATTTAGAAACTGGATTGGGAATCTCTGTAGAGAACCTGGGGCACAGATGAAAGTCAATGGGGTTCTTTCAGCCAGATTTAAAACAGAAAGGGGGACTAGGCAGGGCTGCTCACTCTCTCTCTCTCTCTCCTCTTATTCACTCTTAGTATAGAACCCCTAGCTGCCCTCATTCGACAATCAGACACATACCAAGGTACTGGAGTTGGAGGGACAGAACTTCGAGTATCATTTTATGCAGATGAAAGCCTGTATCTTGCAGATCCTGTGTGTTCAGCTCATCTTGAGTCCATGCTACACAATTTTGGACAGTTGGCAGGATTCAAGATCAATGAAACAAAAACAGAAATGCTCCCAGTGGGACCAGTTCCCGCAGGGACCCAGGCAGTGGTGGACCAGTTCAGATGGGCAAGAGATGGGTTTAGAGACTTGGGTATTTGGATTCCTTGAGACCTAAGTAAATTATACCATACTAATCATTTTAAATTGTTACACGCTGTTCAGGTAGATGTTATGCATTGGAATGAGCTCCCCCTGTCCCTATCAGGATGGATAGAATGCATTAGAATGAAGGTACTGCCCATTCCCTCTTTTATTCCTTTCCTACCATTAAAACTGCCAGGCCCCTTTTGGAGGTCCTTAAAATTGAAATTTCTAAATTTATATGGGTTGGCAAGTCACCCAGGATACAGTGGCAAACATTTAAGGGCCAAACCCTAGGGAGGGCTTGGGTTACCTGATCTACATAAATATTTCTGGGCAGCCCAACTACGACCTTGTTACCACTAATGACAAAGGATGAGGTTACCTTGTGGGTTGAATTAAAAGCCTTCCTCTTCTATTGTCACAATAGGGGACTAAATTTTTATGGATAAGCTGGACTGCAAAGATTAGTCTTAGGCAGCCCATGGTCTGCTGTCTTGAAAGACACTGGCAAGTACTATGCTGGAAATTCAGATCGAACTGAAAATAAGACCCCTACACCCATACCTAGCGTCTTAAATTTCATCCCTCTTAGGATGGATGGATACAGGATTCCAAAGATTGGTGGGCCAATTTTTCACAGGTAGTACGTTTAAATCATATCAACAGCTAGCCCAGGAATTCAGATTACCTCCCCAAGACCTATTCAGATTCCTTCAAATTAAACATTTCTTAACTGAAAAAGACAAGGAATTCCACTTGACAGAGAGAACTAACCCACTCTTGGATATCCTTCTGCCCCATGTCACTCAGCATGGGCAGAGGGGCATGGTCTCAAAAATAACGGCCTTCTTTTTGCATCTGGAGCCATACCCTCTAGATTACCTCAGAAGGATGTGGCACTTAGAAACCAGACTTCAGCTGGGAGAAGCAGAATGGCTTTAGGTCTGGAGAGGCTTCCACTCCACCACGGCCTCAAGCTGTTGGAGAGAATTCAGATGGCGGGTGGTGCTGCAGTATTTTAGCACGCCAGTGATCACTAAACACTATGAGCAGCATTCTTCAAATTATGCTGGAGGGATGCAAGGAGAAAGCTACGCATATTCACATTTCTGGACATGTCCCAAACCAAAAGTATTACTGGGACTCAGTTAGCCAGGCAGTTTGCACACATATTCAAAATTCTGCCCCCAACTGAATTACAGTATTGGTTGCTAGGGTTACCACCCTCAGGAATTAAAACAAGGCACAAAGGTGCCTATACAATATTATGGTAGTAACGGCTCTTGAAGCCATCACCCAGAAATAGCTCACACAAGAGCCACCCATCTTAGAGTCCTGGTATACATTGTGTCTCTGGATATTGGAGATGGAGAAGCTCACAGTCAAAGTAAAGTTGCTCAAAGATAAAGTTACAGCCCGATGGCTACCCTTTTTTCACTTTCAGGCTGACAGAGAAAATAAAGATATTTTTAAAATTTTGACCAGTGACAGTTAGGCTTTATGGCCCCTATGCATGAAGGGGTGGAAAATATGTGTCTGAGGTATGCATCCCGCCACTGCTGCTACACACCTGCAGACAGATGTGCACCGGTGGCATTCATCACCACCGGCCACCTGTCCACCCACCCCCCCCACAAGGCTTGCAGGTCTGCGCAGGGCATGCACGGGCGAGTCATGGACCCAGCGGGGCATCCAATTGGATGCCTGGCATGGGTCCAACAATAGATCCCCTACACGGCAGGGTGCGCATTGGCAGTGTGACCCACAGATGTCTGATGGCCAGCAACATGGGAGGTGAGTGGTGGGCTAAGCCACCAGCCATCCCGTGATGCGGCATGGAGCTATGCCATGGTCGGATGGGGAGAAAGCTCTCAGCCATGTGCCCAGAAGGGCCAGTGGTGGTGGTGAGCTGGCAGTGCCATGATGGGGGACAAGTGGGCAGCAGCCTTTGGTGCCCATATGTGGGTGTGCGTTGGGTGGGTGGGTGCATGGTAGGGGCCCCGAAAGAACTGTGAGCTGTGTCCAGTTGCACCAGCAGCCATGGAGGGGGCTGTGGGTGGAAGGCTATCCACCATATCTAGGTGGTGACCCGACGTGTGCACAGGGAGCATAGGGGGTTTATGGCAGGGTTCTCCCTGGCATACCCTGCACCCCCTACACACCCCCATGGATAGCACTATGCGCCTTAGTGCATGGCATGTAGTGCTAGCCTGCCCCTTGCCCTCCCCTGCGTATTTCTCTTCACGCAGCTGGGGTATCGAGCGAGTGTGTGCTGCGCACCCCCGTGGTGCATCCCACACAGAGGGTGCAATGGGGGCAGAGTGGCTACATGCCCCAGATGTGTGGCGCGTAACCACTCCACCCCTGCGTGCACTCCACCCCTGTGTGCATAGGTGCCAATATTTGGAGAACTTGCCTAGATTAGGCCTAATCAGATGTTTGCCCTCCTAGGTCCCCAGCCATCTCCTCTAGGAAATATGTCCCCCTTAATTATCTTATGACTAATGTCATTTTTCTATGTATTTAAAACATCATCTTGCTTCCAGACAGGGACGTATTAGTCATCTTAGATATTCTGCATGTCTTACTTGTTAGTTTTTATGTTTTTTTTTTTCACTAGGAGAGACACACTAAGCTGAAGCTTGTTTACAGGTGTGACCAGGAAGCACAAGGAAGCTAAGTAACTTACTCAGGGTCACACAGCATGCAAGTGGGGGCTGTGGGATTCAAATCCAGGTTTCCAGGTTTGTAGCTCAGAGCTTTAAACCACTGCACTATACTGCCTCCAAATTAACCAGATTAATTTTCTTATGACATATGCCTGTTTCATTGTCATTTAAGTTGATTCCTGCCTCATGGTAGAACTGTACAGGGGTTAAGAGAAGAGACTGTCTGGCTGTAAAAACATTTTGGTGATTTTTTCAGTGGAGGGGTAGCTGGGGTTACATTTTATAATTACTAACTATAATCAATTAACTATTACCCCATGTGCTTAGTGAAATATTTTACATGTGTATTTTCACCCTGTGAGGATGGACTGTGTCATATTTGTGGATGTATCGCGTTTGTGTGTCTACTGAAAAACTTGAACAAAATTATGATTTCAAAAAAACAGATGCATTGTGTAGGAGCTAGAGTGGTCCCCTTTCTCATGAGACAAATGATGTATACTGCCCTCCTGGGTGCCAAATATAAGTCCAGCAAACTGCACGAATATCTGCCTGACCTCTTCTCCCTTGCAGCAAACCCTTCCTATCTGCTCAGATCCAAGGACAAATGCCACCTCCACATCCCACAGTACAAGCTCAACCTAGACCAACTATTCATCAGCTATAGGCTATCTAACACCTAGAACAATCTCCTAATCAATACAGTATCATTGTCCCTTCCCCCACATCAAGCTAGGCTCTGATCAACTCCCACTACAAAGCCCAATATCATGTCCCTAATGCCAAGCAGCCCCTCCAAGCCTATTTAACTCATTTAGTTAACGCATATGATATTAATCCAGTGATGTACATTGAGTTACTGTAAATGCTGTGATCTTCTGAGGAACAGCCATGGTTTTACCTCTTATTTTCTTCCCTTGGGGCTTCTCTGTCATGTTGCTATAATTTGTTGTACAAGGACATGCGGCTTACAATATACTTTCTCATTTGTGTTTGGAATGTGCAATGTACGTAATGTTTGAATGCTGTAAGATTCCTCACTGTCCCATTCCTCCTCTCCCCCCAGGTTGTAATGGGAAATAGGCCCCGGGATCTGTGTGCCTACATGGTAAAACATGTTTGAAAGAAAAGATCTACTGTAGCAGGTCTTGCAATAATGTACCTCAGTTGACCACTTTCAAGCATAGATACAGAATGCCTATTTAGTACAGCTGGATGAATAGTCACTGATCAAGAACAATGTTAAGTCCAGCAAATGTAGAATAACTTGCATTTCTCAAAATGAATGTTGACAATTTCCCACCAATTGTACCAAAAACTGAATTATGCAATTCTGACCCTAAACATGAACATGAATAGCAGCCCGCGTACAGTGATACTGAATATGATGACTAAGTTGTGTACAAAGAAGAACCCTGTCTGGAGTGGCATAATATGAAATTTGTTTAATGCAAACATCTCTTTTTTTCTCAGCAGTTGCAGCTGTACTTTGAATTAAATTGTGCCATGGGCACAGTTCACAGACATGCAGGCATGTTTGTCTTTTGTGTGACTATGTTGGCACCATTATCTTGCACTCACTTTTTGATTTTTTATTTTCTCATAAAAGCGTGTTCTTTGACACATTGTTCCAATCCTGCTGTAAGGGCTCTGTGCGATTGATCCTGGAAAATGCCCTGGTGGTACATGTTGTGTCTTACTATGTAGATGCACAACACAATACAGCAGAGACATGGCATGCACAACCATGTGTCGTGGCAAACACACAGAGGGGGCGGGAGCGTGGGACACACAGAGCAAGACACAGAGTGCAAGGGGGCATGGCTAGGACACACAGCACCACCCCTTGACCCCACCATATATGATGCTGCGCGCTGCACTACGCAGCAACATGGACATGAATTCCACATACTGCACAGTGGGAAGCAACATGGCAGAATGGCAGGCAGCCATGGAGAGACTGGTGGCAGCGGACGGAGATGGGAAACACAGAGGCAGGGGTGTGAGAGGCAGCCATGCTAGAGGTGGTACATGTTTCCAGTCTGCCAACTTCAGCAGCGGGCAGGTGGTGGCGATGGTACCAGACATCCACCACAACTATGCCAGACTCTATGGGCCCTAGTACTGACCACAGCCCCAGAAGTGAAGGCCAGGATATGGCTGGACATACAGGCCAGTGTCAACGCCGCTGGGTCCGAGGTGAGAGACTCATGGCCATCAAACATAAGTGGCATGTTCTCCATGGGGCTGTGAAGAAGAAACTGGCAGCCAGCAGATCGTAGTGGCACAGAACAGGTGGAGGGTCCCGTCCCATGACACCCAACTGATGGCCATAGAGCGCATGGTGGTGGAGACCCTCTCCGAGGTGGCCATCCATGGTGAGGACAGAAGAGTGGATAGCCTGGCAGGTAGGCATGGCCTTGTGTTGCTGTGTTACGGACATGTGGGGTGGTATGATGAGCAATGGACTGCTGACATAACACTATCATCTTCTCCCCACAGGCATGTCCCCAATGCCATGGAATGCAGTATCATGCAGGACACAGCCCGTGTGACCCACTGAGGCATGCCT
Source organism: Neoceratodus forsteri (assembly GCA_016271365.2). NCBI lineage: Eukaryota > Metazoa > Chordata > Ceratodontiformes > Ceratodontidae > Neoceratodus > Neoceratodus forsteri. The sequence goes on along the minus strand of CM057455.1, from coordinate 758,519,821 downwards.
AGCCAGGAGCTGCATTGTGCAATGCAGGACCCATCTAGTAAGTATGGGGGGGGTCAACACCCAACAGTGGGCATTGTGGCAGGTGTGTAAAACTGGTATACTGACGGCAGTGGCCTCTGTCTCAACAGGGATGGAGATGTACATGGAGACCCAGCAGGACAGCGAGAGCAAGAGGGAGCACAAGCCCATCCCACCAGAGTACATGGACAGCAACACCAGAAGCAACGGACCACTGGGCGAAGAAGCAATGGATGCTCAAGTGACTGGAAAGCAACAGCCCCATGGTGCTGCGACCACCCATCTGAGAACGGGTACTGGTGCCACATCAGTCATGTCTCAACAAACAGCACCACTGGGTGCCAACAACCCGCAGCCCCTGATGACAGTGGCAATGAAGACTCCATCACAGGACCTACCAGATGCGGATGGGAACCACGGCGCAACCCATACACCATGGAGCAGTACTGTGCTGCAGCAGCTGGAGAGGGACAGACTTGCAGAGCAGTAGAACACGACTGCAGCAATAGCAGAGCTTACCACCGTTGCAAGGGACATCAGCACTGGCATCATTCGGGGCAACATAGCACAGGAGCGGATCTTGCAACACCTCCATAACATGTCTGCTGCACATCCTGCCACAGCCCCACCCCACGAGCAGCATCCCGCACCTGAACCATGAGCACACAGTCCACGGGCACAGATCATGGCCCTGAGCAGGCCATGCGTGGGGCCGAGAGGACAGAGCGGACACCTGTGGAGGTCCACATGGTATGCCATCATGCCCAGATGGAGCCGTGGTCTTGGGCATGACAGGGGACACAGCCATCACTGCCAGCCAGGACCAGACAGCAACTGGCACCCCACCATGCATGGATGACACACAGGGTCATGACGGTCGCAGGGTTGAAGTTCAGCAAGTGCACATGTGGCTCCCAAGTGGCTGAGCACATGAGCCTCGGCATGGCTGCAGTCACAACCCAATGGTACTAGACAGTGAGGGCACCCACACCACCCACATGGCTGCACTCACAGTCCCAACACATATGCCCACCCTCCACCCCTGACACAGGGCCACTCAGCATAGTGCATCATCATCATCATCATCCACACCCCAGGTACAATTTGGTGATCCACAGAGCACACACTATGGCATCTTAGTGGTCCCAGCATCCCTGCAGATATAGCCCCTCAGGGAACTGCACACAACACAACCCATGGGCCTGTCACCATGTGAAGGTTCCCGCCACAAGTGCACACCATGCTGCATGGCCACTCGCCATCCTCTGCTCCCTGAGGGGGTAGTCATCACCACCACCATCATCCTGTGGGTCAGCTGGCAGCACCATTGGTAGTGGCACATTGGCATGCTTGACTATGTTGTGAAACATACAGCATACTGCAAACACCCTGCACGCCTTGGTGGCGGACAGCATGACGATGCTCCTTAGTGATCCAAGCACCGGAATCTTATCTTTAGCAGCTCAATTGTCCTATTGATGATGATTCCCCTGGTCCTTCTGTGTGCTGTACTGTATGTTTCCTATGCCTGTGACCCTGGAGACAGTATAGGTGTCATGAGGAATGTCCTGCGTGGGTAACCGCTGTCACCTGCAGGGAAATAGACAACAGTGTGAGTGGCATGCCACAGTGCAACAACAATGTGGATGTGGCACAACCAGACCACATACTCACCCAGTAGCCACCCCTCACTGGTCCCATCATGGAGCACTGCCCCAAGCCCTGAGGCATCCAGGATGAATGAGTCATGGGTTTATCTGGGGAACCTCACACACGTTCGCGAAGACACCGTTGGTGTTGCTGATGACCTGACAGTGAATACTGTGAAAGCCCTTTCTGTTCCTGTACACCTCCTCATTCACCAATGGTGACAGGATGGTGATGCGCATACCATCAATTGCCCAACAATGTTGAGCATGTCGTGCATACCATAAAATGCTTGCTTCATGGCACGCATTTCCTGCTCTGTCCTTGGCATGTATATATGGTCCCCAAGATGTGCCAACAAGGCATCGTTTATCTGGGCTACTGCACATGACACCGAGGACTGGAAGATGTCCAAGGTGTCACCAGTCACATGCTGGAATGACTCACTGGTGTAATAGGAGAGACACACATGACTTTGGTCTCCACCATCATCGCCATCGAGTGACGGGTGCCTGGTGCCGTGTCAGCTCGGACCATGTTGCACAGCCATGCCACAACTGACCATGGGAAGCAGAAGCATTCAAGACAGTGTGTGCCCCACCATTCTGTGGCATCAACCCTGTCCCAAAACAATCTGGGACATGGTAGCCTGTCCCTGCACCTGTGGGCCATCATCTCCAGCAGATTGGCAAGCATGAACATGCCTGGACACATTCTGTACCACCAAAAACTATTCCCCTGCCACAGTGCAGCACTGATTCCGGTCCCCTATATGTAGCCCAGTGGGTGCAGGACACTCTTTAAGGGGGCATGGCACAGCACACTATCAGTACAGACATAGCAGAGGGCTATCCACATGCCACATGCCCAGACACACTGACAGGCCTGTGCAGTGTATGCATGGTGGTGCAGAGATGGCATATGTGGTCCTGGATAGGATGGTTCTCTTCCCCGGCACCTCTTCCATGTGTCAGAGGACAATTTCACTGACAACTGGGGCACTGAGGCTCTGTGGCAGGCCCGTGGCTATGGTCAGGTAAGTTTGGCACTACACAAATTCTATAAGGCATGTAGCTTATGAGCCTTATATATATAAGGTTAAATTGTTACTGCAGTTTCAATTGGCATTACTTTCCTCAATTTTGCAGTCATTCTCCTTAGACATACTATTGGCAACATTTACCAGCACCGATACATTGCTAGTCACATGTCCCACTGCTGTTAGTCTTGTCAATCATTAATTTATGATGTTTTGTGCCTCAGCAATGCCCTCCACGAATATAATATTTGCAAACAGCAGCAGCAGCCTCACTCAAAGCAGCTGTGTCTGTCCTATCTGCCTCAGCTATGCCCATCATAGATATTTATTTAGTATTTATTTAGTTTTTGTTGACTGGGTAAGTGCACTAGACAAATCCTGCCTATTTTCAGGCACGACCCGGGGGAGGGGGATACAGATGAATGCCAACTGACCTTGAACCAGATTAAGCTGTTTGTGGCATTTTTTTTACTGAATTTTGGGAAACAGCAGCAGGCTCACTCAGAACAGCTGTGCTAATACTACCAGCATCAGCAATGCCCACCATAGTATGATGTTTGAAAACAGCAGTAGACACAGTCAGAGCGATTGCACCTGTCCTACCTGCCTCAGCAATGCCCACCATAGGTATACTTTTAGAAACAACAGCAGACTCACTCAGAGTGGCAGCACCTGTTGCATCTGCCTCAGCAAATGACCACCATGGCAACAACTGTTGGGCAAAAGCAGCAGGCTAACTCAGAGGGCTCTGCCTATCTTACCTGCCTCAGCAATGCCTGCCATGGGTATAATTTTGGAAACAGCAGCAGGCTCATTCAGAGCAACAGAATCGTTCCCCTTGCCTCAGCAGTCCCGACTATGGGTATAACTACTAGAAACAGCAGCAGGCTCATTCAAAGCAGCGGTGCCTGCCCTACCTGCCTCACCTATGCCTGCCATGGGTATAATTTTCAGAATCAAGCAGACTCACTCAGAGCAGCAACACCTGTCCTACCTGCCTCAGCAATGCCCACCATGGGTAGAATTTTTGGAAAAAGCAGGCTCTCTTAGAGCAAATGCACCTGTCCTATTTGCCTTGGCAATGCCTGCTATGGATATCAGTTTTGGAAACAGCAGCAAGCTTCATTAAAGCAGCTGCACCTGTCCTACCTGCCACAGCAATGCCTTTATTTTTTAATCAAGTATACTTTATTGATTTTCAGAAACATTAACAATAATCAAAACTATAACAATAAACACATATAATAGTAGCAACAATAACCAAAAAATGCAAACAGCCAAGAATCCCCCACCCCCATCCCCACCCTCCAGAACCCTCAAATCCTTCCTGGAGCAAAAACTAAAGAATAAAAATCATCCTTTAGTACTACAAAGGTCATAGGACAGTTAGACATTAATATGGAGAGCCATTAAAGATCCCATGGCACTTATAGAAAACAGTAGGGGAATTTCCCCGGTGTCCTGGCCAAATTTCCCTCATTCACTAAAAATACCACCAACAGCTTAATCTGGTTCAAGGTCAGTTGGCATTCATCTGTATCCCCTTCCCCCGGGTCGTGCCTGAAAATAGGCAGGATTTGTCTAGTGCACTTACCCGGTCAACAAAAGCAAAAAAAAAAAAAATTAGAGAGAAAGGTAATAAAGCAGCTTATAGAGAGGAGCTGATTCCAGGGGTAGATAGTGATAAGAGAGTACTCAGGGGTTTCCATATAGTCCAATATTTGTTGGGACACCTCTGCAATGAAGCAGTGTGCTTCTTTACTGACTTAGCAAACAAAATGTCTTGGTACCACTCTTTATTAGATGGTATAGAAGTGTCTTTCCAATGTCAGAGTATGATAACCTTAGCAACTATTGCTATCATGGCCATATGGATTTTATGATTATTATGGAGTTCTGGGGGCTAAATTCCCACTAGACAAATTTTGAGAGACAAAAGGTCATCCAATCCCAGCAAGGGATCCAATGATTCTCTTATGTTATTCCAAAATGGAGTTACCTTGTTACAATCCCATAGCATGTGCTTCGATGTACCATCAATTAAGCCACATCTAGTACATGCTGATGTAGGTAATCTGCCCATTTTAAACAATTTCTACTTTTTTATTTTACTGTAAGATTTTCTACTGTGCCACCTTACATGGCCTGGGTCATGCCTGAAAACAGTCTCTGGGATCAGTGCACCTACCTGGTTAACAAAGTCATAAATCAATAAGCAAAATTTCAGCAGCGTATAATTCAGGTAATGGAGAATGTGGAATTGGATTAATTAGAATCTATCCTGTTTAAGATACTGTATTTCTAGAGCACTCACCAAGCAGCGTGCCAAAGTGTAACATCATTCTGGAGACCTAGGGCCTACTGCCAGTTATAGAAAACCCCAGTCAGACTATTAGGGTCCAGGGATTGAAAAACTTGGTAAAGTTTAGATACTGAACATGGCTGGTGGGAAGCTGAAAAAAGAAGGTCTAACACATCAGATGCCACCAGATCCATGGTCTATGACCCAAAAATGATGAGATGGGGTGGATAAGCTAAAAGTACTTGAAGCTGGCAGAACTGGGAAGTTTGTGATGCCCTATGAAAGTTTAAAATGAGCAGAGGTTATCCCCTTCCATTAGCGAAGATAATGTTAACCCCTGCAGTTATGGGCAGAAAGATTGTGGGATAGGGCGAACGGCTATTCATATGTTGGGAATACCTAAAAGAGGTTGGGCAGGAGCCGAGTTCAGCTCCCATCCTATATACATGCTTAACTGGTGCAATGCTTTAAGAGATTGATGCAATGACATTACTCAGAGAGGATGCGGCAACAGTGAAGGCTTAATAAAAAGTAAGCTGTGGGGGTGGATGTCATATAGACTACATAAGGAACTCTCCAGCTCCAACTAAAGAAGTATATAAACTTGTAGAGGATGGTCACTTTCCCCCTCAAACCACTGAAAAAATGTGCTGCTGTGAAAAGCAGCATAGTACAAAAAAAAGTTTGAAGGCTGTAAACCACAATTCATCTTAGGAATTGAAAGTTTAAAATAGACCCATATGGTTGCCACACCTGCCAAGAAAGTCATTGAGCATATGTTGTAAATGTATGAACCAGGTTTGGGGAGATATACATTTAACGTACCAGGGAATAAAGAATGTGAGGAAGCTTATCTTGATCGTACCCCATGGGGAGAGGGGAAGGGAGAATCATCTTTTAAGGTCTTGTTGAATCGAATGTAGTAAAGGACATAAGCTGTCCTTGACAAATGTAAGGAGGTACGAGCAAAGCGAAGTCCCAAATACATAACATTCAGTGGCTCCCAGGATAGACCTAAGTTAGTAATATCATGTTTGCAAACTAAGTTATTGAGGGACAATACCTTAGTTGTATGCAAATTTAGCTTATATCCTGAAACGCTGTATTTCCTGTAAAGCGGCCAGCAATGAGGAATCTGAGTCCTCAATGTGCAGTAATAAATCGTCAGCATAAGCTGAAAAAATGTACCTATTATCTTCGACCTTTATATCCCTAATCTCCAAATTTTGTTGTAGGAGATAAACTAACAGCTCTAGATAGAGATTAAAGAGAAATGAGGAGAGGGGGCACCCTTGTCTAGTTCCCCACTGTAAAGGAAAGTGCTCAGATGAGACCCCATTACAATGAAGACAAGCTGAAGGATTACAGTATAACACTTGGATCTATTGGATATATTCTAGGGGAAAGCCACATTTAAGCAATATCTCAAATAAATATGGCCATGCAACCCAATCAAAGTCCTTTTTGGCATCTAGGGAGATCACAACCACGGGAGATCTGCTCTCCCCAGATGCCAAAATTAGATAGTGTAGCTTCCTGAGGTGATCACAAGAAAGGTGATCCCTCATAGAGCCCACCTGTGCTGGCCCAATTAACCCATCCCAAACTTGGAACATTCTATTAGGTAATCTTTTGGCCAGGACATTTAGGTCCATGTTAAGTAACAAGATCTGGCAATAATTGTCCGGGAGTGTCTCATTTCTGCCAAGCTTCTTAATCACTGTTATGAAAGCTTCAGTAAAAGATGAATCAGAGAAACTCAATTCATACCAGTGATTGTAAACCTTGACAAGGAGAGGGGCCACTTCCTTGGAAAAGGTGAAGTAAAAGTTGTTGGTGAGACCATCAGGTACTGGGGCCTTATCCGTTGGAAACTGCTTTATGGCCTGTAATACTTCTGCGATAGACAAGGGAGCTTTAAGAAATTCTTGCTGAGCTAAAGCCAGCACAGTAAGGGCAACAGGGTCTAGATAATGGGTTATATCAGCTAATAATTGCGGACTGGAAGGATCAGACATACACAGGTTAGAATAAAATATACGAAATATCTCTACTATTTGATATCCAAATAAGGAGTTTCATCCCCTGGTCTCTGCACTCCACAACACTAGATACTGAGTCCCTTCCCTCTTAAAGGGGTAATAACCCAGCAAACATCAAAAGTCATCCCATTTAAAGGTGCGGATCCTTTAAAGGGTAATAACCAGTAAACATAAAATAGTTCCACTTAGAGGTATATTCAGTAATAATGTTCCTTTACTGCACCAAGATGCTACTCATCTGCTGGTCCCTCTTGGTCCATATTCAACTTGATGTAGCTGACACAGAAATCATACACATCACCTTACCAATGACCCTTCATTTCACCACCACTTTAATTATGCACTCCACTCCTCATTTGTGCCCCTACGCTCCAAGGATTTCTGGTCCTAGCCCAGTGTGATAAGACCATCCTTTCTCACATCATTCCAAAAATATGCATAAATCACCTTTCCTCTGCCCTCCATTGATTCAGTCTCACTTTGCCTTCTTCTGCTATCTGGCAACATTGAATTAAACCCTGGATCCAGTCTAGAACTAAGCCTGAACTCTCTACTAAACCTAAATTCAAATTCAAATGTATTTATATGGTGCCTTTCAAATGCCAAGGCGCCGCACATGCAGTAAAACAACAACAGTATAAAATTACATATATATGGAATATTATAAAATAACAGAAACAGTCAACAGTATTAATTAGTCCCCGGCTTCGGACCCATAGAACAGTTTTAAGTGCCTGTTTAAATCCTTCCACAGTCGGGCATTCATGTAACAACAGGGTAGAGAATTCCAAAGGGTAGGGGCCACATGCATAAATGCCCGGGACCCAGAAGATTTTAAACAAACCTTTGGAATCTCTAGCAACCCCTTGTCAGTCAAGCAGAGTGATTGCCCAAGGCAGTAAGGGAACAGAAGCTCTTTCTGGTAGTACACTGTCCGTGTAGGGCTTTATAAGTCAGAAGCCCGACTTTGAAGATGATTCACCACTGTACTGGCAGCCAGTGCAGTTCATGCAGCACCAGAGAAATGTGCCAGGACCATGGGTATCCCGTTAGTAACCAGGCTGCTGCATTCTGCACCAGCTGCAAGTGACGAATATCCACCACCGGAAGCCCTAGGTACAGGTCATTGCAGTAGTCCAGGTGAGAGGACACAAAGGCAAGGACTAACATAGGAAGGTCACCGGACAGAACAAGAAGCTTAACTCTTTGAGATATTCCTCAGATGGTAAAAAGAGGATTTGATGATGGCTGACACCTGTGCACAAAGTGTCAGACCCTCGTCAAAAATAACCCCCAGGTTTCACACCTGATCAGAGGTCAAGAGAGGGAGACCCCCAAGAAAAAGTCCCAAGGGTGACCCTGCCCTCAACCCCTCTATCTGGCGACCTGGGTCCACCACCAGCACCTCAGTCTTAGCCGAGTTCAACCTCAACCAGCTCAAATTCATCCACTCCTGGATTTCAGCAAGACAGTTGTTAAGTGCTGAGAGAGCTCCAACCTGGTCAGGTGCAAAAGAAAGGTAGAGCTGGGTATCATCAGCATAGAAGTGAAACCTCAACCCATACCTTCTTACCATGTCTCCGAGGGGTAGCACGTACACTGTGAACAGCATGGGGACAGCACTGATCCTTGAGGAACCCCACATGATAACGGAACTGGGTTCATAGGAAGGAATCCCCGACACCACTCTCTGAGTTCTTCCAGTAAGGAAAGATGAAAACCACCTGAGGACTGTACCAGACAGGCCACAGATGAACCTCAAGCAATCAAGTAGTACTCCATGGTCCACAGTGTCAAATGTTGAAGAGAGATCAAGAAGGACCAAGACGGAATGGTTCCTCTGATCTCTAGCCATCAGGAGATCATTGAGCACCTGAACCAGCACTGTCTCAGTACTATGTCTAAAACCAGAGTGGAGAGGCTCATAGACATCATGGATGGTCAACTAAAGCTGTACGGCAACTAAAGGGGAGGTTCGAGATCAGTCTGTAGTTCACATGGCAGTCTGGGTCAAAGAAACTTTCTTCAGGAGGGGTGTAACCGCCTAAGTTCTTGCCCTACTTGGTTTGACATGAAAGAACTCAAATGACCCACTTGAACACACAAAGTATCAGAGTGAAATGGCAAAACTGGAAGGCTGGGCCCAGCATTACAAGCTTGATGACTGTGTGTAACAGAATCCTGGCTAAAACCCACCATCCAGGCCCTCTAGACCACCCTCCCTGGTTTCTCCTCATTCCATCATGATCAGCGCTCTAAAAGGGGAGGGGGCTGATTCTGCTAGGGCAGGACTGACTGTCACTGAGCTATCAGACTCAAACATTTACCCAGAAGTAGTGCATCTATGTATCATGGTTACCCTTGGCCAAGTTAAAAACATAACCATTGGTTGCATTTACCTACCACAAAAACTTGCGTCAGCCTACTATGTACAGTTCTTTACTAGTCTGGATACCCTCCCTCGTAATGACATCATACTCTGTGGAGACTTCAGCCTTGACTGATTAGGACCCCACAGAATGCAGTATCAAACTGCCCTATTGGATGACAAATTACAGCAACTACTGGACCAGCCAACTAGGCTAAACATGAAGTCAGGCAGGCACAGTCAATTAGACTGGATGCTTACCGATAACCCAACCTTTATTAAGGCCACCGGAGTCCTCCCTGATGTTCTAATTGACCATTCCCTAATGTTCTGCATCTGGAAGAATAATATACCGTACCCCTTCCAAAAATCCATAAGACTAGAGACCTAACAAATTTTGATCCAGCAGCTTATCGGCAAAGTATTGCTTCATTCAAATGGTTCCCCTAGCCTCCCTCCCAGATATAAATCAGGCATTAGAATATCTAATTAATACACTTACCTTCATCCTTGACTCACATGTCCCATTCAAATCTAGAAGATTCAAAGGCATTCACTCCCTTGGCTCACCTAGGAACTGAGGGCACCTCATGGGCTCCCAGGACATAGCCTGGAAAGCCTAAAATGCTCTGGACTCCAATTGGACTGGCAATGCTATCGACAGCTGTGCAATACATGCAAATCAAAAATCTCCAAGTCCAAAAGGGAGCATCTTCGCTTCCTGCAGGTAAGACACCTAGCCAACCCTAAATGCTTCTGAAAGCAAATCAACGCCCTCCTTAAGGGTAATGAATGGGTCATCCCCCAAAGTATGTCTGTAAAAGGCTATGTACTATACCTGCCCTTGGAGACAGCCACAAGAATAAATCTCTTCTTCACTGACCTTGATCCCTACAAGGTTGGCCTCGTGCCCAGAATTACTCAAGCCATGCCCAGAAGCTTATCACCCTCAATTCCATATAAAACTCACCTCATGGAATGAGGTCCTAAATCTAGTTATGGGTCTCAACCCTGACAGCTTACCTGGATTTGACTCCTTCCCCCGAAAATTTCTTAAGGTGTACCTGCACTTGCTCACTCAATTGCCATGCTAATAAACAGATCCTTCCTCACACAGACCATCCCAGACAAGTGGAAACAGTAGTCATTGTCCCAGTTCACAAAAGTGGCCCAATGAACCTGATCAAGAACTACAGACCCATATCTATTTTATGCTATATTGCTAAAATACAAGAAACAATTTTATACAACCAGTTATATTCATACCTTGAGCAAACCAATGCCCTTACTATTTATCAACACGATTTCTGGAAATTGCACGGAAGCAATCCGCCCTCCTGCGGTTTACCACAGATATATTTCAGGCTATGGACCAGGGTAAAACCACTGGGGCTGTCTTTATCAATCTCATGAAGGCTTTTGATCTCATCAATCATCCCCTTCTTATCACAAAACTCTATTCGCTTGGCCTTGATGATAACTCTATCTCCTGGGCCTCAAACTACTTATCTAATAGGTTGCAGTGCATCAAGTGTGCAGGAGCCATGTCATCACTATCTCCTATCACAGTTGGGGTCCTCAGGGTTTAACACTGGGGCCTCTACCATTCTCAATCTTTATCAGTCAATCAAGTCTTTATTTATCCAGGTGAACACCATTGAGCAGGCTCATTTACAAGGTGGACCTGCATTACACAAGGTCGAGAATAACACTTTTATGTACAGATAATAATTAGACATAATTATACAGAAATGGAAAAAAAATACACAGAGAAATAAGTATTTCAGGTATAGGGTTAACAAGGTTAAGGAGAATGGTATGCAAAGGGAAATTAAAACATTCTGAAACAGCCAGCATATTAAAACATTTTCGTACAGCATGGCATATCATTGGTCAGGACATATATAAATTTAAGGGCAGATGTGGAGGGAGGGTGCAGGACTGCAGCTGTTCTAGGAGAGGTGCTATGGCAGATGGGCTGGGGATATATATGTTAGGAGTCTGAGGGTAAGAAAGGTAGTGGATTAGCAGAAAAAAGGTGTGGGTATAGTGGAAACAACCAAGGGGCTGGGTTAGGTGAAGATGTAGTGGGCAGGTAAGCAGTAGGCACCCTAGCACGCTAAGTGTGCTGGAAACAGCTGCATAGCTTCTTAACAGCCTTAGAATACAAGGTCTTGAAGGTGGTAAGACTAACAGGGTATGCTGTAGTTGCTGAATGTCTTTAAGGAGTTCAGCTAAGTGGTCTTGGCATGTTCTGAGATGTTTGGATGAGCGGCGCATGCATTCTCCTCTCAAGAAGCATCTCAGTGCCCCCCATAAAACATCATTGGCAGACACTGACCCTTCGTTACTCTTCAGAAATCTCTGCAACTGTATACATATGGACTGCAACAAATCCAAATCATGAACTTGCTGAGCATTAAGGCACTATATAAAATCTTTACCCTCCACCCCACTGACACTGACATTGCAAATTAAATTAACTGAGGCATGATAAGAAATGACTGTAGACAATATTTCTGAAGAAAAAAAAAAATAGATCTTCCTGAGACACTGAAAGATAATCTAACCTAGGACATGTACCTTTGGGGGGGGGGAAAAGTATAACTCCTGTCAGTGGAGTGGAGAATGCACTATGGGTCCACCATACCCAGTTCATCCACTATGGTTCATAACCCCTGTTGCCCTGGTGAGAGACCCCACCTTGGTAACCCTGATTTATCTCTATCAGGCTGCTATACCATGTTGCAGCCCCCCCCAATTAAAAGGGTAAAATGGGCTAAAGGGGCTAAATAGGGATTAAGTCCAAGAAAAATCTAGGTGAGTCCACATTAGACCTGTACACAGAACCCAGGGCTACTGAAGTTAGTCCTAATCTACCATGTAAAAATAAAAAGTGACCTTCCGGATCCCAATACTCCTTTCCTAAAATGAAGGAAACTCAACGGGCTATTAAAATAGTGACCCCTCCCTTGCTTTGTACTACATCCTGCCGCATAAGCCTGCATAGGCCTGTCCTACCCAGTTTCTCCTGAAAAAGAGAGCATTCTCCCTCTTAACATGCATTTCTTAAAGATATGCAATATTTGTTCTATGCTTCTTGAGATGATGAAGAATCATATGGCATTTGCATGCATTCTGCCCTCCTTTCTATTCCAAGTAAGAACTGTATAATTAGCCATAACACTCAGACAGAAATAAAAATAGTAGAAATAGCACTCTTTCCTAGCCTGTATATGACTCTCCCTGGTGATCAAGATGAACTCCCAGAAAAAGGAGAAAACCCTTCATTATCTCCTGGAAGCCCCACCAGGGACAGAAAGTCCTGAAAACAACCTAGTAAAATAGAAGAGCCCATCTCTCCCTCCTATGCCCCAACCCAAAAATAAAAAGCAACTGATCAACATATACACATAACAGATCCCTGGTCCTAATGACCGTAACCCCCAAATAAATACTGGTCCACGAAGAAATATCTCCATTCACTGGCTTATCCACTCCCCACCCCTCCACCCCGATCCCCTGAACCATATATCTAACTGGAAACGTATCAATTTAGAAAGTGACATACACATAGGAATGATATCCCAACACTATAAGGCAGGAGCCTGCTCCATAGAGAATAACAGCCTCTTATATCAGAATATATATAATATCCCTCTACAGATATTTGCTCTGTAAAAAGCAAAAATATTATAAAGGAAAAAGTACAGTATGCAATTGCAAAAGACAAGACTTAAGAAACAAAAACTGAAAAGTCGCCAGCTGTCCCAAAATTGCTCCCAACTGTTTTCTGAAATTCACCCATTGAAAAAGGAACATGAGCAGAAGCCATTGCTGGGATGTCATATTTAGCAATAGCAATCATTATTAATGATCTCATAACATATAACAACAAGAAAGTAAGATAATTAAATGCTAGTAATGTTAACAGGAAATCATTTCAAAATTACCAGTTCTAGGCCAGAATCTGTCCGTCTTGATGGTACCAAAGTATCCCTTTGACTCTGGTAGTAACAAAGGAGAGAAAAATTGAACAAATATACCAAAAATGCAATAGCCAAGGGTGTACTTTCCATACATGAAATTGCAAATAGTTCAGCAATCTCTACTAGCTGAATATATCACTTTAGACAATGCATGAAAAAACAAGAACAAATCACGCATGCACTTGCCAGTCAGTCTACGTCCTCAGTAGACTCATTATCAATAGCTGCCTGTCCTATCTCTCATAGTAATGCCTGCCATGAGTATAATTTTTGGAAACAGCAGATTCACTCAGAACAGCTGGGCCTGTTCTACTTGCCTCAACAATGCCAGACATGGGTATGATTTTGGAAGAAGCAGCAGGCTCACTCAAAGTGTCTGCATCTGTATTACCTGCCTTGGCAATGACTGCAAAGTGTGTAATTTTGGAAAAAGCAACAGGCTGACTCAGAGCAGCTGCACCTGTGCTACCTGCCTTGGCAATGCCCACTATGGGTGCGATTTTTGAAAACAGCATCAGGCTCATTCAGAGCAACTGCACCTGTCCTCCTTGTTTCAGCAATGCCCACCATGGGAATAATTTTGGAAACAGCAGTAAGGCTCTCTCACAGTGGCTTCACCTGTCCCACCAGCTCAGCAATAGAATGCCATTGCTATAATTTTTGGGAACAGCAGCAGGCTCACTTAGAGCAACTATTCTGCTCTGGTTTGGCTTGACCAACACCTAACCTTCTCTGGCCATTTGACGCCATCCTAAAGAAACTGCGCCTCAAGTTAGGTGTTCTTTTACAGGAACTGGTACTGTATTCCTCTCCCAGCAAGGTGCAAACCTGTCCAGAAGATGATCCTCCCCATCCCTTGACTATTGTGATGTAGTCTACAGTGCGACTCCCAAGACTGCCCCTAGCCAAATTGGACACCCTTTTCAACTTCTTCTGCCGTCATTTTGGATGCTCTCCTTACCCATCACTGTCAGCTCTACCACTCTCTGGCCTTCTCCTCACTAGAAAATAAGCACCTCCTGCATAGTGTTAGGGTTCCTCTCAAATTTTGGTTTGGCTTACTCCCTTCCTACCTCTGCTGTTCTGTAACTGTCCCTTTCCCTCAACCCACACTTTAAGGCCCTATGACTCCCACTCCTTTGGTATCCCATGCCGCTCGTCCACTGCTGGTCAGTCTGCCTTCTCATATCATTTCCCCAAATTATGGAACTCTCTTCCTTCCCAAATTTGACACTCTTCCTGCCCTCATCTATCTCCTCTGCACTGTGGAATTTTCTTTCCGTAAACTGCTCTTTTAACTGACCTTCCTTGCTCCCTCTCCACTACTCACTATCCATCCAACTACCTAACCAACTTGCACTAGGATGTTGTTCTCCCACCTTACACTAGATAGCAGTCCTCCCATACTCCTCCTAATTTAATCTATACACTGTTGTACTGTTGTGCTGTGTACTTACTATTGTACTTACTGTCTGTATTCTACCTTAGTTTGTTTTTTTGATACTATATAGCCAATTTGTTCTACTAACACAACATGTAATTCCCATGGCTTATTTGCTATGTAATTGTAGGTATGTGATGTGCTGTATATTAATACTGTTTGTACTGATTCCTCTTCCCCTTCCCCTTCCCCCCAGGGTGCACCTGCTGAAATTCTTAAATAAATAAAATAAAATAAAATATTCCTGTCCTACCTGCCTCCGCAATGCTTGCCATAGGCGTAATTTCTGGAAAAAGCAGCAGGCAGATTCTAAGCAGCTGCACCTGTCCTACCTGCCTCAGCAATTCCCACCATGGGTATAATTTTAGGAAACAGCTGCAGGCTCACTCAAAACTGCTCTGCCTGTCCTACCCGCCTCAGTAAAGCCCACTATGGGCATAATTTTTTGAAACAGCAGCAGGCTCACTCAGAGCAGTTCCACCACCTGCCTCAGCAATGCCTGCAATGAGTATAATTTTCAAAAACAGTGGCAGGTTCACTCAGAGCAGCTGTGCCTGTCCTATCACAGCAATGACCAACATTGTTATGATTTTGGTAGAAATAGCATGCTCACTCAGAGTGTCTTTACCTGTCCTACTTGCCTTTGCACTGACTGCAACGGGTGTAAAGTTGGGAAACAGCAGCAGCCTCATTAAGAGCAGCTGCACTTCTCTGACTTGCTCAGCAATGCCCACTATGGGTAAAATTTTTGGAAACAGCAGCAGCCTCACCAAGAGCAACTGCTTATGTCCTGCTTGGCTCAGCAATGCCCACCATGGGTATGATTTTTAGAAAAATTAGCAAGCTGACTCAGAGCAGTTACACCTGTCCTACCTCCCTCAGCAATGCCTGCCCTTGGTATAATTTTTTGAAACAGCAGAAGGCTCACTCAGAGAAGTTGTGCCTGTCCTACCTATCTCAGCAATGCATGACATGGGTATTATTTTTGGAAACAGCAGCAGGCTCACTCAGAGTGGTTGGGTCTGTCCTAGCTGCCTCAGCAAATGCTCAGCATGAGTACAATTTTTTGAAACAGGAGCAGGCTCACTCAGAGTGGCTCTGCCTATCATACCTACCTCAGCAATGCCAGCCATGGCTTTAATTTGTGAAAAAAGCAGCAGGCTCACTCAGAGCGACTGCTCCTACCCTACCTGCCTCAGCAATGCCCTCCATGGGTATACTTTATGGCAACAGAAGCCAGCTTTGTCACATCCGCTGCACCTGTCCTACCGGCCTTGTCAATGCCTGTCATTTGTATAATTTTTGGAAACAGAGCAAGCTCACTCAGAGCAGCTACACCTATTCTATCTGCCTCAGCAATGCCCGTCATGGGTACAAGTTTTGAAAAAAGCAGCAGCTGCACTCAGAGTGGCTACACCTGTCCTATCTGCCATGTGTTTAATTGTAGGGAACAGTACAGGCTCACTCAGAACAGCTGAACCTGTCCTACCTGCCTCAGCAATGCCTGCCATGGGTATAAGTTTTGGAAATAGGAACAGGTTCACTCAGAAAAGCTACACATATGCTACCGTTGTTGGCAATGCCCATCACGGCTATAATTTCTGGAAACAGCTGCAGGCTCACTTAGAACAACTGCACCTGTCCTGCCTGCTTCAGCAATGCCCCTCATGGGTATACCTTTTGTGAACAGCAGCAGGCCTACTAAGAGCAAATGCACCTGTCCTACCTGCCTCAGCAATGATCACCATGGGTATAATTTTTTGAAAAAACAGCAGGCTGACCCAGAGTGATTGTGCCTGCCCTGCCTGCCTCAGCAGTGCCTGCTATGGGTATAATTTTTGAAAAAAGCAGCAACTTCACTCACAGTGGCTGCACCTATCCTACCTGCCTCTTTAGTATCTGCCCTGAGTTTAATTGTAGGGAACAGTGGCAGGATCAATCAAAGCAGCTGAGCCTGTCCTACCTGCCTCAGCAAAGCCCACCATGGGTATAATTTTTGGAGACAGCCGCAGGCTCACTCAGAACAGCTGTGCCTGTGCTACTTTCCTCAGAAATGCCCACCATAAGTACAATTTTTAGAAACAGTTGCAGACTCACTCAGAGCAACTGTACCTGTCCTGATTGCTTCAGCAATGCCCATCATGGGTAACATTTTGGGTAACAGCAACAGGCTCACTCAGAGTGGCTGCTCCTGTCTTACCTGCCTCAGCAATTACTGCCATTAGTATAACTTATTGGCTTGAAGCACAGTATTCTGTCACATTTATTGTGAGCCACACATGAGAGGCTCTAAATTTCTGTTTTAAAGGGGTTTCAAGCATTTTTTTAATTTTACCTCACTGTGTGTCCCCACGGGTTACTTCTGAGTCACCACTGCCTATTTAACATCGCTCTGCATTGATCGCGAATGAAGTAAACCCTTTCTGAGGCTCTAGTGAATGTCTAGAGTGATAAGGGTTTGTCACTACATGAAATTAACTACTTTCATGTAGTTTTAAAGTGTTATTGTGCTGATCACTGTACACGTGGTGCCCTGTACCTTCAAGAAACAGGAAGAGAGCCTGTAGTTTTTCCTGAGTTCACTCAAAACTGTAGCTGGCTTATTTAGTGTAACTTAGGCTTGACGCACAGTATTATATCACATTTATTGTGACCCACACATGAGAGGCTCTAAATTTCTATTTTAAAGGGGTTTCAAGCATTTTTTTAACTTTGCCTCGCTGCGTGAACGGGGTACTTCCGGGTCATCACTGTTTATTTAACATCGTCCTGTGGTGAGCAGGGCAAGCCCATGCAGGACAAGCATGCGTCAGCATGCGCGAAGATGCATGCAAAGACATGTGCATCTGCATGTGTTTGGTGTGTTCAGCGGGTATAGGCGGGGACTATTACAGACTAACCATGCTAAGCTGTGACACATCTTGAGGTAGGAGTTAAGCTGTTATTCTTAGTAAGCATTGCCTTAAAATTTTGAATATAAACACAGTAGAATGGCTGAGCTTATCACTGCAGCTGATGGTAGGATAGGCATCCAATGTAATACATGCCAAATGTATAGTTTCAGCTCCATGGATACCTTAAATACCCCATATAAATGCACTAAATGTGCTCAAAATGAGATCATGGTAGAGGAAATAACAGGTTCAATGCTAGACTGTGAGCGCTGGAGCTAAGTCAGATTGAGACATCTAAAAGAATTAAAAGTTCATTTATTTCTGACAATCCCCTGTCAGTGGGTGATGCAAATGAGGTCAGTAACAATCACCCCAGCAGTCATTATAAAAAGAGGGCTAGAGAGGAGGAGGAGCCAGATGATACAGATGATGGCTGGTTTCTGGTTCAAAATGCAAGAACTACCAAAAAAGGCAGGAAAGCTAGTCGCTTTCAAGTATCTTTGTATAACAGTTTTGATCCTTTAATTAATTTTAATGATGAACAGACCACTATTCCCTCTCCCCCCCAGGAGCCTCCACACCTCCATCATGAGCTGTCCAACACATCTCGACCCTTGAATCCCACCCATAGTGCTGAAAATGTAGAGGTGAATCTAATGGATGTGGATGTACCACCCATACAGACCCCAAAACAGCTCTATGTTTTGGGAGACTCTATGGTCAAACAGTTGGATCGCCAAATATGTGATCAGAATAAAACTAACAGAACCCTGTCCTGCTTTCATGATGCTAGGATTTAGGACATTACAAAAATGTCCAGACAGATACTAAAAAACTGCGGGGACAACCCCTTGGTCATCGTACACACGAGTGTCAATAACATCATGCACCAAAATGTTCAGGAGATCAACAAAGAATATGTGGGTTTAAAAAACACTCTTTCTGATATACAATGTACTATAGCCTTTTCTGAAATCCTACCCATACCCTGATCAGATCTATACATTGAATCCAAAATTAAGCAGATAAATAACTGGCTACGCTCCTGGTGCCTAAAATAAAATTTAGGTTGCATAACCCATTGGGAACAATTTCAAAACAATAGGGAATTGATATGCAGGGGCGGTCTTCACCAGAGTAGGAAGGGCTCTTCCATGTTAGGGAATCCTTTAAACTCTTACATAGACCATTTAAACTAACATATGGAGGGGAGGGGAACACCTTTCATTTGTTGATTCCCACTCCCACTGTGTCCCCACCCTCCAATAAAGTTATCAGTCAACATTCTGAGGAAGTAACTTGCCACAAAGATTTCGAGTCTGAAGCCACCTTCTCCAAGCTCAAGATATTACTTGTTAATGCTAGAAGTTTAAACAACAAAATAAACGAACTTCAGCTCATATTAAATAATGAAAGCAAAGATGTTTGTGGTATTACTGAGACTTGGTTTATGGACAATGACTGGAGTCAGGACATTCCTGGTTATACTTCTATATGGAAAAATCATACAACCTCTAAAGGAGGTGGGGTTTCTTATTTTGTTAAAGACAGCCTGGACTGTTTTGAAATTAAGTCAGAAAATACCCCAGTTACAGATACAGAGATCATCTGGGTAGATCTCAGCCTGGGTAATAGACATGTATCTATAGGACTTTGTTACTGTCCTCCCTCTCTGAATGCCTTAAGTAACAACAACTTCTTGGAGGCTATACAAAACATAAATCAGCTAAAAGATCTTATACTAATGGGTGATTTCAACCAACCACATATTAATTGGGACACCTTGGAGGGCAAAAATTTGCTGGATAACAGGTTCCTGGAGGCTATAGTACAACTAAGCCTGGATCAACTCATTTCAAAACCTACCAGACATAATAATATCTTGGATCTATTTTTCACAAATATTAGTCATCTGGGGGAACCTGCAGTAGTCTGCAAACCACTAGGAGATAATGACCATTGTATGGTTCTTTGGACACTTAATTATTATTATCCCTCTACCAAAGGCATTACCAAAATAAAGAATTTTTTCAAAGCTAACTATAGTAAAATAAAGGCATATCTTAAAAATTGGAATTGGGAACATGATTTGAATAACCTCAACACTACCACATGGGTAGAATTAAAGAGAAAATTGAAGACTGTATTAAAAATGTGTGCCTGAACGTATAAAATACAATAACCAAAGGAGACTAACTTTATGGTACTCTATTAGAATTAAAAGATTAATTAGGAATAAAAAAGGGCATTCAATAAGTACAAGAAGCATAAAACTGATATAAATTGGATCAGGTTCAAAATTAAAGCCAACAAAACAAAACGGGCTATTAGAACGTCGAAAAAAAAATCTAGAACATAATCTGGAGGTAGTAACCAAAGATAATAAGAAACAATTCTTTAATTGTATAGGTTCTCTTAAGAGCAACGGGTCTAAAATTAGTCCCATTAAAATTAATGTTAAAGTCATCTCTGAAGAACAGGCTAAGGCTAAGGTTTAATGCCTATTTTACTAGTATAAACAAACCAAAAGAAAAAACAGGGCATACCAGATTGAACAATCATTATTTTTCACTGCTCTTCAGTATAACAGATATACTCACTGCTATAAATTCATTCAAAATAAATTCATCAGCAGGTCCTGATAATATTCCTCCTGTATTCCTAAAAGAAACTTCCCATGTTATAGCAGGCATATTAACTCATGTGTACAATAAATCCATCAGTGAAAGTGTGGCTATCTCAGATTGGAAAATAGCCACAATTATTCCTATTCATAAAGGAGGGTCTAAACTAACTGTGTCAAACTATAGCCCTATTAGTCTAAACTCACGTATAGGTAAAATCATGGAGAGACTACTATTGCATAAAATTATTAGTCATATTTCTGCAAATAATTTACTTGACATTACCCAGTATGGTTTTACTCATGGGAGATCCTGCCACAGTAACTTTTTTTTGAAATGATAGTTCTTTTATTATTTTATATAAAGGTAGTGCACCTGAGAAAACAGTACAGGGATTACACATTATGACCAATGACATAAAATGTATGGCAGCTGAAAAGTGACAATATACAGCATTTTACCAAAATCCCTGAATTTGAAAAAGCAATGAAAATACCCCTTTACCTCCCTCACCCAAATCCCCAAACCCCCCTTCCCCTACCCTCAGGATGTGCCTTCTATGAGAGAAAGGAAAGGAAAGAAAAAGGAAAAGAAAAGAGAAAGAAGAAAGGGAGCTGATGCTGATACATATGAGATACATAAAGGAATATTGGCTGCCAAGGTAGCTAGAGGTGTACCCAACAGGACATTAATTCAAATAAAGAGCATATAATTTGCCCCATTTCCACTCAAATGAAACCAGGCAATCCCTAGAACTTGCTATTAGCTTTTCAGTCCTGAAACAGAGAGAAAGTTTGTTGATCCATTCTGCATATGAGATAACCAATTCGTCCATCCAATGCCTAAGGACCAATCTTTTGACAACCATCTAGATTAAGGCCATGTGGAATCTACACTCCATCACTTGTATATTGGAAAGCTTACCCAGGATACAAACTTCTATAGTGAATAAATCAGTCAGGCCCAAAAGAGGGTCTAAATTAGATTGGATGGACTGCCATAAGGGAGCTACCTTCTCACAATACCAGAAAATGTGTACCAGGTTCCCTTCCACTGTGCCACACCTTGTGCATAGGGTTGAAGATAGTCTGTTTAATTTAACCTGTTTAACTGGGGTATAATACATGTTATTCAATATATGGTATTGAGTGAGTCTATGTCTGTCTTGAGAGAGATACTGATATGTGTCTACCCAAATTTGTTCCCAATCTAAAAGAGTATCTGGCAGAAGAGAATACCAACATTTGGAACCAGTCAGATAGTCCGGGAACTTAATATCCAATAATAAAGAGTAAAGCTTAGAAATGCTATGAGCTTTAGTTGCTTGTTACTGTATCTGGTTTAGGAAGGGTTTAATATGAGACTGTGTAGGATTGGAGCTGAAGCTGGAAGCCACTAGGTGTCGTAACTGGAAAACTTTAAAAATGTGCTTCTGAGGAATATTGTACTTGGTCAGAACCTCCCCAGAAGATAAAAGAGAGTTATTTAGGAATAAATCATCAACACAGCAATCTCTCAACTGAGGAAGCCAGTCTAGAGGAAGCAGGAGACCCCCAATCCTAATATTTAAATTTAGGGTAAGAGGTTGGGAAGTGTACTTCTTGGGAGAGAGATTGAAGAAGTGCCAGCATTGATTCAACACCTTGATAGAAGTGCCAATGACGTTCCCTCGTAAAAGTGGAGGCAAAGTGGATAGGTTATAATAGAGGAGTCTGGATGGGGGAAGTCCAAACTCAGTTAGAATCTTTTTCTCAAGTTGTACCCAAATTGGTAGACACTCATCCACCCTCTGGTCATACCACCTCCCAATTTTTGCCATGTGGCTTGACCAGTAATAGAGCATAAAGTTGGGAAGATGGAGCCCTCCTTTCACTTTGGGTAAATTAAGTTTTAAGAAGGCTTTCCTAGGTTGTTTACCCTGCCAAATAAACTTGGAGATGGACCTATGGAAGTAGTGAAAATAGGACATCAATAAGAAAATGTTCATTAGGCTAAGTGGGTAAAAAACCAGAGGCAACACATTCATCTTAACAATATTAATATGGCCCCAAAGCGATAAAGGGAGGGCTGACCATCTCTGAAGGTCTTGTTGGATTTTAACCAGAAGATTGTCAAGGTTAAGCTTCCTGAAGAGTTCAGGGTCTTTAGTAAGGAAAATGCCTAAATATTTGAAAGAGGAGGGGACCCATTTCATACCAAACTGAGAAAAGTTGACCTGAAGCTTGTTGACGTTCAGTGGGAATATGATTGATTTAGCTAAATTCAACTTGTAATAGGCCACCTGGTCAAACTGAGCTATAATGTGTAATATATGTGTTAGGGACACTTCGGGGTTAGTCAGGTGTAAGAGAATATCATCAGCATAGGCCAAGAGAACCAGAGACTGCTGCTGTATGCAACATCCCGTGACCAGTGGAGAATTTTTGATTTTGAGAAGAAGAGGCTCCAGATAAAGATTAAACAAGAAAGGTGATGGGGGCAGCCCTGATGGGTGCCTGTTAATAGCGGAAATTGAGAGGAGAAAACCCCTTTACAATAAATTCTGGCAGTGGGGATTGGTAGACTGATTTAATCCATTGAATAAAGACCTCCGGGAAGCCCATTCTCTTTAATATAATCCAGAGAAATTCCCAATGGACTGTATCAGAGGCTTTCTCCGCATCTAATGATATCAGAGCCATAGGGATTTGAGAGTCCTGGGTGACATGAAAGATATGTGAGAGAGTACGCAAGTGGTCTATAGAAGACCTGCCCTGCACAAAACCTACTTGTTCGGGACTCAGCAGATTAAGCCAGACCCTTTTGAGTCTGATGGATAAGATTTTCGTTCGGATTTTAATGTCGTAATTAAGAAGTGAAATTGGGCGGTAACTAGCAGGGTCAGTCGGGGATTTGTCTGGTTTCAGTATCAAAATGATGGTGGCTTCCAGCAAGGAGGGGTCCAGCATGGTAGCATTAAACATATATTCAAATAATTTCATGAGGAGAGGGGCCAATTCCTTCCCAAAAGTTTTATAAAAATTGGAGGGGAAACAGTCGGGTCCCGGAGCTTTGTCCGGAGCAAATTCCTTGATCACCTCCTCCACTTCCATTACTGTGATAGGAGTAGTCAGAGCTTCTCCTAGGTGAGTTTGGAGGGTAGGGAGGGGGAGGCCCTCCAGAAACTGGTCCACAACAGAATGAGAGAGGTAGAAGGTACCACTGCCATAAAGTTCCTTATAAAATGTCTCAAAAATTCGTGAAATATCTCTAGGAGAAGTTTTATGGGAACCATCAGGAGATAATAATGAAGGAATCCATCTTGATCCCTCAATTTCCCTCAACCATAAAGCTAGCATTTTACCTGATTTCTCCCCTTGGTCGAGATAGAGGGCCTTTGTTTTCAGGAGAGCATGCTCTGCCTTGTCCCTTATCCAATCTGAGTGCTCGTTTCTGAGTTTCATTAGAGTTTCTAGATCAGCTTGGGAAGAGGAGGAGGACAACTTATTCTCTGCCAACCTAATTTGGTTCGACAATAACATGATCTTGGCCTCCCTTTGTTTTCTTCTGCTAGATGTGAGTTTAATGAATTCGCCCCTAATGAAGCATTTAGGGGAACACCAAAGCAGATCCGCCCTCTCAATTGAACCTGTATTGGTCTCAACAAATGAGGTGATGAGGGATCTAATATGGGAGACTGTGCCCCTATCCTTTAAAAGCTGGGTGTTTAGTTTCTTTGCACCTGCGGGTTTGGGGAGACCAGAATCCAAGCCACCGAGTGGTCTGATACCACTATGGGCTCAATACCAGACTGGAGTACTCCCAACAGAAAATTATTGCTGACTAGTATTAGGTCAATTCTGGACCAGGTTTTGTGTACTTGAGAGTAATAAGAAAAGAGTTGTCTTGTGGGGTTAAATGAGCGCCAAGGATCGCACAGGCCCAGTAGGTCCATAAAATTCCTCAGGGCTAGTTGCGAAGAGGAGAGTGGTTTCAGGGGTCTATAAGATTTATCCAAATTTGTGAGGGAGCTATATTCCAGTCCCCCCCCCAATTATTAACATTGAGGGTAAGAGTCCACTCAATTTTTCAGCCAGAGTCATGAGGAAGTCTGGGTCTCCCCCTACTGGGGCGTAGATCGCCCCTAGTGTTATCTTCACATTGTAGAGTGAACCTTTCACAATAATAAATCTACCTTTGTGGTCCAATAAAATCTCTTCTGCCAGAAAGGGAACATGATTCTTAACCAGAATAGCCACCCCCCTACTAGAGGACGACCCCCCTGAGGCGAAAACCAAAGCGTAGCATTGGCGAAGCCCTTAGACTTCTGATGAGAGTAAATGGGTTTCTTGCATCAAGAGAATATCAACATTGAGTAAAGAACAGTTTTGAGAACCTGGTACCTTTTAGTTAGGTCTCTGACACCTCTTACATTCCACGTAGCAATTTTAAGCACTGTAACAGTCATTATCTAATATACAAGTGCAGCACTGGGCTATGAAAATATGAAAAAGCAGACCACCTTAGAGGCACATCCTCCCCTCCCCCACCCCCAAAACCACCATCTACCAAATCCCACCCTCCACCCTCCCTCCTCTCGAGACCAGTAAAAATAACTGAAGCAGTATAAATTCTAGACATAGTGTTACAGCCTTTACCAAAACTGGAACTAAGAAAGAAAGACCCTCCCTCCCTACCCTCCCACATCCCTAAAACTATTTACAGCTGTTCCCCAACTACTTTTGAGAAGAACTAAAATTAATAGTACTTAAATCGGGGAACAAAGCCCCAAAGGCAACCACTAGATGGGTATACCGGGAGATAAAGATGAACCGTCGAACTGAGGAAGTGTCGTCTAATAAGTATAAGGTAAGTCCTTCATAAGTACTGAGAGCTTCCTGGCTGAAAAAAAAAACATCTGGGCTGTTCTCTCCCCCTCTCTTTGGGGCGTTTAGCAGTCCCACCAGGGCTGACCCTCCCACGGATCCCTCCCCAAGACAGATAAATCAGAGTAAGCCCACAAAAATACTGGGAAAGATGAGAACCTGAACAAAATCTCAAGGTTATGCAGAGAAAGCCCCTTTAACCTGGGCTAGAAAAAGCCAGAGCTCACTAGAAAGTGAGAGCCCGCCAGGGTCTCCTGTGTTACGGTCATTGCCAGGAAAAAAAATAGCCTCAAACAAATTGCTGACTGGCTGGTTCATCTTCCGCCTCCAGCCCCCCAACTGCCATATGAACTCCTTAAACCCTCAAAAGAAATAACCGAGTTACATTACCCACATAGGATCCGAACTGAATAGGATAGGGGATAATAACCTTGAGACCACAATAGTAATGTTAAAAATCAGAGTCAGCCCCCCCAGCCCAGGGGGCCAACTACAAGCTTCACCACCATCAAAACTGTCAGTGGTAAAAATTGTGTGATAGGGCACAAGCAGGGTCGGACTGACGTCCTGCCCTCCCCCCTATAGTGTTCACCCCAACGGCAACAATCCTCATTGCCTGATATCAGCCCAGCTCATCCTTTTATTCAAAAAACCTGTCCATCCCACCAGCTACACCAGAAGAATACCCCAGGATATCTCAATGAGCGCTGCAGACCAAATTACTGTGAAATTAAGCAAGTTTAATTACCTGGGCCGGAGAAGGTCAGGAGGAAACAGGGGGGCAATATTAACTAGGGGGACCAAAAGGTCCCACCAGACTCATGTCATGTGGAAACCACCTCTGCACCCCAAGTTCCCTCCATCCTCCCCGGCCCCAGCAAGTCGGCCCCATGAACCACCGCACAATCAAGCCCACTCAACCTCCCAACAGACCCCTCCAAAGCCACCACCCCCCACCACCAGACAATCCAGACATGAGAGAGAAGAAAAGACAGAAACAAAAGGTGAGAGTCCAAAAATGCAGCATGTAGCAAGAGGTAGCTTCTTGGAGTTGTCTCAATAATTCGGCCCAGTTTAAACAAGTTAGGCAGCTTGATTAAGAGATCTACACCAGAAAGTCCAGATGAGAGAGAACTGAGGAATCAAAACCAAAAACAAGAATCCAGATATGCAGCATGTAGTAAGAGGTAACTTCTTAGCTCTGCCTCAGTGATTCAGCCCGGTTTAAAGAGGTTAGGTAATTTAATTGAGAGATCTGATGCCGCTTTGTCTGGGGATTCATAGGAGAGCCAGGAACCATCAATGGCAACTTGAAGCTTGGTAGGATAGGTCATTTTGTAGCGGATGCCTGCTGCGATCAGCTTACTCACTGTAGAATGAAAAGCTGAGCGTTTTTGCCTCATCTCGTAGGAGAGATCCTGAGTAATACGTAGCTTGGAACCACTCCATAGAATTGCCTGTAATTCTCTTGCCTTTGATAGAACATGTTGTTTTTCAAGAAGCTTAGAAATTTAATAATA
The DNA here is from genome assembly GCA_016271365.2 of Neoceratodus forsteri. Taxonomy (NCBI): domain Eukaryota; kingdom Metazoa; phylum Chordata; order Ceratodontiformes; family Ceratodontidae; genus Neoceratodus; species Neoceratodus forsteri. The sequence goes on along the minus strand of CM057455.1, from coordinate 758,493,072 downwards.
ATAGGTCTTGGTGGGGCTCCTGCAGCAGGCTTCGGTCTAAGAGAGCGATGAGCACGTTCAATATGATATTGTGGATTAAGAGGGGAAGGCTCAACCACTTTGTTTAGAAACTTCTGGAGAAAGAGATTAATATCAGGGCCCTCCTCAGACTCAGGGAGGCCCAGGATCACCAAGTTGTTTCTTAGGCTCCTTCCTTCTAAGTCTTCCGTTTTGAGTTGCAGTTTTTTATTTTATTTATTTTTATTTACTGAAATTCGGAATTACAAACCTTTGAGTCAAAGAATCTTTTGCAAAGGCTCCACGTCGGTTACAAAGGGTGGAGGGGGGAACACGAGTTGGGGGAAGACAGACGGAACAGGCCAGGCAAGTTATATACAAGCACAAATTATTTACAGTTTTATGTACAATCACATTTTAGTAACATTAGCTCTCCGGTGGTTACAGAGGGTGGAGAGACATATGACAGAAAGGCAATGGAAGGCAACTTTCAATACATAATAAACAAGTGGTATTACTGAGTTAATTGTTGGTATCATGGCAGAGGGACTTTTTTTTTTTTTTTTTCTGGTTTGGGCAGGTAGGAGACATTGATCTGTTGTCTAAGATGAATGATTTCTGGGTCTATCTTATCCCTCCAGGTCTCCAAGGAGGAAGTTCTGGCTTCCGAATCTCCAATTCTGGTGGTTAGGGCACTGAGATCTCCCCTTAGTGATTTCAGCTCAGCAGTGATATCTTCTAATGTTTCCTTGAAAAGAATTAACTCTTGCAAAAAACGGTCCTCGGTAAGAGGAGTTGGAGAAGTATTGGAAGGGATGATTTTTCTGCAGGCCCCGAATTCTGGTTTTTAGATTTTTTGGAAGATTTCTCCGGCGTAGAAGGTGGGGTGTGCTTCATGCCAGCAGGCCTCATCTCCACTTCCATCTCAGTCCGCTTCCAAGTGCACTGATATGCACAACGTAGAATGCTGCCAGTACCAAAGCGTATTATCTTAACACTGGATGCAGAATAAAACTTTAGAAATCGAATTTGTAGGCTAAAAATAGTTAGAAATACGATAACGGAGCTCGAAAACGCCAGTTAATTAGCTGTACTGCATCATGTAATTTTGCCACAGTAACTTGATACATTTTTCAAACCAATCATTGAAGCACTTGACAACGGATTCCCAGTTGACATCATATTCCTCGATTATGAGAAAGCTTTCGATTCAGTTTCCCAGAGTTCTAACAGAGCAACTTATTAAGATCAAACTGCACCCTAACATTATTATATGGATAGAATCCTGGTTAGCTGATTGGAAAGTACAGGTTAATGTAAGGGGACACAAGTCTACTTGGAATATTTTGACCAGTGGGGTGCCCCAGGGTTCGGTACTGGGTCCCATACTGTTTAATATTATTATTGCTACCATGCAAACTACAAACGGTGTATGGATAAACAAATATGCAGATGATAGTAAGCTGGGTGCATTGTAAATGATATCCAATCTGTTGATTCCTTACAGGCCAATCTCGACAATATAATTGATTGGGCACTAGACCACAAAATTGTATTTAATATTTCCAAATGTAAGGTCATGCACCTTGGCAAAAATAATAGGCTGGTAGATTATTACATGACTAATGTAGCACTACAGGTAGTTACTACAGAAAAAGACCTAGGGATCTACATCACCAATAACTTCAAATTTACTGAACATACAAATAAAACTGCAAAAAGTGCCACAGATTAATTAGTTGTATCTTAAAAAACATCAAAAGCAGGGAACCTGAGGTACTTGTGCCGCTTTACTCTAGTTTAGTAAGATATCTTAAAAAACATCAAAAGCAGGGAACCTGAGGTACTTGTGCCGCTTTACTCTAGTTTAGTAAGATCACATCTTGACTTTTACTCCCCCTTTTGTGCCCCTACTTCAGTACAAGATAGAGCAATGGTTGAGAAGGTACAGAGAAGGCTGACTAAAAATATTATTAATCTGGACACTATCTCTTATGAGAACAGATTGAGGGCACTAGGATTATTCTCCTTCAAATACTGCTCTTTGAGAGGTGATCTCTGTCTATTATACAGAGCCACCAGGGATCCCATCCTGTTTGAGACCATCTGCTTAGACTGGCATATCTCCCAAGGTAACACCAATTCTCACAAATTGAAACTAAAGACTAATATTAACAAAAGTGTGAAAAGAAATAGTTTTTTTTACTCAACGGGCAACACCAATTTGTAACTCTCTACCAATAGAAGTAGTTCTAAGTACTAATTTACAGCAATTCAAGTTAAACCTTGACATGTACATGGGCGACAACAAATATCTTTTCCACAAATAGATAATGGTGGCAAGTTCATTATGGGCTTGTCACTCAAACTTGTATTTACCTATGAACCTGTGAACCTAGTATAATTTCAGGAAACAGCAGCAGGCTCACTCAGAGCAACTGCACCTGTCCTACTTCCCTAAGCAATGCCCCCCATAAGTATAATATTTTGGAAAAGCAGCAGGCTGACTCAGAGCAGCTGTGCTTGTTCTACTTGCCTCTGCAATGCCTACCATGGGTATAATTTTTGGAAACAGCAGCAGGCTCATTCAGAGCAGGTGCATCTGTCCTACCTACCTGCCTCAGCAATACCCGGCATGGGCAACATTTTTGGAAACACCAGCAAGGTCACTCAGAGTAGCTGCACCTGTCCAACCTGCCTTGGCAATGCCTGCCATGGCAATAAGTTTTGGAAAAAGCATCAGGCTCATGCAGTGCAGCTGTACAGTACCTCTCCTACATTCCTCAGCATTGCCGACCATGGGTACAATTTCTTGAAACAGCAGAAGACTCACTTTGAGAAGTTGCACTTGTCCTACCTGCCTTGGCAAGGCCCACCATGGATATAATTTTTACGTCTGCAGTGGATGAAGCCTGCAGGCATTTTGCATTGGAAAAGGATCTATGTCATGTTTTCCGTCCGCACATTATTTCTTCCATGGGAAGAGCCCAAGTCTATGCTGACTGTATAAGGCATAGAGCCCTATTTTTCTTGCCACTTCATGTCTCCAGAGGTGCCTTCCCCCACAGAGTATGTTTAACCCCCCCAACTCTGACCCACATGGAGTTTACTACGGTTTTAAACAAACCCTCCCGCAGTCTCCCACTGTGCGCTGTATGCCTCCACCCCCTCCCCACACCCATTGCAGGCAGATTTAACAATCTGTGAACTTTCTTTCTGAAAAAAAAAGAAAAACAAATCAAATGTGTCCCATAACAGTCTTTTTACACCTCTGCCAAGTACCTCTGCACTGCCACATCAGCCACGGACTCTCAATCCTGAGCCGTAGTTCACAGAGTGCTGGAATGGGTCATTTTTCTAGGAGCTTTTCGAGCGTGGGTCTGGAATCTAAAGCTGCATGATCATCTGCAGTCACTTCATTCCTCTTGCTTGTTGCTGCAGTAGTGATAGTAGAAGAGCGGCGTGGAGTTCGTTAGGCAGGAGAGGACCGTGACTGAGGGGAATTGAAAACTACCGGTGGGTACATATTTCAGAACTAAGGCATCCCTTTATTCTATCAGCTTTCTGAGTGAATAGTACCTGATTTTAAGATGTGTCCCTGATTTGGGGTCTTTGTCCCTGATTTTTTTAAGCCTTGTCCCAGATTCATGAGGCAGGAGGTTGAGAGGTATGATGGTATCCTGGTTTGAGGATGCTTAAACTCACAAACAGGGCTCTCCCCTCCAATAAACTAGTAAACCTGATCAAGGTTAGCTTTTGGAATTAGTCATGGACATGCCTCTGCAGAGGAAAGAGAAACTATTGCATTTTGAGTGTCTGATTGGTAAAGCTTAAAGTGGCAGCAGAGAAGATGAAGCATTTAAAGTCTGCCTTTTAGGTGAAGAACATAGGCGGTAGATATTCCCTACACGTGGTGAGGCAAGGGTGTTGAAATCAGTCCTTAAAATGCATTATTCATGAAGAAGAGATCAAAACGCACTTATCCCACTGCAGTATATGGGACCTGTTCACAAATTACCTACAATAATATCCATCCTGTGATGGCTCCACGTTTAATTATAGGCAGTCCAAGTGTCAATTTCCTTGAGAATCAGCTACCGATTGTAAAGGTTTCTTACTATCACAGTTAGTCATGCTTTTCTGAGATAAAAGCTATCTGAGGCTTACTCTGAATTTTTCCACCGATCTTCCTTGGCCAAGCTTTCTTTTGATCCATACTGTATAATATTTCAAGTGACAATCATCTCCTAATAGTCTTCATTTACTGCCATTTTATACTTTTTAAGCTGAAATTATGAACTACTGTGCCGCTGCAGCTAGCGGTAATGTGGGAAATAACTGTTGTACAGTTGCATATAGGTGCCTAACAAAGTTGTCTGTGGCGATCCTCTTTCCACCTCGAGCATCTTGCCATGGTGGTGTTGGGTTGATTGACACTGAAAAATACAGCTATTTGGATGACAACTTGATGTGTACACATGTAGTAGGTGGCTGCTGATGTTACTTACTAAAACAGGACCCTGTAACCGAAGAAGTTGTTTCTTTAAGAGTTGCTAATGATGCGCGAAGAGTGCAGGCTACACAGGCAAGGGACTTGGGGATGTTATATATGGGGGTAGCGATGTCTCATCAGAGGATCTAGACTAGAGATAAGAGAGCTACCAGAGATCAGATTATTTGTTAAAAGGTACAACAGAAGTGCTGGAAGTAGTAATTAATGAGATCTCCCACAGATGCATACTTTGGAGGAAAAAAAAAGGATGAGGATCTGTACTCTGCATTCATGAAGCATCACATCCACATGCAGTGCATAACACTTGGTGCAAACTGATACAAAGGGATTTCTTTCTTTTTTAGTAAAATGAAGGAAAGGTCAACTTCCAATTCCACTTACTGTAGACTGGAAGGGATTAAAACATGGATTTCAGGATCAGCTGTCAAGAAGGAAAAGTCATCTATGCCCTTTATTGGAATCAAGAGAGAGTTGAAAGACTTAATGAGCTGACCCAGAAAAAATCATACCGTAGATTTTTTTTTGCATGATCCAGTTCTGAAGGAACTAGGAGGTTATAAAAGTTGGGGTTTTCATTCAATAGAAATATGATGAGACCAGCTTTGGAGAGGCACGTCAACTCGCCTTCATCTTCCTTGCAAAGATACTGCTGCTCTCAAAGAGATCTGTTGAGGAAGAGGATGGGAGCAGTTGCTAAATCCTGCAGCAGAGTGTGATGAACACTGCTAAGTTTACTTGAACTCCAAGTAGGAGAAATGGGACTTACTGTGTCCTTCTGTCTTGCCTTCCCTTCCCTCTGCTCAGGTTGAATTAGATGAAAACTGTGACACCAGCTGCTACAGAGGATGATGGTCTTGAGGGGAAAGATTGAGCCATACACTGCAAAAAGATCCCAAATGCTTTGACCTATGACATAAATTGAGTTAGCCACTCTCAGATGCTGTTTTCCTAGAATTAAAAAAAAACTCCTGGTGCCTTGTCTTTAGGGGAAAAAAAAACACGTGTTTTGTTGTGAGTTAAGGATCTGGACAGTGTGAAAAACAAAAAAGGAAGAGAATGTGAGATGGGAGAATAAAGAGCTTTTGGGTCCAGCAGATGGGAAAATAAGTTCATATTTTTATTTTTGTGGTCACTTTTCAAGTTTGTTGTAAAAAGGCTCTTATGGGAATGAAACACTCCTCCTGCTGCCTGCTCCTGAGGAGGAAAATGGTGGATGCTGACAATGCAGAGGTATGAATGAAAGGGGGAGTTAAATATACACTAAATACAATAAAATTCAGTTACACGGGTATTCACAGGTTGCAAAGAAGGTTGAACTGTGCACATAATTGCACCATTTGTCTCCATGTTGTCATTCTTTCTGCCCTCTGTGTGTGGTGTGCATGGGGTAAAACACATGATTGAGCTCTGTAACTAGACATACCCATATAAAGCAAAGAACCTGATGTTGCCTTTCAATCAAAGTAAGGGTAGGTTGTTGATTTTGTTGCTAAATTAAGGTGATGGGGTCACGTCATGGCAGCCTAGAGGAAAGCAGCGACCTTGTGTAGCTCTGCTCCCTACCCAGTTTAAAACTTCATGTTTTAGATCATCACGAAACTACAGAGTGCTCAAAACTATTTCTGAGGATACATAGATCTGTTTCTGGTAGCTTAGATCATTCAAAGATGGAGGCATATATGAAAAAGCAGCTCCCAAAGCACACCCCGCCACCATCGCCGGAGAAAGAGCAGGCCCTGAAGCGACTTTGGCAAGGGCCTACTAAAGCAGCCCCAGGATCCACAGCCTTAACTGAGGAGCATTTCCTGGAGATAATCATGCCTTTGCAAAATGCGATCGAGGAAATCTCGACTGAAGTGCACAGTTTCAAAGTGTCTTTGGATTCATTAAATATTCAGGTCCGAGATAATGAAACACGCATTAAGTCCATGGAAATGAGGATAGACAAGCTTGAATTAGAGTGGGTTTCCACGAACAGGAGAGTTAAAAAAATCGAAGAGAAGCTTGAAGATTTAGAGGGGAGGAGTAGAAGAAGCAATATAATTATCATCTGTATTCCGGAGAGAGAAGAGGGCACATCTCCGATACAGTTTGTGCAGAAATTATTTGAGAAAGTTGCTGGCCAGTCCCCACATGGAGCAAGTTACTTTGTTGAGCGAGCCCACAGAGCCCTTCGCCCCCCCACCAGGTTCGCAGCCCAGGCCGATGTGGTGTAAATTATTGAATTATCTTGATAAACAACATATCCTGGCAAAAGTTAAATCCCTGCAAGAGGTGCTCTGGGAAGGAAAGCAGATTAGGATAACACATGACTTGCCACAGTCTGTAAGGCTCAAATGTCAAGAAATGCACCCTTTGGTTTCAAAGTTAATTGCGACGGGTAAACAATTCCAAGTAAAGTGCCTGGCTCTGTTGCAAGTGAAAATCAACCATCAGTGGCACTCGTTTGAAAGCTTGGAAGTGGCACAGAATGAGCTCAAGAAATTGCTGCCCGAATTGCTCAAGTGATTATATTGTAATACAATGATGGTGCTACTGGAAGGGTTAAAAAGAAGTTTCTGTAAGCCATTGATGTTTAGTTATGGTTGACCGATCTTGTTCTGAGTCACGGAAAGAATCCTATATTGGTAGAAGAAGTGTCCTCGGTAAAAGGATATGAGTGTGCTTAAAAACAGTAAATGGACCTAATAAGCATGACAATCCTTCGGGTGCACACATGAGGCATTTACATTCCCCTGACATAAATATAAAGGGAATGAATTTGGATCCTTCATAAAAATCCACAGCCTCGAAAGAACACAGACTTGACTTGTGAGTGTTTGGATGGTAGAGAGAAGCAGTTCTTGAACTCGCTATGGATAGTTTTAACTGTGTCAGGGTCTCAAATTATCAGCAGTCAGAAGTGCAAATGAACACTTACTAAGCAAGCTTCAATCTCTATGACTCATGATAATTTGTTTAGTATGAGTACCTCTGCAGACTGGGGTGGACAAAGTTAAACTCTGTATGGTACTCGAACTGAAAGAATATGCTGGAGTCTATTCCAATCCATAGGAGCATAAATGGCTTTTTTTCCTCTCCTCTCCTCTTTAATGTTTTTATTTTGTTTCCTTGACTTAGCAGCATGGGTCTTCACTCGCAAAGGCAGCAAACGAAACAGCATGAATACGAGTTATTGAGGAGTCTGATAGCGCCGTGTATAATGCGGAGTGTGCTGTTCATATTGTCCTTGGGTTTTTTTTCTATTTCTTGCCACCTAGTCTGGGGGGTGAAATGCAATAACAACTCCCGGGGTTTAAGGGATAATTCTCGGAGGGGGGCAGGTAATTGCAGAACTAGTGGACGGTACTCTTGAAGTATTGTGATAGAGCTCTAACTAGAGTGATAACTGCCTGGGTTAAATTATCGATTAATATCTCCCTGTGACTTGGGGAAGGAAAAAAGCAAGGAAATTCTTCTATGCCTGAAAGCAACAAAGATATGAATGTTAACCTAAGTATAATGATTACATGAATGAGAAGGGTAAGGTATGTATGGATTATCTGATTCGGAATGTTGATAAGCTGCTGGGGATAAATGAGTAATAGTAATACCTCATTTCCTCCGCTAGAGGGTACTAGAGTGTCGCGAAATATTAATTCTCTTTAGGAACTTTGTTTTTCCAGTTGTTACTATAAAGATAGGGATACTGTCTGTGAGTTTTACAAATTTAATAAGTATATATGGTACAATTTCTGCAGAAAAGAGAGGTTACACATTTCGGACAGAATATTCGAATAGTTAAGTATGGTGATCACTTATGATCGTATGTTCAATTTTAGTGGATTGATGTTGGGTGTGATATGCATTATTGCACTCTGTAACTGGGATATGGGGGTGGGTTGGCTTTCTGCTTGGTTGGGAATTTATATCACCTGACGTTTTAGAAGGGTAATGTGGTTGTTAGAACTGGGGGTAGTGTTTAAGAATGTTAGTTATAATCTTGTTGGTTTCAGGGGTGTGTGTGTAGGGGGGGTTGTGGGAGGGAGGACTTCTCTTGTTATGTTATTGTTGTATCGTAGAAGGAACCAAATTCAGATATATGCAGAGATATGCACTAACTACTACTGGCAAGGGGACCAACCACCTTAGGTTAGTTGGTGATATTAGGAGCGCTTAATATTCTAAGCTGGAATGTTAAGGGGGTTCGGGATCAGTGTAAAAGGCAAGTTGTGTTAAAGCATATATCTACTCTAAAAAGTGTTGTGGTCTGTTTACAAGAAACTCATCTTAAAAGGGAGGATACCCAATTGGTTTGCAAATACTGGGTAGGTCAGGTGTTTGGGGCTGGGGTTTCTACGAACAGGGGCGGAGTAGCTATCTTATTCAACCAAAAAATACCTTTTCAATTAGAGCAGGAAGTCTGGGACAAAAACGGTAGTTACATTGCGCTGATCAGCACCCTTATATCACAACATGTATTAATAGGCTTAGTATATGGACCAAATATTGATTCCCCACAATTTTTTACACAGCTGTTGAATAATTTAAATAACAACTCTTCTGAAGTAATTCTGCTCGGAGGTGACTGGAATATTACACTGCAATTACAACTTGATAGATCGGACAATAAGCATGTGGGGTTGTCTCCTTCCCAGAGGGCACTCAAAGAGCTTATGGAAGGGGCAGGTCTGGTTGATATCTGGAGAGTCCTTAATGCAGAGTCCAGACAATATACCTTTTTTTCAATTCCACATAAGATATGCAAGAATTGATTATTTTTTAATCAGTATCCACTCCCTTGCTTCTGTTCTTGATGCAGGTATACACACAAGGGTAATCTCAGATCACTCCCCAGTTTCTATTGCAAATGCAATAGGGCCTAGGTTAAATAGAGATTTCTTGTGGAGATTTAATAATCAGTTACTACAAGACTCCCATACTTATGAGCATCTGAAGCAATTCATTTCTCACTTCTTTATCCATAACGTGGGTTCAGTTCTCAAAATTGATATTGTCTGGGCAGCTCTGAAGTGCTAGTTGAGGGGGGAATGCATCCGAATCACTTCTACCAGACTCAAAAAAAATAAAACACTAACTAATAATCATATTAATTCCATTAAGGCCATTGAGAGTAATATCAGTCAACACTCGACTGAATCAGACTGCATCCAGTTGCATAAACTACAGTCACAGTTCTCCTCAATTATGTTGCAAAAGGCTGAACTTGCTCTTAAGAGAATAAGACTTAAGTATCTAGAAACTGGTGAGAGAGCAGGCAAGCTACTAGCACTAAGGCTTTGACAGTTGGACTCCAGTAGGTATATTGCGGCCTTAAATACTAGCCCGGAAGAAACACTAGTCAAAGACCCTAGAGAAATAGTGGCAGCATTCCGACACTACTTTCAAAAAATATACACAATCCCAATGGCAGACAGAGCAAAGCCCAAGGAGATCCATGGGTTTTAGAGTCGGTTACCATTCCCCAGATTTCCAGCATAGAGGCGGCAAGCCTTGGGCTTCCTATACAGGAATGGGAAGTTGAGCAAGCCATCGCCCAACTTGTTTCTGACTAGTCCCCAGGACCTGATGGTCTCTCCACCAATGTGTATAAAGCATTTGAGAAGGAGATTGTTCCCATTTTAGTAAAGGTTTACAACTATTGGTATCCTGAGGGGTTCTCCGAAGGTGGTTTTCTGGATGCTCTTATTACTCTCATCCCCAAGCCAGATCAGGATCTTTTATGTCCTGGAAACTACCAACCGATATCACTACTAAACATGGATGTTAAAATACTAGCCAAGATATTAGCCAATCGGCTCAGTCCTTTAATGTGTAAGGTGGTTAGTGAGGTACAGGTAGGCTTTATGACTGGTAGATCTTCCAGTGACCACACGCGCAAACTTCATCATTTAATAATTCATGCTAAAAACATAGAAATTACGGCCGCCCTACTAGCTTTGGATGCTGAGAAAGTGTTCGACCGGGTTTCCTGGGACTTCCTATTCGCTACTTTGTCTAGATTTGGTTTCCCGGATGGATTCCTGAGATGGATTAAATTGTTGTACGAATCTCCACTGGCTCGGGTCTGGTGCAATGGTGTTCTATCGGACTCATTTCCTCTTTCTTGTGGTACCAGACAGGGCTTCCCACTCTCTCCACTTCTATTTAATCTCTATCTGGAACTTCTGATTTATAGGTTATTAGCCTCACAGGGTATACATGGAATACGGATAGATAATAAGAGATACCTAATTTCAGCTTATGCAGATGATCTGCTCCTGCATATAGAGGAACCGGAGACTAGTATACCTACTATTTTGCAAGAAATTGAGCAGTTCGCCGGAGTGTCGAATTACAAACTCAACATATCTAAGACTAAGCTTTTCCCTTTAAATGGCAAGTGTTTGCCAAGTATAGCTGGGGAACTTGGTCTCAATTGGGAACCCAAATCCCTGATGTATCTGGGTATTAAAGTTTTGAGGGATATGGCCATAATGGTTAAAGAAAATCTCAGTAATCTGGTTAACACAATAAAGTTAGACTTAGATAGATGGAAGTTGCTACCTTTATCATCGTGGGCTAGAATAGAAACAGTGAAGATGAATGTGCTACCAATAATTCTTTATCCCCTCAGCATGCTGGGGTTCTATTTACCCAAATCATGGTTTTGTAATTTGCAAAAATTACTTAATTATTTCATCTGGAAGGGGAAAGGCATTAGAAGAGCATATTCAAAACTCACAGGACCAAAAGGGCAGGGAGGCCTTGCGCTCCCTTCCTTCTTTAATTATTATATAGTGTCACACATTAGTAAGCTGGTGTTTTGGACTCGGCTGTCACATTCAACTGACTCCAATCCCGATGTACCCCTCTGGGTTCCCATTGAGAAGCATCTGACTACCAAGTTCACTGGACCTCTCAATTCCGCCATTTATATTGCCCCAAGATTTCTCCCCAAACCACTTAAAAATACACCTATCGGCTGGTCTTTATAAAGCACTGCACCAATTACAAATGTCGCTGGGAGAGGATTGGCATAAATCCCTGGAGCAACCCCTAATACACAATATACGTTTCCAAATCCAGAAAGCTCCAATTCCTTCATCATTCTGGGAGCCGTTAGTTGGGTTGTGCCTGGGAGATTTAGCCCCACAGGGAGAGCCGTTACCATATGCGCAATTTTGTTTGAATATTCCTGAGGCTGAGGGGAATGCCTTTAAATACTGGCAAATTAGGTATGCAGTGAAAGCCTACTTTCAGAACTCAAAACCCATGGAAGCAAATAGAATGGAATTGTCTTCTTTGTTACAGATATCATATCAACCTCACTCGGTATCCAAAGTATATCATGAAATACAGAGGATTGATTTAGAATTGCCATCCGGTATTTGCTTTTATTGGATGCAGAAATTAGAAATAGGTGAAGACTAAAGATTATGGGATCAAATCTGGAATATTATATATAAATTCATAAGGCAAGATAGGTACAAGTTACAGCAATGTAATATTATGCATAATTTATACTAAAGACCCGCTAAACTATATAAAATTGGTAAAATATCACTCCCGGTGTTATAGATGTAAAACTGATAATGGGGACCTATACCATATGTTATGAGAATGTCCTAGATTCAGCCACTTTGGAAAGCAATTTAGAAATCGTTAAATTCTTTTCTGGGATTGGATTCTTTTTCACACCTGAGACTTGCTTAATTATTTTCCCAGGGACATGAGTAAACAGAGGAAGGCGTATATGGCTATTAGTTCAGCTGCAACTAAGGTGATTATATTGTGACATTGGATTGAGAAGTTAACACCTTCAGTCCTAGAATGGTACAAAGAAATATTGCTTGCCTTACAGCTGGAGTTACATATAGCTAAGATGCACAATATGGTACAATCATATAATGCCAAATGGGGTCCCCTTGATGCTGTTCTTGTCACTTGGAAACCCTAAGATATCAAGGCGGTGTGGTCTCCCTGATATTTGGAGACCCTTAGAGTCTTGCTAGTGTAGTTTTTGTGTGATTCCTTCAAAAGTGAAAGTATATTGTTGGGGGAGTGAAGGGGGAAGGGTTTGGAAGCGGTGTAAAGTTGTTATTTTGACAAAAAAAAAGGGAAAAAAGCTGTAATGTCCAGTATGGCACATTGTTGGCCTCCAATCTGCAAAATATTGGGGTAAATGTTTTAGTTGGAGGCCTTGTTGGTGGCTTGATTTCATCGTAATGTGACATTGCAAATAAAGCATATTAAATGATAAAAATTAAGGTGATGCCAGATTTGTGATACTGTATTAAAGTACATTTGAGATGTGCATGGCCCTGTCTGCATCTGAAGGCCTCCCAGAATTGAACTTGTGTTGGTTGTTTTCAAATATATATATATATATATGCATAGAGCTTATACATGAAGGGGGTTGATTAAGTTTTGTGACATCCTACTGCTGATTGAAAATGCAAGTTTGGAAATTAAAGGGGGCACAGAAGATTAAGGCTAAGGCTTTACATATTCAAACTCCTTAAATAAAGTGAGGGAATGTAAGAGGACTCTAGAGTAAGCTGAGCCAATGGTGGAAGGTAGGCTAAACGGGTTTGGGCTAGGTCAAGCCATGCAGGGTGCTGAGAAGGTTTAGCGGAGCTGCCCTTCATTCTATGCAGAAGCGGTTATAGGTGCTGACCTGGTGCACCCTAGGTGGAACACAACAGCGCTGAACAGGTTACGTCCATGAGGAGCAGTCCGTGGTGCTGACCAGGTTCAGTTTAAGAGGAGGTTTTCATGGTGCTGGTGTGGACAGGGTAGTGTTGGGTGCAGCTGTTTTGGTTGCTGAACAACATCAAGCTAGATGCAGCTCTCTGGTGACTGACCATATCCACTCATGGGGAAGCTGTCCCCAGTGCTAACTGGGTTTATCCACTCTAGGGGAAGCTGTCCCCAGTACTAACTGGGTTTATGTAAGGTGGAGTTGCCCAGGGTGCTAAGCAGGTTATTACTAGGCAGTGCTGTTCAGAGTTCTGAGCAGTTTAGTGCTAGGCAAAGCTGTCCAGGGTCCTGAAGCTGGTTCACGCAAATCAGCGTTGCTCACGTTGTTACGTCTGCAGTGGGTTATGTCTGCAGTGGGCAGACTCTGCAGATGTTTTGCATTGGCAAAGGACCTATGTCATGTTTTCCATCTGCACAACATTATTTCTTCCATACGGAGAGCCCAAGTACTATGCTGACTTTATAAGGCATAGAGCCCTATTTTTCTTGCCACTTCATGTATCCAGAGGTGCCCTCCCCCACAGAGTATGTTTAACCTGCCCCAACTCTGCCCACATGGAGTTTACTACGGTTGTAAACAAACCCTCCTGCAGTCTCCCACTGTGTGCTGTACGCCTCCACCCCCTAGTTTGCTATTGTGAACTGAAATCGAATAACAAGAAAATAACGCCATTCACACAAAGCCTTGAACAACTAAACTAGAGCTAGTTATAGGTACAACTCACCGATGTACGGTAACTGCATGACCACCGGAGGGCGGGGAGGTTGTGCCAAAAGTTAGTGAACAGGAGCCTGGTCCGTGAAGGCAACTTGCGTGTCACTGACGGGGAATTTTTCCTCGTCAGCAGGACAGGGTTTCAGTTTTGTTGCTCTATGGGTGAGTGGAGAGGGGGCAGTGGAAAGGTGAGGCCCGGTGCTAGTAAGTACTACTTACTTTGCCTGCCTTGCTAACACTGTGCTGAACAGCTTGGAGGTGCTGCTGTTTACTGTGTACCTTGAAACAAACCTGACGGCACCACAACTGCAGCACAGAGGGCATCACAGCCAGCGTGGAGGTGCTGCTGTTTACTTTGCACCTTGAAATGAACCTGACTGCACCACAGCTGCAGCCCCGAGGGCATCGCAGCCAGCAGAAGATCTAACCACACTGTGCACACCCACACAGGTACATGCACTGAAAGCAGCAGCCAGAACCGGCCATGGCAGCCCATGCATCTCCTTGTAACATGTTGGCTAAAGACATACAAGTGGCCTGCTGCACCGTATGTGTTGTTTCAAACAGATCTCTCCACTGTCCCTGATTTTGCATTACAAATGTCCTGTGTCCTTCCTAAATGTGGCATTTTTGCTACAGAAAAGTAAAGATTTGAATTATGAATATATATGGTCCCGTATCTCTACCTACACCTCAACCTATGATGCCACACCTTATTGTCACCATAGGACCGCCCATGGGACTGCTCACTAGGCTTGGTCCATCCCCTTTCCCCAGGTCTCACGATGTCTCAGCTACCGTACACCACATAAGCTGGTTTACTCACTGGCTGTCTGGTTGCGTTTCCGTGGAGACAGACGGAATAGGTGCAGCAGGGAGCCTGGTCCGGGCAGGCAACTTGCATGTCACTGATGGAGAATTTTCTCTCGTCAGCTGAACAAGGTCTCGGTTTTGTTGCTACGCAGTTGAGTGGAGGGGGGGCAATGGGAAAGTGAGGCATGGTATTAGTCGGTACTGCTTGCTTTGCCTGCCTTGCTAACAGTGTGCCAAACAGCTCGGAGATGCTGCTGTTTACTTTGCACCTTGATGTGAACCTGACAGCACCACAGCTGCAGCTCAGAGGGTGTCGCAGCCAGCAGCAGGTCTGAACACATCTAGTAGCATGGGTCATGCACACTAAATTTATTCCTTATCAGGTCAAATCCTGCAGACGTTTTGGCGCTGACTAAACCTTGTTGGAAACAGCAGCAGGCTCACTCAGAGAAATTGCATCTCTCCTACCTGCCTCAACATTGTCCACCATGGGTATCATTTTTGGAAGCAACAGCAGCCTCACTCCCAGCAGATACACCTGTCCTACCTCCCTAACTACACTTGGAAACAGCAGCAGACTCAGTCAGCGTGGCTGTGCCCATCCTACCTGCCTCAATAATGCCTATCATGAGTATAATTTTAGGAAACAGATGGCATGCTTATTCAGAGCGGCCGCACCTTTCGTACCTGCCTGTCTCATACAATGACCCAATAAATGAATGACTGATTTAAACATAAAAACTTTCTGTTTCATTAACTACTGCAGACAATTAGGCTCACCTGGCAATGTCACATTAATAAAAAAATGTCAGGGCATATCACAGTTGCCATATAGAAGAATGCATTACACAGTCTTAATATTAAAGGTTACATTTTTGGAATCATTAGTAGCCTTGCTCAGAGCAGCAGCACCTACTCTGCTGCCTCAGGATGGCTCCTTGTTAGTAGCTTTCTCTGTTTAGAGTACTCAAAAACAGTCTTTCACATTTGTTATGGTCAGGGTAGGGTAGTATAGTAGTAGTAAAATCAGGGTAGTAACTACCCTACCTTATACAATGGCAAGAAATAATCCAATAATGCTATTGGCTAGTACCAGTCACATAACCATGCAGTGATGTTGCCCACTGCAAGGTCATCGAGGTAGTAAGCCTTTTCAGAAATCCTTTCACTTGCTCACAGTGCAAACAAAATCTGACAGCCATTTTTTCTACCACTAAAAATGCTTGCTCCCTCCCTCCCATTCAACTATCTGCTCTGCCAGCAGCACTATCATTCACTGTTTGGATGACTGTACTGTTACTCAGCACCTACTGTACTGTCATGCTTTCAGATGCAATGGCTTACTTTTACTTTAAAAAATGTGTTTTCTCGACAGTTTGAAAACCGACTATAAGCACTATACGAGCCTGCCAGTCTACTCAAACACATATTTTTTCAAGTTGGCAGTTTTTTATTGAGTGAACATGACCATTACATATGCAACAAGAAACAAAAAGGCCAAACATATTTTTATTGCACAAAAATTATACCTTCAATGCAGAATGTCTCCCTCAGTTTAAAAACGTAGGCTGGGTGTATTATATTAATGCTGGCAGTGTAACCTTGGCAGTATTTTGGTGGGAGGGGGTATCACAAAAAAACTACATAAACTACAACTATGGCAGCCTCTTAGGACAAATGTCTTAAAGCAAAGCTGTAAATACAATGAAGTTCCAGCGGTGGAGGAAATAACTGAGTAATATTTCTTGTAAATGTAACCACCCAGTCCCCTGGGGTTACTAGAATCCCATTAGTACTAGTCTATAGGCAGGTGAAAAGGCAGCTGGTATTGAGCTTATTAAGGAGCTTCTTAAATAGTGACATCATTATTTACTCAGCTAGCCTGACTGAAGATGATTGTCATTTAGAACTCTCGCATCAGCATAACCATTTTTGAGTCAGCTGTTCAGGGGAAGTTGAGAATGTTCAGTTAGTCTGAGTTGGAGTGTTAGAGTGGTAGGAGGTCTGACAGTTGGGGCTCTGTCACAGGGAGCCCTGTATTTCTCACCTTAGTTTGGATTAAATCTACAGTTGCCAGTGAAGTGATAGAGTCCTTTTGCTGCAAGAATCCTTGATTTCACTCCAGGGGGCGTGAAAGAGACTGCAAGTTCAGTGGATCCAAAGGGAAATCCCCTGAAGGTCCTAGAGTGCTTACAACTGCTTTTGAGAAGGACATTGTGTGAGAAATTCTTACAAGCTACCATGGAGAAAAATGGTGCTTTCTGGGCTGTTTTCCATGCCTTAAGGAAGGAGCAACGAATATGTGAGTACAGATGCAGAAACTGTTCTCATTAGGGAGTTGGCTGAGGTGTGTGTGTGATCAAGATAAGGCAAGGTCACACTTGACAGGACCCATCATACACTTCAGTGTCAAAGTTAAAGCTTAAAGTTTAAGTCTTTAGCAATTCAGTGGGGATTGGAGGCTCTTTGGTGTAACCCTGAAGAAAAGGCAGAGACTGTCGGTTGGCACAAAGGGTGGGAGAAACACCATCTGGTGTCTACAAGGCAGGGCTAATTGATTCATTGATTGATGCCAGGTTTCCCTGGTCAAAGGCCATTGCCATAGGAAGATGTTCTGAGTGTGTGGCAACAGTCCACAAGCATACATTCTTGGGAAAAGGAAATATTTCAGGTGTGTGGCAACAGTCCACGAGCATACACCATGAGAAAGAGAAAAGATTTGTTTTTTCTGTGGAAAACTGAAGTTTGGTTAGCAAGTGCCTGCAAGTAGAAATGTACCAGACATCGCAAATGACAAACCTGTGGGGTACACCCATGCTTTTGGTAACATCTGGAGAATAAAACAATACTGTAACATCCCAGCTGCTGCATTACGCATTCTGATCATTGCTTTCCATGCGGAGTTATTGGGGCCCCCTCAGCAGTTAGGTCTAGCATACACCTAGCATCCTCTCCCCTGGACCTGTCTGTACAAGGTTCATTTTGGTAGTTGTACCTCCACCCCCTTCCTTTAGATAATGAGCCTGGTATATACTCTAAAGCTAGGGGTGGTACCAATTTGAGTATTTCTTCCAAAAGTAAATGATATGCCATATGTGGGTACCAGTTCTTTTAATGGAGGATGTCAACTTGCCAAAAGTGGTGTGGGGGTTACTAAAACATTTATTTTTTATTTATTTGGTTTTTGTTTACCAGGTAGGTGAGCTAGCCATAAAATTACTATTTTCAGTCATGACCCAAGAGGATTACAACATGAGAAAGGAAAAACATCATCATTACAAGCACTGTGTGAAAAGTATAGGAATAGTACAAGAGAAAATAAAGGAGAGAAAAAAATCACAGATTGTCAGAGAAAATATACATGGTGATGATAAGAGAAACAATACATGTATAAAACCATGGATAAGCAAACTAACATATACGGTTACAGTAGGCAGGTGAGTACATAGTAAGTACAAAGTTTAACTAATACAGTTTTTTTTTTTACAGCAGGAATGAGGCAGGAAACGCAGGCATTCTTTTGATGCATATTGAAGTGGATCCACCACAGTCCTGTAAGAGGAAGGATAAGGCATTTAACTGGATGTACAAATAGGGAGTGAGGAGGGTAGGGACGAAGAGCAACCATGGGGGCACAGCCATGGGATATGTTTTTGAGTGACAGGAAAAATGCTGACGATATGTCTAGGATTTTCCTGTCTGGTGGCGTTGCACACAAACAGAAGATCATTCCAAGAAAAGCAAAGTCTGTGCCAAGGAAAATGCTATCTGAGGATATTTTGCTGCCTGTGATTCTGTGAAAGAAAGTAAAAAAATGTCCTGCTTCGGCGTTTAAACTGGAAAAATGAACTATTGAGCTGAGCAATGGTTGCCCTTGCTTTGCCATTCTGTGTGCTTGAGAAACTGTTTAAGAGTTGCAAATCCCTAGAAAAAGTATTTGTGGACTTTGATAACAGCCATTTCTAAGTGCCCAGAAAGTTTCAAGTATGTGCTATGAAAAATGGAGGAGTCACTAAGGAAAATGCAATGAGAACTGTCTCAAAATGCCTTAAAAGTGCTTAGCCCCACTGAAATTGCCAGGCAAGAAAAAAGTGACAGTTTGCATTTTAAATTTGCCCTGCTCAACGATTGTCATTAAGGAGTGCATTTGAGAGAGTGAGAGAGAGAGAGAGATAGCTCATTTGCATGGCATCATGTGATTGGTCCAATGGTGTGCTATCCAGAGCAGCAGCAGGAGGAATCGCTGAGAGCACAGAAGCATTTCAAAAAACAACTTTCTGAACTTTTACCATAATACCCGGGCTCAAACCATTTGCCAACCACAAGTAGTAGCGATCGCAGTGTTTTTGCAACTGATCCATAGGTCTGCCAGCCCAATCACTGGAAAGGCCCTACAAACTGGCAGAATGCTATTTACCATCAGTGGAGGGAATCAGCTATTGCCTGAGTAAGTACCAAGTACAGCAAAATGAACAGTGGTGCAGAAAAGTCAGAGAACTGTAAAGCAATGCAGCAAAATACAGAGAAAGAGTTTGTGAATAATTAAAAGTGAACTGTGTGTTATGACTGTTTCAAGAGAGAGAGCTCCAGGTCAGTACTGATCCAACAGGTCCATAGAAATGCAGAGACAGTATGAATGTGCTAAACTGTGCTAAAAGTGAAATTTAAGTTGTGCCTTAAGTAAAACAGTTAATGCAAGATCAGACAAGTGTTCTAGCAATTTTGAACTGTGTATGTGATGGAGAAAAGTTACAGCCACCATTTTGGGGTGTGTGTTCAGCAAATGTAAACAAAGCAGGCAGCGCCATCTTGGACTAGTGTCTCAAATGTAGAAAAGTTTCAAGTGGTTATGCTAAAGATGTAAAGCAAAATGCAAAAAGTCAGGCAGCCTGTTAAAGAACCGTTGCAGTGTGTTTAAAGCCAAATCTCAGTCAAATTACATACAAGTAACTTGGGACTTGTGTGTTTATTTACAGCAAATGGCATCAAAGTTCCTCCACTACCCACTCCATGCCAGGGCATGGATTGCACAACTAGAAAGAGTTAGCTCACTTTGAACAACTGTACAATTGTGAACCAGCACCATCTGATGTGGCTTTACTGAACTTTCCGGTCAATGTATGCATTGTTTGTTTAAAGCCATGGAGAGATGTTCTGCTAATCCTCCATTGCACAGACTGTCACCAGCAATTTGGGATGTGTGAAGCAAGTGGCACAGTAGTATCAAAGCAAAAAACTGCCACTTAGACCCAACATGTGTCACAGGGTGTGGGAAATAATTCAGACAAGGCAATATTTCAAGATTAAAAACACACAGGAATGTAACATTTATTTACAAAAAGTCAGAAAACCAAAAACGATCAAAAATAAAGAAAAGTTAGTTGCAATGTCAATGACCACTTTCTCCCTCAGTGGTTTCTTGCAATTTCCAATAAACAGTCAAAGACCACAGAATAGCTATGGTCTGCTTACTTCTGTATTTACATTACTCTCACGGTAGGCCTCCCTGTCTCACTTCCAAGGCTCATCTGCCTAAAGAACAGCTTTGGGAGGTATTTATACTCCCTGGACAAGGTCACCTGACTAGACCCTTAACACACTTAACACAAATACAATGCTTTAGAATAGGTTAGGTATCTAAATGTGACCTAAAACCATTACTTAGATAAATACTATTCTCTTACTGTTCCCATTTATACAGCAGGCTGATAAACAAAACTTGTATTCCTATTTCAGGGTTAATTAGACTATTAATTACCTAGCAACCGAAAGGTAATATGCTTAGTAACCATCTGAGTGACAGGGGCTTATTAGGTGAACATATAAAAAGGGGACAGTAGAGGGCGCTGATCCCTTAGGAATACCCATTCAAAGATCAGCAGCTCGGAAAAGGAGGAGGTCTTCCATTTTCCTAAGTGACCAGGTAAGCATTTCTACCTGATCAAACCTTAGTTTTCAAAGCATTATTTTGCACAGAAATGATTGCTGCTTCACTACAGGGTACACAGTAATACAGGGGTCTAAATAATCTAGTTTTATTATTTCCCCCTCCTTTCTGCAAGTCCTTGTAATTTTTAAAGAACTAAATTCAACTTGCTTTCTTTATATGCTGCTTGGAAGTGTATACATGCAAGGGGGGCCTCCTGTCTTACAGTAACTGTATTATAGTTCAAGTTTAGAGACAAGCAAGAGAAAGTAGTGCTGTTTATTTTCTTAGCAACCAGGTATGGATTTCTACCTGGTTAAACCTGAGACACTTGTTAAAACAAAATAGTTTTCCTTTAAACAAATGTAAGCTGCTTTAATTCTGGGTGTACAGTATTACAGAGAGGTTAACTTAATTCCATTTTATAGTGTTACCCCTTTTTTTCTGCAAGTCCTCATGCTTCTAGTGTTCATTTTGCATGCTTTGCTTTTCCTTCTGTTTAATGTTTGCATGCTGCTTTAAGACAAGGGTGCCTCTAACATGCCTCCAGGATCCTGCCTTATTTAACTGGATGACATTTATGCATTAGTTTTCTTTAACTCAAAAACCAGAAGACTTTTATTTGGTAGTCTTCATTACTTTATTATGTCCGAGGACATAATCCTCTTTTCTTACTGTACAGCATCTGTTTTACTAACTCCTTGCACCTAGGAGTTGGGAGGGGTTGCAGAGTAAAAGTTTTAGACAGAGCTAGAGAACAGAAATGAAGTACAGAAGCAGATAGTGCAGTTTCATCCTAGGTGGCCTACCTTGGATAATAGAAAAAAGTATTTAAAAGTAGAAGAGATCAGAGGGTACTGTTGCAACAGAAGTTTTAAAGTGGAAGAAAAAGAAGACAGGACAGGGTTCAACAGTCCATTTTTATGGAGTTTAGCCTAGATCTGCCACAACATGGACATTGGCAGGGAAACCTGCCAGATCAGAACAGCAGCAGGCTGGTTACAGTCAGGGAGAGTCCACTGAGGTTGTCAGGGAATTTTCTGAGACAGCTTGTGATGACGATCTGCAATGGCAGGAGAGAATGGAGGTTTTCAAGCTGCGGGGGGGGGTTGAACATTGCAGATGCAAGTTCTGTGGATCCATGGACCGAAGACCCAAGCCCAAGCCTAGTGGGTGAAGATGAGATGAATAAAGCTCTGTGTTGGGAGGCCAGTGCCTCCATGTGCAGTGAGGAATGCACAATTTCAGGAGTTGGTGCAACTGTCAGCTCCTGGGCAGAGCTTGTAGAACAGAAAGAAGTTGCAATAACTATGGTGGGGCAATGAGAGTTGCCACTAGCACTGACTTCAGTGGAGCCTCCTGAGACAGAAATGGAGGAAGGCTCTAGAAACATGCCATTGAGTGCAGAGGTGGACAGCTTTTACTCTGCATTGAGTGCTCAAAGCTGGCTCAACCAGGACTGGCCACCCACAAGCCATGCCTCTGGGTTGGACCTAATCAAAAACAGCAAGGAAGAATTAATAATTTGAAGATGGGCTATGGCCAAATATGGACAGACATACCCTTTCTTCCCTCGAAAAATTTGGGAGGAAATAGAGAAGAACAGGCATGCCTGGTTGTGTGAGGAAGCTAATGCCAACCTGCACCCAAATGTGAACAAATCTGTGAGAATAAAAGTATGGAATGAGAGACTTCAGTTTTGGAAATGTGACAGAACTTTGCTAATTGATTCAGTGTGAATTGTGGACAAGGCTGACCAAGAGACATTCTACAGTGTTTCTGTGGTTCTTCCTGATGGAGAGACAGTCTTTGTTCCACACCCCGAGTGGTACTACTCATGAAAGGTACCACTCATCAGTAACTATGCCCGCATGCCAAGTTGAATGCAGTAAGGCCACAGCAGCAATCTGACACTGAAGCAGCAGCAACCAAGGGAGGAGATGCCTTTCTTCTGGTGTTCCAGGTTTATCTACAGCAGCACAATCTAGGGTCATCTGCAGCTACTTCCAGGTTTGTCTGCAGCAGCTTCCAGGATCTTTTGCAGCAGCATCCAGGCACGTCAGCCCAGCAGGAGGAGAAGATTTCCCATACAGGTCCAGCAGGAGGTTGTAGAAGAATCTGATCTGAAGATTTCATCTTTCCAGCAACAGAAGATCATCAGGGCATAGGTCCAGAGAGGTGATGTTGACATCCATCTGTCAACTAGAATGTGGTAAGACATACTTTATCCTTTTTACATTTTAATTTGACTGGTTTGCGTACAATTAATGATGTCCCAGGAACTTTGGTTCACTAATAGAGACTCTTGACCTAGACTGCAGTGCTAGCAGGCCTCGTGCCTCTAAAAAGAATTGTGTTTCAGCAGCATTCGACTTAGGAGAGACTTTGTGTATAGTGCCCTGGGCACTCCAGACATTCTCCCTAGAACAACAGACATTGTAGCATCACCTCTCCCCCCAAAAAAGTTTTGTAAATGTTTTTATTTTTTAATTTTCATACCTTTATAGAAAAAGCCATCTTAAAAGTTAATTTTAGGGGATTGTGCAGCGTTGAGGTGGGAGGTTTTGGTCATTGGTAATGTGCAGGATCATGTTCTGGTTTCCCTAGTGTCTCCTTATGCAGGTGTTCCTGAAAGAACACAAGAAGACAAGAAGAGGATTTTTAGGACTGATCAGAGTCCTCCTTTTTTTAATGTTGCTAGGTTTAGTGTAACTGTGTAGTACAATGTCTAACCATTTCTCTGCTTTGCAAGTTTAGAGTTTGGTAATTCTTAGATTTGGGAAATGTAATGCAAATGCATGTTTCTAAAGTGTGCTACAGTATAATAATGTAAAACATTTTTTGGGTATGGGCACCCGGTAGGTAGCATAGGTCAAATAGTGTTTCCCTAGGGGGCTGGGGGGGCTAGACAGGCTGGAGGTCCTGATACATGGCAGAGGCTTTCAGTGCTGATCTATTAGGACATGATTCAGACAGTTTATTGAAGCCACTGAAAATCCATAGATAGTACAGTAGTAGGGTAGGAGCTGAAGTTTCATCAGTGGGCTTCTATCCTTTAGTGTTACCTGCCTGCACCTAGCACATTGTAAGGGGAGGACCTGATCAACCCTTCCCTCAGAAAACACAGAGATAGGACAGACTGGTACTGGGCCATAATCTGGCTGCCGACAGCTAGTGATCTGGTTGCAGTAAGTGTAACTTCCCAGTCTCCTGGGGTTGCTAGAATCCCATTAGTACTAGTCAATAGACAGGTGAAAAGGCAGCTGTTAAGGAGCTCATTAAAGGGCTTCTTACATAATGACATCACTGTTTACTCAGTTAGCCTGACTGTGGATGATTATGTCATTTATAACTCTTGCACCAGCATAATCATTTTTCAGTTAGCTGCTCAGGGGGAAGTTTAGAATGTTCAGTTAGTCTGGCAGGAGGTCTGCCAGTTGGGCTCTGTCACAGGGAGCCCTGTGTTTCTCACCCTAGTTTGGATTAAATCTACAGTTGCCAGTGAAGTGGTGGAGACCTTTTGCAGCAGGAATCCTTGATTTCACTTCAGGGGGAGTGAGAGGGATTGCAAGTTCAGTGGATCCAAGGGGTAATCCACTGAATATCCTAGAGTGTTTACAGCTCTCTTTGAGAAAGACATTGGGTTAGAAATTCTGACAAGCTACCATGGAGAAAAAGGGTGCTTTCTGGGTTGTTTTCCATACCTTAAGGAAGAAGTAACACATATGTGAGTACAGATGCAGAAACTGTTCTCATTAGGGAGTTGGCTGAGGTGTGTGTGCCCAAGATAAGGCAAGATCACACCTGACAGGACCCGTCAGACACTTTGGTGTCAAAGTTAAAGTTTAAAGTTTGAGTCTTTAGCAATTCAGTGGGGGATTGAAGGCTCTTTGGTGTAACCCTGAAGGAAAGGCAGAGACTATTGGTTGGGGCAAAGGGTGGGAGGAACACCATTTAGAGTCTACAAGGCAGGGCTAACTGGTTCATTGATTGGTGCCAGGTTTCTCTGGACAAAGGTCATTGCTGCAGGAAGATGTTCTGAGTGTGTGGCAACAGTCCACAAGCCTGGCAGACTGGGTGAGCCAAGTGGTCCTTATCTGCCGTCAAAGTCTATGTTTCTATGCTTCTATACACTCTTGGGAAAAGGAAATGCTTCAGGTGTGTGGCAAAAGTCCACGAGCATACACCATCGGAAAGAGATGTGACATTTTTTTTTTGTGTAGAAAACTAGTCTGCCTAACAAATGCCTGCAATTAGAAATGTACCAGAAATTGCAAATGACAAACTTGTGGGGCTCACCCATGCTTTTGGTAACATCTGGAGAGTAAAGTAATACTCTAAAATCCCAGCTGCTACATTTGGACATTCTGATCATAGCTTTCAATGTGGAGTTATTGGGGGCCCCTCAGCAGTTAGGTCTAGCATACACCTAGCATACTCTTCCCTGGATCTGACTGTACAAGGTTCATTGTGGTAGTTGTACCTTCACCCCATTCCTTTAGATAATGATCCTGGCATACACTCTAAAGTTAGGGTTGGTACCAATTTGAGTTTTTCTGCCAAAAGTAAATGCTATGCCATATGTGGGTACTAGTTTTTTAATGGGGGGTGCCAACTTGCCAAAAGTGGTGAGGGGGTTACATAAAGTTTTACTTTTTTTTACATATTACTTCTTGACTATTACAGTTACTAAATAATTTGAAAAAACAAAAGTCACTGTATAAGTGCAATAACACACTCCAGGATAAGCACTATGTCAGATCATTGCACTTCCCTGGTAGTTGAACAATGCACCTGGGGGCGTGCAACAATCTAGCATAATGCACACCCTGCCATGTGTTATTGCTAGCATAACCAACTACCTATTTTTCTTTGGGGTATTTTTAGGGTAATTCTGGGTATATTGGAGGTACCTGCAGGTAGCATTTAGGGTATGGTGTTTCACTGCACACCTATGCCTAGAAAGAATGCTGATTTATTTACCAGTAGTAAAACCTGATTGACTGAGGTATACCCAGTCAGGTTTTACCATAGAGATATATGTCAGCTTTCATTCATTCCATTAAAGATACCTACAATGAACAAAGGGGAGGTCTCAGTCCGCAGTAGTGGACAGTTTTCTTTGCTATTTCAGGTACACAGAAAATGACTTTTTCAGGGGTGCTCAGAGGGAGAACAGATGTGTGGATCTAATGGTGGAAGGGTAGGGGATTCTTCAGATTCTGGTTAGGTGGAAGGAGGTGTCATTATTGGCATGCAGGTGGATAGATGGGACTCATTCACCAAATATTATAAAATTACATACTTGGCGGTGAACTTCATTGGGAACTGGAAAGAGTTTTTTTTCACTACAGAGGGCAACAGGTTGGGGTAACTAACGTTAAAGAGTCTGTGTGGTGGGAAAGGGTAGTTGTTGATAGAACAGTATGGGGCAAGTAACTTTTCTTAAACCTGTTTTTTTGTTGTGTTTGTTTGTTAAAGGCATTTCATTTAGTTCTTCCCAGGTAAAGTACAACTTCACCTAATGAAAACTATGTGTAATTTCATACTGCCAGCAACATTTTGGTGGTCGACGTAAGCACTTCACCACATGGAGAACTACACAAAGTTCATTTTGCATTTTGCAATGTCAGGAAACTTTACAAATACTTTTTTAGAGTGAAGTTTTCCAACTTTGCACATTTCTAATTATGACCTCACTGAATTTGACATCACAACTGCTCAAGGAGAGTGAACCATTTGTTGCAAGATTAATCACTTGTGATGACACATTGAGAAGAAACAAATATATCAGCCTTCAAATAAAGTACTGCTCTTCACATCTTATCTAATACTGTCAGGTAGAAATGTTTCTAATGGTTAACAGGAAATGGGACAGCCATAAGAACTGGGGTTGTCTATAGGCCCCCAGACCAGGGGGAGGACATAGACACATTACTGTTAGAAGATATACAAAACATGACAACTAAAGAGGAGATTCTAATAATGGTAGACTTCAACATGCCAGCTACAGATTGATCAATACCAGCAGGAACATCTGCCAGAACTAGACACATGGTGGATTCCCTGCAGGGGGAGGGACTCAAACAACTAGTACAACAACCCACAAGAGACAGGGCTATCCTAGATTTAGTACTGACTAACCAGGAAAGGATCACAGATCTCCAGGTAAGTCACCTGGAGGCCAGTGACCATCACATGGTATGGTTCAATTTGGCCACTACAACTAAATCATCCCATTCCAAGGCAAAAATATGGGACTTCAGTGGAGCTGAATTTGATAAGATGGCCAACAGAGTTAAGCTAGCCTGTCAAAAAGAAAAGTACAGGTGAGGGGCTACAGGCAAAGTGGGCAAGCATTAAGGATGCAATACTTGAAGCAACATCCCATTGTGATATAGAGAAAAGGAAGTGCAAAAGAAGAAGGAAACCACTTTGTTTCTCAAAAATAGTAGCAGAAAAGTCAGAGCCAAAAGGTTGGCCTTCAGGAAATATAAGGAACACAGCGGGATGAAGATGGGGAGGCTTACAAACTTCCTAAGGGAAGCAGGGAAGGCAGTAAGGCAGGCAAAGGCCCAAACTGAGGAAACACTAGCACAAACAGTAAAGAAGGTGACAAGACTTTCTATAGACACATTAGTAAAAGTCCAGAGGGGGTATTGCTAAGATCAAAGGAAATAAGGGCATGTGTGAGGAGGACCACCATGTAAAAGCATCTATCCAAAATAGATACTTCTGCTCAGTATTTACTGAAGAGAAGATAGGTCAGGGTCCACAGCTCAGTACTATGGACATAAGGGGGAGGGAGGTGAGCACTAGTCCCTTCACAAAAGAAAGGGTCCTACAAGAGCTCGATAAGTTCAGGGAGGACAAGGCAATGGGACCTGATGGTATACATCCCAGGGTGCCAAAGGAGCTAAGGGTGGAATTAGCAGAGCAATTATCAGAACTGTTTAGTGAGTCTATGAGCACAGGAGAGGTACCAAAAGACTGGAGAAGGGCTCATGTGATCCTGCTCCACAAGAGTGGTAGCAGGAAGGAGGCAGGGAGCTACAGATCAGTCAGTCTTACCTCAGTAGTGGGCAAGATTATGGAGGCACTCCTTAAGGAAAGGATAGTGCAACACCTGGAATCCATAGGAGCACAGGATCCAAGACAGCATGGATTTACAAAAGGAAGGTCCTGTCAAACTAATCTCATAGATTTATTTCACTGGGTACCAGAGTGGTGGACCAAGGGGGTACAGTTGACGTCACCTACCTTGACTTCCGCAAAGCTTTTGATACTGTTCCACACAGAAGATTGATTAATAAGCTGGGTAGGCTCGGGGTGGGTCAGAAGTTGGTCAACTGGGTGGCAAACTGGTTGACAGGGCAGAACACAGAGAGTGGTGGTAAATGGTATACAGTCAGAAGAGATGCAAGTCACAAGTGGGGTACCTCAGGGATCAGTCCTGGGGCCAGTCCTCTTCAATATCTTCATCAGTGACATTGCAGATGAACTGAACGGTAAGGTTTGTCTGTTTGCAGATGACACCAAGATCTGCAACAGAGTAGATGATCCAGATGGGGTGGGCAGAATGAGAAGAGATCTGGATAAACTAGAAAATGATCAGAAGAGTGGCAACTGGGGTTTAATGCAAAGAAGTGCAAGATCATGCACATAGGGAAGAGAAACCCTGAAGCCACCTATAGACTGGGAGGAGAGTTGCTGGCAGTCACAAGGGAAGAAAGAGACTTAAGTGTCATCATCACTGATGACCTGAAATCATCCAAGCAGACCTCTAAAGCAGTAGGTAAGGCTAGGGGATGTTAGGGTGTTTTAGCAGGTGTATCACAAGTCGGAAGAGGGAGGTAATAATCCCTCTTTACAGGACACTGGTTAGGCCCCATCTGGAGTACTGCATGGAGTACTGGAGGCCACACCTTCACAAGGACATTAACCAAATTGAGGCAGTCCAGAGAGGGGCAACCAAAATAGTGCAGGGACTGCATCAGAAAACATATGAGGACAGATTAACGGAGCTCAATATGCATACCCTAGAGCAAAGAAGGGAGAGAGGAGATATGATCGAAACATTCAAACACCTTAAGGGCATTAACAAGGTGAAAGAATCTAACATGTTTCAATATAAGAAAAATAGCAGGACAAGAGGACACAGTGTGAGATTAGAGGGAGGCTGTTTAAGGGGTAATGTGAGGAAGTTCTTTTTCACAGAAAGGGTGGTGGATGCACGGAGCAGCCTACCTCAGGAAGTGGTAGCTATGAATACAGTGCAGGGCTTCAAACAGGCATGGGATAGGCATAAGGGAGCAATACAGATGAGTATGAATAGATAGGCCATTGACAGAGCAAAGGCCGATGGCACATTTATCAGGTAGAAAAAAAGAAATGGGCAGACTGGATGGCCTTGAGGTCCTTATCTGCCATCAGCTTCTATGTTTCTAAGTACTGTCCTTCCGAAATAAAAAGCACCAGCTGACCACTCTGAAAATGTAATTACTGTTAATGTATGATGTTTCTGGTACTACTCTGTATTTAAGAAATCCAAGATACTGTATTTTAATTTAAGAGAGATTTAGATTCCCCTGACCCCTTAACCTTCTCTGTGATTTTCAGTTGCTGACTAACTGGTTCTGTTGAGAACTAGAATGGTCTAGTAGTGGGTAGAGCACTTGGATTGTAAAACAGATTACAAGTGCACACCCACCCACCAAATCATTGGCTCACTATGTGACCTTAAATAAGTGGCTTGACCTCCCAATACTTTAACTTCCCCTCTCTTCAGCAGGCAAAGAAGGACCCCACTGAAAAAGGAGATGTAGCATCTCAACTGGGCTGTTTTGGTTAAATACAGACTGCACAATTTAATTACAACTCATCCACCATGATTTGACATTTCACTTCTGAGGAGTTACCTGCACATGACCATCTCTTATAAACATCCAAAAGAGAAATTGATACAGTACCTGAAATAGTGGAATGTTCTTTATTTCAAAGGGACAGACTCTGTCTGGTTTAATGTTTAAAAAAAACAGTTTTCTATAAACATAATCTTTCATTTATTCTTTCAATAATTCATTTATTTGTCTATTTATATAATTTGGGTGACAAAGTAAGTGCACTAGACACAAAACGATATATTTTCTGGCACAACCTGGGAGGTTACAGTATGGTAAAAAGAGTGGATGAGTTATACTATAAGCAGTAAATAAACAAGCAGTTTGAGAAGTGGAGAAGTGTCTCAACAATTGCAAAGCTATGGATACAAAAGACTAATACGTAAGAGCAATAGTTACATATAGATTTAAAAAAGTACAGTATTAAGTCAACAATAAAATACTTGATCTACCCAGAATACATAGTTTTAGGTTCATAGAATGATTTGAACATAGAACCATAGACAATGACATCACAAAAAGACCAAAGGTTCATCTAGTCTGCCCAAGTTCCCTATTTAATCCTGGAGCCTACTGTTCCTCCAGAGTCCTAGCCCTCCCCAACACCTCTCCATTCTCCTCCCGATTCCAATGCCCCAAACAACCACTGTACCCTTTATTCTGTTCCAGGAATGGTTAAAACCACCAACAGTTTTTGCACCCACCAGCTCGGTTGGCAGCCTGTTCCACAGCTTCACCACCCTTCCTATAAAATGGTATTTCCTCACGTCTTTCCTGAATCTCCTCCTGTTAGTTTCATCTCATGACCACAGGACTGCAAGCTGCTACTCAAGTTAAATAGTTCCCTGCAGTTCACCCTGTTAATTCATTTTAGAATCTGAAGGTCTCTATTACTCCTGTCACTCGGCTCTTTAACCTATCCATCAGTACCCCCATAGTGCCTTCGGCATGGAAATCCATTAGAAGTATTCCTGTGTTTAAGAAAGGAGACCACAAATTCCTATCCAACTATCATCCGATTGCACTTCTGCCTATTCTCTGCAAGTTACTGGAGAAAGGTACATTAGGGAGCAAAGAAAGACGAAGGCAGGGATACTGAGGCTGAATAAAGAGGAAGGTGATTGGGCAGAGAGCGACAGTGAAAAAGCAGGGATACTGAATGAATATTTCTGCTCAGTATTCACAATGGAAAAGCAGGGGGGGAGAGACCTAATCCAGTCAATTGAAGCACTCTGGATAGGGGGACTGATATTAGTCCTTTCACAGAAGAAAGGGTTCTGAAAGAACTCTTAAAACTGAAGATGGATAAAGCAATGGGGCCTGATGGGATTCATCCCAGAATTCTAAAAGAACTAAGGGAAGAACTAGTAACACCACTGACTACCCTTTTTAGTAAATCATGGGAGGATGGTGTGATACCTGAGGACTGGAGAAGGGTGGATGTGATTCCCCTTCACAAAAGTGGGAGCAGGACAGAGGCAGGAAACTACAGACCTGTCAGTTTGACCTCAGTGGTAGGGAAAAAGATGAAATCACTGCTGAAGGAAAGAATTGTTGAGTACCTAGAGGCCAGTGAGGCACAGGACCCAAGGCAACATGGATTCACAGCAGGAAGGTCATGTCAGACAAATCTAATTGATTTCTTTGCCTGGGTGACCAAAGTAGTAGACCAGGGAGGTGCTGTGGACATGGCCTACCTAGACTTTAGCAAGGCATTTGACACAGTCCCGCTCAAAAGATTAATAAACAAATTAGCCAGTCTGGGAGTGGGTCACAAGGTGGTAGCCTGGATAAAACACTGGCTGGACAACAGGACACAGTGGGTCATAGTAAATGGAGTCCATAGTGAAGAAAGGAGGGTTACTAGTGAGGTACTGCAGGGTTCAGTACTCGGGACGGTCCTTTTTAATGTCTTTATAAGTGACATTGCAGAGGGACTGGAGGGGACGGTATGTCTCTTTGCAGATGACACAAAGATCTGCAACAGGGTTGATATGCTAGGTGTGGTGGAAAGGATGTAAAGGGACTTGGCAAGGTTGGAGGAATGGTCAAATGTATGGCAGCTTAGATTCAATGCAAAGAAGTGCAAAGTAATGGACCCAGGAAACAAAAATCCAGGGCAAGAGTACACAATGGGGGTGAGATACTGACAACGAGAAAAATGGAAAGGGACCTGGAGGTAGTCATATCAGATGACCTAAAGGTGGGCCAGCAATGTGAGAAGGCAGTAAGGAGGGCTGGTGGGATACTGGGATGCATAGGAAGAGGCATCACCAGTAGAAAACAGGAAGTTGTTGGGCCTCTGTACAGACAGTTGGTAAGACCACATCTGGAGTACTGTGTACAGTTCAGGAGACCCCATCTCTGCAAAGACATAGACAGGGTGGAGGCTGTCCAGAGGAGGGCAACCAAAACGGTGCAGGGCCTGCACCAGAAGACATATGAAGACAGACTAAAGGAGCTTAAGATGTATAGCCTCAAGGAAAGGAGGGAGAGTGGGGACATGATAGAAACTTTCAAATACCTCAATGGAATCAACAAAGTCCAAGAGGGTAGCATCTTTCAAAAAAACAGATGTGCAAGAACAAGGGGGCACAATTTGAAGATAGAGGGTGGATGGCTCAGAGGTAATGTGAGGAAGTATTTCTTCACAGAGAGGGTTGTAGATGCATGGAACAGCCTTCCTGAGGAGGTCATAGTGTCAAAAACAGTGGCGGAATTCAAGAATGCATGGAACAGACATAAGGCAATTCTAGTGGGGGTAGGAGGAAGTAGGCTGTTGGTTAACTAGGATCTGCAGCTTATATGTTAGATAGGGAAATGGGCAGACTAGGTGGGCCAAGCGGTCCTTATCTGCCATCAAATTCTATGTTTCTATGTAACTTATCCACCATCAGATAGCTGCCCATTTACTTAATTTCAACCTTCATTCCCTGTTCAGCATGGGTTTCAGGGCTGATCTTACCACCACTACTGCTCTCGCCCTACTATCCAGTGGCGTTAAGTCCAACATGGATAAAGGTCTACTTACTGGCTCAGTGTTCATTGACCTAACCAAGGCATTCAACCTCATTAATAGCCCCTGCTCTTGGATTAGCTGCATTCTCTTGGACTAGAATCGACCTTATCTTGGATCCATGATTACCTGACAACCGTTCTAATCATTCTCCTTCTACAAAGTTCTTTCATCTCCTGCCCCTATCACCTGTGGTATTCTGCAAGGGTCTATTCTTGGGCCTTGCTCTTCTCATCTTTGTCAATGATATTCCTACTTCTATACCTCACTGTCACTCCATCATGTATGCAGATGACTTGGTGCTCTATTCAGCCTCCGGTCCATCTCGGAACTTAATGACCATCTGTCTTCTGCTTTTCAACAACTTCAATCCTAGTTCTCCTCTAACTACTAATCCTCAGTTTCCAAAACTCAGGCAATGCTCTTTGGGTCCCCTAGAAAAGTCCAAGTTGAGTCCACCAAGCTTTAAGTGCTGTGTCATGGTGGGTCAGCTGACCTGTCCAGATGCCTTCAAATACCTACTGGTGATGCTGGATCCCTCATTTGACTTCTCCTCTCACATGAATGATGTCTGCAAATCCATTAACATGAGGATTGGAGTGGCCTACCATGTGCGTCACTCCTAACTCCTGCAGCCAGGATATCTGTGGCTAGAGGTGTCTTGCTCCCAGGTTACTTTTGCCCTCCCTCTCCTCTCCCAGGCTAATGAGAGTATGCTACAGAGTGGGACACCACCTGTAACATTTGTAGACTTGCCTTATCGTCCCTCACCTCACTAACCATTGCCTTCTGTACTAGACCCTTCATTAGCTGTCTCCTAACACACGTCGTCATTACTCTCTGGGGTGATTCATTGATTCTCTGACAAGATGACCCCGTCCAAATTCTCTGGCTAACATGTTTAAACCTGTAATTATCTCCCGTACTCTAGGGTCCTCAAACACTCCACAGTTTTCAGTGTCTCACTGCTCTACAAAAATGGGTGAGCAAGCATTCTTTCATTTCGCCCCCCAAAAAATTCTGGAATTCCCTTCCCCCTAATTTAAAGTGTCCTTTATCTCACTCCACCTTAAAGTCTG
Source organism: Neoceratodus forsteri (assembly GCA_016271365.2). Lineage (NCBI taxonomy): Eukaryota > Metazoa > Chordata > Ceratodontiformes > Ceratodontidae > Neoceratodus > Neoceratodus forsteri. Next base: position 758,459,371 of record CM057455.1, on the reverse strand, counting down.
CATCTTTCTCTCACCTCTATGTACTTGACACATGTAACTGTATCTGACCCACTTGTCCTAACTGTTTTGAACTTGGTTTCTCTGAACCCCAAATCATGTTTGCTAAATTGTTTCAGTCTACCTCGTTTCATCCCTGAGTGGATGGTCCTTCCTGTATGGATTAGTCTTGGCTTATGCCTGTGTGGATAACTGTTGTGTATTGTTATGACTGTGTTTATGTTCTGTATCTGCATTTGTTATGACTGTTTACTGTACTCTCCTGTGTCATGTCTGAAAATAGGCAGGATTAATGCCTAATGCACTTACCCGGTTATCAAAAGCAAATAAATAAAATAAATAAATAACATAAATCTCCCCTCTCCCTTATGATCTCCAGCTAGTACATGTTCAGTGCCTTGAAGTGCTTCTCATAGGACATGCCCCGTTGGCCCTGAATCATTTTTGTTACCTGGCACTGCACCATCTTGAGCCTATCCCTATTGTTCCTGAGTTGAGGACCCCAGAACTGTGTGCAGTACTCCAGGTGTGGTCTCACCAAGGTGCTATACAGGAAGTATTACACCCCTCACCCTAAGAACAGTAGTCTATATGGTGTAAATGTTTGCTGTGCCTCAAAGGTAGCAGGTATATCCTATGGCCCAGTCCTCTCCACAGCTGCAAGGGATACATAAGAACTGTAAATATGTTTAAATAAGTAAACATTCCTCTAACTGTGTTTTCCACCACATACAGGCATAGGCCTTACAAATTCTGATACTTTTGAGCCTTTGGTGGGGTTGTGGACAGGGCTTCAGCTGTGTTATTCCATCACCTTACTGGTGTTGTGCACAGTGCATTCCAAGTAAATTGTTGGTGTTCAAGCAGTTTCTGTTTCATGCATAGTGCCCTGCATCCCAAAACATTGGTGGGAAAGAGGGACCAGAGAGTAAACAGAGATAAATATCTAAACCATTAAACCTTTTCCCACTGCCACTACCTGGTTTCCCCAGGGATTCATCCATGCCAGGCCTGCATACTATCTAGAGTTACTGCTCCACTGCCCAGTGAGTTCAGTGCTCTAGTGTCTTGGGGCACTTTCCATAATATTCCCCAGGTGCAGGTACCATGCTAATTGTAAATATGTTCTTCCATGTATCTTTAGAACTGTTAAAACACCCAGGCCAGCCTCATTGGTGGGACATGCAGTCCTTCAAAGGCCCTGGAACAGCCACCACCAGACCATATTACACTGCCACGACCAGGCCTGTGGGCTCTGGTGACCGCAACCTCCCATGGACACCCCTGCCACCTTGTCATATTTAGATACAGTTCTCCAAACCTTGGTTTAAAATTATGGGGATGAATGTTACAATCTTGAGAACCCAATTAATGACACTAAAGATAGTGCAGCACACATCTGACTTTGCTTAAAGTGTTCAAGATCATATTATAATTATAACTAGGTCTGGAGATCTAATACTTGGTCTTACCATTCTCCACATGGACATGCCAATTCTACATTACATGAGGGCCACTGTTCCAGTTCAGCTTCTCCATCTACAAAGGGTAAGGGTCACTATATAACAGTTCTACTCTCTCGTCTATAGTATGGAAGGGTGACTATAACAGGTCTACGCCCTTGGAAAGGGCAATTATATAACAGTTCTACTCTGTCATCTACACACTTATTATCAGTCTGTGACTGCAACAGAGCAGTGTGAAAGGTAAATAGGATACTGGAGGGCACAGGCAGGGGGGAATAGCAGGAGAATGAAGGAAGTGATCCTGACCCTGTGCAGAGCAGTGGTGCAGCTGCTTTTGGAGTACTGTGTGCATTTCTGGAGTCCACACCCCAAAAAGACAGGGATAGGGTTGATATAATGCATTGGATATTAACAAAAATGATTCAGTGGCAGCAAGAGAAGCCCTACATGGAGATGGTCAAAGACTACACCATGTATACATCAAAGAACAGGATGGAGAGGGGGACATGATTGAAACTTTCAGATTTGTTCATGTGATGAACAAGGTAGATACCAGGAAATTATTCACAGTGGGTATTGTGCACTAAAGGTGCAGGCCAATGCACAATCTGCATAATGCTAGCCATTGGAGATCCATGCCTACCAGGACAATATGCCACGGACAGAACTAGGCTTGGAATATCATGACTAACATACAATGTGGTATAGTAGTGTGACAGAGTACAATACCCTGCAAGGCACATATGTTGCATACAGTTTTGTACCCTGTTGCACATGAGTGGTGGGGAGAAGTGATGGGGGTCAAGAACTCTGTTGGGGAGGTGGTCTGCCAAGCTGCTGCCATGGCTCAGTGGGATGAACCACTGAAGTACAGGGTCACTATGCATCTGTGGACTGGGGCACGAATCCTGGTCCCAGACTTTTGCGAAACCACATTGTTCATTTTTCTTTCTTTCTCCCTGTCTGTGTTCCCCCTTGTCACCATGTTGAACTCCCCCTAGAGTTGATTATATTAGTAGGGAGGGGTTGGGGGTGCAGCTTCCTGTAAGGTGGGGTGCGGGGGGCAGAGCCTCCAGCAGAAAACAAAGATGCCACTACAGTGTTTTGCTGAACTGTGTATCAGCATTTTGTTGCAATGGCAGCAATGTATCTGCTGTATTTACAGTTCAGTACATTGCTGTTCTGTTTTGTAATTCGACATCATGAGCCCATGCCAATCCCTATGCCAGGATGCCTCCATGCATGTATATGTGTTCCAGTGGCACGCAGTACTACCAGGCACCCTCACACATCAGCATGGAGTTCAGCAATCTGGGTAGTGGAGGAATAGTGTTGCATGAAAATAAAATTCTGCTAGAACAATTACCGTGAAAATCCAGATTTCACTTCCATGAATTTTCAGAATACAGTTTGGCAATTTTCATGAAGTTCTGACTTATAATGGTGGAATGAATGTATGACATGCATTTGAATGTATCAAGCTGCAGAAAGGAATTCTGCAGAACTGCTCACTGAATTGCAGAATGGTTGCATGTACTGAAGATTAATGTATTAAACTGGAATGGAATTCTTCAGAACTGTCATTCCACAGTTGATGTGTATCATTCTGCAATTAAGCCATAACATTTCACAGAAAAATGCAAAAATTCAGCAAAGAGAGGATTCAGATTTCGTCAAACTGGTAATTTAGGAAAATTTCATGAAATTTATTAAATTTTGCAAAATGTTTGCAAATTTCGAATTCACAGTTTCCACTCAGCATGAGGGAAGACGTGGAAGTGAGGCTTTGCCAGGCACTGGGCAACCATTTAAAAGCCCATCTTGGCCACCTAGTGGATGCCCTGCTGCACACTGACAGAGGATCTTGGGATGTGTTTGACTGAAACAATACCTGCTATATCTCCTACACATCAGGGAGTAATCTGCCGTTAGCATCAGGCCCACAATCCATGCTCCCTGGGGCAGGGAATGGGTGGGGATTGGTAGGCATGGGCCACTATCACCCAATTGGAGTTGTCCAGACCCCAGGAGGATTGGTGAAGGGAAGTACATAAGCACTTATAGCTGGTGCCTTCTGGCCATACTGTACTCACCCCTCTTGTCCTTTTTTCTCCCTCCATCTCATGTTAGTTGCTTCGTCCATGCTGTGTTGCATGATCACTACCCCACGCCATACGCCGAACTATGCATCACAGTTGGGACTGGGGTTACATGCTGGACTAGTGGGGCACAGCTTGTGCATGCCATAGAATTCCCTGTGGTCTGCTATTGCACAGTAAGCAGATGTTAGATATGACAATGAGTTGCACAGAACAGCACATAGAGAATAATGGATGGTCAGCTTTTAACAACAGCACTGTATTTGCTTCGAGAGGTTGTTGTGACATCAAGTAGACCTCAAGAGAGAACCTTGAGAGATCTGCAGTTGTCATGACAACCTCGATAAGTAAACTCTGTGCTGTTGTTAAATGTTGCCCATCCACTGTCTTTTATAGTGTATGGGCAGCTCTGCACAGCAATGGAGCATTTAGAAAAGTTCAGGGAAGCCAACCCCTATCGCTCGTTTTTCTGTCAGAAGTGACAGATGAAACTGACAAGTGAAAAAAAAAGAGCAATCAGTGCGGCTGACAGGGACAGTTGAGCATGCAAAATCATTAGTGTTGTGCCATCACAGTGACATACTGTGCTACTCAAGATGGTAAACAGCTGTTTGATGTCACTACGATGGTACAACAAGCCTAGTAATTCATTGAATTCCATCCATAATCACACCGTCCCATACACTGTATAGGTATAGTCAAGTGCGTATGGCCCACTGAGCAGAAACATATTTTCATTTTCATTTATTTGTAATTGCAAGTAGGTACACTGAGATACAAGATCCCATTTTCAGGCATAACCTGAAGTCAGTAGGTTCAACAGACAAACTAACAACATAGAATACAGTAATCAACCATTAAATACAATAAACAATTAAGACATCACTTTACACTACAGCAAACATTATTTTTTTTAAATGAATAGAAGCAGCAGTGTAGAAAGTGGTGATTGACAAAGAAGACTTTACCTCATCAAATAAATGGTTCCACACTGTTGCAGCACAAGAAGTGAAGGACCTTTTCCCTGAGTTTGTACAGACCATCGGAAAGATCAAACGGGTCTTACTAGATGACCATGAACTATATGGGGAACTATATGTATCCAAAAGGGCTTGAAGTGATGCTGGAATACCTGTATGTAGTATTTTAAATGCAAAACATGACATAGCCAATTTATAAGTATTTTGAATGGATAACCATTCAAGGCTAGTCAAAATATTACAGTGATGTGTCTTGGAAGGTGACAGTAATACAAACTTTTCCAGTTTTATATAACAATGTTTCCTTCCTGGAAATAAAGGAAGAAGATGAGGCATCAGTAATTAAAGAAGCATAATTTAGGACCAGTAACAAACAATGCTGTGCAATAGTTTTATGAGAATATTTTGTCAGAAATTTAGAAAGTTGATAAAGAGTCACAATTTTAGAATGTAACTTGGCAGTAACCTTATCTATATGCATATTATATTTTAATGGTGGGTATAGGTACATGCCTAGATGTTTAAATGATTTAAGAAATTCTATAACCCCCCTCCCCACATGCTAACAGTAAAATTACCAGAATGTTTTTTTAATTTAGGTTCTGAGCCAAATATCATGGACTTGGTCTTTAGTTTATTCAACACTAGATTGTTTTGAGAAAGCCAGGATTGTATATTGTTAAATTCAATGCTCAATAATAGATCAATATCAGTGACTTTAGAATCATGAGTGAATAAAAGTGCATCATCTGCATATAATAACAGGTCACAATACTCCACCACTTTCACCACAGAGTCTATGAACAGTGAAAAATGTAGAGGGCCCAGTATGGAGACAGAGGGACCCCACACTGGACCTCATGATAAGATGAACATATTCCATTTAACGTAACACACTACAGCCTATATAACACAGGCAAATAAATGGGTACTAAAAGAAGATGGCAGGAGGGGATTCAGTGAAGCCATCAGAAACTATTTATTTACAGAAAAGGTGCTAATAAGTGGAAAAGGTTGCCAGTGGGGTTGGTGTGTGCCAAATCAGTGGAGGGATTTAAGCTAGGTTGGGGCTGATGTTTGGGGCTGGTAAAGATAGCAAGGGATGATGGCATGGGGGAGGCAGACTGAGTGACTGCTAGGTCATTCACATCTTACTATAGATAGGACTGGGCAGCCTAGATGGCCAAGTGGTCCTTTTTTCTGCAATGGAGTTTCTATTTGTCTATGTATTAAAATATAGAATGGCAACAAAAAACATAATTTAGTCTTTAGAACCCTAGATACTAGAATCCGTGGTTGTTCTAGTTTTAAATTAGACCTCAAACCTTGTGTTTTTAAAGTGCTCTTACCTTTCTAGAACTAGTTCTGGCAACCATAAAGGTAAGCCCTCTTTTTTGGAGGCAGGCTACACTTGGAAAGTAGATTGCATTGTATTTGTCTTAATATTCTTTCCTGGGTATAAAGCTTTTACAAGTAAATCAAAAAAAGTGTCAAGGTGCAGTAGAAATGTTTTAATAAACAAGCACAGTTGCATCTCTCTACAGATGGGAGTTTTTATAATACGGGGTGGAACTGAATGTTCCTAGTCAGGCACCACCCCATATCCCTCACTGCCTTGCTTTATTTTTGCTAAAAGGATTTTCTTGTGATTCATAGTGGTCCCCAAGCCCTGAGACTCCTACTAAGTAACTGCAAACATGCATAAAGGCACATGACTGTATCTGCTTATGCAGCACCACCCTAACTCTGAACCTCTGATGTGTGAAGTGTAGTCATACTTTATGACTATGACTCATACTAAACAGCAATCTCAGTGTTACTCACAGTCTTCCAGTCATACGCAGTAGGCAGACAGGTCTAGTGATAAGAGTGCAGGCTTGCAACCAAGAGATCCAGTTCAATAGCCCCCTTGAGTCACATACTAACTGTGTAACTTGAGTTAATCTGCTAAGGATTCAGTCTTCCAAGCTGAAAAATGAGAAGAAACAGGACACACTGAAAATCGGATGCTGCCTTTCAACTAGCCTACCCAGGGGGAATAAACTGGGAAATAAAAAATAGACCATGACTCCATGCACAAATAAAATTCAGTTCTGGCCATTTTGTGTTATACCATTGAGGGTCACAAAATCCACAACTCTGAAAATGTGATGGAAATAGCTAACAGGCAGTTTCATCCTGTTATTGCTACTCTTTTCCCTCTCTCCCAGGACCCCCTGTCCCCCAATCACAGAAAGTGTAAGAACACACCAAGTACATCTGGTAACAAGTTTTAATTAATACAGCACAAACCAGGCCTCTCCACAGTGCTTGACTGTCAGTGCAGTGCTTGTGCGGCACTGGAGACATGCATTTTGTGCAGTATAATTGTTTTACTGGCTCTGCTTGGAGTGCACTACCATTTTTTTGTGCTTGTACAGTGTGTGCCTTGGAGCTGGGTTGGCAGGCAGTACCCTAGAATCTGGGTCGCCAGTTCTTTTCCTGCCTCTTAATAAACCCTGGTTATTTTTTTATTTTTATTTTTTACCAGGACAGACATACTAAGCTGAAGCTTGTTTACAGGTACGACCTGGGAGCACAAGGAACTTAAGTGACTTGCTCATGGTCACACACTATGCAAGTGGGGGCGGTGGGATTCAAACCCAGGTCTTTAGGTTTGCAGCCCAGAGCCTTAAACCACTGCGCTATACTGCCTGTCAGTGGTTAGACCCCCTAAGAATAAGATGATACCAAATTAGCATTTGCTCAGCATCTTGAAATCTCACATTTTAGACACCAGCGAAGCAGGTCAGAAGGAACTCATTTTCCCCTGCTACAGCTCCAAGAATCTTTGGCTATTTTTAGGGACAGAGTGCTAATTACTGCCAAAAATGCTCTACTCTGAAGACTAAGTTGGTATGATGAGATTTTTCAGAATATAAACCTCAAGGAAGTCATTTGCTCCTAAGACCCCTTAAACCTAGGAGGTATCTGTGTGGCTGATACTTGGTCTGTGGGCAAATATCAAAAAAAGACTAATTTAGGCATTCATATACAAATCAGGCCTATATCATAAAAAATTATATTGACTGTAATACTACAGGAGTAGTATGCATCATACGATGGCCATGTGACCAACTTAATAGGGTGTCAGATTGACTCAACTAAGAAAGATGAAGGATACAGGAGAGGGGTGTGTGAGTTGCTGTAGTTCAGGTCATGATAAAAATCCTGACACCCATTCCTTAGTGTTCAATACCCACTTAGAAACAACTCTTTCTCCCCATTCTCTCCATTTATAAAATAGCAAGAAAAATTCTAGCAATTTCATTGGCTGAGAGACATCAGCTGACTGTGCATTAACTCTCTATAAATGCATAGTCAGCAGCAAAATCTCATTTTCCTCCCCCCAAAAAACTACTTACCTAACAATATCATTATGCTTCCAAACAGAAAGTAAAAACTAATACAATGGCAACCATATTAAAAATATTAGTCTTTACTACCACAGTGTTTCAAAGTAATTGCTTGTAAACTAAAAATAAGGTTTTAACAAAACAAAAGATACCACCAGCATCATCACAGGTTAAAACATGTCCCTACTAGTTAATAAAATATTTTTGCTCTCGAGACCTAAACAGAGCTCTGTGGCCTCTAACAACAAAAAAAAAAACGAACACTTTTTTCATTCCTTCACCTGCTGAGCACCCGCTAGGCACAGCATGCAGCAAACAGTTTTGGGGAGGGCCGGGCTGGAGTGAAGTGTCAATACTATTCCTCCCTGACACAACAGATCACTCTGCTTATAAGCATCACCCAATGTGCCTATCTCCCTCTACATTATACAAATTGTACCCTTCTCACCCATATTTGCATAACATTTAAAAAAAATTCATTTTCCAATTGTGATCTCCTACCAGCCCCCAACGTGCTTCCATTCAGAAATGCACATGGAACTCACTCTGTCAGGCAGACACTAACCTCAGCACTGGGCCTTAGCAGCCATTCAACAGTTCTCCCAGTCTGCTTCTGCTCCATCAAAAGGAATCCAGTTCCTAAGGGACAGAAAAGCAGTTTAGCTCAGATTCAGGTTGATGTTTTTGGGGAGGGGAGTCATGGAAATGTATAGGTTCCATGCGAATACAACGAAAGCAACTGCGCGAGAGTCAAAATGGTGAATTTTCTATAGCAACTCCAATAAGGGTAATAAAACAATACAACGCTATGCATTAAACAGCTAATGCAATTACAGCGCACAGAAGGTTTTGCTGACACTTATACATGGAGCTGAAAATTGTACGCTAATCTGCGAAGGTATGCACACAGACTCCACTTGCCATAATCTATAACAACCTCCACCAGGCACTCTGTCAGTTCTGGCTCCAGACAGGCTCACAAACATACATCCTCAGCCTCCAATCCCCCAATCAATCAGATGCCGCAACCACCCTTCTTGAGCACCTATTTATCAAATCCTACACAGATGTCTCCTACTCACATTTGGGGGGGCACCACCCCTGCACACTCCATGGTGGGCTATGCCCCCTGTACACCCCCCATCTTAAGGATTACCACAGTGAGGTGCACATTGATCATAGGGTAAGTCACTGTTCCCTTCCATGCACTCATGTGTACTGGGCGCTATTCTGTACACATGTAGCCAAGGAATGCTTAATACTATGTAATCACCATTTCCATCCAATCACTATAAAACACTACTAGTTATATTTGGAGGTCACCATTTTGGGTTAGCCCAAATTGGTTCGCTGTTTACACATCGCTGTTTCCATGTGATACCAGGTATCTCCTGCAAAAAAGCTCCCTAACTCCATTTGAGGGATTTGGGGACCAGGAGAGTGCAGCTTTTTTACTTGTACATGCTGGTGAGCAGAACTAGGCAGATGGGATGACAATCGGTAATTGTGCTCTATTACCAAATCGCCGACTTGCGAGCCCATCCATTTTATGAACCAGCTCAGCTCCCTGCCTCAACTCCTGCTGTGAGACTGATTGTGTGTGTGTGTGTGTGGTGGTGGTGGGGGGTTTATCATCACAAATAAGGTTCTGGCTGTGGGGGCAGACATCAAATAATCTGACGTAAGCAACTAATGCTCACAGCACAAATTGGGCTCACAGTGCCAAAGCACCACCTGCTGCCTTAAAGAAATACAGATACACTAGAGAGAACACAAGACAGGTACTATTTCTTTAAGTTCAGCTTTTTCTTTGAAATATATTTAAAACACATTATTTTTAAATGAAAACATAATTTTAATTTTTTAAATTACTTTATTGATGGCATTAAGACATTCTAGAAATATGATAAGCCACTCCAGGGTGTGCATTAAAGGATTTTAATGAACATCGCTGGGGCATAAGGACTCTCAACCTCTGGCCTCATGCCTTACTATGCCCCTGGAGTGTGCATAGAAATCCTTTAATATACACACCTTGTCATGGCTCATTACCTAATTATAAATGCTATGGCCATAGAAAGTATGCAGATTCTTACGAAATACAAAATTCATGGGAATAACATAACGCTACTCAATGCCCTATTCAGATACCTAATTGGGGTCTTTAAATCCTTGTGCTTCATGCAGTGTCCAGCAATCTTGGCACAATCAGCAGCAGTTGGTCCAGAAGCACCACACTCCATTTCCACAAACCCAGAGACAAGTACTATGGCATCTATGAACGAAAAAGAGAAGAACACGAGGATTAGATCCTCTAACAGACAAGGCCCTTTTAAAATTACTCAAAAGCAAAAATCAGACAAGAAATTAATCTCCTATCTGAAGAGCCACCAGATCTGTTGGAGAAAGCATAGCATAAATCTCCTGATACAGTGTCCTTGTGGCTACCACAACCTCCCCTGTTGAGCTCTGTCCTGGCAAGAGATAGGGAGACATAAACTACTTGTCAAGAGTCAACACAATTATCCATCCCCCAACTGCTGAAGAGAAGGATGCTACTGTCAAGACTAATAATAGCCATGTGAAAGACAAGCGGAAGGAGACAAAGGGAATTAGATGCCCCTCCATGAAGATCCCAGAAGTATGGGATGAAGTGCCAGAGCTGGCAGCCAGTGAATTCCTTCCACCAAAGGCACAAAGAGAACAAAGAACACAGAGAGAATCATTAACTGAAGCAGCTGTTGAGGCTAAAGAGACTGACCACAAACTACCAGTTGCTGCTCACTCTTCAGAGCAAAAGTAAACAGGTCCGTAAAAGGATTGCTACTTCTCAGTCACAATATTTAAGTGCACAAAAGCATAACATCATATTTATTGTCTAAAATAGGCACAATACCACCTTAAAATTGCACATGTGAATTACCAAGCAACAACCTCATGGCCGCTTCTCTCCCAGCATGGACTGGTTTGGTGTTAGTGTTTGTGAGTGGGGTGGCCTCACATAAATCTGTACACCCACCTGCATGCAGTTTCACATCTCTACACTCTGGGACTCTGTCCCAATTGCCCTGGCGCTTTGACTCACCCAAGCCTTCATCAGGGAGTGAGGTTACTGGGGGATTATCCTGGCCTATGTACCCACAACATTTAAAGGCATTATACCTGATTTATATGGTGTGGGTACCAGTAGGTACCAGCTGAACACTCAGTGCATGAAATAACAACTGAAAAAACCTTCACTGCCCTACATTGTCCCAAAATATATTGAAAATACAAAATATCATATTGCAAAAAACATATTTAAATTTTAAAATACATGTAACTGTGGATGATAGGTGCAATAAGATACAAAATAGAAATGTAGTGTGTGGTGTGGTCATGTCAGACTGACTATTACTGTGATTACTCTGACATTTTAATGTAATAAGACAGTTTGTAGGGGATCAGCATAGGTCCTAGCAGTCCTTCAATTTTTACCCAGTGGGAACATAGAAACATAGAATATGACAGCAGAGAAGGACCAACCAGTCCACCTAGTCTGCCATTTTTCTGCTTTTTTAGGCAATCCCTACTCTTATCTGGACTGCAGTTCCCCCATTCTGCTGCATAGCAGGGTGCCTTTATGGTTATCTCATGCACTTTGAATCCCAAATTGTTTTCACTTCCACTACCTCTGCTGGTAGGCTGTTCCCAGACCCACCACGATCTCTGTGAAAAAATGCTTCCTAGCATTCCCCATAAGCCTGCCTCCCTCCAGCCTCATGTTTTGTCCCCTTGTCCTTGTGCACTTTCTTCTCTGAAATATGCTCCCCTCCTGTACCCTGTTTATTCCTATAATTGGTACAACAAACCGACATTTGTCAATGCCGAATGTTGTCTCGCTGGCATTGGCATTGGTAGTGCAGGAGTTAGAAATGCACAATAGGAATGGTAGTGAAGAACTGAACTGACGCCAACCTCAACCCCACCCTGAAGAGACACATTTTCAACATAGGCATTTTGGGGCCTCCCCTCATAAACAGTGGCACTGTGATTTTGTTAATCTGTCACAAAAGTTGATTTCCCACAATGACCATGCCATTCTGACCACAGGTGCGAAAACACATTTTGGGCAGGATGTGGAAAATTACAGCTGTGCTGTTCATAAGGAGGTGTGAAAAAATGCCAGTGTCAAAAATATGGCATGAAAATATTGCAAATTTGCAAAGTTACAAGGATGTGTGGAAACTGTGCAATGCATGCTTGTAATACAGTCATTTTATGGACTTCAATCACTAAATATTCAACATACGCATTTTAGGACCTCTGCTCATGAACAGTGTCACTGTCATTTTCTCAAACTGTCCTGAAAACTGATTTCACACAGCGACTGCGCTATTCTGCGCTGGAAGTGCAAAACACATTTTGGCCAGGATATAAAATGACAGCTATGCTGTTCATATGAAATGGAAATGACAATGTTGAAAAATCTGAGTGAAAATATTACAAACTCATGAAGTTAGGCACGCATGTGAAACTCGCAACATATGCTCAGAAAACAGTCATTTTTTGGATTTTTTTCACCAAATTTGCAACATAGGCTTTTTGAGAGCCCACCTCATGAACAGTGGCACTGTCATTTCGTTAATCAGTCCTGGAAGGTGATTCCATGCAGTGACCACAAAAATCACCTTTTGGGACTGAACAACTCCATGACAGTAACTGAAATCATGAGGAGGGGTCCCAATAACCCCGTGTTGAAAATTTGGTGCAAAAATACCAAACAATGCCCGAGATATGCACCAAAGTTGAAAAAATCCTATTTATGCCATTATACAGCTTACCAGCATTTCTTCAGTTTGTGGTCGGCTTTGAAGAGTGCAGACGTGTTCCCAGTCAATCGAAGATCGTCGCACCGGACTCCAGAGGTAAGTATGGGGTGAGAGGGGTGTGGGGAGGCAGGGTGCACAGAGGGTGGGCGCAGGTTGGGGGAGGGAGCAGGACAGACCATGAGGGACAGTTTTCTTCTTTCACAGGTTAAAAAAAAGAAAACAAAAATCATTGCAGGACCTTTTTTTTTTACTGGGGCATTTAGCATGCTGGGGTGGGCTCCCAGTTTACCACCTGAGTGTTTTGGGGGCCTAGACGATGGGGGTTGGGCATACCCATCAGCACACAACAAATGGGGGGCATTATGCCGACGGGGAGTGGGCTCCCCCATCGGCACATGAACTGGGTCAAGGCATGCCGACACGGGGATTGGGCACCCCCAAAGTCGGCATTGTGGCAGGTGGTGGCAACAGTCACTGCTGCCATGTTTACTAGAATGCTTCACCTGGAAAGGCATGTCGGGAGGTGTCGCTGCATGACGAGCTTGGTTCTCATTGCAGCGATCCTTTTCTTAGATGTGCTCACCACATAACGTGTTGCTGGCGTGGCACCTGCATGCTGCCTTATTAGGGAATGAGGGACACACCTACTGATGCTTGCCCTGCATTCACCCACAGTGACTGCACCTCCAAATCTGCTACTAATGCAATATGTTGGTTGGCGTGCAAGCGTGAGCCAACATAAAAAGGAGAGAACAGACAGAAGTAAGTATCCACAGATCTCAGGAAAATGGGGCAAGGTTAGTACTAGAACTTATAACTTCATAGCACAAATGATGTACTCCTGTGATAGTCACAGTACCGAGGTGCAAATAGAACTATGGAGGCACACAGTCACTGACATAGATGCTAGATCTATGTAGGTGACTATCATTGTAATCAAATTCTCTTATTTTAACACACTTCAAATATTGCTTTATGGTTGTGGAGTAGCTAGCTCCTTTAGTGAGGGAGTGTTTGATTTTTTTTTCTGGGGGGGGAATATTAAGTTACAGTATAAGTCATTTATTTAAGCAAGTTTGTCATATCAACCAAGAACCCACTCTGAAAGATCATGAATCACTTGAGTGAATCATATTGTAGGCAATAGGTTATTACAAGAATGGTTTAGTTGCACTGCTCAGTGCCGAAATTTTACTCCTGGACTTGATGCATGAAATCTTTTTCTTAAAAGTATGCTTCATTGTATCCTGTAGCTGCAGTGTTTTACTGAATGTAATGCTTATTTAGAGTTAAGTTGCCAAATCCGATATGTTGCACTAGCCCTGTAAAACCTGTTGTAACTCTCCTCCTGAATGTTCTGTCTTTTCCTATTACTGATCTAGTGCAGTGATTTCTTCTGTTTTTTCTCACCAAAATAGTTTACTCTACACTGTGCCATACTATGCTGACTTGTCTTTCTGTCCCTCTCATTGCCCCACCTGCTTGCTCTGCCTATTCCTCTGCCTCTTAGTACTTTCTTTTGTTGTTTTAATTTGTTTTCTCCTCTCCTCTCCCTCCCTCCCTCTCTCTCGCTCCTGGTACAATTACCCAGCCTCCTATCGCCCCTTCCAGCTGGCGCCAGATCAAGTTGTTGAATCCAGTTGTTTCTGGCTGCTACCCCCACACCCCCCACCATCTAATTTACACCTGTAATAGTTAATTCTTCTGTCTCCCCCTCTCGCTGCCATTCTCCGGCGTTTTCCCCCGCCCTACATTTAGTGATACCACGTCACAACCTTTTGTCTCACAGTTGCTTAATTGCCCACTCACTTCAGTCTGTTTCTCTCTCCCCTCTCCAGATTGAGCCCCAAACAGGCCAGCCATGTGCCCTGTAGGCACAGTTCGGTGCCCGTGAACCCGCCACCCCTGATGCCTCCACTTGCCGCCGTTGGGCTCCAGAAAGCCGGGTAAGGACATCCCCGGGTTGGGGAAGCTGTGATCGGCTGCTATTGGCTGACCGCGCTCCGAGCCACTCACCAATTGACCTCTGGTTCCTGCCACTGCCTCCTGTCTGGTGTTCCTGTGACTGTGCTTTACTGGGCTTGGCACCCTTTCAGTTGCACTGCTCAGTGCCGAAATTTTACGCCTGCCCCCCTCCCCCCGACCTTAATTAAATAGTCTCTTGCTCCTCCCCCTGCTCTCAGAACCCACCCCTGACCCTGTTCTCATCCTGGCCCCTAGCTATACCACTCCCCCTCCACCTGCATTTCCTGCTTTTTTCTTTTTGCACTAAGCCTGCTCCACAGCCCTCAGCGCTCTCCCATTTTCCTATTTTCCTTTTCTGCTCCTCACCACCTGCTAAAACACATCTCTGTTCTTCAGACGTGCCTCTCCCCAACTGCTTCCTCCTGTCTCTTCTAGCCCTCTCCTTTTTTCCTCCCCTCTGCTATCTTCCTAGTGCCTGCTACCCCTCTCCACCCTCCACTCTACTTATACCCAACCATTGCCATCAATTTGGCACCATGGCAAATCCTCCCTACCCACACTTGTGGCACACCCCTGCAAAGGACTGGCTGCTTATGACAAATCACGCAGATAGAATGTGGGCAAACCGACCTTTGCTTCTAGCCATTACCCTGCACTGGGAACCTAGACGTATACGCTGCATTCAGGCAGACAAGCATCGGAGACGTTATTTCACATACTATAAGCAGCATCAGATGGCTCTAAAACTCCTGCTCCTCCTCCTCCTGATGTCAGGAAGTGTCCATCTGAATCCAGGACCTGCTTACTCCAGCTCAACAAATCTTGCCAAAATGGAAGGAGGGGTCTTACCATTGCCACTCTCAATATTTGCAGCCTCCTTCCAAAGCTGACCTCCCTTCAAATCTTTGCCAGCCAATATAACCCTGATATCCTAGCCATTGTTGAAACCTGGCTGACACCCAATACTCCAGACCATGCCATCTCACTGAAAGGCTACAGTATTTTCAGACTCGATAGGATTACTAAAAGGAGGGGGGGTTGTGCAATTTACATAAAAGACAACATCACCAGTCACCCTGTCTGTTCTACCTCTGCAAACACCTCAGTACAATTCCTTCCTGTCAAGCTACTCCTTGGTGCCCAAAATAAAGTCCTTGCTGTTGTTGCTGTCTACATCCCACCAAAAGACCCAGGGACTGGCCTCCCAACTGTCCTTGAATTTGTAAGATCACAACCTCCTGGCACTGAGCTCCTTCTCCTTGGTGACTTTAATATCAACTGACTCGCACCTGATGTAGGGTCCCACAAGGATGCTATCCTGTCAGCTAACCTAACGCAGATGGTAAGCTCCCCTACTAGGAAGAATTACAAATCGGGCACTAGCACCCTTCTAGACTGGATCCTTGCCAGCCACTCAGCCCGCATAAATAACACCTTCGTCCTCCCGGATTCTCTCAGTGACCATTCCCCTGTTATCTGTACCTGGACAAATAAGTTCCACAAGCCACCTCCAAAAACCATCTCAAGTAGAGTACTACCTTATGGCAATCTGACTCATCTCAAGGCCTGTCTCAGACGGCATGACTGGTCCCCAATATACAATTTACAAGATGTTGATGCAGCCCTTGATTACTTCATCACTACTTTCAATACCGCCTGCGACTCCTACACACCAGTAAAAAAGTGCAAAATCAAAGCTCTCTCCAGTCCCTGGCTCACTGCTAAGCTATTGGTGCAACTCAAAGCAAGGGACCACTTCTGGGCTATAGCTAGAGCCACAGGCTCCCTGCTGGACATCCAAAGGTACAAACAGTCTTGCAACTACTGCACTAAACAAATCCGAATGATGAAGAGTTCCTATTTCAAGGATGCCCTCACCAACACCTGGTGTGACGGGAGATTCTTCTGGGGCAATATCAGAAATATCATGGGTAAGCAGTCCAAATCCTCTCCTACTCTAATGACTGTTGACGGAGCCACTACTCTAGATCCAATGGTCATGGCAAAGACCCTAAATGCAACTTTCACTGACCTTAGTGGGGTCCTCCCCCCGGACTTTTTTTCCGATATAAACTCCTCAAAACCAACATCGCCTACTGTCTCTCCTAATCAACCACCCTTCCATTTCAAAAAAGTTAGGGCACATGAAGTCCACAAATACATAAAAAAGGCTATCTCTAAGTCCAGAGCAAGCAACAATACTATAGACCTTAAACTACTGTCCCTTACCCTGGAAGAGGTATTGCTCCCACTCACCAGAATTTTCAGTCTCTCCCTCTGCCTCAGTCAATTCCCCAGCAAATGGAAATCTGCAATAGTTACACCAGTGTTCAAAAGTGGTGACAAGTCCCTACCTGGTAACTATTGACCAATATCAATACTCCCACCCCTCTCCAAGGCCCTTGAGCACATTGTGGCTGACCAACTTACAGACTACCTGCAAAAGTATAACATCCTCTGCGCACAGCAGCACGGCTTCATGCAAGGGCACAGTACATTGACCGTCCTCCTGGAATTTTCTGGAGCAATCCACAATGCTATGGACAAAGGATACCAAATTGGAGCTGTTTTCATTAACCTAACAAAGGCGTTTGACACTGTTCACCATGGCTTACTTGTCAAACAGCTACAGGCTATTGGGCTCTCTCAGGGCCCTAGTGCCTGGGTAAAAACAGACCTAGCCGGACGCTTTCAAAGTGTAAAAATCTCAGTAGTTCTCTCAGACTCAAATCCGGTTCTCTCAGGCATCCCCCAGGGATCTATCTTGGGCCCTCTTCTCTTCGGCCTATTCCTAAACTCCCTCCCTCAGTCTTGCCCAGAACAAATAATCCTCTACACTGACAATGCCATGATTCTCTCCTCTCATAAGGATCCGAAACCCTTACTCCATAGCCTGCAGCTTGCTTTCTCCAAGGTTGAGAAATGGTTCTTAGAGCACAAACTGGTCCTAAACCACAAAAAAACTAAATCCATGCTCTTCTCAAGCTTGCAAAACAAGAAAAGGCAAATTCCGCTTGCTATCAATACGTACGCAGGAAATACCCTCGAACAAGTGACATCATTTAAATACAGTACCTTATAATCACCTTCAATCCCTGCCTAACCTTTGTGACCCACATTGATAGTATTGCGGAAACTGTGAATCAAAGCATTGGTATCCTATACTGAAACAGACAGTTCCTTACCCAATCTGCGCTGAGGATTACTATCCAAAGCTCTGTCATCTCTATCATAGACTATGGCTTAATTATCTATGGCTGTGCCTCAACTACCGCACTCAGGCGAATTACAACCTCCCTTAACAAGGCCTGTCGACTGCTCACTGGTACCCAAAGACGCACTCATACATGTGACCTCTTCACTGAAATGGGATGGTTACAGCTCTCCAATCACATAAAGTACCTTTCCTGCTTGATGGCAACAAAATCTACCATGGCCCTCACTCCACCGTGCATCCAAAACCTACTATGTCTGAATACCAACCCCGTCTACCAGAAGTTGAACATCAGCTTCTCCAGATCCCCCGATGCCGCTCCACCCAAGGCCAAAGATCCTTTGCCTACCGTGCTCCCAGCTGGTATAATGCCCTCAGTATTCACATCACCTCCTCCACCTCTCTAGGAGTTTTCAAATCTAGGCTACAGCTTCACCTCACAGCCTCCAGCTCCTGTGACTGCTTCAATTAATTCTTCCCCTTTGACTGCTTCTTGCTTAGCCTCCCACCTTTGATTCATTTTGACAAAGGCATTTGAGTGGTACTAGTCTCCCTATGTCTGCCTCTCCTTTCTCCTCTTCCCCCCCTCCATTGTTCTTTCTCTACTGTATTCCTCCAATCAGCCAGTAAGTGTTACTCAAGTATTTGTTTTCCAAGCTGACATTACTGTACTACCTTATACTGCTTAATGCTGCCTCATAATTTGTTTGTTTTCTTATGTAATTTTGCCTTGTTTGTACACTACCAATGTGGAACCTTTGTAAAAGAGCCATGACTCAAAGGTAATAATTCCTAGATTCAATAAATAAACAATAAAAAAAAAATATGGGCTCTGTGTTTTCAAGGAAAAAATCCATCTTGTTTCCTACTGCAAGTCTCTGAATGCAGCCCTCCCCTCTTTGTGTTGACTTAATATGAACAATACCCATACAACGTGTTCCTCTTGGGTCTGAGCCATGTTCCAGTTCAAAATGTACTGCAACAGGGGAATCTTTTTTCATATTTCTGATGTCACAATAATGTTCTTGTAGTCTTTTTTTCATGAGATGCATAGTCCTCCCTACATATCGTTTTGAACAAGGACAGACTAAAATGTACACTACAAATGATGTACATTACAATGAATAAGCACTCTGATAGTAATCATAAAGTCCATAATAGTGTGACCAAACTATTTGCTTTGCTTCACAGAGTAAGATATTGTACCTCCTACACCTGCAACAGCCCTTTGGATGTGGGACTAACCAATCTAGAGGATGTTCACATTCCCTGATGTAATGGCTCCTAACCACATGATCTTGTATACAGGACTTTTACTCTTCCTGAATGTGATGTTGGGGGGAGGGGTTCCTTTATGGTTTCAGACAGTCACTTTGGAGCATAGGCCAATGTTTTCTAACAATATCACCTACTCACCCAACTAATGCATATTCAATACTGAAAACAATTCTAGATTGATTTTGTTTTTTCTTCCCTGTGTCTTGGAGTGAACAGTTCTCTCCTGGTAAGGCATCTGGCATGGTCCAAAAGCCTTGCTGAGGTTTTCCTACCTATACCCCTCTCTAGAAACTGATTTTTCATTTTCTCAGCCTGTTTCTCAAAGGTTTCTGTGTTAGAACAATTTCTTCTGATTCTTAGGAATTGGCTATATGGAACTGACTCAATCAGTTGCTTGGGGTAGGAGGAACTGGCATGTGGAACAGTACTGGTAGATGTATTTTTTCAAAACCTTCCTGTTTTAACTGCAGTGTAATCAGTACAATCTAAAAATGTCAAGGAAATGTATTTTTTTTATTTGATTTCTGCAGGCAATTGTAGGTTCAGGTAATCTTCACTGAACCAGGAGATGAACTCAGTTGTTTCTTGCTCAGTGCCCTGCCACACATATATTATGCCACAAGTGAAATGATGACGCATAATAATTTTTAATCCAAAAAGGTGGCTTGTTTTACTAAAGGCATAATTGACCTCCAATAGGCCAAGGAAGAGATCAGCATAGGAGGGGGCCATACAGGCCCCCATTACAGTGTCACATGACTGTAAATAGTAGTTATCATTAAATAGGAAATAATTATATGTTAGAAAAAACTCCAAAGCTGTTAACACAAAATCCATCTGTACATCCCTTAGGGTATAGAAACATAGAACATAGAATTTGACGGCAGATAAGAACCGCTTGACCCACCAGTCTGCCCATTTCCCTACCTAATGGATAAGCTGCAGATCCTAGTTAACCAGCAACCTACTTCTTCCTAGTCCCACCCCCTAGAATAGCCTTATGACTGTCCCATGCATGCTTGAATTCCACCACTGTTTTTGACTCCACAACCTCCTCCAGAAGGCTGTTCCATGCATTCACAACCCTGTCGGTGAAAAAATACTTCCTTAAATTACCTCTGAGCTGCCCCCCCTCATATGACAGAAGGGCGAAATCCCCCACAGTGACATTTTCAACAAGATTTTAAAATGTCACTGTGGGGGACCCACATTTTGCCCTTTCGCTGACTTTCACCCCCCTTCACGTTAACTGTGACTGGAGATAACAATCCTTAAGAAGGGGGGCACAGCGCCCGATAGAAAACAAACTGATGTCTGACAGGCAAAATTTCACCTGTCAACATCGGGGATGTCTCTATGCCACACGGCGACAACAATGTTGTTGCGTCAGTATAGGTAAACCCATTTCCTAAACCCACATCTTCAGACAAGAAGTGATGTACTGCTGCAGTCTCATCTGTGTGCCTGATGGATGTATGTATAGAGGCTTGTCACATCTAATTCCAGTCATATGTAATCAGATTGCCAAAAGAACCCATCAAATTTGTTAAGCAGGTACATTTTGTCTTTCAGGTTAGAGCTCAACTGAGTGACTTTGCAAGAAAAATTGATAAATTGTGTAAGCTTTTCAGTCAGTGAGCCCATACCTGAGATTAGTGGCTTAGCCCTGAAGGGTGGGGGGGGGGAGTATGTTTTTTCTGCACTTTGGGCAGGCCATAAAAAGTAGGAATTATTGGATTATCTGCTGTAAAATACTTAATTTTCCCTTTCCATGATGTGGCCCTCAAATAGTGCTGTATCAAGGTGGCTATGTAACTTTCTCTTGAATAATGGAGTGGGACTCTCAGATAAATGTCTGCAATTGCTGTTATCATTTAACAAATTCATTACCATTCTCATCCTTGCACGTGATGAAGATTGTGAACATGTTCCCACCCTTATCCACTTGTATAATTTCCAACGTTTTATTACCCTGTGATTCTTCCAGACCCTTTTGTTCCCTGATGGTCAAATTAAAGTTTACTTTTATTTTCAAAGAGATTGTTAATCTCTTTAGTGAATACCTCAGACAGAATTTTGACTAGGCTCTGAGTTTGGTGGGGGGACTAGATCTGACTAAGTATTTCAGATCTACTGTTTTGTTTGTTTTGTTGTGGTTCTGAAAATTCAGGTTGCACAACATCATGACATAAGTTTAGAGCACCATTATTTTCAATGTTACTTTCCATCATTTCTTTTTTTTTTTTTTACAATTTAAGCTTTATTAATACATTTCCATTATAAAGGGCAGTTACAGCAAGTCGAGATGTGACATAGCTCTTGAACAGTAAGAACTGCCCAGCCAGCCCCACCTCCCACCCTATCCCCCCTTACAGCAGCAACCAAATTTGATCGCCCTAACGTGCAGTGCATGATTCAATGGGACGTATGGGTAAAACCAGAGTGTGATATAACTTCAGTGAGGTAACAAGAGTAATGAATGAAGGGGATCCCATATCCTGCTGTATGCTTCTAGTTTGTTATGAAGACTTGCAATTGCCTTCTCTGTTCGAAGGTTAGCAGTGATTTCATGTAACCATTCCTGGAAGGAAGGAGCCGATTGTTCCTTCCAATGACATAGTATAAGTTTCTTCACTGAGAGCGCAACCATAGAAATATGGTATTTCCTAGTTCTAGCACTGACCAGGGACATGTCCCCTAGAAGACACACCTCTGGAGTGAAATACTCCTGTAGGCCCAGTAGGGGGTCAAGGGACATCTTAATTAAATTCCATAAGGAAGAAACTTTGGGACAGGACCAGAACATATGCAAGAGAGTCCCCTCTTCTTGCAGGCACTTAGTACATGTACTAGAGTTTGAGAAGCCCCATTTTTTAATTTGATAGGGGTACAAAACATGTTATGTAGAATGTGGTATTGCATGAGACGCAGCCTATCTTGGGAAACATACTTATGACAGGATCTCCATAGGGATTGCCAGTCCAACTGGTATTGAGGGAGGAGTGAGTTCCAGAAACTAGTAGGTCCAAATGTGTGCCCATATTTTTTATAGTACAGCACCCTGAATAACTTGGATACTATGCCAGAAGATCCGGTCAATAGGAAGATTTCAGGAATCAGGAATGATACCCTCTGGGAGGGGGGAGAACTCCCCAGGGCCACAGTGAGAAGGTGTCTTAACTGCATATCTTTAAAATGAGATGAGTCTGGAATATGAAACTTGTGAATAATTCCACGTGAGGACAACCAGTGCCCTTCCCCATCTACCAGGGAAAGCAGTTTTCCATCGCCTACTTGAGGCAACCAGTTAGAAGAAATCCAACTTCCACTTAGAGTGAAAGATGGGGAGTTCCAAATAGACTGAGCTAAGTCAGTCTGAGGGGAATAATGAAGAAATAAACATAACTGTGTATAAACTCTTAAAAACTTAGGTGGTAGAAGACTTGGTTTGCTGGCCAAGGCACCTAGCTTCACCTGAGCTCTTTCCTTCCAAGACTGCTTGAAAGGCAGAGTAGAGAACCTTACCAGAGCAAGTGAAAATGATTAAGACTTCTTTTGGCTAAGCAGATTTACTGTGTGGTGTAGTTTTTTATTTTTTACTCACAGGGATTGCTACTGTTTGTTGTTAACATTTCATTGCTTTATTTTTCTCTGTAGCAAAGTGTATATCTTCTCTGAAATTATTACAGGTGGTGCTTTACAGGTTTTACAGTTTTATCTAACATTAGGATAAGCTTTCAGGGTTACTACATTTGTTGTTGACTGATTGTTTCTGCTATTACCTCCTTGTTCTTTCATCCGTGGTTCTTCTTTTTCAGCAGGGGAAAGGCCCAGCCACCCACCCCCATCCCCAACCACCCCACACTACACTCCTTTTATAGGGTACCACAGTTGTGACATTTTCTGTGGCAAAGCAGGAAGGGGCGGATCAGTGGGGCATCCACAAGGTGAGCTCATTTACAGGGGCACTAGTAATTTAACTTGTTATAACAAGTTAAAAAAAAAAAACACAATCAAACCATTACTTGCATTTTTTTCCTTCTAATTACTCTGACTATGTTATAAACCCAGCAACTTATCTGGAATGGATATCATTAACTGCAGGTACTGTGGAAAAATTTTCAGAAGGACAGTCTCACAGGATTTAGGACACTGTCCTACATGCTGGGCCATTGGAGATCTTAGGGCTCAGCTCTGGTCAGCATGGGCAGAGACTGCATGCCTCAAATTTCATATTCAAGAGGAAATACATTATAAGAACCACCTGCCATTTCCCCAGCATCCAACAGAAAAACCTCAACCGCAGATGGTAGTTGGACCAGGGGGTTGGCAGGTGGTTAGGAGGGGCAAATTGGGTACCCCATCACTCTCTGCACTCCAACATATTACCTCCAAAAACTATATAAACACTACAAACAGGTATCTGCCTCTATCTCTGAAATCAAACGAAGAGGCAGAAGACACTGCAGAGCAGAACACTGTGGCACAGGAGCTAGCACAACAAAACTCACCCAAATCAGGAACCAAAACAAAAAAAGCAAAATGGAAATGCAAAAAACTTCTGATCATAGGAGACTCCATGATTCGGGGAGTTGATACCCATCTCCAGCCAGGGGTAATGGTCAGATGTCTCCCAGGTACATCAGCATGGAGAGACACTGACCACACTGCTAAAATTGTTCACAAAGCAGGAGAAAACATTGATATCCTAGTACACATAGGGACAAATGATCTCACCAGCCGGTCAGTTGTGGAGACCAAGGAACACCTGACCAGACTGGGTAGCAAACTATCATCCATTTCATCCGGCATCTCCTTCTCTGAGATCCTGCCAGTCTGCGAGGGTTGGGGGCAGATGGACAGAAGGTCAGAGAAGGGGAGATAGGGGAGCTAAACACAGGCTCAAGGGCTGGTGCCAGGAAAAGGACACAGATTTGTGGGAACTGGCAACAGTTCTGGGAGCGAAAGTTCTTTAAATTTGATGGACTGCATCTGACTAAGGAGGGAGTCAGTGCATTGGGGCAGAAGTTTGATGTCTTTGCAGAATATTTAAACTAGCAAATGGGGAGAGGAGTGTAGCACCCCATACATCGAATGGGAAGAACACCCCTCCCCCCTCAGCTAGTGGTCAAACAGGGATTCAGCATGTTTGCAGTTGATTTGCATCACCAGGTAAGAAAAAAAAGGTTTGTCTCCCCATACGACGCACAGGGGTAATGCCAAACCTCACCCAACAACTTAACACACCGAAATCTGGCCAATGGAAAATCATGTACACAAATGCTCACAGCCTGGGAAATAAGATCCCAGACCTGCAGGCAATAATGTCAGAGGCTAAACTGGACATAGTAGCAATTAGTGAGACGTGGTTTACCAGTAATCACACCTGGGAGAGTTCAGTACCTGGCTATGTATTGTTCAGAAGAGACTGAGGTGCAAAAAGGGGGGGAGGAGTGGCCCTGTATGTCAATGAAAATATCAAAGCTACAGAATTCAGAATACACATATGAGCCAGAAGAACTGTGGGTCACCCTGGAAACAGGAAATGGGACAGCCATAAGAACTAGGGTTGTCTACAGGCCCCAGACCAGGGGAGAACATAGACACATTACTGTTAGAAGACATACAAAACATGACAGCTAAAGGGGAGGTTCTGATAATGGGAGATTTCAACATGCCGGATATAGATTGGTCAATACCAGCAGGAACATCTGCCAGAACTAGACACATAGTGGATTCCCTGCAAGGGGAGGGCCTCAAACAACTGGTACAACAACCCACAAGAGACAGGGCTATCCTAGATCTGGTACTGATAACAGGGAAGGGATAACAGATCTCCAGGTAGAAGGTCACCTGGGGGCCAGTGACCATCACATGGTATGGTTCAGTTTGGCCACTACAACTAAATCATCCCATTCCAAGGCAAAAATATGGGACTTCAGAGGAGCTGACTTTGATAAGATGGCCAAAAGAGTTAAGCTAGCCCTGGCAAAAAGAAACACAGGTGAGGGGGGTACAGGCAAAGTGGGCAAGCATTAAGGATGCAATACTTGAAGCAACATTCCATTGTGTTAGACAGAAAAGAAAGTGCAAAAGAAGAAGGAAACCACTTTGTTTCTCAAATACAGTAGCAGAAAAGGTCAGAGACAAAAGGCTGGCCTTCAGGAAATATAAGGGAACACAGCGGGATGAAGATAGGGAGGCATACAAAACTGCCCTTAGGGAAGCAGGGAAGGCAGTAAGGCAGGCAAAGTCCCAAACTGAGGAAACACTAGCAATGAACTGTAAAGAAGGTGACAAGACTTTCTATAGATACATTAGTGAAAGGAGAAAGTCCAGAGGGGTATTAGCTAAGTTTAATGGAGAAAAGGGAGCATGTGAGGAGGAGGACCATGTAAAGCATCTATCCTAAATAGATACTTTTGCTCAGTATTTACTGAAGAAGGTAGGGCAGGAACACAGCTCAGCACCATGGACACGGGGGGAGGAGGTGAGCACTACTCCCTTCACAAAAGAAAGGGTCCTATAAGAGCTTGCTAGCTCAGGGTGGATAAGGCAATGGGACCTGATGGCATACATCCCAGGGTGCTTAAGGAGCTAAAGGTGGAACTAGCAGAGCCATTAGCAGAACTGTTTAGTGAGTCTCTGAGCACAGGAGAGGTCCCAAAAGACTGGAGAAGGGCTCATGTGGTCCCGCTCCACAAGAGTGGTAGCAGGGAGGAGGCAGGGAACTACAGACCAGTCAGTCTTACCTCAGTAGTGGGCAAGATTATGGAGGAACTCCTTAAGGAAAGGATAGTGCAACACCTGGAATCCATGGGGCACAAGATCCAAGACAGCATGGGTTTACAAAGGAAGGTCCTGTCAAACTAATCTCATAGATTTCTTTGACTGGGTAACCAGAGTGGTGGACCAAGGGGAGCAGTGATGTCGCCACCTTGACTTCAGCAAAGCTTTTGACACTGTTCCACATAGAAGATAGATAAATAAGCTGGGTAGGCTCGGGGGTGGGTCAGAAGTTGGTCAACTGGGTGGCAAACTAGTTGACGGGCAGAAAACAGAGAG
This sequence comes from Neoceratodus forsteri, assembly GCA_016271365.2. Taxonomy (NCBI): domain Eukaryota; kingdom Metazoa; phylum Chordata; order Ceratodontiformes; family Ceratodontidae; genus Neoceratodus; species Neoceratodus forsteri. The sequence continues at coordinate 758,433,101 of CM057455.1, read as the reverse complement.
TGGTGGTAAATGGTATACAGTCAGAAGAGATGCAAGTCACAAGTGGGGTACCTCAGGGATCAGACCTGGGGCCAGTCCTCTTCAACATCTTCATTAGTGACCTTGCAGATGGACTAGAAGGTAAGGCTTGTCTGTTTGCAGATGACACCAAGATCTGCAACAGAGTAGATGATCCAGATGGAGTGGGCAGAATGAGAAGAGATCTGGATAAACTAGCAAAATGGTCAGAAGAGTGGCAACTGGGATTTAATGCAAAGCAGTGCAAGATCATGCACATAGGGAAGAGAAACCCTGAAGCCACCTATAGGCTGGGAGGGGAGTTGCTAGCAGTCACAAAGGAAGAAAGAGACTTGGGCATCATCATCACTGATGACCTGAAATCATCCCAAGCAGACCTCTAAAGCAGTAGGTAAGGCTACGGGGGAGTTAGGGTGTATTAGTAGGGGTATCACAAGTCGTAAGAGGGAGGTAATAATCCCTGTTTACAAGACACTGGTTAGGCCCCATCTGGAGTACTGCGTGCTCCAGGACATTAACCAAATTGAGGCAGTCCAGAGAAGGGCAACCAAAATGGTGCAGGGACTGCATCAGAAGACATATGAGAACAGATTAACAGAGCTCAATATGTATACCCTTGAGTAAAGGAAGGAGAGAAGTGATATGATCGAGGCATTCAAACACCTTAAGGCATTAACAAGGTGAAAGAGTCTAACATGTTTAAATATAAGAAAAATAGCAGGACAAGAGGACACAGCATGAGATTAGAGGGGTCCGATTAAGGGGGAATGTGAGGAAATTCTTTTCCACAGAAAGGGTGGTGGATGCATGGAATGGTCTACCTCAAGAAGTGGTGGCTATGAATACAGTGCAGGGCTTCAAACAGGCATGGGATAGGCATAAGGGAGCAATACAAATGAGTATGAATAGATAGGCCACTGACAGAGCAAAGGCCAATGGCACATTTATAAGGTAGAACTAAGAAATGGGCAGACTGGATGGGCCTTGCGGTCTTTATCTGCCGTCAACTTCTATGTTTCTATGTTTCTAAAGAGGTAATTATTGTGATGCAGTTGGCCATCTTTACATGAGACAACTTGAGGTAAAATAAGTTTGAGGGATCCAGGCGTTTAGATTTAATTGCGTCTCACTCAGTCTTAAGCCACATTGGTTGTACCGTTTCAGGGCCTGGGGAGATCCATCTCAGACAATATGCTAGATGACTGTCCCAGTAGTATAGTGCCATGTGGGGAATCCTCAGCCCCCCCCCTCAGATTTTGGGGCAGCTAGTTTATGATAGGCCAACCGAGGATGTTTATCTGCCCAGATAAATCTGCTAAATATACTGTGCAGTTTCTTAAACCAGCACATGGGGATAAAAGAGTTGAGAAGGGATAAGGGGTAATAAATTCTAGGAAAAACATTCATCTTAATAATGTTAATCCTGCCCCATAATGATATAGGAAGTTTAGACCATACGTCAAGGTCATGCATGATAACCTGTGAGAGAGAATCCAGATTATCTTTGACACACCATAAGGGGTTGTGGGATAGCTTTATGCCCAGATATTTAATTACTCTATGAGTCCAACCTAAACCTAGGGGCAAATATCATCCTTAAATACCTTGTGGTTTAATGGGAAAAATAAGGATTTACTAGCATTCAACTTGCAGTTGGATAGCACACTGAACCTAGCTATTTCATTCAGTAAGGGTGGTAATGAAGAAACCAGATGGAAGAGATATATCAGCAGATCATCTGCGTACACAGTGAGTTTAATCTCATGATGCCCAATTCTGATACCTTGTATAGAGATATTTTGGAGAATGTTTTGGATGAGGGGTTCCAGATATAGGTTAAACAAGAGAGGCGATAGGAGGCAACCCTGCCTAGTGCCTGAATGAAGTGAGAAGTAGTTTGAGAAGGCCCTGTTAGTTGAGATTCTTGCTATAGGGGATTTATATAATGCAGCAACCCAAGAAATGAATACCGGAGGAGAGTTAAAGGCGCTCAATACCTTGAAGAGAAAACTCCAATTCACCCGGTCAACTGCCTTCTCGGCGTCCAAAGAGACCAAACCAGCAGGGAAGTCAGCATCTCTGAAAGCCGAGAAGACATGGGATATCGTACACAAATGATCCGCTGAAGAGCATCCCTTCATGAAACCTACCTGATTCTTACCTATTAACTCGGGGAGCACCATGGATAACCGGTTAGCTAAAATCTTTGAGCAGATCTTGATATCCTGATTTAAGAGGGATATAGGCCTGTAGCTCTGGACGAGCTCAGGGTCTTTATCTGGCTTACGGAGGAGCACTATCAAGGCTTCAAAAAGGTGGCAGTCAACCTCTGTCCTGGATAAGATGTGCTGAAATAAACTATTAAGTATTGGCAATAGAAGTTCCCGAAATGCTTTATAGAAAAGGGAGGAAAATGTGTCTCTGGATGCCACCCATTCCTTGCGATAGCCAACCTCCCCTACTGGTTTCTGGTTGGCTCCTCCCCTTTTTTTTTTTATCCCCCCTAACAAGAAGTGTGACAATTCGACCAGTGCCAGCGCATGTTTGTTTATTTTCCCCAATGGTCTGAGACTTCTCGGGGCATAGTTTTACATTATAGAGACCTTCATGTTTTACAGACTTGAACTACAGTGGCTGGCATAATGACTGTTAGTGTGGGGAATGTTCTTTCACGAACTTGTTCAGACATTTGTTCTGGGGGGAATTTTGTGGGCCAGTTTGTGTAGGGCCAAGTTGTATCAATACATTATAAGACCATTTAGCTATGGTATGTATATAATTGATAATGGGGGTGTCCCTTTTCTATCCTTTCTATGTCTGTCCCTAAGTAGTTATATAGTTGTGTTTGGGGCTTTTGGGATGGCTTAGACCTAATGTTATAGGTAGAAGATGCGGAATGGGAAGGTAACCTGTTCCGGACTATTACAGGGTAAATTTGGTTGTTTACGATCTAGTCTGGTTGGGAGGGCGGGGGATGGAGTGTGTCATGGTGCTGGAACCACGTTCATTGGCAGCTCGGGTGGGTTTGGGGTGGAGGGGTTGTTGGGGATTTGGGGTTATTAGTGTAATGGGTTATTTGGAGGTTATGGGATTCGGGTGGGGGGAGGGACCCTTAGCACAGCACCCTTTATTTCTCTCTAGGTCTTTGTTTACGGTACTGGAGTTTCAACGATTTAAGTCTTCCAATTTAGTTAGCGTATGGCTAGGCGTCTAAATGTAGTGACTTGGAATGTACATGGGCTTCGCCATAGAGCAAAGCAATATAAGGTTTTAAAGCACCTGGGCTATGTACAAGCAGATATCGTATTCCTGCAAGAGACTCATTTATTGAAGGCGGAGAGTAATCAGTTATGCAGACTGCAAATGGGTCAGAATTTTGCCGCTGAAGGTAATTCTCATAGTAAAGGGTGACGATACTGATACACAAATCTATTCCATTTCACCCGATTCAGGTGTTGGAGGATAGTTGTGGAGGTATATTTTTGTTAGGGTAACACATGCTCAAGAGATTATCTTGGGCTCTATCTCGACCCCAATTCTGATAGTCCGAACTTTTTGTCCAAATCATGGAGTTACTTTTCCCTTGGGGCAATCTCCCTATAGTAGTGGGAGGCGACCTGAATCTGGTTATGGATCTGTCTCTGGACAGATCTTCTCCTACTAAAAGAGGGCTCACCCCGGGACAAAAAGCTGTTAGGGAGATGATGGATGGATTGGGTCTCTGCAATGTGTGGAGAGTGTTCCACCCGAATGTACGTGATTTTACTTTTACTTCACAGGTGCACAACACCCAGTCCAGAATTGACTATGTACTAGTCTCGAACAAGCTTCTAGCTGGGGTGTTAGACTCTAGTATAGTATCCGAGCCGCTGTCGGACCATGCCTTAGTTAGGTGCCTTTTAACTTTTCGTCTTCCCAAACCAGGAGTAGGTGGAAAGTGAATAACCAAATACTAAAGACCTAAGATGGTTGAGTACATTTCGTCCCAAATAAGCAAATTTATATCCTTCAATCAGGGTCCACCAATAGGCCAAATATAGAATGGGGAGCTTTTAAGGCCTTTATTCGTGGTATTCTGATCGGGCTCGCATCCCGTAGGAAGAAGGAGAGGCTAAATCACATTTCTGAGCTACTTATTAAGATAGGTGATAAGGAGCGAGGCCTTTCTGTCTGTTCCTCGGACGCCTACAGACAGGAATTAACCCTGTTAAGGGACTCATATCTCAAGATATTAAGTGAGCAAACTGAGTGGGCATTTATAAGGAACAAAGCTAGATTCACAGATCAAGGAGAAAAGGCCGGCCATCTATTAGCTAGGAGAATCAAACAGTTACAGTCCTCTAGATGGGTGTTGGCCATCCGCACCGCGGAAGGGGGTCAAATCAAGGCATCCCCGGAAGGTATTTTGGGGGAATTTGTTGATTACTTTAAAGGGATTTATGGGCCTATGAAGGACCCTCCGTCGGATGAGAAAATTAACCACTTTCTAGGGGAGTTAAAATTTCCCTCTTTAGATGAAACGGATCAACTCCAACTCCTGGCCCCTATATCGGCAGACGAAATAGATCGGGTCATTAAGTCCTTCCTTTAGATGAAACGCGGTCCAGATGGTCTTTCTTAACTTTTCAAGACTTTTCAAAGGAATTAATCCCTTTTCTGCTAAGGCTCTTCCAATGTATTTTGGATGGTGAGGCCTCTGATCATACTCTTTTCGAAGCTTTAATTGTACTTCTACCTAAGCCGGGGAAGCCGCTTGACTCGGTCGCCAATTATAGGCCTATATCCCTCCTAAACCAAGATATTAAAATTCTCACTAAATTGTTGGCTGATAGAATCAGCAGAGTTCTTCCCGGCCTAATTGGAGCTGAGCAGGTGGGCTTTATGAAAGGTAGGTCTTCCACCGATCATTTTCGAGTCTTGGCCCATGTCTTCTCGGCCTCCAGGGATTCCGATCAACCTAGGGTCATGGTCTCTCTGGATGCCGAGAAGGCCTTTGACAGGGTTTATAATTATTTTCTCATGAAGGTCATGGATTGTTTTGGTTTCCCTCAACAATTCTCAGGTTGGATTAAAAATATTTGTAAGTTTCCATCAGCTAGAATTACATGTAACGGTGCAACCTCAGCGCCATTCAGGCTTTTTTAGGCACTAGGCAAGGTTGCCCCTTTCCCGCTCCTTTTAATTTATATATTGAACCGCTCATTATGCGGATTAAACAGAACAACAGATCCAGGTATCCAGATATGGGACATACCTTTAAGGTGCTGGCATCGCGGATGACCTGCTCCTACTTGTTTCCATCCTTCCTCTTCTATTTCAAGTTTATTGGATATTATAGATAGATTTGGTAGTATTGCCAACTACCGGCTAACATTAACAAATCAGTGGTTTCCCTCTAAATTTTAGGACATCGTGCGATATAGCCCCTTTGGTCTAACTTGGGTGCCGAGTCTATGAATACCTCGTGCCTTTTACTAGGGATACTTCACGTTTGGTGCAGCGAAACTTAGAACCGGTGTTACATGATGTTGAGGCTGACCTGCGGAGATGGGCGATTATCCCTTGTCTATTTGAGGGTAGGATTAATTTGATTAAAATGAATGTTTTCCCCCCTATTTACCCATTAATATATTAAGTATATGGCTTCCATTGAAATGGTTTAAGAGTGCATAAAATGGTATCTGATTTTATTTGGAACTACAAGAAGCCTAGATTATCGTATTTTAAATTGTCTGCCATTAAATCGTCTGGTGGTCTGAGACTTCCCATTTTCGCTATATTACTGGGCCTGTCATGCATCTAAATATCTCTGCTGGGCTAAGGGCATAGATGAGCTGACTAACACTTACATACCGTTATGGTTAAATTTAGAAATCTCGGTGTAGGGTTCTGGTCTTAAACCGAGGCCTATTGTAATATTCGTTAAACTCTCCATCTGTACTCATGTTCCCCTATTGGGACCTCAATTAGAGTACATACACAATTATGCTCCTTCCTCAAATACGCTCACATCGGGACCCGGCTCAACCACTACTGGGTAATCCAAATTTTTCAATGAGCGGTAAGCCTATAAAGATTCTTGGTTGCCACCTTTGAGGAAGGTGTGGTCAAAGACCTATTGTGAGGGGTAAAGTACTCACCTCTATTGAAATTTTGAATAAGTTCCAAATTTCCCAACGTCTAATTTTCAGACTATTTCAACTCCGCCACCTACTGGTGGGGAAATTAGACAGTGTTACCAGGGGAAGTGGCTTATACGACTTTGAGGAGGCTTTGACCCCTCTGGTTGGAAAACCTCACGCTATATCGGCCGTCTATAATAACCTGATTAGATGGTTACACCCAACCACCCTCGCTCCTAAAAGATATTGGTCCCTGCGGTTTCCTGAGCATGATTTCGATTGGGGCAACATCTGGGGCCTGTCACAAATTTTTGTTGCAGGATAGACTTAGATTAATCCAATTTAAACTCTTACACAATTGCTATTATTCCCTGTGCAGCTAGTGGATCGGGGCCTGATTGCTTCGTTTCTTGCTTTAGGTGTCGGCAAGGGTGGGATCTCCTCCATATTTTTGGCACTGCCGAAAGTGACAGTCTTATGGGAGGCTATTAAAGAAATCTTGACCCTTTGCTGGGTCTGGACAGTTTATTCACCCGGAGTCTGTATCCTAGGGGACATGTCCCAGGTGGATGTTGAATAGGAAATACCACATGGGGCTGATATCGGCCTCAGTTAAAAAGTAGTGTTGAGGCATTGGAAGGACACTACAGAAATCTCATATAGGCAGTGGCTGCAGAACTTTTAGCCAATCTTAGAACAGACAGAACCATAGCTAGTTTGCAACATAAACTCCATAAATTTAACAGTATCTGGGGTTCTCTATACACCTTTTTTTCTGCTTCTCTATGATTCATTATGTGACTTCCAGTTAGTCTATACCTTGTGCTGTGCTTGGGGAGCGGGGGGTAGAGGGGGTGGGACTGGGACTGCATCCTGTTGGTTTTTTCTCATTAATGGTATGTTTTTTTTCTGTCAATTTCTTTTTCTCGTTATATGCTGTCCTTTTTTGGTGTAAAATCTTTAATAAAAGTTGAATTGAAAGAAAAAAAAAAAAAAGAAAAGGGAGGAAAATCCATCAGGTCCAGGAGTTTTATCCGAGGATAAACCACTATTAACCTCGGAGATTTCCCACTGAGTTATGGGAGAGACCAGAGAGGCTATGTAATGTAAAGGGAAGGAGGGTAGATGTGAGTCCGTCAGGTACTTCTTCATGCTTACTGGGCTGGGAGGGTGCTCCATGTCCCCATAAAGCAATTTGTTGTACGCTGTGAACTCTTGAACTATCTCAGTGGGAGATGTTTTCAGGAACCCATCTACAGCAGCCTTGATTGAAGGGATAAATCTCTCTGATTCTTGTTGTTTGATGCAAAGTGCCAAAAGGCGCCCTGCTTTCTCACCTTGGTCAGTATAACTATCTTTGGTGTGTATGATAGCTAACTCTGCCTTTTCCCAGAATAGTTCTAAGTATTTGTCTCTCAACCCTAGGAGCTTCACCTTGTCCTCCTCCGAGGAGTTAACCGAGACATTGAATTCCAGAGCCCGAATTTGGGATAACAAGGACAGTAATTCTCGCTCCCTGACTCTTTTTCTAGCCACCGAGAGGCCAATGAGATCTCCTCTCATGTAAGCCTTGAAGGCCCCCATATAATATCTGGTTTTGCACTATTTAAAGGGTTGGATAGAAAAAAGGCCTCAATGTGCTCCCTTATGGTATTGCAATAATTAGAATCTTTAAGCAGTTGATCATTAAGCTTCCATCGTGTTTCTCTCTTTGACACATCTTGAATTGAGAGATCACACAGCACTAAAGAGTGATCGGAGATAGGGCCAGGCTGTATCGACGAGGACCTAACCCCTGGCAGAAGAGTCTGAGAAATGAATATGTAGTCAGTACGGGACTGTGAACCATGTGCCAAAGACCTGAATGTGAACTCCTTGGAATCAGGATTTAGGACACGCCAGACAACACAGAGCCCGCATTGATCCAATAATTCTCTAAAAGCCCTCTGACCCAGGGAGCTCCCCCCCGATGCACCTCCCGACCTGTCAAGATTTGAATCTGCAACTTGGTTAAAGTCGCCCCCAGGATAATCCTTACGGGAAGGAAAGGCAGGATTAAATTTATGAGTCTCATGAAGTAAGAGGGGTCATCAGCATTGGGACCATATATACTGCCCAATAGCAGTGGTATTGACCAGAGAGTACCTATAACTAAAACGAACCTACCCTCAGGATCCCTGATAGTATGAGTTGGGACAAAGGGAATGCCCCTGTTAATAATGATCATAACCCCACAGCTGTTTGAGGAGCCTTGCGCCTCATACACCATCCCCACTTGTTGCCTCCTCACTTGTGAGGCTTCTGATTCTAGTAGGTGCGATTCCTGTAGGAAAGTAACCTGAGTACGTAAAAGACTTAAGTGTTTGAGAACCTTGTATTGTTTAGATTTTTTTCCTGATCCCCTTGACGTTCCACGTTGCAAAAGTCACCTCCTTAGCCATCTACTTAAGGCTTCGAAGGGTACTAGATTCAGTCTTGCACTCAGGGTGTGTAACACAAATAATCTACCCCCCCGTTGCTGCTGTAAGGCCCTCTCACCACCAACCCCCATGAAAGCCCCAATTTAAACCTCTAGTACACCCTACCCCCAACAAGAACACGTATCCCCCCCTCCCAGCTGCCCACACTGTCTCAAGCAAGCTAGCACAGCACTGGATCATATCCTCCCCCTCCCCAACCTATCCCTGCAAATGATCACCCTTATAGCTCGAAATACAAGGCAGTCAACAAGCTGCATTAATGAGGGCTTAGTGTCAATGAGTGGTCTCGGGCTTCCAGGGCCTACAAACATCTGCTGGTGAATCCACTAATGAACGAGAGAGAGAAATGGAACCAGAAGCCATAAATATGAATGTGAAAAAATGTCATTCGAGCCTTGGGAGGGAGTTGAAAAATGTTTGTTCCCCATAGGGAACTACCTCATGAACCAGAACCAGAGCAAAAATTAACATGGAGGGGTGAGCCCATCATCGAGATAAAAACATGAAAAAACAGATCCAGATGAGAAGTGAAACAAAATCCAGAGATGGGAAACCTGTGGGAGTAACTGCCTAGGGTTTGCAAACCCCTAGCTCCGAGAAGCCCCCCCTACAAAACCAGGATGACTTAGTAAATGAAAGCAGTCCCTCTCAAGGCTGGATGACTGGACTTGCATTAAATGGACGAGCCACACCCTCTTGTGGACATAACCTGATCCAGCCCACCAGTCAAAGGTGCCCTGAAAACCCAGAATCTCTAGAAATCTGAATTCCCATCCTGTAAAGACTAAACAGGAGGCATAACCCAAGACCTAGCCCTATGTGCCCCCCTTGGAAACTAAGCAAGCGATATTACATCAGATGCAGTCCAAAACAAACCCTGCAGGCGCCCCCCCCCCGGACTCTCCCTGAAACACAATTCCCACCAACAGGCCAGGGCCTGTTAAAAGTAAAGTTGAGCCTCTACTAGTAGTCCAGATCTATTAGAGAGCATTAAGTCAAGTGAAATCCATCTCTAGAAAGAGCACTGTCCACACAAAGATCCAAACAATCGTTCGATCTGAAGTTCCTAGTGAGCCCTGAACATCAGGAGGCCCTCTCAGGTCATGCGAAGCAGGTCTGGCAATGCCGACTTAAGGTTTAGTAACGCAGCATTAGGATCCTCGAAACTGAGCCATGAGCCATTTACAGAGACTTGTAATTTGGCCGGGTACCCCATCCTGAACTTTACTCCCGCTGCTATAATCTTGGATACAATCGGGTGGAAGGCTTTACGTTTCAGTCAAACTGAACCAGAGATATCCTGAGCAACTCTCAGCTTCACCTTCTCCCATCTGACTTCTTGCAAGGCCTTGACTTTCTGTAGGAAATGCTGCCTTTCCAGATAGTTCAGAAAGCGGCAAATGATGGGGCGAGGAGGTGCATCAGGTGGGGGTTTTGGTCGCAAAGATCGGTGGGCCCGTTCTATTATATAATTTGGGCCAAAGGGAGAGGGACCAACGACTTTTTGTACCAACTTCTGGATAAAGACTACGGTGTTCTGGCCTTCTTCCCCTTCGGGAGCCCGAGGAATACCACATTATTTCTCCGACTACAGCCTTCCAGATTCTCGAGTTTTGCTTCTAATCGAGACAGCCTTTGTTTCGTTAGTAGGAGCTCAGGATTCAGGCTTTCCAATTTTCTCTCGATTGAAAATATTGGGGCAGTGTTGTCCGATACTGTCGTGGAGACTTCCTCTATCTTTCTGGAGAGGGATTTCAGGTTGATTGCCATATCTTTCATCTCTTCCTGAAATGGTTTAAATTCCTCTAAGAATCGATTAAGTGTTAGGGGTTCTTGGTCCCCAGCTTGACATGCAGGTTCTGGTTGAAGGCAAAAAAACGCTGCAATCAGTGGTGGTAACATGTAGGCAATTTGCATACTGCTGCATTGGCAGTATGCAAAGTGTCTACAGATTGGCACTGCACTGAATCAGCTGTCATAGACCCGTAGAAAGTAGCACACTGGGAGCCAACCCCAGCATGCTCATGGGCTCCCCCCCCACATACTGTATGGCTGATGGGGGTGCCCAACCCTTCATCGGCTCCTCTCCCCCCAACAGAGTTCCAGGAGCCATGCTGGGAGCCAGTTCCATAAGACCGATGGGGGTGCCCAATCCCTGTTGGCTCCACTGTATCCCTCCCAACAGACTTCTAGGCACCATGCTGGGAGCCCACCCCAGCATGGCAACAGTCCGTATGGCTGACGGGGGTACCCAATCTCCCACAACTCCACTGCCCCCCCAAACAGCATTCCAGCTGCCACACTGGGAGCCCACCCCAGCGTGGCAAAAGTCCTGTGTCATCTTTAAAAAAAACATGCCCTGTAAGAAATAACTGTCCCTCACTGACTGTCTTGACCCCCCACTCGTACCCACCCTCTCCACACCCTACCTCCCCACATCCCCACCTCACCCCATACTTACCTCCAGAGGCCGGTGCAACGATCTTCGGTGGACCGGGAACACATCTGCACTCTTCAAAGTCGACCGCAAACCGAGTAAGCTGTATAATGGAATAAATAGGGTTTTTTCAACTTTGATGCATATCTCAGGCATTTTTTTGAATTTTGGCACCAAATTTTCAACGTGGGGTTTTCGGGACCCCTCCTCATTAATTCTGGTACTGCCATGGCATTAATCTGCTCTGAAAGGTGATTTCATGGTCACTGCATGGAACCACCTTTCAGGACTGATTTACAAAATGACAGCATCACAGTTCATGAGGTAGGCCCCCTAAAACCCTATGTTGAAAATTTGGTGAAGAAATTCCCAAAAAATGACTGATTTACGAGTGTGCTTTGCACAGTTCCTATGCATGCTCGTAAGTTCATGGATTTTTAATATTTTCACTCCAGATTTTCAACATTGCCATTTTACCACACCTCCTTATGAGCAGTACAGCTGCTATTTTTGACACCTCACTCAAAATGTGTTTCCACGAATGTAGTGCACAATGGCGCAGTCGGTGTGCGAAATCAATGTTTAGGACAGATAAAGAAAATAAAAGTGACACTGTTCATGAGCAGAGGTCTTAAAATGACTATGTTAAAAATGTGATGACAAAAGTCCATAAAATGTCTGTGTTACAAGCGAGAATTGCACAGTTTCCACGCACCTTCATAAGTTCATGAATTTGTAATATTTTCAGTCCAGATTTTCACCACTGCCATTTTTCCACACTTCCTTATGAACAGTACAGCTGTCATTTTTCACACCATGGCCAAAATGTTGTTTGCGCACTTCCGGCGCAGAATTGCGTGGTCGCTGTAGGAAATCAATGTTCGGGACAGATTAAGAAAATCACAGTGACACTGTTCATGAACAGAGGTCCCAAAATGTCTGTGTTGACAATATGCTGTAAAAATTCCCCAAACTAATTACATTACGGGTGTGTGTTGCACAGTTTCTATGCATGCTCTTGACTTCACCAGTTTTTTAATATTTTCACTGCAGATTTTCAACATTGCCATTTTTTACACCTCCCCATGAACAGTACAGCTGTCATTTTTCACATCCTGTTCAAAATGTTTTTTTGCACCTGTGGTATCAAATGACGTGGTCACTGTGCAAAATCAGCTTTCAGCTAACAAACTGATATTGCCACTGTTCATAAGGTGGGGGTCACAAAAAAAAACAAGTAGAAAATTTGGAGTAAAAATACCAATGAACACCTGAGGCATTAGGGTTTACGACCATAATGTCCCACCCTGTAGAGACTGACATTCATCAGGGGTGTGACTTGGGATTGTCGCCTGTATTGCTCATACCCATTCCACCCCCACCCACACCCTGCAGCCAGTGAGAGGCATCAAGGTGTGCCTTGGACTCTTCAGCCCCAAAGTTCAGCCCATTCTCCTATACTGTACCCATCTCACTGTATTTCCTGATGGAATGGGGTGAACATAAGAGCCAAAGATCCCAAGGCACACTGTGACACCTGTCGGTGTCTGCAGGGTAGGGTGTGGTAAAATGGCGTGGCCGTTATGCCTGATGACCCAAAGGCACACCCCAATGCCTGTCAGTATCTGCAGGGTGGTGGTGGGGTTGGCTTCAGTTCAATACTTCACTGCCATTCCTGTTATGCAGCTCTGTAACTCCTATACTACCAATGCCAATGCCAGCAAGCAAACATTCGGCATTGACAAATGTTTGTTTGAGTATGGATTCCTGGTCTTTACTCACCGCATATTCTGACAGGCCAATTATTTGTACTGTTGCCTCATAGAACATAGAAACATAGAATATGACGGCAGATAAGGACCGCTTGGCCCACCTAGTCTGCCCATTTTCCTACCTAACAGAAAAGCTGCAGATCCTAGTTAACCAACAGCTTACTTCCGACCTACCCCCCCCACCACTAGGACTGTCTTATGTCTGTCCCATGCATTCTTGAATTCGCACACTGTTCTTGACTCCACGACCTCCTCAGGGAGGTTGTTCCATGCATCCACAACTCTCTCTGTGAAAAAATACTTCCTCACATTACCTCTGAGCTGTCCCCCCTCTAACTTCAAATTGTGCCCCCTTGTTCTTGCACATCTCTTTTTCTGAAAGATGCTACTCTCTTTGGACTTTGTTGATTCCCTTGAGGTACTTGAAAGTTTCTATCATGTTCCCTCTCTCCCTTCTTTTCTCAAGGGTATACATATTAAGCTCCTTTAGTATTTCTTCGTATGTCTTCTGGTGCAGACCCTGCACCATTTTGGCTGCCCTCCTCTGGACAGCCTCCATTTTGTCTATGTCTTTGCGGAGATGGGGTCTCCAGAACTGCACACAGTGCTCCAGATAGGGTCTCACCAACTTTCTGTACAGAGGGATCAAAACTTCCTGTTTTCTACTATTGACGCCTCTCCCGATGCATCCCAGTATCCCCACAGCCTTCCTTACTGCCTTCTTACATTGCTTGCCCACCTTTAGGTCATCTGATATAATTACCCCCAGGTCCCTTTCCAATTTTACTGTTCACAGTATTTCACCCCCCATTGTGTACTCTTCCCCTGGGTTTTTGTTTCTCAGGTGCATTACCTTTCACTTCTTTGCATTGAATCTGAGCTGCCATACATTTGACCATTCCTCCAACTATGCCAAGTCCCTTCTCATCCTTTCCACTCCATCTTGTGTATCAACCCTGTTGCAGATCTTTGTGTCATCTGCAAAGAGACATACTTTTCCTTCCAGTTCCTCTGCAATGTCACTTATAAAGACATTAAAAAGGACCAGTCCCAGTACTAAACCCTGTGGTACCCCGCTAGTAACCCTCCTTTCTTCACTGTGGACTCCGTTTACTACTACTCTTTGCATCCTGTTGTCTAGCCAATATTTTAGCCAGGTTACCACCTTGGGACCCACTCCCAGGCTGGCTAAGTTATGTATTAATCTTTTGTGTGGGACTGTATCAAATGCCTTGCTAAAATCTAGGTAGGCCATGTCCACAGCCCCTCCCTGGTCTACTACTTTGGTCACCCAGTCAAAGAAATCGATTAGATTTGTCTGACATGACCTTCCCATTATGAATCCATGCTGTCTTGGGTCCTGTGCCCTACTGGCTTCTAGGTACTCAACAGTTATTTCCTTCAGAAGTGATTCCATCATTTTCCCTACCACTGAGGTCAAACTAACTGGTCTGTAGTTTCCTGCCTTTGTATTACTCCCACTTTTGTGAAGAGGAATTACATCCACCCTCCTCCAGTCCTCAGGTACCACCCCATCCTCCCATGATTTGTTAAAGAGAGTAGTCAGTGGTGTCACTAGTTCTACCCTTAGTTCTTTTATAATTCTTGGGTGAATCCCATCAGATCCCATTGCTTTGTCCACCTTCAATTTTATTAGTTCTTTCAGCCCCTTTCTTCTGTAAAGGGACTGGTATCAACCCCTGTCTTCAGAATGTTTCTCTTGTTTAGTTTAGATACCTCCCCCTCCTCTTCCTTTGTGAATACTGAGCAGAAATATCCATTCAGTATCCCTCCTTTTTCACTGTCACCCTCTGCCCCCATTCCTTCCCCTTTATTAAGCCTCAACATCCCTCCTTTGGTCTTTCTTCGCTCCCTAATGTACCTATTAAAGGTATTATCCCCCTTTTCTTAACAGAGTTGGCTATCCTTTCCTCAGTTTGGGCCTTTGCTATTCTGACTGTCTTCCCTGCCTCTTTCTGCTTTAACTGATAAAGTTCTCTGTCTTGCACCTTTTGTGTTTCTTTATATTTCCTGAATGCTATCCTTTTCTCCTTAACCTTCCCTTAGCCTCCTGGTTAATCTGGTTTGGTGTTCTTCCTGTTTTCTTCTGCCACTCCTCATACCTCTTTTTGTCTTTCTCCTCCCATTCCTTTGCCTTTCTCAAGTAGGCTGAGCAATCAGTTTGGGAATCAGAGGAAGATCGTTGGTTCCACCATTTCTTGGATCGCTGGGATCATGTTCTGAAGTAACAAGTTCATGTACTCTTTGAGGTCCTCATCCGCAGCTTCTCCTGCTAGATTCTTGCCTGCACAGTAGGCCATCCATAGCCTCTGATGGAAAGTTGCGGGACGTTCTTTTGCATTCTGTTTTACTTGGTAGGCTTGCATCACCCCAACCACAACTGAGTTGTGTGTGGCTATGAGTTCAGCTGCAATTTGGTCAAAGGTAGCTCAGTTATCCTGTCGGACCCCATCGAGAAATTTTGCCCATAGGCCAGAATCAATAGTCTGGTGGAGGATCTATACTTGGTAGTCTGCCACTAGGCTAAACATTTCACACTTAGAGCGTACTTTTTCCAAATGACAACTGAGGTGGTCACTGGGACTCATCCGGCCTATGCTGTCAGCGATCTGCTGAATAGAGTGGGCCATCTGCAGGGGATTACTGGGACAATCATTTGGAGGAAGAGTACCTCGAGGGGCCCCGAAGAATGGCCTCTGCTGCAGCGTCCTCCACAATATGGACCACTGTGTCCTGAGTAGCACTGTCCTGCAGCATTTGTTTTATCTGCATACGGAAGGTTCATTTGCTTCTCTCAGGAACATCGATATCATGCAAAGTGACTTCAATCATTTTCTCAATCTCTTCCCTATTATCCATAGAAATAATGGCAACCAGAGGTGCTGATGGTAGGCTTTGAGAGGGCAATGGTAGGCCCAAGCCTCCCCCCATCAGGGGGGTCACCATATTGACATCTCACATGATATTCTTCATCATGTTGATGACGTAGGGATATGCTGTCATAGTGAGGGGACCCGCCATCTTGTGAGTGGCAGGGTGGGGTTACTGGGCCATAGTAGAGGCGCGACTGGGTGTTGAACTGGGAGATGTTGTCATCTGGCTCATCCTCCCTGGATGAAGTAATGTTGATGGGGTGAAGCCACCCATAGCTGTCATGTGATCAGTCAGAACCGCACGCTGATGGCGCAGTTTCGCTGTCTTGTTTTCACATTCCTCGTGACTAACTTTTACAATATTCTGTTCCACAACCTTTGTAACCTGTTTCTGAATTACTCTATACATGGCACTCAATTAGCGATTGTCCCTATGTTCCCTATCCAACTCATCTTGTACCTGGTTCAGTTCGTCTTAGAGTCCATCCAAGTCCTCTTGAAGTTGATCATTAGTTTTACTTAACAAATCATTAATTTGTAACACCTGTCTCTTATCCTGTCTCAAATTTTCACATTTATTTCTCAACATACATGTTTCCAGCTGATTACCTTCAGCAGAACAGTACAAAAGAGTCTCTTTCTCATTACGCAGAGACTAAAGCTCAGTTTACAGTTCCTGCTCTTTTCTGACACATTCATTAGCCTGCAATCCCATCTCTCTCTTATGAGAAGAGAGTTGCAGTTTGAGCATTTGCAACCTTGATTCGGAGGCTTCTAAAACAGCGTAGAGAACCACGACCAACAACCCTTTAGAATCACGATTTTTGGCTGTTTGTCTCGTCTCTGAGTACTGGGTTGAAATCCCCAGCACAGGGTTTTCAGATTGACTTGTGTCCAGCATGAAGACAGTCCATCATCCATGGGAAGCAGCGAAGTTAGAGATGTCAAGTCTCAGATCTGCGCATATATTTGACATAGTGGCTATGTTTGTACCGGTAACAATCAATGGTGAAGTTTAGATCAGAACCTGTAAGAGGTAGCTGTGTTGTGTATCGATCCCTAACAGGCAAACCAGCAACCAGAGGGTTACTGTATTCTTGTAATCTTGCAATTCAAAACTGTTGTTGGGCACGGTGAGTCAGCATCAACCGTGCCCAGTAAGCAGCCAGAATTTACAAGTTGTTACGGAGGGGAAAATAATGGGAGAGGTGGTGTGGGTGTGCACACCTACTGTCCCCATAGGAAGGGATAAGTTTTTGAGCAATAAGTGAAACTTTGCAAACTCTAAATCGCCTGCACACAGTAGCCAATTGTAGGGAGTCTAACCCTGATCGGGTTCTTGGCAATAATTAGAGATGCAAAGAAGTCACAGACAAGTTGTTTATCAGTAATAAACTTGTTTATTACTACAAAAGGTCATCACAGTTGCCCTAAGCAGTTCTTACCATAGAGAACTGGGAGCCAAAGCTTAGCGTTCCTCTATACCCCAAGGAGCGAAGAAGATCTTCAAGGCGAAAAAGTAATGCATTACTTTATATACTATAACTGTCATGGTTACCAATAAACAGAAACATTTCTAGTTACAGGTGATAAGCCCTACTGGCAAAAAAGTGAGGCGGCTCCACAGTTATAGATAACATTATACAATTTCACCAAGATCATCATTTCTTAGAACAAAGAAGGTACAGTTGGTACATGTAAAATACAGGATGTAGTGTGATTATACCCAGATCCAAAAAGTGGCAGTGCCGACTAAGACATAATAATATAACAAAGATATGAATGTCTTGGCTTACTACATGCAGGTTTCATGCATTAAAAAAATAAAGTGAATTACAATTATTACATATCCTGATATCTACTCTTACAAGCATAAGTACGCGTGAAATGAGCGTTCCCCTCCCACATAGATGCACACCCACGGACAGGTGCGCACATAGAAACATAGAAGTTGACGGCAGTTAAGGACCGCATGGCCCATCCAGTCTGCCCATTTCTTTTTCTACCTTATAAATGTGCCATTGGCCTTTGCTCTGTCAGTGGCCTATCTATTCATACTTATTTGTATTGCTCCCTTATGCCTATCCTATGCCTGTTTGAAGCCCTGCACTGTATTCATAGCCACCACTTCTTGAGGTAGGCCATTCCATGCATCCACCACCCTTTCTGTGAAGAAGAATTTCCTCACATTCCCCATTAATCGGCCCCCCCTCTAATCTCATGCTGTGTCCTCTTGTCCTGCTATTTTTCTTATATTTAAACATGTTAGACTCTTTCACCTTGTTAATGCCCTTAAGGTGTTTGAATGCCTCCGATCATATCACCTCTCTCCCTCCTTTGCTCAGGGTATACATATTGAGCTCTGTTAATCTGTCCTCCTATGTCTTCTGATGCAGTCCCTGCACATTTTGGTTGCCCTTCTCTGGACTGCCTCAATTTGGTTAATGTCCTTGTGAAGGTGCGGCCTCCAATACTGCTGCCAGTACTCCAGATGGGGCCTAACCAGTGTCTTGTAAGAGGATTATTACCTCCCTCTTACGACTTGTGATACCCACTAATACACCTAACACCCTGTAGCCTTACCTACTGCTTTAGAGGTCTGCTTGGATGATTTCAGGTCATCAGTGATGATGATGATGCCCAAGTCTCTTTCTTCCTTTGTGACTGCTAGCTACTCCCCTCCCAGCCTATAGGTGGTTTCAGGATTTCTCTTCCCTATGTGCATGATCTTGCACTTCTTTGCCTTACATCCCAGTTGCCACTCTTCTGACCATTTTGCTAGTTTATCCAGATCTCTTCTCATTCTGCCCACCCCATCTGGATCATGTACTCTATTGCAGATCTTGGTGACATCTGCAAACAGACAAGCCTTACCCTCTAGTCCATCTGCAAGGTCACTAATGAAGATATTGAAGAGGACTGGCCCCAGGTCTGATCCCTGAGGTACCCCACTTGTGACTTGCATCTCTTCTGACTGTATACCATTTACCACCACTCTCTGTTTTCTGCCCATCAACCAGTTTGCCACCCAGTTGACCAACTTCTGACCCACTCCAAGCCTACCCAGCTTATTTATCAATCTTCTATGTGGAACAGTGTCAAAAGCTTTGCTGAAGTCAAGGTAGGCAACATCAACTGCTCCCCTTGGTCCACCACTCTGGTTACCCAGTCAAGAAATCTATGAGATTAGTTTGACAGGACCTCCTTTGTAAACCCATGCTGTCTTGGATCTTGTGCCCTATGGATTCCAGGTGTTGCACTATCCTTTCCTTAAGGAGTGCCTCCATACTCTTGCCCACTACTGAGGTAAGACTGACTGGTCTGTAGTTCCCTGCCTCCCCCCTGCTACCACTCTTGTGGAGCGGGATCACACAGCCCTTCTCCACTCTTCTGAGACCTCTCCTGTGCTCAAAGACTCACTAAACAGTTCTGCTAATGGCTCTGCTAGTTCCACCTTTAGCTCCTTAAGTACCCTGGGATGTATGCCTTCAGGTCCCATTGCCTTATCCACCCTGAGCTTAGCAAGCTCTTGTAGGACCCTTTCTTTTGTGAAGGGAGTAGTGCTCACCTCCTTCCCCCCTGCGTCCATGGTGCTGAGCTGTGGGCCCTGCCCTACCTTCTCTTCAGTAAATACTGAGCAAAAGTATCTATTTAGGATAGATGCTTTTACATGTCCTCCTCCTCAAATGCTCCCTTTTCTCCATTAAACTTAGCAATACCCCTCTGGACTTTCTCCTTTCACTAATGTATCTATAGAAAGTCTTGTCCTTCTTTTACTGTTCGTGCTAGTGTTTCCTCAGTTTGGGACTTTGCCTGCCTTACTGCCTTCCCTACTTCCCTTAGGGCAGTTTGGTATGCCTCCTATCTTCATCCCACTGTGTTCCTTATATTTCCTGAAGGTCAGCCTTTTGGCTCTGACCTTTTCTGCTACTGTATTTGAGAAACAAAGTGGTTTCCTTCTTCTTTTGTACTTCCTTTTCTGTCTAACACAATGGGATGTTGCTTCAAGTATTGCATCCTTAATCCTTGCCCACTTTGCCAGTACCCCCTCACCTGTGTTTCTTTTTGCCAGGGCTAGCTTAACTCTTTTGGCCATCTTATCAAAGTCAGCTCCTCTGAAGTCCCATATTTCTGCCTTGGAATGAGATGATTTAGATGTAGTAGCCAAATTGAACCATACCATGTGATGGTCACTGGTCCCCAGGTGAGCTTCTACCTGGAGATCTGTGATCCCTTACCTGTTAGTCAGTACTAGATCTAGGATAGCTCTGTCTCTTCTGGGTTGTTGTACCAGTTGTTTGAGGCCCTCCCCCTGCAGGGAATCCACTATGTGTCTAGTTCTGGCAGATGTTCCTGCTGGCATTGACCAATCTGTATCCGGCACGTTGAAGTCTCCCATTATCAGAACCTCCCTGTTAGCTGTCATGTTTTGTATATCTTCTAACAGTAATGTGTCTATGTCCTCCCCCTGGTCTGGGGGCCTGTAGACAACCCCAGTTCTTATGGCTGTCCCATTTCCTGTTTCCAGGGTGACCCACAGTTCTTCTGGCTCCTTATGTGTATTCTGAATTTCTGTAGCTTTGATATTTTCATTGACATACAGGGCCACTCCTCCCCCTTTTTGCACTTCAGTCTCTTCTGAACAATACATAGCCAGGTACTGAAGTCTCCCAAGTGTGGTTACTGGTAAACCACGTCTCACTACTTGCTACTATGTCCAGTTTAGCCTCTGACATTATTGCCTGCAGGTCTGGGATCTTATTTCCCAGGCTGTGAGCATTTGTGTACATGATTTTCCATTGGCCGGATTTCGGTGTGTTAGTTGTTGGGTGAGGTTTGGCATTACCCCTGTGCGTCGTATGGGGAGACAAACCTTTTTTCTTACCTGGTGATGCAAATCAACTGCAGACATGCTGAATCCCTGTTTGACCACTAGCTGAGGGAGGAGGGGTGTTCTTCCCATTCGACATATGGGGTGCTGCACCCCTCTCCCCATTTGCTAGTTTAAATATTCTGCAAAGACGTCAAACTTCTGCCCCAATGCAATGACTCCCTCCTTAGTCAGATGCAGTCCATCAAATTTAAAGAACTTTCACTCCCAGAACTGTTGCCAGTTCCCTACAAATCTGTGTCCTTTTTCCTGGCACCAGCCCTTGAGCCTCGTGTTTAGCTCCCCTATCTCCCCTTCTCTGACCTTCCGTCCATCTGCCGCCCCTCTCCCAGAATGGCAGGATCTCAGAGAAGGAGATGCTGGACAAAATGGATGATAGTTTGTCACCCAGCCTGGTCAGGTGTTCCTTGGTCTCCACAACTGACTGGCTGGCAAGATCATTAGTCCCTGTGTGTACTAGGACACCAATGTTTTCTCCTGCTTTGTGAACAATTTTAGCAATGCGGTCAGTGTCTCTCCATGCTGATGTACCTGGGAGACATCTGACCATTACCCCTGGCTGGAGATGGGCATCAACTCCCCGAATCATGGAGTCTCCTATGATCAGAAGTTTTTTGGATTTCCTTTTTTTGTTTTGGTTCCTGATTTGGGTGAGTTTTGTTGTGCTAGCTCCTGTGCTACAGTGTCCTGCTCTGCAGTGTCTTCTGCCTCTTTGTTTGATTTCAGAGATAGAGGCAGATACCTGTTGTAGTGTTTATATGTTTTGGAGGTAATATGTTGGAGAGCAGAGTGATGGGGCACCCGATTTGCCCCTCCTAACCACCTGACAACCTCCTGGTCCAACTACCCTCTGCGGTAGAGGTGTTTCTGTTGGATGCAGGGGAAATGGCGGGTGGTTCTTATAATGTATTTCCTCTTGAATATGAAATTTGAGGCGTGCAATCTCTGCCCATGCTGCCCGGAGCTGAGCCCTAAGATCTCCAATGGCCCAGCATGTAGGACAGTGTCCTAAATCCTATAAGACTGTCCTTCTGAAAATTGTTCCACAGTACCTGCAGTTAATGATATCCATTCCAGATAAGTTGCTGGGTTTATAACCTTGTCAGAGTAATTAGAAGGAAAAAAATGCAAGTAATGGTTTGATTGTGTTTTGTTTTTGTTTAACTTGTTATAACAAGTTAAATTACTAGTGCCCCTGTAAATGAGCTCACCCTGGTGGATTCTTACTGATCTACCCCTTCACTATACCACCACAGAAAATGTCACAACTGTGGTACCCTATAAAGTGTAGTGTGGGGTGGTTGGGGATGGGTGGTGGCTTGTCCTTCCTGCCGATAAAGAAGAACCACGGATGAAAGAACAAGGAGGTAAGAGCAGAAACAATCAGTCAACAACAAATGCAGTAACCCTGAAAGCTTATCCTAATGTTAGATAAAACTGTAAAACCTGTAAAGCACCACCTGTAATAATTTCAGAGAAGATATACACTTTGCTACAGAGAAAAATAAAGCAATGAAATGTTAGCAACAAACAGTAGCAATCCCTGTGAGTGAAAAATAAAAACAATACCACACAGTAAATCTGCTTAGCCAAAAGAAGTCTTAATCCTTTTCCCTTGCTCTGGTAAGGTTCTCTACTCTGCCTTTCAAGCAGTCTTGGAAGGAAAGAGCTCAGGTGAATCTGGGTGCCTTGGCCAGCAAACCAAGTCTTCTATTCACGACTGCCAGCCACCTGTCCGTGGCCCTTACCCCCAGTGCACAGGTCTCTGCAAGGTGGCTGAGGGCAGGGTCATGGGTCCAGCTGGGCATCCAATCATATGCCCAGACTGGGTCCCACACTGGATCCCTGGCGTGGCAGGGTGCACATTGGCAGCACACCCCACGGATATCTGATGGCCGGTGGCAGTGGCAGGTGAGAGAGGGTAACTGATCAGTGCAGTGGGATGGGTGGGGGGCATGCTTGTAGGTAGAGGAGGGGCTAGGATGAACGATACAGCCGGTAGGGGGGATTGCCATGTGGTGCTGCTGGGGGGGTGGCAGCCTTGTGCTGGTGCCCCTGTGTGGGATAAGGGTGATGTGGGGTTTGGGGGGGTTGCCACATGCACCGCCGTGTGTTGGGGTAGGTGGCTTCAGGCATCCTGTTCCCGTGACCCTGGTGGGTTGGTGGGCTGTTCACCCTGTCCAGTGGGGTGTACACAGGGCACGTAGGGGGTTTATGGCAGTGTCCTCCCTGGTGTACCCTGCACCCCATATGCACTCCCACAGTTAGCACTATGTGTTGTATTGCATGGCAGCCCACCCCCAGCGCATTGCTCCTCATGTGGCCTGGGGATGAGGCGTATATGTGCTGCATGCTCCCTCTGTGCATCCCACGTAGAGGGGCATAGGGTGCAAAGTGGTTGCGTGCCCCAGATGTGTGCGTATAGCCACTCCTCCTAAATCATTCATAGGACCCAATATGTGTAACATAAGGGTTGTCTAAGGGTACAGTAGGATGTCAATTAGGGTGCAAGGACCTCGTATAACAGCCCCCAGTAGTCTCTTCCTCTCTGCTCTAAATGGGGATTTGGAATGGCACAGGTCAAAGATTTTGCCAGCCTGCCCTCCCTTGCTCATGTACACAGCTACATTGTCTGAGGCCAAGAAAAGAAAAAACTTTCATTTGGAATTTTCTGTAACTATAAAATTTCTCTTGGGCCCCTGGTAGTCTCTCCCACTCTCTTCTGGATCTGGATTTGGAATGGCACAAGTCAAAGATTTTGCCAGCCTGCCCTCCCTTGCTCATGTACATAGCTACACTGTCTGAGGCCAAGAAAAGAAAAAACTTTAATTTGGAATTTTCTGTAACTATAAAATTTCTCTTGGGCCCCTAGTAGTCTCTCCCACTCTCTTCTGGATCTGGATTTGGAATGGCACAAGTCAAAGATTTTGCCAGCCTGTCCTCCCTTGCTCATGTGCACAGCTACACTGTCTGAGGCCAAGAAAAGAAACAATTTTCATTTGAGATTTTCTGTAACTGTAAAATTTCTCTTGGGTCCCCAGTAGTCTCTCCTGCTCTCCTCTGGGTCTAGATTTGGAATAGCACAAGACAAAGATTTTGCCAGCCTGCCCTTGCTCATGTACATAGTCACACTGCCACACTGCCTGCCTTTTTCTCTCCCCCCCGTCCAGCAGCACCCAGGCCACCACTAATTCCCCAGTCCCTCTGGATTCCTACTTTCTCCAGTCCTGACCTGTCACTCACCCCTAATGATCAGTTTCTGTCCCCCTCTCACACCAGTAAATTGAGTCCTTTCTCTCTCCTTTTCTCTTCCCTCCTCTCCAAAATGTATATATGTTTTTGTGTCTTTTTTTTGCTTTTTAGCAACTTCTTCTGGTGGCTGCTGCAACGATATGTGAGGTGCTCTTCTGACCCATCTTCCTCTCATCTGGGCCGCGCTGCACACTGAGCATGTGTGTCACATGACCATATGTTGCCTGATTGAATGCCGTCAGCCACCTGTAGGTGGAGCAAGCATGCCGATGGCATCCCCATGGCAACCATACACACAGTAGAACAAGTGGCACTTCCATGGACCCGGAACTGGACTTCTGAGGTGAAGTCCGTATTTATCCAGGACTGAGGATTGCGAGTTCGATCCAGGGGTCTGGATCCCCCATGGAAAAGTCCGCCCAGCCCTACTCCAGGATTAAATAAAGACCAAGCACAGTATGGAATTAAACAGCAACTGAAATAGAGTACAGTTTAAGAAGCAGGCACCAAATCTCAGATTCCTGGTGCAAACTGTAAACGTGGCTTAATTCTGTTAAAATCTGCAGTTCTTGGTTATTACAGCTGAAAAGTAAATCAAGCACCAGGGCTAAATTAATTAAGAACTAAGCACCACAATATCAATTACGCAGCAGCTCAGTTGAAATAAAAGTTTAAACAGCAGGCACCAATAGTTTCTACAGCAAAGAATGAAAATAAGACTAAGTAAAAAGGCACCAATTTTAAATTGAAGTGATGAGCAGTCTCTGTGGGGATTCTGGCTGCAGTGCTATCCGTACCTGAGGTAGCTTTCAGGTGGGCAAAGGAGCTGCGGCTACAGCCCCCGAATTCTTCAGAATTACCCAAGGTGAGAGAGGAAGGGTAGCTGAGGTGGCTTGCGGGTGGGCAGAGGAGCTGCGGGTATGGCCCCCAGATTTTTAAGGATCACCCAAGGGGAGAGAGGGAGGGTAGCAGAGTTGGCTTGTGGGTGGGCAGAGAAGCTGTGGCTATGATCCTGAATTCTTCAGGATCACCCAAGGGAGAGGAGAGCTGAGGTTAGTACAGGCGGAGCAGAGGGCTGTAGCTATGGCCTCGAATTCTTCAGGATCGCCCGAGGGGAGAGAGGAAGGGTAGCTGAGGTCACTTGCAGGTGGGCAGAGGAGCTGTGGGTACAGCCTCTGAATTCTACAGGATCTCCCGAGGGGAGAGAGGGAGGGTAGCTGAGGTGGCTTGCGGGCGGGCAGAGGTGCTGTGGTTACGGACCCTGAATTCTTCAGGATCGCCTGAGGGGAGACAGGGAGGGGCCACATGTTTCTTACATGTTTTTGATGGTAAACAGCACAGTACCACACAAAGATATTTAATTGTTTTCCTAGTGGTTATGGCATGACAAAAGGAAGTTTTAATAACTTTCAAATCCCATAACTTAGTTAAGTAAGGAAGGAAGGAAGGCTAGACAGAAGGAAGACGTGTATATTGATGTTTTTGTTAGAAAAACATTTTTGCTGAAAAAAAAAAAACTATATGGTAACCAACAAATACTACTGCACTAACAATCCGAAAATTAGAAAAAAATGTTTCAAGTCTGAAAACAAATCTTGTAAAAAAATTAGATCAGCATGATTAAATCATTAAATCACTTTGACTGCTTTGTCATAGTTTTTGAAAAATATTAACAGGAACATTGATTTGGTCAAAACATGCTGATATTGCTCTAGAAGTGTTCTAATATATTGCAAATATCATGCATTGCGATGCATGCTACCATGTCTATGCAGCTACACACAGCAATATCTTTTCAACTAGAAATACCGAAAGTTCCACCATTGGAAGAGTTTCAGCCTTTTAACAGTATATGGCTGAAGCCATTAGCATTTGTAGTCCAGGGGATACTATTGTCCAAATTCTAATAGATATTGTTGAAGTATTTTAAATACACTGAGGTATTTTTTTTAGTCTATTATTTCTGCTCCTACTACCGGACAGCCGACATATTACCAGCCTGTCCAGTCCCATTACTCGCCATCCCCAGGTACATACTTCAACTTCCAAGTTCTCTGTGGATTGGCGCCATGACAGGGCCCCCTGAGGAGCATGATTTTCTCAGAGGGGAGCAGGTTCCAGTCTTGAGGAGGATGCCTGTTCGACAAAGCTGAGTCTGTGATAGGCCAGGCACCATTCTGCTGCCATGGTGATTTTCCACCTGATATTGGAGACTTTTTGAAAGTGCTAACAGCCTGTTTTTGCAGTGGTAATTAGCATTTTCAAAACAAATGCATGTTTTTACAAAGTACAAATAACGGAGGACATTTTTTATTTATTGTATTTATTTATTATCTAGAAAAGTACAGAGGTTCCATGTAATAGCAATCACATATGTGCAAATTCAAAATAGAAAACAGAAACATAGAAACAGAGGGCTAGATATTCAAAAGGGTTGCACCTGCGCAAGTCCGAACTTGCTCCATTCTGCGATATTCAGCAGGAGGCAGTTGCGCCACAGAAAACATGCTGAGCAACAGCGCAATGCAAATGAATGCATGCTGAACTGGAGGGGGAGGAACCATGCATAAACTGCACAGCCCGATATTCAGCCAGGCTGTGCAGAGTTGTGCAGGCGCAACCCCAACCTGCGCCTGTACAACTTTGGTCAAAAAAGGCTCAGAGTCGAGGGCCACCCAAAGTAGCTGCTGCATTGCGGGGCGCAACACAGCAGCTGCCACCCATGGCTGCCCCAACCCCACTCCTGTGCCCCCCCTGCAGTCCGATCACGGGCAAAGAGTGTAAAATCCCCTGCCAGCCCCACCAGCCCGATCGCGGGCAGCAGTATGTCTCCCCCAACAGCCCTGGTGGTACAGTGGACCAATAATCCCGATCGCAGGATGTAATACATAGCCCACACCCCACCCGCGGACATAGCCCTGGTGGTCAGTGGACCGACAATCCCGATCGCGGGATGTAATAATTAAACAAACCCCGAACACAGCCCTGGTGCCTAGTGTTCCCCCACCCCACCACCCACGAAGCCCCACCACCCCTGCTCCCCCGGCGGCAGCAGCACCCCACCGCCTGCCCGTCCGCCGCCCGCCGACTGACTGCCGGTAGGGACTGCATGCCCATTGGTGCAGAGCAGAGCCAATGGGCGTGCATGTACCGTACAAAGACAGTCCAGTTTTGTGAATGAATGGTCATTCACAAGGCTGGACTTCTGTCTTGTATCAGTATGAGCTGCCGATGACTCTTGCTGCCAATGAACCTACCGGGCAGTGGCGGCGGTGGCGGCGGCGAAGTAGGATGCTGCCACCCGCTGGCTGCTGGGGGCGGGGTGGTGGGGCTGCGGGTGGGGTGGGGGGACAACAGGCACCAGGGCTGTGTCCGAAGAGTGTTAGTTATTACATCCAGCGATCAGATTATCGTCCACTGGACCACAAAGCTATATTGGGGAGAGACATTGCTGCCGGCGATCGGGCTGGTGGGGGTTAAGCTATGCCTGCGATCGGGCCAGTGGGGGGTGGTGGTGGGGATTTTACAGTCTTCTGCCCACGATCGGGCTGCAGGGGGCGTCGGTCCCTGACAGCTGCTGCCTGGCAGGGCGCCAGGTGCAAGTCCTCGGGGATCGGCGCACCTGCATGCTAATGGCATGCAAATGGGGCCATAATCAGATGCAAATTGCCCCCCCTTGCACCTTGCATGAATTATGGCCCCATTTTCATGTCATCTTTTGAATATCGGGATTTTGCGCATGGCGCAATGGTACTTGCACCACCGCAAGTTGAATGCTCCACTCTGTCCACTTGCGGTGGCGCAAGTTCCACTGCGCCATGCACAGTGGCTATGGCCAGGGGGTGATTTTCAAAGGAGTTGCTCAAGGGCGCAACTCCTTTGAATATCGCTCTGGCCACACCCTTGCGCAACTATTTTGTGCAGTGCAAGGGCTTGCTCCACAAAATAGCGCAGTTTGAATATCTGGCCCATAGACTTTGACGGCAGATAAGGACCGCTTGGCCCACCCAGTCTGCCTATTTCCCTACCTCTTGGATAAGCTGCAGATTCAAGTTTATCAACAGCCTATTTCCTTCTACTCCCCACTATAATTGCCTTATGTCTGTCCCATGCAATCTTGAATTCCCCCACTGTTTTTGACCCCACAGTCTCCTCAGAAATGTGGTCCCATGTGTCCACCACTCTCTCCATGAAAAAATATGTCCTCATGTTGTCCCTGAGCTGTCCCCCCTCTATCTTTGAATTGTACTCCCTTGTTCTTGAACATCTCTTTTTCTGAAAGATGCTACCTTCCTGCACTTTGTTGATTCCCTTGAGGTACTTGAAAGTTTCTATCATGCCCCCCCGTCCCTCCTTTCCTCAAGGGTATACATATTAAGCTCTCTTAGTCTCTCTTCATGTGGTTTCTGATGCAGACCCTGCACCTCTGGATTGCCTCCATCCTGTCTATGTCCTTGTGGAGATGGGGTCTCCAAATCTGCATACAGTACTCCAGATGGGGTCTCACCAGCTGTCTATACAGAGGGATAACCACTTCCCCTTTTCTACTTGTGATGCCTCTCCCTATGCATCCCAGTATCCCCCAGCTCTCCTTACTGCCTTCTCACATTGCTTGCCTACCTTAAGGTCACCTAATATGATTACCCCCAGGTCCTTTTCCATTTTTGTTGTTGATAGTACCCCCCATTGTGTACTCTTCACCTGGGTTTTTGTTTCCCAGGTACATTACTTTACTGTTCTTTGCATTGAATCTAAGTTGCCATACGTCTGATCATGCCTCCAACCTTGCCAAGTCCCTTCTCATCCTTTCCACACACACCCTTATGTATCAACTCTGTTGCAGACCTTTTTGTCATCTGAAAAGAGGCATACTTTTCCTTCCAGACCCTCTGCAATGTCTCCTATAAAGACGTTAAAGAGGACTGGACCCAGCACTGAACCCTGCAGTACCCCACTAGTAACTCCCCCTTTCTCCGGAGTGAGTTCCATTTACTATTACCCTCTGTGTCCTGTTGTGCAGCCAATTTGTTGCCCAGGCTACCACCCTGGGACCATTCCCAGGCTGGCTAACTTGATTATTAATCTTTTGTGTGGGACTACGTCAAATGCCTTGCTAAAGTCTGGGTAGGCCATATCCACAGCCCCTTTCTGGTCTACTACTTTGGTCACCCAGTCAAAGAAATCGATTAGATTCATCTGATATGACCTTCTTGCTGTGAATCCATGCTGCCTTGGGTCCTGTGCCCTGCTGGCCTCTAAGTACTCAACAGTTCTTTCCTTCAGAAGTGATTCCATCATATTCCCTACCAGTGAGGTCAGACTAACAGGTCTGTAGTTTCCTGCTTCTGCCTTGCTCCCACTTTTATGAAGGGGAATCACATCCACCCTCTTCCAGTCCTCAGGTACCACCCCATCCTCCCATGATTTGTTAAAAAAGGTGGTCAGTGGTGTCACTAGGTTCCCCCTTAGTTCTTTTAGAATTCTGGGAAGAATCCCATCAGGCCCCATTGCTTTGTTCACCTTGAGTTTTAGGAGTTTTTTCAGGACCCTTTCTTCTGTAAATGGACTGGTGTCGCCCCTCCTGCCCAGAGTGCTTCTATTGCTTGGTTTATGTAACTCCTCTTCTTCTATAGAGGTTACATACCCAGAGGGAAGTGGAGTGTACACTTCCATCTTCAGTCTTATTTCAGTGTTATTTCAGTCCAGACTGACAAAGCACTGCTTTTCTTCAGTGCACTGTTAATACACTGCACTGACTTTCTGCTACACTGTTGTACCATTGCTCAATCTTTCTTATGTTTTGATGCACACTGTAAGAGCACTGCAAATAATTATTAGATTTTCATGCACACTTCTTTAGCACTGTATTTCCTTCACTAATTTTTGCTGCACACTGCAGTAGTACTGCTCAGTCTTTCTTACTTTTTGATGCAGACTGTAAGAGCACTGCAAATAATTCTTAGATTTTCATGCACACTTCTTTAGCACTGTATTTTCTTCACAAATTTTTGCTGCACACTGCAGTAGTACTGGCAACACTTTATAATTGTTATCACACTTCTTTAGCACTGCATTGTCTCAGCAATCTGGTTACCCTTACTGAATTTGTCACAATGGCATTATAGTGGTAAAGCAATGGCAATACTTTGGTCAGCTGAAAAATCCACAATAGTACTCCGGTATCACAGTGGTAGGTTATATATAGATTTTCCTCTGTGCATTGGTAGTGCACTGGCAGAATGGTATCTCTATGGCATTTTTTACCATTTTCTCTGTCTGTCACACATACACTGGTAATACAATGGTATCACAAAATTTTGAGATTTTTGTCGGCTCCC
The DNA here is from genome assembly GCA_016271365.2 of Neoceratodus forsteri. Taxonomy (NCBI): domain Eukaryota; kingdom Metazoa; phylum Chordata; order Ceratodontiformes; family Ceratodontidae; genus Neoceratodus; species Neoceratodus forsteri. Next base: position 758,402,897 of record CM057455.1, on the reverse strand, counting down.
ACAAATACTGGTACGCTGGTAGCACAATGGTACTGCGTTATTTTGACATTTCAGTATTTGGTACCTCTCACAGCAACCCTAGACTCATGTGGTAGCACAATGGTAACAGTATTAATCTCATCATACTCTGTACTCTAACACATTGTTAAGATAAATTACATTATCAACCTCATGGAGAACAGCTCTCAATTCCATATTTGTATTTGATCACTTGTCTTTATCTTACTGGTAATGGACTGTTATTGTTCACATAGACCAGAATATTCAAAGAGCATTTGCGATCGATCGCTAAATGGGTAAGTGACTCTCAAACAACACTTTGCACCCCAAAAACAGGGTAGGATCACAAAACGATATCTTGAATAACATAATTAGTGAGTCTTTGACCAGTTGGTAAATGGCTCTAAAAGATGTTGTCTCCCTAAACCAGGTAGTATCACCTCTGCCTCCTACCACTGCCCCTTTGAGCTCCCACCATCAGTAATATCACACTTCCCTTGGTGTTCAGTGGTGCTGCTGTCCATTCCATACATTGGAAACTGCCAATAACTACCTGCCCACCGAGTCTCACCGCTTGCACCATTCATGGCCCCCACCATATGTTTTCGAACTCTCCCCACAGTGGCAATTGGCATAGACACTCTGCTAACCTCTGTGACCAACTGAGGACAGAACACCAGTTTTGCTCTCATGTGGCTATTGTATAAACAGCTGTGTACAGTTAGCACATGATTGTGAACTATCATCCATTTTGTGCCTGATCAAGGAGCTGAGAGGGTGGTCTGTGCCAAATGTGGAAGGGTGTCAAATATATAGTAAGGCTGGGGACCAGGGGGTAGTATTTGCTGTAAGAACTAACTGGGTCATGGTGGGGACTTTGGATATACAGAGGGCAAGGACTTTCACTCAACATACCACTGCTCACTCTGTCAGACCCTGGTCTGGCTTCCCCCATCAGCCCAACAGACCTATCTCCTGGCCAGCACAGTCAATAAGGCCATCCAAAACCGAGCTGTACCTCTCTGAAATCCCACCTTCTTTGGCCAAAAGTGTTTGTTCTAGAGCTCTGCCTCACTGCTGGCCCCATGCTTGAGTGCCCCCTAGTTTCCACCGTATGGGTAAATGTGCATTCTCATCTGCAGCCCCTTTCCTTTGGAACAACCTGCCCACTCCACTTAGCACCACTGACTCTCCAGGACTCTTCCACTCTTTCCTTTGATCTCACTTTCTGTCCTCCACTACTTGCTCCTGCCCTCCCAACTTATTATCATGCCTCTACTTCCCTTCCCTCCTTTTCCTTCTTGGGCCATACCTACACTGCCATGATGCACCTTTTCTTTTCTCATCTCAGATCATGCCTAATTTGCATTACAACTTGGCTACTACTGTGCCTGCTATTGTCATAAATGTTATTTATCCATTGCGCTGCAAGTTTATATATATCTTCATATAAATATCTTGTATATTTTTATTACTGTCTATTGTATACCTTGTCCCAGCCTCCTTTGTACTTGCTTTTATTCCTTGCCATCCTCAATGGCCCAGGTCATGCCTAAAAATGGTTCTCGGACCAGTCACCTACTCGGTAAACAAATGAATGAATAAATAAATAAATGGGAACCACTGAACATCAGGGATCATAACAATCTACTGTATACCTCATGGATTGATTGTAGGAAGGGGTAGGATGGGAGAACAGGTAAATTAAGAACCTGGACCTGTGGGATAATTAGGGGAGGGTGTCCAATGGAGACTGTTTCCCAGGAGGGCTCTTTGGTGGTATAACTCCCAGGATACATTTTGCCTGGTGCTGTAATGTTGCCTGTGCTGTAATCGGCATCAGCAACATGGCTGTCACACCAGCATGGGTGAACCCTTTCTCCACACCCTGAGTGTCAATCCTATAATAGGTTTTCGTGGCATCTGCAAAAAGACTTATTTTCCCATTCAGTTCTTCTGCAATTTCACTTATGAAGGCACTGAAGAGGCCCACTCCTAGTACTGAGCCCCGCCCTGCACCATGCCTTTAACCAACTGTTGAAAGCCGTGTGGAGAGTCCTGTCTTCTCCCAAGATGTATATAGGCAACCTTTTGGCAAAAGCCACCATGCATGCTTGAGGACCCTCCCCCATCCCTGAAATTTCCCTGCACTACCCCTACCCCGTCCCTTGCTAGGTCATTTGTCCCCAGGTGGACAATGACATCTAGCTCCCTCTCATCTCCTGTTGCCTAATGATCCACTATATCTGCTCTCATCCCTCCAAGCCAAAGTACCTCTCAGGTATTTCACCTTCCTCTCTTTTACCCCACCTTGCTCGCAAGTCTATCCCCCTAATTAAGTCCCCCACCAGCAGTTGCTTCCTACTCAGCTGGGGGCCTCTTCCTCCCTCCTTGTAACTGTGAAATGGTCCATGGACAGTGCTTTCCTTGGGGAAGGTTTCTCCAGGGGCCAAAAGGGTGGTTCAGCTGCAGGGAGAGTGGTTGGGTGGGTGGGGCCCATTTCAGATGCAGGGAGAGTGGTTAGTAAACAAAGCAGGTGAACTGAAACTCTGACAAACAAACTGGCAAGGGGCAGAAAATGCAAGCCTCATAGGAAAGAGCACAGTGAGAGCTACAATAGATCATTTACCAGAGAAGTCTCAGGTCAGAGAACTACAGCTGAAGAGAACATAGAGAACAGGTGGCATCAGAAAATGATGCATGGGGCTGTCGGACAGACATGGACTGCGAGGGCATGCATAAATTCACGGATGCCAATGCTGGGGGTGCAAAGACCAGTTTAGGTGGGTGGACACTGACCTGTAGGCAGAGTGCACAACACACAGGGACCCCTGCATCCCTGCATGCTGGACAGCAGGGAAGCATTCATGGAGCATAGCCCCACTGCAGCACAGTAGCTGATAGGGGCACAGGACTCTATGGACACAGAACTTGAATGTGACCATGGTGTGCAGCACAGCCTTGAAGCACTGGGACTGTGGGCAGACAGTGGCACTACAGTACTAGCACAAACCACCCACAGACCGTGTAACTACCCACAGGTGTGGCCCATGGATGTGATGTGTAAATGAGTGCAATTACACCCATGCCTGAGCTGGAACCAAAGCCGGTCATGTTGCACAGTCCTCTGGCACAATGGAGGACAGCGTGGAAGCCATGGAGGGGCCAGGGTGCTCAACTGCAAACCCAACAATATGGACAATCTGTGAGGTGGTACCATCCAGGAAGGAAAGTCAAGCTAAATGTGAATGGCTTCCTCCTGGTCCATGAATAGACCTGCAATGAGACAGTGTACTGTTTTTAACATATCATATTTTTCACCTGCTGTGGCACACACTCGACAGGGGCATCCAGCAACCAGCTCCACCAACCTGGAGGCTGGGTAGCTCAAACTGCACCCAGGAGAGTCAGGGACAGCCATCATGCCATCTGCTGGGCTCCCCTCTGCCTCTACCAGCCAGGACAGCCCCGGACCCTTCTCGACAGGACTCCACCAAAGTCCTCGGGTGGCTCAGAGCACAGCCATCAAGCTGCAGGTCATGCCAGCCATCTTTCCTTCTAATGCCCCAGTAGCAGGGGCGTGCAATGACATCCAGGAGCAACATACCAACATCTGCGTGACCCCTATCTAGTGTCACTGACACTAGTAGTGCCCTATGAGCATCCCAGGGGCTGCTAAACACAGTGAAATTCCCAGCCCACCCCAGGACTGGGAAAGCAGTCTGTGGATGTTCGATCCCAGTCCTCCCTGCAGTCCCCTGGCCCAGGCTCAATCCTGAACCTGGGTCATTGGCGTGACACTAAGTATGGCATCCAGCGCAACCCTCAGCACCTGGCCAGGACGTGAGACAGCATAACAGTGCTGCCAGCACCATAAGTCCAAGTTCTGCCTCGGCCAGGCCATCACACTGCTCCAGGATGGCCAGCACCACCTAAAGAAAAAGAATGAGCACAGTCATGCTCTGGAGGTGACAGATGCTCTACCAGCACAGGTGTTGACAGGCATCAAGTAGAAGGCACACAGCACTGTGGCTAGCCACGCATAGCTACTGCAGCGTGAAACAACTGCAATGACCACTGAGCTGTGACAACAGTTGCCAAGCAAGAGGGCCCTGCTGCAGATTGTGAACAGGACCAACCGCAAGGACCTCTAACCTGACCAGTGACACTGGCTGACCTCACTATCCCAAGCAGCTACAGACAGTGACTGGATGGCCATGGTACAACAGGATCACCCGGCAGCACGACCAGCAGTCCTTCTACTCACACAGGGACAACATCAGGGACCTGGCACAGACACCCTTCTGGATGATGGATGGAGTCGTTCAAGACTGTGCCACATCTGTTCACTCATTGTACACCATCCATGCACCCATGGGGATGAGCCCTAACAACCTCATTATGTCAATGGTGTATACACTGGTGATGACAAAGAGCCTGCAATGTTACTGCACCTTGTTCCAGGAGCTGAATAAATATGCAGTATACAATCCTGCCCCTCAAACCACCTCACGATCATCACTGACTTTTGAGCAGGCTGTGATCAATGCCTGTAGATGGAATTTCCACAGACCATAAGCAAGGGACACCTGTTCCACTTTGGGCAGATTGTGGCGGAAGGTCCAGAGCATGGCCTTGCACCACAATACAAGATTGACACAGACTTCAGCCTGAAGATCCATGAACTCGTGGCCCTCGCCCATCTCCTGGCATTCCAGCAGCATTCAGCCTCCTGAAGTCAACCATTCCACCCAATGCCACCGCACTCTCCTATTGTTTCGAGCAGACACATGTGCTGGGCAGGATATGGCCGTACAGTAGGGTGACCAAGGTGCCCACGAGATATGACCCCATGTTCCCACTCAGCTGTGGTTGGTTGTAGCTCTCAATGAGCGAAGTATGCTGTGGACCCAAAGCAATGTTGAGACCTGGCACTGCCATCTCCATGCCCTGCTCGGGAAGGTGCATGTAGGGGTCATGACAATGCTAGCAGAACTCCACAGGGAACAGCAATGGACCTATGTCACCAGGGAAGGCATTTGTTGTGGATTGCCATGGACACCACCAAAAAAGAGCTATGAGGAGTGGATAAGGATGGTACTAGCATCCAAGGACAAGGGCAAGCTGCTGAAGTTCCTCTGTGGCATGGCACCCAACACCACCCTGTAGAGTTCCATGGTGACTTGGCACCTGACAGTTGTACACTCACAGTACACATCATGCACAGCCACCAGGTTGCCACTGTGGCTCCCTACTGTTGAATAAAGTTTCAACCCCACATTAACACGCACCCCAACCAAGTGGTGATGTTTCATCACAACACTGCTGGGTATTGCCAAGCAGCCCACTGCACACTGCCACATCTGCACTGTGTGTCGCATGCCAGGTCTGAAGCTGTGTAGTGCCGCAATCCTTCCAGCTGTGCAACTGTGTGGTAACAGCATTCCCACAATGGGCCCTTGTGAACCCCCACAATACACCTGGCAGCCTTCAGCCACCAGTGGGCTCCTCTGGCGCAGGCCCCCCAAACACCTCCAGACTTTTTCTGTGTGGTTACTGCAGGCCTATGGTAGGCTAGCCATGGCAGCCACATCGCACGTGCACGATTTGGTGCGATGGCATGCTGCTCTGTGTCCTGGCATCCACGTAATTGTTGCTGTGGACAATTTCCTGGTGCAGCTATCCAATAACTCTCGCTGTGCGCTCTGTTGTGTGCCTGCAGTGTCATGCATGCACCCACCAACAGGCATGGTATTCCAATTCCTTCATGCATGCCCAGCTGGCTGGCTGTCAGCTGACATAATCATGCATGCAAGGATGCACAGACAATCCACCATGCTGCCTGGGATGGCTGGTCAACACACTGGGGCATGCACAGCTATTTGTTTCATCCCTGTCTCACAGATGGTGAGACAGTCATCCTTACCAAGGGGTCCGTGATCAGGTCAGTGTGTCCTCAGAGGGTGCACCACATAGGGCGTGGGTGTTTTCACATTGTCTGTGCTGTTCAGTAGTGTCTCAGGTCCTGGGATGGGTGGCATAGGTTGGGATTGGGTGCTTCATGTGTTTGTGGAAAATCCACTCAACAGTCGCACGGCATCCCAACCTCTCTGGCCTGACAGTGTATCAGGCGCTGTCCTAGATCAGGCCACTGTGTGTTGGGCTGCTGGGGCTGTTGGGTTGTTGTGTGTGGGATGCAGCATGTCAGACTAATAAGCGTTGGGATTATAAAAGGGTACCTAGCAGGGCAGGGTTTTCTATGTGCAAGCAGAGTGGTCAGTGGTGGGATGGGCAACTGGTATCTGGGCAAGATGGGTAGTGTGGTCGGTCCAGCTGCAGAAAGTTGTTATCTAGAGGGTGCTGGTCCTGCTCTAGGAGGCGCTTTGTTTGAGTGAGACTGGGAGGTTGGTCCAGCTGCAGCGGGTGGTCTACTGAGGTGGGAGGCAGGCCTGGAGGTTCCATCTGCAGGGGATCGTGTCTGAGGGTAGGAAGGATGGCCTGGAGCAGCCAGCTACAGGGTGGGTGACAGTTGATGGAGAGAGGCTGGTTTGGGGCTTGTAGGGTGGACTAGCTGCAGGCAAGGCACACAACAGGAGAGGTCTATTGGGATGTTGATATGGTTGTCCAGCTGGGTGGTCATCTGGGCAGGGGTGTTCAAGATGTGAGTGGTCACGGAGGTACAGGCCCAAGGACTGTGCCCGGGAACCCTCACTGAAGTCAAATACTAAATTTAGTATTAAGCATTCATTAATTTGCCTTCAAAGACTAATTTTAGTCATTTTTAATAATCTTTAATCATCATTCAAAAATATAATCGCTAAGAATACTAAATTCTAAGAAGTATTTCAGCAGACTAGTTGTTCAAGAGTAAGTTATTGCTAAATGAGGATTAGAAATAGATCTGCACTACTCTTAAAAGTACAATTTTTTTTTTAATACAACTGAATCATAAATGAAGATTACAGTCAGCAGAGTAGTTTTAGGATTTAAATTAGCCAATCAAGTCTGGGTACATTACTGTGCATTACAGTTCTGCTAAGCAAGGAGACAGATAAAACAACCAGCAACACTAATGAATTTTAGAGAAGGTAAGCAATCATAAAATGTGGGTTTTTACCTGGAAATAATATGGTGCAAAACAAGTTGGCAGTGTCCCTTTATTAAGTGTATTCTAAAACTACTTTTCCCATAAGTCTACTCAGTCAGAGGCCTACATTTCCCAGCTCTCTTCCTGTCTGTGTTCAGTCTGATGAAACTGCACAAGTGCTCTGTGGCCTCCATTTTTGAACAACTGAGGTTTCCTACAGCTAAGATTTACATGTTAAGGTAAGAGCTTATGTTTAAAAAGTAGATCTTTTTAACTCCCTAAAATGTTAAATACAGTAAAGGAATTATCACTCAGGTGTTTTTTTTTTTAAATGAAATGCTGTGCAAGTTTCACTTTCAATGTTTTGTCTTGAAAACATTTTCTCTTCTCTGAACTGTTGGCTAAACTTTGAAATGCACATTTTATTTTCAATCACCCCGCAAAGTGTTTAGGATGCATTGTACCTCTAGATTACTTGTTATTTGTGGAATTTTTGCTGATTTAGTTACTTTCAAGTAGTGTTGGTGGGGGCAGGAGAACAGCAGGAAGATTGCATAACTGAGCAAATTCAGAATGCATAGAGAAAAGATTATAACTTTTTAAATTTGAGAAAATCTGGAGTTACCCTAAAGGAAGAATTATTTACTGCAGATATTTGAGTGTGTTTGTGGGGGAACTGTTTTTTTGCGTTTAATATTTGTATTTAACAGTTGCACGTGTTAATCCATTTTGTAATCTGGGGATCAGTGTATTTTTTTCTTCTTTTGCTGAAGACTGCATTAATTTATATTTTATTTCGTTTTTGTTGACCGGCTAAGTGCACTGGACAGATTCTTCTCTATTTTCAGGCATGACCCGGGAAGGGGGATACAGATGAAAGCCAACTGACCTTGAACCAGATTAAGCTGTTGGTATTTTTAGTGAATTGGTGGGGGTGGAATATAGCCAGGGCACTGGAGAAAATTTCCCTGCTTTTTTCGAGAAGTGCCATGGGATCTTTAACATCCACCTGAACTACCACCAGGACAGGCAGATGGGACCTTCAGTTTAGCGTCTCATCTGAAAGAAAGTGCCTCAGGAGTGCAGTCATCCCCCTCATGCTGCACTACAACATCAGTATTGGGATATTAACATAAGTGCCTGGTATGGGAATAGAACCCACTGCCTTCTGATCTCTCGGCCTCTGAGGCAAGTGTGCTACCTGCTGAGTGACTGACACTGCAAATGCAATATGTTAGTGTCACATATTATTATTATTATTTTTTTTTTAAATACTGCGTTGAACTCAGGCTGAGAGATCAGAGGAAGGGTGATTGGGGTGGGGGGGTCTAGGTGTAGGGAGGTTCTGCTCTGGATGGTGAGTGTGTCCAGCTTTTGGAAAGGGTGCCCAGCTCTGGGGAGGTTACTCAACCTGCAGAGGGGAGGGGGGCTGGTCTGTGGGTGGGAATGAACCCAGGGGCTAGCTGCAGGGAGGATTGTCTGCTGGGGGAGGCTAGTCCAGGGCATGAAAGAGTGAGCCAGCAGCAGGGAGGGTGGCTGGTGGTGGTGGGGCTAGTTCAAGGTTGGAAGTGAGGTCCAGCTGCAGGGTGGGTGGTTGGATGGTGAGGCTGGTATGGGGCTTCTGGTGGATCTAACTGTAGGTTGAGTGGTTAGGTGGGGGACTGCTGGTCCAGGGCTTGGAGGGACAGCTTCAGATATGTGGTCTGTTTAGAGTGGAGGTTTGGGGTGGTGCTCCAGCTACATGGAGGTTATATAGAATGTAGTTGGAGGCTGGTCCAGATGTAGGGAGGGTGGCTGGCTGGGTGAGCGGCTGGCCTGGAGCCTGTGTGGTGCTCTAGCTCCAGTGCTCATTATGTGAAAGGCTAGGGCTAGGAGGGTTATCCAGCTGCATGGAGGATAGTCTGGTGCCTGGAAGGGTGATCTAGCAGAGAGGAGGGTGGTTGACTATTTTGGGGGCAGGCTAAAGAGATTGATCAGCCTAAGAGGGATCCAAAGTGGTAAAATTAATTAGAAACTGGTTAACATGTGTGCCCTTCAGCTTAACAGTAGCACTATGACCTGTGGCAGAGCTGACCTTAGTTCAGGAATGAGCTCGCGTCAGGGACTCTCTGGGGAGAGGAGGAGGATCAACTGTTATACAAAAGGCTCTCTTCTGGGGAAGGAGGACAGCCAGCTCAGCTGTAGTACTGCCAACTGAGTGACCATAAGTGGCAGTGCAGGTGGGAGCAGCCCATGGGATGGAAGAACTTGACTGGTGCTGTGCCACACGTGTCTGTGCATATGTTTGTGCACCCTTGCCGCTTATGTCCTAGGGAATGGAAGAACATGTAAACGTATCCTGACTACCTAGCACCTGCTCCACATATTGGATTCATTCTGTGGTGGAACAAGTCCTGGCAGATGCCAGAGTGATGGTGTTGTGGTAGCTGAACAGAAAGGGGGGGCGACCAGAAATGCAGGTTGGAAAATGGAGTAGTAGTTGGGGTTGGGGGTTAAGGTGTCAGAGGGTGATGGTTAATGGCACTTATTACACTGACGGGACAGTGAGCAGCTCAGCTCAGTACTGGCACAGATCCTCTTCAGTGTCTTCATAAGTGACATTGCAGAAAAACTGGCAAAGAAGGGAATGCCTTTTTGCAGATAATACCAAAATGTGTAGGGTGGGCATTAAGAAGGGAGCAAAGAGCATGCGCATGACTCTTGGAGAAACTTGAAAAGTGGTCATGATTGGGGCAGTTGGGGTTCAATGACAAAGTGCAGAATTGTGCACCTAGGGCATAGGAAACCAAGAGCTGCTTTATAGGATTGGTATTGATTATCACTAAGTGGGGGGGGGGACCTTGGAGTTATTATGATCTTAAAGAGACTTGCCAAGATACTGCCCTGCACCATACCCATCGGTACCTTGCTGCCAGAAGACCCCAAGGAAGTTAATATGTCCCTAAATTTATAAGCCATTAAAAAGTTCTGTCCCTCATAAAAATATACAAACCGGGTCCCAAGGACTTCCTGTTTTTTTTGGCTTTTTTTCTGCTGCACAAGCTCCACCCCCAAGCTCACTAGCAGGATGACAAGATGCCAGTAAGGGTGTGGGGGCGCACTCCATTATATGTAATGTGCGGCAGCATTTCTATTGATTTTTAAACTAAATAGTGGCTACCTGGCAATAAAATGTGGGCACTGTTCAACTAACAAGGGCCTTGTTACTTGACTGATGCCCACGTTTCATTGCCAGGTGGTCACTAAATCATTTAAAATCAATAGAAAAGCTGCCGCCCATTACAGATAAAGAAGAGCACCCCCGCACTCTCACTGGCATCTCATCATCCTGCTTGAGAGTGTGGGAGCGGAGGTGGGGCGGCAGCAAGCAACTGGGAAGTTCTTGGGACCTGGTTTGTATATTTTTACGAAGGACAGAACTTTTTTAACGGCTTAAAAATTTGGGGACATATTAACTTCATTGGGGTCCTCTGGCAGCAAGGCACTGATGGATATGGTGCAAGGGCCGACTCAGTTACCTTACGCAAGGTAAGTCTCTTTAACTCATTCAGACCTAGAGACGTCTGTAGGCGGCGTCTGAAAGCATAGCCACTCAGGACAATAACGTCTGTAGACGTACTCAACTGACTTTCACTCAGGCCTAGAAACGTCTGAGGAAGTCATCAGTTTTTACCTAACTATTAAGCAAACCAAATTGCTTAGAATTGAATGCATAGCACCGTTAGAAAGGCAATTTTGCTCTGAACAATTTTGCTGCAGATACTTTGTGTCTATCATGTATACTTTAGGAGTTATCCATATTTGTTTAAGGTATGGTGTGCATGGCCAACATTTGTATCTCAAGCCTCACCTAAGCACATTGAATAAATCTGAAAAAAAAAAAACAGTTGTTTGGTATTTCAGCTACTATAAAATAAAAACTAAATGGATTACAATTGATTGCATAGCACCATTAGAAAGGTTATTTTGTGCTGAACAATTTTGCCACTGATACTTTGTGTCTACCACATAAACTTTAGGAGTTATTTGCATTTGTTTAAGGTATGGTGTGCATGGCTGACATTTGTCACTCATCGTCTTAAACTATGAAAAAAATATCAGTTGTTTGGTATTTCAGCTAGTATAAAAGAAAAACTAAATTGATTACAACTGATTGCATAGCACCTTTGGAAAGGTAACGTTATGCTGAACAACTTTGCCACTCATACTTTGTGTGTAGCACTTACGGTTCAAGAGGTAGTCACATTTGTTTATGGCATGCTGATTATGGCTTGATTTTGCTTAGAAAGGCCCAGGATGCAGTGTTAAGAGTATGCAGGGCACAAGTGGTGGAAGTCTGAAAGAGCTCTTGTGGTGTGAATGAGTTAAAGTTGTTGGGCTGCGTGACAAAGCAGTGGGTAGGGCTAGAAGGATGCTGGGGCTGCATAGGGAGGGGTATCTTCAGCAGGAGGAGGGAGGTGGTGGTGTTGCAAGTAATCCCTTATTAGTGAGATCCAACTAAGGCCCCATCCACACTGCACCTCTCAGACCCCGTAACAGATAGAAACCGTTACAACTGTGGAGTGGTACAGTGTGTCCAGACTGCCACGGTGTCCATTTCGGGACCGGCACCACCGCTCCACACTTCAGAAGCCGGGTGACCGTTACCGTGGCACCCGATCCCACAATGCAGCTCGTGCTGCACTAGGGGACCAGTGCCACGCAACCACACTATGCCCAGTAACGTTTCCAAGGTGTAACCGGTTTCATATCCGTTGTTGAAACCACCTCATGTGGTTTCAACAACGGTTTCGAAAACTCTTGTAACAGGTGTAACGTAAACCATTGCGGTAACGGTTTGGGCACTCTGTAACATTACAGAGGGGTAGTGTGGACAGGGCCTAAGAGTACTGTGTCCAGGTTTGGAGGCTGCACCATAGAAAGGCCATAGGGTGTAGGCAGTATAAAGGGCAACTAAAATTGTACATGGGCTGTGGCAAAAGCCCTGTGAGGAGACTGGTATCTCAACATATAAACCCTGAAAGAGAGGGGACATGATGGAGACCTGCAAGTACCTTACAAGGATGAACAGGGTGCTGGGGGGGCTCCTTCAAATAGGAAAAAGGACCATGGGACATGATGGAGCTAATGGTGGGGGTAAGATGGATGTGAGGAATTACTACTTCACTGAAAGGGTAGTAGACACCTGGAACAGACTGACAGCATTATAGTTGGAGGTCAGGAGTGAAATGTGGTGGGGGGGCTTAAAACATGCATGGTATATAGACATATGGAAATCTCAGTAAATAAGCAGGGAAGAAGGAGGACCATAAGGGCCACAAGAGACCATTTAGAGTTTACAGAGAAGGACTTCACAGGAGCCTATGGTTGCAGTTGTAGCGAGGTCTGGAAACCAGAGCAGAAGTGTGACCTAGAGTGAGGGCTCATCAGCAGTGGGGTTTGCGAGCAAGCAGTTTAAGGAAAAAAATCTGGCAGTTTCTATGTGCTGTGGGAGCTCTGGTGGCAGTTGTAGCGAGGTGGGGAAACCAGAGTGGAAGAGTAAGAGTGAAGGCTTATCAGTTTTTGAGGAAGCAGTGTAAAAAAAAAAAAAATTTATGTTTTTTATATCGAGAGGTGTGATAAGGACACAGCAACAGAATGCAGAGGAGTGTGACAGCTTGGAGCAGCCAGTTGAAAAAGGTTTGGTAGAAAAGCAAAAGAAAAAATGTTAAAACAGAAACAAGTGATCGCTGTACGATAGTGGGAAGAACGGGGAGAAGTATGACTAAATGGCAGGTGGCGTGGCTGAGGGACGGTCAACCTGGAAGAAACAAAACTAAAAGCAAGATACCAGTAAGCAGTGTCAAACAACGGGGGTGAGGGATGGGGATGTGTGACACAGTCCACCATGCACATTAATCAAGGATGACCATACTAAATATATGTGTAAATGTAAGATTCTGCATGTATACACGTACATGCTCAGATAAAATGGATTTATCACACTCCATTTATGTCCACTCCTATTGCATAAATTTACTTAATATTTATAACCCATCAGGGCTTTTTCTCTTTAGTGCTCTGTGTTTTTAATTGTGAGTTGTCCTGGACCTTATGTTGTTTTTTTCCCTCCCCCAAATCTTTTTGTTAGCCCCTGGTACTTGGACATTAGCTGCTTTGCGACTCTATTGTATGCAGTGCTTGCTGCTTTCATGGTCCCATCAGGGAGCCCACTGATTTCCCCTGTTTGCCTCCCACCTACAGCTACTTTTAAGTCAAGTTCAGACATTGCCCTTCAGCTGCACTGTGGATTTACCTTTGTGGCTCCTATCTTGTGCATTTGCTCTCCCAGTCCCTTTCTACCAGGCCCTCAGGGCACCTACAGTCTGCCACCATGCGGCTTAGCTAAAGGTTCCTGCCACCTACTGCTGGCTGCCCACCCTCCAGACCCTCTTCCCGTGGGGGCTTTTCACATGCCACTTTGTGGCTGATGGGTAGAGGGAGGCATATTTGCTCTAGTCTCTTCCCCCTCCCAAAAATATCCCATCTTCATTCCCACACACGGAGCAAGTTGCAGCCTAAGCTCTGTGGGCTGAATCATAGACACATAGACCTTGATGGCAGATGAGGACTGCTTGGCCCACTCAGTCGGCCCGTTTCCCTACCTAGTGGATAAGCTGCAGATCCTAGTTATCCAACAGCTGACTTCCTCCTACCCACCAGTAGAATTGGTTCATGTCTGTCCCATGTATTCTTGAAGTCCCCCACTATTTTTGACCCCACAACCTCCTTAGGAAGGCCATTCCATGTTTTCACCACCCTCTCTGTGGAAAAATACTTCCTCATGTTGCCCCTGAGCCGTCTCCTCTATCTTCAAATTTGGCTCCTTGTTCTTGCACATCTCTTTTTCTGAAAGATGCTACTCTTTTGGACGTTGTTGATTCCCTTGAGGTGCTTGAAATTTTCTGTCCTGTCTCCTCGGCCCTTTTCGTCAAGGGCATACATATTCAGCTTGTCTCTCTTTGTATGGCTGCTGGTGCAGACCCTTCACTATTTTAGTTGCCCTCCTCTGGATTGGCAGTTGAAAGTGCCTGCCATTACTGTCACTGTAGTTCAGTAGCACTAAACTGTCTGCCTATCGACAGCCGCAGCATTTCTGGTCAGCAGTTTTCTGACCAGCCTCCTGCCTGCTACATGCAGTCTGGGCCCAAGGACATCACCCCCACATTAGGTTCCAGGGGAAGATACTATTAAAAAAAAAAAAAATTGCCACTGTCCATGAGGGAGTGACCCGTTGTATCACCAGAGCTATACCTTTCAAACCACTGGCCTTCTGGGACAACTCAGGACTCCTGAACCACCAGTGTCCCTTTTTAAATAATATAGGGAGACTAGCCCAAATGCATTCCACCTGCCCATCTGGACTACTGCTTAAATTTATTGGCTACCTGCAGGTCACCTAGGGGTGCTGGGGGGTTGCCGAGTCCCAAATGACACTTTATTCTCTGTTCTTAGCTGTCTGCACTTTTTATTCCATCTCTAGTTTCCTTACTTTGGCCTAGTTTGTCTTTTCCTCTGAAACTTCTCTTCCTTTACTATATACCATTTTTGTATCTCTCTACTCTTGCTACTATAGCTTCCCCATACTGATCTATTTTTCATTTTATTTCTACAGGTCTGGCCAAACATACCAATCAGATAAGTATCTTTGTTTAATTCTAGCACACTAATCTCTCCTCTAGCACCTCCAAACCTTTGTGTCCCTTCAACCTTCTCTGTTCTTCCCTTTCAGGTCCTACCATAATACCCCAAACCAAGGACACCCCAGCTCTGGACTCCCCTACTCTGATGGAACAGGTAAGTCCTAATTACTTAACTGCCTTAGAATCATAGAAATCTGGTGACAGAAAAGGACCATTTTGGCCAGTCGAGTCTGCCCCTTACCCCCACCCCAATCATCATCTTTGTCAAGAGACACCCCACTCTGCCCACTGGTCAGCTCCTGGTGTCTGTCTCATGCCCCCTTGAATCCTTTCACCATTTTTGCACACACCACCTCTTCTGGTAGTCGGTTCCTGGACTTCACCACCTTCTCAGTGATGTAATGCCCCCTCACATTGCCCCTAAACCTTCCTTCTTCTAATCTTAGTTTATGATCCCTAGTTCTAGCACTTATTTTCCTTGCAAATAAGCTTACTAGTCTCCAGTGGGTACAGATGAGATTCCCTCCACCTCTCCTCATAAGGCTGCCTATGCATAGCGTGCACCATCTTGGTTGCCCTTGTCTGAGCCCTTTCAATCCTGTCTTATATCCTTGTGTGAGGTGAGGCCTCAGAACTAAACCCCATACTCTAGGTGAGGCCTCACCATGGATTTATAAAGGCGCATCAGCACCTCCCTTTTTCTGTTTTATACCCCTCCGTATGCACACAGCATTCTATTCACTTTGCCCACCGCTGTGCTGCACTGGTTCTCCGCCTTCAGGTTATCTGAAATTATAATCCCCAGATCTCTGTCCTGCTGAGCTTCCTTACCGCCCCCGTGTGTAAATGGTTTGTGGGCTATTACACCCATGTGCATTACTGTGCACTTTTTGGCATTAAATTTCAGCTGCCAAGTTTCCGACCACCTCTCCAGAATCTTTAGGCCCTCCCTCACTGCCTCCACCTCCCCTACCAGGGTGTCTACCCTATTGCAGATCTTCGTATCATCTACAAATAGGCACACCTTCCCCAGAAGTTCCTCCGCTATATCTAACATACTAAAAGCCATTAGAATAGGCCGGATGGTCTGTTGTGTCTGCTTGGTAGCCAGCCTCCTAATGGGTTCTTTCTTTCCCACCCAGCCCCAGAGAGGGTCATTCTCTTCTTCAGTTTACCCTTGAACCTGTCCCACTCCCTCTTCAAGCTCTCCACTGTGCCCTCCTCCACCAGACTCCTGGACAGTGCATTCCAGGGCTCCACCACCCTCTCAATGAAGTAAGGTCTCCTGAATCCCCCCTGTAATTTCCCTCCTCTAGCTTCCACTCATGTCACCTGGTTGTTTCCCACCTTCTTTAGTCTGAACATCTCTTTGGCTACCACCCTGTTTATTCCTTTTACATATTTGAAGACCCGATCATGTCCCTTGTCTCTCCTCTCCTCCAGCGAGTACAGCCCAAGCTCTTCCAGCCTTTCCTCATAGGGCCTTCCTCCCATGCTCTGAAGCATCCTGGTTGCCCTCATCTGGACACTCTCCAGCAGTGTTACGTCATCCTTGAGGTGAGGTCTCCAGAACTGCATGCAGTACTCGAGATGTGGTCTGACCAAGGCATTATATAGAGGGAGGATCACCTCCCTCTTCCTGGACGTAATCACCCTGGCTATGCAGTATCTGGTTTGTTTTGGCCACAGTTCTTCTGAAATTTTTAGTGTTGTTCATTTTGACGTCTACCACCACCCCTAGATCCCGCTTACTCGTTGTCGCTTGCAGTATGACACCCCCCGGGTGTATACATGGCCCGGGTTTCTGACCCTCGGATGCAGCACCCAACATTTCCGTGCATTAAACCTCAGTCCCCCACCTCCTTGACCACCCCTCCAGGGTATCCAGGTCCCTCTGGACTGTCTCTCGCTTCATCTCCATCCGCCAATGCTCCCAGTTTTAAGTAATCCGCAAAGAGACTCATCCTACTCTTAACTACCCTCCTCATATCGAAGACATAAGCATTGAACAGGAGTGGCCCTAGTACCGAACCTTGGGGGACCCCACTGGTAAACTTCGTGGAGGAGGAGGAGACTACCCACTACTACCCTCTGTATTTGCCCTGTTAGCCAATTTTCTACCCATCTGAGCAACTGCTCTCTCATCCCCCCCAAATCTGAGCAACTGTCCTCTCACCCCCAGCTTTAATAGCAGCCCATTTTGGGGTACTGAATCAAATGCCTTACTGAAATCCAGGTATAGGACGTTCTCCAGTCTATGCCGGTCCAGGGTCCCAGTCATAAAAATCTATGGGGTTGGTCTAACACGATCTCCCGGGATGAAACCATAATGTTTGTCATCCAGTTGCTAACCTTTCAGCTGCCTCCTGAGCTATCCTTGATAATGCCTTTCATTACTTTGGCCTACAGATGTTAGGCTGACAAGCCTATAATTCCCATCTCCTGTCTAAACCCCATTGAGTGGATGAGCTCCATAGCCACTCTCAGTCTTGAAACACCCATCCTGTCAGCAGAGAGGTGTGGAGTGCTGCCAGTGGTGCTGCTAGCTCATCTGCCAATTCCTTCCCATAACCCTGGATGCAGCCAATCTGGCCCCGGTGCCTTATCAGTTTTAGTGTCTGAAGGGCCTCCTCCTCCCTTTCACTGTGATTTCTCCTCCCAGCCACCCCTCCATTTAACCACCCATCCTCTTCTAGACTTGGCAGAGCCTGTACCCCAACTTCTCTCAGTCCTGTCAACTCCATCTGACCTCTCGACTCTGCTGGCTCCCCTTCCTTCCCATTGGGCTGGAGGGATCCCTTGCCTCCCTCCGTAAATATCAAGGCAAAGTACTCATTTAGCACCTCTGCCTGATTTCCTCTGCCTCCTGAGTTCATCCCTCCTCAGTCCTAATCATGCTGATCCATGCCCTCCCTTTTCTCTTCTCCCTTGTGTATCTATAGAATCCCTTTTTTCCCCCCCTTCGGATATCCCTAGCCAGGTTTTGCTCCCTCCTCACCTTGGCTCCCCTCACCACTGTTGTGACCCTTCCAGCCATCAACTCATACCCCTCTCCCTATCCCCCCTAGAGCGCTTAAAACATGCATAGGCAGCCTTTTTATCCTCACGGCCTCCTGCACTTCCCTGGTCCACCAACACAGCTTGCTGGCTCTACCATGCTTACGCCTCACCTTTGTACAGGAGTTAGTAGTCTCCTGCACCCCCCTTCTTAATGGCCTCCCACAAGCTGCCAGCATCCATGTCCGGCCTAATCTTGTCCAAGCTCCCTGTGAATCCTGCCCATGCACAGTCTGTTCCCTAAGTCCACTACTACTGTATTAGAATGGTTTATCTTAGATACAGCAGTAACCAGACTGTGGTGTGATCACCACCTGCTAGCGGATGCACCTCAGGCCCTTTATCTGGTCACTGTCTGCTAGGACACAATCCAGTATCTGCTCCTCCCTAGTAGGTTCCCCCACCTGCTGGACCAGGAAGGCATATTGGAACATATCCATCCGTCTCTATTCCCTGGCCACAGAGGATGCCATAGTGTCCCAGTCTGTCCCCAGCATATTAAGGTCACCCATGATCACCATCATTCCCTTTCCACGGTCACAGTGCCCCTTGATGTTCTCAACTAGTTTGTCTTCCAGGGCCTCTTCCATCTTTGGGGGTTCTGTACATCACCCCTACTTTCAATCTTTTACTTCCCCTCTTTTGTAGGTTTACCCAGATTCCCCCCCCCCCAACTCCACTAACCGCTATGTCATTTTTGACTATCAGTGCTACACCCTCTCCTCTATCCTTCCTGAATATTTTGTAGCCCACCATATTTAGGTCCCAGTCATTTTTCTGAGTGGCCCATGTCTCAGTAATTGCTGCCGCATCACTGATCCTCAACCAGCATCACCTGGAGCTTGGGCATTTTGTTGCCCATGCTCCTAGCGTTGATCAGGGCTGTCCTCCATTCTGACCGTTCTCCTTCTCCAGTCATCTCGACCTGAGGCAGTCCCTAGATGCCCTTTCTTGCACAGCTCTGGATGGATTTAGATACATGATTACCTGCCTTCTTTTCATGCCCTGGACCTGGACCCTCGAGGCAGCCCTCCTGGAGCCACTCTTTACTTAACCCCCGTTTACGTTTAAACTCCACCTCTCGACTATAGATCCAGCAAGATTTGGTTTCAAGATCTCCTGCCCTCCAAGTTGAGGTGTAGCCTATCCCTGGCATATAACCCCTTGTCCTCCCATGTATCTCCCAGTCCCTCACCAGCCCATACCCTTCTGCTCTGCGCCAGTCCCTGAGCCACCTGTAAGTTTGTTTGGTCTCCCTGGATGCCCTAGGTACTGGCAGAATCTCAAAGAAGGAGATTGTGCTTCTATAGAGTGGTAAACCCTGGCCAGTTCTCAGAATCTTGCCTGGAATTCTAGTTCACTGTTCCTCGCTAAGTCATTTGTTCCCAGGTGTTTCGTTTGGGGATTACCCGCATTCAATGCTATAGAGGTATAGCTAGATTTTGGTCTTAATGTCTGGCCTGAGCCTAGGATACATTTAGCCTTGACTGAGACTGCTTTTCCCTCCCCTCCACTGGATGCCCCAGGTCATGGAGTGTAGGGGATCACCTTCTCACCCCCACTTTTTGGCCCGTTAAATTCATCAGGCTCTTCCTTCTGTCGTCAGCCCCTAGCTTACTTCTCTTGCCCCCTCAGCCTGGGGATCACAAGCCTGTGGTTGCCCTACGCTCATTCTTCCACCTGTAGCTCCCAGCTTATCCTGCACCCCAGCCTCCTGGGTGGCCATATTGCTCCCCCTGCCCAGATCTCCGTGGACTCTTTCTGGGCTGGTATTCTCGATTCCCCACCCAGGCTCCCTTCTACTGCTTCCCTCCTTGCCTTCCCCCTCCAGTTCCATCCTTCACCCCATCTGCTGTGTTTCTCCCTACCCCCATCTTCCTCCTCCTCTCCCTCATCTGATTTCTCTCTGTCCTGAAGCTGAGCATCAAGTATTCCTTATCCTTGGTTGACTTCCTAATCAGGATGCTTGCCTACCCTAGTTCTCCATCACTCCCACCCTGGCTTCCTCTGCCTCCCCTCCCTCCCACCTAGGCTAATGTCTCCCCCCTCCCTTCTGTGGATCTGGCTCTCTCTCTCCCTGCCCCCATCCTCCCCAGCTTACCAGCCAAACCCTCTCTGTCTGCCTGCTCCCTCTTCCCTCCAGCCTCTCCACCTCATCTCCCGTCATACAAAGCGAATAGATTAGTAAGTGTGATGCTTTGACCTGCTCTCTCTGTCCCCCTCCTCCTGGTCAGCCACCTCCCTGGCAGTTTCTGTACATTGCTTGATTTAGTACCCCACCTTCATGAGTAACCATGTGATCCTTGTCTACCTGTTCCCTAGGTTATGCCATATTATTTCGTGTAACACTCTCATGAGGTCCCTTCACAACTTTCTCACCCTCCACCTTCAGCTAGCCTGATCCCTTCTCTTCCTCCGTAAGACCTGCCAGCTAAAAACACACTGGGCACCCTCTGAACCTCTAGCCCAATTTAATATTATTGCCCCTGTACACCCCAATCACTCTACGAGGTGCCACTAGCCACCCCAAGTCTACCCTCATTTTAGGTGAGCAATGCGACCCTCTAACAGAAATAATTCAGTCAGTGTTGTACTAAAACCCAAGCAGTTTGCCTCCTCCGATTACAGCAATTTTCCCTCTTTCTTGACAGTAGCCAGTTTTCTAGCCCTAGCAGTAGATGGTTCACAAGCAAAATTAGCCCATCACAACACTAGCCAGCTCAGAGACCCTAGCAGTAATCGATTCACACACAGTTTGCCTACTCCCTCAGATGTAGCTGGCATGCACAGTCATTTACACAGTCTGCTTCATTGTCCCTTCCTGGTAGTAGTCAGTGTTGCCCAAAGCAGCACAGTGCTACGGACCCTTGTCCCCAATCAATAACAATCCAACTTCCTAGTGTTCAGTTCACCCAATCTAGACTTGTCCTCCTCCAGGCTCCGCCCTCACCAACCATTTAATAGGGTCAGGGCCAGGGTGGTGGTGTGGAACAAGAACAACCTCCTCCTCCTCTGATTGCGACTGGACTACTTTGCCTAGCCCAGTCACACAGTCAAGGTCGCGCCCTATTCACTGTTTGGCGCTCTTCCTGAGTCGCTGGCTTGCAAAGTTGTGGCTGATGTGGACCGGTATGCTGCCTATCTCCGCCAGCAAGAGCTTCCTTGTTGATCACCAATGTGATCACATCTTCTCCACTGCCGATGTAGCCCCAGAATGCCTGCAGACCGCTGGCGACAGCCCGGTCTGGAAGAACAACTCTCCTCCCTGACTGGAACTGGGCTGTCGTTACTATAGATATTAAAAAGGATGGGTCCCAGCAGCAACCTCTCAGGGCACACCACTGCCACCTAGAATGCACCCATTGCCTTACCACCACCCTCTGGTTTCAGTCTTTGAACCAGTTCTCCACCCACCTTGTTATTTTCTGTTCCACACCTAGCCTTCCAGCTCATTTACCAGCCTTCTATGTGGCAAAGTGTCAAAGGCCTTGCTGAAATCTGGGTAGCCCATCCTCCTCCATCCACCTTCCTTGTTGCCCAGTCAAAAAACTCAGTTAAGTTTGTCGGGCACAACCTCCTCCCATAAAACCAAACTGCCTTGTGTCCTGGAGCAGTATAGCACGATGAGTAAAGGCTCTAAAACTACAGATCTGAGACCTGGGTTTGAATCCAACAACCCGTCTAAAGTGCATGCCGTGTGATTCTAGCAAGTTATTTAACTTCTTTGTGCTCCAGGTTGCATCTGGAAACAAACTTCAGATTAGTATGCTACTCCTGGTTAAACAATATTCCCTTCCCCATTTCCCCTATAAACCATTGACAACCAGGTGCTCCATATTCTTTCCTTCAACAGTATTTCCATTACTTTTCCCACTGTTGTGGTCAGGCTGACCAGTATATAGTTCCTGCATCCTCCTGTTAACACTTCTCTATAGTGGGACCACATCAGCCCTTCTCAATCCCTGGGCATGTCACCAGTTTACAAAGGTAGGGTGAACAGGAGGTGGTAGAACCTACTATCACCTTCCTTGGCTCCCTCAGTGTCCAGGATGCATCTATCTGGCCATGCTTGTATTGCTGCCAGTTCCATGAGATCCTTTCTTTTGCAAAGGGGCTGTGTCCTTTTCTATGATCTCTCCATCCTTATTAATGCTGGCCCATTTCCTGCCCCTTCCTTTGTAAAAACCGAACAGAAGTATTAGTTCAGTATTTCTGCTTTTTGGCGGTCATCTTTTACCCTGTCTCCATCCACCCTTTTCAGACACTCAGTATCTCCCCTTGCCTTTCTTTTCTCCCTGATGTACTTGCATGTAAAAGGTTTTGTCCCTCCTTACCACAATATTCACTGGCTGGTTTGTGTCAAGGGTCCCACATAAGTGTGGGTCTGGTGCCAATGTGCACTTTGCATGTGGAAACATTTTGGTTTGCGTGCTGTGTGCTGTAGTGTAGTGGATTATGATGACTGGTTTTGCTGGATTCTGCACTGACCGCTTCATTTACAACAGATCATGGGTTCTTTAGGTGGGAGATTGTCCACAGTGCATGTTAAGGTTTATATAGGCTCTCAGCTTTGGTTTACTGGCTCCACTGAACTCCTTGAGCTAAGTTCTGTCACAGACAGACTTATCCTCTGGAAGAACGAAGTGGAAAACATCTGATAAGGAGTTGTGTAGGCTCAAATGTGCACTGCAGGCTGTTAGAGTATATTGCCAGCTGCAGGGAGTTCTAGGACTGGTTGTGTCTGTGTATATCTGCCTAGAGATGGTCACAGTTGGCCTGCGGTGTGCTATACTGCAATGGATGGTAGTTGGAAATTCCAAATTGGTTTGGGGGGGGCACTTAGAGGAAGGACTAGGAAGTACGTCTTCACTGAGAGGGTAGTGGACAACTGGAATGGGCTGCTGAGAGAAATGGTGGAAGGGTTCACGAGGGCATGGGATAAGCACAGAGGGCAACTGGCACGGGGGACCAGAAAAGGTCTAGTGGATATCTAGGCGAACTGGGCAGACTAGGTGGGCTGCAGGTCCCTTTCTGCCATCACCTCCTGTGTTCCTGTGTATTTACAGGCAGATTGGGAAAGGAGGGGATCCACTACACCACCAGGAAGCATTCATTGTGCCTTGAATAGCTGTTCATGGTGTCTTTATCCTACCCTGTGTTGGCTGATGTGTGAAACAACATGACTGACCTACCAAAAAGATCAGTTGTAGAACTGGCAAGGAATCCTCCTCCCTCCTCCCCAACCAGCAGCATCCCTGAGTGACGAGTCTATTCTAAAAGCCAGGTTGATGGTGTGGTACAGGTCTGGTATCTCTCGCCCCCAACCCACTTTTTTAATTTTAACCTCTACAGAGCCTTCCCAGCTGACCCAGCTGATCAGTATTTTTATGTTTCATACTGACCCATCTTCCCTTTTATATCTACAGGTCTGACAGGACATTGAGAGTAGGAGAACACTGACCATATGTATCGGATAAGTATTGTTTTTTTGTTTATCCTACATTGTTTGTCATATAATAGTTCATAACGAGCTGCAGATCCTTTGTCAGCCCAGTGCTGTTCATGTTTTACAGGTATGAATGGTTGCTATGGGAGGCACTGGGTTGGAGCTGTACCTTGTGCTTTAGAAAGGAGACTATGGGCTGGTGGGGGAGTATGGGATGGGCATCAAAGGTTGGGAACTCCAGGGACACCACACAATCAATTTGCCAAGACTCGTGAGGCTCAAACCCTGTTTTTCATTTTCTTGCTTTGTGTGCTTTGCATTCTAATGGCTGCATTAATGCAGTGTTTTGTTTTGCAACAAGTACAGTGTGTTGTGTGTGTGTGTGTGTGTGTGTGTGCAGCCAACCCACTGTGGGTGTGCGGTCACGCTCTGATATCGCGCACACCTTGGTGTGTTGTTGCGCCAACATGAGCCCTGGGCAGGTGCATCAACCACCCAAGCTGTGTGTATATCACGCTTCACCACCACACAGTGGATTATCTATCTTATAAATTGGCAAAATTATTTTGGAGGGGTAAAGTGCAGGTGTGTGGTTGCACTATGATATACGACAGTCACCTAATGGTGTTTGTCCAATGCGATTTGATAATCCCATTATAGATATAGATATATAATATAGAGAGAGAGAGAGATACACACGAACACGGCGCACACACATGCACTTTACACCACACACACACACTATACAGTACATATACATACACTTCCTCAGACAGCCCTTGATACGAAAATTATTTTCCACACGGTGCATGTGCTCCCAGTCCGAAGAGCTCTCTTCTCCTTTTGAAGATAAACCTGGAAATACTGGTGAGGACCTGCATATCAGGGAGACTCATACCATTTTTGCAAACCAGAACGATTGTTGGTCATTCCTTTACCTAAATGTCCACCCTTCCTTGTGACTTTTGAGTCAAACATGGGGTAACAGACTTTAGTACCTCTTATAGACATAGCCCCCAAGATCTCCATCTTCTTTGGAATTCACAGACGACTTTCTCACTCGGCAACCCTTAAACAAAGCTTCCTCTGCTGAGGTTGCAGATACTTGCAGATGAATACTATTTTGTTTTTGTTGAATTTTACGTGACGCCATCTTTAATGCAGCCTAGTACACTAAAACAGAACTACAACACTGCTGACAGGAGTACTACAAAAATCACACTGCACACTGAAGTGCACTACATGTGTTGATGCAGTGCTAATTAACATAATTCGCACACACTGAAAAAGCAATGAAAACACTGCTAATTGCAGTACTTTTTCAGTGTGAGTACAGTGCTAATTAACATAATTCGCATACACTGTATCAGCACTCCATGTACACCAAAAAAGACCTGAAGATGCACTGATTAAACATTGATGGACTGCATTATGAAATGAAGTGTGCAGGAAGTGTACACTGCTACTGTAACACTGAAATAACACCATATAGTGACTGTTTGAACACTTCACTTCCCTCTGGGTATACACAACCATCAAATGTTCAGTTTACAGTAGAGCAATGTTACAACCAGTAAAAGTATCAAACAAGGAGTACAAAATACTGAGCAGAAAAGGCTAGGACAGGTTCAATTGGTAAAGTTATGCACCTTTGCAGATGTACACAGTTGCTTTGGGGTGAGGGTATCACACAGTAGTATAACCAGGATAAGGTCATTTGGCCCAGTTAAGAAAATAAGGCAGTTAGCAATATAGGGTGTTTCAGGAAACATGATGTGCATCAGAACTAAAATTAGGTAAGCTATGAAAACACTTATCTAGGTTGCCATAGCATGTTAAAACATCAGTTATATTGTCTGAAGTGCTAATAAGAATAGACAGCAGCAAGGAGTCCCATGTTATTAGGGTGAGAAGTGACAAGGCAGAGACCCTGAAGCCTATAGGGGGGAGTGACTTACCAGGGTGGGAGGGGGAAGTGAACAAAAGTAAAAATGAGAGAGATGGTGAACAAAAGAAAATGAGGGAGATGGGGAGGAGTCTGGGAAATTAGAAATGGGGAGGGAGAGAGGGACAAAGAGGGCAGAGGGAGGCAAAGGATGACCATGGGCAGAGAAGGGGTGGGGTGGGAGGATGGGAGAACATAGGGAAAGCCAGGGGCAGAGAGGGGTGGGGGTGGGAGGAAGCTAGGGAAACAAAGGGAAGGAAACAGGGAGGCGGTACACAGGGGAGCAAGAGAAGAGGGGGATGAGGGAATAGGAGTGTCACTGGGATGCAAGGCAGCTGGGGTGGAGTGGAGAAAGGGGGGAAATGAGAGGGAAAGGAGGAGGAGAGCCAGTGGGGTAGAACAGAAAGTAGGGAGGGGAGAGGAGCAAGATTAGAGGGTAAGTAGAAAGGTGGAGGACTGATAAGAGCAGAGTAGATGGGAGTGGGATCAGGTCCCACAATCACAGTTGTTGTTTGAGGCTTGGTCCATATGGAGTTTAGATTTAAACAGTTCTAACTTTACTGCTTTCATAATGCCTATGTCAAGTGCATTGAGCCATAGTGGTGCGAGGTACTCATAGGACCATTAACCTTGCGTGGTTCATCAGAAGGGGATGCATAGGGTCGAATTGTTTAACCCCTGATGCATCTTGTGGTGTTAGGCCAGTTAAGGAGTCTGCAGTCCTGGAGTGGCAAGTCCAAGAGTAGATTTCTTGGTGAGAAGGCAAACTTGATACTGAATGCATCAATCAAGGTTGAGCCACCCCATCTGTGAGTATAGCTCACAGGTGTGGGTGAGGCGGGGTACTCCTAGGACTAGACAACATGATTTATTAAATGCTGTTCTGATACATTTTAGTGAGGATTGGGAGGCAGCTTCATAGACTGCTAGCCCATAGTCGATCACTGAGAGCACTGAGCTGTCTACTGCAATTTTTAGTGCTTCAGCAGTAAGACATTGACGATGTCTGTACAGTAGTCCCAGTTTTGCATTGGATGACTTTGCAACTGAGTCAGTTTGCTGGCTGAATGATAGGGTGCTGTCTAGTGTCACTCCCAGGTATTTAAAAGTTTGGGCCATTTCAAGGGGACAGCTCTGACTGTTAAGAATGTGAAGCTGGTGGGGAGTCACGTGATGCAGTGCACCGAGTAACACACTCCTGCTTTAGCTCCTACCCTCTGCTCCATTTTAAATCCATTTTGGAGGCAGTATAGCACAGTGGTCTAAGGATCTGAGCTGCAAATTTGGTGACATCCAGCAGACCTGACCTGGGTTTGAATCCCACAGCTTCCACTTGCATACTGTGTGACCCTGAGCAAGTCACTAAACCTCCTTGTGCTCCCAGGTCGCTCCTGTAAAAAAGCTTTCAGCTTAGTGTGCTATACCTGGTTAAACAACTAAATAATAAAAAAAAAAAAATCTATTATACAAGTCTTTATAGCAGCTTTTCTGTGGTTTTCCCGGGATAACCTGTGGCAATCCGGTGCTTGTTCTTTTGGAACCAAATGGAGATAGAAATGAAGAAGAGTTTGCCCAAGCATACTCCTCCTGCATCTCCCGAGAAGGCCCCGGAGAAGACTAAGGCCTCTACTACAACGCCATCGCAACCTACAGGCGCTACTAACCCAGAATCAGAGCCTCTTACTCTAGCTAGATTTTTGGATGA
The DNA here is from genome assembly GCA_016271365.2 of Neoceratodus forsteri. Taxonomy (NCBI): domain Eukaryota; kingdom Metazoa; phylum Chordata; order Ceratodontiformes; family Ceratodontidae; genus Neoceratodus; species Neoceratodus forsteri. The sequence goes on along the minus strand of CM057455.1, from coordinate 758,375,975 downwards.
GTTCCAACCCTTCAAAATGGAGCTTCAGTCGATCCTGGGTGAAATCAAAGCGATTTCTGGCACAGTTGAATCCCTGGCTCAGAAGACCTCTGATAATGAGGCCTGCATACGCTTGCTAGAACGCAGGCAAGGTCAAGCAAACTTGGAGTTGGTGGCCGTCCGGCAAAGAGTGACCAAGCTGGAGGCTAAAGTTGAGGATTTGGAAGGCCAATAGTCGTCGCAACAACGCGGTGCTGATCGGCCTCCCCGGAGCGTGAAGAGGGACTTGATCCGATTAAATTTGCAAAAAAGTCTGCTACTGAAGTCGCTGGCCCTTCCCCGTTTGGTAGTGATTATACTATTGAAAGAGCGCATAGGGCACTCCGCCCAACACCACCTCCAGGAGCCGCCCCTAGATCCTTTATTTTTCGTTTCCTAAATTATCAAGAGAAACAACATTTCCTGATCAAAGCTCATGAGGCTAAAGAAGTTACCTGGGAAGGTGCCAAGGTTAGAATCACCCAAGATCTGCCCCTGTCTATGCGCCAGAAGCGCACCTCTTACCATCCTGTTGTTGTTAAATTAATAGTAGCAGATATCAAATCTAAAGATGGCTTATCCTGCCAAGCTGCAAGTGCTTGTTGCAGGCTCCTGGCACGCATACAAAGATGTAGACGCAGCGACTGCTGGGCTAAAGGCTGCTTTTCCTGATCTTTTTGGCGCCTCTTGAAGCTGAGTAGGAACTATTCGTTTACTCAAGCTGTCTATCGGACCAAATTTGTTCGGGATGATTGAGATGGATTTCCTATCTTCCTTGCTAATAAAACTGCTGGCAAGTGAGATGAAAGAGTTTTTCCTGCCTTGGCTATCGGTTTGGTTTTGATCCCCTGTTAGACTGCACTTACCAGTTACAAAGTGCCTTTTTTTTTTTTGGATGGTCTGGTTTTCTGGTGACCGCTGTAACTACTTCCAGTAGCTCTGCAATGGACGATCAAGCAACTGCGGGAGCCTTGACCTCATAGACAACTCATTTTATAGGCTGACGGGTTTCCCTTCACTGCTGAAAGTCTGCCTTGGTCCCTCAGAGTCGTCGGTGGTGACCTTTACTCCTTTTGTTTGCAGAGCAAAGTGTGTCGCTGCAATATGTTGATTTTACTTTATAGCATACTCGGTAGGGGCGAGTGCCTTTGTTTATTTCATAATGCTGATGTTTCCTCAGCTCGGGGGTTCACTCTGTATAGAAATGCTACCTATGTTTCACTAGATGGTGCTAAAGACTGTGTTCATTTTCCTTCTAGAGTTTACATAATGGGCTTACTCGGGGTATTGAGGCTTGTTTTGATTCTGCATGAGGACAGGCTACTTATATGAGACAGCCTTTATAGATTTTGCCGGTTTGCCTATTTTCAGGTGCGGAGCTTATATATGTTTTCTTTTTTCCAACAGAGGCAACTAGCCTGAGAGTCGGTATATTGGACTGAATTTTTGGACTTTAAAGACTATTGCCTACTACTGAATTACTGTAGATGTCTCTGTACTGTTTATTAAACAAGTAGGTCGGGTGGGGGGCAACGGGGAAGCTCTGGTAAACTGTTCATCAGGTACCTAGCAATGTGTGGGTGGGTTAGGGAGGGGCTTGGGGTGTGGTCTTTGTTTCTGGGGTTGTTGTTATGGGGGGTCGTCTTAGCGATATGGGGGGAGGACTGGCTGGGTGGCCAGGGGGTGGGGTAAACACTGCTTATACCTAACAAGGCGTGTCAATGCTAGTGTTAAGAGATTTGGGTGCTTTTCTGTGACAGATGGTACTTGCATTCCAGTGGATGGCTAGGGCTATCAAATGTATTACTTGGAACATTAAAGGGGCCAGGCACAAAATTGAACAATATTCAATTTTGAAATTCCTAAATCATCTAAAAGTAGAAATTATGTTTCTACAAGAGACTCATCTCCTGAATGCGGAAGCATTTAAGATGAGACATCAACAGGTGGGGCAAATATTCACGGCACAGGGCACTACCCAGAGTAGAGGGGTCATGATCATGATACATAGATCTATTCCCTTCCAGTCTTTGCAGGAGATTACTGATCCTGAGGGCAGATTCCTACTTGTGAGGGGGAAACTCTTCACACTAGATATTCTTTTGGTCACTGTCTATGGTCCTAACATAGATACTCCGGAATTTTTTGTTAAACTGCTGGAAATGGTGCAAACTTTCCCTGACCTCCCTATATTAATAGGGGGTGATCTTAACTTGGTGTTTGACCAGGAGGTGGATAGATCGGGTCGGTCTCAATCTGGTCTCTTGCTCGCTCAAAGGGCTTTTAGGGATTTTTTGGACTCTGCTGGGCTGTGCGATGTGTGGCGAGTGTTACATCCTAATCAAAGGGATTACACTTTTGTCTCGCCAGTCCATGGTACCTCTTCTCGGATCGATTACATTTTAGCGTCTCATATCCTTTTACCTGGGGTTGTGGACTCTAATATTGTTTCGGCCCTGCTCTCCGATCACTCGGCTGTCACCTGTCAGCTCTCGTTAATGTCTTTACCCCAAAAGGGTAACAGATGGAAGCTTAATAACCAAATTTTAAAGGAACCAGATAAGGTAACCTATATAGCTTCTCAAATACAGCAATTTATGGCCATAAATAACAATTCCACGGGCCGGCCTGACATGGAGTGGGGGGCTCTCAAGGCGTACCTGAGAGGGATTATGATTGGAATTACATCTAAAAGGAAAAAGGAGAGGGATAAGGCCACTCAATTATTGCTTCAGATTAGGAATTTAGAGGCTAGTCTCTCCCCGGCCTCCGCTGAGGCCACTAGACAAGAACTAGCTAAACTTAAAGATGCCTACTTGGGCCTGCTTAGAGAGCAGGCTGAGTTTGCAATCTTAAAAACAAACGCAATGTACACAGACCAAGGTGAGAAGGCAGGGCGGTTGTTAGCCATGAGGGTGTAATAACAGGAATCCAGCAGGTTCATTGCCGCTGTCCATTCTTTAGAGGATAACTCACTTAAAACCTCTCCCTCAGGTATATTAAAGGAATTCTCCACATATTTTCAGGAATTATATGGTCCCATGCCTGCCCCTCTTCAGATGTACACCTGCAGGGGTTTCTGAAAGATCTACAATTACCTACTATGGTTGAGTCTCATCAATTTGCACTAACTTCCCCTATATCAGAAATAGAAATAGAAAAAATAATCCAATCCCTTCCATCAGGTAAAACCCCTGGCCCAGACGGGTTTACCGCCAATTTTTATAAAGTCTTTTCTAAACAGTTAGTGCCCATTCTGCTTCCTCTCTTCCATTTTCTCCTCTCGGGTCAAGCAACCGATGCCTCTCTTTTCGAAGCATTGATTATTTTATTGCCCAAACCTGATAAGCCACGTGATCAGGTTTCTAGTTATAGGCCGATCTCCCTTCTCAATCAAGATATTAAGATCTTAGCCAAATTGCTCACTGATCGGCTGAACCATGTCCTTCCTTCTATCCTAGGGGATGAACAGGTGGGATTCATGAAGGGCAGATCCTCAGCCGATCATCTCAGAACTTTTGCACACGTCTTCTCTGCCTCCAGGGATGCCTCCCTCCCAATGGCTTTGATGTCCCTGGATGCAGAGAAGGCTTTTGACAGAGTCTATTGGAGGTACTTATTTGCAACAATGGAGGCCTTTGGTTTTCCTGGAGAATTTCGGAGCTGGGTCCACTCACTGTACTTATTACCCTCTGCCAGCATTTCTTGCAATGGAGTGACCTCCGCCTCGATTAAGTTATCTGTGGGAACTAGGCTAGACTGTCCTCTATCCCATCTGCTCTTTAATATTTATTTAAAGCCCCTTATCCGTAGGCTGGTAAAGGCTAAAAACATCTTGGGCATTCCTTTAAATGATTATGAGGCTAAAGTCACGGCATACGCTGATGACGTCCTCCTCCAATTGTCCAACCCATCTACATCCATCCCCCCAATTCTCAAAATTACAGAGGAATTTAGTCAGGTTTCTAACTACAAGCTTAACATAAGTAAATCCCAGGTTTTCCCTCTTAATCATAAACTTCATAAGCACAAAATTACTACTCTGTCTGGCATGGAAGGCCAACTCTATTAAATATCTAGGCATCATTTTGTCGCGTAGTGTGTCCCATTTGAAGCAGCTGAATTTAGATTGCTTGGTACAAAAGATCGAGCAAGACCTCCAAAGGTGGTCCCTTCTTCCCCTCTCTCTTTGGGGCAGGATAAATCTGGTTAAAATGAATGTTTTTCCACGTCTTTTTTATCCCATCAATATGTTAAATATTGTACTGCCGATGTCCTGGTTTAAAAGAGTACATAGTATACTCTCCAATTTTGTTTGGGGACATAAAAAAGCGAGGTTGGCATACCATAAACTGGCTGCCCCTAAGGAGAGAGGGGGTTTAAATCTTCCACATTTGAGATTTTACTACTGGGCCAGCCAGGCTGCCAAGTATCTTAGGTGGGAGTTAAGAAACCCACCGATACCCTATGACTACACCCCACTATGGCTAAAGGTAGAATTATCCTTTATCAAACAATTTGGTTGTCTTCCCAAAGCGATGTTATACGTTAAATTACGTTCCCTTCCTGCAGCAATTAGGAATTCTCCCATCGCAATCTCGGTTAGGATCCATATACAATTATGTGCCTTCCTCAAATATGATAATGGCAGGGATATTTCCCAGCCCATCAATGGTAACCCCAACATTCAATTTAAATAACAAACCGTTACCATTTTCCTGGCTGCCTCAGTTAGGAGAGTGTCGGTTAGAGGATTTTATCCTATCTGAGGGGCAGTGGTCCTCCTCAGAGGATATTATGTATAAATTTAAGATACCTGGTAAGTGCATATTTAAGGTTTACCAGCTAAGGCACCTTTTGCAGCAAGTTTTTGGGGTTACTCCACTTCCCAAATCTCATGTCGGTTTCCTATCCTCCCTGATCCAACCAGCAGGCTTGCCCCATGCTGTGTCTAAACTATATAGTTTGCTCTTTGCCTGTGCATACCCCGATGATAATGCACCAGCTCATTACTGGCAAGCACTGTTTCCTGGTAAGGAATTTGGCTGGTCTCGTATTTGGTGTGATTGCCATAAATATTTGTTACAAGATCGACTCAGGTTGATGCAATTTAAAATCTTGCACAATATCTATTATTCCCCTCAGAAACTTGCTAAGCTGGGTCTTCTGTCCTCTCCGCTCTGTACAAACTGTAGATTGCAGACTGGTGAGCTTCTCCATATTTTCTGGGAATGCCCTAGAGTGGTATCACTTTGGGCTATGATTAAGCAAAGAGCAGATCCGCTATTAGGGATTTCCGATTTTGTTTACGCCCGAAATATGTGTATTGGGTGACTTCTCACCTGTCAATGTGGCATGTAGAAGGTGTTATATGGCATCGATTTCCTCGTCTGTCAAAAAAATTGTCCTTAGACATTGGAAAGATTCAGAGAATCTAAGTTATGTGGTATGGTTAGAAGAGCTTTTGGCCAGTCTTAGAACGGAGAGGACTATTGCAAGCCTTGCAAACAAAATGGACAAGTTTAGTAGGATTTGGGGCCCCTTTCAAGCTTTATATGCTTTGTAAATTTATAATTTGCTTCCTTTGATAGGTTACTTTGCACCTTGTCGGTATATTGCTGTGTTGGGTTTGTTGGGGTGGATGTGGAGGGGTGGGGGGAGGGGGCGGGGGGGAAATGATCCATTGTAAATTCTGTATATTGGTTGCATTGAATTGATACTTCCTTTTGTGGTTCATTCTCTGTTTTGTAAACTTCAATAAAAGTTGAATGGAAAAAAAAAAAAGAATGTGAAGCTGGTGAGTACAGTGTTCATTACGTGATGATGTGAATAGATAGTTCTGTTTTTTTGCAATTAAGGAGTAATTTGGATTGAAGGAACCAATGCTCTACAGAGGAGAAATTAGCCTGCATTTTTTTTTTTCCAAGCATAGTGGGGTCGGCATTGCATGAATATAGAACTGTGTCATCTGCATAAAGCAGAATGTGATTGTTTACAGATTGTGGAAGGTTGTTTAGAAATAAACTGAACAGTAGGGTGCCAAGGATAGAGCCTTGGGAAACCCCTGTGGTGACATTATGGTTTTCGGAGAAGGTGTCTTGTATTTTCACTTTTTATAACCTCCTGGTGAGGTAGCTCCTGAACCAGATTACAGATTCAGAGGAGAGGCCGGTAAGGAAGAGTTGATCCAGGAGCAGGTTATGGTTTACAGTGTTGAAGGCCTTGGTGAGGTCAATGTACGTAGCCCCCACCAAGATCCCTCTGTCCAGGGCATTGTGAATAAAGCTGGTATGCTCGACTAGAATGGTAGTAGTACTATGTTGTTTGCGAAGGCTGTGTTGTTGCTGGTATTGCAATTTGTATTTGTCTAGATAGTCTGTCAGTTGGTCAGAAAATATGTGCTCTAATGCCTTTGAGAGAGGGGATAAAATTGATATTGGGCAGTAGTTTGCAAAGTTGGCTCTGTCCTCACTTTTGAAGACGGGTGACCACTGCCTCCTTCCTGATCCATGGGAATTCACCAGATATCAGGGAAAGATTTAGGATTTTGGTGAGGGGAGTGAGAATTATGTCCAGGGTGAGTTTAACTAGTTTGAGGTCAAGCTGATCATTACTAATCCTGGAATTTCCGAGAGCTTTTATAAAGTATTTTTTAGCCTCGTGAGGGGTGATAACTCTGAGGTAGAAAGGCGGGTGGGCGTTTCATTGGATCCCTGGGTTTTGTGTGGGGAATATATCAGTTTCAGGGTTGGAGGAAGCTAGGAGGCAGCATGCAGCTGAGGTAGGTAAATGCCTTGTTGAAAACATTAGCTATGTGGTAGTGATCCTGTGTGGGATGACCCTCAATGTTCAAAAAGGTGGGAGGAGTTTTATTGGATTTGCCAGATAGACTTTATTTATTTATTTATTTTATTTATTTAAACAGCAGTTTGGAAAACCTTTGAGCCATAGGCTCATTTATGAAGGTACCTTGTCACAGTAAGACAAATGAAAATGCACAGTATAACAGTACAACACAGTATAACAGTAACTTAAGACATAGATACAAACAAGCTGGCACAGGTAGGATTGATGCAAACAATACCAGAGTTATGTTGTTCTTAGCAGCTTAGTAGTAAGCTTTGTCATAAAGTATTAGTACAGCTTTGACTAATGGCAGATTACAGCTTAGGATATTTAATAAGGTGAATTACGTAAGGAAAGTTTTGAAGCCGATATAGTTGGAGCTTGGAGATGGAAGGGGCAGTGTGCTGAACCAGGAGGGACCCTAAAGCTGAAGGCTCTTTGGCCGTGAGAGGTCCTAGCTCTAGGGCTAACAAGAGAGGTTTCCCAGAGGTCTGAGTATGAACTCAGTGGGACAGGCGGTATGGTGGTGGTCAATCCTGGTGGGGATAGCCCAAGGAGGGTCTTTGTAAGGGTACAGGTCAGATATTTGAGGCGCTGCGTCAAGATCAAGTACCAGCACTTTGGCGATACAGTGAACAGGTGTGTGTTAGCCTAGGTGCTCAGTAATTAACCTGCGGCCTTATTCAGAGTAGTGGGAATTTTATGAGTGCGGTCTGATCAGCAGCACCATACACGGCAGTCCATAGTCCACTAGGGACAGGATAGAAGCGAGTGCGATTCAAAGAGCCTCCGGGAGGCAGTGTTTATACCGATGTAAGATGCCCAATCGGATATTAGTGGCAGTGGCTAGGGCAGCGTTGTGTCCATGGAAGGAGAGGAGGGTCAAATGGATCCCTAGGTATTTATAGGAGGAAACTTGTTCGAGTGGAAAGAGGACCCAGAGTGAATAGAGGTTTGAAGTTGCAGGACTTGTTTTGAGTATGAGTGAAGAACATGGTTTTTGTTTTTTAAGATTTATCACCAACCTATGTTCCTTAGAACCAGCCCTCGCTTCGACAAAGGACTTCTGCAGCGAGTCGTGGAGGGCAATAGGGTTCGACTTGAGGCAAAGATGACTGCATCATCAGCGTACAATTGAATGTTCCCCGAGCAAGAGCATGGAAGGGTGTTAAGGTAAAGGGAGAATAGTAAGGGGCCCAGAATGGAGCCCTGGGGAACCCCAGAAAAGATGGGACAGATGTCTGAGTAGGTCCCATTAATTTTTACACGCTGTGAGCGGTCAGACAGATAACTGGTGCACCAGGAGATAGGCCCAGCAGCAAAACCAGAGAGAGACTAAGGGCATCAAGAAGGAGGGGGGTGGGGAGACCGTGTTGACAGCTTTAGAGAGGTCAGTGAAGACCGCACTAGCCAGAGAACCAGTGTCTAAGGAGGAGTGGAGAAAGTTGAAGAACTCTAGGAGGGCTGTGTTGGTACTGTGGCCCGCTCGGAAGCCATGCTGCTCAGGACATAGGACATTGTAGGTGGAGAGGTAGTCAGAGATTTGAGAGGCTACCACTTTTTCCAAGGCCTTGGAGAGAGGAGAGAGAATGGAGATAACTGGACTTAATGTTCTCCCAGAACCTATGGCTGTTGCCCCAGGAGTTCGTCAGCTCACTCTTAAAGTGATTGTTTTTGGCCTTACGTGTAGCCCAGGTGCACTTATTATAGGCGGTTCTATAATTCTAGTAGCCTGCCGGGGTGCAAGAGTTTCCAGCTTTGCACCACAGGGTATCTCTATGTTTCATGAGGGCTAGTAGCTGGGGGGTGATCCAGGGGCTGTTGTAATCATGGAGCTTTCATTTAGTATAGGGAGCATAGATATTACATACTGCATTAAACTTGTTTATGAAGCTTTTCAGGGCAGCGTTGATGTCAGAGTCAAGAAAGCTCCAATCTTGGAGGCTGAGGTGAGCTCTTAGAGCTTCCAGTTTGCCTTTCTTCAGGAGTCCGGAATTGACAGATTTGGCTGGCAGCTTTGGGGCCTTATTAGACTATTTGTATATTACTGGAGAATGGTCACTGAGAGAGTCCGGGAAAACTGAAATGGAGGTTACTCTACCAGGCCGCTTTGTGACCATCCAGTCGATTATGGTACCTGTGCCTGTCCTGTAATTAAGCCATGTAGGGGTGTCTATCAGTTGCATGAGACTGAGTATAGAAAGTCCTTACAGGGGCCAGCATCAGGTGAGGACCGGTTAATATTAAAGTCCCTGATCATTATCAGCTCAGTGTTTAGGCTCCGATCTGAGAGGTAGTCAGTCACAGATTTGAAGCCGGCAGCCTGTTGCTTTGGAGGAATATATACTGAGACTATAGTAAGAGTTTTACTGTTTGTGCTGAGTATTGCTTTAATGGCCATCAGTTGAGCCCCACATTTGGTGTTATAATGATTCAGCATTTGGCCCTGGATGTGGTTTTTGACATAGATAACGCACCCTCCTCCTTTTTTATCAAGCCTATCTAGTCTGAAATTGGCATACCCAGAGAACTGTACAGCAAAGTCAGGCACCCTGGGAGACAGCCATTTCTCTACCACAGTGAGGTAGTCAGGCTGGTGTTGCATGACCCAGACTTGGAGGGCGTTGATTTTTTTGCCAGTAGACTGCAGATATTTATCTATGTTATGGTTAGACCATTCTGTTTTTTATGTAAAGTTGTAGTGCATGACATTGCGCCTGAATTAGGGTGTATGTTCCCTGAGATTAGCAGGAGCAACCATGTTAGTCTTATTGCCTGCCACTTCAGATACGTTAGGGCCTGTGATATGCTGACATAGCAGGGTTTTTTTGTGCTCGTCACTTGGGTGGGCTAGAAGCACATCAATGATTGGTGGTGGGAGGGGATGCCCATAACAGCTACAGGGCTTATGGTTCCATGTAGTAGGGGTTATGTTGCTTAGGGTTGATGGTATCGGTGTACTAGTGGCTTTCGAGTTTTTCAGATTTTGTTACTGTGACATTTCAGTCTGGGGGCAGTGAATTGTAGGGTCTTTAACATTCTGAGGTGCACAAAATAAAGGGTCATATTCATAATGAGGTGCACATTTTGAAGGATCCTTTGCTGTTAAGGGAGCCAGAGCTGGCATTGAGAGTATAAGGCAGAGGGTTCTAAGGAGGAGCATATTGTCACCTACAAGGGGAAAAAAGGCAGGGTTGATTCTCAAAAGGGATTAACAGTGGGGGGGGCGCCTTGGGGGGATACCGTCTCTTGGGACCCTAACGGGTAGTTGTATTTTAAATGAAAGAACAAGGTCCACCTAGTGGTGGATCTGTATAAACTGCTAATGGGAAACTGGACACAAAAAAAAAAAAGCCTGTGCTGAATATTCAGGGTAGGGACAAGCACACTGCAGCTACAAATAAATTTCAACTCCAAAAGGAGTTTCAACTCCTTGCAGGGACTGCCTGGGGTTAGTCTTGGCACACTTTAACATTAGGCAAAACTGCAAAAATAACGTGGTTTTCAACTCTGGGATAAAACTGCATCTCACAAAACAGTAATTTTTACAATCTGCGTCTAACAGTTGGTTCTAAGAGCTAGCCTGGCTAAAAATCTTACAATCAATACAGTACATCCCCTCCTTCTCCCCATCCCCATGTACAGATGCCCTGTGGTGGCACTCTTCCCTCTTCCTGTACCCATGCAGAGACTCCCTATGGTGGCACTCCTCCCTTTTCCTGTACCCATATAGAGATTCCCTGTGGTGGCACTCCTCCCTCTCCCTGTACCCATATAGAGATTCCCTGTGTCTGGTGGCACACCCTGTCTCTCCCTATCCCCATATAGAGAGTTGCTGTGTCTGGTGGCACCCCCCCTCTTTCTCTCCCTGTCCCATGTAGAGAGTTGCTGTGTCTGTTGGCACCCCCCACTTCTCCCGTATCCCCATGTATAGGTTTGCTGTGTTTGGTGGCACCCCTGCTTTCTTGTATTGGAATCTATCAGACTCCACACATTAGGGAACAGTATTGATAGAGAGGAAATATGACTTAGCACAGTAGACATCAAGGACTGATATGCATACATACCTCACCAAGATAACCGTGAGTCATGAAGACAGGCATGATTGTCAATGCAGGGCATGTGACAGCCAGCCACCCCCACACATACTGTCAGAAAAAACAGAAATGGTGTTAGAAAAAACATTACTTTTAAGTTTGAAGATGCTTTCTACATAGATGCAGGCAGTACTGCTAAGGGCAGAAAATGACACCTGCTTTTCCAAATCTGTACATATGGGAATTCGAGCAAAAGTATATACTGGATACCAACACCAGTCCATTCTACATACACATAGGTATGTGAAAACGGTACATAGATGATGTGTGTCTAATTTGGGAAGGAGAAAAAGCACAGTTACGGAATTTCTCCATTTTCCTTAACAACAGGAGAGATACTGTCAAGTTCACGGTACGCACAGATATGAACTCAGTTCCCTTCTTGGATATGATGGTGGCCAGAGAATGTGATGTTCTCTACACTACCATATATCAGAAAGAAACGGACAGAAACACTATTTTAAAGGTGAAAGCTTTCACAGTCCCCATCTCATTAACAGTATTCCATATTCTCACAGGGCTCCCATATCTTCAGGGATTCCTGGATTTTACAGGGATTTGGAGCCATCTACAGGAAAATTCCTCCCATAGACTTATTTATTTATTTAAGAGTTTTACCAGGAAGGTATACTGGGCAGAGTACCTCTCGATTCCAGATGCATCCTGGGGGGAGGGGGAAAGAATGTAACAGCATTGAATAGTACACAGTATTTACATTACATTACAGCAACAACACAGGTACTATAGAGATACAAATACCGACATATGTACTATAACTTAAATGATGAGGCAAGCAGTTGGTACACAGATGGCAGTAGTTTAAATTAACTAGCTAGCTAGTCCAGTGGTTCAGCAACTCATCTAAGTCGTAAAGTGCCTATATAAAACTTGAAGGTCACACCCTATGGATACAAGAAGAATACTATGGCAATGGAGTGAGTGCAGGCCTGCGTATTGCAGGGAGTACACTGAGGGCCTGGGACAGGCACTTAGAGGTGTCGAGTGTGAGCAGTGCGGTATTTGGTATCACGGTGGGACTGACCGCAGGAGCAGATGGGGGGAAATGACTTAAGGAGCAGGTTACGCTCCTGGGTGTTATCTGTATGCCTAATGACTGCCAGTAAGGAGTTCTATAGTTTATGCATACTGTAATTGAAGGCGGCCTGCCCTTTGGCTGTGGACACATGTGGGACATGTAGAACCCGGGAGTCTGTGTTCCTGAGACAGTATGCCAAGGGGGGTTGAGCTTGGAGGGCAGACTCGGTGGGGGGGGGGACTGAGCCCAGAATTTTGTAGTTAGCCTCGCACCGTGGAGCTGTCACTAATCCTAGAGCGAAGGCAGATCTAGAGACTTGTAGAGATTGCAGTGGTGCATTGAGGGAGGGCACTTTAGGGTGAACCGGCTGAAGGAGTGGAAGAGAGGGTCGAGTCTTGCTAGGGTGGACTTGGGGACAGCGCTGTATACTACGTCTCCATAGTCAAGTATCGGGAGGATAATTTTCTGAAGGATAGCCTTGCGGGTTTCCTGAGGAATGCAGCCCCTGTTTTAATATAACGCACCCAGCTTGGGGTGCAATTTCTTATGGATTGAGTCGATGTGAACTGAGATGTTGAGGTGCTGGTTGAGCCAGACCCCAAGGTACCAGAAGGAGGTGCAGGCCTCCAATAGTATCCCATCTATGGTGTGGAAAGTGGGGGTGGCAGGGAGATGGAAGGGTCTCTGTCTACTACCGAAGGTTAGGGAGATGTTTTTGTGGGGATTTAGGAAGAGTTGGTTAGAGTGAAATCACTGCTGGACAGCAGTGAAGTCATCCTGAAGTCTAGAGGCCATTTCAGCGGTGGAGGGACCTGACACATACAGTGCCATGTCGTCTGTGTACATGTGTATGGATGTGTGTACACGTACCAAGGGCAGGTTGTTCAAAAAAATGTAAAACAGGACTGGGCCGAGGACCGAGCCTTGGGGGACGCCAGTATTTACAGGGAGGGGGGCAGAAGCATGATGACCAATTCTTACAGATTGAGACCTACCAGCTAGGTAGGATTGGAACCAATTGGTGCTGGTTGCAGAGCATCCTACATGTGCGAGTTTGGATAGTAGAAGTGTGGGAGACCATGTTGAATGCCTTGGCAAGGTCGACAAAGATAGCTGAGGAGATATGCCCATGATTCATACCCGTGAGGATGGTGTCGGTGAGTTGTAGCAGGGAGGAGATGGTGGAGTGTGATTTCCTAAATCCAGACTGGTAAGGGTGAAGAAAGAGGAGTCGAGAAAGGGGGAGAGTTGGGCAAGCACAAGGCACTCCTGGATTTTGGCTAGGATGGGGAGTAGGGAAATAGGGTGGTAATTACCGGGTGAGGAGGGATCGCCCCTTTCAGGAGAGGAATGACTGTGGCACATTTCCAATTGGATGGGACTGATTCAAGCCCGAATGAGAGACTGTAGAGCACGGTCAGAGGGGTGGCGATGGCTGGGGCAGACAAGTAAAGCATTTTGGAGTCCAGACCTGAGGGACATTTACCTTTAGTGGGGTTTAGTGCCCGCAGCAATTTTAGTACTTCGGTCGGAGTGACCAAACGAAAGGCGAATGACAGGGAGGTGGGTGGTTTAGGAGTGGATGGGCATGGGTGAGATTGGGGGAGTGAGGAAAGGAGAGAGGCCACACAACTTGTGAAGAAAGTGTTGAAAGCTGAGGCCACAGCACCAGGTTCAGTGATGATAGAGTCATCAACATTGAGGGCAGGGGTAGGGGGCTGAGCGGGGGGGGGGTGAGTAGTGATTTTATTGTTTTCCAGAAATTCACAGGGTGATTTAGGTTAGAATGGAAAGCGTACTCGAAGTAGTTAGCCTTGGCTGGTCATAGAAGCTTGGTGTAGGTGTTCTGGAGTGTGTGGTAGAGTTGGAGTGCCTCCAGGGTACTGTTTGCCTTATAGGCTTTCCATGCCTGGTCCCTGGCATGGAGTTGATCAGTAATATTGGCGGTGACCCAGGGCAGGTGGGCACCCCTTACATGGGTCCTTCTCAGCGGTGCACGGTAGTTCCATACAGCGAGGAATTTAGATTTGAAAAGGTCAAGGGCAGAGTCGATGGAGGATGCCCAAGGGATGAAGGAACAGTCCATGTTGGAGAAGTCATAAAGGAGCGCTGAGAAGTCGAGGGACTTATAGAACCTGGTGAGCAGTACCCGTGGGGTAGGAGCTTTGGGCCTGAATATTCTCCTTACCACGTAGATCATGTGATGGTCACTTAGTGAGTCCGGAAGGAGTCCTGACTCAAGAATACAGTGAAGGTGCGAGGTAAGGGCCCAGTCTAGTAAGGAGTGATTCTGGTATTTATGATTCAATCGAGTGGGTTCAGTAATTTGTTGGGATAGACTTAGGGAGACTACGTGGCTTTGTAACTTAGAGCTAGTGCTGGCGAGCCAGTTAGAGTTGAGGTCAGCAGGGATAATCAGCTTGCCCACTGATCCAAGCAGTTTAAGTGTATTCACATTGTCCATTATGAGTGGTATGGGGGTGTCGGGGTTGCAATAGGACCCAGCTACATATAAAATGATACTGAGTGAGGAAGTGAGAGCTTAATTAGTAAGGAATCAATGGACAGGGTGGGCAAGGACAGCTGGACAGGGGTGTAATGGAGGTGTGCAACGATGAACATGGCAATGCTTCCACCTCTTTTATTACCATGCCGGTTATGCCAAATGAGGGAGTAGCCAGGGATCGATAATTCAGCATCCAGATTGTGGGATTTTAGCCATGTTTCGGTTATGATCAGTATGTCTGGGCGCAGCATAAGGACACTAGGTTGTAGGATGGTAAGCTTGTTCAGGATGCTGCATATGTTTAGGTGCATTATTTTAAGACCCCGTGGTAGTTTTATAGGAGTGGAGGGATTGGGGGGGGGGGTTGGACCAGGGTTAAGCTCCACATAACCTGCAAGAAGAAGCAGCAGCGTGAGTAGCTATTTAGTTTTAGGCTTAAATCCTGGTGACTTGCTTAGGGCACAAAAAGTCACTGGACAGGTTTAGGAGGTCTGGATGTATAAGAAAATCTTAGTACTGTCACCCTAGCATGGAAGGAGGGTGGCAGGATGGATGCGCCAGGTATCCAGTTAATCAGGAGATGTAGAAGCAGTGGACCTGTGTTAGCAGTGGTGTGGAAGGGAGCGGGAGCTGCCCTACTGTCTATTAAGCTGGTGTTTGGCTGGGGGACAGAATAGGAAGAAAGTGGGAGGGATGTTAGGGGTGGGAAAATACACAGCATAGTGAAGTACAGTGGCATCTTATTGAAGTTGCTGTATTATAGGACGGCCACAAGTGGTGATAGCAGATAATCTGCTAAAGGGAAAGTGGGCTGATAGAAATTTATCACGTGATTCTCACAGCCTATATAAGGCTAAGTCCATCTAGGGCGGTGGCAGGGGTGGTGGAGCAGCCGGTGGTAGTGCCGAAGGGGTCTCAGTAGGCCGACTGAAATATCTGCAGCAGCATGGCATGACCGTCATACCTGAGTGCCCTTAGCACAGTGGGATCCAGCTTGGGGGAGGTCAGGACAAGCAGGGCCCTCACGGCCTCGTTGAACACTGGGGAAGAGGGAAAGGAGAAGAATTATTTAAACAGGTAAGCAAGCAGGAGAAGGAGCTCTCTAGTGCTAAGTTTATCCTGCTCGGGTTTCAATTTCAGCGTGGTCAGCTTTGCTCGCATTATTTGCTCAAAGTAATGCTGAGACCCAAATCGAATTAATGCTGAGGCACTGTAGTTTGATTTACATGGGACTTTAAATCGCGGCTGTGGGTGAGACTCTGCAGTTTGTATCAACAGGCAGTAGGGTGTACAGCAGAATCGGCACAGCACGGTTGGAATAATTAAATATTAGAGCTGATCTTAGTGTTAGGATATCCCTGCTGTAGTCAGTCCACTTATTTACAGGTTTACGAATAAATCACTACGCTTTTGTACACAGACAGGGTAAGATGTGGACCAGGCAGTTGCATCCTAATTCTGTTACACACAACAAGAGACAGCATGTTGCTACTACTGATTTGTTCAACATTTAAAATGCACAAGAATAATGGGTTTTTTTTTTTTTTTTAAATGTTCTGTGCAAGCCTGTTAAGGTACCTTGCAGTAGCAGTTTAACCTAGAGAGAGACAAGTCTAACAGAAGGCATGGCATGCAGACAGTTTTTAAAGCCCACCAGGAATTAAAGCTCCCTGCAGAATAAGCTAAATCTTACTAAAACTGCAACTTAATTAATTAAAGCTCCCAACATACAGTACGTAGCACTCAGGATTTTAAACTAGTAAAGGAGCACAAAAACTATTAGCATATCTCTGCCGACGGAATTGTCCGGGCTCAAAAAGGTGCTAAATTTAAAGTCCTTTGTTACCAGTAAGCCCACTGAAATATCTGCAGCAGCATGGTGTGGCCTTCGTACCTGAGTGCCCTTAACACAGTGGGGATCCGGCTTGGGGGATGGCAGGACAAGCAAGGTGCTAATGACCTCCTTGGACACTGAGTGCCCTTATCACAGCGAGGATCTGGCTTGGGGGAGGGCAGGAAAACCGAGGCCCTCATGACCTCCTTGAACACTAAGTGCCCTTAGCACAGCGGGGATCTGGCTTGGAGGAGGGCAGGACAAGCGAGGCCCTCATGGCCTCCTTGGACACTGAGTGCCCTTAGCACAGCGGGGATCCAGCTTGGGGAAGGGCAGGACAAGTGAGGCTTTCATGACCTCCTTGGACTTGCATTGCTTATACAGGAAAACAGAGCAATTTGGCTTCCATAGGAAATAATGTAATCTACAGGAAAACATAGGAAAATTGCTCTGGAGCTACAGAGAAGATGTCAACTCAGTTTGGAAACATTGTTGTCAATGTCTCAGAAGCAGGCAAAACTGCAAAAACGAAAGATACTTCAATGAGGAGAAGGAAATCCTGAGAAGCAGATTTACAAACAGGAATTCATTGATAGAGAAAGGGAAAGGGAAAATTGTTTAACCAGGAGAGAGAGGCACACTAAGCTGAAGCTTGTTTCTGGGTGCGACATGGGAAAACAAGGATGGTAAGTGACTTGCTCAGGGTCACACAGCATGCAAGTGGGGGCTGTGGTATTCAAACCCAGGTCTCCAGGCTTGCAGCTCATAGCCTTAAACCACTGCACTATACTGCCTCCAGTATAGCACAGATAGAGCAGAAATTAGAATTAACAATGCACCAAGAGAGGATACAATAATACAAAGACAGGAACAAAACATAATTGTGCTGTCCACTAAATATGTGCAGAATGACATTACATTCAGAAAAATAATTAATATTGGCATCTTTTCCAGCTGGAAAGCAAAACGGTACTGTACCTAGGTTCTTAGAACCACCACTTGTAGTTTTTAAAAGAAACAGCTTACTTAAAGATAAACTTGCACACATCACACATAGGGTTCCAAGCTCTCAACAAAAAAGACAGCTGCTGTTAAGTTCTTTGAAACCAGGTAATATGCCATGTGGAAAATGTACACAGTGCTCTGTGCTACAGAGGAACACAAAATTCAGATCTCCACACTCTAATGAACGATACAGTACTGTATTAAGAAAGCCATCACCTGTGACAGTGACTTTGTGGTTTATGTACTGAGTTGCCCGTGATCAGTACTATGCAGGCAAAACTACATGAGTTCTGAAGACAAGAGTATCAGAGCACAAGAGCACCATAAAAAGAAGAGATGAACAATCCACAGTGGCAAGGCATTTAAATGAAAATGGACGCACACCAGCCTCATTGAAATTTTGGGACATTGAGATAATTAAGGAAAAAATGGTGGAAGAAAAAAATAGAAAATTATTGAAATGTGAGACCTAGTGGAGCTGCAAGCTCAGGACTTAGAAGAAAGAAAGGGAATGAATAAACAACTAGATTAGACTGTTCTTTTAAATTATTTGTTGTGAGATGATTGTTTCAAGCGTTCCAGGCACAGTCTCTTTGGAGTTCCTTATGCTTACCCTCAGTGTAGTTACAATTTTAGTCCACTTAAAACTACAGTGTGTAGAGTTAATTATCAAGTTATGTCATCAGGAAGTCTGCCAGTCCCAGAAATGAGCATCATACAACCTAGTAAGGTAAAAGGTATTCCTACATTTATTTGGCATAGTAAAGCTTTTAATAGCACTACAAAGACATTAATTTATCACACCCATCAAAAGATCTTTAATAATGAACTTAGACACTGTGTAGTGCAGATGCATTAGTTTTAGTGGGCTGGCAGTATAGCCTAGAGGTTAGAGTAATGCGTTGTGAATGACGTAGGTACATCCAGCAGACCTGGGTTTGAATCCCACAACCTCACCTCACATACTGTGAGAGTCGGAGCAAATCACATAACCATCCCAGTGCTCCCAAGTTGTCCCTGATAACAGGCACTGGTGCCTAGTGGGCTTTTCCTGGTTACCAAAGAATGAAAAACTAAATGAATATTGATGATATTTCTTTAACACACAATAGTTCCAGTAAGACCCATATTAAACAAAAACATTTTTTGGTTGTTTGGATTCTAGCACATAGTACAAGTCATTTAAACACATAAGCTCAGATATTCAAAGTGGTTACGCCTGGTGCAACAGAGTTGCACCAACACAACCCCACATTGCGCCCCAGCGGGATATTGAAAGGGCTGCCCGGCACAGCGCAAATCCCGATGTGCCAGGGCTTCACGTAATCGTGACATGCAGCACAGATACAGGGACGCAAATGCACATGCGGCACATCCCCGATATCCAGCCCGGATGTGTAGCACATATGCTGGTGCAACCCTGCATTGCATCAGAAGAGGGGCTCAAAGTTGAGCCCGGAAAAGCAAGGAACAAATCCTGGCCACCTACAGGTGGGCTGCTGTATTGCAAGGCGCAACACAGCAGCCGCCCGCTGTGGGTAGCCACACGCCCACCCAGAACACCATCCCCAAGCACACACAACCCTGGTGGGCTAATGGAACCCACCCCACCTGTAGCTGCGATTGCATGGTATATGTTAAGAAATACATCCCTGGTAACCTAGTGGCCCCACGTGTCCCCGATTCCCCGAGAAATAAAAGCCATGACCATCCTTGGTGGTCTAGTGGTCCCCCTTCCCACCTGAGTCCCCAATTCCCCAATCAATGTCATTATGACCGTCCCTGGTGGTCCAGTGGCCCCCCCACCCGTTGCCATGATCGCGGTAAAACCCCATAATGAAATACCTTGGTGATCGAGTGGCACCCTTCCCACACAGCCCCTTGCCCACCCTGCCCTCCACCGTCATCAGCAGGCAGCAGCATCCCACCCGCATACCGCTTGACCGCCCGCCGAATGACAGGTACAGTATGGTCTGTAAGCCCATTGGTCCCTAGTGTGGACCAATGGGCTTGCAGGGCATACTGTACTAGACAGTCCCAAATCTGTGAATGAGTGACTTCATTCACAGATTTTGAACTGTCTATACAGTATGCCCTGCAAGCCCATTGGTCACACTGAACCAATAGGCTTACAACCCATACTGTGTCTGTCATTGGCAGGTAGCTGAGTGGTATGCGGTTGGGATGCCGCCTGCCGATGACGAGAAACGAGGTAGGCAAAAGATCTGTATTGGTGGGAGGGTAGAGGTGCCACTGAATCACCAGAGCATTTCATTACAGGGTTTTACCACACCGTGGCAATAGGGGGAGGCCACTAGACCACCAGGGACGGTCATAATGACATTGATCAAGGTTAATCGGGGCTCGGTGGGGGGACCACTAGACCACTAGGGATGGTTATGGTTTTTATTTCTAGGAATCTGGGACACGGGAGGCACTAGACTACCAGGGATGTATTTCTTAACATATACTGCACGATAATGACTACGGGCCAGGGGATGCCCCTGGATCCCTACTGCCCACGTCATGCTGTGCAGAGGGCCAGGTGCAAGTCGTTGGCTGTTCTGTGCAAGGCTGGCAAATGGAGCCTTAATGACGTGTAAATGGATCCATTTGCACCTTGCATATATTATGGCCTCATCTGCATGCCCATGATGAAAATCGCGGGTGATGCACCTAGCGCAACTACACTTGTGCTGGTGCATCCCCGTGCTCCCTACCTGTGGCTTGTGCAGGCACAGTGCCACTGCAACATGCACAGTAAGTGCGCCGACCTTGCCATATTCAACGGTGCTGCGCCATGGTGCATCACCGTTGAATATCACCTGGTCCTGGCCCAGGCGCATCCCAGTTGCGCTGCACCCAGGCTTGTGCCACTGCCCAGCGCAGTCTGAATATCTGGGCCATACAGTACCTGGGAGGCCAGAAAAGCAGTTTTTCCAAGTTTTTAGTCTCCAAAGGGAGACAAGCCCCTATACTTCTGAGAAGTCAGTACTAGCAAGGGTGTAATAAATGTTTTTCATTATTAGGTAACACTAACAGTTTTTCACTATCTTTTTACAGCTACAGCCAGATTAATTATCAGTGTGCTTTTTTTCCCAAACTTTGAAGGTGCCTATTACAGCATGGTCACAACTAAGTCACACATGAGTAGCATAGATAATTTCACAGAGGAGGTAATGTTTTTTTAAGGGAATTGCTACTTAGATTATTGCAAGATAATTGGATATGCTGTAGAAAGGAATTGGTCATGTTGTATGCATTGTTTTTAACTGCTTGGACAAATGAGCATAGAGGCATAAATGATACACAGTTCACTAGCAGAGTTGCACTTTAAATTGCTGGTTTGGCATGTAATATGTCGCAGTGGTGGAGATATTTGCATGTTTTCTTAAGGTGGTCTGCACCAGAAGGGTGTCAAGTTTATTTGACATGGTAAAATGATGTATGTATATCTATATATTTATGCAATGGGGTGGACATAAATGATTCACCCATGTTGTTTATGTATTTAAATGTTTTAGCAGGAAGGCACACTGAGCAGAGTACTGCTCGACTCTAGGTGTCTCCTGGAGCGGAGGAGCAGTGGAGAAAAAGCACACATGTATAAATGTACAGCACACATCTAAATAAATATATACAGAAAACACACACACACACACATATATATATATGTGTGTGTGTGTATGTATATATATGTGTGTATATATATATATATATATATATATATATATATATATATATATATATATATATATATAAAACTATATACAAGTAAAAATATATACACTCTGAGAAATTAACTGGGATAGGCAGTAACACAAAGAATCAACAGTTAAAAATACTTTACTTTACAACGCTGTCGTACAGTAGCATATTAGCACCCGAGTCAGCAAATTACAACATTCAGTTGGTTGGAGAGAAGTGGGTTAGGCCCAACTAGCAAAGGCAGAACCAGGGATACTCAAAATCAGAGCTTGACATAAGCTAGACTTAGCCACAGTCACAGGTGGAGTGGGGATGCGCTTTAATGTGGGAATTGAGGAGCTGGGTTGAGGACATGTGCTGGATGTCTATGGGAAGGGAGTTCCACAGTTTAGGCATGCGAAATCAGAAAGCTGCTTGATGAGCAGATGAGGTAATGAGTGGTACAGCCAGAAGATGGGTGTTGAAGTTCCTGAAGGGGTATGCAGGGATGGGTAAAGGCTGTGATAATAGAGGCAAGGTACAGCGGTAATGATTGGGACTAGAACTTGGCAGTGAGTCCCACACAATGGGACTGTCTACGATCCTGGAGTGAGGGGAGGATGAGAGTTCTGTAGAGAGCACAGTGATGAGCGGAGGGCGGACATGTTGTAGTGGCAAACGTTGCTGAAGGCAATTACGGCATTGGCAACATGCTGCCTGACATTAAAGTGCTAAGCATTATGTTTCCCAGGAGTTACAGTGCCAAAGCACCCTCCCGGGAAACAGTAATTTTTTGTGGGGGACTTTGCCCCCGTACCACCCTATGCAGGGGGCTTCACTGCCCGCACCCGTCGAAACTAAATATAACCTCTTCAAGAGCGGGCATGCCCCAGAGGTGATAGAAAATGTGTGGGGGCAATGGGTGACAAGAGTGAGGGGCGATTTAAAACCAAGATCGCCCCTTTCACTGTAGCCCTTGTTGTGGCACTATAATTGTGGCAACAAAATTCAGTCGTCGTCCTAATGCATACAGACATGGATGGAGTGTGATAAATCTGTTTATCTGAGTAACTGTGTACATAAATGTTGTTTATGTACACTGTACATCAAACTTTGTTTATGTACATAGTGCTTACGTCACATGCCTTTTATCTACACAGATTCTATATCACAAGTCTCCCCTCCCCCCCAGCCGTCTGCCACCACTACTTCCCCTTCATCTACAAGAAATGGAAAGTACCATTTATGTTCCTTCCCGGTTCTGCAGCACTGCCACCACCACCACACCTCCCTGCTTTTCAACTCCAACCACAACCTAAACTTCTGATCTAAAAACTTCTACCACAGAATTAAAATACCTTCTCATAGATTTGATATCACGTCTGTATTTCTTTTGCCACTGCAGTCTCTCACTGCTGCTTCACATTCTCCACTTTCCTCAACTTCTTCCTTTCCTCCCCCGACACCGATGCAAATACCTGGAAACAAACTCCAGACTTTAAAAAAACAAAACACAACTGTCCACCAGCCATATAAATCTACAGCACCTCTCATTCTCAATATACATGAACGGCCCTGGGAAGTGGCAGCACTCACTAAGTGCAGTCACCATGTTTCCTTCACCATTTTCAAATCCTGGTCACTCCACCGATCAGTGGGTACACTGTCACATCAATGCTGTGACCAAACACACCTCCTAATAATGGCCATAGCATCCAGGAAGTGGAAAGAATCTATGGCACAGAAAAATCCCTAAACATCCCAACAATTAAAAAAAAAAAAAAAAAAAGAGAGAGAACTAGACACACTATAAATAATTTAAATTGTCACACAAGGTCTTCCCCTATTGCAGAAATGAAATATGTCATTAACTGTCACTCATGGCTCTGCCACTCCTGAGTTACTTGAGGTCAATGGCAACTACACAAGATAAATGCTTTATCACACAGTCCCCCCCACCCCCGGCATATCATATATATATATATGAACATTTCTTTTTAGAAATTGCATATGGTTTAGCATTTCAGAACAGAATCCGTTCTGATCTCAAATATACACTTTGTGGTGTTTAAAGGAGTTGAGTAAGTTTTGTGGTGCAGGTTTGCCAATGGTTCAGCAAGCAGTATGTGTATACCTGACAAATTTATTTTTTGTATATTTTTTTTTCTTTTATTGGATACTGCCTATCCTGAGGAAGTAGCATTGCCATGAAATACAAAATCACACATACCCCCATAATGCAAAGCACCATGGGCTGTGTATGCAAATCACCACAGAATATTATGCTTGTTCAGCTTTAAGCAGAAATGCATGGTACCAAAAAGTCTCTGACACAGTCTACAAAGGATGCTAACAGAAGACACATACATGTGTTTCATCCTACCAGGACTCATCAGTGTGCCTCGTCTGTGTGACAACCCTGTGGAATGAACCAGCTACCCTAAGATGATCTATCTGGGTTATGTGGTGGTGAACCCAATAAAAACAAAAAACAAGCTAAAAGACAAAGAACCTCAGCATGCAAGCACTGAGGCAACGGTTACTCCAATGGGCACTGGCCCTTATTGCCATGAAATGTCATCGTTTTAGGTGGAAGATAAGATAAAGTGAATTTTTTATATACATAGGAGTTGAACCTTCAGTGTTAGTATTTTCTGTAGCCCCGCTTCCTCCTCGTCCCCAAGTAAAGATTCCCTGTGTGTTGTGGTACCCCCCTCCCCACCATATCCATGTAAAGATTCCCCTGTTGCCTAGTGGAAATCTTTCCCTCTCCCTGCACCTGCACTATGCAGAGATTCCCTGGTATCTGTGGCAGCCTGTTCCTCTCCCAGTACGCATGGAAGTGTCTCTAGCATCCTGTGGCACCCCATCCCTATCACCTTGTAATGTTTCCTGACGGAGAGAGTGAGAAAAATGAGAGAGCGAGCAAGAAGAAAGAAAAGAAGATGCAGATGAACTGACTGGAGCTGGTACGTTAATTTGAAATTGTGAATCTGAATATGCCATACATGGTGACTAGTGACACATATGAGTCAGCCTTAGGGAAACAAATTTAAGCATCCCGCTAGTCATATTAACCTCAGCCAACAGCTGCTTTTTTTTTTTGTTAAAATATGTCACTGCACTGCTATGTAGTGACACAAATAAGTTAGCCTCAGGATCTTTATCACTAAATTTAAAAATATTTTACTAGCACCGCTAAACAGAATGACAGTGTTGAGAAACATTTCTAAGATCATTTCAAAAGTCTATAAGCAGTATAAACATGGAGAGGACTTCTGGGTTACACACCTTGTGCTCCTGCTCACAAATAAAGTGTTAGATGTTTATGCCAGATTAAATGGTGAGGACTCTAGTTCACATGTAAGCAATAATACCCACCAGGGTCGGTTGTATTGGGATATACTGAAATGCCCAGGGGTTTAATGAGACCCGACACCACAGGTGGAGAGCCTTAGTCCCTGGAAGGTATGGTATATCCCAATACCACCCATTTTGGTGGGTATTACTTCACTTATAAAATGTGCTACATGTCTCATTTTTTGATAGGATTAACAAAAAAAAAAAATAATAATGTGCTAAAACTGTGTAAAAATCTATTTTTAGTAATTTTTTGGGTAAAGTAGTCCCTCTACTGGTATACCTGCCAGTAGAGGGCACTGTAGGGTTTGATGCCTGCTCTTTAGATTCGAGGCTTGAAGTTGTCCTCTCCCAATGTTTGTTTTCAGCTATTACCCCCCTCCCTTTGTTACCCCTTTGTGTTGTAAATTCTGATCTCCCAACTGCTTTGTGTTCTGTGTGCTTGTTAAACTCATCTTGTAGTGCCTTACTGTACCTCTGGGTCAAGAATGACACGAGTGGTACTTTCTTAGATTATGCATCCACATATGAAGGTGTGCTGCCAGTGTGTGGACGGTGAATGGAGAATCTTGTGGCGACAGGGAAAGTGGGTGGGCAGAGACAGGGACAGTTCTTTTGAATGTGGAGGGGAAGGCTGAGAAGGTGGGTGGCTATAGGATGCTGCGTTGAGATATTTTGCTTCTTTTGTTTTTGTTTTTTTTACTAAGAAAAGAAGAGAAATAAAGTATTGTGTCACTTTATGTTGGCAACTCTGCTCTGGAAGTGTTATAGTAGTGCTGAGCATGCGACATGCTAGCGCTACTGCATCATACAAAAAAAATACTTTTTTCAGGGGAAAAAGAGTGGTAGTGGTTTTATTTGTGGCATGTTGGGTTTTTCATTTGGTGGCTAATAGTGCTTGGTGCTGGTGGTCGCGGTGGGAGTACTCGCTAAGCAAGTGGGGGGGTCACTTGCTAAGCCACAGCAAAAGTCTCAGTTGTAAACTGAAAATCCAAAGTGGCACAGTGTTACCAACTTTGGTACTGAGGCAGTCTGTGCTGGCACTTTTTATTTCCTGGTCCTCTATTGAAAGTCGATGTACTCCCTGGCATGTGTTCTAGCCAACCAGAGGCCAGGAAATAAAAAGCCTATTTTCTAACAAATGTTAAAGAATACTTTTCTGAAAAAGTGTGAACTGACACCACCAAATTACAGACAGAGCTGTGAAAATACTACAAAGCAACGTGATGTTAGCTAGGCTGAATTTTCAGCTGAAATGTTCATGTATTTTATATGACAGCAAAAACACTGCCCAAAACCTAATTATTTCCACCCATTACTCTCCTAAAATACTTTATACAGTAGAGTAGTTCAGTTAATGCTGTCTGCTGTCGCCTGTTGGTGAGTCACAGAATTACACATGAAATACATAGAGAATAATATTCGGGTTACCATGCACAAAACACGGCTATGTTTCTATCAAAGGGTGGGATGACATCAAAGGCCTTGAGATCAACGCCTGAGAGGTCACTATGATGTCACCTCAGACCAACATGGAAACGTAGCTTTGTTGTGCATGGTTGAACATAAATTTTTTTCTTTATTGTACATGTCTGTGTTAAATGGCAAACAACAAGATAAGACTGAAAACCTTCTGTGAGATTTAAGTAATAGCTACATGAGCAGGTAAATATTTCTAGTAGTCCATCTTTTAACAGACAGTTCACCAGGGGTGTCTGCAGTCTTGCTGTTATTTTTGTTAGGCGGACTGTACAGTACAGTATAGGTAAGCATGAGGTACCTTAATAGACATTATAAATTATGACTTACAGTACTTCTTAGCCAATCAGGGCTGTTTATTTCAGGTACTCTCATGACCACAGGAGGGTGACTCATGCATATAGTTCTAAAATTCTGAAGTTGTCTTTTATTTATTTATTTAAGAGTTTTATCAGGAAGGCATGCTGAGCAGAGTACCACTTGATTCCAGATGCATCCTGGGGACAGTACATAAAAAAAAAAAAAAAAAACATAGGGAGAAAAAAATAAAGATACACTAATACAGTAATGGAAAAATCATGGTGACAATAGTACAGTATAGCAGTGTAAATTAGGCAGGATTATACAAGCAAGTAGTGCAGCCTTTACAATGATGCACTAACATGGGGTGGGGGGGAGTCATAAGACCAGTGCTTGACATCATAAGATTGGTAAAGGTTTGGAATAAAGAGTGGCACAGAGTAAATCTCTGGTGATGGGAGGCAGTATAGCACAGTGGTTTAAGGTTCTGAGCTACAAATCTGGTGACATCCAGCAGATCAGACCTGGGTTTGAATCCCACAGCTTCCACCTGCAGATTGTGTGACCCTGAGCAAGTCACTTAACTTCCCTGTGCTTCCAGGTCATACCTGTAAAAAAGCTTTCAGCTTAGTGTGCTAGTCCTGGTTAAACAACTAACAAAAAAAAAAAAAAATCAGGGGATAGGTAGTTGGCGTGGAGCTGCTGATGTGTTAGACGCATGAACAGATGGGTGAGAAATGAGCTGAGAGAAGACCATTGAGGTGTTGTGAAGAAGAGGTGAACTGAATGTCTGGGGGGAGTGAATTCCATAGTTTGGGCAAATGGTAGCTGAAAGCTGCTTGGCCCATCGAGATGGATCTGAGGGGAATATGTAGCAGATGAGTATCATTTTGCCTAAGCCTGTAGGCTGGGGGGGTGGGGGAGTAGGCGGACATGACCGAAGAGAAGCAGTAGGGCAAGGATTGATGCCAGAACTTAGCTGCGAGGCATACACAGTGAGACAATCTGTTGTTCTGTAGAGAGGGTAGTCCCAAGGACTGGTAGAGGGTACAGTGATGGGTGGAGTAAGGAAGTTCGAGGGCAAGGTGACAGAAGGAATGGAAGAGGGAGTCCAGTCTGGTCAGGGTGGACTTGAGGGCGATATTGCAGACCACATCTCCATAGTCAAAAACTGGCACAACAATTGTCTGTACAATTGCTTAGTGGGCTGGCAGCGGGATGCAACCCTGGTTATGGTAAAGTGCACCCAGTCTGGGGTGGAGTTTTCTATGGATGTCATTGATGTATACCGAAAAGTCAAGATGCTGGTCAAGCCAGACCCCAAGGTATCTGAAGGAGTTGCAGACCTCCAACGAAGTTCCATCAAGGGTGTGGTAGGTTGGGTGGGGGAAGCCGTGAAAGTCTCTGCCTAGTGCTGAAGGTCATGGAGACTGTCTTCTTGACATTGAGGTAAAGCTGATTCTGTGAAACCAGAGAGGTACACTGTTGATGTCCTGTTGCAAAGTGGTTGCCATATCAGCAGGGGAGGGACCAGATGGGTACAGCACAGTGTTATCTGCATACATGTGAGTGGAGGTATGTGGGCAGGCAAAGGGCAAGTCATGTAGGAAGATAGAGAACAGAAGTGGCCCCAGGATTGAGACCTGTGGCACCCCCAACGAGAAAGGGAGAGGATCAGAGGTAGAGTTGCCAACCCCGATAGACTGCGTTTGGCCAGCCAGGTAGGATTGGAACCTGTCAGTGGCTGAGCTAGGGAGCCCTGCACAGGTGAGCTTAGTCAGGAGGAGGGAGTGGGATACTGTATCGAACGCTTTTGCTAGGTCAACAAAGATGGCTGAGGTGATCTTCCCCTTGTCCGTGGTAGAGAGGATGTAGTCCGTGAGCCTCAGCAGGGAGGTGGTGGTGGAATGATACTTCCTGAAACCAGACTGGTAAGAGGTGTAGAAAGGAGTGGAGTTGAGGAAGGAGGAGAGTTGAGAAAGTACAAGTTTTTCTTGGATTTCAGCCAGAATGGGAAGAAGGGAAATAGGGCAGTAGTTTCCCAGGACAGAGGGGTCACCTCCTTTGAGGAGAGGGATAACTGTGGCGTGCTTCCACTCAGCCAGTACCGAGGCTAGAGGGATGGATAAGTTGAAGAAAGCTGCAGTTGGCATAGTCCATTTCTCACACAGAGGGTTCTCTAATTTTTGACAGAGGCAAATAATTTGATTTTAAATTCTAGCTTCAGTTTTTAAAAGCAGAAATCTTCAAAATGATTTATAAGATTTAACATGCTTTATAATATGTTTACATATACAGTTCCTGCGTCTCCTATGGTTATGAGGGTTTCTTCTCAAGTTGCCTGTGTGCCAGAACTGCTCAGTTTTGCTTCATAGTTCAGATATCATAACCTCAAGGCCCATTTCCTGTGACTGTCAGTACCTCCTCCATCACATACTCAACTCCTGGGTTCCTATGCCCTAGGTGTATGATTTTGCACTTTTTGGTATTGATCGCCAACTGTCATGCTCCCGACCACTCTTCGAGTTTCCCAAGAACCCTTCCTATTCTCTTCACCCCCTCCTGAGCATCTACCCTATTGCAGGTTTTGATATCATCTGCAATAAAGGCATTCCTTCCCTTTCAGTTCTTCTGCAATGTCACTTATTAAAATATTGTAGAGGATCAGTCCCAGCACTGAACCCTGTTGAACCCTGCTGGTCTCTCTGTCCCATTATTAGAGTGAGCAAACCCAATTCACCATTTTGGATCCCACCCCTAGGCTGCTTAGTTTCTTTTTCAGCCTCCTGTGTAGCACAGTGTTGAAGACCTCATTAAAGTCCAGATAGGCCACTGCCCTTCCACGATCTATTTCCTTGATCACCCACTCAAAGAAATCTATCAGATTTGTTTGGTATGAGCTCACCCCCACAAATCCATGTTGCCTGTGGTCTTGTAACCCACTGGATTCAAGATTCTCTACCATTCTTTCCTTTAGCAGGGTTTCCTTTAATTTCACCACCACTGAAGGAAGATTGGTTAATAGTTGCTAGCCTCTTCCTTGCAGCCGCTCTTATGTAAAGGGACATTGTCAGTACTTCTCCACTCCTCTGGAACAATGACTGTTTCCAGCTATGAATAAGGCTGTCAGTGGGGCATTTAGCACCTCTCTGAGTTCTTTTAGAACTCTTGGGTGTATTGCATCCGGTACCATAGACCTTCAGAGCTACAAGTCTCTTCTGTACGCTTTCATCTGAAAATGGACTTGTTTTCACCTCCCCCATGTTCCTGCCACTCCATGGTGTCCATCCCCCATCCACTGTGAAGACTGAGCAGATGTATCTGTTTAGGATGACAGTTTTTTCATGGTCCTCTGCTGTGCAGTCTTCCCCTTCACCATTCTAATCCTCACTATCTCTCCACTTGCGTTCCTCTACTCGTATGTATCTAAAGAAAGTCTTATTACCCTTTGTGACCACTTTGGTGAAGCTTGCCACTGTCTGCGCCGTTACTCCCCTTACTGCCTTACTTGCGTCCCTCTGCTTTACTAGGTATACCACCCCGCCCTCCTTCCTTTGCATTTCTTTATACCAACTGAAAGCCATCCTTTTTTCCTTTATCATCTTTGCCACTTTCTTAGAGAAACATAATGGTTTCTTTTTCCTTCACACAGAGGTTTGTTGCTTTATTTATGACCTCCCTTTTTTTTCCCCACTATTCCTCTACCCCTTCCTGGCAATCCCCCCCCCCACACACACACACACACACACACTTCAAGACAGTTTGTGAGGCAGTCCCCCGTTTATTTAAAATATATCCTCTTAAAGCCCAGGACCCTTGTCCATGTGTGGTTATCCTCTGTGCCTGTCTTAATGTTAATGTACTGTTGGGATTGCTGTTATTCAGATGACGCATTAATTCAAGGTCCAGTCTGCCTTTTCTGGTGGTTGTTTGGGTGGAGGTTGCAGATCCCATGGCACTTCTGGAAATCAGTGTGAGAATTCTCCCAGTAACAGGTGGTATTGTCTAACCCTTATTTCCTACACAACAAAAACTAGCACAATAAATCAATAAATACAGGTGTAAGTACAAGCAAAATACAAAGATGTACAATCAGTGGATGGATGAATAAAACAAATACAAGCAACTGCAGACATGCAGTACAACATAATTAAAAGTACAAGCATGCACTGAGTGATATAGTGCAAAATGCAGTAAGGAGAACAAATTTGAAAATAAATATTTGAGTACTGTACCTAAGCATGGGAAAACCGAAGCAGGAGTAATCAAAAGAGAAAACTCAGAGTAGAGAAACTAGTAGTATTGCTAATGGGTGGTATGTGAGTGTTTAATTTACAGTCAGTGATGACAATTGCAAGGTTTTCAGAATTGCTCAGAAATCCTACCAGTTTTGCCACTCACCAGTTCCAGCATCCATAGTCAGAATTCTCATGCTTTAGGCTTATAAAACAGAAGGAGCACTCTGTTTATAGACAGATTGACTCTGATCTCGCAAGAAGGTACAAAGTTTAAACTATGCAAATATTGTCCTTTTCAATCTCATCAGGTAGCCTTCCGCCTCCCACACTGAAGGATTAAACAGCCCTCATCCCCAACATTCCATGAGAAAGTGCTCCCATGTCAGGCTCTCCACAGGACTTGAGCTAAATGCCTTGTCCCACTTTGCTACCCAATACTATCCCATGGCACTTCAAAGTGTTACTTTCTGAGATGTGTCCAGTCTGGGGCAGTTTGAGTAATTAAATACTAATCACCCCATCAGCTCCTTCCAGCACCTCGGCATCAGCGGTATGATATAATGATGACTTGAAAGTACAACAGAAAAAATAAATAGGGTTTTCATCATCTCACAAACATGTGAAACTGTCACATCCCCATTCCACTTGCTGTAGGATTGGATTTTCTGCTCATGCTAGCTGTTCAGTCCATGCACTGAGTTTTTCCTTTCTGACTTGTCCTTCACTCCCCCAAGCCCTCTCTCACCCATATAACAATGTTAGCTGCCAGATGATAGCAATGGCTGTGAGTTTGAGTTGCTGTAGGAAAGCCACTTAAAATGGAACCTGGGTTGCTTTTTTTTTGTTTCGCGCAGAGTAAATAAAAAGAAAACTTGCTCTTAAACCAAATGGTTTTGCAGCATTGCTGTACTCTGTTAAAGGAATTGGTTCCACGTTGACCTTTGCCCCCAAAGAATCCTCAGGAACCCTGTTGCATACCTGTGCCACTACTAAGAACTGCTTTTTGCTGGCTGGTGGCATGAGAAAGGTGTGTGATTGGGCTGTGTGGAGCCAGCAAGTGTCTAAACACAGATCAACACATAATCTAGCATGTCAGCTCCATCACTTTTCCCTGTGATGCCAAAATACCCATTATGGCAGCACAACGGTAAGGCTTGCAGTCCCTTTGTGCATGTTACAAAGGGGTGCAATCGGGAAACTATGGCAGAAAGTGGTCCATTCTACCACAGTATGCCCCAGGATTGTGACTATATAGGGAGATGGAGAAATGCAGAAAATTAGTTGTATATAATAGCACAGAAAAGGTATACCTAAGGAAGAGTGTGTAAAACAAGTAGCATTTCCTGAATATCATAAATAAGGGTCTCTGTTATTCATACTTTATTAATGAATATCAGCAAGTCTATGCAGGCAGTATTCAGTCTTTTTTTTTATTACATTACTAAAAAATTAAAAAAATGGAAAATAGAAAAAAAGGTCTTTTCCCTATCCCAGGTGGTCAGGACAAGTATCATGTACAGCCTTCAGTCATTGCCTGCCCCCCTCGGGTTACCTCACACACACCTTTCAACTGATATCTGGCCACCTACAGTATCAGCTCCCATCACCCGACAATGTCTTACAAGTTATTTACCCCAACCCAACGTTCCAGCCTCATACCTCAAAGGGTCCAAAATACCCTTTACTATTCTCCTTATTCCTACCACCACCAGCAAGACTCAGTAGGCCCATGAATATCTAATCAAGAAAAGTATGCTACAGAAAATGGATAGGATTTGTTAAACAATTACAGTGTAGCTGCCCCGGATGCTGCTGTGAATGCTCAAGAAAGGGAGGGGTGCACTCAGAAAAAATAACTCTTGAATCCCTTTAATACTTTGATTTCAACAATGATTTTTATTTTCTGATGGATGGCCCCAGCGTTTCTCTATTATTTTAAGAGCTTCTTCATGGGATTTATTTTTAAATCACCACCTTAAAACCAAATAAAATTTAGTATGCAAGCATATTTTTTAACTTCGGATATTTTTTTTTTAATTCAGTTAACTGCTTATGTGCACAAGATAATCCATGTTACCTGTCCATTGACTCTTTTCCGTCTTCAGTTAGTGAATGCTTTCTAATGCCTTGCCTGCAATAAATTTTCAAATATATTTGATAACACATTTTTACCAATTTTCAACTATAAATCCAGTATTCAAACCTGTGTAACTCCACATCACCCTGTGCCACTCATTTATCTAGGCTCATTACAGCCTTTCAACCCATGATACTGCATAGTCCATACTGTTCCCTGCCTGCTTTCAGCATTATAGCTTTAGAGTTATGACAGTTTATGGCTTTTAGTGCTGATGTATTTTTCTTTTGGGAATGCTTTTAGTCCATGTAAACAGTTAAAAAAATTTAATTTGAGATCTACTTCAGTCTAACTCACAAAGGGTTTTTAGGTATATTAGAAAACACTCACCATTTTTCCAACTCCATTAGGTCTTCAGACAAGGAACATGCATCAGTCTGGAAGCCATCTTGAGTCTGCAAAGGCCTAATGTCATGTGACACAGTGACGTCACATGGCGTACATGCATGGATATGCACACTGGGTTGCTAGGCTACCCACTATGCCAGCTGAATGTCTGCCATCTTGGTTTATAGATTCAAAAACAGTAAAACTGGGCACGACACAACTGCGAACAGGCTACAAAAGAAAAGGGTGCACACATTGTCTCAATAGCTACTTATTTTATTAAACGAAAAAATTGTGCTCAGGGTGCCAAACACCCCTACATAGCATCTTCTTGCAGAGGCTTCCTCAGGGAGTGGTGCTTGCATGTCAGCTGCAGTAATTTATACTCCCAGGCGAATTACAATTAAAATGACCTATTCAGTAGTTACAATGTCAGAGAAGCTCGTACATTTTAAAGTGCCAGTATCTAATGACAATTAATATACTTAGAAAATGTATATTCATGAACAAATCTCGCTTACTGGGACTGTACAATTAAATACAGCAAACAATTTTAAAATAATTCAATGCATAAATATATACATACAATAATATAGGTGCAAATATCCCATCATACAAGTTTTGTTACTACGCAACGTACAAATGCAAATACTCCCCTTAAAGTGCTGACTGAAAAGTTATTGTTTTTACAACTTAACACCACCAGTGAGTCTGTGACTATGAATAACAGATGAATAAGCAATAATACACTATGGGGTGTGCATTAGACAGTTCTAATGCACAGCTAGGGGGACGTAGTGAGGCATGAGGACACAGGCTGAGTGCATCCAGTCCCCTAGCCGTGCATTAGAACTGTCTAATGCACATCCCCAGAGTGGCTCAATGCTCTTATAAAATAGGCCTGTGTATTCTAAATGGGGGTTCTAGTTTTAGCTGTGCATTGGACACATCTAATGCATGGCTAACAACCAATCATATTGCTTGAAATCCTTTGCCCATTTTATAACAGATATTATATGTGAGCCAGAGTGCTCCTCTAACCATCACATTTTATTATCCCTATTTAACTTTCTTGCTTACCTGATCCATGGACACATAAATATTTCTGAATATTATATATATTAATAAAGAATCCACAACCTATGCTGTGCATGAGTCCTGACCCACCAACATCAATTATATGACTAGTCCCACTGTTCCAATACCCAACCTTCACAAATCTTAATTAAACCACCAAATTAAATAACTTTTTTATGAATTCATACTATTCAAAATGGTGGTGATCAACACACTCATGGTATGTTCCACAGGGTACTTCCATTTATTTACATTTTTCGAAACCTAGTCCTTTCGACATGGTTGTCAGATCTCAGCCACAGCTAGGAAAAACAATAACCCACAAGAAAAACATTTTCCATAATGATTGTTGCACACCCACAGTGATAAAAAGGTTAAAACATTCTTGTATTCATATTTTCAACCTAAATTGAGAATCACAGTATATGTTTTGTAGGCTGTTGGTTCACAGACTCATTGGTACAGAGGGTCTATGTGTCTTACAACCACAGCATTAAGCAATGCCATTGGTTTTTTGTGTTCTTAGGATTTTTTCTTCACATTTTAGTTATAATAGGGATATATACCTCAGTGTCCTTCATAATCTGCTACCAATGTCATAGTGCAAACATTGCACCACTTGCAACAAGAAGAGAGACCATTTTTTCAGTGGTCTATCAGGCTTGTCACAAGTACTGCTAGTGTGGTCAAATCATGCCGCAACTGCCTGAAAATCCAGCCCAGTATCTCTGTTGATTCCTTTCCGTACATACATGTAAAATGGCATGAATAGCCTGTAAATCAGGTCACTTCTATGACAAGAAAGTACAATATCTAATAGTAGGACAGACAGTAATACCCACCTTAGTTATAGTATATGTGTGTGTGTATATATGTATATATGTGTGTGTGTGTGTGTGTATATGTGTGTGTGTGTGTGTGTGTGTGTGTGTGTGTGTGTGTGTGTGTGTGTATATATGTGTATGTGTGTGTGTGTGTGTGTGTATGTATATATATATATATATATATATATATATATATATATATATATATATATATATATATATATATATATATATATAGTATTTATTGAGATATTATAGGAGGCAGTGTGGTCTAGCGGTTGGAGCACTGGCTTGGAAGCCGGGAGATCACAGATTCAAACCTCAGCAGAGTCAGTAACTCAATTTGTGAACCCAGTGCAAGTCATATAACCTCCCAGTGTGCTCCAGTCCACCCAGCTGTGAAAATGAGTTTCAGCAGGACCCCTACTAGAAAGGAAATGTTGCATCTCAGCTGGGCTATCCCAGGCAAACAGATTGTGAGATAAGAAAATTAAAAAATGTGTCTAGAGAATTTAACAGTGACTCTCTGTGTTTGTTATCTACTTTAATGAGCTCAGCTGCTTTGCTAGGATTTACACCCTGCTGAGTTGATACACTGGGAAAGCAATGTATGTTTTCTTTAGGCCTTTTCCTGGGCTACTTAAAATCCCTTTGAAATGACCACACAAAGGGAAATGAGCTGTGTGAGCGTGTGTGTGTGCATGTGAGAGAGAGAGATCTGAAACTTATTTAAAGGGCCCATTAAGTTATATACCTGTTCACATGAATTGTGTACCTATGACCTGAAACAAAATATAAGAACACAAAGTACATGGTGAAAGGGCTCAATGAAAGCAAAACCTAAAGAGAGAACTGATGTTTTGACCATCAGGTTCTCGTCAGGGATAATCTATAAATAAAGAAAAACTGTGCTTACTTGTTTCTCCATAGATAATTCCTTAAAAAGACCAAGGTTCAAGATGGTGGCACCTGAGTTTGGGAATGAACCTGTGTCCTTGGTAACCAGCTGGGGGAAGGAAGATTGAGCATCCCAGGGGACGCTCTCCTTCTCCAAATAGGGAGAGTGCCTCGTCCTGCCACACTACTGCCACCTATAGACATGCATATGGCAGAGCACATAGGACACACGGAAGGAGGGCCGTATCATGCTGTGTATCACGTGAGATGCATGCTCATATTGGGGGGCGCATTCCAATGCTGCCATCCCTAAGGGGCTTGTGGACATCTCACAGAAAGAATAAAGAATGGGTCTGGTTAGCTCCCGTCATGGGCCCTGTCATTGGACATGAGCAAGTGGGATCTATGTCCAGCCAGTCTTTCGGGGATCATCTCAGAAAACTTCTACACATGCTTTCCACATCCAGGGACAGGAAATCCCCTATGGTCTTGGTTTCTTTGGATGCGGAAAAGGCCTTCAATCGGGTCACATGGAATTGCCTGTTCACCACCCTCCATAGATTTGGAGTCCCCTTGGATTTTATTAAGTGGGTGCAGTTTCTGTATGCAGCTCCATCTGCCCACATCTGGTGTAATGCTTACCTTTCTGCTCCCATTCCTTTGCATCGCGGCACTTGGCAAGGCTGCTCCTTGTCCCCCCTTCTATTTAATTTCTATTTGGAGTCACTCATTCGGCATTTATGCAACTTGCCCAGTCTAAAAGGGATTAAAGTAGCGAGCTCACATTATGTCCTGTCTGCATATGCCGATGACCAGCTTTTACATGTGGAAGACCCCTTGGTATTTATCCCTGCTTTACTCCGAGAGATCTCTACTTTCTGTCAGGTCTCCTTCCACAAACTGAATGTTTCTAAGACAACGGTGTTCCCTCTTAACAGTATGGTTGTCAAGCAGGATATCTTAGACCAGGTTCTTTTATGGGAGCCACGTATGTTAACATATCTGGGGGTCAAGATTTCCCTTCCGGTACCGACCATGGTTAAGGAGAACTTCTCTAGGTTTATTGATGTGATTAAGTCTGACCTAGACAGATGGTCTGCCCTCCCATTATCCTTATGGGGGAGAGTTAATATCCTTAAAATGAATGTCCTGTCCTGTTTGTTATATCTCCTGAGGGGATGTTGGGATTTCACCTCCCTAAGAACTGGTTTTCCCAGTTGCAGCAGTTATTTATTTTATTTCTCTGGAGCGCCTCAGCTATTCATAGAGCTTATATTAAATTGGCTGCCCCCATGATAATTGGAGGCTTATCTCTCCCTTTTGTATTTTTGTACTATGGTGCCCAGCATGCCAGTAAGTTCTTTCAGTGGAGCACAGGGGGCGCTCAGTCTGGGCCCTCGGCATATAGTCCTCTCTGGCTGGATATTGAGAGGGCTCTTGCTGATAGAGTTGGTGGTTCTCTTAGCAGTCTGCTCTACCTCAGGCCCTCCCAGCTGCCCCATCCCCTGTGTGCCACTCCTTTTGAGTGATCCCTTAAAGCGTGGGAACAGCTGCAATCTTATCTGTCTGTGTCATGGCTTACAGCATCCTCCCAGCTGGTATTCAATAACTCTCACTTTAAAATAGATGGCCACCCCATTTTGTCTTCTTTTTGCCCCCTACTGAGCACCTGCACACTGGAGGACATTTCTCATGTGGATGGGATAGCTCCCTTCCAGGTTTTACAGGCTCATTTTAAACTGAAGGGCACAGACATGTTTAAGTACCTCCAGATTAGAAGTGCAGTAACTGCATTTTTGGGTCCTAAACCTTGGTGTCTGACTCAATTAAATGGGGTAGATTCCCTCCTGTCCCTTACTGTACAGCTCTGCTCAGTTTCCATGTTCTACAAGCATTTTCAGTCTATAGACCCCCATCTCCCTGCTGGTGTTTGTTATTATTGGGTCCACACACTCCATTTGCTGGGTGATAAGGAGTACTGGAGGGCTTCTTGGAGAAATTTATATAGGTTTATAAAGCAGGATCAGCTCCAACTAGTACAATTTAACATCATGCATGATTTGTACTTCACTCCATTAAAACTGTATAAGATGGGTAAACTTCCTTCACATTTGTGCACTCAGTGCCGAGAGGTCCCTGGTTCCCTTTTTCATATGTTAAGGGAATGTGATAAGATTCAGCCTTTTTGGCATGTCATCCAGCAAGCTCTGGATCCCCTTTTGTGTTTGGATGACCTTTTTAACCCTGTGAGTTGCTTACTGACTATTCTTCCTCCCGGCACCCCTATTATAAGGAGAGCCCACTTATCTCTTGTGGCTGCCATGGCAAAGCTCGTTTTGTTATGACACTGGAAGGATGATGCTCCACCATCCTTTTAAGAATGGCACCATGAGATCGTCTTGGCTCTCCAACTGAAGAAACACATCGCATAAGTGCAAAAGAGACCACAGCTTTTCTCCCGCACCTGTGAGTCTCTCTATACTTTATTGTCCCTCTGGGGCTCCCAAGGATCCCCCTGATATCACTCTGTCCTTTGCCTTTTTGTCCTTTGTGAAATCAGATAGTCCCTATCCTGCTTTGCCGGTTCATAGTTTAGTAGGGTCACAGATGAGAGGGCAGGGGTGGTAGTAGGTGGGAGGGTTGGTTGCTGTCATTTTTGTTTTCTTTTCTTTTCCGGTCTATTCATGTACATATCAGGCCATGTTCTGCATTGGTATTTTGACTTAGTTTTTTCCATTTTGTTTCTTTGTTCTTTCTATTGTTAAAAAAAAAAAAAACTAATTTCAATAACATTTACTAAATAAAAAATAGAATAAAGAATGGGGAACCTAAGAAATAAGAAAAATTCTCCTCAGCCCGCAGCTCCATATCTGGTACACCCAGGCAGAAGGCAGGTAAATGTGCCAAGCTGGAGCAGAAGAGGCATAGTCACCATGAATAAAAAACTAAAAAGGACAAAAGATTAAGTGGTTGAAACATTGATTCAAATTTTTTCTTAGTTTCAGCAGGCATTTAATTTAACCTTTTTTTCAGTATTAAAATAAACTTACATTTCTGAAGACTGCTGCATATTTGCCAGATAAAGTCAAGGGCTGTAATTACCTGTTCATGCAGCAGCAATATTAGATATTTATTTAGTTCTTTATTTTATAATTGAGTTCACTGTGCATTACAGCTAGAAACAGACTTTTTTTGTACTCGGCAGCATTTCTTCCTGTGGGATGGGGGTGGTAGTGAAATGGTAACTCTTCGCCTCCTTGGTTACCATGATCAGGAGGCAGGGTTGTCTGTTGGCTAGAACACCAGCTCAGGAATCAGGAGATCACATTTCCAGATCCTGCCAGAGCCACAGACTCTCTGTGTGACTCAGTGCAAGTAATTTAACCTCTCCATGCTCATCCAGTCCACCCAGCTATGAAAATGAGTAGAGGCAGGACCTAACTGCAAACAAGATATTACATGTCAGTTAGACAATCCTGGTTAAACAAGCTGAAACAAAACTACCACTTTATAACTTTTTTGGTTTTTTCAGGATTTGCTGACCACTAAATTCATTTTGTACAACACCAGTAGTGATAAATATTCCCCGATAAATTTTTTACCTTACTATCTTACCTTTAGATAAATATTTATGTGGAGGTTAGATATGTCACAATGACTACCTTTTACCTAAGAATCAATCAGAGTGCAGCTTTCACAGTTCTGATGACATCACAGTAGCCTTGTTCTGCTCTGTAACTAACTGCTGAATTCAAAGAGAAGCAGTTAACACTACACAAACAGCTGATTTAAAAGGTATAACTTATAAACTTGATGTTGTATAAATCGAATATACAATAGTGCACTCAAAATATACAACTTATCTCCATTTGTGAGGGGGTGGGACTGTCATAACTCACTCGTGGCTCTGCCACTCATGAGTTATGGTCCTTCCCCCTCACTCATGAAAATAAATTGCATATTTTGAGTAAGGTCATTGTGTATCCCCTATTTGTCATTTGAATTCCAGTGATCAGTGAGCTAGCCGCTTACTAGTGTACTAACTGTGAATCCATCCTTGTTTCTACTTCTGTACCTATATACAGTATACAACACACGTATGTGTATGTACATTTTATATGTAGTAGTATAAGATATGCAAAACCATGGTTTCAAAGGAAGGAAAGAGACACAGAAAATCTGAATTCAGAAGCATGTGTGATATGGCTTTATTTAGCTGCTGTAAAATGTGATATCTGTAGCAATGATACGTAACATGATCTACCACATATCCAGAAACTTGTGTTTTATGGGGGAAGAGAGAGTAAACAATGTCTGATTCCAAAGTTCTGTAAAAAATCAAACCTGATAAGTCTTTATTCAGTTGTTGTGATGTGGCATATATGAAGCATGTCTAGGAACATATGGCTTATGGTGGAAAATAGGGGACACAGACTCTATGAATCCCAAGGCATGAAAAATGAAACATGGTAAGGTTTTATTCAGTTGCTGGAATATGGGATTTATGGCTTTTGAAATTCAGGAAAGTATATATTACGAAAAATAATGGAGGGCACAGGATCTATGACTCATAAAACATGGAAAAATGAAATCTGATAAAGGCGTAAAAGTTGCTGTGAAATGTACAGCAGCACGGGATAGCCAGGAAAGTATAGTTTAGTAAGGAGAATGGTGGATACAGAATCTATAAATCCCAAGGCATGTAAAATGAAACCTCATGCACCTTTATTCAGTTGTTGTAAAAACAACAACTGTCAACTAGCCTTTTACCAGCTGTTAATTAAAACTGGAAAAGCCACCTCCTTTATTTCATGGACCTGTCAGTTTAAAATAACATCTTCTCAGAGGTGGTCCAGACCAGAAGGTCATGACCCTTCAGGCACACACAAAGAAGAGACAGCCAAAAGTTGGGAGGGAACATTTAAGGATAAAGATTTTGGTTTCTGTGTGTCTCTCCATGTCATACACTCTGAAACCTCACATCTAGTGGAAGGCATCATGGGTAAATAAATCATAATGCACAGCAGAATGCCAAGGATTCCCCAGTACAAAAAGTTGTCCTTCAAACCATTTGTGTGTGTTTTTTTTTTTTTACATTTGATCCAGGGTAGGCAGAATACATTGGACTACAGACATGTATTTTGTTCTGTTGGGATTACTCATTCCATTGCAGTCAGTGATGATGTTTTGGTTGGGAAACTGAATGCTAGACTTAGTCCCAAGCAAAACTAGTGGTGGTGGGGGTCTGTCCGATGGCCCAGTGGGTGGGTTGCACTCCCATGCCAGAGACTTGGGTTCATCAATGACCCCAAGATTCTTCCAAATTGGCAGTTCTACACATCCTTATTCAGAAGGATCAGCATTGCACTTCTTCAACATCAGCGGATCCTGCAGTAGGGTCTTGGAAGGTTCACCTTCCACATGCAGGGGAAACTGTATGTTGGCAATGCCTCCTATGGCTATATCATATGCCACAAGGTGGTGGG
Organism: Neoceratodus forsteri; assembly: GCA_016271365.2. Taxonomy (NCBI): domain Eukaryota; kingdom Metazoa; phylum Chordata; order Ceratodontiformes; family Ceratodontidae; genus Neoceratodus; species Neoceratodus forsteri. The sequence continues at coordinate 758,334,821 of CM057455.1, read as the reverse complement.
AGACCAAAACTACAGGAGACAAAACAGCCAGAAACCATATGAATGATTGTCACAGTTGGTACACTCACAAAAAATTAGTAAGAAAATGCAAACAACTTTAAAATAATGTTCAGGTTCCTTTGAACAGCATTTGGGGGATACATGGACACAGTTCATTTCTGATCTTAGACATTCACCAGTAGCAACCTTATAAAATTAAAAAAAATGTCAAGGGAATGTGATTAAATCTCAGTGAAAGAGCCAGGATTGAGCTTGCTACAGTAAGTCCTTAATTACTGAATGATTAGGTGTGGTGTGGCCATGTCCTATTTAGTATGCTTCCCACTGGCCACCTGTAAACCCCTTATGGGCAGACATCTAGGTGGGATATTCAGAAGGGTTGCACATAGCACAACACAGTTGCGCCATGCGCAACCCACTGATGCGCCTCGGCGTGATATTCAAAAGGAGAAAGTGCCTGGCACAAATCCCGATGCGCAGCAGCGCATCAGCAATCTATGCAGCGCCAAGTGGGGGGTGAGCCCATGCATGCTCCGCGCTGACCCAATATTCAGCCGGGATGTGCTGAGCCCATGCAGGCGCAACCCCTACTTGCGCTGCACGCAGTTGAGCTACAAATAAAAGGAGCAACAGCTAGCCACCCACAGGTGAGCTGCTGTATTGCAGGGCGCAACACAGCAGCTGCCAGCTGTGGGTGGCCACCCGAGCTCCGGTGGCACCGTCCATCGTGGTAGCGCCCCCATGCCCGATCGTAGTCATATGTGATGAAAATAACATTTCTATAACCCTGGTGGTCCAGTGGACCGTTCCCAGCCCGATCGCGGGCATATGTAATAAAATGAAAGTTCCAATATCCCTGGTGGTCCAGTGGACTGCTCCCAGCCCGATCGCAGGTGTAAGTTGTAAAATAATATATACCAATCCATCCCTGGTGGTCAGTGGTACCCCCTCCCCGCACTGGAGCCCCACCACCCGCTCCCCAGTCAGCAGCGGGCGGCAGCTCCCCACCCACAAGCTGCCCAGCACCCGCTGACTGACTGCGTACAATAGGGCTGTAAGCCCATTGGTCCAGTGTGGATCCATTCACATTTCTGGACTGTGTAGTAGGGTATGGTCTGCATGCCCATTGGCCCATGCTGGGGACCAATGGGCGATAGCTCACTGTATGCAGTCAGTCGGCGGGCAACTGGGCGGTCTGTGTGGAGCTGCCACCCGCCGCTGACAGGGGAGGGTGGTGGGGCCCAGTGGGCGGGTGGGGAGGGGGTACCACTGACCACCAGGGATGGACTGGATATATTAGTTTACAACTTACACCTGTGATTGGCTGGAGCGGTCCACTGGACCACCAGGGATATTGGACATTTTATTGTATTACATATGCCAGCGATCAGGCTGGGAGTGGTCCACTGGACCACCAGGGATATGGGACTCTCATTTACAATCCCTATGCCCGTGATCGGGCACTGGGGCACTTTGTCACTTGTGCAGGGGGCTTCGGTCCCCGACGGCTGCAGCTTGGCAAGATGCCAGGAGCAAGTCGCAAGGGATCAGCCCACCTGCATGCAAATAGGGCCATAATGACATGCAAATGACCCCATTTGCGCCTTGCATGCATTATGGCTCCATTTGCATATGCACTTTTGAATATCGCGGTTGATGCGCCTAGCGCAACGGCACTTGTGCTAGCGCATCCCCCTGCTCCTCTCTGGCCACTTGCGCTGGTGCAATGCCACTGCACCATGCACAATGTGGGTGGCCATGGAGTGATATTCAATGGTGCTGAGCCATGGCGCATCACCGTTGAATATCACCCTGTCAGTGCCCTGGCACATCCCAGTTGTGCTGCACCCAGGCTTGCACCAGAGCCTGGCACAGTCTGAATATTCCACCCTCTTTTTAAAAAATGAAGACAGAGAGTGGCTTTCCCATAACACAAACAGAAAAGACAAGGAGATCACAGCTCATACTAGCATGTTAAAATCTAAAGAGTAAGTACCTGACCTGTGTGTGTGGAGGGGGTCTTGTCACTGGTTGTCAGGGTTAATCTCAAGTTGATTGATTTATGAAACCAAGAACCCCTTTAAAAAAAAATCATGGAATGAAAAGAGAAAGTGAATAAGAAAATAGAAAAACTTTCAAGCGATATGTAGGCTCAGGGGGATGCACTGTGTATGTTTCTTTGTGATACTGGTTACACAGCAGTAGCAGACCTACAGTCAATAAAAAAGCATAAGAAATGTAATTACAACTCAGTGGATGAGCCAGAGTTGAGCTTGCTATGTCTTTATGTATGCTAAGACCTCAACCCATCCTCTGTCCTGGATCCTACCAGGGTCATTGGTGGGGAGCCCCCTTGACAAAACCTCTGCCATGGATGGACTCCACGAAAGTGCTAGCTGGCAGAAATGGAGAAGTTAGTAGTGGATGTGGCTGGAGGTACCAGAGTGCCGCAGAAAGGGAGATGAGGAATGGTCTGGGAGAAAGGTTTAACTCACAAAATATTGTATGTTGTCCTACATAGAGATATCTGCCCATTAACTATATTTAGGGTAATAAATTCAGCACTTGCCATTTCAGTCAATCCTATGTGCACTTTGGAAGTAATGATGTATTTTGAATTGCAGTGTTATTGTAGTTTTATCCTGAAATATTGTGAGCACTGCTTGTATCTATAGAATTTACCATCTGTACAGAAAAGATTTATCACGTATATTCTATTGTTGTCTTATTTATTTTTGTTTTTATTTTTTTTTTGTAATGACTAATGAACAAATAAACTTTGACTGATTAATTATGTATATGAAGGTTGTAAATACTGCAATAATACTATGTAACACATGTAGGTTCTCTGTGAACAATTGGAATGTATATAGTGCGCTTAACATGTTGCTGTAAGATTGTTTTTTTTTTTTGTATCCTGTTTATCATTTTGTAATATATGGATTGTTAAAATAATACCCCCAAAAAGCATATAAAAAAATCCTTGTAATACACTGCTCTCTTTCCCATAATACTACCTTCCTGAAGTGATAATAGTATTGTTCACTGCTGATAATACTATCGTTTGTGCTGATAATACTATCATTTCAGCTTCAAACGATAGTATTATCACTGAAACTCCACAGTGCATGCGCCAGTCTCCCTGCCACACAAACACGGTTGCCATGTTGCCACGTTCCAGTCAGTGCACCCAATGTAAAACGTGCAATGCCATTGGCAGACTTTCTGAGTAGGCGGGCAAACCAAATGCAAAAACATGGCGGACGTTTACTCTCGCTTAGCGAGAGCAACTCGAGTTATGGCCAGTTAGTTTTTTTGTTTTTATTTCCTCAGAAAAGTGGATTACCTGCCAAACGAACAAAGAAAGTAAACGGTAGGACTACCAAATTAAAGTAAAAGCTTTCGTCACAAATGTGGGTCAGGCACAACTTCAATACTGTCTGTGGGTGGTTGGCCGAGAGCGAGCACTTCTTCAGTGCAACAGGCGGCCAGCCCAATTCACAGAATTTTAAAAAGCAGCACATTTTTTTGAATCGGAGCCATATATTACAAAAATTAAAAAATAGGTTACAGTAAATTACTCGGCTGAAATTCCATCTCGAGGTTCTGGGGACATAGAAACCTCTCGAGCTTCGATCTCGAGGTTATCTATGTCCCCAGAACCTCTTGATGAAATTACAGCCTTGTAATTCAATGTAACCTATCTATTATTCTGTTTGTATACTGCACCTTATTGTATGTATGTATATTTGTCCTTGACCACAGCAGGTCCACCTTGTAAATGAGCTTGCTCAATGGTGATCGCCTGGATAAATAGAGATTTGATTTGATTTGAATTGGCTAATTGAGAAACAAATGCACTGAGGGAAAAGAATTTATTCTGTGCAGGTAGGAAAAGATAAGAATAAAAAACAAAATATACATACCTGCAGTACTTTTAGAGTAAACATAATCCCCCAACTCAAAATGCATAATTTGCACAGGTTGCATTTTGTAAACAAATACAAAACATTGAAAATTAAATGAAACAATAAAACTACAAAAAAAAAAAAACATACAAAATCTTAATGGCAGCATGCCCCAGCCTTCCCACAGAATGCATTTCCTGCACCAAAAGTAGTCGGCTTCTGCAGTGACTTTCTTGGTTTCTTCACTGTTGCTAATAAAATGGATAAGGAAAATCCCATGTTCTGTTTGGTTAGCACCAAAGCCTTAGATCTGTCTAATGCACAGGTAAAACCATGCTGCCAATCAAGACACATCACACTAACAATATCAATGCCTTTTTCAAACATTCCTGCTTGCTATTACAAACAAGGCTGACACCTTTACTCACTAAAAAAACATCTAGGCCCTAAAAGTAAAACTCCTGAAAATAGAAGGAACAAACAAATTAATTAAATGCCATTTTTTTAAGTTCCCCTCCTTATGAACATACACAAATTTAAAAAAAAGTACTAACCACAGTTTTCTTTTTTATAGCTTCTTTCATAACCGTGCCCCATACCCTACCCCGATTACTTGCCTACTAGGGAAATCTTTATTGCTGTCCCTGTAACAGATAAAGAATAAATTTATAAGCCAACAGCATCTTCATAACTACTGTAAGTTGTTTTTTGTTATTTTGACCCCAAATTTTCATCATTGTCTTTTTATGATCTTACGTTTTGATCAAGCTAGGTGGAATTTTTGAAATGCCACCCAAAAGGTGATGTCATGAAGCAACTGAAAGAACATGTTTCAGATAGGATTTGAAATGACACCTGCCATGTTCATGAGGTGGGGTAACACAAGGGCTGTGCTGAAAATTTGTGGGCAAACTCTGCAAAAATAAAGTTATGAGTACACGCTGGAAAAATTCAATGTTTCTTCAGAACTTCATTGTTGTTTTGACATTTCTCACCACATTTTCAACGTAGATTTTTTATGACCCAGCCTTATGATCAAGATAGGTGAAATTTTTCAAATCCCATTCAAATGATGATTTCACAGATCAACTGAGAAAACATGCTTCAGAGGGGGGTTTGAAAAATTACACCCTCACTTGTTTTTGAGGTGGGTAATTTATTGAAATTTTGAGTACAAACCATAAAAAAATGACAGTGTTATAAGTACAAGTTAAAAATGCATTAAAAAGCCATTAATCAGACTTACTTTGCTTTCAGTTAGTTGACAGTGCGGCTCCGGACAGGAGCAGCAAGACGTTTGCTGATAGAGAGTGACTGAGGAGCTGGACCTGATAGGTAAGTGAGGGGTGTGGGGGTGGCTTGGTGGGTGGTGAGTGCTGAGAAGGGGGTCAGGGTGGGAGGTTCATAGGGTCCTGGGGGAGCAGAACATAATGATGGACTGTTTTCTGTGTTTCAGGTTTAAGAAAACAAAAAGACAATGAGGGACAGTTCTCTTTGTTGCTGGTACCAGCACCGGGGACTGGGCATCTCATTGTCGGTGTGCTGTTTGGCAGCACCTGGAGTGGTCATCCCAGTGTTGCATCCTGTTTGGAGGGTTAACTGTCATCAGAGTTGGGCACCCCAGTGATGGACTGTGTGTGTGTATGGGGGGGGGGTTGAAAGCTGAATCAGGTGGGAGGAAAGGGGTTCCAGAGGTAGGGTGAGCACCCACAGCCGCTTATATTACAAAACCTGGGTCAGGAAGGAGAGGGGATACTGGTGACAGGGTTGAGCACCTGCTGATAGTGATATTTGGACATTGCTTCATTGCCCAATGACAGTGAAAGGATGCAGCCACACTGTGATATGTGTGGCTGCATCCCTTCATATGTGAGACGTTTGCTCCAATTTGCCAGCAAAGCAACTTCAGCAGCAGTCTTGTCAGGATTCAGTGTTAACTCACACATCTCATGCAGGCTGAACTGCATTGGCTGCTTACAGCATACACCTCCCCAGTCCCTACACTGCTGGAGTGGCACCAACATGTTCTGCTTGTGCATGCACAAGAAAATATAATAAAAAAAAGCTGCCTATTTTTTTCAAATGTTCTCTGTGCACCTATTTCATAAGTGCAATAAGACATTTTGGGGTGTGCATTATACTGATCTTATGACAATTCCAGGTGCTAAAGGCACTCTAACTGCATCATACTTTACTACGCTCTGAACGTGCAGTTAGATCGGCATAATACACACCTCATTGTTTACCTATCCTACTTGTTATTAAATATGAGAAAGTGGCAAGCATGATAATATCTGCAGTACAGCACAATATAATACTGAATACAGAGCATAATAGATATGCCCCCCCCCCATTATTTAGAAGGTTAATGTGGTGCTACCAGGCATAGTGCTGTGCTAACCGGACATAATGAATCCAAATGGGACTGTTGGGACAGTGGCCAGATTCAAAGATGTCTGTTGTAACACACACAGTAGCTAGCAAAATTAAGCTAAATACACCACTTTGCCCATGCAAATGAGGGTTCCTTCTTGTATATAAGGTGCAGTTATAAAGTAAGAAGATTCTGAAAAAGGAAACCAGTTTCCAAGGCAGCACTAATTAACTCTTTAAGAACCCTGCTGTTATCAATGCACACAATGATGTGTGACCCCCCAACCCTTCAGATTTGATACTGGTCACACCAACCCCTCCCACCTGATCCCCTAATACAATCTGAGTATCCCTGGTAGTCTAGTTGTACTCCCCTTCTGCCTGATCCCTGAGTAAAACTAGGATGCCTCTTAATGTATTCTCTAGTAGTCTAGTGGTACCCACTCCCTCCTGATCCTTGTTATAACTGTTCTAACAGTCAGTCCCTTAACTTGCCCACTCACTTACCACCCCTACTCCCCTGTCCACCCCTGGCTCACCCATTCATACAATAAATTGTTGCTCTCAGATCAGAAGAGATGCTGACAAGCTCAGACCCATTGCTAACCACCTAGGCCAGCCATTGTCTGAATGACAGGGAAGGCACACATAATGCAGAAACAGCTGGTGGCCAACTAAGGTGGTGACGATTTTGTGTATAAATGAGTGAGCTAGAGGTGGCCTGGTGGTGTTGTTTGCTAAGAGGTTAGGGAGGGGAGTGGAGGTATTATAGCTAAACAGGGGATCTGGTGGGGGGGGGGGCTACCACTAGAATACCAGGGAATTCATTAGAAGGTGCCACAGTTTTAATTAGGTATTGGCAGGAGGGGGTACTACTAGTCTACCAGGGAATACACTGAAAGGCATCACAGTTTTTATCAGGGATTGGGTAGATGGGGTACAACTAGACTACCAGGAAACATGTTAAAAAGATTTGTAGTTTTACTCAGGAATCATGCGGGAGGGAGGTACCGCTTGACTGCCAGGGACAGTGTACATAGGGGATTGAGTGAGGGAGAATTACCAAGACTCTGCACAATGCCTCCATGCATTTGTGCACAGAGGCATCATACAGAGCTGCTAATGGCCAAATAATGACATGCAAATGACCCCTTAGCACACACATGCCATATGAGGTCATTAGTACACTGACAGGTGAATATGGCTCCCAGGAATGAGACTATTCTGTTTGGGATGTGCTAGCTCCGTTTTCCCTTGGGAGTCTGTTGCCAGCAGGGTGTTGTGGTAGTACCATGCATATGTACTTTGCATAGTGTTATTGCAGGCTGATATCCACACAAGTAGTGCACACTGGACAGGGTGTGCTTCTCTTGTGACTATTGCTCCCTGACAGCTGCACACTATTTTATGCATGGTGCTAATTTAGAGTGGCACAAGTGGATGTGGCTGAATATGGTGGCTGCGCAAGGTTCAATAGGTAGAAGTCAGTTTATATCTAGGTGGGCCAGTGCCAACCTAACCCAGAAACACAGTTGAAATGGACAGTCTGTGAAACTGTAAAGGATCAAATCAGCATACCTTGTAGAAGTTGCTCCAAGTTCTTTATAAAGTCCATGCAAAACAACAGTGTAGTTCCAGTTCCTCAGCCCACGATATCACAGTTTCAAAGTAAACAATATATTTTAAAGGCATTCGAATCCACCTAACGTACAAGCCATTCCCCTATATGGCTGCTAGTTGCCTAATGCATTTCAAGCTAAAGGCTCCTTCTCAAAGCCTGCTGGGTAGGAAACATTTAAAGAGCTGCTGACACCTCAAAAAAACTTTGAAAAACATAATAATAAGGTACAATTCAGCTTACTTCACATATACATATATATATATATATATATATATATTCTATAACTTTCTCCTCCCCATTATTTATTACTGAGGAAATTTGCATGAATATATGATCTTTATCCCTTAGAGTTCATCTGCTTCTATAGTTTACTCCCTACTTGAAATGATATGGTCTGTTGTGATATCACAGTCTGTTGTCATGGGAATCATTGTGATGTTGCAAGAAAATGATTATGACATCAGGTTAGGAAGAAGCAATAGGAGCTGATGAACCCTCAAAGGACAACGGTATCCTGTTTTCATGCATGTGACCTCGGTAATAAATAATGGGGATAAGAAATATAGAGTTAATGAGAAATATAAGCTGAACTGGTGTAAATACTATGTTTTGTGAAAGTTCTCCTAATGGCATCAACTGCTCTTTAAACAACTAGGTCTGGATAAAACCATAACAATTAAAGTTGCTGACAAGGAGGGATCAGTAGTGATACTAGACGTAAGGATTATGACAAAGAAATGATTTGTCAATTGAAGGATAAATGAACTTAAAACTGATTCAGCTGTTAAATTCAGATAAAAAACAGAATCCAGACACTTATTTTGGGAGCACGGAAGTGGCACAATGTCTACCCAACAAGACTATTGAGTATCGGAAAGTAAGACATCCTGTTAGGGAAGTTGTCTAAGATACATAAGAGCTTAGTGATCACACCAGGTCAGCCAATAGTGTCGGGGAACAATTCCCTCACTGAACCTTTGCCAAAATATGTGAATATCAATCTGGAGGATTTTGTAAAATCACTTCCTTCATACATAAAAAATTCTGGGGGCATCTTAAGAATATTAGAGAGCCTAGAAATATGACCTGACACCCTATTGGTTACCTTAGATATGGAGTCACTATACTACAACTTCTCCCATGAGGAAGATTTAGAAGCAATGGGGAAATTCCTCAATTCAGGAACTGCAATAGGCCCTCTCACAGAGGTACTCATATAGCTGACCCATTCTGTGTTAGAATGCAACACATTTTTTTAAGGAAACTCACTATCTCCAAAAGAGAGGGGCAGCCATGTGGGCCAGTTTTGCCCTCAAATATGCAAATCTCTTTATGGGTAGGTGGGAGACCACAGTGGTCCGCAATCATGTGATGAATCCATTCATCAATAAAATCAACCTGTGGAGGTGCTTTATTGATGTTATCTCGTGAAAATGGGGGCTATACATAAAATTTAGTGTTTGTTGTAATAATTAGTTTAAAGAACATATGCTCTCCTGCCCACTCAAATCTTCTCTTGCTTTCAAACTTTTGAAAACTGCCCTTTGCAAGTTCAAATCTTTCAGGTAGAATGTAAGGAAACGATTTATTTTCCGAGTGTAGTTATTCACAATAAAATGTTGGAACTTAAGATAAACAGCATAAAGAGTGAAAAGGAACTAAATTTAGAAGGATGAGTGAGCTTTTACTTTGTGTTGTCTAGTATTTAAATAATATTTAACACAATTTTTAAGTGTATTGATACTATTGGGAAGAGTTATGTAATATATATATGTGTGTGTGTGTGTGTGTGTGTGTGTGTGTGTGTGTGTGTGTGTATGTATGTATGTATGTATATATATATATATATATATATGTATATATATATATATATATATATATATATATATATATATATATATATATATATATATATATATATATATATATACACACATATATATACACACACACACCTAGCACTATAAATGTGAACATGTGATGCTAACCCCTTGAGGCTATTTAGTAAACTATACGCTAGATGACACTATCTTCATGAAAGCCAATGGTCTGGCAAAATGTTAGGAGCTTTACTGTGGATTTCAATGTCTTAGCCTGAATGGGCTGCATTTCATGTGGTGAGAATAAATCCATCTAATCTGGCAACACTGCATTGGAACTTTATTGTATGTGTGGGGGTGCCATGGCTGTTCTTTCTGAGTACTACAGTTATTGTCATTGAGCACCCAGAACCTGGCTGAGGCTCTGTTTCTGCCTAGTCAAGGCTGAAGATGTCAGAGGACTGGGCATTTGAAGCAGCAAGCCCAGTCCTTTGAAACTTCCTACCTGGTGCTTTGAGGGGGGCACCCTACATGGAGGCCTTCAGAAGGGGCCTGAAAACTTATTTTTTTAGCAGGCATTTGGGGTAGATTTATAACATCTATACCACCCCCCTTTACTGATTTATTAAGTGTTTAGGCTTTTATTATTGTTGTTATTTTATGTTATTTTATTCTGTTATTTTAGAAGGTCCAAATTATAGAACTGACTAAAGTTAGTCCCTGTTTCATGTAATGGTGTGCTGAGCCTTTGTGGCATGGTGCCAAAAATAAAAGAATACTGCTATAATACTGTAAGCCCCCCAATACGTACTTACCTGCTGTGGGGCTCCTTGCGCTGTGTGCCCATGGGTCCTGGCAGGAGTCGTGCCCGGTGACCTCCCAGACCGGTGATACCATTCCTGTCATGGGTGCCCCGACCCATTCAGAGCTGAGGCAGCTGCGGTGGGTTTTTCCGGCCACCAGGTGGGTTAAGTCACATGGTCCTGGGTCTGGTGACATGCCGGTAGGGTCTCGGGGGCCACGCCACCGGGAATGCACAGTTTTTGCTTAGGATGGCAGTCCTGCATGCTTTGCACATGTGGACCGCTACAGAAATTTAAAGGGACCTGGCTCCCTTTCTGCCTGCGACCATGCAGCCAACTTGAACAAAGATTTTCCCTGGGTCCTCAAACAAGTAGCGGGACAGGGAAAAAGGCGCCTAGCGACTGGACATGCTCCAGTCACAATATTAAAACAGTTCAGCCCATTTTGTGGGCTAAATCATCACAGGGGGCCCTGGGATCCTCCCAGCTGGAGGGGGGTAAACAAAGATGGTGACCCCCATGCTGCCAGATGACCTCGGTCTGCTGGGAAATTCCCACAGAGGGAGGAGGGCAGGGGCTAGGGGTTTAAAACAGGAGAGTGGTGTGAAATCAGGGAGAGAAGAAGAAAGGATAGCAGATTGGGAGGTGGGAGAGAGAGCCAAGAGGAAAGAAACACTAGGCTCCCTGCGAGAAATCACAACTTCTGTGGCTGCCTGCCAGGGTCGGGGCTCTTTGGTTGCACTTCTCTCCTCTCTCTCTCTCTTCCCATGAATTAAGACAAATGACAGGGCAGGAGGACTGCTGCTGCTGCTGCAGGGCAGGCTATACCAAAAGGTTGTTTCCCTGAGGGCACTGGGGCTAACTGTTTGGGCTGAAGGGCACAGTAGCGTTAGCCTTGAGCCTCGGGGATCTGACCAAGCAGGGGTCAGAGTTTTCTGCCAGGGGAGAATCTTGGGAAGCAGGGCTAGGACAGACAAGGCCCACCCTGAGGGGGATTGACCTACTGTGCCCCTTCCCCAGTATCGAGATCAGGGGAGCAGAAGGAAGAAGGACGAAATGGCCTGCCTGGTGAAAACCGTATTCAAAGGCCTGCGGGTGAAGCTGAAAAGGCCAAGCAGGCCAAGACTAGTACCTCACTCCCGTTGACCACCGTGCAGTGGACAGTGAGTGTCTTCACCCTCTAAGGGCACTGTGAGTACCCTGAGCTGCAGCTCTGGGGAGACTTTTGTTGCTTCTGCCGGGAGGGTCAGGGGACAGCCGCCCCCAACACCAGGCTTATCTCCTTTTTGGAACTTGTGTTATTATGCAAGGACCCCAACAAAAGACGGCAGGCCTGTGGACTGGGAACAGTGAAGTACCCACTGACTGGGGGTGTTCTGGGTGTACCCAGAGGGGGGGAGGGAGTTTCCAACGGGGAATTAGCTCAAATTGTGTGGAGGATCAAGGGGATAGCCCTCACCTCCCCTGTGTTATAAGTGTATCAAATAAAGACGGAATATTGTGGGTCACCTACCTCTACATGTTTGTACTTTTGTTACTGTTATTGTGGGGAGGGAGAGTGGATTTCACTTGGCCAGAGGGACAACCATCAGGGGTATCTCTTACTGTTCCTGGGGGGTGTTGACCTGTTTCTCCTACAGGAGGTAGCACCATGGCCCCAGGTGGAGGCACTAAGGCACCGTAGGGAATCCAGTCAGGACTCAGACCCGGCCCCTTGGGGAGGTACTGCGAGGACCCCTGAGGACATCGGGGCAGCCCAGGTGAGTGTGAGCAAAAAGGGGGGCTGTTACACTACTACTGCTACTATATTAATACTTGGATATTGCTCACCAATGAGACTGGAGGGGAAAATGCAGAGACAAGTTCAGATAGAGTCTGAGGCATCCTGATGTACCACACTTCCAAATGAGGCTCTGTCTGCTGAGACTACATCTCACCAACAGTGTCTTACAAACATATGGATAAAAGACCGGGTAGCTGCCAAGCAAATGTCCTGGCTGGAGACTCTGCCTCTCTCTGCCCAAGACATGGCCAACCCTCTTGTAGAAGGGGCTGTAATGCACAAGGGTGTTTGGATACCCACCCCCTGGAGGATGCTATGGTGTTGAACTGTCTGGTTATGGTGTCCTTAGATGCAGCCTGACCTGCTCTCTTTCCAGACGTGTACAAAAAATCTGTCAGTTTTGCAGAGTTGCTCTCTGCTGTCTTAGATGGGTAGCAACATCAAGAGGGTTTGGAGATGTTCCCGCTAGTTTTGTTCTGTTTTCCCTGCCTCTCTCTGTTTTTCCTGATATACTTTCCTTTCCTTCCTTCTCTGGGTCTCCTTGTACCATCTGAATGCTTCTTTTTTAGCCTTTTCTAACACCTCCTTTGAGAACCACAGTGGTCTCCTCTCCCTTTGGTTTTTGCTTACATGCCTAACATCGAGGTTTGTTGCCCTAACTATGCCATCTTCTAATCTGGCACGCTGTTCTCCCCCCTCCAAACAGGTCATTCCTGAGGTATTCACCCATTTTTATAAAATCACCCCTTCTGAAGTCCAGGACTCTCAATCAATTAATCAATCAAGCTTTATTTTACCAGGCGAAGCACCATTGAGTGGGCTTATTTGCATGGTGGACCTGGGCAAGTATAAGAGTAAAAATAGAATAATGCAATACAATATATGAGGTACTCATACAATCTTAGATTACAATGTGGAAGAAAACACAAAAAAAATAGTGCAATATTGGGCAGGGCTATACACAGGGAAGGGAACATTGTTTAATTAGGAGTAGCACACTAAGCTGAAGATTGTTTTCAGATGTGACCTGGGAGCACAAGGAAGTTAAGTGACTTGCTCAGGATCACACAGTATGCACCTAGGCAGCTGTGGGATTCAAATCCAGGTGTCCAGATCTGCAGCTCAGAGCCTTAACCTACTGAGCTATACTGCCTCCATAGGGATAATGGATCATAGAGAAAAAAGGCTTAATAAATATTCCATATAATATTATACAATAAAACATATGAAGTTCTGGGGAAGGGTAAGAGTAGGAGGGATATTAGGGGATGAGGGAATTAGGGAGAGATAGAGTGATAAGGCAGGGAGTCACAAGGCAAGGAGATGGACGTCTGGCACATATCACACCACCCACCAGGGGAGGCAGTACAAGATTCGGGAAGGGTAAGAAGGCTGTTAGGGAGATGAAGGGAACAGGGAGAGACTCTCACCACTGTGTGGTTGGATTCTGCAACTGTTCTTATGTTGAACCACACAGTACAATGGCTGCAGGTCCCCAGATGGCTTCCCACCTTGATGTCTGCAGTACTGTCCCTGTTAGTAAACACCAGGTTCATTATTGCCCCATCGCACATGGGTTCACTGTCTAGTTGCCTGAGGAATGCCCCTTGCAAGGAATCCAGGATGTCCCTTCTTCAGACTAAAGCCACAGCTGAGAGGCTCCAATCTACATCCTGCAGATAGAAGCCCCCTAGTAGCAACACTTCTCTAATTTTTTGCCATGTTGCCAATTGCTTCTAGCATTTTATCTAAGTCCTCCCCCTGTGCCGGAGGCCTGTAGATCACACCTGCCCAAATAGTGGCTCCATTTCCTCACTTGAGGGTGACCTACAACACCTCTGGCCACCCATTCCCTGTATTTCAGTTGCTTTTATGCCTTCCTTCATATAAAGCACCACTCCTCCTCCTGTGTTTCCTACCCTGTCCTATCTAAACATCTTGTAACCTGGTATGACTATGTCCCAGTCATGGTTTTCAGTGCATCATGACTTGGTAATGGCCACAATATCCAGATCGACCTCTACCATGATGGCCTCTAGGTCTGGGATCTCATTTCCCAGACTCCTAGCATTAGCACACATGGCCTTCCAGATTTTGCTAGCTCTTTGCTTAACACTTCCCCCTTTTTTCTTTTGTTCCCCCTTCCTCTCTCTTCTTTTCTGACTGCTTCTTTTCCCTCTTTCCTCCTTTGCTACACCCTCTGCTTTCTTATTTAACTTGCACTGTGGTGGGACTCTTGCCCCTCAGAATCTCCCTATTCTCTGTCAGCCAGTGGGTGGGGCAGTTATTAAATCCCCTTTTTCTTCTACCACCCCCTTGGCTAGTTTAAATGTTCATTGAAGTAACACTTACACTGTCTACTGAGAACTGTAGTACCCCCCTCCCGGGATGGATGAAGGCCATTACCCTCCAAGGTGGGTCTCAGTCCCCAGCATAGCCATACCATCCTCTCTGCACCATTCCTTCAACCATGTGTTGATGACCTTGGTGCAGAGCTCCCACTCCTGCTCCCTCTCTTAGACAGGCAGCAGCTCCACAAAAGCTACAGAGGGTGCTACCTGTTTAAGACATCTGCCCAGCTCCCTAAACTTCTCCTGCACTGAAGATACACTCGAATTGTTTAAGTACCTTAAGGGGATCAACAGAATGGATTGGCAAACACTATTCAAACGCAGTGAGAGGACCTGCACCAGGGGCATGGGTTCACACTGATGAGAGGAAAATTCAGGATGGATGTGAGGAAGTACCTTTTCATGGAAGGGGATGTGGACAGATCTAGTAGTTTGCCAACAGAAATGGTCAAGGCAAAAACAGTTCAAGGTGTCAAGGGGGAGTGGAATAGGTATAAAGGGTCTATAACTGTGGGAAGAGAGGGCTGGAGGTGAAGTGGACATAGCTACAAAAGGACTGTGCTATCAACAGCGGGCCCATTCTATAGCTAGCCCAGCAATAGGCTGGAGCAGTAGTAGATAGGATCAATGCAGACTGGATGGACTCTCAGGTCTTTTTCCGCCTGTAAAAAGTTTCTGTGCTTCTATGTTTTAATTTAACGAGTGGGCAACTTTTCTTTGCCTGCTGAGTAAAACTCTGGTTTACAATTTCATCAACAAATGTGTAACAAACTGATTGTATCTGATTGGCTCTCCCTAGTTGTTTTTGCAGTCCAAGTCTGTTTGGCCAGTGGGTTTGTATTACGTTCCTTTGGGACATACCTCCACTTGTGCTTGATTTGGTCCAGGTGTCTGTAGTAGCTGCCTTGACAAAGTGCAGGATCCTCTTTCACTTTCTTTGCTTATGTGCCAAATTTCTCCTTCAGTACTTCAGCACAGTACAATAAATTACAATACTAAATGACCTTGTGAACCAGAATATCAGCATCTTGAGGATTCAGTCAGATTATAAAGAGCTCCATGCTGGATTTTCATTCAAGGTTGTAAAACCAGGAAAGGAAACACAGATAGTCTTGCTCTGTGACCAGGGTCAGTAAGCATAGTGAGGCAAATCACCAGCCAAGTTTTGCTTCTTCTCCTATCAACTTGACTTTATGTTTAGGGAATGCAGCTGTGTAAGAGGTCTGTGCAGACACCAGGGTCAGGATTTTTGAAAGGTGGCACAGGGCATGCATCCAGCCCTGCTTTGAATTCAGCTGTGCACTGATCCCCTTTGCTGCAACTGCACCTGATTTTCCATTAATGGGTGCAGTTGCTACAGTTTCCGTGGTTTACGGCTGCTTGTGCCAATGCTCTGGCACAAGCACCATGACTTGCGCCCTGAGAAGTTGAAAATCTCTCCTACTGATGGTTCCCAAAGTTAACTCTTGCTTTGGCAGGGCTGCTATAAGCTTTACACTGTCCTCCTTGTGGAATAAATTGCAAAAAAAACTGAAACTGAGGTCACCCATCGGCATATCATCTTTCAAGCTCTTATATTCACGTCTCAGAAATGATCAGTGCAATTGTTTCCCATGACCATGAATTGTCATCATGCTAACCTGTATCATTTAACCATGAACGACTTACTTCTAGTGCTTGTCTCCTCCTTGGACCTGGTCTGTCATCATGCTTTCATGTAACACCTTGATGCCTCTGTCCTCCCTTTTGATACTGGTCTATCTTCCCGCTTTCTCCAGCGTTCTGTTCAGAACTCTATACTGCACTCATCCACAATATACACGCAATCATACTATAAAAGTCCTAACTCCCCTTTCCCTCTCCCCGTAGGCCCCCACTGCCGCATCAGTTCTACCGACCTATCCTTGGGACTTCACTTCTCACAATGTTTATCCTTCGCCTACATATTACATACCCCTCCTGGTACCCCATCTGCCATTAGTTGGTGGTTCTCCAAGCAATTTTCATGGCTAGTACTAGTGACTGCCCCCGGTAAATGAACTAACCTGGTACTTCTATACAGAGAACTTGGTTTATATACAGTTGCATGGTTCAATGGTGGACCTGCACTCTTGTATTTGAATCCTCCTCTGTTATGGCTTGCCTTGTCTTCCTTTTATCATTTGACTCCCCTATTACTGCACCATTGTGTTTGTGTTTATATACTTATTTACATGTATTTATATGTTTTTATGATGGATGTTACCCGACCCTATTCTAACCAAATCCATCTTGTAAAAGAGCTCTGCTCAATGATGTTCACCTGGATAAATAAAGATTTTGATTGATTGATTGATTGATTGATTGACTTTGACCTGGATGGACGGCACAAGCAAGACCACACTTATGTGGTCTAAGGACCTATGCCGGGTGCAAGAGATGGAAATTACTGCATGTCGCCCGGCGAATGCCGCAAGCCCCGTGTGCCGTATGTTCGGCGCACCGAGGGCTTGTGGCATTCATTCACAATGGAAAATCCAGCCCTGTGAGTGATTTTCAAGTGTTTGAATTTTGTTTTGTTTAACCGGGAAGTGGTCTGAGTCAATGACGTTTTTAGCGACTCCTGACAATAGTATATTGTGACATAGTATAGTATACAGTGACAAATGGTAATAGAGAGTGACCAGTTAACTAACTGTCACTGGTCTCAGCTAACACAGTGCCTTGTCTATCAAAATATGCCTTGTCTATCAAAATGCTGCTGCATCTTGAATGGATGGTGTTATTATTCAAACCTGAGTCTCTACGTTCACAGCTCTGAGCTCTAAGCTACACTATCACTGACACTGTGGTACATGAGGAACTTCAAGGCAAAGTACTGTACACCAGTGAGGTGACATTCACAAAGCATACACAAGGGGAGTTGTTAACTGACTTGAGGGTAGAAAGCAGAGTATTGTGGTTGACAGGCACCACCCCAAGTTGAGAGGGGTACTCAGCAGCATCCCTTGAACTGGTACTGGGGTCATTGCTGTTGGACTTTTTTTTAATCAACATTCTAAAAGAAAGGGTCTCTAACGGGTTCCTTAAGTTAGCTGGTGGCACTATGTTGGCTAGGGTAGTGGACTCCCTCAAGGATGGCAGAAAACTTCAGGAGGATCTGAACATGCTGTTAAATGTGTCTGACTCCTGCAATACTTGATTCAAGGTGCTGAATTTGGTGAGAAAACAAAGGTACAGTAGGATCAACAGGTAGGGGGACTCCTCTTGCTACAATGGTGGAAGAAAAGGACCTGGGTGTTGTTTATTTATTTGCTTTTGTTAACTGGGTAAGTGCACTAGGCATAGCAACGCCTATTTTCAGGCATGACCCGGGAGGATACAGGGTTACAGAGGTAATAGCAAGTAGGTGGGGAAAACAATGAAAAAAGGTCAATACAGTATCAAACAGGTTTGCAGTACATACGAGTCAAAAAAAGTTAACCATAAGTAAACATAGTAGTAAAACAATATAACAAGTGCAGGTTTTCTGTCCTAGGGATGCCGACTGGGAGATATAGCTCTGCAAGGCGCAGATGTGAGGTCCAACTGGGAGTTGAATTAGAGCACAGAATAAACAATCAGCTTTAGTTGAGACCAGGGGACTATAGGTCCAGGCTGGTATTGGAAGGACAGCTCAGAATGGGAGAAACCAGAGGGCAAGTGCTTTCTTCTGTTTAGGGGAAAAAAGGGGGGGAGGAAAAGAGGGACAAGAGAGAGAGAGAGAGAGAGAGAGAGAGGAGGGAGGGTGTGAGGTGGTGAGAGTGATTAAGGGTGGTGATGTGAGACGGGGAGTTGAAGGATACAGCGGGTATGAACAGAGGGGATGGGTTCTACGGGGGTTGGAAACAGGCACGGGGGTGGAGCCAATTAGATGTTTGCAGTGCATCCTCTTGAAGGTGGCATGGGATGGAGCAAGACGAATTGCTTGTGGAAGAGAGTTCCAGTACATTGGCGCTATATGTGAGAAGGCCCAGGTACCCATTGTTGTTTTGCATCTGGGGATGTGGAGGGGTGCTAGTTCAGTGGAGCGAAGCTCAAAGGTGACAGTCTGTGCATTCAACATAGAGGCTAGGGATTGGGAAAGATGAGACCTGATGACGCTGTCAGTGACAGATCCAAGTGACAGAGCTGATGGGCAGAGGGGGAGAGCCATTTTAGGTCGGTGTAGAGCTGGCAGTGATGTTTGTAGCGAGGGGATGCAGAGGCGTATCGGCAGATATTATTATAGGTGGCATCCCACTTGAGAAGAGGGGTTTTAGAGGCTCCAAGGTAGGTGACTGAGCCATAGGATAGAGTTGGGAGAAGAATGCCCTGATTAATAGCTAGCCTGGCTGATGGAGTGAGGGCATAACTAGTTTGGTAGGCACCTCCGAGTTTAGTGTTGACGGCCCTGCAGGTAGAGTTGATGTGCTGGTCAAAAGCCTGAGATTCATCAAGCAGAATGCCCAGGTATTTGAAGGCACTGGTTTTGACCAGTACAGAGCCGTCACAGCAGGAGATTTTGAGGGGAATTTGGTTCAATCTGAGTCTGGATGGGGGGCCGAAGAACATTGCATGCGTCTTATCTACATTTAGAGTAAGGTTATTTTCAATGAGCCAGGACTGGAACTTGATAAAGTTAGAGGAGAGAGAGCAGTTTATGTCAGTGGTGTTCCTGGCACTGGAATAGAGAACAAGGTCATCCACATATAGCAGAGACAGGTAGTCTGTGGAGAGAGTGGGGAGGTCATTTACAAAGAGAGAGCAAAGTAAGGGGCCCAGAATGGACCCCTGAGGAACGCCAATATTTGTGGTATAGAGATCAGATAGGATGGAGTTATAATTCACGTCCTGTCTCCTGTCTGACAGGTAGCTATTGAACCAGGCCACTGCTTCAGTGGAGAAACCAAGGGACAGGAGTTTATTGAGAAGAAAGGAGTGGTTTACCAGATCAAACGCCTTGGTTAGGCCGATAAAAAATCGCACCGGTGGTGTGGCCTTTGTCCATTACTGTATAGATGTTGTTAGTAAATTTTAGAAGAGTGGTGACAGTGCTGTGGCCTTTGCAAAAGCCATGCTGGGAACTGAAGAGAAGACCATGTGTTTGTAGAAAAGAGATGGTTTGTGAGGCTACTAGTTTTTCCAGTATTTTGCTAAACACGGAGAGAATGGCTATGGGCTGGTAGTTGGCCATATTTGTGGAGTCTCCCTTTTTCAGTATGGGAGTGACTTTTGCTATTTTCCAGATGCTGGGGACATAGCCATGGCAAAGAGATAGGTTGAAAATTCTGGCTATGGGTGAGGTGATCATGGTCATGGAGGCACCGAGTTTTAAAAGCTTGGGCACAAGACCATCCGAGCCCGTGGCGGTACTGTCAGGGATGCCTGCTAGCATTTTTAGAAGTTCCTGTCTAGTGATTGTTCAAAAGCGGAAAGAGGGGTAGTTATACTGTGATCCATCGTCTGCAGGGGTTGGAGGACTGCATGTAGGTGGTGGCGGAAAGGATAACAGATATTTCAATAGGTCAGAGAATTGAAGATTAAATGAGTTTGCAATGGTGGCTGGATTGTTGCAATGCACACCGTTTATAATCATATCGTTGGAGATTTTGTTTTGCTTGGCTCCAAGGAGGGACTTGATTGAAAAACAGAACTTTCAAGAGTCACCTGCTGTATTTAACAACAAGCCTTTGCAGAAAGAGCTCTTAGCATGGCAGATATTCCTTTTACAGGAGTTTCTCTGAGTTCTGTAGTCATTATAGTCAGATGGGAGGCCCAAGGCCTTGAACCGCCACCAGTTCTTGTCCCTGGCTCAGATTATGGTGAGTAGTTCCTTGTTTAGCCATTTGGTTCAGGTTCTGCTTACCCGACATATGGTGAGGGGTGCATGGGTATCTGGATAGTCCCAAACAGGGTAAGGAAGTGGTTCAGGGCTGTGTTGGCATTGGTGGATAAGTAGATGTGGCTCCAGTTGATCATGGTGAGATCGCTCTGAAACTGGGCTAAATCAAGGTTGGCAAGGCTTGGAAAAGTTATGAGCCATGGGGGAGGTACAGGTTGCCTAATAGAGTGCCAGATACAAAAAACTGGGGTGTGGTCACTTATGGCATCTGCAGGGGTACCTGCCGAGAGTATACAGTCAATGCGATTAGTCAGAGCCCAGTCGATTAGAGTTCTGGGTCTTGGGGCAGACATAATCCTAGTGGGGTCAGTGATAAGTTGGTGAAGGTTGTGGCCTCGTACTGTGTGTGGAGGGATTTATAACAGACAAGGGGCTAAAGCATAGCAAGCAGTGTGCAACCCCTGTCAATAGGGACAGCATAATGTTGGGGTGCATTATTAAAGGAGGGATGAGAAGAACGGGGGAAGTGCTGCAAAACTGCCATTTGTAAAGTTCCTGATCAGTCCCCACCTGGGGAACTGCATGCAGTGCTGGGCTACTCAATATGAAAAGGAAATTCTAGCACTAAGAGGATGCAGTAAAGGGCTGCCTAAATGATTAGGAAAGGGGTACTAAAGCAATGAGGAGAGCCTGATGTCCCTTATGTAACCCTGTAAACCCTGCCCTGGAGGTTACTATTAGTGTACTGGGTGCCTCAGGGCATCCTTGAGTAGAGCCTGCAAGTAAGTGTTGCTAGGTGAAAATTGCGGACACTCTCTCAGATGCCAGACCTGTCCACTCTGGTGTCCCCCAGGGTTCTATATTGGGGTCCCCTCCTCTTCAGCATTTTTTTGAACACACTGCCAGACTCCTGTCCAGAACAAATCTTGCTCTATGCTGATGATACCGTTATCCTAACCTCCCACCATGATTCAAATCAGCTACAAGAGAACCTCCAGTGGGGTTTCACTGCAGTCAAAAACTGGTTCTTAAAACATAAACTGATCCTAAACCAGAAAAAAACAAAGACAATTCTTGTCAGCAGCTCACATAGCAAGAATAACCAGTAACACCTGTCCATAAATACCAAGCAAGGAGTCACCCTTGAACAAGTCCATAGCTTTAAATACCTTGTCTCACCTTTGACTACAAACTCATCTATTCTGCCCATATTAATAATGTGGCTAAAGTGGTTAACACCAGACTGGGCCTTCTCTTCCGCCATAGGAAGCATCTGACCACTGAAGCCCTGTCTGTTGCCATCCAGAGCTCTATTGTTAGTATTATAGACTACGGACTCATTATCTATGGTTCTGCCACTGCCACCTCACTCAAACGTGTTTCTACCTCCCTGAATAATGCCTGTCAACTCATCACTGGAGCCCACCATTTAACCCATACTTGCAACCTCTACTCCCAAACTGGGTGACTGCAACTCAACAACTGAATAAAGTATCAAACCTGCATCGCAGCAAAGAAAATAATGATGGGCATTGCTTCCCCAGTGGTCCACTCCCTCCTCAAACCCAGAGTCAACAATTGTAACAACAGGAACTCAAAACCCCTAACCCTATAAATCCCTTACTGTTGCACAACCCAAGGCCAAAGGTCCTTTGCATATAGGGCCCCTAGCTGGCTAAACAGTCTCGCTACTGACATCTCTAACTCTCCAACACTGGGCACTTACAAGGCTAAGCTCCGCCTCTTGTTAGCAGGCTCAAGCACCTGTGAATGCCCTGTTTAATACAATACTCTCCACGCTACTGCCCATAGTCCCTGCTGTCTGCTGTGGCCAACCTACATAGCACTTCATCCCTTCTGTGCCCAACATTTGCTCTTACCCCTGATCTGTCTTGGCAAAGCTCATTTGGCTGCCTTTCTTGTCCCCCCCACTTCCTAGCTCCTCCTCACACCAACATTTTGTTGCCTACATCTTCCCAGTGTTTCCTGTAAAGTCCTTGTAATAACATGTTATGACGATTGTGTTACTGATTTGTTTTATAATGTATGTACCTGTATGACCTGTATGCCTGTACTTACTGACGTGGAACCTTTGTAAAAGAGCTTCAGCTCAAAGGTATTTGTAATCCTAGAATCAAATTAAAAAAAAAAAATAAAGGTGTGTGAGCCAAGGCACCAGTAATGTAATGTAATGTAGTTTTTTACAGGAGCATAAGCTACCTTACAATTTTGCCATGTGAGCATTCCAAGAGGCTACGCTGTGAGCTGGAAGTTCAGTTTGAACGGTGAGTGAGTTCCAGTCTGAGTGCTGAGGGAGGACAGCATCCAAGATTTCACCTGAGAGGAAAACACCCAAAAATCTCTAGTCAAGTGGCAGGGCCATCCTAAACAGAACCCATCCTACCAGGGTGCAGCAATTAACAGCATCTGGCACCCGGTATGTGAGTAATTGAGACATGTTAACTGTGGGAGACTTTCAGACCCTCTGCACTGCTGTTTAAAGTATTATCTCCTGTGACACAAAACAAACTGAGCTATGTGGAAAGTGATTTAAAGATATTCAGAACTGTGTTAACTGTGAGGTCCCCCCTCTGGATCCTCAAAATGCATACCCCAGGACATGCCCTGAGAAATGTTGCCTGCAGGTGTATGGGAGGTGGAGGTACAGTGAAGCCCACCAGGATGAAGCACAGTGTCACAGGTTTCCTGCATGACAAGTGGGATTAACTGCCATTAAAATTTCATTGTTTGCTACAGTAACTCTACTGCAGAACTCTGCAGAGTTGGGCTTTATCCTTGCGGGCTTCACTGTTGTACCCTAGAGGTAGCCAACAAGTGAGGGGGGAACCAAGGAGAAATCGTACAGCATGCCATCAAGTTCCTCTGGCCTGAGGTCACATGTGTGCTGAGCTTCATTGATGGTGCTATTTCTTGTCCCCTGGGAGGTCCAAGAAAGTTTACCATAGTGCAAGCTAGGACTATGGGTAGGGTGCAAAGGACCCTGCATGGAGTATAATCAAGTGTTTGCTCTGGTAACACCAGATGGGATGGTGTGTAGTCAAAACCACTTAAATGCCAGCTACCCCAGTGGGCTACTGCAAAGAAAAATGTAGTTTGGGATATTTGCATATGAAAGTGGTCTCCGTGGAAGACCCAGAAAAGAAAAATGTTGTAGCCAGTAAGCTGTGACACAGAAATCTGAGTATGGAAAATTGCAAGGGTTTTGTGTGTCTACCTGAATTCCCTGTAAATGGTCCTCCACCTCCTTCCTGGCCAGAGGTGGGGTACAATACAGCTAAAGAAGTAGAAGGATCCTTGTAAATATATAATTGTTAGGTTAGGAACAAGGGAAAAGACTCAAGTATGGTAATACATTAAATAGGATGTGATACTGTGATGAAAGGAAGACGTCTGTTGGACTTGTGTTTAAATAAATGTGACTGCTGCTTAATGCTACCATTGGGATGGACATTCCACTTATTCACTGTTTACTGTGTCAAAAATGCCCCTCTGATCCCCCAGCTATTGTCTCAAACTACAAAAGATATCTTAGTGTAAACCACCCTTCCCCACGTCTAAGGGTATGCCTGATGGTAATATCAGGAAGGGGGCCCACAACAGCAGAAAACACATTCATGCCATTTGAACGGTTCTTACCACGAGCTGACTGCATTGACAGGGTCCTTCTGATGCCAGTGGAGTGCCATAACAGGTGCTGGGCTGCAAGGGAACTTCCAGTTTAATACAGTACAACAGTCAAACATTCAAAAATGATGAATGCTCACACGGATATAAGACTGGAACAGGGATCCCATCTTAACTGATAAACACTAGCCAGTTCACAACTATGCAAAGAATTTGATCCTCCAGACCTGTGAGTCCACAATGGAGTTAACTGCAGTGGTTCTTCGTAGTCGCGCTGACCTCCACCATTTTCACTGTTTCCTGGACCGGAGGCCACAAATGGGATTTCCGGCAGCAGCAACACTCAAGGCTGAGGGACCAGGTGACCCCTAAATACTAGGCAGCAGCATTTCTTCCTCCAATAACTCAAAGTGCTTTATTCACTTAAGCAGAAGGGATGGCTCCTATTCCTTCACGAATGTATAAGGTGGCAAACTGGGGAAACCCTCGCACATCTGGCTCCAACCCTCACTCTCCCTCCTCCTCGGCTCTCTGCTTCTCTTCGGGCACTGGTGGTTGACTCTCCCTCTAAAACACCAGGGTAGATGTCCCCACCAATGGGCACATCCATGCTGCAGCTTGACTGGGACAGTTGGATTTTATCTCCACTACCCACTTCGAGGCTGTGCACTCTGGAATGGTGGCTTAGATCCCAGACCAGTACTCATCAATACTCATGGACCACCATATCTACTGTTGTTCTCCCTCTAACCACTCCTTACCTCAGGAGCTGTAGGTTTGAATCCCCCTATCCCTCAGAGTCATTTTAACTTATTCATGGCCACTGTCACATGAACGCACTACTGCTATTACCCTGACCACCCAACTAGCCACACAAAAAGATGCAGGAGCAGGCAATTGCCACTGCTCCCACAACCCCACTGCCGCACATCCCATGACGCAGGAACCAACAGCCACCAAAACACGCCAAAACCCCTTATTTATGTCCACATCACCAAGGGCAGCCCCCAACCCATGGAAGCTCCACCAATGGGCAGATTCTATAAATATTAATGAATTAATTAGGCTAACATCCTGAACAGAGCAAAAATAAGTATGCCCTACCCACAGGGGTGGGTTACATTAAAAACCCTGGACCCCCCCCAAGTTGGAGGGCTCCAACTTTGTCCTGCGACTAGAGTGGGTTGGCCTATGCTGGTGGGATCAGCATTGTTGAAGACCCCACATTTTGTCACTGCGAGTCATTTCAAGCCACAATTTGAGAACCAAATTAAAAAAAAAAAATGACCACTGAGAAAATTCAGGATAAGCACATGCTCTAGTCTAGCCTGTGGTAAGAGACAGTTTAGCCCTTCTGCTGTATATAATTTTTGGTAGAACTATACAAAGGTTTGATTTATTTGTTCTGGCTTGATAATTAAATTGTTTTTCTCATCTCTGACCGCCTGAATTATGTAAGCTTGCTTTTCTTTCTGCAGCTGTGGGGCCATGACTTTGTCTGGCGTATCCCCAAGCATATAATATTTAGCACAGGTCTGTAGGATGCTTTATTCTGCCTGAAATGCTAATATTTTACTGTATATGTCTCTAGCTAATAGAAGGTGTTGAAATACTTGTGGGTTGACAGTTAGTATGTGATTCATTTCCAACCTGTTTAATTAATTGTTTGCATTAATAAGGCTTTGTTTGACTTTCTTTTTAAAAAATGAACCATGCCTAATTAATGCACCTCTTATGGCAGCCTTAAATGCCTCCCACCTTGTTTCAGGGGATGTCTCAGAACTACTATTTAGTTGAAAGTATTCTATTATAGTTGACTGTAAATAATCTGAAAATGTTTTATCTCTCAGATAAGAATTATACATTGTCCATGTTATAGGCATAGAAATATTTACTATTTGTATTGACATTTGTACAGATGCATGGTCTGAAATATGAATATTATTATATTGCATATTCCTAATATAGTTGTTTAGTGTATGTGAAGTAAGGAACAAGTCTATCCTAGTGTAACACTGATGGGGTGAGGAAATGAAGGAATATGTTTGGGTTGAAAGATATGCTTTCCTCCATGGGTCTTCTAACCCTAAATCCTCCATAAAGTCCCTAAGTGTTTTTCTCATCATGGCCATGTTATCTCTATAGGAGGAGGATTTGTCCAATCTGGAGTTCATTGCCAAGTTAAAATCTCCACCCAATATATAAGGGTTGTTGAAGGTGACTAAAGTGAGAAAAAAGTCCACAAAGAATTTTGGCTCACAACCATTAGGGCCATAGATATTTGCTAGGGTGAAAACTGTATCTGTATGATGGATTTCTGTTATGATATATCTACATTCCGGGTCTCAGATTGTCCTTCCAAATGTAAATGGTGAGGTTCTTTTTAATAAAAATAGCTACCGCTCGTGACGTATTGCTATAGTAAGTTACACGATAATCCCCTCATTTTTTAAAGTAAAATGCCCCATCTGCCATTGTAAAATGAGTTTCTTGTAGTGAAATAATATTGGCCTTTTCTTGTCAATGTATCTAAAAATATGGTTAGCCTTAACCCTGTTACGTAGACCTTTGACATTCCAGGTTAATAATTTGCAGTCCATACCTGTTGAATTTCATAACCAGTTTTCTCAGGCTATCAACTTACTACATCAAAAAAAGTCATTTCTTCATCATACTTTAAAGTGCTTTTCCTTTTACAATGCTCCTTACTATGTTTGAGCATCTGTACTTTATCTGTAGAGCTTAGTCTCTTGCCGAAACACATTTTCTTATTTAAGCTAAACCTTAACCCTAAAAAATTTTCATCTACAGTACCTTATATTCTTCAAGGGTAATAGAGCCCCATACCCCCAAAACTTAACCTTCCACCCTTAATGCCAATTCAACCCTCCTCCCCACCCTCCCAAATCCTTTTACATCAATAAAAGACAGCCTTTTTTCCTCTTACCTGGTACGTGCAGTGAACCCAGCTTCTCCTTTCACGTTAGTTTTATTGTGAAATGGACTGGCATGGTATTAAAAAGAAAAACAATGAAAGTGTCTGGAAGAGGGGGTAAAATGTTCTCAACACCATCACATTCCAGTGCACTTTAACCTTTGTTAGTTAAGGACCTAGAAATAAAAAAGAAAGCCCAACATGAGAAAGGAACATTTAGTCAATGCAAACAGCAACAAACCACATTATACAATTAGCAGTTATGGTTCTACCTCCTTAGTGGCCTCACAGAATTCATTCCACTCCTCCATCCCATTTTTTAATTATTATTTATATATCCCTTCCCCATTCTCACCCCTTCTCTTCCTGCTCCCTTTCCCCCACTTTTTTATCCTTCGTTTTTCTCCATCCCCCCACTCATTTCTTCACTCTTTTGTACATTTTCTTATTCCCTCATGTACCAGTATTTATATCCTACAAACAATTATTGCAATATTTAAGTAGCAGGTGACTCATTTAAGGATGCAAAGGCATTTTTCAACTGCAAAATCTGCTGCATAGGGATGTTCAGATCTGTGTGGGAATTAAAGTTTGTAGTGGTGTTTAAAGACAAGACCATTGAAATACGGCTTGGTAACCTGTAGTTTCTAATCAATGCCTTAGCTTCTTTGGGATCAGTAAAATATCTCATTTAGCCCTTCCAATAGAATCTCAATTTTGCAGGAGGCAGTAATGCATGTCTTATTCCTTTTTCCCTTAAAATGTTCATAACATGATTGAAAATCCATCTATCTGCCACAGTTTCAGAACTAAAATTGGGAAAGATTTGAAATTGTATTCCTTTAACATACATGCATTTATCCATACAAGCTTTGCATAGTAGAAACTCCTTATCCTGAAAGTTGTGAGGTTTGATATACATGAACCAGGGGTAATCAGAGTTCATGACTTTTTTGGCAGTTGAGCTTCTATGCACCCGGTCTAGTTAGATTTTTTGTTCAGGATATGACCGACTGGCTGCTAGGGTAATTAGTTCTTCAAAGTATGGTACTAGATCCCTGGTACATTCTGAATCTTTGGGGATGCATCCTAGTTTAAGGTTACCCTGTCGTGATCTATCTTCTTGTTCTTTTACTCTTTTTGTTTATATTGCCAGTTGGGTAGTATACCATAAGACAGTATTTTGCAAAGGTCTTACCTCATCTTCTAAGGACCCAACTCGAGTTTCAACTTCTGTAGTTCATACTGTAAGGGTTTCCAGCATGAAACTAATGTCAGCCACTGCATTTGTAAACTGGCCTAGAGATTGTTGAATTAAGATAATTCCTGCCAAAACCTCATTTTTAAAAGAAGAGCAGGTATTTTCTGACTCGTAGCTAGTTGAGGGTTTTTCTGTAAGTTGTATTTTCAAGTTATCTTAAGTTTGAAAATTTGTTCTAGTATCTTGCTCCTCATTTTGTTCTATATTTTTGTCTGCCTGTTGAGCAGGGACACATTGTATATCTGCATCAGGATTAACTACTTCTGCTCTAATTGTTATACTAGAAGTGTTAGATTTTACTGTATCTAGTATAACTATACTGGTACTGTCTTTAGTTGTGTAATCTTTTTCTTTAACTGAAATGTCTGATTCAATTGCATTCAAGTTCAAAAGTTTTACCTTCATATTTGTAATGGCAGAGCTGGCCTGTCTACAGCCCCGATCTGATGACTATAATTCAGTGTTCAATTCCTTCTTGGTTGCACCCATCTCGGAAGCTTGAATTTCTGTTCTTTCCTAGCTTCTGGGTCCAGTTTCTTTTGAAAGTTCATCCTCTGCTCCTCAACTTCAGTGCTAGGGGACACAGGAACCATATCTGTGATTGTTGGTAGTGTTCCTTTAGTAGCCTGACTCCCTCCCCTTCCGCCACTACCTGTCGTTCAGCTGATGTTACCATTTCAGACCAATCTTCCTTGTCTGGCTGTTGCTACATCTGGTCAGCGGACAAGTCCTGGGTGTACTGCTTCAATGGAGTTGTCAGGAGCAGTGAAATTGCTACAGATAATGAAACCAAATTGAGATCTTGTGGTAGTAAAAAACATACAAACAGTGATCTTCCTGTCAGGAGATATTTTAAATTCTGTGACTTCAACAAAAACTAATTTCCAAAATGATGACAATCTTTAATCAAGCATTTCCTTTGACCTTGTGTGGTTTCCTGTTCCCAAGGCATCAAAGATTTTACAACTTTTCACACCATGGTGTTATAACAGGTTTTTCCTCTAAGACATCATAAAAGTTTACAAGCCCATATCCTGGCAACTGGATCAGTTCTAATTAAAACTTCACTGACCTGTGGGGGGCACCCATAGCACAGGATGTCTCATGTGAGGCACTCACATACCGTATTCTATATTACAAATATCATAGAACAATCATAACCAGCTGGCCAAGTGTCACATAGAACACAAGATCAGTCTATACACTGATGATACCCTGACACACTTAACAGATTCTGATAAATCTTTACCACCACTCATGTCTTTAATTACAAAGTTTGGGGAAGCATCTGAGTATAAAATAAATATCATGAAAACTGACGTGTAACATTTAAACCCAACACCAAACACAAAGTTAACCACACAATACCAGCAAATATTAAAGGATAAAATTAAGTACCTAGGGATAATCACATCCCAAAAAAAATAGATCTGCTATTCAAATTAAGCTTCCCACCACTTATGCATAACATTCAGAAACATGGATGAAACTCCCACTTACCCTAATCGGACACTGCAATGCAATTAAAATGAATATATTACCCCAATTATTATTTCTTTTCCAGGCAATACAAATAACCACCTCAGATAAAATGTTTCATGGACCTGGACCATATGACCCCAAACTTTATCTAGAAAGAAAAAAAAACAGATTAACCCTAAAAAACGAATTCTACTAAAAATACAGGAGGTCTTGCATTGCCAAATTTTAAATATTACTACCTGGCTGCCCAAATTTCCCAAATTTCAGATTGGTTTAAGGGGGCGCCAACAAGAGTTCACCTATTGAACAACATTTTCGTAAATATCATAATGCAAAAAGCATTTTACATGCACAGTGCTACAATAAAAATAAACACTCAAGAAATAAATTAGTCACAACATACTCTACTTGGCTAAATTGGAAATAATGCCACAAAATCATTGTATGGAAGGATGCCATTTCATAGTATACCCCTATATATCGAAATTATGGCTTTCTACCCTCTATTGTAGACTTACCCTTTCAAGATCAATCAATCAATCTTTATTTTACCAGCCAAAACACCATTGAGTGAATTAATTTTTAAGGTGGACCTGGGCAGTTAACAAAATAAGTATAAAGTACAGTAAGCAGAATACAGAATACTGGTACACAGGATGAATACACATCAATATGAAACATACACAAAGAATTCTGGAGAACAATACAGCTGGAAGAGGGCAAATGGCTATATACAAAGATCTTGCAGTTTACAATATATACAAGTACTTGTAGGTAATCATGTGAGAATGTCCTTGAGACAGACCTATAAATGAAAACTAGGTTTCACATTGAGAGCCTACCATGTGGGAAGGGAAGAGGAAGTAGGGACATTTTGCATAGTAGAAGGTAAGAGGAAAGAAAAGGATGAAGGAGGAGGCAGGAGGAAGGAGGATATACAAGACGTTGGGAGGCACCAAGATACTTAGCGGTGGATGGTGCCATAGGCGCCAAAGGAGGCAACTACAGACAGGTAATACATGGCCAAAATCAGAGAAAGCATTTACATGATTCCTTGACAGAACGTGCATATAGCACCTTAAATGAGGCCAGGGAGACAGGGTGGGCCACCTTCAGGGAGGAACATGGCATCAGAACCATAAAAGACATTTATGATGGAAATAGGGTTGAGATAGTGTTGGGTTTCAAGAAGGCATGGGACAGGCGTAAGGGGTTTCTGGGGAATGGGGTGGGTGCTCAGGGAGGGGGCAGAAAGATTAACTTGGGGAAAGAGGCAGACTGGATGGGCCATGGGGTCCTTTTCTGCCATCAAGTTCTATGATTCTATGATTTTATGATCTATTGATGTCTTTAATCAAATCCAGAAAAAATATAACATTCCAAACTATCATTTCTTCAAATATTTACAAATCCAAGACTATATTACTAGGTCAGGACTCATGCAAGCATATTCAGCAATAAAAAGCATTTTATTAATTAAGGAACCAATACCAGGCCTTTATTGGCAATATGCAACCTGTTACTGAACTCCTCAACATTTACCTTAGATAAATTGAAGGCAAAATGGGAACAACACTCAGGAGCAAGTATTACTGAGGAAGAATGGGAAAAATTGTTGTCATATCCCTGTCACAAACGTGCTCCACAGGTCAGGCCCTCTGCTTCCACAGTGCCAAATCTCAAAGTGCAATATGTGAACAGGAAACAAACAGGGTAACTCTCCTGTCTGTTTTGGGTCCGAATCACCTACTAGCCTCGAGTCCTGGTGTCAGATATGAAACTTTTCTGCTAGCACACCCAGTTAACAGGCTCAGCTATGTACTCTCTTTGGGGGATGCAGTACAATACTTCACCTTGTGGGCACCCAGCCAGGTTCAAACGTCTACCCTTTTGACTCCGTTTGAAGCCTAGGTATATTATTTCTTTAGCAAGAGAGTAAAACACACTTTTTAAGCCCTTAACAGTTCTTGTCAGAATTAACCAATACTGCTTCAGCCTCCACATGCAAAAGAAAAGTATCAACCAGGATTAAGGAAACCAAAAGGTTTACTGAAATTAAAAAAAGAATAACAAATACATACAAAACATAGAACACATAACATAAGTACTTACAGTCTGAACATAATTGGAATGTTTCAGAAACAAAACACCTGATACTTAAAATTTCTAGCCTAGCTAAGTTCCAGTTGGGTCATCTATTTTTAACAGAAGTGCCTTTTTGGAGTTCAGAGATGAAATGTCTCACTCCTTTCAACCAGAGTGATAATCCAGCATGTCCCTCCTACCCTATGAGGTCACAGCTCATGAGATCACTGTTGGCCCGTAATTATTAGTAACCTGAGTAAGAATATCCAAAAGGATATTATTTTTCTGCTGGCTGGAATTCTGCAAGATAGCAATATTAAAATATGAAAGTCTCTTTGATCTCTCTCTACCAGCTTGCTGGTCTACAAAATGATTGCCAGTTTACAAGTTAACAGAAATCTGTTAAAATGTCTTTTTTCTTGGGGTTATGAAATGCATACCTCATCCCCAGCAGATCAAAGCAGGAATATTTTATGATGTGTTATAACCTGACATTTGGAAGGAAGCACTATGTCTCAACAGAGAAGGAAACTAGCCATCTACTACTGCAGTTACTGGGTGGGGGTCAAAGGTCAGACCCCTTTTCAAACTGCTAGCTGCTATTCCCTAAGCAGACATTCACATAACATATATTTATATCACAAATATTATGCACCATAATGACACGTAGATGGCAAAGCATCACACTCCTCCCCTCCTTGACTGAATTTGGGGGATCTATTCCTGCAAGGGATGAGTTCCCCAAAGTCAGTTCATTGCTCAAACTGATGTGATAACCCATCTGCATTTTCATTTGCTGCCTTTGCCCTGTGTGAGACAGTCATGTCATAACCTTGCAAGGCAAGGCTCCATCTTAACAGCCTACCATTTGTTTTACCAATTGTGCCAGCCAAATCAGGGGGTTGTGATCAGTTTGTACCTCAAAATGCTGCCTGTATAGGTATGGCTCTAACTTCTTTAGTGCCCACACCTTGGCAAGGCATTCTTTTTCCACTATAGAGTAAGCCTGCTCCCTGAGAAGTAACATCTTACTGAGGTACACTATTGGGTTATCTTTCCTTGGTTAGACATTTGACTGAGCACTGCCCCAATACTCACATCTGAGGCATCAGTCTGGACTACAAAGGGTTTACTATAGTCTGGACTTGCTAATGCAGGAGCACTGCACAGTTTCTCCTTTTGCCGTGTAAAGGCTTGCTCATAAGCTGGTTCCCAGATAACTTTCTTAGGCATCCTTTTCTTTAACAGGCCAGATAGGGGAGTGGCCAGAGCACTGTAGTTTGGTACAAATTTCCTATAGTACCCTGCTGTCCCTAGAAAACTCCGAACCAGCTTCTGTGTTTCAGGTCTGGGCCATGCCTTGATTGCCTCTATTTTTGCTTGTTTAGGATGGAGCTGTCCCCGGCCTACTACGTGTCTGAGGTATGCCACCTCAGCCATGGTCACCTGGCACTTCTCAGCTTTTACAGTGAGTCTGTCCCCCTATATCCTGCCCAGCATTTCCCTAAGGTGGGACAGGTGTTCCTCCAGCTGGCAATAAAGATGGCAATGTCATCCAGGTATGTCACGGTGTACTCCTCAGCACCATTTAACACCTGGTTCACCAGCCTCTGGAAGGTGGCAAGGGCATTCTTCATTCCAAAAGACATTACCTTAAACTCAAATCACCCTATCTGAGTGATGAAGGTTGACTTCTCCCTAGCTCTGGCAGTTAACTCCACCTGCCAATACGCTTGTGTCAGGTCAATAGTGGTAAGGTATGTTGCCCCTCCCAACTTGTTCAGGAGTTTGTCCATCTGTGGCATTGGGTGCACGTCTGACTTCGTGACTGCATTAAGTCCATGATAGTCCACACAAAAATGAGTAGAGCTATCTGACTTTGGAACAAGAACTACAAGTGAGGCTCAGGGGCTGTGGGATTTCTGGATTACCCCTAAATCCAGCATTTCCTCCACCTCCCTCCTGATGTTTTTTTCCCCAATTGTTTAACCAGGTGAGACACACTAAGCTGAAAGCTTGTTTGCATGTGCAACCTGGGAGCACAGGGAAGTTAAGTGACTTCCTCAGGGTCACACAGTATACAAGTGGGGGCTGTGGGATTCAAACCCAAGTCTCCAGATTTGCAGGTCAGAGCCTTAAACCTCTGCACTATACTGCCTCCCTCAGTGTCCTTATGGACAGCCTCTGACACCCGATATGCCATCCACAATATGGGCACTTGTGTTCCTGTCTC
Source organism: Neoceratodus forsteri (assembly GCA_016271365.2). Taxonomy (NCBI): domain Eukaryota; kingdom Metazoa; phylum Chordata; order Ceratodontiformes; family Ceratodontidae; genus Neoceratodus; species Neoceratodus forsteri. Next base: position 758,300,679 of record CM057455.1, on the reverse strand, counting down.
CACATTGTGTGTCACTAAGGGGGTTAGTCCAGGCTTGGCGCTAAACAGTGGGGCAAAGTCTGCTAAAACATCCCTTACTTCCTGGATCTGGTCCGGGGTCAACTGAGGTGAGATTTTAATTCCCTCCACAGAGGACTCTCGCTTGCTTTCTTCCAGCAAGTCCAGAAGGGGGTCTCCTTCATCTGTCCCTTCCCCAGAACTACACACTGCAAACACCATGTCAGCCCTATTAACATATGGCTTCATCATGTTGACAGGGTACATTCCTTGTGTATGTCTCCTGTCAGGTAGTTCTATAATGTCATTTACATCATTCACCTGCCTGACTACCTTGTACAGTCCTGCCCACTCAGCCTGCAGCTTATCTTTCCAGACCGGGATTAGGACCATGACTTCCTGACCCACAGTGTATGAGTGAGCTCTGGCTCTGCGGTCATACCACACCTTTTGTTTTTGTTGTGCAGCTGCCAGTTTGCTCTGGGCTGTCCCTATAAGCTCATTCAGCTTTTCCCTAAACTTAAGGACATAATCCACTATGGGAATTCCCTGGGTGGTGTGCTTGCCTTCCCAGTCCTCCCGGATCAAGTCTAGGAGCCCACATACCCTGCATCCATATAAGACCTCAAAGGAGGAAAACTCTATCGACTCTTGGGGCACCTCCCTGTATGTGAACAACAGGTGGGGAAGGTATTTCTCCCTGTCCCTCCCATGCTGTTCAGAAAATGCTTGGAGCATTGACTTCAGGGTACCATTAAATCTTTCCACAAGCCCACTGGCTTGTGGGAGGTAAGGTGTTATGCGTCTCTGCACCACACCACACTTCTCCCACAAACATTTCATCAGGTCCGACATGAAGGAGCCCTCTCAATCTGTGATAACCTCCTGTGGGAACCCAACATGGGAGAAAATCCCCTAGCAAGGCATCTGCCACTTTGTCCTCAGTGAGGATAGGTCGACTGCCTCTGGGTACTGGGTGGCATAATCCACCACAGTCAGGATAAATCTCTTCCCGAAGGAGCTGGGGGTATTTAAAGGCCCCACAATATCCATTCCTACCCTCTGGAATGGCTTCTCCACTATGGGCAAAGAAATTAGGGCAGCTTGGGTTTTCTTACCCACCTTCCCTATTTCTTGGCACCAGTGACAAGACCTGCAATACTCCTTCACCTGCTGAGTTAAGCTGAGCCAATAGACATTCTGGGCCAATCACTGCATATTGCGGCGTGTGATCCCCAGATGACCAGACATGGGAATATCATCTGCAATCCTGAGCAACTGCTCATGGTGCCCCTGGGGAACGACCAGCTGCCTGCCCATCACCCCTCCCTCTGTCTTTAATCCTGCATATACAGCAGTCCATTGTCCCAATAAACGTTATGTTTCCTGTCACCTTCCTGTGCTCCATCAGAGTCTGCCCAAGCCCTCAGCTTTTCTAAACTAGCAGCTGCAAAATCCTTACACATTCCCAAGGCATGGGACAGGTTCCCTCCAACTTCAAAACTAGGGTCCCTAGCTCTAGCATCGGGGCATTCAGGATTATTGCTATCCCTAACCCTCTGACTATGGGTCACCCCTCCCTCCTCAGAGTAACCCTCTGTAGCTGTTCTGTTAACTGCTACCTGAGAAATTTCTACCCCCTTTTCATTATTCTCCATATCAGGACACACAGGCTGGGGAACCAGCCTCCTAGTGTTTTATACAGGGGTTTCTATGGGATCCAGGGAACTACAATTTACCTTTGCTGCTTGACTACGGGTAACTGCACACAAAATACCCTGTTGGAGATTGTTCCCGATAACTACATCTACAGCAAGGCTCTCTGTGACTGCAGCTTTTTGCACAGTCTCTCCTGTCTCACCCCAGCCCAGGACAACACTAGCAAGTGGCAGCATTTTCTCCTCCCCAGTGAATCCCCATACAGTAACTCATTGATTGGGTATAAGCTATTCAGGCTCTATCAAATCCCCTTTTACCAAAGTCAGGGATGCCCCTGTGTCCCTTAACCCATGTGTCTGTACCCCATTCACAGTGACTGGGTGTATGTGTTTCCCCATGTTTACTAGCATGCTTTCAGGGACACACAAACACCCCACTTCTTTTGTAGCACCACCTTAGGCACTGTCTGCCCTTTTTGGAAACTGCCTGGCAAGATGACCAGGTTGTCTGCAAACCCAACATTCATTTCTTTTATCAGGAAAATCTTTTCTTTGTAACCTGTGGCTGCCTGGTTTTGGTGGATGCAGGAAGGGTTTTAGCTGCCCTGAAGGTGTGTGTTTCCCTTTCTGTGCTGCCACACCTGCCCCATTCCCTCTCAGAGCAGGTCTGCTCCGGGCATAGCGGTCCAAGAGTTTAGCGGCCTCTTGCACTGTTTTTGGATCTCAGTCCTCTAGTCAGGTTTTCAGCTCTGCTGGGCATGCCCAGGAAACTGCTCTAACAGTACAACATATTCAATTTTCTCTACATAGTCTGCTTCAATCCCTTCCCACCAACATTTTAAAAACTGACGTTGTTCAGTGTTTAGCTCCTCGTAGCTAATTTCAAGGCTTCAGCTGAGCTTACGGAATTGAACTCTGTATGCCTCTGCTGTTAAATCATATTTCTTTAACAGTGCAGCTTTAAGTTTACTATAATCATTATTGTCCTCATTGTCCATTTGCCCCAATGTGTCATGAGCTTTCCCAGTAAGTAGCTGGGATAGCTGGAAGCTCCAGGACTCTCTGGGAATATTTGCCTGAATATATACTTTTTCAAAGTAATTTAAAAATGCATCCATATCTTTCCCCTCTTTAAATTCAGCTATCAATTTAGAATTAAATTTTTAACCCAGTCCTGTAGTCCCAGTTAACCCCAGGCTACTTACCTGTTCTGGCGCTGGTGTTTGAAGTCATAGCTTCTCCAGTTCATGTTGCCTCTGGTGCTTGCGCTCCTCTCGCTCAGCCTCTCACTCAGTTTCTTGCTTCCCTTGCTCAGCCTCTCACTGAAGCTATCACTCTTTTTCCTCAGCCTCTCTCTGACACTGTCTTTCCTCTGTGGCTCGCTGCTCTTGCTTTTTTTCTGTCTCTTGAATTCTCGCTTCCTCTGTTCAAACTCCAGCTCCATTCTCTGCAACTCTATCTGCAGCCTTATCCCTTCTGGCCCCAGAATGTTGATGACCTTCTCCTGCTGATGTGGCTCTTGGCTTGCACTGGCCCTGATGTCCTCCTCCCTGGATCTGGACACTGCACTGGACCCTGGACCCTCCATGCCAAAGGTTTGGTCCTTTCCAGTCACAGACTGTGACTCGAGGTCTTGGGTTTCAGCTGCCACAAGAGCCTCCATGAGGTGCTTTTTGGCTCACCTTTCATGCTGGACTCCTCTCTCTTGGCACAACTGCCTCAGGTAGCCTGCAGTGTACTCGCTGTAGTTGGAAGCCATCTTCTTCCCTAAGATACGGCTACACTAGCTTACACCTGAAAAAAATAAAACAGGTAGGGAACTTAGACTGTAAGCACAATGATATAGTTCTTTACCATTTTAAATCACTGCCTTGTTTTGCATGTGAGCTATACAGTGTTCAGTCTGACACCCTGGACTGTTAACGCTCGTGTTCCCAAATACTTTTAAATCACACCGCTGCCAACCAGACCTGTCACAAATGTGCTCCGCAGATCAGGCCCTCTGCTTCCACAGTGCCAAACCTCAAAGCGCAATATGCGAACAGGAGACAAACAGGGTAACTCTTCTGTCTGTTTTGGGTCCAAATCACCTACTAGCCTCGAGTCCTGGTGTCAAATATGAACCTTTTCTGCTAACATACCCAGTTAACAGGCTCAGATATGTACTCTCTTCGGGGGGGGTGCAGTACAATACTTTACCCTGTGGGCACCCAGCCAGGTTCAAAAGTCTACCTTTTTGACTCAATTTGAGACTTTGGTATATTCTTTCCTTAGCAAGATAGTAACGCACACTTTTTAAGCCCTTAACATTTCTTGTCAGAATTAGTCAACACTGTTTCAGCCTCCACATTGAATAGAAAAGTCTCAAGCAGCATTAAGGAAACCAAAAGGTTTAATGGAATTAAAAAAATAATAAATACATACAAAACATAGACCAAGTAACATAAGCACTTACAGTCTTAACTAAATTGGAATTTTACAGAAACAAAATGCCTGATACTTAAAATTTCTAGCCTAGCTAGGTTCCAGTTGGGTGTTACCTATTTGTAACAGAAGTGCCTTTTTGGAGTTCAGAGATGAAGTGTCTCACTCCTTTCAGCCAGAGTGATAATATTCCAGCATGACCCTCCTATCCTGTGAGGTTACAGCTCATGAAGTCACTGTTAGCCCATAATTAATTTGTAACCTGAGTAAGAATATCTAAAAGGATGTTATTTTTCTGCTGGCTGGAATTCTGCATGATAGCAATATTAAAATATGACAGTCTTTTTGATCTCTCTACCTGCTTCTTGGCCTACAAAATGATTGCCAGTTTACAAGTTAATGGGAATCTGTTAAAATGTCCTTCTTTGGGTTATAAAATGTATACCTTGTCCCCAGCAGATCAAAGTAGGAATATTTTATGATGTGTTATAACCTGGCATTTGAAAGGAAGCACTATGTCTCAAGAGAGAAGGAAATGAGCCATCTGTTAATGCAGTTACTGTGTGTGGGTCAAAGGTCAAGCCCCTTTTCAAACTGCTAGCCGCTATTCCCTAAGCAGACGTTCACATAACATATATTTATATCACAAATATTATACAACATAATGACAAGTAGATGGCAGAGTGTCATAATCCCAACAAAGAATTTTAGTCCTCAAAATAGGCTGCCTATTCAGTGGCGGATCACCTTTAAGGCAGGTCTTTTGATTTACAAAGCCCTACATGGACAGGGCCCTGATTACTTGAAAGAGTTCCTGGTCCCTTACACCCCTCTGCGACAGCTCTGCTCAGCTGACAAGAGGTTGCTGGAGATTCCGAGGGTAAGCTTAAAGCCATCTGGTGCACGTGCTTTTGGTTTTGTGGCACCTACCCTCTGGAATTCTCTGCCACATCAGCTTCGGGAGTGCAGGATGGTGGGGTGTTTCAAGTAGGTTCTTAAGACTTTTTTTGTTGGGGAAATACATTTTATTGTTATTATTATTAAAACTCCAACAGATACAATTGAATATATTCCAGAGGACCTATCTGATGCTGTCAGATTACATAAATTCAACCCAAATTTGGAGGAAAAATGTCTCAGATGCCAAGATAATCAAAGATCCCTCATACACATGTTTTTAACGTGAAAAACTAACCAAGTTTTGTGATATAATTTTTAAGACCTTACAAAGGGCTATGGGTATCAAACCAAGGAAGGATTCACTAACTGTATTACTGGAACAAAAGTTAACACAACAAAACTTCAGGGATCATCAGCACAAGCTATTTTCATGGGCCTATCTTGCAGCTAAAAAATATTTCTTGATGACTTGGAAAGACCATAGCCCACCCTCAATAAGGACTTGGTTTAATCTTATGATTAACTTGTACACTTTAGAATGGATACATTATTTTAAAAATGATAAAGCTGAAATTTTCCATATCAATTGGGATTAGTGGTGGGCAAAGGACTCCCGTTTTGCTATGCGGAGCACTCTCAGTATTGTCTCTCCATCAGCATAGTGCTTCACAACGTGAAGCAAATTACTCCGCCTGGTAATTAGGAATGCAAAGTGCATTGTTTCAATGGATTTCATGCCACTTCACCTTGTTTTACTGCCTCCCTTTAATTTTAATGCAAAGTGCCATTGATTTGAATGGACTTTGCTTTGCTTCACCTGTTCATTGCTATGTAAGGTGAATTTTGCATTGATTCATGGGATGGCAGGTCACATGGGCTCTATATTGTCTTGCACAGCCTCAGTTTTGCATAGTGTGTGTCGTGGAAAGCTGGAGACAGTTTGCCTTCAGAGCTCTGAGAATCAAACTATCGAAAAAGCTTTAAAAAAATCACTTTTGATCCAATTATTTTGGTCCAAATTTAGTACATCAACTGTAGGAACCCCTCCTGTGCTTAGATCATTGAGTGTTGATTGTTTTCCTGTGCATTTTGAATGTTAATTTAGAACATTCAGCCTGTGTACAGACAGACACTGTTGAAGTGTGCTTAAGGGAAGGGGTGTATCTGTGGTTGAGTGAGATTCACATGAGAAAGACAGTCTTTCTAACTGTTGTGTACTAGTGTGTGTCAGTAGTTGTGTGTTTATGTACACACAGTAGTACTTTAAGTATTTTTTGATAATTATTTTCTGTTTGTTGTGATGCAGTGCATATTTTCATTCTGTTTAAAAGATTTGGTTATATAGTGTACTGCAATGTTAAATTTTCTGCACATTACCTGTAGTGTGTGAGTGTGTGTACATGTCATCAAGTCAGACACATTTTATTGTGCCACACAGTAATCACCGCACTCTTAATCGGTTATCCGTCTGCTGTATTTTTTATTGCTTCCTTCTATCTAGATAGTGAACTGCTACTGCAGCGCCCGCCCCAGCCAGCAAAAGGTATAATTTATTTTTCCAGTTTTTGATTTGTGTGACCACTGGTTAAGGTGTTTCTTTGCCTGTACAGCTGCATCTCTTTATAGTGTGCAATCTGCATCTGTGCATTTGCATCTGTTTAGTGCACAATCAGTATCCGTAAGCCACAGTTGTATTTTGGCTTCCATCCACCCCAAATTTCAGAAATCTCAATTTGTTGTGAATTTTCTGTGTAATCCCAAACAATGCCTGCAAAGAGACATGCATGCAAAGATGCTTCTGGCCATGGCACTGCTGCCGGTGGCAAGAGTGGCCATGGGCATGGTAATAGTATGCAGCAGAAGTGCCTAGCTGATGCTAGTAACAGGATTTCTCTGACTATGTTTTTCACAGTGCAATCAGTCGCTTCAATCATGGTTGGAGATGCTGTTGTCCCTGCTGGTGGTAGTGAAATTGCTGATGGCATGAGTATTGCCCCAAGTTCAACCCATGACAACAAGTTAACCAGTTTCCAAAATATTGTGGAGCCTAAAGCCATGACCGTGAGTCAGAGTGTAGTAGATGTCACACTCCCCAATGTCCCCATCCTTGTCCCCACATTGGTTGAACATGATTCTGATGCTGACAAAGAGTTGTCGCAATCTCATGTTTCCAGTGCTGTTGATGAGGTCATGCCTGTGCCATCCAACCCTTCAAATGCTAGAGAAAAAATATTGTATGATCATAATGATGCTGTGGTTGGTACTTGTTCTCCATAGGACAGCATCCAAACTAGCATTGTGGATGTGGATGTGGAATATGATGATGATTTTAGTGACCCCAGTAGGGAACTGAAGAAAAAGAAATTAAAGGTGGCTGTGTGTAAACAGTCTCAGTCTGTCAGTGTTAAATCACCCCCTCTTCAAAGTCGTGATGTAGCGATTTCTGTTGATGATGATGACCCAGTAGTAGTCATCATAGACAGTGATAGGCCAGCACAGCCCAAGTGTGCCAGCTACAGAAATCATGTTGTAGTACACCCCCATGTCATTGTCTAAAAACTGGTGTCCAATCTGCAGCAGCACAGACCTGTGAAAATTAAAAGTAGTGGATCTAAATCCCTCATTTGGGATTTTTTTGTACAAGATACAACTGATGAATCAGTGGCAATCTGCCAGCTTTGTCAAGCATGTGTCAGATGTGGTAGAAAGGGTAGACATCTGGGCACCGGTGGTCAGCATACACATTGCAAGAACAAAGACATGGCACTGTGAACTCGACACCAAAGAGGAGCTAATGCTGCCATAGTGGGGCATTCACCCTCATCCACCTTATTAGGCATATTATCCCCTTCCATGACTGTAAGTAGCCCAAGTCGCCATGTCTGTGGTAGTGGTGAAATATCAGCTGAGGATTACTACAGGGGTGAGGAGGATAGTGATTCTGAATTGTTGTCAAGTGGAGGTCAGAGTAGCTGCAGTGGTGGTGGTCTATGCAGTTTGTCTAGCACAAGTACAACACTGACCCCTGTGCTTAAAAAGGGGAAAATAACTTCATTTGTGGACTTGCCACCTGTGCACCCTTCTTCATCACATGTCAAAAGCACCCCACCCATGGCCGTTCACAGAACAGAGCCATTTGGCACACCCCATGCAAAATGGGTAACAACTCAGCTCATGTCTCAATATCTAAAATACTGGAAAAAATAGTAGCTGCCCAATTAAGAAAGCATCTGGACTCCTCTGGTTTACTGAATAGCATGAAGTCTAGTTTCCAGAAATTGCATAGTACAACTTCTGCTCTTGCCAAAGTTGTGGAAGATGTGCAGGCAGCCCAGGATAGGCGGACACTAGTGGGGGCAATTTTTGTGGACTTATCCAAAGCTTTTGATTCTTTGGACCACTGTGTCCTCCTATCCAGGGCAGCATCTCTTCGGATGGTGGGTATGAGTGGAGAGTGGCTGGAATCGTACTTGATAAATAGGAGTCAGAAGGTTTCATTGGGTGGATGGGAGTCATGTTCCCTGCCTGTTGGATCAGGGGTCCCACAGGGCTCCATCCTAGGGCCATTGCTGTTCAACATGTATGTAAATGGCCTGTCTTTTCTGGATTCTGAAGTAAAGTACCATCTTTATGCCGATGATACTATTATTTATATATCAGATGAATCCATTGAAGTGATACAAAATAGGCTTCAGTTAGCCTTTGATGAATTTCAGAGCTTTTTAAGAGACAGTAGGTTGGTTCTGAATGTGAAGAAAACGCAGGCTATGTTGTTACATCGAAAAAGTGACAGGTTGGAAGGCATGGCCCTGGGATTGGTTACCCATGGGGGAGCCCCGATCCAACAGACATATATGTACAAGTATCTGAGTCTCTGGATTGACTGCTCATTGTGTTGGGATATATACATTGGCAACTTGACTAGGAATGTGAATAAAAGAATAGGGACTCTTTATAGGGTTATATTGGCAATGAGTATGAAGGTAAAAAAAAAAGTAGTAAACACAATGATCATCCCTATGCTTGACTACGGGGATATATTTTATTCTTGTGGGAGAAAACAGGACTTAAAAAAGTTAGAAGCAAGTTATAACAGTTTGGCTAGATTTATCCTAGGGGCCCCCAGATTAACCCACAGGTGCCTGCTCTGTGATTGTTTAGGGTGGTATACGCTGTACGAGCGTAACCATGAACATTTGCTAGCATTTGTTTATAAAGGATTGAAGGGGAAGTACCCAGGGTATGTTGCAGATCATTTGATCTATAGAAACAAACTGGCTTCATTGAGAAATTGCCAAATGCCAAACCTGGAGTTGCCTAGCTGTAACTTGAATACTGGATGGCAATCCATATACTATAGAGGGGTGTTGGGTTGGAATGCAATTCCTGTGACTTTGTTTTTGGATAATGTAAAAAAATCATTGGCCCCTTATACAATGATGGCATCATCTTAGCTCACGTCAAAAAAGGCAATGCTGCATAGATATATGAAGGATATCTGCAGATATAAAGTGAGGGTTATTTTTATTAGTAGGAGTACATCGCACCTTAGGGATTCATTTTATTTTACCTTATCATAGACAGGTATTAACTAAAATTGTGAATGATGGTATTGATGTTGTGTGTGAATTTGAACTGTAATATGTTTTTTTTTCATTTTGTTATTGCCTTCCCTGTTAAATCTTTGGTTATATTCCATTGTTAGCTATATTCTATGTTTCATAGTTTCATAGTTTTGGTATCAAGTTCAGAAGACCGAAGTCCATGAATGAACTTATCCACCTTACCGTGGTGGATCATAAACATTTTTTATCACCCATAAAGATGTCTAATTTTTTTTTTAAACTGACATACTTCCACTGTCAACCACAGCTCTTGGCAGTACATTCCAAGCATTTACCACTGTCTGAGTAAACCATTGACTCCTTTTTACTGTATTATTAATTTCTCCTATGAGCCTAAAATTATGTGACCTTGTATTCTTATGATGATAAGTATTTTTATTTAGGCCAATAAGCTCAAATAATTCTGGATTAGAATATGCCTTAATAATCAAGCATAACTCTCCTCTTAGACGTCTGTAATCCATAGAATATAGCTGTAAAAACTGAAGTCTATCGTGATATTGTAATCGTTTAACCTCCCAAATTTGTTTAGTTGCTTTCCTTTGTACTCTTTCTATTATGTCTTTAACTTTCAGGGAATATGGAGCACTAAAGGGAAAACAGTATTCTGTATGTGGGCGTACCAGTGCTGTTTACAGGGGAAGAATAACTTCAGAGTCCCTACTTTTTATTGGTCTAAGGATACAGTGTACAATTTGATTGCATCCTCTGGCAATTTTGTCAGTGTGAAAATCAAATTTTAAGTTATCAGATATCCAAATACCCAAATCCTTTTCATCAGTACATACCTCCAGGTTAACATTGTTAATACTGTATTGATACTTTAAATTCTGTATTCTGAGGTGCATAACTTTACATTTTTGTTCATTAAAAACTAATTTATGCTCATGTGCCTAACAAGTCAAGTGGTGCAGACTATCCTGAAATATTTTCATCATTATAGACAATGCCACCCACCTTACAGTCATCGTCATACTTGCAACACCAAGTTCCAGCTGGCACTTGCATAGATGATAATAGTATATTAAACAAGGTAGGTCCCAAAACTAAGCCTTCTGGAACTCCGCTGGACACTTCCCCCCCAAGTGGTCATAAAGCCATGTATCGACACACATTGAGATCTGTTACTTAGCCTTGAGTTAATCCAACTTATAATATTCAGATTGATGTTAAGCCTAATTAATTCTTGGACTAAGATTTTAATAGAGACCAAATCAAAGGCCTTTAAAAAATCCAGAAAGACCACATCCACTGGCATGCCTTTATCCAAGGCAGCACTAACCGGTTCAAAAAAGGACAACAGATTAGTCAAACAAGATCTGCCTGAAACAAAGACATGTTGTGTTATATCACAGTAACCTATATTGATTAGATGTTGTGTAATATGTTTCTGTAATATTCTTTCAAACGTTTTTCCTAATACCGATGTGAGACTAATAGGCCTATAATTTTTAATATCTTGTTTTTTACCTCCCATATGAATAAGGGTCACAATTGCTTTGTTCCATATGCTGAATGAGTTCCCTTGTTTCAGTAACGAGTTAAATAAAACAGAAATGGGATCTGCTAGCTCATAAATTATTTATTTCAGAAATGTTGACGTTAGACCCTCTGGGCCTGCAGAACTGTTATTCTTTAGTGCAGTAACAGTTTGAACAATATCATCTGGCCAGATAATTGGGCAATCCATTTGGATAGGTGGAAGACCATTAGAAATAATATATCTTTCCTTATGCACACTAAGAAAGTAACTATTGAAAGCAGAAGCCATATCACTTTCTGTGCTTATGGTTCCTAAATCTGATGTTAGGGGACCTACAGAATTGCCCTTCTTATTTTTTAATGACCCAATATAATTATAAAAGCTCTTCTTGTTATCTATTATAGTAGCAGCCAATTTAAGTTCCATTTCTTTTTTTTTGCTTTTTTGATTTTATTCTTTACATCCTTAACAGCTTTTGTAAAGGCAGTCTTATTAGTGCTGGTGGGGTATTTTTTGGCCTTATTGTATAATATTTTTTTCTTTCTTATGGATTTCTGGATTTTCCTATTCCACCATACTGGACTCTGTGTTTATTAATATACTTCTTTCTTTCTGGTACCCAGGAATTAATGCATATGTCTAACTTGTGACATCATTTCTCCCAGATTTGTTCAACATCAAAATTTTCCAAATCCTTCTTCCAGTTCCACAGGTTTAAATATGACTTAATACTAGAATAGTCTGCCTTAAAAAAGTCTCTAAATCTTGTAATACCTTTAATAGGTTTAATCCCTGTACAGTGTAGTTCAAGCTGGATCATGTTATGGCCACTACTACCAAGGGGCATCAATACCTTGGGGGAATTATAGCATAAATCCTAATTAATAAATATTAAATCAAGAATATTCCCTATCCTAATACTTTCATTCACAACCTGTACTAGGTTACCCTGTGAAATTATATCAGTAAGTCTATTTTCTGTACTACCTGTACTAGTGATATTCAACCAATTAATAGAAGGGAAATTAAAATCACCCATAAGTATAACATAATTTTTGGACACCCATGTGTTCAATTTCATTCAGAAATGTGCGTGTCTCTTCCAGACTCAGGCTAGGGGAACAATAGCCAAGTCCAATGATTAATACAATAGGGGACGCTAATAATTTAATCCATAATATTTCATTGCCATCTGTTGAGAGCTGTGATGGATAAATCTCACTCGTTTTTTTGAAATTCCAAGTTTTATTGAGTTTAAAGCATAAGAAAAACATGCACAATAAATATTGAAAATGTAGGCATTTACAAGATCCAACCCATATCCAAATTCCAATTAAGGTGTATCATATACTTATGAGCTAAAGAAAAACAAACCTATACCCCCTCCCTCCTAATATCCCAACCCCCCATACCTCCCCCCGAGGATGTGCCTTATTAGAAAAACTGTACAGAGGTAAACTAAGAACTGATCAATGTACAATGTCCCGCATCAAGTAAAATCTAAAATAAATCAGGCAATCAGAGGCGATCCATATGAAACATTATTGTAAATAAAGGGCATACAGTTTGCCCCATCTCCTGTTAAAGGATGACAAACAGTTCCGGGTGCTTGCTATTAGTTTCCCAGTCCTAAAATAAAGAGACATTTCTTTGATCCATTCTTCATATGATATAACTAATTAGTCCATCCAATGCCTAAGGACCAGTCTTTTCACTGTTATCGAAATTAAAGCCATATGAAATCTGCGTTCCAAAACCTGAATGTTAGTGAACTGTCCTAAAATACAAATTTCTATAGTAAACAAATCGCTAAGTCCCAGAAGAGGGTCCAGCTTAGTTTGAATTAAAGGCCATAAAGGAGCCACTTTGTCACAGTGCCAGAAAACGTGTACCAGGTTACCTTCAGTTATACCGCACCTAGTACAGGTGTTTGAGGCCAATCTACCTAATCTGGCCAGTTTGACCAGAGTATAATATAAGATATTTAAAATGTGGTATTGAGTTAGCCTATGTCTATCTTCGATAAGGTATTTGTGGACATCTCCCCAAATCTGACCCCAAAAAACAGGAGAATCTGACAGAAAAGTGTTCCAAATCTTGGAGCCTTTAATGGGATTAGGGTACTTGGTCACCAATAAGTAGGAATGTATCTTAGATATACTATGAGGGTTATTCGCATACTCCCGGATCTGTTCCAAAATGGGCCTGACTTGGGATGGAGTAAATAATAAGCCAAAAGAAGAGACCATGAGGTGTTGCAGTTGGAAGACCCTAAATATAAGTTTCTGAGGTATAGTACATAGATACATAGACAGTGTCGGCAGATAAGGGCCTATGGCCCACCCAGTCTGCCCATTTGAGCTTGTAAGTTCAGTTTATGTTTATGAACGGCCTTCCGGAGGAGGTTGTGGAGTCAAAAACAGTGGTGGAATTCAAGCATGCATGGGACAGTCATAAGGCAATTCTAGGGGGTGGGGGTAGGAAGAAGTAGGCTGCTGGTTAACTAGGATCTGCAGCTTATCCAGTAGGAAGGGAAATGAGCAGACTGGGTGGGCCAAGCGGTCCTTATCTGCCATCAAATTCTATGTTTACCTAGAAGTCTGTTGCCCCTTACCCCTGACCTCCAGAATTCCTTTATGTCTATCCCATGCATTCTTAAATCCCGTGATTGTTTCAGCCCCCACCACTTCCTCTGGCAGGGTGTTCCACTTGTCCACCACCCATTCTGTGAAAAAATTCTTCCTCACGTTTCCTCTGAATCATCCTCCCTCCAACTTCATCCCATGCCCTCTAGTCCTGGAACATCTTTTTCACTTAAAAATAGTGTATTCCTGCACCCTGTTCCTCCCTGTAAGATACTTGTATGTCTCTATCATATCCCCTCTCTCCCTCCTCTCCTCCAGGGAGTACATGTTCAGTTCCTTCAACCTGTCTTCATAGGACTTGTGATGCAATCCATGCATCATCTTTGTTGCCCTCCTCTGTACCTTCTCTACCCTGTCTATGTCCTTACGTTGGTATGGTCTCCAGAACTGTACACTGTACTCCAGGTGGGGCCTCACTAGTGTCTTGTATAGTGGAATTATGACCTCCCTTTTCCTGCTGGTGATGCCCCTGCCTATGCATCCCAGCATCCTATTTGCTTTACCTGCTGCCTTGTCACACTGTTTCCCTACCTTGAAGTCATCAGAGATGATAACCCCAAGATCCCTTTCCTGCTTGGTGCATGCTATATCCTCACCCCCAACTGATATATTGTGCCAGAGTTTTTGTGCCCCATATGCATTATTTTGCACTTCTTTGCATTGAATTTTAACTGTCAAACCCCTGACCATTCTTCAAGTTTCTGCAGGTCCCTTCTCATTCTGTCTACACCCTCTAGTGTGTCTACTCTGTTACAGAGCTTTGTGTCATCAGCGAACAGTGAAATTCTGCCTTCTAGGTCCTTCGAAATGTCACTGATGAAGATGTTGAATAGGACCGGTCCCAGCACTGATCCCTGTGGTACCCCACTGGTCACTCTTCCCTCTGTGGTGTGTCAGCCATTTACCACCACCCTCTGTGTCCTGCCACCCAGCCAGTTACCTACCCACCACACTACTGTCCTGCCCACACCCATATTCCCCAGTTTGTGTAATAATATTAAACCTCGTCATAATCTCTGTCGAGGAGAGAAGGGATTCCTGGGAAAAGAGACTTTCCACATAGCAGTCTTGCAACTGAGGGAGCCAGTCTAAGGGAATTGGGGAGCCACCGATCTTGATGTTAGGGTTTTGGGCGAGAGGCTGAGCCGTATCTTTTTTAGCTGAGATATTGAGGAACCTCCAGCACTGAGACAGCACCTTAATAGAAACCCCTATAACACTACTTTGTAGCTGGGGGGCAGAGCAGAAGGGGCATAATAGAAAACTCTGAATGAGTAGCTCACTCGGTTTTAACCCTTCCTTAATATAAAATGCTACTCTGCCACCTTTTTTCTGTTTTTGTGGTTTACTAAGAAGGGTATAACCCAGAATTATTGTACCCCAATCCTCTTCTGTGAGCCAAGTTTCAGTTATTCCACAAATATCAATATCATGGCTGTGTAGATATAGTGTAAGCTCTTCTAGTTTATTCTTCAAGCTTTGAGCATTAATTAAAAGTAATTTTAGTTGTTTACTGTTTTCGTTATTTTTATGTTGTTTTTGAAATCTAGTTGGTGAGTGCTGATAAGAATTATCTTGTACTATGCACCCTATTTGAGAAGGAGAAATAATCCCTCTCACCCCCTCAGATATTAGTTAACATTTTTACTAATACAGTTAAAAATACTTTTCCCCAAGGTATTAGAGCCATTCCTGTTGAGGTGTAATCCATCTCAGCTATATAAATCAGTTTTATGTTCAAAGGCTTCCCAGTGAGATAAATACTGGATATTCTGCCTTAAACACTTACCTTAACCAATTATTTATTTGTTTTATTTTGTTGTTTATCATTGATGAAAACCTAGGAACTGGGAGAATTTCTGATAGTACCACTTCGGCTCCTAGATTAATAATCAGATTAGTTATTGCCACATAGTCCTGTTTGATTGTTAAAATGGGATCATGAAGAATATTGTTTACTCCGGCATGTATTATGACAAGGGCATCTGAGTTTCCATTACTGAGAATATCGGGGATCATAGTTGTTATATCTGAAATTCTTGCTCCCCTAAAACAAGACATAGTTCTGTTGGTCTTGTCCTGATTACAGATTGCCCTATCTAAATGCTTAACCATGAAATCCCCTAGGACAATTATTTGCTTTGCAGACGGCATTGGCTCCATATTATCTGGCACTAAAATTAGTCTATTAGTAACATCATTAATTTCCTCAGTTAAGGCAGGATCCATACTGTTGACAATCCCCATTAGTGATGTCTCACATTGAGTTAAGGGGACATTAATCATTGAATTAGTAGCGGTTGATGGTAAAGGATCTTGCTTATCAGGGGGTAAGGTACTTAATATATTAAAACTGTTCTCTGTATGTAGAGAGTAGTTGCCTGCTCTTCTCCCTTTTTTAGCCATTTTTTCCTTTTTAACTGTAAACCATTCTGTATCAGGTAAATCAGTATCTTGTTCATCTCTTACATGATTTTTATTAATAGAAATGGGATTTTTAGTGACATTATTAGATGTTGAGGACATTGCTTCATCATTGTTGTCTGTTGACAGTTTTGGTGGTTCTATGGTGTTTTTGCTTGTGCTACAGTTCCTATGGTTAAATCTGTCAGTCATCTGTTGCTGACTAAGTTCAAGATTTATCAGTCTCTCACTGAAATGGCTGATTTACATCTCTAAATCTTTATTTATTAAACATTTTTCACATTTGTATTCATTAGGTATATTATTATATTGTATTATAGAATACATGTTACAGCAATGACATTTTATCCCTACATCACCCTCAATAGTATCAAACATGATGACTAATAATGGCCTCATAGTACTACAGAAATTACAGCTATAGCTTAAGAAATGTGGATTTTGTGCCCTACCCTACCCAGTCAACCGCTAAACACACGAACACGCATGAGACGCTTGTCTTTGCATCAATTCGCGTATAGCCGAAGAAGCGCCCTGTTAGCTGCAAGGAAGGTTTAAAAAGCACCCAAACCCAGAAGTGAGGTCAAGACTCGCATAGTTTTTTGATTAGATATGCTAATTGTAGGGTTTTTAGTAAAACAGGATTTGCTCCTGAAACGTAATAACACCCACCACAAACAGTAAAAATAGAGCCTATCAGTTCATTTCAGACACTGGACTTTTGCTAGTCCCTCTGCCCATAGTAACTAGTGGGGCTTAAACATCAAAGTTGCATACAAATAAAAACAATTACTACTGCAGCTATGTTGTGTGCAGAGCAGTGTCTCACACACAATGTGATCATAATATTTTCCTTTTATATTGTTTACTTTTTATTGCATGGGATCTTGCTGAAAATTAGCTTTGCTCAATCGAGTTTATACTTTATTCAATTGTATTCTAAAGGAATAAAAACATTTTACTACTACAACTACATGTTGCAGAGTCTTTTTGCCTGGAACATGAAATACCCACCCAGTCATGCATTGTCACATGAACTGAATGCTGCTGTAACAGAAATGCTGGTAATTGACCTGTTGCCCTTCTCCTTTGTGGAGAATTTTGGATTCTGGCGTTTTGCAGCACGTGCCTGTCCCAAATAGAATGACCCGTCCAGGACATACTTTTCCACCCATGCTGTCCCAGAGTTATACTGGACTGTGACAGAGTCTATAAGACATGCCCTTCAACATTCCTCCTCAGTATTTATCCACTTAAGTATGGGTATGTGGACAAGTGGCAAAACAGCAGGCAGTTCATATTTGTGTATTATTGCACACTGGGCGCAGGTACCGGGGGTTGTCTATGCTGGTGGTAATGGAAATCAGTGTAGTAAGGTAGACTGTCATGGTAGCAACCTTCCTGGAATTCAACAGTATGCAATGCTTGCAATGCACAGTGTGGCTGGTTCCCACACTGATGAACACACGCTTGACTTGCTACTGACCAGATTTGATGAGTGGTTGCACCCGCTGTCCCTGAAAGCTGGCTTTATAGCCAGTGACAATGGCTCAAATGTGGTGAAATGTATCACCAATGGTGGCTTTGTTTGGGTTCCATGCATGGCCCACTGTTTAAATATCATGATTCAGGAGTTTCTGCAGCACCCTGACATCAAGGAAATGTTGACAGTTGCACACCACATCTGTGCAAACTTTTCATGCTCTGGAAAGGCTCATGACCAACTTCAGTGGCTGCAGATTGAAAACAGCCTCCCTCAGCACCATCTCAAACTGGAAATTGTCACGCACTAGAACTCAACTCTTTACATGGCAGAGAGATTGTATGAACAATACAAAGCCATCTTGGTATACCTAGTCATGCACATTAACCATGACATTTTGGGGGCCTCAGTTTCTATGACAGCAGAACAGTGGCACCTCATGGACTTGGTGATCTCAATTTTGAGGCCCTTTGAACATGCCACACAGGCAGTGAGTGGTGATACTGCCTCCATAAGCCAAGACATTCCACTGCTGCAGGTGCTGAGGCAGACTTTATTGAATCTGCAGCGTAGTCTTGATGTGTCCGGAGATTGTTCAATCAGTGTGTTACTTAAATACATGCTGACAGTATTGGACCACAATTGCCACATCGTAAGTATTCTGCAAAGTGCCAAATTTGGAATAGCAACAATGCTGGATCCAGGATATAAACATGGAATAGCATCCTTACTGGAGGGAGGGCCTGAACAGGTTAAAATTCTCAGTGGAGAACTGGTGTGATTGATTCATGGGGCACAGAAGTCATGTGCCAAGTTCAGCAAACCACAGCATAACAAGGCTGAAGGTCATTGTGGATTACTAGGCACATCCAGTAAGGTGACTGCCAGTCCAGGTGAGATGTCAGCAAAGCCAGTTGCCATTAACCCACTTTGGGGTGCCTTGTCTCAAGTGGGAATCTGTGACATCGATGAATCTGTTGAACAGTAGGATGAGTCAACAACAGGACTGCGTGCAACACAGAGAATGTTTGACTCATATTTGTCTGAAAAAAGTCATCTGTCAGTAATTGACAATCCACTGCTGCACTGGAGTGGAAAGGTGAGTGAATGGCCAGAGCTGACTTCAGTGGCACTGAAGTACCTGACCAGCTCACCCTCCAGTGTAAGTGTGGAGAGGGTATTCAGTTCTGCGGGGGCAATAGTTCATGACTGTCATACCAGCCTCTTGCAGTCAAATGTCAACATGCTGAAATTCATAAAAATGAATGAAGGTAGCCGGCCCAGTGGTGCTGAGGGTTGAGGCACTGGATGCCACACCTCGTGCCATGCTAGTGACCCAGTTTCGGGAATGAGCCAGGGCCGCTAAGGATCAGCCAGGGGGGGAGGGAGGATTGAGTGTCTAGAGGACTGCTCTCCTCTCTCTGTAGGGCAGGGGACTAGTCGTCCCACCCACTGACTGCCCACTAGTGGTGGCTGGAACTTAAACTAGAGGGGAGGGAAGAAAATGGAAAATGGCCGGGGCTCCACAGACCCAAGATGGCTCAACTGTGGTGAAGTCTGCCCCCCGCCACCAGATTTGAAGTATAGGGTGATAGGAGACTGCAGGCACCCCTGCACCTGGCCCTGCCATGGAGTGGGAATCCATGGGGGAACCTCTGGGGGCAGATGAGCTGGGGGTCAAACCAGAGGATGCACCACCCCCAAGGGGCGGTCATAGTCCCATAGAGCCTGCGACGAGGAGTAAATAGTAATAAAAAAAATTAATGAATGTCACATACCACCTCGAACTATCACATCTGTGTTCATACACCATCACATTGAAGGTTGTGCTGATGATGTGGGAGAAGCAGACCATCCTGGTGGAAGCATCAACTGGGTGAACACTGAGGCTGATGATGCAATCATGGACAAAGAATTCCCTTCTGGGCACAATTCCAACTCTGATGACTGCAAGGGCAGCTTCCTGTTTGATGTGGATGAGGTGGATGTTGCTGGGATTTAAGTTAATGGTTTGAAAGGCTGTCACATTTTATTAATGGTACTTTTTTTGTTTTTCATAAAATAAAACCAGTGTTCTTGACTCAGTCTCACTCCATAATTCAGATTGGCACAAATAATGCCCCATCCAAATCATTTCATTTTATCTTCCCCTTGGTGTATCTTCTGATTCCACTTAAATAGCAGGTACCTGCTGTCAGGTACCCCAGCCCCCTCACACATACATAACTGACCTGCTCCACTATTGAGTGGTGTAATAAAAATTCCATGTGCTTCCCTCCAGTTAAAAAGTTATAGCACCCCAAATGTGCACCCTCATAAAAACAAAGCTGAGCCTAACACACACCCAGGGATCTACCCCCAGCCCAATTTTGTGATGTCAGAAAATGAAGTCTCTGTGTGTGCTCCATAGACCTGTATTGGTGCCATGTTGTCAATGACTTTCAGTACTATTTAGAGTTGCCACTTGGAAAAATGAAATTGACCACTACAGTAAACAATGACTGTTACTACAGCAGTTGCTTTTATTTTTATACATGGCATCTCTAAATAGTACTAAAAGCCACAGAAATATCGCACACATACAGGTTAATGGAATGCAAACTCAGTATTCATTTTCTGACATCACAAAGGGGGCTCTGGGTACATTCCTGAAGGTATGTGTAACGGCTCTGTTTTTACGGGTAATATTCGGTGCTATAATAACTTTAAATTGGAGGGAAGCACATGGAATTGTTATTACACTACTCAATAGTGGAGCAGGTCAGCTATTATATATGTGTGAGGGGGGCTAGGTATCTGACAGTGGGTTCCTGATGTTTAACAGAATGTGTGCTGTCACTAGCAAACACAGTCAGTCTCTTTAACACAACTGTCCATTAGAAGTACAGTAGGTGGTAGCCACTTAAATCCTGCCATTTAAAGATATCTTCCTCCTGAGTGACACTGAAAGACTGTAACACACCATATCCAGCAACCTGGTCACCTGTCTGAAAGTGAGCGAGAATGTGTCCCTGTGCCCATGACTAGAAGTAACCCTCAGCCAGCCACAGCCACTGATCTGTCTAATAGTGAGATAGAATGTGTTCCTGTGCTCATAAACAGAAGTAACCTGCAGCCAGCCATAGTCACTGATCTAATAGGGAGAGAGAATGTGTTCCTGCACCCGTGACCTGAAGTAACCCGCAGCCAGCCAAAGCCACCGATCTGTCTAAATGGAAAAGAGAATGTGTTCCTGTGCCCATGACCAGAAGTAACCTGCAGCCAGCCAAAGCCACCAATCTAATAGGGAGAGAGAATGTGTTCCTGTACCCATGACCAGAAGTAACCACCAGTCAGCCAAAGCCACCAGTTGCTATGCCAGTGAGAGGGAATGGTTCCTGTGGCCAGGACCTGCCAGAAGGAGCCCGCATCCAGCCACAGCCACCACACTTCTTATTATCAGTAGTTTATAGTAAGTATGTACTAATTTGTCATACTATGGAATTTCCTTGAGCTGTGTGAATGCTTCCTTTAACATTTTAGAGATGCACTTCAGAAACATATACAGTCAACTTTCTTCTTGTTTTTTACAGGTTTCCAGTTTCAAACAGCGCAACGGACCGGAAGACAGGAGTACTGCACTACTGTCTACAACCAGCTATAGGATATTAGTTTCAGGTAAGTATATCAATATTATTTAATTTTTTTCAAGCCAGTGTAAATCATACAAATTGGGTGACGTACGGCAGATAATATATTATTTTTTGTGCACATCAGTCACTGGCTTACTTTAGCATACCACGGGGTCGAACACAGTTTAATCTGGGTCATGACAAGATGACTTGGAATATAACTTAAGTTAACACTCTGGGACAGTGCATGTCATGTGCACTAAATTTGTTATTGGTCTTGGTGTGATTTACTAATAGCTTGGTATCTGTTAAGCAGGATATAACAGACAGTAACTGCCACACTTGGAACAGAATGTGTTAGTACAATGAAGTATAAATTATTTATTCTTCATCTGTTTGCAGGTAACATTTGGGTACTGTGTGCTGCCATCAGTGCTTTCTTCAAATAAGAACACATGAAACTGGTATGAATTCCGGAGGATACACAGAAAACCTGTAAAGAAGTCAAAACAAAACCATTCACAAAACTTGCTTCCAAATGATCCCCCCCCCCCAAAAAAAAAAAAGAAAAATACTTACCTTTCATGGCTTGGCAGTTTTCCTACAGAAAATTCCTCAGCAAGCCAAAAAATGCACAACCAAAGTATGACTGGGTGACCTGTGATGTAAAAAAAACAGCAGTGATTACGTATGTGTGTGTGAGAAGGCAGTAGGGAGGGCTGGGGGTATACTGGGATGCATAGGGAAAGGCATCACCAGCAGAAAATAGGAAGTTGTTATCCCTCTGTGCAGACAGTTGGTGAGACCCCATCTGGAGTACTGTGTCCGGTTCTGGAGACTTCATCTCTGCAAGGACATAGACAGGATAGAGGCAGTCCCAGAGGAGGGCAGCTAAAATGGTGCAGGGTCTGCAAGAGAAGCTGTACAAGGAGAGACTAAAGGAGCTTAATATGTATACCCTTGAGGAAAGGAGGGAGAGGGGTGACATGATAGAAACTTTTAAGTACTTCAGTGGAATCAACAAAGTCCAAGAGGGTAGCATCTTTCAGAAAAAGAGACGTGCAGGAACAAGGGGACACAATGTAAAGATGGGGCGGTTCAGGGGCAATGTGAGGAAGTATTTTTTCTCACAGAGAGGGTAGTGGATGCATGGAACAGGCTTCCTGAGGAGGTTGTGGGGTGTAAAACTGTGGGAGAATTCAAGAATGCATGGGACAGACTTAAGGCAATTCTTGGGGGAGTAGGAAGAAATGGGCTGTTGGTTGACTAGGATCTGCAGCCTATCCTGTAGGTAGGGAAATGGCAGATTAGGTGGGCCAAGCGGTCCTTATCTGCCGTCAAAGTCTGTGTTTCTATATGTGTGTGTGTGTGTGTGTAGATATATGTGTATATATAAACACAAAATCACACATGCCCACTCAATGCAAAGCATCATGGGCTGCATATTCAAATCACCACAGAATGTTACGCTGGTTCAACTTTAAGCAGAACTGCATGGTGCGGAAAGGTCTCTCACACAGTTTGCAAAGGGTGCTAACAGATGACATAGACATGTGTTTCGTCCTACCAGGACTCATCAGTATGCCTCATCTGTTTGACATCCCAGTGGAATGAACCAGCTTCCCTAAGATGGTCTGTCTGGGTTATGTTGTGGTGAACCCATAAAAACTTGGCTTCCCAGCCAAATGCCCTTTGGGGTAACCCTTGCCTCAGTGTTTGCGCACAGAGGTTCTTTGTCTTTTAAATAGTTTTTTATTTTAATGGGTTCACCACAACATGACCCAGGCAGACCATCTTAGGGTAGCTGGTTCATTCCACTGGGGTGTCAAACAGATGAAGCATACTGATGAGCCCTGGTAGGACGAAACACGTGTCTATGTCATCTGTTAGCACCCTTTGCAAACTGTGTGAGAGGCCTTTCGGCACCATGCAATTCTGCTTAAAGTTGAACCAGCGTAACATTCTGTGGTGATTTGCATATGCAGCCCATGTTGCTTTGCATTGTGTGGGCATGTGTGATTTTGTATTTTCTTGAAACTTGGCTTCCCAGCCAAATGCCCTTTGGGATAACCCTTGCCTCAGTGTTTGCACACAGAGGTTCTTTGTCTTTTAAATATTTTTTATTTTAATGGGTTCACCACAACATAACTCAGACAGACCGTCTTAGGGTAGCTGGTTCATTCCACTGGGGTGTCAAACAGGCGAGGCATACTGATGAGTACTGGTAGGACGAAACACGTGTCTATGTCATCTGTTAGCACCCTTTGCAAACTGTGTGAGAGGCCTTTCGGCACCATGCAGTTCTGCTTAAAGTTGAACCAGCATAACATTCTGTGGTGATTTGCATATGCAGCCCATGATGCTTTGCATTGTGTGGGCATGTGTGATTTTGTATTTTCTTGAAACTTGACTTCCCAGCCAAATGCCCTTTGGGATAACCCTTGCCTCAGTGTTTGCACACAGAGGTTCTTTGTCTTTTATATATATGTACAGTATATGCATATATGTGTGTGTGTGTGTGTGTGTGTGTGTGTGTGTGTGTGTGTGTGTGTGTGTGTATATATATATATATGTGTATATATATATATATATATATATATATATATATATATATATAAATGGTATACAGTAGTGCTACCATAGTTAGGGTTGAGGAGCCATTTACATGTTAAACTTAAAATTTTGCACCTTAATAACTTTGGAACTGTTCAACAGATTTGCCTGAAATTTGGAATACATGATCAAGACCCATACACCTTGGGATCTATTAAGTTTTATACCGGTCAGATATACAGTTACAGAGTTATTAAGCGTGATCTGTGCGTGCATTTACACTTTTTTTGGAATTCTACGGTCGCACCTACAAGTCACACGGTTTGCACGACTGGTCCAAAATCTTCAGGGAACATGTGACCGGTGTCCCCGATGTGCCTTTTGAAGATTTCGTGAAAAAATATTAAATGGTTCAAAAGTTATTCAAAAAACAAGTTCCCATTATAAGTCAATGGGAAAAGTTTAAAAGTTCTACAGTGTCGCAAATGCAGTTTCTACTTTCGCAAATGGCCCTTTTACTGTCGCAAATCCACCATTTTGTTTTCAGTCGGTGATCAGAAAAATGCTTGCCATTTAAATTTGCGACCCTCTAGCAACCTAATTCTTTTTGTTTTCACCTAGTCGGACCCTGAGGATGCTAGCTATGTCTTTATTTTGGGTTAAAACACCCCAGAAATATGTTTTTTCACATTTCTGGAAAAAGTACTTTCACAGAGTACTTTCACACTTGTGACACTGTAGAATGAATTTACGAACGCTTTCGCAGATTGCGACAGTACTTTTCTAGGCTGTGGGAAAATGACAGCAATTCTTTGGCACCCCGCTGCAAAAGAACGGTTTGGTGTTTTGGGCTGAAATTTGGAGGGAACGCAGCCGACATCGTACAGATGTGCCTTTCAGTATTTTGTTGAAAAAAATATTACACAGCGGCAAAGTTACTGCACTCCAAAGTTGATGCTTTTTCCCATAGGATAACATTACAGCGTTCGATGCACTGCAGCAATCCTTTGGCGTCCTGCTGTAAAATAACGGTTCAGTCTTTTGGGCTGAAATTTAGAAAGAAGACAGTCAACATCCCACAGATGTGCCTTTCAGTGGTTTGGTGAAAAAATATTTCAGGGAGTCAAAGTTATGGCACTCCGAACTTCTCTTTTTTTCCCATAGGATAACATTGCGGCGTTCACCGCGCCTTTCAGGGCCCGTATCTCGGAGACGGTGCAAGATACAGACTTTTCGTCAGATAAATGCTTAGCCCACTAATGGGGGATAAGTACAAAACTAGCCAGGAAATTCATAAATCATATGACTTATACATTTTTTTCTACGCCGTACGGTTCCTGAGATATAAGCAATTTAGTATTCCAACTCATTTTCTGCTCCGAGACCCATTATTATGCATACATTCTTTGTACTCACTGTCTTTCTCTATGAAGCTTTTGGGTAAAACCAGCCTGTGCGCTTACACTACTGTTACCATTGCCCTTTCTGCTTGTGGTTCCATACCCATTTCACTTACCGTTCACGTCTATGCCACCATGTGCGTTATCCTTTGCATTTTTATTTGCACTTGCGTCTCCGTCATTATTTACCATTTGTGTCTACAGTACTGTTTCTCTTTCAGTTTCGCTTTGCATCACCGTGCCCATTGCCATTTGCATTTGCAGGCACCATGTTACTATGTGACAAGACATCACGTAGCGGACCATTCCTGTCTATGCCACTGTGTGCATTACCCTTTCTGTTCTCATTCACGCTTGTGTTACCATGTGTGCCAGTGTTAGCGCTTCTGTTTGCTTTGCTGTTCCTGTTACTATGTCACAAGATATCCCGCTGCCGCATTACATTCACTATTTCTCATTATCATTCTCAAAAGGAAGGGAAATTAGAGGCAAAAAACTCTGTTTAATGCATCAGTTAGGGTTGTTCCACAGTGACAAAAGTGAGGAAATTCGGTGTTAGGGTTGGAAACCCCCCCTTGGACCCCCCAGCCCACTCCCCCAACTGGCATTGGGGTGTGCATTGGGGTCTTTGGTCCTAACTCTCACCCCATTCTCCTATACCTCTGCTTCTTTACACATGTGATGGGGTGAGAGTTAGAGCCGACAACCCCAGTGCGCACCCCTATGCCGGTTGGGGGAGTGGACTGGGAGGTCCAAGGGTGGTTTTCAACCCTAACACTGAATTTCCTCACTTTTGCCGCTGTGGAACAACCCTAACTGATGCATTGAATGGAGTTTTTTTGCCTCTAATATATATAAATTTAACATCTGGTTCTGTGTAAAAACATGAGCGTGCAAGATACAGTAACTTACCAATGGAAGTATGAGAACACACACATATAGGGCATCATGTTACAGCCAGGGCAGCAGACTTTCTGACCGCCACTGCATCAGTACATCATTGTTCACACAATGGTCATCTGTGGCTATCATCATTTGACAAGATACTGTGCATCAGCCAGTCAGTGCAGGCAGCAGAAGATAGAAGTACAGGAGCAGCAGCAGGTGCCATAGTTGTTGTGGGAGTGGGTGCATGCATACATCAGTGTGTCAGGAAATAATTGAGAATTTTCTTAACATTTTATCATGTGATTTCTCTTCATCTGGACTTTGGCAATTTTGGGACAGTGTGACAGCAGCCATTTCTGGATCCGCACTTATGCAGAGTGGGTACACTTCACTCATACTTCAGTGTGTCAGAAAATAATTGTGAATTTTCTTAACATTTTATCATGTAATTTCTTTTCATTGGGACTCTGTCATTTTTGGGACATTTTGACAGCAGCCAAAAAATTGTAAGAACACCAGCCAACAACAGTTTAAAGAAAATAACCTAAAAAAGGTGTCCTTCCCATCTTTATATTCCTACTTAATAAGCTCTGTTTACCACCAGGAAATATTTTTGGGGCTCAGTAATGTTTTTTTCCTGTCATGAGGTGTTTGTGGAAAAGCAGCAGTGAGCAGTTCAATAATCTGCTAAACAGTATGTGTGCACTGTCAGGTGCCCACTGCCCAGCCCCCTGAAAACATTTAAGATGGATGCCTTGGTCCACTGTTGATGATATAAATAATATATACCATATATATTATTTGTACCATCATCAACAATGGACCAGTTCATTTATCATATATGTTTTCAGGGGGCTGGGCAGTGGGCACCTGACAGTGCATACATGCTGTTTAGCAGATTATTGCACTGCTCACTGCTGCTTTTCCACAAATACCTCACTACAGGAAGAAAACATTACTGAGTCCCAAAAAATATTTCCTGTTGGTAAACAGAGCTTATTAAGTATGAATAGAAGGAAGGGAAGGATACCATTTTTTAGGTTATTTTCTTTAAACTGTTTTTGGGCACTGTTCTTACCATTTTGTGGGGGGAAACAAGGTTATGAGAAAGAAATACGGAACACAAACTTAAAATTATACACCAAACAGTGCACAATGGGGGTACTAACAACAACAAAAATGGAAAGTGACCTGTGGCAGATGACCTAAAGGTAGGCAAGAAATGAGAAATGTCAGTAAAGAGGTCTGGGGGAATACTGGGATGCATTGGAGAGGCATCACCTTAAAATCAAGCACAAAACTGGAAGTTCTTATCCCTCTGTACAGATATTTGGTGAGACCTCATCTGCAGTACTGCATGCAGTTATGGAGAGCATATATCTGCAAGGACATAGATAGGATGGAGACTGTACAAAAGAGGGCAACTAAAATGTTGCAGGGTATGCACCAGAAGCTAGATGAAGAGGCACTAAAGGACACTACATATAACCACAAGGAAGGGGAGGCATGATAGAAACTATGAAGTACTGAAAGGGAATCAACAACATACAAGAGGGTTGCATCATCCAGAAAAAAAGATGTGCATGAAAAAGGGGCCAGAATTTGAAGATAGTGGTGGGATGGATTAGGGGCAACATCAGGAACTATTTTTTCACAGAGAGGGTGGTGGGTGCAAGGACAAACTAAGACTAATGATTAACATAATGCTGGGACAGCAGTAGTTGAAGCATCCCCATAATTTGTAGCTGGTGCCCCTCAGTTTGATCCAACTGCTGCTCAACATTGTCAAGATGGTGGTTAACAGCCTCCAACTCACTCCACATCAGGCCCAAATCAGCCTGTGTGGCAGGTAGTAGGAGAGGGTTGCCACCTTCACCTGCTGCAGGTTGTGGTGGTGGAGCAGCCTCTTGATCCATGGCCCTCCCCCGATTCACATCATCACTTGCAGCTGGACGTCGTGCTGCCACTTCTTGCCCAGCAGGGCCAGCAGGCACATTTCTGCCCTGTTTCGCAACCTTGGCCTGCCACTCTACATGGAGGTGGTTGTACAGGTGGGTGTGCTTACCACCTATGCCAAGGTGAGTTCCTTTGGGGCCACGGCACACCACCACACCACAGAGATTACATTTCACTACACTGCTGTCTCCAGGCAGTGTAGTGAAGAACTCCCACACTAATGAGGTGTGGGGAGGACCGGGTACAGGCAAGGGGGCTCCAGGTGTTGTTGGAGCAGGTGGCTGCTGCTGCTGCTGCACAATTGGGGCTGGGGGTTGCAGAAACCTGCTGCTGCAACTGCTGTGGCTCCTCCTCCCTGACTTCCTGCTGCTGAGCAGCTGGCACAGGGGCCATAACAGGTGGTGGCACTGGGGGGGCACTGGTAGGTGCCACCGGAGGTGGTGTTTCCATGGCAGCAAGTCCACTACCTCCTGCTTTGGGGGGGAGCAATAGTCAAGATGGTACTCCAATTCAAACGCCGCCTGCCACCACCACGTGTGCATACACCTATGCGATCTCCTCCGCTATGTCAACGAAAACCACCTCTCTCCCCATCCTCTCTCTCACACACACACACACACACACACACACACACACACACACACACACACAAAAACAAATTAACAATTAACAAATACTACACTGAAATACTGCACAAACACAAATCCAGACAACAAATAGGCTTTTAAAATACAAAAAAATCAGCTAATTAGCACAGAAATGAAAAGGTTTATAGTAGTTTTTGGATTTAGTCTCTCTCTCTCTCTCTCTCTCTCTCTCTCTATTCAGCCAGTTCTTTCTCCTACAAGGCGAAAGTGAAACTCACTTTCTTGCATGATTCACTTCCTGCCTGAAGCATGTGACCTGCAGACTCTGAGACTGTGAGCCATGTGTGAGCCATGTGATCTGTGGGCTGTTCTCACTCCGCCTTTAAAACAAAGAAAGGCGGAATGAGCAACACAAAGTCATTATTATAAGGTAAAGTGGTGCAATGGGGGTTTCCTATGGGCGCTTCGCATAGCCGCGGGCAACACAAAGTCATTATTATAAGGTAAAGTGGTGCAATGGGCGCTTTGCATAGCCACGGGCAACACAAAGTGGGCTGCTCTGCCCCCGCTATGCAGATGGATTTAAACTTCACTGCATCTCTATTTGGGATCCTTTCCTTGAAATAGCTAAGAATTACAAAAATATCGAACATAGAAGAGTAGACCCTTAATGACATATAAAAATTTTACTGCCATGAAATTAATTTAAAATCTTTAACAGGCTTCAGAAATGTAACATTATTTGCTTAAAGTAACTACAAAATGTTGTGTGATGTTTGGAAACTTGTGGCACTGAACTGTCTTTTTTGTGGATATGTATGTTTAAAAAAGTTGTGAATGTGGGGCTTATCTTGTTGATCTTTATACCATTTGTTTAATTTCAATAAAAAAATTAAAAAACACAAAAAATAAAGAAAGTGTTTAGCCCACTCCAAAGCTCATTTGCATGCTGTTGTGTGGTTTGTCAACTAATGCTATGCCCCACCCCATGGACTCTGTACATGGATCTGGGGCAGGCGAGGCTGTAGCATGGTGTGCTAAGTAAGAGGGACTTAGAGTATCTGTGCAGCATTTCTCCTGATTGCTAAGCAAATTGTGGAGTTAGAGACACTTGGAGCAGTTGTTGCCAGTTCCAAAGAGTACACAGCACACCAAGTATAAAAGGAACTAGGCTGCTGGAAAAAAAAGAGGGAGAGAGAGGGTTAAATCAGAGGGAGGAGGAAGAGGAAAGCAAGACCCCTGCAGCTGCAAGGAAAGCAATAGGCCTTCCTGGTCAGCTCCCTGAAAGAAACAAAAAGTGTGATCAAAAGCTGAAATCAATAGCACCAGACTTTGTGTGAGCAAATTGACTGCTGAGTGCTGGGGCTAGAAGCACTATCACACTAAGCTGCTTGAGAAAGGGATATACTGTTAAAAAGGCAACTGAGATTGAGCCGAACCCACGCATCCATGCGGCAGTAAATGGCACTGCAAGCCCAACCCCATGCAGAAAGCAAAAGACCATTAGAAAAGTTCTGTAAAGGAAAAGGTTGCACATCCCAAGGGGGTCTCTAATAAGGCAGGAAGACTCCCATGGAATTGAGATCATGAATAAAGGGGGGAGGGGGGCTGAGAGTGCATAGTGGAGGTTACCATAAGGATGATGGTGGTGTTAAGGTTCTGTTATTGGGAGACTCGATGATTAGGGGTATCCAGTGGGAGGGACGGGGGTGGATGCCATAGCCAGGTGAAGGTAGTGAGTATCTCTGGGCTGACAGTGCACAGAGCAAAGTTCGTGGTGTACGAACTGGCTAGGGATTGTGGAGGGAAACCGGATTTCCTGGTGCATTTGGGAACTAACGATCTAGAGGGTAATACCATTTTGAAAATCCAAGCAAGGTTCCAAGAACTTGCCAGAGTCTGTCGGGATAATGGATGCAACATTTCCTTTTCGGAGATATTGCCAGTACCAAAGGCCTCAGTGGAGGAAAAAATGAAGATCACAGAGGTTAATGACTGGCTCAGGTGAAGAGAGTGGGTTGGGGAGTTAGGGAACTGGAAAGAGTTTGGGAGGATAAGGGACTGTATGCCAGGACAGGCTTCATCTTGCCCCATTAGGAAGGAAGTCCTAAACGGGATGGCTGACTACATTCAAGAAAGGTGGGGTTTAAACTTGTGAGGGGGGAAGGGATAAGGGAGGGGTTGACCAGAAGCCCTCTCCTCCAGATGAGGGGAGTAGCCTTCAAACCCAAGGGGGAGGGGGAAACAGACTGGGGTGGAGGTTTCAGGAGGAGCAGAGGGAGGATGGAAGTATAAGGAACCTGGGTGGGGTTCGACAAAGGGATCAGGGATAAGGGGTGGGGTTGGTGTTAGTAAATGCCAGGAGCTTGGGAAACAAGTTGCCAGAGTTCCAGGCCATGCTGTTTGGGGGGGTGGATGTGGTGGTGGTCACGGAGATGTGGGCCAACAAAAACCATGACTGGGACCTAAATGTGCGGGGGTACACTATGCTTAGGAAGGATAGAAAGGAGGGCAGAGGGGGTGGAGTGGCTATGTTCATTAGAGATGACATAGAAATTGCTAGGGTGGAAGAGGCAGAGGGAAACGTGGAGGTCTTATGGGTCACCCTACGATCCCCAGCAGGAGATAAGGTCAAGCTGGGTGTAGTATATAGGCCCCCCGGGATGGGTCATGTTCTGGAGGATGGTTTGCTGGACAACATCATTGCCCAGTGTGGACCAAAAGGGGAAGGAGTGGTGTTGATGGGGGACCTTAATATGCCAGGTACAAACTGGGGAACCGTGTCCTCTAAGGTGGCCAAGGAGCAGAGGCTGCTGGATGGTTTCCAGGATGTGTTCTTAACACAGCATGTGATGGAGCCCACAAGGGAGGGACATGTCCTAGACGTGGTTCTGGCAGATGGGGAACTGGTAAGGGACCTGGTTGTAGAAGATCCTCTGACTGGGAACGACCACAATACTGTCTGGTTTCAAATAAGCATGGGGGGAGGGGGAGTGGGATCTAGGACACTGGCAGTGGACTTCAGGGGGGCAGACTATGTGGGCATGGGAAATATTCTCAAGGATCACTTGAAGGGGATTACATCAATAACAAATGTGGAAAGGAGATGGGAGGTCATAAAACGGGGACTTCATGAGGCAGTCAGGACCTGCGCTAAGGTGAAACGTAAGGGAGCAAGGTCACATAAACAATGCTGGTGGTCCAGTGAGATTCAGGTAGTGGTCAGAGAAAAGAAGGCGGCCTACAAAAAATATAAAACAACAAGAGGGGATAGGGATAAGGAAATGTACCATCTTGCATCTTGAAAAGTCACCCGGATGGTGAGGGGGACAATTTGGGCAAAGTCCAGTAAAGAGCAGCGTCTGGCACAGGGGATACATGCAGGGGAAAAGGGGTTCTTCCGGTACATTGGGGAGCGGAGAAAAACTAAGGGCCATCTCAGCAGATTGAGATCAGGAGGAGGGTGGGTGGAAGAGGCGAGGGACCAGGCAGAGGTGTTTAACGAGTACTTTGCCTCTGTGTTCACTAGGGAGGGGGATGGGATATCTACAAAGCAAAGCATGATGGGGATAGAAGCGGCAGTGAGTGAGATCAGGGGAGCAACAGAAATGGAGCAAGAGGGAGGAAGGGAGAGATACCCCAGGGTTGTTACATCAGGATAAGGATAAAAAGGCCAGTAAGGTGGAGGGGACGGATGATGCTATCTCCGCCAATAGGGTGTGGTTAGCCCTCAAGGCCCTAAAGAAAGACAAATCTCCTGGGCCAGATGGCATTCATCCGAGAGTACTATGGGAATTGGCGGACATACTGGCTGCACCCCTGGTGGAGCTCTTCAACAGGTCACTTGAGACAGGTAGGGTACCTAGGGATTGGCGAGAGGCACATGTGGCGCCAATCCATAAAGGGGGGTCGAGAGAAGTACCAGGTAACTATAGACCCATCAGTTTGACCTCGGTGGTGGGAAAATTAATGGAGAGTATACTAAAGGAATGATTGGGGGTGTACTTGGAGGAGGTAGGAGGTCTGGATAGTCGGTAACATGGGTTTGTGCCAGGTAGATGATGTCAAACCAATCTTGTGGAGTTCTACGAATGGGTAACATCAGAACTGGACGGGGAAAAGCCTGTGGATGTATTATTCTTGGACTTCAGCAAAGCGTTTGACTCTGTCCCCCACAATGGTCTGGTGGAGAAACTGATGGGGTTGGGAGTAGGCCCTTTGATGGTCAGATGGATTGAAAACTGGCTAGTTGGACGCACCCAGAGAGTAGTGGTCTGTGGGGAGCTCTCGAACCCTAGAGAGGTAGGGGTACCGTGAGGGCTCGTCCTGGGTCCCATCCCGTTTAATGCATACATCGGACATCAGGAGGGTATAGGGTGTGAAATGAGTCTCTTCTGATGACTCCAAGATGGGAGCAGTAGTTGAGGGAGAAGAGGGAGGTTGGCCCTGCAAGGGACCTGACACCCTGGAAAGCTGGGCTCACACATGGAAATTCAATTTCAATACCACCAAGTGCAAGGTGTTACATCTTGGGCAGGGAAACCCTAAACACAGGTACACCCTGGGAGGGGAGGCGCTGGAGGCCTCAATAGGGGAAAAAGACCTAGGGGTCATGGTGGATGCATGTATGAATAACTCTGAGCAGTGCAGGAGAGCGTGCAAAGGCAAACAGGACGTTGGGATGCATCGAAGGGGATCACCTCTAGGAGCAAAGAAGGATTCTGCCTGCTGTACAATGGACTGGTTAGACCACACCTTGAGTACTGTGTACAGTACTGAGACCACACTTGAAGAGGGACATACAGCTCCTGGAGAGGGTACAGAGGAGGGCAACTAAGATGATATGAGGGCTAGGGATTTGACGTATGAGGACAGACTTGAGGAGCTCTGCCTGTTTTCATTGGAGGAGAGGAGAGATGGGGGGACATGATTGAGGTCTTGAAGTACCTCAAGGGAATAAATAGGGTAAACATGCAGGAGATCTTTAGACTAAAGCAGGGAGGTATCACCAGTGGGCATGGTTTGAAGTTGGAAGGTGGAAGGGTGAGGGGGGAAAGAGGAGGAGGTTTTTCACTGAGAGGGTGGTGGACCCGTGGAATGCACTGCCTGGTGAGCTGGTTCAGAGATCCACAGAGGGATTCAAGAGAGGGTGGGACAGACACAGAAAGTGGATGTATCAGATGATGGCCTGTCCCAGGGGGGTGGGGATGGATGATAGGGGTTTCTGGAACACAAAGGGGGGGGGAGGGCCTCTGCACCCAACTAGGGATCTGAGGTTCGAGCAGACTCGATAGACCATAAGGCCTAATCTGCTGGCAAATAGTATGTTAGCATGTATCCCTTTAAAGGAGGGAGACATGGAATCATTCAGAGCTGAGTGGGTGGCTCACTACATGGAGGAGTTGCTCTGGAAACTTCAGGAGCTCTGCCATGCAGGACTCCCTACTTCCAGGTGTATCAGCATTGGGGATAGGCCAACACATCTGAGAGTGAAGTGGCTCTCACCTGAGTGTTCCTGGTACCTGTATAGGGAGTTGAGGTTTGTGCATTGTGGCTCTGTGTGCCATGTTAACACATAGCGGGCCTCAGCCCTGGCGGCCTGCCCCACCCTTTTCCAGTAAGGCCTGTTTCTCAGGTTGAGTACTATCTGCCACCACCAATTGCTTCATCTTTGTCTCCAGGGTACAGGAGGCTGCCTACTGGAACCTGTTCTGCTGGCTCTTGTAAAAGAATTCAACCCCTCCAGAACCAAGCAGCAACCCTGAAGACACTGCAGCAGGGACACCTGTTACTGCTGCTGGCAGGCAGTTACCAGAAACCAATGCACTTCTGCACAAACTGTAACACCATCCAAGCCAGCACACTTACCAGCCCAAAACCACAGCTTTAGCCACCCTCAGCATTTACGGCACCACCGCTGGAGTGTGGACTGTTTGTTGCTGCAGAAGGAGGGGGGCACAGGATTACAAAGGAAAATTCTCCTGGACCAGCCCTATCAATATTTTCACCTATTGCACCTCAGCCCCAAAACATTTTGAGAGTGCCCCCAGTGCCAGCACCACAAACTTCCAAATCCACCAAGCTGTCACTATGATGTGGCTTTAATTTTTAAGCAATAAGGTATGACCAGGGGTTATGTTAATATTCTAATTAATCACCTCCTGGGGGCATGTTGTGGCAAGAGGTGCAGCTGAGTGCTACATGCCCCAAGGGGTGATTAACTGGAATGTTACCATAAAACCTGGTAGTACCTTATTGCTATTATTAAGAATGATCCTTAAACTAGTTACATTTCTTAGCTTGTTGTTTATTTTGTAAACATTACCTTTCTTTGAGACAAAGTAGTCCTCCCGCAGTTGTTTGTAGTGGTCAGTGATTGTAAGTTCTGTTGCAGCACTGAGAGGTGCAAGTTCAAGTGATGGATACCTTTTCAGTTCATAATATAAATGATGTATGCATTTACTATGCACTGCGATGTCTCTGGCTAGTTGACTGCTTGATTTCAAGCACACAAATAATCGAGTTACATTTCTGGCTTAAAAATCATTGCCGCCAGCCAGGAAAGGCCTGAACCCAGCAGCAACCACACAGAAGAAAAAAGGCAGCACAGCAAAAAAATAACGGAAAGGTCAGCAGATAGTATGTAAAAGGTTTTTTTGTTAGAGTCCATATGATATAACCAATGATGCCAGTTGGACCGAACTGCACAAATGGGGAGTTATAGCAAACCCGGTATCTTGGGTTAAATGGACTCTTTAACAAAACAAAAAAACTTTACAGACTCTATTTGCTGAACTTTGCTTGTTCACTGCACTGCCCTTTGGTGAAGTACTTTCATGACTTTTCAGGATGGCATTTCATTTTGAAAGAGTGGGACATGAAAGGTATGTGAGAGTTTTGGAAAACATGCGCATGTTGCCCTGGTACAATCCATGTTGTCTATAGAAACTGCTTACAGTGGACACATCGGTGTGACCCAGTTCTGTCCATCATAATGGGTATCTGTTGTGAACCAATTTTGCAGTTTTGTTTGGCATTTGTTTGTTCATTTTCTCAGGCCATCGTGCTTTTGCTATGCCTTTACTATCTGCCTACAATCAACTGACTGCAATCTACCCTAAGCAACACTTTATGTGTGAGGAGTCTAGAAATTGGCAAAAAAAGTAAGGCTGTATATATATGTAGCAGTCCAGGTCCAGATGACATCACTCCCAGATAGTGGTCAGGGGCTGGCAGTTCCTGAAGAGACCAACAGCCTCGGCTTGACAAGGAGGTGCTCACTGATGTAAAGTAGAGCCAAGGTCAGAATTTTTTTTTTTTCCTGGGAGTACTGGGGAGGTTAAGTGACTTGCTTAGAGTTACACAGTATGCAGGTGTAAGTTGTGGGAATCAAAGCCACGTCTGCTGGATGTACCAAGCTCATTCACAGCTCATTACTCCAACCTCTAGGCAATACTTCCAGCCCTTGGGGCTGCCGTGCTAGTTAAATGGTGACCTGCACTTGTCCAAGCCTTCTGTTTCTTTTTTACACATAGACTAGTTAAAAGACACTGAACACTACCAGTGACCTTTTGGACCCATGAAACTTTAAAGTATTTTAAAGACATTTCTGGGTGTCAAATACACTTGTATCCTTAGATGGACATTTAGGCACCCCTCTCCAGTTGCGTGCTTTGGGGAAAAAATGTAAAAGTTTGATAAAAGTCTAAAATGAATTCTGTTGGTCAACTAATACTGTACATACATGGTTTTATTTTGTGGTGGAAGAAGAGTTTGTCCACAGAATATTAATAGCAATAATAATAAACTTTATTTTTAAGCACCTTTCGAGATATCAAGGAACTGTACAAAGATTAAAACACAATTACGTAAACAGCAAATACAATAATAAATTAAAATAACACATCCATTCAACTATTTATCTCTGAAGGCCTGACACCACAAAAAAGTTTTAAGCGCCTGTTTACTGTAAATAGAGTGAAATGTGATAGTCATGCTTTCTTTATAGGATGCAGTCGTGGCCTGGCTAGGCCCAACAAGGGTAAAGAACATTGCTGTTTAGGGGTTGGTTTGTTTTTCAGAATGTGTTGCTCCAGAAGCAGGCCCCAAAAAGGTTACAGAAAAATGGTTAGTATAGATTAGTAATGTATTTACTGTATATAGGTATAAGCATATGCATTTTTATTTTAGGAGCAATGGCCCCCTATGGGACAAAAAGGGTAATAGAAATGTGTATAGAATGTTTAATAATATGTGTTCGGATTACACCCTATGTGCTCAGGTATGGTTTAGGGATGCAAGACTGGAGTCCAGAGCAGCCTGCAAAGGCTACAGCTCATGGCTGCCAATATGCCATGGAGCTATGACTCACTTAGCTGTGGGATCCCAAGTTCTGTTTCTCTCGCCCATGGGTTAGATTGATGGCCAATCTGATGCATAATTCTGGAGGTTCCTGTCTGTGAAAATGCAGGTAGGGGAGGGCTGATGAAGTAGGGACCCCAAAAGAGCTATCATGTGTGTGACTGAAGCCCTTGCTGGGAACAACAAGTGTTTTTAAAGGAAAGCTAATGTGACCCTGATAACCCTCCACTGGAGTTTACTGTTAGGCCCAGATATTCAAAGAGGTTGGGCCTGGCACAACCGAATTGCACCAGTACAACCCCAGTAATGCGCCCTGTGGCAATATTCAAAAGGGGGACTTGCGCAGCGCAAGTCCCGATGTGCCAAGGCACAATGGCAATGTATGTGGTGCATCTGAAGGGGGCGTGCCCATGCATATGCGGCACATCCCGATATTCAGCCCAGGATGTGCAGCGCATATGCTGGCACAGCCCTTAGATGCACCGCATAATGGGGCACAATGTTGAGCCCAAAAAAAACAGATCAAATGCTGGCCACCCACAGGTAGGCTGCTGTACTGCACAGTGCAACATAGCACCCACCAGCCATGGGTGGCCACCCACCCACCCAGAACACCATCTACAAGCACACACATATGTACCCTGAAGTAATAAAAGTTCCCTGGTAGTCTAGTGACACCCCCCCTCCCTCCTGTACCTTCAATCGCTGTGATGATATGTGAAATAACTTCCGTGGTGATTCAGTGGCACCCCCCCATCCCAACCATCCAATCACTGTGAAAATGACGTTTACAATCCCTGGTAGTCTAGCAGTACCACCACCCCACCCGTGCTCAAGAATGCCAGTGACCCATCCTACAATATCAGTCTGGTGGTCCAGTGGCCCCCCCACCCTCACAGGCCCTGTGCCCACCCAGCACCCCCCAATCATTGGCAGACAGCTGCAACCCCCCTGCATAATGCACAGCTGCCCACCGAATGACAGCTTACAGTATGAACTGTAAGCCCATTGGTACAATTCCATTCACATATTTGTGAGTGACATGTACAGTATGCACTGCAAGGCCATTGGTCCACAGTGTAGACCAATGGGCTTACAGTTCATACTGTAAGCTGTCATTCAGCTGGCGGACGGTTTTTATGTGGGCAGGTTGAGCTGCCCACTGATGATGGGGGGGTGCTGGGTCAGCAGTGAGCCTGTGAGAGTGAGTGGGCACTGGACCACCAGAGTCATATCATAGGATGGGTCACCAGTGCTTCTGGTCACAGATGGGGTGGGGGTTATCTCTAGTCTACTAGGGATTGTAAACATAATTTTTACAGTGATCGGAGGGTCAGGATGGGGAGTGGGTACCACTGGAACACCAGGGAAGTTATTTCACATCTCATCACAGCAATCGGAGGTACGGGGGGGGAAGCACCACTAGACTACCAGGGACTGCACTGTTATGGTCTGGTGCTCACCACTCTGCAGAAGGGGGGGTTCCGCATGTCATTTTCTGGGGACACTGCATGCTGTGCAGGATGCCAGGCATATTTTGCCACCCTGCCCTGCTCAAT
Organism: Neoceratodus forsteri; assembly: GCA_016271365.2. Lineage (NCBI taxonomy): Eukaryota > Metazoa > Chordata > Ceratodontiformes > Ceratodontidae > Neoceratodus > Neoceratodus forsteri. The sequence goes on along the minus strand of CM057455.1, from coordinate 758,262,125 downwards.
GCATGCAAATGGGGCTATAATGATATGCAAATGGCCCCATTTGCATGTCCAGGTCTGAATATCTGGGAATTGCGCCCAGCGTAGCTACAGTTGAGCTGGAGTATTCCCAGTCCTACCTGTCTGAGGGATGCGCCGGTGCATTGTATATGTGTCCTGCGCATTATGAGCTATATTCAGAGGTGATGCACCATAGCACATCTCCTTTGAATATCTCCCTGTCTTGCTACGGTGCACCTCGGTTGTGCTGCGCTTCCACTTGTGCCATTGCCGGGTGCAGTCTGAATATTGGGCCCCTAGTGTATTGGGTGCCTCGTATTCTTTGGTAAAGCCTGCAGACTTTCATAACTGGTGTGAGCCAAGCACCAGTGATGTAATATTTAGGATTTAGCAGAATAAGCCACTTTGGAATGTTGCAATGTGAGCATTCCCAGAAGTTATGCTGTGAGCTGGCAGTTCAGTTTGAACTGCTAGGGAGTTCCAGTCTGAGTGCTAAGGGAAAGACAGCATCACAAATTTCTCCTGAGAGAAAACACCCAAACCCTCCAGTGACATGGCAGAGGCCATCCTAAACAGAACCCCTCCCACTAGGGTACAACGAACAGCAGCATCTAGCATCTGGTCTGTGAGCAACTGGGACATGTCAACCGTGGGAGAGTTTTAGAACCTCCACAATGCTGTTTAAAGCAGTCACTCCCAAGAGATAAAAGTGCCTGAGCTATGCTGGAACTGATTTAAAGACATTCAGAACTGTGTTAACTGTGAGGACCCCTTCTGGATCTTCAATTATTTGGACCAGGACAAACCCTTAGAAATCCTGCCTGCAGGTTCATGGGAGGTGGAGATAGTACCCTAGGGGTAGCTGACAAGTGAAGGAGGAATCAAGGAGAAATCCTCTAGCAAGCCACTGAGTTCCTCCATCTGGAGATCACACATGTCGAGGTTCACTGACAGTGTTGTTTCTTTTGCCCTGGGAGATCGAAAAAAGTTTGCCATGCTGCGAGCTGGGAATGAGCGTAGGGTGCAAGGGACCCTGCATGAAACATAATCAACTGTTTGCCCTGGTAACATCAGAAAATATGTTGTGTGGTTGAAGCCATTTAAATGCCAGCTGCCCTGGTGGGACACTATAAGGAAAGATGTAGCTTTGGATATTTGCATGTGAATGTGGTCTCTCCCATTGTAGAGCTCCCAAAAGATAACTATTGCATCCAGTAAGCTGTGAAGCAGAAGTCTGAGTATGGGAGGCCCCAAAGCTTTTGTGCGTGTCCCTGAGTTCCCTGCAAATAGATCTCCACCCCCTCTTGTGGCCAGAGTTCGGATATAAGACAGCTGAAGAAGTAGAAGGAGCCTTGTAAATATGAACCTATGGGGTTAGGAGAAAGGATAAGGACTGGAGTATGATAATACATTAAATTGGATGTGATGCTGCAATGAAAGGAAGATGTCTGTGTGATTTGTATTTAAATAAATGTGACTATTGCTTGTTGCTACCATTGGGATGGCCATTCCAATCATTCACTGTTTACTATGTCAAAAAGGTGCCCCTCCAATCCCTCAGCTATGGCTCCAAAACCATGCATGATATCTTAGAGACACTGGACCCACCCCCAGTCAAGGAAGAGGGCTCCAGCTTTGTCCTGACACTGGGGGTGGGTCAGCTTACATCTAAAACATTCATCTTGAAGAAAAAGAGGCTCAGAGGACACATGGTCTCTGTGTTTCGCATACTCAAGGGAATCAACGAGATTGAGCAGACAGAGATGTTTGATAGGGTGCTCTTCAGCACGACACACTCTAACGCTCAGAAGAGGTAAATTCAGGGGCAATGCTAGAAAGCATTTCTTCTCCTAGAGGACATTGAACCTATGGATCGGGATAGCAGCAGAGATTTTGGATATGAAGACAGTATGGGTTTTAAAGTAGGCCTGGATATATTTCTCCTTACAAAGTAAATCAAAAGGCACCTTGGGTATTAGAGGGGGGTAAAGGATGATGATCCATATGAATGCATACATGTCTGCAAAGCACACATCTCCCTTCCAGCTTATGAAGTAGGGTGGGGGGGCTGATGAACCAGGAGTCCTTTATGCAGTGGCCTGTAGCATAGATTTAGCAAAAATTTGAACCAAAGACCAGAGTCACAATGCTTTTATCAATCTACTATCTTGAACACACTGCTTCCCTCCAGTGTCCTTTTAGAAACCAGATTAACTAAACAGCATCACCTAGTGGCAAACTACTGGACTACACTTATAACACAGCATATTTCTGCCTTTTTAAAATTGGCTGTGTAAGCAATTTAAAAAGATAACATATTACATGAGTTTTTCTCAGGGATCCAGATGTTTTTTAATATCGGTAACTACTTCACACAGGTGGTCTTTTCTGGCATTTCTCTGTCGAACATATGTCCAATGGCTCATCTTGGTACTGTTGAGGAACATCATTATCAGGGCAAGCCATTGGCTCTAAATCTACTGCCAAATGAAATACATTCCAATTTTCTCATCATTGAGGACACAAGCATATGAACCCTTAGTACTTTTATTTAGGAGTACCCTTTCTGGCAAACCTTGGATCCCTGCTGTGGACATAATCACCAACTGTAAAGTAAGGTACTTTGCACCTCTTTTTATGTCAGTGGACATCTTTGCTTTTGATTGCCTTGATCTCATTTTCTCCCATACATCCTGGTAATCAAAACAGCTACTCACCACAATACTTAGCTTGGTTTTCATTTTATGTCCATACAAAAGTTCAAAGGCAGGGCAGGGAGGATGGACGTGGTAGTGGGGGAGGGCCGTATTAACATATGCCAAAAATGATTTTGATGCAGGGTTAATTAGTAAGGGAACTCTAAAAAGTAATGTAGATTTCATAACTGTTAAATCAACTTTTGGAGGCTCTGGGGTAAACAATAATTCTCCACATCCTGTTATAGTCCTCCAAAGTGCTTAGATACACAGTTAGATTTTGACAGGAATTGCAGTCCACTGTCCATGGGAACAAGGAACATTTAATTTGCACTGATTCAAACCTTGATTGGGGTAACAGAGCAATCCAAAATGAATTGGAGAAGACATTAGCGTCTAGTAATTTAATACAACTAATAAATACACCAACTTGATTTAATTAGAAAGCTATCTGGCATACTGTTATTGATTGGCTTATTTTTAATAAACCACAATAATATTAAATATTGTAGTGTACTTTCAGACTCTATTTTTAATGATTGTCCAAGATCTTGTATAAACAAAATCCAAAGACAAATATTCAAACTGAAGCTCATTAAATCTCCTAGCATTAAGAGGTTAAATGTAGTGGGCTTTTTGAATAAACTGAGACATGTTAACTGGTCGAGTTTTATGGATAGGAAGTGAGTGAATGATTCTGCACATTTTTTGACCAAATGTTTGGTAAAAGCTTTTGGGGCAAGCACACCCATGATCAAACAATGGCTGAAAGGAAACTTTGCTCCTTATTTGACTAGGGGTTTGTGTTCTAAGATGATATCAAGAGACAAGCTGTGGAAGTCTCATACAAAGGAAACAAATGTGTTCTTCAATTATATTAACAAATGAAAAATCAGGTTAAAAGATATATTGTTTTGGCTAGATCCAACAACTTTCAGACACTGCAGCTAAATCATAAAAAATCATAAACTTTTTTGCTCAAGTCTGGGGTAGCTATTAATCACCAGCATACTGTAGCATCCTAGCAGGCTCCTTCATGCCAGTCTACATACAAACCCCAGCAGCAAGAGGCCCAAACATGACCAGAAATACCACACTCTAACATCTGTATTGACCAGAGGGCTCATAAGAGGATGGACACTCTGATCCTTACTGGGTGAACATTATGCTTTGGGTAGACACAATGAGTCCCTCCTCCCCTTTTTTCTCTCCCTCCATCTGCACTCCACAGAGTAGTGATTCCTAATATTCCAACAGATAGAAGTTCTCAGTAGGGTAAGGGCTCTATAGCAAGTACTGGGGAAAGTTCACATTATTGGGCTGTACTTTGCTTAGACAATCTCTAAGATATATGTTAGATATGTCTTGTCATATAGGTTAAAGTTGTATTTATATGGGGCTATGCCCCAGCTAGGAAGGGTATTGCATTTCACATTTTATGTTATCTGAATGGAATATGGCTGCTATGATCTGTAACACTCAGTATAAATTAAAGCTTTACTCCTTGTATATTGAAAAGAGAAAACTAATAAATACTTGGATTAAAAAAAAAAATCTGAAACTTTTTTAGTCATCATTCAGTCCTTTATGCAAACCTTTGAATCACACTGGGATTGGATGTTTAGAACAAAAGGACATGCAGATAGTTGATAGTTTTGCAATAGCAAACTATCAGAATACATTTGTGACTTATTTGGGTAGCCCAAATACTGTAATTAAGACTTAATATTGTGTCTGATAATATTACAAAACCTATGTTTTCTGGGTTTCGTAAGAATATACCTGTGTTTCAATTTCAGGATATAGTGGACGAAAATGTGGCAAATTATCTGCAGAAATTGGATGATAGTAAAGGCTGCAGTCCAGGTCAAATTTATCCAAGATGACTAAAAGTAACTGCTCCAGTAACCTCCAGTCCACTTAGCACCTTCATTTAATATGTCTTTGAGATCTGGCATGTGTAAAATATTTGGAAGCAATCAGCGACTGTACTTATATATAAAACTGGGGATCAGTCTGGGGCCTCTAACTAACAACCAGTTGAACTACTTACCACAATGATCAGATATAGGGGTATCTTTTGAGTCACCTGTTGCTATCCCAGAGTCACAATGGTTTTAGTAGGCATTACTACTGTGACAGCCTTGGTTAAGTTGATGAACACTTTCCTTGAGGCATCTGATTGTGGACAACTGGGGCAGTGTTCATTGACTTGTCCAAGGCCTTCAGCTTAGTGGATCATACTCTCTTAATTGACAAACTCAGGGCCATGGATATTGGAACAGTGGCTAATGCAATGGTTTAGAAGCTATCTGCTGGGTCAACTATAAAGGGTAAGATTAAAAGGTAGTATATCCAGTCCTGACATTTTAATCAAGGGGTCCACTGAGGGTTAGTTTGGGGCTCTTTGTAATTTTCTATTTTTGTAAATGAGAAGAGTGTGGCAGCTCGAATTCAATGATAAGAAGTGCAAAATCATGCAATTGGGAAGTAAAAACCCTGAGGAGGAATACACAATTGGGGCGGGGGGTACTAACAACAACTAAGATGGAAAGGGACTGGGGGTAGTCATAACATGATCTGAAAGAAGCCAAAAAATGTGAGTAGGCAGTGAGGAAAGTCAGTGGGATGCTGGGGTGCATAGAGAGAGGTATAATCAGTAGAAAACAGGAGGTGCTGATGCCACTGTACAGACAGTTGGTGAGGCCTCATCTAGGGAACTGCACACAATTCTGAAGACCTCATCTTCAAAAGGACATTGACAGGGTGGAGGCAGTCCACAGAAGGGCAACAAAAATGGTGCAGGGGCTACACCAGAAATCATATGAAGAGAGATTAAGAGAACTAAATATGTATACTCTGGAGGACAGGAGGGTGATGGGGGATATGATAGAGACATTTAAATACCTCAGTGGGATCAACAGAGTTCAAGAGGGCAGTATTTTTCAGAAACAGATTGGCAAGAACAAGGGGTCACAATATGAGGCTGGAGGGGGGAAGACTCGGGCAACTTGAGGAAATATTTTTTTCACAGAAAGGGTGGCAGATCCATGGAACAGCTAACCAGAGGAGGTTGTGGGGGCAAAAATAGTTTGTGAATTCAAGAATTCATGGGACAGACAAAAGACAACACTAGAGGTAGAAAGGATAAGGTAGGCTGCAGATCAATAGGATCTGGAGTTTATACCATAGGTAGGGAAATGAGCAGACTAGGTGGGCCAGGCAGTCCTTATCTGCTGGCAAATTCTATGTTTCTATGTTTATATCTGCCAGATGCAATTACAAAAGCAAAATCTATGTCGTGCACAGATGACACAGTCATTCTCAACTTGGGTACTACAGTCTCACAGTTGAAAATATATTTGCAACAGATCTATGATAATTTAGCATCATGGCTGATTCAGAATAAATTATAACTGAATCAAAAACTAAAGTAATATTTGGTATGCAACAAATACTGACATGGCTGGGGTGACCTCGTCATTTGTGAAAACTATGAAGGTGAGCTGCAATTGGAACATAGTTTTAAATACTGAGGTGTTATCCAGGATTCTACCCCAGGTTTCATTCCACGTATAAACTATGTCATGAAAAATTAATCAGAAATTGGGGTTCCTTTATAGGATTAGTGGATCTCTAAGGAAGTTTTTTTTTTTTTAAGTTAAGCAAATGCTCCTGCCCATGCTGGATTAAGGGAGTGCGCTTTTTCACATCAGACTGACAAATTAATTTAAAAATATCAGACTACATTGAACAGTATATGTCACTTTGCACTTCAAGTGCCTTTTAGGTCTCACCACTGTGGGTCATATAAAGCCTGGAGTAGTTTCCCTCTGGATACAAGGATTGATTTTAATCTGGCCTGTTTCACTCAGAATATGTCGCTCCTCCTAATTTATATAAATACTTCATCCCCAATTTGTGCATGTACTTTGTCAGAGGTTCACAGGATGTATGTTTTAAACAAAAGTAGATAAAATGAAGCATGGGCATATGCTCTTTCACTTGGGTGGGTCCCTCACCTTTGAATAACTTAGCATCTGTTGTAAACAGTGGCATTTTGCCATCTGGTTTTCGTAATGCACTTGGCCTAATACTCTATGTCAATTCTCTTGCATGTAAATAGCGAGATGTATCATGATTTCATGCATAAGTTAGCAGAGGAGCTGCATTTCTTATGTTGTGAATAACTGTAACAGTAGCAGCTTTTTTATTCTGTGTAGTACTGTATCTTTTTGTCAGATATGGCTGAGACAGGACTTTCCTCTATCCACTTTCTACTTAAAAATAAAACAAAAAAGACAAAGAAATTATGACAGTTCAGTAGTAGCATGTGACATAGCTCTATAGCTGTGAAGACATTCTGTCATGAATGGTTTCCACAGTTAGTCTTAATTTCTAGCTGTTGATATAAATTCTTAAATCACATGGTTAACTCTCTCAGTTACACCATTTGTCCATGTATTGTACATGGGGGAATAAGTGTGCTTAATTGTCTTTCATCCAAGGAAGCAGCAAAGGCAGCAGAAGTGAACTGTGATCTGTTATCTGATAAAAGGTGGAGCGAGGTCCCATTTTGAACAAACACAAAAGAAGGAAATTAGGTAATTATATAAGAAGTTACACAAGAAGCAAATGTTACCTGTGGTTACTTGCTATAGTAGTCAGTTAGTATGATGGCATAAAGACACTCCCAAGATCCACATTTCAAAAAGGACCCACAATATCCATGGCAATTTTATGTCAAGGTGCTTTAGGTCATTGTGCAGATTGCCTTGGTGTGATGGTAGTCTCTTCTGTCTTATCATTTAGCTGATAAAACTGACATGTGGAAATGGTCAATTGTACTAGAGCTTCCATTTTTTTCCACCAGTACAGTTCCCAAAACTGTTGTTAGTATGTTCTATGGCATGATGGCTTTCATGTTCTAAGGTAAGCAGAACTGATCTGAGGGATGTAAGAACCACTAAAAGACTTGTGCCTCCAATGGCATAAAAGTCATTCACAAGCAGAAAATCTCTCAGCGGAAAGTAAGATGTCAATTCTGGTATCACATTTTTGCATGATTTTAGGCCAACATTGTTCAATTTGATGTCGTAATGTGGTGAGCTATGGACAGGATTGATGTGCTAAAATGAACTCGGCTGGCACCAAAGCATGGCGTACAGAAGAAATAACAGCCACCAACTCAGGATATATATACATCCTGTGCTTAATCAACATGTAAGCAATAATATCCTCCAGGGTGGGCGGTATTGGGTATGCGGACCACCCAAACCATAATGAGGGCCTGGCGGCGCTGAAGCGGAGGGCCTTATAGCCCTTGGAGGGTCTGGAATTCCCCAAAACCGCTCACCCTGGAGGGTATTGTGCTTAGAAAATGGCCCAGTGTATTACACGTGTTTTAAAAAAAGATTTATATTTTTATATAAAAACTCATGCATCTTTCAATTATTTTGTAAAAAAAGTTCCTCCACCTGCATTAGACTTGTGTTTTTTTAAGGACTTTGGTCCTATTAGAGCCCCAGTAGTATTATAAAGCTGGTTATCATGGTTACCACACACACACACGGCTTACAAAATGGGCTATAATAGTTTCAACTAGTTTTTATGGCTCAACTGCAGTCCTTTTTTATTTGTTTACTCATTCATTTTACAGTTTTATGAACTGCTATTTCTTTTCCCCAACTTGACAGCACGAGAGCAAGAGCAATGGGAGAGTGGTATGCACTGTTTCAGGCAGCGACATTTAAGTACTGTGATTTTCTTTTTTTGTGTGTGTGTGAAACTTAAAAGGAGGCACTCATAGGCTTAAAAGCTATATTACTTTTAAACTCCCATACCGAGCTGAGTGAGTGAGCGAGTGCCGAGTGAGCAAGACCCTGAGAGTGTGTGTGAGAGAGAGAGAGACCGGTCTGCAGTCCAGAAAATCAAGAAACTGCAAGTCCTCTAAGCAGATCTAGTGCTCTCTGTCTCACTCATCTTAGCTTCCAAGTGTGCAGGTGATCGTTATCTTGCAAGAACTTCTGTGCCTTTATGTGTATCTTTCCAGTAGGGATGGGGAAGATCAGTGACTGCTGTAGGACTCGCTTAGTAAGAGAAAAAAATGATGGCTAAGGAGTTTGAAAATTCGGAGTGCCCAATCATACTGTCAGTAATGGGGTACCCTGAACTGGCACTTGTTTTCCACCAGGCGTCTATCAAAAAATAGACGTACAGGTTGGAACCGCTTTCAGCCAATCAGGTTTCACAATTTATTCTATCCATTTTCTGTCAGTAATGGTTACCATGACAGGAAATCAATAGTGATATTCTGAGATTTGAGTTTAGACAGAATGTCATAAGTAAAGCAATGGAGATGTGCTGATCATTGTGCAATGTGTAGATCCACAAAGATGAGTACAAACTAATTAGTGCTTGATTGTCTCTTCTCAGCGTACACTGTCTTCACCACAAGTAAGACCTGTATTTTTCAAATGTCCAGCCACATGCCAAGGCCTCTTTTTCCACTGTTGAATATTTTCACTTGGCAGAAGATAAGGTACAAGAAGTCAAGACACAGTACTTTCTGTCCTACCTGGGTGTACCTGAGTCAATACACCTCCTACCCCAGACATCAGTGGAAACGAAGTTCAAGTTCACATTTTATTTCATCAGAAGTATGTGCAGTAAAGATATAAACATTATAACTGGTGGACATGTTAAAACAATCTCAATACAAATACATACAAAGAAGATGAATCACTTAAAATATGTAAGTTCAAGTACAAATAAAAATCTCAGAATAATTTACAAAGTGCTTTCTGCACAAACATTGCCCTCAGTGCTTGCCTTATAACAATCAAATGTTTGATTTTTTTCAAAGCTTGCCTGTGCTGTGGTAGTCCAGTCAAAAAAATCGTACCCAATTGAAAAAGGGCATGCAGTGGTTCAACTTGAATAGCATTATTGGAAATAAATGTTACATACCAAGCAGTAAGTCCTAAAGAGGAACCTAGTGTAAGAGCATCTAAAGAAGGTGATGCTTCCAGAATACCTGATGTATGATCTGTGTCAGGCTTCAGTCCCTCTAAAGAAATAAGGTGGCCACGAAAATGTATACTTTCCTAACTGAATTGACGTTTTTCTAGATTAAGCTGAAGTCCAGCCTGTTTCAAGCAAAGTAAGCTCACAGCCACTTATAGTGTTCTGTGACTCTCTGGCCATGCACAGATTATGTCATCCAGTGTTATACTTCTGACAGACCTGAAAGTATAATTGTCATCATTTTCTGATAGGCTGATGGTGCCAGTGCTAACCCATAGGTCACAAGATGGAAACAAAAAAATCCTTCATTTATGATGCAAGCTGTAAGGTCAACCCTGTCCACAAGCAAAAGGAGCTGGTGATAAGCACTAGACTAATCAATTGTGGAAATCATACTAGCAACTTAAAGTTCAGCATACTTGTAATCCAGGCATCATAGCCAATTATCCCCCTTCAATACAACAGGTCTGTGTAACCCACCCCCCAGGATGCGCCTGGAAAGAAGCTATCACAGCTAAGTGAGCCTTTCCTGGGCAAAAACTACAAATAAATAAAATGTGTGGAACAAAATAACTGTCCGCAATAATTGCCTTGTTAGGTTCTCAGAAATCCACACATATGCGAATGCTACCAAATGATTTGAGATTACTATACTACAACTGGTGAGACCTGAAGAGAAGCATAACTATTTTTCATAACAACATGATTTAGCAGAGGTTTTAATTATGTAAAAACAGGACTTCATTCTGAAATGTTAGTCTAGGCAGCCTACAATATGCTAAACAGGATTATTGTCTGTAAGAACCTTAAAATTATAAAGTTTGTTGCACATCCTAAGAACTTGCATTGATAGACATTTCCCTTAATGGTGTTTGCTAAGGCCTAGTTAGAGGAACAGTGCAGTCTAAAACAGCAAGCACACAGGGGCAGAAAGCAATACATTAATGATTTATTCCACACACATATGAAGTGCAGAGCAAATGACAACACAAACTGGTGTGAACTGTACAAACCTGAAGTAGCTGGCCAAGGCTACTTCCCCGTTTGTATTCAGAAAAACAAACTCCTTCCTTTCAGGCCCTTCCTTGAACCCATTATTTATTTTCCCTTTTGGTCAAATAGTACATATAACCTAAATAAATGATAAATAGATCCCTCTCTTCTGCTGTTGCTTCTAACTGTATACTACCCATCCAGCACTCTGTACGTAGGTTCTTCTTTCCCGTGTGCATCACTTTACACATTTTTGGCTTTGAAACTTAAAGAGCTAGTGTACTGCCTAAAACTAATATTTGTTTTTAAAAGCAATCAATCACTACCTTTTATATCTGCGGTACTTTTTATTTTCCCTTTGTTTAATTCGAAGATTGTTTACCTGATGTTAGTAGGTATGATGTGTGGGACAGCACTCTGCCTAGCAGATTATTTATCTCTATTCACACCACATCAGCAGCAGCATTGTGACATCACTGACTGACAACACTGCTGCTTAGGAACAGCCAATCAGTAGCTACCAGGTCAGTCACCTGTGATGTCACTGCCACTGAGTTCACAATGCTGATTATGTAGTGGGGGGATAGAGCTAGGTACAGTATGTCAGCTGCTGGGCTAACAGCTGTTCCACATATCCAGCACAATATTGTCACATGGAAGACTTTCTATTGAGTAAAAGGAAAAAGAAAAAATACTTCAGAAATAAAAAGTTACAACTGACTACTATTTAAAAGTTGTATTATTTTCCTGTCTGCCTCTTTTTGCTCCACTAGTTCTTTAACTCTATTGACCTGTTAACCACTCTCCAAGCTTGAAAGAGAGTATTTTTTTCAGATTCATCTTTATTTTCATGATGGTGACCAAAATGGCTTGCCCTCAATGTTTCACTGGCCCCCTGCCAGCTTTTTTGGGGTACCGGGTGATTATAGCATGGACTAAACCTTTCATGAAGAACTGCGTGGTCTACAGTGCATAGTGTTTCAGAGGGACAGGGGTATATAAGTGATAGAAACATAGACTTTGATGGCAGATAAGGACTACTTGGCCCACCCAGTCTGCCCATTTCCCTACCTATTGGATAAGCTGCAGGTTCTAGTTAACCAACAGCCTACTTCCTGCAAACCCCCACTACAATTGCCTTATGTCTGTCCCATACATGTTTAAATTCCCCCACTGTTTTAGAACCAACAACCTCCCCAGGAAGGTGGTTCCATGGATCCACCACTCTCTCTGTGTGATACGCAAGTATCGCTACCCCTGTCACTCGGCACAGGAAGGGGAAGTGCATGCAGTGACTGCTGGTCAGGTGTTTGGTCAATCCGCTCCTGTGGTGGAGTGGCTAGAGTGCACGATCATGCAGCAGAGCAGGACCAGGGTTTGAATCCCTGGTGTGGGAATTTTTTGCGATGCCCGTCAGCGTGACAATGGCTAAGTTGCCATTGCAAGTTTTTGTTGTGCCCCTGTGTCCACACCCCCTTGGAGTTGATTATCATTTATAAATTGTCTAGAGTGTATGTGGGGCGAAGCCCCCCACAAAAACAATAAGATCGTTTGGGTGTGCGGCATTATGTGCCACTGCTGTGTTGCCACTCATTTTGTTTGGTGTACAGTTTTGACATTCACTATATCATCTGTGACATTATGACCCTGTGCCTTTTTTCAGGGGGAGTGGTCCTATGAAATTTAAAATATATACAGACATATTTAATATTAGAGGAGGACAACTAAAATGGTGCAGGGTCTGCACCAGAAGACATATGAAGAGAGACTAAAGGAGCTTAATATGTATAGCCTCGAGGAAGGGGGACATGATAGAAACATTCAAGTACCTCAAGGGAATCAACAAAGTCCAAGAGGTTAGCATCTTACAAAAAAAGAGGTGTGCAAGAACAAGGGCGTACAATTTGAAGATAGAGGGGAGACGGCTCAGAGGTAATGTAAGGAAGTATTTTTTCACAGAGAGTATTGTGGATGCATGGAACGGCCTTCCGGAGGAGGTTGTGGAGTCAAAAACAGTGGTGGAATTCAAGCATGCATGGGACAGTCATAAGGCCATTCTAGGGGGTGGGGGTAGGAAGAAGTAGGCTGCTGGTTAACTAGGATCTGCAGCTTATCCAGTAGGTTGGGAAATGGTCAGACTGGGTGGGCCAAGTGGTCCTTATCTGCCGTCAAATTCTATGTTTCTAAGTTTCTATTAAGTTCAGTATGGCTGAAACTTGTTGCACTTTTTTTAAAACAGGTAGTCATAAAAGATAATTATTTCTTCATCTTTCAAAATATTGTATATAAGTTGCTTATCAACTCAGTTCTCTGGATAAATGTTTAAGATCAACCCAGCAGCTCATATGGCTTGTGTGTAAGCTGTTCAGGATGCTGCAGCCATTACAGTGTAGATCTGACTGTATGATCCTTCTGGCTAGCTTGTGAAGCTCCCTCTGTCTGGACATCATAACTAGAGATGTATGAAGTTGATGAAATTTGCTCCGTGTAATATTTTGTGGATTTCCATGGTTCCACAAATTTTTTGAAGTGCAAAGTCAAACTTCACAGTCCAATGGCGAATTTGCAGAATTTCAAATTTAAAAACTTTGCCCTACAGTGTAAGGAAGGTTAGAATGGTACTGTATCAGAGTCGTAAAGTTGGAACTTCAACATCGAAGTTTAGCCTGTGTTGCAAAGTTTGCAGTGTATCATGAGATATAAGGTCACATGGTGCTGAATAGCCAATGTGAAGCTTGTTTTGTCATTCTCTCAGTGTAGTGTGTTGGAGAGAGACTCACAGCAGAGCTTGTGCTTTTAGCTTAGGTTGAGAGATTCAAAACTTATATAAAACTTATATCTCTGTGTAGTTTGTTCTTCAAATTGCTTCCTGACTGTGGTTGAGTGCCTCGTGCACACACACACACACACACACACACACACACACTACTTTTTTGTTGTAGGTTTACACATAAATTCTTTATTTTAAGTCATTGTTTGTGTTTAAATAGAACTAGAGGTTGGGTGGCTTGAGTGGGGGAGAGTAGGAGAAATTTAGAAGGCCTTGCAGAGATATCTTCAATTTTTTTTTGTTTTAGTAGGATATTTCTGTAAAATTTAGTTTTTGTTATACATACTTTGTAATCTTTTGTTTTTTTTATCTTTACCAAAATGTGTGCGGTGAACACGTATAACTATATATAGTGATTGTTGTGTCACTTTGTAATAACAGTTATCTTCTTAGAAAAAATCCCTCCCGACTGAGCATTAACAATCATAATAACTGATTGTTGTGTCCCATTTTGAACAGCAGTTTTTTTTTTTCAGAAAAAATCCCTGCCCTGATTTCTCCTTAACAATTGGGTTTATTGTGTTCCTTCTGTCACAGTTTTCTAGTTTAAAAAATTCCTGCACTGACTGCGCATTGAAAACAAGGCTTGTTTATCATCATCACAGACACACAAACCAGCAGAAAAACCATGCCACTTAAAAGATCAGATGCCGAATCCCATTTGGGCTGCTCCAAGTCAAGAGGGAGTGTCGGATATGGAGGAAGCTGAGGAGCAGGACGATCATGCTGTATGTCAGTGAGTAGTGAAACATATGATAGATACCTGTTTGGCAAATACAAGGAACCTCGCCATTGCAGATGAGCCCCTGCTATACTGAGGCACCAAGGTCCATGATTGGCCACCACTGACTGCAGTTGCTCTTTTATTTTTTATTTTTTATTTATTTATTTATCAAGTCTAGGATTACAAATAGCTTTGAGCCAAGGCTCTTTTACAAAGGTTCCACGTCTGAAATACAAATTATGGGGAACATCAAGACAGACATTTACAACAACGTGGACATTGCAAACAGAGAACAGATTAATACAATTCAAGGGTGTAACATTGTAAGCAAGGCAGCCAGCAGCATTTGTCAGAGAAAATAGACAACAGATAAGAAGTGCCAGAGTCATAGGGAGAGGAAAGAGGGAAGGGGGGAGAAGGAATGTTGGTAGGGAGGGGAGAGGGTGAAAAGTGCAGCATTGGATATACCAAGATGTGAGGTCTGCTCTGAAGTATCTCAGCTACCCATCCTCCAGTGTGAGCGTGGAGCATGTTTTCAGTTCTGTGGGTGCCACTATGCCTGACATTTGCACCAGTTGTTCTCCAAAAAATGTTAGCATGCTGACATTTATTAAAATGAATCAGGCGCACATTCCTCCAAAAAGAATCATGTCCCTTGTCACACCAACGCATTGCAGTGACAATGAGGAGGAAAGTGCTGTCAGCAGATGGGGCTGTACAACATTTTCTGGCACCATTGAAGTGGATGAAGTAGTGCTTGAGAGGGAATTCCCATATGGTGACAGTTCCAGTCTTGAAGACTGTGAGGGATGCTTCATGGATGACTTTGAAGATTAAAAAAATATGCCATGTTTTGCTTCTTCTCCCAAGCTGTCCATAATATAATGCTGGCTCTGAAATTAAACCAAAATTATATTATTCTCATTTATTGCACTCATATCCATCAGGAAGCATTATTTGTGCTGCTTTTTAAAGGATCATTGCCAGCTAGTGGTAAAAATGTAGACATACGCTTTTTCATTTTATTTTCTATTGCCTGTAATCTCCTGACAGGTATGACTCTTTTCTTTCTATTGTTTGAGTGTACCCTTACAGAAATAATTATATGAAATGTTTCATGCAGCACACATAAAACTACCCAAGTGATATGCGTGCTGCAAGTATAATTTGAATGTTAAATTGGAACTGATTGCATGCATATCGCATGCGTGCAGCAAGCAAGTGTGGAAACCATCATTTTTATGTTAAATTGGGAAAGACTGCATGCATGTGGCATGCGTGCAAAAAAGCAAGTGGTCACTGATAACTACACATGTAAAAGTCAAGTGACTTGCTCAGGATCACACTATACACAAGTGGGAGATGATGAAATTCAAACCCAGGTCTTCTTGCCTCCAAATCTCCCAGCTTGTAGTTCAGTGCCTTTAACCACTGAGCCATACTGTGTGCATACATATGACTCACTTGTACTCTAATACATCTGCATGCATGTGGCATGCTTGTAGCCAGTGTATGCTTTTCGGTTTTCTTCTGTCCCGCATCTTATTTTCACAGTTGAACTGTAGCACATATACCAATGGAAACACGTGTTTTTTTTCCCCATCCCCACTACACAGGCTTACCCACAAAACCACTTAATTACTTCTGTCTGGCCTGTACTCCTACTGTTTTTTCTCCATAGTTTTGAATGCTTCCACGCAGACATACTTTAAGGTGCAAAGAGAAACATAGCAAAAACTTGACACATGCACACACCCATATGGCCAGTCCCCCCCCCCACACCATGCACACACACTGTAGTGGGTACGGCCATGCTGCTACAGACAACCCACCAAGTACAGATATAAGTAAAAATTCTCTTACTTGAGAGCCAGAGGCAGGAGTTTTTAAGATATGGTGTCCATAGGTCAGAGTGCTGGAGAGTACCCTTTTAAAATGAATAGAGTTATTTTCTATTACAATTTTATGCATTATGATGGTGAGTTAGAGAATAATGAATGTCACTGTTCTACTAACAAGGCTCTTGTTAGTCAAGCAGTGGTTTTCTTAATCTCCAACTCTCCATCTACAATGTATAAAACAGTAATAAAAAAATACCCCAATTCATTTCAATGGTGCCCACCCCTGCAGTCTCCTTTGCACGTTGTTATAATGTGCCTGAGCTTGGGGATATGGAGGTCAGCTTCATGGGGGGGGCATAAGCCCGACTATAGTGGGGCTCCAATAGTCTGTGCATACCATACCGCTCAACTGTCCATGAATGCAAGAGACAGTTCTAGAACGTCTGTAACATCTCTAAAAGGTACAACTTATTTGGTTTGACTGAAATGTGATATGCAAATCAGGAAAAATTCAAATGTATAGGGTTCATCTGTATATACCCCTGATCAATGCATCAGATTTGGGCTTAAATCAACCCAGTTACTAACTATTTTTTTTTTTTGGGCTGGTTCACCCCTCCACCCCCGGAAAAAGAACTTTGTCCTGATTTTTCTCCCTGTTGCCATTCCATTCAATACCTATCTCCTATGGGTCATGAAGCCACCCAAAGGTTAAGAAAGGTGAAAAACATATCAATATTTCAGATTCAGTCCTTCCTCCATCTCCAATCTTCCTTTAAAAAATTATTTATTTTTACTTACCCGACTATACGGCCAGAACCTGCAGCCTGGAATAGTGTGCCACCAGCCCAGTTTTTAGTCTGCTCCCCCCTCTCCTTCACCAGAAGCTGGATGTTAGAACCAACCATCACAGGTCTCCAATGTGGTCTGTGACCAAGTCATCTTGCCATACGAATCCACCCAACCTGGGTTGCTTCCTTCTTGATTGGTTGCTGCCACACTACACTGATCAAGGCCTATGAAGGCCACCCTGTCATCACTGCTGCTAAGTCTAGCTTTCTGCCATGGGGTCTGTGCTGTTTTTTTCTTCGTAATGTGAGCCTAGTAGAGTAAGTAGGTAGCCTAGTCTTGAGTTAGCTTCTAGCTTACCCTCTGCCCCTTTAGCCACTAGGAGAGATGGAGACTCACTAAGAGCAGAACAACAAAAATATGCTGCACCAACACTGTCATTGAGAGTTGAGTGTTTACTGACTCCTCCAAGCTGTAGTGTTCAGCCTGTCTGCTCTGTGATTGGAAAGACAGTGTCACACTTTCAAGGCTCATGTGCTCTTTCTTGGCTGGAGCTCATCCACATCACATGTAATTGTACCACCGTTAATAGGTGGAGAGAGTAGCAACACAGTACAGACACATTCAAGTCTGGAGAGTACCTGCAGCATGAGCTCACACAGGCCAGGTGAGCACTTATTGTGCAAAAGATTAAATCCAAATTTAAAGCCATTACTGCTGCACCTTAAGAACAACCTAGGCACAAATATGGGGGTGGGGACAACTGCGCCCCTCTGCCCTACTGAAATGGTGCCCCTGCTTAATGGCAGAAGTTCATTCTCAGGTGCTAATACAATGGTTTCCATTGTGTTCTGAGGTATCGTATCTCCATGTTTCATGATGTGGCCTGATCATCATGTGGGTTATTGTCCCATGTTTTGAGTGTCCATGTCCCTTATTTCAGTGACAAAATATGAGGTATGGTGCATGCTTCCAAGGTCCTACTCAGCACAAAGAGTGCTGAGCATGGTCATAGTGTATATGTTCCATACAGAATGACAAAGGGAAAGTAAGTGAGATGAAACAGTCATGGAGAAACACATTTGTAGCACTAAATATGCATAAGGGATGTGCATGGTTCAAAATATAAAGGTCAGGCTTCACAACACAGAGGCCCCTCTTCGTACATCTGGAATGAGGGATGTTGGTTGTCTATATCCTAAACATTTAATGCAGTAAGCAAACTATACTTTACAGATTAATGGTGATTTAATGACAAAACTCAAAGCCATTAAACAACTTGCAACAGGATCAGGATTAATGAGTTTACCTATTTTTTATGGGAATTCAAATAAAAATGTATTTTAATGACTAATTGCTAGCAGTAGTATAAGAAAAAGAAACTGATGTGTTTTTTAGCTGAGATTTGTACCAGCGTAGCTGCTGCACACATGGCAAGCATGCAGCATGTGAACCTGATGTGATATTTTAATGATATTCACACTAACTTAACTGCTGCACTCATGCCAAGTGTGCAGCATGCAAACCTGATGTAATGTTTAGAAGATGTTCACACCAGCTTACCTACTGTGCACATTTCAAGCTTGCAGCATGCAAACCTGATTTGCCATTTAGACCTGGTTCGCAAATGTTCACCTAGTGTATGTGAACTACATGCAAATATTGCACAAATAAGCATGTGGCATGCATTCTGCATGTACACAGCACACCTATATTTCTGTAAGGGTACTTGGGTCCTTTTTTTTCACTTTTTATATAATAAAATGAGCACTACTTTTAATATTGTTCAGGCCAGACATTCATCAGTCTTCTTTGCTGTTTTTTATACACCTATTGACCTATACGGTAATGGAGCACTGCATACAGCATGACAGTTCCTTTTAGTAACAACAGAATGTTATTTAAACAATTCATGTACATAAACAGATGAGAATACAGATGAATACCTACTCAGAGCCATATTAAAAGTAGCTCTACTTTCGTTATTTCAGATATAAAAAAGACGGAATAAACAGACTCAAACTGTAGAAAGAATGGTATCAAACAAATCATGAGATAAGAAGCAATGTAAAAAAGAATAAAAAAAGTAAAGCTTAAAATTTTTGTTATCATGCACTGCTTCTTTAATTTCAACAGCAGAACTTCAGTCTTCTCCCCTCCTAGTACCATTAGGTGCTCCAGTAAGCTTCTATTCTAGTTCTACACAGGCATAAATATCACATTGTCAACCACTTTCCAATAACAGCAAAGCACAGGTCACCCGCTCACACATATGTGAGACATAGAACTACCTCCTCTACCTCCTTTGTACTCCTCTTGTCTGCTTCAGCTGGGTCCTCCTCAAAGCAAGTATAAAACAGAATGGTCAACATCTTATACCATCATAGTGAATTAACCGGAAAATAACTTTAAAATAACACCAAGGCACAGGCACACCCACTCCACTGCGCACAAATGCTAGACACAGAACAGCCTCCTCCTCTACCTCCTCTGTACTCCTCTAGTCTGCTTCAGCTGGGTCCTCCTCAGACACAAGAATTCTCATTCAGCATGATGCTACACCATTGCAACTGAACTACAGTGGAAGTGACTGTCGTACATTCTACCTCAAGTCACAGCATTAAGGAAGCAAGACATGACGTGGAACCACACTGCAAGGTCTGTGTTTGTGAGCTGTGATGGTAAGACTCCTGTAACTTCAGTCATGGATCGTATCCATCGTATGTGTTGCCCTCGTTGCTGCATCACTTCTATCAGCATACCAGAGGCAGAAAACCATTCCATGTTACTGAATACTGCATTAAAATGTTTTCATGTTATTTCTTCTCCATGCGGGTTTCACTGGTTCTCAATAGTCAAGGACACCAAAAATGATACCATTGCACACCCAGCAGCAGTACTGTGATCAAAATTATCATTATGAATTCATTTTTTTTTTCTTTCCTTTCCTTCCTTTACTTTACTTCCCTTTTTCCATTTATTTTTCTTTTACGTTCTCTGCTTTTTTAACAAGTGATATGTGGTACAAGTGCTGTAGTTCCATGATGTGTAGTCCTCCAGAATAAATAATTGATGTAGATTGCAGCTAGGCCAGTACTGCAGTGGGTAAAGATGTAAGCACATTCACTCAAAAAAAAAAATGTTCTTGTCTTCACAGGTGCTGTCTGCAACTTACATGAAATGGTGTGTCACGAGATCCTGCAGGCAAGCAATCCATCTCCATCTTCTGTATTCAGTGTGTAGTATACCACAGTCACATTCTTCAAAGTACTTGAAAATTCTATCAACAGCAACAGAAACAATTTACTGAGACATCCAGCAACCACTGCAATGAAAAACATGCAAAACTGTGTCCATAGAACATGAAAAAATAATTACCTTGTCAGTCATTCGTCAACTTCTGTTGGCAAACAAAACTCATCATGGCAAGTGTAACCCCTCTGCTGGGGTCTTACCTGATAGCCCCTGAAGTTACTCCCATTTTCTCCATTACTACAGGTAAAGTATCAGTATGCTGTAAGGAAAATAAGAACCATGCCTGCCACATATAAAACTTAACACAGGCAAAAATCATAGAAAGGGTACTTGGATGATATCTGGAAAAAAAAGCAGAATAATCCCTAAGAACCAAACATTCATATAAGACATGACAAGAAGAATCCCACCCCCACTTGGTAAGCAAAAAAGACCAAAATTGACGGGCATAATGACATGTAAAATAAAAATGAGCCATAGTTTCTTCCAAGCCAGCACATTCAACACTAATACAATGTCTGTCAGAAACAGCCTTATGCTTTAGGTTTCCCTTGACCCCTAATCTACCATGACAACTGAGCCATGTCACATCCCACATCCGGTCAGGAATCCTTCTATCAGCAAGAACTTTTAAAGCTAAACGAACCTTAATAGGAAAACACCTAGGAAAATCAACCTGGACTAAAAAATTAGAGGACATTATCCTAATATATAAACCCTTTTGGGAGAGCCGATGAACCTCACTTTGAGCCAGGTGCCACTGATGTAACTTAACAGCTACTAAATGAAGAAATGAAGGTGCCCCATAATTAGATTTAACAATAGGTGCCTCAGTTAACCATCGTGTCAGATAATCCTTGAGCAAAAAAAGTCCATAAGTCCCAAGAATGGGACTGATACTGTACGAATTCTTTAAATGTAGATTTGATAAAAAAAAAAAAAAAAAAATAAAACTAATGGATTTATCATACCAAGTCCGTCGGCCTTAATCTGTAAATATGTAAAGTCACACTTGACCGGGTTCAATCGGCTCCCCCTTAACATTTGAAAAAAGATATTATAAAGATGAGTTTCTTAATGTCTAGGCAAAGGAAACACAGAACTTAAATTTAAGAACAAAGGTAAGAGAAATGTCTTAACATTCAAAACACGTTTCCTTTTAGAAAAAGGCCAGAACTTCCATAACTGAACCTTACCCTCACCTAATTCAATGCGCGGTTTCCAATTAAGGTCAGCCAGATCACCAGTCCCAAAAACAGCAACCCAATATTTTAATCAGGCCTAATAAAATAGCTATTTGTCCAATAGAGGGTTCAAAAGGTCCTTCCCCTAAAAAAATTCCAGCACTTTTGTCATAATGTATTGAAGTCCCTGAAATAGATCCAAACTGTGCTAATATAGACAAAGTGAAAAGACCTGAAGCAGAATCACATAACATAAGACACGTCATCAGCATAAAGAGACAATACCTGAGGAGGAACATCTAAGGCAGGCGTCAGACCCAGTATATGCGGATGATGAAGAAATTCCCAAATTAAAGGGTCCAACACAAAGGTATATAGTGAAGGGCTAAGTGGACATTCCTGGTGAACCCCTCTACAAAAATCAGTTCCATTCCCGAATAGACCATTAACCAAGGGAAAGTTTCGAACATCATTATACAAAAGCTCCACTCAAGTTCTAAAGTAGTAGTAAACATTTTTATTTTTATACAGGATTTACAAACTTTAGGTCAAAAAGACCTATTTTCAAAGTTGTCCTGTGTGAAAGTAAACAGTTTACAATAAATTATCAGACAATAACATAACTATACATATAAAGTGCTCACTCAAAAATAACACACAAATGCAATACTTTCATCGTACAAAACAATATCAATTTCAATAGACAAACATCTCACAATCATTTAAAAACAAGTACATTCAGTAAAAAATACATAATTTAAACCTCTTTTGAACTGGGATAAATTTGTTACTTTTCTTAATTGAGGGGGGATTTTATTCCAAATTGTTGCCACCTGTGCCTTAAATGTCATAGTTCCATATGTTGTATTCATTTTTGGAAATCTATGACCCCTGTACTTTACATCTCTTAAAACATGAGAATAGCCCTTACAGTCGGGACAAATCTAAATTTCCATTTATCATACCATTTTTTATTTTATAAATGAATACAGAATATTGTTTTTTTAACCATACTGGTAAACTATCCTAGTTTAAGTCTTTGTACAGTGTACAATGATGGGTGTTGAAACTACAGTTTAAAACAAATCTTGCCAGTTGCTTGTATGATATGACTAATTTATTTAAGTTTTTTTGACCCTCAAAATTGTACACCATACTCTCATATTCCAGTACAAGCATTATTAATTGTTCTGCTATTCACCACCGAGTTCGTTGATTTAAAATCCCTGATGACCTGCTCAGAGCTCCTACTTTATTATTAACTTGTTTTATTGTATTATTTATATGTGCTAAAAAAGATACGGTATACTCTATTTCTACACCTAAGTATTTATACTGATTTGTAACTACCATTTTTTTCCCATCCCTCATTATTATATCCCCACCTTCAATCTGTTTTTTGGGAAGCTTGGTTGTTTTTTTATTAAAATACATAACCTGAGTTTTTTTGTAACTTAACACAAGTTTAGAATTGGAAAACCTAAGCCTATCCAAAAATCCATATTTCTGTAGAACTTGAAATAAACAACCACGGGAAACCTTGTTGAATGCCTTAACCTGATCCAAGGAAAGTAAATATCCCGTCAGCTTCCCCAGTTGACTACACTCACAAATATTTCTTAATAGGATCAAATTTTGGTGAACATGCTTACCTGGGATAGAACATGTTTGGACAGGATGTATCAGAGAGGGAGCCAGACATTGGAGCCTATGACACAAAATGGCAGAAAAGATCTTATAATCCCTATTTAGCAAACAAATCGGTCTCCAATTCCCAACAATGTGTTTATTACCTTTTTTAAACAAAAAAATTGTCAAGGCATCCAAGAATCCCTTAGGTAACGTAGTAGTAGTAAGGAATTCATTAAAAACCTGTGTCAAAATAATGCTCATGTCGTTCAAAAAAATTTATATAATTCATTTATAAGGCCATCTGGACCAGGTTACTATTCCAGTTTTCAAATGGATGATTTCCAACCTGACTTCATCCTGGGTTATGGGCATATCTATGGTTTGAAAATCAGTAGGTGATACTGTAGGTGGCCGAAAGGAAAACAGCTCGTCCCAAGTACTTGTGGGTTGAAATGCCTGACAATGTTGAGCCTTCAAAAAGTGCTGAACAATGTGCAACATCTCTATATCAGTAGTTTTCAAAACACCCATAGTATCATAAAGGCCAGTCATAAGCTTTTTATCTAAAGCTTGTTTACGACTGAAAAAGGGTCTGAAACAGGTGATGACTTTAATCGGTAAAACAAGTCATCCCATAATGAAATTGTCTCATTTTATTTTTAAGTATAGCAATTTGTTCTTGGATCCGAACATTGGAAGAAGTGGTAAGGGATATTAATTTATAAAATTGGAACCGATGGCCTAAATAAGAAATATAGTCCTCAGTTTGAGTATTTGTGTTAAAGACAGTGCAAGTTTGTTTAAACTCAAGCTTGGTTTCCATCCACCGATCTCTCTAGGAGTCATACAACCCAGCAACTGATCACTGTCAGTCAAATGTCTGAGACAAAACAGACTGAAACCGCTCTTGAGTCAGTAATATAAGGTTTAACTTCCATTTTACAGGAATGGCAGGAAAATGAGGTGGGATACTGGAAAGAGAAAAGCATACCGGCAACAACATGTGATCTGAGAATTCACAAGGGTGCAACTGAAACGAAAATGGCAGAAAATAACGGGAAGAAAAAACAAAATCAATCCTTGTAGCAAAACTGCTACGTCTACAAGTAGGCCCAGGATCAAAAGAGAGAACTCTATAAACAACTGTTAAAGAGGCTTTCAAAATTATGTTTTGTAAAGCATGGGAATCATAATATACCTTTTGTTGTAACTGGTCTTTAAATTTCAGATCCAGGCCGCAGTTAAAATCACCCCATATTATGTGTCTAGGGGAAAAGAGATAGTGCTCAATTTCACGAAAAAGATCTATCCTGGCTGACTTAACCTGGGGAGCATAAATGTTTATGAGACGAAGGGAGTAACCTTTGTACAAGCAGTCCAGGAGCAAAGCTCTACCAGGAACCAAATCCACCAGTCTGAGAACCTGTACAGTGGTATGATAAAAAAGTATGCCAACCCCATCTGCAGCATTGGGACCATAAGACCAGAATGAAGGCCCATGAATCCACAACTTCTTCATATAATTTACATCAGACAGAGAAGTAAAGCGTGTCTCCTGCAGGAACAGAATATCTGGAATTGGAGACATACAAAAGTGTAGAAGCCCAAGACGCTTCCTTGAATTTTTAATACTACAAGTATTTAGGGAAACTACAGTTAGAGAAGCCAGGGGATCAGACTAAAGTGTGTCATTTTTATGCTTTCTAACTGACTTTTTCTTTGACTCCAGTAAATAAGGTCCCCCTTCATCATCGCATTCCATACCTGAAAAAGCCCCAGATTTAACTGATATTTCAGACTCGGAATCCCCATCCTGATCATTCAGCACCTGAAAAGAGTTGTGTGTAGGAGGGGTAGCCGGTTTAATAAGCATCTTAGTATGAGATCTTGTCACTCGTCTTGGGTGAGGTTTCTGAAACTCCAGGTCTGGGGGAATGGGGGGGTAGGAAGTGTACTGGGATGTAAAATCCCTGAGGCCACAGAGAGCTGCTTATTTTGAAACTCCTCAGTGTCATTAGGCTTATCAGTGGGCTGAGATACACCACCATCAGGAGGTACTGCAGGGGATGAGCCTGGGGCCGAAGGATCTGAAGCAGGAAGATCAGTATCCTCAGCAGTAGGCCTAAACTGGCCTTGAGCCTCTGAGATTAGGGTTTCCTTATCAAGGCTCCCTGAATTATTTTGGCCAGCATACAGACCCTGATGGTATGAATGACCCTGGGCATCACAGAGGTTGCAGCAGAAGACATTACGACAGGTGCCACTGTCGCGGTCCAGCTCTCCACTCAAAGCGCATTTTATCTTGTTACAAGCACTACTCAAATGATGAGTGCTGCCACACTTGTAGCAAGCTTTGGGCTGACCAGGGTAAAAGCACACTCCCCTATCTTTACCCAAAAAGAAGCTGTTAGGAACATGTTGGACTGTATCCCATATAATACGCAGTTTAATCTTAAATTTCCAGCTTCCAGTCCAGATTCCCTCCCCATCGATAATAGGCTCTGGAGGCCCCAACATAGTGCACTTACTCTCTAACCAGTATAAAATATCCCCCACATTAACCCCCTCGTTACGAAACATAATGCGGATAGTTTTATACATGGGCTTAGTAATGGGGATAGCCCAAAATGGAGTCCATAAAGGAGTGGATTTCAGTGATTCATATTTTTGCCAGAATTTGTCTAGGCCAGTAAAGAACCTAAAACTAACATCAAAAGTGTCCTGTCCACAAATATTTATAAGAGCATATATGTCTGAAGCTTGAAAATTCATGGAGTTCTTAAGCAGCCTTCGAGCAACATAAAAGTGATCAGGATGTCCTGGAGACCCCCATACCTGAGCCGTACAGCATTGTGCCTAGGCGCCTGATCCAGTCTGTTGTTCTGAAAAAGATCTGAAAAGCGGGGACCAGTATGGAAATGTTCCTGACGGGGGTGGGGCAAGCATTTGGTAACTCAGTATCAGGCTTCTCATTTACAACCAGGTCAGAAGAAATCGAAGTCTTACCCCCTACAGCCAAAGAAGATAAATCTGGAGGTTGTTGATCCACGGACTGAACAGTCTCAGTGATTCAGAGTGTCTCCTTCGGAGTAAAAGTAACCCAGTCTGAATCAGGCAGCCAGCGCCCATCCTGAAGCATCCAGCCAGCATCCGACAAAGCCGACTCCTTACTCCAGTCCTTTGTTGGAAAAGATCCATCAGACGGATTCAACTTCCGCATTCCTAGACATGGAGTCTCTGGCGCAGGAGTCAGCATTTTCCCTGTACGTCGCAGCTAATCGAAGCATCCGCTATCGCAGCCGGCAGGTCTGCAAGTAAAACAGCGTCATGCAATGCCCCAGAAGAAACAGTTGGTGCCGCTGAGGGAATGTCTCCAGCCAGCAAACCTTGTTCATCTGTAGGTAAAAAAGCTCCCGCTACACGGATTGCACCGTGCACATCTCCAGGTAGCTCAAAAGGCACTTTGTTCAAAGTAAGCCCTTCTCGGGACTGTTCTTGCTCAGGCATCACACTAGAGTTCTCCAAACAAGCAGTAAGTAAGACGTCCATCTCCATGTAGGGTTCAGCACAATCTGCCATTCTGTAGAGCAGTACCAGCAGCTCCCCCTACCACTAGCAATGCAGTAGAGGAATTTCCCTTGTGCCCCGGCCAAATTTCCCCCCATTCACTAAAATACCACCAACAGCTTAATCTAGTTCAAAAAGTCAGTTGGCATTCATCTCTATCCCCTTCCCCTGAGTCGTGCCTGAAAATAGGCAGAATTTGTCTAGTGCACTTACCCAGTCAATAAAATAAATAAATTAACTTTCCTTAAGGACAGTGGCTCCAGCCAATAGGGAGCTAACAGAAAGCTCCCAAAAGAGGAGAACTTTGGATTCTGAGTTCAGTTCGGTGGAGCCCCTCCACAGGGAGGGAGGGTCCCCAGCTTCTGTGCAGAGAATGGGGCTGCAAGTCTGGAAGAGGGCCTGCCTGGGGGCTACTGGCAATCTGCCCCCTAGGGCTGGTCTGGTTTTTCCTCATCTAGGAAGACGAAGAAGAATGTGCAGGCAGCTCTGCAGAGAAGGAGAGCTGAAAAAGTTCTGATGCTGTGGAAGGAAGTTGCACCACAGTGGTGAAAATATTGAGAAATGGATATTGGAAAAAGTTAAATGGACTGATCCTGAGGAGGAGAGAGCATCCTGGTATTCGTCTGCACCTCCACGGTGAGACATGAGTGAGCGGAGAAGTGAAAGAACAGTTGTGTGGAAGTATGGAAAAGGAACAAGGAACTGTCTGACCTTGGTATGGACAAAGCATCTGGGGAGATGAGGGGAAGACACAGTTCTGAGGACTAGTTGTAGCATGGAAGAATGGCTACTGGAAATTGGATGGGAATCCAGATTCTGAGAAGCTGAAGAGAGAGCCTCTTCTGGGATTGTCACGCACCTGCACATAGAAACATTGAGACATAGAATTTGATGGCAGATAAGGACCGCTTGGCCCACCTAGTCTGTCCATTTCCCTATCTAATGGATAAGCTGCTGATCCTAGTTAACCAACAGCCTACTTCCTCCTACCCTCCACTAGAATTGCTTAATGTCTGTCCCATGCATTCTTGAATTCCCCCACTGTTTTTGACTCTACAACCTCCTCAGGAAGGCTGTTCCATGCATCTACAATCCTCTCTGTGAAGAAATACTTCCTCACATTACCTCTGAGCTGTCCCCACCATCTTCAAATTGGCCCCCTTGTTCTTGCACATTTCTTTTTCTTAAAGATGCTACCCTCTTGGACTTTATTGATTCCCTTGAGGTATTTGAAAGTTTCTATCATGTCCCCCCTCTCCCTCCTTTTCTTGGAGGCTGTCCAGAGGAGGGCAACCAAAATGGTGCAGGGTCTGCACCAGAAGACATGTGAAGAAAGACTAAAGGAGCTTAAGGACCGCTAGGCTGTTGGTTAACTAGGATCTGCAGCTTATCCATTAGGTAGGGAAATGGACAGACTAGGTGGGCCAAGCGGTCCTTAAGCTCCTTTAGTCTTTCTTCATATGTCTTCTGGTGCAGACCCTGCACCATTTTGGTTGCCCTCCTCTGGACAGCCTCTACCCTGTCTATGTCTTTATGGAGATGGGGACTCCAGAACTGTACACAGTACTCCAGATGTGGTCTTACCAACTGTCTGTACAGAGGGCAAACAACTTCCTGTTTTCTACTGGTGATGACTATCTCTATGCATCCCAGTACCCCCCCCAGCCCTCCTTACTGCTTTCTCACATTGCTGGCCCACCTTTAGATTCTCTGATATGACTACCCCCAGGTCCCTTTCCATTTTTACTGTTGTCAGTATCTCACCCCCCATTGTGTACTCTTCCCCTAGGTTTTTGTTTCCCAGGTGCATTACTTTGCACTTCTTTGCATTCAATCTAAGCTGCCATACATTTGACCATTCCTCCAACCTTGCCAAGTCCCTTTTCATCCTTTCCACCCCACCTTGCATATCAACGCTTTTGCAGATCTTTGTGTCATCTGCAAAGAGACATACTTTCCCTTCCAGTCCCTCTGCAATGTCTCTTATAAAGACATTAAAAAGGACTGGCCCCAGTACTGAACCCTGCGGTACCCCACTAGTAACCCTCCTTTCTTCACTGTGGACTCCATTTACTATTACCCGCTGTATCCTGTTGTCCAGCCAGTGTTTTACCCAGGTTATCACCCTGGTACCCACTCCCAGGCTGGCTAATTTGATTAATAATCTTTTGTGCGAGACTGTGTCAAATGCCTTGCTAAAGTCTAGGTACGCCATGTCCACAGCCCCTCCCTGGTCTACTACTTTGGTTACCCAGTCAAAGAAATCAATTAGATATGTCTGACATGACTTGCTGTGAATCCATGCTGCCTTGGGTCCTGTGCCCCACTGGCCTCTAGGTATTCAACAGTTCTTTCCTTCAAAAGTGGTTCCATCATTTTCCCTACCACTGAGGTCAAACTGAAAGGTCTGTATTTCCTGCCTCTGTCTTGCTCCCACTTTTGTGAAGGGGAATCACATCCACCCTCCTCCTGTCCTCAGGTACCACACCACCCTCCCATGATTTGTTAAAAAGGGTAGTCAGTGGTGTTACTAGTTCTTCCCTTAGTTCTTTTAGAATTCTGGGGTGAATCCCATCAGGCCCCATTGCTTTATCCACCTTCAGTTTTAAGAGTTCTTTCAGAACCCTTTCTTCTGTGAAAGGACTAATATCAACCTCCTACCCAGAGTGCTTCTATTGACTGGATTAGGTACCTCCCCCGCTTTTCCATTGTGAATACTGAGCAGAAGCATTCGTTCAATATCCCTGCTTTTTCACTCTCGCTCTCTGCCCAACCACCTTCCTCTTTATTCAGCCTCAGTATCCCTGCCTTAGTCTTTCTTTCCTCCTTAATGTACCTATAAAAGGTTTTATCCCCCTTCTTAACTGAGTTGGCTATCTTTTCCTCGGTTTCGGCCTTTGCTATTCTGATTGCCTTCCCCACTTCCCTCTGCTTTAACTGGTACAGTTCTCTGTCCTGCTCCTTCTGTGTTTCCTCATACTTCCCGAATGCTATCTTTTTCTCCCTAACCTTTCTCGCCACTTCCTTTGAGAACCATAGTGGTTTTTTCTTTCGTTTTGATTTATTTGCTTCACACAAAGGCTTGTTGCCTCTGTGACGGTGGTTTTGATGTTTCCCCATTGTTGCTCCACCCCACCTTCTTGCCTGTTTGCTAGTGCTTTTATGAGGTACTCTCCCAGTTTCACAAAATCAGCCCTCCTAAAGTCCAGTACCTTCACTTTTGTGTGGCATGACTCTACAGCAACGTTTATCGTGAACCACACTGTTTGGTGGTCGCTTGTTCCCAGATGACTACCCACTTCAGGATCAGAGATCCTCTCTCTGTCCCCATTTCAGAGTACCAGGTCTAAGATTGCTCCCTCCCGAGTGGGTTCCAAAACTAGCTGTCCAAAGCATGCCCCCTGTAGGGCATCGAGAATGGCCCTGCTCTTGGATGTGGCTGCAGCAAAGGTGCTCCAGTTAACATCTGGCATATTCAGGTCCCCCATCAGCAATATCTTCCCTTTCTCTGCCATCCCAAGGATGCTTTCTATCATTTTCTTGTCTATTTCCTCTCACTGAGATGGGGATCTATATACAACCCCTGTGCAGATTGTGGAGCCATTTCCAGTCTCCAGGGTGACCCACAGTGCCTTCTCTCCTCACTGTTTGCCCTTTAGTTCTGTTGCTTTGATCCCTTCCTTTACATAGTGAGATACTGCTCCTCCTCCTCTTCTTCCCTCCCTATCCCTCCTATAGATTGTGCACTCTGTTATGTTGACATCCCAGTCATGGTTCTCTGTGTACCATGTTTCTGTGACTGCCATGATATCCAGACATCCCTCTTCCATCAAGGCCACCATTTTAGGGAGCTTTTTACCTAGACTATGGGCATTGTACTCATTACCCTCCATTTTTTTGTGCGTTATTTATTTTTGTCCCATCCCTGTCCTTACTGCCTTTGTCTTTTTCTCCATATACCCAAGCCCTTCTCCCTATTGACTGCTCTATCTTAGTGTTTACCTCATTAACTACCCTGATTTTTTTGGGGGGGGCTAGGATTTCCCTTCTCCTTTTTAGTGCTCCCCATGGCTAGTTTAAATGCTTGCCAATGAAGCATTTAAACCCATCACCTAGGATCCTGGTTCCCCCTCCTGGATAGATGCAGATCATCGTGCCTGTATATGCCTGTATCCCTCCAAGTGGAGCCCTAGTCCCCAATGACACCAAATCCCTGAGCTCTACACCAGTTTTTCAACCAGTCATTGAATCCCATGGTGCAGAGTACCCTAGCCTCATCCATGCCATAGACAGGTAGCACTTCCAAGAAAGTTACTGTGTGTGCTACTTGTCCAGTTACTCCCCCACAGCGAAATTTTGCCAGCGAGTTCCCCCACAGCGACTACAGCACCTAGCCACAGTGGGAGACCCGCTCGAACCTGGCGCTGTCTATCAGAGGTCCTGCACCCCCCAATCAGCTCTGACTGGAGTTGAGAATCCTTAAGTGGGGGGGATGGGTGTTCGGGGGGAGAAGCCCCCCAAAGAAAGCAAAGATTCAAATACCCAACTGGCAGCTGACTACATAATGCGGTCGACTTGCCGGTATTGCTGATGGGGCGTTTGACAAAATTTTTGTCGGACTCCTGTTTTGGATCCCTACTTGTCTAAGGCCCCTCTCAAACTCCACAAACTCCTGTTGCACTGCTCTGATCCCATTCACATGATGAGAAAAGAGACTTTCTTTTTTTTTCTTTTGAAAATATTTTGTTTTATGTTATTTTTCAGAAAGGGAAAAAAAGAAAAAATATCTAAACATACATCTGGTGAGCTAATTGCTCAAGAAATCATGTCAGGATCAGGTACAAGGTTCACTTCCCAAGAATAAGCAGTCAGTACACAGAAGCAATCACAAGGTATTATGCAGAGGTTCCATATAACATTTAAATGAAGGGGGTATTGGAGCCCTTCTACTACTATGCAGTATTACAGAGGAATAATATCTTTACAGATGTACTCGCCAAAAGGGGGAATTCACCCCATCAGTTGTTGCAGGACATAAGCACACCGAGTAGGCCTCTTCCTAAATTCAGACCAATCCCTCTTCATGGCTTAGGGACAGGAGCTGAGTTCTGTGTGTGTATATGTTCCGCAAGATCCGAAGTACCTGGAACAAAAGCAAATAATCCCAAAGTATCTGTTGGATAGCTGAGATATCTTATATCAGGTTAGGCTGCTTAGAGATACCTTTGCAGTGTGACCAAAATCTCTATATTCTTAGAAATCACTAGGAAAAGTATGCCCTTTGTTGTAGCAAAACATTGTAATCTTATAGCCCTATCTTCCCAAGCAGTAAACATGGTCCAGAGAGTAGTTGCTCTGGTTAGACAGCATAATCATGGTTCCTTGTCAGGGGCTGTTTTCAGCTTCTTAAGGCTTATCCTCTGCTACTGAGCAGGTCAGTATAAGCCCTCATCCTATGCTGAACTGGGGACTTACATAGCTCAGGTACTGGGCCCAGCACTGTCCGAATTTGGAGAGTTGGTAATTTTTAAGATGCGAGAGTCTATCCAGTTTGGCAAGGATTGTAAGAGAGAGGCTAAAATTTCTGCTATGGTGGGGATAATAGTGGTTCTCCATTTAGAAAGCAGAGCTCTCTTTACTTGGAGGGTCAGGAGGGCTAGCCATCTCAGTTCGAAGGGGTAAAGTCTTGGAAGGTCTACTCTAACTCCAAGAAGAGAAAAAAAGGACTGAGTGAGAGCTGCTGCTTCAGCACTGTGGATGCAACATTCTGTACCTCTACCCAGAGTTGCTGAATTCGAGGACATAGCCACAGAATATGTATTAGGTCCCCTCCTGGACCCTGACATCTCCAACAGACATCCAAGTCCAGTATCTTTGCTTTGGCTAAAACCACCGGAGTATTATACCAGGAATGAGAAATCTTATTCTGGATTAATCTAGACCTGGCATCTCTGAACCAGGTATGAGAGTCTCTCCAGGCCTGTTCCCAGGCTTCAGTAGAAATGGGGTGGCTGAGCATTTTTTCCAATTTGTGTTTTGCTTCCTCCGACTGGGAAGGAAGTGTATCTCTAAGTAAGGCATAAATGCACCCTGCAAGGCCCTTCGGTTGTTTTTAATTTTTTTTTTTATTTAGTTTTTGCTGACTAGGTAAGTGCACTAGACAAATTATGCCTATTTTCAGGCATGACCCGGGGGAGGGGGATACAGATGAATTCCAACTGACCTTGAACCAGATTAAGCTGTTGGTGGTATTTCTAGTGAATGTGGGTAATTTGGCCAGGACACCGGGGAAATTCCACTACTCTTTTCGATAAGTGCCATGGGATCTTTTACATCCACCTGAACTACCACCAATCCAGGCAGATGGGACATCGGTTTAACGTCTCATCCGAAAGATGACACCTCAGAAGTGCAGCACCCCTCTCATGCTGCACTACATTGTCAGTACTAGGATATTAACCCAAGTGCCAGATGTGGGAACTGAACCCACAGCCCTCTGATCTCCTGGCCTCAGAGGTGAGTGTGCTACCTACTGAGCCACTGACACTTGTATCCAAAGATTTAGGGGTGATGATTTGCTTTGCTTTTGTAAAGACTCCAGAAAATGTCTTAGTGCATCCCGGAGTTGGAGGTATCTCCAGAATTCTGATTGGGGAATGCCCCATGTCTGCTGAAGAGAGTGGAATGTATGAAGAGCCCTAGAGTTCTCATCAATAATATCCCCAAGTCTGTAGATACCCAAAGCTGCCCAGCGGCTCCAACAGACCCCTCATCCTCCTATAGTAGTCAGGGGGTTTTGCCAAAGTGGGATAAAAGCAAGTGGAAGGGGGTTTATCTTCATCTTTGCATATGTGGTGAGCCACTTAGTTGTGGACACTTCCACTGCCAGTGAGGTAGGCCCATGGGGAAGCTTAGAACGGGAATTTATCTTGGGGGAATTGGTAAAGTAAAGGAGTGAGGATGGGTGTATTGTCCCCATGATATCTAATTCAAGTTGGATCCATTGTGGAACAAGCGGCCTAGGAGGGGACATCCACTTAACCGTTAAGGCTAGGAGAAAAGCTTGACGATAGCCTTCAATCCAGGGGAGGTTCCAGCCCCCTTTTTCCAGTGGGCCCTGAGCTTGTTACGACTGAATCTGGACTTGGCTCCTTCCAAAAGAAAATCCCAGAATAGTTTGTCTAGAGGCTGGGACCACTGTTTGGGTAGGGGGATGGGAATGTGCATCAATAAATAGAAAAGTTTGGGAGCTGTAACCATTTTTATTGCAGCAATTTTCCTGGCCAAAGTGAGCCTGAGGAGTTTCCATCTTTCAAATTCTGTTTTAATAGTGGAAAGGAGGGGTTGTATGTTTGCCTCCAAAGGTTGTCAGGTGTCAGGGTGAGAAAAATTCCCAGAAAAGTAATTCCTTTAGGGGCCCAAAGAAGATTTACTGCCCCTGCCATCTGTTGGACACAGTGGTAATTCAGCAGGAGCAGTTCAGTCTTACACTGGTTGAATTTGAGACCTGAATATTTAGAAAAGGTATTTAAAAGAAGAAGCAAAGGAGATATGGAACTTTGGACGTTAACTGAGGGGAGGAGGAGGAGATCATCAGCATACATAAGGGTAGTGTAAGTGGAGGTCCCCACTGATATGCCAATAATATTTTGGATGGCTTCTTAAGGCTATGGCTAATGACTCGACTGCCAGTGGAAAAAAAAGGTGAGACAGAGGACATCCTTGTCGTGTCCCTCTTTCCAACAAAAATGGGGGAGAAAGGGTAGAGTTTGTGCTAAATCTAGCTGAGGGGGAGGTATAGATAGCTTGTATCCTTGCAAGGAAACCGCCATTCATTCCCAGGTGAGTAAGAACTTGATACAAATAGGCCCATTCAATGGAATCAAATGCCTTCTCAAAGTCCACTGCAATGGCCACAGCTGGTGTAGGAAGGGTCTGGCCAAGTGGATCAAGTTGATAAGGGTTCACAAGTGATCTACACTGTGATGACCAGGAATAAACCCCACTTGAGATGGATGCATATGATTAGGGAGCAAGGGGCTCAGCCTGGAGGCCAAAATTTTGGCATACAGCTTACTGTCCAAGTTAATAAGGGAAACTGGATGATAATTGCCCGGATGTGTGGAGTCTTTTCCCTTTTTGGGGATAACTACAATAGTAGCTTCCCTCATACAGCGAGGAAGGGTACCTGTGATTTCAACTTCTCAGAACACCTCTGTAAGAAGTGGAATAAGTGTGGGGGCAAGTGCCTGATAAAAATTGGTGGTGTATCCATCATTACCTGGTGATTTCCCCAACTTCAGCTCTCAGATGTCTAAGCTCACCTCTGTGCTAGAGATAGGGAGGTCCAGTATTTTAGCTTGTTGTGGGGTCAGTTTAGGCAGTGGGAGAGTCTCAAGAAAAGCCTGAGTTTCTTTATTGGTCTCTAAATGTGCAGAGCTGTATAGGGCTTTGTAAAAGGAGGCCATAGTCACATTGATCTTCTCCGTGGTTGTATCCAGTCCCCCTTGGTCATCCCTCAGAGCTGTAATATGTTTGCTGGCTTGCTGTTTCCACAATTGATATGCCGTTACCTTGCCGCCCTTATCTCCCCTCTCCCAAAAGGTATGTCTGAGGCGCAGCATGGCTATTTCTGCTTTCCTGTTAAGAAGCTGGTTTATTTCACATCTTAAGCCCAGAATGATTCAATCCATAACAGACTTAGGAGAGGGGAAGGGCATATCCTTGAAGACCACTTCTGCATCTTTCAATTTCTGTTCAAGAACAACTAAATGTTGTTCTCTCTCCCTCCGTTCATTAGCAGCATACCCCATAATGCTACCTCTCATAGTAACCTTAAACGCCTCCCAAGTGTTACTCGCCATTGTATCAGAGGTGGGATTTTCGGCAAGAAACAAGGATGCTTCTTTTTGTGCCCAGAAGATAAACTCTGGATCTCTAGTTAAGAGAGAGTCTAGTCACCATTGACGAGGTGGAGGGGATACAGGGTCCCAATGCAGAAGGAGGGAGACTGGTGCATGGTCCAAAATGACCCTTGGAAGGATATCCACGTCCAGAACTTTTGTCATAATATGGGATCAGCCAAGCCAGAAGTCGAATCTACTATGTGAAGCATTTGGCTCTGAATGGAAAGTGTAGTCCCTGGTCCTGGGGTGGAAAACCCTCCAAATGTCAGTCAGACCTTGATCCTTGATTAATTGATGCACTGCTTTCCTACTCCTAAGGTGAGACTCTGTACCTCTATCATTCCTATCCATAGAGGGGAATAGCGTCAAGTTAAAATCCCCACCTATAAGGAGAGGGCAGTCTCGGGGAGTAGACTCGAGTAGCACCTCAGCAAGGTTGTGAAAAAATTGGGGGTTGTCTTCATTGGGGGCATAAGGATTACAAAGGGTGATCAGCCCTGAGGGAGTGGAGAAGGTTGCAATTACCCATCTCCCATCTGGACTAGAAAGGGTTTGAGTAAGAGACCATGGCAAGGATTTATGAAGGAGAATAAGGACCCCCGCTTCCTAGAGGCTGCATTCGAGTGTAACCGTTGGCCCACCCAGTCTTTGGATATGTATTTATGGTCCTCTCCCGACAATTTAGTTTCTTGAAGAAAGGCTACCTTCGAGTGCAACCGCTTCAAATGGGTCAGAACCATTTTATATTTTATAGGAGAATTTAACCCCTTTACATTCCAGGTATGAAATATCAGGTTAGACATGGTAACCTGTAATACAGAGATATTTATAGGAGTAATTTAACGTCCTCAGGTATATGCACTAAGCAAGATGAGACAGGAGTCTGACCTAACTATCTAAAAGGGAAATATGCCTGCAATAAAATTACACCTCTGAAAGAGGGCCAAAGGGGTTTTGACAGCAGGCTAACGAATTCTGTTTCAGTAGAATGTTATAGATTACTTCTAATTTCTTACAGTATAATAAAGCCAGTACCTATATGTTACACTGTGAACCTAGAATTAGCTACCAGAACTGTACAGTCTAAACTACAACTTCAAATCACACACAAGTTTAGAGTGCAGGAGGACTTAACCGGCTGGGTCCCCAGCCAATGGTATGCCCTGCTGTGCCTGCGAGGCATGGAAAAGCAAAGGAGAAATAAAATGCAAAAAGGTTGATTGGAAGGAGATTATCTACTCCACCACCAACCGACGTTTTATAGGACAAACTGTCGGTAATCTGGAGAAAAAGACGATTTGCATAGTGTCCCAATCCAGAGCCATTAGCATAAAGAGTGTCCAGAAGGCCCCCGAGTAAGGGATGGGAGAGTTCATAGGAAGTGGTAGGCTACAAACCCGAGAGAGGTAGCGTATAAGACTTATGAAGAATAAAAATGAAGGGAACAGAAGGTTGTTTAAAATGCTCAGAGTTATCTACTTCTTCTCATGATTCCATTCCATCCCTGGTATTTGGGGGGGAGGGGTGAAAGGATTCTGTTAAGAATATTCCTAGCAGAGGAAAACGCCATCACAGTTTAGAAAAAAAGACCTCATTAACATGCTAACAATATAACCTCAATATAACCTCTGAAAATGAACCTAAAGCTGCAATTAAACTCAACATTTAAACATTTCAACAATACTGTTTTAAACCGTGTACCAAGGTTAGGTGTCTCCTGGGGGGGAGGGACTTTACGGCCCAACCCATCTTGTATGCCATACTGAGGTCTAACAATAAGAGGCCAAGTCAGTATTTCTCCTATGACAACAGGGGCTTGGAGTACTTTACACCGGTCGGTTTTTAGACCGTCACTCTTCCCTCCTCCCTACACTTTACTCCCCAAGACACAAAACCATTAGTACTTATCTATTGGAGAGGCCCATTCAGCCTGGGCAATTCCACTCAAGTAGACGTCTGTGCAGTAGTTGCTTTAGGATCCTCCAAAGCAAGGGAATCATCAGCACTAATGTCTGTATTAGCAAGAGGGTGCACAATTGTAGACTGAGAGTCCAGCCGATCCCCTGGTTCCTTCTCCGAATTCCCTGGAGACCTGGTCTGGTGAGTGTCCATGTCTTCTCTCGGTCAAAACTGTCTGGCTGGTCCCCCAAGACAGCGTATCGGTTGCGAGAGAGGTAGGGACTAACATATTGAATCCCTCCATTGTCAGCATCCTCCAAGGTATGAGCTTCAGCATTAGGAGACCGTCTCCGGTCCTGTGGATGTTCCCGTTTAGAGTACGGGGATTTTGGGGCCCTCTTCCTCACCTTCAATGAGTGAGCATCCAAAAGGTGACTAGGCAAAGAACTCGACATCTCCAATATCTTCTTTGGAGCACTCTGATGGTGTGAAGCACAATCTGATCCAGTCCCGCAAACCAATACATTAGTAGTGTCATTTTCGGATGGCCAAGTTGCCCTAATAAAATCCATGACCATGTCAGGAGTTGCCAGCTGGTGTGTTATGCCATTAACAGAGAGGTGCAGGATGGCCGGATATCGTAGCATAAAGGGAATCTTTAGAAGAAGTAGTCTCCGGCGCACTTCTGCAAAGGCTTTTCGTTTAGCCGCTAGATTGCTGGAGTAATTTTGAAAGATCATGATTTTGTGATCTCTCCATCTTAAATTGCCCAATTCTCTGGCCCTGGCCTGGATGGCCTCTTGCTTTGCAAAATTCAAGATACGAGCAATTATTGGCCTGGATCTGTCACCCTGGGTAGGTTTTGGCTGGAGGGATCGATGTGCTCTTTCAATCGTAATTTTGGTTGGGGGGGGAGTTGAAGTATTTCTGGTAGCACTTGTTGTAAAAAGGTCAGAGTGTTACCCCCCTCGCAGTCTTCGGGAAATTCTAGAAGCCACAGATTGTTACAGGAGCTCCTATTCTCTAGGTCATCAAGCTTGTCTTGTAGATGTCAGATTTGTGCCACCTGTTCTAGCATTGTGGAGCAGTGCCCTTGAAGGATTTCATCCTGTACGAGAACTTTCTGCTCCGTTTTGTCAACTCTGACATCCAGTTGTTGGATGGAAACCGCAGATGTGTTGGATGCTAAGGTAAGTGCATCAATGCTATGAATGATAGAGGCAAACATCTCTCTAATGGAGGGTTCTTCTGTCTCCTTTGCAGCGGACGCCTTGAGGCCAGGTAGATTGGTATAGCAGTAAGTGATGAAATCTCAGTGATACTGTGTCGGTCAGTCCTGGGATTTAAACAAGAAATAGAGAAACACTTCCGATTGTCTAATTTTGTATTCTTTTCCCTTGAGAGTTGACTGGTCACTGGAAATGTCGGGTACTAAGCTCTGGAGTTGTGGAGAAAAAGATTTATGGCGCCATCTTGGTCACTGGTTGGCCACGCCCCCAAAAGAGACTTTCTTGTTGTTTTACTGAGAAAGAGTTCTGGAATTGTGTGTGAGCCAGTGCGAGAGTGATCGCTGTGTTGAAGTTGAGAGACTGTAAAAGCAGAAGGATAAGCAGGTGCTATCTGTGTGGGTACCTACAGTCTGCTTCTAAAATATGGCTGAGAAAAGAGACTGTTGTGATCAACCTATAGTTTAGACTCTGTACCATCCCGAGTCTGGGAAACAGGGAAGAAACAGAAACTGCTTTGGCTACACACCGTAGCTGGTAACTGAGAGAAAAGAAAAAGATGATTTCAAGTTTCCATCCTAAACTCAGGGCTAGGTGGGGAACTTGCTAACCCCCATCAAGTGGGGTCTGCTGGCTGGAGGGGATCATGGGTTTATTCCCAAGTGCTAGGACATTCTGACCTGCAAAGGAGCAAGGCTGTGTGACCACTCCTAGGTCTGTGTCCCTTCTGGCTGGTAGGCCTTGCCATGTGCTCTGCAACAGGCCTCAGTAGGCAGAAGGGGACAAGCTGTGAGATCTCCAATCAAGTTAAAGATCCAAGCTGCAGTTTCCTTGCCCTTTCAAGTTCAAGCATCTGGCCTGGTTCTGCATCTACTGTTTCCACCCAACCCCAGGACTTCAGTCGTCTGTGCCACCAAGGGACTGATTCTGCAGAACCGTGAGTAACATCAGGAAATGTCCTGCACCTGGGGAAATGTATATAGTTCAGATATGCCGTCTGGCATGAGAAGCCAGCAGAGCAATCAAAGAAAGGTCTAAAAAGTAAATTTAATTCAAGAAAGCGCGCCAACGCTGGTTGACCAACTGCACCTCAAGCCTGCAACCTAACATCTGGGCACCCAATGGCAACACTCGGGGTATCATTCTAACTGGTCCCAGTGGGTTTGTGTTTGGTAATATATGCAGCAGTTAGCTAGCTAGAGAGTTATGGCTGCAATGATCAACAGTTGGTTTGGGGCAAAATCAAAAGGGAAAATGACTGTTTGAAAATGCCAATTCTTTAAATGCAAGTCTGACTAAAATGTTTGCTTATCCTCTATTCCAATCTCCCCTTGCCTAACTCTCCCATTGTAAATACATTATGTGGTTCCTGTTTTGAAAAGGTCTGATTCAAGAGCCTGATTTTAGTGAGCATGTCATTAGTTGATGCTGGAAATTCCAAATGCTGAATATGGGGAGTTTGACTCTGGTAAGTCCATGTCTGGGGTAAATGTTTTGGGAGGTGGGTTGGTACAACACCCCAGAGGTTGTACTGTATAGATCAGACCCACTAAATAGGTACTGTAGGTGGAGGCACTGCCATTTTATTTTATCTTTGGTAAAGGACCCCCTGTGTTACAGCTAATAGAAGCCCAGGCCCCTTAACCATGGTCAGGTCTGCATGGCAGGAGTAGTGGCCCTCTCTAGGATGGTGCCAGAGAGAGGTTACATAAATGAAGGCACCACTGAGATCTCCTGTGCAAGTCATGCCTAGCATGGACCCTCCCCCCACAGCTTACTAAAATGGTGGGGTCCCTTAAAAGTGATGGAAAGTATTGGAGAAGTGATTTTGGTGCCAAAACTGTCTTGGGCAGTCTTACATTGCTGGTCAATGAGAAAATGTAGTGGGGACACCCCCTAGTGGCCAACGGAATAAATTGCACTAAAAGTTGTGCCACCTGAAAAATTTTAAAGCCAAGGGTCCCTGGGAAGGAATAACATCATTTATAGCTCTTAGGTAATAGGAGAAATGTTTATGAACCTAAGGATAGATGATAATTGTATAGAATAGGTTGTGGTAAGTGTTATTTGCTAGAACAGGTGATTATGTATATAAAGTAGGATGTTAAATGTGATGGTAATGAGGGTCCTGAAAAGTGATTGATTACTGTTTATGGATGGGAGTTACATAGGCTTGGCGCAGTCACCAGGCATTTAAGGGGGGGGTGTTGGGGGCTTACCTGATAGCCCCCGAAGTTGCTCCCGTTTGGCCCAGTTATTCACGTTTTCATCCGGTCCTGGCTGTGCCACTGCAAGTCCTGTTGGTGTCCCTAGGTTCCCTCATTTCAGCACCGCATAGTTGTTTTTTTTTTTTTAAGCGGGGCCAAAGGAACTGTAGCACAGAGTCGCCGCCCCGGGTGTTGCACTCCTGTGCCGGGTGATGCTCTGCACATGTGCAGCAAGTGCATATTCATTCGGCTGCTCTGTGGCTGCTTAATCTGTCTCTCTGGTGGCCCTGGTCCCTTTGCAGGTAAAATGGGGACCAGAGACCTAGGGCAGACTGGAGAGATGGCAGAAGAAAGAGAAGAGCCAAATTGGTGAGAGCCATTTGCACCTGAGGAATTGGGAGCTGCCTGATGAATAATAAGGAGGCAACTCATGAATATTAATGAGCTGTAAACCTGTCTAGTGCTGGGGCAAAGTGAGTACCCTAGCGACAGAGAGGAAAGGGAATAAAGTAAATTAAATGTGAAATGGTGCAAAAGGGGAGAAGGGATACCACCAGTCTGTGGTCAGAGCTCAGGGATATTGTTTTGCCAACAGCCATGATGGCCACCATGTGATGGCAGCTCAGCCAAAAAGAGGGACAGGATGTGCCAGGAGGATTGTGGGGCTTGTGAAAGGACTTTTGGGGAAAAATACCAGGGAATATTCTGCTGCCGCTTTGAGCAGCCAATGAGGCATCGAGGGAGCCTCATGCATCCTAATTTTCCTTAAGGACAGTGGCTCCAGCCAATAGGGAGCTAACAGAAAGCTCCCAAAAGAGGAGAACTTAGGATTCTGAGTTCAGTTTTGTGGAGCCCCTCCACAGGAAGGGGGGCTCCAGCCCCTGTGCAGAGATAGGGGCTGCAAGTCTGGAAGAGGGCCTGTCTGGGGGCTGCCAGCAATCTGTCCCTTAGGGCTGGTCAAACTTTTCCCCATATATAGAGAGTTGAAGGAGAATTTGCAGGCAGCTCTTCGGAGAAGGAGAGCTGCAGGAGTTCTGATGCTGTGGAAGGAAGTTGCACCACAGCAGTGAAAGTATTGAGAAATGGATACTGGAAAAAATTAAATGGACTGATCCTGAGGAGGAGAGAGCCTCCTGGTATTCATCTGCACCTCCACAGTGAGACATGAGTGAGTGGAGAAGTGAATGAAAGTTGAGTAGAAGTATGGAAAAGGAACAAGGAACTGTCTGACCCTGGTATAGACAAAGTGTCTAGAGAGATGAGGGGAAGACACAGGTCTGAGGACTGGTTGTAGCATGGAAGAATAGCTACTGGAAATTGAATGGGAATCTGGATTCTGAGAAGCTGAAGACAGAGCCTCTTCTGGGATTGTCATGCACCTACATGGGGAGAAAAGAGACTTTCTTGATGTTTTGCTGAGAAAGAGTTCTGGAATTGTATGTGAACCAGAGCGAGAGTGATCGTTGTGCTGAAGTTGAAAGACTGTGAAAGCAGAAGGATAAGCAGGTGCTATCTGGGTGGGTACCTGCTGTCTGCTCTTAAAATATGGCTGAGAAAAGAAACTGCTGTGATGAACCTATAGTTTAGACTTTGCACCCCCCTCCCCCCCAGAGTCTGGAAGACGGGGAAGAAACAGAAACTGCTTTGACTACACACCGTAGCTGGTAATTGAGACAAAAGAAAAAGATGATTTAAAGTTTCCATTCTAAACCCTGGGGTCTGCTGGTTTCAGGGGATCATTGGTTTATTCCCGAGTGCTAGGGCATTCTGACCTGTGAAGAAGCAGGGCTGTGGGGCCACTCCTAGGCCTGGATCCCTTGTGGCTGGCAGGCCTTGCCATGTGCTCTGCAACAGGCCTCAATAGGCAGAAGGGATCAAGCTGCGAGCTCGCCAATCAAGCTGAAGATCCAAGCTGCAGTTTCCTTACCCTTTCAAGTTCAAGCATTGAGCCCGGTTCTGCATCTGCTGTTTCCACCCAACCCCAGGACTTCAGTCATCTGTGCCACCAAGAGACTGATTCTGCAGAACCGTGAGTAAAATCAGGAATTGTCCTGCACCTGGGGAAATATATATAGTTCAAATATGCCCTCTGGCATGGGAAGCACGCAGAGCAATCAGAGAAAGGTGTAAAAAGTAAATTTAATTCACGTAAGTGCGCCAACGCCGGCTGACCAGCTGCACCTCAGGCCTGCAACCTAACATCTGGGTCCCCAATGGCAGAACTCGGGGCATCATTCTAACTGGTACCAGTGGGTCTGTGTTTGGTAATACCTGCAGCAGTTAGCTAGTTAGAGAGTTATGGCAGTAATGATCAAAAGGTGGTTTGGGGCAAAGTCAAAAGAGGAAAATAACTGTTTGAAAATGCCAGTTCTTTAAATTCAAGTTTAACTAAAACGTTTGCTTATCCTCTATATCAATCTCCCCTTGCTTAACCTTCCCCTTGAAAATAAATTATATTGTTACTGTTTTGAAAAGGTCTGACTCAAGAGCCTGATTTTAGTGAGCATTCTATTAGCGGATGTTGAAAATGCCAAATACTAAATATGGGGAGTTTGACTCTTGTAAGTCTATGTCTGGGGTTACTGCTTGGGGAGGTGGGTTGGTACAACACCCCAAAGGGTTGTACTATATAGATCAGAC
The DNA here is from genome assembly GCA_016271365.2 of Neoceratodus forsteri. NCBI lineage: Eukaryota > Metazoa > Chordata > Ceratodontiformes > Ceratodontidae > Neoceratodus > Neoceratodus forsteri. The sequence goes on along the minus strand of CM057455.1, from coordinate 758,218,713 downwards.
CTACTAAATATGTACGCTGGGTGAAGGCACTGGCAATTTATTTTATCTTTGGGAAAGGACCCCCTGTGTAACAGCTAATAGGAACCCAGGCCCTTAACTGTGGTCAGGTCTGCATGGCAGGGGTATTGGCCCTCTCTAGAATGGTCCCAGAGAGGGGCTACACAAACAAAGAGGCACGATTAATACCTGCAAGGAGGCAAAGCAGAAAGCAGACACGGTGATTTACAATTTCTGTATGAATGTCAGACAAGAACCCCCACCCCCCCCAAAAAAAATACTTACCTTTGTGGATGGCAAACATTGTGAATTCCAATGTCATCATTGTATCGTTCAATCAGTAGGTCATCATCATCATCTCCCATACCTGAAAGGGACAGCAGTATGAACACATTACACTTCAGGTAGTAACAATAACAAACCACTCAGACAATGAAAAGAGAGACAAAAATAAAAATATTGACTCAAACAGTATGTGTGATGATACAGCCAAGATTCTACAGCCGGCAAAAGTACTCCAATCAGCAGGCAGCAGCAGCAGCACATCAACATCTCCTTGGATATTGGTGGTGGTGGTGGTGATGGTGGAGTGGTAGGGCTAAAATTCATAACTTCCATACTTATGTTTAAGTTCCCTTGCAATTTTCACATGTAGTTTGCATCACCTTCTCAGGTGTGTGCGGCAACAGTATTTGTCAGAAGGAAAGCATGTTCTCTCTGAGAACACAACTTGACATTTCTGGCACAGTGGTGGTGGGGTGGCAGGCCTAAAAATACTAAGTACCATAATTATGTTTATGTTCCCTTGCAATTTTGCATGTTGTTTTGGGCCTCCTTTGGTGTGTGCAGCAACAGTATTTGACAGGAGGGAAGCAGTTTCTCTCTGGGGACACAACTTTACATTTCTGGCAAACGCTGTAAAGATGTTAAGTGCTTAAAACACATTTATGTTGAGCTGCTCAGGAGAATAGCTCATGTTTGTGTTATGGCTTTGCACTTACTTGGATGGTTGGCAGTTGCACACAACTACCAGTCACGCATCATCACATAGCAACAGGAAACTATTTAATGTGGCAAATACTTGACATTTGTGGCTAGCAGGAGTACTCATGAATCAGTAACAAAAACAAAAAGTCAGGAAAGTGGTTCATATTGAACATGTAACCCCTAGGAGGTGCTATTCCAAGAGCTACTACCCCTGCCTGTCCTTCGAAACAAAGTTTGAGGGGCCTGGGTTCCAAATTAACAATTACCAGGATTTCCCTACCCTCAGTAAACACAATGAGTTGGTGCCTCCACCCAGAGTAAGTGTGTGGGGGTGTCTATTCAACCTGGTATAGCCCTCTAGGAAGCTATAATCACCCACTAGCCCTCTGGAAAGCTATAACCAACCACCAGCCCACCTAGTGACCAAGTACCTTTGCAACGGATACAACCCTTTTCAGCAGAGATAGTAATGAACATTAATAATATGCTCACACCCCTTGCACTTACCACCAGGGTCTGGCCTTCTGGCAGACGCCCTGGAGCCCTCTGTAAAGCAATATTACATGCAAGCACACACTTTCAAATGCTTTTAAGCAGACAATAACTTGCTCCTGAGTCTGCTTAATAGTGAAACAACAAATTTGATTTATTGAGGGGATGTGAACAAGGGAGGGATGCAAATATGGATAAATTACTGCTAAACTGGTATTAGCCAGGATATTTTGCATACAGTTTCTTTAATCCCTTAAGCACAGTCTTGCAGCTACTGGGTACCCAGATTGTGATGCTGGCTAGCCAGAATAGTACCCGGGGTTGCAGCTGCTGTTGGGGCCCTTGATGGGAAGAAAAGATTATTAAACATGCACAAAGACCTTGACAAATTGTATCATTGGCCAGTTGGCCTAGTCCACTGAAACCCTGTAAAACACACTGATTGAATTCAGATGGTACCACAGAATAATTCAAGAGCTTGTTGCAGGGAGCTACCCTGAGTTTACTCACAGCACCAGTAGGTAGAAGATGGCCTGGCAAAATGAAGACCTGTTGCAAAGCACTGAAGAGCACGGGGAAACTGGGTCAACATGATGCACCTCTGCTTCACGGCCTTTCCCTCCAGGTGGCCACAACCTGTGATATCTTACTGCACAGGGGCTGGATCCCCAAGCTGGTCTCTTGCCAGGTTTGGCATGAGCCCAAGGTTGGATAGAACACTTTTAGCAAAGTTCAGTTCTTTTGGCTGGGGAAAGCCTCCAGCTGGCTGACAACTTGGTCAAACAAGGCAAGTGGTTCCCGGTGGCAAACAGGCATCCCTGGTTAGTAGGCCTCTGCTCACCTTGAGCATTCAGCACATTAAACAGAAAGAGAATCCACTCATCCGCTTCTCAGTTTGGCTTCAGGCTGGTTCGCAATTACAGCCACTCTACTGAGCAAACCTTTCAACCTGCAGAAGGCGGTCTCTGGAGACTGATTCCTGAACTTGGGGCCACAGACACATAGCAGAGGAAACTAGACCTTTCCTAGGCCAAAACCCCATAAGCTTGAACAGGGCTCCTCGCTACATGGAGTCTTGGGACGAACTGCTCACAGTTTGAAATCAGTTCTCGAATTTGTCCATTTTTCTTGCATTCCAATTGGTCGGGGGGAACTGTCAGTCACAATCTTATGCTCCCATTGATTCCTTTAGGCACCAAACCTTAGAGTTCACAATTTCTCCCACAAGGCACCTGAACTAAGGACCCCTTGAGGTCTCTTGTGTCCCAGTTGGTCCAAATCCTAGAAGTCCTGGACCAAACACGGTGGCTGCCATTTGGATGCGTAAGCTACAAGAAGGCAGGTTAAAATGAGCACTCTAATATAAATACAACAACAAATTAGAAGTAAATATTTACAGTACCAGTTAGGACTCCCTCTGCTCCAACAGTGACAGCAGAGTGGAGTAAATCAGGAAGATGCCCGGCCGGTCACAAGTTCTGAAGCACTCGGACCCCTAGCCCAGACCATTTGCAACACACTGGCAGTGTCACTTAAAGGGACAGGTGCGGAGACACATCATGGCACTCTCACGCTGATCAATAGGGTCACCAAATAACCAACGGACATCTGCCTGGCAGTATGCATTGCTGGAACCCTGGGAGACACTTAAGATATGCCCCAAATTGGTAGGGGGGGCTACAAACGTAACAGGACAAGTCTACATATGGAAAAAATTCAGGGATTGAATAAGGGAGAGGATGGAATGAAATCAGGGCCATAGTAGAAAACAATAACACAAAACATTTCGAAAGAAATATTGAACAGAATGAAAAAAGCGGACAGAGAGGAACCAGACAGAAAAATAATTTTATTTATTTTTTTATCACATTTTATATTTTTTTTTGGGGGGGGGACAATTCTGAACACAGCGTGTAAATAAACAAACAAAACTGGAAAACATAAATTGAAAATTTACTTTGCCACACCACCACTGCCAGTAGTACTGCTAGGCCCACCACTGGCACGAAGTTCCAGCAGGAAGTTCAAGACCTTATCCTGGCTGGACATCAGTTTGTCCATACCATCTCTCACTTCCTGATGGACTTCATTAAAATCATCACACAGCTGTCATACCTCATCCTATAGGACAGCCATCTCTGACTATGTGACAGGTGCTCTGGTGTTCATTGCTGGTAGGGAGGGTGAAGGTGCTGCTGCCTTCTGACCTTTTGATGATCGCCGAGCAGAACATCGAGTCTGCCTACCTCAACAGCTGACCTCCAGCTGCCCCCCTTCAAACTCAACATTTTCCCCATCACCATCACTATGTGCTGCCACCTCAAGCCCCTTCGCCTTCCACTCGGCCAAGTGGTGTATCTTGAGGTGCATTCTCTGGCCGCCAATCCCCAGGTGGCTGCCTTTCTTCCCCCGCCTCACACTGTGGCCACAGACCTTGCAGATGACAACAGTGTCATCTGCAGGATTTAGGGAGAAATACTCCCAAACTACAGATCTCTGTGGCACTTGAAAGGGGGGCACCAGATAAAGCTGCGGTGGGGCGCTCTGCATCATCAGTGCCAGTGGTGGAGCTGCTGGTGGTGGTACACTGGTAGGATTGGTGGGTCAGACGGAGACCACAGGCTCCTACTGGGGGGTGGGGGCTACTGTGTCCTGCTGGTCCTGCTGCTTCAAGGGAGCAGTGGAACTCCCATCCTCAGCTGGGGGTGAGGGGCATCAGTGCCTCTTTTGAAAGTATGCCGGTTAAGGCGAATAACTGCCCAACCCTTCTGCTGGTTCTCGATAAACTGTCCCTCCATTATTTTTAAGACAAGGTTTTTACACACACCAAAAAAATAAAGTTAAATAAAATAATGAAAAAGAGAGAGAGAGGCACACATACATACACACACACACACACACACACACACCTCGCACAAACTAACTAAACTGACAAACAAAATAGAGATTATCCACTAACAAACGTTTTCAGAACAGAAAAGTAAACTACTAAACTAAATGATGTTTTTGTGTAAAAAACACTAAAATACTGAGCTCTCCTGTTCTGGCTGTGCCTGTCTCGACTAGATCTACTCTCAACCAGCTCTAACTGCCGAAATAAAACTGAAACATTCAATTCCTGCCTGCCTGGAGTCTCCCATGTGACCTGCAGAAAGTGAATCATGTGACAAACCATGTTTTCATTAACTTTGAAGTTAGTAACAAAAGTTGAAGTTAACTTCAAAGCTGGCAGGTGAAGTTTTGTCACCAGGAGCTAATTTCACAAAAATTTTCACGGGGCGAAGTCAGCAACTTCGCCTGGAATTTGCAGGTGTAATAAAACTTTGCAGCATCTCTAATTATGATGTCATATGCTGATCATCTGACTACCCTTCCCAGTGACACTGATGTACATATTTAACAAAACAGGACCCAGGACTGGTTCCTGTGCACTGAACTTGTGACCTCCCATTTAATCCCGTTTAGTACCATCTTGTTTTCTTCCCCTTAATCAATTCTCTGTCCACCCTGTTAGACATTGTACTCTCCCCAAATCCTCAAGTTTTATGTTCACTGTGTGCACATGTAGCAAACATATTGTTATGAGAGTGGGTTTTGAGAGGTGTGACACTGTCAGTCCAATGAGAGTGGTCAGCAAGTGGCTCATCAGTGTCACACCAGTCATCAGCCAGGCTGATTATGACACTTTTCTGGCTTGCTGGTTCAAAGGAGAGATCCAGCCCCATTCATCGGATGGTTCTTTCCTTTGATCTACATAACACCACCCAGAAAGCACAGCTGATCTGTCAAGATCAGCCTGCTGTGGTCCCTCCCTCCAACATTATCCCAGTGCCAGCTACAACGGCTCCACCTTGCTCATTTTCATTGTGCAGCACTGGGTATCCCACCTCCTGTGTCACCAACCATAATGAAAATCCTCCCCTTTTGTGCAACACCAGGGAGCCCACCCCAGGTGTTGCCATACATAAAGAAAACTCTCCCTCAATCTCTCCCACCCCATTTTCCAGCAGGGGGGTGCTCAATCCCCCATCCTGCCCATTTTGATTGTGGGACACCAGGGAGCCCACCCTCAGTGCCACCAAAAATGACACCAACACTGGGGTCCCCGAACCCCAGTGTCAGTGCCTGAAATAAAGAAAACTGTCCCTCATAGTTTTTTTTGTAATATACCCTGTAAAAAAGAAAACCATCCGTTGATATCTGTTGTCATTGCCACCATTACTGTCCCCCATCTGACCTTCCCACTCAGCACCTAGCACCCCATCCTTGAAGCCCTTACTTACCTACTGGGGGTCTAACATCGTAATCCTCTCTGGACTGGAGACATGTCTCCACTCGTCAATGACAGATCACAAACTGAGGAAATCAGGTGTGCGATTCAATGTTTTTCAATGGGTTTTGAACTTGTCATTATAACTTTTTTATTTTTGAATATTTTTTGTGCCAAATTTTCAGCATGTCTTTTTTGGGACCCCACCTCATGAACAATGACAGTGAAGTTAGGCAAATAAGCCCTGGAAGGTGATTTTATGGTCACTGCACAAAATCACCTTTTGGGCGGGATTTAGAAACATAGAATGTGATGGCAGATAAGGACCACTGGCTCATCAAGTCTGCCCATTTCTCCCTACCTACACTATTACATCAGACCATGCCTGATCTACAACAGTTTCTTCCTCCCTGCTTCCTGTCCACTATGATTCCTTTGTGCTTATCCCATGCATTCTTGAACCCCACCACTGTATTTGCCCCCACCAACTCCACTGGAAGGCTATTCCAGGAATCCACCACTCTTTCTGTGAAGAAGTACCTCCTCAAATTTCTCCCAGATCAACCCCCCTCCTGCTTCATAGCATGTCTCCCTCCTTGTTCATGAGCACCTTTTCTTCAGAAAAATACTCCCCTCCTGCACCTTCTTTACCACTGTGAGGTACTTAAAGGTCTCTATCATATTTCCTGTCTCCCTCCTCTGTTCCTGGGTGTACACATTGAGGTCCTCATAGTGCTTTTGATGCAGACCCTGCACCATTTTAGTTGCACTCCTCTGGACCACCTCCACTCTGTCTATGTGATTCCAGAGATGTGGTCTCCAGAATTGGACATAATACTCTAGGTGGGGTCTTACCAGCGATGTATACAGAAGCAACTACACCTCTTTCTTTCTGCTGGTGATACCCCTCCTTATGCACTTCAGCATCTCACTTGCCCTCCCTACTGCCTTGTCACATTGCCTGGACACCTTTAGGTCATCTGATATGATTACCCCCAGGTCTCTTTCCTGCTTGGTGGTTATCAATACTACTCCACCCATTTTGTACTCTGCTGTTGAGTTTCTGTTCCCTAACTGCATTATTCTGCACTTTTTCTCATTGAAACTCAGCTGCCATGCCCTTGACCACTATTCTAGTTTTCTCAGGTCTTGGCGCATCCTTTCCACCCACTTGGTGTGTCCACCCTATTGCAGATTTTGGTGTCATCTGCAAAGAGGCAGACTTTCCCTTCCAGCACCTCTGCAACATCACTTATAAAGACATTAAAGAAGAACGGCCCCAGCATTGATTCCTGAGGCACCCCACTGGTCACCCTCCCTTCCTTTGAGTGAACTCTGTTTACCACCACCCTCTGTCACCTATCCCCTAACCGATTTCTTATCCAGTTCACCACCTTTGGACCCACTCCTAAGCTACCCAGCTTGCTTACTAGTATCCTATGTGCAATGGTGTTGAATGTCTTACTGAAATCTAGGTAGACCATGTCCACCATTCCACCCTGATCTAGTTCCTTGGTCATCCAGTTAAAGAAATTTATCAGATTCATTTGACATGTCCTCCTCATTGTGAAACCATGCTGGCTTGGGTTGCATAACCCACTGAAATTCAAGACAGTCCACAATTCTAGGCCGGCCCGGTGGTGCTGTGGGTTGAGGTGCTGGATGCCACACCTCGCTCCACAATGATGACCTGTGTTTGGGAGCGAACATGGGTTGCTGGGGGGGGTGATGGTTGAACATCTGAGGGACTGCTCTTCTCACCCAGGAGGGAGGGAGGGTTGCCGCTCCCTGCTGAACAATTGTCCCAAGATGGAGACCTGAGGAGCAGTACGAAATGGGGAGGGACATGAAGGGTGGGTGCTGTGTGCACAAAGGGGAGGGAGAAAACATGAAAACTCGAGCTGGTAGGCTCCATGATAGCCTGTACATGCTCCCACACTAGCCTCTCTGGATTCTGGATTTGTGCTCGGGGGGGGAGAAACTTGATCCTCCTCACTCCGGCCCTGCCAAGGGGGTAATCCATGGAGGAACTACTGGGGCAGTGCAGCTGGGCTCAGAGGGCTGAAGCCACCTGCCAGCTCTGGGAAAGGTGGAGAAGATACAATAATTAAGGAGAGACTCTGGCCAAAAGTGCTACATTGCAGAATTAGAATAAGCATACTCCCAGTAAATCCCATAACAAAAATTAGGTTTCTACGGTACTTTGTTTCAAAAATATGAGCTATTTTGTAACCCTGATTTCACTACCTGTTAAAAAAAAAAACAGTTTCAATGAAGAGCTAGTGATGGTGTCATCTCCTGAACGCACAGTCTAGTCCTCCCTGTCAGTAATCTTATACAATAGGACCTGTTTCTCAAGTTTAAAGTGATTTATGGAAAGTTGCAATAGCAAATTGGCATAATAGGCTGTAGGAGCTGTGAATCAGTCTCCTACCATTAGAACTGCCAAAAAGTGCTGTTTTCCATGAAAAAAGTTATTTATTTTAGTGCTCCATTTCCTTTGCATAGCCCTGCCATATTTTCCTCAGTGCTGCATCCCCCAACCTTTACATCTTGCAAGGGAAACAACGTTTTTAAAGTGATTTAGCAAGCTTTGCCATAGCAAATGGGAGTAGTAAACTGTACTAACCTGTAGGAGTTGTGATTCAATCTCCTACCATTCAAACTGCCAAAAAGTGCTTTTCTCCTTGAAATAAATGCTTTTATTTCTGTACTCTGCTTCATTTGCATAACCTGTCCCTTTTTTCTCAGTGCCACAATGCCCAAGTGTAACATCATGCAAGGGAAACAAAGTTTATAAGCACTGTTTTGAAACAGAGACCCCTGTTGGTCAGTCTTGGTTTTGCAGACATCTACTCTACTGACATAGGAGACTACATCTCTCAGTGAAGAACTCTTGCCAGCTACATACTATATCAATCAGTCAATCAATAAATCAATCAATCAAAATCTTTATTTTACCAGGCGAACATCATTGAGCAACGCTCATTTTCAAGATGGACCTGGGCAGAACGTATAGACATAAATTACATTGGATAAAAGCAATGGGTAAAATAGCATAGGATTTCAGAGACTAAGTAATACAGTCAGCAGGAGTAGACAAGATATTTACAGTGTATAAACATTTCATTGGTCAATGCCAGACTGAATGGTGCAATCAGCAGGACTAGACATGATATTTACAGTGTATAGACATTTCAGAGTCAGCGTGCTGGTTAAGATAGCTGTGCTCAAGTATAAGCATACAACCCTAAAGCTAACAGAGGAGGAAGGGGGGAAGATAGTACAATACCGGATGATAGGATAGTGACCGGTGGAGGAAAAATAGTGCAGAATAGGAATGGAGAGGAGGTGCCAGAAGTGAGGAGGTATAGAAGCCTAAAAAAATTTCTGGGGCACTAGGGCAGTTTTTTACAGCATAAGCTAGGAAGGGGTACCCGAGGGGAGAAGAAGTTGAGAAGCCTAAAGTACTGGTTCTGAAGAGCAGATTTTCAGAGCATATAACTGATAGGTAACCGGGGGTGAGGGGCCAGGTAGTACTATGGTCTTGGAGAGAGATTCAGTACTAAGCACATAAGCTAAGTTCAGAAGGAGATCATATGTACATTGTCTTGTTTGGAAAATAAACATATGAGAGCTTTTATTGTTGAAGTCAAAATAGAGCTATGAGACTGCACCTCACAGTAAGGGAATTGGAAAACAACTTCTTATTGTACCACAATGCCTTGTTATGTATATCTACATATTAGGTGCAGTCACCACCACTAAAATAAGGGACTGCACCTCTGAGTAACATTTAAATCACCTTTATAATTTACCCAGAATTCCTTGGTGCTGTATATAAAACATTGACAGCTCACTTGTATGATATCATTCTGGGGGGGTGGCCACACAGAGAAAACTGGAGGGCAGGCAGAAACAAAGTGCTGATAAAACATTAACAAAACTGACTATGACTGATTTTTTAATAAAAAAAAATTGCAGCTTCAACATCTGAAAAATAGCTGGCAATGACATACTATGTGAAAAAGGCATTTGGGGAACTTCCATAAATCACTTTAAACTTTGGAGAGACAGGTCCTATAAGCTTGCTGACAAGGAGGACTAGACTGTGAATCAGGAGATGACATCAGCAGCAGCTCTTCACTGAAACTAGCTTTTTTGAACAAGTAGTGAATTTAGGATTGTAAAATGACTTGTAACTTAAACAACATAACTTAGAGAGCTCATGTTTGGTATGAGACTGATTGGGTCTATGCTGATCCAAATTCTGGATTTACTGATGCCAGAAACTTTGACCATAGTCCCACTTTTAAAAATAAAAAGATATTCCACAATCCTTTCCTTCAGCAGTGATTCCATCAACTTTCCACCACCAATGTGAGGCTGACTGGCCTATAATTGCTAGCCTTCTCCCTAGTACCACTTTTGTGTATTGGGACTACATCTGCTCTCCTCTAGTCTTCTGGAACCACACTTGTTTCCAGTGAGCTATTACATAGAACTGTCAGAGGTGTAGCCAGTATTTACCTAAGCTCCCTCAGTGCCCTTGGATATACTCCATCTGGCCACGTTGCTTTGTCCACCTTCTTTCTTCCAAAAAAGGACTAGTGTTCACTTCCCTCCATCCAAAGCTTTTGTTAATTTTTTATGGCCACTGAACAAAAGTATTTGCTCAGGATGTCTGCCTTTTCCTGGTCCCCCTCTGCACAGTCATCCCCCCCCCACTTCCCTTTTTAACCTTAAAATCCCACCTGTGGTCTTTCTCTTTTCACTTACATATCTAACAAGCATTTGTCAATCCCGAATGTTTGCTTGCTGGCATTGGCATTGGCATTGGTAGTGTAGGAGTTACAGAGCTGCATAATAGGAATGGCAGTGAAGTATTGAGCTAAAGCCAACCCCACCACCACCCTGCAGATACTGACAGGCATTGGGGTGTGCCTTTGGGTCATCAGGCATAATGTCCACGCCATTTCACCACACCCTACCCTGCAGACACCGACAAGTGTCACGGTGTGCCTTGACAGTATCATAGGAAGGGTGGGGCAGGTGGTGCCCCAGCACTGGGCGCAAGTCTCCGGGGGGCGCAATTTTCATCTTTGAAGCTTTTTTTTTTAATTCACTTTGCAGCAGCGCTACCACTTTAAATGTTTTTTTTTTCTTTTGGCTCTGAGTTGACTTGAGGGTACGATTATAACTACTTGTTAGCAGGGGCGCACATGCTGAAGACCAGCAAGGGGGTCACATAAGATGCGCTGCTGCTAACTTTCCAAGAAATTCAGCAATCGGAGCAGAAAAGGTCTTGTGGGGAGTCGGAAACCCTGTGGCGGCGCACCAGACATAATAAACAATGTACCCGTGGCGTTCAAAAGTGAGGGTCCTAGTGCGCTCTTTTCAAAGAGATGGCAGGCACCACTCGGAGCCCTCTGCTTTCTTGGAGAGACCAAGGATTCCGGGCAAGGATTATTAGATTATTGCGGTGGTGCCACCTCTGACCCACAGTGTTCTTCTGGCAGAGATCAAACTCAGCATCAACGTTGTCTTTCCAGTGCTCCATGGAGATTAAGCAGACCCCTGTCCTTTGCTGTTTGCTGCCTGGAGGTCCCCCAGAGAAGATCAAAGTGCTTTAAACTCCTGCGTAAGTTCCTTCATTTTGATTTCATTCTTGAAGGGGATGAACTCAGCCAGAAAATGGTCCTCCAATAAAGGGGGCAACCTGGTGCAGAAGTAGAAGTTTTCCAATTCTCGAATTCCTGGAATTGTTGGCCTGGTGCTTTGGCATTTAGTACTTTTCTCCAGGGTCAAAGGTGGGGTGTAATGGTGGGGGGGGAGCATCAGTGTTCTTCTTCATCACTGCCTCCTTTGTAGAATTCCGTTTCAACACTGCACACCACCAGTGAACAAGATGAACAGGTACTTCAGGCATGCTTAAAGAAAAGAAACGATCTAAAGAGAGAATTTTATGCAGTTTTACAGGACTACAGCATGCCGTGCTGTAGCCTGTAAACCTGCATAAAATTCTCTCTTCAGATCGTTTATTTTCTTTACGTGTGCCTGGAGTACCTGTTCATATTGTTGGTGTTGAAACAGACTTCTACAAAGGAGGAGCACGGGGAGCGGGAGCAGGGGGTTAACAAGAGGGAGGTAACATGTTTCTGTGTTTCACCCTGCTACTATGAATGCCCCTACCCATCCTACCAACTGCTGATGCCCACCCTGTCCCAATATGAATACAACTAAACCCTCCTCACATCTACTGATGCCCATCCTGTCCTAATACAAATACCCCTACCCCTGCCATCTGCTGATACCCACCCTGTCCCAATACAAATACCCCTACCCCATTTTCCATCTGCTGATACCTGCCTTGTCCCACTACAAATACCCCTATCCCTTTTCTCATCAGCTGATACTCATTACCCACCCTGTCACAGAATGAATAACCCTACCCTACTCTATCCCAAATGAATAACCCACTCCTTCTGCTGATGATACCCCTACTACTGTTGGCTCCAAATATGACTGATATGTTTCTATTTAATATTTTATTTCCCCATTGTTTTATGTCATAATACGTGAAGCTGCTGACCAGAGTAGAGCTGAGAACAGGGCTGTTACTGAAAAGAAAGCCATATCTGGTAGCTCCCATTGTTGCTTCCTCTCATTGCACTGTTCACTCTCCACTCTCAGCCCTTCCCTCTCCAGTTGGCCACCCTGACAGCTGATGTTTGTGGTTCTGAGGGAATGGTCATCAAAAAGTTTACCAAATGGGACATTCAAAAGGGCTACAGGTAATCTATCTTCAAACAACAACCTGAAGTCTGCTAATTTATGACTGGCCACCTGCCCTGTTAATTTTCTGGGGTGCGGTCAGACCTCACAGTAAGCAGAAACAGAAAGTTGCAAGGAAGACAAAGGGCAGGAGAGATATGAAATTGCTCTCTCTCATTCTAGCCAGAAGTGACTTCGAGATTTCTGTCTGACTGCACGTGGGGAAGAGTGCCACCACAGGCAGCCAAGTAAGGCCCCCCCTGTGGGCATGGGAAGATTGCCAGCCACTGTGGGCAGGCAATTAAGGAGCATGGGAAGAGTGCTGTAACAGTCAGCCAATCAAGGAGTCCACTCAGTGAGGGTTGATTGACACATTTCCAGCCTTCCAGGGACCACGCCCCAGACCTCAAAAATATAGCTGCTGCTGCATACCATGCCCCCTCCAGTACCCTAAAAAAAAATGGTGCTTGTCTGAATGTGCTACCTGAGTGTAATGAAAAGAAGCTGAGGTAGTCTGGACCTAGTCAGTTCAGTTGTGGTCTCTAGGGGGCAGGGATTTCTTGCTCTGGTGATGTTGCAAGCCTGGACCCCATCTCCTACTACCAGTACTTGGTACCAGACCAGTCACTGCTACTTAATAAAGAGTCAGCTGCAGCACTCAGGACAGCCAAGCACTGGGCAACAGCAGCACTGGCACTGCAGTGTCAACTGGTTGTGTTTAAGCCTATAAAGATATGTATATTATGGTAGCACGGTAGTGCTACCATGGTTAGGGTTGAGGAGCCATTTACATGTTAAACCCAGAATTTTGCACCTTAATAACTTTGCAACCATTTGATGGATTTGCCTGAAATTTGGAATACATGATCAAGACCCATATGCCTTGGGATCTGCCAAGTTTCTTACTGGTTGGATACACGGCTGCGGAGTTAATAAGCATGAGCTGCGCGTGCGTTTACGCTTTTTCTGGAATTCTACAGTCGCACCTATAGGTCGCATGGTTTGTGCGACTGGCCCGAAATCTTCAGGGAACATGTGGCCAGGGTCTCTGATGTGCCTTTTGAAGATTTCGTGAAAAAATATTAAACGGTTCAAAAGTTATTCAAAAAACAATTTCCCATTATATGTCAATGGGAAAAGTTAACAAAAAGTTCAACAGTGTCGCAAATGCATTTTTACTTTCGCAGATGGCCCTCTTACTTTCGGAAATCCGCCATCTTGTTTTCAGTTAATGATCAGAAAAATGCTTGGCATTTAAATTTGGGACCCTTTAGCAACCTAATTATTTTTGTATTCACCTAGTCGGACCCTGAGGATGTAAGCCATGTCTTTATTTTGGGGTAAAACACCCCAGAAATATGTTTTTCAAATTTCTGGAAAAAGTACTTTCACAAAGTACTTTCGTGCTCATGAAAGTGTTGCAAATTTTTGTGAAAGCTTTCGCAAATTGCGACAGTACTTTTCTAGTCTGTGGGAAAATGACAGCAATTCTTTGGCACTCTGCTGCAAAAGAACGGTTTGGAGTTTTGGGCTGAAATGTGGAGGGAATGCAGCCGACATCTCACAGATGTGCCTTTCAGTGTTTTGTTGAAAAAATATTACATGGCGGCAAAGTTACGGTACTCCAAAGCTGACATTTTCTCCTATAGGATAACATTACGGCGTACGATGCATTGCAGCAATCGTGTGGCGCCCTGCTGCAAAATAACGGTTTGGTCTTTTGGGCTGAAATTTGCAGGGAACACAGCCAACATCCCACATATGTGCCTTTCAGTGGTTTGGTGAAAATATATTACAGGGAGGCAAAGTTATGGCAGTCCGAACTTCTGTTTTCTTCCCATAGGATAACATTACGGCGTTTGCCGCGCCTTTCAGGGCCCGTATCTCGAAAACGGTGTGGGATATGGACTTTTTGTCAAAACTTCTTAGCCCCCTAATGGGGGCTAAATATAAAACTAGCCAGAAAAGTGATAATTCATATGACTTTAAAAAAATTTTTCTGTGTCATACAGTTACTGAGATATAAGCAATTTACTATTCCAAGTCCTCATTTTTGTGTTCCGAGAGTCATTATTTTCCATACATTCTTTGCACTCACTGTCTTTCTCTATACAGCTTTTGGGTAAAACCAGCCTGTGCGCTTACATTACTGTTACCATTACCATTTCTGCTTGCGGTTCCGTGCCCGTTTCACTTACCGTTCATGTTTACGCCACCTTGTGCGTTACCCTTTGCGTTTTCATTTGCGGTTGCGTTTGCGTTGTTTTTCACATTTCTGTCTACAGTACTGTTTCTCTTTCTGTTTTGCTTTGCGTTACCATGCACATTACGATTTGCATTTGCGGGCACAATGTTACTATGTGACAAGACATCATGTGGCAGGAGCGCGGGGCCCGCCGCCACCGCATTACATTCACTATTTCTCATTATCATTCTCAAAAAGAAGGGAAATTAGAGGCAAAAACTCCATTCAATGCATCAGTTAGGTTGTTCCACAGTGACAAAAGCGAGGAAATTGGTGTTAGGTTGAAACCCCTTTGCACCTCCAGCCCACCCCCAAATGGAATAGGGGTGCATTGAGTCATCGGTCCTAACTGTCACCCCATTATCCTATTCCTCAGCTTCTTTCCACATGTGATAAGCCTATAAAGATATGTATATATATATATATATATATATATATATATATATATATATATATATGTGTTGTATTACAATAGTGAATAAATATATATATATATATATATGTGTGTGTATATATATATATATATATATATATATCAATACGCACACAGATACAATACAATTAAAGAGCTGCTGATGCATCCTCAAAGAAAACTTAGAAAAAAACAATATTTAGGTACAGTTTGGCTAGCATTCTATTTAATAGACTTCTCTTTCCCATTACTTATTACTATGAAATTTGCATGGAAACATGCTCTATATCCCTTAGAGTTCATCTGCCTCTTCAACTTACTCCCTACTTCATGTCATAGTCCTCTGTTGTGACATCACAGTCTGTTGCCATGGAGTAATTGGGATGTCGCAAGCAGTGCATTATGACATCAGGTAGGGAGAAAGCAACAGGAATGGATGAACTCTTCAGGAGCAAAGATCCTATTTTTATGCAGATGACTTCAGTAATAAATAATGGGGAGGAGAAATACAGAACTCGTGTGAAATACAAGCTGAGCTGTCTCTAAATATTATGTTTTGTTAAAGTTGTCCTAATGGCGCAAGATGCGCTTTAAAGAGCAGGTGCGCACTGTAATGTTTCCAGACCCTCACAAACAGACATGGTAGCTGATCTGCTACAGTGTTGAGGGGTATTAAAATACAACGCATTTCTCAGATCAGTAAAACAGTTATAGACCCCCTAATGTATACCCCAGGGAAAAACGGAGCTGCTTCCTGAACCTGCTAAGGCACCCACAGCCCCCTTTTGTGTGTTCCAGTGACTGCCTGGGGGCATGTTAGCAGGTTCAGGAAGCAGCACTGTTTTTCCTGGGATACACATTAGGGGTCCTGTAATTTTTTTACTGGACTGAAGCACATGGTATTTTTAATACCCCTCAACACTGGAGCAGGTCTGCTACTGTATATGTTTGTAAGGGGCTGGGAACATTACAATGAACACTTGCTCTTTAATCAAGCTTTTTTTTTCCCTCGCTCAATTATCCTCCCTCTGTCTACACTTTCCTCTTGCTACATTGCCAGCTAAGATGGCAGAAACCCACTGCCATCTTAGCTGGCAATGTGGCATCAGGAAAGATAGGGAAGTGTAGACTAGTAGTAAATGTTATTTGTTGGAACTTGATTAGCAAAAGAGAGCTTTATTTTACTTTTCTAGCCAGAGTCTCCCACATCTCATATTTCAGAGGAGCAAAATATTCCCTGAAAACAGCGGTAGGGAACATGTAACAAAAGTATGTTTTTTCTTCAAGAAAAGCCCCAAAACTCACCTCAGAGCATGTAAACCCCTCAGAGCTTCTGGGGGCCTTGTGGTCCCCAGACCCCCGGCTCTTTTCTGAGGGGGGGCGCTAAATTAGTCTCTTGCCCAGGGCACCAAAATGCCTTCCTACGGCTCTGTGCCTTGAGGTCTTTGGCCCTTATGTTCACCCCATCCCATCAGGAAATACGGTGAGAAGGGTGCTGTATAGGAGAATGGGGTGAACTTTGGGGCCAAACAGTCCAAGGCACACCTCGATGCCTCTCACTGACTGCAGGGTGCGGGTGGGGGTGGAATGGTATGAGCATTACAGTCAACAATCCCAAGTCACACCCCTGAAGCCTGTCAGTCTCTACAGGGTGGGGTGTTATGGTTGGAAACCCTAACACCTCAGGTGTTCATTGGTATTTTCACTCCAAATTTTCAACATGTTTTTTTTTGTGACCCCCACCTCATGAATAGTGGCACTATCAGTTTGTTAGCTGAAAGCTGATTTTGCACAGTGACTATGCCATTTGGCACCACAGGTGCGAAAACACATTTTGAACAAGATGTGAACAATGACAGCTGTACTGTTCATGGGGAGGTGTAAAAAATGGCAATGTAGAAAGTCTGCAGTGAAAATATTAAAAAAACTGGTGAAGTCACGAGCATGCGTAGAAACTGTGCAACGCACACCCGTAATGTAATTAGTTTGGGGATTTTTCACAGCAGATTGTCAACACAGGCATTTTGGGACCTCCACTCATGAACAGTGTCACTGTGATTTTCTTAATCTGTCCCGAGCAGTGATTTCCCACAGCGACCACGCATTTCTGTGCTGGAAGTGCAAAAACACATTTTGGCCATGGTGTGAAAAATGACAGTTGTACTGTTCATAAGGAAGTGTGGAAAAATGCCAGTGGTGAAAATCTGGACTGAAAATATTACAAATTCATGAACTTACGAGGGTGCATGGAAACAGCGCAATTTCGCTCATAACAAAGGCATTTTATGGACTTTTGTCACCAAATTTTTAACATAGCCATTTTAAGACCTCTGCTCATGAACAGTGTCACTGTGATTTTCTTAATCTGTCCCGAACATTGATTTTGCACACCAACTGCGCCATTGTGCGCTACATGCGCAGAAACACATTTTGGGCTAGATGTGAAAAATGACAGCTGTACTGCTCATAAGGATATGTGGTAAAATGACAATGTTGAAAATCTGGAGTGAAAATATAAAAAATTTGCGAACTTACGAACGTGCATAGGAACTGCACAATGCAGGCTCGTAAATCAGTAATTTTTGGGAATTATTTCACCAAATTTTCAACATAGGGTTTTTGGGGGCCTACCTCATGAACTGTGACACTGTCCTTTTGTAAATCAGTCCCAAAAGGTGGTTCCGTGCAGTGATTGCGAAATCACCTTTTGGGGCCAATTAATGCCATGACAGTACCATAATTCATGAGGAGGGGTCTCAAAAACCCCATGTTGAAAATTTGGTGCCAAAATTCCAAAAAATGCCTGAGATATGCATCAAAGTTGAAAAACCCTATTTATTCCATTATACAGCTTACTGATATTTCTTCAGTTCACGGTCGGCTTTGAAGAGTGCAGACATGTTCCCGGTCCACCGAAGATCGTCGTGCCGGCCTCCGGAGGTAAGGATGGGGTGAGGTGAGGGTGTGGGGAGGTGGATGAGCAGAGGGTGTGCGTGGGTTGGGGGGCAAGAAAATCAACGAGGGACCTTTTTTTTCTTTTCAGGTGTTTTTCTTTTTTGGAAGACGACGTGGGACTTGTGCAAAGCTGGGGTCGGCTCCCAATATGGCAGATGGAAGATTTTTTGGCGGGGGTCAGTGGAGCCGACGGGGGATTGGGCATCCCTGTCGGCCATACAGATGTGTGCCATGTTGGGTGGGCTCCTAGTGTGGCAACTGGAAGTCTGTTTCTTTTGGGGGGGTTTAATTGAGCTGACGGGGGATTGGGCACCCCCATCAGCCACTGTGTGCGGTGGGCGTGGGGGGGACGCTATTCAGAGGCACTCAGAGGTTTGAGGAATATTATTACAATACTGATCAGGTGTGCCAACAGACAAAAACTGCCTCTACTTTTTCGTTCTCTTTGGGGTTCTGTTTTCCTGCTTTTGTCAATGCTGCTCCTACCCTGAACTCTGACTCAACATTCCAAGGATGGCAATTGGATCTTTTTTTGGAAACATTCCAAGGATGTCATTTAAGTCACTTGCCTCCTTCTGGAAAGATAGTCCTAGGAAAAGTTCACTTCAAACTGAATTTATGTTGCAGGAAGCGAAAGCAGAGATGTATACAAGCAGGATTGCCGGTAATATGCTAATCAACACTATCGTATCACTGCTCACTGAAGCGGTCTCTCCCTTTCAACTGTATGCCACTGCATTTTCAACTGCTGTCATAGACAGCTGCAGCATTGATTGGTGAACTGTGGCCGCGCCTGCAAACACACTGACTGACTTGGAAGACAGGGTGTCTCATCTACAAAACTCGGATGATGGCACTATGTTTCTTGCACATGCATGCAAGCAAACATAAAAATGTCTTGTCCCCTTTCATTACCTCCTTAGCTATTTTCTCTTCAGTTTGCACCTTTGCACTCTTTACTGCTTTCCCGGTTTCCCTCTGTTTCCCTCGATACAGCTCCCTATCCTCCCCCCTCTGAGTCTCCTTATACCTTCTGAATGCTTCAGTTTTAGCTTTTACTTTTTCAGCCACCTCTTTATAGCCAACCCTATTTATTCCATTATACAGCTTACTGATATTTCTTCAGTTCACGGTCGGCTTTGAAGAGTGCAGACATGTTCCCGGTCCACCGAAGATCATCGTGCTGGCCTCCGGAGGTAAGGATGGGGTGAGGTGAGGGTGTGGGGAGGTGGATGAGCAGAGGGTGGGCGTGGGTTGGGGGGCAAGACAATCAATGAGGGACCTTTTTTTTCTTTTCAGGTGTTTGTTTCCTTTTTTGGAAGACGACGTGGGACTTGTGCAAAGCTGGGGTCAGCTCCCAGTGTGGCAGATGGAAGATTTTTTTGGGGGGGGTCAGTGGAGCCGACGGGGGATTGGGCATCCCTGTCAGCCATACAGATGTGTGCCATGTTGGGTGGGCTCCCAGTGTGGCAACTGGAAGTCTGTTTCTTTTGGGGGGGTTTAATTGAGCTGACGGGGGATTGGGCACCCCCATCAGCCACTGTGTACGGTGGGCGGGGGGGGGACACTATTCAGAGACACTCAGAGGTTTGAGGAATATTATTACAATACTGATCAGGTGTGCCAACAGACAAAAACTGCCTCTACTTTTTCGTTCTCGGCCATTTTTCGGCCATTTTTCGGCCATACAGATGTGTGTCATGTTGGGTGGGCTCCCAGTGTGGCAACTGGAAGTCTGTTTCTTTTGGGACCATAACTGTCTCTTTTTCCTCTTGCTTTTGCTCACTTGTTTGATGCAGAGGTTTATTGCCTTTACTATGTTCCCTTTTATCATCGCTTACTATCCTCCACCCCACCCAGGTCACCCACCTCTGCTAGGTCATACCTGAGGTATTCACATATCTTTTTAAAATTTGCCCTCCTGAAATCCAGGACCCTCATTCTTGTGTTGTTCAATTCCATACCTTTCCTTGTACTGAACCACACCATACAGTGATCACTGGTCCCCAAGTGGCCTCCAACCTTGATGTCTGCAACACTGTCGCTGTTATTGAGTACCAGGTCCAGTACTGCCCCATCATGAGTGGGTTCACTGACTAGTTGCTTGAGGAATGCCCCCTGCAGAGAGTCCAGGATGTCCCTGCTTCTAGCTAAAGCCTCTGCTGGGAGGCTTCAATCCACATCTGGGAGGTTGTAGTCCCCCCATCAGCAGCAACCCCCCCTTTCTGCCATCTTGCTGATGGCTTCCACCAGTGCCTTATCTAATTCTTCCCTCTGTGCTGGCGCTCTGTAGAGCACTCCAGTGCAATTTAAAAATTTTCTCCACCCTTATTCATGAGCTGGGGTTATAAGAAGGCTATGTTGAAAATTTGTGGTAAAATATGTTGAAATTTATGAACACAGGCTTGTAACTTTGGTAATTTTCAATATTTTGACCCTCAATTTTAAACATAGCCATTTCTTCATAGCGCCTCATAAATTTGACAGCTGTTATTTTTCAAATCCTGACTAAAATGTGTTTTTGCACTTGTGGCACAAATCACCTTTTGGGCAGCATTTGAACATTTTCTCTGCCCTTGTTCATGAGGTAGGGTCATAAGAAGACTATGTGGGGTCATAAGAAGGCCATGTTGAAAATATGGGGTAAAAATATGATAAAACAACACAGTTATGAGCCTACACTGAATTTTTTTAATGCATGCTCATATGATAATTTTCAATATTTTTTCAACATATCAGTTTTTTCTAGGGCTGTGCGAATACCATTTCCCGAATATGCGACTGAATATTTGATATTCAGGTCCCAGGTATTTGTTATTTGGTATTCGTTATTCGGGTATATAAGTTGACTTAATGAAGAATTGCTATAGAACTCCTTAAAATGGCTTTAGGAGGGGGAGGATGAGAGGTAATGGCACTTTGGCTTGTACACTGGTGCCAGAGGCTGTCTTCTGCCGCTGGTGCTTCAGGACGAGGATGAAGAGGTCATGGCACTTTGGCTTGTACACTGGTGCCAGAGGCTGTCTTCTGCTGCTGGTGCTTCAGGGGGAGGATGCAGTGGTCATGGCATTTTGGCTTGCCCATTTGTGCCAGATGCTATCTTGTGCTGCTGGTGGTTGAGGAGGAGGATGCAGAGGTCATGGCACTTTGCGTTGTACAGTGGTGCCAGAGGCTGTCTTCTGCCACAGGTGCTTCAGCAGTAGGATGAAGAGGTCATGGCACTTTGGCTAGTACACGGGTGCATGAGGCTGTCTTGTGCTGCTGGTACTTCAGAAGGAGAATGTAGAGGTCACGGCACTTTGTCTTGTACAGTGGTGCAAGAGGATGTCTTCTGACACTGGTGCCTCAGGAGGAGGATGCAGGGGAAAGGAGTTCATCATGGACATGCAGTTTCCCATAGGATAACACACCGGAAGTATAAGATGTCATAACTTTGTCAATATTTGGAGTTAAGTAACAATCTATATATGGTCAGAAAAGTCTCAGTGGCCACTACCATAATGTCATAAGCAGGAGCCTTAAATAATTGTGGCCATGAAGAAAAGCAAGTAATAAGACATAATTAAGCCTATAGGATAACACTATAACTTCAACAGGCAATAATTCTGGCAATATTGGAAGCTAAGTAACAATTTATATATGGTCTGAAAGGTCTCAGTGGATACTACAAGAATACAATATGCCAGAGCCTTAAATAATTGTGACCATTAAGAAAAGCAAGCAATAAGACATAATTAAACCCATAGGATGATACTGTAACTTCAACAAGCCATAATTCTGGCATTATTTGGAGCTAAGTATTTTATTTATTTATTTATAACTCTCTATAATAACACTCTAACTTCAACAAGCCAACATACAAATTCATCTTGCCTTCAGAGCCGAGAGGTACAGCTGTGAAGTCGTCATTCAAGTGTGATGCCCATTCGGCCTATGATGTGCTACCCCAAACAGGTCTTTTGATTGAATGCTACCTGTGAGGGAGACATAATGAAATGCAGAGCTTTTCCAAAATGGCCTACACACATCCAGGCAGTCTCCCTGTTCTGTTTTAATAAGGCCCCACTCCGCACCCCAAAACAGAAAGAAAATAATTATCAGATTAAATACTTTACTTACCTTTGCTGTTCGTACCTGATGTGTTACCACGAGTTCATCACCCTGGTGGTAAAATACCTGTATACCAAAAAAAAACAGGAGAAAAACATGATTAGAAATACGCTGTTCAATCACAATTACCTCCCCCTCCCCCAGAACACAAACAGAAATAAAACCATTAAAAGATTGCATATTTCACTTACTTTTGCTGGTAGTACACAATATGTTCATCGAAGATGAGAAGCATCAGACTCTGGCTTTGGTGGTCATCGGTCATCAGTAATATATTCCAGATTTCTTCAGAATCATTATTGTCATCAGCAGCAACAGCAGTATTAACAACAACTTATTGCAGGAGTGCACTTGAAACAATTGTACAGACTGGTGGTAGTCAGGCAACTGGAATATTTCAGGCATGAGAAATACCTGAGACTGGTGATGCCATAATGGTAATCGGAATATTTTAGTCATGTGAAATACTTCTGGTGATGCCACACTGGCAACCAGAATATTTCAGTCATGGGAAATACCCGAGACTGGTAATGCCACGCTGGTAACAGGAATATTTCAGGTATGTGAAATACTTGAGACTGGAGATGCCACACTGTTAACTGCCATATTTTATTCATGCAAAATACTTGAGTCTGGTGATGCCACACTGGTAAGCGGAATATTTCAGACATGTGAATTACGTGAGATGAGTGATGCCATACTGATAACTGGAATATTTCAAGCATGGGAAATACCTGAGACGGGTGATGCCATACTGGTAACTGGAATATTTCAGTCGTGAAATACTTGAGACTGGTGATGCCACACTGGTAACTGGCTTCAGGAAAGCTGTCAAAGGGGTGGATGGAATATGGGCACTAACTACACAAGGGATGAGAGATGTAGCAACACCAATGGAGGATTTTTTTTGTTAGGAACAGCAGTCAATAGGTGGGTGGCAGTTTTAGGCACTGAGGACATGCACTTTCAAAAGATTACATCATGGCAGTGCAAGTAATAAAGAAAAAGGGTGCTGGCCACAGATTTGTATTAGTATGACTATGAATATGATGAACATGTTTGTCC
The DNA here is from genome assembly GCA_016271365.2 of Neoceratodus forsteri. NCBI lineage: Eukaryota > Metazoa > Chordata > Ceratodontiformes > Ceratodontidae > Neoceratodus > Neoceratodus forsteri. Next base: position 758,195,406 of record CM057455.1, on the reverse strand, counting down.
AAATGTTAACATGTTGTGCTTATTTGCGAACAGAACAATGATGGTTAACACAGAATGGATTGTGTATGGGTTCATGCTATAACACACAAATGTTGTATCCAGTACAAGATGATAATTTAATGCATTTTTTAGTGGCCATATGTGTACCCAAGGTGAGGTAAATTTATTTTTATAATGGGAGGGCTTTAAGCTCGAGGTTCAATGGGCAGAGCAACAACATCACTCCCCCACTGAGCTTAACTACGTCACTTTTCCTGGACGCCCTCAAGATTCGTTTTCGTTGCAGCCAAAGGCCTAGTCAGCCATTTTCCTGCTGCTCTCCTGCTATCTTGCCTTTCTGTCCCTTTAACTCCGGAATTTTAGTCGCCCCCCCCCCGCCTGTCCCATTTGGCTGTCCTGGGGTAGCTCCTCGCATCGCTCACTCTGCATAGGGCATACGCCATCCTGGGTGCATTACGTCTATTCTCCCATTCCTCATCTGCTCTCCTTCGCATCTGCCCCCGATTCTGGCACCCATTCCCATGATTTTTCCCCTCAGAATTTCTGCCCATCTGCTATTAGGAGCTGCTGCTCCGTTCATCCTCTCACCTCTGGGTTCCCACACTCACGTGTCCCGGCTTCATCATCTGTTCTGACCTCCCTTCAGCTTCTAGCCCATGTAGTACTCCTCCTCCTTCCCTTTTGCCCTCTTGCTCGCTTTCATTCCCCACTAGCTGCGGTCCTCCTTGCCTCCTCCTATAATCGCTTGTGTTGCTTACCTTCGGCTGGTGTTCATCACCCTCTTAGTGTCTATCATGCTTCCACAGCTATCATTCTTTGTACCTAACTCACATAGTTGGCATTCTGCTTTTTCCTAGCTACGTGCCACATTTGGCTATCATTTGGCATGTTCAGGAGTCGTGGGGCAGGCAGTGCCTTCAAGTCGCCCTTGACTTTCCCTATGCTATCCAGGACCAGAGAGCTGCTCTGCACCCCAATGGTTTCTCCTCTCCTTGCTGCATGCGTGTGGTTCGGTGCACACTGTCCTGCCTCAATGGCAGAACACTCGGTTTCGGGACTTTGGACATGGCTGTGGCTGTTTCCACGCTAGTTTATATGGGTCCCGGGCTGGTTTCTGACTTCTTCTGATGTGCCTATCTCCCGGCTAGGGGATTGGTCATTTTGTTTCTACTACGGCCATTGATCTGGCCCTGGCCTGGGTGTCTACTGGATGTTTCTTGGGCTTGTTCGACTCTGCACCTGCCAGGGTTCTCCTTTCACCTACTCAATTGCTGGAGGGCTGGTGGTGTCCTACAACGGGGTAAGCTGTCAGGCTTTTACTATGCTGGGGGGATTCCCGTGACGTGTGTGACTGTCGGGGGTAATGTGTGGCTTCTGTCTGGGCTTGCCAGTCCAACTTTGGTAGTGTATCTAGGGTTTGCTTTCTTCCACTGTGGAAGTTCCGCCTGTTCTAGATCCCCACACACTGTGGTATGGACTGGTCCGAGGTGTCCTTGCACTGCTTTGCAGCCTCCTTCACCTGCTGCATTTTGCACGTACATTAAATAAAATATGTTTTATTTTTTTTTGTTTGTGTGTTGTTTTTTGAGGGGTTTATCCTGCATTTCCACTGCCTCCCAGGGCGTGCTGTTCCTGGAAGGAGTTTTCTATACCAATCTGCTACATTGCAGTCTAGCCTATATCTGGGGTATTCTTGCTCTGTCACGTATGGGTTCTCCTACCGACCAGCAGGTGGCACTGTCTACCCACAAAAGATCAGCTTCAGGCAATTTCTGCCTAGTTTTCTGTCTGGTTTCATAACCCTTACCCGTTCTGGGCTTCCTTCCCTCATTGTACCTTGCCTGTTCCTATTTACCTTCCTCGTGCCAGCCATCACAGCTTCATTCCGATCATGGCTTCACTCCATTGTCATTCCTCATCATCACACCGCCTCCGTTTACTACAATTTTACCCCTCTCACCATTGAGCCATCTCCAGCTGCTTCAATATGGCCTGTGATCAAGAATTCTCTTTGGCATACCTATCATGACCTCTCATGACTCATATCCTTCCTGTGGTTCTCCTTCCATACCAGCTATACCTCGCCTCGACCTGCTCATCCAATTCAATCCCTACTGTCCTACGTCCTTTCCTACCTTAGGTTCCTGGTTCTGGTCCTCATTACCCATTTCTCATCTCATCGAGCCTCCCTTCCCGGATACATTCCATCTTCGGCCATCATGGATTCTTCCAGTCATGGTTTCACTCCCGTCTGATTTGCTCGCATTCTACCATATTTCGCCTCAACCACTCCTCTCTTTCAATCACTCCGTTGATATGCCTTGGCCGCCTCCCTCTAGCCTTCAGTGTCAGTCACCTTGATTCAGCTCTGTCTCCATTCCTGGCCATGCCTTCCCATCTGTCGCCCCTTGCTGCAGGCTGGCTGGAGGCTATCCACCATCATTTCAGTTCCTTTCACATTTATTTCCGAATCTACCTCATTTCGGGGAGCCTACTTCATTTCATTTCATCCCTTCATTAATTTCTGGCTCTACCTCATTTCAAGAAGTCTATGTGGTTACATTGCTTTATCAAGCGTATCTCCCCTTTAATTTGAATACCCTCTGGTCCCAGATATGCCTTCTTGGCCTCAAAGTATATCTCCTTTTGAGGAGCCTCATTACTTGCATCACCCCATTGAATCCTCTGTTCTCTCCTCACCCAAACATCCGAATCTCCTCGTTCATATCGCCTGTTCATGCCTTATCAGCCTCAGTGTCTACTTCCTCATCTTACTCAACCATTCGATCAATTTTCTGCTCCCTGCTTCTGGTTTCACGCCGCCCCAACTGGCGGCGGCTGCTGTCTCGGCTCCTCTGACCTCCGCACAGCTCTGTAACCTCCCAGTGAGCTAGCATGCCTACTCCCAAACCCAACAGTTCCACATCCTTGGATCTTCCACGACGGCCACCTCTCAGATCTTTCCGGCCACACAGCTTGCCAGCTTTTGGATGCCGCCCCTAATTCCTTCATCTTTGGCTACCTTGTCTTCCTGCAATGCTAGAACCTGAAAGCTACCAGCTGCATCCTTCCATGTTATCCTTGGTACAAGTCTCCCTTGGGAGCTTGTTTAATTCTGCCCCACAAGTCTCATCCTTCTTTGTTTTCAGTCTCTCCCCTTGTAGACCGTTTCATGTGCTGATTATTATCTTCTGCGCACCTTGTGCTTTCTGATGTTTTCCCATTATCTCCCCCCCCAGCTCTGAGGATATGCCCCATAGTTCTGCTTGCATTCACCAGCTTCAACAGGTATGTGTGCTTCCCCTGTCTCTTTCTCATAGTATTCCAACCTTTGTCGACCGTGTTTCTCCTCACTCATCTCTTTACTAGGTTTGATTACTTGTATATCTCCGGTGTTTCGTATGGCTCTCGTTCCCTCCGCCACCAGTCATTTGGTTGTCCCACGCTCATCTGTTTCCATTGACTCTGAGATTAGTTTTTCCTACCTCACTTTCCCCATCACCTACTCCTGGTTCAGTGTCCCTCATTCTGCTCCCTCTCCTGGGCTCTTTCTGTAAACTCATCCGTCCTGGTTTCAATCCAGTCATGGCTTCTATCTCATCATGCTATGATATATCTATTCATTTCCTTTGCCATTCATGTCCTCTGGTCTTCCCTGGCTGACTCCATCCAACCTTCGATCACCCGGGCATATGTGCCACCTCATTCAGCTCGCCTTCCTGCCCCCTTGCAGTGCTTGTCCTGCTCTCGGCATTCTTTTTGGGCATACCTATCATAACTCCTATGCCACCTATCAGCTACGGCCATCCTGCTGAATGCATAGAGTTCATAACTCCAGGCATATCAAGTTCATGAATCCAGTCATCTTCCTTCAGCATTACTTCACAGCTCATCCATTTACATCATCTACTCTAACATTCCTATCAATTAATACCGTTCTACCTTATCAACTACAACCTCAGTATCCAATCATTCAGGGTCTAATCATCCACATTGCATAATCAAGAATACCCCTTCAGCCTCAGTGCCTGCACACTTGCATAACTCTATCAAACACATCGCTCCCTCAAGCTAGTCTACAATATTATTGGTCTCCTCATTGACTCATCTGGAATATCCTCGTGAGCACATCCAGATACCCCTTGCTGCTCTGACTCATAAATGGACTTTCTCGTTCCTATCCTTGCTTCTAGATCTAATATCTTACATCGACTACTCAAGCATACCCTCCTTAGTTCCAACAAGGTGTATCTAGTTTATTGTTCCTTCGAGCATTCCATCATTGACTCTGATGCTACTCATTGACCACAACATCAGGATCTAATCGTTCATACCTCATCATCCTCAGTTTCTACTTCCTCACCTCACTCAATCCATCATACCTATCTTAGATCTTCCGCTACCTCATCAACCCGCCGACTGCTTGCAGTGATCATCACTATCAGCATTAATCGTGCCTCATGTTCGCATTCAATCTGCACACAGCCTCATGTTCCATCCTTGATCTGTGCTTTCTTTAAGGGATCTTCCATATTCCATCATCATCCTCACTACTCGTATCTCTCTAGTTACCAAACCCTTTCTTTCTAAAAATATGCATCCTCAATTCAAACGTCATCAGCCTGGAGGCAAGACGACCTAGGCCTTGGATCCCCAGAGGTTTCCTCCTCAAAGGGGGTTTTTCCTCTCCTCCATATCAATGGTCATAATATTAGTTAGAATTAGTTATTTTCTTCTTAGCTAGTTAGGTTCCGCTGTTGGTGGAGGTAGATGGTGGCCAATTCCCCTCTCTCCTCAGGAAGTTAGCCCTTCTCACAGAATTCATGAATCACTTCTCTCTTTAACGCTTGATAATTCAGGTATTCTTTTTGGGCTTCTTCCTAACCTGCCTTTAGCTGACTCATTAATTTCTGGCACCTGTTGGGGGGGCCCTCACTAGGGTTCATTGCATCGTACCCCTACAGGAGGTATATCCCATGGATAGAGAGGCGGAAAGCCACACAAAATTCAAGTTACTCAATTTATACAAGCATTATCATATCATATCCAGTTGCATAAGCACATTGAATGGGAGGGCTTTAAGCCCGCAGTTCAATGGGTGGAGCAACAACATCACTCCACCTTTGAGCTTAAATACGTCACTTTTCCTGGACGCCCTCAGGATTCGTTTTCGTCGCCCACCATCCACCCCCCCTCCTCCAGTGGCTAGTCTCTCTTACCCGTGGACTTCTTCCTAACCTGCCTTTAGCTGACTCATTCATTTCCAGCACCTGTGGGGGAGAACCCTCACTAGGGTTTCTTGCATCGTACTCCTACAGGAGGTATATCCCATGGATAGAGAGGCAGAAAGCCACATAAAATTCAAGTTACTCAAGTTACACAAGCATTATCATATCATATCCAGTTGCGTAAGCACATTGAACCACAAGTTGCTCCACATGTGCTGGGTCAAGTGAGGATCGATGAGTTTCCACCACATCCCCAGCAGTACTGAACATTCATTCAGATGGTACACTTGTAGGGGGGCAACAGATATATTTAAGGGCCAACTGTGCGAAGTGCAGAGATGCTTTCATCCTTTTAATCCAGTACTCCACTGGATTTATGGAGAATGACTCCAGAGGCTAATTGAAATAACTGTTCAACAGATTGGGTGCCGACTGTGTCTGCTATTCTGTTCTGTTCTGCTGCTCAGCCTGTAGTGATGAGCTCAGTTCAGCCCAACAGTCACCCTCCTTCTCAAGGTTTTCCATACTGCTTTCAGTTTGTGATTCTGACACTGGCTCATCAATAGAGTTACCTGCTGGTCTCATTGACCCAAGCATGCAGAAACTAAGTTCTGAGCACATCTGCTTCTGAAACTCTGTAACCCTGTGAGTGGGCATTATAAGGTGTAGTACCTCGCTTTTGAAATGTGGATCCAACATAGTGGTAAATATGTGCACTTTTTATTGGAACAGAAAATCTAACTTCTAGTTCTGTGGTGAGATTTTCCACAAGGGATATCACTGTTCCTGGTATCTGGTTTGGATCTTTCTCAGCATTTTCATTGAATCTCCTCATGGCTTTTTTCTGGATCTGTACAGCAGGAATTACCTGATATAGCAGTGCAGAATCAGAGCTAAGGTCATGAGTGCTCCTTTCAAATGGGGTTAAAAACCTTTACCAAGCCCTCAATCACAGCCCAGTCCTGATGTCCGAGGACTCCCCCATGTCATGTTCCATGCTCATCTCATGAAGGTCCTGCTTCTGCTCCAGAAGCCTTTGCAGCATGTAGTAGGTGGAATTCCACTGGGTCTGTACATCCTGGATGAGATGATGCTGCGGCATTTGAAGATGCTCTTGTAGCTGACGCAGATGGTTTGTGGCTTTCACTGAGTGATGGAAGTGGTTACATATGCTTCTGGCTACTTTGACTGTGTGATCTGCCTCCACTGTGTTTTCCAAAGCCTTTCTCACCATCAAATTTGGTGTAAACAGTGTGACAAGGCAGCAGGTAAAGCAAATAGGATGCTGGGCTGTATAGGCAGGGGCATCACCAGCAGGAAAAGGGAGGTCATAATTCCGCTATACAAGACACTAGTGAGGCCCCACCTAGAGTACAGTGTACGGTTCTGGAGACCATGCCTACTTAAGGACATAGACAGGGTAGAGAAGATTCAAAGGAGGGCAACAAAGATGGTGCATGGATTACATCACAAGTCCTATGAAGACAGGTTGAAGGAACTGAACATGTACTCCCTGGAGGAGAGGAAGGAGAGAGGGATATGATAGAGACATACAAGTATCTTACAGGGAGGAACAGGGTGCAGGAAAACACTATTTTAAGCGAAAAAGATGTTCCAGGACTAGAGGGCATGGGATGAAGTTGAGGGAGGACGATTCAGAGGAAACATAAGAAAGAATTTCTTCACAGAACGGGTGGTGGATAAGTGGAACACCCTGCCAGAGGAAGTGGTGGGGGCTGAAACAATCACGGGATTTAAGAATGCATGGGATAGACATAAAGGAATTCTGGAGGTCAGGGGTAAGGGGCACCAGACTTCTAGGAAAACAAACTGAACTTACAAGCTCAAATGGGCAGACTGGGTGGGCCATAGGCCCTTATCTGCTGACACTGTCTATGTATCTATGTATGAGCAAAGCAGCATATCCCCTCAAAATTGCCATCTCTAAGTGCTTTTATCATATTTCTGGCATTGTCTGTTACCACAAACCCTACCTGCAAATTGTTGCCATCAGTCCATGAGCTCAGCGTCTCTTGCAGGAATGACAGTATTTTTACAGCCGGGTGATCCTTTTCCATAACACTGACATTTAGCAAAGCAGATCTGCAGGAGGGGGGGAAGAGACAGAACCAGTGCCAGTACCATCATCACCACCAGTGACTACCACATCTGCAACACATCGGTGTGCTGTCAGTGACATATATGCATGATTTCGATTCATGCTGGTACATGTGTCAGTTGTGCAGTGGAAAAACTCCACCAACAGCTTGTGCTAGTAGTCTGGCAACTTCTTTTCTCAAATCATGGAAAATATTGGGTACTACAGTAAGTGAAAATGTGATTCGTGATGGTTTATTACACCTGGGGTGCAAATGCTGCAGCAGCCTATGGAAACTTGTATTTTCCACAATGGAAAATAACTGTAGATCCAAGGCCTTCATCTCACCAATTAAACTGCTGATCTGCTGTGCTGTTGGGTGTGATGCCTAGTATTTGATGTGGGTGTGGAAGACTTGCATGATGGGTGTAGTCAAAGTGGTACCACAATGCATTGATTTTGACTTTGAACCCATGGTGAAGGGTGTTACAGTAATAGATGATTGTGCAGAAGAAGGCAGAATGGGTGATGCTCCTGTACGGAGATGTGCTACAAGAGGTGTAGGGGGAGTTGAGGGCACACTGTCTTTTTCAGTAATAGAATCACTTCCAATATTTTTTGCATCTACTGGACCAGTACCAGAAGAGGGGCTGACAGGCACATGTTGTGAGGGGGGAAGAACCGCTGTGGATCTTTGAAGCACATGGGATGTTTCATTCGGAGGTGGTTCATTACTGATGTTGTGAGATATGAAAGGTTTTTACAGCAACTTGTAGTACAGTCGCACACAGAACATACTGCCTTTGTTGCATCATCTTTCACAACACTAAAGTACAGGCACACCACACTTTCCCCCCACTGACAGTGGAAGTACTAGTCCCAATAGGGTGACCATCACCATTTTTTGCCTCTTTCTCCTTATCAGACTTGGGTGCAGTGGATACAGTTGTTCTGCCCCTTTCTTTCTCCACAACAGATGTAGTTGTAAAACTTATAAAACTACTTTGTGTATCAGATGGAGCTGAACTTGACACAACTCTTTGAATGGATAGGGTGGACTGTTTGTTTTTTTTAGAAAGAGGAGGATGGTGACCCTGACTGACCTGCTTGCCATGACAAGCAACACTGCAATTATTGGCAGCTGCACATTCACGCTTCTCATACAGACATGACGCATATTCGGCCTCATCACCAAATTTGCCTAGGCAGGTATCACTGTCAGATGATGTATTGAGCAAGTCTTGTGGCTCTGGCAAATATTCAGAACCAGATGAATGCTTTTCTTCGGAATTCTTCACATTAGCAAAAGGAAATGTGGTGAGAGGAAACTTGTGAGGCTGAGCAACAGTATGTTTTGGCAACACAATTGGTGCAGTCATTGTAACAGTCTCATGGTCAGTACTAGTCACAGTACCTATGGTCATGGGCACAGTTGGCAAGGTAGTAGCACTGTCAACCATAGTCCTGTTGCCAGAATCACAATCAGGCATTACAGTTGAAGAAATTAGCATCATATTACAGCTAGTTGTAATACTGGCAGCAGTAATCATGGTGACAGCAGAACACTCAGGACTACTAATGGAGGCAAAGGTTGTGGTGACAGTGGCTGTGCAAGGAGCACAAATAACAGTGCACACTGTTATGGCAGTGGTGGTGTCAATAGTACATAAAGGATCTGCTCTGGCTGCTGAAATCACGGCACTGGTGGTGGTGGGGAGGAGCACACTGATAGGCGATGTTGCCTCTATGGGGGCAGTTGTATGAATAGCACTACCATTGGTAGTGATGGTGGTTCTTGTTCTTGTATGACTGCAGATGTCAGCTGTAAAGCCCTCCTACTTTTATAAAATGATGGTGGTGCAAATGCAGTACTAGTAGTAGTAGTGGTAGCAGTTTTAGTTATAGTAGCACTAGTACTACCCCCAGTCCTACTGACCCCAGAACCTGAAGGCTTATCAAGGGAGAAAACTATTTTAGAGCGGCGAATACAAACAGACCTTTTCTCACCCTGTTCCTTATCGCTTACAACTGATGGTGAAGATGATGAAGATGACTTGCTTGGGCAGGACCATGCATGTTTACGGGATTGATGAGACATGGCCTGTAACTTACTGTGTATTTGTGATTAGTGTTTTTGTTTATGTCAGTGCTTCTTGCAGAAAACAACAATACCCACACTGCTCAAATAGCAGCTAATAAAGACAGGTCGATACTAGAGAGAGATGGCGTCGGCAAACAACTTCCTACTCATGCGGTGTCAGTTGTGCAGTCATACAGTACAGTAATTCGAGCTTTGAAGGTGCACCATACAACTTACAACACACAGAACCCAGTGAGTCACAACTGAAACACAGAAATACTAAAGCAGTTCACAGAAAATTTATGTGTACACACTCACAGCAGTGCACACACAGGGGGTGAAGACATGCAAAAAAAAAAAACTCACATGCACAGGAGACCACTCAGGTGCAGTGAGCTGTGCAGGGAGGAGTCACTTGTGACATCCTCCTCACTGAGTTGTACAGGGAACTGAGCCAGGAACCAGACCACAGTCAGCAACAATTCAATGGGCCAAGCCTGACCCAATGAGAAAAAAATACAATGCTTTATAAATCACAAAAAAATGTGTGCAGACAACTGTGCATGCACTTGCAGGACACAGATTACAAGAACAAAAATATAATGCATGCATAGACGATGTATGCACCACGGTGAGCTGCAATGCAGATAAGAGGGAGTCAGATGACAATTACAACTCATTTATGCAGGGAACCGAGCCCGGAACCTGATGACAACAAAATACCAATTTGCTTCACAAAAGAAATAGAAAATACCACGGGGCTGTGAGTGGATTTGGAAGAAAAAACTAAGCAAGCACAGCAGTGGGGATGGGACAGTCAGCAAAAATTTGAGCCACTCACTGTTACTGAGCCCAGTAACAGTTACTCACAACATGCAAAAGCCAAGCTGCTCTTTGTTGACAAAAAAAAAAATCCTGATAAGAACTAATAATACAACAGAAAGGTTCTTAAGCAAAAAATCAAATCACACTACTGTGAAACTGTAAGCAGTGGGGGAGGGGAGTCAGCAGCAGCACACACACAGTCACACACACACAGAATCTCCTTTTCCTTGAAACTGAGCCCAGTTTCAAGAATGATAAACAAAACTGCAGTCAGATGCAGTCACAACGGGATTAGAAGTCAAAACTGGATCACACACAAAGTGTTTTTTAAACAGTTAAAAAGTCACAAGTGATAAACTAAACAGAGCTAGCTCTCTCAGAAATGACTGTCTCCTCTCATCTACACACTCAGAGTGAGATCACTTGGTGTTCCTGGCTGTGAGCTCCAAAAACAGTCTCTGATTGGCCAGTGAAGCTCTGTAAGATTTTGAAATCTCACCACACCAAATGGTACATCCTGAATAGTGACGGAATAGAGGACTATTTGGGACGTCCATCCAAATATTCAGCAAGCCCACTATTCGTGGTATCCGGGAAATACTTTTCAGACCATGCACAGCCCTAGTTTCTTCACACCACCTCACAAACTTGACAGCTATCACTTTTCAAATCCTGGCCAAAATGTGTTTTCACACTTGTGATGCAAAATCATCTTTTGGGCATGATTTGAAAATTCTTCACCTTTCTTCATGAGGTGGTGTCATAAGAAGACTATGCGGGGTCATAGGAAAGCCATGTTGAAAATCTGGGTTAAAAATATTAAAAATCAACAAAGTAATGAGCGTGCATTGAATTTTTTTAAAGCAGGCTTGGAACTGTGGTAATTTTCAGTATTTTGACCCCAGATTTTTAAAATAGTCATTTTTCACACAACCCCATGAATGTGACAGTTATCATTTCTCAAACCGTACCCAAACTATATTTCCACACTTGTGGCACAAAATGATATTTCAGCCATTGTTTTATAAATGACACCTATCATGCTCAGAAGGAGTAGTCATAAAAGGATTATGTTGAAAATGTGTGGTAAAAATGTGAAAAAACAACTAACTTATGAGGAAACATTGAATTGTTCCAGCATTTACTCATAACTTTATTTTTGAAGATTTTGGCCCCTAATGTTCAACATATCCCTTGTGTTACCCCACCTCCTGAATGTGACAGGTGTCATTTTTCAAATCCCCTCTGAAACTTATCTCCACAGTCACACAGCAAAATCACTTTTCACATGCGATTTTAAAAATTCCACCTGTTATGATCATAACATCAGGTCAAAAGGACTGTTGGACATTTGGGATAAAAATGTGGGAGCCTACTTAAAGGGAAAGTGCCCTCAACCTATTGTCTGTGTATCTGTGCAGTTTGTAGGTATGAACAATGATTCCATCTCTTGCAGACCCCAGTTTCATTCTAATTTAAATATAAATGATATTGCTTCACTCTGTTTTGCCCTGAAGTGAAAACCTGTTTTTCTCCAGTGCACAGGTCATGACCCCACTCATGCAAGGCATCATAGGAGTTGATGATGCTTACTGCACAAGTTATACTCCCATTCAGTTTTTTTTTATGTCTTGTGAAGTCCCTGTATTCTCTAAAAGCATTGTCTTCTAGCTCAGATACACTTTAAACTACATAAAACAGGACACGTTTCATGGCCAGCATAAGACAAGAACATAGGAGCTGCAGAGGACAACAGCAGCACTGACTAATTCAGCATAACTACTGCAGGCTTTAGCACTAAAACATCATACAGTTCCAGGATGCCATACATGAATCAGGTCATGACTTTTGCAATGGAGTCAATCAGGTTTTCACACCACAGTTAAATACCTTAATTTACATTTAAATCCTGATGAAATTAGGAGGGTGCGGTAGAGGCAACCTTTGTTCATGCCTACAAACTACACAGATAAAGAGAATAAAAGGCTGAGGAGACCTTCCCCTTAAAAGTAGACATTGTCTCTCAGCTGTGCTATCCTGGTGAATTACAATCTAACAGTGTGTAAAAGCAGGACACCAATGAATATGAGGTATTGCATCTCATCTGCTCTATCCTGGGTAAATATATAGTAAAAATGGTACAAGCAAGACCCACTACAACAGCAATACCAGCAGCAAATATTAGGCACTGACAAATGCTTGTTTTAATAGCTTGTTATGCAAAACTGAATCAATGGCTTTGCTGAAGTCAAAATAAAGCACATTGACATACTGCCTCCTGTCCACCACCGTGGTGACCCAGTCAAAGAATACTTTCAGGTTTATCTGGCATGAGCTTCATGCCAGATAAATTGCCTGTACTGTTATCTTCATTATTGTGTCGACTTCTTGTTACCCTGTATCATTCAATGTATGTATTGTATTGTACAATTTCTGTTCCCCGGGTGCCCCTGGAAAAGGGACCTTCGGGGCCCAGTGGGCCAACCCGGTCATCAAAAGTCAATAAATATATAAAATAAATAAACTGTGGTATCTAGAAGCTTACCAACAATCAAGGTAAGGCTACCAAGCCTGTAGTTATCCAGGTCCTCCTCATTCCCACCCTTGTGAAGTGGTAAAACATCAGAAGAACTCCAGTCCCCCAGAATAACCCCCTTTTCACACACCCTTTTCCAGGGAGTACCTCATAAGATCTCCTAGGGATGCTGCCTTTTCTGGCCCCAGTTCCTTTTCTACCCTCAGATGTAAACCATCAAGACCCAGTGCCTTGAATACCCTAAGAGCTGCAAGCCCATTCTGTAGTCTGTTTTCTGTGATCTGTCCTAGCTCCATTCCTTTATCCTCTTGAAGAAGCCATCATGCTGTTATCCTGCAGCGGGCCCCATCTTCAACCTTGAGTACAGACCAGAAGTAGTTCAGCAAATTTGCCTTTTGTCAGTCATTCTCCACCCAACTCCTCCCTCCTTTAACCTGATAATCCCCCAACATCATTCTTCCCCTGATGTACCTGAAAATCTTTGTCACCCTCCTTTTCTACCTTCTGCTGTTCTTAATTCTCTTTCTGCCTTTGATTTGCTAACCATTCTCCTCTCCTCTTTCATTTTCCTTTGGTAATCCTCCCAGTCTTCATCACCGTGTATGTTCCTATACCTTCTGAAAATCACTTGTTTGGCCCTCACTGCCTCTCACACCCCCTTGGAAAACCAGAGAGGTGTCCACCCAAATGGAAAAGGACTACATCATGTTAATAAACTAAATCTGAATATATCTAAATTTAGTTGCAGCAAACTATGATAATACAGATTACGGTTACTACCGCACAAAACTCAAACCCTCAGAGTTTGGGAATGTGCGAGTATGGTTTCCATCCCAATGGGGACAAAGTTTTGAAATGTGTTATTAGCGTTTCAAACCTAACTCCCACCCCCCCTCCCCTCCTCCCTTCCCGTTTGTCCCCAAACCAAGCTACAGGTATGGAGCCATGCATCAGTGGTGTGGTACCTCACACAGGGCCAACATATTCAACATTTGTAAATGCCAACCCTAATCCCCACTACATCCCCCCCATGACCCAAGGACAAGCTCCAAATAAAGTTCCATGCTACAACGCTGTGCTTGTTCATGTGAGCCCCCTTTGGTCCATTGCTAACCTGCAGTTACCACAGAACTGTATGTTCACTGCGTATAGCTTCATGAACCCTGGGTATAGTATAAGACACATTTAACAACAACATTTTGTTTCCCATATTGCCTTGCAGGATATGTACTATCCCCTTGTACTTTGCTTCATACAGTTTCAACAAGACACTGTAAAATAGTATACATGTAGCATGCTTTGAGTTGTTCCACGTAAGCTTCCTAAAGAAAACAAGCATTTGTCAATGCTGAATGTTGCTTGCTTGTATGTGCTGTTTAGGTATTTGGAAGTGATAGTTCCATGCCTTCCTCCCAAGACATCCACTGTGTCTTTCCGTTCAGTATTCAGAGGGGCAAGGGCCACAGCAGTACAGCAGTTGCCAAGGGGGTGAAGAGGTGGACAATAGTCCATTTAAAGGCAAAAGAGTCCTGCAGGAGCTCACTAAATTGAAGGTGGACAAAGTGATGGAACCAGATGGAATACGCCCAAGAATATTAAGAGAACTGCAAAGGGAGATAGCAGTACCTCTGGCAGCCATGTTCACTGAGTCATTCAACATGAGTGAATTGGAGGAAGGCACATGTTGCCCCCCAACACAAGTCCAGCAGCAGGGAGGAGGCAGGGAACAATAGGCTGTTCAGCCTCACCTCAGTAGTGGGAAAGATCATGGAGACATTGCTTAAAAAAAGGATAGTGGGGCATCTAGAAGCCATTGGAGCCCAGCACCATAGACAACATGGATTCACAGTGGGGACATCATGTCAGACAAATCTGGTTTATTTCTTTGACTGGGTGACAAAGGAAGTGAATCAGGGTGGGGCAGTGGACAATGCTTACCTTGATTTCTGCAAAACCTTTGACACCATCCCATATAGAAGACTGATAAACTAGCTGGGTGGGCTTGGCATGGGGGAAAGGGTGGTAAATTGCGTTAGAAACTGGCTAACAGACAGGAGGCAGAGAGTGGTGGTAAATGGTGTGCAGTCTAGGGAGAGAGGGTGAACAGTGGGGTGCTGCAGGGATTGGTCCTGGGGCCAGTCCTGTTCAATGTCTTCATTAGTAACATTGCAGAACGTCTGAAGGAAATTTTTTCACCAAATTTTCAACATAGCCATTTTAGGACCTCATGAACAGTGTCACTGTGATTTTCTTAATCTGCCTCAAACATTGATTACGCACACCGAATGCGCCATTGTGCACTACATGCGCGGAAACACATATTGGGCAACATGTGATAAATGACAGCTGCACTGCTCATAAGGAGGTGTGGTAAAATGGCAATGTTGAAAATCGAGTGCAAATATTAAAAATTTGCAAACTTACGACTGTGCGTAGGAACCATGTAACGCACGCGCGTAAAACAGTCATTTTTAGGAATTTTTTCACCAAATTTTCAAAATAGCCATTTTAAGACCTCTGCTCATGAACAGTGTCACTGTGATTTTCTTAATGTGTCCCATACATTGATTTCGCACACGGACTGTGCCGTTGTGTGCTACATGGGTGGAAACATGTTTTGGGCGAGATGTGAAAAATGACAGCTGTACTGCTCATAAGGAGGTGTGGTAAAATGACAATGTTGAAAATCTGGATTGAAAATATTGAAAATTCATGAACTTACGAGCGTGCATAGGATCAGTGCAACAAATGCTCGTAAAACAGTCAGTTTTGGGAATTTTTTAACCAAATTTTTAACATAGCCATTTTAACACTTCTGCTCATGAACAGTGTCACTGTGATTTTCTTAATGTGTCCCATACATTGATTTCACACACCGATTATGCCATTGTGTGCTACATGCATGGAAACACATTTTGTGCAAGATGTGAAAAATGACAGCTGTACTGCTCATAAGGAGGTGTGGTAAAATGGCAATGTTGAAAATCCAGAGTGCAAATGTTAAAAATTTTCGAACTTACAAGCGTGCGTAGGAACTGAACAATGCACGCTTGTAAAACAGTCATTTTAAGGAATTTTTTTCATCAAATTTGCAACATGGGCTTTTTGAGAGTTCACCTTATGAACACTGGCACTGTCATTTCATTAATGAGTCCCAAAAGGTGATTTTGTGCAGTAACCGCAAAATCACCCTTCAGGCCCGATTAATGCCATGACAGTGACAGAATTCATGAGGAGGGGTCCCAAAAACCCCATGTTGAAAATTTAATGCCAAATTCCCAAAATGCCTGAGATATGCAGCAAAGTTGAAAACCCTATCTATCCAATTATACAGCTTACCGGCATTTTCTCAGTTCGCGTTGGCTTTGAAGAGTGCAGACATGTTCCGGTCCACCGAAGATCATCATGCCAGGGTCTGGAGGTAAGTATGGGGTGAGGGGGGTGTAGGGAGGCAGGGTGCACAGGGGGTGGGTGTGGGTTGTGGGATGGGGGCAGGGAGAAGCGCCGGGGGACAGTTTTTGTATTTACAGGTTTATTTTTTTTAAATAAGACGACGAGGGACGTTTGCCACGCTGGGGTGGGCTCCCAGTGTGGCAGCTGGAAGGCTGTTTGGTGGGGGGACTGGAGCCGACGGGGATTGGGCACCCTTCGGCCCATAACAAATTTTGTCACGCTGGGGTGGGCCCCAGCGTGGCATCTGAAAGCTTTATGGGCGTGAAGTCGACGGGGGATTGGGAACCCCATCGGCCGTACAGTGTGTGTGTGTGGGGGAGGGAAGGTGCATGAGCACGCAGTATGTGTGCATGCATGTGTGTGTTGGGGGGGAGTGCTGCTTACTGAAGCAGAGCTCTCCCTTTCAACTGTATGACCACTGCATTTTCAACTGCTGTTATAGACAGCTGCAGCAGTGATTGGGGAACTGGAGCCATGCCTGCAAACAGACTGACTGAATTGGAAGACGGGTGCCACACCTCCGAAAACTCAGATGATGGCACTATGTTTCTTGCACATGCGTGCAAGCGACATAAAAAGTTACAAGGTTGCAATATGTATAGTACCATGCTAACAGATCTGATACAAGTCTGCTGCTATGCACAGAGGAGACAGTATTGAGTGCAGAGCAAGTCACATCATAAATGGATGTAAAACTCTTTAGTTGTGCTCCACAAGTATTCTAATCACAATCCTAAAATGAGTAGGATGTGTATTAAACCACACACCTGTATGGCATGACTCCAGACCTGTAGCTTGGCCTTGGATTATGAGGGTAGGGGATGGGGTGGGGATTAGGGTTGCTATTTACAAATGTTGAATGTGTTGGCCCTGCATGAGGTACCATACCATTGATGCATGGCCCCAAAACTGTAGCTTGCTCTTGGATGAAAAGGGGAAGGAAGGGGAGGGGTGGGAGTTAGGCTTGACAACCTAAACAGCACATTTCCAAACTTTGTGGACAGTAGGTTGAAAACCATAGTAGGAGATTCCCAAACTTTGATGGTTTCAGTTTTGTGCTGTAGCAACCCTAATCTGCCTTTAATGTAGACTTTTTTTTTTTGCAATGTGTTTCCTTAGTTTGTGAAATAGTAGAGTGGTAACTTGTTCTTTGCAGGGCCCTTGCATTTCTGTGCAAAGAAGGAGGTGACTCCTAATGTTCATTGTGCTTCTAACTCTCTTTGTGCAGGGCAAGATGTGCAGGGCACTTTGGCTCCTGTGCATGAGTCCTAACTTTCTTTTTGTGGGACCCTGCAGTGGATATGTTTCCTCTGTCAGAGGGCCTGAAGAGATTCCCAGCCACTGCCTGATGGCAGGCTGAGGTAGAACTGGTGCACTGGTGCCCCGGACGCTGACTGGAGAGAGTACAACCCTGGTTAATATGAGGTTCCCAGGTCCAGTGTGAGCATTAGCCAGGAGTGCCAGAGTGGATGACCCTACAGCGGTACTGCCTCCTGCACAGCAGCTAAACTGACACTGTGGTGTCATGGTGGTAAATGAAAACAAGCATTTGTCAATGCTGAATGTTGTCGCGCTGGCATTGGTTTTGGTAGTGCAGAGTGGAAACACATTTTGGGCAGGATGTGAAAAATGACAGCTGTATTGTTCATAAGGAGGTGTAAAAAAATGGCAGTGTTGAAAATGTGGCATGTAAATATTGCAAATTTGCGAAGTTACAAGGGTGCGTGGAAAATGCGCAATGCACACTTGTAACACAGTCATTTTATGGACTTTCAGCACCAAATTTTCAACATAGGCATTTTAGCACCT
The DNA here is from genome assembly GCA_016271365.2 of Neoceratodus forsteri. Lineage (NCBI taxonomy): Eukaryota > Metazoa > Chordata > Ceratodontiformes > Ceratodontidae > Neoceratodus > Neoceratodus forsteri. The sequence continues at coordinate 758,177,377 of CM057455.1, read as the reverse complement.
CTACTCATGTACAGTGTCCTCAAACTGTCCCAAAAAGTGATTTAGCACAGCGACCGCGCTATTCTGCGCCTGATGTGTGAAAACACATTTTGGGCAGGATATGTAAAATGACAACTGTACTGTTCATCAAGAGGTGTGGGAAAATGGCAATGATGAAAATCCAGAGTGAAAATATTACAAATGCTCAACGTTACGCACGTGCGTGCAGACTGCACAAAGCACGATTATAACACAGTCATTTTATGGAGTATCGTCACCAAATTTTCAACATAGGCATTTTAGGACCTCTGCTCATGAACAGTGCCACTGTCATTTTTGTACTCTGCCCCGAACACTAATTTCCCACAGCGACCGTGCTACTGTGCGCCGGAAGTGTGGAAACACATTTCAGCCAGGATGTGAAGAATGACAGCTGTACTGTTCACAGGAGGTGTAGAAAAATGACAATGTTGAAAATCTGGAATGAAAATATTGCTTTAATTAAGTTGCAGTGTGCGTAGCAACTGCGCATGCTGCGTAAAACAGCTATTTTTTGATTATTCCACTAAATTACAACATAGGCTTTTTGAGAGCCCACCTCATGAACACTCACCACTGTCCTTGATTCGTCCCAAAAGGTGATTCCCGCAGTGACTGCAAAATCACCTTTTGGGACTGATTAACATCATGACAGTGCCAGAATTCAGGAGAAGGGGTCCCAAAAACCCCATGTTGAAAATTTGGTGCAATAATTCCAAAAAGTGTCCAAGATATGCATCAAAGTTGAAAAAACCCTATTTATTCCATTATATAGCTTACCAGCATTTCTTCAGTTTGCAGTCGGCTTTGAAGAGTGCAGACGTGTTCCCGGTCCACTGAAGATCGTCGCACCAAGCTCTGGAGGTAAGTATGGGGTGAGGGGGGTGTGGAGAGGCAGGGTGCACAGTGGGTGGGTGCGAGTGGTGGGAGGGGGTAGGGAGACTACGAGGGACCGTTTTCTGTTTACAGGTGTAAAAAAAACATTGCAGATGGTTTTTTTTTACAGATGTTTTTCCCACAGGGGATACAGCACCCTGTCGGCACATAGGGAGTGGGGACACTAGCTGAGGGGAGATTGGGCACCCCTCAGCACAGAAGAAGGGGGACATCATGCTAACGGGAGTGGGCTCCTCCATCAGCACATTAAAGTGGGAAAGGAGGGTGGATGCTGGTGACTGGGCACTCCCATCGGCAAACAACAAAGTGGGGGCATGAGCCAAGGATTGGGCACCCCTTAATAAGCAAAAAAGGAGGGGCGCGCATTATGCCAGCGGGGTGGGCTTCCCCATTGGCACATACATGAGGGGAGGGGTAAGCTGACTGGGATTAAATCTCTGAAGGTGTTTAGCGGCCACTGTGCCGCCATGTTTGTAGCTGGCTTAAGCATGTAGGAAGGTCCGCTGCATAATGCATAATTATGCTACCTGCATAATTCCAGCTTCCACCCAAATCATACAAAAAAATCTGTATTCTACAGTCAGGTGATCCGATACCTTCTAATTTGCTCTGATGAGAGAACAAGAGACAGGCAGCTCTCCACACTTCGGAATTCCCTAATTCAGTAGGGCCACTCTCTAAGGCAAATTGTCAGAGAATTTGAATGGGCCATACAAATATCATGAGACAATCTGTTGGAATACAGGCAAAGACATTAAACTGACCGCACACCCCTAGTGGTCACTTACAGCCCCAAGCTGAAACCCCTTCAGGAAATTGTCAAAGAGCTACAACCCATGCTGAGAGAAGATGAAACACAGAAAGACATCTACCCTGAACCAGCTGTCATTTCCTATAAGCAGACCCCCAGCCTCTCAAACATAATATTTCATAACAAACTCCCAGTAGATCAAAATAACCAGAAAAGACACTGCCCTAAACAGAATACAAAAACTCATGAACAGGGCTTGTCATCTGGCACTTGGGGCAGATGGATGGACTCACACCTGTGCACTCTACTCTGAGACGGGCTGGCTCCCACTGTACCTAAGAGCCCAATACCAAACATGCCTGATCATAAAAAAAGTGCAACTAGGCCTCATGCTGGAATCCATAAGCAGTCTGTTCAAGAAGGCTGTGCACACTAAACAAACAAGAAATGCGACAAAAGGAGGACTACAGGTTCCTTTCAAGTGCACATCACTGGCCCAAAAAATCCATTACTTTTAAGGGCCCCAAATGGTTTAATGAGCTACATGAAATGCTGGTAGGAAACACAAGGCTGAGTCTGTTCAAAAGGGGGCTACGGTTCCACCTTAAGAATGTAACCACCTGTAACTGTGCAAGAAAATAATTCGACATATTCCTCCTGCCTTATCCCCCGCCTCCTCACCTCTTCCCCTCCCCACTTCCCCCCACTTTGACTTACAACCCTCCTACGCCACCTTTCCCCTTTGCTCCTGTCCCACACCACCTCTAGCTACTGTGACAACACCAGTCTGGCTGCTTACCTTTTCCCCCATCATCCCCAAAGCTTAACACGGACCTATTATTGACATGTCTCACTCTTCCCAATGTTTCCTTACCCTGCAACAACTTGATGTAATGTAATTTACTCTACTTTTAAGATGCACCTGAAACCAGCAAGTCTTGTACCTCATGTGCCATTTTAATGGTGTTTATGATGCCTACCATGTTTTTCTTTTTTCACTGTTATCTTAATTTGTACTTATTGTATTGTATTGTATTTGTACTGCACTGTTTTGACCCTGACTTGGAACCTTTGAAAATGAGTCTTTGACTCAAAGGTATTAATCCCAATTGAAATAAATAAATAAATAAACAACACCATGCAACATTTTTTTGAAATTTAAATTTTATTGATTTAAAAGTACAAAGGAATCACAATAACCCCAATATATCGGGAGAAACATTATTACAGTGAAACAGACAGTGTAATCAAACAACAACAAAAACATCATCCCCCCCAAAAAAACCCACCCCTCCCCAAAGAAACATACTAAAGAACATACTCAAACACACCCACCCACCTACCCTCCCAAAAACCTCAACAAAACCAACAACAGAAAGAAAAATATACACCTAATAAAAACCCAACAAACCCCCCTCCAACCCATCCCCCACCCCCAGGGTGCACCCAACATATAACTCTACAGTTATAAGATAACACAGGCTAAAAAAAAAAAACAGAAGTTGTAACTGGTAACAACCATAAAAATAGACACTTTAGGTAACAAAACTTACTATGATTAAGCTGACAGAGGAGGGAACAAAAAGAAAAATGTGGACATAAGGGATCAGGTCATAATAAAAAGGAGAAGCAATTTAAGCCAGACAAAGGGCCTGGAGTTTACCCCATCTCCTCTGAAACAAATCTAAGCACTCTCTGAAACTAGCAGCTAATTTTTCAGATTGGAGATACGATAGCATTTCAGTTAGCCAATCAGCAAAGGACAGAACCAGCTGGTCCGTCCAGTGTCTTAACACCAGCTTTTTAACAGCCATAGTCACCAAAGCCATATGATATCTACGTTCAACACTGTCAACCTGAGAAAGCTCCCATAGGACACACACCTCAGGACTGAAAAAGCCAGACAGGCCTAATAAAGGATCAAGATAGTCCTTAATCTGAGACCATAACGGAGCAATTTTAGGGCAATCCCACAATATATGAACAAGATTGCCTTCCCCTTGTAAACACCTGGAACAGCTAGGGTAAGATACCCTCTTAAACTGAAAGAGCTTAGCTGGGGTATAATATAAATTATTGACAATGTAATACTATGCTAGTCGAACCGATCCTGAGTATGATATCTGTGAAGGTCGTCAAAACCCCAGGCCAATCAAAGGAGTTACCAGGCAGAGATGGGTCCAAACATCTGAACCAACAACACTTTCGGGTAAATTATAATCCAGAAGAAAGGAGTATATCAAGGAAATAGAATGAGGCTGGGAAGCAAGTCTAACAACATCAGAGAGAAAGGGAGAAACTACCGACTCTTAGGAGCAGAACCAAATCTCTGGTGATTAAGTGTCTCAACTGATAAACCTTGAAAATAGACCTACCAGGTATGTGAAACCTCTCAAGGATGTCACCAGAAGAAAGAAGGAGTTATTGTTAAAGAAATTTTCAAACTAGCTTCCTAATTTGCGGAAGCCAGTCTGAGCTAATCCATGAATTACAATTTAACATTGGGATTAGAGGCGACCGGCTGCCCCCAAATCCAGCGAGAGATATGAAATACTTTAAACATTGCAAAAAGGATGCAATGGCAGTCCTAATAACATTGTCCGGCATCCATTTAGCAAGTAACCTCGGGGATAAATAAAAGAGAGCATATTTATCGAATTTAATCGCAGAGAGAGAAAAACGCTCCAGCTGAAGCCAGATTGGACAGGATACCTCTGGTTCAGCAGAGAACCATCTTCCCAATTTGGAGAGGTGAGCTGCCCAATAGTACAATAGGAGATTGGGTAGTCTAAGACCTCCTCTATCTTTGGGAAATGATAATTTACCGTAAGAGCGCCTGACTGCCTTCTTGGACCAGACAAATTGGGAAAAAAGTGTGTGAAACTGCTGAATATAAGAGATGGGAAGCCAGAGATTAACCAAATTCAGTGGGTAGAACACTCTGGGAAGGACATTCATTTGAGAACATTAATCCGACCTCAAAGTGAGATGGAAGGGCTGACCAACGCTGCAGATCCTGCGAAACCGAGTCCCTGAGCCGGTCCAAGTTTAGTTCTTCAAAAGCGAGGATCAGTGGAGAAAAAACTCCTAAATATTTAATAAATCTAGGGGCCCATCTCATACCAAAGGAGGAGAACTCAGCCTTATTAGTGTGGACATTAAGAGGGAGGATTTCAGATTTAGAAACATTCAGCCTGTATCCCGAAAAGACCCCAAACCTCTCAATAAGACCTAACACCGCCCTCAAAGAATCAGCCGGATCCACCAGATGCAGAAGAATGTCATCAGCATATGCTGAGAGGACCAGCTCTTTTTGGTATTATAAACTAACTCCTCTGACCTGGGCAGAGGCCTTAATCTTTCTGAGTAAAGGTTCCAGGTACAGATTAAATAGTAGGGGAGAAAGGGGACAACCCTGTCTAGTACCTGCGTATAAACGAAAGAGGGAGGAGAATACCCCATTACAATATATTTTAGCAGATGGACAGCTGTAAAACACCCGGATCCTATTAACAAAAGCAGACGGGAAGCCATCTTCTCTAGTACGGCCCAGAGGAACGCCCAGTCCACCCGATCAAATGCCTTTTCGGCATCAAGAGAGACCAAAGCCGCTGGATACGAGAGGGATTGGGCATGCTGGGAAATATACGAGAGGGTCCTCAAGTGGTCAGCCGCAGATCTGCCAGGCACAAAGCCAACCTGTTCAGGACTCAACAATTCAGACCATACCATCTTAATACGTTCAGCTAAAATTTTAGCAAGAATTTTCATATCGTAATTTTGAAGTGAGATAGGTCTGTAGCTAGCTGGATCAGTGAGGACCTTGTCAGGTTTGGGAATTAAGACAATAGTTGCCTCGAACAGCGAGGGGTCTACATCTGAGGGTACAGCCAAATATTCGTACAATTTGAGGAGAATGGGTGTCAGATCTTTGACAAAAGTCTTATAAAAATTAGCTGGGAAACCATCAGGACCCAGTGTGCAGTCAGGAGTGAGAGAAGCAATAGCTCTCTCAATTTCACCTTCTGAAATGGGAGCTAGCAAAATAGCCTGCTGAGTTTCAGATAAGTAGGGAATGTCAGTCTCTCTCAAGTAACTGTCCAGATAAGAAGCAGGATGTGATACCTCCAGTTTACTGTACAGATCCAGGTAGAATTCCTTAAAAATGTGGGCAATTTTCCGGGGCGCAGTGACAACCTCCCCAGATGGGGAAACCAGAGAAGGAATAATCCTAGAGCTCTCAAGTACCCGAAGACGCTGTGCCAAGAGCTTACCAGACTTTTCCCCTGGTCGAGATATTTCGCTTGAGTTTTAAGAAGAGCATACTCGCTTTCTCCCTTAAAAGATCCATGTATTCATCCTTAACTGCCAAGAGCTGCTTAAGATCAATTAAGGAGGAAGTTGAAAGATATTTACTCCAATTCCGAATTCTACCCATCAAAATCAAGGAATCAGCGAGTCCTTTTTCTTTTAAAGGAAGCTGTTTTAATAAACTCGCCCCTGAGAAAACACTTAAGAGCAGACCAGACCAGATCAAATCTAGGAATTGAGTTGAGATTTTCTGCCAAAATATTGATATCAAGGAACTTATACTAGAGACAGTCTGCGGGTCCTTTAACAACTGTGTGTTCAGCCTCCAGACCGAGTCGAGTATTCAGGAGTAAGGAAAGCTTGATCCAGACAACGCGATGATCAGAAAGGATGATCGGGTCAATACCAGATAGGCCCAGACTTGAAAGAAGAGAAACACTAATCAAGACCATGTCCAGACAAGATTTGGTACCATGCGATTGGGAGACAAAGGAGAAAGCCTGGAGAGAAGGGTTGGCAAGCCTCCAGGGATCGCATAAACCTAGTAGTGATCTCAGATCTAAGAAAGCTGTGTGGGCTGGAGAAGGTGGGCGTTTATCCTGGGGCTCTCTATCTAACATCAGTGAACAAGGAAGATTCCAATCACCACCTAATATAAACTGAGCCGGGAGGAATCTAATCAATTTCTCAGTAAGAGACATAAAAAAAACAGAGTCTCCTCCAACTGGACCATAAATAGATCCAAGTACAACATTCTCACGATTGAGAGTTCCTTGAACCAGCATAAATCTCCCTTCCACATCCGCCACAGTCTTCTCCATAGTGAATAAAACATGTTTTTTGATGAGGACTGCGACCCCCCTACTATAACAGGAGTTACCAGCAAGATAGGGATAAGAGAAGCCTGACCAAGATAATAATCTAGTATCAGACTGACTGAGGTGTGTCTCCTGGAGAAAAAGAATGTCAATTCGCAATAATGAACAGTGTCGAAACATCTGAAGACGCTTGACCCGATCCCGAAGTCCACGTACATTCCAAGAAGCAATTTTCAGAGACATCATAGCGTTTTCAAATACAGTAAACAAAATTTAAATATCCAGATAGCCATAAAATTATAAGAAAGAAAAGGGTGCACCCCCCCAAACTATATCCATTAATTTCAACATAATTAAACCCAGAATAGACCAACCCCAAAAACAATCCCGACCCACTTTCTTTATAGAGCTGAGACCCCCATAACAGTAAGTACTACTGAAACATGAAACTTGCACCCAACAAGGGAACAATCAACAACCCATCAAACCCACCCACCCAACCAGAACCTGCCCCAAATATCCTATAAAACCAATCTGTAATGAGATCCTGCCACCCACCTTAACTCTGACCCTAAAACACCAGGTTAGTAAACGATCATACCTCCCAATCCCCCATCCCCCAAAATCAACAGAAAACCCAAAACTCCCCAGATAACTATTTACAAAGGAAGGCCAGGATAAGAGTAATAGCAAAAAATAGTAGACCAGCTCTGGCCATCCAGATCCCATTGCGAACCCCTTAGTCCCAGGTGAAAAATACAAACAACCACCCAAGCAGCAAAGATGTGCCCATACCCTCAAAGCTACAACCCAAGTCAGTACCTTCACCAGGAAGGGGTTAGCCAACCCCCCATCTTCAGGCTCACGATAACTCATCCAGCAAGCAGGCATCCAGAGGCTTGAGCCCCCCCCCAATTGCCCCTTGTCATGATGCATATGCCACCTTTAAAAAGAAAGAGCAAAATAGTTTGTTATGGCAAGGCACACCAGGAAACAACCAAGGTGAAAGAAAGGCAAGAGGCATCCCCAGATAGACACAGCATCTCCCATCTACCCAAAAGAGAGTGCCTCCACCCACGCATCAGAAAGACAGAATTCCAAAAAAGGGCCGACTTACCCCCAGGACCGCCAATGGATAAGGGTACTCGGGAAAGGAAGCTTCGCATCACGGTCATTCGGCACGGGGTGATGTTCCCTGAGGGAACAATAAACAGCCGGACCAAAACGCCCTCTTCCTCAGGAAGTCCCTAGGAAACACCAACTCGAACCATAGTTCCCCTGCCAGCCAACCAAAGAGCCACCACGAGGATTACTCCCAGCCCAAATGACAGCCACCAATCCAGCCCTGCAACCGAAAGGAAAGGACCAGGTAAGGAAAAGCACAGGCAAGGGAGGAAAAAAGGGAAAAGGCAAAGAGTGGTTAGCCCCCCGAGAGGATAAGCAACAAATTTACCCAGAAAGAAAAGGGGAAAAACATACAGCCAAACCACCAGCTGAACTAGGCCTCCTCCCCCCCGGCCCCGATTAACAACACCATCAGACTTCTAAGAAAAAACACATGCAGTCAATAGAATATTAAGTTGGCAGCAAGACGACAATAAGTCCTTCATCCAGCCTTCTTAAATAGCTCTGGAAGCCTGGAGGCAAGCTCGTTCAGGGCCGATTCTGGCGATGTGTAGCTAAATACAGAGCCTCGAATCGTGACCCTCAGGGTTGCAGGATAGGCCATCTTAAAGGGAATTGAAGCAGCAATCAGTTTGGATACCACCGGGTGGAAAGCAGCCCTTTTCTCCCTTGTTTCTTTCGGAAGGTCCTGCGCAATGCGAAGCCTGGACGAGCCCCACAAGATCTCCTTGAGCTCTCTAGCCTTAGCGAAGACATGCTGGTGCTCAATGTAACTTAAAAACTTCAGGATTATGGGCCGTGGAGAGGAACCTGGTGGGGGCCTGGGTCGCAGCGAATGGTGTGCATGCTCCAAATGATAAGAGGGACTTATAGGGGAAGGCCCCACAACCTTCGCCAAAAACTTCTGCAGAAAAGCCAGGAGATCAGGCCCTTCCTCCATCTCAGGTAATCCAAAGATAAACAGATTATTTCTGCGATTCGTCCCTCTAGGTCCTCTGCTTTACTTTGCAACTTCTTAACTTGCTGCTTTAGGTCACCTATAGTTTCTTCCGATTTATCCTGCCTTTTTCCATCGAAAACCCTGGCCTCCACATCCTCCACCCTAGTGGAGACAATCGATAGGTCCCCCGTAGCGATCTCAATTCAGCTGTCAAGTCCTTCAGAATGTCTTTAATAGGATTGAGCTCCTGCATAAACTTGTCCTCGGTCAGGGGGAGGCCGCTTGTGACTTGTCGTCGGTCCGTTCCGCCTTACCGGACCTTGATTCGCTGCTTTGCGGCCTTATTCGGAGAGGCAGGAGGGTGTGTTTAACAGGGGCCTGCTTCATATCAGCCTCCATCCCTCCCAAATAGCACGCTATTCCCCGAGACCAATAAGAGGAACGACACTTCGTACAGTAAGTAATCACCTTTAACAACAGTCGTGGTAATTAGCGCCCGCTAGTACCGAGAAAAACCGCTGAAACGGCGATGAGAGGGGACAGCTCCAAGCCAATGCAGCCGTCTAGACGGACGCCATCACGTGACCCCAACACCATGCAACATGACAAGATGTAAGACCTACACCCACATATGCACATAGGCCACCTTTAAGACAAGCCAGATCAACATCATACAAATTAATGTATCCTACACATGTCAATCCAGCAACATGATTTACCTAATTCAATGCAAGAAGTGCACAAATGGTTGCTATATTGGGGAAACTAGCCAACCACTGAAAACCAGGATGAATCACCACCATCACACAATAGTAAACCAGATTATCAGCACTCCAGTAGAAAACCATTTTTCACAAACAGATCACTCTGTCTTGGATTTATCTGTCTTGATACTAAGAGGCAACTTCAGAAACACACAGGACAGAAGTACATGGGAACTGAAATATATTAAACAATTTAAAGCTAACATTTCTGGACTGAATCGGGACATCAGTTTCATGACACATTATGGTAAACTGTAATTCTTTTTTATTGTGTACTAAATCACGTCATTATTTACCACACTTTGGTTCTGTATTTCTGTTATTATAATTTTTTTCTCTGAGTTCTGCCTGATTTGTTTTTTTACCTATACCTCACATCCTACCTGCCTCTTCCACTAACTCCTTAGCCCAATCCCACCCACTCCCTCTTGTTTTCACACCTCTATTTATGCTACCTCACACTCTGTTTATCTAGGCCTTTGATCTTTTGTTTCTCCTAATTTCTTGATGTTCTTACATCTTTTAGGCATCTCCTGTCTAGTCTACCCTAAAGCTACCCTCTGATCTCAGATCCTATCTGCATGCTTTTGTCTTCCTTTTAGCTCCCTTTCATCTCCCTCTGACCTGTTCCTACTTAGCCTCCCCTCCCCATTTCTTCTCATGTTTTTATTTTGCATCTTAGACTTTCATCTCTAGTCCCTTTTGTCACCTTCCTACTTCACTTCCTGATTTTTAATTGCTCTACAGTGGATATAAATACTGCTTATGTTGCTCAGTTTTGCTATTCACCTGAAGAACGGACCTGTGTGGCCCGGAAAGCTTGTGTATAATTCTATCTTTGTACAAGACACTTGTTGGTCCAATAAAGGCATCAAACCCTCCATCCTCTCCTGTTTTGCAAGAAACAATACGGCTGGAATCTCATTTTACAAATCATTTATAGTGCTAATTTAAATTGACAACTTGGCAACTATGCAAATGTATACAGTGCCACCCCCCCACACCCCTTCCTTAGCTCCATACCTTTTCACTTTTCATGTTTTCCTGCCCTGACCTCCCTGGGCTGTCTTGACTTCCTGCTGTTCCCCTTTAAATACTTTACTTTGTTTTGTTTTTGAGGCTTGCTTATCCATGCATCTATGCCCCTCATCCCTGCCTACCCCCCCAATCCTTTATCGCCCTCTCTTGTAACTTTAACTTTATAAAAGGAGTATACTAATTACATGAATTCATTGGTCAAATACACATGTATTCTACTTAGAATTTATTTATATTAGAAAAATACTAAGATTAATACCAATGCTTTTGTTTATGTATAATCTATAAGAGAAATTGAAGTTTCAATGTATTTTTTGAACTTATGACGAGTTTGTATATCCCTTTTTGTCATTTCTTTATCACAGTTTCACTTAGGGTGTGCATCACTTTAAATTCACATTTTAAATATGGTGTATGTGAGTGATTCCTTAGACCCCATCCCCTGATGAAGACCCTGTGTTGGGTTGGAGTGCTGGGTATGTAGGGTATGTTTCTGGGCACTTCTTGCCACAATACATTTTTGCATTTGTAACAGCTACTGAATTTTGGTGTCTTCTGTTCACGAGTGCTGAGTTCTTCTTTCCACACCCTTACCTAGTCTTTGCCTGATGCCAGGAGAGTGTTATCAAATGATATCAACCCCCCCCCCGTAATGAAGAACAGGAACAGCAGCCACAGCAGAAAGATATTCTTGGAATGCCGCCATCTAGTAAGGAAGAGAGGGGACCAGAGGGCGAGCTAGAGTGAAAAAAAGGGGTTACACATACATTCTAAAGGCTGTCTTGCAGCATGTAGATTTTGAAAACTGTTGCATGGTGCACAGATTTTCAAAACCCTTGTGAAATTGGTTTTTTACCTCTTTTTTCTGTGTGTGAATTTAGTCCTTGGGGAAACTATTTTTTTGTGTGTGTGAATTTAGTGCTGGTGAAAGGCATTGGATTGACAACACAGTGGAACCCGAAGTCCTCTGCTTATCCATATGACAGGCAAGGCACGGACGATCACAGTGCAAGCTTTCCCACCCTGCCCTGCCAATGTGCATCAACCCTGCCATTAAGGGACCACTACATAGGTGAGAAGATAGTTCAGACTCCATGCCCATTCGATCCTTGCCCCCTCATGTGAGACAGCCATGGAAGGTGCTGAACAAGTGCCAGCTGTGTTGGTGTCTTTGTGATGTGGACACATGCGCACTGGGAAATGAACAAAACAACACAAGTCATTTCACATAGGCCACTGAACAGCCCTCAGGTGATAATGGCTTTTGGACACCACCAACTTGGGCTGGATTTGAACCAGTGAAGGAGTTCCGTGTGAACATTTTGTGAAAACCTTCATTCAGTACATCGATTTTGAAAACCATTATGCAGAATGCAGATTTTCAAAACTGTCATACAGAATGAAGAGTTTGAAAACCGTAAGACAGCTTTTCAAAATATTCAAGCAGCAGGCAGATTTTTATAAAATGTGTTAAATATTCCTTTGCAAACGTTTTGATTTTTAATGATAAAAAATTTCTCATTAATTAAAAAAGAGACACACACTGACCCTTATATTCAGTCATGGTCACTGAGTTGTACCAACCCAATGATACACTATAAATTCTTGGATGCCAGGGAGTGATATTCAGGTACACAGCAGGCCCTGTCCATTCTGCTATGGCTGTCTCAATGGGCTTTTATAGCAAGCAAGCAATTATTTGATATAGCTCCGCATAGAAACATAGAATTTGTCGGCAGATAAGGACCGCTTGGCCCACCCAGTCTGCCCATTTCCCTACCTAATGGATAAGCTGCAGATCCTAGTTAACCAACAGCCTAATTCTTCCTACCCCCACCCCCTAGAATTGCCTTATGACTGTCCCATGCATGCTTGAATTCCACCACTGTTTTTGACTCCACAACTGCCTCTGGAAGGCCGTTCCATGCATCCACAACCCTCTGTGTGAAAAAATACTTCCTTACATTACCTCTGAGCCACCCCCCATCTTCAAATTGTGCCCCTTGTTCTTACACACCTCTTTTCCTCTTTTTCTGAAAGATGCTACCCTCTTGGACTTTGTTGATTCCCTTGAGGTACTTGAAATTTTCTATCATGTCCACCCTCTCACTCCTTTCCATGAGGCTATACATATTAAGCTCCTTAAGTCTCTCTTCATATGTCTTCTGGTGCAGACCTTGTACCATTTTAGTTGCCCTCTTCAGGACTGCCCCCATCCTGTTTATGTCTTTGTGGAGATTGGGTCTCCAGAACTGCACGTGGTACTCCAGATGGGGTCTCACCAGCTGTCTGTACAGAGCGATAACAACTTCCTGTTTTCTGCTGTTGATGCCTCTCCCTATTCATCCTAGAATCACCCAAGCCCTCCTTACTGCCCTCTCACATTCCTTGCCCACCTTTAGGTCATCTGATATGACTACTCCCAGGTCCCTTTCCCTTTTTGTTGTTGTTAGTATCTCACCCCCATTGTGTACTTTTCCCCTGGGTTTTTGTTTCCCAGGTGCATTACCTTGCACTTCTTAGCATCGAATCTAAACTGCCATACATTTGACCATTCCTCTAACCTTGCCAAGTCCCTTCTCATCCTTTCCACCCCACCTTGTGTATCAAGTCTGTTGCAGATCTTTGTGTCATTTGCAAAGAGCCATACTTTTCCTTCCAGTAGCTCTGCAATGTCGCTTGTAAAGACATTGAAGAAGACTGGTCCTAGTACTGAACCCTGCAGTACCCCACTAGTAACCCCACTTTCTTCAGAGCGGACTCCATTTACTGTTACCCTCTGTGTCCTGTTCTCCAGCCAATTCTTTACCTAGGCTACCATCTTGGGACCCGAGTCAATACCTGAGCCACCTCTGGTCCTCAGATGGCAACTGGCAGAGACCCTACTCTCACTACCTCAGAAGGTCGCTGTCTGACTGACAAGGAGTGAATGCATGAATATTGCATAAGCCAAAGGCTTTAAGCTCTGTACATCCAATTTCATTCAATCAACTGAAAACATTTAAAACATTTATAAAATCAAGTAACAAGCACATTCAAATCTTTCTTATTCATAACATATTTAAAATGAGTCCTCGAGTGCCAGGGGAAAAAAAAGTCCTTTTAAGCACTTCAGCAAAGGAGAGCTGCCAAAGCTGATTTGCTAAGACATTCCACATGAATGGAGTGGCCACAGAACAGGCCCTTTCATTGAGGATTTCCAAAGGACACAGGAAACCACCAGTAGATTCTCCCCCTGCTGAGTGGAGCAATCAAACTGTTGTATATGAGAGCAAGAGGTTTTTGTTATGTAGTCAGGATCCAACCACTACAAGAGCCATGCATGGTGCATACCGTACTTGCATCATTACCACAGCCCATACTGGCGACAGGCTCCCAGAAGCAAAGGGAGATAGCCTGTCTGAAATGGAATAGTGCCATCACTTCTGAGAACCATAGCCTGTGGCTGGTATGCTGAAGACCACATACTTATGGCATGCACAGTGCTAAGGGGCCATGTGCATGTCATTATATGTCCATTAACAGCTCAGCACAATGTGTCCATGCACAAATATATAAGGCATTGTACTGAGCCTTGGCTGCCACACATATGGGAGCCCTACCCACTACTGCCATCCCTGGCAGTCTAGCAGAACCTTGTCCTTCACCCAATTCCTGTTGGCATTGAGGAACTGTACTAAAGCCCTTCCCTGGCCACCTAGTGGGCCCTCGTATCTCACCCAGTCTCTGTTGATATTGTGGAACTGCACTAAATACCTTCCTTGGCAGTCTAGTGAAACTCCATCCTCACTCAATCTAATGTTGTGAAAATGTGCTGATTCCCATCTCTGGCAGTTAGTGTTATGCCCTAACCAATCACTGTCAAAGCCCCCTCCCAGCCCACCCACTAAGCAAACACCCCCTACACCCACCGTCGGTCCCTAACTCACCCATCAAGCTTTAGGCAAGCTGCCATCAGGTCCTCAGACATTGACTGGCACAGAACCCCCCCCTCGCCACCTAAGCCATCTGTCTTTTGACTGATAGGTAGTGAGGATTCCCATACTGTAGAAACTGTTGTTTCTGCAATATGCATGCATTCACTCCTTGTCAATCAGACAGCGACCTTCTGAGGTAGTGAGAAGTGGGTCTCTGCCAGTTGCCATCTGAGGACCAGAGGTGGCTCAGGTATTGACAGGTGGGTTAGTAGGAAGCCAACAATGGGTGTGAGTGTTGGGCGCACATTGGGTGAACCGAGGGGGGGGCTTTCACAGTGATCCATCAGGGGATACCACTAGACTCATGCAAGTCATTTGTACAAGATGCTGCCAAAACAATCATGGATGCATAAAGGGCAAATCTAACTAATACAGAAGAAGAATGACATTGAAAACGCAAGTGAAAATCCTCTAGATATTTAAAGTGATATGCACTACATTTTTTGAGAACAGCATATAATTAAGATAAAATGTCGTTTACAAATAACAGCATTAGACACCACAAGAACAGCATATACTTAACAAAATGAAAAACCTTACATAAACAACAACAGTATCTCAGACAAGATTCCCTCCTCTGAGGAAGCCCAATGTATTGGGTGAAATGCTGGGCACTACATGGGGACATCATGCTGAATGACAAAGTGAAAATAGAGCTTGAAAAGAACTTTTAATTCTTTTGTTATCTGGCTGGTGCTTTGACTTTTCTGATTGCTGTCCTGCCAAGTCAGTTCAGCAACTACAGACTTGATAACACATATAGAAGGGGACCCAACTAACCCATGCTCGGGATAACACTAGACTCTCTGAGATGGGTTTCAGTACCTTTCTGCAATACCAGATTGGGTGAGGGAAGGGGGTCCACTAGACTGCCAAGGAAAGGCTTTTTTACAGTTCCAAAATTCCAAGTGGGATCGAATGAGGAAAGGAAGTTCAGTAGGCTGCAAGGGAAGGGCTTTTTTACAGTTCCGCATTACTGCCAGCATTCAGTTAAGGAATGGGAGTTCACTACACTGCCAGGCAAGGGCTTCAGTGCAGTTACACAATACTGTCAGGGATTGGGTGAGGGAGGGGTGTTTTCTGGATCTTTAATATTGCAAAGTACTGACTGCTATGGGGGGCGAGAAAATCACCAGACTGCCAGAGTTGGGGTCTGCAATATAACTCTGTAGTAACAGGGATGTGGTGGATGGAGGCAGTGACCACCAATACCAGTGCTTCTGGGAGGGCAGGGGTCACATATCACTGTGCACATTGATAAAAGAGGGGTTTCATAATGTGACCCACAGGACACATTGGCCGGGTTCACATACTTGCATGGTGGCTGTACAGGGCCCACCCGGTTGAGGGGGTTGGATTAGTTATTTCTGCTGTGATAGGGGGGTTTGTCCCAGAACAAACAGTAAATAGCATGGTACCTCCACACAGAGAAAATAAGTGGGCCAGATGTTGTGTGTAGAACCACGCTGTGGGATTCAGTATCTACCCACCTCACTACAGTGGACTGGACCATTCCCTGGGGACGACTAAGACAGTTGTTACCTTCAGCAAGAAACACTTCAATCAGGTTATACAAACTGGACACACACACAGAAGTAAAATTCAGCCAAATTAACAGTGTTTTTTGTTTTAGGATACAGGCCAGGAAGGGAACAAGTCTTTTGAGCAATCGGTTTAAATGCTTCATTGGCAAGCTTTTAAACTAGTCAAAGAGGGAAGCACTGATAAGCAGCAAGAAAATCCCAGCCTCTCCCTACAAAACAGGGTACTAAATGAGAAAAAGACCATGGTAGAAAGGTCAGCGGGGGATGCTGCAACAGAAGGTAAAGCAATCAAAAAATGGAGAGCAATGAGTACCAATGCCCGTAGTCTGGGTAACAAGCTTCCTGAATTAGTGGCCTTGATGGAGGAGGAACATCAGGATATCGTGGCAGTCACAGAAACATGGTACACACAAAACCATGACTGGGACGTAAACATACCAGCATACACTATCTACAGGAGGGACAGGGAGGGTAAAAGAGGAGGAGGAGTAGCTCTTTACATAAGGGAAGGAATCAAAGCAACAGAACAAAAGGGTAAACAGGGAGGAGAGAAGAAGCACTGTGGGTAAATTTGGAGACCGCAATGGCACCACAATCCACAGGGTGGTATAGACCCCTTCTCAGGGGAGGAAATGGACAAGGAAATGATAGAAAGTATACTTAGAATGGCAGAAAAAGGGGAGATATTGCTGATGGGTGATCTGAATATGCCAGATGTTAACTGGAGTGCAGTTGCAGCAGCCACTTCTAAGAGTGGGGTTATTCTAGATGCCCTACAGGGGGCATGCCTTAGACAACTAGTATTGGAGCCCACTCGAGAGGGAGCAATCTTAGACCTGGTTCTCTCAAATGGAGATGGAGAGTGGATCACAGATGTAGAAGTGGGTAGCCATCTGGGAACTAGCGACCATCGAACAGTATGGTTCACAATAAACACAGCAATAGAGTCAAGCCATACAAAGGCAAAAGTACTGGACTTTAGGAGGGCTGACTTTGCCAAAATGGGTGAGTGCCTAATGAATGCCCTAGCAAATGGGCAGGATGGAGGGGTGGAAGAACAATGGGAATAATAAAACTGCCATCACAGAGGTAATGAGCCTTGTGTGAAGCAAATAAACAAAACAAAACAATGTAAGAAACCACTATGGTTCTCAAAGGAAGTGGCAGTGAAGGTTCAAGAGAAAAAGAAAGCATTCAGGAAGTACAAGGAATCACAGAAGGAGCAGGATAAAGAACTGTATCAGTTAAAGCAAAAGGAAGCTGGGAAGGCAGTCAGAACAGCAAAGGCCCAAACCGAGGAAAAGATAGCCAACTCAGTTAAGAAGGGGGATAAAACCTTTTATAGGTACATCAGGGAGCGAAGGAAGACCAAGGGAGGGATAGTGAGGCTTAATAAAGGGAGGGAGGGTGGGCAGAGGAGTCTGTGAAAAGGCAGAGATGCTAAACAAATATGTTTGCTCAGTATTTACAAATGAAGAGGGGGAGGTACCTAAAACAAACAGTAGAAACACTCTGAACACAGAAGTTGATACCAGCTCATTTACAGAAGAAAGGGTTCTGAAATAACTCTTAAAACTGAAGGTGGACAAAGCAATGGGGCCTGATGGGATTCATCCCAGAATTCTAAAAGAACTAAGGGTAGAACTAGTGACACCACTGACTACCCTCTTTAACAAATCATGGGAGAATGGGGTGGTACCTGAGGACTGGAGGAGGGCAGATGTGATTCCCCTTCACAAAAGTGGGAGCAAGGCAGAAGCAGGAAACTACAGACCTGTTAGTTTAACCTCAGTGATAGGGAAAATGATGGAATCACTTCTGAAGGAAAGAATTGTCGAATATCTAGAGGCCAGAGGGGCACAGGACCCAAGGCAGCATGGATTCACAGCAGGAAAGTCATGCCAGACGAATCTGATAGATTTCTTTGGCTGGGTGACCAAAGTAGTAGATCAGGGAGGGGCTGTGGACATGGCCTACCTAGACTTTAGCAAGGCATTTGACACAGTCCCACACAAAGATTAATATACAAGTTAGCCAGCCTGGGAGTGGGTCCCAAGATGACAGCCTGGGTAAAGAATTGGCTGGAGAATAGGACAGAGAGTAATAGTAAATGGAGTCCACTCTGAAGAAAGGGGGTTACTAGTGGGGCAATCGCAGGATTCATATTAGATCGGTCCTCTTCAATGCCTTTACAAGCGACGTTGCAGAGGGACTGGAAGGAAAGTATGTCTCTTTGCAGATGACACAAGATCTGCAACAGAGTTGATGCACAAGGTGGAGTGGAAAGGATGAGAAGGGACTTGGCAAGGTTAGAGGAATGGTCAAATGTATGGCAGCTTAGATTCAATGCTAAGAAGTGCAAGGTAATGCACCTGGGAAACAAAAACCCAGGGGAAGAGTACACAATGGGGGGTGAGATACTAACAACAACAAAAATGGAAAGGGACCTGGGGGTAGTCATATCAGATGACCTAAAGGTGGGCAAGCAATGTGAGAGGGCAGCAAGGAAGGTTGGGGATACTGGGATGCATTGGGAGGCATCACCAGTAGAAAACAGGAAGTTATTATCCCTCTGTACAGACAGCTAGTCAGACCCCATCTGGAGTACTGCGTGCAGTTCTGGAGACCCAATCTCCGCAAAGACATAGACAGGATGGAAGCTGTCCAGAGGAGGGCAACTAAAATGCGCAGGGTCTGCACCAGAAGACATATGAAGAGAGACTAAAGGAGCTTAATATGTATAGCCTCAAGGAAAGGAGGGAGAGGGGAGACATGATAGAAACTTTCAAGTATCTCAAGGGAATCAACAAAGTCCAAGAGGGTAGCATCTTTCAAAAAAAGAGGTGTGCAAGAACAAGGGGGCACAATTTGAAGATAGAAGGGGCGGCTCAGAGGTAATTTAAGGAAGTATTTTTTCACAGAGAGGGTTGTGGATGCATGGAATGGCCTTCCAGAGGAGGTTGTGGAGTCAAAAACAGTGGTGGAATACAAGCATGCATGGGACAGTCATAAGGCCATTCTAGGGGGTGGGAGTAGGAAGAAGTAGGCTGCTGGTTAACTAGGATCTGCAGCTTATCCATTAGGTAGGGAAATGGGCAGACTGGGTGGGCCAAGCGGTTCTTACCTGCCATAAAATTCTAGGCCTTGTAGCTGAGGAAATGGAAGAGGTTAAAGGGGAAAGAAATTTGTGGTAATTGGGCAGTTAGTAATGTTCCTAGTAACTGAAATGAAAAACCTGTCTCCAAATGGGCCACATTAACGGCACCTAAATAAACAGTGATGTGAAAAACTGGGTTACAAAAGCAAATAAATAAAATAAATAAATAAACATTTTGCACACAGTTCTCTTCATAGACTCAGTAATTTGGAAGTTTTACTATGTCATGGTTCTTGCATGGAATGCTAAGCATGAGCTATTGTCCTATCAGAACCATGCTCAGAGTTCTGTGCACAAACCGTGACATACTTAAAACTCCAGATCACTGGTTATATGAAAAGAACTGTAATGGAATGTTGCCCATAAAAAAACAAGACAACACAAAATACAGATTTTTGCATCACTTTTTATTCAGGTACAGTTACACATGTTAGGCTTATGGATGTAATTTCTGTAAATGTGAACATTATAAATAGCTGCAAATTAGAAATCATTGCTGTCTTCAAGCAGTTGTAAGTCACTTTGATCACTCCAACCCTATAGCAATGTATACTGAGAGCAAATGTACTGTGGAGTCACTGTCACCTCTCAAATCCTACACATTCTATTACACATCCATCCAATCATGGGGCACACAAAGAGGGATTATACTACACAGGATGCAGTAACTCTTCAGCTGGTACCAGTAGTAAAACTTCCGTTTCAAGTATGTCACAAGAACCAATGACTCTGGGTACCCAAGAATTACACTACAGTCCTGGTGTAAACCTGGTAGTTGCATTACCTGGGTTCTTTCAGTGGTGCACTTGATGGAAATTAGCAAGCTTGCACTGCCCCCATAAGACATAGTGTGCTAGCACAATTAAAAGAACTTGAAATCCAACAGGGACATGTTTGAAACACAACTGTAACCCAACTACAGTAATGGTAATCCAAAACTGGAAAAGTACAAAGGCCCCAGCCAGCAATGCCAGCTCTCACATGACCCACAGATGCAGCAGTTCAGTTCAGGCAGG
Source organism: Neoceratodus forsteri (assembly GCA_016271365.2). NCBI lineage: Eukaryota > Metazoa > Chordata > Ceratodontiformes > Ceratodontidae > Neoceratodus > Neoceratodus forsteri. The sequence continues at coordinate 758,157,021 of CM057455.1, read as the reverse complement.
GGACAGCACACAGAAGCCAGAAACAGGGCCCAGTGGCCTGGGGACAAAGCATTTCTGATTCCTTTGGCTGTCCTGCAGCAGCACAGCCCTTCTGGCTTGCCTCTCTCAGGGTACAGCCCTTCTGTCTAAGCTCTCAGTCACAGGAGCACTACACAGCAGCTTTCCAGTTCCCAGGGAGCCCAGACCTCAGGAGCAACACCCAAGGTCTGACTTTTTCTGGATCGAGAGTACCCCCATGCTCAGAGCACTTGCCTCCATGGCTCACTAGTCCCTATCCACCTCACTAGGTAAGGGCTAGCAGGCCTCTTACCTGACTCTGGAGCAACCAGGGTAGGATACAGGTCTCTGTCTCTATGCTGTACAGCTAAGTAGCATTGCTCTGCAGCAGGCTCATGCTCTAACAGTTTCCTCCTACAGGGGCTTGTCTGCCACAGTTTGTGAACAATACAAGCCCAGGATAAGGCTCACAGTTAGTTTACTGAATGAACCCTGTTGAGGGCTTGCAATATTGTTGCTCTGGCTAGGCTTCTCACTTGGTCTCACCAGCAACAGGACTGAACACCTCAGTGTCCCCTCAGACTGCCAAGAGCTCCTCAAGAGCCCAAAGAATTATTTCTCAAATTCTACTGCCTTGTCCTTTTAAATATTGAGGTGTCAACTAGATTCTACCCTGAGTTTAATTGTACATATAAACTATGTCTTCAAGTATTTTGACTCACCACTGTGAGTCATATAAAGCTTAGGTATTCTTCCTCTGAATACAGGGACTGATTTTATTCTGCCTGTTTCATTCAGAAAATTTACGAAACTGTCAATCTTCCTAACTTATTTAAATACTTCATCCCTAATTTGTGCAAGCACTTTAGCAAAGGTTCTCAGGCTTTGTGTTTTAAACAAAAAACAGACAAAATTAAGCACAGGCATGTGCTCTTTTACTTGGGCAGGTCCCTCACCATTGACTATCTTAGCATCTATTGTAAACATTGGCATTTCACCATCTGGTTTTCATAATGCACTTGGCCTAATAATCTGTATCAATTCTTTTGGATATAAATTTTATTTTTAATTTTAAACTTTTGTTTATTGGGTAACACAAAGAGCCAAAGGCCCTTTTTCATGTGGGATCAAGGTCAGTCAGGTGTTACATAACAATTAAACAGAAATACAATACTGTGTTAAATGTTGGGATGCACCATGATTTTGTGCATTAAGGAAAGGAAAGGGAACTTTTTAACCAGGAAAGGCACTCTAAGCTGGAGCTTGTTTCCAGGTGTGACCTGGGAGAAAAGAAAGTTAAGTGACTTGCTTAGGGTTACACAGTACGCAAGTGGGGCCTGATGGATTCAAACCCAGGTTTCAGGTTTGCAGCTCAGTACTTTTAACCACATAACTAAACCACATAAGTCATCAACACACGAGTTGTATTTTTGTTAAATTAATAACTGTAACAGTTTTGTATTTCTGTATACTGCTGTATCTTTTGTCAGACGTGCGAGAAAGGACTTGCCCCAGTCCACTTTCTACTTAAAATAAAACAAACAAACAAACAATCAAATGATGACAGTTCAGTAGTATGTATAGCTCTATAGCTGTAAAGACATTCTGTCATGAATGGCATCTACAGTTTGTGTTAATTTCTAGCTGTCGGTATACATTCTTTAAGCACATGGTTATATCTCTCAGCTTCAACATTTTTCCATGTATTGTACATGGAGGAATAAGTGTGCTGAATTGTCTTTCCTCCAAGGAAGCAGCAAAGGCAGCAGAAGTGAACTGTGATCTGTTATCTGGTAAAAGGTGGAGCGAGGTTCCATTTTGAACAAACACAAAAGAAGGAAATGAGGTAATTATACCAGTAGTGACTCAAGAAGCAAATGATACCTGTTTTTACTTGCTATAGTAGTCAGATATTATGATGGCATAATGGCACTTCCAAGATCCACATTTCAAAAGGACCCACAATATCCATGGTAATTTTATGTCAAGGTGCTTTTGGTCATTGTGCAGATTGCCTTGGTGTGTTGTTAGTCTTTGCTGTCTTATCATTTAGCTGATAAAACTGGCATAAAGAATGGTCAGTTAAAATAGAGCCTCTATTTTTTCCACCAGTACAGTTCCCAAAGCCATTGTTTAATATGTACTATGGCTTGATGGCTTTCATGTGCCAAAGAAAGCAGAATTAATTTGAGGGACATAGGAACCACCAAATGACTCATGCCTCCAAGGGCATAAAAGTCTTTCTCAAGCAGATAATTTCTCAGTGGAAAGTAAGTTGCCAATTCTGGTATCCCATTTTTGCATGATTTAGGCCAACATTATTCAATTTGATGTTGCAATTTGGTGAGCTGTAGACAGGATTGACATGCTGTAGTGAACTCAGCTGGCACCAAAACATGGCATATAGAAGAAATAACAGCCACCAGCTCAGGATACATGCTGTATATCCTGTGCTGAATCAACATTAGTCAGTAATGGTAACCATGACAGGCAATCAATAGTAACATTCTGAGATTCATGTCTATAGAGACAGTCATAAGTAAAGCAAAGGAGATGTCAGATCATTGTACAATGTGTAGGTCCGCAAAGATGAGCACAAACTAGTCAGTGATTGATGGTCTGTTCTCAACACAGCACGCCTCTTTTTCTACTGCTGAATATTTTCATTGGCAAACAATAAGGCACAGGAAGTCAAGACACAGTACTTTCTGTCCTATTCAGGTACCTGAGTCAATGCACCTAACCCCAGGCATTGACAGAAACAAAGTTCAAGTTCACATTTTATTTCATCATAAGTAGTGCAGTAAAGATATAAACATCATAACTTACAGACGTTAAAAAAAACTCAGTACAAATGCATACAAAGACAATCACTTAAAATATGTCACTTCAAGTGCAAATAAAAATCTCAGACTAATTTACAAAGTGCTTTCTGTGCAAACATTGCCATGGGACGTATATCTTTCTACAGTCAGAGAAAAGTAGTGACCCTATTAGGCTGTTTCTCTCTCTCCCTCTCTTCCTGCAGTTATCAATATCTAGAGGCAGTAGCCATTTCTGTCTTTTATTTTCCAACAGTTCATAGTCCTTAACCAACTGCTGTATTGTTAGTCTCTGTTCACAGTGGCACTTAATTTGCAAATTACCCTTTTACATCAGTGTTGCATAAGTAAAAAGTAATCAGTTACAGTTACTAGTTACTTTCAACTAAATGTAATCAGTTACAGTTACCTATTACTATTATATAAAAATAATTAGTAACTGTAACTGTAATGGATATTATTTTTCATATTACTTTATTTTACTTTTGATAATATGAGAATAATGGATACCCAGCTATCGGTAACAAGCTGGTTAGTTCATCGAGAGGTTGCCATGGTGACAATTTGAACTTGAGAGGTTTGGTTGCCATGGGCAACCTCAAGATGAATAAACCTAGCTAGTTACTGAAAGTTGAGTATCCATTGTTTTTATAGGTAGGATGGCAACTGCTAAAACGGATATTTAACACGTACTAATTGGGACACCTACTTTGTCTTTTACTCCACTGTACCTCTGTGTTTCTGTTGTTTTCACAACCATGGCCGCTTCCTGATTATATAACGTGCATGCACTAACACGTTCAATGTCGTTATGCTGTAGTAGCTACGTATCTAGTACAGCATAACAGCTATGATGATGTAGCTACTACAGCATAACACAATTTTGAAAGTGATGGATTTCTGCAATAATAACATTTTGAAAGTGATGAATTTCTGGGTAACAACGCTCCATCATGCACTATATCATTATATTTAATCACTGAGCATAGCTATGTGCTCATGAAACCCCAAGAAGTGTGTAAAAGAAATAAAACAGATTCCAAAGACAATGAATAAGTTAATTTATAATGCAGTACCCATTTGACTTTGCCAGCCACAACAATCTCTTTACATTTCCATGTATAAGCGCTCTATTAAAAAAACACTCAAACTCATACCCTGCATCTACTGCTGCCCTCCTCAATCTTTTCTGCCCACAGCTGAATCCTGACTTTGCCAGCCACAGCTCTCCCTGACCTTTTCATTTCCATAACACCCACCCTCCAACACACACACACACACACACACACACACACACACACACACACACACACCTTGCATCTACTGCCAGTGCACTTGACAATCTTTCCCACATAGCTGTATATCCTGACAATACCTGCCACAACTACCCCTTTACATCCCACCCTTACCCCACCACCACACACACTCTGCTGCATCTTCTGCACTTGGCCATCTTTCCTACATCTAGCCTTTATTCATCTCCTGACTATACAAGAGCCACAACTACCCCTTTAAATTTCCATAATAAAATCCCACCCTCACATAGCTCCCCCTACACTTGCAGACATGCACCCTGCAGGTCTACTGCCCTTCCTTGCCTTCGTGATCATTTCAATTGCATAATAGTTTTGTTTTCCTTTCCTAAATGTGTGTCATGGTTAAAGGAAATCTGATTTGTTGGGGAGACAAAATGTTATGTGTATTTGTGTATTCTATGCTCCTATTTGCACAATTGTTTTGTCTTGTTTTTACTTGAATGTGTATCATGAGTTTGTTGTAACCAAAGTTTGTACTCTATGCAACAAATGGGGACTTTGTGAGAGAACTTACAGTGGAGGAACCGCTGTCAGGGAGTGACCACCGCTCAATATGGCTCACATTGGATATGGGCAAGGAAGGAGTAGAATCTAGCACAAGAGTGCTGAACTTCAGGAGGGCCAACTTTGGGAGGATGGAGGAAGTGGTAAAAGGGTACCTGGCCAGAATTCAATCTAGTATGGACACTAACCAGAGGTGGGAGTTCATAAAGCTGGGGATAGTGGAGACAACCAAAACCTGCTGCAAGGCCCAGAGCAAGAATGCTAGGGCTAAGAAACTGAGCTGGTTGAATAAGGAGGTCATGGAAAAGGTAAGGAGGAAAAGAGCTGCATTTAGGAAGTATAGGAAAACAGGGAGAGGGGGAGGACAGGGAGGAGTACTTGATGGAATCGAAGGAGGTGACAAGGGCAATAAGGGGAGCCAAGGCATCTACGGAACTCAGGCTGGCACAAGGCATTAAGAAGGGGGAGAAGGACTTCTTTAGGTACATCAGGGAGAAAAGGAGCTGTAAGGACCACATAGTAAGGATTAGGAAGGAGGGGGGTTGGGTGGAAGCAGGGTGCGATAAGGCAGAAGCACTAAATGAAGAGGGGGTGACACCCAAGGGAGGAGAAATGGCAGAAATGGGGGGGTGACAGATGGGGAAATCATGGAAGGCAGAGTTTGGGAGGGTTTGAAGGCACTGAGGGAGGATAAGGCGCCAGGCCCAGATGGCATCCATCCCAGGGTACTGAAGGAGCTGGCAGAGGTCCTTGCAGGACCTTTTGGCAGACCTATTTAATGCCTCAGTACATTTGGTGTGTGTACCTCAAGACTGAAGGATGGCTCATGTGGTGCCCCTCCACAAAGGTGGCCCCAAGGATGAACTGGGAAACTACAGACCAGTGAGCCTCACACCCATCGTGGGTAAGATAATGGAGACTATCCTGAAGGAAAGGCTGGTGGCCCTCCTAGAGGCCAAAGGGACTACAGGACAGCAGACAGCATGGCTTCATACGGGGCAGATCCTGCCAAACCAACCTGGTGGGGTTCTATGACTGGGTAACTAGGCAACTGGACAGGGGCCATGCAGTGGATGTCCTGTATCTGGACTTCAGTAAGGCATTCGACTCGGTGCCGCATGGAAGGCTGGGAAGTAAGTTAGTAGACACAGGGGCAGGTGCAAAGCTGGTGAGATGGGTAGGGAACTGGCTTCAGGGAAGACAACAGAGGGTTGTGGCGGGTGGGGAGCTCTCACACCCAAGGGTAGTGACGAACGGTTTTCCACAGGGCTCAGTGTTGGGACCAGTGTTGTTTGGGATATTCATTGCAGACATATCATTGGACAGCAAGAGCAAGATTAGTCTGTTTGCTGATGATACCAAGGTAGGAGTAGTGGTGGATGACCTAGGGGGATGGCAGGGGTTACAGGATGATCTGACAAAGCTTGAAACCTGGTCAGACACCTGGCAACTGGGGTTTAATGCCAAAAAGTGCAAAGTGCTGCATTTTGAGATAAAGAACCCAAGGAGGAGTTACCAGCTGGGGGGAGTGCATGGGACAGCCATAAGGCAATTCTAGGGGGTTGGGGTAGAAAGATGTAGGCTGCTGGTTAACTAGGATCTGCTGCTTATCCATTAGGTAGGGAAATGGGCACACTGGGTGGGCCAAGCTGTCCTTATCTGCCGTCAAATTTTATGTTTCTATGTTTCTATGAGTGCAGCTAACCCAGACAGAGGAGGAAGAGAAGAATCTGGGGTGCTCATTACAGGGTCAATGTACAACTCGGCACAATGTAGGAAGGCAGCTGCAAAGGCCAACAAAATGTTGGGTTGTATTGCAAGGGGTACATCCTCGAGGAGGGAGGAGGTGATTCAGCCACTGTATAGGTCATTAGTTAGACCGCACCTGGAGTACTGCATGCAGTACTGGTGCCTGTATCTGAAGAAGGACATTAAGTTACTGGAGGGGTTGCAGTGCAGGGCGACAAAGATGATCAAGGGGCTGTGGGACTTATCATACGAGAGGAGGCTGAGGGAGCTGAACATGTACTCACTGGAGGAGAGGAGGGACGGGGGGACATGATTGAAACCATTAAGTACATGAAAGGAATAAACAAGACAGGTACAGAGGGGCTGTTCAAAGTATGGGCAGGGAGGGACACCAGGGGCCATGATATGAGACTGGAGGGAGGAAGGTTCAGGAGGGAGATAAGGAGACACTTTTTTACAGAGAGGGTGGTGGCTGGGTGGAATGCGTTACCTGTAGAAGTGGTATCCAGTAGAACAGTGGACTGCTTCAAAAGGGGATAGGACAGGACAAGGGGGAGGGTCAATGAAGGGGAAGGGTGGAAGGGAGGGGCAGCTACAGAATAAGGGGTGCTAGCTGCACATTCAAGCAGACTTGATAGACCTCTAAGCCTTTATCTGCTGGCAAATTTCGTATGTTCATATGTAACCATATGCTTATACTCAGGACAACTTTGTAACAGCTTTTATCGTCCTAAAAGTTATCTCCTGATAAAAATTAAAAAAAGTTATCTATCTATCTATGATCTTCTCTCATTTCCCCACAGCAGCCTGAATCCTAACTTTTCCATTGCTTGCCACAGGTCCACCCCACATCAGATACAATAAATCCCACCAGCACACACCTGCTTACACAAACACACAATTTAAACACTATTTCCCATGGCTGAATCTTGACTTGCCACTGACATTAAGACATAGTTATAATTATAACTATGTCTGCCATGACTATTATGCCACTGCCAGTATGCCACAACAGAAGTCAGACAGTGTCACAATCAAATTATCACACAACACAACACACATGTTGCACTCCAGTGCATCCCTTTGATGAGGATTTTCTTTGAGATGGGTCGGGTGATGGTGACATACCTGGCAAGTGGGCGGGCGGATGGATGATCAAGCGACCTGCTGTGGCAGTTCGGTGCATGTGGTGTTGGTAGAAATAGTCACTGAGCCCTGCCTGCATATGGACTACTTGCCTTTTCCCTACAATGGCTAGGCTGGCCCTGATTCCCTTGGGGTTCACAATGGCTACTATAGAGGGCCACGACTGACAACATGCAGTGGTGAAGAAATTGTAAATCAACTGGCCAATCTGTTGCTTCATCATACAAATTTTAACAATTCTTATAGTGATTCATAGCTGTACCATGTAGCGGTGCATAAGTAGTATAATTTGTATATCAAATATTGCATAATTATATATTTAATAATAAACTAACAAATAAAATGATGTTTTCTGAGTTTTATTTGTACAGCACATGTTACAGATATAGAACAAAATAATAATATTAAATGCTTACTAAAAACAGAAAATAGAGTTAGAATCGATGTTTCAATCATGGGTTTTCTTCAGGAATTATCTAAAAGAGAAAAATACAGGTAAAGGAAATAAGAGAAATATATGTGAGGAAAGAAAATTGGGGGAGGTTGTAGGAGAATAGTGATAATAGATAAGGAAAAAATAGAATCTGGAAAATGAAAAGGTGATGATAGGTATGAAAAGGCATAGTAGAAGTGAATGAGCTGAAAATGCTCCTGTCTTGTGGAGTTCCACAGGGCTTGATCCTGTCAATGATGTTGTTCGCAGTGTATATGCTGCACTTGGGCAAGATCATTTGACAATACAGTGTGGAGTTTCACTGCTACACAGATGATACCCAACTGTATTTGTCATTTGCTCCCAGAACATCAGGAGCCATGGATGTGCTTAACATCTGTTTGGTTAAAATCAACGACTAGATGGGTTCCAGCTGGCTTAGACTCAACCTGGCTAAGACAGAGGTGCTGGTGATCATGTCTGGTCGCGGGCGTGGTGGGTTGCTGTCTGGGGTTGATTCTGTTCTTGTACTGGGTTCTACTCCACTGACAGCTTTCCTGAGGGTGCGAAATCTGGGCATAATCCTTGACAGCAGGCTGACCTTTGAAGATCAGGTGTCATCTGTTGTCAGTAGTGGTTTTTACCATCTATGGAACATTGTCCAGATTAAGCCCCTCGTTCCACCCGAGAACCTGCCAACACTAGTGCACACCTTTGTTTCCTCCAGACTCAACTATTGTAGTGCTCTTTACTTCGGGGTCATGGGAGGGACCCTCCACAGACTGCATCTAGTGCAGAATGCAGCAGCTTGGCTTCTGACTTGCCTTTCTAGGTTTAGTCATGTGACCCCTGTTCTGCATGCTCTGCACTGACTGCCAGTCAGGTGGAGGGTCCTTTTCAAGGTGGGATTTCTCACCTACAAGGCCCTAAATGGACTGGGACTTGGCTATCTGTTAGAGCTCCTGACACCGGTGACCTCTGCCCACTCCCTCCATGCCTCTTTGAGGGGCCTCCTGGCTGTTCCTAGGGTATGGCTTAAGACTTCTGGATATCATGCTTTTAGCATTTCTGGGCTGTTCCTGTGGAATGCATTACCATCTGCAGTCCAGGAGGCCCCTTCGGTAGAGGTGTTGAAGCAGAGGCTGAAGGCACACCTTTTTGGCCTGGCTTTTAATGAATTCTGAATTCTAACATACTGTCCAGTCCCTGTTTATGATATTTTATCAGCTTTTAAGTGTCTTATATTCTAGTTACTTTAAACTGCATTAATGTTATTTTATATTTATGCATTGTATGTTTATTCTATTTTTCTGTGAGGCACCCAGAGCATCTGGGAATGGGCGCCATAAAAATAAAACTTGCCTTGCCTATTTATACCCATGATCCCTTGCACTTACACTGACTACTATGGGAGTCTCTGATGCAGTATATATATATATAAAATTCGGTTATCGTTTGAGGAGCAGCACACGCATGGAGTGTAGAGATTTGGAAGCGTAGAGGGGAGCGGGTCAATGTCAACTCGCTCTTGTCTCTTCGCTCCGCGTCAACTCGCTCCCGACAACTCGCTCCTGACTCAATTAGCTCCTGCACTATACGCTCCTTGCAGTTTCACTCCCATTACAAAATGATCGCTTTTACCTTGTACCCTTTACATCTGATCCCTAAATGGCCAGGGTTCCAGTCAGAATCACCACACAGTAAAAGTAATCAAATTAGTTAACCATTTCCACGTGCATAAAAAAAAAAACTAGTGCTTTATTAAATGATTAAAAGATAAGTGCTGTATTTCATATGTTGCAGTTATGGAATACACAGCCGATGTCTGCGTCTTCTTTTTTTATTTCCTTTCACTTTGGATCCGCATCTACAACGGCAATCGAAAATCAGTTTCACAATGTGCCCAGTTCTGCATGTCATAGACTGTCACATACACAGTGGCAGAAATTGCAGACCTAAAAATAGTAATAAATGAATGAAAGTCCGACTACACACATAAATACATTGAAGAAAATTTAAAAAAAGACACAGATCGCCAGAAATAATTTTTTATTTCATTACATTTCACCACATTACTAAGAGAATATCAGCAGATTGTGCTTGACATGTGCAGAGTTCTCAAAGAAACACTCCTTGTATCTTTAAATATTACAGGATCAAAACACTGCACTGATACTTTAACAATGCTGCCAATAAAAATGTGGGTGTCTGTCATACATTCACACAACATTACAGTATGATGTGTACAGTGCACTTAGAAGGTCCAGCATGACTGCATCGGGGATAAAACAGGCTGCCCACCACTTTGACAGATCAGCCAGGCAGTTTGCAATTAACTCCCGCCACAGTACAGTGAGAGCTCCACCTCTAGAGTGACTCGCTAGTATGCCGTCACTTCTGAGCAGAAACTGGAGCTCATGAACAAGCCTGGCATGAGCGTGCACACTGACAACAAGGAAGAAATATGTAAAAACCCGCGGGATAAAAAAATGGAATAAAAAATGGCACACTGCGCAGAACTGGATGAAAATGGACAGCCTCCAAAGCTTTTGTTGCTGAAGTGTAGAGCTGAGGGTCCTCATCCACAAAATCTTCAACTTCACCAATGTACTGTTGACGTGCTTGCTGAACCTCTGTAGTATAATCATATATTATAATAATAAGCACAAGCCTGTGTTACTGCAGCACATGATCGCATCATGGGAGTGAAAAGACGCGGAGCGGAAAGGTGGTAGGGAGTGAAAATGACAGGAGCGTACTGTAGGGAGCGGATTTTCGGGGGACGAATTGTCGGGAGCGAATTGACGTGCTCCCAAGGAAACCTGTGGAGGTGGTGTTATGAGGACTCCTTCTGTCAGATAAGTTGATTGCTGTGATAGGTTAAGGAACCCCCCCCCCGGACTTTGTCTCTCTTCTTTTCCCATTTTTCAAAATAAATCTACTGCAGTAGTACCCTTCTATCTCTTTTCTGGTCCCCCCTGGACTACATTTCACCATCTACCATAATGGGGTGGCCTCCTATTATGGTATTCTCATCTTTCCTAACCCCTCTAAGTTACCCTTTAGTCCATGAGGTGGGTGAAGAGCTAATTTTCTAGTAATGGTGGACTATAATAAGGTGACAAAAGGCATGGCTGGCTATGTCCTTCATCTGCCACTTTGTTTTTCTTTCTAGTTATGGAACCAGTATATTCGGTAAATAATAATAATATTTAGCTGAACACTTTGGTACTGTTGTAATTCTCTGAAGGAGGTACCTTAGTGAAACAAACAAGAAATACATTCCCTACCCTTTTTTTCCCCTCTGTTGTTATGTGCACAAAAGGTTGCATATCTCTACCCTTCTATCATCTGAGTTTAGCAAGGCTTACCGGGACATACTTTGTTCATGAGGGTTTTGCTTTTCTAGCTGTACTCTCCCAGTCAATCTCCAGATCATTGGAGTAATGGTGTAATACCGAAATGTTGGGACATTTTTTTTTTATCTCCTCTAGCACCTGGCCTGTGTGGCACAAGTGTTCGTGGGGGGGTCTCTTCGTACAAGGTGCTGGTAAAATGAGCAGGGCATTTCCTGCACTTGTACACCCTGCATTCTTGAAAGTAGACCGCCGTCACATGCTTCGCTCGCCTATTCGACGGTAAGCACTTCTTGCACTCATTAAAAATAAAGAAAGAGAACATCTGGAGACTCATAAAAAAAAAAAAAGAATAAGAAAGGGGAAACAGAAGCAAGGTGTGTCCAAACAAATTGAATCGTATGGCGGGCGTAGTTGTGGCATGTAGGGGTAACCCATAATAATATTAATAGCCCATAATTTTCACAGCGCCCGGGTGCATTGCTAGGTGACAGAACTCTTTTTACTTTGCAATGTACCTGGCTGTTTTATGCTTGGGATTAACCGAGGTGTTTTTATTTTTAGCATACAGAAGCACAAATAAGACAGAAACATACCTGAAAGAGTTGTTTAGCTAGAAGGCAGAAGCAGAATGCAAGGATGGTTCTTAGGGACCAGCGGACCCTTGTTGGGCTATTCTTATAGTCTTTGCATGTAGTGAGGTCACATTTAGAGGGCATGGTCATTACATTAAGTGACCCTTAAGTATGCACATTCTTTTATGCCTTAGTAAGTGTTCTTGTATTATATAATATGGATGATTTCTATGAAACAATAAAAAACTATTTTTATGGTCTCTGTTGATACCCCAAATAACTGTATTAGTATAGTTCTCTATTGTATTAGTGGTAGGGGATGGATCAGATGACCTGTGATGTCATCCTGTTGGCATTATAAATTGAGAAAGACTAGCAATGCTAGTCAGGTAGGTCTGGTACACAGAGGACAGTGGTCCTGTTGTTCTGCTGGTACCACTCTGTGGCAGTACTTTAGTTTGAAGTACTGAAGCTCTGCAAGAGAATGGTTGATTTATTTTCTTTCATTTTGAAGTAATTTTGTTTTATTTTTATTTTCTTATGAAAATAAAAACTTAGCCACACAAAGTTTATGTGCGTGAATGTATCTTTTGAGTTTTTATGTTGTCACTCCACAACCTCTCTCTGACAGTTGGTGGCAGTGGTGGGATTCTGGTCATCCAAGGAATCGTGGGGGAGATCAGACAGTACCAGTCCTGGTATGAGTGACAACGATGGCAACCAGGACAAATAAGAAGCTTGGTGCTGTTACCCATTCCCAGACCAATATGACAGGGGAGACCCTGTTTACTGGCCTTCCAGATGTCAAATGGAAAATGCCTAAGGAGACACCAGTGGATTATAAGGATGAAGAGGTACAGCAGGAGAGATGCCTAGAGACTGGTGACCTGGCCCCAGAGAACATCAATGAATTACTACATTGGCTAGCTGTTCACCAAATGGAGATCAAGTGACAGAGAGACCTTGATGCCCAGGAAAGGGATCAGGATTGAAGAAGACAAGATGCCAGGTGGGCCGAGACATTACAATTATTGCAGAATCTAGGTGTGGGTCATGGACCTGGAGGTGGACAACCTACTAACAACCCAAAAGACATAAAGCTATCACACATGTTGCCCATGGATGACATAGAGGCATACTTAACCACGTTTGAAATGGTGGCCAAGGCACGTGACTGGCCAAAACCCTAGTGGGTTGTGAGACTTGACCATATTTAGCTGGTAAAGCACAACTGGCCTACGGTAATATGGACCCTCATCTGGCAGATGACTATGACCTGGTTAAACAGGAAATATTAAAGAGATATGATATAAACTCAGAGACTTACCAACAGAGATTCTATGCCTTAAAACACAATCCACAAGACCCCCCCCCCCAAGAGAGACTTATATTAGGTTAAGAGAACTTTGCCTAAAATGGATTGTTCCTGAAGGGAAATCGAGAATGGACATAACAGAAATGTTTGTACTAGAATAGTTCTTACAGGTATTGCCTACTGACATCCAAGTGTGGATTAAGGAACACAACCCTGAGTCCGTGGAAATGGCTGTAACATTGACTGAGGACTTTCTAGCTGCCCATCAGCCCTATAGAAAAGGTGGCAATTGGACGTATGATTCTACAGCCAAATCTACAGTGGTAAGAAGCCCACAGGCTATACAACCAAAACAATATGAACTCGATAAAGGGAAGAGAACATTGTCTAGTGATGTGATATGCCATAATTGTAAAGGTAGGGGGCACATCGCTAGATTCTGTCCCTCTCGAAAAAGTGATGGGACTCATTTAGCTTTGCTGAACTCTAATTATATAACAACAGTGGTACAATTAGAAGGACAAAAGGTATTGGGATTGATTGATTCTGGTAGTAAAAATACCTTGGTTCGGAAGGATTTAATAACTGATGGGAACAAGGAAGCCCCTATAAAAGTTGTATGTGTTCATGGGGACAGTCATCAATATCCCACTGTTAATATACCTCTAGAGGTACAAGGAAAATGATCGATAGTTATAGCAGGCTTAGTACCCAATCTACCAGTTCCAGTAGTACTGGGACATGATTTTCCTGAGTTTAACTCCCTGTTGATAAGTACTGGTAATATTTCTGCAGTGGCTACCCGATCTCAGAGCCAGAGGGAGATACCACTTGGGGAGGTGTTCCCATTTGATGGGGGAATTTATGGGGAACCTGGGAAGGTTAAAAAGTCAGATAAAGAAAAGAAAAGAAAAGAAATGGAAACAAGAGCGATATGGGTTACCAAAAAAGACTTTACAGTTATATGTTAAAATTGATAAGAGGGAGCAGCAACAAAAAGATGAATCGTTAAAATCTTTTTTTCAACAGGTGGGACATGTGCAAAAACCCGGGATACCTTCTATATAGCTTGAAGGGGATTTATTATACTGGGTATGTGTGAATCCTACCACAGGTGAAAAGAAGAACAACTTCCAGTGCCCTAGTGCTATAGACAAGAAATACTGGCCTTAGGCCATGGTATACCTTGGGCAGGTCATACTGGGAGAGATAAAACCACAAATAGATTTTACAAAGATTCTTCTGGCCAGGAATTCATGAAGATATAGCCCAGTATTGTCAGACCTGTCCAGAATGCCAATTGATAGCACAGAAAAAAAAAGGATATGGTCCCTTTAGTACCCCTACCCTTGGTAACAACCCCATTTGAGAGGATTGGAATGGATATTGTGGGGCCCCTGGATAAGAGTTGTAAGGGGAATAGATTTATCCTTGTAGTCTGTGGCTACACTACCAAATATCCTGAGGCTATCCCAATGAGATCTGTTACCACCACTCGGATAGCAGAAGAGTTGGTCAAGCTATTCAGTCGGGTAGGAATCCCCAAAGAGATTTTAACAGATAGAGGGACTAACTTTAATTCAGAACTGTTGAAAGAATTGTACCAACTATTGAGAATTGTGGCCTTGAGAACATCACCCTACCATCCCCAGACAGATGGGTTGGTAGAGCAATTTAATTAAACATTAAAAACGATGATAAAAAAATTCATTCAAGAAGAAGGGAAAGAGTGGGATAAATATCTTCCCTTTCTGTTGTTTGCTTATAGAGAGGTCTCCAAGCCTCCACTGGGCATTCTCTTTTTTCTCTCTTACATGGTAGAACCCCCAGAGGGATTTTAGATGTGGTCAAAGAATGTTGGGAGGAGGGGAAAGATTTGAAATCTCCAGGCATTGCCCAATATATGAGGCAATTGAGACAGAGATTGGTTACCTTTGCCAACAAAGCTCATGAAACGGGTGTTGAAGCACAAAAAGGGCAGAAACACAATTATGATAAAGGCACCAACATAACCAAACAGTTCCAGACAGGAGACAAAGTATTATTTTTGTTACCTTCATCTACCCATAAGCTGCTTATGAAGTGGCAGGGCCCCTATACAGTACTTCGCCAGACAGGCCCAGTGACTTATGAAATAGACTCTCCAGATAGGAGAGTAAAAAAAAAAAGATCTACCATGTCAATTTATTAAAAAGGTGGCATGAGAGATCTGAGGCAGGCCTCCAGATGATAGTGATGCCTGATATAAAACAGACCAAAATGGATTTAGCCTATGGTCGTTTAGAGGAAGTACAGGGAATAGAATAGAAGAAATAACTATGAACACAGAACTGACAGGTCAACAACAGAGGGAGCTGCAGAGTCTTGTAAAAAAATGTTGTACCTCGTTTACTAGTACTCCAGGGTTGGCAAAGGGGGTAGAACACAAAACTAAGACATCTGCTGGTCCCATCAGGAAGAAACCATACCACCTTCCTGAAAGAAGTGAGGCACTAGTTCAGAAGGAACTCTAGAACTTAAAGAACTTAGTCATTATTGAACCTTCCCAAAGTCCTTGGGGATCCCCTGTAGTGATTGTCCCAAAGAAGGAGGGAGGCATCTGACTGTGTTTAGATTTTTGAGGATTAAATCAGGTCTCACAGTTCGATGCTTACCCTATGCCAAGAATAGATGATGTTATCGATAAAGTGGGAAATGCCAAATATATTTCAAAGTTGGATCTGACCAAAGGTTACTGGCAGATCCCATTGGCAGAAGATGCAAAAGAAAAAACAGCCTTTATTACTTGCATGGGCTTGTATCAGTTTAAAACCATGCCCTTTGGACTTCATGGAGCTCCAGCGATGTTCCAACGGTTTATGGACCAGGTGCTGGCACCTCATTCTAATTTTTGTGCAGCCTTCCTGGATGATATTGTTGTGTTCAGTCCAGATTGGGAAACTCATATGAAACACTTAGAGGCAGTGATTAGGTCTATCCAATGAGCAGGCATGACCATCAATCCTACAAAGTGCACATTGGTGATGCGAGAACCCGATATCTGGGTTTCCTGTTAGGGAATGGTCTGATCAAGCCTGAGATCAGTAAGATAGAGGCTGTTGCAAAATGCCCTGTACCTAATACCAAGAAACAAGTACGTTCGTTTCTGGGATTAGCAGGTTATTACAGAAGGTTTATTCCTAATTTTGCAGCAGTAGCCACTCCACTTAATGAACTCACAAAAAAAAAATATGGAAGTCAAGTTAAATGGACGCAAGAATGTGAACAAGCTTTACTTCAGATCAAGGCGGCATTATGTTCTTCCCCAGTGTTACGTAGTCCAAATTTTCAATATCCATTTGAAGTGTATTCAGATGCTTCAGGTACTGGCATTGGGGCAGTTCTGAGCCAAACTATCAATAGGGAAGAACATCCCGTAGTATATATCTCAAGAAAACTTCATGATAGGGAACAAAGATACTCTACAATAGAACAAGAGTGTCTGGCCGCTAAATGGGCAATAGAAACCCTTAGATTTTATCTGTGGGGAGCACCATTTACCCTCATTACAGATCATAATGCACTCTGTTTTTTTATCACAGATGAAAGATAAGAATAATAGAGTGATGAGGTGGTATCTCGCTCTACAGCCGTATAAATTTGCAGTAAGCATAGGGCAGGTACTAAACATGTCAATGCAGATTTTCTTTCCGGACATGGGGCGGATGGCATAAGTAATTTGGAGAGAATCCATATATGTAAAGAGTAGATAAGACATCCCAGGGAGATTTTGTTAAGCAAGAATGTAACATGGTGAAGATGTGAGTATTAATCACCTTGTTGTTTGTCTTATTTTTGGGTGCCCTGGGGTGGAGCTTCTTAGAGAGGGTGGGTGGAAGCTCCATCCTGTCCTTTGTATTAGGGTAGGATGTCTTGAAAAATCAGTTTTTAGAATGTTCTCCTCTGTTTTTTCACTGAACCTTGGAGGGTGTGATAGGTTAAGGCCCCCGGACTTTGTCTATCTTCTTTTCCCATTTTTCAAAATAAATCTACTGCAGTAGTACCCTTCTATCTCTTTTCTGGTCTCCCTGGACTACATTTCACTTTCTGCCATAATCGGGTGGCCTCCTATTATGATATTTTCATCTTTCCTAACCCCTCTAAGTTACTCTTTAGTCCATGAGGTGGGTGAAGTGCTAATTTTCTAGTAATGGTAGAATATAATAAGGTGATAAAAGCCATGACTGGCTATGTCCTTCATCTGCCACTTTGTTTTTCTTTCTAGTTAAGGAACCAGTATATTGGGTAAATGATAATAATATTTAGCTGAACACTTTGGTACCGTTGTAATTCTGTGAAGGAGGTACCTCAGTGAAACAAACAAGAAATACATTCCCTATCCTTTTTTTTCCTCTGTTGTTACGTGCACAAAAGGTTATGTATCTCTACCCTTCTATCACCTGAGTTTATCAAGGCTTACCAGGACATGGGTTGTTCATGAGGGTTTTGATTTTCTAGCTGTACTCTCTGAGTCAGTCTCCAGATCATTGGAGTAATGGTGCAGTACCAAAATGTTGGGATATTTTTTTTATTATCTCCTCTAGACCCTGGCCTGTGTGGCATGAGTGTTCGTGGGGTGGTCTCTTCAAACAAGGTGCTGGTAAAATGAGCAGGGCTTTCCCTGCACTTGTACACCCTGCATTCTTGAAAGTAGACTGCCGTAGCATGCTCCGCTCACCTATTCGGTGGCGAGCACTTCTTGCACTCATTAAAAATAAAGAAAGGGAACACTCAGAAATTCATAAAAAAAATGAAAAAACAAAAAGAATGGGGGAAACAGAAGCAAGGTGTGTCCAAGCAGTTTGAATCATATGGCGGGTGTTGTTGTGGCATGTAGCGGTAACCCATATTAATAGCCCATAATTTCCACAATGCCCAGATGCATTGCTAGGTGACAGAACTTTTAACTTTGCAATGTACCTTGCTGTTTTATGCTTGGGATTAACCAAGGTGTTTTTTTTTTAGCATGCAGAAGCACAAATAAGACAGAGTCATACCTGAAAGAGTTGTTTAGCTAGAAGGCAGAAGCAGAATGCAAGGATGGTTCTTAGGGATCAGGGGCCTTGTTGGGCTATTTTTATAGTCCTTGCCTGTAGTGAGGTCACATTTAGAGGGCGGAGTCATTACAGTAAGTAACCCTTAAGTATGTACATTCTTTTATGCCTTAGTAAGTGTTCCTGTATTATATAATATGGATGATTTCTATGACACAATAAAAAAAATATTTTTATGGTCTCTGTTGATGCCCCAAATAACTGTATTAGTATAGTTCTCTTTTGTATTAGTGCTAGGGGGTGGATCAGATGACCTGTGATGTCATCCTGTTGGCATTATAAATTGAGCAAGTCTAGCAATGCTAGTCAGATAGGTCTGGTACACAGAGGATAGTGGTCCTGTTGTTCTGCCGGTACCACTCTGTGGTAGTACTTTAGTTTGAAGTACTGAAGCTCTGCAAGAGAATGATTGATTTATTTTCTTTCATTTTGAAGTAATTTTGTTTTATTTGGATTTTCTTATGAAAATAATAACTTAGCCAAACAAAGTTTGTGTGCGCAAATGTATCTTTTGAGTTTTTGTCTTGTCACTCCATACCCACTCTCTGACAATTGCCTTAAGTGAACTAGTGCCTGGTGAGGCTGCAATAAACCGGAGGACTATCGTGAGTACCAGGGCCCAGTCACCTGATTACTCGGGGGTTGTCCCCCTATTCCTGGACTTTCCTGCAAGGGGTACCAGTGATGTCTCTCAGAGAGCAGATGTTGCCTTCATTGCCTGAGGGCTGTCTGGGGCTCTAGCTGGAGGGTGGGAACTGTCCGGGGGCTGAGTCTCGAGGGGTGCCTGGGTTTGGGATGCTCACCTTTGGGGGCAGGTGATCTGGGACCCTGGTCTCAAATTTTGCCTGTGGCCTGTGTGTTGCCCTGGGTGTCCTTCATGGTGGTGGTGGTCACCTGGGGGTGAATGTACATGGTCGGCGGGTTAACTCTAGTGCGGCTCTGAAGAAAGACGGGGATTTCATTGGAGTGAGGTGATGAAGAGCAGCTCCTGTTATTTAGCACATTATTTGCTGGACTGCAATCTGGACAAGATTTCGACTTAAAATTATGTGGAGATTCTGAGGCAGTGAGAGTGCCTATTCTTACTTATATTTCTTTGAGTTAAAGTATGTATACTGGCAAAGTTGCAAAAGTGGGAGTTTTGTGAACTTTTATCAATTTTGTCGGTGAAGGTGAGAGCTTCACCAGCATGTAAAATTTTCATTTTTCTGAGACTTGGCATACTTCAGTTAGCCTGCTGCAAAGACTGACATTTCCCGGAAAACTACAAAAAGAACTGATTATAATCCCAGTATTATTTGTGATTTATTATTTTGTTAATTGTGTTTATAGTTTTGTGTAACAGGGTTTTTTGTTGCTGTTATTTTGTGGCGGGTTGAGGGTATAACTGTTGATTGTATAGTGTATGTTTGAGTGTGTGTGGATGTGAGTGTGATTCGTTGTAGTGTGTTATTGTCTGCTGTTGTAGCTATTCTTAGCTCATTATGTGCTGGCAGAGGTCGTTGATGGTCAGACACTACTCTTCCATCAGGCTTAGGGACCTCCACCCTTTTAGCTGTCCTGCCATCTGCTGATGTATATAGGCATTGCTGTGTGCTGGAGACAGCTAGAAGGAAGAAGAAGTGGGGTAGAACTGGGCCTGGTGGGAGCGTGAAGGGGGAAGGACGGATTGGGGTCATGGGGACAAGGAGACACCCTGGGGTGAAATGGGTCCAGGAAAGGGGTCCTCCTTCTCTGGTTCCCATACCCAAGGGTTCCACTTTAGGTGGGCAAGTTGTGCAGCTACCGTATCTACCTATCATACTCAGGCTGTGTTGTGCAATGCCAGGTCTATTAAAAACAAGACAACTGTAAATGCTGATCTTAGAAACATAGAAACATAGAATTTGATGGCAGATAAGGACCGCTGGGCCCACCCAGTCTGCCCATTTCCCTACCTAATGGATAAGCTGCAGATCCTAGTTAACCAGCAGCCTACTTCTTTCTACCCCTACCCCCTAGAATTGCCTTATGACTGTCCCATGCATGCTTGAATTCAACCACTGTTTTTGACTCCACAGCCTCCTCCGGAAGGCCATTCCATGCATCCACAATCCTCTCTGTGAAAAAATACTTCCTTACATTACCTCTGAGCCACCCCCACCCATCTTCAAATTGTGCCCCCTTGTTCTTGCACACATCTGTTTTTGAAAGATGCTACCCTCTTGGACTTTGTTGATTTCCTTGATGTACTTGAAAGTTTCTATCATGTCCCCCCTCTCCCTCCTTTCCTCTGGGCTATACATATTAAGCTCCTTTAGTCTCTCTTTATATGTCTTCCGGTGCAGACCCTGCACCATTTTAGTTGCCCTCCTCTGGACAACTTCCATCCTGTCTATGTCCTTACAGAGACTGGGTCTCCAGAACTGCACACAGTACTCCAGATGGGGTCTCACCAGCTGTCTGTACAGAGGGATAACAACTTCCTGTTTTCTACTGGTGATGCCTGTCCCTATGCATCCCAGCATCCCCCCAGCCCTCCTTACTGCCCTCTCATATTGCTTGCCCACCTTTAAGTCATCTGATATGATTATCTTGTGGGTACAACTGACCTGACTTGCATCACTGAGACCTGGCTGGATGAAAATACTTGCCCAGTTTTGGAATCAGCAGTTCCAGCTGGGTACTCAGTGATACACTGCCCAAGGGAGGATCATAGGGGCAGGGGTATAGCCATCTGTTTTAGGTCAGAGCTGGGCCTTGTGGACACCCTGGTGGGGGTAACCAGATCCTTTGAGTGTATTGTGGGTGCAGGTGTAAGTTGCAGGATACTTCTCATCTACCTTCCACCCGGGGGTGAGAAGGAATTCCTGTAGGAAGTCACAGACTTCATCGTTGATATGGTGTTGGAATCCTCCAGATGGTTGTTTCTGGGGGATTTCAATGCCTGGTTCAATGATGAACTCTCACAATTTGGACAGGACTTCCTCCAACATATGATCTCATTGGGCCTTACACAGGTAATTACCTCTATGACCCACAATCATGATCACACGTTGGATCTGGTATTCCTACTGGGCATGGAGATCACCAATCTGGTGGTGGAGCCAGTTGGATGGTCAGACCATCATACCATAAGGTTCAGTTTCCAGGATCCCCCAATAGACCTGCTCCTACAGAGATGGTCCAATACTGCCCCCTTTAAAGGGTGTGACTCCAGGTGGTCTAATGGCACTGCTGGACCTATCAGGTGTGTTGATTGTAAGCTTGGAGCCAGGGGACATCTTAATTGCCAATAAAAAGGCAGTGATGGAGGCCTTGGACTCCTTAGCTCCTGTCAGTGTTTGCTCCCTCACTCATTGCCTAAGGCCCCCCTGGTTTGATGGGACTTTGAAGGAGTTGAGATGAGGGGGGTCGCTGGTTAGAAAGATACTGGCGGAAATCAGGCCTGGCTGATGACAGACTTAGATTGATGGCTCATTACAAGGACTGTCAATCAGCAGTCTCCCTTAAGAAGTCAGAGTTCCTATCCAAGGATATTGCCGCTGTACAGAATCGACTGGCTCAGCTGTTCTGGAATATCGACAGATTGTGCAATCAGTCTGTCTTCAGGCCCAGAGAGTGTTTTCACAAAGTAAGCGTGATGAGTTCACTCGCTTTTTTGCAAATAAGGTTGCCACTATCAGGTCTGGGATCCATCCAGCGCCCTTACTGGGTGTTGTAGAGGTTGGCAGGAGGTTGCAGGTGCCCAATATGACAGGTATGACTTTGGTCTGTTGGCAATCACTGACAGTGTGAGGATCATTCAGAGTATGCGACCAACCAACTGTAATCACACATGCCCCCACAATGCAAAGCATCATGGGCTGCATATACAAATCACCACAGAATATTATGCTGGTTCAACTTTAAGCAGAAATGCATGGTGCGGAAAGGTATCTCACACAGTTTGCAAAGAGGGCCAACCGAAGACATAGACACGTGTTTCGTTCTACCAGGACTCATCAGTATGCCTCATCTGTTTGACAACCCAGTGGAATGAAACAGCTAGCCTAAGAAGGTCTATCTGGGTTATGTTGTGGTGAACCCAATTAAAATAAAAAAATATTTAAAAGAGAAAGAACCTCGGTGTGCAAGCACTGAGGCAATGGTTACCCCAAAGAGCATTTGGCTGGGAAGCCAAGTTTCAAAGAAATACAAAATCACACATGCCCCCACAATGCAAAGCTTCGTGGGCTGCATATGCAAATCACCACAGAATATTATGCTGGTTCAACTTTAAGCAGAAATGCATGGTGCCGAAAGGCCTCTCACACAGTTTGTAAAGAGTGCCAACAGAAGACATAGACACATGTTTTCGTCCTACCAGGACTCATCAGTATGCCTCATCTGTTTGACACCCAGTGGAATGAACCAGCTACCCTAAGATGGTCTGTCTGGGTTATGTTGTGGTGAACCCAATTAAATAAAAACAATTTAAAAGATAAGGAACCTACTGTAGTTTGGACCCAGGTCCAATGTGTCTCCTTGGAGGTGATCAGCCCAGTCTCGGCTGAGATAATCTGGAGTTCATTGGAGACAGGGATATTTCCTGACCCCCTGAAGGAAGTGGTGGTGAGACCTCTCCTAAAGAAACCCTCCCTCGATCCTGATTGCTTAGCCAACTACAAACCTGTCTCTAACCTTCCCTTTGTGGTGAAGGTTATTGAGTAGTGGGGAAGGTTATTGAGAAGGTGGTTGTGTTGTAACCGGAGGATCATCTTACTATCCATGATATCTATGATCCTCTGCAGTCCTGATTTAGGAAGAGTCATAGTACTTAGACAGCACTAGTTGGGTCCTTAATGAACTCCATAGCGAGGCATCGGAGGACCTGTTCGATCTTGGTTCTTCTTGATTTCTCTGCAGCATTTGACACTGTGGACCATGGAGTGTTATTGGAGTACCTGCGGTTCATCTGTGAATTGTCTGGTGCAGTCCTCAGGTGGTTTCGATCCTTCCTCATGGGAAGAACTCAGAGAGTGGTGTTGAAGATTTATTCATCGGCCCATCTCCCTGTGTCCTGCAGCCTCCACAGGACTCCATATTGTCACCCATGTTGTTCATGGTGTATATGCTGCTGTTAGGAGACATTATAAGATGGTATGGGCTGAGGTTTCACTGCTATGCAAATAATACTCAGCTATACATGTCATTTGTGCGAGCAAGGTGGAGCTGTCTCAGTCATTAATAGCTGTCTTTCTGATGTCGAGGACTGGATGAGTGTCAACTGGCTGAGCTTGAACCCAGATAAACCCAAGATGCTGGTGGTGCACCCAGGTCATCAGGGTGTGGGGTCATTAACTGGACAACCTTCTGGGCTTTGGCTTGGAGGCAGCCAGCTGTTGACCTCTGACCAGGTGTGGAATCTGGTTGTAATGTTTGATGACAGCCTGACACTTAAGTCTCAGGTGTTGGCAGTGGTCAAGACCTCTTTTTACCATCTGAGGAATATCGCCAGGATTAAACACCTGGTCCCACCCGATGATCTTCAAACTTTTTTCCTCGCCTTTGTGGCCTCCCGCTTTGACTACTGCAATGCCCTGTATCTAGGACTACCAGGGGTTGATATCTTCTGCCTGCAGCTGGTGCAGAATGCAGCAGCCAGGCTGTTGACTGGCTTACCAAGATCTTGCCATGTCATGCCTGTGCTCCGCAGCATGCACTGGCTGCCAGTACAGTGGTAGATCACCTTCAAGGTTGGTTTAATGACCATTAATGCCCTACATGGATAGAGACCACAGTACTTACAAGATCTCCTTTGTCCCTACTGCCCCCTCTGCCCACTTCGCTCCTCTGATGAGGGATTGCAAGAAGTTTCCAAGGTTCAACTTAAGACCTCGGGGCCAGTTCCTTAGCTTTTACAGCCCCTACCCTGTGGAATTCTCTACCTCATTGTGTTGGAGAGTGCCTGACCATCGAGAGCGTTAAATCTGCTCTCAAGACATATCTGTTTGGGTTAGCTTTTTCTGACCCTGTCTAATGGACTGCTTGGTTTTAAAAATCGCTGAATTTTAATTCTAGTTTGATCTGTATTTATAGTCTAGTTTTTATGTATTGTCTATTCTGTACAAGCACTTTGATCAGCTGGAACTGCACTTTTTAAAAATAAAAGTGACTGATTGATTGATTGAAAATTATATAAAACTTGACCAAAACAATAAGATATGGCCTTATCTCGTCACACTCCTCCTTCCTTAACAGAACCTGGTGGGAACACATCACTTTTTAGTAAGAGTTTCCACCAGTTCTGTCTCTTACTACAATTGGCCATTAGCAGATCTAGGTTACATGTCCCACATATGACACCTCAGTCATGGCCACCTGGCACTTTTCAGCCTTTACAGTGAGTTCTGCCTTCTGTATTCTGCCCAACACTTCCTTCTGATAGGATAGGTGTTCCTTTCAGCTGGTACTGAAGATGGCAATATCATCCAGATAAGCCACTGTGTACTCTTCAGTACCCTGTAACACCTGGTTGATCAATCTATGGAATGTGACAGAGGCATTCTTCATCCCAAAAGGCATAACCTTAAATTCAAAGATGCCTATTGAGGTGACGAAGGCTGACTGTTCCCTAGCTCTGGCAGTCAATTCCACCTGCCAGTACCCCTTTGTCAGTTCTATGGTTGTTAGGTAGGTTTCTCACCCAGCTTGTTGAGCAACTCATCTGTCTGGGGCATTGGGTTAGTGTCTGACTTTGTGTCTTCGTTGAGTCCACGATAGTCCACACAAAGGTGGGTAGACCCATTTGGTTTTCAGATGAGGACTATGGGCAAGGCCCAGGGACTGTGGGACTTCTGGATTACCCCTAACTCCAGTATTTCCTTCACCTCCCTCTTAATGTCCTTTAGGATGGCTTCAGACACCCAGTAAGTTGTCTGTTGTATGGGTGCTTGCGTCCCTGTGTCCTCATCATGGGTCGCTAAGTCCATCCATCCAGGCTTGGCCACAAATAAAGGGGCAAAGTCCTCTAAAACCTCCCTCACTTCCTGTGTCTGTACTAGGGTCAACTGGGGTAACAGTTTGATTGTCTCCACCAATGACTCCCTCTTGCTTTCCTCTAGCAAGTCCAGGAGGGGTGTTCTTCATCTGTCCCCTCCCCGGGACTACAAACAACAAACACCATGTCAGCCCAATTTACATATGGCTTCATCATATTGACATGGTACATTCAATGTATATGTCTCCTGTCAGGCAGTTCCACAATATAATTCACGTCAATTACCTGTCAGACTACCTTATATGGTCCTGACCACTCAACCTGCAGCTTGTCCTTCCAAACTGGAATGAGGACCATTACTTCTTGGCCTGTGCTGTATGAGCAAGCTCTGGCTCTGTGATCGTATCAGACTTTTTGCTTCTGTTGGGAAACTGACAGGTTGTTTTGGGCCTCCCCCATAAGCTTCTTCAGCTTCTCCCTGAAATTAAGGACACACTCCACTACAGGAGTCCCCAGGGTGACATGCTTGCATTCCCAGTCTTGACGGATCCGGTCTAAGGGCCAATGCACCCTACATTTGTATGAGAGTTCAAAGGGGAAGAACCCTGTCAGCTTTTGGGGCACTTCCCTATATGCGAACAACAGGTGGGGAAGGTATTTCTCCCAGTCCCTGCCCTGCTGTCCAGCAAACACTTGGAGCATTGTTTTTAGGGTACTATTGAATCTTTCCATGAGCCCATTTGCGTGTGGGTGATAAGGTATAGTGTGTCTTTGCACCACCCCACACTTCTCCCACAAAGACTTCATCAGGTCTGACATGAAGTTAGCCCCTTGATCAGAGATAACTTCCTGCAGAAACCCAGGACGGGAGAAAATCCCTAACATGTGTCTGCCACTTTGGGTACCTCAATGGAGGAGCGGGCAACCGCCTCTGGGTATCGCATAGCGTAATTGACCACCATCAGGATAAACTTTTTTTCCGGAGGAGCTTGGAGTACTTAAGGGTCTCACAATATCCATTCCTACCCCTGGAATGGCTCCTCCACAATGGGCAAGGGAAGTAGTGCAGCTTTTGTTTTACTACCTGCCTTCCTAATCTGTTGGCACCTGTGACAAGACCTGCAATATTCCTTCTCCTGCTGGGTGAAGTTGGGCCAATAGAAATTTTGGGCCAATCGTTGCATGGTGCACGTGATTCCCAGATGTCCAGACATGGGGATATCATGGGTGACCTTGAGCAACCACTCATGATACTCCTGGGGAACTACAAGCTGTCTGCCCATCACCCCTCCCTCAGTCCTCACATCCTGTGTATACAGCAGTCCGTTGTACCAAAATACCCTATGTCCCATGTCACCTCCCTGTGTCCTGTCAGATTCTACACAAGCACTCAGCCTCTCCGAACTAGGGTCAGTCCTCTGAGCAGCTACAAAAGCTTTACATTTCCCCAAAGCATGGAACATGTCCCCCTGAGTGCCTAAACTGTGGTCCATAGTTCTAGCATCAGGGCATTCAGAGTCATTGTCATCCCTAACCTTCTGACCACTGATTACCCCTCCCTCCTCAGAGTAACCTTCTGTAACTGTTTGGTGAATGGCTACTTGGGGAAGTCCTACCTCCCTTTCACTATTCTCCATTTCAGGAGACACAGGCTGGGGAACCAGCCTCCTATTCTCTTCTACATGTGTTTCTATAGTGTTCAGGGAAATAAAAGGGCCCTTAGCCGGCTGGCTGCGGGAAACCGCACACACCACCCCCTGCTCCCCTGCTGTATATTATTCCCTATAATCACATCCAGGGTGAGGTTGTCTGCCAGTGTCACTTTTTGTACCCTCTTTCCTGTTTCACCCCAATTCAGGAGAACACTACCTAGTGGCAGGGTTTTCTCCTCCCCTGTTAATCCCCTCACAGTGACAAATTGATTAGGTATAAGCTGTTCAGGCTCAACCAAATCCCCTATTTCAAGGGTAAGAGACGCCCCTGCGTCTCTTAACCCATGGGTCTGCACCCCATTTACAGTAACAGGGTGTATGTGCTCCCTCATGTTCACAGGCATACTCTTAGGGATACACAGTGCACCCACCTCCTTTCAAGGGACACTTTGTCCACTCTGTGCCTTTTTAGGACACTGTCTAGCCAGATGCCCTGGCTGCCTACAAAATCAACATTCATCATTCTTTTTTTCCCAAGACATCCCTTCTTGGTATCTTGGGTCTTCCACCTTTCTGAAAAGACATTGAGGGTTTTAATTGCCCTGAAGGCACGCTTTTCCCTTTTTGTGCTGCAGCACCTGCTCCCCCACTTCCTTTCAGAGCAGGCCGGCTCCTGGTATAGCAATCTGAGAGCTCAGTAGCTTGCTGTGCTGTTTTGGGATCCCAGTACTCCAGCCAGGTTTTCAGCTCCACTGGGCAAACCCAAAAGAACTGTTCTAAAAGTATAACCTCCTCAGTTTTTCCCCCAGAGTTTGCTTCCACCCCTTCCCACCAATACTTTTAAAACTGCCATTGCTTTGTGACTAGTTCTTCAAAGCTTGTGTCAGAGCTTTTTCAGTGTTTACAGAATTTAACCCTGTAGGTCTCAGGAGTCACTTGATGCTTTTTAAGGAAAGTAGTTTTAAGTTTCTCATAGTTGCTACTGTCCTGATTGTCCATTTGGCCTAGTGCCTCATGCCCTTTACCAATAAGTAGCAGGGATAGCTGGAAGCTCCAGGAATCCCTGGGTATTTAGGCCTTGACACCGACCTTTTCAAATGAATCAAAAATGCATCCATATACTCCCCCTCTTTAAATTCAGCTATTAATCTGGAGAGCAATTTATACCCCAGCCCTGGAGTTTCAGGTTCACCCCTGCCACTTACCTCCTCTGGCACTGATCGTTGAAGTCTTAGCTTCTCTAGTTCAAACTCTCTCTGAAGCAGCCTTCCTTTCTCCTCGGCCTCTCTCTGAAGCTGCCTTTCTTGCATGGCAAGTTCCCTCTGATGCTGTCTTTCTTGCGTCTCCAGTTTCTTCAGCTCCAACTGCAGCCTGATCCCTTCCAGCTCCAGCTCTGTGGTGACCTTCCCCTGGTGCTGTGGCTCTGGGTTCCCACTGGTCTCCTGTCCTCCTCCCTGGGACTAAACACTGCGACATCCCTTGACACCTCCACGCCCAAGGTCTGGTCCTTCTCGGTCACCGCCTGTAACTCAAGGTCCTGGGAAGTCGCTTGCTCATTAGCTGACAAAAGAGCCTCCATGAGGTTCTTTTTGCTTCACCCTTCATAATGGACTCCTCTCTCCTGGCACAGCTGCTTCAGCTCTTCTACAGTGTAGTTGATGTACTTGGAAGTCATCTTTCTTCCCTACACTACCACTAGTCTGTCTTTTACTTGCAGCAAAAAAAGGAAAAAAAAAAAACAAGGTGGGAACTATACCTTGCAACCAATTTTCACCTTTTCCAAATTTCTGCTCTCTTTGTGTGTGGTTGTTCAAACAGTTTGCCAGTCACACCACTGCTCACCAAATCTGTCACCAGCCCATTCTCTTGGGGCAGGATTTATCTTGGCACCACAGCAAATCCCTCCAGTGATCCGGGGGAAGGGGTGTCAGGGATACCCTCTCTCTGTCCTTCTAGCATGCTCGCTGTTTCACAACTGAACATGTGCCAGAGAATCCCTGGGGACCCTCTCTTCATACGAGGGGATACAAATACAGTCTCAAGTCTGTGTTCCTGAGGTAGAACCCTCTCAACCACTGCACCCCAAACCAGAAAGCTACAGGCATGTATAGGCTTTGGCGGGCCCTATACACCCTATTGTCTGTCTTTTCCCCAGAAATGCAGAGCTCGGTTCTGAGACCCTTCATATTTCCTCCCCTTTTTTTATCACAAAGTCCCAAGTGGTACTTCACTTTTGGTAGTGTTTAGCCTTAAAACAGTCACACATGCGTGGTATCATTTGAACAACTTTTACCAAGGCAGCACACACACACAAAAGACGTAGGCAGTATTATTTTTAAAATAAGCCAAAGGGTTTACTAATTAAATTAATAAGAAAACAGTAAATAACATAAAGGCAAATAATTTTAGACATTGGTTACAGGATATTGAAAATAAAAAGGAAAAATATACATAAAAACCTACACTTTAAAATGCAGAGATTAAATTTCTACATTGAGTCCTTAGTTGTTGAAGTTTAAAAGTGCAAAGTGTCCTTAGAAGTGTGGTAGTTGAAGTCTTGGCTCTCAGTGATGCAGGAGAAATTGTCTCTGCTCAAGACAGGCAGGGTCCCAAATGCAACAATGGCAAATGGCTTCAAGCAGAGAGGCAAAAGCTAAAAGACTCAGATACCTCTCTGCATCCTAGTTTTAAAGGGTTTCAAAAGGGCAGGTCCGGTAGACAGTGGTGGGCCTTGCGACTGGCTAGCATTCTGTTTCTATGGTTACCCAACCAATCCAAGTTCAGTATTTTATTACAAAACACAGATATGCAGTTCTGAATATAAGAAAAAAAGACTCAGCGGTCAGCCAGCTCAAATCAGATTTCTGGGGTAACAGTCCAGCCTTCCTGCGGGAGATAGCTGTATTTAAACTGCACTCAGTACTGTCATTTACTTAAATGGTAGCCCATTTCAGCTGGTAACAAGTTTAAGTCATTGTAGCCTTGCAGATACAATAGGAAGCCAGACATTCTGTCTCCTTGAGATGTTGTGGTCCATTCAGATACAAATGGACCTGCCTGCATGCCAGTTCTGCTTAATTATTTATTTTGTCTTCTTTTAAGTAATTTAATTAACTCTAGCCCTGGCTAGTAGTAAACAGTTTTCCTGCCCAGTAACAAGAAACTCACTTCATTCTACAGGGCCCATGTACTTATAACCATGGTCCCTTGCTCTTACACTGGCCACTATGGGTGTCTCTGATGCAGTATATAAATAAAATGATATAAAACATGACAAAAATAATAGGATATGGCCTTATCTCGCCACAGCCCCCCCCAGGAATGTTGATTACCTAGAGGTTAGAGTGATGATGGTGAATTGCTTGGCACATTCAGCAGACTGGGATTTTGATTCCCATAATTTCCACAAACCCCCCTACAGTAGTATTGCAATAATGTAATGTAAAAATGAAGTCGTACTGCTCTGTAGTTTAAATTATTGCAGTAGTATTGCAGACTTACTTTGTTGAACTGCATGAAAACTGCAATAAAATGCAGTGTGATTACAATAATGTTTGTAAGGGCTGTAGTGCAATGGCACCATTCTCCATTCAAACCACTAGGGTACCACAAAATCCTAAGAAGTACTCTATCATAGGCATGGTGCGCTGTGGGCATAGTATGGTTCAGACCTACCTATACACCGTGGCCTCAGTTCAGCAGTAGCGGTCTTTTTCCCAGTCCTTAGCAATGTGCATCATTCCAGCATGTATTCCACACACGTCTGGAGCTCCCCATGGCCTTCACCACTACCAAAT
Organism: Neoceratodus forsteri; assembly: GCA_016271365.2. Lineage (NCBI taxonomy): Eukaryota > Metazoa > Chordata > Ceratodontiformes > Ceratodontidae > Neoceratodus > Neoceratodus forsteri. The sequence continues at coordinate 758,126,305 of CM057455.1, read as the reverse complement.
CTTCTAACAGGCTGTTCCTCCAGCTTTCCACCTTTCTGCAAAGAACTTTTTCCTCTGTTTTTCCCACAATCCATTCCCCTCAAGCACCTAGCCTCCCATTGTGTCGGAGGCTCATCCACGTGATAGAGGCTCACCTCCTTACCTGGTTCACTCCCAAGAGGTACAGATAGGTCTCAGTCATGTACCATCTAGCTTATCTCTGCTTCAAGGAACGCATGGTGAGCTCCTGCATCCTCACCATATAGGGCCCCACACATTCCCACACCATTTTAGGGGCCCAGATCAGAGGGGACTGGTGGGTCCAGGAACTCATGTCCCACAGATATACCAGGGAACATGTATAAAAGGAGGCCTGGACGGCCAGCCCACCTTGCTCAATCACTCCAAAACTGGGCATTACACCAGGGCCACATTAGGAGCGGGACACGTGTGTGTACTCAATGTTCTTTTTGGGCCCCAAAACAACTGGTGGACCCTGCCCAGTGCTGGACCTCAAGTTCCCCAAGTGTGTTACCTGCAAGAAACCTAGAGTGGGAGATTCACAGGCCAACTTCAAGGGCCATTCAACCAGGTGACTTTTCTCACCACCGTTGACCTAAAAGGAGCCTACCTACATACTGATTTGGCCCAGTCATCAAAGGTTCCCCAGGGACCAGACCAGTGGCCAACATGTTGAATACTCATTCCCCCCATTCAGGTGGGCATCAGCTACAAGGTATTTATACAGGTCTTGTAGGGCCCGCCATGTCCCTCCACAAGAACAGGAGGAAGCACGCCCTTCTATACTTGGTCAAGTTGCTCATACAGGCCAAGCCTTAACTCAGGCACAGAGGGACATGGGTGCAGTAATTCACCACCCATAATAATATGATCGGAGCAGGCAATATAGTGTAGTGGCTAAGGCTCTGCATTAGGATCCCAGAGACCTGGGCTTTGAATACTGCAGACCCCCCCCCCCCCGAGAAGGGTCAAAACATTTTCATAAACCAGGACAAAAGCCAGCTGTTTTCTACACAGCATCCCCCACTAGGTGCAACACAATCATGGCCCAGGCCTTGCAACAACATCAGAGGAGAAAGTCTACACCCTGTCCCAGTTCATTGGGGTGATACAAATGCATCTCAACAGGCCAGTGCTCACATACCTGCCAGTGCCATGGCTCAGCTACACAGGCACCTGCTCCATAGATATGTTCTAGATGCATGGGACCTGTCAACCCAGGACTTCAAGCACAGACTCGACCTGGACTTGGACATTGTGAACCGCCTATGGCAGTGGGCAAAAAACATCTCGCTCAAGGCATGCCATTGTCAACAATGCCTATGGCATCGATTATGACAGGATACAAATCTCCCAGGTGGGAAGCCATGCAGGGTCATCATGTCACTCAAGGCAGATGGTTCCCCAGAACCTCGTCTGCCCATCAACGGGTAGGGGATGAGACCAGTACACCAGACCCTGTTATTCTTCACTCCTCTGGTCATTGGTCAGGCAATCCTGATTAGGATGGTCATCTAAGTACCCTGGAGTACATATACAAGCAAAGGAGAGCTTGGAGCAGGGCAAACTCTCACTGAGGTGCTAAAGCACAAATGTGAGCAAAACTCAACCGGCTGGTGATCTCGATTACTTACCTGGCAGCCTGGCTTGGCCAATGGACACTTGTCCATGCAGAGTGACATCGACATCCCAGGGGTTTTTTCAGTCCCTTAATGAGTGATGAAGACTGTATCAAGTGGACCTGAGGGCTCTTTATTTGCCACAGCACTCAGCTAAATTGCTTCTGCACATGCTGCCCTGACAATCACGCCAAAGTAGCTGGCATCCTGGTGGCACCATGGCATTTTGAAAAAGCCTACATTGCCACCCTCACCCAGGATTGCGAGCGTGCTTCTCAAGAACATGTCCTCAAAGTCACAGCGTGGATGTTTCCCTCTAGAGTAGGCAAGGAGAGCCTGATATTCTCTGCTCAGAGCAATATTCCTTGATGCCCTGTTGCCATCCCCTCACCAACCAGATCTCCTCAGCGGAGGACCAAGTCTTCACCACAACCTTGAAATTCTCAGCCAGATGGCATGAATGCTAAAGCACAAAGACTGTTGAAGAGAGGTACCTCATAGAGGGGTTGTCTGGTTTTCGAACTGCAGAAAACAATCGTCAAATAAGACTCATAACAGAAATTGGCAGATCTTCAGTAAGTGGTGTGCTGCAAAAGTCATGTCTCTGTCAGTGGTAGGCATTCAACAGATTCTAGCCTTTCAATGAGGGGGCAGTCAAAGGCCTTGCCTACTCCTCCTCCTCCTTGAGGGTATTGACTTCGACTATCTATTCAATGTGAGTCTCTCTTCATGGTGTGGGGCTGATAGGTTTGCACCCAGATGTCCTCCGGCTGGTGTGGGTGGTCCAGATTTGCATCTCCCCTTACTAGCTCACCTGCCCTATGTGGCAACCTAACATGGTCTTGGATGGCCTCCATAGGCCTCCTTTCATATCTGGTTTCCCATCCTAGACAACCCTCAGTCGGTCTTGTGGGAGGCTATGTGCTTCTCCCAGATGGGTGAGCAGGTTACAGGCGCTGATGTGCAAAGCACCAGCCCTAATAACGGATAACTCTTAGAAAGGTTCTGTCCTTTCCTCCAAGGTGGTGTCACTGGTCCACATAGCACAGGGCCTTCCTGCTCCATGTCCATGAATGGGAATGGCCCTGTCACAGCTCCTCATCTGTTCGAGTTGGTATCCCTCATACTGGATCATCTGACCATGTCTGCAAGTTTCTGTGACTGAGGTATGTTAATCATTCTCTTTTCAGGAAAGAAACTAGGTTAGACTGCTTCTAAAGGAACACTAGCTTGGTGGATAAGGGCAGCTATGGTGGCCATATACCCGTGGGTATTGCCTTGAATCTCCTTCAGGCGTTAAGGCACATTCCACAAGGTCACTGTAAGCTTCTTGAGCAGCAGAAGGGGTGCTTATGTACAGGTCATCTGTGCAGCAGCTAGCTGGTCCTCTGTGCACACTTCATCCACCAGAACAGATTAGATGTAGCATTGGAGGACAGAGCTACATTTCTACATTTCTGGTAGGGCAGTGCTTCAGGCTGCTAAGGGTTCCCTGGACCATAATATTCATTATTTCCCACCTGGGATTTTCCTGGTACTGTTACAAAAGTCCCATTTGTGAGAAATGTCTGAGCACTAGAAAGGTTGCAGGGGAAAAAATGGTATTTACTCACCTGGTAAAGGTGATTATCCATGCACCCATTCTAGTGCTCAGAGTCCCTCCTGCTTAAGGATGAACGAAGAACCTGTACAGCTAGAACCATTTGGGGATTCTCCCCTGTATCTTTCAGTGGAGTTAATGCCTGCCATTCCAGTATGTTCTTTCATCTGTTCATATTATTGAACATTTTACTCTAACTAATCACCATGGCAATCACTGTTACTAATGAAAGGTTTTGTATGGCTAATACCTGTTGTCAGGCATGTGTTTTATTTCTGCCCCCTTCTGGCACATGACCTTTGCACTACAGTCACGGCTTGTCTGCTGGTCATTTTGGTATTTCTGGTTCTTTTTTCTTTATTTTCTCATTTTTTTCTGTGAGGGAAGTATCTCACTGCACACTGTTATCCTGGCTGGGGCTTCACCTTTAGCAGTCCAAACTTTACGACTGTGCAGCAGCCAATAAGATGGATGGAGGTTAATCCATTTGTGAGGAATGTCTGAGCACTAGAAAGGTTGCAGGGATAATCACTGTACCATTTGGCAAAGGTTTTAGTTCTGAAGGAAAAGTATTCCATACTGATAATGTCAGTCTATGTAGCCTGTACTGAACTGGATTATTGCCTGTAAGAACCTTGAAATTATGAATAAAGTACTTTGCACAATACCACAGAACTTGCAGTGGTAGTTCACATTTCTGTTACTGGCATTTTCTGAGGCCTAGCTAGAGGAACAGTGCAAACTAAAAAGTGTGCACACATAGGCATAAAGTCATAAATTAATGCTTTATTCCATACACACATGACATGCAGAGCAAATAACAACACAAGCTGGTGTGAACTGTACAAACCTGCAGGAGCTGGCTAATGCCACATCCCTGTTTGCATTCGGAAACGGAAACTCTTTCCTTTCGAGACCCTTCCTTGAACCTATTATTTATTTGCCCTTTTGCTCAAAAATTACAAACAAAATAAATAAATGATAAATAGATCCATCTCTTCTGCTGTTGTTTCTAACCGTACACCACCCATTCAGCACTCTGTATATGGGTTCGTCTTTCCAATGTGCATCACTTCACACATTTTGGCATTGAACCTCAACTCTATCGACCAGTTAACCACACTTCAAGCTTGAAATACTTTTTTTCACAGATTCATTTTTATTTTCATGCCTGACACCAAAACAGCTTGCCCCAACATTTCACCGCCCCCCTGCCAGCTTTTTCAAGGGGAGTGGTCCTATGAAATGTAAAATATATACAGATATTTTTAGTGTTGAGTTCAATATGGCTGAAACCTGTTGCACTTTTTTAAAACAGGTAGTCATAAAAGTTCATTATTCATCTTTCAAAACATTATATAGAGGTTGCTTACCAACTCCGTTCTCTGTTAAATGTTTCAGATCAACCCAGCAGCTCACACAGCTTGTGTGTAATCTTTTCAGGTTGCCACAGCCATTACTGTACAGATCTGGCTTTGCACTCCTTCTAGCTAGCTTCTGAAGCTGCTGCCATCTGGACATCATGATGTACATGCTGACCATCTGGTTACCCTTCCCAATGACACTGAGGAACATGTTTAACAAGGCAGGACCCAGGACTGATTCCTGCGCACTGAACTTGTGATGTTCCATTTAATCCCATTTACTACCTCCTCCCATTTTCATCCCCTCACACTTTGTTACCCTTCCACTACCCCCATATTTTCCAGCTTTTTTTAGAAGCCTCTTATGCAGAACTGAATCAAAGGCTTTGCTTAAGTCAGTATAAAGCACATTCACCTTCTGCCCCCTATCTACCACCCTGGTGACCCAAAAAATACTTTCAGGCTTATCTGGCATAATCTTTATACTAGAAACCCATGCTGCTTACTGTCCTGCAGTTTGTTAGCTTCCAGGTATTTCACCATTTCCTCTTTAACTGTAGTATCTAGAAGCTTACCAACAATCAAGGTAAGGCTACACAGCCTATAGTTATCCAGGTACTCTTCATTTCCATCATTGTGAAGTGGTACCACATCTGCAGATCTCCAGTCCCCCACAACAACCCTCTTTTCTGGGGAGCACCTGATAAGATCCGCTAAGGATGCAGCCTTTTCTGGCCCCAGTTCCTTTTGTACCCTCAGATATAAACCATCAAGATCCAGTGCCTTGAATACTCTAAGGCTCAAGCCCTTTCTGCACTCTGTTCTGTGTGATCTGTGCTAGCTCCATTCCTCTACCCCTTTGAAGAAGACATTACGCTGTTATGCAGCAGTGGGTCACCGTCTTTTTTTTAATTTTTTTTATTTTAGTCTTTGGTAACTGGGTAAGGCCCACTAGGCACAAGTGCCTGTTTTCAGGGGCAACCTGGGAGCACTGGGCAGTTAAGTGACTTGCTCAGAGTCACACAGTATGCAAGTGGAGGCTGTGAGACTCAAACCAAGGTCTGGTCTGCTGGATGTACCAAGCTCATTCACAGCTCGTTACTCTAACATCTAATGTCAAGGGTTATACTACCAGGCCAAGTAATCACTGTGAGTACAAGTAAAAAACTGTGAGTATAGACCAAAAGTAGTTGTTCAGTAAATTTGCATTTTGTCAGTCACTCTCACCCCACCTCCCCCCTCCTTCAACCTGATAGTCCCCCTTTGACATATTTATTCCCTGATGTACCTGAAAATCTCTTTTTCACCCTCCTTTTCCACCTTCTGTTATTCTTAATTCTCTTTCTGCCTTTGATTTGCTAACCATTCTCGTCTCCTCTTTCATTTTCCTTTGGTAATCCCCCTAGTCTTAATCACTGTGTATGTTCTTGTACCTTCTGAAAGTAGTAGTAGTAGTAAAAACTTTCATTCATTAAATGAATCGTTAGCTCAACTGAGACAAGCTCATTTTCAGTGAGGTCCTAGGTGTCACAGTGATTACTTGAGTTGTTTTTACATCAAACCACAGTCATACAGTAAGTTACAATAAAATATTTTAAATATACATACAATATATATGAACATATACAGTTATACATTAATACAATTTCAGTACAATCCCAGGTCCTATTTAACGCTCCCATCCCTAAACCATGTTTTTATTTGTGCTACATGTTTCCTCCTGTCTTTATTTCTAATTGAGGCGGGTTGTGTATTCCATAAATGCAGCCCCCTTTAAAAAAAGTGAGATCTTCTTTATTCTGTATTACATCTAGGAATTTGATATTCTACACCTTCCGCAGATATTAACCCTGCTCTAATCTCTCTAGTATGTAATCTAGCAATAATGTACTCTGGGGCTTTATTTCTAAAGCACTTATCCATGTACATTATCGCATGGAGACTTCTCCTGTCACTTAAAGAATACCAGTTTATTGCCTGGTATAGTTCACCTATGTGGGTTCTTATGGATGCCATAGTGATATAATGGGCATGTTTATTATAGATAATATCTAGTCTGCTTAGTATGGAGGCAGTGGCACCCATAAACATTAGCTCTCCATAATCCAATAAATGAACTATAGTAGTGTTAATCTCATGTTTTTGAACTAGCTGTGTCGTACAGTATTTTATTCAGTATAGGACTCCCAAGCATCGACTTACTTTTTTTCACAACCTAATCTACATGAACATCCCATCTGAGGAAACTATCCAGATACATACCTAAAAATCGATAGCTGAAAACCTGTTCAAGCACTGAATTATTCAGTGTCTTGTACATGCTGAAAGTCAGTTGATTGGCCCTTACTGCCTCTCTCACCCTGTTGGAAAACCATAGAGATTTCAGCCCAAATGGAAAAGGACTACATTTTGTTAATAAACTATATACAAACTTATAAACCTACAAAATTTGCCAGCAGATAAAGGCCTAGAGGTCTATCAAGTCTGCTTGAATGTGCAACTAGCACCCCTTATTCTGCAACTGCCTCTCCCTTGACCCTCCCCCTTGCCCTGTCCCAGCCCCCTTTGAAGCAGTCCACTGTTCTACTTAATACCACTTCTGCCAGTAATGTATTCCACCCAGCTACCACCCTCTCCATAAAAAAGTGTCTCCTCATCTCCCTCCTGAACCTTCCTCTCTTCAGTCTCATATCATGACCCAGAGCGTCCCTCCCCTCTCTTATTTTGAACAGCCCCTCCGTACCTGTCTTGTTTATTCCTTTCATGTACTTGAAGGTTTCAGTCATATCCCCCCGTCCCTCCTCTCCTTCAGTGAGTACATATTCAACTCCCTCAGTCTCTTCTCGTATGGTAAGTCCCCCAGCCCCTTGATCAGCTTTGTCGCCCTGCACTGCACCCCCTCCAGTAATTTAATGTCCCTCTTCAGATACGGGCACCAGAACTGCATGCAGTACTCCAGGTACAATCTAACTAATGATCTATACAGTGGCAGATTCACCTTCCTCCTCCTTAAGGATATACCCCTTGCAATGCAACCCAGCATTTTGTAGATATTTAAATATATCTAAATTCATTGCAAAAAAACTATGCAGATTAGGGCTACTACCACACAAAACTCAAACACTCAGAGTTTGAGAATGTGTTAGTATGGCTTTCATCCCAGTAGGGACAATGTTTGGCAAGGTGTTATTAAGGTTGTCAAGCCTAAATCCCACCCCTCCCACATCCCCTTTGTACCCAAAACCAAATGACAGGTATGTATGGGGCCATGAATCAATGGTGTGGTACAGGGCCAACATATTTAACATTTGTAAACACCAGCTCTAATCCTCACTCCATCCCCTACCCATGACCCAAGGCCAATCTTCAAATAAAGCTCCATACTGCAAGGCTATGCTGGTTCATGCAAGCCTCTTTAGTCCATTGCTAACCTGTAGTTATCACAGAACTGTATGTTGACTGTGTTTGGCCTCATGAACCTTGGATATAGTATAACACACATTTAACAACAACATTTTGTTTCCCATATTGCCTTGTAGGACATGTACGATCCACTGGTATTTTGCTTCATACAGTTTCAACAAGACACTGTAAAATAGTATACATGTAACATGCTTTGAGTTGTTCCAAGTATGCTTCCTAAAGAAAGAGCGTTACAAGTTTGCAATATGTATAGTACCGTACTAACAAATCTGATACAAGTCTGCTGCTTTGCACAGAAGACACAGTATAGAGTGCAGAGTAAGTCACATCATAAATGGATGTAAAACTCTTTAGTTGTGCTCCACAACTATTCTAATCACAATCCTAAAATGAGTAGGATGTGTATTAAACCACAGACCTGTATGGCATGACTCTAGACCGGTAGCTTGGCCTTGGATCATGAGGGTAGGACATGGGGTGGGGATTAGGGTTTGCTATTTAAAAATGTTGAATGCGTTGGCCCTGCATGAGGTACCACACCATTGATGCATGGCCCCATATCTGTAGCTTGCTCTTGGATAAAAGGGGAAGAAAGGGGGAGGGGAGGGAGGGTGGGAGTTAGGCTTGGCAACCCAAACAGCACATTTCCAAACTTCATGGACAGTGGGTTGAAAACCATAATAGGAGATTCCCAAACTTTGGGGGTTTAGTTTTGTGTTGTAGCAACCCTAATCTGCATTAATGTAGTCTTTTTTTTTTTTTGCAAAGAATTTCTTTAGTGTTTGAGACAGTAGAGTGGTAACTTGCTTTGTGCAGGGCCCTTGATGACCTCTGCAAAAAAGGAAGTGACTCCTAACTTGTATTGTGCCTCCTAACTTTCTTTGTATAGGGCAATATATGCAGAGCACTTTGATTCCTATGCATGAGTCCCAACTTTCTTTGTGCAGAGCCCTGCAGTGTGTGAGAACAGCAGAATTTTTGTCTAGTAATCTGGTAGCCTTCACAGGCAGACACAGGACAGCAATGATGACTGCGGATTTCTCTAAGCATATTGTATAAATTGCTTACTGTTAGCCCAAGTTAAACTGCTTCTTCAGTTTCTCTTATCCTGAATCCCATTTTGTTTTTCTTAACCTACCTCCATATAACATTATCAAAATCTTCTGTCCGGTAGTATATTTTCTATGATCATACCTTTCCTCAAAGACCTTCTGTTCCTTACTTCTGGTGACATAACCCAAACACCCATCCCCTGAGCCTCTTGTTCCCCCCCTCCCCCATTCTGATCACACCTTTCCTAACTTAATCGCTCCCTTTGCGACTAAATCACTGGTAAACCTGCCCACAGTCTAACTCCTTGCCCAAACCTGATGTGAATGATTATGTAATCCTCTCCGTCTCCCTCTCCTTAACATCAGCCCTTGACCAGGTACCCCTGCAGCTGCAGCTTGGCTCATCTTTGGCTGGCAGTGACAGGCTCACTTATACTGGGCTCACTGTGACAGGGATAGACTGTCTGTCTACTAGTTCTAGTACCCCCTACTCCCTCCTCTTCTACAAAACCACCAGGTTGTGAACACTTATGAAGCTACCCATAATCATTCTCCTGACTGCCTACCTTATGGTTGGAACAGCCAATGAAAGTGCAACACCAAGCCGTTATCCCTCAATGCCTATAGTGGCCCTCCTGGGCAAGACATACTTTACAATAGGAACATCCGCAGAATCCCCTCAATCCTTGTGCACACAACCAATCACCTTAAGCCTATTGCTTGTGGCCAACCAACACATTTCTCTTAGCTGCCTTGCTCCACTACCATACACTCTCTCCCAACCCCACCAATCAGAAGCTACCAAAGGCAAAGGCTAATGGTACCTCCAGGGTTTTCTTGTCACGCTTCCTCTGGAAGATGATAGTAATAATGCTACTGCCATCAGGTAATGTGCACCCTAACTTGGGACCCCCTCACATAAACACCCCCTTGAAACAGAGCACCTCAAAATCATCTCCCTAAATATAGGGGAGTCTCTTGCCCAAGCTATCCCAATTCCAGGCTTGAGTAGAGCTACACAAACCTGACGTTATCACACTCACAGAGACCTGGCTCTCCCCAAAGATCTCTGATGCTACTGTGGCCCTAGATGGATTCAACAAATTCTGCCAAGACCGACTATCCAAGCAGGGGATGGTTGTATGGGTGTGCCAACCGAGCAACAAACTTTTAAGGTGAAATCCCCCACAGCGACAATTTTGACAGGTTTCAAAATTGTCATTGTGGGGGACCTGAGGGTTGAAATTTTGCCCTTTCACCATGTGTCACCCCCCCCCAATCAACTCCGACTCTGTGTTGATAATCTTTTGAAGGGGGGCACAAGGGGTGTAGTCCGCACATGGGGGTGTTTGGGGGCGCAGACCCCCCCCCCGAGAGAAACACTCCAATGTCAGACAGACAAAATTTCACCTGTCGACATTGGTGATCTTGCTATGCCATACTTCAACAACAATGTTGTTGATTCAGCATAGGTAAACCAGTATCATGTATCTCAGGGATGATATTAAAGGTCAAATTCTGCCCAGCAGCCTACACAACAAGGGAAGCTCAAATATTAAACATAAAGCTCACCATAGGCCAACAAAACAAAGTGCTACTCCTGTCAACAGTTTATATATCCCCAGGCAAACATTCTGCTGGCCTGGAACAATTCTTAAACAACCAAGAACAGCCCAAGCATAATTGTGAGCAAGTCATCCTGGGAGACTTTAACACAAACTGGCAATCCCATGATGCCTCAGCAGTCTGTGACAAGATATCTGGCTTGTACCTGACACAGATGGTCACACAAGCTACTAGACTGAATTATCGGATGGGCACAGCTACACTCATTGATTGGCTTCTCTGCAGTAGCCCCGGATCATATCACTGAGGTCTCAGTCCTACCAGACTCCCTCAGTGACCACTCCCCAGTTATGTGCACCTGGACACATAAATTCACAGAGTGTGCTCCCCAGGTCTTCAGAAGTCACACCTTGAGAATGGGGCAATTGGATGTCTTCAAACATTACCTGAGGCTCACTGATTGGTCACCACTTGACACCACTACTGGTGGTAACCAAGCCCTTGAATATTTCTATACAGCCTTCACAAAGGCCTGTGTCATCTTCACCCCCTTACAAAACCAAGAAGGTTGAAGGTGCAATGAGCCTGTGGCTCTCTGGCTCACTCATGGAGCTTATGCACCACAGGGATAACCTTTGGTACAAGTCAAGGGCAACTAGGTTACAGGTGGACCTTATCACTCACAGGGCTGCAAGAAATAAATGCATGAAGCTTATATGTCTAGCCAAAGCCTCCTATTATAATGAACTCCTTAGCAAAAGTTGGGGTCATGGGATGGAGTTCTGGAGCTCTGTAAAATCCCTCACATGAAAGGCATCAAGAGCACCACCCAACCTGATCATAACAGGGTCCAAGATCCTCCAGGAACCCGGCGATATAGCGGTTGCCTTCAACCAAGCTTTTACTGACCTAAGCACTGTGCTTCCCAGTAACTACCTCATCCCGTCTTCGCCTTGTCAGTTCTCAGGCACAAACCCTCCAGCTCCACTGAACAATAGAGTACCGCCTTTCTATTTCAGGAAGATTACTCGGACTGAGACCATGAGATACAGCAAATGAATTTTAGGAAAGACTTGAATGGGGAATGACCTAGTGGACATGAAGATGGTTGTCCTCACCCTAAATGAGCTTGCAGAGCCATTCATGAAAATCTTTAATGTCTCACTGAGAACAAGAGTGTTCCCTACAAAATGGAAGACAGCGTTTGTCACCCCTGTCTTTAAATCTGGGAATAAAACAAACCTTTCCAATTATAGGCTATCTCTATTCTAACCCCCACCATCCAAAGCCCAGGAGTGAGTGGTCGTGGATCAACTCACTGAGTACCTCGACAAGTACAACCTACTATTCATCAACGTACGGATTTCGGAAACAACACTCCACACTAACAGCCTTAGTTGATTTCACCTCCCAAATATACAAAGCCCTTGAAAACGGTCTAGTGGTGGGGTTTAGCTTTATGAACCTCACTAAGGCTTTTGATACCATCAACCACCGACTACTCCTGAACTACCTACTATCTATGGGCTTATTCACAGAACCAATGTCCTGGTTCAACAGCCATCTCTCACACTGAACACAGTGTGTGAGAGTATATGGTAAACACTCTGAACCCAGGGAAGTGAGCCTCAGAGTTCCCCAAGGGTCAATCCTTGGACCACTCCTTTTCAGCCTCTTTGTCAACTCCTTACTCTCTGTCTGTTGAGCAAACATCATCCTATATGCTGACAATGCTGTCATCTCAGCATCCAGAAATAATCAGACTGTAATCACAAGTGAATTGCAAGACAATTTCCGTGAGCTGGAGCAATGGTTCTCAAAAAACAAACTACTACTCAATTATAAGAAGACAAAAAGCATGATCTTTACAACACTGCAGAACAAGAAAAGGTTCAGCCCACTGACTACACAGAGCTCAAACGGGGATATACTGGAACAAATTTGTGCTTTCAAGTATCTAGGTGTACACCTTGATGACACCCTTTACCTTCTCAGCGCACATTGACAATGTTGTCAAATCAGCAAATATGGAACTGGGTGTCCTCTATCACCACAGACACTTAATGACTACAGACACCTTGAAGCTGGTAACACACAGCTCAGTACTATCTACCATAGACTATGGCCTTGCCATCTATGGGGTTGGTACAGATACCAAGCTAAAGTGGGTCAGAACCCTCCTCAAGAAGACTTGCCATCTGGACCTAGAGGCTGACCATCTTACCATACCTGCACCCTTTATGAGGAAACCGAGTGGCTCCCCCTACACCTTAGGACTATGTACCAGACTTGCCTGCTGGCAAAAAAATCTTTGTTAGGTCTTACATTTGCTTCAGCCTCCTGCTTATTTAAAACTGCGCTACCCACTGTCAGTATAAGAAGTTAGACTAAATGGAGGCTTCTTGTGCCTTTCCAGTGCACTGCCCTAGCACAGAGATCCATTTCCTTCCATGGCCCCAAATGGTTCAAAAACCTGCCTTCTGCCCTCATTGACTGCGGTAAACTCAAGGAATTCAAATCTGGACTACGGTGCAGCTGGCTAGTGTAAATGTCTGCTCCTGCTGAACACTGAATAGTTTATCACCCAGTGCTTATCAGCTTATCAGCTTATGTCACCGGGTCCTCTACTACCAACTCTACTACCAACTCCTCCTTTCCCCTCACCCCTCCTCCTCGCCCCATGACACCCCTACTTGTCCACCTATCTTCCCCCCCCACTCCCATTCCATTACCTCATTTCTTGCCTTGTCCCAAGTCCTCGGCCTACACCCTGACACTACTGACTCAGGCTACTATTGACCAATTCCCCCCTTCTCTACTGCACTCTGAGGTCTTCACCACTCTCCCTCTCTTTCCTGTACCCTGCACTCATAGAAGCCCCTATGATACCCCTTCTTGTCCATCTATTTTCCTCCCCACTCCCTCCCTTTCCCTATTCCATAACCTCCCTTCTTGCCTTGTCCTCAGCCTCCACTCCTGACAATGCTAACTCAGGCTGCTATTACCCCCTTCTCCACTGCACTCTAAGGTCTAGACCACTCTCCCTGTCTCTTCTCTGTACCTTGCACTTATAGATGCACCTATCCACTTTCTTACAGTGTTGCAATAAATGACACCTCTGAATTTGTAAATAAGATACTTCATACCCTGTTTGCTATACCTGCCTAATTTGCTGTGTTTCCAATAGTTTTTATGTCTTGTACTTGTACTTGTACTGTCTTGTACTGTATCTGTCTGGCTTGGGACCTTTGTACGAGCCTACAGATCAAAGGTATTAATCCTAAACTGAAATAAATAAATAAAACCTGGAGTCTGAAGGCCATTTATTGTAGATCGCCATTAATTCTGGAGGGAGTTCCAGGGATCCCAAGAAGGGAGTGATGATCCTAAGAGGCTACCCTAAAGGGAACTCCTGGTGGCCTTGTGATTCACAGAGGATTTCACCATAGTAGGCTTTATCTTTAGAAGGTAAAGGTTGCTTTTTCGAAGCTAAACTTGGAGCTGGAAGGACAATCGATCTTGAATTAGGAACTAGGAAACTGGAGGATTCAGGCACAATCTTGTTCAAATTCTAAGGGAAGTGGGCCTTACTTTTCATTTTACTCTGTTTTCTGCTTGTTTAAATCAAGAAGGGGTTTGCAATTCTGCTGATCTCTTTGTAGATTGCTACTTCACATACAGAGGGATTAAAATACTGCTTATTTGTGTTTTTTTCCTTTTTCTGTGAATCTTGTGCTTTATTTGTAACTTGATAGTATTTTGGTGACTTTTTGCAACAAACATTTAAGTTTTTACTGGTGTGTTCTTTCATTCCTGAAGTCAGTCAAGTTGTGTATTAGAGCCAGACAAAACCTCAAAAGGTTCAAACTGGATTGCTCTGATTGTCTTCATAGCACAGAACAGGTGGATTGCCCAAACCCTACTGTCCCTCATTCCCACCCTCCCCCAGCTGACCTAGCTTTATGGGGTTAGGCAGGAAGGTGTGACAACTTCCTGCTCAGACTCAAAACAGGATGGGGTATGTCACAGAAGGCAACCAGGCAGTGTTACATAAGCTAGGAGGATATCTTCTTGCAATTACTATTGTAAAAAAAAAAAAAAAAAAAAAATTGGGGGTTCCTAGTACGTAGTCCCTAGAAAAAGGGTTACACTACTAAGGAGAAGTGAGGTTCCCTAATGGTGAAAAAACCCACAATTTTAACAGGGAAGGAGAGAGACATGTGGGGAGTGGTGCAATGCACTGGCTGTGGGGCGGCAGTCTTCTGGGAGACATTCTGGAGACTGCGATGCTGTCCTATTTGCAGACACCTCTGCTCTAAGGGAGGAGGTTGCCCATCTCCAGGCCATCCTGGCAAGGAGTAGAGAAACCTCCCCCACCCAGAACCTTGCAAGGAATGGGTAAATCTCCTCCCCACCTAGGGACCACAAGGGCTGCTGCCACTGCTTCAGAGGTAGCCAAGAATAAGGACTGGTGGACTATGGTGTGCTCAGAGAGGATGAGGATAGTGGAACAGAGGTACAGCCCTCCAGTTGTACCTCTCCACAATTCATATGCCTTTCTGGCAGAATGTTGTTCCTCTGTGGAGGCACCTGCAGTGGAGACCAAGGAAGATGCTGGGAATCTCCACAAAGAAGACCCACAGGAGGATGGCATAGGATCCCACAGGGAAAGGAAACAACTCCTGGTGGGGGACTCAATCGTTAGGGGGGTTAGAACTGGGGGAGGGAGGGGAGAGGGAGGTAAGATGCCTGCCTGGTGCCACAGCATGGAGGGACAGGAAGTGAATCCTTAGGATCATTGGAACAGCTGCACAGGAGAGGAAGCTGGATGTCATTGTCCAGGGATAAATGACCTAGATGGGATCAGAGCTGTGCAGGAGGAGTTTGTGGAGTTGGGGAGGGGCCTTAGACAAGTAGGATGCATAGTAACCTACTTGGAGGTGCTGTCTGTCTATGGCATGTGTGAGGCTAGGGTACTCCACACCATGGGATTCAATGAATGGTTGAAAAACTGGTGTGGAGCACAGGGGTTTGGCTTCATTGGGAACTGGGGGTCCACCTGGAGGGATATAGGCCTATACTGGCATGATGGCCTGCATCTGTCTGGGAGGGGAACCAGGATCCTAGGTGATATGTTTAAATGCTTCATTGGCAAGCTTTTAAACTAACCAAGGGGAGAGGCACTGAAAAGGAGCATGGAATTCCAAGCCTCCCCCCACAAAGCAGGGTAGTTAGCGAGGTTAACACCGAGGTAGAGAGGTCAATTGGTGGCAGAGCAGGGGTAAATGGAGAAAAAGGCAAAGGCAATAAGTACAAGGATAGAGCTACAAGGGGTAAGGCCATCAAAAAATGGAGGGTGATGAGTACCAATGCCTGCAGTCTGGGTAACAAGCTTCCTGAACTAGTGGCCTTAATGGAAGAGGGATGCCTGGATATTGTGGCAGTCACAGAAACCTGGTTCACAGAGAACCATGACTGGGATGTCAACATTCCGGGGTACACAATCTACAGAGGAGACAGGGAGAGTAAAAGAGGAGGAGGAGTAGCTCTCTACATAAGGGAAGGGATCAAAGCAATGGAACTAAAGGGTAGACAGGGTGGAGAGGACGAACTGTGGGTCACCTTGGAGACAGGAAATGGCACCACAATCCTCAATAGGGTTGTATACAGATCCCCCTCTCAATGGGAGGAAATGGACAAGGAAATGATAGGAGGAATCCCTAGAATAGCAGAAAAAGGAGAGATATTGTTGATGGGGGACCTGAATATGCCAGATGTTAACTGGACCACATTTGCTGCAGCCACATCCAAGAGCAGAGTCATTCTCGATGCCCTACAAGGGGCATGCCTCAGACAGCTAGTGCTGGAACTCACTCGGGAGGGAGCAGTCTTAGACCTGATACTCTCAAATGGGGACATCGAGAGGATCTCGGATTTAGATATGGGTAGCCTTCTGGGAACAAGCGAACACCAGACAGTGTGGTTCACAATAAACACAGCCATAGAGTCAAGCCATACAAAAGCAAGGGTACTGGACTTTTGGAGGGCTGACTTTGGCAGAATGGGAGAGTGCCTAAGGAATGCACTAGCAAAAAGGCAGGGAGGAGGGGTGGAGGAACAATGGGGAAAAATCAAAACTGCCATCACAGAGGCAACATGCCTTTGTGTAAACAAAACAAAATGAAAGAAAAAAACACTATGGTTCTCAAAAGAGGTGACAGGGAAAGTTAGGAAGAAAAAGACAGCATTCATAAAGTAGAAGGAATCACAGAAGGAGCAGGACAGAGAACAGTACTCGTTAAAGCAGAAGTGAGTGGGGAAGGCAGTCAGAATAGCAAGAGTCAAACCGAGGAAAGATAGCCAACTCAGTTAAGAAGGGGGATAAAACATTTTATAGGTACATTAGTGAGTGAAGAAAGACCAAGGGAGGGATTGTGAGACTTAATAAAGGGAGGGGTGGGCAGAGGGTGACAGTGAAAAGGCAGAGATACTGAATTAATACTTTTGTTCAGTATTCACAAAAGAAGAGGAGGGGGAGGTACCTAAACCAAACAATAGAAGCACTCTGGATAGGGAGATCGATACCAGTCCAGTCACAGAAGAAAGGGTCTTGAAAGAATTAATAAAACTCAAGGTGGACAAGGCAATGGGACCTGATGAGATTCACCCTAGAATTCTAAAAGAACTAAGGGGAGAACTAGTAACACCATTGACTACCCTTTTTAACAAATCATGGGAGAAGGGCATGGTACCTGAGGACTGGAGGAGGGTGAATGTGATTCTCCTTCACAAAAGTGGAAGCAAGGCAGAGGCAGGAAACTACAGACCTGTTAGTTTGACCTCACTGGTAGGGTAAATGATGGAATCACTTCTGAAAGAAAGAATAGTTGAGCACCTAGAGGCCAGCAGGGCACAGAACCCAAGGAAGCATGGATTCACAGTGGGAAGGTCATGTCAGATGAATCTAATAGATTTCTTTGACTGGGTGACCAAAGTAGTAGACCAGGGAGGGGCTGTGGACATGGCCTATCTAGACTTTAGCAAGGCATTTGACACAGTCCCACACAAAAGATTAATAAACAAGTTAGCCAGCCTGGGAGTGGGTCCCAGGTTACGCCCATCATTAGGGGACCAGGGATTTAATTTCGAATCCCACTTTTCATGTGGGGGGCTGGACCCCCCATACCCCCCATGGCCCCCTAACTAAATATACTAACTCCAGGGGGCGGACCTCAGGGAAGGGGCTGTGAATTTGGACTTTTGGTGCCTTAGTGATGGGCACATTCAGACTGGTGCATGGATGGCTGGAAAGGGTCCCAGGGTAGTAACCTGGGTAAAAAATTGTCTGGACAACAGGATGCAGAGGGTAATAGTAAATGGAGTTCACTCTGAAGAAAGGGGGGTTACTAGTGGGGTACAGTACTGGGGCCAGTCATCTTTAATGTCTTTATAAGTGACTTTGCAGATGGACTGGAAGGAAAAGTATGCCTCTTTGCAGATGACACAAAGATCTGCAACAGGGTTGATACACAAGGAGTGGTGGAAAGGATAAGAAGGGACTTGGCAAGGTTGGAGGAATGGTCAGAAGTATGGCAGCTTAGATTCAATGCAAAGAAGTGTAAAGTAATGCACCTGGGAAACAAAAACCCAGGGGAAGAGTACACAGTGGGAAGGGAGGTACTATCAACAACAAAAATGGAAATGGACCTGAGGGTAGTCATATCAAATGACCTAAAGGTAGGCAGGCAATGTGAGATGGCAGTAAGGAGGGCTGGTGCAATACTGGGATGCATAGGGAGAGGCATCACCACTGGAAAACAGGAAGTTGTCATCCCTCTGTACAGATAGTTGGTGAGACCCCATCTGGAGTACTGCATGCAGTTCTGGAGACCTCATCTCTAAAAGGACATAGACAGGATGGAGGCAGTCCAGAGAGGGCAGCTAAAATTGTTCAGGGTCTGCATCAGAAACCATATGAAGAGAGGCTAAAGAAACTTAATATGTATACCCTCGAGGAAAGAAGGAAGAGGAGGACATGATAGAAACTTTCAAGTACTTCAAGGGAATCAACAAAGTCCAAGAGGGTAATAGCTTTCAAAAAAAGAAATGTGCAAGAACAAGGGGACACAATTTGAAGGTAGAGGGAGGACAGCTCAGAGGCAATGTGAGGAAGTATTTTTTTACAGAGAAGGTGGTGGACACATGAAACAGCCTCCCCGAGGAGGTTGTGGGGTTAAAAATAGTGGAGGAATTCAAGAATGCATGGGATGGGATGCCCCCTGTATGGCGACACTATTACAACGAACACGTCGATGCCAGCGACATCAACGTTTTCATTGTAATAATCCTCCCAAGACCCTCGCACTCTGTCCTGCACCCCCTCCCCGATCCAACTCTGACTCGGAGTTAAAATCCTATAGAACAGGGGTGCAGAGGGCAGAGCCCCCCTTCATGTGAGGTTCAGGGGTGAAGCACCCCAATGAAAAAACAGCCAGGTTCTCCATTCAGATTTATGTCAACCGCAAGTTGCTGTTGACATAAATCCGTCACTATGATGACACTTGACAACTTAGTTGTCGAACCAGCATCATGATCCCATGGGACAGACATAAGGCAATTATAGTGGGGTGTCGGAGGAAGTAGGCTGTTGGGTAACTAGGATCTGCAGCTTATTCAATAGGTAGGAAAATGGGCAGACTGGGTGGGACAAGCAGTTCTTATCTGCTATCAAAGTCTATGTTTCTATGTCTATATTTCACTTTGGGGGGGAAATATTGGTCTTGTCTATGACAGTGAGATGCTGTCAGCTGTGCTGAAGATGGTTAGATACCTATTGCCAAAGACTGAGCTGCTGAAATGATAGGGGATGTGCCTACTCTTTGTATGGGGACTCCCAAGCTGGTATGGATATTGGAAATGATATCCTTGTCAAAGGACCTGAAAAGATTCCCAGCCACAGCCTGAGGGCAGGCTGAGGTAGATGCTGGTGCATTGATATCCAGCACAATATCTGGAGAGAGTACAGCCTTGGTTAATGTGAAGTGCCCAGGTCCAGTGTGGGCATTAGCCAGGAGTGCCAGCGTGAATGACCCTACAGTGGTGCTGCCTCCTGCACAGCAGCTAAAGTGACACTGCAGCATCATGGTGACAAATGAAAAAAAAAATGAGTGAACCTAAAGTGTACAGCGAAGTTGGAACTCTGGTAAATTTAATAGGACTCATAAGAAAGGCTCTGTACTGAGGTAAAATTTCACCCATTGACAAACTACAAAAAATACAAGGAGTCATGGGACTTTTGTAAGAGCTGTGTAAAGAGTACAACCTTTTTTGTAGGCACCATAAAGTTTTGACAGATGGCCAGTGTCAAAATAGAGCCTGTCTTACAGTGTTGACAAGGACAGTGATTTCTGGGGGGGGGGTTTACATGTGTGTAACTGTAAATAGGTCAGGAAACATGACAACATCCCATTATGTAGCAGAATGACTTATTTCTGGCATGACAGAAGGGGAACCGAGCAAAGCTCAAGGAGCAAACAGAAAGGAAAGGAACCACAAATACAATAACCAGAGTCTGAGTACTATTTGATTTCAGTCTGATACTCTACAGTGTGCCGTCAGTTATCTGACCATTTTCATACAAGCAAAACTGGGCTCATAATGAAGGGTGCTGGATAATCAAATCAAATCAAATCGACTTTATTTTTAAAAAGGTGCTATTCCAAAGATCATAGCGCCCATTACAATAGATACATAAAACACATGCAAACCAGCAGTTATAACATTATAAACAGTTCATGTATCATCACCAAAGGCACGCTCAAATAAATGTGTTTTTAAAGCGGTTTTGAAGCTCTCCACTGTCAGGCACTCTCCTATCCGAGGGGGGCAATGGAGTAGCTAACACTGTACAAACAACATCTGGCGCATAACTGAGGGATCACTCCATGTGCAAGGGTGCTGTCAGCATACATGAACGCCGCCTTTCTTATGTTGCTTAACTTTATTGCAAGCACTGCTTTACTTCCTGGTACAGCCCCACTGAAAACAAGCATTTGTCAATGCTGAATGTTCAATTGCTGTTGTACCGGGTCTTGCTTGTACACATTTTTACTATACATTTTTTTTAAACACAGGATAGACCAGATGAGATGCAATATTTCATTTTCAGTGGTGTCCTGCTTTTACACATTTTTATTTGTATTTACCCAGGATAGGTCAGCTGAGAGGCAATATCTAATTTTCAGTGGGTTCCCACATGCTGACCCCAAATTTTCAAAGGTCTTTTTATAACCTGACAAATATGGCCAAGACAGGTGGGATTTTTTAAATCCCTTCCAAAAGCTGATTCTGCAGCGTGACTGTGAAAATGAGTTTTGGAGGGGATTTGAAAAATTATACTTGTCATGATCTGGAGCTGGGGTAACACAAAGGAAATGTTGAACATTAGAGGTAAAAATCTGAAAAAATAAAGTTATGAGCAAATGTTAGAACAATTCAATGTTTCTTCATAACCTAGCTGTTTTTTCACATTTTGACTTCAAATTTTCAACATAGGGCTGGAGTTTCAAAAGGCTTAGATGTCCACAAGCCCTGGGTGTACTGACAATACAGCACATGGGGCTTGGGCAATCTAATAGGACTTTCTGTTCTATGCTGCAGTTTTGCCACAAGTTAGACCAACTTCTTCTGGTCTAACTTGTGCCAATCCTAGGAGCCTTTTTTATGGAACTTGCCCCAGATATTTGGCACAAGCTGCTGTAAATCATGAAAACTGTTGTAAATGCACCAAAGATTGTAAAATCAGGCGCAATTGCAGTGACGGGGTTTGTCACACTGCCAGATCCTAAGTGTCCTGGCACAGGGCTTGGTGTAAGCCCTGTGCCATGCTTTGAAAATATGGCCCATAGTCTTTTTATGAGCACTTCTTCAGAACATGACCAATGTCATTTATAAAATAGTTGCCAAAATGTCATTTTGTTGCACAAGTGTGAAAACACATTTTGGCAAGGATTTTAAAAATGACAGCTATCACGTTCATGTAGTGGTGTGAAAATATGGCTGTGTTGAAAATTTGGGGTCAAAATATTGAAAATTACCAAAATTATGAGCATGCACTGAAAAATTTCAATGTACACTCAATTTTTATTTTGTGTTTGTGTTTTTTTTTTATTTCTTATTTATGCTCCTGCAGTTCAGCCTGCCTTACATCCAGCCACTGTCCTCTCATCTGATCTGCCCGCAGACTCACTGACATCCGAATGGCGTGTGTCATGCCCATGGAGGGGTCCCCACTCCCTCTTGCCAGGCCGGGAACAACTACCGGAGTGCAATTCCATGATAGGCCCCCCTGGATGGAGAGGTATGGCCATCAAGCTGCTCCTCCAACTGCTTATTTTCCTCCTGTTTTTTTTTTGTACGCCCCTGAAGTATGGACGTGCAATGACGTCAAGGCAATGCGTGCCAATGTTCGCTGTACTTCACCACTTAAGTCCACCACTCCTGCAGTGCCCCTGATTTCCATCTGGGCCACCACAGAGTGATGGAAATCCTGAACCCTCCCCAGGGAAAGAAGAGCAGTCCATTGGATGCTCAATCCTCTCCCTCCCCAGCCAACCCCCGACAGCCCAGGCATGTTCCTGCACCAGGGTCGTTGGCGTGGCATGAGGTGTGGCATCCAGCACCTCAACCCTCAGTGCCATGGGCCAATTTTGTTGGTTTTTAATATTTTAACCCCAAATTTTCAAAATGTCTTTCTTATGACCTCACCTCATGAACAAGGGCAAAGAACATTTTCAAATCCTCCCTGAAAGGTGATTTCACACTGTAACCACAAAATCACCTTTTGGGATGGATTTGCATAATATAATTGCATTTGTTAATGAGGTGGGGTTCAAAAAAGGCCATGTTTAAAATCTGGGGAAAAATATTTATAAATTGTCAAGTTATGAGACAAGTTCAAAACCCACTGAAATACATTGAACTGGAGACAGTACAGCACAGTGGTTTAAAGCTCTGAGATGCAAACCTGGAGACCTGGGTTTGAATTCCACAGCCCCTACTTGCATACTGTGTGACCCTGAGTACGTCACTTAACTTTCTTGTGCTCCCAGGTCGCAGCTGTAAACAAGCTATCAGCTTAGTGTGTCTCTCCTAGTTGAAAAAAAAACAACTGTATACCTGATTTCTTCAATTCCCAATCTGGCATTGAAGAGTGAAGATGTGTCTCTGATCCAGAGAGGATTACAACATTGGACCCTGGTAGGTAAGTAAGGGGTGGGGGTGTGTGGGTGGTGGGTGCTGAGTGGGAGGGTAACCGCAGCAGTGTGCCAGCAGCAGCAACAGACATTGGTAGATGGTTTTCATTTTTACAAGGTACATATAAATAAAAAAAGACTACATGGGACAGTTTTCTTTATTTCAGTCACCAGCACAGGGGATTGGGCACCCCAGTGATGGTGTTATGTTTGGCAGCACCAAGGGTGGGTTTCCTGGTGTTGCACAGGTAAAACAGGTGAGGTGAGAGGTACTAGCCAGCACTGAGGATTGGGCACCTCAGTGTCAGGAAATTAAAAGTAAGGAGTGGAGGGGTGTGAAGTGGGGGGTGCTGAGTGAGAGGGTCAGGTGGGGGAGGGCAATGGCAGTGGTGTGCTGATGGTAGCAGACATTGATGGGTATTTTCCTTTTTTTACAGGGTGTATAAAATACAAAAAAGACTACATGGGATGGTTTTCTTTATTTCAGGTACCAGAACTGGGGATTGGGCACCTCAGTGTTGGTGTTATGTTTGGCAGCAGCAGGGCTGGGCTCCCCAGTGTTGCACAGTGAAAATGGGCACGGTGGAGAGTGTGACACTCTGCCTATCTACTTGTCATTATTGTATAATATTTGTGATATAAAAAATATGTTATGTGAATGTCTGCTTAGGGAATAGCAGCCAGCAAGTATAAGAAGGCTTGACCTTTGACCTCAGCACAGCACTACAGTAGCAGATAGCTGGTTTTCTGCTCTGTTTTAGTGTATAGTTGCTGGTATTCCAAAGTGACAGTTTATAACACCTTATAAAATATTTCTAGTTTGAAGAGCTGGGAGAAGTATGCATTTTATCACCCATGAGGTGCAAGGAAATTTAACAGATTCCTGTTAACCCATAAACTTGAAATTACTTGGAAAGCCAGGAAGTTGATAGAGAGAAATCAAAGGAGCTGCTTTGATCAAAGAGACTGTCATATTTTAAAATTGCTAACTTTGCAGATTTTCAGCCAGCAGTAAAATGACACCCTTGGATATACTTGGTCAGGTGACAAAATTAATGACAGGACAAACAGTGACCTCATGTGCTGTGACATCACAAGAAGGTAGAGAGATTGTCTTTCAAGACTGCCAAACATTTGAGGGGAAACACACTTTATCTCTTGACTCCTAAGAGAACACACATACACTGTGTTCTGAAAGAAAAAGGCACTTCTGTTACAATTTGGTAATACCAACTAGAAAACTAGGTTAAGACTAGAAATTCAGTTACAGACATATATGTTTCTGAAATTCCCTTTTATTTCAACTGTAAGTATTTATATTATATGTTCTGTATTTTGTATTTTACCTATTTTCAATTTTTAGTAAACACTATTTTCCTTTAAATGATGCCTATGCCTTCTCAGTTTCTTTTGCATGTGAATGCTGGAAAAGTATTAATAATTCTAAGAACTGTTAAGGGTTTGAATATGTTACTATCTTGCTAAGGAAAGAATCCTACCGACCTAGGTCTCAAATTGAGTCATAAGAGTACACTTGTGAACCTGGCTGGGTGCCCACTGAGTGAAGTATTGTACTGCATCCCCCAAAGAGAGTACATATCTGAGCCTGTTAACTGGGTGTGCTAGCGAGTAGGTTCATATTTGACCCCCAGGACTTAAGGCTAGTAGGTGATTCGAACCCAAACCAGACAGGAGGGTTACCCTGTTTGTCACCTGTTCACATATTGCACTTCGAGGTTTGGCACTGTGGGAGCAGAGGGCCTGACCTGCAGGGTGTGTTTGTAACAGAGCATACCGGCTGGCACGGGATTAGGGCACCCTGGTATTAGAAAGTTAAGAAGAGGGAAACAATGGGAAGTGGGAGGAATATTGGCAGAGGGTGGGAGGGATTGTTTTTATGTTGGAGAGGTGGGAAGGACCACAACAGGCTGATCATGATGCTGATCAGCTCTGCTTGCTGGGCGGCTTATGCAGATGAAAGGAATGAGCCAGCCTATGATTCAGGTGGCTCTTTTCTTTGAACTGCCCGAAGTTTCTACCCAGCAAGACCTGAAGAGTGTCATGATCAGCCTGGTGATGATTTGTCTGACACTGTCAAGCCCCTTGCAGACTGCCCTGCATTGGACCGACATTGACATGCCTCTCAAAACCCACTATTATAGCAATATGTTCACTTTGTGCAGCCGGAAGGGAGAACATAAAAAGCATGTAGGGAAATGACAGCAGTGCTATAGATAAGCTTATAATGGTTGGGGTTAACATTGGCCTTCAGACACTATTTGCTTTCTTTTCAGGCAATTGTGCATGATGGAGGGAGAGGTAGTATTCTGTGTATATAGTCCCATAACATGTACAACTGCCTGCAAAGTAAACAAATGTAATCTAAAGGCCACTGCAGCCACTGACATCATTGTAAGCCTATCTATAGCACAGTAGCCTTTTCGCTACTTTGTCTCATTAAAATGTGGTTTTGTGGGTGATATTAAAATCAGGCTTTACCCTTACTGTTTGCAGCTTACAATATAGTATTGTTAAGTGACTTAAAAATTCAGCATCTGTTTTTTTTCATAACTGTGATGATCTTTTTTCATAACAGTCATCACCCTGACCCAAACTCTAACAGGAACTCCCCACCTAATTTTCCCTGAGAGAATTGTATTTAACAATTATAATCCACTTCCAGCCAAGGTGTGTCAAACTGAATTAAGTAATACATTAGGCAGTATAGCCTAGTGGTAGAGCCCCAGGCCAAGAACCTGAAAACCATGTAGACTCAAAACACTTGAAAGTGTAATCCACATCCTCTACCTGCATACTATGTGACCCAGGGCCAGGGCAAGTCACATAACATCCCTGTGCTAATGAGAGGCACCTGGAAATAAGTTATGCTTCAGAGTGCATTTTAAAAACGATTGTATTGGGTGCTTCTAGTGCAGGGATTTGTTTTCTCATAGTTTAAATGAAGAATGATTTTTTCGAGTTTTTGATATAAGCAATGATTTCAATAACTAGATTCCTCAACCGTGATTCTTCTTTAGGCCCACAGGGTTTCATGCATAACGATACATGGGGCTAAAGAATGAAGCCCCGGATGAACCAAACTCAGCCATGTCCCACCCTCCAGCAGATCTGTGGCTGCTTGTTACATAAGGCACTGTTCCCAGATCTGACAGATCTTTGTCCACTGTTTTTAACAAAAAAAGAAAGACATGGCTAGGCTGCAGAAGTGGTCTGGTATTTGGCAACTGGGGTTCAACACTAAAAGGTGTAAAGTTATGCACTTGAGGGAGAAAACCCCAGGACCAAATGCTGGTTGGGTGGTACGCAAGTAACCAGGTCAGCAGAAATAAAGGACTGGTTTGTAATCATCACAAGTGACCTGAAACACTAGGTACACTGCAGGAAAGCTGCAATGAAAGAAAATCGGATGCTGGGCTGCATAGGCAGGGGAATTACCAGTAGGAAGGCAGAGGTCATTCTGCCACTGTACAGGTCTCTAATGAGACTGTACCAAGAGTACAGCGTACAATATTGGTGCCCTTATCTCAAGAAGGATATCAACTTGCTGGAAACGGTGCAGAGAAGGGCAACCAGGATGATCCAGGGCCAACAAAGCAACATCCACGAGAAGAGGCTCAGGGGGCTCACCATGTACTCTCTTGAGGACAGAAGGGAGAGGGGGGACATGATTGAGACCTTCAAGTACCTTAAAGGTATAAACAGGGTGAGCACTGAAGGCCTCTTCAATCTTAGTGGACCTAAGACCACACTGGGTAACAGCCTAAAGCTGGTGGGAGAAAGGTTCAAGAGGGAGATGTGGAGGCACTTTTTCAGCGAGAGGGTGGTGGCTAAGTGGAATGAGTTGCCAGAGGAGGTAGTATCACTTGAAACAGTGGATAGCTTCAAGAGAGGTTGGGACAGGGTGAGGGGCGAGGTTCCAGGTGGGGAAGGGGTATTTGAGAGGGGGTCAATGGGGCAGTTTTCTCTGTAAATGCAGTTAGAACCGCATACTCAAGCTGACTATATAGACTGTAAGGCTTTTATCTGCTGGTACATTCATATGTTCGTATGTAATATCCCTGCTATTCATTTTCCCTCCTTACTTGATTAAAGTCTGAACCAAAATCCTTGCTGATTCTCCCCCTAGTCCAGCACTCAGATCTACCTACCTTCCCTGACCCTTAGTAAGTATTTTTCTCACCTTGCCTCCCACTGTTAATTCAACCCATGACAACTCTCCCTGCTCAGTGTTATGCAGAAAAGCCCCCAACCCCCTTGCCCTAGTAAGTATCTTCCTCACATGCTGACATGCAGACATGATCTGTACACTGACTGGACTCATTAGTGCAGACTTAACAAGACAAGCATTTTTCAATGCCAAACATCGGTTGCTTGTTAAACAATTTGATGTTCTTCTAGATAGAGGAGCCAAGAATCAACAGTAATTTTTGGGACTCAAGAGTAGAGCTTGAGGGTCGGGTGGCTGGGTTAAAGATGCTGCTACATTCAGTCAGTGAGAGGATGCAGGGCTGACAGCACATAGAAACATAAAAGTTGACGGAAGTTAAGAACCGCAAGGCCCATCCAGTCTGTCGATTTCTTTTTCTGCCTTATGAATGTGCCATTGCCCTTTGCTCTGTCAATGGCCTATCTATTGATATTCATCGGTTTTGCTCCCTTATGCGTATCCCATGCCTGTTTGAAGCCCTGCAATGTATTCATATCCACCACTTCCTGAGGTAGGCCGTTTCATGCATCCACTACCCTTTCTGTGAAAAAGAACTTCCTCACATTACCCCTTAATCGGCCTCCCTCTAATCTCATTCTGTGTCCTCTTGTCCTGCTATTTTTCTTATATTGAAACATGTTAGACTCTTTCACCTTGTTAATGCCCTTAAGGTGTTTGAATGTTTCGATCATATCACCTCTCTCCCCCCTTTCCTCTAGGGTATACATATTGAGCTCGGTTAATCTGTCCTCATATCTTTTCTGATGCAGTCCCTTCCCCATTTTGGTTGCCCTTCTCTGGACTGCCTCAATTTGGCTAATGTCCTTGTAAAGGTGTGGCCTCCAGTACTGCATGCAGTACTCCAGATGGGGCCTAACCAGTGTCTTGTAAAGAGGGATTATTACCTCCCTCTTCCGGCTTGTGATAACCCTACTAATACACTCCAACATCCCCTTGCCTTACCTACTGCTTTAGTGGTCTGCTTGGGTGATTTCAGATCATCTGTGATGATGATGCCCAAGTCATTTTCTTCCCTTGTGACTGCCAGCAACTCCCCTCCCAGCCTATAGGTGGCTTCAGGGTTTCTCTTCCCTATGTGCATGATCTTGCACTTCTTTGCGTTAAACCCCAGTTGCCACTCTTCCAACCATTTTGCTAGTTTATCCAGATCTCTTCTCATTCTTTCCATCCCATCTGGATCATCCACTCTGTTGCAGATCTTGCTGTCATCTGCAAACAGACAAACCTTACCGTCCAGTCCATCTGCAATGTCACTGATGAAGATATTAAAGAGGACTGGCACCAGGACTAATCCCTGAGGTACCCCACTGAGTACACAGAAGGAGGGAGCAGGAGGATGTAATTGGATGCCGGGATCGGGAATGGAGGGTGCAGGGTGAACAGGACACAGAGGAAGGGAGCAGGAGGGTTTCATTGGATGTCGGGATGGAGGGTGCAGGGTGGACAGCATGCTGAGGGAGGGTTTAATTGGATGCCGGGAAGGGGAATGGAGGTTGCGGGGAAGGACTGCATAAACTTATGTGCGTGTGTAGGAAAATATTAACGAACCTTTGTATTATGGCCATTTTGAGGAATTTTCCACCAGATTTTCAACATGGGCTTTTTGGTAGCCCACCTCATAAACACTGGCACTGTCTTTTCCTTAATCAGTCCTGAAAGGTGATTTTGCACAGTGACTGCACAATTCTGCACCAGAGGTGCAAAAACATGTTTCAGGCAGGATGTGAAAAATGACAGCTATACTATTCATCAGGTGGTGTGATAAAATATGTACGTTGAAAATTCAGAGTGAAAATATTAAAAATTGGCAAAGCTATGCACCTGTGTAGAAGCTGCGCATGGCACACTCATATCCTGGCCATTTTTATGTTTGCTTGCACGCATGTGCAAGAAACATAGTGCCATCATCGGAGATTCGGAGGTGTGTCACCTCCTCCTCCAATTCAGTCAGTGTGCTGGCAGGCGCGGCCCCTGTAAGCCAATGCATTTTGGAGCTGTCTATGACACACTCCAAAATGCAGTAGCATACAGTTGAAAGGGGGAGCCTCGCTGGCAGGTGAGCAGTGATAAGATAAGGCTGCTCACGTACATCCCCCCCAGCCCTACACAGGCAGCCAGCAGGCGTGCGCCCCACACTGCAGGTATAGCTGACGGAGGTGCCCAATCCCCGTCGGCTGTGCTCGTTCTCCCCCGCTCCCCAAAGACTTCCAAAATGCCACGCTGGGTGCCACCCCAAGCGTGGCAACTAATCATATAGCTAGCGGAGGTGCCCAATCCCCGTCGGCTGCACTGTCTCTCCCCAGTAGTGGGTGCCTGCGCTAGAGCTCACCCCAGCGTGGCAAGCAAGTCGTAGGCTGAGCGGGGTGCCCAATCCCGTCGGCTGAGCAGCCCCCTCCCCAGCGTCCTTGTGCCATGCTGGGGCCCACCCCAAGCGTGGCAAACGTCCACATCGTCTGTTTTCTTTTTGTAACCTGTAAAGGAAAAAGCGGTCTAACAGCGAAGTCTCCCACCCCCTCCCACAACCGCACCCACCCACTGCGCACCCAGCCTCCCCACCCCCCACCCCATACTTACCTCGGACTCCAGCATAGCGATCTTCGGTGGACCGGGAACACGTCTGCACTCTTCAAAGGCGACCGCAAACTGAGGAAATGCCGGTAAGCTGTATAATGGGCTAAATAGGGGGGTTTCAACTTTATTGCATATCTCAGGCATTTTTTGAATTTTGCACCAAATTTTCAACATGGGGTTTTGGGTACCCCTTCTCATGATTGATGTCACTGTCATGGCGTTATTCAAGCCCGAAGGGTGATTTCGCGCAGTGACTGAGCAGTGACTGCGAAATCACCCTTTGGGCCAGAATAACGCCATGACAGTGACATCAATCATGAGAAGGGTCTCAAAACCCCATATTTGAAAATTTGGTGCCAAATTCCCAAAAATGACTGTTTCTGACGTCGCTGCGCAGTTCCTCATGAGGCTCGTAAGTTCATAAATTTTCAATATTTTCACTCCAGATTTTGAACATTGCCATTTTACCACACCTTCTTATGAGTAGTACAGCTGTCATTTTTCACATCTCACCCAAAATGTGTTTCCGCCCATGTAGTGCACAATGGCGCAGTTGGTGTGCGAAATCAATTTACAGGACAAATTAAGAAAATCACAGTGACACTGTTCATGAGGTGAGGTGTTAAAATGGCTATGTTGAAAATTTGGTGAAGAAATTCAAAAAATGACCGTTTTACGAGGCATCGTTGTAAAGTTCCTGCAAGCTCATAAGGTCGTGAATTTTCAATATTTTCACTCCAGATTTTCAACAATGCCATTTTACCACACCTTCTTATGAGCAGTACAGCTGCCATTTTCACATCTCACCCAAAACATGTTTCCACCCATGCCAGCACAATGGCGCAGTTGGTGTCTTGAGATCAATGTATAGGACAAATTAAAGAAATCACAGTGACACTGTTCATGAGGTGAGGGTGTTAAAATGGCTATGTTGAAAATTGGTGAAAAATTCCAAAAATGACTGTTTCTGACGTCGTTATACAGTTCCTACATGCATCGTTAGTTTGCAAATTTGCAATATTTTCACTCCAGATTGTCAACATTACCATTGTACCACACCTTCTTATGAGCAGTATAGCTGTCATTTTTCACATCTCACCCAAAACGTGTTTCTGCCCATGTAGTGCACAATGACGCAGTCAGTGTGCGAAATCAATGTACAGGACAACTTAAGAAAATCACAATGACACTGTTCATGAGCAGAGGTCTTAAAATGGCTATATTGAAAATTTGGTGAAAAAATTCCTAAAAATGACTTTTACGAGCGTGCGTTGCACAGTTCCTATGCATCCTCGTAAGTTTGCAAATTTAATATTTTTACTCCAGATTTTCAACATGTCCATTTTATTAAACTTCCTTATGAACAGTACAGCTGCAATTTTTCATATGTCGCCCAAAATGTGTTTTCGCACATGTAGTGCACAATGGTGCTGTTGGTGTGCGAAAGCAATGTTTAGGACAGATTAAGAAAATCACAGTTAAACTGTTCATGAGCAGAGGTCTTAAAATGGCTATGTTGAAAATTTGGTGACAAAATCCATAAAATGACTGTGTTACAGTGAGCATTGCACAGTTTCCACGCTCCTTGTTAGTTCATGACTTTGTAATATTTTCAGTCAGATTTTCACCAGTGGCATTTTCCACACTTCCTTATGAACAGTACAGTTGCCATTTTTCACAACATGGCGAAGTGCATTTCACACTTTCAGTGCAGGGATGTGTGGTAGCTGCGGAAATCATTGTTCGGCACAGATAAAGAAAATCACAGTGACACTGTTCATGATCGGAGGCACCAAAATGCCTGAGTTGACAATCTGCTGTAGAAATCCCCAACCTAATTATACTACGTTTGTCGTTGCACAGTTTCTATATACGCCATTGACTTCACCATTTTTTAAATATTTTACTACACATTTGCAACATACATTTTTACACCTCCCCATGAAAGAGTACAGCTGTCATTTTTACATCCTGTTCGGAATATTTTTGCACCTGTGGTGCTAAATGCCGTAGTCACTGTGCATAAGCAGCTTTCAGCTAACAAACTGATATTCCCCCTGTTCATGAGGTGGGGTCACAAAACAAACATGTTGAAAATTTGGAGTGAAAATACCAACGAATGCCTGAGGTATTAGGCTTTTCAACTATAACGCCCAACCCTATAGAGAATGACAGGAATCAGGGTGTGACTTGGGATTCTTGCCTGTGATGTTCATACCATTCCACACCCTGCAGTCACTGAGAGGCATCGAGGTATGCCTTGGACTCTTCGGCCCCAAAGTTCACCCCATTCTCCTATATCGCACCCATCTCACCATATTTCCTAATGAAATGGGGTGTGCATAAGGGCCAAAGACCACAAGGAACACCGTGGCACTTGTCAGTGTCTGCAGGGTGGGGTGTGGTGAAATGGCGTGGCCGTTATGCCTGATGACCCAAATGCACACCCCAATGCCTGTCACTCTCTGCAGGGTGGTGGTGGGGTTGACTTCAGTTCAATACTTCACTGCCATTCCTATTACACAGCTCTGTAACTTCTACACTACCACTGCCAATGCCAGCAAGCAAACATTCGGCATTGACAAATGCTTGTTAGGTATTTTTGCACAAAATTTTCAAAATGCCTTTTTGAGACCCCACCTAATGAACACTGGCACTGTCATTTCGTTACTGGATCGTGAAAGGTGATTTCACGTAGTAACCATGCCATTTCACACCACTGCTGCATAAACACAATTCAGGCAGGATGTGAGAAATGGCAACTGTACTGTTCAAGAGGTGGTGTAAAATAAATGGCTATATTGAACATTTGCAGTGAAAATATTAACATTGCCAAAGCTACGTGCATGCATAGCAAAATTTCAATGATCATTTGTAACATGGGCGTTTTTTTGGTATTTTTGCACCAAATGTTCAATATGGGCTTTTTGGGACCCCTCCTCATGAACACTGGCACTGTTGTTTCATTAACCGGCCCCGAAAGGTGATTCCATGCAGTGACCATGAAATCCCCTTTTGAGACTGACTAACGAGATCACAGTGACAGTGTTCATGACGTGGAGTCCCAAAAAGGCTATGTTAATAATTTGGTGTAAAAATTCAAAAAAATGGCCGAGATATCAACCTAAGTTCAAAAAGCCATTGACTGCCATCATACGGCGCTTACCTTGATTCCTCACTTGCAGTTCAGCTTTAAAGAGTATAGACATGTCCTGGTCCAGAGAAGATGACACCCGCTGACCTCCCCCCACAAAATATGGCAGGAAGTAAGGTAAACACTGAGGTACAGAGCTCAACAGAGGGCAGGACAGGGGTAAATGGAAAAATAGACAGGGGCAATAAGAGCAGGGATGGGGGGAAAAAAGGATAAAGCCAACATTAAATGGAGGGCAACGAGTACCAATGCCTGTAGTCTGGGAAACAAGCTTCCAGAGCTAGTAGCCCTGATGGAAGATGAAAACTTGGATATTGTGGCAGTCACGGAAACATGGTACATGGAGAACCATGACTGGGATGTCAACATACCAGGGTACTCAATCTACAGAAGGGACAGGGAGGGGAAATGAGGAGGTGGAGTAGCTCTATAGTTAAGTAAAGGGGGAGGACAAGAAGCACTCTGGGTCACCTTGGAGACAGGGAATGGCATCACAGTCCACACAGGGGTTGTACACCGACCCCCGTCTCAATGGGAGGAAATGGACAAGAAAATGACAGAGGACATTCTCAAAATGGCTGAAAAAGGGGAGATACTGTTGATGGGGGACCTGAATATGCCAGATGTTAACTGGATGACATATACTGCAGCCACATCCAAGAGCAGGGTCATTCTCGATGCCCTGCAGGGGGCAGACCTTAGACAGCTAGTGCTGGAACCCACTTGGGAGGGAGCAATATTAGACCTGGTACTCTCAAATGGGAAGAGGATCACACATTTAGAAGTCAGTAGACATCTGGGAACAAGTGACCACTGCACAGTGTGCTTCACAATAAGCACAACCATGGAGATAAGCCATACAAAAACAAGGATACTGGACTTTAGAAGGGCTGATTTTGGCAAAATGGATGAACACCTGAAGAATGCACTAGCAAATGGCCAAATAGGAGGGGTGGAAGAACAATGGAGAAAAATCAAAACTGCCATCATAGAGGCAACAAGCCTTTGTGTGAAACAAATAAAGAAAACAAAGAGGAGTAAAAAACCACTATGGTTCTCAAAAGAGGTGGCAGGGAAGGTTAAGGAGAAAAAGGATGCATTCAAAAAGTATAAGGAATCGCAGAAGAAGCAAGACAGGGAACTGTATCAATGAAAGCAGAAAGAAGTGGGGAAGGCAGTCAGAATAGCAAAGGCCCAAACCGAGGGAAAAATAGCTAACTCAGTTAAGAAGGGGGATAAAACCTTTTATAGGTACATTAGGGAGCATAGAAAGGTTAAGGGAGGGATGGTGAAGATTAATAAAGGAGATGGGTGGTGGGCAGAGGGAGAAAGTGAAAAGGCAGAGATACTGAATTAATATTTTTACTCAGTATTCACAAAGGAAGATGAGGAGGAGTTACCTAAACCAGACAATAGAAGCACTCTGTGAAGGGGGGTTGATACCAGTCCATTTACAGAAGAAAGAGTCCTGAAAGAACTCCTAAAACTCAAGGTGGACAAAGCAATGGGGCCTGACGGGATTCACCCCAGAATCCTAAAAGAACTAAGGGAGGATCTAGTGACACCACTGACCACACTTTTTAACAAATCATGGGAGGATGGGGGTAGTACCTGAGGACTGGAGGAGGGCAGATGTGATTCCCCTTCACAAAAGTGGGAGCAAGGCAGAAGCAGGAAGCTCCAGACCTGTAAGTTTGACCTCAGTGGTAGGGAAAATGATGGAATCACTTCTGAACTAAAGAATTGTTGAGTACCTAGAGTCCAGCAGGGCACAGGACCCAAAGCAGCATGGATTTACAGCAGAAAGGTCATGTCAGATGAATCTAATCGATTTCTTTGACTGGGTGACCAAAGTAATAGACCAGGGAGGGGCTGTGGATATGGCCTACCTAGACTTTAGCAAGGCATTTGACACAGTCCCGCACAAAAGATTAATAATCAAGCTAGCCAGCCTGGGAGTGGGTCCCAGGGTGATAGTCCTGGTAGCACACTGGCTGCACAACAGAACACAGAAGGTAATAGTGAATGGAACACATTCCAAAGAAAGGGGGGATACTAGTGGAGTACCTCAGGGCTCAGTACGGGGTTCAGTCCTCTTGAACGTCTTTATAGGTGACATTGCAGAGGGTCTGGAGGGAAAGGTATGCCTCTTTGCAGATGACAGAAAGATCTGTAACAGAGTTGATACACAAGGGGGGGGGTAGAAAGGATGAGAAGGGACTTGGCAAGGTTGGAGGAATGGTCAGACATATTGCAACTTGGATTCAATGCAAAGAAGTGCAAAGTAATGCACCTGGGAAGCAAAAACCCAGGAGAAAAGTACACAATAGCAGGAGAGGTACTAACAACAACAAAAATGGAAAGGGACCTGGGCTTAGTCATATCAGATGACCTAAAGGTGGGTAAGCAATGTTTGAAGTCGGTAAGGAGAGCCAGGGGGATACTGGGATGCATTGGAAGGGGCATCACAAGTAGAAAAATGGAAGTGGCTATCCCTCTGTACAGACAGTTGGTGAGACCCCATCTGGAGTACTGTGTGCAGTTTTGGAGATCTCATCTATGCAAGGACATAGACAGGATGGAAGCAGTCCAGAGGAGGGCAACTAAAATGGTGCAGGGTCTACATCAGAAACCATATGAAGAGAGACTGAGAGAGCTTAATATGTATACCTTTGATGAAAGGAGGGACGGGGGGACATGATAGAAACTTTCAAGTATCTCAAGGGAATCAACAATGTCCAGGAGGGTAGCATCTTTCAGACAAAGAGATGTGTAAGAACAAGGGGGCACAATTTAAAGATAGAGGGGGGACGGCTCAGGGGTAATGTGAGGACATTTTTTTTCACGGACAGAGTGGTGAATGCATGGAACCACCTTCCTGGGGAGGTTTTTGGGTCTAAAACAGTGGGGGAATTCAAACATGCATGGGACAGACATAAGGCAATTATAGTGGGGGGTTGCAGGAAGTAGACTGTTGGTTAACTAGAATCTGCAGCTTATCCAGTAGGTAGGGAAATGGGCAGACTCGGTGGGCCAAGTGGTCCTTATCTGCCATCAAAGTCTATGTTTCTATGTTTCTATGACCTCCGGAGATAAGTATGTGGTAAGGTGGGAGTGCAGGAGGGTGGGTGTGCAGAGGGAGGTTGGGATGGGGAGGGAGACGGGGGAGGCAACGAGGGATCATTTTCTTTTTTTCAGGTAAAAAAAACATCAGGGGACCATTTTCTTTTTTACTGCAGGTACATTTCCGGACTGTTGGGGGGTACAGGTATGGGTTAAGTGGGAGTGGGCTCCCCAGTGTCCCTTGGTAGTGCTGCAGGGGTGGTGGTATTGCCAACACAAGGATTGGGCACCCCATTGTCGGCTTTAGGAGAAAGCTGCATCATAGCTAATGTTGAGGGGGCACAGGGCGAGGACCAGGAGAAAGCCACACCACGTGACTAATGTTGAAGCAGGGTGAGGGCGGTTTAAAGGAGCAAGGATTTGGAGACAAAGCAGCAATGCAGCTACTGTTGAAGCCTTTGGGGGGTAGAGGAGCGAGGATATCATTACGTAGGCATGCTCCCATCGCCGCAACCACCTCCGGCTCACCTCCAACAATCCAGCACGAGTTGTTGTATGGCAGCTGCATGTGAGAGTGCTTGCCTGTCTTTTCAGGCATTCCAGTTCCGTGGTTGTCATCTTCCCTGGATTGCTTGGCTCTAATGACGTGGGCTTCATGCAAATCAAAGGACCAAAGCCCTCTCTGATTGGAGCAGCTTCATTCCTTTGAAGTGCATGACCATTCAGCCCACCTAGCAGAGGATTGTGTCAAGACCACACCAAGTAGTCATTGGTGCCAATTGCTGAGCCCATTGCAAGCCCCTGGTTTTGTACTGCAATGGACTCAGCAGTGACACCCCCTCTAAAATCCCATATTGCAACAATATCTTGCTTTACACTTGCACACAACCAACATAAAAAGGGATTTTTCAAACAAAGCATCAACACAGACAGGCAGGCACAACACCCACAGACAGTCAGATATAGTGTAGATGCACACCTTCCAACAGCCAGAACAAACATCCTTACAGGGAGTGAGAGACAAAACATTACTTTTCAAAATGTATTTTCCGATACCCCAGCTGACATACTGTACAACATCTCATTTTCAGTGGGGTCCTACCCAAGTACTTAGGAGATAATTGACTGGCTCTGGGTCACCCAAAGTAAATGGCTCTGGTGGGATTTGAACCTGGGTCTTTTGGTTCCTACTGTATGGGTGGTAAAAAGGTGGACTGTACTGCTTGAATAACTTGTATCATTGCAGACAGTGGGAGCTTTAATAGGATGTGGGACAGATTCAAGGGGAAAGTACATACCAGGAAGGGGCAGGGTGGGGGGAGGGAAGAGATGGAGGGTGGAGGATCAGTTGCAGTCTAATGAACTGATGAGCTTCACACTTGAGCAGTCTCGATAGACCATAAGGCCTGTATCTGCTGGCAATTTCGTATGTTCGTATGTGTGCTCTAACCAATACAGGCTGCACCTTTCAAATATATAACACAATGCAGGAAAACAAAATATAAATCCAGACATCAACAACATCCTTAATATTATTCAAACACAGCATGAGGAATTCAGTGACAGGCGTAACATTGCAAATAACAGCAGCTGCACTAAGGAGGTTATCACAGCAAAAAGAAGGGACGTTGAGTGCTGCTTCCTGCATATGAGATACAGTTTGCAAGTCCTGGTGACTCCTTCCCCAATAGTTTACAAATAATCTCACAGCACGTTTTATAGAATGTGTGCCACCTTACAGCATTCACTGTAGCACTGATGACCTCAGAGAGATCCCACAGCCACAGGCGTTTCTGCATTTTACCTAAAGACTAAAACATTTGTAGGAAAGCACAGTATTTCTCTTTATGGTACATCCTGCAGGAAACAGGAAAGTTGCTGCCATAGAAACACAGACATTGATGGTAGCAGGGGACCACAAGATCCATCTAGTCTGCCCAATATGGGTAACTACCCCCTTCCCCATCCTTTCTGTGAAATGATACCTTTGTGCCTGTCCCAGACGTTTTTGAACCCGTTTATGATTTTGGCCTCCTCCACTTCCTGGGGCAGGCAGTTCCATGGGTTGACCACCCTCTCAGTGAAGAACTCTTAACATTGCTCCTGAATCATCCACCCTTGTGCCTCATATCATGTCCTCTAGTTCTGATGCTTTTCTTCTCCTTAAGGAGCTCCTGTACCCCTCCCTTATTTATACCCTTGATATACTTGAATGTCTCGATCATGTCCCCCCTCTCCCTCTCCCTCTTCTGCTCCAGGGAGTACCTGTTGAGCTCCCTCAACCTATCCTCATATGCCATTTGATGCAGACCGTGAATAATTTTTCTGGCTCTCTGCACCATCTCAATCCTATTAATGTCTTCCTTAAGGTATGGCCTCCAGAACTGTACCCAGTACTCCAGGTGGGGTGCACCAGCATCCTGTAAAGTGGCAGCACCACCTCCCTTCTGCGACTCATGATTCCTCTCCCTATACAGCCCAGCATACCACTGTCTTTTAGCGCTGCCTTTTCGCACTATTTCCCCACCTTTAAGTCATCTGATATAATGGCTCCTAGGTCTCGCTCCTTGTTGGTGCATGTCAGCTGCTCCCTTCCCAGGTAGTATCCCACCTTGAGGTTTCCCTTGCCTAAGTGCATGACCTTGCAGTTTTTTGGTGTTGAACTCCAACTGCCAGGCATCTGACCACTCCTTGAGTTTCTTCAGATCTGATTCCATGCTCTTGACTCCTTCTGGAGTGTCTAATTTATTGCATAGTGTCATCTGCAAACAGACACACCTTCCCTTACAATTCACTAACGATGCCAGCTATGAACACATTGAAGAGTAGGGTCCCCAGCATTGAATCCTGAGGCACTCCATTAGTCACTTCCCTCTCCATCAATACCACTCCATTTACTTACACCGGTTGTGTTCTTCCCTTCAACCAGTTGCTGACCCAACCCACCACTTCCTTACCTACTCCGATGTGGTCCAGCTTCTTTGCCAGCCTTCTGTGTGGAACCGAGTCTAAGGACTTACTAAAGTCCAGATAGACCACATCCACTGCTCCTCCTTGATCCACTGCCTTCATTACCCAGTCAAAAAAGTCAACCAGGTTCATCTAGCATGACCTTCCAGCCATGAAATCATGCTGTTTTGGGTCCTGTTGCCTGCTGGATTCCAGATGTGCTACTGTTCTTTGCTTGAGCAGTGTCTCCATCAGTTTTCCTTCCACTGATGTGAGGCTCACTAGGCGGTAATTTTCAGCCTCCTCCCTGCTCCCTGATTTGTGAAGTGGGACCACTGTTGCCCTCTTCCAGTCTTCAGGCACTGTCCCACTTTCCAGTGATCCATATCTAGTAATGAATGCAGTTTATAGGACAGTCCTCATGTACAGTAGTTTCAGGGAACAAAACCAGGCTGGCAGACATGCAGGGTATAGAAGCACATGGAATGGCCCTGCATTAAGGTTCATTTTTTTTTTAAATCTAGCCAGCTTGGGGACATAGTTTGGAAGCCAAAATGGAAGCAGCCTAATCTGTAGCTTTCCTCTACCTCTAGATATCCATCAAAATCCTGGACTAAATAGGTACTTTCTGCTGTAAACAGATATTGTATCAGTCTAACTGCTACCTGGGACACAGAAATGTCAACTATTTTCCATGGAGTACAGCGACTGTACCTACCAGCTGCTCTGATTCTCCTCTCCCCTCCAGCTGCCATTAGCATCCATGTGAATTCTGCAGCACAGCATGGCCTCCGACTCCGGAGTGGCAGTCACCACGGAGAACCTAAAATAAATAAGGGAGATGTTTACCACTCTGCTAGCATGAAATGAGGAACTTACCAGACAGGTTAATGAAAACAAGAAGCACATCATACAAATATCCCAAAGCATGAAATACAAAGCCTAACACATAGCCCAGCAAAAATACTCTACCGACCACTAAAGTAGATAGCTGAATGAGCAGGACAAAATTATCCAACAACTAACTGACAAGCTCAATGATCTGGAAAATTGAGGGCGCCGCAATAACTTGCGGTTCATGGGTTCCCTGAAGGTGTGGAAGGCCGCAATACGATCCTTTTCCTCCAACAAGCTCTGCTTATCATCCTGCATAACTAGCGGCCAGCCCAACTAGAACTAGAAAGGGCTCATAGATCTGTATCCCCCCACCCCAAACTGGGACAGTGACCAAGGCTGATTCTGGCTAAACTACTCTGCTTTCAAGTGAAAGAATGAATTCTATGGCTGGCCAGGGAGCGGGGCCTGCTGAAATGGCAGGGGCATCTGATTCAAGTTTTTCCTGACTTCTCCCCAGCACTATCAGAATCCCGGAGGGAGTTCACCAGGGACAGGCATGCTCCTATGGCCCTACAAATATCCTACCGTCTCCTCTATCCAGCGGTCCTGCGCATTGAAAGGAATGGAATGCCCCAATCCTTCACCGACCCTAAAGCCACTGAAAATGTCATCCTCCGATCATGGTTGGAGGCACGGTTAGAGGACTCACACAGACACAGGGAGTAACAGAACATGGACACAACCTCCGAGAAGGAACCGCGCCAGTCAACAACCTCTTTGCAAGAGAGGAAAAATGGGCCGGCTACTCAGACCAGCACCGATGCCTGGCAGACAGCCTCCAGAAAGAGACACATTGGCGGTGCAGGCCACAGGGAGAAGTGGATAGGAGTCCCTCCTTACCAGCAGTACTACGCAGAAACCAAAGGCAGTCCATCAAAGCTGGCCTTGACACCAGCAATGCAGAGGGGGATATCTTTGGGATCAGGTACTCCTCCCTGCAGCAACTCCAACACTCAACCACAGACCTGGAGCTCGAATTACAGCGCTACTGGGGCGATGACTCCACAAGATTTCCACAAAACCTGCCCAGGGTTCAGGAAAAGCCGTCAGCCCCAACTTCACCTGAGGGGACTGATGGGAACAACATGCTAACCTTTTTGCAATATAGTCTCCCAGTAATGCTAAAACTTAACAACCACCCCCCTCAAGCCGGAGAGGGCCCATAGATCTCTTGTGCCCAGACCACAGACAGGCTAACGTCCACATTCTATACTGTGCAAATTCTCTCAGTACCCAGTTAAAGAGACATTCCTGAGAACTGTAAGCAACCAAAAAAGCCAGCAGTGGGAGGAGGCACAAGTCCAAATCTATCAAGGCTATTCTTACGACCTGTCCCACAGGAGGTGTGCCTATGGCCTGGTGAAATAAGCATGATACAAGCTAAACATCCTGGTGTCACTGAGGTACCCAGCACAACTCAGGATCACATTTAATGGCAAGCAAATCACCTTCAACAAGCTGGAGGAAGTTGAGATGTTCCTAGACAACATTGCTGGAGACAGAACGCTCCCCAGCTTGCAGCTGCTCATGCCTCATGATGAAGCCCAACAACTGATGGACATGACTCAGAGCCCAGAATCCTCTGTGCAGAACACTGGGTCCCCAGCAACTGTGGCAGGAAAGTCTTTGGAATAGCAGACTCCTCAACAGGGGAGACAAAAGAAGAAGTCCACTACTAAACAGACCAAGACTCTGCTGACGCCATTGGCCAAGGCCCAAAGAACCCAGTCCAGAAGTAAACAGAGGAAAGCACACCTTTCAGAAGGCAGTGGCTCGTCAAATTACTCCACCCCAGTAAAAAACCCTAATCGCTTTGAGCCAC
The DNA here is from genome assembly GCA_016271365.2 of Neoceratodus forsteri. NCBI lineage: Eukaryota > Metazoa > Chordata > Ceratodontiformes > Ceratodontidae > Neoceratodus > Neoceratodus forsteri. Next base: position 758,084,722 of record CM057455.1, on the reverse strand, counting down.
TCAGTTTGACTACCATACTATACAGCCATAACCAAAGTTTTTTTCTGTCCATATATGTTTAACAGTTTTTTTTTGGGGGGTGGGTGACGCCCAAACCAGTAGCTGTGCTTGGTGACCTTGGTAACCACCACTTACTAAAGATGCTGGGCTCTGGACAACAGTTCCCACTGAATGGCACAACATGGCTACAAATGTTTCTAACTGTGTATAGTTGCCCCAGTTGGGCTTGTTTCTGCATAGGAACCAGGATAAACTAAGACCAATCTGGATCTTGATTTATAGAGATACTCGTCTACTGGACCCCCCCCCCAACAATGGCTTCCTCAACTCTGGCCAGGCACTTATCTCACCTTCTAAAAAAATGGATGATTTGACATTAATAACATGGAATGTCAAAGGGGTAATCTCCCCTATCAAACAAAAACAAGTCATGTCTCATCTAAAGAAATTACGTGCCAAAGTGACTTTCCTCCAGGAAAAAAAGCTCTCACATGCTGAAGCATGCAAACTGAAGAGGGATTGGGTGGGCATAGAGACTCATAGACTATAGTGCTTACAATACAGCCTAATGAGGGGTATCCATCTCAATTCATAAGGCACTCCCCTGGACTGTTTCATCTATCAAAAAAGACTGATATGGCAGATGGGTACTCCTTCAAGTCTCCACCCCAGAGGGGCCCCTATGATTACTAAACCTTTAGGCCCCCAACTGTGATGACCCTATTGTTTTTTGCACAGGTCTCAGAGATCTTAGCCCACTAGGCCTCCCATAGCATCCCTATTTGTAGCAGAGGACCAGGGTCGGACTGGGCATACTAGGGCCCCCAGGGAAGGTGTACTCAAGGGGCCCCCTCACAAAGGCAGATGCAAAAATCCTATGTATGCATTGTGGACATTTTGAATGTTAAAATAAATAGAACTGCCTTTTATTGGAGGAAAAAGGGCAATGGGAGATGCTGCCTGCTGGTAAAGCACAGTCAAAGTCCACCAAAGACACCAGCTACCAGGGATAATCTGGAGCCCTGAGCTCAACTGGCTTAGCTGCCCATCAACACAAGCAGACCTGGAGTTCAAGTTGGCAGAAGGCTCCAGCCAAATGTCTTTTGAAAGTCACAGTAATTTTAACAAGTCATCTTTTTTCCTGCCCATACCAACACCACCTCCTAACTGGGGGGGGGGGGAGTAGGGCAACATTCAAATATATAAATAAACCAGCATGCACGCGCAATCTAAGAATGAAATATTGCATTTTTCCATTATAGGTCAGTGATAGCAGACATGAACAACAGTGCTACTTGTCATTTCAAATACATAGGAAGCAACAGCCATAAGTTAAACATTCAAGCCCAACAGAACTGAGACCAAGCACTATAACTATTCTACATATACAAGGATTTATACTAGGAAATATAGACATACAAGAAGGCCAAGGCCCATATAAGTATGTCTCCAGCCAAGCTGGTTTTTACCATAATTATTGTATTAGTAGTGAGTCTAATTTATGTTTGAAAACAACATGATCATTGTTTTCAACTAATGAACTTGGTAGTGAATTCCACATCGGAATTATTCTTTGTGTATAATAAAATCGTCTTTTATTAGTTTTTGGATATGTAAGAGATAGCCGATATTTATGGCTTCTTAAATTACAGTTGTGTTTATTTGTAGAACATATTTAATTGTGTTAGTAGCTCTTCATCCTTGTGTATTTTATACATAAAAAGTGCATCTCCTCTTTTTCTTCTTTCCTCCAGTGAATACATCTCCAGTTCTTCCAGTCTTCTGTTGTAACTCATACTGGATATAGCATCCACCAATTTTGTAACTCTCCTCTGGACCCCTTCTATCCTATTTATATCTCTTCTCAAGTAAGGGTTTCAAAGAGGAGAACAGTAGTCCAAATGTGGCCTTACATAGGCTCTATATAATGGCATAATGCATTTTTTATCTCTAGAGGCAAAGCTTCTTTTTATGCAACCTATTAACCTATTAGTTTTATTTATGATGTTGTTGTAGTGCGCTTGGAATGTAAAATCAGAGTCTATTGTTACACCTAGATCTTTTTGCTGTGTTACGGATTTTATTATTTGTCCCTTTAATGTATATTTATACTACAAATTGTTTCTCCCTAAATGCATAACACACTTGTCAGTACTGAAAGTCATTTGATTTTTTTCCACCCATGTTTCAATTCCTTTTAAATCATTTACAAGTTTTTGATAATCTGTCGAAGTGTCAACCTGTGCTGTTAGTTTGGTGTCATCAGCAAATTTTATCGCAAAGCTGTTTAGGTTTGGTGTCATATCTGATATGAATATATCGAAAAGAACTTGTTCCAGAACTGATCCCTGAGGGACCCCACTCGTCACGTCCCTTATGCCTGATATATGTCCTCTTATGCGTACGCATTGTGAATGATTATTCAACCACTCTTTCACCCAGTTTATAATTGGATTTTAATTCCGAGCTTTCTCATTTTCTCTATCGAGAGTCCATGTGGCACTTTGTCAAAAGCTTTACAAAGATCAAGAAATATTACATCCAGGGCTTTATTGTTTTCCAGGCTATCACTTATATATTCGTCGAATACTGTATTACCTGTTAAACAGGACCTATTTTTACGGAAGCCGTGTTGTGATTTATCCTCTAGTCCCTTTTCTCATAAATTACTTTCTATTCTTGTTTTTAGTATTGATTAAAAGATTTAACCAACTATACTAGTAAGACTAATTGGTCTATAGTTTTGAATGTATGATCGGTTTCCCTTTTTAAAAATAGGTGTTACAATTGCTGTCTTCCAATCACTTGGGACCTCACCAGTAATTATTGACATATTAAAAAGTTTGTACAGAGGGTTTACTAGCCACTCTTTGATTTCTTTCATTAACCTAGCATGCAATCCATCTGGTCCAGGTGATTTGTTTATATTTAGTTTGTTTAAATTAGCCATTATCTCTTCTTTAGTTATCTCAATTTTTGTATCCTTTTTTGTTGTTATAGTAACTTGTTGATTTGAATCTTTTGACTTAGTATTAAAAACTGAACAAAAATAATTATTCAGTTCTTCTGTACTATCTTTAATTGTTATTTCTTTATTATCTATGATTAGTGGACCTGTATTTCTTGAATTGTTTTTTTTTTAAATTTATATAAGCATAGAAACTTTTTCCACCATCTTTCATATAGGCTAGGTTTGTTTCAAACCTTTTTTCCCAATTTTAATTTTGGTTTTACATTTTTTTAACAAGTTCTTATATTTCCAAATATTGTAATCACTTCCTTCTCTTTTCATGACTTTATAAAATCTCGGTTCTTGTCTAATTAATTTTATAATGACTGGGGTTATCCATGGTGGAACTGTACCTCTTTTATTATACATTATTTGATTTGGGATATATTTATTTTCTAATCCTAAAATTTTATTTTTAATTCTAATCCTTAAAGCATTACATGATTTGGATTTGTTATCCCATTCCCTGTTTAATAAATCTTATTTTAATTTTGCAAAGTTTGCTTTACTGTAATTTTTAACAATTGTTTTGCCTAATACTGGTTTTAAATATATAGAAATACAAAAGGTAACTATCATATGATCACTATGTATTAGTGGTGGTTTGATCATTATGTTATTTATTTTATCAGGACTGTCTGGTAATACTAAATCCAGGATGTTATTATTTTGAGTGGATTTATGTATTATTTGATGTACTCTAGTTGTTATACATGTATCCAAGAACAGATTTTCATTATTATTGCTACCTATGTTTTCTTTCCATTGTATCCCGTGGAAATTAAAGTCCCCCATTAATACTGTTTCATTATAGTTGGACTTTTCTTTAATCTTATTTATTAATTATTGATTTATTGTGGAATTTGAATCTGGTGGCCTATAGCATAGACCAATGAGCAATTTAGGTAAATTGTTTCCCAATAATTCGACCCATATAATTTCACATGTTGTACTGTCTGTCAATTCCAAAATTTGTTTTGATTTTATATCTTCTTTTACAAATAATGCAACTCCTCCCCCTTTTTTGTTTATTCTGTTTTTGTAATATGTTATGTATCCTGGTATATTATTACACCATTCAGAGTTTTCATTCTGCCATGTTTCAGTTACTGCTGCTATATCTATTTTTTCATTATTTAAGATAAATTGAAATTCAGCCATTTTTGTACCATGTGGACTCCTTGCATTTGTTAATAAGAAGTTTAAGCCTGGCTTTCTTGTGTGTGTATGTCTTTTTTCTTTTACTTGTTTGGATGCATTTAAATTTGGTTTCACAGTTTTCTTATTTAATAGGTGTTCCCTGCTCCCCCTTTCTACTAGTTTTATGATATATTGATTGTACTGTAGATATTACACCCCAATAGTCTTGAACCATGTCTATTTAAATGTAATCCATCAATTCCATATAATCCATTTTTGTTTTCAAATTTCTCCCATGTTTTAATACAAGTAATGTTATTTGTCAGACACCACCTACATAGCCAGTTGTTGAAAGATTTAATTTTTCTCATTCTGTAGTAACTTGCCCTTGGTACTGGTAAAATTTCAGAAATTATTGGAGCTGCATTTTGGTCTTAAATGCATTTGTTGGCTTTTTTCATATCCATAATAATTTCATCTACTTCCTGCTTCCCAAAATTATTTGTCCCAACATGTAATACTACAGTTTTAGGTCCACTCACATTTTTCAGTACTCCTGGAATCAGATTTGTAATGTCTTTTATTAATGACCCACTGTAACTACAACTAGTGACATTTTCTTTGTTCCCCCTTGTTGTATATCTGTCCCTATATTTTATTATTGAATCTCCCAATATGAATATCTGTTCTGGTATCATCTGTTCCTGATTTAATTCCATATAGGTTTCTACTAATGGAAGGCTTTCTAATGGAACTGTGATTTCTGTTATAGGGATATTGGGAGAAGCAGTTTCAGTAGAGCCTAGTGTCATTGTCAAATGAGAAGGAATTGCCAATGGACTTTTGATTGGTGACTTATGACCGAGATTTATTTCAACTTGATAGTCAGGTAATAACGGATTTTATAATGTGACAAAAATGTCAGCATTCGGTGCCCCTTCAATAAGTTTTTGTGCCTCTGACAATTTCTGTGATATAGGAGGATCTATTCTATTCATAGTTACCAATTGATGATTTATTAAATCTTGATTCATTAAATCATTCAATGGTGTGTTGTCCCTGTCAATTATTAAGCTCAATGGGTCAAAACTGTTCAACAATGGTAATGTAAAACCTTCAGCTTTCCTACTTTTTTTTTTTAGTGGTCTTTTAATTTGCACTTCATACCATTCATTATCTAGATTATCCTGATTTTCCATTTCCCTTGGTCTTTTTTTAGATAGATTATTAATTGGGCAAATATTAGGGGTTGTAGGAGAAGTTATATTATTTTGGGTCATTTGATGACTTGGCTCAATGTTTTTAGGTTCCTGTTCATTACCATCTTTTAAGATTGTTATTTCCGACTCACTAGATGTTTTTTCATTACTTTCTTCATTTACTATTTTGGGTATTAGTTTCTGTTGACTAATTTCCAAAGCCTTCAATCTTGTACTAAACAATGAAAGTTCAATACTCATTTCTGCTTTCTGTTTACACTTTAGGCAGATAAATGGTAAATCAAGTATTGGTATTTCTGAGAACAGATACATGTCGCATTCACTACATTGTGTCCCTGCAATCCCTCTAAATGTTATTGTTTGATCCATTATTTACACAAACCAGTTTTTTTAGTATAACAAGATAGTTTTACTTCAGGCTACTTACGATATTTAAGCAAGTTGTAAACAGTGTGTCACACTTCAGAACATACAGTTCTAATACATCAAAGTAACCTTAAAAGTATTTTTTATTGCAAATGCACAACACTCAATGCTTAACACGCGTAACACACGCCGACGTACGCCCTGCAGTAGTACTAGTACACTTTATGATATAGTTTTCTGTATAGAAACTAAGCTGCTCTTCAGAATGTCATGCACAAAGTTGCCCCAGGAAACTACTCAAATCAGGCAATTAGGTCCCAAGATGTGTATTTAATCTACATAAAAATATATATCATAATTGATTTAAAAATACTTACACCCATTCCAGACCCCAAAACCCACAGAGGAATACTTTCAGAGCTATAGGACAGAGATGATCATAACAACATCAGCAGTCAAAGCCCAAACATTGTGCAAGGAATCAGGATATAGTGGCGTCTACATGCTGCAACATGTAACTAACAGTGCACTCAACCCCATGTATACCCACCAGCACTGCTGAATACATTGAACACAGTCTGAGCAGCAGAACTATGGTTGCAACTTGCAAGCCCCCCTTGCCAAGTTAGGATCCAGATCCTCAGCCTGTAGCCTCAGCTTAACTATGGAAATCAGAGCAGTTTGTGACCCAACTCCTGTTGACCTGTTGACAAGATTTAGATCTGCCAGACCAGTAAACCAATTCTGACCCACTTCGGATAATGTAATTTAGCTTCACTGTGGTTAAAAATAAACAAACTGAAGGGGGGGAAAACATTAAATAATAAGTTTACACATGAAATGACAAAGAAAAAACTTTCTGAGGGTGAGGTGAGGTAAACTGGTTTGTAGTTATTTGACCTGTACCAGAGCTGACATTGTCCTGGCTATAGCCCAGAACACAAAATATTCAGTACATGCAGATGACAAAATCAGAATAAATCAGAATCTTTTAGAAAAAAGTTCTTCAACAGAGTCAGAACTGGATGAACATCACAGTTGATCCTTCCTGCCCTTCTACTATGATTTCTTATGCTTGACTAAACTAAGTGCCATGTTTCATCACAATACTGAACACTAAGCATACTGCACATGTAACTACCCAGTCCCCGGGGTTACTAGAATCATATCAGTATTATTGTTAGGAAGGTAGCAGACAGCTGGTAGTGTGTTCATTAAGGGCTTCTTACATAATGATATCATTGTTTACTAAGCTATCCTGAGGGAAGAATTATTAGGTCAGTTAGAACTCTCACAGCAGCATAAGCCACACTGTGTGGATAGCTGCTCGGTGGAGCTTAGAAAGCTTAGTTGAGTTTGAGTTGGAGTGTTGTTCAGTCAGTAATGGAGTGAGGAGGTGAGAGTGGCAGAAGGACTGCCAGTGGGCTCTGAGGAGATGGCCCAGGATTTATTATCCTAGTGGAGGTCATTTCTAGCTTCCGGTGAAGTGATGAAGACAAGGGTTACAGCAGGATTTCCTGATTTCTACTCCCTGTGAAGTGAAAGGAACTGCTTGTTGTCAGTGGACTCAAGGGGCAATCCCCTGAATGTCTTGAGGTGTTTTCAGCTGCCTTGAATATGACCTGAAAGAAACTGTTTTGATCGACTACCCAGGAGAGTACCTTTCTGTTCTTTGTTTGTTCCTTGCCTTGTTGGACAGGACAATTTCTGTGAGTACTGTTCTAGGAGATTATATGCTCCTCATGTCCTAGGGGATTCAATAGTCTGGGGTGCGTGTGCCCATAGATAAGGCTGGATCGCACCTGTCAGTGCACCTAGCTTCACCCAAGTAACTGGAGTACTGTTTGTAACAGTGGACCCAAGTCAGTGCAGTTTATTCTCTGGTCACCCCAGTGAGAGAAAAGTTAAAGGATGGGACCTCTGGCATTTCAATGGGGAATGGGGGTTTCAATGGTATAACCCTGAAGAATGGCAGAGACTGCTGGTTGGGGCCAGGGGTGGGAGGAATACCATCTAAGAGCATACAAGGCAGGCTTTCTGGTTGATAAAGGGCACCAGTATTTTCACCTGAGCAAGTGGCCAAGCTGCAGGTTGAGATGGTGACTGAGTTACACTAATATGCACCTGATGTGCAAACAGGAGTTCTGAGTGTGTGTCTTTTACACACTGAAATAACACTCATGGAAGTAGATGTTCATGTGCATGGCCAGGTGTCCACTAATGCACTTTTTTGGAAACTGGAATGAAAATGCTCATGTGTATGGCCAGGTGTCCACTAATACACTTTTGGGAATTTGGGAAGAAGATGTTCTGTGGTTGTTCATGAACTGTACTGCATGCAAGGAGAGTTCATGAACTGTACCTGTCCAGCCTGGACCAATCCTTGGGGGTCAACTTCTGCTTTTATGTTCCATCTGTTTAATAAAGCCATACTGCACAATCCCAGCCACTGCCATAGACATTCCAATTATTGCTTCTGGTTGTGTGGATTTACTGGGGCCCTCTCGGCAGGTTAGATCTGGTACATGCCTAGCAGCCTCCACCCAGGACTTGTGTTGAGTTATTTACACAAGGTTCATGTTGTTTGTTTCTGTACCCCCCTTCTTCTACAACATGAGCCTGGTATACATCCTAACACCAAAGGTGGTACCTATCTGTTTGTAAAGTGAATGGTACGCCAGTATATGGGCACTAGTATTTCCAAATATTTAATGGGGGTGTGCACACTAGTTAAAAAGTGGCCCGAGGGTTACACACAGATCTCCTACATAATTAATAATCCATATTTTTAGTGTCAATTACTTGATAGCAGAATCAGAAAATAAATGTAATGCAAGTGTCAGGGCCATTATTAATTCACCAGATGTGACTTTCCAATATATCAGTTGCTAAAGAATGGTGACATCTTTCTTCAAGTGTGGGAATATTTGACAACATTTAATAAAAGGCAGTGCATGGCCTTCTTAGTGAGCATTTGACTTGAATAGCTAGATGTGGACGTGTATGGGATTAGGCTTAGTTGGGAGCGAGTCAAGATTTGTTGCTACAAAGCTGGTGGGCAAACCAGCTATGTATTTTTTTCCTTGTTTGCTATGCTGTTTTTAGTCTCAAGAATAAAAACTTAATACCGGATCTGTTTCTCTGTATGGGGCTTCCATGTAGCCACTTGGGTGACTTGGGTCCTGTAGGTTGCAATGTGCGTCTGTGTGTGTGTGTGTGGGGGTGGGGTAGCACTGCCACTGCATATACTGTAGCATATCTACAATGACCCATCCAAAACTCCCAGGCCATTTGTTGAGATTGGAATATAGATTTGTAATATTTTTTATTTCTTTCATTCAGAATTTCATTTTGCCCAAACTGCCCTAAAACTCAGTGACCCCGGGGGTAAAATCTAAACTGAAAGAAAAAGAAGTGTATTCATTCTGCTTACTTTATTTTACTATCCTCCTCAGACTCCTGGACCATCACTGGGGTGGGCGGCGTGTGCACCATGCTGTAGGGCTGCTCCTCCAAGTATCCGACCGATTCTCTGACTATGTTGCCTGGACCTGTCTCTACTTGAGTCCCCCACTGCCCGGCCAGTCCACACACTTCCCATCAATAAGGATGATGGTCCAACCATCCATATTAAACCACACCACTACACACAGGCCATAAGGCTTATTACCCTGAATAAAAAGGTTAGGGTGGGTCTGGGTCTATTCAAAATGGCCTGGCCCTGGGAAAAAAATCAAATGGCTCTCCTGTCACTGTTGGCTGTGAAAGATGCTTGCATCGTTCACCCGGCCAAACCAAAAAAATTCCCCACTCCCCCAGGCCCAGCTGGGCCCAGTACTTTTTTTTTTTATATATATATAACTTAGCTTGGACTGCTCACTACCAATTTCTTATTCTTCCTGTCATTCCTCAGTTCCGACCGTTCTCTCACTGCCAGTCGCCAAGGCCTGACCCAACCCAGACAGTAGTCCAGAAAGACAGTCAATCTACAGTACCTTCTCCTGGACTGTCTGAATCCCGACTACTCCCGCAAGGCTGCGACCCATTCTGACCGGTCACTTCACTAGACCGAATCTATCGACTACTCGATGACTGGAGTAAAGAAATAGTAGTCCATCCCTAGCCAGCCAGAGCCTGCACAGTACAGAGCAAGCACTCCTCCAAAGCTCTGACTGAGAGTGAAAACATAGTCTGGATTCTGGATGTAATGGCAGCAGGCATGGCAGCACTAGTAGGCACCAAAACTAATAGTCTGCTTTTTGGAGACTGCTCAGGTGTGCCACGCACGCATATGCATGGTTGGGATTAGCTGGGGGGGATAAGGGATTGGGCAGTAAGTGCAAGTTGAAGTTACTTGCAACCAATGGCAAAAAACACAAAGACAATTTTTTTTTAATTTACCACTCATCCCTGACCCACGGATGAATCATAAATCGACCGGATACCCCACCAAGGCAGTTGATCACTCCAAAGTCCAGGGAGTCCAGGCACAGGCCCCTCCACGGTTCCCACCTTGGGAAAACAAAATGTTGCCCAGCCGGGGGAGTGGGGGGATTTAGCATGTAGCCCTGTGGGCCAGTCAGACCCTGACATTTAATATGCCCTAGTTAGCCAATGTTAGGTGTTAATGCTAGTTTACTCATGTCTAGTCCAAAAGCATCAGCAATACAAGTCTGCAAACCATGATTAATGTATTAAGAGTAAAAAGCAGAAAAAGAAAAAAGAAAAAAAAAATTATGAGGCATGCTATCTGTATAGCAATTACCATAAACAAAAAACATCAATATTAACATAGAACAGTCATTGAGAACAAAAATAAGTAAATATGTGTTTGTGTGTGTGTGTGTGTGTGTGTGTGTGTACCTCACCCAAGTTCCCCCATCAGGACCAGTTAAAATGTCTTGTTAAGCATAGTTTCTACCCTCCTGTGGAAAAGTATTACGGTACTAAACTGCTCCCTGGGCCTGAGTCATCCAACCCCTCCACAGTTCTGTAAACCTTTCCACCATTAGGCGGATTCTCACTGTGAGCTGCTCCATGCAGAAAATCTTGGAAACTTTGTTTCTTCTTTCCGACACCCCTGGGGCCACCAGATCTAGCCAGTGTGATGTCATAGCTACATAGAAATTGTTGGCAGATAAGGACCACCAGGCCCATCTTGTCTGCCATTTTACTGCCTGTAAAAGCAACCCTTGTCCCAACATGGTCATTGGCCTTAGCTCTACCTTCCCATCACTAGTGTTCCTTTTTACATCTGTAACCCCCCTGCAAATGGGGGATCCCAAAAGACTTCCAGGAGCTTGCTTGAATGCTCCAAGCCTGAATGGTGTTTGGCGTTTAAGCCATTTATCAGTGAGTGTTTTTAGAGCCTCTGGTACTGTCTCTTTAAGAGCTGTCTGCTTGCAGACATAATTAGTTTGTATGGGGGACTGTGTGCTTCTCTGTTTGAGTACCACTCGAGCTGCTGCCAATTCACTCCATTTTGCAGTCACTAGGAGTGCAAAGGAACCTATCTGAAAGATGTAACTGTTTGCCAGAAATCATTTACAGTAATAATGAAATACAGTTTGTCTAACCTGCTTTCTTTGCAGTCAGAACTGTGTCTGCCTAGTTCCCCATTCTGGTTTTAAACTGCTGAACTGGACCAATCAGTGTGGGGTAAGCTTGCTCTAAAATGGTGCCTTGGACGAATCAGAACTTGGACTCATAATCTGAGCCAGCCACAAGAGGATTGTATGGGCAGTGACTCTGGGAGATGTAGTTTAGACTTGGCGCCTTTTGGACCAACAGCAGCAGTCTATTGTGAGTGACAGCCAATCCAGTCAAGAACTGGGAGGAACTCAAAGGAAGTGCCCGGTTTTGTCTGTTGGAGTTTCAGTTTAGATCTGGCAGTGAAGGGAAAGAAACCTGTGCTCCTTCAGTGCACAGTTTCAGTCAAAAGCGTGTGAAGGCCCAGAGTTCCGGTCTGCAGCTTGTGTAACTGCTTGTTAGGACTGAATCCGTCCTGTGAAAAGAATCAAAGGATCTCTGAAGAGTAGAAACCAGGCTCACCCTGTAGAAGACTGGAGAAATTGTTGAATGCACTCGGTCTGTCAGGAACTGAATCTGCTGTGTGTTCTCCCGGGTATTGTGCAGTAATTGCGATCGGGATAGAGAAGCAGCCTGCCTGGTATAGTACTTTCTTTTTTAGCCATATAAATGTGTGAAGTCTCGTGGAGCTCAAGAGTAGCCCTGCTGACGTTGAAGGACCCTATCTTGTTTGGAGGTCGTGAGTTCTAATTCAGGGTCGCTCCTGTTGAATTGCCATTAAATCCAAATGGAATCACTGTACCGCTGACTGTTTAAACTAATTTTTCTTTTCACTGTGTGAAAGGGCCCTACCAGCTACTACAGTTTGGACTAGTCCACTAGGGCTTGGGTACCCAGGGACAGTAACTGGTAGGGATAGGCCTATGCACAGAGCTATAGGTAGATAGTAAAGTGATAAGCTAATTAACCTGATTTCCCTGTCCTTGTTATACCCCCTAAATAAATCAGAGCTGCTTGTTTCAGCAGTTATACTTCCTGAGGTATTTGTCTGTGTTAAAGTACTGTACTGTGATTGTTGCACTGTATCTTATTTCACAGGAGGTCCCAGTGCCGGAATTAGTCCTGGGGTAAGTGTATACTGTGAAGGTAATTCTGATATATTGTGTGGGCCACTAGTGGGAAGAAGGGGGTTGCAGTGTCCCAGAGGGCTGTGACCAAGTAAGTTTAACTATTGCAAACCCTGACCTCTGGGTGGAGGCACCCGCCATTGGATCCAGACCCCTCAACCTGTTAGTGGCAAATCAGGCAGGGGTAGTAGCCCCTGGGATAGCGCCATCTAGGGGTTACACATCCCTAGTGTTCCTATATTCCTGTCCAATGCATGCTTAAATCTTGCCACCATGCATGCCGCCACCACCTCCTGGGGCAGGCTGTTCCATGCATCCACTACCCTAAACATAGAAACATAAAAACTTAGTAACATAGAAATTGTCAGCAGATAAGGACCACTATGCCCATACAGTCTGCCTGTAGGCCCTATACTGTACATATATGTATCCACTCACCCTAAATGGTCAATGGCTTTTCATCACTCCCTTCCCACTAAAGGTTCCCTTGTGCTTGTTCCAGGCATGTTTAAATCCCTCCACTGTGCTTGCCCCTACCACCTCTTGTGGCAGATTATTCCAAGCGTTCTGTATAGAAAAATCTCCTCACGTTACCTCTCAATCTCCTCCCCTCCAGTGTCATATTGTGCCCCCTCGTTCTGGTGTCTTTTCTGCATTGGAAAGATCCCCCACCTGCACCTTGTTTATGTCCTTGGGGTACCTAAAAGTTTCTATCATGTTGCCCCTTTCTGTCCTCTCCTCTAGTGAGCACATATTGAGGTCTCTTAGTCTCTCCTCATATGTTTTGTGGTGCAAACCATGCACCATCTTTGTCGCCCTTCTCTAGATAGCCTCCACCTTGTTTATGTCCTTACACATGTGTGGTGTCCAGTTCTGCATGCAGTACTCCAGGTGAGGTCTTTCCAGTGTTTTATACAATGGCATCACCACTCCCCCCCTCCTACTAGTAATACCTCTGCCTTTGCACCCCAGCATGCCACTGGCCCTCCCTGTAGCCATTGGTACACTGCTTTAATACCTTAAGGTCATTAGATATGATAATCCCTAGGTCCCTTTCCTCTTTGATGAGAGTCAGCACCCTCCATCCTATAGCTCTCCCAGGGTTCCCCTACCCAGGTGCATTATCTTGCACTTTTTTGCATTGAACCTCAGTTGCCACACCTCAAACCATCTTTCTAGCTTCTCCAGGTCTCTTTTCATTTTCTGCACCCCTTCTGGAGTATCCACCCTCTCAGTGAAAAATAACTTCCTCTCATGTCCTCTTATGAGGCCGCCCTCTAGTCAAATGTCATGTCTTCTGGTCCTTGCATTCTTTTTGAATGGGAACATATTTTCCCCTTTAACCTTGTTTATGCCCTTGCGGTACTTGAAAATTTCTATTATATCACTCCATTCTCTCCTCTGCTCCAGTGTGTACACATTGAGGTCCCTTACTCTCTCCTCATAAGGCTTTTGCTGTAACCCCCTGACCATATTTGTCACCCTCCTCTGCACTGTCTCCATCTTGTTGATGTCTTTTCGAACGTGTGACCTCCAGAACTGCACAAAGTACTACAGATGAGGCCTCACTAGAGATTTGCACAGTACTCCCTTCTTCGGCTCATGATACCTTTGTTAATACAACTCAACAGCCCACTGGCTTTTCTTTCTGGCATGGCTGCCTGCCTGGTGGCATTTAAGTCATCTGTAATAATAATAATAATCCCCATATCCCTTTCTTCCCCTGTAACTGTCAGCAGCTCCCCCCACATCCTGTAGTTTGTTCCTGGGTTTTTACTCCCCAAGTGCATAATTTTTCACTTTTTTGCATTAAACCTCAGTTGCTATGCTTCAGACCATCTCTCCAACTTTTCCAGGTCCCTTTTCATCCTTTCCACACCTTCTGCAGTGTCTACCCTGTTGCAGATCTTGATATCATCTGTGAACAGGCAAACCTTTCCTTTCAGCTCACCTGCATGTTTCTGATGAAGGCATTGAAGGGACTGGCTCGAGCATTGAACCCTGATGTACCTCGCTGGTCACCCCCATTTTGTCTGAGTGGGTTCCCGTTTACCACCGCCCTCTTTTTCCTGCCCCATAACCAGTTTGCAGCCCAGTTTACTACCTTCTGTCCCACCCCAGACTACAGAGTTTATTGACCAGTCTTCTGTGTGGCACGGTATCAAAGGCTTTGTTGAAATCAAGGTAGGCAATATCTGCGGTCCCCCCTTGGTCCACTGCCTTTGTCACCCAGTCAAAGAAATCGATGAGATTTGTTTGACGGGACCTTCCTGATGTGAAACCATGTTGCCTGGGATCTAGTGCTCCTATAACTTCCAGGTGCTCCACTATTCGCACCTTTAGGAGTGTCTCCATGATGACTTTTTCCCACAATAGATGTTAGACTAACTGGCCTGTAATTTCCTGCATCCTCCCTGCTTCCACTCTTGTAAAGGGGGATAACATTTGCCCTTCTTCAGTCCTCCGGGATTGTTCCAGTGTCAAGAGACTCATTGAACGAATCTGCTAGAGGGGCCACAAGCTCTGTTCTCAGTTCCCTCAGGATCCTTCGATGTATGCCATATGGACCCATGGCTTTGTCCACCCTTAGCTTTGTAAACTCTTCCAGGACCTTTTCCTCTGTGAAACGACTGGTGTCTACCTTCTTCCCCAACATTCCTTTATAGTCCAACTGTGGACCCCTCCCCTCTCCTTCCACAGTGAAGACTGAACAGAAATATTTGTTTAAGATAGATACTTTCTCTATGTCTCCCTCTTCACACTCCCCCATCCCCTCTAAGTTTGGTTATCCCTCTCTGGCCTTCCTTCTCCCATTAATGTACCTATAGAATGTCTTGTCTCCTTTTTTTTGTATATATATATATATATATATATATATGCTTTTATTAAACAAGCATCACAATAAAACACTACAGCAATATCAATGCCATAAAGTCACAAACTGCAGAGTAAAATACAATACACCATAATAGATAACAACTACAATCTTAAATCTTTAGGCAAGATTGTAAATCTAAAAGAGGTGGCGGCTGTGCAATCTACCTTAAGGACAGCCTTCAGGGCATAGTCCTGAATTTACCCAGCCTAGGGTCGTTCGCCTAGGCCCTTGCCATTAAGGTTCTTCTTGGGACCCACAACAAAACTGTCACAATTCTGTCTATATCCCCCCAAAGAACTCGGCCCAAGGTCTCCATGCTGTCATAGACTGTCTTGGATGCCTAACCTTAAGCTCTGAGGTTATACTCTTAGGTGATTTCAATATTAATTGGCTTGCCCCTGAAGCTAACCAACTCAAGGATGCTATTCAGGCTATCCACTTTACCCAGCTCATTGAAACTCCCACTAGAACTAACTACAGGAAGTGCACTAGTAGTTTAATTGATTGAGTGCTCACCAACCAACCTGAGCATGCCTCTAATGCCTCTGTCCTCCCAGACGACATCAGTAACCACTTCCCTGTCATGTTCAGTTGGGTTAATAATTTCACCAAACCACCTCCTAGAACAATCACCAGCAGGGTTCTCAAACCTGGTCATGCTGACTGCTTCAAATTGGATCTCCTCAATGCTGACTGGTCCTCAGTTTTTGAGGCTTCCGACATTGACGATGGGCTTGACCATTTCATCCTTCTCTTCAATACAATCTGTGACACCCATGCTCCCATAAAAACGCAGAAGATCAAAGGCTACTTCAACCCCTGGATGAGCGCTGATACCCTTGAGCTAATAAAGAGACCACCTCTGGCATATAGCTAGGGCCACTGGCAAGCAGTCTGATATCCTGAACTACAAACATGTGAGGAACAACTGTACCAGGACCATCCGATTAGCCAAAAATGTATACTATAAAGATGCCCTAACCAAGAACTGGAATGATGGGCGCAAATGCTGGCCTAACCTAAATGAGGTCATTGGGCGAGAACCCAAAACGGTCCCTACCATGTTCTGCGTTGATGGCTCCCCCATCCTTGACCCCAAATCTATCACGAACACCTTTAACAATGCCTTCACTGACTTGCAGCATGTTCTTCCCACCGACTTCTTCTCCCCCACCATCCCTGTTGCACCCACACAATCCCCATCGCATCCCCCCTTTCGCTTCAAGACTATTACCTTCGGAGAAACCAGGAAATATCTGTGCAAAGTGCTTGAGAAGGGGAGATTCAGTGGGAATAACCTTAACCTGAAACTAATCTCGCTCTCACTTGAAGAAATCATGTCCCCTCTCACCCATATCCTTAACCTCTCACTCCATCTCGCAGTATTCCTCCAAAAATGGAAGGCTGCAGTGGCCACCCTTGTGTACAAGAATGAGGATCATGCCATCCCCGGGAATTATAGACCCATCTCTATACTACCATCACTCTTGAAGGCCCTTGAACGAATCATTGCCGACCAACTTATTGATTATCTGGACAAGCACATGCTCCAATGCGCAGAGCAACATGGCTTTAGGGCTGGGCACAGCACCACTACACCCCTCCTGGAATTCACAGGCTTTATCCACAAATCCCTTGATCTTGGCCAGCTAGTCAGGGCTATCCATATTGACCTAACAAAGGCCTTTGACAAGATCAACCATGCCCTCCTAGTTGACCAACTCACTGCCATAGGCCTTGCCCCTGAGGTGGCTACATCATTCCACAGCTACCTACACTGCCGAACACAGCAAGTCAGGATATATATCTTTCTCTCTGACACCAAGCCCGTGTGCTCAGGCATTCCACAGGGGTCAATACTTGACTCCTTCCTCTTTAGTCTATTTCTGAATTGCCTCCCCCTAGCCAGTCAGTGCCATATCCTCCTCTACGTGGATGACGTGGTTATCATTTCAAATGGCTCTGACCCCACTGCTCTTGAGCAACAGCTACAACATGACTTCACCAGCATTGAGTCATGGTTCAAAAATCATAAATTGATAATGAACTACAAAAAAAAAAAAAACCCTGTTGCTCACCAGCCTTAAGAACAAGCACAAAAACTGCCTGCTTTCAATATGTGATAGGGGTGGTGTTCCTCTTGAATGTGTTCATCACTTTAGATATCTTGGAATTACTCTTGACAGCTCGCTTTCCTACTCCCTCCACATAGACATCACAGCTAAAGTAATCAGCAAGCGCTTAGGGCTACTTTATCGCCATAGGCAGAGTCTGACCCCTGAAGCCCTCAGCATAGCGGTCCACAGTTCAGTGGGTTCCCTAGTGGACTACGGACTTCCAATATATGACTCTGCCATAGATACTGCCCTCCAACATATAAAAACTGCCCTTAATGATACCGGCAGGCTCACTTTAGGGGCACACTGACTAACCCACACCTGCGATCTCTATGCAAAGGCTCACTTGCTAACACTCATTGGTCACTTAAAATATCAATCCCGCCTCCTGGACAAAAAAGTCTGCCTTGGTCAGCTCCCGACTGGGGTCCAACAACTCCTAGTTCCCAGCACTAATCTCAGGCTCACCGGAAATTCGGAACAGCAGTCCTTCCTGACTCCAAAATGTTGGACATCTCAAGGACAGAGTTCCTTTGCCTATCGGGCACTGTTGTGGTTCATCTCCCTCCATGAGAACATTATTAGCCTGCCCTCTCTGTGGACCTTCAAAAAGAACCTAAAGAACCATTTAATGCAGGAATCTCAATGTGTCTGCCATTGCTAGCACCTAGCAAAGGCATCTCCTACCATCTGCCCCTGTGCCAAACAGATCTCCCTCTCTCTCTCTCTTTCTCTTTCTCACACTCTGTACTTGGGGCTCAACTCTCCACCCCATGTCTCCAGCACTTCTATGCACTAACCCCCTTGTGTTGCTGACAACTAACAGGCTCCCTGTTGGGCAGTTATTTAGTCTGTTCCTGTTTGTATCTGACTGTGTTTACCTATTCCAGTTTTAGTTGTTGCTGTATTTTTTGCATTCCTTTGTTTAAAGACCAAATGTACCTAAATGTTCTCATTCTGACTCTATTGCCTTGCTTGTCTCAATCCTCTGTATAATCGCCTACTTGTTCTAAATGTACTAATGTGAAATCTATGTAAAGAGCTCTGAGCTCACACGGTTAATCCGAGATCAGAAGTAAAATAAAAAAATAAGAAATAAAATAAACTTACCACCTTGGTTCACACTCTAATTAAATGCTCAGGATGCTGGTACCCCCCATCACCAACTGTCTTAACAAAACAACAAACATTTACCAGTCAGAAGCAAGCTCAATTAAATCCCCATTCTTTACACCTAAATACATTAGCCATTTTCCCCATGCCCTGTATTTAGCCATTTTCCCTATGCCCTGTATGCTTTCCACCTTTGAAATAATACCTGATAGAAAGAGGCTACCTTAAATAATACCTGCTTCCACCAGGGGTGGTAGAGTCTGAGATCCCCAATGCAGAAGCAGAAGTCTTTTAGCTTCTAAGGTAGCAGCATAAAGAAACTGTGATAGAGAACCCACCCCCTTTCTTAAGGTCCTTACTAGATTGCACCAACCTGTTCTACCTTATTGTATCTGTTTTGTAAGTATGTGTGTTTGTTGGTTTGTTGGGCTGGCCACCCATTTTGTTTCCCCTGTCTTGCTGTCACCCCCCCCCCCCTTTTTGGTGCAATCCAGTCTTTTTGTTTGCTTCCCCCACTTTAAAATATATATATTTCAAATGGTTCTTTTGGGATACTAATGCAGAGAAACGGAGGTTTCAGTCCTCCTTAATCTGATCTATAATTGAGATAAGTCGTCCTTAAGCGTAGACAAGTTCTGGTTTGAAGTTAACAAAAAAAAAAAAAAGAAAAAAAGGTTTAAAAGAGTCGCGGTTCATCTGCTAAGCGCTAGCTGTAATTCTGTTTTGTTTTAAACTTCAAAAGAAACCCCGTTTAAACACTTTGCCTCTGGGCTCCCGTGTGGAAGGGTTCAAATAATACGGGGTTCTGAATTACGTTCTGAGACCCAGTGAGGCAATGTTTCTGGTTCTCGTTTCTTTGTATCCAGATTCTACAATTTTAAGAGGCAAATACATCACTATAGTGCAGGAGCTGTTAAATTACATGCTGATGCTACTTACTATCGACGGACTTTAAGTAAAAATGAAAAAAAAAAAGAAACAGCGATGGATTAGTTTTCAGCATACTCAGGATAATGCCAAGCTATATACTTGGCTTCTATCCTCCTAAATTTCAGAAAATCTTCTAAAAGTTCAGTTTTAATTAGCGAGGGGATTTCTGCACAAATCTGCAAGTTAAAACTCTGCTTTCTTCTACTCCCTCTTTCTCTTGCCCTGTTATGAGCCGGCCGGCCGAATCTTTCCCTCATTTATGTTACTGGTCCGAGGGGCGGACCTACTGAATTCATTTCTATTTCTTTTTCAATTAAAATCTGAAGGTTTTATATATATAGACTTCTTTATTTGAACAACTGATAAATGTATATTCTGTTGACTAAAACAAAAGAAATTAATATGTTTATTAAATAATCTGACTACAATAAGGTGGAGTCTTTTGGTCACATGTTCTGAAGTTGCTATATAAAGACCTTGATCAAAGGAGTTTTAGTTAGTTGGGGAGAAGGGTGTGTGCCTGTCAACACCCGGACTTGAGTTAGCTATTTTCTAACTCCTGAAGCTGAAGTGTTGCACTATTTGTACTTTATATTTTTTTTCTTTTGTCGTTTCTAAGTCCGCTGTATAAATTAAATTTATTTCATTCTCTGCTAATGTTGTCTGAGAGTATTCTATCCAACGCAAGTTCACAGAAACCCTTTATGCTGTCAAGAGGAGTCATCCAATAGATCAAAATCCCCCAAAATCCAAAATACGGGAGACTTTAAAATGGGAATTTTCGTAAGTCACATTCCCATACAATATGAAAAATTGATCCAGGTGCAGAGTGACAGTACCAGCATAAATCTGATCCCAACAGGCCTAGTCTAACCAACTGCACCGGAGTACGGTGCCACCTGCATAAGATCTTTTGTACCAGCTGGAGTTTGGGATCAGGAGATGAAGTATGTGCAGCTACCCAACCCCTATTCCACACCTCTTCGTCTAATACACACTTCATATCAGTTATCCATTTGAACCTATGTGAATCCCAACTCGGCAAGAACACTTTCTGTAATTCCTTATAAAGGCAGCTGATATGTCCCTTAGAAAGTTTAAACCATTTCACCAAACAGACTGTGAATTTCGTCTCCATAGTGTGATAAGCTGTAAGAAACTTCCCAGAAGGGCATGCCTAGGCTGAAAGTATTGCCAAAGCTCTCTCGCTGACAAACTATATTTTCGAACATATGAAAATGCCAGCAGAAACAGGCCTTACAGTCTATCGAGTCTGCTTGTTTGTGCAGCTAGCCCTTCAACTTGCAGCTGCCGCACCCTCCCCTCCCCTCTTCATGACCACACCCCCTCACTCTGTTCCACCCATTCTTATATCCACCCACTGTTCTACAGGGTACCACTTCCTCAGGCACAGTATTCCATTGTCCACCACCCTTTCTGTGAAAAAGTGTCTCCTGATTTCCCTCCTGAACTCCCCCCCTCCAACCTCAGCTGATGCCCTCTCGTGTCCCTCCCCCTTCTGTTCTGAAAAAACCCTTCTGTATTAATCTTGTTTATTCCCTTTAAGTATTTAAAGGCTTTGATAATATCCCCATCCCTCCTCTCCTCCAGGGAATACATGTTCTGCTGTCCCAGCCTTTCCTCATAGGACTTCCCCCCAGTCCCTGGATCATCTTTGATCCCCTACACTGCACCCCTTCCAACAATCTGATGTCCCTTTTCAGGAATGGACACCAGGACTGCACTCAGTATTCCAGGTGCAGCCTGACCAGTGTCCTGTACAGGGGGAGTATCACCTCCCTGTTCCTGGAGGAGATTCCCCTAGCTATACACCCCAGCATCTTGTTGGCCTTTGCAGCTGCCTTCCTGCACTGAGCTGAGTGGTTCATACTCCCCATTATGAGCACCCCTAGACCCTTTTCCTCCATGGTGCTTTCCAACTGTACCCCTCCCAGCTGATATTCCCCATGATTCCTAGCTCTGAAGTGCAGGACCTTGCACTTCTTGGCATTGAACCACAACTGCCATCTCTCTGACCACTCCTGTGGTTTGGTCAGGTCCTCCTGCAGCCCCTCCACCTCTCTATGTCATCTACCACAGCTCCCATCTTGGTATCATCTGCGAACAGACTGACCTTACTCTGGATCCCATGTGAGATATTGGCTATAAACATCCCAAACAGCACCGGTCTCAGTAACGATCCCTGCGGTACCCCGCTCATTACGTGCCTTGGTGATGAGAGTTCCCCCACCACCATCACCTTTTGCTGCCTACACCTCAGCCAGTTGGTGATCCAATTGACCATCTTTGTTCCCACCCTTGTATTTTCCAGCTTTCCCCCCAGTCTCCTATGTGGTACAGAGTCAAAGGCCTTGCTGAAATCCAAATACAGGATGTCCACTGAATGGCCCATGTCCAGTTCCCTGTTTACCTAGCCGTAGTACCCAACTAGGTTTGTCTGACAAGATTTGCCAGAGACAAACCCATATTTTTGACAGTCTTGGAGACCATTGTCCTCCAAAAAGGTCACCAGTCTCTCTTTTAGGATTGTCTCCATGAGCTTCCCCACGATTGAAGTGAGGCTCACCAGTTTGTAGTTGCCTGGTTCATCCTTTGGGCCGCTTTTGTGAATGGGCACCACATGGGCCATCCTCCAGTCTTGTGGCATGCATCCTGTGTTCAGTGATGTACTGAACAGGTCTGACAGTGGTCCCACCAGGATCTCTGCTAGCTCCCTAAGTACTCTAGGGTGAATGCCTTCTGATCCCGGTACCTTGTCCACCCTCTGCACCGGTAGTGCTTCCAGTACCCTGTCCTCTATAATCCCGATAGCAGTCACTCCCTCCCCACTCCACCCCTCCCATGAGGTACCTGCCCCCCCTTTCTTTCATGAACACAGAGCAGAAGTACTCATTCAGTGCCTCTACCTGGTCCTCCCCTTCACCACCCACCCCTCATCCTTCCTAATTCTCACAATCTGGTCTTTGTTCTTCCTTCTCTCACCAATGTATCTGAAGAAGTCCTTTTCTTGACCTTAATTCCCTGTGCCAACCTCAGTTCCCTGGAAGCCTTGGCAACTCTGACTAGTCTGGTAACCTCCCTGGACTTCTTCATGTACTCATCCTTGTCCCCTTGCCCTCCAGATTTCCTGAGTCTCTGGAATGTTTTTCTCTTGGCCCTCACCCCTTCCATGACCTCCCAAGTCATCCAACCGGGCTTCTTTGTCCTACCCTTCTTGCTCCATGTCATGGTACAAGTCTCAAGTAGCCTCTGCTAGCCTTTTTTTTAATAATATCCAATTTTTGGCCAGCAGCCATGCAAGTCTGAATTCCCTTTAGATGCCTAACCAACATTTCCCTCATCCTTTTAAAGTTTGCCCACTTCAATTCAATCACCCTGGTACCCATACCTCCCATTTCCCTGCCCATATTGAGTGTGAACCACACCAAGTAATGTTCACTCCCAGCCAGGGGATCCTACACTCCCAGATCCCTTACAGCCTCCCCGCTTGTTAGTACCAAGTCCAGAGTCTGTTCCACCCTAGTTGGGTCTCTGACTAATTGCACCAGGAAGCTGTCCTGAAATTCCTCTAATAATACCTGCTCCTTTGCATTTGTAGTGGTTGGGGTGCCCCAGTCTATCCCAGGTAGGTTGAAGTCACGTCCTCAGAATAGTCCACCCACTCCATACCAGACCTTTTGGGAGAATGCACAAGCAGATATGGTGAAAGCCTGGGGTGTTTGGTATCCGGTGTAGGTGATCTCTCAGTTGGAGTGGTCAGTGAGTTAGATTCCAATTCCCTGGAGCCACCTCTCAGTCCAGCATCAGAAACAGTACCACCAACAGCGAAACCAGATGAGGAAGTTACTTTCTTAGGTTCCCTCTGACGCTGGGGTATTGCCAACCTCCAGGAGCACCATGATGAAAACCTCCACCACTGTTACTGTTCTTGTCAGCAGCTGCCGGCACTCCTGAAATTTTGTTTCGTACAGAGGAATCCTGGCTCAATGCATAATTTTGAGAATGTGGGCTAGACTAACTCGCAGTAGATACACTAAAGTTCTGAGCTGCCAAAGGTGAATCAAATGGTGCCACTCATTCTTCCACCAGACATTCAAAATTGCAGGGTGCCATAAATTAAATTTCATATTTTGTGCCGGAAGCTGCTTCTTGATCAAAGCAAATGCTTTGCATTGGTCAGCCACAAGTTTCAAAAACCCCTGAAAGAAACAGACAGAGTGGCCATTCCATTTGAGCGAGAAGTGCAGAAGGTGCACCAGGATGTGGCAAGGGGATCCTCTCATGGATAATGACCTATGGAGCGGCGGAAACATAGAAACATAGAATTTGACGGCAGATAAGGACCACTTGACCCACCCAGTCTGCCCATTTCCCTACCTTATGGATAAGCTGCAGATCCTAGTTAACCAGCAGCCTACTTCTTTCTACCCCAACCCCCTAGAATTGCCTTATGGCTGTCCTATGCATGCTTGAATTAAACCACTGTTTTTGACTCCACAGCCTCCTCTGGAAGGCCGTTCTATGCATCCACAACCCTCTCTGTGAAAAAATACTTCCTTAAATTACCTCTGAGCCACCCCCCCCCCATCTTCAAATTGTGCCCCTTGTTCTTGCACACCTCTTTTTTTAAAAGATGCTTCCCTCTTGGACTTTGTTGATTCCCCTGAGGTACTTGAAAGTTTCTATCATGTCCCCCCTCTCCCTCCTTTCCTCAAGGCTATACATATTAAGCTCCTTTAGTCTCTCTTCATATGTCTTCTAGTGCAGACCTGGCACCATTTTAGTTGCCCTCCTCTAGACAGCTTCCATCCTGTCTATGTCTTTGCAGAGACTGGGTCTCCAGAACTGCACACAGTACTCCAGATGGGGTCTCACCAGCTGTCTGTACAGAGGATAACAACTTCCTGTTTTCTACTGGTAATGCCTCTCCCTATGCATCCCAGTATCCCTTCCAGCCCTCCTTACTGCCCTCTCACATTGCTTTCCCACCTTTAAGTCATCTGATATGACTACCCCCAGGTCCCTTTCCATTTTTGTTGTTGTTAGTATCTCACCCTCCATTGTGTACTCGACCCCTTGGTTTTTGTTTCCCAGGTACATTACCTTGCACTTCCTAACATTAAATCTAAGCTGCCATACATTTGACCATTCTTCTAACCTTGCCAAGTCCCTTCTCATCCTTTCCACCCCACCTTGTGCATCAACTCTGTTGCAGATCTTTGTGTCATCTACAAAGAGACATACTTTTCCTTCCAGTCCCTTTGCAATGTTGCTTATAAAGACATTGAAGAGGACCGGTCCTAATACTGAACCCTGCGGCACCCCACTAGTAACCCCCCTTTCTTCAGAGTGGACTCCATTTACTATTACCCTCTGTGTCCTATTCTCCAGCCAATTCTTTACCCAGGCTATCATCTTGGGACCCACTCCCAGGCTGGCTAACTTGTATATTAATATTTTGTGTGGGACTGAGTCAAATGCCTTGCTAAAGTCTAGGTAGGCCATGTCCACAGCCCCTCCCTGATCTACTACTTTGGTCACCCAGTCAAAGAAATCTATTAGATTTGTCTGGCATGACCTTCCCGCTGTGAATCCATGCTGCCTTGGGTCCTGTGCCCTCTGGCCTCTAGGTACTCGACAATTCTTTCCTTCAAAGTGATTCCATCATTTTCCCTACCACTGAGGTTAAACTAACAGGTCTATAGTTTCCTGCTTCTGCCCTGCTCCCACTTTTGTGAAGGGAATCACTTCTGCCCTCCTCCAGTCCTCAGGTACCACCCCATCCTCCCATGATTTGTTAAAGAGGGTAGTCAGTGGTGTCACTAGTTCTACCTTAGTTCTTTTAGAATTCTGGGATGATCCCATCAGCCCCATTGCTATGTCCACCTTCAGTTTTAAAGTTCTTTCAGAACCCTTTCTTCTGTAAATGGGCTGGTATCAACTTATGTATCCAGAGTGTTTCTATTGCTTGTTTTAGGTACCTCCCCTCTTCATTTCTAAATACTGAGCAAAATATTTGTTTAGTATCTGCCTTTTCACCATAACCCTCTGCCCACCCTCCTCCCTTTATTAAGCCTCCAGAGGTCAGTCACAGGCAAAGTTAACACTCGGCTGGGGGACTTGAAGAAATTCTTCTTGATTATCTCCCTCCAAACCCTCTGGGAGACCAATTATGTGGGTGTTATTTCTGCAACCTCGATTCTTGAGGTTGTCTACTCTAAGCGATAGATCTTGGACTTGCTTCTCCAGCATTGAGATACGATCCTCAAGCCGAGCCACAGATGACTCGAACTGCATGCAGTAAAGTTCCGTGCCTGCAGTCCTTTGTTTGACCTCCTCTACACGATTCTCCAAAAGGGCCACAGAAGCCTTGATATTAGAGATATCCTGTACCAGTGTGTGTAACATTTCCCTAATATCGGACAAGTCCTCACGGTTCACCACCACAGATGCTCCAGGGCTCTCCATTATGTGTCAGCCTGCGCTGCATTCGACATAATGATGCAGCTGAACAATTAAGATATACAGCTGGCAATCCACTGCAAAAAAGCCTCAGACAGGTAGTTGAAGCAATAAGCCAAGCTTTCCAGCCCAAATTCACAGAGTTCAGTTAAATAGGGAGCAATATCTTATAAATGTATGCAGGAGTGAAATGGAGCTTCACTATCAGGCTACCATCTTGGTCCTTTCCACATCGGAAGTCCCTTTTCTCCTATTTTTAACAGATTGAGCTATTCTCTCTTCCATTTCAGCTTTGGAGCTCCTTATAGCCTTCCCTGCCTCCCTCATACAATTCAGACAATAGAGGCAGAAAGCGCAGTGGTTTAAGGCTCTGATCTGCAAATCTGGAGACCTGGATTTGAATCCCAGAGCCCCCACTTGCATACTATGTGACCCTGAGCAAGTCATTTAACTTCCCTGTGTTCCTAGGTTGCACCTGTAAACAAGCTTTCAGCTTAGTGTATCTCACCCGGTTAAACAATTGGAAAAAAATAAAATATTCTGGTACACTTCCCTGTCCTCATCCCTTTGTGACTGCTTGTACTTTCTGAAGGCTAGTATATTGGTTCTCTCCTTTTCTGCCACTGCCCAGAGAACCAAAGTGGTTTCCTTCTTCTCTTCCCCTTGCTTATCATCCTTACACATTGACTTGTAACTTCCATTATGGCTTCCTTGGTGTGTGACCATTTCTCCTCTATCCTCCTTCCCCCATCTCCCTTTTCGCCAATGTTTTCTTAACCTGCAATTCCATCCTGGTAAAGTCAGCCCTTCTGAAGTCTAAGATCTTTGCTTTTGTATGAGTTAACTGTGTCCCTGTGTCCTGTTTGAACCACACCATATGGTGGTCGTTGGACCCTAACTGACTTTCCACGTGGAGTTCTGCCACCCTGTCTCTGCTGGTCAGTACCAGATCCAGGGTTGCCCTGTCTCTGGTGGGTTCTTGCACCAGCTGTCTGAGGCCTGCTTCTGGAATGGAGTCCATGAAGTCCCTTGCCTTAGCTGAGGCCTCTGCTGAGATGGACTAGCCTATGTCTGGCATGTTAAAATCCCCCAATAGTTGTACTTCCCCGTTCACCATCATCTTATGCATGTTCTCCAGCATTATCTTGTCAATTTCCTCTCCTTGAGCAGGGGGTTTGTAGATTACCCCTGTGCGAATAGCTGTTCTATTGCCTGGCTCAAGGGTGACCCATACTTCTTCTGTCTGCCCTTGTGGGCTCTAAATTGCTGTTGCCTTTATGCTATCTTTGATGTAAAGGGTACCCCCCACCACCACCTTTTTTGCCATCCCAGTCTTTTTTGAACAGGGCATAACCGGTACAATTATGTCCCACTTGTGGTTGGTGGTGTACCATGTTTTTGTTATGGCCACTGTGTCCAGAGCTGCCTTCATCATTGCAGCCACCAGGTCTGGGACCTTGTTCCCCAGACTGCAGGCATTCGTGTGCATGACCTTCCATGAGCTGGAGTCCTGCTTCTGTCCCCCACCCTTGCATTTGTATCCCTGTTCCCCCTCTTGCATTTATCCCCTTGATCCCCCCCCTTGCATTTGTCCCCTTGTTCCCCCACCTGACAATTGTCTAGCTTGCATTTGTCTAGCTTCTTCCCATGGTATCTGGTACATTCAGTGTGCTGCCTTCCCTTTCCTTTTTTTTTTATTTATGTATTTTGCAAGCAAAAACCTACAAGATACAAATACACAGAGGGATAACATCCTGTACACCTTTGAAAACATTTCTTCACTTAACAAGAATTAATATAAGACACCCCCTCATTAGGTACAACATAGGGGGAATACCATTACAGTATATAGCAAGATATATCCCCATCACTTGCAGCCCAGGAAGGACAAAGGGGATTCATTTATAAGATAAAATCAGAGAATTACCCTTTTGCCAAAGTGACACTAAGGTCAGAAAAGAGTTCTCCAGCACATTCAAAATATCCAACATTCAAACAATTCCCTGATCTCCCAGTAGAACTCTATATTAAGATTAGTGATCAGTATATCAATTACAAATCTGGACAATGATCATAAACAATCAATACTGTACTTACAACACTTGTAATCCAGACAGATAACCTAGGGAAAAACGTTTCCCAAAAAAGAATGAGGCGGTACAATATTTAAATGACTAACTCAAAGGTTAACCAGCATGATGCAAGTCCCCTGTAAATAAAAAAAAGTGTTGTTACCAGTTTACGTTAACAAGAAGATGAGCAGGAACATAAACACCCTCCCGGCACCACTTATATTGGCATGCTTCCTTAAAACCATATGCTGCTATTGTATATTTCAAAGACTAAAGTCAGTGTCCCAAAAGTAATAATAATAAGCAGCATCCTGGTTATATGGCAACAAAACGGAAGCAAATCCAAATGGTCTACCCCCCATCACCCAAACAGAAATATACAATACTTGCATAAGTCTCTCAGTCTTCATCAGATGATTTTTCATCATCCTCCCCTTCAGCCATCTCCTGCTAGACATGGTGTACAAATTTATCGGCCTGCTTAGGATCATTAACTAAATACTGATGACCATTCCACACCATACAGAGTTTAGCTGGAAGTAATAACTGATGCTGCACTTTCAGTCATCACAGGCGGGCCCTAGTCCCATCAAACTCTTGTCTGCGTTGACGAGTACTAAAGGACAGATCTGGAAAAAGCATCAGATTTGTGTCCCCACATTTCAAAGTTCTGTGTCTTCTAGCTATTACCAGCACTTTGTCCTGATCTCCGATTCCCATAAAAACTATCCTGAGTGTTCGAGGAGCAGTAGGATCCAGAGCCACTCGACCGGGAGTAACACGGTAGGCTTTTTCTATCTATAGCGGGGGATCAGCCTCTGTAAAACCAAATATTGCAGGCAAAAATGTATGAGCGAAGGCAAGACAATTCTCTCCCTCCACTTCCTCGGCCAACCCTACAACCCACCAATTCCACTCTCTGGCCTGGTTCTCAACTGTCTCCAAGCACCGTCTCAGCAAAGCATTTTCTTTAATTAAGCTAGCAGTAGAGTCCATGGACTTCAGAACCAAGGCCTCCAAGCGCTGGACCGTGTTTTCACAATTGTCCATATGAGACTCAAGTGCGGACACTCACAGAGTAATCACATCAAAGACGTAGCTTCCACTCCATGTTGGGATTCCTGGGACCTTAGTTCCCCATAGGTAGTGGGAGAAAGCCTCTGACATCTGTAGCCCCTCCCCTCATACCCTTGAGAATTCCTATCTAATTTGGGTCCAAAATCTGCCAATTTCAGGCAAAATCACAGCATGTGGAGGTGGGTACCTTTTTCACCCTAATGCCGCCAACATTTATCTGTGGTTGTGGTCCTAAAATGTTTAGTAACCATCAGAATGCCAACAATGAACACCTGGTTAAATAAAGACTTGATTGATTGATTGATTGATTGATTGAGAACATAAAAAACCCTGGAAACAATCTTCGAGTGAAACTCCCTCCAGCTTTGTAAAGCTGATATTCTCCGACTCCTAAGGCACTTTCCCCACTGCCCATCAGCGATGGGGGACTCCTGCCTCCTCTTGCCATTTATCCCTAAGTCTTCTAAGGTTGCCCCCTCCAGTTTTTAGGAGTATATTGTACATCATGGAAATACATCTAGATCTATCCTTGTGAACTCTAGGCCACTATAAATACTACTCCCAGGTTGTTTTGTCTGATGTGTTGGAGCTTGTCGGCCTCCAGTAGGTAGCTTTGTACCTGCAGAACCCAATAAAAGTCCACCCTGGTCTGGGAGTATTTAGTTTGGAGATGCTGGAAAGACACACAGTGGTCTCCTTCCAGAAGTTGTTAATATCTTGTTAGCGCATGTTTATTCTATGTTTTTAAATCTTTTATTCTGTAACTCCTGGCTTAAAATCTAGATCTCCTGTAATCAAGTTGAGAGGGTCTATTTCGTTAGGTGTGTTAGTTAAAGTTCTAATTTTTTTGTAAGATCTGAAGAGAGTGGGATATTTAATGGTTGGAGATCAACTTCCTCCAGGCTGGGGTAATTTTCATGGTGAGCAGTGCATATAACAGGACAGGAAGAGCACTGTCTCTTTCAATGAGATACTATCTAGACTACTGTATATCCTCTGTTTAGCCCAAGTAACTTGAGGAGGAGTTTGAGCTGCTAAATAGTATAATTGAAAATTGGGAAAGCTGGGCCCTCCCTCCTTCCTGGGGAGAAATAACCTCCCCCATCCCACCCTAGGTGCCTTCCCTGCCCAGACAGACATCTGCAGGTATTTATCAAGCTTTTTCTAAAAGTGATTTGGCCTCCCACAGGGTAATGTCTGAAAAAAGAAGAGACACCTTGGTAGGACATTCATTTTAATTACCCCTACTCTGCCTGCTAGAGAGAATGGAAGCAAAGTCAAATGTTTCAAATCCGAGATGAGTTCCGCCATTAATTTCTCATAGTTTAGTCTGAATAATTCATCCAATTTAGGGATTATGTGAACACCCAGAAAATGAATAGTGTTGTTTTTAGCCCAGATGAAGGGGAATCTTACTCCTTCTTCTTGTTTGAACTGACCAGGATTGTTTCCAAATTTTCTTAGTTTACTTTGTAGCCTGAGACCCTGCCATACTCCTGTAGGACCATCTGGACTGCTAGGACTGATATTTCTGGTTCTCTTAGGAATAAAAGAGCATCATCCACATAATGCAAAAGTTTATAATAAAAAAATGTTATTTAATTAAGCGTTTTTCAAAATTCCAAGGCGCTGTACAAAATTAGTACAGATAAAAATATATACAAATACATGTAATATAAAATCACAGTAAAACTGGAAATGCCTTTCCCCATAAAAATGTTTTTTTAGTGCCTGCTTTGTAAGTCAGTAGACCTACTTTAAAGGTGATCCGCCACTGTATTGGCAGCCAGTGCAGAGCGTGCAGCACAGGGGTGATATGAGATCTTCTAGGTGCCCCAGTCAACAAACGTGCTGCTGTGTTCTGCACTAGCTGCAAGTGGTGGATATCAACCCCAGGAAGCCCTAGATAGAGGGAGTTGCAGTAATCAAGGCACGATGTCACAAAGACATGGACCAAGACAGACAGGTCACTTGGTGGAACAAGGTGGCTAATCCTGGCAATGTTCCTAAGATGGAAAAAGGCTAGCTTGATGACTGCTGACACCTGATGTTGAAGAGTTAGACCATCATCAAGCTCCACTCCCAGGTTACGCACCCATTCAGAGATGAGAATCTGTGCCTCCCCCAGAACTAAACTGGAAGGGAACCCAGTCCTCAATCCCTCTACCCTATGACCTGGGTCCACAACCAAAACCTCAGTCTCTCCTGGGTTCAACTTTAGACCACTGGAATTCATCCATTCTTGGATTTCTGCAAGGCAGTTGTTCAGTACCAAGATAGCACCAACCTGGTCAGGTGCAAAAGACAGGTAGAGCTGGGTATCATCAGCATAGGATGTGAAACTTCAGCTCATACCATCTTACAATGCCTCCGAGGGGTAGCATATATACTGCGAATAACATGGGGGACAGCACCGAACCCTGAGATACCCTGCAAGGCAGAGAGAAAGCCCTGGATGAAAACAAACCTGAGACCACCCTCTGCGTTCTCCCAGCAAGAAAAGATGAAAACCATCTGAGGACTGTACCTGACAGCCCACAGATGAACCTCAGGCATTCGAGCAGAACCCCATGATCCACAGTATCAAAAGCTGATGATAGATCCAGGAGAACCAAGATAGAATGGTGTCTCCGATCTCTCGCCATAAGGAGATCATTGAGCACCTGAACCAGAGCAGTCTCAGTACTATGCCTCTTGCGAAAACCAGATTGGAGAGGTTCATATAAATTATGGATGGTTAAATGGTTATCCAATTGAGCAGCCACAACTTTCTCAATAACCTTCCCCACAAAAGGGAGGTTAGAGATAAGCCTGTAGTTTGCTAGGTTCTCTGGGTCTAAAGAAGCTTTTTTCAGAAGGGGAATCACCACCCCCTCCTTCAGGAGCTAGGGAACTCACCCATATCTAAAGAGCACCGGACAATCAGAGCTAAGACCGGGCCAATGATCTCACTACAACCCAAAATCAGGGAAGTAGGACCAGGGTCTAAACTACAGCACGTGGGACGCATCTCCTGGACAATCCTCATAATGTCTACGAAATCCGGCAGGTTAAAGGTACTCCAGGAAACTCCGGGCTCTGTGACAGAGCACCGATCAACAATAACCCCCTTAGAGTGAAGTTGGTGGCACTCCCTCCTGATGTCATCGACCTTATTCTCAAAAAAGTGAGCGATCTCATCACAATCAGTTTGTGTAAAAACTCGACAGAGCTGCCGACAGGCTGGGATGCACAGCCTGTCAACAGTTCTGAATAGTTGAGCCGGTCGGTTCCGTGTGACAGAAATTTCCCTTGGCAGGAATTCTGCCTTCTTATGGGAAATTTCTGTTTGGTAGAGTTTATAATGCTCTAGCAAAATACGGTGGTCAGCATCAGTGGCGGTCTTCCTCCAACGGTGCTCTAACCTACGCCCCAATTTCCACTACTCTCTCAGAGCCCCATCAAACCACGAGGCTCCAGGGCAATGTTCTCCTGCAGCCACTATTCCTTTGATGCTCTCTGTCTCCCTCACCTTAACCACAAGGGGCTCTATACAACAGCAAAAAGTAGGTGAGACGGGTCATCCTATCTTGTTCCTCTGGCAAGTGGAAATCTTTTCAAGTTGACTCCATTTGCCTTCACAACAGCTTCTGGTTCCCTATATAAAGCATCTGTACAGACCTGGAAGTCCAGACCAAAGTTCATGGCTATAAGAACTCCTTGAAAGTATTCCCACCTCACTCTAACAAATACCTTCTTGGCATCCAGGGAGAGGGCAAAATGTAGATGTTTAGGGGTCTTTAGAGATGAAAATGCATTAAGGACCTTGCAGATATTGTCTTATAATAACTGGGGACCACTTTTCCCATAGGGAAAGCAGGTTATAATTTCCCCTTTATAACCAGCGGGTTATAACGGGTCTGAGCATGCACAAAAAGTGCTCTTCCGGTCCTCTTCACTACACAGCATGTCGCAGTTCACTGCCAGTTGGAATCGGTGGCAAGTTAATTTAAACTATGAACAAAAAAACTGTGAAAGGACCGCTTCCCAAAGTGGCTAAATTATGACATGTTTTACCATGAGGAGATTTTTAGCACGAGCTGCGGACTGTGTGAAATCCGACCAAGTGCACAGTGCCATGGGGATCTCTTTATTTTATAAAACTGCTGAGGCAAAAAAGTGATCCCCAGCAATTATATAAAATAAAAGCTGAGGAGGTGTGTGAAACTTTAATTTTAGATACCCCCTCGGTGTGGGATGCCTGTACAAACTACTCGAGCTTCATTCTAGGGGTTTATATGGCATCCCACACCTTGGGGGTGTATAAAATTCTCATTATAACCACCTCCCCATCCATTATCATATATGTAATACCCTTCCTTTTATGAAACCTGATTGGTCCAGGTCCACCAAACTCTGTACACTGTTTTGCAGTCTACTCGCCAAAATGGACATGAATATGTTCATGCCCACCAGGAGGAGAGAGAGAGAGATGGGTCAATATGAACTACAACATTGGGGATCTTTCCCTAGCTTGGGCAAAACTGTGATCTGTGCCTCTCTCCAGAAATCTGGCACTCATTCCCCCTTGAAGGTTTTGTTAAAGATTACCTGAAGAATCAGTACCAGTGTTTCCACAATTTTTTTTATAAAACTCAGCGAGAAGGCCGTCCAACCCTGGAGCCTTACTGCTTTTAAAATTTTTGATAATATATAATACCTCTGGCTGGAAGACAGGAGCTTCCAACCCATCCCTGTCATCTTCTGTAAGCTGCTTGCAAGGTGACAGAAGAAGAAACTCCTACAAGACCTTAATATCTTCTTCCCCTGATGAGTCAGCTTGTAAGTCTGTATAGTATGACATGAATGTGTGAGAAATGTTAACTGGATTAGTATTACCTGTAACCCTATGTTCCCTCCTTTAATTTTCTGCACTGCCCCATTGATGGTTTGCTGCCTAAGCTGCCATGAATGCAGCTTTTCCGCTCTGTTGCCTGCCTCGTAGTATCTCTGCTGGGTATACCACAGTCCAACCTCTATTTTTTACTTGAGTAACTTTGTGAGTTTATCTTGATATTCTTCAAGTTGGGCATTAACCTACGGGTTTAGGGTAATTTTATGCTCTGCTTCAACATCGAATATTTTAGTTTTCAAGTCTATTCTCTGACATTCCTGCTCTTTTTTTTGCGAGAGGCAAATTGGATGCAGAGTCCTTTTAACACCTCCTTCAGCCCATCCCAATGATGGTTATCTGAGTTGTCTCCCTCAATGTTTGCTCTGAGAAATTCCTGTGTCACTGTAATTAGAGTTTGGCAAAACTCTGTGTCATTAACGTGAGAGATGCTGAGTCTCCAGAAGGAATTCTTGTAAATGGGTTTGATCATAAGGTCCCAAACCAGCGGGGAATGTTCTGAGGCTGTGATCTGTTTAATGTCACTATGCTGGGCCAGGTGAAGCCACTCAATTTTTGATTCTTCTCACTCTAGATCTCATCTTAATTTTCTTTATTTCAATGCTTAATAAAAACTAGATGAATTAAAAGAAAAATATATATGAACAGGACATTGACATCATTGCCATCACAGAAACATGGGGAGGTGACAGGGAATCCTAGGAAGGCCTGTTGCCTGGATATTCTCACTGCAAACTTAATCATACAGGCAGAATTGGCAGAGGGGTAGCTCTGTTTATAAATAATAACATTAATTCTAGTGATATTTCTAAAAAAATCAAACAGCCTAATTCTGAAACTGAGAATTTATGGGTTAAATTATTATTAAACAATGCTGAAATCCCAATCATTGGTATATGTTTCCATCCACCCAATTCTACCACTGAAAGAACAGAAGAACTACTATCGGAAATGGAATCAGCTAGTGCACTGGGTAAAATAATATGCATGGGTGATTTCAATCTATGGGACATTTTCTGGAAATCTTTCATGGCCCTATCCACCAAAGCTAAAAAACTTATGGCTGTAGCACAACAGTTGAACCTGGACCAGTGTATATTAACTCCAGCTAGAGGAGAGAGAACTTTAGATCTAGTATTTCACAGTAATGAGCTTGACATTATTAAATTATCAGTGGAATCCCAGATTAGCAAAAGCGGTCACAATAGTATTTATTTTACTTTGGTACATAATGTACCAATTAATAACCATAAAACTAAAGCATATTTATACAATAGAACTAACTTGCAATCTATGAAGGAAAAACTTAAGGAACTTGATTGGGATAGTATTTCTGCACAATGTACAATATAGGAATGTTGGGACTTCATTTTAAAAAACCTAATTGATTTAAGAAATAAATATGTTCCCTCTAAAATCAAATATTCATACCAGAGACAAAAAACAAAATGGTTGAATAAAACTATACGAGGACTCCTAAGGAAAAAAAAATACTCTAACTACCCAAAATCAAAGACAGCTGAAAACTGGGTGGCTTTCACTAAAACACAAAAACAATGCAAATCTAAGATTAAAAAAGCCCCAAAAAACTCAACCTAGCAAAAAATGCTACTAAAAACAACAGTAAAGTTTTTTATTCATATATTAACTCTTTAAAAAAAGTCTTGTCTAGTCGGTCCTTTGGTAACTGATGACGAAAGACTGGTACATGAACAGCAAGCCATGGCTAATATTCTAAACTCAGGGTTTTGCAAGGTTTTTGATCAGCCGGTTGAAAGAGACACAATTGTTCTTGATCAAGCAGATGTTAAGATTACTTTGAGTGAAGAAGATATACATACTAAACTCAAAGGTTTAAAAAAATAAAACGAGCCCTGGTCCGGATGATATCCCGGGACATTTATTATATCTTATGTCCGATAAGCTCACCCATCCCCTCAAGCTTCTTTTTGAGGGATGTCTTCAATTCCATTTTGTCCCAATGGAATGGAAACAGGTGCATGTTATACTGATTTAAAAAAGGGTCCCAAAAATAATCCAGATAACTATAGGCCGATTAGCCTCACCTCCTCCTCCTTTTGTAAGCTGTTGAAAAGCATAATTAAATATATCATTACTCCAGTTCTTAATAGTATTGATCTGAACCAACATGGTTACAGGAGGGGAAGGAGCTGTTTAAGCAACCTGACCTGTTTTTTTATGAACAGGTCAGTATACATCTTGATAAGAGAATTCCATTTGACATTATATACTTAGATTTTAGTAAAGCATTTGATGTAATACCACACAATGCATTAATTGTTAAATTACATAAAACCACAGTTAATAAGAACATAAGAAAAGCGTCGGCAGATGGGGACTGTGCAATCCATTTAGTCTGCCCTAGAAACGACCCCCCCTCCCTATGCAGCCTTTGTCCTAACTTGTCCTTTATGCCTGTCCCATGTGAGTTTGAACTCCCTGAGTGTCTTTGATGCTACCACCTCCTGGGGCAGACTGTTCCATGGGTCTATCCTTCTCTCTGCAAAGAAGTACTTCCTGAGGTTGCACTTGAACCTTCCTCCTACCAGTCTCATATCATGGCCTCTCATGCATGCTGCTGTGTTCTGTTGAAACAGATTGCCTGTCTGAGCTGCGTTAAATCCCCTCATGTACTTAAATGTTTCAATCATGTCCCTTCTGTTTCTTTTGTGCTCAAGGGAGTATAGGTTCAGCTCCCCAAGTCTTGCTTCATATGACCTGTGATGCAGTCCATGCACCATCTTAGTAGCCCTTCTCTGCACCATTTCCAAAAGGTCAATGTCCTTCTTGAGATGAGGTCTCCAGAACTGAATGCAGTACTCCAAGTGTGGCATCACCAAGGACCTGTAGAGGGGCATGATAACCTCCCTCGTTCTACTAGAAATACCTCTACTTCTACAACTGAGGATGCCATGCACTTTCTGTGCTGCTTTCTCACATTGTTTTCCTACCTTTAATTTGTCAGTGATGATTATGCAGAGTTCTTGCTCCATTTGTGTCTCCTCAAGTTGATGTCCTCCCAGTGTGTACTTTTTTCCAGGGTTCCTCTTTCCCAAGTGCATTACCTTACATGTTTTGGCATTAAATTGTAACTGCCAGTCCCTGGACCAATCCTCTAGCCTTCTAAGGTCAGCTTCCATGTTGTCTGTTCCTTCCTTCCTTTGTGTCCACTCTGTTGCAGAGTTTTGTATCATCTGCAAACAGGCAAACCTTCCTTGTTAGTCCATTTGCTATGTATGCTATAAATATGTTAAAAAGGACCAGTCCCAGTACCAATCCCTGTATGACGCCACTTGTCACCCTATCCTCCCTTGACAATGATCCACTGACTAGCACTCTCTAGGTCCTATTGTTCAGCCAGTTACTGATCCAGCTGCCCATCTTCTTGCCAATTGCTATATGTTACAGCTTGTTGGTTAGCCTCATGTGAGAGACAGTGTCAATGGCCTTGCTGAAAGCTAGGTATACAATGTCCACCACCCCTCCCTGATCCAATGTTCTTGTGACCCAGTCTAAGAAGTCAATCAAGTTGGTTTTACAAGAGCGTCCTGCTGTGAAGTCATGTTGCTTTCGGTCAATTTTTCCAGTATCTGTTAAGTATGCGACTATCCTCTCTTTTAGTAATGACTCCATTATTTTCCCCACAAATGAGGTCAAACTGACAGGGTGGTAATTTCTGCCTCTTCCTTGTTTCCGCTGTTGTGTAAGGGCACAACGGTTGCCTGTTTCCAGTCCTAAGGTCCCACTGTCTAGTGACTTGTTGAAGAGCTCAGCCAGTGGTGTGGCCAGTTCCTCTCAGAGCTCCTCCAATATCCTAGGATGTATGCCATTCGGTCCCATGGCTTTTTTGACTTTCAGTTTATTAAGTTCTTTCAGGACCCTCTCGCTTGTGAAGGGGCTAGTATCTGCTTCCTGGGTATCTTCCTTTTTCCTGCTGAGTGTAGGACCTTTACCACTGTCTTCTATGGTGAAGACAGAGCAAAATAACTCATTTAACACTTCTGCCTTCTCCTCGTCACTCTCTGCCATCTTACCTTCCTTGGTTGCTAGCCGAACTATTCCTCCCTTAGTTTTTCTTTTTTTTCTTATGTATCTATAGAAGGTTTTGTCTCCCTTCTTAACACCCTGTGCTATTTTCTTTTCTGGTTGTGCCTTTGGCCTTCTAACAGCTTTCCCCACCTCCTTTAATTTGTTCTTGTAATTTTCCATGTCTGCTTCATGTTTTGTTTGCTTGAATTATGTAAAAGCCTTTTTTTCTCTTTGATTTTGGATGCTACTTCATGAGAGAACCAGAGTGGCCTTTTCCTTCTTTTGGACTTGCTGATCTGCTTAGTGCATACAGTTGTTACTGTATACAAAGCAGCCTTCAGAGTATTCCAGCAGTCCTCTACATCTCCTGTGATTCCTCCCTCTAGCATGGATGCGATTATAGTTCTCATTTTGGGGAAGTTGGCTTTTCTGAAATCTAGTAACTTGATTTTGGTGTGACTATTTTCCTCCATATTGTTCATAGTAAACCAGATTTAACTGTGATCACTGGTCTCTAGACTGGCTCCCACCTCTGCTTCTGGGACCCTTGTGCTGTTTGTCAGCACTAGATCCACTATTGCTTTGTCTCTGGTGGGTGAGTTCACCAGTTGATGCAAACCTGCTCCCCTTAGTGCAAAAAGGAACACTTTGCTCTGTTCTGAGGATACTGTGTATGAGGACCAATCCACATCTGGTAGATTGAAGTCCCCCACAAGCAACAACTCACCCCTGTCCACCATCATCAAGATGGTTTCCAAGAGCTCCTTGTCTATGTTGGCCTCCTGGGATGGGGGTCTGTATATGACTCCTACCCAGACAGGGGCTTTGTCCCCAGCTCCTAGTGTAACCCAAAGGGTGTCTGCTTTACTGTGTTTTCCCTGGATTTCTGTTGTGCATATGTCACCTCTGACATAAAATGCCACCCCCTCCATTCTTTCCCTCCTGATCTTTCCAGAATAATGCATACCCTGGGATGGTGATATCCCAGGAGTGGTTCCCAGTGAAAAATGTTTCTGTAACAGCGACCCAGTCTGGCTGTGCATCTGCCATTATGGCTGTGAGATCAGAGATTTTGTCTGGCAGACTACAAGCACTGACACACCTTTCCTTCCATCATCTTCTGTTTTGGTCATTTGCATTTTTAGTATGTTTTGGTTGTGTAATTTTGTTGAAATGCTTGGCCTGAGTACATTTGATGTGATGTTTGGTCCAAGTATGATTAACGCAGCCTTGTGCTGAACTAGTTGATGATGGAGAGGGGCATTTGGCAACCCTTTTTGCCTTTTTGTGCTTGGGGTGCCTGTGCCACCCCCTGTACACTAGTTTAACTAGTCGATGTGAACATCAGATTTTTGCCCTAGTGCTCAGGTCCCCTCCTTTCAGAGGTGTAGCCCATCAAATTTAAAGAACTCCCATTCCCAGAAGTCCTGCCAAAAATATTATCAACTGGATAAGAAACTGGTTGCATAATCATTCACAAAGTGTATTAATAACTGGACATTTGCTTCAAGAGGGAATAGTTACAAGTGGAGTCCCTCAGGGGTCTATTTTAGGGCCCTGTTTATTTCAAATATTTATTTCCGATTTAACCAAAAACTACATTTCTATGAACATTAAATACTCAGACGATATGAAAGTTGGTGGTCCTTGTGATTGTGTAGGTAACACAACCATTATACAGGAGGATCTTGATAAAATCCCACATTGGATTTCAAAATGGGGTATGAGACTAAATGTGTCCAAATGCAAAGTCATGCACCTGGGAACAAAAAACCATCTACTGTACTAAATATGAAATGAATGGATCCAAACTACAAAGTACAACTAATGAAATAGATCTAGGTGTCATCATTTCAAAAGATTTTGGCAGCAATGAATAAATTAATGAGGCTGTTAAAAAAACAAATGGAGTAATATGGTCTATTAA
The DNA here is from genome assembly GCA_016271365.2 of Neoceratodus forsteri. Taxonomy (NCBI): domain Eukaryota; kingdom Metazoa; phylum Chordata; order Ceratodontiformes; family Ceratodontidae; genus Neoceratodus; species Neoceratodus forsteri. The sequence goes on along the minus strand of CM057455.1, from coordinate 758,044,792 downwards.
TAGAAACATTAAATCACGAGATCGAAGGGTAATGATGCCTCTCTGTCGTTCCTACGCTAGACCACATATAGATTATACTGCCCAGTTGTGGTCTCCATATAAAAAAATCTAATTGCAACATTAAAAAAAGTAAAAGGAAAGTATACAAAACATATTTTAGGTCTATACACCCCACCTTACCCAGTTAGACTGGACCAATTGAAACTCATGCTACTAAAAACTAGACGTCTCAGGGGAGACCGTCTATATAATTATGTATGAGGCTATTCAAGATCCGTATTTATTTAATGAATTGGGTTTTGAGTTTAAAAATTACTCATATAACACTAGTGGTCACCAATTTCAAATAACTAAGAAAAGGTTTCTCTGCACTAATCATAAATATTTCTTCAGTCAACAAATTGTAAATCCTTGAAATAAACTTCCTATTGAAGTCATTGTAAGCAAATCTAAAATTTGGTTCAAACAAAGGTTAGACAAAATCACACTTGAACGATTTAAACTGGATTATTATGATTAAAACATAGGTGCACAATGGGCCATCAGGCTTCCTGCACCTTATACAACCTTAGTAGATAACTTAGTAGGCAACAGGAAAAAAATCAATACAGGAGAACTGTGAGGGTGGATGTGCAAAGAACATGTAATTATGCTCCCTTCCATGTAAGCACCTCCAAACATCTGAAAAGCCAGACACTGCAAGCAGTCCCCTGAGTCTTCTACATCCCCCCCACTGGGTCCCCATTCCTGGAACTGTCCCTTTCCAACTCATATTAGGGAGTACAATTAAAATCACCTCCCAGTACAAACAGGGGCCCTTGGTCTGCAGACATATGAGGCAGATGCCGTTTGAAAAATGTGAATCTCTCCCTTCCATTATTGTGATTGTAAACATTAAGCAGAACACATGGTGTTTCCCATATGATCCCTTAATCGTCACAAACCTACCCTCCTCATCCTCCTGCACCTGGTCCACCACCAATGGAGTGTCTTTCCTGACTGCTTCTGTTCCCCGGGTCATCCTTGAAAGATGGGCCTTCGGGGCCCAGTGGCCAACCGGTCATCAAAATTCAATAAATAAATAAATAAAAATAAATAAAATGGCCACCCCCTCTTATGCGAATGAGCCTTATAAGCCAGTGAGTAAACTGAGTCCACCCAGTTTCTCCTAAATGTACACTGTTCCATTTGAGGAGAGACTGGTCTCCTGCAAAAAAGCAACTGTAGCTTTAAGTCATCACAATTCTTGTAGAATTGGCACTCACTTAATGGGAGAGTATAGTCCCTTGACATTGTGGGCCCGATTTTCAAAGGTTGACACACAGTTTGTGTCAAGCCCTGCATTAACCCTGATGTTTGACATTTTAGTATATTTGGTGAAGTTGCGACATTTTTCACAACTTACAGCAGTTTGTGCCAAAGCTTTGGTGCAAGCCCCATAAAAAGGGTGCCCTGAATGGTGCAAAATAGACCAAAGGGAGCTGGTCTAACTTGAAACTTTTGGCACACTGCCTAAAACTCACGATCGTTGCCACAAGAATGTCGCAAGCCCCATGTGCCATATGTTCAGTGCACCGGAGGCTTGCTGCATCAGCATGCCGTTTAAAAATTGGGCCCCTTATGTTACTAATCTTAAGTCCATCTTAACTGCAACCAAGTTGTTCCCCCTGCCCCAGGTCACTGGCCGAGGTACACACAAGTCCAAAAATATACTCAATTGAAAATGAGCTGCAACTTCAAACTATTTACAACAAACATTTGTGAACTAAAAATCATAGCCTGGGATAAAACAGGCGTAGATACCCATGTCACCCCTAAGTGTCCCCCTCTAAGCACCTGGGGAGCTATCTTAAGCATGTTTGACTTCATGGTGGTATATGTCTTCCCCCTCAAAGGTGCCCTACGAGGTGCTACCTTGGGACATCTGGGCCTGATGTGGGCAGCCTCCACCTTAGTGGCTGTTAGAATTGGGGCAGCAAGCCACCCCTGTGTCTGCCAACAAACACCCTGGGACACTAATGAATCTATTATCATTTAGCAAACAGCTCCCCTACCCCCGCATTATCTTGAAGATAGTGTGTGATGTCCATTGGACCCCTCCCCAAATGAGGTGGTCCTCTCCCCACCCACTCCCAAGGAATATGAATTTAATTGGTTAACTGTTGCCCACGGCTCCCCAAGCCTCTTCCCCTGATCACATTGCTTTCCCCTGAATTTGATGATTTTTCTGTACAGTCACCCCCCTCATTACAACACTAAATGGCCTCCTTGGCTAAAGTGCCACAGGGCCCTTGGTAAGGATGTATAGGAGAATGATCTATTCTAACCTGCCCTAAGTTCCCTCTTATTGAGAGATGCAGCTTATCCAAAGCCCTCGGTTAGGTATGGCAAGTGGCCCCAAATGTCAGGTTTAGTGCATTGGCATTCTTCTCATAGATGTAGCTGCCATCATCTGCTACTTTGTGGAGCTCCTTTGCCCCCCCCCAGACATCTTGACATTGAGACCCGTGACTAAAATACAGTGTCCCCCAGTTGGGACCAGCTTAATAGGGGAGGTCACTTTATGCTACAGCACCTCACTTCCCCCAAGTTGCATCCCGTAAATAAAAGGAACCCCAGGCACACTATCAGAGGGAGCAGCAGCAGGAAAATATAAATCACAACTTGGCAGTTGTGCAGCGTTTTAATGAGTCTGCTATGTTAACTCTCTGGGTCCCTGTAATTCTTGAGGAGTGGAATGTGGAGTATGCACTTGACTTATAATAGTTGGCTCAAAGAAATAATTATGTAGCAATTAGTTCTGCTAAAGCAGTCTGTGAGAGCCCCAAATGTCTAGTAGGGATGCATGTTGTTTGTTTTATTTGTGCAGTTACCACCATCAACCACTCTACGGAGTTACTCCTCTCTCCCTTCCCCCACCCCGAAGGCACTACACCACAGCCGTTAAATGAAATACAGTATCCCCCAGTCTAGATCAGTTCAGGAAGAATGGGGTCCCTGCACTGCCACACTTCACTACCCCTGAGATCATGTACCCCCAGTGAAAACACAAACACATAAAATTCAAAGCCTCCTCAGGGAGAAAAACAACAGGAAAGCAGAACTCACAGTTTGTTATCTGATTACACTTTAAATAAGGCTGTTGCAGTTTCCTAAGTCTCCATGGCTCCTGAAGCATGAGGTGCAGGACACAAACACAACAAATGACAATTGGCTTAGGAATATGCTGGCAGATCAACTGGTTCTGTTAATGCCATCAAGTAGTCCATTGTTTATTTATTTAAATACAGTAAGTTTATGTAGCTCGCGGTCATCAGCTGAAACCGGACTCCTCTCCCCGCCCCGGCGTGGAGCATAATGCTGCAGCAATCTCCTAAATACAATATCCCTTTTCAGGGTGGGCTAGGGGAGTAAGGACGTCATTTTGACAACATCGTATTACCCCTCAGAACATCTCCTATAGGGTAAGAGGAAGAAATAAAGACACACTGGTCCAGAGGGATTGCCAAAGGGAGTGACAACTGAGGAATATAAATCCCCATTTGCTGTATTGTCAGGGGGGTACATCTGGGCCTGATGTGGGCAGTCTCCACCTTAGTGGCTGTTACCATTGGGGTTCACCCTTGGAGCCACACACAGTTAGTGGTGTTTGACTCTAAAATAAAATTATGCAGCAAGTGTTTTCAGCTTCAGAAGGAGAAAGGCCTTTGAGGTGTTGTCCTCCATAAGGAAGAAGCGGAGCTTTCTTCCCACCGGGAACCTCCAACAGATGGAAGCATATGCCCCCCCCCATTAGTTCATACACTGATAGTTCAGCATTGAAAAAGTCTTTCACTGGATAGGGTTGGATAGGGTTGTCACCAGTGAGATGGTGTTGAGTGTTGATCCTACTCACTGCAACAGCAGTTCAACTCACCTGCTTCGATGTGGAGGAGGTCTCGTCCCCTCAGCGTATGGATTTGTGGGCCACAATTGCTTCTCAACTGCAAGCTGTCATGGGGCATATTGTGTCTCGATGGCCATACTCTGGATGTTCTTTTCACCAGGTGCTTCTCTTTGGTTCAATCTTCCACCTGTTAAACCCTGTTGTTGGAGAATCAGTGAAGCTTCAGCCAGGCTCCTAAAGAATTTGGCACCACTGACGAAGTGAATTTTGCGTTGTGAAGGGGCAAATAGTATAATATCATCCTAGACACAATGCTTGTGTGATTTTTCATGGAGAAGTGGAGTCTGAGGAAGCCAAGCTTTTGAGAGACTGTATGTTCAATTATTTGCTTGTGGCACCAGTCCTTTGCTGTTTTGAGCTACCTTTTTGTGATTTGCAAATAGTTGGGCTTTAATGTTTTTAGCACACAGTTCTTGGATGGTCCTAAGTATTTCTCGTCACTGCTCCATGACTAAGGGTGTGAAGTCATGCTCCAGGTATATTCTTTTGTTCACATACAGCAATTCTGTTTTGTTCCATGCAGCCCTAACTGCCTCCCTTTTTGTCGAGTAGTCCACAAATCTTTCGACTAGTGATGTTGTGAAGTTTAAATTTGCTGGCAAAGTTCCAGCAAAATCATCCACTTCACCTCTGCGAAGCAATCTGCACATTTTTGCTATAAGCCTGACTTTGCCAGACATTTCACCACGAATGGCAGAATTTCACCCATGAACAGCAGAATTTTGCCCACAAAGAGTGGAATTTCACCTGTAAATGATGGAATTTTGCTGGAATTCCACTGTACGCAGGCAAAACTCTGCCATTCTCGGATGAAATTCCACACTTCACAGGTGGAAATTTGCACTTTACGAATCGATCTGCACTCCGTGGATTGTGCAAAATTTGCAGATTAATTCACAGCGTGAATTTTGCCAGCTACTTCCATCTCTACTTGCCACAAATTACCTCAGGCAAGCTTTAGGGTCTGAGGGCTTGAGCACCAAATGGCGGTGTGTCCTTTCTAGTTGTAGATTTGTAGCCTTACCCATCCCAGTAGTTTCAGTAGAAATGACAATGTGAAGGCTTCCATTTTGCCTCACTCTGTGTCTTCCAGCACACAATGTAGCCTGATGTTATTCCTTCTGAAGCACTGTTTCAGATCATCAGGCTTGGCTGTGATTTCTTTTTCACGTTGATAAAGGTAAAGCAAGGCCATGTTATAATGGACATCTTGTTCACTGATGTCCATGAGGCCCTACTCTAACTCCGTAGTTCGATTGTTGAGTTTCCGTGTTTCCCGTCAGGTCTCCACCAGGTCAGATTACATGTATCTTAATGTGCATCTGATGTTTTGAAGTTCTATTATTAATTTTTTAGAGGTTATAGTGTAACTGGTTTCCTCTTCCTCCAGATCACCGAGGCCCTTCGACATTCACAGCTCTTGCAGTGGTGGCCTGCCATCCCTTCCTTCTGATGTAGCAGGGCATCCAAAGCTGTTGAATTTTTTTATTAGAAGCTGAGAAATCTGTAGTTTAGCCAAATATTAAACTTGATTACTTGGAGGTGAGGAGTGGAGCTAAACAAACTAGCTTCTCATTCCCCGACGATGTCACCAAAAGTCCCACTGATGCATTTTCATGCCCACCCCAACTTCAATAAACATAGTGGCAGGTGGAAAACCCCACTGCTGGTATCCAGAAGACCCCCTCAAATCAAAAACCTTTCCCACCAATTTTCCCAATCCACTTCCCCATCCCTCCCATGTAATGAAAACACACCCTCGCCCATTCAATAGCACCCATGCACTCTCCACCCCCTCTGGTGCCCAGTCTCCAGTCCCATATTGCAATCACACTACATACAGTAGCAGCCACAGACACTGCCAGATATTTCCCGAAATTTCTGTGATATTTCCAGAAATATCTCCTGCTTTCTGCATTTCCACAGTAGGAGCAGCAGAGAGAAACTCTTCAGAAATTTCATGAAATATCTGGAAATGGCTGGCAATGTCAATGGCTTCTACTGTATGGCCCTTATTATGAGTTCCCAGTGCCCCACAATGTGCACCTCTTCTGCAGATAAGAAACTAAAGTTAAAAGAACTCTAAGTCCCAAACTGGAATACTACATTTTTTTCAGGGGGAAAAATGGGTGCCTGAAACCAGACCTGGCACAAGGTGCTAAACTGCTATTCCTGTGTTCATGGTGAAGGATGGTGGTAAGAATCACAAAAAAATGTACAAGTGTTAAAAAAAAATACCCCACCAAAAAAAAGCTAAAACCTGTGAATTGCGTACTGCACATGCACAAGACTAAAGGCTCAGTCCACAAAACAGGCTGGGATGCATGCTAATCATGCATCACCCAAACCAGACAGCATCTTCTCTTTCTGTAAATGCGGCGCTTTATGCAAGGTCAAGGGTGGTAGGGCTATGCAGAACACCAGACATCCAATGACTGCCATATGCTCATACAGGATATATTGGGACTGTGTCGGAATGACCCTCAGTCCTCCTTATGCACTCAGAGGGCTGAAGAATGGTGGAGTAAAGACCAACTGGCCCCCAAGAATGTCCTGTGGACAGAAGGGGGTGCTGCTTAAGCACTATGGCAGGCACTTGGGACACTTAGCCTGCACCCCTCTACTGGCTGTCTACACCGTGGACCTTTTTTTCAGGAACAGGGCACCAGCATGCCCCCTCATGACTGCCTCTGACCCGGTCGTGCATGTAAGTGTGCCAGTAGCACAGGATCAGGTAAAGTGGAGCATGCATTCAGAGTTGTGGCTGAGCAGAGATACAGAGCGGGACCTCCGTGCGCAACCAGCCCTCACTAACTCCGGTCCACGGCTGTGCAATGCCTTTGAGGACCGGGCCTTTATTTATTTATTTATTTTATTATTTTTTACCAGTTTTTTTCCTAACACAAATTTTTCATATTTTAATATTTTTTCACCAAATTTGAAGGATGGGGTAATTAGTACCCCCCCCCCCATGAACACATTGCACCTTCATGGCCCTTCACAAAGCAAGCTACAGATATGGGGTTACACATGATGGATGTGCTTACTGTGCTCATACTGTATGGAAAGAAAAAGTAGTTCATTCCATGCAACTGTAACATGAGTCCAGAATTCATGTATAAAAGGACAATCAAGGACTAAATGATTCTGAAGCTCCAAAATCCCTCCACACCCCATACATGAACAGTATCTCTCTTTCACCCCTTTATGATTCCTATTGCTACGGACATTTAATTTTTCATGGCAGCACAACCACATTACATTCCACATATGATGTGGGATGTTGCCATCATTTCACAATTTCAAAACTGCTTGTTATTTTTGATGCAGACCCTGTAAGAAAATCAGGTTAGTTTTAAATTTTGCTCTCACAATTGTATTATATAAAATGTTTCCCCTCAATGTTTAATAATCTCCTCAAAGGAAAGGCACCACCATCTTAATATTGTAGTGGTATCTTTTATACAAGATTTAAGTTCAGATACCTTACATGCCTTTAGCCATCTAAAGGTACCCCTCTTCCAAGATGGCGAAAAAGGATTCAGCCACTCTAATACCATGGAACCCATGCCTCATGATGGTCTTTCCCTAAATCACCCAAATTGTATTTAATGCAAATACAATAAATAAAACAATTGGATTTATCATTCCCAAACCTCGCTCCTCGAGTAGTAGATATCTTACATTATATTTAATAGGGTAGTGTCTACTCCCCCAGGGTGACTGAAAAAATATACTATATAATTTTGTTTTGAGAGAAGAGGCAGGGCAAATATATAACTAAGGAAAAGAAAATCTGGAAATAAAAAGGACCATATCATAAACATCCTCCTCTTTTTTGACATTTGCCATGCTTTCCACCTGTTCACTCTTTTTGACCTTCCTCACATTTAGCTTCCCAATGTAATAGTGCATCATTGCAATTACCAGAAGTTATGCCAATAATCCTTAAAGGCTCAGATGTTATGGAGATGCTTTCTATGTTTTGTCTAGCATTCTGATTTGTTACATGTTGTAGTACATGACCAGTTCTTTTACTTGTATTAAGGTGGCACCCTGAAGCATGAGAACAATTCTGCAACATGGACAAGGCCATCTGACAAGACCACTTATCCTTAAACAAAAGGCCTAAATCATCAGCATATGCTGATATTACTCGAGCTGAAAGATGAACTGGGGATTATAGTCTTTGAATAAGCAAATTTTGTCTTAATGCTCTTAGTAAGGGATCAATAGCTATTATGTAAAGAAAATGACTAAGGGGACAAGCCTGATGCACTTTATGAGATATGGAAATCTTTTCCCCCATCCACCCATCCACCCATTCACAGTGGGTATTATTCCGACTCCTGTGTAACAAGTAGAAATCAGTTCTTAAAGAGGGAAGGGAAGACATATTTTGTTAAAACTGTCTATATATTGATATGAGAAAGTCTATTGTAAGCTTTTTCTTGATCCAGTGAAATTGTGAAACCTGAAAGTTTATCATTTAATTGTTGAGAAATAATTTATCTTAATAATTTTAAATGACTATGAATTTTCCTGCCCTGAGCTGCACATGTTTGAAATGGATCCATAATTTATGGTAACAATGTACTAAGGTGTGTACATAAACTTTCATCAATATTTTAAAATCCACATTTAACCGTATCACCCCTAGTTGTCAACACCCCGACGGCGAAACACAGAAAAAGGCCATTACGGCGACATTCGTGGTAATGGTCTTTTTTCTGTGTTTCACCTTCCCCCAGTGTTCCGCCCCTTCCCTGGACCAACTCTGACCTGGAGTTGGAATCCTAGAGTCTGGGGGGCTGCAAGTGGCAGAGCCCCCTGCATGGGGGCTGTGGGGGGTGCAGCCCCCCACAGAAAACACCAATTGAAGAGGCGGCACAATACCTGTGTCGGTATTGTGCCATCGCTGTGGGGGAGGTCAGCATTCTCGCCGATGAGATAACTTGGTGTTTCCCATTTAACAAGATTTTCTGTCTCTAATTATTAAAATTGGATTTATTTCTTTTTTTATACAAAAAATCATTACAGCTTCCTGCATATTCTGGGAAATCATTGTTAGTCTATTTATTTATTTAATTTTTGTTTGCCAGCTAGGTGAGTTAGCCAAAAATGACTATTTTCAGTTATGACCTAGGAGACTACAACATAGATAGATCAGCAGGTACAGGTATGGCATACAAAGCATAGAAATACAGTGGATACATTTCACAAATAAGATCGAGGTATAAACATGGTGGAGACGTGGGTAAAACAAGTAGGGCATAAAGCAAAGATAAGTATGTAAATACATATTTTCATCTTACTGGCACACAGTGAGGGCAAAGTGGCAAGTAAATTTGCAGTGATCTATTGAGAGCATGGCAAGTGTATAGTTTATAACAAAGTACAACTATCACATTGAAAGAAGCCAGGAATTACAATAAACATGGTTACAGGCCACTGGAAAGTGCAAAGCAGCAGTATTAAATATAAGGGTGGGTAAAGGAAGAAAGGCAGGGCACTTAATATAAGGAGGGACAAATTAGAACTCATATGAGTAGTAACATGCCAGCAACCATGCAGACAGGAACAGGAGGGGGAGAGATAAGGACAGGTTAAAAGGGGAGTAAGTGCAGTAGGAGAGAGGGAGAGAAAATAGATCAAAGATTGCGGGCACTGAAAGCATGAGCAAGAGTTGGAAACAGATGGGAAAGCACAAAGCTCTTTTTTAAAGAGGGCATGGGAAGGTGCCTGCTGAACTAATAAAGGGAAAAGTTCCAGTGCAGTTGAGCATGGTGTGAGAAAGCTTGGGAACCTTTAGACGTTTTATACCTTGGGATGTGTAATAGGGATTTATCAGCCAACCGTAGGCCATAAGAGGATGTCTGAGGAATCAGCAGTGCAGCTAGACTTATAGGAGTTTGTGCCCTGATTACATTATCCACAAGAGAGCTAACAGAAAGGAGTCATAGCGCGGAGGATGGTTGCTAATTTAGGTCAAAATAGAGTAGGCAGTAGTATTTGAACTGAGGGGATGAGGAGGCATAGTGGTAAACGTTATTATAAGTGCTGTCCCAACTACAAAGTATGGTCTTTGGTACAGACGCGTATGTGAGGACACCATAGGCCAGGGCTGGGAGCAATATACCATGGGCAATAGCCATCCTAGCAGAGGGAGTAAGTGTATGACTGGTCCGGTAAGCAATACCTAGCTTAAAGTTTACCGATTTGCAGGTTGATTGCATGTGGAGATCAAATCTTAGGGACTGATTAAAGATTACCCCAAGATATTTGAATAAGGTAACTATACTAATAAGGGAGGAGCCAGGGCAGGAGACCTTGATGTCATTTTTGCAGGGTTTAAGTTTGGCTGCAGTCCCAAATAACATTGCCTGGGTTTTAGTTACATTGAGGACCAGTTTATGGTTAGAGAGCCAGATTTGGGTTTTGTGAAAGTCAGAGGAGAGGCACGAGTTTATTTCAGATAAGTTTTTGGCGCTAGTGTACAACACTATATCATCAGCATATAAGAGGGGTGAGCAGGAGGTGAGACCAGAGGTAATGCTGTTAATAAATATTGAGAAAAGGAGGGGGCCTAAATGGAGCTTTGGGGGACCCCAAAATTTATTGTAGCCTGGTTCGAGAGGGTAGAATTATACTTCACAATTTGAACCTGGTTTGACAGGTAACTACTAAACCAGGCCACTGCAGGCATTGTAAAACCCATTGATTTCAATGTTGAGGGAAGGATGGGATGATCAACAAGATAAAAAGCTTTAGCCATGTCAATGAAAACTGCCCCAGTGAAAAGGCCAGCATCCATAGCAGAAAGTGTGTCTGTGGTAAGTCTGAGCAGGGCAGTGGAGGTACTATGGCCCTTATGGAAACTACGTTTGGCTGAAGAGAGAAGGTTATTTTTATGCAGGAAATCAGTGGTTTGTGTAGCAACTAACTTTTCGAGGATTTTACTTAGTACCAATAAAATTGCAATGGGTCTATAGCTAGAGGGGTCTTTGGTGTCATCTTTTTTGAACACTGCAGTGACTTGGGTGATTTTCCAGATGTCAGAGACATGGCTCTGACAAAGGGATAAGGTAAAAATCTGAGCCAGAGAAGAGGCTATTAGAGGGTCAGCTATCTTCAGAAGTCTTGGTTCGGTACCATCAGAGCCAGTACTAGTGCTAACTGAGATGGAGTTTAAATGTTTTAGTACCTCTACCCTTGTGATAGCCTTGTAATGAAAGATGGGTATGGGTATCTCAGGGGAAGGGTAGATGTGAAGCCATGTTTGTTGCGTGGTGGGGAAGGTGGAAGTATATTTGGTCAGGTCTGAAAATTGGAGGTTGTCCGAAGATCATTACAGTGGACACCGTTTAGTATCATGTCATTTGGAGTAAGGGACTGAGTAGACCCCAGGGATGTTCAGACATGCATCCAGAACTTTCTAGGGTCCCCTCTAGCATCTGTAAGAAGACCTTTGCAAGATACACTTTTATCGATTCTTATTTGTTTTTTACACTCTTTGTGTTGGGCCCTGTAGATGTCGTAATCGGCTGTGAGCCCAGAGGATTTAAAGTGTCTCCAGCTCTTGTCCCTCTTTCTAAATCTGGCAAGGAAGTCCTTTTTTAACCATCTGGTTTGTTTACCCTTCACTTGGCGCATTGAGTATGGAGTATGAATGTCTTGAAGCAGCAAGAGTTCTTGAAGAAAAAAGTTTAGGGCAGATTGGGCATCACTAGATAGGTAAAGTTCAGTCCAGTCAATTTGAGCAACATCATGGAGAAAGTTTTCTGGAACAAAGTTTGCATAGTTTCTGAAATTGATGTACCTTGATGGTGTGGAGGGGTAGATACCGGGGTCCAGATACAGAAAATGGGTGAGTGGTCAGTGAATGCATCAGCAATATCCCTGCGACAGGGCTATGCTCAGGCCAGTTGGGTAGTACCCAATCAATTAGAGTGCTGGAGAATGTGTGTGGAGCTGTCCTTGTGAGTTCAGTAATTAGCTGGTGAAGCTTATGGCTCTGGATCTGGGACAGAAAGTTGGTTTGACATCTGCCTAGCCAATTCAAGTTCATATCCCCCATAATAATCACTTCATTTTTCCCAACCTACTGGAATGTTTGGTCAAGTAACTCTACAAGGCCAGTCAGGCTGCTATTTGGGGGCTTGTAGGCACGTACAATATGCAAATTTTGCACCCAGAGCAAGTAGTACATGGAGTTACTCACAATAAGGGAGGGGGGCATTGAGATGGTAGAGAGATTTAAATGTTCTTTGTAATGTATGGCAACTCCACCCCTCCTTTTGGAGGAGAGTCTGTCTTTCCATATAAGGTTATACATAGCTAGTGAACAGGAAGAGTCAGGAACAGTAGGTTTCAACCAAGTCTCCGATTGGCAGAGTAGGTCTGTCTTGTAAAGGGTAATCCATGCTGCGAGATCTGCTAAGTTATGCATTAGGCTCCTGATACTGTGATGGGCTATATGGAGTCCTTTCATATTATGTACTGAGACATCAGCATGGGAGTAGTGAGTGCTAGGGCCTGTGTTTGACTCAACATCCCCAGAAAATAGGAGAGCAATCAGGATGAGATACCATAGCTTACGGTGGAGAAATGGAGTAAGATACAGTGGACCATAAGAGTATTTCCAAGACTCATTTTTTGCAATGTAGATGAAACCCCTTGGAATTAGAAGAGGGGTGAGATCGTACTGCTTAACATACAGTACAAGGAGTTTTGAGAAATAGAACTCACTTTGTGAGTGAGGAGGGACGTCTGCATATGTGCATGGGGCAACTGAAACCATGGAGAGAACAAGGAGCAGCAGGAATAAGATCAGTTGTGTGAGTAGGTTTGTGGAGACCATGGTTCGGCCATACTTTGTTTAGGAAGCCAAGCTACTACTAGAATGGGAGGTTTTGACAAGGGAGTTGTAAAAGAAGAAAAGTGTAATAGTATCCCTGAGGCTTATAGTCAACAACAGACCTCATCCTGTGAGGCTAGCAATTTTGAAACTGTTGGTCATGGCAGGGGAAAGGGTAAATTGTTGGCTGTAGTAGCACTAGTGGAACACTGAGAGGCAACATTTAGTTACAGCTGAATCAGCACTAATTTGCTGATTGGAGCCCCTTGTGGTTGAAAAGTATAAGGGACCAATGGGAAAATAGACACTTTGTCAATTACACCAGAGTGGGTATATAAGGAAGAGTCCAACAAGGGTGGGTGGGGTTTGGCACCAGAGTCTTTCAGCAAACCACCTGCATGGTTGTCGGCTGCTTCTTTGGTCCTCAGTGGCAAAAATCAGCACCTTGTTGGGGAGCACGGTCTGCCAGTAGCAGGCAGGGATGTGGCTCAACCCAGGGAGTCCTCAGCAGTATGGGTCTCGAGACTGCAGGAGCAGTCCAACAGCCCAGTTAGGGCACCAGTTAGTCTGCAAAGAGAGAAAGTGGGGAGATTAAGTAAGGGTGGGCTGTGGGAGGGTTGTTTCAGAACAAAAGAGCTGGGTAGGCACTACGGAGAGAGGGAGAGCAGGGATAGAAGAGAAACAGGGACAGGAAGATTTAGCTTGCTTGAGAGGGAAAACAGGCTAACACTTTAAAACTCAACACTTTAAAAGCTTTACAAGACCCTATAAGTGGCTCTAATAATTAAGTGCACTCCGATCAGTGAAGTTCAAACCCGAAAAGAAATAATAAACATTTATAATACTTAACTAATAAGGGAGCCAGAAATTCTTAAATAAGCTCTAAAACCCAAGAACAGTTCAGAAATGCTAAAATGATGTTAGAGTTCCACAGAAGGATTTAGCTTTTAAAATTAACTGATAATTTAGCTGAAGCGGGCAATAGACCAAACAAACACGCTCATCGGCATGCTGTCTGAACACCCCAGTGACTATATGCGTTTACGTATCACCAACACATGTCATCATCAGAGCTCTGTATTAAACTACATTTGGGTGAGCTAATGTGTTTTTAATACACACTGAATAAAGTTTTGTTATTTATTGTGTAAATTGAGAGACTCTGATCTGATTTGATTATGTGGTGCTGACCCTCTCCTCATTTTGTTGAGTTATTAGGTTTTTCTGCTTATATGACACTGCAGGGTATGTGCACGCACATTCAGGAATTAATAGAGTGTAAGTCCCCAGGTTGTGTTTCTGTCGTCTATAATTACTTTGAGCTTTGTCCTTACCCATTTTTTGTAAAAGTTATCTTGTTTAACATCCTCCCACCATGAAGTTATGGAATCATGCATACATTTAACCATACTCCAGTCATAGTACAACATTAGTAATTCTTCCTGAACTATTACATTATTTAATAATTTTACATTAGCTTTCCACATGTCTGATCCACCTAATACCCTATCTGAAAAACCTAACTGACAACCAAAAATTCTGTGCAAGGACCCTGGGTGGTAGTCTGGGTAAAACATTGGCTGGACAACAGGACACAGAAGGTAATAGTAAATGGAGTCCACTCTGAAGAAAGGGGGGTTACTAGTGGGGTACCGCAGTGTTCAGTACTGGGTCCAGTCCTTTTTAATGTCTTTATAACTGACATTGCAGAGGGACTGGAAGGAAAAGTATGCCTCTTTGCAGATGACACAAAGATCTGCAACAGGGTTGATACACAAGGAGGCATGGAAAGGATGAGAAGGGACTTGGCAAGGTTGGAGGAATGGTCAGAAAGATGGCAGCTTGGATTCAATGCAGAGAAGGGCAAAATAATGCACCTGGGAACCAAAAAACCAGCGGAAGAGTACACAATGGGGGAGAAGGTAGTAACAACAATAAAAATGAAAGGGGACCTGGGGGTAATCATATTAGATGACCTTAAGGTTAGCAAGCAATGTGAGAAGGCAGTAGAGAGGGCTGGGGGGATACTGGGATGTATAGGGAGTGGCATCACCAGCAGAAAACAGGAAGTTGTTATCCCTCTGTACAGACAGTTGGTGAGACCTCATCTGGAGTACTACATCCAGTTCTGGAGACCCCATTTCTGCAAAGACATAGACAGGATGGAGGAAGTCCAGAGGAGGGCAACTAAAATGGTGCAGGGTCTGCAAGAGAAGCCATATGAGGAGGAGAGACTAAAGGAGCTTAATATATATACCCTTGAGGAAAGGAGGGAGAGGGGGGACATGATTGAAACTTTTAAGTACCTCAGTGGAATCAACAAAGTCCAAGAGGGTAGCATCTTTCAGAAAAAGAGATGTGCAAGAACAAGGGGACACAATTTGAAGATGGGGGGATGGCTCAGGGGCAATGTGAGGAAGTATTTTTCACAGAGAGGGTGGTGGGCGCATGGAACCGCCTTCCTGAGAAGGTTGTGGGGTCTAAAACTGTGGTTGAATTCAAGAATGCACGGGACAGACATAAAGCAATTCTTGTGGGATGTAGGAAGAAATAGGCTGTTGGTTAACTAGGATCTGCAGCTTATCCTGTAGGTAGGAAAATGGGCAGACTAGGTGGGCCAAGCAGTCCTTATCTGCCATCAAAGTCTATGTTTCTATGTTTTCCATTTTTACTGGTAACACCGGTAAAAATCATGGAATCCTGATTGGTTTGCGGATTTTGAATTCTTGTACCAGTGCCTTATGTAAATTGCATGTCACTGCACAGAATCCCTAAGATTTCAGCATCTTTTTAAATTTTTTTTATTTTCTCTTTCTATGCCCCCTTCTCTCAGCATCAGTCTCCACTTTTCAGAGATCTCTAGGCTGGGTATCCCCTAACTTCACCACAGGTAATGCTTGGGAGCTCCTGCGGGCCTGCCCCTATCCTGTCTGGGTGGTACCCCCCAGGTGGGAAGGGAGGGGACCCCAGGTCACCCCTCCACATTCTCTTAGTGTGTGTCGGGCAGCCCAGTGGGTCCCTCATGGAGCCTGGTTATAAAGTCTGTGGCAGCTGGGTCCCTTCTACCAGTGGCCAACGTGAGGTGATTGCTCCTGGTTTTCTGGTCTCTGTCCCTGAGGGCACCGGCACTCAAGGGGAGCCAAGGAGGTAGGGCACATAGAGACATGCCACTGCTCTAGATCCTGGCTAGCATCCTCCCCTCCCAATCGCTCTGCAGCCCTGTTGCACCACCACCCATGGTCACCCAAGAGGTGGTAAAGCAGCAGGATCTGCAACCCACCCTCCCCGGAGGAGGACAGCAGCCCCATGGGTGCTCGATCCTACTCCCCTGGCCAGACCTCCAGCAACCCGAGTTCGCTTCCGACCCCGGGTCACTGGCATTGCAGGCAGTAGCACTGCTGCAGCGCCGGTGGGCGGGCCCAGATTTCAGCATCTTAAAATGAATGCTGCTATGCTTCGCATCCTTTCTGCTTTGCTACATATAGAATCAGTAAGGAAACCACCCACACAGCTTTGTTGTAACCAGCCATTCAGTTTAACCACCCATGCTTCCCACCAACTTCTCCATCAGCTGAGGACTGTTTTCCTTCCTGAAACCACAGTTTTCATTTAGTATGTGCCTAAACATCGTTCACTATTTATATTACACTGGATGATACAAAAAAAACTACAAGTATCAGCACACATGGGTAGGACCACTGGAAAATTGCAGGAAAAGTAACCTGAAATTGCAGAGATTTTTTTTTTGCAAAACTTGCTGGGAAATTGTGGGAGTTCTACTATAGACCCTGAGTGTTACACAATAAACCATTTACTGTTTTCTGCAGCTTATATTAGCCAGCATAAACTACTAAATGGATACACTGACACTTGAATATGTTTTAAATATGAAGAAAAACTTATGTACCTAACATGAATCCTAAACGGATAAGATGTGTTGCCTCTCTTCCAAAATGTAAAACATCTGCCTCATACAGTGCTAAACAGATTCTATTTAGTGAGCCACAGAAAATCAATGTTAAATCCAGAATAAACAAATTTTAACTGTTTCTGGATATAGAATAATGAAACCTGATCAAAAACTCTTTACAGTGCTCTGTCAACTATTCACCCACTTTGGTGTAAGAAAAAATAAGCAGATGGAGTGGAAAATAATTTAGTTTTAGTAAAATGTTGTAAAGTGTTTAATGTTCAAGATTTGCACTGTAGGTACTGTGTGCTATTATTGAAATCATATATTAAAACATTATATATGGGTGTTATTATGGCTGGCAGTATAGCCTAGTGGTTAGAGTAACAAACAGTGAGGGAGAGAGGTGATATGATTGAAACATTCAAACACCTTAAGGGCATTAACAAGGTGAACGAGTCTAGCATGTTTCAATATAAGAAAAACAGCAGGACAAGAGGACACAGCATGAGATTAGAGGGAGGCCAATTAAGGGGGAATGTGAGGAAGTTCTTTTTCACAGAAAGGGTGGTGGATGCATGGAATGGCCTTCCTCAGGAAGTGGTAGATATGAATACAGTGCAGGGCTTCAAACAGGCATGAGATAGGCATAAGGGAGCAATACTATTACTCTATGCAGACAATGCTGTAGTATACTGGAAACACTCCAATCCTAATTCTCTTCAAAATACCCTGCAAGACTCCTTTAGAGAACTAGAATCCTGGTTCACCGATCATCGATTATTACTTAATTACAACAAGACGAAATCTATGATCTTTTCTCACCGCCAAAACCCCAACAGTAATGCCCTGCTATCTATCTCAAACTCTCAGGGCATCCAAATTGAACAGGTCCCTAACTTTAAATATCTGGGCATCACTCTGAATACATTCCTCACCTACCACCTACATATTAAGCACCTCTCCACCTCTGCTAACACCTGCCTTGGGATTTTATAGAGACACAAACACTGCCTCCCCCCCAGGCGCTAAGGCTTGCAGTAACCTACTCAGTCCTATCTGTGGTTGATTATGGGATTATAATCTATGGCACGGCTAACAACACAGCCCTAAACAGCATCAATCTAGCTCTCAACAAAGCCTGCCAATTGGTCACAGGCAGTGACAGATTTACCCATATATGTGAGCTCTATAAACCAGCTGACTGGCTGACCTTTGAAGGGAGACTAATGTACCAAACTTGCCTCCAAGCCAAAAAGATCCTAATGAATCTTGCACCCATGGACCTTCACCCCCTCATCCAACCAACCCCTCACAGGAGCACCCCTAGACACCTGACAAACACCCCACTCCTAGTCCCCCACTGTAGGACTTCACTAGGGCAAAGGTCTTTCAGGTGTCGTGCTCCACTCTGGCTAAACCAACTTCCTTCCTCCATCTCCCTGGCCCCTAGCCTTAGCCTATTTAAAAATGGCATCAAGAGATTTCTCATTGACTCAGAGACATGTGGCTGTTACAAGCAGTCCTCTCTTACTCGGCAGGTGATAGAAAACCAGAACTTCCCTTAACTCCAATCAAGGCCAACATAGTTAACGGAACCTAAAACACAAACACCCAGCTAGGTGCTGGCCTCTAAATTGGTAAGCAGTACCACTTCACTGCTACGACCCAGGGTCCTTTAACAACCCTAGAGAAACCTAGAGAAAATAACCAAGCAAAGTAAATTATTCTGTGTGGAGTAACCATGTACTATTTGTCTTAATGTAATGTTTTGCCTAGTAAACAATTTACAATTTGTCTTTAAGCAAAGTTTCTGTTTTGTATTGACGTGGAGCCTTTGCAAAGGAGTCTTCGACTCAAAGGATTGTAATTCCGAAATTTCAATAAAATAAAAAAATTAAAAAAATACAGATGAGTATGAATAGATAGGCCATTGACAGAGTACAGGCCTATGGCACATTCATAGGTAGAAAAAATGGGCAGACTGGATGGGCCTAGCGGTCCTTATCAGCTGTCAACTTCTATGTTTCTCCAATTGAACTGGGTACATTCAACAGACTTGGGTTTGATTCCCACAACCTCCACTTTCATAGTGTGCGACTCTGAGCAAGTCGCTTAACCTCCCTAGTGCTCCGGGGTCACCTCTAAAAGCAGGCAGTTCTGCTTAGTGGACCTTACCTAGTTTGCAAAGAATATTAAAAAAAATACCAATATATGTTTATTACATCATACAGTAGTCAGGGTACCATGTAATTTACTTGAGTTTTACTCGGGCTGCAATGATTTGTTTAAGTAAAGATAAATGTTCAGATACATTTTATGTGTTTTATAAGCTTGTTTTTAGACTTTAGTCAGGTTTTTATTGTATTATTTGCATGTGAGCATCTAGGTTGTAGATTGCTAAGTGCAGGATCAGATACCAACTAGTCTATTCAAGTTTATAATCAGCAGGGCCATCCAAAATCCTCAGTTGTTTGAATGAAAACTAGTCTGAATGAAAGTATGTTCACAAGAAAGAAACTACCTTACCACTTACAAAAAGACTTCACAGTTAGCACCCCATTTAGATGAATGGGATCATTTGCACCTTTTTTCCCACCTGCTGTTTCAGTCTCTGTGACAACAAACTGTTTTCTGATAGACTGCTTCAACAAAAAGCAAATGTTAAGTGTTTAAGTTACTTATACTTGACCAATGGATTTTGAAAGCACATTCAATGACACACAGAAGGTAAGACCCCAGGGTTGTATGATGTTGGTGGGCAGAGTGGTGCTCAATTCACATCTGAGCTCAGACATAAAAACTGAGAGACACCCTTTTTATGGAGACCAAGTGAAAAAAAGCATCCACATGTTTGGGAGATGCATGATTTTCCATTTGAAGGTTCTCCACTTCCACTTGTGGGATTTTTAGGTGAAGACACTTTATTTCAAAGAAGCAAATTCAGGTAGTTTTTTTTTGCTCCTCCTACCCCCTGGCCATCCACCCTTCAGGCCTGCCAAGGCCCTCCCACCACCAATGCTGAGTCCCAACCACCATCCACTACCCCTTATTGCCATGCTACCAGGTAAAATGAAGTAACCCTTCATTGGGTGGGCCCCTACCCCTATGGGAGGTTATCAGGGGAGGAGAATCACCCCAAAGAGCTTCCTGTATATCCTGGGCATGGCAGGGGTCAGAATGGACATATGTCTCTGGGGCTTTGGGCCTATGAAAGCACCAGCAGTCATTCTCTGGTTGGCCAGTGAGAGTTTTCCCATTTTCTTGGATCGTGACAGGCCACATGATGTCAAGGCACAAGCCAACATCCATCACGCTCCCTCCTGCAGTGAGGGCTGATGTGTTGCCATGCCTTTGTCCTCCACCAGGGGCCAGCAAATGCTGAGCTGTGAACCAACTCTCTCTCTCAGGAGAAAGTGGGTGGTCGTTGAACACTTAAGCCTTCACCCCACAGCCAGCCTTCCAACACCCAAGTCTGTTCCCGAACCCTGGTCAGTGGTGTCACAGGCAGAAATCCAACTCGAGCAGTTAAATGACAGGAAAAAACAAAGGTGGTCCACCTTAGTAGTGGTGGTTTAGATTAATTCACATCTGAGTTCTAACAAGCAAAGAGACCAAGTAATCTGTAACTTGTGCATGAGGGGTGTAGGTGTTAAAGAAAGGGGATCATTGCGCTGTCACTAGTGCCATCACCCCTGAGGGATGTGGACTGCACTGTTGCTACTGCCATCACACCTGAGGGATGGGTGCCATAGTGCTTCTGCCATCACCACTGGTGGATGGGGAATGTAGTACTGCATTCCCACCTGAGAGATGGGGCCCATAGTGCTGATACTGCCATCACCCCTTGAGGGTTGGGGAATCTAGTACTGCTGCCATCACACCTGAGGGATGAGGGCCATAGTGCTGATACTGCCATCACATCTGAGGAATGGGGAATGTAGTACGGCTGCCATCACACCTAAGAAATGGGAGCCACAGTGCTGCTGCTTCTGTGGGAGGGGGCTGTAGTGCTGTTGCTGCTGCCATCACACCAGAGGGATGGGGACCATAGTGCTGTTGATGCTGCCATCACACCTGGAGGATGGGGGCCGTAGGGCTGCTTCTATTACATCTTAGGGATTGGGTCTGTAGTACTGCTGTTGCCATCACATGTTGTACCTAAAATAACTTTAAATTGGTACAAGGATGGAAGGATGTGCAATAGTGGATGTCAAAATTGCTAAAATGCATGTTAGCAGAGTTAAAAATTGTTAAATAAAAGTACACAAAACCAAACACTGGTAAAACCGGATTTTGGCTTAGCAGACACCGGTGACAATACCGTTTTTTTACAATGTGCAAAATGGAATTTTGCCCTTTTTCAATCCTGGTAAACCAATGTGTCCCTGTGATCAGAAGTTTCTTTAGGGATAACAGCTGCAGAATGTAAAGTAGAAGTGACTTTGAAGTGAAGAAAAAAAAATGAATCCTAGAAGACAAAGTGTTTTTCAAAAATGTACTCCTTCCTGTTTTGTGCGCTTGTGTGGAATCACAATACAATACATTTTCCGTTTTTGTTCCGAGATAGAAGCAGAAAATAATGAGGTATTAAATCACCTCCCAATATTAATTTACACACAGTGCACAAGAAGAGCTGTATGATTTAAAAAAAATGATTCTTTTGAATTTTGCCTGAGGTGAGGCATAAACATTAATTAAACAAAAAGGACAATTTTGAATATTAGTGTTTAAAATTAGCAAACGTCCTGGAGTACCTTCTATAACCTTAGTTGCTTATACATCAAGACCTTTGAAACATATACCCAAACCAGAACACGACTCCTCCCCCAAAGACCAAAAGTTGCCCCCAACCCCACACACACACAGTTCCTGTGTAGCAGCAACATCTTGAAAAGTTCTTAGACTGGTGTCTTGTAAGAAGAATATAGAGAACTGCAAAGTCTGGAGTAATGCAAGGGTGGCGAATCTCCTTTTTGGGTCCTGTATACTGTTAGTATTCAAAGATGCACAATGCAAGGGTGAATTCATGGTTACAGGTAGAGAGAAAAAACATAACCAAAAAATGTAACAAGTAATTGTTATAACCATTTTTGGCTAGATCATGTTTGTCTTTTCAAGTCTGACCTTCCTCTCTTTTTTGATGTAGAGGGTTCCAAGTTTGGTTCCTTATTATCAAAGGACACAGCTGGTAATGTGGATGCAATAGATGAAACATCAGATTCCTTCCCTTCATCATCAATTTCAGAATCCAGCCAATTATTTTTCCTTGCTAATGGTTCAGATTTATTCCGAAGTTCAATAGAATCCCTTTGGTGAAGTTTTGTTCTTGGTTGTTGTGATCTGAGCTTTGTTTTTCTGTGCACAACAATCATTCATTATTCTAATGGTTGGGAAGGGAGAAGCATGTCAGTATTAAATTGTTGTATGAGAGTTACATCCCCTGTTTTTGGTGTATTGGTCTGAGTTGCAGGTTCATCTGTTAGAATCTTTTGAAAATTAAAGTTGTGGCTGGACTTTTGGGATTAGCAGGTAAAGACTTAAACCGAATGCCTGGCGTCTGGGGGAAGAAAAACATTTTGGCATGATTACAGAAATGGTTTGTTTAGAATTTATAGAAAGACTTGTATAACTATAATGAGGATTGCAATCACAGATATGATTAGAAATAACAAAGCTCAATTGAAATAACTTGAAAGCTTTGGCAGTTCTGTATTGCTAGTTTAGGTTTCAAACAGTGACTGTTTTTCAGAAGCTAGCATAGAGGCGAGCATAAGTACGATAATGCGGTCGTAGCCTTTAAAGTTTCCGAGATGCAGGAATGTAGTGTTTCCATAATAAACTTAAAACTTAGATCACTGTGGTTCACAACCTTAGATTAAGAAAGGATGGGTGATAATATACAAACAAACCTGTGGACAGGAAGTGAAATATTAGTTGATTTGCATAGACACATCTGTGTTAATAAATTAAGAAGTTTTTAGAAAAGACATATGGCAAAATTATAGATTGTGTTTGGGGGGGAATTGTAACATTTCTAATACATGTCTGAACTGAGAATATATGTTTTGTCAAAAGAAATAGGATTGGCATAGGTTCTCCTGGTTAAAAAAATGCTTGAGAGATTTTAGGAAAATAACTGGGATAAGATAGTAACTGGAGTATGAAATGTGTTTTAATCAAGCTGAGAAAAATGTTTTCTTTTGTTTATATTCTAGCTTGGAAAGATATGTTAAGAGGCATATGATAGCGCTTTAGAAATTGAATGAGGTCATATTTAAATGGCACACATCAGATTTTATAACATTTTGAGATATGCAGGTATTAATTAGTACCTATTGGAAAAATTACAATACTGCCTATCACGATTTGTTGTTTTGGTGTTGGGTTCCATCCTTAATTATTAGTACATAATAGATATGTTGTATCAAGTGAAGATTCACACATCATGTATACATACATTTTTTCTCTAGGATCGGGAATTCATGTAAATGTGAAAGAAAGTGATGTTGTATGAATAAGATTTTATGAAGTAAGTGGCATCAGTGGACATTTGTTTATATGTATTGAAAGACTGTATCTGTGTGGGTGTAGACAGTCCTTTTAATTTTATGTATTTATATATTTTTTATAAGGGCATCTCCTGATAAAGCCAAGACACTTGGTGAAACGTTGAGGACTGCCACATTTCAAATAAATAAAAAAGAGAAATTTGAGAATGCAAAAAAGACTGTCTACAGATATCATTCCTTGAAGAGCCCTCACATCTTTTGCTCTACATTGGAGACTATTCTTACATGTCCAGAGGGAAAACAACTTCCTGTTTTCTACTGTTGATGCATCTCCCTGTGCAGCCCAGTATCCCCCCAGCCCTCCTTATTGCCTTCTCACATTGCTTGCCCACCTTTAGGTCATCTGATATAATTACTCCTAGGTATCTTTCGATTTTTATGTTGCTTGCACGCATGTGCAAGAAACATAGTGCCATCATCCGAGTTTTCGGAGGTGTGTCAGCCCGTCTTCCAATGCAGTCAGTGTGTTTGCAGGTGCAGCTCCAGTTCCCCAATCACTGCTGCAGCTGTCTATGACAAGCTGAAAATGCAGTGGTATACAGTTCAAAGGGAGAGCTCCGCTTCAGTGAGCAGAGCTCTCCCCCCCACGCACACACACGCGCAAGCACGCATATTGCGTGCTGATGCGCCCCCACACACACACTGTATGGCCAACAGGGTGCCCAATCCCCATCGGCTCCATGCCCCCAACAGCTGTCCAGGTGCCATGCTGGGAGCCCACCCCAGCATGGCAAAACTGTTATAGCCGACGGGGTGCCCAATCCCATTGGCTCCAAGGCCGTACACCCCCCAAAGCTCTCCCATGCCACGCTGGGAGCCCACCCCAGCGTGGCAAATCTTGTTTTGGCCGACGGGGGTGCCCAATCCCCCATTGGCTCCACGTCCCCCTGAACAGCTTTTCCTGCTGCCACGCTGGGAGCCCACCCCAGTTTGGCAAACGTCCTGCATCGTCTTCATAAAAAAAAACCAAAAACCTGTGAATAAAAAAACAGTCCCTCGTAGTCTCCCTGCCCCCCTCCCACAACCCGCACCCACCCACTGCGCACCCTGCCTCCCACACCCCCTCAGCCCATACTTACCTCCAGAGCTCGGCCGACAATCATCAGTGGACCGGAACACTTCTGCACTCTTCAAAGCCGACCGTGAACTGAGGAAATGCGGTAAGCTGTATAATGGGATAGATAGGGTTTTTCAACTTTATTGCATATCTCAGGCATTTTTGGAATTTTGCACCAAATTTTCAACATGGGGTTTTTGGGACCCTTCTCATGAATGCTGTCACTGTCATGGCATTATTCGGGTGAGGGTGATTTCGCAGTCACTGCGAAATCACCTTTCTGGAATGATTAACAAAATGACACTGCCAGTGTTCATAAGGTGGCTCTCAAAAGCCTATTTTGAAAAATTTGGTGGCATTCTAAATGACTTTATTTAAGCGTGTGTTGCGCAGTTCCTGCGGCTAATAAGTTCGCAAATGTTCAATACTTTTACTCCAGATTTTCAATATTGCCATTTTACCATACCTCCTTATGAGCAGTACAGCTGTCATTTTTCACATCCTGCCCAAAATGTGTTTCCGCCCATGTAGCGCACAATGGCGCAGTCGGTGTGCGAAATCAATGTATGGGACAAATTAAGAAAATCACAGTGACACTGTTCATGAGCAGAGGTCTTAAAATGGCTGTGTTGAAAATATGGTAAAACAATTCCTAAAAATGACTGTTTCTACGAGCATGCATTGCGCAGTTCCTACGCACGCTCGTAAGTTCACGAATTTTCAATATTTGCACTCCAATGACTTCCAAATACCTAAACAGCACATAGAAGCAAGCAACATTCGGCATTGACAAATGCTTGTTGTTGTTATTAACTCACCCCATATTGTGTACTCTTCCCCTGGGTTTTTGTTTCCCAGATGCATTACCTTGCACTTCTTTGCATTGAATCTGAGCTGCCACATATTTGACCATTTCTCCAACCTTGCCAAGTCCCTTTTCATTCTTTCCACCACACCTTGTGTATCAACCCTGTTGCAGATCTTTGTGTCATCTGCAAAGAGACATACCTTTCCTTCCAGGTGCGCTCTAATGTCACTTATAAAGACATTAAAGAGGACCGGTCCCAGTATCGAACCCTGCGGTACCCCGCTAGTTACCATCCTTTCTTCACTGTGAACTCCGTTTACTATTACCCTTTGCATCCTGTTGTTCAGCCAGTTTTTTATCCAGGCTACCACCTTGGGACCCACTCCAAGGCTGGCTAACTTGTATATTAATCTTCTGTATGAGACTGTGTCAAATGTCTTGCTAAAATCTAGTTAGGCCATATCCACAGCCCCTCCCTGGTCTACTACTTTGGTCGCCCAGTCAAAGAACTCTATTAGGTTCATCTGACATGACCTTCCAGCTGTGAAACCATGCGGCCTTGGGTTCTGCCCCCCACTGGCCTCTAGGTACTGAATAGTTATTTTCTTCAGAAGTGATTCCATCATTTTCCTTACCACTGAAGTCAAACTAACTGTTCTGTAGTTTCCCACCTCTGTCCTGCTCCCATGTTTGTGAAGTGGAATCACATTTGCCCCCCTCCAGTCCTCAGGTACCACTCGATCCTCCCATGATTTGTTAAAGAGAGTAGTCAGTGGTGTTACTAGTTCTATCCTTAGTTCTTTTAGAATTCTTGGGTGAATCCCATCAGGCCCCATTGCTTTGTCCACCCTCAGTTTCAAGAGTTCTTTCAAAACCATTTCTTCTGTGAATGGACTGGTATCAACCCCCATTCAGAGTTTCTCCTTGTTTGGTTACGTGCCTCCCCTCCTCTTCTGTTGTGAATACTGAGCAGAAATATTCATTCAGTATCCCTGCTTTTTCACTGTCACCCTCTCCCCACATTCCCTCCCCTTAATTAAGTTTCTGTATCCCTCCCTTGGTCTTTCTTCACTCCCTAATGTACCTATAAAAGGTTTTATCCACCTTCTTAACAGAGTTGGCTATCTTTCCCTCAGTTTGTGCCTTTGCTCTTCTGACTGCCTTCCCTGCCTCCTTCTGCTTTAACTGATAAAGTTCTCTGTCCTGCTCCTTCTGTGTTTTCTTATATTTCCTGGATGTTATCCTTTTCTCCTTAACCATCCCTGCCACGTCTTTTGAGAACCATAGTGTTTTTTTCCTTCGTTTTGTTTTGTTGATTTGCTTCACACAAAGGCTTGTTGCCTCTGTATGGCTGTTTTGATTATTCCCAATTGTTCCTCCATCCCTACTTCTTGCCCGTTTGCTAGTGCTTTTCTGAGGCACTCTCATTTTCCCAACATCAGCCTTCCTGAAGTCCAATACTCTTGTTTTTGTATGGTTTGACTCTATGGCTGTGTTTATTGTGAACCACACTGTTTGGTGGTCACTTGTTCCCAGATGGCTACCCACTTCTAAATCTGAGATCCTTTCTCCTTCCCCATTTGAGCATACCAGGTCTAAGACTGCTCCCTCCCTAGTGGGTTCCAACACTAGCTGTCTGAGGCATGCCCCCTGCAGGGCATCAAGAATGACCCTGCTCTTGGATGTGCCTGCAGCAAATGTACTCCAGTTAACATCTGGCATATTCAGGTCCCCCATCAACAATATCTCCCCTTTTTCTACCATTTTAAGGATGCCTTCTCTCATTTCCTTGTCCATTTCTTCCCCCTGTATACAACCCCCATGCAGATTGTGGTGCCACTTCCTATCTCCAGGGTGACCCATAGTGACTCATCAACTTCCTGTTTACTCTTTAGTTCTGTTGCTTTAATCCCTTCCCTTATATAGAGAGCAACTCGTCATCCTCTTTTACCCACCCTGTCCCTCCTGTAGACTGTGTATCCTGGCATGTTGACATCCAAGTCATGGTTCTCTGTGTACAATGTTTCAATGACTGCCAAAATATCCAGGCATCCATTTTCCATCAAGGCCACTAGTTCAGGGAACTTATTGCACAGACTGCAGGCATTGGTACTCATCACCTTCCATTTATTTTTTCTGGCCTTACCCCTTTTAGCCCCATCCCTGTCCTTACCATCTTTTTCTGCATTTATCCCTGTCCTGCTCCCTACTGACTTCTCTACCTTGGTGTTTATCTCTCTAACTACTGTGTTTTGTGGGGGGAGGCTGGGATTTCCCCACTCCTTTTCAGTGCCTCCCCCCTTGGCTAGTTTAAATGCTTGTCAATGAAGCATTTAAACCTGTCACCTAGGATCCTGGCCCCCGGACAGATGCAGACCATTGTGCCAGTATAAGCCTGCATCCCTTCAGGTAGCTCCCCAGTCCCCAATGAAGCCAAAACCCTGAGCTCCACACCAGTTTTTCAACCATTCATTGAATCCCATGGTGCAGAATGCCCTAGCATCATCCTTGCCATAGACAGGCAGTACCTCCGAGAAGGTTACCGTAAATGCTACTTGTCTAAGGCTCTTCCCCAACTCCACAAACTCCACAAACTCCACTTGCAATGCTCTGATCCCATTCACAGCCAGGTCATTTGTCCCTAGGTGGACAATGACATCCAGCTCCCTCCATCGTGCAGCTGCTCCTGTGATCCTGAGGATTCACTTCCTGTCCCTCTGAGCCGTGGCACCAGGCAGGCACCTTACCTCCCTATCCCCTTCCTCCTCCACTTCTGCCACCTAATGATCAAGTCCCCCACCAGGAGTTGTTTCCTTCCCCTGTGGGATCTTGTGCCAGCCTCCTGTGGGTCTCCTTTGTGGAGGTTCCCAGCATTCTCCTTGATCTCCACTGCAGGTTCCTCCATAGAGGAACCACTCTTTGCCAGAACAGCATATGAATTGTAGAGAGGTACAACTGGAGGATGCACCTCTGTTTGACCACCCTTTCCCTCCCTGAGCCCACCTTGGTCTAACCACTCCTCTTTCTTGGCAACCTCTGAGGTAATGGTGGTGGCTCTGGTGGTCCCTGGGTGGGGGAAGAGGTTTCACGAATCCCAGCCAGGTCATCCTGGAGACGGGCAACCTCCTCCCTCAGACCAGGGAGGTGCCTGCTAACAGGGCAGCATCGCAGCCTCCAGAATGTCTCCAGGAAAACTGCTGCCCCACAGACATTGCACTGCACCACTCCCATCTTGACTTATTTTGTGTCCCCTCTTCTGTTGCTTTGTATGCTTACTGTCACCTCCATTTATGTATTTTTACACTTACTTTCCTACTGCCTATGTGCCCTTGCAACTCTCACCCTTCCTGTTCTGGGACAGGATCTTTCTGTAATATTCAGTAGTCTCTTTCTTCTGTGCTTGGATTCAGACCTCCAGCAGCCGGGGGGAGAAAGAGTTATTTTTTAGGTTCCTTCAAGGTTGAAGAAACTAATGTGTCTCAGTGATCCTTCCCTTCTTACTGCCAAACAGGAAGTCCCTGTTGTCAGTCAAATCCAGTGGCTATAAAAGTAGAACTGGCTTTGGGTGGGAGGGTGGAGGGGTGGGAAGGAGGGCAATTAGTAAAAAATCTGTAGTTCTAGTTTGCTGTATCTTGCTCTGAAACCAAAGTTCTCTTTTGTCAAAAACAACAGGAAGCTGTAATAGGAGACAGCTGTGTTTGTACTCCTAAGCTGCTAAGCCACACCCCAATTAGCCTCAGCA
Source organism: Neoceratodus forsteri (assembly GCA_016271365.2). Taxonomy (NCBI): domain Eukaryota; kingdom Metazoa; phylum Chordata; order Ceratodontiformes; family Ceratodontidae; genus Neoceratodus; species Neoceratodus forsteri. The sequence continues at coordinate 758,015,900 of CM057455.1, read as the reverse complement.
TCTGCTCTGACTCAGTAAATTAAGCTGATACAGCCCCCTTCCTCAGAGAAACAGATAATGACATTTTTTTTTACTTAAATGAGACCCCCTTCTTCTAATAAAGTATATGTTTGCTTAATTCAAACAGGTACAAACTCCTGCTGAGATACAAGTGATTTATCAGTAAAAAATCTGTAGTTCTAGACTGCTGTATCTTGCTCTGAAACCAAAGTTCTCTTCTGTCAAAAACAGTAGGAAGCTGTAATTGGAGACAGCTGCTTTTGTACTCCTAAACTGCTAAGCCACACCCCAAATTAGCCTCAGCCTCTGCTCTGACTCAGTAAATTAAGCTGATACAGCCCCCTTCCTCAGGAAAACACACAGTGACTTTCTTCTTTTTTTTTACTTAAATGAAACCCCCTTCTTCTAATAAGGTATATGTTTGCTTAATCCAAGCAGGTACTAACTCCTGCTGAGAAGGAAGTGATTTATCAGTAAAAAAATCTGTAGTTCTAGACTGCTGTATTTTGCTCTGAAACCAAAGTTCTCTTCTGTCAAAAACAGCAGGAAGCTGTATTTGGAGACAGCTGCTTTTATTCTCCTAAACTGCTAAGCCACATCCCCAATTAGCCTCAGCCTCTGCTCTGACTCAGTAAATTAAGCTGATATAGTCCCCTTCCTCAGAGAAACACACAGTGACTTTCTTCTTTTTTTTTACTTAAATGAGACCCCCCTTCTAATAAAGTATCTGTTTGCTTAATCCAAACAGATACTAAATTCTGCTGAGATAGAAGTGATTTATCAGTAAAAAATCTGTAGTTTGGACTGCTGTATCTTGCTCTGAAACCAAAGTTCTCTTCTGTCAAAAACAGCAGGAAGCAGTAATTGGAGACAGCTGCTTTTGTACTCCTACCCTGCTAAGCCACACCCCCAATTAGCCTCAGCCTCTGCTCTGACTCAGTAAATTAAGCTGATATAGTCCCCTTCCTCAGAGAAACACACAGTTACTTTCTTCTTTTTTTTACTTAAATGAGACCCCCTCTTCTAATAAAGTATCTGTTTGCTTAATCCAAACAGCTACTAACTCCTGCTGAGATAGAAGTGATTTATCAGTAAAACATCTGTAGTTCTAGACTGCTGTATCTTGTTCTGAAACCAACATTTTCTTCTGTCAAAAATAGCAGCATTTAAGAATGAATAACATTTGTACAAATTACAGCAGCTTAGTGCACAAACATCCAAAAACATGAAAAATAAAACACAATCAGTCAATCACCAAATGCCTGGTTCCATAAATCAGTTTTTAAGGCTTGTTTAAAACCTTCCACAGTCACACACTCACGTAACTGACATGGTAGAGAATTCCAAAGAGAAGGGGCCACATGCATAAATGCCCAGGCCCCAGAAGATTTTAAACAAACTCTTGGAATCTCTACCAACCCCACACCAGCTGAGTGGAGCAATCACCCGGGGCGGTAATGAATCAGAAGCTCTTTCAGGTAGTCAGGGCCCTGACCATGTAGGGCTTTGTAAGTCAAAAGACAGACTTTAAAGGTGTTTTGGCATTGTACTGGCAGCCAGTGCAGACTGCGCAGCACTGGAGAAATATGGCAGAACCGAGAGGTTCTTGTCAAAAGCTGGGCTGCTACATGATGAGCATCCAACCAGAAAGTTAATGCACTGGGTGTGCCAGTGTTCACAGGGGTGGGAAGGAAAAGTGCTGATGATGAGCAGCATTTATGCACCGGGTGTGCCAGTGTTGGGGGAGATGGGGAGAGAGAAGTGCTGCCAATTAGTAGAAAGTTGCTGTACTGGTAATAAGTGCTATGCAATGGTTTTCATTGGTATCCTGGCATCTGTTCAAGCCCACTCAAGAGGCAGTGGAATAACATGGAATATGACCAGTGCTGCTGGTACTGGGGAAATACGGAGCAGCAGAGTCTTCCATATTGGTCACATATCTGCCTTACACAATGAATCACGTGCTGTCCAGCAGATAAACACCTCAACTCACAAATCACATCCACATAACTATGAATTTTAAAAGGAAACCATCAGTAGGTGATGACATGCATGAAATGGCCACATGTTGATAGTCAAATAAACCCAGATCCCACAACACCATTGGCTGGTAAGTGGAAGTGGCTGTTTTCTCCATCACTCATTGGCTAGCACCCTCACACACCTGCAGATTCCACCACAATACCAACATGTTTCCTTGCATTCTGCAAGCAAACATAAAAAGGAGATGGTGAAGTCCTAACTGAGGAAGACCGCTTCAAAAAACTAACTGGAGGAAGCAAAAGGTTAGTGCAAAAGGCTGGATTAAATTTATTTTCTGCCGGTAAAATTTTGGTAAAATTCTTATTTCACTTTGGTGAAATTTCATTAAATTTCAATGAAAATTTCAAGAAATGTTGCCAAAATTGTGCTTTATGGTATTGCTATCTAATTTTACAAATATTTGTCCACATTGCACCATAGTTGAAATGATGTCTTCACCAAGGCCCTTGCTGAAGTGTGCCAAGTTGCAAATCTCTGTCTTTAAAGGTGACTGAGGTTTAAGTCTCCAACCTTTCAGAAATTTTAAAATTGCATTTCACAATTATATAAACTGCAGAATTTTAAGCCCCTATAATTTTAAAACTATAGAATGGAATATCAACAATTTTCATAGGTTCATTGACCATAAATATTACACTTTGAGGTCACTTCCACTCCCGGCAGCAAACTGTAGTGCCGCCATGCTGATTACCCAGGGTTGGAAGTGAGACCAAGAAGTCACATCAAGAGGTAGACCATGGCCAAGACAGCTGCTGCTCAGCAGTGCATCTCAGTCAGGGAGACTTGGCAGTAGGTTCCTCCAACATAGCAACCCCTGCAGCTGAGCCAGGGAGCTTGCACTGGATGTAGGAGAAGCTGTGGCTGTGCGAGGCTGACAAAGGCACCATCCCCACCAGGAAAGGTGGGAGAGAACAAATGTGGGAGAAAAACCTGGTAGTCAACTGAATGATGGCTGGGTTCAGGTTGATCAGAGTATATCCCTGTGAATAGAGTACATACCTGAGAGATGATCTGCTGGCTGGGAGAAAACTCAATATGGAAAAAAGAGGATGTGTGTGTCAACTCTCCAATCTCTTCCTGCTCAAAGGCTGGTCAAGTTATAAGCAGCCAAACATATGCAACTGTCATGGATAATGTCTATGCAACTCTGCTCCACTACCGCTCTTCCTATATCTAGCTCCTTACGTAATGCACTTGCCCTAGTTTGGCCTCTGCCCCCTACGCTCCACAGCACCTGACAATGCCACCTTCCTGGCTGCTTCACCCAACCCCCCCTCCTTATCCTTACCTACCCCCCACCTTCTCCTCTCTTCCCATTTTCTTACCTCCCACCTTGCCCCTCCCATTTCTTTCTACCACCTCCCTATTGTCCTCTTCCTTTCCACTTTACCCTCTCCCTGTCTGTTCAAAATTAATTTGATATCCTTTACGCTTATTTGTGTAACAATTTTGTCTATTGTCATGTGATACCTATGTCTTGATGTGGAACCTTTGTAAAAGAGCCCTGGGCTCAAAGGTAATTGTAATCCTAGAATTGAAATAAATAAAATAAATAAAACATTCCAAAAGAACATCAGTAATTAAAGTTGCATTTTATAAGCTGTTGTAAAAGTATAAAATGATATACTTTCCTCAAAACCACATCCATACATTTTTCCCAGTCATACACTGAGTTGCCATTGTACAAAAAGTTTAAGGTTAGGTAGTGGTAATACGGTAACAGTCATAAGAGTCTCCATAGTAAATGTATAGCGGTGCTAAGTGTCAGGTCACTATCTTGAGTGGCAAACCATGAAGACTAGTTATGGATATCACTGTGCACTAGCCTGTCTCTTGCAATATGCCAGATAATTAAAGCTCACTGACTTAATGACTGTAGAACCACATGCACATGCAGCATTGTTTATCTACAGTGCCATTTGCTGACATAGACATATAGAATGTGATGACAGATGTGGACCGTGAGATCTGTGGTCTGCCCAGTTAAGATCCCACCTCATCTTGTTGCTTTCCCGAGGTTGCTACACTGTCTGTCCCAGGCTAACTTAAAAGCCCTAACCATCTTGGCTTCCACCACCCCTGGGCGGAGGCCATTTCAAGGCTCCACCACCCTTTTGGTGAAGAAGAACTTCCTTATGTTGCTCCTGAACTGGCCACCCTACAGGCGCATGTCATGACCTCTAGTCCAGTTACAGTTGTTAACCTAGAACATGTTATTTGTTTGTAACGCGTTGATGCCCTTAAGATATTTGAAAGTCTCTATCATGTCTCCCCTGTCTCTTTTCTGTTCCAGGGAGTACAAGTTGAGCTGCTGTAGTCGTGCCTCATATGACTTGTAGAGCATTCCCTGCACCATCTTTGTTGCCCTCCTCTGTATAGTCTCCAATCTGTCTATATCCTTTCTGAGATGTGGTCTCCAGAACTGGACACAGTATTCCAGGTGAGGCCTTACCAGGGACCTGTACAGGGGCATAATCACATCTCACTTCCCACTAGTGATGTCCCTCCCAATGCATCCCAGGATGCTGCTAGCCTTTAGTGTAGCTTTTTCACATTGCTTGCTAACCTTCAAGCCATCTGAGATGATTACCCTCAGATCTCGCTTCCGCTTGGTTGTGGCCAGCTGTTCACCTGCCAGGTAGTACCATATTTTCCTGCTAGGTTGCATCTTTCCAGGTGCATAACTTTAAATTTTTTTAGCATTGAATTTCAACTGTCAGTTTCTTGACCATGTTTCCAATTTCTTTAAGTCAGACTCCATCCTTTGAACCCCTTTGGCCATCTCTACCCTGTTGCAGAACTTGGTGTCATCTGCAAACAGGCATACCTTCCCATCTAGTCCATCAGCGTTGTCACTGATGAATATATTGAAGAGAATTAGTCCCAGTACTGAGTTCTGTGGTACACTGCTAGTTACCCTACCCTCTTTTGACAGAATGCCATTTGCCATTACACTCTGGGTCCTTCCGTCTAGTCAATTTAAGATCCAGCTCACTATTTTAAGTCCAATGTCCATGTGCTCTAGTTTGTTGATCAGTCTCCTGTGAGGGACAGAGTCAAAGGTCTTGCTGAAGTCCAGGTATACCTTGTCAACCACACCACCTTGGTCTATCATTTGGGTAACCCAATCAAATAATTTGATCGTGTTAGTCTGGCAGGACCTCCCTGCAGTGAAGCCATGCTGCTTTGGGTCTAGTTTCCCACTGGCTTCTTTAAAAACCCTGTAGATTACAATGTATGTTTATCTATTTGAAAACAGTGACACCGAGTGATACCAGGCCTTACAACTACTGTAGTTTTGAGGCATGCCGTCAAGTGACACCAAGCTTTACAACTGGTTACAATTTAGGCTATTGTGACAGAAGTGTCTGCATATCTTTAGTCATAATGGAACTTGATGCTGGGCATCACTGTGGCAGGAGTGTTGCAGGGCATTGCAGGGTCATGATGCTAGTGCAGGTAAGGTGATTCAGTGTTTATAAGTGCTTACAGAAAGTTAAATTCCACACGTGGAATCCTATTGGCATTACCTATCATGCATCCATAAATTTTGGAACAAATTTGGCCAACTAGTAATTCCTAAAGTAGCCACAATAAATGTTAACCTACTAAATCACATTTATAAAGCTTAATTACATTCCAGGACATATTTACTTTGGTATGCATGCCAAATCTTGAGTGTATACTTGAAATAGTGAAGCTATAAACATCCAAATATTTTGAAAACTGTCATGCAGTTTAACAAATAATTAAACTGTGAAATTTTGAACTCCAGTATCTTATAAGTTCTGTTACCAACTACCCCTCTATTTAGCAGGTTATAAGACTTCCAATAAAGCATGCATATAAATGTTCAATTATCCACCTCCAGTGATGGCTAAGTTGTAAGCATAGAAATATTTCCAGAAATGTTAACATGAATAATAATTGCCCCTACAACTTCCCCATCCTTCATCCAAATGTCATGATGCTTGTCATCCTCTTAGGACATCTTCCAAACAGTACACATGCCAAACTTCAATCCTCTAAAACTGACCAAGTTATAACCAATTAAAAACAATCAGAAAATTCCATAAAATGTCATGAAATGCATGGGATTTTGCAAAAAATTCAATGAAATCAGAATTTGCTAATTTTACCCAGCCCTATTAGTGCACTGTCTCATTCACAGGGAAATTCATTTTCTATCTCCAGCCAATTCAATTCATCCTAGAAGTATGGTGCAGAGGTATAAACTATAAAGTTCCACAAACAAAAATATCTGCATGCACCACTCTGCTCCCAGATCCCAAAAATCAACAACAGCTCAAGAACAACCATAGGTATGTACATGTATGTCACTATAGAAGCGCAAAGCCCACAGGGACCGTCGCTTGTATTTGTGCCAATAAAGCAATTTCTTTCCTTTGCTGTATGGCTTGATAAACTTCCAGTGTTATCCTATGGGAAGTAACATTTTTTATGCACTTTTTATATTGTTCCTAAATCACTGGGGGGATGTTATTCTTACAGTACTCAGTAAGACTATTGTTTTGATATAGAGATTGTCCCTTAAGTCCAAATATTGAAGGAGTTATGGCTTCTTAAACTCCCAATGCTATCCTGTGGGAATTTGCATTTTTAAATGTTTGTGTTTTTTTATGTTTGCTTGCGCACATGCGCAAAAAACATTATATGGCAGCTAAGGAGAGAAGTGGATTGTGGAGATGCGGCACTGTTGTAGCCAGCGCCGGCACTGCATTTGTGGGCTTGGCACTGTTCACCCAGTGCAGGCCCAGTGTCCTGATGACACTGGTTCTGCAGAAGTGCCACCAACTTGAAATGATTTGGCTGCTGCAATGAGGGGCTGCCTCATCATTGCAGCATCAGCCATTCCACTGCAATGAGGGATTGACCCGTCATTGCAGGGCAGTACCTTGCCTGGTGTGACATTTCCCTAAACATGGTGGCGGCTTATGCCGCTGCCTCAGAGCCCCAGGAAAGACAACTAATGGAATGCCCAATCCCCCTGTCAGCATGCCCCGACCCAGTCAATTTGCCGACGGGGGAGCCCACTCCCCATTGGCATAATGTCCCCCCCATTTGCTGTGTGATGAGGGGGTTCCCAATCCCCCTTGGCTCTTGCCCCCCAACACTTGGTATGTGCCAGTGGGGGTGCCCAATCCCTGTTGGCTACAGCCCCCCCAAAAAAGCACTCAGGTGGCACAATGGGAGCCCACCCCAGCATGCCAAAAGTCCCAGTAAATAATAAAACCTTCCTGTGATGTTATAAAAAAAAATTATTCACGGAGAGAGTGGTGGATGCATGGAACTGCCTTCCTGGGGAGGTTGTCGGGGCTAAAACAGTGGGGGAATTCAAACATGCATGGGACAGACACAAGGCAATTGTAGTGGGAGGTGGCAGGAAGTAGGCTGTTGGTTAACTAGAATCTGCACCTTATCCAGTAGGTAGGGAAATGAGCAGACTGGGTGGGCCAAGTGGGCCTTATCTGCTGTCAAAGTCTATGTTTCTATGCTTTTTAAACCTGTAAAGTAGAAAACGGTCCCTCTTTAAGTCTCCTCCAACCCATGCCCACCCACTGCGCACACCACCTCCTCACACTTCCCTTCACCTCATACTTACCTCCAGAGTCCAGCGCGATGATCTTCGGTGGACCGGCAACACGTTTGCACTCTTCAAAGCTGACCACGAACTGAAGAAATACCGGTAAGCTGTATAATGGCATAAATGGGTTTATTTCAACTTATGTGAATATCGGGGGGCATTTTTGGGACTTTTGGCACCAAATTTTCAACATGGGATTATTGCGACCCCTCCTCATGAATTCAGTCACTGTTGTGGCATTATTCAGTCCCAAAAGGTGATTTCACAGTCACTGAGTGGAATCACCTTTCGGGACCAATTAATGAAACGTCAGTGCCACTGTTCATGAAGTGGGCTCTCAAAAAGCCTATGTTGCAAATTTGGTGAAAAAAATCCAAAACATTACTCATAACTTTATGAATTTGTAATATTTTCACTCTAGATTTCAACATTGGCATTTTTCCACACCTCCTTATGAAACATAGAAACATAGAAGTTGACGGCAGATAAGGACTGCAAGGCCCATCCAGTCTGCCCATTTCTTTTTCTACCTTATAAATGTGCCATCGGCCTTTGCTCTGTCAGTGGCCTATCTATTCATAGTCATTTGTATTGCTCCCTTATGCCTATCCCATGCCTGTTTGAAGCCCTGCACTGTATTCATAGCCACTACTGCAACTGTCATTTTACACATCCTGGCCAAAATGTGTTTTCGCCCTTCTGGCTCAGAATACCGCAGTCGCTGTGGGAAATCAGTGTTTGGGACAGATTAAGAAAATCACAGTGATGCTGTTCATGAGCAGAGGTCCTAAAATGCCTATGTTGGAAATTTGGTGACAAACGTCCATAAAATGACTGTGTTACAAACAAGCATTGAGCAGTTTCCATGCACCCTTGTAACTTCACAAATTTGTAGTATTTTTCACTCCAGATTTTCAACATTGGCATTTTTCCAGACCTCCTTATGAACAGTACAGCTGTCAGTTTTCACATCCTGGCCAAAATGTGTTTTCGCACTTCCGGCACACAATAGCGCGGTCGCTGTGGGAAATAATGTTCAGGGCAGATTAAGAAAATCACAGTGACACTGCTCATGAGCAGAGGCGCTAAAATGTCTATGTTGAAATTTTGTGATAAAAATCCATAAAATGACTGTTACGAGCGTACTGTATGTTGCACAGTTTCTAAGCACCGTTGTAATTTTACGCATTAGTAATATTTTCACTTCAGATTTTCAACATTGGCATTTTTTCACTCCTCCTTATGAACAGTACAGCTGCCATTTTTCATATCCTGCCCAAAATATGCATTTGCACATCTGATGCAGAATAGTACGGTTGCCATGGGAAATCAATGTTCAGGACAGATTAAGAAAATCATAGTGACAGTGTTCATGAGCAGAGGTCACAAAATGCCTATGTTGAAAATTTGGTGAAATAATTCCACTAAATGACTGTGTTACGCACATGTGTTGTGCAGTTTCCACGTATGCTTGGAAGTTTGAGCATTTTTAATATTTTCACTACAGATTTTCAACATTGCTTTCTCTTTACACCTCCCTATGAATGGTACAGTTGTCATTCTTCACATCCTGCCCGATCTGTGTTTTCATACATCTGGTGCAGAATGGCATGGTCACTGTGGGAACTCAAAGTTTGGGACACATTCACAAAATCACAGTGCCAGTGTTCGTGAGAAGAGGTCCCAAATGCTTTCATGAGGTGTGGGTCACAAAAAGGCCATGTTGAAAATTTGTAGTGCAGATACTAACAAACACCCGGGGCATTAGGGTTTCTAACCATAACGTCCCACCCTGTACAGACTGACAGGTATCAGGGTTGTCCCTTTGGATGGTTGACTGTAATGCTCATCCCATTCCATCCCCACAGCCAGTAACAGTCATCGAGGTGTGCCTTGGACTCTTCGGCCCCAGAGTTCACCCCATTCTCCTATGCTGTTTCCATTTTAGCATATGTCCTTATGGAATGGGGTGACCGTAAAGCCGAACACCACAAGGCATACCTCGACACTAGTCTGTGTCTGCAGGATAGGGTGAGGTAGCATGGCTTGAGCGTTATGGGTGATGACCCAAAGGCACACCCCAATGCCTGTCCATCTCTGCAGGGTGGAGGTGGGGTTGGCATGAAGTTCAATACTTCACTGCCATTCCCATTTTGCATCTGTCTAATTCCTGCATTTCAAATGCTAATACCAGCAAGCAAACATTCAGCATTGAGAAATGCTTGTTTTTATATGAACCCTAAATATTTTTTTTTTTTGAGGGGGATTATATCTTATTCTTGTAGTATTAAGACCTTTTGTTAGATAGAAATATTGTCTCTTAAGTCCAAATATTGAGGGAGTTATGGCTTGTTGAAGTTAAAAAATGTAAAAAAAACTGAGTCCAAAATCCTTTTTCTTATGAAGGAATCTTTTTTGATATGAAATGAAAAACCCATATGAAAATGGAACCTTTCAAACCAAAAAAGAATCAGAAAAAAACTAAGTCCAAAATCTCTTGCTGTATGAAGGGATCCTTTATAGTATGAATGAAAAAAACATACGAAAAGGATCCCTTCAAATAAAAAAGAATTGGGGGTGGAAACAAGTCCAAAATCTGTTGCCATATGAAGAGATCCTTTTCTGTATGGCCAAATTGCTTTTTAGTATGGCCATGTGAAAAAAGGGGAAATGAGACAAGAAAAAGGATGTAAAAATAAAAATAAACATGTGGGGGTCCTATTTGCAACAGTTAAGTGTAGAATCAACCTAACAGGGTCCTAATGAGCAAGATACACATGTTGGTCTCTCTGCAGAATGTCATTTTTGTGGGTTTTGAATTTTTTTTTTTTTTTAAATAGAAACAAGATGCTGGCCATACAGAAAAGGATTTTTCCTCATAAAACGGGATTGGCCCCATACAGAAGAGGATCATTTTCCATATGGGCAAATTATTTTTTCATTCCAAACATCTACCTTGAAGTGCCTACTGAGCATGCTCAGAACTGACATTTTAAAAATTAATAACTTTGGAATGGATTAATATTTTTCCACCAAACTAATGACAGACATTACTGTGAGCCAGGCCCTTTCTACCCTGAAAATTTAGACCAAAATTCCAAACCATCTAGGCACAAGGAGCAGACAAAAAAACAGACCCCGATTGTTATACATGTTTAACTGTCTGGACCTTAGAATATGTACATTCAATTGGAATGAAATTTACATATCAAGAGACCTTGTGTTTCCAACAGTGCATGCAAAATTTCATGTAAATCCATTGAATGGTTGCAACGTTATTAAAGTACACAAATTGGGATTTAACATTAAACACCTTACTCAATGCTGACTATAGTGGCGCAACCGTGCCACTATAATATATAATAAAAATCTAAAACAATTGATCCCAGACAACTAAGCAAACAGTTAAAAGAAACTGTCAACTATTGATGCGTTACAAAGATGGCATGATTCCCCAGAAGTGGAGTCTATTTTGAAAAAACACTGAAATATTTTATAGACTAAGACTCGGTTATCTGACATTACTAAAGCATCTCCCAGGATGGTTTTCAGAAAGGTGAGGAATACTGGAGATTATGTAACCCGTACTTTACAGCCTGTAGATAAACCTTGAACTTAGTTGCAACCCTCCTCCCCCCACACGCACTGCTGTGGCTGTTGTAAATACTGTGAAACTGTCAGGGTTACAGCTAGATTTACAAATCCTGTTACCCAAGAAGTACATCAGATTTGGATGTTTATCAGTGGTGATACTACTTGAGTTATATATTTGGTCACATGCAGGTGTGGGGCATATTATGTCGGCAGGACAAAACACAAATTCAAAGAGTGCATAGGTGAACATATGCGCTCTATACAGCAGGGGAATTTGGATTCATCTCTCTCTGTACATTGTATCACAAGTCCAGTGTTTCCTCATGAATTGATGTTTTTTGGGGTTGAAAAGGTTGCTACTGGTCCTCGGGGCAGTCATCATAAATTACTTTTGACACAACAAGAGGCATATGCTCCTGACATGGAACACAAATGCCCTGTGCCCAAGGATGAGAGAGTGCTTGTTGAAACCAAGACAAAGCAGAAAGAAGCACAAATACGGCAGCACACTGCAGGAAAATAATAAATGTAAACAGATAAAGTGTCTGGTGACAAAGTTTATTGAGAGCATAGCACAAAGCCCCAGCTTTTCAGCTCATAAATGGGAGACTTCATGAGATGATGTGAAAAGGGGATCAGCTCTCTAAATAGTATAACATCAAAGACACAGTGAAACATCAGTTACCATGGACTGTATAATAACACATTAGTTAAACACAATCACTCTTCGGTATGTGACAAATATATGTTTTATACAAACCACTTATACAGTACAAATATTCCCGAAATGTAAACCATAAGCAAAAATGCATTAGCGCAAATGTATATAAAATTAGAAAAAAGTAGCTGATGATACTCCAGATATCAGTTCTTATTCTTTCAATAGAAACTGAACAACAGCCTGCCTGTCTGCCAGCACAGCGGCAGGGTGTCCACTTGAGGTGCTGACATCCTGGGTTTGGTGATGGACTCGGGAGTTGGAGGGCCGACTGGGGGGAGAAGGATTGAGTGTCCCGGGGACTGCTCTTTTTCTCTGGGGGGGGTAGAGTGTCCAGCACTTTATGGACTCTTGGCAAAGGCTGGGGACACCACTGCAGCTGGTACCATCACCTTAGGGGGGGTGGACACTGGACATCATTGTATGTCACTGCCTGTGGGGGTCCAGCATTCAGGAAAAGGATGGTCCCTGGGCATGACGCCCTGCTCTGCTGCTGTCTCCACTGCCACCAATGTCTGCTGAGACGGGACAAAAATAGGAAAAAGGGGGGAGGGAAAGGTAACAAAAAAGGGGGATGGGGAAAAAGAGATTAAATTACATGTAAAAATATACATAGGCTCATATATAGTTTTAACTCATTAATGCAAGTCTGGTCTTTTTTGCTCGGATATTTTTCCACTTTCCAACTGTTTATACCCAACTGTTAACCCTAGCTCCAGCCACTGAAGCTATTTATACAACAGCATTGGAAAGTATTCCTCATTCTGCACATGCTATCCTCCCAGAATACTTCTGTTCATGTAGAACATGTACTTGCATTCCTAACTTTTTGTTATCAAGCTTTGTAATTATCATACAAAACTATTCAGCAATACCTAGCAGGTATCCAGTTCCTTTCCTTGCAGTCTACTCTATCCTCACCTTCACAGTTTTCCAATCCCTTGATTAAACTTCTTCTACTTGGTATCCAAAGAGAATCAGACAAACTCTTCATTGTCTCGCTATCAATGGTGTCATAATGAGAAACCTATTGGACTTACCAAAGGCAGTTCCTTTTGAGTATACATCAAATATCATGCTCGCTTCCACTATTTGTTTAGCCTTCTATGGATTCCTGCATCCTGGAGAATTTTCTGTTATATCATCTTCCTCTACTAACTTCCTTAAGGTCTCCAATTTACAGAAACAAGCCAATCATTATATCCTGTTGCTTACTATCCTGAAGACAGACAGATCTCATACAGGAGTACAAATAACCTATTACTAGACCTATAACATCTGGTGTCTGGTAGCTTATTTAGACCAACTCATGCTCTTCCACTCATGCTCAGATCCATTGCATGCTCTTCTGACCTCTGATAAACAAACAATTATGATGACAAAATAGTTCCTGAAACATGTCAGAACTCTTCTTCAACAACGTGGGCTTAATCCTTATTCCTTTTCAGGACATTCTTTTCAGATTGGAGCAACTTCTTCCACTTCAGAAAATAATATACCTGCACACAATATCAGGAGACTTAGAAGATAGACTTCATCAGCCTTTGAATCATACATCCCTAATCCAGAAACAGAAATCAGACAAGCATTTAGTATCATCTCCCAGAGGACAGGCAGGTGAGTAGCCATGGGTCCTCAGAGGTTTTCTCCATGGTGGGGGGGGGGGTCCTCGCCTGCATGATACAGGTCACTCTCTCCATGAGTTGGATGAGGTCATCTCTTTTTGAGCCCACTATTCCCTACATGCTGCCTGACTTCTCTACCAAGGGTGGGAATAGAGAAACGCTAAAGCTGAAACAGTATACAAAAGCACTATTACTGTTCACAGAAACAGAATGGAAGTCCTAAAGCCTGAGGTTCAATGTGGGGGAATAGCTCCTCCCACATACCAAATAAAAGCAGCCTCTCCAAAATAGCCCATACTTAGCATGTTTCATCACACCCACCATCCTCCCAATCCTCCTCCTCCAGCATTCTGCTCACCCTTGGTGCTGGGCCCTCTATTTCCTACACACTGCCTGGCTTCTTTACCAAGGGTGGGAATAGAGAAAGTTCAAAGCTGAAACAGTATACACAAGTGCTATTACTGTTCACAAAAACTGAAATTCTGTTTAGGTCTGGGTATTGGACTGCTGCAGTGCATAAGCAATTAATTTAGGGGAATTTTTTTATGTAAAGGAAGCCATAAAAGAGCATTCACATACTTTAAATATTCTTTTGTTATTTTTGGACTTTAATAACTCTGAGTTGACTCCACATACTTCTAAATGTGCTTCCTTTTTACCAACTGAATTCCAGTAACTGTGAGTAGTCTTCTCTTTTCACAGTGTGTCTGACACATACACACAGCAACCAATATTCTCCTTAGACTTCTTAATTTAATGGCATAAAACTAAGTTTGCAGCATCAACTCAGACTTGTTAAAGTCTGAAAACGATTAAAAAAATTATTTAAAGTATGTGAATGTTTTTCTGTGGGTCTTTTTCCCATAAAAAAAGATGCCTCTAAATTATTTGTTTGTGCTCTTGGTTACTGGCAACCATTTGTACATAGTGGTATTTAGAAATTTATTTTATTGAGTGCCATCCTATTTACTGTATACGCCTTGCTCTTCTATGACTGAAGTGAGACTATGTTTGAAACCCCTCTCAGCCCCTCACTGAACTCTGCTTGTTAGTAACCAGATGACAGTGGTAGAGTTGGTAGTTAAGTATGATTCCCTAAAGCTGCAGATAGCCGCTTAGGTGTGCTTACAGAAATTATTTTTGTGGTGACTAATAATTAATTTAACACCCTAGCTTAGACAATAATGGCATCTACTGGTAGGGGACCTAATTGTGCCCTTAAAAGGCATGCAGCAAAGCAGCATGGCAAAGTGCTAACAGAGGTTTACAAAAATAGTTTCTGGTTATTTGGAGTTTATTGTTTATTTTTTGATCATTCACCTACATATCTGCTGCACAGAGAACAATTGTCTCTATATTACCTTACAGGAGCTGCAGCTCTATGGTCCTGACTTTTGAATTTATAATTAAATTAAAGAAAAGGGGTTAGAACACCCACACCAGAGTTACATGCTCATTTGTTTAGTAGTATGCTTTTGCAAGCATCTGTTGCAGTGAAAATGACCCCAAAATAATTAAATGGATTTTGTACTGTGTTGGGAGGGTGGAAGATGGCCATGTGTACAGCGGGGGGAGCTGCATGTGTCAGGGTGGGGTGAGCTGGCCATGTGTGTAGGTGGCAGCCAGAGTGTATGTAGGGGCAAGCTGGTTGTGTGTGTGGGGTGGGGGAACAGGGGGACAGGAGCTGACCACATTTGTGGGGTGGGAAGAGAGCATTGACCATATATATATATATATATATATATATATATATATATATATATATGGGGGTTGCTGGCTGTGTTGGAGGACTGGACTGGCCAAGTGTGTAGGGAAAGATCTGTGTGTGTGTGTGTGTGTGTGTGTGTGTGTGTATGTATGTGTGGGGGCTGGCCATGGCTGGGCAAGTACCTGGTCATGTAAAAGGGGAGCTTGCAATGTGAGTGAAGGCACCTGTTGGGGGAGCTATCCATTTGCATAGCTTTGCTGAGCTGAAGGCTAACAAGTTGGACTTACTGAACAAGAAGCTGGGCTTGTTTTTGGCGAAGGTGGGCATGTAAAAGGATAACATTTTGGCAGTGTTGCTGAACATGGTGGTGTGTGTATGTGTGTGTGTGTGTGTGTGTGTATGTATGTGTTTGTTTGTGTTTTATGCCGTTGGCCATACCACATTTTCAATTTGTTACTTTCACTTGCTGCCATTTGGAGCCACAGACAATAGATGCACTTACACTACAGAGCCAGGAGCTAGAGCTCCAGTGAAGGACAACAAATGTTTCTTAAGGAATTAAATATGCACTGGAGTATAGCAGAGGGCATTCCATTCATCCAATAGGCCCGGCGCTTCACCAAGTAAGGCATCGCCAGGGATCTGCCGCCCAATACTTGCACTCTTCCGATTATTATATTTTGTCAGGCTGGATCCCCTGTACCTGCTGCAAGGTCATGCCATTCCAGTATTCAAAAAAACACAGAGGCACAAAAACACACAAAAAATAGAAAAAATATAACATACAAATACAACATGAAAAGCAAAATCCATATCATAGATGCATCTATCTAATCAATGAGACTCTTTTTACTCAGGGTGTATAAACAATCGAGCACCTGTCGGCCAGTGCTAAAAAGTACAGTCAAAAGTGCATCAGATCAAATATTTACAAATCTATCCACCCCATCATACACTAATGCTAGTCTCAGTAACAAGAGATTATTATATAGAGTTTAGTTTTCTCCTGTATAATCAGAATTGAAATAAGATTTACATTCTAAGGAAAGGAAATAATTCAAAACAATCATTATGACCATGGAATTTCATACCACATGAGGAATAGATCCAACAAGCCTGCAACACCAGGGCTTCAGTATCACCACCCCATGGACCAAGGCAGACTTGTTCAATCCCTGTGAAAACCCATGTTCGGTCATTTTAATGTGCAACCTGCTCAATAGGTAGATCTAATGCATTTTCCAGATTCAGGTTTTTAATGTTGCTAAGATGTTTACTCACCCACTTTTTGGTTTTTTTATTAGTTTTACCAATAGAGAAGTCTTGACAATCACAGGTTGCCAAGTATACCATTTGAGTGGTACTGCAATTTATAAAATTCCTAATTGCAAAGGTCTTTTCATTATTCACCATACCAAAGGTGCTACCTTTCTTAATGTATAGCTGTTGGATCTCCCAGTAGACATTTATAAAATCATTCATCTGATAACTGGGGAAGAACTTCAGTATTATACATCTCCATTACAGATGCAGCTCCTCCTTTGTCCTCTGGTTTAACCGAGATCTGCACATTTTCCTGGAGCCTTTACTAGCTTCATGTTCTTCATGACTGGTGTTCACAAATGTGTGATCTGCTATCCCTGTATAGAACAGTTTATTAAAGTCCCTCTTGCATGCTCTCTCAAAAGTTAAATGCACAGGAGGACAAGAAAAAGATGGATTTGGCTCTGAAAATCCTGGTTGTTCCTGATTGTATAGTAACAGAGCCATCCATTATGGCATTATTTTTTTTTTTTTTTTTTTTTATACTTGTTAGCTGATAAGCAATAATGCCTATTTTCACAAAAGACAAATACATAAGTACAGAAAAACTCAGTCAATACAGTTCAGAAACATATCTACAAAATACAATAAATTGAAAAAAACACATACAAAGCCAATTAGTACGAGAGCATTTTTCCCCCAAGAAGCCATTTTATTAGAGTCTGACTTTAAAGATTTTAATCTTCTGACAGATTGCAATTTCACTTGGCTGTGAACTGTAGAAAGTAGGTACCTTAAATAATAATGATTTTTGACCAAAAACCTTTTTGAAAAGAGGAATTTTAAAAACAAATTTGCTTTGTGATCTTGTACCCTAAGCCTTCATGGCCCTGGGGAATAATGATGCAACTGCTTGACGGAGCTGCCCAATGATTCCTTTGTGAAGCATAATATCCATCTTTAGACCACATCTATTTTCTAGACTACTACAGCCTGCAGTCTTTTGTAAGGTGCAATGGTGAGTTCTTCTTGGAAGATTAGTAATGAAATAGCACACCTTGTTGTAACCTCCCTTAATTGACACATAACTCTATTGTTACAGTAGTTGCAGTGTAGACTGTAAGCCCATAGTCCAGTACACTAAGTACACTAAGTAATAAGCTATGGGCTAACAGACTGTGAGACTCCAGAACTAAAAAATTAGGAATTCTGAAAAGAAGCCCCAGTCTCTGATGGATCAGACCAGTAACATATTTGACATGGTATTCAAAAGTGAGATTACTATCCCAAATTATCGTATCCAAAAATATTTAAAACTTTCAACAATTTCTACACATTCTCCCTTAAGATCAACTACTGGAGATTCAATGACTCTGTCTTTTCTAGGACCTGTGAAAATCAACACCTTAGTTTTGCTCAGTATTCAGTAGCATTCTTCTGAACAATAGCCAGCCTTGAAAAAGAGTCAAAATCATGCTGTATAACTGCCAGTACATACTTCAAAACTGGCCCTGTACTAAAAATAACCACATCATCTGTGTACAAGATTATCTTAGATGTCTCACATTACTGTGGTGCAAAGTTTAAAAATAAGGAAAACAAAAGAGGACCCAAAACTGAGCCCTGAGGTACCACACATTGAATCAGATGAGAATCTGACATAAGGTATATGCCACAGTCGGCGACACCATTGCAGCGAAAATGTCGATGCCGACAACATCAACATTTTTGCTGTAATAGACTGCCAGAGGCCCTGGCATGCTTTCTTCCAGTCCTGCACCCTCTCCCCAATCCAATTCCATCTCGGAGTTGGAATCCTAGAGATCGGAGGTGAAGGGGGCAGATCTCCCTGCATGGGGGGTTCTGGGGCAAAGCCCCTGATGAAAAAATAGCCAGGGTGTCAAGTCAGATTTATGTCAACCACAAGTTGTAGTCAACATAAATCCATTGCTGTGATGGTGGTCGACAACTTTGTTGTCGAACCGTCATTGAAGAGCCCTGACACAACACCTGCTATCGAGGTTTTATGAGTCCTATCTATTAGGTAGAAAACATAATTGCACATACTGCAATAATGCAAAGCATCATGGGGAAACATATGGAAATCATAATGAAAGAATTTGGACTGGCTCAACTTTAAGAAGAACTGCATGGTGCCAGAGGGCCTCATAGTGCAATCAGCAAAGGCTGAGAACAGCAGACACATACACGTGTCTCGTCCTCATTTGGACTTATCAGTGTGCCATATCTATGTCTCAGCTAAGAGAGAGAGGAGCCAGCCTCCCTTAAAGGGATCTTATTTGTTTGGGTCATGGGGAGCCCAAAGTAGAGAAAGTAGAGGAAGTACAGAACTACAAAAGAACCTGAGAGCAAATGCCCTGCGGCATGGGTTACCCTGGAGGACATTGGCCGTACAGCCAAATTTTAAAGAAAACACAATTGCACATACACTAAGCTGGCTACTGTGTAGAAGAATGCTATTGAACACTATCTATTAGGTAGTTGGAAGACCACTGTATAACATCAGTTGAAAAATTACATTCTGACATGGAGTCCAATAGCAAACTGTGAACAATAAGATCAAAAGCCTTGGTGAGGTTCACAAATACTGCTGTGGCACAGTGCCCTTTATCAAGGGCACTGTGCATGCAGCTACTGAAACTCACCAAGGCTGTTTCTGTATATTCATAGATCTAAATCTGTGTTGGGCATGACTTAATATCTTATATTAGTACAAAAAAGCCACGACTTGATCAAAAATGACTCTTTCAAGAATCTTTGAGACAGGGGCCAACAGTGAAAGGGGTCGATAGTTAGAAACTGTATTTTTGTTATCTATTTTATGTATAAGCTTAATAATGTCCAATTCCATAATTCAGGAAAAACCCTGTAACACAATGAATAATTAGAAACATAGAAACATAGAACAGGGAACATGGGGATTCATTGCAACAGCAGCAAGGAACCCCACGCCTGTGCCTTTTTTTCACAAACAGAACTGAAGATCACTTTGTAAGTCAGAGTAGTACTGAGCTTGGGGACTCAGGGAAGGGCTTGTGCCACTCCACTTATCAGGAGAGTGGCCACACCCCCAGCCTTGCAAACAGATCAGTCAGGACAAGGCAATGCTAGCCCTTTGTTCTCCAGGGCTACAAGTAGTGGAAGCAGGACCTGGAGTGAATTAGAACAGGGGATGTGGAGAGTCACTGCGGCAGCAGCTAGGAATCCAACCCCCTGGCCTTTTTTTACAAAAAGAACTGGATATCGCTCTGTAGGTTGGAGCAGTACTGACATTTGGGACTCAGGGAAGAGCTTGTGCCACACCACCTATCTAGTGAGAAGCTGTGTCCCCAGCCTTGTGAACACAACAATCAGGACAAGGCACTGTTACCCCTTTTTTGTGTTGCTTGCATGCATGTGCAAGAAACACATTGCTTTCAGCAGTTAGGGAGAATGCCTAAATGTGTCAGGAAATTTGGGCCACGTCACCATGCAAACAGCTGTTTTGGTGCATTACAAGCTACCAAAACAGCTGACTGGCATCCCCATGATGATAGCTTCTCCGTCAGCCTCTCACAGTCCCCAGGAAACTGATGGTAAGCCACCACCTGCTGTTCAGTGTGCCTTTCTGGTGAAACATTTCAATAAAAAAATAAAAATAAAAAGCGACAGGGTGCCCACTCCCCCTGTTGGCATGCCCCCTTCCAGTTCAATTTGGCGATGGGGTAGCCCACTCCCCGTCGGCATTATGTCCCCCCCCAAAATTTGTTGTGTGCCAAGGGGTGCCCAATCCTCCTCAGCTCTTTCCATCCCCCTGCACTTATATGTGCCAACAGGGGTACACAATCCCCCTGTCAGCATGCCCCCTGCCTGGTAATTTTGCTGATGGGGGAGCCCACTCCCCACTGGTATAATGCCCCCCAATTTCTTGTGTGCCAAGGAGGGTGCCCAATCCCCCTCAGCTCTTGTTCCCCCCAGCACTCAGTATGTGTCGATGGGGGGTGCCCAATCTCCCGTTGGCTACAGCACCCCCCAAACACTCAGGTGGCATACCTCTCGATCTCTTGCCTCGTGAATCAGGGACAAGGCTTAAAAAGATCAGGGGCAAAGATCCCATATCAGGGACACATCTTAAAAAATGGTACTATTCAGTTAGAAAGCTGATAGAATAAGGGGATTTGTGTTAAGATGTATCTTCTGAAGAAGGACAAGTCTGTTACTTTAATGTTTCACATTATTCTGTGCTTTTAATCCCCGCTGTTCTGTCACAAAAACACAAATTTTATGAGGGACAGAGGAAACTTTTGAGGCAAAATCAGGGACGTCCCTGAAAATCAGGGGCAGTTGAGAGGTATGGCATGGCACACTGACAGCCCACCCCAGCGTGCCAAAATTAAATGTCCCTGCAAAAATGAAAACCTTCCTGCAAAAATAAACCTGTAAACTAGAAAATGGTCCCTCGTTGATTCTGGTGGTCCCTCCCACAACCCGCACCCACCCTCTGTGTACCCCTCCTCCCCACACACCCCTCACTCCATACTTACCTATGAAGCCCAGTGTGATGATCTTCAGTGGACCGGGAACATGTCTGCAGCCGACTGCGAACTGAAGAAATGCTGGTAAGCTGTATAATGGCATAAATGTTTTGTTTTTTTAATTTTGGTGCATATCTCGGCCATTTTGGGGAATTTCTTCACCAAATTTTCAACATGGGGTTCTTGGGACCCCACCTCATGAACTCAGTCACTGTCATTTTGTTATTCCGTCCCAAAAGGTGATTTCACAGTCACTGGGCCGAACCACCTTTCAGGACTGATTAATGAAATGACAGTGTCACTTCATGAGGTAGGCCCCCAAAAACCCCATGTTGAAAATTTGGTGAAAATAATTCCCCAAAATGACTGTTTTACAAGTGTGCATTGCACAGTTCCTACACACACTTGTAACTTCGAGCATTTTTAATATTTTCACTCCAGATTTTCAACATTGCCATTTTACCACACCTTCTTATTAACAGTACAGCTACTATTTTTCACCTCTTGCCTGAAATGTGTTTTCGCACATGTAGCACACTATAGCGCAGTCAGGGTGCGAAATCAGTGTTCAGGACAGATTAAGAATATCACAGTGACACTGCTTATGAGGTAGGCCCCCAAAAACCTTATGCTGAAAATTTGGTGAAAAAATTCCCCAAAACGACTGTTTTATGAGCGTGCATTGCGCAGTTCCTACACATGCTCTTAACTTTGAGCATTTTCAATATTTTCACTCCAGATTTTCAGCTTTGCCATTTTACTACACCTCCTTATGAACAGTACAACTGACATTTTTCACATCTCACCTGAAATTTGTTTTCATACATGTAGCGCACAGTGGTGTGGTCAGTGTGCAAAATCAATGTTCAGGACAGATTAAGAAAATCACAGTGACACTGTTCATGAGCAGAGGTCTTAAACTGGCTATGTTGACAATTTGGTGACAAAAGTCCATAAAATGACTGTGTTACGAGCATGCATTGTGCAATTTCCACGCACCCTCGTAAGTTCACAAATTCATAATCTTTTCAGTCCAGATTTTCAACATTGCCATTTTTCCACACCTCCTTATGAACAGTACAGCTGTCATTTTTCACATCCTGGCCAAAATGTGTTTTCGCACTTCCAGCACAGAATAGCACAGTTGCTGTGGGAAATCAGTGTTCAGGATAGATTAAGAAAATCACTGTAACACTGTTCTTGAGCAGAGGTCCCAGAATGCCTACGTATGTTACATTACGGGTGTGCGTTGCACAGTTTCTATGCACACTCATGACTTCACCAGTTTTTTTATATTTTCACTCCAGATTTTCAACACTGGCATTTTTTACATCTCCTCATGAACAGTACAGCTGTCATTTTTCACATCCTCTTCGAAATGTGTTTTCGCACCTGTGGCACCAAATGGCGCAGTCACTGTGCAAAATCACCTTTTGGCTAACAAACTGATAGTGTCACTGTTCATGCAGTGGGATCACAAAAAGCCCATGTTGAAAACTTGGAGTAAAAATACCAAGAAACGCCCAGGGTGTTAGGGTTTTCAAACATAACGCCCTACCCTGTAGGGACTGACAGGTGTCAGGGGTGTGATTTGGGATTGTCCACTTGTAATGCTCATGCCATTCCACCCCCATCCTGCAGCCAGTGGCAGGCATCGAGGTGCACCTTGGACCCTTTGGCCCCAGAGTTCACCCCATTCTCCTATACTGCACCCATTTCAGTGTATTTCCTTATGGAATGAGTTGAGTGTAAAGCCCGAACACTTCAAAGCACACCTTGACACTTGTAAGTGTCTGCAGGGTAGGGCGAGGTGAAATGTCATGACCGTTATGGGCGATGGCCCAAAGGCACACCCCAATGCCTGTCCATCTCTGCAGTGTGGGGGTGGAGTTGGCGTCAGTTCAATACTTCACTGCCATTCCTATACTGCATCTGTCCAACTCCTGAACTTCCACTGCTAATGACAGCAAGCAACACTTGGCATTTACAAATGCTTGTTTCCTGTCATTCTCCTATTTAGCTGCACTAGCATCAAGCAACCTCCCACGCTGCAGCCCCCGTGTGAAGGACCAATGTGCTAAGGACATTGGTGGTACAAAGGAGGGAAACCATAAAGGTGCAAGGCCTGCATCAGAAGCCCCATGAAGAGAAGCTTAAGGAATTAAATAAGTACTCCCTGGAAGAAAGGAAGGAAAGGTGGGATATGATAGAAACATTCAAATACCTCACAGGTATAAACAAGGTACTGGAAGGGGTCATTTTTCCAGAGGAAGAGATGCTCGAGGACAAGGGGTCTCACTAAGCAGTTGGGGGCAGAGGCAGAGAGGAAATGTGAGGAAGTACTTCTTCATGGAAAGGGTGGTGGATGCTTGGAACAGCCTCCCAGCAGAGGTGGTGGGGGCTGAAATGGTTACAGTATTCAAGAAAGCATGGGATAGACACAAGGGGATCATACAAGTAAGGCAGAGGGGGGTACAAACCGGAGATAGAGTAGGGT
This sequence comes from Neoceratodus forsteri, assembly GCA_016271365.2. Lineage (NCBI taxonomy): Eukaryota > Metazoa > Chordata > Ceratodontiformes > Ceratodontidae > Neoceratodus > Neoceratodus forsteri. The sequence goes on along the minus strand of CM057455.1, from coordinate 757,992,312 downwards.
CTGTGGTGGCACTGTAGGTAGGGGAAAATAGGGCAGACTATGTAGACCAAAAGTTTGTTATTTGCTGACAACTTCTATGTTTCTATTGGAGTCTGCACACCAGAATCAGCCCAATGAGGCAGCCGGACACTGTGCACCGCAGAAAGGAGACAGTTACAACAAAGGAGTGACCTAAGCACCAGAACATAGCAGGAGGAAGTGGGGAACCAGGAAATCTACTTGTCGACTAAGGTAGGATTCCTGGTTAGCTCTTGTCGTAGCTCATAGAATGCAAGGGAGTGAGGTGTGGTAGGGTTACGCTAAAATCTGGGGATAGGTGAAACACCCTATCCAGGGTAGGGTAAAAAAAAGGGGGGGTTTAGAGCAAGTAAAAGGCTGGGTTTAGGTGAAACACCTATCTAAAGTAAGAGTACAGAAAGGGCAAAAGTAAGCAAAAGCTTGGGTTTAGGTGAAACGCACATCTAGGGTAGGGGTACAAAAAGGGTTTCAAGGAAGCAACAAATTGGAAGTAGGTAAAACACCCTACCTAGGGTAGAGGTAAAAAAGGGTTAAAGTAAGCAAAGCAAAAACAGGTAGGGCAGACAATAGATATGCTGGAAGTGATGCAGTGCAGTGGCTGTGGGGCAGCAGTTTTCAGGGACACTTTTAGGAGACTGAGATGATGCCTCATCTGCATGCACCTCTCTGGGCTGAGGGGATGATTGCTCATCTCCAGGCTGAGTTGGCTAGGATTCAGGGGGGCTCTTCCCCTACCCAGAGGCCACCAAATCTGCCACTGCTGCCCTGAAGATGCCAAGGAGGAGGGACGACTGAACTATGCTGGGCTCAGGAAAGGTGAGGATGGTGGATCAGAGGCACATACCCCAGATGGAACACTGCACAACTCCTATGCCACTCTGGCAGGGTGTGACTGTCCCATGGAGGCACCCACAATCATGATCAAGGAGGATGTGGGGGTCCTCCATAGTGGAGACCCCAAGGTGAGTGGTAGTGGACCCCAGAGGGGTGGAAAGCAATTAATGGTGGGAGACTCAATTGTTAGGGGAATAGATTTTGGGACAGAAAGGGAGAGGGAGGTTAGGTGCCTATGGGATGCCATGGCTCAGAGGGATGGGGAGTGGATCCCGAGGATTACTAGGGAAGCAGGAGGGGGAGGAGTCTGAATGTCATGGTCCACCTCAGGACCAATGATCAGGCTAGGGATGAGGCTAGGATAGAACAGGAAGAGTTTAGGGAGTTGGGAAGGAGTCTTAGGCAGGTAGCACACTCAGTGGAATTTACTGACATGCTAGCTGTCTACAACAGAGGGAAGAATAGGATACTCTCTACCAAGAGCTTCAACACATGGTTGAAGGACTGGTGAAGAGAGGAGGGGTTCAGCTACATTGGGGATTGGGGTCCCACCTAGAGGGACAGAGTCCTATACAGGGGAGATAACCTGCATCCATCTAGGAGGGGAACCACAGTCCTCAATGAACAGTTTAAATAATACATTTGTAGGCATTTAAACAGTTGAGGGTGGTGGTCGAAGGAAACAAGGAAACATAAACTGTCACTCCCTCAAACTGAAGTAGGCAGTAGGGAGACATCAAAGGGAAATAAATCCCCAGGGGTACCCAACAAAAAAGATAACAAAGTGGTAGAAGTGAAGAAAGATGGGACAGACAGCAGAAGGGGTAAGGAGAGATTTTGTTTTGTTTATGGAAATGTTTTATTAGGAAGGCACACTGAACAAGTTGCTCGTCTCCTGGTGTGACCTGGGAAGGGGGGGTTACAATTGGATAAAGAATTAGACACACAGTTTGACATTTAGCAGAAGTGAGAAATTATACATACAATTACATTTGTAACAGGACATACAAAATAGCATAAAATAAACATACAGTCACATTTGTGACATAACATACAGTTAAAAGTATTGCATCTGTGGAATATGCATTTATTTACAAGTGACATATTTGAGAAACATAGTATTACAATTTAATGTAGCACTGGAGCCATCCCTTGCCAGAATGGATCACAATCAGAGGTAGGTTATTTAACAATTGTAGAATGAATCAGGTGCAGTGAGGGGGTAACAAGGGGGTAGAGAGGTAGACAGGGGAAATCAGCTGGGTGAGGGGAGGGTAAAGATGGGGGGAACTTTGCCAGAGTCAAGTGAGCAAAGAATCAATTGCGAGAGACAAGTTTACACAGGGCTAGTGCAGTCTGGGAGCCCCTCTGGCAGAACAAGAAGTGAAAGTTATTAGCTCAAGTGAGCTACCTTTGTTTAAGTATGGGGGGTATAGAGAGGGGGCAGAAGAGAGGTGAGGGTAAGGGATTAGGAAGGGATTGGGAAGGGAGGATGAGTCATACCTGTAACTGGCCACTACAGGGTGCGGAGATCGCTGCCAGTAGCGGAACGAGGTGAAGACTTAGTATAAGGGGTTGGAGTAGGCAAAGAACAAGTTGGGGGTGGAAGGGAGGTAGGAGAAGGGATGGGAGAGGCTTGCCTAAGACTAGGCCTCACATCAGGATGCTGAAAGCCCAGCCAGAGAGTAGAGTCTGGTGAGGCCGAGTTAGGTAGAAAGGATGGAGGGGAAAGGGAAGGGAAGGAAGAGTCATTTCCCAGTGCTGGATCCCTCCAGGATGCTGTGAACCCTGCCAGGGGGCAGAACTGGGTGAGGAAAAGTTGAAAAGAGTGAATAGAAAGGGTGAAAGGAAAGGAGGGAAGGGGAGGTAAGGAAAGGACAAGTTGGAAAGAGTGAATAGAAAGGGTGAAGGGAAAGGCGTGAAGGGGAGGTAAGGAAGAAATTTGCCTAAAACTAGGTCACTCCAGGGTGCTGAGAACCTAGTCAGAGCGCTGGATCAGGCAAAGACTAGTAGGGAAGAAGGGAAATAAGGGATGGTAGGGAAGGAAGAGTAATTGCCCAGTGCTTTGTCCCTGGTATAAGGGGACAGGGGATGATGACAAGCAGGGTGGTAGCACATTCTGGAAGGCTAAGTGTGAAAATGCTCAAAGTCTGGAAAACAAAATCCTGGACCTAGAGGCCATCATGGCAGAGGCTGACCTGAACATTGTCGCCATTACTGAGTCATGGTGCAGTGAGAACCATGACTGGGACATGGTCATACCAGGCTACACTCAGTTCAGAAAGGATGAGGTGGGAAAAGGGGGGGGCTGACTTTTTATGTGAGGGATAGCATAAAGGCTACTGAGATAAAAAGAAATCAGGAAGGGGTGGAGGTACTGTGGGCCACTCAAGAAACAGGAAAGTGAGCCGCTATTTGCACTGGTGTGATTTACAGACCTCCAACATGGGGGTGGGGTGAGGTTGGATAATGTTCTAGTGGAAGCCATCCAAAGGATGGCAAACAAGAGAGAAGTACTGCTGGTGGGGGATTTCAATCTGCTGGATATAAATTGGAGCATCACAGCTGCAGCTCCAGTTAGGAGCAGGAACATCCTGGACTCCCTGCAGGGGGCATTCCTCAGGCAACTAGTAAAACAGCCCACTTGTGAGGGGGCAGTACTGGACCTTGTACTCACCAATAGGGACAGTGTTGTAGACATCATAGTGGGTGGACACCAGGGGACCAGTGATCACAGTACCGTGTGATTCAAAGTAAGTACTGTGGCTGGATTGAACTTCACAAGGGCGAGAGTCCTGGACTTCAGGAGAACTGATTTTAAAAAGATGGAGGAATGCCTCAGGGATGCCCTGGTGGGGGGGAAAGCATGAGGGGAGTGGAGGAACAGTGGGCAAATCTAAAAGGAGGGATAGAGAAGGCAACAAACATCTGTGTCAGACAAGTAAGCAAGAGCAGGAGAAAAAAAGAGGCCGCTATGGTTCTTAAAAGAGGTGGCCGGATGGTAAAGGCAAAAAAGTTAGCATTCAGGAGGTATAAGGAGACACAGAGAGAGGAAGATAGAAAGGTGTATCAGGAGAAACAGAGGAAGGCAAGGAAATCAATTAGGAGTGCAAAGGTGCAGATGGAAGAGAAAATAGCTCAGGCAGTGGCAGAAAGGGGACAAGGTGTTTTTCAGGTATGTAAGCAAAAAGAGAAAGACCAGAGTAGGGATAGTAAGGTTTAGGAAAGAGGGAGGGGAGAGTGTGTGAAGGGGGACCAGGAAAAAGCGGACATCTTGAACAAGTACTTTTATTTTAAGGGACCACAGATAAGGGCCAGGAGCACTGAAGGAAAGGAAGTAGACACTAGTCTGTTTACAGAGGAGAGAGTTCTAAGGGAACTCACAAATCTGAATGTGGACAAGGCAATGGGGCCAGAAGGGGTGCATCCTAGGATACAGAGGGAGCTCAGGGAGGCACTGGCTGCAGCTCTGACAATCCTGTTCAAACACTCATAGGAGACCAGAGTGATTCCGGAGGACTGGAGGATGCCAGATGTAGTCCCACTTCACTAAAGTGGAAGCAAAGAGGAAGCTAGCAACTACAGGCCAGTAAGCCAGACTTCGGTGGTGGGGAAAGTAATGGAATCACTATAGAAAGAGAGGATTGTGGAATATTGGTATAGATAACTGGTGAGACCTCATCTAGAGTGCTGTGTCCTGTTCTGGAGACCACATCTTCGGAATGATATAGACAGGGTAGAGGTGATCCAGAGTAGGGCAACCAAAATGGTGCAGAGTCTGCATCACAAGCCCTATGAGGAGAGACTGAATGACCTCAGTATGTACACCCTGGAGGAAAGGAGGGATGGGGGAATATGATATAAGCATTTAAATACCTCATGGGTATAAATAAAGTTTAAGAGGGAAGTATTTGTTAGACAAAACAATGCTCAAGAACAAGGGGACATGCTATGAAGCTGGAGGGGGATGACTCAGGGGAGATGTGAGGAAATACTTCTTCACTGAAAGAGTGGTGGATGCCTGGAACCGCCTCCCAGCAGAGGTGGTGGGGCAAAAATGGTAACAGGCTTCAAGCATGCATGGGATAGGCATAAGGGAACCTTAGAGGTGGGGGAGGGGCAAAGCTAGAGATCAAGTAGGATCTGGGGTGTTATAGTAGATAGGGAAAATGGGCAGACTAGGTGAGCCAAGTAGTCCTTATCTGCCTTCAACATTTATGTTTCTATGTTTGAATTAATTAGGTTAATAAGATCAAGAGCTACTCATTTTTCATTTTTTTTGTTGGCCCTTATCCACATCCTTCTCACTGGGGCAATTCTGTCAATAACTGACAAATAATTGGCAAAACCTTTCCTGTAACCTATCAATATCATTGGCAGATTCAAGGAAGGACCAATCCACCTCCCTCAAAGCAGTAACCAGAATCTCAGAATTAACACATTTTAAATTCCCTTTGTTAATATGTAATGGCGGACTATCAACACTTTTGGTAGTCCACTCACAGTAAATTGGGCAATGGTCACTGGTGGAATCAGGCCATATCCCAGACTTATTAACCTTAGATGGATGTGTGACCACTACCAATCTAGTGTGGTGCTGTGTTCTGATTTATAATTATAGCTAGTGATATCCATGATTAATTGCTGTACACCTAGCTCTAAAACATGCCTTGGCACCATTAGTCTATTCCTGTCCCTAGTCAACATTAAAATTACCCAATAATATGCATTCCCTCTTGATGGAAAGTTTACTTTTGACATCAGCTACATCTGCAGACCTTTCTCAGTTAATCCTGGTGCAATATAAACTGAGCTTATTGTAATATGTTTTTCAGATACCAACAGGATGCCCACGGTTATTAAATCACAGCTGCTTGGACTTGGAAAAAAGATAAAGTTCTTGGACTTTAGATTTAGATTCAACATAAATCAGGGAACCACCCCCCTTTTTGCCCACACCTGTCTTGCCTAAACACAGAATAACCTGTAATGAAATTTTCTGAATATCTATCATATAATTTTACTAAATCTCCGAGAGTGCTACTAGATCAAAATTGTGTAATTTCGCCCATACCTCAAATGTATCCCATTTTGCAAGAAGGCGCTGAATATTTAAATAGACAAATCTTAGAAATTGGTTTTGTAGTGAATTATACATAGCACTAGGGAAAAATGAGAAACTTGACTCACCCAGTTTAAGTTTATTAAGTTAATAAAAATATACAACAGACAGTGTACGTAGATGTTATCGTTACACAGGACAAAATATATGGCAACAAACCTGGGACCTTTAGCTACAATAACAGGCATTTAAATTAGTACAGATAAGCTGCTTCCGCATATAAATACATTACTGATGTCCTAATTCATGCCATAACCAATGAGAAGAGAACGTGAAACACACTAACAAACAGGTGTGAGCTTTCTTTAACATACATGTCCAAATAAGATCTATCTGTATATGGTTATGGTACAAAACTAGGGTCAATGTCCATGATCTGTAGTATCCAGGGTTGACAGATGACCAGGAATTTTGCAAACAGTTTTGCATTGGAAACAACACGTTCCATGTGGTATAACTTATTTGCAATGCCAAACCATTGCTGGAGTGTGGGAACAGGTTCCCTGAGCCAAAGTCTTGTTATTGCTCTGTGGGTGGTAAGCAATAGCATGTGTAATAGTATCCTTGAATTATCATGAACCAACAGTCCACATGTCAGCATATTAAGGAGAATCAGAGAGGCTGTAAGAGGGGGCACAAATAACTTTTGCAAAAACAATTCCACTTCCCTCCAAAAAGTGCCCAATTTCAGGCATGCCCAAAAGACCTGAACATGATCTGCCTGACCCTCCCAGCAATGTCGCCAACAAGAAGAAAAGAAAGAAAGAAACAAAAGCTCTGCACTTGTGGAATAACAGGCAGGCTCAACAAGTCATAACAAAAAAGCGTTTATTCCGGCACACATGGAGTCCTGTTTACCACTCCATGGGTGCCGGAATAAATACTTTTTTGCATTGACTTGTTGAGCCTGCCTGTTATTCCATACAGTAAGTGTGGAGCTATTCTTTCTTTCAGTGTTAAGCTGACCATCTTACTCTGCACCTCCTCCTATACCCCTGGAGCAGGCCACATTTACCTTTTTGTTCCATATGTCTCCAACAAGCCCCTCACTTTCCCCCATATATGATGATAGGATCACTGGGGTGCAGGAGTACCGACCATGGCACTTCCAGAAAATTCTGTCCATAAGGGGAGAGGTAGATTTAACCATCTGCAAGGAATTTTTTAGTCTGTCCCCTAATCTACCTCTATTTGGAAGTCTCAAATCTACCTTTCAAAAATGGTCTTGGTGTCCATATCCCCCTCCCCACTTCATGTAGCCGCTTATAAAAATTTCAAGTCAGATGGCCCCAAGAATCCCTTGAGACAAACAGGTTTTAGAGCAAACTCATGGGATTGGGGAGCCTCGCATTATCTCTGTTGTTTTGAAGTAGATATGCTTGTATTTGCAAATATCTAAAGTGCTCTCTATTAGTTAGGCTATAGCTAGTTTGAAGAGTCTCAGAGGGAAGCACTCCAGATTATCAGACAGTTCTACTGAGGATAAATGTACCACCTGCAGATTTTCGTATTCATTTTAAGCCATAATGGTTATCTCTTCCTCCTCTTTCTCAGTCCCGTTTGCCCCACCCCCCCCACACTCCTTGTCTGTTTTTCCTAGACTGTTGGTGGTGGTGGTGGAGCTGGTAGTCTTGAAAATAAATCCTGCTTCTCCTGTGGGGGCTCTTGTGTCTGGGACAGTTAGGTGGAGATTTGTTTTAAAAAGCAGTAGAACTGGTTGAATCCATATCTGATTCTGTGTGACTGGTCCCACTGTTATCCAAGCTGCTACAGTATTTCTCAGAAGCAATCTTGGTGACCGACATTTGCTTTTTTTGCTCCAAATCAAATATTAGTCCATTCCGATCATCGTTAGCTCTTCTTATAAATGTTTTCTCTTTTGCAGCCTGTATTTTTATATCTTGTTTATCAGTCTTAGTCTGTAATCCTATGTATAATGACTCAAACTCAGGCCATGATGAAAAACTATTTACCAGTTATTCTTTAGGCTGTAATTGTTGCTGAACCTCCTCCTGTAATTTACTGGAGTCTTCAAATATTAATTTTGTTAATCATTTGCTTGAATCTAAAGGCCAAGTACACCATTTAGTGGTGACTGTCTCCCTTAATAGGCTAAATGCAGACTGTTTGGTAATCCTCAAACTCCTTGGCACCCTATCCACACTCACATCGCACCTGACTGTTTGACTTTACACTGTCCCTACCTGTAGTTACCCCTCAAAGGCTCCCTATAACTTCACATACTTGCTGATCTGTATTGTCTTTATGTTGTATAACCAGTTTGATACCATCGTACTCACCTCATGCTGAGGTGTGTTTTTACTACTCTGTATCTGTATGTACTGTATTGTCCAACTAATGCCACTATGGGGCCTGGGTCATGACTGAAAACGGTTCTTCAGATCAGCTCACTTACCCGGTTACCAAAGACAGAAATAAATAAATAAACAAACAAATAAAATAACTATGCCTCTGGCATGCTACATTGCCATTAAATTCCATTGGCCTTCAAGGCCATAAGCTCTAATTGTTAACAGCATCTCTAATTGTAACTTAATGTATCAATTTTATTTTTGTTATTGAAATTTTATTTAAAATGTTATTTAATGCAACTACATCTCTTTAAATGGGATTCACAATATTACACTCATAAATGACATCAAAAGACAAGAAAATAAATCAATTAAGCAACAAAAAATCAATTGATCAACTACCTACCCCCCCGTAGCAGAATATTAAACAGCAGAAAATATAATGCTGTGCACTTTAGAATTCATTTATTCTCTTTGAATTCTTTGAATGGATCTGAGCTTGACCAGCACCATGAGGCTGCCCCAAATAGTGTATACAGTAGGTGTAATCCCTTCAGCTATTTGATCTGACGTCAGGTGGAAGCTGGATTTATTCCAAGTGTCAGACCGCCAGTGTTTCCCTTGCTAGAAGTTCCAGCACCGAGGTGCCTTAATTCTCACTTAGAAACTCATAATAGGGGAGCAATCGTGCTTTGAATTTCTCCCTCTGCAGGTGAAGTTGTGCTGTTAGTTTCTCCATGTCCCATTATTTGCCTGCAGCCCTCTAAACACTGTGCTACCATTGGGGGTTGATCTGATAACCATTTTCTGGTTATTGTTGTACAGGCTGCAGCTATCAGAACATTGAACAAGTACTGCTGCCCTGGGGTGTGGATTACTGATGGGATCTCCCCCAACACCAACACCTCACACTGCTTCAGGATCTGCACCTTGAATATGACCCCTGTTGTCTGGGTTACCTCATCCCAGTATTGCTCGAGTTTGGGACAACCCCAAATAATATGTTTGCATGTCCCTAATTGATCACAACCCCTCCAGCACTTATCTGTAGGAAACCTTCTGTAGTGTTTTGTTATAGTGAGGGTCCTGAAATAATGAATCAACACTTGCCACCTAAATTCCCTCCAGGAGGGTGATGCTGTCAACCTCTGACCTACCAGGTTAATATGTTGCACACTTCCTCGTGCATGACAAAACCGCACAACAGGAACAGTGCAGTAGGGTAGAGCGAGATGGTGCAAAACCGCGAAAGAGTGTATGCACGGTAGTGCTCTCTCTCACTCTTCCCAGGCAGAAGATAAGATCTCTACTTGGACAGGTGAGCAGCTGCCTTGGCTCGACGGGACGAGCCACAGGCAGCAAGGGAGGCAGGCAGTGTATTTGGGACCAGATTTTGAGTCCCGGTCCCAGACACATGGACTTTTTTTATTTTTCACACTTTATGTGAATTTAACTGTTAACCCCTCCTGAAGTTAGTTATTTTAGCTGATGGGGGTTCTGGGGTAGCTCCCATAATGGGGGGTGCAGGGAACAGAACCCCCTGCAAAACAAAGACATATGCTGCTGGCAATAAATTGCGCTGTATTGGCAGCATGGCATATTGCTGTGGTATAATGTCTTGTAACATTATGACCTTGTGCCATCCTCTGAGCCTGTTCCCATATTCTGTCCCAGTGAAAAGCTGGGACAGGTCTGCCTATCTCCTCCTCCCACTTGTGCAGGGTAGCCTCTCTACTTAGGAGGTCTCCTATTTTGCCTAGTTTGTATAATTTAGAAATGAGGTGGTCCTCCTTACCCTGCTCCAACAGCTTATAGCAACAGCTCACCAATGGGTGAGGTTCCCACTATCCACATAGGTCTACTCTTCCTTCAGCCATGAGGTAGTGATGGACCTGTGGGTAGCAGTAGAAGTCCTTGTGTGGCAAGCCAAATTCCCTTTGCAGTTGTTGATAGCTTTTTATGGTTCCTTCACTACAGAGCTGACTCATCCTCCCCAGGCCCAGCCTTTTCCATCTGCAAAAAATAGGATTATTCCATCCAGGGGCAAAATCTCTACAGGCCGTAATCTGGGTAAAGTTATTGATTCCATCTTTTATTGTAAGGTTTTGCAATGTTTCTTTCCAGGCTGCCAACAGTGTCTTCAGCCACGGATTAGGCAGAGCATTTATAATCCTAACATCCTGTTTATTGAATAGCAACTTGGCTAGTCCCTTAGGATCCATCATGCTCCGCTCCATCTGCGCCTAAACTAAGTGCAAGCCTGATTTACTGTAGGTCTGTATATTCTGCAATTGGGTGGCTCTGTAGTAGCCCTTAATATCTGGGACCTCCAATTCTCCCCTACCTTTTTCCAAGCACATAATGGACCATTTCACTCGTGCCCCCCCCCCATAAATTTCTTGAGAGTTGCATTAAGTGTAGCCCAGAAGGGCATTGGCAAATGCAAATAGGAAGGGCATCAAACAGAAAAAGCAGCCTTGGTAAAATGTTCATCCTTACAGTCTCAGATCTACTGTCCAAAGTTAGTGGTAGTGCTGCCCATCTGGTACAGTCTTTTTTAATGTCCTCTAAGAGGAGAAGGTGGTTTGCTCTGTAGGGCTTCGTCAAATCTGCTGTAATCTGTACCACTAGATATTTGAATCCCTTGGAAGCCCATCGCAGTTTAGTCAACTGTCTGATCTGCTCTGGAATAGGGGCCCCTAGTGATAAGATTTCAGATTTAGTTTCATTGATTCTGAATCCTGAGATTTATCCATATTTTTCTAGCAGAGACATTGCTTTTGGAAGTGTTGTGGCCGGGTCTTGTATGTATAGTAGGGTGTCATCTGCATATATAGATATGCGGTTCTCCACCTCTCCTATCTTTATTCCCTTAATCTCAGGATTAGTTCAGAAGGACTCTGTCAAAGGCTCCATACTGATAGCGAAGAGAAGTGGCGATAGCGGACACCCCAGTCTGGTCCCCCTCCTCATGTCAAAGGACGCGGGACATGACCCCATTTATTCTTATCTGGGCCAATGGTCTGGCATATAAAGCTCTAATCCGTGCTTTAAATTTCTTGCCAAAATTACATTTTTGCAGTACTGTATCTAAATATTGCCAGTTTAAGTGATCGAATGCTTTTTCAGCATTGAGAGCCACCACCACCCTTTGCATGGCTGTGCACTCTCTATGAGCCCATTCATTGCGGCCAGGAGTCTTCTGATGTTATCATGCAGGTGCCTACCAGGGATAAACCCTGTGTGGTTGGGGTGTACCAGCTGGGCCACCACTTGTTGCAGGTGGTTTGCAATTACTTTTGCAAAAATTTTAGCATCTAAGTTTAAAAGCAACATTGATCAGTATACCCCACAGGTAGTGACATCCTTTCCTGGCTTTGGAAGAACAGAAATGATTGCTCTCCCCCATGTGTCAGTGCACTCTCCTTGTGTGTGACTCTCATTACACACTTGAGTGAGAACAGGCACTAGTTCAGCATGAAATTTCTAGTAAAACTCCACCACAAAGCCTTCAGGTCCTGGTGCTTTATTATGTTTGAGAGCTTTAATTACCATCTGAATTTCTCCCTGTGTGAATGGTTGTTGTGTGTGTGTGTTGCCTTGTCTGGTGTCAGCCTAGGTAATGTGATGTTATTTAAGAAGAGCTGTATGCATTGACTTTGTCCTGTGCTTGAATCAGAGGCATATAATTTCTCATAAAAATCTTTGAAAATGTCTGCCATTTCTTTTGGCTTAGTTCTTAACTGGGTATCCCCTGATTGTTTTCAGAGAGCAGGGATAAATCTATCTGCAGCTTGTTTTTGCAAATGGTAGGTCAACAGGTGGCCTGCCCTATTGCCCCCTTCATAAAATCTTTGTGATATGAATCTCAGTGCGTTCTGTCTTTATTTTCAGGATGTTTTCTAAGTCTGCCCAGAGGGCAATTGGTTCTTTTAACACTTCAAGCCCCCCCCCCCCACCTTATATGTGTGTTTCATCTCCTTAATGTTTGTTTCAGCAATTGTGCTTTTATAGATTTCCCTTTTCTTATGGGGCTGCATGAGAGATGGTGTGCACTGGAATCTTGTTTTTGTTTGTTGTATACCACACACCAGTAGCACCCCTCAGCAGAAATGTTAATTACACTTTGTGAGCAGTGCAGAGGTTAGAGCGTGCTCATTTGGGGAAGTGTGGCACTCCTTTCAGCGTGCTCCCTTCCACCACCTGTGAAATTTAGCACTTCATTTAAAAGCAGCCAATCAGGCAATGCACTCTACATTTATGCGTAGCCACTGCAGGCATTTCAAAGCTGAGAAGCTAGTGTAGGGACTAAACCGAATGGGTCCCACCGTTACGTGGTGGTTTGGCTTGCTCACATTGGAATTCCAATCTGAAAACTAAGAGGACCCCCCCTCTTTCATGGAGTTTAAAGTAAGAAAAGCCAACAGGCAGTTAAATTGTTTTAATTCTAATACGTGCCATGTTTTTTGGGGGAGAGGGGGGTTGTGCACTGGAATCTTGTTTCTGCAAAACTGCCTTCAGGCCATCCCAAACAAACTTTAACTTGTCCGTCCCTATATTTTCCTTAATGTAGTTCTTAATTGTTTCTTTAATTTTGAGGGTTAATGTGTCATCTTTCAGGAGGCTGACATTCATTCGCCATACAGATTGCTTATCTATGGGTCCTAGATCCAGGGTAATACTGATCTTAGTGTGGTCAGACAGGTATATTGGATGTATATCCAAATCTACTACAGAATGCCCCCAGATTTTCTGTGTATAAATCCTGTCTATTCTGGAGCATGAGCCTTGTACATGTGAGTAGAATGTGTAGTGCCTACCTGTTGGATAGTGTTCTGCTCCGGATATCTACCAGCCCTGCTGTTTCTCTTATAGCCAGGCTTTTTTTTTCATAGAGCCAGGAGCACCTGATGAGGGATCTATGTGATAATGGCAAATGCCTAAAGGCGATCGCCGTTATCGCTCAGTCAGTGCCCGACCACATTTTTGGCACTCTGACAACCTGGCGCCTGCTTCATGACGCCAGGACATATTTTACTACTTTCTTTGGGGCTGTCCCCACACACCACCCAAGGGGCACTATGCACCCCTACTAAGGATTCTCAACCCAGTGAGGTGCATGTCGGGGGGGGTGAAAGTAGTAAAATTAAAAAGGTTCAGACAGGGCGCAATAAAAATCGCACCAGCGCCTGCACCCAAACCCAGTACCTCAGCCACATCAGCCATTGCCCAATCCCCGACGCCATGTCACAGCTTGACCGATAACTGCAGTGCCACCCTCTGCAGCCTCTCCACCCCCCAACCCATGCTCACCATGCTCGCTCCCACCCCCCCCGCACATACGTATAGTAACATCCTGTCACCTAGTTCGCCCACCCCCTCATCCGGTCGCCCTACCAGTCAGTGGCCATGAGTGGATTGTGTGAGGAAGGTGTCGCCGTAATGGACGGCGCCCTTCCTCATGCGCCCACTTCATGGGTTACCCCTGATGAGCAGCCTAGACTCTGGTCCTCCACCATGTTCCAGTCTCCCCCTACTACTATTTGGCCCTCTGGTAGAACTGCATCTTCCCAAACACTTTCCTGAAAAACTGGAGTACCTGTGGAGTAGGGCCATACACATTTACCACATGTATGGTTCGGTTGGCTATGCTGCCCAATTCCCCCACCATTCTGCCCTCTTTATCCAAGAATGTTCCAGTTTTCTCAAGAGAGAGACCCTTTCTTATTAAAATTACTACCCTGGCTTTCTTCGCATTGCGGTGTGATGAGGCCACTACCTCCCCTACCCAATTTCGGCATAGTTTCTTGTGTTCTTCTGGGGATAAGTGTGTTTCTTGAAGCAGACCAATGTCACACTGGGCCCTGGCCAGATCTCTAAGCACACTGAATCTCTTCTGTACTGAGTTAGTCCCTTTTACATGAAGGGATATTATTTTAAGGGTCCCCATGATCTATGTTTTGAGTCATAGTCCTTCCCTTGTGCTGGCACCTCATCACAACCTCCAGCATGTAAATAATATTAATCCACACAGCAGGCCTTCTGCTTTCCTAGGCCTATATTGTCTAACCCTCGTAACGCTCCAGTATCCCCACCCAAAAAAAATATCCCATAACAATTTTAACAGTAATAGAACAAACATAAACAACCATAACTGTAAACTGGTTTCTTAAAACAACACACAGAGAATTTGCTTCAGGGGGACTTTTCCCCTGTATCTGAGCTAGGTACCCAAACTTTGGGACCATACACACTGTCCTACTAAGTGATTGGCAGTACAACCCTCATGCAGAAGCGTGTTCTCCAATGTGAATTGTGCACGCGGGGTGTCGTAGAAGAGGAGGTTCCTCCCCAATTGGATAATCGTGGTTCACCTTCCTCTTCTCCGACCTCCCAGTGTGGCAACTTGAATGTTTCACAGTGCTTGAAATTCCTACAGATTTGGGCATCCTATCTGATCGGGAGAGAAAGAGCCTGGATTAATCTTTCCCCATGCTCCCCTGTCGTCATATACATTACTAAACACACACCCCACATCTCTCCAAATGTTAGATGACATGACACCAGCTGCTACCCCCCCAGAAGTACCACCCCTTGTATCCAAGCCCTCGCCCCCTGTCTCTCAGCATAAGACCTTCCCTGATTTATTTCACTATCAGCTTCAAACTTTTACCCTTCATAATTTTTTATCAGGCTTAAAACAGTGATAAACAGTTCAAGGTTATATACTCCAACAGCAGTACTAATGTGATGACCTGTCATGCAGCACTAATCAGGCTTTAACCTGACTATCATGATGTTCCAGCTTGAAAGTTCATACAGTAAGTGCAAAAGGGTTATTCACCACAGGGTTCCGGCCCTTTGCCATGAAGACATCTGCCGCACGCTGAGTTTACCACCTCCATTGTTCCATGTGCATAGATGTGATCAGCTCCCCCACAGCCTGCATACCACAGGGGAGAATTTCTCCATCCCTAGCGGGGCGGTAGCATAAGCCGACCAGGGGTAGAAGTCTTGTTCTGCAGCAGACCTAAGAATGCTAGTTCCCTGTGGGGTGGGTGGAAAAGAACATCCACCGTCTCTACAGATAGGCTACTCACTGCATTGCACTGGGACACCCCCAACTGGTATTGAACTCGATGCATGTCCATACTCGAGAAGGGTTCTTTCTCGCCACTGGGGTTCTGGGCATTGGGCCGGACAGGGGAGAATTGCTCCACCCCCCCACCCAAAAATAGAGGTAAAGTCATGGGATTAATTTTCGCACCAGAATATCTGTTTTCTGGGGTATCAACCTGGCCATCCTGACCCTAAGAAAACATAGGTATGGAAGGCGGCTAACTTCCTAACAGCCATGTGCAGGCCCCACCGTGGCACTTCAAACAAAAATACTTGGGCGGAATTGAGGTAAACTTCTGGCTAAACAGCATTTCTTTTCCTGGTAGAGCCATGGTACTTAAGATTTTTGCTTACCTCTCAAGGATTTGCATAACTGACTTGTGAAACAACTTGCCATCCAGCCCTGGTCCCACTTTGCCAGCAGCCCTGTTTCCCCTTTTTCCTGATTCCCAAGTATGGTGCAGGATGAAATGCTCATTCAGGTCCTGTTCGATACTGAGAATTGTGATGCCTGCTTTTTGCAAAGGTTTCATTGCCTGTTCCAAGGAGTCATGCAATTTCTGCACTTTGGGCCACTGGACGATTGATCTGGCTGGATATCTCAGCTGCACTCTCATACTTTTCTCTTTTAGTTGTTTAATCATGTTCAACACCTGTTTTCTTTTTTGCATGGTGACCGTTGGGTAATTCTGGTTGACATACAATCATTTTCCATTTGGATTAAGGTCTTTTTTCTCCCATGCCTTCCTTAAAATAAGCTCTTTTGTGGGGAACCAGTTGAATTTCGCCAGTAGTGAACGAGGAGGTGCTCTGGCCTTAGGTTTTGTCCCGAGCGCTCTGTGAACTCTCTTCAGTTCGAGGGGTTCAGATTCTGGGATTTCAAGATCTTGCTGCAGCCATAATTTGGCAAACGTGGCAGGGTCATCCTGTTCACACCCCTCCGGTAGTCCAAAGATCCTGATGTTTTCCTTCTTCCCCGGACCTCCGAGTCCTCTGCCTGTTGGGTTAGTTCCTTCTCCCACCGCAGCAAGTACATCACCACATGGCTAAGTTTAATGCAGTCTTCTTGGACAGAATTTAAGCCACTCTTGACCTTCTCAGTTCTGCTGTCTAACTTTCTGAGATCTTGCTTGATGTCAGAGACATTGGAGTGTATGAGATGGAGCATCTTCATGATATTAGCCAATATGGCTCAACTGTCCACCGAACTGCTGCGGGAGATGGAGTCCTTCTTCCCAGCCAGTCCTACAGCCGACTCTGACACCCACGATGGGGAGCAACTGGAGCTATGTTTGGGTTTGTTTTTCCTAAGATTGCTGCTTTTTTCCTTGCCTCTACCCCACGGTTTTGATTGCTGTTGCTTTATATTATGTTGAGCTGTCAAATTTCACTG
Source organism: Neoceratodus forsteri (assembly GCA_016271365.2). NCBI lineage: Eukaryota > Metazoa > Chordata > Ceratodontiformes > Ceratodontidae > Neoceratodus > Neoceratodus forsteri. The sequence continues at coordinate 757,975,514 of CM057455.1, read as the reverse complement.
GAAATTCTGCCTCTGAATGGTGATGCCCACCAATTTTGTTGCCATCAAAGTGGGAGCTGAGATTCAGGCAGCCATGGCACTCAGTGACATCACCGGAAGTCCCCTAATGTATCCGTTTTAGTGTTAAGGTGATCTTCTCTAGCCTTTGTGATAACTGATAATGGAATAACTCTATGTGCCTCTGTGAGAAAAAATCTCACTCAAAAGGCTATGAGAAAGCTAGCCTGGTGGTGCTGAGGGTTGAGGCACTGGATGCCACACCTCATGCCACATCGGTGACCCAGGTTTGGAAATGGGCCTGGGACACTGAGGGTCAGCAGGGGAGAGAGAGGATTAAGTATCTGTAGGACTGCTCTCCTCTGTCTGGTGAAGGGGACTAGTCATCCCACCCGCTGACTGCCCTCTAGCAGTGGCCGGAGGGCAGTAAGGGTTGGGAGGCTCAGAAGCCAATGTGATTACATTGGAGAGGGAGAAAACAGAAAATGGCTGGGGCTCCACGGATCCGTGGTGGCCTGACCACTCCGGTGAAGTCTGTCCCCCCACCACCAGATATGACATACTGGGTGTCAGGGGACCATCAGCACCTCCCACCCGGCCCTGCTGCAGAGGGGGAATCTGCAGAGGAACCTCGAGGGCAGATAAGCTGGGGGTCGGGCCGGAGGATGTACCCCCTGGGGGGTCATAGTCCCGTGGAGCTTGCGGCAAGGATGTAAATAGTAATAAAAAAACGGCTATGTGGAGCAGTGCTCATGGTGCTCATGCTGGGAAGTTCCATAGAAATTCTTTAAACACACAAGTACAAATCTCCCAGATGAGATATACCTGCATAAGCAGAGTGTGGGCATGAAATTCAAAAAACAATCAGTTTTCAACAAACTGTTGTGAGTAGCTTGACATTAAATAGAGAATAATGAATAGACGACTGTGTGTTATGATGTTTTTTAAACACCTGAGCTGTGTGATGACCCATAAACCTCGAGAGCAAAGCTTGAGAGGTTTATGTACCATCAAATACAGAAGGTTTGCAAGAAAGCTTCATAAGCACCCAGTCACTAATGTTTTTAATTTTTTATAATAACTGATGCGTCGACATGAGCACAAAAATCAAGTTTTCCAACAGGGAAAATGCACAGCATACTCAGTTATTACAGCGTTTGATCACACTGATAATCAGAGTAATAAAGGAGTTCACCAGTTATTATTCAGTCTTTACACTTACTTGGCCGTAGCTTCACCTTTTGTTGATACTGGGGCTCTGGTAGCAGAATGGTGTGTGCAAGTATTTTTTTGTTTGTGGGATTTCATTTTATAACCCACAAAGAAGAACTATAATGTGAAGTATCAGACATTTCCTGGTGATCCTCCAAAGTCCGGGCATAACCTTCACATAGTCAAATTAGCAGTCAGCAAATCAAAAGTACAGCATGTAAAAAAGGCAGAGAAATACTGAGTGCTGAAAAAATAGCCAGACAATAAAACACTTAAACCTCCATGGCAACATCTGAGTGAAACATCCCAGTGCTTCACCTGACTGATTTCTGATCTGGATTTTTTTTCACATATGACGTGTACTGTATATCCTGACTTTGGAAACTCAGCAATAAAAGGGTTGATACTTTACAGCACATTTCTTTTATGTGGGTTATCAATGCATTCCCCTGCAAGTGTATTACCTTTCTATGTGTACTGTACTCATAGGTTGGTCTCTGGCCTCCTGTTCATGGTATTAGCCCAGGTTCCTGGTGCGGGACTAAAACCCATAACCTTCTGATCACTGGGTTTCCTCACTTACTAGCAATTTGTCTTATACAGTACAACATAAACTACAGTGGAAATGAAAAAATGTTCTTCACTTGGGATTGTGACAGAGTCAAGGCTTGTGACGAGTTGGTCAGGGGATTAGTGGTCAGCGAAACTGCCATGAGAAAGCACTCTTGCTTAGTTTCCGTTAAAGAAATAAACAGGGCATCCTAGGAATTTAAAATATCTAGGTACTGTATAGAAGAAAACAAAAAAGCCCTTACCTGTTATTCTGTTGCACACACCCTGCTTTCCTTTATTCTGCTACTATGTGTTCCGTGATCACAGCAGGACTGTACAGATGTGTGCCTGTATTTTATTTTAGTATAATTTGTATAGTTTGCATGTAGAAAATTGCAGGGAGTCCTGCAAAGCTGTTGTTCAAAGTTTAATTTATAAAACCTTTAAAGGGATGCTAGCACAATTAGTGCCCAGCACAGTGTTTGTTCGGTGTTGTATACTGTACATTATATAATGAGGTATGAAAATCCAGCAACCTCATTGGTCAAAAACACATCATATGACCATGATAAATTCTCCAGTATACCCACTGTAAAAGTTTTATGTCACTATAAAAACAAAAATTAAAGTTGAACATTGTATAATAGCAATATACCATGACATGGAGTGGGTATATGAGTGGATTTACCACTTCTGGTGTGGTTAAGTCACTCAGCTGCGCCTCGTGAACGAACCACACCAGGCGTGGTAAATTCACCAATATACCCACTCCCTGTCATGGTATATTGCTTAAGTATGTATACATCTCAAATGCTAAGTACAAAAATACTCCCTTCCCTCACTACATAAAACAGTATAAGAAAGAGCACAAAGCTGTATAAAAGTACTAAAACAGACATCAATCAATCATCAGTCAATCAGTCAATCACTTTATTTAACCAGGCATAAACACCATTGAGCAAGTTCATTTTCAAGGTGGTCCTGGGCATTAATACAATACAGTACACTTCATAAGATTACAATTACGGTGGACAGCAGTGCAAAAAAAAAAAAAAAAAGCACCGCATTTTAAAACCTTTGTTTCATGGGATACCTGTGTCCTTTGCTGGACCTGAGGTGCTCCTATAGGTGCCTGGAGCCATTCCTTTGCCCTAGTTATATGCCTATGCAAATTAAGCACTGCTTGAAGGATGAGTTAGAGGTGGGGTTCAGAGGTTCTTGGGCAGAGTATTTCCCCTAATTATCCTTAAGCGCATATCCTTGGGACCACCAAAAAGTATGCATTTAAGTGGGCTACTGTATGTGTCTATCCAGTCTTGTATTCTTTTAATGGTGGACGCAACTTGCAGTATGTGCCAGTGGGTTGGGTAGGGAAAAGTAATGCCACTAGCACTTAAATGCTTCTTTGATTGGGATAATGTGATTTGGGACCTACAGTGTCATTTTTTGATCTTATTCCTGTGTGAGGGAGGGTGCTTCTGTGATTCATGTAAAGTTCTTTATGACATTCTGGGACATTCTTTGGTTTGATTTCTGTGTAAGGGAGAATGATTCTGGTAAAGTGCCTCTGTAACAATGAAGGCTTTTACACTACTGGATCTGCAGTGGTGCAGATCAGTTGCACTGGTGCAAATCCGGCAGTGTGAAGAGATGCCAGAATATTGCAAGCAACTCCGCTGTGGCAAAACACATTCCCTGGCTTGTTGGGTATGCAGAACAGAGTGCACCAGTGCAGGTGTTTTTTTGCAAGCATATAAAAACACTGCTTTGACTGCACCGGTGCACTCCTATTCATGAAACCCTCCACCAGAAATCCCCCCAACACCTGAAGGTCATTGGGAATGTAGTAAAGCCCCAACATGTAAAAGAAAATGGCAGCAGTGCAAGTGGAGCAGAGCATGCCGATTCAAGTCAGCAACTGCTCTAGCTCAGTGTCATGTAAAAGCAGCTATAGTGTGAGGGAGGGTGCTTTTGTGACTTGGGTTTGATGGTTAAAAGGATGAAATAGATCATTAACAACTCAGTTTCAATAGGTCAGCTCATTAACAGATAATTATGAGTTAATTAGTAAGGCAGCTGCAGGCAGTGCCAGTAAAATTGGGCCAGTCATTCCACATTTAAACAGCAAAACTGAAGCAAAAAGTATGTATCTGAAAGGGATCCTTTATGCATTTAATAGGTCTATTTTACATACAGTAGGAAGTACAGGGAAAAATTGGGACTTGGAAATTCTATGTGTTTACGTGATCTATGCTTTTATTAGGTAGGAGTTTAAGTGGAATGCATTGTATACATGTCTGCTTAAAAAGCCACTAGTGCATCAAGATGAACTTTAAAAAACATAATATGTGGACCAAAAGTAGCTTATATTTCTCATTAGCGCTGTACTTCTTATCCTCATTATTTCTTACTGAGATCATTTCTATGATAACACAATGGCTGTTCCTTGAGGCTTCATCAGTTAGTATTACTTTTTCCCAACCTGATGCCATAATAGGCTAATTTTGACATCACAGTTATCCCTATGGCAGCAGACTGTGACATCACAACAGAACATTATAATTTCAAGTAGGGTATAAGCTACAGAGGCATGTGAAATGTAAGGGATAAGGATCTTGTTTTGTGGGAATTTGTTCAGTTTTGTAGGAATTTGTTGAGTAATAGATACATACATAGATACACAGAAATGTGGCAGCAGAAAAGGACCACCAGGGCTACCTAGTCTGCCCACTTTGCCTAGTTATCTGCTAGGACATGTCCTTTCCTCAACCCACCAACCCCACCTTTAATAGTCCCTTGTGTCTGTCCCATGTTCTTTTGAACCCTCCCACTGTTGTTTCTCCAAACAACTCCTCAGGGAGCCTATTCCAAGTATCCACCACCCTCTCTCTGAAATAGTACTTCCTAAGGTTCCCCTCGAACTGCTGTCCCCCCCCAAAATCTGAAATCCATGGCCCCAAGTCTTCTGATTTCCTTTCAGTTGGAAGATGCTTTCCACTGGCACTTGGTTTATACCTCCTAGGTACTTGAAAGTCTCAATCATGTTCCCCCTTTGCCTCCTCTGCTCCAGGGAGTACATGTTCAGTTCTGTTAACCTTTCCTAGTAGAATAGGTGGCTGAGCCCCTTTACCATCTTTGTTCACCTCCTTTAAGCATGCTCCAGGCTCCCCACATCCTTTTTGAGATATGGCCTCCAGAACTGGACCCCATATTACAGATGCAGCCTAACCAGATGGATGTATAAGGGCACTATGACCTCCCTCCTCCTAGTGATTCCTCTCCTGGAGAGGGAGAGGAGAGATCCATAGAAGATATATGAAATGCAAGCTGAATTGTGTCCAAATATTATGTTTTTTAAAGTTTTTCCAAAGGCGTCAGCTGCTCTTTGAGTATGTCAACCACTATGCATGTGATATTCTTGTGTATTGTAAATGAAAACTGTGTCATTATACAAATATATAATAAGTTAATGTGTAGATCGTGTAATAGCAGGCATAGGCTATAACCCTCCCCACCACACACATACACACTCAGCAGCAGTGAAGTTTAGTAATAACCATTTTGTCCACGTGAAGTAATGCTTTCCACTAAGTTGCATTTAAACCAAGACAAGCCTCAAGTATCAGCCAGAACTAAGATGATTCTAATAAAGTAACAGTTTAATGTTCTGAATATCTGCTTCTGACCTTGCTGAAACTCTTATCACTGACATCAACAATGACGCCTAACAATTTCTCTCATACTACATATGCTGTAGTGAGAAATAAAACATATTTTCACTGGGGATGGAACCCAAGTCCATTTTAACTACTGCTTTGGTGCTCTACCACTGTATACTAATGTTCCACATAGTGAAACAAAAGGTTTCTTGACAAGAAACCCATGCAATGAGAATTCGCGTTATGCACTGAGCACAGGCTCCTCCCCCATACACAGCTGCAATGGAGTTCCATAATGAAGATTGTGCCGACTTGAAGTAACACTTCCCACTAAGCTGATTTCCTAGACAAGTGACTGCAACAAAGTAACATTTTAATATTCTGAAATTCTGCTTCAGACCTCAATGAAACTTTTATCACTGAAATCAGCAATGATATCTAACAATTTTTGTCATACTAAATAAATTGTAGTGAGATAGAACAAATGTCCTTTATTGGTGATCAAACCCAGGCCTCTTTCAACTACTGTCTTGGTGCTCTACACTGTGTGCAAATGTTCCGCATGGTGAAACAGGTTTCTTGACAAGAAACCCATGCAGTGAGAATGCACACCCTGCATTGTGTGCAGACACCTTCCCATACACATCTGCAGTGGAGTTTATTAGTGAACACTGTGAAAATTTGAAGTAATGTTTCACACTAAGTTGCATTCAGACTTAGAAAAGCTTCAGTGTCAGCCGGAACTAAGTTGAGTGCAACAAGGTAACAGTTTAACATTCTGAATGTCTGCTTTGAACTTTGCTGAAACTCTTGTCAGTGGCATTAGCAATGACATCTATAAATTTCTCTCACACTAGATAAATTGTAGAGAGAAATAAAAAAATGTTGTTCACTCTTGATCGAATGTCTTGGTGCTCTATGTATAGCACAGTGGTTTAAGGCTCTGAGCTGCAAATCTGGTGACATCCAGCAGACCAGACCTGGGTTTTAATCCCACAGCTTCCACTTGCATACTGTGTGGCCCTGAGCAAGTCACTTAACTTTCCTCTGCTCCCAGGTCAGTGGTTCAAGGCTCTGAGCTTCAAATCTGGTGACATCCAGCAGACCAGACCTGGGTTTTAATCCCACAGCTTCCACTTGCATACTGTGTGACCCTGAGCAAGTCACTTAACTTCCCTGTGCTCCCAGATCACACATGTAAAACAGCTTTCAGCTTAGTGTGCTACTCTTGGTTAAACAACTTAAAAAAAAAATCACTGTGCTAATGTTCCACATGGTGAAACAGAAGGCTTCTGACAACAAAGCCTTGAAAAGAGAACACTCATCATGCACTGAGTGCAGACACCCCTCCACAACATCATACTAGGATTCATACTAGGAAAATACAGATGTACAGAAGGCTTAGAAGTCCATAATTATACATCCCCTGCCATAGCAGGGATAATGCCTTCCCGTAGAGTTAAGTAAGAAATCATAATAATAATAATAATAATAATAATAATTTTATTGGTAGTGCGCCTTTCCAAAACCAAAGCGCACAGCAATAGATTGAAACAACACTTAAAACACTCAATACCAAACAAATTACGACATAAAAAGATAATAGCGTACAGATTCATATTAAATCAAATAGTATAGGCACGATTCCACAGATAAGTCTTTAAGGCCCATTTAAATCCTTCCACGGTCATGCACTCCCATAGCTGATGAGGTAGAGAATTCCAGAGAGCTGGGGCCACGTACATAAATGCTCAGGCCCCAGAAGATTTTAAAGAAGCCCTTGGGATGTCTAGCAACCCTTTATCAGCCGAGCGGAGCAATCGCCCTGGGCAGTAAGGAATGAGAAGCTCTTTCAGGTAGTCCAGGCCCTGTCCGTGTAGCACCTTATAAGTCAGAAGTATGACTTTAAAGGTGATTCCGCCACTGCGCTGGCAGCCAGTGTAGATCACACAGCACTGAAGAAATATGACATGAACGAGAAGTTCCGGTCAGTAACTGGGCTGCAGCATTCTGCACTAGCTGGAGGTGGTGGATATCAACCCCTGGTAGTCCTAGGTACACGGAATTGCAATAATCCAGGCATGAGGACACAAAGGCATGGATCGACATAGGGAGATCACAGAATGGAACAAGGCGTTTAACCCTAGAGATGTTCCTCAGATGACAGAAAGAGGATTTGATGTCTGTCGACACCTGAGATTGTAGTGTAAGCCCTTCATCAAAAGTCACCCCCAGGTTTCACAGCAATTCAGAGGTAAGGAATGGCACACCCCAAGATAAAGTCCCAAAGGTGAACCTGCCCTCAACCTCTCTATCCAGTGCCCCGGGCTCACAACAAGCACCTCAGTCTTTTCCGAGTTCCACTTCAGCCAGCTTGAATTCATCCAATCCTGGATTTCGAGTAGGCAATTGTTAAATACCGAGGGAGCTCTATCCTTGTCAGGTGCAAAAGAGAGGTAGAGCTGGATATCATCAGCATAGCAGTGAAACCTCAGCCCATACCTTCTTACAATGTCTCAGAGGGGGAGCATGTACACTGCGAACAACATGGGGGACAACACCGAACCCTGAGGAACCCTACATGTCAGAGAGACTGGGTCATAAGAATAAATCCCTTACCCCACCCTCTGAGTTCTGCCAGTGAGGAAAGATATAAACCAACTGAGGATTGTACCTGACAGGCCACAGATGAACCTCATGTGGCCAAGAAGCACCCCATGGTCCATGGTGTCAAATGCTGATGAGCGATCTTGAAGAACCAAGATGGAGCGGTTCCTCCAATCTCTTGCCATCAGGAGATCATTGAGCACCCGAACCAGCACTGTCTCTGTACTGTGTCTCTTATGAAAACTGGATTGGAGAGGTTCACAGATGTCATGGATGGTCAAATGGTTCACCAGTTGTAGGGCCACTACTTTCTCAACCACCTTCCCAATAAAGGAAAGGTTAGAGATTGGTCTGTAGTTGGCTGGACAGTCTGGGTCCACAGAAGCTTTCTTCAGGAGAGGTGTCACCACTGCCTCCTTCTGGGAGCTAGGAAACTCACCTGTCTCCAAGGAGCACCAGACTATCTGTGCAAGGACTGGGCCAATGATATCACTACAACTCATAACCAGGGTAGTTGGCCAGAATCCAAACTACAGCACATAAGGTGCATACCCTGGACAATCCACATGACCGCCAAGAACTCCGTCCAGTCAAAGGTACTCCAGGAAAACTGAAGGACAGTGACCGAGTGCAACACCCATAGAGTGTGTTGGTAGGAGCCCACCCTGTCAACCACCTTAGCTGCAATGAATCGAGCAAGCTCATCACACTCCACTTGCAAAAAGGCTTTTCAAATCTGCAGATAGGCTGGGTTGCACAGTCTGTCCACAGTTTGTAAGAGCTGGGATGGTCGATTCTGAACTGCCACAATCTCCCCAGATAGGAACTCTGCCTTCTTACAGGAGATTGCAGATTGATGAAGATGATAATGATCCATCAATCTAAGGTGGTTGGCATCATGGGTGGATTTCTGCCAGCAACGCTCTAACCTTCACCCTATTTGCTGCAGCTCCCTCAGAGTCCCATCAAACCAAGGGTGAAGGGATAGAGGGTGAACTCAGATAGGAACAATGATGTCCAGAGTGGCAGAAAGGACCTTAATATAGGCCATCACTAACACCTCGTGGTCATTGTTTGCCTCAGGAAGAACTGATATGTCAAGCACCACCCCCAGGCCTTCAGATCTTATATCTCATAAAGGGTGGTGCCTGACCATCTCCACAGGGGTAGGCCGAAGCAGTGGGGCATGAAAACTGAAACCCATGGTGCAGTGATCGGACCATCTAACAGGTTCCACTCCCAAGTTCAAGGCCTCGATCCCCAGGAGAAAGACTAGGTCAAGAGAGTGACCATGTTTGTGTGTAGCAGTGGTAACAATCTGTGTAAGGCCCAGAGATAACATCAGCTGGAGGAAGTGCTGACCAAATTGTGAGAGTTCATCATCGACCCAGGTGTTAAAGTCCCCCCAGGACCATCAGTCTAGGAAACTCAAACGCCATGTCGATGACAAAGTCTGCCACTTCCTGAAGGAAATGCTTCTCATCCCCAGGTGGCCTTTAGATGAGAGCAATCCAATAGCCTACACCTGCTACTACTGTACACTCAAATGACACAGCCTCCTCAACTGGTACATCCATGAGGCCCATCTTGAAACAGACCACAATCCCTCCCCCCTGCGATCCAGTCTCGACGGTGTATCATTGAGTACCCAGCAACCATTGCGGCCTCTAATATAGGGCCAGAGTTCTCATCCAACCAGGTCTCAGTGATGCAAGCCAGGTCAACTGTCCCAACAAGATCTGCAATAATTTCAGTCTTGTTTTTAAGAGACCTGGCATAACATAACACCACCCATGTAGGATGGACTTCTCTGCCCGCCCGCACTTCCTGCCACCTGCATCGGTAGTGCCCTTGGGTATCGGTACCAGACATAGAAAACCATGATCCAGGTTCCATTTCACCCCAGGGCATCTTCTGGTTTTCACTACCCCAATGCGATGGCCCCGCTCACTCACCTTCCACCGTTTGTATCTCCAACCCCACCCCGGGTGAACAATACCCAGCGCTCTACAATGCTGGTAAGTTGTAAACTTCAATGGGGGGAGATAAAAGGGTGGAGGTCATGACAGGTGGAGGATAAATAGCGCATGACCATGGGGGAAGGCCCTCTATACATATCAATAAACACCAGGCCACTACCCACAAAAAAAACAAAAAAAACAATCCCAATCAAATAAATACTAATCTATAAAATAAATTCAAAAAAGATTCAACAAAAACAAATTCCAAAATTCCCACTAACAACAGCCAATATATAAAACAAACTATATAAAATAAGTAAAAAATAGACAATACCGTCATTAAATCCAGGATAGCAGTTTAAAAGGAGCAGAGTCAGTGAAAATTTTGCTGATACGTCTTTAACACTACAACAAAAAAAAGCCATCTCAAGTGAAATTCCAATTTTTCAGGTCCCGATGGACCTCTCACCCCCAAAAAGACTGAAAATCCTTGGGAACTCACACCTTCCAAACAGACAGATACCAGTGTCTTAATGGTTTCTCCAGCCCCCCTGCAAACACTCTCACTGAAGAGGGGGCTTACTGAAATTAGTCCAACTGCTTCACCAATCTTCAGACACTCTCAGTGCCCGAGTTTAAAAGCCAACATAAGCCACTCTCACTGCCTTTTTAAATAAAGTTAAAGTTCTGACCATAATTTGAAGAAGGAGGGAGGGTCCAAAAGGGTCCTCTACCATAAATCCATCGCTCTGAAGCCAGAAGTAGGCCCCAAAAAATCTTAATGGGCAGCCGACCAAGGTCTACGACTGCTGCTATGGGTCATCGAGTTTTATTTTAAAATTACTGAAGGAGCCAACTTCTACAGCATCCTCTGGAAGAATAATAATTCATAGAAGTTTAGTAATGAACATTTTGCCAGCTAGAAGTAATACTTTCCACCAAGTTTAATTTGAACCTAGACAAGCCTCAAAGTATCAGCCAGAACTAATTAAATAAGTTGAATGCAACAAAGTAATGGTTTTATATTCTGAAAGTGTGCTTTAATTTTTGCTGAGAATCTTAGCACTGACAGCAATTTTATCTAACAATTTCTCTCACATTACATAAACTGTACTGATATCAGCAATCTTATCTAACAATTTATCTCATATTACATAAATTTTATTAAGAAAAAAGATGTTCTCGGAGGATCAAGCCCAGGCCCCTTCAACTACTGTTTTGGTGTTCTACCACTGTGTGCTAATGTTCCACATGGTGAAATAGAAGGTTTCTTGACAAGAAACCCATGCAGTGAGAATCCATATCTTGCACTGAATGCAGATCCCTCCATAACAGCTGCAGTGGAGCTTAGTAACAAACTTGTAATGATAAAGAAAACCTGTAGTGCCCTCATGGCCATAATCCTGGTCATCTCTTCCACAATCTGTCCTCCCCTTTGCACCTATCAACCACTCACTCAGCCAGAGCAGGCGATAACATTTTAACAAACGGGTAGGTTTCCAAGCTGTATACTAAAATTTAAAGAACTGCCTGGAAAGGATTCAAAATAACTTACCTTTACCTATGCATACTGCCACTTTAAGTCCATAATTATTTTTCTCTGTATTGTCCTTGCTTCTGTGCTGACTGATATCAACTCTCCTAGTTGGGCTTCTTTTAATGATGCTCTCATACTACTATGGGGAAGGACAAAGGAAACATTTTTAATGAATTGAGTTTAAGGGAAAGCAATGAATACAAGGCAGGGGCCTTCAAATCTATATTTAATATGGTCATCCACTTTTGAGAAATGGAATTTAAAACATACTATGACTGAATGAATAAACTTCTAGGTCAGAGACAATGCACCTTTTCTGTTATATATTTGCTTGTCATTAGTGTGGTAGAATGGTGTGCTCAGTATGAAGTGTTTCAAAGCTCAAAGTTGCACTCTGCTGAGCAGGGGTGCTAAGCTCTCCAGGATGTGATCTTAAGTGCATACAACAACCTATAATGGAGCATGTCCTTGATATGTTACTGAAATTTACAATGGAGCCATTGATGATTGTCTTCACATCCCACAAAAGAACTTAATCCTGATCTCACCTTCAGTCACATGTAGAGCTTGAAGGATGTTGTATAACACAAAATAAAACTATGATGTAATAAAATGCATACTGAAATGACCTATCTCTAAAAATGTTTAAATGTGAAGTTCAATACAATCAACCACCTAGTAGATCTGATTGGTGGTGTTAGAAAATGTGGTCCTAAATGATAGATGTGAGTTTATTCTTGTTATATATTCATGTTATAGATTATTATTCTTTGCATATTAATGGCAAGGAATTTAACAATGATCACATATTCACAGTGCTATTCAAAACTTAAGCAATAAGGCATGACAGGGTGTGGGTTGTGCTGGGATAACCTCACACCTGGGTGGTTGAGCACAATGCCGCAGGCCAAGTGTGTCCAACATCCCAGAAATGAGGTTATCCCAACACAACCCACACCCTGGAGTGCATTATTGCTATTATACAATGGCTCATTGTTATACAAAATAAAAAAAATAATTTTAAATGTTTTTTAGTAGATTTTTAGTGAGGCAGTGTATCTTAGTTTATTAAGAGAAGAGCAAAAAAAGCTCAAGCTCATCAATAACAAGAGCAAAAAAAGCTCATGTTCATCAGTGACAGTGAGATTGTACTGGGATAACCTCACTGTGCCAGGGACACACTGACCAATCAGAGTCCAGGAAATGTTCTTGCCATTGTATGAATTAGCTTTAACACTGGTTAGGTTTACATGTCCAATGATAAATGATGTGCCCCTGGTGCATATGAAGTCAAGCATTCTCTAGAGAAAACCTTCATGCTTTAATGCAAATTTTTTCAGTAAACTTTCATTTTAGTCTGATTGGGTTCATCTCACCTCCAAGCTATCTGCTTTGTTATAAGTCAGAATAACAGAGTGTGTTGCTATTTCTTGCATGACACTACTAATTTGTTGTCGCTGAAGGACAAAAGACTGATGCCCCTGTCTCCTCAAATGGGATGGTACATATAATAACATATGTCAATATGCCTTCTCGGCTCCTCAACTCAAACATCACTGTCAACTTCACAGTGACCTTGGTTGGCTCTCTTCCTCTGCTAGCTGGCAATACTACCTTGGCTTACTCATTGATTCGATCACCCGGCCATCACACCCCACTATCACTCTCGGCGCTGCTAGTCCCCAAACCTCATCCCATAGTCTGCAATCTGCTGATAAATCTTTATTACATGTACCTAGGTGTTGCACAAGCAAAGGAAATGATGCATTTCAGCATGCTGCACCATAGCTGTGGAATGCCCTGCCCCTTGACCTTAGACTATCCAACTCCCATCGCTGCTTTAAGAGAGAACTGTGCCTAAATCTATCACTTGCAAAAACATGCACCTGCTTTGACCCTACCTAACATCTGCAGGCCTGCCTCTAAAATGCTCCTGACTTTGCCTCACACCACTCCCTATTGCCTCCTAATCCCTGCCCCGTTCCCTGTTTTTCCACAGCTACAGCCTGATTGTCATCTCCTTTCTCTCCACGGATACACCTATGAACTGTCTGCCCACCTCTTTTCCTTCTTCCCACTCTGACCCCCTTGCACTGCTATGTCATTTATTGTATTCCTATACAACCCTGTTTGTAAATCCTTTTGTTGAACTGTTTTTCTGATTTCTTACACATTGTATAAGTCAAATGTTTGCCTGCTCTGTGGTCTTATATACTATATTTGTTCAACTTAATGTGATGAATGCACTTATGAATTGTTACTCTGTATGTTTCGACATGGTTGTACTCTCTCAGGTCATGCTTGAAAATGGTCATTTCATGGCTAGTATATTTACCCAGTAAACAAAAACTAAATAAATACATACAGTACAAAGGTTTAGAAGGCATGCTCACAACCTATATTACCAATTTGTTGTCACCAATCAACTCAAGATATTCTCTTAGAAGCACTGCTAGCCTAACTTTCTCAACACCTAAATTCCAGAACTAATTTTGGTAAACAGTCTTTCAAATGCTCTGCTTCAGCTATGCAAAAATTTACATACAGGGCCCAATATTCAAACATGCACCTGGCAATGGTGTAAGTGGATGCACAGTGCAACAGAGATGCACTGGAGCAACAGAAGGACATATTCAAAAGAGATTTGCCATGGCGCATCTCTTCTGAGTATAGCAAGCAATGTGCACGGCACAACTACAATGCACCAGCGCATCTCCCCAGCCAAGTCAGAATACCAGGACTGGGACTGTTCCAGAGCGCCTGTAGCTGTGCCATGTGCAAAGTCCAGACATTCAGACCTGGATATGCAAATGAGGCCATTATGCATGCATGCATGCATGGCACAAATGGGGCCATTTGCATGTCATTATGGCCCTATTTGCATGTGTTGTGCAGGGCCAGCTGGCGAAATGTACCTAGTACCCTGCACAGCATGCAGTACCCCCTCCACAACCTGTAACCCTGAGTGCCGAATCACCACTGTCCACAGATCCCTGGCAGTCCAGTGGTTCCCCCCACCCATACTGTACCGCTGATGATTGTTTTAAAATATAATACATTACCCTGGTGGTCCAGTGGGTCCCCACATCTCTCCTGTACCTCCAGTCACTGACTGTAGCAGTCTGTATAATCCCTGGTAGTCCAGTGGTACCCCCCACATCACCTGTATCCGCAATCACCACCATATCAATCAAACAGATTGCCCTGGTGGTCCAGTGGAGTCCCTCACCCCCCACCCACAGGACTCCCACCCAGCCCCCTCATCATCAGCGGGCAGCATACCTGCCCACATACCACCATGACTGCCCACGAATGACACAGTATGTACTGTAAGCTCATTCAATCCCATTGTGGACCAATAGGCTTGCAGTGCATACTGTAATACATCACAACTTTGTGAATGAATGACTTCATTCACAAAGTTGTGAAGTAGTACAGTATGCAAGCTGTCATTCATCGGGCAGCCACGGTGGTATGTGGGCGGGTATGCTGTCTGCCAATGATGGGGGTGAGCTGTGGGTCCTGTGTGGGTGGGGGAATGGGGGGACCCACTGGACCACCAGGACAATCTGTTTGATTGATATAATGGTGATCATATATACGGGCAATGTGGGTGGGTACCAGTGGACTACCAGGGATCATACAGACTGCTACAGTCGGTGATTAGAGGTACAGGAGGGAAAGAGAGACCCACTGGTCCAACAGGGTTATGTATTATATTTTAACATGGCAATCTGCCATACAGTACAGGTAGATGGCACCACTGGACCACCAGGATCATTTCTTTAATGGTAACACGGTGAGCAGTGCTATGGGGGGGGGTCCACTAGACTACCAGGGATCCATAATACATTTTCTATGGTGATTGTTGGGTCAGGATGGGGAGGGGGTACCACTAGACCACCAGGGACATATGTGGGTGCTTGTCCATGGTGTTCCAGGGGATTGCCACCCATGGTTGGCTGTGTTGCACACTGCACTACAGCAGCATGCCTGTGGGTGGCAGCCACTTGAGCCTTGTTTTATGGGCTTAACTTTGCGCTCAGTTATGCGGCACATCTCCGGGTTATGCCTGCATATACATGGGCATGCCCCCTAGAGTTGTGCCACATACATTATCTTTGTGCCCTGGCACATTGGGAATCGCTCTGTGCAATTCACCCTTTGAGTATTGCCCCAGGGCGCAGTTCTGGGGTTGTGCTGTTGCAATTCTGTTGCGCCAAGTGCAACCCCTTTGAATGTCTAGCCCACAGTGTGCAGTTGAGCATACTATTTACTTATGCAGCATTACTGGAAATCTAGGTGTGCAAACACTGAGGCAAGGGCTACCCCAAAGGGCACTGACTGGGAAGCCAAGTTTCAAAAAAATACAAAATCATACATACTCCCAAGTTGGCTGCCCGACCAATGCTCTTTGGATAACCCTTGCCTCAGTGTTTGCTCACTAAGGTTCTTTGTCTTTTAGCTTGTTTTTGGTTTTTATTAGGCTCACCAAAACCCAACCCAGATAGACCAACTTAGGATAGCTGGTTCATTCCACTGGGGTGTCATGCAGACGAGGCACACTAATGAGTCCTGGTAGGATGAAACATGTATTTGTCTTCTGTTGGCACCCTTTTCTGACTGTGTGAGAGGCCTTTTAACACCATGCATTTCTGCTTAAAGTTGAACCAGCATAATATTTTGTGGTGATTTGCATATACAGCCCATGATGCTTTGCATTAAGGGGTTTTGTGTGATTTTGTATTTCTTTGAAACTTGGCTTCCCGTCCAATGCCCTTTGGGGTAACCCTTGCCTCAGTGTTTGCACACTAAGGTTCTTTGTCTTTTAGCTTGTTTTTTGTTTTTATTAGGCTCACCACAACCCATTCCAGATAGACCATTTTGTGGTGATTTGCATATATATAGCGCATGATGCTTTGCATTATGGGAGTATGTGTGATTACTGGAAATGGATTCTTACTTTAGAAATCTATGCACTTGTACTTGAGTACTGGTCTGCATTTCATTACATATGGTTGCTTCCTCTTTGTCAAATATAATCTATATTGTTATATTTACAGTATATTCCAAGACATCATTGAAAGTGAGCATGTGTTCAATTGAATTTTTCCAGGTAAAACAATAAAACTGATCAACTAATCATCAGTCATTTAAAAAATACCAGTAGAAGGAACATTGTGTTATGAGTATTGAGCATATGTAAACACAGCCTTTGGCAAGCTACTGTACAAAAGGTGTAAACAGCACCATGATGTGATTATCAATTTCTTGCTTTATAGTAATACAATACTTAAAAAATAGAGCCATGTATCTAACTTTCATAGTCATAATGCAGCAAAACATAATAAACACTAGAAAAACAACTTAGAACTGACTCCAAAAATCCAAACATCTCTATCCATCATCCTGAGGTTTTCCATAAGTCTCTTGTGAGCATTATCAGACCACTTTCCATCTAAACAAAATATCAGTAACAAAAGGGCTTGCTCTGTAAGCATTTGCGGTCTTAGAAAAAATGTAGCCTATATTTTGTGGAAGCTGTCCAGTTTCTTCTATCCAACCACTGTCCAAATTGAGAATCGGCCCTTCCGTTGCATTCTTCCTTAGATTCCATCTGTGTATTCTGAACTTTTTTTGCACAACACACATTTTGAAATAAAGTATTAGTAAAAAAACATTAGAATTAAAATTGTACAGTGCGTTCTAGATGTGAGCCAGTTCTGGATATTTGAGATGTATTCCAATTTAAACCACAGAAACAGGAATTCCTAATTACATTAGACATTAAAATGAGAGACTTGGATAGATACACTTGTTTTAATTCACACAGCTCACCAATTCCTAGTATAAAGACAATGGAACTGTTTTTTAACACTTTCTTTTTTTGTATTCCATATGATGGTCTTCTTAAGGCCTTGGGTTCAGCCATCCTCATGCCACTGTCAGCCTTCTGGTGATATACAGTATGTCCCAGAGAACTTCTACATCCCCAGCTGAGTGGCTCATTCTTAGCAGACATTATCTGGAGGCTGCTGGTTGTGATGTGTGAGGTCCCAGCAGTGCATTCATGCTGCTACTCTGTGAGAGAGCTTTTTCTCTCCCTAATCTCCTTCTGAGCAGTATAACTTTAGTGCAACCCATCACTCATTCTCCTGCTCTGATGGACTGGGTTGGGACTCCCATGAAACTTTAAGGAAAGGAATGTTGACAAAGGACAAGATAAAGGGGCCATCTCAGCAATCACATCAATGTCTTGCTCCTGTTGATGTAAAGGATTTTGTTATTGGGCTGAAAATCTCTTTTTCACTTAGAAAATGGGCTTTTTATTTTCTGGCATCGGATTGGCTAGTACCCTTGCCGGGGGGTACATTAGCTTTCAATAGATGCCCGGGAAATAAAAAATACCAGTCTACAGTGCCCCTTCACCCACTAAATATCGTAGTGCCCACCTTGCTTCCTAATTGGCCGTAACCACTTAATTTAAATTTCAAATCACTGCCATTTATTTGTCTGTCGTAGCGAGAGATATTTCCCATAGTGAGTCAGTCCTAGCACAGACGTGGGGTACAACCATGACCACAATTATTTTACCATAAAAAAGAAACAAAACAAAACAAAACAAAAGCCTACAGTACTTAATTTGAAAGCAGCTGTAAACCAGCAATTATACTTGTCGGCAGCCCTCCCCACCTCGGTCTGTACCCCATCCCGTCAGCAATCCTTGATCAATTTGCACTAAAACACCACCAAATGTTCACAAATATACCTGCTTTGTGCAGGCTTAAGTTTTCACCTTCCACCTCCTACTACAAAATATACAGATCTTCCATCCCTACTCAGTTAAACAATGTTCTCTTTCCTTACTCGTGTTAGCCACATCATCACCGTCACCTCCTAGGCTCTTCTTCGGATTTCCATTCACCTTCTCCACATCATGGCAACCCGTCTACCATCTCCACTCCTCATTTTCAATACATTTCACCTGATCCACAATGTGGCCACCCGCCACCTCCACTCATCACCCAATTTCCAATATGTTCACCTTTTCCATATCATGGCAGCCTGCCTGCCAGCGGATTTCTGCTCCTCATTCTAATATGTTTCACCTGCTCCACAGCATGGCCACCCACCCATAACCTCTGTTCTTTGCCCAATTTTTGATTCATTCACTTTGAAACTGCAGCCCTCCTCACTAACTGTAAAGTCTAACTGCATACAAGTACCGAAGGGAGAGGTGCAATCCAAATAAATACATTTTGCTTCTTTTTTTTTTCAGCAGCTCACCCAACTGCCACTACCACTCCTTGGCTACATCCCCCCACAAATAAATGAATGGTGCAGCGAAGGTATAAATTAAAAGCAATGAACAAATGAATAAAATCAGTTTAATTGAACCCCTGTGTAAGTGTGTGTGTGTAGTTATAACCATGACAACCAGCTGCAAAAAAAAACCACCATTCCAATGCAGGCACAGGAACTATTTTATTATAAACTAAGCAAACAGCTAAGAGTTTTAACTGTTAAAAATCTAAATTCTTTTTTTAAAAAACATTATTTGATACAGTTGCCCATTTTCTATGCACAATAATGCCCTCCAGGGTGGGCGGTATGGGCAATACCAGACCTTCCAAGGGCTATAAGGCCCTCCTCCTGTGGTGTCAGGCCTCATTACACCCCTGGGCAGTCCGGTATTGCCCAATGCTGCCCACCCTGTTGGGTATTATTACTTGTTTGTTTCCCTCCCTCTTGGTAATCAGATGTAACTATTCACTTGTAGAAGCCTTTCCCACATTCCAAGGCTAAATGCATCACTGGGGTGCATCAATAGCATCAGCTACCCTAATACAAACCCCTGGGCTTGGGATGCAAACCCAGAACACAGACAAAGTAGGCAGTGGTGCTTGCCAATATGCCATCAGACTAGAGATGCATCAAATTTGAATTCGTGTTCTCACTCCACTATGCGGAGTGGCCAATGCAAAATGCTCACTTCACCTTGTAATTATTACTTTGCATTGTCTTTTCGTCTTAACAAGAAGTAAGGCAAAGTGACAATGATATTGGCAGCCCTTCACACAAACAGTCACCAGAATTAATGTGCATCCCTAAAATGCTCATGTCTTGTGTCCAGAAAACTCCCCAGTGCTGACAGTGATGAAGTGAGATGGGAGCACAAGAAATGCAAAGTCTTCCAGAATTAATGGTGCACTCAGATGTCATGCATGCAGTAGTCACACACAGTCACCAGAATTAATGTGCATCCCCAAAATGCTACTGTCTTGTGTCCAGAAAATTCCCCAGTGCTTTCGAAGTGAAATGAGAGCATAACAAGAAATGCAGGCTCCTAGAATTAATGGCACACTCAGTCATGTGCGCTGTGGTCACACAGTCACTAGAATGTATTTGCATCCCCAAAATGCTACAGTCTTGTGTACAGAAAATTCCCCAGTGCTGACTAAGTGAAACGAGAGGGTAACAAAAAATGCAGTCTCCAAGAATTAATGGTGCACTCTGTCATGCATGTAGTGATCACATACATAGTCTCAGTTTCATACAGCCACCAAATAGGTACTATAACATTTACAAAAAAATCAGAACATAGAATAATAATAAACAGGGATTAATAAATATGCTTTCCAAACTTGTAGTAATTTATAAGTATTCCTACCCACTCTCCTAACCAGGGTAACCTGTAATTGCCTTGGTAAGTAGAATTTGTCCAGGAATATCTTGAAGACAGGTACCTTTTTTACATTGACTGTCTCCACTGGTTAGCATTTCCATAGGTTCATTCAAAGAAGTGTCTGCTGACACTACCCATGACTTTATAACATCTGAGCTTCATGGTGTGTACCGTCATTCTTTTGAAGGACATCAAATCAAACATCTCTGTCTGGTCAGTCTTTGCAGATGCCCTTGATTATGCAAAAAAAAAAAAAAAAGAGATCATACACCCTCTCAGCCTCCTTTTCTCCAGTGGGAACATATTAATGGCTAACAGTCTCTTCTAATAACTTTTGTCTCCCATACTCCTGATTATTTTGTGGGCCCCACATTTCACCCTCTTGATTATTTCAATGTACCGTTTGTATTGATGAGCCCAGACCTGCATGCAGCACTTCAAGTTGAGCCTAATCAAGGCTTTGAAAAGTAACAGGATTACATCCACTTCCCTGCTGGTCACCCCCCATGCACCCCAGCATTCTCCTGGCCTTCTGGACCATCCGAACATTGGCCAAGCACTGCTTAGCATACTTCCATCCCTTGTCTATTATGAATCCAGTCTCTTTTCCTCCCCCACTCCAGCAAGATGAATCCCACACACTAAGTCATACGTCTGTTTTTCTTTTGCAAGTGTAGCACCCCACATTAGGCAACATTCAATCTGAGACTCCAGATATCCAACCTATTGCGTAGCACAATCAGAGCCTCATGAAGTTAATCTCCATCAAGAAGAGTGTTCACCAGCCTTGCCTGATTCTGTCATCTGTGAACATATATAAAGCAGCCTGCTGAAGGCCCTAGCAGCTTTTGGATAATTGTGGAAAATGTTGAACAGCAGTTGCCCAGCACTGATCCATGAAGGATGCCGCTGTGTTCCCCTTCTCCACTGTTGGAGTAGTGCCTGTGGGTGGCACTATATAGATAGATAGACAGACAGTGAGAGAGGGAGGTAGATAGATAGATAGATAGATAGATAGATAGATAGATAGATGGATGGATGGATGGATGGATGGATGGATGGATGGAGATAGATAGTGTAACCAGCTTCTTTTTACTTTCAGCTTGAAGCAGTTCATACAGGATTGTTAGGACAATCGAAGGCAAAGCCCATTGGAACTATCCCCCACCACTCAGTGGTAGTAATCATTGTATGTTCCCCTGTCCATGAATTTGTCAAGAGCATATTTGGAAATGTTTACATTATTTCTGCCAAATGTTTCCTTAAGTAAGGAATTCCAAGGATTAGTAACTCTCTATGTGAAGTATGCTTTCCTTCTATTGGTTTTAAAGCGCCAGCCTTTTATTGGATATTGTGCCCCCTAGATTGATATGCAGGATTTTTAATTACAAACCCAAAGGAAGTTAGTAATTCTGTATCTCTTATAACTTTGTACATTAATAATAAGTCATCACGAACGTTCCATCGTTGCAAGTTGTGGCACCCTAAACTAGAGAGTCTTTCCTCATAGGCTCATAGCTTTTGTCATGCATGCCCATGATCATCTGTGTTGCTCTTTTATGTATTTGATTTTTATTGATTTCAGTATTAGAGTCTCAAAATTGGACACTACAGTCTGAATAAGGCCTTCTGTAAGTTCTGTAGACAACCACATGTAGTGCTCTACTAACAAATAACGTCTTTATGCAGTTGAGCATATAGCATTTCTAACATACTAATTACCAGCAGATTAGGCCTTACGGCCTATTGAGTCTGCTCGAACCTCAGATCCCTAGTTGGTTACCGAGGCCCCCCCCCCCCTTGTGTTCCAGAAACCCTATCATTCATCCCCACCCCCCTGGGCCAGGCCATCATCTGATACATCTGCTTTCTGTGTCCGTCCCACCTTCTCTTGAAGCTCTCCACTGTGGATCTCTGAACCAGCTTGCCAGGCAGCACGTTCCAAGGATCCACCACCCTCTCAGTGAACAACCTCCTCCTCTTTTCCTCCCTCACCCTTCCACCTTCCAACTTCAAACCATGCCCTCTGGTGATACCTCCCTGCTTTAGTCTAAAGATCCCCTCCGTGTTTACCCTATTTATTCCCTTGAGGTACTTGAAGACCTAAATCATGTACCCCCTGTCTCTCCTCTCCTCCAATGAAAACAGGCAGAGCTCCTCAAGTCTGTCCTCATACGTCAAATCCCCTAGTCCTCGTATCATCTTAGTTGCCCTCCTCTGTACCCTCTCTAGGAGCTGTATGTCCCTCTTCAAGTGTGGTCTCCAGTACTGTACACAGTACTCAAGGTGTGGTCTAGCCAATCCATTGTACAGCGGCAGAATCACTTCCCTGCTCCTAGAGGTGATCCCCCTTACAATGCATCCCAACATCCTGTTTGCTTTGCTAGCCACTCTCCTGCACTGCTCGGAGTTATTCATACATGCATCCACCATGACCCCAGGTCTTTTTCCCCTGTTGAGGCCTCCAGCGCCTCCCCTCCCAGGGTGTACCGGTGTTTAGGGTTTCCCCGCCCAAGATGTAACACCTTGCACTTGGTGATATTGAAATTTAATTTCCATGTGTGAGCCCACCTTTCCATGGTGTCCAGGTCCTATAACACTATTATCACACTGCCTTTTGTTTTTAAAGAGCTGATGACACATTCAGGCGAACTTTAACAAAACCAAATATTTAGACACAGTCCAGCATGTATTTCCTATTAGTGCTGTATTACTCCTCTCCATAATTTATTACTGAGGCCATCTATATGAAAACAGAATCTTTGCTCCTGAGGAGTTTATCTAGTCCAGCTGCTTTCTCCCTACCTGAAGTCATGGAGCACTGCTTGTGACATCACAGTTACTCCCATAACAATGGACTGTGATGTCATAACAGAGACTTATGACCTGAAGTAGGGAGAAAGCTACAAAGGCAGATGGACTCTAAAGGAACTCTAAGGGAAAAGATCATATATTCATGCAAATCTCCTCAGTAATAAATAATGGGGAGGAAAAATATACAAAATATAAATGGAATGCAGGCAGAATTGTATCTAATTATTATGTCTTTTAAAGTTTTCTTAGAGGCATCAGTAGCTCTTTAAGGTCCCTGGTTACTACTATCCCCAGATCGGTTTCCTAACCTTAGCGATTCTCCATATGAGATGTAGTTACAACAGCAATTGTTGTAGACCAATTACAAGGCTACAAGAGAACTCTTAAAGGGTTAAGCCTGACCCTGAGAGAGGTTCCCAAGTGGGTTTCAGTTTGAATAGAGGGTGTCTGGAGTTTGTGCTCTGAATTTTCTGACTCAGCTGCAAGCAGGAAACTCAGACATGAATTTTTATGGCCCTGCCCTTCCCCCTTTACACTATAAGAGAGGAAGACAAGCTGACAGCCAGGCAGAAAGAGACCATGGAAGAGAGACAGAAAGACACCAGCCTCTCTGGCTGCAACCAAGTTGAGGGGGGTCCACAAACTCAGGGATGGTAGCAGGGTCTCTGGGTCAAGGTGGCACTGGTACTCTGGAGAAGGTTTCCAGAGACTTGGGATCCAGTAGATCATAATGCTGATCTTCTAATCCATTTTAATAACACCTGCTGGTACAACAGCCATGCACTGACAAAGCTGCTCTCAGAGTAGTGTTGACCTGTCTGGGAGGTTGCCACTGTGTACTGTCCTAATGGGGGAAACCCCAAGAGAGACCCTGAATATGGAAGATAGAGAAACTTTAGAAAGTAGTCAGTATATGGTCAGTCATAGCAAGGGGCTATTGCAGCAGTATAGCAGTGCTATGAAGTACTGTGTGTGGATAAACAGTAATGATAATTGAATATGCCAGTGGAAATGAAGTGTGGCCAGTGACTAAACTGCATGTGGTGTGACTAATACCCTTTGAAGTGGTGTAAGAGCAGTACAACTAAAGAAACATGTATACTGTTTGATCCCAGCTCCTACTGTGGACAGTTATCTGTGTGCGGTCTCTTGTTAGTGTGCCCCAGTGTAGGGTAAAGGTGCTCCTAGACCCAATGGACTCTGACTCATGATAGCAACGGTAGGACAGACGTACTGCTGCCACCATGGGTCAGAGCTGATGGTGGCAAAAGTTGGAGATAGGTACTGGTTTCATGGTGTAAGGCGGGTGCCCTTCTGAATGAGAAATGCCACCAAATTAAATACATCTAGGCAAAGGGGTGCTGGGCCCTTACAATAGATAGATAGATAGACAGACAGACAGACAGACATACAGACAGGCAGACAGAGACAGATGTACAACAGTACTATAGCAGTGTAATAACCCTCAGCCTGTCATTTAGTTTGCTGCTTCGCTTTCCTACCACCTGGCATGACTAACTGTGCTGAGGGAGGAGGCGCAGGAGGCCAGGGGTGTACTATGCAGCTAAGAGCAATTACAGGCATGAGAAGATGTAAACATGTGCAAAGCGGTCAAAGTAGGGAAATGAAAAGTCTCCAGAGTCTTGGAGAATCAGTGGCTGGGTATTCCTTAGGGTTGTCAACTGCATACCCCCACCCCTGGTCGATAGCCTCCTGTCCAAAGCACAAGGTACAGTTCCAAGCCAGTGCCTCATATGATGGAAGCACCAAGTTTTGTTGACAGTGACAATGCCGACCTCCTCCACAGCAATGGCACAATGCTGACACAGGTATTGTGCCGCCTGTTCTATGGGTGTTTTCTGGGGGGGGCTGTGCCCCCCGCACCCCCGGACATTAGCATTCCAACTCCAGGTTGGAGTTGGTCCAGGAAGGGGGCAGAACACTGGGGGAAGGAGAAACACGGAAAAAGTACCATTACCGTGAATGTCACCATAATGGTCTTTTTTCCTGTTTCGCCATCTGGGTGTCAACGAAAAGAGGTGCACCGATAGTGATACACTCTTTGGATGTAGAAATGCATGGCTATCCACCTGTTGTCAATAGAATCAATCACTTTCTTCAGACAAGGCCCTGGTCCCCAGTACAGGGAGTAGGCATTAGGCTTGACAACTCCAAGGAACACCCCACCACTGATTCACCAAGATTCCAGAGACCCAAAACTCAGATTTTTTTTTATTTTCCTGCTTTGTGTGCTTTGCATTCATCAGCCCTGTCGTCTGCAATAGCGTAGCTTTTTTGCAATGAATATTGCTCCTTTTTATGATACCAGAATCGTATCCTTATTTGCACAAATAAACAGAATAGTGGAGATATTTTTAGCCTTGCTTCACCAACCAGCTAACAAGAGAAAGATAACAGTGTCTTAATACTTTATTTGTGCCAGTACACTGTACCATCCAAGCTTAGATACAGTCCTAATAATAAGGATTTCTTACTTGAGTCATTGGGACTGTGTGATTGGGGGTTGTGTGGCTAGAGTGAACATCCATTTGTACCTGTACAATAACAATAGCAAGGGGGTCACAAATGATCTGATGCTACTTAGTAACTAAAAGGGACGAACAAGGAGCCCTAAGCATAAAACAATACTTATCTGATACACATGGTCAGTGTCCTCCAACATTGGGGCTGGCATCCTGTTGTACTGTATTCTTCATTCCACTGGACCTGTAGACCTAAAGTGGAAGATGGGTTGGTATGAGCAGTAAACATACTGATCAACTGTGTCCAGTGAAAAGGGATTGTAGTTTTATTTTGGAAGTTTAAAATGAGTTCATAGGGAGGGTAGATACCGCTACCAAGGCAGCAACCTGGGTTCAGGAATGGATTTGGGTACTTCGTAGAGGCCAGTGTGGTATGTGAACAGGTTTTTAGCATCCCTGGGCCCACTGTCACCTCAGAGAACGAGCAAGTTGCTCCGCTCATCAACCGCCACAAGGGCAGGATAAAGTCACCACCTTTTGCACACCCTGCAACACCAACAGGGCAATGGTCTGACAGACTGGCTGACAGTCAAGGGAGGCAGATGTCCCTCTCCCTCCTATACCCACTGAGGAGGACTCTGTTGAGAGGTACTGTACCAAAGGTACAAGATACGTTGCTGAGATAGAGAGTGATGGGGCTAGGAAGCTGACAGAAGTAGGGGGCCCATCTGTAGTGCATGGCCTGCAGTGATACAACCTTCATCTTACCAGGTACTCTCGTCCACATTTCTTTTGCCACACCACATGTCTCCACACAACGCATGGGCCCATCAGTCCTCTGCATGGATGTCAACTGCTTGTGAGGGAAGATTTCACGGCTGGTCACAAGGTGTCATCTGTGTGACAGAACACTGCTCTGTTCCTCACCAGAAGAGGTCTGTTGCCTCATGCCACAGTGCCTTCTCCCCAGTCTTGGCCCACTCAGCCAGCTCACTGAGCTTGCACTCAAACAGGTCACTGGCACAAGAAAGCAAAATGCTCGCCAACAGTCATCCTTGCAAACAACATTACCTCCTAATTTTTTTGTGACATTTTTACCACAAATTTTCAACAGTCTTTTTATGACTGCCCCTTCTGAATATGACAGGTGTCATTTATAACATACTGGATAAACTGAGTCATATGATGCAGCTCTAGAGAGTAGACAGGCAGTGTGGTGTTCTGAGTGATCTTCCCCTCTATTTTGTCTGTTCAATATATTCCAGGATTGTTAATTAATCATTTAGTGAACTGCATACTATCTAAAATTACGGTTGCATCTGTAATGAAGGAAAAGTCAGCCGGTAGTTTCATTCAGGGTGCAGCAATTGAAGAAAATGGAGCCGATGAATGGCGCAGCTTCCTTAGACCGAACACAAACTCATACTCCTTCACTTACCCTGGAGACAGCCAGGGACACTAAAAGGCTAAAAGCCTCCTGTTCACCCACAGCATCAGAGGTAAGCCTCAATGTGCAAGATAATACTGATTTTTTTTTTCAGGAATTAAATTCAATCAAATAGGTTATTTTGGATCTGGCCGAGGATATGAAGAGTTTCTGCCAAGCCCTACAAGCTCTCACCTGCTGGGAGGGAGATGCAGAGGCTCCAATTAGATTAGTGGAGGACAGGCTGAGCAAAGTAGAGACAGAGATGATGGCTTTCAAAAAGAGAATCACTAAGCTGGAGGCCTGAACTGAGGACCAGGAAGGTCAAAATAGAAGAAATAACTTAGTATTGACTGGAATTCCCCAGAAGGCTGAGGGGGAGGACATGTTGGAGTACATGCAACAAGTGTGTGCCAGGATATTGCGGGCCCATAACTTTATGGAGAGAAGTATATAATTGAAGGGGCTCATAGAGCTCCATGGGCACTTCCTGGGCCAAACGAGAGACCCTGGCCTATCATAGTCAAGCTTTTGAACTTTTAAGATAAGCCACACATACAGAGTAAGAAATGGGAGAAGGGGGAGCTTTATTGGCCTGGCAAGCAGTTTTATGTCTTTAATGATTTCACCCCTCTAACCCAACAGAGGTAGGGTGACTATCAGGGTATTAAATCTAAATTGATGGCAGTTGGGATTAAGTTCAAAATGCTGTACCCTGTATGGCTGCCTATTACTATGGCTAAAGGAACTAAGCAATTTGCATCGGCCTGGGAGGCTTGGGGCTGTCTCTCCGATATTTTTTCCAGAGTTTTTTCATGCACAATCAGCTCCTCATAGAGGTGCAACATGAGAAAGGCATGAGCTGGTCTCTGGCAATTTGGAATCATGTCTGGACTTAAAGGAATGCCTCTTCTTTCCAGCATGTTCGATCTTTACTGCTACCTGTGGCAAAAGATCATGAATGTTTTCAGAAGCACTCCTGTTTATTGATGTAGTTGCCAAGGGCTTAGGTTTAGTTTTATATATGATCCAAGGGAACTGTTTGTTTTCGGTGGACTTCTTGCTCTGCACCTGTACTTAATTAGTGTTTATGGTAGCTGTAAGCATCTGTTATCCACTATTTGCTTGTAGGGCTCAAAACGAATATGAGGATAAGAGCTTCTGGACTTTCTTATTTTTCACCCATGCAGGGTTTATGTACTTGAATGTATTTTGGTGGGTGGTATATGTGTTATGGCTGGGTGTTGGGTGAGAACATTTGTTTAATGTTATGTAGCATAATAGTTTCATTCTTTGTTTACAAATGGGGTTGCTGAGGATTTTCCATGCTCAGGACATGGTCTGATAATTGGTAAGATATAATATTAGAGGGATTTCTTTATTTTATTAATAATGCAGATTATGGATTAGGAATCCTAGTTTAAGAGGTGACAATGTGATTAATATCTGGGACTTGATGGTATCTGGATATGATGGTTCGCAATGTGCGATGATAGTGACTATTGGGAAAGACTTTATATGGGGAATTGATTATTTATGATTGGTTTGACCTAGGTTTGGACTATAATTGGACCGTATACAAGTTGGGTTGAAATACTGCAAGCTTATATTCTATTCAATTCAATTCAATTCAACTTTATTTATATAGCGCCTTTCAAATCCAAGGCGCTGTACAGAAACATATACAAAGTAATAAAAATTGCAAACATTTAAAAATGTCAGCCATAGCTAACTAGAATGTGCTAAATTAAATAAATATGTGTTCAAAGCAACCTTAAAACTATCGACGGTTGGACATTCTCTCAACCAACGAGGTAGAGAATTCCACAGGGTTGGTGCTGAAAAAGCAAAAGCATGAGATCCTGATGTCTTTAATCGAACCCTGGGAATCTCCAGCAATCCCTCATTGGCGGAATGGAGAGGACGGAGGGAGCAATAGGGAATCAGGAGATCTTTTAGGTAACTGGGTCCCTGATCATGTAGAGCTTTAAAGGTTAGTAAACCAACCTTAAAGGTGATCCGCCACCAAACAGACAGCCAGTGCAGTTCACGGAGCACAGGCATAATATGGCTGGTTCTAGAAGTCCCAGTCAAAAGCCTGGCTGCCACGTTCTGCACCAGCTGGAGGCAGCAGATATCAACCCCTGGTAGCCCTAGGTAGAGGGAGTTGCAGTAGTCCAGACGAGTAGTGACAAAGGCGTGGACCAATGTTGGAAGATCCCCCGGAGGAACCAGATGTTTCACCCGGGTGATATTCCTCAGATGGTAAAAAGAGGATTTGACAACAGCTGACACCTGAGATTTTAGGGTCAGACCATTGTCAAAAATAACGCTCAGATTTCGCACCTAATCAGAGGTAAAGAGCGGTATACCACCAAGTAACAAACCTGATGGTTGTCCGGCTCCCAAACCCACCCCCAGATGACCTGGATCCACAACCAATACCTCAGTCTTATCCGGATTGAGTCTCAGCCAGCTGGAACTCATCCAAAGTCTGATCTCCGCAAGGCATTTATTAAGTACAGAGAGTGCATCACCCTGACTGGGGAGAAAGGACAGATACAGCTGAGTATCATCTGCATAGCAGTGGAAACCCAGACTGTATCACCTGATGATTTCTCCCAATGGCAGCATATACACTGCAAACAAAATGGGAGCTAAGATGGAGCCCTGTGGTACCCCACAAGGCAGGGAGTGAGCGCCAGAGGAATAAATTCCAGTGACAACTCTCTGAGACCTATCCGTGAGGTAGGAACTAAACCATTTGAGGAGTGTACCAGACAGCCCACAAAAGACCCGCAGGCACTCCAATAGCACTCCATGGTCTACAGTGTCAAATGCAGCAGAGAGATCGAGAAGGACCAGACTGGTACATGCCTTTTGATCTCTAGCCATGAGGAGGTCGCTCAATACCCGGACAAGGGCAGTCTCTGTGCTATGCCTTTTCCTAAAGCCAGACTGGAGAGTATCATAGACATTGTGAGTTATAAGATGATCATCCAATTGCAACGCAACTGCCTTTTCAATAACCTTACCAACAAATGGCAGGTTAGAGATAGGCCGTTAGTCAGCTAGACAATCTGGATCCAAGGAGGATTTTTTAAGGAATGGTCGAATGACCGCCTCCTTAAGGGGGTCAGGAAAGACCCCCTCTCCAAAGACTTCCAGACAATGTCAGTAAGGATTGGGCAGATAACTTCTACACATCCTACTAAAAGAGGTGCAGGGCCCAGATCCAAACTACAACTAGTTGGCCGTATTGTTTGGATGATGTCCCTGAACTCCGGCCGGCGAAAATCTAACCAGACAGACCGAGGACATGCCACTTCTAGTTGACCACCGCAATCCCCATAGGAGAGGTCGGACTGATGCCGGACCTGATGCTGGCAACCTTATCCGCAAAAAACTGAGCAAACTCCTCACATCTTAGCTGAGAAAAGGCTTCTCTGGGCTGAAGACAGACTGGATTGCACAATCTGTCCATGGTCTGGAAAAGCTGAGCCGGTCGATTTTGTGCAGCAGAAATCTCTCTGGACAGGAATTCTGCCTTCTTACGAGTGATTTCTGATTGATAGCTATCATAACGTGCCATCAACCTAAGCCTGTCAGCATCAAGGCCCGACTTCCGCCAGGCTCTCTCCAGCCTTCGGCCAACTTGCCTTAACTCCTTCAAGGAGCCATCAAACCAAGGGCTATTGTTACAAGTGGTTTTGTAATATGGTACAGAAGAAGGGTTGGGGGTGAGAGGCAACCACAGGACACCAAGCCAGTCTTGTATCAGAATGTGGTGATCTATATTGTGATGTTGCATGAAAGGGAACTAACAATTTTGATTTCAAGGGTATGATCCGTTCTTTAGAGTTCCGATTCGTTTTAGTGGCTTGGTTTCCCTAGCAATGTCTGCTCTCCCCCTTCCTAGGTTGGTGTTACAGTTTCCTTGGGATATACATTAATTTTGTTGTATGGTAGTGGGGAAAGGTACATGGGGTTAAAGCTGCTGGTTATACCAAGAGGGCACATCCTGGTCCGAGTAGTACTGGTACCCTACGTGGAAGGCATCATTCCTCCCAGAAGGGGTGTGTATGTGTGTGTGTGTGTGTGTGTGTGTGTGTGTGTGTGTGTGTGTGTTCTTGTTCTAGCCATTTGGGGTGATGGTTGTTAGGGGTTCTTATGATTATGGGATTTGTTTACTTTCTGGGAGGTGGGTGTTCGGGGGAGAAGAGGCAGATGCATATTACTGCATGATTTGTTTCACATGCAGCTTCTGGGCACCTATTGTACTGGACCAGTCTAATCTGTAAGTTATGCAGTCTAGATGGCAGCTAACATTAGGTATTGTATTTGCAATATTAGAGGGGCGCAATCTCCTTGTAAGAAGTATCAAATACTTAAACATCTCAAAAGGCTACATATAGATATCTCCTTTTTTGCAAGAAATCCATCTTAAAAAGGATCAAGCTATTTTACTGGAGGGCCTGGTTTAAGGTGCTTTGGATAACACCTGTAGGAAAGGCGTAGTGATATTTATAGCTGGACAGATAAAATTCCAACTTCTGCAAGAGACAGCAGATTCAGTGGGGCAGTATATATTAGTAAGGGGACTGTTAGGGCAGAGGGAGGTGATTTTGGGTCCATAGATGGCCCCACACATGATGACCCAAGTTTTTTCTCCCACCTAATGGTCTTATTAGCTTCCTGAGCTTCTCTTTCTTCCATATCCTTGATGCCCTACAGGGAGCATGCTTCAGACAGCTAGTGTTGGAACCCACTTGGGAGGGAGCAATCTTAGACCTGGTACTCTCAAATGGGGATGGAGTGAGGATCTCAGATTTAGAAGTGGGTAGCCATCTGGGAACAAGTGATCACCAAACAGTGTGGTTCACAATAAACACAAGTGTAGAGTCAAACCATGCAAAAGCAAAGGTGTTGGACTTTAGGAGGGCTGACTTTGGCATAATGGGAGAGTGCCTCAGAAAAGCACTAGCAAACAGGCAAGAAGGAGGGGTGGAAGTACAATTGGGAAAAATCAAAACTGCCATCACAGAGGCAACAAGCCTTTGTGTAAAGCAAATCAACAAAACAAAATGAAGGAAAAAGCCAATATGGTTCTCAAAAGAGGTGGCAGGGAAGGTTATGAAGAAAAGGATAGCATTCAGGAAATTTATTTATTTATTTATTTATTTATTTATTTATTTATTTTGCAATCAGTTTACAACCTTTGAGCCAGGGGCTCATTTCCAAAGGTACCTCATCAAACAAAGATAGGTGGTACAGATAATACAGGAAGCAGGGTACAAAATAATAGAAGAGCATATGTATAAACAGGCACACATAAATGGCAACATGGCTACAGCAAATATAGGTAGTGTAATACACAGAACATTCAGGTATAGTCGACAACAGGGGGGATTACATGGTTTAGGAGCATAACGGATTGTCATTGTAGAAAGATAACAGCCAAACAGGTCTACTATGCCAGGTTACATGGAACATAGGGCATGATACAGGAATAGTACACGTAATTCAATAATGCAGTCAAACAGGTCACATGATAACAGATTACAGGTAGGGCAGCGGGGAGGGAGTAATACAGATGGGGTATTATCTGTACGGAAACAGGGTGGAATAAAAGTTAAGCAAAGCAGTATCACATGGAATGCTCAAGTCAGTAGAGATACAGTTGGCAGTGGGGGTAGTAGCAGTAGTGTAGAAGTAAGAAGTTAGGAAGTGAGGAGATGGAGCTGCCCAGTGGGCATTGTCAGTGCAGAGGAGGAAGAGCATCAGTTAGGCACAGAAGCAGCAGCTTGCGAATAGCTCACTTTTGAGGCATTTGAAGGTGGAGATGGATGGGATTTCAGTGATGGCCCACGGAAGAGTGTTGTACCAAGCGGGGGCTCTATAGCAGAAAGATCTCTGCCCAAGTGAGGTCCTAGCACGGGGGACCAGGAAGGTGGCTTTGCAGGTGGTCCTGGTGCTGACTAGGGGCTGGGCAGGGAGGAGGGAGGAAGACAGCCCGGGAGGGGAGAGTCCTAGTAAGGTTTTTTTAGTGATGAGGCACGTGTGGTAAAGCAGGCGTTCATCGAGGTCAAGCATTGTAGCAAGGTCATAGAGTTGGCAGGTATGGGTGAGCCTGGGGGCCCCAGTGATTAGCCTGCATGCCTTGTTTAGGAGGAGGCGGATTTTGTTGAGGGCCGACATGCTGGCAGCACCATAGACAGGTAGCCCATAGTCCACCAGGGATAGAATGGAGGCTGTAACTGCAAGCCGGAGGGCATCGGGGGGAGACAATTTTTGTGGAGGTACAGGATACCAATTCGCATGTTGGCTACGGAAGCAGTGAATCGATGTGGTATGGTAGGAGAGGCTGAGTCAAATAAGATACCTAGGTACTTATAGGAGTGGACTTGCTCCAGTTGTAGTTTAGAGCTGGAAAGGATACGGAGAGGGAAGTTGGAAGATTTGTTTTGGGGGTGGGCGAAGAGCATGGTTTTAGACTTTTTAAGATTTATGATCAGTCTATGCTCCTTAAGCCAAGTTTCAGCGCCGTCATAGGCCCTTTGTAGGGAAACCTGGAGGGAAGCGGGGTTTCGGTCAGTGGCAAAGAGGATGGTATCATCTGCGTAAAGAAGAATTTTCCCAGGGCACGTGCTGGGCAGGGTGTTAAGGTAAAGCGAGAAGAGAAGGGGCCCCAGGATGGAGCCCTGAGGAACCCCAGAGAGGATCAAGCATGGGTCAGAGAGTGTCCCACCAATATTAACACGTTGGGAGCGGGCGGAAAGGTAGCTGGAGCACCAAGCGAGTGGACCAGGGGCAAAACCAGCAAGACAGAGGGTTTCCAGTAGGAGAGGGTGGGAGACCGTATCAAAGGCCTTTGATAGGTCAAGGAACACGGCCCCCGCCAGAGTGCCCGAATCCAAAGAGGAGTGAAGGAAGGAAGCGAATTCTAAAAGGGTAGTGCTAGTGCTGTGTCCAGCGCAGAAGCCATGCTGTTCAGGGCAGAGAATGCTGTATTTGGTCAGGTATTCAGTTATTTGTGCAGCTACTAGTTTTTCCAGCGCCTTGGAAAGGGGTGGGAGAATGGAGATCGGGCGATAGTTCCCAGCTAAGGACCTGTCACCCCCTTTATGGATTGGAGTAACCGTTGCAGTTTTCCAAGAGGAGGGGAATTGTCCCAGGCAGAGGGATTTGTTAAAGAGGCAGGTGAGAGGGTGGAGGACTTGATCCAGGACCAACTGGAGAATTTTGTGATCCAGGGGGAGGTCACTGGAACTATTGCCTTTTAGTGCATGGGTCAGATGCTGTCTGGCTTCCTGGGTAGTAACCCTGTGAAGGAGGAAGCAAGGGTGGTGGATGGCAGGGGAAGGATGGGAGGGATGTTGATCAAAGAAGTTACTGGAGAGGATAGGGCTAAGGTCTGTAAAGGCGGTGTTGAGGAGGTTTGCAATGTCGGTGGGGTCTGTGGTGGTGGTGTTGTTGGTGGTAATCTGGGATGGGGGAGGGGGGTGAGACTTCCCATTCAGTTGTTTGACCTTGTCCCAGAAGGTACGGGCGCACCCCCAGGAGGCGGTGAGGGTGGCCTGATAGTGGTCGGCTTTGGCCTTCCTGATATCCCATGTACACTTATTCCACGCAGCATTGTATGCCTGTCTATCAGCTGGACACCTAGTTTCTATGGCATGGTACCAAAGGTTGTCCCTATGTCTGAGCTGCTGTGAGAGTGCAGGGGTAATCCAGGGCAGGTTAGGTCTTTTGGAGCGGACGGCAGAGAGGGGAGCAAAGAGATCGCAGGCTTTATTAAAGGTGGAGGTAAAGAAGGCAAGAGCAGTATCTATATCAGGTGCATGGAGAATCGGGGACCAGTCTTGCTGTTCAAGGGAGGGTATGCAGGTTACAGGAAGAGCTACAGCGGTGGGGTCCCTCTAGTAGTGTCCCAATATAATCTGCAAATGAGAAAGTGGGGAGATAGAAATAAGGCAGACAGGAAGTGATGTCAGTAACAGTGCCTATAAAGGAAATGCCAAGCCAGGGTGGGTGGGGCAGTCGACACGTGAGCGTGTGATGGGCCTTCCCCCTCCCAATCACTGCTGCTGCTGCTTTGTGGTAGTTAAATTACCTCCTGCAGCCGCTGGCTTCAATCAGGCTCCCTGGGGAGCGACTGCAGAAACTCGGTGCTTGCTTCTGGGGCAGGGGACAGGAGCGCTACGGAAATATCAGGAAACACAGAAGGAGCAGGACAGAGAACTATATCAGTTAAAGCAGAAGGAGGCAGTGAAGGCAGTCAGAATAGCAAAGCCCCAAACAGAGGAAAAGATAGCCAACTCTGTTAAGAAGGGGGATAAAACATGTTATAGGTATATTAGGGAGCAAAGAAAGACCAAGGGAGGGATACTGAGGCTTAATAAAGGGAAGGGAATGTGGGCAGAGGGTGATAATGATAAAGCAGGCATACTGAACGAATACTTCTGCTCAGTATTCACAAAAGAAGAAGAGGGGCAGGTACCTAAACCAAAAAATAGAAACACTCTAGATATGGGGTCGATACCAGTCCATTCACAGAAGAAAGAGTTCTGAAAGAACTCTTAAAACTGAAGGTGGACAATGCAATGGGGCCTGACAGGATTGACCCCAGACTTCTAAAAGAACTAAGGGGAAAACTAGTGACACCACTGACTACCGTCTTTAACAAATTATGGGAGGATGGGGTGGTACCTGAGGACTGAAGTAGGGTGGATGTGATTCCATTTCACAAAAGTGGGAGCAAGGCAGAGGCAGGAAACTACAGACCTGTTAGTTTGACCTCAGTGGTAGGGAAAATGATGGAATCACTTCTGAAGGAAAGAATTGTTGAGTACCTAAAGGTCGGCAGGGCACAGGACCCAAGGAAGCATGGATTCACAGTGGGAAGGTCATGTCAGATGAATCTAAAATATTTCTTTGACTGAGTGACCAAAGTATTAGACCAGGGAGGGGCTGTGGACGTGGCCTACCTAGACTTTAGTAAGGCATTAGACACAGTCCCACACAAAAGATTAATATACAAGTTAGTCAGCTTTGGAGTGGGTCCCGAGGTGGTAGCCTGGGTAAAAAATTGGCTGGACAACAGGATGCAGAAGGTAATAGTAAACAGAGTCCACTATGAAGAAAGGGGGGCTATTAGTGGGGTACCACCGGGTTCTGTACTGGGACCGGTCCTCTTTAATGTCTTTATAAGTGACATTATGGAAGGACTGGAAAGAAAAATATGTCTCTTTGCAGATGACACAAAGATCTGCAACAGGATTTATACACAAGGTAGGGTGGAAAGGATGAGAAGGGACTTGGTAAGGTTGGAGGAATGGTCAAATGTATGGCAGCTTAGATTCAATGCAAAGAAGTGCAAAGTAATGCCCATGGGAAACAAAGATCCAGGTGAAGAGTACACAATGGGGGTGAAATACAACAGTAAAAATGGAAAGGGACCTGCGGTAGTCATATCAGAATACCTAAAGGTGGGCAAACAATGTGAGAAGACAGTAAGGAGAGCTGGGGGGATACTGGGATGCATAGGGAGAGGCATCGCTAGTAGAAAACAGGAAGTTGATATCCCTCTATACAGACAGTTGGTGACACCCCATCTGGAGTACTGTGTGCAGTTCTGGAGACCCCATCTCTGCAAGGACATAGACAGGATGGAGACTGTCCAGAGGAGGGCCACTAAAATGGTGCAAGGCCTGCACCAGAAGACATATGAAGAGAGATTAAAGAAGCTTAATATATATACACTCGAGAAGAAGAGGGAGATGGGGGAACATGATAGAAACTTTCAAGTACCTCAAGGGAATCAACAAAATCCAAGAGGATAGCATCTTTCAGAAAAAGAGATGTGCAAGAACAAGGAGGCACAATCTGAAGATAGAGGAGGGATGGCTCGGAGGTAACATGAGGAAGTATTTTTTCATGGAAAGGGTTGTAGAAGCATGGAATGGCCTTCCTGAGGAGGTTGTGGAGTCTAAAACAGTGGGGGAATTCAAGAATGCATGGGACAGACATAAGGCAATTCTAGTGGTGGGTAGGAGGAAGTAGGCTGTTGGTTAACTAGGATCTGCAGCTTATCCATTAGGTAGGGAAATGTGCAGACTAGGTGGGCCATTCGGTCCTTATCTGCCATCAAAGTCTATGTTTCTGTGTTTCTATGTTTCATATTAGCATATTCCATATTGGGAATCTTGTCTATGCTAATGATTTGGATAGATCAGATATGAGACGTGGGGGATTGTCACCAGCCCAGTGAGCCCTTCATGAATTGGTGGATTCTCTGGGTCTTACAGATCCTCATCATTAACTTTATCCTACCTACAAAGAATTTACTTTTTACTCATCGCCTTATCAATTGCTTTTGAGGATTGATTATTTCTTGGTGGTGAGGTATTATTTCAGGGATTCATAATTGCGAGCATGATGCTCAGGTTATGTCAGATCACAAACCTGTTATATTATACCACAGCTTGGTTTCTATGGATGAAGTGGATAAAGCATGGTGGTTAAATAGCCAATTACTAAAATGTAAAGGCATAGTAAAAAAAAAGTGTGATAGTTTATAATGGAGTCCTTAGAGATTAATTAGCCCTCTACACCAAGAAGAGATATTCTT
The DNA here is from genome assembly GCA_016271365.2 of Neoceratodus forsteri. Lineage (NCBI taxonomy): Eukaryota > Metazoa > Chordata > Ceratodontiformes > Ceratodontidae > Neoceratodus > Neoceratodus forsteri. The sequence continues at coordinate 757,937,950 of CM057455.1, read as the reverse complement.
TAGAGTGCCCTAAAATGCAGCTTTTTTTTGTACTTTATTTTTATAATTATCATCTATTATCATACAGACAATTTTACCATATTTAGGACAGACCAGTTAAGTCATTACATACCATAAAGAGAACATAGCCCTCCCATTCATCCCAATATTGGTGCATCCCAAATACATTGATACCACATCGAGGGAAAAACTATACTTTTTTAACTAGCAAGTATAATAATATATAAGCTGAGTAAACAAGCCCAGGAGCAGTGTGACTAATTCATAATACTACAAGTCCATAATTTGAAGTCCCAAGAAATCATGCCCTGGATTGGGGCTAAAGGCGTCACACTTTATTCCTAAAAAATAAGTAAACAATCTAAAATAGATAATAAGAGGCAGCATTTCCCTTCTCCAAATGCACCAATCATTGGTTAATTATTACTCCTCCTTGCAGTAAATTAGCAAACTATAGGACAACAATATATTTCTACAATATATATTTATACAATATATTTGAGTTGGGGAGTTTATTGAAGAAAATAAATCTTACAAAACAAACAATAGGAATCAATACAAAAACAAAAAGAAATAATAACACAAATAATAATGAAAAAAAAAACAAAGCCAGGGCTTATATAAACATAAGCAAAAAGAAAAAGTACAAGTAAATCCATAACATATTAAACTAGAGACCTCCCTTTTGGTTTTTCCCATACAACAGAAATATGAGGAACAAAAAGCAAAATCTATGAGCACACAGCCCCCTTTTTCAAGTAACAGGTACATCCGAATCCGTTATTTAAGGCATGTTCCTCCACACAGCCCTCAACATTCTGGAATGTAAAATTCTAGAATCTTCCCCATATTGTGATTTCAAATCTATAGTAATTTTACCAGGGAGTTCTTCATGAGAGACAAATTTCTGTTGTAATGAGTATAGACATCTACTATTCCAGATATGCCATTTAATAACCAACAAAAGCCTTTTCAGAGTTTCCATGTGCCAATAATCAACCCCTATATATTTACCACACATTAAAGCCTCCATAGTAATAGAATGAAACCATGGAGCATTCCAAACAATAGCTAAAAAAGGCCAGAAGGGCATACTATATGCACAGGTCAAAAAAAGGTGGTCTGTAGTTTCCAACTGTTGGATACATCCCGGCCTAACACATAAACATTCAGCCAATTGTTTATGTTTTTGATTCACTTTAATATTAATCCTATCATGGCAGCTCAGCCAATGAAAATCTCAAAATTTATCAGGAATCCTGGGTGTGTTTAACAAACTTAAAATTGCCTCTTTGTAAGGGGGAGGACAGTAGGGAAAAGTTTCTACTTCAGTAAATTGAGTCTGTATAACCCAATTATAAAGCCCTTTTCATTGTTTTGATATTAAAAGATGACTAGTTAGTTTCCAGCGTTTGATATATATAAAGGTTTCTCTAATATAAGATGGACTATTCAACGACCTATGCAAAACCCCTAGTTCCCCCCGAACTCATTGCCTAAACCATAGACCACAATTCAATTCAAACACAGGTACCCATGGTTTACCAAAAAAAATTAATAAAGGGCGGAAGTTTGCACAAAGAAAAATAGAATAAAAAAATAAAATTGGGTTTACCATTCCTAAACCCCCCTGGTGAATTGGTAAATATAAAATGTTCCTTTTTAGCGGATTCAGCCAGCTACCCCATACCGCTTGAAAAAAAAAGACTATAAATGACTGTTAATAATTGACTAGGGGGAGGAAAAATATAACTAATATAGAGGAATATCGGAATAAGGAAGGTTTTAATCAAGTATACTCGTTTCCATTTACTAAATTTCCACCTATTCCAATTTGCAACTAATATTTTTCCCCGATTAATGCAAGGTTCCCAATTCAGAAAACACATATCCCCTGGACCATAAATAATCCCCAAGATAGTCAAGTGAGTGGCTGAAAAATTAATACCAGAAATTTTTAAATCAGGTAAAACAACAGAACCAAGCTGCATACCTATACATATATCTAAATTCAAACTAGTACCTGAATGTGAATTATAGGTTATACAGATGTCAAGAGCACACTGAACAGAAACTTTGTCCTCTACTAAAATACACAGATCATCAGCATAAGCTAGAAATTTAAATGGTAAAGGGGTGGAAACTACGGTGATAGGTTTTAAAAGTACTGATTTATTAAGGAGTTTGAGTAAGGGATCTATACAAAAAGCATATAACAAAGGGATAAGAGAACATCCCTGACGTACCCCCCACCTTACAGGTAACATGGGCCCTTTCCAGCCCCTAATCACAGGAGTAACCATTGTTGTATTATAGAGACATTTAACCCATTTTACAAATTGCAATGGCAAACCATATCTTTATAAAACCGCCCATAGGAAGGTATGACTAACAGAATCAAAAGCTTGTTTTTGATCCAGAGAGAGCACCAAACCATCTGCTCTAGACCAAAAGCTATGCTCAAAGAGCTCCCGTAATAAAATATCAAATGTTCTGAAATATTTCTGCCTGGTAAAGTGCATGCTTGAGCTGGGGATAAAATATGAGTTGCAACTAATAGGAGACGAGTATTAAGAATTTTAGCTAGAATCTTAAAATCTGTGTTAAGTAAAGAAATCAGTCTCCAATTATTTATGCTCCTTTTATCACCTTTCTGTTTAAAAAGGTGAATCAGAATACCTCCAGTCATACACAAAGAGGGTGGTAGCCTGGGTAAAACATCGGCTGCACAACAGGACACAGAAGGTAATTGTAAATGGAGTCCACTCTGAAGAAAGAGGGGTTACTAGTGGGGTACCACAGGGTTCAGTATTGGGTCCAGTCCTTTTTAATGTCTTCATCAGTGACATTGCAGAGGGACTGGAAGGAAAGTATGCCTTTTGCAGATGACACAAAGATCTGCAAAAGGGTTGATACACAGGAGGCGTGGAAAGGATGAGAAGGGACTTGTCAAGGTTGGAGGAATGGTCAAGTATGGCAGCTAGGATTCAATGCAAAGAAGTGCAAAATAATGCACCTGGGAAACAAGAACCCAGGGGAAGAATACACAATCGGGGAGATGGTAGTAACAACAACAAAAAAGGAAAGGGACCTGGGGGTAATCATATCAGATGACCTTAAGGTTAGCAAGCAATGTGAGAAGGCAGTAGGGAGGGCTGGGGGTATACTGGGATGCATAGGGAGAGGCAACAGCAGCAGAAAACAGGAAGTTGTTATTCCTCTGTACAGACAGTTGGTGAGACCCCATCTGGAGTACTGCATCCAGTTCTGGAGACCCCATCTCCACAAGGACATAGACAGGATAGAGACAGTTCAGAGGAGGGCAACTAAAATGGTGCAGGGTCTGCAAGAGAAGCCGTATGAGGAGAGACTAAAGGAGCTTAATATGTATACCCTTGAGGAAAGAAGGGAGAGGGGGGACATGATAGAAACTTTTAAGTACCTCAGTGGAATCAACAAAGTCCAAGAGGGTAGCATCTTTCAGAAAAAGAGACGTGCAAGAACAAGGGGACACAATTTAAAGATGGAAGGGGGGTGGTTCAGGGGCAATGTGAGGAAGTATTATTTCACAGAGAGGGTAGTGGATGCATGGAACAACCTTCCTGAGGAGGTTGTGGGTCTAAAACTGTAGGAGAATTCAAGAATGCATGGGAAAGACATAAGGCAATTCTTGGTGGGGGGTAGGAAGAAATAGGCTGTTGGTTAATTAGGATCTGTGGCCTATCCAGTAGGTAGGGAAATGGGCAGACTAGATGGGCCAAGCGGTCCTTATCTGCTGTCAAAGTCTATGTTTCTATGTTTCTAAAGAGGAAGCACCAGAAGTAAGGATCGCCATAAAAACAGCCGCTAATTCCATCCAAATATGTGGACCACTGAATTTATACAATTCACTAGTCAAGCCATCTCCACCAGGTGCTTTATTAGTCCCTAAGGCCATAATAGCTTTTTCCACTTCAAGAGGCACAATGTCAGCTATCAAAGGGTTTAATAATTGATCTGTAAGCTGAACGATAGGGACCGAATCAAGAAAAAATTCTAAAGTATCAGAACTGATTGGAGGTGGAATAAAAGTTTGAGATGTATAATGTGAAACAATATTGAGCATCTGTCTAGTGTCTGTACAAAAATTACCCTGTGCATCCAATAAACCGTCCATAGTTTGGTTTAAATTCCTAGTGGTATGCCCCTCATATGGGCAAATATAGCCCTTTTTTCCCCTGTGTGCAATATAATTGTTGGAATTGCAAGTGTTGTTCCTGTAATAAATGATATTGTACCATGTGTTGCTTAATATTTTGAATTTGCACAGAAAAATCATGTTTCACAGTGGAAGCTAAAGATAACAGTTTTTGAAGGTGTAATCTGTTATTAAGATAAATTCTATAATCCTCATCCCGAATCAGCTTTCCATATGATTTTAGAAAAGCAGACAAATCCCTCACCGTGTCTTCCCACCAAATACTAGGGTCTGCATACATCTCAAAAACAGATTTCCTAGCTTGAATACAATACATCAAGTCTTGTTGAACAATAGTTTTGGCCAATAACAAAAATTTAATTTCCAATAACCCAGCCCAATAGAAGGTGCACGGAATTTTCTAATAATAAAATAAAATTTATGATCAGAGAATTCTGGAAGATCTGTGCCATTGCAATTTGTAGTAGAGGGGAAACAAAAAAATAATCAATTCTTGTAGCAGAAGTAGATCTAAAAAAAGTAGGATCTGCTTTACCCACTGTTTCAAAGCAGGCATCCCTCAAATTCGCATTCCGAATCATAGTGGATAAGCAGGTCATGTCACAAAATACTTTTGTGGTTACAGTCTGCCTTCCCCTGTCCCGCAAATTAAGTCCACAATTAAATCACCCCCTAGAACAATATGGTGAGCAGAATACAAATAAGGCTGAATGGCCTGAAATAGCTCAATACGTACCACCTTTGTTTGACCTGCATATATATTGATAAAATGGAACAGCATATTAGATATTCTGATATCTCGGATTAAGGCACGACCAGGGATGAGGTCAATTAATTTAACCAGATACACATCTAAATTATGAAACAGAATGGCTAACCCAGAGCAGGTTTCTTCCCCCAAGGACCAAAAAGAAGGGCCCGAATGCCAAAACTTAATGGCTTGCTTTAATTCAGAAATGACATGCAACCTGGTGTCCTGTAAAAAAAATAATACCATCAGAGAGAGATCTTAGATATGAAAATACAGCCTGTTTTTTCCGAATACTCTTAATACTATTCACATTAATAGAGTGAATAGATAAAGAAGGCATCATAGTCTTATAAGAAGGGGAAAAAAAAAAAAAACCTTGGGCATAATTCAGTTTCAAAGGGGATTTTTGGAGGAGGCTCTAGTAGTCCGAATATGTTTAGTTTTCCCAGTGCACTTCCCAGAGAGAGGGGGCACCATATCAGAAGGGGGATCTTCTAATTCAGAACCTAGATCCAAAACAGATGAAATAACAGAGGACCCTTCAGAGTCATTCCCTGAGAGTTCCCTTTCAATGGGCAAGGCAGCAAATCTATTTTTAACGGAAATGTCAGATGTTTTAGGCATTTTAGCCTCTGGCTGTATCCAGTGCTGCCTTCATCTAGAAGTCTTAGTTAGAGGTGGTAAGGGTGCTTGGGAAACCTCAGTAGAAGGCACAGAGGGAGGTAACCCAACCTTAGCAACAATAGGTTCAACCATTACAGGAATAGAAACCGCCAGCTGAGTAACCATGGGAGTGGCCTTTGTAGCACTATACCCTGGGGGAGGCATATCAGAAGGTTGTGCTGAACCATCAACAATAGTAGAAGTAGTTTCAGGTAGGCTCAGAGGCCTATCACTAGGCCTAGGGACCGAACGCTGATTCTGAGCCTGTTGAGCTACAGCAATAGATACTTGTTGTGCATCTCAATCAGCTTGTTCACCCTGGGTATGAGCAGCTGAGGGACAAGAATGATAGGTATGACCGTTTTCTTCACATAAATTACCTGCTCATTCCGACATATGGCAGCACTGTGACCTAATTCATTGCAAGTGGTGCATTTGAGGCGGTCACACATACTGCTAAGGTGACCCGTGGTTCCACAATGATAACAGGCCTTGGCCTGACCTGCATAAAATAAAACCCCTCTATCTTTTCCCAGGAAGAAACTGTTAGGCAAGTGAACTAAGCCAGAATCAGATGTGTTCAACACTACCTGCACTTTCCAACCCCCATTCCAAATATGATCTTCATCAAAAATGGGCTCAGGATTACCCTGCTCTGTACACCTCTGTTTAAGCCAGAATAAAAGATCTGTAACACACACCCCCTCATTTAGAAAAAGAACTGTAATCATGTGAAGTGCAGGTTTAGTCAAAGGCACAACTTCAAAAGGAACCCAAAAGGCAGAGGTTTTTAAGAGCAAATATTGAGACCAAAATTTTTGTAACCCACTACCCTGTTTAAAACTTACATCAAACACTGGCTGTCCTGAAGCATGTATTAAGGCGTATATTTCAGTAGGAGAAAAAAACATAGAACCCATAAGCAAATTCCTAGCCACATGTTTTCGGTCAGGAAATACATCTAAACCCCCCCTTATAGAGTAGCCTAATGGCATTATGTCCCTTAGCAGAAAAAACAGGAGCTCTAAACAAGGATGCAAATGTCTTAGCAGGCTTAGATTGTCCGTGAGAGAGTTGCTCAGCAGGTTCCTCCGAAGGAACAGGCCTACAATGTCTCGCGGCACCATCTTGCAGCAGAGGTAGTACCGGGTTCTGAGTAAGTTCTAAGCCTTCAGGCACCTGTAAAGGTAAAACAATATCCATCACAGATCCTCAATCTTTAGTGTTATCAGAAACTATGGGGGAACAGTCTTGAAAATTTTTTGTGATCTTGCTAGGAGATACTGAAATGGGAGAGGGGCCCAAGACCCACACACCAGTTCTAGATTTCTCCCACCCAGCAGCCTGCAAAGCCGTATTTACAGACCACTTGTTTGTGTCCGTCGGGCCCTCCTGCAGCTGAAATGAGGGAACCTCAGTATTACACTGGCGAACAGTACTTGAAATTGAAGGACCTGCTGATGTTCCTGCAGAACCTTGAAAAAGATTTCCTTTAAAGACAAACAAGGGCATTTGCCCAGTACCTGTAGCGAAGGAGCAAGAACTTGCAGCAGCGTCTTGACTTGTTGATTGCTTCTCATCTAGAACAGCTGATGTCTGCTGCCGAGGAATCTGCAAGGTAGTCATTAAGTCAGTAGCTAAAGCAGCGCTTTGCACAGACCGCACCGCAGGTTGCTCACACACAGGGCATTGATCCGCAGCCCCAATTGCAGCTCTCAATTCCGTTTGACGAGACTGAAAACGGGCTTCTTCTTCTTCACGCAGCTGTTGCTGCAAGGCAGGCAAATCATAGGCAGGCACATTTTGCAATGCTGTAATGAGAGCAACTTCCTTGTCATCCTGTGGTAAGTCACTTAAGCCAACCTTATTTCCAGAAGCAGTTGCATTAGTCACAGACTCCATATCCGTACTAGGAGCATCAAAGAAAACTTCCGAATCCAGAACATCAGACCGACTAACAGCGGCTGGTCCCGCAGCCAGCGAGACATCCATCTCCTTCTCCATCCTAGCCCGAAATGACAAACCTACTGGCCAGCAGTCCCCCTACTGGCCAAGAGTAGGGGATTTTCCCCGGTGTCTTGGCCAAATTTCCCTCATTCACTCAAAATACCACAAACAGCTTAATCTGGTTCAAGGTCAGTTGGCATTCATCCGTATCCCCCTCCCCCGGGTCGTGCCTGGAAATAGGCAGGATTTGTCTAGTGTGCTTACCCGGTCAACAAAAACTAAAATAAAAAAAATATATATATTTCTAATAATAAGAATCATAACATAAAAATGTTAAAAATCAAGAATAGCCCATGAACAATAGCTAGAAGAGCCCAATGAATGGCTATATTAATACTCAAGAGGAGCCTTTTACTAAATACAGGCAAAATAAGGCAGAGAGCCACCAAAAGTCCAGAATTCAGTGCAGAACAGACTTTAAACAAAGACTGTAAAGTGAAGCAACATAAATATTTGGCCCACTGTATTAGTCCTTTCAGCCTTCTTCATGGTCTTCAGAGTCACTTCCCTCTGCTCTGTGGTCACGTCATCGGCCCTGGCTGCTACCAATGAAGTGTGAGGCCCACTTGCCCACCTTGGTGGGGTCAGAAAATACCTAAAACTTGCTGTTGTACATGATGTGTAATCTTGCTGGAAACACCATCGCATGTGAAATTGATGCCTCTCTCTCAGCTGCTTCCTTACTCCATCGAATTTCTTCAACACATGTAAGTAGCATAACTTACATCAGGGAACAGGTAAACTGTGCACTTGTCCTGGATAATGGGGCTCACTTGATGGGCCAAACAGAGGATCCTATCTCTTGTGCCTACCTCATCCGTAACAATAAGCAGGGTACGGCAGGTCTCCAAATCCTCTCAGTATCCTCGGGGAATAATTCTGTCAATTTTTTGTAAACTGAATACTGTGTTGTGACCCTCTGGTGCCAATTTGGCTACAAACCATTCCTGCATAAACATGAGAGAGTGGTCCCCCTTGATCCCTTCTGGCAAGCCCAGGACTCGACTATGAGATGCCCGGGCCTGGTTTTTCCAGGGTCTCGAGTCTGGTCCTCAAGGGTATGTTTTCTTTAACCATTAGCAAGGTTGTGGTCACCGCTGATTCAGCTTGCCTTTTAATGTCAGTGACTTCTGTCTGCAATCCTTCCACTGTCTTTTCAACCACTGATACTCTTGTGCCAAATGAATCCGTCTTGTGGTTTAAATTAGAGACTGACACTATCAGCCACTGTAGTTTAAGGCCTATAGATGTCATGATCTCCTCAGATTTTTGCTGAGGTGCGGCCTGCTCATCAAAAGTATTTCTCAAGGGTTGCATTGTTCCAGACAATTTAACGCCAGAACCAGCACCTTTATCCTTATGAGGATTACCCATTTTGTGTCTTTAAGGCCCCTCTACCAAGTGGTAATGTTCTTTTTAGTCGATCTCTGCTGCAAAAGGGAGTTTTTAGATTTTAAAGCTCAGATTAGAGAGCTGTAGGAAAATGCTACCATTCAGCTCAGGCTCCACAGCACCCCCCCCCAAATTGCACCTTGAGGGGGAATTAATTTGATCTGCTATGGTGCATAAGCATAAAGAGAGAAAGAGGCCACCTCCTTGCTAAATGAAATTCTCACCATTAAGAATGTACTTTTGCCTACCAGTCCTGAGAGTACTTGGTTGAATTTAAACAGTTAAATATGGGGAATTCCTCCAGGAGAAAGCAGAGTATACTATAATCCACTCTAAAGCTAAGTATCATGCTCAAGGAGAGAAGGCAGGGAAACTTATGGTAAGCAAGAAACAGATTGGATTATACAGTACATAATTACAGAACAGGGCAAGGTTATTACTGATCAATGTCAGCGGCTCAGCAGGTAGCACACTCACCTCTGAGGCTGGAAGATCGGAAGGTTGTGGGTTCTAGCTCCACACCGGGAGCATGGGATAAATCCCAATACTGAGACTGTAGTGCAGCATGAGGGGGGTGCTGCACTCCTGGTGTCGTCTTTCAGATAAGACATTAAACTGAGATCCTGTCTGCCTGTTTTAGCGGTTGTTCAGTTGGATGTTAAAGATCCCATGTCACTTTTCGATAATAGTAAGAGACATTTTATTGAAAATCAGAAGCTAGACACATCCAAATACAACTATTAACAGAAATTACATATATGAGTTCATATTTAAATCTATTTACAATATTACAAAGAAAATCTATTTAAAATATTACAAAGAAAATCATTTTCAAGTTACAGCTATGTCAGAGTCAGTTATCCAAGGCAAATGTTTCCATAGTTCTAAATGTTCATGTCTGGGTATAGTTTTACATTCAGTATAAATATAGTTTCTGCAGGTCTTTGGTGATTTTCTCCTAGCAATCTGGATAAGACCCCTCTTTTTTTTGAAATGTAAACGTACAGCGAGCCATCCATATGTGCCATTTCATTACTGCAAAAATAAGACATAAGGTACTCGTATTCCATTTATCCCTTAACTCTGAGAATAACCATAAATCACATTATGACAAGAGACTGTCTTAAGCAGTGGTTCGGACCAATGATGGGCTAAATAGGCCCAAAAGTTTGCTATAAAAGAACAAGAAAAAAATAAGTGCTCTTGTGTTTCCAGAAGTTGGTTACACTGGGGTCTGCTACACGTTCTGTCGTTTAGTTGCTTATGCTTGTGGTTTCATTTAACATTAAGTTTATCATGACATGTAAGCCAATGCATGTCCCACATATGCAGTGGTATTCTTGTAGTGTTTAACAATTCCTGTAGGGATATAAGTAGTTAGATGGGCATTTTTCAAAAACTTATTCTACCTGACAGGTAGTCTCTAACAAAAACTGGCATAATCCTTTCCTGGTCATGGAAATCACTGATGACTAGCAATATGTCACTGTTTCAGTCTACAAAATGTTTCCCTGATATAGTTTGGTACCATATCAGTCATTCTTAATACCTTTAATGAGTTCCTTTTCCATTGTGTGAAACACGTTTTACAGTTACTGTATAGTTTCCTTGGGAAACAAAAATCCAGGGGAAGAGCATACAATGGGAGGGAGGGGTACTAACAACAACAAAAATGGAACGGGACCTAGGGGTAGTCATATCAGACAACCTTAAGGTAGGCAAGCAATGTGAGAGGGCAGTAAGGAGGGCTGGGGAGATACTGGGGTGCATAGGGTGAGGCATCACCAGTACAATATACAAACTTGTTCTCCCTCTGTACACACAGTTGGTGAGACCCCATCTGAAGTAGTATGTGCAGATCTGGAGACCCTATCTCTGCAAGGACATAGACAGGATGGAGGCATTCCAGAGGAGGGCAACTCAAATGGTGCAGGGCCTGCAACAGAAGCCTTACCAAGAGAGATGAAAATAGCTTAATATGTATACCCTTAGGAGAGAGAGGTGGGACATGATAAAAACTTTCAAGTATCTCAAGGGAATTAACAAAGTCCAAGAGGGGAACATCTTTCAGAAAAAGAGATATACAAGAACAAGGGGGCACACTTTGAAGATAATGGGGGTGGGGATGGCTCAGGGGTAATATGAGGAAGTATTTTTTCACAGAGAGGGTAGTGGACACATGGAACTGCCTTCCTGAGGAGGTTGTGGGGTCAAAAACGTGGGAGAATTCAAGAATGCATGGGACAGACATAAGGCAGTTGTAGGGGAGTAGGAAGAAGTAGGCTGTTGGTTAAATAGAATCTGCAGCTTATCCAATAGATAGGCAAATGGGCAGACTAGGTGGGCCAAGCAGTCCTTATCTGCCATCCAAGTCTATGTTTCTATGTTAGCCAAGGCTTCCATCCCATAGTTTTGTTTAATAACAGTGGCTTAATGTTTGCCATCAGAAATATGCTGTTAAAAAACAGTATGGGGCTAGTCATATTTACCCCTCCTTTGTTTAGGAGTAAGTAAGTAATATTGTATTTTATTGGATTGAGCTGACTTCCCCAAAGAGCTTGGAAAAATATACTTAGCAGACTGGTTTCAAATGTCTTAGCTGGGAGGAATACGCTACTTATGTACAAAAATAGTGGTATGAGATAAGTTTTTATTAGATACACTTTTTCTTTCTTCCTGAGTTTCCACTTAATCCAGTTTTCCACTTTTTGTTTACCTAGCTTTATTTTCTGTTCCCAATTTAAAAAATATTTTTCTTTTACCCCATACTGTATTCCCAAAATAGATATTGAGCCTTTTTGTGTTTTTATATTATTTATAGGTGGTTGGGGTTCTGAGTTTTGTTTCAAGTTGTATCCTATGCATTTATCTATACTAAGTGAAGCACCTGAAACTTTATCAAATTCCTTACGTATTTTGATGGATTCTGTAACAAGATTTTCAGTGGCCACTAATAGGCACAGGTCATTAGCATAAGCTACTGTTTTATATAGAATATATCCTAAGTTATTTTGAAGAGGAGATACATTTTGTGAGGCATTTATTTGCCTCAATAAAGGGTCTATAAAAAACATATAGGATGGGGCTTAAGGGGCAGCCTTGTCTCACCTCATGTCAAATATGTATCATTGGGCCTTTCCACCCATTAACTAATGGGACTACCATTGCAGTTCTGTACATCCCTTTAATCCATTGTTTTACCCTAAGGGGGACTTGATAATTTTCTAAGACATACCAAAGAAAGACATGATAGAGTCAAATGCTTTCCTTTGGTCTAAGGAGACCACGTATCCATTTAATGTTTCATTATTACTATGCTCCATAATTTCTCTGAGTAATATGAGATGATCTGAGATTTGTCTGCCAGGTACTGAACATGCCTGTGCTGTCGAGATTACCAAAGGAGCTATCATAAGAAGTCTTATTGCTATAACTTTTGTTAAAATTTTAAAGTCAGTATTTAACATGCTGATAGGTCTCCAGTTCTGTAGTTTCGTTCGGTCACCTTTTTTATGCAAGTAAATCAGAGTGCCCATTTTCATATTTAAAGGGATAGCATCCGATTGCAATAAAAAATGATACATTAATGTTAATTCTGTTAATATTTCTGAACCTACTTTTTTATACGTTTCACTAGAAAGTCCATCTGGTCCTGGTGTGGTACTATTTTTCAGTGCTGAAAAAGATTCCCGAATCTCCTGAACAGTTATTGGTTAACTGACTTTTATTACAATTTCTGTAGGAAAATTAGGAGAAGAAAGCCCTGAGAGAATGTAGGTGGAATGAGGTGGTTTGGTAGACACGGGGGCATACATCTGTCTGGTGTAATCTGAGACTATACACAGAATATCTTCTTTCTATTATATAAGACATCTTGGGAATCACAAATGCAATTCATCTCTTTTTTTGTTATTTTCTGGTAGCATGCAATCCTCAAAAGGGCATACTGAAGCCACTGGGCCCTGAATTCCAAAATGTTGCTGTTGATATAATATTTTTAATTTCTGCTCATGAAATTTCCTTAAGTCTTGTTTTAAAAGCTGAATTTGTTGGGGCAGATCTTGATTTGTATTGTAGACTACTGTAAGTCATTTTTGAAGATGCTGTCTTTTTTGTAGATAATTCAGGTATGAATTTAAGCATTTGGTCCTACTACTGTATATTGTTTTAAAATGTTTTGTAATTCATACTTTGTGATTATCAAAGCAAATCAATACTGATTTCCTAGCCGTAAAGAGTTGAGATAGGGAAGTAGTGAATGAGATATAATTTAATAAGGATACATTAAATTTCCATATACCAGGGCCTTTGCTAAGGGAGGAAAAATGTCCCACAGTTATCTGCAGCAGATTATGGTCCAAATATTGTGCGGGATGCACATCTGCTGTTTTGATAGGTACATGCTGAGATATAAAAAAATAATCAATTTGTGTAGGTAATTGCCCTTTATGCAAAGTGGAGGTATGTAGTTTAGTAATATATGGGATATACAAAGGTGAGCTGTCAGATAAATGATTTATCTACACAAGTGCTGTTTGACCTCGGATAACCTCACAAGTGGCATAAGCCACAAGTGAGATGTTCAAGGTCAAACAGCACAAGTGTAGCTAAATCATTTATCTGACAGCTCACCATTGTATATTTCATTTATGCAATAGGGATGCTTTCTGTCAGTGCAGAGACATTTGCTTTTGATTATTTGTCTTTTTTTGCATATGTTTGTCAAAAAAGTGAACAAAAAGTGTCTTTTCTACTCTTTTTTGCTAATTATAAAAAAATCTATAAGGTAACTATAAATGAAACATCACTCATTTGGTAGATCATTTTATGCTGAACAACTTTTATGCTCACAGCACTATGCTATCTTTTTTCATTTTAAAGTTATTTGCATTTGAATATAGTTAGTACTGGTACTGAGGCTGAACATTCTAAAAGAGTTCCGGAGTGAGTGCGCCATATCTACTATGGCTCGGATATTCAAACTGTGCCAGGCTGTGGTGCAAGCCTGGGTGCAGCTCAACTTTGTTGTGCAGGGGTGTGGCCTGGGCGATATTCAACAGAGCTGCACTATGGCACAGCAGCTTTGAATATCGCACCCTGGTCACCCCCACTGTGCACGGCGCAGTGGCACTGCGCCAGCGCAAGTGGCCAGAGTGGAGCATGGAGATGCGCTAGCGCAAGTGCCATTGTGCCATTCACAGCACCTGTGATATTCAAAAGGGGACATGCAAATGGGGCCATAATTTATGCAAGGTGTACATGGGTCCATTTGCATGTCATTATGACCACATTTGCATCCCATTAGCATGCAGGTGTGCTGATCCCCGACGACTTGCGCCTGGTGCCCTGCCAGGTAGCAGCTGTCGGGGACCAATGCCCCCTGCAGCCCGATCGCGGGCATTTGTCTACAAGAATAGGCCCCCATCCAATATGCCTGGTGGTCCAGTGGACCGATCGCTGCCCGATCGCGGGCATCTGTAAATCATAAAATACTCCTATTACCCTGGTGGTCTAGTGTACCCCGTCCATACCACTGAGCCCCACACCCGCTCCCCAGTCAGCGGTGGGCAGCAGCACCACCCGCCTGCCGCCCCACCGACTGCCGACTGACAGCTCTGTGGGGCTGCGCCCCACTGGTTCACAGCATGAGCCAATGGGTGTGCAGCCCACTCTATACTACTCAATCCAGCTATGTGAATGATTCATTCACATATCTGGACTAGTAGTGCGGTATGGCTGCATGCCCATTGGCTCACGCTGCTGAACCAATGAGCATGCAGCCCACCGAGCTGTCAGTCGGCAGGCGGCGGGTGGCTGGTGGGTGAGGCTGCCACCCGCCGCTGACTGGGGAGCGTGGGGCTCAGTAGGCGGGCGGGGAGGGATGTACACTAGACCACCAGGGTAATAGGAGTATTTTATGATTTACAGATGCCCGTGATTGGCGAGAGGCGGTCCACTGGACCACCAGGGATATTGGACGGGGGGGGTTAGTTACACGGATGCCCGCAATGGGGCATGGGGGTGCCACCAGGTGCGGCAGGAACTCGGGTGGCCACCCACAGGTGGCAGCTGCCGTGTTGTGCCCTGCAATGCGGCAGCTCACCTGTGGGTGACCATCACTTGTTCCTTTTTTTTTTGGCTTAACTTTGTGCAGGCGCAGGTACGGTTTGCGCATGCATGACTCTGCACATCCCGGGCTGAATATCGGGCTGTGCAGGTTATGCATGGGCACACCCCCCACCTGTGCCTGCATACATTATTGATGCGCTCCAGCGCATTGGGATTTGTGCGGCGCACTTTTCCCTTTTGAATATCGCGTACCGAGTCAGACAGTGGGTTGTGCATGGTGCAACACTGTTGCGCCATGCACAACCCTTTTGAATATCTGGGCCTATGTGTATAAATCTGTGATGATGCATCTACTATAAATGTAAAATTTCACATTTATCACATTAGAAAATGGAGTAAGAAAATCCTGATTGGCTGATAGCCCTGGCAAGGTGGGCGTCTATCAGACAACAGAGCCCGGGCAAAAAAGGTACCACCAAAGCCTGCTCTTTCATAACAAAAATCATAGTGTCAGTAGAATTTTAAAATTTTAATGCCAGCCATTTTTTCCCTCGCTTAGCGAGATAATTTGTCCTGCAGCTCAAAGCTAACTTCTGTCTGCTGCTATTCATTTCTCCTCCTCTCAAAGCTGACTGCTAGAGAGAGAGAGAGAGATAAACACTCAGCTTTTGAGAGAACAATTGAGCATTAACTCATTTTTTTAAAAAGTCTGTTTCCACATTCAAATTGTGCTCACTGCTACTTGAAGATACCTGCTAGCCTTAACTGCAGCCTCATGCTTGACCAAAAAAAACAACCTTTTTTAGACACAGAATAATTGTTCCCTAATTAGGTTGTTGATAGCACAGCTGCCTTCGTCAGATCTCCTAGCCCATCATGTCTAACTGCACAGCACCACAATTCAAATCCTGATTCCTGTACTATAACTGCCATGTGCGATCCCTTTAAAGATACCGCATTAAACATTTCCAACGCTGTTCTTGTGCTCCAGTCCATATTCTACCTCTATCTCACTATCAAAACAACCTTTCACCACTCGCCCAGACTGCAGTCCGGCTCCATCCCCCAACAGTCTGCCACTTGTAACACACCTCATAAATAATTTAAAAAATAGAAAGGTTTGTTTTTTAAACTACTAGCGCCAGCTGATCTCCCTGATTGCCCAATCCCACCACCAGTAAACTAAATGAGGGGGATTACACTGCAGTCACAGAAAGAAAGGAAAGGTAAACAAAACATTTAAAAAAAAAAAGTAATGCAAGTACATTGGGGGGGTGTTGATGGTTCAGGAGCCAAGAAGATGCTGTACACAGCAATAGAAAAACAGCAGAACTGTAAAAGATTGCACTGCCCTCTACTGGTATATATTGGTAAAGATACCAGTAAAGGACTACTTTACTAACAAAGTAACTATAAGTTCATTTGTAATCTTTTTTTATTATTATTTATTGCTTTTAAATATTTAAAAAGAAATGTACATATAACCCATTTTCTAAGCACAATAATACCCTCCAGGGTGGGTGGTATGGGCAATACCAGACCTTCCTGGGGCTATAAGGCACTCCACCTGTGGCGTCGGGCCTCATTATGCCCTGGGTGGTCCGGTATTGCCCAATACTGCCCACCCTGTTGGGTATTATTGCTTACGTAGCTCAGATTTATCACATAGGATTTATGTCCACTCCTATAGCATAAATCAAAATGTGCATCCCTTAGTCTGGCTTTACATAGTGTTTGAGACAAAAAATTTGAATCACAGTATATTTGTTATGTTTAAGATTGTTTACTTCTATCTAGTGTGGTGAGACTACAATTAAAGTCCCCCCCAAAGATAATATGATGTGATGTGTGTAAGTAAGGCTGGATTAACTGTAGTATTTCTATTCGGGCTGTTTTTATTTGAGGAACATATAAATTGATTAATCTATAAAGTAAATCTTGTGTTTTGACATCTAATATTAATACCTTTCCAGGGATCAAAACAGATAATTTAATTAACTGAATTGTTGATATTCTGAATAAGATACCAACCCTGAACATATTTCAGCCCCAAAAGACCAGCAGGAGGGGGACCCATGTGCCATTCAGTTTGAGCCTGGTGGATTTCTTGAAATGTATGGAACCTTACATCCTGTAAAAAAATAATGCCTAGTTACAAATATTTCAGATAATAAGGGATTAGAGGAAATCTGTCCTACTGGGGGCATGTTACAAGCGGAGTCCCACAAGGGTCAGTCTTGGGACCGACCTTGTTTAATATACTTGTATGAAGAATGCAGACTGATAGCATTTCATGGATGTGTAAATAGGCAGATGACTGCAAAGTCAGCAGCATAGTCAACGATAGCCAGGCTAGACAAAAATTTCAAGATAACATAACTAAATTAGAGAACTGGGCCAAACTTAATGGAATGACCTTTAATGAGAAAACGTGTAACGTCATGCACTTTGGGCATAACAATCTTAATCATCAATACATCCTTAATAATGCAATTTTAGAAGTAACATCAAGTGAAAGGGATCTATGAATAACAATATCGGATAACCTAAATTTTGATTAAAGTACTAACAAAACAGTACAAAAGTGTCATAAAATCTTGGGATGCATATTAAGAAATATAAAAAGTAGAGACCCAAGAGTGATTATTCCACTATAGTCCAGCCTAGTTACACCGCATCTGGATTATTGATCCCCTATATGTACCCCTCAGTTTATTGGGGGAAAATGTCTGATTGAGAAAGTACAGAGAAAAGCAACGAAAAGAGTAAAAGGAATGCAACATCTGGAATACAGTGAAAGAGTGAGAAGACGTGGTCTATACTCACTATACTATACAAGAATTAGGGGAGATCTGTGCTTAACCTTTAGAGCTTTTCAAGAACCAGCAACACTAGATACGATTGGCCTACTCAGAGTAAATAACATTAGAAATACAAGATTGCATACTGTACCTATAAGCTGGAAGGGGAAACTAACAGGACAAGTAAAAGATGTAACTGGTACATGCAGAAAGTTGTAAACATTTGGAATTCATTACCAGTTAATGTAGTCTCTAGTGAGACCATTCAACTCTTTAAAACCAGATTAGATCATCATATGGGCTCTACGAAACAAATGTTCCACCAGCAAGTTTGAACAAGGGTTAACAAACCTAAACATAACTTGGAAGAACCTATGAACTTATGAACCTAACCAAAGAAAATACTGAATGTCTTTTACTAGCCCATTTCACACTGTTCACATTCACAGTGTAAAAGGAAAAATCATCATACATTCTAATGCAATAGGTAGATATGTCATTTCGTCTTGCCTTTCCTGTAGGCTTTGGGCCAGATATTCAGAAATATGCCAGAGGCCAGCGCAAGACCTACACAGTGCAAATCCATTGCACCAAGGCACACTGAGCACGATATTCAATGGTTGCACAAGGCAGCATGCGCCTGCACAACACGGCTGAATATCACATGGATGCACCACAGCGCAGTCAGGGGTGCACCAGGGAGCAACCCAACATGTGCAATATCACAGCTATGGATGCACAAGGGTCCAAGGTGCATGCACCAGGACACAATTGGACCTGCCACAGCCACAGCAAGAAGCAAGACAATGTGGAGGAAGGTGTTGCCGCCAGGGAGACGGGGGTGCCAGGAGTGAGGCAGAGCCATCCCACGACAGGAACACTGCCCAAGGAGAACAGGTAGGCAGCTGTCCCCCACCCATGTGCACCACAGTGGTGAACATAGGTAGGGTGGCACCACTGGCCATGGGTGGACATTCACCGGCCTCCCCCCTGCAGGATGACATGCTCCATGCCACCTGGGCCACAGCTGGCAACACCCAGGCAAACAGCACTCAACACACATGCCACACAACCAGACCAGCTAGCCCATGGCCACTCCAGGGCACTGCCACTGACCGATGGGCAAACACCACCATTCACAGTCCCCGAACACCACAGCTGCACCACACAGCCACCCTGCACACCACTGCAGCATGGCTCCACCGCCAGCTGCAAAGCTGACCCGGACACAGATGGGTAACCATATCAAACTGTATTAAAAGCAAACCACAAACAGAAAATGGTAACAATGAATAGGAAGCAAGGGTACAGGGAACAAGGAGTGGGGAAACTATGTATAATACAGGCCTAAGTCAGGGAAGGGAGGTAAGGGGACAGGGGTTGGGGGCCATACAAAGGGATAGGGAAGGGTATGGGGTGGGATGACAGGGAAGGGAACAGGGAATGTGGGCCTAATGGCCCTATGGGTGGCCCCACCCTGCCACTGCTGGTGCTGGCCCCACTGTAGCATCTGCCGCATCAGCCATGCCACCTCCAGCATCGCTGTCATGATGTTCAGGATCCTCCTCAGGAGGCAGCTGTTGAGTGCCTGACAAGGCACACGCTGGACACCTATGACAAAGGAGGGAACATGGGATCAGTGCATGTCCAGAACACCCCCGCCCACCCACTGTGTGCAGCAGACAGTGGTGACACACGCCCTTGGGGTGGCACCCTGGCCACCCATAGTGGGTGTGCCCACACTAGCTACTGACCCAGCATGCCACAGCTATGCAAAGTGCTAGACACCAACACCACCCATGGGCCACCCACCACCAATGTGGCAGGCAGGTGTCATGGTACAGTGGCGGTGCTGCAGTGGCACAGCTGGCTGCTGGATGCACCCACAGCCCACCAGCAGCAGCTACACACATGTGCAATGGCTACAGCATGGCACCACGCACACCGAGGGCAGAACACAGCTGCAACGGCATAGTGCACAGGGGGCCGTGGCCCACCCCCACCCCTGCTGCCCACCCTGCACACCAATGTAGCATGTATCAGCACCTACCTGCACACTGCTGTGCTCCACATGCCAGCCTGGCTGCACCTCTCCTGTGGCCTGCATCCCATGCCGTGGGTCCTGCGGTGGCCTGCTGTGGCCCACCTGATGCGCCTGCCACTCTAGCGTCCTCCTGTCCTCAGGGCCCAGAATGGAAACATAAACACATACAGATCAGTACACGGCAACACCATGTGCCCCCCCATGCAGCGTGCACCCCAGCCCACCACAGCCACAGTGCTGTGGCACAGTGCACACAGGGTGTGCTGCCACAGTCCACAGGGCATGCGGCCCCAGCATTCCCCCTCCAGCATGGCATGCAGCCCTGCTGGCCCCAAGGAACATTGAACGGGCACAGACACAGGCGGTGCACACTTACCTGGCCATGGCACAGCCCCCCTCTGGACGTGCACCTGCAGCACTCTGAGCTGCTCCAGATCCCTCCACTGCTCCCCACTTCACCGCACACTGGTGGCTTCCTCCAGTACATCCGCCACCACCTGCCAGACCTCGGTCCTGGGCCTGGCGAGGGGCTGCTGACCAAATAGGCAGCCAGCATGGGACTCCACCAGGGCCACAAGATTGACCATCTCAATCTGGCTTCAGTTGGGAGCCCGTGATGCATTCCTGCACAGCATGGCTATATTGCCATGCAGCAGATCAAAATGGTGCCCTGCAGCACATGAGCTCCATGTATTTGAGATGTGCACCTTGCTCGGAGATGCACTGCCCTTGGCAATCGCGCAACCCTGGGGATGTGCTGTAGGTGTATGGCTGCACTGGCACATGCCACAGAGGTCCCTGAGGAGCAAAGGGCAGGGCAGGGGTCAGGGGTCAGCATGCACACTCTGTGCGAGTGTGCTATTGGGACCACTATGATGCGCAACAGGGGCCTGAGGGCACCACATCCTACAAGCCGATGGTGCTCGGGTGCCATAGGGCTAATTGCTCCAGGGCACCATGTGGCCAATAGCACCTGGGTGCCATAGGTTGCACAGCGCTTGAGTGCCACAGGCCCTATTGTGGCTGAGCGCCATATCACCTATCGCGCACTGCATGTACGCTGCACGAGTGGCATGGGCAGAGGCTGTGCACGCATGCACACTGACGGGCGCACTGTGCACATCACAGCATTGAGCCATGACTTGTGCTGGGGCAAGTCCATTGTGCAAGGTGCAACAACACGATATTCAGCCGGCATATGCAGATTAGCTCATCAGCCTATCCACGGCGCACTGGGGGAATTTGCATCTCATCCCAGTTGCGCATCTGCTCATTTGCATGCGATGCACTATAAAGGTACCGCGGGACCGCACAGGACATGGACCAGTATTATAACCCTCTGAGGTAAACTGCACACTGGGGACTGACAGCACAGTGGAATGGGTGGGTGGTGTGGGCTGCAGCAGCCACTGACCACATGTCATTGCCCATAGGTAGCAGCATGATCAATCGTGAGGATGGCGGTATGGGCCTGCATGGCGCAGGCCCAACTTTACAAAGGCAGAGGCAGATGACCTGTTCGAGGTGTACCTTGACAGGGAGGCGCTGCTAAGTGGCTCAACAGACACACCACAGGCCAGGGCTGCAGCCTGGGTGGAGGTGGTGGAGGTCGTGAATCAGCAGGGCAGCCACCAATGGTCAGCGCAGGAGTGCAAGAAAAAGGTTGGCACTGACAGGCGCAGGAGCAAGGAAAAGGTGGTGGCAATCCAGGCCGCAAGGGTGGCCACAGGTGGGGGTCAGGCCAACGTGCCACAGCTGACACCGGAGGAGGAGATGGTGGTGGTCACCATGTGGTGCAGCGCCGTCAAGGGGGTGCCTGGTGGTGGCTTCCAGACTAGTTGGAGCCCATCACTGAATGTTAGGTACAGTGGTGTCTGAGGGAGTGGGGGGCCGGTCTGGGTGACAGTGGCACTAATGCGACTGTATTCCTTTTCAGCATGGGAGCACCAGCATGCAGTGGCAGGGGCAGTAGTGTCTGCCATGGGGGCATGCCCAGCCCTGGAGGACCGGCCTTCCACCTCCACCAGCGTCTGGGTGCCCGATCGGCTGCAGCACACCACCACTGTCTGGCCGGATGTCCTGGGCGTGGTGGTGGACGAGGCCCTGGCTGTGTTCCAGCTGGATGCCAGCCTTGGCGTTCAGTGTGTGGAGACACAGATTGGGGCAGGGTCCGACACCAATGACAATGCAACCATTGTCCTTGACAGCGGGGGTGTCATCGAGGGGGAGGCACCCATACCAATCACCCTCCATGGCAGTGCCATCAGTGCCCTGTTGGTGGTTGTCTGTCCGCCTGCCACTGCCCTCGGTGTCACCATGGGCAACAGAGGCTTGGTGCTGGCAGATGGTGGTGGTATAGCTGTACAGGGGCACAGCGACCGGGGGGTGGCAGCAGCTGCGGCAGATAGCTGGGGATGTTGGGGGGGCCGGGTGCAGCACCTGCTGCCGGTTTGCCAGTGAATGAGCAGCCCCAAGGGGACCTCACTGTGCAGCACCCACCTGAGTGGGGGGCTGGGCAGCGTGGATGCACATCACCCGTGGGTCAGCGCAATGCCCAGGTGCCCCCGGACACTGACCCCTTGCCCGAGCGCACCCGTCTGCTCTTGGTCTCTGTGGAGCAACAGGTGCTGCTCATGGAACGGGTGCGTGCACTCCACACTGAGGTGTGACAGACAGTGGAGCAGCGCAACGGGGGCTTTGAGCAGGTCCTGGATGCCATCAATTGACTGCGGGAGGACATGACCGCAGCCCTGGATCACCATACCACTGCGGTCACGGTCGGCCTAGCCCCACCGGCTGCCATGGGCTACGGCTGGCCGCCGCAGACCCCACAGAGTACATTGTCCACCTCACAGTTACGGCATCATGCAACCCCCTTGATGTCGACACCGGGATCTGCTGTGGGCTTTCCAGGCATGCCGGGTGCACGCCTGTTTGGCAGCCTGCAGACTCCTGTGAAAACACGGTCGCATTCCCACAGTACCACTCCTGGGGTACTGTCGCAGACACCCCTTGTGGCCATCATGCAGCCTGGGTCTCCTGGGTGGCCTTGGCATGGCCATCCACATGTCCGTGGTGGCTGTGTGACCACGCAGCAGTCCTGATGTGCCCGGCTCCCTGTCCACAGTCTGCTGCCACCACCCTGTGTGCACATGGGTATTGTGTGAGTGTGCCACGGACATGGCATCCGTGGATGGTGCCACACACTGGCTGTGTGAACACCTTCCCAGCCGCTGGCCTGTGTGGTGTGTGCGTGATGATGCCAACACAGCACTGGTTGCACCTGTGCACTGGTGCCCTGCATCTGATCCATGCCTGGAGCAAGCGCTCAGGTGCATGCCTGCAGGCGCCAGTCTGCATGTGAGGGTGTGTGTGGGTTTGTACGGAGGTGTGTGGGTGGATGTGGGTGGGGTGTGCAGTGATGCGTGCTGCTGCAAGTTGCCATGTGGTCTGGCCTCTCACCCGCCCAAGCCCCCTGCCCAACTGTTGTTGCCACGGGGCACACCCACACATGCCTGTGTGCCGAGCCACTGTTGCCACCCCGTTCATGGCGGCTTGTCCACCTACCTGAGTGCACCATAGTGTTCCTCCGCTATTGTGTCCCGGTGCTGGTGGGCCATCCTGGTCAGCTGGGAATCCCTTTTCCCAGGGGGGCTGCCCACTCCACATAGCCTGTGACCGCATCCTCCCCACTACTGTTCCTCTCTTCGACCTCGGCAGCTATCCCATGGTCAGTGGCCATGTTGTGCAGTATACAGCAAGCCATGAATAGGCCGCAGGCCTTTGAGGGACTGTACTGTATGGCACCGCCAGACCTGTCCAGGCAACAGAATCGTGCCTTCAGCAGCCCAAACACACGCTTAATGATGTTCCGCGTGCTGGCATGTGCTTCATTGTACCGCTCCTCCACAGGGGTCAACTGGTGCTGGTATGGGGTGAGCAGCCAGGGCCAGAGTGGGTAGCCACGCCACCCATCCTTCCCAGCCAAATCCTGCGGTGCCCCTATCCTGGCAGCACCCCATGCCCTGTTGTGCCCAGCTGCCCATGGTCTCGGCATACTCACCCACTAGGTGGCTAGTGGGGATGTCCCCACTCTAAAACCTGTGGCACAGTGCCGAGCTGTGCCAGATGAAGAAATCATGTGCTCCCCCAGGGTGTGTGGCACAGACATTGATTATGTGCCCCCTGGCATCGCACACCACCTGGCAGTTGATACTGGGGTAGCCCTTTCTGTTGATGTAGGCTACCCCCTCTGGGCCAGGTAGCATGCGGATGCCAACATGGGTGCAGTTGATGACCCCTAGCACGCCAGACATAAGTGCTACCCTGTGGAACTCCTGCATGTTCACTGTACACTCTACCTGTGTGCTGGGGATGTGGATGTGTTCTGCAATGTGTAGCAGCAGTGCATTGAGGAATTGTGTGAGGAGCCATGACACAGCTGACTGGGTTATGCCTGTGGTGTCCCCTGTTGGTCTCTGCAAGGTGCCTGTGGTGAGCAGGCACATGACAGCTGTTACTTTCATCTTCACCATCAGGGCATGGCTCTGTCTAGTGGGTGCCTGCATCTCCTCACTGCACAGCTCACAGAGCTGCCTCAGAATCACCTGATTCAGGTGATACCAGCCCACAATCTCCATATCAGTGTGGTTTTCGAAGGTGGTGTGGGCACGGTACCACCTGTTCCGGGCGTACTGCTGATGGGCCCTTCCACGGCCATGCCACCCTGCCTCCTGCCTCCCCACACCCCTCATTACAGCCTCCATCTGGAAGGTGGCACTGACCATGGCCCCTGTTGTCCTGTCCCCCCTGGGTGACTGATTCCACTGGCCCTCCCAGCTGTGTGCTGCTATGTGGCTTGCTCCACAGGGACCACACCTGTGTGCCCTGCCCCTGGCTGGTGGCCTGTCAGCTGTGGCCTCTGCCAGCCACCCCTGTGGGTTCCTGTGCTGCTCCTCCTGTGCCTAGTATCACAGGCACACACACACGCACTGTGACCTCCCTGCCTGTCTCACTCACACACCCACTCTCTCACACAGAGTCACACCCTCACTCCCTCTGTCCCTCTCTTTGACCCCTACAGTGATTCTGGCTGGCCTCTCTGTCTCCCTCTGTCCTGTTCCCCTCTGGTGCAAGTGTCCTTCTCCTACTTGCTCCCTGTTTTATAGGCTTAAGTGTGCTCCGCGCAACTGCCATTTGCTCCATGCTTGCACCGTTTGTCCTGTGTTGAATATCGCACTGTGCTGCATATTCATGACTATGCCCCCTGCACTTGCACATGCACACATTCCCATTGCACATTGGTGCATGGCCACTTGTGCTGCGCAGTTGCTGCCACTGAATATCGCTCTCCGGCGCATGTTCACAGTTGCCCGGGTGCAACACTGTTGCACAGTGCGCAACTGCTTTGAATATCCTGACTTTATTCTTCAATTTGGTTTTTGCTTTTCTTTTTAAAGAAACCCTTGGAACTTCAGTATCTTTAGTTACCTCTGGGATGGAGCACACTTTTGAAGGGGTGTCTGAATCCTCGTCTGAGTTTTCTGATTGATCTTGCAGCACATCATATCTATTAGAGAAAAAATTGCTATCTGTTTTAGTAAGTTTTGATACTGGGGTTCCCATCTTTGAACACTGTCTAGTAATCCTCATGTCTCTCTCTCTTTGTCACACAATTTGGGGAGGGCATGATGTCAGTCTCTGTCACTGTAGGTTTTACATGACAGGTTTCGTCTATCCGAGGTGTGTCATTTCTCTGATCTCCATTCATGGGTTATGAAGAAAGTTCCTCAGAAGGTTCTGGAGGGTGGTGGCTGAGGGAGAGGGACTGTTACTGGAGGTACCTCCAGTTGTGGGTTTTCAGGGAGTGGAGGGTCAGGATTAAATCTGGGCAATGTACTCAGTTTTTTCTTTTGAGCCGAAGTAATGTACAGCCTCAGCTGTGCCCCATCTACATGTTCTGGCTGATTGTGGGCAGCCCAGTTACAATTCTGGAAAGTATGTCTGGATTCATCACGTAAGTTACATTTACATTCATTTAAACAATCAGCTCCTGCATGACCTAATTCCCCACAGACTGTGCACTTTAGTTTATCACAGGCACTACTAATATGCGCTACTGATCAACACCTACAGCAGGCTTTTGGCTGACCAGGGTAGTATAATACCCCCCTGTCCCTGCCCAAGAAGAAGGAATTAGGGAGGTGCACTACCCCTGTATTTGTACTTTTCAACAATACCTTCACCCTCCAACCCCCAATCCATATATTTTCTGAGTCAATTATAGACGCAGGTTCTCCCAACACTGCACAATGTTGTTTAAGCCAATACGTTCAGTCATTAACACTCACACCTTCACTTCTAAATAGTACTGTGATATTCTTGTGAGTGGGCTTCATGAAGGGAACCACAAGAAATAGTGTACAAAGAGGTGTTTTCTTTAAGGTATTGTATTTAACCCAAAAGCATTCTAGGACATTCGTAGTTTTGAAACATATCAAATGTTGTCTATCCTGAGATATGTATCAAAGTGTATATCTCATTGGTGAAAAACTTTGTAGAGTCTTTTAATAATGTGAGGGCAATAAACACTATCCGGTGGTTCTGGTATGCCTCCTATGCATGACAGTTGTACCTTATTATGCCTTTTAGCAGGAATTATGGGCATTTTAAACAAAGAAGCATTAGGTCTTGTACTGTTTCTGTTTAATATGTTCAATGGAGTATTGCCCTGGGGGCGAGAAGGACCAGATACCTGATTATCAAAATCCATGACAGTAGGTTTGTCTTTATTAAATGCTGAATTTGTCTGCTGTTGTGTAGGAAGGTTCAATACAGGGTTTTGTGTTAAAGCTAATCCTGCAGGAACCTCTAATTCATATGTACTGTGATATCTTCAACTGGTACAGTTCTTTTGTCAGTGTGCCAACAATCTTCAGCTGTCGGCATTCAAATGGGAGAGAAGCCTGTTTTCCATTCACCAGTTGAGGGATTCCATTCCCAGCCTGTAGCTTGCAAGATTGTCTCAACAGACCATTCTGCAGATTGTGATTGTTGTGTCAAGGAAGAGTGGGGTCGTAGTAGACCAGGCCTCTCGGGGTCCGTAACTCCTATTCCGGACATTTCACCTGTTGTTACTGTTGTGGAGAAAACTGTAGCAGTTGGAACTGTCCCAGAGTCAATGTTTTTTGTGGCGTTATCTTGTGGCTGTTCCACAGCTTCTACAGTCTCCGCCCAGTCTGTCAGCTTAGTCTGTGATGCACCTACATCAGCGTCTGTCAGCTGTGTTTTACTGACAAGATTTCTCAGGCTGTCATGCTGCAATTGCCGTAGGAGCTTTAAGGTCATTTTTTTAAAAAGGAATTTCCTCTCTTCTGCCTCAATAATCGGGTGAATTTTAGCCATCTCTGCTGAAATATTAAAGGGCACTTCAGTGCTGGCAGTACCTGGAAGGTTCCCATTCCGTCGATTCTCCATCAGTAGTGGATTAGGTAATTTATGTTGCTGTTTCCATTGCTGTTAGTGGTGCTAATCCATGGGATTTTTTCAGAAGTAAGTAACATTTTCTGTATTATCTCCTGCTCTGGACATACTGTACCAAAGGCAGTGGTCTCTCCAACTATCAAGATAGGGAAGGAGACCTGCTCCCCTGCCTCCGTCTGCTCAGGAACTGTGGAAGAATTCAAGAATGCATGGGACAGACATAAGGCAATTCTAGTGGGGGTAGGAAGAAGTAAGCTGTTGATTAACTAGAATCTGCAGCTTATCCATCAGGTAGGAAAATGAGCAGACTAGGTGAGCCAAGCGGTCCTTATCTGCCATCAAATTCTATGTTTCCTCCACCCGTCTGTTCTCACTGGGATCTGCCATCTTGGCAGTGTGCCAAGATGACAGAGAATTCCCTCTGCAGGAAGTTTAGGGGAATTTTTATTATAACTTCAAATACAAATGTTTACACACAGTGTTGATTCAAACAAAACAAAAAGTATAAGAAATCAAATAAGTATTTAATCATACCCCTTTAGATTGCTTTCAAATGAATATTCAAACCCAACAAAAGAATAATTTATGAAACTGAATCACCTCCACTAAAAGAGTTTGGATGGATTTTTATTAAGACTTCAAAATCAAATCATAAAACAGTCATATTAAGTGCACATCAAAATTTATATATATATGTTTAACAAAATTAGAATAACTCAGATAAGTATTAAGTCATACCCCCTTCACTATTCCTTCTATCAAAAAAAAAAAAACTGGTACTGTAGTTGTTTAGTTTTGATAAGAATTAAGTAGATCCTAAAATAACTCAAAATTAGGTATGAAAATATGTTGATTCTGCCCCAGCCCCACCCCCACCTAGGAGTATGGGAATTTCTTTTTTTTTCCATAATACAATACATTTTGGTAATTCATTTTAAATATATAAATAAAATGTAACCTGGATAAATTCTCAGTCATAACATTTTTGTTACAAGCACCTGCATCAGTATTTCATGGTGGTATTATATTAACCAAAAGAAATTGCCCCACCATGTTTGATATTGTTGTATGTTACCTAAATCCTGTTCTCCTGTTGGGCATTCGCCACCCACAGCTGTAGCTGCAGGAGCTGCTCCCAGCCCATCATTCAGCTGATAAGCCTGAGCCCTGTCCCGTTGGGCATTCGCCACCTGCAGCTGTAGCTGCTGGAGCTGCTCCCAGCCCGTCGTCCAGCCGATAAGCCTGAGCCCTGTCCCACTGGGCATTCACCACCCGCAGCTGTAGCTGAAGGAGCTGCTCCCAGCCCATCATTCAGCTGATAAGCCTGAGACCTGTCCCATTGGACATTTGCCACCCGCAGCTGTAGCTGCAGTAGCTGCTCCCAGCCATTTGTCCAGCTGATAAGCCTGAGCCCTGTCCCATTGGGCATTTGCCACCCGCAGCTGTAGCTGCAGGAGCTGCTCCCAGCCCATTGTCCAGCTGATAAGCCTGAGCCCTGTCCCATTGGGCATTCACCACCCGCAGCTGTAGCTGCAGGAGCTGCTCCCAGCCCGTTGTCCAGCGGATAAGGTATGCCTTCTGAGCATCAGCCAGCTGTGTCCCTGTGCACAGCCAATCTCCTCACTTTTGAATTTTAGCGCCTTCATTGAACAAAGGCTTCCTCTGGCCGTTTGGAAACTGCATTGTGTTTTCCTCACTCGCTGGCTGAAGCAGGAACTATTTTATTTTAAAACTTAGAGAATTAATAGTGAAAGCACTGTGAGCCATCCTTGTTAAAATGAATTGTGATCCTGATGGCTCCAGCTTAGCAATTTGTTAGGAAGCAGCAAATAGGCCAGAAACAACAGTAAAAGAACTGATCTTAGTTTACTTTCTGAATTATAGTCTGAATCTAGCTCAGAATAGGACATGGTGTAATCTGCCCTGTCCTAACCCAATCTTGCAGTACTGTGCTGTGCTTCGCAGCTCCTGATAGAGTATAAAACTCAGAGCAGGACTCGCTACAGCTGCCTAGCTGGGAATTGTGCTTTCTTGAGCTGGATTTCATCTTGTAATTTTAATCTGGGATACTTTAACTCGCTAAACTCATTTTGCTAAAGTACTAAACATAGGTGGCTCCTGCCTGTTTTTGTAGCCAAAGACATACAGTCAGAAGTGTAATTTAGTGACTCAGGTTTGAGGGGAACTTGCTGACTGCTGAGACTACATCTAAAGTGCTTCTTGCCTTTAACTTACGTTTACTGGGCTCATGTTAAAGCTGTCTGCATAAATAAGCCTTTTAACATGCTTAATGTTGAATACTGTTTGCTGCTTTATGAAGCTATCTAGTAATTTCTCTAATACTGCCCACTGTGTCTTTACGGTCTAACTTACACTGCTGAAACTAGTCATTTAATCTGCTAAGTGTTGAAAATTATCTGCAGCCTTGCAATTTGCTCTTTTGGCTGTCTCCTAAGTTATCTAATGTACATTTAGCTGTGCCCATTGACTGTCATTTAAATCTTTAAGCTCTACCTGCTGTTAGCCTGCTTTCTCTCTCTCTCTCTCTCTCTCTGTCCCAGTCTACTTACCCTTCTTCCTCAGTCCCACTCTGCTGTCCTGCTTCCTTTTACCCCAAATGTATGCCGCCCACACCCCATGTCCTCTCCCAATTTAATTAGCCATTTCTGTCCCACCATCCCTGCTTGTTTCATTTGGCCCCTCCTCCAGATCTAATCCTTGTGCTTTTCTTCCACAGCCTGAGCCCTGTCCCACTGGGCATTCGCCACCCACAGCTGTAGCTGCAGGAGCTGCTCCCAGCCCGTTGTCCAGCGGACAAGGTACGCCCTCTGAGCATCAGCCAGCTGTGTCCCTGTGCACAGTCAATCTCCTAACTTTTGAATTTTGGTGCCTTCATTGAACAAAGGCTTCCTCTGGCTGTTTGGGAACTGCATTGTGTTTTCCTCACTCGCTGGCTGAAGCAGGAACTATTTTATTTTAAAACTTAACGAATTTATAGTGAAAGCACTGTGATCCATTCTTGTTAAAATGAATTGTGATCCTGATGGCTCCAGCTTAGCAATTTGTTAGGAAGCAGCAAATAGGCCAGAAACAACAGTAAAAGAACTGATCTTAGTTTCCTTTCTGAAGTATAGTCTGAATCTAGCTCAGAATAGGACACGGTGTAATCTGCTCTGTCCTAACCCAATCTTGCAGTACTGTGCTGTGCTTCGCAGCTCCTGGTAGAGCGTAAAACTCAGAGCAGGACTCAGTGCAGCCATCTAGCTGGGAATTGTGCTTTCCTGAGCTGGATTTCATGTTATAATTTCAATCTGGCATACCTTAACTCGCTAAACTAATTTTGCTAAACATAGGTGGCTCCTGCCTGTTTTTGTAGCCAAAGACAAACAGTCAGAAGTATAATTTAGTGACTCAGGTTTTTTGCCCTCCCCCGCGCCCCCTCTCAGGCCTCCTTTAAATACACGTTCACCCCACCCTCCTTACAGGAAGCTACTCACCATTGGCTACTACCATTAGTGTTTTTTTTGTCTGTTTTTTTGTGCTATAAACTCGTAAAGGCACACTTATCCATAAGACTGTGTGACTGCTTACCTTACAGGAAGCACATTCTCCTATGGAAACTCACCATTAGAGTTAATACAGCAATTAAAGCCTTAAAGGCACACACTTCTATTTTAAGACAGTGTACCTACTCAGCTACTTAGATACTTAAGCCCACCAACATAACCCTCACTGTGATCAATCATCCCGGACGCTCTAGAATCTTCAGCTCCTCTATATATCTCCTTTGTTTCTAAATCACTCCTTCACCAGCCCCTTCTCTCCTTCTGGAAGTGGGCCACTTCTCCCCCTCCCCCTGTCTTCTATTACATCTAAATTTCTCTTGATAAGGAGATCCCCATAAAACACCTCGAGATCTACTGCAAGTAGGCTTTCTACTCTACACCCTCGCCATTTGAAGAATTATATCTTCTTAGGTCTTACCACGCTACTGTGACTTTTTAGAAGTGAAGTTGCTAACAATCTCTATACCACAGTGCTTACTCTGTCAACTTTACTTGAGGTTTACAAATAATTCCAGAAGGCTTGGCCTCTAGAAGATTGCCCGTCATCATTGTCCTGTGTCAGGTTACAGTACGACCAAACTGGGCAGTGCTATTGCATTACTATTTATCTTATCCTTTTCTCTGCTTGATAGAATTATTGCAAAGTGCCTAGCCCCCCCCCCGCCTCAAGAATCCTCACCCCTCTATTCTAGCCAAACCTATGTCAACAATTCACCTCCTGTACAATTCACTCATCTCATGCAAAAAAAGGATGCCTACTACCTTGGGATATGTCCCTGAACCTCCCTGCACTTGTTAAGTAGGATTAGTACAAATACTGTAGGCCTACACTTCTTAAAGTTAACTCCGGCCATACACTTGTTCTTACTTCTTCTTCTAGCTGGTGACATAGAAGTTAACCCTGGCCCTCAGAGTCCTCTATCTGCTTCTGCCCCTTACACGTTGAGGGAAAAAGATATCAAAATCACTCATTTAAACGCTCAAATTCTCCGACCTAAAATTGCTGAGATTCAGGCATGGGAACTAATCTCAGCCTGGACATCCTTGGCATAACAGAAACTTGGTTGAAGCCCGGTTTACAACAAAATGAAATTGATCTCCCTGGCTACTCCTGCCACAGGCATGACTGTTTAGGTAGAAGGGGGGGAGGTGTCTTAATATATGTTAAGCCTAAATTTCATGTCATAGAAACATAGAAGTTGACGGCAGATAAGGACCGCAAGGCCCATCCAGTCTGCCCATTTCTTTTTCTACCTTATAAATGTGCCATCGGCCTTGCTCTGTCAGTGGCCTATCTATTCATACTCATCTGTATTGCTTCCTTATGCCTATCCCATGCCTGTTTGAAGCCCTGCACTGTATTCACAGCCACCACTTCCTGAGGTAGACCAATCCATGCATCCACCACTCTTTCTGTGAAAAAGAATTTCCTCACATTCCCCCTTAATCGGCCTCCCTCTAATCTCATGCTGTGTCCTCTTGTCCTGCTATTTTTCTTATATTTAAACGTGTTAGACTCTTTCACTTTGTTAATGCCCTTAAGGTGTTTGAATGTTTCGATCATATCACCTCTCTCCCTCCTTTGCTCAAGGGTATACATATTGAGCTCCATTAATCTGTCCTCATATGTCTTCTGATGCAGTCTCTGCACCATTTTGGTTGCCCTTCTCTGGACTGCCTCAATTTGGTTAATGTCCTTGTGAAGGTCACGGCCTCCAGTACTGCATGCAGTACTCCAGATGGGGCCTAACCAGTGTCTGTAAAGAGGATTATTACCTCCTCTTACGACTTGAGATACCCCTACTAATACACCCTAACATCCCCTAGCCTTGCCTACTGCTTTAGAGGTCTGCTTGGATGATTTCAGGTCATGGTGATGATGATGCCCAAGTCTCTTTCTTCCTTTGTGACTGCCAGCAACTCCCCTCCCAGCCTATAGGTGGCTTCAGGGTTTCTCTTCCCTATGTGAATGATCTTGCACTTCTTTGCATTAAATCCCAGTTGCCACTCTTCTGACCATTTTGCTAGTTCATCCAGATCTCTTCTCATTCTGCCCACACCATCTGGATCATCTATTCTGTTGCAGATCTTGGTGTCATCTGCAAATAGACAAGCCTTACCCTCT
Source organism: Neoceratodus forsteri (assembly GCA_016271365.2). NCBI lineage: Eukaryota > Metazoa > Chordata > Ceratodontiformes > Ceratodontidae > Neoceratodus > Neoceratodus forsteri. The sequence goes on along the minus strand of CM057455.1, from coordinate 757,904,852 downwards.
AGTCCATCTGCAATGTCACTAATGAAGATATTGAAGAGGACTGGCCCCAGGACTGATCCCTGAGGTACCCCACTTGTGACTTGCACTTCTTCTGACTGTATACCATTTACCACCACTCTCTGTTTTCTGCCCGTCAACCAGTTTGCCACCCAGTTGACCAACTTCTGACCCACCCCGAGCCTACCCAGCTTATTTATCAATCTTATATGTGGAACAGTGTCGAAAGCTTTGCTGAAGTCAAGGTAGGCGACATCAACTGCTCCCCCTGTCCACCACCTCTGTTACCCAGTCAAAGAAATCTATGAGATTAGTTTGACAGGACCTTCCTTTTGTAAACCCATGCTGTCTTGGATCCTGTGCCTCTATGGATTCCAGGTGTTGCATTATCCTTTCCTTAAGGAGTGCCTTCATAATCTCGCCCACTACTGAGGTAAGACTGACTGGTCTGTAGTTCCCTGCCTCCTCCCTGCTACCACTCTTGTGGAGCGGGATCACATGAGCCCTTCTTCAGTCTTCTGGGACCTCTCCTGTGCTCAGAGACTCACTAAACAGTTCTGATAATGGCTCTGCTAGTTCCACCCTTAGCTCCTTAAGTACCCTGGGATGCATGCCATCAGGTCCCATTGCCTTGTCCACCCTGAGCTTAGCTAGCTCTTGTAGGACCCTTTCTTTTGTGAAGGGTGTAGTTCTCACCTCCCTCCCCCCTGTGTCCATGGTGCTGAGCTGTGGGCCCTGCCCTACCTTCTCTTCAGTAAATACTGAGCAAAAGTATCTATTTAGGATAGATGCTTTTACAGGGTCCTCCTCCTCACATGCCCCCTTTTCTCCTTTGAGCTTAGCGATACCCCCTCTGGACTTTCTCCTTTCACTAATGTATCTATAGAAAGTCTTGTCACCTTCTTTTACTGTTCGTGAGTGTTTCCTCAGTTTGGGACTTTGTCTGCCTTACTGCCTTCCCTGCTTCCCTTAGGGCAGTTTGGTATGCCTCCCTATCTTCATCCTGCTGTGTTCCTTATATTTCCTGAAGGCCAGCCTTTTGGCTCTGACCTTTCTGCTATTGTATTTGAGAACCAAAGTGGTTTCCTTCTTCTTTGCACTTCCTTTTCTATCTAACACAATGGGATGTTGCTTCAAGTATTGCACCCTTAATGCTTGCCCACTTTGCCTGTACCCCTCACCTGTGTTTCTTTTTGCCAGGGCTAGCTTAACTCTGTTGGCCATCTTATCAAAGTCAGCTCCTCTGAAGTCCTATATTTTTGCCTTGGAATGGGATAATTTAGATGTAGTGGCCAAATTGAACCATACCATGTGATGGTCATTGGCCTCCAGGCGACCTTCTACCTGGAGATCTGTGATCCCTTCCCTGTTAGTACTAGATCTAGGATAGCCCTGTATCTTGTGGGTTGTTGTACCAGCTGTTTGAGGCACTCCTCCTGCAGGGAATCCACCATGTGTCTAGTTCTGGCAGATGTTCCTGCTGGTATTGACCAATCTGTATCCGGCATGTTGAAGTCTCCCATTATCAGAACCTCCCCTTTAGCTGTCATGTTTTGTATATCTTCTAACAGTAATGTGTCTATGTCCTCCCCCTGGTCTGGGGGCCTGTAGACAACCCCAGTTCTTATGGCTGTCCCATTTCCTGTTTCCAGGGTGACCCACAGTTCTTCTGGCTTTGATCTCGTCTCCCTCTGGCATGCCTCCCAATGCAGAATCTTTATTTATCTCACTAACTTTAGGCAATGTTAAGAAACTACTTATTGGATGTATTTACCTACCCCCACGGGACACCTTCATCGAACTGCCTTCCCTTATGTTGGCATTGTCAGCTCTCCCACCTCATGACACAGTAATCTGTGGAGATCTCAATGTTGATTGGCTGTCCCCCCACAAAAACAAGGCCCATACACTAGTCTCTGACACAAAGTTCACCCAACTTATCTCCTTGCCCAGAAGACATAACTCCAAAACAGGTACTGCAACGCTGTTGGATTGGTTACTATCTAATTGCCACATAGGATCAAAACAGTCAGTGTTTTACCAGATAGTATTAGTGACCACTCTCCTACCTACTGTGTGTGGTGTAATAATTTTGATACCCCACCACCCATAATACATGAATCGAGGAAAATGTCTCAGTTTAACATAGACCATTTTTCAATGTCTATTAGTAATGCTGATTGGACACCCATTGCTCGCCTCCCCTCAATAGACTATGTACTCGATTATTTTATCCTTACCTTTAAAAACGTTATCAACAGACATGCTCCACTTACTAGATGTAGATCTAAGAGTATTAAGGCACCCTGGCTCTCTACTGAAATCAGGACCCTCATGAAGAGTCATGATACAGCCTGGAAAACCTATAAACACAGCCTCCTCCATTCTGATTGACTATATTATTGACAGCTGAGAAATAAGTGTAAAAATAGGATACAGGGTGCTAAACATACCTATCTCTGCTCACTTCAGACTGAGAATCTCAGCAAGCCCAAAGAATTCTGGAAACATATTAATTCTTTGATCAAAGGTAAATCGACCCAACGTCCAAACTCCATATCGTCCGGCAGCCACCTCCTTCAAGATCCCCGTCCATTGCAGAAGGAATTAATCAATTCCTCACTGACCTTGATAGGTACACAGCTCACCAGCTGCCAGTCTCAGATTTCTCTAGCCCTACTCAGCATCAAGCCGCTGTTGGCTCCTGACCCACTTTCCACCCAAAAATAGCCATTAGAAGAGAAATCATCAGGCTGTTATCAAATCTCAAGTCAGAGAGCTCCCCTGGCCATGACACATTAGAACCCAAATTTCTCGAACTTGGGGTAGCAGCACTCACCGCACCTGTCTGTGATCTTCTAAGTAGATCCATCCTCTCTGGTGAAGTGCCAAGTCTTTGGAAAATGGCTGTGGTGGTCCCCCTCCATAAAGGCGGGGACCCACTCTGTGGAAAATTATAGGCCTGTTTCAATTCTCTGCCCACTGGCTAAGATCCTGGAGTGGATCCTGCACATTCAGCTACAGTCCTACCTAGACTTACATCATCTTCTCACAGATTGCCAGCATGGCTTCATGAAGGGCCATAGTACTACCACAGCTCTTGTCAAAGTCTCGACTGACATTCTTAATGCAAGTGATGCTGGTCTTCTAACCAGTGAAGTATTCGTCGACTTGACTAAGACCTTCGATCTAGTCAACCACCACCTTCTCCTTGGTAAATTGCATCAATTAGGTCTAAATCGCTTAGCACTCACATGGTTCCATGACTACCTCACTGGAAGATCGCAGAGGGTAAAATGGTCTGGTTCGCTCTCCTCTTCAAGACCAATCTCACACAGAGTACCCCACGGTTTTATTCTTGGCCCAATACTATTCTCGCTCTTTATCAACAAGCTCCCCAACTTCTGTAGCGGTGCATCCATGCAATTATATGCTGATGATGCAATCTTATACCGCTCATTTAAAAATATAGACTGGCTTAACCAAAGCCTTAACTCTGATTTCATTGTGATTCAAGATCTGGTTCTCTGACAATCACCTAATTCTAAATACGAAAAAAAAAAAGCTATGCTTTTCCGTAACCCATCCCCCAAACTTGCCAAACAGCTCCAGATCAGTACACAGTCAGGAGACCCCATAGAGGTGGTTAGTACTTTTAAATACCTTGGGGTTCACTTAGATACCTCCTTCTCAATGAAGCATCATGCAACTCAGCTTACCAAAATGGTAAACCAGAAGCTCAGGTTATTATACCGCCTCAGCCCTCTTTTATCCAACGCCGCCTGTAAAAAGATTGCTTCAACATCCATTCTCCCTATTTTGTTCTATGGTGCCCCTCTATTACTCTCCACCCAATCCCCTTCCCATGCACAGGTTTGTCAACTCGATCATTGGATTGGATGTTTTGCCCTTGAAGCGGACTCCAGAAAACACCACTGTGAGGCCCTGTATTCTCTTCAATGGCCTACCTATGACTCAAGGTTAGTTTCACACCTTATGTCTTGTATTCAATCTTACCAAGCTCTTTAATCCCACTTACCTAAGGGGAATCGTTTACAAAAAAAAAGCACCCACATGCACACTTAGATCTACTTCCTAACCCTTATTAGCAATCCAGAAGATGCAATGCCTATCGGGTAAGTGCTCATTCATCTTCTCGGCTCCCTCTGCTTGGAATTCCCTCCCCCCAACCAACATACTATCCTGCCCCACCCTATCCTCCTTCAAAAAAGAGCTTACCTCTTTCCTACTAACCCCCTCCTCTGCAATTTCTTTCAATAACCATTATAGCACAGTTAATGCCTAGTCTATGTTACTCTGATAGATGTGTCTTGTAATACACCTGCTCTTGTGTTCCTGCTATGTATATATTGTATAATATTAGTTATCCTGTTTATTTATATGTGCTTAATGCCTGATCTATTTTAAGTTACTTACCTGACTTTCCACTGTAATATGTTTTGCAACATTGTTAAATCTTTCTGTATCCTGTATATTATTATTGTATTTATCTATTGTACTGTGTTCACCATTGACACCCGGGTCATTTCTGAAAAAGGGACTGCATGGTCTCAGTGGACTTACCCGGTTACCAAAATTCTAATAATAAAAATAATACTGTATTTTTAATTTCCAACACTGACGACCTTATAAAACAGAAAGGTTGTTCAGGTGATATTTCTATTTGTCATAGAGTAAGTTGGCATCTACTAATTCAAATATGATATTTGATGCATAATAAAATTAAATTCATAGCATTGCAGTGATATTTTTGCCATTATCTTGGTATAAGGCCCAGAAATAAAATATCTGGGGTCAGGGAGTGTAAAGGGGAACCCTTCCATTTTTCTGATACTATTCCCCAAAAGGTTTTTACAAATCAACATTGAAAATATAAATGTTCCATTGTCTCGAGTGTAGTTATGCATGACTCTGTGGGGTAATATCCATCTTCCATACTTTTATGTTTAAGATTGTTTTTAACATTAAGCTTCCCATGTATGGTCAGCCACAAAACATCCCACATGGTTTCTGGTAATCTTTTATTTGTCAGCATTCTGCCAGTGTATCCTTGTTCCTGACTAGATCTATCACTAAACTGTTGTATATCAAGAAAAAAATCACTCAAGAATTATTTTATAGAGCTCCTTCCTTGTGAGAGAGAAGACTTGCTGTTTTGTGATATGCCACAGCTTTAGCTTCCCCCAGCAATATTGTAGATATAATGGTAGTCCCCCAACATATTGTTGCTGCAATATATGCTCATTTTGTGGCCATGTTTCCAAACATTGGCTTACATTATCTCAGACCCATGGGTCCCAAATGGCCTTTACTTTTGTCAGTAATGGTTTTATATTCCTGAAAATAAATATACCAAAAAAGAATACTACCGGGTTTACTATTGCTAGTCCCCCCTTTTTTTCTCTAAATATAATATTCCTCTTTTTATTGGGTTTATCTGACTCCCCCAGATACAAGAGAAGATACAACTATAAATTCTAACCTCAATTGTCTAGGTGGTAGAAAAACTACACTTAAATGTAATAAACTCTAGTCAGAGCCAGTACGGCTGCACTGAGCATTTACTTGCACAGCTGAGGTCAGCGGCAGCAGCAGTGCCCAGTCATCATCAGCATCGGCATCAGTGGCAGCATCAGAGTCACTCATGGAGTGGTGACATACGGTGACAGTAGTGGCAGCATCAGAGATGGTAACGGAGTGGTGGCGTATGGCAGCACTTGCCATCTGAAAGATGGTGGCAGCAGCAACACTGCTCATGCATCATATTCACGCATGCTCAGTGAACGCAGAAGTGCACGTACAAAGTAGTGTGCCATGGGGAGGGGGTGATCATGCTGCAGAGGGGAGCTCCATTGCAGAGGACAGCTGCCATACACTAAACGCTGTCATGACATTGCCACAGCACTGTAGGAGAACACAGGGTCATGTTCCAGAGCCAAACCTCTGTTCTCCTACAGGGATGGCATAACGTCTACAGAGCTCCACCTATGCAGCCACAAAAATAGGCACAATAGATTTGTTTTAACCATATATACTCATTTCAGTTTGGGTATATGCCACTGGTTCCATAAGCTAACCTTTTGCTGTGCTTTTTGTAGTTAAATATTCCAATTATAGTATGCAATATCACCCTGGCCAAAGAAAGCACTCAAGATATTACAATTCCCTTCCATAACTGGGATATTCATTATCTTAGATCATTCCAGAAATAAATTCTCTATAGGTAGCCAGTCCAGTGGCACTGAGGGTTGAGGTGCTGGACACCACACCTCACGCTACACTGGTAACCCAGGTTCGGGAATGAGCCTGGGTCATTGGGGGTTGGCAGGGGAGGAGAAGGATTGAGCATCCAGAGGACTGCTCTTCTTCTCCGGGGTGGGGTGTGTGTTACCATCAGTGTGCTGGTGGCCCCTAGTGGTGGCTGGAGGCAGCATAGTGCTCAGGTAGTCTACAGGGGGTGTGCTGGGACTGACTCCGGGAAGAGGTGCATGCAGTAGCATGCACACCCCTGTCCATTGGCGTCATTGCACACCTCACACGCCAAGGGGAAAAGAACAGGGAAAACAGGGCACCAGTCACGGTGGCATGATAGGCATCTCCATGGAGGACTCACTGGTTCAAGGGCCTGCAGCAATACTGGTTCCTAATCTGGTGGCTGAGTATCGGGGGACTCTCCACCACCCCGCTGTGGGAGGCAAGCCACGGGGTAAATGCTGCAGGGCCTGAATGTGGAGCGGAGGTCCTTGGGATGGTGGCTGGAGCCTGAGAGAGGATGCCTGGATGTGGGACAGGTAAGGCAGACTGGATGCCAGGGAAAAAAGTACCAACCCCAAAAAAATAAATAAATAAATAAAATTCCCTATAAGTAAACACTTACTCTTTGTGTAGTTTATCACTGATCCTGTGTTTCAAGAGAAATCTTGTATAATATTTTGGGCTTGTTCTGCTAAATTTTGATCAGCTAGAATTATGTACAAGTCATCCACGTAAGCCACTTTTTTTTATTTCTGGATCTGTACTGGAAACCAAAACTGAGAAAGACTGGGAGTTGTACAAGGAAAAAATGAGAGAGTCTAACAAACAAATTAGAAAGGCAAAAGCCCAGACAGAGGAAAAGATAGCATAAGGGGCAAAGGTAGGAGACAAATAATTTTTTAGGTATATTAGGGAATGTAGGAAGGCAAAAGGGGGGATAGTAAAGATTGCTACTGAAGAATGGAAATGCACCAAACCTGACCCAGAGAAAGCCGAAATCCTCAACAAATACTTCTACTCAGTCTTTACCAAAGAGGACCCAGAGGATGGCCCAGCCCTGAAAAAACACAACACCCCAGGACCAGGGGTAGACATAAGTCCCTTTACAGAAGCTGAAGTACTGGAGGCATTAAATAAACTAAAAGCAGACAAAGCCATGGGACCAGACGAGATGCACCCCTAAATCCTTAAGGAACTGGAGGCAGAATTAGCAGCCCCTCTGGCACTTCTATTCATGAAATCCTTGAAGAGTGATGTGGTACCTGAAGACTGGAAAAGGGCAATAGTGGTTCCACTTCACAAATCAGGCAGTTGCAAAGAGGCTAGTAATTACAAACTGGTCTATAGTAGGAAAACTAATGGAGATGCTACTCAAACAGAGGATCATAGCATTACTCTAAACTAGTGGCCAACAAGACCCTAAACAACATGGTTTCACAGCAGGTATGCCATGCCAGACAAATCTGCTCGAGTTTTTTGATGTTACAAAAATAGTGGACGATGTTAGGGAAGTAGATATGGTCTACCTAGACTTTAGTAAGGTCTTTGACTTGGTTCCACAGAGGAGGCTGGTAAAGAAGCTTGACCGCACAGGGTCTGGTCCAGAAGTAGTTAGATGGGTACAAAACTGGCTACAAGGCAGAACCCAGAGGGTAAAGGTTAATGGAACGCAATCGACAGGAGGCAGAGTGACCAGCTGGGGCCTCTGCTCTTCAATGATTTTATAGCAGATATCGCTGATGGACTGGAAGGGAAGGTGTGTCTGTTTGCAGATGACACCAAGATATGTAACAGGGTAGACACCTCAGAAGGAGTGAGCAAGATGGAAGCTGACCTCAAGAAACTAGAAGAATGGTCTGGAGTGTGGCAGCTGAGATTTAACACCAAAAAGTGCAAGGTCATGCATATATGATAGAAAAATCCAAGAAAGGAGTATTACCTAGGAGGCAAAAGACTGGTGGCCTCAAAGCAGGAACGAGATCTGGAAATCATAATCTCAGATGACTTGAAGGTAAGTAAGCAGTGTGAGAATGCAACATTGAAGGCCAACAGAATGCTGGGCTGCATTGGGAGTGGAATCACGAGCAGGAGGAGAGAGGTGGTACTACCACTGTATAGATTGCTGGTCAGACCTCACCTGAAATATGGAGTCCAATTCTGGAGGCCTCATCTCAGGAAGGACATTGACCTTGTGGAAACAGTACAGAGAAAGGTAAAAAAAATGATTCAGGGTCTGCAGTACATGTCCTATGAGGAAAGACTTAGGGAACTGAGTATGTACTCCCTTGAGCAGAGAAGAGAGAGAGGGGGGACATGATTGAAACGTTCAAGTACATAAAAGGCATTAACAAGGTACAGGCACATTAATTTTTTCACTTCAAGAAGGGCTCCGGAACAAGAGATGCAGCAAATTTAAATTTCACTGGTGAAGTGCCTGCAAAGTGGACACTTCACATTGTCACTCTGTTATGCAAAGTGGCCAATGCAAAAGGCTCACTTCACCTTGTAATTATTACTTCGCGTTGTCATTCTGCCTTAACACAAAGTAAGGTGAAGTGACAACAATATTGGCAACCCTTCACATGCACAGTCACCAGAATTAATGTGCATCCCCAAAATGCTCATGCCTTGTGTCCAGAAAACTCACCAGTGCTGACAAAGTGAAATGAGAGCATAAAAAATGCATAGTCTCCCAGAATTAAGGGCACACTCAGACGTCATGCATGCAGTAGTTGCACACAGAATTAATGTGCATCCCCAAAATGCTGCTGTCTTGTGTCCAGAAAATTCCTCAGTGCTGATGAAGTGAAATGAGAGCGTAACAAGAAATGCAAAGTCTCCCAGAGTTAATGGCATACTCAGTCATGCGCGAAGTGATCACACACAGTCACCAGAATTAATTTGCATCCCCAAAATGCTACTGTCTTGTGTCCAGAAAATTCCCCAGTGCTGATAAAGTGAAATGAGAGTATAACAAGAAATGTGAAGTCTCCCAGAATTAATGGTGCACTCAGTCATGTGCGCAGTGATCACACACAGCCACAAGAATTAATTTGCATCCTCAAAATGCTACTGTCTTGTGTCCAAAAAATTCCCCAGTGCTGACGAAGTGAAATGAGAGGGTAATAAAAAATACAAAGTCTCCCAGAAGGTGCACTCTGTTATGCGTGCAGTGGTCACACACAGTTACCAGAATTAATGTACACCCCCAAGAAAAATATAACCAAAACAGAAAGACTGTCTTTTTCTCCCAGTTAATCTACCTACAGTGGCGTGAAAAAGTATTTGCCCCCTTCCTGATTTTCTCTATTATTGCATATTTGTCACACTGGATGTTTTCAGGTCTTTAGACAAAATATAATATTAGATAAAGGGAACTTGAGTGAACAAATAACACTTTTTTTTTTTACTTATTTCATTTATTTAATGAAAAAAGTTAACCAACACCAACTGGCACTGTGTGAAAAAGTAATTGCCCCTAGATAAATCAACCCAATTAAAGGGATAATTAGAGTCAGCTGATTGAACACAGCCAGGCTTGATTACAGCCAGCCCTGCTCAATATAAACCTCACTTATTTTGGCCCTTACCATCAGAGTCACGTTGCCAGCACAAAGATTCAACAAGCACATTATGCCATGATCAAAGGAAGTTCCTGAAAAGATCAGAAAAAATTTGTTGCCCTCTATCAGTCTGGAAAGGGTTACAAAGCTATTTCTAAGGCTCTGGGACTCCATCGAACCGCAGTGAGAGCCATAATCTCAAATGGAGAACACTTGGAACAGTAGTGAACCTTCCAGGAGGGGCGGCCTGCCAAAATTACTCCAAGGGCACAGCGTAATATCATCCAAGAAGTCTCAAAGGATCCTAAAACAACATCCAAAGAACTGCAGGCTTCTTGCCTCAGCTAAGGTCAGTGTTCATGACTCCACAATCAGAAAGAGACTGGGCAAAATGGGCTTCATGTGAGAGTAGCAAGGCAGAAACCACTGCTAACCAAGAAGAACATAAATGCTCGTCTCTCATTTGCCAAGAAGCACCTGGATGATCCACAAGCCTTTTTGGGAAAATGTTCTATGGACAGATGAGTCCAAAGTGGAACTTTTTGGACAACATGGATCCCATAATGTCTGGTGTAAAGCAAACACAGCATTCCACAGTAAGAACACCATACCAACAGTAAAACATGGCGGTGGTAGTGTGATGGTGTGGGGATGCTTTGCTGCCTAAGGACCTGGATGACTTGCCATAATTAAAGGAACCATGAATTCTGCTCTGTACCAGAAAATTCTTAAGGAGAATGTCCAGTCATCCTTCCGTCAGCTGAAGCTGAAACGTAGTTGGGTCATGCAGCAAGACAATGATCCAAAACTCAAAAGCAAGTCCACATCAGAATGGCTAAAAAGAAGTAAAATTAAAGTTTTGGAGTGGCCTAGTCAAAGTCCAGACTTAAACCCAATAGAGATGCTGTGGCAGGACCTGAAACGAGCAGTTCATGCTCGAAAACCTACCAAATGTTATTGAATTAAAGCAGTTCTGAGAGGAAGAGTGGGTTAAAATTCCTCCACAGTGATGTGAAAGACTGATATTGAATTATAGGAAGTGTTTGGTTGCAGTCATTGCAGCTAAATGTGGCATAACCAGTTATTAAGTGTAAGGGGCAATTACTTTTTCACACAGTGCCAGTTGGTGTTGGTTAACTTTTTTTCATTAAATAAGTGAAATTAAAAAAAAAAACAAGTGTTATTTGTTCACTCAGGTACCCTTTATCTAATATTACATTTTCTCTAAAGACCTGAAAACATCCAGTGTGACAAATATGCAATACTAGAGAAAATCAGGAAGGGGCAAATACTTTTTCACACCACTGTATATCACAAATACGCCCCTCCCCCAAAGCACACTTCACAGTACACAGATTGACTGTTCTAAATTAACATTCAAAATCCACACACAAACAATAAACACTCAATGATATGAGCACAGGAGGGTTTCCTACAATTGATAAAATAAATTGTGAGCAAAGAAATTGCTGAAAAAGGCTTTTTTAACAGCTTTTAGAGGACTTGAAATGCAGAGCTCTGAGAGGAAACTGTCTCCGTCTTCCACTACACACACACTACACAGAACTGAGGCTGTGCAGAACAATCTAGAGCCCATGTGACCTGCAATCCATGAAGCACTGCAAAATTCTCCTTTGGAGCTCAAAAACAAGGCGAAGTGAGGCAAAGTACATTGATCTCAATGTACTTCCCCTTCAAATTGGTGGAGAAGTGGTTTGGGGAAGGCGAAATAATGCAAAGTCATTGTTTTTAATGGACTTTGTGTTCCCCATTATGATGTGAAGTACTCCACTTCGCATTGCAGGTGCTTCATGGATTCCGCGTTACTCCGCGAATCACTTTGTGGAGCCAATTTCATCCACTTCACCCACCACTATCTGGGACCAGGAGACATGACCTCAGGCTGCAAGGAGGAAGGTTCTCTACCAACACCAGGAAGTTTTTCTTCACAAAGTGAGTGGTGGATGCCTAGAACAGCCTGCCCCAAGAGGTTGTAGGGGTCAACACTGTGGGGGGACTCAAGAATGCATGGGATAGACACAAGGGAGTCCTGACTACAAAGGGCAACTAGAGTGTCAAAATAGGTCCAAAACAAATGGGCAGACTAGATGAATCTAGCAGTCTCCTTCTGCTGTCAACTTCTATGTTTCTAAACTGTTAAGCCTACTACTAATTCTGAAAAGTTACGTTTCTGCAACAGGGGGTCCAGAGTAAGGATGTAAAGCAAGGGACTCAGTGGACAATCATGTCTGACCCCCTGTAACACTCTGCACTCTTTTTCTTGCCACTCATTTATATATGGGATGCATTTGGCTTCCTTATAACACGTTTGAATTCACTTCATAAATTCTCCAGGAAATCCATACTGGTGCATACATTTCCATATATATGCATGGGGGACTTTATCAAAGGCCTTTGCCTGGTCAAGGCTTACCAGAAAACCTGGCACCTCCTCTGTGTTGCCTTTTTCTATTATTTCTCTAAGAAGAATCAAAGCATTCCCTATTTTGTAACCTGGAATGCTACATGTTTGAGAGGGATGTATTATGAAATCCAGGGTATTTGCCAATCTAATACTAAGTAGTTTTGTTAATATTTTAAAATCAGCATTTAATAATGTGATTGACCTGATTCATCAAATTTGTTTTATTTCTGGATTTAAACAAAAGGACCAATAAATCCTGGTACATACTGGTGGGTAAATACTGTCTTTTTAAGCATTCACTTAAAATCATAATCTTTTTCTTTAAAACCAGAAAAATCTTTTGGTAAAATTCATATGGTAATCCGTCGCTCCCTGGTGATGCTCCCTTCCTTAAGTTTAGAATAATCTTGGTTACTTCTTATTCTGGAATAGATCTCTCTAATTATTTCTGTACATATTGTGGTCATTTCCCCAGTGGGCACGATTGTAACCAATTATCCAGTTTTTGCTCTAAATTTTATGGTGTCCCAAACATATTTGTTATATAGGATTCCACTTCCTCCATTATTTCAGTCTGGGATGTTACCACTTTCCCATCCTTTGTCCCTACTGCCTGTATCTCTTTATGTCTTCTTCTTTTTGCACACGTTTCAAACGGTTTATCCCTTCTTGGGTCTCTTGTACCCCATATCTTTGTTCTTTCTCGAGGGACTTCATCCGTTTATATTGTAATAGACCCATTTCAGTTTTTAATTTTGCTAAGAGCTCTTGATCTACAGTTCCCCTTCATTATGTATTGACAAAAGGGCAATAAAATTGTGCTCTGACTTTATAATATTGATTATCATTTTCTTTCCCTTTTAGTTTCCCTGTTGTTTTGAAACAGTCATTGATCTTTTTTGTGTCTTCCCATCAATCTATTATTGAATCATATAAAATTTATACTAACTGTCTTGCTTCCAGTGCATATTGTAAGCCTTCAGTTACTTCAGGGTTTTCCATTAAACTATAATTTAATTTCCAGTACCCTCTCCCTCTTGTTGTTTCCATAAAATTTGAAATGGTCACTCTTAGCAGGCCATGGTCAGATGAGGCCACTGGATTTAGTTCAAATTGTGAAACTGGTAATAATGGGGAGAGAAACCAATACTCAATTCTGGTGGATATGGGTCCCTTAAAAAATGTGTGATTACTTTTACTTTCTTTTGATGCAAACACATCTTGTAAATTAATTTGTTGTATTAGTTGATTTAAATAGGTTGTATCACAAAAAGGTCTTCTCTGTTTTCATACCTCTGTCTTTAGTAAAACGATTAATTCTGAAGTCTTCTCCAAATAAAATATTTTTTACCAGAAATAAATAAGGTTTAACCTTACATAATAAAACTATTCTGTCAGCCCTCGTTTGGAGTACATACACATTTATTAATCAGAAAGGGCACACATTTAACTCAATATCAATTAACAAAGCCTTACCTGGCCATATGACTACAGTGTGATTGACTTTAAAATGTTCATTGTTTATGCAAATCCCTACCCCACTACACAGGTCTTCCCCAATGATCAATATGTTTGACCCCATACCCAAGCCTCACTAGCTTGTTGTATGTCATAATTACTGTGAAGCCTTGTATCTTGTAAAAAAGATTATATCATAACGGTGTTCTGAAAATAAAAAGTATGTTTTCTTTTTTTCTGACAAGATACTGTTTGTATTCAAAGAGGCCAGGGTTAAATCCTGTAGAGGGGTAGTTTGTTGACCCATATTTTAGATTTTGTTGGATTTGCAAGCCCTTAGACCCATCCATCACCGTATTGGTTTTTCCTTTCCTTTTTCCTGTTTCTTTTTTTCTTATTTAGATCCACCGTGTAGTTTTCTGTTTCTGACAAAATATCCCCTTGTGAGGATGAAACAGAGGGAGTATCTGATTCCTCTTCCATTTCTGATTCTCCCCATAGTAAACATGTATATGTGTTCTGTAGCATTATTTGGTCTGTTTATGTTTCAGGGATATTTTTTGTTGTTTGCCCCTTCTTTTTAACTTTCTGAAAATTATCTGCTTTAGGTACCACTGTGGGGGGTGGCATGTCATTGGTACTCTGACTGTTAGTTCAGGTTTTCCTGCCATAGTGTCTGTCTGATTCGTTTGAGCTGGTGTGGTTGTAGGGGCTGGAGTCTTTTCAGGTACAACATTAGTATTGGTGTTTTGCCTGTCTGAGCTTTGTTGGGCTGCATGCGTAGCTGTTTTCACATTTTTATTTATATAAAAGTCTTGGACTCCATAGTCCTGATTCTCAGTATTGTGGCAGCACCAGGGGCATTCCATTAAATTATGCCCTTCCTCCTCACAAAGATTACATTTGTTGTAGTTCCTGCAAAAGAAACCTGTATGACCGATCTCTCCACATTAGGTGCATTTGATTACTTCACATTGGTTGCTCAAGTGCCTAGGAGACCCACACTCACAACACTGGAAGGGTTGTACCGGATAGAAAAATAAAGCCTTTGTTGCTGCCCAAAAAAAGCAGTTGGGCAACTGTTGAAGGCCTGAATCTGTTTGCTGCAACTTTATCTTGATGCACCATCCCCATTCCAGAAACCCTCAGAATCAAATATGGGGTCTGGGTTACTTTTTTCCCGTGCATTTTCTTTCCAACCAATAAAGTATATCAGTGATGTTAATGCCCTCATTGTGAAAAAGCACTGTAATGATTTTTATTGGGCTTTTTGTCAATGGGATAGTCTGGAACGGCACCCATAAGGGATTTGTTTTCAAAATAGCATACTTTGACCAGAAGCAATCTAGCAGTTCAGGGACCTAAAGCTTATATCAAAGTTGTGTTCTCATGGTGCATATATAAAAGCATAAACTTCACCTGGGGTAAACCCCTGGGGATCTTTTTATTAGTTCTCACCCCATGTAATATCTGTCTGGGGGATTTCCAATCCTCCCATGTATCTCAGATGAACATCATTTTGTCTCTTTGCTAACTCCACAGGTTTGGAGAATAGACTGGCATATGTAGGGTTATTGTCAGTCGGGCCTTCTGTGCCCTCTTGGTTTGTATTCTGAGCACACAGTGATTCAGCGTCTCTTTCTGGGGAGGCTGTGCCTCCTCATTTTGTGGTGTTTGTATGCCTGATACCCCTACTGGTGTATCATAAAAAACTTCAGGGTGACTGCCCCTCGGGGAAAAGAAGAGAGGTTCTGGTTCCCCCATCTCCCTTAATGTTTCTTCCCCATTCCCCTTCCTCACTGTATGCATGTCTTCATCACTAGAATTACTTACTAGGTTTGGGTTGCTGCTGGGTATCAGGGTGGAATAATCTGGTATCCAGCCTCCTTCTTCTTCATTCTGTATCTATCCTGCTGACCGGAGTGCTATCTCAGGTGACCACTGGTCAAATTGTTGTTTTTCTCTGTCATTTCCTCACTCGGAGCTTCCCAAATCCTGTAAGGCTGCACTGAAAACAAAGACCTTTGCAGGGACATCCTTGGATGTGCCTGGTGACATGTTGCCTTCTCGTTTCCTTTTTTTTCTCATCCTTAAGTTTCCTCCTTGCTTCCTGGTATTCGTTCTCTATGTTGGTGAGTTTGTTTTGCAAAATCTATTTTCATTCCTCAGCTTGTTTTTGCAGTCTTTCATCCACGGCTTCAAAATCCATCTCTATGTCTTTATCCACATTTTCTTGACTTGGTACATTACTGTTCATGTCCACAACTGTTTGTGGCAAATGAGTAGAGTCATCAGCATCCATTGCACCAATTTTGATCGCTGCCGTTGCAGCCTTTCCACCTTCTCCTTCATCCGACTCCAGTACAGGACTGGAGTACTCCATTGTCCTGGGTCACAATGCTCCCTACCAACAGTAGGAAAATTTCTCTGGTGTTCTGGCCAAATATCCCCCCCCTTCACTAATACCACCAACAGCTTAATATGGTTTTGTAAGTCAGTTTGCATGTGTACACATATCCCCCTTCCCTTTCCTCTGGGTTGCACCTGGAAATGAGCCACAACTCGGTGTACCTCTCCAGTTGACCAACTTTCAAATAAAATAAATTAATAAATCTAGGGAGACAGTGACCTTCTTTCACAATTATTATCAAAAAGTATATAACTCCGATCAGCCAGCCCCTCTTGGGATCAGATTACCAATGTTTTGCAAGCTTCCTCACTTCCTAAGCTGACTGATGAATGTATATTGTTACAATCCCCTTTAACCCTTTGAAAGTGAACACAGGTATTCAAGAGTTAGCATTAGATAAAGCTTCAGGACCAGATGGGTTTATCCCAAACTTTTATAAGGTATTGAAGGAAACAGCAATATCCGTTTTGTTGGACACTTATTTATCAACATGGCACATGAGAAACTAGCTTAAATGAAGTATTAATTACGGTTATTTTAAAACTGGGGAAGAACCCTGCTAAAGTGGGAAGTTACAGACCTATGTCATTGATAAACATGGATTACAAAATATTGTCCAAAATGTTAGCATCTTGCCTGAGCAAGGTTTGGGAGGAGTTAATTAGCTCTGAGCAGGTAGGTTTCATTACCAGAATGGCATCCTTGGACCACCTTAGGAAACTTCCACACCATTTCTCTGTATCCAGAGATAGCTTAGACCCTGAAGTTCTGGTGTCTCCGGATGCAGAGAAAGCTTTTAATAGGGTATCTTGGGAGTATTTGTTTCCAGTATTGTAGGAGTTTAATATCCTGACAGAAATTATCAATTGGATTAAAATACTTTGTATGAACCTGAGTGCTCAGATTTTATGTAGTGGAGTACATTCCGATGCAGTGAGGTTATGGCAGGGCACTCAGCAGGGATGTCCTCTTTCATTGCTTCTAGTCAACCTTTTTGTGGAGCCTCTTACTGTGTATGACATATTAAATCTGCTCTGGATATAGGTGAAATTGGTGTCTGTTAAGGGGAGGAGCTGAAAGGGGCCTGGTTGAACTGTGAATTTAAAACAGGAGTTGTTTGTGGTCTCTGTCTGCTGAGAGAGAGAGAGAGAGAGAGAGAGAGAGAAAGCAGCCAAAGCTTCCTTAAATCAAGGAGGTTGTTTAATACACTACATTGAATTGAATTATTACTTTTTGGACCTGTGTAAGTAACTAGTATTGATTCTCTGTTTTTGGGGTTGACATTTCTTAGTTTAACTTTTATTTGCCGGGGGGAACTGTAGCTGGGAGATATTTGCAGTCATTTGTGACTAGACCTGTTACTTAACCTCTGTGAAATAGGTGTCTGAATGGAAGGAAGGCACTCCCCAGGGTGGAGGGTCAGAGTTGTAGTTCATTGTTTCTGGAGGAACAGGTTTACTCCCACCCAACCTGCCCCTCACCCCACCCGCCCTAAGCGCATAACTTCCTTTATAGCAGGGTTCTGACATCACTTCCCCAAAACTGCTAACATACACCTGTTCATAGCCTTAAAGGCACAGCACACTGAATAGGGGGTAGAGACACTCACAAACTTGCACACATTAAAATAAAAACAAAAAAAAAACAAAAAAGTAAAGCAACTGTAATAGGAAGGAACACAGACATGTGGGGAGTGGTGCAATGCACTGGCTGTGGAGCAGCAGTCTTCCAGGAGACATTCTGGAGACTGCATTGCTGCCCTATTTGCATGCACCTCTCTGGTCTGAGGAAGGGGGTTGTTCGTCTCCATGCTGACTTGGCAAGGATTTGGGAAATCTGTTTCCCCACCAAGGGACCACCCAGGCCACCACCACTATCTCAGAGGTTGCCAAGAAAGAGGAGTGGTTGGACCACGGTGGGCTCAGGGAGGGGAAGGGGAGGGTGAGGGTGGTGGAACAGAGGCACATCCCTCCAGTTGTGCCTCTCCACCATTCATTTGCCACTCTGGTGGAACATGGTTTCTCTATGGAGGCACCCACAGAGGAGAATAAGGAGGATGCTGGGAACCTCCACAATGGAGACCCACAGGAGGGTGGCACAGGACCCCACAGGGGAAGGAAACAACTCCTGATGGGGGACTCAGTTGTTAGGGGGTAGAACTGGGGGAAAGGGAGGTAAGGTGCCTGCCATGGTGTGGAGGGACAGGAAATGAATCCTCAGGATTGTGGGAGCAACTGCAAGGGGGAGTGAGTTGGATGTCATTATCCACCTAGGGACAAATGACCTGGCTGAGAATGGGATCAGAGCAGTGCAACAGGAGTTTGTGGAGTTGGGGGGTCTTATACAAGTAGCACACAGTGTAACTTTCTTGTAAGTGCTACTTGTCTATAGCATGGATGAGGCTAAGGGTACTCCACACCATGGGATTCAATGACTGGTTGAAAAACTGGTGCAGAGCTCAGGAATTTTGGCTTCATTGGGAACTGGGGCTCCACCTGGAGGGATGCAGGCCTATACTGGTGCGATGGTCTGCATCTATCCAGGAGGAGGACCAGGATCCTAGGTGATAGGTTTAAATGCTTCATTGGCAAGCATTTAAACTAGCCAAGGGGGGAGGCACTTAAAAGGAGAAGGGAAATCCTAGCCCCCCACAAACAAAATCAGTGTAGTTAGTGAGGTAAACACCAAGATAGAGCAGTTGATAGGGAGAAGGGCAGGGGTAAATGGAGAAAAAGACAAAAGCAGTAAGGATATGGATGGGGCAAAAAGAAATAAAGCCATAAAAAATGGAGGATAATGAGTACCAATGCCCATAGTCTAGGTGAAAAGCTCTCTGAAATGGTGGCCTTGATGGAAGAGGGATGCCTGGATATCATGGCAGTCACAGAAACATGGTACACAGAGACCTATGACTGGGATGTCAACATACCAGTGTACACAATCTACATGAGGGATAGGGAGGGAAGAAGAGGAGGGGTAGCTCTCTACATAAGGGAAGGGATCAAAGCAACAGAACTAAAGGGTAAACAGGGAGGAGAGGAGGCACTGTGGGTCACCCTGGAGACTGGAAATGGCACCACAATCCACACAGAGGTTGTATACAGACCCCCATCTCAGGGGAGGAAATGGATGAAGAAATGATTGAAGGCATCCTTGTGATGGCAGAGAAAGGGGAGATATTGCTGATAGGGGACCTGAATATGCCAGATGTTAACTGGAGCACCTTTGCTGCAGCCACATCCAAGAGCAGGGCCATTCTCGATGCCTTACTGGGGGCATGCCTCAGACAGCTAGTTTTGGAACCCACTCGGGAGGGAGAAATCTTAGACCTGGTACTTTCAAATGGGGACAGAGAGAGGATCTCCGATTTTGAAGTGGGTAGCCATCTGGGAACAAGTGACCACCAAACAGTGTGGTTCACAATAAACTTAGCTATAGAGTCAAGCCATACAAAAGTGAAGGTACTGGACTTCAGGAGGGTTGATTTTGTCAAAATGGGAGAGTGCCTCTGAAAAGCACTAGCAAACAGGCAAGAAGGTGGGGTGGAGCAACAATGGGGAAACATCAGAACTGCCATCGCAGAGGCAACAAGCCTTTGTGTGAAGCAAATAAATCAAAACAAAAGAAAAAAAACACTATGGTTCTCAAAAGAAGTGGCGGGGAAGGCTAGGGAGAAAAAGATATCATTCAGGAAGTATAAGGAAACACAGAAGGAGCAGGACAGAGAACTGTACCAGTTAAAGCAGAAGGAAGTGAGGAAGGCAGTCAGAATAGCCAAGGCCCAAACCAAGGAAAAGATAGCCAACTTGGTTAAGAAGGGATAAAACCTTTTATAGGTACATTAGGGAGCAAAGAAAGACTAAGGCAGGAATACTGAGGCTGAATAAAGAGGAAGGTGGTTGGGCAGAGAGCGACAGTGAAAATGCAGGGATACTGAACCAATACTTCTGCTCAGTATTCACAATGGAAGAGACGGGGGAGAGACCTAATCCAGTCAATAGAAGCACTCTGGATAAGGGGGTTGATATTAGTCCTTTCACAGAAGAAAGTGTTCTGAAAGAACTCTTAAAACTGAAGGTGGATAAAGCAATGGGGCCTGATGGGATTCACCCCAGAATTCTAAAAGAACTAAGGGAAGAACTAGTAACACCACTGACTACCCATTTTAACAAATCATGGGAGGATGGTGTGGTACCTGAGGACTGGAGGAGGGTGGATGTGATTCCTCTTCACAAAAGTGGGAGCAAGACAGAGGCAGGAAACTACAGACCTGTCAGTTTGACCTCAGTGGTAGGGAAATGATGGAATCACTTCTGAAGGAAAGAATTGTTGAGTACCTAGAGGCCAGTGGGGCACAGGACCCAAGGCAGCATGGATTCACAGCAGGAAGGTCATGTCAGACAAATCTAATTGATTTCTTTGACTGGGTGACCAAAGTACTGTAGTTGACCAGGGAGGGGCTGTGGACATGGCCTACCTAGACTTTAGCAAGGCATTTGACACAGTCCCACACAAAAGATTAACAAACAAATTAGCCAGCCTGGGAGTGGGTCCAAGGGTGGTAGCCTGGGTAAAATGCTGGCTGGACAAGAGGACATAGAGGGTAATAGTAAATAGAGTCCACAGTGAAGAAAGGGGGTTACTAGTGGGGTACCGCAGGGTTCAGTATTGGGCCGTTCCTTTTTAATGTCTTTATAAGTGACATTGCAGAGGGACTGGAAGGAAAAGAATGTCTCCTTGCAGATGACACAAAGATCTGCAACAGGGTTGATATGCAAGGTGGGATGGAAGGGATGAGAAGGGAATTGGCAATGTTGGAGGAATGGTCAAATGTATGGCAGCTTAGATTTGAGGCAAAGAAGTGCAAAGTATTGCACCTGGGAAACAAAAACCATGGGGAAGAGTGCACAATGGGGGTGAGATACTGACAACAACAAAAATGGAAAGGGACCTGGGGGTAGTCATATCAGATGACCTAAAGGTGGGCCAGCAATGTGAGAAGGCAGTAAGAAGGGCTGGGGGGATACTGGGATGCATAGGGAGAGGCATCACCAGTAGAAAACAGGAAGTTGTTGGCCCTCTGTACAGACAGTTGGTAAGACCACATCTGGAGTACTGTGTACAGTTCTGGAGACCCCATCTCTGCAAAGGCATAGACAGGGTGGAGGCTGTCCAGAGGATGGCAACCAAAATGTTGCAGGGTCTGTGCCAGAAGACATATGAAGAAAGACAAAAGGAGTTTAAGATGTATAGCCTCGAGGAGAGGAGGGAGAGAGTGGGGACATGATAGAAACTTTCAAATACCTAAAGGGAATCAACAAAGTGCAAGAGGGTAGTATCTTTCAGAAAAAGGGATGTGCAAGAACAAGGGGGCACAATTTGAAGCTAGAGGGGGGACGGCTCAGAGGTAATGTGAGGAAGTATTTCTTCACAGAGAGGATTGTAGATGCATGGAACAGCCTTCCTGTGGAGGTCTTAGAGTGAAAACAGTGGGGGGGAATTCAAGAATGCATGGGACAGACATAAGGCAACTCTAGTGGTGGGTAGGAGGAAGTATGCTGTTGGTTAACTAGGATCTGCAGCTTATCCATTAGGTGGGGAAATGGGCGGACTAGGTGGGCCAAGCGGTCCTTATCTGCCATCAGATTCTATGTTTCAAAGGATCCAGATTGGGTGACAGTAGTATAAGCTATATGTACATGCTGTTTACATTCTTTTCCATCTAGTACAACAGAGTACGTACCTGCCTGCAGTGTTCAAGGTTATCCATAGTTTTGATATAATATCAAACTACAAGTTTAATATTGATATAACAGAGATCATGCCCTTAAATGGTAGAGTGTAACATGCAGATATAGTTCATTTGGGGCTTGTGTGGAAGCTGGACAAACTTAAGTATTTAGGTATATATTTGAGGGATCCATGCCATTGGTTTGACAAATTCATTGTCAACTGACATTACAGCGACGGCTTTATGTTGACTGTAGTTGCGGTCGGCATAAAGCCATTCCATGAAGACTTTGTTTTCCCATGTGGGGGCTCTGCCCCCCTCACCTCCCGCAACTAATATAATCAATTCCGAGTCAGAGTTGATTTGGGGAGGGGGTGCATGATCCCCAGAAAGCAATGCTGGGGACCCACGCTGACATTACAGTGACCTGTCACTATTGACGCTGTAACGTCGGTCACAGTGAAATTGCCAAATCAATGTTAGCATACCATATTTGAATACCTTCTGGTCTCGTCTAAAGAGATATAATTTTGACCCATTGGTAAAACAGCTTAAACAAGATTTAAAACTCTGAGAAAAACTCCCTATTATGCTTTGGGATAGAATTAATATAATTGAAATGAACTAACTCCCTAGGGTTTTATATCCACTTCTGATGTTATGATCTGTGCTACCTGTTTCTTGGTTTCAGATGCTTCATCAGATTACAACACGATTTCTTTGGCAGGGGAAACCAGCTAGGAGGGTACTGTAAGTAACAAGTTAGTGGCTCCTAAAGCAGGATGGTGGCCTCCGTTTCAGTTTTTATTTGTATTACCTTGCTACTGATAGTAGTAAATATCTTCAGTGGTATACAGAGATCGATGGTGTAGAGTGTGGTAGTTACATTCCACTGTGGTTGGATATTGAAAAGACATCTATGTACCACACAGAGCACTGTTATTAAATCACTTCTTCACATCCTTTCCAAGCATCTCCCTTGTACTTTCAAATTTACCCCTATAGAAGATGCAGTGAAGGTACACAAGCAACTCTGTCATCCCTTGTATTTAGATCCTGTTAAAATTGATGGGTGGGTTATTGTGGACTGTAACTGGGCTAATAAAAGTATTTATAAAGTAGAACAATTGGTGGTAGATGGGCAATTGATAACTTTTGACACCTTTCAATGTAAATATTCTGCACTAAATTTTTGCAGCTCAACCACTTACTCACTAAGCATTTTGGCCTACAGCACTGGTCTAATGAGCATGGGGGAAAATACTTTCTCTGGTGCCATGTACAGTGCAGCCCAGGTCAATTTCAGCTTTTGTATGTACATCTTTATAATTTACTGCCTAGTAAAATGGAAGGGCATGCCCTGTACTGGGAAAGGGCTTTACCACCAGTAACAGGTACATTTAATTGGAATGTGATATGGACAGATTTATACACGTTTCTGAAGTTCAATAGATATACTGTAGATTTATGGAAATGAAAATATTGCAACACTTGTATTACATGCCATATAAACTTTTTAGGATGGGTAGACTTTCTGCTGATATCTGCTCCATGTGTGATAAAGAACTGGGTATGTTATTACATGCATTATGGGAATGCGAAAAAGTCAACCCATTTTGGAATATGGTAAGGGCAAGGCTGCATCCCCTTTGGGATTAAATAATGCTTTTGAACCTGAAATTTATTTAATAGGAGATTTCCGTCACTCCTTGATGGGAGCTCAGAAATACTATGTCTCTCATAGTAGCTTGCGCTGAAAAATTATATTGTGACGTTGACTTGCTCAAGACTCACGAGGTGCCAGCCTATGCTAAATGACATAAAGAAATCCTGGCCACACTGTAAGCAGAGAAAATGATAATGAGCATGAAAGATACTACAGGAGATGGGAACCACTATATACTTTCCTATTATTAAAATAACCCTTTGGAGGAACAGTCTTGCCTTGCTGACTTGGTCTGGTACATATAGTTTGAGATTTATTGAGGTCTTGCTGGATGAATACTATTTTTGTGTGGGCTATTGTAAGTATAGTGTCAGGGAGTGTAGTTATGTTGTTGTGCTGTTATTTGATGTTTCTTGTATATTTCTTTTCTTGTGAGTTAATGTTGGAAATTTATAACATATATTAAATAAAAAATAAAATACTGGATGAAGCCAGTCCAGTGGTGTGGAGGGTTAAGCTGCTGTGCGCCATACCTCTTGCCATGCCAGCGACCCGTGTTCAGGAATGAGCACTGGTTGCCAGGGGTTGGCTGGGGGGGGGTTAAGAGAGGATCAAGTGGCTGCCTGGCAGCTCTCATCTCCCAGATCAGGGTTGTATGCTGTCTCAGCACTAGACTGCCACAGGTTGGTGTTCTGGTGGTAGACCAAAACAGGAAAAGCTAGTGGTCACAGTTTAGACTGGGTGCTTATAAAATAACAGTTCCAGAAAGCCAAAGGAAACAAGCACTCCAGTGGATCGTGGACATTTTTTACTTTAATGTACAAAGCTGTGCTACATGAAATAAAAAGCATAAAACACAGACCAAAGTGAATCACTGCCTGACGAGCCCCAGTGCTTCAAGGATAAATGATCTCTTCCTCAGGGGGCATGGCTACCTGTTTTTCACAAACTATTTTTATACCAGTGCTTCAGGTGTACATGATAAATTTCAGTTAATGTGTGCTCCTAATCGGCCCAAGGTACCTAAAGTTCATTTCTTTATTACTCAAACAATTTTGAGGATCTGTATCCAATTTAGACTCTCCACAATTTTTAGAGAGACTCTCAATGATAATGAAATACTTTGCATGAACCCTATGCCTGAATAATTTAAAAGTGAATCTGACTTTTAAACTTTATACTTGTTACCACTGTATAAGTGCTACATAAAAATGGTTAAAAACAAAAACGTTCAGCCAGCCAGATGGCACTGAGGGTTAAGGTGCTGGACACCACACCTTGTGCCATGCCAGTGACCCATGTTCAGGAATGAGCACAGTCCACCAGGGGTCGTCAGGGGAGGGAGATGATCAAGCGTCCAGTGACTTCTCTCCTCTCCTGGGGATGGGGGGTATGTCATCGCACTCCTTGGCTGCCTCCCAGTGGAGAATTGGGGGGGTAGCACCAGAGCTAGTGATACAATTAGCATGGCTTTGTGACATGTGCGCACCTCCACACATGTGTGTTCATGGCTGCGAAGGGAAGGGACCAAGCAAAGCGTGAAAAACCTGGCTGCTGGCTCTATGGCAGCCCCACCAGCACTCCAACACTGCTGCCTCAGGAACACTCAGGCCTGCTCTGGATATGTACTCAGGATGGGGGTGATGGCCATCCTCCCTTCTGCCTCACCACAGAGGGTAATCCATGGGGGATACAGGGCATGGAGGATGCTGGGGGTAAAGTGATGACCAGAGACTGGAAGGAGGACAGATGCTTGCCAGCAGGCCAAAAGAAAAAGTCTGTACCCACATTTTCACACATTTTTCATTTCATTCTACCATAGAAGTTAACACTTAAAATTAAAACAGCATGAGTATGCCATGGGCCAGATATTCAGAAATGCACCTAAGGCTGGCGCAAGTCCAGTGCAGTGCAAATCCAATGTGCCATGGTGCAACAAGAGCCATATTCAAAGGTTGCACTGGCTGCACTGCACCAGCATAGCACTGCTGAATATGGCACAGTTCCTCCATGGTGCAACTGTGGATGCGCCATGGTGCAACCACAGGTGCACCATGGGCAGACACAGAAGCCCCAGGGCAACCGTGGGAGCACAGCAACAGAGGGGAGGCACAGCACAGAAAGGAGACCCAGGGACAGAGTCAGGGAAGCAGAGTGACAGGCCACAGGAGGCCACCACCAGCTGGGCACAGCAGGGCGCACACAGGCACCCAGACCCCCACTCCAGAACACAACAGTGGCACAGGCAGTAGGCAACAGGGGATGCCAATGGGGGATGGAGGGCTACCAAGGAGGCTCCCCCACATGCAGCAGGCTGTGCCCCCCCGCACATCCAGACCAGGCCAGGCCACACCCAGGATCACACAGCCAAGCAGACACACCCACCACACAACCCTGACAGCCGCCCCAAGGGCATCCCAAGACACAGCCATCAACCGAGGGGAGGGACACCACCACTGTGGGACACACTGCAGCACACAGCAGTGTTCCACAGAAGCACAACACGCACCCTAACACATGCACACCACACGGACAGGCACTGGGCCACTTCAGCCTGGCTCCTAACACCACCTGCAAAGCAGACACAGACACAGGCAGGTAAGTCAGAAAAATATATTAACTCAGAACTATGTACAAAAACCAGGGGCTGAGAAAGGGTAGGTATAGCAAGGGAAGGGGACAGGGAACAGGGACTGTACAGTGGGATGAAGGACTGGAGGGGGAGGTATGGCTGAGGACAGGGACTTCCACAGGCTTGGTTGTTACCCAGGGCCCCAAAGCATATCTCTTACCCAGGGAAAGTGCTGTCTGGCTGGGCAGGCATATTACCACCACCCCCTAAAACTTCCAGGTCCTGCTCCTTTCACTTCCCTTGCATCTAGCACTCCAAGACACCCAGGGTTATAAGCCCCCACCTCCCTGATGGCCTGCCAGGACAGGGACTTCCACATGCTTAGTTGTTACCCAGGGTCCCAACGCATATCTCTTACCCAGTGAAAGTGCTCTCTGCCTGGGGAAAAATGCTGGCATGTACCCTGGTGACTTCCAGAATAAGCCTGCCAAGCTCAGCATCAAGCCATGCCTAGCAAGTGCCATCACAGCCTGGCTAGGCCTTCAACAAACTCCCCTAGAGTGACTATTAAGCCCAACCACAACTATTTAGAGAAATCCCAGCCAACAGCCATCAGGGCCATCTGGTCTAACCAGTCCCCAGGGCCATCTAGTCATACCATCTCTCAGGAACATCTGGTCCCACCAGGACCCGGGGACATCTGGTCACAATTTCTCCCAGGGACATCAGCTCCCACTAGGATTCTACCAGGACTCAGTGCTCTCAGCCTGCGGACAGCTGCTGGCATGCCCCAAAAACTTCCAGGGCCTGCTGTTAAAACCTCCCTTGGGTCTAGCACTTCCAGACACCCAGGGTTATAAGCCCTCACCTCCCAGATGGCCTGCTAGTACTTGGACTTCCACAGGCTTGGTTGTTACCCAGGGTCCCAAAGCATATATCTTACCCAGGGAAAGTGCTCTCTGACTGGGCAGGCATGGCACCCCCACCCCCCTAAAATTTCCAGGTCCTGCTCCTTACACTTCCTTTGATCTAGCACTTCCAGACACCCAGGGTTATAAGCCCTCACCTCCCTGATGGTCTGCCAGGGCAGGGACTTCCACAGGCTTGGTTGTTACCCAGGGTCCCAAAGCATATCTCTTACCCAGGGAAAGTGCTCTCTGGCTGGGCAGGCATGGTACCACCACACCCTAAAACTTCCAGGTCCTGCTCCTTTCACTTCATTTGGATCTAGCACTCCCATACACACTGTGGTAATGCCCCTCACCTCCCTGATGGCCTGCCAGGGCAGGGACTTCCACAGACTTAGTTGTTACTCAGGGTCCCAAAGCATATCTCTTGCCCAGGAAATGTGCTTCCAAGCCTGGGTACACCAGCAGGCATGTTTCCTAAAACTACCAGGGTCTGCTGATAACACTCCCCTTGGTCCTAGCACTCCCAGACTCCCAAGGGTAATGGACCACACCTCCCTGATGCCCTGCCAGGCTAGGAACTTCCACAGGATTAGTTTTTACCCAGGGTCCCAAAGCATATGCCTTCCCCACATAATGTGCTTTCAAGCCTAGGGACACCAGCAGGCATGATCCCTTAAACTTCCAGGGCCAGCTGTTAACACTTCCATTGGGTCTAACAGTCCCACACTCCCAGAGTTAATGTTCAGCACTACTAAAATTGCGTCCCTCTTTTACAGATGCTTCTCTGGGGATACCAAGCAAGACAGTGAGACCCTTGTGTACCTGCACAATCTGTGGTAAGAAAATTAAGCATCTACCGAGGCACCTCCGGGAAGTACACTGCATGACACCTGGAAAGGCACGATACTTTAGGAGGCAGTCACTCCTGACCCAACCTCCTGCAGGAAAATGCTTTTACAAATGCCAGCAGCCAGACTGTTTTGCCATTGTAAGAGATCTAAGTCAGCACTTTTGGAAGGTACACAAATGCACTCTGACCAGCTTTAAAACCCGATCAAGAATTAGAGACACCCAGACTCAATATTCTCCATCTCTGGATTTGCCACATACTCAGCTGCCTAGCCAGCCTACAGAGTCAGAGATAGAGAGTCCTCAACTGCTGAGTCTCTATAGAGCTTGGCTCCAGACCTTGGAGGGAGGAAAGAAAGACCAAGAAACAGCAACCGCTCACCAGCAGATGCTGACCTGCCTGTGGAACTCCATTGACCCGGCCCTTTCGCTCACATCCCTGCTGGGTTCCAGGGCATTCGTAAGAGATACTTGGATTCCAGAGGCTGAAGCCTCAGGTTTTAAGCCAGGCACTATCAAGTGTTATATAAACAGCCTCCTTCACTTCCTGAAATTCTTAGATTTGAATGGGTTTGCCAGGACCCAACAGGCTGAACTTGACATGCTCATCAAGGTAATTCCTTTCTGGAAAGCTGGCCTCACTACCTCTGCCATGAAGAGGCACCATGAAATCTGGCTAAGGGACTCACCAATGCGGATACCACAAGTGACAGCATCCCTGTATAAGGACACCTCTCCTGCGAATGAGGCAGTCAGGATAATTAACAGTTTACCCAGAGCCAAGACACTTAGAAACCAAGATCACTGCCTGGCAAGAAATCACCTCATCTTCAGCTTGGCCCTCCACAATGCCCAGTGCCCTGCTGCCATCTGAAATATGTCTCTGGGTGACTTGAAGAATGCAGAGAGAGACTGGTCATTGATAGTGAAGACAGCTATGTCTTAACCATTTTTCTTCACAAAACCATTGCAACACATGGACCAGCTAGACTGGTGCTAGAAGGAGAGCTATTCAAGTTACTTCAGCTCTATGCACACCACACAAGGCAGCTGCTCCCCAAACTGAGACAATCAGCTACTGGACTTAATGCTCCTCTGCTCATCGAGACAGACGGATCAAACTTGACATATTCTGCTATCGCAAAAGCAGTGAAGAGGCAGGCAGCCATACTCGGAATCAAACACTTCTCCATGACTTTGTGGCAGAAGAGTACCGTAACAAATGTAAGTATGCCTCCAAACTCCACACTCAGCCTGGGTAGACTTGATAGCCTGTCCCCCTAAAGCTTCCAGGCCCAGATTCAACCACTTCCCTCAGGGCTAGAAGTCCCAAACTCACAGGAGTGATGGCCCTGACTTCCCTGATGCTCTCCCATGGTACATACTTCCACAGGCTTGATTATTCTCCAGGGTCCCGAAGCATATACCTTACCCAGGAAAAGTGCACTCAATCTGGGTAGACCTGGTACCCTCATCCCCTCAATCTTCCAGGGCCTGCTTTTGTCACTTTCCTAAGGGCTATGAGTCAATACTCACAAGGCTAAGGGCCATGACCTCCATGATGCCCTCCCAGCATAGGGATTTCAAAAATATTAGGTTTTACCAAGGGTCTCAAATCATATGCCTTACCCAGGGAATGTGCTTCCAAGCCTGGGGACACATGCTGGCATGTCCCCCTAAAACTTCCAGGGCAAGCTGTTAACACTCCCCTTGGGCCAAGCACTCCCAGACTCCCAGGGGTAATGGCCCACACCTTCCTGATGCCCTGCCAGGGTAGGACCTTCCACAGGATTAGTTTTTACCTAGGGTCCAAAAGCATATGCCTTCCCCAGGGAATGTGCTTCCAAGCCTGGGGACACATGCAGGCATGTCCCCCTAAAACTTCCAGGGCCAGCTGTTAGCACTTCCCTTGGGCCTAGCACTCCCAGACTCCCAAAGGTAATGGCCCTCACCTCCCTGGTGCCTTGCCAGGGCAGGGACTTCCACAGGCTTAGTTTTTACCCAGGGTACCAAAGCACATGTCTTACCCAGGGAAGGTGCTATCTGGCTGGGGTGGTCTGGTACCCCAACCCCCTAAAACTTCAAGGTCCTGCTGTTAACACTTCCCTTAAGTCTAACACTCCCAGACACCCAGGGGTCATGGCCCTCACCTCCCTGATGCCCTGCCAGGGCAGGGACTTCCACAGGCTTAGTTTTTACCCAGGGTACCAAAGCCTATGTCTTACCCAGGGAAGGTGCTATCTGAGTGGGGTGGCCTGGTACCCCCAACCCCCTAAAACTTCCAGGTCCTGCTGTTAACACTTCCCTTGGGTCTAACACTCCCAGATACCCAGGGGGTAATGGCTCTCCCTTCCCTGATGCCCTGCCAGGACAGGGACTTCCACAGGATTAGTTGTTACCCAGGGTCTCAAAGCATATGCCTTCCCCAGGGAATGTGCGTCCAAGCCTGGGGACACCAGCAGGCATGCTCCCTAAAACTTCCAGGGCCTGCTGGTAACACTTCCCTTGGGTCTAGCACTCCCAGGCACCCAGGGGTAATGGCCCTCACCTCCCTAATGGCCTGCCAGGTCAAGGACTTCCACAGGTTTGGTTGTTACCCAGGGTACCAAAGCATTTCTCTTACCCAGGGACAGTGCTTTCTGGCTGGGGAAAACTGCTGGCATGTACCCTGGTGACTTCCAGAATCAGTCTGCCAGGCTCAGCATCAAGCCATGCCCAGCAACCTGCATCACAACCTGGCTAGGCCTTCTAGAAACTCCCCTAGAGCGACTATTAAGCCTGACCACAGTTATTTAGAGACATCCTAGCTGGCAACAGGTGGGGCTATCTGGTCCCACTTGCTCCCAGGGCTATCTGGTCCCACTAGCCATCAGGGCCATCTAGTCATACCATCTCTCAGGGACATCTTGTCCCACCAGGACTCATGGATATCTGGTCACACTTTCTCCCAGGGACTTCAGCTCCCACCTGGATTCCCCAGTACTCAGTGGTCTCAGCCTGGGGACACCTGCTGGCATGCACCCTAAAACTTCCAGGGCCAGCTGTTAACACTCCCCTTGGGCCAAGCACTCCCAGACACCCAGGGGTAATGGCCCACACCTCCATGATGCCCTGCCAGGGTAGGAACTTCCACAGGCTTGGTTTTTACCAAGGGTACCAAAGCATGTGTCTTACCCAGGGAAGGCGCTATCTGGCTGGGGTGGCCTGGTACCCTAACCCCCTAAAACTTCCAGGTCCTGCTCTTAACACTTCCCTTGGGTCTAACACTCCCAGACACCCAGGGGTCATGGCCCTCCCTTCCCTGATTCCCTGCCAGTGCAGGGACTTCCACAGGCTTAGTTTTTACCCAGGGTACCAAAGCATTTGTTTTTCCCAGGGA
Source organism: Neoceratodus forsteri (assembly GCA_016271365.2). Lineage (NCBI taxonomy): Eukaryota > Metazoa > Chordata > Ceratodontiformes > Ceratodontidae > Neoceratodus > Neoceratodus forsteri. Next base: position 757,873,615 of record CM057455.1, on the reverse strand, counting down.
AGGTGCTTCCTAGCCTGGGGACACCTGCTGCCATCTCCCTCTAAAACTTCCAGGGACTGCTTTGGCCATTTCCCTATGGGCTAGCAGTCCCAAACTCACAGGGGTGATGACACAGAGCTCCCTGATGCCCCCAAGTTGGAGACTTCCATTTGCTTAGTTGTTACCCATGGGCCCAAAGTATGTATCTTACTTTCTTTCTTTCATTCCACAGTTACACAGCATTCACCCTGAGGGTAGACATGAGGTTGCATCACACATGAGCCACCGAGCCACAACAGCAGATGCGTACTATTGCCTGATGGGCAGCAAAGAGGAGAGCATCAGAGTGAGCTGACAAATATGCCAGTTAATCACAAAGGCCCCATGCACCACCATCAGCCCACATGCAGGTGCTCCATCACAGACTCTGGAGAGCAGTTCAATCACCATGGGTGAACCAGGAAAAGGGCCATCTCTTTCACCAGGTACCTGTATTGCAACAAGAACAAGAAGGGGACTTAACTCACAGGACATCCGCAGAAGCCAAGAGATGATGGGGGCACACACTCCACATATACGGTCCCCATATTGCCAGCAATCCTTTACTGAACAACAGCAACTGGCAATCAAGTCTCCATTCACAAGCCACCTTACACAGGGCCAGATCAAGACAGCTGATGTTAGGCGCATGCTGCAGACTAATACCTCCCTCCTGGGTGCCTTCCCTCTGTCCAGTCAAACCAAAGACTTGCCAAGGAATGTGATGCAAAGAGTATGGACTTTGATTCGTAGTCATGCCAGAATGAAATTCAGCCAATGATTTTAGCTGTATTGCATTTAAAAAAATAGTGTTGAAATTATTAAATCTGTCAGGCTTCTTACTTCTAGGGGGCCCCCACTGCACCACACTTCCCACTGAAACCTCCAGGTCTTGGGTGAATTTTCTGCTGGGGATAACCCCAACAACCATATCAGGGAACAGGGGTGGGGTCACGGTCCCGCTGTTCAACCCCTGGGGGGCTGTTGCAAACACCCTATGTGCCTGATAAGCAGCCTGTGGCTGCCAATCGGCCCAGGTGTGGCAGCCCCCGTGGCCACGGTGACCATGGTTCCAAGTGGCATCCCTGATGTGCGTGCTGCCCTGACCGCAGTCTGCAGCCGCTGCCCTGTGCATGCATGGGCAGCATGTGTGCATACCACTGGTGTGGCACCTGTGTGTCACACCACATGCTGCCTGTGTGTCTGCCAGCCTGGCTGCTGGCCATGTGGCGTGGGTGTGATGAGGGAAGTTCTGCACCTGTTGCACCTGTGCACCGGTGCAATGCATCCAATCCCTTCCACTTGCCAATGCCTGGGTGCGTTGGTGCTTGTGTGTGTTGCCATGTGATGCTATGTGCAGTCATGTGTGGATGTGTGCCACTGACTTCCCTATCCCTGCACCACACCTCTGTATGTGCATGCCCATTGCCATGAACACCCCTGACTATGTGCTGTACCTGTGTGTGTGTGTGTGGCCTTTGCATGGGTTTGGCGCTACCTACCTGCGTGCACCATAGGGCTCCTGTGCGATGGTGTCTCGATGCTGCCATGTCATCCTTTGTAGGTGAGGATTTTTATATTTTTTTATTTTAGTCTTTGGTAACCGGGTAAGGCCCACTAGGCACAAGTGCCTGTTTTCAAGGGCGACCTGGGAGCACTGGGCAGTTAAGTGACTTGCTCAGAGTCACACAGTATACAAGTGGAGGTTGTGAGAATCAAACTCAGGTCTGGTCTGCTGGATGTATCAAGCTCGTTAACACCTCATTCCTCTAACCTCTAGGCTATGCTGCCAACCCTGGATCCCTCTGCCTGCGGGGGGCTGTCCATCACCCTCTGGCCCATTGCCTCCATCGTCCCCACTACTGTCACCCTCATCAGCCTCGACAGCTATCCCATGGTCAATGGCCATGTTGTGCAGTTTGCAGCAGGCCAGGAATAGGCCACAGGCTTTCAAGTGGCTGTAGTGTGGGGCACCATCAGACCTGTCTAGGCAATGGAACCATGCCTTTAGCATGCTGAATACACGCTCGTTGTTTCATGTGCTGGCGTGTGCCTCTTTGCAGCATTCCTCTGCTGGGGCCGACAGGCACCGACACGGGTGAGCAGCTAGGGCCTCAGTGGATAGGCACTGTCTCCTGTGTGGATAATGACATGGTTAGCACTGTGACATCCTTTGCTGTGCCCCTTGCCTGTCCCTGGTGCCCTCACCAGCACACCCACCATGCCCTCCCCCATCCCATGGCCTGCTCTGCCCGGCACCCCTTGCCCATCCCATACTCACCCACTAGGTGGACCATGGGGATGTCCCCATGCTCGAACCTGTGGCACAGCGCAGAGCTGTGCCAGATGAACACATCATGTGCACTCCCAGGGTGTGAGGCAAAGACATTGGTAATGCACCCTTTGGCATCGCACACCACCTGGCAGTTCACACTTGGGAACCCCTTCTTATTGGCATAGGACACATCCTCAGGGCAGGTGGCATGCGGATGCCCACATGGGTGCAGTCAATGGCCCCAAGCATGCCAGGCATACATGCTACCCCGTGGAAGTCCTGCATAGTTGCTGTATGCTCTGCCTGTGTGCTGGGGAAATGGATGTATTCCAAAGCATGTGGCAGCAGAGCATTGAGGAACCATGAGAGGAGGCATGACGTGACCGACTGGGTTATGCCTGTGGTGTCCCCATTGGTCTCTAGAAGGTGCCCGTGGTGAGCAGGCACATGACAGCTGTCACTTTTTTCTCCACAGACATTGTGTGGCTCCATCTAGCGGGTGCCTTGCATCTCCTCACTGCACAGCTCACAGAACTGCCTCAGAATGGCCCAATTCAGGTGGTACCATCCCACAATCTCCATGTCGGTGTAGTTTTCAAAGGTGGTGGGCACAGTATCACCTGTTCCAGGCATACGGCTGACGGACCCTTCCTCAGCCACGTCGCTGTTCCTCCTGCCCCCTCACTCCCCTCATTACAGCTTCCATCAGGAAGGGCGCACTATCCATGACCCCTGATATCCTGTCTCCCCCTGGGTGGTCAGCTGCTGTGAGCTGTGTGCCAACCTGGTGCACTGCCTGGCACTGTGCCTGCCTGTCCCTCTCACTCTCTCTGCCCCTGGCTCCCTCTCCACTGCCACCTGTATCCCTCTCTCTCTGTGGCTGCCCGTGTCAGTCTCTCTGTCTCTCACTCGCTTTGTCTCCCTTGGTCTGTCTTTCTGTTTGTTTGTCCTTCCTTCTTGCTGTGTTTTGCTACTCTCTGTCTCTCTCTCTCTCTCTTCCTCTCATCTGGTGCAAGTGCTATCTGTGTGCTTGCGCCCTGTATTTATAGGTTCAAGTCTGCTCGATGCATCCAGGTTTTGCTCCACACTTGCACCATGGTTCCACGGTTGAATATCGCACTGCACCGGATATTCATGGGCACACCCACTGCTCTTACACCTGCATTCATTATAGTTGTGCATTGGTGCAATGGGATTTGCACTGAGCAATGGCTCTCACTGAATATCACCTCACGACACCATTGTGCCAGCTGCCAATTCCTGTCGCCATGTGCAACTGCTTTGAATATCCCGGCCCATGTGTAATCTGATAAGTAACAAGATAAAAAAGACAAACAATAAATGTTAAAACATTTTTAACAATGGGTAGTGTTGTAATATGGTAAAATGCTGATACACTACGATGGAGGGAACGTGATGGCTTAAATAAAGTGCACTGTGAATGTAAACTAATGTGTATTGAAAACTGCAAATACAGAAAACTGTATGGTGAAATCTAAATGTTCTCCAGTCTTTATGAAATGCCATCATACTCCTAAATACAGCAATGGAGCACTAAAATATGAAAGGAAGGCTCATAATTCAAAGAGTCATCACTGTTCGCTTATTTCATAACAGAGCCTTGTCTGGACTCGTGCTGATTTTCCTTCACCCCTTCCTAGCCTTTTGCATCTTTGCTTCTTTTATGATATCGGTGTATTATAATGGCTAAAAACATTATTAATATATGATCACCCATATTTTTTTTAATTTAACAATAGTACATATCAGCTTGTATAGGATACAACAGTTATCCCCAAAGGCTGTTCATATTGATAGGTGAGATGTCCGCTTAGCTTCCTTCTTAACCACCATTATCTGCTGCTTGGCAATTATCCATAATTATCTCTATATGTACACTTTCTTATCACAGCTATCCTGTCCATCACACTACAATCTTCATTTAATACTGTCCGGTCTTGCTTGCTGATATTATCTGGCTTGTTCAGTTGATTTAAAGGATCCACTTTGTATAAGAAAATAGACTAATGATCCTTTCCTGTGTCCATTTAGAAAGTCTGCATCAGACACTGTGTCAAATCAAATTCTATCTTCATTACAGCCACACTCATGCTCATCAGAGTGGATGCCATGACCCCTTCTTTGTTTCATATTTCATTGGCAATTTGTATGGCAAAACCACTGTTGATCCACTAGGTCCTCTTGTAGAGCTCAGTCAGACCAAAACAAGAAAAGCTACAGCTTACAAGATAGTGCTCACAGTTTAGACCGGGTGCTTGTAAAATAACAGTTCCTGAAAGCCAAAAGAAACAAGCACTCCACTAGATCATGGACATTTTTTTATTTTTAACATTGAACAGTTTTTCATCCTCCGGGCACAGTAGACCCCCAACAAGCCCCAGCCACTGGCACCCGCACCCCTGGACCAGGTCTGGCATGTGAATTTATATGCCCATCCACACAGGCCAGCCAATGACAGGACCCTCCCCCTCCAGGGACCTGTGGCACAGACACCTGGTGGCTACACCTCTCGAGTCCAGGGGTGCAGGGCTCAGCCATCAGCTGATGCAGTCACCCCACCATTTTTCCTCCAGGTTTTTACCCTGAGGAGCCAGACGTGCAATGGCGTCAGTGCACCTGCATGCAGATGCCCACTGCACTCCACCCCCTTATCGTGCCCACAACTGTAGTGCACCCCGCTTCCACCAGGTGCCACTGCAGTAAAGTGCAGAACCCTCACCCACCCCAGAGGAAGTAGAGCAGTCATGGGATGCTTGATCCTTCCTCTCCCCTGCCAGCCCCCAGTGCCCCGAGTCTGTTCCCGAACCTGGGTCGCCAGCGTGGCACGAGGTGTGGTGTCCAGCACCACAACCCTCAGCACCACCGGGCCGGCAATCATGGACATTTTTCACTTTAATGTGCAAAGCCATGCTACATGAAACAAAAAGCATAAAACATGGATCAAAGTGTCACTCACCTCTTGAACTCAGTAGGTGAACATTTCCAAATTCCTCCCAAAAGGTGATTTTGTGGAACGACTACAAAATCACCTTTTGGGCTACACATGAAAAATTTCACCCACCTTATTTATGAGAGGTGGTTTCCCAAAAAGGCCGTGTTGAAAATTTGCTGGAAAAAAATATTTAAAAAAATGACCAAGTTACGAGTAAAAGTTCAAAACATACTGAGGAACAGTAACCCCACTTAACTTGTTTCCTCAGTTCCCAGTCTGGCGCTTAAGGAGGAAGAGGTTTCTCTTGTCCACAGAAGATTATAGCATTGGACTCCAGTATGTAAGGGTAGCCTGTGATGACAGTGACTGCGATTGAGCACTTTCAAAAAGGGTGACTCAATCACGGCGCCTGTGCATAGGGCTACCTGGCGGGGGGGGGCAACCGGATGAGTGGATAGGCGAATATAGTGACAGGATGTCACTTTGTATACACGCACGTGGAGGGGTGGGGAGGGACCACACCATGCAATGGGTGGAAGGGGAGGGAGGGTTTGTGGGATGTAGTGCGGTGGTGGGCTACTGAGCTGGCCATGTGGCATGGTGGGTTGGTGGCAGGCTGGGGTTAGGAGGGTGCTAGGTTCGGTTCTGGGTGCACTCATTTTTGCGCCAGTTTGGGGGTTTTCTTTTTGTTGTTTTGCACTTCAACATGCACCCCCACTGTTGAGAATCATTTAGTAGGGGATCATGGGGGGAGTCCACCATGGGGGGTAGGGAGACGTAGCCCCCCCTACAAAATAGAAAAACCTAATTTTCATGCGCCCTTTTGCTGTTCTCTGTGAATGAACATCACCAAAATTTATTTTCAGTGATGTACACTTGTCCAAACAGCGATCGCTATTCCATGATCACCGTTATGACCTGGAACCATATGTAAGTAAGGGGAATCAGGGTGTGGGTGGAGGGTGCAGAGTGGGGGGTAGGTGGGGTGGATGGGGAGAGAGGAACGAGGCCAGTGGCACAACAGACATTGATGCACAGTTTTCTTTATTACAGGGTGAAGAAAACAGGCATTTGTCAATGCCGAATGTTGTCTTGCTGACATTGGCATTGGTAGTGCAGGAGTTAGAGAGATGCATAATAGGAATGGCAGTGAAGTATGGAATTGATGCCAACCTCATGCCACCCTGCAGAGACTGGTAGGCATTGAGGTGTGCCTTTGGGTTATCAGCCATAATGCTCATGCCATTTCACCTCACCTTACTCTGCAGACTATGACAAGTGTCGCGTTGTGGCTTGGGGTCCTTGGGCCTTATGCTCACCCCATTCCATAAAGAAATATGTTGAGATGGGTGCAGTATAGGAGAATGGGGTGAACTTTGGGGCCGAAGAGTCCAAGGCACACCTTGATGCCTGTCAAAGCCTGCAGGGTGGGGATGGGGGTGGAATGGTGTGAGCATTACAGCTGACAATCCAAAGTCACACCTCTGACACCAGTCAGTCTCTACAGGGTGGGACGTTATGGTTAGAAACCCTAATGCCCTGGCCGTTTGTTGGTATTTGCACTCCAAATATTCAACATGGGCTTTTCGTGACTCCGCCTCATGAAAACGTTTGGGACCTCTGCTCATAAAGAGTGGCATTGTGATTTTGTTGATCTGTCCCGAACATTGATGTCCCACACCGACCGCGCCATTCTGGCCAGATGTGTAAAAACACATTTCGGCCAGGATGTGAAAAAGGACAGCTGTACTGTTCATAAGGAGGTGAGTAAGGGGGGAGGGGCACATGCAAAGTGGGGTGCTAGCTGCACACTCGAGCTGACTTGATAGACTGTGTGGCCTGTATCCACTGGCATGTAGTAAGTAGGTGTGAACAAATGGCAATGTTGAAAATCTGGAGTGAAAACATTATACATTCTCGAAGTTATGAGCGTGCATGGAAACTGCGCAATGCACGCTCATAACACAGTCATGGTGTGGAATTGTTTCAGCAAATCTTCAACACAGGCATTTTGGGACCTCCGCTCATGAACAGTGTCACTGTGATTTTCTTACTCTGTCCAGAACATTGGTTTCCCACAGCGACTGCGCCATTGTGCGCCACAGGTGCGAAAACACATTTTGGGCAGGATATGAAAAATGACAGCTGTACTGTTCATAAGGAGTTGTGAAAAAATAGCAATGTTGAAAATCTGGAGTGAAAATATTAAGAATTCTTGAAGTTACGAGCATGCATGGAAACTGCTCAACGCATGTTCGTAACACAGTCATTTTGTGGAATTTTCTCGACAAATTTTCAACATAAGCATTTTGGGACCTCCACTCATGAACAGTGTCACTGTGATTTTCTTCATCTGTCCCGAACATTGATTTCCCACAGAGACCATGCCATTGTGCGCCACATGTGTGAAAACACATTTTGAGCAGAATGTGAAGAATGACAGCTGTACTGTTCATAAGGAGGTGTGAAAATATGGCAAAACTGAAAATCTGGAATAAATATATTAAAAGTTCTTGAAGTTACGAGTGTGCATAGAAACTGCACAACGCATGCTCGTAACACAGTCATTTTCTGGAATTTTTTCACCAAATTTGCAACATAGACTTTTTGGGAGCCCACCTCATGAACAGTGACACTGCAATTTCATGAATCAGTCCCAAAAGGTGATTCTGAGCAGTGACCGCGAAATCACTTTTCAGGACCGAAAAACAGAATTACAGTGACTGACTTCATGAGGTGGAGTCCCAAGAACCCCATGCGGAAAATCTGGAGCCAAAAGTCAGAAAAATGGGAGAAATATCCACCTAAGTTGAATCCCCCCCCCCCATTTATGCCATTATACAGCTTACCAGCATTTCTTTAGTTCGCGGTCGGCTTTGAAGAGTGAGAGCGTGTTCACTCCACCAAAGATCATCGCGCCAGGTTCCAGAGGTAAGTATGGGGGTAAGGAGGGGTGAGGGGAGCTGGGGTGTGCAGAGGGTGGGTGTGGGTTGGGGAAGGGGGGCACCGTAGACAGCAAGGGACAGTTTTCTTGTTTACAGGGTAAACAAAAAAAAACTTTGCAGGAAGGTTTTGGTTTTTAGCAGGTACATTTGGCATGCTAGGGTGGGCTCCCAGCATGCCACCTGGATGTTTGGGGGGCTGGAGCTGATGGGGATTGGGCAACCCATCAGCAAAGAAAAAGGTTCTGTGTTTGGGAGGGCATGATGCAGAGGGGGATTGGGCACCCCCTCGGCAGACAAAAATGATATGAGGGACATTATGCCAATGGGGATTGGGCTCCCCCATTGGCAAATGAACTGGGGAGGGAGCATGCCAACAACGGGATTGAGCAACCCCGAAGTCGGCTTTCAGGACTGTGAGAGGCGGCAGCGACAACTGCTGCCATGTTGATTGAAATGTTACAACAGGCAAGGCACGCCCTGCAATGACTGGTCACTCCCTCATTGCAGCGGCAAAATCATTTCAAGTTGGTGGCACACTTTTCAACTGCTATCATAGACAGCATGCTATTTCATTCGTGTAACAGATCCCAGCCCAAAAAAGCAGTGGTGCCATTGGCCACAACATGACTTCATCTCCAAAATCCGCTACTCCACTCCAAGCTACCATAATATGTTATCTGCACTGCACGCGCAAGACAACATAAAAAGACAATGGATTTTTTGTTTTACATGTACCACCACTAGGGATTAGGCATCCCAGTGTCAGCATGATGTTTTGTGGCTTCAGGAGTGGGCAACTTGGTGTCATACACAGTTGGGTCAGGGGAGGGATCGATATGAGCTGAAACCAGGGATTGGGCACCCCAGTGTCTGGATGTTGGTGTGGCAGGTGGGAAGGAATAAATGCTAATAGAGGGGGGGACTGAACTACCATTGGAGGGTGGCACCTCATTGCTGGAATATGTAGGAATACTGCTGGCAGATTGGGCAACAGCACCCTGGTGTCCAGTTTAAACAAAATAGGCAACTGATGTGGCTAATGGCCACTGAAGGCAAGCACAGCTTCATTCAGCAGGGTGGGGGCTATGCACTGACATGTAGCCCCCAATGAATGAACACTGTTAAAAAAGGAAAATTGTTAAAAAAGGAAACAGATGTTTTATACAGTGTCAAGATAGCATTTTCAACAAATGACCACACTTAGGAATGCAGTCATAAAAAAATCGGTTATATTTAGAATGTTCAGTTTTTAAACTGAACGGGTGAGGATTTCTTGTTTAATTGTTTAAAAATGGGACACATTAGGCACATACAAATCACAAAAGCACACACCTAGGGGCTAGAGATACAGTGAATGTAGATTTCACCAGTGTGGGCACTTTGAGTTGTCACTTCACTACGCGGAGTGGCCAGTGTGAAAGGCTCACTTCAACTTGTAATTATGACTTTGCGTTGTCATTCTGTCTTAATGCGAAGTAAGGCGAAGTGGCAACAATATAGGCAACCCCCCCACACACATCACATGGCTTACAGTACTATAAGTCATATCCTTTAGCCAGGCAGGAAGGAAACGACTCATGTAAGCAGACACTTTCACTTTCTCCTGTGCAGAGGGAGAGAGAGGAGGCAGTTTGTCTTAGTGGGAGCAGAGAGAGATCATATTATTATAAAAGTAAAACCCCAACAGCCTTTTTGAAAGCTATTTTGTTGACTGTTTAATGTTTTTTGTACTCTTGTTGCTGTGATTTCTTTGTTTTTTACTTTTAGAAGTTTTTGTTTGTCTGTGTGTGTGTCTGACTGTGTGTGTGTGTGTGTGTGTGTGTGTGTGTGTGCGCGTGTGCCTGTGTTGTGTGTGTGAGTGTTTCATCAACTGTCTTGACTAGTCATCATTGCGCGAACGGAGGGAAGGAGGAAGGGCATGCCTGGGCCTGTGCCAGGAGCAGTGGGACCGTGTCCGCGTGGCAGCATGGTTAGCAGGGGAGGAGTGCATTCCTGTGGTGGGGGCGTGGCCAGTAGCTGTTGGACCATTCTAAAATCTTGGGTCTCCCCCACTCGGAAGCAGCAGCAGTAGCACCACCACCGCCAAATCCACCAAAACCAGCAGCAGCAGATCCAGCAGCACCGCCTCCACAGCAGGTTGTGCTGGAGGTTGATCATTGCCATGTCCAGGCTGCTAGTGCATCTGGCCTTCCCGTGCCTGGTCCCACCATAGCTCCACAATTTGGGAGTTTTTTGACTGTGTCGGGGGGTACAGCAGCCTGGTACATTGTCGCATCTGTGGTGTAGAGGTGCACCGTGGCCCACCGGAGACATAGCTGGGGACTGGGGCCAGTGCACCCACATGATAAATCACCACAAGGTGGAGTGTCAGGCTGGCACAGGACAGGCCAGGCCACCACCTGCTGGCAGTAGCAGAGGGTGCTGCTGTGCACCACTGCAGCAGCAAGCGGAGGGCCACAGCAGCAGCTGCTCCAGTACCACCCCCACCACCACCACCAGCAGCTGTACCACCACCAGTGAACCCCACAGTGTCTGTTACTCATGCTGACCTTGCTGTGTTGTGGTCTGCAGTAGAAGAAAACAATGAGAGGGTGAGTGCTGTTCAGCAGCAGTTGGAGCACATAAAGCGACACCAACTGCAGATTGTGTTGATGCTCCATCTGCTGTTGGACCATCAGGGGATCCCACATTAGCTTTTTTTTAAGACATCCCCCCCCTGTTGTGTTATACTTACAATCCAGGTAAAAAATGTGTACCCTTCCTGATGTATTTCTGGTGCCTCAGTAATGTTTACTTTCTGTTGTGGAGTGGTTGTGGAAAAGCAGGACTGAGCAGTGCAAGTATAATGTGCTAAACTGCATGTGTGCACGTGTGCACTGTGCACTGTGCCGTCAGTGTTCTTTCCTGTGTGTGCAGACCAGACACTGTCCAGCTTTGTGCAAACATATTTATTTATTCATTTATTTATTAAATTTTGATGACCAGGTAGGCCCACTGAGCCCCGAAGGTCCCTTTTTCAGGGGAAACCCGGGATAACTTTACATGTTTACACATGGAGAAAAACTTGGGTTGCAGAGTAATTTCAGGTAAATATCAATGTTACATCATGATACAGTCCTTAATAATAGGCTGGCAATAGCTGTAAGGAAAGGAGCAAAAGAAAGGCAACTTGCACAATTCAGTCATTGTTATCATTTCAATGTAATCAGTGGTAAACTAGCCATAGTGGTGCTGGCAAGAGCAAGCTCCATGGATCAAGGTGGGGTACAAGGACTAGCTGACCTAAGGTAGCTCAAGTTGGAGGGTAGAAGTAAACGGGGGAGCTATCATGAACCACGGCAATGGAAAGTGCTAGCATCAATCATATGAGCCTTGAGTCTGGTACAGAAATTCATCAGTGAGGAGGCTTCCTGCACTGGAGGTGTAAGATTATTCCACAGGTAGGGAGCTGTGTAGGAGAAAGACCTGCCACCTGCATTAGTCCTGACTCTGGGAACTTCCAGCAGTGTTCACTCTGATGTCCGTAAGCTCCATGGGTTATGTTCAATTGCAATTGTTCCTACTAGGCAGGGTGGAGCAGATGGACTCAGTAGCTTGAACACCAGGCAAAGCAGGAGATACTGTATACGAGTGACCAGTGAGGGCCACCGTAGCTGGGCTAGTGTGTCACAGTGGTGGCTTCGTAAATGGTCCTGAGTAGTGGATCTTGCTACTTTGTTGTGCAGTATTTGCAGCCTGGAGATCTCTTGCTTGGCCATGCCCTGTATGATCGGGGCTGCATAGGTCAGGATGGGGAGCAGTACACTTGTGGCAATTGAGGTCCTGGCCTCGGGGATAAGCTGGTCCTTTAATTGGCACAGGGTACGGAGTTTACGGTGGATGGTCTTGGTAACCAGATCTACATGGTTCTTGAAGGTAAGACATTGGTCCAGTATGAGTCCTAAGTATTTTACAGAGGGTATTACTTCAATTCAGCTAACAGAGAGTGAGATGAGTTGCAGGGATTTAGTCCTGTCGAAGCCAAGGGACCTGTGTCCAAATAGCATTGCCTTAGTTATATCTGCATCTAGGACTATTCGATTTGCTCTCAGCCAGGCTTCAAATGCTATGAGATCAGCTTGGAGAAGGGGACCAAGATCTCCCATGCCACCCAAGGATCGGTAGATGACGGTGTCACCCGCATATTGAACAACTGAGCTACCTACACAGTGGAGATTTAGGTCATTTGTAAACAGGGAGATTAGGAGGGGGCCGAGAATTGAGCCCTGCAGTACTCCCTCTTTTAGGGGTAGTGGATCCAACAGAGCACCCTTCCAGATGCCCCTCTCTGACCAGACAGATAGGTAGCTCCTGAACCACTTGAGGGCAAGAGGGTCTAGGCCAAGTTTATTCAGCTTTAGTAGCAGGAGTTCATGGTCAACAAGGTCAAATGCCTTGAATGGGTCTATAAAGACAGCTTTTGTGGGTGTTCCATTATCCATTGTTCTAAGTAAATCATTAGAGAAATTGATTAGGGCTGTATCAGTCCCATGGTTAGTTCTAAATACATGCTGGGAAAGGGCTAGAAGCTGATGAGACTCCAGGAAGTCACGGAGTTGGCCGTAGACTATCCTTTCTTGTAGCTCTGCAAGTATGCAGAGCCGGGAAATGGGCCAGTAGTTGCTTATGTTTTCCCTGGAGCCACCCTTGTGGATTGGAACCACATTGGCCTGTTTCCATTGGTTAGGAATGATTCCTTCCAGTAGCAATCTATTAATGAGCCAGGTCAAGGGTCTAGAGAGGGATGGGGCTCCAGCCTTAAGTAGTCGAGGTTTCTTTTTTTTAATTGTTTAACCAGGAGTAGCACACTAAGCTGAAAGCTTGTTTACAGGTGCAATCTGGGAGCACAGGGAAGTTAAGTGACTTGCTCAGGGTCACACAATATGCAAGTGGGGGCTGTGGGATTCAAACCCAGGTCTCCAGATTTGCAGCTCAGAGCCTTAAACCACTGTGCTATACAGGTTAATCCCATCAGATCCACCTGAGCTTTTGACTTTCAGGGTCTTTAGGAGGGTTTGTACCTCCTTTCTCTTAACCAGTCTTAGATGGAAAGAGGGTTGGTCTAGGAGGGTAGACTCGACTACATTAGTTGCTGGGGTAGTATATATGGTGTGACTTTTTGCAGTATGTTAAGAATAAAGATAAGAATATATAATGTATATTTTATTGGTACCATCATCATCAGTGGGCTAAGTGATATGATATTTTTCAGAGGTCTCTAGCCAGAGTGCACCTTAGTCACATTCACACAGTGCACACATGACTTTTAGGAGATCATATAGCAACTAAAAATCCTGCTTTTCAACAAACCACACCCAACAGACATGAAGTATTGGTGATGGTGAGGTACCCAAAATATTTGACGGATGGTGTACAGACACTATAAAGTCAGAAAATATATAAGGTCCAGTTCACTTACTTTCAAATGCCAATACACTGTGCTACCACAGTTCTTCTTTTCATTTTTTTTTGTTCTGGAATAAGTGATGTCTTTCTAATTTAGAGTTGTAGTGTCAGTTTTTAAGCAAGTTGATGTACACCATAATACGACACGGCACCAGTGGTTGCACAGTGTGGTGGCAGTAGACTGCAGAACCTGTTATATATTCTGACTTTTAAATGTCTGTACACCATAACATATTTTGGGTGCCTCAGCAATATTTAATGTCTGTTGGGCATGGTTTGTTGAAAAGCATTATTTTTTGTACTATTATCTCCGCAAAGTGCACTGTGAGTGATTGAGATGCACAGTGACCCAAGACCTCTTAAAAGAAAATCAAATCACTTACTTCACTGCTGCTGCTGCTGATGGCACCAATAAAATATATGTTATATATTCTTATCTTTATTCTATACATACTGCTCAAGTCACACCATATATATGTTTGCACAAAGCTGGACAGTGTCTGGTCTGCACACACAGAAAAGACACTGACTGCACACATGCAGTTTAGCACAGTATACTTGCACTTATCAGTCCTGCTTTTGGACAAACACTTCAGGACAGACAGTAAACATTACTGAGGCTCCAAGAATATTTATTTTTTGAAATAGACGTTAATTTATAATTTATGACATTATGTGCTCACACACAGTCACCAGAATTTGTGTGCATCTCCAAAATACAACTGTCTTGTGTCCAGAAAATTCCGCAGTGCTGATGAAGTGAAAAGGGAGCGTTACACTAAATGCAAAGTGTCCCAGAATTAATGGTGCATTCAGTCATGTGCATAGAGCTCACACACAGTCCCCAGAAGTTTTGTGCATCCCCAAAATGCAACTATCTTGTGTCCAGAAAATTCTCCATGCTGACAAAGTGAAATGGGAGCTTTACACCAAATGCAAAGTGACCCAGAATTAATGGTGCACTCAGTCATGCATGCAGTGCTCACATACAGTCCCCAGAAGTTTTGTGCATCCCCAAAATGCAACTGTCTTGTGTCCCAGAAAATCCCTCAATGCTGATGAAGTGAAATGGGAGCGTTACAAGAAATGTTGCTGCTGTTGCAATCACATGCTGCTGTGTATTGACCTTACTGTGATGATGATGTGAATGTGATGATGACCAGTGTCCTGCCAAATCATGTGAAGGAGGGATAACATGAATGACCATTCAGTGTACTGGGTCCATCATAAATGTTGACATTGAGAGAACTATTGGTTGACCAAAGTGTGCAGCGATCACCTCAACAGAAAGTGTGCCCTTTGTGTGTACACCAGTAGTAGCCTTGGTCAGTTGATATATACATATATACATATATGTATTTTCTTGGGGGATTGACATAAATATACATGTACTCATTGTATCGTTTTCTTTCACAGGTCACATACTGTTTGTGTGCGCATTCCCATGCTGGAGAAATTGTGGCACTGGAATTGGAAATGGAATACTCTCAAGCCAATGAAGGTAAGTATTTTTTGGGGAGGAGGTTATCATTGCAAGTAGGTCTCATTAATGGTTTATTGTTTTGTTACTTCTTCACAGATTTTATTTGCATCCCTCTCCAGTTCAGCAATGATGGTCATTGTCACAGTCATCATCGATTCATATGACTTCTACTTGTTGTATGTCTGCCAGCCAGCCCGGGGGGGTATGCTCCTGAAGTTCTTTGGATAAGGCAACTATGACAACAAGGCATCTGGAAGTTTCCTAAAAAAGAAATGAAGGACTTATTACAACTTGATTGCAGCAGAAACACATTATGTTTAAGCCATGGCTGTTCCACCACGGGTATATGGATTAACACAGGTAGCAAGCTGTGAAGCCACAAGAACATTAAATCATCAGATCACAATTAAATTTATTACCAGGCTATAAGAAATGCACTATGTCAGTGTCCCTGCATCTTAACTCAAGTTACATTTTAAAACCACATCTTGTCAAGCCACATGACCTGGGTCAAACTTTTTTCAATACTGGCATGGCTGCAGCTACAAACTTGGAATATAGTGCGTGAACCATGATGTGTTGGACAAATATTTTGTGACGTACATGTCACCTATTTTATGAATCATCAGTCGGATTTTTTGCACTTTTACCAAAAAAAAGGAACAGATTAAATAAAATTGATATACTTACCAGTATGGAAATGGATATCCTATAGGTTGCTGTACACAGTAATGCTGTACTGTTGATACAGACCTTCAGCAAAGAACAGTCGTTTGTTAACCTGTATAAAAATAAAATAAGTTGACTGTATTTGTTTGACCATTGCAGCTCGGAAAAGCAACAGGAAACAAAACACACAGCTATAGGAAATTGAATAGCATGAAAAACATTAGTACACATATTCGCTATAGTATTCATAGTAAGAAGCCTTGTGGCTGTGACTGATGGATGTGGTCTTCTGTACAACTCCCTCTGCCTTGGCATGGTCAAGACATGTAATGGAAAACATCATCAGAATGGTGGTGATGAGTGGTGGTGGTCATAGCTTAGGCACATGATGACATTCCCTCTCACATCTTCCTGCATCTGGTAGTGGTTGCAGTGGCTAACAGCAGTCTTATGGTGGTGGTTCAGGGGGGGCACATGGTGACATTCCCTATGGTGGCACTGGATAACAGTAGTCTTATGGTGGTGGTACAGGTGCCAGGATATATTGTGCTCTGTGTTACAAATGTGACGTGACAATAACATATGGAATTTGAGTCAGTCCGAGTGGGACACTGATTTAACTTTATCAAAAAGAAAACATGTATCATGAAACAACAAATGTGACAGCCTTTTTAACCTGAAGTTAAAACCTGCCAACATTAACCTCATCATCATCCTCATAAAGAAAGCTGCCCTCACAGTCATCTATGTCTGAGTTTTGACCACTGGGACATTCTTTCTCCATTGTGTCATCATCTACATCAGTGGCAGGACATTTCATGCTGACAGTGCCGGTGCCACCAGGATGGTCCATTCCTACATCAGCAAAACCATAATTAGGCCAGGGTACGAATACTGAGGTTGCAGTCTGAGCTGGTATGTGCCTCTCATTCATTTTTATGAATGTCAGCAAACTGACATCTGCAGGAGAGAGGTTTGTACAATAATCCCAAACTACTGCACCTGCTGAGCTGAATACCCTCTAGACACATACACTGGAGGGTGGGCATGTCCGGTACTTCAGTGCCACTGTGGTCAGCTCTGGCCATTCACCGACCTTTCCACTCCAGTATAAAAGAGGATCATCAGTTATTGACAGATACCTGTTTTCAGACAAATATGACCCAACCATTCACTGTGCTGCACTAAGTCCAGAGGTTGATGCATCAACCTGTTTTCCAGAATCATTTATGTTACAAATCCCCACTTGGGACAAAGCCTCCCAAAGTGAGTTAATGCCAACCAGTTTTGATGACAGATGACCTGGAACTGCAGTTCCCTTCCCCTTACAGGAGGATATGCTTGATACTACTCCAGGTTCACCTTCAGCCTGATTATGCTGCTGAGGTTTGCTGACCTTGGCACGTGACTTCTCTGCCCCATGAGCCAAGCGCACCAGTTGCCGACTGGCATTTTTTACCTGTTCAGGTCCACCCTCCAGTACTGAGGCAATTCCACATTTGTATAGTGGGTCCCGCACTGCTGCTATTGCAAAGTTGTCACTATGTCGAATGCTCAAGATGTGACAATTCTGGTTGAATACTGTCAGCATATGTTTCAGCAACACACTGCTAGCACTGTCTCCGGCAACATCAAGGCTATGTTGTACATTCACCAATGTCTGCTTCAGCACCTGCAGCAGTGGAATTGATTGGCTAATGGAGGCAAACTCAACACCCACTGCCTGTGTGGCATGTTCAAAAGGTCTCAAAATTGTTATTATAGAGTCCATGAGGCATCACTGTTTCATCGTCATAGACATGCAGGCCCCAGAACTGTCACAGCTAGTGTGCATAACAAGATATTCTGAGATGGTTCGTACAACCTCTCTGCCATGTATAACGTGGAGTTCCATCGGGTAACAACTTCCAGCTTCCAGCGGTGCTGTGGGAGGCAGTTTCAGATCTGCAACTGCCGAAGCTGGTCACGGGCCTTTGGAGAGCGTCAAAGTGAGAACAGATACAGCGTGCAACTGTCAGCAATTCCTTTATATCAGGGTGATGCAGACATATGCTCATTCATTCAAGCACTCAGTGGTGCTCAGTCAGGCTGACGGCCGTGGAGGTGAGCGGAGGGCTGTGCCGGTGGCCTGATTGGGGGTACTGGGGGAGAACTGGGGGGCCTGCTATCTACTGATGGGGTGGGAGGTCCACTAGACACCAGGGAGTGAACGATTAATTTTTTTTTAAAACAAACAGAGGTGGCAGGGTAACTTTGGGGAGGGGAGTACATATTAACTGTTCACGGCCAGTGACAGCTGGTGGGGGACCACTAGACACCAGGGAGTGGAGGAGGATGAATTTTTTTTTTTTAATAAAACAAATGGGGGGTGCAGGGCAACTTGTGTGTGTGTGTGTGGGGGGGGATTCATTTTACAGACTTGTGGCTGGTGGTGACGGGTGAAATTGAGGGCAAAATTGTGAAATTTCACTGCAATTTCGTGTAGCATTTCGCTTGGCAAAATTGCCGATTTCATGGCAATTTCACAAGCAATATTTTATTTTGCTGCATCTCTAAACAGGGGTCACTGACGTCATCATCATATTTATCAACATCATCCACATCTTCTGCTTGGATGCTGGCATGTGGACTGCATGTTGCAACCACAGCAATATCAGCATCATCAGATTCATCATCAGCACCACCATCACCCAATATTTTTTCACCACACTGTGAATCATTGCATGGCAAATGAGTGATCTGAAATGCAG
The DNA here is from genome assembly GCA_016271365.2 of Neoceratodus forsteri. NCBI lineage: Eukaryota > Metazoa > Chordata > Ceratodontiformes > Ceratodontidae > Neoceratodus > Neoceratodus forsteri. Next base: position 757,855,077 of record CM057455.1, on the reverse strand, counting down.
TGGAAGAAATGTAACATTCTGTGTTATCATTGCTATGGTGATCAGAATCCTCATGTTCAGTTACCAATGGGATTGGGATGTTACTGGGGAGTATGACATCATCTACACTATCACTCATTGGCACTGCTTTACACTCAACTATATTTCTGGACATGGTCAACTGGTCAGAAGTGGAACTTGAGGCAGCAATACTCATACTACCAGCAACTGCACTACCACCACCAGCTGGGACAACATCATCTCCTCCAACTATGAGTGAAGCTACCGATTGCACTGTAAAAAACAGTGAAGGAGAAATACCTTTCCTCACATCAGCAATGCACTTCTGCGACTGCATACTATCATGCACACAGACAATCTTACCACTGGCAGCTGTGCCATGGCAAGAAACAGCTTTGCTTACACATCTCTTTGCGGGCATTTTGGGGATCGACAAGAATATTCTAAACAAATTTAGATTTTGGAATGTTCACTCTGGGCCGCTGGATGTGAAGCCAAAAAAAACAACTGTGGCTTCAACAAGAGATACAGAGACAAAGTCACAACAAGTTCAACAACACATTAACTAACCAGTGGTGCTCAAGTCACAATCCAATCTGGAAAACAATACCTTTTGCCGGTTGGGGGAGGGAGCACTGTGACTGCAGATTACAGTAACAGTGCAAAACCAAGATACCACAATGGCAGTACAAAATCATGCAGGTGCAGAGGATAGCAGGCTCACACTGCTGCAGTTGCACTGTGGCGAAATAAAATATGTATTATTTGATGTCACGCACCGCACACACACACTCACAAACACACACTTTGTCTAAGCAAATTGAAAACTTCAGTAATATACCACGTATTTTGAACAACCTGAAATTATGCACTGCTGCACCAGGTTCACAACACAATCAGCAAACAAATGTCAACAGTTACTGAAAATATTACTGTGTGTACATTAACACAGTTATACAAGAAAAATATAACCAAAAAAGAAAGAACTCCCTATTTCTCCAACTTACATTTACCTACACCACAGACACATCTCTCACCCAAAGCACACTTCCACTGTCTGTCAGTACACAGACTGAATGTTGTACATTAACATTCAAAATCCACACACAAACAATAAACACTCGATGATATGAGCACAGGAGGGTTTCCTACAATCGATACATTAAAGTTTGAGCAAAATAAATTACTCAAAAAGGATTGTTTAACAGATTTTAGAGGGTTTGAATCACAGAGAGCTCTCAGAGCAAACAGTCTCCTACAGCTATTTACGCATGCTACCCTGAACGAAGGCTGTGCAGAACAATCTAGAGCCCATGTGACCTGCAATCCCATGAATCACTGCAAAATTCGCCTTTGGGAGCTCACCAACAAAGCGAAGTGATGCAAAGTACTTTTATATCAATGTACTTCGCCTGAAAATTAGTGGAAAAGTGGTTTGGGGAAGGTAGAATAATGCAAAGTCATTCCTTTCAATGAACTTCACGTTCCTCATTATGACGCAGAGTACTCCACTTCGCACTGTGGAGTACTTCACAGATTCCGCCTTACTCTGCGAATCACTTCGTGGAGCGAATTGGGGCCACTTCATCGACCACTGCTTGGAGAAAGCTCTATGAAACCTGAAAGTTTCAGGTTTGAAACCCTTCCAGTTTTTGTAGTTACACAGTAGGTGAACAGAAAATGTCATAGTGTTGGCCAATTTTATGTTTTTTGCACCTCTATAACTTTGCTCCCAGTAATCTTATTGCCACAGAATTTTCAGGATCTAGAGATCCTGGCACAAACTGTATGCTTACCAATTGTCAAGTAAATCATTTGAATGGGGGGCAGAGTATTAAGGTGCACAAATTGAAGTTTAACCTTAAAGTATTTACTTAACTCTAACCTGTATATTTTTGTTAATCTTGGAAATACACAGAACTTCATGACAGCACAATACTGTGTTACAAATTTCCATTCAGGCAGCAGTTTCTCTTTAGATGCCCAAATTTGGGAAACTGCAGATACAGTTGCAACAGTAGATATGGTACTGCAGGCAGGCAGAGTATTTCTCTAGAAATACTGCAGACATTTCATGAAATATATGACCACATCAGTTACTGCAACTGCATGTCAATGCTATAATCCAGTGTTACATCTTAATGTTTTACATCTGGCATTGATAGTTGCTGAATAAGATCCACCTTATCACCAACATTTCATGTCTCCATGACTGTCAGACTCTGGAACAGCCTCTTTGCTGGTGGCAGGACTGTAATTAAAATCTGTTACAAGGTGGGAATGTGCACCCGAGCAGATGGATGGACAAAATAAGCTATGGTAATATGTGAACTTTATCCAAAATTTGCACTTAACCAGTTTACACTTATCAGGATAATTTAATACAGGGAAGGCAGAAAAAAATTGGAAAATGAAAAACTGTACATTTAAGTACTCCTCGGGCTCAACCCTGGCAGAAATAAGAGACAACCTTCAAGCCAACTTTGTGCAGATTGAACTCAACCTTATTAACGCAAAGCTCCTCCTCAATACCAAAAAAACTAAGGCCATGATCTTCACTCTTAATACGACCTCCACTGACTCCCTAGACCTGCCTAATGACTTTATTGTCATCTCTCTAGGCAAATCTCTTGAGGTCGTCCCCAAAGTCAAATATCTGGGCATATGTCAAGATAACAAGATCACCTTTAATGACCATATTGACAACTTGACTAGCAGGTTAAAATCCAGAATAGGATTTTTCTTTATAAATAGGTCCCTATTCCCATTTGTGGTTAGAACCAGGCTTAACCAGGTCACATTCTTCCCTCTACTTGACTGTTGTAACATAATTTACAATTCCACTTCTGCCATAAATTTAAATAAATTGGACATCCTCTACGATCGTGTCTTGCATTACCAACTCCACTTACCAATCCCACCACTGTGATCTGTATGCATCTGTTGGCTAGTCATCGTTAGCGTCTAGGCATCTGTTTCATGCTGGCACCTAGACTCTTAAAATCATCCTGAACAAACTACCAAACTACATAACATCCCTTATCCACATCTTCTGCAGTTTGTATTCCCTTAGAGAGTCTGACTTTATCTTCCTAGATGTGCCCAGGACTCGCACCTATTTTAGTAAACACGCCATTTCATATGCACTTCCAACTATCTGAAACCAGCTCTAGTCTAAACTGAAACTCTCTAGCATTGTCTCTGTCAAGCTCTTTAAAACCTTTGCTGTGACTAAACTAAAAGATACCTGCAGCTGTTTCTAATCACTTCTTGCCCTTCAACCTCTTCAATCAACAACTCTTTTTCTGACTCCCTCTACTTCTCTACTCCTACTTATCCTCTCCCTGGCCTTCCCTCCCCTACCCACTCCTTATTCTTCATTTCTGTCATCCTTGCTTTCGATATTACTCCGCACCTATCCTCCTTTTTCTTCCCCTCCCCTCAAATCCTCCCCTTTTTCTCCTCCACCTCAACCTCCCTCCTTTCTTATACTTTCTCCTCACCTTACTCTTTCTTTTTGCTCCTGTCTTAACAAACTTGGCTGTACCTTCTCGACTTATAATGATTTCTCTAGGCTATGTTTATAATTATTACTATCTCATGTTTTAATTGAGCACTATGTACCACATGTACCATATATTGTTAAGTACAATGATTCCATGTATGTAATTTCCTTTGTATGTATACATGCCTCAGGAACTCCTTGTGAATGAGCTTGCTTTTCCTGCTTTAAACTAGAACTTGAAGTGGAACGTTAATCTATCCACTGTGCATTTAAGTGGCTCTACTTTATATATGTATGTATATGTATTTAGAAAATGGTCTAAGAAAATCGCAGGCTGTGATTGGCTGATAGCCCTGGCCAGGTGGGTGTCTATCAGACAACAGAGCCTGAGTTACAACAAGTGCCAGTCCCTAATGACCCCATCATTGACATAATGTGGCAAATTAGAATTATGAGATTTAATCTGCCACCATTTTCTTTCTTCTGCTTAGTGGACTCACTATGCCCCTGACTGATTGCTCCCCCAAATGCCTGAATAAAACCAAAAATGCAAGTGACAGAACAGTTGTTAAATATTAAATTGTATTCTTTTTTTTTTTTATTATTTTAATAACTCGATCCCTTGCAGCCTGCATTTTTCACACAGTGCGACTTCCTGACACACACACACACACCTATGCTGGCTCGGCTCCAAGTGTGTACCTCACACAGTCAAAATGTTTTGTCCACTGGTGGTGGGGAGGATGCAATGGAATGCCTGCAAAGACCTGCAGAGTTGAAATAAGCTATAGCCACACATTTAAAAAAAACATGAATGAAGAGAGAAAAACGAAGCCACCAGTCAGATCGGCATCACCTAACTGGTGGTAGGCAGCTCGCACCTCTCTATGGCAACTACACTCAGATGTACTGTTGCTGCTGCTGCATGCTTGCCCTTGGTGGCTGCCTCCAGCAAAGAAACACAAAATAGTGATCTCGTCACAACTTATTTCGATCAGGTGCTTGTCTTACTAACAGGTTTGTGAGCACACACTGTTATGTGCACTTAGCCAGACTGCTTAAATGCCACCAGTCTTTCTGTAATGGTTGCCCACTTGATGCCTTCCAGTGCCTGCAAAGATGGATTCAGTGTTTTTCTGTGATCTCAGACTGCCATCTGCTTCTGGCGAACTTGTTCTCACTACCAGCCCTCTCTTTTCCTCTGTTTGGTTTGGGTTACGCTGGACATGAACAAGCTGGAATTAAAAAATAAGCTGACATGCAGACATCATGACAGCCCCACCATGGTTCAATACACATGGGTGGGGGAACATATTGATGCCAGTATACAAAAAAAAGGATCACATCTTGCATGTATGTATGTGTTGGTGTGGGGGGGGGCAGTCACCTTTTCAAAAATAACCAAGTCAGCCACACAATCTGTGCCTGTGTGTGTGTGTAGGGTGACCATGACAACCAGTTCCAAGTCTAAGTCTAATACAGGTGGAGGAACTACTTTATCACAAAACTCATGTGAAACTAATTTTTCATTAACAATTTTTAAATTAAACTATTTTTTTTATAGTGACTGAGTTAGGTCCAATGACCCCAAGGCACACCCAACACCTGTTGGTGTGCAGAGGGTGGGGGTTGGGGGTGGGGTGGTAGGGTTGGCAACCCCAACACTGAATTTCCAGACTTTTGTCGCTGCAATATCAACCCTAACTGATGCATTAGCAGAGATTTTTTTTGCTATGAATTTTCTTACTTTTTGAGGCAGTGTAATTTTACCCCTATTTTACTCTGGGGGGCACAGGATCTTTTGGACTCTGTACTCAAATCCCTCGGTAGATGTGCAAATGTATAAAGTTGCTTCTATATGTCTAACAACAGTGATCAAATTGTCAGCATAGCCATCTTATTACCCCACCTTATGTACAGAGAAATTGTGAAATGCAAGGAAAAATCATAATTATATGCAACTGCAACACTATTCTGTGCCACAGGTGCTAAAACACATTTCAGGCAGGATGTGGAAAATGACAGCTGTACCGTTCATAAGGTGGTGTGAAAAAATTACTATGTTGAAAATTTGGTAGCAAATTATAGAAAAGTACCAAAGTTATGCATGTGTGTAGAATAAATTCAATGGAAACACATAACTCAGACATTTTTAGGAATTTTTTCACCAAATTTTCAACATAGCCTTTTTGGAACTACACTTCATGAATACGTGCACTGTCATTTCATTCGTCTGTCCCAATAGGTGATTTTGCACAGCAACCGCACCATTCTGCTCCACAGGTGCGAAAACATATTTTGGGCAGGAAGTGCAAAATGACAGCTTTACTGTTCAAGAGGTGGTGTTAAAAATGGCAACGTTGAAAATCTGGAGGGAAAATATAAAAAATTTACAAATTTGCATGCGTGCATAGAAACATTTCAATGATTGCATGCAACTCGGGCATTTTTAGGTATTTTTGCACCAAATTTTCAACATGGCCTTTTTGGGACCCCAACTCATTAATACTGCCACTGTCATTTCAATAATCAGTCATGAAAGGTGATTTCATGCAACAACAGCACCATTCCACACCACAGGTATGAAAATACATTTTGGACAGGAGATGAAAAATGACAGCTATACTGTTCATGAGGCAGTGTGAAAAAATGGATATCTTGAAAATTTGGAGTGAAAATATTAAAAATTGCCAAAGTTACATGCATATGTAGAAAGATTTCAACGACCGCGCGTAACTCAGGCATTTTTTGGTATTTTTTCACCAAATTTTCAACATGGGCTATTTTGCACCCCACCTCATGAACACTGGCACTGTCATTTCATTACTCAGTCCCAAAAGGTGATTTCACTCAGCCATCGCAAAATAATCTTATGGGTCTCATTAACAAAATGTCAGTGACAGTGTTCATGAGATGGGGTTCCATAAAGCCCATGTTGACAATTTGGTGCAAAAATACTGAAAAATGGCTGCTATATCAACATAAGTTCAAAGCATGTTGACAGCCATTATATAGCACTTACTGTACCTTGTTCGTGGTTTGGCTTTGAAGAGTACAGACATGTCCCAGTCCACAGAAGATGGCAGCCTATGATGGTAAGTATAGAGCAAGGGGATGTGTGGGGTGGTAGGTTCTCAGTGAGAGGGTCAGGATGGGGAGGCAGAGAGGAAGATGGTGAATGATCATTTTCTTTTTTTCAGGGTTTAATAAAAAGACATCAGGGGAGTGTTTTCTTTTTTCAAAGGTGTGATCGAAGGAATATTTCAGGGCACAGTGGATGGGCTTCCCAGTGTCCCACAGTACTTGGGGGGTTGGACATAACTGGAGACACTGAGAGTGGGCTCCCCAGTGTCCCACACTGGCAGGGTGGTTCTAGTGCTGACACAGGGATTGGGCACCCTGATGTTGGCAAAAACTTTCATTTTATGAGTACTGGGGGGTAGTACACAACTGGAGACATTGGGAGTGGGCTCTCCATGTCCCACACTGGCAGGGGGAGGGTTCTAGTGCTGACATGGGGACTGGGCACCCCGATGTCAACAGAAACATTTTTTAGATAGAAAACATGCGTCATCCCCCTTGGAGGCAATAATAGGATAAAAGATCCTTTCATGAAGTAAACACAAACAGGTGTTTACCTAAACAGGGCCAAGGAGTATGATTACACAGTTATTTTGGTCAAAAAAATTGCCAGGAAAGATTCCTTTTTTTTTACAGGGGCTGATATTTTTTTTTTTATTATTGAAGTAGTGCCACAAACTGTGGCAGTTTTCCTGAAACAGTGCACAGTTTGTGGCAGTTTTCACACAACAGTGCCATTAGTTGCATGAAAACTGCTACAATTTGCAGTCATTTCACAAAAATAGTGATGCAAATTTGCGACACTACCAACAGCTGAGTAAAAAAATCATATTTCTGGCCACTATTTTCAAAAAGTAATGGCAGAATCATGTTCCTCGGCACTGATTAGGTAAACACAGCTGTTGGTGTTTATCATAAGGCAGTATATTTTGAATTAAAATGTCTTTCCCTATAACTAACAGAAAACAAGATGACAGCAGCATGACACTACTGATTCATTTATGGCATCAAAAGGTGCTTTCGCAAAAGCAGAAACTGCTTTCACATGGAACATATATTTTTTCCCCATAGGCTATAATGGGAAACTTAAGTTTAATAACATTTGAATGGATTAATATTTTTTCACCAAACCTTCAAAAGACATATCTGCAACCCAGATCCCATATACCCTAACAATTTCAGACCATACCATAAAGCCATTTTGGAGATGCGGAACGGCACAGGATTTGCACCTAAATGGTAATTTCTGCATTTTTTGACACTACGCATCTCTGCAGCCGCACATCCGACCAGACTGAAACTTGCCACATCGAGAGATCTATGGTACCTGATAACATATGAACAATTCTGTGCCCATCGGTCATATGGTTGCAAAGTTATTAAAATGCAAAATTTGGGGTTTAACATAGAAGTGACCGTTTAACTCTAACGAAGTTTTGCAATGAAATATATATATATATATATATGTATGGAAAAAGCAAAATCTTGCACTCATCACCCAAGGAAGGTGCTTAATTTTATTTTCAAAAGTGCAATGAAGATATATATATATATATATATATATATATATATATTTATATATATTCAATGTAAAAAGACTTTGTTAATGCATCAGTTAGGGTTCAGTAGAAGTAGAGAAATAGAACATTGATTGAGCCCTAACCCTCCACCCTACTACCTCACCCCATCCTCCACACACACAACAGGCATCAGGGTGTGTCATGGGATCATTAGGCCCAACTCTCACCCCATTCCTTGTGTAAAGAGAAGGACATGGTACAGCATAGGAGAATGGGGTGAGAGTTAGGCCTAAAGACCCTATGGCACACCCTAATGTCTGTTGCTGGGTGGAGTATGGGGGTGGGGGGGTGGGTATAGGGCTCAACCCTAGCATCTCATTTCCACACTTTTGTCACTTTAACCCTAACTGATGCATTAACAAAGTTTTTGCAATGAATTTCCTTACTTTTTAAGAAAGTGTAATGTAACTGGTAAATGGTATGCGTTGGTGGGAGCACGGGCCCTCTGGGCCCTATGCGCCTACCAAGCTGCCCATTTGCACATGATGATATGCATCTGTGGGAGTGCAGGCCCTCTGGGCCCTGCACTCCCACTTACACCTAACAATGGAGCCATACAGTAGCCACATACTGTTGAAAATTAACCCTTGTAACACTAATTTGCCAATATCTCAATAACCATACAATCTATGAAACAAATTCCACTCATTTGTAATCATGACTTCGAAACCTCCATGCATGCTTAGTCCACCTAAGCTGTGATTATCAAAAAATTCATATCTCACATTGTTTCCAAGATACGGGCACCAAAAGTCGCTGTGAGCAACGCAATGTTATAATATGGTGAAAAATCTCAACTTTGGGATGGCATATCTATGGAACCGATTAACTTTTTTACACCTAAACAGCACAAATCACATCTCTGGAACACCCCCTTTATGCCCTGCAAATCTCAAGCCAAAAGACCAAGCTGTTTATTTACAATGCACTGGCAACGTTTTTAAAATCCTAGTTCGTGAGGTGGCAAAATCCCCATTCGCGAGCTCAATCCCTATTCGTGAACTGTCAAAATCCTTATTCGAGAGGAATCCTTTATCATCAGATTTTGGCCATCTGGTCTGGAAGTCATGAAAGTGGATTTTATCAGCTCGCAAAATGGGATTGGCTCACAAAAGGGGATTTTGACAGCTTGCAAACAGGGATTTTGTCAGCTCATGAACGAGGAACTAAAAAATAATCCCCTTTCGCAAGCTGACAAAATTCCTTTTACGAGTTGATCCCCTTCTGTGAGGTGTCAAAATCCCCATTTGCAAGCCAATCCTCATTCACAAGAAGGGCCATCTGGTCGTGAAATGATGATCAAGGATTTTGTCAGCTTGTGAAAGGGGATCGATTCATGAAAGGGGATTTTGACACCTCACAAAAGGGGATTTTGTCGGCTCACAAAAGGGGATTCCAAACCCTATCCCCTTTCATGAACTGACAAAATCCCCATTCACTAGCCGATCTTTGTTCACGAGATTGGGCCATCTGGTCCCTAAGTCGCGATCAAGGATTTTGTTGCCTCGTGAAAGGGGATCGGCTCGCGCACTGGGATTTTGTGACCTCATGAATGAGGATTGGAAGCGAGTCATGAACGAAGAATTTTAAAATCTAAAATGGCCTTTATCTTGACCAAACAAAGGAAACCAAAGTCATGGGTTTGTAGATGGCATCACCCTGACCAAAACCCATGCCTCATTTGTAAAAGAAGTCAGCCATGGGGCAAGCTACAACATTTTGTTTGGGGGAAAAAATGAAAACAATATGGTGGCTCATGGGCAACCCAATGGCGCTGAGGGTTGAGGCACTGAACACCACACCTCACACCATGCCGACAACCCTGGTTTGGGAGCAAACTCAGGAGCCGGGGATTGGCTGGGGAGGAGGAGAAGGACTGAGCATCCATTTGATTGCTCTCCTCTCCTGGGAGGGAGGGGGTATCTGTCCACAGTGCTAGTGGCTCCTAGTGGAGACTTGGAGCACAGCAGCTGGGGGACCATATAACAGGGGCAATGTAAGGCAGCTGTCATGCGGCATGGGCAGGTTCGCTTATGTCTCGCACAGATGGCATTGCACATCCTGCATAGGGGAGGAGAGAACAATGGAAAATCCCTGGCTCCAGGGAGGTGAAGGTGGAGCCCTGTGGCTGTGCCCACATACCCAATGCTGGCCAGAACCCAATATGGGGATTTTGTCAGCTCATGAATGAGGAATTAAAAAAACTATCCCCTTTCACAAGCTGACAAAATTCCTTTCATGAGTCGATCCCCTTCTGTGAGGTGTCAAAATCCCCATTTGCAAGCCAATCCTCATTCACAAGAACAGCCATCTGGTCGTGAAATGATGATCAAGGATTTTGTCAGCTTGTAAAAGGGGATCAGCTCATGAAAGGGGATTTTGACACCTCACAAAAGGGGATTTTATCAGCTTGCAAAAGGGGATTACAGCTCTCCATGGTCCTCTGCCTCTCTTATGGCTGGGGGGGAGAGGGAGGACCCAGCATACCTGATTTCCCAGTTGGGCAAGGGTTCAGGCTGGTGGTGGAGGCATGAGACCCCATGGATCCACTGGACAGCTGCCTCAGAGACCAGTGTCAGGAGGGGAAAAGAGTCTAAAAAAAAAAAAGGCAGCTCATGAATAAGGAATTTTTCCTTATGTAAGGTGATTTTATAAATCCCCTTTCACGAAGTGACAAAATGCTTGATTGCAAGTCCAATCCCCTTTCACAAAACATACATATAAATCTTGGACTGCACTGAGCATGCTCAGAACCCGAAAATTCAAAATTAAATAACATTTGAAAGGGTTAATATTTTTTCGCCAAATGAATTCTGGATTGTTCTTTGATCACACTTCTTTCTACCCTGAAAATATCAGACCAACATTCCAAATGGTGTGCCCGCAGCACGATGGGCACAAATCAGCAAAAAAGTACAAAAAAAGCGATAAATGCATTTTTGTGGTGCTTCACTGCACAGAAACTGCATGTTCAATCAAACTGCAACTTGGCAGATCAAGAGATCTATCTTACTAGACTACACATTCCAAATTTCGTGCAAAGCCATTGAATGGTTAGGAAGTTATTAAGGGACAAAATCTTACTTTGAACATCCTAGAAACTAAATGTAGAAAAACTGTCTAGTTCAAAACATAAAACCAAACCTCTATTCCTTAATCCTATTTTCTCAAAAAAGTAAACCACCTCCACCACACCATCATGCGTGCTCTAGGATGAAACTTCACATCAGTTCTATAAACTTTCAGTAACGCCTGTTCACATATATTCCTAAAAATATCATGCAGCATTAACTTCTGTTGAAATAAAAGTTGACATTGACTCTGCCATAAATAATATTTAAGAACAGCAAAAAAAACAGTAACAGTCCCAGAATCGTATTTATTCAGCAATCTTGGAAAGTATCCTAAAGCCAATTCTTCATAAGTAAGGGTAATCATCCATAGCATCTTCCACTCTTGAGCCAAAAAAGACCATAGACCCACTACATAAGAGCATCCCACTAAAAAAATGTTCCTGTGATTCTATAACATCCACACAATCAGGATATAAACACTTTCTAGCCATCACGGTCTTGCTCTTATGGTTTCCTCTGACATTTAGGCGTCCGTGGGCACTTAACCATTGTGTGTCCCACATTTAGCTTGGTAACCTTGGATTTGTTAGTTGCCGATATACAAAGGAATTATTTCCTTCACTGCAGTGTTTATATATAGGTTCTTCAGGCCCAGTATTCTGTAGGACTTGATCATATAAATCTTTACTGGTGTGTTGAATGACCATCAATTTTGTAATTTTCCAGTTCCATAATTTCTGGCAAGTTACTTTCAAAGAAGTGTCAATGGTACAAGCCACAAATAATTTAATGGGAAACTTTACCCACTGAACCAAAATTTCTTGGAACGAGTACCACAGCCATTTCTGGGGCATACTGGTTCTCATTACCAGTGCTGGATTTAGATTTGTTACCCAAAATATTGAATTAAATAAAGCAGTGGGTTAACCATTCCCACACCACCTCTAGTTATGGGCAGGTATGTGTTTTCCCTCTTAATCGGATTTACTCGGCTTCCCCACCATAATTGAAAGAATGCCCTGTAAATCATCACCTCTAAAACCACCAGGGGAGGAAAAACTGTACTAATATACAAAAATATTGGTAATAGAAATTGTTTTATAACAGGCATGTGCTTTAATTCAGACAGCTGTCATATTTTCCACCTCGCAACCTTTTGCTCTCCCCATTGTACAGCTGCCTCCCAATTTTGTAAAGCGCTATTGTCCCCCCCCCCCCAATTCTGGTCCCCCAAATTTTTTATGGATTCCTTAGTTATCCAAATTCCCTCAAACCTGTCTGGAGTGCTCTCCTAAATACAAACCTTTACATTTCTGTAGGTTCAGCCTAGCTCTAGATACCTTTCCATATGCCTTTATTTCCTACAACATGTCACACTTTTTAATTTTTTGTAAACACACATACATCATCCGCATAAGCCAGTACATGCACCTCATCCCCTGACTGAGACCCTGAGATGCCCTGCAAATCCTGTTGAGCCATGATCTTCCAAATAAGTGAGTCTAAAACAAAAACATATAAAAGGAGGCTCAGAGGGCACCCCTGATGTACCCCTTTACCCACCTGAAATGGAGTACCTCCTGGTGGAACTAAAACAGGATATTACAGCATTCCCATACAATAATTTAATCTACAGTATGAAAGCTGGAGGAAGCCCATACTTTACCAAAACCTGCAACATGAAGGCATGGTTAACCTGGTCAAAGGTCTTTCTTTGATCCAGGAATTATAAATATCCCAGTAACCTGTTTTTCACAAAAAGATACCACATCCCTAATCACACATAAATTTGTCTGTATGTGCCTACCAGGTATGGCACAAGTCTGTAAAGGGTGTATGAGAGTAGGAGCTACTCTTTCTAGCCTGGTTTGCAGAAGAAATGTCAACATTTTGAAATCTAAATTTAACAGGCAGACAGGTTTCCAGTTATCATTGATGTACTATCTCCTGCTTTGTATAAATACATGATCAAACCTCTCTTGAAATCATCTGGTAATTCCAGTAAATGTATTACATATTGGTATACCATTACAAAAATATGTGCCATGATGTTTGGAAATAGTTTATAAAATTCATTTGGGAGGCCATCTTCCCCCAGTGTGGACTAAAATTTTTTTTTTCCTTTATTATTTCTATTTATACTCCTCCCCCTGTATGGCCCCTATTTGACCAGCTGCCCCAGCTCCACCCCCAGGAATTACCGGGGCCTCACCGTATCCCCAGTCTGGGAGCACTGCCTGCGGAGAGTTACTTGCCATCCTGCTACTGGTTGTTTTCCTCTGTTTTTCTCCCCATTTTTCCCCCCGAGGGCCCCAGGAGAAGGTTGCATGCGTGTGGAGGCACGCATGCACCTTACATTCCTGGTAACGACCCTCCTCCACCCACCCCATTGGCCTATCGCTGGCACGCTGCTTGCGCAGCCCCTCAGCCTCCACCAGGGGACAGCCGTGAGTGAGGGATGCCATCACACCTCCCCGGAGAGGAGAGCTGCCTATCAGCCTCTCCATCCAGCTCTGCCCTCCCCCCATGCCAACCTCCAACGATCCAGGCTCACTCCTGAACCCATGTCGCCGGCGTGCCATGAAAGTGAAACATCCAGCACCTCAGCCCTCTGCACCACCGGGCCATCTGGACTCTAATTTAAGATGCTTTATTACACTACAAACTTCACCTGCTGAAATATCTTGAGTTAAATTTTGTTTTTGCTCTGGAGATAAGATGGGAACTTTCAGGTCTTCCAAATATTATGACTTTTTTTCTTCCTCCATGTTAGTTGCACTCACTAACTGGAATAGATGTGTGTTATCTAGAGCCTGTATCCCCTGCTAATCAGATTTCATTACCCCTTCCCTCATCTCACAAGGCCAAAAATTGAGCCTTATGCCTTCTTTCCTTACAGGCCTGGCGTGGGTTAGAAAACAATGTTTTCCACACCCTGAAACTGAGTTTGGCTTGTAATGTAGCTGCCCTGTCATACTGCAGAGTTTTTATTTCTTCCTTAAAGAGCAGGTACCTACTGTCAGACACCCAGCTCCCCTCAAACATATATTTATTTATTTTATTTATTTAGGTCTTTGTTGACTGGGTAAGTGCACTAGACAAATCCTGCCTATTTTCAGGCACGACCCGGGGGGGGGATACAGATGAATGCCAACTGACCTTGAATCAGATTAAGCTGTTGGTGGTTTTAGTGAATGGGTTAGCTTGTAATGTATTGTAGCACAGAACTAGACATAGCTATATATTATATAATAGTAGATCTGCTCTACTGTTGAGGGGCATTAAAAATTGTATGCGCTTCCCTATGGTTAAAAAGTTATAGCACTTCAAAGTTGCACCCCCATAAAAACAAAGCCTTGTCTGACATGCCTCCTTTTGTGATGTCAGAAAATAAAGGCTGCTTATGTGTGCTCCATAGATCTATATTGGTGCCATTTGTCAATGACGTTTAGTACTATTTAAAGTTGCCACTTGGAACAATGAAAGTAACCGCTCCAGTAAACAGGGACTGTTACTCCAGGGCTGCTTTGATATTTCTACATGGCACCTCTAAATAGTACTAAACGCCATAGACATATCGCATACATATGGGATAATGACATGCCCCCTCAGTATTCATCTTCTGACATCACAAAAGGAGGCATGTCAGACAAGGCTTTGTTTTTATGGGGGTACAACTTTGGGGTTTTATAACTATTTAACCAGAGGGAAGCGCATAGAATTTTTAATACCCCTCAACAGTAGAGCAGATCTACTTTTATATATGTTTGAGGAGAGCTGGGTGCCTGACAGTAGGTACCTGCTCTTTAATGTTTACTATTTGAGCCGTGTAATCTGTTTTACTCTCAAATGTCCTAGTCAGTAAAGTAAACAATTGTTCTCTTAGGGAAATATATTGCAATCGTTTAACATTTGCAATGCCCTTTCCATGTACCTGTAGCCATTTAACCAGATCTGTTTTAGTTTCTAACCACCAATGCATGACATTAGAGTAAAGGTTCAATACTGAAACTCTTGCAATCAAGACATCTAAAATGCCTGTTTTAACCTCTGGTGATACTAAACTCTCAGTGTTCAGTTTCTACCTGTGTGTATTCTGCCTATCTCTTGGCTCTATAGTTACCAGACTTTTAACCATAACATGATCTGAAAATTTGACAGGAATTATAGTAGCTTGCTGTACATATATAGTCATTGACAAAAATATATAATCTATTTTCAAAGTATAGCAACTTTGCATGTAAGTATAAGTAATTGGAGGAACTGCTCCGGTGCTGCAGTCCACTAACTCTGCCATGTAAATACAGGCTTGTAAGGCAGTAGAATCACAATAGACCTTCTTCCCTTGTTTTTATCAGTCTGCTACCGTCAAACTACAATTCAAATCCCCCACTAAATATACCTGCCTGGATGTTGTTACGTATGGCTGTATGTCCTCCAGCATCTCAACTCTAGCTGCCTTATTCTGTGCTGCATACACCACTATAATTCTACTCAGTGACCCCTGCCACATACCATCTATCAGGAGTACCCTGCCAGGAACTAAGTCAACTAAATTATGAGAAAAGAAAGCCATACCTGAAAATAAAATACCCAACCCGTCAGCTACATCCTCCCTGAAAGACCAATAAGAGGGTCCCCACACCCATTCACTCCGAGCTTGTGCTAAGAGAATGCTGGAATTGAACCATGTTTCCTGCAAAAAAAAAAATATGTCAATTCTAGAGTCATGTAAAAAGGAAAATACAGCTTGGTGTTTGGTATTAGACAAAATGATGTGAACATTTATATTAGCTAAAGAGAAAAACATGGGTTAAGTAAACAAAAGATAACCCACTTCTTTTTTTTTTCTTTTCTTTCTTTTCCCCAATACCCAGATTGTCCTGCTCTTGGGACTAGGTGTGGGAAGAGGAAGCATCGGCGTCTAAGTCCCCCACGTCTGATCCTCCACTACTGGTTTCTGAAAGGGCTTCAAAAGGGTTAGATATCTTGATATTTATTGGGTTATTCTTCTGGATCCACAGACTTAGACATCTGGGAAAGGGAGCTTTCCACGGCTGTGAGAATGGAGGTATTTCCTCCCTTGTGTCCAACGTGGTAGGGAGTATATCTGGAACTGTGTCCACTGGTTCAGATTCAGAGTCTACACTAGGACCAATACAAGTGGATTCATCTGGCACCTGTTTTTCTGAGGGGCCAGTTGTGTCTAGTTCTGTGCTCCTAGGAGGAGGAGGATGTCCATGGGAGAGGATGAAAGACCACGAGGTGCCATGGTCTGCTTGGCTGGTGTAGGAGCTGGATGTGGCTCCAAAGCTCTCCGGGGTTCAGGAGCAGGTTTTGGAATGGGTTCCGAGGGTCAGTCTTTTGTTTGCGCACTTCTGATTAATTCATCAGGGCTGATGGTGTGCACTTTATTGTGCACTGCCTAAGGGCACCCCTGGAAGCTGTGGCTAAACTCTTCACATAAATTGCATTTAGTCAAATCAGCCCATTGGTGGCTGATGTGGCCAATTTCATTACAAACACCACATCAAAGTTTATCGTATACATTAGCCTAATGTGTTCTTGCCCCACACTTATGATAGGCTTTGGGCTGTCCAGAGTAATAACAAACCCCGCTGTTTCTTCCCTCCAAAAAGCTGGTTGGCAGAGGGACTGTACCATCATCTGACTTCTGCAGCTTAACTTTAAAGGTCCATACTCAAGTCCAGAGATTCTCCCTATCTAAAACTGCCTCTGGAGGGCCAAGTACCTCACAATGTTGTCATAGCCAGTAGGTAATGTCATTGATATGAACACCCTCATTTTGAAACATTATAGTCACTTGTTTGATAGTAGGTTTTGACAAAGGAATGCAAAGGGGGACCATAAGGGGAAGAACTTTAACTGGCCATACTTCATCCAAAAACACTCCAAGGCATGAGGGAAGTGAAAACTGAGATCAAAGGTATCCTCACCCGAAACATGAATAACGGTGTATACCTCTAAGGCCATAAAGTGCATTGACTCCTTAATAAGGGTGTGTACTACAAAGTATCTGTCTGGTTTGTTGTCCATACCTCCTCTGTATTTGAGTCTCACAGCATTTCTACATTGTGCCAGCTTTGTTCTGGAAAAAAATCTGAATATCGTTGCCTGGAAGCTCTGGTTGGGGGGGGGAGACCTCTGAGCACATCCCGGAACCTGCACAAACCCTTTGTCTGGATCCTTCTGGAGGAAAACTCACACCCTCCACATTTTTCCCATTTTCAGAGTACATCCCTTCTGCAGGCAAGTCTTCCTGCCAGTTCTGGGTCTCCCTTGGGACTCCATCCTGTGTCATTTTGCTCTCTCCTTCACCTTGCAGCTGTGCTGTAAACCCCCCGAGCATCTGACCCAGTTTTCTGCTCTTCAGTGGTGTTATTTAAACCCACTTGCTTTTCTCGGAGCCCCAACAGATTAGTTACTTTTCCCCCTCTTTCCAGCACCTGTGGGGTCTCAACTCCTGACTGCAGACCTCCTCCATCGTTCATTTGGCTGTCACTCTCCACCGAGTCCTGTTCCACTTTTTTCTCACCAGCCACTCTCTGGGAATCCAAAAAGGACAAATCTGTATCAGGCAGCCAGTTCCTAGCTGCTGTTTGTCTCCAGCCCGTCTCGCGAAGAGCATGTTCCGGAGATCATTGTTGCTCCGGGGGAGCCAATTTTGTGTGGAAAGTCATCTGGAACATTTCTTGCACCATCATTGGCCTAGTGCAGTCCACTCCCACAGGTGGCCATCAGGCAACATCCATTTCCTGGTTTGAAAGTTCCTCTTCCTCCTGCACTACACTACGCCTGGGTGTTACCTCTTCCTTTTCTGGCATCGCCGTCTGTCTGGCCTGCCTGGAGGCTATCCTCCTTCAAGTATAATGCTCCTCATCCTCTGCAAGCAAGGTAAACAACTTAGTTCTTCTTTCATCAAGTTCTTTATGTAGCTGAGCCTCAGCAGATGCAATATCGTCCACATTAGTGTTGAGGTTCACACTAGAGGTTGCATCCATGCTGATAGGCTCATTTTTCTGATCCATGTCTACATCCTTGTCTCCTTTTGATAAATCAGTATCTAGCCCAGATACTGCTGACAACATTTCTTCTTCATCTTCCTTATTTTCCAAGGCTGGGGCAGAGGACGAACACCCAGCCTGCTGCTCCTTTACTGACTCCTCTGGGTCTGGATTCTCCATCAGATTGGCCAGCAGTGCCCCTGCCTGACAGAGATGGGGAAGTTTTGTTATTGTGGGAATCACACAATACTAAGGACAGTAGTGTAAAAAATCATAATATAATCTCAGGGGAAAGTTCATAAATAGATTCTTTCATTCTATCCATGATGAGTCTTTGGAAGTTTTGCTGATCTGTACAAGACCAGTTCAAACATATAGTGTCATCTCCATGATCTGGTATCCCATGACATCTTTTATTGAACCATTATTTCACAAATTCCTTCTCACTCATGTTGGTCCCTTAGTGTGTCCAGTTTCTATCATATTTAGGGGGGTTTATTTATTCTATTTTTTTATTTTTATACATTTTTGTGGTATGGTTTTCTCCTTTTGTTGTTTTTTCTTTCATTGTTCTACTTTTTCTCATGTTATCCCATTTTCACCTGTTTGAAGTCACCCAAACCATACAGTGCATCCATAATTTTCCAAAACTGTGTCCAGAATTATTCAATTTCTCTCTGTTGTAAATTTGCTCAACTTGTCCAAGCATGATCCACACTAATTCTTGTTAAGTAATATATTTTTATTGATGAATCCAGTGACATCTGGATTGCCATATGTGGTATTTTAGAATACTACATAAAAGCCACAGTGTACTATATGGATATTGATCCATCTTCCAGTGAAGAGTCCTAAGACTAGGACCTCATAGGTCATGTTGGTAAAATTATTGTCTTGTATTGTCAGTGCCAACAGAGTCCAGAAAGAGGTGACATAGGGACATTTAAAGAATAAGTGTTCTTGTGTTTCTAGGACTGTATTGCAAAGATCTCTGGTGCAATATCGTTCTTCCAATTTCTTGTGTTTGTGGTTATTTTTGAAACCTAGTTTCCCATCACTTGTAAGCCAATATGTATCTGACATATATTTTGGGATTCCATGGTCTGTAAGCTGTTTAATGGTGCGAGGAAAATTCTGCATAGTACCTTTATAGAAGATGATTTGGTCACAGAAATGTTGTTGTAGAACTTGTTCATAAACCAGGTGTCTTGGGAGGGATTGTATGTCCTGTAGCTGAACCTTCCACTGTCTAATTATTTTCATTTGTGGCTAACAAGCCACCAGGCTGTTTTGGGGCTGGAGAGGTTTACCTGTGTTTGACTTGGATGTCTGGATTTTTCTCTGTTTGATTAGCAGGGTATTTTCTCTGTCAAATTGTTGTGTAGGGTGTCTTGCTGACAGGAAGACACTCATCACAGCAGTGGGTGAGAGCTTTTAGCTGATTGTTTTGTGAGGACACAGTTTAGGGCCCAACCCCTTCCCACCCCTCACCCCACCCACCCCTGAAATAGTTCCTTTATACCTGAGGTTCTGACATCATTTCCTAAGAGTGCAAGGTGCATATCACTGTCATATCCTCTCTAGCACACTGCACTGACAATATAAGCACACACATTGTATAATATATATATTTCTATATAACAAACCAATCACACACACACACACAAAAACAAACAAAAAAAAGTAGATAAACATGTGGGGAGTAGTGCAATGTAATGGCTGTGGGGCAGCAGTCTTCTGGGAGTCTTTCTGGAGGCTGAGATGCTGCCCTATTTGCAGACAACTCTCTGCCCTGAGGGAGGAAGATGCCCATCGTCAGGCTGCACTGGACAGTAGTAAGGAAACCTTCTCCCAGGCCACACTAGACAGTAGGAAGGGAACCTCCCTCATCCAGGGAGCACTAGCGCCACCACCACTACCTCAGAGGTTGCGAAGAAAGCACAGCAGTTGGACCACAGTGGGCTCAGGGAGGGTGAGGATGGTGGAACAGAGGCACACCCAGTCAATTGTTCCACTCCACAATCCATACACCATTCTGGGGGAGCATAGCTCCCCTATGGATGCACCTGCAGAGAAGACTGATGAGAACTGTCACAAGGGAGGCCCACAGGAAGGAGGCAGAGGACACCACAGGGAAAGGAAGCAGCTCCTGGTGGGGGACTCAATTATTAGGGGTATAGAACTGGGGGGAGCTGGGAAAACTGAAATAAGGTGCCTGCCTGGTGCCATGGCTTGGAGGGACAGGAAGCGCATCCTCAGGATCACGAGAACAGCTGCAAGGGAGTCTGATCTGGACATAATTGTCCACCTAGGGACAAATGACTTGGCTCATCATGAGATTAGAGCAGTGCAGGAGGACATTGCAGAGTTGGGAAGGGGCCTAAGACAAGTAGCACACACAGTATCCTTCTCAGAGGTGCTGCCTGTCAATGGCATGGGAGAGGTGAGGGTAATTAGCACCATGCAGTTTAATGAATGGTTGAAAAAATGGTGAGGAGCACAGGGGTTTGGCTTCATTGGGGACTGGGGTTCCACCTGAAGGGACACCAGCCTATACTGGCAGGATGGTCTGCATCTGTCCAGGAAGGGAACAAGTCTTTTGAGCAATCGGTTTAAATGCTTCATTGGCAAGCTTTTAAACTAGTCAAAGGGGGAGGCACTGATATACAGCAGAAAAATCCCAGCCTCTCCCTACAAAACAGGGTACTAAATGAGAAAAGACCGAGGTAGAAAGGTCAGTGGGGGATGCTGTAACAGAAGGCAAAGCTATCAAAAAATGGAGAGCAATGAGTACCAATGCCCATAGTCTGGGTAACAAGCTTCCTGAATTAGTGGCCTTGATGGAGGAGGAACATCTGGATATCGTGGCAGTCACAGAAACATGGTACACACAAAACCATGACTGAGATGTAAACATACCAGGAATACACTATCTACAGGAGGGACAGGGAGGGTAAAAGAGGAGGAGGAGTAGCTCTTTACATAAGGGAAGGAATAAAGGCAACAGAACAAAAGGGTAAACAGGGAGGAGAAGAAGCACTGTGGGTAAATTTGAGACCGCAATGGCACCACAATACGCACAGGGTTAGATATACAGACCCTTCTCAGGGGAGGAAATGGACAAGGAAATGATAGAAAGTATACTTAGAATGGCAGAAAAAGGGAGATATTGCTGATGGGTGATCTGAATATGCCAGATGTTAACTGGAGTGCAGTTGCAGCAGCCACTTCGAAGAGTGGAGTTATTCTAGATGCCCTACAGGGGGCATGCCTTAAACAACTGGTATTGGAGCCCACTTGAGAGGGAGCAATATTAGACCTGATTCTCTCAAATGGAGATGGAGAGAGGATCACAGATGTAGAAGTGGGTAGCCATCTGGGAACTGGCGACCATCGAACAGTATGGTTCACAATAAACACAGCAATAGAGTCAAGCCATACAAAGGCAAAAGTACTGGACTTTAGGAGGGCTGACTTTGCCAAAATGGGTGAGTGCCTAAGGAATGCACTAGCAAATGGGCAGGAAGG
Source organism: Neoceratodus forsteri (assembly GCA_016271365.2). Lineage (NCBI taxonomy): Eukaryota > Metazoa > Chordata > Ceratodontiformes > Ceratodontidae > Neoceratodus > Neoceratodus forsteri. The sequence continues at coordinate 757,833,284 of CM057455.1, read as the reverse complement.
AGGGGTAGAAGAACAAATGGGGAATAATAAAAACTGCCATCACAGAGGTAACGAGCCTTTATGTGAAGCAAATGAACAAAACAAAACGATGTAAGAAACCACTATGGTTCTCAATGGAAGTGGCAGTGAAGGTTCAAGAGAAAAAGAAAGCATTGAGGAAGTACAAAGAATCACAGAAGGAGCAGGACAGAGAACTGTATCAGTTAAAGCAAAAGGAGGCTGGGAAGGCAGTCAGAACATCAAAGGCCCAAACCGAGGAAAAGATAGCCAACTCAGTTAAGAAGGGGGATAAAACCTTTTATAGGTACATCAGGAGTGAAGGAAGACCAAGGCAGGGATAGTGAGGCTTAATAAAGGGAGAGGAGGGTGGGCAGAGGAGACTGTGAAAGGGCAGAGATACTAAACAAATATTTTTGCTCAGTATTTACAAATGAAGAGGTGGAGGTACATAAAACAAACAGTAGAAACACTCTGAATACAGAAGTTGATACCAGCCCATTTACAGAAGAAAGGGTTCTGAAAGAACTCTTAAAACTGAAGGTGGACAAAGCAATGGGGCCTGATGGGATTCATCCCAGAATTCTAAAAGAACTAAGGGTAGAACTAGTGACACCACTGACTACCCTTTTTAACAAATCATGGGAGGATGGGGTGGTACCCGAGGACTGGAGGAGGGCAGATGTGATTCCCCTTCACAAAAGTGGGAGCAAGGCAGAAGCAGAAAACTACAGACCTATTAGTTTAACCTCAGTGATAGGGAAAATGATGGAATCACTTCTGAAGGAAAGAATTGTTGAGTATCTAGAGGCCAGAGGGGCACAGGACCCTAGGCAGCATGGACTCACAGTGGGAAGGTCATGCCAGATGAATCTGATAGATTTCTTTGACTGGGTGACCAAAGTAGTAGATCAGGGAGGGGCTGTGGACATGGCCTACCTAGACTTTAGCAAGGCATTTGACACAGTCCCACACAAAAGATTAATATACAAGTTAGCCAGCCTGGGAGTGGGTCCCAAGATGACAGCCTGGGTAAAGAATTGGCTGGAGAATAGGACACAGAGAGTAATAGTAAATGGAGTCCACTCAGAAGAAAGGAGGGTTCCTAGTGGGGTACCGCAGGGTTCAGTATTAGGACCGGTCCTCTTCAATGTCTTTATAAGCGACATTGCAGAGGGACTGGAAGGAAAAGTATGTCTCTTTGCAGATGACACGAAGATCTGCAACAGAGTTGATGCACAGGGTGGGGTGGAAAGGATGAGAAGGGACTTGGCAAGGTTAGAGGAATAGTCAAATGTATGGCAGCTTAGATTCAATGCTAAGAAGTGCAAGGTAATGCACCTGGGAAACAAAAACCCAGGGGAAGAGTACACAATGGGGGGTGAGATACTAACAACAACAAAAATGGAAAGGGACCTGGGGGTAGTCATATCAGATGACCTAAAGGTGGGCAAGCAATGTGAGAGGGCAGCAAGGAGGGCTGGGGGGATACTGGGATGCATAGGGAGAGGCATCACCAGTAGAAAACAGGAAGATTATCCCTCTGTATAGACAGCTGGTGAGACCCCATCTGGAGTACTGTGTGCAGTTCTGGAGACCCAATCTCCGCAAAGACATAGACAGGATGGAAGCTGTCCAGAGGAGGAACTAAAATGGTGCAGGGTCTGCAACCGGAAGACATATGAAGTAGACGAAGGAGCTTAATATATAGCCTCGAGGAAAGGAGGAGAGGGGGACATGATAGAAACTTTCAAGTACCTCAAGGGAATCAACAAAGTCCAAGAGGGTAGCATCTTTCAAAAAAAGAGGTGTGCAAGAACAAGAGGGCACAATTTGAAGATGGGAGGGGTGGCTCAGAGGTAATTTAAGGAAGTATTTTTTCACAGAGAGGGTTGCGGATGCATGGAACGGCCTTCCGGAGGAGGTTGTGAAGTCAAAATCAGTGGTGGAATTCAAGCATGCATGGGACAGTCATAAGGCCATTCTAGTAGGTGGGGGTAGGAAGAAGTAGGCTGCTGGTTAACTAGGATCTGCAGCTTATCCAGTAGGTAGGGAAATGGGCAGACTGGGTGGGCCAAGCAGTCCTTATCTGCCGTCAAATTCTATGTTTCTATGTTTCTATGGATGTAATAATGTAGTCTGGAAACTGGTCAGTAGGCAATTTAAAAGACCAGTTATTTGTGGACCATGTCGATATTAAAAACTTCAGCCATTCATTTTCCAAGTATAACCATGTTTTATTGATTTATTTTAGTAAAGGCACTATATTAAAAAAACAAAATAATGTGTGGAAAAATAATGGATTTGTCATACCCACACCCCCTTGTGATATGGGCCTATTTGTTTCTTTTTATCAGGTTGGGTCCACTGCTCCAAATGGTGCTGAAAAATATACTATATCATTTGGTTTCCAAGGATACAGGTGGGGGAAATACAGTTCCTGTAAACAATAAAATAGGGATAAGAAAAGTTTTAGCTAGATACACTCTTTTCAATTTTGTGGTTTGTATTTTGTTCCACGCCAGTACTCTGTGTTCACAAAGTGTCAGTTTCTGTTGCCAATTCACCATTGCCATATCTTCCGGACCAAAGTGTACCCCTAAAATATTTGTCCCAGCAACAATTTGTATGCCCCCAGTTGTGGCTCCTACCTTTAGATGTGTATCTCCTATTGTCAGTGCTACACTTTTCTGTAAGTTTATCCTTGCTGATGTCCCCTCAGAATAATGTTGGAGAATAGAGATGACGGGGTGCATTCCTGTACATGTCCCAGGAATAGACATAGGTCATCTGCATATGCCATTATTTTCAAAGGTGGAATAGTGGGTGAGATCAACATGCCCTGGAAACCCATATCAAGCTGTAATTTCCTAACCAGAATGTTAATGTAAAATGTGCAATGCAGGGGAGCTGAGAGGGCACCCCTGCCTTAACCCCCTTTTTAATTTAGATTTTCCAGCCCATGGTACCATTTATTAGTGGGAAAAAATGTGCCTGTGAATATAATAAGTGTAACCACTTAAGAAAAGTAATTGGAATTCCATAGATGTCTAGGATCTGAAACAGTGTATCATGGGAAATAGCATTAAAAGCTTTTCCCTGGTCCAAAGCTAATACATATCCAAGTAACATTCCTCTGAGTCCCCTAGTGAAGACTTCTCTTAAGCAAAATAAATTATCCCTCAGACTTCTGCCCAATATTGCACAAATCTGTTGTGGGGATATCAATGTTTGGGCTGTCTTTTCCAATCTATGGCGCAGTATCATGGGAAGTATTTTGAAATCCATGTTTAGTAAAGAAATCGGCCTCCAGTTAGCTAAATCCGATGAAGCCCTTTTATATAGCAATATTAGGAAAGCTTGAGCCAATGATTCCTGTGTATTCTGGTTTAATAAATATCATTAAATGTTTCCACCAATAGTGGGGTCAAAATATCTAAGAAAGTTTTATAGAAGGTAGGGCTTAGACCATCCAGTCCAAGGACAGTGTTTGCTTTTAATTTAAGTGTGGCCCTTCTAACTTCAGCCTCCAGATAGGGTTAGTTAGTTCTTCAGCACCCTGTGTTAGTGGGGTTATGCCAGTGTGGATTAAAAAGTCATGTAAATTTCCCTTGGTTTAGGAAATAGGAAAATAAATACTGTGAAATAATATCTAAAATGGTCTTGAAATCCGTGTGTACAGAGCCATTGCAGTCCTGTATCATATCCCAAGATTTTCTCTGTACCCTTGTGGCGTAATCCTTAAAAATGTCTAAGGAGGATTTTGTACCCTGAGCACCTGCCATTTGTTCCATTTTCAAGGATCTTGCCCTATTGTAAAGGGCGTTCCTCATTTCTATGTTTATGTTATTGATCTGCTCAGATCTATCCACATGTTCAGTGTTCTGCAAAGATAAATAGTTTTTTCCTAAGGGATAGAAATTCAGAATAAGCTTTGTGTCCCTTCCATTTACTCCATTTCTGGATCAGGAGTCTGACTGAATTTTTAGAATCCATCCCCCATTCTCCTACTGTATCATACCATGCCACAAGGGTAGCCTTGCCGTTTAGAAAGTCAGTGGTATCCTCTTGTATTTTTGCTTCCTTGAGCATCTCGTTATTTATGTGCCAATACCCTTGGCCTATGTTATTTTTCTGCAGGTGCCCTAGCCCCATGTGTAGCTCTAGGTGGTCTGAAGAGGCAGTGGGATTTGTACCTGCGGTAAGGATTGTCCAGTGTTTGGAAACAAACACATAGTCACTTCTAGTGGACAGTTCACCCCTGTGATAAGTATGCCCTCCCTGTGCATTCAAGTGTCTGTAAGAGTCCATCAAGGCTGCTGTATTTAAGACTGATTTTAAAGTAGTCATGTCACAGTATAGTTTTGTAGTTTTGCCAGTTTTGTCACCTAAGTCTAGAGGGCAGTTAAAGTCCCCCCCCCCCAAGAATTAGTTTTCTATGTGTTTGCAGATATGGTTGTAGAAGCCAAAAAAAGTCACTTCTAAGGGTCTTGGTCTGTGGTGCATATACCACTCCAGTCCTAAGATCTTGCTGCTGAAGAGAAACATCTAGAAATAACACTCTCCCAGGTTCCACGTCTATCACTTTTTGGATTTTTTTTCTTTTTTTGTAAAGTTTTTTATTTTCAAAAATAATATATTGCATTACATTTTAATAAGTGTTTCAAGTAGCAGTAATGTCTTATACAGTTAACCATAACTGGGGAAAGGAATAGCAAGGGGATGATGGGAAGGCAAAGGGAGGTAAAATGGAAGGAATTAAGGAAAAAGATTCAGAATCACAGTTTGCACAAGGTTACAAAGTGCAAGTTAAAGTACTGTATCCAGTAAAGACTAGAAAGTATAATCTTAAGACAGAGCTTCATCCCGGTCTCGTAACATATAAGGTAACAAGTATACTATTCACCTAGCAACTTTCTATGGAGAGGAACAGGAATACCTGATTAAAGACATACCTATCCAACTGCAGAATGGGTCTCGCCATGGCATGGCATCAGGCAGGTTGGATTTGTATGTCTCCATTCCGATACAGCATGCAGTAATTTCTTAAATAGAGCAGACATACACAAAGAATCAGTGTATTGAGTCTATTACATTATCTATAATATCCTACCTTACAGGGTTGGTAGTGATATAGGTCTCCCTTTGGTGGGGAAAACTCCCTGATCCAGTGGAACTACTTATTAACTGATAACAATGTCAAGCCAACATAAGGGATATTAGTAACCTATCTCCAACTACCTATACTCCATTTGTATGAGTCTATGCTAAATCCAGTTTGTGACCATGGGGGGGGGGTCATCCCACTCCTTGTGGGCATAGCACTTTTTGGATTTTAACTTGTCCAAGAAACAGGATTCCTACTCCTGTGCATAATTCTTCTCCCAATGACCACATAGAACGGTCACATGGACAAGCTTTTTGGGCTTGGCAAATATCTGACTCAGAGCATAGTCGGGTGTCTTGAATGAGGCAAAAATCTGCCCTAGATGGCAACATTTACTAGGATGTCCAATTCGTAGGCAGGAACTGCAGACTAAAGCATCACAAACATTACTGAGGTGTGACAAGGAGCCACACCTATGACATGTCTTAGGTTGTCTTGGATAGAAGCAGAAGCCACAATCCAGACCAAGGTACAAACAACTAGGCAAATGTACAGGCCCTTCCTCAGTCATGCATAGTTTGATTCTTAGTTTCCAGTCCCCTCTCCAGATGTTTTCACTATCCAAAATTGGGGTAGGCCATTCAAGAACATCTGCCCTTTGCTTCACCCAATACAGAATATCTGAATATGCACATTTCCATTTTGAAATAAAATTGTAATATTCTTAACAGATGATCTGATTAAAGGTATGACTATGAAAGGAGCCCATAAAGTTGAATGCCGTAAATTATTGTGTTTCATCCAAAACTTCTCCAAATGTGCTGGAGTGTTGAAAAGAGACATAAAAAAATGTATCTCCAGAGATATGGATAAGGGCAAAAATATCAGATGATAGGAAGTTTAGTCTTCTGGCTACATAAATTCTATCAGGAGGAAAGTCTAAACCACCTACATATATTTCAGTCTGACCACATTTCTTCTGGCCCTGGGCTTTCCCAAAGTTGAAAAAAGGTCTGCCACTCTTCGCTTCGGGTTGGCGTGTGGCCTAGCCCCGCCCTGGTTTCGGGGGTTGTTTTTGGCTGTTCTTGTGGGGTTATGCTCTGATTCCCATCAGCTATATCAGCCCACAATGTAGATGCTCTGTGCAGCTCAGTGTTATTTGTAGCATGTTTTTCTGTAAGAGGATTAGAACTCCTATTTACTATATCATCACACCTCATAACAGTCCCTTGAACTATAGGTGCATTCAGTATAGTAGCAGAGTGAGTTTCAAGAGTACCTGTCATATCTGCTGCTGTTTGGTAGTCCACCCATACATTGTCTGCAGATAGAATTTGTGTCTCTGTAGTAGGTGTTTCATTTGGTAGGTTAGCAACCTCTGGTACTGGAGCTCTCATTATTTGGGGCTGTAATGGCTCCTTGCCTCCCATAATTCTTGTTGCTTGTATGTCCTGTGCAGTAGGAGGATCTCCCGTGAGCCAGCGTCTGCCATCTGGTGCTAAGGTCCAACCAGCAGCCCTCAATGCTTGCTCCGGAGACCAGGAGTCCTGTCATTCCATTCCGGGCCATTGCTGTATTGCTTCTGTTTGGTACTGATCCATCGGTGAAAAAATACGCAGTTTCTCATGGATTTGCTGTGTCACCTGCAGCAGGGTACTATGTGAGACATCACTCGTCTCCAGATCCTCCTGTTCCACATCTGACTTATCCATAAACTGAGAGTTCACAATCACAGCCTGTGGTCTCCATGCTGGGTCTGAGGAGACTAATTCCGCCATTGCAGATTCATGAACATCAGTAGTAATCTCCACCTCCGTAGGCAATGCATCCTCGACAAAACTTTCAGGTATATCCATGGAACTACTGAAAAGTATATGGGTCTGCATGGTAATAGCTTCATTTCGTTCTTCTCCTTCTGCTGCATCCATCTGACTAACTTCCATCTCTGACAGGGAGCAACACAGCACCCCCTACTACAGAGTAGGGGAAATTTTTATTTAAATTCAAAAACACATCATAACAGGAAAAAAAAGCATATGCTAAATATATACATGGAACAAAAACATATGGAATATCAAAACATTTGCCCATACATGGCTGGTAGTATTAATAGTCATACTAAAGAAAACAAAATTAATACCCTCCCCTTCTTTCTCCCACCTACCATGACTTACCCAGAAGAACAATTAAAGAAGTTTGTCTACCTACTTTAATCAAGTCCCCCATACATTCGTTCTTATCTTAAATAAGTAACAAATAATACACTTCAGCTCTCATAAGCCAGTATTATCCTACCCAATCAAAACCCTCCCATGTCTGTCTACACCATAGTTCCCCATTTAGCTCCCTTTCTCTTATATATACAGTGTCTAATTCTGTCTGCAGTTTAAACATTAAGTCTGTTAAAGATATATCTTCTCCTGGGGAAGGGGGGAACGAGATCTTATTACTTGGGTTATATGGGGAGGGATTAACAAGTGCCAACAGGGAAATTTGGAATGGTTTTTAGACTGGATATTAATCTCTGTGCAGTGGAGTGTTAGATTTCCACAAGTATGCTTGCCATATGGCATCATCATTTAAGTTCTGTTCATGGAATGTAAAGGGAGCCCGGCACCCTCTTAAACGCATGAAGTTACTCAAGCATTTAGGGGTTCTACACATTGATGTTATTATGCTACAGGAAATCCACCTTTTAGAACTAGAGGGCAATGTGTTGAGGAGGCAGCAGGTGGGGCAAGTCTTTGCAGCTGGAGACAGCTGGAACAATAAGGGTGTGGCAGTTTTGCTAACCAGAGCATTTTCTTTTACTTGTACACAATGTATACGTAATAACTATGGTAGATATGTTCTGATTAAGAGTAAAACACACTCCCTAGAGATAGTTTTGGGCAGTATCTATGGCCCCAACTCTGATTCTCCCTCCTTTTTTTTGGAGCTACTGTCCTTATTAACACCCTTCTTGGATTTACAAATGGGTTTAGGGGGCGACTGGAACCTTCCGTTTGATCCCTTCTTAGATAGATCCATGGGATCACGGGAGAGGGGCCTCTTTCCTGCACAAAGAGCAGTGAGGGACTTAGTTGATCACATGGGATTTTGCGACCCATGGAGGGTTCTACACCAAGCAGACAGGGAATTCACCTTCCGATCTCTGGCCCACAGCTCAGCTTCTAGGATTGACTACTTTTTGATGAGTAAATCTCTCCTGAGTGGTCTGATGAATAGTAGATTGGAGCCTGGTGTAGGCTCCGACCACTCCATGGTACTGTATCTTGCCTCCTCTTCCTGACACTTAACAAGAGAACAGATAAAATATGGAGACTAAATAATCAACTTTTAAAAGATAAGCAGGTCACAGATAGTATTACCGCTTCCATAGACCAGTTTAAAGCAGACAACTGGGGCACGACACAATCACCATCTTTGGAATGGGGGACCCTTAGGTGTTTTATTTGGGGAGAATTTATTAAATTATTGGTAGCAAAGAAAAAATAGGAGGAACTGGAGACTAAATTGCTTCTGGACCAAATTGGAGACTAAGAGAAATACCTATCTAATTAGACTACTGATTCAGAAAAAGGACTCCTTATCAAGTTACAGGATAAATACTCTGAGCTGTTAAGAGAAAAGGCAGAATGGGCAATCCTAAAAACCAAAGGCCATTATACCAAGCAGGGTGAGAAGGCTGGACGCTTGTTAGTCCTCAGGCTCAAACAGCAAGAATCCTCAAGGTTCTTTACAACAATACAGCAAAAACCTCAAGGTCCCTTGCTAGTTCAAGCTAAAGAAATTTCCAATGAGTCCAAGCAATATTATAGGAACTTATATAGCCAAATGCACAACCAATCCCCCCCCAAACTGCAGTGGACCACTATCTGGAGTGTCTCCCTCTGCCCACTCTCACTGCAGCACAGGCTGAGGGATTTTTAATACCTTTTACGGAGGATGATAATGTTAGGGTAATTAAAAATCTCCCCTCAGATAATGCCACAGGACCCGATGGATACTCACCTAATTTCTATAAGAAATTTGCAAAGCAATTGGCCCCCTGGCTTCTGGCTGTCTTTCATAGTATGCTGAATGCTGAAGGGTTTGATCCCAGATTGCTGGAAGCCACCATTATAGTTCTACCTAAGCCTGGGAGGAACCCATCTCGTGTCTCAAGTTATCGACCCATCTCATTACTCAACTGTGATGTCAAAATTCTTGCCAAACTGTTAGCTGAATGTATCGACCGAGTACTTCTCTCTCTCATAGGCCATGACCAAGTTGGTTTCATGAGAGGACAGTCCTTGGCAGATCATGTATGTCATTTGTCTCATGTTTTCTCTGCATCCAGGGACGCCCCTCAAGCAATGGCTTTGGTCTCCCTGGATGCAGAGAAGGTTTTTGATAGAGTCGACTGGCAATTTTTGTTTAGATTCCTCCACAGATATGGATTTCCTCCCAGGTTAATTTCCTCTGCTTCAGGTGCTACATACTGGTCCTACTGCCCGCATTTTCTGTAATGGAGTACTTTCCCCTAGCTTCCCTCTAGCAGCAGGGACTAGACAGGCTTGCCCTCTCCCCCACCCCACACATTATTTTATTTGTATTTAGAACCCTTATTATTTCTATACAGATATCCCAAAGGGTAAAAGGCATTAAACTTGGATCTTCTGAAGAAAAAGTTGCAGCATATGCAGATGATATTCTCCTGCATAGTGCACATATTAAATCCTCCGTATTGAGCCTATTGCAAATAATTGACGAATATAGTTCATACTCTAATTATAAACTCAATATGGATAAAACTCCTGTTTTCCCACTTAACAATAAGTTACTTAAACAGGATGTGATGGATCTGAGCCTTACCTGGATGCCCAAAACCCTTAAATATTTAGGCTTGCAACTCTCTAAAAATAAAATCCAAATGCACAAATTGAACCGTGACACCTTGTTCAAAATTATACAACAGGATCTAAAACGGTGGCAGAATCTCCCCCTAACTTTATGGGGTGAGTAAACATAATTAAAATGAATGTTCTCCCATGTCTCTTTTATCCCCTTAACCTCTTAATTCAATGGATCCCTAAAACATGGTTCAAATCTGCCCATAACTGTCTTACAGAATGTTTATGGAAAGGGAAGCACCTGAGGTGGGCCTTCCATAAACTGGCAGCCCCAAAGACTCTGGGAAGATTGAGGATACTGCATTTTAGCATATGCCACTGGGCCAGTCAACTGAGTAAATATCTCTGGTGGGCTGCTCCGGCAAAGACTCCAGAATTGTCGGGCTACACCCGGACATGGCTCCAGGTAGAAAACAAGATGATAACTGCTGCCGGAATAGCACCTGAAGCCATGCTGTACATCAAGGTAGGAAGATTACCCCCTGACCTCTGACATACAGTAATTGGGCATTCAGTTCGCTCACATTAACAACTTTGTGCCACTTTGAAATATGCAAATATATTAGACCTAACTCAACCTATTTCTCAAAACCGGAACTTTATGTTAGGTGGGAAGATGGTCTCTCCCAACTGGTTCCCACAATTGCAACACTGCACTGCCAAAGATTTCCATACTCCTGATAATGGCTGGCTTCATACACCTGAGATACTACATAAATTCGGGCTAGCACAACGATGGGCATTTAAGGTTTATCAGATTCAACACATGCTAGTTAACTACCTCAGTACCAATTCCATGTCTAACACTACAGGTTTTTGGGTCCCTGCATGTAGAGACCTGGCACTTGCCCCACATCGTGTCTCATCTATATACGCCACTCTATACCCCAAGGTGTTTCCAGAAGTAGATTTAATTTCTAGATATTGGGTCAACCTTTATCCTCACACCATCTCTAGATGACCTAAAATCTGGGAGAACTGCCATAAATTCATCACACAGGACAGGCTAAGACTGATGCAATTGCAGATATTAAATGATATGTATATGACTCCTTATAAACTATATAAAATGGGTAGAACAGAGGCCCCGATATGTAACAGGTGTAATGCAGGAATCAGCACTCTGATCCATATGTTCTGGGAATGTTCCAAAGTCTCTCCTTTGCGGGACCTCATCAAAACAAAAATAGATCCCCTCCTGGGTTTACATGATTATTTTACCCCTGAGGTATGTCTGCTGGGGAACTTTACGTGTTTCCCATTAATGAATAGACACTATCATATATCTATTATACAGTGCAAGTCACAATAAACTGCTCCCCCAACTCACTAGTTTAGCATTTTTCAGTGAATTGCTTAATGTGTGCACTTCTCACTGCAATGAATTATAAAGAGTTGCTTAATGGTTTGTCTGTTAGCTGCCAATCAGTTGCAGCTCACTGAAAACTCTTATTCACTGCAATGCACTAATGAGTGCACACATTAAGCAACTCATAAAAATGCTGTACTTTTCAACTGGAGCCATGGCTCCAGTTCTCTAGTTGTGTGTGAAAAAAATGGAAATTCTGCCTGCCCTTCACGCTGCTTTAGCAGCTGTCACAGGGACCCAACCCCCATCTGATTGCCCCAAATAACTCCCTGGTGACTAATGGTACCCCCCATCACCTGCCTGCCAGAGGTAAAGAAAGAAAATCACCCACCCGAGTCTCGTAATACTGTATAGTACAGTACACTACTGTAGTATCCCCCCAATCACCAAATCCAAATGTGCATTTCAGAATGAATATGGTTTAAATCATAGCTACAACACTTATTTCTTTTGTCTTTTCTGTTTTCTGTCTGTTTGTGTGTGCCATATATGCACACTGCACCCCGGCGAGGAGATGGTGGTGGCGCCATGGCAGGAAGGAAAGGGGGCAGTTCTGGAGAGCAACTGGGTGCCAGGATAGTAACTGAAAGAGTTATGATCAAGACGGGAAAGTGCAAATTGCACAAAATGTCTGAGTACTGGGGCCGATTGAATGGATATTTCGATGGGAGACACAAACAGTAGTCTAATACGAAGAGAACCAGTAATTAGAAGAGCTGAAATATTTAAATGGAGTATTTCAATGTGTCTGGCATAGCGGCCCTGCTTTTACAGACTGTCGGGAAAACGGCTGTTGGTAAATCATGCTGCGGGCAGATATCAGTGATAGGCAGATAAATTCAGGCATTTTAATATCAGGCAGTTGGGAGTCGGGCTATCTAACAGATACCATCTTGAGTGCTGCACTTTTTTCTTTTTCTTTTTTTTTTTTTATTTAATATATTTTATTGACTTTACAGTGAAAATGTGGTCTAATCAGGCCAGTACATACGTAACATCAATGTTATTTTTAGTCATAGCTTGATATAAATGACAATGAGATTAACATGCTCAGTACAGTCTTTTTAACATTTAAATAACAAAACTCATTCATCCTCCCTTTCAATTTTATGCATCCCCTTCCCCCCCAGCATCTACTACTTCAGAGAGCCACTAATTTCCCTAAGGCAGGGACTCGGGAAATATTATAAACATTAGTGTTAACACTTCATCAACTCTTAGAATTTAAGGCTTCCAATCAGCCACCGACCACATCCAATGGCCCCCACTTAGTATTATAGGATTGTAATTTGTTATTCATTTTTGCTATATGCCGCTCTACCTGTAATGCCATCATAATCTCTCTATACCATTCAACCACCGATGGCATGTTAACCTCTTTCCAATGTCTGAGAATAACCGCTTTCGCAGCTGCTGATATGATGGCCATTAACGCCTTCCTCTGTTTACCCATGTCTCTAGGGAAAATATTTAGCAAACATATTTCCGGCATGAAAAAAGGCTCTAGTCCTAGTATTGGTTGTACTGAAGTACAGATTGAATTCCAGAAAGGAAGAATCTTGGGACAGGTCCATAAAACATGGTGCAAGTCATCTTCTCCAATCTCACATCTGCTACATAAAGGCAATATAGATTTTCCCATTTTATATAGCTTAGCAGGGGGTATAATACAAATTGTGTATAATATTAAATTGCTGCAACTTATATCTATCTTGTTTAATGTACCTACTGTTATCCTCCCATATTTGTTCCCAAACTCTATCCTCTCCAACCCTTAATCTCTGCCTGCAGTATATACCAATCTTGGAGGAAGCCTTTTGTCTCTGATTTGGAATTCATTATATAATTTAGACACTGGATGCTTCTGTTCTGCTAACTTTAATAAATAAGTAAATTCATACCCCTCTTCATCCTACTTTTCTGTTTTTCTCAGGTGGGCTTTTATTTAATCCCTAATCTGCAAATATTTATAAGTTTTCCCTTTTAACTCTGGAATCCGAGCACAGGCGTGTTCATACGTCAGTAACTTCCCTTGAGGAGCTAAATCTCCCAATTTTAATCCACCTAAGGATTCCAAGAATTTAGAGGGGATTGGGGCACCCTGTATTTGAACGTGCTTATTGTGCAAGATGGGCTGGTCAGGTGATTTCTGCCAGTTTACCTTTAATAGCTTCTGTACCTGGTATAAAACTTTTATTGACCACCCAATAGGTGTACTTTTAAATGAATTAGGTAGAAGTCTGAAGGAGATAAAAGGGATTGAATTTAGTGCAAGTGCACAATTACTGACCAGGTCTCTCTCAATATGAATCCATGGGGGGACATACTGATTGGAGTCTACCTTGAAGGTCGGTAGAGTCCAATGAACTAATTTACTGACATGTGACGCCATATAATATTTAAAGAAGGAGGGGAGCTCTAGGCCCCCTAACTTCTTTAATGCAGTGAGTTTCCTATATGATCGCCTTACTGCCTTCCCTTCCATATGAATTTATTAAGGATCGTTTGTAATGGACCAAACCACGCTTTTGGCAAATAAGGACTCAACATGTTCAGGGGTAAAGATCCTCGGCAATATATTCATTTGATTATTTCAATTCTGGCCCAAAGTGATAGCGTAATAAACTCCATCTATCTAAATCTTGTTTAATCATTTTAACTAGATTATTGAGGTTTTCATTTATCATTGTAGATATGTCTCGTGCAATCTTAATTCCTAAATAGAGTAACACTTTTGGCTCCCAGCACAATCCCGACTCTTTAGCCACGCTTGGGAGACATCTAGAACTAAGTGGGAAGAGCTTTGATTTAGAGATGTTGAGCTTATAGTTCAAGACCTTTGAGAACTGTGCTATTTCTTGTAGAATTGCTGGGATACTTGTATCTGGATCTTCCATATGAAGAAGCAGGTAGTCTGCATATGCAGATACCAGATACTTCTTATTACCTATTTGTATTCCCCTAATCCCCTGTACCGTAAGTAGTCTCTGAATCAAAGGTTCCAAATCTAAATTAAATAACAGTGGGGAGAGTGGGCAACCCTGTCTTGTGCCACATAGCAGAGAGGAGGGATCCGACAGTATTCCATTGCACCATACACGTGCTTTGGGAGACCTATATAACAAGCTGATCCAATTTAGGAAGCTATCTGGTAGTCCGGACCTTGACAGGGCAGCAAATAAGAAATCCCAATAAACTCTGTCGAATGCCTTTTCTGCATCCAAAGCCAACAAGGCCGATGGGGTCTGCATGTCTCGCGCATGTATAATTAAATATAGGAGTTTACGTATGTGATCACTTGATGCTCTATTACTCATGAAGCCAACCTGCACATCACTAATCATTCTAGGTATAAACAGACTAAGTCGACAAGCTAAAACCTTTGCCAGTATTTTAACATCTACATTTAGCAAGGACATCGGTCTATAATTTCCCAGGGATATTGGATCCCGTCCTGGCTTTAGAATAAGAGTTACAAGGGCCTCTAGGAAGCTATCTCCTGAAAACCCCTCATGGTACCAGTAATTGTATACTTTGGTCAATATAGGGGAGATTTCTTCTATAAAGGCCTTGTAAACATTAGTAGTAAGGCCATCTGGTCCTGGTGACTTATCCAGAGCAAGCTGTGCTACCGCTTGTTTCACCTCCCATACCTGAATGGGTGATTCCAACATGGCTACATCTTTGGGATCCAACTTCATTAAAGCTATAGAATCTAAAAAATTATTGATCTCATCTATTTTCGCCCTGTCATCCACAGGGATAGAATAAACTCTGCAGAAATAATCTTTAAACACAGACGCAATTTTCTTTGGGTCTTTAACGATAGTATCTCCTTCATTACTTTGCAGAGCTACAACATTTCTATTTGAATCCAGTTGTTTAATTCTTAATGCTAGGAGTTTCCCAGACCTATCACCGGATTCAAGGTATTTAATCTTAGTTCTTCAAAGGGCTAATTCTGCTTTCTGCAGCATAATGGAGGCGTATTGGGAATGTAATTGATGTAACTTAACCCAATCCGCCTCTGTTGATTGCTTAGTGATGGTACATTCTGTCATTCTAATGGCATTAGTAATCTCCTCTAGCCATAGCTTATCTTTTTTAGCTTTTGTGGATTTAATTCTAATGCATTCCCCCCTTATAGTACATTTCAAGGTTACCCAAACAATATCAATCTTTGAAACTGAGCCAGTATTTTGATCTAAGAAATGGGTTATAAAATTCTTAAGGTGTCCATGTATATGGGAATCCTGTAAGAGTTGGTTATTAAATCTCCACATAAGGTCTCTTGTAAAACCCGGGCTTGGCTCATATTTAATTGATACTGGGGAATGATCCGAAATAACCCTGATATGAATCTTTGCATCAATAATCAAAGGGAACCATTTACTACTTACTAACCAATAATCTATTCTAGTGCAGGTTTTGTGCGGCATTGAAAAAAAAGTGTATTGTGTTACCCCAGGATTGTTAAGTCTCCAGACATCTACGAGGTTTAGCCCTTCCATCATCTCTCTCAGAGCTATTTGTGCCGGGGATAGCCCTGCTCCTTTATTATCTGACCTGTCACCCTGTAACTGTGGAGTAATATTCCAATCGCCCCCTAGTAATATGGTCCCGGAAGATTGAGAATTTAATTTGTCCAATAGGTATAAAAATTGTGGGAATCTATGTTAGACCGTATACTGACCCTATAATGATCTGTTGTGTCATTAGAACTCCAATCAATATGATAAACTGCCCTGTGAATCCTATATTTCATTTTCCAGCTGGAAATATAATCTTTGTGAAATAAAATAATGACCCCACCTTTATTAGATGAAACCCTGCACTGAATACCTGACCAACCCAATATTTCCTGAACAAATGGACATCTTCCCTTTTGAGATGGATTTCTTGCAAACATGCCACATCACAATTAAGACTTGAGAGATGTCTTAATAAAACTTGCGTTTTACATCTATCCTGAGCCCCTTTAACATTCCGACTTACTATGTTGTTAACACCTGACATCATGATTTATATCAGATGAAAAGGTCTCATGCTACAATTTAAGTGAGGTTGAACCGGTCATATCTCTAGAAGTGGCTCACCCTTTTCCTGCAAAGTAAGTAGATGCTATCCCATCCACCCCTTTCTCCCCAGAAACACAAGTAATCCCACAAAGTCAAACAACCCCCCCCCAGTTCTAACAACTGCTCTACTACACCAAACTGTCATGTGACTCTTATCAACCCAGCAGAAAGTCTACCCACTCCTCTGTCCCCAGTTCTACAACCTAGAGTATATTAACACTTTATATCCTTGCCCCTCGTATGATTTAACATGGAATTTGCCATATTAAAAAAAAAAAATTATATGTCTTTATTTAAAAAAAAACATTAATTACCCTTTTCATACAGGGACTCATTCCTTTGAGCGGAACTAACAAATTAGAACCTAACAAACAAATCACTTCGCCATCTATTGTACTTAAATTCTAGTGACAGTAATCCTACCGCAATTGTGGAGCTAGGAAACTACTTCGTTAGCCTTTATCCCCTCTAGTGGAAATTGTCGAATACTGCACTACAAGAATCATAAAACAGAACCACTGCTCATAAATTGCAAATTTCAGATACTCCAACTGGTTATTAAATTGAAATAGCCCCTTAGGACCATATAATCACTGTCATTTATATTAACCCAGGTTGCAGCCTTTCTATACCTCCCCGACTAAGATTGCCCTATTACAAATTGCTTCCATTTTTAAAATAAACCAGTGCCTGTCTGTCCCTACTACTAGTCAGAAACAGAACAGGGCATATCATATGTAGTGCTTAGACCTGCACATCAGTCAGGTCTATGCCTTGCTGCGATATATGACACTGCACCCGGACTATGTTGTTAAGAAACTTTCAGTACTTTGAGTCGAACTGCTTTACACTATTCTCCAATATTGGCACACCCTGATCAGTCTAGATTTCAATGGTTAGATTTTGTCCACAGTCGCAGTATTCTTTTGTAGAAAACCTCTCCATAACTAGATTTCCAGGTACCAGTTTCTATTAATCACGTCCTTATAAGAGGATTCACTATTACCATACTGCATTGATTTCCCGAGTAGAACTTTTCTGGGCCATTACTCTTATTATTCTACCCAGAATGTTAATACTCAGCATGGCCAATTACTCCTGTAGTATTAAGTACTATGACGAGATCGTCACCCCCTCTAGTGTTGCCACACGTCTATCGAGTCTCTCATTTTAGTCTCAAATAACCGATAAAGGATTATTTTAAACTGCAAGTGAAGATCAAAGAATGACTCATAGCCTGGGGCTGTTTGGATATTGATTGGGACTGGCCCTTCACTGTGGATGTCGATATTATTATCGAACTCAATGGTGCGATGCATTTAAATCATGATTCTAGGGTTTCACCACTTTACCATTTGGCCTCCAATGCAATCATTATAGATTTTCAGGTCTGTGACACGCTTTCTGCTGCTTATTGTTTCACCGCGCGCAACTGTCCCAGACCCTATATGAGAATATGTTCAGACACAATGGGATAGCGCAGGAGACTATTTAATCTTGTTTAGGTTCTTTCTCTGTACAGTGCACTTGGTTCCAAGTCCACCACTTGTTAGACACCCATGATGACCACTACATAATCGTACAGACATTAGGAGCATTCTCTATATTGCATTTTAAACACCGATAGCCAGTTCTAATTTCTCTTGAGTCACCATTTAGTGGGGAAGCGACAACGATCGCCCAATTCCTAGGTCTGAGCTGGAGTGGAGAATATCTATGTCATTTGACAAACATGTTGTCTCTCTTCTGTTGTCCAGTCGAGTGAAGATGGAAATGCATCAACTAGTAACACAGGCATTACAAGCTGGCTAATCTGCCCCTTCTCACTTTATCAGTTTAAGGATGGATCTATCGGGGGAATTATTACATGTCGGGCTATTCAGTGTGTTTCTTCCATATAAGATTAATATCTGAAGGATCCGGATGAGTTGTACTCCCGTTCTTCTTCGGGGGGGGTGCATACAAACCTATCCATTAAGCAACCACATTTTTCTCTGTTGGGGGGAGGCTCTCGGCGAGGTAGAAGACTGCTTTAAAAGGTTATCAATGAAGACATCGCAGAGCATTAGTCAGCGAGCATCTGAGTTTACCAAATCAAAATGTATCATGTATCCTTCTTTGCCTTTGTTGACAGCATACTGGAGATCCAACGCGCTTATTTAAACAGGTCTGGCAAGGACTCTTTAAGCTGGTGTCGTGCTATTTCAACAGTTTCATAAGACTGCCACTGATCCCTCATTTTTACATGTAAAACAGCTGGGTATTTTACACGATACTGGGTTTCGGCTGCAATTAGTTTCGAAACTATAGGGTGTAACTCCTGACGCTTCAGTCGCACGGAATGTGGCAGATCATGTGTTACCCTGATTCGCTTGCCTTCCCAGGAAACTTCTTGTAAGGTTCTAACTTTACTTAAAATGTGCTGCTTGTCCAAATAATTCAGTGGTTTAAAAATAATTGGTCTGGGCTGTGCACCAGCAGGAAGGGGAGGGCAAAGAGATCTGTGTGCCCGCTTAGCTATATAACATGAGCCGCTCAGGGATGGGCCCGCTATTCTTTCAGAGTTTCTGAGTGAACAAGACTGGCGATGTCCCTTCTTTTTTCTCCGGAATGCCAAAAATAATTAAATTACTTCTTCTGCTTCTCCACTCCAGATCTTCAATTTTATCCTCTATCTTCTTAATTCTTTTACCCGTGGAGACTCGGTCCGATTCATATTTATCCAGCCTAGTCTCTGCTGACTTAATTTTGACTTCATTGTCTCCAACTTTGGTATTTAAGGACTCCAGCGATGATCTAAAGCTCTGTATTTCAGTTGAGATTTCTTCTATCGAGTTTTGTAATGGTGCTATTATTTCTAAAAAACGTTCCTCCGTGAGGGCAGGAGACTCTGCTGTTGATTTAGTAACTCCCTGCCGAGGGTGCTTTGCGGCCTGTTCTTTTTCTGGCGATGGAGGTGGTGTATGTTTGGCAGATTGTTTCTTGATAAATGCATCCATTTTCCGTAGTTTTAAAACAAAAAAGACTTTCTTAATGAGCTGAACTAGCAGATTTATCACAAGGTACTTGAATTAGGTCGAATCAAGGGCTGTAATCTGGGCTGGGAGTGGAGCTAGACGAGAAGCTGCTTTCCTCTAGGCTGCCATCACGTGACCCCCCCCTGTACTTTTTTCTTAAATTCCTGGTGGTCTAGTGGTCCCTCCTGCAACCCTCCCATCCCAACAGATAACATCCCACACCGCTGTCCCTATCCCCAAAGGGAGAAGACCACCAGCACAGCCCTTCTCTCCTCCACAGCTGGCAGCCTGCTGAGAAGTTAATGAATGAGCGCATGCTGGCTGTGCACGCACTCATTCATTAACTTCCCAGTGGGCTGCCGGCCATGGAGGAGAGGACGGCCGTGCCGGTGGTCTGCTCCTTTTGGGGATGAGGAGAGCAGCGTGGGATATCACAGTACCTTTCAGGATGGGGAGAGGCTGCGCCTGTGGGAGGGACCACTAGATCACCAGGAAATTAAGTAAAATGTACAGCATTGAAGATTGGGATTGGGGGAGGTTACTACTGTACTGTACTGCACCTGTACCACTAGACCACCAGGGAAAACAAATATATTTTACATTACTTTAAGGGTGATTGAGATGGTACCAACTGGGGATCGGGGGTTGGCTGCGTACAGTACTGTACAGTACATGCATCTACTGTACAAGTACTGTACATCCGATCTGCCATTCTCTCAGAGGTGACTTGCTGTACTGTACTGTTGGTCAGCAAGTAAAATATACGTTAAACATACGGTACAGTACAGTACCGTACTGAATAAATGATATACTGTACAGTACAGTAATCAGTGAGTGAGTGAGGCATGGGACAGTGGCATAGGCAGTCAAGTTCAAAGCTAAGCGAGAGGCAAGATGGCGGATACTGTAGTGCTGGAATTATGTACAGCACAGTACTTCACTGTAAATGCATTTGGTAAAATGCATTACATGACCATTGCCGTGGGAGCTGAAGTGAATTGCATAGTGGCTGGAACTGCATTGCATGTGAGCTGATGACTAGCTAAAAAAA
Organism: Neoceratodus forsteri; assembly: GCA_016271365.2. Classification (NCBI taxonomy): domain Eukaryota; kingdom Metazoa; phylum Chordata; order Ceratodontiformes; family Ceratodontidae; genus Neoceratodus; species Neoceratodus forsteri. The sequence goes on along the minus strand of CM057455.1, from coordinate 757,812,770 downwards.
GAGTTTGTGTTTTTTAGCATTTAGAATTGCCACTGCATTAGCAGCACAAAAAAACAATGCAAGAGCAGTGAGCTTAAGGAACAGTTTAATGTGACTTGTACTGTAGCTCTGTCGGTTAAGAAAGTAGTGCTTTGGCACTGGCGTGACTCCTCCCAGCTCTTATATTTGGAATGGATCCAAGAGCTCCTTCACAACCTTCATATTGAGAAAATGATGGCTAGCCTCTCAAATCGAATGGGGTCCTACAAAAAGAGATGGGAATTGCTGCATGCTCTTTATTCTCTGTAAAACCTTAGACGCGACTCCTATTAATGGCTAGATCATTCACTCTGTATACCTCCATAAATCAATGGCATTTGATGACTTTTGGGTGGGATGGAAGTGGGGGGGTGTTGGAAGGGAGTGGGAGGTGGGGAGAGGGAGGGGGAAACATACTCTTGTATCCTGTCTGTGCATATCTGATGTAAGTTGTCTGCTTTTTAGAAAAAAAACTTTCAATTTAAAAAAAAAAAAATATATCTTCTCCTTGTAAAAATCTTTGGCACCATCCTGCCATACAGTATTACCATTTAATACTTATGAGAATCACATATAACGTATGTTTATTCCAAGTTATTCAAGGTCCTGACAGCTGACCATATACTAATAATTCATAAGTCATTTTTCCAAACACAGTCACGTTCCATAAGGCATCTGACCTGTGCCTTCCTTTCCCTGCAACAAAGGCCTAATATTAGTGTAGAAAAAATTCCCAAATAGGAATACTAGAGGATCGATCAATCATATCCAAACCCCTTCCTTACCAGATCTGTATGTGTGGCTCCTTTTAAGGTGGTTCAACCGGCTGCCCCATAGAAGTTGGGGAAAAAATACTCAATACTTTTGTATGCATCTCAAAAGGCACAGGAAATATATGAGAAAGATACAACAGAGTTGGCATTACATATACATGCATTAAATAAATGTATTTTTTCCTGGTCATCCTCCAGGCTTTCCATTTAGACACTTTTTTTTTTATTCAATGTATTTTAATTACATTGCCACATTACAATGAAGTTAAGACCTTGACCAGGCCTTTACAGGAAATAAACAAGCATTTATCCCAATCATTTGTATACTAGAGGCCTATACTATATAAATGGACAATTGCAGCATTGTCTTTTAACATTACCTACTTAAACAACATTCTCTAATCCTCACCCTAATCCCTTACCCCCCCTCCCAATATACATTTATTTATAGAAAGGACCACAAACATTCCTTGTAAGACTCTAAAGGTTACCCAGGTTAAGGAATACCTTTCCACCTTGGTATATTAAGTTTTCCAAGTAACTAAAACAGCGTCTAGGAGGCCCCATTTGGTGTTATATGAATGTACCCTATTGTTCATCTTCGCTTTATGTAATTTCAGCTGCAAGGCAAGCATAATTTCCTTGTACCATTCAATAACTGAAGGTGCTGACACATTTATCTAGTGTCGCAGGATAATCGCCTTAGCTGCAGCTGAAATAATAGCCACGTATGCTTTCTTCTGCTTACTCATGTCCCTGGGAAAATGATTCATCAAACAGATTTCAGGTGTGAAAAAAATAATCCAATCCCACGATAGAGTGTAACGATTCCTGAATTGCTTTCCATACAGTAAAGGTTGAATTTTAGGGCATACCCATAACATGTGGTATAAATCCCCATTATCAGTACTACATCTATAACATTTAGAAGATGCTAACCATTTAGACCCTTTTAACTGTGCCGCATCAAATGCAATGCTCCAGTTAAGCTGTGCAGACTCTTTCATCCCAAAAAATATACCTAAAATCTTCACATCTTTCTTTACCACAGGAATAACAAACTCTGACTCTAATGCCACTTCTCCTAGTGCTAAAACAGTACTCTTTTTTTAAATTAATCTGAATTCCTGTATATTCCTTATTATCTGGAAAGACCTGAAGAGCTGGTACACCTGAATCTAGCGTGTCCACTGCCACTACACCGAAGGGCTTACTCTGCATTCACAGGTGTCTGCCATCATCAAATCCTCTTTCTATCATCTGAGGAATATCTCCAGGATTAAGCACCTTGTTCTGTCCAGCGATCTTCCTACGCTGGTCCATGCCTTTGTGTCCTTGCACTTGGACTATTACAATTCCCTTTACCCAGGGCTACCTGGGGTGGAAATCCACCACCTGCAGCTGGTGCAGAATGCAGCGGCCTAACTTTTGACAGGAACCTCTTGGTCCAGGCATACTTCGCCGGTGCTGCGAGGACTATACTGGCTGCCAGTACAGTGGCAGATCACCTTTAAAGTCAGTCTTCTGACTTTTAAAGCCCTACATGGACTGGACCCAGACTATTTGAAAGAGCTCCTGGTTCCTTACTGCCCTGGGCGATTGCTCCACTCAGCTGATGAGGAGTTACTAGAGATCCCAAGGGTGTGTTTAAAATCTTCTGGGGTCCAGGCATTTATGTTTGTGGCCCCTACCCTCTGGAATACTCCACCCCATTGGTTTCAGGAGTGCGCAGCTGTGGAGGGATTTAAACAGGCCTTGAAAACTTATTTGTGGAGGCAAGCGTTTGGGGGTTAATTTCCTTTTCTGACTGTATTAGTTGTTTTATTGCTGTTTTATATTGTTAGGACACTGAGCTGTATGATGTGTTTTAAATTTTGTTCAGCGCCTTGGTTTTTGAAAGGCATCATAAAAATAAAGCTTATTATTGTTATTATTACTATTACACAATCATCTTCATATGCAGTGACTTTATTATAACGAAAACCATCCTTATGTACAATTGTCCCTATCCTGTTATCTGTCTCTGTTTTTCTCATCAAGGGATCTAAACAAAATATATACAACAGAGGGCTAACGGGGCACCCCTGTCAAACACCATTGTACACATACATAGATATTCCCAGGTGCCCATTTATCATTGGTCTTACTTGTGTTTCTTTATACAATACCTTCATGATTTTAACAAAGGACTCTGGGATGCCATACAAAGCCAGAGATTCCCATATATACTCATGTTTTATTGCATCAAATGCCTTTTCTTGATCCACAGAAAGTAAGTACCCTTCTAACTTCATTTCTAGCCCCTGTTCCATAATTTCTCTGATATAAATCAGATTCTGTGCAATTGATCTCTCTGGGACAGCAGAGGTCTGTGTCTCTAGTATCAAATATTGAGCTACTTTGCCCAACCTCTGTGTCACCAATTTTGCTAAGATCTTATAATCAGCTGCTAGCAGACTAATGGGCCACCAATTAGTGATTTCTGATTTATCACCAGATTTAAATAGGAATACCATAATCCCTTCTTTCATTGACTCTCCCAAATTTCCAGATTGAAGAGTGGCTGAGAAAATATCTGCCAAAATGGGGGCCATGTAATCTACTAAAGTTTTATAAAAATTATTTGAAATCCCATCTTTGCCTAGTATAGTTTTTGTGGTTAATGTCATAATAGCATCATTGACTTCTTCTGTAGAAAAAGGCTTTAATAAGGCACTAACATCTTTATCTGTGACTTGAAGAAAGGACATGTCGTCAAAAGGTTTTTGTGTGTCTCTATTGTAACCTTTTAGAACTTGTCTTTCACATAATTTTGCACAATCCTTTGCATCGAGGTTATATCAGTTTTTAACTCCCCTGAGTCATGTCTTAAGAAGGTCTTGATCTTTTCGCCTTCTCTGTCTCTTGCTGTATCATAGGGGTTAACCTGCATTTTATTCCCTTGGGTATTATATTGCTGGCCTAAATCACACATATATTCTGCTTCATACTGGTATGCAAACATTTCGGTTTTAATGTTATTAATGTCATCACTAATATCTTTTCCTGTTTCTCTCATTCAAGTTAATAATTGTAAATAGCTTGCCCTTAGCCCTAAATATTTAATTTAAGACTGTCTCACTATTTTGCTAGATACTTGCTGCATCAAAATTTTGATGTCTTGTTTTGTATCTTCCCACCAACAAACTGGATCATCATACAAAAACCTGATGTCATATATTGCTTCCAGAAGCAGATAGATTTCCTGCTGTATGAAATCCTCCTTCAATAATGAAATATTCATTTTCCAGAACTCTCAACCCATGTTAACTTGATGTACCTCTCCTGTCCCTACTTTTACTGCTAAGTGATCGGAGGTGGTCAAAGGAACTACTGAAACATCACGTGCCCCTGTTCTTCTTCCCAAAAACCAAAAATCAATTCTTGTTGAAAGCTTTCCTTTATAGAAGGTATGTACTGGTATTTTACTTAAAATCTGATAAATATCCTGAAGTCCTGATTTATCTAAAACATCTCATAAACATTTGGCATCACAAAAGATTTTCTTTGTCCTTCTTCCCCAATCTCTTTTGTCCAATCCACAGTTGAAATCCCTTCCCCACAACATAAGTTTTGATGAATTAAAGAAAGGCTCTATACCTCGAAGGAGGTGTGTCCTTTCTGCTTTCATTTAAGGAGCATATACATTTATTAACCGATATGCTATCCCATTCTTCACAACATCTAAAATTAGACATCTCCCTGGTCACAAATCTATCACCTTTAAGACAGTTATAGGTTCCCCTGTAAGCAAAATCCCTACTCCTGTACACTCCTCATCCCCTATGGACCATAGAGATGGACCCCACCTTCAGTCTGTCTTTGTTTTTTTAATGTCTGTAATTATGTGTAAACGTGTATCTTGCACAAATAAAATATGCCCCCCTTCTGCCTGTAAGGTGGCAAATGTAACCTGTCTTTTCTGGTCAGATTTTATGCTGTTAGCATTTGCTGTAAGGATGGAAAACCCCATCAGGTTATATATAAAACGAGCACACTCTAACCATCATGTAAGACTATAAACCATGATCTTTTCTTCCTATTTTTCTTAGGCTTTGGTTTCTCCCCTGGGGTAAATCCACCACTACATCCATCTATGATGATGCAAAGGAAGAAACGTCTGATTTCCCTTCAGTTTCTTCTACATCAGTTAGGACCTCATATGGGTTATGCATGGTCAAGGGTTCTGTGCCCTCTGTCAGGGACACCCCTCCCGTATGTCTCCCTGAGATTTTGGAGCAGGTGACTCTCTGAAAAGGGGGTCCCTCCAACTGCACAGAGGGAGGCATCTCTGCCACCCTTGGAACCTCAGATTCCTGTACCTGAGATTCTTTGTTTTGAGACGATAGAGGATCTACCATTTCCTACTCCTTTTAAGGGGGCTGGGGAATGGAGGGCTGAACAGCTGACTCCTTTCTACTACCTGAGGCTACTTCTTGGAACTCTGGGAGAGGTGTAGGTACAGGTGCTGCTCTTGGGGTAGAACAGCTGGCAAATTTACACTATGTCTATTCCCCCACCTCTCACTAGGGGGCACCAAACCTGCAGCCACAACTTGTTCTTCAAACCTTAAATGTTCTTTCTGAGCCTCTGCAATGTATACATCATGTTCTGCCCTCAAAGCTTGATCAATGCTGTTAAGAGAGGCCCACAAACAATTGCGGAACATATGACCCACCTCTGCACAGAGGTTGCAACATATGGGTTGCGTGCATTGTGTGCTAATGTGGCCCATGACCCCACATAAATCACATTTTTGTTTAGCACAAGCATTACTCAAGTGTCCTACATCACCACATCGATAGCATGCCCAGGGCTGCCCTGGATAAAAAAGAACACCTCTGTCTCACCCCAAAACAAAACAATTTGGCAAATGCTTAGTAACCCTCTCTTCCTGGTGCAAAGTCAATTTATATTTCCATCCCCCTCATTCACAGATGTTTTTTGTCCAGAATAGGTTCTGGGTATCCTTGGATGGAACAGTGTTGTTTTAGTCAATAGGTAATGTCTGCTACGTTCACTCCCTCATTCCAGAAAATTATTGTGATCTTTTTAAAAGTTGGCCGAGTTAAGGGTATAGCCATGAAAGGTTCCTATAAAGAAGTGCTATTTAATAGCTGGTATTGTTTCCAGAATCTTTCGAAGCCAGCCGGATGCTTAAAGCTTATATCAAAAATAGTATCCCCAGGCTTGGGTATGAGGGCATAAATCTCATACGCATAATATTTCATGCTGTTTTTAAGTAAGGCACATCCCACAAAGAGTCTATCTGGGATATCCTGCAGTGACCCCCTGTATTTCAAATGCACAGCATTTCACCTAGCAGCTGGCTCAGATGACAATAACACTCTCTCTGGGCATAGTCACTCCATGACATTTATGTTCCATACATTAGAGCAAGGAGCATCATTTTCAGCTGTACGGGGTGCCTTGTTTACAGAGAGTACCTTCTCCCCCTGTGCCCCTATTGCATTTGGTATCATATCCACTGTTGGGCCCCCATGCTCCTCGTTCTCAATCATTTCTATGTTTACTTCAGGTGTGTCCTCTATTTTGCCTTCCAAGTTTTTAATGGCATTCAGGACATTGTTATCTGGGTTTGTACTATTGGAAGCAAGTAGTTTTGCTGTAGAAGATTGTACTTGTCCAGGTGTAAATTGTGAGAAGGAGCCCTCATTTTGCTGAGATATAGTCGCCACCATTAGATTAGCAGGCAAAGGGCTGTCTGACCCCCAAATGCTTGAGGTAGGTTTGCATCCCAACTGGTTCCTGTAAAGTCTTTAGTCTATCCAGCTGTTTTTAAAGCCTCCACAACCCACCCAGGAGTGTCTTGTGTGAGGCCTGAAGCCAGTTCAGTCTTGGTGACAGAGGCTTGCCATTCATCTGGGAGTTTTGTCCCTTTAGTGGGAGCTCTCCCTTTTACTTTTTCTCTCTGATCCCCTTTTTTCTTTGGGCTTCCAGAGGATGTCCCAATGGAAAATGTCACTGCCAGCAAAACCACAGCAGAGCTAGTGCTCAATGCTGTCCCGGTACTGGATGTTTCAGTTATAGCCTGCCCCACAGGTTTCTGTGTCTGTTTTTCTCTTTGCTCAAAATTAGCTTCTTTTATCATTCCCGCTACATCAGATGCATCCTGTTTATTTTGTACAGTACCTGGGCAAGAATCAGGAGCACCCCGATCCTCTATCTCTTCTGCTTGCACCTCCCTTGTTACTTTCAGCTGGCCATTTTCCAAATGATTTCCTGAGTGTGCTTGGTCCATCGGCAAAGCGCTACCTCGCAACACTAATTCCCTCTGTAAACATTCCTTCCATTTCTGAAAGTGCTGCTCTTCCTCCTGTATTAGCTCCTGGAGCTCCTTTGTGGATAACGACATTGCATCTTTTCTGTCCTATCCCAGAGCCAGTTTCTCACTGTCGGTAGGTAAATGAGTTTCCATATCTTGAGGTTCCTCTGATGCCAAAACAAAACCATCCTCCATGTTGGTCTCTGATAGTGCAGAGGCCGAGGAGGAGACCTGCTCCCCAGCCCCTCCTGCATCCATGCAGCTCGTCGATCAAGTAGGATTAGCCATTCCAGCACCAGCCTCTGCACCCCCTACTGACAAGAGTAGGAGAACATTTATTGTGAAATCAAAACCATTCAAAAATCTATACAACAAAGTAACACTACAAATTCATGAAATCAGGTAAGTACAATGAATCCAACAATAAATAAAAAGAAAACAATACAGAGTGTTCATAACTTAAGTCACAGCTGTATCAGAGTTTGCTACCCAAGGAAGGTGCTTCCAAAGTTCCCAATAGTTCATTTTGTGGAAGAATGATGTTTTCTTTATACTACACAGTTTGCAAATATTTTATCATGTTTCCTTTTAATTCTTGATATGACCTTTCTTGTTGTAATGTAAATACACATCTACCCATCCAGATATGCCACTTTATAACTATAAAAATTAAACAGAGTGTACTTTTATGCCATTTGTCCCATGACTTGTTAAAGAATCCATATATTACATTTTGGTAAGTTACAGTTTGGAAGAGTTGTTCCAACCACTGCAAAGCTAAGTACTTCCAAAGGTTTTCTATAAATGAACATGTGAAAAATGTTCTAGGGTTTCTAGGTGTTGGACACATTGTGGCAACTACATATTCTTTCTGTAAGCTGTTTATGTTTGTGATTAGCTTTTACATTCAGCTTTTCATGACATGTAAGCCAGTGCATGTCCCACATGTGAGATGATATTCTAGGATTGCCTAGTGAAGATTTCAATGGAGGAAGAGATGGTTCTGGGCATTTTTCAAAAATGTTGTCTACTGTACATATAGTTTCTAGTAACATTTGGTATAGCCCTTTTCTATTAAGGGTTATAATGGTATGGGCTGTCACCTTACATTGTCTTAGTCTCATGAAAGTATCTTTCATGTAACAGGATATCAATAATAGTATTGTTTACTATTTTAAAGTGTTGGCCTCCCATTGTAAAAACCATTGTTGGCATGTATCAAATAACCGTGCCTCCCACCCTCTCTTCCAATTTAACAACAATGGTTTAATATTAGAGATCAGGAAAATTGCTATTAAAAAAAGGATTGGGTTTACCATATTGACACCGCCTTTATTCAGGGGTAGGTACATGATATTTCTTTTAATTGGGTAGAGCCTACTCCCCCATAATGCCTGAAAGAATAATCCCAGTGGTTTGGTTTCCATGACCCAGGAGGTGGAAAAACTGTACTGATGTAAAGAAAGATGGGCAGTAAATATGTTCTAATAAGGTACACCCTTCCCCCCCCCACCTTCCACCTCTTCCAGTTGTCTGCCTTCTGTTTCCCTATTTTAAATTTCATGTCACAATTTACTACGTCCATATCCGGTACACCGTATTGAATTCCTAAAATTGTAATTGGTCCTGAGCTTATTTTTATTCTATTAACTAATAGTTGGGGTTCTTGACTAGTGTGCAGATGATACCCTATACTTTTATCTGTGTTCAAGGATGCCCCTGAAATGTTTCCAAATTGTTTGCACTGGTGTATGGCTTCTATAATGGAAGGTGTATTTGCTACTAAAAGACATACGTCATCCACATATGTTAATGCTTTATGCAGGGTTAAGCTGGGGCTGTTACTAAGTGGAGATATGTTTTGTGCCCTATTTATTTTTCTATGTAATGGGTCTATGAAAAAGACATAGAATGGAGCTTAGTGGGCACCCCTGCCTCACACCTCTTTTAATGTGTATCATGGGCCCTTTCCAGCCATTAATTAGTGGGATCACCATGGCGGTTCTATATAATCCTTTGATCCAAGCTAGCAGAATTGGTGGTACATGATATTGTTTTAGGACTTTCCATAGAAATTTGTGATTAACAGAACTGAAGACTCTTTTTTTGTCTAAGGAGACCACATATCCCTGTGTAGATCACCTATTGCTATGTTCCATTACTTCACAAAAGAATATAAGGTGGTCTGTTATCTGCCTGCAACAGATCATGTTTGGGCCTCTGATATGACATAGGGGGCTATCTGCAACAATCTTTTGCTGAGTATTTTTGTTAAAATTTTAGTTAGTTTGTTTTTGACCGGGTAAGTGCACTAGACAAATCCTGCCTATTTTCAGGCACGACCTGGGGGAGCAGGATACAGATAAATGCCAACTGACCTTGAACCAGATTAAGCTGTTGGTGGTATTTTCAGTGAATGAGGGAAATTTGGCCAGGACACCAAGCAAATGCCCATACTCTTTTTGATAAGTGCCATGGGATTTTTAACATCCACCTGAACTACCAACAATCCAGGCAGATGGGAACTTGGTTTAATGTATCATCTGAAAGACAGCACCTCCGAAGTGCTACCTACTGAGCCACTGACACTGACACTTTAAAGTCTGTGTTGAGCATACTTATGGGTCTCCAGTTGGCTAAGTGGGGTTTGTCCCCTTTCTTGTGTAAGTAAATAAGAGTGCCCATGATCATATGTAGTGGGGTTTCATTTACTTGTAGTAAATAGTTATATGTTTGGGTTAGTTCAGGAACTAAGTCTGGGCCTAATTTTTTGTATAATTCATTTGATAAACCATCTGGGCCTGACGTCGTACCAGTTTTAAGGGTAGAGATTGCCTCCACAACTTCAGTTTCTTTAATTAGTGTGCTGATTTGTTTTAGTATCTCTAAAGGAGGCTCTGGAATATGAAGATTCAGGAAAGCTGGTTTTGTTTGTGTCTGTTCTGTTAGTAATGGGCCATACAAATCTGCTGTGTATATTGCCACTACACATAATATATCCTTTTTTTTGGTAATACAAATTGCCCTGATCATCAGCAAGGCAGTTTATTTCTTTTTTATTTATTTTTTGTGTGCAGTATTCAAAGGGGCAAACTAACGCGGCCGGGCCAGATGTTCCAAATTGTTGTTGTTGATATAAGGTGCATGATTTCTGACTATGAAATTGTAGTAATTCTTTCTTAATTAGCTGGATTTGCTGTGATAAATCTTGAATAGTATTATATGAGACTGTATAGTTTTTGTAAATGATGGGACAGATTCTAGAAGGGTTACGCCTGGTGTAACAGCAGTTGCACCAAGAAGAATGGCGCATGTAGCAACTTAGGCCAGCAGTTACGACATGTGCAGTTCTACAAAGTGGCCTGCGACATGTCATAGGCCACTTGCACTGAGCAGCAGTTACGCCGCATAAATCCTCTGCGACATGGCACTAGGGGCTTTACAGCAGCAGTTGCGCCCCATTCTAGAAGTGCAGCTACAAAGTCCCCACATCGGGTTTCTACAAGAACCCCCAGAGGAGATCTGGCAACGTAAGTTATACCAGCATTTAGCTGGTATAACTTACGAACACCTCCAGGGGTCCTGTAGACCAGTCAGCTGTCCAGCGGACAGTGCACAGTTTCCCTCACCCCCCATGCCCAGCACACCCCAGCAGGGCACCACAGAGCTACCAATACCCCCAGACCCCCAATACAGCTGATAGCAGAAGCACCACAGGGCGGCGCTGCCATCCCCAACCCGTGCCCCAAAACGTGAGTCACCCGTGCATATGCGACAATAATCTAGCCCTGGTAGTCTAGTGGCCCCCCCGAACTGTACATTAAAAACATAAAGAAATATCCCCATTTCCTTGGTAGTCTAGTGCCCCACCGAACTGTACAGTAATATAATAAATAATGATCCTGTTATCCTGGCAGTCTAGTGGCCCCCCACCCAGCCATGCCAGCCCACCCAGAACCACCCCACCCATCCCCAGCTGGCAACTGGAACAGCCCACCTCTCACCCCCATGGCCAGCCGCCGACTTAGTGCAGTATTAGTGCTACTGCACAGAGGCACTCAGAAATTAATCCATAGTTTCTATGGGTTGAACATTTTGATGATCAACAAAGTCTGCAGGCATTGGAATTCAGATTGGGGATGCCCCTGACTGCCAAGTGCCTGTGTTATTCTCTTTTTCCCAGCCAGCGGCCTGTAAAGCATTTTCCACAGACCAGGTAGTTTGTTTTGCAGTTTCTTTTTCAACCATATCGGGTCATCGTAGGATAGCCTCCTCAGAGGCTATTTTTGCCATGCCAGGCATTTTTCCACGTTGATTCTCAGTAGATAAATTAGGATTATTTACCATGTCTCTTTGTAGATCTGTAGAAGCGGCCATCACTATGCATTCTGCAGCTGTTACAGCATCCGCCCAGTCAAGCTTCATTCCTTTTGATGTTGTTTCATCAGCCAGCAGCTGTTCAGCACTGACATAATGCCTTTGGCTATCATGCTGCAGCTGTCATAGTCTCTTTCGCAGAGTCATTTCTTTGAAGAGATAGTTTCTGTCTTCAACCACCATTTGCTGTTTGATTTTCTCTGTTTCAGACTGTATTGGTCCTGGTGCTTGCGTGTCTGTCATTTTTGTGCTAGTTTCCACATATTATACTGTTGACTCATCACCTGAAAAAGTTTCAGAAAGGTCTGCTGCTATTTCCACATCTCAGACTCTCTCTCCAGCATTCCCAACAAGTTCATACTCAGGTATGGCATTTTCGGTTCTTTCTTTCCCCTGTGGGTCTGCTTCTGATGTTTTCCCCATTTCTGTGATCTCTGCAGAGTTCGAGATGGGAGAGGAGACCTGCTACCCCACTTCCATGTCTTTCACCTCCAATCCAGGATCCGCCATCTTGGCTAGCAGCCAAGACTTGCTCACAGGAAGCAAGACACCCCGCAGGCACAGTAGGGGAATTTCCCCGGTGCCCTGGCCAAATTTCACCCATTTATTAAAATGCCACAAACAGCTTAATCTGGTTCTCTATGTCAGTTTGCAACTGTATCTTCCCCCTCTCCCCTGGGATGAGGCTAAAGATAGGCAGAATTGCCTAGTCCTCTTTTCCCAGTCAACTAAAACTAACTAACTAAACTAGTTAGGGACACTAAATCATGATGAACGTTTTTGAAGAAGAGGTTACCTCTGCTCAGTTACCCTGCAGAAGTATGAGTCATGCCTTCCTGCAAAAAATGGAGACAGTTGCCCATAAACAGGGTAATGCCAAGTGAAATCTTCCATAAAAAGAAATGATGGAGAAAGAAAAAGTCTAAAGGACCTATTTGTAAAATACGAGAGGCTGTCAGTTACATAGTTGAATTTACATTATAACCATTTAACATTAAAGGAGTACTTGTAAGAAGCACATATCCCACTTGGACTTAGATTTGACAAAATTCCAACTTTGGGCTTTGAATGGGAGGAAATCAAGGACAGATGCGAAAGGGCTCTTACATAATGCTCTCAATGCCTGACTGAGACTATGACTGATGATGGCCAGTACAGATCTGAAGTGACTCAGTATGAAATAGCAAAGGTACAGGAGGAACATTTGAAATTTAAATCACATAAAAATTTTAAAAAACTGAGTAGAAAATCAACTGAAAAACTAACAGCCCTTCAGACTGAAGTAATTAAAGGAAAAAAAAACAAAAGATTAGAAGGCATGAAGGGGGCTATTTACTGAAGGAGGACTTTAAATGGGATAGAATAAGTTAAATAAAACCAAGAGGAAGGTCATGTAGTAGATCTCACCAGTGGAACTGGCTATGCAGGAACCACGCATGGACACCAGGAGGGACTAAAATCACTGGGAGTCAGGAGCCACCTCAAGTCCACAAACATCCAAGAAAGTTACTTTTCTAGAATAGATACAAAGACAGGAAACAAACAGTGGGGCCTGTGCAAGAAGCATATACACCGCACATACATGGCATGTAGGCTACCATACGTCTAACTGCCATGCATCCAGGGTTCCATCAGACCCCAACGGCATTCACAAAAACAGCTCAGTCCCCTTACACACCAGATCCCCCCATCCATTTATATCAATGCATGTGTGAACTGACAGGGGGAGTGACAAGGAGGTTGTGCTACATTCTGGGCCATTCACTAAGGTGCGGCATGCCAGTGGAGGGAGGTGCAGCTATGTGGCAGGGACCCTGCTGTAGCTACTATGCACCCGCTCCATCCCATAGTGGCTGGCCACAGTGGGGCAACAAAAAAAAACCTGCTATGCTTCCACAGCCCTACAGACTTGCAGTGAGGACTAGGCAACCATGAGGACACTAGCCCAGTATCATGTCCCTTTCAGGGATTATGGGACCCACCATCTCCCACAATCCCCTGCTCTATATGGAGCAGGAGATCCAATTGGCCAGCATGGTGAGCATCCAATTGGATGCCTGCTAGTGTCCCCCACTCCACCAGTGCCCTGTCCCCGATTACTGCTGTGCTCCTACGTGGCCACAGGGAGGGGGCCACAGATGGGTGGAGCAGGTACATGAATGGTGCATGCTGCATGTCTGTCCAGAGGTGCAGGCTGGCATGGCCTTGGCATGTGAGGCTGACAATTATGCACAGGCCTCATTATGACTAAAACCAAGAACAAACAGTAACAACAACAAAATCAAAGTGGAGGGGAATAAAAAGAAAACCACAAAGAGCCAGAAGCATAAATGGGGAATTGTAAGTGAGGAAATTGGGCAGAACAAATGATTAACATTTCCAAATACCAGTTGAGTGAACAACAAGTCAAAGTTCTGCATCAAGAAGTTTCATAAGTCCCCAGACCCTGAGCTTTAGCTTTTGAAATTCATGTCAAGTTATTCAAGTTTCTAGAAAGATAAATTTGAGGATCCATTTTGACAATAATGATATAAACTGGGCAACACAACATGATAAGACTCTCTTTTATACAGACAAGGGCAACCAAAACGATCCAAGGCATGGGAGACAGAACCTGTGAGGAGAGGCTACAGGAGCTCAATATGTACTCCCTGGAGGACGGAAGAGAGAGACGGGACATCATAGAGACCTGCAAGTACTTTACAGACATAAACAGAGCTGGATCAGAGAGTATCTTCAATTTAAGAAAGGAGGGTATAACAAGGGGCATAGCCTGAAACTAGTGTGTTTGGGGGGGTAGATTTAGGAAGGAAATGATGAGGCACTTTTTCACTGAAAGGGTGGAGGCAGGGCTGAAGGAGTGGCCGAAGGAGGTAGTTGCGGCAAATATGGCTGCCAGTTTCAAAGAGGGGTAGGACAGGATGAAAAATAAAATTAGAAGAGGAAGAATCAGTACTGGGAAGTGGAAAGGGACGTGTAATGGGGTGGAGGTGAATGACTACAAGAGGAGTTGGGGGGGGGCTGCTCCAGGGAACTAAACTGAGCTGCACACTCAAGCAGTCTTGATAGACCATTATGGCCTGTTTCTGCTGACAATTTCATACTTCATATGATGACAACCAGTTTAGGGCCCTTACTGACTTACTTATCAAAACAGAGAATTGGGAACAAGAACAAGTAAAGAAGAATTAGGATATGGGGAACCTTTATCAACACATGTGACTATGGAGGAACAATAAATAAACAGTGACCCTATAAAGGTAATGACACATCTACAGAATGTGTACTTGCCAGATTGTGTCTCTCTTAGTGAGAGTGAGCAGTATATTTTTCTGTGCTGATTGCCAACTGACCCTAAACTTGAGTAAATAAACAGTTCCCAATTCACCTTTTATTCTTGAGTACATCCTTTATCACTATCGAGTTGCTTATCCTGTCATCAGACTTATTTATTTTTATTTATTTAGTTTTTGTTGACCAGGTAAGTGCACTAGACAAATTCTGCTTGTTTTCAGGCACGACCCGGGGAGGGGGATACAGATGAATGCCAACTGACCTTGAACCAGATTAAGCTGTTGGTGGTATTGTTAGTGAATGGGAGGAAATTTGGCCAGGGCATGTATTAAATGGGCCATTTGGTAAGTATGATGTCAGTTTATTTTGCAACAAAAACTGATCCCCCTTGTGGGATTACTTACACTGATTGATGAGGAAAATGTTCCTATTTATTGTAGAGAATATGGAGCTTTACCGACTAGAGTGATGGAAACATGGTGGAAGAATTTCCCATGGCGCCCACCTCGATTGGCATCCATCTGTTCTAGTGGTTCATGTGTGGTGGTGGTGGACACTTAGTCACTAAAATGGTGCAGGTGTGAGGGTGTGTGTACTTGCTAACATGTATGAATATGTAACAGTTGTTTTCATTAGGTATGCTGGTGTAAGAGCCTGCTTTTGTTTACCGTACGCTTTATTGAGTGTTCTAATGCTGGAGTTTTTCTTTGCATGTTCTTTTCTCCTTTTTTTACCTTTTGGTTTAGTTTCCCCTGTGATGTTAACCTATATGTGTGTTCAGTTTTTTGTCCTAATAAAAATTCCCCTACTCACCTGTAGGGGAACCTCTGGCCGGCAAGATGGCCACTCAATCAATCAATCAATCAAACTTTATTTAACCAACCAGTTACATCATTGAGCAAGCTCATTTTCAAGATGGTCCTGGACACAGAGGACACTTTTGCTTACAGTAGACAACGTTTCATACAAAAGTAGACAACAGTATAGGTAGTTACAAAATACAAAGTCAGTACTTGGATGAATCAGACATGTAATGCAAATATAGGTATTTAAAGTGCAGCGTATATAGGTTGTAGCTTATAGAGTACAAGTGAGGAGAGGAAGGAGGGACATAGAGAAGGGCAGTGGGAAGAAAGGGTATCAGACACATAGTAGAGAGGGAAAATAGGGTGGCCTAATAGAATGAGTCCCCCTGCAAAGCTAATTGATGAGAGGGGTAGATGCGGGGATGGTTGCCCTAAAGGGATGCTGGCCAACACAGAAAATAGGCGGCCCAGGATTACAGAGGTTATGGGACTCAGTTGAGTGGGGTAAGGCTTTACCTGAAATAATCACACACTGTTTTCAGGCCTCTGTAGAGAAGTCCCCTAAATATATGGCTGGGCAGCAGGGAGATTTTAAGTAATTTTTGCATGCTATTCCAAAGAGCTGGTAAAAAGAAGCCAATGCCAGTTGAGCCAAGACATGTCCTTGTTCGTGGTAGCTTAAGGAGGACGATGGACGAATTCCTTAGCCTTACTCTGTCTGGAGCCCAGGAGGGTGCAGACCTGCGAGGGGTAGAGCAGCCAGCCTCCTTCTCTGCCTCATCCTTGCAAGAAGCTGAACTTTTGCTTGATCCTCCTGATGTTATGCAACAGGCAGGAGCACAAGATAGGTGAAGAGCAACTATTCCTATTATTACGCCTACAGAGAATCAACAAATGGAAGAAGACATACAGACACAGGAGCCCAGTGCTATATTAGGTACAGCAACAGATTTGGAGTACCTCTTAAGAGAAGAACGGGAAAGATCAGAGATGCGGCAAAAAGAACTACAGATGGCAATTCTAACTCTGATGGAACAATGCCAGCAGAAGGAGGAAGTGCATCCAGAGAGCTCTCAGGCCCAGATGCAGCCTGCTGTGAGAGTGAGTGCACATCAGCAACACAGATGCAGGACCAAACCACAAGCGCTGTCATGGATGAGTCAAAGGAAGGAGCATAGACTACAATGGCTGAAGCAGCAGCGATCGGAAAGAGACTGTTCAGTTTTGAAGCAGGTACGAGCAGGGAACCGCTTTTTGTTTTCAAAGGGAACGAAAGTAAAATGTTTGGTAGTAACTCACTAGGAATGGCAAAAATGGGAGAAGAATCTCCTGGCCTAAGACGGGCTGCTGTACGTGCATCTAATGGAACTGTTCAAAAGAACTGGTCGGTGGAAGCAGCTCTAACAGCTGCAGGGTGGGCAAAGCAAGGGGGATCAATTAAATGGTATCAGGAAATTCCCCTATTCGGACTGTGGGCCTGCTGCAAGACTGTAACACAGAAACTAGGCCTAATTCACAGCAAACTGATAATACAGATAATATGGAAGGCATTAATGTTGCACTCACATCCCGTACTATCTCTCCCCTACATTTAAAGCAAAGTCTACAATTTGCAGACTCACCAAGAACGTAGACATCTGAAGCCTCCTCTAGGGAGGCCCCCTCTATGTGCACAGACCTACCACAGTCTCCTGACAGTAATGGGGGCGAATGCCCTAATGACACTCAAAATAACAGTACAGGTCAGGAAGAAGTGACAAGGCCAAGATCATATACTTCATTCTTCAGAGCCCCGACATACCCAGCTAAAAGACACAATGCAGTAAGGTTGCTATATAAAGGTAGCCTGGACTCGTTTCCAGATAGAAAGTTTATTGCAAGATCTTTATTAATGAGAACAACGAACTTCAATGCGCAAGAAGTATATGCTCTAATACACGTGTCTGGGGAAACAACATTCAATATTAGTTTTAAATTAAATACTAGATTACAGAAATTCTGGACAAAGTACCAACTTTAAAAAAATTCCCCAATATGGCTACCATTTGAGTTGATTCCACTTTCCAAACCAACAGTCAAGACAGGTACAGTTCTATTTAGAATGAATGTGTGAGTGTGACGGATCTGTTATATTGGCTAAAACAGAGATGCACAGTGCAGGGAAATCCAGAGGCCATTTTTGACAAAGACAATATCTGGACTGGGGGCTGGAGAATCAGAGTGCTTTTGAACTGCACAGATGCAGGAATTCAACACTTGCCTAAATGTTATTTTTTAGGAAGAGACCAGGGTGTCCTGTTCTATGCAGGGCAACCTAAAGCCATTGTGGAGAAACTGGACATATCAGCAGCCTATGTGATAAATTGAAATGTACTATTTATCATGTACAGTCGATTGGTCCCGGACAAAATGTCGCGGTCAAAATAACACGGACATTTCATCGCGGGGACAAATAAAAGACATACATTTAGTCGTCAACATAACTCATAGATCGGTGAAGTCATCACCGTAAAAAAATATAACTTGACAAATAGTCACAGCATTACCTGTCTCCACAATTTCGGCAAAAGCACGATTGGAGCTCCAAAACTGTGCTCAACCTGCTAAGAGAGGGCAGCGAGTCTTTCTGTCAGTGGAGTGGAGTCAGTGGAGTCCATGGAAGATGTGGAAGGCTGGGTTATTAAGTGCTGCGCAAAGTGTAGTTTGCTGGGTCTGCATTACACCTTATGGGTGTGTTGTATGCTGAGTGATGTAGTCAGTTCCCCAGCTGAATGTAATTCCTGGGGCACGTACTCAGCAGCACAGTGCTTGTCCAATTCAGGCAAAGCAGAGAGAAAGCTACCGGGGAACAAACAGGGTAGGGACAATCAGGGGAGAACCGGCAGGTATCGAGACATGCTCCACCGATGGGAGCAGAACGGGAGAAAGTGCTCTCACATCATTAAACCATTCCCAGTACTGCATCTGAGCATTTGCGTGCTTCAAGACCAATAACCCTATTGCTCAGGCTGTCAAATTTGTTCACAAATCCAGCCACAATCCGGATTAGGTGAGTAATTTTTCACTCCCAGCATCTGCAGTGTCTCCTCAGACACCTCCTTCATACTGTTCATATTGTCGCCGTACATCAACGGACAGAATGTTGTGGGAATCTGGTTGTGGTGGCTACATTGTGCCCGCTACCTGTTGTACAGGCAACAAGATTACATTTCGACGAGATCGGCGCTACGTTTTGACCGCGACTAATTGTACCGCAACGAATTGACCATATGCTACTATTTATAACTAAATTGGTCATACTGTTCTGTAGAAATGAACAGAAATGTAATCTTTGTAATATTGCAGGTCATACCTATCACAATTGTCCATGAGTAGCGCACAGCCAGCTAAATCAAGCAGATAGTGAGTAGCAGAGACTCTTAGTGGCAATTGAACAAAGGAGTAAAGTCAGACCACAAGCTCCACAGCAGACAAGAAGAGATGATTCACACCTCCCAGATCAACATTAGGGGAAGAAATCCAAAGTATGGCACCCTCTGAGGGCATTACAGAACCTTCCCCACCCCATAGATGGTGAGATAGAGGTTGGTTAGGTAGAACAGAATGTAGTGACTGGTGTAGAGGAAGAAATCATGGAAAGTCAGGATTATGGGGAAGGGACTAGCACAGGGACACAGCAAACTAACTGCAGCATGCCCCCTCCCCAAATCCTGCACAAGGGAAGAATGATCAGGAAAATGCTAAGATGATTACTAGAAGAAGGCAAAACTGGGAACTGCCTACTCCCAAAATTGCTAAAACTATGGACACACCCCTATCTAATAGATTTGGTGTTTTAGCAGAAAAAAAAGAGAATCTGATAATGACTCAGAAGATTCCTCCCTTTGTTTTTTCCTGCCTGATCCTGGTTCTGAAAGGGAGGACCCCCCTCCCCAACCAAGCAAGAAGTTGAAGACATGCAACAAATAGAGAAGCCCTTACAGAAAGAATCGGGTGCATCCAGCTAGAAAGAAAAATGAACCCCCTTAGGTATAACTCTGTATGAATATAGTGCATGAATCTTCACAACCTCACTACATTTATGATAGGGCACACTTTACACCTGTATACTATAAATGTAAACAACATGAAAAATCACAGAAAACGGTTAGCGGTACTTTCACACTTAAAATCCTTGCAGGCAGGAATTTTCCTTCCTCCAAGATACAAGACTACACACCACTATGGAAATAAAACAAACTATTGGTCAATGGGCCATAGGCTCAGCTTACTGGTCCCTGGCCACTGAAACTTGTGCTGGAGTAGCTATTCTATTTCATGATGTGCAGTTCAAATTAATAAAAGTGCCGGACCTTATACCAGATAGGCTATTGATTCTGGATATAAAGATAGGTACTATCCCGCATAGGCTCATTAACATTTACACTCTACAGACTAAAAGTGCAAGAATATATTTATTTTGGACCATTCAAACATTTTTACATTCATCACAGAACATAATCCTGGGTGGAGTCTTCAATTTTGGACTTGGTATTGTAGATAGGAAAAAAAACATATCACCAAAAAGGTTTTCTGTGACATGGCTTTTCTAACAACCATGATTTTACATGCTAATTTATCAGATGTCTACCATAAGCACACTGGTCAGTGTGACCCTACTTTACAAAAAGGAGCCTTGGCAACAAGGATTGATTTCTTCTTTATCTCACAAACCATACAGATGCATACAGTCACTATTCAGCCAGCAGAACTTTTTTTTTTTTATTTTATTTAGTTGTTTAACCAGGAGTAGCACACTAAGCTGAAAGCTTTTTTTACAGGAGCAACCTGGGAGCACAGGGAAGTTAAGTGACTTCCTTAGGGTCACACAGTATGCAAGTGGAAACTGTGGGATTGAAACCCAGGTCTGGTCTGCTGGATGTCTCCAGATTTGTAGCTCAGAGCCTTAAACCACTGTACTATACTGCCTCCTAATTTTCAGGCCATAACTTGTTACACTTAATGATTAGGGAAAACCAAAAACTAAGAAATGGCCCAGGGAACTGGACATTCAATTCATCTTTATCATTAGAAGAAGATTTGCAAATTGATGTATTGTATTTTGCGCAGGCGTGTAAATCAGTATATGTCATGTATACAGATCAAATTTTGTGGTGGGAAGACACTATTGCTGATCTCACACATGTAATAAAACTACATAGTAGACAGAAACAGGATTCTAAACACTTAGAATATTTACACAATAGAAGAAAGCTACAACATGTATTAACAATAACACATACTACAGGAACAAATACATTTAATTAAGGAAAATATAAATACATTTCATATACAACAGAAACAAAATGTTATACATCAACTCAGATTTTGGTATACAGGGAAAGAAAGAGAAAATATGTCCTTTTGAAAATAAAACAGAAACATATGGAAAGTTTAAAGAAGTGCAGTAAATTTAGAATGTCACAATACTGAAGAAATTATGTAGATTGTTACAGAACACTCCATGAAACTCTTTAGCCAAACTCAAGATAATTTACTGGAAACTGTAGGAAACTACAGACCTGTTAGTTTAACCTCGGTGATAGGGAAAATGATGGAATCACTTCTGAAGGAAAGAATTGTCGAGTACCTAGAGGCCAGAGGAGCACAGGATCCAAGGCAGCATGGATTCACATCAGGAAGGTCATGTCAGATGAATCTAATAGATTTCTTTGACCGGGTGTCCAAAGTAGTAGATCAGGGAGGGGCTCTGCACATGGCCTACCTAGACTTTAGCAAGGCATTTGACACAGTCCCACACAAAAGAATAATATACAAGTTAGCCAGCCTGGGAGTGGGTCCCAAGATGGTAGCCTCGGTAAAGAATTGGCTGGAGAACAGGACACAGAGGGTAATAGTAAACTGAGTCAACTCTGAAGAAAGGGAGGTTACTAGTGGGGTACCGCAGGGTTCAGTACTAGGACCGGTCCTCTTCAATGTCTTTATAAGTGACATTGCAGAGGGACTGGAAGGAAAAGTATGTCTCTTTGCCGATGACACAAAGATATGCAACAGAGTTGATACATAAGGTGGGGTGGAAAGGATGAGAAGGGACTTGGAAAGGTTGGAGGAATGGTCAAATGTATGGCAGCTTAGATTCAATGCTAAGAAGTGCAAGGTGATGCACCTGGGAAACAAAAACACAGAGGAAGAGTACTCAATGGGGGGGAGGTGAGATACTGACAACAACAAAAATGGAAAGGGACCTGGGGGTAGTCATATCAGATGACCTAAAGGTGGGCAAGCAAAGTGAGAGAGCAGTAAGGAGGGCTGGGGGATACTGGGATGCATAGGGAGAGTCACGCATCACCAGTAGAAAACAGGTAGTTGTTATCCCTCTGTACAGACAGTTGGTGAGACCCCATCTAGAGTACTGTGTGCAGTTCTGGAGACCAAATCTCCGCAAAGACATAAACAGGATGGAGGCAGTCCAGAGGAGGGCAACTAAAATGGTGCAGGGTCTGCACCGGAAGACATATGAAGAGAGACTTAAGGAGCTTAATATGTATAGCCTCGAGGAAAGGAGGGAGAGAGGAGACATGATAGAAACTTTCAAGTGCCTCAAGGGAATCAACAAAGTCCAAGAGGGTAGCATCTTTCAGAAAAAGAGGTGTGCAAGAACAAGAGGGCACAATTTGAAGATGGGGGGGTGGCTCAGGGGCAATGTAAGGAAGTATTTTTTCACAGAGAGGGTTGTGGATGCATGGAACGGCCTTACGCAGGAGGTTGAAGAGTCAAAAACAGTGGTGGAATTCAACAATGCATGGGACAGTCATAAGGCAATTCTAGGGGGTGGGGGTAGGAAGAAGTAAGCTGTTGGTTAACTAGGATCTGCAGCTTATCCATTGGGTAGAGAAATGGGCAGACTGGGTGGGCCAAGCGGTTCTTATCTGCCCTCAAATTCTGTGTTTCTATGGATCCATAGCTTTTCTTTCTTACATTTCAGATCCCAACTAAAGAGCTGAATGTATGCTTGGAAGCTGAAATCCAAGCAGCTGAAACAGAAACTGCCATTGCGGCGCTACAAAATAATAAAACACCTGGTGGGGACAGGCTGACTGCGGAATTGTATAAATTACTAGGGAAAGAATTAACCACTGAACTTGCAGAAGTCTTTACTGTAATTTTGAATAACCAAAACCCATCTTTAAGAATGGTGAATGGGCGATTGAAATATCTACATAAAAAAGGGGACTGACAGGATTTACATAATTGGAGACCTATTAGCCTTCTAAATAATGATTTTAAAATTCTAACAAAAATCTTGAATGCCAGATTAGCAAAAGTAGCTAAATGGGTTATAACAGAAGCTCAAACCTGTGCAGTTCTTGGTAGATCCATTTCTGAACGCTTGATTTAACTTAGAGAATTGTTCTCACAGAACTATCAGGGAAATATACAGGGAATCTTGCTTTCCTTGGATCAACAAAAAGCTTTTGATTTTGCTAGTCATTCTTTTCTGTGGCGCATATTACAAAAATATAATATTTCACCTAAATTCATCTTCTGGATCCAGGGTCTGTATAAAAGTGCTACTGTGACACCAGTGGTAAATGGGTGGGTAGGACCTATGAACCTGGTGCGTAGGGGGGTAAGACAAGGATGCCCCCTAAGTCCATTGTTTTATGCATTTTGCATAGACCCACTATTAAGGGCAATCAATGCTTCCACCAGAATACAGTCTGTAACTACATTAACAGGGAGACTTCCATATAAAGCCATTACGTATGCGGATGATGTGAGTACACTAACACAGAATTCACAATCTGCTACAGAAGCTGTACAGGTATGCAGAAACTATGGTGCAGTTTCAGGGGCAACTCTAAATATGGGGAAATGTGCAGGCTACCTCTTTAATACAGAGGACACTACAGATAGACAGATAGAAGACATTACTGTAACAAAAAACCTCATTAATATATTAGGTGTTCAGTAAGGAACAACCAGAGATGAAGTGGTAAACTGGGAAGGGAAATTAAAACAGGAACAACATTTGGTACAACAATGGAATAAATAGAAATTCAGTAAACAAAAGAGAATTTATTTAATCAAAACATATCTGATTCCAGTTTTTTATACTTGAGTTACATTTTCCCCCATCTAAATCATTTGAAACCACCATCCTCAGTATTTTTATCTCAGGCAGTTTGGTGCAGTAGACTGAACCCCATTAAAAGAAATATTTTATACCTCCCTGTTAAACAGGGAGGGTTAGGGATGGTGAATCCCTTTGCATTTTTCTACAGCATTTTTATTTTTGTGACCTTTCAACCATTATTGGTAAATAAAGATTACAATTGGGCCCCGCTAGTATATGCTACATGTCAAAAGCGGTTTCAACAATGGGACCAAGGCAGGCCAGGACCTATAAAGAAATGTGTTTTTGCCCCAAGAGTAGCTTATTGAAATTTCTGTGAAAATAAAAACCTGGAAAATAACTAGTCAGCTGATAATAACTAAGTCTAGGAAAGCACTATATGTGTGGATAGAGGAGAACAACTTTCAAGAAAGAGAAATATTTCCTAAGTGCTCTTCACAGTATTTGCCATACCTTTTGCTACTGCTAAAAGAGAGGAGAGTACCCCCTAAAATGTGGGACATCCACTGGCTTGAGCTGCCATTCTAAATTAAATGTTAAAAGTAACCAAAAACATAATACCATGGAAGAAAGAATGTGTAGATGACCACATTGTCACCAAGAACCAGAGACCCTAGAACACTTGTATTTTAACTGTTCCTATATATCCAGGGCTTTTGGCAAAATCTAGCTGACAGATGGCTAGATCAATGGTTTCATCAGTATCTTATGAGACATTGATGTATAGGGTATATGCAGTAAGTTCAACCAAATAGGAGAAAAGTACTTTGAATATTGTCTTACTGTGTATAAAATGGTACCTTTGGAATGTGAGAAGGTTGTTTTTCTCTTACAGCAAAAACATATGGAACATAAAAAGATTATTAAAAAAATCACAACTGAAATGATATCTATATTCCATTATGAAAAAAGACACATGAACAGTAGAACTCTAATGGAGACGTGGAGGAACTTACTCTGGGTGACCAACTCAGGTGTGCCAATTACTTGATTTAACATTGATCTTTGCTAAACTTATAATTTGTTCTTTTTCCCTTTGCTTGCTGGTAAATGAAATTGATATAAAGTATAAGGTAAAGATCTAATGTGGGTAAACACTGGAAAGTTATAGGACAAGTGTGTAGGAATGTATATATTGAAGTTTCTTACAATTTGTTTCTTTGTTTTCTTAGAGTTTTAAAATGAATACTATGTATTGTTTCTTTTTGGTGATCGATTTATTGTTTGATTTCTTTCCTTTAATGAAAACCCCTACTCTTTTCAAGAAGTACCATAGGATCTTTAACATCCACCTGAACTACTAGATGGGAACCTCGGTTTAACATTTTATTGGAAAGACGGCACCTCAGGAGTGCAGCACCACCCTCATGCTGTACTACAGTGTCAGCATTGGGGTTAACCCAAGTGTCTGTGTGGGAACAGAACCCACAGCCTTCTAATCTTCCAGCCTCAGAGGTGAGTGTGCTACCTGTTGAGCCACTGACACTGTTATTGAATCAAGGCACACAGACTTCGGGTTTCAAACAAACAAGAACAAGCTTACTTACAGTTTACAACATGGGCATTTGGATGGTAATTCATACATTGTGGATATAACACAGTACTGTTCTCAAATGACAATTTGAGTATCATCTTTCCATTAACACATCCAAGCTTTTCAAAGTATTTCTGAACATTTTGGGACACTGCTGAACTTTCAGTGTCTTCGGAACTTCAGAACATTCAAAGATGAGGAGCACTTGTTTATATTTTATGGTCCCTCTGTAACTTTTTTCCCTCAATACTCCTCTTCACAGGTGGGCAACTGTGTGGGCCCATCACACATGCAACATCTTTTTAATTTGGCACTAATAGCACCTGGCACCATTCTCTCTTACAATTTTACTATTTCTCACTCCAGGGTGTATGGCACTTGATGTAAATACAGTCTCATTCTGCCCCATGCCCCCCCACACACACACAGGCAAGCCCACTTATAGTACAGGGTATATTCAATAACATCCAGAAAACAGTCCTGGATACAGCAATCTCAGTACAGCTCATTTAGAACTGGAAAACCATCCCCCTGGAATTTGGGGAAGGTCATATGCACCTCAGTTACCACCAGCTGTGTCGTACTAGTTAAAGCCTCAAACCTTTTAATGTCACATGATTTTCAATCGGAATCAGTAGTAAAGCCATATGATTGAGGGGAAATCTCCCTTACAGGCCCATTACCTTTAGATGTTTTCCCTTCATTGTAGGCTTGCAGGCAAGTGGAGACTGAACCTGATGGGAGACCTGTGCCACATTGCAGATTCAGGACAAATAAGGCCATCCACTGAGCCTGGCAGGTCACCCCCAGCCAGTCACAGTCTGCTGCTGTGAGATCTCTTGGTTCTGGGGGCTTCACACCCAAAGTCCTAAAGTCCCCTCCCAACCTAACTACATTTCTCAGCCTTCCATATTTATAGCGCCTAAGGCCACAGCAACCCTGTCTGAAAACCGTGTAGTCAATTTGCTGTTGAGATCCATGTTTATATGTTCTGGGACATTTTGTACATTGTGCAGGATATTCTGTACCTAATGGATCTTCTTCTAGAAAAAACTAGTGCTTTTTAGCAAAACTTTTCTCATAGGACTCTTGTTGACAAAATGTACAGTACGATACTTGATCCTTACATAATTAATTGGGATACTGCATGGTTGACAAATAGTACCCAGGTGGTCAGGATTTTGGATACCTACTCTGCCCTGATTGCTGTCACTAATGGGGTGCCCCAGGGCTCGGTCCTAGGACCCACTCTCTTTAGGATCTTTATATCAGATTTACATAAGGAAATTACTGGACACATCAGCAAATATGCTGATGATATGAAACTATGCAGCGAAGTTAACTCTGTCAATAAAATTCAGATCTTTCAAAAAGATATCACAAAATTAGAGAAGTGGGCTAAACAAAACAAAATGACCTTTAATGATGATAAATGCATCATAATGTACCTTGGGGTCAGAAACCAATACACACAATATTATTTATATGGAAAGGAGTTAAAACAGGTCAAATCTGAAAAACACTTAGATATATTAATCAATGACCAACTAGTACCAGGGGAACACTGCAGAAAAATTGCGCTAAGGTCAAATAGGATACTAACATCTATGGAAAGAGCATTTACTTGTAGGCAAGAAGCATGTATCTTACCTTTATGTAAGTTTTATATAAGGCCTCATCTTGACTATGGAGCAGCCTTCTGGGCACCATATATTACAAAGATAAGAAACTCCTCAATAGTGTCCAGAGAAAAGTAACCAAGATCATCCCAAGGTTACATAATCTATCATACCAAGAGAGATGTAGGGAGCTTGACATATATGACTTAGAGACAAAACGTCTAAGGGGTGACCTTCTTTTACTGTTTAAAATCCTTCTAGACAAACAGCTGATTGATGAATGTGACATTAAGTATGCCAAAAAGCCTAACAATCTAAGGTGCAATAACAAACAATTTTCTGTGCCCAGGGTAGCTACTAACAAAAGAAAGCACTTCTATATGATTAGAGCTGCAACGCTCTGGAACAAACTACTGCAGACTATAGTGGATGCAACGAAAGCTGAGCAGTTCAAAGTTGAACTAGATAAATATTTTCTGGGCATCTAACATCATTTCCCACATGGTGTGGGGAGGTAGACTCGATGGGCCTTTAGCCTCCTTCTACCTTAGAAAACCGAATAAACTGAGAGCAAACCGAGAAGAGACCGATGCTTTTTTGCAAAACTTTTAGCCTCCACTTTACTGAAGAATGTTACATTCTACCCTGACCAAAACTCTTGACATCCTTGCCAAGTCATGTCCCATTGACACCCTATAGGGAAAGGTACAAATAGTAATCAGAATACCATTCAAATCACATACCTACTCCAGACATCACATCCCGGCTAATGGGTATTATAGTAAAGTTATTGGTTTCCCCAGTCGAATCCAGACCCACATGGAATATGGGAAAAGCAACTGTCTCCAACCATTCCTTTGGTTATTAGGGGAGCATAGTACATGGGGCTCAGGTTTCCATCTTTTCCTCACCTAACACATGACTTATCATCAGTATACCACAGATGGGACATTAATCCTACATAAACTCACTAGCATATGCATTAATATACAGCATAAACTCATTCATCTGAATATGCTCAATGAAATAATTTGGACAAACTCAATGCAATAATTTCGATAAATGGGGGTTTGGATACATGAAAACATTTAACAGAGATAGCAAGGACTTGCAGACATACCACAATTTCAGATAGCTGAGAGTTTTGGTTTAATGAATTTCGGATAACTGGGGTTTTACAATATAACATTTTCATGAATTTTCTGTCAGTCTTATCAAGAACTCTGGTGTTACCTAAGGAGAACCACATTGACTTCAAGAATTAATAGGTTCTCACTGCACTTGTTTGTGAATTCACAGATGCAAATCAGGTCAGGCACACATATCTATGCCTGACTATAAAACTGTTCAACTATTTAAATATTTCTTTAAAAAAGCATAAACTATAGAAATACCTTAACAAATACCCACACCACTGCTTTATTACTCTGGGTATATCAGAATCACTGTGGTGATGAATTCTTTGTGCACAAAAACAACTGAACACTTTTTTACTTAGTTAAACATTCTCGAAATCCTATCAAACATTAATACTAATTATAATTTTTTGGGGTCTGTAAAACACAGAAAACACATAGTTCAGATGATCAAGAAATACTCCAGTCCTTCACTCATAGGTGTACCCCACAACTGGTTCTACCCTCACAACACTGAGACTTCATTAGTAATAACAAGCCTGGAACCTTGAGCAACTTACAGTATGTATACCTTCAGGGTACAAGGACACTGTTGTGGTGGAATCTTAAAATAAAAACAAAGATGATGCTCTTTATGCTGGATAATGCTCATTGACCTAAGAGTTCTGCCATGTTAGGAAGTTAAAGGCACTGGAATGTTGCCTGCAAACGTTAACCAATAAGGAGCTCAGGTTTGCACACAGCTTGGTTGCAATCCAGGGAATGGAAAGATGCATGGTTTGCCCACAAACACTCCACTAATTATTAAGCAAAAATGAGCCTCTATAAAGAGACTGAGGTACCATCATTCAGGGCTTTGTGTCATAGTCTCAGGAATTACCGCTCAGAGAGAAAGATTGGTGAAGTCATTGGCTACAAGTACACTTCTGGTCTGGTAGGCCAGTAAAATGCACCTTACTGTTGTTTGCTATCTGAGAAGGAAAGTATTGCTGTTGTGACACTACAATCAAGAGAAAGGCATTTCATTAACAATCCATGGGATGACACCTATCCTGTTCCCTGTTGGGTGTCAGCTGACTTTCAGGACTCAGACTGAAAGGGCATTGCCTAAGTTGGATTCAAGCATGAACCAAGGAGGAGGAACAGTTCAAAAGCAAAGCATGCATGCAACCGGTTGCCATGCTGAACCACGGAGGAACATTACTGACTGACATCTTAATCAAGTATAGGTGTTTGATCCACTAGGAGGACTTGCGGGGGTAGAGCCAAGGATGGACCAGAGGTCCACAGAGCACATAACCAGTGAAAGGAAGTAGGAAATGCTTCTTCAGGAGTGAGCAGAGAAAACACTCAGCCAAGCAAAAGAAAAAGCATGAGTTAAACCCAGGTTTTGGGGCCTGAAACAGAGAGACAGACAGACAGAAAGACAGACAGCCTACAGATAGGAGACTTTGAAAGATATGGGCTAGACATTATCTGAGTGCTTCAAGACCCAGGCAGAAAACTGATTGAAATGCCTCCTGGCCCAGATCCCTTTTATTTGGATTACAAATAGAGGCCACTTTTGTGTTCCCATTGCCGTATTTCAAATTCGACATGATAAGTGCACTAATAGTCCTACTGTGGTCATCAGAAAATGTTGTCCATACTCATCCCCTTGGGGAATTACCCACTGATAAAGGCATTTGGGGGTTAAAGTTTAGCACACCAAATGGGAGGATTGGGACTCGCTGACAGGAATGGGGTCCATAGGTTGTTCTTACCATTTTCCATTCTGCTAGTTTCCTTTGCATCCTGGTTAATAAAGCTGTTTGTTTATTTGTGAAATTCTTGTCAGAGGATTTTTTGCATTCTTATGTGTGGGAATATTAGAAATTGATTCTGTTATAACTACTATGGTACTGGTTTATTATTTTGTGGTGAATCACAGCCCTAAGAGCGAGTTCAGGTCCCATAGTAGTATCCCAGGTGGATGCACCAAGCATTTATTAACCTAAACTACTTGTAAGCCCAGTAGCTTAAAGCAAAGAACATAGACTAGCCCTTGAATGGTGCACCCATGCCCTGGGAGGCCCAGTCAGCCACTACAGATTAAGGGGCTTTAGTCAGTTCAGTTCAGTTCCTAATTCAAAGGATCACAGTGCTGTCATAGTAGCACATACACTCACTGCTATAGAGTAAGGTGTAGTTCAGTGCTAATGAATGGGTCAGGTTTATACCACGATTGTCAGTCAGTCAGTAATCTTTACTGATCATCATTTGACATTACAATTATTATTGAAAATGGGAAAAAAAAGGAAAAATCACACAAGAGTGCCATCAGGCAGTCACTTTTATTATAAATTTCTTGTCAGTCCCATCTTGTCAAGTACAAACCATGACTGTTATAAAGATTTCAACCCACTAAATATTGTCCGTGCACCTGTATCAGTTTATCTCAGAAAGCAGGCCTTTTAAGAGAATCTTTTAGCCAACTTTGGGAGTCTGCCTCATGCACTTTTCCCTGTATACAGCACCGTAAGATTGTTCCACTAGCTCCATAATTTTAAGTGGGATATAAGAATATTGGTACCCCACAACTCCTGTACATTTTAGTTACATCCCTTTCTGCTCCGGACAGTTTTCTTACAGCAGCTTGCAGCAAAAAGGGTAACCAGACATAATCCAGTCATAAAGCTCTAGGACTTTTCCCTCCCTTATCTTGGGTCACACATGGATGTCTCTCTCTAAATGGAACATGCTGCCTGTTGCATAGGAAGCTACAGATGGCATCCAGATTTAGGCTGTTTGGGGCATTGCTCCTGATTAGACTCTTCAGTATTGGGACAGGGGAAAACAACAGTGAGTCCCTAACAAAGCCAAAGTCCTATCCTAGTGGCATCTCCGGTCTAGAGATGTAGTGAATTTAATTCTTGCCAGCAAAGTGGTGGTGAAGTGGCCAAATTCGCCACATGGAGTGTTCCGCAAATTTTTTGTGGTTAAGATGGAATTTTGCCTCCCACTGGTGAAATTCCACCTTCCTCGGGTAAAATTCCACCTTCCCTGGCAAAATTTCACCTTCCGCGGGTGAAATTTCACCATGAAATGCAGAATTTTGCCTCGGAAGGTGACATTTTGCCATTTCATGGGTGAAATTTTGCCTTTCCATGGGTGGAATTTTGCCATTCCTCTGGGCAAAATTTCATATTTCACTCCACGAAACGGGCGAAATTCATGGATTACTGCACGGAGCAAATTTTGCCCACTTCATCCACCACTACTGTCATTTTTGCAGCAACGCTCACCTCTGGCTCAGTCTCTGGTTACTCCATCACCTCCAGTTCCACCTTTACCTCAGCCTTAGGCAAAGGCTGATCCATCTTCTCCTCTCCTTGAATACCAACCTTGGGCATCTTTCTGGTCTCAGACATCTCACCCCCCTTGTGAGCTCACATACAGATTGCAGAAGTGAGCTGAGTGTCAACAGACTCCACCTCAGCAACTGGCAGTGGTTGGGTTAGTCAATCCTTTTACACAATTGCTGGCTTTGGCAGTTTAACTGGTTGGGAATCCTTCTCTGCCAGGCTTACAGTAGTTGAAGACAGGCATAGCCGGGGGCAGGATAAGCATTGTAAATGCAGTAACACTGGCATCAATAACAGAAATGACCTGCTCCATAGCAGCATCCATTAATTCAACTACCATTGAAGATATGCTCCCACTCCTTAGGGAGAGACAAAAGGGACATGGTGGTCTGAAAGTGGTACTCAGGCTCTTGCATTTACTTCTCCTGGGCAACAAGTGGGTGCAGCAATCCATCCTTTAGATGAAGGTATTTCTCTTCATTCATTCATACATACAGGGCACCGTGGAAGTGGATCTGTGGATCATCTTCAAGGCTGGAATTTCACAGAAGGTGCTCATTAGGAACGTGGCACAAAGAACACCTCATGAGGGGATGAATATCCACTCCTGGATGCTCATACACCCCATGCAAGATCTGCATCACTGTATCAGTCTCCATCTGTGCAAAACACAAACCTACTGGTGCATCCTAGACTCCCAGTCTTGGTGTAGCTGAAAGTCTTTCAATAACAATTCAATGCCTCTTTACAATCTGAGGGACACTGCAAAGTTAGTTCAATAGATGACAGAGTTTCAGGCATAGTTCTCTCTCCCTCTCTCTCTCTCTCTCACACACATACACACACTCGTACAGCATAGCAGAAACTACTAAAAACACGTGCTACACTTTGATTAGGAACAGTACACATGGGTGTGTATGGGTGAGCTCCACTACTCAGAAGTTTGTTAACAGGTCCTGTTCACTCCTCCTCGTATGCTGAACCTTGTGCAGAATGAGCATATTACACTTCAGTTCAGTCATTCAGGTCTCCAAATGTTGCTGCACTACCAATATGTATGACCTTTTACCCCATGTCCAAGGCATGCACCATTGTGTTTGATTGAAACACTTCTCCTTATAAAGATCTAGCCATGCAAAGCATGTTTCAATTTAGTATACAAGTCAGCTATTTGTTGAGTTCTTGTTTTGCATCTCTAAGCAGATTTTTACTCCCCTGAATCGATAGTTTTCCCTTGGTGCAAATCAAGTGTACATTTCATAAGAATTGTATGAACAATTGATCTCAGCGGTACATCTGTTTATGTAATCCCTGTCCACAAAGATGGCCTCAGCCTGGGCACAATAAGCTTTATATGGGTCTTAGTAGAATTGTCCATTAG
Source organism: Neoceratodus forsteri (assembly GCA_016271365.2). Taxonomy (NCBI): domain Eukaryota; kingdom Metazoa; phylum Chordata; order Ceratodontiformes; family Ceratodontidae; genus Neoceratodus; species Neoceratodus forsteri. Next base: position 757,780,026 of record CM057455.1, on the reverse strand, counting down.
GAAGCAAACACTGAGTTTGGTGTAATAAAATTCAATGGTTTAACACAGTGCATCCACCTGAGGTGACCTTTTTCCAGGTATACTTGGAGGTGCTGCCCTTTGAGAAATTTCTGCATTACATGGTACCATGGAATTTCGATTGGGTGCCCTCCCCCCAGATGTAGGGTCTGTGATGCAAACTTGGCAGTAGCAATGTCTTTTACCTGAGTGAGCAGTCTCTGTACTAAATGGTACCTGGCTACAAACTTAAGTAAATAAAGAGTTCCCAATTCACCTTTTATTCTTCCATGCATCCTTAGCACTACTGAGTCACTGATTCCAGAATTAGACTTGTTGAATCAGGGCACACAGTCTTCAGGTTTCAAACAAACAAGAACTAATTTATTTGTAGTTTGTGTATGAAGGCCTTTGGATGGTAACTTATGCATTGTAGCTGTTAAAGCACAGTGTTGTTCTCAGGTGACATTCTAGGAACCATTTCCCCATGTTGGAGGCCAAGACTTATGGTACAGAAAATGGCCATTCTTTACTACCCACTGGAGTCTTCAACTCGCAGCTTCAGTAATGAATGCCACATGTCTATAGTGGGCTTTGAACATCTGAGACACTTGTAAGCATTTCTCAAACCCTTTCTATAGCAGGACCACCATTACTGTTGGACATTTGGTCTCCATCTGCCATCAACTTTTTTATGTTTCTGTGTTTTCTATTGTTCAGACCCTGGAGATTGCCATTCCTGTTAAGTGTTATGGCTTGCAGCTGCAATGGTCAATGCATATGCATCCTTTGTGGAGCTCGGGCATAGCTGACAGTCAATCAATTATCTCTCGCTTCTAGGGAGATTGCAGTTCTTTGCTTCTCCAGCAGCAAGGTTGGCATATATGTTAACTGCAATTCTTTGCTTCTCCAGAGGAAAGGTTGGCATACATATTAACCTCTGGGCACATTATAAACACATCTAAACCTTTTAAAGTATTTAGAACATTTTGGGACATTTCAGAACTTTTGGGGGATGCAGAGCACATCTCTATATTTTGAAGCCCCTCTGCAAACTCTCTTTTCCAATACACCGCCACACAACTGGGCAAGTACATGAACCTGTCTTCTAATGAGCACATGTTACATGGCACTAATAGCACCCAGTACCACCCTCTCTTCTGGTTTCACTATTAAGTCCACCATGGGTATATAGTGCCTGGCTTACATTACATTCTGCTCCATGCTTCCTACATGCAGGTAAAACTACACATACAGTAGCATAGGCTCTCTTAAATAATATACAGACCACAGTCCATAATTTAGCAATCCCAGTACTGCTGTTTAATAACCAGAAAACAAGTCTCCTAGAATCTGTCTAGAGACTCGTGTACCTGGATTATTACCAACTGTGTCTAACTGATTGAAACCTAAGACCTTCAAATGTCACAAGATTTTCAATCATGATCAATGGAATAGCTATATGAAAGAATCCCTTTGAGGGGAAACTTCCCCTACAGGCCTATCACCACATCTTTGGATGTTCTCCTTCCATTGCAAGCAACCAGAGACCAGACATGATAAAAGACATGCAGCATATCCGTGACTCAGGACACATAATTCCACCCCATGAGCCTGGCAGGTAATCCCTTTCCAGTCATAGCCAGTGCTGTCAGAGCACGTATCCACTTTTGGTACTGTGGGCTCCCAACCTCAGAAGTCCTCAAGTTCCTAACTAACCAAACTAGATTTTCTAGGCTTCCATATTTATATCCCCTAAGGCCAAAGTAACCCTGGCTGCAAACATGTCAACCACTTTCCTATTGGGGCCCTGTGAGAGTGTGATGCTTTGGCTCTCTCTTTTAAGGGTATCCCATCAAAAGCGCACGGGAACAAGAGCACCACAAAGAGGGTGCTTGCAATACGGCATGGGCAGTCCCGGTGTACAGAAGTTTTGGGTGCGGTGATGTGGGCGCATGGTGCTAAGGGCACCTTCCATCTCCCACCTACTCTTGCTTCTTGACTCACCATTACCCTTCTCCTTGCCCATACAGAGCAAGATGGGAGTTCTGGGCATGGGGATGTGGGCGCATGGTGCTGAGGCCACCTTCTATCTCTCACCCACTCTTGCTGCCTCCCTCACCATTACCCTTCTCCTTGCCCATACAGGGCAGGAGGGGGTGATTATATATATTTGTAGGGGGTGTGGGTGGCACAGCCCCCCATGATATGCACCCCTATTAACAGGCACCCTCTTCCCCTGTGCCCTCTTGTCTGTGCCCTTTTTACTGGCACTCTCTTTGCTTTTGCCCACATTTGTATGAACCCTTTTAAGTATGCTGCAGCTAAAATGTGAACGGAAGGATGGACTATAGGGTATGCACAGCCCCCTTCAGGCATTAAAAAAAAAAGAAATGTTTTCTTCCTTCAAACTATTATATCTCTAAAACTGTTTCCCCCTGCCTTTTTTTCTCTGTTAATCTCTTCTAGGGTGAAAAGTGGGAGACCTTACTGGGTTCAGCGAGCATCATGAGAGGAGATGTAACTGGGGCAGAAGTGCATCAGTTATAGTCTCCTTCAGCTAACTGCAAAAGAACTGAGAGGAAGAAGCTGCTAACAAAGTCTGGTGTGGCTGAGAATATACTAAGAATGACTGCCAAAGGGGAGCCTGTGTGTGGAGCATGGACTTGGCATGGTGATACACTGGGGCGGGTTCCTGCTGATGCAGTCAGATGTTAACCTAATGTGATAGTACCTCTCCCCCAGTTTTCCATTTATCTACACCCTCTACATCTTTCTGCTATACGCCACTTTTTTCTTAACCTGCTCCCCTACCCCCAATTACCTGATGATGACCTCACTTGGTTGAAAGTTCCACCTCTTCCAACCTCAGACGATGCCACCTCTGACTGACCCCACCAACCCCTTCTTATCTAATCAGTCTATCTGTTAATATGTACTAATTTGATGTGTATAAGTTCAAATTTTACTACTACTACCTGTGTATATGCTTCATTTTTTGGTTTTTTTCTCTGTAAACCTGGTATTTTTGTAATGTTTGTTCAACACTGATGTGGAACCTTTGAAAATGAGTTCTTGACTCAAAGGTATTAATCACAAACTGAAATAAATAAATAAATAATACAAATAAGGAAAGACTCCTCAAGATGAATCTGCCCAGTTTACTCCTTTGACTAGATCTGACATACAGAAGGGGAAAACTAGACACCCAGGGCCCCGACCTGTTGTAATTTGCCATAACTGTGGAGAGAAAGGACATGTTAAGTGGAAATGCTCCCCAAGAGTACAACTGTGATATTCAACTTAGCCTTAACTAATGAGAGGAACTTTTTACAGTCTGTTACCATTGAAGGGAAGGTGATGCAAGGTCTCTTGAACTCTGGGAGTAGGCAAACACTTGTTAGATCTGACCTGCTCCCTGCTAGCATCTGAGCAGATGGATATATGGGGGTTATGTGTGCACATGGAGATGTGAGATACTACCCCAGTTCCCAAATACAGTTTCAAGTAAAGGGAGAGACTCACACTGCTACAGCAGGACAGGTATCTACCCTACCTTTCCCCTAGATTTCGGTCATGATATCCCTGGATTTAAAAAAAACTTGGGGCATTTCCACTTCATGTGTATGTTGAGTTTCTCATTTCTTATACTTGTCAAATGTAAAACCTTTGCAGAAGAGACTTGTGCTCAAAGGTGTTTTCCGAATTATAAATAAATAAAAAAAAATTAAAGACTGATCCAGTCCATGTTTCTACCCAGACCCAAACAAAGAAAGTTCAGCAAGCTGCAGAGAGGAACAGGACTTGGGGACCTTATTTCTCTTTGAGGACTCTGATGTTTTTGGTGAATCAACAAGGATTAAAAAGATTAGCGGGGAAGTAAGAAAATAAAAAGTGGCTAGAAGAGCACTGTGGTAAGCTGGGAAAGATCTGGACACTAAGTGGAACTCTAATACCTTTGGGCAAGAACAATGGACTGATCAGACTTTAAAAGATTTGTTTGATTAAGTGAATTTTGTTGAAGAGGGGAAACCTTGCTATATAGTTGAAAATGACTTATTATATAGAGTCAGTAAGAACCCTAATAGTCCCTTAGCAGGGCATATGAGAAAAGAGAAAACCATGAGCTGGCTGCTCTTCAGATTTTTCTGGCCTGGTATAAAACAAGAGGTGACAGATTACTGTAAGGTCAGTGAAGCCTGCCAAAGGTAGACCCAATTACTTGTAAAAACAAAATGCCCTTGATAACCATCCCAATGGTTACAACACCTTTCACTCAGGTGGCATTAGGTTGTAGGCCCATTAGAGTCCAGTAAACAGGGGAACTGCTTCATCTTAACTTTAGTAGATTACGCCACAAAGTACCTTGAGACCAATCCAATGTGCAAAGTTACTGCACACAATGTCACAAAAGATCTAGCCAGCATATTTTATTTATTTATTTAGGTTTTGTTAACCAGTTGAGGTATGCTAGGCAAACAGATGCCAATTTAGTCAGGTTGGTACTCCCACCACCATGTTAACTGATCAAGGGACCAATTTTAATTTACAGATGCTGCAGGAATTGTATAAGATCTTAGGGGTCACTGCAGTTAGAACTTACCCATATCACAGCCAGACAGATGGATCAGTGGAAAGAATGAATGGAACAATGAAACAGATGCTAAAAAAGTTTGTTTCTGATGAATGGAGGGACAGGGATACATTTCTGCCTTAGTTGATGTTTGCGTACCGGGATGTACACACAAGCAACTACTGGGTTGTCACATTTTGAACTTCTGTAGTGTAGAAATCCCCAGGGTCTTCTAGATGTGATCAAAGAAAAATAAGAAAGTAAGAGTTCGGCTGAGGTTCCTGTGGTTAAGTACCTGACTAAGCTCAGTGATAAACTGTGTAAATATGTACAAGTGGCACAAGACACTGAGGTTAAGCAAAAGGGAATTCAAAAAGAATACTATGATGTGGGAGTAGGAAGCAAGTTTTTTCCAGCCAGGAGACAAGGTCCTGCTGCTATTGCCTTCTCAGGAAAACAAGCTTATATCTAAATGGCAAGAACCATTCTCCATGGTTAGGCAGACTGACTCAGTTACATACAAGAAGGACATCCCTGGACGAAAGACTAGAACCTGTGTATATCATGCCAACTTACTGAAAACCTGGGTAAGTAAAAGTGCTATAAAACCTGTCTTCAGCTGTGTGGCTATACCTGAGGGTCCAGAAGATGGTATGGAAGAAGCTTATCAGAGATTGGGAAAGGATGAGACAGAATCCCCAGAATTAAAAATAAATCCCCAGTTATCTGAACAACAGAAAATGAAATGTGGAATTGTATAGCTGATCTGTTACCAGTATTTTCTTCTATCCCAGGGAAGGTTATTCAGGTAGAACACTACATAGATACAGGAACAGCTACCCCTATATGTCAGAAACCATATAAGATGCCTAAAACATTGAAGGCTGACATTAAGGCTGAAATTGATAACATTCTGATTCTAGAAATCATTGAGTCTTCAGCTAACCCCTGGTGTTCCCCCATGGTAGTGGTGCTCAAAAAGGAGGGAAGCCTGAAATGTGTATTGATTTCAGAGAGTTTAATGGGATTTCAAAGTTTGATGGGTACACCATGCCCTGTGTGGATGACCTAATCAACCAGCTAGGGGGAGTGAAGTATATCACAACATTAGATCTCACCAAGGGGTATTGGCATATCCCCTTTGAGTTGTCAGCTGAAGAGAGAACTGCCTTTGCTACCCCCTTCAAGTTTTTTCAGTTCAGGGTCATGCCATTTGGGCTTCATGGTGTCCTAGTGACCTTTCAGAGGCTTATGAATACCATCCTTGCCCTTCAAATGCAGTACAGTATGGCATACCTAGATGATGTCGTGGTCTACTGCAGAGATTGGCAAAGCCATCTCTGATATGTCCAGGCTGTTGTGGTGCTCATAGCTTTTGCTGAGTTAAACATTAACCCTAAAAAGTGTGCACTAGTGATGACCCAAACACATTATCTTTGTTTTCGAGAAAGGAGAGGTTAGGCCCAAATTATACTAAATAGTGGCTGTTGCCAGCTGTCTTGCATCCACCTCTAAGAAACAGGTTATATCATTTATTGGTTTGGAGGGTTACTATAATAAGTTTGTTCAGGACTTTTCTGAACTGCCTATCCCTTTGACAGAATTAATAAAGAAGCATCAACCAATTAGGGTTAAATGGACCAAGTAATGTGATGATAACTGTATTAAAATTAAGGATAAGCTGTGTTTAGCACCAGTGTTGAAGAGCCCTGATTTTGACAAACCATTTATAGTTCAGACGGATGCATCTGAGGTAGTGACTGGTGCAGTGTTAAGGCAGAAAAGCACTGATGGTGAGTAGCCCATACGCTGTATTAGCCAAAAGCTGTTGATCGTGAAACAAAATATTCTACTACTGAAAAAGAGTGTCTCATGGCAAAGTAGGCTATAGAGTCTTTGTGGCTTTACCTGGCTAGCTCTGAGTTTACCTTGGTTACAGACCACAACCCTTTGAAGTGGCTGGCACAAGTGAAAGACAAAATACCAGTATCACAAGATGATATTTAGCTCTGCAGCCATATCACTTCCAAGTGGTCCACAAATCAGGAGCCCAACACAAGAATGCAAATTTTGTATCTCAATATGGTGCTGGTATTGGGGAAAAAAGGAGGAGCAGCTGCAAGAATTTAAAGGTTGTAAATGAATGCTGTAGAAATTACAAGTGTTTTTGAGTAGTGTATACTATTTAATAGAAATGTTGCCCATGAGGAATTGAACTGCTATGGAGTCTGTGTAGCTATGCTGTGGAATTTGATAGTACAAACGAACTCCATTATTAGGGTCCCTGGGGGCAGGGTCTCATTTTGGGGTGAGTAACCTCCCCCCACCCTGTGCAGAAGTACAGTATGGATTTTGGAACCCCCTTGATGGTTCCCTCTTAAGAGGGGAGAAATGCGAGGGCGTAATGCTTTGGCCCTCTCTTTTAAGTATGCTGCAGTTAAAATATGAAAGGAAGGGTAGAATAATGGGTACGCACAGCTCCCCCTCCAACCCCCCCCCAGGCATTTTGTTTCTTCTTCCTTCTAGCTATTAGTTCTCTAAAACGATTTCCATTGCCTTTGTTTTCCCTGTTAGTCTCTTCTAGGGTGAAATGTGGGAGACATATTTGGGTTTAGGGAGCACCCCAAGAGGAGATGTAACTGGGTTAGGAGTGCATCAGTTATTGTCTCCTTCAGCTAACTGCGAAAGAATTGGAAGAAGCTGCTAAAAAAGCCTGATATGACTGAAAGTATACGAGAATGATTTACAAAGGGAAGCCTGTGCATGAAATATAGGCTTGGCAAGGTGAAACATGGGGATGGGTCCCTGGTGATGTAGCCAGAGACATTAACCTAATAGAAATAAGGCAAGACTCCTCAAGCTGATGTTTATAATAAGATACAGTCGAATATCTGTTTTACCTAGCCTGGTAAAAATCCAGGGTGCTGTCTGGCCCATTAGGTGAACCCCAATGTTTTCTCCACCCTAACCTATTCCGCTTTCTTTCTTTTCTTCCACTGCAGGGATATGAAAAAAATGGAAGTAATATAGAGACTTGCTAGCAAACAAGATGCATGTCTCTAAAAAAATTGATCCCTGATAGCTGGCTCATACTGCTAAAATCTTTGTTTGTATTTTGTCAGTAGTTAGGGTTAAGCAGCGTTTATGCCTCTTTTATAAGCGCCCTTCCATTTGCATTCTGCTGCTTGTATTTGTAAACTGGAACACACAAAAAACAGTGCACACTAGTTCAAAGTGCAAAAAAAGAGTAGAACCTTATTATCCAAACAGGTTTTTCTACCCTAGTACTTCGAGTTGCTCAGACTCCTCATCACGGGGCGGAGTTTAATACACACAACGTCCCTTAAATACCCCCAATGCAACAGTTAAATACCTATTTTAAAGAGACAATGTTATATAATTATGAAAGCATCAAATGCACCATATAATATGTTAGAGCAATGTATTAGATTTAGTGAAATATATAATGGTTTCTCACTTTAAAAACATTCCATGAGTAGAGATGGGTGGAATCCACAAATTTCATTCTGCAAAATATTTCAAATATTTTACGGGTGCTAAATGCAAAATTCCACTGGTGAAATGTAGAATTCTGCCCATGAATGGTGGAATTTCACCACTCTCGGGTGAAATTCTGCCATTCACGGGTGAAATTCCGCATTTCATCGGTGAAATTCTGCAGTCTGTGGGTGAAATTCTGCATTTTGGACCTGTGAAATATTTCACAGAATGCACCAATTTCGCAAAATATTTCATATGGTGAAATTTGTGACTTCACCAGAATTTCATCAGCGAAATAAAATTTCGTGCATCTCTATCCATGAGTAGTCATTCAAACTTTTTGTGTTTAAATAGAAAAAGTGCTAGATCTCTGCCTGATAACTCACCACAGGAAAAAACAAGGTCAAGGGGATCCACCACTTGGCAATCGCCAATATCGCATTAAGTTATTAAATGGTAAAGGCAGCAAATAGAGTCACTGTGCACCAATTTAAACTGTGAAAGACATAATATAATGAGATTTTTTCATTATTGTATAAGAAAATTCCCCATCTATTCCAAAGGTTTGTAATATGGCTAAATGGTCAGTATAAGAATATATAGATGGGAGAAACAAGAGATACAGCATTTGAATAATCTATTTTAGCATAAATACATGATATTGTTTCAGACCCTGCTATTTCATTTAAAAAAATCAGTCAGAAATTCCAATCTAGAAGCATAAGGTGCAGAATCACTACTAATAATTCATCATGGGAAATACCAAAGATAATAAGGATCTGTCAAATTGCGATCACTAAAGTTACTGACCAGTGGCAGAATTAGTAAAGAAAACCACCTAAGACCAAACACTGGAATATAAATGCCCCAAATGCACAAATGTTCAGCACAGCAAACCGTTGTTGGTGAAATAATTACTGGCATGGGGGGGGGGGAGAAAAGAAAGTCCACCTAAATGTATGACCTATTCCACTGAAAGCACAAAACCTATATATTTAAGTTGTATTATGGAATGTACAAGACGCATGTGAGGAAAACAAGGGGGATGAGGGGGTAAAAAGTGTGTGATACTGATAGATAGAAAATCTAGATGACCATCTTTAAAAATAAAATATATAAGAAGGATTATAAGAGTGGCAGCACGGTATTAGAGTCCCATAGTGTAAACGTGTATGCCCAAATGGTGAGACACAGACATGAGAAAGCAGACGACTGTTGCTCAAGATGAGCAGCGTGTGGAGACAGATATAATGTGGAGACTGTTTAAAACTGAGGAAACAAAGAAAAAGGAGGAGAGAAAAAAGAAAACAGTTTTAGCCAGTCTAACACAGAAGAGAAAAAACAGGACGATATATACAATTGTATTTACATACAATTCATACAAATTGATGGAAGGCACAATGCAAAGCTAAGTACTCAGGAAAGCATTCCAAAGCTACAAATACAAGAAAGCAGTAAAGTCTAGTTCTCTCTTTAAACCCTTGGGTTCCATAGATTGGAGTGCATAGATCCACCTGATTTCTCTTTTTGTAGCAGGGTTTTAATTCTATCCCCCCCCCCCCGATGGAATTTTAATGTGCTCTATTGCACAAACTCTCATACAGCTGGGTTCACCATTGTGATAATCCTTGGCGTGACTTCCTAGGGCAGATTCCAATTGACCATTTCTGATGTCCCGATCATGCTTCTGTATGCATTCTTTTGTCTGTCTCATAGTTCTGCCACATAGATATGTGTGCATTTACATTATTACAAAGACAACAAATTGTGTGAAACAGTTCATAAATTGTCCACCTTCATTTTAAGGATTGGAGTGTTAAATGTTTTCCCTAGTAGGACACACCTGCATAAAGAGCAGTACCCACAATGGTGAAAACCCACAGGCTGCGGTAGTAACAATGTTAACAGTCTTGGAACAGATGAAATGAAATGGCTATGGCAGAGAAAATTCCCCAGATTATTTGCTCTGCAGTAAGTAATACTGTTTTTTTTTTTTTTCAGAAAACAGCCCTGGGACACTACAGTGCTCAAGTGTGTCTTAGTTCTTCTGTAAAATAGTTTTAACTTTTGGTGCAGTTCTGTTGAATTTCAATACAAAAGTTAAAAGATGACTTTTGTGGGTTGTGTTTTGCCTGAGAGTGAGTAAATCCTTTCTGTTTTGATTTTTAGCTCTGTTAAGAGTTGGTCCAGAATGTTTTTACTAAAACCCTTTTATTGAATCTGCTCCACATTTTCTTTGCATGCATATAGAACTTATGGTTACAGGAACAATCACATCTTAGTCTCAAAAATTGGCCATATGGGATAGAAGAAATAAGTGCATGGGGTTGGGCATTATGTTCCTGTAGCACAGTATTACTAATTGTCTCCTTCCTATAATATGTTGTCTCTGTTTTGCCATTATCTTTTGCTGTGAGGCAACGGTCAAGAAAACTGATCTATCTGTCATCAATAGAAGACATAAACTTCAAGCTGTTGGTGTTCTTATTTATTTTATTGACAAATTCTAATGCCTCTTCCATTGTGCCCTGCCATATGATCAGCAAGTCATCTATATATCTATGCCATTGCACACATTTTTCCAGGAAAATGTTGTCAAAAATATTCTTTTCCTCCCACCATCGCACGCAGACATTTACATACCTTGGAGCAATGGTGGAACCCATTGCAGTACCACATTGTTGAAGATAAAATTGATTATTAAGTAAAAAATAATTATGATGTTAAATAAAATCCACTACTGCTACAAAAGGAAAGACAGTGGGGGTGCACTGGCATCGGTATTCTTCTCCAAAAAGTAATGAAGAGTATTAAAACCCAGAGTATGTAAAATGCAGGTATAGAGTGAAGTGACATCAATACTCAACCATAAGTAGTCTGACTGCAAAGTAGCATCCTTTAATTTTTCCAGGACATGCAAGAATAGGATCTCAATTTATGTACCACAGGTTGAAAGAAAGAGTGACAAAATTTTGACAGATTCTACAACCAAGATCCTATACCTGAGACTATAGGTCTCCCAGGTAGATTTGATAAATCTTCATGGATTTTTGAAAGGTAATAAAAAGGTTTGTGAACCTTTAAAAATTCACATTCCTTCTCTGTAATATAGCCTCTGTGATTTGCTTCATCTATTAACATAAACAATTCCACTTGAAATACTGCTGTTGGATATTTAATTAGTATTTCATATGTCTCTCTATCTGATAATAACTTCAGTGCTTCTTTAGCACAATCTTGTTTATCAGTAATTATTATATTGCCCCACCCTCTTGTCAACCTCTCTGAGCATTAAGTTGTCTTGTTTTTTTAGAATTTCTAATGCAGCTTTTTCTTCCCTATTAAGACTGTCAGGTGGATGATGCCACCTTTTGGTAAAAGAGTGCATCAACCTCTTTAGGAAAGTTTTTTGATAGATGTTGACTGCTGCATCTAAACTGGTTGGGCAAAATAGCAAGGTGGGTTTGGATTTATTTTTTTCTCTCTTCACTGTCTAATTTATGCAGTGTAATTGCATTTGTCTCACCTCCCTGTAAAGGATCATATAAAAGTGCATTTCCTATTATTATCAAAATCCACCAAGTGCAGCAAGTCTTGAGTAGAGGAGCTAGAGCTCCTAAAAAAATTGGATCCCCAAATTTCTTCACCTTCTGCATTTGTTGTTTTATTCAGGGCTGCAATCAGTATACTGAGGTCTCTCCAGGATGATATTGTCTCCCTTTCTTCCTTGTACCTTCCATGTTGTTTTGTTCCAAAAAACACCTTGAGATTATTTTTCTGAAAATTTTAAACAGTTTAGCTTGTAACTCAAATCTATTAATGCCTGGTGATAGAATAAAGTGAAACCCCTTTTTCAGGAGTCTTTGCAACCTTTGAAAGTTAGGATAAATTAAGGTTAATTATTTCTTTGTTGTTTTCACCCTGGTCAATTTCCTGTTGCTGGATTTTAGTTCTATTTCGACTTTTATGATAATTGCCCCACCCCCCCCCCGGACATGCTAGGCCCCTATTATGTCCTCTACTAATGGAATGTTGAGGCCACTCCCATCCAAAAACTTGACCCAAGCAGTAGTCTGGTTCATCGCTTTTGTGCTTTTACTTTTTACATGCAATTATTTCCCTTTCGTGCTTGTCCACATTTTTATTGAGCTCTCTGTCTATGTCTCTGTCTCTGCCTCTCTCTCTCTCTCTCTCTATACATATATATATATATATATATATATATATATTTAAACTGCTGTGTGCCTTTAAATTAGCTTACTTCTTTCTATATCTCATTAATTTCAGTTTTCACAATTTCGTAATTGGCTTTGTCCTCCTTGATTAAAGCTCTAAAGAGTTTTGAGGAACATTCACTCAGTGCCTCTTGCCAGTCTGCTCTGTGTTTAAAATTCTCTACTACCATGGATGGTCTTGTATCAATCCTGAGTCATTGTGGGACAAAATTATTTTCCAAATATTCTTCCAGACTGCATGAACCGTTGCAGATGCTGATTTCATTGCAGAACAGTCTATCTAACTTAACAAACAATTCTTTAAGATTAGTTTCTGAGTCAGATACAGTACCTGTTGTAAATAAGTGTGGTTATTTTTCCTTCTGTTTCTTAATTCTTTCTTCTAAAAACTTCAGGCAAGATGTGCACTGGCTTGTACTGCTAAAATCGTTGTACCTTGTCAGCAGCTAGTGTGAGGCAGTGTTTAAAACCTTTTTACAAGCACTCCTCTATCTGCACTCTGCTGCTTATGTTTGTAAACAAATTGTCCTTTCTGCTCCTTTTTATGTTTTCTTGAGATTGCATTCAGTTTCTCCTATGCTCTACAAACCAACTACCTGAGTTGTCCTGTTTCTGCCTGTATTGCTCAGCACTGTATTTAAATAATAAGTGAGCTTTTTGTTAAAGTGTTTTTTGTTGTTGTTGTTGTTGTTTTCTTGTTTTCTTTTTTTTTCACTGCAGGGTTAACTAGCATAGTTCAACCAACACATAGTGAATATTTTTGACTCCCTCACAGTTGATGGTGTTTAAACTGAAACAGCTATCAAGTATGCTGTCAGTTTGAAGGGGTTGAATGTTAAATAAATTAAATAACTTTGCCTGAGTTCCAGGAAACAGACTGGGATTAATAACTCCTGAATGCTAAACTTAAGCCTGTACATGGTTCCCCTCTGTTTCAGTATAGGGGTAGGCCAGCCCTGAGTGGATCTTAATTATACCTGCTGGATCATTAGTAATGAGGTTTTTGGGATGGGTTAAATCAGAACTGTCAATTAGAGCATTTTTATTTCCTTATACTCCATAGAAGAGTTACTAGAATGCAATAACTAGAGTGTTGTTACGTGTTATCTTTATCTTATGTTTTGTGCATACATCCAATGTAAATATTATAAATATAAAACTGGAGGAAAAATTTAAATGGAGAGTGATAGCCCCAGTGACCTGTCAGGTGTAAGCAAGGTGTATAAATGCAGAGCTGAGACAGAATGTGAGCAGTGAATATTTTTCATGAGCCACTGACAGTGTAGAAGCTCTATTGGTCACTGCTGCTGCCTCTGCCTAACATTTTGGTGGTTCCTGTCACTCAAAAGTTCCCTCTGCATTATAGACATTGCATTTAGGTTTGCATTTTTTGTTTGTTTTGGTAATAAAGTAGTATTTTGGGAACCACTGTTGTCTGCTGAGCATCTGTCTTTACTGTCTGCACCCACAACTCCTCACAGGCCCTTGTTTACATGTTTTAGGGCATTTTACAATCTGCACAGGTCATTCTGTACCTAACAAGTCTTCCTATAGAAAAGATTGGTGCTTTTCTGCAAAACATTTAACCCCTAATTTGCTGAAGAAGGGTTAGAGTATATTATCCGATCAGATTCATTTCAGTGCAGTAACTGCTCACTGCTGCTTTTATTGCTTCATTTACTGCTTATTGTTGATTTCTCTTGGTAGCAGGTTGATTTTTTGACTTCTTATAAGGGGCTAACAGGGAACTGTTTTGGGGCTGTTGAAAATGTGAAACCTATTTTGGTGTGACTTAAGTGAGGCTGTTATTTCTTCGAATTAGAAACATATTTCTTCTCATTTCAAACCTGTTTTGGTCTGCTTTTAGTGGGGCTGTTATTTCTTGGGTGCTTTCACTTGCTGTTGAAAATTTGAAACCTATTTTGGTGTGTTTAAGTGTGGCTGTTATTTCCTTGATGTTTTTACTTGCTGCAAATGTTTGCCCACCTTCCCATCCCCACCGCCACTGTTAATTAAATGCCCTGTTAAATCTAATTCACAGGAACCAAGCACAGGGAATAGCAGGGGCTGTGAAGTCAGAAGGGCATAAGAAGGAGTAAGCCCACCCTCAGCACAAGTTGCTATAATGTAGAAGTGCAATCAACCCGGGGGGCTACAGTAGCATAAATTACCCTTAAAAAAACCAACATCAAGTAAAAATACCTCCAAAAAAACAAATACAGGGACCTAGAAGGAGAGCTACACTTATAGGGGAAACTAAAAGGAGGGCTTCAGAAACAGACAACTAGTGTAATAGCGAACAGACAAATAGTGTAATTACACAAATAGTGTAATAGCTACAAAAGTGGAGAATAAAGTGGGGAGTGGTGCAATGCAGTGGATGTGGGGTAGCCTTATTCAGGCAGACCTTCTGGATGCTGAGGTGCTGACCTATCTGCAGGCATCTCTCTGGGTTGTGGGACAAGGTAGCTAGACTCCGAGTGGAGGTAAACTGGGTCAGGAGTACCTTTGCCCCCATCCAGAGACCACAAAGTCCAATGCCACTGCCTCAGAGGATGCCAAGAATGAGGAGCACTTGGACAACAGTGGGCTCAGGGAAGGTTAGGACAGTCAGGCAGAGGCACATCCCAAATCCTAGTCCACTCCAGAACTCATATGCCAAAATGGCAAATGGAGACAACCTGACAGAGGCACCTGGAGAAGTGGAAGGGAAGGATGTGGAGGTCAACTGAGGAGATGACCTCAGTGGAAGGAGCAGTGGACCCCAGAGGAGGAGGAGAAAGCAAATCCTGGTGGAAGACTGTTGTACAGGGGATCAAGCTAGGAACATGCAAGGGGGAGGACAGGGAGTTGAGGTGCCTACCAAGTGCCATGGCATGGAAGGATGAGAGGAAGATCTTGGGTATCACCGAGAATGCAAGACAGGAGGGAGAGCTAGATGCCATTATCCACCTAGGAACTAATGACCTGGCAAACCTGGGAGCCTAAGGAAGTTCAGGAAGAGTTTAGAAAATTGGGGAAGGGTCTCAAGCAAGTAGCTACATTCGTCACCCTCTCAGAAGTACTACCTGTGAGAGGCATGGGAGAGCGTAGGGGTGCATGCACCAGGAACTTTAACTCATGGTTGAAGAACTGGTGCTGTGAGGAAGGGTTTGGGTTCATTGGTGACTGGGGAACCACCTGGAGGGATGGAGGCTTGTTCAAGCCTGATGGCCTGCAACCATCCTGGAGGGGAATCTAAGCACTCAATGAAAAGTTTAAATGCTACATGGACAAGCATTTAAACTAGCCAAGTGGGAAGGAGGCAGGTCAGCAAGGACAGTACCTAATTGCCAACCTCCCCATAGCTAGCAATGGAACCAGAGAACAGGAGGAGGAGGAGGAGATATCACTACAAAGCAGTGTGAAAAAGATGGAGATAGGCAGAAAAAGGACAAAATGCAACAGAAGGGCAGACAGCAGGGGGGATCAGGGATAAAGGGCAACCAGGGAGGGAATTGGAGTAGAACAGCAAAACAGACCAGGGCAGTCACATCATGGATAGCCATGTGTGCCAGTGTCAGGAGCCTTAGCAACAAGATGGAGGATCTGGAGGCTGCCATGGTGCAGTCAGACCTGGATATTGTGGCCACCACAGAGACCTAGTATAATAATAATCATGACTGGGAGATGGCCTTACCAGGCTACAACATATTCAGAAGAGACAGGGCAGGCAGAAAGGGAGGAAGAATGGCACTTAATGTGAAAGATGGCATAAAGGCCACAGAGATCCAAGAGGAACAAAATGGGAGGAAATACTGTGGGTTAAGCTGAAAGAAAAATGGGGTCAGTAATCCACACAGGGGTGGTCTACAGACCACCAGCCCAGGAGGAAGAGATAGATAGGGAGTTGATGCTAGCCACCCAAAGGATGGTGGACAAGGGGGAGGTTCTGCTGGTTGGAGACTTCAGTATTCCAGACATGGACTGGAGCCTCCCAGCAGCACCATCAACTAGAAGTAGATTTATCCTGGACTCCCTTCAGGGTGCCTTCCTTAAGCAACTGGTCATGGAACCAACTCAGCAGAAGGTAATACTGTCAAGTCTTCTTTTTACCATCTAAGGAACATCGCTCGGGTTAAGCATCTTGTTCCATCTAGTGACCTTCCAATGCTGATCCACACCTTTGTGACCTCACGCCTGGACTACTGTAACTCTCTCTACCTAGGGCTTCCAGGGGTTGATATCCGCTGCTTGCAGCTAGTGCAGAACGCAGCAGCCAGGTTGTTGATAGGGAATCCTCATCTGAGTCACATCTCACCTGTGCTGCGTGAGCTGCACTGGCTGCCAATACAATGGTGGATCACTTTCAAGGTAGGGTTACTGACCTATAAAGCCCTACACAGACAGAGTCCATGCTACCTGCAAGAGCTCCTGAATTCTTACTGCCCCATCCGACCACTTCGCTCAGCTGACGAGGGGTTGCTAGAGGTTCCCAGAGTACAGCTGAAAACCTCTGGGTCGCAAGCTTTTATGCGCTCAGCCCCCACCCTGTGGAACTCTCTATCTTGTCAGATTCGAGAGTGCCAGACTGTGGAGAGCTTTAAGATGGACTTAAAGACCCATTTGTTTCAGCTTGTTTTCGGGAATTTTATGCAGTGAATTATTTAATTATACAAAATTAATAGTTTTGATGCAGAGGTTTAGATCTGTATTTTTTATCGTTTTATTGTTTCAGTGTTCTATTGACTAAAATTTGTACAGCACTTTGATACCAGTGAATTGTGCTAAAAAATAAAGATGATTATTATTATTATTAATACTGGACCTCATGCTCACAAATGGGGACAGTGTGCTAGGGGTAAAAGTGGGGGAGCACCAGGGAACAGTGACCACAGGTCACTGTGGTTTGAAATCACAGAAGGAACTGAACTAAACTGCACAAAAACATGTATCCTGGATTGTAGGAGGGCGGATTTTGGGAAAATAGGGACATGCTTGAAAGAGGTACTAATAGGAATGGGGAGGGATTCGAGGGTGGAGGAACAGTGGGCAATATTTAAAACAGGGATTACAAGAGCAACACAATTATGCGTTAAGCAGGTTAGCAAAGGAAAAAGGAAGAGGAGGCCATTATGGTTTTTCAAGGAGGTAGCAGAGAAAGTGAAAGCCAAAAAGACTGCATTCAGGCAATAAAAAAAGACACAGGCAGAACGGGATAGGGAGAAGTACCAGGAGAAGCAAAGGGAAGCAGGGAGGTCAGTAAGGGAAGCCAAAGCTCAGACAGAAGAGCACATCATAAAATCAGTGGTTAGAGGGGACAAAACCTTTTACAGGTACATAAGTGAAAAAAGAAGGGCAAAGGGAGGGCTAGTGAGACTGAATGAGGAGGACGGGGGCAGAGTGGAGGATGACAACAGTAAAGCTGACATACTGAACAGATATTTCTACTCAGTCTTTACTGAGAAAGGGGAGGATAACAGGCCTGACGGGAGTACAAGGGGGTGAGAAGGGTACAGAAATGGACACAAGTCCCTTTACATGGGGAAAAGGTCCTAAAGGAACTGGAAGAAATAAGAGTCAATAAAGCAATGGGGCCAGATGGGGTGCACCCCAAGGTCCTAAAGGAACTAAGAGAAGTGGTGGTTGAACCTCTGGCAACCCTGATTAGCCAATCACTGGAAACAGGGGAGGTACCCAAAGACTGGAGGACAGAAGATATAGTCCCCTTATACAAAAGCAGGAACAAAGAGGAAGTGGGGAACTACAGACCAGTCAGCCTGACCTCGGTAATGGGCAAGATCATGGAAGCACTACTGAAGGACAGATCAGTGGAACATCTGGTTGACAATGGACTACAGTACCCAAGGCAGCATAGTTTCACTGGGGGGGGAGGTTATGACAGACCAGCCTCATTGAATTTTTTGACTGGGTCACAAGGGAGGTGGATCAGGAGAAGAACGTGGATGTGGCCTTTCTGGACTTCAGCAAGGCCTTTGACACTGTGCTGCATAGAAGACTGTTAAACAAACCGTGGAATATGGGAGTGGGCTGGACAGCAGTGCAGTGGGTGGGTACCTGGCTAGGGCAGGACACAGAGTGTGGTGGCAAGTGGCTGTCATTCCACAAAGGGAAGAGTGACCAGTGGGGTACCACAGAGATCAGTGCTGGAACCGGTCCTATTCAACAGCTTCCTCAATGACATTGCACAGGACCTAGAAGAATTTCCCTGTTCACTGATGACACAAAGCTCTGTAACAGAGTGGACACAAGACAGAATGAGGAGGAACCTGCAGAAGCGTGAAGAATGGTCAAGGGTTTGGCAGTTGAAATGTAACACAAAAAAGTGCAAAATAATGCATATAGGGCACAAAAATCCTGGAATAACATATCAGTTGGGGGGGTGAGGATATAGCATGCACCAAGCAGGAAAGGTACCTTGGGGTTATCATCTCTAATGACCTCAATGTAGGGAAACAGTATGACAAGGCAGCACATAAAACAAATATGATGCTGGGATACATAGGCAGGGGCATCACAAGCAGAAAAAGGGAGGTCATAATTCCACTATACAATACACTAGTAAGGCCCCACCTGGAGTACAGCGTCCATTTCTGGAGACCTTACCTATGTAAGGACATAGACAGGGTGGAGAAGGTTCAGAGAAGAGCAACAAAGATGGTACAGGGATTGCATCACAAGTCCTATGCGGACAGGCTGAAGGACTTGAATATGTACTCCCTAGAGGAGAGAAGGGAGAGAGAGGATATGATACAGACATACAAGTACCTTACAAGGAGGAAAAGGGTGTAGGAAAGCACTATTTTCTAGCTAAAAAGATGTTCCAAGACTAGATGGCATGGGAAGGAGTTGAAGGGAGGGTGATTCAGAGGAAATGTGAGGAAGAATTTCTTCATAGAAAGGGTGGTGGACAAGTGGAACACCCTGTTGAGGAAGCTATGGGGGCTGAAACAATCAAAGAATTTAAGAATGCATGGGATAGACATAAGGGAATCCTGGAGGTCAGGGGTAAGGGGCAACTGACTTCTAGAAAAACTTAAAGTGATCTTACAAGCTCAAATGGGCAGACTGGGTGGGCCATAGGCCCTTATCTGCTGACAGTATCTATGTAGCTATGTATCCCACATGCTCAGACATTTATGGGGCAGTTCAGCAGTCATATTTGTCCTTAAACTTGACCAGGCACTCCTTCCACAGCTGCAGTGCAGAGCCTGCTGACCCCTGCCACCTGCTCTCCACTCCTCCAAGACAGCTCCCCAGATCACAGCCCCTGACTGGGCACTCCTTCCATGGCTGCAGCGTGGTGCCTGCTGACCCCCACCACCCACTCGCCACTCCTCAAAGACAGCTCCCTAGATCACATCCCCTGACCGGGCGCTTCTTCCACAGCTGCAGTATGGCACCTGCTGACCCCTGCCACCTGCTCTTCTCTCCTCCAAGACAATTCTCCAGATCACAGGCTCTGAACAGGTGCTCCTTCCATTACTGCAGTGTGGCACCTGCTGACCCCTGCTACCCGCTCTCCGCTCCTCCAAGGCATCTCCCTAGATCACAGCCCATGACCGGATGCTCCCTCCATGGCTGCAGTGTGGCACCTGCTGATTCCGCCACCTGCTCTCTGCTCCTCCAAGACAGCTCCCCATATCACAACCCCTGACTGGGTGCTCCTTCCATGGCTGTGGTGCAGCACCTGCTGACCACCACCACCCGCTTTCCACTCCTCCAAGATAATTCCCCAGATCAGAGGCCCTGACTTGGTGCTCCTTCCATGGCTGTGGTGCGGTGCCTGCTGACCCCTACTGCCCACTCTCCACTCCTCCAAGAGAGCTTCCCAGGTCACAGGCCCTGACCAGGTGCTCCTTCCATGGCTGCGAGACTGTGCCTGCTGACCCCCACCATCTGCTCTCCACTCCTCCAAGACAGCTCCCCAGATCACAGGACCTGATTGGGCACTCCTTCCATGGCTGCAGTGTGGCACCTGCTGACCCCCACCACTCGCTCTCTGCTCCTCCAAGACAGCTCCCTATATCACAACCCCTGACTGGGTGCTCCTTCCATGGCTGTGGTGCAGCACCTGCTGACTACCACCACCCGCTTTCCACTCCTCCAAGATAATTCCCCAGATCAGAGGCCCTGACTTGGTGCTCCTTCCATGGCTGTGGTGTGGTGCCTGCTGACCCCTATTGCCCACTCTCCACTCCTCCAAGAGAGCTTCCCAGGTCACAGCCCCTGACCGGGTGCTCCTTCCATGGCTGCGAGACTGTGCCTGCTGACCCCCACCATCTGCTCTCACTCCTCCAAGACAGCTCCCCAGATCACAGGACCTGATTGGGCACTCATTCCATGGCTGCAGTGTGGCACCTGCTGACCCCCACCGCCCGCTCTGTGCTCTTCCAAGACAGCTCCCCAGATCACAGCTCCTGACTGGTGCTCCTTCCATGGCTGCGGTGCGACACCTGCTGACCCCCGCCACCCACTCTCTGCTCCTCCAAGATAGCTCCCCAGGTATGGTACGTCAATAGTGCCTGCTATTTTTGACTTTCAGTGCTTCTTTTGCTCCCACTCCTCAATTGGCCAATCCCCCATACCAGCTGCTCCCCTACTGACTGATCTGTGGACACCGCAGCTCACACTCAAGCTCTGCAGTTTACCAGCTCATTTCTCTGTTGCCCAGCTAAGTTCTGCAATCTGCAACTGCTATCTACTTGATTTTTCAGCCCACCCCAGACACTCTTTAAATCCTCTTTTTCCTTGGAGCACCGCTGCAAATCTCATCAATCTGCAGGCACTGTCCCCCTTTTAAAGAAGCAGCAGCCTGCATATACACCCTATTCACAGCCAAATTAAAGCTCAATACATAGAGCCACATAAGAATTCTTAAGGCTACAACTGACTACAAATTAACCCATAATCCAAGCTCTGTCTATCCTCTTTTGCTACACAACCAAAGATACTATTACCAGTTCTGCTATACTCCCTATTACTTACATGTAAGCTGCCACTCCCTCACCCTCCATCCAATAATTGCAATGCACAAGAACTGATTTTAGTAAAAACTTCCCCTAAACCTAATTGGGACCCCTTCTATCTTCCTGCCCCTGCGACCAGGTGCTCTGACATCTCCTTTAGAAATTTCCTGTGGACAGTGCACCTAGGCAAATTTACCTACTCCATCCCCCCGGCTCAGCTGAACATACTCTTGGTCACCATGAAAGTGAGTAATAATAAATCCGATACCCACAACAGATCCAAGGAGATAAAACTCTTAAAACTGCAAGCACTATAGCCCCATTTACATGGCGCTTGCGCATTGAGCTGGAACTGCAGTAGACTATTCCCTACCTGCGGTGCATTGTGCTGCCCCCTGTCCACAGGGCAGCCCTATCTTGCTTTGTAACCCACACCTCTGAACAGTCTGCGAGTCAAGCGGATTATCCACATCATCTGTGACGCACTGCCAGTGTGTTATGTGCCACTGTCACTTCCTGTGGTTGCCATGCCTTCCTAATATACAGGAAGTGCTGGCAAGTACTTCTTTACAGACCACACGTTTTCAGCATTCGCCTCAGCTGCTGTGTGCCAGAGTTTATTGTGCAACAAGTCGTACTTCCTTCCCGCTTGACCAGTGTTCAGTGAAGAACCAAAGCACATCCTTCTTCCATCGGCTGCTTGTCGGTATTCATTCAGCTTCTTGTCATTCTTCATTCTTCATTCTTTGGCAAGCATCTCCCTGCTGCTTCTTTTCTCCCATTCTGAGTCATCTCGCTGCTTCAACTTTTTGCTGGCCATCTTCAAATTTATGTAAGCATTTGATCTTTTGTTTGGTGACTTGTTTTCTGTGTGGTAAATGGCCTGTTTTCAAAACAGGAACATGTAAGGTGAGGTATAAACACAGTTGGATGATGTTTTGTTATGCCCCCCACCTTTGCTTGTTGCCCATGAGGGAAGGGGGGTTGCAGCAGACATCCCAAGGTGTTTCCTAGTATTTTATTGTTTACTGTTTATTGTTTATTGATAAATATCAGATAACA
Source organism: Neoceratodus forsteri (assembly GCA_016271365.2). Taxonomy (NCBI): domain Eukaryota; kingdom Metazoa; phylum Chordata; order Ceratodontiformes; family Ceratodontidae; genus Neoceratodus; species Neoceratodus forsteri. The sequence goes on along the minus strand of CM057455.1, from coordinate 757,757,689 downwards.
CCTTTGAGTCAAAGACTCCTTTACAAAGGTTCCACGTCATACATAAGGCAGAGACAACCGTGAACAAAGTAACAACTAACATAGTAATTAAAGACAATGGTTACAAAATGGTTGCAAATGAATACAGAAAATACAAAATAGCAGGAGGGAATACATGGTAACAGAGAGCTGCTAACAAGGTAAAAAGTGCAAAAGGTTACAGGTACAAACATAACATTTCGGGGCAATGGCTCTAGCCATGCCCAGGAGTTCATTCATTGGCCAAGGCAGGACACTGGGGTCCATTGTCATGGTATAGGCACACCCAGAGGCGGCGGACCAGTGTTAGGTCCATGGTCAATGGAGGAGGAGGGGGGAGGTGGGGTGGTAGAAATGGAAGGTAAGGTTTAGGGGCAGTCACATACTGATCCCTGGGTGATAAGGTCCTTTAGTTGGGACTTGAACTGACCAAGTTTGGGTTCAGTGAGGAGGGAATTTGGGAGTGAGTTGAGCCAGGATGTGGCCAGATACCAAAACGTTCTTTGGCCTGAGGTGGTCTTGCAGTGAGGTACCCTAAAGTGGGTAGTCGCTGATTGCCGTGTGAGGCGGTTAGACAGAGGGGACTGAAGTAGTGGGGAGAGGGCTGGTGGGAGTAATCCTGAGGTGATTTTCTTAACGAAGAGGCAGGCCTGGTACTTTAGCCTCCCATCGAAGTTGAGCCAGTTTGCTGAGGCATAGAAGGTGCAGGTGTGTGTAAGTCTAGGATAGCCTGTAGCAAGTCTGCAAGCCTTATTGAGGGCCAGTCTAATCTTGTGTAGGTGGGTTGTGTCGGCTGCACCATAGATGATGATTCCATAATCAGCTAGAGACAGAATAGATGCAGAGATGGCTAGGCGGAGAGATTCAGGGGGGGAGACAGTGCTTATAGCGGTGAAGGGGACCAATACGTGTATTGACGACAGTGCTGAGCATCCGGATATGATTGTGGAAAGTAAGACCAGTGTCTAGGGTGATGCCAAGGTATTTGAAAGTGGTAACCTGCTCAAGGTGGTCTTTCAGTGAGTCCAGAATGAGCAGGGGTTGTCCTAGGTTCTTGTTTTGGGTGTGTGCAAACATCATGGATTTAGTTTTTTTGTAATTTAGTACTAACCTATGCTGAATGAACCAGGATTCAGCTTCAGAGAAGGATTTCTGGAGTGCCCAGTGGAGGGCTGCGGGATCAGTGTGTGAGTTGTAGAGGACTGCATTGTCTTCATACAATAGAATTTTTACCAAGCAGGCATTGGGCAGGGTGTTGAGGAATAGGGAGAAGAGAAGTGGGCTAAGAATAGAGCTTTGAGAGACCCCAGACCTGACTTGGTGGGGGGATGACAGGGAGTGGGCAATCCGTACTGTCTGGGTTCTCTCAGACAGATAGCTGGCAAACCAGTCAATGGTCTCATGGGAGAGGCCTATCTGAGTGAGGGAGTCCAGGAGAAGCGAGTGGTGCATGGTATCGAATGCCTTTGAGAGGTCTATAAAGACAGTGCCAGCAGTGTAGCCGGTGTCCAGGGATGTATGGAGGGTGTTTGTAAATTCCAAGAGGGCAGTGGTGGTGCTATGGTTCTGGCAGAAGCCATGTTGTTCAGGACACAGGATACTATATTTAGTGAGGTAGTCTGTTAGTTGGGTGGCCATGATTTTCTCCAGGGTTTTAGAGAGGGGAGGCAGGATTGATGTTGGACGGTAGTTCCCAGGCAGGGTGCGGTCACCACTTTTAAGGATAGGAGTGACGAGGGCAGATTTCCATTTGGTGGAGAACTGGCTCAGAGAAAGGGAGCAGTTCAAAAGCATGGTAAGGGGGGGGAACCTCATTGAATGTGAGTCTAAGCAGTTTCGGGTCCAGTGTGTCACTGCTGAAACGAGATTTACTGAGGGCTTTGAGTAGGAAAGAGGCAGCTTCACACTGGGAAACTGCTTTAAAGTGGAAAGGGGGGTTGGGGAGGGGGCAGTGTGGTGTAGGGTGGGTGGGGGAGAAAAGGTTGGGGGGGAGAACACCAGTGAGGACAAAGAAGGTGTCATTTAATGTGTCTGTGATAAGGGCTGGGTCTAAGGTGATAGATCCGTTGGCCCTGATATGGGTAGGCGGGGCAGTGGAGGCTTTGCCACTTGACGTTTTGAGAAAGTCCCAAAACTTGCGACCTGAGACCCATCTGTTGGGGAGAAAGGTTTTATAGTACTCAGCCTTTGCTTTTCGAATATCCCATGTGCATTTATTGCACGCTTCCTGGTAGCGCTGTCTGTCAGAGGGTTTTTTGGTATCCTGTACAATGTGCCACAGATTGTCTCGTTCGCGCATCTGGTCCAAAAGGGCTTGAGATAGCCAAGGTGTTTTGGGACCTTTCGTTTTTTGTTTGGTTAGGGTTGCAAACAGGTTGCAGGCAGTGTTGAATGTATGAATGAAATAGTTGAGGGCAGAGTCAATGTTCTGAGCATTTCTTATGGGGGACCAGTCAGTAACTAGGAGGTACTGTTAAAGAGACTGCAGTTTGCCAGGTTTGCGGCAGCATTGTAAGACAGTTTTGGGGGGGGGCTTGTTAATACAGTACGACCAGTGACATAGCACTGGGGAGTGGTCACTCAGAGCATCAGGTAGTACCCTGAACTATGTAGCTTTATGTGGGGCGTTAGTGAGCACTAGATCTAGGAGGGTGGCAGTACCAGTCCTCTGGTTCATTCTAGTGGCAGTAGTCTCAAGCTGGGTCAGGTTTTGAGCAGTTGCAGCATCCCTAACAGGGGCTGAAGTGTCAGCCAGCCAGTTTGTATTGAAGTCTCCGAGGGCAATGATGTCAGCATTGTCAGGGAGAGTCTGGAGATGGTTGAGGACAGAGAAGAAAGAGGTCTTCTGATTTCGTAGGGGGATGTATACAGAGGAGAGGAACAAGGGGGCTCTGTTACAGGCAACAGTGATCTTCAATGTGAGAGATTGGGCCCCATGTTCAAGTGATGGGGAGGGTAGGGCGAGACACTGTAGTGATTCCTGGACATACAGTGCACAGCCACCCCCTTTCTTTGAGGTTCTATCTGCCCGGTATAGTGTGAAGCCAGGAAGTGAGACCGCAGAGTCGGGGGTGTGGTTGTTGAGCCAGGTTTCAACTACTGAGATGACAATGGGGCGATTCTGAGCAACCCATCCCTGAAAGGAATCAAATTTCTTGAGTAGGCTACATATATTGAGGGAGGCAATAGGGAAGCTCTTGGATGTAGTAACCCTGGGTAGGGTGGTCCTGGGTTGGGGTGAATGTCTCCGGAAAGAAGGAGTAGTAGTAGGATGATGCAAAAGGCAGCCAACTTTAAATGTTTTTTCATGAGCTTAGGCACCATTAGGTAGGGGGAATAGCACCGTGTGGAGGTGGGAGTAGATGGGTCCTTTAGGGAGGGAGAGGCCAGGCAGAGTAGTGTCCATTGCAGTAACACGGTAGTACCAGTAGGGTGATTGGAGCTTAGGGGAAGTATGTTCCGTTGGTGGAGTGAGAGGAATGGGTTAGTGGTAGGGGTGGGTAGCATGGCTAAGGTTAGGAGCTTGGTGCTAGGCTGTTCTGAGTCACCAAGTGGAGGAAGAAGTGGAGACTGCCCTAGTAGGAAGATGGGTGCTATGGTCAGTAGCAGGTAACATATGGTGATGGACGACATGGTATGCAGTGTTATAAGGACACTGAGTTGTTGTGGGGAGGGGAACAAAGTTTAGGGACTTTGGGAGAGTGTAAGGTATTACCCTGAATTGTTGGCGTAGTGACAGAGCTGCTCCTTTAGGCACCAGAGGTACACGGTTTGGGACTTACAGCAAGACAGTAGGGGTTTGAGATGTGTTTGTTTTAGCAGACTATAGTGCCAGTAGGTTTATGAGTAGTGAAGTACTAAGTAAAAGGTAGCCTGACTGGGTTGGCCAGAAGATAGAGCAACAGACCTTGGAAGCAAGGGCACAGGGTTTGAATACTGCAATAAGACAGCAGGAAACTGAGTTGTTTTTGTTTAGTAGCTAGAGGGCTTTAAGAGTTGTGAGGTACTAAGCAGGTGATAGCCTGACTCATTGGGCTGGAGGCAGTGCTGTAGACCTTGGAATTAGAAGTACAGGGTTTGAGCCCTGCCGCAGGACAGTAAGTAACCAAAATGTTTTTTTTTAGCAGCCTATGTGGTCAGTAGCTACAAGGCATGACAAACAGAGATAGAAAGTAGCCTGACTCGATGGCATAGGGGTTGAGCAGCTGACTTTGGAGCTAAAGGTGAGGGTTTGAGACCAGTGAGGAAACAATTAGCCAGATTGTAGTAATAAAGGCTTAGTGGTAGAGGGTGAGCTGAGGAAGAGAGTAGTAGAGAAACAGGGATAGGGAGTGCAGTATAGTGACTCCTAGAATTAAGGGGTGGAAGTTTAATATTAAGTATAGAGATGGGGGGAGTGGGCAAAGAGGTGCCTGCAGGTGTAATGCAGTGCACCCTGGTGGCTGGAGAGTATAAGCTGCAAATGGGAAAGTGGGCACTTAGTAATTTGAAGGAGAGGTCATGTGACCAGTAAGCAGCAATAAATGGAGTGCCAGCCATGTGTGGGTGGGTGGGGCAAATTGGGTAACAGCTCTCCACAAACAGGCTAGATGGAGGTCAGCTTTACCTCTTAAGGCTCTCTGCAGTCCCCTGCAACAGGCTCCTGAGCTGGGCAGTGTTCTGTGTATTTATTTATTGCAGGGTGTTCACTGTGCATGGTTTAAATCTGGCTGCAGACCTCAGCTTTCAGTTGTGGTTGGTGTATATATGTGTGTGTCGTGGTGGGGGGTCATGCAGATGGGCTGGAACTGAAATATTTTGCATATTAAGCTGCAGTTGTTATTTTATTAATGTGACGGCCCATCAGTGTTTTCTTATATATCTTGCCATTTGGAAATGAAGACCTTATGGCATGCAATTTGGTGGTATGTCCAGGGTTTGCTGACCACATGTCTGGTTGGGGGATGTGTGTGTGTGTGTGTGTGTGTGTGTCTTCATTTCATATCGGGTAAGCAGCACACCAGCTATGGGTATGTGTGTCTGTGCATGCATTGAAGACAGGGTGAGCAGGGTGTGTGCCAAGTACATGGCTGATACCTGTGTGTGTGTGTTCAGTGAATATAGGGTAAGCAGCAGGTCAGCTGTGGATATACCATTCTTCCTCAGTAGTGAGAGTGCATGCTACATGGACCACACGGTGTGTTGGTGTCTCGTAAATTACCTGAGTCCATGGTCTTGTAGTGGAGTGGCCGTGTGCTGACTTCTGTAACAGGCTCAGTGCTCATGCAGTCATTTGGTTAGCTGTGGTGTGAAAGCAGTGTGTGTGTGTGTGTGTGTGTGTCTGTGTGACGTGGTGACAAAGGAATACAGTGGCTGCATGGTTCAGTCGGCAGTACCTCCACCTCCAACCCAGCAGGTAATGTGATCTCCACACAGTACCGTACATGTGCACACAGCAGCAAGGTGTGTGCAGAGGTGTGTGAAGAGATACCACAAACATCTGGTCTAGAGTTGTAGGTACTAACAACTGAACTATGCAGCTACTGTGGCCATTGTCAGCATGTCTCACACACACGCACTCCTAGCATGCCACCAACTAGTTATGTGGCAATGACTGCATGGCCATTGAGCCTGTCACAGAAGTCAGCACATTATGGCCCCTCCACTCACACGACCATGCACCCTTGCAGTTTTCATGACAGCAACACACTGTGTGGATGATGTAGTATGCACCTTCACTATCTATGGTAGTACAGTATACTCATAGCTGACCTGCAGCTCACCCTTTCTTCACTGAACACACACACACACAGGCACCAGGCATGTACATAGCACACACTGCTTACCCTCTCTTCAAGGCACACACAGACACATATACCCATAGGAAATTAGGCATTATGGTATACACATAGCTGATCTGCTGCTTACCCTATCTTCACTGAACACACACACACACACACACCTGGCATGTCGCACTCACAGCTTACCCTCTCTTTACAGCAGACACAGACAGCCCCCCAACCCCAAGAAGCACCATGCATATACTTAGTACACATGCCTTCGACCTAGCTGGCATGCCACAATGGTTTCCTATTATAATGAAAACACACACTTGCGGCAACCATGTTTAGTGTTTAAAGGCCATTGCATGCACTGCTTCACCCCCACACCCTGTTTGATTTGATGCTTACCCTCTCTCCACTTTTGTTTTACTACTCTTATGTCTATCCTATGCAGGGTACAATTCATGTACAGTTTTTGCCCAACCACCTATGCTGTTTGGCTGTTTCAAGCATCTGCTACTTGTTCTGTGTGCAAGTACCTCCACAATTTGCCCTGGAGCACACACACCCTCTATCAGCATACTTTGCACATTGTTCTTGTGCCACTTCCTTCTGGCAAGTTGCTACCTCCTGGTACCTTGTATGTGCCCCTAACATATGTGAATGTCTCCATCAAGGCCCCCTCTCTCTCTTCACCTCGAGGGACTACATATTGTAGGTTCTCCAGTCTGTCTGCATATCACTTTGGGCACAGTCCAGGGACAGTTTTTGGTGTGTTTCTCTGGGCAGCCTCGACTTATGTCCATCTATTTATGTCCTTCAGCGGATGCAGCGGAGAGCAGAACAGAACACACGACCACAGATGATCTCACTAGTCATCTGTACAGTGTGATAAGGACTTTTTTAGCATTGCCTGTGAAGCACTTTGGGCTGCATGTGTATCACAGGTGCTATACAGTTGCTGATTCTTGTTCTTCAGCCATGCATGCATGCATCCCATGTAGGTGGACATGGCCAGTATAAGTTGTCACAGGCTAGTCGCAGTGTCAGTGCATGTTGAACCATGATGTTAATTTTATTTTTAATTTTTTTGCTGGCTGTTCATGGTAACAGCACACTGAATGTGATGTGACACTGAATTAATTTGTCTTAACTTTTTCAAATCATTTTTTTAAGAATGTCTGAAAACTGAAGCTGCAACTGGGGGGAGGATGAGACACGTTGTCTACTCACCATCTGGGGAGAGGAGGCCATACAGGAAGCACTGAATGGTCAGCGAAAGAACATACATATCTACCAAGAGATTGCAGAAAAACTGCATTACAAAGGGTTTGAGAGGACAGAGACCCAGTGCCGAACATGTATCATGGGGTTAAAAGCCAGATATATCCGCTGCAGAGACAACAACAACCGCAGTGGTTGAGGGAGGACACATTGTCTATTCTTTTCTAAATTGATGCCATACTTGGCACTATGGTGGTAACACAGCTGACTGTCCTAGTAACTAACCTCAATGATCCAGTTGATCATGATGACTCTGAGGAAGAGATGGTGGATGTGGCATTTGAGGTTGAACAGCCAGTATCGCAGAGTCCAAACGATGAAGCAGATGGATCACCACCCCAGAATGGGGCAAGCACCAGACCCACTACCTCCATGTCTGATCAGTCCACGTCAAGGCCAAAAAAAATGGCACCCCCATGTAAGAAAGCACCATGCTGATCTGGCACTCTTGGCAGTGACTGACCATTTCACACAATACATGCAGAAGTCTGATGCTCAGTTTTTGGAAGCTTAACCTCAAGCACATGGAGTACTTGAAAAGAATGGATAAGCAGCGTATGGAACATGAATGACTGATGGTGGAGATGATTATGTCTCAAGATTTGGGTGTGAGCCAGCAGCGCCAGTGTATACAGTTCTATTGGCATCGATACCACTGCCACACTACACTTATCCACCAAACCACATAGCTGAAGCCGACCAAGCACATCATGTTGACAATGAGTCTGGATACTCAGACCTTTTATGGCTATTCAGGCTAGATGAGGTAGAGCGTGTGACTTTTATTCTGAACATTTTATATGTTTTTTTTGCACAAATCACTAGGGTGACATTCTCTGGGGCCAGGGGTGGCACGTATGAGTTTTGTAGTGTTTCAGTTTTCTAATTCTTGTTTCAAAAATGCAATCAGGAAATCAACAACCTTGTTGCCACTATTGGTGCTATTAAATAGCAACTGTTGTTGGCCCAAGTTTAACTTTTGCAGTGACTATTCTGTGTGTGCAAATCACGATGGGGAAGTTCTGGTGGACTGTAAGGAGCACATATGACTATTTGTGTTTTAAATCTTCAATTGTGGATCATCGGTTGTGGCATGCTATGTTACTGGACTCTAACTGCAACTGCAATAGAAATAGAGCACTACTCACGTACATTGTAGATGGGTCCTGTGCTGCTACAGCTTTTGACACAAAATGCTTCATATTGTACATACATAGGATGCATTTGACAATGTGTGTGTGTGCGGTGTGTCTCTTTAGTGTCATGAGGAGTGAGTGCACAGTTTGATACCCATCTCTCTTCTCTGAGTGCAATATTGCAGTTTGTAACAAGGCTAAGATAACAAGCACACAAAGCAAATCTCAACAGGGCATTATTCCAGCAATAATGCCGTGTTGCTCATGAAGTACCGAAAGCAGCCACGGAGGAAAAACAGCACTGTTTCTGAAGTGCAAATGTGAGTGCAAAGTGTGCTTTCTACCTACCTACTTACCAACATGGCCATGAGTATGGTCGCAAACTGTGAAGACTCCACTAAGGAGTGACTGTGACACACGGCAGAAGCGACTGTCATAGACTGCACAAAGTGATCCGGGAATGGCAAAAATCAGTAAAAGAAAAGTAATCTTTGAAACAGACGCAGTGAAATTAGCAGGCAAGCATCTTGTGGTGATTGGAGCGAGTAACACAAGAAATGTAGAGCAGGGGAGACGCAGGCAGAGTTCCAGTCAGCAAAATGCAAATGAGCAGCAGTAGCACATATCGGAACCCCTAAATGTGAGTATTCTGGACCTCCTAGACAGCTTGTAAGAATATTAGCCATCTACAAATGCAAAACAGTAATAGAAATGGGGAGAACTGCAGCAAATGAATAGTAATATGTGCCCTTGTGTGCTGACTACATCAGTATGTAAAAAGATGTCACTTGTGAAAAGAAAGCATTAATAAAAGTGCACTGAACATATTATGTGCACAGAATAATTGTGCCACGCATTTTTCCACAGAACAGAAACAGGCAAAAATGTGACATTCACCTCAAGCATGCCATGTTATAAGCGCATTAAGCCACTCCGAATGTAGCATCTAATGGGGAATTAATGCACGGCTGGGACTGTTGTAGCATTAATTCCCCATTAGATGCCACCTTCATCGTGGCTTAATGCTTACTTGTTTAGATGTCTATTTGTTTACAAATAAAAGGATGAAACTGATAACTGCCTTTTTTTGAATACTGTATCTGCAATGAGAAACATTAGTGGCTCAACATATTGTTACTTAATCACATGTTACCTGTTCTTTGGCCCAAAAGCTATCAAAAGTGACACATCATTTATTACTAGCTTGATTTACTTTTGTTGAAATGCTAGGTGGAGAGCAACACTTTCAATTTTCCATTTGAATCAGAACATTATTTCAAAACTTTTTCCTAACTGTATTTTGTGATTATGTCCCATGAATGGGGGCTAGTGCACCACAAAAACAGGCAAGCAAGACGCAGCCCAAACTGTCCAGTGGCACCAAATGGAGTGCCCACATTGGAGTGTGTTAGACACAAAGTGGCATGACACAGGCATTGCGGAAATCCCCAGATCTAGTCCCCAACACACAGGCAGGTGCATCTAGGGTGTTGTGTTGACGTGGCCTGAAATGTGACATCACAAAACACCAGCAACAGCATCTGTTTTTTTGGGTGGGCCTCTTATGGGTTGCCTGTCTGCATGATGCAGTGATCAGCGACAACCAGGGTGTGGTATGAGTAATGTGGGGCCAAGGACACCAGACTTAACAAATCTAATTATGTGTCACAAAGGAGGCGTTACATGAGAAATACATATAAGGGATGGGTCCTTGTGTGGAACCGCAATGTGATTTGCAATGGGTGGAAGATAAGTACGACCACCAAAATTATGTTGTGCACAATAGTCCACTATAGCTTGTCGGATTAATCTGGCATCTTCCTGTGTTGTGCCTCTTTCAGACTCATCCACTGCATTGGTCAATGGTTGTTACATATTGCTGTTGCCATCAGGCATCCATTCAGACTGAAATGATTCACCGTGTGTCTCGCAAAGGTTATGTAAGCTGCAGCAAGTAAGAACAACTTTGGGTAGAAATTGCAGGACTGTGTCAGTATGTTTAAGCAAACATTGCCATCAGCTTTTAAGCCACCCAAAAGCATTTTCAACAACCATACGTGCACTGGACAGTCTGTAGTTGAAATATTTTTCCTCCTCTGATAGTCTGCCTGTGTCAGGGAAAGGTTTTAAAAGCCAAGGCAAAAGTGGGTATGCCGGATCACTCAATAGGTGTATTGGCATGTCCACATTGCATACAGTCTGTGTCTGGTTTGGAAGAAGGGTTCCCTGAGTTGCCTTGGCATATAATGGGCTGTTGGCCAAGATGCGGGCATCGTAAACCTTGCCTGGCCAGCCAATGTATACATCCAAGAAACAATATTGGTGATCAAACATGACCTGCATGACTATGGAGTACCACCCTTTGCGGTTGTAATAGTCACAGTGATCATTAGCAGGTGCAAGAATAGGAATATGTGTTCCATCAATGGCACCAGCAGTTTGTGGTAAACCAAATCAATCTTCAAAGCCATCGAGAATGGCTTGTAGATGGGTCCCGGATAGGTGAGTATGTCTTAGAGATGGATCTACAGACATCACCCACCACTAAGCACACCACTGACCTGGAAACACAAACAAGTGGACAATGGTACAGTAATCGCTGTTTGTTGCCAGTCACCACAGTGCAATAGCCAGCCGTACCTCAGCTGGTATGGCTTTATGCATGTTGGTGTCTCTGTGTTTTGTCCAATGTTCAGTCTTATGCAGAATAAAATAAAATGTAGTCTCACTCATTCTAAAATGTTCCATCCACTCAGCATTGGTGAAAGCAGTGATCACCATATTCCAAAAAACAGTCCTGCACTCTGGCCCACAGAGTCCTATGTGGTGAGTGACTTTGCACAGTCAGTACCACTGCGATGGCAAAAAGCATATTGCATTGATGATGTACATACTGACGTTTGGCCTCCATCTGTTGCTGTATGAGGAAGTTGCATTGTGATGCCTATGACTGTCATTGTAACCTGAAGAAGGCCCAGAGTTCCGAATCCATGGTATTTTCTCCATCTGTGGTTTCTGTTGTGACCTTGATGGAGACAGGGAATGCAAAAACAGAATATTGTTAATGTGTGTATTCAGTATTTGGCACAACACAAAAAGTCACAATAAGTGACATACATTGCCACACTCGGATGCTGCGATAACAGTTCCCAAGCCTCCATGCTCCAAACCAAAAACCATGACATACTGTGCACTTCTTTAAGTACTTTGGCGCTGATAAGTTGTATCAACATATGCTTTACTTTTGTTACAATTGTTAAGATTTTCAGTGCAGGAAGAGTTTAAACCCTGAGGAACGGAATACTGTTTACTGTGTCTGTCCTGGTGCACAGCTGACTTATTTTGGGGCTGACTGCTTTCAGAGCACAAATCACCAGGCTGTTTTGTGGCTGGGGAGGTTTACCTGTGTCTGACTTGGATGTCTGGATTTTTCTCTGTTTGATTAGCAGGGTATTTTCTCTGTCAAATTGTTGTGTAGGGCATCTTGCTGAGAGGAAGGCACTCATCGCAGTGGTGGGTCAGAGCTTTCGCTGATTGTTTCTGTGAGAGCACAGTTTAGGCCCAACCCTGCCCACCCTCATCCCACCCACCCCTGGAAATAGTTCCATTATACTTGGGGTTCTGACATCATTTCCTCAAGAGTGCAAGGTGCATATCACTGTCATATCCTCTCTAGCACACTGCACTGACAATATAAGCATACACAGTGTATAATATATATATATTTCTATATAACAAACCAATCACACACACACAAAAAAAAAAGTAGACAAACATGTGGGGAGTAGTGCAATGTAATGGCTGTGGGGCAGCAGTCTTCCGGGAGTCTTTCTGGAGGCTGAGATGCTGTCCTATTTGCAGACAACTCTCTGCCCCAAGGGAGGAAGTTGCCCGTCTTCAGGCCACACTGGACAGTAGTAAGGGACTCTTCCCCAAGACCACACTGGACAGTAGGAAGGGAACCTCCCCCATCCAGGGAGCACCAGAGCCACCACCACCACTACCTCAGAGGTTGCAAAGAAAGCACAGCAGTTGGACTACAGTGGGCTCAGGGAGGGTGAGGATGGTGGAACAGAGGCACACCCAGTCAGTTGTTCCACTCCACAATGCATACACCATTCTGGGGGAGCATAGCTCTCCTATGGATGCACTTGCAGAGGAGACGAAGGAGGCTGAGGACAACTGTCACAAGGGAGGCCCACAGGAAGGAGGCAGAGGACACCACAGGGAAAGGAAGCAGCTCCTGGTGGGGGACTCAATTATTAGGGGGATAGAACTGGGGGGAGCAGGGAAAACTGAAGTAAGGTGCCTGCCTGGTGCCATGGCTTGGAGGGACAGGAAGCGCATCCTCAGGATCACGAGAACAGCTGCACGGGAGTCTGAGCTGGACATCGTTGTCCACCTAGGGACAAATGTCTTGGCTTATCATGAGATTAGAGCAGTGCAGGAGGACTTTGTAGAGTTGGGGAGGGGTCTAAGACAAGTAGCACACACAGTATCCTTCTCAGAGGTGCTGCCTGTCAATGGCATGGGTGAGGCGAGGGTACTTAGCACCATGCAGTTTAATGAATGGTTGAAAAAATGGTGTGGAGCACAGGGGTTTGGCTTCATTGGGGACTGGGGTTCCACCTGGAGGGACATCAGCCTATACTGGCAGGATGGTCTACATCTGTCCAGGAAGGGAACAAGTCTTTTGAGCAATTGATTTAAATGCTTCATTGGCAAGCTTTTAAACTAGTCAAGGGGGGGAGGCACTAATAAGCAGCAGGAAAATCCCAGCCTCTCCCTACAAAACAGGGTACTAAATGAGAAAAAGACAGAGGTAGAAAGGTCAGTGGGGGATGCTGCAATAGAAGGTAAAGCCATCAAAAAATGGAGAGCAATGAGTACCAATGCCCGTAGTCTGGGTAACAAGCTTCCTGAATTAGTGGTCTTAATGGCGGAGGAACATCTGGATATCGTGGCAATCACAGAAACATGGTACACACAAAACCATGACTGGGTCATAAACATACCAGGATACACTATCTACAGGAGGGACAGGGAGGGTAAAAGAAGAGGAGGAGTAGCTCTTTACATAAGGGAAGAAATCAAAGCAACAGAACAAAAGGGTAAACAGGGAGGAGAAGAAGCACTGTGGGTCAATTTGGAGACAGGCAATGGCACTACAATCCGTACAGGGGTTGTATACAGACCCCCCTATCAGGGGGAGAAAATGGACAAGGAAATGATAGAAAGTATACTTAGAATGGCAGAAAAAGGGGAGATATTGCTGATGGGTGATCTGAATATGCCAGATGTTAACTGGAGTGCAGTTGCAGCAGCAGTCACTTCGAAGAGTGGGGTTATTCTAGATGCCCTACAGGGGGCATGCCTTGGACAGCTAGTATTGGAGCCCACTCAAGAGGGAGCAATCTTAGACCTGGTTCTCTCAAATGGAGATGGAGAGAGGATCACAGATGTAGAAGTGGGTAGCCATCTGAGAACTAGCGACCATCGAACAGTGTGGTTCTCAATAAACACAGCAATAGAGTCAAGCCTTACAAAGGCAAAAGTACTGGACTTTAGGATGGCTGACTTTTCCAAAATGGGTAAGTGCCTAAGGAATGCACTAGCAAATGGGCAGGAAGGAGGGGTGGAAGAACAATGGGAAATAATAAAAACTGCCATCACAGAGGTAACAAGCCTTTGTGTGAAGCAAATAAACAAAACAAAATGATGTAAGAAACCACGATGGTTCTCAAAGGAAGTGTCAGTGAAGGTTCAAGAGAAAAAGAAAGCATTCAGGAAGTACACGGAATCACAGGAGGAGCAGGACAGAGAACTGTATCAGTTAAAGCAAAAGGAAGCTGGGAAAGCAGTCAGAACAGCAAAGGCCCAAACCAAGGAAAAGATAGCCAACTCAGTTAAGAAGGGGGATAAAACCTTTTATAGGTACATCAGGGAGCGAATGAAGACCAAGGGAGGGATAGTGAGGCTTAATAAAGGGAAGGGGGGCTGGGCAGAGGGTCACTGTGAAAAGGCAGAGATACTAAAATATTTTTGCTCAGTATTTACAAATGAAGAGGGGGAGGTACCTAAAACAAACAATAGAAACACTCTGGATACAGAAGTTGATACTAGCCCATTCACAGAAGAAAGGGTTCTGAAAGAACTCTTAAAACTGATGGTGGACAAAGTGATGGGATTCATCCCAGAATTCTAAAAGAACTAAGGGTAAAACTAGTGACACCACTGACTACCCTCTTTAACAAATCATGGGAGGATGGGGTGGTACCCAAGGACTGGAGGAGGGCAGATGTGATTCCCCTTCACAAAAGTGGGAGCAAGGCAGAAGCAGGAAACTACAGACCTGTTAGTTTAACCTCCGTGATAGGGAAAATGATGGAATCACTTCTGAAGGAAAGAATTGTCGAGTATCTAGAGGCCAGAGGGGCACAGGACCCAAGGCAGCATGGATTCACAGCGGGAAGGTCATGCCAGATGAATCTGATAGATTTCTTTGACTGGGTGACCAAAGTAGTAGATCAGGGAGGGGCTGTGGACATGGACTACCTAGACTTTAGCAAGGCATTTGACACAGTCCCACACAAAAGATTAATATACAAGTTAGCCAGCCTGGGAGTGGGTCCCATGATGACAGCCTAGATAAAGAATTGGCTGGAGAATAGGACACAGAAAGTAATAGTAAATTGAGTCCACTCTGAAGAAAGGGGGGTTACTAGTGGGGTACCGCAGGGTTCAGTATTAGGACCGGTCCTCTTTAATGTCTTTATAAGTGACATTGCAGAGGGACTGGAAGGAAAAGTATGTCTCTTTGCAGATTACATAAAGATCTGCAACAGAGTTGATGCACAAGGTGGGGTGGAAAGGATGAGAAGGGACTTGGCAAGGTTAGAGGAATGGTCAAATGTATGGCAGCTTAGATTCAATGCTAAGAAGTGAAAGGTAATACACCTGGGAAACAAAAACCCAGGGGAAGAGTACACAATGAGGGGTGAGATACTAACAACAACAAAAATGGAAAGGGACCTGGGGGTAGTCATATCAGATGACCTAAAGGTGGGCAAGCAATGTGAGAGGGCAGGAAGGAGGGCTGGGGGGATACTGGGATGCATAGGGAGAGGCATCACCAGTAGAAAACAGGAAGTTATTATGCCTCTGTACAGACAGCTGGTCAGACCCCATCTGGAGTACTGCGTGCAGTTCTGGAGACCCAATCTCCACAAAGACATAGACAGGATGGAAGCTGTCCAGAGGAGGGCAACTAAAATGGTGCAGGGTCTGCACCGGAAGACATATGAAGAGAGACTTAAGGAGCTTAATATGGATAGCCTTGAGGAAAGGAGGGAGAGGTGGACATAATAGAAACTTTCAAGTACCTCAAGGGAATCAACAAAGTCCAAGAGGGTAGCATCTTTAAAAAAAAGAGGTGTGCAAGAACAAGGGGGCACAATTTGAAGATAGAGGGGGGGCGGCTCAGAGGTAATTTAAGGAAGTATTTTTTCACAGAGAGGGTTGTGGATGCATGGAACGGCTTTCCGGAGGAGGTTGTGGAGTCAAAAACAGTGGTGGAATTCAAGCATGCATGGTACAGTCATAAGGCAATTTTAGGGGATAGGAATAGGAAGAAATAGGCTGCTAGTTAACTAGGATCTGCAGCTTATCCATTAGGTAGGGAAATGGGCAGACGGGGTGGGCCAAGCGGTCCTTATCTGCCATCAAATTCTATGTTTCTATGTTTCTATCCAACCACAACCCACCAATGCCTACAGCTAAGCCTCAGAGAGCATAGCACCATGTGCCTTCAAACATAATAAAATCATGTTTGTGCCTGTGGACACCCTTACACCAAGCAGGCACACAGGGACACACCTCTATGAACTGTGGAATTGTCCTCACACACTGCCAGGTGGCCATAGATTATTGAGCCCTAAGGCACCCTTCAATGGCATCTCCTTGGTGCTGTACATGAAGCACCAAAGTACCACTTATCTTGATTGCAGTGGTGATTACTGTTGTTTTGAGGATAACATGTAGCGGTGAGTGGTGCAATCAAGGTGTGGCTATCATGTACAAATCGAATACTGTCTGTACAGTCAGCCACACACCCAGTGAGTGGTGCCAACTTCAACGGCACAAGTTGGATTATTGGAGCACCTCTGCCTTTAAGGTCTGTGCTGCTCAATACTCCGCATCCATAGTATGTTCAAAATGCAGGTGGTGGGCCATACAATACACCATAGCCCCCTATATGCAACATTCAGCACTTTTGGGATGCCATCACCATAATAATTCCTGTCACCTGCTTATAGTTTGCAGCATAATGCATATGCATGGTAGGCATGACACATCAGGTTAGACCTTGTGGTACCATGAGACATGTCAATTGTGACAATGTGTGTGTGTCGCTGCACTGTCATATAAAGCCGCTCCACACCTGAGAAGGTGATGGCTGCACAGTTGTGGAATTACAACTAGCTTGGCCTGGGACACGCAATGTAGGCTACTTAGGAAAAAAATATTATTGGTGTAGTGGTATAGCCACATTGGTCACAGTCAATAGACCACTCAGTCCGCATCTGTGGACCTTATTTCTGATGTTTTTCGGTGAGGTCAAACACAACACACAGTTGTTAGGTGGCGACAAACATGCACGCAAGGCCACATGCCTCTTCCCCACATCAGACCAACTGGCTACTGTGGGTCCCACCTAGGCAAGCAAACTGCATTTGCCAGTAATGGGCACAAGCAATTGATTCAGGGCTGGTCAATAAATAAGGGCAGCACTGCACTTGCCACCCCCCTCACCATCCATCAGTGCCACCAGCCCTTCCCCCCAACATCCAGCTGTGCCACCAGATGGCTGGGACAAGCAGTGCTGGAAGTTGCACCACACCGCCCATCCATCTGTGACACAAACTGATTGGGGTCACTGCTGGCAACCAAGGGTTGTGCTGTGAGCCCCCCCCCCACCTCCCAAACATCCATCCCTGCCACCAAAGGGCCTGAACAATGGGTACCAGCAATTGATTAAGGGCTTGTAAACAAATAAGGGCACCACTGCATTCTCTCCCCCATACACCAGTGCCACCAGCGATACCACACCATCACAATCACAGCACAAGCAGTGCTGGCAGTTGTGTTCTCCCCCATTCGGGGTCACTGCTGGCCACTACACAGATGTCTGTGCCACCAGCTGACAGGGAAAGCCGGAGCACACACTGATCTGGGTCACTGCTGGCAATAAAGGGCTGTGAGTGCACCCAACCCTTCCCCACGCCCCCAGCCATGTCACCAGATGTCCGGGACTATTGGCACAAGCACTTGATTCAGGGCTGGTCAATAAATAAGGGCAGCACTGCACTTGCCACCCCGCCTCACCATCAATCAGTGCCACCAACGACACCACACCATCACAATCACAGCACAAGCAGTGCTGGCAGTTGCGCCCCCCTCCTCCATTTGGGGTCACTGCTGGCGACTAAGGGCTGTGCTGAGTCACCCTCCCCCCAAAATCTAGCTGTACCACCAGCTGGCAGGGACAAGCAGTGCTGGCAGTTGTGCCCTCCCTTTTTGGAGTCACTGCTGGCAACTAAGGGCTGTGTTATGAGTCCCCACCCCCAACAGCTATCTGTGCCACCAGCTGACAGGGAAAGCCTGAGCACAAACCGATCTGGGTCACTGCTGGCAATAAAGGGCTGGGAGTGCACCCAACCCCCCATCCAATCATGCCACCAGATGGCCAGAACTATGGGCACAAGCACTTGGCTAGGGCTGGTCAATAAACAAGGGCACCACTGCACTTTCCCCCCCATACAACAGTGCCACCCGCTATGCCCTACATCACAATAACAGCACAAGCAGTGCTGGCAGTTGCACCCCCCCATTGGGGTCATTGCTGGCAACAAAAGGGCTGTGATGTGCCCCCCCAACAACATGCAACCATGTCATCAGATGCCTGCCTAGGACAATCTACTGGCAGTTGTCCCCCACCCATCCTTGGCAACAGTCACACGCACAGGCAAAAGCATTGCTGTAATCGCCCCCCTCGCTGTGGTCAATGCTGGCAACAAAGGACTGTGCTGTGATCCCCCAACATCCAGCCATGCCACTTGATGTCCAGGACAATCTACTGCCAGTTGCACCCTCCCCCACCATCCATCCGTGGCAACAGCCACACGCAAACAAATACATTGCTGGTAGTCCCCCACCACCACCACCATCCATTCATGCCGCCAGCTGCCATACCAAAAAGAAACAAGACTGACCTCTAAAAGATGGATTTCCAAGCACTTTGTTTTACAAATATTCAAGAAAAAGACCGCCGACTGCAAATAAGTGACCGAGCGCTGGTACATGCCACCACACTTCCTGCTTCCGGTGGACAGCACTATGGGAGTGGAGAGTATGCAGAAGCAGACACTATGTGATGGAGCACACACCTGTTCATCTACATGGTGACTTGTGCCTCTCAATTCGGTCAGTGTCCCCAGATTTTCTGCAACCATCGGAGTGGCTTACTGGACATCTTTCCGTGACTGGGCATGTGTCCACACAGTCGCATTTGCACTGGAGCAACCCGAGTGATCTGGTTACTTCACTGCAAACGTGACCATGTAAACAGGGCTTAAGAATAGCCTAACAAACAATATGAAAGCATGTGAATTTAAAGAGCCCCCACCTTCTTAATTGTATTTAGCTTAAGACTAGCCTGGCTGCTCCTATTGCTCTCAGGGAATGTTCATCCCAACCCTGGACCTGGCTCTGAAGCTAATATACCAACAACATTAAAGGGGGCCGGGGTAATAACTATTGCATCCATTAACATCTGCAGCCTTCTGGCAAAATTTGATGCTCTGCAGGTCTGAACCACACAACATAAGCCAGAGATCCTCTCAGTTGTGGAAACCTGGCTTACTCCAAGAACCTCCGACCTGCAATCCAGCTGGAGGGCTACACAACTTTCAGGGTGCACAGATTAGGGAAACGTGGGGAAGGTTGTGTCATCTATGTTAAGGACACCCTCTAAGATAGGGTGCCCCCTAGCCCCCCCACCGGTAATAACTCCCTACTGCTTGCAGTCCAATTGCAACTCGGCTCCCAGAGAAAGTGTCTCACAGTAATATCTGTGTACATTCCCCCAAAAAAATCAGGCAACTGGTTTCAAACGAGCTCTTGACTATCTGTCCGAACTTTGGCATAACTCTGAAATCCTAATGCTAGGGAATTTTAATATAAACTGGTTATCCCCCGATACAGCTCCATACATGGATGCCATCGCAGCGATTGACTTGGTGCAACTTGTTCAGTCCCTCACTCCAGTAAACTATTGTACCGGCACTAGTGCTCTTATAGACTGGATACTAACTAACCAGCTGCAAAGAATTACTAGCACAACTGTGCTAGCTGATACTGTCAGTGACCACTCACCAGTCTTATGCACCTGGACTAACAAGACACCTAAAACCCATCCTAGAACAATAACCTTCAGAGTTATAAAAGAAGGGCAACTTGCCTCTCTCACTACCCACCTCAGCACGCTAGATTGGGAAGGAGTCTACGCTGCCGCCAATGTGGACACTGCTTTTGAGTGCTTTATTAACCCTTGTATCTGTCCCTTCCACATTCCTTTGACCCTGGTTCCAACTCAAAATTCTTCATACCGTATCACCATATATCTTTTAATATTAGGTTTTATTTGTGTTCGGTGTACCTGATATGTATATTTCTTTACTTTTATGAAAAATTGTGTCCTACCCAAAACTAGCTGTTATCTTCTGTTCCAAACATATACTACTGTCAATGCTACCTGCTGATACTTTGTATATACTGTATTATTGTATCTCACTTTATTTTTATTATTATTATTTTCTTGTGTGTTGCATCCCATGTATATTGTCCCTTGTTCCTTGTTAACAAACCCAGGTCCACCTCGAAAATGAGCTTGCTCAACGGCGATCGCCTGGTTAAATAAAGACTTTGATTGATTGATTGATTGATTGATTGACCTTTAATAAGGACTGTAACATTTATGCTCCCTTTAAAATGAGGAAAATCAAAGTATCCAGTAAGTCGTGGATTACACTGCAGCTCATTGATCTTATGAGGATGAGGGATAACCTGTGACACAAAACCAAGAGCATAGAGTCTCTCATTGACCTCCAGAAATACAAAGAAATACAAAGAAATGAATGAGCGCTTATGTGTGCTCATTTATTCTCATTCATTCAAGCTCTCAGTGGTGCTCAGTCGGGCTGACGGCTGTGGAGGTGAGTGGAGGGCTGTGCCGGTGGCCCAATCGGGTTACTGGGGTGAGCTGAGTGGATACTGATATCTACTGACGGGGTGTGGGGTCCACTAGACACCAATGAGTGGAGGGTGATTTTATCTTTTTTTACATAAAACAGACAGAGGCACAGGGTAACTTGGGGGGGTGCTTATTTAATATTATTAAACGGCCACTGATGGCCGGGGGGGACCACTAGACACCATGGAGTGGAGGGTATTTTTTTTTTAAATAAGACAAATCCAAGGGGGGAGTGAAGGGTAACTTGGGGGGTTCTTATTAAATGTTATTATGACCAGTGATGGCCTGGGAGAAACCACTTGACACCAGGGAGAATTTTAGCCAATGGGCAATGGCCACAACAATTTGCCGTGGGAGGCAAAATTACTCCCTCAAGTGGCGAAATTTCACCGCGGATGGCGAAATTTCACCCGCAGGTGCGAAATTTTTCCCACAAGTGAAATTTCTCTGGGTTGGGGTGAAACTTCATGTCCAGCTGCGGGCGAATTTCACATTTCGCCCAGCGAAATATTTCACAGAATGTGCTAATTACGTGAAATATTTCGCTGGGCGAAATTTTCCAATTTTACACATCCCTACTCTTGATGCCCCTCCCTATGCATCCCAGGATACCACTAGCCTTTAGTGCTGCCTTTTCACATTGTCTACTGACCTTGAGGTCATCTGATATGATCACCCCTACATCTCGCTCCTGCCTGGTAGCCACCAGCTGCTCCCCTCCCATTGAGTACAGTTTCCCTGGGTTATGCTTTCCCAGGTGCATGACCTTGCATTTTTTGGCATTGAATTTCAATAGCCAGGTCTTGGACCACACCTCCAGTTTTCGGAGATCAGCTTCCATGCTTTGCTGTCCCTCTGTTGTGTCTACCATGTTGCTGATTTTGGTATCATGTGCAAACAGGCACACCTTTCTCTCCGATTCATCCTCGGTGTCGCTGATGAATATGTTGAAGAGGATCGGCCCCAGAACTGAGCTCTGTGGGACCCCACTAGTCACCCTCCCCTCCACAGACAGAGTGCCATTTATTAATACTCTCTGAGTTCTCCCATGTAACCAGTTTCTGACCCAGTTTGTAACCTCGGGCCCAATTCTCATGTTCTCCAGTTTTTTGACTAGTCTCCTGTGTGGAACTGAGTCAAAAGCTTTGTTGAAGTCCAGGTAAACCACATCTACTGCCCCACCTTGATCTATTGTTTTGGTGACCCAATTGAAAAAAATCATTCAGGTTTGTCTGGCAGGACCTCCCTGCCAGGAAACCGTGTTGATTTTTGTCGAGCTGACCAGTTTGCTCAAAAAAAGCTATGATTTTTTCCTCCAGCAGGGACTCCATCAGTTTTCCCATGACTGACGTTAGACTAACCGGACGATAGTTACCTAGCTGTTCCTTGCTTTCACTCTTGTGGAATGGTACTACTGTGTCACTCTTCCAATCCTCCGGCTCCTCCCTGCTCCTTAATGATTTGTTGAAGAGTACTGCTAAGGGGGCTGCCAGTTCCCTCCCTAGTTCTTTCAGTATTCTTGGGTATATCCCATCTGACCCCATAGATTTATCTACCTTTTACTTGTCTATTTCCTCCAGGACCCTTTCCTCTGTGAAGAGACCCGTGTCTATTCCTTCAGTCAGACACTTCTTTATGCCTACTGTTGGTCCGTTACCATCTGCTTCCTGTGTGAAGACTGAGCAAAAGTACTCACTTAGTGCCTCTGCCTTCTCCCCATCTTGCTCTGTGGTTTGTTCATCTTTTTTTGTGATTCTAACAATGCTCCCCTTTGGTCTTCCTTTTTTCACATAGGTACCTGTAGGATTTGTTACCCTTTTTTACTTCCTGAGCTATTCTAACCTCTGTTTGAGCCTTTGCATTTCTTATCACTTTCCCTGTCTCTTTTAGTTTCTGTTTATATTCTGTTTAGCCTTGTTCTCCAACTCCTTGTACTTTCTGAAGGCTATGCGCTTTTCCCTCACCATGGTTACCACCTCCTTGGGAAACGATAGTGGATTTTTCCTCCTTTTGTTTTTACTAACCTGGCGGGCACACTGTGATGTGACCATGGTTATTGCATCCTTCAACCTGGTCCAATATTCCTTGATGCTCCCTTCTGTCGAGTTACTAAGGTTGTCTCTTAGGCAGACCTTCATGTTTGTGAAGTCTGCCCTCTTGAAGTCAAGGACCTTCAGTTTGGAGTGTGTGGAGTCTACAGTCCTTTTTACCCTGAACCATACTGTGTTGTGATTACTGTTGCCCAGGTGGTTCCCTACTTTGACACCCATAACCCTATCACTATTAGTGAATATCAGACCTAGAACTGTGTTACCCCTTGTGGGTGGTATCATTAGTTGACTTAGGCCTGCTTCCTGTAGTGGGACTAGGAATTCCCTGCTCTTCTGTGATGTCGCTATGTGGGTATTCCAATCTATGTCCAGCAGATTGAAATCCCCCACCAGCACCATGTCCCCTTTGCCTGACATCTGGAGGATGGTTTCTAGGATTTTCTTATCCCTGGCTTCCTCCTGATTTGGGGGTCTATAGATTATCCCTACCCAAATGGGTTTCCGGCTTCCGGCCCCTATTGTGATCCATAGATCCTCTGTTTCCCCTAGTGCCTGCTACATTTCTGTAGCATTGATGGTATCCTTAACATAAATAGCTACCCCCCACTTTGTCCCAGTCCTATCTCTCCTAAACAAGTTGTACCCCAGGATAGTCACCTCCCAACTATGATTATTTGTGAACCATGTTTCGGTCACGGCCACCCAGTCTAGTCCTGCTTCAGCTATTGTGACAGTGAGGTCAGTCACCTTGTTAGCCAGACTGTGTGCACTGAGGCATCGTGCTGATCACTCTTATTGTGTCACTTTGTTTGTCATGCTTCCCTTGATCTTACTGTTCATCCCTTTGCAGTTTTCCCTGTTTATGTTTCCTCCCTTTCCATTGTGATGGTCAATGCCAGAGCCGAAAAGGGTTTATGTTCTCAGCTATCCCCTTTTGCTATCCTGGAGTGTGTACATTTGGTGTTAGCTGGAGGGGGAGAGACAGCAGGCTCTATGTTTGCTTCTCCTAGCACTACCGTCATCTCCCCTCCCGCTAGTTTAAATGTCCTACATGGACGTCAAAGTTTTAAGTCATGTCCCCTCAAAATAAATAATAACAAGCACAAGACACTATATATGGTCAATAAGTTTGGATACCTTAGGATCATCCATGACTGCTCACTCTCCCATAGCTTACACATTGATTACATCACCAAAGCAGCCAGTGTCAAAATAGGCCAACTTTACCAGCACAGACACTGCTTTACAGAGAGTGCAATCAAACTTGCAGTTAACCGCTCAGTGCTATCAGTCATAGATTATGGCCTGTTAGTCTATGCAGTAGGCACTGACACTGCCCTTAAGAGAATTAAGACTGCATTAAACAAAGTATACAGACTCGTCCTGGGCACAAACCACTTAACTCACTCATGTGAGCTGAACTCCAGCACTGGTTGGCTAAACTTGAAAAATGGATCCAGTACCAGAATTGTTTGCCAGCTAAAAAAGCCACTCTTGGTCTTGCACTCCCTGGAGTGCAGAAGCTACTTAGCTATTCCACCGACTCCAGACTAACCAGGTGATCCAGCAAAGCTGTTTTCCACATTCCATTTTGCTGTACCTCACAAGGGCAAAGATCTTTCGAATACAGAGCCCCCTCTGGCTAAATTCCCTCATCACTGAACGGTCTCCGAACCAAAGCTAGGCTTCTTCAAATCCAAGCTGCTAACCCACCTGGCCTCTTTCAGTAAGTGTGACTGTGATACTAATGCCTCATGATGCACTGATTACATCTTACATTGCATTTTCTCCCCCCCTTCACAGTTTCACCTCCTTTCCTTCATGGATCTTCCCCACCTGTAGTCACCTCATCCTTGATATCTGCAAACTGGCTCCCACTCACATCTCTCTTGCCCGACTCCTCCAAACCCCTATACCTTAACATCTGCTTCACTCCAATCCTATACAAACAAAACTCAATTTGGGTGAATCCCCTTCAATCTCCAACCCCCTACCTACACAGCCCCCTGATCTGCCCCTCCCTCTAATCTGTAATCAACCCCCCTGCCTTCTGCTCTCCTAACCTACTTTCCTCTTCCCCTGGTCCTCCTTCAACCTGACACTCACCTCACCTAAGAGCTATTTAAGCACAGCACCTCTGTTTAATTGTTCCAACATTACTGTATGCACAGTTGCCGTATTTTTGCTCTTGTCACCTAAATCTACTCTCCTGTATAGAATTGTTGTACTTGTGAGTATTTATCATGTATCCTACCTGTATAGCACTTAAGAAATAAAGATTTGCTTGCTTGTATTGTAAAATGTCCATTTATTGTTTATACTTTTTTCAACATAGAACCTTTGTAAATGAGCTCTCTAGCTCAAAGGTATAAATCTGAGATGTCAAAAAACAAATAAATAAATAAATTAATTAATTACAATGCTCACTTGTACAAATTCTTGTTTGATTTTGAAACTCTGCAATGTGCTGCAGACTCACTGGCTGACATCCAGTTTTCTCTATGTGGTCCTCTGTTTATACAAATAAGTGCAGGGACATATGGGGACAAGGGAAGGGGGAACAAAAGGCAGTTAATAGAGTGCTGGAATGGAGAATGATAGATGGTAACAGAAGAAGGATTACAAATTAACAGTAGCGCAGGAGGGTAAGAGAGTGGATTGAAAGGGGGATGTTGCAAGCCAAGAGCAATCCTCAATATAGTCCAGCAGAAGCAGTAAATGAAATAGCTGTAGTCAGGCTAACACTGCAGTAAGCTAGCAAGTAAAGCAGTGGCATGCAACAGGCACAACAGGTAAAAAGCAAAGATCCATTAAAAATAGAAAAACAGTTACGAGAGGGCATGATTGCAGATCAGTTGCAGAGATAATCTCTCCCGCTATATTGTAAAATATCTGGAGATATCTGATCATATGCCTTGCTGAAACTATATGCTATATACATAAATAAAATGTACCATAGTAAGGCTAATAAGGCATAAAGTCAATCTTGCAATGCATCACTGTTTTCACAGAACAGGAAAAAATTAACCATGGAGGATAGTATTGGTAAGATAAGCACAATAAAATGGCTAAGAGAACATGTAAAATGCAAATTAGAGGGGTACAGTTTTTTTTTTTAATTGTTTAACCGGGAGTGGCACACTAAGCTGTTAGCTTGTTTACAGATGTGATCTGGGAGCACAGGAAAATGAAGTGACTTGCTCAGGGTCACACAGTATGCAAGTGGGGGCTGTGGGATTCAAACCCAGGTCTTCAGATTTTCAGCTCAGATCCTTAAACCACTGCATTATACTACCTCCCAGTACAGTTGTTATTATCAAGTTTTCTGAATATTTCCAGATATTTCACAATATTTCTAAAAGAAATCTCTCTGGTGACCCTATAGTGCTATTGCAAGCAGATAGGACATTTCTGTACCAGAATCACAGAAATGCCTGGAAATATCTTGACATGTCCATACCTGCAACCGTTAATGGAGCAGCTGCAGATGAGGGTAACATATGAGCAGGGCAGCAGTCAGATTATATCAGGCAGTACTTACAGCTAAAATAGCTGTAAAAAATGGTCCGTAATATCCTTCTGTCTTGCTGTCACCTTCTGATAATACCTCTGCAGATACCCTTCTTGCTATGTACCCCTCATACTGGGGGATGCTCATGCTGGGTAGTGTTTGATACAGATTTTAGTGACCTTTTTGGTGGAGCATCCAGTTGGGATTTAGGGGTTGAATTTGTTTAACATCCTTATAGTAAAAATAGATCTGCTGTTTATGTATCTCCAATGAAGAGTAACTATTTTAACCTTGCAATTTGGAATTAAATTGAATCCTTCCTAAACATGATGGAAACTACTTTAAATTACCCAGACATTTTTATGATGGTAGATTTGAACACCAGAATTAGCAACCACCAATCAGAATCTATGGAAAGGTTTGGCAATTTCCTTTAAGATAATAGAATTGAAAAAGGTAAAGAAATCAGTGAAGTGAAAGATAAGAAGGTTAATGATAATGGAAATAAACTCATAGACATAATGAATAGATATGGATACTATGGTGTCGATTTTCAAACCCCCTTCCCCCTTAGATTGGTGCATCGTGCACAGAACCACTGCCTATGGTAAACTTGGGTGCATGGGGGACCCTGTGCCAGATTTTGGAAAAACGGGGCTCCTGGTGCCAAAGTTCCTGAGTCTGACACAAGCCAACCTGCGTGCCAAACAAATGGCACATGGGAGGTGAATGTCGTAAACTGCTGGATAAGTCTTGCAGCAGCAGCAGCTAGTGATGGTGACCCACCAACCAGTCATGCAGGTGGCTGGTGGGTTGTATTGGACAGAACATGGTTTGCAGAGGGTGAGACTGTTCTAGATGGGGGAAGGGTGGCAATAGCCTCCACCATCCACTGCAGGCCAATGGAGGTGCAGATGCACCACTACCACTGGGGGGGGCTTTGAGGGCTTATACCTGCCATTGACCACTGGCAACCCCAGTGGTGGTCTGGCAGGTGTCAGGGGCTGTGAAGTTACCTTCACCAAGGGGAAACAGGGTTACCCCCACCCAACAACAGCTCCAGGGGTGGCGCATTAGATGTTAGACCAACTACAGGCTGGTCTAACAGCAGTGGACCTTGTGGCCTTTGGGAGGCTTTCAAAATCCCACTGTAGGAGATACTTGCAGTGCTGCCCTGGCACAAGCCTTATTCCATCATTGCACACCAGTGTGGCTGTCACAAGGATGGCACAAGTCTGGTTGGAGCAGGCAGTCCCCCAAGTGGTGCAGGTTGCATTACAAAATCAGAAATGGCACAAGGTGCAGTGCACAATTGCTCTTTCACCCAAGTAGCTTGTGTCATTCCCAATGTTTTGAAAATCGGGCCCTATGTATTAAATGGTCGGACCAAGACTGACCAAAAGGTGAATTTACATTTTATAGTAATAATGGTCTCTTAGTCTTAGACCTGTTCTTTTTCAATTTATGTGCATTAAATCTCATAAATGATACAAAAGTAAAACTCAAGGTGGTTGAGAGTGACCATGGAAGTAAAAGTCAAGGTGGTTGAGAGTGACCATTTACCACTCCCACTTGAGCTCAATATACCAACATTGATAATCATAGTGCCAAAAGTTGTCGGGACAATTTATAAATCTTTTATAAAAGAAGTACACAATGGGATTCTGGCTTACAGAAGATGACAGATTCTTTATTAGAAATTAATTTCAAGTCTATATGGGCAGACATTATGACAAATAAGCTAGTGCTAAACTTAAAGAAAACTCAACTCATGCTCTTCAACTTCTCTGCCAAATTCAAACAGTGTCCTGTCCCACTCAATGTCTTAAGTCTTGATGGTGTCCCAGTTGGCACTACATGCTCCTTTAGATACCTGGGACTTACTCTTGACCCCCAGTTAAACCTTTCTCTACACATTCAAAATGTCTGCAGGGCAACAAATATCAAGCTTGGACTTGCATACTAGGCTCATGGGTCCCTTACTGCTGCTATACAGCCTGCCCTTGTTAAACATTTATTCCTTCCCTCTCTCAACTATGTGCTGACAACCTTAACCCTTGCCACTGAAGTGTCAGGGTAATTACTGGGCCCAGTTCCAAGGGTTGTTCCGTGTTCAGGGAATGATCTCTCAGAACTGGTGGGAACAGCCACCCTATTCAGATATTCACCTAGATTAGAGTGAAGTCTAGCTGGGTGCGCTAATGATGCACATGGCTGAGTGTCCAATTAGGTTATTATTACCGTATAACCAGCCTATTTCAATAATGGTCTAATCTATTTGCCTGATTTAAATTGCCTTATCCTAAACCTTTGTAGTTTTTTATTTTTTATTTTGTGCAACTTATATACCAATAGTCATAATTAAGTTTTATCCCTGCATTGTAAGTCAACAATTTTATAAGTAAGAATATTTAATTGAAAAGAAATACCAGGAAATGTCATATTGTCTTAATTTTTTACTTAAAACTTGTATACAAAATTAATATCATTTTGATCAGCAGCGAAAGCAAAGAATTTATTTTTCAACTGGAGAGGAAGTCTCTCCTACTTTTAAATACAATCATACAGAAAATTAAAATAAATTGAAAATGCAAGGATCATCCTTCTCTTCTCCTAATGTCAGAGATAAAAGCAACTCTTACCACATAGAGTCATAACCTTAACGTCTCAAGTGAGGTTCTGACAGAAGGACGTGCTGTCACAGCTCCATTCTCTCTTCTGCTTACCTTGACTTGGATTTTTGTGGATTTATATAGTCTTGTCAAGGCAAAAAATAAGTGGGCCAGTACTTTGACAGTTTTTTGCTTAGACCAGTTCTTACAAGCCGGGTGATCACTAATTGAAAGTTTCATGTTAGAAAGCTATCAGTAACTCAGAACATCTGACTGATATGGGGAAGCATATGGGTTGCTACTTTGGTTCTGACGTCATGGTATTACATCCAAGATGGCCTGGGAATTTTCCTTAAATACAAAAAATAAGTTTGTGTTCTCAGGTGGGACATACATCCTGGGGTATGTCGTACTAAACCAGAGGTGTAAGGACCCATATTGACATCTGGAATCTTGTGTGGTTGGCTGTTTACGGGAAAAACAAGGTTGGCCTCCAGTTAACCTTTGTGGTTAGGCCAGACATTTAAAAATATGCTGCTTGCGGTTACCAGAGGAAAGTACCAGACAGATGACAGAGGTTTAGACTTTTAAAAAGTCACACTCAGTAATTATGCTGTATTATGTATAAGCTCAAAATCATCATTAGCAAAAGCAGAAGGGTTAAATGTTTAAAAGTTCACACCCAGTTATTAAAAATTAAAAAAATAAATGTTACACACTGAAACTTGTAAGTAAATATTAACTGCAAATTGTTAATTAATAAAAAACGGATGTCTAAGTATTGAACTTGGCTATGATTAATGTTAAACACGCACTGAAACTTATAAATAAATAGTAACTGTAAAACAATAAAAAAACAGATGCCTTAGTATTGAGCTTGGCTATGAGTATATGCTTAAAGGCTATAAGGTGTTAAGGCCTAAGCTTGCTTTTCAATCTGTTGTCTTTTAAAAAAAAAACTGTTAAGTAGAAAATAGTTTTATCTGACATTGTTTAAAATGCATTTAATTCATTTATAATGTCCAGTAATGGAACCCTTGGTGGGATGTCTGGGACAGTCCACTTTTGTGCAAGAACAAGGGGACACAATTTGAAGATAGAGGGATGACAGCTCAGGGGCAATGTGAGGAAGTATTATTTCACAGAGAGGGTGGTGGACACATGGAACAGCCTTCCTGAGGAGGTTGTGGGGTCTAAAACTGCAGAAGAATTCAACAATGCATGGGACAGACATAAGGCAATTTTGTGGGGGGTAGGAAGAAATAGGCTGTTGGTTAAATAGGATCTGCAGTTTATCCTCTAGGTAGGGAAATGGGCAGACTAGGTGGGCCAAGCAGTCCTTATCTGCCATCAAAGTCTATGTTTCTATGTTTTCCATGATTTTTTCAATTCCTTGATCCATCTGTTCAATGGTTAGATGTGCTGGGGTGAGCAGACCCACTGGAAGCTGGAGAGGGACGTAGGCTGCACACCACAAAAACCAGCCTTGCTAAATGGAATGTGGCCTATAATAATATTTGCCACTTTGCCCTTGCCGTCCCTCGACATACCCATCACTGTGATTTATGCAATCAACTACACTGGTTGTCCCCAGGTAATTATCGGTCATTTGTTTGGGCTGCTTCACAGATGAAATTGTCCGCAATGCCACCCCACCTGCCCTGTCCAAACTCCTTTGGCTGGCTCTACCTTCATACAGGCTAAGGTCAGCTGACTTGCAACCCTTTCTTGTCTCAAAAACTTGTACACTGTCAGGTGATTATGCCTTTGCTGTTTGTGCCCCTAGAATACCCTTTCTGCAACCATCTGATGTACCTCCACCCATCCCATCTTTAAGAGCTCCCTCTGGTTGCACCTGAAGTCTGTCTCAGCCTGTAACTGTTCCAAGGCTGCTTGATATCCCCTACCCCTGCTTGGACCCTGTTGTGCACCATCCACTTCCTTGGTTCTCCTACACCCTTTTGAACTCTAGTAAGGGGAATTATCTACCCTGCATGCCCTTCACATCAGCACTTATCATCCTCAAAATGGGATAAATTGCACTTGTATTGTTTCCACGAAATATAACTATTGTTTGCTTGTCCTTACCCTTGATGTACAGTATATGCTTATCTGTTCATCCTGTATCTGTTTATTTGTATCACCCTGCTCATTGCTTGTATTTCACATTGTTGTAATTCCCTTGCACCATTTAGTAAACCATGTTCTTGTCATCTCCCAGGTCATACCTGAAAATAGGCATTCCTTGTCTAGTGTACTTACCCGGTAAACAAAAGCTAATAAATAAATTATGGGCAAAAGACAACTGGTGCAATTATTGGAAAATTCAACCATTTACATATTTTAATAGAACTACACATTTATAAGACATCTTTGGGCAACTTGAGAGCATGCCCTTGGTTTATTCATTGATGTCAAATGCATAAGAAATTACATAACTGGAAAATTATAGAAACAAGAAAAAACAACCAACTCTAATACAGTGTATTTTAACCATACACAGAAGCAAGAAAAAAATGAAGAAAAAAACTAAATCTCAGAACTACGTATGGCACATGTTGAGTGTTTCAGTAGCTGATAATGACTCTAAATTGTTCTGTACTCTAGTACCAATCGGAAAATGGGTTGCAGAAATTCTTGAGTTTGATTGGCTAAGGCCACCAACCACCCAGTCTGGTATCAAGCAACAGAGACTGAGAAATAATGAGTCGCAGTCTCTGCCTGCCTTTTTACCCCAAATATTACTGTGCTTGAATAAAATCTTCAAAATTTCTGTAGAAGCCATTTTTTCCTTCGCATAGTGAGAGCAAGAGCTGGCACCACACCACCCCTGCCTCAGATACAGCCAAAACAATAAATGAATGCTGCTTCTGCCTTGCAAAAGCCACATTCCTGTGTTTATTTCTATAAATATCTTGTTTTAATGCTCCTGCAGAAATTTCAGAGTGCCATCATGCTTGCTCATATTGCAGTCAGCCATCACCCTCACTGTGATCACACTAAAATGGCTGCCAACTGATTGAGTTACATTTCTGACCATTGTACAGTCACTGTACATCTGAAAACTGGACCTCTACTCATGCAGGAGGGACAGGAAGTAATTAAAATGAAACTGGACTGTGATTCGGGGTTGGGGATGATAAAAACAAAAGCGGGGGAGAAGCACATCTTCTGCAACTCACCTCAGCCACTTACTCTGCCATCATTCTGATTATGATCAAGCAACAAGAACACAGGTAGGTACCAAAAAAACTTTCACAATTCATAGTCTCAGGTCATGAGCACTTGCACCACTGGGGGGGCGCAAAGTTAAAAAACAAACTAAAAGCTAATGTCCAGACTTAATGAGGACTGCTTAGTACTGCAGCACCCTCTACTGACAATGTACCAGCTGAAGGACTATTTTACCAGAAACTTTGTTTTTTGTCAACGATTTAAATTTTATTTTATTTAATTTACAGTCATTTTGTTCTACCATTTAACTAATTTTCTAAGTGCAATAATATCCTCCAGAGTGGGTGGTATGAGCTATACTGGACCTTCCAGGGGATATAAGGCCCTTTGTCTGCTGTGCTCATTATGCCCCTGGGTGGTCTGGTATAGCCCAGTACTGCCCACCCTGTTGGGTATTATTGCTTACAGAGTACAAACAGATATACAAATAATATTAATGCCCCCATTCAACTGTAGGGAATTATTCTATGTAATTATTCTACAATGAAAAATAATTGTAAAGTATTGCATCTCATGGCCTACAGAACAAAAGTATACCAGTGACTGAAATCATGCACATTGATATTAAAACTATACAGTCATGTAGAATGGTGGGTGTTGATTTTGCTAAAAATATTCAACCACATACTAGCCAGTAAGCACAATTCCTTCTTCTTGGAAGGACAGCATAATTGTCCCAATGCATATGAGAGGCCCAATTGTTTGTATTCCAAACCTTTACAAATCACAAAATGGTATGGCAGTCCTGAACTGATTTGCACCTGGATAAATAAAACTGGAGATTTTAATTATTTCAAATAACTATTAGATGTGATTGTCATTTTAATGCTATGTATAGCTATTCTGTGTTTTTGTACTTATAATGACTGACTTTGTGGAACCATAAAATTGATTTGATTGATTTTTAAAAAATATATTCTGTAAAATTGTACTGGAAAAAATTAAATGAAAAATGGGTAAACGAGAACAACTTAATAGAAGAATCACAGTCGGGTTTCAGAAATAAAAGATCGACAACTGACCAATGCAATATTCTAGATTATTTGTTTTATAAATATGCTAATACTGAAAAATAAAATATATTTCTTGTTTTCTTCAACCTCAAAGAGCAACTGACACCACTCTGGCCAACAATGCTACATTACAGAATTAGAATAAACATACCCCAAGTAAATCTCATACCAAAAACAAGAGTTCTATGTTACTTCATTTTTAAGTTATGAGCTATTTTGTAACCCTGATTTCACTACCTGTTTGCAAAAGCATGTTTCAGCGAAGAGCTGCTGATGATGTCATCTCAGAAACTCACAGTTTAGCACTCCCTGTCAACAAGCTTATAGGATCTGTGTCTCCAAAGTTCTAAAGATCATGTGCAATGGTTTTTACAAGTAAAACAGGTAGCACCATACAATAAACATTGCTTTAAAAACTATGTGTGTTTCAGGTTTTTAACAAAGCTGACAATTTTTTGGGGGGATACCTTTTTTTTCCAGGATTGCTGGTTGTTGGGTCATAGCACACTGTTGTGAGGTTTGCAGACTGAATAAGTTTCTGATGTGGTGAAAGGCTGATATCATTCACACCAATCATTCAAGTGAGGCAATTTCTAAGGATGGCACTTTAAAACAATTATTCCATCTTCTTGTCAATGGGGGTGGGAGAGGCAATGCTGTTTTAAACCTTACTAAGCGTCTCTAATTTAGCCAGCCCAATGTGTTCTCCCTGTCAGGCAGCTCTTCACTGACACAGGCTTTTGTGAACAGGTAGTGAAATCAGGGTTACAAAATAGCTCATACTTTTAAAATGAAGTAACGTAGAAATCTAGTTTTTGGTATGAGATTTACTGGGGGTATGCTTATTCTAATTCTGCAATGTAGCAGAAGTGGTGTCAGTTGTTCTTTAAGCTGCCTTTGATATGATAAACAGGTATATCCTGTGGGAAGAACTGAATGCTTTAACCATGGACAGATCAATATTAAATATTTTACTTTTACTACACACTAATACATGGACATGAGCACAAGTCCGATAACTTGATAGGGGGGATCTGACCACAACATTTCCTACTAACATGGGAGTCCATCAAGGCTTTATATTAGCACCAGTCCTATTTCATCTGTATATCAATGGGATGCTAAAGAAACTTGAGGATTCCAATTTTAATTGTTAAAAAAAAAGCTGATGTCAATTGTTGACAATTGGCATATGCAGATGATGTGGTATTTATTTCTACTAGCCAAACAAGATTACATAGAAATTGGACACATTTGTTTCTGTTTGCAAAACATTCTGTCAAGCAGTTAAAAACAAAAGCTATGGCTATTGGTAAACAATCAAAAAGTCACTTTTTTCAGAAATAAAATCTTTTCTAGACATTATTAACACTATTGCTGCTCATACCCTTTCACTCTGAATCTTTGATGTATTTAATCCATACTCCCCAACAATTGTTATTTCCTGTTGTTGATTTGCCAGTGAACTGTAATGATCATGTATTCTTTGTTATCTTGTATTTGTATGTATTTGTATTTGTTGCACCCAGGTCCGCCTCGAAAATGAGCTTGCTCAACGGCGATCACCTGGTTAAATAAAGATTTTGATTGATTGATTTCATTGATGCTGATTATCCAGGCAAAAGATTCATATAGCTTTTTCTAATGTGAGCACACACTTGCTGTTACTCCTGTTACTCAGAACATGGTCGGGGGGGGGTGATGCTGAGTAGATGGGATGGGGAAGGGTTGAGTTATGGTGATTGAGTGGGTGCAGATAGCCATTAGACTACCAGGGAGATAGCACTTTTATGACACTGAAATTGACAGGATGGACCTGCAGTCAGGTGCTGGGAGACAACTAGACCACCTGAGTGATGTTGCTTACATGCAAAGGACAGCTCAGACTAGTGAATGGGGAAGAGGGGACACTGCACCACACAATCAGGATGCTTCTGCTTACATGCAAATGACAGCTCTGACTAGTGATGGGAAGGGGGGCACTAGACTTCCAGGTTGATAGTGAATATATGAAATGGACAGGTCAGGCCACTGACTGGGGGGATTGGAGACACTGGCAGAGATGGACAGCCTATGCTGACAGTCTGCTGTGTAGTGCTTGGCCGGAAAGGGGGTAGGTTGTGCACTACTGTGCACTTTGATAAGGATAGGGGACTGAATGTCTAATGCAATGCTGCAACAGTGACTGTTTGGGTTTTCAAAACTACTGAATATACTGCTGTGCTCTGTTTGAAGGGGGGATCCCACATTTGAATGGGTACAGCAGTGTATTTTGTGTATACACACTATCAGCATAGTGTGACACGCCACAGGCTGCTGAACATGGTCTTGAGCCATCTGACCCTGCTAATCCTGGATAGCACATCGTTAACATGTTTAGTAACATGCTAACCTTCTGAACATGGGAGACATAGACCTTTACTGCAGGTACCACCCTGTATGCCAGAAAAGCATTCAGAGCAGAATTAGGACAACTTCCCCTCAAGTCTTTGATTGGAGGAAGATAATTCATTCACTGGCTAAAATGCTCCAAATTAGATAAAAGAAAATAATGTTACTTAGATGCTGCTACAAAAGGTGGCTTTCATATGTCAGATGTGGGTACTGTATTCATTTCCATTCTGAATTTGTTAAGACAAAGGTGCTTCCAATGGGAATGGCATATCTGATAACTCACTCCTCAGTGTCAGCTAGGGACTTCATCTCTGTAAAAATACATCAGTGATTTAGAGATATATCAAGACAAGAAGGCATTGCTCAAATTAAGATATACAACTCTTTAAGATGGTTAGCCCTCGTTAGAAATATAGAACATACTGTAGAAACATAGAATTAGACGGCAGATAAGGACTGACAGGCCCATCCAGTCTGCCCATTTTCCCCAACTACTAAAAATGCTGCAGATCCTGATTTATTTATTTATTTATTTGCTTTTGGTAACCGGGTGGGTGCACTAGACATAGAGATGCCTATTTTCAGGCACGACCCGGGACCATACAAGTCAGAAACAATACATGAGCAGTACAATGTGACGCAGCACAAGGAAGAGGTAGACAATGGAATTATCTGCACTACAAACAAAATTGGCAACTGGATGCTATACAGAGTTAGATAATGTCAGACAATATAAACAGGTACACTTAGGAAAAGGTAAATATATAAACAAACAAGTGCCAACAAGTCTGGGAGAAAAGTCCAGAAAGACAGTAAGTGCCATCGCAAGACTCAATGTAGAGAGACAGCGAGGGGGAGGAGGGGGTGATGGGAAAAGGATGAAAGGGATGAGAGGGGAAGAAGGAGAGTGAAGGAAAGAACAAGGATTAAGAGTGGAAGGAATGAATAGGCTAAGGTGGATGGAAGCATATGCAAGGATTTGAAGCCAGTAGTTGTTCAAGGTGGAGTTTCTTGAAACCAGCATCGGTAGGAGCTAAGTGAATAGTTTGAGGGAGAGAATTCCAGTACTTAGGAGCTGAGTAAGAGAAAGCACGTGCACCCATACTGGTTTTGCATCTGGGGATGAAGAAAGGGGCATAGATAGTCATTTGATCGGAGACCATAGGAGGGGGTTTGAGAGTGTAGCAAGGAGGAGAGGTATTTGGGGAGACACGATCAAGTTGTACTATCAAGTAGGGAGCCAAAGGCCAGTTGCCGGTAAGCAGAAGGGCTGGGCCATTTTAGGTCAGCATAAAGCTGACAATGATGTTTGAAACATGGTGATCCGGAGGCATAGTGGCAGATGTTATTATGAGTGGTGTCCCATTTATGGAGGGAGGTCTTTGATGCCCCTAGGTAAGTGACTGAGCCATAGGCCAGGGCTGGGAGCAGTAGGCCTTGAGCCACAGCAAGCCTGGCAGATGGCATGAAGGCATAGCTAGTACGGTAGGCACTTCCGATTTTTGCGTTGACCGATTTGCAGGTGGCGGTGATATGGAGGTCAAAATCCAGGGATTCATCTAGGAGGATACCCAGGTATTTGAGGGAGCTAGTGCTAACTACTGGGGAACCATCAGCAAACAAAATTTGAAAGGAGTTACGATTTGATTTGAGTCTAGCTGGGGAGCCGAAAAGCATGGAGTGTGTTTTGCTTGCATTAAGAATGATGTTGCTATCTATTAGGCAGGACTGAAGACTTAAGAAGGCACCGGTTAGGGAGTGGTTGATATCCACGATATTACTTCCACTACGATAAATGACAAGGTCATCTGCATACAGCAAGGAAGAGCAGTCTGGTGCAGACGATGGGAGGTGATTTATAAAAATAGAGAATAGTAGCGGTCCAAGTATGGAGCCTTGGGGAACTCCTGTAAGTATGGGAGAGGGATTGGACATAGTCGAGTTAAAAGCTACAGCCTACATCCGGTTGGATAGGTAACTGCTGAACCAGGCAACTGATTCGGTGGAGAAACCGAACGAGCGGAGTTTAGTAAGAAGAAGGGTATGGTTAACCAGGTCAGATGCCTTAGTTAAGTCAATGAAGATAGCACCTGTCAAAAAGCCAGATTCCATTGCACCATGGATGTCGTCTGTAAGTTTTAAGATGGCAGTGGTAGTACTGTGGCCTTTGCAGAAGCCATGCTGGGAATCTGCTAGGAGGTTATGCTCCTGTAGATATGCAATGGTTTGGGTCGCCACTAATTTTCTCAGGATTTTACTGAGCACGGAGAGAATGACAATAGGTTGATAGTTGGACATGTCTTTGGGATCACTTTTCCTAAGGATGGGGGGTGATTCTAGCGATCTTCCAGATTTTGGGAACTGTCCATGACATAATGATAGGTTAAAGATTTTCGTTATGGGGAGGCAATAAGAGGGGCTGCGATTTTCAGTAGCCTGGGTTCCAATCCATCGGCACCAGAACTGGTGCTATCAGAGATGGAGAGTAACAGCTTTAGAACTTCTGTTCCGGTGATGGTCCGAAACTGGAATGGTGGGTGAGAGAGCGCAGGTTCAATGCCCATGGAGCTGGAAGTGGGGAGACCTGGGAAGGAAGGAGGCCAAGTAGCTCGATAGGTCCGAGAAATGGCAGTTTAGAGCATTGGCTATGGTAACCGGATTATTACAATGTATGTTGTTTATCAACATGTCATTAGTAGTGGATATTTTATTGGCTCCAAGAAGAGTTTTTATGATGGACCAGAATTTCTTGGAGTCAACAGCAGATTTTGTTAATAAGTCCTTACAGGAGGAGCTTTTAGCTAGGCGAATATTCCTTTTACAGGAATTCCTCTGGACTCTATAGTCATTAAAATCTGCTTGCAGCCCTGAGGCCTTGAAATGGCTCCAGCATTTATCCCTTGCCCTGAGTTGAGTGAGAAGATCTTTGGTAAGCCACTTTGTCTGTGTTTCCCGTATGCGGCATGTGACTCTGGGAGCATGGACGTCCTGGAGGCATCCAAACCTTGCCAAAAAGTAGTCAAGGGCTGATTGAGCATTAGAGGAGGCAAAGATAGGAGACCAGTCAATCATAGAGAGGTCAGGCAGAAAAAGTGCCTGATTAAGATTGGTCAGATTACGGAAGGCAATGAGTTTGGGAGGAGGAGATGGTTGCCTAGTGGAACACCAGATGCAGAAGATTGGGGAGTGATTACTAATGGCGTCTGCCAGGGTACCAGCAGAAATTATACTGTTGAGACGGTTTGTAAGGGCCCAATCAATTAGTGTACTAGAACGAGGGGGGCCATGACCCTAGTAGGGTCAGTAATTAGTTGGTGGAGGTTATGGCCATGTACCACAGTGTGGAAGGATTGATTCACTTTACTAATCCAGTTAAGATTTAGATCTCCCATAATGAGGACCTCATTCTGACCAACGGCTGTATCCACCTCAAATAATAGTTCCTTGAGTCCAGTGATGCTACCAATAGGGGGGTTATAGGTGCAGACAATGTGCAGTTTCTTACAGCCTAGTAGAAGAGTAGCATGAATAGCTTCACAGTGAGAGAGGGTGAGATAGGCATTGCGGTGTAGAGATAGGTGGGCTTTAAAGAGAATTACAACACCTCCACCACATTTAGATGTAGACCTATCTTGCCGGAGTATTTTATAGTTAGGTAACATGCACAGGTGATCAGGGGTGAAGGGTTTTAGCCAGGTTTCGAAGAGACACAGAATGTCGGGGTTATATTGAGTAGCCCATGCCTCTAGTTCAGTTAAATTGTGGAGAAGACTTCTGATATTCAAGTGAATAATACGCAGCCCCTTTGAGTCCTTCCAAGCTGTAACATAATGGGGGATGTTATCGGCAGGTCCTGGATTGAGTTCAACATCTCCTGCTAATATTAATGATAGGAGGAGCAGGTACCCCAGTTTGTGATGAGAGAACAAGGTGGGCAGGGAGGTGGTAGGAGAAGGAGACTTATAGAACATATAAGCAACTTGGTAAGTGATCCTGTTTGAGACAAAAAGAGGAAAGGTGGTGGGGGGCATGTGGGATAGTGTAAGCATGTTGGAAGAAACATTGAGGTATGAGGAGATGCCGTCCCAGGAGAGTGAGCAACTAGACAAGGGCATAACTAAGAGAGGAGCAATAATAGAGACTAATAGAGAGATTGCACAGGGATTTGGGGCCCTATTTTTAGAAGACGTGTATACCATAGTTAGGATAGGGTATGTAACAGTGAAATAGCTGTATGGAGAGGAAAAAATACTGCACATATAATAGGAATCTGGGCAGAAAAAACAACTGACTGTACATCAGACTACAGACCAAGAAGTGAGATCCATATATG
This sequence comes from Neoceratodus forsteri, assembly GCA_016271365.2. Lineage (NCBI taxonomy): Eukaryota > Metazoa > Chordata > Ceratodontiformes > Ceratodontidae > Neoceratodus > Neoceratodus forsteri. Next base: position 757,718,031 of record CM057455.1, on the reverse strand, counting down.
ATTGAGCAGGTATCTGACAGCCCTCTAGTGGCGAAGTGGTATAGGCTGCAATTGAGAAAGTGAGGAGATAGTTAAAATCCTCATGTACTGGGTATGGCTATAGGTGGGGGGGGGGGACAAATGACTGCTATATAACAAATGCTGGGAAAGGGTGGGTGGGGAGCAGGACAGAGCACTTAGCAGCAAAGGCTAGTTCAAATCAAGATCTGGACTCCGAGTGACAGAAGCTGCCCAGAATCAGGACAATGCACTATGTTCTGCAGGTAGGGTATTAATTCGGAGAGCAAAAGCCCGGCAAGCCTGTTGACAGTGCTGCTAAGGGACGCAAGTAGTTTTAAACTGGCGCCCGATACCACACAGGCTCTTTTGAACTATATTCAGGCAAACTATAATTAAATATTAGGTCCACACACTTCTGTTGAAGCAGGAACGAATAGCAGTTACAGTTTAGCAGGCAACAGAGTTTGAAACTGGCACCCGATTTCACAGTAGGTTGGTGTAGAAAGATAGTTCAAAAGCGCGCCAAGATTTAAACTTGTGACAAAGGCTGATGAAGCTTGGTATGGCACAATTCACCGGCTGACGAAAATTACCTTGTTAGCTTTCGGATGGCGGCTCGGCTTGCTCCAGGGGAGGGTACCCTCCGACAGGACTAGGGAAAGAGAAGAGTGTGCAGTTTAAATAGGGTTCAGAATAATAGGGGGTAGGTAATTGGAGGAGGTAGAGGGATAATGGATGGGGAAGGAGGAGTTTAGTAGAATGAGCAGAAAGGAGGAGATGGAGAAAAAAAAAAAGGTCACAGGGAAAGTCTGTAGTACTTGACTAAATAAAGCTAAAAATGCTGTTGGTACATTAAATATCACTTCCGCAGCACATAACTTGGAAAATCTCCCTCAGCAAAATACAGGTACAAGGCAGTACCGATATAGGTAGAGCAATAAAAGGTTCAAATACATTCCAGGCTGTTACAAAATTGTCTAAATAGCTTCAAGCACTACCCCACCACCTCTACTGGGAGGCTGTTCTCTGCCTCCACTACCCTTTCAATTAAGAAGTACTTTCTCATATTGCCCCTAAGTCTCCCCCTTTCCAGTCTCATGTCACACCCTCTTGTTCTAGAGCATCTTTTCTTCTGAAATAAGCTGCCCTCCTGTATTTTATTTATTCCCTTTAGGTACGTGAAGATCTCTATCATGCCACCCCTCTCTCTTCTCTAGCTTCATTTCTTCTTTTGAACTGCTAGGGTCCCCCATGTCTATCCCATGCAGTTTTGAATTCCCCCACAGTCTTTACCTCACCACCTCTGCTGGGAGGCTGTTCTATGCCTCCACTACCCATTCTATGAAGAAGTACTTTCTCACATTGCCCCAAAGTCTCCCCCCTTCCAGTCTCATGTCACACCCTCTTGTTCTAGAGCATCTTTTCTTCTGAAATACACTGCCCTCCTGTATCTTATTTATTCCCTTTAGGTACGTGAAGGTCTCTATCATGCCACCCTTCTCTCTTCTCTCATCCAGTGTATACATATTGAGTTCCTCCAATCTCTCCTCATATGATCTTCGGTGTAGGCCCTGCACCATTTTTGTTGCCCTTCTTTGAACTGCTTCTACCATGTCTATGTTCATTCAGAGATGTGTCCTCCAGAACTGGATGCAGTGCTTCAAATTAGGCCTCATTAATGACCTGTACAGTGGCATCACCACTTCTTCACATCTTCAGCTGATGATGCCCATCCCTATGCAGCCCAGCATTCCACTGGCACTCCCCACTGCCTTGGCACATTGTTTTGCCACCTTTAGGTCATCAGATATGATCACCCCTAGATCTCTTTCCTGCTTTGTTGCCATTAATAGCTCTCCACCCATCATATATTCCTCCCCTGGGTTTCTGTGTCCCAAGGGCATGATTTTGCACTTTTTCACATTGAATCTTAGCTGCCACACTCTGGACCATTCCTCCAGTTTAACTAGGTCCCTTCTTATTATCTCCACCCCTCTAAGACTGTCTACCCTATTACAGATCTTAGTGTTATCTTTAATGAGTCTTACCTTCCTCTATAGCCCCTCCGCAATGATACTGATGTAGATATTAAACAGTACTGGCCCAAGAACTGATCCCTGTGGCACCCCACTGGTCAACCTCCTTACCTCAGATTTAGTTCCATTTACCACCACCCTCTGTATTCTATCCCTCAACCAATTTCCAACCCAGTTCACCACCTTGTGACCCAGTCCGAGACTACCCAGTTTGTTCATGAGCCTCCTTTGTGGAACAGTGTTGAATGCTTTGCTGAAGTCAAGGTAAGCCACATCCACCACTCCTCCCAATCCACCTCCCTGGTCACCCAGTCAAATAAATCTATCAGATTTGTTTGACATGACTTTACTGATGTGAATCCATGCTGTCTCAGATCTTGTTATCCACTGGATTCAAGGTGCTCCACTATCCTGTCTTTTAGCAGTGATTCCATAATTTTTCCCACCACTGAGGTCAGGCTGACAGGTCTGTAGATCCCAGCCTCCTCCCTGCTCCCACTTTTGTGAAGAGGGACTATGTCAGTCCCTCTCCAGTCCTCCAGAACCACTCCCATATCCAGTGACTTGTTGAACAGGGATGCCAATGGTGCAGCTAATATGTCCCTTAATTCCTTTAATATTCTAGGATGCATCCCATCTTGTCCCATTTCCCTGTCTACCATCAGTTTTGTGAGTTCTTTTAGGACTCTCTCCACTGTAAATGGACTACTGTCCACCTCCCTTCCAATCCTGATGTTTAGTTGTGGTCCCTCCCCTGCCCCTTCTTCTGTGAAAACTGAATATACTGTATTTGTTCAGGATTGAGGCTTTATCCTAGTCTACTTCCACTCCCACTCCTTCCCCTCTGGTTGCCCTTACAAATGACCATAAATCTGAAAGATACCTGGAGACCTTAAAAATCCATATGATTGTTACTTATAGTATTTACAGTCTATAGCTTTGAGAGCCACCCCAGCAATAGCTTAACTTACAGGCTTCATAAAACAAAGTGCTTTTTCTTCATATTGTAAATGTGAATAAAAACAAATTGATGCTTTTAACATATAATCCTGATTTGTCCTTTACAGGAAAAGATTCACCAATTATGTTTTCAGGATGTTCTTGCTAATTTGTAAAATTCTCCAGATGAAAATTTGAACTGGTTACTGGACACAGATCCTTCATATATCCTCAACAAATGTTAATACATTTCAAAAATAGTATGAGATTTGAATTATGAAATTTGAAATGAAATAAATTATCATTTTGCTATTACTTGAGCAGTGACACAAAATGGTCACTAATATCCTGGAATGATGAATCACTGTGATGAAATTAACTGTTCCTTTTTACGGACAAGGAAATCAAAAGAGTAAGGGTTGGGAGACTATGACATAGATCAACTATGGTTTGCAGCAAAAAATTAAAAAACAAAGGTTATAAAAAAATTAGCAGACCAGGTGGGACCAGAAGCCCTTATCTGCTATCACACTCTATGGGGCTGGCAATATAGCCTAGAGGTTAGAGTAACGAGCTGTGAATGAGCTTGGTATATCCAGCAGACCTGAGTTTGATTCCCACATCTGCTTGCATACTGTATGACTTTGAGAAAGTCATTTAACCACCCCAGTGCTCCTAGGTCACCCCTGAAAACAGGCACTTGTGCCTAGTGGGCCTTACTCGGTGACCAAAAAGAATAAAATAAATGTTTCTATGCTTATTACTGTCAAATGACAGATAAAGGCAGGGCAGTGGTTGTCTTAGCTTGTGGTAAATATGCACAAGCAATCAAGTGCCAATTGTCTGATGTATCATATTACAAGAAGTTAACACTAAGAATCCTCCCAAAACATGGAAACTGTTAAATGAGTTACTGTAATGGGAAAAGGCCACAAAGAAACAGAAATTGTCATCCAGGATGGGGATCAATTGATTAAGTACCCCCGACTATTGGCTGAAATATTTAACAACTTCTTTGGGACCTTGAACATTTTCAAAATAAAGTGAACTTAGTTAAACCAAATAATAATTTGAATGTTGTTAGACAGGATTCATAGCCAAGGTTTTATTTCAAAATAGTGACTCCATCACGAGTTAAAGACTATGGCCAGGATTTTCAAAGAAGATGTGCCTTGCGCAACTAGTTGCACTGGTGTATCCCCGAAATGCACCCCTGGACCATATTAAAAAGGGGCTGATGCACCATACAAATCCAGATGTGCCACAGTGCAAAGATAATGTATGCAGCGCATCTGGAGGGGGCGTTCCCCTGCATACACAGCACATCTCCATATTCAGCCCAGATATGTGGTGCAGCTGCCCACACATCCCAGAGATGTGCCACGCAAACATAGGCATGGAAAAACCATGCCTAAGTGGCAGCCACCCGCAGATGAGCCACTGTATTGCACAGTGCAACACAGCAGCCCAGCCCCTGGGAGGCTATCCCCCCTAGCCCCGATCATAAGGGACAGTGTTATACCCCCACATCCCCAGTAGTTTAGTGGAGCCCCCTTTCCAGTACCCTGAACGCTAACACAATAGTACTGCTGTCCTAACCCTGGTAGTCTAGTGGTACCCCTTCCCATCCCTGATCACAGCACATCTCACACTTAAGATCACCCTGGTAGTCCAATGGATCCTCCCCACCCCCTGAGGCAACCAAACCCCACCCCGCTCCCCCGTCCTAGCATGGGCATGGCAGCCAGAGGGCAGCAAAACCCACCCACACACCTCCACAGCTGCCCGCCGACTGTGCTATCACTGAATGACAGCTTACAGTATGCTCTGCAAAACCATTGGTCAACATCATCAACCAATGGGCTTGCAGTTTGTACTGTAAGCATTCATTCTCAACCTTGTGGCTGACACGAAGTTGTGAATGAATGCTTACAGTACTCACTGCAAGCCCATTGATTGATGATGTCGACCAGACCGTACTGTAAGCTGTCATTCAGTGACAGTGCAGTTGGCAGGCAGCCATGGAGGTGTGTGAGTGGATTTTGCTGCCTGGCTGCCATGCCCATGCTGGGATGGGAGGAGCAGGGTGGAGTTTGGTTGACTCAGTGGGTGGGGGGTCCACTGAACTACCAGGGTGTTCTTGAGTGTGGAATGTGCTGCGATCAGGGCTGGGAGGGGGGTACCACTAGACTACCAGGGATGGAATGTGTTTGTATATCGGTGCGTCAGGTATTGGGGCTGAGGGGGTGCCACAAGATTACCAGGGATGGAATGTATTTTTCTATCTGTGCATCAGGCATCAGGGATGGAAGGGGGCACAACTAGACTACCAGGGTTAGGTCATCAGTAATATTGCGTTTGTGATCGGGATACATGGAAGGGGGAGTCCACTAGACTACCAGAGACTATGGCCTGCCATCCACTGTTAGGGTGCCCTGCGCATCCAGCCAGGCACATCCCTACACAGGACATGCAAATGGGGCCATAATAACATGCAAATGGCCCCATTTGCACCTTGCATGGTTAATGGGCCCATTTGCATGTTTCGGTCTGAATATCTGGAATGTGCACTCGGTGCAACCGCAAGGTGTGCCGTGCATTCCCAATCCAGGTATTCAGACCTGGCACGGGGGGTGTGCCGGTGCATCATCAGTGGCCACCATTTGCGCTGCACACATATCCTGCTATATTCAGACAAGATGCTTTATTGCGCATCTCATTTGAATACATCAGTTCTGTGCTCCAGTGCATCTCAGTTGCGTGGAGCAGCCACTTGCACCCTTTCAAGACGCAGTTTGAAAATCCTGCCAAGGTCTTTAAAAATTACCCCAGGCCCATACTTGGTTATGATGGTTTAGACTATAGATTTCTTAGGTTAGAAATTGATACTTTGGCACAACCCATCGCTGATCATTTTAATCTTTCACTCTGCTCTGGTAAGTTCTCCAATCAATGGAAAATGGCCACAATAAAATCCATCTTTAACAAGCATTTGTCAATGCCAAGTGTTGCTTGCGGTCATTAGCAGTGGAAGTGCAGGAGTTAGACTGATGCAGTATAGGAATGGCAGTGAAGTATTGAACTGATGCAAACTCCATCCTCACCCTGCAGAGATGGACAGGCATTGGGGTGTGCCTTTGGGTCATCGCCCATAACGGTCATGACATTTCACCTAACCCTACCCTGCAGACACTTACAAGTGTCGAGGTGTGCTTTGAAATGTTTGGGCTTTACACTCAACTCATTCCATTAGGAAACACACTGAAATGGGTGCAGTATAGGAGAATGGGGTGAACTCTGGGGCCAAAGGGGCCAAGGCGCACCTCGATGCCTGCCACTGGCTGCAGGGTGGGGGTTGAAGGGCATGAGCATTACTGTCGACAATCCCAAGTCACATCCCTGATGCCTGTCAGTCCCTACAGGTTAGGGCACTATGGTCAAAAAACCCTAGCACCCTGGGAGTTTCTTGGCATTTTTACTCCAAGTTTTCAACATGAGCTTTTTGTGATCCAACCACATGAACAGTGACACTATCAGTTTGTTAGCCGAAAGGTGATTTTGCACAGCGACTGTGCCATTTGGTGCCACAGGTGCGAAAACACATTTCGAACAGGATGTGAAAAATGACAGCTGTACTGTTCATGAGGGGGTGTAAAAAAATGGCAATGTTTAAAATCTGGAGTGAAAATATAAAAAAACTGGTGAAGTCATGAGCATGCGTAGAAACTCGCAACACACAACCGTAATGTAATTAGTTTTGGGATTTTTTACAGCAGATTTTCAACATAGGCATTTTGGGACCTCCGCTCATGAACAGTGTCACTGTGATTTTCTTACTCTGTCCCGAACACTGATTTCCCACAGCGACCGTGCTATTCTGAGCTGGAAGTGTGAAAACACATCTTGGCCAGGGTGTGAAAAATGACAGCTGTACTGTTCATAAGGAGGTGTGGAAAATGCCAATGTTGAAAATCTGGACTGAAAAGATTACAAATTCGTGAATTTACGAGAGTGTGTGGAAATTGCACAATGCATGCTTGTAACACAGTCATTTTATAGACTTTTGTCATCAAATTTTCAACATAGCCAGTTTAAGACCTCTGCTCATGAACAGTGTCACTGTGATTTTCTTAATCTGTCCCAAACATTGATTTTGCACACTTACCACGTCACTGTGCGCTACATGTGCGAAAACTCATTTTGGGTGAGACGTGAAAAATGACAGTTATACTGTTCATAAGGAGGTGTGGCAAAATGGTAATGCTGAAAATCTGGAGTGAAAATATTAAAAATGCTCGAAGTTACGAAAGTGCGTGAGGAACTGCGCAATGCACGCTTGTTAAACAGTCATTTGGGGGAATTTTTACACCAAATTTTTAACATAGGGTTTTTTGGGGCCTACTTCATGAACAGTGTCACTGTGATATTCTTAATCTGTCCTGAATATTGATTTTTCACACCGACCGTGCCATTGGGTGCTACATGTGCGAAAACAATTTCAGTTGAGATGTGAAAAATGACAGCTGTACTATTCATAAGAAGGTGTGGTAAAATGGCAATGTTGTAAATCTGGAGTGAAAATATTAAAAATGCTTGAAGTTACGAGCGTGCATAGGAACTGCACAATGCACTCTCATAAAATAGTCATTTTTTGGGAATTTTTTCACCAAATGTTCAGCATAGGGTTTTGGGGTCACCCATGAACTGCGACACTAGTTGTTCAAGACCACTCCTAAAAGGTGGTTCCGCATTGACCATGAAATCACCTTTTGGGACCGATTAACAAAATGACAGTGACTGAGTTCATGAGGTGGAGTCCCAAGAACCCCATATTGAAAATTTGGTGAAAAAATTCTCGAAAATGGCCGAGATATGCACCAACGTAGAAAAATACCCATTTATGCCATTATACAGCTTACCGGCATTTCTTTAGCTCGCGGTTGGCTTTGAAGAGTGCTGACGTGTTCCCAGTCCACTGAAGATCATTCGCTTGGCTCCAGAGGTAAGTATGGGGTGAGGTGAGGGTGTGGGAGGTGGGGTACGTAGAGGGTGGGTGCGGGTTGGGGGAGGGACAAGAGAATCAATGAGGGACTTTTTTCTTCTAGGTCTTTTTTTTTTTAAAAGACGATGTGGGATTTTTGCCACGCTGGGGTGGGCTCTTAGCGTGGCACCAGGCAGTTTGTTTGGGGGCAGTGGAGCTGATGGGGATTGGGCACCCCCATTGGCCATGGAGACTTTGCCACGCTGGGGTGGGCTCCCAGCATGGCAGATGGAGATTTTGGGGGCAGTGTGGAGTGGGGGTGGAACCTGTGGAGCCATACAGTGTGCTGGGGGATGCATGAGCCATAGGGTGTGCATTATGCCGATGGGGATTGGGCTACCCCATTGGCAAGTGAACTGGGAAGGGGGTCATGCCGACAGGGAGATTGGGCACCCTGTCAGCTTTTTTTTTTTTTTAGTATTTATTGAAATGTTTCACAAGGAAGGCACACCGAACGGCAGGCGGTGGCTTTCTGTCAGTTTCCTGGGGACTGTGAGAGGCCAATGGAGAAGCCGTTGCCAAGGGGACACCACGCAATCAGCTGTTTTGGTAGCTTGTAATGCAGCAAAACAGCAGATTGCACGGTGACGTATCCGAATTTCTTGACACTTCATGGCATGCTTCCTAACTGCTGACGCAATGTGTTTCTTGCACATGCGTACAAGCAACACAAAAATGGTAGTAAAGAAAGTGTATCAAATTACACACCTATTTTGCTTTTACCAGCACTATCCAAAATTTTGGAAAGAATAATTTTTGATCAGTCCACAGAATTTCTGGAACAGTATGGTTCATTATTAAACTCACAACATGGATTCAAGTCCAAACACAGCACAGAGACGGCCTTGGTGGGGTTCACCAGCTGCATACAGAGTTCTCTAGATAAGGGGTATGCTGTTGCAGATGTCTTTTGTGGACCTCACCGAGGCCTTTGACCTTGTTGATCATGATCTCATACAGTATTCTTTATCAGAGGTTAACTTCTCTAGTGAAGTTTCTAAATGGTTTTTGAATGATCTTAAAGATAGGGTACATAAAACTATCATTAAAGGAAAACTGTCACAGTCTAAGAATATTAAGTGTGGAGTACCTCAAGGCTCCATCTTGGGGCCCCTAATTTTTTCACTATACATGAATTCTGCTCCTGACACTTTTTTTTATTTATATATACTTTATTAATTTTCAATTGACACTCCAGAAAAATTATAAGAATATCAACAGGTGCATTGACAGTGTCTTCTTAATAACTACCTAAAAGATACAAAAAAGAAAGAAGAAACAACCCCCCATCCTCCCACTGCCCAACTACCCTCTATACCCAGAATACTCCCCCCCCCACCAAATATGACACATGTAAAGGATCTCAGATGACACGCTTTGCAGATGATGCCATAATAGCTTATTCCAATGTCAATCCAGGAGATGCCGTAGAAGGTGTACAAAATGAATTCTTGGTGTTCCAAAAATTGCTTCTATCCAAACAATCGATACTTAATGTTAAAAAAAAACAAAATTTATGATTTTTTCCAGCTCCAAAGGAAAGCTGTTGTGATACCCCCTTTGGTAGATTTAAATGGGGAAATTGTAGAGCGGGTAGAAAACTTTAGATATCTTGGGATTATTCTAAACTCTCATTCTACTTTTTAAATGCATATTGATACACTTGTAAAAAATATTCATCAAAGACTAGAGGGAATGTACAGAATAAAGCAATTTTTGACCCACAGATCTAAAATACAGCTAACCCACAGCTTTCTTTTTGCAGTATTAGATTATGGAATTCTAATATATTCAGCTACAGTGAGAAGATACTATCCAAGCTTCAGGTCACATATAATTGTGTATTAAGATGCATGACTGATTCTCCCTTTAGAACCCACAGATGTGATTTACAGAGAAATGCCAACAGTCCATCATTGGAAAATAGAATTAAAATTAAAATGGAGTTATTTCTTTTTAAAGCTATTAGGGGTTTACTCCCTTCATCCATACTCTCTCTATTCCCAAGAAGTGTAAATTGATTGGGAACTAGGGGCCCGATTCCTAGACGTGCTACACTGATGTAAGGTGGAATACACCAATCCCCATGGCATATCCTGTGACTTACGCCATGCGATATGGCCAGTGCTATTCGCAACCACACTTATGCCGCAGCCTGCAATGCTTGGCACAACCACGGGTTGTGACAGCAACTTAGCCCAATTCCCAAAGGGCCACTGTCACAACCCACAATTGCTATGCCAGGACATGCAGTGGCGTAGCTGACTTCCGACAACTAGGAGCTGTCTTAAGTGTCATCCGACAGCTGGCGCCATTGGATGCAGCCTCACAGCACTGCAGCAACAGTGCCATGCTGTCCCCCTGGCCCCCACTAGCATGCCCCTGCCCCCCCAAACCCCTGAACATAAGGGACTCCCGGGGTTCCATGTCAGTAGTGCCCCCCCCGATGCCTGTGCCATCTGTTCTGGCCCCCTATGCCCCCTGATGTGTGCTGCAGTGGTCCGGGGTCAGGGGCTCTGTGCAAGTCACCTGTCACTGGCCACAAGATGAGACTTGCAGATGCGATACACCATGCATGGGCTATCTCCACTTGCATAGCATGTCTCACATGTTGCAGATGCCGGGACCCTGTCACTTCTGGAATGCGGCATAGGGTCCCTGGTGTAGAGGTGACCTGTGTAACTCGCAACTGCGTGCAAGTTATGCTGGCTGTCTTGGAATCAGCCCCCAGGTCTCAGGGTAAATTTGTGTTTAAGGTTCTGTTGTCTAAAAAACCTTTGGCCAGAAATCTTTGCTATTCAGAGCACCTGTATTTTTCGACACTGTCCCAGGTTCATTGATTAATTGTATATCTCCATACACATTTAAAGCCAGATTGAAATCCTGGTTAAACAGCTCCAATACATGTAAATGTTTTAAAGGGAATACTAGGTCCTAAGCCTGTTTTTTGTATGGTATATTTTTATCCTTTGTAAGAATGTATATTTAATATATGTTTTGTTGTCTTGTTCTAACTTGTCACTTGTGAAAATAGGCAGTCATGCTCATCAAGTTAAGTATAAAAATTAAAAAAATGAAAATGAAAAATGAAAATAACTTCTAATCGAACATCTGAACTAAGAATAAAGTTGATGCTGTTGTCAAAAAAGTATATGTAATTGGACACATTAGTAAATCAGTTCAGGAATGTTTGATAACGGATCATGCAACACAACACACTATGTATGAAACATAGAAACATAGAAGTTGACAGCAGATAAAGACTGCTTGGCCCACCTAGTCTGCCCATTTTATTCAACAGCTTACTTCCTCCTACCCCCCACTAGAATTGCTTTATGTCTGTCCCATGCATTCTTGAATTCTCCCACTGTTCATGACTCCACAACCTCCTCAGGAAGGCTGTTCCATGCATCCACAACCCTCTGTGTGAAACAATATTTTCTAACATTACCTCTGAGCCATCCCCTCTCTCTCTTCAAATTGTGCCCCCTTGTTCTTGCACATCTCTTTTTCTGAAAGATGCTACCCTTTTGTACTTTGTTACTTCCCTTAAGATACTTGAAAGTTTCTATCATGTCACCCCTCTCCCTCCTTTCCTCAAGGGTATACATATTAAGCTGCTTTAGTCTTTCCTCGTATTTCTTCTGGTGCAGACCCTGCACCATTTTGGTTGCCCTCCTCTGAACAGCCTACACTCTGTCTATGTCTTTGTGGAGATGTGCTCCCTGAAATTCATAAAAGAATGCATGATCCACCAGACAGGCTGAATATGTCAGGGTCAGTTCACTGCTAGACCTATTGTCACAATTTGTAGATAGTTACAGCTGTGATTTCACTAAATCATTGTAATCATACGTGCAAGATATAGCATCTATGTATAGGATTTTTAATGATATTGATGTGAGTGAGGACTGGAGTATGGCGACTTTAGATGTAGAGTCAATTTATATCAATATTCCATACTCAGAAGGTCTGTTGGCAATGAAATAGTATTTATTTATTTTATTTAAAAGTTTAACCAGGAAAAACATACTGAGCTTCTAACAGCTTGTTTCCAGATGTGTCCTCTGGGAGAGGGGAGAGGAGATAAATAATTAATATAATAATAAAGTACAGAAGTCAAGTACAATGATACAGATAGACATGTGGAATTGCAAATACTGAAGGTAATTTAGGGCCGGATGCTTTTAAAAAAGAAATATATACAGTATAACTGTTATACTGTATATATTTCTTTTTTAATAGCATCCAGTCCTAAATTACCCTCATCTTATATGAGAAGAAGGGAAAAGTAGTGAAACAGCATGAAACAGGAAAACGAGAGAGAGAGAGAGAGAGAAAGAGGACAAACAGTAACAAGTAGGGAGGGAGCATAAAAGAAAAAGGGCCATGTACAATTGCAGGAAGGGTAACAATTGACATAAAGAAGAGGCCTTATAGAAGAAGGAGAAGAGGCAGAATGAACAGAAAGGGGGAAGAAAGGATCAAAGTTTAAGAAAATGGTAGTAAAAAAGAAGACTGACCAACAGTAGATTTTCTAGAGGGAAGAAAGAGAGAAGGAAGTGGTGTTGCGGAGAGGGCAGGAGGAAGATGGAGGAGGAGATGGGAGGGATCTGAAGTAAGAGGGAAGGGAGCCAAACCAGAATTTGGATAAAAAAGAGACACAATAGGAAAGGCACCTGGCTTCAAGAGAGGGGAGAGAAAGGTATGAGTAAAAAGAGCAGTGGTGAGTACGAGGTGAGCAACCTAAAGCAAAATGACAGAAAGAATGAAAAAGGGAGTCAGTCTGGCAAGGGCAGATTTAGGGGCACTACTGTAGATTAAGTCATTGTAGTCAAAGATCGGAAGGGGCAGATACATGCTTTATTCCTGTACAAAGCACCTAGCTTAGGGTGAAGCTTACACCAATTGCACCAATATGCACTGAGAAATCAAGATACTGGTCAAGGCAAACCCAGAGGTACTTAAAGGAAAAAGTATCTTCAATCTTAGCACCATCAAGGGTATGAAATAGAGGGACAGAAGTAAGTCTCGCAAGCCTCTGACGAGTACCAAAAGTCATTGAGACTGTTTTTTTGACATTAAAGGACAAAAGGATAGACTTAAACCAGCGCTGCATGTTGTCAAAAATTTAACTGAAGCCAGGAGGTAAGGTCAAGGGGAGAGGAGTCAGATGCAAAAAAAGAACTGTGTCATCTGCATACATATGAATGGATGCAGAAGAACAGACAGAGGGTACTGCAGGTCATTTAGGAAAATAGAAAAGAGAATAGGACCCAGGACAAACCCTTGAAGGACTCCCGAGCTAATGGGGAGTGAGGATGAAATGGATTTACCTATCCAGACAGCTTGGGACCTGCCTTCAGTGTGAAAAAGCAAAACAACTTAGAGAAGACACAAAGAGGCTCGTAGCTTTAAGTTTGTCCAGAAGGAGGAAATGTGCCACAGTGTCAAAGGCTTTAGCAAGATCAACAAAGATGGCCGAAATAATCAGACCTTGATCCATACCTGTAAGTATGGCATCAGTGAGCTGAAAGAGGGAGGTGGAAGTGGAGTGGGATTTCTTCAAAAAAAGACTGGAAAGGAGTGAAGAAGGAGTTATCAAGAAACGAAGTGAGCTGAGATAGAACAAGGTGTTCCTGTAACATAGACAAGGAAGGAAGGAGAGATATAGGATGGAAGATACCAGGAGAAACGGGATCACTACCTTTGTGAATAGGTTCAATGACAGCCTGATTCCAAACATCAGGAACAGTAGCAGAGGAGAAGGAGAGATTTAAAAGTAAAGAAATGGGAAGAGCAATGGCAGGTGCCAAGAGGAGGAGAAGTTTAGGGTCAAGGCCATCAGGACTGCCTCCCTTCAATGGATTGAGGGAAGTAGAGCCTTTAGAGAAACAGAGGGAGTAGAAGGAGAGAAAGAAAATGAAGGAGGAGAGGAAGGAAGTAAGAGGGAAGGAAGGGGAGATGGGGAAGAAGGGATGAGCGACAGGGCACAGGTAGTAAAGTAGGAGTTAAAAGACTGAGCCACAGCAAAAGGGTCAGAGATAAGGGAGTCGCTAACCTTGAGAGTGGGAGGGGAAGACTGGGTCTGAGGAGTGAAAAGAGAATGAATATCCTTCCAGAATTTAGAAGGGTTACTAATGTTGTTTTGGATAGTGCAACCAAAATACTCAGACTTTGCAAGTCTGATGGCTTTGGTACAGATCAAAGATGATTTAGATCAAAGAACTGATGCAACCCCCATGATCAGACTTGGTACTAACTCAGAATCATTTTGTGTTCAACTCGCATCAGTTTTTGCAGATTAAAGGCACCTCCATGGGTGCTGCTTTTTCACCTGTTTGCAAATTTGTTCTTGGGAAAATAAGAGGAAGCAGTGATCTAAAACAGAGATTGTAACCCATTTCTGTCTAAAATTGACCTCTCTTTTTAACATGCCATGGTACAGAGCAAGATGTTATGCAGTTTAAGATTTTTTTAAATCAAATAATCCAGATTTGAAGGTCACTCTTAATTGGAGTATAGCAGAACTTAATTATCTGGATTTAAAAATACTAAAATCTAATACTGGTGTTATTATAACTGACCTATTTCAAAAGACGAGTGATAGGAATATATTGTTAAAGGCTGAAAGTTGTCATCCAAAACATGTGACAAAATTCCTCCAAAAAGGTTAGTTTCTGTGAACCGTTGTAACTGTAGAGCAGAACTGTTTTAGGATAGGTCCAATGAACTAGCAGAGAGGCTTAGATGTAAAGGTTACCCACAAGAATACACTGATTTCATTCGCAGTGTAGCAGCTAGCTGTGAGTGTGATTCGCTTCTTTAAACTAGTGAATGGCACAGTGCAAACAGAGGCTTGAATTTCATCACTACTTACACACCAAGGGCTTGTGAAATGCATAAGGAGATATAGAAAAATTGGTGACAAAGACAAAATGGGAGATTCTCCAACTGGAACCATGGTTTAAAGATATGATAGAAAAAGGCCCACACTTTATGTATAGAAGGGGTAGAAGTATCCAAGATACATTGGTGAATAGTTTTAACAGTAAACATTAAACAGCCTATGATAATTTGGCAAGGGGAAACACCTAATGGTACACATAAACTGGCCATTGTACACAGTGTAATGTGATATATAATACAAAATAATTTCTGAATTCCTGAAAAATGCTGAAAATGGTTGTGTGATCAAAGATTTTATCACTTGCAATTCTCAGGGAGTTATTTATATGATTCAGTGTGAATGTGAAGCTTTTTATATAGGGGGAATGAAATGGCAAATGGAGACACATGATTATTAAGCATATTACAGCCATCAGAAACAATAATTGCTCCTATGCATTTGCTCACCATATAAACAGTCAAACTTATGAAATAAGACACAGGTACCATTTCACTGAGCTTGAAAAAGTTAATTGGAATCCAAGAGGGGGTGACTGGGAGAATAGATTAAATCAGTGTGAGAGGTTTTCCTTTCCTGGTTACCAGTTTTCAATAAAATAATAAATAACTTTGTATGTTTGAAAATGTAGGAATGACCTTACATTACCATGCAACTGCAACAGACCAGAGGGCAAATGCTAGTATCTTGAGGTCAGGACACCTGCTGGAGGCAGTTCAATTTCCATCGAGTCAAAACCATCAGTTGTATCTGTTGCTGTGTAATATGATGTTTTCTTTTTTCTTCTTGTGCTTTTTTTTCTACATTCTGTTTGAATCTGAATTGCAGTTCATAATAACAACAAGATGTAAGATGCAATAGTAGAACAAGTTTCATGAAGGAACTGATTGAGAAGGCATCCATTATAAGAGGATCTGCCACTGAATCAAACTATACCTTCTTTTTGCACATAATATAGGACTATATACTATAATTTATTGAGCTATTATAGTCAATTTTATATTTTATCATCATGATAAATATGTGACTAGTGCAATAGTAGTGCTCTGTGTAATCTGGCTGTAGTATCTTGTTAATTATCAAATGTTTTTAATGACTGTGGAATTTCTTCACATTGCATATTTTAATTTATTTACACTACTGATTGTAATATAATCAAATCAAATCAAACGTTATTTAACCAGGCATCAACACCATTGAGCAAGCTCATTTTCAAAGTGGTCCTGGACAGGAAACAATACAATACATACTGTAGACATAGCTACAAAGAATTGAGAACACCAATATGATACAGGTGAGGTCGATACAGACCACATGAGTTTAACATAGAGTCTCGCAGATATAATTTCATAATAAATCTCATAGGAGAAAGGAGAGGGTAAAACTAGGATAATGTACTAAATGGAGACTAGTGCCTTCAAGAGTATATATTGGAGGGCAGAAGGAATGATAGTGTGCTAGGGAAAGGGGGAGTATATGCCAGAACGGCGGAGAAAAAGACTAGAAGTCTGGTTATCCCGAGAGGGATGTGAGATGGGTGGCATTCTAATGGGTTGGCAATGTGATGGAGCCAGTGACTGAAGCCCCAAGGTCACCTATAGCAGCTGCAGGTTTCCCTCAAGTGTTCAGATAATAGGGGTTTGAAAGTGAAAAGGCTCAGTAATGATGAGAGCTTAAGTGAGCTTTGCATAGTGTTCCATAGGGATGGGAGAGAAAAATTGATTGCGGGCATTCCGTAGTTAGTTTTCATTCTAGACAAATGGAAGCAAAGTGTAGCATAAAGTCTAAGGCCATAGAAACCACTGGCACATTTGAAAAGACTAGAGATGTATGTGGGAAGCTTGTCAGAGAGTGCTCTAAAGAAACAAAGAAGAGCATTTCTTTTTCTCCTTATTGAGAGTGAAGGCCATCCCATTTTTTGGTACAGAAGGTAGTGGTGGGTGCAAAAAGGCAGGTTAAAGGTGAATCTTAGCGCTCGGTGGTAAAGGGAGTCAAGTTTATTTAGTGGTGAAAGAGGTCAGTGTTTGTAGAAGAAATCTGCGTGATCGAGTATAGGTAGGAAAGTGGTTTGTACTAGTCTCTTTCTAGCTTCTATGGTAAGCAGGTGTTTAATATGGTAGAACAGGCCTACCCGCTGTCTTAGTTTTTTCAAGACTTCGTTTAAATGGCACAGAAAGTTGAGTTTGTTGTCCAGCCAGAACCCTAGATATTTAAAGGTATCAACTAATTCAAGGGGTTCACCCAAAAGCGTTAGTATCAATGGGATATGTGTGGATCTGGAGGCTGCCTTTGGTGAGAGAATCATGGCTTTGGTCTTTTTGGCATTGAGTAGGAGTTTGTGTTTGATAAGACTATGCTGAAGAGTGATAAAGTCTTGTTGTAAGTCTTCATACGCAGTGTGAAGTGAAGAGTTTCAAGCATAGAGTACTGTATCATCAGCAAATAGGTGCACCTTTGCTGTGCATAGATGAGAGTCCAAGTTATTGATGTAGATTGCAAATAGGATAGAGCCCAGTATGGAGCCTTGTGGGACTCCTGGCATAAGGATTTCTGTGGAGACAGGTCACCTGCTGATTTAACTTGTTGTAATCTATTGGTGAGGTAACTGATGAACCAGTTAGTGGCAGAGTTGTCAAGACCGATATTTCTCAATGAGGTAAGCATGATGTTGTGGTCCATGGTGTCGAAGGCCTTGCTGAGATCGAGAAAAAGAGCAACTGCATGCTTCTTAGAGTCTAGGGCAATTTGCCAATCAGTAGTTACTTTTGCAAGGGCAGAAATGGTACTATGTTTGGCTCTGAACCTGGACTGGACAGGGTTTAGGAGATTGTGCAGGGCCACGTCTTCTCTAAATTGGGTATTGACAAATTTTTCCAGGACTTTTGAAAGGGTAGAAAGTATAGAAATGGGCCGTTAATTGTTCAGGTCGCAAGGGTCCACTGACTTGAATAGAGGTAGGATGTAGGCAGTTTTCCACGACACCGGCAGTTCACCCTGTTTCAGGGAGGTGTTAAATAGGTGGGTGATAGGGACGGTCAAGTAAGAATAGCCAAGCTTTAGGAAGAATGGTTCAACATTATCTGCACCGGCACTTTTTTTTTGTGTCCAGTGACAGAAGGAGGTCCTCTACTTGTTTAAACGTAACTGTGGAAAAGCCGAACGGAGTAGGATGAGGTTGGTAAGGATAGAGATTAGCATTTGGGCTAGCCAAACTATCCCCTGCAGGGCTAAGCTTGCTGAAGGGTGAGACATCGAAGGCATGCCCTGAAGTGGAAAAGTGATCATTGAACTGCTCTGATATGGCAGTTCTGTCTGTATATGTAACTCCTTTGGTCACAATTTTGGCAGGAAGGGAGGTGTCAGGATGCTGACCTTCAACCTCTTTGAGGATGCTCCAGAATTTGGCAGTGTTGTTTTTGTTATCTTCGAGTTTTGCCTAGAAGTACCTAGTTTTTTCGGACCTAATTAGTTTGGTGCAAGCATTTCTGGAGATGCGAAATGCTAGCCAGTCTGCCTCTAGGTGTGATTTCCGCTCTCTTTTCCACCACTAGTCTCTTTCTTTGAGCGCTTTCTTCAGGTTAAGGGAGAACTAGCCAGGAGAACTTTTTTTTTTACCTAATCAGCGGAAGTGGGGCATGCTTGCCGATTAGCCCCGTTAGGAGGCTGTGAAAAATATTAAATGCCTCACTAAGTGATGGGGCTAGATAGAAATCCTGCCATCTAATGTTACTTAGATCTTTCAAGAAGGCGTTCAGGCAAAATTTTTTCAGGCATCTTTTCAGTATGAATTTGGAGGCCAGTTTTATTTGGGGAGAGTGTCTAATGCAGGCTATCGTGCAGTGATCACTTATGTCGTTGAAGAACACTCCACTATGCGAGATGTTATGAGGTTGTTTACTAACATAAGGTCCAGGAGGAAGCTGCGTTCAGGGTACTTTCTGTTGGGTCTGGTAGGTGTGGGTGTTATTTGGGACAGACCATTTGCGTCGCAGAGATCCTTTAGTTTCTTGGAGCTTTCATCATTCCAGTTTAGGTTGAGATCTCCTATTAATATACATTCGGTATTAGATAAGTTAATCCGATTTTGGAGATGCTGCAAAATGGCCACGTCACCAGAAGGCGGTCGATAGCAAGCTGCTATAAGGAGTGTTTTTTCAGTGGAGATGGATAGTTTTAGTGTCCAGCATTCAAATTCCTTAGTCTTTGAGGTACAGTCTATGACTGAGACAGTGTATTTAATTTTGACATAAATTACTACCCCACCTTCTCTGGTCAGTCTATCGCAACGGTAGATGTTGTAACCTGCTATGTTGAAGGAATTGTCAGGGGTCGAGGGCGAGAGCCAGGATTCCATTATCATAAAGAAATCAGGAGATGAATGCAGGGCCCAGGTCTGTATAGTATCTAGCTTCTTCAATAAGTTGCAGATATTGATGTGGAGAAAGCTGATGCCTTTGTGATTTGAGAGGTCCACAGGGGAGTCCAGTGGAACAGGTGGGCCTGGGTTGAATTCAATGTTACCGGAACAAAGCAGAAGTAGTATTAGTTTCTTGAGGTAGTGACTTAGTCTGCTGAGGAGCCACTTGTTGCGCTGTCTAGCGTATTCGGTTTGGTGGTGGCTATATTGTGGGCATTAATAAAGTCTGAAAGAGACGCAGCATAGATGATGGTTATGGCTGACAGGTTCAATGGTGTACACGCGTATACTTTGGTCAGATCCTGGTGTGGGGAGGGGCGTGACCATGAGGAAGTACTCCCAGCAAAGAATTGTCATGACTTATTAAGAGAGGGCAATCCGTGTAGGTCACTAGGAGGGGAGTTTTTGCCCTGTTGTAAATTGGAAGCTGGGAAGTTAAAGGGGGGCGAGAGAAAAAAATATGAGGCAACTATACAGAAGAGAAGCCACAAGAGGCATTTTTAAAGGGAAGTTCTCTCCTGGTGCAAACGTCCTGCACGCGGTTGTCAGGGTTAAGAGTGTCTCTTCTAATGAGAAAAAAATGCAGGGATATCTACTGATAGGCTGGAGAGGGGCATGACAAGTGGCGTTCGGTCCAATGGTCAATTAGAGGGCAGGCCCAGTGCTCATGGAAAGAGCATTTAATAGAGGCTGGGGTCGGGGCAGGTAGTGTGGGAAGAAACTTCACATCAGATTGAAATGGGAGTGAGCAGGAAACAAGTCCAAATGGCCTTAGGAGCGAAGTTCCCTAGTGTGGCCAATCACAGCCAAAGCCGTAAAAGTGGCAGCCAATGGGAGGGTTTCCTGAAGTAATTATCCAATCAGGGCTCCACGCTAGTCAAGGAGACTGAGAGCAGGCTCACTCATTTTTAAGGGCTCCTAGGTGGGCTGCAGAGTGGTGCACGGCCGGCTGGCTTCTCCAGCCATGGCCATAAGGTGAGGAGTTGCGCACCCGGTCAGTGGCTTCTCAGAGCTGAAAGAGGAACGGAGAAGAGAGTTTAGTTATGGTACTCAGGGACAAAGGACCTTAGGAAGCACAAAAGGTTAGATCGGGGGCAGGGGTGCGAATTTGCAGAAAAGAGGTAGTCAAAGAAGGGCAGGGTGCAGGCAGAGATTAACGACTGTGCAATTAGCAATGATGCCGCTTGCCCAGTTTTAGACTGAGTGGAAATTAGGTTTCGGTGTAGGGGGATTATATAGAGAGCGCGAGAGCGTGAGAGGCAGAGAAAGTAGAGAGAGAGTAGATGAGCAACCGAAAAAGAGTATGGCTATGAGAGGCACTTAGGATAGTGTTTGGCAGTAGATTTCAGCAGTGGCTCATTAACCAGCTAAGAGAGGCACTTAAAATAAAGCATCAGTAAAATTCAACAATGCTACATTATACAGCTAAGTGAGGCACTTAAAATTATTTTTAGAAATACAATACAGTGATTAAGCAGCACACTCTCAGACTAGGCAATTCTTCACTAAAATTCACATCAGACTGAAAAGGGAGCAGGCAGGAAACAAGTCCAAATGGCCTTAGGAGCGAAGTTCACTAGTGTGGCCAATTACAGCCAAAGCCGCAAAAGCAGCAGCCAATGGAACAGGGGTCCCCGAAGTAATTATCCAATCAGGGCTCCGGCACTAGTCATGGAGGCTGAGAGCAGGCTTACCCATTTTCGAGGGCTCCTAGGTGGGCTGCAGAGTGGTGCATGGCCGTCTGGCTTCTCCAGCCACGGCCGTAAGGTGAGGAGTTGGGTGCCTGGTCAGGGGCTTCTCAGAGCCATTTTTGAGGGCTCCTAGGTGGGCTGCAGAGTGGCGGACAGCCGGCTGGCTTCTCCAGCTGCGGCCATATGGCGAGGAGTTGGATGCCCAGTCAGGGGCTTCTCGGAGCCATTTTCAAGGGCTCCTAGGCAGGCTGCAGAGTGGCGCATGGCCGGCTGGCTTCTCCAGCCATGGCCATACGGCGAGGAGTTGGGCACCCGGTCATGGGCTTCTCTGAGCCGTTTTCGAGGGCTCCTAGGTGGGGTTTGTTATTGGTGACCCAAACCTCTAATGAAGCACCCCCTGGTGCAAATTGTTATGTTTTGCTAATTCATTGTCTGACCACCTGTTGTGTAATGACTCATATGAGTTCTTGCTTTTTACAATATGTGTTAAAATATTTTTAAATACACACTTTGGAGATGGACAGTATATGTGTTTCAGGATATATCCCATGAGAGGGTGTGAGTGCTGTGGAATTTATGTGGCGTTTTATGCTGTCTTTGTTTTTCCTGCTGTAGCAATATTTTTAGCACTGCATTGTCTTTTCTTGCTTGTTTGCCTTTTATAATAGTTTTTAACTGAACAAATAAAAATACTGATTTAAGTAATAAGACAAAACCAGGATACGTTAATGTTTTCTTTTAATCACCCTTCTAGGGGTGTAATGTTGTACAAGGCATCACTGAGTGTTAAATACTCCTAGCGGTGATCAACTGAACAGCAACATAAACCTGGGTATACCTTATTGCTATTATAACAAGGTCTGTCCAGAGTCGATACAGCTACAGCCAAGTTCACAGAGGTCCCATTTTCCCCATTTGCTCACCGCTGCTTTAACCAGAGTCCATGATGCTCCTGAGTCTCTGTCTAGCCCCAGGTAACATTTTTCCTTCTAAAGAGGGTCCAGAGGAGCAGAGATGTGGAACTGCTTGCAGCTGCACTGAGAATGTGCGAGCTGGTGGTCCACGCATGTGCAGTGGTGCCATCCATTTTCTCGCCATGATAGCAGCATATCAAGAACTCCCCCCTGGTGCTCCCAAACCTGGAGATCAGTTAGTTAGGGTTCAGATACACGAGGGCTATGGTGGAGAAGCTGTGAAAGTATTTGTTTAAAGAGCGCCAATGAGCTGAAAGCAGGCAGGGTTCATTATTATTCATGAGCAGTTCATTAATATGTATAAATTTAGTCCCATAGTGCTCACTGGTGCTCTTTAAATGAATGATTTTGCAGCTTCTCTACCATAGCCCTTGTGTCTCTGGACCCTATTTAACTGATCTCATGGTCTGGGAGCACTGGGGGAGCACCTGATGCACCACTATCGTGGCGAGAAAATGGAGGCACACCACAGAGCATGTGAGGACCACCAGCTTGCACATTCTCAATGCGGCTGCAAGTGGTTCCACATCTCTGCTCCTCTGGCCCTACTTTAGAAGGAAAAATATTACCTGGGGCTGGACAGAGACTTAGGGAGCATCAGGGACTCAGGCCAAAGTGGCAGGGAGCAAATGGGGGGAAACGGGAGACAGGACTAGAGACAGCAGCAGCGCCCACTGGTGGGGGGGAATGAGCAGAGTGATTTGGAGTTTTGGAAGCATGTTCTGCAACATAATGTTATGGTATCACCAGAGAAAATGAAACCCATAGAAGGGGGAACAGCGGAGGACAGGAAGAAGGGGGTTGAATACAGGAAGGACAAACAGAGGAGACAAAAAGACAGCAGGGGGGATGATAAAAGGATAAATACAGGACATGGAAGACTATTTATACCAATGCCCACAGCCTAGGGAATAAAATCCCAGACCTGGTGGCCTTGACAAAAGAGGCTGACCTGGACATTGTAGCTATTACTGAAATGTGGTATACTGGAAACCATGACTGGGATGTAGCAGTACCAGGATATACTCTGTTTAGAAGAAATGGGGGGGTTAAAAAGGGAGGGGGTGGCTCTTTACACCTGGGAGGGTAATAGGATGACCGAGGTACAGGGAATGCAGGGGGAAATATAGGTACTTTGGGTCACCCCTGAGACAGGCAACGGCACTGCTATTCGCACAGGCGTGATATACAGACCTCCAGCACAGGGGGAGGAGGTGGACAGGGTTCTTGTGGAATTCATCCACATAATGGCAGCTAAAGGGGAGCTGCTGCTGGTAGATGACTTCAATCTGCCAGATGTGGATTGGAGCATCTCAGCTGCTGCCTCAGCTGGGAGCAGGGACATGCTGTACTCTGTGCAAGGGGCAGGCCTCAGGCAGCTAGTGCTAGAGTCCACCAGGGAGGGTATACTTTTGGACCTGGTACTCACCAATGGGACAGAATTAAAGAAGTCAGGGTGGGAGAACACCTGGGATCCAGTGATCATACAGTAGCACAGTGTGGTTCAGCATGAGTACAATGGCAGAGTCGAGCCACACAAAGGTGAGGGTCCTGGATTTCATGAGACCAGACTTTACTAAGATGGGGATACGTCTCAAAAATGCCCTGGCAGGGAGGGACAAAAGGGGGGGAGTGGAGGAGCAGTGAGCCCATTTGAAAGGAGCCATAGTAGAGGTGACAAACATTTGCATTAGAAAAGTAAACAACGGCAAGAGACAGAGAAAACCACTATGGTTCTCAATGTTAGTGGCTGGGAAAGTAAGGGCGAAAAAGATGGCTTTCAGGGACTATTAGGAGAAACAGTGGGAGGAGGACTGGGTAGTGTATCTGGATAAACAGAGGGAGGCAGGGAAAGCAGTCAGGAGCACAAAGGCACAAACTGAGGAAAAAATAGCACAGGAGGTAAAGAAAGGAGACAAGACTTTCTATAGGTACATTAGTGAAAGGAGAAAGACCAGGGGTGGGATAGTAAGGCTTAAAAGGGAAGAAGGAGAGTGTATGGAGGGGGACTTGGAAAAAGCATCAGTACTGGACAAATGTTTTTGTTCTGTATTCACAGAAGAAGAAGGTGAGGAACCACAGTTAGGGAACATAAACAAATATGGGAGGGAGATGGACACCAGTCCATTCACAGAAATGAGAGAGTCCTAAAAGAACTCACAAAAGTGAAAGCGGACAAGGCAATGGGACTGCATGGGATATATCCTAGAATATTAAGGGAACTACAGGAGGTGCTGGCGCCACCACTGGCAGAACTGTTCAATGATTCACTCGATATGGGAGTGGTCCCGGAGGACTGGAGGAGGGCAGATGTAGTCCCTCTTCACAAAAGTGCCATTAGGAAGGAGGCTGGAAACTATAGACCAGTCAACCTCACCTCAGTAGTGGTGAAGATTATGGAATCACTACTTAAACAAAGGATTGTGGAACATCTTAAAGCCAGCAGCACACAGGATCTGAGACAGCATGTATTCACAGTGGGAAGGTCATGTCAAACAAATTTAATTGATTTCTTTGACTGGGTGACCAAGGTCATGAATCAGGGGGAGCGATGGATGTTGCCTACCTAGATTTCAGTAAGTCCTTCAATACTGTTCCAGATAGAAGACTTGTGAACAAGCTGGGCAGCCTGGGAGTGGGTCACAAGGTGGTAAACTGGGTTAGGAACTGGTTGAGTGATAAAAGACAGGGTTGTGGTAAATGGTGCTCAAGCTGAAGAAAGGAGAGTGACCATTGGGGTGCCACAGGAATCAGTCCTGGGCCCAGTCCTGATTAATGTCTTCATAAGTGACACTGCAGAGGGGCTGGAGGGGGGAAGGTGTGCCTCTTTGCGGATAACACTAACATCTGCAACAGGGTGGACACCCCAGGAGGCATGGAAAAAATGAGGAGGGACCGAGATAAACTGGAGGAATGGTCCAGAGTGTGACAGCTGAGATTTAATGTGAAAAAGTGCAAAATCATGGATTTGAGGTGCAAGAACCCAGGGGAGGATTACATGATTGGGTGGGGGGGGGTACTGATGGTCACCAAACAGGAAAGGGATTTGAGGGTAATCATATCTGATGACCCAACGTTGGCCAAACAATGTGCCATGGCTGTGGGGTGTGCCAATAGGATGCTGGGGTACATAGGGGAGAGGTATCACCAGCAGAAGGAGGAGGTGGTGATGCCACTCTACAAATCATTAGTGAGGCCACATTTGGAATACAGTGTCCAGTTCTGGAGTCCGCATCTCTGTAAGGACATAGACAGGGTGGAGGTAGTTCAAAGAAGGGCAACAAAGATGGTGCAGGGCTTGCACCAAAAGTCCTATGAGGAGAGACTGGGACACCTCAATATGTATAACCTGGAGAAAAGAAAAGAAAAGACAGGAGAGATATGATAGAAACCTACAAATATCTAAAAGACATAAATAGAGTACAGGAGGGTAGCATCTTTCACAGAAGGAGATGTCCAGGAACGAGGGGGCATGACATGAGGTTAGAAGGGGGAAGACTAAGGGGTAGTGTGAGGAAGTATTTCTTCACAGAAAGGGTGGTGGACACATGGAATAGACTCCTAGCGGAGGTGGTGGGAGCAAACACAGTGGGGGGATTCAAGCATGCATGGGACAGGCATTAGGGAACCCTAGCAATAGGAACGAGGAGGTAAAGCTAGAGATCAAGTAGGGTCTGTAGCTTTTATAGTAGGCAGGGAAAATGGCAGACTAGATGGGCCTAACGGTCCCTATCTGCCGTCAATTTCTATGTTTCTACGTTTAACTCAAAATTTGTGCTTCGGTATCCTGTTTTCAGAGCTACAGAAAATAACTGCAGGCTGCACCCACTGTGGCCGTAAAAATGGGTGTTTAATAGAGTTTTGCCCTATTTAGGATTTAATTGGACTTTAACATATATGTTTACCTCAGATTAACATAGATCTAATAGAATATTTACAGCCAAGCAGAAAGCTCAATTTCACCAACTCTTTTCCTAATGATTGATTTTTGTATTCTACTTTTGATTAGCCTTTCAGAAACTGAAGATGTCCTTTATACTATGTTTGGTTTTCAACCATTATTGTAGATGGATGTGATGGGGTTTGGTAGGAATGGACCTCTGAGATGTTAAGGGCTACAAGACATTTGTTGTCCTTTACCCTTGCATTACCCCTATGGACTTATTTTTGACCCCTTATTACTAATGCATGTTGTGTGTGGGCTAGTAATGTTTAGATATGGTATATTTTTGGTTTTAGAGTTCTTATTTTCTAAAACTTACCATCACGTTTGTTTATTATTTTATATCATTTGCTGTGGGGAGCTCTGTATGATTCTTTTGGATGCGTACGTATGTTTCTGTGGAAACTCTGGTGTATTTTGACCTTACTGTACATATGTACACTATTATGTGCTGTGCAAAATCTAATAAAATGGGTAGATCCAGGACACCACTAGAAAAGAGATGTTACTTCCCAGTTGTACTATCCTGGGTAAATAAACTGCAACGTAAGCGGTAAAGTACAGCAAAAGTATACTTAAGACTGTTATGACATCAAAGGAAATTGGAACATTTATAAACCACTGAGGTTATTTGTTATATGTATATTTTTTATTTACCAGTTTGTCTGTATTTCTTCCTTGCTGCTGACACTCTTTTCTATTTTACTTTTCAGTGTCGCTGTTACTTGGTGCATGTGGTAGCTTTGATGCAGGAACTCTTTGTTTATAGTCTTATCAATTCTTCTGCCCTTTTGTGTATCATCTTCTGTGCCCATTGGCACCCAACTCTTTAGGGCCTCTAGTGCTATCTCTACTTAGCAGGCTCATCCCTCACATTTTCCATCCTGCAGGATCAATTCCAGACCTGTAGCCATCTATCCAGGGCCTCCTTGTCCCTGATGGCTGCCACGGCTGTTATTATGGATCATCACCTGGCTGCACTTCACAGCCCTTCCCTTTTTGCCATTTGTCCCTACTGGGGGCCACACTGCAGCCTAGGGGAGAAGTGTACATACTATGGAGATGCAGGGTGGAGGGGGTCCTGCCTCATGTGTGCTGAAGGGTCACTGGCATGGATAGGGGTAGAGAGGCTGTCAACCAGTGTACGGGTATAGCATTTCCAACTTTTCAGGTCCTACCCACCCTAACTTGTGCACATACAGTGGCTGCTATGGGTATACCTGATTGTGCATGGTCACCTACACCATCACCAGCACCTCCATTGGCCACCCTCAGGAGCTGCTACAGAACAGCACAGTGAGACTTCCCCAGGAGGAGAGCATTCAAGGGACTCTCTGAATCCTCCCAACAGGCATCTGTTTCTATGTCTCAGGCTCAGTGCATAGACCCAAGTTACCAGCATGCCAGATCGATCCTCCATTGCTCTGTGCCAAGCAGCCAAACATTCATTTCCTTGTAAACTCCAGGTGTTTGCTGCCTTATTATCAGTGACTTCCTATTGTAGGAACTCACTGGTAGTAAGCCTATAAAAGGTGATTTTTTGCAGCGTGTAACTTCAACCTCAGGCACCAAAAAGGAAAGAAAGCCAGTAACAGAACAAACACAGGTAGATATCAATTCAAAAACACTATAACAAATTAAATATACCCTATGTGTAGATAATACAGCTGTAATGGCATCTATGGGTTATGGTGACAAATGTAATCCACTAATGCTTCGTACTCATAGTTTATATTATGACTCTGTGCATTTGTTACATTGTGACTCTTGTATATTTGTTATATTGTAACTCTGTACATTTGTTGATTCTGTATTTTTTTCCTATGTCGCTATTGGAATGTCTGTATTGTATCTCCTTGTTGTTCCCTATCCCCCCTCTTCCTAGGTCGCAGCTGGAAATGAGCCCATCTGGACTCTGATTGCTTACCTTGGAAAATACTTTACAAATAAAAATAAATAAAAATGCCCCTCAAACCCCTCAATGAAATAATAACCTCATGATGTACACTAGGGTGTACTTTATTTCTTATATTGTCTGTGAGTACTTAATCAGTGAGCTCCTACATCAAAATTAGTCAAGTATAAGAAATGACATACTCTAGGAACTCACTGATTATAAAGCTGTAAATTCGAATCATTTATAAGGGAAGTAACACTAATAAAATGGTTAGAAAATATGTAAGCAGTCATAAGTCTTACTACTATGTGAGCAATGACTGACAAAACCGTATGGCGTTATTTTGAAGTACAAGGTTCAAGGCCAAGGGAAAAAGATGGTTTAGAAGCATCCAAAAGTCTGACACAATTGCACATAATTGCATCAAAAATGGTGGTGCCACTTGTGTCATAAAAATGAGGTGTACCTCATTTGTTTGATGCCGATGCCTCAGATTGCAGAAACTGCTGAAAAAAACATTAGCACAAACAGTAGCATGCAAGTTTTGGTGCAAAAGGAAAAATTGCATTTGCATCAGCACATGATCCCTTTGAAAATCCTTCACTAGTAATTTACTTCAGCTTGAGCTCTGTTCTTTTTCATCCTGCATCCCCAAGTAAGGTTACTTAAACCATTTTCTGTGAGAATGCAGGCTTTTATCCATCTGTCACAGGGTTGAGAGGTATGGACAATGTGGTACAACAGGACTCCTCGGGGAAGGGGGGGCAGTAGTGGCACAGCTTGTACACAGGTCACTTCCAGTAGACAGAGTTAACATTCCTTACTGGGAACTTTCAATTATTTAATATATAGTCAGATAACCTTAGTTCATACAAAGAAATCCTTTAAAACACATCTCATTTACAAGGCAGCGGGCCCTCAGAGGAGGCAGCGATGAAATTCAATACAGCACTTTATTCTAGCAGTAACAAAATGAACTAAAACAATAAAAGTAAGCATTTTAGATTAAAACAGCTCATGTTAATTTAAAACATTGCACTTCTGCAAAGTCAACAGTCTTTGTTTTGAAAATAACTAAGCCATCATCCTTAATGTACCCACAGTTATAATAATAATCCCCCTGTAATTCTTAATAATAATCCGTTAGAATACTTAAGAGGCTACAGCAGGATATGAAATGTAACCCACATGGGAAGTGAAAACCCAATAATTCACAAGTGGCAGCGCCATAGATGGGGTTTTAAAAGAGCTTCCCTCATACAGTATATGGCATTAACTTCACGTCCCACTGCAGTTCATTATGAATTTGATTTATACCACATGTGATTTCAGGAAATTAATTCAGTGGTTTAAGAATAATAATGCTTTTCACTACTCTGCTTAATTACATAGCAGAGAGGAAAGCTCCCCATTAAATTTCTTTTTAGTAACCAATTTATAACTTTCTCTCAAATGCCTAAAAGGTCAAGCTTCCTCCCATGCACCCCGTCTCCAATGGTATTGTAATATACAAGGGGTATGAGCTTAAGCAGTCTACATCAGGAATAATAATTAACAAATACAGATTTTAGCAAGTAAAATAATCAATCCTTATGGTGAGTAAAGCCAACGTTACAGCAAAATAAAAGATCTGGAGAGAGGTTGGCACCACTCTAGAACTGCCAACCATAATAAGTACACTGTATCTGTAAGACATCTGTTTCTTGGGGCTGGTCAATTCCTATTGCTATTGAAGTCAGGAAGTGTTTTGCAGCTGTGCCACTGCAATGTGCTCGAGGCTGGGACTTGTGATAGGCAATAAGTGTATGAATTTGTTCATTATACAGTACATATTATGTTTCTGTTCTACTGTACTTTGCTACTATAATTCTAAAGCTACTGCAATAGTGTACACACCTGGGGACTGATCACACTCATTGATAAGCACCCCTCATAGAAAACTTTTTTCCTTTTGTACCACTATTAATTATATTTGTGCTTTGCAAACCATTCATAAAATCATTTGGATACTGCCACTCCTGTTGTGACATTTCATGTGGGTAAGAAAAAAAACATAGAGCAGAAAGGGTGAGTAAAGAAAAGGGCCCACATTTTCAAAGGAGGTATGTGGCGTATCTCTAGATGTGCCGGCACAGCCCACAAAATGTGCCGTAGTGCGATATTCAAAGGACAGAGATGCGTTGCGTGTCCAGATGCACCTGAGTGCAAAGATAATGTATGCAGCGCATGTAGAAGGGGTGTTCCCATGAATGTGTCACGCACTGGCATATTCAGCCGAAATGAGCTGTGCAAGTGCAGTGCATCTGGAAGATGGGCCACCCAAAGTTAGGCATAAAAGGAGCATGGCTAACTTTGCAGGCCAGCCACATGCAGCAAGATGAACAGCAACAGCCACAGCCATGGATGGGTCTGCTTTCTTGATGGAAGCCATCATGAGGTGTGTGAGGAGATGGGCAGAACAACAACGTGGCCAAAGAAGGGGCCCATAGGTGGTATACCCAACAGAAATGGTACCATGCCCGTGTCACATTTGAACAACTCAGTGACACAGAGATCGTGGGCCAGTACCGACTCAACAGGGCAATACTGAGACAGCTCTGTGAGCTGGTCCATGATGAACTGCAGGCACCAACACACAGGAATCACGCCATGTTGGTGGAGACAAAGTTGACAGCAGCACTGTGGCTGCTCGCCACGGAGACCTTCCAATACCAGTGGGTGACACCCCTGGCATCACAAAGTTTGCCTCATCCTGTCTCCTCATACAAGTCCTCATCACTCTGCTGTGCCATGCTATGAAGTACATCACATTCCCTAGCAC
Source organism: Neoceratodus forsteri (assembly GCA_016271365.2). NCBI lineage: Eukaryota > Metazoa > Chordata > Ceratodontiformes > Ceratodontidae > Neoceratodus > Neoceratodus forsteri. The sequence continues at coordinate 757,687,365 of CM057455.1, read as the reverse complement.
ACAGGCAGAGTGGACAGAAACAATGCAGCACTTTCACAGAGTGGCATGCATGCCAGGCTTGCTAGGGGCCACTGACTGCACCTAAGTGGCAATCAGTGCACCACCTGGCTCTCCAATGGGGACACACATATGTCAACAGAAAGGGATACCACTCTGTGAACTGCCAGGTGGTGTGCAATGCCACAGGGTGCATCACCAATGTCTGCGCCACACATCCTGGGAGTGCACCTGTGCCGCTGATATGAGACTAGGGAGATACCTAACAACCACCTAGTGGGTGAGTTGGGTAGATTACTATGCCCATACAACACACTTGTGGGCCACAACACAGCTGGTGGCAGCACTGGGGGGGGGGACAGTGACAGGGACAATGCATCGGCCAAAAGACAGGGTGAACTGTGGAACAGGGGAGCCCACTGGTGTGGGGCCCACAGACAGAGAGACAGGGGGCTGCTGATGTACAGGGTGTGGCAGGGCAGGGGTATATACCCATCAGGCACAGGTGACAGAGCATGTAGCAACACATGGCCCAAGGCCAAAACAATGGTCAGGGCAGAGTACCACAGTCAGACAGGACAGTGGCAGGGTGGCCACACAGGCAAGGCTGAGGCTGTGCAGCACAGGACAGAGGGCAGGCATGCCATGCCTGAACTGGCAGTGAGCATGCAATAAATGGGGTTGCCCGCAGGGGTGACAGGGTGTGCACAGGAGGGGAGGGGGGACTAGCAACCAGGTGGACAGACTGAGGCAGTAAACACAGGCTAGGGGCATTGCTGGTAGTTACTGCAGATGCCTGATGGAGACTAACAGATTGCATTCCCCCCCTAAAAGGTGACTGTGCCTACCCCATGCGACCATGGCTGCTCACCCCCATATGTCGGCCCTCAAATGAGGTCAAGGAAAGGAACAATGAGGCACACATCAGGACATGCAATATTATTGAGCATGTAAAAATTATTAAGTGATGGTGCTCAGAAAACCTATATAGGAAGCTGATAGGGTCAGGTGCAACATAGCAGGGAATAAACTAAAATGCAAGTTTTATCGCCCTAGGGCAATAACATTCTATGTGCATTCCATATATACACACATCACAAAAAGCATTAAATAACTGCCTCTCAGGCTATTTTATTTTTGAGATTTTCAAGACTTCTTTTTCCTTTTTTTGATTTTATCAAGTGTCACCATTGACTGTGTAGAAAATTATGTATACAGGTATTTTGACCAAAAACATCCAGGATAAATCATGAAGAAACTAAGCACTTATCTGGGCTAACCAGCCCTCACTGATTCTTCTTGTTTTCCTGGCTCAGCTGCCTAAATCCACAGTTTTCCTGGTGCACTGCTTCAATTCAGTGCTAAATATGTAGCCCCAAGGCTTCTTTACTGTGTATGAATTTAGGAATTGTTGCCTTTAGTGGTTTCCAGAAGAGAACAAAGCCAAAAATCCAAACGCTCATCAGGCATGGAGAATGGCTTTTTGTGATGTGTAAATACGGAGTGCACATAGAATGCTATTGCCCTAGGGTGATCATTATTGAGCATGTGTTTGGCAGGCTCAAAATGAGATTTAGATGTCTGGACAGGTCCAGTGGTGCCCTACAATATGGCCCAGAGAAGGCCTGTGGCATATTCATGTCCTGTTGCATACTACACAACTTGGGCATTGACCATGGAATAGTCACCCAGGCACAGAAGGGTGACAGGTCCGAGGGTGAGAAATCAAAGGCTGAGGGTGAGCAGCCAGTCCTGCACAGGAGGGATCCACGGTTGACCGCTAGGGCTCGGTGGCACAGAGACACAATTGTGGAGGAACACTTTAGAGACCGCAGGTGAGTAACAGTAGAGGACAAAACAGGGCAATCAGGCACACACACAGGGAGGGGGGATAAAGGATCCACACATGCGCAGGTATGCAGCCACTGCACAGATGCCAAGGACTGCAATGAAGTGTTCACACAACCATGCACAGGTGTCCACTGCAGTGGCAGCAAGGCCAAGGGGGGAAACACTGTTGCATGTAGGGGAATGGCACACATGCACAGTGTACACACAGGGCTGCACTCATCATACCCATACCACATACCACAACTCAAGTGCTTACACCCATGGCCCAGATACCACATGGACAGCAGAGACAGGTGTGCCACAGAAGCGTGTATGTACCACTGCACACAGCCCTGGGCAGTGACAGCTAGGCAGGTGAGCGGCAATGGCTGCAGGGTGCAATGGCCATGCTGACTGTACCCAGCAGGCATCACTGTGTGCCAATATGGCTGTGGCAGACATGTGGGTGGCCACACCTAGGTGGGGTGAAATCCACTGGGGTCCGATCCACCATGAGTGGTGAATCCTCCACACTAGCTGGTGTTGACCCATGTGACCATGACCGGGTGCATGTGGGGTTGGGGTACTGAATACCAGATTGAATCATGGGGTGTTGGGTATAGGGATGGCAGGGGACAACATTTTCAATACTGGGGTCACGCGATGCCATGGTGTGGGAATGCTGGTGGTACTGCGCGGGGTGCGGCGGGAACTCCTTTGGGCATGGGGTGCCAGGGCTGCACAGCCCACCTCAGTGGGCCGTGCAATCCTTCCAAGACCTGTGGTAATGTTCACCAAGAGTTGGCACATCTTGCCAAGCATCTGGGCATGTCTTGCAGCCGTATGATCGTCCATGAGACCCACCTGCACCTGCAGTGCATGAATCACCTCCCTGAGTGAAGCCTGGTTCTCCACAGATGCCCACAGGAGCCGGGTGTTCTCATCCAGCCCATCAGCAGGGAACATGTTGGGGAGCTGATGAGTGGGGGGTACCATCCTGCTATACCACATCCACCACCCGTGGATGCCGCACAACAGGTTGCTGTTTGGCTGGGGACTGTGCATGGGCAGGCACAGTGTGTTCTGAGCCAGCCATGCCATGTGCCTGTGTAGGCTGTTGCTGGTCCACACCACCCTGCTGTATGGTGGAAACAGCCATGTGCCCCACAGCAGCACCCTGCCCCAGGCCAACCACAGCCATTGCAGCAGCAGATAGCATGTGGCAGTGTTGGGAAGGGGCATGTGAAGGCCCAGGATGGCCTCTGCTGCCCAATACTGTCCATGTGGCTACAGGGACATTGGCTGGGACACTGATGTGCGTGTGTTCCCCCAGCTGGGTGACATTGTCAGCATCATCATCATCATCCTCCTCCTTCATGGCTGACGCAAGCACAGTGAGGTCATCTGGAAGTTCAAGGTCAGACAGGTCGTCAAGATCTGCCAGCCCAAGAATGTCCCCCAATACACATGCGAAATTACCATCAGCAGCAGACATGGCTACTGCGAACATAGATGGTCTGGGTTCATCCACCTCCTGGCCACTGGACAAGCCTAGGACCCTACAGCACCCCTGAGGTGTGATGGATCTGTAAGGCAGAATAGGAGATCAAGGTCAGGGCCACATGGCCACGGTGCTGGTTGATGGGTGGACACAGGAGATGTGCATGTGCACACAGGTGTGCAGGTGTTAACACACGGGCCATGGGCTACTAATGTGGCCTGTAATGTACACATGCAACAGCGGCATGTGCGTTGCAAGTATGCTGGGGCCTGCACACACAGGGCAGATTATGGTGCATGGCCACTGTGACCAGGCTGTGTCCCAGCTGATGACATCCCTTCCCCCAACAATGGCTGGATCCACAGGCACAGCAGTCTGCAAGTGGGCCAACTGCCCCAGTGGCTGGCCATTGCAGTTGCCCAATGTTGCCAGCATGGTGTGCATGCATACAGCACACATGTACCTGTTGTCGGGGTTGGTCACAGGTGGCCTATGAACCGGACAGGCCTGTGTCCGTGGTTGTGAAGCATACCACAGGGCCAACAGCACACTATGCCAGGGGCCATGGAGGCTTACAACAGGGCTGTGCACTGTTGGCATGTCTGCTTGGCGCCATGGGACACAGTGAATGGCTCGTGCATGGCGTGACATGCACACCATGCAAACATATGCAGCACTCCACATCAAATGACATATGTATACTACAGTGCTGTGATGGAGCTGCTCTCCATCTGGAAGCTGCCACCAGGGACACCCTCCATGGAAGCACAGCTTATGGAAGCTGTGAGCAGTTCCTCCCATGCCAGCAGTGTGGGCACTGTGGGGGGCCCACACTGAGTGGCGTCCTGGGACGCCCTGATCGTGGCCAGCAGCTCCCTGGCTCTGGTGCACTTGCTGTTCATGTACTTCATACATTCCTGGTCTGTATGGTTGTACACCCCATGGGTGCTGACCGCATTAGCCACCTCATTCCAGCCTTTGACACGCTCCTTCCGGGTACCCATTTTGTGGGTGAGGAGGTCCTCCTGCAAACAGTATGCCTGAATAAGGGTATGCAATTCCTCCTCTGTGTAGTTTGGCCACCTCCTCTTCTTCTTCTCCTTGGCTGCCATAGTGGTGCCTGTGGACAGGATAATAGTGAGCATCAGCACAGATCCAGCAGTTTTGGCAAGTGTTGCATGTCATGCTGAATGTATTGCACCAAACACTATAACAATCCAAATGTAAACAAACTCATCTCCAAGGCTGCAGTACCTGTCGATCATCTGTGTGGAGGACTGGCACAGGGTGGCCCATTTATGACTCAGCACATGCAAATGAGGTGGGGTGCAGCCTGTAATGAGATGCTAATGTGTGGACATGGGCCAGTACTGGGCAATGAGGTCATTTGCATATCCTGGCTGAATATTGCAGATTTTCACCTGGCCCATCTCAATGTATGTAGCACATCTCCGCACAGTGCATTTCTGTTGCATGCCTCGCTAGGCCATAATGTCACTGACATGTGTGGTGGTGCATGTGTGATGCCATGGCCTGTGTATCTCGCATAGCCCACCACATTGCTCTAATGTGAGGTTGCTGTGTACAGCATATGGCTGCCATTTTATGTCATGTAGATGCCTACAGGTGCAGCATTGGCCTATCTTCCAAACATGGCTGCAACATGCAGCCACACATGAAGGCTAACCAGCCGAAGCGCTTGGGTTCCTGGCCGTGAATACTTTGGCAATAAACTGAGCTTGAATAGCTGAAGAATTGTGGTGTGCTCTCACTTCCTGGACTTTTGCATTTTTGGGTTTTGCAACCCCTGTAGAGAGCACCCCCCTCGCATTGGTGCGCTGCTTTTTTCTTTCTTTCTGAGCATGGGGCATAACCCTGTTCTCCTGCCCAGTCGTTTGCTACTATGCATGTGCAGCAATGTGCCATTCTGCCGGATCTCTATGGCGCACTTGTGAGTCACGCGGCCTACTGCATGATGGGCCCATCGCACAGACACTGCGAGTCTGCCACAGTCCTTCCAGGGCCTTCCTGTGAAACGAACTTGTTGCAGCTCTGAACAGTCGGGATGGCGGGAGCGTGGCTAGGACACCAACATGGTGGTTGCCTAAATCAAGAGCTGCTCTCGGGCCGGGCAGTGTCACAGCTCGAGCACCGTGACCTTCAGGTTTAAATAAATCCCCAAACGTTACAATTAGATGGGGTAACATAGAAACATAGAATTTGACGGCAGATAAGGACCGCTTGGCCCACCCAGTCTGCCCATTTCCCTACCTAATGGATAAGCTGCAGATCCCAGTTAACCAGCAGCCTACTTCTTCCTACCTCTACCCCCTAGAATTGCCTTATGACTGTCCCATGCATGCTTGAATTCCACGACAGTTTTTGACTCCACAACCTCCTCCGGAAGGCTGCTCCATGCATCCACAACCCTCTCTGTGAAAAATACTTCCTTAAATTACCTCTGAGCTGCCCCTCATCTTCAAATTGTGCCCCTTGTTCTTCCATACCCTCTTTTTGAAAGATGCTACCTCTTGGACTTTGTTGATTCCTTTGAGGTACTTGAAAGTTTCTATCATGTCTCCCCTTCTCCTTTACTCGAGGCTATACATATTAAGCTCCTGAAGTCTCTCTTCATATGTCTTCCAGTGCAGACCCTGCACCATTTTAGTTGCCCTCGTCTGACAGCTTCCATCCTGTCTATGTCTTTGGGAGATTGGCCTCCAAACTGCACGCAGTACTCCAGATGGGGTCTCACCAGCTGTCTGTACAGAGGGTAATAACTTCCTGTTTTCTACTGGTGATGCCTCTCCCTATGCATCCCAGTATCCCACCAGCCTCCTTGCTGCCCTCTCACATTGCTTGCCCACCTTTAGGTTATCTGATATGACTACCCTCAGGTCCCTTTCCATTTTGTTGTTGTTAGTATCTCACCCCATTGTGTACTCTTCCTGGGTTTTGTTTCCCAGGTGCATTACCTTGCACTTTTAGCATTGAATCTAAGCTGCCATACATTTGACCATTCCTCTAACCTTGCCAAGTCCCTTCTCATCCTTTTCCACCCCACCTTGTGATCAACTCTGTTGCAGATCTTTGTGTCATCTGCAAAGAGACATATTTTTCCTTCCAGTCCCTCTGCAATGTCGCTTATAAAACATTGAAGAGGACCGGTCCTAATACTGAACCCTGCAGTACCCCACTAGTGACCCCCCTTTCTTCAGAGTGGACTCCATTTACTATTACTCTCTGTGTCCTATTCTCCAGCCAATTCTTTACCCAGGCTGTCATCTTGGGACCCACTCCCAGGCTGGCTAACCTGTAGATTAATCTTTTGTGTGGGACTGTGTCAAATGCCTTGCTAAAGTCTAGGTAGGCCATGTCCACAGCCCCTCCCTGATCTACTACTTTGGTCACCTAGTCAAAGAAATCTATCAGATTCATCTGGCATGACCTTCCCGCTGTGAATCCATGCTGCCTTGTCTGTGCCCTCTGACCTCTAGATACTCGACAATTCTTTCCTTCAGAAGTGATTCCATCATTTTCCCATCACTGAGGTTAAACTAACAGGTCTGTAGTTTCTGCTTCTGCCCTGCTCCCACTTTTGTGAAGGGAATCACATCTGCCCTCCTCCAGTCCTTGGATACCACCCCATCCTCCCATGATTTGTTAAAGAGGGTAGCAGTGGTGTCACTAGTTCTACCCTTAGTTCTTTTAGAATTCTGGATGAATTCCATCAGGCCCCATTGCTTTGTCCACCTTCAGTTTTAAGAGTTCTTTCAGAACCCTTTCTTCAGTAAATGGGTTGTATCAACTCTGTATCCAGAGTGTTTCTATTGTTTATTTTAGGTACCTCTCTTCCTTTGTAAATACTGAGCAAAAATATTTGTTTAGTATCTCTGCTTTTTCACAGTCACCTCTGCCCACCACCCTACCCTTTATTAAGCCTCACTATCCCTCCCTTGGTCTTCCTTCACTCCCTGATGTACCTATAAAAGGTTTTATCCCCTTAAACTGAGTTGGCTATCTTTTCATTAGTTTTGGGCCTTTGCTGTTCTGACTGCCTTCCCCGCTTCCTTTTGCTTTAACTGATACAATTCTCTGTCCTGCTCCTTCTGTGATTCCGTGTACTTCCTGAATGCTTTCTTTTTCTCTTGAACCTTCACTGCCACTTCCTTTGAGAACCATAGTGGTTTCTTACATTGTTTTGTTTTGTTTATTTGCTTTACACAAAGGCTTGTTACCTCTGTGATGGCAGCTTTTATTCCCCATTGTTCTTCCACCCTCCTTCCTGCCCATTTGCTAATGCATTCCTTAGGCACTCACCCATTTTGCAAAGTCAGCCTCTCCTAAAGTCCAGTACTTTTGCCTTTGTATGGCTTGACTCTATTGCTGTGTTTATTGTGAATCATACTGTTCGATGGTCACTAGTTCCTAGATAGCTACCCACTTCTACATCTGTGATCCTCTTCCATCTCCATTTGAGAGAACCAGGTCTAAGATTGCTCCTCCTCGAGTGGGTTCCAGATTAGTTGTCTAAGGTATCTCTGTAGGGCATCTAGAATAATCCCACTCTTCGATGTGGCTGCTGCAACTGCACTCCAGTTAACATCTGGCATATTTAGATCACCCATCAGCAATATCTCCCTTTTTCTGCCATTCTAAGTATATTTCTATCATTTTTTTGTCCATTTCCTCCCCTGAGAGGGGGTCTCATATAACCCCTGTGCAGATTGTGGTGCCATTGCCTGTCTCCAAATTGACCCACAGTGCTTCTTCTCCTTACTGTTTACCTTTTCTTCTGTTGCTTTGATTCCTTCCCTTATGTAAAGAGCTACTCCTCCTCTTTACCCTCCCTGTCCTTCCTGTAGATAGTGTATCCTGTCATGTTTACGTCCCAGTCATGGTTTTGTGTACCATGTTTCTGTGACTGCCCCAGCAATATTCAGATGTTCCTCCATCAAGGCCACTAATCTGTGAAGTTTGTTACCCAGACTATGGGCATTGTACTATTGCTTCTCCATTTTTGATGGCTTTTACTCTGTTGCAGCATCCCACTGACCTTTCTACCTCAGTCTTTTTCTCATTTAGTACCTTATTTTTAGGGAGAGGCTGGGATTTTCCTGCTGCTTATCAGTGCCTCCTTGACTAGTTTAAAAGCTTGCAATGAAGCATTTAAACCGGGATTGCTCAAAAGACTTGTTCCTTCCTGGACAGATGAAGACCATCCTGCCCAGTATAGGCTGGTGTCCTCCAGGTGGAACCCCAGTCCCCAATGAAGCCAAACCCCTGTGCTCCACACCATTTTTTCAACCATTCTTTAAACTGCATGGTGCAAAGTACCCTCGCCTCACCCATGCCACGGACAGGCAGCACCTCTGAGAAGGATACTGTGTGTGCTACTTGTGTTAGGCTCCTCCCCAACTCTACAAAGTACTCCTGCACTGCTCTAATCTCATGATGAGCCAAGTCATTTGTCCCTAGGTGGACAATGACATCCAGTTCAGACTCCCGTGCAGCTGTTCTCATGATCCTGAGGATGTGCTTCCTGTCCCTCCAAGCCATGGCACCAGGCAGGCACCTTACTCAGTTTTCCTGTCCCCCAGTTCTATCCCCTAATAATTGAGTCCCCCACCCGAGCTGCTTCCTTTCTCCCTGTGGTGTCCTCTGCCTCCTTCCTGTGGCCTCCTGTGACAGTTGTCCCTCAGCCTCCTTAGTTCCTTCTGCTGGTGCATCCATAGGGAACTATGCTCCCGCAGAATGGTGTGTGGATTGTGAACAACTGACTGGTGTGTTTCTGTCTCCATCCTCACCTCCCTGAGCCCACGTGGTCCAACTGCTGTGCTTTCTTCTCAACCCTGAGGTAGTGGTGGTGGCTCTGGTGTCCCTGGATGGGGAGGTTCTCTTCCACTGTCCAGTGGCCTGGGGAAGGTTCCCTTACTACTGTCCACTGTGGCCTGAAGACGGACAACTTCCTCCCTCGGGAGAGATTGTCTGCAACAGGCAGCATCTCAGCCTCCAGAAAGACTCCTGAAGACTGCCGCCCCACAGCCATTACATTGCACTACTCCCCACAATGTTATATCTACTTTGTGTGTGTGTGTGTGTGTGTGTGTGTGTGTGTGTGATTGGTTTGTTATATAGAAATATATATTATACAATGTGTATGCTTATATTGTCAGTGTAGTGCTAGAGGGATATGATAGATATGCACCTTGGACTCTTGAGGAAATGATGTCAGAACCCCAGGTATAAAGGAACTATTTCCAGGGGTGGGTGGGGTGAGGGGTGGCAGGGGTTGGGCCTAAACTGTGCCTCCTCACAAAACAATCAGCTAAAAGCTCGACCCACCACTGCGATGAATGCCTTCCTGTCAGCAAGATGCCCTACACAACAATTTGACAGAGAAAATACCCTGCTAATCAAACAGAGAAAAAATCCAGACATCCAAGTCAGACACAGGGTAAACCTCCTCAGCCCCAAAACAGCTCTGGTGGATATGAGTTTCTAAAGCAGTCAGCCCTAAAATAAGTCAGTTGTGCACCAGGACAGACATGCAAAATGTATTCCGTCCCTCAGGGTTTAAACTCTTCCTGCACTGAAAATCTTAACAATTGTAACAAAAGTAAAGCAAGATCCACCTCCCTCTGTTGCTTGAAAGACTGTCTTTCCTGATAATTCTAAGTTCCTTATTTCACCTTTCTGTTAGAAGTAGCCTCCACCTGCAGAATATCTGTTACAAACCAAAGACAATTGTAAGGTTCATCTCCCTCTGTTGTGAGCACAACTCACTTTCTTGCAAATCCTATTTTCAGTATTGCAGCTTCCAGCCAGAGGTAGCTACACCTGAAGAATATTAGCTGTTCTGATGAGTTTGCTATAAAACACTTGCTTATAATACTGTTGTTATCAGGTCTGTAAGACTCTTCCAAAGCTGTTGGCTGATAAGTAGCTATGATGTAAGCACTTCCTGACACAGCCTGGCTCTGGCCTTTTAAGGTACACACAGATAAACACAAAAACAGTTTCCACCCCTGGGGCACTGTTGACCAAATACACAGCCTGTACCTGCACTTACTTCAGGACTTATGACAAATTTAGCCCAGTGTTTAAACTCTTCCTGCACTGAAAATCTTAACAAGTGTAATAAAAGTAAAGCAAGATACACTCCTCTGTTGCTTGAAAGACTGTCTTTCCTGATAATTTTAAGTTCCTTATTTCACCTTTCAGTTAGAAGTAGCCTCCACCTGCAGAATATCTGCTACAAACCAAAGACAATTGTAAGGTTCACCTCCTCCTGTTGTGAGCACAACTCGCTTTCTTGCAAATCCTATGTTCAGTATTGCAGCTTCCAGCCAGAGGTAGTTTCATCTGAAGAATATTAGCCCTTACCTAGCAACACATTTGCAGCATCTACACCGAATGCCCTCTTGAGCCGGTAGAAGTGCCGGATCTGGAGCAGTGCAATGAGCAGCAAGCCGAGCAGGCCCTATTAGAAGGACAGCAGGACTGCAGTAAACTGAGTGGCTGGAGACCTGAGACGAGCTGCAGGCTGAGATAGAGCGGCACTAGGGAGTCTCCCGATTAACAGCAATCGGAACAGCCGGTGCATCAAACTTTTTTTTTTATTTCATTGCTTGCTACACTGGAGACAAAGATTCTATCCTCTGGCCCCTGCTTTAGTGATATATACGCATGGCCTATCAAACCGAGAAGGGACATGTAGTCCCGAATACTGCAACAGCTGCAGCTACACCATCGGTAGCCGACTCCCTGTAGCACATTACACAAATGCTGGAAACAGTATTGAACCAGGTGGAGGATATTAACACCACGTTATCGGGCACAGTGGCTGATGTCCAGAATTTACAGGACCGTATGAACATGTCAGAGCAACGGTTAGAGGCATGTGAGCAGTACCAGTCTAAGCTCCTGCATAGGTTGCAGGTACAGGAGGAAAGAATTACAGTGCTCCAGGACAAAATAGAGGATCAAGAGACTAGAGCCAGAAAGAATAACCTGTGCATTATAGGTATACCAGAAGGAGCGGAGGGTCAGAATATGGAGAGGTTCTTAAATGAAACACTGCCTACCATGGTAGGGGACAGATGGTGGGGTAATATGGATGTTGAATGAGTGCATCGGCTTGCATCTAGAAGGGACAGGAATCCCACACAGCCGAGACCAATAATAGCATACTTCTTGCGATACTCCATGAAGGAGAGAATCCTCAGGGGTGCCAAAGACATAGGAGAGATGCGTTGGCAAGGTGCTACTGTGCTGTTCTATCGAGATTTTGTCCATGAAACTGCCAGCAAAAGATGTGCTTTTGGACCCCTCAAAAAAATTCTATATCAAAATAACTTTCACTTTAAGTTTAGGGGCCTCACTAAGTTGCTGGTCACAAAGGAGGGCAGAGAGCTGGTGGCAGAGTATCCCTCAGAAATTGAAAGCTGGCTTGCTAAATTTTGGCCTTAATTGCCTATTCCCTCCTCACCCAGTAGGCGGCTCTGGGGACCTAATACCTCGAAAGAGAACTGTATGGATAGGCATCAATATCAAGGAGAGGGTAAGAGGGGCGGTCGTGTAACTTCAAAGCACGGTCCCCCAGAGTAGCTTGGCCCTCCTGACCTTGCACAGTTGCGGTCTGCAGTGCCGGAGCACCCTTCACAGTCTCCACACAAGATGCATACTGCTATGGCACCTAGAGCAGTTAATACAGGGGCCCAGCATTGACAGAGATCCAGGAGTGGTGGCCAATACACACAAGACTCTGTAATGACGGCTCCTCCAGCAAAAGTGTCTCGGGATGACAAAGCTTCTCCTCCTCGTAACGTCTATTATCCTGCCCTGGATGCTGTAGATGTGGACACTTGTATGTCGAAAGACTGGGCTGATATATCTGAATTCACTCTGATAGATGTGGTTGATGCTGCGACCCCCATCAGACCAGGGTTAATCTCCTATGCGGCTGCAGTGACCAAGGAAGGTGCAGGGTGTACAGCTGCACCCCAACAGGCTGGTGAACGCTTGGATGAACTCCCTGGTTGATAGTCTGGATGTGTATAGTTGTTGCATTATAAAACTGTTTGAACATAGGTTGCATATCTAATCCTGTTATGTTGTTTACTGCGCCTATACCCTGAAGGGAATCAGGGTGGCATTTTCCTGGAGTCACTAGGGTCACAGTATATGTTTTATCCCCACTCCACTAACCTGTGCATTGCACTCTCCAGACATAGAAACACTATACCAGGGGTGTTAACCACCCTGTGACTTAGAATTACTTGCATAGGGGAATGAGCAGGAGTCCCTAGCACTGGGACGTCCACTCCCTTCCTGCAATGTTTCCTATTTTTCTTGCTTGGGGCATCTACCGATAGGTAAGGTCATTTCCCCCCATTCCTTCCTTCCCTATGTCCCTGAGGACCTCTCCCTCGGGTTGTCCCCTATGGGGCTCCCTTTCTGTCTCTTTCCCCCTGATGGTCCGGTGCCCGACCTCTGGATTACTGCTGGCCCAGAGTGCTAGACTGTTATTGGCTCTAACCAGTCACCTCCTACAAAGATTTGGGGCTAGTGTAGTCGAGGCCGCTAATTTGTAGGCGCCTCTTTCATAGAACCTCGATCCTATAGTGCTTGTGCACACTGATAAAGTTTACTGGTGTTTAATACAAGAATTGTTTTTGGGGTAGGGATTGGATAAGGTCAATTATCCAACCCTCGGTTAACTTACTTATACTAAAGTTATTTAGATATATAGGATATAGTGTTTATACTTTTTATATTGGGTTTTAAGCTCTGTGGTGTATCCTTTTTGCTGCAGCTTACAGGTTTAGGTGTGAATACTCTTTACGTCACTGGTTCCTATCTCTCTTCCAATCTGGCAGCATAGGTGGATTTCACTTTGAATTTTGGTATTTGTTTTGCTGATTTAGATTATACCTAGTAAGGTGACATATTACTTAGTCACCTGGGTACAGTCCTGGGGCTAATATCTGCTGCGTACACCTTAAGTCAGTATGTGTCCCCCTATGGCCATAGCTAGTCCTATTAGTTCTCCCACAGTCTTGGTATCCTAGAACGTTAATGGGTTAAACCACCCTGTTAAATGGACTAAAGTGCTTCAGTACTTGCGCTCCTTGCATTCAGATATTGCCCTACTTTAGGAAACACACCTTCTGAAAAAGGCAGTCACATGGATGAAGAAAGCGTGGGTGGGGGTGGTATGTGCTAGTTCGGCTACGTCCAAGACTAGAGGGGTAGCCATTCTGGTCCGCCACTCCTCCTCATGGATCTTGGAGGAATCCAAACACGACTCGCAGGGCAGGTGGGTGGTTGCCAGGCTATCCTCCCCAGAAGGGAAGCTAGTTCTGTGTAACCTGTATGCCCCCAACGTAGATCATACAGAGTTTTTCCCTGCAATCAGTCAGGTCATCTCTTCCCTCACCCAGGATGATGGGGCAATCCCTATTATAATAGGAGGAGTTTCAGTATGGTAGCAGATGTGTTTGTGGATAAGTCCAACCCTACCTCTCAGGCCAGAGTCAAAGCCAGTTTGGCTCTCCAGGAAATGCAGCAGGAATGGGGTTTAACGGATGTGTGGCGTAGGGACAACCCAGATGGGAGGGACTATACATTTTATTCCCCTGTACACTCCACCCACAGTCATATAGATTACTTTCTAACTAATGTGGTAGCGGCTCAGAACACTCTTAATGCTAAAATTGGGAATATTCTTATATCAGACCATGCTCCTGTGTTGATATCCTATACAAGGGGGGGGCAGCCTAAAACGGGCACTCATTGGAGGTGTAATCCGTGATTACTTAAAGACCTGGAATTTCTTAAAATGTTATCTCAGGCTGCGAAGGAATACTTTGCACTCAATGCCCATTGTGGTGTCTCCCCTGGTATTGTATGGGAGGCCTTTAAGGCGGTGATTAGAGGCCGCATCATTGCTTTTTTGGCTGCCAAAAACAAAGAGTGGAAAGCCAACTTGGCCCAATGGCAGGCAGATCTAGCTACCCTGGAGTCCCACTTTAAGGCTTCTCCTACCCATAGAAGGGACAAATCACTGATTCGGCGCATTGTGGGCCTTAAGTATCAAATCAATGCCATCTTACACCAAAAGGTGGAGTGGGTCTTAATGATATCCAAGCACGCATACTGGGAGTGGGGTTGAAAAAAGTGGCAGATTGTTAGTGTTTAGGCTGCAGAAGCAACAAGCGTCATCCCGTATTCAGGCCCTTCGCACTGCAGCGGGTAAGATTGTCCACAAATCTCAAGATATTAATGACACCATGAAAGTATTTTGTCAAAACTTATATAGATCGCAGGCTGTTCTTTCGGTTCAGCAATTGGAGCAAGAGATTGATCAGTTTTTTCAGAGATTTGTCAGTCCTGAAATCACCCCAATGCAAAGGACCACCTTGGACGCCTCGATAACCCCAGTGGAACTACGGCAAGCCCTATTCCGTATGGCTAAAGGCAAATCTCCTGGTCCAGATGGCATGACGGCCGAGTTGTATCAAGCACTGGTGGATGATATCTCACAACCCTTACTTCTTGCCCTGCAGGAAGCCCATTCAGCTGGTGCATTTCCCCCCCCATCTATGAGAGAGGCCCTGATTATTCTATTACCAAAAAAGTCTAACGACCCTACAGATTGCGCCAATTATCATCCGATCTCCCTACTTCCAGTTGATACTAAAGTCTTGTCCAAGATTCTAGCCATGCGGATGCAGGAGGTGCTACCCTCAATTATCCACCCAGCGCAGGTGGGCTTTATGCAGGGCAAATCTGGCTCTGATAACAGCAGGCTCCTCCTTAACTTAAAATGGATAGCCTCTCGCTCCCCCGAAGCCATGGCCGTCTTGGCAATAGATTTCACTAAAGCCTTCGACTCCATTGAGTGGCATTATCTGTATCGGGTACTGCCAAAGTATGGCTTCGGCCCCAAATTTTTTGTCAGTGGGTGGCTACATTATATGGATCCCCGATGGCTAGAGTGTTGACCAACACCACGATTTCTGCACCATTTCCATTGCATAGGGGTACCAGGCAGGGATGCCCCCTTTCACCTCTGTTATTTTTGGTGGCCTTAGACCCTCTTATAAGGGCCTTTACTGCCTTGCCTGATATCTCAGGCATTACTTTTGCTGGGAACTCTTATCTCGTAGCAGCCTAAGCTGACGATCTGCTCCTGACCCTCTCCCATCCTGAAGAGACCCTGCGGCATGTTCTACCCCTATTGCAGATTTTCTCATCATTTTCGGGTCTCTGTGCCAACCAAAAAAAACACTTCTGGCTCCTTTCAATACAATTTGTAACAAACAATGTTTACAGGGGACTGACCTGGTTTGGGCTAGTCAGGGACTCTCATACCTGGGCATATCAGTCCCGGCCAAATGGGCAGATCTCGAAAGGGCTAATTTTGCACCACTGCTGAGTCAGCTGTCAGCAGAGATAGATAGATGGAAAAGACTTCAGCTTTCCCTACCTGGGAGGGTTGCGACTATCCGCATGCTTGTGCTGCCTCGAGTTATGTACTTATTTAAGAATCTTCCAATACGTCTCTCCCCTAAGCTCTTTGCCTCTATGGAGAACCAGATATCTCGTTTTCTATGGGAGGGTAAAGCTCCCAGATGGAGAAAGCATAAATTAAGAGTGCATTGGTCCTCAGGGGGCCTAGGATCCCTCTGGCTTCAAGGATATCATCTAGCATGCACAGCTGCTACCAAGTGGTTTGTCCCTAGTTTGTTACCCTCTCCTCCTTGGGTCCAGTTAGAGGTGGACTTAGTGGCAAACACCCAGTTGCACAGGTTCCTGCATCCCATGACCCACTCCCAGCGTACTCTGGCACCATTAGTAATGGAGACTAAACGAGCCTGTCATCTGCTCATGACCCACTCCCATACACCCAGGGAAGCCCAAGCTCCCCCGTGGCTTTATACCCTGCTATGGCACAATAAGGCTTTAACAATTGAGGATACCCCTCTTCATTGGCCTACATGGGAGATTCAGGGAATCCGGTATATACAGGATTTGTATTTACCTGGCTCCTCAACTTTGATGTCCTTTGCCCAACTGCAGCAGAAATTTCAGATCCCAGGTAGGGATTTTTGGAGATTTCTTCAAATGCGCAGTGCTATACAGGCTCAAAAGCCCTGTAGGGACATGGATCCAAAGTGGGAGTGGTTGGTCCGTAGGCATGAAACATCCTCTAGTGGGGGTCTTATTGGGTGTTTTTACAAGACTTGGCAGGATGCACAGGCAGACCCCCTCCAATGTGTGCAGGTTGAAATGGGCTTCTATCCTGAACACCCATATCTGTCAGGAATCCTGGAACCGGTACCATAGGGACTGTCATTACATGTACGCAAATACTAAAAGCCGTTTCATACAGCTCAAAATATTATTGTTCTGGTATCGAATGCCAGCATTCTTACACTGTCATGGCCTGTTTCAACACTCCAACTGTTGGCGATATCAACACTCTGGAGGCCACCTACTGCACATTGTCTGGTCATGCCCGCTGCTCTCACCTTTCTGGTCTGCTATCACCCAGGATTTCTCTACAATTTTTACAACTCAGATACACTTATCTGACCCCAAGCTTCTATTAGGGGGCACTTCATCCCTCACTGACTTATCTCGGCCTAAGAGACAATGGATTGTACTTGCTCTTCTGGAAGCTAAACGACTGGTACTTATGCACTGGAGCCAACCAACTCCACCACCTCGTAGTAGTTGGCATGCTGCACTTGCCAGATTAGCTATATTAGATCATTTATCCTGCATTCAAGTAGGTTGTATGGATAAATATAATGCCAGATGGGAAGCTTGCCTTCATTCATTTCTTTGTAGAACTCCAATTCCTCACTGTAATCCTCCTTTATAACCTGTTTGTTAATTTATGGTTATGGTAAATAATTCCGCCATTAGAATGTTTAATATTCGAGGTCTTTAGTTGGACTCAGAGGATTATTGTATATGCTGCATTATTCTTATAATGTCCGTGTGTATTCAGACCTTGATATTTCAGTGTATGGATCAGGCCACTTTTGTGGCCTCTTGCTATGTACGTATGCTCAGAAAATTAATAAATATTTTCTATGATAAAAAAAATGAACAGTCGGGATGGCACATGCTGGCAGCTCCCAGGGGACCAGTCCATGTGCCCTGAACTGGGGAGATCTTGAGCTGGCCAGTCTGGTGGACCTTGTTGTGCCCCTGGAGGGCCAGTTGTTTGGTGCACAGGAGCTGCAGGAGGCACTGGCCCAGGTGTGATCCTGGGTGACTCTGCACCTCACGCAGTGAACAGGCATCCCCAGGACCAGAGAGCAGTGCAGGCACCAGTATGGTGACCTGTGCAGGAGAGATCCTGGCAGGCTGGGCCACCTGCATGACCAGACCTGCAGAGGGGCAGTTCCACACCCAGGTATTTATGCACTGTGTGCATGCTTTCCTTGCCTGCTACTGGGGGAGGTGCAGGTGTGTGGCATGAGTGGATGACATTGCCCACAAGGTTGCCATATGGTTACGGGGCCAGGCCCATGGTGCCATGCATGACACTGTCTGACCTGGATGCAATGGTGGGCCACGGTGGTGGTGTTGCATTGTGCCGTGCCATGCTGCGTCATGTCACTGTTGTGCCCCTGGGTTGGGGGGGCTTGTGGTCCTGCTTGCTGCTCACAGTGCTTTTACCATTGTGTCCCTCTTGCAGGTCAGGAGGAGCAGCGCCAGGTCTGGTGCCAAACCAGCAGGTGGGCAGGTGATGGTTGTGAGGCAGGAAGGGAAGGAGCCGGCCCACTGCCTGGTGTGTCATGCTATGCTTTAGGTAAGTGTGCTGCTGGTACTGCATGTTTCTGTTCCATGAATTTGAAGGGGGTTGCATTGCCCACAGTGGGCCATGGCCTGCTTGTTGTGCATGCTCATGTGCTGCCAGCCTCGCACACATGGATTGCTGTCTTGGCACCATGTGACAGTTCCACTGTGCGCCTGACTCCTGTGTGTTGGTCCTCATCCAGTCTCTCTCATCGGTGCCCACACAGGGCCACCACTGGGCCTACTCACATGGGGCATGCAGATGTCAGGTTCACACCCTGTAGGCAACATGGCCACATGTCCCTTGGCAACATCCAGCGCATGCACATGCTGACATTGCCTGTTCCCTGTGCCATGTCCCATGCACTGTGCACACTGTTGCATGGCACTTCACCAGTCTGTCATGTGCACGGTGTTGTGGCGGCCCTGTGCAAGGGCTCGGCTGACATCTGGCATGCACTGCCACTCCATCCTGGGGGGTGCTTTGCCTTGGTGGGCTGTGGCACTGAGTACGTGTTATGTGTTTCCCCCGATAGGTCGTCAGGACACCTGTGCTGGAGGAGCCAGGGAAGGGTGGTGATCCATGGCTGTATCATCTTCAGCCAGGAGCTGCTGGCCACCATATTTCACTGGCAGGGTGTGCTACTGAGGGTGGCCCACGACATACTGTTTAAACTGTAGAATGGAGGTCACCCACACAAGGGGTGGGCGCACAATGGCCTGGGCTGCTAGGCTTTTGTGGACACTGTAGCCTGTGTGTGCTGTAAATAGCCCCTTTATCCACAACCCAGCACCCAGAACCTTGCTATCCACCTGTGTATTGTTCCCCCCGCATATCCTGTTCCCTGTTCAACTCTGCCCCACAACCCCATTTTATGCTGTATATAATTTTGTATTCCCTTTTCCATTGCTGTGTTGATTGTTGATTGTTCTTGTTGTTTTGTTGTATTAAACTTACTTTGTTACATCCTGACTGTGCCTGTGTCTGTGGTGCTTCCTTTGTTGTTGTTGCCGTCACCTCCTGTGTTGCACGGCTGTCCCACTGCCCCTTGCTGCTCACTGCCCATTTGTGTCCATCCTATTGCACACCCATATGCCCACTCCACCAGGTGTTGGCCGCAGTGTGTTTGTCATGGTTTCACCTGGGCTGCTTGTCAGGTGTCCGCCACAGCGTCCATGTTGTCACTTGCACTGGTTCCCTGTTCTGGTGTTGTGCCTACCTCTGCTGTTGTCCTGGTTTCTGTGCTGCTGTGCTGCTTTGTTTGTGGTCTTGAGTGGCTGTGGTTGTGTACTCACTGTGTGGCCTACAGCCCCCTGCTTGTGTGCTGGTGTACCAGTGACATGCTTTACCTGTGCTCTGGTTGCCATGTCCGCCTTCTTGGCACATCAGCCCTGTTGTCACGGTGCTTGGCCAGGCCATGCTGTCCATTGGTACCAGCAGTGCTGTGCCACTTCATCCATGCCCTTCTGTGTGCCATGCCCATTGCACCTAGTATTCCCCTTGGCTGGTGGTCTGTGTGGTGCTTCGTGCTGTACCCACAGTGGCTGTGCTTGTGCCCATGTTGCACTTTCCCTGTGCCACTGTCCTCCGCTGTGCCTTGGGGTGCTATTCACCCTGTTTGTGCTCTTCTGCACTGCTCATTTCCCATATTCAGTCCTGCTCTGTTGCTCCACTGTCCCAGGCTGACTTGTTCCCTTTCCCATATTCAGTCCTGCCCTGATGCATGGCCCATGTCCAGTTGTGTGGTGGCGCATTGTTGCAAAATTCAGCCCTGTATGCTCCAGCACATCCTCAGGTGCATCTTCTGAATACTGCATTTATTTGAGACGGTGCATCTCAGATGCATGGCGCAGGCACGTCTGCCATTTTCCAGGGGACTTTTGAATATGGGGGCCAAGGTGTTTATGTTCTGACACCTTGCTGAACAGGCTGCAACAAGTGAAGCTCTGTGGAAAATGCTGGTTAAATAGCCCCATCATGAACATAAACAAGCATTTGTTGATGCCGAATGTTTGCTTGCTGGTGTTGGCATTGGTAGTGTAGAAGTTACAGAGCTGCATAATAGGAATGAAAGAAGATCCAAATGTATACACCGCGAACAGAAATCCAATAAGTAACCATGCAGCTCTCAGCAGGGCAGCCAACCCAAACACGAAAAAAATCCAAAATTGAGAGCTCAAAAGAGCCTTTAGCACCAAATTGCCAGAGCCTGTAAGGGGTAAAGTGTCCTGCACTGCAGCCTGACTGTTGTGTAGCACTTCCCACCCGCGGTCAGCACTTCATTTATTACTGCTGGCAGGTCACGTGTCACATCACGTGACCTACCCTTCTTTTTATTAAGTGTCCACTTTCTCATTTGCAGCTTATAGATACCAACCACAAGGGGTTGCTGCACTCTCGCAACTCTCCATCCCTTTCTAGCAACTGTTTGCAAACCTAGCCACTAGAGGTCCTCGCATTTCTCTTTGAATCCTCTCTGTTATCCACTTTCCTCATCCCTCCCATCAGCCTACCACTAAGCACCCAGCAGCCTCAAACCTGGTACCCTTGTTTCCAAAGTCTACTGACTAACCACTAAGCCAATGAACCAGGCCAACATCTTCCTCTACTTTCAAATTCTTAACCCTTCCTCCCTCCTTTTCTGAATTAAAAAACTTTCTACACTCTGTCCCTAAGTTGTGCTCAAACCCAGTACCCTTACAGTCAGAGTCAGCAGCTCTACCTCTTAACCACTTTGTCTACCTATTTCATTCCTACTTTCTCTAGGCCTTTTAGTCTCTTACCCCCCCACCTGCCAAAATATAAAGTTTTACCACTTCTCTCTTGCTGCTTTTGAACCCTGCACCCTCACTGTTTAAATCAACAGTTCCACCACTCAGCTAGCACACCTGTCTATTTTTTCTGAAGGATTTCAAACTCTAAAAAACACTCTGACCCTCAGACACTGCTAAATTGTTATCTGATTGTTTCTGCAGATCTTGAGCCCAACTCCCTGCTGCTACAGCCACTGTCTGGGGTCCTTCCTGCTACCCTGGGCAAGACTTGAACCTAGTGCCCTGTACACCTCAGGCACCAGCTCTACCACTGTACCAAAACAGCAACTACGCTTAGAGGTGACCTCTCATTACTATCTCCCCCTCTGTCATCCTAGTTCCCCCATTCTTCCTTCACTTCAGCTCTCCCACCCTTACCAACTATGCATGTGCACCTCCTGCCCACCTGCCTCTCTCTTCTCCTCCTCCTCCTTTTGCTTTCCACCAACCCTATTGTCCCTGTTAACCCTCGGCCTCACTACTCCAGTGTTCCTACATACCCTCCTGTCCTCCCCTCCTCCTATACCACTGCTCCTCCCCCTCCCTCCTCCACACACCCCATATGCTCCTCTCCACCTCACCCCCCACCCAAACATTACCTTTCCTCCCCCAGCTCCCTTGGGCATCTGATCACAAAGCCTTCTCTGCCTCTGCTGCCCTACCCACCCCTGTGCTACGAAACCCCTTTCTCATCCCATCGCTCCCGGCGAACTCTCCATCTGCCACCCTCTGACCAGAGCAGTTCTCCTCCTTCTACTCCTGACAGGGAACATACATCCCAACCCAGGCCCTGCCCCCTCCCACCCACCCACTCAGCCCACTGGTCTCCAAATAGCCTCCATGAACATATGCAGCCTGCTGAAAAAATTTGACACCCTACAGTGCTGGGCCATGGCTCATCAACCAGACATCATAGCCCTGGTTGAAACCTGGCTGTCCAAATCCACCCCTGACTCATTTGTCTCCCTCACAGGCTATACCTTATACCGGGAGGACCGAGTAGGCAAACGAGGGGGAGGCTGTGCAATCTACACCAAGGACACAATACTTGGACACGCACTCCCAACCCCTGCCCTTGTAAATGGGGCTCAGGTTCTTACCTCAAACTCACCCCGGACCCCTCTAGGAGCCCTCTCTATCTCACCACGGCCTACGTTCCCCAAAGAACCAGCACCGCCCTGGTATCTTTAACTGACTATCTGGCCTCCCTCCACCATAAGGGGAACAAATCCTAGTTGGGGACCTTAACGAATTGGCTCAGCACCGCCTCTTCCGCGATCAGAGACTCATTTGCTGCCCAAGACCTTACGCAACTCGTCACTCAGCCCATGAGAATAAACCCTAAGAGAGGTACCAGCACCCTTCTGGATGTTATAACAAACCGACCCCAAAAAATCCAAAACATCCAGGTCCTACCAGACTCCCTAAGTGACCACTCCCCTATTCTATTTCATTGGGCAGTCCCCAATCCCAAACCCAAAGCCCAGACCACCCTCCGCAGGCGCCTCCGCCCTGGTGGGCTGCAAAAACTTAAACTATTCCTCACCCAGATAAACTGGTCCCCCATTCATTGTGCAACCGACATTGACACTGCCCTCACCTTCTTCACACACACACCTTCAACATGGCCTGTGATCTCTTTGCACCCTTCACCAAAATCCGGTCCAAAAAGCAGAATGCACCCTGGGTTAGCCCTGCCCTTCTACAATTACTAAGAAATCGGGATAACCTCTGGCACCTTGCCACTGAAATGGGTAGGCTGTCTGACAGGCAGGCTTACAATGCAGCCCGGAATAAGTGCTCTTGGGCCATCCGGAAAGCCAAGGTCGACCATTACCAGGCCACCCTTACCTCCTCCTGGGGCTTGGCCCGGACTTTCTGGGATAATATTAAACAACTAAACAGAAAATCTCGCTCCCCTGCCCCATCCCAGCTCACTAGCAATGGCACTACCACCACCGAGCCTGCCACCATAGCTAACTGACTCAACACCGCTTTCACTGACCTTAGCTCAGTAATCCCTAGTAATTTCTTTGACCCTCCCCCCAACCAACCTCCCCCTGTCCTCCAGCACCCCAGCTTCCACCTGCGCAAGATTTCCACCCGGGAAGCCAAACTCATCCTAATCAAAGCTTTGAATAGCAACAGTCCCTGCAGTGACTCACTGGACCCCAGTATCCTCAGGCTGGTGCTAGATGAAGTC
This sequence comes from Neoceratodus forsteri, assembly GCA_016271365.2. Taxonomy (NCBI): domain Eukaryota; kingdom Metazoa; phylum Chordata; order Ceratodontiformes; family Ceratodontidae; genus Neoceratodus; species Neoceratodus forsteri. Next base: position 757,664,200 of record CM057455.1, on the reverse strand, counting down.
CTTGCCTCACTCACCAGCCTAATTAACCGATCGCTCTGCCTGGGACAATTTCCCACGGCTTGGAAAACAGCCATAATCATGGTCATAAAGAGGCGTGGGTCATCGGACCAACAACTACCGCCAATCTCCATCTCCCCCAAAGCCCTGGAGAAAGTGGTGGCCATTCAAATCACTGATTATCTGGCTAAGCATAACATCTTATGCCCAGAGCAACATGGCTTCCGTGCTGGCCACAGCACCAGCACTGCCCTAATTGAATTCTCCAACTTCCTACACTCCTCCTTGGATACCAGCTCCCTAGCTGGTGCAGTGTTCATCGACCTCTCAAAGGCTTTCGACACAGTCTCCCATCCTCTTCTGTTGAATGCTCTCTGCCATACTGGTCTCTCGGCTGGCCCCCTAGAATGGTGCACAAGCTATCTAGCCGCTCGATCACAGTGTGTTAAAATCAATGGGATACTCTCTGATACTCGTCCCATTCACTCTGGGTTCCCCCAAGGCTCCATCCTGGGCCCCCTTCTCTTCTCACTCTATCTGAACACCCTGCCCAGTGCATGCCCTGGCAAAATTCTCCTGTATGCAGATGACGCTGTCCTTTTGCCACCCACTGCAGTCCGTCTCCTTCAGGACACCCTACAGCAGTCTTTCAATAATGCCAGCTTGGCTTTAGGAGCGAGACTGTCATCAATCTTAAAAACCAAAGCTATGCTCTTTTCCCACCCCCAAATCCAAGCTAGCAACCACCCACTCTATATCCTTCCTAGTACCAATCAGCCACTGGAACAAGTCTGCTCCTACAAATACCTTGGGGTTACCTTCGACTCAGCCCTCACATTTCACAACCACATTGATGCCCTAACAACAGCCACTAACACACGGCTTGGCATCCTCTTCTGCCATAGAACCTGCCTTCCCCCAGATGCGCTCCGGATCGCTGTTACGTCCTCCGTTTTGTCCCTTGTAGACTATGGTCTACCAGTCTATGGTGCTGCCGACTCGACTGCACTCAAAAAAATTCACGTAACCCTGAATAAAGCCTGCAGATTGATTACTGGTGCCCCCAGGCTCACACACACCTGTCAGCTGTATGACGAGGCTAAACTCCTTACCCTGGATGTACGGCTCCGATATCAAACCTGCCTCCTCACAAAAACCCTACTGGCTCTCCCCGTAACGGCATCCATCCACCAGATCCCCCACTATTACAACACGGTCATCCAACAAGACCACTCTAATGGTCCCCAGATCAAGAACCAGCTGTGGCCAGAGGTCCTTCTGCTACAGAGCCCCATCCTGGTTAACTCTCTCCTGCCCCCATCACCAATGCCACCACCATCTCCAAGTTCAAAAGCACCCTTGAAACCAACTCTTCAACACTCGTAGCTGCTCCTGTCTCTAAAGTAGCCTCCACCTCGACTTCTCAGAACCAACGCCCACTGGGCGGCTCTCCACCTAGCCATCCCCATCACCGCTTCCCGGTACACCGTACCTATGTCTAGCCTGGCCAGTGCCAGCTGTTTCATTGCATACCTATTAGATTACTCAATGTTTGATACCAACTTGTGTAACACCTGTTCTCAATTACATGCACCCTGTAACCTAAATGTATTTTGTCTGACCTCAGTGTGACGTGGCGCCTCTGTTGAATGCCTATTGTTTTGCAAACCTATGCTATGTAACCTAAAACTCTATGTATGTCTTTAATGTGATGAGGTACCTTTGGAAACGAGCCTCTGGCTCAAAGGTTGTAAACTGATTTCACAAATAAAAAAAAAAAAATAAATGTAAAGTATAAGTAAAGACTAAAGACCACAAAGGGGCGTTTTATAGTGAAAAAACACTTAAACTTTAATACAGGGTGCTTGCCATTCCAAAGGAACTTATAAATAAGTTTGTCTAGTTAACACCCAAAGGATTCTAGATGCCTAATTGGCAACATCCAGAACACATACAAAAACCAAGGTAAAATGTTCATCCGAATAGCTCCTATCCTAGCCCACAAGACTAGGGAAAGCACCACTCATCTCTCCAGGTCCCCTCTGACATCCAAAAGAATATGGCTATAATTCTTCACATGCAAGTGGCCCAAATTGGTGGCGATCATTATCCTAAATAGCGAAATCCAGAGGGGAACCAATGAAAAGGAAAAAGGGATTTATATCGGAGAAGAAAGAGACCCACTCAACAGTATAGCTACCATTTTGTCCAAATTTACCTTAAAATTGGAAATAGAACCAAAATCAGATAAAACTTACAAAAGGGCCGGGAGAGACTGAACGGGATCCTCAAAAAAAAAAAAAAAAAAAAAGGTGCCATTGGCATATAAAGCTATCTTGTGATTAAAGGAACTAGTTCTGATCCCCTGAGTTACAGGATGTTGCCAAACACAGCCACCAGCGGCTCCATCACCAAAGCAAATAATAAAGGGGACTGCGGGCAACCTTGTCAGGTTCCAAAACAAATGAGGCAGAAAAAGACCCATTCACTGCTACCCTGGCAGTAGCCCCTGAGTAGAAGGCTAAAAAATTAACAACAAAAGAATCACTAAAACTGAAAACATTCAAGGCCCTTTCCAGGTATTGCCAATTTAGCCTATCAAAGACTTTGTCCGCATCTACCGCGAGGGCCATAGAGGTAAATTGCGAATATTTAACCCTAGAGATAGTATTTAACACACGGTGACCATTATGATACGGTTTCAAAAGGGAATAAAACCTGTCTGATGGGGAAGAATAAGCCCAGAGATAAAGGATTGTAAATGGAGTGCCAAAGTTTTAGCATAGATCTTAGCATTGTTATTAATGAGAGAAATGGATAGTAAGAAGAACAAAATTCAGGATTTTTCCCAGGTTTTGGAATCACAGAGATTAAAGCTGATTTCCATTCAGAGGGGAAGGTGTGGTGTTTAATACAATAGTCAAAAGAAGATTGGAGAGGGCCTACAAGAGTGTCAGCAAAACATTTATAAAATTCTACCGGAAAGCCATCCTCTCCAGCTGCTTTCTTAGTTTTAAGGCCTAAAATCATGGAATGAATTTCCTCCCTGGAAATGGAATGGTCTAACAGTTTCTTCTCCTCCTGAGACAAAAATGGCAGATGCATGCTATGAAAAAAAAAAAGCATCGAGCTTAGCCTTATCCATGACTGATTTTTCCCCGAGTATAAAGCCAAGTATAGAAACAGCCAAACTCCTCAGCAATTGTCGTCGGGGTGAGCAACACCTGATCCAAAGATGTCCCAGATTGAAGGCGATGCACTACCCTTGAAGCCTGAGCTTTCCAGAGCTATAGTGCCAGAAGGTGCCTGGTTCTATGCCCCTGGGAATAATAACACGTCTAAGAGCGTTCTCCATCTGCTCTAAGGATTAGGTGGCCAATTGGGTACGAACATTCTAGAGTTGTGAAAAAAGAATAGAACCCACTTCTTTTTTGTGGCAAGACTCCAAATCAGTTAATTGGGCTTCAAGTTCTAGCCTTTTTCTAACCTTCTCCTTCTTTACATGAGATGAATAAGCAATAATTTTGCCATGGATAACCGGTTTCATGGTAATCCAAAGGGCCGGCGGAGACAGCTCAGGGTCAGTATTCATAGCAAAATACTCTTTAAGTGCTTGCTGTATCATCTCACTAAAATGATGAGAGGACAGAGCTCCCTCATTTAATTTCCAAAGGTCCCTATGGAAAGGAAAAGCCAAGTCAGGTTGAAGTGAAATGGAGCATGATCCAAAAGCTCAATGTGATGGGTTTTAGCTGAAGACATTTGATGCAAGTAGGCAGATGGGATGTACCAGCGATCGATACACAGGTAGGACTTATGAACATGGGAATAAAAAGTATAATTATGATCTCCTGGATGCAGCCAGGGCCAAGCATCATGAAAACCAAATCCCACTAATAGGGATTCAAGAGCCTTGGCTGATTTCAATTTTCTAGGGGGTGCTATGTGGTCTGGATGAGTCAAAAGATGGGTCCAAAATACAGTTAAAGTTACCCCCCAAGATGCAAAACCCATGGGCATGATCTGCCAAAGCTTGAAAAACCTTTTGAAAGAAATCATGCTAAGGGGAGTTGGCAGGGTAAATATTAAAAATAGATAATGGAGAATCAAGATAGGTTCCATTCACAAGCACCCATCTGCCTTGGGAATCTGCCCAATGTCTGGTTGGCAGAAAAAGGGAGTTCTTCTTAATTAAAAAGGCAACACCATTCTTTTTTGCCTTGGGATGAGATGAAGCAAACACCAAACCTACCCACTAGTGCTGTAATTTAGAATGTTCCATAGGGGAGAGGTGGGTTTCTTGAAGCAAAGCGATTTCAGGGTCAAATTTCTTTAAATATGAAAGAGACTGTTCACGCTTGACATGGTTATTCAGTCTCTTATCATTTAAAGTGATTAATCTAAATGGTGCCATTCAAACCAGAAAAACAAACCCAAGTCTTTGTCTCATTAATAGAAATCAAACCCAACCCTCTTGGAAAGTAAAATCTGGGTTAGGCAGCTCCCCAAACAAAAGGTCAGAAAAAAAGGATGATGACCACAAAAAGTATGACCCTCATTATAAAATATTATAAAATGATGCAGTAATCCCCACATCATATCACACAGCAAAAACTTAAGAAAATAGACTGTAACTTTGACATATACCAAGGAAGCAATCAGAAAAGGCCCAATGTGCCTCATAAGCTCACCAGTGAACAATGAACAATGAAAATGGTAAACCAACAAACCCTAGAAAATATAACAACCCCAAAACTAACCCACACCCAGGATACATAGAGGCCAGTACCAACCCGGTACAGATATAGGTCAGAAACAAAGAATACTGAACTATGGGAACCTCCATGGTACCCCACAGAGGCAACACCCCCCACCCAAATCAGGGAAGCTACAGCTGGGAGAGGTGGAGCTGAAAACCACACACACACACTCTCCACCACACTGTCCTCTGAAAGAAAGACTTCCAACTTGAACAGTTAACCAAACAGCCCATGACCCCTACATACGAATACAATTAAACAAAGAACAAAATACACACATGGACAAAACAACATTTAAATTTACCCCCTCCTCCGAGAGCAGAGAATCTAAAGTATCAACTCTGAACAGAAGATGTTTGAAAGGGACCACAGCAGAATTGGAAGGCTTGGCCTGTAGTTCAATGGACAAGCAGCCAGCCACTCCCACTTTCCTGAACTATATAAGCAGTTTCTCTTAGCCTACTTCTGAAGCACTTTTTTCTTTGCTGGCCAGAGGCTCTGTCTGTTAGTCCTCTGCAGCTGGCTAGGGGCCTGCCCCCCCCCCGCTTTGCTGCTTCTGTTTGTCTCTGCTGGACTTCTGTGTTTGCTTTTCTGCTTCTGGTTTGTATTTTGCCTCCGGATATGTGCTTCTTTCTGTCATTCCTCTTTGTTTTCTGTGTTTGTGTGTCTTTATTTTGGGCCTTGTTCCCTTTTCTCCATGTTTGTGTTTTTGGTTTTGTCTTTTGGGGCTTTGTTTCTAAGCTCCTAACATATTGCTACTCCAGAGCTCATATTACTTGCTCTCAGTCACTCACAACTCTCAAATTACTTGCAATGCAACTGCCAACAATTATCTGTGTGTTTCAGCTCAACCATTGCTGCTCTCCATACTGCACTTAATTGTTTTCACCTGATTCAGGCTCACACTGAACCATAGCTATGTAGCTCAATCATGCTCTCTCAACTCATTCTGCTTACCTCATTGCTGCTTTTTCATTGCACTGCCCGGTAATAGCTGCTTCAGAGCACGGTGTCTCCTTTCTTTCTATGTTTATTGAAGTTTACAACCCAATGTACTCAATACAGATGCTGCTTCTATGTTTGTACACTCTCTTATACTCTGAGGTCAGCTAAACTACTGCTGATGCTGTCAACTAGTTTTAGTACCTGCATGTGGGTCTCGGCCCTTCCATCATTTTCTTGTTTTTCCTATGGCAGGGACTGGAGGTGTTTTGGGAGTTGTGGCTCTGTATGGCTAATTACTTATGTTCTAAATCCTGTCTCCGTCACCGACAAATCCTCAGAGTATGTGTCACCTTTATTGGCTTTTTGAATGCCTGGCTGGCTTGTCCCACTATTCACAGTGCTACTTCATTGCTATTATGTTTTGCAGACCTATGTGCAGGTCTGACTATTGCTACACTGTTACTAACCTATGTGCAGGTCCAATCTTGCTTACGCAATCTTTACTTCATGCCTACCACCATCCCCTCAGCTTCAGCCTCTGGGATGTCTGCTGTACTCACTACTGCATCTGACCTTTGCAAGGTCTCAGCACTTAATACTCATTCAGTTCCTTATCAGTTCTAGGGCATGCCAGTCATGCCATTCTGGTGCAGGGATTCCCTGCAGCCGACGGTCTCACTCTGCATTTTAAGTCCGCATCTTGAGCGTGCCCGATTTGGGGCAGGGTCCTTCTCACCTGGACCATAGCTGAGAATGTCCTCACTCCTGGTTTGGCTTTAGCTGTTCGCTGATGTGACAGCAGCTCCTGGTGTAGAATTTAAGACTAGCTGTGAAGGGTGGTTAGTCTGATCTCCTTTGGCTCTAGTGGTTCCACTACAACGGTTATCCATTGGCTTTAGTGGTTTCCCTAGCAAGGCATCTTCACCGCATACTTCCTATGACTGCCTCTGGTTCACCTGGTTTGCGTTTAGGGTGAGTAGGCCAGGTAAGTGCCTCAGCAGTCATTGCTGTCCTCCTCCCGCCTTGGTTGCCCCCGATGTTGCAGAGCACTCTCGCAACTTTCCATGGTGTTCCCGCTAGAGGGATTGAGCGAGAGCTTTCCACCAAATTGGAATATTTTCCACCTCCCTTTAATTGGGTTTCCAAATCGCAGCTGCAGAGCCATCACTAAATAAAATATCCCAGCCTTGAGGGAAGGTGACCTAGGCCTTGGATCCCCAGGGACTTCCTCCTCAAAGGTTTTTTTTTTTTCTCTCGTCCGTGCCTCAGATCATAAAAGTTAGTTAGCTGTAGTTAGTGTTTTCCTGTTCAATTCATTAGGTAGGTTCTGCTGTTGAATGGAGGTGGATGGTGTCCCTACTTGCCGTTCCTTCTCTGCTTAGGAGGTCCCCTCATTCTCTAGCACTACCCACTGAACTCATGCTATTGCTAACCTGTGCATCTCATTAAGTTATCAAGGCATCTCATTATGTTATCAAGCTACCTGATGCTTTATCTACTACTACGTCACAGCTACTTCTTGCTTATATGCTTCATACTGCCTCATTCTTTTTGGGGATCCTTCCTAAGGTACCTTTAGCCACGGGAATCCTCCTGCAGCACCTCTAGGGGTGGAACCCTCTTCAAGGGTTCCTTGCCTTTGGTACCCTACAGGGTGGTAATTCCTCTAGAATAGAGAGTGCGAATGGCCAAAACCGAACTAACACAGTTGCACAAGCATAACATTATACTGGCTGTGTAGGCCATTGAATTGGAAGGCTTGGCCTGTAGTTCAATGGACAAGCAGCCAGCCACTCCCACTTTCCTGAACTATATAAGCAGTTCCTCTCAGCCTCCTTCTGAAGCATTTTTTCTTTGCCCTACCATCCTCCCCTCCTTCTCCAGTGGCAGCTTTTCTCTCCTTGGGATCCTTCCTAAGGTACCCTTAGCCATGGGAATCATCCCACGGCACCTCTAGGGGTGGAACCCTCTTCAAGGGTTCCTTGCCTTTGATACCCCTACAGGGTGGTAATTCCTCAGGAATAGAGAGTGCGAATGTCCAAAACCAAACTAACACAGTTGCACAAGCATAACACTATACTGGCTGCGTAGGCCATTGAACACATAAAAGGTATGAGTGAATACTGCCACCCTGTGGAAAAACTATAGAAATGCCCACATTTTAAACTGTGGCAAGAAAAATCTGGAGCCAAAGAGATACACTGGTTCCAGTGTAAACAAATTAAATCACCCACATGCCATACTTAGGTAAAAAAGGAAAAATAACACCAGTTGTACTTAAGGGTCCTGATCTAGTAGAAAAAAAGTATCTCAAAATAGATATAGGACACCCCTGCAGGATATAGTGGGAGACACAAAACAGATAAGTCCAAAGTTGAACTCAGCATGATAAACATCAGTGTCAAAGAAAAGGATACATCTCCATACACTTAGGTCCAGTCCCACGTCACAGTCTCACAGGCAAAGAAGGCAGCTGAGCACTCTCAAAAAATCAAAGATAAAAAATAGTCCTTGAAAAGAGCTAAATTACAAGTCAGCTGCACAGTCCACTAAAGGCTGCCGCCGCAAATATCGAATCAGCTATGATAATAACAACAGGGTTAGAGGAGTCAGACTGGCAAACACAAAGATGCAGTCTCTGTTCTACATGTGGCTTCTCTCTCCTAAAAGATTGCAGCAGTGCTTTCACTTCTTGTAAGGCCTGATCTGAATGACGTTTTTTGCTGAAGGGGAGCACCGTAGACCAGTCATCCCATTGTAACTCCATTCCTTCCTCCTGATCCAAAAGATTACATTTAATAATATCTTGAACTGCTGATTCAAGATCCTCATATATTTGCACCCCATTAGGAAAAATAACTTTTAACCAAGCCGGGTGAGGTGCAGAGAATTTCAGGTGATGGCTCTTCAATACCTTTAAAATTGGGGCATAAACTCTGTGTTGGGAGCTAATCTCGGGTGAATAATCATTGTCAAATCTAATTCTGCTCTCTTTGTACATTATTGGCCTTTTCCTCCAAGCACGAGATAACACTGTCTGCTTAACAGTGCAGTTGTAACATCGGCAGACAATGGAGCGTGGATTCTGATTTGGACCAGCCGATGGGGGAAGGAGAGACCTGTGTGCTCTTTCTATAGACAGCAGACCCAGATCATCCAGCTCCAAGATGCCCAAAAGCCAACACTACAAGAAAGAAATTATGTCTGCTTTACCTTCCTCGCCTTCAGAAAGACCATAAATAAGCAGATTGTTGTGGCAGCATCTATTCTCTAGATCAATGCATTTTGCTGCTAAATGGTCAGTGTCCTGCAATGCTTTAACCAGGACCCACTCAGCCCAATCTAGTCTGGAGTTGGTGGAGGTTTGATGGAGCTCCAGCTCCTTAAACTTACTGTCTGGAGATGTCAAGTTACTATTCAAGTCCTCTAGAGCACCCCATATTTCCATCCAGAATGCCCAAAGTTCACCCAGTAGAACAGCTGTATCAGAGGGGCCCAAAGTAGCAATAGAAGCAGCTACCTCAGAAGTCACCATCCCAGCTTCTCAGGGGTTTGGCAGTTGAGCAGGAGGTGAGGTAAGTATAAAGTGTTGTCTCTGGGTTTTTTCACTTTGCCCATAGAAGTAGTGATTCTCTCCTCACCCCCAAAACAATACACATGGCAGAAAACAATATTGAGCAGAGAAATGTAGGGTCTCAGAGTGGAGCGAGCGAACTATGCTGCTATCCTCAATGGAGCCAGAACCGGAAGTCTAGAAATAGTTGATTTTAAACAAAATGGGAAAAAGTTGATGACCTTCCACAAACACTAGTGTCTGATGGCATTTTATTTGAAAATATTAAAGATAACCAGTGTTGAAATGGCACTAAAAGTAATGAAACTAAGCCCATATGTTAGCGCATACTATTACATAGGTGTAATGCCCTTTTTAAATAGTTTAAACATTGTACAATGCTGTTTAATTTTACACAGAAATGTTTTAAATGATTTTTCATTAACTAAATTAAAAGGCCCAAGGCCAATACTGGAACAAAGCAGAGGATAGAGGAATTTAAGAGTTGTATGAGGGGGTGTTGTGAATCAAGTGAATATGGGCTCACAGGGAGCTGGGGTAAAACATGGGACAAGGACATGTATGTGCCAGATAAGCTACACTTAAACAGGAAGGGAACCAGGGTCTTAAAAACTGGACAACTTCATGGCAACAAAACTAAATTTAAACTAAAGCGGGGGGATGGTGCTGCATCAGTAGATACGTGAAATGGGAGGCTGAATTCCCCCCCCCCCCGAGCAGGAAATTGAAGGAAGCATGCAAAACAGGAAGGGGGGAGAGTGGCAGGGATAAGGGGGGACAGAGTGAGCCAGATAATAGCAGTAGGGTACAGAAGGCAAGATAGTATCCTTAAATGCAAGAAGCTTGGCAAATAAGATGGTGGACCTGCAGGCACTGTTGGCTGAGAGGGAAGTGAACATAGCGGCCATCATGGACACATGGGCCAACAAACACCATGAGCGGGACCTCATGATCCCAGGGTATAAGATCTACAGAAAGGACAGGGAGTCGGAGAGGGGAGGGGGAGTGGCCTTATATGTGAGAGAGGAGATTACATGTACCGGTGGGTAAAGGTAAACTGGAGGCACTGTGGGTTCAGCTTCAGTCAGCCAAGGGGACAAAGGCTAGAATGGGAGTGGTATACAGACCACCATCACAGGGAGAAGCAATAGATGATGAACTAGGGGAGCAGATTAGGTTACAGGCAAATAGAGGTAAGGTACTCATAACTGGGGATTTCAATCTTCCTGGAGTTAAATAGAGGATCCCAGCGACCTCCTGCTCCAGAGAACAGGCTCTCCAGGAAGCCTTACATGATGCTTTCCTGGTGCAGGGGGGTCAATGATCCCACCAGGGATGGTGCAATACCAGGAAATAAAGGTAGAAGACCTTCTAGTGAGCAGCAACCACTGAGCAGTATGGTTCTATCTAGATCTGGGACAGGAAATATAAAGGAGTCACACTAAGGTGGTGGACTTCAAGAGGCCTGACCTTGGGAGGATGGGTGAGATCCTGAAGGAGCATCTTGCCAGGATCAGGCCGGAGATGGGGGTGGAGCAGAAGTGGTCCACTATTAGGACGGGTGTCATTGAGGCCAATAAAATGTGTACCAAGGTCCAAAGCAAGAAAGCCAGGCTTAAAAAACCTAACTAGTTCAGCAGGGAGGTGGCAGCTTGAGTGAGGAAAAAGAGAGTAGCCTATCACAAGTATAAAAGCATCCTGAAGGATGCTGACAGGGAGATTTACTTGAAGAAGTCAAGGGAAGCAGGCAGAGTTATCAGGGCAGCAAAAGTGAGCAAAGAATTACAACTGGATGAGGGGATAAAGGTAAGGTAAAATGACTTATTTAGGTATGTTAGTGAAAAAAGGAATAGGAAGGATGGCATACTTAAACTGAAGTGAGCGGAAAAATGGGCTGAGAGTAGCGTGGAGCAAGCAGAAGTGCTAAATGAATACTTCAGCTCAGTCTTCATGAGAGAAAAGCATGGACCTGTGCCACAGGGGAAAACTGGTGTGCAGAAAGGGGGGCAGAGGGAAACAGAGGAGGCTATCCTAAAGGACAGGATTTTAAAGGGCCTTAGAGCCCTTTGGGTGAATACAGTGCAAGTGCCAGATGGTGTACATTCGAGGGTCCTGAGGGAGCTAGCAGAAATTCTGGCTAGCCCCTTGGCAGACCTGTTTAACACCTCATTCAAAACAGGGTGCATGCCAGGGGACTGGAGAATGGCTCACGTGGTGCCTCTCGACAAGAGTGGACCCAGAGATCAACCAGGTAACTACATACCAGTCAGCCTCACCTCCATTATAGGTAAGCTGATGGAAATCATACTAAAGGAGAGGTTGGTGGACTTTCTGGAGGTAAATGACTGAGGCATATCCTGGTAAGAGGTTAAGAATGCGGTGGACACCTATCCTTCAGGCATAGAATTGTAGCTTGAAGTGGAACCCCACAGGCAGTGTGCCAGCAATTGTGATCCCCTAGCCCAACATTCACAATACCACTGCTGCTTAAGATAGAATAAACCTAATTCTGTTTTACATGATTGTAATTCCTCCATTTGTTTTTGGGTCATTTCCCTTTTTCTATATTAACATGTGGGCCACTCCCCAGTCCCCAGGAACATAAACAGTTACTGTTGGTTCAATCCATTGAATATCACTGCCAGAGGGATGGCTAGTTCTTTGGCTAACTCCCGTAGCTATTTGGGGTGCACTTCAAATGGGACCCATCACCTTAATTGTTTATATAGCTCTGTTGAGTTAAACTGCAATAAGTGTCATGGGATCGCCACACCATAACTCAAGACAACATCTTCCCCCTTCTTGACAACTGCACCCCTATATTTTCCCACATGTCCACCAACCTGCTTGCAAGACTCAGCACAGCCTATAACAGCATTTGCAGGTTTGTGTTACTGGTACCCTACTCCATGCACCATTGTACCTTGTACAGATCCTTAGGCTGGCTCCTCTACAAGCCAGGTACAATTATGCCCCTGGGTGCATAGTAGACAACACCACTAGGGATGGAAATCTTTCCCCTTACTCCTCCCTGTTCAAGTGCAAAACTGCCTCTCATAACCTCCGTCAATCCTCTGTCCCCCTGTTGGAAGTTCCCAGGGTTTCCACCTTCATGGGGGAAAATGCCATGTCTATCACTGCCCCCACCCTCTGGAACAAACTCTCTGCCTCTCTCTGCTCTCTAGACTCGCGCATCACCTTCAAAGCACACTTCAAAACTTGGCTCCTTGCAGAATCCATATGTCAATGCCCATCCAGGTGACCCCGTGAATGCGAGTCCTCCCAACTTTCCTTACGCTATGTCTGAACTGTCCCAGGTAACAAAGGAATAACCATATGCATACTTGCCTGTAACTTGTTGTTACTCGATTTTTTGCACTTTATATGCATTGTACTTCAGTCAATGTACCCTTGCACTTCTTTGTATTTTCATCTGTTGTACCAATGTATCCCAAACCAATGTATCCAAAATGTGTTTGACTCTTTTACATATTCTTGTATCATCCTAATCTAATGTACATTGAATTACATGTATTACTTTTTTTCTGCATTACCCATGTGCCAGCTTTATGGCCCTGGTCATGCCTGAAAATGGTCCTTTGGATCAGCGCACCTTCCCAGTAAACAAATAAATAATAAATAAATGTAATTTGACACAATATTTATTTGTAATTTTTGGCCAGGAAAGACACACTGAGCTGTGAAAGATTTTTTCCACATGCATCTTGGGGGGTGAGTTGCATGGACCTGTTTTATTGGAATGGAGAACACTCGTCAGGACACCTTGGAAAATCCTCTTCTCTTGCAATAAGTGTCATGGGATCTTTAACTTCCATGTTGACAGCCACCAGCAGAAAAGGGCATTGGTTTAACTTCTGTTCCAATGGATGGCACCGCAGTAGTGTTGCATGCCCTAGTGCTGTAGCAGTAGTAGTAGTGCAGTGCAAGTCTGTTATAATGTACACATCTGTGCACACAGTTTTTGTCCATTATATCCAGTGTCCATTATATCCAGAGGAGGTGGAGCCTATGCGTTAGGTGTGCCTGTGTGTGTGAGCAGGGGCTCAGAGTGATTAAAACCCTACTATAAAGACTTCATAGGTTAATCAAAATCCGGCCTAGAATATATGTTTCTGTACTTTGCATGTTTAGAGTTATTTAACTGTCAGGGAACATGAGTTTTTATGAAGTTTATTGCAGAAAGTAAGATGAAGATGGCAACTCTAGTGGTGGGATGTTGGGGTTATAGGACAGGAAGAACAAAGGCAATTGTACTATAAGGGTTTTATTAAAGAAAATAAAATCACTTCCTTTTTAGTGTAATCATCTAATGTAAGTTTATGTATAGTAGCTTGTAGAGAATTATTTTGTAAGAAACTTAGTCTCTGTAGCTCCTTCATCTAAATTAATTTGCCAAATCTCCTTACCACCTCTGCCCCCCCAAACAAATGCACTACAAATACCTATAAAAACTTCAAAGTGTCTGTTATAAGCAAAGTTTGTGTCCATTATAACCATAGGAAACTGCACTGGATTTGATATATCTGGTTTGGGAAATCAATTTTTGTACACTATAAACGACTGTCCATTATAACAGTGTCCGTTATAAGTGGAGTGCACTAGCAGCAGTAGTAGTAGTAGCTTTATTTATAAGGTGCCCTTCTCTGAAGGCTAAATGTGCCACATAGAAATGACAGGCATTAAAATAATTAAAATAATGATAAAAAATAAAAACAAAGAATAAATAATTTAAAATAATACTATTAAAAATATAATAGTAGCTGAATCAAGGGAAACCAAATGATATTCTAATCCCCAAATGTCTGGCTAAACAAAAAAGTCTTTAATCTCCTTTTAAAGTCCTCCACTGAGGGGGCCTCCCTCAGTCCTCTGGGCAAGGCATTCCACAAAAGAGGGCTGGCCACTTCAAACATATGATCTCCAGGCAACATTATCCAGACCCTCGGGACAGAAAGACCCTCCTCAGAGGAGTAAAGAGGGTGCAAAATGGGACAGGATACAGGAGCTCTACCAGGTAGTCAGGGCCCCACCTGAGTAGTGCCTTACAGGTTCGAAGTCCAACCCTGAAGGTAACTCACCACCTCACAGGCAGCCAGTGCAGATCATGCAGTACTGGGGTCAAGTGACTAGACCTGAAAAGGCCAGTTAGCAACCTGGCTGTTGCAATCTGCATCAACTGAAAGCATCATAGGATATCCCTACTAACCCCAAGGCAGAGTGCATTATGGTAGTCAAGCCTAGATGTCATGAATACATGCACTAGTTTCGTCAGGTCTTCAGGAAGGATAAGGGACTTAACCCGGCTGATGTTCCTAAGATGGTAAAAGCCACTGCTGAAAACAGCTGACACCTGACCCTCCAGTGTCAACCGTTCATCAAGAAGTACCTCAGCAGCATTAGGTGTCCCAGGTTCAAAGGATAAATTCAACTTGGTATCATCTGCACAGCAGTGGAAACTCAGAATGTATCGTCAAAGGATCCCTCCCAGGGGCAGCATATGCACTGTGAACAACATAAGTGACAGGACTGAACCTTGTGGTATGCCACAGAACAAGGGCATCGGGGATGATGAGAAAGTACCCATAACCACCCTCTGCATCCTATCCCTGAGACAGGACTCAGGCCAGCTTAAGACAATGCCACTGAGTCCAAATACTCCTGCAGGTGATCCAGCAACAACCCATGCTCCACAGTGTCAAATGCTGAGCCAAGATCAAAGAGAATGAGAATTGACTATTCACCCCTGTCTCTCACCTTAAGAAGGTCACTGTGCACCCTGACCAATGCCATCTCAGTACTATATCTAGATCTAAAACCAGATTAGAGGAGCTAACAGATGTCATGAGCTATAAGGTGTGCCTCGAGCTGCAGCACAACAACCTTCTCAATAACTTCACACCTCCTGATGAAGGGGTAGCATAACCCCAAAGTGGTGAGGCTGGTGTTTCTGAGTGTGGGAGCTGAAATGTCAGTTTGTGCCTTTTTGCACTTTTATTTTGTTGTAGGTAGTACATTTTGGTATTACGCTTTAATAAAACTCTCACTGAATTTATTTCTTGAAGTCTGGAGTGCTGGATTCTTTTTAATTTTGTATTCTCAATAACTTTACCTAGAGAAAGTAGGTTAGAGAGGTAATTCAATAGAACAGTCATGTTCAAAGCTGACTTCTTCAGAAGGGGCCAAACCAGTGCATTATTCAATATTACTGGAAAAACTCCCTCTGACAAGGAGCACCAAACTATCCCAGTGAACACTGCCTCCAAAGACCCCATGCAGCTCACTAGTAGACACATGGGGCCTTGGTCTAGTTCACAATAAATGGGTCACAGCTCTGAAATCACCTCACAGACACCATCCATAGAGATTGGCCAAAACTCCACTCAGCACTGCTAAGTACATCCGTGAGATTCATGCCAACTCTGCTGGGCTGTAACAGCTCCTTTGGAGAGATCTCGGCCCAAATAGAGGACATTCTGTCTGAGAAGGATAGAGTGAACGCTTCAGACTTAACTGCTGAAACTCCTCTTACCAACTGGAGACAAGCCGGATTTAATAACCTGTCCACAGTACAGAAGGACTGAGCTGGTCGATTCCTCCCAGCCGCATTCTCCCTGAACAGAAATGCTACCTTCTTATGGGAGATTGCCCTTTGATATTTATCATAATGAATTTTAAAAGCCAGTTTGTTCTCTTCAGCCCTTAACCTTCTCCAACAGCACTCCAACCTCTGACCCATAGTCTTCAACTCCCTCAGTTCCCCATCAAACCGTGGGGACCCGAAGCGTGAGAGCTGGGGTTGTACTTGTATAGGTATTATGGAATCAAAGGCCTTGGCAACAACCCTATTATAGGTCAATACAACATTCTCCAATCCCATCTCACACACTGCCATCATCTCCAAGATGTTCAGCACCACCAGTAGTCCTTCTGGGCCAAGTCCTCTTAAAGGACAGTACTGAACCATCTGCACTGGATTAGGACCATGGGGGGGGGGCCTTGAAGGAGAATTTTGCCATGCAATGATCCAACCAACTGACCAGATCAAGTTTGAGGTTACTCACCTCGAGCCCCAGGGAGAAAACAAGGTCCAAGGCATGTCCACACTGGTGAGTTGCAGAAATAACAACTTCTGCCAGGCCCAGTGATTCTATCAACTGGAGGAAATCCCTTCCAAATCGGGAAAATTCATCATCGACTCAGCCATTGAAGTCACCCAGAATAAGCCATCTAGACAACTCCAGCACCATCTCAGTGATGAATTCTAGGATTTCCTGCAGGAAATCCCCCTCATGCCCCAGAGGCCAATGCACCAGGAGGATCCCGTGGACTGCACCTGAACTCCCACGCACATATACACATTCAAACAATGAAGTTCCCCCACTGGGTTCACAGTGAAGTTCAACCCAGATCTAAAACAGATGGCCACCCCCCCCCAACAATCCCTTTGCGGGCAGTGTACTACAGAGAATCCAGCTGGGACCACAGCCTCCAAAACTGGACTGGCATCATCACTGAGCCAGGTCTCTGTGATGCAAGCCAGATCGACCAAGGAGCCCAAAATTAAATCTGCTATACTTGCAGTCTTGTTCTTCATTGATCTTGCATTTCATTACAAAGGGGATGGATTGAAACAGCCAGCCCACCGGCTGCCTGCCCACTCAGTCCATGGGAACCCTGGATATGGGAACCAAACACGTCCCACCTCTCTCTAGGTCCCATTTCACCCCAGGGCATCTCCTGGTCCTAACTGTCCAAATAATGCCACCCTCATTCATACCCCCATACCCCACTGCCAACCACCTCATCTCCTCTCATTCCTCATCTCCCTGCACTACAGTACTACAGTGTCAGTATTGGGTACAGTATGTGCCTAAGTTCCTGGTGGGAGACTACAACTCACAAACTTCTGATCTTCTAACCCCAGATGTGTGTACATACCCTACTCAGCAACTGACACTGCACTACATTGTGTAAAACAGAGATGGCTTTGAAGGTACAGCAGAATGCTTTATTTACAATATTAGCTGCACATGCACAAAATAGCTTTTGCCATGCTTTTTGATTATTTTGGTTAGGTCTCATTTTACTATTTAGAAGCTGTATATGTCTCTGCTAATCAGCTTAACCATTGAGCTACAGTATGTGCAAAGCTTGTTCTATGCAACACAGACCTGAGAGGAACTTTAACTATCTTACATAAGTAAGCATATCAAAATGTTTAATCAGAAGTACATATACTAATAATTATATAATATGGATAGCCAATCAAGGCTTCTGAGTGATACTAACGTAATGACTTTCTTCTTTAGTAAACTGCAACAGATGTGCTTCAATTTTTCATTAGAATTAGAAAACAGACAAAAATTACTTAACAAAAACAAATACTGTTTTGGTCTAACAGTAGCAAAAGGCACATCAGTCAGGGTTAAGGTTATATAAGTTGCTCACCCTCCTGGGGCAGCAGCATGCTACTTCACGCTGTTTATCCTCTTTAGAGGGTGATTAACACACAGTAACCTAACCCTTGGCCACGCTTCACTGCTTAAAAACAAGTGTTGCTGTTGCCTAGAGAATACAAAGTGTTGTCCATAAAGATGTATGGCTGTTCATCTTTTAGTTTCAAGAGAATGCCTCTTAGTATTTGTCATGTTGTTGAGTTTGTTTTGATTATGTAATATTTGAGCCTTTTTTTAAATGGGTCACTGCTTCTTGCAACACACACCACACAAGCAGCTGCTGTTTTTTTTATTTTTGGATTGATCTGTTGGCCTGGAAGCATTTCCTGATTTTTTTGTTATCATACAGTTTTGGTTTTCATTTAATTTAATTGAGTTTCTGATAGTGCACAGTTCTTAGTTCAGTAGTGCTTTTCCATAGAGCATAATTTGATAACTTGGTCAACTGTGCTTTTTGCCAGCAATCTGCAAGAGAGGGCAAACCCTAAGTAAACCAAAGAGCAATTCATCACTTTTCCTTGCAAATACCTATATGTATGTCGACACACGCAAGTATGTGTCCTTTGCTACTGCCGGCTTTTATTGTCTTTATTGCTCTGCTCAAGTAACATTGATTTGCTATACTTCAGATGTAAATTACTGCTATGCTATTGTGCTGTAGTTCAACTCTGTTTTGTTTTATACTTCTCTAGATTTGTACCACCTCTCCTAGGTCGTACCTGAAATGAAGCCTTGGTTCACGTGCCTCTCCTGGTTACTAATGTATAAATAGATAATTAAATAAATACAACTCCTGTGCGTGGAGTGCAGTGTTCTAACCATTTCCAGTGCATCCATTCATACTGTAGGAGCTGTACAGCACAGCAGGTACCCTCTTGTGGGGTGTGGGAATAACAAGGAGCTCTGACACAAGATTTAAGGTGCTATATGCTTTTTAGTAGGCTGCTGCTATAGTGTTTTTTATAGGTGCACAAATAAACAGTTCATACAGGAATCTTTTCATCTGAGGCGGATCACAAAGTCTTTCTTTTATATTCATAGCTTTGTCCAGTTCCAATCTTAGAAACACAGAAACATAGAATTTGTCAGCAGAAAAGGATGGCTTGGCCCACCCAGATGATCTCTACCGAAGGAGGCAGTATAGCCCAGTGGTTTAAGGCTCTAAGTTGCAAACCTGGAGACCTGGGTTTGATTCCCACAGCCCCCCACTTGCACACTGTGTGACTCGGAGCAAGTCATTTATCTTTTTTGTGCTCCCAGGTCGCACCTGTAAACAAGCTTTCAGCTTAGTGTGTCTCTCCTGGTTAACAAAGAAAAATCTGTCTCCACAGACCCTAACTGATTTCTGGTGACAATCCCTGCCTATTTACTAATATTTCCCTATGTCTATCCCATGCATGCTTGAAGCATTTCACTGTTTTCGCTTCCACCACTTCTGCTAGCAGTCTAATCGAGGTGTCTACCACCCTTTGAATGAAGCAGTATTTCCTCATATCCCCCTTAAACCTCCCTTATCCAGCTTCATTGCATATCCCCTGGTCCTGGTGCTCTTTCTCATTCAAAAAGACTCTCCTCCTGCACCCTGTTAACCCCTACAGGGTATTTAAAAATCTGTACTATGTTCCCTCTTGTTCTCCTCCCTTGCAGGGTGTACACATTGACATTCTTCAGTCTGTTCTCACAGGGCTTCATGTGTAACTCCTGCACCATTTTAGTTGCCCTCCTCTGGACTGCCTCCATTCTGTCTATGTCCTTTCTGAGGTGTGGCCCCTAAAACTAGATACTGCACTCCAGGTGGGGTCTCATCAGTAAGCAATACAGTGGAAGCACCTCCTCCCTCCTCCTGCTGGAGATACCCTCCCAATGCACCCCAGCATCCCACTAGCCCTACCCACTACTTTGTCACACTGCCCTGCCACTTTGAGGTCATCATATACTGTATGACAATTCCAAGGTCCCTTTCCTGCTTAGTGACAGTCGGTACCTCCCCTTATCCTATACTCAGCTCCTGGGTTCATATGCCCTAGGTGGATGATTTTCCACTTTTTGCCATTGAACCCCAACTGCCATGCTCCTGACCACTACTTGAATTTCCCAAGTTCCCTGTGCATTCTCTCCACCCTTTCCTGAATGCCCACCTTATTACAGATTTTTGGTATCATCTGCAAAAAGGCTGCAAATCCAATTTTTAACAAATAAATAAATATATTCCCTTCTCACTGATGAAAACATTGAAGAGGACCAGTGCGAGTACTGAGCACTGCAGCACACTGATGGTCACTCTCCCATCATAAGAGTGAGTGCTGTTAACCACCAGTCTCTGTCGCCTATCCACTAACCAGTTTCTAGCCCAACTCACAACTTTGAATCCCACCCCAAGGCTTTTCTATTTCTTTATTAGTCTTCTGTGCAGCAAAGCGTCAAAGGTCTTGCTAATGTTCAGATAAGCCATGTCCACGGCCCCCACCCCCGATCAATTTCCCTGGTCACCCAGTCAAAGAAATTAATCAGATTTATTTGTATGCCCCCCCCCCCGTGAATCCATGCTGCCTGTGGTATTGCAGCCCACTGGATTCAAGATACTCTACTAGTCTTTCCTTTAGCAAGAATTCCATTAATTTCCCCAACACTGAAATAAGAGTGATCAGCCCATAGTTGCTTGACTCCTTCCTGCTGCCGTTCTTATGTAGAGAGACCATGTCAACTCTTCTCCAGTCCTCTGGAACATATCTATTTCAAGTGAACTGTTGGATAAGACTATCAATGGGGCAGCTAGTCCCTCCCTGATTTCCTTTAGTACTCTTGGGTGTATCCCATCTGGTCCCATAGTCTTGTCCACCATGTTTAGTTATTGAGTTGTTTATTTATTTCAAAGTTTTACCAGGAAAGACATACCGAGCTGAAACAGCTCATTTCCAGATGCGTCCTGGGGGGTAGCGATATGAAAGCTAGCACAAAAGGAGAAAAAAATAAATAGTAATTAGCTGCATTACAAAAATAGTAGTCTTATATAAGCAATACAATACAGTCAAAGGAGCATAGTCTTTAAATGTTGCAAGGCAAAACAGTACACCAAGGTACATGTGGTAGAATAAAAAATGAGTTTATACAGACAAGAGGAAATTACCACAACAGGCATGCCTGGGGTGTGGTGGTGGGGGAGAGTAATAAGGCATGGGGAAAAAGAAAAACAAATAAGATAAGAGGTCATGGACAGTTGCCAGTGGGAGTAGAAAAGTCACAAAGAAGACACTTCAAAGAGAAGGGAGAAGAGGCAGAGTGGATTAACATGGGAAGGATAGACCAGTGTTCACTACAGTGACATGCAAAGGCAGCGTGACAAACAGTAAATTTCCTCAATGGACTAGAAAGAGAATGGGAAAGAGCTCCAGAGAGGGTAGAATGAAGGATGGGGAGAGGATAGAAGAGGGGTAAGGCAGGGAGGGAAGGGAACCAAACCAGAATTTTGATTTAAAGGAGGAAGAAATGTGGTAGCCGTGTTAGTCCAGTCAACAATGTAGAGCACAAATAAAAAAAAAAAGAGATCAATTTAAAGGCTTTGCCTGTAGTTCGGTGGCCAAGCAGCCAGCCACTCCCACTTCCTGAGCTATATAAGCAGTTCCTCTCAGCCTCACTGTGAAGCATTTTTTTTTGCAGCCGAAGGCTCTGTTGGTTTGTCCTTTGAGCTGGTTGGGCCTCCCTGGCTGGCTGAGGCCTGCCCCCCCGACTGCTCCTGCTTGACTGCCAGACTTCTGTGTTTATTTTCCTGCTTCTGGTTTGTATATTGCCTTCAGCTGTGTGTGCTTCCTTCCTTTCGGGGGGGGGGTTCTAAGCTTCTAGCATACTGCTACTTCAGAGCTCATACTGCTTGCTTTCAGTTGCTCATAGCTCAATTACTTGCACTACAACTGCAAACCTGAACTGTGTGTTTCAGCTCAACAATAGCTGTTCCATGTGACATACTCTATTACTTTCACCTGATTCAGATTTACTCAAACCTAGCTATACAGGTCACTCATGCTTGTTCTAATTACCTAATTGCAGCTGTCTTACTGCACTGTCTGGTCACAGTGCTTTAAGAGCATTATGCCTCCTTTTATTTATTGCAGTTACAACTCAGTGTACTCATTTTGTTTTTACTACTGCTGCACAGGACTAATTGCTTCCTGCTACTGCTTTGTTTACTCCCATTGCTATTGTACATTGTTTTACTCTGAGGTTGGCTAAAGCTCCTGCTGAGGCTATTAAATTAGCTTTTATATCTGCATGTGGTTTTCGACCCTTCCATCGCTTCCTTGTTTGTCCTACGGCAGGGACTGGGAGGTGTTTGGAGGGGGTCATGGCCTATGTGGCTAATTAATTCTGTTCTAAATACTGTCTTCACCACCAAAAATCCTCAGAGTTTGTCACCTTGATTTGGCTTTGAACTGCTTGGCTGGCTTGCCCCACTATTCAGTGCTGTTTGGCCTATGTTATGCTGACCTGCGTACAGGTCCAATCATTACTGCTCTGTTTACTGACCTTCGTGCAGGTCCACACTTGCTTACACAACTGTTGCTCCTTGCTTACGCAAACCATTGCTTCATGCCTACTGCCATCCCCTCGGCTTCAGCCTGGGACTCTGCTGCACTCAATCTGCATTTGACCTTGCAAGGTCTCAGCTCTCAATGCTCATTATGATCTCAGCACACCATGCTCATTCAGTTCACCAGCTTTCAGCTGTCAGTCAATTTTGGGGGCATGACAGCCATTCTGTTCTGGCGCAGGGTTCCTGCAGCCGATGGTCTCGCTCTGCATTTAGTCCACATCTAGAGCATGTCCAACTTGGGATGGGATCCTTCTCACCTGGCCCATAGCTGGGAATGTCCTCACCCTGGGCTTGGCTTTAGCTGCCTGCTATGTGACAGCAGCTCCTGGTGTAGAATTTAAGACTAGTGGTGAAGGGTGGTTACGATGCTCTCCTTTGGCTGTAGCGTTCCACTATAATGGTTAGCCATTGACTTTAGTGGTTTCCCTAGCAAGGCACCTTCACCGCATTCTCCCTACGACTGCCCCTGGTTTGATTTAGGGTGGGTAGGCCAGGTGAGTGCCTCAGTAGTTGTTGCTCTTCTCCTGCGCCTTGGATGCATGTATTGTTGTAGAGTTTTTCTTGCAACCTTCCACGGCATTCCCGCTAGAGGGTTTGAGTGAGAGCCTTCCTCCAAACTGGAATATTTTCCACCACCCTTTAATTGGGATTTCCAAATTGCAGCTGCAGAGCCATCACTAAATAAACTATCGCAAGCCTGGAGGGAAGGTGACCTAGGCCTTGGATCCCCAGAGATTTCCTCCTCATAGGGTTTTTTTGTCTCCTCCATTGCCTCAGGTCATAACATTTAACACAGTTGTTTCTCCTGGTTTCTTTAGGTAGGTTCCATAGTTGGATGGAGGTGAAGGATGTCCTGCCATTCCCTCTCTCCTTAGGGGAGCCCCTAATCTCAAAGCAAACGTCAGTATCATGCTATGCAAACCTGGGCAGTCATTACGTTATCCAGCTGAGCATCTCACTGCATTGTCAAACTGCCTATGCTTCTCTACTACTATGTTACAGTTACTGCTCCTATGTCACAGTTACTGCCTGCTCATATGCATTGTGTTGCCTCCTTTTTGGGATGATACTACATTTCTTTTGGGGATTCCTAAAGTACCTTCAGCCATGAGAACCATCCCGTGGCACCTCTAGAGGTGGAACCCTCTCTGAGAGTTCCTTGCCTTCGTAACCCTACAGGGTGGTAATGCCTCTGGAATAGAGAGTGCGAACGACCAAAACCAAACTAACACAGTTTCACAAGCATAACACTATACTGGCTGTGTAGGTCAGTGAATTTAAAGGCTTTGCCTGTAGTTCAGTGACCAAGCAGCCAGCCACTCCCACTTCCTGAGCTATATAAGCAGTTCCTCTCAGCCTCACTGTGAAGCATTTTTTCTTTGTCCTACCATCCTCCCCTCCTCTTCCAGTGGCAGCAGTCTCTCTCCTTAGGGGGATTCCTAAGGTACCTTTAGCCACGGGAACCATCCCGTGGCACCTCTAGGGGTGGAACACTGTCCAAGAGTTCCTTGCCTTCATACTCCTACAGGGTGGTAATTCCTCTGGAATAGAGAGTGCGAACAGCCAAAACCAAGCTAACACAGTTGCACAAGCATAACACTATACTGGCTGCATAGGCCAGTGAACAAATATGTTGCAGGTGATACCTTTTATTGTACTAACAAAATTATTTCTGAGACTAGCTTTCAAAAGATAATACTCCCTTCTTCAGGTTAGACGGCACAGGAGGCACATTGGGAAAGACATGTGACAACAAGAGAGGGCACAGCAGAGCAAGCAGTGATGCCTATGAGGGGAATAGTCTATGGTAAATAACAAAATGAGTGTAAGAAGGGGGCCCAGTCCAGCCAGGAGGAATTTGGGAGCTCCAATGTCAAACCATGGGGCATGTGAGGAGGAGGATCCTGTAAAAGCATCTATCCTAAATAGATACTTTTGCTCAGTATTTACTGAAGAGAAGGTAGGGCAGGGCCCACAGCTCAGCACCATGAATAAAGGGGGAGGGAGGTGGGCACTACTCCCTTCACAAAAGAAAGGGTCCTACAAGAGCTCGCTAAGCTCAGGGTGGACAAGGCAATGGGACCTGATGGCATACATCCCAGGGTACTTAAGGAGCTAAGGGTAGAACTAGCAGAGCCATTAGCAGAACTGTTTAGTGAGTCTCTGAGCATAGGAGAGGTCCCAGAAGACTGGAGAAGGGCTCATGCGATCCCGCTCCACAAGACTGGTAGCAGGGAGGAGGCAGGGAACTACAGACCAGTCAGTCTTACCTCAGTAGTGGGCAAGATTATGGAGGCACTCCTTAAGGAAAGGATGGTGCAACACCTGGAATCCATAGGGGCACAGGATCCAAGACAGCATAGGTTTACAAAGGGAAGATCCTGTCAAACTAATCTCATAGATTTCTTTGACTGGGTAACCAGAGTGGTGGACCAAGGGGGAGCAGTTGATGTTGTCTACCTTGACTTCAACAAAGCTTTCGACACTGTTCCACATAGAAGATTGATAAATAAGCTGGGTAGGCTCGGGGTGGGACAGAAGTTGGTCAACTGGGTGGCAAACTGGTTGACGGGCAGAAAACAGAGAGTGGTGGTAAATGGTGTACAGTCAGAAGAGATGCAAGTCACAAGTGGGGTACATCAGGGATCAGTCCTGGGGCCAGTCCTCTTCAATATCTTCATTAGTGACATTGTAGATGGACTAGAGGGTAAGGCTTGTCTGTTTGCAGATGACACCAAGATCTGCAACAGAGTAGATGATCCAGATGGAGTGGGCAGAATGAGAAGAGATCTGGATAAACTAGCAAAATGGTCAGAAGAGTGGCAACTGGGATTTAATGCAAAGAAGTGCAAGATCATGCACATAGGGAAGAGAACCCCTGAAGCCACCTATAGGCTGGGAGTGGAGTTGCTGGCAGTCACACAGGAAGAATGAGACTTGGGCATCATCATCACTGATGACCTGAAATCATCCAAGCAGACCTCTAAAGCAGAAGGTAAGGCTAGGGGGATGTTAGGGTATATTAGTAGGGGTATCACAAGTCATAAGAGGGAGATAATAATCCCTCTTTACAAGACACTGGTTAGGTCCCACCTGGAGTACTGCATGCAGTACTGGAGGCCACACCTTCAC
This sequence comes from Neoceratodus forsteri, assembly GCA_016271365.2. Classification (NCBI taxonomy): domain Eukaryota; kingdom Metazoa; phylum Chordata; order Ceratodontiformes; family Ceratodontidae; genus Neoceratodus; species Neoceratodus forsteri. The sequence goes on along the minus strand of CM057455.1, from coordinate 757,638,727 downwards.
AAGGACATTAACCAAATCGAGGCAGTCCAGAGAAGGGCAACCAAAATGGTGCAGGGACTGCATCAGAAGACATATGAGGACAGATTAATGGAGCTCAGTATGTATACCCTTGAGCAAAGGAGGGAAAGAGGTGATATGATTGAAACATTCAAACACCTTAAGGACATTAACAAGGTGAAAGAGTCTAACATGTTTAAATATAAGAAAAATAGCAGGATAAGAGGACACAGCATGAGATTAGAGGGAGGCTGATTAAGGGGGAATGTGAGGAAATTATTTTTCACAGAAAGAGTGGGGGATGCATGAAACAGCCTACCTCAGGAAGTGGTGTCTATGAATACAGTGCAGGGCTTCAAACAGGCAAAGGATAGGCATAAGGGAGCAATACAGATGAGTATGAATAGATAGGCCACTGACAGAGCAAAGGCTGATGGCACATTTATAAGGTAGAAAAAGAAATGGGCAGACTGGATGGGCCTTGCGCTCCTTATCTGCCGTCAACCTCCATGGTATGTTTCTATGTTTCTATGTTAGTCAAAAATGGTGGGAATCATCTTTAAAACAATCTCACAGTGGGCAGAAAGCAGGATACCCCTTTGTTTCTGTATAGTGCACCATGATTGGGAGGAGCATATTGTGTATGGCATCAATACATACCAAGAAATCAAGGTGATGGTCCAGCCAGACCCTGAGGAATTTAAAGGAGGCCACATCCTCAATTGCAATACCATCAAGGGCGTGGAATAGTGGGGCGGAGAGGGGAGTCTGGTAAGCCTCTGTCAGGTACCAAATGTCATGGAAACTGGATTTTTTGGGGCATTGAGAGACAGTTGGTTTGACCAGAACCAGTGCTGAATATTGTCAAAATCCAGTTGTAGCTGAGAAGTGAGGTCATGGAAAGAAGAGCCAGATGCAAAGAGCACTGTCTCATCAGCATACATTCAGTATGAGTAGACATGGAGGAACAGGCAGAAGAGAGGTTGTGCAAGAATATGAAAAGAGAATGGGGCCAGGATAAACTCTTGAGGGACACCAAAGCAGATGGGGAGTGGAGGAGGATAGGGAGTTTACAATTCAGACAGCTTGATACCTGCCCTCTAGGTAGGAGCTGAACCAACTGACTGAGGGGGAAGACAGACCTGCTACTCCAAGATTATTTAGAAGGCGGAGTGCCACAGAATTGACAACTTTAGCTAAATCAACAGTGATGGTGGAGGTGGTTAGATCCTGGGCCATAACTGAAAGGATGAAGTCAGTAAGCCAGAAGAAGGAGGTAGAAATAGAGGGTAGCATGTGAGGTGGGTGCCTGAATCTCGGCGCCATCCGAAATGGCGATACGATATGGGCAAAAGCCTGAAAAGCAAGAGGGCAGAGAGGAAGACTGGATGTGGTGGGCGACCCTAGTGACAGGATTTCGCTACGTGTACATGCGTGAGTGGGAGGGGAGCAAGCATGGCCTGGGAGGGGGGCAGAGGGGATGTAGGGGTGGTGCTGTGGTCGGCTGCAGAGCTGCGCCATGGCATCGGGGGTTGGTCTCTGCTTGCGGTGCTGGGGTTCCGGTTCAGGTCTGGGTCCAGGCGCTGCTGGCCACTTTCTTGCCCGGCCCAAAACTTTATTTTTGCTTCGTACCCCCAGCATGCACTCTCCTGGAGTTGAGAATCCTTAAGTAGGGGGGTGCGGGGGTGAAGCCCCCCATGTGGGGGTTGGGGGGCACAGCCCCCCCATACAGAAAGCAAGTATTTTCAGTCCCCAGTGCTGTTTTTCTGTGTGTCGAGGTTATCGGGGTGTCAAAATTGTTTTCACCGCTTTTCTTGCGGTCGCCCTTCCGCGGTCGCTCATCTCACATAGAACCAAAATAGAGTGGGATTTCCTGAAACCAGACTGGAAAGGGGTGAAAAAGGAGGAGTCAATGAAGGCAGAGCTACAGTTCTCTTCGGGACTCTTCTCTGAAAATGGACATGTGTCCACCTCCCCCATCTGTCCTTGCTACTTCCTGGTGATTCTTTTCTCTCTCTCCACTGTGAAGACTGAGCAGAAGAATCTGTTCAAGATGGCAGATTTTTGTTGGCCCTCTTCTGCACAGTCTCCCCTTTCCACCCTCCTAATCATCAGCATCCCTCCCACTGCTTTCCTCTTCTCATTTATGAACCTGAAGTATTGCCTCTATGAGGTACCCCTTTAGCTATCCTTTCCTCTGCCTGTACCTGTGCTCCCCTCATCACCTTTCCTGCTTCCCTCAGTTTTACTTGGTATACATCACTGCCCTCCTCCCCACTCTGTGTTCCTTATACAGTACCTCCTGAATGCCACCTTTTTTCCTTTACCACCTGGAACAGCCACTGGGATTGAGGCTGAGGTGCTGATGCGAGATGGAGGTGCTAGTCACTAGGACATTGAGGAGAATAAGTTTCTGTAGCAGGAGTCTGTGAAATGCTTTATTATATTTAAAAAAAGTTATGCCACCGTTGCCACACTGATTTTTAATTTTACAGACCTTTCCAGTGTATCTTAGAGCCCTCTGTACTTGTTTGCTGTGGTGGTGGTGGTGAAGTGGGCCAGTGCTTCCTGGCCTGCCTGGTTGGGTTGGGGTCCTAGCAGTGTGAGGAGCCACCCAACTGTGAATTAGCAGAACCCGACAGAGCCCACAGGGCCTTTGTAGCCTGGAAATAGTGGGGAGACCCGAGGATTCATTAACCCATTAACCTACAGAGATTCACAGCAAACCGCTGTTGAGAGACTATAGAAACCTCATTATATCACTATTGTAACTGCTGGTTGTGAGAGAAAGAGGCCTGATTGTGACGCGTTCTCACATATTAATTTATTTATGTGTATTGGTTGTACTATTTTTATTTTTATTTTATCTATGTTTATATATGCTGGCCCGGATATTCAAACTGCGCCATTCTGAGGCGCAAGCCCTTGCGCTGCTCAAAATAGTTACGCAGGGGTGTGGCCGGGGTGATATTCAGAGGAGTTGCGCTATTGAGCAACTCCTTTGAATATCACCCCCCCAGCCACAGCCACAAGTACCATTGCGCCATGCGCAAATTTCTGATATTCAAAAGGTGACATGCAAACGGGGCCATAATTCATGCAAGGCGCAGGGGGGGCCATTTGCATCTGATTATGGCCCCATTTGCATGCCATTAGCATGTAGGTGCACCGATCCCTGAGGACTTGCACCTGGCCGCCCTGCCAGGCAGCAGCTGTCGGGGACCGATGCACCCTGCAGCCCGATGGCGGGCAGTATGTATGCAGACACCTCCCCCCCCAAACAGCTCCTGATGCCTGATCGTGGGCAGTATGTATGCAGACACCTCCCCCAAACAGCTCCGATGCCCGATCGCGGGCAGTATGTATCTGAACACATCCCCCAAACAGCTCGATGCCCGATCGTGGGCAGTATATATCAAGACACCCCAAGTGCCCGATCATGGGCAGAACGTGAATCAACCCCTAGTGCCCGATCGCGGGCAGAATGAAAAGCCCCCAACCCGAATATCTCCCTGATGGTCCAGTGGACAGTAATGCCCGATCACGGGCAGAATTTCCAGTGACAACCCCCAAACATCTCCCTGGTGTCTAGTGTCCCCCACCCCACCCACCCATGAAGCCCCTCCACCCCGCTCCCCAGCAGCCAGCAGGCGGCAGCATCCCACCCGCCTGCCGCCCGCCGCCCGCCGACTGACTGTCCGGTAGGGCTGCACGCCCAGTGGTGCAGAGCTAGAGCCAATGGGCGTGCATCCCATACCGTACATGACAGTCCAGATTTGTGAATGAACATCATTCACAAATCATTCCAAAAATGGATGAAGCACAGGCTTGGTTTCTCCCAGGTTATTCCACAGTGGACCAGTGCTATGTGCTATCTCATTTGATGTACACACACACACACACACACACACACACACACACACACACACACACACACACACACACACACACACACACACACACACACACACACACACACACACACACACACACACACACACACACACACACACACACACACACACACACACACACACACACACACACTGCAGTGTCAGTGGCACAGTAGGTAGCACACTTGCCTCTGAGGCCGGTAGATCAGAGGACTGTGGGTTCAGTTCCCACATCTGTAGTGCAGCATGAGAGGGGTGCTGTCTTTCAGATGAGATGTTAAACCAAAGGTCCCATCTGCCTGGATTGGTGGTAGTTCAGGTGGATGGTAAAGATGCCATGGCACTTATTGAAAAGAGTAGGGGAATTTCCCTGGTATCCTGGCCAAATTTCCCTCATTCACTAAAAAATACCACCAACAGCTTAATCTGGTTCAAGGTCAGTTGGCATTCATCTGTATCCCCCTCCCCCGGGTTGTGCTTAAAAATAGGCAGGATTTGTCTAGTGCACTTACCTGGTCAACAATAAATAAATAAATAAATATATATATAAATACTATTGTATTTTTGTTGACCTCAAGTCAGCTTTCTATAAGGTTAAAAGAGATAAGTTATGGAAAGTTTTGTTTGATTATGGATTGGTTCTTGCCAGTATAAAATTTATATCACTTATGTATAATAGGAATAGGACTAATGTACGATATAACAAAGAGGGTGGATTAACAGATAAGTTTGATTTGAGTATAGGTTTAAGACAGGGTTGTACCCTCTCACCTATTCTATTGAACATATTTTTGAATAGAGTTTTGGAAAATCTATATGATAAGGAATTTCATATGCCAAGAATGGGCAAAAGGTTTTGCCCATTCTTGGCATATGCCGATGACATTGTTTTGATGGCTACGAGTTATATGGGTATTAAAAGAATCTTTGAAAAATTTAGAATATGTTGCTTGGAAGCTGATTTGGAAATAAATATGGAAAAGACTAAATACATGATTTGTAACAGGACATTGATCAAAAGAGGGAAAGATATCAAAATGAGGGGGGATAAATATGAAATAGAGACCGTAAGACAGTTTTGTTATTTGGGCATAGAGTTCTCTTATAATTTAAATGAAATGAGCATAAGAAAAATGTTAATCAAAAAATTAATAGATTTATCCCAGCAATTAGATGATTTGCACATAGATATGGAGGGTATTTGACTAGAGGTATTATGAGGGCTATAAATGCGAAAATTAAGAGTAGAATAACTTATGGGGCTGAAATCTGGGGATGCGGGGAAGTTGCACAATTAGAAATCCCACTGAACAAATTTTATAAAAAGTGTGTGGGCTTACCTAAGGAAGCACCTTCAACTTTAGTAAGAAGAGAACTGGGACAAACTTCTGTTTGTTGCCAGATTGCACAGAAAATGGTTTTGTACTGGTTTAAAATTTACAATATGAATGAAATGAGGTTACCAAGAATGTCTAGAAGAAGCTATAGCATATAACGATGATGGATTTTTATGTTCTAGTATGGACATTTTAGAAAATGTAGTTAAACCATTGGGCATGTTGGATAATGTGATACTGAAGAATATAAACCTATAGAGGAAATAAATGGGGAAATTAAACACAGAAAAAAAATATCTACATACAAAGAGATGTTGATTTGAGTAAGGGGTGTAAAATAAGTAACTGGTTAGTAGAAAATAAAAGAAGAGAATTTGGAATGGAACCATATTTAAATATAATTAAAGAGCTTAATAAAAGGAAAAGCTTTACTAGGCTACAATTTGAGTATCACAATTCCCAATGCTTGAATGGAATATATGAAAAATCAAGTACAATAAATTGTAAATGTGGTCTTGGTATAGATAATAACTTGCATTTAATAATAGTATGTCCCTTGTATGAGATTTTCAGACAACAATTATTGGGAAATATATTATCCCAGTTAAATATGGAGCCTAGATACCAATTGAATTATTTGTTGAAGACTGATAATTTGGAGATTTTAAAAAAGGTGGCAAAGTTCTGTAATATCATAGAACAAAGGAAATATAATTTAAGATGATAAATGCTAACCACTAAAGAAACTGCTTGATCTTTGGAAACAAAGACTTTTATGTAATAAGTATAGCCAAAGTTTTATAATGGTCATATTGTATACGAAAGTGTATTTTATTCATATGAAATATTTGTAATTATTGTATGTTTTGTAATGGTCCTTGAGTCTTAACAAATAAATGAATCTGAATCCTTCACCACCTTGGCCACTTTGCTAGAAAACAATAGCAGTCTCTTTTTCCTTCAGCTTTTTACTCACTTCTTTCACACAGAGACTGGTCATCTTAATTATGCCATCCATTATTTTCCCCCATTATGCACAGTCCAAGTGGAGCCACGGGTGTAGGAGTGGGTGTGGGGAATGGCACCAGAGCAGTGCAGGGTGAATTCGGGGCCGACAAGGAAAGCACAGGATGAGAGGAGAGACTAGCACTAGGAGGAAGGAGCAACGGGGGTCCTGGTCATATCAGGTGAAGCCCGGTGAGAAAGTGGAAGCGGATGCCCTGAGGTAAGTGATTTATTTCTTGTCTGAACTGCTGAGGGTAGTGTTTTATTTCTGGATTGAACTACTTGTGTACATTTTTGTTTTCTGTAAGCAAACCAAAAAAGAGCTTACAGTGCTGGTTTCTGTGTACTGCTGGTGTGGGGAGCTGGAGAAGCACGGAGCAAACTGAGCAAGGCAGTGGAAGCACAGAACAAATACCCTACCCACCTCCCCATCCCACCGAGCTATCTGCCTTTTTAGGGAGGTGCTGGGACTGGATTGGTGGTCAGAACACAGTGGTGCAACCGTATGACTGTTTACCCTTGACAGTCAGATGGAAGGGCAAGGGTTAGAAGATAGCATGGTTAGCCCCAGTAAGGGGGAAAATTCCAGGGTCTGGGGCAGGTAGTATGAAGCGGGGGCAAGATAGAAGGGTGGTAGAGAGTCAGGTAAGGTAATGGGAAGGTAGTAGGCTGCAACAACTGGGGAGCATCTATCTTTTTAGGAATCGCATGGAGAGCAGGGGGATGGCTGGTGTGCAGGCAACTTAAACAGCTCATGGAATAGAATATAAGGTTAAGGGCAGAGATAAATGGAGGGAGCAGAATGGGGGAACAGTCCTGGGCAGGGGGCACAGGGGAGTGCCCCAAATGATTGCAGGCAGCTTTGACCAAGAGGGAAGGGGGAAGGGGTATATGGACCAATTCTGCTGCCTCATAAACCACGTGTACAGATGAAGAGGGGTGGAGGAGGATAGGGAATAGGGTCTGGAATAGCTCTAAAGCAGGTATCAAATGCAGGTCTCACAGTAGCATATCAGAGAGGACTCAGAGTGTGGGGAGGAGTCACACAGCAGATTCTCAGTGATGACAACACTGGAGGAGATGAAGCAGAAAGACCCCTTAGTCAAGGCTAGAGAGGAGGGGATTACTCACAACCCAGAGGGCACTAGTAGGGTGACTAATGGGGAAGGGCTGCAATGGGTAAGGATAAGGGGGCAGGAGCTAGGGTACTGTACAGGGGGACAGTAGCTAAAGGAAAGTGAAGGGGTTATGAGGTGATAAGGGGAGGAATACTAACATACTAAAATGCCAGCAAAATAGGCCTAACAGTCTTTTGTGTCTGCTCATTTGGTCAGCCCCCACCCTGCAAGCTGACCTTGCTGCCCCCCTCATCCTTTTCCCTTCCCAGTCCCTGATATTCCCACTGCACAGGACTTTGCATCCAGAACCCTTCCCCTGTACCTGTCCCAGCCCCTCTTGAACCCATCCACCATCTCTGCCTCCACCAGCTCCCTGGGCAGCGCATTCCATGGCTCCACCACCCTCTCAGAGAAGTAGCACCTCCTCCTTTCTCTCCTGAATCTTCCCTCCTCCAGCTTCCACCCATGCCTTCTAGTTTTCCCCCCTTCCTTCAGAGCACCTTGACTGCTTCTCCCCTATTTAATCCCTTCATGTACTTGAAGACCTCTATCATGTCCCTCCGGTCCCTTCTTTCTTCCAATGTGTGCATATTTTGCTCTTCAAGCCTCTCCCCATAGGTCCTGTACCCCAAGCCCCAGATCATTTTGGTTGCCCTCCTCTGGACCCTCTCCAGGAATTCAATGTCCCTCTTTAAGTGTGGCTCCAAAACTGCATGCAGTACTTGAGGTGCAGCCTCACCAAGCAGTTATACAGGGGGAGTTTCACTTCCCTTCTTCTGGAAGTGATCCCCTAGCGATGCATCCCAGCATCCTGTTGATCTTGGCCGCTGCCCTCCTACAAGTCTCAGAATTGTTCATCTTGACATTCACCAGCACCCCCAGGTCCCTCTCAGCCATTGAGACTTGTAGCATCGCCCCCCAGGGTATACCCTTGGCCTGGGTTTCTGGCTCCCAGATGCAGTACCTTGCATTTCCCTGCTTTAAACCTTAGCTTCCACTTTCTAGACCACCTTTCCAGAGCCTCCAGGTCACCCTGTAGGGCCACCTTCCCCTCCTCCCCATTCATGACCGCCCCCAGTTTTGAGTCATCCACAAAGAAACTCATCTCACTCCTGATACCCTTCCTTATGTCAGAGACATAGGCATTGAACAAGAGGGGCCCAAGGACTGATCCCTGAGGGACCCCACTAATGACCCTCCTTGGGGATGAGACGATCCCTCCAACCACAACCCTCTGGGTCCGGTCCTGGAGCCAATTGCCTATCCATCTGATCATCTGGTTCCCCACTCCATTTCTCCTAGCTTATTCAAAAGGCCCCCGTGAGGAACAGAGTCAAACACATTGCTGAAGTCAAGATAGAGGATGTCCACTGGTCTACCCAGGTCCAAGGCTCTCGTCACCCAGTCATAGAACTCCACAAGGTTTGTCTGACATGATTTCCCTGGGATGAATCCATGCTGTTTATCGTCCAGGCACCCTGACTTTTCCAGGTCCCCCCCAGCCTCTCCTTGACAATGCCCTCCATCACCTAGCCCACCATCAATGTCAGGCTGACAGTCCTGTAATTCCCTGCCACCTCCCTTGATCCCCCCTTGTAGATAGGCACTATATGCACCACCTTCCAGTCCTGGGGCACCCACCCTGTCCTCAAAGAGATGCTGAAAAGCTCCACCAGGGGTTTCACCAGGACATCTGCCAGTTCCTTCAGCACTATGGGATGTAATTTATCTGGCCCCGGTGCTTTCTCCATCTTAACGGACTTGAGGGCTTCCCTCACTCTCTCTGCCATGATTTCCACCTCTGCTACCTCGTCCCCCTGCCTTGCCTTCCCCCCTCCTGCCAGTGATGGCCGATCCTCTCCCCAGACCCGACGATTGGCAAGGGTCCCCCCCTCAGTTTTACCATCTCCTCCCATGTATGATGCAGCCCCCCCCATTTTTCTTGGTGAAAACTGAGTCAAAGTACTACTTATTTAGTACCTGCCTCCCCCCAGATCTTGTGCCCATCCCTCCCTGTTTTAATCCTGCTAATCTGCCCCTTCACCCTTCGTTTTTCCCCCAATGTATCTAAAGAACCCTTATTCCTCTCCCAAGTTCCCTGGCCAGGTTCTGCTCCTTCCTTGCCTTAGCCACCCTCACTACCCTAGTGGCCCTTCTGGCCATCAGCTCATACTCCCCTCTAACCCTTTCACTCCTTGAGCACTTGAAATGCCTATAAGCTGCCTTCTTTCCCCTTACCACCTCCTGAACCTCCCTGGTCCACCAGCAGGGTTTACGGGCCCTACCACATTTTTGTCTTACTCTTGCATAGGTGCTGGTAGCATTCTGCACCCCCCTCCTGATGATTTCCCACCTACTATTAGCGTCCATGTCTGGCCCAATCCCATCCAAATGCTTCTTAAGGATCCTTCCCATTTCCTTGAAATCCGCCCCCCTGAAGTTGGTTACCTCCGTCTTTGTGCAGCCTTCTACCCCTCCTAGGTCCAGGCAGAACCAGACTGTGGTATGGTCGCTTCCCGCCAACGGGTCCCTTACCTCCAGCCCCCAATCTGGTCACTGTCTGCCAGGACCACATCCAGTATCTGTGCCTCCCTGGTCGGTTCCCCCACCTGCTGAGTTAGGAACTCATCCTGAAAGACATCCAACAACCTCTGTTCCCTGGCCACCAAGGATGTCAAAGTCTCCCAGTCTGTTCCTGGCATGTTTAAGTCCTGCAACACCACCACCCTTCCCCTGCCCAATTTGCAGTGTCTCCCAACATCTGCCACGAGACTCTCCTCCAGCTCCTCCGCCAGCACAGGGGGTCTATATACCACTCCTATTTTTACTCTCTTGCCCCCATTTGTTATCAAGGTGACCCAAATTGCCTCCACAGTTCCCTCCACCTCCTCCACTCCTCCTATGCCAATGCAGTTTTTGACTATTATTGCTACCCCTCCTCCCCTTCCCTCCCCCCTGTCCTTCCTGAACATGGTGTAACCCTCCAGGTTCAGGTCCCAGTCGTGCCCTGCGGTGGCCCAGGTCTCAGTGACCACTGCCACATCCACCTCTCCCTCAGTTAGCATCACCTGGAGCTCAGGCATTTTATTGCCCAGCTCCTGGCATTTACCAAGACTACCTTCTACCCTTTCCCTTTAGTTCCATTTCCCCTGCTTGCGTTCCCATGGGGATTCCATCTTCCCCCAGTCAGCACCTTAACAGTCGGCCTTTTCCCACATTCTTCCAGCTCCCAAGGGGGGTGGAGACTGAGTACCTCCTTTATCGAACCCCCCTCGACAGCCTTCTCTCCCATCCCTCCCTTCATAGTTTAAACCCCACCTTCACCAACGAACCCTCTATTTTCAACTTAAGGTTCCTCCCTCCAAATTGAGATGGAGCCTATCTGTAGCATATAGCCCTTATCCTCCCAGGTCTCCCCCAATCCCCATCAACCCATACCCTCTGGCCCCACACCACTCCCTGAGCCACTGGTTTATCTCCCTAATCTTCCTCTTGTGTTCCCCACTAGCCCTTGGTACCGGAAGGATTTCCGAGAAGGAAATCATGCATTCTATGTCATGACAGACCCTGGCAAGCTCCCTGAACTTTGCCTGTATCTCTAACTCATTATTTCTCTCAATGTCATTGGTACCCAGGTGGACCAGTATATCCAGGGAACCTCCACAATCCTTTGCCAGCTGATATACCTCATGCTTGGCCCTGTGCACCGTTACTGCAGGGAAGCATTTTGTTCTAACCGGGCAGGCTTCCCCCTGCCTATCCCATTTGATACCCCTGATTATGGAATCAACCAACAGGATCACTCTAACCACCCCTTTTCCTCCATCCCCCCCCTCCATGTCTCTCATCCTTTCTACCGGCCCCTTCCCACAGCTGGCTCCTTGCTCCTCCCCCTATCTAGGTGCCCCCTGCCACCCCTCCTTATTTACCCTGGCCACCCTCCCTCTGATCCTATGCCTCCTTCTCCCGAGTATCCTTTTGTACCCCACTATCCCCCCATCGCTGCTCGTGACTGGTCCTTCCCCCCCATCTGTTAAACTTGCCTGGCTCGTCTTCCCTTCCTTCCTGTCTCCGTTCAGCCCCTCCTTGCCTGTCGTGCTCCCCTGGCATAAACCCTCAGCTGCCTTTACTGTATCATCCTTGTACTTCTGGTCCCTCTCCTTGCCCTTTCCTCCCAACTGGTCCTTCTCCTTGCACTTTCCTCTCTCTACCCCCTCCTCCTCCTGCTCTGATCCACTGCTCCCCCTATTTTCCCACATTCCAAGTTCCCCACTGTTCTTCCTGCTATGTGGCCCCTGCCTCCTGCCCTCCACTCCCTTTCCATCTCCAACCGCCCCTGTTATGGCTACATCACCCCACCTCATCCTCAAGCAGAAGAAGAGAATTGAAGCAGTTACTGAGCTTAAGGTCTGATCCACCTCCCCCCCTTGCTTCCTTCTGTCCTGCCCCAGCCATCTGCCTACTTTCCTGAGAATGTCCTCCCTTTGCTCCCCCGTGAGGGTCCCCAGATACCTGCCTGCTTACTTGGTAGTGTCCTCCTTTTGGGCCCCCTCTGTCAGGGTCCCTATGTGACCCCAGAGTACTCTCCTGCACTCCTTTCCCTATGCCCCTGCCCCTAGTGCTTGGTGCAACCCTTTGGAAGAGCTCCTGCCCTATTCCTCAACCATACCTCCCCCCTCCCTCCAGCTGTCTCCTAATCCCCTCAACCTCCTCCCTAAGCTGTGCCAGCTCGTGGCACACTGGGCAACCACCGAACTTCCAAGCCCAGTCCAGTATCCTGGCCGCCCCACACGCTGTCCACCCACCACCCTCCAAAAGATGCCGGCCTTAACGACGTGTGGTCCCATCCCCCTCCAAGTAGGTTTCCTTGGGTGAACTACCAGGTTCCCCACTAGTCCAAGTTACATCCCTACCCACTAATCAGGTCACCCACTAATCCTAGATACAGTCCCACAGAAACCAGGTACCCCTGTTACTAGGTGCAGTACTACACAGTAAACTTATATGGGAAGTGTGCAACTCCCTAAGTTCCTCTCTTTCAGCTTTTAAACCCAGCCCCCAGTGGCTAGAACTGCAGCCTGAAGCCTTTTCCTCCAATTGCAGGGCAGGAGTTCCCTATAAATTAGCCTAGCTCTGGGGAGGGAGGGAGGGGTGGGGAGGGTGGGACTAGGGCCTACACCCAACTCTCATGGGAGTGTATCAGCCCTGTGACTGCCCCTCACTGCACCTCCTAGCACTACCAGCTAAGACAAATCTTTCAAGTCTACTTCCTCACAGCATCCAGCTAGAAGCTTCTTTCCCCCATTCACCTCTAACTGAAGACTGACTGAGTTAAGATTCCCACCTTACTTTCAAACAGCACTAATCCCCTGTAATATGATGCCTGCACTTACAGTCCAGACATCAGCTTTTAAAGACACACACACACACACACCAAATAGTCTGCTAGAAACAAACAGAAAACCAGCTAAGAAAATCTTTCAAGTCCACTTACTCTAACAGCCTCCTGCTTTTAAACACCCACAAATACCAAATTGTCTGCTGGAAACACACAGAAAACCAGCTAAGACAAATGTTTCAAGTCTACTTCCTCACAGCATCCAGCTAGAAGCTTCTTTCCCCATTCACCTCTAACTGAATACATCATGGGGAAGAGGCAGGTGGAGCCAAGGGGGAAACAGTGAGGAAACCAGGGGAGAATGGGGAGGGTGAGGGCAGGACAGAGTCAGGGGTGGAAGGGGGAACAGCTGCATTGCAATTGGGAACAGAAAACCTGGCAGGAAGGGATAAGGGATGGCAGGGCAAGTAGAACAAGGAGGCAACGGTAGGATCCTGGTGCTAGGGGATTAAATTCTGAAAGGGATCAGATGGGGTAGCAAGGGGGAGAGGCATAGTAGAATATGGGTGGAGGTCATGCCCTGCATGACAGCAGAGAAAGTGGGACAATCCATTCTGAAGTATGCTAGGAGGGGTAGGGAGAAACCTCACATAGTTCTGCATTTGGGAACTAATGACCAGACGGGTAATACAGTAGATGTAGTCCAGGGGAGGTTTGAGGAGCTGGAGCAGATTTGTGAGGAGGTGGGAAGATCAGTAACCTCACCGGTGCTTCCTGTACCCAGGGTGAGCACAGCAAGGAAGCTGAAGATAGAGAAATTCAACACATGGCTAAGGGAATGGTGTCCATCCAATGGGTATGGGCTGGTGGAGGTGGGTGGGAAAAGACATGAGAGGGCAAGGATCTCTACGTCAGGGACAGGCTTCACTTGAGTGGGGAAGGAAGGAAGGTCTTGAAGCAGAAACTGAAGGCATGCTTAGCAAGTAATGAGAATTTAAACTAGAAGTGGGGGGTGGCACATGGGCAGAAGTCCAACAGGATTTACAGGCAGGGAAGCCAAATAAGCTTACCCCCAAGGCTGGCAGAAGGGGACTTAGGGAGAGGTCAGGAGGGCGTACCAAAAAAGGGAAGCAAGTGGGGGGTGAAGGAAGCAAAATGGAGGGTGGAAACCTTGAACGCTAGGAGTCTAGGGAATAAAATGGCAGAGTTACAGGCTCTCGTGACAGATGGGAAGGTGGACATGGCAGCCATAACCGAGACATGGGCCACCCACTACTATGACTGGGACCTGGCAGTGCCAGGATATAGGATATTTCAGAGGGACAGGGTAAAAGGAAAAGGAGGGGGTGGCATTGTATGTGAGGCAGGGTCTGAAGTGTGTCAGGGAGGAAGTGGAGGAGGGCAACACAGAGTCATTATGGGAGCTGTTCCATGACTCCAAAGATAGGACCCTCAGGATTGGAGTGGTGTACAGGTCACCCTCTCATTCTGAGGAGTTGCAAAGGGATCTAACAGGGCAGATCAGAAGGACTTGTGGAAGGGGCAGTACGGTGATTGTAGGAGACTTCAACCTGCCAGTGGTGGATTGGGGTACCCCTGCCACCACAAATAGGAGGGAGCAGGAACTTCTGGACACCTTCCAGGATAGCTTCTGTTGCAGATGGGCAATGAGCCAATCAGGTTAGGGAACACCATTGACCTTGTGCTAGCAAATGGTGAGACTGTGAGTAGTGTTGCTCGGATAGTATCCTAGAAATCAGGATACCAACAGATACCTCCAATTTGGCCAGATAGTTGCTGTGGTAGGATAGTAGTGCTATCTGATCATGGATTCTGTCAGCTAGGATACCTGGATCCTAACCAGGATACATCACTGTCTGGCCCCAGATCCTAACTATCTGCCCTAGGATCCATGGATCCTAACCAGGATACCTGGATCCTAACTAGGATCCATCACTACCTGACCCTGGATCCTGCATCTGTCTTTGGCAGAATATCTGGTAGGATCCAAGTCAGGATACCAGCACTATCTGACAGATAGTGGTAGGATCCACAAAAGCACTATCTGAGCAACACTGTTTGTGAGGGAGCTGAGGGGTGGAGGAGCCACTGACAGGGAGTGACCACCACTCGGTGTGGTTTGAGATAAACATGGGGAAAGAGGGAGTAGGATCATCCACAAGGGTGCTAGACTTCAGAAGGGCTGACTTCAGGAGAATGAGGGAATTAGTACAGGGGTACCTGGCCAGGATCAGTCCAGATATGGACACTAATCAGAGGTGGAAGGTGATTAAAAATGGTATTGAGGAAGCAACTGCAACATGTACAAGGGTGCAGAGTAAGAGGGTGACGGTCAATGAGCCTAGCTGGGTAAGCAGGGGGATAGTGGAGACAGTAAGAAGGGAAAAGAGCCGCCTTCAGAAGGCACAAAACAGAGAGAGGACAGAGAAGAATACCTGAGGGAGTTAAGGGCGGTGACAAGGGCAGTCAGGGCAGCCAAGGCGTCCTGGGAACTCAGGCTAGCACAGGGCATTAAGGCTGGGGAGAAGGACTTCTTCATGTATATCAGGGAGAAAAGGAGCTGCAAAGACCAAATTGTGAGGATTAAAAGGGAGGAGGGGTGGGTGAAGAATAGGCAGAACAGGAAGAAGCATCAAATGAGTACTTCTACTCAGTTTTTACTATAGAGAAGGGGTAGCAGTACCCAGGGGGGATGAGGGTGGGCACTGGAGTGGAGGAGGAAACGGACTGGGAAATCCCAGTGGGCAGGGTACTGGAGGGCTTGAAGGCACTGAGGGTGGACAAGGCACCAGGGCCAGATGAGACACACCCCTGGGTCCTGAGGGAGCTACCCGAAGTCCCTCAATGATCGGTGCTTGGCCCAGTATTCTTCCCCATATTCCTAAATGACACGTCAGTATGTACAACATCATCCATACATATGTACACTGACGACACCGTTCTATTCACCTCCGGCCACACCCCTTCCAGTGTAGAATCCAGACATCAATTGGACTTCGACAAGCTCCAATAGTGGCTTAGCACTCACCAACTTTCCCTAAATGCCAAAAAGAACTAACTTGGCTCAGGTAGTTCAGGTCAGGTGTCTTTCTGTTGCTGGTAATTTCTGGAGGTTCTGAAGTTACCCTCAGCTAGGATTACATTCCAGGTACTTGTGTTACATTCTTGTTTGTTCTTCCTCCTTGCAGAAGTTCCTGGATTTAACACAGTCGTTTTTGTGATTCATGTTGTGAGTTTTGGATTTATATTTCAACTGGCAGTGCTAGCAACCTTCTGGAAGCTTTTGTTTTTCCCCCTCAGCTAGGCTCAGTTTTCAGCTAATTGTGTTTAAATACCTGTGAGTTCTCTCATATAGCAAGAGGGCTGCTGAAGTAGAACTAGCTTGGCTCAGGTAGTTCAGGTGTCTTTTTGTTGCTGGTACTTTCTGCAGGTTTCTGAAGCTACCCTCAGCTAGGATCACATTCCGTGGACCGTAGAAATGCAGCTGGGACAGTCTTTGTTGACCTCTCCAAAGCCTTTGACCTGGTCAGTCACTCGCTCCTCCTCTCCAGATTGCATCACCTTGGCTGCTCTCTGGAAGTCACCACCTGGTTCAGAAGCTACCTTACAGGGTGCTCCCAGTTTGTGTGCATTGGCCCGGCCCGCTTGCCCACCCTGCCTGCCTCTACTGGGGTCCCCCAAGGCTCTGTCCTGGGACCCATCCTTTTCTCCTTATTCATTAACTCCCTTCCAGCTGATAGTCTCAACTGTCACTTAATCCTTTAAGCCGATAACCTCATACTCTTCTCCAGCGGAAAGTCTCCTACCCTCATCTCCGCAGCCCTCTCACAAAACTACACCACAGCCCACAACTGGTTCTCTGACGACCTTCTTCTGGTAAATGCCAAAAAAACAAAAACAATGTTGTTCGGATCTAAGCCCTTCCTAACTAAATGCAAATCTAACCCACCCCTAATCATTACGTCTCCTGATGGCGATGCCCTAGAGGATTTCAAACACTTCTAATATCTAGGAGTTGTGCTTGACCCTTCCCTTTCCTTTACAGAGCAGATAAACATCCTGGTTCTAAGACTTCACCAAAAACTAGGGGCTGCCTACAGATACCGGCAATACCTCACCCCTGAGGCCCGTCATGCCACCATCCAGGGAAATCTGCTACCTATCCTGGACTACTGCTGTCCCATCTACTCCAGGACCTCCACATCCACCATGGCAAAACTATCAGTAGTATACAACAGTGCCTGCCGCTTCTCCCTGCTGGCCCCTTTCTCCATGCACCACTGTACGCTCTACACTCTACACTACACTGGGGTGGCTCCCACCACAAGCCTGCTTTAGAAACATAGAAACATAGAAGTTGACTGCAGATAAGGACCGCAAGGTCCATCCAGTCTGCCCATATCTTTTTCAGCCTTATGAATGTGCCATCGGCCTTTGCTGTCAATGGCCTATCTATTCATACTAAGCTGTTTTGCTCCCTTATGCCTATCCCATGCCTGTTTGAAGCCCTGCAATGTATTCATATCCACCATTTCCTGAGGTAGGCCATTCCGTGCATCCACCACACTTTCTCTGAAAAAGAACTTCCTCACATTACCCTTAATTGGCCTCCCTCTAATCTCATGCTGTGTCTTCTTGTCCTGCTATTTTTCTTATATTGAAACGTTAGACTCTTTCACCTTGTTAATGCCCTTAAGGTGTTTGAATGTTTTGATCATATCACCTCTTTCCCTCCTTTGCTCTAGGGTATACATATTGAGCTCCGTTAATCTGTCATCATATGTTTTCTGATGCAGTCCCTGCACCATTTTGGTTTCCCTTCTCTGGACTGCCTCAACTTGGTTAATGTCCTTGTGAAAGTGTGGCCTCCAGTACTGCATGCTAATAGCTTGGCAGAAGACACCAGAGGAAAGGACTGCTGTGTGACTGAACTTCTCTGCTGGGACTAAAGTAGAAGAACTTTTGTATTTGGACCTTTAATTTAGGGTAAAAAAACTAACATACAAAACAAAAAAAAAAAGTGTGTGTTTGGGTTAACTGAACTGAATGGGTAACTGAAAAGTCATCTAGGTGTAAATCTCAGGTGACTGAAAGGACTTAACTGCTGTGAGGTTTAAATTACTTGTAGAAAGATCTGGTAAGTAGTGGGAGTGGCTTAGCTAGAAGGAAGCTACATTTAAAGACTGCCTTAGAAAGATTCTGCTAATAGCTTGGCAGAAGACACCAGTGTAAAGGACTGCTGTGTGACTGAACTTCTCTACTGGGACTAAAGTAGAAGAACTTTTGTATTTGGACCTCTAATTTAGGGTAAAAAAACTAACATACAAAAACAAAAAAAAAGTTTGTGTTTGGGTTAACTGAACTGAATGGGTAACTGAAAAGTCATCTAGGTGTAAATCTCAGGTGACTGAAAGGACTTAACTGCTGTGAGGTTTAAATTACTTGTAGAAAGATCTGGTAAGAATAGGGGTGGCTTGCTAGAGGAAGCTACATTTAAAGACTGCCTTAGAAAGATTCTGCTAATAGCTTGGCAGAAGACACCAGGAGAAAGGACTGCTGTGTGACTGAACTTCTCTACTGGGACTATATTGCCCTTCTTCCCTCCCCTCCACCCCCACCCAAAGCTAGTTCTATTTTTATAGGCACAGGATTTGACTGACAACAGGAACTTCCTGTTTAGGGGCAGGAAGTGAGTGATCACAGAACCACCAAGGACCCACCATCCTAGAAGGGCAAGAGTAGCTCTCCAGCCCCCTCTAGCTGCTGGAGGTCTGCCTCTGAACAAGTAAGTGGTCTACTGAAATATAGGATATTCTTGTCTCAGAACAGGACAATCAGGAGCTTAAAGTGCACACAGGCAGAAAGTAAGGAGAGAGAGAAAAAAACAGGCGAAGAGTAAGGATTGCAAACAGTTAAGGGGTCAGAAATAAGACATGATTGAGTGGTGCAGTGCAGTGGCTGTGGAGCAGCAGTCTTCCGGGAGATATTCTGGAGGATGCGGTGTTGTCCCATCTGCAGGCACCTCTCTGGGCTGAGGGAGGAGGTTGCTCATCTCCAGGCTGAGTTGGCCAGGATTTGTGGGACCTCCTCTTTTCATCCAGGGACCACCAGTGCCACTGCCGTTGCCTCAGAGGTTGCCAAGAAAGAGGAGCAGTTGGACCACAGTGGGCTCAGGGAGGGTGATGGTGGTGGAACAGAGGCACATCCCTCCAGTTGTACTTCTCCACAATTCCTATGCCATTCTGGCAAAGTGTGGTTCCTCTATGGAGGCACCTACAGTGGAGACCAGGGAGGATGCTGGGAACCTCCACAAAGGAGACCCACAGGAGGGTGGTAGGGGACTCTGCAGGGGAAGGAAACAACTCCTGGTGGGGGACTCCATTGTTAGGAAGGTAGAACTGGGCAAGGAGAGGGAGAGGAGGTAAGGTGTCTGCCTGGCGCCATGGCTTGAGGACAGGGAGCAGATCCTCAGGATTGCTGAGCAGCTGCACAGGGAGGGAGCTGGATGTCATTGTCCACCTAGGGACAAATGACCTGGCTAGAAAGGGATTAGAGAAATGCAGGAAGAGTTTGTGGAATTGGGGAGGGTCTTAGTCAAGTATACGCCGCGGTAACCTTCTCGAGGTGCTACCTACCTATGGCATAGGAGAGGCTAGGTGTTCCGCTAATGGGATTCTAATCAGTGGTTGAAAACTGGTGTGAGCCCAGGATTTGGCTTCATTGGGGACTGGGGTCCACCTGGAGTGATGCAAGCCTATACTGGCATGATGGGCTGCATCTGTCCGGGATGGGAACCAGGATCCTAGGTGATAGGTTTAAATGCTTCATTGGCAAGCTTTAAACTAGCCAAGGGAGGCACTGGAAAGGAGCAGGAAAATCCTAGCCTCCCCCAAACAATCACAGTAGTAAGTGTGGCAAACACCAACATGGAGGTGTCAATAGGGAGAGAAGGCAGGGTAAATGGAGAAAGTGACAAAGGCAGAAAAGGACAGAGATGGGCAAGGGGTAAGGCCATCAAGAAATGGAGGGTAATGGTACCAATGCCCGTAGTCTGGGCAACAGGCTCCCTGAGCTGGTGGCCTTAATGGAAGAGGGATGCCTGGATATACGTAGCAGTCACAGAAACATGGTACACAGAGAACCATGACTGGGATGTTAACATACCAGGTACATAACCTACAGGAGAGACAGGCAGGGAGAAGAGGGGAGGAGTAGCTCTCATGTAAAGGAAGGGAAAAAGCAACTGAACAAAAGAGTAAACAGGGAGGAGAGGAGGCACTGTGGGTCACCCTGGAGACTGGAAAGGCACCACAATCCGCACAGGGGTTGTATACAGACCCCATGTCAGGGAAGGGAATGGACAAGGATATGATGGAAGGCATTCTTAGAATGGCAGAGAAAGGGAGATACTGTTGATGGGAGACCTGAACATGCCAGATGTTAACTGGAGCATATTTGCTGCAGCCACATCCAAGAGCAGGGCCATTCTTGGCGCCCTACAGGTGGCAGGCATTAGACAGCTAGTTTCGAACCCACTCATGAGGGAGCAATCTTAGACCTCATACTCTCAAACGGGGCAGTGAGAGGATCTCTGATCTAGAAGTAGGTTGCCATCTGGGGACAAGTGACCATCAAACAGTGTGGTTCACGTTAAACTCAGCTACAGAGTCAAGCCATACAAAAGTGAGGGTACTGGACTTTAGGAGGGCTGACTTTGTAAGATGGAGAGTGCCTCAGAAAGCACTAGCAAACAGGCTAGAAGGAGGTGTGGAGCAACAATGGGGAATTATCAAACTGCCATCACAGAGGCAACAAGCCTTGTGTGTGAAGCGAATAAACAAATCAAATGAAAGAAAAAGCCACTATGGTTCTCAAGAGAGGTGGCTGTGACAGTCAGGAAGAAAAGATAGCATTCGGAAGTATAAGGAAACACTGAAAGAGCTGGACAGAGAGCTGTACCAGTTAAGGCGAAAAGAAGCAGGAGAGAAGTCAGAATAGCAAAATGGCCCAAACTGAGGAAAAGATAGCCAACTCAGTTAAGAAGGGGATAAAACCTTTATAGGTACATCAGCGAGCGTAGAAGACAAGGGAGGGATAGTGAGGCTGAATAGAATGAACGTGGTGGGCAGAGGGGACAGTGAAAAGCAGGAATACTGAACGAATATTTCTGCTCAGTATTCACAAAAAGAGGAGGAAAGTGCCTAATCCAATTAACAGAAGCACTCTTGATAGGGGGGTCGATCCCAGTCCTTTCACAGAAGAAAGGTTCTGCAAGAACTCCTAAAACTGAAGGTGGACAAAGCAATGGGTCCTGATGGAATTCACCCCAGAATTCTAAAAGAATTAAGGAAGGAACTAGTGAAACCACTGGCTACTCTTTTTAATAAATCATGGGAGGATGGTGTGGTACCCAAGGACTGGAGGAAGGCGGATGTGATTCCCTTCACAAAGTGGGACCAAGACAGAGGCAGGAAACTACAGACCTGTCAGTCTGACCTCTGTGGTAGGGAAAGTGATGGAGTCACTTCAGAGGAAAGAATAGTTGAGTACCTAGAGGTCAGTGGAGCACAGGATCCAAGGCAGCATGGGTTCACAGTGGGAAGGTCATGTCAGACAGATCTAATAGATTTCTTTGACTGGGTGACCAAAGTAGTAGACCAGGGAGGGCTGTGGACATGGCCTACCTAGACTTTAGCAAGGCATTTGACACAGTCCCACACAAAAGATTGATAGTCAAATTAACCAGCCTGGGAGGTCCCAGGGTGGTAGCCTAAGTAAAACATTGGCTGGACAACAGGACACAGAAGGTAATTGTAAATGGAGTCCACTCTGAAGAAAGAAGGTTTACTAGTAGGTGCACCGCAGGGTTCAGTATTGGTCCAGTCCTTTTAATGTCTTCATCAGTGACATTGCAGAGGGACTGGAAGGAAAAGTATGCCTTTTGCAGATGACACAAAGATCTGCAACAGGGTTGATACACAAGGCGTGGAAAGGATGAAAGGGACTTGGCAAGGTTGGAGGAATGGTCAGACGTGATGGCAGCTAGGATTCAATGCAAAAAGTGCAAAATAATGCACCTGGGAAACAAGAACCCAGGGAAGAATACACAATGGGTGGGAGGTAGTAACAACAACAAAACAGGAAAGGGACCTGGGGGTAATCATATCAGATGACCTTAAGGTTAGCAAGCAATGTGAAAAGGCAGTAGGGAGGGCAGGGGTATACTGGGATGTATAGGGAGAGGCATCAGCAGCAGAAAACAGGAAGTTGTTATCCTCTGTACAGACAGTTGGTGAGACCCCATCTGAATACTGTGTCCAGTTCTGGAGACCCCATCTCTGCAAGGACATAGACAGGATAGAGGCAGTCCAGAGGAGGGCAACTAAAATGGTGCAGGGTCTGCAAGAGAAGCCGTATGAGGAGAGACTAAAGGAGCTTAATATGTATACCCTTGAGGAAAGAAGGAAGGGGGGGGGACATGATAGAAACTTTGAAACTTTCAAGTACCTCAAGGGAATCAACAAAGTCCAAGAGGGTAGCATCTTTCAGAAAAAGAGACTTGCAAGAACAAGGGGACACAATTTAAAGATAGAAGGAGGGTGGTTCAGGGCAGTGAGGAAGTATTATTTCACAGAGGGGTAGTGGATGCATGGAACAGCCTTCCTGAGGAAGTTGTGGGGTCTAAAACTTGGGAGAATTCAAGAATGCATGGGACAGACATAAGGCAATTCTTGTGGGGGCAGGAAGATATAGGCTGTTGGTTAACTAGGATCTGCGGTCTATCCTGTAGGTAGGGAAATGGGCAGACTAGATGGGCCTAGCAGTCCTTATCTACCGTCAAAGTCTATGTTTCTATGTTTCTATGCATGCAGTACTCCAGATGGGGCCTAACCAGTGTCTTGTAAAGAGGGATTATTACCTCCCTCTTCCTACTTGTGATACCCCTACTAATACACCCCAACATCCCTCTAGCCTTACCTACTGCTTTAGTGGTCTGCTTGGATGATTTCAGGTCATCGGTGATGATAACGCCCAAGTCTCTTTCTTCCCTTGTGACTGCCAGCAACTCCCCTCCCAGCCTATAGGTGGCTTCATGGTTCATCTTCCCTATGTGCATGATCTTGCACTTCTTTGCATTAAACTCCAGTTGCCACTCTTCCGATCATTTTGCTAGTTTATTCAGATCTCTTCTCATTCTGCCCACCCCATCTGGATCACCTACTTTGTTGCAGATCTTGGTGTCATCTGCAAACAGACAAGCCTTACCCTCCAGTCCTTCTGCAATGTCACTTATGAAGATATTGAAGAGGACTGGCCCCAGGACTGATCCCTGATGTACCCCACTTGTGACTTGCATCTCTTCTGACTGTATACCGTTTACCACCACTCTCTGTTTTCTGCCCGTCAACCAGTTTGCCACCCAGTTGACCAACTTCTGACCCACCCCAAACCTACCCAGCTTATTAATCAATCTTCTATGTGGAACACTATTGAAAGCTTTGCTGAAGTTAAGGTAGGCGACATCAACTGCTCCCCCTTGGTCCGCCACTCTGGTTATCCAGTCAAAGAAATCTGTAAGATTAGTTTGACCGGACCTTCCTTTTGTAAACCTATGCTGTCTTGGATCCTGTGCTCCTATGGATTCCAGGTGTTGCACTATCCATTCCTTAAGGAGTGCCTCCATAATCTTGCCCACTACTGAGGTAAGACTGACTGGTCTGTAGTTCCCTGCCTCCTCCCTGCTACCACACTTGTGAAGCGGGATCACACGAGCCCTTCTCCAGTCTTCTGGGACCTCTCTTGTGCTCAGAGACTCACTAAACAGTTCTACTAATGGCTCTGCTAGTTCCATCCTTAGCTCCTTTAGTACCCTGGGATGTATGTCATCCAGTCCCATTGCCTTGTCCACCCTGAGCTTATTGAGCTCTCGTAGGACCCTTTCTTTTGTGAAGGGACTAGTGCACACCTCCTTCCCCCCTGTGTCCATGGTGCTGAGTTGTGGGCCCTGCCCTACCTTCCCTTCAGTAAATACAGAGCAGAAGTGTCTATTTAGGATAGATGCTTTTACATTGTCCTCCTCCTCACATGCCCCCTTATCCCCTTTGATCTTAGCAATACCTCCTCTGGACTGTCTCCTTTCACTAATGTATAGAAAGTCTTGTCACCTTCTTTTACTGTTTGTGCTAGTGTTTCCTTGATTTGGGCCTTTGCCTGCCTTACTGCCTTCCCTGCTTCCCTTAGGGAAGTTTGGTATGCCTCCCTATCTTCATCCTGCTGCGTTCCCTTATATTTCCTAAAGGCCAGCCTTTTGGGTCTGACCTTTTCTGCTGCTGTTTTTGAGAACCAAAGTGGTTTCATTCTTTTGCACTTCTTTTTCTCTCTAACACCTCTCTTTGACCTTGCAGTGTACAGCTTTATTGATTCTGCCATCCGTATTGGCCAGAAATCCCCCTCTTGCTCCCCTTCTCACCACTCAAACCTCACACCACTGTCTACGCTCCTCCAGTATTCCTTCCCTGAAAATCCCCAGGGTAGCCACGAACATGGGCGCTAGAGCCCTTCCTGTAGCAGCCTCCACTCTATGGAGCAAGCTGCCCACCAAACTGCGCACCATAAACACTCACCACCAGTTCAAGACTCGCCTGAAAGACTGGCTCCTGTTGGCATCCACCTGCCACTGCTTTAAGGATTATCCCCCTCCCCTTATAGGATCCAGGGGTAAAGCCAAATAGGTTCTCTTATTCAGTGAAACTGTACCACCATGAGTCTTACTGTGCTTTGTTATTTGTTGTCCCTCAACTACTGTTACCATGTATTGCCAAATGTAACAACTGTGACCTTTCACTGTGTATTACCTGCTCTTGCTATGTTCTTGTTATTTTGATGTTTCTACTCTGTGCCGCCATACATGGCCCAGGTAGTGCCTTAAAATGGTCCCTGGGATCAGTGCACCTACCCGGTTAACAAAGTCATAAATAAATAAATAAAAATTCCAGGTACTTGTGTTACATTCATGTATGTTCTTTCTCCTTGCAGAAGTTCCTGGATTTGTTTAACACAGTTGTTTTTGTGATTTATATTGTGAGTTTGAGATTTGTATTTCAACAGGCAGTGCTAGCAACCTTCTGGAAGCTTTTGTGGTTCCCCCTCAGCTAGGATCAGTTTACAGCTAATTGTGTTTAGATAACTGAGAGTTCTCTCACGTAGCAAGAGGGCTGCTGAAGTAGAACTACAGCAGCTTGGCTTAGGTAGTCCAGGTGTCTTTCTGTTGCTGGTAATTTCTGGAGGTTTCTGAAGCTACCCTCAGCTAGGATCACATTCCAGGTACCCGATTGTTTTTTTACAGCTGAGGGGCAGGAGAGGAGACACCCCCTCCCCCGGTGCTCTACTTTTATAGGCATCAACAGAGACACACCTACTTAAAGGCACAGAGAACAGTTGGCAGCACCCTACAAGATCATGCCTATCTGAAAATACAGGCAGCAATACAAGGGAAGAGCAACCAACTAGGTTAACAAAGGCTCTTGAAGCAGAAAGAGGAGTAATTTAGTAGGAAAGGGGAGAAAGGGAAGCGAAAACATTAACTGAAAAGGAGGGGTGGTAGTAGTAAGCAGATTCAGGGAGTGGTTCAGTGCTCTCGGTGTGGTGCAGCAGTCTTCAGATGAGCATTCTCGGTACTGTGGTGCTGCCTCATATGCAAGCACCTCTTTGGGCTGAAGGCAGAGCTTGCCAATCTCCGGGCCAAGCTGGCAGGAGTACTGGTGACCCTTGCCCCCACCCTGAGCCCACCATGTTCCCAGCTATTGCCACAACGGCTGCCCAGGCAAATGACAGGATGGACTACGTGGGCTCAGGGAGATTCAGGGAAGGGGGGCAAAGACACTTCCACCATCCTTTCCAGCTCAAAAAACCCTTCACTGTTTTGGAGGAGCGGGAGAGTCCTGCAAAGGAACCCAAGACTGAAACCAGGGAGGATGTAAGAGTCCTCCAGCAGGAAGACCCAGTGATGGGAGGAAGAGAACCCCAAAGGAAGTAGCAGAACCCAGTCTGCAATGCAGGTCTGTATCAGCGTGGCAACAGTGACAATGCCAATAGTGGGGGGGGATAGGATTAAGTTATAGGTATGAGGTTCTGGTGTCAGTAGCAGAGGAGGAGGAGATGGATGGTACTCTCAGGAATGGGGCAGGTGACAGTCAGGGTAGGGAGAATGCTGGGGACAGTAGTCCAGAGAGGGGAGATGGGGGAAGACTCGACAGGTAGGGGAAGGGAGGGGGTGACAGGGTAGGTGGAGTGGTGGGGTGATGCAGCCAAGGGCAAGTTGGACTGGCATTTGGCGAGGTGGGGGGATCATAGATGGCGTGTTGGCCACAGGTAGTGGGGTGGGAGGCATGGGGGAGAGAGGTTTGGCAGGAAGTGGAGGGGAAATTACGGAGGGGGTCTGGGTGTTGGTGGGCAGGGAAGGGTATACACTCAAGAGAGGGACAGGGTTTGCAGGCAGTGCGGAAGGGGGGCAGAGTAGTAGTGATGGGAGATTCTGTACTAAAGAGGATCAGGTGGGAAGGGAGGGGCGAACGGCACAGTCGGATATGGTGGAATCCATACCGGGCTTAACAGCAGGTAGGGCAGGGCAGGCTTTGCTTAGACATGTCAGGGAGGGAAGAGAAACACCTCACGTGGTGGTGCATGTAGGCACCAATGACCTTGGGGAGAGGCCGGTGGAGTTGGTTAGGTAGAGATTTGAGGAACAAGGGAAGTTATGCATGGAGGCTGGGTGCTCTGTGGCCTTCTTGAAAGTGCTTCTGGTACCCAGGGAGAGCAGGGCAAGGAAGGACAGGATTCTGGCATATAACTCTTGGCTGGTGGGGTGGTGTCACTCTCATGGACATGGGCTGGTGGGAGATTGGGAGAACACAAGGGTCAACAGAGACCTATATGCAGCAGACAGATTGCACTTGAGTACAGTTGGGCAGGGGGTCTTAAAGTGGAAACTGGAGGAATATGTATCTTCCAAGGAGGGGGTTTAAACTAGGAAGGGGAGAAGGCGAGTGTGCAGCCAGTGTGCAAGGTCATCAGGTAGGGGATATGAGCGAGCTGACCCCCCATGTCATCAGTGTTTGTAATGAGATTGGGCCACGAGGGAAGGGTCAGGTAGAGGGGACATGGTGTAGGGAGAAGGTGGACATCGGGTGAAGGGTGGTCTCCCTGAATGTGAGGAGCCTGGCTAACATAGTAGCTGAACTACAGGCTCTCCTAAACATAAGTATGGTAGACAGACATTGTGGCTATCACGGAGGTGTGGGCAAGCCAACACCAGGATTGGGATCTGGTGATCCCAGGTACAGGGTTTATAGGAAGGACAGAGGGGTGGGGAAAGGGGAGGTGGCAATCTACGTAAGAATGACATTTGATGCACAAGGGATGGGGGGAGGAGGAGGACAGAGGCACTGTGGATGCAGTTCCTGGATTCAGGGGGTAGGAAACTGAGGCTAGGGGTAGTGTATAGGCCACCGGCACAGTCCAAGGAGTTGCATAGAGAGTTGGTGGATCAGATTTGACAGGTATGTAGTAAGTGGAGCGTAGTGATCGTGGGGGTCCTCAATCTATCTGGGGTGGATTGGGGAACCCAAGCCACCTCTAGTGCCAGGGAACAGGTACTTCTGGATGTGTTCCAGGATAGCCATCTGGTGCAGATGGTTGGCCAACCAACCTGGCTAGGTAATACTTTGGACCTGGTGTTATCAAATGGGAAGATGGTGAGGGAGCTACGGGTGGAGGACCCACTAGCTGAGAGTGACCACCTTTCAGTGTGGTTCACGCTCAGCATGAGCAGGGAGGCAGAGGGCTCAGCAACAAGGGTAGTGGAATTCAGATGGGTGGACACTGGGAGGATGGGGGAAATACTGAGGGGCGCCTTGAGGGGATTAGGTCAGAGATGGATGCACAACAGAAGTGAGATATCATAAAGTCCGTGCTGAGGGAGGAAACTGAAGCATGCACCAGGACTCTGAGCAAGAAGACCAGGACTAAGGTGCCATTCTGGATGACCAGGAATGTGTTAGAGTGGGTGAGAGCCAAGAGAGTGGCTCTTAGGAGAGTGAAAAGAACTAGGAGGGAGGAGGACAGGGAGATGTATGCAATGAAGTAACCAAGTTAGTAAGAGAGGCCAAGGCCTCCAAGAAGCTGAGGCTGGCTCAGGGCAATGGGGAGGGGGGCGTTCTATAGATACATAAGGGAGAAAAGGAACTGCAGAGACTGGATAGTCTGGATCAAGAAGAATGGCAGGTGGGTGGAGAAGGAGGAGGAACAGGCAGAAGTGCTGAATGAATACTTCTGCTCTGTGTTCACGAGGGAGGTAGGAGGTCCGCTACCTCTGTGGACTGGGAGTGTTGGGGCAAGGGGGGAGGAGGTGACTAATGGGGTGATTCTGTAAAGCAAGGTATTGGAAGGTCTGAAAGCACTTCAGATGGATAAAGCACCAGGTCCAGATGGCATTCACCCTAGGGTGTTGAGGGAGATGGAGAAGGTGTTGGCCGGGCCACTGGCTGACCTGTTCAACATCTCCCTGACACAGGGTGCACGCTGCAGGACTGGAGGTTGGTTCATGTGGTGCCTATCTACAAGAGCGGCCCAAAGGATGAGCTGGGTAATTACAGACCTGTCAGTCTTACTTCCATAGTGGGAAAACTTATGGAAGCACTCTTGAAGGAGAGACTGGTAACCTTCCAGGAGGTCAATGAGCTCCAGGATGGGCAGCAGCATGGGTTCATTTCTGGGAGATCATGCCAGATCAGTCTCATAGAATACTACGACTGGGTCACAAGGGAGTTGAACAAGGGCTATGCAGTGTATGTCCTATATTTGGATTTCAGCAAGGCCTTTGATTAGATCCCTCATGGGCAACTGGGGGCAAAACTGAAATATGTAGGGGTGGGGGGCTAAGATGGCTAACTGGATCAAGAATTGGCTGGAAGATAGACTGTAACGGGTGGTTGTGGTGGGGACTCTCATCTCCTGGGCCAGTGACCAGTGGTGTGCCGTAGGGCTCTGTGCTGGGGGTGAAGTTGTTTGGTCTGTTCATATCGGATATTGCAAATCTGGTTGGAAGCAAGATCAGTTTGTTCACTGATGACACCAAGATGGGGGCTGTTGTGAATGATATAGAGGGGTGGCAGAAGCTACAGGTTGACCTAGCTAGACTTGAGGAGTGGTCAGCAAGGTGGCAATTGGGTTTTAATGCAAAGAAGTGCAAAGTTATGCACTTTGGGGTGAAGAACCCGAGGAGGGAATATTGGTTGAGTGGGGTGCGGTTGGGTGTCACTTAGGAGGAGAAGGATCTAGGGGTTATAGTAACGGTGAGCATGAACAACTATGCTCAGTGCAGGAAGGCTGCAGCTAAGGAAAATAGGATGCTATGGTGAATTATGCCAGGGTTCTCATCCAGAAACAAGGATGTGATCCTGCCCCGTACAGGTCCTTAGTCAGGCCACATTTGGAGTACTGCATGCAGTACTGGCATCCATATCTGATGAAGGATATCAAGTTGCTTGAGGTGGTGCAGCGTAGGGTGACAAAAATAATACAGGGGATGGAAGGCAGAACCTATAAAGAAAGTCTGAGACAACTGAGTTTGTACACCCTGGAGAGAAGTAAGTAAGTAGTAGTAGTAGTAGTAAAATTTTTTATTCAATTGACAAGCAAAAGAATAGGAGGCTCAACTGAGACAAGCTCGTTTCCAGTGAGGTCCTTAATACATACATACATACATAATAACTTAATTAAAAGAACACAAAAAAGAACAACAACAATAACATAAAATTATTTACAATAACACTAACATCCATATAGCATAAACAACAAAATACACGTATATAAAGTGCAGTTATGTATCCTATTATAATGAGACAACAACAAAACATACTTAATTATTCATCATTTAACTTTTAACAGCTTTAGATTTAAACCAACTTTTTATTTCACCCAAATTGGGACTGAAACCAATTGGCCTCAAATAAGTTGGGAGTGAATTCCATAGGTTAGGACCCAAATAGAAAAAATGTTCTCTACCCAAGTCCGTCCTTCTTCTGGGCAAAACAAATTCCACACCCTCAGCAGAACGTAACCCTCCTCTATCCTAATTTGAAATTCATCAGTAATGTATTCTGGTACCCTACCCCTAACTGAGTTAACCATATATATCAGAACATGAACATGAACAGAAGGGATCGGGGGATATGATTGAAACTTTAAAATACTTGAGGGGGATCAACAAATCTGGCACAGAGTGGTTGTTTAAGGTGAGGAAGCGAAGGGACATGAGGGGGCACAATTTAAGGCTGGAGGATGGCAGATTCAGGAGGGAGATGAGGAGGCATTATTTCACTGAGAGGGTGGTGTCAAAATGGAACAGTCTACCAGAGGAGGTGGTGGCATGCAGGACAGTGGGCAGTTTCAAAATAGCATGGGACAGGGCAAGGGGGGCTGGGTAAATAACACTGATCAGTTTCCAAGGGTGAGAGGAGGATGGGAGGTGGGGCAGCTGCAGTAACGGGGTGTTAGCTGAACATTTGAGCAAAATTGATAGACAGTGAGGCCTATTTCTGCTGGCAAGTTTTTTATGTTTGTACGTTTGTAAGACTGTCTCCATGACCTTTGGCACAAGGCACAGACTCTCTAGGCTCACCACCCTACCATCCTTCCACACCCTTGATTTGACTTCTCTGGAGGACACCTCCTCCTTCAGATACCTTGGGGTCTGGCTAGACCAGCAACTCAACTGTTCTGGACATGGGGATGCTATTCAGAAAAAGCTGTGCCCCAAGCTAGGCACTCTTTTCAGGAACCATAACTGTCTACTTTACCGGCTAGGCACGAACTGGTCCAGAAAATGATTCTCCCTATCTTCGACTACTGTGATGTAGTCTGCAGTGCTGCCCCAAAGTCCACCTTAACCAGAGTGAACTCCCTCTTTAACTCCTTCTGTCACTTCGCACTTTACTCGCCACCCCACACTCACCACTGTGATCTCTTTCTCTACCACTCACTCACGTTCCCTTCACTCACAAACCATTGTTTCACCCACATTGCAAAATTCACCTCTAAATTCTGGTTCAACTCCTTCCTCTCGTACCTCTCTTCTACACTGGCTATCCCAACACCCTCTGCTCATTCACTTAGATCCACTGATGCCAGAACACTGGCTATCCCACACGGACTCACCTTTGCTGGTCAGTCCGCTTTCTTCCACTACTTCTCTAAACTCTGGAACTCGTTACCACCTCAAATCAGACACTCATCATCTCCTCGATCTATCCCTCATGTCCTCTCTCATTTTTACTCCAATAATTGTATGTGCCCCTAGTAATTGGCCTAGTTTATTCTCTGCTCTGTAAAATTGCTTGACTATTTGGCTGCTACTGTGTCCTCATGCATTAATAGCTCTCTAGCACTTGCTAAACCCTAATTGCACTTATATTTTTTTTTGTTTTTGCTCATATGATTGTATCTTAGGTATTATTTTTAACTATTCTTGATGTGTGTAACCTTCACTGAATGTACTGATTTGTAACATTCTATTTTATATAATGTATTATTACACTGTTTTGTGCAGTTGTATTCTCATGGATCCCAACCTGTATATTGTCTCCCCTCTGCCCTTTCCCCCAGGACATACTGTGAGACGAGCAACTTGTTTTTCAGTGTGCCTTTCTGGTGAAGCTTTTCAATAAATAAAAATAAATAAAATGTCAGTGAAGCAGGGAGAGTGAAAGTGCCTTTCACTTGATGGCAGCTCCACACCCTGGTTTTGTCTCTCACGCCATCCAAATGCTTATCTTGGTGGAATGGGCAGAGTGACAGTGTTCAGTACTTTCTTTTCTTTCTTTGTTAATACTAGCTTAGAGACGCAGAGAGGAAGAACAGTACCTTTCCAGCTGACCTGATTTAATGGTGGCAAAGGAAGAGAAGGAGCTGGCAACAGCCCCTATTCTTTTAACTTTTTTCCTATATTTTATTTTATTATTATACTGCAGCCCCTATTCACATTTTCCCAAAAGCACCTGCTTCATTTCCAAAACAGCAGGGTAGCACATTATCCTCTCAATAGCAGGGCAGTACTATTTTACTCTATTGATCACATCATTCTTCTGAATAGATTAAAAGCTATGGGTTAGGGCATGGGGGCCTTGCAGAGGTTCTCTTCTTATTTATCACCTAGGTTACAGTGTGTTAAAGTGGGTTAGAAAATGGGTCCAGCCTATGCTGGTTTCTGATTGGCTGATAGATGCAATGTGCCAGTCCGGTATGAGGTGATAGAGACTGGTAAATAATTAGTCCCAGTCTCTGTTGCCTTATAACATTAAAGTATTATTGGGACTGTAGAATGTTCAGATGACTAGCACCGCCATGTTTGTTTTCTCATCTAGTGACCAAGCGAGTGTCTTCTCTTCCCCTTCAACACACATCTGCTTTAATCACTTGACAGTTTAGTGAGTCACAAAAAAATTGTAAATATTTTGTACCATTGACTTTCCATTTATGGCTTCAGTCCTAATGTCCAGCTCCATCCAGACAGTACAGTGCTTCTCGGCTCGACTGCTTGCTGCCCACTCTCGCTCACAGACTCCACTGCACGGCCCAGTTCAAAAAAATATAGCAAAGTAAAAAAATAAATGTAAATGTAGTGTTCTGCTGTTTCTGTATGTGTGATACATACAGTCAGCAGTCCCATAGTTTTCGGCTTTGTTTTTAAAAAAGGCGATCGGCAAAATGAATCTTTTTTTCCTTTTTTTTGTGAGCACCTCTGCTTGTTATCCCGCATGCACTCTGGCCCCGCTACATGACCCAGTGCCACAACTAAGGTAATGTCGTTTGGGGAAAAATAAAATCAAAAAATAGAAACTTGCACCACAGTACATTATGCCCCACAAGCTGCGGTGTTCTGATACTGTGTTCCTCTCAGTGAACTTGTGATCTTCCCGCTATGGCGAGACTCGAGAAAATCCTATGAATGACTGCCCTCTCAGCCTTCTCCAAAAGTTTTCCCCAACAGTCTCTCAATTTTCAAACAGAAACTCGCACCTAATGATCACAGGAGAGCTCCCAATGTTCCTCCTCCTCATCGCTCTCAGGGCACTCACTGTCTTCCTGCTACCACAACCCTAGCATGGCAGACAAAATAAAAATAAAAAAAAACACATAAAAAAACCACAAGCAACAGAACACACTTTCCCTTTCAGCTAATGTGGTATACACTTCATCACTTACCAGCTCTACTGATGATATTGTGCTCTGTCGTGGGGACACGCACACACATCGTGGGGACACACACACACACACACACACACACACACGGAGGAGTAACCATGACAACCAGGACAAGGACAATGTTAGTGGATGGAACTATTTTATTAAAAAATATATCTTAAACTAATATTCTACAATCATATTTTTACTAAACTAATTTTATTCTACAGTGCCCATTTCCTAAGTGCAATAATACCCCCCAGGGTGTCAGTATGGGCAATACCAGACCTTCCAAGGGCTATAAGGCCCTCTGCCTGCGGTGTTGGGCCTCACTACGCCCCTGGGCTGTCCGGTATTGCCCAATACCACCCACCCTGTGGGGTATTATTGCTTGCTGATCACTGTTCTGACTTTGCCATGGTTAGCACAGGTGTTTCCCAGGGATCCGTTTTGTGTCCCCTTTTCTTTCATATTTATGTTAATGAACTCCCTACCATTATTTCTGCTGACTCTAATATTCTGTTATACGCAGATGATACTATTTACGCTCATAATAAAGACCCTACACTAGCCCTGAAAAATCTAAAGACTGATTTTGATACTATCCAGTACCTGCTATTAAAACTCGGACTTCTTTTAAATGTAGGGAAACCCATTGGGTTCTGTTTTCCAACAGAACAACGGACGAGACCCATGATAACAATCTAAAGGCACTGGTCGACACAGAATTACATAAAGTGACTTCTTACAAGTATCTTAGAATTATGCTCAACCAGAACTTGAAATTTGATATTCACATTCATATGTTGTCTGTTAAATTGAAAAGAATTTTATCTTTTTTTCTATAGAAATAAGTTATGCTTTAGTCTTGGCATTTGTAAGCAACTTGCTCATTCTTAGTTTTTGTCTCTGATTGACTACGGAGACTGCATCTATATGAGAACTACTGAAACTATTTTAAAATCATTGGATCCACTTTGTCACAGTGCCCTAAGGTTCGTCACATGTCTACCATGGAATACTCATTTTTGTATTCTGTATGTTCAGTCTGGGTGGCAGTCTTTGTACATGTAAAGGAAGAGTCATTGGTGAATATTTGTTTATAAATTTGCTCTGCAGAAACTACCTTATTATTTAACTGAACTGGTCCCTGTTAAGTCGCAGACTAAGTTCAATTTGCGCTCTGTTGTTCTACCACAGTTCCCTCTATCTAGATTTAGAAACAAACCAGGTAGTTATAGACTAGCTGTTGTTATCTCTTCTTCCTGGGCAGCTATACAAAACAAGCTTAAGCTGAGGTCACTAATATCAATATCCTGTTTTAAACATATTTTGTCTGACTGTATGACACATGACTGTACTTGTTATTCTTAGTTGCTGTTGCCAATTGAATTGAATTATTTGTTGTACCTCCTTGATACCTAAATATGTGTCTTTTCCCTAGTTCAGTCTTATTCATTTATCTATATGTTGCACAACAATTTTATGTTTATGTATTGCTTTGACTTTTTGTATTGACAATGTCTGTTTTTTGTACTGGATGCAATTGTAAATAAGAGCTTGCTCTTAATTTGCTTTCCAATAAATTTGAATTTGAATTTATATTCAAACTGGGACCTGCCTCTACTATCTCTCTTACATGTCAGAAAGGCCTCCTCTATGCACCAGTGCTTGTAACAGGATTTTATACATGGTAATTCCATTTACTTGGTGGTCCTTAACAAGTCTGTTTTTTAATTTGGCACTTATACTGACAATTGCTATTACCTCGTATAAAATCTTGTTACAGTACTCAGTGTCTTAAGGTTTATTGAATATAGTAACTGGTTGAGTGTATAGTTGGAAAAATGTCTCCAGATAGGTTTTATGTTGTGTAGATGTGTGAAACAGTTGCTCACACTAGATAAACTTTACTCTAAATCCTCTCAATGCCATATAAAGAAGATTTCTGTTATATAGTTTTTTTGTTTGTTTTTAATGTACAATAAATCACATTTTAACATGTATTTAAGTGAGTATTGAATCCAAAGGTTCATTAAGAATGTATTCACAAAAAGCACTGAGACATTCAGAATGTATGTTAGTGGAGCTTTCTGCTTGAAGGATTTTTATCTTATTCTGGTGACATTTGACCTTGAAAGGCTTCTCAGCTAAAAGCAAGCTGGTGAAATCTGATTAAACTGATTTAAACTTCAGTTATGGTTTAAATGAGTATTTTAAACCAATGAGAATTTTTTTTATGTATGATCTGAGTGTTAATTGTGTGCGATTTACTAAATAACTGCCATAAGCTTCCTTGCCATAAGCTTCCAAGGAAGGACTTGGTTAGTCCGAAAGCTTAAGCACTTTTTTTTGTAATGTCTATGTTGGTCCAATAAAAGGTATCAAACCATTTGCTTCTGGATCTGTTCTTAAAAGGACCAATATGGCAACAAAACAAAATCTGTATTTTATTATGCATGAAATTCAGAGACAATAAGAACATTGCTAATATTCTCAGAGATGACTGTAGCCAGTTGTGAAACATATTGCCATGCCAGTTCAAGTACCTACAAGTGTTAGTTATTTCAAGAATGTATTGTTACAAACTTCCTTTTGCATTACTGTTTCTTTTCATTGTGTTTACAACCTGTTTAAAACAATTATAAAAACTCAGGATATATTAAAAATTGCTTAGTACCAACACAATAAGATATAATGAAATGCAGGTTAGGTAGTAAGTAGAACTGCTGGCTTAATTTACAGTTGGTATACATTAAGCAATGTTTAAGTCTTCTGATTTATTAAAATGATATGGAATTTAATGTTGTACATCCAAGGCGTTTTCCCCAGCTAGGAGATCTCTTTTAAGCTATTTGTATTCTAAGGCCCAGATATTCAGAGCAGTTACACATGGCGCAACTGAGTTGTACGAGCACAACAAGGGATTTCTGCTGCTGAGACATATTCAACCACCGCATCTTCACAGTGCAAGTCACAATGCACCATGGCACAAAAGTAATGTATGCAGTGCAAGTACAAGGGGGCATGCCCATGAATAGGCAATGCAATGGCATATTCAAAACAAAAACCATGGCGCAAGTCCAGAGCAAAACATAAGATGTGCCAGTCGGACTTGAGCCTATAAAAACAGACTCAAACACACACAACAGATGCGCAACCCTGAGCAACCTGAGAACTAACACTGAGCAACCTGAGAATTAACATGGATGGGGCACCATTTATTATGGAGCAAGTAATGAGAGGTGTAAGGAGGACAGAGGAACAGCAACATGGCCGACGAAGGGCCCATCAATGGTATGCCCAACTCAGGTGGTACTGTGCCCGCATCACACTTAAGGAATTCAATGATGTTGAGATAGCGGGCCAGTACTGCCTGAACAGAGTAATTCTAAGGCAGATCTGTGAGCTGTGCAGTGAGCAGATGCAGGCACCCACCAGACGGAGTCATGCCATGACAGTGGAGACCAAGGTGACAGCAGTCATGGGCTTGCTCACCATGGGCACCTTCTAGAGACCAACAGGTGACACCGCCAGTATCACCCAGTCAGCCACGTTCCGCCTCCTCACACAGTTCCTCAATACTCTGTTGCCACATGCTTCAGAGGTCATATGATTCCCAAGCACACAAGCAGAGTGTACAGCACACATGCAGGACTTCCACAGAGTTGCACGCATGCCAGGCGTAATAGGGGCCATTGACTGCATCCATGTGGACATACACACACCACCTGGTCCTGAGGGGCTTACGCACATCAACAGGAAAGGATACCCATCTATCAACTGCCAAGTGGTGTGCAATGCCACGGGACACATCATCACTGTCTATGCCACACACCCCAGGAGTACACATGATGGCTACATCTGGTACAGATCCATACTGTGCCAGAGATTCGAGCATGGGGATGTCCCCATAGGGCACCTGTTGGGTGAGCAGGGCACAGGGCAGAGACTGGATTCAGCATGGCTGTGGGAGGAAGGCAGAGACACAGGGTGGGTGAGGTAGAGGGGGCAGTTGGCAGCAGGGGCTAGGAGGTGGCAACACCACAGCACAGTGCTAACTATGCCCTTCTCTACACAGGTGACTGCACATACCCACTGAGGCCCTGGCTACTCACCTCCTACTGGCGACCATTGTTCCCCATGGAGGAAAGATACAGTGAGGCACACACCACCATGTGCAGTGTCATTGAGCATGTCTTTGGCATGCTGAAGGTGTGGAACCATTGCCTAGATGGGTCAGGTGGTGCCCTACAATACAGCCCATCAAAAGCCTGTGGTCTATTCCTGGCCTGCTGCATGCTGCACAACATGACCATTGACCATGGGATAGCAGTCCAGGTGGATGAGGGCAACAGCAGTGGGGATGATGGTGAAAATGGGCTGGGGGAAGGTAAGCAGCCACCCATGAGAAAGCGGGACCCCAGGCCAGCAGCAGAGACCAGGAGGCACAGGGCCACGATCACACAAGAGCATTTTGGAGACCGCAGGCAAGTGCACTGACACACATGCATGGGCCACACATGCCACCACCTCACCCACAGGTCCGGACAGGCACAGCAGGATGCATGCAGGGACTGAGGCACACACAGCAGGCACAGTGGAGGCAGTGCCACACAGACACACACACACACACACACACACACACACACACTTAGCACAGGCATGGACATGCACACATGGGCTGCAGGACATGGCATGGATCAGATGCATGACATCGGTGCCCAGGCACATCCAGCATGGAGCTGCCATCATCACACCCACACCACAAGGCCCAGCAGCTTGGCAAGCACATACAGGGGTTTTGCGCAACACCACACATGCATGCCACCACATATATGGGGCACCACCACCACCCAAGTGTGCTCTGGGGAGCAGCAGCGGACAGCAGGTAAGGTCAGCACACACATCAGGATAACCACGTGGTCCCATGGCCTCCACAGCTATATGGGCGGTCGTGCCAATGCACATCGGCCAATGGGGGTGTGTCTGACATGCCCACAGGGGTGGATTCCAGAGAAAACAACCAGGTTCTCATGGCGGGGGTGTCAGGGATGCCCATGTTGGACCCCAGCATCTGCTGTGCAGGGGTCACCAGACACAGGGACCGTGGAGTAGACATGGCACTGTAGGGGTCCTCTGCACACGGCCATGCCCAGTGGCTGCCACAATGCAAACAGGGCCAGAATGGTACCTGTCATGCAGTCCAGGGATGCAGTCGTGGCCTCCCACAGCTGGCGGAGCTCATCAATAAGCTGCGCATGACCCCTGTCCTGATGCTCAGCCAGCTGATGCACCTCCATCCACAGTGCACGCATCTCCGTAGCAAGCAGCGCCTGGTTCTCCACGGATGCCTGCAGCAACTGGGTGTGCTTGGCCAGGCGCTTGGACTCTGGTGCATTCCTAGGCAGGATGCCAGGCCACTGGGGATGATGTGGCACGCTGTCCAGTGCCCTGCTCAGGTGCACACTGCACAGGGGACCAAACAGGGGGTACTGTTGTAACAGGTGCACCTGTGGTGGACCCCGTGGTACACTGCCCAGTAGTGTCCACATCCTGCTGCCACTGCCCAATTGTCTACTAGACAATTCCCAGCACTTCCATACCTGCCACAGCACCACCACCCTTGCCAGGCACAGCGATGGTACCACACACCACTGTGCTGGTGGGGATAGCTGGTGCCTGTGCAGCCGCAGATGGAGCACTGGGCCCTGATGATGCCTGTGACAGTCCCTGGAGCGACCCAGGCACCACATGCCTGGCGCTGTCCAGGATCAGAGATATGTCATTATCAGAGTCAGATGTGGCCCCCAGCTGTGTGTCTGCACAGAGCACAGGCAGACTGGAATCCGGCAGGAGCTCTGCCAGTGTGTCGTCTGATCCCAACCCTAGGACATCCTCCAGTCCCACACTGCCACATCACAGCTGGTCCCTGCCACAGATGCCCATAGATGTGAATGGTACCTCCCCCTCCTCCTCCTCCTCCTCCTCCTCCATGGCTGCAGCCGCCTCTGCCTGGACCACGGAGACGTGATGGTGCTGCAAATAAGGAACACAGTGTTAGCAGTGCTGTAGACCCATGCATGTTGGCCCCCCAGCTGTGCATGACACTGTTGCCACCATCCAACAGTGCGCCATGCATGGCAGCAGGCTACCTACACACGTGGCATGCAGCACGGCAGCAGGCATACCTGCATGTGACATCCCACACCCGTTATCCACACCAGTAGTGTGCATACTCACCATGTTGTGAGGGGCTGCCACCCATCTGACATCTGCCATCTGGTAGATCCTCAACGGCAGTGCGGCTGATGGTGGCCACCACCAGCTCCTTGGTGACCGACAGCGTGGGTGTGGTGGATGGGCCTCCGTCGGTCTGGCTGCGGGATGCCCTG
This sequence comes from Neoceratodus forsteri, assembly GCA_016271365.2. Lineage (NCBI taxonomy): Eukaryota > Metazoa > Chordata > Ceratodontiformes > Ceratodontidae > Neoceratodus > Neoceratodus forsteri. Next base: position 757,599,382 of record CM057455.1, on the reverse strand, counting down.
AGGGCTTTCACCTTTTCTTTTATGTGGCACTTGTCTGTCCCCACCTTCTTCCTGCACTCTGGGGCGCTCTGCTGGTGCCTGCCATGGGCATTAATGTACTTTGTCACAGCATCTCACCCTGAAGACCTGTCCTGTGGGGTACCATGGCACCACTCAGCAGGGCCTCCCTGTCCAGGTATGCCTCAAACAGGGCCTGCTGTTCCTCTTTGGTGAAATTGGGCCTGTGCTTGTGGGCAGGCCCACACTCCTCCTCCATCTTCTTGCTTGAACATTCTGCTACCTGTGGACAGTGACAGCACAGGGGGGTCAGTATCAGCATGGCCCAATACAGTGCACCATTGCAGTGTTGCTGTAGGCCTCACAATCCCAGTGTTAGCATCTACTAACTTATCAGGCTGCAATACCGATCCGTGCCCTGTGCTGTACTGTGGTGCTTATAGGGCACATTGCTCGCAAATGAGCCAGTGTACAATGGTAATGATATGTTAATGCTCCCTAATGTGCCACGCATTGGCTACTGAGGTGATTTGCATATGGTGGCTGAATATTGCGATCTTACGCCATGCTCTATCAACTTGCGCTGGACCACCCATGTGGCGCAAGTACCGTGCAAGTGCGGTGCGTGGGGCCTGCAGTCCACATGTACACACACCATTGCACAGGCCTGTCACACAAACATCTGCATTGTACAAAGGGACCCCAGTGCACATGCGGTGCTGGGCACCTGTCACGCAAGTGCACGCAACATGGCACACATGCCTATTGCACATATGCCCATTATGCACAATGCCTCATGCCGCGCATGACAGGTACATGCTCGTCATTGTGCAGGAAGTATGTGTCCTGGTCCTTAAGAAGGTGCACTGACTAATTTTAACGTAGCATTCTACCATCACCATCCTCAACTGACCCAACACCTACTTAACCTATTGGTCTGATAATACATATACAATAATGCATGGGGGGAGTGTATTACGAGAATTTAATGCCCACCCGAGGTATGGGATGCTATATAAACCCCGAGGTCGAAACCCAAGGGGTTTATCAAAGCATCCCACACTGAGGGTGGGCATTCATTTCGAGTTTTGTCCTCACCCCCTATGCATTGTTTTATGTAATTGCTGGCATCAGTTTTTTCTATTTTCTGTTACTGGAACTGCAATTTTCACTGGCCACTAGATGGTACTGCTGTGCACTGCTGTGCATTGTCCTTGTTTGAAGTCTTCCCGTTCGTTTAAAGATTTTTTTGTTGTTGTAGTAATTTATTTAAATTTGGGTCCTAGTAGCTGGAGAGTGTAAAAGTAGCACATTGAATAGTCACGTGGCGATGGCAGTTACGGTCAGGTTGAGTTTTGTTAGTGGCGTGCCTCAAACTGAAAGTTTTTTTTTCAGTTTAAGGAAAAGAAAAACCAAAAGTCAGGAAAGAAGACAGCCTGTTTTGGTGAGTGTGGAGACTAGAGTAGCTCATTGTGGTCTTTGCCTGCTCGGTGCCATACTAAAAAAAACATCTGTTAGTAGCCGGCATGAGAGGGCACAGTGCAGGAGACCTGGCACAGGTTATAACGGTGAATTATAAGCAGGTTTCCCTATGTGAAAAAACTGATGCCAGTTATTACAGTCAGTAATTATACCATGTGTGATGCATGGTCCTCAGGATGTTTGAGACAAATGGGGTGGAGCTTCTGTGGACATTGTCGTTTAGGGGTCTTTGTGATTGGATGATCCTACAAAAGCCTCATGTCATGAACTACAATGCCCTTCAAAACTCTAACCCATGGAGTCTCCTACGGGTTGCCAACTGTTCTGTACTCTTCAGTTACAGTCCAAAAGTTGCCCCCTCCTCTAATGATTAATTAGAGCAGGATGTCTGGTGACTTTACTGGAACAATATGTAAGTTTAACTGCTCCAGCTTTTTGGTCTATACAGGAACAGTCTACAGAACATGGTGGTCCTTGGCCCTGCAGATTAATGAGCAAGGGAGCAACAAATCAAGGAGGAGAATAACTTGGTGTGCCCCCCAAAATAGTTGGGGTTTTGTCAAATTTACAAGTACACTCACCAGACTAAGACCCACATCTCCCAGCTATGTATGGATTGTCGGTCACAAAAGGATGAATGCAGCTGAAGATGAAATGTCAATTAAAAGTCGGGGTAAAAGGGTTGGAGGGAGTAGTAGAAGTGCTTCTCTGTGTTTGTAGAAAATATAAAAAGCTGGTGTAAATTATTAAAATGCCAATTTTGAATGGCTTCTACCAGAAAATTTGTTTTTAAAGTATGCATCCAAAGCAGCTGGCATGGTTTCTTACTATGCATAAGAAACCAAACCATTAGGCAAACCAAAATATGGAAATTACCCATATTCAGGTATACTCCATTACAAAATAGAAACACAGAATCTGATGGCAGATAAGGACCATATGGCCCTCCTAGTCTGCCCAATTCCCTACTCAGTGTTGATAGCCCAGATCTGTGGTACGCCTTCTCTGCTCATCTCCAGGGTACCCTTATGTCTATCCCGTGTGCTCTTGAACCCACATATTCTTTTAGCCTCCTTCACCTCAGCTGGAAGGCTGTTCCACGGATCCACCACCCTTTCTGTGAAAAAGTACTTCTGACATTCCCCATGAGTCTTCCTCCCTCCAACCTCATATCATGTCCCCTTGTCCTTGTGCAATGCTTCCTCTGAAATATGCTTCCCTCCCATACCCTGTTTATACCCCTAAGGTACTTGAATGTCTCTATCATATCCCCCCTCTCTCTCTCCTCTCCTCCAATGAATAGATATTAAGGTCTCTGAGTCTTTCCTCATATGGCTTCTGGTGCAGCCCATGCATCATTTTTGTTGCCCTTCTCTGGACTGCCTCCATCCTGTCTATGTCCTTCCTGAGATGCAATCTCCAGAACTAGATGCAGTACTCCAGGTGAGGCTTTACCAGTGATCTGTACAGTGGCATCACCACCTCTTTCTTTCTGCTGGTTATTTATTATTTTTTTTATTTAGTTGTTTAACCAGGTATAGCACACTAAGCTGAAAGCTTTTTTACAGGAGCAACCTGGGAGCACAAGGAGGTTAAGTGACTTGCTCAGGGTCACACAGTATGCAAGTGGAAGCTGTGGGATTCAAACCCAGAAATGGCCTGCTGGATGTCACCAAATTTGCAGCTCAGAGCCTTAGACCACTGCGCTATACTGCCTCCAATGCCACTACCTATGCATTCCAGCATTCTGTTTGCCTTCCTCATCGCTTTTTCACACTGCTTGGTCGCCTTTAGGTCATCCAATATGATTATCTCCAGGTCTCTCTTTGCCTTGTGGTGGCCAGAACCTACCCCACATCCTGTACTCCTCTCTTGGATTCCAGTGACCCAGGTGCACTATTTTGCACTTTTTAGCATTGAAACTCAACTGCCATACACCTGAACATTCTTACAATAAGCTTAGATCCTTTCTCATTCTTTCCACCCCTTCCGATGTGTCAACTCTGTTGCAGATCTTGGTGTCATCCATGAACAGACATACTTTTCCCTCCAGACACTCTACAATGTCACTAATGAAGACATTGAACAGGACTGGTCCCAGCAACGATCCCTGTTGCACCCCGCTGGTCACCTCCCTCTTTGTGATTTCATGCCATTTAGTACCACTCTCTGAGTCCTGTCCCATAGCCAGTTCTCAACCAATTTTACTACCACAGGGCCCACTCCCAGAATTCTCAGTTTATTTAGCAATCTTCTATGTGGGATGGTATCGAAGGTTGTGCTGAAATCCAGGTAGGCCACACCCACTGCTCCTCCCTGATCCCTTGGTCACTCAGTCAAAGAAATCAATTAGATTTGCCTGATAGGACCTTCCTGCTGAAAATCTATGCTGCACTGTATCTTGTGCCCCATTAGTCTCCAGAAATGTCACAGTCCTCTCCTTAAGTAGGGACTCCATTTGCTTCCCCACTACTGAGGTCAGGCGTACAGGTCTGTAATTGCCTGTCTCCTCCTGCCACTCTTGTGGAGAGGGACCACCTCTGCCCTCCTCCAGTCTTCAGGTACCTCCTCTGTCTCTAGAGATGAGTTGAAAGGGTCAGTCAGTGGACTTGCCATTACGTCCCTGAGTTCCTTTAATACTCTAGGGTGAATCCCCCCAGGCCCCATTTCTTCTTCTGTTTTTATTTTCCTGAGTTCCTCTAGGACTCTTTCCACAGTGAATGGGCTAGTGTCACCCTTCCTACCCTTACTACCCCTCCTAATGAGTTTTGGTCCCTCACCCTCACCTTCCTTGGTGAACACTGAGCAACAGTATTTGTTCAGTATCTCAGCCTTTTCTAGGTCGTCTTCCACCCACCCTCCTCCTCCTTCCTTCTTTAGCCTAACAATACCATTTCTGGTCTTTTTCCTCTCACTAATGTATCTGAAGAAGGTCTTGTCTCCTTTCTTAATAACCTGTGCTATACCTTTCTCTGTCTGTGCATTAGCCCTTCTGACTGCTTTCCCAGATTATTTCTGTTTCTCCAGATACTTCTCCCTGTCCTCATCCTTTTGAATCTCCTTGTATTTCCTAAAGCCTTTCTTTTTTCCCTTACTTTCTCAGCCAGTACCTTCGAGGACCATAGTGGCCATTTCTTTCTTTTACTCTTACTATGTATTCTAACACAGTGTCTTGTTTTTTCTGTTATGACTCTTTTGATTCTAGACCACTGTTCCTCCACATCTCCCCCTGTACTTTCTGCTGCTAGGGCATTTTTAAGCTGTCCCCCCATATTTCCTTAAAGTTGGCCCATCTGAAATCCAGAACCCTAATCCTTGTATGACTTTCCTCTACTACGGTGGCTACAGTAAACCATACTGTCCTGTGGTTGCTGGAACCAAGGGGACTGCCCACCTCAACATCTGTGATCCTGTCCCTGTTGATCAGCACCAGGTCCAGTATAGCCCCTTCCCGGGTGGGTTCTACTACTAGCTTCCTTAAGTTTTCCTCTTTCAGGGCAGTCATGAAGTCCCTGCTCCTTGTTGTACCTGCAGTCTGAGTGCTCCAATCTGCATCTGGCAGGTTGAAGTCTCCCATTAGCAGTAGTTCCCCTTTGGTTGCCATTTTGTGGATGATCTCCACCAGAACCTCATCTGTTTCCTCCCTCTGTGCAGGAGGCCTGTAAACCACTCAAGTGTGAATGGCAGTCTAATTTTCTGCCTCCAGGGTGATCCTTAGAAGATACCATGCATAGCATAAAAGAAGAGAGATTCCTGGATATAGTAATCACAAACACTAGTTAAACAACATAGAGGATTGTCTATGGGGAGTCATTCACAACAAGGATATTCTCGATCAAGAGGTCTCCTTGGCAAAGTTAACCCTCGAGAATGAAGCTCGAGAGGTCATCCATTGCAAATGAGACCTCAAGATCAGAGAAGATCTTTGTTTGTGAATGACTCCCCATAGACAATCTTTTATAGTGTGTATGGGGAGTCTATTCAACAAAAAGCAGTGAATGGATGCAGAAATTAACTGTCCTGTTTTTTAAAACAAGTCTTACTTGGCTCATTCCAGCACTACTTGCTTCCTCTAGCCGTGGCTGCTACATCGCGCATGTGTGAATGCGTTTGATCTTGTTGTGCTGCACCGGTGACGTAATGAGTGCATCACAACAAGATCGTGACGCACTGAGTGCAGCACAACAACGTTGTTCCAGGCATGGATTTCCATGTGGAACAGCATTCCACCATACACTATAAAAGGGTTTGGATACAGTACAATTCAATATAATATTAAAATTGGAAGTGGGTAGAACCCACCACTTCCAATTTCCTCCTAACCAAGCTGGCATATCTAATAACTCCCTCTTCTCCTCAGATACACATCGAATAGCTTCATAAAGGACTCAACATTTTTAAGAGTCATTACCTTCCTATGTAAACTGTTCTACACTCTTACCCCTTTATTGGTAAAAAGGTGAAGCCTAAATGCTCCTGCGTCAATCTTCAGGCAATTACCCCTCATTAATCCTCACCGGACTTTCCACAAATCACTTACAGATATACAGTACTCACCACACTGTGTAGAATTTTAAAGACCATAATTATGTCTCCCCGCAGCCTTCTGTATTGCAAAGAGAATGTCCCCAACCATTTTGTTTCTGCTTTCAGAAGCACTACATTAGAGAGAGCAGAGGGTTAGAGCCAGCTAAAACTCATGAGATTTAGCAGGGAATATATCAGTTTCAGGGACTATGGGGTGTTCTTCTGCAGGGTTACACTCTGGTGGAGGGGTCACTGCCCCTTCTGCAGGATCGGTGCAGAGTCCCATGTTCATCTGGTAGCAGCAAGAGAAGAGTTATCTCTCCTGGAACACTGGCTCAGCTGGAGCCCACAGCCCACACTTCCAGAAGCCAACTGGTCCAGGGAAGTGGAGAGTGGTGGGAAGGAGGAGGGAGAAGGGTGGCAAGAGCAACTACAAGGAGGTCAACCAACCCCACACCATCCCAATGGCAAACTGCTTTGCACCCCTAGAGGAGACTCTGGTACCAGATTCCACTGGACGGGATGCTGGGTTAGACAGAAGAAATGGAAGTGATGGTGCCAACAGGGCCATAGTAGACAGGAAGCCAGCTGATAAAGGATGGATTCTAGTAGGACCTAGAAAAAGAGGAGCAGCAGTAGGCAGGAGGGAGAAGGAAACAGACAGTAAGGTAAAGGGGGGAGGGAACATGTTTGCTGTACTAGCAACTAGGTCTGCGCGAACCTCTAAAACTTCTACCTCGCGAACTTTCTAAGTAGAACCCAAAAATGTTCTGCCTGGTTCTACCAGGTAGAATCCAGTAGAATCGGAGTCTACTAGGTAGAACTGGATTCTACCATTTATAACCAAGTTCTACCTACTGTAGTAAAACCAGGTTCTACCAAGTAAAACAAGATTCTACCAAGTAAAACTAGGTTCTACTAAGTAAAAAACAAGTTCTACTAAGTAAAACCAGGTTCTACATGGTATAACAAGGTTCTATAAAATACAATGCAACAAAAAGAAACATTTTGCATGGTTCTACTTAATTAAGAAATCCACAGAAGTACTGTTTTTTGTTTGGGAAAGTACATGTAGTACAGTAAGAATGGTATAGACAGTTAATTATTGCAAAGCTTTGGTGCATATGATTCTGTCTCGGTGCTTGAAAACTTTGCATAATTTACCATTCTTAAAGTTATAATCTTAGTACTACATGTATAGTCCCAAACATGCAAAAGAAAATATGTGAATTTCATTTTTTTTATAGTTAAGTAGAACTAGGTAGAATGTGGTTATATATTTTAGAACTACCTGGTTACCCAGTAGATGCTATAAAATAGTGCTGAAACAGATTTAATGAGCGATAAAGGTCAGGGATGATATATGACTCATATATTATCCCTGACAACTTTAGCTTTTTAAATCTGGTTACAACTTACAGGCAGCCCAAAGGGATAACCCCTTGAGCTACACCCTGTTACAATAATTTTAAATCTTCCCCCACTGTTAGACTGAGGTACTAAATGGATCCCACTTCAAAATGACGGGCACCTGTGGTACCTTTAGTACCAGATAAGTACATGGACAAATGTTAAAGTAGAAAATGTGTTTAATCCACACAATGTGGTAAAGCAAAATGCCACACTGCCCCAGCGCTTCTGCACCTTACCTTCCTCAGTCCCCCCCCAGGAAGGCATGGCGCTGGGGCAGTGTGGTATTTTGCTTTACCACATTGTGTGTATTAAATTATTTTTCTATTTTAAACTTCTGTCTGTGTAGTTATTAGTCTGGGTCTTTCTGTTATTCTGAGTAACTGTCAATATTAGTAATATATTACCCACCCTCGTTTTCTCCTTTCCCTCTAGTACTCTCTCCTGCCCTGATCCCAATACCTCTCATAGGTAACTATGTCAATATTACTTCATTTGTCCCACCCTCCCAAACACCTGCCCCTTCCTCATCCTTACTCAGAATAATTGAAAAACCCATAACAGTATACCATCTGCAGATTGTCTTTATGATGCCAAGTGCATGGTTTGGTGTCTACAATGGAGAGAAAATTGTATTTGTAAGAGGTAATGTCCAAGGGGTTTGGAGGACTTGGAGTTTCAGATGGGGGCTAGGGTAAGATCATGGATTTTTTTATTGTCATGATAGTCAGTTAGTGCAGTATGTGGGAACAGCATTTTGTAAAATCTATTTTTTTTTTGTTTCCATTTCGCAGGCTATGATGAAAACAGTTTCTATCTGGTGAATGGTTCCTTCAGATCAAAACATTGGATGTCATTGGGTGCAGCATTGAAATTAGGAATGCATTGTAAAGTTGACATTTTACAGCAAAAACATGTTTTTAATTAAATTCCCATCTGGAATTGAACCAGAAGAACAGTTATTTATTATTTATTTATTTTATTAATGTTTTTGTTTAACAGTCTAATAAGTATCCCTTGAGTGTGTATTTTTGTAACAAAAATCCAATAAAACAAATGGATGAAGAGAGAGCTGTGTGACAATGTGTAGTCATTTCTGGTTATTTTAGCTGAACTGCCATATGCAGTGGTCCTTCAGTTTCTGGTGCTAGTCAGATTGGGCCTTAGTGGCACATGAGAACCAGCAGTGGATGTTTGTTTCTGAAATTAATGGAACTCAAGGAAGAGGATGAGGAGGAGACGGGGGACCCACCAGAAGAGGAAAGACAGCTGAAAAAGCTAATGGCTACTAGTGGCAACAGAATCCTTCACCATCATCATCGTCGTCATCAACGTGGCATGATGCCATCTGTGTGCTGTTAACCTGCATACATTTGGGACAGTATATGTTTTTGAATTGAGGCAGGTTCCTTTTTAAAAAAGTGAGCCTCTTTACATTCTTCATGGAAAGACATGTTCTTTTGTCATTCACTATTGTCCCAGCAGCACTAAAAGTTATCTCTGAATATGTGCTGGCAGGTGGGCAACTGAGGTATTCAATTGCGATCTCAGTTAAAGAAGGCCAGATCAATTTTTTCTGTTGTGAATAAAGCAATGGTTCATCACCTGCAGTGAGATGTACAGTCTCCTCCATATAATCCTTAACCATTTTTGCAGCAGGGACTTCTGGTACCACTATTGCCGGCTGAGACTTCCCAACTGTCTTTATTAGACCAAAATCTGACAGCATGTCCCACAGTGGTTTGTCCTCTTGTGGTGTAGCAGCAGTTCTGGTTTGTGTTTGATGACCCACAACATCAGTAGTGGTGGCACCAGCAGCAGCAACAGCAGATTGTGATCCCTCCCTCTCCACCAGATTTTGTTCAGAATTTGAATGTTGCCAAAAGGGCACTGATGATATACTACTTTTCTCAACTATACGTGCTGACACTTTCTCAATTAACAGTTCATGATAGTGCTCCAGGTCTTTAAAGTCATATGGTTTGAAGAAAGTCTCAATTTTATCCTTAAACCGAGGGTCCAGAAGTGTGGCCAAAAAAATGTTCTGCTTTGCACATATTTACAATGCGCTTGTCAGCCAGGAAGGTCTGTATCATTTTTCCAACAAGTGATGCAGCATTGATGTCATCTTTGTTGAAGAACTGTGATTCGAGGCGCTGCAGTCTCATCCTGATGAATGAAATTAAGGGTAGGATCTGACTTAGTCTGGCACCATCAGAGCTCACCACTCGGGCAGCCTCCACAAAGGGTTTAAGGATACAACAAAGATTCTCCATCAGGCGCCACTGATTGGGGCTGATATTCACATCTCCTTTCCCAATGTCATGTTGGACTACATAGTGATGGATGACTTTCCGTTGTTCAAGCATTCTCTGCATCATATACTAAGTGGAATTCCACCGAGTTGGAACTTCCTGTATCATCTGGTGGAGAGGGAGGCTGTTTTCAATCTGAATCTGCCGCAACAACTTTTGGGCTTTCACAGAATAGCTAAAGTGGGTGCACACAGTGTGGGCAGCTGCAATCAAGTTCTGAACATTTTGGTCCTCACTGATAAAGTCTTTTACCACCAAGTTAATAGTGTGTGCAAAGCATGGTACATGTGTAAACTTATCAAGTCTTACTGCTTTCACAATATTTGAAGCATTGTCAGACACTATAAACCCTGGTTGCAAGGACTTTGGAGTCAGCCACTCAGCAAACTTTTCTTCATGGCCCTCCAGAAGATGTTCCACTTTGTGGTCTTTTTCAAAACCATAAATACATATGTAAGCCCCCCTACAAATGAGGGCTCCCGAAAAGTCTTCCATGAGCTTGCCTAAATGCTCACTGCCAGGTTGGTGTTCGGCGCTATAGCCATTTAAATATTATTGCCAAAGAATGCCTGGGTAGCCTCTATGTACTGTCACTTTAAGATCTGCCTAGTTTGCAGAAATAGTTCATCTGGAAGTGGGGGGCAGTGTGTTGTCGTGCTCGAGTCCTGCCCGGAAGGCCAGGTAATCAATCCGTTTCTGCCATCACTAATTGTGCAGAGGAAGCTTTGTTAAAAAATGTAACTATTTGTTAAAAATCATTTAAAGTAATAAAGATATTGTAGTTTGTTCTAACCTGCCTTCTTTGCAGCGAGGGGTTTCTGCCTATCTCCACCATTTTGGTCCCGAACTGCCATATTGGACCAATCAGTACTTGGGGACTCAAATGGAGCCTGCTTATAGGGGCTGTGTAAAATAAAAGCTTGGGAACTGTAGTTTTGGACCATTGGTGCCTTTTTGCAACTAAAGGGGGAGCTCTTGCTTTGACTAACAGCCGAATCAGCCAACCGAACCTTTTAGATCTGAGGGAAATCCCCTAGCTGCCTGCTGTTTAGGGCAGATCTAAGTTAAAAGTAAAAAAAAAAAAAAAAGCAGCTTGTAATAGTTCGAGCAGTGACCTGTATAGTTTCGAGCAAAAAAACTGTAAAAAGGCCTAAGTTGAGGCCTGCAAGTCTGCCCGTTACCCTAAAAGGAAAGGAAAAATTGCAGTCGGACTAAATCCGAGGTGGTAAGACTAAAGTAAGCCACTGAAGTGCAACCAGACTCAACCTGTAAAAGACCAAAGATTTTGCTGCATGCAATTGGCCTGTCAGGAACACCAGCTACTTCTGAGCTCCCGGTCTGAGCAGGGACTTTGCAGTCATGACCGGGGAGCATTTTGCCTGGTACAGTAAGATTTCCTTGCATATAAATGTGCTGTGTACCGAAAGGGGGGTCGCAATTTGGTTCCCCACGTTGCAGACTGCATTCTGCTTGCTAAAAACTGTAGCCCGCTAAAAAGGAATAAATCCACAGTTAGTTCCATGCAGCTGGGCCTTGCCACGAGGGCCCTGCCATAACTACCCTACTGCACAGAGAAGAGCCATCGACAAGAGACCTGCCCGGGGGTCAGCCTCCTGCTCCACACTTGAACAGGAACAACGCCTCAGAAAATCGTGTGGACCCTGCCCCTCCTGGCATTCCAGAAAGCTCACCTGCTGTCTTAATTTTTGTCCATCCTGTGTCCAATCTTGGGTATCGTGAGTAACCACCAGGGTAGCTCCCTGCAACGACAGTTTAATTTAAGTGCGTCATCTGATTGCTTTGTTGTTTCTTTTCCTTCACAAACTGAGCCATCTGGCTCCGGATTACAAATAGTGTGTTGTGCAAGTTGTTTTTCCATCACAGGGCCCCGACCAGCTGCAACGCTGGCCTACCCTGGGCAACTGTCCTAGATAGCCTACCTTTCTTCCACCTGGGTTCCCAGAGAGTGTGACTGTGTTAGGGACTCTGACTGCATGCACAGCTGTGTGATTGATAGAGCAATTAAGCTAATTAACCTGATTCCCCCATTTCTTTGTTTAAATCCCCTGAATAAATCAGATCTACTTTTTTCTGCATTCAAACATACTGTGGTTCCAGTTTGCGCTCGAAGTAGTGTACTGTTGCCATTTGCTCTGTCTAACCTTGTTTTACAGGGGTCGCCAGGGTTAAACCGGAGAAACCAGCCCTGGTGGTAAGTGTAAACTATGTAAGTACTTGCAAATCATATCAAGGGTATCGTAAAAGAAATTATTGTGTACTAGTTTGGCCACTGGCAGGGAAAAAGCGGCGTTACAGTATCCCAAAAGGCTGTGCCAGGCTAGTTTGACCACTACCGTTCCTGACCTCTGGGTGGAGGCACCCATTTCAGAACTCAGGCCCCTTAACCTGCTACTAGCCAAGCAGGTGGGGTAGTAGCCCTTGAGTTAGCACCACCGAGGTGTTACACATAAAACTGCCTTCCTTTGGACTATGAAAGTCCCTTGCTTTTTGCTGCTGCCACCACCAGCGCCACTACATGATGATGATGATGATGAGGAGGAGGAGGAGGAGGAGGAGGGAGAAAAGTTTACCCAATGGCCAGTCACAGCCATATAGTCAGTCGTCTGACCATTGGTCAACATGTCTGTCGTGACATGAACCTTTATGCCCACTGAACCTTTCAGAGCATCAGACATGCTTTTCCAAACAGCGTCATGCAAATCTGGAATGGCAACACTGGAGAAATAGATCCGGCTGAGCACCTGATACTTTGGCATAGCGATTTCCATGAGTGCTTTAAAACCTGGGTTAGCCACAAATGAGAATGGAAGCAAGTCAGTGGCTATCGTCTCCTCAGTTGCCTTTGTCGATCGCCTTGCCTCAGGCCTGTTGGGCTTATATTTCTGTGACTGCTCAAAGCAGTCTTTTGAAGAAATTTGATGCCTGCAATGCTTGCTGCTATCACCTGATTTTCTGGGCTGCTTCCCTTGATCTTAACCACCATGAAGGGTGGATGTTGTGGCCATGGATGGTATATGACTCCAGCTGGGCTGTGGTTGTGGACTCAGAGGGGTAAAGAAATGAGAAATTGAGGATGCTGTGCTTTGACTGGAAGGAAGACGTTCATCATCCTCCACCTCCGCATCAGTTACTTCATTGCCTTGGTAAACATCCATTACCTCATCCTCCTCAGCTGAGTGCAGAACTGCAACAAGTTGTGTGCGCTCCTTTTGTGCTTTTTGATACTGATAAACATGAGAACTGTTCACATGTCTTATCATTGTTGATGTTCCCAGTCGAGTACCCACTTTACCCCGACTTAATTTTGTTTTGCATAATTTGCAAACCTCATGGCTGCCAGATGATTTATCTTGTGTGAAAAAAATCCCACACAATGGATTTCACAGATTTTGTTGCACTGCTGCTGATGGGGAGGACATACCTCTCAACTGTCACACATTACAAGGTACGTCACTCATTTTAATCCTCAGAAATCCTTTGTCCCACATTGAGGTAGTGATATTCCACACAGATGTTTTAAAGCAGGAATTCATAATTATCTATTGTGTTCAGTTATCAGCAAACATTATGAACACTAGTGCAATGATAGCCATAGTGTTCTGAGCTTACAGTGCCGTGTCTGATGATATGTCACACATTTTGGTAAAGAAAGCTTGAGAGGTACGGGGGAGGATAGGTTCATTACTACCACTGCCACTACCACAGCCATTACTACTTCTACTATCTCTTTGAGGTCTTTCCATGCCCATCTGCATGTAATTTTGAAGATGCACATTAACCTCTCTGACTAGTTGAACTGCATCTCTTTCTTCTGCTCGTGAAGCCTGTCCATCTTCTGTCCTCTGTTGTTCCTCTGCATGTGTGGGTGTCTAACACTCCAAGTTATGCCCCACTATCATTAATGTTTTTTTACCACTGCAACCATCCTTCTCAGCACTCTTTTGTTCTTTTTTTGCCCCATATTCCTCCCCTTCATCCCACTCCCCAGAGCTACTGTTACTTGACATACTGCCTGCTGCCTTATCTACTACAGCTCAGGGTCTGTTCCACTGATTTCCCCCTCACTCTCATCAGTCTTCTCCTCCTCACCATCATCATCCATCACTCTGCTTACTAAAACTGGCTGCCACACTATTATGGCCCTTGTGCTCATCCTCTGAGTACCACGACGGGTTACTCCTGCAACGTCCTGAATTTTCTGTACTGTTGTTACTGTTGCCTGGATTGCCTGAGAAGCGCTGCTGTTTTTTACCACTCATGGCTGCGTCGAGTCAAGTACTTTTAGTAAGACACAATGGGTGGGATATTCAGATGTGCCAGGCATGGCCTGGCGCAGTGCAACTGTGATGCACCAGGGCATGGCCTGGGTGATATTCAGTGGTGCTGCGCCATGGCTCAGCATCGTTGAATATGGCACTGGGGCCACCAACACAGTGCATGGTGCAGTGGCACTGCACCAGCGCAAGTGGCAGGAGAGGAGCAGGGGGCTGCGTCAGTGCAAGTGCAGCTGCACTAGGTGCAGCAAGAGTGATATTCAGACGTGAGCATGCAAATGAAGCCATTATGAATGCAAAGCACAAATGGGGCCATTTGCATGTCATTATGGCCCCATTTGCACGCAGGTGCGTCAATCTCTGGCAACATGCACCTGGCACCCTGCCAGGCTACAGCCGACGGGGACCAACTCCCCCTGCTCCTTGGCGGGCAATGCACCCCAATTCCTAATCGCGGGCTTCAGTAACATAAATTATACCCCGGTGGTCCAGTGGACCCACTCCCCAGCCCGATCGCGGGCTTCAGTAAAATAAAATATTCCCTGGTGGTCCAGTGGAGCCACTCCCCAGCCTGACTGAAGGCTTCTGTTGTAAATAAATACCCCAGTGAGCCGCCGGCACCCCCTCCCTACCACCCACTCAGATCCTGCCATCCTGCTCCCCTCTGGTTAGTGGCGGGTGCGGCTCCCCACCCGCCCGCCCGACTGACAGATGTGCAATGCGGCTGTACACCCATTGGTCCACTGTGTGGGCCAATGGAGCATGCGAACCGTACTGTGCTACACAGTTCTGAAATGTGAATGAACCATTCACATTTCCGGGACTTGTAGTACAGTATGGTCTGCACACTCGTGTACGCAGTGAGCCACTAGGCGTACAACCCGTACTATATGCTATCGATCGACAAGCGTTGGGCGGCTCTTGAGGTGGGGAGCTGCCACACCGCTGACTGGGGGTGGGGTGGTGGGTCTGAGTGGGCGGGTGGGGAGGAGGTGCTGATGGCCCACCAGGGCATTTATTTACAACAGAACCCCACGATCAGGTTGGAGAGCTGCTCCAATGGACCACCAGGGAATAATTTATTATACTGAAGCCCACGATCGGGCTGAGGAGCAGGTCCACTGGACCACCAGGGACAGTATACAGTCATTTGCCCACGATCAGTCATGAGGGTAGGGTCCACTGGACCACCAGGGATATTGAGGCATTACGCTCACGTTCAGGCGGGGGGGACACGATGCCTGGCCTGTGTCTGGGATGGTCAGGTGGCCACCCACAGTTGGCGGCTGCCATGTTGCGCCCTGCAATACGGCAGCTCACCTGTGGGTAGCCAGGACTTGCTCCTGCTTTTCAGGGGTGGATCTTTACGCCCCTCTGTGTGGTGCAAGGCAAGTTTGTGCCTGTATATGCGCCGTGCATCCCGGGCTGATTATCGGGATGTGCCGGATATGCATGGGCACACCCCACCACACTTGTGCACCATACATTACTGATGTACCCTGGCACATTGGGAATTGCACAGCACAACTTCCCTTTTTGAATATCGTGCTGAAGCGCATCAGTGGGTTGCGCATGGCGCAACCCCTTTGAATATCCCACCCAGGGATATTTTCTCCCTAACAGATAAATACAGCACTGCTTACTGCGTCAAGGCAAGTACTTTAAGTGGTAAGACCAAGGGATATTTTCTCCCTAACAGATAAATACAGCACTGCTTGCTGCGTTGAGTCAAGTACTTTAAGTGGTAATGTAACCCCTAGGTGTTGCTATCCCAAGGGCTACTAGCCCTGCCTGCTTAACTACTAACAGGTTGAGGCGCCTAGGTCCAATGTCAGGTGCCTCCACCCAGAGGTCAGGGTTTGCAGTAGTTAAACTAACTTGGTCACAGCCCTCTGGGACACTGTAACCCCCCCCCCCTTCTTCCCACTAGTGGCCCACACAGTGCATCAGGAATATCTTCACAATGTACACTTACCCCCAGGACTGGCTCTGTCGACTGGACTCTGGGGACCCCCTGTAAAACAAGATGGCACAGTGCAAAAGCCACAGTACAATACTTTAACATAAATGAATACCTCAGACAGTGTAACTTTGCTGAAACAAACAGATCTGATTTATTTAAGGAGCTGTAACAAGGAAGGGGGAAATCAGGTTAATTAGGTTAAACACATTAATAATCACAGTACTGTGCACATATTCAGAGTCCCAAATTGTCACTTTCACTGGGTACCCAGGATGGGGGGGCTAGCCAGGATCGGTGCAGCTGGTTGGGGCTCTGTGATGGAAAAACACTTGCACAATACCCAACTGTAATCTGGAGCCGGATGGCTCAGTTTGTGAAGAAATGAAAAAAAACAACAATTAGATGACACACTTGCAATTCGATAAACAGATGGCAGGGAGCTACCCTGCTTGTACTCACAAACTCAATGCTGAGAACTAGATGGAAGGCAGATTGTCCTGGATTGCCAGGAAGAGCAGAACATGTGGATAAGGTCCTTGTGATGGACCCCACTGCAGTTTAGAGCAAATAGATGTCGTCTGGATTAAGCTGGGGTTTACTTCCAGCTTCATGCACACAATTCACTGTACAGGGAATTTGAAACACGATTCCCCACAAGCACTACACACATTTATATGTAAAAGGAAAGTACTATACCAGGCAGGCTGCTTCTCGATCCCGACCGCAATTACTGCACGATACGCGGGAGAACATACAGCAGCTTCAGTTCCTGACAGATCGAGTGCGATTCAGCAATTTCTCCAGTCTTCTACAGAGTGAGCCTGGTTTCTACTCTTCAGATCTCCTTGATTCTCCTAACAGGTCAGATTCAGTCTGAACGGGTGCTTGCACAGGCTGCAGACCGAAACTCAGGGCCTTACACGCGCTTCCTGTGCTAAAACTACACACCGCAGAAACACGGAGCTCCTTATCTCTTCACTGCCAAAACTGATCTAATCTCTCCAGTCCCAGAGCAGTGCATTTCCTTTAACTCCACACTATTCTGTTGGCTGGTCTGCCTGTCATTTACAATAAACTCCCCCTGTTGGTGGAAAAAGGCGCCAAGGTCAAAACTACATTTCCCAGAGTCACTAGCCGTACAGTACATAGGTGGCTGGCTCCACAATGAGAGTCCAAGTTCTGATTTGCCAGCAGCAGGCTCCATTTCAAAGGTCCCCCCACACTGATTGGTCCAGTTCAGCAGTTCAAAACCAGAATGGAGGTCTAGGCAAACACAGTTCTGACTGCAAAGAAGAGCAGGTTAGACAAACTGTATTTTCATTATTACTCTAAATGATTTCTGGCAAACAGCTACATCTTTGAAAAGTGCTCACTCTGCCCACTTAGCGACGGCAGAAATGGAGCAATTTGGCAGCAGCTCGAGCGGCACTCATGCAGGGAAACACACAGTCCCCCCATAGAAACTAATTATGTCTGCAAGCAGACAGCTCTTTAAAGAGACAGTACCAGAGGCTCTAAAAGCACTCACAGATAAACGGCTTTAAACACCAAACACCATTCAGGCTTGGAGCATTCAAGCAAGCTCCTGGAAGACTTTTTGGGAACCCCCATTTGCAGGGGGGTTACAGTAAGACACAGTGATATTTTCTTCCTAACAGATAAATGCAGCACTGCTTGCTGCATCGAGTCAAGTACTTTAAGTGGTAAGATACAGGGATATTTTCTCTCTAACAGATAAATACAACACTGCTTGCTGCATCAAGGCAAG
This sequence comes from Neoceratodus forsteri, assembly GCA_016271365.2. Taxonomy (NCBI): domain Eukaryota; kingdom Metazoa; phylum Chordata; order Ceratodontiformes; family Ceratodontidae; genus Neoceratodus; species Neoceratodus forsteri. Next base: position 757,581,625 of record CM057455.1, on the reverse strand, counting down.
TACTTTAAGTGGTAAGACACAGGGAAATTTTCTCCCTAGCAGATAAATACAGCACTGCTTGCTGCTTCGAGTCAAGTACTTTAAGTGGTAAGACATAGGGATATTTTCTCCCTAACCGGTAAAGACAGCACTGCTGGTTGCGTTGAGACCGGTATAGGTACTTTAAGTAGTAAAACACAGGGAGCTTATTTTTATTTCCCACACAGGTAAAAAAGACAAGCACTGCTGGCTGTACTTAAGTAGTAAAAAAAAGTAAACACATGGAGATTATTTATTTCCCACAGACTCTCAGAGCAGAACAGCAAAATGAATTGAGTGAGTTACTCTGACTGACCCTCCCCTACCCTTTGTTATTCTTCCCTTGTGGCACTGGTGGTAAAGGACCAGGTACAGTAATTTAATTTTTAAACTATCATTTTTTTTTTTGCACTGCCAGTGTCTGATATTTTTATCTATATATTAACTTAGGACTAGAGTTAGGAGAACTTGTCTAGGAGTCAGGAGGAGGACCAGGAGATGAAGAATGGACTACAGAAATGGATGAATATATCCCTTGTAATATGTTAGCTAGCAACCCCAGGCCACAGTGACAAAAGACTGAGACACAAATTGCAAGAGTAGTACTGCTACTACTATTGCTTTCTTTTAGCCCTGAATTGTGCAGGTATAGGTAGGTAGTAGGAAATTATTAAATGGATATTATTTTTCTCATTGAACAACACACAGTCTATCAGATAGACAGTGTGTAAATACTGAACTGGTTTACTTTATATTTTTAACTTTTTTCCGCAAGAAGAGGGAGTATGTAAATAAAAAAACATTGCATGATCAATCAAAATTGAATACGAACAAATGATCAACAAAATCTAAAGTTACAGCATGATAAAATGATAGAACTATTAGAAGACAGACTATATGCTCTCAGCACAGCAAGGCACCTCATCTCTCTGTCAGACGACACACTGAAAGAAACTGGGAGCTTGTGGTGGAGCAAGCATAACATTCCCTTCCCCACGTGTTTTGCGACCTATTTCGCCAATGGTCGCTACTGTTGCCACCAGTTTAACAGGGAGAGGTGGAAACATCCCACCATCATTAAATTATGCCAGTCCTTATTCTCTGATTGATGTGCTGGGAGCTGGTCTCCTGACTCTCCAGTTTGTGCACCACCTGACTGAGAGGGAGGGGAGAAACGGACGCATGCGCTCACCACAACTCAAGGATACGGAGGTAAAAAGCAAATAAATAAATAGGGTGAACTGGCACAAAGACCAAAGGAGGGACACTGAGTCTTAATAAAGGGTAGGAAATGTGGATAGAGGGTGACAATGAAAAACCAGGGATACTGAACGAATATTTCTGCTCAGTATTCACAAAGGAAGAGGGGGGGAGGTACCTAAACCAAACAAGAGAAACAATCTGAAGATGAGGGTCGATACCAGTCCATTTACAGAAGAAAGGGTTCTGAAAGAACTAATAAAATTGAAGGTGGACAAAGCAATGGGTCCTGATGGGATTCACCCAAGAATTTTAAAAGAACTAAGGGTAGAACTAATGACACCGCAGACTACTCTCTTTAACAAATCATGGGAGGATGGGGTGGTACCTGAGGACTGGAGGAGGGCAGATGTGATTCCTCTTCACAAAGTGGGAGCAGGACAGAGGCAGGAAACTACAGACCAGTTAGTTTGACCTCAGTGGTAGGTAAAATGATGGAATCACTTCTGAAGGAAAGAATTGTTGAGTACCTAGAGGTCAGTGGGCACAGGACCCAAGGCAGCATGGATTCACGATGGGAGGTTGTCTCAGGCAGATCTAATAGATTTCTTTGACTGGGTGACCAAAGTAGTAGACCAGGGAGGGGCTGTGGACATGGCTTACCTAGATTTTAGCAAGGCATTTGATACAGTCCCACACAAAAGATTAATACACAAGTTATCCAGCCTTGGGTGGGTCCCAAGGTGGTAGCCTGGATAAAAAATTGGCTAAACAACAGGACGCAAAGGGTAGTAGTAAATGGAGTCCACAGTGAAGAAAGGAGGGTTACTAGCGGGGTACCGCAGGGTTCAGTACTGGGACCGGTCCTTTTTAATGTCTTTATAAGTGACATTGCAGAGGAACTGGAAGGAAAAGTATGTCTCTTTGCAGATGACACAAAGATCTGCAACAGGGTTGATACACCAGATGGAGTGGAAAGGATGAGAAAGGACTTGGCAAGGTTGGAGGAATGGTCAAATGTATGGCAGCTCAGATTCAATGCAAAGAAGTGCAAGGTAATGCACCTGGGAAACAAAAACCCAGGGCAAGAGTACACAATGGGGGGTGAGATACTGACAACAGTAAAAATGGAAAGGGACCTGGGGGTAATTATATCAGATGACCTAAAGGTGGGCAAGCAATGTGAGAAGGCAGTAAGGAAGGCTGGGGGGAATACTGGGATGCATAGGGAGAGGCATCAATAGTAGAAAACAGGAAGTTGTTATCCCTCTGTACAGACAGTTGGTGAGACCCCATCTGGAGTACTGTGTGTAGTTCTGGAGACCCCATCTCCACAAAGACATAGACAGAGTGGAGGCCGTCCAGAGGAGGGCACCAAAAATGGTGCAGGGTCTGCACCAGAAGACATATGAAGAAAGACTAAAGGAGCTTAATATGTATACCCTTGAGGAAAGGAGGGAGAGAGGGAACATGATAGAAACTTTCAAGTACCTCAAGGGAATCAACAAAGTCCAAGAAGGTGGCATTTTTCAGAAAAAGAGATGTGCAAGAACAAGGGGGCACAATCTGAAGATGGGGGGGATGGCTCAGAGGTAATGTGAGGAAGTATTTTTTCACAGAGAGGGTTGTGGATGCATGGAACAGCCTCCCTGAGGAGGTCGTGGAGTCAAGAACAATGGGGGAATTCAAGAATGCATGGGACAGACATAAGGCAGTCCTAGTGGGGGGTAGGAGGAAGTAATCTGTTGGGTAATTAGGATCTGCAGCTTACCTGTTAGGTAGGAAAATGGGCAGACTAGGTGGGCCAAGCAGTCCTTATCTGCCGTCCCCATGAACTATAGTCCTCAGCGTCTCGTAGTAATTTTGCTTGTTTTCTATCAATCACTTCTTTTTCATGTTTTTGTATGTTATTGTTCACTCTTATCAAGCTGCTGGAACTCCTCGTGGTTCCTATATCCTGCAACTTCTAATTCTGCTGCCTTTAATTCTGCCTCTAATTCTACATAGTTCTCAGTAGCTTCCTCAGTTATCAACTGTGTATAGGCTAACGAGGCTGTTTCTGAGATTTTCAACCAGGCATCTTTCCTTTAAAAGTTTTCTAAACCACAGGAGAGTGTTTTCACAACCCTTAAACTTCACGGTGCTTGTTTTCTGTCTTGATAAGTCTCAAGAGATGTTATATTATAACTGACATTTATTTCTTTAATTAGTAAACGTTCAAGTTTAAGGAATTAAACTTTGATGTTACCTTCAGTATGAATAGCTTTTGTCTTGATTTCCCCAAGTCGCTCCACTTTCCAAATTACTACGTAATTCTTGTTTACGCTCCAACAATGGTGCTGAGATTCCCAGGCAGAAGCTCTCATCTTCTCCTTGTACTCCACTAGTTCCTGGATGTGCATCAGACATAGCTAGCCAAATCCTGAAAAATATTTAAAAGCTCTAATTTGAAATAACTCACACAGTTCACAAAAACTTGTCCAGTTTTTAAATTCTACAGGCTCTCCAATTGCAATTTGGCTCTTTTCTGGTTCCCAAACAGACACTTAGCCCTTTTAAAAAAGGGGGTTTATTTTCAATTCAAAGAGTGGTTTAATCTCCAAAGCAATGTTTAGGAAGTTCACAAAACTGATAAATGCCAGATTAAACAAAGAGTGAGACTTATTGATTTTACCTTCAGCGTAAGTGTCAGTGGCTTTGCATTCGTTCCCCCAGTCACTCTACTTTCCAGATTGCAACATAGTTCCTGTTTACTCATGTTTCAACAACGGTGTTAAAATTACCAGACTAAAGCTCTCATCTTCTCCTTGTGTGCCGCTAGCTCTGGGATGTGCAGTAAACATAACCAACCAAATCCTGAGTGTTTTTTTGAAGGTTTAGCTTGAAATAATTCACTTTTTCTTCTTAACACTCACAACGCTCACAAAACTCTCAACGCCTGTCCGGTTTTTAAGCTTTTAAGCTCCACCGGCTCTCCAGTTACCATTCAGCTCATTTCTGACTCCTGGAAATTTACTCCATGGCAAATTGCTTCATCCAAACCTTTCCTAAAAGTTTAAATAATCATCCGCTACTAAATAGTGGTCTGTTTTTTAGATTATGTTTTTCTGTTCGGTCTCACCAAATAATAATCTTTTTTCTTTCAGGTATGTGTAAGATTTCTTTCCGGTAAGCATGGCTTGTATGATCCTGATGCAAAGGTCCTGGACAGACCTTACAAACCAATTACCTCTTTCTCTTTCCTGCTTCTCTTGCAGCAATTTTTGAGTTTAGGTAGTAAGTAAAACATCTTTATTTGCTGGTAAAAGCCTGCATTCATTTATTTATTTAATGTTGTAGCATCTTATTTAATTTAAGCTTGAAATGAATATTCAGTGTATCCCAATTATGGAGAACCTGAATAATGAACAATGAATGAAAGTTAATAAGAGACAATACCTAAAAATTAATTATTAACTGTTAAGGGTTATGACCTTCAGTGTATGCTTCTTTTTCAGTGTAAGATAATTTGTTTGTTTGATTGTGTTTCAACAATGGTGTAATGTATATGAGGTATAAAATGAATAAGTTTAGAAGTTAGGGCTCACTGATTTTGTATATGAGTTTTAAACTGTTATTTAAAGGTGATTGGTTATTTAATAGTGATGTCACAACTTTTGTATAGTATTTAAGAATGCACTGATGGCCAGGATGTAAAACACACCCCTTGAGGGCACTAAGCCGAGGTGCTAGGGGCTCTCATAAGGTGGATATTCAATACAACATTTTGTTGTTTAAAGTTGTTTTTGTAGTTCTTTTTGTGTGGTTTGAATGTGTGCAGTATTATTGGAACTGTTTAGAGTCCTAGAGGGACTGAGGGCACTGAAGGTAGACAAGGCACCAGGGCCGAATGGTATCCACCCCAGGTTGCTGAGGGAGATGGAGGAGGTGCTGGCGGAGCCACTGGTGGATCTGTACAGCACCTCACTGGAATCAGGATGTGTGCCACTGGACTGGAGGATGGCACATGCAGTACCTTTACACAAGAGTGGACCAGGAGATGAACCAGGTAATTATCGCCTGGTAAGTCTCATGTCCATAGTGTGCAAACTATACTAAGGGAAAGACTGGTGTTGTACCTGAAGGACAATGGCCTCCAAGATGTGAGGCATCATGGGTCTGTTTCAGGGAAGTCTTGTCAAACCAACCTGATACAATATTATGACTGGGTGACAGGTGAGCTGGATAAGGGTCATACAGTGGATGTTCTTTACTTGGACTTCAGGCAAGGCCTTCGATTCTGTGCCTCATGGGCAGCTTGGAGGGAAGCTAACTGGTGTAGGGGTAGGGGCAAAAATGATGAATGGGATTACAAGCTGGCTGAGTGGGAGGCAGCAATGGGTGGTGGTGAGAAGGGAGCTCTCAACTCCAAGGCCGGTGATGAGTGGGGTGCCGCAGGGCTCTGCGTTGGGGCCAGTATTGTTTAGGCTCTTCATATCAAACATCACACATGGGGTGGTGAGCAAGGTAAGTCTGTTTACTGACAACACCAAAATCGGAGCAGTGGTGGATGGAGAGGAGGGATGGAAGCAGCTGCAGGGGGACCTAAGCAAGTTAGAGGAGTGGTCAGAGAGGTGGCAGCTGGGGTTCAATGCAAAGAAGTGTAAGGTTATGCACTTTGGGGTGAAGAACCCAAGGAGAGAATACTGGCTGGGGGGGTTAAGCTGGGGATCACTGAGGAGGAGAAGGACCTAGTGGTAATGATAACAGGGACCGTGAACAACACTGCCCAGTGCAGGAGAGTGGCTGCAAAAGCTAATAAAATGCTGGGTTGCACAGCGAGAGGTTTTCCATCTAGGTGAACAGAGGTGAACTTGCCCCTCTACAGGTCCCTGGTAAGGCCACACTTAAGAGTATTGTGTGCAGTTTTGGAGGCCATACCTCAAGCATGACATCAGGCTACTGGAGGGGTTGCAGAGGAAGGCAACAAAGTTGATATGTGGAATGGAGGGGAGAGACTATGACAGCAGGCTGGGATACCTGAATATGTATACCCTGGAGGATAGAAGGGACAGGGGGGTACATGATAGAGACATTCAAGTGTCTGAGGAATCAATAAGGATGGGGCAGATGGGGTCTTTAAGTTAAGGAGGGAGGGTCACCAGGGGCATGGGCTAAGAATGGGGGAGATTTAGGAAGGAAATGAGGAGACACTATTTCACAAAGTGTGGTAGCAAAATGGAACACCCTACCAGAATAGGTGGTATCATGTAAATCTGTGAACAGCTTCAAAAGGGCATGGGACAGGGAACAGGGAGAGTGAGGGTGGGGAGGTGGGGGTGGCAGTGGGATGACAAAGGGGAGGGGAGTGGAGCAGCTGCAAACTAGGGGTGCTGGCTGCACACTCAAGCAGACTTAGACTGAGTGGTCTGTTTCTGCTGGCACATTCATATGTTCGTATGTCTGTAAGAAGAAAGCAACAAGGAGAACATATGTTTGCCAGCATAACACACAGTGCCAGCAACATCACGTCTTCAGGAAACAACATAGTACTAACTCCATTTTATTAGAGCATACTAACGTTGTGCATCAGGCCCGTGATAATAACCAACTGGTGAGCTCCATCTTTATAGATTTAATGAAGGCCTTTGACCTTGTTAACCATCCCCTTCTCCTTAACAAACTCTCCAGATTAGGATTGTCCACTGATGCTGTTACCTGGTTTAAAGACTACCTGACAGGACACTCCCAGAGGGTAAAAATAAATGGGACCACATCCAGCTCATGTTCTGTCACTATGGGAGTGCCCCAGGGCTCAGTCCTTGGAACCCTACATTTCAGTATGTTCATCAATTACCTGCCCTTGGCATGTCCAGACTCACAGGTCCTGCTGTATGTGGATGATGTGGTGATCTACTCCCGAAGCAGCTGCCGACAAGAATTAACGCTCAACCTTCAGAGCAGCTTCTTGGCCCTGGAGCAATGGTTTTCCCACAATATGTTACTCCTAAATTACAAGAAAACCAAAACCATGCTGATCACATGCCACCAAAAAAAGAACATGCTCCAACCCTTTGCTATCCTTAACTGGGAAGGCAAAGCCCTGAAACAGGTCAACACTTTCAAATATCTAGGTGTCTACCTATAGTAGATGACACTCTCTCTCTCTTGTACACCATGTTTTCTCAAGCAGTAAAAATGGTAAATAAAAAACTGGGCACCTTTTATAGACACAAACCATACATGAACTAGGAGGCTAGATGGCTAGCAGTCAACTCCTCGGTCATCTCTGTGATAGACTATTTGGTGGTCTAGTGGTCTACAGTGCAGCCACAGACTCTATACTTCACAGAGTAAAGGTCACCCTTAACAAAGCATGTCACTTAGTCCTAGGTGCTGGCAAATTGACACACACCTGCAACCTCTACATCAATGCAGGATGGCTACCTCTTTACCTACATATCAAGTACCAAATGAACCTACTTTGAAAAAAGGCACTCCTTGGTCTCTCCTCCCCTTTCTTAACTCACTTATCTGCCCAGCTCATCACAAACACTCCACCTGGAGTGCCCTCAGGAAATCCCTACAAGTACCTTTTCATAGGACCAACCTGGCTATGCACTCCTTCCCTGTTAGATCACTGACTTGGCTAAATGAGCTCCCAACTGCTATACTGGACTTGTCCACCTTTGGTCATTTTAAATCTACCTTGAGAAAGTACTTTGCATTGAAAATAACCTGCAACTGTACTTAAATACCTAAAGTAACCCCCTTATGGGACTACATCATCCAATGCATCCCTCCTTCCCTCCTCTCCCCCTCATCCACCTACACCTGCCCCTTATTTCCCCCCATTCCCTCTTATGTTCCTGCCTACCCTGAATTTCCCCCCATTCCCTCTTATGTTCCTGCCTACCCTGACAATGCTACCTTGTGGTGACTGTTTACCTGTTTCTAGATCCAATGAAGATAATGTTGTTGAAATGCTCATCCAAACCATTGTATTGCATGTGACTCATCCAAATACTGCTCTGTAATGTATGACGTGGAACCTTTGTAAATGAGCCACAGCTCAAAGGTGTATCTCCAAAATATTGATAAAAATCAAAGATAAAGAGTCTTAGTGGTTGGGGATTCTATGATGAGGGGAGTAGAGAAAAGGTTGGTGGTGGGGAGAAAGATAGGGAAGCCCAGGTGCCTTCCTGAGAAATCAGCCATCGGGGCAGACACAGAATAGGGAGGATAGCAGAGACGGAGGGAGGGGAGCTGGTACACTTGGGTATCAGTGATCTGGCAAACCAGCATGTGGAGGAAGGGAAGTGAAGTGGAACTTTCAGAAGCTGGGGAAAGATTGCAGGTACACTTGGCTTCCCTGGCTTTTTTGAGGTTCTCCCTCTGTGGAATGGGGGAAGGGAAAGATACAGGAAGTATTGTAGATAGAGGAATTGAATGGGTGGTTAAAGGGATGGTGTCTGGAGAAAGGTATCACTGCATGGGACTGGGGGATTTCTGGGGCAGGATGCTCTTTAAAGGTGATGGTCTTCAGCCAACAAGAGAGGGGACCGACCCCCACACTGCAGTATAAATTTAACATCTACATTAGACAGTTGAACTGACTGGGGGGGCACTCAAGGCTAGGGTATAGGGAATGAGGGAGGGGAATCTAGCTAGTGCTCCCCCTACATTGGGGACTGGTAGCAGTAAGCAGGTTAACAATAAGGTTGTGGTTCAAAAAAGAGTAGCAGATGCAGCAAAGGGGGGAAGCTCTCAGGATCTGCAAGCAATAGTAAAAAGAAGATAAGGAGAATGGCAAGGAATACAGGTCTCAGATCACAAAACAGTAAAAAAGGAATTGGAGCTAGTTGGAAGGGGTCTACCTTAATGCTAGAAGTCTGGGTAATAAAGTCAATGAGGTCTAGGCATTGATGGCAGACACCCTGTTGCCATCACAGAAACTTTGGATACAGAGAATAATGCATGGGAAGTGTCAGTCACAGGTTACACAATGTTTAGACAGGATTGAAGGAAAGGTAAAGGGATGGCATAGTCTTATATGTTAGGAAGGGCACCGAGGCTGTGGAGGTTGCACACATTAGGGTAAGCAAAAGGGAAACAGAGTTGCTGTGGGTTCACCTCACATTGCCCTCAGGCAAGAAACTACAGGTAGGGGTGATCTATAGACCACCAGGATAAGGAGAAGAGAGGGAGCCAGGGAGCTTGGGTAGAGCAAGCAAGGGGAGTGGAGAAGGGGGAAGTGGTAGCTGTGGGGTTGGGTGATCTCCTGTTTAGTCAGGCCTTCCCAGACCATGTATATTAGTCCTCCTTGGGAGCCCCCCTTTTCCCTTTCTCTTTGAGTATCCATTTTTAATAGGGTTCTATGTTGCCACAGATCAAATTTATTTTATGCTGTCATTATTATTGTTATTTTATTCAACATTTATTTATATTGATAGTGTATTCCTATTGTATGACACCCAGAGCCTCTGAGAGTGGGCACCTGGAAAAATAAAATTTGCATTGCCTTGCCATCTGAATCTACTGGATATTGACTAGAACATTTCAGAAGCCAGGTGCACCAGAAATCAAGCCCTGTTGGATATATTGCAGGACCAAGCGCTGGTGCATCTGGTTAAGGAACCCACTAGATAGGCATCATTTTGGTGCTCATCAACTCAGAGATAGTGAGTAGAGTGAGGGTAGTGGAGACATCGAGGTCCAGCCACCATAACTCCATTTGGTTCAGTCTGGTCCTCGAGACCAAAATGCCCCTATAAAAAACTAAAGTCCTAGGTTTCAGAAAAGTAGATTCCAAATGGAAAAGAGAGCAGGTCTGGGACAAGCTGACCAGAGTGGACAGCACTGGGAGTGCAGAGGAAAGATGGGGGCAATCAAGAGGGCCATTCTTGAGGCAACAGAGTCATGCATGTGAATTGTTACAAAATGAAACAGGTACAAGAGACCAATATGGTTCTCAAAAATGAACAGAGAAACAGTGAGGTCCAAGAAAAAGGCTTTCTGCAGGTGCAAGGAAAAGCAGGGGAAGAAGAAATAGGGAGAGTACTAAATGAAAACTAGGGAAGGAAAGAAGATGGTAAGGAAAGCAAAGGCACACATAGAAACATAGAAGGTGATAGCAGATAAGGACCATGTGACCCACCTAGTCTGCCCCTTTTCCCTATCTAATGCAATACCACAGACTCTAGTTGATCTATGGCTTACCCTCTCTTCCCTACTGCAAGAGTGCTCTTATGTCTATCCCTTGCATTCTTGAATTCCCCTACCATTTTTGCCCCCACCACCTGCGCAGGGAGGCTGTTCCAAGCATCCACTACTCTTTCTGTGAAAAAGTACTTCCTCACATTGTCCCTAAACCTACCCCCCTTTAGCCTCATATCATGCCCCTTTGTTCTTGTATACCTTCTTTTCAGAATGATGCTACCCTCCTGTACCTTGTTTATAGCCCTGAGGTACTTGAATGTCTCTATCATATCCCCCTTCTCTGTCTCGCTCTCCTCTCCTCCAGGGAATACATATTGAGGTCCTCTAGTCTTTATTCATATGACTTTTGGTGCAGTCCTTGCATGATTTTTGTTGCCCTTCTCTGGACTGCCTCTATTTTGTTTATGTCCTTCCAGAGATGTGGCCTCCAAAACTGGATGCAGTACTCCAGATGAGGTCTCACTAGTGATCTGTACAGTGGCATAACCACCTTCTTTTTTCTGCTGCTGATACCTCTCCCTATGCACCCTAGCATCCCACTGGCTCTCCCCACAGCTTTCTTACATTGTGTGTGTAACCCCTAGGTGGCACTATCCCAAGGGCTACTACCCCTGCCTGCTTAACTACTAACAGGGTGAGGGGCCTAGGTCCAATGGTGAGTGCCTCCACCCAGAGGTCAGGGTTTGCAGTAGTTAAACTAGCTTGGTCACAGCCCTCTGGGACACTGTAACCCCCCTTTCTTCCCACTAGTGGCCCACACAAAGCATCAGAAATATCTTCACAATGTACACTTACCCCCAGGACTGGCTCTATCGACTGGACTCTGGGGACCCCCTGTAAAACAAGATGGTACAGTGCAAAAGCCACAGTACAATACTTTAACATAAATGAATACCTCAGTCAGTGTAACTTTGCTGAAACAAACAGATCTGATTTATTTAAGGAGCTGTAATGAGGACAGGGGGAAATCAGGTTAATTAGGTTAAACACATTAATAATCACAGTACTGTGTGCATATTCGGAGTCCCAAATTGTCACTTTCACTGGGTACCCAGGATGGGGGCTAGCCAGGATCGGTGCAGCTGGTTGGGGCCCTGTGATGGAAAAACACTGGCACAATACCCAAATTGTAATCCGGAGCCGGTTGGCTCAGTTCGTGAAGAAATGAAAAAAAAAAAACAACAATTAGATTCCACACTTGCAATTCGATAAACAGATGGCAGAGAGCTACCCTGCTTTGTACTCACAAACTCAATGCTGGGAACTGGATGGAAGGCAGATTGTCCTGGATTGCCAGGAGGAGTAGACCACGTGGACAAGGTCCTTGTGACTGGACCCACTGCAGTTTAGAGCAAATGGATGTAGTCTGGATTAAACTGAGGTTTACTTCCAGCTTCATGCACTGTACAGGGGATTTTAAACATGATTCCCCACAAGCACTGCACACATTTATATGTAAAAGGAAAGTACTATACCAGGCAGGCTGCTTCTCTATCCCGATCGCAATTACTGCAGTTTTTCCTGTCTTTACAGGGTGAGCCTGGTTTCTACTCTTCAGATCTCCTTGATTCTCTTCACAGGTCAGATTCAGTCTGAACAGGCATTGGCACAAGCTGCAGACCGAAGCTTAGGGCCTTACACGCGATTCCCGCGCTAAAACTACACACCGAAGAAGCACCCAGTTCCTTGTCTCTTCACTGCCCAAACTGATCTGACTTTCCAGTAGACAGAGCCAGGCATTTCCTTTGAGTTCCTCCCAGTTCAGTTGGCTGGATTGGCTGTCACTTACAATCAGATTCCCCCTGTTGGTGCAAAAAGGCGCTGAAGTCCAAAGTACAATTCCCAGAGGCATCTGCCATACAGTCCCATTGTGGCTGGCTCCAGACGAGAGTCCAAGTTCTGATTCGCCCAGAGCAGACTCCATTTTAAAAGATCCCCACAATGATTGGTCTAATTCAGCAGTTCAGAACCAACATGAGGGAGCTACTCTGCACTGTCCTTGCTAAAAGAAAGCAGGTTAAAACAAACTGCATTTTCATTATTACTCTCACAGGTTACAAGCAAACAATTACATCTTTGAAGAGTGCTCCTTCTGCCCACTTAGCGACGGCAGAAACAGAGCGACTTGGCAGTAGCTCAAGCGGGACTCGAGCAGGGAAACACACAGACCCCCATCCAAATTAATTATGTCTGCAGGCAGACAGCTCTTAAAGAGACAGTACCAGAGGCTCTAAAAGCACCCGCAGATAAACGGCTTAGATGCCGAACACCATCCAGGCTTGAAGCATTCAAGCAAGCTCCTGGAGACTTTTTGGGAACCTCCATTTGCAGGGGAGTTACATGTGGTTACCTTTAGGTCATCAGATATGATTACCCCAGGTCCCTTTCTTGATTGGTGGCCATCAGTATCTCTCCCCCCCCCATCTTGTACTCCTCCCTTAGATTTCTGTGCCCCAAATGCATGATTTTGCACTTCTTTGCATTGAATCTTAGCTGCCACAGTCTCCACCACTCCTCAAGCATGTTTAGGTCCTTTCTTATTTCCCCCTCCCGGCCGGAGTGTCAACCCTGGAGTGTCGACCCTGTTGCAGATCTTAGTATTGTCTGCAAAGAGGCATACTTTCCCCTCCAGTACCTCTGCAACGTCGCTTATGAAGACATTAAAAAGGACTGGCCCCAGCATGGATCCCTGTGGCATCCCACTGGTCACCTTCCTCTCCTCGGATTGAATGCCATTGACCACACCCTCTGTGCTCTGTCACTCAACCAGTTTCTGACCCAGTTTACCACCTTGAGGCCCACTCCCAGGTTGCCCAACTTATTTATCAACCTCCTATGTGGGACGGTGTCGAAGGCCTTTCTGAAATCTAGGTAGGCTACATCCACCGCCCCTCCCTGATCCACTTCCCTGGTCACCCATTCAAAGAAATCTATCAGATTTGTTTGACAAGACCATCATGCTGTGAATCCATGCTGTCTCGGATCCTGCACTCTGCTGTATTCAAGAAATATCATAATCTTTCCTTTAGTAGTGACTCCATTCATTTCCCCACCACCAAGGTCAGGCTGACTGTCCTATAGTTGCCAGCCTCTTCCCTGTTTCCACTTTTGTGGAGAGTCACTACATTTGCCCTCCTCCAGTCCCTTTGAACCACCCTGTCTCTATCAATTTGTTGAATAGGGCTGCTAGTGGTGCTGCCAGCACCTCTCCAAGTCCTTTTAATATTCTTAGATGTATCCCATCCTGCCCAATAGCCTCGTCTCCTTTCAGATTCTCGAGTTCTTTTAGGACTCTTTCCTCCATACGTGGGCTGGTATCCACCTCTCCCCAATTGGTGTCCCATCACCTAATAGTGGTCCTTCTCCTTCCCTTTCTTCTGTGAATACTGAGCAAAAATATTTGTTCAGGATTATTGCTTTTTCCAGGTCCCCCTCTGCCCACACCCCTCCCTGCCTCCCTCCATTTTTAACCTCACAATCACACCCTTGGTCTTCTTTCTTTCACTAATGTATCTGGAAAAGGTTTTATTTCCTTTCTCAATTGCCTGGGCTATTTTTTTTCTGTGCAGGTGGTCAAGAGTGGGCAAAATCAATTCTTCAGATATATTAAGGAAAAAATAAAGGGTATTGTTAGGCTACAAGGCGGGGAAGGGTACTAGAGGAAGATGAACAAAAGCAGCTGTCCTCAATGATTATTTTTTTTCAAATTTTGTAAACTTTATTCAGAGTATAAAAACAAGTTACAGAATGAACAAATATTGAAAATAGGAGAATATTAACAAGTACAGTGATGAATATGAAATTTCCCATAATTGCTCCCAATGTGACTGGTATAACAGGAAAACAACACACAATGTTGAAACATGACTTCAGTAGAACAAGCAAGATGAAACACACATACAAATGGCCACTCCCTCCCCTCCCTTCCCCTCCTCTCCCCTCCCTCCATTCCTCCCCCCTCCCCACCAACACGTACCACTGATAACATTATTTAAGGGCAAGGTGCCACCAGGCACCAACCTGTAAATATGACAGGCACTGAGTTACATGGCAACATAATTGAAAAGAAAAGTTAACTAAAAGATAAGGATATCACCTTTATATTTAAATGGTCAATAATGTATGAAGGGGGGCCCATACATTTTTGGTAACAGCTCACTCTTTTGGAGACATAGGCTAGGAGATTTTCTGCTTCTAGGGCAAAAAGGACCTCATGTAGCCACTCTGTGAAAGTGGGAGTACAGTGATCCAGCCAGTTACATGATATCACTTTTTTGGTGCATAGAGATAATATAACCATATGTTTGCGCTGATTACCAATTAAAACATCACCGTATTCTCCCAAGATACATATCTCAGGGCGGAAAGCATCAGAGATGTTGAGAATGTGGTCTAACCTTGCCCTAATAGCTGACCAGAGTGGGGAGTCCTTACTGCATTCCCATAGTATATAAAGTAGGGCACTGGGTTGGTCACCACATTGGGAGCAAAGATTAGTAGAGAGTTTCCCATTTTATGGAGCTTGACTGGGGTATAGTATAAATCATAAATTACCTGAAATTAGAGGAGGCGATATCTGTCCCATTTAACATCCTGGTATGACTGGGACCATATCTGTGACCAGGAACGAGTAATAGAAGGAGCAGGAGGCAGTGCGTGGTCCCACATGTAATAAGGATGCTCTTCCATGTCTTCCAGAAGATCTCACAGCTGACAGTAGAAGAAAGAGATGAGGTGGGAAGAGGGAGAAGTCAAGATAATTGGGAGGATCTGGCCAGCCAGATTCTGGTCCCAAGGCCCTGGGCCAAAGTGATGGAGAAGTATATGTGAAATCTGGATATATTTAAAACAATAGGCAACAGGGAGGTCAAATTTAAGTTGGGCTTCCTGGAAAGACAATCATTTATGGCCTGTTAATAGATACCTAACAGTTGGTGTCATCCCATGTGGCCAGAAGGTTGAGATAAGGGTTCACTCCCCAATTTTAAAATAAGGATTGTGTAGTATAGGTTGCGAGACATTACATGTGAGAGAAGTATGGGTAATAGTACAAACTTGTGAGTGTACACGAAGTGCTGCCATGATAGGGGTATCCCGTAATTGCTTAGGGATGTGCTTAAGGGGGGCATATAACAGGGAGCCTAAGTCAAGACTATGTTGGGCGCATATCGATTTCTCAATTTGTAGCCATAATGGGAAGTATGTCGTCAAATGTGTCTGCACCGGTGGTCTCAGCCAATGAAGAAAGACCGAACAGTCAATAGAGAGATAGCAGAGAAGAAAATTGGGTAGTTGAAGGCCACCTCTTAGTTTTGTACGTTGTAGCTTGGAGAAGGCTCTCCTAAGGGATTTGCCCAACCAGATAAAGTTGGAGATGATCCTGTATACCTGTGTAAACCAGACTTTCAGAAGAAAATGATTATACATCTGTAAGGGATATAAGAGACAGGGAAGGACATTCATTTTTATCACACTTATCCGCCCCCAGAGAGAAATAGGAAGTAAGGCATAACGGTTTAGATTGGTCTTAATTTGGTTGAGGGTCCCATCAAGATTGTATTGTTTCATTTTGGAACTGGATCGTGAGCGATAAACCCCTAAATATTTCAGTTTATCTTTAACGCATGTGAGTCCCAGGTGATGATGTCCACTTGAAATGTAAAAACATTAAGATGCATTACTTCTGTTTTGGAAATATTTAGCTTGTAGTTGGAAAAACTGCTGCACTCCTCGATGATCGCTAAGGTACCGGTGAGAGAAGTGGGGTGGAGGTGTAATATGGAGGAGTATATTATCTGCATAAACTGATAACTTATACTGGTTGGGCCCAATAATTATCCCTGAAACCAATGGAGAGATGTTGATTTGCCAGATGAGGGGTTCTAAGTATAGATTAAACAGAAAAGGGGAAAGCGGCCAACCTTGTCTAGTGCCCTGCTGGAGGATAAAGGACTGTGAGAGTAATCCGTTGCAGAGTATATGGGCAGTGGGGTGTGTGTATAAGACCTTGATCCAATGGATAAATTGAGGGGGAAATCGATATTTGGGCAACACATGAAGAAGATAGTCCCAGGATACCCTGTCAAATGCTTTCTCCTCATCCAGGGATACAAGTGCAGCAGGGAAAGGGAGTCCCTGGGTGCAGAGATCAGGTACATTAATTTACGCAGATGATCTGCAGAAAATCTATCTGCCATAAAACCAACCTGTTCTGGGCTTATAAGGGCATACCAAACTTGAGATAGTTGATTTGCCAGAACCTTAGCAAGGATTTTGAGGTCTACATTAATCAAGGAGATGGGCCAGTAACTAGAAACAAGAAGGGTGTCCCTTCCAGGTTTGGGGAGAACTACTATTGTAGCTTCGGTAAGGGAGAGATCTGACAGGCCATGCTCATAGATATAGTTATAGGTCTTTAGGAGAACAGGCACCAGTTGGGATTTGAAGATTTTATAGAAATCTGTAGTGTAGCCATCAGGACCTGGTGCCTTGTCTGCTGGGAGCGTGTCTATGGCTGACTTAATTTCTGTAAGTGTCAGGGGGCTTGTAAAAAGGCCACCTGTTGCCGCCCTAAATGTGGGAGCTGGATATCTTGTATGAATTGGTCCACAAGGTCAGGATTAAAGACTCCAGGAGGCTGGGAGTATAAATTTTGGTAGCATTCCTGAAAGCAGGTTACAATTTCCCAGGGAGATGTAACTATGTTGTCAGCAGAGTTAGGGAGAGAGGGGACAATTTTATCTGCAGCTTGAGCCCGGAGGCCTAATGCCAGCAATTTACCAGCCTTGTCTCCCTGGTCAAAGTAATGGACCTTTGAACATAATATAAGATGTTCCACTTCATCAGTCAGTAGAGTGTTGTAACTGGACCGGAGAGTGTCCAGTCGGTTAAGTTCAGTGGAAGTAGATTGGACGGAGAGGGACAGTTCTAACTGCCGGATTTGCTGAAGGAGACTAGAGGTGGCTTGGGTAGCAATCCTCTTTCTTATAGAAGCGAGACAGATCATTTCTCCTCTTGCGGTGCATTTCAGTGCCCTCCGGAGAATATCCAGCTTGGACATAGTAGGAGAGTTATTAATGAGGAAAGTAGAGAGAAAGGTACAGAGATAAGATACAAATTGATCTGACTTCAATAATTGGGTGTTACATTTCCAGACCTTGTCCCGATTGGTGGGAGGTCCCAGGTGCCAATGTAGTAAAGTGGGATGGGGATCTGAAATTACTTTAGATAAATAGTTACAAGACAAAACAGCAGGAAGGTGCCCAATCCCCAACAAAAAATAATCAATTCTAGAAAATGAGTTGTGAGGGATAGAGTGAAAGAAGTATTCCCTTTGGGAGGGAAAGAGCACCTACGAAGGGTCGATGAGACCCACAGAGTCCATCATCTCTCTGAGGGAAAGTTGCACTAGCATAAGGGAAGGATTCCAGGATCTGGATCTGTCCTGCACATTGCAATACACTAAGTTCCAATTGCCACCAAACAGGATGGGAAGACCATGGGGCTAAGTGCGACATAAGAGTGGTGAAAAATTGGGGATCCTCAGTTGTCGTTCCATAGACGGAGCCAAGCACAACCTCTGAGTGGTCTAAAAGTGCCTTGATAAAAATAAACCTCCAGCAGTCTGAACAGTATTTTGTGAGCCACCAAGATGATGACCCCCCCATTGTGGGTATCCGGTCCTTTCCCTAGTGCCTGGCCCACCCAGGACCTCCTAAACTGGAGGACCTGGGAAGGGAGCAGGTGGGTTTCTTGTAGAAAGGCAACATCCACATTTAGCTTGTGCAGATGCAGGAGAATTTTGGCCCTCTTGGTGGGAGATTGGGTGCCCTTCACATTCCATGAACAAAATTTAAGACTAATTGTCATAGTTTAAGGTGGTATTATACATACTAACAGGATGAAACGGTCTGTCCGAGTTGATTTCAACATGCAGCTCGAAGCCTAAAATAACAACAATAGTGGTGCGTGTCCAATTCCTTAAACCCCAAACCTCTGCTAGAAGTACCTGGTTATTGATTGGGGCTTGCGAGGAGTGATAGAACCCTGCAAAAGAAAGCTTGTTAATGCAAACCCCCTGTCGTAGTCCCTTACCCCACTATACCCATATTTACATTCCCCCAAACAACAACAATCAAAACACAGTCAAAGATATAAATGGAGATAACCCCAACAAAGTCAGCTAGGAAGGACCCCACCCCTATCCAAACTTACCCACACCCACAATAGAAACATTGTCCTTGATGACCTAACATCTTGTGTGGTACGAACCGCCAAGTCTGTCAACAACCCCATAACAGTTGTAGAGAGCAAAACAAAGCTTAGTATCCACGTGACTGTTGTGGTACCCCCCACTCCCAGCTATGCTATGCAATGCACTGCTCAGATAGCAGGATTAACCACACACCCTCCCCCACCCCAACCCTGAGTCATGATGCTCAAAAACAGTGCCAAACCCACGAGAGAGAAAAAGTTGTAGCAGTCACTCATTTGTAGGAAAAGAAAGGGTAAAGTAACAAATGGTATCAAATAAGCTGTTCATAGAAGCATGGACACAGCAGATGTATAGAGCAGCTGATGTATAGATCCGCCATCATAATCGTTTCAGCATGAACAGAGAGCAGGAGAAAAAAATAGATCACCAAGTGATAGCTGTATTTGAAGAAATGGGAAGTGAGTGGAGTAGTGTCCCAGGTATAAACATAGCACATTCCCTGAACTGCGTCCCGGTATTTGTAATTACATCTTTGGACTATAGGCAGGCTGTGGGGTACTGCAGGAGAAAGTTGATAGCAGAGCTTTCAATCGTGGTGTACTGTTCCGTGGAGATACCTGAGAACAATCCAGTAGAAGTTAGAGGAGGCCGAGAGCTCAAACGCTGATCATGTCATGAAACAGTGCTGACGTCTGGTGGAGAACAAAGAAATTGGCGTCCATCATGCAGGAGATGATGCGCACATTTGTGCTGCTAAAATTCAACAGAAAATAGCCCTCTAGTGGTGAACCTCAGCAATCATTAAATAAGTCTTGGAACATGGTCTACAGGGAGGGCCTGTTCTGTAGTTTCGTAGCTGTGCCAAGAACCTTTGTTCGGAATCGAGAGGCAGGAAGGATATACTACCTTAAACGTAATACCAGCGGCGATCAGTTTTGTGACCATAGGGTGGTATGCTGCTCTCTTTTGCCTCATAGGCACAGGAAGATCTTGAGTGAATCTCAGATGCTGACCCTCCCAAAGTACCTCATTAGGCTCTCTGACCTTGCTGAGGATGCGGATTTTATCCAGGTAATTTAGAAAATATAGAATTAAGGGCCTGGGAGGGAGACCGGTCACTGGTTTCGGCTTCAGTGAGCAATGGGCCCTCTCTATCATATATGTAGTATTGTTGGGAGAGGGCCCCGCAATTTTTGTCAGCATTTTCTGTAAAAAACAAGATAGAAGTTGCCCCTTCTGCCTCTTCTGGAAGGCCAAAGATGACAATGTTGTTCCAGTGGCTTCGGCCTTCCAGATCCTCCAGTTTGGACTCCATTTTATGAATTTTTTGCAGGAGAGAGACCAGCTCGGGATCTGCTTTATCCCGCCACCCCTCCAGGGATGTAGTGTGGGCAGCCACATCGGTAATGGCTTCTGTCAGGTTCCACCCCATGGATTTAAGTTCTGTGGTCAGATCTTGCAGGCCAGTTAAAAGGGTTGCAGTTCCTCCAGGAATTTTTGTTCGGTGAGCGACACAGACTGTTGTAAAGTTGCTGCCGGTTTAGTGGAGGTGCTTGGCTGGCCCATCATGTGCTTCATGGCCTTCTCGGGAGTCTGTGGTGGTGTATGGTGTGGTGGGGCCTGGTGCATCTCCGATTCCATACTGCAGGTAGGTTGAAAAAGTGAGAACAAACTGCTTTTCTTCCCTGTCTTCTCACCTCAGTCGGTCACTGCAGTGGTAGGGAGTAGCGACTGCTATTGAAAAGTGCAGAATACTGTGGTTTAGCTATTTAAATAAGTAAAATTGAGTAGTTGGAGCAGGAGCTGGTCCATGGAGCTGCTAGCCCAGCAAAGTCACCACGTGACTCCCGTCCTCAATGATTATACCTACTCTGTCTTCACAAGGGAAGACAGTAGGCTTCTGCCTGACAGTGGCATTAAGACAGTTCAGGGAAATTCTTGAAATGAGGCAGCCAGTATTTACCAGAGAAAGGATTAAGAAGGGGCTTGAAGCTCTGAAAGTAAATAAAGCCCCAGAGCCAGATGGGATTCACCCAAGAGTTCTCAAGAAATTGGCTGCGGAGTTGGCTGTACCCCTAGTAGCGCTATTCAATAGCTCAATTCAGGAAGGGCTAGTTCTGAAAGGCTGGAGGGTAGCAGACATAATCCTGCTACACAGGGAGGGGGACAAGGAACAACTGGGGAATTACAGATTGGTCAGCCTTACTTCTGTAGTGGGTAAACTGATGGAGTCACTGATCAAAGAGGACCTTGTGGACTACCTAGCGAGTAACAGTCTATAGGATAGTAAACAGCACTGATTTGTGGCAGGGTGGTCTTGTCAGACATAGATACATAGATGTCAGCAGATAAGGGCCTTGTGGCCCATCCAGTCTGCCCTATCCCTCCTTCTAATGCTTAAGGTACCTTAGATGCTACAACAAGTTCCCTGCCTTTTCCCTAGCTTGATAATCTCCATGTGCCTATCCCACCCATTCTTGAATCCCTTAACTGTGGTTACCCCCCACCACTTACTGGGGAAGACTGTTCTAGCTCTCCATCACCCTTTCAGTGAAGTAGAACTTCCTCAAGTCCCCCTTAAGTTTTCCCCCTTTTAGTCTCATGCTGTTCCCCCTTGTTCTGCTATTTCCCTTCATGTGAAAGATGTTCCTCTCTGGTACCATGTTGATCCCCTTCAGATATTTGAAAGTCTCTGTCATGTCCCCCACTCTCTCTTTTCCTCCAGGAAGTACATACTGAGAGCTCTGAGTCTCTCTTCAAATGACTTATGCTGCATCCCCGACACCTTTTTTGTCTCCCTCTTCTGTACTGTCTCCATCCTGTCTATGTCTTTCTGCAGATGGGGCCTCCACAACTGAACACAGTAATCCAGATGAGGCCTTACTAGGAAGTTGTACAATGGTACCATCACTTCCCTCCTTCTACTTGTTATACCCCTCCCTATGCACCCTAGTATCCTGTTAGCTTTTCCGACTGCTTTGTCACACTGTTTAGCCACTTTGAGACTGTCTTTTATGACTACTCCTAGATCCCTTTTCTCTTTGGTGGCCTCCAGTGTTATCCCATCTAGTTCATACTCGACCCTAGGATTCCCTTTCCCCAGGTGCATAATCCTGCACTTTTTTTCATTGAAACCCAACTGCCATTCCTTGGACCAGTTTTCTAGCCTCTTCAGATCTCTCCACATTTTTTCTCTACCTTCCTGTGTATCTACCCTGTTATATAGCTTTGTATCATCTGAGCACAGGCTAACCTTCTAGAGCCTCTGCAATATCGTTTATGAAGACATTGAAGAGCACTGGTCCCAGCACTGATCCCTGGGGTCCGTCACTTGTTACCCATCCCTCATGTGAGCTAACCCCGTTTACCACCACTCTTTGTGTTCTGTTACTCAACCAGTTTTTGACCCACGTGACTACCTCTGTCTCCACCGCCAGATTTGCCAGCTTGTGGATTAGTCTCCTGTGTGGGACTGTGTTGAAGGCCTTCCTG
This sequence comes from Neoceratodus forsteri, assembly GCA_016271365.2. Classification (NCBI taxonomy): domain Eukaryota; kingdom Metazoa; phylum Chordata; order Ceratodontiformes; family Ceratodontidae; genus Neoceratodus; species Neoceratodus forsteri. The sequence continues at coordinate 757,559,502 of CM057455.1, read as the reverse complement.
ATGTACAGATAGGCCACATCTACTGCTTTGCCCTGGTCTATTTCCTTCATCACCCACTCGAAGAAATAAATCAAGTTGGTCTGGCATGACCTCCCTGCCATGAATCTATGTTGTCTTGGGTCCAGCAGGCCCCTTGTCTCTAGGTAGTCCACCAGCCTTTCCTTAATCAGGGTTTCCATCATTTTACCTACTATTGAGGTCAAACTATCAGGGCGGTAGTTTCCTGCCTCTTCCTTGCAACCACTTTTGTGCAGGGGTACCACTTATGCCCTCCTCCACTCCTCCAGAATCACGCCTGATTCCAGTAATCCACTGAACAGCTTAGCCAGAGGTTTAGCCAGTTCCTCCTGGAGCTCCATTAGGATCCTAAGGGTGTCTCCCATTCAGCCCCATAGCTTTATCCACCCTAAGCCATTCTAGTGCTCTTTTTTCTCTGTGCTCTGAAAAAGGTCAAATGTCCACCCCTTCTCCCTGCTTGACCTTCTCCATTAATGGGGGAATGTCCCTATTCCCTTCTTCTGTGAGTACGGAGCAGAAGTATTTGTTGAGAATGGTCACCTTGTCAATGTCTTTCTCCACTACCCTGCCTCCCTCTTTCCTAAGTCTCACAATCCCCCCTCCCCATCTTCCTCCTCTCGTTAATATACCTAAAGAATGCCTTCCCTCCTTCCTTTATTGATTTAGCTAGCTTTTCCTCAGTTTTGGCTTTTGCTGCCCTTACTGTCCTTACTGCCTTATTCACTTCCCTTCATTTTTCCAAGTATTCTTGCCTATTCTCCTTGCTTTATGTTGCCTTGTACCTCAGAAATGTCATCTTTTTTTCCTCTTATTAGCTCTGCTATTCCCCTGAAAACCACAGTGGTTTCCTCTTTCTTTTGCTCTTGCTGCTGGGCCTGGTGCAATGGTTTGATACTAGGTGCAGGGCTTCCCTTATTTTATCCCACTGTTCCACCACTCCCCTTATGTCATCGTATCCCTGCATAGACTTCCGGAATTCATCCTTCATCTTACCGAAGTCTGTCCTCCTGAAATCCAGGATTCTAGTCCTTGTGTGACTAGCCTCCTGTGACATCTTTATGGTGAACCTCACAGCCCGATGGTCACTAATCCCTAGGTTCTCCCCCACTGTGACTTCCCTTATCATGTCCCCATTGCTTAGGACAAGATCCAGAATTGCATTCTCCCTCATAGGCTCCCTCACGAGCTGTGTGAGACCCACCCCTTGCAGGGATTGCAAGAATCTCTTACTCCTGGCTGAGGCTGCTGTCGAGATGCTCCAGTCCACATCCAGAAAATTGAAGTTACCCATCAGCAGCAATTTACCCTTTGTTGCCATGTCCTCTATAGTCTCCAATAGTTCTCTGCCTACATCCTCCGCCTGCCCTGGGTGCCTGTATATATCACTCTCGTTCTAAGTACTGTTCCCTTCCCCACCCCAAGACCAACTTGATATTTTATTTTGACTGGATATCAAAGGCAACAGATAATGGCCATGCTGTGGATTTACTCTACTTCCGAGTTCAACAAGCCTTTCAACTCAGTGCCACACAGCAGATTAACAAAGAAGCTGGAGGCTTGGGCACAGCTAAGGACATAGATGGGTAGGAAATTGGTTGAAGGAGAGATAGCAGAGGGCGGTCGTAAATGGGGTAAAATCGGAAGTGAGGGAGGTCATGAGTTGGGTGCCACAGGAATCTATCCTGGGTCCTGTCCTCTTCAATATGTTCATCAGCAACATTGGAGAGGGCATCAGGAGCAAACTGTGCCTTTTTGCAGATGGCATTAAGCTCTGTGAGAGGATAGATAGCAACAATGAAACCAAGAAAATGCAGAGGGATCTATAGAGGCTAGAGGGGTGAACTAAGGCATGGCAGCTGAAATTCAATGCCAGAAATGCAATGTTATGTACCTAGGGAAAAACACAGGACAGAGTACTGAACTGGAAGGGTTACACAGAGCACTCGGGCAGAAGAAGGGGACCTGGGAGTTACCATTAGTGACTTCCTCAAACAATTAAGTCAGTGTAACAAGGCCTATAGTAAGGCTATTAAGATGCTGGGGTGTATTGGAAGGGGTATTGAAAGCAGGCAAAAGGAAGTACTACTATGCTACCTCTATCACTGGTGAGGTTGCACCTGGAATACTGTGCTCATTTTTGGAGTCCTCACCTAAGGACAAGGACAGACTGGAGATGGTGCAACACAGGGTGGGTCAAAATGATGCAGGGCCAACAGGGCAGCTCTTATGAAGATCGTCTGAAGGCACAGAACATGCACTCACTTGAGACCAGGTTGGGAGGGATATGATAGAGACCTTCACATTTCTTAAGGGAATAAACAAGGTGAACTGTGGGAACTATTTAGCAGGAATACGGTCAAGAACCCAAATTCACATGTGGAAACTGGGGGGGTGGAAGGTTTAGGAGGGATGTGAGGAAGTTCTATTTTATGGAAAGGGTGGTGGAGCCACGGAACATTCTGCCAGTGGTGGTTGTGGGCACCAAGACCGTAAATAGTTTTAAGTATGGCTAGAACAAAGTGAAGGGTTTGGTGGTTGCTCAGGTCATTAGCAGTAAGCAGAGGAGCAAGGGGTGGACCGGAAGGATAAACCCCATATGGACAATAGGTCCTGGGACAGATAGGGAACCCCGGGCAGATTAGATGGACCTTTGGTCTTTTTCTGCCATTATTTTCTCTGTTTCTGTATATACAGTACTTCTACTAGTACTGCATACTTCAAAGCTATCATTAAACTAATTTTTTTTATTTTCTATTAATGTTTCATAGTTTTAAATTCTAATTGTTGTTTTGTACATAACAGTTTCCAGCAGTTATCTTAACCCTTTAGAATGCTGATGAGGCAGTCACAAAGCTCCATTTCCAGCCATCGTTTTACAATAAAACGGCTCTGTGGGTGCAGTAAGAGTACTCTATCTAGTATCGATCAGTTATGTCTCATATATATTGCAGGATGTTATGATCCACTGTTGTAATGTGCTTGCCACTTTTTGACTAGGTACCCACCTGAAAATTAGATATTGTCTTAGTGGAATATATCCCAGGTCCCTGTACATAAATTAATAATTAAAGAAAGAAATAAGAAGCATGATGTTGTTATATGATAAGCAACACTGTCTATTGATTCCACGTGAACATGTCGTTATTCTGTATCACAGTCTCCTAGGAGTGGCTGGGGACAATAAGCAGAGGAAAATCACAAGGCACTCAATGGATGATGGAGCAGGCAGGCACTGCCTACCATTGTGCCCTGATGTTGATATCCCATGAGAGATATCCCACTGCAGGATACATGCTGCTGGACAACAGAAAACAGGGTGCAAAGATGGTGGTGGGGATGAATGTAATAAAAGAATATCTGTTTTCTAATGTGTGCTGTAATATACAAAAATTCAAATGAAATCATCTCATTTGAATTAGGAATAAGTGTAGTTAATATGCAGAAACACTGAATTTCTTGTATAGCCAGTACAGCAGCAGGCATCTGCAGGGTTTTAATTGTTATATACTGCCAAGGTTGAGGAGCAACAGTTTTGAAATTTTAAGTTTAGCCATTAATCTTGGTGGATTGACTAACAAAACTGGCAGCATTTATAACTAGGATTTTCCATGCATGGAGATTGGCCAGAATAGACAAAATCTGGAAGGTTTTTTAAGTTTTTTGCAACTTTATGTACAAATTACAGCAACACAAGTCTTGAGTACTATACTTCATAATTCTTCTTCAGCTCACTTGCTTGGATTCTGCCCGGTTGGTTTTTGATCCAAGGGTTCTGTACACGGTTCGTATTAAAACTTTGTTTGCAATGAATTACAGGGTCACATAGTAATTTAAGGTTAGAAGGAACTCTAGGTCCATTATAGCCAACTCCTGCATCACAAGCAGGGATGAAATAAGTGTGCTTTGCAAACACAAAGGATGCCATTATGGGCATCAGTCATACTTTTGGGACACATACGTCATGGAGTGAAACCCAAGCACTATATAGTGAAACTCATACGTAATATAATGAAACACATACACTATATAAGCACAAGTAGATATACAGCAAAATCAAACTTCGCTGTCAGCATGGCTCAATTTGTAGCACATCTGCCTCTGGGCCAGAAGGTATTGGGTTCTAGTACCACAGTGGAATTGGGTCCATACCAAGAGGTTGTTCAGGTGGATGTTAAAGATTCCATGGCACTTCTTGAAAAGAATAGGGAAATTTCACTGGTACCCTGGCCAACTTTCCACCATTCACTAAAAATATCAACAATAGCCTAATCTGGTTTAGTTTCAGTCGGTTAGCATCTGTATCCACCCCCACCCCCAACACACACACTCCTGCCAGGATGAAACTGAAAATAAGCAGTACTGACTAACTATCTACTCCTGGTCAACAAGAAACTAAGAAAAAAATCTTCACCTCAACTTAAAGCGGCAAAGTTCTTTATTAAAGAAGGACATGCCCACATACAGTATGTCTTGCAAACAAATATTGCAAAAAGAGAATGGCTTTAAAAACATGTATGCACACACACAACAGAAAACAAATGCATGCCCTTACACAATTGGAAAAAACTATTCTTAAATGCATAAGCACATATAACAGTCACAGGAGAAATCACTGTAAAGTACTCATCCCTATAAATTGTATTGCATTCTAAAAACACATCATGCCTACAACCATGTACATACACACAAAACAAACTCAGAAAAAATACATGTCCTTACAAATTGTGCACCATTAGAAAAGATTCCTAAAACACATAAACACGCACAAAGCAATCACAGGAGATACTATTGCATATGTGTCTACAATCTACATGGCATTTAAGCACATACAACACTCTCACAGGAGACTGTAACACACCTAGCTAAAAGCTCCTACTGCAATAATTTATTACTCACTGTTGCAGGTGACTCAAAAAAATTCTGGGCTCTCATTAAAAGCTCCATGGGGGCTAGACAGGCTCAGTACACAAATGATATGGTGCTGGGGAGATCCCACTGTTAACCAACCATCTTTTGCTGATGTATCCAGCTATACAAATCCCAACTATTCTCCCCAAGTTCCTATCCCTACTCCCCTTGCCCAAGCCCCTACCTCCATTTTTGATCCAACGTACTCATCTCCCCTATTTCCGTTTCCATTCAATATCTACCCTGGAAGTCCACACACACTGCTAAGCTCTATCTCTTCCAGTAGCAGCATTGGTGCTGATGGCCTACAGCCCAGGCTACTTAAACTGGCTGTGTCTATTCTTGCTTCTCCACTGGCCAGAATCTTCACTCTATCCCTCTGCTCTGGCGTTGTTCCTGACCTCGGGAAGATTGCTAGGATCGTCCTTGTCTTTAAGAAAGGGGACCCAAAAATCATCTCAAATTACTGTCCCATTGCCATCCTCTTTGTCCTAAGCAAGATCCTTGAGAAACTTGTTTCTATGAAAACTATCTCCTTCCTACATGACTGGAACCTTCTCTATGATGCCTAGTATGGCTGCACTCCTTAAATTTACTAACAACACACAAATCTGTATGAGCAGTGGCCTACTAAGTGGGGCAATTTTCACTGACCTCACAAAGACTTTTTACCTAGTTGACCATCCCCTCCTCAAGTCCAAAATGTGTTCCCTTTGTTTCTCCCCTGAGGTTGTTACATAGTATAATACTATAGCTACCTAACCGACAGACAGCAATTTGTCAGATATAACTCTGCTGTATTTGAACTTTACACTGTTAACATAGGAGTACTTCAAGGCTCCCTACTTAGCCACCTTCTCTTCACTATTTTCATGAATGAAATATCTATCAATGGCAACTCTTGCTCATCTCTGCTCTATGCAGATGACCTCTTTTCTCTATACTAGTTCCAAAAGTATTCCTGATCTTAACTGTACCCTCTCTTCTGACTTTCGTTGCATTCAACACTGGCTCCATAGTAACAAACTAGTATTAAACACAAACAAAATACACTCCATGCTGTTTGGTTCTGCCCCTAGACTAAGGAAATGTCCTGGACAGCTATCCATTTCCTGCTGTGATGGCTCCCCCCTCGTAAATGTTAGTTCGTTCAAATACCTTGGCATTACCCTTGACCACTTCCTTGACTTCGAGCAGCACATCTACAATACCTGCAGAGCAGTAAACTGCAAAATTGGAGTAGCCTACAAAACCAACTATGCTCTCACACCCTCTGCCAGAATTGCTATTGCCCAGGGTGTCCTTCTGCCTTCCCTCACCTATGGATCTGTCACTTATGTTCGTGTTTCAAAATCAAACCTCTTCAAATGGAACATTACCTATAACAATATATGTCATTTTGCTCTAGATTCACATTGCCTCAGGCACCGCTGTTGTACAGTAGTCTAAACTGGCTTTCTCCTGAGGAAAACTGACTGTACTCCCTTGAAACATTGGTTGACGGTATGGTTTGCTCTGGCATTCCCTCCACTCTTGCCCAGATGCTGATACCTTTGATCTCTCATTATTTTCTTTGATCCAGTGAACTATCCTTGCTAGTTGTGCCTAGGAGCAGAATGGCTATGGGATCTCAGGCTTTCTCTATCTTTGCTCCTCTATTCTGGAACTCTCATCCAGCAGAAATCCGTTTCTCCTCTACTCGCACAAACTTTAAATGGGAACTACTGTACACAACCACTTCGTAGCCTCTAACCACTGCATTTGTTTCTTTCCACCCTGACAAATAACTGCCCCGCTCCCTACTTCACTTGACTATTTGCCTGTCCACCCTGCTTACTCACTTGCACTTAAATGCATCACTGCTTCATGACTGACTGAGCTATCTTTGTTTAATCTATCTCCTGCTTCTACTGTGATCTCTTCAAATTGTTGTTTCAGTAGCCCTTGTTTTCTCTCACAGTATGTTTGTTTTTATAAACACCCTAATTTTGTTGTCCATTATTTCTGTTTCAAGATACAACTTACACTGTGAATATTACTTTGTTTATTATTGTGTAGCTTAAAAATTTTAATTTGCTTTTGCTGTTTGTAAACATGTTTTTCCCGCTGTAACTCTATTAACTTTCTCTGTAAATTGTGTTTATTGTGATGACTTTTACCTTGTACTCTCCCAGGTCGTACATGAAAATAGGCATTTTTAATGTCTAGTGTGCTTACCCGGTTATCAAAACAAGTAAATAAATTATTGCACATGTTGTTCCTGCAATTTTAAAATGCATTTTACAAGGTGTAGCCATACTGCAAGTGAGTAAGGCATAGTACACACCCAGGATAAGATAGGAGAGTTAGAAATGGGAAAATGAGAGACACCCCAAATCTGGGGACTTAACAAAAGTTTTAAATAGTAAACATCTACCAAGTGGGGAAATTAAAACCACTACTGATGGTAAAAATTTCATTAAGGAGACTCACTTAGCAGATCAGTTTAATGAATTCTTCATTAACTTTGGTAAGTTTAATAAATTCTTTAATAACATTGGAGCCCTAGATACTGTTGTTAATCGGAGGGAAAATGAGGGGAAATAAGGGCATAAATCATGGTATCATTCCGGTTGGTAAATGGTTTGCTTTTGCAGAAATAACAGGAAGTTTGTGAGAACTTGTTAGAATAAAAAAGTAACAAGAGTAGTGGGCCGGCAATGTCACACCAAGATTCCTGAAATATGCTGCTTTACAACTTTCAGGACCATTAACTTATCTGTTTAATTTGTCTTTGACATCAGGGGAACTGCCATTGTGTTGGAAGCAGTCCAGGGTTGTCTGCTTATTTTAAATGGCCAACCCTGACCAAATGACAAATTATAGCCCCATCTCACTACTTCCAGTGGTGTCAAACCAGCTGGAAAAGACAGCAGCGAAACAGCTACAGACCTTTTTGGAAGGGGGGCAGTAGATTAGACAAATTCCAGTCTGGCTTCCACAGAAACCACAGTACATCGTCATCCATGTCAAGGGTCTTGGATGATGTCAATAAGGCCTCAGAGCTTAATAAAGTTACTGGGGTTATATTTGTTGACCTCTCCAGGGCCTTCAACATGTCGGACCATAAAGTTTCACAGCAGGAACTGAGGGAAGTCGGACTGGGAGAGAGGGCTTTGACTGGGTCTAATTGTTATCTTACCAGAAGAATTCAGAAGACTGTAGTGAACAGGAGACAGAAGACATGCTAATAAAAAAAGGAAATACCCCAGGGGTCAGTTGTCGGCCCATTACTATTTACTCTGTTCTTGAGAGGATTGGAGGAAAGCATCAATGGTCTTGACTACCATCTGTATGCAGGTGATATGGTGTTCTACATCTCTGATGCCTCAGTTGAGGCAGTGCAGTTATGTCTGCAGTGGGCCTTTGATGGCCTTCAGTTATTCTTTACCCAAGTTTCTCTGAACTTGAATAACACAACTAATGTAATGCTATTAGGAACATCTCAAAAACTGAATAAACTAGGTAAAAATTCTCTACTGTAGTTATTCATACTAAGGAGGAAAATTAGTTAGAGCAAGTGGAGGGTTATAAATACCCAGGTTTTTGGATTGATTCATAGTGGTTAGGTAACTTGCACTTTGCAAGGCTCATAGACAGAATAAGCAACTGTTTGGGAGCTCTTTATCAGAACATCTATGTAACAGAGATTGCCTGAACTTTGAGGCAAGACAACAAACTGCTCAAACACAAATATTTCCTATCTTTGATTATGCGAATTCTGTCTATGAGTTTTGCACAAAGGACAAGCTGCATAAGCTGGATATACTATATAATAGACTGGCATGCTTTGTCTTGAATAATCCCTACGACATCCTTAACTGTGTCTTGTACAGTAAATTAGGCTGGACATCCCGAAATGAAAGACGCAAACTTCATTAAACTATTTTCTCATTGAAATATCTACAGGATAAAGTTCCTGATTATTTGGCAGAGAGGTTGGTACTAAAGGAACAACAAGCCTCTCTGAGAAGTACATGCCTCTTAGGGTTGGCATCCTCGCAGATGACGACTACAAGAGCTAGGTTCTTCTTTAGATTTTGGGTGCCTCAGGTATAGAATTCTCTTTCTGAATGCTTTAGAATTTGAGGAAATGAGCTTCCAAGTCACAAACAAATAAAAATATGGTTTACCTCCCAACCACAAATGAGTGACAGATGCAGAGAAGAAATAATGTAATTCTATCTTTTACACAATTGCTAAATGTTCCCCATATGTTTTAAATTGACTATAAAATTGCTATATGACTATGTTTGTATACTGTAAGTTATTGTTTCTTAAGATTTGTTATTTGTAAATATATTGTACTTTTATGATGTAACGTTGATGTGCATGTATGTAGGGGCACCACAGTAAATGAGACCTGGCTCAATGACTTATCCCTAATAAAACTTTTAAACTGAATTGAACCTTATCTAGGGTAGGTGACAAATTAGTTTCAGGGAAGCAAAAGGAAGAGTTAGGAGTACAATAGGAGTAGAAAGGAGGCAGAAGGGTCAAGAGAAGTTTGAATAGACATTTAGTAAAGGAATGAAGGATCATGGGAGTGGAGCATTAAGGTTGCAGGGCCACAGTCATTAGGGACATCTTCCAGAGACTGAGATGCTGCCTCATATGTACACACCTCTCTGGGATGTGGACAGAGGCTGCTGGACTCTGGGCCAATCTGGTTAGGGTACAGAGGACATTCTGCCCCACCCAAGGTCCATTGAGTCTGCTGCCACTACCCCAGAGGATGCCTAGGCAGAGGCAAAGCAGTTGAACCTTGATGGTGTCTGGGAGGGTGAGGGTGGCAGGAAGGGAGTACATTTCTCAGCCTTTACCACTGCATAACTTCTTCACCATACTGTTAGGGCAGCCAGGAGGAGGCATCTGTCACACTTGGAAGGGAGGAAGTGGGAGTTGTCAGAAGTGGAGGCCCCAAGGAGAGAGGAAGAGGCACCCAGCTGTTGGGAACTCTGTTGTTAAGAGGATAGACTTGGGAGTGGGGGAGGAAGGGAGAGGGAGGGAGCAGTACCTGAGAGGTGCCATGGCTTGGAGGAATGGACAGCATAGCCATAGAATCACTAGGGCAGCAGGAAATGGGAGGGAGCTAGACATCTTTGTCCACTTAGGGAAAAATGACATAGCAAGGGACAGGGTAGGGGTAGTGCAGGGTAACTTCAGGGATCTTGAAGGGGCCTCAAGCAGGTGGCATGCATGGTAACTTTTGCCAAGGTGTTACCTGTTTATGGCCAAGGAGAGGCAACGATACTTCGCACAAGGCCATTTAATGACTGGTTGAAGGCATATGCATGGAGGAGGGCTTCGGCTACACTGGGGACTGGAGTGGGGTCTGGGAGGATATGGTCCTCTAAAAGGGAGACAGCCTGTATCCTTCCAGGAAACATACTGTACAAACATAGATACTGATGGCAGAAAAAGGTCCAATGGCCCATTGAGCTTGCCCAGTACCTGCCTACAATCACACCCAGTCAAATGCTGTACCAGAGCTAGTCTACCAATGACCCTGACTGTATTTTGAATATATACACTGCTGCAGCTGCCTGGATGGCAGGGTGTGATGGGCCCACAGTGGTACCATCTATCATTTCCTATGTTACTTTATCTTTTTTATTTATGTATTCTGTTTAGGTTCCCTTCTCACTGGCTCTACCCCTTTTACACTTGTGGTGACCAAATAGCCCTGACACAACATTTCTTGAGTCTAGTTACCATATAGCTTAGAAACACAAGAAAAAAAAGAGGACCACAGTTCTAGGTGGGAGGTTTAAATACTACTTGGATGTGCATTTAAAGTAGCCTGTGGGGGAGGCAGTAAAACCAAGGGAAGCAACAATTGCCCTCCCCCCCGGATGATGGGCATTAGGGAGTGAGGGCCCGAGGAGCACAAGAAGACAGGGGTTTGGACAAGATAGAGGAAAAGGAGTGTATAAATCAGACAAGCAAGGTTAAAGAAGTCAGAGAATAGAGAAGGTAAAAACGGCAGAGATGTGTTGGGGGAGCTTCAGTGAACATCACAGGCAAGGAGGGAAGCAGGGGAGAAGGCAGGAAGGGAGTAAGGTATGAAAATCCATGTTTGCTATTGAATGGAGTCTTGGAAACCAAATTCCAGACCTGGAGACCATCATGTCAGAGGCTAGCTTGGATTTGGTGACTATCATGGAGTCATGGTGCACAGAGCACCAATACTCGGACATGGCCATACCTAGCTATAGTCTGTTCTGGAGAGACAGGGCAGGGAGGATGGGTTGCACTAAATGGGAGGAATGGAATCAAGGCCATGGAGGTATAGAAGCACCCAGAGGAAAGTGAATGGCTGAAGGTGCTATGGGTCACCATGGAGACAGGCTCTAGGGCTGCTATCCATAGCCGGTAACAGACCTCCAACACAGGTAGAGGTTTTGGATAAGGCACTTGGGGAAACCGCAGCACTGCAGACATCACGCTGGGTAGTCCCCTAGGTACCAGCGATCCTTATACAGTGTAGTTTAGCATGAAGACAGGAAGGAGCAGAGGCAAACCACATTGGGACGTGGGTCCTTGACTTTAGGAGGGTGGATTTTAAAGAAATGGGAGACTGCCTTAGAAACTGCCTTGGGAGATTGCCAGGGAAGGTGAGATACACAGTGGGGAAAAATAAGGGAGGGCATAATCAAAGCAACCAGCCTCTGTGTGAAGGAAGTGAGTGAAACAAGCATTTGTCAATGCCAAATGTTTGCTTGCTGGTATTGGCATTGGTACTGCATGAGTTAAAGAGATGCATAATAGGAATGGCAGTGAAGTATTGAACTAACACCAACCCCAACCCCCACCCTGCAGAGACTGACAAGGCATTGGGGTGTGCCTTTGCATTATCGGCCATAATGCTCTCGCCATTCCACCTCATCCCACCCTGCAGACACTGACAGGTGTCACAGTGTGCCTTGGGGTCTTTGGCCCTTACGCTCACCCCATTCCATATGGGAATAAGCTGAGATGGGTGCAGTATAGGAGAATGGGGTGAACATTAGGGTTGAAGACTTCAAGGCACACCTCGATGACTGTCAGTGACTGCAAGGTGGGGCTGGGGGTGAAATGGCGTAAGCATTACAGCCGACGACCCCTAGCCACACCCCTGACGCCTGTCAGTTGGAAAACCTAATGCCCCAGGAGTTTGTTAGTATTTTCTCTGCAAATTTCCAACATGGGCTTTTTGGGACCCCACCTCATGAACAGTGACACTATCATTTCATTACTCAATCCCAAAAACTGATTTCGCACAGCGACTGTGCCATTCTGTGTCACAGGTGCGAAAACACATTTCAGGCAGGATGCAAAAACTGACAGCTGTACTGTTCATAAGGAAGTGTGAAAAAATGGCAATGTTGGAAATTTGGAGTCAAAATATTAAAAACTGGCAAAGTTACGAGCGTGCATGCAAACTGTGCAACACACGCTCATAACACAGTCATTTTTTGCAGTTTATTCCCCAAACTTGCAACATAGGCTTTTTGGGACCCCACCTCATGAACAGTGGCACTGTCGTTTATCAGTCCCAGAAGATGATTCCGCACAGCAACCGCGAAATCACCTTTCGGGACCAAGAAATGAAATGACCATGTCAGTGGTCATGAGGTGGGGTCCCATGAACCCCATGTTGAAAGTTTGGGCTCAAAACTTCAAAAAATGGCTGCAATATCAACCTAAGTTGAACCCTTCCCCCCACTGACTCCTGTTATAGGGCTTACCGTGATTTTTTTCAGTTTTGCGGTTGGCTTTTGAAGAGTGCAGACATGTTCCCGGTGCACAGAAGATCGCAGTGCCGGACCTCTGGAGGTAAGTATGGGGTGAGGAGGAGTGCAGGGAGGTGGGGTGCGCTGAGAGAGGGTCAGAATGGGGGGAGGGGGCCGCCGGGATGACGAGGGGCCATTTTATTTTTTACAGGTAAAAAAAAAAACATATCGGGGACGGTTTTCTTCTTTTACAGGTGTAATTTTATGAAAAATAGATTTCAGCACACTGGGCTGGGTTCCCAGTGTGCCAAACTAGTGGGAGAAATCAATGCTGACCTGGGGATTAGGCACCCCAAGATCGGCTAAAAAAAAGGGGTCATGAGGGGTGCATCCAACACTGGGAGTTGGCATCCCACTGTCGGAAAACAATGTTTACTTTGGCACATTGGGGTGGGCTCCCAGTATGCCACAATAGTGTGGGGGGGCATGCTGACATAGGGATTGGGCACCCCGTTGTCAGCAATAGATAGCTTAGGGGCATACCTACACAGGGATTGGGCACCCTGATGTTGGCTTTGGGGGGAGAGTGTGTGTGGTGGGTGGCATGCACAATGCACCCCTGCAGAAGGAGCAAGCTCCCTGGCCTGGCTGCAGGGGTCCCTGAGTGTAGGTACCTAACACCACTCCTCCCAGTCAAGGCGAACTGCTTCTCGGCAGCAGCCTGGCCTGCCTCCTGATTCTGCAACCCGAATGCGCTCCCAAGCCCGATTCACCTGCATGACAGCGCAGTGTGCTGCCCCTGGGCCATCAAGGTGGCTCAGTCAAGACTGGGCTTTTAACAGAGCTTTGTAGCTATGGATGTCAGTAAACCTTTGCTATAGAAGAGTTGTGATCTCTACAGGCAGAAAGTCAGCTCCATGCCATGTTGAATCAGCCTCTGAATAGTAGGTCTTTGTGTCTTATCACTTGATTTCAAGATTTCCAGAACTTCTAAGGGTTGGTGAAGATTTTAATCTGTTGATTTGTAATATCATCCATGAGGCATTTCTGTTGGCTTCTCAGATACTTATAGTATCTGCAGGTCTTTCTCTCTCTCTCTCTCTCTCTCTCTCATCATTTCTTTATGACCACAGGGGAGGGGGGGCACGCATGAAGTTTCCAGCATGTAAGTTAATGCAGCCCTGTCTATGAGCCCATTTAAAGTAATCAGGGGACAAAGCTTTTGCTGCAACTGCACCGCTGCTACTCCATAGCTGCTCGGTGGAGGCTTTCAAAAAAACATTGAAAATATATATGATCTTCAACGGGGGTGTCTCAGTCATCAGGTCACACATTTGGAACTTTACCATCAGTAAAGCAAGATCCACATGGAAAATTTTCAGCAGTACAACTGGGGCCGCCCACGCCGACATCATCTGCCAATGTCACCAATCCTGTAAAGGCGTAAGCAGCCCAGCTCTCTCCTTAGTTCTTTCCTGCCATCGACTCTGTTAGCTAGGGTCTCCATGGAAGGTCCCATGCAGTTTCATGCCTTTTCTGCCTATGTCTTTTTTATTTCATACTGAGCTTTTTAGAATCTCTTTTTTTTAGAGATTTCTTTATTTTGTGTACATCGTCGTCTCCGACTGTGTGCTCCACCAGAAGTTTAATCAAACCACATTTAGGTGACTCAAAAAGGCGCTCAAAAATTTTCTTGATGGAGCTACAGCTAGCCAGTTCTGGGCAGGGGTTCTCTGGGGTCCCTCCTTCCCAGTTGCCTGTGGGTCCATCAAGCTCCCAAGCCACTAAGGCCTGAGATAAGTCCTCGGGGAAAAGTCATAAAAAGGACGGAGATTGGGATTGCACCCCCCCCCAGGCAGAGTTCTCATTCCCCGACAACCTCCTCTTCTTGTCTGGGGGGGAATTTCCATTGGCTGTACCTGCTGCTATTCAGGTCTCTGTTTCTATCAGACCCATACTGACAGCACCACCACCCGCTGCTCAGGGCGGCCAGTCATTGGCCTCTGGATCATCTGCCCCTACTCCATTGATGATGGGCTCATTGTTGATGGCCCTCACCTTGAGACCTGATGCTTTTACAGGCTCTTACATTTCGGGCTCCTCAGGCTCCCAGGGCTCACAGGAAGGGTCGTCCCACCCTGTACCACAGACCCCCGCCATCGATGCAGCATTCCACTCTCATCGACCTTAATGACATTTTGACCAAGTTCACTACAGTCTTGGTCCAGTAATTTGGTACACATGGGCCTATATCATCTGCACTGTCGATGACTCCATTATCGTTGACACCATTTCAGTCCCTGGGGGTGGCTTCCAGAGGGCTAACAATGGTCCCTCTCTCATCGGACCTTGAGCTGGAGCAGGTCAGCATAGAGAAGGTGTACCATCCTGACATCATCTAACCTGAGAAAGAGGAGGAGCCTCCCTCCTCTGACAGGTCCACTGCTTCCTCAGTGAGTAAGGACTCTGTCAAACACACTCCTGTGTCTCCTCCAGAGGACCCTATCTTCTTCAGTGTCATGAAGCAGCTGTCCTCAGCCAAGGCCTTCCATACTGAAGAGGAGGAGGATGCCACCAGAAGAGATCTGGTGGACTTCTTGGAGATCCCAGAGTCTCCCCCAAGGTCATTCCTACCCTCCTTCCTGCTTTGAGGAATGCCACTACTGCAGCCTGGCACAGGCCTGACATGGTGCTAGCCATGCCCTGCAGAGCTGATAAGTTGAATCGTGCCCCTCAGGATCTGTCACATTATGCTGCACAGCCTAAAGCCAATTCTGTAGCCATTAAGGCAGCTCATGATAGGTTGAAGGTACCCAAGCATCTCAGTCCCCCCAACAGAGAATACCGTAGGATTCATCTCTGTGACAAGAGGGTCTATGACTCCACCCTAGGGTTGAGGATATACAATTACCTCTCCCATATGGTAAAGTACCACAGTGCTATCTGGAAGAAGGACAAGGCTGCGCCCCAGGCCCTTCCTCAGTGTTCCCAGAAACATGAGGTTTTTAAATGCTTGCAGAGTGCTGAGGATATTAGCAAGCACCTCCTGCAAGCCTTGTAGTACATTTCAGATACAGGTGCCATGGCTGCTGCAATGGGCATTTGCCTTTATAGGCAGCCCTGGCTGAGGGCCTTGGGTTTTCCAGCTGACATCCAGCAAAAAGTGCTTAATGCACCTTTTAATGGCTCTAAGCTGTTTGGTCCAGATGTGCAGGACATTATAAATGAGCTACAGGCATCTGGCAAGGCTATTAAGTCTGTTTACTCACTCTATCATATCCAGCCTAGTAGCAGACAGCGCCCTCCTTTTTGCACGGTGTAACATAAGACTGAAGCTGCATTCTGGACCCAAGGCAAGAGAAGATCCTCCTCCACCTTACCCTCCACCTCTGTGCCACAGTGAAGCACCCTAGGGGTGATGGATCAGCTCCAGTGACTGGATATGCCTCCTCTTGACTCCTTGCCAGACCCCCTCTTTCAGTCTCCAACTGAGAGACAGTGAACAAAGGTCAGGTCTCCCTCCGGCTCAATCAATAGAGAACCATTACTTCAGATGCCTGTATTCTTCAGATCATAGAGAGGGGTCACACTCTGGAGCTTATTGAGCTGCCTCCAGAG
This sequence comes from Neoceratodus forsteri, assembly GCA_016271365.2. NCBI lineage: Eukaryota > Metazoa > Chordata > Ceratodontiformes > Ceratodontidae > Neoceratodus > Neoceratodus forsteri. The sequence goes on along the minus strand of CM057455.1, from coordinate 757,543,204 downwards.
ACCCCTTAGGTACCCTCCTCCTACCCCCCGGCGTACCTATCTGTTCTCCAGGAGGAGATACAGTCCCTTTTGCACAAACAGGTCATCAAGCCAGTGCCAAGGCACCAAAGAAGTAGGGGATTCTATTCCAGGTTCTTCCTGATCCCCAAGAAGACCGAAAGATCTGAGGCCCATCTTGGATCTGAAGGACCTCAATCTGTATGCCCAATACAAAGATTTCTGCATGGTAACCCTGCCAGATGTGATGCCTCTTATTAAGCAGGGTGACTAACTGTGCTCTCTGGACATGCAGGGTGCCTACTTTCATATCTCACTTTTTGCACCACACAGGAGATTCCTCCAGTTCCTGTTTCAAGGTGAACATTACCAATTCAAGGTCTTGCCCTTTGGCTTATCCTCTGTGCCGCAGGTCTTTACCAAGGGCTTAGCAGCAGTAGCTACAGCTTCCTAGAAGGGAGGGACTATATGTTTTCCCCTGTCTGGATGATTGGCTACTAAATATCCCATTGTTCTCTTGAAAGAAATTTTGTATGAGATAGCTGGAGTAGGCACCTTATTATTTAATAAATCACTGTCAACAGGAGTAGTCTTAAATGTATGGAAAGAAGCATTGGTAATTCCAATCCATAAAGGAGGGACTAAACAAAATGTGAAATATTATAGACCAATTAGTTTGACTTCCTGTATATGCAAAGTAATGGAGAAACTCTTATCAAAAAAAATAAGTTTACATATAAAGAGTAATGGTTTGACAGATATAAATCAATATGGATTTTCGTCTGGTAGATCATGCCATAATAATTTGATTAATTTCTTTGAACCAGTTAGTGAAGCATTGGATGCTGGTCTTTCTGTAGATGTCATCTTTCTTGACTATGAAAAAGCATTTGATTCTGTGTCCCATAAAATCTTGATTAAATGTCTATTGAATATTAATATCCCGAAGAACATTATAATATGGATATCATCCTGGTTGACAGATAGGCAGCAATTAGTTAGTATAAGGGGATATAGATCATCCCGGAGTGTGATCACGAATGGGGTACCACAGGGCTCAGTGTTGGGCCCCATTTTATTTAACATTTTGATCTCTAGCATGACTACATCTCAAGATGTTTGGCTTAATAAATATGCAGATGATGCTAAACTGGGTAGTATTATTTACAACAGTAGCTCTGCACAAAATCTCCAGGATAGCTTGAATAAGATATCAATCTGGGCCAATGACAATAAATTAACATTTAATCTTCCTAAATGTAAAGTGATGCATTTTGGTAAAAATAACAGTTTGGTAAACTACTATATAAATAATACTCTATTAAGCAAAGTAACATCAGAGAAGGATTTGGGAGTTTATATAACCAATAATTTAAAATTCTCTGAACACATAAATAAAACAGAAAATGCCATAGATTAACTAGCTGTATACTAAAAAATGTAAAATGCAGGGAGCCGAAAGTATTAATTCCATTATATAGCAGTATTGTTAGATCAAATATTGATCACTGCTCATCCTTCTGTGCACCAACGTTATTGCAGGACAAGCTTTCGATCGAAAAAGTTCAACGGAGATTTACAAAAAATATTACAAATCTGAAATCATGTTCTTATGAATATAGACTAAAAAAATTGGGTCTTTACTCACTGGAATACCGTTCACTAAGAGGTGACCTATGTTTAATTTATAAAGCAACAAAAGATGAGGAATTATTTGAGGCTATTTGCCTTAATTGGCATCTTTCAGTGAATAATGCTCGATCTCATAAATCTAAGTTAAATATGAATATTAACAAGACTAATAAAAGAAATGGTTTCTTTACACAAATAGTTCTGTTCTGGAACTCCCTGCCTCAAGACATGTTAAATAGTGATAACATACTGAAATTTAAACAAAATTTAGATTTATATATGGGAGATCTCAAATTCAAATTCCACCCAGGATAAGGGTGGCGAATTCATAATGGGCTAGTCCCTCGAATTCGTAATCACTTATGAACCTATAAAGGCCCTATCCAGAGAACAGCTTCTCCAGATTCTGGAGAGAACCCTTCAGCTGTTTCTTTCTCTGGGCATCATGATCAGCTTGCCCAAGTTGGTCCTAATCCTATCACAAAAGTTGCAGTAAATAGGGGCAGTTCTGGACTTGGTGCAGGGAAAGGCCTTCCTGCCTCAGAACAGAGCAGAGTGCCTTATCGCTCATGATCAGGAGGTTGCCCAGAGCTGTTATGTCGCAGCAGGGGCACACCTCAGGCTGTTAGGGTTGATGGCCATGGCCATTTTCATGGCTCCCCTGGCCAGGCTACACTTGTGAGTCCTTCAGTGGACACTCAGGGTGCAATGGGACCAAAGCATGAACAAATTAGAACAGTTGGTGCTGGTCTTGCCCCATTCTGCAAGGTGCTTCAATGGTGGAGGAACCTGCTGAATCTGTTGCAAGGGGTTCCATTCCAGATCTCTTCCATTCCAGATCTCTCCCTCCCCACCGCTCCACCAGCAGATCCTCACCACGGATGCCTCTAGGTCAGGCTGGGGGATGCATCTGGTCCCTTTCAAGCTCAGGGCTCCTGGTCCCAGATCAAAGCTTCCCTGCATATCAACCTCCTGGAGATGAGGTTGGTCCTGTATGCCATGCAGGCCTTCAGAACCATCTTCTCCCAGGTCAGCTGCAGATTCAGTCCGACAACCTCAGTGCTGTCTATTATGTCAACAAGTAGAGGGGATGCATTCATATCCCCTATGCAGGGAGGCCATGAGAGTTTGGTACTGAGTGCAACAACATAGTCTGGTTCAATTGGCCATCCCTGTCTGAGGTGTGATAAACACCCTGGTGAACAGCCTTAGTCAGACTCAGTCCAGCATGCACAAATGGGAAAGTCTCTCATCAATTGCAGAAGATCTATTCTAGATGGGTCATCCAGAGTTGGACCTTTTTGCGTCCCCACTCAATGCAAAACTGCCCAGTTTCTGCTTGCTAGATCCAGGGCCTAGAGTTTTCTGACAAGATGCGTTGTCCCTCTCCTGGAGCGGGAGCTTCCTTTATGCTTTCCCCCCCATTACCTCTGATTTAGAGGGTGCTAATCAAGCTACAGATGGTTGGGGGCCAGCGTGGTTCTGGCAGCTCCATTCTGGCTGTGGCAGATTTGGTTTCCACTACAGCAACAGTTAGCGGAGGAACCTCCGGTCCCTCTACCTATCTGCAGATATCTGTTGACACAAGCTCAGGGGACCCTGGTCCATCCCAACCTCAAGTCCCTTTGTCTGCAAGACTGGCTCCTGAGGACATAGTCGTTACCTGGTTTGGGGTGTCCCAGAGGGTGGCAGGTGTCCTCGTGGCTGCTCAGAAACCCTCCACTTGAGCCACATATGCCATGAAGTGGAAGAGGTTTGCCATATGGGCTGCCGAGCATTAGCTGGATCCTTTCACCTGTCCAGTCAGCCAGATCCTGGATTACCTGATATCTCCATCTGATTCAGGCCTCCAGTACTCCTCTCTCATAGTGCGCCTTTTGGCTATTTTGGCCTTTCATGAATTTGTGGGCAGCTGCACCGTGGCTCAATTGGATGTCTCCTGCATCTTCCTTAGGGGCATCCTGAATTTGAAACCTTCAATCTGTTGTCCTGTCCCCACATGGAATTTTATTTTTGTTTTGGAGAAGTTGATACTGTCTCCTTTTTAGCCAGCTGCATTTTGCGAGCTACACTTTCTTTCCTGGAAAACATTATTTTTGGTTGCTATTTCTTCTGCTCGAAGGATTTCTGAGCTTCAGGCCCTCTGGTGCAAGGAGCCTTATTTGATTTTTCTGAAAGACAGGGTGTCTTTGCACACAAATCCTAAGTTTCTTTCTAAGGTGGTGTCTGAATTTACTCTGAACCAATCTATCTTCAGTACCCCACATGTTTACTTCCTTGAGCATACCAATCCAGGGGAAGCACTGCTCAGTAGGTTAGACGTGTGCAGAATTTTGAAGTATTATCTGCTTTGAACTAAGTGCAGAAAGTTGAAACAGCTTTTTCTTTCTTTCGCCCCAGGAAGAGGGCGTTCAAGTTTCTATACAGTGTTTGTCCAAGTGGTTTGCACATTGTATTGTGTTCTGCTACAACAAGTAAGGCAATTAGTTGCCAGGGGCGGTGAAAGCCATACCGCAAGAGGTATGGCTACCTCTGTGGCTTGCTTCAAAGGGGTCTCAGCTGCTGACATTTGCACTGCTGCCACCTGGGAGTACTTTCCATACTTTCACCAAGCACTACAGTCTGGACATTGCTGCTAGAGCCTGTCCAAGTTTTGGCAGCGCTATGCTGCAGGGCCTCCTGTCTTAAATTTAAGGCTAGCCCTAATCCCTGATTGTTTCTTTACACCTGTAACTGCATGGAACTTGTTTCATATGTGTGACCTGATGACAGAGATACCCCCAATGAAGAGAGAACAGATCTTATCTGTGCCAATCTTCACCATTCATCACTTCTTTGCTGATGGGGCTGCCCAGTCCCTGTCAGCATCATGTTCCCCCCAAACTCATGGCACACTGGGAACCCACCCCAGTGTGCCCAGAATCATTTTTTTTTCCCTGTAAATAAAGAGAACAGTCCCCCGAAGTTCAGTTTCTTTTTTTTTATCTGTGGAAAAAAAAGGTCCATCGTCGTCCTGCCATCCCTTCCCCCAATCTGCACCCACCCTTTGCTCACCCCACCTCCCCACACCCCCACACCCCATACTTTGCTCCAGGGGGCCAGCGCTGCAATCTTCTGTGGAGCGGGAACTAGTCTGCACTCTTCAAAAGCTGACTGGGAACTGAACAAAATGCGGTAAGCTTTATAATGGTAGGCAATGGGGGGGGTTTCAACTTAGGTAATTTTGGTACCAGATTTTCAACATGGGGTTCTTGGGACCCCACCTCATAAACACATGCACAGTCATCTCATTACTTGGTCCCTTCCACTCTCTCTCAGTCCCGAAAGGTGATTTCGCGGTCACTGCACTGAATCACCATTTGGGCCCAATTAACAAAACAACAGTGCCACTGTTCATGAGGTGGGGACCCAAAAAGCCCATGTTGCAAATTTGGTGAAGAAATTCAAAAAAATGACTGCATTACAAGCGTGCATTGCGCAGTTTCCACGCACACTTGTAACATCAACAATTTTTTATATTTTCACTCCAGATTTTCAACCTTGCTATTTTTTCACATCTCCTTATGAATAGTACAGCTGTCAATTTTTACATCCTGTCCAAAATGTGTTTTCATACCTGTGCCACTTCATGGCTCGGTGACTGTGGGAAATCAACTTTTGGGACAGATTAACAAAATCACAGTGCCACTGTTCATGAGGGGAGGTCCCAAAATGCCTATGTTGAAAATGTGATTAAAAAAATCCCAAAAATAATTGGGTTATGGGCGTGCATTGCACAGTTTCTGTGCATGCTCATGATTTCACCAATCTTTCATATTTTCACTCCAGATTTTCAACATTGCCATTTTTTTACACCTCTTCATGATCAGTACAGTTGTCGTTTTCATCCTGCCAAAATGTGTTTTTGCTAGCGGCATAAAATGGCACATCGTGTCACCAAGATCACCTTCGACTAACAAACTGATAATGCCACTCTTCATGAGGTAGGGTCACAAAAAGCCCACTTTGAAAATTTGGAGTGAAAATATGAACAAACGCCTGCAGTGTTAGGGTTTCCAACCATAATGCTCCACCCTGTAGAGTCTAACAGGCATCAGGGGTGTGACTTGGGTTTGTCGGCTGTAATGCTCACGCCATTCCACCCCCATCCTGCAGCCAGTGACAGGCATTGAGGTATGTCTTGGAGTCTTTGGCCCCAAACTTCACCCCATTCTCCTATGCTGCCCCCATCTCAGTGTATTTCCTTATGGAATGGGGTGAGCGTAAGCGCCGAAGACCCCAAGGCACAGCACGTCATTGTCAGTGTGTCTGCAGGGTAGGGTGAGGTAAAATTACATGAGCATTATGACTGATGACCCAAAGGCACACCCCAAGGCCTGTCAGTCTCTGCAGGGTGGGGCTGGGGTTGGCATCAGTTCAATACTTCACTGCCATTCCTATTATGCATCTCTCAAGCTCCTATACTACCAATGCCAATGCCAGCAAGACAACATTCGGCATTGACAAATGCTTATCACCTTTGTTTTCTCCCCAGTCACTGGTACTGCCTTCTTCTGCGCACCTAACCCCTCAGCCCCATTCTTACCATCTCTGGTATTCATGTCCTGAACCAAGTGGGTCCATAACATGCAGGTCCTGCAACCACTGTGGTTTTCAGCAGGGGGTAGTTAGCAGTACTCCTCCATTCGTTCATCACATGTTGTGGGAGGAGTAACAAGTGGGTTCAGTGGGACGCGAGAGGCAGCAGTGTAACCATGCTCACTACGAGGTTTTTATGTCCAGTTTCTCCCCTGTTCCCTTCAGATGCTGGTGACGTGGGCACCATTTGTGCATGCATACTCAGTTGTGTAGTGTGAATTACCTGTCTAGTAATCTCTGACACCACACTAAAAATTAGGAGATCAGATACTGGCTACTGCCCAATCTACTTTTTAAGTGACATCTTTTTCTTCGGTCTGAAGACCATGATTACCACTGTCCACTCTTGTGGGGTCCCAGTCTTGAGGCTCAGCTGCTGCTCGACCTAGATAACGTCATCTCTTTTTTTTTCCATTCAGTTTTTATTGAAGTTTACAATACAGAGAATGAATCACAAGAAACATTAATGTAGTGAAATATGATTACCATACACATTGAGCAGATTCATTCTCTCCCAACCCACCCCCTCCACCCTATCCCCCCCTTCTGACACAGCAGTGTAGCATAGAGTTAACATCATGTACTTTTTAAGGCTACATTTCACACTTGTAACGAGTACAGGGCTTGTAGAGAACCCCATATTTTATTAAATTTCCTAAGTCAAGTTATCAGAATCTTTCCAATGCCTAAGAACCACCTTTTTAACAGACATGGAGATTAAGGCCATATAAAATTTTCTACATCTTACTGTAATAGCAGAAAAATCACCCAGAAGACATATTTCAGGTGTAAACAACTCTGAGAGTCCTAAAAGTGGGTCAGCTTTTTGTTTTATGGTAGTCCAGAGGGGGGGGGCGACCTTAGGGCATTCCCAGAAAATATGGAGAGAGTCCCCCGGCAACAGCCCACATCTGGTACAGAGCGGAGTAGACACTACGCCTATCCTGGCCAATTTTTGTGGAGTATAATATATATTATGTAAAATTTTAAATTGCATTAGTCTAAGTCTGTCCTGGGATAGGAATTTATGGCAATTATTCCAGAGGAGTGACCAATCAAATTCCACGTCTGGGAAAAGGGAAGACCAATAAGAGACAGGGGCAAAGTTATTACGATATTTCCAAGCAAATAAGGTACTGTATATTTTCGAAACTGCATGAGGCATCCCAGCCAAGTCGAGAAGAGGAACCTGGGAAATTAAGCTGTGCAGAAAAAGGAGGAGTAACCCCAAATGCCTTTAACATACAATGCCATAGTTGATATATCTTGAAAATATTAGTAGCAGGAATCATGAACTTATGTAAAATTTCCAAAGAGGGACTCCATTGTCTATCAAGTGTAATGAAATCTTTTAGCAAGGAGCATTTTATGGGAGGAAGCCAGTTAGAAGATAGAGGTTTGTTATCCAACTTCAAATTGGGGTTGCCAATTATTGGCTGATATACTGTAGATCCTTGGTATTGTCATATTTGAGAAATGCACACAACTGAGAGTGGGACATAATCAAAACTGCAATGGGAGATTTACACAGGGATAACGGGAGAAGTCCTATTTTAGTATACAATAATGCAGCCAGGAGAAAACCATGCTTCTTAATACTATCCAACTCCACTCTAAGCCAGATCGGGGTATACAGGGAGCATGCTAATCGCTGCTCTGCTGTCAACCACTGTAGATATTTATTGGCCTGACTGGCCCAATAGTACAACCCCAGATGCGGAAGCTTTAACCCTCCTTTGTCATTGGGAGCAGCCAATTTACGGAAGGCCATTCTGGATTTTTTATACCCCCATATAAAAGAGGAGAACATGCTATGTATTTTATTAAACCAGGATAATGGGAGGCTAATGTTCAACATGTTAAGGGGATAAAACAGACAGGGAAAAACATTCATTTTAATTAGGTTGATCCTATCCCATAAGGAAAGAGGGAGAAGTGTCCATCTACGAAGGTCTTGGTCTATTTTCTGAACCAATAAATCCAAATGTAACTGTTTGAAATGAGTATTACTCCGGGTTAATATAATTCCCAGGTATTTGATGGAATTAGGCTGCCAGGCAAGCCCGGTGGTAATAATTTCTTGTTTATATACCCTGTAATTCAAAGGAAAAACTAAAGTTTTGCCAGTGTTGAGTTTATAATTTGAAACCCTATTGAATTTGTTTATTATGTTAAGAATAACGGGGATAGATGTGGCAGGGTTGACTATATGCAAAAGAAGGTCATCTGCATATGCTGCAACCTTGACCACATGTCCATGTAGAGAAATACCTGAGACATCCTGGGCTCTTATAAGTCTCCGGATAAGAGGCTCCAAGTATACGTTAAAAAGCAACGGGGATAGTGGACACCCCTACCTCGTCCCCACACGGAGTTTAATCAGACTGGAAATCATGCCATTACAGGCAATTCTGGCAGAAGGAGATAGATATAGTGAGTGGACCCAACACAGGAATTCATTAGGGAAACCAAATGCCTTCATTGTCGCAAACAGGTAATTCCAATAGACCCTGTCGAAGGCCTTCTCGGCGTCTAAAGAAACCAAGGCCATTGGGGCAATAGCGTCCTTAGAAGCCAAAAATACGTGAGCAAGAGTTTTTAAATGATCAATGGATGATCTTCCCTTCATGAAACCCACCTGCTCTTCTCTAATTATCGAAGGGAGAACCTCACTCATGCAGTCCACTGGTATTTTAGCTAATAGATAACTTCATCTCTGACATCCTGTTGGGCACAGAGACCATGACCCTGAATGTGGTGGAAGCAGGCAGGTACTACTACTGGTGCTTTGAGAACCCCAGTTTATTTGGCCAGCAGGCTCACTAGAGGGTGCTGCTGAAAATCTTGATCTTTTCTGCTTTGTACAAGGGTGCATACCTGGTTCTGGAAATCGCCTACACCAGTAATGCCAAGTTCCTGATGCTCACGTGGCTACTCCTTCAACAGTGGTTGACTAGCTGGGTCAAGGACTCATCAGTTATCACCAGCCTGGTTTATATCCTGTCCAGCAACTTGGTGATAATGGCCACCTGAGTTGTCATCTACCCAGAGGGACTGTTGAGTGGGGCGATCAGTTCGCCAACCTGACAGCCAGTCAGATGACCCTGCTGCTTAGAGTGCAGATCTGTTTGTACATCATGCCCATCCTCATCTCCCTCTCATCCTCAACCCAGAGGTGATGCAGGCCATCCATCTCAACACTATCCCTCATTGTCACATCATATTCCCCATTTCTATTGTGGCCCAGAGCTTCCTCCCCATTTTGTGCAGCTTATTTCTCAGCAAACTCTGAGAGAAGGTGTTTAAAATGTTAAAAACCCTGACTACCATGGTGGCCATACAGCATAATAATTAAAATACAACAAACAGACATAGAATAGAAGCTGATTTCTGCATTTATGACATATAGTCAATGTTATGTTTATGAATTAGTCAAACCAAATGTGCTTGGTTCTAATACTTGGTTATAGGACAGAAGATGGCTATTTAGCCCATATGTATCATTCCCCACATTAGTGGGTCCATTTAGAAGTATTTTCCATTGGCCAGCTATCCACTTGTCCTTTAAATACTGCTATAGAATTTGCATCAATAATATATTTAGGCAATTTATTCCACACTTTTCCTGCTCTATTTATGAATGAAGAGTGCCTGCTGTTGTTTTTGGCTGTGTCTAACCTGACCTGTCTTTTATGTCCTCTCAGACCTATCGTTTTTTCCTGTAGCACGATCTCCCTTTCAGTCCGTAGACCTGTATCGTTAATAATTTTATACATAGCCAGTAGGTCTCCTCTGGTTCTTCTTAACTGCAAGGTATATAAACCTGTTCTCTTCAGTCTATCATTATAAGATTTATATCTTAATGAACCTATTAATTTAGTAAATTACCTCTGTACTTTCTCCACTCTATCAATCTCTCCCTGTACGTATGGGTTCCAAAGTTGTGACCCATAATCCATGTGTGATCTTATGCATGTTTTATATAGTGGTAACGTGCATCCTGGACTTTTGTTTATAAAACTTCTTTTTATGTTTTTAATCATGAAGGTAGTTCTTATAATTACATTCATCCTATGGTCACAAAAATTTAGCTTATGGTGCACTAATACACCACAGTCCTTCTCTAGTATACTTACTTTCAGCTTCTCACCATTTAGCTTATATGATTGTCGCATGTTATTTTTACCTAGGTGCATTACCGTGTATTTATCGATGCTGAACGTCATTTTATTTCTATGTGCCCACCCTTCTTTTTCCAAATCTTTTATCATATCAGATCTAAGGTTTGCATCTGCTACTGATCCACCTAACTTAATGTCATCAGCAAACGTTATCACTTTATTCTTTATATCCAGGTGTAGATCATTTATATATATAGAAAATAAAATAGGTCCTAACATGGAGCCTTGTGGTACCCCATTAATTACAGCAATAGAATCTGAGTACTCCTACAGTACTCTTACTTTTTGTGATCTATCATGACGCCCATTTTGGGTCCATCGAACTAGTCTACTGTTCATTCCAGTGTCACTCATTTTTTTGATTAGACAATTGTGTGGTACCTTGCCAAAAGCTTTCTGAAAATCAAGGTAAATAATGTCCGTAGGTGTGTTTTTGTTCATGTTCTTATCGATATATTTGTAGAAGCATAAAAGATTGGTATTGCACCCTCTGTTCTCTTTGAAGCTGTGTTGTCTGCTATCTTCCCATCCTAGAATCCTTTGGTTCTCTTAAATTCTGCTTTTAAGCACTGTTTCAGATAGTTTGCCGAGGATAGATGTTAGACTGACTGATCTATAATTTGATGTTTCAGATTTATTTCCCTTCTTATAAAGTGGAATCACCTGTTATGCCTTAATAAAGATTTACTTCTGCCAAATAGTACTAAAACTTTCTCTTTTTTCATTTGGTGTTGAAATTAATCTGTTACCTGTGCCTCTTGTTGATCGAACTGGTCTTGCTATGGTTAAAGTAATCCCACTGCAGACTCCTCTGTGTCTGTATACGTGAACCATTTTGCATATAAATTAATAAAACAGACTAGTAGGTCAGATTTGTACACTGTGGGTAAATAATTTAAGCAAAGGTGTTCCCAGTTCTCTAGAATGCATATTAATGTTGTTTTGTGGACGTGCTGTATATGATTTCTTGAAGTAAGATATCAGAATCAGGTTGCAAGGAACAAGTCTGAATTTTGAACTATTGGGTAACTACCTATATGTTTCTGATTGGAGGCTGTCTTTTGCGTTTTTATTCAAACTGGCAGGATGCTATGCAAACGGTGTGTATATTGTTGCAGTTATTTTATACAAAACATGCCCTTGATGGTTTGTCTGAATAAATGTGCTGCAGCTGTTATCAATCCACTATCATTTATACAAAGCAGTTGGGAACATATTTCTAGCCATTCAGACTACAGATTAAACAAGGAAAGCAGTCCCCCCCAAAAAAGAAAATACAGTAGTATGCCCCTGGTAAGCAGTAGGGTATCTAGTGAACAAGGTGACTGAAATTGGGTGCCGACTAAAACGGCGACTCAATTACGGCATCTATGTTCATGGCTACCAAGTGAGAGGGGAGGTGACCGGATACTGGGGTGGGCAAATACCACAACAGGAAGTAGCAGGTGTATGCATGTGCACACATGCACATGGGGTGGCAGAGGCAGGGATGGGATGGTATGTGGGAGGGGTGTGGCGGGTAGCTGCCGAGCTGGTCCGCTATCGTGATGTGAAGGGAGGTCAGCTGGGAGGCACAGGGTACAGGGTTCAGGTCCGGCGCAGTGTGTTTTTTTTTTTGCCCGCAGATGGTATGTATTTTTTTAAGTTTTTCAACCACGCCCCCTGACATGCACCTCCCTGGAGCTGAGAATCCTTAAGAAGGGGGAAGTGCAGGGGGCACAGCCCCCGCCAAATTAACAATGAGACCTGTAGGGTCTTGGGTGCCGCTAGGTCCATGCTGTGAGTGCATCGCCAAAATTAATTTTCGATGATGTACACTGGCCGTAATCATATCGCTCAAGGACAATATTATGACATGGAAACCAGCAGTAGACCTTGACACTGGCAACCGTTTAGTGGCTAAAACCAGCAAAGAAAAAACAGAGATTCAGAGAGTGCCTTTCTGTCTATAAAACAGAATATGTGCCCATATGTTCTCACTGGACGCCTTCATCAGTCTCTCATCACATGACTAATTTCCCCTTCACATGTATGCCTTGTCTTCTTTCAACTGCAGCCCCTGATTTTCATATTTTACTGGAAAGCTCAGTAAAATTCTGGAATCTAGACTGTCTGCACACTGATAAAAAAATATTTCACTGAGTTTTCCATTTTGTGCAATGTCATTATGGATGCTAATCTTAAAATGTACTGTTTTTATTATTTCATTATTTTTGAAAATTTTACTGTGAAACAAGTGATCTTGGCACTAAGGGACCTCATTAAAAATGAATCTTATGGTTCATTTAAGTTGTTATCCCTGTTCATACTTTTTATGAACAAAAAATGTTACTTAATTAGATCAATGAATCAACAGAACTTGTCATTTTTCTGTACAATCTTCTCTGTACTGTTTTTATTTTGCTGTATTTTTAGCCTTGTGTCATTAGAAGCATTTATACATACATTATACTACTAGTTTGACTGTAGAATCCCAGTAAAATCTGGAAATCAGGCTAACAATAACCAGTGTGATCTTTGAATTTCAAAACTTGGCAATGTGCTTTCATTACTTCAATCGTCACAAATCAATGGCCAGTGGTCAGTAATACCACTGGGACAGAGATTGCTCTGCACTGCAACCCAAAACATCATGAAATGTCACATTATGAAATATTGATTATAGTATATCTTGAATAAGGCTTGCTCAGCTCTATTCCCACCTGCTTCTACATGTTTATACAATGCACATTCAGCTGATCAAAACATTCAAGGGGAACTACAGTCAGAATTTATAATCAAATGTTGTGCAGAGTGTTTTGATTTGTGGGTGTAGTCCTAGTGTGCCCGTTCCTTTATTTGCTATTAGGGGTTTTTTTTTCTAAATGTGCCAACTAGTTGTATGCCCCATGGGGATTTCCACGTTTTAATTATTATTGCTTTTCTTTTTTTCTACAATGCTTCTTGTCCCATGTGACAGTGATACGTCTGTGACCATAGATTCAGTAAGTGCTGGTTCAGTGTCATGTTACAGCATGCTTCTTGTCGAATGTGACAGTGATGCATCTATGACTATAGAGTCAGCAAGTGCTGGTTCAGTGTCATGTAACAGCAGTACAGCTGTGATTTTAACTGCCTCTCCTTATGCAGTGAGCACTAATAATGGCTACATTCAGAGTTTGACAAACACCTGAGGGATAATTGAGTACTGTAGGCTATTCTGTAAGGCAGCAGCTAGAGTCTTCACTAATTATAGCACTGATGACCTGGGGGGATTTGTGTGCTTTTTTTATGGCTGTGTGTGGTATGATGAAATGAAAAGCCTTAAAAACAACTATGTCTAAGCACATACCTAGAAAACAAAAAGACTGAATTAGAAAGATTTACTGTATAGCAGTTTGATTTTGTGCCGACTTTATTTAGCTCAATCTGGTAATCAGCAGGTATTCACAACAGGTTGTATTTGCACTGTAGCCTTACCACATCATACTGTAACAATAACGGATGTCATTAGCAGTAGCTGCCGCTGTAATCACTTGCAATCAACACCTTAAGTACAAAGCAGTTACAGAGCAGTTACTGTTAATGACCCACGGCTGCTGCATAAAACAATTAACATCTTGAGCTTCTGTAAAGCTGCTGTAAATATCTCTGCTCGCACATACTGTTGCTACCATGCCTGTGTGGTGTTGAGAGTGTCCCTCTTGAAATGGCTCAACAGCGGGTCTGTGAAGTGCAGATATCCATTTGATGTAGATGCACTCGGCCCTGCTGACCTGGCTGAGAAGTCCGGCATTGGAAGCAGTGTGGCTAAGTCCATTTCACAGGAGCTGTCTCAGCCACCAACAACTTCTGCTTCCCCTACCCCTACTTCACCTGCTGCCAAAAAAATTGTCCTTCCAGCTATGCCACCTACACTCCAGAGACCAGGTTCAAAGTAGGGCATTATGCTGTTGAAAACGGGGTAATGGCAGCTGTGCGCTACTACAACACAAAGTATGGCAGACAGATCAATGAAAGCATGGTCCGTAAGTTTAAAATGGACTTTATGACACAGCTGCGGTCTGCCCCTGATCCAACACATTCGTCTCCCACTTTGCCCAGAAAGCCATGGGGAAGACCCACACTACTAATGGAGGATGTTGAGGAGCAAATTAGAAAAGTTGTGGTGTGTTTGCGTGTGCAGGGGCAGTTGTTAATGCCTGCATTGTACACACTGTTGCTCTTGGAATTTTAAAAGCCAGTTCCCCCAGCCTATTAGCTGAAAATGGTGATCATGTTAACATGCCCACCAAGTCAGCTTGGGCATTTTTACACCATATGGACTATAGTAAAAGGAAGGGGACAAAGGCAGCCCAGGAGACACTGCAGGATTTCCCAAAGTTAAAAGCTGGCTTTTTGGCTCGAATTGCTGCTGCAAGTGCACAGGAACTGATCCCGCCAGAACTTGTGCTTAATCTCAGTGAGACTGCCATTAATATGGTGCCTGTCTCTCAACGGGCTATGGCTGCCTCGGGCTCAAAACAAGTCACCCTTCTCAGTCTCAGTGACAAGAGGCAAATGTCCCTCATGTTAGCTAGGGTTACCACCTGTCCCTATTCTCACAGGACAGTCCTGATTTGGGCAGCTGTATCCTGTGTAAAAACATGAAAAATACTACATGTCCTGACTTTGTAGTAGTAAAAATCTTTCTAATTTTCCACTGAGTGTTGCAGAAAACTAGCATATCTTAACTAAAATACCTTAAAATTATAAGAAACAATAGTAGCAACTAAGAAACTACAATACTTAGCCTTAATTCTGATTATATAGAGAAAACACGCCTGTTGTATTGGTTGAGGTTAGGTACTGTCCTGCGAAATATCTTGTTTCAGTAAGAAATGTCCCACTTTGGACTTCTTAAAAGGTGGTAACCCTAGTGTTAGCATGTTCATTGTCAGAAGCTCTCTTGCCCACCCCCGAAACTAAAAAGTGACTGGGTAACATCCTTGGTGAAATTTTACCTTTTATGTTTTAGGTATGAAGATTGCAACTGAAACCCTTACTGCAGCTTCTGCTTCTGTTCACACTATGACCGCAGATGTCCCGGATGTAATGAAGCCACTCGCCAGATGGCCACAGAAGATGCCACACTATCCAGAGAAACCACTTTGAGCTTGGATGTACCCAAAGTCCCTGATGCGATTGAGCCACTGTCCAGCTGTCCACCTAAGTATGCCACCAGAATGAGAGCAACCCAAAGAAACAGTTGCTATGGTTACTGTAAGTCCCATTTTACTGTATACGTTAAGTACTTTAAGCAGCATTATTGTAAATTATAAGCAGCATCAGCATGAGTTTAGGTTGATTTAGTTTCATTTCTTTTTTTTTCAGGATCCAGTCAGAGGAGCAACACTAAGCCATGATAATGAATTAAACGCTGCAAGATGTTTTATTTCTGCATTGATTTTTAGTAATGCACATACTGTTGTTTAATAAACTTGTTTACTCACTAAAACTGCTTCAGATGAAGTTTTTATGCTGATGTTGCTTATGCTTGTATCTATTAGTTCAGGAAATATTTGTGTTAATTTTAAATTTGATTATTATCAATTTCAGCCAATATAGTGAAAAATAAAATGAACGTGAATATTTGCTGCTATACAGTAGTTCGTTGTGGCCAGAACATGGCACTCCTAGCAGCAGATTACTGCTGAAGCTGTTGTCACTCACTGTATCAATGATCTTGGATGCATCACTGTCACATGGGACAGGAGGCATTGTAGGAAAAAGAACATCAATACAGTGTTCAAACTTGGAGCTCCTCAGGGGCATAAGTCTAGTAGGCAAAATTAGAAAAAATCCTAACAGCAAACAAAGGAAAGAACACACTACACCTACACATGCAAATCAAAACACTCTGCACAACATATGTTTCTGAAAATGTTGACTTTAGTTCTCCTTTAACACTGGTTCTTGAAATGAAATGCAGGTCTTTAGGTCTGTGGTTTTAGCAAAATGTTGCTATGAACAAAAACGTGTTTTGATGTTGAAATCATATTCCCTCTCTTCATTCACTGTTTCAAAATTCACAGGTGCCCAATAAATCCACATTTGTTCTCCTATAATTGTTAACTATTGAAAGTACAGCAATTAATTGGAATACATGCTGGAACAGTCAACATGCAGAAGTACAAAATGATCTAACGTGTTGCCCAGACTCCCAGCATTTATTTATTGAATAGAATCAGAATTACAATCCTTTGAGTCACAGACTCTTTTGCAAAATCTCCATGTCAGATACAGGGGGTGGAGGGTAAACAAGTACAGGAATAAACATACAGACATTTGTTAAGATGCATGTCCCCTATAGGTGCTCAATTTAAATACGCTAAGGTGAAAGTGCAAAAGTGCATGTGATTAAAAGTTCATACATAAGACAGAGCTGGTAGTTTTCATATTATACAATCCATACATACAAATAGTGAAAAAAACAGAAAACCATAGTCTGGACTCTATTAGTACTGCAGTGCCCCTGAGTTTATAGAGTAAGTGCGGACAAAGTTTAGATGTGTTTCCTTCAGTGTTTGTTGGACACACAGGGCTCAATTTTCAAAGCCCCAATTATGACACAAGGTGCCTGCTTCAAACATAATTGACGCGAGAGGCACCTTCTGTCAAAAGATATGGCAACCCTGATTTTTGATATGTGTTCTGTGTCAAAAAGGGGAGCAGCTGTGCCAAACTAGCACTGCACCAGCCTTGCAACTGAAATTGAGCTGCACCAGGTTACAAGGGGGCTTGTGCACCATCCCCTTTTTTGGAATTTTTCAAGCTCCATGATGGATGCAACAGGGGGCTCTGCTTAGAGCAGCCAGGAGGTGGTCTCTGGGACCTGTGCCACTGAGTGACAATGTGGCAATTGGGGAGGAGCCTGACAACTGAGAGTGAGAAGACAGTGAGGTGGGGGGGAATAGGAATGGGAGGACATGGGAGAGAAAAGGAAGGGTAGAAAAAAAGGGTTTGGGAAATAGGATGGGTGGTAGGTGGGTGGGTGTGGTAGAAAGTATATGGCAAGTATATGCCAGTTCTGGAGACCCAGTCTCCGCAAATACATAGACAGGATGGAAGCGGTCCAAAGGAGGGCAACTAAAATGGTGCATGGTCTGCACCAGAAGACATATGAAGAGAGACGAAAGGAGCTTAATATGTATAGCCTCGAGGAAAGGAGGGAGAGGGGGGACATGATAGAAACTTTCAAGTACCTCAAGGGAATCAACAAAGTCCAAGAGGGTAGCATCTTTCAAAAAAAGAGGTGTGCAAGAACAAGAGGGCACAATTTGAAGATGGAGGGGGCAGCTCAGAGGTAATTTAAGGAAGTATTTTTTCACAGAGAGGGTTGTGGATGCATGGAACGGCCTTCCAGAGGAGGTTGTGGAGTCAAAATCAGTGATGGAATTCAAGCATGCATGGGACAGTCATAAGGCCATTCTAGGGGTGAGGTAGGAAGAAGTAGGCTGCTGGTTAACTAGGATCTGCAGCTTATCCAGTAGGTAGGGAAATGGGCAGACTGGGTGGGCCAAGCGGTCCTTATCTGCTGTCAAATTCTATGTTTCTATGTTACTAGTGGGGTACCACAGGGTTCAGTACTGGGACCGGTCCTTTTTAATGTCTTTATAAGTGACATTGCAGAGGAACTGGAAGGAAAAGTATGCCTCTTTGCAGACGACACAAAGATCTGCAACAGGGTTGATACACAAGATGGAGTGGAAAGGATGAGAAGGGACTTGGCAAGGCTGGAGGAATGGTCAAATGTATGACAGCTCAGATTCAATGCAAAGTAGTGCAAGGTAATGCACATGGGAAACACAAACCCAGGGGAAGTATACACAATGTGGAGTGAGATACTGACAACAGTAAAAATGGAAAGGGTCCTGGAGGTAATTATATCAGATGACCTAAAGGTGGGCAAGCAATGTGAGAAGGCAATAAGGAAGGCTGGGGGGATACTGGGATGCATAGGAAGAGGCATCAATAGTAGAAAACAGGAAGTTGTTATCCCTCTGTACAGACAGTTGGTGAGACCCCATCTGGAGTACTGTGTGCAGTTCTGGAGACCCCATCTCCGCAAAGACATAGACAGAGTGGAGGCTGTCCAGAGGAGGACAACCAAAATGTGCAGGGTCTGCACCAGAAGACATATGAAGAAAGACTAAAGGTGCTTAATATGTATACCCTTGAGGAAAGAAGGGAGAGAGGGGACATGATAGAAACTTTCAAGTACCTCAAGGGAATCAACAAAGTCCAAGAGGGTAGCATCTTTCAGAAAAAGAGATGTGCAAGAACAAGGGTGCACAATTTGAAGATAGAGGGGGGACAGCTCAGAGGTAATGTGAGGAAGTATTTTTTCACAGAGAGGGTTGTGGATGCATGGAACAGCCTCCCTGAGGAGGTCGTGGAGTCAAGAACAGTGGGGAATTCAAGAATGCATGGGACAGACATAAGGCAGTCCTAGTGGGGGGTAGGAGGAAGTAAGCTGTTGGTTAACTAGGATCTGCTGCTTATCTGTTAGGTAGGAAAATGGGCAGACTAGGTGGGCCAAGCGGTCCTTATCTGCCGTCAAGTTCTATGTTTCTATGTTTAATTTATTAATAGGAGTCACAGCTCATTTGTTGATTTGTCTCTCTTAGATTCTGCCACAGTGCCAGACTTGCTCTCCTATTCACATTTCAGCACCCCCCCCCACTCTCAGTAACTTACTTGTATCCCCATTTAGTGGCAACTAACGCATCTGTAGGCAGTCTCTATAATTGTCTGCAGTTATGTGTCCCTGCTGTCCAATGCTACTCACTTGAAATTGCTAACTGGCTGACTCGCACCCCGCTCACTTTATTGCTCAATTAATCAAAAACTTACTTGCAGGCTATACCCCTGCTTCTCCATTTCAAACAGGTAGACTGGCATTACTGCACAAACTAACAAAATAAAAGACACGGCAGGTTTCAAGTACTGTAAAATCTCTAGACACATCACCCCACCAATGCAAGTTAATGGCTCAAACAAGTTCAAATCACAGAGCTGATATACCACTGGGAAGTCAGTGGGGGATAGTACCCTACTCACCCTACTTCACGCTCTGAAAATGTACACAATAGTCACAGCATTAGGCTTCGAATTTTATCTGGGGCCTAAAAGTATTTCATAGTCAAAAAGCAGCCTAAACATAGTAACATAGTAATTTAAGGCTGGATGAGGCTCTAAAACCTTTAAGTCCACCACTACCACCACCCTCCCCATGACTTCATAAGCAGGATCTACAAGTATGCTGTTCAGACATGCTCATTTACAGGCTGTTCACACACACCCACTACCCAGTGTACCTTGTAATTGCCTTGGTAAGAAAACGTTTCTCCATGCTTACCATGAAGGCCTTTACTTTCTTCATGTCTACTGCCTGCACTGGTAGGCTGTTCCATAGGTTCCCCTCCTTCTGGGAGAAGAAGTGCCTCCTAAGGTTACCCCTGAATTTGCCACCTTTGAGTTTTGGGACATGACCCCCTTGTCCTGCTGGAACACACTAGATCAAACATCTCTATCCATTCAACCTTGTCAGAATGCTGGAACACGTCAGGCCAAACACATACCTCTCCGCAATCCCTGATTATGAGGGACGTCCCTGATTTTATCCCTTAAAAATTGCTCTGTCCCTCTTGCGTCCCCCATAGAAAAGGTGCTGCCCATACACAGAATGTGCTGAAAATTCAGAATTACATGCAGAGATTTAGAATACTCTAACATGTTAAATCAAAAATAGGCACTGTAGAAGTAAAGGCAGTGGTTTCCACAGTGTTCTGAACATGTATCTGCATGTTTGAGGATGTGTCCCTCATTATGACTGTCAATGTCCCACATTGCTCCTTATTTTGAGTGCTCATGTCCCTCGTTCCAGTGACAAAAGGTTAAGAGGTTTGGTCAGACATCTCCATCTGTTCAACCTGGTCAGAATGCTAGAACTCACCAGATCAAAAATCTCCATCCAGTCGACCTTGTCAGAATCCTTCAGCATGCAAAAGACTGAGATTATGTCCCACACTAACCTTCTTTTCAGGCCTCAAGTTTCTCCTCATGGCTTTTATCCTCCATACCGCCGATAATTTTGGTATCTCTGCATTGAAGTCTCTCAACTGCCAGTTTCTTTTTTGTATTATGGAGCCCAGAACTGTGCATAGTACTTGCAGTAGGGTGTGACCAGGGCATTATATAGAGAATAATGCCTGAATAACAGTGGTTAACCAAAATATAATCACCTCTGGCAGTTGCCAGGACAACTAAGTAAACCTCGAGAGTGCAGCTCGAGAGGTTTACAGCTTTCATGGCAACCGCGAGAGGTGAGTATGTCTGTGGTTGAACACCGTTACTCAGGCATTGTATTTTATAGTGTATGGAAAAACTAGCCACTGTGGGGGGAAAAAAATATATTTTTTTGCAATGTGCATTTGTTCTCATGGTTGGCTATGAATGCCTCCTGGTTTGAATGTTGAGCAGCCGAACAGTGCTGAAATTAGCCATTGCGATCTATACTGCAGCGGGTCTGTAACTGCCAGAATGGAATGTGTGTGTTTTGAATGAATGTCCAAGCAGCAAATCACCTTTCTTTTCCAAGAATTTTGACAGGTGGTGACATTCTATCCTGTAATCCCATCATTATGACATAGTTAAGCAAGGTTTACATAGAGGATAATGTATGGTCTTCTATCGTTAACCGGTTTGTTAACCATCGAGAGGTTGCCAGGGTGAACAAGTAAACCTTGAGAGCGAAGCTCGAGAGGTTTACGCCACCATGGCAACCTCGAGACGGTTAACCAAACCGGTTAACGATAGAGGGACCATACATTATATTTTATAGTGTATGGTCCCCATAAACTGCCAAAACAAACTAATATGGCTTACTTTTAGCCCCACCGCGGATGTTCTGGGTCATTTTCTGGCCACTGCGCTGGTTTCAGGAAGGCCGTCTTTGTGCGAGATCACAGGTACACGCATGTGCAGATGGGCTCCGTTTGTAATCCCTTCGCTATGACGTATTCAAGAGAGGTTTATAACCATTTACGTCATAGCGATGGGATTATCAAGAAATAATTTTGCCGCTTTTTAGCGGCAATAAGGGCGCACCATACATTATAGCACACTAACGTCATATAGATGGGATTATCAGGTTATAAACTGATTGAAAACAGGGGTTAATAGACACTGTCCATACATTATGAAGTGGTAAGATTACATACCTGCTCTGCTGGTGACCTCTTTATTTTCCATAGAGTTTATTCTCTTGGCCATGGCCATCCTTCCAGGGATATACCCTGTTTAAAGGGATATTCCTGTGTTTCCTGTCTTCCCAAGCTCCAGTAACCCAATGGTTACCCTTGTGGCTTTCCCCTTTATGGCAGGGGTACTGGAGAGGGCTGTCCTTCCCAGAGAGGCAGTCAGTGGTGTGGACTAAGATCCAGTGGCAGTAGCAATGAGGACCTTGAGGAATCCAGAGGACAAGATCATCATATAGATATACATTTTTATTCCTGCCTTTTAGATCCCTCACAGCTCCTCTCTCCATGAGCACAGCCTAAAGTTCTGGATTGCCTCATACAAAAACAGTATGCCTCTACAGCAGGAGCTGTCTCCCTGGCCCAGCCGCAGGGTTGCTGTGATGTCGAAAATCATTGTTACCCATCCCTAACTGAGGTACACTGCCATGTACCAGCTGCCCCAGCCTTTCCTGCCTTTGACATAGCAACACAAGTTCACTCCCAAACCTCAGTGACCTGCAGGGTACATTAGCATGATGTGCAGCCAGCCACTGGGTCATCAGGGTGGCTGGTCACCCACCCTTTGATGGGTATCCAGTAAGGATAGTGACTGAATATGAGCGACTATCAAAATGGCAACTCATAAACAGTACCATCCTCATGGGCTACCCTACAAGGGTAGTGAACCAATGCAAGGCACTGCAAGGGAGGAAAACCGGAAAAGGAGAATAGCAAGGGGAAGGGAAGGGAAGAGGGTTTTTCAGGGGGTATGGTGCCTGCTGCAGCTGAGCTAGCAGTGTGGTGTGATGGTGAGGGTGAATAGCTCCGGCACAGCAGGTACTGGGTTTGGGGCTGGGGGAATTTTGTCGCTGCCGGGTTTTTTTTCTAATCCGGAGTGTTGCCCCAACCCTGACATGCACCCCCCTGGAGTTAGAAATCTTTAAGCAGGGAGGTGCGGGTGGGCACAGCCCTCCCCCCTCATAGACACTGAGTCTAGTTGCTGGACGTTTGGTTGCCGGCATGTGTATATTGCAGATTTGCTTTTCGCCAATACACACGCTCCATAATAGCGATCACTGTTTTGCGATTGCTATTATGACATGGAACCCCTTTGGTGCACCCCAGCTTTTTTCCAGCCTTTCAAACATAGTATAGAGGATAATGTATGGTCCTCTATTGGTAACTGGTCTGTTAACCATCGAGAGGTCGCCAGGGCGACCGAGTAAACCTTGAGAGCGAAGCTCGAGAGGTTTACATCGCCATGGCAACCTCGAGATGGTTAACAGTAACCGGTTGCGGATAGAAGGACCATACATTATTTTTTATAATGTATGGTCCCAAGAAAAAATGAAAACCGCTTATTACTTTTGAAAATATAGTCACCGCTGCGGCCGTTTTGTCTTTCCCTTACTACCGCGTGCATCTGTCAGTTCCTCAGTGAAAAAAAAGGCACCCACATGCGCAGACCAATCCCCGTTGTTAACCTATCGATGTGACATAGCATTGATAGGTTAACAACATTTCTACGTCACAACGATGGTATAACAACTTTAGGAAATGATGATTTCCTAAGGTTAACAGTGTTCTACCATACATTATAGAAAAGTAAACATGTCATAATAGACTAAACTGAATGAAAAACAGGTGCTTCAAGCTATTCTAAATAATGTCCTATCAGATGGCCCATTAGAACAGTAATAGCACTACTGCTCACAATGATGGTGAACCATTGGCCGGCCCGTCGGTGCAGCGGTTGGATTTTCACTTGCAACGCCAGTGACCCGGGTTCGGGAATGAGCCCGGGAGCTGGAGGGCTGGCTGGGGAAAGAAGGCTTGAGTGTCCCAAGGACAGCTAGCCTTCTTGGGGGGAGGGGATTATCTGGACTCGGCACTTGTCTGACCTCAGGTGGATACCTGAGGTACAACAAGTCTGAAGCCAAAATAGGGTAGGCGTGCTGAATGGTGCTTCAGGTGCCTAGACGTCAAGGGTGCACAGCACGTTCCAGAACACTGAGAAAAAACACCCTCAGTACTCCCAGTAGACAGAGCACCAGGCCTCAATCTCTAATGCCCCTACCAGCACTGGAGACAGAATCCCGATGCTATACAGACACGCGGGGTAAAAGGGCCTTCACTCCGTACCCACCTGGGGGGTACATCCACGACTTCATGGAGGACTGGCTGCACCGAATGCCAGGTAGGAGAGCAGGGATGCAACAGGCCGTGGGTGTCTCCTGAAGAGTGGGTGTGCTCAGGGGAGAAGGAGGGTAAAGAGAATAAAAGAAAATGGTGGCAACCCAGGTTCGGATGCAAGCCTAAGTCATTTGAGGCTAGTTGGGGGGAAGAGATTGACTGTCCTAGAGGACGCTCTCCTTCTCTGAGATGGGGGGGTGTTGTTGTCCCTGATGAACTGCTGCCATCTGAGTGACCACATATGGAAGTGCACTCGGAGCGACTGGGGGGGGAGGATGCCAGCAGTGATGCACTCCACACACTCTACGTGCACTTGAACCTGTGCACGCCAGTGTCAGCAAAGGGTCTAATCTTCACACTTGTGCAGGCTGTGGATTTACAACTTTTCCAACCCTGTGGGATGCCCTTAAATTGCATCCCACTGTTTGTCAACATCCACCCCCACCCCCAATCTCCATCATGATCAAATTTAACATCCTGCTTTGGACAAATGTTCAGGCTTTTTAAAACAAGACCAATGTTCAAACATTTTTTTTACATTTAGTCTAAAATGTTTTAGTAGATAGCAGAATAACTGTGGGGAAGTATCCCTCTGCTGTAACACATTTTTTGTGGTTAAGTCAGTCCTGCAGTTTCTACAGATCTGTACTAGTATGGTTTTTGTGGAGAAACATGATCTGCATTTCAGTACACAGTCCTATAACAGCTCCCTTCATGAATCCTGCAATTAGCATCGCAGCAGGCCTGGCAAGAACCCTGCAGCACAGCTAAGCAGTGTTTCTTCTCAAAGAAACTTCCCTGTGTTTTGTGTAGTCCCTGGTGATTAGCAAAATGAAACAAGCTCTGATCCTATATGCTGATTACACATATAGAATTTGTAGAAAATTGGTATGTAGTACAGGAAGGGAATATGGAGGTATAGTTAGTCTGCTCGGTAGCCTTGGAAAATGCCATGGTTTTTAGTTGGCTTTGTTTTTTTCTATACCCTCAAGGAAAAGGATGTTTAAAAATTATAGTGATTCAATGAGAATGAAAATGTTTTGCTGATATTATAATAGCATTTTCAATGATCCATTCAGTGTGTGGTTCGTAGGAGTCTAACTACAGAAGTCTTTAAAAATCTGCCAACTTTATGTTCACATAATATTATATCCCATTTATTGTTTAAAGAACTATACCCTTCAGTTTGTTTCCTTTGGAGTTACTGTATTTTGAAAAATGTATTTCATTTATATTTATGTATTTTAGTCTATTTCCGCCGTTTTTATTTCTTTGTTTCACCTGCCCCACCCCCGAAATTTCGGATCACAATCATTTTAATTTTATTTATTTTTACTTTATGACTTATTTACCTTGGCTATCCCAGCTGAGATGCAACATTTGCATTTCCAGCAAGGTCCTACATCTACTCATTTCTGCAGCTGGGCGAACTGGAGTGTAGGGAGGATAAATTACTTGTTCAATGTCACACAGTATTTGGCTTGGATGGGGTTGGATTTCCCAAGCTGTGGCTCTAACCACTAGATCTCACTGCCTCCATAATTGTGCCCATCCAGTGGCAGATAAAAATTGGGGGCCGACCAGGCCATGGCCCCCCCACTTTAATTAAAGGGGGAGCCACATTGGGATTTTGGACCCCCCCACCCACTTTTTTGAATCTTTTTTTTTTATAATGTGTAATGCTAGGATGGTTACCAACTGACTTGGTCCCTAAAGTGGATACCGCACTTGAGTATTTCATCTCCACTTACAACTTCGCCTGTAATGTTCATGCCTCTTTCAAGAAGCATAAAACCAATGGTGTCAATAATCCGTGGATTATCATGGATCTGCTTGATCTAATGAAGAATCGTGACCATCTCTAGTATTGTGCAAAGATGGCTGGCACTTAAGCCAACATCCAGGCTTACAAAACGGCGAGAAATGCCTGCACTAAAGCCATTTGCCTTGAGAAAACCAACTACTGTAGAAATGCCTTAGCTAGCACCTGGAAAGATGGCAAGAAATTCTGTAGCAACATTACTGACATGACAGGGAAAGACCCCAAAATTGCACCCTCAGTGCTCAGCGTTGATGGTACCATCACCTTAGACCAAGAAACCATGGCAAACGCTTTTAACGCCACTTTCACGGACCTTAGCCATGTGCTACTCTTCAATTTCTTTGACCCCTCCTCGAACACAATACACACAGATAACTCAGTAATGACTCAGCAACACCCACTGTCCTACTTTAAAGCAATTTCCGAAAGTCTAGCTAAAAAGCACCTACTTAAAGTGCTTGGGAGGTCCAGATTCAATGGAGAGTCCCTTGACCTGAAACTGTTTGCCCTCACCAATGACGAAGTCCTGTCCCCTTGCACCAAAATCCTAAACCATTCCCTCATGATCTCACAGTTTCCCCTAAAACGGAAGTCTGCCTTGGTGACCCCAATTCATAAATCCGGCGATAAGACTCTTACTAGCAATTACAGTCCAATCGCCCCCCCAAGCTCTGGAATGGATTGGATAGTGGCTGACTAGCTTGTTGAACACCTGAATAAATACAGCCTGCAATGTCCCCAACAGCATGGTTGTCAGAAAGGGCACAGCACCACCGCTGCTGTCCTTGATTTCACCTCCTACATTCACAACACTCTTGAATTGGTCGGTGCCATATTCACAGACCTGACAAAGGCATTCAACATTGTGAACCATGCCCTACTGATCAGACAATTATCTCTCCTAGGACTCTCAATAGATACCACCCACAGGTTTCAAAGCTACCTCAGTGACCGCACTCAGCAAGTCAGAATTGGTGAATCCTTATCTACCTCCCTATCGGTCCGCTCAGGAGACCCTCAAGGATCCATCTTGGGTCCATTGCTTTTCAACATATTTTTAAACAACCTCCCAGCCTCCTGACATGAAAAAATCCTACTGTATGTGGAGGATGCAGTAATCTACACCAGCAATCTTGATCCCTCCCTCCTGCAGTTTCAGCTGCAGACTAGTTTCTCAGAAGTTGAGAACTGGTTCAAATCTCACAAACTCATCCTAAATTACAAAAAAATGAAAACAACGTTGTTACATGTATCCCATAGCAAACATAAAGACAGAGAACTAACAATCAACAACAGCACCAGTATAACACTTGAGCAGGTGTATCTCTTTAAATATCTGGGTATGACACTTGACTGCACTCTCGCATACACCAAACACATTGTTAACGTTGCTAACACTGTGAATACATGTATTGGGCTCCTTTATAGGTGTAACCCCTCCCTCAAATTGGGGTTCCCGAAAATTCTTCCTTGAGCTTGCCTAAATGCTCACTGCCAGGCTGGTGTTCTGCGTTTTAGCAGTTTAAACGTTATTGCCAGAGAGTGCCTGTATAGCCTTTGTGTACTGCCCTTTAAGAGCTGCCTGGATTGCAGTCATAATTAATCTGGGAGGGGGCCGAGTGTTTCTATGCTCGAGTCCCACCCAGGCTGCCTGATAATCGTTCTATTCTGCCATCTCTAATTGTGCAGAGGGAGTTCAATTAGAAGATATAACTGTTTGCTGATTACCTATTAGAGTGATAATGATATTGTAGTTTGTCTAACCTGCTTTCTTTGTAGCATGGACAGTTTCTGTGTATCTCTACCATCTTGGTCCTGGACTGTCGAATTGGACCAATCAGTACCTTTGGGGACTCTAAAATGGAGCCTGTCCCCAGGGGCTTTGCGGGAGCAAAACTTCGTAGGAATTGTAGTTTTGGGCTTTTGGTGCCTAATTGAGCCTGGAGGCGGAGCCCTTGTTGTGACTGATATAAAAAATTATCAGCCAACCGAACCTTTTGGATCCTGGGGAAGTGCCAGACTGTTTTGCAGTTTCAGTCAGATCTGAGTTGGGAAGTGAAGAACCAACAGCTCGAGACAGTCTAGCAGCCATATTGCATAGTGTCGGGCAGGAGAATTGTAGAAAGGCTTGAGTTTGGCCTGCTTGCTTTTTTGCTACCCCTGAGAGGGAGAAGAGAGTTTATTCAGACTGAATCCAAGTTGTGAGAATGAATCAAGCCACTGAATTGTGACCAGGCTCCAACCTGAAGAAGATTGAAGATTTGCTGAATGCGATCAGCCTGTCAGGATTTCCGGCCACTTCTGAACTCCTGGATTATGCAGAGACTCTGTAATTGTGACCAGAGAGCAACCTGCCTGTAGAGTAGAATTTCTTACATGTAAATGTGCTGTGTGCTGATAGTGGGCTGTGATTTGGTTCCCCACTGTGTATCTGAACTGTGTTTTGCTTGCTGGAGGCTGCATCCAGCTCAGCGGACTGAAATCTGTATTCATCTCCGATTGGCCTCGGCCTTGCCACACTGGCTCAGCCAGACTACCCGCAATGCAGAGAAAGCCATTGACGAGAAATCTGCCTGGGGATCAGCCCCTTGCTCAACATCTGAACAGGAACGACGCCTTGGTGATTCGTGTGGGCACTGCTTCTCCTGGCACTCCAGATCAACAACCTGCAGTCTCAATTTTGTCATACCTGTGTCCTGCATAGGGTATCATGAGTAAATATCAGGGTAGCTCCCTGCAACAACTGCTCAATCTAAAGTGTTGTCATCTGATTGTTTTGTTGCTTTTTCTTTCACAAACTGAGCCATTCAGCTCCGGATTACAAATAGTGTTTGTTGTGCATGTTGTTTTCTTCCATCACAGGGCCCCAACCAGCTGCGATGCCGGCCTACCCCAGGCAACAATCCTGGCTAACCCACCTGCCTCTTACCTGGGTACCCAGTGTGTGCAACTGTGTAGGGACTCTGAAGTGCATGCATGACTATCTGATTGATATAGCCTTTAAGCACATCAACCAGATTACACCCTTCCCTTGTTCAAGTCCCCTGAATAAATCAGATCTAACTCTTTTTGCATTTAACCTGACTGTGGTTCCAGTTTGTGCCAAAAGTACTGTACTGTTGCTATTTGCTGTGCATAACCTTGTTTTACCAGGGGTCCCCGGGGTCAAACTAGAGGAACCAGCCCTGGTGGTAAGTGCAAACAGTGTAAGTACTTGTATGGTGTAAAAGGGGTACTGTGAAAGTGATTATTGTACAGTGTTCAGGCCACTAGAAGGGAAAGAGGGGGGATTACAGTGTCCCGGAGGCTGTGCCTATATTAGCTTGACCACTAACAACCCTGATCTCCAAGTGGATATACCTGTTTCAGTACCCAGGCCCCTTAACTTGCTACTGGCCAAGCAGGCATGGGTAGTAGCCCTTGGGATAGCGCCAACTAGGGGTTACATATGCATAAACACTGCTTTACTGATCAAGCCCTAAACCTTGCTACATAGAGCTCTGTTATCTCAATTATTGACTACCGTCTGGTTACCTATGGATCAGCTACCAACATTGCACTCCAGCACATAACCCTAGTCCTTAACAAAGCCTGCCATCTCCTCACCACATCCTCCCACCTTTCCCACACATGATATTTATGAGCAGGCAAATTGGCTCCAGCTAACAAACAGACTAAGGTACCAGACCTGTATCTTAACAAAGAAGACTGCTATGGGTGTCATGCCCCCAGGGTCCTGCCCATACAGACCCCCTACTGTGCCTCCCGCCAAACCAGAAGTTCTGAATGTCTTACGTTTACTGTACACCGCTGCCATACATCCCAAGGTCTATGTGCATACAAGGTTAGAGCCTCT
Source organism: Neoceratodus forsteri (assembly GCA_016271365.2). Classification (NCBI taxonomy): domain Eukaryota; kingdom Metazoa; phylum Chordata; order Ceratodontiformes; family Ceratodontidae; genus Neoceratodus; species Neoceratodus forsteri. The sequence continues at coordinate 757,513,624 of CM057455.1, read as the reverse complement.
CACTGGTTCAACTCCATTCAATCAGATATCACCAACATTGCTTCTTTCGGCACTTTTAAGCATGTACTCCATCGGTACCTGGTGACCAGTACCTCATGTGACTGTTTTACTTAATTCCTGACTCCAGTTCTATTCTCCCCTGCCTCCACCACTTATTTCCTCTCCCCTCCCTGCCTTCACTGTTCCCACACCCCCTGTTTTTTGTGTGACTTCCAATCTTAACCTGCCCATTATCTATCCTTCTCCTACTGTGCTTTCACTTATTACCGTCCCTTCCCCTTTCCCACTAGTCCTTACCAAGCTCCTTGAACCACACCTCCACCACCCCTTCTAACCTTACCCCATCCACCACAATCCTCCCATGTCCTCCACTTCCTTCTCTGCTCTCCCTTCCTCCTTGTCCACCTCTCCCTCCCCCAACCACCCCTCCTCTCCCTATCTGTCCCCCTCTTTTATTGACAATATTTCTTTAGCTGCCTTCACCTCACTACTCTACTTTTCTTTAACCAACTATGCCTCTGCCCCTACCTCTCTAGCAATTTCCCTAGGCATATGATGTACAGCTGCCTGGTATCATGCCCTACTGATTAACCAGTCTCAAGCAATTATCTGACAATGTCAATGATGGCTCCTAGTTTGTTTTTTCTGTATGTCATGTTTTTAGCTGCATTTGTTTGCTGTTTTTTTTTTTCCTCTATTGTCCTGATTTCCTGATGTGAAACTTTTGTAAATGAGTCTTGGCTTAAAGGTATAATCCAAAATCTTAATAAACAATAAATAAAATTAATAAATAAGGGATGTTCAATGTGTACATTTTTATTTGCTGTCTGCTGCCTGTCCCCCAGCCTGCCTTTCAGGCTCCTCTCTCAGCGATTTGTGCTGAATTGACCTCCTGCTTGCATCTGTTTCCTGCTGACAGACTCCCTGCCCCCAATTTAGAAAATTGTGCTACACTTAGCACCCTTTTAACCTCTACTCCTCTCTGTCTCCTCTCCACAGATGGCTGAAGCCCCTGATCAGGTGGCCCCCACCCTGAAGGACCTCTGGGGAAGTGGCTCTCTTGCTGCCACTCTCCTCTGCACCACCGACTGGATCCAGGATCTCCTTAGGTATGCTTTCTTCTCCGCGGGACATGCATGGCTCCAGGATTGGCCGCTTGCATCAAGAGGAAGCCCATCATTTTATTTATTTATTTAGTTTTTGTTAACGGGTAAGTGCACTAGCCATAAAATGATTATTTTCAGGCACAACTTGGGATAGTACAGACATTCAGGACATACAGTGTAACAATTCATAAGTGCAATTCTTACAAAGAGTTGAGACGATATAGTACAATAAGACAATTGATTAGGCAAAGCATTTGAAAAGTACAATGTGCAAGAAATCAAAAAACAGTTAACTATAATATGCAAGAAATAAAAGAAACAGTTAACAAATGGTTTACAGACAGGAATGTGTAGAAATACAGCATTGACTGTGTCAGGAGGTCTAAACCTCACTTTCAGGTTGTTGGCAATATTGGGAATGCAAGTAATTACAGACACATTGCATAAGAGTAATAAACTTATTTATTACTACCAAAAAGGATAACATCACAGTTGCCCTAAGCAGTTCTTACCAATACGAACCGGGAGCCAGTGCTAAGCGTTCCCTATACCTCGAGGTTTCTTTGTGTCTCTAGGGATCTCTGAGGTATAAGACTTGTGTATCACATTATATACCTACGATATGTATATTACTAATTCCTTGTACTCCACTGGGCTGCCATCAAAGGAGAGGAAGGAGTTCTTCTGCCAGAAAGGAAGAAATTCTGTAAGAGAACAACAAACCCAATTAGAGTCTGTAAAAATGATGGTATCCTTGGTCCCATGCTGAATGAACTCGAGGGCACAGGCCACCGCTGCCATCTCGGCATACTGTGATGATGCTATACTGCAATGTTTAGATATTTCAATGGTATTCCCATAAGGGTAAATCACTAGAATACCCATCCCTGCAATTTGTTCTCCATGATAGCAAGATGCTGAACCATCAGTAAAGACACGACACAAAGAGGTGTTGTCAAGTATTTGTGGCGTGGCAGGGAGGAAAGGACCTGGATCTGGAAGATCAGGTGACTGCAGTGTACAGTCATGGGGCTCTCCTTGGAAAAGAAGTCCATGAGCCAGCATAGATGGAATTTTTGTTGGGTGTACCTGTATGTCTCTATCCTGGGGAAGAAGTGACCAGTGTGTCAGTCTGGTGTTGGAGGCTGACCCATCCTTCACTCTATCTGACAGCAGAAAGGTAGTTGGGGTGTGGTTAGTGTTGATGATCAGTGGGGAATATCTGATGATATACAGAAAGTGTTTGACAGCCCAGTAGGTGGCCAGAAGGTTTCTTTCACAAAGGCTGTACTTCTGCTCCACTGGGGCCAAAGGCTGTGATGCATATGCAATAGGTCTCAGGGTGCCATGAACCTTCTGGGCCAGTACTGCTGACATGGCAATGTCAGAGGTGGCACATTCCAGATAAAATGGTAGTGCTGGATTGGGGTTGACCAGAGCTGGGGCGGAGGCCAAGGTCTGCTTCAGTGATGTTACAGCCTGGGTATGTATAGGGCCCCAAGTCCATGGGATGTCCTTCTTGAGTAGCTTATACAGAGGAGCAGCTTTCTGAGCAAAATCACAAATAAAATCTCTCGAATAGTTTACCATATCTAGAAACCTTCGAAGAGTTGCCATGCTGGTGGGCAATGGTAAGTCTTGCAATCCTTGTAACTTCTTACAGGTAGGGCTTCGACCTTGGTCAGTTATTTTTAGACCCAAAAAGAGTACTTCTTTCTGACATAGTTGTGCTTTTGCTGGATTGTATTTCAGGCCTGCTGTCTGAATGAGAGTCAGTAGTTCGTCCAAGAGATCCAGGTGTTGTTCCTGTGTGGCAGTTGCCAGCAATAGGTCATCCACATACTGCAAGAGACATTGGGGAGTAGAGAACCCTCAAGGGTGTCCATCATATGCAGATGGAACAGGGACGGGCTATTATGGAATCCCTGTGGTAAGCAAGTCCACATGTACTGTCTTCCTTCAAAGGTGAAGGCAAACTTATATTGACTCTTGAGGGCCAATGGTAATGACCAAAAACTATTGGAGCTGTCCAGGGCACTGAACCATTTCAGGTTGGTGGTCAAAAGTCATAGCACATTGGGCGCTGATGCCACATTTGGAGAACAACTGGGGGTGACCTGATTCAGTTTCCTGTAGTCAATAGTAAGTCTCCAGGCGCCTGTGGGTTTTTTCATGGGCCGCGCTGGGGAGTTAGCAGTAGAAACGCATGTTCTGATTACTCCTTGCTTGAGAAGTGAATTGATTGTTTCTCTGAGAGAAGGCAAGGCCTCAGTTGGGAAAGGATACTGCCTTTGCCTCCCATGTGCTGGGCCTGGCACCTTGATGACAGTGTGCATTCTGCCAGGTGTCATGTTTGTTGATTGTAAATGCTTCCAGATGTCGCTGCAAAATGGGGAGAAGCTTTGGAAAAAGCTCATGATCTTTGAACAAATCTATGATGTCATACTCTTTGTTGTTAGCAGAAATTGTTGCCACAACGTGCGAATCAGGGATCAAAATGGTGTGGTACTGGCCCTGAATCTGCATCAGTAGCATGTTACCTAGATCTACCACACAGCCGTGTGGTGCAGGAAAATCAATTCCTATAATACTAGGATGATCATGCATCACCATCAGTTGGAAAGTGTGTGAGGCCTTTAAATGGCCTAGCTCTACCGGCAAGGGTAGAGACCGGTATGCAGGTAACCTAGTACTATCTACTCCTGACATATTGGTCCTCCATCCAGTGGACCATGGAGATGTGTCTGGGTGTTCATCATGTAATACAGACACAGCCGCACCTGTATCTAGTAAGACTACAAGTAGGCAGTCCCCGACCTCAGCCTCAGTGCAGGGCCTTCCGTTTGTATCTAAGACCAGCTTGTTTACAATCTGGACTGGGGCCTGTAATTGTCAATCTGTACTGCTGGGAGCATGGAAAGGTTGGGCCTGGCTTCTTTGAATCACTTCACCATGCTGCACCGATGCTATATAGGGAGGAGCTTCTGAGTTCGGGCCTGTACTTCCAGTGTCACCATGGCCCATTGGGGTTTGGGTTGCCGGTTGTACAGGTACAAGGGCCTGAGCAGGAACAGCATCTGCCGTAGAGTAAACTTGCCCCAGAAGCTCTTGGAATTTCCAGTTTTCTTTAGCTATCTCCCTATATGAAGGGCCCATTCTTTGTTGTTGTGGTTTACTCTTATTCTTGTGCTTTTTATTCTTACGCCAATTCCAGTTCCCACCCCATTGCTGCTGTTGCTCTTGTGGTTGTTGTTGTTGGGCCTGTTGGGGGTGTTGGTTATCAGCTGGAAGGGCCTGTTGATGTTGGGCCTGTTGATGTTGGGCCTGCCCTTCCACAGTGTAGTGCATCATGACCTCTGTAATAGGCTCCACGGTGGCTACTTTCTTGGAACCGGACCCCAGATCACGGATGCAAAGTTGGTAAACTCTTTTGGTCTTCCAAAGGATATTGGCAAACCTGCCTGTGTTGGGGTATGTGGTTGGTTCTACCTTTTTTCGTACTGCAGGAACCATGTTCCTAAGGAACAAAGTCTTATACTCAATAAGATCTACATCTGCAGCTTCTTGTGCCAGGTGCTTTCCTGCTCGGTAGGCCATCCAAAGTCTCTGGTGGTAAGTCGCTGGACTTTCGTTTGCATTCTGTTTTACAGGGTATGCAAGCATCACTCTTACTACACCTGGGCTGTGAGCAGAAATGATCTCAGCTGCAACCTCATCAAAGGTGGAGTTCCCATCCTGGCGGATGGCATCAGGGAGTTTGGCCCACAAACTAGGATCGATGGTTTGGGGTAGTATCTGGACCTGGTATTCTGCAGCGAGGCTGAGCATCTCACATTTAGAACGCACCTTCTCTAAGTGACAACTGAGATTGTCGGATGGGTTCATCCGACTGATACTGTCAGTGACTTGCTGAACAGAGTAGGCCATTTGTAGGGATTATTGGGTTGATCAGGCAGAGGTAGATTGTCTCGGGCACCGTCTAGGGTGGCCCGAGCTGCAGCCTCGGCTGTAGTATGAACAATACCATGCTGAGTGCCAGCCTCTTGAAGAGGCTGCCTAATCTGGGTTTTAATGGCCCGTTTACTCCTCTCAGGAAGAGGTACATTACCTATTGCAGTTTCAATCATCATTTCTATCTCTTGCCTGTCTTCCACATTAATAACAGCTATCGGTGATGTCGTCGGGACCAGGCCTGGGACTGCTCTCCCCCATCATGGGGGCCGCCATGTTGGCGTCTTCCACGATGTGTCATGATGTCCACAACGTATGACATGGTGTTGGTGTAGTGAGGACCCGCCATGTTGTGAATGGCTGGGTGGGGTTTCTGGGCCATAGTAGCGGCGTGACTGTGTGTTGTACTGAGAGATGTCATCATCTGATACCTCCCCTTCAGATGACGTATGTAAGGCAGGGGCTACTTCTTCCATCGCCTTAACATGTCCAGCCAGATCCTCCCGCTGATGGCGTAGTTTCACCATCTTAGTTTTACATTCGGCATGACTCACAGTTGCAACATCCATATCAACCTCATCCTGCATTTGCTTCTGCAACACTCTATACGCGACGCTCAGTTCACGATTGTCCCTAGTAGCCACTTCTAAGTCATTACGTACCTGGTTCATCTCGTCCTGTAGCTCTCCCATCTCCTCACACAACTGTGCATTTGCTGTACTTAACAAGTCATTCATATACAATGCTTGTCCCTTATCCTGTCTCAAACTTTCACACTCCTGCTTCAACATACAAAGTTCCTGTTCTCCAGCTTGAGCTAAATGATGCAAAAGTGAATCCTTTTCATTTCGTAGAGTTTGAAGTTCAGACTCCAAATTCTACTGCAGTCTAATACATTCCATTTCCTGCAAATCCATCTGTTGCTTAAGAGATGAAATTTGCAGATCAAGGGTTTGAAACCTCGCCTTGGAGGTTTCCAGAGCAGCATAGAGAGTCGCGACCATCAGCCCTTCAGCTTGATGCTTATTGGTTGATTGTCTCGTCTCTGTGTACTGGGTTAAAATCCTCAGTATAGGGTTTTCGGATTGACTTGTGTCCTGTGTGAAGTCAGCCCATCCTCCATGGGAGGCAAGGAAGTTCGAGACATTGAGTCTTAGTTCTGCACAGATATTTGATATGGTGGCTATTGTGTGGGAGAGAATGAAAAATCAAACTGTGAAAAATGCACCGTGCTATGTATCGATCCCTAGCAGGAGCACTTTATACACAGTCGGGCTACTGTAAGAGTTGTAGGCTTACAATTCAAAGCTGGAATGGAGTGAGTAGAGTTGGCATCGACCACACCTGAAAAGAAGACAGCCAGACTTTGTAAGTGACTACAAACTGGTTCTAAAATGGGAGAGGTGATACAGGAATGTACACCTACTGTACCCGTGAGAAAGGGAAAAGTTATAGCAACTAGTGAAAACTTACTGTACAAACACCAAATATCACCTGCACGCGGTCGCCAATTGTCAGGAGGACTAAACCTCACTTTCAGGTTCTTGGCAATATTGGGAATGCAAGTAATCACAGACACGTTGAATAAGAGTAATACACTTGTTTATTACTACCAAAAAGGATAAAATCACAGTTGCCCTAAGCAGTTCTTACCAATACGAACCGGGAGCCAGAGCTAAGCGTTCCCTATACCTTGAGGTTTCTTTGTGTCTCTTGGGAACTCCGAGGTACAAGACTTGTGAATCACATTATATACCTATGATAATTACTATAGTTATTGTCAGATATCAACATTTCTAGTTACAGAGATGAGCCCTATTGGCTAACTTAGAGGAGGCGCCACGGTCCAAGATAACATTATACAATTTTGTAGTAGTCATCAGTTTGTGAAACAAAAGAGTTCTTATACAGAGTCTTACATAACTCAGTGTAGTAGTACAAATCACCAAAAGGTGGCAATGCCGACTTACATATGATTATTATTCCAAGGACACAGGTGTCCTGGCATCTTACAAGTAAGAAATACACAGAAAATACATAGAAGAATATATATGTATTTGCAAGCAAAGTGTATTTCAACAATGTGCATACATATCCTGACATCTACTCTTATACGGCAGATGCCCTTAGCCCTGTATGTTAGTATAACATATGCCTAAGCACTAGCTGTCTACCGTGTACCTCTGAGGGTACCAATAAGGGTGCAGGGACCTCGTGTAACAACTGCCTGCTCCCGGACTCTCCTTCCTATTGTTTGCACCTTGAATCAAGTGCTATAAACTGCCTTTGGACACTCGGGCCAGTGCTTAAAACTGGGCTTCTGGCACTTGCTTAGCATTTGAATAAACTTCACTACAACCCACCCTCCTCCACCCTTGGTACTCTTTAAATCCTCTCTGTTCCTGCCTTCCCTTCCTTTATTAGTTCTCTACCCACTACCTTTATCCTCCAACTTAAAGGCACCTACTCCCAATACAGTACTCCTACTTGTTCTCATCCACTGCACAGCTGCATTTCTGCTACCTGCTTACTCCCCTCCCCCCTCCTGGCAGTGCACTGACTGTCCCAGTTCACCTACCAGAACAGACATGAAGCCGTTTTTACTGGGCATTATGGCTGCCTCTCTTGTAGGCACCCTCCTTACCTTCAACTTATGCACATCAATTCTTGCCTATGACCAAGCTGACCTCCTTAAATTCCATTCTAACCCTAACCACCCCATCCCCCCTTCACTGAGTTGGGAATGCTCCCCAATCGGTCCCCTCACTTTTGCTTTTTTCCTCAACCAAGAGCGCTGTCTACTCTGCTTCTTACTTCATTCCCTCTGTATTTCCAGCCCTTCTCTCTGCACCCTGCACCCCACCACTTACTTTTCTCCCTGCTTCTTATGGGTGGTGATATTGAAACAAACCCTGGCCCCTTCTACACCATGGCTACAGCAACCTCATGCATCTGGGCTAATGCTCCTGGACTAAAACTGGCTTAGATGAACATCTGCAGTCTCCCTGCCAAATTCCCAGAGCTAGAAGCCTGGATTTCTCTTCACAAACCCCACATACTCTGCCTCAGGGAGACCTGGCTGAAGCCCCAACACACTAGCACCATGCATCTACCAGCTGGCTACACCCTACTATGCAGAGATTGACCTGGCAAAAAAAAAAGGGTGATGGCACTACTATCCTTGTCAGAGACTCCCTCATGGCATGGAAACTGACTCACCCAGTGACTGGCTCATTAGGGAAATCACCCTGAGCTCCACAAAGAAGCTTTACCTGGTTTACTGTTACAACCCCCCGACCAGCGGTGTAGCCAAACTACAGAACCAGCTCTCAGGTGTAGGATCTCTCTCCCCTGCGAGGGACTCTATCATTTTCAGGGATTTCAACCTGAACTGTATAGGACCCCAAGAACCCGACTTTATAAACCAGCTGAAGTAACTCAACCTCGAACAAGTCCTCGCCCTCCCTACCCAGCTAAACCATCGGACCTCTACACACTCCCTAATCGACTGGGTGATAACCACTCATGGGGATCGCATCCTCCACACAGGTACTTTATTGAACTTGTTAAGTGGCCACTCCCCTACTTTTGCCATTTGGTCTTCCCAAGCCCCCACCCCAAATATATCTCCATCCACAATTTCAACTGCCCTGGCACCACCTCTCTGTTAAACGACGCCAGGGACTTAAACTGGTGGAGCCTTTATGCACTCTCTGACATCACCTCTGCTGCCACCCACCTCACTGGCCTCCTCTTGGACCTTCAGGATCGTCACTTAACAGAAACAACCAGGCGTGTTCGTGGCAGGTGTACTCGCTGGATCACCAAGGAACTCCTCTCCCTCATGAAAGAGAGGGACCGTAAGTGGATCTCACATAAAGAGCCCCCTTCCTATGCTCTGTGGAATGAATATCAGTGCCTTAGAAATCGATGCAAACACTTGACCTGCATCCTTAAGAGGAACTACTACTCTAGACAGCAGAGAGAAAGTTTCAGTAATGCCAGAAAGTTCCAGGACTCCATCAGTTCTCCACTTACCTCTCACACAGACAACCCCAATGTAAATTTAAGCTTCTTGGCTGGTCTCCTGAGTGACCCAACCATGGCTGCCAGCACCTTTAACCTAAAATTCACAGATCTGTCTGCCCTACTTAGCAAACTACCAAATAGGAATCCCTCCATCTCATGGTCTGGCACCCCTGCCCATCTCCCCTATGCAGTGCCCCCAGCCCACAGCGTCACCAGTCCTTCCTCCTGCCAAGGGCTTTCCCCTTCTCCCATGACACCCGCCTCCTCACCAGCTGCTACACCTCCCTGCCCCCCTTCTATTTCAAAGTCCTCTCCCTTAAGGAGACACTCAAGCTCTTCTGGGGCTTGCCAAGCCAAGGTAGCTCAGGATTGGATGGCCTCTCCCCGGTGTTCCTCAAAATTGTGTCACCAGCAATAGCCAAACCCCTCACCTATGTTTTAAATCTTGCCTTGACAACCTCCGCCATGCCCCTCCCATGGAAAACCACCAAGGTAATTCCCATTTTTAAAACCGGTGACCCCCTCTCAGTGGACAACTACTGGCCAATATCCATTCTCCCCTACCTGAGTAAACTGCTCGAAAAAGTAGTCCATTGGCAGCTATCAGAGTACCTCACCAAACATGATATACTATGTAGCCAGCAACATGGTTTCTGCAGGCAACAGAGCACTACCACTGCCCTATCCCTATTTACCAACCATATATACACCAATATGGATCAGGGGCATGTCACCAGTGTCCGTATTTGTTGACCTATCAAAGGCATTCGACCTGGTCAATCACTCCCTCCTCCACTCCTAACTAAACTCGATATGCTCATCCCCCCCAAAACTGCATACTGGTTTCAGAGTTACCTAACTGACTGGTCTGTTTGTTAGTACTGGCCCAGCCACCTCTCCCACCCTATCAATCACCACCAGAGTTCCCCAGGGCTCAATACTGCGCCCTCTGCTTTTCACCACAGTTGTGAACACCCTTGCTTTCTATTGCCTCTCCTGTGAATCCATACTCTACACCGATGATCTGGTCATCTACCACAGTGATAAATCCCTTCCTCACATATCTACTATCCTCACATAGAACTACAGTGCTGCCCACCATTGGTTCACCAAAAATCTGACACTGGTTAACACCAAAAAAACTAAGGCAATGCTGTTTGGATCCAAACCTTACCTTGCCAAATAACTTAAATCAAATTCTTCACTCCCTGTCCACTAACACAATGGCCCCGCCCTAGACTTTGTTCACTCCTTCAAGTATCTGGGAGCCATGATGGACCCCACCCTCTCTTTCACTGACCATGTGAATTCAGTAGTTCGTAGAATAAACCAAAAACTTGCTGTGGCATACCACATCAAGCCTAACCTCACCGCAGATGCTCACCTGGCCATTGCTAGAGTAAACCTTTTCCCCATCCTGGATTACTGTTCCACTGTTTACACTCACGTCTCCTCTTCCCTCCGGTCCAGATTTGAGGTCCTATACACTAGCAACTGCCAATTTGCCCTGTCTGCCCCTTGTTCCACCCACCACCGTGACCTTAATCACCCCCTAAACTGGCTGTCCCTACCCTACGTCGCTTTGACTTTACTACCAGTTGCCTCATCGATACCTGTATCAGAAGTGTTCCTGCCTCCCCCATCCACCTTCTTCAAGACACACATCCTGCCGAGGCCCCTCCATTCCTCCCTCTGGAAACTCTGCGTACCGCCACAAATATGGGTAGCAAAGCCCTATCAGTTGTGGCCTCTGTCCTATGGAATGCACTGCCTGTCCCCCTTAGATCTACTGACAAACCCCATGCCTTCAAATGAGACTATAAAGTCCGGCTCCTCACTAGGGACACTTGCACCTGTCCACGCAGGTAACTGTCCCCTCTAGACCTCCATCACCATGATCTGCAAATCTCCTTCCCAGATTCTTGCTCTGGCCTTTAGACAGCCGGGACTTGACTCGAGGGGGGATTGATTAGCATTGTAACCTCTTTATACTTATTTTACTGCTTAATTTGCATTGTTCTCACACTTGCTTCTGAATCTAGTTCTCTGTTACCACAGCCCAGATCCTTACCACACTGCTGCAATTATTGCCATCTCACCTGCTGTTCTTTACTCTGTCTGCCCGCCGTACTTATATACATACCTGTTACATGTTATCTCACTTGTCATTTGTTTGTTCTGCTACTGCCTTCCTGGCCAGGAATTGCTGACTGTATTGTGGTTACCTATTGGCATATGGAGTGTACATAGCTGTAGCCAATTTGTATTGTCTACTGTTGTAACTATTTATCCTGCTTGTGCCTTTTGGCCCGGTTCATACCTGAAAACGGTCTGTTAGCCAAGTGCACCCTACCCAGTTAACAAAGTCATAAATAAATGCCATCTGATACTGACTACCACAATCTGCCTTGACCACGTCTTTGCACGGGAGCCAAATGAGAGCATAGGCTAAGCAGAGCATCATTTACTTTACTGTACAGCAGACACAGCCAATTGACAGCAGTCTACACAGCACGGTATTCTGAGGAAAGAAAATGAAGTAAGTTGTGCCTTATTTGCTGTATTTCAGCCAAGAATCATTGATTTTCTGACTAGGGCTGGCCCAGAGAGTAGGGATCCTGTGCTCTGTGGAGGGGCTGTGAGTGGGCAGCAAGTTTTCTATCAAATGCAGTGCTGCATATGTTAGTGTTTCTTTTTTCTTTGCCAAGTCCCCTTAATCTAGTGGCGGAGCTAACTGGAACTTGCTCCCCTTCCGTCCCTTTTTTTCATGACCCAATAAAAAATATTTGCCGCAACACTTCAACGAGTCAGACAGGGATGGTAGGGACAAACAGACGGACCCCAAGGAGGACTAGACAGAGCAGAGGAAATTATCTGCAATACAAGGGGGGGAACAGCTTTACACATGGCTGTTGTAGACATTGTCAGCCAGTCATGCAGGTCAGGTTTTGTTGACTGCTTCGCAACCGCCCCATTCCCACTTCCTGACTCATACATAGCACTGTCTGTAGCAGGAGGAAGGATCCAGATTGTGTGGTGCACATTTGATTGAATTGAATTGAAGGCAGGCAGAGAAGAGAGAGAGCTCAGGAAAGGGAACTCAGCACAGTCGTGACTTATATCTCATTGTCTGTCTGTGGCACTAAATATATCTGTTCACTGTTGTTGCCCTGGCCCCGGCAACTGACAACTTGCTCTTCTTGTGACCACAAGTCAAGCACCCCACAGCACTTGCCAGTCACTAGTGACTTCAACCAGCAGGCAGCAGGCACAGGCAGACCAGGCTCCTCTGTGTAAGTTTGGCAAAGTGCAATTAAATCTGAGGGCATGTATATGTTTTTCCTGGGTTGGGGGGGTTGCCATACTCTGGTTAAAAGAAAAAAAATCAGTATTTGAGATAATATAAAACATTCAGTTATGTAAATTGGTGTTTCATTGCATTGTTTGCTGTGGAGCTTGTTCTAGAAGTTAAAATACTCACATTTTGGCAGAACCCTGAGTGGGTGAGAATAAGAACCTTGGACTGTTATTTACAATACAATATAAATTCCCATTTCTGTGCTCTTGGCAAATCACTGGAACTGTGGGCTAGGACCATTAGATTTGATTTAAGTGCTTTGGGGGTTACTGTGTTTCATTACTCCAGATTTGGACATGTGAATAAATATCTGCAGGTCTGATACCAACTTATTGGCAGACTTTTTTATCGCACTCACTTGCACTCTTAAATACGAGTAGGGGTCAGGATGTTAGTAGAGAATTCAGCCACTGTGCATGGTTCCCCTGCTGCCAGAGAATGCAGTCGTACAATTCGCTTGGCACTTTAAGCGATACTTGTTTTCCTATCCCCTTATTGACCTGTCACTCCAATGTTAAGGGATTTTTGTTTGTTCAGTGGAAAAGTTCTGACCACCTCAATCAACATGACTTGGTGACTAATGTAAGACTACGCAGTCTAGTAGACAGGACACCAGTTTGGCAACTAGGTGATTATGGGTTCAACCCCCACTAGAGCCAATGCACAGTGTGACCTTGAGAATGTCATTAAGTCTCAGTGCCCTGGATTCCAGCTAAATGTGGAAATGGGTAAAAGCTGGACCTTCGGTTGGGTTACTTTGGGTAAGTGTGTAAGTGTGTGTGTGTGTGTGTGTGTGTGTGTGTGTGTGTGTGTGTGTTAAAAAAAAAAAACAGACCCCACTGATAATGAGATGTTGTCAGATGGACTTTCCTTGATGAAAGTAGGTAGAAGCAGTACCCCACTGAAAGAGATACAGTTCTTAGCTGGGCTATGCAGGATAAATTCATTGTAAAACTGGTGAAGGACCCTACTGAAAATAAGAAGCAGCATCTTGGTAGTTGGAGCCACCAAATTACTGACTTGCCCTGTCTCTCAAACCTGGCTCTACCACTGAGTGTTGGGGGCTTAGTCGGTGACCAATTGAGAACGTCAACGTAGTGCCCCTTCCTTTGTCATCTCTCGACCCTCACTAAATAACTTTTCTCCTTTCCCGAAGTTGTACACTGTCATGCTGCAGGCAGGAAGGATGATCTTGCTAGCAGTTTCTCTATTTAGGCACCATTCACACCACCGGTCTCACAGTAGGAGGAGCACCAGGCTTGCTGTATGGCCCACACTCCCACCAATTTAATGTACTGATATAACCATTGACATATATATATTTTCTGGATTGGTTGCTAATTCCCAGTAGAAAGTGTGGGCAGAAGGAAAATATGCCTCCTAGCTGACTTGCACCTAAGTTTACTGTCTAGGACCAAACATTCCTCTGATAATTAATGTATGCCGATGTGCTCTACAGTCATTCTACACATGGTACCAGTGATGTTTGCAGCTGTTGTACATGATATGGCACCTACCAAAAGGCCATGTTACCTTTACCCAGAAGTAGTGCAACTTACACCAATTTTAAACACAGAACAACAATTTCTTCCCAAATTCCCATTGAGACTGCTCTTTATTTGTTTTAGTTGTCCTAAGGTTGGCTAGTGAGGAAAGTAAGGAAGTCAGGTGGACTACAGCCCAGAAGGAGCTGCAGATAGCTGAAGGAGTTAAGAAGGCGGAGAAATCCTTCTTTCACTATATAAGTGAGAAAATGGATAATAAAGATGAGATTGTTAGGCTTAAGAAAGGGGAGGAGTGGGTGGAGGATAATGGAGGAAAAGCAGAGATACTAAATGAATACTTCTGTTCCATCTTCACCAGGGAGAAGGACGGACCAGTGCCTTCAGGAAGGAGAAGAGGAGCAGGGTAGGAGAACACAGATGTAGTCATAGAGGAGGATAGACTAAGGGAGGAGCTGCTAATATTGACAGTGGAAAAATCATCAAGCCCAGGCAGAGTACACCCAAGGGTACTAAGGGAACTGGCTGAGGAAATGGCAGAGCCACTGGCAGGCCTATTTAATAGTTCACTAGAGTCAGGCATGGTATAGCAGGACTGGAGAATAGCACATGTGGTGCTCCGCCACAAAAGTGGTCCCAAGGATGACCCAGGAAATTACAGCCCAGTCAGTCTGACCTCAATCTTGTGCAAGCTCATGGATACCATACTTAAGGAAAGGTTGGTAGAATATCTAGAGGAGCATGGTCTCCAGGATGTGAGGCAGCACGGGTTCATGAATAGTAGATTATGTCAAACAAATCTGATTGACTTCTTTGACTGTGTCACTAAGACAGTAGACAGGGGCCAAGTGGTAGGTATCCTCTATCTGGATTTTAGTAAGGCCTTTCACTCTGTGCCCCATAAAAGGTTGATCAGGAAGTTGGCAGATCTCGGGGTTGGGGATAAGATGTCCAGATGGGTGGAAAACTAAACCCAGAGGGTGGTTGTGGGGGGAGTGTTATCTAGCAAGAGAGAAGTCGCCAGTGGAGTCCCACAGGGCTCTGCAATAGGGCTGATGTTATTCAATGTCTTCATCAATGACATTGGGGATGGCATTAAGGGCAAAACATGCATATTCACGGACCCATTAAGTATTTGACATATATCAAGCTATTTGTAATATTTTTACTGGTGTTTTACCTTGTTTTAGCTTAAAACTGCTTTTCTTTCCATTGTAAGTTCTCAGATTATGAAACATACTGGACCCTCAGAAACAAATGCACGAAAGCCACTTGCCTGGCCAAGGCTGAGTACTTCAGCTCTACTTTTAACTCCAACATAAATAACCCATCTAAATTCTGGAAAGTAGTTCACTCACTTTTCTCCCATCAGGCTCCTCCTCCTCCCTCCCCCCCCTCCTTAAAATAAACAATACAGTCATCTCTGACCACCCTATTGTAGCTGCAGCGTTCAATTCGCACTTCAACTCATGCGCTTCCGCACTGCTGGGCACCCTTCCAACTAAAACTCAGTCGTCTACTGCCTCTTCAAGCAGTGCTCCTACTTCATCTTCCAATTTCTCCTTCTCTAAAATCCAGCCACTAGATATGCTCACTGCTTTAAAAGCCCTCAATCCGAGCAAAGGTAGCTCTCCTGACGGGCTAGATCCAAAATTACTAAACTTATCTGCCGCAGCCATTGCTCCCCCTCTGACTGACCTTCTCAACCTCTCTTTTCAACTGGCTGATATACCTCAAGGTTGGAAACATGCAATCGTTCTTCCACTTCCAAAGATTGACGATACTTCCTCCCCTGAAAATTACTGCCCTATATCACTGCTCCCCAACGCTAACCAAACTACAAGAACATTTAGTCCTAGTCCAACTGTCTTCATACCTCTCCAACATAAACTTTTTCACACAATATCAATCTGGGTTCCTCAAATACCACTCTACTTCTACCTCGCTGCTTCGGATCACGGACTCGATCCTGACTGCGATAGGTTGCGGACACATCACTACTGCCATGCTAAAGCATTTGACATGGTTTCCCATTCCCTCCTACTCTGTGCCCTGTCATCCGACTGTCTGTCTGAACACACCGTAAAATGGTTCAGTGCTTATTTAAATGGTCTCACACAATCGGTAAAAATTCCAGACTCCATCCCCCCGCCTCTACCTATTTGCACTGGTGTCCCCCAGGGGCCTATACTGGATCCAATCCTTTTCTCCATTTTTCTGAAGACCTTCCATACATCTGTACTTCATCTTCTATACATACGTATGCTGATGATACGATCCTTTTCTCCTCTGGGCCATCATTCTTGGATGTTGCCTCCAAGCTCCAACAGGACTTCAATAATGTCCAGGCTTGGTTTCAATCCCACCACCTCTTTCTAAATGCTAAGAAAACAGTGACCATGACATTTGGCACCAGACAGAGACTAGCTAGGCTACTATCCCTCCCCGTCCTCACCACTCTTGACGGGACAACTGTGAAGGTGTGAGTATCAGAAAGAAGGAAGTCTTGTCCAAAAATTGTGGCTTCCAGGAACAAATTTATTTACATGCATAAAATAAAACAAAAATCGAACTTCAGGCATTCACAAAAGAAAGAAAATAAAATTGCAAGAAAAACACCAGAATACTGCTAGTGCTTCTACCTTCTATGAGGACAGAACAAGTCTGAACTCCACCAAAAAAACTATCTGACTCAATGAGACCCAGGGTTTCTATATATACCCTTATTAACCATGTGACATACAAGTCCCTCCCTCTTTACTTAGGTAAAACAGATTTTGTGTATAAATAAGCAATAATTTTAGATGAAAACAACTTCAAAATGCATTCTTTATATCATTTAGTTTAACACAGGATCAGAACTTGAAAATAGAAGGCTCAATATTAAAATAAATTCTAGAGTGTCCAAGATAACTCCACCCCTTGGAGTATATCTTTAAATAAAGCCAGGTTGCAGCCAGCTGGCTTTATAGGAGGGGCTTACACAGAAGCCTAACATCGGAGGGACTGTTGAAGAAACACCAGGTAAACCCAAAAAAAAATAGCGCCAAGAGAAATAAAAACAAGGGTACTACCGAAAATAAAAAACAACAGTTACCTTAACTAGGTTTTACAGAGATGTTTAAGCAGGGTTTGGATAATTCAGCGCGTTCTTAATTTGTACCCTTTTAGCATATTTTGGGTTATTCTCCCTAACAATTCAGCTAACTAAAGGCTGAATACAATGTACAAAAAAAATGTTTTTTAACTGCAAGTCTAACTTGAAACTTAGAATTAAAGGGGCATTTTGAAAAGTAGAGAGCATGAAGAAATCTTTATTTGGCAAACGGCAGCAGTGTTTCAGTAGAAAAGCCATACGCCAGAACATATTTGTGCAGTGGAATTGTTTACAAGGAGACGCCATGGGGTAAAACAGGAACGGAAAGCTAATACTTCTATGCACTTTATTAGAAGTGTGTGCATTATCTAACTTTATGTGGCCGTTCCCGAACTACTTAAAAAACTGCTAGGAGAGAAAGGGGGGGGGGTTACAGCAGCTCGAAAGCGAGAGCAAAGGTGCGCAAGATCGAGCAGGATTCAACCTAACAGCCTCCAAGATAGCTTGCACTGCACAGCTTATGCACGAAAATAACCGGAAAATTAAAACGCCAAAAAAAAATAAAGTAGTACAAAAGGGGGGTTTATAAAGGCACGGAAAAGTAATGCCAACTACCTTAAAGTTGGGGGGGTTACAACTCCTTGCAAACACGCAAGAAATATACCTGTACTTCTTTTAATACAGCAGGGGCTGATTACCTTGACGCTAGTGTACCCATTCGGAAAGTAAACGCTAAGCTACTGTCCAAAACTTGGGGGGAGGGGGAGGTTCAATTTCAGTACCAGAATAAAAAGAACGTCAAACTGATTATATATATAGGTGGCCAGCCTGTATATAACATCAGAGAAAAAAAAAGGAAGAAGCTGTTGCAACAGACTTTTAAAAAAAAAAAAAATTTAATTTCTGGTAGGAGAATTTAAACCCCTACAACAACTATCGAGGCTACACTTCTTTCAGGTATCTGGGCATCTGGCTGGATCAACATCTCACTTTCTCGGACCATATTGAAGCCATAATGAAAAAGCTTCAACCCAAACTTGGTGCCTTATATAGAAACTGCTCCTGCCTCCCGCTCCTGGCAAGACGTGAACTGGTCCAAAAGATGATTCTCCTGATTATCGACTACTGTGATGTCATCTATTGCTCTGCTCCCGTCACTTATTTAGCTAAACTGGATACCCTTTTCAACACTTTCTGCGGCTTTGCCCTTGATACACCTCCCCTAACCCACCACTGTCACCTTTACCACGCCTTAGCTTTCCCATCTACACTATATAGTAATTGCCCATCCTCTAAGACTACCACATATTGTTGTAATCTAATTATTTTGTAAATTATGTCTTATGTATAAATTACTTGTACAATCATCTGTGTTTTACATATCCTACTGCCTCTCCCCCAGGTCATACCGTGAGATGAGCAACTTGTTACTCAGTGTACCCTACCTGGTGAAACTTTTCAATAAATAAAGACTGACCCATTGTTCTCTGTGTTCTATTTACAGATTCTAAGTAGAAAGGAAAAATTACTCACTGTAGTAATCTTCTTTCTTCCAAGAGGTCCTTTAGCATCAGTAACTATTGAAGTAAGCTGACTAAGTGGTACTGCCCCAGAGGTGGAATGTATGGTAATAAGTTTTATGAATTAACCAATCAGAGAGAAGCTTGTGGGTGTGCTGAGCAGAGGCTGTAAGGAGGGCTTCAATTTTTTGAAGTTAGAATGGGAACATGCCCCATCAGGTATGAACCAAAAGGATTCAAAAACAGTTAACTGCAAAACCAGAACAACAACAGGAAAACTTTGCTCTAAAAATGATTCAAAGTTTGGAATAATCAAATAGGATGAAGGCCAAAGCAGAGCCCTCTTCTGAGAGGTAACAGGGGAATAGGGGGGGAGCTTACTGATGCTAAAGAACCCCTTGGAAGAAAGAAGATTACTACAGTGAATAATTCTTTCTTCTTACCCAGGAGTCCTTTAGCATCAGTAACAATTGCAGACTATGAAGCAGTGCAGTTGGGAGATGGGCAGAGAACCTATTTAGGGAAAAGGATCTGCAAAATCGCCCTGCCAGACTTTGCATCAGATCTAGACTGTACATACAGACAGTGGTGATTTGTGAATAGAAACATAGAAACATAGAATTTGACGGCAGATAAGGACCGCTTGGCCCACCCAGTCTGCCCATTTCCCTGCCTACTGGATAAGCTGCAGATCCTAGTTAACCAGCAGCCTACTTCTTCCTACCCCCATTCCCTAGAATTGCCTTATGACTGTCCCATGCATGCTTGAATTCCACCACTGTTTTTGACTCCACAACCTCCTCCAGAAGGCCATTCCATGCATCCACAACCCTCTCTGTGAAAAAATACTTCCTTAAATTACCTCTGAGCTGCCCCCTCTCTATCTTCAAATTGTGCCCCCTTGTTCTTGCACACCTCTTTTTTTGAAAGATGCTACCCTCTTGGACTTTGTTGATTCCCTTGAGGTACTTGAAAGTTTCTATCATGTCCCCCTCTCCCTCCTTTCCTCGAGGCTATACATATTAAGCTCCTTAAGTCTCTCTTCATATGTCTTCCGGTGCAGACCCTGCACCATTTTAGTTGCCCTCCTCTGGACAGCTTCCATCCTGTCTATGTCTTCTACGAGACTGGGTCTCCAGAACTGCACGCAGTACTCCAGATGGGGTCTGACCAGTTGTCTATACAGAGGGATAATAACTACCTGTTTTCTACTGGTGATGCCTCTCCCTATGCATCCCAGTATCCCCCCAGCCCTCCTTGCTGCCCTCTCACATTGCTTGCCCAGCTTTAGGTCATCTGATATGACTACCCCCAGGTCCCTTTCCATTTTTGTTGTTGTTAGTATCTCACCCCCCATTGTGTACTCTTCCCCTGGGTTTTTGTTTCCCAGGTGCATTACCTTGCACTTCTTAGCATTGAATCTAAGCTGCCATACATTTGACCATTCCTCTAATCTTGCCAAGTCCCTTTTCATCCTTTCCACCGCACCTTGTGCATCAACTCTGTTGCAGATCTTTGTGTCATCTGCAAAGAGACATACTTTTCCTTCCAGTCCCTCTGCAATGTTGCTTATAAAGACATTGAAGAGACCGGTCTAATACTGAACCCTGTGGTACCTCACTAGTAACCCCCTTTCTTCAAAGTGGACTCCATTTACTATTACTCTCTGGTGTCCTATTCTCCAGCCAATTTTTACCCAGGCTGTCATCTTGGGACCCACTCCCAGGCTAGCTAACTTGTATATTAATCTTTTGTGTGGGACTGTGTCAAATGCCTTGCTAAAGTCTAGGTAGGCCATGTCCACAGCCCCTCCCTGATCTACTACTTTGGTCACCCAGTCAAAGAAATCTATCAGATTTGTCTGGCATGACCTTCCTGCTGTGAATCCATGCTGCCTTGGGTCCTGTGCCCCTCTGGCCTCTAGATACTCGGCAATTCTTTCCTTCAGAAGTGATTCCATCATTTTCCCTACCACTGAGGTTAAACTAACAGGTCTGTAGTTTCCTGCTTCTGCCTTGCTCCCACTTTTGTGAAGGGGAATCACATCTGCCCTCCTCCAGTCCTCGGGTACCACCCATCCTCCCATGATTTGTTAAACAGGGTAGTCAGTGGTGTCACTAATCCTACCCTTAGTTCTTTTAGAATTCTGGCATGAATCCCATCAGGCCCCATTGCTTTGTCCACCTTCAGTTTTAAGAGTTCTTTCAGAACCCATTCTTCTGTAAATGGGCTGGTAGCAACCTCTGAGGTAGTGGTGGTGGCTCTGGTGCTCCCTGGATGGGGGAGGTTCCCTTCCTACCATCCAGTCTGGCCTGGGGGAAGGTTCCCTCATTGCTGTCCAGTGTGGCCTGAAGACGGGCAAATTCCTCCCTCAGGGCAGAGAGTTGTCTGCAAATAGGGCAGCATCTCAGCCTCCAGAAAGACTCCTGGAAGACTGCTGCCCCACAGCCATTACATTGCACTACTCCCCATCCCCACATGATTATGTACTTTTTTTTATGTGTGTGTGTTTGTGTGTGTGATTGGTTTGTTATATAGAAATATATATATTATACAATGTGTATGCTTATATTTTCAGTGCTGTGTGCTAGAGAGGATATGACATTGATATGCACCTTGCACTCTGAGGAAATGATGTCAGAACCCAGGTATAAAGGAACTATTTACAGGGGTGGGTGGGGTGAGGGGTGGGAAGGGGTTGGGCCTAAACTGTGCCCTCACAAAACAATCAGCTAAGAGCTCTGACCCACCACTGCGATGAGTGCCTTCCTGTCAGCAAGATACCATACACGACAATTTGACAGAGAAAATCCCCTGCTAATCAAACAGAGAAAAATCCAGACATCCAAGTCAGTCACAGGTAAACCTCCCCAGCCCCAAAACAGCCTGGTTGTTTGTGCTCTGAAAGCAGTCAGCCCCAAAATAAGTCAGCTGTGCTTTAAACTCTTCCTGCACTGAAAATCTTACGAATTGTAACAAGACTGTCTTTTCCTGATAATTCTAAGTTCCTTATTTCACCTTTCAGTTAGAAGTAGCCTCCACCTGCAGAATATCGGCTTCAAACCAAAGACAATTGTAAGGTTCACCTCCCTCTGTTGTGAGCACAACTCGCTTTCTTGTAAATCCTATGTTCAGTATTGCAGCTCTCAGCAAGCTGTAGTTTGACTTGAAAAATATTAGCTGTTCTGATGAGTTTGCTATAAAACACTTGCTTATAATACTATTGTTCTCAGGTCTGGTACCAAAGCTATTGGCTGCTAAGTAGCTGTGATGTAATCACTTCCTGAGAAAGTCTGGAATTTCCTTTTAAGACACACAAAGATAAAACACAAAAAACTGTTTACTGTCTGGGTCAAATACACAACCTGTACCCGCACTTATTTCAGGATTTGTGACAAATGTTTAGCCCAGGGTTTAAACTTTTCCTGCACTGAAAATCTTATGAATTGTAACAAGACTGTCTTTTCCTGATAATTCTAAGTTCCTTATTTCACCTTTCAGTTAGAAGTAGCCTCTACCTGCAGAATATCTGCTACAAACCATAGACAATTGTAAGGTTCACCTCCCTCTGTTGTGAGCACAACTCGCTTTCTTGCAAATCCTATGTTCAGTATTGCAGCTCCCAGCAAGCTGTAGTTTGACTTGAAAAATATTAGCTGTGTGTACAGTCTTCCAAGTAACTGCTTTACAAATGTCCAGTAAGAGAATGTCCTTGCAGCTGCCACAGAGGCAGCAGTGCCCCTAGTAGAATGGGCCCTGAGGCCCTTAGGAGGCTGTTTGCCAGCCTTATCATAGCAGAACTGAATGCAGGAGACTCCCCGATGAGAGACAGTTCTCTTAATGGCTGGTCTTCCTCTACCTAGCTCCCCACAGGTGAGGAACAGCTGAGTGGATGAGCCCCTGAACTGCTTGGTGTGTTCCAGGTAGTAAAGCAGGGCCCTTTTGACATCCAGACTGTGGAGTTTCTGCTCCCCTGGAGTGGATTTCTCAGTAAAAAATACAGGTAGAGTGATGGACTGGTTGAGCAGGAACTCTGAGATCACCTTAGGCAGGAATTTGTTATTCGTCCTGAGCTCAATCTTATTCCTATGAGGGATTATGTAGTTGGGCACCGTTCAAAGTGCCTGCAACTCTGAAATCCTTCTAGCTGAAGTAATGGTCACTAGGAACACAGCTTTCCAAGTGACATACCTCAGGTGGGCTGTAGCCATGGGTTCAAAAGCTGGCTCCATGAGCTTGGCAATATAAAGATTCAGACTCCGTGGAGGGACAGGTTCCCTGACTGGAGGCTGGTTATGTAGGTGACTTCTAAAAACTGTATAAACACTGGTTGGGAGAAAACAAATTTGCTCTTCCCAATCAAAAGATAGGCTGAGATTGCAGCCAGATGCAGCTTCAGGGAGGAACGCCTCAAGCCTGAAGCCTGTAAATACACCAAATAATCTAAAATGTTAGGAACTGAAGCCTTGAGGGGATCAATTTGCTCTTTTTACATCAGATCAAAAGCCTCTTCCATTTAACTGCATAGGTCTTTTTGTGCTGGGCTTTTTAGTAATTCTAAGGATCTTTAGGACTTATTCAGAATATTGAGAGGCAGGGAACTCCAACTCCTCAAGAGCCAGGCCTTAAGGTGAAGAGACTTCAGGTCTGGATATGGTACCCCTATCTGAGGGAGAGTCAGAAGGGAGTGATTGAGTGGAAGATGAATGGGTTTGCTGCAAGACAGGGCTAGTAGGAGGGGATACCAGGCTTGTTTTGGACAGTCCAGTGCCACTAGAATCATTGTTGCCGGATAGGTCCTGAGCTTTAGCAACACCCTGAAAATCAGAGGAAAGGAAGGGAAAGCATAAAGGAAATCCCCTGACCAGTCCAGGGTATGGGCATCCGATGGGAGAGTTCCCACTACTGGAAGCCTGCAGCAATACAGAGGAAGCTGATGGTTGAGGTGGGAGGTGAAAAGATCTATTTCTGGAGTGCCCCACCTTCTGAACACTGCTGCCAACACTTGCTTGTTCAGACACCACTAGCTGTGCCCTTGGTTGATACGGCTGAGGGTATCTGTTAATGTGTTGTCTTTGCCTGAAAGGTGAATGACCAAAAGGTTGACATTCAGGGAGTAGACCAACTCCCAAATCCTTATGACTTCCAGACAAAGGATGCTGGACCTTGTGCCACCCTGCTTGTTTATGTAAAACATTGCAATGGTGTTGTCTGTCCTGATCTACACTGTGAGCAACTGTATCTGTGGGGCAAAGGCCTTTAGTGCCCAGTAATAGCCCTGAGTTCCAGCAGATTGAAGTGACCCTGTGACTCTTTTGTAGTCCAGGAGCCACTGATGGATGTACTGTCCAAATGGGCTCCCCATTCCAGCAGGGAAGCAACTGTAGTGATGACTTTTGTGGGAGAAGGTGCTTGGAAGGGGGTCCCCACTGAAAGGTTGTTTGTTTCCTTCCACCACAGTAAAGCCTGAAGGATTGGCCTTGTGACTGGAACCAGCTTGGATAATGAATTGCTCTGTTGAGACCAGTGAGACCTGAGGTAATGCTGTATGTCCCTCATTCTGAACCTGACCCCTGGGACCATGGCTGTTATGGATGCCATGTGTTCTAGGACCCTTAAGAAGTGTCTGGCTGGCCTGGGCTGGCCCAGAATAAAAAAGTTTGTTACCGACAAAAAGTTCTGTATTTGTTCCGGGGGAAGAAAAGCCTTGCTTTGCAACATGTCCAGCTGTGCCCCTATGAAAGTAAGGATATAGGTTGGTTTCTGGTAGAATTTCTTTTGATTTATGAGAAACTAAAAGGATTGTAAAGTATCTTTTGTCTGAGGGAAGGCCTCTTCCACTTTAAGAGGGCATCTTACCACAATGAGCCAGTCGTCCAGGTACAGATAGACTGAGATTCCCTTTTTTCTCAGATGTGCTGCCACCATGGCAAGGCATTTGGTAAATATTCTTGGTGTAGATGTCAGGCCGAGGGGCATGGCAGCAAACTGGTAGTGACCTGTTGGAAGTCTGAACCTCAGGAATTTTCTGTGGGACTGCCTTAATGGTATGTGAAAATATGTGTCCTTGGAGGCTAGCCAGTCTCCTTGCTACGGAGAATGTATTACCATTCTGAGTGACCATTTTAAATTTGGGTTTTAGCAGATGGTTGTTCACATATCTAAGATCTAAGATAGGTCCCCAATCCCCATTTTTCTTTCGTGTCAGGAAGTATCTGGAGTAGAGGTCTTTGCCATGTTGATGAGCAAGTACTCTTTCTACCACCCTTGCTACCAACAGATGTTTTACTTCTAACTTCAACAGTAGCCTTTCTGTTGGAATTTGAGACTTGGCTAGCTGGGTACACCTGAGGACTGGCATCTTTTTGAACTGAAGTGGCAGGCCCTTTTCCATGACCTCCAGGACCCACTTGTCTGATGTGATCAGGGTCCAGGACTGGAGGTAGTGGAACAGTGTGCTCCCTACAGGTGGATGGGAGGCAACCTGGACAGAGATGTCAGGGCTTCTGCTGAGTTGCAGGAGTAGGGGTAGAGGTAGTTCTCCTCTGACCTCTCCTGCCTCTCCCTCTGAAGAAGCCTCTCATCTGAGAGTAATCAAACTGAGGAGGAAGGGCAAAATAGGGTTTAGGGAAGTATCCCATGCTCCTATTTCCTTTAGATTGAGGTTTCTGGAAAGTAGAAGACTTTGCTTTTGCTGTATTGCTCTGATAGGTTGTTTTACATTCATCAGCCTTTTTCAAGTATTCCATAGTTCTGGAATCAAAGAGGACATTTTGATCACAGGGAAGGTCCATGGCCATGGACTGAGTGTCTTGCGTCAGGTTAGTTGTCCTCAGCCATGCGAACTGCCTAAGGGAGATAGCCTGAGCCATCACCTTAGAGGCTGCATCATTATTCTCATCTGCCATGTGAAACTAGTACTTTGTGGCCTCCAAGGCAGTTTTGGCTATCTCAACCAGGTCCTTAGCCATAGAGTCCGAGCCCTGCTTAACTATGTCCCAAATTGAATTCCACAGAGCCTTCTGGTACTTGGCTGTGTAACACATGTAAGAGAAAAGGTGGAGACGAAGGGAGGCTGAGGTACACATTTTCCTTGCCATGAAGTCCAATCTGCTGGAATCCTTATCAGGGAGCTGGGAGGCTAGAGGGACTCCTGCTTTATCACATGTCACGTGCTGTACCACTCCTTCATGGCTGGGGTGTACAGACAGGAAAGCAGTGTCATTTTTGGACAACTGATATTTCTTGTCACTCTTTTTCTCCACTCCTGGAAAGGATATAGGGGTCTGGAGAAGCTTCATGGTGTTCTTCCTGAAAGGTTTGTAAATAGGAAGCACCAGCTTTTTAGGTGGAGGGAGATCTTTCATCTCTCTGTAGTCCTGGTCTTCCTCTTCCTCTTGGGTGGATTCCTGGGAGGGAAGATCAAGGTTGTCCACCATGTGCTGGAGGAAAGTAAGCATTAAGGAAGTATCCTCCTGATCTGTGGAAGATGCACTGAAATTAGGGTCAGGAGACACATCAGGCTCTGGAGCCTTGCCCTCCCAAACACCATCTGGAACATCATAAAAATCTTTGTCATCATCCCTGTGATAGTCTCTCCTGTATCAGAAGGAGCTGCAGAAGGGGTTTGCCCAGGGAAGTCAGGGGTCCTGAACAGAGGTCCCATGCCCTGTAGGGTTTGAAAAATATGTCAGGCATTAGCCATGTCCTCCATCAAAGGTAACTCCCCCATGGGACTTGGTGGTTACTATCCTGGAGTTCTGTGTGTTTGGATTTATCCTTGTGCTTTTTACCCACAGCTGTCTCACCTTTAGCACTGCTGGAAGGGGCAGTGGTTTGTTTTTCCTTGCAAGACTTCTTAGCAGTCACCTCATCAGTGGCTCAATCAGGTTTTCTTTTTAAACTGGACACCTCATCAGCATCCTTAATATGTTTCGATTTAGGTGGAGCCTCATCAGCCCCTTTTGAAACTTTGGATTTGACAGGCACTTCATCAGCACCTGAAATGGCTTTTTTTCTCTTTTATATGTACTTCATCAGCACCTTTTACAGGCTTAGATTTAATAGATGTCTCATCAGCACCTTGATTAGAATTCTTAATTTTTGAAGGCCCCTCATCAATAGCCTTGGGTCTTTGTTTGGGTACAGAGGAAGACCCTTCTTTAGCCATCATTCTAAGCCTTTTAGCTCTATTTCTTAAGGCCTTTGAACAAAATTTAGAGCAGATGGAACAGTAGTGATCTGGACCTAAACACTTTAAACACAGGTCTTGGGTATCAGATTTAGTCACTATTCTGTGGCACTTTAAGCAATTTTTAAAACCTATGGGTCCAGTCCTCTTTTCAGGGATTTCCAACATGCCAAACCTCAGAAAACCCTTCAGAAATTTAAATCCCAATATGAATCTATGGAAAGTAAAGGTTGGTTCCCTCGCGATATGAACTGCAACTTTCTGAGGTAAAATACAGCCAAAAAATTAAGGCACCATCAGTTCCCACTTATAAAAGGGAACCATGGTAATAATAAACCAGGAAACCATTGAAAACCACTAAACGCAGTTACTAAAGGTTTAAAAATAAAGAAAAGGGAACCATGGGGAACCACGGA
Organism: Neoceratodus forsteri; assembly: GCA_016271365.2. Taxonomy (NCBI): domain Eukaryota; kingdom Metazoa; phylum Chordata; order Ceratodontiformes; family Ceratodontidae; genus Neoceratodus; species Neoceratodus forsteri. The sequence goes on along the minus strand of CM057455.1, from coordinate 757,486,454 downwards.
ACTGGGTGAAATTCGCGGTTCCCAGGAACCGAGGGGAACCACGAGAAAAAAAAAGAAAAGCTACTCAGCACAGTAAACTAAGTTAATGCAAAATAAAAACAAAGGTCTATACTATAGCTACCAGTCAATGAAATACTTTTCTTTTGGTCAAGAAACAGAGCACCTCAGAGGAAGTGTTGCTCAGTCAAGCAGAGAAAAAAATTCTGAAGCCCTCCTTACAGCCTCTGCTCAGCAAACCCACAAGCTTCTCTCTGATTGGCTAATTCATAAAAATCATTAACATACATTCTACCGCCAGAGCAGGACTACCTAGTTACTGATGCCAAAGGACTCCCGGGATAAATATAACATGTTCTAAGTGACATAAATGGTGTTCTAAGGGAAAATAAAAATTTATATGCAAATAACATGATTTATTTACCCAATCTATTCACCAATGGTGTGGTATACATGTAGTTACAGTGACAGGATAACAGTTTACATTTATTTATTATAAAATGCTGCATAGGGATTTACTTGAGCAAATGTTGTATTTTCATTAAAATATGTAAAACTGACAGAATACTCCAAATTAGTTTCTTATTGTTGATGTGTCATTATAAAATAAAAAAATATATATATTTCTAGCATATTGGAATTGCGTCTTTGATTTCATTATATATCATTACTTATGTACATACTACTTTTCTAAATATATACCTAGCAGCAGAACTTTTGACAGTGAAATAATACAAGTTTGCTTAAGGTAATAATAAGAGATGTCTTGCATGGTAAAACTGTGTCTTTGATTTCATTATATTGCATTATATTGCAAAACTTATGTTCATACTACTTTTCAGAATATATGCCTAGTGGCAGAACTTTTAACAATGAAATAATGCAAGATTACTTAATGTAACAAAGAATGTACTGCACAGCTCTACTCAAGGTAATGAGTTCAATCTAATTATTCTATAATAAAGCCTTGCAAATTCATATGTTATTTATAGGAAATACACTGTGTAACAACAACAACAACAAGAAGGCACCAAAACAGTGCAACAGTTATAACATTTTCTGGGGGCCTAGGCAGCCCCCAGACCCCTGGCCATTATTTGAAATATTTTGGCCCCCCCCAACATTAAAGCTATTTGAACCACCCCTGCACCCATCCTGCAGGCAGAAGGGCAGGTAAGTGTCTGAAAACAAAACAATTGCCAGCATTAATTGGAGAACTATAAAGCAATACTTTATTTATTAAAATAGGTCACCATAGGCCCAAACAGCAGTTGTGTGGCACCTCTACCAGTTTCGCACTTCCTTGTGCGTCGTCAGGAGGTAGTGACCAATTGTAATACACATTTTAAATACACATCAACTTAAAGGCACATAGTACTATTTAGCTGTGCTTACTAATGCCAATTTTAAAGTGCATAATGCTAAAGTGTACAAAAATGTCCACAGACCAAAAAACGATGTGCTTATACTATAATGAAGAAAACAAGCATCTGTCAATGCCGAATGTTTGCTTGCTGGCATTGGCATTGGTAATGTAGAAATTAGAGCTGCATAACGGAATGGCAGGGTAGTACTGAACTGAAGCCAACCCCACCACCACCCTGCAGAGACTGACAGGCATTGGGGTGTGTCTTTGGGTGATCAGGTATAGCAGCCATGACATTTCACCACACCCTACCCTGCAGAAACTGATAAGTGTCACGGTGTGCCTTGGGGTCTTTGGCCCTTATGCACACCTCATTCCATCAGGAAATACAGTGAGATGGGTGCGGTATAGGAGAATGGGGTGAACTTTGGGGCAGAAGAGTCCAAGGCACACCTCAATGCCTCTCACTGGCTACAGGGTGTGGAATGGTATGAGCATTACAGGCGAGAATCCCAAGTCACACCCCTGATGCCTGTCATTCTCTAAGGGGTGAGGCATTATGGTTGGAAACCCTAACGCCTCAGGCATTCATTGGTATTTTCACTCCAAATTTTCAACATTTTTTTGTGACCCCCACCTCATGAACAGTGGCAACATCAGTTTGTTAGCAGAAAGCTGCTTTTGCACAGCGACTACGGCATTTAGCACCACAGGTGCAAAAACATATTCCGAACAGGATGTGAAAAATGACAGCTGTACTGCTCATGAGGAAGTGTAAAAAATGGCAATGTTGCAAATCTACAGTGAAAATATTTAAAAAAATGGTGAAGTCACGAGCGTGCATAGAAACTGTGCAATGCACACCCGTAATGTAATTAGTTTGAGGATTTTTTACAGCAGCTTGTCAACAGAGGCATTTTGGGACTTCCGATCATGAACAGTGTCAGTGTGATTTTCTTTATCTGTCCTGAACAATGATTTCCCAAAGCGACCATGCATCTCTGCGCTGAAAGTGTGATAACACATTTTGGCCATGTTGTGAAAAATGACAGCTGTACTGTTCATAAGGAAGTGTGGAAAAATGCCACTGGTGAAAATCAGGACTGAAAATAATACAAAGTCATGAACTTACGAGAATGCGTGGAAACTGTGCAAAAGCTCACTCGTAACAAGTCATTTTATGGACTTTAGTCACAAATTTTCAACATAGCCATTTAAGACCTCTGCACATGAACGGTTTAACTGCGATTTTCTTAATCTGTCCCAAACATTGCTTTCGCACACCGATTGCACCATTGTGCGTTACATGTGCGGAAACACATTTTGGGCGACGTGAAAAAGGGCATCTGTACTGTTCATAAGGAAGTGTAATAAAATGGCAATGTTGAAAATCTGGAGTGAAAATATTGAAAATTTGCAAACTTACGAGTGTGCGTAGGAACTGCGCAATGCACGCTCATAAAACAGTCATTTTTAGGAATGTTTTCACCAAATTTCAACATAGCCATTTTAAGACCTCTGCTCATGAACAGCACCACTGTGATTTTCTTAATGTGTCCCATACATTGATTTTGCATACTGACTGCGCCATTGTGTGCTACATGGGCGGAAACACTTTTTGGGCAAGATATGACAAATGACAGCTGTACTGCTCATAAGGAAGTGTAATAAAATGGTAATGTTGAAAATCTGGATTGAAAATATTGAAAATTCACAAACTTACGAACGTGCGTAGTAACTGCGCAACGCACGCTCATAAGACAGTCATTTTTAGGAATTTTTTCACCAAATTTTCAATGTAACCATTTAAGACCTCTGCTCATTAATAGTGTCACTGTGGTTTTCTTAATGTGTCCCATACATTGATTTCAAGACACCGACTGCATTATGCGCTACTTGGGTGGAAACACATTTTGGGGAAGATGTGAAAATGACAGCTGTACTGCTCATAAGGAGGTGTGGTAAAATTGTAATGTTGAAAATCTGGAGTGAAAATATTGAAAATTGAAACTTACTTAGCATGCGAGCCGCGCACACACTAGAAACATCAGTTTTAGAATTTTCCACCAAATTTTCAACATAGGCTTTTTGAGAGCCCACCTTATGAACAGTGGCAGTGTCATTTCATTACTTTTTCCCAAAAGGTGATTTTGCACAGTGACTCTGAAATCACCCTTCTGGCCTGATTAACACCATGACAGTGAGAGTATTCAGAAGAAGGTGTCCCAAAAACACCATGTTGCAAATTTGGTGCAAAAATTCCAAAAAATGCCTGAGATATGCAGCAAAGTTGAAAAAACCCTATCTATCCCATTATATAGCATTTCCTCAGTTCGTGGTCGGCTTTGAAAAGTGCAGACGTGCTCTCGGTCCACCGAAGATCGTAGCATCAAAGTCCGGAGGTAAGTATGGGTTGGAGGGGTGTAGGGAGGCAGGGTGCACAGTGGGTGAGTGCAGCTGGGGGCAGAGACAGCGAGGAACCATTTTTCTATTTCAGGTTTGTTTTTGTTTTTTTAACAAAGGACAAGATGACGCGGGACATTTGCCATGCTGGGGTGGGCTCCCAATGTGGCACAAAGACAGCTGTTGGGAGGGCATGGAGCTGATGGGGGATTGGGCACCCCATCAGTGACAGCATCTGTTGCCACACTGGGGTGGGCTCCCAGCATGGCACCCTGTACTCTTGGGGGGGAGAGACAGTGGAGCCGATTGGGGATTGGGCACCCCCATCGGCTATACATGTGTAGCCATGCTGGGGTGGGCACCCAGTGTAGCATGTGGGAACTCTGGTTGGGGGGGGCAGCACAGCTGATGGGGGATTGGGCAACCCCATCGCTATACAGTGTGTGCGTGGGGGGTGAGCACTTATGCATGCGTGTGTGAGTGTAGGGGGAGCGCGCATGAACAGGCGATATATTATCACTGCTCACTGAAGCATAACTCCCCCTTTCAACTGTACTCCACTACATTTTCAACTGCTGTCATAGACAGCTCCAGCAGGCATTGGAGAACTGCGGCCAATGCCTGCAAACACACTGACTAAATTGGAACAGGGTTGCCACACCTCTGAAAACTCAGATGATGGCACGCAAGCAAACATAATGAGACCATAGGTAAAGTAAATATATGGTTACAATATTTTTGTAGACTAAATAAAATTGGCTATGTGGATAATTCCATCACATTTCAAAATAAAACAGCTTATAAATTGAATGGTATGCATTTAAATAAAATGGGTGCAAGGTTGTTAGCAAAAAGAATAAATTAGGTTATTCAATGCCATTTAAACTGGCCACAAGGAGGGAAGTCTAAATGGATATAAAGTCACAAAAAATAAACAAAAATAATAGTACTATAAAACCAAACCAGGCTTGAAAAGGGGTATTATTAAATGCAAGAAGTTTGATAAACAAAATGGATGAATTTAAACACCTCCTAAATTCCCATGATATTCATATATCATTGATCTGGTGGGATGATTCTGACCCCTATAACAAAAATATAGTTGGATATACACTTTACACCAAGCCAAGAATCCACAGGAAAGGTGGTGGACTAGCTGTATATATAAAAAACGTAATTAAGAGTGAAGAAATTATTCATGAACTAAGTAATCTGGAAATGCTTTGAGTAAAATTAATTCCATCAAAAGGCATTAAAATAACCTTGGTTTAATTTATAGACCACCTTCAATTTCCACTGATAATGATAGCCAACTAATTGATTATATATCAAATCTGGATCTTTATGAAAAATGTATACTGGTGATTTTAACCTGCCAGGAATAGATTGGATTAATTTAAAAGGAAATGATAGTACTGAATCCAGATATCTACAGGCAATGGATCAGGCTGGGTAAAATCAAAAAGTAAATGTCAGTACTAGAGGAGACAATATTCTTGATCTTATATTGTCTAATAGAGATAATATATAATAATATTGAAGTTATAAATCCCCTTGGTAATAGTGACCATCAAATGATATTATTCCAGGTTAAAGAGGATATCCCCATGGTAAGCTCTATTAGGTTTACACAAAAACAAAACTTCGCTAAAGCAGATTTTCTGATATTTAATTAGTCTATGGAAGAATGGGACTGGTATAATAATTTTCAAAACCAAACTATAAACAAAATGTGGAATATCTTTTTAAATAAACTTACATTAGAAACTAGAATTCATATACCTAATAAACAAACACATAATAAAGTTAAAAATAATAATGGATGGTTTAATAATTCTATAAAAAAAAGATTAATAAAAAAAATGTATTGTATAGAACATTAAGAAAAACGAATGATCCCGAGGGTATGAAAGTATATAGGGCCTTGGTTAAGGAAATTAAATCAACTATTAGGAAAACTAAGGCCAATTATGAATTGACCCTTGCTTCTAAAACTAAGGACAATTTTAAACTGTTCTATGCACACATAAATAGAATGAAAACACCATTGCATATCATAGGCCCCTTTAAAAAAATTAGATGGAGATATAGCAAATGACAAGGAAATGGCAGATATCCAAAATGAATATTTTTGTTCGCTATTTAATACTACCACTACTATTAACTCTCAAAAAAATCACCTTCAGTTCCATAAAAAGTTAAATTGAGTGTCAAAGAGGTACAGGGATGTCTGAACAAACTAAACATCAATAAATCTCCTACCCAAGATAATATTCACCCAAGAATATTAATAGAATTATTAGAAAAAAATTATTAGAAAATCTGGCACCACCATTAACATTTATTTTTCAAAAGTCCCTAGATTGTGGACAAGTTGTCCAGAGTTGGAAGGATGCAGTAGTTGTACCGATTTTAAAAAAAGGTCCCAAGTCTGCTAAAGAAAACCTTTGTCCTATAAGCTTAACCTCCATTATATGTAAGGTTTTGGAAGGCATAATTAAAGAGATGATTCTAAAACATCTAGATAGCCAGAATTTGATAGATCACACACAACATGGTTTCATGAAGTCCCGCTCATGTCAGACCAATATGCTGTCCATTTATGAAAAAGTAAGCATGGCCTTGGATAAAGGGGATGCTGTGGATGTGGTTTTTCTTGATTTTTCCAAGGCGTTTGATAAACTGCCACATGATGTATTGATAAGGACATTGGAAAATATGAATTTAGATGTTAACTTGCTAAATTGGATTAGAGGGTGACCATTGATGAAACCCTGTCAGATTGGGCAGAGGTGATGAGCGGGGTCCCCCTGGATTCTGTCTTGGGACCCTGTCTCTTTAATATTTATGTATCCTCACTTAAATGTGATCACGATAATATTTGGCTAACAAAATTTGCTGATGATTGTAGGATTGGGGCAATTGTTAATGATACTGAAGATGGTGCCAAAATGAAAAAAACCTTAAGAATATAAGGAATTGGACAACTCAACATAGACTGAAGTTGAATGTGAATAAGTGTACTGTTATGCACTTGGGAGTTAAACATCCAAATCTACCCTATAGTATGATGGATAAAACATCACCTGTCACTTGTGAAGAATGCGATTTAGGGATTACTATAACTTCTGATCCCCATTTTAGTACCCATTGTAGTACAATTACAAAAAAAAGGAAATCAAATACTTAAGTGCATATAAAAGCATATTAAGAGTAGAGACAAAAAAAGTTACTGTTCCCTTATATCAAGCTCTGGTTAGGCCCCATTTAGAGTACGGTGCTCAAGTTTGGGCACCTTACAAAAAGAGCCATGTTGCTAAATTAGAGTGTGTTCAGAGAAGAACAACAAAGATGATAAAAGAATGTTACGATATGAGTTACCCAGAGAGACTTAAATACCTAGGTATGTTCTCTCTACAGTATAGGAGACTGAGGGGGGAACATGTGTATGACTTTTAGAGCTTTACGTGATAAAGCATTATGGTGAGATTATGGTCTTATTCATAAGGAATAAATACATAATATTAGGGGACATCCGTTTCAATTGGTAAAAAACAGATGGAAATCACTAAGGAAAAAAATCTTGGTTTAGTCAAAGAGTGATTAAACATTGGAATGGCTTACCATATGAGGTGGTTACAGGCAGTACAATGGAACAGTTTAAAATAAGATTGGATGTTTTCTATTCAAACATACATGGGACATTTTAAATTTTAAGGCAAGCAACCTAAGGACGTCTGTCTATTCAAGCTTGTAAACTCTATGAAACCTATGAAAACGTCTGTGAGTTGGAGTCCCATGCTGGGAACTAGGGTACCTCATATTCAGTACTGATGTTGCACTTCAGTCCTGGAAGTCCTGGTACTGTCCTATTGGAGATGCTATCCTTTAGATGAGATGCTTTGCCAAGTCCCCTTCTGTCCATCTCTATAGGTCCATACCAAGTTTTAAATACTGGGGATACCCACAGTGTCCCAACATTTCATCTGTAAATAAGACAGGTTCTGCAGTTGTTGTTGACTGAGTATAGATATTGCTGAATGCTTAATTGCTACCAGGGTTGTCTGCATGCAGACCCTAAACTAAGAATATTCTATTCATTAGAAAGCAAAGAACTTAGAGGTGTCTTGTATATGAAAGGCAGTATATATATAATTATTTTCTCTCCTCTCTTCCGCTCTCACCTACTCCCCCCTTCACCCCTCTTTGTACCTTTGTATTTACTGCCTGTGACTTGTCTCATTTTATGTATGGCAGCAACAGTGGCACCACTAATATTCGCTGGCTCCTGTTTCTCAAAATATATGCTTTCAGTATCACAGGGGACACAGGTGCGCCTCTTTTTTTCTTTGACTGTGCTTCAGTACATTTTTGTCCTGCACCATGCTAATGTAATACTTTACTGACAAGAACATTTGAAGTACAGGAGAAATGGCCTGTCTTGGCCTACACAGCTGGCACTGATGGCAGTGCAGATGCTACCAATGGCATTGCCACTTGTTGGAATGAAGTAGAGGAGACTTGAAAGGGGATAGGGCATTATGTTTGTCCATTCTTTTAGTAAATTCCATTAGAAAAAAAACAGAGCATAATTCACATCTGGTATGACATCCATGAAGGACCAGTAGGTTACTTTTAGATCATTATCCAGAATGTGACATAAGGTAGCCAGAGGAAGAGTATAGTGTCACTAAGCAGGAAACCTGGGTCTGCATGGTTCCCAGGGAGGGAAACCGTTCCAGTGGCAATATGTTCCACCTTGGGAAGGAGACAGAAGCTACAGTATCCCAGTCTAGAAATGATCCCTTCAGCTGGACAAGGATGTACTTTGACACAGTACTTGTCAGCATCTCTGGACACAGGAGGTCTGTTGCATAGATGCATCAGGCTGGGAGGAATGCATGTAACATGCGCACCAGTTACATAGAAACATATATGTTTTCAACAGAAAGGGCCTTTAGGCCCATCCAGTCTACCCCTTGTCCCTGCCTGTTCCATCACCACTGACCCTAGTTGGTCATAGGTGTCATTCTCTTCCCCATTCCTCTACCTATTGTGCCCTGTGCCTATCCAATGCATGCTTAAAGATCCCCACAGTCTTTGCCTCCACTACCTCCTCTGACAGCTGTTCCAGTCATCTACCACCCTTTCCATAAAGAAGAATTTATGAACATCTCTTAAACTTTCCCTCTTAGCTTCATTGCATGTCCCTTGTTCTAGTACCTTCATTTCTCTGAAATGGACCTCCACTTGCATCTTGTTCATTCCTGTGAGGTACTTGCAGGTTTTAATCATGTCTCTGTCACCTCCTCTCATCCAGGGAGTACATGTTCAGTTCCTGCAGCCTTTTCTCGTATGGCTTCTAGTGTAACCCCTCACCATTTTGGTTGCTCTCCTCTGTACTACATCCACCCTTTCAATGTCACAGCTGGTAACAGCTCAATTCCATATGCATCTTAGGGAAGGGGGAAGGAAGAGAAGAGAGCATATAAAAGTACAATGCAGTAAATACTGCAAGAAAATTGGAAGCAATAAGTCAAAGTACACAGACTAGGAACACTTAAGAATAAACTGTCAAACAGCAAAATTACCATGAAGTAAATTGTGGAACAGGCAAAAGAACAAGCATCAAAAACAACAACAAAAAGAACAAGGAGAGATCGAAATTTAAATTCCTGTAAATTTTCTTTCTCCGATGACTTGTCTCTGGGTTCCTTACTCCTGGGATATAAAAAAGCAGTATGTCCCCAGATGTCTGGGTGGGAAAAATGTCAAGAGCCCATGAGGTTTACCACCCCTTGAAGCACCCTGCGGCCAAAGGATGCCTCCACCGAGGACATCACCTTCAGTGCAAAACACTGTTTAAAAACGTGTAAATGGATGATTAAATGGCTGCTCAGCATAAGAGTGTTGCCGATGCTTCTCTAAATTATGCCCAAGAAGGGGCCAGGGGCTCTCACTGGGCCTGGCAAGTTACTCCGGCCTGACCATAGGCCATGGAGGTGACAGAATCTGTCTGGCTATAGAGCCTATTGAATCCTTGATACACAGAATTTTTGCTGGCATAAACAAACTTGAAGTTTGCAAATATCTTTCTCTCTTCATGTACATTTTCCTTACTCTTCCCAGGTCTAGTGTATGAAAGTTTTCTTCCTTTGATTGTAATTGCTGGGAGACAAAACTTCTGGCAAACAAAAAACAAAATGGTTCTCGCCTGGTGAGCGAGTGTACCGCTCTTGGGTAAGCAATGCTGTTCGTTTGCTGATACTCCTGGCTGAAATAATAGCTTTGATAAAAAGGCAACCTTTATTTTGAGATGCATGATGGATTCTTTGACAGGCTCTAGAGGGAGCCTTGGTCACGGCCCTGAAAACCACATTAAGACTCCAAGGTGGTAACTTTGGTGGATTGTAAAACATTTTAATGTTGCTGCCTGAAGAACCACCAGACATGGGGATATGAGCCCAACAATTCCCTGAAGTCAGACAAGAGTGCCCCCAGTGCAGAAACTCGAACCTGTAAGGTGGCTGGTTGCAGTCCTTTGTCCATCTATCTTAAAGGAACTGCCGTAGTACAGGCGATTATATTGGGTCATTCTATGTGTATCTGGAAAGAAGCCAGAACCAAAATTTCCTCCGGATTCTATAATGCACTTTGGAGGAAGAAGAGAAACATGAGATCCCCATCATGTCAATAACAGGAGCTATGTAGCATAGCTCCTTGAAGTTTTTCCACTCAATCTCCAGGCCTAGAGAGACAGGTTGCTGAAATGGGATGCAGAACCAGACCTTGATGGAGAATGTCCGGGCTGAACCTGAATGCTAGAGGTGGTTGCCTTGACCAATGAATGATAAACAACCAAGAGTGGAAAAGCCATAAGGGACAGATTAGAATCATGACTGCCCTGTCCCTAGCCACTTTGTGGAGGATTCTTGATAGAGGCGGTATTGGAGGAAAGGCATACAGGAGACCGAACAAATCCCAGTTTAGGGGGAAAAGGTGTCCTGAGTCACCGCTGGTGCATCCTTAGACAGGGAACAGAATGGCTTTACCCTGTAGTTCCACCAGCAGGCAAAAAATAAATGTGTTGCCCCACTGTTCTGTCTGTATGTGGAAGGCACTGTCCTTCAGCCACTATTCCCTTGGTCGACCAACCTTGTGACTGAGTCACTCCGCTGTGACATTTTCCTGTTCTGGTGTATACATCACTCAGCGGTGCTCAACCCACTGAAAAAGAGGGGATTCCTTTAACATCATTGAGTTTCTCGTGTCGCCCTGATGGTCAGTGTATGTCAGCATTGACAGATTGATGCCCTGATGGTCAGTGTATGACAGCATTGACAGACTGACAGTTGGAATCAGGCTATCCTGATTGAGGCATTGCTAGTCAGAGTGCCTCAGGGCATGGCTACTATTCACATCTCAGGACGTTTATGCTGCACAGGTCTAACATCGACCCCCTGCCCGGTGCCAACTGCTGAGGCAGGTGAGCCCTCCCCAGCTCCTGAGGCTTGCATCGGTCATGATTCAGACTTAGTGTGGATGGCCTAACTTGCGGCCCTCCATGATCTCTGCCCTCTGTAACCGTCATTGGAGGGAGGGTTAAATCTGTCTCAATGAGCTGTGTGAAAAAATAAGCAGGCAGCTGAGGGGCTTGTGAAAACTCCTTGATGAGCTTTTGCAGATCCCAAAATCTGGTTTTTGGGGTAGAAACCTTGTGTCATGATGTGTGCCCCCAGGAGGATCAAGGTCTGGTTTGGAATTAGGGAACTCTTTCTCCAGTTGATGAGAAAAAAATGTGTGCCATCATGCCCGACTATCTCTGCCACTGCTTGTAATGCTTGGTAGAGCTGTGGGCCTTTGTCGGACTAGGACCACTACTAGCATCTTAAATATCTGTGGGTCTAAGGAAGACCCCAGTGGCAGAGTTGCATTGAAGTACTGTTCTCCCATTCTGAACTTGGGATAGTGCATGTGCTGTTACTGAGTGGGAATATGCACATAGGCCTTTTGCTGATTTATGGGTGCTGGAAAATCCCCTTTAAGCGATCCCTGATGACAAGGTTTCCACCCTGAAGGGTCTGCCATGAACAAAACTATTTGCGAATTTGAGATCTAGGACTGGCCTGAGTCCCCCTGTGCATTTTGACACAGCGAAGAATGGGGAGAAAAAGCCTCCAAATGACCTTTGTGGGGGAACTAGCCTGCTTCCAGAAAATCTGTCATGGCCTATAGCGTGGCCTGTCTTTCAGATCCCTGCGCATTTTGGCATGATGAAGAATGGGGAGAAAAAGCCTCCAAATGTCTTTCAGATGGGTTGCCAGAAAAAAAAGGGGGGGGGCTTGTATTAGGTAACCTATGCTGGTAATGTCTACGACCCCTCAGTCCAGCTCAGTTTGGGCCCATTCATGGAGAGTTTATTAAAACCTGCCCCCTACTGGAGGATGTGCCTGGTTAGCATGTTCTTGTTTCCCCTCCAAGAAGCTAGTGTTTTAACCCTTAAGGGAACCTTGGTAGTGAAGAAAAGCATCTAGTGTGTGAAGATTGGCCCCCACCTCTTCAAGTGGCATGTGTACCGTGGTCATCTCCACGGAATCCCTCACTGCCTTCTTCATGGCTGAGCCCAACAGGAGATCACCTTCCTTGGTTATGAAAAAAACAACTGGCAGTTATGGAGGTGACAGCCTGCCAGGCCCAAGGCCAGAGGTTGCAGCGAGCTGAGGGTAGAAGAAATATGGTGCGACCTGCGCACATGCCTCCTTTTATACATCTACTGCATAAGCCGAAGCTAAATCCAAGAACTTGGGTGGTCCGAGACTAGGTGTATGAGCTGGATTAGGATACAGACCCATGGGGGCCTTCTTGAGATACCCCCCTCATGTCGTGCTTTTGAGCGGTCCACTAATGGGGGCTGTGGAGGAGTGAAGGTTCGGCACCAAGGTTCCGAGACTAAGAGGGTCCCCTCTGGGGGCTGTGACCTCCACCGACTATGCAGTTGGGAGCTGCTCACTGAGATGGCTGCCTCCAATATCTCATTTGACCTCAGGGCTATTGTTCGCTTAGAATACACACATAGAGACTGAGATGGCTGCCTCCGATATCTCCTGTAACCTCGGGGCTGTTGTTCGCTTGGAATATATGCATAGAGACCAGTGGGAAGGGGGGCCCAGTGTGGGGGATCTGCACTCGTGGCCACTCCTGCTCGGAAGAGCATGCCCTGCTAATCCAAAGACATACTATGGAGCATGTTGGGGCCTGTTTCTGGCCTGGCCTATGCAGCTGGGCACCCCCTATACTAGTCACCTTGTCCCCATCCCCCTAGCCAATAATCTACCTGCTGGGGGATAGGAACCTTATCCAGATACAATTCCCTTAACTGCACCTGTAGACCATTTTTCAAATCCCAAGTGAGAACAGATGCAGATCTTAGGTCCACCAGTCACCAGGACTCCTGGTTTGTAGTTCTCTGGCCATTATGCCGCCTTGCCTGTAATGGTGGCTCCTAGTTGGGGTGAGGGGGGCTGTAACCCTCAGCCCTCACTGTTACTAATGCAGGAGTGTCTACCAATCGCTTGGCTATAGAATGCCTCTCCCAATCACCTCCAGGGCAGCAGGGCCTCTGTGCACCGATTAAACTTCCGACAATCAGGGAAGAGCCCTGGGAACTGGTCACTGGACTGTGCACATTGTCTCCAGAGTAGTTGGGCTCCACACATCCTTCTCGCGACGAACAACACCTCCTGAAGTGCTCTATCACTGCCCAAGGCCCCTTGGAAGTGCTTCTGTGCTTAAAGTAAAAGAAAATGGTGCCAGCTTAGAGAAATCAAAATGCCCCAGAGTAGTCGGGCCACACGCCGTCATCGGCGATGAGCAGTAGCCTCTGAAGTGCTTGTCATGCTACTGGGCTCAGTTTATAAGTAAAAATGAACTCCGTTGATGATCCTTGAGACCTTGGGTGCTTGTTGACGAGCTGTCTCTCTGTGCGGCCTGTTAGTTGGGCCACCGGAGAAATACAGCATCTGCTGGTGTGGCTAGTTGAAACTAGTCCCCCAAGAGTTCGGGACTGCCTGAGCACGTTGCCACAACCCTTCTGTGGTGAGTGCAGACTCCGTCGATAAGCCTGGCTACTGAAGAGCCCATCAACGGAAAAGTGTTTCATGGAAGTGCTTCTGGATCCCAGAGCAAAAGTGCCAGCACACTGCTGCAGCTGCTCGCCCTCCTTGTGGCAGCACAGGAAAATCCCCGATTGACATCCCCAGCTGAATACTCAATAATTGTTTTTTCTCTACTGTGATCCACTAGTTTAATGTGGGCTACTAATATCTTCCTCTAATTTTTTTCCTGTGATCCAACTGAAGTGGTGTGGTGGGGGGGAGCAGCACCGCAAACAGTCTTAGCGCAGGAAAAGAAAAGTGAAAGGCCAGCCTGTCCAGCACTCATGGCTGAGGCTGGGACCATGTGGGAGAAGAGTGGGAGTGCCAGTCTGACCAGCATGCACAGCTGAGACTGGGACCCCCTCAGAGCATCAAGAGCTATATCCTGAAATTGTAGGAGCTGAGATAGCTGCCTCCTGGAAATTGAGGGGGACCAGTCTGTACAACAGACAGGGCTAAGACTGGGGCCCCCCAAGAGTAGAGAGAGGGTTTTGTTGTTTGATCCAGTCATCCCTGCTCTCTGAGCATATCCAAAGTAAAATGCCTAAATCCAAAATAAACATTTCGAACTTACAGTCCTGAGTCTTCAGCCCTGTCACCACAGTGACAGAGCTCTGCTGCAGAGTACCTGCTCCTGCAAGACAGGAAGCACACTGAGGAAGACAGGAAGTGGAGGGCTGGATGTCCTCTGCTGCAGAGGTCTGATTCCTGCCTACCTATCAGCATCAGGAGGTACAGCCCAGGAGTAAGGAAGCCCGGAGACCAGCTTAGGAGAGAGAAATACTGTAATTGAAATGAGGGGAGGGCAGCACTAGTGTCAGTGTTGCTGGAAGGTAAATAAAAAGGAATCCACCCCAACATCAGAAGCAACTACAGGAGTGAATAGAGAACTCATGGAGGAGAGATTTCAAAGCAGGAAATGAAGGAGCAGAATGAACGGAAGGGGAATGAAAATTCCATAGTTTAGGGAAACAGAATGAAAAAGCAGCTTGATCATCAGTACATTTTACTTGAGGGAGAGCAAAAGTAAGCATTGGGAAGGGAGTACAAGGAAGAAAGGAGGAGCGAGACAAGGGAAGCAAGATTAGAAGGAGAGAGTTAAACCAAAATTTGGAAATTAAGGAACACAGTAGGGGAGGCATCTAGCTTCAAGAGAGGGAGGAAAAGGAGGAGTACAGAGTACGATGATGTGTACATAGGGGTTTAACAAGAGCTATGTGACAGAGAGGGTCCAGTGTAGCTGATGTGAACTTTACAGCAGCATTGTAAATGATGTCTCTGTAGTCAATAATGGTGAGAATCATCTTAGTGAAGAGTACTCTGTGAGCACGAAGCAGTATACTTTGTTTATTTGTGTAAAGTCCTCCAAGCTTGTGGTGAAGCTTCTTACGGATAGCATCCACATGAACAGATCCCTATCCCAGTGCACTCCAGCATCCTGCTAACCTTTCCCACTGCTCTGTCACACTGCTCAGCTACATTGAGGTCATCAGATATGATGACCCCTACATCTCTTTCTTGCTTGGTGACTGCAAGCTCCACCCACCCCATCTTATACACAGCCCTTGGACTCCACAGCCCTAAGTGCATAACCTTGTACTTTTTGGCACTGAAACCCAGCTGTCACCCCCTTTCCTCTAGTTTCCTTGGGTCCCTTTGTATTCTCCCATCCTTTCCTGAGTGTCAACCCTGTTGCATATCTTTGTATCATCCATGAAGAAGCACACCTTACCCTCAAGCTCTTCTGCAATGTTACTTATGAAGACATTGAAGAGGACAGGTCCCCACACTGAACCCTGTGGCATGCTACTAGTCATTCTCCTATTGCTTGAGTGGCTACTGTTTACCACCACCCTTTGCTTCCTATCCCTTAAACAGTGTGATATCCAGCTTGTCACTTCCTTCCGACCCCCTGGCAGCTTAGTTTCTTAACACATTATCTTATATATCTGTACTGTGTGACCATGGTTATTTATTTAAAATGAACTCCACATGTCCCCTGCAGATATATTGCTGCTTTTGCACTGATTCTCAATGTCCATGGTAATTGTGTGATGCTATACTATTCTACCTATTGTATGTTGTAATGTACTGTGTTAACTTGTTTTAGCCTAATTTCTTACATTAATTGTCTTCGCTTTATCATTCTCTGTAATGCATTTTTTTGTATGTAATCTCCTAGGTTGTGTCTGAAAATAGGCATTTGTTTGCTTAGTGCACTTACTTGGTCAACAAAACCTAAACAAATATATAAGGCAGAAAGTCCTGAGCATCAGAGTGTGCAAAATGATTTGAGCAAAGCATGTCCATTAGTAATCAACCAAGCACATTTGAATTGATGGTAAAGGTGCTAAATAAGAGCACTTCAGGTCTTGATCACTAGTATCCCACCCCGTGACACAGACATCTAGGGCGGTCTTGTCCAAACCCATCAGCACTGTTTTTGCTCAAGTTCCTGTTGAGTTTATAAAAAAAAAATTGGAACAAATCGTGTTAAAGAAAAAAAACGGTAATTGGTCCCATTTGTGTAGCTCAGGGCCACAATCCCAGGATCAGGGCCTTAGGTTCGATGCCCACCATGATCGTGAGCTAGTCATAATTCCAGTGCTCACCAGTCGGTTGCTGTCCACAACTGGAGAGTACAGTACCTTGCCATGGCCAGGGAAGGCTTTGACAAATCTATGGCTGAAACATAGAAACATAGAATTTGATGGCAAATAAGGACCACTTGGCCCACCTAGTCTGCCCATTTTCCTACCTAACAGATAAGCTGCAGATCCTAGTTAACCAACAGCCTATTTCCTCCTACCCTCCAATAGAATTGTCTTACAAGTGGCGTGAAAAAGTATTTGCCCCCTTCCTGATTTTCTCTATTATTGCATATTTGTCACACTGGATGTTTTCAGGTCTTTAGACAAAATGTAATATTAGATAAAGGGAACCTGAGTGAACAAATAACACTTGTTTTTTTTTTTTACTTATTTCATTTATTTAATGAAAAAAGTTAACCAACACCAACTGGCACTGTGTGATAAAGTAATTGCCCCCTAGTTAAATCAACCCAATTAAAGGGATAATTAGAGTCAGCTGATTGAACATAGCCAGGCTTGATTACAGCCAGCCCTGCTCAATATAAACCTCACTTATTTTGACCCTTACCATCAGAGTCACGTTGCCAGCACAAAGATTCAACAAGCACATTATGCCACGATCAAAGGAAGTTCCTGAAAAGATCAGAAAAAGTTGTTGCTATCTGTCAGTCTGGAAAGGATTACAAAGCTATTTCTAAGGCTGTGGGACTCCATTGAACCACAGTGAGCCATAATCTCCAAATGGAGAACACTTGGAACAGTAGTGATTCTTCCCAGCAGTGGCGGCCTGCCAAAATTACTCCAAGGGTGCAGCGTAAAAATCATCCAGGATGTCTCAAAGGATCTTAAAACAACATCCAAAGAACTGCAGGCTTCTCTTGCCTCAGCTAAGGTCAGTGTTAATGACTTCAAAATCAGAAAGAGACTGGGCAAAAATGGGCTTCATAGGAGAGTAGCAAGGCGGAAACCACTGCTAACCAAGAAGAACATAAATGCTCGTCCCTCATTTGCCAAGAAGCACCTGGATGATCCACAGGCCTTTTGGGAAAATGTTCTATGGACAGATGAGTACAAAGTGGAATGTTTTGGACGACATGGATCCCATTATGTCTGGCGTAAAGCAAACACAGCATTCCACAGTAAGAACATCATACCAACAGTCAACCATGGTGGTGGTAGTGTGATGGTGTGGGGATGCTTTGCTGCCTCAGGACCTGGACGACTTGCCATAATTGAAGGAACCATGAATTCTGCTCTGTACCAGAAAATTCTTAAAGAGAATGTCCGGTCATCTGTCTGTCTGCTGAAGTTGAAGCGTAGTTGGGTCATGCAGCAAGACAATGATCCAAAACACAAAAGCAAGTCCACATCAGAATGGCTGAAAAGAAGTAAAATTAAAGTTTTGGAGTGGCCTAGTCAAAGTCCAGACCTAAACCCAATAGAGATGCTGTGGCAGGATCTGAAACGAGCAGTTCATGCTCGAAAACCTACCAATGTTACTGAATTAAAGCAGTTCTGTGAGGAAGAGTGGGCTAAAATTCCTCCACAGGTATGTGAAAGACTGATATTGAATTATAGGAAGCGTTTGGTTGCAGTCATTGCAGCTAAAGGTGGCGTAACCAATTATTAAGTGTCAGGGGGCAATTACTTTTTCACACAGTGCCAGTTAGTGTTGGTTTACTGTTTTCATTAAATAAATGAACTAGTAAAAAAAAACAAGTGTTATTTGTTCACTCAGGTTCCCTTTATCTAATATTATATTTTGTCTAAAGACCTGAAAACATCCAGTGTGACAAATATGCAATAATAGAGAAAATCAGGAAGGGGGCAAATACTTTTTCACGCCACTGTATGTCTACCCCATGCATTTTTGAATTCCCCCACTGTTTTTGACTCTACAACCTCCTCAGGAAGGCTGTTCCATGCATCTACAACCCTCTCTGTGAAGAAATACTCCCTCACATTACCTCTGAGCCATCCTCCTCGATCTTGCAATTGTGCCCCCTTGCTCTTGCACATCTCTTTTTCTGAAAGATGCTACCCTCTTGGACTTTGTTGGTTCCCTTGAGGTATTTGAAGGTTTCTATCATGTCCCCCCTCTCCCTCCTTTCCTCAGGACTATACATCTTAAGCTCCTTTAGTCCTTCTTCATATGTCTTCTGGTGCAGACTCTGCACCATTTTGGTTCCTCCTCTGAACAGCCTTCACCCTGTCTTTGTCTGCGAAGATGGGGTTTCCAGAACTGTATACACTACTCCAGATGTGATCTTACCAACTGTCTGTAGAGATGTCCAACGACTTCTTGTTTTCTAATGATGATGCCTCTCCCTATGCATCCGAGTATCCCTCCAGCCCTCCTTACTGCCTTCTCACATTGCTGGCCCACCTTTAGGTCATCTGATATGACTACCCCTAGGTCTCTTTCCATTTTTGCTGTTGTCAGTATCTCACCCCCATTATGTACCCTTCCCTTGGGTTTTTGTTTCCTAGGTGCATAACTTTGCACTTCTTTGCACTGAGTGTAAGCAGCCATAGGTTTGACCGTTCCTCCAACTTTGCCAAGTCCCTTTTCATCCTTTCCACCCCACCATGTGTATCAACCCCATTGCAGATCTTTGTGTCATCTGCAAAGAGGCATACTTTCCTTCCAGTCCCCTGCAATGTCACTTATAAAGGCATTAAAAGGACCGGCCCCAGTACTGAGCCCTGCAGTACCCCACTAATAACCCCTTTCTTCACTGTGGACTCCATTTGCTGTACCCACTGTGTCCTGTTGTCCAGATAGTGTTTTACAGGCTACCACCCTGGGACCCACTCCCAGGTTGGCTAATTTGTTTATTAATCTTTTGTGCGGGACTGTGTCAAATGCCTTGCTAAAAGTCTAGGTAGGCCATGTCCACAGCCCCTACCTGGTCTACTACTTTGGTCACCCAAAGAAATCAATTAGATTTGTCTGACATGACCTTCCTGCTGTGAATCCATGCTGCCTTAGGTCCTGTGCCCCACTGGACTCTAGGTACTCAACAATTCTTTCCTTCAGAAGTGATTCCATCATTTTCCTGCCACTGAGGTCAAACCAACAGGTCTGTAGTTTCCTGCTCTGTCTTGCTCCCATTTTTGTGAAGGGGAATCACATCCACCCTCCTACAGTCCTCAGGTACCAAGCCCTTCTGCCATGATTTATTAAAAGGGTAGTCAGTGGTGTTACTAGTTCGTCCCTTAGTTCTTTCAGATTCTGGTATGAATCACATTAGGCCTCATTGCTTTATCCACCTTCAGTTTTAAGAGTTCTTTCAGAACCCTTTCTTCTGTGAAAGAATTAATATCAACCCCCCTATCCAGAGTGTTTCTATTGACTGGATTAGGTATCTCTGTCTGCTTTTCCATTATGAATACTGAGCAGAAATATTTGTTCAGTATCCCTGCTTCTTCACTGTTGCTCTCTGCCCAGCCACCTTCCTCTTTATTCAACCTCAGTATCCCTGTCTTAATCTTTCTTTGCTCCCTAATGTACCTATAAAAGGTTTTATCCCCCTTCTTAACTGAGTTGGCTATCTTTTCCTCGGTTTGGGCCTTTGCTATTCTGACTGCCTTCCCTGCTTCCTTCTGCTTTAACTGGTACAGTTCTCTATCCTGCTCCTTCTGTGTTTCCTTATACTTCCTGAATGCTATCTTTTTCTCCCTTACCTTCCCCACCACTTCTTTTGAGAACCATAGTGTTTTTTTCTTTCATTTTGATTTATTTATTTGCTTCACACAAAGGCTTGTTGCCTCTGTGATTACGGATTTGATGTTTCCCCATTGTTGCTCCACCCCACCTTCTTGCCTGTCTGCTAGTGCTTTTCTGAGGCACTCTCCCATTTTGACAAAATGAGCCCTCCTGAAGTCCAGTGCCTTCACTTTTGTGTGGCTTGACTCTACAGCTAAGTTTATCATGAACCACACTGTTTGGTGGTCACTTGTTCCCAGATGGCTACCCACTTCAAGATCAGAGATCCTCTCTCTGTCCCCATTTGAGAGTACCAGGTCTAAGATTGCTCCCTCCTGAGTGGGTTCCAAAACTAGCTGTTTGAGGCATGCCCCCTGTAGAGCATAGAGAATGGCCCTGCTCTTGGATGTGGCTGCAGCAAAGGTGCTCCAGTTAACATCTGGCATCTGGCTGGTGAGCCAGTGTAGCAAATGAGATTCTTGCATCAGAAAAAATGACTTCCCCTGGAGATCCATGTCTTCCCCAAGTAAAAATGCATGCAACAAGCCCTGGAAGAACTGCCGATTCCAACCAGGTGAGACAATCCCTCTTTACAAAGTTGGTAGCTCTTTATATCTTACTCCTTCCTCTTTGTGCTTGCTGTTGCTCTCTGCCATCCTGGAGGGGTGGACATACAGGAAATCTCCTCATGTTCTCCATTCTGTCTATGCATTTACAATCCAGGCCATTGTCTAATGGCATTGACTGATAGGAAGCCCAGAAACCTGACTCGCCAAACCTCTAGTACTGTATACTCCCAAACATTTACTGTGACAGGAGGTGAATAGGTCAGTAACCAAGCCTTGCAATAAGAGTATTTGTTAGTCAGCAAACATTTTAATCTTAGAGGGTTTTTTAGCCATAATGTGGACATGCAGGACTTGGGTTATGAAGAAAGACTGGAAAGACTAGGGGCTGAATTTTCAAAGGCCAGAGAATGATACAGGGTGGTTGCATCAAAACAACTGATTCAAGGAGCAGGATCGTTAAACTTAGTCAGTTTTGATTTTCAAATGGTGCTTGCATCAAAACAGATCTGCATCGCCAGACTGGCTTGTGACATGCTTGCACCAAAAGTACCTGCGTGTCAGAAGGGATGCCTGCGTCACCAAAATGATGCACCATCCCCTTATTTGGGATTTTCAAGGACTGCAAGTCCCGTCCTTGTGCTTAAGATGCATGTCACTTTCAGACAGCAAGAACTGGTCTAAGAGACACTAGATCATATAGGGCCCGATTCTCCAAGTATGGTGCACGCTGCACCGAAGGCAGCTTGCGCTGATCACCGGTGCGCCATGGTTCCTGCACCTGATTCTCTATCAGGCAGAGTCCTGGTAGCAAAGTTACATGGCATATGACAACCATAGGAGTGCACTAAACAGAGGGCACACCTAGACAGAGCATCACAAGCCGTGGATGGCCATGCAGCAATGTTCGAAAAGCATTCTAGCATCCCCACCTCCGATTGCTCATCATGGTCCTTTAAATAACCCTGTATTTGCTAAAATTCAATAAAGTACAGAGAAGTTACACAAATATATCTCCATTAGTCCAGTGGCATCCCCCCATCCCTGATCGCCATTATATTTTCCTAAATCCCCCGGTATTTGCTAAAAGTAAATAAAGTACAGGGAAGTGACAAATAATATCCCCTGTAGTCTAGTGGCATCCCCTCCCCAAGCTCTGATCACCCATTATGAATATTAAACCCTGATTCCATATTAATAGACATAACTAAATACCTGGTGGTCCAGTTGACACCCCCCACCCGCAGTGCCCCACCATCCTGCCCCCATATCCCATAGATGAGCCTGTAACTGGCACTGCCCACCACTCATCACCTTGGCCAGCCACTGACTGAGCATAGAATGATTGATTGATTGATTGATTGATTGAAAAAAATATTTTATACAGGAATCACATTTGTTGGGACAATATCCCATTTTCAACAAAGTCCTGTAATACATAATGAACAACCAATACAAAAGTACAAAACAAAGAACAATACAAAAGATAATTACTTAAAACAAGTACAAATCAAGTTCAAATATTCCCGTACTTTGTTCTTAAAACTAGGCAAGCTATCAGTGGTCTTCAATTCATATGGCAAAATGTTCCAAAAATGTGCAACACTATTCTGTAACATTATGTCACCAAATATGTTATATGATCTGGACTTTGGAATTTTATGACTAAAAGATCTGCTATAAATTCTTAATACACTATTAGATTTACTTGTCATATAGTTCAATAAACAATGTCTTGGTTTTCCTTTCAGTGTTTGATAATGTGTATACCAATGTAAACCCTTTTTCTTTTGGTTTTAACCAGTTTAGTCTACTATATGGGTTACAATGATGAACCCAGGTGTCTACTTCCAGTTATAAATTTGCTCATTTTGTAATAAGCCTGGTTTACTTTGATTAATAATTTTTTTGTTAGAATGTATAAATAATATTGATCCATATTCCAAAACTGGAACCAATAACTGTCCAACTACTTTTTCCCTTGTTTCTAAAGATAAACTTCTTGCCACTCTTTGTAAGACCCCCAGTCTTTGGTTCACCTTTTTAACTTGTAGGAGAGCATGGTCTGTATAAGTTAGTCCAGAATCCACCTGTACACCCAAATATTTATAGGTGACAACATTTTCAACCTGATTGTCTTCACCTACTGTGATGCGTAATTTTGGTTCTCCTTCAGTTCTACTTCCTCTGAAAACCATGCATTGTGTCTTTTTTGAGTTTAAAAGTAACCTGTACTGTTGAACCATGTTTCCATTTGGTATACACCCTCTTGTAATTTATAACCCAGTTGTTCAAAATTGTCTGCTGAAGTCACTAATACTGTGTCATCAGCGTACATTCTGACATCACAGTGTTTTATATGATTTGGAAGATTATTCACATAGACACTGAACATAAGGGACCAAAATTGATCCTATGGGACCCTCGAAGGACTTCTTGTTCTGAAACCATTTCCCCTAGGACTACACGTTGTCTCCGTTCAGACAGATAAGACTTTCTCCACCTGAGGGGTCCTTCCTGAACACCAAGTTCACAAAATCCTTCCAGTAAGATCTTATGCTGTACAAGATCAAAATGCCTTGCTAAGGTCCATAAGGTCCATGAACACCACCCCATGCGCCTTTCCTAGATTCAAAGATGTTGCTACCAGGTTATTGAAGTCCAGTTGGGCAGTGTTCGTGGACCTACCTTTTTGAAACCCATATTGATATTTTGTTAGCAACTGATTACTGTCCAGATATTGACTTAGCTGTAAATGCACAAACTTCTCCAATATTTTAGACAGTATTAGTGATAAGGCTATCAGCCTATAATTGGAGGTGACTGTACTGTCCCCCTCCCCTTTAAAAATGGGTATAATTTTTGCCAAGTTCCACACTTCTGGAACTGTTGAGCATTGTAAGCGCCAGTTGAAGAGGTACATTACTATAGGAGCCAAAGCCTCAGCACCATACTTCCAAAATGTAGCTTTGATTTCACTCCTTTTCAACTTCTTTTACCATTATCAATTTAAATCCAAAGATTTTCCTTTGTTATTTACTTTTATAATTTTTTCTATTTCACTTATGGAAATTTCTGTTGTCCTTTCTATTGGTTTAGTAATTTTTAAATCAGGTAGATCTAAAAAAATATGTATTGACTTGATTTACGACCTACTTCTGATCATTTATTATTTTTCCATCTTCTCTTAAAACAATTGTTTGTGTAGATCTTACAGGGTTTTTTAAATCTGAAACATAACTCCAAAATGTATTTGGATCTTGTGCCTTGTTCAGTCTTGCTAAATGATATTGAGTTTTTGCTTTGAGTGCATACTGTATATAGTAGGCGCTCACTGCACTGAGCACATAATATATACAGTACACGCTCATTTTGAGCTTGGTTGGTGGCTGACTGTGGTGGTGTTGTGGGCTGTTCCAGTCACCGCTCGCCTATGGGCTGGGGAGCAGGGTGGTGGAGCACTGTGGGTTGGGGATCCACTGGACCACCAGTTATTTCCTTATGTCTATTAATGGAGGATCAGAGTTTAATATTAATCACGGGCAACTGGGGCTTGAGGGGTGCCACTAGACTACCGGAGATATTATTGGTAACTTCCCTGTATTTTATTGACTTTTAGAAAATATGGGGGTATTTAACGTAATATGACAGGAGATCGGGGCTGGGGGGATGCCACTGAACTACCGGGAATATTTATTGTAACTTCCTTGTACTATATTGAATTTTAGCAAATATGGCGGTTATTAACAAAATATGATTGGTGATCGTGTCGGGTGGATGAAACTAGACTACTAAGTATATTATTGGTAACTTCCCCTTACTTTATTGACTTTTAGCAAATATGGGGTTATTAATGAAACATGATGGGCAATTGGGGATGCCACTAGACTGCTGGGGTCTTTTGTTTGTGTTTCATGTACATTACTGACATTTAGCAAACACAGATGGTATTTAAAGGAATATGATGGGTGTTCAGGGTGGAGGGAGCACTAGACTACAAGGGAGTCTTTTCATACATGTAACGAGAGATCTGGGCTGGATACCGTATGACATATTGCCGCAAAGAGCTCAATTCACCCAGAGGGCGAATTTCTAAGTACCCTTAGACCCTACTTAGATATTTGCCCTCTGAGTGAGTTTTGTGAATCCTGATTGGGAATCTTTGCCAGCCTGCATCTGTCGCAATCCCTAGTGCCTTGCCACAGCCCATTGTGTGGTGCACTGGTGGCACAAGCCCCCTTTGGTGAAGGCTGCATGCAGTAGGCACAGGCTGTCTCTGTGAATCACTCCCGGGGCATGCTTTTGTGCAAGGGGAACTTTGCACCAATCACTGGGATGCAAGCCCCTTGCACCACCCTAGGAGCTTTGAGAATTGTGGCCCATTAAGTCCAAAAGTATTAAATGAAGACCTGTCACTACACTGTTATTTGTAATATCTTATAGTTTTAGTATTCACTTTCTGCTCACCTAAGTATTGTTATTTTATGCTGGTGATATGCTATGCATTTTTTATCTATTTATGGCCTTTGTCACGTCATGTTTTGATGGCAGCTACTGACCTGAGTTTATCACGCTCCTTTATTTGAATATGCATTAGTTATGCTTATTTAATTCTGTAGGGTCCATGAGCCAAGCAACTGTGAGGAAGTCAATCTGATGAAAGATCAGCTGATTGGTGCATTGCACATCATGTGCATGCATGCTGTGCACCAGACACCAGTAGAAATTGCTGCTACAGTTTGCACCAATATGGTGCCGGTGTGATTTTACTTTTTGTTTCTTGTAGTCCTGTTGCCAAATTTACATTGCACTTTGCACTTTTGCTGTAGTTTTATGGGCAATGTGTTTTTTTTATAGTTAAAGTACCAGGTCACTCCTCCATCCCCATTTTGTTGCATTTAAAGCCTGCAATTTTTTTAAAATAACTCCAATGTTCTTACTTTTCATACTTTTCAGAGGCGCTCTTAGTTCTCATTATCCAGCTGAACCATGATTAAGCCTGACCACCTCGGCAAAGTGACCACCTCCATCGCTCAAGTGAAAAGCATCACATTTTAACTTGCCATATCAGAGCTGAGGTTTCCTTGCTTCCTCTATTTTTAATGAAGAAACATTCTCCTGGCTTCATTACTTATAGTGTGTTCTGGCCAATGAAAGGCTCACAGGTGTTTAATAGGGAGCTTGCAATTAGAAGAAGGCCACAATTATCGTACATTCAAATCAGTATAAAAGGTTTGCAAGCTCAACCCCTGTATTTACAATACAACTTAGTAAAATTAGTGGGTGGCTCTGTGTGACCAAGCAAAACATACAGGTAAAGTACCAGGCTCCCCTATTAAACACCTGTGAGCCTTTCATTGGCCACAGAGTACACTATACATAATGAAGCCAGGAGAATGTCTCTTCATTAAAAGTAGAGGAAGTAAGGAGACCTCAGCTCTGATATGGCAAGTTAAATGTGATGCTTTTACCTGACCGATGGAGTTGGTCACTTCGCCAAAGTGGTCAGGCTTAATCATGGTTCATCTGGATGATGAGAACCAAGAGTCCCTCCCAAAAGTATGAAAAGTAAGAATATTGGAGTTATTTTTAAAAATTGTAGGCTTTAAATGCAGCAAAATTGGGGTGCCCTGGTACTTTATGTTTCTGTTTAGTCACACACCAGAGTCACCCCACTAATTTTACTAAGTTGTATTGTAAATACAGGGGTTGAGCTTGCAAACCTTTTGTACTGATTTTAATGTATTTTTTTCACATTAAATAAATGAATACATCAGCAAGGTAAGCTGTGTCGATTTTATGTAGAATCAATTTGCTCAGGTTAGTGCTGCAGACTTTTTAGAAACTTTGTTTCGTGGATGTTGCTCGGTGGTACTATTACTGCAGGCACCAGACTGGTAACAGCTAGTGAGCTGAGCACCTCTATCTCTTTCTTTGTGTTGTACTTCACAGCATCTACTTCATGCATGGGAACAGCCAGTGATTGCACCTAATACTGTTACGATAAACTCCTGCTGTTTGACTGGAAGTGTTTATGTGAACAATAATGTTACTGAGTCATGTTAATGTGCCTAACATGCCCCACCACCTCAAGTGCCCCAGGTCCCATCAGAGACCTTTGAAAATTACCCCAGCCAGCTCCCTCCTGTGGTGGAGGACCTCACAGTACTCAGCATCTGGGGTAGCTACACTGACTGTCAGCCACTGGTGGATGTTCTGTGGGAAAGGGGTGCTATCTACCTGCCACTGTTGGAATTCTTTTTGGTAAAGGGAATGCTATCTACCTGCCACTGATGGCACTCCTTTTGGAAAAGTGGGTACTATTTACCAGCCCTTTCCATAGGAAAGGAGATACTAACTACCAGTAGCTAGTGTGATTCCTATTGGAATATGGGTACTATCTATGAGTCACTGGTGGCACTCCTTCAGGAAAGGGATATACTGGTCTCTAGTCACTGGTGGTACTCCTGTAGAAAATATAAATACTATTTATCAGACATTGGTGTCACTACTGGAGGAAAGTGGGCACTGTTTTCCAGTCACTGGTGGTACTGGAAAGAGAGCTATTAGCTACCATTCACCAGTGGCATTCCTGTAGGAAATGAATGAGATTATCTGTAAACCCCCACTTATGAGCAGTTTGGAAGCATATCTTATTAGTACTGGCAGTGCCAGATTTCCCTTTCCTAGTCAGTAATGGCTTGTGCAGCTCAGTGTTAATGCAGTTAAGGAGCTTACTGCTTCAGCAAATGTTCCTGTTCCAGGACCTATGTAACTTTCAGAACATACAATGCTATCTGGATTGCCCTGCCCTAGGAGGTATATAGATGGAACCATGCCTATTAGAAATGAGGAGATCTGGAGGGAGAGAAGAGATCCACATTGTGAGAAATGTGGTTCACCCGAACTGCAGCTCTGGATGTCACTGGCCAGGCTCAGTAGGTGACAGCTGGGTCCTGAGTCTAGGAAGTGCCACTTGTCCTCTCTGGGTTGAGTCTGCAGAGGCCTGACCCATGAGCAGGACATCATCGGGATGGTGGGGGCCTTTTGGCAATCCCCCCTCAAGGGGGTTCTGCTTGATGACATCCAACCTGATATTTCATTTGTGCCAAAGACGTGGCCCAAAAATCAGAAACTGAAGGAGTGGAGTGTACTGTTGTCCAGAATAAAGGTGACATTCCACGCCCAAAACCACCCTTCTGAACTGGGGAGTAGATATTGTATGTGGAGAACTCAGCAACCTGATGGATGTACTCAGTCAGGTACATCAATAATGTACAATAGACCCTAAGAGATTCATCTTACAACACCTGATTCCTAACTAACCAGGGCACTGCAGTAACACATGGTAAAATTGTAACAGGTGGTGTGGCGGAACCTAGCTCAGGAGATTAATCTTGAGATGAGTAGGTTCAGAAAGTCCTGGTTGTAACTGGAGGGTATTATTTATTATTTATTTAGCTTGTGTTTACCGGGTAAGTACACTAGACAAGTATTATGCCTATTTTCAGGAACGACCCGGGAGAGTACAACATGAGGAACAACAGTCAAGGAGACATGGCAAAGAGAGTACAGTTTTTTGTCACAGTAAACAAACATGTGGGAAATACATAATTTGACATTAGAAACATACAGTAGTAAGCACATTTCAGATTATACACTCTAGACTAGCTAGTTCAACTGACAGATATATACAGGTCATCATACATAGGGTGGAGCATAGCCCAAGGACTGGATTGGTCATAATATAACTTATAACATTTCGTATACACCCCTAGGCTTGTTGGATCATGGACAGGTATATATAGCTCATCACATTTTCTAAATATGCACATGTTAGACAAACAGAAACACTTGGTAGTACAAGTTTCTACCAAGTGACCAAGGTACAATATGTCATGGTTGCCTATGACCGCTGGAGCAATAATGGGTGTAAAATGCCCAAGGCTTTTAGGCAGGAGTAGTCAGAAGTCATTGATACAGTGGGAAAATATCTCCAGGAATTCAATGGAGACACCCTGGGGAGGTTCAGACAAAACAATTTGACACTTTACTCTAGGGAGGTTTGGGGCAGTCACACTCTGATGCTAGTTTTAGGAAACCTCACAGGAATTTCAAAACTCAGATAGGAGGGGCAGCTCGGATATCCACAGGCAGCGAATTCCAGAGTCTGGGCGCACTTTGGCAAAGTCCGATCCCCATGAGGGTCCGGGTAGGAGGGACTTTGAGCATCCCTGATGAGAGACCTAAGTTGGTAGGGGTGGGATTCAGTTTAGGCAGAAGCCGGGCCAGCCCCTGGGGTGCTAGTTCTGATCACTTTCCCAGAGAGGCATCCCAAACCAAAATCAAGGTATCTAGCTGGTGAGGCCAGCAGAGTTTCTCATATAGCTCACAGCGAGTGGGTGAGTCGGGGGCAGCCAAGGCAAAAGCGACAAATGTTATTGTAAGCAGTGTACCACCGGGTGAGATGTGTCTTTGGAGAGTGAGCAAATAGGTGCCGCCCATAGCTGAGGGAGGGAAGGAGCACACTCTTCGCTAGGGCAAGCCTGGCTGCCAGTGTAAGGTTATACTTGGCCCTATAGGCCAGACCCAGTTTGCAGTTTGCCGCCCTGCAGATGTTAAGGATATGATTACCCATGTCAAGTTGGGGGTCAAGTGTTACCCCCAGATATTTGATGGAGCTTACTATGGGTAGTGAGGATCCATCTGTGCTGGTGATGTGTAAGCAGGCCGATGAGACTTTGATTTTAGCCATTGAGTCAAAGACCATAGCCTGTGTCTTTTTCAGGTTCAGGACCAGCTTGTGACTAGTAACCCATGACAATACCCTGTTAAAGTCATCGGTCAGGTTCTGGTTTAGGGTAGTGGCGTTCTGGGAGTGAGCCAGGATTACCAGATCATCTGCATACATGGTGGCGCTACAGCTGGTAGTAACCATGGGTAGTTGATTGATGAAGAGGGAGAAGAGGAGGGGACACAGTACCAAGCCTTGAGGCACTCCGGAGGTCACCGGTAGGGGCTCGGAGAGGACTTTATTGAAGCAGGTACGCTGCTTTCTGCCATGTAGATAACCCATTAGCCATTTCATGGCATGGGGGGAGAGGCCAAGTGACCACAACTGTGCACCAAGCAGTCTGTGGTCAACGAGGTCAAAGGCTTTGGACAGGTCAATAAATATTGCACCAGAGAATTTGCCTGGTCCATGGCTGTCCAGATACCTGATGTAACCGAAATTAAAGCTGTGGTGGTGCTGTGTCCCTTACGAAAGCCGTGCTGGGCTGGGGACAGAAGTTCATGACAGTGGATATATTCCGAAAGCTGCTCAGCCACTACCTTTTCAAGGAGCTTGCTAAAGGTTAGGACAATGGCAAGAGGTCGATAATTGTCAGGTAGTTTGGGATTTCCTTGCTTCAGTACAGGGACAATCCTCGCCTCTTTCCAGATGTCTGACAGAGGCTTTGTGCCTATATACAAGAGCACTATAAAATCACTTCCACTCTATGTGTCCAGCACATTCGTGTCCCAACCAGTACAAAAGAGGGAAACAGGTGATTGACATCTTAGGTATCAGCAGGCATCAGTAGAAGGAAGCAAGGAAGCAGGGGACTCTGCTGGTTGACTAAGGCATGGCACCTGTTTACTACTGTGTAACAGTCACTGCTAGGAAGGGCAGAAGGTCAAAGGTAGCCAAAACTAGGAATAGGAGCAGCACCCTAGCTAGTGTAGGAGTATAAAGAGATTTAAACAAGGCATGGTGGTATACAACTAGAAACAAACAAAAAAGGGAAAAACTACAAATGCTCTATCAGGGTAAGGGTACAAAAGTGTTTCTAGGTAACACAGGGAGAATAGAAGTTGAGAATACTGCTAGTGTTGCAATGCAGTAGCCATGGGGTGGCAGTTTTAAGAGAGAGACCTTCTGCAGACTCTCTGGGTTGAGGGAAGAGGTCACTAGACTCTAGAACAAGTTGGTTAGGATTCAGGGACTCTTCCCACCCAGAGGTCACCAAGTCTGCCACCATTACCTCAGAGGATGCCAGATAGGAGGAGGAATGGCTGGGCTGTGGTGGACTCTGGAATGGTGGGATAGTGGGACAGAGACACATTCCTCAAACTGTACCACTGTGTAATTCCTGAGCCACTCTGGTGAGGCAGGACTGCCAAAAGAAGGTACCTGCAGTAGTGACCAGAGAGGATGTGGGGCCCCTCCATAGTGGAGACCCCAAGGAGGGTGGTCGAAGGCGCCAGAGGAGGAAAGCAACATTTGGTGGAGGACTCAATTGTGAGGGGTATAGTTTAGGAACAGGAAAGGAGGGAGAGGCAGGTTAGGAGTCTATGTGGCGCCATGACCCAGAGGTATGGGAAGCAGATCCTGAGGATACCAGGGCAGCAGGACAGGGGTAGAGCTGGATTTCATTGTCCACCTGGGGACAAATGACCTGGCTAGGAATGGGGCTAGGATAGTGCAGGGGAGTTTAGAGCTGGGGGTGGTCTTGGGTAGCTTGCTCAGTTGCTTTAGCTGACATGCTACCTGTCTATGACAGGGAGAAGAAGGATATCTCCACATCAGGAGCTTCAACTCATGGCTGAAAGAATGGTGCAGAGAAGGGGTTTGGGTACATTGGGGACTGGGGACCCCATGAGGAGGATAAGGGCCTACACAGGGTGATGGTTTGCATCAGTCTGGGAAGGAACCATAATCCTCAGTGAAAGGTTTAAATGTTACTTTAATGAACATTTAAACTAGCCGAAATGGTGGCAGAAGGAATCAGGAGGCAGAAACTGACCTCCATAGACTGAAGTAAGAGTAAGGAGAACCTGATGGGAGAGGACCCCCAGGGTGGAAATTAATAGGAAACTGGGTGATAGAGACAAAGGGGGAGGGGAAGGGAAGGGGAGCATTAACAAGAGATGGGTAAAGGAGGGAGGGCAAAAAGGAAAAAAGGGGGGCAACAGGCAGAGTGGAAACAAAATCTGGAAGGCCACTGTGTGAATGCTAGAAGGCTAGGAACAAGATTCCGGGCATAAGGGCCATCATGGCAGAGGCCAGCTTGGATATTGTGGCCATTATTTCATCATTGTGTACTGAGAACCATGACTGGGACATGACCATACCAGGCTATACTCTGTTCAGGAAGGACCAGGTGGGAAGGAAAGGAGGAGGTGTGGTGTTTATGAGGAAAGCATAAATGTAACAGAGATACAAGACATACAGGGGAGGCAGAGGTACTGTGGGTCAAGCCTGGAGATGGGGAATGGAGCCACTATCACATTGCAGTGATCTACAGACCTTCCAGCACAAGAGAGAATTACCAGTAGATAAGGTACTGGTGGAAGCCATTGGCAACATGACAGAAAAAGGGGAGGTGCTGCTGGTAGTGGACTTCAGCCGGCCGGATGTAGATTGGAGCCTCTCAGCTGTGGCTTCAGTTAGAAGCAGGGACATCCTGGACTCTCTGCAGATGGTGTTCCTTAGACAACTAGTCAGTGAACCTACTATGGGGCAATGCTGAACTGGTACTCACTAACAGGAACAGTATTGTAGACATCAAGGTGGGAGGCCACCTGGTGACCAGTGATCATTGTACAGTGTGGTTCAATATAAGGACAGCTGTGGAGTTGAACCACACAAGGGCAAGGGTCCTGGACTTCAGGAGGACAGATTTTATAAATATGGGTGAATGCCTCAGGGATGATCTGGCAGGGGGATGGCCCGAATGGGGTGGAGAAACAGTGGGCAAAGCTAAAAGGGGGCAAAGTAAAGGCATCAAACAACTGCATCAAACAAGTGAGCAAAAGCAAGAGGAAAAAGAGACCGCTATGGTTCTCAGAAAAGGTGGCTGAAAATTAAAGGTTAAAAGTGTAGCATTAAAGTGTAGCATTCAGAAGGCATAAGGAGGTGCAGAAGGAGGAAGAGGACAGGGTAGCGTGTCAGGTGAAACAAAGGAAAGCAGGGAAAGCAGTAAGGAGCACAAAGGTGCACACTGAAGAGAGGATAGCCCAGGAGGTAACAAATGAGGACAAGACATTTTTAAGGTATGTAAGTGAAAAGAGGAAGACTGGGGTGGGACTGTGAGGTTAAAAAGGAAAAAGCAGACATCCTGAACAAATACTTTTGTTTGATTTTCACAGAGGAAGGAGAAGGAGAGGGGCCACAAAAAAGTAACAACAGCTTTGGAGGAAGGCAGGTGGACACTAGTCCATTTTGGAGGAGAACGTCCTAAAGGGAGTTACTAATCTTATTTAATTTTATTTTAATTTATTTCAAAATTTTCCCAGGAAAGATGTACTGAGCTGAGAAACAGCTCATTTTCAGATGTGTCCTGGGGAGGGGTACAGGAGATGCATGCATAGCAAATGCAGTGTAATTAGAATAAACTGTATACAAATAATACATATATACAAAGTGAATAATCATGCATTGTTAACAAATAGTATGCATGACAATGTGCAAGCTGTAGTGAAGCGAACATTCCTAGGACGGGTTGGTATCAATCAATAGGAATGGAACCATAAGGGCAGTAGTTCTGTAAGACAAGTAGGGGTAGGTGAGAGAAAAGGAGCTGGTGGGGAGGGGCTTACAAGGAGGTATCCAGGAGGCACTAGCAGTTGTAGAGGAGAGGGCAAAGTGATAAGGCAAGAGAGGATAGCGGTATACAAGGGGTACCAGGAGGCAGTGGATAGGGTTGTGGATGAAAAGGGAAGGTAGAGTAGGGGTGTGGGAGGAGAGTGATGGAAACAGGAAAGTAGTGCAGAGGAGAAGGGTTGGGGAGAGATCAGGTAATCTGAAGGAGGACAAAGGAATGGGGCCAGAATGGGATGCATCCAAGGGTATTTAAGGAGCTCAGGGAGGTACTGGCTGCACCTCTGACAGTCCTATTTAACAGCTCACTGGAAAGAGAAGTGGTTCCAGGGCACTGAAGAAGGGCAGATGTAGTCCCACTGCACAAAAGTAGTAGCAGGGAGAAGGCTGGCAATTATAGGCCAGTCAACCTAACACAGGTGGTGGGAAAGTTAATGGAATCACTGCTGAAGGAAAGAATTGTGGAATATCTTGATTTTTTTTTTGTGTTATCTGTTTATGCTCCCCCGCTGCTTAGCCATCTACCTCTTCAGGCTGCCTAGGGCCCCCTACCAGCCAAGTCATCCCCTCCTGCAATCCTGCTGCTGATCCTGATTTTCCCTGTGCACCAGATGTGCCTGATGTACCCCTTCATTTAGGTGGGGCTCTCCTCCTCGGGCCGCAGCAGAGAGGAGAGAGAGACTGAGGTTCAACCTTGACCCAAGCATGGGGGCTACAGAGGCAGCCTGAGAGGGTAGTCTGTTGGGGCTTCATGGTGGAGGGGATCTGGCGACCATCATCTTGTTGACCAAGCAGCCATTTTCAGTGTTTTCCATCCCCCCACCCACAATATGGCCGCATGCATGCGGCATCCTGAAGTGATGCACTGTAGTGCATGGTCATCCATGTCGCAAAATGCACAGCCACTACAGGCCACAAGGAGCTGCTCAAGAATGATGCAGGCTTGTACTCCCCCAGGGAAGAGACCATCCAATGGACACTCCCAACCCTCCCTGCTGGTCTCTGGTCCTGCTGTCCTCGGCTCAGATGCGAACCCAGGTCACCAGCATGCCGAGCAATCCCCTACTACTCAGCACCACAGAACTGGCTTGAATATCTTGATTTTTTTATAAGACCCGAGGCAGCATGGGTTCACAGTGGGGAGGTCACATCAAATGAATCTGATAGATTTCTTTGAATGGGTGACAAAGGAATTCGATCAGCATGGAGCCATGGACGTCACCTACCTAGATTTCAGTAAGGTTTTCTACATTGTTCCATGAAGGAGACTAGTAAGCAAGCTGAGTACCTTAGGAATGGGTCCAAAGGTGGTAAACTGAATAAGAAATTGGTTTGGGGACAGGTGTCAGAGGGTGGTGGTAAATGGAATTCACTCTAAGGAAGGGAGGGCGGCCAGCGGGGTACATCAGGGATCACTGCTGGTACTGGTACTCTATAATGTCTTTAAAAGAGACATTGTACAGTAGAGAGTGGAAGGAATGATCTGCCCTTTGTGAATGACACCAAAATCTTCAATAGGGTGGACACTCCAGGGGTGGAGAGGATAAGCAGAGACCTGAGAAAACTAGAGGAGTGGTCAAGGGTATGGCAGCTGGGTTTCAATGCAAAAAGTGAAAAATAATGCGTTAGGGCAGAGAAACCCAGGAGTGAAGTACAAAATGGGTAGAGTGGTACTGATGACTACCAAGCAGGAAAGAGACCTGGAAGTAATCATATCTGATGACCTAAAGGTGTCCTGGCAAAGTGACAAGGCAGTTGGGACGGCTAGTAGGATGCTGGGGGAGGTGGTGTTGCCTCTATATAGATCAGTAATAAGGCCTTGCCTAGAGCACTATGTCCAGTTCTGGAGACCACATCTCTGGAAGGGCATAGACAGATTGGAGGAGGTCCTGAGGAGGGCAACTAAAATGGTGCAGGGTATGCATCAAAAGCCCTATGAGGAGAGATAAAAGGACCTCAATATGTACAACCTGAAAGGGGTGGGATATGCTAGAGACCTTTAAATACCTCACGGGGGGAATGAGGTACAGAAGGGAAGTATTTTTTCGGAAAAAGAAAGGTGCTCAAGAACAAGAGGACATGCTTTGAGATGGAGGGTGATAGATTCTGGAGAGTTGTGACTTCTTCACAGAAAGAGTGGTGGATTCCTGGAACAGCCTTCCAGTGGAGATGGCGGCAACAAAAACAGTGGTGGGGTTCAAGAATGCATGTGATGGGCACAAAGGAATCATACTGGAAAGAAAGGGAGGAGGAAGAAGAATGAGCTATAGATCAAGTAGTCTTTGGTAATAATGTAGGGAAAAATGGTCAGACTGAGTGGGCCAAGTGGTCCTTATCTGCCATCAGGTTCTGTGTTTCTACATTTCTATGTTAATGACGGATGTACTTATTTATTGCATTGCAGAGGCATTGTTATTGTGTATATATTTTTGCAGCCACCCTTCTGGGGCATTGATCCCCTCTGGGAGTGAATGTTTCATGCTGTGACTGCAGATCTCTTTGAATTCCTGAATGTGACCATTAATACTGCACTTAACAAAAGGCCCAAGAGCTCTATTTACTGCTGAGACAAAGGTATCTAAGAAGTTAACAGTCCTGTATTAACATCTAGCACTGACACTGAGGCCTGTGTACACCAATCTGTAAACTGGTTCATGTTTGATTCAGTGTTTAAATCTGAGTGCCTTGTTTCTCAGGTTCCTTAAGCCCTAATACAGGGGACAGTGGCTATGTTAACAAGTGTCAGTTCTTGCTGACTCAGAGAGGTAATGCTGGGAAATTTGTTGTCCACCTGAAAGTTGCATCTGTTGTCCTGCTGCCAGCAGTGCCTAGCTTCTGCTATTACAGGCATCAGTGCAATTCCGGCCTGCCAGTTCCAATGCCCCCCTCCCCCTCCGGGGCCTTGTTACACCAAGACTGTTTTTTTCCTACCATGCTGTTTGTCTCCCCAAGTCTGCCCACAGGCACCCCCTTAGCCCCATCACTGACCCTCGTATGGACTTATTTGTAATCCACAAATTACCCAGGACCACAACGTGGAGGGTGGCCAGCTGTGTCCGTTGTGCAAGAGCCAGCAGGGGTGCCAGCCTGGATTTTTTCTCCAACCTCCATTTTCTACCTGGGGTGCCACTGTGCTCCTCCCCTTGATACCCCCATCTGTGCTACTGAGTGGTCTCCACCAGCGGCAGTCATACAGTGAGATCTGTTCCCCCCCCTCCTCCAAGGTAGGCGAACAATCCTTTAGATGTTCATTCCTTCCTCCTCAGCTGGCCTACGATGATCCATGCTCATTCCTGAACCTGGGCCGCCAGTGTAGTAAACAATAACATTACTGCTGTGCTACAGGGCCAGCTGATGTCAAGTCTGTTAATGTAGCTCAATCAGTTCAGTTATCCCTGAGCGCTAGAAGGTCTTAGGGTTCTCTCAATTTCCCAGGTGTGGGCACCACACTATTGTTATTACTATGTTTTCCTTCTTCCGGTGAACCAAAAATCCCTGGCTGACCCCTTTGGTAAAGGGATGCATCCCCCGAGGGCTCTTGTATAGCACAATGCACTGCTTGACACTCCAACCCGGTAGGCACCCCATTACGATATCTGCCAGTCACTGGTGGAACCCCTGCAGGAAAGTGAAGATCAAATCTACAGTCACTGATGGGACTTCTGCAGGTAAGGTGGGACTCTATCCACCAATTGTCAGACACCAGCAGACAGTGAGCTTTTCACTAGATATACTAATCTGGTTTGTTCAGACCAACTCCAGCAGTCTCCTCTTTTAACTCTTCATGGGCCAGACACTCCATTTTCCCTGTGATGACCTCCACTCCAGTGCTCTCTGAAGCTCCACAAGCCTCTGCTCAAAGACCATCCAGCTCCCACTTATTGCTTAGCCACAGGGGGTAGTAGAGATCAACATGCTTTTGCCCTTCCTCTTTGACTAGAGAGATGGATGCCCTTCACCAGTCCAGTCAGCAACACTATTCAGGGTTTATATATTCCACTCTAAATTGTCTTTGCTTAAAGCAGTGAACTTCTAAGGGTGGCATAAGCTACCATTTCTTTAGATTCTATCCTGCAGTTCAATCTTGCTTCCTTCATTTTAGATGTGATAGCAGCAGTGTGTGTGTGTGTGTGTTTTGCTTTATGCCATCAGTGGGAATTATTTACAACAGGGGTATATATACACCCTGGCTAGGAGCTGACTCATACAGTTACTGTATAGCTGTTTTTCTTTAAAAAACATTTTATGAATATTACCTAAGAAAAGGCATGCTACAGAAACAATAACAAGACATAGACAAGGGTTCGTATTACCAACCATACATATCTAAGAATGTTTGCATAGTATAGACATGATTGACACATGTATCATATCAGGTAGTAAGTATATGTGTCAACATACAATGAATTTACCAAACGAGAAAACAAAGTGCATTCAATAGGTACCACTAATTACCATCATTATTACCTAAGACTATGTTATATATTGCCCCTCCCAAACATTGGATGAATAGACCAGTCCTGTTTGCATGCTTGCTGATATGTTTTCAAAGTGTAATGAGTTTAGCATGACAGACCTTACCATTCAGTATATGTAATCTTAGTTGTATTTTTCCAGTCTTTTGGGACTATTTTTTTAACACACATTGCTGTTACGAATATCCAATGTTTCATTATTCTATTCATTTCAAGAGGAATTTTTTCAATCAAGCAAACCTCAGCACTGAATACATTTATTTTATTTATTTAGTTTTTGTTGACCGGGTAAGTGCACTAGACAAATCCTGCCTATTTTCAGGCACGACCGGGGGAGGGGGATACAGATGAATGCCAACTGACCTTGAACCAGATTAAGCTGTTGGTGGTATTTTTAGTGAATGAGAGAAATTTGGCCAGGACACCAGGAAAATTAGCCTACTGTTTTCAATAAGTGCCATGGGATCTTTAACATCCACCTGAACTACCACCAATCCAGGCAGATGGGACCTCAGTTTAACGTCTCATCCGAAAGACGGCACCTCAGAACTGCAGCAACCCTCTCATGCTGCACTACAGTGTCAGTACTGGGACATTAACCCAAGTGCCAGATGTGGGAACTGAACCCACAGCCCTCTAATCTCCCCACCTCAGAGGCAAGTGTACTATCTACTGAGCCACTGACACTGCACATCACCCAAGTTCAACTTAATGGTAACATTTTCTTTATTGTTGTCCCACAGTGGTCTTCCCTTTGGATATTCCCCAGAATATGTGTTTAACACTCCCACTATGACCTTTGCATCTATAATATAGATCCCTTGTACTCATATTGGTCCCTATGCACTATCGCAAGCCGAGTACATATGATAGGCATATACCTGGACTGCACACATCCACACCTGTGGACAAGCATGTGAGGCATAGCATTCACCATTGATGGCCACCACAGGGCACCTGTCCAAGACACTCCCCCCCCCCCAGTGTGTTGGTGTGCAGAGTCATATTGATGAACACAGTTGGGCATCTAGTCAGATGGCTGTCCTGGTCCAATAGTGGATTCCTGCTCTGTATGGAGCAGTAGATTGTGGTACACTGTATATCCCAGAAATGTTAGAAACAAGTGTAATTGCCGAGGACTCCCACTCAGCCTTCTCTGCTGGATCAGAGGGCTGAGGCAGTATAATGGGTGTTCTGGTCCCACTGCGGCTGGTGGGTAATTTTCATGGTGGATATACAACAGGTACAGCAGGGTCCCTGACTGCGTAGCTTTAGCCCCTCGCCCAGTACTCCATGCCTTAATGAATGGCACAGAGTGCTGTCATGCTCTAGCCACTATCCTGGCCAGTCCACGTACATAACTGCATAAACTGTCAGGGATCAAGTCCAGAAGGGGCGCACCCCATTGGTACATGACTCAGGGGTCCAAGGGCCCACACTATGCAGCTCACTAACATAGGGTTGCCTGTGTGAGAAAGCAGTAAGGAGGACAGGGAAGGTTCTGGACAAGTATGGGTTGTTTGTTGGGTATATAATGTACCATAAAGAGTGTTGCTCTAACTGAGACTCCACTTCCTGGGGCCTTTA
Organism: Neoceratodus forsteri; assembly: GCA_016271365.2. NCBI lineage: Eukaryota > Metazoa > Chordata > Ceratodontiformes > Ceratodontidae > Neoceratodus > Neoceratodus forsteri. The sequence goes on along the minus strand of CM057455.1, from coordinate 757,447,023 downwards.
AGTTGTAAATAGTCTTGTATCTGCTGCATCTCAACTTGTACCTATTGTACTGCTCTTAGTTTCTACATGTGTTATTCTGTTGTGTATATACTGTACAAAATTATGCCTTACCTGACCTGTAAACTGTTTTAATCTGTATCATGTTGTCCTATGTACTTAAATCTGTAATTCCTGTACTCTCAGTGGGTATTACCTGAAAATAGGCAATTGTCTTGTCTAGTGTACTTACCTGGTCAACAAAGCTAAATAAATAAATACTGGGATGTATAGGGAGAAGCATCACCAGTAGAAAACAGGAAGTTGTTATCCCTCTGTACAGACAGTTGGTGAGACCCCAAGTACTGCATGCAGTTCTGGAGACCCCATCTCCGCAAAGACATAGACAGGATGGAGGCAATCCAGAGGAGGGCAACTAAAGTGGTGCAGGGTCTGCAACAGAAGCTATACAAAGAGAGACTATAGGAGCTTAATATGTGTACCCTTGAGGAAAGGAGGGAAAGGGGGGCATGATAAAAACTTTCATGTACAAAGTCCAGGAGAGTAGCATCTATCAGAAAAGAGATGTACAAGAACAAGGGACACAATTTGAAGATAGGCGGGACAGCCAGAGCAATGTGAGAAAATATTCTTTCACAGAGAGGGTGGTGGACACATGGAACAGCCTCCCTGTGGAGGTTGTGGGGTCAAAAACAGTGGGGGAATTCAAGAATGCATGGGACAGACATAAGGCAATTCTGGTGGGAGGTAGGAAGAAGTAGGCTGTTGATTAACTAGGATCTGCAGCTTATCCAATAGGTAGGGAAACGGGCTGACTAGGTAGGCCATGCGGTCCTCATCTGCCATCAAAGTCAATGTTTCTATGTGCCGCTTATGGGCTAATTATGCTTGTTCTTTTTAACAGGAGCCACAGAAACACAAAATTTGTTAGTAGTAAAGAACTGCTTGGCCCACCCAGACTGCCCATATGGCCCCTGCCTAGTCTGTCTCCACTAACCCTAACTGGTCTCTGGCGACCCTCCCTCCTCCCTGCCTATTTACTAATATTACCCTGTTTATATCTAACTAGAGATGTTGCAAAGTTTTAATTTACTGTGAGTTAAGGCAAATTCAACAAATTGGCCTTTGTGAATAAATTGTGGATTATTTGGGAGGGCTTTAAACCTGAGGTTCAATGGGTGGAGCAACTATGTCACTCCCCCATCAGGCTTATAAGGTCACTCATCCTGGGGCTTTACAGGATTCATTTCTTGTTTTGGCCAGAGGCGCCTTATCTCCTTCTCTTGGACCTGTTTCTCCTGCCTCTCAGCATTGGTGCTGTCCCATGGTGCCTCCAGCTGTTGGTTACTGCCCACCTGACTTTATTCTTCAACTGCTCGTTCAGTGGCTGTTTTGTGTGCTATGACTGACTTGAACCTATTCATACCAGCTAACCCTTTACTTTCTTATCCTGGCCTCCAGTAGTGGTGAGTTCTTTTGGTGATCCACATCCTCTGATCTCCGGCATTGTTCCAGCTGCTTCATTCACGGCCCACACTGGCTGCTCCGTTCTCGGGTTCTGTGCTGGTTCCTCCACTCTCTAGCCCCATTCCAGTCACACCACTCCCAGGCCTTGATCTGGCCCCTTCATTCTCCAGTCCCGATCCAGCTGCTCCCTTTTCTGGCCCTGTTCCAGATGCTTTCCCTGCATCTTACCACCTTTCTTCTTCTTCAAGTACTGCCTGCCAGTAGGCTCTACGTTCAGTGTACTCTGTTCTGTTGAGTGTTGTATCCTCTGTTAACATACTGCGCTCAGGGCCCAGGTCAAGACATAATGAATAAATAAATACATCTTGGGCTACACCGTAACATTTTTTTCCACAACCGCCAACTCTCCAGAAGCAGCTTCCACCATAGTCCGGTTGGGGAGAGCAGCAGGCTCCTCCATACAGGATGCCTTTCTCGCATGCAAATGGAGGTTGTTCCTCTTGAAATACTGGGGACAATGTGGATGCTTCTGCCCTCTTACCATTTGTTTGATCGTGATGACACTGTCAGGCTCTTACCATGGTTCTGTTGCCTCATGTCAATGTTCCAGCAGTTGCCTCCTTCTTTTCATAGCAAAAAAAAATTTAAAATGTTTTGTTCATGCGGCTCTAGTCAGCCTCAATTCTGCTCATGTTTAATCCATTTTCTCTTCCGCTCATTCCTTCTTTGTTTTACATGGATTTTCTTTCCACCTGAGACAGGCCTGCAGGCAGGCTCTGGTCCTCTCTCAGAGAGCTTCTCTGACCTTTGCATTTTGGGGTTTTTCCTATCCTGCTCTCCTTGGGTCCTACATTACCCCATACCTCGTCTAGATTCCTATCTCACTTCCCATGTCATTGCTCAAGGTGTGACCATGTAGCGCTTTCTTAAATTTGCATTTCCTATGTCTATTCCTCTTGGGCTACCACCAAACATATCTAGCCTACTACTGCCCTGGACTCCTCTTTCTCTGTCAATTCCCCTCTCTCCCTCACAGCTGCTCTCATGCAGTTTTCATCCCACACCGGCCTTCAAGGATTCACTCCACTCAAGACTTACAATTGATATTTCTTTTGGGCATAGCCCAACCTGTAGCATCCCGGTGGTTTTCCAAGGCTCCCTATCTTCGACTCTCTTTACCACCCACGTCGACTCTGCTCCCTCCATCTGCCTCCTCCTGCTCATCTGTTCTATCTTGGCACTTCATCTCCTTTCAAACACTCATTCTGGCATGCTTTGGGGTGCACTCGTTCTCTCCCTCTCTTCAGCTGCCATTGCCGCTTGTTCTGCCGTCTACTTAATTTGGCTGTCTCTAGCTGCATCAGTCTGGCCTGCACTCGATATGTCTTTGGGCATCCCTATCATGACTCATATGCCTTATCTGACTTTACATACTGCAGTTCTCATCCTGTACCGGCCGTCAAGGATTCACTCCAAACAAGGCCTGCATTCGATAATTCTTGGGCATGAATCATATGCCACCTCATCGAACCGTGGCCCTCCTGCCACGTTCATCAAGTTCCTGACTCCAGTCATCATTTGGGCATACCTATCATGAATCATATGCCACCTCATTGAACCGTGGCCCTCCTGCTACATTCATCAAGTTCCTGTCTCTGGGCATCGTTCTCACCTTCATTCAAGTTCATTTTCGAGTTCATTTCCTGTCTCCTCTTCCTCAGTCTTCTCATATTGGACTGCTGCACTCCTGCAGCAATCATCATCATCCATCTGCATCTTTCTCAGTCTTCTCGAGAGCATATCTGGATATCCCTTCCTCCTGTCACTTCTACATGGATCTGCTCCTTCCCATCGCCTACTCGACCATTCCCTTCTCAGATCCCTGCGCTCATATTCCTTCTTCCATCTGTGCTTTCTTTTTGGAGTTTTCCCTATCCGTCATCATCCTCCCTACTCATCTCCTTCTCTTTAGAATCCTACTCTTTAGCGACATATGTCCTAAAGTGGTTTCTAAGTTTGCCATAACAAACAGGAGTAGTAACCAGTAGGAGTTGTAAATCAATCTCCTACAATTCAAACTGCCAAAAGTGCTGTTTTCCATGAAAAAATTTTTATTTCTGTGCTCTACTTCATTTGCATATCCCTGCCCTTTTTTCTCAGTACTGCAACCCTCAACTGTGACATCATGCAACGGAAACAAAGTTTGAAACAGAGACCTCTATTGGTCAGTCTTGGTATTGTAGGCATCCTTTTTCTTTCAGAGTTTTAGACTCCTAGCATGAGCTTGACACCAAATAAAAATAAAAGTATTCTGACCCATAATTACACTCCTGAACTACTTACAGTCATTCAGGTCCTATAACATAAACATAGAAACGTATCACCATCCTCCCACATTTTGACAGGAGCTGTCACTTCAGACCTGTCACTTCACCAGCAGTTAGTAAATGTCAAACATCTACACAGACTGGTAAATAATATTTTTGGCCTATCTGAATCACAAAAACATTTTCCAGAAACTTTTCTACAGACTGTACTGCTATAAACACTACCAAAATAGACTGCACTTCGATTAGGGAGACAGAAAAATCATCTGTTTCTGTGGTCACTGCAGAAACAGGAGACTATATCTCTCAGTAAAGAAATGTTGTCAGATAGATCCTATATGGGTGTCAGCGTGGCTCAGTTGGTAGCACATCTGCCTCTGGACCAGAAGGTCATGGGTTCTCATCCCATACCAGGATTGGACTTGTACCTAAAAATCGCTGGCATCAGAGTGCAGTATTGGGGGGGTGCTGTACTGCTGGGGTGTGCTGTCCTTCAGACGAGACGTTAAACCAAGGTCCCTTCTGCCCATCCTGGTGTTGTCCTGGTGAGTGTCCAGGTGGAAGTAAAAGAACCCAGGGCACTCTTTGCAAAGAATAGGGAACATTCCCGGTGTCCTGGCCAACATTCCCCTTCCCATAAACCGGTTCATGCAATTATCCAGGCTGTGTGTGGGTGATGATGTGCGATATGGCCACCACCACACATTCAGTCACTTCACTACCAGTCTAGCATTGCTTGTAAAGTGCTTTGGATGTATGAAAAGCGCTATATAAATGCTGATTCTTCTTCTTCTTCTATATGCACACTGCCTTGTTTTAAAAATAAACATATGAGCACTTTTATTGTTGAAGCCACTACAGAAATATGAGTCTGCATCTCACAGTAAGGAAATTGAAAAACAACTTCTTGTTGTACCCACAATGCCTTGCTACATATATGCCTACTGTGTGCCCTCTACCCCAGAACACATCTGGAAATGAGCGTATTTGCTCAGTATATCTTTTCTGGTGAAACATGTGTTCATTATGTCTTTTCTTGTGAAGTTTTCAAATAAATAAATGTTTCTATGTATTAAGTGCTATACTGCAGTCACCACTACCAAAATAAGTGACTGTACCTCTGAGTAACAAACATTTAAGCCAATTTAACATTTTCCCAGAATTCCTTGTTGCTGTATGCAAAATATTAGTTCCCTTGCATAACATCATTCTAGGGGTGTGGCCACACACAGAAAATTGGAGGTGGGCAGAAACATAGTGCTGCTAAAACATAAACAAAATGACAATGACAGAGTTTTTACAAAACAAACTGTAGCTTCAACGTCTGAAGCATGGCAGCAATGGTATACCATGCGAAAAAGGCATCTGCGAAACCTTAAAAAATCACTTTAAATCAAACGTCATCAACCTGGAGGGAAGGCAACCTAGGCCTTGAATCCCAAGAGTTTCCTCTTCAAAGGGGGTTTTTCCTCTCTTCCGTGCCATGGTCATAATATTAGTTAGAGCTAGTACTTTCTTAGGTTAATTACTTAAGTTCCACTGTTAGAGGTGGATGGTGGCCCTGGCTTTCCCATCTCTCCTTAGGAAGTTGGCCCTTATCATCTTCTCAGAATTCATTCATTAGTCATCCTCGCCTCTCGATGCTCGACACCCAACTGGATATTCTCTTTGGGCTTCTTCCTAAGCTACCATTAGCTGATGCAATCATTCCTGCAGCACCTGTAGGGGGGGAACCCTCCTCTCTAGGGTTCCTTGCATCGCACCCTTACAGGGTGGTATATCCATGGATAGCAAGGTGGAAAGCCACAAAAGTAAATCAGCTCACACAAGCATCATTTCATCTCATCTAGTTGTGTAAGCACATTGAATGGGAGGGCTTTAAGCCTGAGGTTCAATGGGCAGAGCAACTACGTCACTCCCTCATCAGGCTTATAAGGTCACTCATCCTGGGGCTTTACAGGATTCATTTCTTGTTGCCCACTATCCACCCTCCTCCTCCAGTGGCTCTTCTCACTTACCCATGGGCTTCTTCCTAAGCTACATTTAGCTGACATAATCATTCCCGCACCTGCAGGGGAACCCTCCTCTAGGGTTCCTTGTGTCGCACCCTACAGGGTGGTATATCCCATGGATAAAGAGGCGGATAGCCACCAAAGTAAATCAACTCACACAAGCATCATCTCATCTCATCTAGTTGCGTAAGCACATTGAACTATTTATTAGAAAATGCCTTTGGCAACTTCACTTGTAACTTCACCCTTGGGGTACACCAAGACAAAGTTGGGTCACAGTGAGGCTACTGATACACAAATGTCTCAAGCTCAGCAGTCCCTAACCACCCCACTCCACAGCAGCCTGAAGACCCTTTGCCTCACCCCCATGGTACCACCATCATAGGCTGCATCCATTCATCAGTGTCAGTCAGGAGCAGTTCTAACATTTTCTGATCTGTAGGTGATCCAGTTACAGTTTCATTGCCAGTGTGGCATGCTGGCAAATACCCAGAGTGTTGCTACCACTGCAGGTTTTTTTATTTAAAAGCTTACAATTTACAGGATAAGTTCCATGAGAAACTAGTCGTTTACAGAATGTCCCAAGTTATAAAATACAAACTAACAAATGACTTATAACAATTGGATACATCAAGGACAATTTCATGAACAAGGTTCAATATTCCATGGTATCAATAAATACAACAGTGAAGAGTATAACAATTTTAACATATACAACCAAATAAAACGAGTACAAGTGGGTCGTTCTTGCAAAATAAACTTCTTCAAGTTTTGTTTAAAAATATTCAAAGAGGAAGAATTCCATATCAGAGGGGATTTTTCCAGGAAGAGGGCTTCATATGAAAAACTATTCCAAAATGAGTTTCAAATCTCTGTTGGGCTTAGTGCAATGTTTCTCCTGGCCACAGTCGAATATTGCCCCAGGTTCCTGTGCCCAGACTGCTCCAATGCACAGCTAGAGCTACAAGCTGATATCCATACTGAGATGTATGTATGGGGATGCTGAGTGCAGCAGGGTAAAGATTATCATGTGTTACACAGTCCCATAAAGTTCAGGAGTGGCACAGTGGAGAAGTATGTTTGTGAGGGTATCTTCCATTTGGAACAGACATGCGACATCAACCATCTAAATCACGCTCTCCACAAAATAGAATGGCAGTACACCAAAGCCAGCATTTCAGTGGTTGCTGCATTCACTTCCCATAGCAATATCATGATTGGGTGGGTATTTGGCATGACACTTAAAAAACATGATGTACAGTGTAGACTGGACCTTTCTAGGTGCTGGGCTGCCAAACAGCTGGACTTGACATGGTACAACCATTTGGGTAGCACTGACTCAAGGGATTCATGGATGCTGCTCAAAGGAAAGCAGTGATTTAGGGTGTTTCTTTCTTTGGAGTCACTTGAAGTTTTTTATTTTTGTGTAAGATATACAGACATACCACTGCATTTCTTACATTAGTATAAAGCAGTCATGTTAACTTTATAGTCCCCCCTAGCAGCCAAATAATTTCACTTGTACAAGAGACCTGATATAACTTTCTGTCAAACTCAACACTCTTGTTGAGGAATGGAAACCTATCATCCCGATCAGGCTCAGTGCCACCACCACCACCACCAGCAGCCACGGGGACACCAGCAACCTCCTCCTCGACCACTATTCTTGAGCCACAGATTTTGCCACTTCTCAGACTGATCCTCTTTTGTTGTTACCTCCCCAGCACCCACAAGCATGGATGCCACAGATGTGGCAGAGAATAATTTGGCAACACTAAATGCCACTTCCAGTTCACCAGCTACTTCTGGCCCCAGAGCCCATGGATGAAGCTACTGCAGAGGTAGTTTTTTAGGTGCAACATCCTCTTGCCGCACAGAACTGATGCATTTCATGGCCGCCTCACTGGCACCTCTCCTTTTACTTGATCATCTCTTTCCAGTCATTTTATGTATTTAGATTCTTAATGTTGCAAGGAAAAAAGAATAAATGCTGCTTTAAAACTAAAAACCAACAGTAGCTGACAACACCTCACCAGAGGGATCAGCAGCGTGATATGAATCTAAACAGAACAGTTTACTGAGCTGAACAGCAGCTACAGTAAGACCATGCCAAAAGGTTTCTTTTGATATTTTTTACACAAAGGGATTAATAAGACACAGATGACAGCAGTAATTCTAAACAAGTTACTGTAAATAATACCATTACTTCAAGAACTAAACGAAAGAACCACAATTAGGATAGAAACAGACTAACAAATAATTCATTTAACCACACAGAACTGTACTTCTGGAATAAAATAACAAGTCACAGACCACAGACAAAAATTATTAAGAGGAAAGACTGAAGAAAACAAATCAGACTAGTGCTCACAGGGCTGCATTTCTTTCTAGCTGAACATCCCTTCCCCACGCAGCACTGCTTCACTGGGCAAAACAAACCACTACTTTTAACTATATAAATTGCAAAATTATGAACAAACACAATAAGCTAGCTGCACAAGGCACTCTAGATATTTTTTTGTGAGCAGTCTGGCTCAAAATACTCCAGTTTCGCAGTAGTTTTAAAGGCTTTGTTCAGACAAGGAGGGACAGACTTCCCTCCAACTCTCACTTCATAAGACTGCACTGAACGCATGGCACGTAGTTCATTTCAGTACCATGTGACCTCCAATCCCATGATACACTGCAAGCTTCACCTGTGAGCCCAACTTCGCCGGTGAGGTTACCAAATTTGACATTCATGAAGTTAGCCCTGTATTGTGAATTGAACCTTCGCAGGGTGGATTAATTTAGTGAATTGCAGCAATTCAGCAACACCCATGATGCAAAGTTAGCCAGCTTTGCACACCTCTGTATCCAATGCATGCTTAAAGCCTACTGTTTCACCTCCACCACTTCCACTGGCAGTCTATTCCAGGTGTCTACCACTCTTTCAGTAAAGTAGTACTTCCTCACATCTCTCAAACTCCCCCTCCAGCTTCATTGCATGCCCTCTGGTCCTGGTGCTCATCCTCATATGAATGAGACTTCCCTCCTGCACCCTGTTCACCCCATGAGGTACTTGGAGGGCTCTGCGATGTCCCCCCCCCTTCTCTCTTCCAGGGTATAAATGTTGAAATCCTCAAGTCTTTTTCACCCCTAGGGATTTTGGTGCAACCCCTGCATCATTTTAGTCACCCTCTTCTGGATTATCTCTACCCTGTGTATGTTCATTCTGAGGTGCAGCCTCCAAACTAGATACGAGTGAGCAATACAGTGGCAACACCACTTGTCTCCTCCTGCTGAAGATACCTCTCTTTGTGCATCCCAGCATCCCACTGGCCCTACCCACTGCTTTGTCACACTGCCCTGCCACTTTGAGGTTATCAGATATGATAACCTCAAGGTCCTTTCCCTGATTAGCGACTCTCAGTACCTCCCCCACATCCTATACTCAGCTCCTGGTTTCCTATGCACTAGGTGCATGATATTGCACTTTTTGGGCAACTGCCAAGCTCTCGACCACTCCTTGAGTTTCCCAAGATCCCAATGCATTATTTCTACCCTCTCCTGATTGTCCACCCCATTACAGATGTTGGTGTCATCTGCAAAAAGGCATACCTCCCCTTTCAGTTCTTCTGCAATGTCTTTTATGAAAACATTGAAAAGGACTAGTCCCAGTACTGAACCCTGCGGCACCCTGCTGGTCACTCTCCCATCATTAGAGTGAGTGCCATTAACCACCACCTTGTGCCCCCTATCTGTTAACCAGTTACTAACCCAAGCTACCTCTCTGGATGCCATTCCTAGGCTGCTCAATTTCTTTATCAGTCTCCTGTGTGGCACAGTGTACAAGGCCTTGCCAAAGTCCAGATAGGCCACATCCACTGCTCTATCCTGGTTTATTTCCCTTGTCACCAGCCAAATAAATCAATTGGATTCATCTGGCTCCACCCCCACCCCCCATGAATCAATGCTGTCTTTGGTCTTGCAGTCCATTGGATTTAAGATGGTCTACCAACCTTACCTTTTGCAGTATTTCCATTAGTTTCTCCACCACTGAGGTGAGACTGACCAGACTGACCGGCCTATAGTTGCTAGCCTCTTCCCTGCAGCCACTCTTATGTAGAGGGAACATGTCTGCCCTCTTCCAGAAGAATGCCTGATTCCGTTGAGCTGTTGAATGAGTCCAACACTAGGGCAGTTAACACTCCCTGACTTCTTTTAGCTCCCTTGGGTGTATCCCATCCAGTCCCATAGCCTTGTCCACTTTCAGAGCTGCAAGTCCCTTCAAGACTCTTTCCTTTGAAAATGGATTTGTGACTGCCTCCTCCTTTGCTCCTGCTGCTTCCTGGTGGAGGGCCTTGTGTTTGTTGCAGACTGGCTGGTACAGTCCTCAACTGGTTTAAATTGTTCTTCATTGGCAGGATGCGGTGACTTTTTCTCGACATCTCTGCCCCTGCCATGTGGGGTCCTGCAAGGCTCCATTTTGTGCCCCATGCTGTTCGCAGTGTATATGCTACTGCTAGGGGACATTATAAGATGGTATGAGTTGAGTTTTCACTGCTATGCAGATGATACTCAGCTATATAGGTGGTGTAGCACAGTGGTTTAAGGCTCTGAGATGCAAATCAGGAGACCTAGGTTTGAAACACACAGCCCCCACGTGCATACTATGTGACCCTGAGCAAGTCACTTAACTTCCCTGTGCTTCCAGGTTGCACCTGTAAACAAGCTTTCAGCTTAGTGTGCCACTCCTGGTTAAACAATAAAAAAAAAATCTATCTTTTGCTCCCGAACAGTGGGAGGCGGTCATGGTGTTTAATCAGTGCCTTGCCGAGATCCAAGACTGAATGAGGGCCAACTGGTTGAGGCTAAATCTGGATAAGACTGAAGTGTTAGTGGTGAAATCTGGTCACCTGGGGGCGAGTGTGCAATCTGGTTGAGACTCCAAGCTTAGGCTGGGAGATTCCTAGTTGCTCACTTCTGTCGGGGTGAGGAATCTTGGCGTTGTCCTGGACTGTGGTCCAACACTTAAATCTCAGGTATTGGCCATAGTCCAGAGAACTTTTTACCATCTGAGAAACATCACCAGGATTAAACACCTGATACCCCTGGGTGAACTGCCATCACTGGTCCATGCCTTTGTGATGTTGTGGCTCGATTACTGCAATGCCCTTTACCTGGGGCTATCGAGGGTTGACATTCACCACCTGCAGTTGGTGTAGAATGCGGCAGCCAGGTTATTGACTGGTCTGTCAAGATCATGTCACATTACACCTGTGCTGCTTTCTCTGCACTGGCTGCCTGTTAGGTGGCAGATCACATTCAAGGTTGGTTTGCTGATCTATAAGGCCCTGCATGGTCCAGGGCCCGGCTACCTGCAAGATCTCCTTTTCATATTAAATAAGCTTTATTGAAGTCAGAAAAAACATTACAACAGACAGATGCAAGTGGCAAGTCTTAGTATACAATAGAAAGGACTAGGTCTGAAGGTAAACAGGAAAATACATTTTATATTATAACCATAACACCCCCTATTCCCCTCCCCCACCCATATCCTCCACCCTCCCATCACTGGAGGATACACAGGATGCCCCTAACTGGGGTTTCATATAAGAGGAGAAAGAGGCCAAGTGTCATCCATCCAATAAGCACTGAGGGACCTAAAAAAGACCCTAAAAAAGGTGTGGTCAAGGTATATTCAAAGTGTCAATAGGACCTACAGTATAGAGGTTCCCAGATTCGGGAATACTTGGATGAGTTACCTGTCAAATTAGCAATGAGGTGCTCAGCTTGCAGGGCAAACAATATGTCCCTAAGCCATTAGAGGAATTGGGGTACACACTGATCAAGCCAGTGCCGAATGACTTTTTTAGCACAGGCTGAGATCAAGGCCATGTGCAGCTGCTGGTTTCCAAGGAGGCCATCCTTGTAATCTCCCAAAATACAGATTTCAGGTGAAAAGGCATCAGATAGCCCCAGTAGGGGATCCAGCCATGCACGGATAGATTCCCAGAAGGGAACTATCTTCTCACAGGACCACAAAATATGAAGTAGGGTGCCCCATTCTTTGCCACATATCGAACAGGAATCCATAGATAGTCTACCCATGTTATATCATTTAACTGGGGAATAAAGGTCATGTCTAATTTTAAATTGCATAAGTACAGTAATCTGGGTAACACGTTCATTTGATTATATTAAGTCTGCCCACAGGAGAGAGAGGCAATAAGGACCAGCAGTCCAGGTCCACTTTAAGGTGGGCCCACTGTCACATCTAAGTTATATCGGTGCATTTTAAGAGGTGAAGTACTAAGATAAATTCAAGTACTTCAGTTTATCCTCACCCAGACCAGGCCCAGATGTGCAATGTCCATCCTAATGCGACATTATTGAGAGGCATGGCCTCTGTTTTAGTCAAATTTAATTTATAGTTGGAGATGGCACTGAAGTGAGATATGACCTGTAGAGCAGCAGACAGAGATGTAGCTGGGGAGGAAATATGTAATAAAATATCATCTGCATATACGGATAACTTATATGCTCTTTGACCAACAGAAATACAAGAAACCTGAGGAGAGAGGTTGATCTTGCAGATGAGGGGTTCCAAAAATAGGTTGACTAAATAAGGGGAAAGAGGACATCACTGGCTGGTGCCCTGATGAAGAGGGAAAGCTGATGATAAAACACCATTACAGAGTATTCTGGTGGATGGGGAGGAGTAGAGCACCCTGACCCACTGGATAAACTCTGAAGGAATATGGTATTTGGGAAGTAGGGCAAACAAATAATCCCAGGAGACCCAATCGAAGCTTTCTCGCATCCAGGAACACCAGTACTGTGGAGTGGAGGAATCCTGGACATAGAAAGGAGGTAGGATAACTTCCAGAGGTGGTCTGCTGAGAGCTTCCCCAACAAAGGCAACCTGTTCTTTGATGATAAGAGAGTCCATACGAGTCCCAACTGACAGGCCAATATTTTGAGAATTTTAATATCGACATTAATAAGTGAGATTGACCTATAGCTGGCGATAAAGCAGGAATCCCAATCAGATTTGGGAAGAACTACAATGGTTGCTGCTGTAAGGGAGGCATCAGACAGGCCAGCTCGGAAAACATGGTTATAGGTATCAAAGAGGATAGGGGCTACCTGAGGTTTGCAAGCTTTATAGAAATTAGTGGTAAACCTGTCCAGGCGGGAGACTTATCAGAAGCTAGGGAGTCTATAGCCTGGGAGACCTCAGCTAAGAATATCGGGCCTACAAGGAGGCCAACTGTGAGTCGGTCAGCTGCAGAAAGGGTATGTCCTCAAGAAGTCCTCAAAACAGTCAAGATCCAAGGAGAGGAGAAAGCAGGCATACAATTGTCGGTAACAGGTTTTGAAGGCGACTATGTCTTAGAGGAAGTAAGAAGGGATCCAGTGTCTGCATGGATAGAGGTAACAATCTTATCTGTGGCTTGGGAATGCAACTGTAGGGCCAATAACTTCCCAGCTTTTTCCCCTTGATCAAAGTATCATACTTTAGTGGGCAGTAGCAGCTGCTCCACTTTTCCCCCAGGAGGGTGTTATACTGAAAGTGGAGTCCATCTAGTTGCTCCCACTCTGACTGTGGAAAATTCTGTGAGACACACCCGTCTAGAGCTTGTATATGGGTCAATAACGAGGATAAAGTAGCTATGGTCTGTTTTTTCCATCTGGTCGACAACCGTATCAATTATCACAGAAGGGCACATTTTTAGGCTCCCCATAATATATCCAGGGTAGGCACAGAGGCTGAATTTAACTCCATAAAGGAAGCAATGAAGGACTGAATATGTTTCAGGAGGTTCTCTGACTTAAGTAACTGATTGCTAGGATCTACATTTTATCTCTGGATAAGGTGGGAGATGAGACTCAACCAAAGAAGGGCAGGGCAATGATCAGAAATAAGATTAGCCAAATAATGACTCAAATGGACCCCGAGTAGGCATACCACCCCTATTAAAAAGTAGAGCAAATGGGAGAAAGAGTTATGCGGCATGGAGTAAAAGAAAAACTCTCAGCTATCTGGATTTAATGTCCTCCATGGATCTAAGAGGCCCACTGAGTCCATCAAGTCTCAGATGGCCAATTAGGTGGAGAGAGTGCTTGGCGAACCCTACCAGTCCTGTCAAAGTTATTACACAAAACCAGGTTCCAGTCTCCCCAATATAATAGGAAGGGAGGTCCAGGAAGCCAAGGTAGAGGCTAAGGTGGTAAAGAAGTGGGGATCCTCAATGTTAGGGCCGTACACCACCCCCAGTATCACTTCCCTGTGCCTATGTAGGGCTCAGAGAATAATGAAGCGTCCCTGGGGGTCTGCCACCTCTTGAAGTAGGCAGAAGGGGGTTCTCTGGGCTATGAGAATAGCCACGCCTTTTTTATGGGAATCTGAGCCAGCTCCAAACGCCTGTCCCACCAGGAGCACCATTAAAAGGAGAACCTGGGATGGACTGGTTGGGTTTCCTGTAGGAAAGCTACATCTACTTGTAGCCTGTTTATGTGGAGTAGTATCTTGGCCCATTTAGTGGGAGACTGAGCCCTTTAACATTCTAGATACAGAAGTGTAGTTCACCATGGCAAAATGTGATGTCTTTACTAGGGCTAGGTACTGGAATAGGAAAACAGAGTGGAAGCACTAACCTGGCAGTTTGATGTGGTCCTCCCCTCAGGTGGTATCCCCCTTTCCCACAAGCACCAAAAGAAACCAAGAAAGGCAACAGTAAGTCCTAAACCTAAAGCATCCCCAAGAATCCCACAGAACCAACAATCATATCAGAAAAATTCCACTACCCCACACAGCAACCTCCCCAAAAACCCAAACCTCTAAACTCCCAAACCATCCCCAATTAAGAAACAAAGTAGTAATCAAGGAAAAACTTGAGACCACTGAATGATGTAACAGCCATATGAACAGTGAATAAAGTGGCACAATGTAACAACCTTATAAAGTCCCACCAGAGTGAGACAGTCAACCAGAGGTTGAGCCCCTCTCTGAAAGGAAGGAAAAAAAGATTCGAACCATATCCAATTTGGAGGGAATAACAAAAACCACCAAGACCCCCACTGAATATGCCGGATCACTATCCCATGAGAGTTAAAAAAAGGGAAGCAGGATAAAACTCACCATAGGGAATCAGCAGTCTCACCCCACCCCCAAACAACAGCTCATGAAGTCCCCTAGAATAGGCAGCATAAGACCTCTACCCACCCTCTACCCCGCCACCCAACAGATAATCCAGTAGTAAATAAGTATTTAGTTAATAAGCTAACAAAACCTTAACCATAATAAACCACTATAGTCCTTCAATAGACTAAATTTAAACAGTACTAGTGAACAAGTCCAATATTTATATCCCAAGGAAAGGTGGGAGACTCAGCCCAGATCAAAGCGTAAGATATGTATGGATTCATACAAGAAGGATTACGTGCAAAGTTACTGAGGCAAAGGCCATTTGTGGCCCATTACAGAGCCACTGGAAGATCAGGTGAAAAGGTTACTCAAAACTGTGGAACATTTTGCAAAAATTGCGGGAAATTGCAGGGATTCTACTATAGACTCTGAGTGCTTCACAATAAATCTTCTGATGTTTTCTGCAGCACATATTAGTAGGTATAAATTGCTAAATGAATACGCAGACACCTGAATATGTTTAAAACATAAAGAAAAGTTTATGTTCCTAACAAGAATACTAAACTGATAAGCTTTCATAAGCGTTGCCTATCTTCCAAAATTTAAAAGTATCTGCCTCAAACAGTGCTAAACAGATTCTTTTAAGTGAGCCGCAGCAAATAAATATTAAATAAAGCTAGAAGAAATATTTTTTTTTGTTTCTGGCTGTAGAATAATGAAGCCTAATCAACAGCTGTTTACAGTGCTCTGCCAGCTATTCACCCACTTTGGTACAAGAACAAATAAGCAGATAGAGTGGTGAATAATTGAGTTTTAGTAAAATGTTGTTAAAGAGTTTAATGGTCATAATTTGTACTGTAGGTACTGTACACTATATGTGAAATCACATATTTAAACATTAAATCTGGGGGTTATTGGGGCTGGCAGTATAATCTAGAGGTAAGAGTAACAAACTGTGAATGAGCTGACGACATCTAGCAGACCTGGGTTTGATTCTCACAACCTCCACTTGCATACCGTATGATTCTGAGCAAATCACTTAACATCCTCAGTGCTCATGGGTTGTACCTGAAAACAGGCACCTGTGCCTAGTGGGCCTTATGTGGTTACCAAAAAATGTAAAAAAATACCAATATATTTTTACTGAATCATACAGTAGTCAGGGTACCCTGTAATTTACTTTTGTTTTACTCTGGCTGCAATGATTTTGTTTAGTTAAAGATAAATATTCAGATACATTTTGTGTTTTATAAGCTTGTTTTAGACTTCAGTCAGGTTTTATTGTAGTCTTTGCATGTGAGCATCTAGAGGTAGTTGCTAAGAGTGAGATCACTGTTACCAACTAACTTATTCAAGTTTAAAATCCACAGGGTCATCCAAAAATCCTCAGCTGCTTGAATCAAAACTAGTCTGAATGAAAGTATGTTCACAAGGAATAACTTGCCCTGCCACTTACAAAAAGGCTTCATAGTTAGCACCCCATTTAAGTGAATGGGATAATTTGCACCTTTTCTCCCATCTTTTGTTTCAGTCTGTGTGGCAACAAAAAGTTTTCTGATAGACTGCTTCAACACAAAACAAATGTTAAATGTTTAAGAGTACTTATGCTTGGCCAGTGGATTTTGAAACCAAACAAGACAAATATTCAAAAGAAATCAGTGTCACATAAAACCCTTGCTCTACCTTGCACTGCATCGTTTCAGCCAAAACCAAGTCTGCATGCAAAATTGTCAATATATTGAGAGTATGTTATTCAAAATGTTAATACTTTTTACACAGTTCAATACAAAAACTCAAAAATTGCAAGAAATTTCAGAACATGTCAGTTTTTACGGAGAATGGTGAAAATTGCGATTTCGAAAAAAATTGCGGGTGCAATTTTCCAGTGGCCCTGCCCATTACCGCTCCCATCCATTCACCCATAATAAGGTATTACACCTCTTTCTAGTATATAGTTATCCAGTTGTTTTTTGAATTTGATCTTATTTTTTGAATAGATGATTTCCTCTGATAACCCATTCAAGGGGCCACCACACTCTGAGCAAATAAGGCTTTTCTCCACTTTATGTTGTATTTTATGTGTTGTAGCTGAAGTGGGTGACCCCTAGTTCCCTTTATATCATTTTTGAATTGAAGGTTTAATTTATTTAGTATATAATCATCCTGCATCATATCAAAATATAACAACATGTCTCCTCTGACCCTCCTTGTCTTCAGCGACATAAGTTTTGAATCTGTCAAGCACCTTTCGTACAGCATGTTTCTTATATTATGTATCATTTTGGTGACTTGTCTTTCTACTTTTTTGACACTGGTTACACCTCCTTTAGAGATGGGCCCCCACACTGGGGCTCAATGGTCCAGTATCGACCTGACATGCCCTATACAGGGCATAATCACCTCTCAACTTCAGCTGCTAAAGTTTTCTTTATATTCCACAGCACTTGTTTAGCTTTTATGATTTGTTTATTAGTCTTAGAAAGGTATGTGAGTTTATGATCTATCAGAATGCCCAGATCTTTCTCTTCCTCAGATTTGTGCAGTGCTGATCCATTCATACAGTAGTTGCTTTTGTCATTGTGTTTACTCAGATGAATTACGCAAGATTTATCTATATTGAAACTCATACCCTTTGATGTTGCCCAGTCATAGATACTGTCCAGGTCAGTCTGCAGGCTGTTGACCCCCTCAGCATCCATCAGCAGCCCAGTTAACTTAGTGTCACCTGTGTATTTACTTATCCAGCTTCCCTACCCCTTTTCCCATACTAGATATAAAAATTCTAAAGAATACCGGACCCAGGACCGACCCCTGGGGGACTCCACTTATAACCTCTATTTTATCTGAGTAATAACCATTTATATACACTGTAACAGTGTAAACACTACACTGGGAAACAAGAGGTTAACATCTTGTTTGAGGCTGAGGAAATGCAGGGAATGCAACATGAACAGGCAAGGGGGGTGCCTCCCCAGGTGTTGCTAATTAGAGGGATTGCTGAAAGACAGAGAGAATCCAGCGTGGAGTCAGTTAGAAGCTGGAAACTGCTGCAGGGAGGAGATACTCCTAGGCAGAGAACCCTGCAAGATGGAGGGTGGAATGTAAGACAGGAACCAAAGCAGAAAGCCAAGGAGTATGGTTAATTATTGGAGAGAGCCTTTGGGGAGAAGTTGAAACCTGCTGCTGAGAAAGAGACCATTTCTAGAGCAGAGAGTCCTGAGGTAAAGGATCAGCCTAGCCAGCTGGGCCAAAAACAGTGAGTGGAATGTACTGCTGGCCCACGAACCGTTTATGTTTGATTTGAAACTGTGCATTAAAAACTGCTGGCCCACCAACCATTTATGTTTTGTTTCAGACTATATATTGAAAAAAACTGCTGGCCCACATAGGTGGTTCAAAGATTGCTTTTGTCAAGTCAGCCTCAAAGAATTGTTTTGTGTTAACCTTTATGTTACCTGACCAGGCTGGAGAAGTTGAACTGCTTGATTGTGCTTTTCTGGAGCAATAACTTACATTTGGAGCAATAAAAGTACGTTTTCTTCTGTGAACTTTAAACCCAGCATTTTGCCTCTCCATCTACCATAGGCCAGTTTGTCACACGTGGTGTTAGCAGTGGGATTCGAACACCTGCTGAAATGAGCAGGACTAGTTACATTCTGAAAAAATGGATACGGAGAAATTGCCGAAGTTCCTCGCTGAACAACAACAACAACAGGCTTTCAGGCAGCTGGCTCAGCAGCAGCAGCAGGAGGCACAACAGTGGGCACAACAAGCGCAGCAAGCCCAATAGGAGGTGCAACAATGAAACAGGCTCAGCAACAGCAGGTTCTCACCCAGCTTGCTCAGCAGCAGCAGGAGGCACAAAAATGGACCCAACAAGCACAAGTGCAACAGGAGGCACAACAGCAGTTTCTTATACAGCTGGGGCAACAACAACAGCAGCTCCTGCAGTTCCTAGTGCAACAGCCACAACAAGATCCTACTAGTGATGCTGGTCCAGCTATCGTGGGGCTAGGGGTTCCTAAGATGAATGCCTTGCTGACCAAAATGACCTCTGAGGATGATCCCGAGGCCTTCCTGGTAATGTTTGAGCGAGTGGCAGAAGCTGCTGGATGGCCCAGACTCCTGTGGACTGTTCGCCTTGCACCCTGTCTGACAAGGGAAGCCCAAGCAGCCTATCAAGTTATGAATAGTTCCACAGCAGGGGAGTACGCAGAGGTGAAAGCAGCAATCCTGGATTGCCTAGGCATCAATGCAGAAACTTACCGACAGAGGTTCCGGAGCTTCAAATTTGCAGCAGGTGCATGACCTAGAGCAGTGAGACAACAATTGCAGGACCTATGTTGGCATTGGCTAAAACCAAAAGGACACAGTGGCCCTGAGGTGGCCGAGTTAATCATCTTGGAACAATTTCTGAACATTCTGCCCACGGAAATTCAGAGCTGGGTCTGCAAACAGAAGATCACCATGCTAGCAGAGGCCATGCAGATCTCAGAACAAGTGCTGGATGCTGAATTCTTCTTCTTCTGCCCTGTGACTCAGCTTACAAAGCAACCTGGGAAGATGGGGAATTGTCCCGGTAGCCATACTGAAGGAATATTTGTCTGGAACTGTGAAGGGACCTTGGGTATGTGGGGAGGGGGGTTATGGGCCAAATAAGGGTCAGACTCTGGGAAGGCGACAACCCAGCAGCCCAGGAGACATTTCCTGAGGGCCTGCTGCCTAAACCGGAGGCTCACCCCATAGCAGAAACATAGGGTCAAGTTTCTCATGTGGACAGAAGGGTCACTTTGTGAAGAACTGCCCCACATGGACTGTACCTTCATAGACTGCACATTTACAGATGTGTATTCACTGTACAGTGGGGGGGGCTCTGAATCCTGAGATTTTGTGATCCCTGTTGAGCTAGAAGGGATAGAGACAGAGGCTCTGGTGGACTCAGGAAGTCACCAGACCCTAGACAGGGTGGCCCTTGTGAACCCCGATGCTGGCAGGACCAGAACCCCGTCCTTAGCCGATGTGTGCATGGGGATGTAAAGGCTTACACTGGTGCTATGGTTACACTTACTCTGGGGAGCCAAACAGAGGCTATAAAGGTGGGGGTTGCCCCGGGTTACCCTATCCGGTGTTACTGAGGAGAGATTGGAAATAGTTTGACAACTTATGGAAAGCAGACTTATCTTTGGTAATTACCCGATCTCATGGTCATGAAGGGAGGGGGGCCAGCCACCTGCAGCTGGGGGAAGTTTTCCCTTTCCGCTACCCAGGGATTTTTAACACCCAGATGAGAACCCACAAATCTAAGTGAGAAAGTAGGGCAGCAAAGAAAAGGGGTCCCAAAGGGGCAGGTGCACATGAGGGAGGTGAAGCAAAGGCAAAAGTGTTTCCAGACCCACAGCCTGACCCTAACACTGACCCACCTAACTAAAGTCCTGGAAGGCCATCCCTATCAGAGCAAGATGTGTTAAAGCACTGCCGGACATTGCCAAGAACAACAGACCGATGGTATACTCAGCCAGGTACACACCAGTTGGCTGTCAGGAAGGGAAGTAGTAGATAAGAATCGAGCAGCACGCTATCCTCATTTTGAGTTACAAGAAGTATCCTTTATCAAGTTAGTAAGGAGGCCCAGGCCAGGATACCTGGCATCAGTTGTTAATCCTCGAATCTTTCAGGGAATTACTATGCCTTACCCACTCTATTCCAGTGGCAGGGCACTGTGGGGTAGAAATACATTATACGACTGTTGCCTTGATTCTTTTGGCTGGGCATCTATCAACATGTTAAAGATTATTGTGCATCTTGTCCCGAGTGCCAGTTAGTAGCTCAAAGAACAATCCAAAGGCCCTTTAGTGCCCTTTACCTGTTATGGGCACCTTTTGTCCAGATTGGGATTGATATAGTGGGACCCCTTGAAAAGAGTGCAGGGGGGTACCAATACATTCTGGTGTTTGTAGACTATGCTACCCGGCACCCCAAGGCCATCCCCTTAAAAACCATTTCAGCCAAAATTGAAGCCAGGGAACTATTAAAGGTCTTTAGTCATATGGGAATACCAAAGGAAATGTTGACTGACCAGGGAACTAACTTCATGTCCCGCCTGACTCAGGAGGTTTGTACTTTATTGGGATTCAGCTCCATGAGGACCTCGATCTACCATCCCCAGATGGATGGCCTCATGGAGCGAAGCAACAAAACCCTTAAAACGATGCTTCGTAACTTCATAACCACTGAGATCAGGGACTGGGACAAGTTACTTCCCTTACTGATGTTCACAATGCAGAAGATCACTCAAGCTTCTACAGGGTTTGCTCCTTTTTTTTTTCAATTCAAACTTTATTCACATTTTACAATACAGAGAATTGAGCCATAATAGATTATACATAGCATGTGAGAACAAAACATGTGAACATAATGGTCTTTTTCTCCCCTCCCAGCCCCCTCCCTTTCCCCTCCCACTAAACCAGCACAGATCTATTTCCAAGGTCTTAACATGAGAGATGTTAACTAAACTGGAGATTCCAGTATCTTGAAGGAATACAATGATAATATGGGGCCCCATATTCTATTAAATGTCTTGGATTTGCCCTGAAGATTGGCAATAGTCCTTTCAGTCCTAAGATTAGCCATAAACTCTTGTAGCCATTCTATACTGTCTTTCCAGTGCCGAAGGACTACTTTCTTAAGTGATAAAGCAATTAAAGCCATATGATATCTCCTGTTACAGACCTCAATAGCTGAGAAATCTCCAAGGAGGCATATTTCTGCAGTAAATAAATCTGACAGGCCCAAAAGTGGGTCAGCCCTATGTTTAATAATTGACCAGGTTGGGGCTACTTTGGGACAGGTCCAGAAAATGTGCAACAGGTCTCCTACAGCCTGATGACAGCGAACACATGTTGAGGAAGCAATAATACCCAGCTTGGCTAGTTTTGGGGGAGAGTAGTAGATATTGTGTAATATTTTGAATTGCATAAGCTGGAGTCTATCTTGAAGTAGAAATTTGAGGCAAATCATCCATAGCTGATCCCAATCGAGCTCCCTAGCTGGAAAGAGCTCCAATCAGTATGCAACTGGACCCAAGGTGGTAGGAAAACACCAGTTGTATATCGTATTGTAAATTTTTGAGACTGCCCGAGGCAGGCCCGCAAGTGGGCCTAGTTCCCTCTGTAGCCCTATTCTTGCATCCAAAGGAGGGGAAGGGCCCAAAACTTTTAACACAAGGTGGCGGAGCTGGTAAGCTTTAAAAATATTGTGTTGAGGAATACGAAATGTATTCATAATTTCCAACGTGGAAAGCCAAGTTCCCTCATTTCCAATCAAGTGATCAACTTGGCCTTCCCTAATCACTGGAAGCCAGCCATCCATAACAAGTTTACCATCAATTTGAAACTTGGGGTTATTAAGACTTGAAGTGGATCCATGATGTTATCATATTTTAATACGGTGCACAGTTGAAAGTGAAACTTTATGGAGATTCCTATCAAGGAACCCTGCAAGGTTGTAGGAAGGGAGGGAGATAAGTTTTGTGTATAACATAGGTGATGGAGAAAGACCATGATTTTTAATGCTAGTTCGTTCTATTCTAAGCCAGAGAGGAGTATGAATGGAGTCCGGTTGGGGGTCTTTTGTGGCTAGCCATCTAAGATATTTATTTGCATGGCTAGCTAGATAGTATAGCCTAATATGCGGTAGCCTTAAGCCTCCTTTCAATTTGGGAGCTGCTAGCTTGTAAAATGCCATTCTCGATTTTTTCTTGGCCCAGATGAAATCAGTAATAATACTCTGTATTTTTTTAAACCAGCTTATAGGAAGCCAAATATTGAGAAGGTTAAGAGGACAAAAACGACGGGGGAAAACCTTCATTTTTATTAAATTAATCCTGCCCCATAGGGAAAGAGGGAGCAGGGACCAACGATTTAGATCTTGACTGACCGTATGGACCAAAGAATCAAGATTAAGTTGTTGAAGGCGAGCTGGACTTCTTGTAAGAGAAAGCCCTAGATATTTGATGAAATCAGATTTCCAGGAGAAGTCCAGGTCAGAGACCTCCCTTTTGTGTGTTTTTTGGTTAAGCAGAAATACTGTAGATTTATCAATATTCAATTTATAGTTTGAAACTAGACTAAAGCCTTTTATCATTTGAAGCATTGCAGGAATGGAAGTGACTGGATATGAAAGCTGGAGCAGAAGATCATCTGCATATGCTGAGATCTTTCCCATTTCATCAACAAGGGGGATACCTGAACCTCCTGGGAATCTGATAACCTGCGTATAAGGGCTCTAGATTGATATTAAAAGCAAAGGAGACAGAGGACACCTTGCCTTGTCCCTACATGTGATGAAAATGATTCAGAAAGTAATCCATTACAGGATATCCTGGCAGAAGGAAATTTATAAAGTGAGTTAACCCATTTTGAAACTTTATAAGAAAACCAAATGCTGCCATGGTTGTGAATAAGTAATGCCAATGAATCCTGTCAAATGCTTTCTCAGCGTCCAGGAAAAAAGCATCCCTGGAGGCCGAGAAAACATGAGACAAGGAACACAGGTGGTCCACCGAGACCTTCCCTTCATGAACCGGACTTGCTCTGAACCTATTATGGTAGGGAGAACCTGGTTCACCGGTCAACCAATAGCTTAGTGAGAATTTTTTATCATGATTAATGAAGGATATAGGTCTATAATTAGACACTAAGTCAGGAGGGTTATCTGGTTTAGGTAGTAAGACAATTAAAGCCTCAAACAAAGATGTATCAGATGCCAAACCATTAAGTATGCTCGGTATAATGGTAGGAGAAGAGGATTAATTGTTTTGCAAATAATTTGTAAAATGACAGGTAAAGCCGTCTGGATCAGGGTTTTGTCAGAGGGTAGGCTTTTGATAACCTTCTAATTCCATTTGGGAAACATCAGCAACAAGCAGGGCCTGCTGTGCCTCTGAGAGAGAGAGAAGGTAACTGGGAATCCTCCAGGTGTTGCTATATCATCTCCACAGAAGGGAAATCACCATAGGGCCACATAACTATTTAAAATATTTAGTAAACTCTGCCAGGACATCTTTTGAGGAAGTTTTAAGAGAATTATCTTCTAAGGAGTGAGCAGCAGCAATTAATCTGGACGATTTCTACTGTTTGATCCACAATGCCAACATACACCCTGATCTGTGTAAACCGCTTTGGTTTTCAGCATTGCAAACTCCGCCTGCTCTCCTAGGATACTTGAATAGGAATCCCTTAATTTTACCAAATCGAGCCTTTCCTGCTCTGAGGAGTGCAGGGCAAGCTTGGATTCTTTATCCCTAATTTGGACAAGGAGAGTGGCTATACGATTCTCCCTCTATTTTTCCCCCGGGATGTTAAACTAATCAGAATCCCTCTCAAGTAAGCTTTGAATGTGACCCACTCAACATCAGGATGTGTCGTGGAATTTAAATCATGAGAGATAAATTGAGTGATTTGATTAGAAATATATTCAACTAATTTAGGGTCTCTCAATAATTGGTTGTTAAATTTCCATCTACTACTTCTACAGGGAAGAGCAGACAAAGAAGCGAGCAGACCACCACTGCATGATCAGAGGGGCCCTGCACTTATATTACAGTCCAGGATGCCAGAAATCAGAGATTGGGAAATGAGGAGATAGTCGATTCTGGAGGAAGTCCCATGAACCTGGAAGTAAGGTATATTCTCTCCCTGTAGGGTGTAAGACCCTCAAATATCTCAGAGGCCAATACGATCAATCAACTCCCTAAGTGCCCTTTTCTGGAGGAAGCATTCCTATCCATAGAGGAATCAAATGTAATGTGTAGGTCTCCTCCAATGATGATTGGGATGTTCAGGAAGGGGACCAGGGCTTGCATAATTTACACAAAGAAACTGGGGGTATCAGCATTTGGTCCATAAATACTGCCTAATAAAACTTCCATAGTGTGTAGTTTACCTCTGACAAGGAGATATCTACCTGAGGGATCAGGTATAATTTGCAGGGCCTTGAATGATAATATCCTATGTATTAAAATCATCACCCCTCTACTCTGAGTATTTCCTTCTGCTGAAAAAACCTGAGCTACCTGTTGATGTCTTAAATTCAGAGCCTCCGTATTGAGCAGATGAGATTCCTGTATAAACGTAACGTTCACTTTAAGGAAATGAAGGTGTTTTAATATTTTATACTGTTTGGACTTGTGTCGGACCCCTTTTACGTTCCAGGTAATGACATGTAAGTCCCTAGCCATAACTGGGTACCATCTCTTTGGGGATACTGACAGGGCCATCATGTCTAAATAAAACATGTCTCTCAATGTGTACTAGTACTGTGCTTCCTCCCATTTTCATTCCTAGCCAAACCCATCCAACCTCAAAAAACCCAATCCCTTCTTATTAACACCAAACAGTAGCATACTACTACCCTTTACTCCCCTCCCACTCCCTTCCCCATATCTTTTATGGTACATGATGTGCAGTACACCCAGATTATCCCCCTCCTCAGCCACCACACCCCTTGTCAGTAGTTACAGGAAAATATCCTTTAAGCTGAACTATGAGCAACAGGTAAACACAATACTATCTTTAAGTGTTAATAGAATACAACAATTATCAACGACCTTCGTTCAGTGACCATAACCCAGTCCAAAGTAAGCAAAGAATGGATAAGGGTTATATGTTCAAATACTTACGCACCCTTATTCATGTCACTCACTAAATAGGGAATATAGTAAATGTGGTAAAACCCCACAAAAACAATGTGCTTTATAAACTCTGTGTAGCTGCACTATAAATCAAACTTACAAGGCCTTCTGGATCCCGAAAAAAAAAAAAAGAAGCAGTCCCGGCATTGCAGGCATTGCACAACTCACTGTTTATAAGTAAACTGTCATGTGGCATTGACAAAATGCACTGAGATCAGGTACCATCAGTTTGATAGCAAAAGGGTGCTACTACATAAAAGCCTGACTGTTCCAAGTATCGATGTATAGACTTGCCATCGACCAAAACCATATGCAGCACCAAGAAGTTATTAAACATTAAGAAAAATCTGGTAAAACCTAATAATCACATTCTACAAAGAAGTATTGAAAAACCAGCAAATCCCATTCTCTAGCGCCCTCTTGTGGCCACTGGCACACATTGTATTAAAAGTATATTGAAAGTCCAGTAGCACAGCATTACAGCAACCCTTCTTTCAGGGAAACTGAAGATAAACATTAAACATTCCCCCACACGATTCCTCTCTATGCATGAAATTTCAGTCTATATAAAGGAGTAGAATCTGACCCCATGGTATGCAGCCACTATCTGCTCCTCTGTGGTAAAACAGCAAGTTGAATACACGGGATATTATTCATCAATATTGACAGTGAAAATCAGAAAAATGAACATTTACTTCACTACCAGTCACATAATCAGATCAGGGAGTGCTGCTTTCAGGCTCAACATAGCTGCATCTACCTCCTCGTAGGTAACCCAGGACCCTGAGAGATGAACTTGGAGTAGAGCAGGGAACCCCATTCTGAATTTTATCCCTGCTGCTATAAGCTTTGACACCAGGGGATGAAAAGCAGCCCTTTTCTGATGAACTGTGAGAGGCAAGTCCTGCGCTACCCTGAGTTGCACTACTTCCCATTTAATTTCCTGGTCTTCTCAAGCTTTAGTGAGAAAATGCTGCCTCTCCTGGTAATTCAAGAAGCGGAATATAAAAGTCTGAGGAGGTGCCCCATGAGGTGGCATCTGACGAAGCGCCCGGTGGGCCCTTTCAATTATATATCTATAGCCAAAGGGCGAAGGGCAGCAATCTTCTCCACAAATGTTTGTGGAAATAGGAATGAGTCCAATCCTTCCTCTCTCTCAGGCAAGCTGATTAAAACTACATTATTACGTCAGCTACGTCCTTCAAGATCTTCGATTTTTCCTTCCATTTTTGCCAGACGTTGGTGATGAGATCCTCTAAAGCCGAAGAAATGCCCTTGATTTCCCCTGCCATTTGTTTCATTTCAGCCTTAAAAGGCTGGAATTCTTCCAGAAATTTAGCCAATGTAAGGGTCTCTTGATCCGAATCTGTGGCACTGGGATTGGGCATGAATTAAGAAGCTGAGGCACTAGGCTTTTCGGGGCCTTTCAGGAGTTATGGGTGGAGTGTGTATCGGTGCCACTTTTTATGACGACTTCCATCGGATCTCGTAGCGGCAATATAGAGCTCTGCAGTGGCTTTTTACAGTCTTCCTCTGATCACCAGAGTCACAGATATTTATTTGTAAAATTAGGGGTGTAAGGCTGGAGCTCTCGGAGAACGGTGCTACTCGGCATGCCGCATCATGTGACTCCGGGTTTGCTCCTTTTGAACTCCCCTATGGGCACCACCCATGAGGTGTTCTTGATGTAGTAAAGGAGATGTGGGAGAAACCTGACCCCAAGACTGAAAATGTGGTGCAATACATTCTGCAATTGAAGGAAAGATCGGGTGGGGAAATTTGCCTGAGAAAATCTGGTGAAGGCTCAACAAAGACAAGAGTACTACTATAATCAGGGAGCCCGGTTGAGGGAATACAAACCAGGGGATCAGGTACTAATTTTGTTGCTGAGCAGCCAAAATAAGCTTCTAGCCAAATGGAAGAGGCCTTACAAAGTTACCCGGAGGGTGGGCCCAGTTAACTATGAAGTTTGCCAGCCAGAGAGGTGAAAAGAGACCCAGATCTACCATGTCAATTTGCTGAAATTCTGGAACCAGAGGGATAGCATATTGATTTCCCCTGAACCAGGCATAGTGGATCTGGGACCCCAAGTGCCAGATGAGAATCTGGGGATACAAGTACCAATGGGAGAACAGCTGTTTCACAAACAGAAACAGCAACTAGGAGAGTTGGTAAGCCAGTTTTTGGATGTTTTCTCCTTCCTCCTGGGGACAACCCATATGATAGCTCATCATATAGAAACAGAGCCAGGGGAGAAGGTGCGGCAGTGTCCATATCGCTAGCCAGAAGCTGTACAAGACACTGTTAAGAAGGAGTTACAAGACATGCTAGAGTTAGGGGTGATTGAGGAATCAGCAGTGATGGGTGTAGCCCCATAGTGTAAGTGAAAAAAGAAGGTGGGGCTACCCGCTTCTGTATTGATTTTCGCAGTGTCAATGCCATCTCAAAGTTCGATGCCTACCCCATGCCCTGGGTAGATGAACTGTTGGATAGACTAGGGGAAGCCAAGTACATCATGACTTTGAACCTAACAAAAGGGTACTGGCAATTCCCTTTGTCCCTGGAGTCTAGGGATAAGACAGCATTTGCTACCCCCTTTGGGCTATACCAGTTCCGTACCATGCCTTTTGGCTTACATGGGGCACCTGCAACCTTCAAAGGCTCATGAATCGCTTGCTGTGACCCCATGCCCACTATGCAGCTGCTTACCTAGATGACGTGGTGATCCACAGCACCGATTGGGAGTCCCATGTATCCAACGTGGCAGCGGTACTACAGTCCTTATGACAAGCAGGACTGACAGCCAATCCAGTGAAGTGGCTTTGGCCAAAGCTGAAACAAAGTACTTAGGGTACTGTATAGGCAATGAACAGGTGAGACCCTTGGTCAGTAAGGTCCAAGCCGATCCGAAAGTGCCCGACATATCCATGCTTTTAGGATTAGCAGGGTATTGCCGCAGGTTTATACTGCACTTCTCCACCCTGCCAGGCCCCTTACAGACCTCACCTGAAATCTGCTCCCAGGAAGGTCCAATGGTCAGAGGAGTGACCAGGCCTTCACACAACTTAATGGGCTGGCAGTATAGCCTAGAGGTTAGAGGAACGAGGTATGAACGAGCTTGGTACATCCAGTAGACCAGACCCGAGTTTGATTCTCACAACCTCCACTTGCATACTGTGTGACTCTGAGCAAGTCACTTAACTGCCCAGTGCTCCCAGGTTGCCCCTGAAAACAGGCACTTGTGCCTAGTGAGCCTTACCCAGTTACCAAAGACTAAAATAAAAAAATAAATAAAAAAATGCGACACTGTGCAGAGAGCCAGTATTATGCAGTCCTGATTTCACAGGACCTTTATCCTGCAGACGGATGCCTCTGAAGTTGAGCTAAAAGCTGTGCTGTCCCAGGAGTTTGAGGTGGAGGAACATCCTATCCTCTACCTCAGTTGGAAACTCTTTCCCCGGGAGAAGAACTATGCAGTGATAGAGAAAGAGTGTCTAGCAGTCAAGTGGGCTGTGGATGCCCTCCGCTACTACCTGCATGGCTGGCAGTTTATTCTGGTCACAGATCATGCCCTTCTGAGGTGGTTACAGGTGATGAAGGATGACAGCTCCCACATCACCAGGTGGTACTTGGCCCTCCAGCCATTTTCCTTTATGGTGCACCACCGGGCCGGGACCCAAAATGGAAACGCGGACTTCCTGTGCCGGGAGGGTAATGGTCAGGGGCCAACCAACTGTGCCTTCGCACAAAGAGGGGAGGTATATTACAGTGTAAACACTACACTGGGAAACAAGAGGTTAACATCTTGTTTGAGGCTGAGAAATGCAGGAATGCAACATGAACAGGCAAGAGAGGGTGCCTGCCCAGGTGTTGCTAATTAGAGGATTGCTAAAGGCAGACAGAATCCAGCAAGCAAGTGAAGGGCCAATAACTTCCCAGCTTTTCCCTTGATCAAAGTATCTTACTTTAGTGCACAGTAGCAGCTGTTCTGCTTTTTCCCCCAGGAGGGTGTTATATTGAAAGTGGAGTCCATCTAGTTGCTCCCACTCCAACTGAGGAAAATTCTGTGAGACACACCCGTCTAGAGCTTGTATATGGGTCAGTAATGAGGATAAAGTAGTCATGGTCTGTTTTTCCCATTTGGTCAACAACCGTAACAATTCTCTCCGAAGGGCACATTTTAAGGCTCACCATGATATATCCAGGGTAGGCATAGAGGCTGAATTTAACTCCATAAAGGAAGCAATGAAGGACTGAATATGTTTCAGGAGGTTCTCTGATTTAAGTAACTGGTTGTTCAGGATCCACATTTTATCTCTGGATAAGGAGGGGCCGAGATTCAACCGAAGAAGGGCAGGGTGGTGATCAGAAATAAATTTAGCCAAGTAATGACTCAAAAAGACCCTGGGAAGGCATTCCACCTCTGTTAAAAAGTAGTGTAAATGGGAGAAAGAGTTTTTCAGCATGGAGTAAAGGGAAAACTCTTAGCTATCTGGATTTAATGTCCTCCACGGATCTAACAGGCCCACTGAGTCCATCAAGTCTCAGATGGCCAATTGGGCAGAGAGAGTGCTTGGGGAACCCTGCCAGTCCTGTCAAGGTCATTACACAAAACCAGGTTCCAGTCTCCCCAATATAATAGGAAGGGAGGAGGAGGTCCAGGAAGCCAAGGTACAGGCTAAGGTGGTAAGAAGTGGAGATCCTCAATGTTAGGGCCATACCCGCCCCCAGTATCACTTCCCTGTGCCTGTGCAGGGCTTGGAGAATAATGAAGCATCCCTGGGGTCCACCACCTCTTGAAGTAGGCAGAAGGGCTTCTCTTTGCTATGAGAATAGCCGCGCCTTTTACTGGAATCTGAGCCAGCTCCAAATGCCTGTCTCACTCAGGATCACCTTAAATGGAGAGCCTGGGATGGCAGCAGTTGGGTCTCCTGTAGGAAAGCTATGTCTACTTGTGGCCTGTTTATGTGGGTTAGTATCTTAGCCCATTTAGTGGGAGACTAGTCCAACATGGCAAAGTGTGATGTGTTCACTAGGGCTAGGTATTGGATTAGGAAAACTGCAGTGGAAAATGCAACCTGGCAGCTCAATGTGGTCCCCTCTGATGCTATCCCCCCTTTCCCATAAGCACCAAAAAAGAGACCAAGAAAGGCAACAGTAAGTCCTAAACCTAAAGCATCCCCTAAGAATCCCACAGAACCAACAATCATATCAGGAAAATTCCCCCTCCCCCCCACAACAAACTCCCCAAGAAAACCCCAAAACCCTCTAAACTCCTAAACCATCCCACAACTAAGAAATAGAAGTAGTAACCAAGGAAAAAACTTGAGACCTCTGAATGATGTAACAGCCACATGAACAGTGAATAAAGTGGCACAATGTAACAGCCTTATAAAGTCCCACAAGAGTGAGACAGTCAACCCGAGGGTTGAGCCCCTCTATGGAAGGAAAGGAAAAAAAGGGGTTGAACCCTATCCAATTTGGAGGTCATAAAAAAAACCACCAAGGCACCCACTGAATATGCTGGATCCCAATCCCATGAGAGTTAAAAAAAGGGAAACAGGATAAAACTCACCATAGGGAATCAGCAGTCTCACCCATCCCAAACAACGGTTCATGAAGTCCCTAGAATAGGCAGCATAAGACCTCTACCCAACCCCTACCATGCCACCTGACAGATAATCCAGTAGTAAATAATTATCTAGTTAATAAGCACACAAAACCTTAACCATAATAAACCACTATAGTCCTTCAATAGACTAAATTTAAACAGTACTAATGAACAAGTACAATATTTATATCCCAAGGAAAAGTGGGGGAGACTAAGCCCAGATACAAATGTAAGATATGTGTAGATTCATACAAGGATTCATACAAGGAATTTAGGAGCAAAGAAGGCCATTTGTGGCCATTTACTGCTCCCATCCATTCATCCGTAATAAAGTATTACACCTCTTTCTAGTATATAGTTATCCAGTTAGTTTTTGAATTTGATCTTATTTTTTGAATAGATGATTTCCTCTGATAACCCATTCGAGGGGCCACCACTCTTTGAGTAAATAAGGCTTTTCCCTTCTTTGTGTTGTACTTTATGTGTTGTAGCTGAAGTGGGTGACCCATAGTTCCCTTTTTATCATTTTTGAATTGAAGGT
This sequence comes from Neoceratodus forsteri, assembly GCA_016271365.2. Classification (NCBI taxonomy): domain Eukaryota; kingdom Metazoa; phylum Chordata; order Ceratodontiformes; family Ceratodontidae; genus Neoceratodus; species Neoceratodus forsteri. Next base: position 757,415,245 of record CM057455.1, on the reverse strand, counting down.
TTAATTTATTTAGTATATAACCATCCTGCATCATATCAAAATATAACAACATGTCTCCTCTGACTCTCCTTGTCTGCAGCGACATAAGTTTTGAATCTGTCAAGCACCTTTCGTACGGCATGTTTCTTATATTATGTATCATTTTGGTGGCTTGTTTTTCTACTTTTTTGACACTGGTTACACCTCCTTTGGAGATGGGCCCCCACACTGGGGCTCCGTAGTCCAGTATCGACCGGGCATAATCACTTCTCAACTTCAGCTGCTAAAGTTTTTCTTTATATTCCACAGCACTTGTTTAGCTTTTATGATTTGTTTATTAGTCTTAGAGCGGTATGTGAGTTTTTTTTTTTTAGTTGTTTAACCAGGTATAGCACACTAAGCTGAAAACTTTTTTACAGGAGCGACCTGGGAGCACAAGGAGGTTAAGTGACTTGCTTAGGGTCACACAGTATGCAAGTGGAAACTGTGGGATTCAAACCCAGGTCTGGTCTGCTGGATGTCACCAGATTTGCAGCTCAGAGCCCTAGACCACCGCGCCTATACTGCCTCCTGTTTATGATCTGTCAGAATGCCCAGATCTTTGTCTTCCTCAGATTTGTGCAGTGCTGATTCATTTATACAGCAGTTGTTTTGTCATTGTGTTTACTCAGATGAATTATGCAACATTTATCTATATTGAAACTCATACCCATTGATGTTGCCCAGTCATAGATACTGTCAAGCCAGTCTGCAGGCTGTTGACCCCTCAGCATACATCAGCAACCAAGCTAACTTAGTGTTGTCTGCGTATTTACTTATCCAGCCCCTCCTTTCCCGTACTAGATACAAAATTCTAAAGTACGGACCCAGGACTGACCCCTGGGGCTCCACTGTAACGTCATTTTATCTGAGTAGTAACCATTTATACACCCTGTGACAGTGTAAACACTACACTGGGAAACAAGAGATTAACATTCTGTTTGAGGCTGAGGAAATGCAGGGAATGCAACATGAACAGGCAAGGGGGGTGCCTCCCCAGGTTTTGCTAATTAGGGGGATTGCTAAAAGACAGAAAGAATCCAGCAACGAGTCAGTTAGAAGCTGGAAACTGCTGCAGGGAGGAGATGCTCCTAGGCAGAGAACCCTGCAAGATGGAGGGTGGAATGTAAGAAAGGAACCAAAGCAGAAAGCCAAGGAGAATGGTTAATTATTGGAGAGAGCCTTTGGGGAGAAGTTGAAACCTGCTGCTGAGAAAGAGACCATTTCTAGAGCAGAGAGTCCTGAGGTAAAGGATCAGCCTAGCCAGCTAGGCCAAAAAACAGTGAGTGGAATGTACTGCTGGCCCACAAACTGTTTATGTTTGATTTGAGACTGTGCATTCAAAACTGCTGCCCCACAAACCGTTCATGTTTTGTTTGAGACTGTATATTGAAAAAACTGCTGGCCCACATAGGTGGTTCAAACATTCTTTTGTCATGTCAGCCTTAAAGAACTGTTATGGGTTAAGCTTTATGTTACCTGACCAGGCTGGAGAAGTAGAACTGCCTGATTATGCTTTTCTGGAGCAATAACTACATTTGGAGTAATAAAGTACATTTTCTTCTGTGAACTTTAAACCCATCGTGTTGCCTCTCCATCTACCATAGGCCAGCTTGTCACACACACACCCTCTGTGATCTATCACCTAGCCAGTCCCCAATCCAGTGGACCACTCTGTGGTCCATTTTTATATTGGTTAGGCAGCGCACAATTTGTAGGTGGGGGACTTTGTTAGAGGCCTTTGCAAAGTGCAGATAGATGCAATCCACATCCTCTCCCCTGTCCAAAGCTGCTGAGATTTTTTCATAGAAACATAGCATATAGGTCACGCATGACCTTCCTGCCAAAAACCCATGCTGCTCCTTGTCTCCTTGATCAGTGTCTACAAGTCGGGTGTCTATTACATCCTTAATTTTGGATTCCATCAATTTACCTGGTACCGAGGTCAGGCTTATGGGCCTATAGTTCATATAATTTGCTCTATCGCCTTTCTTATGGATGGGCACCACATTTGCCGCTAGCCAGTCCCCTGGAACATTATTATTACCACTTTCGACTAATTTTTTAAATATCAGTGTTAATGGTGCAGCTGTTTTAGGGGGAAGTGACTTGAGCATCCTATTTGAAATATTGTCTGGTCCAGCTGAGTTTGTGTTTTTTAAAGATTTTATTTTGTTCGGTACTATTTCAGTTGTTATCTCAATGTTACATTCATTGTTGGGCCTGGTGTGTACCTGACCCTGTTGTTTAGTAGAGAATACTGTACTAAAGTAGACATTAAAAATATTTGCAGCTTTAACCAGATCTGTAACTGTCTTATTTCCCTCATTGATAGAGCATAAATTATTTCTGGTTTTCTTTAGGAAGTTTACGTAACGGTAGAATTGTTGCATGCTAGCTTTCTTGGCTGTGGCTGCCAGTTTTACCTCCATTCTTTGCTTATTTTTGCTCATCATCCACTTACATTTGTCTTGTATTGTCTTATAATCACCCATACCTGAGGTCTCCAGCACTTTATGTATATTGTAATGTTTCTGTTTCTTTTTATCTGTTTAAGTATGGGTTTGGTCATCGATTTTGTTTTTCCCTTGTGTTATAGACTTTAAATGTTTTAATATATTTGTCACATACAGTAAAGATTTCCTGTTTAAAAGTGTTCCACATTTCTTCCACTGTTTTATTATTTAACTTGGTATTCCATTGTATTCTCTAGGTCCTCCAAAATTTCATTTGTACCAGCAGTGTTCAGGTTATAAATTCCTCTGCATCCTTTACTTATAGGGATGTGTTGTCTAAATGTGAAGATAACCTAAGTATGGTCACTATGTCCTAGTGGGAGGTGGTATAGCAGGATGTGATATTTATCTCTTTTGTTGTCATCACTAAATCTAGTATGTTGTTTCCCTGGTTGGAGTGTTGAAGTTTTGGGTCATATTCATTGCTTGGCTAAGTTGTAAAAACTCCAGACTCAGTGGGTTACCTGCCTCTTGTGTCTCCCAATTTCTGTCTCCATAATTCAGGTCTCCCACAAACAGTACCTTCCCTAGTTCACAAGCTTTATTTACAGTATCTCTTGATTTATGGCTTTGGATAACTCTACTGAAGTCCCCAGGGACCCGTAACATACTCCTACAATGATGTGTGCATTAATTCCTGTTTCTACCCTAATCCAAATGGATTCAGTTCCTTCATTCCCTTGTTTACTTTTTTTTAATATGTCAGTAGATTTAAGGGTGCTTGATATATATATGCTGCTACCCACCACCTCTTTTGTTTTCCCTGTCTAGATAGTAAAGTTCATAACCTGGAATATCCCATTCCCAGACATTTTTATCAGTCCATCAAGTTTCTGTGACAAAGGCCATTGTGATTTGTGTTCCGTTACACTGTTCTGCTTTTAGTTCTTCTCTTTTTATTATTTAAACTTCTAGCATTTGACAATAAACAGTGTATGGCATTTATGTGATTTTGTTTGATCTTTATATGTTTTTGGTTTATTCTTTCCAGGGTCCCCCCCCCCCGCCTAGTTTAAATGCTTCTGTATTGACTCATTTAATGCTATTGCCAATGTGTGTGTGCCCAAGCTACTCAGGTGTAGTCTGTCTTTTTTATACATTGTTTTATTGTCTATGAATGTCTCCCATAGATTAATAAATACCACACCCCTGGTACTGCAACCATTTATCAGTCTGCTGTTCACCCTTTGGATGGTGTGATTCTTCACGGGGTTACATCCATGATTGATGAGGAGTATTTCTGAGCTCATGGGTGTCTGTCCCTTTATCTTTATTTGGTCTGTACAGAGTATTTCAGCCACTATGTCCTTCTCATGATCCTTTCCAACATTATTACTGCACATGCATTACTGTTATTTGGGAGTTTGGTGTGTTATGTAATATTCTATGTAAATGGAATTTTATGTCATTGATTCTAGCTCCTGAGAGACAGTTTACCACTGTAATATATTTATTTCCTTTTGTTAATACAGTGTCTGCTTTTCTTAATATAGAGTCTCCTATGAACAGGGCATCTATGTCTGAAGTGATGTCATTAGCTGGGATATCAGAACTTGTCTCTGAAGTAGTGCTAAGGCAGAGTATTTATTGTGTAAAGCTACCTCAGAAGAACCCGGAGCTCTTCTCCTTTTTTATATGGACCCTTAGATGCAGTAGTCCAGCTACTGAGTCCAAATCTTCACAAGCAGTAACCCAGCTGTTAGTGTCTGAGTCCTAACTAGTGTTTTCAGTAGTGCAACCCCCTGCTACTTTTGTGCATTATCTTCCTGTGATGCTGCAGTGAGGGGTGTTTCAGTTATTAGTCTAAAGTCCTCAGCACACAAAAAATGACAAAGTTCCAAAATTGGCCTAGATAATCAGTGAACAGTTCCAAGATCCCAGGGAAGGTGGAAACTGAGGACCAGAGCAGTGAACAAAAAAGTCTGGGTGTTTCTCAGTGTCCATCAAATTTAATCACAAGTGTTAACAGGGAGCTCACCCAGTGAGCAGTAAGATTGTGAAATGACTCACTGATTGATAGAGTCAGATAGAAGTCCAGGTTAGTCCAGTAGCAAGGTCCTTAGTTGGTAGTAGTTGCAGACACGTGATTGGCGAAGCTGGAAGAGCTAATTCACAACGAGGGTGCACTAACTGTACCACTGCCAGAATCTCAGATGCAGTGGGAGCTGAGTGTAGAAATTTGCGCTTGAGCTGCAGGAAGTCCAAACAAGGCACCAGAGTCATGTGATGCCGGGAGCCAAGATGAGTAATAAGATGCACAGAAACTTGACAGTGATTCTAGAACCCGGGAGTGTGATCATCACAGGCAGAGAGGTAATAATCCCAGCTGGACAACCAGATATTGTAGGGTTTAGTAAGGCAAAATAATGAGGGGTTAGTGCAAGCTGAGATAAAGGGAAACAAGCAAATAGCAGCCCAGGGGACCACCCAGTAGTCAGATATTGCAGAAACCAAGCCAGTCACCAACAGGGATATCGCAAAATCAGAACCAATCCAATAATAACCTTTAGAGCCATCTGTACCCATAGGGATAAAACATAGATTTCTTGATGGGATCAGCTGAGTTTAAATAAATCCGGGAGCAGGCATTGGAAGTCCTTAGTACGCTGATTATTAGAATCATAGGAGTTCCAGCTGTCCTGAATCTTCACCTGTAGCCTAGCTGGATATGATATCTGAAAGCAGATACCTGCAGGGATTAGTTTGGCCACAGTCAGGTGGAAGGAGGCACTCATTTAGTGCACAGAAGTGGGGAGGTCCTGAAAAATTTGGATTTTATTTCCTTCCCAGGAAAGTGATTGTATGTCCCTCATTTTGCCCAGCACATGTTGCTTGTCTAAGAAATTCAGCAGTTTTAGTATAAAAAGCCGAGGAGGGGAGCCCAGGGGAGGCTTAGCACGTAGTGCCCTGTGTGCTTACTACATTATATAGGTGGGGCCATTAGATGATGGCCCTGCTAGTTTCTCAAGGAGTCACTGGGTGAAAAGAACAGGAATGGAGCCTTCTGCATCCTCAGGAAGTCTGAGAATGACTAGATTGTTTTGTTGGCTCCTTCCCTCTAAATCCTCAAATTTGAGCTCAATTTTATGTAGTCGCTGACAGAGGGAGGCTAGCTTTGGATCAGTTTTATCATGTCAATTCTCTAGTGATGTTGTCCAGACTTCCACCCATCTCCCACTCTCTGGGAAATGTCAACAATATCTCACCAAGTGGATGTCAGTTCTGAGGTAAGTAATGCCAGAGAATATTTTATTGGTTGAAGTTCCAGGAGGAACCACTCTTCAGTCAGAGAAGATGTGGCCAGCTTAGTAGTAGAAGGTGAACCAGATTTGGTAGGCTGATTCTTGGACTTCTTAGAGGCCTTGTCGGGAGTTGAGGGAGACATGTGGTGCAGCAATTCCGTTCTCATTTCCACATCAATGATAGACAGAAAAACCACCCGAGCTGCGCAGTGTTAGCAGCCTGGAGGTGTATACTCTCAGAGAAGTAGTACTAGAACTCTAAAATGTGAAGACAGATGGTAAAAATAACGCTTTCAGAGCTCAACGGGAGGGAGAGGTGCAGCAGAGATGCTCCCTCTAGCCAGACATCAGGTGACTCACCTGCAAGACCTCCTATGGCCCTACGGCTCTTCCCATCCCCTCCATTTGGCAGATCAGGGATTCTTGGAAATTCCTAGGGTGCATTTAAAAACATTGAGTGCACGTGCTTTCTCTTTCATGGCGCTAACCCTATGGAATTCCTTCCCTCATTTTATGAGAGAGATTCCTACTATACATTGAAAGTTTTTAAAAGGGAGCTGTAGACATTTTTATTCAGGCAGGTATTTCCAACTAGTCAGATTTAGCTGACCTAAATATTAAGCAATCAGAATTGTACTTTATTATATGTTATGTATTTTATCTGTTTAAGATAATTCTGCTCACTTGTAAAGCACCTTGAATCAAAATTATAAAGAGTGCTATATTAAACAAAAAATGAATGAATGAAGGAAGGGATCAAAAATGAAAGACAGTATGTTTTGGAGACAGGAAAGCAAAGCTAAGTTGCAGAATGGAGCAACTATTCAGATTTTCATACTTAAAAATATATATATATATATATGTATTTTTTTTTATTTTTATATCTTTTATGTTTTTGTTTTTTTATACTAATGTTTTAATCACTGTCTAGCCTAAAAGTTATTGGCATAATAATAAATACATTTTGTAACCCAGTGCCTGGATGTACCAGGATAGGAGAAGTCACACTGCAAAAAAAAGGGAGAGAAAAAGATTTTGAGTAATTTTCACAGATCATTGTCATTTAAACAGCAGCACTGGTCATAAAGCCATAAGGCCAGTCAAATCTCCAAGCAGCAAGTGTAACCACGTCCAACATTGTTATTCCAGAATCTGTCAGTAAAATCAAGAGCAGAGATCAGAAAGCCACAAGTAATCAATTTAGCATTCAAAGCTGGCAGGCATTTACATCACATTGTCAGTCTGACTAGTACACTCTGTTCACTTAAAAGAATCAAGCAGATCATACTGAGTTTAATAAAAGGAGCTGCTCCACATGTTCAGGCTGCAAACGGGAGCGATGTGGCTAAACTATATCTCCTGCAGTGCTGAAGAGGTGCTCCGTGGGTACTCTTGTGGGGATGCACACAAGATATTTACATGCTACCTGGGACAAAGCAGGGTATGCTTGGTTTTTGGTGTTCTAGTATGCAAGAGGGTCAACATTAAAGTCCACAACTGGCTCAACCAAATAATTAGCAAGCATCTGCTCAGCAGAATGTGGCAACACATATGTTCTCTGCCACTTCTTGTTCAGCAGAGAACTTGTGAACAGTGACCAGTCATAATGATGTGCTTTTGTAACCTGAGGCACACTGTCATGGGCCTGGGTTGCCAACTCAGCCATGTCTTCATGCATCGACAGGTAATCTCATTGTCAGTGGCATGCCACCACCCACACAACTTTCACTTGGGCAGCCAGTTCCACTCACTCCAGTTGTTCCAAAACTGTCTGACCCTCCAGCATCTTCTGAATGGAACAGGTTCATCTTCCTCATGACTCCCTCAACTTTACTACACAGTTACTGCTGGTACTGGCTCACTGTGACTCTGCATGGAGAGACACATTGCCTCACATTTAAATCTGGGTCTAACATGGTTGCAACATGTACAGTAGCTGGTATTGTTATGTACGGTTGCAAACCATGATCTTAACTCCTAGTGATCCCTTCTTTGAGTTCTTTGACAGGCTCTGGAAACAAGTCCATAGTGCTGTACTTCTAGAAGCTTTCCATGGATGACATGAGAAATAGACAGCTGGAATGACCTGACTCAGTGAAGCTGTATTTGAGGTTAGGTTATGGGTGCATTTCTCCTCCCTTATCTGCTCTTCCCCTCTCCTGCTTCTAGTACGATGATACTAGCCTCTATTTAGTGGTAACGGCTAGGATGGTAATCTTACACTCATGTAAATTATGATAAGAAAATGTTGTATGTAACTATGTTAGACCTTATGTATATGCCTCGCTTAGTCTACACCTGCTTACTGTTGCCACAGTGATGGCTACCATATCTGTGCTATGTTATGTTTTTGTTTTCCCTTTTGCTTACTGTATTCCTGTATTGTATCATATTAATGTCCAGGACCACCTTGAAAATGAGCTTGCTCAATGGTGTTATATGCCTGGTTAAATAAAGTTAATTGATTGATTGATTGATTGATTGATGAAGAAAAAGGAGGAACAGTGACAGATGTTTTATGCCTGCTTCCAGCAGATGAACTTTTGGATTGCTTTTGACCCAAGTGCTTCCGAGTGAATGAGGTAAGGACTCCATTTTAGCATCTTCAGACTCACTCAGGTCATTGTTCTCAGAGGATGTGTCATGCAACACATCTTCAAGCCTTTTTAAATCTACTGGGATAGGAGCATATTCTTACCCAGAAAACATTGCTTAACTGTCCTCATCATGCTCAGAAGAACTACTTGGATTTAACCACCATGGCCATGGCTGAATACTTCTGTCATGAACTGAGGTCATGGTGGTACTGGTGGAATTGGTGGTGGTGGCAATGGTGTCAGCAACAGCAGAAGTGGAGGAGTTGGTAATGGTGATAGTAGCAGTATCGGAGGTAGTGCTGATGGTGGCACTGGCAGCAGAAGTGGAGGTGGTGGTGATGGTGGTGTAGCAGTATCGGAGGTAGTGCTGATGGTGGCACTGGCAGCAGCAGTGGAGGTGGAGATGATGTGGTAGTAGTAGTATCGGAGGTAGTGCTGATGGTGGCACTGGCAGCAGCAGTGGAGGTGGAGATGATGTGGTAGTAGCAGTATCGGAGGTAGTGCTGATGGTGGCTCTGGCAGCAGCAGTGGGGGTGGAGATGATGGTGGTAGTAGCAGTATCGGAGGTAGGGCTGATGGTGGCACTGGCAGCAGCAGTGGAGCTGGAGATGATGGTGGTAGTAGTAGTATCAGAGGCAATGCTGATGGTAGCACTAGCAGCAGCAGTGGAGGTGCTGGTTTTGGTGCTAGCAGCAGTGGCACTGGCAGCAGCAGTGCAGATGGAGATGATGTGGTAGTAGCAGTATCGGAGGTAGTGCTGATGGTGGCACTGGCAGCAGCAGTGGAGGTGGAGATCATGGTGGTAGTAGCAGTATCGGAGGTAGTGCTGATGGTGGCACTGGCAGCAGCAGTGGAGGTGGAGATGATGGTGGTAGTAGCAGTATCAGAGGTAGTGCTGATGGTGGCACTGGCAGCAGCAGTGGAGGTGGAGATGATGGTGGTAGTAGCAGTATGTCGGTGGTGCTGATGGTGGCACTGGAAGCAGCAGTGGAGGTGGAGATGATGGTGGTAGTAACAGTATCAGAGGTAGTGCTGATGGTGGCACTGGCAGCAGCAGTGGAGGTGGAGATGATGGTTGTAGTAGCAGTATCAGAGGTAGTGCTGATAGTGGCACTGGCAGCAGTAGTGGAGGTGGAGATGATGGTGGTAGTAGCAGTATCAGAGGTAGTGCTGATGGTGGCACTGGCAGCAGTAGTGGAGGTGGAGATGATGGTGGTAGTAGCAGTATCAGAGGTAGTGCTGATGGTGGCACTGGCAGCAGCAGTGGGGGTGGAGATGATGGTGGTAGTAGCAGTATCAGAGGTAGTGATGATGGTGGCACTGGCAGCAGCAGTGGAGGTGGAGATGATGGTGGTAGTAGCAGTATCGGAGGTAGTGCTGATGGTGGCACTGGCAGCAGCAGTGGAGGTGGAGATGATGGTGGTAGTAGCAGTATCAGAGGTAGTGCTGATGGTGGCACTGGCAGCAGCAGTGGAGGTGGAGATGATGGTGGTAGTAGTAGTATCAGAGGTAGTGCTGATGGTGGCACTGGCAGCAGCAGTGGAGGTGGTGGTGATGGTGGTAGTAGCAGTATCAGAGGTAGAGCTGATGGTGGCACTGGCAGCAGCAGTGGAGGTGATGATGGTAGTAGCAGTAGTATCGAGGTAGTGCTGATGGTGGCACTGGCGGCAGCAGTGGAGGTGCTGGTTACGGTAGTAGCAGTAGTATCAGAGGCAATGCTGATGGTGGCACTAGCAGCAACAGTGGAGGTGCTGGTTACGGTAGTAGCAGTAGTGTCAGAGGCAATGCTGATGGTGGCACTAGCAGCAAAAGTGGAGGTGCTGGTTTTTGGTACTAGCAGCAGTGGCACTAACAGCAACAGTGGAGGTGGTGGTGATGGTGGCAGCCGATGTGGTAACAACATTGGTCATTACAGAAGTTGAGACTTGCACTGCAACAGTGGTGGTAGTGGCAGTGGCATTAGCAGTGCTAGCACTGGTTGAAGTAACAACTGTTCTGGTTAGTGAAGGGGCAGCAGGACAGTGAATACATGTTGAAAGTTGACCCCTGTCTGAGTCACCTTTGGAGGGACTTGTCAACAGACTTTTTTTTACTGTACTTAACTGCTTGTGTGACATTTTCTCTCATCAGATAAATTGCAAGAAAAGTGGAATAATGTTTTCAAATATTATTTTTCTGATGATATAATTACTTTTTCTAATACAATTGTGTATGCAAAAAAAGTTTCTTTTTCCAGGAACCAGAAAAAATAATTAGTCTTGTCTTTTGCTTATCCAATAGTGGCAGTCAGTAATTGTAACTGATAGCTCGGACAAGTTCTGCAGCATCCGCTGGAGACAAGAAGACTTCAACAATTTTTAAATATTGTATTTTTAACTTTTACTGCAGTAACAACAGTCAGAAAAACAGAAAGCCAGTACTGGGCCTCAATGGTGCCCCCTGCCCCTGCCTGCCTGGGCACAGATAATGTCTGTGGTGTCTGGAGACAAAAGACTTCAACGATTTATTTTAGATTGTTATTTGTAAGTTTTTACTGTTTCAACAACATTCAGAAACTCTGACAGTTACAGTAATACTGGCAGCAAGTTGCCTCCTGCCACCCTACCCTAGGGCATAGATAATGTCTGCAGCATCTGGAGACAAAAAAGACTTCAACAATTTATTTTAGATTATCGTTTGTAAATTTTTACTCAACAGTCAGAAAGCTAATACTGGGCACTGGCAGTGCACCCCTGGCCCCTGCCTACCCAAGGGCACAGATAATGTCTGTGGCATACAGAGACAGAAACACTTCAACAGTTTATTTCAGACTATTGTTTGCAAGTTTTTACTCAACAGTAGGACTGTGCAAAATGTAAATTCTTTTTTTTTTATTTTTTATTTAAACAGCAGTTTGGAAAACCTTTGAGCCATAGGCTCATTTACAAAGGTACCTTGTCACAGTAAGACAAACAAAATACACAGTATAGCAGTACAACACATAAGTATAACAGTAACTTAAGACATAGATACAACAGACATAGATACAAATTCTGCTGGTGGGATTCCTGCAAACTGTGGAATTCACTTCTGTGAATTTTCACAGGAAAAAAACTGAACATTTTGGAACTTCACCCTTACCTGCAACATTTTTTTAACTTTCTCTTTTTACTCCCCCCAGCCATCAGCACTCCTCTCTTCAGAAGTCGCTTATGCCTTGTCGTCCCGCTCTCCTAACTGACCATTCTGAGCGGTCTCATCCCCCACGGAGCCTTGGTTTACCCCCAGGTGCAGTTGAGGTGAGCCCTTACCTCATCTATCCTTGTCTCACTGGGATGCTGGTTCAGTGGCAGGTAGGAGGCATTGGGGATTAAGTAATGCTCCATCTATCAGGGATGCCATGGCCATTTTCCCTGTTTTTCTGTGGAAGTCGCATAATCCCTGACTTCAAGACACATGGCACCAATGCCCGCGATGTCCTCCCCTTGCTGCATCTTGGCACATGCTGTACTCCAGACCTCCGTCTGGGGCCAGTCTTGCACTGGGATGTCGAACCCCCTCCCTCCCTGGAGAAGGCGAGCTGTCCTTGGGACACACAAGCCTTCTCCCCCAGCTGGCTCTCCAGCTTCCGGGCTCATTCCCCAACCTGTATTGCTGGCATCACAAGCAGAAATCCAACTGCTATGCTGGAGGGCCAGCACTACCTGCAAGATTTTCATGTACTGCAGAATGCTGTGGTGAACTGTAGAACCTGTTTTTGCAGAACTGACTGCAGCTACAGTAAAGTGAATTGGTGTAACTCTGTGTGTTTTGTTTTAGATGGGAACAAGGGGTCAAGTCTGACTTATATACAACAAGATGTACAAAATAGGTGATTTAATACCTTTTAATGGACCAACAAAGTTTTACAGAAAAAAAGTTAACCTTTCGAATCTACAAAGTTCTTATTCAGAAAGAAGGGTTCTTTTTTCTGTCTGAAGAACTTTGTAGGTTTGAAAGCTTAAAGTTTATTTCTGTAAAACTTTGTTGGTCCATTAAAAGGTATTAAATCACCTATTTTGTGCATCTTATTGTACAAGGACCAATATCGCAATAGACATTTTTTTATATACAAGTAAGAGCGAATTTTTAGCTAATGGAGCAGAACAGAAAGGGTTATACTGTAACAGATACAGGCAAGCAAGAAGATAGGTTCAATTGTTTTTGGGTGGGGGGACACAATAGGCCAACTGGAGGTTCTTCACCAAGTGTTGATTAGTGGCCAATAGAGAAGAGCAGAAATGGAGATAGCAGATACAGGACAAGCAAGAGGGGTGGTTAAATTTATTTATTTTTTGGTCTTCCTATTATTATTGGAGGGTTCTTTGGTGCAGCAGCAACATCGAATGTGGTGGAATCACAAGTGGATGCACACACAGTAGCAAAAGAGTGGCTACAAGTTCTTTCTTATGTTTTCTTTGGTGGAGCAACAACACCAGCTGTGGCAGAGGAATAGGTGCAGACCAGCAGCAGCAGATTAACTAGTAGTTCCTTCTTGGTGTTCTGTGGTGCAGGACAGCAACTGCAACACCAGTTGTGGCAGATGCACAGGTGGGTTGGACCAGCAGCAGCAGAGTGGCTAGTAGTTCTTCCTTGTGTTGTTTTTTTGGTGCAGCAGCAACACCAGTTGTGGAAGATGCACAGGTGGGTGGACTAGAAGCAGAACAGTGAGTAGCAGTTCAGTGTTGTTTTGTGACAAATAAAAATAAACAACATCATGGCAGCATCAGCACAGCAGCATCAGTAGTGATATGCCTGCAAAGAGACAGAACAGAGATGAACAGTTGTTTTATAAACACACACAGCACTAAATGTGTCCCCCACTCCCACCCTACAACATCCATAAATCTGACTATACCATAAAATCCAAGATGCAAACCCGGACAAAACACTTCTACCTTGGGAAATAAAAGTAGTATAAAACTGGATTATTTCCTTCACGTTTTGGATGGACATGCCATAGGCAAGGCTCTCAGTAGATCACCATTAAAGCATCAGCACAAAGCAGCATCCATAGTGATATGCCTGTAAAGAGAGAGAACACAGAAAAACAATTGTTTACAAATGCACACAACACTAAAACATAATTGCAAGTAACATGGATGTGGCATGGGGTGTGATGACACTGCAATAACTTGAAATGTGAATAATCTTTGATGCTGGTGGTAGTTGTACGCACCAGCCACCACCATATATGCAGATATCTGCTAAATAGTTCTTTTAAACTGAATGTGGTGCAACTGCTCATTGTTGAAGCCACAGTCGTTGGGCCCGATTAGAGGTGGAAGAGGATCAAGTGTCCTACAGTTCACTCTCTTCCTCCAGGGAGGAAGGGAGGGCATCCTGCTCCAGTGCCTAAATGCCATCTTGATGACCATAGGTTTCAGCGTACTCTGGATGTCCAACCACAAAGACAGGCTGTGCAGCAGCAAAGTGGCTGCTTGCCTTGGAATGAGATCTATCCTTGTACAGCAGTCAGTGCCCTGCTTCTCTGCTTCCCTGGCACGGGGTGCGGGGTAAGCAATGTTGGCAGGTAGGAGCAAATGCCAGTAAGTTTATGAGAGGTGTGGTGACAGGTCTGGGATGGTCATTCTGGGTGGGTGTTGTTACAGATCTGAAAGGAAGGATGATAAATAGAAGATAAACTGTAATAATAAAATGTTGAAACAACTACCAGTTATTTAATTTTATTTACCCAGGTTCAAATAGCAGAACTTTATTATGCCGTAGATGTGGCACAACATTTTCAGCACTTTATAACACAGTTTTGAATGTAAATTGTGAGTTTAGTCAAAATTGCAGTTTTTTCTGATGTTCTTACTGTGACATCTGATGTAAGTGCCAGAAGAATATTCCACTGTTTATTCTACACAGTCTATGTAAACAGCAGAAATACATACAGACCTGGGAAAACAGTTCCCAGGTTTATGCATGTTTTTCTTGCAGTTTCACTTTGACTGTGAAAGTGGAGGAAGAGACAGCAAAGCAAGAGTGAGAAGCATAGTTAAGTAGGGAACTGCAGCAGAGTGTTACAGCCATGTATGTCCTGTCATTCAGTTTCATCACAAAGGCTCACAGCGGCAGCAATACAGTTCAGGGTCAGACTCAGCAGCAGGAAGAGGACCAACAACACACAAAAACATCTGGAACTGCAAGGAACTTGAAAAGCCATTCAGACAGGCGGCCATCAACCTGCTGGTCACTGAGGTGACCAAAAATGCTGGAAGTCTATTTGACCTTGATAGTCTCAGTGGGGAGAATAGGATAAAATCAGGGCACAGATAGGAGAAAAATAGTTGCAAATGGTGGCCAGACCCGAACTGCTAAGCAACTGAAGCATAAGTGAGACGGACTACAGAAACAAGAACTGGAAGTGATTGAGGTTATTGGCAGGGCAGTAACCTCCTCCAGTCCAGAGTTCCAGTAAGTGCCAGCAGGTAGTGGAAAGTGGTAAGTATGATTGTTCATTTTTATGTTCACCACATGTGCATGTGCTGCGAACATTTTGTTAGGAGAGTGGCTTTTGAGGAATGTGACACTGTCAGTCCAGTGCAAACTGGTCTGCAAGGGATTATCAGAGTTACACCACTTATCAGCCAGGCTCATCATGACAGTATTCTGGCTTGCTGTGTGGAAACATTGTGCATTTCAAAGGAAGAGCCGATCCATCATAGATCGGGCTCTTTCATTTGATCTATGTGCCTAGCAAGCACAGCTGATCTGTCGGATCAGCCTGCTGAGGAATTACACCCTGTGACAAAGAAAACCATCTATCTATGTCTGCTGCTGGCACCGCCATAACTGTCCCCCATCCAACCTTCCTTCTCAGCATCCATCACCCCACCCACCCACAAATATAACACTGACACTGTGGGTGCCCAGTCCCTTGTGTTGCCACCTGATATAAAGAAACCATCCACGTTATTTTTTTACATATATATATATATATATATATATATATATATATATAAAATGTCCATCAATGTCTATTTCTGCCACCACCTTTACTATCCACCCACCTAATCCTCCCACTCAGCACTTCTCATTCCCCCACAAAGATAATAGACACTGGGGAGGGCAGTCCCCAGTGTAGCCACCTGAAATAAAGAAAACCAACCTTTGTCATTTTATTAAACCCTGTAAAGAGAAAACCATCCATCGATGTCTGTTGCACCATTAGTCCCCCACCCAACCCTCCCACTCAGCTGCCCACCACCCCACACCCCAGACCCAGACCCTTACTTACCCACTGAGGGTCCAATGCCATAATCCTCTCGGTTAAATGTATTTCAATGGGGTTTTGAACTTAATAGCATATCTTGGTCATTTCTGAATAGTTTTGCCCCAAATGTTCAACGTGCCTTTTTTGGGACTCCCACCTCATGAACTATGGCAGTGAAATTAGGCAAATTTGTCCCGAAAGGTGATTTTATACTTGCTGCGTGAAATCATCTTTTGGGCAGGAGCTGAACATTTTCTCTGCCCTTGTTCATGAGGTGGGGTCATAAGAAGGCTATGTTGAAAATTGGGTATAACAATGTTAAAAAAACAAAGCTTTGAGCCTACACTGAAATTTGTAAATGCGGGCTCATAACTTTGGTCATTTTCAATATTTTGACCCAAATTTTTAACATAGTCATTTCTTTACAGCACCTCATAAATGTGACAACTGTCATTTTTCAAATTCTGGTCAACATGTGTTTTTTGCATCCTGAAAGATGATTTTGCAGTCACTGCATGAAATCACCTTTCTGGCAGACAGGAAATTTTCTCTGCCCTTGTTCATGAGATGGGTCATAAGAAGGTTATGTAGAACATTTGGGGTAAAAATATGAAAAAAAAACCAACAAAGCTATGAGCCCTACGTTGAAATTTACCAACGCAGCCTTACAACTGGTAATTTTCAATTTTGACTGAATTTCAACATAGCCATTTCTTCGCACCTCATGAAAGTGACAACTGTCATTTTCAATCCCGCCAAAATGTGTTTTACACTTGTGGTGTGAAATCACCTTTGGGCAGGATTTGAAAATGTGCTCTACTCTTGTTCATGGCATGGGCTCATAAGAAGACTATGTGGAAAATCTAGGGTAAAAATATGAGAAAACAACAACATTAGGAGTCTATGTTGCAGTTTTTCAATGCACTCGTGTAACTGTGGTAATTTTCAATATTTTGACCCCAACTTTTTAGTATAGTCATTTTTTTCACACCACCTCATGAATGTGACAGCTATCATTTCTCAGATCCTACCCAAAATGTGTTTTAACACTTGTGGCGCAAAATGACATTTCAGCCATTGTTTAATAAATGGCACCTGTCATGCTCAGAATGAGTGATGATAAAAAGATTATGTTGAAAATATGGGGTAAAAAATTAGTAAAACCAACTAAGTTATGAGGAAATGACTTGTTCCAACATTTACTCATAACTTTTTTTTTTTGAGATTTTGGCCCCTAATGTTCAACATATCCCTTATGTTACCCCACCTCCCAAACATGGCAAGTGTAATTTTTCAAATCCCCTCTGAAACTTGTTTCCACAGTAGCACAGTAAAATCACCTTTCAGATGGGATTTTAAAAATTCCACCTGTCTCGATCATAATGTCAGATCATAGAAAGACTGTTGGACATTTGGGGTCAGTATGTGGGAGCCAACTTAAAAGTAGATATTGCCTCTCAGCTTCCCTACCCTGGGTAATTACAATCTAACAATGTGTCAAAGCAGGACACCAATGAAAATGAGATATTGTATCTCATCTGCTCTAACCTGGGTAAATATATAGTAAAAATGTGTACAAGCAAAACCTGGTACAACAGCAATACCAGCGGCAAACATTGACAAATGCTTGTTATATTTTTAGTATTCTTAGCAAACAATAAATGTTCCTTTATTAATTAATTTTAACATTTCCTTTTTAACTCTTCATTGATAAGTTAATAGTTAAATTCTACTGTTTGAGTTACCACCAGCAATGACAAAGTTGGCAACGAGTTCGGGAGCGTACTCTGGCTGCACGAATGTGGTGATGTTTAATAGGATACAGCATAAAAGATATTGCTGCAGGTGAATGTTATGGGTAGGTGGGTTTGGTCAAACCACAGAGGACAAAACTGCAACCATGTGGAACTGTGGTGGCAAGCCAGTGCATTCCGCATGCAAGGTGTTGTGTGGCTGTTCTCACAGACATAAAAGGAAAAAATGTGTTATGTATTGACTGGAGTTGTCATGTAAGGGCTGTGCACCATTCTACAGAGCCACGGTACTTATTGGGATTGTATTGTTTATTTAGCTTTTGGTTACCTGGTAATATGCCTATTTTCAAAACGACCCAGGAGAGTACAGACATTGTGATTATACAGTGGTACAGGGGTTTATACAAGAAACATCATAGCAGACAAATCGACTAGAAAAGCACAGTTCGGTGACGTTTAAACAAGGTATCAACAGTGGAAAAGCATTTCAGTTAACATCAAGTTTCAGACAGTGTGAGGTAAAACAGATTCTCTGGTTAATTTACATCCAGTTTCAGACAGTTGTGCAGAAAACAGAGTCACAGGTGGTTTAGCGAAAAGGATAAAATTATAAATTACAAAAATGACAAATTATGACTCGGTCAAGTGCCAGGTGTGAACAAGTAGTATCTCAATCAAGTGCCAAGAGAGGATAGGTTCGTCAGGGCTGGCCAAGTGCACGTTGCAAAGCACTAGGGCCTTGCTGAGAGAGGACATAGCTCTATGGGGGTTTGGGACAGACACATGCTGAGGCCAGCTTTAGGACACCCCACAGGTGTCTATGGAAACTATAGTAGGAGTGGGCTGATCTAACCTGCTCAGGAAAGGAGTTCCAGAGTCTAGGTGCACTTGCAGCAAAGTCCCTGTCCCCCATGAGGGTGTGGGTGGGAGGAACTCTTAGCAACCCAGGGACCTGTGATCTGAGTGAGTAGGAAGAGTGGTCCACCAGCATAAGTAGCTGTGCCAACCCTGGTGGGGTGCCTGTTCTAGTCACTTTGCCCATGAGACATCCAAGCCCAAAATCCAGGTAGCTAGATGGTGAGAGCCAGCCAAGATTTTCATAGAGGTTACAATGGTGAGTAAGCCGGGGGGTAGCCAGGGCAAAACGACAGATGTTATTGTAAGTCGTGAACCACTGGGTGAGGTGGGATTTGGCAGAGCTGGCAAAAGTGCAGGCCATAGGAAAGGGAGGAAGCAGGATACCTCTCAAGGGCCAGATGAGCCGCAGGTGTGAGATTGTATTTGACTCTGTAGGCCATGCCCAGTTTGCAGTTCACCATTCTGCAGACATTCAGGATGTGATTCCCCATGTCAAGTTGGGGGTCTAGCGTTACACCAAGGTATCTGACAGAATTCACAGTTGGGAGGAGGGTACCATCCTGACATTTGATGCCCAGGGGAGCTGACACGGCTTTGATTTTGGGTGCTGAACCAAATAGCATAGCCTGTGTTTTTTCAGGTTGAGAACCAGTTTATTTTTGGTTACCCAAGCCTGGATATTGTTAAAGTCATCAGATAGGCGCTGATTTAGAGACTCAGTGTCCTGGGTGGGTCATGATGACCAGGTCATCAGCATAGAGGGTGGCATTGCAGCTGGTAACTGCTGCCGGTAAGTGATTGACAAGAGGGAGAAGAGGAGGGCCCCAGGACTGACCCTTGGGGGACCCTGAGGTCACCAGTAGTGGATCAGAGAGGACTTTGTTACATCTAGTCACCTGCATTCGACCGTGTGGTAGCCTGTGAACCATTTCATAGCAGAGGAGGACAGACCCAGAGACCACAGCTGGGTGCGAAGCAACTCACAATCAATGAGGTCAAAGGCTTTGGACAGGTCAATAAATATAACTCCAGAGAGTTTACCCTGATCTATGGTTCCTCTGACACTGGAAGAGAGACAGAGACCAGGGCTTTGGTTGTGCTGTGCCCCTTCCGAAAGCCGTGCTGGGCCAGGGATAGCAGATCATGGGCCATTATGTGAGTGGTGAGTTGTTCAGCCACAACTTTTTCCAGGAGCTTGCTAAGGGAGGACAGAATGGCGATCAGCCGATAAATGTCTGGGACCTTAGGACTGCCCTGCTTCAGTATAGGTACTATCCTGGCCACCTTCCATATGTCAGGAATGACCCCCATCGCAAGTGATAGGTTAAAGATGTGGGCAACTGGGGTGGCAATGTGTTGGGCACCAAGCTTTAGGAGTTTGGGCTCCAGCTTGTCAGGCCCTGGGCATGAGTACTGGGAGAGGCCAGAAATAAGGTTAAGCTTATCTGTGACTGAGACAGCCCTAAGACAGAAAGGCGGCTGAGGGGAGGAGGTAGGCTCCAGTCCTGGTGCTATAGGGGGACCAGTGGAGATTCCTGTAGGCAGGAAGAGTGCGGCAGAGGCTGACAGGTCAGTGAAGTGAGAGTTTAAGGCATTGGCAATCGTGTGGGGGTTGTTGCAAGAGGCCCCACCGATAACCATGTCAGATACCCCAGCACTGGTGGGGCCATTGACAAGCGTTTTGATGTTTCTTCAGAACCTTTTGGAATCATTGGCTGAGCTGAGTAGGGCAGACTTACAGAAGTCACTTCTGGTGGCCCTGATTACCTTTTTGCACTTATTCCTAAGATTTCTGTATCGTTGGAGATTAGCCTGATCAAGGGAGCTTTTGTAGTGGGCCCAGCACTTGTCTCTGGCCCTCATGAGGGCTAGGAGATTCCCGTGCAACCAAGGGGTGACGGATCCCCTGACCCTCCTTGTGACAATGGGAGCATGTTTGTCCTGCAAGGCCATGAAGGTGGAGAGAAAGCGGGTGGCAGCTGTAGAGGGATTAGATGCTCCCAGAACCTCATATCAGTCGGTGATCCTTAGGTCCTCCCTGAACACTTCAGGTTCAAACTTGGCATAGTTCCTTATGTGGATGATTTTATGAGGGACTTTTGGGGTAGGTATTCTCCACACACCATAGACTGGGGAATGGTTGGAGATAGAGTCTGGGAGGATCCCTACGAAGGAAATCCTTTCAGGACGGTTAGACAGGATCCAGTCCAGGAGGGAGCAGGAGGATCCATTAGCGGTCATCTGGTTGGCTTCTGGACAAGTTGTATGAGGGAGTAATCAGCAAGTAGGGACTCATACTGCTTCACATTACCTCCAGCCCAGTTTAGGTTTACGTCACCCAAGATAACAAGTTTATTGTCTCCAGTACTGGGACGTACTGTGTCTAGGAGGTGGGTCAGGCCTGGAAGCCCTCCTTTTGGGGGGTTGTAGGCACATGCCATGTGCAATTTTTTGGTATTCCCTAGTAGGAGCAGGGCATGAAGTAGCTCACAGGGGGATGGGGTGGATAGCTGATGAGCCACCTCAGTAACCTTCAGGTGGTTCTTGTAATAGATCAAGATACTGCCTCCTCGTTTGTTCCCAGGTCTATCCTGTCTTATGATTTCATAACCAGGGAGTGCACATGCCGCATTTGGAATGGAGGATTTCAGCCAGGTCTCAGTCATTCCAAGAATATCTGGCTTGTAGAGTGAGACCCAGGTGACTAACTCATTGAGGTTAGGTAGTAGGCTCCTAATATTGAGGTGAGCCACTTTGAGTCCCTTACCCAGCCTCCATTCTGGGGGGTTAGTGGGGGTCAGAAAGCTAGGGCCAGGGTTAGTTTCGATGTCACCGGCCAGAGCTAATATAATATGGAAGATCCATAGGGGGTACCGCCAGTAGGCCACCACTCCAGTCGAGGTATTCTGTGCTAGGAAACATTTGGCACGGGTGGAGGTCAGTATTCCACTAAGGTCAAGGCAGCTGGTAGGACAGTACAGTGTCTTGGAGTAGGCTAGTAGGTTAGAGAAGAAGTAGTCTGGCACCTCATCCAGGGGAGGCTTGTTCCAGCAGTCTCTCATTACCAAAGGGGGCTGGAGGCCACTTGGAGGACTGAAAGCCCCATAATGAGCCCAACTAGGATGACAGGGCTCAGAGAAGGTGGCAGCATACCACCCTTTCGCACCTTGGGGGACTCCCACTGTTTAGTGGGGAGTACCTTGGGAGGCCTCATTTTCACAGTGGGGAAGAGCAGATGCCTAGGCCACCTCATGTTCCTCTGGAAGGACAACTCGAGTAGGGCAGACCTTGTAGCAGGTCACACAGTGCCCCCAGTGAGGGGTAAGAGCAGTTGCAGTCAGAAATAGGGAGTATCCTTCAGGCACTAAATCAGGGGCTGGGGGGGAGGTGTGGGAAATAATACAGTACACTAGTCACAGGTGTAGTAATAATAATGCTCACTAGTTACAGGATGACATCAATTGTCAGGACAGACAAGAACGCTGGTCTCAGAGTAACAACATATGACATTAGTGAAGGATAAAACACATAAGAAATGACAGTGAGTTGCAATGAGCTATAACAGCTATGAGCACCTTAAGGAAGGATAAAGCACATTAGAAGTGACAGTGAGTTGCAAAGAGATATAACAGCTATGGGCACCTGGCAGAGGTTCAGGGACAGGGGCAGTCACCTGGTGCTGCAAGGTGAGGTACAGTGAGCCCCAGAACAGCAGGGCAGGATCTACCAGGATCAATAGTATTAGTTGGCCCACCCCACTGGTTATGGGAATGGGGAACGCTTGTTGCACTGTTATTTGGACCTCCCTGAATCTCTCACTGGTCAGGTCAGAGCTCTGGAGGCAGAACTAGCGCACATTTAATGGGAGGAGGGAACGAGGTGGGCGGGAGGGACAAAAATTCCAGTAATGCACAGTCCGAGGAGGCCCGCCGGTACTACTCAGAACTCGGGGCAGTAGCACGCGGCTCGGGGGGGGGATCTTCCTGCTACAGGTCGCCCTCGCCTCCCCTCCACCATCGCAATGACACAGGAGATCAGAATGCTTAGCCAGAAAAACAGGGGGCCACTCGCCTTTAAGAAGAGGCAAGTAGCCAAGCGTCACCAGCAAGGGTCCAAACGGCATGGGAGCGTTACGGCGCCAAGTTTGAAAACAGTCTGGAGCGGCGTGGTTGCGTGGCAGGGTCTGTCGGCGGGTAGAGACAAAGAGAGACACCAGCAGTCCACTCGCAGGTAAGGGTACTTGCGACAACGATTCCACCCTCTTGGAAGATGTTCCCCTTCACTGAGTTGAAAATTCCAGTAATGCACATTCTGAGAAGGCCCGCCGGTACTACGTTAGCTACTGGCACCTCAGAACTCGGGGCAGTAGCATGCGGCTCGGGGGGGGCCTTCCTGGTACAGGTAGCCCTCACCTCCCCTCCACCATTGCAACAGAATGCAGATTGCTTCTGCTTTATTTTAAATATTGTTGTTGTGAAAAGATTGTGGGAAAAATTGATTATCTGGAATGTATGTCTTCAGAAAATGTTAAAAATGAATTGAGTACTACAAGTAAAACCACAGGTTTTTGATGATGAGTAGCAGACACAGCCTGTCTCTTTAGTGCTGAATTATATAAGACATTTTTATCTCTTTCCAGTGAAAAAAAAACAAACAAGAAAAAATGACCAAACAGGATATTGGTACCACAGCACTGAAGGATGGAGATGGTGGCGGTGCCATGACAGCATTGGGCAAGATACAGATAATGTAAGCACAACAGTGAATTGATGTGTAAGCAAGCAATAATAATGGGGAGGTGTCCTTAGCAAGGCCTGAGGCACTTGTGCTGAGAGCCTTTAGCACCTATAAGGTGTGTTGTTTATTCTATGACAACCACATTCGAGGAATGTCTTAGTGTACTTATAAAATGGTTCCCCACTATCTGAAAAATGGAATATAGCAGGAAAAAATAATTCCAGAAGCATGGGGACCTTGGAACTCAATCAATCAATCAAAATCTTTATTTTGTCAGGCGGAACATCATTGAGACAAGCTCAACTGATTGTTCCACTTTAAAACACCAAGTAAACCAACAACCATGACATAATTTCTCTTTGACTTCCCAGTAATAATTGCCTAACACTGCCTACATAAATATTACAACTGACATGTCACAATGTAAGCAGTGGAGCTAGTAATGTATCAAGTATCTACAGGTCATTGTATGGTTTAGTAGACCTAAACAAAAAGCAATAGCATTACAAGAAAAGAAGCAAGAATTTCACTTACCTGTTAGATGGAAATGTGAAGTCTGACTCTGTGCTAGATATGGTCATCATCAATCTTCATCATAAGTCATCAGTAGTATGAATCATTCACACAAGATTCATAGCTTTTAAGCCATGTTTGCATCACAGTCCTTCCAGTGATGCCTTCGATGATGCAATGTGTTCATATCAATGAAGAAACTGCATATTTCTTGCTTTCCCAGTGCTTGTGCTCTCAGAAGAAGCAAGAAGGGGAAGGAAGGAAACATATTCAATTTAGTGCGTTAGAGTAACTGGTAATTGCTATTTTTCTTTTAAACTTAGATTGTGGGCTTTTAGTGACACTGTACTTTCTTTGTTGTCTTTACTTAGAATTGTTTTTGGGATGTTGAAAATTTAAAACGTAGTGGTGGTGTATTTCTGTGCTGTTTTAATTGCTGCAAATTTTATCTTGGCTTGTCTGACTGCCCTGTAGTTTGAGTGAGGGGTGTTAATTGTCTGGCCTCTGACCTCAGCTACGTGATAACTGGAGGTGGGGCTTAGTCAGAGTTGAGGTAGCAAGTGAATTTTATTTTCTCAGAAGAAGCCAGAAGGGAAGGAAGGAAACATATTCAATTCGGTGCTTTAGAGTAACTGGTAATTGCTATTTTCTTTCAAACTTAGATTGTGGGCTTTTAGTGACACTGTACTTTCTTTGTTGTCTTTACTTAGAATTGTTTTTGGGCTGTTGAAAATTTAAAACGTAGTGGTGGTGTATTTCTCTGCTGTTTTAATTGTTGCAAATTTTCACCCCCTTCCCCCAACTCTTAATTATATGCCCTGTTAAATCTGATTGACAGGAGCTAAACACATGGTATAGTAAGTGGTGTGAAGTAGGAGGGGCATAAGAGGGAAGAAGCCCACCTTCAGCACGACAAGTGTTTTGACTCATTTATTTATTTATTGGTTTCTTTTCTTTTTTTTTTTAAAGAAAATTATCTGAGGATCAGTGGCAGGATTTTTAGGACAGTAAATTAATAAAAAGGGAACTAGCAGAGCTTCAGTAGCAGACAAGTAGTGGAATAGCAGTATAATTGCAGTATAATGTGGGGAGTGGTGCAATGCAGTGGCTGTGGGGCAGCCATATTCAGGCAGACCTTCTGGACACTGAGGTGCTGCCCCATCTGCATGCATCTCTGGACTGTGGGATGAGGCAGCCAGACTCAGAGCGGAAGTAAATTGGGTCAGAGTACCATCACCCCTATCCAGAGACCACCCAGTCCAATGCAACTGCCTCAAAGGATTTCGAGAACGAGGGAGCACTTGGATGACAGTGGGCTCAGGGAGGGTTAGAGTGGTCAGGCAGAGGCACATCCCAGATCCTATTCCACTCAAGAACTCATATGCCACACTGGCAAATGGGGACAACCAAATAAGGTACCCAGAGAAGTGGAAGGAAAGGATGTGGAGGTTAGCCAAGGAGGTGACCTCACGGGAAAGCTGTGGACCCCAGAAGAGGAGGCGAATCCTGGTGGGGACTCCATCATAAGAGGATCCAGCTAGGAACACAGGAGGGGAGGACAGGGAGGTGAGGTGCCTGGGTGCCACGGCATGGAGAGATGGAAGGAAGATCCTGGGGATCACTGGGAAGGCAAGGCAGGAGGGTGAGCTGGATGTCATTATCCACCCAGGTACAAATGACCTGGCAAATGGGGAGCCAAAGGAAGTTCAGGAAGAGTTTAGGAAATTAGGGAGGGTCTCAAGCAAGTAGCTACTTCTGTCACTTTCTCAGAAGTACCTGCGAGAGAGCAAGGAGGACTATGGAGTGCATTCACAGGAACTTTAACTCATGGTTGAAGAACTGGTGCTGTGAGAAGGGTTTGGATTCATCGGTGACTGGGGACCCACCTGGAGGATGGAGGTTTGTTCAAGCCTGACGGCCTGCATCTGTCCTGGAGGAATCAAGCACTCAATGATAAGTTTAAATGCTACATTGACAAGCATTTAAAGCTAGCAAAGGGTCACAGGCCAGCAAGGAGGGTACCTACTTGCTCACCCCCACAGCTAGCAGTGGAACCAGGGAACCAGAGGAGTGGCTATCTCTAGAAAGCAGTGTGCAAAAGACGGAAATTAGTGCTCAAGAGGTGGATAGGCAGAAAAGGGGCAAAATTCAGCAGAAGGGCAGACAGCAAGAAGAACCAGGGATAAAGGACAACCAAGGAAGGGGCTGGAGTAGAACAGCGAAACAGTCTAGGGAGGTCAAATCATGGAAAGCCATGTCTGCAAATGCCAGGAGCCTTAGCAACAAGATGGAAAATCTGGAGGCTGTCATGGTGCAGTCAGACCTGGACATTGTGGCCATTACTGAAGCCTGGTGTAATGATAACCACAACTGGGAGATGACCATACCTTGCTACAACATATTCAGAAGAGAAAGAACAGGCAGGAAGGGAGGAGGAGTGGCACTGTATGTGAAAAATGACATAAGGGCCACAGAGATCCAGGAGGAAAAAAATGGGGGAGAGATACTGTGGGTTAAGCTGGAAAGGAAAATGGGGATAGCCATCCGCACAGGTGTGGTCTATAGACCACCAGCCCAGGAGGATGAAACAGAAAGGGAGCTGATGCTAGCCATCCAAAGGATGACAGACAAGGGTGAGGTAGTACTGGTTGGAGACTTCAATATTCCAGATGTGGACTGGAGCATCCCAGCAGCAGCATCAACTAGGAGCAGATTTATCCTGGACTCCCTTCAGGGTGCCTTCCTCAAGCAACTGGTCATGGAACCAACTCGGCAGAAGGCAATACTGGACCTTGTGCTCACAAACAGGGACAGTGTGATGGGGTAACAGTGGGGGAGCACCTGGGAACAGTGACCACCAGTCATTGTGGTTTGAAATCACAGAAAGAGCAGAACCAAACCACACAAAAACTCGTATCCTGGATTTTAGGGGGGCAGACTTTGGGAAAATGGGGAGATACTTGAAAGAGGCATTAAGGGGAATGGGACAGGAATCAGGGGTTGAGGAACAGTGGGCAGTATTTAAAATGGGGATTACAAGAACAACAGAATTATGCATTAAGCAGGTTAGCAAGAGGAAAGGAAGAAGACCATTATGGTTTCCAAAGAGGTAAAAAGAAAGTGAAAGCCAAAAAGATTGCATTCAGGCAATACAAAAGACACAGGCACAAGGGATAGGGAGAAATACCAGGAGAAGCAAAGGAGACAGGGAGGTCAGTAAGGGAAGCCAAAGCTCAGACAGAAGAACACATTGCAAAATCAGTGGGTAGAGGGACAAACCTTTTACAGGTACATAAGTGAAAAAGAAAGGCAAAGGAGGGTTTGTGAGACTGAAGGGGAGGATGGGACTGCATGGAGGATGACAACAGTAAAGCTGACATATTGAACAAGTATTTCTGCTCAGTCTTTACTGAGGAAGAGGAGAATGTCGTCTGAAGGAGAACAAGGGTGAGAATGGTGCAGAAATGGACACAAGTCCCTTTACACGAGAAAGGGTCCTGAAGGAACTGGAAGTAATAGAGTTGATAAAGCAATGGGGCCAGATGGGGTGCACCCAGGGTCCTAAAGAACTAAGAGAGGTGGTGGCTGAACCTCTGGCTATCCTGTTTAGCCAATCACTGGAAACAGGGAGGTACCCAAAGACTGGAGGACAGCAGATGTAGTCCCCTTATACAAAAGTGGGAACAAAGAGGAAGCAGGGAACTACAGACAGTCAGCCTCACCTCGGTAGTGAGAAGATCATGGAAGCACTACTGAAGGAGAGATTGGTGGAACATCTGGTTGTCAGTGGACTACAGGACCCAAGCAGCATGGTTTCACCAGGGGAGGTCATGTCAGACCAACCTCGTTGAACTTTTGACTGGGTGACTAGGGAGGTGAATCAGGGGAGGGCAGTGGACATGGCCTATCTGGACTTCAGCAAGGCCTTTGACACTGTGCCACATAGAAGACTATTACACAAACTGGGGAATATGGGTGTGGGCAGGACAGTAGTGTGGCGGGTAGGTAACTGGCTGGGTGGCAGGACACAGAGGGTGGTGGTAAATGGCTGTCACTCCACAGAGGAAGAGTGACCAGTGGGTACCACAGGGATCAGTGCTGGGACTGGTCCTATTCAACATCTTCATCAGTGACATTGTGCAGGACCTAGAAGGCAGAATTTCACTGTTCACTGATGACACAAAGCTCTGTAACAGAGTAGACACACCAGAGGGTGTAGACAGAATGAGAAGGACCTGCAGAAACTTGAAGAATGGTCAGGGGTTTGGCAGTTGAAATTCAATGCAAAGAAGTGCAAGATAATGCATATGGGGCACAAAAACCCTGGCACAATATATCAGTTGGGGGGTGAGGATATAGCATGCACCAAGCAGGAAAGGGATCTTGGGGTTATCATCTGATGACCTCAAGGTAGAGGAAATAGTGTGACAAGGCAGCAGGTAAAGCAAATAGGATGCTGGGATGCATAGGCAGGGGCATCACCAGCAGGAAAAGGGAGGTCATAATTCCACTATACAAGACACTAGTGAGGCCCCATCTGGAGTACAGTGTACAGTTCTGGAGACCATACCTACGTAAGGACATAGACAGGGTAGAGAAGGTTCAGAGGAGGGCAACAAAGATGGTGCATGGATTGCATCACAAGTCCTATGAAGACAGGTTGAAGGAACTGAACATGTACTCCCTGGAAGAGGAGGAGAGAGGGGGATATGATGAGACATACAAGTATCTTACAGGGAGGAACAGGGTGCAGGAATACACTATTTTTAAGCGAAAAAGATGTTCTAGGACTAGAGGCATGGGATGAAGTTGGAGGGAGGACGATTCAGAGGAAATGTGAGGAAGAATTTCTTCACAGAACGGGTGGTGGACAAGTGGAACACCCTGCCAGAGGAAGTGGTGGGGGCTGAAACAATCATGGGATTTAAGAATGCATGGGATAGACATAAAGGAATTCTGGAGGTCAGGGGTAAGGGGCAACAGACTTCTAGGAAAACATAAACTGAACTTACAAGCTCAAATGGGCAGACTGGGTGGGCCATAGGCCCTTATCTGCCGACACTGTCTATGCATCAATGTATCTATGTATTGTGTTGCTAGTATGAAATTTTGAGTATTGACAATGGCACAGGGCGTTGTTCAAACTGATCTTTCTTCTCCAAGGTATCTGAAATATCTGTACCACTCTCATCGCACATTCAGTAGTAGCCACAGATATTGCCAGCTATTTCCAGCTATGTCACGAAATTTCTGAGGAGTTTCTTTCTGCTACCCTACTGTGGAAATGCAGAAAACAGGAGATTTCTCTAGAAATATCACAGAAATTTCGGGAAATAGCTGGCAATGTCTGTGGCTACTACTGTAGGCACATTACATTCCTCACTTTTGTCACATTCCTTACACCTACTTTCCCAGTGGTTGTGCTGCTATTATGAAATTTTGAGAGTTGAAAATGGCACAGGGTGTTATTGAGACTGACCTTTCTTCTACATGTGAATGTGAATATGAATGTAATATGCTCATTATGCTTTATCCTGGTTAACAAACAGTAGTCACAAGCTGTGTACATGCTGGCACTTGGGTGCCCAATAATGGGATTGAATAAATAAATGAGAGTGGGATTTAATTAAACAAAAATAGTGCACACAGCGAAGGATATAATACCATTGACAGACATGGTGAGCTGTTGATGTTTTGTGCAGTTCAAAAAAATATAAGTGGTTTCAAAAAAATACAAAATCACACATACCTGCATAGTACAAAGCACCATGGGATGTATATGCAAATCATCACAGTATACTAAGCTGGTTCAACTGGTGGAGGTGGTATTGATGGTGAAAGCACTACACTCTCATGTAAACATATGCTCTTCTGATGTATCTTCACCATCAGACTACATACCCTTGACCCTGAGTCAGACTCACTTCCTCATCTGTATCGTATTTATTTATTTATTCAGTTTAGGATTAATACCTTTGTGTCAGAGACTCATTTTCAAAGGTTCCAAGTCAAGACAAAACAATACAGACATA
This sequence comes from Neoceratodus forsteri, assembly GCA_016271365.2. NCBI lineage: Eukaryota > Metazoa > Chordata > Ceratodontiformes > Ceratodontidae > Neoceratodus > Neoceratodus forsteri. Next base: position 757,385,738 of record CM057455.1, on the reverse strand, counting down.
AACAAGGATTACTGGGTATACATCATGAAAGCAAAATATAATGCCGCATGAGGTTACAGGCTTGAGAGTTACAGTCTAACTTACGTGATCCTAAAGTAGGCATTGATGGGTGAGAAAGACAAGTGCATTTTATACATCAGCAAAGTGCTAAGGGCTATCCGTAGTAGGATAACATGTCAGCATTTCAAAAAGCTGTTGGGCTGTGAGTGGGGGGGGGTAAGCAACTTGAAAAGGTATTGTCATTATAGGGATAGAAGGGAAAGCGAGGAGGAGGTAGGAGGGAGTGAGTGAGTGAGAAGGGGAAAGGGGGACTGGTGGAGGAGGGATTTCAAAGAGCTGTTGGGCTGTGAGTAGAAGGAAGGTAAGCAACCTGAAGAGGTATTGTCATTATAGAGGGGATCGAGGGAAAGTGAGGAGGGTAGAAAGGAGGCGGGGAAGGAGGGACTGGTGGAGGGATGGAGGAACTGTTTTAGGAGGGTTTGGGTGGGGAAGGGGAAGCAGAGAAAGGATGGGAATTGAGGGGTGCTGTGGCACACTTAGATAGTGCAGTTACAGATTTCAGCATGCTCTAGGTAGGATTGTAGCCCTCTTTTGAATTGGCTCAGCTTAGTGCATTCAGTCAGTATGTCAAATAGTCCATTGAACCATTTAGGACCCCTATAGGTGATGGATTTCTGGACCAGTGAGGTGCATTTGAAAGGGATTTGGAGTCCACCCTTAGACACACTTCTGGTTTGTTTGCTATGCACTGCCCTCTTGAATAGACAGCATAGTGACTGCGGCATAAGCACTAACAGAGCTTTTTTTACAATCAGGCAGGTTTGGTATTGGGCTCTTAGGTGCAGTGGGAGCCAACCAGTCTTAGAGTAGAGGACACAGGTGTGTGTCAAGCGGTCAGCCTTAAGCATCAGGTCCTGTTAATGAGGGGTTTTATACTGCTTAGGGCTGTGTCTGTCCCTGCTATATATGTTGGCAGGCCATAGTTGATGAATGAAAAGACTGTGCTGCCTGGGCTGATTTTGAGGGCAGCAGGTGTCATTGAGTGCTTCATATCAATTTAATCACTCCCCTGCCTGGTCTTTCCAAGGACCCACTTCACATACTTGTTGGACTCAGACCTTGTGACTTGCTTGAAATAGAAAGGCGTCAGCCTTCTCTTGCGGGAGTGTGTGTGGTAGGGCAGTGATGCTGTTCATTTAGTGAGATGAGGAACTCTCTGGGCAGCACTCCTGAGAGATCTGTGAAAGTGGCATTAAACTCATTTGCAGTTTCTAAGGGTTCATGGGTGGTCCCAGCAGCTGTGGTAATCAGGTCAGGTGGGGCCCTGGCAGCCCTTCCTCTTAGGGATTTTGGTGTGTTCCAGACCAACTTAGAGTACCCCAGCTTTTGCTGATGAGCTCCTTGAAATGGCTTGCTTTAGCAATGTGAATGAGTCTAGTACAGGAGTTTCTAGCTGCTTTGTATGTGACTACATCCTGCAGCTTCCTGCCTTAGCATTTGCCAAAGGTTGTCTCTGGCATGCATTTGTTCAAGGAGGAGGTACTGAGCCATGAGGTGTGGGTCCTTTGACTTTTTGGTTTTAGGTGTGGAAGATGTTGCATGCCCAGGTGAAAGAGCTGAGGAAGAACTCCAGGACGAGGTTGTCATCAGTGACTTGGTTTAACGAGGACCAGTCAATCTGGGTTAAGTTCTGTCTAAAGGCATTCAGTAGCCCTGGCCTCTGCACTCAATCATTCAAGACCTTCGGTGGGCATTTTGTGAATCTATTTGTCTAAGTGCACATGACTGGTGAGTGGTCACTGAGGCTGTCAGACAGGACCGAGACATCTGATATGTGCTCAGGATGGGAGCAGAGTAGCCAGTCAATGAGTGCGCTGGTTCCTGTTTTATAGTTTTGCTGAGTGGGAAGGGTGACCATCTGGGTGAGGTAAAGGCCAGATATCTGGTCTCTGGCTGCAGTTTCCTTTGTGAGTGCCAGTTGATGTTGGAAGTCAATAACAACTGCATGCTCCCACTTTTTACCCAGCTGCTGCTGATTTTCCTCAAAAAGTTTGAGACCTTCCACTTGTTTTCCCAGGGGTATGTAGACTGTTGAGAGTAGTAGCACTTTGCTTTGTTGCCCAGTGGTGAGTTTAAGGTTGAGGATTTGAGCCTTGCTTGTGTGCAGACTGCGGTCCAGCATCTTGGCTTTGATGTCAGTTCATTCTCATTTGGTAAACCAGTACCAGCAGCAAACCACTGAGGTGGAATTAAATGTTTGTTCATTTTTATGCATGTCAGTTTCTCTATATTGTAGTCAGATAGGCAGGTGCGATTGCTGGACACAACTACACCAGCAGCACTAAGTACCCTTTCATATGTTACACTGGAACAAGGGCATGTTAAGAATTCCAGTGCAACAGAAGCCAGAGCAGGCCACAGTACACCTTATGTTGCCAGTATGCCACTGATGGGTCCTCATTCACACCAAGCTGCTCCGAATCATCCATATAGGCACTGACCATATCAGCAGCTGACATCTGCAGTTGGCTGCTGTACTCTGGTTGTTGATTGGCACAAACTCTCAACTGTTTAAGTATGGACCACAATGGATTGGAGGAAGTGGAAGATGAAGAGGATGACTTTGAGGCCGAAAATGGTGCCGCAGGTAACTGGGACTGATTTTTTTCTGTTTTTTACTGTCATCTGTCTTCAGCATATTGTTGTGGACCTTTTCATGCAGTTTCAATAAACAGTGATCCACATTAGCACTACCACCGAGAAAAGTGCCACAATACAATGCTTATATCGTGGATCAAGCAAGGTGGCCATCATGTATGAATCAGACTGACAGATATGCCAGACACATTCATCAATGTAGAAAAGCTTAATCATGTGATTAATAAGGTCAGCACCAGCTTCATCTGCAGCCATAGCAGATTGCTCAGGGACATTAAACAATGCTTGCTTAAATACCCAGAGCAAGGGTGTTACTTGACTAAGACAAGCATTTTCAGAACTGATAGCCTGCGAGGCATGCTCAAATGGATGCAGTATCTGAATTACGCTGTCCATTAGCCTCCACGGAGATGGTGTAAAAGACATGCTCTTTCAATTCATTGGGTCATGGAGCTGCATCACAAAATTATTGATGGGCTTGTACTGCTTGAGTTCCACCTGGTGGGAACATCCTGTTTTAAATGCCGCCATGGAACACCATAGGACCACTAGAGAACACTGAGGTCAGATCAAGACTTTGATCTGTTGAAGTGGCTGAAGGTTTTATGGTTGATGGACAGCATTTTATCCACTGCCTCGTGTTTCAGAAACTCAAGCACAATTAAGTTCAAAACATGTGCAAAACAAGGTATGCAGTTAAACCCACCATCCTTGATGGCTCTGACAACATTAGCGCCATTATCACTGGCAATTAAAGATTCTTCCAAACCGTGTGGTTTTAGTCATTCATCAATGGTCTTATTTACTCATTCTAATATTGGGCAGATATGGTGACATTCTAGCAACACGGGAGATGTGTGCCAATGTGCAGTAACACACATAAAGCTCACTTGTAAAACAGTCATTTTGGGGAATTTTTTCACCAAATTTTCAAAATAGGGTTTTTGGGGGCCTACCTCGTGAACTGCAACACTGTCATTTCATTAATCAGTACCAAAAGGTGGTTCCGTGCAGTGACCACAAAATCATCTTTTGGGACCGAATAACAAAATGACAGTGACCTAGTTCATGAAGTGGGGTCCCAAGAACCCCATGCTGAAAATTTGGTGAATTCTCAAAAATGGCCAAGATATGCAACAAAGTTGAAAAAAAAAACATTTATGTCATTATACAGCTTGCTGGCATTTCTTCAGTTTGCGGTCGGCTTGAAAGTGCAAGCGTGTTCCTAGGTCCATAGAAGATCATGCACCAGCCTTCAGAGTACGTATGGGGTGAGGGGTGTGGGAGGTGGGGCACACAGAGGGTGGGCATGGGTTGGGAGGGGCAAGAGAGTCAACGAGGGACTGCTTTTGTTATAGGTGTTTTGTTTTTTTTTTAAAAGATGACACGGGACTTTTGCAACACTGGGTGGGCTCCCAGCGTGGCACCTGGAAGTTTGTTTGGGGGGCAGTGGAGCTGATGGGGATTGGGCACCCTGTGGGCTATACAGACTTTGCCATGCTGGAGTGGGCTCCCAGTGTGGCACCTTGGAGATGGTTGGGGCAGTGGAGCCGACAGGCGTTGGGCACCCCAGTGGATAACTTTTGCAATGCTGGGTGGCCTGCCAGCATGGCACCTGGAAGATTAGTTTGGGGCAGTGAAGCCAACAGGGGACTAGGCACCCTTGTCGGCCATACAGTGTGCAGGGGTGGGAGTAACCACCTGAGCACGCTGGGGTGGGCTCCAGCATGCTATATGGGTGTTTGTGAGGGGCACTGGGCGGATGGGGACGGGCTGTTCCATCAGAAAAAAACTAGCTGTCTATGACAGGAGTACAGATGCAGTGCTGACTTGTAGGCAATTTACATACTGCCAACGGCAGTATGCAAATGGCCTGCCAACGGCAGTATGTAAATTGCCTACACATCACCACCGCTGATTGTAGTGTTTTTCTCTGAACTGTGCACCACTGCATCTAAACAGCTGTCATAGACTGCTCAGACATTCATTGCTGCGGTGTGGCCATGCCTGCAAAAAGGAGCAGGCATTGGAAGTGCGGTGGCACATCTATGAAAACTCATATGGTGGCATTATGTTTCTTGCACACACGGCAAGCAAACATAAAAGGGGCCACAAGAGGCCACTGTTCCCCATACATGATATTTCATTCTTTCCCCTGCTTCAGGTAAGGACAGGCTTAATTTATTCCTTCTCCTTCAAGAAACACATTTGTTTAAAGCATATTGGTTGCCAGAAGAAGGTTTGTGTTTACTTTACTCCTTTCAGTATTCTAGTCTGCAGGTTTTCACTAGCTATGTTTATGCCAGGTTTATTTGTATGCTAGAGTTTCCATGCTGCAGTCTTTATTATAGCAACAATACCCTTATCCTTTCATATTTATCCCAGGGTAGCAAGAATACCCTTTATCCTATATCTCTCACTTGTGTAGCACAAAGCCACCTGTATGTTCAGGGCATTTTCTCCTAATTTGGGGCAAGACAATGTACTTTCAGCTGAAATGTCAGGCCGATGGCTGAAATGTCAAGCCATTGGCTGACACTTTCACTTTCCTTTGTGTAGGCTTCTATGTGTTGCTGTATAGCTCTGTCTCTCTTAGACAGCATGCCTAATACTCGCTCTGCACCCTTTTTGTTTATCTCTGGTGCAGCTAAGTAAAATGCTTTGCTAAGTAAAGGGTGATCGCTGCTTCTTACAGTTAGGCTCTGGAATCTAATATGGCATAACTACAACAGGGTTCCTTCTAATTTCTACCTATGCAACTACAGTTTAACAGCAGCATAATGCATCCAATAAATAAACTGCAGCATTCAGTACAGGTTCTAACATTTCCATAGTGGCAACAGGGATACAGAAAATAAAAGGGAAAGGGGTTTGCTTCTTTGCAAAAAATACTAATGTACAAGCTAGTCATGTAGGTCTTTCTCTGCCTACAAACTAAATAGCCACTGTATCCTTTTGATTAGGATGCTTTACTGTATGCAATACATATCTTTCATTCTAGCTACACTAGCCAGCCAAATATAGAGCTATAGCTATGACCATTCTATTTATTGTCCCATTCTGTCTGGGAGCTCAAGGTCACTGGAAGTTAACCTCCATACATATGGACCCATAGAAGGAAGAAAAAGAAAGTTAAAGAGAAGCACAGAGGCCTGCCTCCAGATGGAAAGAAAGGTATAGCTTTATCAAATAAGAATACATATGTGTATATATATATATATATATATATATAGAGAGAGAGAGAGAGAGAGAGACAAAGAGAGAGAGAGAGAGAGATTTCAACCTAATATACTTAAGGGGTCCTGCTACGGTGGCAGGGATGCACCCTGTCAGAGTCATCACCACCAACACTTTGATCAACCTCCTTGTCTGCAAGCACTTCATCCTCAATATTAGAATGAGTGCTACTGACAAACTCAGATACTAAACTGAATTTGATGACCTTCTGAAACTGTGAATCCTCCTCAGACTCAAGCAGCAATGCTGCCACATCTAGGGCAGATTTACATCCCTCCCTCTCACAGAACTGTCCTGCTGTTGCATTATTATCATTCTCTTTTTAATTTTTATTACCACTGCTGATACTACATGGTGATCCACAAAATGAATTAATGCTGGTGCCAGCCTTAGGTATACCAAAAGAACAAGCCTGGCCCCACACTCATAGTTTTGCAACTATACTGCTACTGCCAGACCCACTGCATTGCTGCTGCCAGAACCACTGCACCACTACCTCCACAACCATGTATGTCAGAAGTATTAGAACTACGCTTGACGACTTTACCGCCACGTCCCCCACATCCACTGACAACTTGCTTGTCACCCACCATCTTTGCAATTTGGCAATTTAGAGTCTGCAAAGAAAGAAATCAACTATTTCAGTTAATAAATAATATATTATGTTTTGTAGGAGGATAGGAGAAAGCTACTTAAGCACTTTAAAACTATTTCTAAACAATTTCTACAGAACAAAATATCAAACTGTATTTTTAATCACTATTTTGAATACAGAAACTGCAAATAGATGGAGTAGCAGATCCTTACACTTCAACAACCTCTCAAGAACTGCACAACAGCAGAGCTCAAAGCTCACCTGTAAGAAAGGGATACTTTATGGAAAAAGCCAGAAGAAGCAAGAACAACTCAGATTGGTGTCTTTTAAGAGAGCACGTAACAAGTGCACCACATTGGTCAGAGCAGCCATGGCCACCTACTATCGTTCGAGCTAGCCTCTGCCTCAAGAAATCCTTCAAAGCTCTGGAAAACATTAAAAGACATGTCTGGACACACACCTAGTAATTTCATTCCAGCAAAATTAAGTCTGGTGGCAGCATTATCTCTAACCGATCTGAGATATTGGAAGCCCTCAATAACCATTTTGCAATGGCAGGGCTAGCATTTGATGCTTCTCCTGCCAATGACCTCCGCACAGCTCAAGGCCCACCAACCCACGAGTCTCCTTCTACCGAGGAGGCCTTCTCCTCCTGTCTCTCTAAAAGAGATGGAAGACCTACTGCTGTAACTAGACACCAGGAAGGGAGCAAGCTCCGACTTCATAGAGCCATACTATCTGAAATGTGCTTACCATGTGCTTGCGGTGCCAATTACCCACCTATTCAACGTGTCACTCTCCCAGGTTAGCCTCCCCCCTCAATGGAAAATAGCCCATGTCATCCCTCTATTAAAAGCAGGTGACCCCTGCGATCTAAATAATTACAGACTGATCTCCCTCCTCGCTATCCTGTCTAAATTACTAGAAAAAATAGCGTGTGGCCAGCTAGAGGTATACTTAGAATCCAGAAGCCTATTAAACCCGATTCAGTCTGGATTCAGAGCGAAGCACAGCACCATAACAGCCCTAGCTAAGGTGATCAATGATTGGCTCCTAGACCTTGATAACAAGAAGCATTGTGCCATTTTCTTGGATATTAGTAAGGCATTCGACACAGTTGATCACAGCCTGCTTCTTTCCTCCCTAAGCACCTTAGGCCTGGACCATAAATCTATGTGCTGGTTTGCAGACTACCTCAGAGAATGGAAACAGCAGGTTAAAGCTGAAGGTGATCTTTCTCAATTAAAACCTATGCTGAGGGACATGCCCCAGGGCTCTATCCTTGGTCCCCACCTCTTTGCAGTCTACAATAACAACATCAATGACCCCATTAAAAGCCAACATCCACTTATGCTGGATGACACTGTACTGTACTTGAGTCGCCCCACACAGGAAGCAGCCTCTGAAGACCTCAAGCTGAATTTAACCTTCTACAACATCAGCTCATGAACAAAAGCTTTTGCTCAATGCAAAAGACAAAAGCCATGCTCTTCCCCCTCCTTGTACATGGCAATTCCTGCTGGGGGCTATCCCACAAATTACCACTGTTCTTGGAGAAACACTAGAGTATGTAGCTAAATTCAAATATCTAGGAGTTTGGCTCAATCATAAACTTTCCTTCGCCAACCATCTCGAAGAACTACAGAAGAAACTAGGGCAAAGATTAGGACTATTCTACAGAATTAACCACCTGCTCACAAAGGAGGCCACGATTCAACTGGTTCAAGCTACCTTCCTAGCTTTAATAGATGACGTGTACCTGCTCTACAGCCACTGCACTGCCTCTGCACTGGTTAAATTGGACACCCTCTACCACAGAGCTATCAGGTTCATTACTGGCCTTCCACTTTCCACACATCACTGCTCCCTGTTACCATCGTTAGGCTGGACTTCCCTTCACTATAGAAGGAATAGAAATGCCACCCTATGGGCCTTCAGAGCAGTGACCAACAAACTCCCTCACATGTCTCAGATTGTATTCCCCAGAGTGTGTTAGGCACCTGCGCTCTAAGCAGCTATTCCTAATTGCCTCCAAGTTCCAAGGGTCAAAACTCATTTCGGCAAAGTTGCTCTAAGCGTCTCTTTACCCACATTGTGGAACGGTTTACAAAGGAACTTGAAGCTGAGCTACCCTGTTAGCCTGAATATCTTCAAGGCACCCTACAATTGCTACATGAAAGCACCTTGCAAATGTTTTCTTCACCGCTAGCCCACTAATTCCGCAACTCCCCCTTTCCATCCTGATGCTCGCCATGTTTCTACCCCTGGCTCTCATTCTTTCCCTATTAACTCTTCCTGCTGCACCCACCCTTCTCTGTCTGCCCCAGCCTGGCTAAAGTCCCACCCCATCCATAGTAGTGTCCCAATTATTTACCCCTCCTCTGTCATTATCATAATAAAGAAGTACCGACAGCCATAAGTCACGTTCTTTGGTTTTAGCTAAATTTTTCCCCAGTCATCGATAATATATTCCTCCTCTTCTTTACCTCTCTAACCTGCCACCCCATACACAGCCTCTTTCCCCAGATGTGCAGTTGCCGGCTGCCTCACTCAAAGATCTCTGCTTATAACCCTGTATGCCAATGGTTGATTGTACATTTGCTGACTTCTTCAATTGTAAATTAATGCTGTTTTTTATTTTTGTTTATTTCAACCTTGTACTGTACTATATACACTGTGGCCAGACATTCAAAGAGTTGAGCCATACACTAATAGGGTTGCGCCTGCGCAAGTCTGGAATTGCGCCATTCTGTGATATTCAGCAGGAGGCAGTTGCACCCTGAAATCATGCTGAGCAACAGCGCAATGATAATGAAGACATGCGCAACTGAAGGGGAGGAACCATGCATAAATAGCACAGTGTGATATTCAAAGACTTGCACAATGCGCAACAGTGGAGCAAGCGGAAGTGCCGCCATTATGAAATGAGCCAAAATAAAAGGAGCAAGAAAGAGGCGCAAGAACGCTACAGGAAGCCACATGAGGCAGAGGCACACAGACAGGGCAAGTGGCAGGAACAGGGCAGGCCAGGAAGGCCACAGTTAACAGCCAGGCACAGGAAGGTGTGGGAGCCACACAGCATAGAGGCCAACACAGGCAGGTGTACCCGGTGCAGGGGAGGTAGCAGCCAGGACAGCGGGGGGAATACAGTAACAGCTGCCATGGGGTGAACGCAAGCCAGGAACATGGCCAGAGCCACCTTCCACATGGAGGCCATAATGAGGGGGTGAGAAGACAGGTGGCTGGGGGGCATGGCCATGGAAGGGCCCGTCGGTGGTATGCCCCTAACAGGCAGTACTGAGCCCGCACCAGCTTTGAGCTGTACACTGATACTGAGATTGAGGGCTGGTACCACCTGAACAGGGCAATTCTGAGGCAGCTCTGTGAGCTGTGCAGTGATGTGATGCAGGCACCCACATGACGGAGCCATGCCCTGTCAGTGGAGACCAAGGTAACAGCCTGCATGTGCTTGCTCGCCATGGGTACCTTCCAGAGGACCAACCAGGGACACCACAGGCATAACCCAGTTGGCCACATCATGCCACCTCACCCAATTCCTCAGCACACTGCTGCCACATGCTGAGGAGTACATCCATTTCCTCAGCACAGCGGCAGAGCACACAACAAATATACAGGAGTTCCACAGGGTAGCAAGTATGCCTGGTGTGCTAGGGGCAATAGACTGCACCCATGTGGCCATACGCACACCACCTGGCCACGAGGGGGCCGCATACATAAATAGCAAGGGCTATGCCAGCATCACCTGCCAGGTGGTGTGCAATGCCAGGGGGTGCATCATCAATGTCTGTACCACGCACCCTGGGGGAGCACATGATTCTTTCATCTGGCACCATTCGGCACTGTGCCACAGATTTGAGAGTGGAGATATCCCCACTGGACACCTAGTGGGTGAGTATGCAAATCAAATGGACAAATATAGGGCCTGGGAGGGCATGGCCAGAGGTGCCATGGGTAGTGGCCTACATGGCTTGGGGAAGGGCGATGCTGATCACCAAACTAACCACCCTCTACACACAGGTGACAGTGGATACCCACTCTGTCCCTGGCTGCTCACACCCTACCGGCGGCCCACGACCCCATCGCAGCAATACTACAATGAGGCACATACCACCACACGCAATGTCATTGAGCAGGAATTCAGGATGCTGAAGGCACATTTCCATTGCCTGGACACCTCTGGCGGTGCCCTACAGTGCAGCCCCTCAAAGGCCTGTGGGATATTCCTGGCCTGTTGCATCCTGCACAACATGGCCAATGAATGTGAGATAGCCATACAGGTCGAAGAGGGGGACAGTGATGGGGATGCCGGTGATGATGGTGATGGGCAGCTCCCCCTTGGCTGATGGGACCCCTGACTGCTCCAGCTGGCACAGCTGCACTGGGACACCATCACGGAGGAGCACTTCAGCCAACCCAGGTAAGTCATGGGGCCATGTGGAACCACCAGTGGCCAAGGCACAACCCACAAACACGCAGGAACCCACACTGGGAGTGCATGCCATCGAGGGAAGTGGCAGGGCACAGAGGCACACACACAGCTAGGGATGGGTGAGGATTAGCATGCCACGCTGAAGGACACACACACACATCGCAACAAATGTGCACAGAGGCCAGAAGGCACACCAACCCAGAAGGCACACCTAGCAAACACATGACCACAGGCCACTACACCCACTGTCTGTCCATGTGCATGTCAGATGCTGAGCGCCATTGCACTTTGGTGTGCAGCGCAATGCAGGCATCATCATGCACACATAACGGCGGACAGCAGCTAGGAGGGTGTGCAGGTGGATTGTGTGTCCGCTTGCAGGGCCTGGTACCCACCTGTGCACTGCCCACTGAAACACACAATGCACACAGGGCAGCACCAGACAGTAGCTGCGCTGGGAGACAGGTCAGTCCCACGACACAGTGTTACGGCCACCACGGATGCGTGGGTGGCCCCGCCGAGACCTTCCAGCACTGGCAGGCTGACCACTGGCCCTATGGGGTGGCACCGATGGTCCCCAAGGGGTTCCACTGCATGAACGCAACCGTGCCCGCGCAGGGATTTGCAGCACACTAAACATGCCTGCACCAGGAGTGCTCAGGATGCCCACAGCTGAACCCAGCATCAACAGGGTGGGAGTCATGTGATGCCAGGAATGGGGGGTGGATAGTGCACTGCGTGGTGTCAGCGATGCATGGGCACCAGACTGTGTGACCATTGTGGCCATGACAGCTATGAACGCCTGTGCATGCCTGTCAATGGCAGCGGTCACATCCTCCCGCAAATGGTCCATCTGTGCCAGGATCCGTTCAGTGTCTCTGCTGCGACGCTCCTCTGTCCGCTCCAGAGCCACACACAGTGCTTCCACGGATGTCACAAGCCGCATCTGCTGCTGGACTGATGCTCGCAGTAGGCGGGTGGGCTCGTCCAAGAGGTCATCAGCCTCCTTTGCATCCTGTACCTCAGGGTGTGCAAGGGCCTGATGTTCAGCACCCCTTGAGGGTGGGTGCTGTGCACCAGGACCAGGTCTGGGCATATCCACAGGCGGTGCACAGATGCCGCTGCTAAACCCTGTACCCCCAAGCCCAGTGGGTGACTGCTGATGCTGCCCCTCCGGCTGCTGCAACCCAGGGCTCAGTGGTGCCGCTGCAGTGGCCGCAACAGTCCCACTGTCCTGAACAGACACCAGTGCTGCCCACTGGTGCTGGCAGGCACAGCCTGGGACTGTGCTGACTGCAGGCCCCGATGGCACCACCACAGCCATGGGTGCAGGTGCCCTGCTGTGTGTCCATCCTGTGGCACACACGTGTCACTGCCCATGAGGGTCGTGTCATCATCACTGGTGCCGGACTCTGCCCCGGCCACAGCCACAGCATGCTGGCATCCATGGACACCAGCACGCTGGGACACAGGCAGGGCTTCCTCCACACCTGTCTCAACGACATCAGTGTGGACAGCCAGGTGGCCCCACTGTTGTACAGATCCACACATACCTGTGGAGGTGTATGGTCCTACCTCCGACTCCATCCAACTGTCCGCAGTGGACAGGCTCACCACCGCTGACCCATGCAGACACTCAGGATCTGTAAGGGAAAGCAAAGTCGCATTACTGCGTGTGACCTACCCTGCCCCCTCCCAGACAGACCATGACTTACCATGCAGAGATGGGCCACCACCCATCTGGAAGCCACTGCCCGGAACTCCCTCTATTGCATTTCGGTACATGCTTGCAGCAAGCCTGTCCTCCGCTGGGGTGAGCTGTACCACCTCCAGCTGTCCCCTACCTGTTGCAGCAGTGCTGCCCTGATGGCAGCCACCTTCTCCTTTACCCTCCTCCTGTCTGTGCCCATCTTCTTCTTACACTCCTGCATGGAGCGCTGGTGGCTGCCATGCAGGTTCATGGTACGTACCACCTCCTCCCATGCAGCAGCACGGGCCTGAGTGATGCCCTGTCGTCCACTGAGCAGTGGCTCCTGATCCAGATAGGCCTCGAAAAGGATCTCGGTTTCAGCCTTAGTAAAATTCGGCCTCCTCAACCTCCCACCACTGTTGTCCTCCTCTCCAAGAACATGCTCAGTCATTATGTAGCCTGTAAGAATGCCAGTTGTTACCTGTGACTGTGCAGTCCCATGCATGTCCCTGAATCCACAGTCCACACTCCCACACAGCATACAACTCACCAATAAACTGCAGTAACCGACTATGGCCACTGCAGCACATTGTTGCACCTTTATAGCGCAATCCATGCAAATGAGGCAAGGAGCAACTTTAATTAGATGCAAATTACAGTGCTGCACCATTGAATGGCTGATCGGATGATTTGCATATGACGGCTGAATATCGCACTGTTGCGCTTTGCACAATTGTGTTGAATGTGCTGAGCCAATGGCACAGTTCTGTGGCATGCGTAGTACACCTCACTGCTCATGCCCAGGTTGCTGGTGCATGCCCAGGTTGCTGACGCAGGCATCTGCTGCGCTGATGACATGCTGTGCGCGGTAGGCAATGCAGGGCATGGCCACCATTGTGCCAGTGGTGCTATAGCGAAGGTCACTACATGGTGCTGTGGCAATGGGCCTTCATAGGTGCAATGGCCCAACTGCCTGATAGTCTGCTGTGGTGCTGGCACACAGGCAGCCAATTGCGCTACATGCATTGTCATCTGATGACGCTGTGCATGGCCTTGCGCCAGAGACCCTTGACCCTGTGCCCGACCTTACCCCCTTGGTGCCATGCGTCAAGCATAGGTGCACCTCTATCGTGCTGTTCAGTGACAGCACGATAGGGAATGGCAGCGCTGTACCATGCAGCATCTGCACGTGGGGTACCGCGCTGCAGAGTGCCATATTGCCTACTACAGTTATTACAATGGCGCGGAGAAGAGCTGCTCTCTGGACGGCCATCGAACTTGCGAATCTGGTGGCCATAGTCGAGCCACACCATGGGCCTCTCTTTGGGGAGGCCCTTCTGGATAGGGCAAGGACCCAGGTGTGGCAGGAGGTGGCCACAGCCCTTGAGGAGGCAACAGGCAGGGGCCGTAGTGCTGGCACGTGCAGGCACTGATATGGTGACCTGCAGAGGAGGGCAGACTACTGGCCCAACTGAGATCACGTGCCAGGAGGGCAGAGTCCCATGTCCAGGTAGGGGTTCCGTCAACACACTTTTATCGTCCTATGAGTCACAGTGTTGTATGTGTCCAGCACATAGGGAGGGACCATGTGGGGTTGGCGTGGCAGTGTTCACAGGGTGTGGGGTGGGTGGGTCTGGCTGGATGGGAGGCACCTCCTCCTGGGGCAGGGGACTTTGCTTTGGGAATGTACTGATGTTCTTCTCTCCTTTTTGTCCCCACAGGCCCGAAGAACTGCGCTGAGTGCATGCAGAGCAGAGGGGAGTGGAAGTCGCAGCCAGGTGGGCCGAAGACCAGCAATGGCCACCTGACCAGCCTGATGTGGGTGAGTGCCAGACATCCTTGATTAATACTGCATGCTGTGTGACAAGGTGGGAAGCAGGGCATGGCCACCATTCATTGACATCACTGCCATGCACGCCACTTGTTACAGTCAACACTGTCCAGTGGCAATGCATTATCTGGGTGTGCGTCACTGGTGGTCCATGCATGCACCAGGTGCATGGCTGTGCCTCTGCCTTTGCACCACATAGCCAAGTCACTAGACGGCCACGGTGGTGCTGTGCGTGACTTGGCTGGTGGGTGTGTGCAGCATTCTGCATGGCTGTATGCACCTGGGTGGGCAGGTCCTGTGGACGTGATCACTACAGCTGGTCACACACCATCACAGTGGTATGTCCTATGGCCATATGCCATTCACAGTGGGCGGGCTGTATGGGGTTGTGCATTCACACCTGTTGACTATGCTCCCTTGTCCTAGGTGCGAGACATCTGAGGGAGATCAGGTACACCGTGAGGAGTTCCTGATTCTGGCCCATGAGACGGTGGCAATTCTGTGGAGGATTGACGAGTCAGGGGTTCCTCGAAGACACAGAGCCAGAGGGAGCCAGAGCCAGGACCGGCAGAGCCTCCAGTAGTCCCTTGGTCTCTGACTTCCCCTACCCCATGGACCCACCCTCACACCCCTCCTATCCCATCTCATCTCATTTGTCCACCCTTCCCTGCCCACCCCCACCTTTTTTGTGTCCCCCTCCACAAACCTGTATATAGTTTTTATTTATGTACATAGTTGAGTTTTCTATTTTTATAATACATTTGACTTTTATATGAATACCGTGGTGGTCTCTGATTTGCCGTGGGCTATAGGTGCTCAGCTGCAGTGGTGTGCATGGCATCAGGGGTGGTGCAGTCATGGGTATGTGTGTGTGTCCGTGTGGAGGTGTCTATGGTGTGGGGGTAGATATCAGTCAGTGTCTGTGTTGTGTGTGTTTTTCCCTGTGCACTGGATGACTGGGTGGAGTGGTCCAAGGTGCATGCTCTGTGTCCATGGTGCACCCATTGGCCCATCCATGGCCTGTGCAGCTGACACACATGCCTGTCTGTGTCCTGCATGTTCTACTGGCATGTCAGTGGTGGCATTCCCTGCAGGGTGGACACTGTACCCGTCGCTTTGCTGGGTTGCCCATGTCACTGGTGTGGTGCATGCCTGGCTCAGGTGGCACTGTGGCGACATGGTCATTGTTCCACCTCCATGCTGTGGCTTGTGTGTGTTGCAGGGGATGTGCCCCACTGTCTGTGGCTTGTGCTCAGGGTGACTACTTTTTCCATGGTGCCTGTGCAGGGTGGTTGACACTCCAGTGCCATGGTGGACTGCAGGTTGTGTGTACACGGCTTACATGGGCCCACAATGGGGGCTTGGTTGCCCCACCACTGTGTCCCTGTGGTGTTGTGCCCTTGGGTATGGGTGGGTGTCTGTCCAGACCCCGTGTGGCATCTGGTGTGATGCATGCTTCCACGCACCACTGTGGGTGTCTGTGCTGGCTGTTGTAGCCAGTGGTGGGCCGGGGTGTGTCACTGGAACACTGTGCAGAGTGCTGTACCACTGGTGGAGGTGTCAAGGACACGACTGTCCAATATGGGGTAACTCTTGTACCAACGCATGGTCGGTCTCTCAGCAGTACCTCAGGGGACTGTGCATGGTGGCACTGTGTCTGCCATTGTTGCATTGCTGTGTGCTGCAACCTGCTGATGGGTGCTCATGGTGGGTCTGGCTTGCATGGTTCTGTGGTGCACAGGGTTGCATTGACACTGTGGGGGTGGTGGCATGCATGGGGTTTCCTGCTGTAGTGGTCACTGCTCATGGGGGGTGTCTTGGGTCACGGTGCAGGGTGTGCTGTACACTGGGGGGGGTGTGGCACAGGGTGGTCTGCCCTCCTTGTGTGCCAGTCACAGCTTGCCGGTAGGTGTGATGGGGCACCATGGCCAGGCTGTGGGTTGGTTGCTTGTCTCCATGGACCAGTGGTTATTCCAGCCTTCCCCTGGTTGTGATGTGCTTGGGGTGTGAGGGGACAATGTCTGTTCTACTGTGTGTTTCTGTGCCCATCTGTGGCATGGGAGGTGGGCCCCTACCTCCCTGATTGTGCAGTTACATTGCTCTGCAGCTGGGTGGAATCTCTGGTTGCGCTATGGCACCTCTGGACTGCTCAGCTGAACATCCCTTATTGCGCTATGGTGCATCAGATCTGCTCAGCTTCCCCTCCCTAGTTGCGCTATGGCACAGGTGGTGCGATATTCAGTCGTTGGCTGTAGGTGCAATTTGGCCTGCTCCTTTTTTGAATATCGCGTCTCTTGCACATGGGTGCAATAGACTTGTGCTTGCTCCTGCTATGGTGCACTTTTTGGGCACAGTTTGAATATCTGGGCCTGTATATACTTTTTCTTCCTTGTATATTATTGCTTTTTGTATACCTGTTCTGTACTGTACTTTGATGTATTCATGACCAGGTCCACCTTGCAAATGAGCCTTGCTCAATGGTGCCCACGGATAAATAAATATTTTGATTGATTGATTGGAGGAGCAGTCACTAGACAGAGCAAGGCGGTGGGGTTACTATGCAAATAACCCTTTGACAAATAGATTCCCACCTATAGAAACACATTCTAGCCAGATCCACCATGGCTGCATAATGAAGTTAGTGAAGTTGTGTGAAATTGTTAAGGAGGTATGGAGAAACAACACAAAGATTTGTAAGTAGTAAGATTTGTTTTAGTTTCTGTTCTAAGGAAGTCATACACATTATTAGGAAAATATATGGAGGTGTACATTTTAATGGAAGTAACTGTAAGCTTACAAAAGAACCCCAGAGCAAATGCCACTGATGTATGTGTTATCCCGGATGATATTGGCCAGACAGCCAAATTTTAAAGAAAACGCAATTGCACAAACTCCAATAATGCAAAGCATTAAGGGAAACATATACAAATCCCCATGATGGTAGAGAAGGTGGCAGTACATGAAAAAGTAATGACTGGCACATGTTCAGCCTTGAGATTATTTACATAGTTTTTTTTTTTTTTTTTAGAGAAACAGGGGTTTTGTCCATGAGGTGATGTAAATTATATTTAAGCGATTTGTTGATGTTAGGAAGTCAGGTGTAATGATAATGGACTGTTAGAGAAAATATGATATTAACTTCCAAAGGGGGTCGCTTTTGATAAGGGCAAGGTAGTTATGCTTGTGATAATGGAAATATTAGGAAAATATGAGGTCTATGCAGAAGTGGAGTACACATATGCATAGTTTTATAAGCATGTGCTCAGAGTGCAGGCAAATGTGATCTGCAGGTTTGTTTTGGAAATAGGTAAAAATAGCGATACATGCAATTGATAGAAAGATAGATAATTACACAGACATATAGATGGAGAGAGAGAGACAGACAGGCAGGCAGAATAGGAATGGCAGTGAAGTATTGAAGTGATGCCAACCCCATCCCAACCCCGCAGACATGGACAGGCATTGCGGTGTGCCTTTGGGTCACTGCCCATACTGTTCATGCCATTTCACCTCACCCTACCCTGCAGACACAGACAAGAGTCAAGGTGTGCCTTGGGGTTTTCAGACTTTACACTCACCCAGTTCCGTGAGGAAATATGCTGAAATGGGTGCAGTATAAGAGAATGGAGTGAACTTTGGGGCTGAAGAGTCAAGGCACACCTCGATACCTTCACTGGCTGCAAGGTGAGATGGGCTGAATAGGCGTGAGCATTACTGTTGACAATCCCAGTCACACCCCTTGTACCTGTCAGTCCTACAGGTGAGGGTTATGGTCAGAAACCCTAATGCCTTGCGATTCTTATTTTTCACCTCAGGTTTTGGCATGGGCATTTTGTGACCCCACCACTTGAACAGTGACACTATCAGTTAATTAGCCAAAGGTGATTTTGCACAACAACTGTGCCATTTGTCACCACAGGTGCAAAACATTTGAACAGGATGTAAAATTACAGCTGTACATTTCTTGCTTAAGTAACTGCTCACACATCTGCTGCATGTCCTACTTATTGACATTTTACATCTGCTATGCAATGTACTGCTGCTATGGCTGTATGGCTGAGAGGGACCTGGCAGTGGTGGTGGATGTCAAGATAAACAACTCAGAAACTTGTAAGAGGGCAGCGGTCAAGGCCGACAGCATGCTGGGATGCATCGCTAGGGGGATTACTCCAGAAGTAAGGAAGTGATACTCCTGCTGTATAGCTGCTTGGTGAGACCACACCTCGAGTACTTTGCAGTTTTGTAGGCCACACTTAAAGAGGGACATTGAACTCCTGGAGAAGGTCCAGGGGAGGGCAACCAAAATGATCTGGGGCTTGGGGAAAGAACCTATGGGGCTAAATATGTACACATTGGAAGAGAGAAGGACAGAGGAACATGATAGAGGTCTCCAAGTACATGAAGGGTAAACAGGGAGGCACAGTCATGGTGCTCTGAAGGAAGGAGGGGGCAACTAGAGGGCATGGGTGAAGCTGGAGGTGAAAAGACTCAGGAGAAAGGAGGAGATGCTACTTCACTGAGGATGGTAGAACCATGGAATGTGCTGCCCAGGGGCTGGTGGAGGCAGAGACTGTGGAGGGGTTCAAGAGGGGTGGGACAGGTACAGGAAGGTTTGGAAGCAAAAGTCAGATGAAGTGGGAATATCCTGGACTGGGAAGGAGAAGCCCAAGAGGGTGGGGGCAGCAAGGTCAGGTCCCAGGGTGGGGCTGACCAAACGAGCAGACATGAAAGACTGCTAGGCCTATTCTGGTGGCATTTTAGTATTTTAGTACGTTATTTATTTATTTGCTTTTGTTGACGGGTAGTCACACTAGACAGCCAAGTGCCTATTTTCAAGGTCGACCGGAGAATTACAAACTTAATGAGGTAGGTACAGTGACAAATCAGTCTTACATACAGTGGGATAAGAGGTGATGGAATAGAATGACAACCAGTAACAAGTCACGAACCCAGGGTGGTGTTACAGGTGACCCAGGAGAGTTATAAGCTAGAGCATACACAAAACAATGAGTGAGTCAAGATTTACATATAACAGGAGAGCAGGCTAAACCAATATGGCACTCAAGGAGGAGATGGTATGCTTTAGAAAGATTTGGGTAGGTGGTTGACAGTCCTCAAAAGAGGTTAGGACAAGTGCACACAGGTTCAGTCATATGTTAAGCCGAATAAGTGCCTGCATGTGGGGGGGAAACCTAGGGAAGAGCTGATGGGGGAAAGGGCCTGGTGACCTTGTTGGAGGTAGGACAGGGAGGCAGCCATTACTTGATCAGTGGATGGGAGAATAAGTGCAGGAGACCCCAGGGGTGAGAGACCCCATGCCTTCATAGTGCAGGGGCTACGAGTGCATAGACAGGTGGAGGAGCCTTCAGGAAGTTCAAAGGGAAGTTTTAAAGCTTGGATGGGAGGGTGGACCGAGTAAGGCCTGGGAATGAATTCCATAGTTTAGGGGCATAGTTGGCGAAGGCCCGATCACTCGCTGGGTGCATGTCTAGGAACCGGACAGTTGAGTGTCGTGCTTGACCCAGGTGGTAGGAAGAGGTGTCAGGGTTGAGGGAAGGGTGAGGGGTAGCAGGGGTGGCTGATCTTACAATGCTGTCAATGAAGTTCCTTACTACAAAGGTGCGGTGTTTCTCGGAAGGGAGCCACTCGAGGCGTGTGTAGAGGTTGCAGCGGTGAGTCAGGGGTGGAGCAGATAGTGCAAAGCGGCAGATGCTATTGTAGGCCGTGTCCCATTTCGAGAGGCTGGATTTTGGCAGGGGGCGCAAAGGTCACTAGCCCATAGCAGAGAGAGGGGAGGAGAACACCCTAGCTAGAGCCACCCGAGCAGCCGGGTCAGGCAGTTTTGGCTCTGTAGGTGAGACCAAATTTGATGCTTGTAGACTTGCAGATGTTACGGATGTGCAAGGAGAGATCCAGCGAGGGTCTAGATGGCGCCCAGGTATTTGACAGCTGCCACCGTCTGCAGGGGCATGCCATCAGCCCTGGGTTAGTGGGGGGCAGAGCTGGATTTTGTTTTGTTCAGGGGCGAAGAGCATAGCCTGGGTTTTCTTAAGATTGGTGGTAGCTTGTGTTCCACCAGCCATGATGGATCCACTTGATGTCGGAGTTTAATCGGAAATTGATGGTGTCAATGTCATGTGCGCTGTCCAGAATGACAAGGTCATTGGCATACAAGTGGTAAGCCCATGGGTGGTGACAGAGGTAGCTCATTGATGAAAAGGGAGAAAGCGTCGGACCAGGACAGATCCTGTGGGACTCCACATTGCCGGTGGTGGGGTTGGAGAGAGTCCGGTTAAAGTTGGTGTATTGCTTCTACCAGTAAGGTAATTGAGGAACCAGGCATGGGTGGAGTTTGAAAGTCCAAGGGAGAAGAGTGGAGCTAAGGAGGGTGATCTACCCTGTCGAAGGCTTTGGACAGATCCACCTAAGATCGCTCCAGTGAGTAGCCCTGGTCAGTTGCAGTTCTGATTCATGGTGACTACAGCGAGGCGGTAGTCATGCTGTGTCCCTTCCTGAACCCATTGGGCTGGAGAGAGGAGGTTGTGTTCCTGTAGGTACTCAGTTAGCTGAGAGGCCACAACTTTCTCCAGAATTTTGGAGGCGGCCGACAAGATAGCTATAGGTCGGGAGTTCAAGGGGTCTTTGGGGTTTCCTTGTTTAAGAACAGGGTAACCTTGGCCACTTTCAGACATCTGGGATGACAACAGTGGTTAGAAAGAATTGAATATATGCATTATGGGCCTGGCGAGAAGGTGCGCTCCTAGCTTGAGCAGCTTTGGCCGAGGCTGTCGTGCCCTGCTCCAGTATGAGGGGAGAGGCTAGCAAGCAGCCTCTGGGTCTGTGTGGTAGATACCTGTTGTAGGAAGAAGGAGGGTCGGGTCTCAGGGCCAAGTCGAGGGTGATAGGGACTTGGGCTCGGGTAGTTGAGAGTTTGGGGACTTGGGGAGTAAGCTGGGAGGGAGCTGCTCTGAGAACATAGTGTTGAGGTATTAGCAATTGTGTGTAGAGTTGTGCAGCTAGCCCGTCAATGAGCAAGTCCCTGACTTGCGGTCTTGCAAACCCCCAACCGTGCTTCTAATGTTCTTCCAAAGCTCCTAGGATTGCTGGCTGAGGAGAGAAGGCGGATCGGCAGAACTCACTTTTTGCTGCCCGGATGGCTTTTTTACAGGAGTTTCTGAGGCACCTGTAAGCAGTGAGATCATTGATGCTTTGGGAGGCCTTGTAGGTTTCCCAGCATTTGTCCCTGAGTTTCATTAGGGAGAATAGGCCCCCGTGAAGCCATTTGGTGATGGTGCCCCATACCCTCCTCCTTGTAAGGGGGGCATGTTTGTTCTGCAGCGGGATGTACATGATTAAGAATTCATCCAGTGCTTGGTCCGGGTCCAAGGAGGCGGTAACCCCTGACAAGTCAACTGTACCGAGGTCAGTGAGGAAGTCTGGTAAGTAGAACTTTGAGTAGTCCCTCATTTGTGTCACTTTACTGGGAATCTTTGCCTGAGAGGTGCTCCAAGTGCAGAAGATAGGAGAGTGGTCTGAGATGGCATCAGGTAGGATATCGAGGATGTGATCCTGTCAGGTCTATTGGTCAGGATCCAGTCAATTAGTGAACCCTTGTCCCCCTTGAGGAGGGCCTTGATGTTCGGATATAATTTGGCTCAGGGCAAGGCCCAAGAGCACATGCTCGTAAGATTTAGAGTTAGTGCCCAACCAGTTAAGGTTGAGGTCTCCTATGATAAGGATTTCATTTGTGCTCACTCTCGCACTGACGCTGTGGAGAAGTGAGGACAGTCCAGGTAGTCCACCTCTAGGAGGGTTGTAGCAGCAGATCAGGTGGATTTATTTTTGTGTGTCTAAGTAGGAGAAGAGTGTGCAGGAGCTCACATGTCAGAAGGGGGGTAGGCGGGTGATCAATGACAGTCACATTGAAGTGTGCCTTATAGTAGAGCAGTACCCCACCGCCTCGTTTGCTCCCCCCATGATCACGTCTGATATGGCTGTACCCTGGCAGGGTGCACACTGCATCGGTAGTGTGTGGCTTTAGCCACGTTTCTGTGATACCCAGGATATCTGGCCCGTAGTGGGCAACCCAGGCAGTAAGCTCAACAAGGTTGTGAAGGATGCTGCAAACGTTTAGATGGGCAATCTTTAGCCCCTTGGTGGATTGCCATGAGGGGGGTTGGGGTGGAGGAGGCCAGCCTGGATGGGAATGTTAGTCCCACACCTGGGGGCTCCAGCGGGGTGGTGGAGGAAACAGCCATGACGGTAGCGAGTATAGGGGCTACGAGGCGGGATAACAGCGACTGGGATTGTTACAGCCAGTAACTGTGCACAGTAATGTAACAAGACCTGCAACAGGTATGTCTTGCTAAATACAGCAGTGTATTCAGTTAGCTAGGAATCTTTCCAGCCTGTATCTGTGCTCTGTAATGTAACAAAGACCTGCAGCAAGATGTGTCTTGTTAGAACAGCAGTGTATTCAGTCAGCTAGGAAGTTGTGGTAGCTGAAATTATTAGGTCTGCCCCTAGTGGCAGAAAAAGATAACCTGCAGATGGAAAACTAGCTGATAGGTTAAATTTCAGCCCACGTGACCACTATCAGCCTAGTTAAGGGAGAGCCGACCAAGGGTGGTGGTGGGGAGCTGAATGCGTAGCGTTCAGCGGGGCTGGTGGGGCTAGACCATCTGCGATGACAGAAAGCAATCAGCAGCTGCCTTAAACAGCAGGGCTTTCACAAAGTACTGTTGATATGCAAGGAGGTAGGAGTTTTCTTGTGCTTTTCAATTTGAATTCCAAGCGTTTAAAAAAGGCGCAGGTGCTTAACACAAAGGAACTCTGCCGTCTCTGCAAAATGCTGTTTACCTTGTCCTTCTCTACTGCAGGCCCTCTGGTGGGTTGGGGAGGGCTATGGAGCACCCTGTGACCTCTGCTGCTCAGGGAGGTCCGGCTCGGCGTGGACTGGCCGGGGGATGGGGAGGCTGGAGTACCCTCGCGACCTCCGCTCCTCGGGATCCTGATCAGCTTGTCCTTCTCACTGCAGGTTCTCTGGTGGGTTGGGGGAGGGCTATGGAGCACCCTCGTGACCTCCGCTGCTCAGGGGAGGGTCCAGCTCGATGTGGACTGGCTTCAGGGGATGGGGAGGGCTATGGAGCACCCTTGCGACCTCTGCTCCTTGGGGATCCTGGTCAGCTTATGCTTACTACACCAACATCATGAACCATAAAACAGGTGACTGCCATAACTAGGGAGGCAGTATAACACAGTGGTTTAAGGCTCTGAGCTGCAAATCTGGAGATCTGGGTTTGAATCCCACAGCCCCACTTGCATACAGGGTGACCTGAGCAAGTCACTTAACTCCATATGCTCCCAGGTTGACCCTGTAAACAAGCTTTCAGCTTAGGGTGCCACTTCTAGTTAAACAATTGAAAGAAAAACAACACAATATATTATTTTTCTTGCTTTATTTTGCTACTACAAGCTTTAACTAATACATTCATCTTTATTTATAGCTTATGCATCTGTGACCTAGGCAGAACTACACTTAAAATCTCACACATAAATAAATAAATCATCAGAATAGTATATATTTTAGTGGTATATCCTTCCTTTTCAGGCACCCATGACACTACGTATATATAAATATCTTTCAACTTCAAAGCACTAAACCTATTCAACTGCAGAAAAACATAAGACTTTATTCTCTTCAGACATTCCTGTTAAACTTTAGATCCCAGAATGGCCAAGAAACAATTTATACTTCACTCTTGCATGTCGCTATCATGCCCACTTCTCATGCAAACAACAATCAGTTACAGAAACCCTTTCATTTCTATGCTATGCACTCTTACATCAGAGATCATAAATCTTACAGAACTGCTAAAAAACAAATTTATCAAGACTTGATTTCTGAATTAAAACCTGTTGTTTACAGTACCTATGTAAATAATAGTTTACTGGCTACAAACAATGCTACAGACATGACATCAACAAAATTTCTGTTTTACATGGAAAACATCCATATAATGAACTTGTCATACAGGATTTGTGACCTTCTGTCTGCATGTATCTGACAAAGGAAAAGGCACCTGCTTGATCCTTTTTTTCTATTTATTTTTATGCCCAACTTGCTAGCACTGTTAGAGACAAATATTGACATGCTTAGAGTTAAAAAAAAAATCATGATGTCTATATATGTGTGTGGGGGGTGGATATGCCCAGATGCAGTTTCAGGCACTTCTTAATTACTTCCCCAGGCAGCTCTGATAGTCAGTTGTTCCAACATGATAGACTCACCTCATACCCCTCCTACATGAACCAAAAAAAAGATGGGGGTGGATCTTTAGGAGCATCTCGGGTGGAGGTGGGGGTGGATCTTACTACCCCAAAAAATTAATGCTGCCTCCCACTACTCAGGTTCCAGTTCTTGTACCTCCCACTTAAGAAAGAAAATAGTGCACTGCAACCATTGACTAACATGAAGGCGTATTTATTTGAGGGCGGAAAACATTTCTTGGAGGAGGAGGGTAAGGCGGAGGAGACTATTTACACCTTCAGTCAGTTCCACAGACAGAAAACATGACATCACTTCTTTTGTACATGCAAAACATCTGCAGGCTCCACCCACTGCAGCCGTAAATATGATGAAAGCATTGCTCGAGGAATTTTTGGGAGTGTTCTACAGAAAATGTTAGCAAATGGCAAACATTTTGGACATACCATGGAATGTTTGATGAAATTAAAGTAAATTACAGTTCAGAATTAATCTGAAATGTACCAATTAAAGTTGTACTTTGGACAAGAGAGACAGTATCACTAAAGAAAGAGAGTGGAACTATAAGAAACAGCACTTTGCCCATTCAATTCCCACCTTAATTAATGGAATCACCTGACTAAAACGCTTGTGGAATATATCTCTATGAATTATACTTGTGTACAGCATTGTTTCTTTAATAATTACTTCCCACAGTTCATTAAATATTTTTGCAGTAAATCTAATTATTGTAGCAGATCAGGCAAGAATTCCATGGAAAGTGCAAGTTTCACCAAAAAGCAGACATCTTGCAGAATTCCACTAAAATTGTAAGAATTCCATGAATGTTTCATGGAATTGGAGTCTACAATTTTCACCCAACTCTACTCAATGGTCACAAAGCTAATACAGTGCAGCCCACTTTTAGTGCACATCGGATAAGTGCACATCCCGTTAAATGCACGCTTTTTCAATATCCCGATTTTTTCCTATCTTTGCAATGTTAAATTAACCTGTCAAGTGCACACTGCATAAGTACACATTTTGGTTAAGTGCACAGTTTTTTCCATATTCTCTATTGATTTTAAGTCCATCCCACTTGTAAATGCACATTTCTGTAAAACATATAGAAACATTTTAATCGAAAATCCACCTTAATTAAAAACCATTGATGAAATGGCAAAAAAATTAACAATAATTGATACTATTCAAATGCTGGACTGGGCTGCTATTGCAAGGTGGGGCTGACTTTACCGAGTCCTTCTGAGGGAACCAGAACCCAGAAGCGGACACCAGAGACATGCCGCCGATTCATGTTTTACCTGCCGGTATAACTGCAATGGATTTTATGGAATACACAGCCATAAACGAATCTGTTCACACAGTGGGATCTTAAGTGATAATATTTCTTCTGGTGTTTGATGAGTAAGCCAAGTACACCGTACTGTAAGGTTATGCTATTGCAAGGTGGGGCTGACTTCACCGAGTCCATCTGAGGGAACCAGGAACCCAGAAGCGGACACCAGAGACATGCCGCCGATTCATGTTTTACCTGCCAGTATGACTGCAATGGATTTTATGGAATACACAGCCACAGACAAATCTGTTCACACAGTGGGATCTTAAGTGATAATATTTCTTCTAGTGTTTGATGAGTAAGCCGTACTGTAAGGTTATGATTTTTTTTAAATTGCTTCTGGCATTTGACGAGTAAGGCAAGTAAGCCGAACTGTAAGGTTACGTTTTTCAAAGCCACGGTGTTAAGCCAAACTTATTAAATACAGTACTATGCTGTGATGTGCTAAATTAAGAAAGTCTTTTTGTTTACATTTACTGTTGTTTGTCAGTGTTAAGGAGTAATGTCAGTGAGCATTAGCACTACTGGAATATGCATTGTATGCAGTACGTATTAAATAAAGTGCTTTTAAAAGCCACAAAGTCTGAAATGTATTTCGGTTAAATGCAGCCAGCTTAAGTGCACAAAAATCAATATCCGGTGTGCATAGCGGGCTCCACTGTACTTGGCACTGTCAGCAAGGATGCCCCTGGCCCTGCCTAACCTAGGGCACAGATAACGTCTGTGGCATCTGGAGACAAAAGACTTCAACAATTTATTTTAGATTGTTGTTTGTAAATTTTACTTAACAGTTATAAACCTAATACTGGGCACTGGCAGCAAGGTTCCCCTCGGACCCTACCACCTTAGGGCACAGATAACATCTATGGCATCTGGAGACAAAGGGCCAATTCACAAAAGATGACTTTAGAGTGGCGCAAGGTGCGCTCGGAATTCATGTGCAAAGCCCCTCGCATCATTGCCATTGATATTGCACCCTATTCTGTAAGGAATGCATCATGCACCAGATGCAGTGCACATGGCATAGAATGCACAGTATGTCAAATAAATACCGTAGGGTGAAGCATAAGTGCAGGCAGCTTCCAGACACAAGGGGCAGAGGAATGGCCAAACCACAGAGGATGCAGCAAGAAGACAGGGGGCAGCCAACACCAGGGACATAGAGGAAGAAGACTGGGCACTCCAGAAAAAAGAACTTCACAGGCCAGGAGACAGACATCCTCCTGGATGCAGTAGAGGCCCAGGTAGGTATGACAAAAGTGTCAAGAGCACAACAGCATGATAGGCAATGGTGCAAGGCCCTGACCTGTGTGTAACACTCAACAGGCAGACCTGCTACTGTCCCAGAGAGGGGACCAGAATGTACAGACACAGCAGCAGGAGGCATGGGATGTGGTAGCCAGACTAGTGAATGCAGTGGCACCCAGCAAGTGCAGTGTAAGGGAGCTGTAGAAGTGGCATTGTGACATCAAGCACCATACCAAGGAGAAGGCAGCCCACAACAGGCACTACATAATGGCAAGATGAGGAGGACCCACAGAACCGTGACCCCTCAGCAGACATAAGGAATGTGTAGTGGCACAGATCAGCATGCACAGCATACAGGGTGACACTGAGCCAGACCTGTATCAGCAACAACATGGACAAGGTAAGCACTGGGCATGCATGTGTCGGGTGCCACCACTGTGCAGACAGCCAATCTGGCACCACCAGTGGAGGCCGATGCATCACAGGGGCACCAGGGACCCACAGTGGACCGGGACCCAGGGGTCAGGCACAGAGGGACACAGTGTGGCCTGGGCCACCATGCAGAAGCAGGAGATGCAGGAGGTGACCCCTCCACTGGACATGCACTGTGGCACTGGACACATACCAGCATGTGGGCACCTGAGGTAATGCACTGTGCACATCTGTCTGTATACCCAGCAGGTGCCCGGACCACAGTGACCAGACAACATGCCACAGCCAGGCAGGCAACACCACCACAATGCCATGCTGTGACCCACAGTGACAGTGAAGCGTTGGACCACAGCAGTCACAGCAGCAGTGATGAGGAACAACAGCAGACATCCACCAGTGACAGCACAGTGAACCAGGCCCACAGGAGGGTGACAGATAGTGAGGCAGATGACCAACAGGGATGTGACACCAACAGCAATGCCATGCTGTCCAACAGAAGCTGCACCATTGGGGAAAAGCACACCTGTGACTAGCACCAGACCATGGTGAACATATAGCAGCAGGGGGACAGAGGGGATGTCCCTGTGGTGGGACAGGTGAACAATGCACCCACCACTGTAGGCCACGATGGCCAGGCACACAGCACTGCCACACTGGACCATGGAGGTGCAGGTGGGACAGGCTAACATGGTGCAACACCACTGCCACTTGAAGATGACCTTGGGGAAGACCTGTCACGATACTGTCAGAATGTCCTGCTCACCCAGGAGACAGCACAGCATGAGCTGGCAGGGATACAAGACAACATACGGGAACACACCACTGCCATGGTTGCACACATGGGACAGCTGCAGCTGACAGTGGCAGATATCCATGCAGCCATCATACATGGGATCCAGGAAAGGACATGCCAAACACAGACAAAAAGGCTACTCCAGGACATATGGCTGTGCATCACACACCAAACGGATGCCATAGAACGGCAGACCATGATCATAGAACGCAGCATTGGGCAGCATATCACCCAGACAGAGGCATCGATGGCAATGGCAACTACACTATAGGAGATTGCAAGATGCACGCAACAACAGGCAGCCAGTGTGGCATCAGTCCCACAGGTATGTCCGGACTGCAATGTGTAGTGGCACAACAGATGGGCAGTAGATGACCACCACAACATGGGGAACACAGCCAACATACTGGATGTGGGACAGGACCATGACTGCGCACAAGGCATAGGGCAGCCATTCATGCCTATGGGACAACAGCCAGACGCAGTGCTGACACAGCCTTGCCCGAGGACAGGGCTGTGGGCAACACAGCAGGAAAACACACAGACAATGGGGGACAGCAGCTGGGTGCAATTGCCTCTGAAGATAGACACATGGGCCCAACAGACATCAGGGATGGGCTGGAGCCATGCAGCGATGCTGGTGTGGAAGATGGCCATGGATGCAGTGGGGCACACACTGCAGGGGCCACAGCCACACAGGGCACAGAAGACAACCATAGTGAAACACCCAGTAACACAGCTGAGGGTGTGCACAGGCACAAAGGGTACTGCAACATGGCGAGCACAGGGGATGGACATCCACCCACCTGTCAGTGACATGGAGCAGTCTGGACAGACACAGAACAGTACAGTGGTTGCCAACATCATGGCCATCCCAACACCCAGTGCAGCACAGAGGCTGGGACAACACATGACAGCCTGATCCGAGGCCATGAGAGGGCCCACCCTGAGTCAGGTAGAATGGCCTGTGAAGGATGGATGGCCAGGCAAGGAGCACCAGCAGCAGCACCTGTTGCACAGATGGCAGCAGCTGGTAGCAGGACCAGAGGTAGGGGGACAACAGCTGCAGTATGTCAGGGACGCTGCAGCACAACAGATACCCAGTGCCACCTGTGGTGGAGATGCAGACAGAGCATGCCACACTACTGGATGCTACAGAAGTAGCATCACAGTGGTACAGCCACCATGCACTACATGGGTGAGCCACGGACACCGTGAGGCTGGGGAGGCCAGCACACGCACACCAGTGGGATGCCGCAGCCTGCCAGGCATGCACATTGGTAGGGGCAACCACCGATGCTGGCAACCACAATGCAATGGTCCAGTGCACACCAGACCATTGGCAGGGACTCAATACAACACACACACACATGGATGTGCAGGTGCATGTGCCATGTGTACCTGTGCTACATGCACATGTACCCCATATCCTCTGTACAGTGCCCATGGCCATGGCACACCCTACCATGGCACTGCAGCATGGGACATGCACACAAGCCTGCATCCCCAGACAGTGGCACCCCACACACACTAGCGATAAGCACACCGCCATCCCAGATGGCACATTCTGGACACCTGCACAGCCCCCAAAGCCAGCCCTGGGACCAGTCGCATGCACCTGGGTGTGTACACCATGGCATGCCACAGACCACTCATACTGCACCCACATCCATCCACACAACCACCGCCAACCAGACAAGCCTCCCCATGTGACCAGTGGGAGCAGTGGTTACACACCATGGCGGGAGCACCAGCACAGGTGTGGCCCCTGGCACACACGGCACCATACCTGTCCATGTTGCCATGCATGCCCCCACACCTAGGTGCATGGTCTCTGCAGGATTGTTGCCTCCCCACCACACAAGGGGCTCCACAAACCACCCAGCACCAACACTCACACACAGTACCCACTGTGGGGCATGTCACCACAGCAGCCATACAGAACTGTGCACAACAGTTCACTGGGTGGGCCCTGTGGTATGCACATACCATCACACACCCTGGCCCCACTCTGGTACTGGCACATGCATCACACATGCAGGCCCAAACCACAGGGTCCCACCTTGTCGACTGGTGGTTTGGCTTAACCACTGTGGCATGCCACTATGAAACTAAGAGGACCCCAACACTGGGTGGCACAGGCCCACAGGGATTCAGTGTCCTAACACTGTGCCCAGTGTGTCGCGTCAACAATACCTGTGGCACAATGTGGTGCAGTCCACATTTTGCTGGACAGAGGTCTCTGTTGTCCACATGGTGCCCTGCGTAGGCCCTGTGGGCTGGTACCCACACATTGGCTGGCACCGACCAGTACACAGCATAGACAGGTGATGAGCATGCACAGTACAGATTGACACACAGACACAGCTTGCACATGGAACAACAATGTATTAGGAACACATAAGCAACACACATCATCAAAGTTAAGGTGATCCAAGAGGTACACAATGCAATGGGCATAGCTCCACACACAGCAATAGTCTTACAATGGTGATGCAGTTAACTGCATTGCATGTTCAGTTACCAGTTCTGATGTCCCAGTGACCTGTGTCCATACCACCCAATGGGCCCTGTCCATGGCATGTCCCCAATTGCATGAGTGGGGCCAGGGCAATGTTGCACTCACATGCCCGCCACTCAGTGTCCACCAATCTGGTCCAAGTAGTCCAGCAGGGCTTGCACTGCATCATGGAGTCGGACAGCAGCCTTGCCATGGGCCTGATGTGCCGCTGGGCCCCTGGGCAAAGTCACAGAGGTTGCATGGCTGGGGCTGCATGTCATCAGCACTCCTCGCGTCCCTGTCTGGCAACATGTCCCTTGCACTCCCAGGCTGCCCTGGACCATGTTCAGGGGTTGCATCACCACCACCATGCATGGGGCGTCCCATCCCCAGTCTGATTAGCACCCACCCGGCCAGCTGTGCCACGGGTGTCCCACTGTTGCCATGTCAGCCATGTCACCCGCAGGCAGTCCCACAACACTGTTGCCTGGCCCTGCATGCTGGCGATGCTCCTATAGGTCACCGGACATCTTCTTCCATCCTCCTTATCTGTTGTGTCCTTTGCACCTGCTTTGGTGCCACCTGTTGCCTGCCCTGGGCCATCATCCAGGTTCTGGCTGTGTATGCCTGTGTGTCGCTCCACTTCAGACATTGTATCACCCACTCCAGGGAACACCACCATGCATCCCAGCCCTGTTGTTCACTCCTCACACCACCATCGACATCTGGAAAACAATGTGACAGCCTGTGAGTGCACCACACGCCCATGCACTGCCTCACTGCGTGTTGCCCAAACCACCAATGACAAGCCTGGCAGGCCACCACCATGCCATGTCATGTGTTGCATGGGCTGTGATATGCACTGATCATGTGAGCACACACCCACATGTGTCCATGGTGCATGTGTCCAGCATCCACCAGCCATGGCCAGTGTGTGTGTGTGTGTGTGTGTGTGTGTGTGTGTGTGTGTGTGTGTATGTATCCCCCTGCCTGCTGGTCCCTACACAGTAGCCTACACAGCTGCATACATGTCATGACTGCTGCACACCTACCTTGGCGATGCTGCTGTCTGTGGGGTTCTCTACCATGTTTATCCAGTCCGGGTTCCCTGGGCCTGCCCTGGCCTTCGGTGTCACTGCCCTCTCCTGTGAGGACATAATGGTATGTGACATCATCAGTACACATCTGTGCAGTCAAGGTCACTGTAGTGTGCTGTGTGTCAGACATGTTACTGGTGACACGTACCTTTCCGGCGTGGCCATTCTTCACACATCTGGTATCTGCCTCTCATGCCATCCTCCTCAGGTGGGCAAGGAGCTGCCCCTTCCTGCAGGCCAGGTCATTCCATCGGTGTCTGACCTGCCGCATGGTCCTCCTGATTCCAGACACTGCCTGGAACCTGCTGCCTATGGTGGACCACGCCCTCTCCCTGTCTGCAGGGCTGGACTGTGGTGCCCCCTGTGGGAACAGCACCCTGCTCCACTGCTCAGCCAGGCTGATGAGAAGCACTGTCTCATCATCGGTGAAGTTAGGCACCCTGCTTCAGCATGCCATTGTAACTGGGACTGCCACCTGCTGTTTGCCCTTGTGACTGCTTTACTCCCTAGCCTTCCTCTGCAGTGTATCTGGTGCTGTGTCCTGTGCTACACTGTCCTGTGTGGCCTAGCATGTGCTACTGAAGCCCTGCACATGCCGGTGGCTCAGCTCCATGTGTTCCCTGCTTTCCCCCGCCAGTCACACACTGTGACGCAGGTGCTACGCAGCATTCACCCCCCTGATCCCCTCCTTCTTACATGCCCAACCAGCGGCTCGGCCTTCACCTAATTGTCTGGCTTATACATTGCCCTATACAACCAATGCACTTACTGTCTCATTCCCCCACCCCTTCCCCAAATTAACCTCCCTCCTCCCTAAATACCCCTAGTGTTTACTTTACAGCCCTGCCACCTCTCCTTTACCCCAGTCTCCTACTTCCATTTCCCACTGCCAACTTGGTGCTTCTTGCTTCAGTTAAATCTCTGTTACTGGCACTTATTTAATCACATATAGTCCTAGATGCATATTCAATTATGTATGCCACTTTCCTTGAGGCTCATGTTATGTACTGTACTCCTCATGTAAGAAGTTTGTAAGTAATCTCACTCAATTAGGTAACAATTGTTGTATTGCTCCATTCCAAGCTCAATCTATTGACTGTTGTATGTATACCATCCTCCCATGTACCCCCCCAGGTCGCACCGTGAGACGAGCATCTTTTTGTTCTGTGTGCCTTTCCTGGTGAAACATTTTCAATAAACAATAAGAATAAAATAAATAAATGTGTCAGCATGCAGCACGCAACGCACTGTGCACTGCGTATGGGATAACTGTACGCAGATAGCGTTACTGTGGCTGCCGCACTGTGCAACATGCATCTTCCCATTGTTGATGCACAGCGTAACCTGTGTTGCATTGGTTGCCATCCTCCCTGTCTTTTTACACTGTGCCTGTGCAGGGTACCCTGGCTGTGCTTGGAGGGGCATGCCTCCAGCAGCACTGTGCCAGTCCTCAGGGCATGCCCTATGGGTGTGCCATGACACAACCATGTCCTGCAGCCTCGGGTGCACTGCACCCACCCATGTACAACACCTGTGGCTGTGCTGCATGGTGTGTGCAGCCTCCCACCCACACTGTCCTCCATATCCCCATTGTGCCTACCTCTGGTGCCAGATTCGCACTGACATTGCATGTTGATACCAGCACCAGTGTACAGCATGCCACATGACAGTGGTTCCATTCCCGTCACGTGCAGTCTATGCTGCCTAGCACTGTGGCTGTGCATGGGATACATCCCTCCATCCTACATTACTGCTGATGCACGTCGCCCTGCTAGCAATGAACGCCCGGCCACTCATGCTGCTGTCCATGTCACTGTGCATTGCACCATCTGGGGCAGTACACAGGCAATGGGCACATCTGTGTCAACTGTGCTGCCACTTCCTGTGTGGTGGCCCAGGTGGAAACACCTCCATCTCGCCACAGCTGTTCCAGTCCACCTGCAGTGTGTGCTCTCCACAGTGATCCCTGGGTTCCTGGCTCTGCAGTGTTGTTCCTCACAATGCCATGGCACTGCTGCCCAGTGTGCCTGTTATGTGTGCCATTGCTGCATGCATGTGGTCTTCCCAAGGTCTTGAGGCTGTGGTCCATAGCCAGCGCACAGCATGGTAGTGTTGGCGCACCTGGTGGCCGTGCACACTCGCGCATGTTGTGTGCTCATCCAAGTGTGACACAATGAGCTGCGCTTGCATTTGTTGTCCAGCTAGTGTGTGTTGTGCCAGGCCTTGCTGTCGCCAGTCATAGGCAGGCCCCTCCTCCTCCTCCTCCTCTCCCACAGTGTCACCATCCTCGCAGGGTGCCTCCTCATCCTCTGCCAGTGGTGAGCCATGTTCCAGTGTTATGTTGTGCAGCACTAACATGCTATGAACAGTTTACATGCCATCACTAGTGTATACTGTAGTGCACCCCAATCTGTCAAAGGCACCAGAACCTCATTTTGAGAATGCCAAATGTGCACTCTATCACACTGCGTGTTGTGTGGGCATCATTGTACCATTGCCCTGCCACACTCTGTGGATGCCTCACCAGTGTCATTAGCCAGGGCTGTTGTGGTTATCTGCTGTAACCTGTGGGATGGGAAGTGTAGGTTAGTGTTGTGTCCACTCGTCCCATGCCCACCCATGCTGCGTGTGTCTGTGTGTGCCTTACCAATCAGCCAGTTGTCTGTGAGTGTCCCACTCTGGAAAGCCTCATACACTCCACAGTTCCTGTAGATGTACACATCATGTGTGGATCCTGGATACTGTGCCACAACATCAAGGATCTTGCACCTGATGTCACAGATGACCTGTACATTCATGGAATGGAAGCCCTTCCGGTTGACATAGGTCTCTGGTTCATCCAGTGATGCCCTTATGGTGATATGTGTGCAGTCTACTGCACCAAGCACAGATGAGAATCCTGCTGTGCTGTAGAATCCCTGCTTGATTGCCAGTTGCTCCTGGGCATCTGAGGGTAGGTGGATGTATTGGTGTGACCTGTGTATGAGGGTATCCATGACTGCCCTCAGGCACCATGATACGGAGGGCTGTGAGATGCCCATGGTGTCACCACTTGGTGTCTGGAATCCACCAGTGACCATTACCCATAGGGCTGCACATGCCTTCAGCTCTATTGGTATGGCATGGCCTCTCCGGGTCCTGCTTCTCAGGTCGGCATCAAGTTTCTGGCATAGCTCTGCTATGTCTGCCTTGCCAAGTCGATATCGTGCGATGCACTGCTCCTCAGTCAGGTCTGTGTGGGTGGTACGTGGCCAGTACACATGCTTGGCATTCCTCCTGTGTCTGGGTTGCTGCTGTCTATGCACCTGCTGTGCAGCACCACCCTGTTGTGCAGCCTGGCGGGCACGTCGCTTATGGCAATGCATGGCCAGCTGTATGCCCAGTAGGGCCTGTGGTGCTAACATCTTCCTGGCAGTCATCTGTCTCTGTCCTGCTGCAGTCATGTGTCTGAGTCCTGTATCACTACCCTGCCTCTTCTCTTCCTTTTTCTAAGTCCCCTTAGATCAGCTCTGTGTGGCATAGCAGGTGTTTGAAATCTGCTCTTTGGTGCACCTTTGTGAATTGTATTTCTGCGTCCTGCATGTCTTACCCCTGTTGCAACGCACCAAGCATCATGGCGCTAGCTGCCTTCTGGCGCTGTGTTGGCGCATGGGGTGCTTGACACAGTAGGTCTTTGCATTCAAGCATGGTGCGTTTGTGAATCCCGTCTTGCTTGCGTCTTGGCGCAGCATGCTGCTTGCATCCTGCTGCTTGGCGCACGCACCTTGCATCTTGGTGCAGCGTTTGAGAATCGGGTCCAAAGACTTCAACAATTTATTTCAGATGGATGTTTGTAACTTTTTACTGTTCAACAGCAGTCAGAAACTCAGGCAGTTAGGCTGCAAGGGTGCTCCCTGCCCTCTTGCTATCCTAGAGTACAGACAATGTCAGTGGCAAGACAAAAGGACTTAAACATTCTTTTTATATAGGTGTTTTAAGAAGTAACAGCACAGCTGACTACAGGTACAGGAACAAGCGTAAGCCAGAAGCAGCAATACAAAGTAAAGAAGATGGTGCTCCTACCCCCTTGATTTCAACACACTGACTGCAGTGGTAGCAGGCAAGCAGCAAATGCCTAAGTGCGCTACCAAAACAAAGACTGCAGCGTCAGGAGAAAAAAATAAGCTTTTTTTTAATAGCAATTTGAATAATTAAGAAAATAACAACAAAACTGCCCTTGCAAACTGGCAGCAGCTAGCTTCAGAACCCAGCACAGTAAGCTGAGCTCACAGTACAATTTGTACCTTCCCTCCCCAACAAAACTGATACAGTGGTATATTATTTACTGCAAAATGAAAACACAAAATGTTCTCAACACTATAAAAATTAAGAGTCACAAGCACTCTGCTTGTATTCAATTTGACAGCCTGCAAGCTCCCATGGGGCAGCACATCTACAGAGATGCATGGTAAATTCAACTGCATGCTTCTCCACATGAGTAGGTTGAGGAGCACCATACTTTATTCATCAAAGCCCATGCTACATCCTTCCAGTATACTGATGCTCCTGCTTTAGGTCCGTGCTTGCTTCCCTATGCTTCCATCACAACTGTTCAGCCATACCTTCATGCCAGGACTTTCTGGGTGTTCATTTACAACAGGCTGCTGGCACATTGGCCTGGCCAGGAGCACTTACTGGGACTGCCATTAAGTACTCGGCATAAATATCTTTTATAAATAACTTTGTTTATACTGTACATATCGACCTGGGCTATCTGCAAGTGACATCACTCAGATAGTTTGCGTGACTCTTGGCAGCGCTAGTAACTGCAGCTCTTCACCAGGATCTCGGGGACGCCTCTATTTGGGGCTTGTATGGAAACGCGTTGCACCTCGTTCACCTTTGTCGACACTGTGCACTAACTCACTAATGCCCAGCTCATTTTGTGCTTTGCTGCCCTTATGGGTTTGATCACTGCTAACCTCATACCCATAGTTACTGTGCAGATTTAAAGTGAACTACAATGTAAAACATTCCCCAGTGCCTTGAGAACTGTACACAGCACGTGTTTGGGGATTTATTTGCTTCCAGAAGAGAATATGCAGTTGTTATGGCCACAACTAAATGAAGTGATGTTACCATACCAAAAAAAAAAATACACACTGGGTATTTGCAGCACGATGAAACTCATCCATGCTCGACAAACTGTTTACTCTACTGTACCTGACTAACTGCTCCTAACCTGACATGCATTTACTGCTCCTTCTCTACCTGGCATGGGTTTGTGGTCCTGCAAGCCTTCGAGGGCCTAGCTTCCACCTCTACTCCTTCCTTCGACTGACATACATGTGGTCCAGCCACTCATCCTATCCACGATGGGCCTAGCTACTGATTCATTGCCTTTGACCTCAGGATTTCCTGCTATGCACCCAGCCATCGCTATATTAATACATCCACTTCCTTGCTACGGATTCTTCCTGTTGACCATTGCCTACCTTGTACTTCCTGATCTCAAAGTATCAGCTCTATGCTGCATCCTGGATCACCTTCAGCGGACTTTGCTCAGTCATGTCTCTTGCCGTTCATCCATTGGATCTGCCCGTTTCTAGACATTCCTCATCTGCCTGTGGATGCACTGCCAGTGATGTCTCACTGTCAGTTACACCACTCCAGTTCTGGATGCTGCAGCCTTCCCCTTGCTTGCTCACACCTACTTCCACTTGTCAAGGATAAGCTTCTTCCTTCCACTGGATTTACTTCTGAATTACAACTCAGGATATTTGCCTCAATTCCCTTGGATGCTTCTTGATATGCTGCTTCAACTCTTTCAGAGCTGCTACTACTGTCTCCATCAAAACTCCCTGCTGAGCTCTATTCCATACTGCCTTCCATATCATAACTTAAACCTAACACATAGAACTACTACAGTTTCCAGATGCTTATTACCTCTAGTCAAGTTGCCAACTTATTTGCCCAGGTCTCTTCACTGCATTCTTTACCATTCTCGATCATCAGGATCGACAATCTACAGCACCATTCTACTGCTCTCATAAGTCTGCCTTAGAATATATTATTACTCCATATGAATTGACTCTGGATATGCTACCATTGCAGTACCATATACAATCTATTCTTACTCCCTTTACTACTTCTGCATTGCATGCAGGTTTGACAATTACTATTACTCTCTACCACTGCTCTACAACCTGCTTCACCCACCAGGCCGGAGGTGTCACACTCAATGCACTTTGAATGACCTGCGCTCCTACGGGCCTGGAGGTCTTTGACCTTACATTTCTAATGCATTCTCTTGCCTGCTTACATGACCTGCTTTGCTCATCCTGGCCTAGGGTTCAATTACTTCTATTCCATACCTGCCTGCCCAGCATTAGGGCCTGGAGGTTTGCATATTCTACTCTCGCCTGCCTGCCCGCCATGTCTGCCAGCCTTAGGAGCTTCTTTCTACTCAGGACTCACATCTGGATTTGTTTCACCATTTGTCATCTATTCCTTTGGATGCTTCTGCCTTGCTGCTTCAGTTCATATGGATTTATTACTACTACACTCCTGCCAGGACACTTACAGTAGTTGAGCCTATCTGGAAGACTTTCTCTCTCATGATTTACACCTTGATATCACTCCACTCCAATGCTCTAAGGCTTCTGGGATCCTGTATGACAATACTTCATCAGACTTGGGCATCTACATCATTTATCATTATTTTTGACTTGTAAGCACTTCAATGCAAGACCCGTCACTAGTCTTAGGAGTCTAATTCCAGCTGATGTACCACTCTGACCTCCCTGAAAGTGTGTATATACATCGCTCAGTAGAACCATATTGCTTACCAAATGAAAACTCTTCAATTTATATGCTTATGTATATTCCCTCAATACTCTCTGCTGTACACCATTCTAAGTCTATTTAACACTACTCTTCTACTAGTACAGTGGCGTGAAAAAGTATTTGCCCCCTTCCTGATTTTCTCTATTATTGCATATTTGTCACACTGGATGTTTTCAGGTCTTTAGAGAAAATGTAATATTAGATAAAGGGAACCTGAGTGAACAAATAACACTTGTTTTTTTTTTAATTTCACTTATTTAATGAAAAAAAGTTAACCAACACCAACTGGCACTGTGTGAAAAAGTAATTGCCCCTTAATAACTGGTTATGCCACATTTAGCTGCAATGACTACAACCAAACACTTCCTATAATTCAATATCATTCTTTCACATCACTGTGGAGGAATTTTAACCCTCTTCCTCATAGAACTGCTTTAATTCAGTAACATTTGGTAGGTTTTGAGCATGAACTGCTCGTTTCAGGTCCTGCCACAGCATCTCTATTGGGTTTAAGTGTGGACTTTGACTAGGCCACTCCAAAACTTTAATTTTACTTCTTTTAGCCATTCTGATGTGGACTTGCTTTTGTGTTTTGGATCATTGTCTTGCTGCATGACAACTTCTCTTCAGCTTCAGCTGACGGAAGGATGACTGGACATTCTCCTTAAGAATTTTCTGGTACAGAGCAGAATTCATGGTTCCTTTAATTATGGCAGGTCATCCAGGTCCTAGGCAGCAAAGCATCCCCACACCATCACACTACCACCACCATGTTTGACTGTTGGTATGGTGTTCTTACTGTGGAATGCTGTGTTTGCTTTCGCGAGACATTATGGGATCCATGTTGTCCAAAAGTTCCACTTTGGACTCATCTGTCCATAGAACATTTTCCCAAAAGGCTTGTGGATCATCCAGGTGCTTCTTGGCAAATGAGAGACAAGCATTTATGTTCTTCTTGGTTAGCAGTGGTTTCCGCCTTGCTGCTCTCACATGAAGCCATTTTGCCCAGTCTCTTTCTGATTGTGGAGTCATGAACACTGACCTTGGCTGAGGCAAGAGAAGCCTGCAGTTCTTTGGATGTTGTTTTAGGATCCTTTGAGACTTCTTGGATGATTTTACACTGTGCCCTTGGAGTAATTTTGGCAGGCCGCCCACTCCTGGGAAGGTTCACTACTGTTCAAGTGTTCTCCATTTGGAGATTATGGCTCTCACTGTGGTTCGATGGAGTCAGAGCCTTAGAAATAGCTTTGTAACCCTTTCCAGACTAATAGAGGGCAACAAATTTTTTTCTGATCTTTTCAGGAACTTCCTGTGATCATGGCATAATGTGCTTGTTGAATCTTTGTGCTGGCAACGTGACTCTGATGGTAAGGGCCAAAATAAGTGAGGTTTATATTGAACAGGGCTGGCTGTAATCAAGCCTGGCTGTGTTCAATCAGCTGACTCTAATTATCCCTTTAATTGGGTTGATTTAACTAGGGGGCAATTACTTTTTCACACAGTGCCAGTTGGTGTTGGTTAACTTTTTTCATTAAATAAATGAAATAAGTGAAAAAAAAAAGTGTTATTTGTTCACTCAGGTTCCCTTTATCTAATATTATATTTTGTCTAAAGACCTGAAAACATCCAGTGTGACAAATATGCAATAATAGAGAAAATCAGGAAGGGGGCAAATACTTTTTCATGCCACTGTACATCTGCATCATGCAGGTTCAACTTACTACAACTACTGCTGACCTATGTGTAATCCATGCATTTTCATTATGCTCATACTTGCCTGCTTCACCCCTACAGGTCCTAAAGGTTCATTAAAGACTATCTCGCTAATTCTATGACTTGCTTCACCCCTAGAGGCCTGGAAGTCCATCTAACTTATGTCTACCCAGTCGCATTCAGTTCTATTGCCAACTCACCTTATCTGCCAACCACTCGGACCGGAAGCTCCTACTGCTCTGCCCTCTCTAAATCACGCAGCCTGCACTTAGCTCCGTGCTTCATTGCTAAGGCCTTCTTCTGCAAGCTTGCCAAGTGGAAAGAACCAATTCCTCATATTCTAGACTTGGAGTCTTAACCATTTGGTTCCTAATTCCTCAGAGAAGACTTCCTCGCCTTTTGGAGTGCTTCACCAATGCAACTTTTGAGTTTCAAATTATTTGCTTGATCATGGATTCAGTCTAGTATCAGATTCTGCCAGACATGGATTTCTTGGACTAGGAGTTCACCAGAAGGATGTGATGCCATCTTCACTCGATATTCAATATCAGTTCTTTTATTCAGCTTCTCGTTTCACTGGATCAGCATCTACAATTTGGGTTTCAGATTAGCTGATAACTTTAAATCATTACTTTAGAATTATTCTCATTTAGTATGCCCAGAAGGACGGGCAGGTCAGTAGCTACTGGTCCTCAGAGTTTCCCCAAGGGGTTTTCCCTCCCTGTGCTGCTGGCCACACTCTCCGGAGTTGGAGGAGATAATCATACAATATCATTATTCTTTTTGGGGGTCTCAGCCTACATGTCCAAGCATCTTTCCTACAGTGGGATACAGAAAAAGGCCAAAACAATCAAACTATAACAAGCTACTCATCAGTTCAAGTATCTAAGCACCTTGCAAAGACTATCCAGTTCACATGTACTATAATCACTAACTTGCTCATGTCTATGCTGAAGTATCTAAGCACAAATCATTTTATATGACTAATACCTTGCAAGCATTTCCCTACTTACTGGTCTGACCTCTGTGCCCAAGTACAACCTATACTATTCAGTTACAGTATGTAGCACAAGCACCAAGCTATGAACAACACATAATTGAAAGGTGCATGCTTGTAGTTATGTAGGGGAAGAGCTCCCCCCCCCGCCCCCACATCCTACTTAACCAGCAGGCAACCTCTTCTCTGCTTAGAAACATAGAAACAGAGAATTTGATGACATATAAGGACTGTTTGGCTCATCTAGTCTGCCCATTTCCCTACCTGATGAATAAGCTGCAGATTCTAGTTAATCAACAGCTTACTTCCTCCTACCCCCCACTAGAATTGCCTTATGCCTGTCACATGCATTCTTGAATTCTCACACTGTTCCTGACTCCACAGCCTCCTCAGAAAAGCTGTTCCATACATCCACAACCCTCTCTGTGATAAAATACTTTCTAGCATTACCTCTGAGCCGCCCCCCATCTTCAGATTGTACCCCCTTCTTCTTGCACATCTCTTCTTCTGAAAGATGCTACCCTCTTACACTTTGTTAATTCCCTAGAGATACTTGAAAGTTTCTATCATGTCCCCCCTCTCCCTCCTTTCCTCAGGGTATACATATTAAGTTGCTTATGTCTCTCCTCGTATGTCTTCTGGTGCAGACCCTGCACCATTTTGATGTCCTCCTCTGAGCAGCCTCCACTCTGTCTATGTCTTTGTGGAGATAGGGTCTCCAGAATTGCACACAGTACTCAAGATGGAGTCTCACTAACTGCCTGTACAGAGGGATAACAACTTCCTGTTTTCTACTGTTGATGCCTCTCCCTGTGCATCCCAGTATCCCCCCAGCCCTCCTTACTGCCTTCTCACATTGCTTGCCCACCTTTAGGTCATCTGATATAATTACTCCTAGGTATCGTTCGATTTTTGTTGATGCTATTAACTCACCCTCAATTGTGTACTCTTCCCCTGGGTTTTTGTTTCCCAGATGCATTACCTTGCACTTCTTTGCACTGAATCTGAGCTGCCACATATTTGACCATTCCTCCAACCTTGCCAAGTCCTTTTCACCCTTTCCACCCCATCTTGTGTATCAACCCTGTTGCAGATCTTTGTGTCATCTGCAAAGAGACATACATTTCCTTCCAGGTGTTCTCCAATGTCACTTATAAAGACATTAAAGAGGACTAGTCCCAGTACCGAACCCTGCGGTGCCCCACTAGTTACCCTCCTTTCTTCACTGTGGACTGTTTACTATTACCCTTTGCATCCTGTTGTCCAGCCATTTTTTTATCCAGGCTACCACCTTGCGACCCACTCCAAGGCTGGCTAACTTGTGTATTAATCTTTTGTGTGAGACTGTGTCAAATGTCTTGCTAAAATCTAGGTAAGCCATATCCACAGCCCCTCTCTGGTCTACTACTTTGGTTACCCAGTCAAATAAATCTATTAGGTTCATCTGACATGACCTTCCTGCTGTGAAACCATGCTGCCTTGGGTCCTGTGCCTCACTGGCCTCTAAGTACTTAACAATTCTTTCCTTCAGAAGTGATTCCATCATTTTCCCTACCACTGAAGTCAAACTAACTGGTCCATAGTTTCCTGCCGCTGCCCTGCTCCCACTTTTGTGAAGTGGAATCACATTTGCCCTCCTCCAGTCCTCAGGTACCACCCCATCCTCCCATGATTTGTTAAAGAGAGTAGTCAGTAGTATTACTAGTTGTACCCTCAGTTATTTTAGAATTCTTGGGTGAATCCCATCAGGCCCCATTGCTTTGTCCACCCTCAGTTTCAAGAGTTCTTTCAAAACCCTTTCTTCTGTGAATAGACTGGTATCAACCCCTATTCAGAGTTTCTCTCTTGTTTGGTTTAGGCACCTCCCCTCCTCTTCCACTGTGAAAACTGAGCAAAATATTTGTTCAGTATCCTGCTTTTCACTGTCACCCTCTGTCACATTCCTCCCTTTATTAAGTCTCTGTTTTCCTCCCTTGGTCTTTCTTCAATCCCTAATATACCTATAAAAGGTTTTATCCCCTTCTTAACAGAGTTGGTTATCTTTTCCTCAGTTTGTGCCTTTGCTATTCTGACTACCTTCCATTCCTCCTTCTGCTTTAACTGATAAGGTTCTCTGTCCTGCTCCTTCTGTGTTCCCTTATATTTCCTGAATGCTATCTTTTTCTCCTTAACTGTCTCTGCCACCTCTTTTGAGAACCATAGTGTTTTTTTTCCTTCATTTTGTTTTGTCGATCTGTTTCACACAAAGGCTTGTTGCCTCTGCGATGGCTGTTTTAATTATTCCCCATTATTCCTCCACCCCTCCTTCTTTCCGGTTTGCTAGTGCTTTTCTGAAGCACTCTCTCATTTTCCCAAAGTCAGCCTTCCTAAAGTCCAATACTCTTGTTTTTGTATGGCTTGACTCTGTGACTGTGTTTATTGTGAACCACACTGTTTGGTAGTCACTTGTTCCCAGATGGCTACCCACTTCTAAATCTGAGATCTTTTCTCCTTCCCCATTTGA
Source organism: Neoceratodus forsteri (assembly GCA_016271365.2). Classification (NCBI taxonomy): domain Eukaryota; kingdom Metazoa; phylum Chordata; order Ceratodontiformes; family Ceratodontidae; genus Neoceratodus; species Neoceratodus forsteri. The sequence continues at coordinate 757,341,566 of CM057455.1, read as the reverse complement.
GAGTACCAGGTCTATGATTAGAACGAGTCACACTCACCCTCCATCCTCCCCTTACACCTCCTCCTCCTTCTCCGGCACTCTTATCCCACCGGAGGTCACAACCTATATGTCCAAGCATCCTTCCTATGGTGGGATACAGAAAGGCCAAATCAATCAAACTATAACAAGCTATTCATCAGTTCAAGTATCTAAGCACCTTGCTAAGACTATCCAGTTCCCATGTTCTATAATCACTAACTTGCTCATGTCTATGCTGAAGTATCTAAGCATGAATCATTTTATATGACTAATACCTTGCAAGTATTTCCTTACTTACTGGTCTGGCCTCTGTATCCAAGTACAACCTACACTATTCAGTTACCGTACATAGCACAATCACTGAGCTATGAACCACACATAATGTAATTTTAGGATTATTCCTGGCTTGTGATCTATGTAACTTATAGAGGATTGTGTATAAACAGGCATACACAACAAGAGTATGCTTGAATCTCGAGGTATCCTTGGTGACAGTAGACCTCAAGAGTGCAACTCAAGAGGTCTCCTGTCACCAAGGAAACCTCGAGATTCCAAGCATACTCTTGTCTGTGTATGCCTGCTCATACACAGTCTTTTATAGCGTATGAGAAGGCACTCACAATTTTACACTTAAAGTAAACTTGCACTGAAGCTGAGTACGATTCCATAGAAACATGTAATCTGGACACCATTTGACCAAAAACTGTACTTAAACGGCGCTTATTTAAACAACATACAGCGGTATCAGCAATTAGTGACAAGCTTTTTTTTTTAATAAACAAGTAGCCTAGGGGAGAGACAAGTAAAACAGTAGATTGACAACAAAATAGCAATCTTATCTGTTTCTGTTTTCAGGGCATCTGCTTGGAGGTCTGCTTACTAGGTGATAGCTCTGGCAAGCAGTCGTCATGACTCGAGGAGATTTCAGTGCGAGCACTGTTTCAATGTTGTGCGTTAGTAGTGACATCTTCAGTGAAGCACAACAACAGTTTGACATCACTACTAATGCACAACAACATTGAAACAGTGCTCGCTTCTGTTAGCACCCTTTGCAAACTGTGTGAGAGGCCTTTCGGCACCATGCAATTCTGCTTAAAGTTGGACCAGCATAACAATCTGTGGTGATTTGCATATGCAGCCCATGATGCTTTGCATTGTGGGGGCATGTGTGATTTTGTATTATTTTTTTCCGTCCTCTTTTATGGTAACTCCAACAGGAAGGGACTGCTTGCTCTGTAGGCAATCCTTCTCTATTGAATCAGGCCTGTTTTTAGAAAAAAGGGAGTACTTTAAAACTGGTAAGCCTGCTTTCCACATCACAGTTCTTTCAATTTATTTCAAAAGTAATTACCAGGAAAGACATACTAAGCTGGTAGCAGCTCATTTCTAGATGCAACCCAGGGGAAGGGGAAGGGAGTTCAGTAAAAGTACAAGAAGGTGCTGTAGGGTCAATAAAAAATGGCAATTGTGCAAAAGGGAAATACAGAAATTAAAGTCATACAATGCAACAGGGTGCAATAGGTTGCAAAGAAATCAGCCATTGTGCAAACAGCAAATATACAAATTCAGAGTAGGGTCGACAGCTGCATCTTGTGAGTGCAGAACAGATGGGAACAGTGAGTTGAGGATGTTGGACCAACAGCTCATGATACAGGATCAAGAGCAATTGAAGGAGTAAGTTGTAAAGTCATGGAGAAGAGATTTGAGGGAGCAGAGGAAGCTATTCTCCTTAAGAAAGAGCAGACTGGATGGGCAGGGGAGAAATGACTAGAGCTTAGGGAATCAGAAGGTAAAAACAGTCTGATCTGCAGTGGATTTCACTGGAGGAAGCAAAGGGAGCAAGGGTCAGAGCTGCAAATGGAGCACAGTATAAAGTGGTAAATTGGGGTCCAGCCTGGCAAAGGGAGACTTGAGGGTGATGCTGTTGATGCTGTTACCATAATTAAAGAAGATGAGGATCATCTTCAAGATGATTTCTCTGAGGGCAGTAAGTGGGATACTTGCCTTATTACTTTATAGTGCACCAAGTTTAGGGTTCAGCTGGGGACCAGCCACGGAGGTGTGAGGAGGCTGTGCCGGTCCCTGGCTGTGTCATGGGATTGGGGGAGTGGGATGGTGGGCACTACCTGCTGGGGTGGAGGGTTGGGGGACCACTGGATTGCCAATGTGAGGGTCTGATTCTTATGTTACAGTAATGGGGACATAGGGGATCAGGGAGGGGGGCACTGTACCACCACGGAGGGAGAATATATTATTTTATTTATTTTTGCTTATTGTATTTCACCAGGAATGACTCAGTAAAGTGGGCTTATTTACAAGGAAGTCCTGGAAAATACCTATATGTTAATCATGGGGACATCGGGGATTGGGGCAAGGGGGCCATTATACTACCAATGAGGTGTTCTCTTGTATATTAAATATAGGGGCACATTGGGGATTGGGGCAGGGGATCACTATACTACCAACTAGGGGTTCTCATGTATATTGACTTTAGGAGCACATTAGGGATCAGGGACGGGGGCCTCTTTATTACCAGTGGGGGGTTCATTTATAGTTTACATATAGGGGCACAATGAGGATCCAGCTGGGGGCACCGCTTGCCATAGCTGCAAAGTGCCTGCAGCAAACCCTTCCATGTGCCATGTGTTTGCCGCATGGGAGGGGTTGCCGCAAGTGTGGGGACGTAGGTGCCAGGACCCCTCCTGTACCTGAATCCAGTGCAGGGTCCTCGGAAAACCAGTCTTCAGTGCAAGCTGCTGTTTGCCACAGCTTGTGCTGATCCAAGCCCACTTTGTAAATCAGGCCCAATGTTTGCAGTTTGAAAATTCAAAAACACTCCTTTGTGACAGCTTTTTTTGAAGGTCCCATCCCCGTGGACAGTCACCTTTTTAAGACCAGTGAATCTTAAGTTTGCGGGGAAGCCATGATCTGCCTCTGTGAAATGACATATCATTGCATTAGTCATTACTCTATTTCTGATAGCTGACTTATGCTCACTTATGCAATCTTTCAAAGATCTTTTGGTGTGTCCAACATAACCTAAACCACAAGGACAAGTCAACATATAGATCACTCCAAATGTAGAGTTGATAATAAATGAATGTACTGTAAATTTTCTGCCAATTCTGGGGTGGTTGAATATAGTGGAATTATTAGTATTACAGTGCACTCCACTTATAATGGACACTGCCATAACAATCAGTTACAGTGGACAAAAACTGATTTCCAAAAATAGATATATCAAATCCAATGCATTTTTCTTAGGTTATAATGGACAGAAACATTGTTTATAATGGACACCGTGAAGCTTTTGTGGCCATTTGTTGTGCTTTTTGGGGGGAGGGATATGGAGATATGACAAAAGTACAATTAAGATGGTGGAGCTGCAGAGATCATATTTTTAACAAAATAATTCTTTATAAGCTGCATTTACATTTATTAGTACATTATATTCAAAAAATTGTTACAGTACAATTTCCTGTGTTCTTACTGTCCTAGAACCCCAATACCCTGCCACTAAAGTAACTATCTTCTTAATACCTTTTGCAAAAAACAGTTAAAAAACTCATTCTCTAACAGCTAAAACACTTTAAATAAAGCCACAAAATACAAAAACATATGCTAAGCAAGATTTTAAGTAATACATGATGTTTTAGAATAGGGTGTGATTAACTACGAGCCCATGCTCACATACTTAAACACACCTAACACATAGTCTTCTCCTCCTCCTCCTCTGGATATAATGGACACTGGTTATACAATGTACAAATGTTGTGTGCGCAGATGTGTCTGTTACAACAGGCTTGCACTGTATTACACTGAGCACAGTGTCCACATCTATAATTGCCTTTAGATGCACTTGGTAACCATGTCCACATTAATTCTGCTGGTTGGTAATAGCTGTGCACCAATCTGACTCTAAGATTCCTGCTGTATGTAATCCAAATATTCACTGCTTCATTATTCATAAATGCAGGATCGCTATGTAGAACTGGGCAGTGTTTGCTCACAATAGAGGCAATCTGTTTACTTTGATTACAGTACAGTAGCTTGTCACAAAGGTAGTCTGTTGTTCCCCTTTAATTGTTTCTTTCTGAACAAGTAAATTTGTGCTATCCATATTGCGTGCTCTCACAACTCCACTCAGAACACTATCAGGTGTATACCGTCTGTCAATAAATCATTGTGCTATTGCTTTTGAATTCTTCTCAGATTTGATCTCACTACTGCAGACCCGCTTTACCCTCAGGATCTGCCTAACAGGAATATTATCAATTAATTGTTGAAGATCGCTGCTGGTAAAATGTAATAAATTGCTCCTATCCATGGACTTCTTATACATGGTAGTGCTTAACTCATTTAATAGTTCATTTATTAACTGCTCTATATCTAGGGTGATCTACTGTATATGTTGACCTATCCTTGTGGTTTATGTTATGTTGGACAAACCAAAGATCTTTGAAAGACTGTATAAGTGAGGGTATGTCAGCTGTCTGAAATAGAGTAAAGACTAATGCAATGGTATGTCATTTTATGGAGGCAGAGCATGGCTCCCCCACAAACATAAGATTCACTGGTATTGAAAAGATGACTGTTGGTCCATGGGAAGGGGACCTTAAAGAAAAGCTGTCACAAAGGTAGTGTTTTTGGATTTTCAAACTGCAAACAGAAGGCCCAGTTCTCAAAAGGTGCTGTGTTCGGTGCAAGCTGCGGCAAACAGCAGCTTGCGCCGAAGCCCCATGCACCAGGGACTCTGCACCCAATTCAGGTACAGGAGGGGTCCCAGCACACATGTCCCCACACTTGAAGCAACTCTGCCCATGCAGCAAACACATGGTGCATGGGAGGGTTTGCCGCAAGCCCCTTGCAGCAATGACAGGCTGTACCTCTGCCATGATCCATGTTGTGCCCCACAATGTATAAACTTAAAAATCCCCCACCCAATCCCATATGTGCCCCATAATGTCAATAGGCTCCCCCCACCCAGATCCCTACTGTTCCTCACAAGTATGATTTGTGTAGAAGACCCCCGCTGCCCATATCCCGATGTCCCCATCAGTTTGGCACATAACAGTGCCCTCATATTGGTGGTCCAGTACCCCCAGTAATTAGTGACCCCCCATCCCCTGACAGAGCCGAGGACCAGCACAGCCCTCCTCGCATCTCCGCGGGCTGGCCCCAATCGAACTGTCACTGAACAGTGAACTGTACAGTGCATGCCGCATTGATAATTAATGAGCACGCATATTACAGTATGCGCTCATTGACAGTTCAGTCAGGGACTGGCCACAGAGGTGTGAGGAGGGCTGTGTCAGTCCCTGGCTCTGTCTCAGGATGGGGGTTCACTATTTAATGAGGTGGGAGCACTGAACCACCAATATTAGGGGCACTGTTATTCACCATACTGATGGGGACACCAGGGATATGGGGGAGGGGTTCTTCTATACCACTTATTACTGTGCAGCACAGTGGATATCTGGGTGGGGGGAATCCTACACATGTTAACATTGTGGGGCATGTCAGGGATTCTTACATGTATCCACTTGTGGGGCACATCTGGGATAGGGAGGAGGGTCCCGTGGTACTATTGCAACCAGCAGCCTTCCCAGGTGAGATTTTTCTAAGTCCCCTTAGACCAGCCCTGGCTGGTCTAAGGGATCTTAAAATATCTCCCTCATGGACATCTCTGTGAATTGCAGGTATGGGGATGTGGCAGCTTGCGTCTGCTGCATGGCCCTTAGCACCTTGTTGCAACCCAGTTCTGGGTGCAGAGATGGAGCAAGCCCTGTTTGGGCATGCAGCCTGCATTTGATGCAGGCTACCTCTGAGAATTGCTCCCAGCATATCTTTTGGTCAAGGGGCATGTTGCACCATTCTTTTGATGCAAGCCCCTTGCGCCATGCCGAGGCTTTGAGAATCGGGCCCATTAAGTCCAAAAGGATTAAATGAAGACTTGCCACTACAAGTGTTATTTGAAATATTTTGTAGTTTTGGTATTCACGGTCTGCTCACCTAAGTATTGTTATTTGGTGCTGGTGATATGCTATTTATTGTTATTTATTGTCTTTTTGTCTAGTTATTGCCTTTGTTATGTCATGTTTTGACAGCAGCTACTGAGCTGAGTTTATCACACCTTCTTATTTGAATATGCATTAATACAATAATAATAAAATAATAATAATAAACTTTATTTTTATGGCGTCTTTCAAATACCAAGGCACTGAACAAAATTTAAAATACATCATACAGCTCAGTGTTCTGAAAAATGTAAAACAGTAATAAAACAACTAGTATAGCCAAAAGGAATTTAACTACCAAAAGCTTGCATCCACAGATATGTTTTCAAGGCCTTTTTAAATTCCTCCACGGTCGTGCACTTCCGTAAACAATGGGTTCGAGAATTCCAGAGGGTAGGGTCCGCAAACATAAATGCCCAGGCCCCTGAAGATTTTAAACACACTTTCAGGATCTCTAATAACCCCTCATCGGCTGAGCGGAGGTTTCGCCCAGGGCAATAAGGAACCAGGAGCTCTTTCAAGTACTCCAGGCCCAGACCATGTAGGGCTTTGAAAGTTAGAAGACCGACTTTAAATGTGATCCACCACTGTACTGGCAGCCAGTGCAGTCTGTGCAGCACTGGCAAAATATGACTGGACGAGAAGTTCCTGTCAAAAGCCAGGCCGCCATTCTGCACCAGCTGCAGGCAGTGGATTTCAAACCTAGGTAGCCCTAGGTAAGGGAATTCAATAGTCCAAGTGCGAGGGCACAAAGGCATGGACCAGTGTAGGAAGATCGTCGGATGGAACAAGGTGCTTGATCCTGGAGATATTCCTCAGATGATAAAAAGAGGATTTGACATTGACAGAGACCTGCAAATGCAGAGTAAGCCCTTTGTCAAAAATTACCCCCAGGTTCTGCATCTGTTCAGAGGTTGGGAATGATAAGCCCCCCAAGGTATAACTCATTGGGCAAACCAACCCCCAAACCCCTATCCGGCATGCAGGATCCACAACCAGCACCTCAGTCTTATCTGAGTTCAACTTCAGCCAGCTTGAATCCATCCACTCCTGGATTTCTATGGGGCAGTTGTTAAAGAGTGAGAGAGCTCCATCCTGGTAGGGTGCAAATGAAAGGTAGAGCTGGGTATCATCAGCATAGCAGTGAAACCTCAGCCCATACCTTCTTACAATGTCTCCGAGGGGCAGCATGTACACTGCGAACAACATGGGGGACAATATTGAACCCTGAGGGACCCCACAAGACAGAGAAACTGGGTCTGAGGAATGAACCCCAGACACCACTCTCTGTGCTCTCCCAGTGAGGTAAGATATAAATCACCTGAGGACTACACCAGATAATCTGCAGGTGAACTTCAGATAGTTAAGCAATACCCTATGGTCCTCAGTGTCAAATGCTGATGAGAGATCTAGGAGAACCAAGATGGAACGGTTCTTCTGATCTCTAGCCATCAGAGATCATTGAGCACCCAAACCAGTGCTGTCTCAGTACTATGCTTCTTTCGAAAACTGGACTGATGGGGTTCATAGATCTCATGGATGGCCACATGGTTCTCCAGTTGTATGGCTAAATTTCTCAATCTTCCCTAAAAAGCGAAGGTTTGAGACTGGTCTGTAGTTGGCATGGCAGTTGGGGTCCAAGAAGCTTTCTTCAAGAGAGGTGCTACCACCTCCTACTTCAGGGAGCAAGGAAACTCACCTGTTTCTAAGGAGCACCCGACTATCCGTGCAAGAACCGGACCAATGGAATCAATACAACCCAAAATCAGGGAAGTCGGTCCAGGATCCAAACTACAGCACATAGGATGCATACTCTGGACAATCTGCATGACATCCATGAATTCCGGTCAGTCAAAGGTACTCCAGGACAGCTGAGGAGCAGCAGCCACACACTGGTCCAGAGCAACACCCATAGAGTGTGCTGGATGGAGTGCTGCCTCCTGATATTGGCCACCTTATTTGCAAAGAATCAAGCAAGGTCATCACACTCTGCTTGCGAAAAAGCTTTTCGAACTTGTAGGCAGGTTGGGTTGCACAGTCTGTCCACAGCGCAAAAGAGCTGAGCTGGTCGATTCTGAGCAACAGCAATCTCCTAGTTATGATTATTTAATTCAAAGGGATCCGTGAGCCAATCAGCTCTGAGGAATGTGATTTGCCAAAATGCTAGCTGATTGGTTAATTGCACATCCGTGCATGCCGCTGTCTACCAACGCTGGTCGAACTTGCTGCTACAGTTTGCACCAATATGGTGTGACATGATTTTGTTTTTTGTGTAGTCCTATCTCAGAAAGCATAAAGTATATATAAATAACATTTAATAGCCATGATGTTTGCATAGTGTACAGGATTATACACACTAAAGACTGTGTGGAACTTCATTTGAAAGTAAATGAAAATGAAATCTCAGTTCCCCCTACCTCCCTCATCAACTAAAATACTTACAGAGATAATGAAATAAATAACATTTCCTGAGTGATACAGCCCACTATCAGGAACAGGTGCAGAGAGGAGGACTCCTAGCCGAGCAGGGAATAATTAAAAAAAAATGTAAATACAGATACTGGCATGCGGATCAGTTGAGGATGGGTGATAGGTGCACTGGTTTATTTGTTTAATTAAGGCAATGGCATCTTTGATACGGGACGACTGCAACACTACACAGAAGGGACAGTCCCTCCACACAAAACCACAGAGCAAATGTTTGTGCCTCACTAGGCAATGAGGCTTCAATGACATGCACATTACATCTTAGCACCCTATGTGGGCAAGGAGGTCATTTGCATGGGAACTTTCAAATACAGCAAGTTAGTGCAAAGCTAACAAGTTTGAGATACCTAACTCGCCTGCTCCTTGCAAGCCTTATCTTCAGTATAGACACATAGCTTTATGTGGCCAGCAGGGTTTGTGCTTTGTACCTAGAACACCAGTTATGGCCTTCATTTTCTGTGACAGCATCTGTTGATTCCTGTGGCGTGGTTTATTAATTTCTGAAGCAGAATGCAGTCCTGCTATTGGCTAAAATATGATGTGATGTCATCAGTGATATTACATGCAATGCATACCAAAGGGGCTTCAGGATAAATAAGGAGGAGAATTGGGCACTATGAAAAACTGTATACTAAAATGAAAATTCATTAAGAGCAATGAATTATGCAGCATTACATATATTCTGTGACATGATGCAAGCTGTGCAGAAAATTTTGACGGTTGTGGAATTGCAGAATTCTAGGTGCCTTGACTATATTCAAACAAGTTTACTGCACTCACACCATGCTCGAAACTTGTTCAAATATAGCAAATTTAGGGCAGTGTGATAATTTGTGCTTAGATTAATGTGGCCTTGCGAGGAGCAAACTAAGACTTTGAATATGAGGCCCACAATGGTGAGAACATGCCCCTCCAATATAGTACATACACTTTGCCATCATAAGACAAGCCTTGTTGGCACAGGCCAACTCTTGTTTATATTTTCTTAAAGATAGGCAAGACAGTGGCAGTTCTGCAGATTTAGAAAAAATATCAGAGGAGTGAAAGGAATTTATTATGACAGACATATACAGCAGAGAGGCAGCACCAATCAGAAATAATGGGACCAATTTTCAAATGGGGATGTAGGGCTTGTGACCAAGCCCTGTGTCCCCCAAAGTTAACTGCACCTGCGTCTAAGGATTTGATGCAACTTGCACCCAGTATTGGAACCCTGGATACAAGCTGCGACAGTGCCCTCAATTTCACGGCATCTTGTGCCATAGCTGTGGTGCAAGCCCTGTAAACCAGCTCGGTATTATGCAAATGTAGACTGGGGGAGCTGAAAGTGCTGGTGTGTCACTGTAAGGGACTTGCGCGGGGGTCTGTGGCAAGTTTCATTGAAAATCTCTCTTTTGCCACAGTTTGACACAAGTTGGCACTTAGTCAAACTCCTCGCCAAGTCTCTTGTGGTGCTTTAATTAGTTTTGAAAATCGGGCCCAATATAACATGTAAAATAAGGGAATGAAGACTAGAGATATTTCACCTCGTGGAGTGAATCAATATTGCAGACTTAGATGAGAGAGAAACAAACTAGTTAATAAGAGGATTGAGGCCGAAGGACTAAGAACAAAAGTGAGTGAATTTACTAAGTTAGCATTGACCGAAAAATAATACAGAGCAGCATTTGTAAATGATCTTCCACAGAAAATATAGGCTTTTACATTCATGTGAAATATACCACACCTTTACATATTGTGAATGCTATTAGTTTACTTGTTACCGGTAAACTCAATTTTTATAGCACTTGCGAGCAGAAACTTTTGTTTTAGTTTATTTTCTGTTAGCAGTAGTCTTCTGAATCTATCCTGGATGCCTCCATCTTCTAATTGCTGAAATCTCAGTCTGTTCACAAGAGCTGCATTAGCAGTGACAGAATTATGTCACAGAGCCCATTTTCACCATGTATCTCTTTGCAGCAAATAAACCACAATAACCTTAAAAACATTCAAGAAACACACAAAGTGAAAGTGATTTATAAGAAAAATTCCTGCTCTACCACACTTAAGAAGTTTTGAAAGTAATTGAAGGTACAGTAAATAGTGTATCTGTTTCTCATGAATAAAATTAGCATTATTATATTAAGCAGATTCAGGAAGCTGGGGAAAACCTGAAACAGATAGCATGCTCTGTCTCCTTCTCGAAGGTGCTACCTGTCCAGGACACCGGGGATGCTAGGGCACTCTACATCTGTACCTTTAACTCCTGGTCGAAGGATTGGTGTGGAAGGAGGGTTGGCTTCATAGGGGACTGGGGCTTGACCTGGGAAGATGCAAGCTTATATAAGGAGGATGGCCTGCATCTGTCCAAGAAGAGGACCTTGGTCCTTTGTGAGAAGTTTAAACGCTTAAGCTGTGAGCATTTAAAATGGCCAAGGGGAGAAAGCCAGGTGGATCAGGAGGCTTAGGACCCCCCCCCCATGGGAACATGCAGGAACAAAAGTTGACTACAGGAACAGGTAAAGTGGACAGGGAGGGCCAGGCAGGCGAAGAATGTATAATGAGTGACATGGGGGGGGGGGGCAAGAGCACATAGGAAAGGAAACCAGGGTGGGGGGGAAGATGCTGGAGAGGGAGAACAAGAGCAAAGGGAGGGCAGCCTGTAAAACATGGAAGGTCATGCTAACTAATGCCTGTAGCTTAGGAAATAAGGTTTCAGACCTGGAGGCCTTGTTGGCAGATGCAGAACTTGACATAGCATCAATAACAGAGACGTGATACTCTGCTAATCATGGCTGAGAAGTCGGTGTACCAGGCTATATGCTGTTCAGAAGGGACAGGGAGGGTAAAAAGGGTAGGGGAGTGGCCCTGAACATCAGAGATGGTATAAAGGCTACAGAAGTTCAGGGAAAACAGGGGGAGGCCGAGGCCCTGAAGCCAGGGAATGGAACAGCAATACATACGGGGTGATCTACAGACCTCCGTCACAGATGGAAGAAGTAGATAGGGAACTAACTAGTGGAGAACATACACAACATGGCAGCTAAAGGCAAAATCCTGCTACTGGGGGATTTCAATTTGCCGGACATGGAATGAGCCAGCCAGGTAGCTGTTCCAGCCAGAAGCACAGCCATCCTAGAATCCCTGCAGGGGGTTGGACTCAGGCAGCTGGTGGATGAGTCAACCAGGGACAAGTCAGTTATGGACCTGGTATGGACCAATGGAACAGAGTCAATGAAATACAGGTGGAAGGGCAGCTGGGGTCCAGTGTCCACCACATGATGTGATTTAGCATGGAGACATGGACTTAATTAAGCCTAACAAGGGCAAGAGTATTAGATTTCAGGAGAGTGGATTTCACTGAAATGGGTAGATATATACAAGCAGTCCTGGGGAAGGAAGGGAGGGGTAATAGAGGAGGTGGAAGAACAATGGGAGAAACTGAAAGGAGCCATAGTGGAGATAACAAACCAATGCATTAGGATAGTGGCCAAAGGGAAAAGAAGATGGAAACCACTATGGTTCTCCAAAGAGGTGGGGACAAAGTCAGGGCTAAAGGCTGATTTTCAGGAAATATAAAGGGGCCAAAGGACAACAGGAGGTGTACCTTGAATGTCTAAGGAAGCAGAGAAGGCTGTTGGAAGGTGAAGCTGCAGACAGAAGAGGGTTTAGCAGGGTCTGTAAACAAAGGGGACAAGGCATTTTATAGGCACAACAGTGAAAGAAGAAAAACTGGGGGGGGGTTGTGAGGCTGAAAGGGGAGAAGGGAGAGTGTAAGGAGGGGGATCTGGACAAAGCAGAAATACTAAACAAATACTTCTGCTCAGAATTCACTAAGGAGGGGGAGGGTCAAGGACCACAGTTGGGTTGCAGAGGCAGTGGGGAGTTGGAGAAGTGGACACCAGTTCATTCACAGTGGAGAGAGTTCTGGAAGAACTGACAAAGCTGCAGATGGATAAGGCCATGGGGCCAGACGGCATTCACCCAAGAATATTAAAGGAGCTGCGAAGGGAATTAGCAGTGCCTTTGGTGGCCCTGTTCACAGAGTCACTCAACATGAGGGTCATTCCAGAGAACTGGAGGAGGGCATGTGTAGTCCCACTGCACAAAAGCAGCAGTACAGAGGAGGTGGGGAACTGCAGTCAGTCAGTGGTGGGAAAGATCATGGAGACACTGCTGAAAGAAAGGATAGTGGACATATGGAATCCAGAGGTGTTCAGGATCTGAGGCAACATGGATTCACAGCAGGAAGGTCATGTCAAGTGAATCTAACAGATTTTTTTGATTGTGTGACCGGGGAAATAAATCAGGGAGGGATAGTAGGTGTCACCTACCTAGATTTCAGCAAAGCCTTTGACACCGTCCTACATGAAGGTTGATTAACAAGATGGTCAGTATGGGCTTGATAGACAAGGAGGTGAACTGGGTTTGGAACTGGTTAATCGACAGGAGACAGAGGGTGGTGGTAAATGGGGTACAGTCTGAGGAAATGGGGGTGACCAGCTGGGTACCACAGGGATTAGTACTAGGACCAGTCCTATTCAATGTCTTCATTAGTGACATTGCAGAGGGCTGGAAGGAAAGGTCTCTTGTTTACAGATGACACCAAGATCTGCAACAAGGTGGATACTCCAGAAGGGTACAGAAAATGAAGAGGAACCTGGAGAAGCTTGAAAGATGGTTGGAAATGTGGCAACTGAGGTTCAATGCAAAGAAGTGCAAAATAATGCACCTGGGTAGAGGGAACCCTGGGGAGAGCTACAGGTTGGGGGGGAGCTGGCTGTCACCAAAGAGGAAAGGGACCTATGGGTTTTCATCTCTGATGACCTTAAGGTATCAAAGCAGTGCACAAAGATAGCAGGGCGGGCCAGTGGCATGTTGGAGTGCATAGAAAGGGGTATCACTAGCAGGACGCAGGAGGTGGTGATGCCATTATATAAAATATTAGTAAGGCCTCACCTGGAGTACTGCATGCAGTTCTGGAGGTCACACCTGCGCAAGGACATAGATAAGGTGAAGGCTATCCAGAGAAGGGCAACAACGATGGTACAGGGCTTGCACCACAAAACATATGAGGAGAGACTAAGGGACTTCAATATTTACTCACTGGAGGAGAGGAGACAGTGGGGGGACATGATTGAAACTTTCAAGTACCTCAAGGGCATAAACAAGGTGCAGGTGAATGACTTTTTCCAGTGTAGAAAATGTACTAGAACAAGGGGGCACAATATGAAATTGGAAGAGGGTAGATTAAAATGTAGTGAGGAAGTTTTTCTACACAGAAAGGGTAGTCGATGCTTGGAATAGTCTGCCACAGGAGGTAGTGGGGGCAAGCACAGCGGAAGAGTTTAAGCATGCCTGGGACAGGCACAAATGAAGTCTGAGAGTGGAGGGAGCACTGAAAAGTCATTGATCACATAGGGTCAGTGGCCACATACAATGTATAGGGCCTACGGGCAGACTGGATGGGCCTAGCGGTCTTTATCTGCTGACAATTTCTGTTTCTATGGAGTATTTTGCACCTTTGTGGGTACTATGTTATGTTAAATCAACAGATAGCTAAATCAACTTATGGAGGCAGTATAGTGCAGTGGTTTAAGGCTCTGAGCTGCAAACCTGGAGGCCTGGGTTTGAATCCCACATCCCCCACTTGCATACTGTGTGACCCTGAGCAAGTCAATTAACTTCTTTGTGCTCCCAAGTCACACCAGTAAACAAGCTTTCAGCTTAGTGTGTCTCTCCTGGTAAAAAAAAGATTGGCATACTAGACACTAAAAGGTGTTTATATATCATCTACTCTACTAATGCAGCTCCCAGGAACAACTGAGATTTCAACAATCACAAAATGGAGTAATCCAGGATACTCACAGAGGACTACTGCTGACAGTAGGTAAGCAATAAGACATGGTTGGGTGTTGGTAGTACTGAGATACCCACACACACAGGGGCGTAGTGAGGCACAAGGCCGTAGGCCGAGTGCCTTCAGCCCCGGGTGTGCAAGTAACTCAGTACTACCAACATCCAGCCATGTCTTATTGCTTACTTATAAAATGGGCATCTATTTTAAGCAAAATACAAACAGCACTGAATAAGAAGAAAAAACAATGAATTTATTAACTTTTTGTTAACATAACACTAAGCACCAGAAAATAGTCCCAAACTAACTTTTAACATAGGGGACTATTACATTTAATTGAATTACACTGTTTTACTGCTTCTATGTACATACAGTTGTAGCAGCTGCTGTGATTGTTCTGCTGGCTGCTGGTTGTTCACTCTGCCCTCGCTACCCCAACCCAACCCCCGCCTCTGACACACACACACACACACACACACAGGCACAGTTTTATAGGGAGGCAAGTATTTTATGTGCTGTGATGAGCTTGTGGACATTATATTTCCTCCCATTTTTTTTAAATTCATTATGTCAGTAATGATGGCAGATTTACTGTGCTGCTACGGTCAGGCAATGATGAGGACAGTAGGTCTTCACTGGAAGGTAGGCCCAAGCAACGGTGCTTTCCTGAGGGTGCACTCAGAATGGCACTATATGCAAAGTGACATGGGTTGTAAACATGGCCCATTGAGATAGTTTCTGCGTGGGGAGTGAAGTCGCGTTAGGAAATGCCGACTGTTAAGAAGAATTGTGCCACGAAATATGCCACTGGACACTGTCGGTCATGAATGGATGCTTCTTGACTTAGGTGTGGGCTAATTATATTACTAATACAAGGGGGCAAAAATACAGCTTGCCATGTCTTCAGTTGGGTCAGTCACGCTGCAGGACAGGCTGACAATGCTGGGATTGTTAGCAGTGTGATAGCTTGATTAAATATACATTGTTTGCTCTGTGCTACATACAGTATCGCCACTTCAAAACAAGCATTTGTCAATGCCAAATGTTGTCTTGCTGGCATTGGCATTGGTAGTGCAGGAGTTAAGCGCATAATAGGAGTGGCAGTGAAGTACTGAACTGGCGCCAACACCACACCCACCCTGCAGAGAGACTGACAGACACTGGGGTGTGCCTTTGGGTCATCAGCTATAACGCTCATGCCATTTTACCTCACCCTACTCTTTAGACACTGACAAGTGTTGTGGTGTGCTTTAGGGTCTTTGGCCTTATGCTTACCCCATTCCATAAGGAAATACACTGAGGTAGGTGCAGTACAGGAGAATGGGGTGAACTTTGGGGCCAAACAGTCCAAGGCACACCTCGATGACTGTCACTGGCTGCAGGGTGTGGGTGGGGATGGAATGGTGGGAGCATTACAGCTGATGATCCCAAGTCACACCCCTGACGCCTGTCAGTCTCTACAGGGTGGGGTGTTACAGTTGAAAACCCTAATGCTGTAGGCATGTGTTGGTATTTTCACTCCAAATTATCAATATGGGCTTTTTGTGACCCCACCTCATGAAGAGTGGCACGATCAGTTTATTTAGCCGAAAGGTGATTTTGCAGAGCGAGTGGGCCAGTTGGCGCCACAAGTACTTAAACACATGTAACCCTTTTATGTGTCCACATTTGTAGCATGGGTATACATAGGGTATCTACGGGTTCGGGGAAGGATGAGGTTACCTGGCACAAGAGACCTAGGTTTGACTACTCTGTGGTGGGGCACCCAAGTAAATCCAGCTACAGGAAGCAATAACTGTAATGTCCAAAACCAGAACTGGGATTTTTCAGTGTGGCTGTATTTATTAACTCACTGAACATAAACAAAGCTCTGCATGGTCCCCCACAGGGCTACGTAACTGTAATGCAGATTAGAGGTTAAACACAGCGGTCCATTTGAGGAATGAACACTACAACAGTTGTCTGGCTTTGGACCCACCAGGCACTCTGCCAGGACTTTGCATGCACATTGGATACACAGCCCAACTGGCCCGGCTTCCCTGCCGGCCACTCGACTGACGGTCCACTTGGCAATGAACCCAAACTCTACTTGGAAAGACATCCCATCAAACAAGGAGGCTCCCAAACTGTGGTTCCCCACACCACTTGAAGTCTGTGACTCCTAGAGAGATTTTGTTTTCGTACTTCCAATTCGAAACTCCCATCAAACAGGGAGACTCCCATCAAACAAGGAGTATGTTCCCATCCTGTGGCTCCTCACACCACTTAGAGTCTACGACTCCTAGAGAGATTTTCAAGTTGCGACCCACATCTGGGTACCCACCCCATCACTGGCCAAGCGCATGAGGCAAGTAGCAAAAACACAGAAGAAATCCGTAGAGGTGGACCTGGTTACTAAAGATGGGGATCTATCCACCTCCAGCTCCCACAGCCCATACCCGGCCATTTCTCTGACACACAGAACTTTAGACTTTAAACTGTAGATTGACGGTGATGACTGAAGCACCCCTCTACAATGAACTTTAACACTTTAAACAGATGACTGCTCTATTTGTTTGTCCTAGTTGACATAGTTCTCCCAAATAGCAGTCCCCAATACTTGAAATCCAACTGAAGAAAAGAAGTTGTTTGCCCCTTCCAAAGACGCCAAACACTCACCCATTCATTGCAGGTGCCCCACAGGCGAAGAAATGTAACCTTTGCTGTTATACATGAACAGACTGAACTTAAATTAAAACAGGCAGCTTTCTTCCCAAGGTGGGAGAAGGGGATTGCCCCTGGTACACACAAAGAACTTTTCCTCACCCCCTCCCCGAGGGAGGGGGGTAAACAGACACTACTGGTGTCCTTCTTGTTTACTTAAGGACAAACTGAAGACTGACTTTGAATTCCCAAGATTCTAACTTACTCTGAGCTGAAGATTCCAAATGTGGCTCATGCAGCTGTGACAATTCTATAATGATGTCATCCCTCTAGTCTCAGCTGTGACTGAGGACAGAGTGAGACAGTGTGAAACCCATTTAACTGGAGTTTCACAAGCTGCCTTCCTTGCCTACCACTAGGTCTTACTGGGATTCCAGTAACCCTGGTAACAAAGGGTTACACACATTTGGGCGCTGATGTGAAAAATGACAACTGTATTTGTTCATGAGAGGTGTAAAATGGCAACGTTGAAAATCTGGAGTGAAAATATGAAAAATTGGTGAAGTCATGAGCATGCATAGAAACTGCACAATTCACATCCACAAGCCAATTATTTTTAGGATTTTTTAACCACATTTTCAACATAGGCATTTTGGGACCTCCCTCATGAACAGTGGCACTGTGATTTTGTTAATCTGTCCCAAAGTTGATTTCCCAAGCAACCATGCCATTGTACACCACAGGTGTGAAAACACATTTCAGGCAGTATGTGAAAAATGACAGCTGTACTGTTCATAAGGAGGTATGAAAAAATGCCAGTGTTAAAAATCTGGCATGGAAATATTGCAAATTTGTGAAGTTACAATGGTACGTGGAAACTGCAGAATGCATGCTTGTAACACAGTCATTTTATGGACTTTTGTCACCAAATTTTCAACACAGGCATTTTAGTACCTCTGCTCATGAAAAGTGTCACTGTCATTTTGTCAAACTGTCCCAAAAACTGATTTCGCACAGTGACCGCGTTATTCTGCACTGGACATGCAAACACACATTTTGGCCAGGATATGTAAAATGACAGCTATACTGTTCAAAAGCAGGTGTGGGAAAATAGCAATATTGAAAATCTGGAGTGAACATATTACAAATTCACGAAGTTATGAGCGTGCGTGGAAACTGCGCAATACATGCTTGTAAAAGGGCCATTTTTGAGTTTTCGCCAAATTTGCAACATAGGCTTTTTGAGGCCCCTCATGAATGGCACTGTCATTTCATTAATCAATCCGAAGGTGATCTGGCAGTGACTTCAAAATCACCTTTCAGGACCGAATAATGCCATGACAGTGACTGAATTCATGAGGAGGGGTTCCAGTAACCGCATGTTGAAAATTTGGTGCCAAAATTCCCCAAAATGGCCGAGATATGCACCAAAGTTGAAAAAAACCTATTTAAGCCATTATACAGCTTACCGACATTTCTTCAGTTAGCGATGCGGCTTTGATGAGTGCAGGCGTGTTCCCGGTCCACCAAAGATCATCACGCTGGGCTTCAGAGGTAGGTATGGGGTGAAGGTGGTGTGTGGGGAGGTGGGGTACTTAGAGGGTGGGTGCGGGTTGAGGAGGGAGCAAGACAGCCTGCGTAGGACCATTTTCTGATTTACAGGTTTAAAAAAAACATCAGGGATGGTTTTATTTTTTACAGGACATTGGCACACTGGGATGGGCCCAGGGTGCCACCTGAGTGTTTTGGGGAGTGCCAGCCAGCGGGGACAAGAGTCGAGGGGACTGGGCATCCCCAGCACACACAACAAATGGGGACATTATACTGACAGGGCGTGGGCCTCCCATCTGCAAATTAAACTGGGAAGGGGGACTAAAGCCAATGAGAACTGGGCCCCTGTCAGCAAAGAAGGACTGTTTGGAGGGGAACATGATGCCAAGGGGATTGGGCACCTCCTTGGCGCACACATGTGAAATAGGAGGGAGGGGGCACTATGCCGATGGGGAGTGGGCTCCCCCATCGGCAAATGAAGTGTGTCGGGACATGCCGACAGGGGGACTGGGCACCCCTGGAGTCAGCACTCTGCGTGGGGCAGTCAGTGCCACCATGTTTATTGAAGTGCTTCACCAGAAAAGGCACGTCGGGAGGCATGTTAGTGTGCCACTGCATGATGAGCTTGCCTCTCACTGCAGCGGCACTTTTCTTAGATCTGGTGGCCACTTTACATACAGCTGGCTTTTTGGGGAATGAGGGACGCATCTACTGATGCGAGCCCTGCATTCACCCACAGTGACCACACCTCCAAATCTGCTACTGCTGCAATATGTTGACTGACGCACACGCATGAGCCAACAAAAAAAGGATGGATTGATTTGTAAATGCTACTTATTTAAAGAAACAGTCAGGGAATATTTTGCTTTACTAGTAAAAAAAATACTGCCGAGAAACAGGAGAAAACAACATGGCTGGCATGGCAAAATGAACATTCCACTGGCTCAAGCATTTTTGGGGTGATGAGGCAGCCACATGGCTTGTACTGTTTTTCACCAGTGGTAGTACTACCACCATTTAGGGGCACTGACCAATCAGGATGCAGGATTATAGGTGTCTATTTTATAAAAGAAAACTAAAACATATAGAATAATGGATGGGCAACCATACACAACAAGGTTGTATTTCCATCTAGGGGTGAGATTACATCACAGACCTTGACAGCAAAGCTCGAGATGGTCTCTGTAATGTCATCTCACCCAGAGTTGGAAACTGCAGCCTTGTTATATATGGTTTCCCATGCATTATTTTGTACAGTATGTATTTGTATTAACTCACTTACCTTCTGTCTAACTCTGACTTGAACTGTGGTCAAATAAACAGAAAACAGCAAGCAAGAGGGTAAGATTAAAAACATGTAATGTGATTTAAGTAATAATAGCTGGCAACATTTTTAGTAGTTCATGTTTTAACAAGCAGTTCACTTGGGGTGCTATCTGTCTTGCTATCACTGTTATGAGGAATTTGCAGTGTACATACTGTAAGCATGAGAAAACTTAATGGAGGTGGTATTCTATGCTGCTGCACTATGGTAGTGACAGAGTTGCGGCAGTACCAACAGCATTCTGCCATCAGCACTGTACTACAGCATCTGAAATTATATGGCTTTCCATACATAATAACACTGAATCATATAAATGTTTATATCCCCAACTTCTACAGAAGGGGAGCTGGCTGGTGACAAGAAAACAGATAAAACTTGTAATATGTGAAGGTGTAGTGCTCCTTTAAGCAGAGATCTTGAGAGTCATCTAGCTTTTGCATTTGACCCAACGGCAGAAGACATTGTGTGACTCCGTATTGTTCTCTCCTCAATGATTAACCCACAACATGATGAGGTCATTCCTAAGTCATCCCCCATAGTGAGTTAATATGCTGACTGACACCAACCCTCCTGCTCGCAGATGAAATCCCTGTTTTAGTTAAAACAGTTAAATTAGTCCCAGTTCAAGGTGATACTCTGACGCACACATTAGGAAGTGGTCTGAGACAAGCAGCCCAATGACAGAAAAAAGTGCTAGTGTTCCAAATCATTGAAACCACTTCTTTGATACCAGGCATTTGAAACCATGTTGCTCAACGTCTGGGGGGAAAAAAAACAGTATTTCATTGTACCAGTTTAATTCGCTTCCTTCAAGTATAAACCCCCATCAAAGTCACATCTGTTTTCAATAAGCCCACATGTGGCAGCAGTTAAACCCAGAAACTGAGTCACAGATATGTTAGAGAATGCCTTCCTATCTTCCAGGCCCACCTCCTGCACTGCACTTCTCACTTCATTTTGGCAGCATGAAGAGGAAATCCTCAGCCAGGTCACTCGCAGCCGTGCAGATGCTTTCATCAGCTGTATCACAAACCAAGGTGTTGTTTCAGGGGCCACCCAGGCGGAAATAGAATAAACAAATAAATACTGTAAGTGAAAAGATTAAAGAAATTGCAAATCATTGCAGCATGTTTACAGAGACATTTCTATAAGGTCTGTAATCCCATCATGAAATGGTTCTTAGTTTGATTTAGCACCCTACTGACATGTAACATAGCAGCACACAGAAGCAGTGCTACATGCTATTGAACTTTAATACCGCAGCCATCATTCAGCATTCTGAACTTTGAAATACATATGCAGTCCAGGAAAATACACCCAAAGCCTGCAAACACTGGCAAACTCCATATGGTAGTTTTCAGGACCATGTTTTATTAATATTGGTACACTTTCAGTGTTTCTGACACTTATTTCTAATGGCAGACCAGAAAACACATTTGGTTTAAGGTGGTATTTCACATGGGTTTAGTGCTTATTATGTATACAGGGCTTTTGATATTTTTAAACATTGGATTTGACAGGGTCAAGACATTTAACTTTGAAAAAAGGTAACTGTGACCATATGTGGTTCATGCCAGCCCTTCTCACTGTGCAATGTATTTGTTCTTCACATTGATGCTATGTCTATTTATGTATTTAAACATTTACATCATGTAGATGGTGGAATAGCTCATGAGATGAAATAGTTATTTTTGAGAGGTTTCATTGTACAACAAGGTACAAAAATGGCTTTTAATTAATGGCCAGCATTTGTTATGCACAGATAACACTTTTATTGAGTTACAATCTCCTGGTTGATATTTTGATTGTAACTGTGAGGTTGTAATCAGCACCTGTCGAACCAGCTCATGCTAACCTCAGCTCGAGTTAAGTAACTCACTCTCAACTGCCTGAACGGACTTCCTCAATGGGGAAAACACTCTCCCAGAAAACATTAGAAAACCTCAGAACACCACATCAAAACAAAAAAAATAAAACTGACATCCTGTAAAGAAAAAAAAGAAAAGAACAATGGAATCCCAAAATGCTGGCCATTAATTAAATAAAATAATATATGGGTGGGTGTGAGTAAACCAGAATTTTACACACACCCGGTGTGGGATGCTTATATAAACCCTGAGGGCGAAGCATCCCACACTTTAGGTGTGTGCAAAGTTCTGGTTACACACTCCCACCCATACATTATTCTATATAATTGCTGGTGAGGCTGTTTATTAACTGGTTACCATAACTTTCAAAAATCATATTGCACATTTTTCCTTTTAATATGTGGCTGTGTATTATGGGACAACTATCAATCAGTGTTTTTCCACATACCTCATACACTAACAAAGGAAAATACAAACATAGAAACATAACTTTGTCAGCAGAAAAGGACTGCTTAGCCCATTCAGCCTACCTTCTCTGCCTAATATGCCTAATGTGTCTCTGCAGATCCCAGCTGGTCTCCAGTGACCCTCCCTCCCCCTCCTCCTCTTCTCTCCTTCATACCTGTTTTCTAATATACCCCTATATCTAGCCCACACTTGCTTGAAGCCTCCACTGGACACAGTACTGGAAGTAGGATCTCACCAGTGAATGATACAGTGGCAATACCCCCTCACTCCTCCTGCTGGAGATACCCCTCTCTGTGCACCCCAGCATCCCACTAGCCATTCCCACTGCTCTGTCATACTGCCCTGCCACCCTGAGGTCAACAGAAATAATCATCCACAAGGTCTCTGTATAGACAGTTGGTGAGACCCCATCTGGAGTACTGCGTGCAGTTCTGGAGATCCCATCTCCGCAAGGACATAGACAGAATGGAGACAAAGTCTGAGGAGGACAACTGGGAAATGATGCAGGACCAACAGAAGTCATTACTATGAATATCTTTGAGGAAAGGAGGAGAGAGGACATGACAGAAACTTTCAAGTACCTCAAGGGAATCAACAGTCCAAGAGGGCAGTATCTTTCAGAAAAAGAGATGTGCAAGAACAAGGGGACACAATTTGAAGATGGGGGGATGGCTCAGGGGCAATGTGAGGAAGTATTTCTTTACAGAGAGGGTGGTGGACGCATGGAACGGCCTTCCTGAGGAGGTCATGGGGTCAAAAACAGTGGGGAAATTCAAGAATGCATGGGACAGATATAATGCAATTCTGGTGGGGGGCAGGAAGAAGTAGGCTGTTGGTTAACTAGGATCTGCAGCTTATCCAATAGATAGGAAATGGGCAGACTAGGTGGGCCAAGCGGTCCTTATCTGCCATCAAAGACTATGTTTCTATATTTCTCTTTCCTGTTTAGTGACAGTACCTCCCTCCATCTTATATTCTTTTCCTGAGTTCCTGTGCCCTAGATGCATAATTTTGCACTTTTTGGCATTGGACTCCGACTGCCATGCTCCTCACCACTCTTCAAGTTTCCTAAGATCCCTGCATGGTCTCTCCCTTCTGAATGTCCACCCTATTGTAGATTTTGGTGTCACCTGCAAAAAGGCATACCTTCCCTTCCAGTTCTTCTGCCATGACACTTACGAAGACATTGAAGAGGAGTGGTACCAGTACTGAGCCCTGTGGCACTTGTTGGTCACTCTCCCATCATTAGAGTGAGTGTCATTAACCACACCCCTGTCTCCCATCAATTGACTAGTTTCTAACCCAATTCACCACTTTGAATCCCACCCCTAGGTTGCACAATTTCTTTATCAGCCTCCTGCACAATGTTGAACGCCTTGCTAACAGAGCTACAAGTCCCTTCAGGACTCCTTTCCTCTATAACTGGACTTGTGTCCACCTCCCCCCCTCCCTCTGTTCCTGCTACTCCCTGGTGATCCATCCACCTCCCTCTGTTTTGAAGATTGAGCAGAAGTACTTGTTTAGGATGGCAGCATTTTCTTAGACTTCTTCTGTGCAATCTACCCCTTCCACCTTTCTACCCTTCTAGTCCTTACTACTCCCTCCCCTTGCTTTCCTCTTCTCACTTATGTATCTGAAGAAAGTCATATCCCCTTTAGTAACTCCTTTGACTATCCTTTCCTCTGTCTGTGACTTTACTTCCCTCACCACCTACTTTGTATACCTCTCTGTCCTCTTCCCTCTGAGTTTCGTTATATCTCCTGAATGCCACCATTTTTTCCGTCACCACCTTGACCACTTCCTTAGAGAACCATATGGTCTCTCTTTCTCTTTTGCTTTTACTCACTTCCATCATGCAGAGGTTGGTTGCTTTAATTACATCCTCCCTTAAATTTTTCCACAATGCCTCTATCCCTACTTGGCCATCCTCCCATGAGGCAGCTTTTTGAAGCAGTCTCCCATTTCTCTAAAATCCACCCTCTTAAAGTTCAGGATCCTCATCCTCGTATGGTTTGCCTCTGTTCCTGTCTTTTTCCGCAATGATTGTTATCCTTGTGGCACACCTGGCAGCTATCAGCACAGTCCCCTTTCCAGTGGTTGTCCCTTATCTCTTCCATGCTAGAAAGCATGTGCCCCATGGATTCCCCCATGGTGGAGCAGGATGGGATGGCCATATCCAGTTCTTGCCTCTAGGACCAGAGTGCGAGGGCAGACCACCAGGCACGGGTAGGGCTACAAGCCCAAGCTCATTCTTTTTCCTCTTTCTTGTCCAACCTCAGTGCTGCAGCACCAGTACATGTGCATGGAGGCATCACTGTAGCTCCCTCCTTGGAGTCGCTCATGCCTGCAATACCATTAGCCCCCCAAAGCAGTTTAGGGCTGAGATGGCTTGGCCACCCTCCCAAGAGAGAGAGAGCTGTCCATGGATGTAATCCTCTCCCATCTGCCAAACCCTGGCAACCAATGCTGTTCCTGAACATGGGTCATCAGCGTGACAGGAGGTGAGGCATTCAGCATTAAACCACACTGTACAGTGATCCCTGGTGTCTAGGGTCTGCCACTGTGATGTCTGCTATGCTATCCTTGTTTGTAAGAACCAGATCCAGCACTGCCCCATCCCTAGTGGGTTCTTTGACTTGCTACTTGAGATAAGCCACTTGTAGGAGGTGAAGGATAGCCCAATCCTTGCTGAAGCCATAGTTGGAAGGCTCCAATCCACATCTGGCAGACTGAAGTCACCAACTAGCAGCACCACCTTTGATGGTTTCCCCAAGTGCCTTATCCAAATCCTCTCCCTGTGCTGGTCATCTGTACACTACTCTGGTACAGACAGTGGTCCCAGAGCCTGTCTCCAGAATGAGTCACAGCACCTCCAGCCTCTCCAACCAAATTTCTGTTTTCATTCACATACACTGCACAGTCACCAGCACTGAAAAGTAAAACTAAGTATCTCCATGTTGTTAAGCTAACTTGCTTCAAATTCAGTGTTCATTTTCTGTCTTCACCTGTCTTCCATGCTTGCCTCCTCTTTGGTGTCTCAATGACTGAAGGAGAAGCAGATAACTCAGAAAGTGCAACGCTCTTGGTTTGAAAAGATGCTCAGTGCATCTTTTCTACTGTATCTCTGGTGCAGGCTTATCAGACGCTTAGTAGAGACAGAGCAGAGAGAGATGAGGATTAAGCTGCTCCCGCAGCACTATGTAACTTTTCCTTGATCTTAAACCAGCAAATATAAAAAATCAACTATGGTATGTTGTAATTGTTTATTTTGTTTACACACCCACAGTATATAATACCTTCACAAACCACTCGGGCTTCACACTTGTTGTTTATGTGGTATCACCCACTTTGTGGCTGTAAAAAAAGTCATAATGTACAATGCCCCGTACATTATTCTATATTTCAATGTTTGATGAATGGTGCCAAGTGCTTATGTATGCTTAAATTTTGACACTTTTCTTTTCCCATCCTCAGCAGAGGTGCCACGCAGCATTAGGGAATAGAAGACCTAGCGGTAAGGGTGAGAAGACTACCGGAGGAGGAGGAGGAGGCAAGGAGGATGGTGGATGTTTGGGGCATGCTAAGCATGGGCTGGGGGAGAGGCTGGAATTTATTTGGTTTGGACAGGAATTATTCCCCCACATTGAACCGCGGGTGAAGCCCTCCCATTCAATGTTTGGTGAATACTGTAAGTGCTTGAGTATACTTAAACTTTGGCCTTTCTCTGTTCCTACCCTCAGCAAAGGTGCCAGGCAGCATTAGGGAATAGAAGGCCCAAAAGTGAGATTACCTCCTCCAACTCATGGAGAGTGTGAACAGTAACATGCAGAAGAGGAAAAAAAACCCTGTGAAGGAAACTTCTGAGTAACCATGGCTACTGAATTATCCATTCGCTGGGCATACTAAGAGGAGATAATCCTAAATGCTTGTCTGATTTCTTCTTCTGGATTAGGGATGTATGTTTGAAGCATGAAGAGGTCCATCTTCCAAGTCTCTTGATGACTTTAGCAAAATTGTTGTTTTTGAATGATGATGATGATGATGATGCTCTGATCCAAAAGGAATGTTCTGAGAAAGGATAAGGATCAAGTCCAATCCATCATAGGAGAGTTCTCTCGTGCTCCATGAGCCATTTGGTAGTCACTGCTGCACGAGATTGTCTGAAGTCAGAAGAAGTTGAGAGGACTCAGAGCAAATGTGGTATTGCATGAGTTGATCAAAGAGAGCTACAAGACACCAGGTATTATGAGTCAGTTCATATGTAATCTGAACTCCCTTGTAGAGTCTGTCGGTCTTTGAAGTTGGAAGCAATAGGATGTAATGATCTGCTTGTTTTGTTACATTGTTGACCAAGAGGAATTTAGCAGAGGAGGCTGATGTTATAGCAAACTCCCCAGGATGCAGGAAACTGAAGAAAGCTAAACAAATTGTTGATGAAATCATAATGTTCATGGCAGGGTCAAATGGAATGTACACAGCAAGTTTAACAAGTTTCAGAATATAGATCCATCAACAGGGAGTCATTTTGGAATTTTTGTGGCTGATGATCTCTGGATTCCAAGCAGGAGGAGTTTAACAGAGGCATGGGATAAAACTGAAGACAAGGATGGACTGGACTAAGGTAAGAACTGGATTCCAGATAAGTATCGCTTTATGGTCCCCTGTGATAATTTCAAGGCTTGATAGCAATAGGCTACAAATGCAAATACATGATCGATAGAGAAGAAACTCACATGGATCTATTGGAAGGCACAAAATGAGGAATACTTCCTCCAAGCAGTGGTATAAGTTGCTTGAGTAGCAGGTGTTAAGGCAGACCACATGAAAGTTTCAGCTTGCTAACGATAATATGCTAAGTCATGATGAAATTGTCAAATCGAGGAGGAGAAGCCATAATTGAGTCTGCTGAAAGATAGATGCAACAAAATTCCTGGAATTGAAATCAAGAATCAGCTGTTTCATTCACATAGCCAGGAATATGAAAGCATTTCAGAGTAAAATTATGATACAGAGATAACCAAGTCAGCCTCCACATAAACAACATAATGGAATGGGATGAAGACCTGCACTTATTGATAATGTCCACTGTTGGTTGATTGTCTGAAAAGATTGAGACAGTCTGCAAAGACCAGAGATGTCCCCATACAAATGGAGCAGCTACAATGGGGTAGATTTAGAAGAGAAACAGACATGGTTGAAAAGTCTCAAAGGGTGGATATGTCAGGAGGCCAAGGAGCAGTGATCCAGGAATGCTCAAAGATAGCAGCACAGCCATGGGTTGGTGACATGTCAGTGTATATCCTGGGAAGTAAGTCAGGAGACGGGTCTTTGTAAAACATACAACATCCATTCCAGTAGGCTAGAAAATGGGACCATATAACTTGATCAGATTTGGTGGCATCTGTGATATTGATGTGAAGGTGCAGTTCAGAGACAGAAGATACCAATGTCAACAGGTAGGAAATAAAGGAACGACCTTGCTGAATTATCTGCATTGTGAAATTTAGATATTCCAGGAGTGACAGAAGTTTCGTTGGTGCAGGAGGAGCAAACAGAAAATGATTCCATGAGAGCTTGAATACCTGTAGTTTATCAGGTGGTAATCTGGCTTTCATGCATTTTGTGTCCAGTGTGATACCAAGAAATTCAAGGGATGTAGATGGTCCTTACATTTTCTCCTCAGACAGCGGAACTGCTAATTCTTGGAACAGATGGATAAGTGCAGTAATGCCACCCACAAGAGTCAAATTGGAGGATCGATAAGAAGGAAGCCATCCAGAAGACGGATGAAGACTGAACAATGACAGACATTGAGTAATAACCAAAAAAGCATCTCGGAAAAAATGTCAAACAATTTAAGGTTGCTTTCACAGCCAAAGGTCAGCCAAATGGCAGTGGCAGTGATCTTCCCATTCAATGACATATACAGTAGATGCAACAGAGATGGGTGAAAGAGCAGCAACTTAAATGCATCTATAGTGTCCATTTTGGAGAGCCAGGAGCTTGGGCCAAAACATTTATTGATTGTAATGGCATCATTAATGTAAGCACAGGAGAGAGAATAATTAACAGATGGAATCAGTGACTTGTTGCTTAGAATGGACATCGACCGAGGTGCAGATACGTCAATGATGAGGTGCCTTTTGCTAGAAAATGTTGTGGTGGCAACACTGATAGGATTGATCTGATAGGTGGGAAATGGTGGATGCAGAAAAGGACCAAAGAGATGTCCTTTTTGTAATTCTTTCTGTAAAAGCTGCTGAACAGCCTCAGGTTCCTTTATAGCAGACTGTAAATTGCAACATACAGTATAAAGGTGTCAGAGTGAAGCACTGAAATGCCAATATGGAAACTTTCAGAGAAGCCAGAAAGGAGATATTCCACAAATGAGTAAGAAGGATGAGAAACTAGCACTAGAGATAAGGCTCGTAAATTGATAGGAGAAGAGAGATCAAGTGATTGTCATTGTTTAGAATGGGACACTTACGGACAAATGAATCGAGCATGAGCGTCACCACAAAAACTACAGATATGAAGGCACAGACAGCCAGAGCTCGGGCAGCCTCTGTCATTAAAGTTATTGCAAATTGGTTTGCCTTCTGAATATTTAATGTGTCTGCCTCACCTATCCAAGCTGTGGCAGAAGAATGCCTTAGGATTAGCAATCATGCAAGTTAGCCTCGAATAGAAAAAGGAAGCAGGAGTTGATCCAGCTGATCTATCACTCTCAGCTAAGATTGTTGCTGATGAGACATTGGACACTGTTAAAGGACAAAGGGAAGTGAAATGGGCAAAGGGGCCACACAGCAGACGAGGCATATGCTTGCTACCTAGCAAAGTGCCGACAAAACAGCTTGTTATCTAGGATGGCCCAGTTCAGTTTTGTATTAAAATAAGCTAAAGCAGCTGCAGCTTTTGTGGAAAAGGACCAATGATAATCATAAAAATGGGTCCCTACATATCGAATGCCTAGACTGACCAAGAGATATAAATACAAGTCCAGTTCCTCACAACCAGAAGGAAATGCAGAGCAAAACACATCACAATATAAGCTGAAGGTGGAAACAAATTTGGATATAGTCAGTTTTTTCACAAGTCTAAGATCTTTGACTTCAGTATGACAGAAACAATTCCACAAGATACTGTTCTGTTTTCGATGGTATCATGGGATGATATGAGAGGGATATCAGGTTTACATCCTTCCCATCTCTGATATCCTTGTGGAGGGACCCAAGGTGAATAGGACAAATGAACTGAAGAGGAGTGGCTGAGGAGAAAGTAGTACCTGGATTCTGTCGAGTTAGCAGCTCTGAAGTGAATGGAGTGCTTATGGTTGGCATAGCACTAGTAGAACCAGCATTTTCTTGGGTATGTCTGGTGGATGGAAAGACAGCAGGTGTTGCTAAACTTGAGGCTAGATTAGGTTGTGAGAGAAGGTGAGCTTCAAGGGAAGCGATACACAGTTATAGCTCTGATACAGATGTCACAAGCCGAGCCACAAAGTCTCACATTTCAGATTAAGCAGCAGGAACAGACTGGGGAATGAGTTGACTAGGTGCAGGATCCCTGGGAGGCTGAGATTTAGCAGCTATGAATAAATCATACAGTTACTGTTTTCCAGGCTAAAGCTGAATGTGAAATACCATTTCTTTCAATTCAAAAAACAAGGCAGGGATGGGTCCAGTCCTTTATGGAATATTTTGATTTTGGTGGTCTGTTGGGAGACAGTTATGTGTCTGAACAAGTCCAAGGAGACCCTTAAGGACCTTATTTGGGATCTGGGGATGGAGTGATAGTAGGAGTGGAAGAGGCCATAGTGTCAGTATGCCATCTCGTATTGCACTTCAGAGAAATGAACCCCGGTGGAGGCAGTTGTGCCTGTTACAAACCTTAAAGGAATAGGGGACAAAGTACTCTCACAAGATTCATGGGGGAAGCATTACCACTGGCAACGCTGAGAAAGAGAATGAACCTCAGGCAGCTAGGGCCAGTAATAGGTCACTGTCATGATAAAACAGCTCCAGGAGGGTTGCGTTCACTTTGCAGTTTGGCATGTTGGAGAATCAAACCTCTGGTAGACAAAGTCAAGCCCTAATGCATGTATCATTTGAAGAACTGCTGAAACAAGAATATGAGATGTGAGTCCAATACATTGCTGAGGGATTGAAAGTTGCATAATTCCACCTCTGGTGGATAAAGTCCAACCCTGCCCACACTTGTTGGCCTCCTAAAGGTATGAGTTAGGGGGATGGAGTCTGGTAGGGCTACTGATGAGGGCTGTTTAAGGACAGGAGAGGCAGCAGACTGGCTGCTTAGGTAGTTGAAATGAGGCAGAGGGGAGGAGTATGGAGGTGACAGATGATAGGCTAGTGAGCAGAAGCAGAAAGTACTGAGCAGAATGAGTGAGCAGCAGAACAGCAGGAGAGAAGGATTCTTATAGGGAGGAGCAGCAGCAGTAATTGAATGGAAATGAGGCTGTAGCTTTAAGATGGGCAGTGATGTCAACCCACATCATAAACCCAGAAGAAGATGGAGATGGCTCTGAGAACTGAGTGAAACTGAGAGAACACCCAAAAGAAACCAGAAGCTAGCACCAACAGAGAAAGGAGTACAGTTCCAGAGAGCAAGAGAGAGAGAGAGAGAGACACTGGAGAGCCTGGAGACTGAAAGGAGGTACG
The DNA here is from genome assembly GCA_016271365.2 of Neoceratodus forsteri. NCBI lineage: Eukaryota > Metazoa > Chordata > Ceratodontiformes > Ceratodontidae > Neoceratodus > Neoceratodus forsteri. The sequence goes on along the minus strand of CM057455.1, from coordinate 757,310,676 downwards.
GGAAGGGGGGCAGTGTGAGGACTGCCAACTGAAACACTGCAAGAGTGGTGAAGCAACTGAGATGGGAGGTGAGAGGGAGGGAGAAAGGGCAGGCAAAAACAAAATGGAGGAAAGCACAGAAAGAAGGGAAGGACAGAGAAAGCAGTGGGACAGGGGGTGGCGAACCACTGAGGAAGGACCACAGCAGCAGCAGAAGTAGCAGCAGAACTGCAGAAACAGGGAGGCAAAAAAAGCAATACAGGAAAAGGATGAAATGGAAGCAGAGGGAGTAAGAGCACAGCCACAAAGACCAAGCAGCAGCTCAGGTATATTTGAGACACGTTAATGTGGGCTGGTCAGAGAGGCTGAATTTACTTAGTTTGTGGAGGAGTTATTCCCACATTGACCGGCTAAGCCCTCCCATTAATGCAGTAAGATAGGATGCACAAGTGCTTATTCCAAAGGATACACAAATGCAAATTACTTATAGTACAAGAATGTTCATGGCAACAGTAGAGGATAAGTACTCATACAGCAGATCATGATAGAAACACAGAACATAGAAACATAGAAGTTGACAGCAGATAAGGACCGCAAGGCCCATCCAGTCTGGCCCTTTTTTTCTACCTTATGAATGTGCCATATGCCTGTACTTTGTCAATGGTCTAACTATTCATACTCATCTATATTGCTCCCTTATGCCTATCCCATGCCTGTCTGAAGCCCTGCATTGTATTCATGTCCACCACTTCCTGAGGTAGGCCGTTCCGTGCATCCACCACCCTTTCTGTGAAAAAGAACTTCCTCACATTACCCCTTAATCGGCCTCCCTCTAATCTCATGCTGTGTCCTCTTGTCCTGCTATTTTTCTTATATTGAAACATGTTAGACTCTTTCCCTTGTTAATTCCCTTAAGATGTTTGAATGTTTCGATCATATCACCTCTCTTCCTCCTTTGCTCTAGGGTATGCATATTGAGCTCCATTAATCTGTCCTCATATGTTTTCTGATGCAGTCCCTGCACCATTTTGGTTGTCCTTCTATGGACTGCCTCCATTTTGTTAATGTCCTTACCTGTACCTTTACAAAAAAGACCCTCCTTGGGCTTTCCCCACCAGGATTGACCACCACCATATGCCTCTCTGTCCCACTAGTTCATACTCGGACCTCTGGGAAAACCTCTCTTGTTATCCCTAGAGCTAGGACCTCTCACGGCCAAAGAGCCTTCAGCTTTAGGGCCCCCTCCTGGTTCAACACACTGCCCCCCTCCATCTCTGAGCTCCAACTATTCGTGCTTCAAAACTTCCTTCACGTAACCACCTTATTAACACCGATGCTGTAACTGCCACTAGTCAAAGCCGTACTCAATACTTATGACAAAGCTTATTACTAAGCTGCTAAGACGACATAACTCTGGTATTGTTTGCATCCATCCTACCTGTACCAGCTTGTTTGTATCTATTCTTAATTTTACTGTTATACTTATGTGTTGTACGGCTATACTGTGTATTTTGGTTTGTCTTACTGTGACAAGGTACTTTGTAAATGAGCCTATGGCTCAAAGGTTTTCAAACTGCTGTTTAAATAAAATAAAAAAAAAAATAATAAAATGTCCTTGTGCATGTGTGGCCTCCAATACTGCACACAATACTCCAGATGGGGTCTAACCCATGTCTTGTAATGCGGGATTATCACCTCCCTCTTATGACTTGCGATACCCCTACTAATACAACCCAACATCCCTCTAGCCTTACCTACTGCTTTAGTGGTATGCTTGGATATTTCCAGGTCGTCTGTGATGATGATGCCCAAGTCTCTTTCTTTCCTTGTGATTACGAGCAACTCCCCTCCCAACCCATAGGTGGCTTCAGGGTTTCTTGTCCCTATGTGCATGATCTTGCAATTCTTTGCGTTAAACTCCATTTGTCACTCTTCCAACCATTTTGCCAGTTTATCCAGATCTCTTCTCATTCTGTCCACCCCATCTGGATCATCTATTCTGTTGCAGATCTTGGTGTCATCTGCAAACAGACAAACCTTACCCTCCAGTCCATCTGCAATGTCACTGATGAAGATATTGAAGAGGACTGGCCCCAGGACTGCTTCCTGAGGTACCCCACTTGTGACTTGCATCTCTTCTGACTGTATACCATTTACCACCACTCTCTGTTTTCTGCCCGCCAACCAGTTTGCCACCCAGTTGACCAACTTCTGACCCACCCGAGCCTACCCAGCTTATTAATCAATCTTCTATGTGGAACAGTATTGAAAGCTTTGCTGAAGTCAAGGTAGGTGACATCAACTGCTCCCCCTTGGTCCACCACTCTGGTTACCCATTCAAAGAAATCTATGAGATTAGTTTGACAGGACCTTCCTGTTGTAAACCCATGCTGTCTTGGATTCTGTGCTCCTATGGATTCCAGGTGTTGCACTATCCTTTCCTTAAGGAGTGCCTCCATAATTTTGCCCACTACTGAGGTAAGACTGACCAGTCTGTAGTTCCCTGCCTCCTCCCTGCTACCACTCTTGTGGAGAGGGGTCACATGAGCCCTTCTCCAGTTTTCTGGGACCTCTCCTGTGGTCAGAGACTTACTAAACAGTTTCAATAATAGCTCTGCTAGTTCCAGCCTTTGCTCCTTTAGTACCCTTGGAAGTATGCCATCAGGTCCCATTGCCTTGTCCACCCTGAGCTTAGCGAGCTCTTGTAGGAACCCTTTCTTTGTAAAGGGACTAGTGCACACTCCTCCCCTATGTCCATGGTGCTGAGCTGTGGGCCCTGCCCTACTTTCTCTTCAGTAAATACTGAGCATAGGAATCTATTTAGGATAGATGCTTTTCCTTGGTCCTCCTCCACACCTCCCTTACCCCCTTTGATCTAGTCTATAGTCTTAGTCTATGAGATCTGTAGTCACAGGTACTATGGGTAAAGTCTTTATATGCATAAGTACTATGGAGGTTAGGAAAGGAAAAGGGGTGCTGGCATTCCATACACAGTAAATATTGGGTAGATAATAAGGGAGTTTTAGGCAGAAGGAAATCTATATGTATCTTTGAGCTGCTCAAGTAGCAGTCTTTAGAAAATGTTAAGGTTAGGGATTTGTCAAAGGGGCTGTTAGGTTATTCTACTCTGCAAAGCCTGAGAAAGAGCAGTCCCAGCTGCTGAAGCCTTTTAATCTGTCCCAGGAAAACCAAAAGACAAGTACCCCACAAGAGGAAAGAGCCCTTCATTTTGAGAAAATTGAGCAGGTGTGCACAAATAAGTGCAGTCTCAATCGGACTGTGGCTCAAAATTTGCCCTAAACACATGGTGCATGAATTTATGCAAATATTGACAAGATCCCCATTCCCTGAAGAAGCCCAGCAGGGCCAAACAGTGGCAGAGTGTTTGGAGAACCGATCAGTTGATTAAAGCTTAAAAGGTTGAAATGAAGTTAGTTGAAACTTTGTTTTTTAACAGGATAGAACTTTAGGTCTGAACACTTATCTTCAAAGTTGTCCTGTGTACGTAAATACATTCATTTGAACAACACTCATACATGCTTTAATACATTATACAACTAACAGTAGTTCTAAGACTAACCTACATACATTCAAGCACTCATTAATCATACATACTACAATACATTATAAGACAGACAATAGTTCCAACACTAACTACATAATAAGAATAGACAGATTGGTACAGTCAGTAGCAAATGCATTGTCCATGAAAGCACGTATCAGTTTTGATTTAAAAGTAAATAACTTGTGCAGATTTCTTATTGAAGGAGGAATTTCATTCCACATTACTGCAGCAGAGTACAAAAAGGTAATTTGACTGTATCTAATTCTAATTTGGGGTATTTTTAAGACCCTGTAGACTACTTCCTCAGTTGGTATCATCGTCCATCACGTGCATATAGTTTGTTTAGATAACTTAGATCAGTCTCTCCCTGACTTTAAATATTGATGTAGCATATTGTTTTTGTCCGAATAGCCAGACTATCCCATTTTAAGTTTTTGTATATCACACAGTAATGGGTCTGGAAGGGACAGCTCAAGACGAATCTAGCTAGCTGATTATATGATTTATTGATGCTATCCAGGACTTTATGTTCGGCAAAGCCATAAACTAAGTTGCCATACTCCAGGACTGGCAAGACTAGCTGTGTTGCTGTTGTTTTATGTATTTGGTATATGACAATTCATGCTGATCTTCATAGTGCACCTATCCTTATGTTTACTTTTTTATGTTGACTGCGCGTAAGCACAAGAAACATATTGTGGTAGCTTTTGCAAGAAGCAGGTTGTGGAGGCGTGGCCCTGTTGTGGCCAATGCCCCACAGCCTTTAAAGGCTTGGCCTGCTGTCCCCAATGGTGTGGCCGCTGCTGCTGACACTAGTTAAGCCAGCGTGCCACAATTTTCTAAAGTTTTAGCCACTGCAATCAGGGGCCGCCTTGTCATTGCAGCATCATCTGCTGCAACGAGGAAGTGACCCCTCATTGCAGGGCTGCTTCTTGAATTCCCCATCCAGCTTGCTGACGGGGAGCCCAGTCCCCATCGGCATATCTCCCCCCATTTCTTTTTGTGCCGAGGGGGGTGCCTAATCCCCCTCAACATTATGTCCCCCCCAAAAACAGTTTCATTTGCCGATGGGGAGCCCACTCCCGTCGGCATTATACCCGCTAAAGTATTTGCCCGTCTGGGCATCCACTCCCTGTTGGCATAATTCCCCAAAATCTAGTAGACTTGTGTGAGGGTGCCCAATCCCCCTCAGCTCTTGCACCCCCTTTTGTGCTGACAGGGTGCCCAATCCCCTGTCGGGTTGCAGCTGCCCCCTCAAAAAAAATACTGTGTTGGCATGGGGGCCCACCCAGTGTGCCAAATAGTCCTGAAAAGAAAAAAAGAATCGCGATGGTTTTTTGTACCTGAAAAAAAAAACAGTCCCCGCTGTCTCCCTGCCCCTCCCACCACCCGCACCCACCCACTGCGCATCTCTGCCTCACCATCCCCCACCCCTACTTAACCCCGGAGTCCAGCGTGACGTCTTCGTGGACTGGAAACACATCTGCACTCTTCAAAGCTGACCACGAACTCAGAAAATGCCGGTAAGCTGTATAATGGAATAAAAGGTTTTTCAACTTTGAAGCATATCTCAGTCATTTTTGGAATTTTGGCACCATATTTTCAACATGGGTTTTTGGGACCCCTCCTCATGAATGCTGCCACTGTCGTATTAATTGGTCCCGAAGGTGATTTTATGGTCACTGCACAGAATCACCTTTCAGGACCGATTAACTAAATGACAGTGCTAGTGTTCATGAGGTGGGCTCTCAAAAGCCTATGTTGCAAATTTGGTGGAAAAATTTCAAAATTACCGCTTTTAACTTGTATCAAGTAGTTGTTGGACTCACTATAACTTCATGAATCTGCACATTTTCATGCCACATTTTCAACACTGGTATTTTTCCACACCTCCTTGTGAACAGTATAGCTGTCATTTTTCATATCCCAGCCGAAATGTGTTTTCACACTTCCTGCACAGAATAGCATGGTCACTGTGGGAACTCAGGGTTTAGGACAGATTATGAAAATGACAATGACACTGTTCATGAGCAGAGGTCCTAAAATGCCTATGTTGAAATTTTGATGCCGATACTCCATAAAATGACTGTGTTACGAGTCTGCGTTACACAGCTTGCACGCACGCTTGTAAGTTCTTGAATTTATATTATTTTCACTCCAGATTTTCAACATTGCCATTGTCCTGCACCTCCTTATGAACAGTACAGCTGTCATTTTTCAGATCCTGGCCGAAATGTGTTTTCGCACTTCCAGCACAGAATAGTGCGGTTACTGTGGGAAATCAGTGTTTGGGACACATTATGAAAATGATAGTGGCACTGTTCATTAGCAGAGGTCCTAAAATGCCTATGTTGAAAAATTTGGTGACTGTAAAGTCCTTAAAATGAGTGTGTTACTTAGCCGCATAAGCAGTAGTTTCATGCACGCCCATACCTTCGCAACTTTGCAATATTTTCACTCCAAATTTTCAACATTGCCATTTTCCACACTCCTTATGAGCAGTGCAGCTGCCTTTTGCACATCCTGGTCAAAATGTGTTTTAGGCTCTTCCGGAGCACAATAAGCGCGGTTACTGCGGGAAATCAGTGTTCAGGACACATTAAGAAAATCACACTGAAACTGTTCATGAGCAGAGGTCCTAAAATGCCTATGTTGAAAATTTTATGATAAAACTCTGTAACATGACTGTGTTACTGTGTTACGAGTGTGCATTGTGCAGTTTCCACACATCCTTGTAATTTCACAAATTAGTAATATTTTCAAGCCACATTTTCAACACTGACATTTTTCCACACCTCCTAGCAGAGGTCCTAAAATGCCTATGTTGAAAATTTGGTGACGAAAGTCCTTAAATGAGGTACATGAAGCGTGCGCAGTTTCCACGCCATCGCTCATACCTTCTAACTTTGCAAATATTTTCACTCCAAATTTTCAACATTGCCATTTTTCCACACCTCCTATGAGCAGTACAGCTGTCATTTTTCACATCCTGGCTGAAATCTGTTTTCACGCTCCGCCAGAATACCACAGTCGCTGTCGGAAATCAGTGTTCGGAACAGATTAGGATCAGGAGTGAGTGCAGGGGAGGGACGAGCTCAACTGAGCTCTGTCAGGACTGCTGTGGATTTCTTTGTGGGCAGGAAAGGGCACCAATGCAGGCAGGAGCCTAGTACAAAAGGGCAGCCTGCAGCACTGGGAGACACAGAATGAGTGAGTGAGGGAGGGGGAGTAAGTGAGCTTAACAGAGCTCTGTTGGGACTGCTGTGGATTTCTTTATGGGCAGAAAAAGGCAGCAATGCACGCAGGGGCCCTGTACAAAAGGGCAGCCTGTAGCAGTGGAAGAAACAGAGTGAGTGACTGAGAGGGGGGTAGTGAGCGAGCTCAACAGAGCTCTATCGTGACTGCAGCGGATTTCTTTGTGGGCAGAAAAGGGTGGCAACGCATGCAGGAGACCGGTACAAAAGGGCTGCCTGCAATGCCGGCAGAAACGGAATTAGAGAGTGACAGAGGGAGAGGGAGTGAGTGAGGTCAACAGAGCTCTGTCGGGACTGCTGTGGATTTCTTTGTGGGCAGAAAAAGGTACCAACAGAGACAGGAGCCCAGTACAAAAGGGCAGCCTGCAGCACTAGGAGAAACAGAATGAACGTGTAAGACAAGAGGAGTGAGCGACCTCAACAGAGCTATCTCAGGACAGCAGCGGATTTATTTGTGGCCAGAAAAAGGTGCCAACAGAGGCAGGAGCCTAGTACAAAAGGGCAGCCTGCAGCACCGGGAGAAACACAATGAGCGAGTGAGAGAGGGGGAGTGAGTGAGCTCAACAGAGCTGTGTCAGGACTGCTGCAGATTTCTTTGTGGGCAGAAAAAGGCAGCAATGCATGCAGGGGCCCAGTACAAAAGGGCAGCTTGCAGCAGCGGGAGAAATAGAATGAGCAAGTGAGAGAGGGGAAGTGAGCAAGCTCAATGGAGCTCTATCATGACTGCTGCAGATTTTTTTGTGGGCAGAAGAAGGCGGCAACACAGACAGGAGCCTAGTATAAAAGGGCAGCCTGGAGCGGCGGCAGAAATGGGACAAGCGAGTGAGAGCGGGGAATGAGTGAGCTCAGCGGAGGTCTGTCGGGACTGCTGCAGATTTGTTTGAGGGCAGAAAAAGGCACCAACAGAGGCAGGAGCCCAGTATAAAAGGGCAGCCTGCAGCACGAGGAGAAACAGAATGAGCGAGTGAGACAGGGGGAGTGAGCGACCTCAACGGAGCGCTACTGTAACTGCTGTGGATTTCTTTGTGAGCAGAAAAAAAGCAGCAATGCAGGCAGAAGCCTAGTACAAAAGGCCAACCTGCAGCACTGGCAGAAACAGAATGAGTGAGTGAGAGAGGGGGAGTGAACAAACTCAACGGAGGCCTATCGTGACTGCTGCGGATTTCTTTGTGGGCAGGAAAAGGCGTCAACCCAGGCAGGAGCCCAGTACAAAAGGCCAGCCGGCAGAAACAGAACGAGCGAGTGACAGAGGATAAGTGAGCTACCTCAACAGAGCTGTGTCAGGACTGCTGCAGATCTCTTTGTGGGAAGAAAAAGCCACCAATGCAGGCAGGAACCCAGTACAAAAGGGCAGCCTGCAGCAGCGGGAGACACAGAACGAGCAAGTGAGGGAGGGGGAGTGAGCGAGCTCTCCAGAACTCTGTTAGGACTGCTGCAGATTTCTTTGTGGGCAGAAAAGGGCAGCAATGCATGCAGGGGCCCAGTACAAATGGGCAGCCTGCAGTGGCGAGAGAAACAGAATGAAGAGTGGAGGATTGAGTGAGTGAACTCAACAGAGCTCTATCGTGACAGCTGCAGATTTCTTTGTGGGCAGAAGAAGGCGTCAACGCAGGCAGGAGCCGAGTACAAAAGGGCAGTGTGCAGTGCCAGCAGAAACAGAACAAGCGTGTGAGAGAAGGGGAGTGAGCAAGCTCAATGGAGCTCTGTCGGAGCTGCTGTAGATTTTTTTGTGGGCAGAAAAAGGTGCCACTGGAGGCAGAAGCCAAGTACAAAACAGCAGCCTGCAGTGCCAGTAGAAACAGAATGAGTGAGTGAGACAGGCAGAGTGAGTGACTTCAATGGAGCTCTGTCAGGACAGTTGCGGATTTCTTTGTGGGCAAAAAAAGGTGCCACTGCAGGCAGAAGCCCAGTACAAAAGGGCAGCCTGCAGCAGTGGAAGAAAGAGAATGAATGAGTGAGAGAGGGGGAGTGAGTGAGTGAGTGAGCTCAATGGAGCTCTATTGTGACTGCTGCAGATTTCTTTGTGGGCAGAAGAAGGCGGCAATGCAGGCAGAAGCCCAGTACAAAAGGCTAGCCAGCAGCATCGGCAGAAATGGAATGAGCGGAGTGAGAGAGGGGGAGTGAGCGAGCTCAACGGAGCTGTCTCGGAACTGCTGCAGATTTCTTTGTGGGCAGAAAAAGGCACCAATGCAGGCAGGAGCTCAGTACAAAAAGGAAGCCTGCAGCAGCGGGAGACACAGAACGAGCGAGTGAGGGAGGGGGAGTGAGTGAGCTCAACAGAGCTCTATCGTGACTGCTGTGGATTTCTTTGTGGGCAGAAAAAGGCAGCAATGCACCCAAGAGCCCAGTACAAAAAGCCAGCCTGCAGCGCTGGCAAACACGGAACCCAACGAGTGACAGATGGGGAGAGAGCAAGCTCAACGGACCTGTGTCGGGACTACTGCAGATTTCTTTGTGGGCAGAAAAAGCCACCAAAAAGGCAAGAGCCCAGTACAAAAGACCATCCTGCAGTGCCAGGAGAAACAGAATGAGCGAGTCAGAGAGGGGCAGTGACCCACCTCAACAGAGCTCTTTCGGGACAGCTGCGGGTTTCTTTGTGGACAGAAAAGGGTGCCAGCGCAGGCAGGAGCGCAGTACAAAACTGCACCCTGCAGCACCAGGAGAACCACAATGAGCAACTGACAGAGGGCCACTGAGCAAGCTCAACAGACCAACGCAATCAACATTCAGCATTGACAAATGCTTGTTTGTTATGTGATCTATGTAATTTTCAAAAGTAAGAGGGCTATCTAAAATAACTCCAAAGTATTTGTACTGGTTTGTAATAGTATTTGTCTGCTTCTGGTTGTGATACCCAAATTATGTATTGGTTGACTTTTGCTTTTCTCACTTTGGAAGTACATAACATTACCTGTGTTTTCTCCACTCATTACTAGTTTTGATTTATGGAGCCAGCCATGGAGTATGTCAAAATCAGTTTGAAGCTTGCTTATCATTAGATCTTGCGTTTTCTCTGAGGCAAACAACACAGTGTTGTCTGCATAAAGTCTTATGTACAATTTATTTATTTATTTCAAATTTGGATTAATACCTTTGAAACGGGGGCTTGTTTACAAAGGCTCCAAGTCAACAAGGAATACAAGCCATTTACAGGTGACGAAACATTGCAGAACAGAAAGACATCAACTAACAAGTAGTATTAGTGTGCAGTTACAACATTAAGCAGGGTACAACAAGTGAAGAGAAACAGGACCACACTTGCGGGGAAACATATTAATGCAGCACTACTGAAGTGCGGTACAGTGTTTAACAAGCATGTTACAGTTCAGACGGAGAGCTCCCAGTCTGCAGAAATGCAGTTTCAGCAGCCAAGGTGAGGCTTTGTCAAGGGGGTACTAGGTGGTGGGAGGTGGGGGTGGGCAGTTGTGGTACAGGAGGGTGGGAGTGAGAGAGGGTAGTGTTTGACGGTTACGAGAATGGCTGTTAGAGGCTGTGGGTTAACAGAAACACTGGCAGTCAGATTTTCTGGCAAGAAGAGACTGAAGTTTTGAATATTCTCAGGCAGCTCATTTACATAAACTAAAAACAGTAGTGGCCCCAGGACTGATCCCTGGGGTACACCTCTGGTCAAATAGCCTATGTCTGATAATTCTGCTTAAAGTTGAACCAGCATAACATTCTGTGGTGATTTGCATATGCAGCCCATGATGCTTTGCATTGTGTGGGCATGTGTGATTTTGTATTTTCTATGCCTGATAGCTGGTTATCTATTTCTACCCGTTAACTTCTTTGCCCCAAGTAGGATTTAAACCAATTTAATGGACTAGAGCCCATTCCGATCCTTTCCAGTCTTTCAAAGAGGATACAATGGTTCACTAAGTCAAAGTCTTTGAACAAATCAATGAACACTGCACCTGCATGCTGGTATATGGCTGAGTTTGTTCCTTTGGGTCTTCTCCATGGCTTGCCTCCCATGGTGAGCCAAAGGTGGCAGGTACCCACTCAGAGAACCAAAGAGTAGAGGGAACATGAGATGTGTGGGGCCTGAGTTTACAGGTATCATCCACACAGGCAAAGAAATTATTTCCTATTTTTCTCACCCCAAGACATCAGCACTGAGGGCAGTAATGTGTATAGTATGTATGTATGCTTGCAGCTGTATGGCACTGTGCAGAGCCAGATGATTTTCTTTCTTCCCAACCACCACTACAACCAGTGATCACCCAGATGGCAGTGCTATGGCAGAGACTGGCATTGACCCTCCCCAGAAGTGGAGCATATTCTCTCCGAGACTCAGTCCTTTTCCCCTGCAACACTCAAACAACCTGGGCTTGTTCCTGAACCTGGATCGCTGATGTCACAAGTGGCTGCCCTGCTGTTGCAGCACTGATGGGCTGGCCTGCAGCAGCCATTTTTGGAATTTGGGTATTATCCATCTATCTGGCTTGATTTATCTTACAGAATAGGAGATAGGGGCAGTGATGAAGAGGAATGCAAAGGAAGTGTCCATTTTAATCAAGTTCTTAGTTTAATGACAGTCCATGGGTTTAGTGGTACAGGACAAGGAAAAGGACTCTTAGCTATGGGAACTGGGTGGGGTAGAAATGAAGCCATAGAACACACCAAGCTCGAAGTAGGGTGCTCAGTCTAAGGCCACACTGCAATAAGATGAAATGGTTTCCACGTAGAACTGGAGCAGACTGCATGAACTCATAGACTTTTTCTACCTGTAAAGTTTCTGTGTTTCTAATCCTCCTTGGCAGCATAAGAGGCTGTTGACTATCAGATATTAATACACCTTAAGGAACTGGTGTGATGTGCTGGATTCAGGTTATCAAGGTTCCAGTTATTTTTGTCTGATTGAGAACCGTCTCTTTGGAAGGGAAATTTATCATCAAAATCAGACATTCTAGGATGTGATATGCCACAAGCTTCAGCACAGTACTATCCCCAATGTTATTTGCTAATGTACTGGCTGATTTCATCTATAATTGACTGTTCCATTCCACTAAAAAATGTATCAAAATGTAAACTCATTGCAACTCAGTCAGCTTATCTCCGAGCCCACAAAGCTTAACCCAATATCCACAAACCCCTTTGTCATTAACTGGGTCCTTTCTTCCCACTCCCTCTATATTGTGAAAGCTGGCACACTCCTTGATTCTGTCAGGTACCACCACATGGTCTACTGTGCACAGAAGATCTGCTACCTCAAAGTCCCTCCTAAGATCATCCATATTTGATCATTCTAATATACAGGTATGTATGATTGTATGTATGTATGTACATATTTAAAATTGAAAATCACTTGATATTTCTGCATTGCATGCTAACCCCTAAATACAGACTGGTCTTTCCTATTACCATCCACTGACATACTGTAAATGAGGCCTCACAATTTTCAAACTACATTTGATAGCTGCCTGGGATGCCCAGACCTCTCTAAGGAGGACAAGGTTCAAAGACACACTTTTCTTGAAACTCAAGTTACTAGCCTGTCTTAAAGCAATGGACTAAGCCTGGTACTCCCATAAGGCCTCTGACTCACCAGCAGACCTTGCTAGGGATAAGTCATTATGTAATGCCTGTGCCAAAGCCACTCAGCCTTCTAAAGGTGAGTATTTTGCATCCACCCTTCATAATACTATCAACCATCCCTTAAAGTTCTGGAAGGTCATTCATGCCCTCTTTGAGCCTCCCTCTAGTACACAGTCCCAATTCTCAAACTAGGGTGTATGACTATTACTGATCCTGCCTCTTCACCTCCTCCTTCAATGATTTCTTTACTGCTTGTGTTTTATTTTCCTCTCCTCACCTCCCTCCACTTCCAGTTTACATCCTTCCTCCTCCTCCTCCTTCGCCTCCTGAAAACACCTCACAGCCTTTTTGGTCCTAAATCATCACACAGTTCATAGCCCTGACAGGCTAGGCCACAAGTTCCTTAGTCTGTCAGCTCCTGCTGTGGTGTCACCTAAGTCTGATCTCTAAAAACTCTTCTTCCCTTGGGGCACACTCCCCCATGCTTGGAAGAGGACTACAGTTATTACCCTTCCTAAAGTTTTTTTTTTCTAACTGTATTTATGCTCCTCCTTGACCCAATCAAACTCTCTCTCTGGAATTCTCCCAGGTCTTCCGTCTCTACCTCCATCATGACCTGAATTTCTCCCCCCCTCAGCCCGGAACATCTCCCGTGGTCTGAGTCCCTCTGGGAAGGCCACCCCATGATCGCTCTTGCTATAGTATTGAGCTCCAGGCGGGGAGGGTGGGGTGATGAAGAGGGAAGCCCAACCGTGGAGTGCGGACAGTGTGTGGGAGGCAGCCTGCCTATCAGTGGGAGGAGAGTTTTTGCGTGAGTTGAACTCCTGTGGAGCCCGACTGGCAAGGCAACGTACTGCCGTGGTTCCACCCCAAGCATCACGCCATCACTATACTTGGCTACCTCCAGCAGCCACCAGAGGTTGCTCCAAGTGCGACACGCTCCCCAAGCCCTCCCGGGAAGAGAGGAAGTCCTCGGATGCTCAATCTCTTCCCTCCCTGCCAACCCCGACAACCCAGGCTTGCTTCCGAACCCAGGTTGCTGGCATGGCACGGTGTGGCATCCAGTGCCTCAACCTCAGTGCCACTGGGGTTAACCTCAGTCCCAGACAACTACCACCCCATATCACTCCTACCAGCTCTGACCCAACTTCAAGAACACCTGTTTCTTTATCTCTACTCTACCCTTTCTGAATTCTTCATCCTTTCCCACCCAGTTCCAGTCTGAGTTCAGGAAACCTCTCAACTGTTTCTTCCCTTGTCAAACTCACTGATACCACCCTGAAGGAATGTATCAGGGCCTGATTACTGCTGTCATATCTGTTGATCTGGCTAAGGCATTCAACACTGTCACCTACTTCATTCTCCTGGACAAACTTATTGCTGGACTACTTGGCCAAGCAAGTAAAGATTTGCTTTATACCATGAGGGCAGACTGCAAGTAGTCTGCATAGGAGAATCCTCTTCCTTCCATTCCCTATTGGATCCATTTTCCCCAAGGCTCTGTCCTTGGCCTATCCTATTCTCAATTTTCCTAAATGATCCCCCCAAGCATATGTCTTCCAGATATACACATGTATGAGGATGACATGTTCATTTTGCCTCAGGCCATTGCACTCTGACCTGGCTGCTTGCCTACAGTGGGATTTTGTCAGTATCCAACTCTAGTTCTGCTCTCATCAGCTTACCCCAATAACGAAAACATATGATGTAATGTGCCTTACATGCTCAGCACACAAGGAGTTGTTAAAGAGCTCCAGCATGTCAAGGATGAGTTACTTAGAGCTAAAGAAATGAATAAGATAGAAATTGTTATTAGTATGGCTACAGCTGAAAATTAGCCATTACAGAAAATAAGTAGTGAAACCAAGAAAAGGACAAGAGAGAGATCTGAGAAGTCCCCTGGCTCTAGTACATTCAATTCAATTCAATTCAAAATCTTTATTTAACCAGGCGAACGCCATTGAGCAAAGCTCATTTGCGAGGTGGACCTGGGGGAAAGGGGTACAACAATACATACTGCATAATGCACACAATTTCAAAGATTGTAGTACAAGCAATACCAGTGTACATCATGATTATTCCATTATACATTATACATCCAAAAGCTCCCCCCAAAAAGAGAAAGAGGAGAATCAAGGGATGAACCTGAGGATGACTGGTATGTTGTTGCTAGAAACAAACATAACAAGGGGTGGAGAGCAACAGCAACGTTTGAGGTGTTCACGTACAATACAGTAAATTCTCCTCCTTAAACTAATGAACCAGAAACTCCAGTATTTCCCATAGCATTATCCACTTCTAGGGTCCACAGTAGATCCCACAATGAAGTCTCTATTGCTGCTACTAGTAAGCAGAATAAGCACAAACTGGTCGTAGAGGACTCTATCATTCACTACTCTGATAATCATATTTCTAGCACTGACAGACTCCACCACACCATTGTGTGGCACCAAAACAGCTGATATTAACACCAGAATTTATAAACTGACCACAAAAGAAAAGTCTTCTGTAATCCTTCATGTGGGTACTAAGCAACATGAGAAGGATATTTGTATATTTTTGTGTCTCTAGGGGAAAAAATATAAGACAAATGGTGTAGGGTTGCTATATCCAGCATTTTCATGTATCATGTGACAACATAGAACAAGCATTTGTCAATGTCGAATGTTGTCGCGCTGGCATTAACGATGGGAGTGGTGTAGCTAAGGCAGCATAAGGCTGTGATTTTGTGAATGTGTCTCAAGGTGATTTTATACATGAGCACGCTATTGCGCGCCACAGCCATGGAAACACATTTTGGGCAGGCTTTGAAAAATGGCAGCTGGACTGTTGATAAGGAGATGTGCACAAATGCCAGTGGTGAAAATGTGGCATGAAAATATTGCAGATTGACGAAGTTACAAGGGTGTGCGCAAACTGCACAATGCACGCTTGTAACACAGTCATTGTATAGAGTTTCGGCACCAAATTTTCAACATAGGCATTTTAGGACCTCTGCTCATGAATAGTGTCACCATCAATTCCTCAAACTGTACCAAAAACTGATTTCGCACAGCGGCCGTGCAAGTCTGTGCTGGATGTACGAAAACACATTTCAGGCAGCTGCAGTGTTCATGAGGAGGCATGGAAAAATGCCAGTGATGAACAGCTGGAGTAAAAGTATTACAAATTCACGAAGTCATGAGCGTGCATGCAAACTGTGCAACGAACGCTCATAAAACACTCATTTTATTGACTTTCATTCCCAAATTATCAACATAGGCTTTTTAGGGCATCTGCTAATGAACAGTGTCACTGTCATTTTCATCATGTGTCTCAAACACGGACTTTCCACAGCGACCACGCTATTCTGCGCCAGAACTATGAAACCAGATTTTGGTCAGGATGTGAAAAATGACAGCTGTACTGTTCATTAGGAGGTGCAGAACAATGACGCTATAGAAAATCTGGAGTGAGAATATTAGAAGTTTGTGAACGTACGAGCGTGCGTGCAAACTGTGCAATGCACACTCATAACACAGTCATTTTATGGAATATTTTCACCAAATTTTCAGCACAGGCATTTTAGGACCTCTGCTCATGAACAGTGTCACTGTCATTTTCGTAATGTGTCCCGAACACTGATTTCACACAGTGAATGTGCTATTCTGCGCCGAAAGTTCAAAAACATATATTTCATCAAGGATGTGAAAAATGACAGCTGTACAGTTCACAAGAAGGTGTAGCAAAATGCCAAATTAGAGAATCTGGCATGAAAATATTGTGAATGCGCTAAGTTACAAGCGTGCGTTGTGCAGTTGCTATGCACCTCGTAAAACAGTCATTTTGTGGAGTATTGTCACCAAATTTTCAACACAGGCATTTTAGGACCTCTGCTCATGAACAGTGTCACTGTCATTTTTGTAATGTGTCCTGAACACTGATTTCGCACAGCAACCGCGCTATTCTGCGCTGGAAGTGCGAAAACACATTTCGGCCAGGATGTGAAAATGACAGTTGTACAGTTCATAAGAACGTGGTAAAATGCCAATGTTGAGAATCTGGCATAAAAATAATGTGAATGTGCTAACGTACAAGCGTGTGTTGCGCAGTTGCTACGCACGCTCGTAAAACAGTCACTTTATGGAGTATTGTCACCAAATTTTCAACACATGCATTTTAGGATCCCTGCTCATGAACAGTGTCACTGTCATTTTTGTAATGTGTCCCAAATACTGATTTTGCGCCACGACCGCACTATTCTGCATCGGAAGTGTGAAACCAGATTTCGGCCAGGATGAGAAAAATGACAGCTGTACGATTCACAAGAAGGTATGGTAAAATGCCAATGCTGAGACTCTGGCATGAAAATATTGCGAATTCACTAACTTATGAATTTGCGTTGTGCAGTTGCTACGCACGCTCGTAAAACAGTCATGTTTTGGATTTTTCCCAGCAAATTTGCAACATAGGGTTTTCGAGAGCCCCCCTCATGAACAATGGCACTGTCATTTCCTTGTGCGGTCCCAAAAGGTGATTCCATACAGTGACTGCAAAATCACCTTTCGGGACTGAATAACGCCATGACAGTGCAAGAATTTATGAGATGGGGTCCCAAAAACCCCATGTTGAAAATTTGGGGCCAAAATTCACAAAAATGCCTGAGATATGTACTAAAGTTGAAAAAAACCCTATCTATCCCATTATACAGCTTATTGGCATTTCAGTTCGCGGGTCGGCTTTGAAGAGTGCAGACGTGTTCCCGGTCCACCGATGATCATCGCACCGAGTTCGAGGTAAGTATGGGGTGGGGGGTGTGGGGAAGCAGGTGCACAGTGGGTGGGTGCGGATGGGGAGGGGCACGAAATTATGAGGGACCATTTTCCTTTACAGGTTTAAAAGGAAGAAAAACAAAACATCGCAGGACAATTTTTTTTCATGGGGATTTGGCACATGGGGTGGGCTCTGGCGTGGCACCTAACTATTTTGAGGTGTCTGTGTGACCGGGGATTGGGCACCTTGTCGGCAAACAACACGGGCATGGGGGCGAATTGATGCCGACGGGATTGGGCTCCGCCAGACAGCACACACAAAGAAGGGTGCACAGCCGAGGGGGATTGGACACCCTCAGCATTAAACAATTGGGAGGTTATTTCTGCCGATGGGGAGTGGGCTCCCCCATCGGCACAAAGAAAGGGGGCGGGGTAAGACAAGGATGATTGGGCACCCCCTTAGCATTAAACAATTGGGGGGGTGCTTTATGCCAACGGGGAGTGGGCTCCCCTATCAGCACATTCACAGGGGGCAGGGGGCAGCTGACAGGGGGACTGGGCACCCCTAAATTCGGCAGTTCTACGGCCAGTGTCCCACCATGTACATACTGGCGTCAAGCACGGTGAGAAAATGACTGCTGCATCTGACAAGCTTTGCTTGGATTGCAGCAGACCTTTTCTTAGATGTGCTCACCATATTATGTATGCATGGTGCGGTGTCGCATGCAGGCTGATTGGGAATGAGATGCACCCATTGCGCGGTCCTGCATTTCCGCTCAACAGCCACCGCGCCTCTAAAGCTGCACTGTCCCATGATGTTGGCTGCGCAAGTGCGCCAACATAAAAAGTCACACTGTTACTTGGACTCTCCAATTGGTGTAGGGAGGAAGGACTTCTTTTTGTAGACAATTGGGATGTGTTCTGAGCCAATTAATCTCTTTATGTGAAAGATGGTCTTCACCTGAACTTAATGGCATGAGTTTAAACTAACTGACAAGGGGGAACCTCTCAGATTCACCTAACCTCCAATATGAGTCAACTCGAACAGCATGGATGCATACAAACTGATATGGGGGAATACTCTCAAGATCATACCCCCCCAATAAAAACTGACCTAAAACCCCAAAGTTACATACTATCAAGTGTTCTCTTAAATGCTAGAAGCCTGAAAACAATAAATCTGCACTTCTGGTCCTGGTGTCAAAAGACAGGCCAGATGTAATAACCATCATTCAGACCTAGTGGGCTGGTAATCATGAGTAGGGTAAAAATATTTGCAGATACAGCCTATTTTTGTTTTGCAATAGGGTAATAAAAAAGGGTGGAGGTATAGCTACATACATTAATTCCAGTTTTAACTCCATTGATATTACTGACAATAAAATCAATAAAATACCTAGCACTAAAGTCTCTGGATTAAACATTTTTCAGACTTTCCTGATCCACCCCTTTTTAGACCTTTTTTACCATCCACCTGACTCCCCATCAATTGTTACACCGCAAATCATCTCTGAAACTGAATCAGCCTGTGAGTCAGGCAATGTTTGTTTTTATCGGAGATCTTCATTTTTGGGGACATAAACTGGATAACTTATAAGTTGTACAGCAGAACATTTATTCATATCAGCCTGCAAACAAAATCAATTGAAACAATACATGTCAGAGCCTGCTGGAGGTTCAACATTCTGGAAATACAGTAGTTTTAGGTACTACTAACGTAAATATAAAAAACTACAAGATTGCCCACCACCTGCAGCAAGTAATTACAATCTGGTCAAGTTTTACAATTGTTTTACATACTGTATGTTAAGCACAATGGGGTATCTGAATTCTTTTTGTATAAAGAAATTAATTCAGGTCAAATCGATAGAATAATTTCGATGATAAATTGAGACACAGTACTGCATGACTGTGATATAGGGACTATGTGGAAAAAAATCAAGAACATCATATTTAGCCAATGTAACAAATATATTCCTAAATTCAAGAAAGAAAAATATAACAGTTAAGGCCCAAATTCTTAAATACAAAAAATCTCTGACTTTTGTATATAAATCATTCAGATCATCACAAATACCAAATTGGGGGGGGTGACAAAAGGGTGCAAATGCAAAAATGAAATTAAGAAGGCAAAACAAAGTATGGAGCTTAGATTTGCTAAGAATGCAACAAAACAGAGTAGTAAGGCGCCTTTCAGTTACATAAACTCTTTGAAGAAACCACAGTGTAATGCAGGGCCCTTAATTACCAATCATATTACCATCAGTAAGGGCGAGGAGATAGTGTATATGTTTAATAAACATTTTTGCAAGATTTATGCCAAACAGTCAAAACATTTGACTCTATGGATACTTGATTTTGTAATTATTGAGAGATTTCTGAGGAGGAAATAAGCAATAAGATTAAAAATATTAAAGTCAGCTCTTCCCCATGACCTGACATGATAACAGAGAGCATGATTAAGCTAATTTATAGTCATCTACTCTATCCCCTCAAGCTACTATACAAGAACAGTATAAACAGCGGTGACATTCCCAGAGACTGGAAAAAAAGGAATTTGGCATAAAGATATTGAAAATTACCAAAGTTAGGAACCTTTGTTAGAAAATGTAACATAGACTCCAAAATTTGTTGTTTTGTAATATTTGTACACCAAATTTCGACATAGCCTTTATGATCATGCTTCATGAAGAAGGGCTGAGCAAAGTTCAAATCCTGCCTGAAAGGTGATTTCATGCAGGGACTGCAAAATCAACATTTGGGATGCCAAAACACATTTTGGGCAGGAGTTGAAAATGACAGCTGTCACATTCATGAGGTGCTGTAACAATATGGCTACATTGTAAATTTGGGATAAAAATATTGAAAATCACCCAAGTTGTGAGCCTGAGTTTATAAAATTCAACGTAGGCTCATAACTTTGTTGTTTTTTTATATTTGTTCACCAGGCTTTCAACATAGCATTTTATGATCCCACCTCAAGAACAATGGCAGAACAAATGTTCAGTTCCTCCTCAAAAGGTGATTTCATGCAGGGAGTGCAAAATCAATGTTCGGGATGCAAAATCACATTTTGGTCAGGAGTTGAAAAATGACAGCTGTCACATTCATGAGGTGCTGTAAAGAAATGGCTATGTTGAAAATTTGGGGTAAAAATATTGAATATTACCAAACATACAATCCTGCATTTGCAAAATTCAACATAGCCTGATACAATTATTTTTAGTATTTGTACACCAAATTGAGAACATAACCTTCTTATGACCGCACCTCATGAACAATGGCATAGAAAATGTTTAACTCCTGTGGCTGCCCAAAAGGTGATTTCAAATTACAGCTGTCATATTCATAAGGTGCTGTAAAGATATGGCTATGTTGTAAATTTGGAGTAAATATTGAAAATTACCAATGTTACGAGCCTGCATTCACAAAAGTCAATGTAGGCTCATAACCTTCTTGGCTTTTTAATATTTTACACCGAATTTTTAACATAGCCTTCTTATGACTCATGAACATGAACAATCACGGAGAAAATGTTCAACTCCTGCCCGAAAGGTGATTTCATGCAGGAACCCCAAAATCACCTTCTAGGATGTAAAAAAAACATTCTGGCCAGGATTTCAAAAATGACAGCTGTCACATTCATAAAGTGCTATAACGATATGGCTATGTTGTAAATTTGGGATAAAGATATTGAAAATTACCAAAGTTACGCGCCTGCATTTGCAAAATTCAATGGCTCATAACGTTGTTGTTTTTTAATATTTTCACACTAAATTTTCAACATAGCCTTCTTATGATCCCACTTCATGGACAAAGACAGAGAAAATTTTCAACTCGTGCCTGAAGTTTACATTACTAATTGTCCTCTTACAAAAAATGACACTCATATTGAGGTAATATATCAAATATGATTACAGACATCAGGAACAGTTCACAGAAACAATTCTCTACAGAGAACTGTTTCCATGAACTGTTCCCGATGTCTGCAACTGTGTGTGATATTGTATCTCACTATCTCACTATCTCTCTATCTAGCTATCTATCTATCTACCTAATTTCTTTTTTAAGCAGACTGGGGTGCCCACCCCGGTGCTGCTTCTTTCTCCCCCCTCCCCTCCAGGTCCCAAGAACCCACCCTTCCTTATGTTAAGGTTAGTGGACTGGGGTGCTCACCTCTGGTACTGCTTCTGTTGAGCCCCCCTTCCCCTTCAGGTCACCCGCTCTCCTGTTCCAAATACATACATGGCAGTACCAAGGTGCCACCTCCAGTGCCACTAAACAGTAGTATGACACTGTGATGCCCAATCTCCAGTGTCAGAATAGGTCCCTTGGAATAAAGAAACCATCCTTCAATTATTTATTTTACTCTCAAAAATAAAATGGTCCCTTGCTGATCTGACCCTCCCATACGCCACCCACTTCACCCCAAACACCCATTCAGCACCGATCACCCAAACCCCCCACACACACTCACTCACCTGAACATGTCCCAGGGGATAGATCCACTGTACAATTGAAGATATGTCCCATTTACCCCTACTGAAGACCCCCCCAACTCTCTACTCCCCATCCTAGCTAAACTCCAGGAGCACATTGTTCTTTCCCAACTCTCCCCCATCTCAACTCCTCCTCCTCCTCCTCCTTTTTACACCTTTCCAGTCTGGCTTCCATAAGTCCCACACATCCCTCATTTGGCTCACTGAATCCATACTCACCAGCATGGATCAGGAGCAGATCATCTCTGTAATTTTTGTCGACCTGGCGAAGGCCTTTGACACAGTATTGCACTCCCTCCTCCTTTACAAACTATCAGCCACTGGTATATCCATGTCAGTCACTACCTGGTTCCAGTCCTACTTAAAAAATAGGTCACAATCAGTCAGAATTAGCTCCTCTATTTTCCCTCTCCTTCCTATCGCTACTGGAGTCCCACAGGGCTCAGTTCTCAGGCCAGTCTTATTTTCAGTCTTCTTGAATTACTTGCCTGCTATCTGCTCATCAGTACAAATACACGTTTACGTGAATGACACGTCCTTTATACCTCTGGTGCTTCCCAATCAGATGTGGTCTCTAGACTACAACAGGGCTTCAACAAGGTTTAGAATTGGTTGCACTGCAACCAGCTCTTCAAAAACATCAAAAAGACTGCCTCTATGACCTTCAGCACTAGGCAGAGACTCTCTTGACCCAGCCTACCCACTGTCTTCCACAGCCTGGATGGGTCTCCTCTAGACAGCATCACCTCCTTTTGATACCTGAGGATCTGGCTAGATCAACACCTGAACTTCTTTGTACAAGTGAATGCAATTCAAAAGAAGCTGCACCCCAAACTGGCTGCTTTATTTAGACATCGTGATTACATTCCACTGCCGACTCGCTGGGTAATTGTACAGAAGATGATCCTTCCCACTTTTGACTATGCCGATATAGTCTATAGTGCTGTTCCCAAGTCCACCCTGGACATCCTCTTTCACTCTTTCTGCCATTTCACTCTATCCTGCTACCCTTGGACTTGTTACTGCGATATTTACAAAGCCCTCTCCTTCCCATCCCTTGCATCCAGATGCCTCTCGCACTCAGCTACGTTTATCACCGCACACTGGTTCGGATCACTACCCTTCTACCTCATCTCTTTCCTAACAACCCCCCCACCACCACCACCACTCCCTCAGCAACACCAGTCACAGATTCCTTGCTCTCCCCCATAGGTCACCCACTACCAGTCAAGCAACCTTCTCATATCAATGTCCTAAATTGTGGAACACCTTCCCCCCAACATCCATAATGTGCCCTTCCTCACCACCCTACCGTCCATACTACATAACTACACCTTCTCTGCCTATACCTGCCCCTAGTTCTCTCTTCCCCATTCCTTCCACTTCACCCCTTTATCCCACTTCACCCCTCTATCCCCCTGTGACCAACCCCACTTCCTACTCTCCTCCAGCACATACTCCTCCATCTCCCATAAGTACTCTTACCTCACCATACAACAATTCTCAAACTGTTCTATGCTGTCCTAACCAACATGTGCATACCCCTACTCACTTATCTATAACCACATGCCAATTCTCACCTACCTAGAAATATATAGTTACTCTCCTCAGACTAGCATCCCTCAAATACTCAGATATTATACTCACAGGCCAGCTATTTCCTTCATACCCTGCAGACTTTATTATAATCTTCCACCTACCCCCCCACACACACACATGCTATTCTGTTGCTTCTGTTGTTCTGGTTCACCTTTTCCTATTGCTCTGCAATGTTCTCCATCCTACTACATATGATGGATTCTACCTCCACTGTTGCCACTAGTTCAGTCTAGGTAGTTACCCTCATCATGTTACTTATACTCATTTTCTTGTTACTTGTACTCAATGCATATTGACTCTGTCGTCTATTTTGAGGCGGCATACTACTGTAACCATAACCATCTATGTGACTGTTTTACTAATATCCCAAAATGTAGTACATATTTTATGTATTGTAAATGATGCACACTATTCCTGTGCTGGTTCCTCACCTGTGCTGTATATGTTGTTACTTTGTAAACTGTGTACTTTCCCATGCCCTCCTCCCCCCAGGACGCATCTGGAAATAAGCAGTCCTGCTCAGTATGCTTTCCTGGTAAAACTTTTTAAATGAATAAAATAAATGAAACATGTCTTACTCTTGGAACAGGCAACTGCACTATGAGAAAATCAGGTAAGTGCAGTTTAATGTATTTCAAAGGGTGTTGAACTTTTATTATACAATGGCAAAAAAAAAATCTTGGGCTCTGATTCATCAGTCTGGGACTGGACCCATGATGTTATCCAAGTACAACATCACGGATCTAGTCCCAGCACAAAAAAGACCGCATCAAATGTTAAAAAAAAAAAACAATCACTCCATGACGCGATTGCCTGCCCCACTACCCTCCTTGCTGACACGACGATCAGTCTTACTACCTGGTCTGCCCCTACACTGACAGCACTCTGTTTATTGAGAACCGAGTTAAAATCTGCTCCTATGTTACCCGATAAAAAGAAAACTATATTGCGAACCCTGTCATTTCAGACGCGAATGAGCATGCATTTTAAACAGTGACCGCACGGCTCTACTCATAACGCTCACTGAGTCCTCTTGCCATAATGCTCACTGGCTCCTCAAATACATTTCTTTTAGTTATTATTTTAAACCCAAACCAACTTTCCTTCACTTCAGGCTTGACACCACACTGAGCAAGTGAAGTGAATCACCACATCGAGCGATGAAATACCAATGTCTTTTCAAGATGCATACAGCGTCTCTACACTGTCTCTCTCAGTAACATCAGGGGGAAACAGCGAGTGAATTGGCAAGGGAAAAAAATAAAATACCAACGTCTTTTCAAGACGCATACAGCATCTCTACACTCTCTCTCAGTAAAGGCAGGGGGAAACAGCAAAAGGAGAAGGTGCACAGGGGGTCAAAAAGACAGAGCCACAAAGACAGACATTAAAAGGAATACAGAGAAACCATGTAGGGGGCAGCGCCACCTCCTGCACAAGACAGGAACTGTGGACTTTTTTTTCAATAAGTATACCTGCCCAAACAAAAAAATGAAATTATTTATATTTTAAACAGGTTTTCCTATCTTTTTCTACTTAAAACGAGCCATTGTTTAATAGCAATAATGCACACCAGGGTGTGTGTTGTACTAGGATAACATCACTTCTGGGGTGATTAGTCACACCCGGCCTGCGGCGTCGTGTCTAATCACCCCAGGCGTGACGTTATCCCAACACAACACACACCCTGTCGTGCATTATTGCTTAATTCATAACATTGCCATTTTTTAATATTTTTACACCTAATTTTCAACATGGCCTTTTTGGGACCCCATCTCAAGACTAATGGCTATGGAATTATGCAAATCTGGCCCTGAAAGGTGATTTTTGCAAATTCACTTTCCTGGCTGGATTTGAAATCTTTCATCACCCTTGCTCATGAGATGGGGTCATAAAGAGGGCTAGGTTGAACATTTGGAGTCAAAATATGTACAAATGACAAAGTTAAGAGTGTGCATTTAAATTTTTCTGATTTTTTTTTTAAACCAGGAGAGACACACTACACTGAAAGCTTGTTTACAGGTGTGACCTGGGGGCACAAGGACTTGCTCAGGGTCATACAGTATGCAAGTGGGAGCTGCGGGATTCAAACCCAGATCTCCAGCTCAGAGCCTTAAACCACTGTGCTCTACTGCTCATGCCACATTGCCTCCTTTTTTCTGTGCTCACTTATTAATTTTCAATATTTTGCTCCAAATTTTCAACATAGCCCTTTTTCACAACACCTCATGAATGTGACAGCTGTCATTTTTCAAATCGTGGCCAAAATGTGTTTTCACACCTGTAGCACAAAATGAAGTTTTGGTGAGGATTTGAAAATGTTCACCTACCAGGTTCATGAGGTGGGGTACTAAGAAGGCTATGCTGACAATTAGGTCTACAAATATAGTAAAATGACCAATTTATGAGTGAACATTGTGGTATTACAATGTTCAAGCATAACTTTGCTAATTTTCAATATTTTAACTCCAGACTTTCAACATAGCCATTTTTCCAGACCACCTCATAAACAGGACAGGTGTTTTGTTTTTTTTTTAATCCTGGATGAGATGTGTTTTCACACTTATGGTGCAAAAATGAGGTTTTGGATACTATATTATAAATGCCACATGCCTTGTTTATAAGGGGGGCTTATAAAATGACTATCTTGAAAATACAGGGTCAAAACATTAAAAAAATATAATTATTAAGAAACTTTTTGTATAGTACCAGTCTTCACCCCAGTGGGTACGCGTAGTGATCCAGTGATGGTGTGCTGAGTTTGTGGGTGAGCTCAGTGACCCAGCTACAGTAGCGTCACCCAGGATGAAACCCAATTCTGCAGCATTTTGCAGCACTCTGCAGCATGCTGTAGCAGACCTACTGAATAAAGCAATGTAATTTCAATGGCAATAGTCCCTATTGTCATTCAGGAAAATGTGACCCTGCTAGGATGAACTGAACGCCTCAGTTTCCTGCATGACAAGAGGGACCATTTACCATTGAAATTACATTGCTTTATTAAGTCAGTCTGCTGCAGCATACTGCAGAGTGCTTTAAAAAGTGGGTTTCATTCTGGGGGATGCCACTGTACATGGGGTGAGGGTGATGGGATGGCAGTATTATGCAACACCCCCCTCCCAGCCAGGGAGAGAAAGCTGCAGGGTTGCCCACACAGGTCCAGGTGCCATATAGTGAAGACAGCTATTCTCCTGGCATAGGCCCTGCACCTTGCACATGTGGGTGGCAGAGGGCTGTACATTGGCTGACAGATGGACAGTTTGCCCCTATGCATCTGTATCTCCAGCTACATGCAAACACAACCAGGGGGCGCTCTGCTTACGCAGCCCACTAGACAGCCCCATGAATGCTTCACATCTGTTGCTGCATGGAAGTGCAGGGCCTGCAAAGGACCTGCACTTACATAGGTGGATAGAGTCTTCCCTTGGTGCAGGGCTCAAAGGGCCCTGCACATCTGCATCTGTTCATGAAGATCCTGAAGAGACCTACGTGAATGAGGATACAATTCCAATTTTATTTTTCCAATTGTTTAACCAGGAGTGGCACACTAAGCTGAAAGCTTGTTTACAGGTGTGACCTGGGAACACAGGGAATTAAGTGACTTGCTCAGGATCACACAGTATGGAAGTGGTGGCTGTGAGATTCAAACCCAGGTCTCCAGATTTGCAGCTCAGAGCCTTAAACCACTGGAGTTATACTGCCTTCCACTATCTCAAAAAAAGGAAATTATTTGCAAAAAACTACATTAATGCACCAGCTAGCATTCAAGTTAATTTCACAAAAGTAGGGAAATGTGGCATTAAGGTTTCCAACCCTAGTTCCCCACCCCCCCCCAAGCAGCAAAAGGAAAAAACAGTAGGGTTTGGGGTCTCCGGAGTCTTGGTAAATCAGTGGTAGGGTACAGTATTCCTTGGGGTTATCACCTTAATGCCCACCCCATAGAAACACAGACTTTGATGACAAGTAAGGACTGCTTGGCCCACCCAGTCTGCCAATTTCCCTACCTATTGAATAAGCTGCAGATCCTGGTTAAACAACAGTCTATTTCTTCCTAACCCTCACCAGAATTACCTTATGTATGTGCCATGCATTCTTGAATTTCCCCTCTGTTTTTGACCCCACAACCTCCTCAGGAAGGCAGTTTCATGCATCCACCACCCTCTTCGTGAAAAAATTCTTCCTCACATTGTCCCTGAGCCATCCCCCCATCTTCAAATTGTGACCCCTCATTCTTGCACATCTCTTTTTCTGAAAGATGCTACCAACTTGGACTTTGTTGATTCTCTTGAGGTACTTGAAAGTTTCTATCATATCTCCCCCCACCCCCCTTTCCTCAAGGGTATACATGTTAAGCTCCTTTAGTCTCTCTCTTTGTATGGCTTCTGGTGCAGACCCTGCACCATTTTAGTTGCCCGCCTCTGGACTGCCTCCATCCTGTCTATGTCCTTGTGGAGATGAGGTCTCCACAACTGCACACAGTACTTCAGATGGGGTCTCAGAAACTGTCTGTACAGAGGGGTAACAACTTCCTGTTTTCTACTGGTGAAGCCTATCCCTGTACATCCCAGTATCTCCCAAGCCCTCCTTACTGCCTTCTCACATGTCTTGCTTACCTTTAGATCATCTGATATGACTACCCCAGGTCCCTTTCCATGTTTGTTGTTGTTAATACCTCCCCCATTGTGTACTCTTCCCTGGGTTTTGTTTCCCAGCTGCATTACTTTGCACTCTTTGCACTGAATCTAAGCTGCCATACTTTTGACCATTCCTCTAACCTTGCCAAGTCCCTTCTCATCTTTTCCACTTCCCTCTTGTGTATCAACCCTGTTGCAGATCTTGTGTCATCTGCAAAGGCATACTTTTCCTTCAGCCCCTCTGCAATGTCACTTATAAAAGACATTAAGAAGGACCAGTCCCAGTACTGAACCCTGTGGTACCCCGCTAGTAACCCCCCTTTCGTCGGAGCAGACTCTGTTTACTGTTACCCTCTGTGTCCTGTTGTCCAGCCAATTTTTTACCCAGGCTACCACCTTGGGACCCACTCACAGGCTGGCCAACTTGTTTATTAATCTTTTGCATGGGACTGTGTCAAATGCCTTGCTAAAGTCTAGGTGAGCCATGTCCACAGCCCCTCCCTGGTCTACTACTTTGGTCACTTAGCCGAAGAAATCTAGTAGATTTATTTGACATGACCTCCCACTGTGAATCCATGTTGTCTTGGGTCCTGTGCCCAGCTGGCCTCTAGTTACTCAACAATTCTTGCTTGCAGAAGTGATTCCATCATTTTCCTACCACTGAGGTCAAACTAATAGGTCTGTAATTTGCTGCCTCTGCTTTATTCCCACTTTTGTGAAGGGAATCACATCCGCCTTCCTCCACTCCTCAGGTACCACACCATCCTCCCATGATTTGTTAAAAGGGTAGTCAGTGGTGTCACTAGTTCTATCCTTAGTTCTTTTAGAATTCTGGGTGAATCCCATCAGGTCCCATTGCTTTGTCCACCTTCAGTTTTAAGAGTTCTTACAGACACCTTTCTTCTGTGAATGGACTGGTATCAACCCCCTATCCAGAGTGCTTCTATTGATTGGATTAGGTACCTCCTTCCTTTCTTTTGTGAATACTGAGCGAAGTATTCATTCAGTATCCCTGCTTTTCACTGTCACCCTCTGCCCACCCACCTCTCCCTTTATTTAGCCTCACTATCCTCCCTTGGTCTTTCTTGGCTCCCTAATGTACCTATAAAAGGTTTTATTCTCCTTCTTAACTGGGATGGCTATCTTTTCCTCAGTTTGGGCCTTTGCTATTCTGACTGCCTTCCCCTCTTCTTTCTGCTTTAACTGGTACAATTCTCTGCCCTGCTCCTTCTGTGTTTCCCTATACTTCCTGAATGCTATCTTTTTCTCCCTAACCTTTTCCGCCACCTCTTTTGAGAATCATAGTGTTTTTTTCCTTTGTTTTGATTTGTTTATTTGCTTCACACAAAGGCTTGTTGCCTCTGTGATGGCAGTTCTGATGTTTCCCCATTGTTCCTCCACCCCTCCTTCTTGCCCATTTCCTAGTGCTTTTCTGAGGCACTCTCCCATTTTGCCAAAGTCAGCCCTCCTAAAGTCCAGTACCCTCACTTTTGTATGGCTTCACTCTATGGCTGTTTATCATGGACCACACTGTTTGGTGTCATTTGTTCCCAGATGGCTACCCACTTCTCAATCTGAGATCCTCTCTCTGTCCCCATTTGAGAGTACCAGGTCTAAGATTGCTCCCTCCTGAGTGGGTTCCAATACTAGTTGTCTGAAGCATGCCCCTTGTAGGGCATTAAGAATGACCCTACTCTTGGATGTGGCTGTAGAAAAGGTGCTCCAGTTAACATCTGGCTTATTCAGGTCCCCCATCAACAATATCTCCCCTTTTTCTGTCATCATAAGGATGCCTTGTATCTCTTCCTTGTCCCTTTCCTCCCCTTGAGATAGGGGTCTTTATACAACTCCTGTGCAGATTGTGGTGCCATTTTCCATCTCCAGGGAGATGCACAGTGCCTCCTCTCCTCCCTGTTTACCCTTTAGTTCCATTGCTTTGATCCCTTCCCTTACTTAGAGAGCTCCTC
The DNA here is from genome assembly GCA_016271365.2 of Neoceratodus forsteri. Classification (NCBI taxonomy): domain Eukaryota; kingdom Metazoa; phylum Chordata; order Ceratodontiformes; family Ceratodontidae; genus Neoceratodus; species Neoceratodus forsteri. The sequence continues at coordinate 757,280,890 of CM057455.1, read as the reverse complement.
CTCCTCCTCTACCCTCCCTGTCCTTCCTGTAGATTGTGTAGCCTGGTATGTTGACATCCCAGTCATGGTTCTCTGTGTACCATGTTTCTGTGACTGCCACAATATCTAGGCATCCCTCTTTCATCAAGGCCACTAGTTCAGGGAGCTTGTTACCCAGACTACGGGAGTTGGTACTCATTGCCCTCCATTCCTTGAACAAACAATGTTAGATATGTTGTCCTTCTTCATGTAGGAAGACCCCACCACTGATTCACCAAGACTCCAGAGACCCAAAACCCTCATGTTTTTTCCTTTTGCTGCTTGGGGGTGGGGATGGGGAGTTAGAGTTAGCTCTAAAGCCACATTTCCGCCTTTGTGGCATTAAAGTGACCCCTAACTGGTGCTTCAATGTAATTTTTGCAGAAGAATATGTACAACTTGCTCAGTGTAAAATAGTGGCTGCTTTAATATAAGAAAAACGTGTATATTAAACAGCTTTTGTTGTAATATGAATCGTCTGCTTTAGTAAGGAATAAAAACTCATTTGTACAACATGAATGGCTGATTTATTATGGGAAAGCATATACTGTATATGTCAAACATGTTCACTGTAACATGAACTGCTGCTTTAATATGGAATAGAAAGGTATATGTACCACATGTTCACTGTAACATGAATTGCTGCTTTAATATAGAATAAAATATATATTTGTTACATGTTTACTATACAAGGTAGCTTGCAAGAGGAACTTATAGCAGGTGGGACTTTATCTGTGGACATTACCTTCCTGACACCAGAGCTGGCAGGTTAGCTAGAGTATCTGGGAGTCCACCTTTGGGGAGGGTTTAGGTATGTAGTAGGGGCCCTCGTGGTGGGATACTTGTAGCCAGAGGGAGCAGCAATGGGTATATAACCAACAGTTCTAAGGAGCTCCCTTTTCTCCTCTACTTTCAATGGAATATGATACCCCTTCTCCAGCAGCAGCAAGCTTCAGGAAATCCTTCTGGTAAGAGGAAATGGCTTGATGTGGCTCACAAGCTGGTCTGGGATCACTTCCAATCAAAGTGCATATTAATTCTTCTGGTTTAAATAGGTTTATTGAGTTCTAATGATTAGTTGCTGTGCTGTTGAGAAGAGCAAGGTATTCCACTGGTGGCTGTAAGCTGTGGATGGCATCTGGTAGTGGGTAGTGTGGTTACCTTCTTCAAAGAGAATTTTTGTCAAAAACTACAGTTTTGATTGCCTTTGTAAGATAGCTGGTTGTTGGGGCAGCATTACTTGTAGTTTGTTTAAAACAAAAGCTTTTGTTGGTCTCCAGCTGCAGAGTGAGAGGAAAAAGACAAAGGGTCTGGTTTTTGATGAAATGAACGTGGGTCAGGTCCTCAGTAAGCCATGGCATCTGTCCCGGCTCACACCCCTTGCAGATTGCAGGCCTGGTGCATGCCATAAACTAGGAGAGCCAGAAACAGCTCAAATGTAGTGAGATAGTGCTTACTTGTCTTCCTCGCTCCTCTACATAAACCTGCGTGACTTCAAGAATGCTGCTGGGATGGTTGGGCAGCATCTACCTGGCATCAGGATCCTTCACCTGCTCAGTGTACCTGGGGGGCAGGTAATAGGATGTTTTAGGATGAGGGAGATTTCGCTGCCTGTGCCAAAAAAGAAACAAGCATTTGTCAATGCCGAATGTTTGCTTGCTGGTATTAGCATTGGAAATGCAGGAGTTAGACAGATGCAGAGTAGGAATGGCAGTGAAGTATTGAACTTCATACCAACCCCACCTCCAATCTGCAGAGATGGACAGGCATTGGAGTAAGTGTTTGGGTTGTCGCCCATAACGTTCATGCCATTTCACCTCACCCTATCCTGCAGACACCGACAAGTGTTGAGGTGTGCCTTGTGGTATTTGAGTTACAGTCACCCCACTCCACAAGGACATACACTGAAATGGGTGCAATATAGAGAATGGGTGAACTCTAGGGCAAAGAGTCCAAGGCACACCTTGATGCCTGTCATTGGCTGTAGGCTGGGGGGTGGGGTGGAAGCAGCATGAGCATAATAGTCGGCAATCAAAGGCACACCTGATGCCTGTTAGTCTGTACAGGGTGGGGACGTTGGTTAGAAACCCTAACTCCCGGCATTTGTTGGTATTTGCACTACAAATTTTCAATATGGCCTTTTGCAACCCCCACCTCATGAAAGCATTTGGGACCTCTTCTCATGAACAGTGGCACTGTGATTTTGTCAATGTGTCCCAAACTTTGAGTTCCCAACAACCATGTCATTGTGCGCCAGATGTATGAAAAGACAGATCAGGCAGGATGTGAAGAATGACAGATGCACCATTCACAGGAGGTGTGAAGAAATGGCAATGTTGAAAATCTGTAGTGAAAATATAAGAATGCTTGAACTTCCGGCTTATGTGGAAACTGCATAGCATAAATGTAACACAATCATTTAGTGGAATTATTTCACCAAATTTTCAACATAGGCATTTTGTGACCTCTGCTCATGAACACCATCACTATGATTTTCTTAATCTGTCCTGAACTCTGATTTCCCATAGCAACTGCACTATTCTGCCAGATGTAAATGCATATTTCAGGCAGGATGTGAAAAAGACAGCTGTACTGTTCATAGGAGGTCTGAAAATGCCAATGTTGAAAATCTGGAGTGAAAGTACTACAAATTTGTGATGTTACGAGGGTGCATGGAAACTGCACAACATAAGCTTGTAACACAGTTATTTTATGGACATTTGTCACCAAATTTTCAACATAGGCATTTAGGACCTCTGCTCATGAACAGAGTCACTGTGATTTTACATATGAACATACAAACATACAAATCTGCCAGCAGAACAGACCAATTGGTCTATCTAAGTCTGCCCGAGTGTACAGCTAGCACCCTAGATTGCAGCTGCCACAGCTTCCTCCCCTTCAGTTCCTCCCCTCTTGTCCCAGCCCCTGCCCCCATGACTCTTCCTCTTGCTTTATCCCACTCCTTAAAGCTATTGACTGTCCTACACGTTCCCACCCCCTCTGGCAGTGCATTCCAACTAGACACCACCCTCTCAGTGAAGTGGTGTCTACTCATTTCACTCTTGAAACGTCCCCTTTCAACCTTAGTCCATACCCCTCCTTTCTTCCACCTCAGTTTAAACACCCTTAGTGTTAGGTTTATTTACCCCTCAGGTATTTAAACACTTCAATCATATCCCCATGCCTCCTCTCCTCCAGTGTGTGCATGTTCCGCTCCTTCAGCCTAACTTCATATTCCTTTCCTTCCATCCTCTTTAACATTTTGTTCCTCCTTGCATCCCCTGAGTAACTTTATATCTCCTCAGGTATGGCCTCCAGTATTGCACACAGTACTCCAGGTGCGGTCTGACCAATGATCTGTAGAAAGATAGGATCACATCCCTGTGTCTGGATGAGAACCCCCGTGCGATGTGCCCCAGCATCCTGTTTGCCTTCGCTGCTGCTCTCCTGCACTGGGCTGAGTTATTCATGCTCCCAATTACCAACACCCTTAGGTCCTGCTACTCCTCTGTGATCCCCAACCAATAGTCCCTCTTCTGGTTCTTAGCCCCAAGTGCATCACCTTACACTTCTTTGCACTGAATCCTAGCTGCCACTCCACCGACCATGTCTCTAGTTTGGTTAGGTCCCCCTGCAGTTTTTCCCATCCGTCCTCTTTGTCCATCACTGCCCCCAATTTGGTATCATCTGGAACAAACTAACCCTGCTACCCACTCCATGTACTATACTGGAGATAAAAAACTCAAATAGCAATGGGCTCAGCACTGACCCCTGTGGCACCCCACTGGCCATTTCTCTAGGTGCCGAGAGCTCCCAACTCACCACCACTCTCTGCACCCTCCCCTGTGACCAGTTCTGTATCCATTTAGTCAGCTTTTTTCCCACCCCCACTGCCATCATCTCCCCCCCCAGTCTCCCATGAGGCACTGCTTCAATGGCCTTACTGAAGTCCAAGTGCAGGACATGTACTGCTTAGCCCCTGTCCAACTCCCTTGTCACCCAGTCATAATACTCTATTAGGTTGGTTTGACAAGACCTCCCTGAGATGAACCCATGTTGCCGGCCATCTTGGAGGCCATTACTCTCTAGGAATGCCAACAGCCTCTACTTCAACATCGCCTCCATAAGCTTACCCACTATGGACGTGAGACTCACTGTCTGATAATTTCCTGGCTGCTCCCTAGGCCCACTCTTGTGTATGGGCACCACATGGGCCACCCTCCAGTCCTGGGGCACACATCCCATTTCCAGGGAGGTGTTGAACAGATCTGCCAGCAGCTCATCCAACAGCTCCGCCATCTCCCTCAGCAGCCTGGGGGTGGATGCCATCAGGACCTGGTGCCTTGTCCACCCTTACTGCCCCCAGCTCCTCTAGCACCCTACTCCCTGTGATCACCTTGTCCATCACCTCCTCCCCCACTTTCCCCACCCCCCAGCCCATGCTGGTAGTGGACCATCCCTCTCCTTAGTGAAAATGGAGCAGAAGTACTCATTTAGAATTTCCGCTTGCTCTCCCTTTTCCATCCAATCCGCTCCCCGCTTTATCCTCACAATATGTTCCTTGCACTTCTTTTCCCTGACATACCTAAAAAAGTCCTTTTCCCCTCTCTTTATGCCCTGTGCTGACCTTAATTCCCTGGAGGCCTTAGCTTTTTTCACCCTCCTGGCCACCTCCCTTGACCAACTCCCGTAAACCTCCTTATCCTCTTCCTTCCCTGTTCTCCTGTACTTCTGGTATGCAGCCCTGTATGCCCTCACCCCTTGCAGCACTTCCTTGTTCAGCCAGCATGGTTTCTTGTCTCTGCTCTTCTTACTCCTGGCCCTGGTGAAGGCTACTGTGGCCTCTGTTAGCCCAGTTTTTATGACTCCCCACTTTTGTTCTGCATCCATCCCCGGCCTTATATCCTAGAGTCTCCCTTGCAGTATTGATCCCATCCTTCCAAAGTCCACCCTACTAAAATCCACCACCTTAGTGCCCTTGCCTCCTGTCTTCCTACCCAGTGCGACAATGAGCCACACTGTTTTGTGGTCGCTACCCGCTAGTGGGTCCTCCACCCTTACCTCCCTCACCGCCTCCCCATTTGCCAGTACTAGGTCCAGAGTGCTACCAAGCCTTGTAGGCCCATTTACCAATTGCGTCAGAAGGCCATCCTGGAATGCATCAAGAAGCACCTGCTCCCTGATACTGCTAGTGGCCAGGGTGCTCCAGTCAACCCCTGGTAGGTTAAAATCCCCCACTATCACCACACTCCCTCTTCTACACACCCTCCTTATCTGCTCTGCCAACTTTCCATCCAGTTTCCCAGATTGGACTGGTGGTCTGTACACCACTCCCAGCTGCAGCTGTCTGCCCTTGGAGTCCAGAAGCTGCACCCAAAGTGCCTCTGTCCTCTCCTCTTCTCCCTCTTCCCTTATGCATTTGATCCCTTCCCTCACATAGAGTGCAACCCCCCTCCCCCGTCCCTGCTGTATATCCTGTATCCTGGGATTGCAAAAGTCCCAATCATGGTACTCTGTGGCCCAAGTCTCTGTCACTGCAGCAGTATCCTCCTTCCCCTCTGAAAGAAGTGCCTGAAGCTCTGCCATTTTGTTCCCCAGGCTTCTTACATTGAGAGAGACCACCTTCCACCCGTACCCCTCCTTCTCCTCACTCTTCTTCTTCTTGGCCTGTGTCCCTGCTCCTGGTAATCTGCACCCTTTCTCCTCCTTATTCTTACCGACGTGGTGGTGCCTTCTGTATTACACTCAGACCACTCTGCCCACCCCCTCCCAGGGTTACTACGCCTCCATCTTTTTACTTATATCTAGGGAGTAGAGCTCATTAGGCTGCCCTATCCAGACCTTTCTACCAACCTCAGTCTTTTGTTCACCCCCAATAGTGTAAATCCACCTTAGTAGAGATATACCCCTCTAATCCTACCTTTAATACTCTCCTCCCCTCCCTGCTCAAGTGTAGCCTGTCCCCCGCAGACAAGTCACTATTCCCCCAGACCCTACCCCAGTTTGTCACTAACCCATAATTTTTGGTGTGGCACCAATCCCTTAAGCAACTCGTTGAACTCCTCGATCCTACCCTTCCTCAATACTTGCACCTGGTACCAAGAGTACCTCTGAGAATCCCACCGACTCCCCTACCCCTCACACTGCCTGCCCAGCTCCTAGAACCTCCCTCACTACTTCCACAGTCTCCCCATCAATTAGTTTGTACCCCATCAGCAACAGTAAATGAGGTTTCTTTCTCCCTCGCTGCATATTTGAGCAGTGCCTGCCCTGCCCCTCCTGCAGTCAACCTGGGATAGCTTCAACCCAAATACAGCTGTGCTTCCCCTTCTACCCCATCTCACCCCTTTCAGTACAGAATCCCACAGGATGAGTACCCCTGTCACTTACACCCCTTTCTCTTCTAATGCCCTTCCACCACCCCAGTATTCATTCTTCCTGCCCCTTACCCCCACCAGCTGCACCCTCTGTGACTTCTGTATCTGCACCCTCTACTTCTGCCTCACCCCTTTTCTCTGCCTTATTCCTCCCATCCCCCTTGAACCCCTTCCCAGCCTGCCTACTTCCTACTGGGCTTCCCATTTCGACCTCCCCTCCTGATTTTCAACCCCTCTCCTATCCGTTGTTGTCGATAAAGCCCCATTCCTTCAACCCCAATAGTGATGCCTCTCCCATCCTTCCCCTTCTCGTAGCCTCTCTTCCAGTCACACCTTCCTTCCTTACTAGGCCCCTTTCTAGCCTTTGTATCGCTATCTCTTCCCTACCTGTTGCCATCCCTCTCATGCCCGCTTGTCCTCCCCCTTCAGTATGTTCCTGCTCCCTCTCTGTCCCATAGCAGAGGCTCGAATCTATTCCTAGTCGATACCCTCCTTCACCTCTTCCCTTATTGGTTCCCCTCCTACTTGTTCCCTCCGCCCCCGGTCCCACCCTTTGTCCCTCCATACCCACAGCCATCTGTTCTCTCCCATGGTACTCCATGTGGTCTCTTCCTCCTCCATCAGGAGGCCCCTTCCTTGGCCCCCTCCCTTCTCCTCTCTTTCTGCTAGTGCCTCTAATACTGGGGTCGGTTTCAGTCCCTAGTTGCTCTGCCCCATCCCTCCTTGCCATCCTCTATTCCCCCAGCCAGGATGCCTACCATACTCAGCTGCCTGCCACTTAGACTTCTCCCTAACCTCCACAGTTCCTCCCACAAACCAACCAATTATCTACAGACTATGTACCCCCCATCCTCCAAGCCCAGTCCAGGATCATGGCAGACCCACACCCTGGACATGCCACCACCCTTCCAAAGATGCCCGCCCTATTGACATGCGGCACCTGCCCCATTTTGGCTCCCATCTTATGAAGCTGGCTCTTACTCCTGGTTTCTGTACCCTTCTACAACTGTTAGGGCCCTATTTACTCAAGTTCCTGTTCCCCTCACACTAGTCCCCCTACAGTCCCCTTGCCGAATAGGTTAATTCAGTCTCAAATCTCATCTGTTAGATACTGTATTACCGCAGCAATCCTAAAGCCTCCTTGTCTGTTTTTCACCCCTTAGCTACCATACCTTTTGTTCTCAGCCCTCATAGATTCACTTAGCCCAGTTAGAAATCGTATTGCACTCCAAGTTTTACTCAGCTCAGTTAGAGAAATAAACAAAACAAGTAAATATGTATTTACAGCAATCCTAACAGTATGGCTCAGTACTTAGTTCAGTTAGAGAAGTAAACAGAACAACTAAATCTGTATTATTACAGCAATCCTAAAAGTAGGGTACAGAAACCACAAGCACATCTTCTTGACCCTGAAGGACACTACTTCTTTATTCAGCTGTGTGCTGTGGGAAATTTATATTGCACTTGATATCTGCAACAACGTGCCTTTTGCTCAGTCCTGTGGGAGGTGAAACTAACTACCTTTGGTAATTGCTTTTTATTTGCATATTTATTTTGTGTTTAACCAAGAAGGGGCTTGCAAACTCTGTTTATCTTGTGAGTAACTTCAGAAGGATTTAAATACTGTATTTGGGTAGACCCTTGGAGGTAGCTAGATTGTCTACTAGGATTTTCTGACAGTTAAACTATTTTTAAATAAATTACAGGTGGCTGTGGAGTTGAATAAGGGGCTTGCAAACTCTGCTTATCTTGGAAGTAACTTCACAAGGGTTTGAACACTGCATTTTGGTTGTCCCTTGGGGGCAGCTGGATTGACTACTAGGATTTTGGGACTGAAACTATTTTTAAATAATTTACAGGTGCATAGGATTTTGTGATAGTTAAACTATTTTTAAATAAGTTACTGGAGGTTGGTTATGTTATTATAAAGGGCAGCACTCAACAGGGTGGCGGAGCAGTGGTGTATCTGATTGTTTCTAACAGTCACCTGTGGTTGTGGACTACCCAACCCCTCTTCCCCACACCCCACACCCCCAGGCATGAAATTTCCGTTATAGTCAAAGTTCTGACATCACTTCCTCAACAGGTCTTGGGGCAGAACTGTCATATCCTTAATAACCCATCACAGTGCATAAAGGGTAAGTACACACCACCAAAAAAAAGAAAAATGTTATATATTACATAGTGTATATTATAAGGGAGAGGGACATGTGGGGAGTGGTGCAATGTACTGGCTGTGGGGTAGCAGTTTTCCGGGAGACATTCTGGAAACTGTGTTGCAGTCCTTTTTGCAGGCAACTGTCAGCTCTGAGGGAGGAGATTGCCCACCCCCAGGCTGAACTGGCAAGGACTAAGGAGGCCTCCCCCACCCAAAGAGCACCACTGCCACAACCACTGCCTCAGAGGTTGCCAAGTATGAAGAGCAGTTGGACCACAGTGGGTTCTGGGTGGATGTGGGTGGTGGAGAAGAGGCAAAGCCCCCTAGCTATACCTCTACACAAATCATACGCCGGTCTGGCACAGCAAGGTTCCTCTATGATGGCACCCTCAGTGGAGACCAAGAAGAATGCTGAGGACATCCACAAGGGAGACCCACAAAAGGGTGGCAAGGGACACCACAGGGGAAGGAAACAGCTTCTGATAGGGGACTCAATTGATAGGGGGGTAGAACTGGGGAAGAGAGAGGAGAGGGAAGTAAGGTACCTGCCTGGTGCCATGGTTTGGAGGGACAAGAAGCAAATCCTCAGGATTGCAGAAGCAGCATCACAGGAGAGGGAACTAGATATCATTGACCACCTTGGGACAAATGACCAAGCTAGGCATGGAATCAGTGCAGTGCAGGATGAATTTGTGGAATGGGAGAGAGGCCTCAGACAGGTAGCAAGCACGGTTACCGTCTCAGAGGTGCTGCCAGTCCATGGCAGGGGTGAGGTTAGGGTACTACACAGCATGCAGTTTAATGAAAGGTTGCAAAACTGGTGCAGAGCACAGGGCTTTGGCTTCATTGGGGACTGGGGTACACCTGGAGAGATGACAATCTATACTGGCGCAATGGTCTGCATCTGTCCACAAAGGGAACCAAGTTCCTAAGTGACAGGTTTAAATGCTTCCTTAGCAAGCTTTTAAACTAGCCAAGGGGTGCTGATAAAGGCAGGAAATTTCAAGCCCCCCACAAAACATGGCAAGTAGTAAGGTAAACACTGAGGTACAGAGCTCAACAGAGGCGGGACAGGTGAAATGGAAAATAGACAAGGGCAATAACAGCAGGGATGGGGAAAAGGATAAGCCAGCATTAAATGGAGGCAATGAGTACCAGTGCCCATAGTCTAGGAAACAAGCTTCCCGAGCTAGTAGCCCTGATGGAAGATGAACAATTGGATACTGTGGCAGTCACGGAAACATGGTACACGGAGAACCATGACTGGGATGTCAACATACCGGAGTACACAGTCTACAGAAGGGACAGGGAGGGTAAAAGAGGAGTTGGAGTAGCTCTATACATAAGGGAAGGGATCAAAGCTACAGAACTAAAAAGTAAAGGGGGAGGACAAGAGGCACTCTTGGTCACCTTGGAGACAGGGAATGGCATCACAGTCCACACAGGGGTTGTATATAGACCCCAGTCTCAAGGGGAGGAAACGGACAAGAAAATGATAGAGGACATTCTCAAAATAGAAACATAGAAACATAGAAACATAGAATTTGATGGCAGATAAGGACCGCTTGGCCCACCCAGTCTGCCCATTTCCCTACCTGATGGATAAGCTGCAGATCCTAGTTAACCAGCAGCCTACTTTCCCACCCCACCCCTAGAATTGCCCTTATGACTGTCCCATGCATGCTTGAATTCCACCACTGCTTGTGACTCCACAACCTCCTCTGGAAGGCCACCCATACATCTACCACCCTCTGTGAAAAAAATACTTCCTTAAATTACCTCTGAGCTGCCCCTTCTATCTTCAAATTGTGCCCCTTGTTCTTGCACACCTCTTTTTTGAAAGATGCTACCTCTTGACTTTGTTGATTCCTTGAGGTACTTGAAGGTTTCTATCACAACCCCCTCCTCCTTTCCTCGAGGCTATACATATTAAGCTCCTTAAGTCTCTCTTCATATGTCTTCCGGTGCAGACCCTGCACCATTTTATGCCGCCTCCTCTGGACAGCTTCCATCCTGTCTATGTCTTTCATGGATATTGGGTCTCCAGAACTGATGCAGTACTCCAGATGGGTCTCACCAGCTGTCTGTACAGAGGGATAATAACTTCCTGTTTTCTACTGGTGATGCCTCTCCCATGCATCCCAGTATCCCCCAGCCCTCCTTGCTGCCTTTCACATTGCTTGCCCACCTTAGGTCATCTGATATGACTACCCCTAGGTCCCTTTCCATTTTTGTTGTTGTTAGTATCTCACCCCCATTGTGTACTCTTCCCTGGTTTTTGTTTCCAGATGCATTACCTTGCACTTAGCATTGAATCTAAGCTGCCACATTTGACCATTCCTCTAACCTTGCCAAGTCCCTTCTCATCCTTTCCACTCCACCTTGTGCATCAACTCTGTTGCAGATCTTTGTGTCATCTGCAAAGAGACATACTTTTCCTTCCAGTCCCTCTGCAATATCACTTATAAAGACATTGAAGAGGATTGGTCCTAATACTGAACCCTGCGGTACCCCACTACTAACCCCCCTTTTTTCAGAGTGGACTCCATTTACTATTACTCTCTGTGTCCTATTCTCCAGCCAATTCTTTACCCAGGCTGTCATCTTGGGACCCACTCCCAGGCTGGCTAACTTGTATATTAATCTTTGTGTGGGACTGTGTCAATGCCTTATAAAGTCTAGATAGGCCATGTCCACAGCCCTCCCTGATCAACTACTTTGGTCACCCAGTCAAAGAAATCTATCAGATTTGTCTTGCATGACCTTTCCGCTGTGAATCCATGCTGCCTTGGGTCCTGTGTCCCTCTGGCCTCTAGATATTTAACAATTCTTTCCTTCAGAAGTGATTCCATCATTTTCCTACCACTGAGGTTAAACTAACAGGTCTGTAGTTTCCTGCTTCTGCCTTGCTCCCACTTTTGTGAAGGGAACCACATCTGCCCTCCTCCAGTCCTCGGGTACCACCCCATCCTCCCATGATTTGTTAAAGAGAGTAGTCAGTGGTGTCACTAGTTCTACCCTTAGTTCTTTTAGAATTTGGGATGGATCCCATCAGCTCTCATTGCTTTGTCCACCTTCAGTTTTAAGAGTTCTTTCAGAACCCTTTCTTCTGTAAATGGGCTGGTATCAACTTCTGTATCCAGAGTGTTTCTACTGTTTGTTTTAGGTACCTCCCTTCTTCTTTGTAAATACTGAGCAAAAATATTTGTTTAGTATCTCTGCCTTTTCACAGTCACCCTCTGCCCACCCTCCCTCCCTTTATTAAGCCTCACTATCCCTCCCTTGGTCTTCCTTCACTCCTGATGTACCTATAAAAGGTTTTAACCCCTTCTTAACTGAGTTGGCTATCTTTTCCTCGTTTGGGCCTTTGCTGTTCTGACTGCCTTCCCAGCTTCCTTTGCTTTAACTGATACAGTTCTCTGTCCTGTTCCTTCTGTGATTCCTTGTACTTCCTAGATGCTTTCTTCTTCTCTTGAACCTTCACTGCCACTTCCTTTGAGAACCATAGTGGTTTCTTACCTCGTTCGTTTTGTTTATTTGCTTTACACAAGGCTTGATACCTCTGTGATGGCAGTTTTTATTATTCCCATTGTTCTTCCACCCTCCTTCCTGTCCATTTGCTAGTGCATTCCTTAGGCACTCACCTTTTTGACAAAGTCAGCCCTCCTAAAATCCAGTACCTTTGTCTTTGTATGGCTTGACTCTATTGCTGTGTTTATTGTGAACCATACTGTTCGATGGTCGCTAGTTCCCAGATGGCTACCTACTTACATCTGTGATCCTCTCTTCATCTCCATTTAAGAGAACCAGGTCTAAGATTGCTCCTCTTGAGTGGGTTCCAATACTAGTTGTCTAAGGCATGCCCCTGTAGGGCATCTAGAATAACCCACTCTTAGAAGTGGCTGCTGCAACTACACTCCAGTTAACATCTGGCATATTCAGATCACCCATCAGCAATATTTCCTTTTTCTGCCATTCTAAGTATACTTTCTATCATTCCTTGTCCATTTCTCCCCTGAGAAGAGGTCTGTCTCTAACCCTGTGCGTTGTGGTGCCATTGCGGTCTCAAATTTACCCACAGTGCTTCTTCTCCTCCCGTTTACCCTTTTGTTCTGTTGTTTTGATTCCTTCCCTTATGTAAAGAGCTACTCCTCCTCCTCTTTTACCCTCCCTGTCCCTCCTGTAGATAGTGTATCCTGGTATGTTTACATCCCAGTCATGGTTTTGTGTGTACCATGTTTCTGTGACTGTTACAATATCCAGATGTTCCTCCTCCATCAAGGCCACTAATTCAGGAAGCTTGTTACTCAGACTACAGGCATTGGTACTCATTGCTCTCCATTTTTTGATGGCTTTACCTTCTGTTGCAGCATCCCCCACTGACCTTTCTACCTTGGTCTTTTTCTCATTTAGTACCCTGTTTTGTAGAGGAGGCCAGGATTTTCCTGCTGCTTATCAGTGCCTCCCCTTGACTAGTTTAAAAGCTTGCCAATGAAGCATTTAAACCGATTGCTCAAAAGACTTGTTCCCTTCCTGGACAGATGCAGACCATCCTGCCAGTATAGGCTGGTGTCCCTCCAGGTGGGACCCCAGTCCACAACGAAGCCAAACCCCTGTGCTCCACACCATTTTTTCAACCATTCATTAAACTGCATGGTGCAAAGTACCCTCGCCACACTCATGCCATTGACAGGCAGCACCTCTGAGAAGGATACTGCGTGTGCTACTTGTCTTAGGCCCCTTCCCAATTCTACAAAGTCCTTCTGCACTGCTCTAATCTCATGATGAGCCAAGTCATTTGCCCCTACAGTAGGTGGACAATGACGTCCAGCTCAGACTCCCGTGCAGCTGTTCCCGTGATCCTGAGGATGCGCTTCCTGTCCCTCCAAGCCATGGCACCAGGCAGGCACCTTACTTCAGTTTTACCTGCTCCCCCCAGTTCTATCTCCCTAATAATTGAGTCCCCCACCAGGAGCTGCTTCCTTTCCTTGTGGTGTCCTCTGTCTCCTTCCTGTGGGCCTCCCGTGTAACAGCTGTCCTCAGCCTCCTTAGTCTCCTCTGTGGGTGCATCCATAGGGGAGCTATGCTCCCCCAGAATGGTGTATGGATTGTGGAGTGGAACAACTGACTGGGTGTGCCTCTGTTCCACCATCCTCACCCTTCCTGAGCCCACTGTGGTCCAACTGCTGTGTTTTCTTCGCAACCTCTGAGGTAGTGGTGGTGGCTCTGGTGCTCCCTGGATGGGGGAGGTACCCTTCTTACCATCCAGTGTGGCCTGGGGGAAGGTTCCCTTACTACTGTCCAGCATGGCCTGAAGATGGGCAACTTCCTCCCTCAGGGCAGAGAGCTGTCTGCAAATAGGACAGCATCTCAGCCTCCAGAAAGACTCCCGGAAGACTGCTGCCCCACAGCCATTACATTGTACTACTCCCCACATGTTTATCTACTTTTTCTTTGTGTGTGTGTGTGTGTGTGTGATTGGTTTGTTATATAGAAATATATATATTACAATGTGTATGCTTATATTGTCAGTGCAGTGTGCTAGAGAGGATATGACAGTGATATACCTTGCTTTTGAGGAAATGATGTCAGAACCCAGGTATAAAGGAACTATTTCGGGTGGGGTGGAAGGGTTGGGCCTAAACTGTGCCCTCGCAAAACAATCAGCTAAAAGCTCTGACCCAGCACTGCGATGAGTGCCTTACTGTCAGCAAAATGCCCTACACAACAATTTGACAGAGAAATGGCTGAAAAAGGGGAGATACTGCTGATGGGGGACCTGAATATGCCAGATGTTAACTGGATGACATGTACTGCAGCCACATCCAACAGCAGGGTCATTCTCGATGCCCTGCAGGGGGCAGGCCTTAGACAGTTAGTGCAGGAACCCACTCGGGAGGGAGCAATACTAGACCTGGTACTCTCAAATGGAAAGAGGATCACAAATTTAGAAGTCAGTAGGCATCTGGGAACAAGTGACCACTGCACAGTGTGCTTCACCATAAGCACAACCATGGAGACAAGCCATACAAAAACAGGGATACTGGACTTTAGAAGGGCTGACTTTGGCAAAATGGGTGAATACCTAAGGAATGCACTGGCAAATGGCCAAAAAGGAGGGGGTGGAAAAACAATGGAGAAAAATCAAAACTGCTATCATACAGGCAACAAGCCTTTGTGTGAAACAAATAAAGAAAACAAAGCAGTGTAAAAACGCTATGATTCTCAAAAGAGGTGGCATGGAAGGTTAAGGAGAAAAAGGCTGCATTCAGAAAGTATAAGGAATCACAGAAGGAGCACGACAGGGAACTGTATCAATTAAAGCAGAAAGAAGTGGGGAAGGCAGTCAGAATAGCAAAGGCCCAAACCGAGGAAAAAATAGCCAACTCAGTTAAGAAGGGGGATAAAACATTTTATAGGTACATTAGGGAGCATAGAAAGGTTAAGAGAGGAATAGTGAAGATTAATAAAGGAGAGGGGAGGTGGGCAGAGGGAGACAGTGAAAAGGCAGAGATACTGAATGAATACTTTTGCTCAGTATTCACAAAAGAAGATGAGGAGGAGTTACCTAAACCAGACAATAGAAGCACTCTGGTAGGGGGGTTGACACCAGTCCATTTACAGAAGAAAGAGTCCTGAAAGAACTCCTAAAACTCAAGGTGGACAAAGCAATGGGGCCTGATGGGATTCACCCCAGAATCCTAAAAGAACTAAGGGAGGACCTAGTGACACCACTGACCACACTTTTTAACAAATCATGGGAGGATGGGGTGGTACCTGAGGACTGGAGGAGGGCAGATGTGATTCCCCTTCACAAAAGTGGGAGCAAGGCAGAAGCAGGAAATAACAGACCTGTAAGTTTGACCTCAGTGGTAGGGAAAATGATGGAATCACTTCTTAAAGAAAGAATCGTTGAGTACCTAGAGGCCAGCAGGGCACAGGACCCAAAGCAGCATGGATTTACAGCAGGAAGGTCATGTCAGATGAATCTAATTGATTTATTTGACTGGGTGACCAAAGTAATAGACCAGGGAGGGGCTGTGGATATGACCTACCTAGTCTTTAGCAAGGCATTTGACACAGTCCCACACAAAAGACTAGTAATCAAGTTAGCCAGCCTGGGAGTGGGTTCCAGGGTGGTAGCCTGGGTAGCAAACTGGCTGCACAACAGGACACAGAAGGTAACAGTGAATGGAACACATTCCGAAGAAAGGGGGCTACTAGTGGAGTACCTCAGGGCTCAGTACTGGGTCCAGTCCTCTTTAACATCTTTATAGGTGACATTGCAGAGGGTCTGGAGGGAAAGGTATGCCTCTTTGCAGACGACACTCCCAGCCTGGGAGTGGGTCCCAAGGTGGTAGCCTGGGTAAAAAATTGGCTGGACAACAGGACACAGAGGGTAACAGTAAACAGAGTCTACTCCGAAGAAAGGGGGGTTACTAGCGGGGTACCACAGGGTTCAGTACTGGGACTGGTCCTTCTTAATGCCTTTATAAGTGACATTGCAGAGGGGCTGGAAGGAAAAGTATGCCTTTTTGCAGATGACACAAAGATCTGTAACAGAGTTGATACACAAGGGGGTAGAAAGGATGAGAAGGGACTTGGCAAGGTTGGAGGAATGGTCGGACATATGCCAATTTAGATTCAATGCAAAGAAGTGCAAAGTAATGCACCTGGGAAACAAAAACCCAGGAGAAGAGTACACAATAGCAGGGGAGGTACTAACAACAACATAAATGGAAAGGGACTTGGGGGTAGTCAGATCAGATGACCTAAAGGTGGGTAAGCAATGTGAGAAGTTGGTATGGAGAGCCAAGGGGATACTGGGATGCATAGGAAGGGGCATCACAAGTAGAAAAAGGGAAGTGGTTATCCCTCTGTACAGACAGTTGGTGAGACCCCATCTGGAATACTGTGTGCAGTTTTGGAGACCCCATCTACGCAAGGACATAGACAGGATGGGAGCAGTCCAGAGGAGGGCAACTAAAATGGTGCAGGGTCTGCATCAGAAACCATATAAGAGAGACTGAGAGAGCTTAATATGTATACCCTTGATGAAAGGAGGGACAGGGGGACGTGATAGAAACTTTTAAGTACCTCAAGGGAATCAATAAAGTCCTAAAGTCCAGGAGGGTAGCATCTTTCAGAAAAAGAGATACATAGATGCATAGATACATAGACATTTTCGGCAGATAAGGGCCTATGGCCCACCCAGTCTGCCCATTTGAGCTTGTAAGTTCAGTTTGTTTTCCTAGAAGTCTGTTGCCCCTTACCCCTGACCTCCAGAATTCCTTTATGTCTATCCCATGCATTCTTAAATCCCGTGATTGTTTCAGCCCCCACCACTTCCTCTGGCAGGGTGTTCCACTTGTCCACAACCCGTTCTGTGAAGAAATTCTTTCTCATGTTTCCTCTGAATCGTCCTCCCTCCAACTTCATCCCATGCCCTCTAGTCCTGGAACATCTTTTTCGCTTAAAAATAGTGTTTTCCTGCACCCTGTTCCTCCCTGTAAGATACTTGTATGTCTCTATCATATCCCCTCTCTCCCTCCTCTCCTCCAGGGAGTACATGTTCAGTTCCTTCAACCTGTCTTCATAGGACTTGTGATGCAATCCATGCACCATCTTTGTTGCCCTCCTCTGGACCTTCTCTACCCTGTCTATGTCCTTATGTAGGTATGGTCTCTAGAACTGTACACTGTACTCCAGGTGGGGCCTCACTAGTGTCTTGTATAGTGGAACTATGACCTCCCTTTTCCTGCTGGTAATGCCCCTGCCTATACATCCCAGCATCCTATTTGCTTTACCTGCTGCCTTGTCACACTGTTTCCCTACCTTGAGGTCATCAGAGATGATAACCCCAAGATCCTTTTCCTGCTTGGTGCATGCTATATCCTCACCCCCCAACTGATATATTGTGCCAGGGTTTTTGTGCCCCATATGCATTATCTTGCACTTCCTTGCATTGAATTTCAACTGCCAAACCCCTGACCATTCTTCAAGTTTCTGCAGGTCACTTCTCATTCTGTCTAAAGTTTTTATATAATTATAATTATAACTATAATTCTAGATGTTTAAGAACAAGGGGGCACAATTTAAAGATAGAGGGAGGACGGCTCAGGGGTAATGTGAGGAAATTTTTTTCAGGAGGAGTGGTGGATGCATGGAACCGCCTTCCTGGGGAGGTTGTTGGGTCTAAAACAGTGGGGGAATTCAAACATGCATGGGACAGACATAAGGCAGTTGTAGTGGGGGGGTTGCAGGAAGTAGGCTGTTGGTTAACTAGAATCTGCAGCTTATCCAATAGGAAGAGAAATGGGCAGACTGGTTGGGCCAAGTGGTCCTTATCTGCCGTCAAAGTCTATGTTTCTATGTTTCTATCCAATCATTGCTTTGTCTCCACCCCAGAGACCCTGCTGTAATATAGGACCACACAGGACCCTGGGTGGTTGGGTGAGCAACTCTAAAGTCCCAACAGAGCTCTGTTGAGCTCGCTTGCTCCCCCTCTCTCACTGGCTCGTTCTGTTTCTCTCAGTGCTGCAGGCTACCTTTTTGTACTGGGCTCCTGCCTGCATTGGTACCTTTTTCTGCCCACAAAGAAATCTGCAGCAGTCCTGACAGAGCTCCGTTGAGCTTGCTCCTCTCCCTCTCCTCACACGCTCATTCTGTTTCCTCCCATGCAGCAGGCTGTCCTTTGTACTGGACTCCCGCCTGCATTGGCACCTTTTTCTGCTCATTAAAGAAATCTGCAGCAGTCGCAGCAGAGTTCCATTGAGCTCACCTCCCCTCTCACTCATTCTCTCATTCTGTTTCTCCCTATGCTGCAGGCTGCTCTTTGTACTGGGCTCCTGCCTGCATTGGTGCCTTTTCTGCCCATAAAGAAACTGGGCAGTCCTGGAGAGTCTGCTGAGCTTGTCTTCCACCCCCTCTCTCACATGCTCATTCTGTTTCTCCGCTGGCACTGCCCTTTTGTACTGGGCTCCTGCCTGCATTGGCACCTTTTCTCTGCCCACAAAGAAATCTGCAGCAGTCCTGGCAGAGGTCTGTTGAGCTTGCTCACTCCCCCTCTCTCATTGATTTGTTCTTTTCTGTCCCAAACACTGATTTCCCACAGCGACCACGCTATTCTGCGCTGGAAGTGTGAAAACACATTTTGGACAGGATTTGAAAAATTACAGCTATACTGTCCATAAGGAGGTGGGAAAAAATGCCAGTGTTGAAAATCCGGCATGAAAATATTGCAGATTTGCGAAGTTACAAGGGTGCGTGGAAACTGTGCAATGCATGCTTCTAATACAGTCATTTTATGGACTTTCATCACCATATTTTCAATATGGGCATTTTCGGATCTCTGCTCATGAACAGTGTCACTGTCATTTTCTTAATCTTAATCAAAAACTGATTTTCCACAGCGACCATACTATTCTGCACCGGAAGTGCGAAAACTCATTTCAGCCAGGATGTGTAAAATGACAGCTGTGCTGTTCATAAGGAAGTGTGGAAAAACACCAATGTTGAAATTTGGAATGAAAATATTAAAAGTTTGCGAAGTTACAAGCATGAGTGGAAACTGCACGACGCACGCTCGTAAAACAGTCATTTTTTGGATTTTTTTTCACCAAATTTGCAACATAGGTTTTTTTAGAGCCCTCCTCATGAACAGTGGCATTGTTGTTTCTTTAATCAGTCCTGAAAGGTGATTCCACGTAGTGACTGCGAAATCACCTTCCGGGACCAAATACTGCAATGACAGTGACTGAATTCATGAGGAGCGTTCCCAATAACCCAGTGTTAAAATTTGGTGCTAAAATTCCCAAAATGCCTGAGATATGCACCAAAGTTGAAAAACATGTTTATGCCATTATACAGCATACGGCATTTCTACAGTTCGAGGATCGGCTTTGAAGAGTGCAGGCGTGTTCCCGGACCTCAAGATCATGCGCCAGGCTCGGAAAAGTATGGGGTGAGGGGTATGAGGAGGTGGGATATACAGAGGTGGTACAGGTGGGAGGAGGGCACCGGCACGTTGAAGGACTGTTTTCTCATTTTACAGGCTAAAAAAAAAAGACAAGCTGGTCAGTTTTCTTCTTTTGCAGGTGTGTTTGGTACACTGTGGTGGGTTCCCAGTGTGCCACCTGCATTTATGAGGAGGGGACAAAGCCAGTAGAGTTGGGCCCCATAATCTGAAAACAGGTAGAGAAATGATACTAAGGGGGATTGGGCACCCCCTCGCATAACAGAAATTGGGGGATGGGGACATTATGCCAATGAGGAGTGGGCTTCCCCATCAGAAAATTGAACTGAGAAGGTGGGGACTGAAGCCAATGGGGATTGGGCCTCCCATCGGCAAAGAAAGACTGTTTGGGGGATGCATGATGCTGAGGGGGACTGGGCACCCCCTCAGCACACAACAAATGGGGAGGTACATGATGCCAGATGGGGAGAGGGCTCCCCCGTCGGCAAATGATTTGGGTGTTGGCATGCCGACATCAGCGCCGCTATGTTCACGAATATTACACCAGGCAAGTACCACCCTACAATGATGGTCCACTCCCTCATTGCTGCGGAATTGCTGATGCTGCAATGACAAGCTGGCCCCTCGTTGCAGTGGCCAAATCGTTTCAAGTTGGTGGCACTTCTGCAGAACCAGTGTCATCAGGACACTGGGCCTGTATTGGGAGCACAACCATCAAGCCGACAAATGCAGTGCTGGCATTGGCCGACATGCTGCCGCACCTTCACAACCCGCTTCTCTCCTAAAGTGCAGCATTTTTAGTCATGTATTATTGCTACATAGCCTCTCAGTTGGGTGCCATGGACAGTTTTTTTCCTGCCTCAGCTTGTTATTTATTTGGCAGTGTTAGCGTCTCAGCAGATTGCACATTCGCCTCTGAGGCCAGAAGATCAGCAGGCTGTGGTTTCTATCCCCACACCAGGCACTTGGTTAAATCCCAGTACTGACACTGTAGTGTACAGTAGCATGAGGGGGGTGCTGCACTCCTGAGGTTCCATTTTTCGGATGAGACATTAAAACTGAGGTCTCATCTGCCTGTTCCGGTGGTTGTTTAGGTGGACATTAAAGATCCCATGACACTCCTCAAAAAGAGTAGGGGAATTTTATTGGGGAAAAGGGAGTTAAATTCAAAAACATATACATTTTCCATATATACAATATTTACATCGCCTTTCTGAGTAAACCAATACAAATCTCAACATTACTGCCCAAACTCTCTTCTTACAAATTCAATAAACTTTCCCTATCTGCATATTCCTTTGATTTGCGAAGAAGGTGATTTGTCATCAGTCCTTCATGACCCCACTCCCTTTTTTTTTTCTTTTACATGGCCAAAATCTCCTCACATGATTTTCATAATGCATGCAACTTTGAACATGAAACAGATTTTGTATCCAAAACATACACCTGCTATAGGGAAATACATATGTTTTTTAAAAGTACTTCTGGCAGAACCGCTTGTTGCTGAAGAACCCATTTACACCAGGTTTGCCATATATAATATTTAATCATGGCAAAAATTATCAGAAGAGTACCTTTATCAAATATTTGCCATGTATTCCCACAGTTGGCAAAAACAACCTCTGAGTATATAGGATCTCCCCACATCACAGATTTCCATTTTTTTTGCTGTTTTGTCTCATACCTCCTGGGCATATGGGCATTCCAAAAACAAATGCTTTGTGTTTCTAATTCTATTAGGCATGTAGTTCTAGGAGAATAGCATTCTGAAACCTGCTTATGTTTGCTATTGCTTTTTACATTTAACCTCCCGTGAATACTCAACCATAGTACACCCCAGACAAAAACTGGCATTCTAGTATTTGTGGGCTGTGATGAGGCTTCCTGATTTTGTTGTACAAGGCAATCAGGAATATTTAATGTTTCCTGTCTAGTAGCATTTATTATAGTATCATATATAGTTTTCCTAGACCTTCCAGTGTTCGAAGGAATAGGAACCTTCCATCTAATTAATTTTTAAAACATATTCTTAACATATGTTGGAATGATCTGTGTTCTTGATAACATTTTGCCTTTGTGCATTACCCAAGCTTGTACTCCTATTTCTTTACATTCCTTAACTGCTTCTAACCATAACTTCCCAGCCAGATTCTGGGATAGAAACACATTATAAAATAAAAAAAAATACTATAATAAAAGGCCACCTGATTAACCATGCCTACCCCACCATCTTTTACTGACCTATAAGTGGTTTCCCATTTTATGGGGTTAAGCCTATTTCCCCATAAAGCTTGAAAAAAAAACACTCAAGAGTCTAGTCTCGCACTGTGGTGGGGGTGGGATAAGGTAGCTGATATACAAAAAATAGGTATCAGTAAATTCTTAATTAGTAATACCCTCTTCTGTTTGGCAATTTGCCTATGTCTCCAACATTCTGACATACCTTCTGCTTGTTTTAACTTATTTTCCCAGTTCATAAGGACCAAATCTCCATGTCCAAACTAAATCCCTAGAATCTAGATGGGACCATTAGTTATTTTTATAGACACGTAAGTACCATCTTTACTGCCAGTCCACAAATTCACTCCAATGCTTTTGTCCATGTTTATTTTGGACCCTGAAACCTTAGAGTAGGCTCCCAATAGGTCTATTATTGTTTCTTCTTCCATAGACTCCCCTATAATAATCAGCACATCATGGGCACATGCTGAAGTCTTGATCAGTTCCCTTCCCTGTGTCAGTCGGATGCTGTTGATTCTATCAGTCATTGTATATTACATAAAAATGGATCTATGCAATATATATAGAAAAGTGGGCTACGGGGCAACCCTGTATGACACCCTTCTTTAAACAAACTGTGTTCCCTACCCACCCATTTACTCTTGGTGTTATTAATGCTGAATCATGCATACTTTTAATCCACTGTATAAAAGTGCCAGTTAGTGTTCTAATACTTTAAGCAAAAAAACAATGTGATATTGAATTAAAGGCCTTTTGTTGGTCCAGACTCAAGACTATCTCTGTCTCTGTGCCTACCTGATATATTTGAAAAAGTTCCCTTAGTATGATCAAATTATCCTGTATACCCCTTTGGGGGATGGAACATGTTTGCGCAGTGCATATCAGTTGTTCTGAAACTTGACCCAATCCTTTGCCCAAAGTCCTACAGAGAATCTTACAATCTGTGTAGAGTAGGCTGATAGGCCTCCAGTTGCTCAGCTGTTCTTCATTACCATTTTGTGTAAAAAAAATAAGGTGTGCTTGTGGCATTGTTTCTGATATCTTGTTTTGTCTTAAGATCTCATTATAAAGATTGACCAGTTCTGGAATGAGATGTGTGGCAGTGTTTTTAGAATTCTGTAGTTAAACCGTCACCCCCTGGTGTGGTATTATTTTTTAATGCTGCAAGTATCATTCTAACCTCTTCTGCTGTTACAGTTTTTGTTAGTATCTGTCTTTTTATATCTGTCAATTTCACAATTTCTATCTCATCCAATTATTGACTACTATTATCTGTATCAGAAGATGTACTGAAAAGGTGTTTAACTGTTTTGTTAATTATTGCTAGTATTCCAGACTGGTCTGTCTTTATCCGTCTTTGTTCAGCTATCAATTTTGAGATTAACTTCTTTTCTACCCATTTTTTGACAGGCTTTAAACACATCAAAAGTATGTTTCTTGCATTCTGTTCCAAAACGCACCTCCTGCTGTATGGTTTTTACTCTGTTATACTGTATTGTATATATAGGGTAGGGTATTCAGAAATGCACCAAAGGCAGGTGTAAGTTCGGTGCAGTGCAAATCAGATGCACCATGGCACAGTGGGTGCCATATTCAGAAGCTGCGCCAGCGCAAGTAGGCTGAATATGGCACAGCTGCACCATGGTGCAACCAGAGATGCACCAGCACAACCATGGAAGCACTGAGCAAACCAGCACACAAACACGGGGGGGTCAGCACACAGACAAGAGGCCCAGTGACACAGCCAGAAAGCACAGTAATAATGTGCACAGGACCCCACCAGCAGGGCACACCAGTGCACTTACAGGCACAGAGCAGGAGGGAAGAATGCTCAACATGTGATAGAGCACAGCAACCAGAGACAGTCCACTGGCATTGGACAGGAGCATGCCCCAGAACTGCACCCCAGAACACAATGGCGGCACGGCCAGCAGGTGATCAGAGGGGACAATGAGCAATGCAAGGATGCCAACGGTACCCCCCCAGCCTACCAGCCAGCTGGCCGTGGCCACAACCACACTGCAAAGAATGTCCTCCCCATATCCCTGGAGCCAAACATACCCATGCCCCACATGCTCACAGGCAGCCCACACACCAGCAGGGAATGAGCCAGGACCCAGGCAGAGGGCCAGACCCCATGGGACTGGGACCCCAATAGGGGATGCAGATGACCCCACCCCAGCGTGTGGGCCTGTCCACAGGAAGGACCATGATGGTGTGCTACCACCGTGCTCACACCTGCCTCCAACCCCTGACTGCAGCCCCATGGTGACCTTGTAGGCACAGAGAACACCCACCAAATCCAGGTGATGGCCCCCACCAAGTGTCACAACACTGTACACAGCAGGGAACCACAGCAGCACCACACGGCCCCCCTCACCCCTGCACAAACACAATGGACCAACACCTGATCCCTGCAGTATGGCTCCACACACTACCTGCAAATCAGACATGGACACAGGCATGTAGCAGAAAAACACTTTATAAAGTGACAAAGAGCAGTACAAAACAATGCAACAGCGGGTCAGGGACAGGGGAGGTACAATGAAGGATAGCGACATGTAACGGGCTGTACAACAGGCTGGGGAACTGTAGGGGAACAGGTGCAGCAAGGTCATAGGGGGCTATCTACAGGGCTCCTCAATGGTGTCCACGTCCTGACGTGCTACCACACCTCCACCCTCTCTGGTTGGTTGCCATTATCCAGTGAATGGAGACTACCACATCCAGCACCCTCCACACAACCAACATAATCTGCCACAGGAGCCTGGTCTTTGCCTGCTGAGGCCTATGAGTAGCTTGCCTTCTGGACACCTATGGTATGGAACAAGACAGGCAATCAGTGCAGTGGCCTAGGAACAGAAGCCCACCCACAGTGTGCATTGGACAGTGGCAGCACACACCCCTGGAGAGCCCAGAATAGACCCCAGCGGGGGAGTCAACACCAGCCAACAACACGGCACACCACGGTGGTGCAGAGAGGCAGATGTTGCTGCACAGTGGCCACAGGACCTCACAGAGATGTTCACATGGTGCTCAGCAACAGTAGCACTGCAGCACAACTGGTGGCATCCATGCACATGCCCACCCCACCAACGGCTGGTACACAGGGCCAACAGATGGGCCACAGTAGCATGCACAATGGACTGTGCGACACACAAAACAGTCCAGACACATGGCACAGGTGGCCATGGCTGTACCCTATCCCCACCGCTACCCCACAGGTACATTGAGAAAGTCCATAACATAGCTTACCTGTCCCCTGCTGTGCAGCTGGCATTGGCTGTCCAGCATTAGGGCCCCCCACTCTGTTTACCTCTGCTGCTGCCCTGGCCCACCTGTGGTCTTCTGGCCCTGGGAACAGAAAGAAGAGATGTGGATATCAGTACACAGTCATGCTTGTAGGGCCCCCAACCCCCACCATGCAGCCTGCTGTGCACTGGGCATGCCCCTGTGTGTCCTGAGACCCACACAGCTGCAACACATGCAGTAGCCAAGCATGATGCACTGTGCATGCCAGAACGACATAGTACCCCGCTGTAGGCCATGCCAAGCAGCCATGCTAACACTACAGTCCTGTGCCTGGGCATACATGCAACATGCGCACACCTGGCTGTAGCACTGAACTATGCTGGACACGGGACTGCATCCTCCACAGGCAGTCGTGTGCCCTCCGTCGCAGGTCCCCATACCTGTGCCCGCACTGTTCAGGCATGCATGGCACACCTGTCCTCCTCTCCAGGGCCCCTGACACACTGTGCCACACCTGGCCCCAGGCCTGCTGTAGGGGCACCTAGCCAAACAGTTACCCATCATAGAGCTGAACAACGGCCACGAGGTTGATGAGCTCCACCTGACTCCAGTTCACAGCTCTCCTGGCATTCCTCTGTGCCATGGACAGCAGCCATAGTGGTACAGAAAATGGCATTGAACAGTGCATGTCTGCCACATGTGCAGGATGTGTGATATACTGCACATGACCACTATTGCACAGCACATGGATGCGCACCAAGGTTTGCAGTGCAGGACGATTGGGCAATGATGGGCATGCGCATCACACTGGGGCCTAGTGGGGTCTTGTAGATGACCCATGGGTAACAGGTCATCACTCAGCGTGCAGTGTGCAGTTGCATGTAAGTGGGCATTGCCAGCATGCGCGAGCATGTGCAATGCAGTTACATCGCACTGACATCACGTGTCATGTGATTGTACTGTGCTATGTGCCATGCACATGTGCAATGCAGGCATGCACACCGCACATGCACAAGTATTGCACCGCAGGGCTGCTCTGGCACAACACAATTGCGCAAAATTTGCGCTGTTCAATGATGGTATGCAAATCACCTCATGAGCCAATGCATGGCGCAGTGGGGAGCATTAGCATATCATTACAATTGCACCCGCCCTATCTTGCATGCCTTTGAGCCATATAAGCGCCACTGAACAGCACATGCCACAACCATTCAGGTAGGTGACAGGCAACATGGAGGTACAGAGGCCTGGCGCAACACCACAACTGAAAGCTGTAATGTGCAGTGCTGCCACTAAGCAATACTGCTGTTGTCTCCCACAGGTGGCAGAATGTCAGAGAATGAGGCTGAAGAGGGACAGGGGCCTGCACACAAGCGCAGGCCCAACTTTACAGCTGCAGAGACCACTGCGCTATATGACGCATACATGAACAGGGAGACATTTCTCAGTGGTGCTATGGGCACACCTCAGAAGTGTGCTGTGGGCTGGGAGGAGGTGGCACACTATATGAATGCCCAAGGACAGCAATAACGCACACCCCAAGAGTGCAAAAGAAGACTGGCACCGACAGGAGGTGCATAAAGGAAAAGATTGTGGCTATATGGGCGACCAGAGGTGGGACAGCAGCAGTGCCTCTGCTGACAGCCTCGGAGTAGCTGGTGGCATCCAGCATCAGCCAAGCATTGGTGGAGGGTGTGGCTGGCAGTGGGTTCCAGACCAGTGGTAGCCCCTCACTGCATGGTAAGTATGAGTGGCCTTGTGCATGTGCAGTGCGGGTGCGCCTGATGCCATGCCAGCGGCTGCATGCATGTGTATCTGCAGACACACAGTGCTGTGCAATGTCGAGGAGTCAATGTCTGCATGCGGAGGGCCATGGTTGGGAGGCCATGGGTAATGCGTCACCACTAACCCTCTGTTTTTATCTTGCAGCACCAGCCTGCCTCCATGCGGGAAATGGGGAGGAGGTGGACACTGACATGAATGCCCACCCATCAACATTTATGGGCACCTGGAGCTGGGACAGGCCCTGTCCTGGTGGTGTGGGGCATGGTGACATGCTGGACATGGTGTCTGATGATGCCCTTGCTGGGTTCCTAGCCGATGACAGCCTGGAGGTGCTATGTGCTGAGACCCAGCTAGGGTTGTCAGACACTGATGATGATGTCACTTTGATTATGGACAGCATAGGGGTGGTGGTGGCAGACACATCGCTACCCACTATACAGCCAACACTGGTGCCCAGCACTGCTCCCGCAGCTCCACGGCCAACACCCAGCCATGCCAGGCCTGTGGTGTGTGGCGCCACCACTGTGTCTGTAGGTGGAGGTGCTGTTGTTACAGCCAAGGTGCTGGGCACTGCTCAGCAGATGGTGGGGCAGTGGTGGCAGGATGCAGGTGACAATGGGCAGTGAGGCACGGTGCACACTGCCAGTGCACCAGATACAAGCGTACCCCTGTACGGCCCACTGTGCAGTGTCCACCTGAGCAGGAGGCTGTGCAGCATGCCATGATACCCCCTGCAGTTCAACAGGCAGCCCAGGTGGTCCAGGATGCTGAGCAGCTGGCAGAGCACACCCAGTTACTGTGGAGAACCAGGTCATTGAGATGCGCGCACTGTGGGCTGAGGTGCGTCAGATGGCCAAGCAGCAGGACAGAGGCAATGTGTGGCTTACTGATGAGCTCAGACAGATGCGGGAGGCCATGACCATGGCTTTGGACTGCATGACCGGTGCCATTGCGACTGGGCTGACATCGGTAGTGGCCACTGGGCTCGGACCTGCACAGAGGACCCCTCACAGTGCACTGTCCACCCGAATCCCGGCATCTGGCTACCCCTGCAAGGCAGACAAGGGGTCAGACATTAGCATCCAAGACACCGGGCAAGCCTGTTTGGCCACCTCTACACCTTGTGAGCCCACGGTCATGGTCCCTGCGTCAATCCTGGGGCATCTGACACATCCCCATCCGTGTCCGTTGCGATGCGCAGCATACATCTACTGATCAGCCATGGCACAGCCACCCATGTGGCCATGGCGGCCGTGAGAATATGAGGTTGTAGTGCCGTGGATGCTGCCCTGCCATCTGCTACTGTTGCCACACGCACACATGGGTGATGCTGGTGCAACATGCATATGGTGGTGCACCTGTCTGTTGTGCCACATGACCCTGTGTGTGTGGACCATGCTGCTGAGATGTGTGGCATGGAGGTGATGAGGGCTGCTCTGCACCGGTGGTGCCTGTGCACCAGTGCCATGCTCCTGATCCATGCCATGTCCCACATGTGTGTGTGTGTGTGTGTCTCTTCATGCACATGCTAGTGCTGCATATGTGTGTGTGCATGCACCAGTGTGCCAGTGGCTCTGCCATTTGTTGTGCGCACCTGTGTTTGCCTGCTTTCCACCGTGCACACTCCTGCCACAGTACTGAGTGCTGCCTTGTGAGGCCCATGTTAGTGTGTTTCTACACTTACCTGTGTTGTCCAAAATGCTCCCTTGCTATTGTGTTCCAGTGGCGCTGTGCCTCTTGTACCACTCAAGGGTCCCTCTTTCCAAGGGGTGGCTTCCCACCACCCTCTGGTCCATCATCACCATCATCCCTACCACTGTCACCGTCCTCAGCCTCAGTGACTATTCCATAGTCAATGGCCATGTTGTGCAGGATGCGGCAGGCCAGGACTATGCCACAGGCTTTTGATGGGCTGTATTGTAGGGCACTGTCTGACCTGTCTAGGCGATGGAATTTTGCCTTTAGCATGCCAAAGACACACTCAATGCTATTCTGCATGCTGGAATGTGCCTCATTATATCTGGCTTCCGTGGGGGATGACGGTCTCCGTTAGGTGGTGAGCAGCCATGTCTTTAGGGGTATCTGATGTTGCTTGTGTGGGAGAAGACATATGGTTAACCCAACACTGTGCTGTGCTGCCCTGCTTGCTCCCTCAGGGCAACAGCCTGCCAGCCCCACTGCCATTCCCTCCCCCCCCGCTGTGGATCCCAGACACACTAGCAAATGTCCTACTCCCCAACGGGTGGCCTGTGGGGATGTCTCCCCGCTCAAACCTGTGGCACAAAGCAGAGCTATGCCATATGAAGGCATCATGTGTACTCCCGGGGTGTGTGGTGCAGACATTGATGATGCACCCTGTGGCATCGCACATCACCTGGCAGTTGATGGAGGAGTACTCCTTCCAGTTGATGTACAGTACACCTGGCCCTCTGGGCCAGGTGGTGTGTGGATGCTGATGCCAATGTGAGTGCAGTCAATGGCCCCGATCACACCTGCCATGTGTGCCACCCAGTAGAACTTCTGCATGTTTGCTGTACACTCTGCCTGTGTGCTGGGGAACTGTATGAACTCTGAAGCATGTGGCAGCAGAGTATTGAGGAACTGGGTAAGGAGGCTAGATGTGGCCAACTGGGAGATACCCACAGTATCCACCGTAGGTCTTTGAAAGGTGCCTGTGGCAAGCAAGCACATCATGGTGGTCATGTTGGTCTCCACTGACATGGCATGGTATGGCTACGTCTGGTGGGTGCCTGCATCTCATTACTGCACAGCTCACAGAGCTGCTTCAGAACAATCCTGTTCAGGTGGTACTGGCCCACTATCTCAGTGTCACTGAAGTTCTCGAATGTGATCCTGGCATGGTACCACCTATATGCTGGGCATACTGCCGCTGGGCCCTTCGTCAACCATGCTGGTATTCCTCCTGCCTCCTCACACCCCTCATTATGGCGTCCATTAGAAATGGGCCACTGTCCATCTCTTGCTCACTGTGTCTCTCTCTCTGGCTGCCTGTGACACCCTGTCCCTCTATCCGTTGGTCTGTCTGTGTCTGTTTCTCTATCCCTCTCTATTAGCCTCTCTCTCTCTCTCTCTCTAACTCACTCTCTCACTCCCTCTCTTTCTGGGCACAATGTTGCGCATCTGCTGTCTGTGTTTTTGAACCTGTTTTTATGGGCTCAGGTCTGCCTGGCGCAACTTGGGGTTTGCTCCACACTTGTGCCTTGCTGTCCGGTTGAATATGCCATTGCGCCACATATTCATGGGCACGCCCCCTGCACTTGCGCCACATACATTATAGTTGTGCATTGGAGCAATGGGATTTGTGCTGTGCTGTGGGTTGCTTTGAATATCGTTCGTCGGTGCAACTCTGGACTTGCACCAGTGCAACTCGGTTGCGCCATGCGCAAGTGCTCTGAATATCTCACCCATATTGTTTTTTATATTCACAGTTTGTTTACTATAATCCAATTTCAATGATTCAGACCTTGATATCAATGCGTGAAGCTGTTTCATTAATTCCAAATTATCTAGATATGATTTTAAAAATTTCCTTCCTGCCATTTTCTGAAATGATTTAAAATCCTCTTTTGAATCTTCCCACCATCCTACTGTTGATTCATACATACATTGGACCGACAGTCTTGCGCCCATACTTTTTCCCATTCTTTTTGTACTTCCTTTTCCTTCAGTGAAGCTGCATTTAGTTTCCAAAGGCTTTTGTTACATCTGGAGACATCCTCCCATGCCACTTTTATCTCTAATGCTCAATGGTCTGAAAAGAACATATCTTTGGTATCTATATTGTGGCTTTCCAATACTGTAGATACAAAAAAAATAGTCCATTCGAGTAGCCAATATTCCTCTAAAATATGTACTCCCCCTTCACTGTATTTGCTCCTATAGGCATCTTGTAAATTTGAAGTATGTAAAATATATTTTAGAGTATTTGAATCACAGTAAATTTTACTAGTCTTACCTCCCCTGCCTTTTGTTGACATAGCACAATTAAAATCCCCACACCATACTACCAATCGTGCAGTACGTAAATAGGATTGTACCTCTTTAAACAGTTCTATTCTTTGGGTCTTAATCTGGGGTACATATGTGTTTATCAGTCTCAGTCTTGTAGCCCCAAACTGTATATCTAGTACCAGGGTTCTGCCTGGTTTCAAACCAATTAACTTAGTTACTTTTAGGTGTTTATTTGTAAAAAGCATGCCTAGGCCATCACAAGTATCTGTCCATTGTGACCAGAAAGTTGCCCCTTTCCTCCATAATTTGGTTGCTTGGGCAATGTCATAAAAAGTTTTCAGCCTAGTATCTTGAATACAAATAATATCTGCTGTGCTTGATGCTAGTTCAGTCAGGATAGTCATCCATCTATTCCCATTTTTACATTCGCTTGCACACATGCACAAGGAATGTCTTGCAACAGTACAACTTTTGGAGGTGTGTGACCCTCCTCCCGAATCTAGTGCTCAGTGTAGCAGGCATGACCCTGCCAGACCAATACATGCTGAGCTGTGTATGACAGCAGTTCGGCTGTGTTGGTCTTCACTTCAAAGAAAAGGTCCGCCACATTCAGCGGTGGTAGCATGTATGCAATTTGTATACTGATCAGCTGAACTGCTGTCATGCACAGCTTGGCATTAAAAAAAAACCTTCTGCTTCCTCCCTCTGCTAATGTCTTCCCTCTCCCTGTTCTCCCGAGCCCCCACCTTGTGTGCCGAGGGGGGTGTCCAATCCTCGGCTCCTGCACCCCCAGCCCACTGTGGCCTACAGAGTGCCCAATCCCTCATGGCTGCAGCCCCAAAAAAAAACAACCAGTTGACACGCTGGGAGCCCACCCCAGCATGCTCATGCCCCCAACAAACACTGTATGGTCGGTGGGGTGCCCAGTTCCCACCAGCTCCAGTCTCCCCCAGCAAACACTTAGGTGGCACTCTGGGAGCCCACCCTGGAATGCCAGCAGCATACGTTTTTTTTGTCCCTCGCCCCCACCTGCCAACCCGCGCCCACCCTCTGTGCTCCCACCTCTACACACACACACCCCACACCTAGGTGGCATGCTGGGAGCCCACCCCAGTGTGCCAAAAGCCTCCATTTTCTTATTTTTATTTAATCCTGTAAAACAAGAAAACAGTCCCTCTGTGAATCCTTGCCCCCTCAACCCGCACCCACCTCCCTACACCCTCCCTTACCCCATACCTATCTCCGGAGCCTGGTGAGATGATCTTTGGTGGACCAGAAACGTCTGCACTCTTCAAAGCCGACCACGAACTGAAGAAATTCCGGAAAGCTGTATAATGGCATAAATAGGGTTTTTTCAACTTTGGTGCATATCTCAACCACTTTTGGGAATATTGGCACCACATTTTCAACATGGGGTTATTGTGACCCCTCCTCATCAAGTTTTGTGGTCACTGCACAGAATCGCCTTTTGAGACTGATTAATGAAACAACAGTGTTGGTGTTAATGAGGTGGGCTCTCAAAAAGTCTATGTTGCAAATTCAGCGAATGAATTCCCAAAATGACTGTTTTAGAGCATTACGGTTTCCTCAGCACACATAAGTTTGCAAATTTGAAATATTTTCACTCCAGTATTTCAACATAGGCATATTTCCACACCTCCTTATGAACAGTGCAACTGTCAATTTTCACATCTTGGCCAAATGTGTTTTGCCCTTCTGGCACAAAATAGCGTGGTCACTGCTGGAAATCAGAGTTTGCTACAGAGTAAGACAATCACAGTGACACTGTTCATGAGCAGATGTCCTAAAATGCCTATGTTGAAAGTCTGGTGGCAAAGGCCCATAAAATGGCTGTGTTACAAGTGTGTGTTGCACAGTTTCTAAGCACACTCATAAGTTTGTGAATTTATAATATTTTCACTCCAAATTTTGAACATTGCCATTTTCTCACACTTCCTTATGACCAGTACAGCTGTCATTTTCCACATCCTGGCCTAAATGCGTTTTCGCACATGCGGCATGCAATAGCAAGCATGGCAGCTGTGGGAAATCATGTTCGGTACAGAGTAAGAAAATCATAGTGACACTATTCATGAGCAGACATCCTAAAATGCCTATGTTGAAAATCTGGTGCAAAAATTCCACAAAATGATTGTTTCATGAGCATGTGTTAGAGTTTCCACACGATCGAATTCACAAATTTGTCATATTTTACTCCAGATTTTCAACACTTGCATTTTCCCATAACCCTTATGAACAGTACAGCTGTCATTTTTCACATCTCAGCTAAAATCTGTTTTCACACTTCCATCGCAGAATAGCGGTCACTGTGGGAAATCAAGGTTCTGTACACAGTAAGAAAATCATAGTGGCACTGTTCATTACCAGAGGTGACAAAATGTCTATGTTGAAAATTTGGTGAAATAATTCCACTGAATGACTGTGTTACAAGTGCAGGTTGCGCAGTTTCCTCACAGGCTCGTACCCTTGAGCACAACCAGGGTGTTAGGGTTCCTAAGACAGACACTTAAGAAATATGAGGGTGAAATGTTACTCATATGCAAGAGGAGTTGCAGAGAGGTACTCTGTTGGGATATGGATGCTGAAAGGACATGGGGGAGGACTGCACAAATGCAAAACATCAATGCAAAGACCAGTAAGTGAATGTTCAATATTGACAAATGCTTGTTTATGCTGTTACAGTTCAATGATACAATCTGTAAAGAAGACATGAACATTATAAAATGGGAGCCACCCTGACATGCTGCATGTTACTTATTTAAATCTTGTATTCCATTCCTTTTACCTTATCTCCTTTTCTCCGTCTTCTCTTCCTAAGGAGTGATCCATGGTTGAAGAAGAAATTGATAAGGAGTCTGACTCTATCTTCTTCCTCTGTGTCTCCCCAATTTGTTTCTGTATTGAATGCTTTGTATCTATTCTCTGTCACCATATTCCCTTTCCCGGAAGGATTTTCCTTTCTTTCCCTTTGGTGCCATCTTTATCCCTGCTCTGGTTCTGGGCCTTTTTATTTTTACAAGAGCGAGGCTGTTTCCTGAGAAGTCTGGACTGGGGGCATAGTATACTGGTCCTCTATCTGTCCAGAATCAAATATCTGATTTTCTAGCTGTTATGAAAAAGGTTCCTGATCATTTTGTTCCTCTAAATTGTTAGCTTGCTCTGTGGACAAGAGGGGAGGAGGGGTAGCCATATGGGGGGGTTACCTGTGTCTCTTCTTAGCTGGGGTGTCACAGTCTCCTACCTCTTTTTCTCTGCCTCCTTGTATCTTGCTAGTTCCTGGATTTTCTACCCTCACACTTGATCTGTCTGACTCTGCCTCCTCTTTCCTTGTCTCTTCTTTTTTTCTCCAAATTGGCTGCATTTTAATTTCTGAGGCTTGTGCACACCCTTTTTTCTGGGCCTGTGTTATTAGGGCTTCGTGAGGAGAACTTTCTGTTGTATTGTGAGATGCCCATGGACACCTCACACATGAATGGCCCTTTTCCTCACATAAATTACAATAAAATAAATTTATGCAAGTGGCTGCCAAGTGATCGGTCTCCAAACAAAGTGTACATCTTGGTGTATCACCAGCATTACTTAGATGTAACCGAGAACTACATTTATGACATGATTTAGGTTGCCCAGGGTAGAACAAGGAACCTCTGTCTCGACCTAGAAAGAAACAGCTTGGTAAATGAATGATACCATTGTTTGACATAAAAAGTTTGCATGTGACCCTATGACCCCCTATCCACAATTGTTCTGAGTTCATTATAGGAGTTGGATCTTCTAGTACTTCACATCTCTTTTTCAGCCAAAATACAGTATCTGATATGTTAACGCCTTCATTTTTGAACAGAATAGTTATTTTCCAAACTACAGGTTTTGTGATTGGCATTGCCAAAATGGTGTCCATGTGGGTGAGTCCTTCAGAGAGTTATATTTTACACAAAATCTATCCAAACATTGTACTGTTTTGAAGCTAATGCCATAACATAGGTTTGTAAAATTTCTGCTGTGCTGGATCCTGTAGTTTCTGTATCCCAGTGACAATAGACAAGTTTGTGCCCTCTTTTTTTGTCTGCAGGAACTGTTTGCTCTCTGTAACCTGCACCTTTCAGACTCATACTAGTATTCAGTATTTGCCCAGTGCTACCTTGTATACTTGATCTTGAGGTAGATGGCACCGGCTCATTTATTTGCTGGGTTTGATTCATATTTCTATTACCTGCAGCGTTTAATACTTCACCTTCTTGGAACCCATGGCTTTCCCCAATTTTGCTGTCTTTTTGCAGGTCCCCATTAGTTTTGCAAGTGATTACAGTCTTTTCTGAATAGTTCTCTTTTTTAGGGGAATAAATCAGTTTACCTGTAGGGGTGACTTCTACCTCCTCGAACTGAGCCACTGCAGGATCTGCAGGATCCAGCATCCAAGTTCCCTCTATGTTCTCTCTACCCAACCTGCTCCTTGCAATGCCACGGTGGCCATCCATTCTGGGTTATTAGGTTCTATAGATCATGATTTGTCTCTTCTTCTTGCTGTTAATCCCAGCATTTTCCTTTTTCGGTAGACCTTGCACATTTTCCTCCTCGCTGCCACATGCAGCCTTGTTTGACTGTTCTGCACAGTTGGTTGCAGTTTCTGGAGTTCCTGTTCCCTGCAAACTCTGCAGATCTGGTTTTATTGCAGCATGTAATAATTCAGTAGTGATGTAATATTTCTCCTTCTTGTTGGCTATCTGCTACAACAAATCTATTTTCTTTTTGTCCAGCACTCATCTCAAGACTTTCTCATCAATTGCAGAATCCTCTTCCATCGATGATGGTATCTCAGAGCCATTCTGTGGTGAGTGTTCTTGTGCTTCTTTTTCTACATTTTCTTCAACATTTCCTTGTAGTGCCGCATCTGTGTGCACATCGATTTCCATGGCAATAACAGAATCTTGCAAGATTGTGCCACTTTGCTCTCCTTCTACATCAGTGCCTGAGCTCTTCATGGATCCAGGCAACTCTTGAATTGAATTTTCAACAACTGTCTCTAAATTTGGCAAGACTAAAGAGGAGACCTGCTCCTCAGCCTCCAACACCTCCTTCTCCACCACTGGAACACTGCGAGTAGCCATCTTGCCGACGGCCAGCAACTCCCCCACTGGAGAGTAGAGAAATTTCCCTGGTGTCCTGGCTAAAATTCCCCCCACTCACTAAAAATACCACCAACAGCTTAATCTGGTTCAATTTCAGTTGGTTGCCATCTGTATCCCCCCCTCTCCCTCCCAGGTCACCCCTGAAAAAGGGACTTCTAGTCTCAGTGGGCATATCCGGTCAACAAAATTCAATAAATAAATAAATACATTTTTCAGCTGGGAAAATGGCATGATTACAGCAGCCAGCATTATGGCACTGGCACTGTCTGCTTTTGACTCCTATATATCACTTAGAGGTGTTGGTGGGACACTGTCTAATTTGGTTAGCAAACAATCTCTCCAATACTCAGTGTCTTCCCCTGCAGAAAGGACAGCTTCAATGTTACCCTTAAAGCAGTGATCTAGCAGTGCAGCCCACCCATGGTTTTCATTCTGAAACGTGGCATTTATTCTCTCATCAGTTGACAGTTTGAGACATACTGTAAGTCATCTTTTAGCATAACAGCGGTGCTGTCTTCTTTGACTGAAAGTCTTTGTTGATGTCATCCAGGAAAATGAGAAGAAATCTTATTTGAGGTGCAGTTTGACTCAGAGTTGCACTATCTGCACTGACATCATGTGTGGCTGCCTCAAATGGCTCCAGTAAGGAGACCAAAGATTCAGCCACACTCCAACTGCTGTAACTGTGCGTGATGTCTACTTTACCTATTTGATGCCACATGGTTTAGTCATGTACAGCTCTTTTCTGTTCAAGAATCCCTTCCAACATGTGAAATGTTGAATATCAGTGAGTTGGAACTTGCTGCTTTAATTTATGCAGTGGTAAGTTGTTTGACCTCTGCAGCCCCTTCAACATTTTTTCATGGAGCGGCTGAAATGACCACATATTTTTCTTGCAAGACCTAATAGGTTTTCAACATTTCTGTTTCTATTTAGGAAATAGTGGATGAGAAGATTTAAACATGAAATGTATGTGTTGGCAGCTGCCAACTCTAATAGTTTTTACTATGTTAGCACCATTATCTGAAACTATTAACAAAGGAGATAGCAAATACAGGGTGA
This sequence comes from Neoceratodus forsteri, assembly GCA_016271365.2. NCBI lineage: Eukaryota > Metazoa > Chordata > Ceratodontiformes > Ceratodontidae > Neoceratodus > Neoceratodus forsteri. The sequence continues at coordinate 757,243,900 of CM057455.1, read as the reverse complement.
GCCATTTCTAAATTGTTTCTGCATCTCCTGTAAAATATTGATTACAGTGTGATTTTCATCAAAGGTGGTGATGCATACTACAGCCTGCTTCCTGCTGACTACAGTAAACCTGGAATTATTACTTTCTAACAGAAAACTAGCCCAATGAGCTGCAACACTAATGCAATCAATTGTTTCATTCTTGGTCCAAATATTTGTCATTATCTAAGCCTGCTTCACTTCAGAGTGTTTTAATTTCTTAATGGCATCAGTACACATCAAGCCATACAACTGTGGAACTGCTTTTTTGGAAAAATATTTTTGACAGGGACAGTGTACTATGGTTCAGTCTGGTGCATGAACGTCAGAAAACCTTTTTGGGCAACACAAGAAAAAGGGAGTTGGCAATTGCCCAACAACTCCGCAATGACTCAATGTAAGTGCTGGTATGCTGGATGCTTGTGGGTGAATTTTGATGTCCTTGCAACACTTTTTTTAATGCTAGTTGATGAGATGTTTTTGAGTTTTTTTGAGAATGTAGTTTTCATGCCTTTCTCACAGGAAGTGCCACTATGAGATTTTCCATTACCCAATGAGGTCAGAAAACAATGTATGTTTGTCTCAGAAGACTGCAAGGACTCATCCACTGATTCAATGTCACTTACTGCTTCAGGTTCATTATTACTATGGTCACCTTCACCACTGTCCATACCAACCACACTGCCCTCTTCTACCCTGCCTCACTCAATTGGGCATTTTGCCTTTGCTTGTTGCACCATTAATGATGTGCCAAACTGTGTCCCCCTGCCATGACTGATGCTAATTCTGCACAGACTGTATACAGCACGAGAGTTGTTTTCAGGGTCAATACAGAATAAATTCAGCACTACAGATTTACCTTTATACCTTTGTGCAGTGGTACCTAGCACTATTCTTTGTGCATGCAAGTGAATTTGATGAAACCCTGCACTGCTACCCCCTTTTTCATGTATTTAAGAACTGTTACTGTTATTATTACTTTCAGAATGTTATTTTGTTCTGCACTTACCTCTCATGCCTTGCAGAAGCATCATGTCCTATATAAACTACAGATCTCATCATCATCTGCACCATTAGAATCAGAAGAATTAAAAGTGCCATTATGTGGATTTATCCAGGGTGTGCCCCTCAACCATTACACCACCGGGTTACTCTGCTGAACATACCCTGGCTATCCATTTCCAGTTCCCACCACCTACACTAGCATTATGTGCTTTAGCATCTGAACTTCCATTTAAGGAGGATACCTTCTTATGTGCTGCTTCAGCAGTTAGAACTATCCTGGCACATGTGGCAAAACGTTCATAACCTCTATGAGTAACTACAGTCTTTTGTTTCTGAAATTCTACCATTCTTTCATTGCAAACATGCTTTTTCTTCCAGGACATTAAGTGCTGGTCCTGGGGATAGTATTATTATTATAGATGAAGCCGCTTAATGGGGATGGTCTCTTGGAGTGCATTTCATTCCTATTAAGTGACCATCCCATCTAACAAAAGGACAAAATTGGCACCAAAAGTAAAAGTCTCCTAAAGTACCCATAACAACAATGACCACAGACAGCACAATTTTTTTTACAGTAGTACAGTATCAAAAAACCAAAAACAAAAAGGAATTACTATTTTAAAAATAAACTCAATACACATGTCACTGTTTACCAATTCAAGGTTTAAAAAAATCAGGTATATTCTTCTCTGATGGGAGGCAGAGCAGATCTTATAGGTTACAGTTGTTTCAGCTGATTGCAGCATACTCCATTCTTCCACCTGTCTGTTGGGTTGACACCAGGACATAAGTGAGTGTAAATGGAACAGTGCCTCCCTGTTGCTCACTGGCTCAAGTGGTGGATCTTCTTCCAGTGGAGTTAAATCCTCTTCATTTTCCTCCCTTGCCTGTTTCACTGTGGCACATTTTTCTTCGTCAATCAGCACATCAACTGTGGGAACAGCACAGTTCAGATCCACAAACTCTGCAAATTTGGCTGTTGACATAAATTCTGGCATCACAACATCCTCAAGCGCTAATTGGTTGGCTTCTTAGGAACCATCAGGAACTTCAGTGCTAAACCCTTTCTTGAAGCAATTTGCAATTGTGAGCTACTTCACAGTGTTCCAAGACTTTGCTATCATGTAGATGGACTCTAGCAGTGTCACAGCTTTTTGATTGCAGATGCCTGTGCATTGCCTCCCTCATCTGTCACCCCACAATTCAAGTTGCCATCAATGCTTGGTAGTGGCCTTGAGATTCTGTATAACACCCATATCCATTGGCTGAATGGGTCTTGTGGTGTTGGAGGGTAGGGAAATGATTTCTATATGGCAGAACATGCCCACAAGCTCAGGTGAATGAGCTGAACAATTGATCAAAAACAAAAGGATGTTTCGCCTCCTACATGTCAGCTGCCACTCCCACAAGGACAACCATTCAGTGAAGATCCAGCCTGTCATCCAGATATTGGAGGAGGATTGGTAAGCAACAAGCAGAGTTTTTAAATCCTTGGGGAGACAGCATGGACATTTGCCTTTCCCAATGAGTAGGAGTGGATGTTTGTCTGCGCCACTCATGTTTGGACACACCAGGAGAGACACATGGTTGTTTGTTCAAGGTAAAAACCAACTGAGTAAAAAACTCATTCGTAATGATAACCTTTACAAAAAATATGAAATGTACTTCAACACTCAAAGTAATAAATACAATCAAACAACAATACTCAATACAAAAACATAGAAAAAAAAGAACATCAATAACAATTACAAGGTTCCTGTATAGATATCAGGTGTCTTTTTAGATGGGATGTTGATAAGGACTTACCAATCTTTTGCTTATATTCGTGAGGAAGGCTATTCCAACATATCGGAATATAATTACTAAATAAATATTGGGAACATTTTGATTTTACAAGGGGGATAACCATATCCGTAACAACTTAATTTCTCAATGTCAATTCAACACTTCTAAAGGAAAATCTATTCTTTAGATATATAGGGATGGTATCCAGCCCACATTTATAAGCAAACAGCTGTTTGTGCATCATTCTTTTCCTACTTAATGAAAGCCAACCCAATCTTTCATACAATTTGCAATGATGAGTAAGTTTTGGACACCTGAGAATCTGTCTGGCAAGATGATCAACTAGAACATCTAACTTTGTTATTCAATCCCTAGTGGCTCCGTCATATAATACGTCCCTATAATTGATTAAAGGGAAAAACTGCCTCTTAACTATCAAGTCCAATGTCACAGAATCTAAGCAATTTTTGTTCCTAAACAGGAAACCCACCCACTTATTAACCTGAGAGATCAAATTATCTACATGCAAATTTCCTGACCCATAATTATCTAACCAAAATCCTAAATATTTATATTGATTAACTAACTCTGCTTGGCTGCAGCTGACATTGGAGTAGTGGCATAGTCACTCATTCTGTCTCCTATCCTCTTCCAGGTTCTAACCCCAAATAAAAGCCCTTTTCGTTTCCTAGTTCCTCCTTGCTGACACCTTCCACTCAATTTTTTTAATATTTTCTGAGAGAGTTACCTCACAACAAATTAAGTCACCTCATAAGCCCAGACCTTTATCACACAGCAGAGGTTCTTCTGCTTCCTTTTTTCAGAAAGTATCACTTTAAAGTTGTGCCTCTGGCATACAGGGTCTGGCAAAATGCGTGGGGGGGGTCTGATTTTACTGATGAATCATAAAACTGACCTCTTTTGCAAGTTGCTTCTGCCAGATATAGTGGAAGAAAGCAGTACACCATATATTGTTCATCAGAGTCCAGGATCATTCAGGACAGTGGTGGTGTATCTGCATTGCCAAAAGGATCTTTTTTAAATGCCCGCTGATGTCTGTCAGCCCATCCCTAGCCTCACTCTTCTCAAGCTGTTAATTTGATTGCAGCAAATGCACATACACAGTTGGACTACAGGCTGTGTGACTAAGTTTACTGTGCAGTGTGCATGGTGAATCTTGAAATAAAACAAAAATGTTATTCTCTTAGTTTTCTCACTTTTGTCTTGATCTTGACAGATGCTGAAAACAATCCCAAAAGAACTGATGCAGCAATACAATACATCCGACATGGTTTCTTCATTCAGCAACAGCAGCTTATGTTGGCTGACTGCTTTATTGTAACTTGTTATATGCCCGACCTTTTACTGCTGTTAACTGTACTTAAAGGAGAACTCCTGCGTGGCGAATTGCCCCGGTTAGGCTTTTGCAATGAATAAAAATCAAAGTGTCACAGACTCCACTGTCAATCAATATGGCAGGTGTTGCGTGATGCCATCTCATGTTACAGTGTGGCACCACACCACTCACTTGTATTGAGAAGCATACAAGCAAGTGGTGTAGCACCACACTGTAATACGAGATGGCACTGCACAACACCCACCATGTTGACTGACAGTGGAGTTTATGAGCATAAAATAAAGTGTAAACACAATTTTTTATTCATTGTGAAAAGCCTAACTGGGGAGGTGAGGGTTTGGGGGGTGGGTAGTTTCACTATACTGGAGTTCTCCTTTAAAAGGACACTGTCAGCTTTTTTACCAATTTTCTGGACCCCTCTACTGCTTGTGCTCCTTAATACAGCTTTACTGTAATTACTAACATGTTACATGGCATTTGAAATCTATGTTTTTCCAGTAATCAATATTTTCAGCAAAATGAATTTTAGTCGGCCCAGCCTTATGCTGTCCTGTCCCCAATAGAGATCTAGCACTGAATCCTTCCAACTCATGCATGAATGAGGTTCAGCAATTTTATGGCATATAAAATAAATAGCTGACTGTATTAAAGAAAATGTGCTGATTTCAGCAATATAACTAATCTCAGAAACCAAGGGGTATTTCAAACAGAAATCACTACTTGGAAAGTAAAACCAAACACATTAGCACTGGCCATGTGCCAAATTTTCAGAAATACACAGCATATTTTGACTTCACAAGTCCTGCAATGTGCTATATCTCTCTGCTGCTGTAGCATGATTTGTGTTGGTATCTGCTGGGGCAACACAAAATAGATACATCCCTGCAAAGCCTGCCTTCTCAAAGCTGGATCACTGGTTTCAGGCTGCTTGTCAAATATGTAACACTCTCAGAGCAGCAATCAGACTGTCCCCACAGGCAGCAATCAGATTGTCCCCACAATGTTCGATCGAGGATTGCAGGCACTGAAATTGCTGCAGATTGAGCAAACTCCAACTTGTGACATCACTAGAGTTGCCCCTTGCTGTGACATCATATACCTGCTGACTTGATCCCCCTGATCCAGCCACACACTGTCACTAGTCCCACTCTCAACTGCCATCTGGAGACAAGCCCAGCTGTTCTGAACAGCCAGTTTACTATGAATAGCGTGGTGGAGCAACAACCCAGTAGGGAGGCAGTCAGAGCGCAGTGAGCTGGCTTTCCAAGTGTCACTCATCTGGAGCAGGAGTCATCCTCATTTCATGCAGTCTTCATCTTTCCCCAGTTGGAATGGCATGCCTTTAAATTTGTTATTTATTGAAATTTTGAAGCAACCAGCTTCACCCTTCACTGCTCTGCTTCAGATTGACTGTTACTATTTCCCCTTTCAACCCTTCTCTTCCTATTCTACCTCCCATCCTCTCCCTTCCCCTCACAAAACCCTAACTTCACTGTTTCCTCACCATTTCACTATCCAGTATCTAACATTCCCACCCCTCTCATGCTGTCACCCTGTTCCTTTCCTCCAATGCTGGTGTCATTTCCACCATCGCCTACCACCTCACATTCTGTCCCTCCTTAATCACTTAAGCTCCTACTAAACAACACTGCTCCTCAACTCCCTCCAGCAGCCCTCAAATCTTATAAGTCAAGCAATTCACACAAATCTTAAATCACTTTATCTAATAATCATCTTCCTGCTCCTCTCTTCAGGAAATGTCCATCCCAACCCATGACCATATGCTATCACCAATCCTGGACCCTCCCAATCTCTACCACTGACTTCTCATACACTGTTAGCTTACCTAGGGGTCTAAAGTTGCTATACTTAAACATACGTAGCTTGCTGCCCAAATTAGACCTCCTCTAATCCATGGCCACTTCATTGATCCCTGATATCCTAACCCTTTCTGAAACCTGGCTAAACTATAAGATACCTGGCCATGCTATCTCTGTCCTGGGTTATTCCTTGGTCAGGTAAGATCGACCCAGCAGGGTGGGGTGTTGCAATGTACATCTCCTGCCCTGCAATATGCCACCATCCACCTCACTTTCTGCAAAATGCAAGTCCCTGGTCATCAGAGTCTCTTTACCTTTTTCCATTCCCATCTTTGTTGTGGGCATTTACTGTCACCCCAACCTTTCCCTCTCTGTGGCCACCAACCACATTACTACTCTAGTTTCATTCTAGCAAACAGGTGACTTATTCCTTATGGGCGACCTCAATTTTAACTGGTTGTCACTCACTCAAAACAATACATGCAATGCCCTAGATGCCCTGAATTTAACCCAGCTAAACAACAAACCTACCCACCTCAACATTAAATTCCAAAATCACACTCTATTAGATTGGGCCCTCACCTTCCACTCACACCATGTCATCAAATCAGGCATCCTGCCAGATGCTATAGGTGACCATCATCTTATTTACTTGGTTAGGAAGGTCCACAGGCCTAAATCTCCCCATTAAATACTAGTGACTCAGTGTTACAAATTCATTGACCTAACCCCTGTCCTCCATGATCTAGCCACCATAGACTGGACTCCAATAACCTCTGCTCCCAAGGTAGATGATGCCCTTGTCTATTTCAAAGCAAAATTCTTCACCATCTGGAAAAATTATACCCCATTCAAACGTACCAGAGTGCGAGATAACAATGTCCCTTGGGTCACCACAGAACACCTGGCATGCCATAGAACACGTGACCAGGCATGGAGAAGGCACAAAGCTACTCAATTACCATGTGATTTTATCACCTACTACAAACTTCTCAACGCATCCACTAAAGCAACTAGGTTAGCCAAGGCTGAATACTTTAAATCTACTTTCCACACAAATCTAAACTCCCCTTTCAAATTTTGAAAAGTCGTAGTTCAATCCCTTTTCTCACCCCCACATTCCCCATCCCCATCCTCAAAATAAATAACTCGCTCACAGCTGACCATGCTTCTGTGGCTGAGGAATTTAATTCCTACTTCACAACATGTGCCTCTACCCTACTCGATTCTCTCCCCCCTTCACCTAACCCTCATCCACCATCACAAGTGGCACAAGCAACCCCTACTATAATCACGACTATTGTCCTTTCTCCTTCTCCTCAGTCTCACCTACTAACGCCCTTACTGCCCTACTGGCTATTAATCCATCCAAAGGCAGTTTTCCAGATGAACTAGACTCTAAGCTCCTATATCTCTATGCCTCTGCTATTGCTTATCCTCTTTCTGAAATTCTAAACCTGTCCTTCTTGACTGCAGAGGTCCCCACATCTTGGAAGCATACAGTCATCTTCCCCCTCCATAAGGCTGGTGACTCCACTTCTGCAACAAACTATTGCCCTATTTCTTTGCTCCCTACTCTAGCTAAGCTCCAAGAACACTTAGTCCTCTCCCAAATCTCCTCTTTCCTCTCTGACACAAACTTCTTTACCCCTTTCCAATCTGAATTTATGAAGCACCATTCTACCACTACCTCCCTACTCAGGCTTACTGATTCAGTCCTCACCGGAATGGATAAAGGCTTGATCACCTCCGCCATTTTGTCAACCTTGCCAAAGCATTCAGCACTGTTTCTCACTCACTGTTACTTCACTCCCTCTCCTCTGCTGGTCTCTTGCCTTCTGCAACAAACTGGTTCAGGGCCTATTTCATAGGTCAGATTAAATCAGTTAGAATTGCTGAGTCCAGCTCCCCTGCATGCCAACTCCACACTGGAGTCCCTCAGGGCTCAGTGCTTGGACCCCTTCTTTTCTCCATCTTTCTGAATGACTTACCATCAGCCTGCTCCTCCTCCTCCTCTATAAACATGTACGCTGAGAATACCATTTTGTTCACCTCAAGTCACTCTCCCTCAGATGTGGAAACCAGATTACAGATAGACTTTAACAAGATCCAGCACAGCTTACCTCCCATCAGCTCTTTCTAAATGCCAAAAAAAACAATTTCCATGACCTTTGGCACAAGGCAGACTTGCAAGGCTCCCTGACTTACCCACCTTCCACACCCTGGATGGGACTACAATAGAGGACACTACCTCTTTTGTATACCTTGGGATTTGGCTGGACCAACACCTCAACTTCTGGACACACCGATCATCCAAAAAACTGCACCCAAGCTTGCGCCTTATATAGAACTGTATTAGCATTCCTCTTATGGCCAAGCATGAGATTGTTCAGAAGATGATATCCCTATCTTCAGTTACTGCAATGTAGTCTATAGTGCCACTCTCAGTTCCACCTATCCAGATTGGACCCCTATTCAACTCGTTCTGTCACTTTGCTCTGGATTCTCCTGCTCGCACTCATCACTGTGATCTCTACCACTCGCTATCTCTCCCTCCCTGGCTAATAGGCACCTGACCCACTGTGCCAAACTTATCTCTGAATACTAGTTAAGCTTTTTACCCTCGTGCCTATCCTCCTCTCTTTCCAACCCACTCCCTCCTGCCCACGCCTTAAGTCTGACGTACCTTTGTTATCCCCAGCCATTCTACTCCTGCTGGTCAGTCGGATTTTATACACCATTTTCCTAAAATCTGTATCTCACTTCCCCTGCAAATATGCCACTCCTTATCCCCTCACTCCCTCTCCTCTGCCCTTCGTAACTACCTATCCTCTAACTGCACCTGTTTTCCTCAATCCTAAGGCTCTCTAACTCACCAACACACCTCCCCTAACCCAGGACTGCAACATTCTTTACTCAGTCGCACTTACGTTCATTGTACCAGCACTTTAAATGCTCAATTTTAGTGTGCATTTCCAGCCTGTTAAATGCCATATATTCTTGTTTGCAGAATATTGTATTTTCCCCACTACTGTATTGTATTACACTGAACTCCTGCTCTACTGTATTTTGTATCATATACTGTATGTGATTTCTTCCAGTGCCGTTTTTGTAATGTCTCATCCAGTGTTCTACTGTATTTTGTATCATATACTGTATGTGATTTCTTCCAGTGCCGTTTTTGTAATGTCTCATCCAGTGTTCTACTGTATTTTGTATCATATACTGTATGTGATTTCTTCCAGTGCCGTTTTTGTAATGTCTCATCCAGTGTTCTACTGTATTTTGTATCATATACTGTATGTGATTTCTTCCAGTGCTGTTTTTATAATGTCTCGCCCAGTGTTATACCTGATATTGTACTGTTATTATTTGTATTCTCTCTGCTCCCCTTCCCCACAGGTCACACCGGGAGATGAGCAACTTGTTATTTAGTGTGCTTTCCTGACAAAACATTTCAATAAATAAATAAAATTATTTATTTATGTCATTTATTTATTTAACTTTGTTTACCGGGAGAGTACACTGGTAACAAGTACCTTTTTCAGGCACAACCTAGGTGCAGAAGCACAGACAAATAGGAAAACAAATTACAATGACTACATACGAATTTGCAGTAAGTCGTAGGCAAACATGACCACATATGTTGCTAATACTTGTAAAAATACAATGTAATATACAATGGGATATACAATGTAATATACAAAAGTGTTTGTAATGTAATAAACAAAGGTAGAATTGAGGACAGAGAAAAGAGGGGGAAGATGGAGGAGGAGAACGAAAAATGTGACCGAGATTGGTCGGTGGGTGCGATTAGCTAGTATAAGGTGGGAGTTCATTACAGGGGAGGTTATCGGAAGCAAGGGCAGGCTTGGGCTGAGGAGCAGTGTGACTTTAGAAGCTTGGCAAAAGCATAGGGAGAGGAAGATTTTTTGACAGAAGGAGGTAGAGAGTTCCAGCCTGATGCTGCATGATAACTAAAAGAACACTTACCCATATTTGTGCAAACCTTGGGTATTATTATGTTGTTTTTGGTTGCAGAGTTGGAAGAAGGAAAGTTGACGAGACAGATTTGGCTATTGAGGTAGGCAGGTGTCCCAGTATGCATAGTTTTCTTTACTAGTGTTATAATCACTAGACTGGATTTTATGTCAAATGGAAACCAAAAAAGGGATTTGAGAGCCATACAGTGGTGAACATTGGACCTGCAACCTAAGGCAAATTTACATGTTTTGTAGTATGGAGTGATTTTGCTGCAGTGTGGATTTACTGGCAGCATCAATAACAACCAATCCATAATCTAATGATGAGACTAGTTTTGCCAGTGCAATTCCTATTCTGGCCTCAGGAGTTGAGAAATGTTGAACACTGTAAAGAGCACCTAGCTTCTGATGTAAGAGAGAGGTGGTGTGTTGGAGATGGGATTCAAAGGCTAACATAGGGCCAAGATGAACCCTGAGGTACTTGAAAGAGAATGTCTTAGCTAGGGGTGTACCACTGCTGGTAAGAACACAGAAACTGGAGGATACCTTGTTTTTTCTGTGGCTAGTCCCAAATAGCATTGACTGTGTCTTGGGAAGGTTGAGCACCATATTTTCTATTACAAACTGGTTTTGAAGCCTGGCTAGGTAGGAACCGAGTGAAAGGTTAATGGCATTAATGTCATTACTATGTATAAAAAGAACCACGTCATCCAGATATACAAGGGTCTGTACAGATTTGCAGACTGTGGTCAACTTATTTATGAAAAGGGTAAACAAGAGTGGGCCGATAATAGTACCTTGCAGTACATCATTTGTGATGTTATTAACTCCTGAAAGAGTGTTTCCAATCCTGACAGCCTGAGTTCTGTCAGTCAAGTAGTCTTTGAACCAGGCAAGTGCTGATGGCCCAAGGCCGACAGCATCAAGCCGATTTATTAGTTTCTCGTGGTCAACCAGATCAAAGGCCTTGGTCAGGTCCATGAACACTGATCCTGTTATAAGGTCTTTGTCCATGGCATGGTAAATAGCATCAGTGAATTCTATTAGGGCAGTGTTGGTGCTGTGCCTTTTGAGAAAACCATGCTGTTCAGCATAGATAAGGTCATATTGTTGCAAGTGGTCCACTAGCTGTTGATGCACTATTTTTTCTTGTAACTTTGCAAGAGCAGAAAGAAGTGAGATTGGGAGATAGTTATCAAGAGATGTTGTATTACTCTTTTATGACTGAAGTGGGAAGATCCCTGTAGCCATTTTGGGATTGTTGAGAAAAAGGAGCTGACCGGATAATATCCGTTCCTTTTTCTTAGGAGTTCTGGTAGTGGAGTTGGACATGCATCCACCGTACTACTTTTATTGGTGCAGGAGCACGGCACTGTCCGCCATGTCCAATATGGCCAACAGAGTGCAGTGCGCATGTACGATGACTTGCACATGTGCACTGAACTCTGGAATGCTGGTGGGTGGCAGCACAGTCTGACATGGCCAAGATGGCTGCTGGGGCTTACTGTGCATGTGCCAGTTGTCCACCATCTGTCCACAGTGCCCCGGGGAGCCCCCTGCTCACCGCTGCCAGTTTGTCATTGCTTGCTGACTCCCGCTTCGGCTGCTATCAAAAGGGAGATAGGGAGCATGTGAGCTCGACCATACAGCTTAACTACTAGAGTTGGTGGTTGGCACATGTGCCTTAAATACCTAGTATTTCTGCTGCAAGCTGCAGTTAAACAGAGGGTACCCCATGCTCCAGGATCCTGTGATAGTCAAGTGGGGGTCTGAAGAAATGAGGAAGGGCTGACAGAAGCCCTGAAATGTCTTAATTCAAAAGAGAGATTTTTCCCAGCACAAAAGCTGCTGGGAGTTGTAGTCTCCTCTGAGCCCTTGTTAAGGGACTGCTGGTGTGTGGGGGGGCACTAACATTAGGAGCATGCAGTGCCCCTTAACTGAGGCACCTACAGACTTGGGGCCACCAGCATCTTATAGAGAATCAACTGGGCTATCAAACAAGGGGCTTCAGAACCCTGACAGCACAGCCCGACGTGTCCATGGCTGCTGGACTATGCCACTGGTGCTGGCATTCTGAAGCCCCCTTGTTTGATAGCCCAGGCAATTCTCAGGGCTTCTGCTGGCCCTCCCTCATTTCTCCAGACTCCAACTTGACTATCCTGGGGTCGAGGAGAATGGCAGGATCCTCTGTTTGACTGTAGCCTGTAGCAGAATATACTTGGCGCTTCAGGCACATGCGCCACCTGCTGGGTCACACTCACATTCTCCCCCATCTCCCTTTTGATACCAGCAGAAGTGGGAGTCAGTGGGCAGTGAATAACAACAGCAGGGACCCAAGGCTGGTAGCAATGAGCAGAGGGACTCCCAGGGCATGCCAGACAGTGCCATGTTCCACCACCTCCCCAGCTGCAGCTGTACTGGCTCTGGCCAGAATTCGTTATGAAGTGGGATGGCAACTGAGTACTTCCATAGCATAGGCACTATTACTCTGGCCTTGGATCAAAGGTCTTTCATATATCCAGGTTCCTTGCTTGAATGTTACAAGAATAATCTGTGACATTAGTAGAAAACCCATTACCTTGACCTAACAGGTCCTTATTATTTAAAGTTATCTTATTACCAGATGTGTCCTACTCTTATTGTTATTTATTTGTTTGTACGTGTACAAAGGATTGCCAGGTGTTGCTTGACTGTTTCTTTTTTATCAGTTTGAAAACTAAAAGTTAATTGCATTTGAAGCAGGGGATCAGACAAATGAAAGAGTGTAAAATGCCCCATTCTTTTCCTTAGGCACAAATTCTATTACTAAATGGCATTAGATTGGACAATTCAATGAAAACACCACAAATCCAATTATTCTTTTTTTTTCATTACTTTGTATGGTTGATATTTATTGCATCATACCTACCTGTCCTTGGGCCATCTGGGCTACCTTTTCTGCAGTTCCTTTGTGGCCTGTACTTAGTGTGTGATTTCTACACTGCGGAGATTCAAGTTACATGCTGTTTATGCATTCTGAATAAAACAGACGTACTTTGCTGGTATATACCTCATGCTGGGACCATTTATCTACAACCTCGTATTGGGAGGGCACCACCTTTTGCTTCTTGTTTTTTCTTTAAAGTAACACTGTCAAAGTCTTGTCTTTGAAGACTGTTCACACAAAAAAAGAATTTGGATAAGAACTGGAAAAAAGCTAAGTCTAGATACTTTTTTCGTATGAAGCCACCCACCCTTTTTGCGTATGGACCAATTCTTTTTTTTTTTTGTATGCCTATGCAAAAAAAAGAAAATTGGTTGATGAATAAATATTGTTCTTTAATGTTAAAAAATACATTTATGGGTCCTTTATCCACAAACTAAGCACATAATCCACTTAATGGTGTCCCAATGATCAAGATACATGTGTTGGTGTGTATGCAGGATATCATCTTTGTGGGTTTTGAAATTTTTTTAAATGGAAACAACATGGCGACCATACAAAAAAATACTTTTTTTCCTCATGGAAAAAAAAAATATCCCATATGAAAATGGGTTGTTTTTCATAAGGACCAAATTATTTTTTCATTCCAAACACCTATCCAAAAGACTGTACTGAGTATTCTCAGAACTGAAATGTCAAACTTTAATAATTTTCAAATGCATTAATATTTTTTCACCACACTATCGAAAAGGCATATCTGTGAGTCAAGTCCTTTCTACCTTAACATTTTCAGACCAAAATTCCAAACCATCTGGGCACTAGGCGATAACAAAAAATACAGTGATATTTTCACTTTTTTTGCTATCCGCATTTCATAATCTGCACATCCGACTGGAGTAAAACTTGGCAAGCTGAAAGAATTGCTCCTAAGACTGCACATACAAAGTTTTGTGCAAATCTGTTGAATGGTTGTGAAGATATTAAAGTGCGAAATTTGAGGTTTAACACAGAAAACTCTGCTCTATCCTAACTATAGCGGTGCTACTATGCCAATATAATAGATTATGTATTATAGGGTGTGGTCGCACCCCTATGGTTGGGGTTTGATCCGCACTTCTATGTTAAATCCAAAATTTTGCACATTAATAACTTAGGTGTTCTTTGATGAAATAACCAAATATTTGGCAAGCACAGTCAGTCTGCCAGCCTCTCAAAATGTGGAACGTTTCACAACAGCATCTTCTACAGTTTTTGAGATATGGAGTGGTAAAAAAAAAAATTTTTCCTATACTTAACGTGAGATTTTGATGGTATGAAATGTTTTCCTGAAATTTTCTGGGATGATGGTGTCTGTGCCAAGGGTGTGCCTTTGGATGGTTTGGTGAAAAAATATCACACCATTTTTGAATTATAACAATTTTTATGATAGCCACTAGACAGGCAGGTAACCAAAACCATTCAGACTGTTAATAGTTCAGGATTTACTGTTCGTGCTCAGAGAAATACTGTCGATGATGTCAGTCATCTTGTTTTTTTTTTTCCCATTATTCAAATGGTTTTCTACAGAAGCACTGCTTGGTAACTAATGAACAAGACCTGTATTTAGGTCTCCTCTACATACTTTGTTTGATTTGTGTATTAGAATGTAAAATTTTACAGGACAAATATCTGTTTGTGTGGAGAGAATCATTTCACCCATCACTCGCTTATGTGAGGAAAGTTCGATCAAAAATAACCATTCAAATGTTTTTACAGTTGGACCTTTACTGTTCGATCAGAAAATACTGTGAACAGTAAAGGTCCATAACAGTTCAAATTGTAATAGCTCCCTGGTGTCTAGTGGCATCCCCCACCAGCTGATCACTGTCCTTGAAAATGTATAGTGTTGCCCTGGTGTCTAGTGGCATCCCCACTAGCCAATCGTCATCCTCGTAATGCCGTAGTATTTCTCTGGTGTCTACGGGCATGCCCCCCACCCTGCGATTGTCTATGGTGTAGTGCTAAATTTAGAAATGTGGGGTCTCCATGAACCACAATCTCCCCAACCCTCCAGAGGCCTGGAGTCAGGGAGGCCACCTAGACTTCCATAAGCTATGAGATTTTAGATGCATTCTGGTGCATTTTGAGGGTCATTTTGACCCCATGTGGCTGCTATTAAACCTTGACTTGTTACAAACAACCAATATCACTATCAAAGTAACTATTTTTTATTTTCTTTAAAAAAATTGTCAGAACTAAAGCAGATAATCTCACTCCAGCCACCCTTCAAGCACCCAACTATATACCACTTTTCTTGAGTACAGTCAGCTATCTCTGCAGTACGCATTACTGCCTCCAACCTCTCCTGTGGGAGCTGCGCCTTCTCTGGCAGCTCTTCCACGGTGGCATGTCCAACTGCCAGCCAGCCCAGAGATCCACAGGTATGGACACAGAGACACAGCCTAGCCTTTGGAGCTACCAGGCTTGAATCTTGGTGTGCTCTGTCTCCACTGGCTGATTTGGTTCTGTATTTCAGTCCTCAGTCTTGATTGGACATTTCACTTTTCTCCTTCCCTGTAATTCACTGCTGCTTTCATCTCCCTAAGCTGCTTAGTTTGTGCAAACATTTATATTGCTGGGTTGCATTTTCTGCTCTGTATATTACAAACATATGAACATACGAAATTTGCCAGCAGATAAAGGCCTAGAGGTCTATCAAGTCTACTCGAATGTGCAGCTAGCACCCCTTATTCTGCAGCTGCCTCTCCCTTCCACCCTTCCTCTTCATTAACCCTCCCCCTTTTATTTTTATTTTTATATTTTCCCATTTTCAAATTATGCTGCAAAGCCACTAGAGGGCAACAACTCAATTAACTCGTAAGCGGCTAGGTGTTTCTGAGACGTCTTCAGGCAACAAACTTGTGCTCCCCTGCCTGTGGGTTTGAAGCCCCCGATTTGCCCTCCTGACTGGTCAGGACTTGCATGGTGTGAGAGACTGTGCAGTGGGTCCTGCCTTATTCCATCTGTTCGGAGGTGTGGGGGGGGAGCCAATACCTGTGTGCTGGAGGGGCAAGGACTGTGTTACTGTTAAATTGCTGCATCGCTCGCAAGCGCAAGCGTGTGAGTGGTGCAAGCGCCACTCGGTACTGAAATTTTCCAGCTGATGAAAACAGAAAAAAGAGCAAATTATCACCCTGTGTGCCTCTAAATAGTGTGAGAGATTAATATTTTATATCTTGCTGTTTAAATTTATTACTGACGTGGGAATAGCCTAGCTGGTGAGCATTATTGTGAAGCAGTTTGTCCTGCTTTTTAGTGTTAACTAATTGTATTAGTTTGCTATCTGAGTAGGCTAGGCAGTCCTTTTTTAGCTATTGTCCAATTGTGTTTGATTAATTTTGACAGTTAATTATTGTATTTTGCATTTCAGGATTTGTAGTGGTTATATGGGAAGATTTAAGGGGTCCAGGATTACTTATGGGAGCTCACTGCTACTTGATATGCGTCCTTTTATCCCCTTCCCAGTGTCAGACACTACTGCTAGACGCTGTTGGGAAGTGGGGATTGGAAGGAGTCATGCTGATTGTGGACAGTGGGGTGACCTATGTACATTGGATGATGGTAGGATAGAGGTTGTTGGGTCCAGAAGGTGCCCTGGGCTACGACAGGCACCTGGGAGAGGCCAGGCATGGTTGGTGCCCATCTCCAGGGAGTCCACCAGATCGAGTGGTCAGGTAACCTGAGGGGCTGCATCACCCTCCAGTCCCCTGACAGCAGTGCTTTGCAATGCCAGATCAATTAGAAATAAGACAGCAATTATTGCTGCCTTGATTTCTTCAGTCGATCTGGCTTGCATCATGGAGACCTGGGTGGGAGATGATGTGGGCCCTGTTTTTGAGGCCGCAGTCCCTCCTGGGTATACCGTGGTGCACTGCCCCAGAGTGGAATGCAGGGGTGGTGGGTGTAGTTATCTGTTTTACATCCAGCCTGGCCTTCACCATGCACCCAGTGGGAACTCCAGGTTCATTTGAATGTGTGGCTATTCGTGGAGGACCTGGCACGGGCTACAGGATCTTCCTCATCTATCGCCCTTCTGGGCCGGTGGGGAATTTCCTGCAGGAGATCACTGAATTTGTTGCCGATGAAACATTAGGATCCCCCAGATGTGTCTTTCTGGGGGATTTCAATGTTTGGGTCGACGATGGGAATCAAAGATGTAGTTATGATTTTCTACAGATTATGTCCTCCTTAGGATTGACGCAAGTTGTTACTGCAGCAGCTCATCAGGATGGCCACATGTTGGACCTGGTGTTCTCACTGGGGCTTGAGATTAGTAATCTCAGGATTGATCGAGTACTTTGGTCTGATCACTGCACGGTGCAGTTCATGCTTGGGGCTTCCGCCAAAAGCCCTTCCCCTGCTGAAATGACTAGCTGTTGCCCTTTATGAGGTTTGACCCCTGAGGGTTTTTTGGTGGCAGCTAAATTGTCTAGTGTGGGTGCTGCATGTGTCAGAGGTGTTGGTGCTGGGGTTGACACTTATAATAGGGTGTTATCTGACACCATCAACTCCCTCGCACGTGTCCGTGTATGACCCAGAACTTCATACCTGAGGTCCCCGTGGTTTGACGGGGATCTCAGGGAGATGAAGAGGATGGTCAGAGGTTAGAGCGCTGCTGGAGGAGGTCCTGCCTGGAGGGGGACAAACTGGTCCTGTGTATGCATTATAGTGCATACCAGGAGGCAATCAACCGTAAGAAGGCAGCGTTTCTGTCCAGGGAGATTGCTGCCGGGAAGAACCGACCAGCTTTACTCTTCTGGGCTATAGACAGGCTTCTCCATCCTGCTTGTCTGCAGCCCAGGAGGGTTTTTTCTAATACAGAGTATGAAGAGTTTGCTGGGTTTTTCTCGGACAGAGTGTCCATGATCCGGCAGTTGGCTTCTTCAGCCAGCAATGTTATAGCTGACAGTGGTCACCTTATGTGTTCTGAGTGCACTCCACCTAGTTGGGGGGAGTTTAGACCAGTGGAGGTTAGTGAGGTCATCAAGGTGGCAGCCAACTTGAAGCATACCTTTTGTGAGCTGGACCCGGTGCCAATGCGTTTCTTAATGAGATGTGTTGACTCTGTTGGCCCGGTGTTTGCCTTGATAGTCCGGTGCTCCTTATCTGAGGGGTTCTTTCCAGATGCCTTGAAGAAGGCTCTGGTGAGACCCCTCTTAAAGAAATCATCTTTGGAACTGGAGGTCAAGGAAAATTACCATCCTATATCCAACCTTCCATTTTTGATGAAGGTGGTGGAGAAGGTAGTAGCGCTTCAGTTGGAAGAGCACCTCGTGACTCACGAACTGTATGAACCCTTCCAGTCGGCATTTCGGGCTAGACATAGTACAGAAACTGCACTTGTTTGGGTGCAGAATGATCTCCTCGGGGCAAGAGATTGGGGGGACAAGACAATTCTTGTTCTCCTTGATCTCTCTTCAGCGTTTGACACTGTGGACCACTGTGTGCTGCTTGTCTGCCTTAGGGAGTTATGTGGACTCACCGGTACTGTCCTCCACTAGTTTGAGTCCTTTTTTACCAACAGGAGGCAACAGATTATGATGGGGAATTCTTCATCTACACCCAGCCTCCTATTTTGTGGAGTCCCTCAAGGATCGGTACTGGCCCCAGTGTTGTTTGCAGTGTACATGCTGCCCCTGGGAGGGATCATGAGGAAGTATGGTCTGGGTTTTCATTGTTATGCCGATGATACTCAGCTATATTTGTCTTTTGCCCCAGGAAAATCCAACACAGTGGATGTGCTAAATATCTGTCTGGCTGAGATCAATGACTGGATGGCCTCCAGTTGGTTGCGATTGAACCTTGACAAGACGGAGGTATTGGTAGTGGAGTCAAACAGAGTTCGTGATAGGATGGCCTCTGATTCAGAAACTGGACTTGTTCTTGGAGCTGTGTCATTGAAGGCCTCCACTTGGGTGCGAAATCTTGAAGTGATTCTGGACAGGAACTTAACTATGGAGGCTCAAATATCCTCCACGGTTTGCACCTGTTTTTTCCATCTCAGAAATATTGCCAGGATTAAGCCCCTTGTTCCGCCTCTGGATCTCCCTACCTTGATACATGCCGTAGTCACATCTAGGCTTGACTACTGTAATGCGCTCTACCTCAGGGTCACAGGGGGATCTCTCTGAAGACTGCAGCTGGTGCAAAACGCAGCTGCCCGGTTACTGATTGGGCAGCAAAAATTTTGCCATATTACACCGGTGTTGCGTGAATTGCACTGGCTGCCAGTCAGGTGGAGAATCCTCTTTAAGGTGGGTTTTCTCACCTATAAGGCCCTACATGGGCAGGGCCCTGGTTATCTGTTGGACCTTCTGACACCTGCCCTCTCTACCCGCCCTCTCCGATCTTCTACTGGGGGCTTCCTGACCATTCCCAGAACGAGGCTTAAATCAGCTTGTGATAGAGCCTTTAGTGTTGCAGATCCCGTTCTGTGCAATTCATTGCCAGCTCAGGTCAGGGAAGCATCCACTGTGGTTATTTTCAAGGCTCGCTTAAAGACACTTCTTTTTTCCCAAGCTTTTATTATATAAATTATAAATTGTAGTAGTGTCTGAGATTTTTATTGGAGTTATTTATTCTTTTTATTTTTAGTATAAAAATTCTGCACTGTTGTGTTCTGTTTTTCAAATGCTGTTTATAAACTATTTGTATGGCGCCCCGAGCCTCTGGGATTGGGCGTCTTTTAAATAAATTTTGCCTTGCCTTACCTTGCCTTAACTTGCTGCTGCTGGCAACTGTTACTGTCCACCGCTACTCACAGTCACTTTACTTCTGCCAGTGCCACTGATCTTCTCCCTACTGCTGATTAGTATACCCTTATCTATTCTTGCTCCCCAGTCTATACAATATGGCCATCTTACCTTCACCGTTTCCCCTCCTTCTCATGCTTCTATCAATTTTATCTACCTCAGCTCTCCACTCTCCTCAGTCTAATACACCTCTCTCACCTTTCCCCTCCGCTATCCTAGCACCTACCTTTATCCTTGCCATAATTCCTACATCCCCTCAGATACTCTGGTCTCACTTCCCTCACTTCCCCCCTGCTACTCTATTCTCAGCACTTAGCCACCTAGTTTTCCTTCACCTCCTTATCTTCATCTCACCTAGCCCCCACCCCCCAAATACTTCCCAAATCCTCAGCCAGTCACAAATGCCCTAAACTCCACTCCCTCATAATAGCACTCCTCTTACTTGCATCAGGATATGTTCATCCCAATCCTGGCTCCACTACACCCACCTCTGCCAAGTTGCAGTCCTTCCACTAATGTACCAACTTCTCACACCGCTTCTGCCCTCCCCAAGGGCCTGAAAATCCTCCCCTTAAACATCTGCAGTCTTGTCTCAAAAACTGACTTTTTACATCCTATGGTAATCTCCCTCACATCTGATATTCTAATTTTAACAGAAACTTGGTTAAATGCTAAAATACCTTACCTCGCCATTAATATCCCAGGTTATTCCATAATTGGGCAGGACAGGACTGGCAGGGGTGGCAGAGCAACCATGTATATCCTGTCCTCACTTCAGTTCACAACCATTCTATCATCCTCATTACCCTCTGCCTATGAAACACTTGTAGTAAACATTGCCTTGCCTTTTTCCTCACCTATCTTCATAGCCGGCATCTACTGTCGACTTGGTTGCAAGGCAACCAAAACTTTGGATATCATTACCTCCATAACCTCCCTCTCACATAAAGGAGAGCTATACATCCTGGGTGATGCAAACCTAAACTGGCTATCACCAACAAGTGCCAAGACATGTAATGACATCACAACCCTCACTCTCTCCCAACTCATCCTGGAACCCACTCGCCTAAATCATAAAACTCTTAACCACTCCCTGATAGACTGGGCTTTCACCTCTCATCCCACCTAGTCATTAAATCAGGCATCCTCCCAGATGCCCTCAGTGATCATCACCCCATCTTCATAGTTAGGAAAGTCCATAGACCAAAACCGCCACACAAAATTCTGCAACTCCACTCCTTCAGCTCCTTAAACCTTAATCCCCTTCTTAACAAATTGGCCAGCTCCAATTGGTCCCCTATTGCCTTTGCCCCTTCCATTGACTAAGCCCTCACTTTTTTTAAACATAAATTTCTAACTACATGGAACTCCTACACTCCATTCAAACACACTAAAGTAAGTGGCAACCATTATCCCTGGGTCTCCCCCAAGATACTGACCTGTCTTAGGGAGCGAGACAAAGCTTAGAGGAAACATAAGGCCTCCCAGCTTCCCCCAGACTATGCCAGGTATCTCATGTTAAGAAATGATGCACAAAAGCTACCAGACTTGCCAAGTCTGAATATTTTAAATCATCTGTTCTCAAAACAATCAATCCTCCCTCCAAATTCTGGAAAGTGGTCCATGCCCTATTCTCCCCCACTTCACATCTGCCTCCTCCAGTGTTTAAAATAAACAACTTATTGATCTCCGAACCGTGTGCAGTGGCTCAAGAGATTAACCCCTATTGTACCTCCTGTGCCACAGCACTCCTAAAGTCCTTCCCCTCGAACACCCCCCCATCCTCCCACACCCAGTACTCAACCACTCTGCACCCACCCTTCCTTCTCCTTTTCTGCTGTCTCCGCAGAGGAAACATTAAAGGTCCTTCTCTCTCTCTTAATCCTTCTAAAGGCTCATCACCGGATGACCATAACCCTAAACTCATCTACCTTTCAGCTTCTGTTATAGCCTACCCTCTCTCCTTAATCCTAAATCTCTCCTTCTCATCCTCTTCTGTCTCCTCATCCTGGAAACATGTGGTAGTCCTCCCTCTCCCAAAGGGTGTTGACCCCTCCTTCTCTGAACATTTTCATCCAGTCTCCCTCCTCCCTGCCCTTGCTGAGCTCCAAGAGCACCTGGTACTCTCTCAACTAACCTCCTTTCTCGATGACTCTTTCTTTTTCACCTTGTTTCAATCTGGCTTTCAGAAGAACGACTCCACTACCACCTCCATACTCATGCCCACTGACTCCATCCTCACCGGGATGCATAATGGCCTCATTACCTCTGCCATCTTTGTCAACCTTGCCAAGGCTTTTGACACATTCTCCCATGCTCTAATTCTTGACTCCCTTGTGGCTTATGGGTCCTCTACTTCTGCCCAAAACTGATTTAGAGCTTACCTTTCAGGCAGAATACAATCAGTCAAGATCCAGGATACAATCTCTCTCCCCCCTCCCTATTTCCATAGGAGTCCCACAGGACTCGGTGCTTGGGCCCATTCTCTTCTCCATCTTCCTAAATGACTTGCCCTCAGTATCCTCCCCCTTCTTCTCTATCCATATGTATGCTGATGACACCATCCTGTTCTTCTCTGGCAAATGTCCCACCGTTGTAGCAACCACCCTTCAGCATGACTTCCACCAGGATCAGCTATGGTTTGCCTCACATCAGCTATTCCCAAATGTCAAAAAGACTGTCTCCATGACCTTTAGCACTAGGCAGAGACTCTCTAGGCTCCACCCCTTACTTTCTTTCCATACCCTTGATGGGACAATCCTAGAGGACCCCTCCTCATTCAGATACCTTGGGGTTTGGTTGGACCAACACCTCAACTTCTCTGGCCACATTGACATCATCCTGAAAAGACTGCACCCCAAGCTTGATACCTTATTCAGGAACCATAGTTGCATCCTTCCTACGGCATGGCATAAACTAGTCCAGAAGACGATCCTCCCCATTTTTGACTACTGTGATGTAGTCTATGGTGCCACTCCCAAATCCTCCCTAACCAGATTGGACACTTCCTTCAACTCCTTCTGTCATTTTGCCCTTGATGCTCCATCATGCACTCATCACTGTGACCTCTACCATGCCCTGTCCCTTCCCCACTTGCCAAAAGATGCCTCACTCTTTGTGCCAAACTCACTTCTAAATTTTGGTTAGAAGAACTTCCCTCCTACCTCTCGTGCTCACTCTCCTCCCCCCTCCCACTCCCTCAGATCCTCTGACACTCACAATTTGTTGGTCTCCCATTGAACCACTCATTTTATTTCATTTTTATTTTTTATACTTGATAAATTGGTGAGCATAACTACCCATTTTCACAAGTGACAAGTAATACATATGAACATCATATCACAAACAAACAGTGCAAAACTATACATTCAATAAATAACATAACCACTTTATAAAACTGTGTAGACAAATAACTAATTCCTAGAAGAGTTTATAGTGCAAGGACATGTTTTGAAACTTTCCAACCAAGATCGTAATTTTAGTTTAAAGGTAAACAGAGGTATATAATTACAGATTACTGCTTGAATGGAATTAAAGCCTACAATCACTCTAAAAGAAAGTGATTTCTGGTAAAATGTATTTTTCACTTTAGGAACTATGAACTGCGTCTTGGATTGAGACCTGGTCCCAAACGGGTTGGTGGCTTTTGAGAATAGGGACAGGATTGTAATGGGAAATGACTGCTAGAAACCTTAAATAAGAAAGCACCCAATGTTATCTTAATTCTATTTTCCAATGAAGGAAGGTTGGTGATTCTTAATAGTTCACAACCGTAAGTCCTGTACGGGATGCCAGATAAAAATCTTAAAATACTATTACATGTGACTTTAAGTTTAAAAAGGAGTTTATCATTAGTGGAAGAATAAATCATAATACCATAATCAATACCCCTAAAAGGAACCCATGGGTAAGTAATGTCCTAGATTGAGGAGTCAGAAAATGTTTAATTCTGTATAATTCCCCTAGTCTCTGATGGTTGGTTTTTATTAAAGCTAAACTGTGATTTTCGAAAGTTAGTCTAGAGTCCAAAATAACCCCTAATTATCTAAAATGGTCAACTTTCTCCACGATATCGAAAATTTGGGAAAGGTTTTTTTTTTTATTTAGTTGTTTAACCAGGTATAGCACACTAAGCTGAAAGCATTTTTACAGGAGCGACCTGGGAGCACAAGGAGATTAAGTGACTTACTCAGGGTCACACAGTATGCAAGTGGAAGCTGTAGGATTCAAACCCAGGTCTGGTCTGCTGGATGTCACCAAATTTGCAGCTCAAAGCCTTAGACCACTGCGCTATACTGCCTCCAAAGGTAAGTATCAAGTTTCCTGGAACTAGAAAGTACCATATACTTAGTTTTTTAACATTCAAAATCATTTGTTTGGAGACTAAACATTTATGGAAAAGTAAAACATTACTTTGCATGTCATCAGCTGCAACCACTGGATCAGAATTAGTGGAGTAGATGACGGCATCATCTGCAAATAAAATCATTTGAGATTTAAGACATGTTTGGGGGGCAAAATTCATGTACAATGAAAAAAGGAGAGGACCAAGACTGGAGCCCTGAGGAACTCAAACTTGTTTTTTTTAGATTGTGATAGTACACCATCAATAACGGTTTATGTGCTCTTTCAGTAAGATAATCAACAAACCAATCAATAACCTCTTTTGAAAAATTAATATATAAAAGTGTAGAATGAACCTGACTATGATTGACAAGGTCAAAGGCCTTGGTGAGGTCCACAAAAAACACTCTCATCGATCAGTCAGACTTCACCCATCATATCCCACAAATCTGGAACTCCCTTCCCCCCAGATACGGCACTCCTCCTCCTACTCCCTTACCTCTGCCTTACATAACTTTCTCTCATCTAACTGCTCCTGCTTTAACCCTCCTTAACCATCCTCCTATACCTCTGCTCCTCTCCATGACTCACATCCCCTGTTAAACCTGCCTCCTCCCTGAGTCTGCTTCTCAGCATGCTCTCCTCTCCCTTCACCACTTACCCCCTCACTCCTACCCCTAGCCTTCCTCCATTACCAGCTTACTCCTGCTTAGTTTTCACTTCTGGCTGGATTCTCAGCATCCTGGAGGGGTCTAGCACTGGACGAGCCTCCTCCTTCCCCTCCCCCTCTCTCCTTTCTACCCAACTTGTCCTCACCTAAATCTGCCCTCTGTTGGGATTCTTAGCACCCTGGTGATGTCTACTCTCAGGTAAGTTTCTTCCCCCCTCCTTTTTTTCCTTTACTCTTCTATCCCCCATATTCCCTCTGCCCAACTTGTCCTCACCTAATTGTATCCCTGGCAGGGTTCTCTGCATCCTGGGCCCAGCACTGGGCAGTTACTCTTCCTTCACTCCCCCTCACGCTCTATCCTTTCTACCCAACTAGTCCTCACCTGATTCTGCGTTCTGGCAAGGTTCCCAGCATCCTGGAGTGGCCTAGTCTTGGACAAGCTTCTGTTTTCCCTCCTCTTCCCTCCTTTCTTTTCTGTCTTCCCAACTTGTTCTCACTTAGTTCTGCACCCTGGAAGGGTTCTCAGCATCCTGGAGGGATCCAGCACTGGGAAATGACTCTTCCTTCCCTTCTCTTTCTCCTCCATCCTTTCTAGCTAACTCATCCTCGCCTGACTCTGCTCTCTGGCAGGGTTCTCAGCATCCTGAAGTGGACTAGACTTAGGCAAGTTTCTCCCACCCATCCTCCTCCTCCTCCTTCTTCCTTTTACCATCCCCTCTACTATCTGTACCTAACTTGTCCTTGCCTACTCCTGCCCCTTATTCTAAGTCCTCGCCTCATTCTACCACTGGCAGCAATCTCCACACTCTGAAGGGGCCAGTTCCAGGTATGACTCGTACTCCCTACCCTATCCCTTACTCCCCACCTCTCTCCTGCCCCCTCTCAACCCCCTTCACTTAAACAAAGGAATTAGTTCACTTGAGTTCATCACTTGTACTTTTTGTTTTGTCTGAGATGCTCCCAGATTGCACTAACCCTGTGCTATCTTGCCCCTCATGACTGATGTTTTGCTCACTTTGCTCCAATAATGTTCCCACCATCTTTATCCTCTCTTTCCCCCAGCTGATTTCCCCTGTTTACTCCTCTACCTTCCTTGTTGTCCTCTCACTACACCTCATTCACACAATAATTGCTAAATAATCTGCCTCTTAACTATGATCCATTCCTGCAAGGAGTTGACTCCAAAGTTACATTAAATTTATGTACTGTGTACTGTACCTCAGGTATGCCACTTGTAATTAAATGCATATTCCACAGGTATGATATATTTAACCGTATGTCTAGTTACAAATGTAATTGAATATTTAATTTCTTGGATATGTTAAATGTTAAACTGTATGTCTAGTTTTTCATCCAATTGTACCCCCCCCCAGGTCACACCGGGAGACGAGCTACTTGTTGTTCAGTGTGCCTCCCTGGTGAAACATTCAATAAATAAATACCTTGCAACTTGAACAGAAGACTCGCCCCAACAGTGCACCACACAGTCAGACATACAAGGCAGCAAGAAGGGCACACAAAATCCCAGCCTGGAGGTGCATGTGTTTGTCACACAGCAAGCACTTACAGGGTCCACCCATGCCAGAGAATGGAACTGGTACACAAAACCCACTGGAGGTTCTCTGTGATAAGGGAGAGGTGATAACAGCAAGGCCAATAATGGCGAATAGAAAACAGCGTGGCCCCATAGCGCGAGTGGTACATCACGGTGATTGCCAAAACAGTGATAAGTGCCACAGCAGCTTTCTTTGAGGGACTTTGCCCCCACACTCCCCTTTGCAGGGGGCTTTGCCCTCCGCATCCACTTCCTAAAAATAACCAACTCTGGGGGGATGCAACTCAGGGAGGGGGAAAAGCCGTAGATCACTGTTTCGGTGATCACCATTTTGTGCCAGTCACCGTATGTGGCCGTGCTGTTTTTCTTAGCCATTTTTGTTCTGGCCCTTTTCAGAATTGATGACTTCATGGGATGCCCCATGGAAGAGTCTCTCAAGGTCCAACATTGACACAGGATGTATACCAGGTCATGAATGCTCTATCTGCATGTACCCTGAACTGAGACAGTTGAAGCAGAGAGGGAAAGGCTCAGCAGAGATAACTGCATGAAATACAGGGCATATACAGTACCATAGTATCATGATAATGTGTCAGCAGAAAAGGACCATTCTGGCCCATCTAGTCTGCCCATTTCCCACATGCCCCTACGTGTCTCCACTTCCCAGGGATATTTTCCTCTGCCCAGTAGCCAACTTCTTGTGTCTATCCCACTCCCTCTTGAATTCCTCCACTGTTTCTGCACATGCCACCTCATTAGGTAATCTATTCCAGGGTTCCACCACCCTCTCAGTGAAATAACATCTCCTTACATTGCTCTTAAATCGTCCTCCCTTCCAATCTGAAATTATGACCCCCTGTTTTAATTCATACTTTCCTTTTGAATAAGCTACCTTCATTCACTTTATTTATTCCCTTCACATACTTAAAAGTCTCTGTCATGTCAGCTCTGTCTCTTCTAACCTCCAAATAGATTTAATTCTCTCCATCTAATCTCATATGACTTCCCTTGCGTACCTTGCACCATCTTTGTTGCCCTTCTCTGAACCCTTTCCAACCCATCTATATAATTTCTTAAATGAAACCTCCAGAACTGTAACCCATACTCCAGGTGCAGTCTGACCTTGGTCTTATATAAAGGCATCAACATCTCCCTCTTCCTACTTGCTATACCCCTTCCTATGCCTGCCATCATTCTATTAGCTTTACCTACTGCCTTACTACATTGGTCTCCTACTTTAAGGTTGTTTGAGATTATAATCCCCAGGTCCCTTTCCTGCTCTGTTTGCTTTATCAGTTCTCCCCCCAGTGAGTACTCAGCCAGTGGATTTTTACACCCCACATGCATCACTGTACACTTCTTAGCATTGAACATCAGCCGCCAAATGTCCAGCCACTTCTCTGGGGTGCTAAGATCTCTCCTCATGGCCTCAACCCCTCCTGCTATGTCAACTCTATTATATAACTTTGCATCATCTGCAAAAAGACACACTTTCCCTTCAAGTCCCACACATATATATATATATATATATATATGTTAAAAGGATTGGTCCCATTACTGACCAGTGAGGAACACCGCTCATCACTCTCATTATCCTAGAATGAACACCATTTACCACCACCCTCTGACTTCTATCCTTCAGCCAGTTTTTCACCCATCTAGTTATTTTCTGTCTCACCCCCAGGCTCTGTGTCTTATTTGCTAGCCTACGGTGAGGAACAGAGTCAAAGGCCTTACTGAAGTCCAGGTAGGCCACATAAACTGTCCCCCCGATCACTAAGCATTCTTACCTCATCAAAAACTTTGATCAGATATGTCTGGCAAGATCTCCCACTAGTGAAGCCATGTTGCTTTTCATCTACTAGTTTATTGCCCATTAAGTATTTTACCACTCTTTCCTTTATTAACACCTCCATCTCCTTACCCTCCACTGATGTGACGCTGACAGGGTGGTAATTCCCCACCTCCTCCCTGCTGCCCCCCTTACAAATTGGTACTACGTTAGCCATCCACCAGTCACTCGGAACCCTCCCTGTATCCAGGGATAAATTAAATAACTGTCAGATGTGATGCCAGTTCATCCCTCAATTCTCTACGAACTCTTGGATGCAAACCATCAGGCCCCATCGCCTTAGCCACCTTTAATTTTCCAAGTTCTTTCTTTACTCTGTCCTCACTTAATGGGCTTTGATCCATCCCACATTCTTCTCCTCCCTTCCTCTTTAACTCAGTTCCCTTCCCCCTCCACTGTGAAAACAGAGCAAAAATAAGTATTTAGAACCTCCACTTTCTCCAAGTCACTCTCAACATTTATACCCCCCTCCTCCCTCAACTTCACAATCCCCTGTCTGGTTCTCCTCTTCTCCCCCACATATCTAAAAAAAGTTTTATCCCCTCTATTAGCATATTTAGTAATTCTCTCCTCTGTTTCAGCTTTTGCTCTCCTAATCAGTTTCCCTGCCTGTCTCAGTTTCTCCTTACAATTAACTTTGTCTATCTCATTCTGAGTTTTCTTATATTTTACAAATGCTATCCTTCTATACTTTAATGCTCCATCAACATTCCTGTAGACCCTATTAAACCAAAGAGGCCTCCTTTTTTTGTTTTTTCCTATCCTCCTTATACATAGTTCTTTGGCTTTTAGTACCACCCTCTTGATAAATCTCCACAGTTCCTCTACATCCTCTATCAGGTCTTTGCCTTCCATTTCATCTCTGTAAATCTCCTTCATTCTTTTAAAATCCGCCCTCATGAAGTCCAGAACCTTTGTACTGGTCTTATTTGTTATTCTCCCTGTTTGTATCCTGAAACTCACTGCACTATGATCACTTGTACCTAGGCAGTCTCCCACCACCACATCTTCAACACTATCCCCGTTTGTGAGTACAAGCTCCAGAATATTTTCTCCTCTTGTGGGCTCCTTAACCAGCCTGTTGTAGAAACGATCCTTGCAGTGCCTCAAGGACTTCCCTACTCCTGGTAGATGTTGCCTTAGGGATTCCCCATTCCATCAGGCATATTAAGGTCCCCAATGACTCGCTCCTTTTGTTTCTTTTGAATTATCTGCATCAGTTGCTTAGGCTGGCAAGGTGGCGCTTCTGGACCGCTGGCCACTACAAGATTCAGGTGCCCATCGCCCTGCCACAGGTACGATCGCTGAGTAAGCCTCAGCTATAGGGCTTCAGTGGCTTGTATGCCACGGCCATGATTGGATGGCTCTTGGGACTCCTCGATTACCCATTGGGCATTGCAGCTGTACTGCTCAGAGCGCATTGTTTTAAATTCTTTGTGCTACTGTTGTCTAACCTTACTGTTATCTCTATCTATTTTGTAAATGTTTGTTAAGCCAATCATTAATTCCACAATATTCTAGCTTGGTGCTTTGACTACTGGAAGTAAGCTGAATCTGTTAATCACAGTGATTTTAGCCTGTTTAGCAACTACATTTTTCCTAGTGCTTGCATTAATGTGACTGATGATTCTGTCATTTTAAGCTGCCTCTACCGTCTTTCCTACCTCCACTATACACCCTCTCACTCAGCGATTGGTGCTGTAGCTCAGCCAGCCGCCTGCTCCACCCCCCCAACAAACCCCCTCCTGTTCTGCTCATCCCTAACCCCTTCTCATAAACTGCTGTCTCATCTTTCCTTCCCTCAGCCTGCAAATTCTTGCTAATTTTCTTCACACTCCATCTGCTCGGAGTCATTGGTGCCAAATATCAGTCACCCCCCACCTAGCTCTCTCCTCCTGTTCTGCCCACCTCTATTGTCTCCCATTATCTGCTTTGCTTCACCCATCCTCTTTTTTTTTTCCAACTCTCTTTCTTCACTGACCTTGGGGAACTCTCTCTGGCATCCTCTGACCTCCGAGCTCTACCTCCCACCTGAGACACCTCCTACTCCCTTGCTCCAGCCCGACATACCCACTGGCTCTGAACTCCCCGAGGTGGGGCCCCCTATCCACCCAGCATGCTCTATCTACAATCTAGAGTGCCCTGCCAGGCAAGCAGGCATGGAGAGGAGAGTGCCCGGTGTTGGGAGTCTGGCCCAGGGCAGAGGTGCCATAATTTATCTCCGAGGATGGGGTTTTTCCTTGTTTCCTCCCATGGAGTGTGATGTGCAATGACGCCTGCACACTGCTGCCCTGCTGGCGTCTGCTGCATTCCACTCCCTTACATCAGCTGGTGAACCTGTAGTTCTCCCATCTCCATTAGGGGCTGCCAGGACACCGGACATCCCTAGATCCCACTCCAGGGAGGGGAGATCTGTCCTCTGGATGCTCCATCCTCTCCCTCCCCTGCCGACCCCAGGCTCACCAAGTCCGTCACCAAACCCAGGTCACTGGCGTGGTGTGAGGTGTGGCATCCAGCACCTCAACCCTCAGCACCACTGGGCCAGCTGGCCCTCTCCTCTTTAATTCTACTTAATTATTCCAGTCAGTTTGGAGCCACTGGTGTTGAAGAACTGACACCCCCACTTGCACTCTCCTCCTGCTCGCCCCCATTTCTCACTCCCTCCCTCCCTCTCCCATTGTGTGTTGCCTGATCACTCCCAGTGACTGCTCTACTGACCTACTCTTAAATTATTGCTGACCCCAACTCTCTCTCTCTTTCTCTCCCTGCCACAGCAAGGATCCCTGACCGGGGTTCAGCCACACAGAGGCCTGGCTTCTGGACCTGCCAGCTGCTGCAAGGACTCCTGGCACCCACATCCCCCTGCCACAGGTACGATCACTGAGTAAGTCTCAGCTATAGGGCTTCAGCGGCTTGTATGCTGCAGCCGTGATTGGATGGCTCCTGAGACTCCTCGGCTCCCCATTGGGCACTGCAGCTGTACTGCTTGGAGTGTATTTTTTTAATTTGTTGCACTACTGTTGTCTAAACTTACTGTTATCTCGCTATATATTTTTTGTCCGGCCCACTCTCCCCGACCCTGGTGTCTATTAAATACATCATGGTCACTCCCAGTTTACCACCAGTAATGACTATTTGCTTAATCACTAGGTGGCCCTCTAAGCCTATTGGTTTTTACCATACCAATTGCTACTGTTTTCCTTTAACCTCTGTCAAGCCCCACAGATTATACTCTCTACTTAAACATGCATAAGCTCCTCCTCCTCCTTCTCCTCGACTACCATGCCATTACTGGATGTTTGATCTCTCACCCACAGCTCAGCTATCCTGCTACTATTGGATGTAGGATTCTCTTTCGTATTTTCCTTTTGTTGTTGTCTTGTGCCACACTAATCACACTTCCTAAACTACTGCAGCCCTATACTGGTGCAGCAATCTTGATCTGAATGTAAAGGCCGCTACCTATAAGGCACTCAAAAATGATGGCACCACTAAGAATGGGGCTACTAGCCCTCCTCATCGCCTATCTTGTGCTGGAGGTGGGCTTAAACAATACTGGACCCAGACAAACCCTGTCTCCAGTTCTGGTTACACCTCCCCCATCAGGTTTAAGTCAAGAGTACCTAGATTGAATCATGCCTAAAACGTGGCTTCAGAATCCCACCCAGTATATACAAACACCCTGTACCTCACAGAATCCCTATAGCTGCCTTATTATGCAGCCGTTCTACTGCGGCTGCACCTAACACCCTGCTTCACAGAGTAAAAACAAATAAGCTAAGCTGGGTACACATGGTTCGCATACTAGGAAAGTTACTACTAATACTGCTACTGATCTCTGGAGATGTCCACCCAAACCCGGAGCCGCCTCCTGCCAGATCACACATGAGACTGGGTCACCTCAAGATAGTCTCATTAAACATTCACAGTCTCCTTAGCAAACTACCGCTGTTCCAGGCCTGGGTGGAAGTACTTCAACCAGTTGTAATAGCTCTTTCTGAAACCTGGCTCCCACCTAAGGTCAGTGATGCCACCATCGCCCTAGATGGTTACACAGTGTTCTGGTAGGACAGATTGACCAAGCGGGGTGGAGCATGCTTAGTTTACCTGAAATGTAAGATAAATGCCCAACTACTGCCTTGTAGTTTTCACACCAAGGAGGTACAAACACTAAGCCTAAAGCTCATTCTGGAACAGCAAATCAAAGTATTATTACTATCCACTGCGTACATAACCCCCGGCACCCATAAAATGGGTATCCAGCAAGTGGTAAGCAATCTGGAACAGTTAAAGCACAACTGGGAGCATGTTATTGTTGGTGACTTCAACACCAATTGGCTGTCCCATGATGCCCTCACAGTTCAAGATCAGGTATCTGGTCTCTATCTCACCCAACTGGTCTCACATGCTACCAGATTTAATTACAAAACTGGCACAAGTACACTTATTGATTTGCTCCTTGCATGCTGCCCAGAGCACTCCTCTGAGGTCACCATCCTTCCAAACACCCTCAGTTATCACTCTCCAGTAATGTTCACATGGTCAAATAAGACCACCATTAATGCTCCCCAGGTCTTGCGAAATCACTTCCTGAGACCTGGGCAACTGGATTGCTTTAGGCAATATTTGCAGCTTGTGGATTGGTCGCCACTAGACAGAGCTGAGGATGGCAACCAAACTCTCAACTTCTTCATCACAATGTTTAACAAGGCCTGTGACATCTTTCCCCCCTATAAAACTGAAAAACTAGAGTGGCTACTAACTCATGGCTCACAGGCTTCCTCCTTGAGCTCATGCAGGAAAAGGATAGTCTCTGGCATAAGGCCAAAGCAACCTGCAAAATTGCAGATCTCATTGACTATAAGAATGCCAGAAACAAATGTACAAAACTTATCCATCAGGCTAAGGCAACCTACTACAACGATCTACTAAAAAGGAGTTGGGGACTCGGGAAGGAGTTCTGAGACTCAGTAAAATCACTCACAGTGAAACCCTCCAAAGCTGAACCAGGGTTAACAGTCACCACCACTGGGACACATCAGGAACCAGGTGACAGCTAACGGTTTTAACCTGACTTTCACTGATCTCAGCTCGGTACTTCCTAGCAACTATCTGACCCCTTCAATGCTAGATCTAGACCCCAACACCCCCTCGCCTCATTCAGCCAAGGGCAATGCCCCTCCTTTCTACTTCAAGCAGATCACCAGAAATGGCACCACCAAATATGTTAAATGGGTACTAGGGAAGACAAGGATGGGGAGTGGCCTTGTTGACATGAAGGTGGTGGCACTTACAGTAAGTGAGCTGATGGATCCCCTCACTAAAGTTTTCAATACCTCACTAAGGTCAGGAATGTTCCCTGACAAGTGGAAGAAGGCGTGTGTCACCTCCGTCCTCAGAGCAGAGAATTCCACCAATTTGTCTAACTACAGGCCCATCTCCATTCCCCCCATCTAAAGCCCTCGAATGAATTGTCTCCAACCAGTTCAAGGATTACCTGTTGAACTACAACCTTCTCTATGCCCAGCAACATGAGTTCCATAAAGACCATTCCACGATCACTGCCCTGATTGACTTCACCTCCAAAATTTACAATTCTTTTGATGATGGTCTGGCAGTGGGGTCTATTTTTATAGACCTCACAAAGGCATTTGATACCATCAACCATCATCTCCTCCTGCAATACCTACTCTCAATAGGCCTGTCCATTGACACAGTTACATGGTTCAAGATCTACCTCTTGGGCAGCACTCAATGTGTCAAAATCAAAGGCACTCTGAGCCAAGAGAGGTGAATCTTGGAGTCCCACAAGGCTTAATACTGGGGTCACTTCTTTTCAGCCTCTTCATAAACCCCCCTGCCTTCAGTCTGCCCAGCGCACATCATGCTATATGCAGATGATGTAGTCATCTCAGTAAGCGGAAAAAAACCTACCCTCTATCACCCAAATTTTCACAGGCTTGAGACATGGTTCTCCAATAATAAATTGCTGTTCAATTATAAAAAAACCAAAAACCAAGAGCATGCTTTTTACAGTTCCACAGAACAGAAGAAATTTGGGAAACTGCAGGTACGGAGTAGCAAAGGGGTTACACTGGAGCAGATCGACACCTTTAAATATCTCATCACATTACATGGACAATGCGCTTTCATTCACAACTCATGTAGACCATGCAGTCAAAACAGGCAATGCAAAACTAGGTGTTCTCTATCGACACCGTCACTACATGCCATCTGAGGCCCTAAAGCTGGTCACAAGCAACACAGTCCTAACTACCATAGACTACGGCCTTATAATCTACAGCACTGGAACTGACACAGCCCTCAAAAGGGTAAAAACTATTCTCAATAAAGCATGTAGGCTGTTCCTGGGAGAAGACTGCTGGACTCACACATGTGACCTCTATAAAGCAACTGGATGGCTACCCCCCTTCACCTCAGGGCCCAATACCAGGCATGCCTTCTGGCAAAGAAAGCCATGCTTGGGCTGGCACCTGAATCTACCTCTTGTCTATTCAAACTAAATCAGCCAACTGTCAGTACACTAAGTGTATCAAAGTGTGGGCTGGTGGTACCCTTTAAGCATACCTCAATAGCTCAGAAATCTCTCTCTTATAGGGGGCTCAAGTGGGTAAATGATCTCCCCCTTGACCTTGTTGAATGTAGCAAGGTCAGCAATTTTAAAGCTGGTTTCCGAGCACTCCTAGCTCTCGTTTGTGTATGTGAGTGCCCCACACAACCTTACCCCTATACTAACAATGTAAGAGTCCCCTGCATGCTCTAATGCTAGCACTTGGAATGTCTCTAAACATCCCCTCCCAACCCCCATTGTAACAACTGCTTTTGACTTATCCCCCCCTCGGTCCCATCTTCTGCCTTCATCTCACCCCTACCCCCCACATATTATTGACCTCACCTATCTATCCCCCACTGTACTACTCCCCTTCACCCTACCCCTCTCAATCACCCTCTTCCTATTTCACCCAATTTTCCCTATCCCTCACCACTGACCATCCACCCCCAACGACAATGCCCTCTCAGGCAGCCACGCAAGCACAGCTTCAACAAAACTTGTCTTTCTGGTGGCCTTACCCTATCCAAGCACTAGTTCCTGAAATCCTTCTGCTGACCTGTGCAGACTTGAACTGACTTTCTATATACTGTAAGTAGGACTGACAGTGAAATTTCGTTGCAAATTTCTAGACAATCTGTAACCAAAGTGCAACTTGACAATTAAGCACATTATTTCTTTTTATGTTGTCTTGCATGCTCAACACAAGCAACATTTTGTGACAGCTTGCGGGAGTAGCAGGTTATGGAGTTGCGGCCGTGTTGTGGCCAATGGCACCACTGCTTTTTTGGGCTGGTCTCTGTGGCACCAATGAATGAGCACGCCATCTATGACAGCAGGTCAGAGCGTACCACCAACTATAAAGAATTTCGCCGCTACCAGTAATGAGGAGAGCCCCGTTATACATGAGGCGTGCCTTGCCTGCTGAAACATTTCAATAAATACATGGCAGCTGCCGCCATCCACCTCTCACAGTCCCACAAAAGCTGACATCAAGGGTGCCCAATCCCCCTGTCAGCATGCCTCTTCCCCAGTTTGTTTGCCAACGGGGGAGCCCAATCCCCGTCAGCATAATGTTCCCCCTTGTTTTGTCTACCGAGGGGGGTGCCCAATCCCCCTCAGCATCATGCCCCCCCAAACACAGACACAGACATGCTTTCTTTGCCAACGGGGGTCCCAATCTCTGTCAGCTTCAGTCCTCTGTCCCCAAAAAACACAGGTGACACACTGGGAGACTACTCCAGTGTGCCAAAATGTGGTTGTCACACCCTGAAAGAAAAAAACCTTCCCGCAATTTTTTTTTTTTGTGGTCACGATGGCCCCCCTCCTCCAATCCACACCCACTCTCTGTGCACCCCACCTCCCCACACCCCTTCATCCCATACTTACCTCCGGAGCCCGGCACAATGATCTTCAGTGGAGCGGGAACACGTCTGCACTCTACAAAGCTGACCGTGAACTGAAGAAAATCACGGTAAGCTGTATAATGGCATCAATGGGGGAGTTTCAACTTAGGAGGCTATCTCAGCCATTTTTATGACTTTTGGCTCCACATTTTCAACATGGGGTTCTTGGGACCCCCACCTCGTGAACTCATTCACTGTCATTTCGTTATTCAGTCCCAGAAGTTGATTTCACGGTCAGTGCGCGGAATCACCTTTTGGGACCAAGTAATGAAACAACAGTGTCACTGTTCGTGAGGTGAGCTCCAAATAAGCCTATGTTGCAAATTTGGTGAAAAAATTCCAAAAAATGACTGTGTTACAAGTGTGCGTTGTACAGTTTCCACTCACGCTCGTAAGTTCGAGAGTTTTTAATATTTGCACTCCAGATTTTCAACATTGCCATTTATTTCACACCTCCTTATAAAGAATACAGCTGTAATTTTTCACATCCTGCCCGAAATGTGTTTTTGCACATCTAGCGCACAATGGCGTGGTTACTATGGTAAATCAATGTTTGGGACAGATTAACAAAATCACAGTAATGCTGTTCATGAGTGGAGGTCCCAAAATGCTATGTTGAAAATCTGGTGATAGAATTCCACAAAATGACTGTGTTATGAGCGTGCATTGCGCAGTTTCCACGCACGCTCATAACTTCAAGAATTTTTAGTATTTATAGTCCAGATTTACAACATTGCCATTTCTTCACACCTCCTTATGAATGGTATAGCTGTCATTTTTCACATCCTGCCTGAAATGTGTTTTCACACATCTGGCACAGAATGGTGCGGTCACTGTGGGAAATCAACATTCGGGACAGATTAACAAAATCACAGTGCCACTGTTCATGAGTGGAGGTCCCAAATGCTTTTATGAGGTTGGGTCACAAAAAGTCCATGTTGAAAATCTGGAGTGCAAATACCAACAAACGCCCAGGGTGTTAGGGATTCTAACCATAATGTCCCACCCTGTAGAGACTGA
This sequence comes from Neoceratodus forsteri, assembly GCA_016271365.2. Classification (NCBI taxonomy): domain Eukaryota; kingdom Metazoa; phylum Chordata; order Ceratodontiformes; family Ceratodontidae; genus Neoceratodus; species Neoceratodus forsteri. The sequence continues at coordinate 757,206,800 of CM057455.1, read as the reverse complement.
CAGGCATCAGGGGTGTGACTTTGGATTGTCAGCTGTAATGCTTACGCCATTCCACCCCCACTCCCACCCTGCAGCCAGTGACAGGCATCAAGGTGTGCCTTGGACTCTTGAGCCATAAAGTTCACCCCATTCTGCTATACTGCACCCATCTCAATGTATTTCCTTATGGAATGGGGTGCGCGTAAGGCCCGACGACTCCAAGGCACTACATGGCACTTGTCAGAGTCTGCAGGGTAGGGTGAGGTGAAATGGCATGAGCGTTATGGCCGATGACCCAACGGCACACCTCAATGCCTGTCAGCCTCTGCAGAGTGGGGTGGGGTTGGCATCAGTTCCATACTTCACTGCCATTCCTATTATGCATCTCTCTAACTCCTGCACTGTCAATGCCAGTGCCAGCAAGACAACATTCAGCACTGACAAATGTTTGTTTTATGTATGCTACGTAACCTTGAAATCATGTTATCCTCTATACGCATATGTATTTTTGTACATACACTGTTTGTTGCTGTTTATTATGTTCTGTACTATGACTGACTTGGAGCCTTTGGCTCAAAGGTGTTAATCCCAAACTGAAATAAATAAATAAACAATCTATCCTCCCCATGGTTTGGAGGCCTATACATCACTCCTATTCTTAATATAGCACCAGACCCCTTCTCTAATGTGACACACAGGAATTCTAGCTCACCATTTTCATCCTGTTCTTTTGTTGCTTTAATGGCCTCCTTAACATACAATGCCACCCTGCCACCCCTTCCTACCCATCCTGTCCCTTCTGAACTCTAGACTGTAACCATGAACACTAACTTCCCAAGAGTGTTGCTCTGACCACCAAGTCTCCGTTATAGCCACAGTATCCAGGCATACACCAACCATTATGGTCTCTAAGGCCACAGTTTTATTCCCTAGACTCATGGCACTTACAGACAGCCCTCTCCACCTTAAATCCCCTGTTCCCTTATAATATCAAAATAAATTCCCTTGGCTGGCCCAGTGGCACTGGAGGTTGAGACACTGGTCACTACACCTCGTGCCACACTGACAACCCGGGTTTGGGAATGAGTCCAGGCCACTGGGGGTCAGCAGGGGCAAGAGAGGATTGAGCATCCGGAGGACTGCTCTCCTCTCTCAGTGGAGGGAGGGTCTGTCATACCACTCATTGACTGCCCTCTGGCAGTAGTTGGAGGGCAGTATAGGTTGGAGGCACACAACCAGTGTCTTTACATTGGTGGGAAGGGGGGATGGGAGAAAAAAACACTAAAAGGAAGCTAGCAGGCTCCATGATGGCCCATCACATCCCAAGGCCACCCCTGGCTTCTGGAATATGCTTTGAGAAGAGAAAGCCGGCACTCCCCTTTCTGGCCCCGCCACAGGGGGTAAGCCATGGGGGATTACAGGGGCCAGTCAGAGCAGGGATGCATGGGCACAAAGTAAAGGTCACCTTTGAGAAAGCTCAGTATGAGCAAAACATGTCAGGTGATCAATTGGTGACGTAGCTGCCATGTCACGAGGGAGTGGGGCGCAAGTAGGAAGTGGAGCTGTTTTCTGTTTGGCTTGTACGTGTGCATTGCCTGTACATTCTTGGATTTATTCATCTTTGCTTCAGTTTGCACATATTAAAGAGACTTCATGTTCTACAGCCTACTGGTGAGTTTTTTCAACTCCTATTTGCCAGTTTTATTGTGCGAGGATTATTTGAGCAGTAGCAGTGCTACACTTCATTAGCCTTGGCTGGTGCCAGTTCTCCTGAGCCATTGGTTCTCCCTTGCTACCTGGGTAAATGCAATATAAAAATGGGTAAAGGGAGGGCCCCGGTGAAAACAAGATATTTCATTTTCACTGTACTATCTTGGGTAAATACATTGTAAAAACTGGGTCAAACAGAGTCCCACTGCAAACAAAATATTACAACTCAGCTGGGCTATCCTGAGTAAATATATTATAAAACTGCGTAAAAGCAGGACCCTACAGTGGAACCCCACTGATGTTGTAGCTAAGCTGATCTTTCCTGGAAAAATACTTTGTAAAAGTATCCAGACCACCCGTCTTGTAGCTGCCTGGTATATTCCTGGTAGTCTAGTGATCCCCCCCAATAAGAGCATCTGACGCCCTCCTGACTCATCCTCTCAGACACGCCCCCCCCCAGACCTGGTCACATAAGGCAAACTACAGCAATAGTGATGACTGGCACAGCCCTCTGCTCACCACCTCAACTGGCTTCCAGCTGACAGTCAATGAGCAATCACAAGTATTGTACAAACACCTGTTTCTACTGTACTCTTGATCACTCACTAACAATCAAACAGTGCCCGGCCAAGGTGGTGAGTGGAGGACTGTGCAGATCACTGTCACTATTGCTGCACTCCGGCTTAGGTGACCTGGGTGAGGTGGGGTGTGAGGAGGAGGGTCCTAAGCAGGTGGGTCACGAGGATCAGATACCCTTGACTACCAGGAATATTCAATACAGCTACAGGACAGTCAATCAGGGGGTACAGGAACCACGGCATGGGGTCATAATGTCACAAGACATTATGCTGCATGGTAAAATGACACTGCCAATACAGCACAATTTCTGCCATGCAGCATAAGTCTGTTTTTTGTAGGGGGGGCACTGTCCCCACACCCCTCATTACAGGCAGGCTGCACCTCCCGAATCCTCCCAAGAAGGATTCTCAACTCCGGGGGGGGGTTCAACTCGAAATTGCACAAAACATGCAAAAAATAAAAGTTTCTGGGACCGGAACTCAAACCCGGTCCCAGAAGCAGCGCTTGGGTTCCTTGCTGCAGTGGGTCAGTCCATTGAGCTATGGCAGCTGCTCAGCAGAACCCAGTACCAGCAGAGGTCTTATCCTTTGCCTGGGAAAGTGCGAATGGTGCAATACCACGTACAGCAGCATTAGCAGTATTGCACCATTCACTTTCGACCATGGCGCTATTCTGGGTTAGCTGAAATGTCATACACTATTAAGCGTATGACACTGTGACCTGGTAGAGGAACAACTACATCACCTGGAATATTCAAGACAGCTACAAGACAGGTGAATAGGGGGTCCACTAGACTACAAGGAGTATGTAAGACAGCTACAGAATGGGGGGCCATGCGTACATGCTAATTGGCCCATAAAGGGCATGCAAATGGGCCATAGTGCCTTCCATACCCAAAGGGATGATTAGCATGTTAGCATGGTAGGGCTAAATATGGCCCACAGGAGCCCTGCCGCTATTCCATTTGATCCACACTACCTCCATTGTGCTCCTGTCAGCCATATTCAGTCTGGGCCTGTGTCAGCATAGCATATAGTCTTTATGCACTGTACCAACATGGCCCCATATTTAGACAGTTTGCGCACTCCAATTGTAGTGAGATAATTGTCTGCATATTGCCCCCCCCCGGAAGACTGTGCAAATTGCTACAGACCACACATTGTCAGTTCTGTATATGGAAGCCTATACTCCTTAGTCCAGTGGTACCCAAAGTCCATGAAATAATGACTCAAGAGGAGTAAGAAAGGTCTGCCTGTAGTCTCAAGATACTGTTTTTCTAACTTGTAACAGCATGAAAGCAAACATGTTTGACACTGACATAAGCTTGTTCATTCATGCAGCAAAAGATACATAATATTACTATGCCAGCCAAATGCTTCATTTAGTACAAACAGAAAAATATCATGCAAATAGATATGTAGAAGACACTATGACAAGTCAAAGAAGAGCAGTGCATTCGGCTCCAGGGTCTATACTCTCACAAGTGCATAATTAGGCACCATCACCATAGGGCAGGTATCAGCTAAGTGTAATCCCAGTTTAATGTCGTAGTTACTCTATTTTACTGTTTACATTTGACTGTGGTGCTAAATAGAGCAGACTTTGGCTAAAAGAAGAAAACCGAACTGAAGCCTCACCTTCCCCACAACCCCTCACCCACCAGTGCCATTGGAGCTTATAGTACCTTGCAAGTTCCAGAGAGAAGACAGCCATTAGACACAGGCATCAATAAAACTGTTACTTTATTATCAATAAAACAGTATTTCCAAATAGACTCCTTACAAATGCAAATTAAGTGTAACCACCCAAATGTTTCCACAATATTGTCAATACAAAAACTGGACAGAGTGTTACAAGATCTTTATTTACCTTAGTAGGGACAGTAACTTTAACTTAGCAAACAAAGATTTACTAAAAAAATGAGACTGTCTGTTTTACTCAATTGGAATATAATCACAATGTCTGCCTGCCTGTCTCAGCCCAGTGACCCCAGTGCCACAAGCCGACACCTGATCTCAAATCACCTTGTGTTCCAATAGAGTCCATGAAGGAATTCAGCAGAGAAGCTATAAAACAAAGTTCCCTTACAGCTGTGCTTCAAAGACTGCACAGTTGCTGAATTAAGACTGCTGCTTAGAGAACTACATAAAAAAACATCATTGAAGGCTTTAAGAAGTATGGGAGCTGTGCTCCCTTTCAATATGAAGTAAGGGGTCTGCGCTCCCACGTGACCATGCAGGATGACACTCCTGCTGATTGCCATCCCATAATGCATTATTATGTCCTAGTGTTTAGTGGCAACCCCCTAGCTGCCAATTGCCATCCCTGTTATAAAATTATATGTCCCTGGTGTCTAGTGGCATTCCCACCCCAATCGCTGTCTGTGCCTGAAATAAAGAAAATGGTCCATCAATGTTTTTTTCAATCCTAAAAAACAGAAAACTGTCCCTCACCAATCTGACCCCCTCACTCCCACCTCCCGCTCAGCACCCACCACCTCACACCCAGTACACCCCCACAGACCCTCACTCACCTGAACAGGTAGCTTGGTGAAGATCCACTCTCCGATAGACGACATGTCTTGTTGCTGGAACAGCTGGTTTCAAGATGAGAAACTAAGGTAAATGAGGCTCAATGTCTTTCAATGGGTTTTTAACTTTGTTGCATAACTTGGCAATTTTTGTGTATTTTGACACCAAATTTTCAACATGGCTTTTTGGGGACTCAACTTATGAACAATGTCAGTAAAAGTAGGCAATTCCCACCTGAAAGATGATTTCACAGTCACTTGGTGAAATCACTTTCTGGGCAGGATTTCAAAATGTTAATCACCCTTGCTTATGAGGTGGTGGCATAAGAAGGCTATGTTGAAAATGCGGGGTCAAAATATGTAAAAATGCCAATCTTATGAGCATCTGTTAAAATTTTGCTATGCACATGTGTAACTTTGAACATTTTAAATATTTTGACCCCAAATTTTCAACATAGCTTTCTTCTAACCCCACCTCATGAATGTCACAGCTGTCATTTTTCAAATCCTGGCCAAAATGTGCTTTTGCACCTGTGACACAGAATGGCATTGCAGTTGTGTGAATTTATGTTTTGGAGCGGATTTGAATATTTTCAGTACCAGGTACATGATGTGGGGTAATAAGAAGGCTATGCTAACAATTTGGTTGCTGTTGTCCTACAATTGGAAGTGCAGGGCCCTCCAGGCCCCGCATTTCCACAGCAAACTACATATACACATCTGTGGAGGAGCAAATAAGGATAGGATTACTCTATCTCAAAAACTATGCATGAATGGGAGGGCCCTGTGCTCCCACAGGCAAATAAGGATACAATTAAACTATCTCAAAAAGTAAGGAGATTCTTTGCAAAAAAACTGTATTAATTCATCAGTTAGGGTTCAGGATATAGGTAGGACACCATTAGCAGCAGGGCATAGGATTACTTTTACCATGAATGGGCAGGCAATCAGAGAGGCAGCGGACCACTGTACAATACAAAGTCTTTATTGATCAGCATAGACATTACAATATACTAAAAAATTACAAGACATACAAATGCAAGTAAAACACTCAACAATTTACAATGTGCAAGAACAGCAAGGGTTACAATATTCAAATCATAACACAGTTTCAGTGAACAATGGTACTGGTGTCATTTACTAATTCTATGGTCTATCATCAGGACTATTTATACATTTGAGATCTACCCTATATATGATAGTCTTCAGAGAATTAACTACAATTTCTTGAGCAGTCAAATCTTGTGAAGTAAATAAATGTATCAATAGTTCATCAGGAGGGAGACTGAGACCCCCCCCCCCAGAAACCCACCCAGACATTTTCTTCTTTGGTTTCATAAAGTGGGCATAAAAGAACCACATGTTTTAAATCATCAAATGATTTAGTACAATATTTACCACAGAGTGACATAACATTTGGCCTTTTTTGTCTGAATTGAATATACTGTGCATTATAAACTTCCATTCTGAACCTAGCGTATATTCTACACAGTTTAGGGTGGGTCAGGTTGGTCAAATAGGCTTCATAGCCCCAACTAAGTTTTAATTGTTTAATCCAACTGTGGAGTTTTAACTCAGCTAATTGAGACACAAGACGATTTGCATCCAGATCTCTCAGCCTCATCTTAATATCAGTATTTATTTCCTCCCAAGATCTAGTGTAAATAGTGTAGAATATATGTCCCAGACCTGAGGACATGAGAGTTTTTTGATCAACTGAATAAATGGATAAATGGATGGGTATATCCCAAGGCAGAGAATTTAATCTCTTCCTCTAGGCACATTCTTGGGTACCATAAATCAGATAAAAGGAAAGTTTTTAGAAGAAACGCAATCTGTCTTTCCTTAATTAGAGATGATACATATACAGTAGATTGTTGTCTTAATTCTAATTTAAGAATGCAGTTTGGAGTCCAGTGAGGCATCATGAGAATATAGCTATACAACTTATTGAAGATGGTTTCTAAAGGGCTAGTGTTAGCAAATCCCCAAACCTCAGTTGCATATATTAAACTGGCTTTAACTTTAGCATTAATAACTCTCAGTACCCCCTTACCAGATGTTTTGCCTATTTTAGCACTGAATATTTTAAGAGCATTCGTCGCAGTAGTCATTTTATTCTCCATTAGTTCTAAATGTTTTTTCCATGAAAGGTTATATGTAAATCTAATTCCGAAATAGTCATAATACAGTAGTTCACCACATGAATGCTATTTCCATCAATTCTAAACTTTAAAGCAGTCCTAGACTTATTTCCAAAAACTACTATATTAGTTTTGCTATGATTAATCTTTAGCTTTCTTTCTTTGCACAGTGCCGCAAAGTGATTTAGTTTTCTTTTTAATGCTAGTGCAGAAGAGGATAACAGTACTCTATAATCAGCATAAGCAAGGCTATCTATTCTTTGATCATTAATTTTTGGACCATGAAAATCAGGATAAGTCATTTTCTGTAGAATGCTATTAGAATAAATATTGAAATAAGTAGAAGCTAATAAGCACCCCTGTCTCCCATCTAGGTTAGTTTGAAAAGGAGCAATAATATGTCCAAACTGATCATATTGTATCTTAGCCAAGGTATGATCATGGAGTCTTATTAGTATACCCAACAATGTTCTGTCCAGATTCAGATCCTCCAGCATTTTCCAAAGGATTTTCCTGCTTATGCTGTCAAAGGCAGCCGAAAAATCAACAAAACAGTATTCCTTTCCAAATGTTGGTATATTTCCAGACTAGGTGTTGTAGCACATAACAGTGTTGTACTCTAGATCTGTGTTTCCCTTCATTAAGAATGAAATGTTCTTCTACCCAATCTGTGAGTCTACCAAGAATTATTTTAGTAAACATTTTTTGTGATACGTCAATCAAACTGATCAGCTTATACATCTTGGGATCATTTGGGTTCTGTTTTTTATATATAGGAGATATTATGCTGCCCTGCAGACTAGGTGAAAAATCAAAAGTCTGGACAAGAGCATTAAACATTCTAAAGAGATAAGAAGTCCACCAATCCTGGAATTATTTAAATACATCACCAATAATTTTATCTGGGCCTGGTGCTTTGTTAGACTTCAGGGAGATGAGAGCAACATTTGTTTCAATTTCTGTAATTATAATAGGCCTCGGGTATACAGTTTCCTTTGGGCTACTCCTATTATATGATAATCTCTCCTTTTCCATTGAATAATACAATTTAGAAAAATAGGATACCCAAATTTGTGGAGTAACAGAAGATTTGAACCTTGTGTGGTATTTATTATAATCTTGAACAACTGTATTCCAAAATTGCCTTCCATCTCTATTCTGTACCGTCTTTTTTAATTTTTCCCATAATGAAACAGAGTATTTATTACGTTCTTTTTCTTACATTTTTTTATATATTTTTCTTTCCTTTTTCAAAATTAAATGGTCTCTTTATTTTTAGTTCCTTTACTTTTATAATGTCTAAGAGCTCTATTAAGAGATTTTTTAGCATTTCCACATTTTTGATTAAACCATGATTTTCGGGAAGTGATTTGTTTTGTATTAATAATTTGACTAGTTAGACAAAATGGTCTCTGAAGAGTGCAAATATTATGCCAGTTTTCCAACATGTCTTGTATTTGAAACTTTTCTAAAGTTTGTGAATAAATTTTATATATTTCCCCCATATTCAGAATATCTTGAAACTGAGAGTAGTAAGTAGGGTCCCATTTGATTTTTTTTTCATTAATAACCTCTACTTCATTACTGAAATGTAGCCCAACTTGAGATGAATGCAAAATAATATTTTGAAAATTCAATATTACTGGGAGGTAAGCCGATTCTGATCGTTCAATTATCTGTAATTCAGAAGCTAGTCTTATGGCCCCCAAGTTGGCCCAGACTAAATCTGAGTCATTTGCTTGGCTGGAGTAGCATTCCTCTGGAGAGCAAAACCTGTGCTTATTTATGATTGAAACATTACTGAGCTCCATTGCTGCGAAATAGTGCTAGGTGTAGGACTGCGATGAGGAGTACCCTCCTGACCTGAAAGACACTTGGTGTCTCATCTTCAAGAAACTGTGGGATAGTGGTGGTCTGTCCCAGTTCCTTTTGATATCAGAACATCAGGAGCACTTTAAACAGCTGCCTTGCACTATCCAGCTAGGAGTTTAAATTTCTCCATTGCTGTGAGGGAAATAGTTTTAGTGTTTTTAAACACTTTAGTGGGTTGCCAGCAAAGCACCTAAAACAGGAAGCAGTAAGCACACTAACTTCCAGTTTCAGTGCTATTTAAGGTCCCCAAAAGTGAATTGGGCCTTAGAGCCATTTGCTTGGCTGGAGTAGCATTCCTCTGGAGAGAGGAGGTATTTTAAAACCTGTGCTTATTTATGAATGAAACATTACTGTGCTTTATTGTTGTGAAATATTGCTAGGTGTAGGATTGGAATGAGGAGTACCCTCCTGACCTGAAAGACACTTGGTGTCTCATCTTCAAGAAACTGTGAGATAGTGGTGGTATGTCCCAGTTCCTTTCAATATCAGAACATCAGGAGCACTTTATTTATTTATTTATTTATTTATTTATTTATTTATATTGCAATCAGTTTACAACCTTTGAGCCAGAGGCTCATTTCCAAAGGTACCTCGTCAACAATGGAAGATAATACAGATAATACAGAAAACAGAATACATCCAGTAGGAGAGCATGAGTATAAAGAGAAAAGCATAAATGGCACATGGATACAGCAGACATTGGTAGTGTAATACAGAGCAAGTTCTGGTATATCGAAAACATGGTAAAATACAGGGTTTAGTAGCATAAAAGGTATGTCATTGCAGTGTGAAAACAGCCAAACCGGTTAACTGTGTCAGATTACAAGGAGCGTAAGGCATGAGACAGGAACAGTACAGGTAAATCGATAAAACAGCCAAACAGGTCACATGATATCAGATTACAAGAAGCGTAAGGCATGATAGGAATAGTACAGGCGGAGGTTTGATCCGTATGGTAACAGATAACATATAAGTTGGGCATCACAGCAAGTAGCATCAAGGAATGCAAACATGGTTACGTTCTTGTCAGTATAGCGATACAGTAGGCAGGGATCATGGCAGTAGTGTAGTTGTTAGAAATAAGAAGGTGAGGAGAGCGGAGCTGCCCAGAGGGCATTGTCAGGACAGAGGGGGGTTAGAGCATCCGTTAAGCACAGGTGCAGCAGCGCTTGCTGAACAACTCGCTTTTGAGGGCAGTTTTGAAAGTGGAGATGGTGGGGATTTCAGTGATGGCCCGAGGAAGAGTGTTGTACCAAGAAGGGGCTCTATGGCAGAAAGATCTCTGTCCAAGTGAGGTCCTAGCTCGAGGAACCAGGAAGGTGGCTTTGCAGGAGGTCTGGGTGCTGACTAGGGGCTGGGCCAGGAGGAGGGAGGAAGTCAGCCCAGGAGGAGAAAGTCCTAGTAAGGTTTTTTTTTTGAGATGAGGCACGTTTGGTATAGCAGGCGTTCGTCGAGGTCAAGCATTGTTGCAAGGTCATAAAGTTGGCAGGTATGAGTGAGCCTAGGGGCACCAGTGATTAGCCTGCATGCCTTATTAAGGAGGAGGCGGATTTGTTGAGGGCAGTCATGTTGGCAGCACCGTGAGACAGGTAGCCCATAGCTCACCAGGGGTAGTATGGAGGATGTAACTGCAACCCGGAGGGCATCGGGGGAGAGCAGTTTTGTAGCGGTACAGGATACCAAGTTGTATATTGGTTACAGAAGCGAGTGCTTCGATGTGGGTATGGTAGGAGAGGGCTGAGTCAAATGAGATCCCTAGATACTTATAGGAGTGGACTTGCTCCAGTTGTTGTTTAGAGCTGGAGAGGATACGGAGAGGGGAGTTGGAAGCTTTGTTTTGAGGGTGGGCGAAGAGAATGGTTTTAGATTTTTTAAGATTTATGACCAATCTATGCTCTTTAAGCCAAGTTTCAGCGCCATTATAGGCACTTTGTAGGGAAACCTGGAGTGAAGAGGGGTTACGGTCAGTGGCAAAGAGGACGGTATCATCTGCGTACAGCAGAATTTTCCCAGGGCAAGCACTGGGCAGGAGTTAAGGTATAGGAGAAGAGAAGGGGCCCCAGGATGGAGCCCTGTGGAACCCCTGAGAGGATCGATCGTGGATCAGAAAGTGTCCCACCAATTTTGACACGCTGGGGAGCGGCGGATAGGTAGCTGGAGCACCAAGCAAGTGGTCCAGAGGCAAAACCAGCATGACAGAGGCTTCCAGTAGTAGGGGAAGGAGACCGTGTCAAAAGGCCTTGATAGGGTCAGAGACACGGCCCCATGTGGAACCAGCGTCAATGAGGAGTGAAGGAAGGAAGCGAATTCAATAAGAGCAGTGCTAGTACTGTGTCCTATGCGGAAGCCGTGTTGTTCAGGGCAGAGGATGTTGTATTTGGTCAGGTATTCAGATATTTGTGCAGCAACTAGTTCTTCCAGCGCCTTGGAAAGGGGTGGGAGAATGGAGATCGGTCGATAGTTGTCTTGCACTGTCCAGCATACAGCTGGGATTTTAAATTGCTCCATTACTGTGAGGGAGATAGTTTTAGTGTTTTTAAACACTTTAGTGGGTCACCAACAAAGCACCTAAAACCAGAAGCAGGAAGCACACTAACTTCCAGTTTCTGTGCTATTTAAAGTCCTCAGAAGTGAGTGGGGTGTGCGTGCATGGGGCCACGTGCAGTGACAAGCACGTGTCTACCATGTCCACTGGGGATGACTGGGATACTGCCAAAAACTCTGGCAAAAGTAGGTGAAATTAAAGTTTACTAACATTTTACTTACCATTATGGACATCAGTGAGGGGATTGTCACCGTAAGTATGGGTGAAGTAGCAATGACATGCATTCTATGTAACAACTTTTGTTTGGAATCCAGTACAGGGTTTGAGGGTCTAAAATGTAAACAGTGTATCACAGTGCTCCCATATCTATGGGGATTCCCATATTTAATGGATGTTTATGTCGGAAACCAGGCTACAGGGAGGAAATCAGTTTATTGATCAATCCACGGGGATTGTTGCCGGAACTACAGGGAGAACAGAGGTACACTAGTTCAATTTAAATTGGCTGCCCGAGACTCACACAAAGAGCGAGAGAAAAATCTGATTGGTGCCTCCCAACCCCACACGCTGTGATCACGTGCCCCTGAGACTCCTGGGAGCTGTGTGATCACATGCTAGGATGCATCTGATATGCTACAAATCCGTAGAACCACGCGTGCCCCTCATGGCTTCAGACTTGACTGCCGAGACTCAATTTACAGTGAGTACCCCCCTGAAAGGCTAGCCACTGAACCCCTCTCCTATAAAAATCCAGCTCTGTGCCCAGGTAACCGTGGGAAGTTTGATTTTGGGAGGTGTAACAAGTCGAGAGAGAGAGAGAGAGAGAGAGAGAGCGAGTGTGATCCTGATCGGTCGCATTTTTTGTGAGCAGAGGAGTGCCAACGGCAAGCAAGCAAAGGAGGAAATTCACTGCAGTGCAGCCGGAGAGTCTCAGTCCAGCGGGATCAACTGAGTTTTCCTCGGTTCTGTTTCCAGCGACTGTGCAGTGTCAGGAGAGTAGTTAAGTTTTTGGACCAGTCGTGGGCGGTAGTAGTCTGATCATACACCAACTCTTCAGCAGGTAAGCAGGGTATGATCTGATGTCCAGTGCACTCTCACTCTCACTAAGACAGTTTCTGTTTTCTGCTGCAGAGCTTTTGCCAGAATGCAGGTATTTTTTCAGTGTTTTTAGTGTTATAAAGGCTCATGGTTGGCTAGGTATTATTGATGTCCAGTCCAGTGCACTTTTCAGCTGGCTAAGAGGACTCTGTTTGTTTCACCAAACTTAATGCATTATTCTGAACTGCAAAACGAATGTGTTAATTTAACTATGGTGTGTGTTGTGCTAGGAATAAATCAGTTGGATGTGCAGGCTGCAGAGCTTTTTGCCAGAATGCAGATATCAGATTTTTAAAGTATAACAGGTTTTGCTAATGTCATATGTTAATAAAATTATTTTAATATATGACATTTTAAGGGATAGAATTGTCAGTACAGTACTATTTATGTTTGTGGAATTGCCACCCTAGACAGACAAATGCTGCTGGCAGAATTCCACATTCCACATGCACTTATTTTTAAAATTGCACTGTTACTGTTAGAGGTGAAAAATGGAATTGCTCTAACTGGAGTAAGCCCTGAATTAAAATGATTCTAGCTGTGCATTCTGATCCACCAAGGGAAAGCTAACGATGGCATTATGGCTGTATGGCACGATGGTTCTATGGGGCTTTGGGGGTCACGGATCTCTAGTGAAATATCAGACTGTCATGTTTTTATTAGGCACATGCTATGTTTGATTTATGGAATGACAAAGGTTTGTGCAGTGAAACATCTGGATTTGTTGCTGTCTCAAGGTGGTACCTGGTTACCAACTTTTTGATTTTTGGTCAAATTTCAAAAAAAATGCTCATTCTTGCTCATGGTGCTGTATATTAAAATGGGGGGGGGGAGAGCTTCAAGTGCATCCAGAGAACCCTTCAGAGTGCTTTCTTAGTACAGTACAATAGATATTCATCATGTTTGGGTAGTGGATCATCATCCTCATAAAAGTTTTCTAACCATGTGTTACAGTGCAGACTGTGCTGGAATCTTTATATTGTATTCAGTTCTGTGCTATTTGTGTGTGGTAGCACGAGGTGGTGAACTTATGAAATCAAATAACACTAACTTGCCAAGAACTCGGAAAGAGATACTAGTGACAGCATCTAAAAAAGCGTTTCTCTGTCATTATGATAAGAGAAAATGGAACGTGATTTGTTGAAGGTTTCAGACTTGTAAAGCTGCTCTGTTTTTAATACATCAATGTTTAACATTTTTTATGGCTTGAAGTTCTGTCCACTGTTTTTAAAGCAGCAGAACACTTATTTAATGTCATTATTACTACCAAATGTAGCTACATTTTGAAACATTAGGTTTCAAACTTTATGCTGTGCAGTGCCACCAATTGTGCATAGCAATACAGAGCTCTTGCTAAACATCTGAAATAAACTTTTGGTTAGTGCTTTAAAAATGTGCCATGTTATTTATACATAGTACTTCATTGACAGTCTCCTTCAGGGTACCATGCCTTTTTATAACAAGACACAGATGTTAACAACCTGAACTTGAAGAAACCTCCTTGTGCTATTTCAGAGCCACATAGTATTTGGGTCTGAACACTGGCTCGTTTAGTAAAATGCAGGTATCAATAGGGACTAGTATTTATTTTGGGTCATGTGTAGGTGGGTGTCCTGAACGTATTCAATGTCTATGTCATGCTGATAAAGTGGCAGGTGGCAGGGGTTCTGCATAGCAATACAGGTGACCCAAGTTCCTACCTCAAGCCATGGCAGTATGGCTGGCAGCAGAAGGGTTTCTGAGGACTCTCTCCTCTTGGTAGGAGGTCTGTAGTGCCTTGCTATGTGACTGCCCTCTGGTATCAGTCTCCTCTCCAGTTATTGATGGCATGGATTCCTGCAGCATACTACATACTAACATACTAAAATGCTAGCAGAATAGGCCTAACAGTCTTTCGTGTCTGCTCGTTTGGTCAGCCCCAACCCTGGGAGCTGACATTGCTGCCCCCCTCTCTGTCTCTGGCTTCTCCCTTCCCAGTCCCAGATATTCTCGCTGCACTGGTTTTTGCTTCCAGAACCATTCCCCTGTACCTGTCCCACCCCCTCTTGTATCCCTCCACCATTTCTGCCTCCACCAGCCTCCTGGGCAGCATATTCCATGGCTCCACCACCCTCTCAGTGAGGTAGCACCTCCTCCTTTCTCCCCTGAATCCCCCCCAGCTTCCACCCATGCCCTCTAGTTGCCCCCTTCCTTCAGAGCACCCTGACTGCTCCTCCCCTACTTACCCCCTTCATGTACCTGAAGACCTCTATCATGTCCCCCAAGTCTCTTCTCTCTTCCAATGTGTACATATTTAGCTCTTTGAGCCTCTTCCCATAGGTCCTATCCCCCGAGCCACAAATCATTTTGGTTGCCCTCCTCTGGACCCTCTCCAGGAGTTCAATGTCCCTCTTTAAACGTGGCCTCCACAACTGCACGCAGTTCTCGAGGTGTGGCCTCACCAAGCAGTTATACAGTGGGAGTATCACTTCCCTCCTTCTGGAGGTGAGCCCCGTAGCGATGCATCCAAGCATCCTGTTGGCCTTTGCCGCTGCCCTTCTACAAGTCTCCGAGTTGTTCATCTTGACATCCCCCACCATCCCCCCAGGTCCCTCTCAGACATCGAGACTTGTAGCATCCCCCCCAAGGGTGTACACTTGGCCCGGGTTTCTGGATCCCAGGTGTAGTACCTTACATTTCCCTGCATTGAACATCAGCTTCTGCTTTCACTTTCTAGACCACCTTTCCAGAGCCTCCAGGTCCCCCTGTAGGGCTACCCTCCCCTTCTCCCCATCCATCACTGCCCCCAGTTTTGAGTCATCTGCAAAGAGACTCAAGTCACTCCTGATACCCTTCCTTATGTCAGAGATGTAGGCATTGAACAGGAGGGGCCCAAGGACCAATCCTTGAGGGACTCCACTAATGACCCTCCTTGGGGATGAGACTATCCCGCCAACCACGACCTTCTGGGTTCGGTTCTGGAGCCAATTTCCTATCCATCTGATCATCTGGTTCCCCACCCCCATTTCTCCCAGATTATCCAACAGGCGCCCGTGAGGAAGAAAGAGTATGTCCACTGGTCTACCCAGGTCCAAGGCACTCATCACCCAGTCATAGAACTCCACAAAGTTTGTCTGACTTGATTTTCCCCAGGATGAATCCATGCTGTCTTTTGTTCAGGCACCCCAACTTTTTCAGGTCCTCCCCAGTCTCTTCTTGACAATGCCCTCCATCACCTTGCCCACCACCGATGTCAGGCTGACAAGCCTGTAGTTCCCTGCCACCTCCCTTGATCCCCCCTTGTGGATAGGCTCAATATGTGCCACCTTCCAGTCCTGGGGCACCCACCCTAAGCAGGTCAGTGATTTAACAGTTTCAACATAGCTTCCCCCCACAAACAAACTTTGTACTCACTGTTTATATTCCCTGTTATGTTGTGGCTTGCTTTTGGCAGTTTCTTTAGTTTGTGGAATCTGGCTGTGCAATCGGTGGTGGTCTGTATTCATAACCAGAACCGGTCTGGTTTCAGAGTGGGCTGAATATACTAGGCAGGGATGCTGGTTTACTGGAATTAGTAAGCTATGTACAGCGTATGCTCAGTTACTTTTTACTATGAAATAATAAAGTAGTTTATACCTGGTTTTTATTTATGCTAGGTGATTCTAATGTGACTTACCTGACCTAGGGAGCCAAAAGTAGTAGTCCAAAGAGGTGGTGTACATGTCCCTGTAAAATAAAAGATGGCAAAAGGGGTCACAAAGGATCCTCAGTTCTTAAGGGGATCAAAAGGATGGAAGGGACAGGAGTAAAAATAAAATTATACTTATCTGATAAGTTGGGTGCCCTCATCCTGTCAGACCTGTGGGGGGGGGAGAAAAGAGAAAATAAGTTTGTTAGAAGAAAAACAATATAAGAAAGCAGAAAGCAGAGTAAAGGGAGTGTGGGTTGGGGAAGGGGGACTTGGCAAAACCCCTTTTTCCCCTGAGTGGTGGCTGAGTGGTCAGTCTCAACATCAAGCTGGGTGTCTTCACAGCAGGGCCCTGAGGTGAATACCAAGAGACCACCACTCCTTTTGAAATCAAATTAGTATGTTGCCAATTCAGGCCAGAAAAATATGTTTAACATTACAATTTACCTTTCCTGGGGGTGATGGGGGGGCAGGGTGTCCGCACTCTGATTTTTTTTTTTATGCATGCCATATACATTAGCACACCTCATTTAGAATCCCATTAATAACTTGTGTATGAGCAAGGGTGAGCAGCTAATATTTGTGAATGAAGTATGGCCTTCTCATGATTGATTTAGCTAGCTCCCAACCAGTTACCTGTACATTGGCTGGGGACCCAAAACAAACCATAAGTAAGCATATTTTGGCCTGATGGACCCTATATAAAGGTAAGCCATTTGAGACTGATGCAGTTTAGAGTAGGGACCCAGCTAATGGGTGGTCTACCTCAACATGATAGCTGGGTGACTTCACAGCAGGGCCCTGAGGTGAGTACCAAGAGACCTCCACTTCTTTTGAAATCAAATTGGTAAGTTGCCAATTCAGGATGCACAAATATCATGTTTCGGTAATAGCATCACTGTGTAAGTGTGTTTAATAAGCACTGCAGCATTGTATTGAGCTGTGTCAATGGATGTCACTAAAAATATTGTCATGTCTGTCTAGTTTAGTCCATCATTTCATTCGTTCATTCGTTTGTTCATCCTGGTTTCATCTGTTCAATTAATCCTGGTTGGATGCCATCCAGTGGCATACTATACTGTCATCTGCCTCCTGGGGATCCAGAGTTTGATCTTTAGCCTGGTGAGCATACAATCATGCTTTACACATGCTTAAGAAAAAATGCACCCCTTTCGAGATTATGAAACACACAACTGACACCTTTTTTTTAATGTATTTAACAGAACCAGCAGCAGCGACAGAATCCCACTGGTTGATATATCTTCCACAAGAGTCCAATCTGGATCTCCGTCATCATCTTCCACCCCTTCAAAGAAAATTAGGTATCGTCAGAGCTACAGGAAAGACTTGGAACTTGAACAAGAATTCAAAGGATGGCTCCAGAAGAGTGGCAAAGGGGAAGAACATGCATTTTGCGTGTAAGTATATATGCACAATTCTAAGATGCATTTGGGGGGGGCTGAAAAATGTGTGAGGTGGTGCTTAGAAGTATTGGAGTACATGCATTGTTAAAATAGATGGCTAGTGTAAGCCAGGGGTGCTAACTAGTGTAAGACAGGGGTGCTAACAGTGTAGTGATCAGTCAGGATTGATTTTGGGTGGGTGGAGGAGATTGTGTTTTGTTGTAAATTACAAAACTAATCCTGTCTTTCTTTTTTCTCTCTCTCTCTCTCTCTCTCTGTAGTCCTTGCAACAAGCACATCAAGGTTGCCACTGGAGGGAAGAACAATCTTCGTGATCATGGTCGAGGAGAAAAACATAACAAGCTGCCAACATCAGTCTCGTCAAATGCAATGGTCAGCAAGTTTTTTGCACGTTCCCTGGATGCTGATGTGGCATCAGCAGAATTGTTGTGGGCAAGGGCTGTGGCAGAGCATCACTTGCCATTTGCACTGGCAAATCACAAGTGAGATGTTCCCAATGATGTTTAAGGACTCAAAGATTGCAGAGAGGTTTGCCTGTAAGGAGAGCAAAACAAAATCCCTGTTGGTGAATGTCATTGGAGAAGAGCTCAAGCTATCTGTTGTTAAGCAAATGAGAAAAAAAATTTCAGTCTCCTCATCAATGAAAGCAATGATCAGACTGTTGCAAAGCAGCTGGCTCTATTTGCTCGCATCCTTGATGCCCAGGGATGGGTGAGGTCATGCTTTTACAAGCTGCTTGAAGTCCAGGGAACACCTTCTGCATCTGGAGTCACATTTGATGCACGGACCTTGTACAATGCCATTACTGAAGAACTCCGAAAGGATGAAATCCTCCTAGAAAACATTGCAGGGTTTGGGTCTGATGGAGCCAATGTGATGATAAGGGTAAGAAATAGCGTTCTCTCCAGACTGAAAAAGGAGCTGCCGTACATCTTTAATATTCATTATATTCATTGCATCTGCCATGTTGCCCACCTCTTAGCAAATGACGCTTGAAAAGTGTTCCCTGATGAGGTACAGAGCTTACCTGTAGACATCTGGTACTATTTTAAGAAAAGTGCCAAGAGAATGCAAACCTTTCAGACCTTTCAGGACTTCACCAACACAAAACCACACAAACTTCTGAAACCGTGTCAGACCAGATGACTCAGTCTGCACCAAGTGGCTAGGAGAATTGTGGAACAGTTTCAGGCTCTGAAGTCTTATTTTGAAAGTTCTAGTGAAAGAAGTGCAACAGTTTTGGGAATCCGGACTGCTTTACATTCCAGTCTAGTAAAGCTGTGCTCCATATTCCTGGACTATGCATTACCACTCATTCTAGAGTTCAACCTTTTTTCCAGCAAGAAAAAACAAATATTCACATTGTTCTCCGTCAGCTGGAGGTTCTGTACAAAAAACTGCTGTCAAAATTCCTAACCACTGCTACTATTCGAGAAGCTGCACAAGTTCAAGATATTGATGTCCTAAACACAGACTACCACCTTCCTTTGGACCAAGTCGCTTTTGGAAAATCCGATTGCAAAACATTTGTACAGCAACTACAAGAGGAAAGGGAAGAAGAAACAGTTCTACAGTTTCTTTCACTTGCAAAGGATTTCTGGATTGAGGCATGCCAGCAAGTGAAAAGGAGAATGCCATTTGTGGACTACAATGGTGGCATCTATAAACATCTGGAGGCACTAAACCCAGAGAAACAACATGTCTCGAGTGCTAAATTAAAAGCTTTGGCAGACCGTTTCCCCAACATTATCGGAACCAGTGATGAAGTCAGGAATCAACTTGATAATGCAGTACTGGAATATGAAATGATGACCTTCCCAGAGGAAAAGACCACCTTGCCAATTGACGAGTATTGGCAGCACATCAGAAACCTGAAGAATCCCTGGAATCCAAGTGTCTTAAGTTTCCCACTGCTTGGCAGGCTTACATCTGCACTGCTAATCCTGCCCCATGGAAATGCCGATGTGGAGCGCTTATTTAGTGATGTGAACCTTACCAAAACAAAGGACAGAAGCTGTATGAAAGAAAACACACTCAATGCACTGCTGCATGTTTCATTCAATAAAATGGAAGAGGACTGCTTTAAATTTAAGGCAACGAAGACCATGCTGAAATGTTGTAAAACAAAGGACAAATATTAAGGATGTACATATTTGTATAGTGGATGGATCCTAAGTAATTTTAAGAAACTTTGCACATCACTCCTCAGGTGCTCATTTTACCCTGAGTAACTTTGCACAATATGACTCCTGGGTGCCCATTTTAAGACTTTATACGTATTCACATATATATGCCTGTGTGTATCTCTTTATACCACCTGTTCAGTATCAGTGCTTCCCTTCTACATCAGTTCTTCCCCCACCATTGCTTGTTTTCATGTTACTTGTAAATATCTTTTAGTTGTCATGTAATTATGTAATGTTTTTAGATCAGTTTTAATTCTTAAAGTAAATAAGAACACTTAAAACAGCCAGAATATGTGTTGTAGTGATTTTATTTACCATCCTAGTGATGCCAGTTGCAATAATAAATCGGCTTGGGCATACAGGAAAATCTACAGGAATTTCACCAAGGTTTTACAGGGAAAATACAGGAAAAATGAGGGTCTGCTACAGGAAAATGCTTTGGCAAATCTGGAAGCACTGGTATCGAGAATGGGGATTTAAAAACTAAAATCAAGGAGTTGGAACACATTACAAAACAATTACAAAGTGAAAATATTGGATTACAAATCAAATGAATAATCACAAGAACAACTCCAATAATGCTAGTAATGCACTTAATAAAAAAGCAGCTGCAATTCTGAAAAGAGGAAGAAAGGATGATAATAATGATGGTAATGATTTGAGCCCAGTTCTAACCAAAAATAAACCCAAAAAGGGAAGAAGAGTGATGGATTTTAGTATCCCCCTCAACAATAAATACCAGCCCCTAGCAGATTTTGTAGAAGTCCCAACTTGCACAGATGAACAAACTGACAAAGGTATAGCGATGTCAAATACAACCTCAGTGGAGGTAGCAAAAACATGTAACATACTGACAAGCAGTACAGGAACGAAGGTTGTATCTGTACAAATGCACTGTGAAATTGATGGCCATAGCATTCCTTCATCTAACATCCCAGTAACAATTACCAATCAATGCTTATTGAACACAAATGCTGACATTGAGCAAGGCTGTGATGACACTATCCAGGAACAAGCCAATTCTAATACAAATAAGGAACAACAAATGGAAATGTACCAGCCCAAGCGAACAAATACAGATACAAGCACCAACAATGGACAGGTTGTGGTTCTGTGGGACTCTATAATAAAATATATAGATGGCAAGATATGTAAACAGGGTAAACAGAATACAACCTGTTCAAGTTTTAGGGTGCATGGATCAGAGACATTGAAAGAGTCATTCCTGAAATCTTAAAGAATGCTGGTACTAATCCTTTAGTGATAGTGCATGCTGGCAAAAATGACATTAGTAAATTTATAACAGAGGACATTAAAAACAGTTAGATCTCACCAGTAAACACATTAGAGGAAACAGGTTGTGAAATTGTTTATCAGAGATCTAGCCTGTACCACAAGCTAACATGGAAAAATCAAACAAAATAAAAAAAAACTTGATAAGAAATTTGATAATGACTACAGTTTGTTTAGCTGGGACGACTTACACCTAAGCAAAAAAGGAAGCCACACCCTTGGGAAACAAATATTAGCAGAGATTGATAGGTCTTTAAACTAGAGGATCAGGAACAAGAAGGGGAGAATTCAAATTGGCACTATACAACTGGTAGCAGTAATAAATTCCTTCTGGGAAATGCTAAGAGTCTTAATGTAACAAAGACCAGTGAACTTGCAGGTGTTCTGAAGCATAAAAACTTAGATATTGCAGCAATCACGGAAACCTGGCAGGATGATGCCTCATCTTGGCACAATGTCTCACCGAGTTACACTGCATACCATAAAAATAGGGGCAATAAAAAAGGTGGAGGGGTCTGTATATATGCCAAAAATACATTAAGAATTGCAGAGACTCCTACTCCGTTCACAGAGGGTTCTGACATAGAACGATGTTGTATACAAACTGAAGATCAGAATGGGAAGAAATTATTACTGGTCAACTTTTATAGACCCCCATCAACTCGTATAACCAGAACTTAATCAATGCTATTAGAGATATTGCAAATAAGTCAGATGTTGTTATTATGGGAGATGTCAATTTACCTGATATCTACTGGGATAAACTAACAGCGTCATCACAACATGAGTAACTGTACTTGGATACATTCCTATCCCTAGGATTAGAACAGATGGCCACCAAACCTACTAGGGATAAGAATATATTGGACATTGTGTTAACAAATCTTCAATTGGGCTTTTCAAACACTGAAATAGCCAAACCTACAGGAACTAGTGATCAATATACAGTAGTTTTCACTATTAATAAAAAAAATACATGTAAGGCATAATACATATAAATTCAACTACAGCAAAGGGGATTACACAAAAATAAGAAACTCATTTAATAACTATGACTGGGATACCATACTTTCTGATACGGGTTCAGATGAATGTTGGATTATATTGAGAGATATTATACATAATCTTAAACACAGGTTTATTCCACTAAAAAAAAAAACTAGAAATACTAAAGGAAAAATACCACCATGGCTAACAAACAATGTGATAAAGCAAATAAGAATAAAAGAAAGGGCCTTTAAAAAGCTAAAAATGACTCAAACAGAGGAAAATAGAGCCATAGATAAGTCCGAACTTAAAAAAACTAAAGAACTTACTAAAAGGAGCGAAAGAAAATTGAAGTTAAACTCCCTGTATCCAAAGACAATACAAAAGTTTTTTATTCATATATCAATTCAAATAAATATTATGATAACACTATCACATTTATGAGTAAGAATGTGATCAAAATCAATAACACAAATGAGATATGTAATACTTTTAATGAATATTTTGGGACTGTCTTTGCTAAAAAAACAACAACAAATTAGCACAAATGCCCCCCACGTGCATAACTATAAAGAAATAACACCAGATTAAATAAAAACAGCAACAGTATCCCTTAAAAATAACTCGTCACCTGGTCCTGATAACATAAATGCATATTTTTTAAAACAAACATTGAATGAGTTGTTAGGCCCTTTTACAATCATTCTTAATAGATTGTATAGTGAGGGTGTGGTACCAGAGGATTGGTGTAAGGCAATAGTTGTGCCTATACACAAACAAGCATTTGTCAATGCCGAATGTTTGCTTGCTGGCATTGGCATTGGTGGGGTGTGCCTTTGGGTCATCAGACATAACGGCCATGCCATTTCACCACACCCTATCCTGCAGACATTGACAAGTGTTACGGTGTGCCTTGGGGTCTTTGGCCCTTATGCTTACCCCATTCCATCAGGAAATATGGTGAGATGGGTGCAGTATAGGAGAATGGGGTGAGCTTTGGGGCCGAAGAGTCCAAGGCACACCTTGATGCCTCTCATTGGCTGCAGGGTGTGGGTGGGGGTGGAATGGTATGAGCATTACAGGTGACAATCCCAAGTCACAACCACAATGCCTGTCAGTCTCTACAGCGTGCGTAGGAACTGCGTAACGCACGCTTGTAAAACAGTCATTTTTTGGAATTGTTTTGCCAAATTTTCAACATAGCCATTTTAAGACCTCTGCTCATGAACAGTGTCACTGTGTCTTTCTTAATCAGTCCCAAACATTGATTTCGCACACCAACTGCGCCATTGTGCGCTACATGCGTGGAAACACATTTTGGGTAAGATGTGAAGAATGACAGCTGTATTGCTCATAAGGAGGTGTGGTAAAATGGCAATGTTGAAAATCTGGAGTGCAAATATTGAAAATTTGCGAACTTACTAGCTTGCATAGGAACTGTGCAACACACGCTCATAAAACAGTCATTTTTGGGAATTTTTTCCCCAAATTTTCAACATAGGGTTTTTGGGGGCCTACCTCATGAACTGTGACACTGTTGTTTTGTACAGCAGTCCTGAAAGGTTGTTTTGTGCAGTGACTACGAAATCACCTTTCGGGACTGAATAACAAAATTACAGTGCAAGAATTCATGAGGTGGCGTCCCAAAAACCCCATGTTGAAAATTTGGTGACAAAATTCCCAAAAATGCCTGAGATATGCATCAAAGTTGAAAAAACCCTATTTATTCCATTATACAGCTTACCGGCATTTCCTCAGTTCATGGTCGGCTTTGAAGCATGCAGACGTGATCCCGGTCCATTGAAGATCGTCGCACTGGACTCTGGAGGTAAGTATGGGGTGAGCGTGTGTGTGGGAGGCAGGGTGTCAGCAAAGGGTGGGCGAGGGTGGGGAGGGTCAAGACAGTCGGTGAGGGAACGTTTTCTTTTCTAGGTTTTTTCTTTTAGTAAGGCGACATGGGACATTTGCCACACTGGGGTGAGTTCTCAAGCGTGGCAGCTGGAAGTTTTGAGGGCAGTGGGCCGGCGAAGTTGAAATCATAGCCGGCCATGAGAAAGGTTGCCATGCTGGGGTGGGCTCCCAGCATGGCACCTAAACTCCGTGGGGGTGGAGTGCAGCGCAGCTGACAGGGGATTGGGCACCCCCATCAGCCATACTGTGTGTGTGTTGGGGGGAAGCATGTGAGTACGCTGGGGTGGGCTCCCAGCGTGTTACTTGTTTGGGGGGGAGAGGAGCTGTCTATGACAGCTGTTTCACTGCAGTGCTGACGTGTAGGCACTTTGCATACTGCCGATGCAGTATGCAAATTACCTACATACTGCAGAGCTTCTCTTTCAACTGTATGCCGCTGCATTTGCAAAGGCTGTCATAGACAGCTCTTACATTCATTGGCGCAGTGGGGCCATGCCTGCAAAAGACAGCAGAGCATTGGAAGTAGGGAGGCACACCTACGAATTATCGTATGGTGGCACTATGTTTCTTGCACATGCGTGCAAGCAAACATAAAAAGGGAATAAAAACAGCACAGAGAATTACCACCCTATTAGCCTTACATTTGTAATGTGTAAGGTTATGGAAAAAATACTAAAATGTAAAACAGAACATGAGCTAGACAGTAAAAAGCGGATTGATAACACTCAGCATGAATTTCACAAGGTGCATTCATGCACCACTAATTTAGTTGCATTTTATGAGAAAATAAGTAATGGCCTGGATAGGAACTGCCCAACAGATATTATATAATGTGATTTAAGAAAGCCTTTGACAAGGTATCCCATACAATATTAATTCAAAAAATGATTACCCTTGACTTAAATACCCCTACTATCAAGTGGGTAGAAAACTGGCTAAATAACAGAACACAAAATGTTAGGATTTTAGTGGAGTCCTTCAGGGATCGGTGTTAAGCCCAACTCTTTTGGGATATATATATATATATATATATATATATATATATATATATATATATATATATGATTTTCATCTGGGCATTGCAAGTCAAACAAATAAATTTGCAGATGATACTAAGATCTCATCAGAGGTGGATTCCGAAGAATGAATCAGAATGCTTAAGCAAGATCTTATGCTTATTGAAAACTGGGCGGTAAAAAATGAAATGTTTACTATAGAAAAATGTGCAGTTATACATCTGGGATCAAAAAGTCCAAACATTAGTTACACACTAAACAGTATCTCTATTAAATCAACAAAATCTGAAAAAGATCTGGGCATTATTGTGAATTACCTTTTTTCCCAAAGTGTGCATGGTAGGAAAGCTGCTTAGGTAGGTAATTGTATCCTAGCTGCTATTAAAAGATCCTTTATAACAAGGAATGAAAAATGTATCCTCCCACTTTACACATCATTCTTAAGGCCTCATACTGATCACTCAGTCTCCTTCTGGGCCCCTACCTCAAAAAGATAAGAAAATTATAGAAAGTATGCAAAGAAGGACCACCAAGTTAATACCAAAGGTAAAAAATCTGTCTTATAAAGAAAGATTAACTGCTCTAGAACTCTATGACTTGCAAGCTAGGAGAAACTGTGGGGGCTTGTTGCTGCTATTCAATATATTACAAGATGACACAATCATGAAGGAGTGTGACATTAAATGTGTGGAAAAACCTATAAAATTACAATGTCATAATAGACAGATCTACATTCCAAGATCCAGTACAAATAAGAGCAAAGAAAAAATTACTCACCTTAGTAATGTTGTTTCTTCTGATGGAGTCTTGCTATATTCTGACATATGCAGTTAGGTCCTGTCTTTCAACTGCCCTGGAGAACAAAGAGTTAAACTTTCCATGGCCAGCATGGAATGTTCAACATGAGCTCGGTTGAAGCCCCTGTCTGCTGTTGTTTAAACTGCAACCGTCAGATCTTTTCGAGCAATACTCACTAGAAGTTCTGTGTGGAAACTGTAAAACTCATACTAGCCAACTGGCAACTATATCTATATAAAAGGGTTTTTGGTTTCAAAAGGAAGACTCAAGTCAGGAAACCCAAAAACAAAACACATCCAAAACACAACCACTCACCCAAACTAAAAGAGGGTGAAAAAAGGACACCCCTAGGGTGCCAACACTGCTCCTGCCCACCCACATCTCAACATCTGGGTTCTGAGAGGGGAGGCAGGGGGGAGGTCAGAATACAGCAAGACTCCATTAGAAGAAACAACATTACTAAGGTGAGTAATTTTTTCTTCAAACAACATGAAGTCTTGCTGTATTCTGACATATGCAGACTACCAAGCAGTACCTCCATGGAGGAGGGACAGAACCTACTTTGGAAACAGGCTCTGAAGTACTGCTGTGCCAAACCGAGCACCACTCCTAGCCTGGATATCCAGAGAGTAATGCTTGGTGAAAGTATGGACTGTTTTCCAGGTGGCTGCTTGACAAATTTCTAAGAGAGGAATATTCCTGGCAGCAGCCATGGAGGCAGCTGTACCTCTAGTGGAATGAGCCCTCAGGCCTGAGGGTGGAGCTCTACAAAGTTTTTCATAGAAGAATTGTATACAAGAAACAATCCACCTGGCAATAGATCTCTTAGTGGCAGGTTTGCCCTTACCAACTTCTCCATACGTAAGGAACAACTGGAGGGATTCAAACCTGTGACCCTTGGTACGCTTTATGTAGTAGCTAAGGGCTCTTTTAACATCCAAGCTGTGTAGCCTCCTCTCTCCAGAGGAGGAATGGTCAGTGAAGAAAACAGGGAGAGATATAGACTGGTTGAGGTGGAAATCTGAAACTACTTTGGGTAAGAACTTTCTGTTAGTTCTTAGGGCCACTTTATCTCTATGGAAAGAGATGAAATCAGAT
Source organism: Neoceratodus forsteri (assembly GCA_016271365.2). NCBI lineage: Eukaryota > Metazoa > Chordata > Ceratodontiformes > Ceratodontidae > Neoceratodus > Neoceratodus forsteri. The sequence goes on along the minus strand of CM057455.1, from coordinate 757,179,963 downwards.
TCCACTGCCAGGGCTTGCAATTCACTGAAATGCCTGGCAGAAGTAACGGCTACCAAAAACACAGTTTTCCAAGTCAAGTACTTAAGCTCTGCTGAGGACAAAGGCTCAAAGGGGGGTTGCATAGGCTGAGCAATGCAAACATTAAGGTCCCAAGCAGGACCAGGAGCCCTAAAGGGGGGATTGGTGTGAAGCAATCCCTTGAAAAACTTACAAAACACAGGATGGGATGATAGAGAGGAAGGCTTGCCTACTGACAAGAAAATAGAAACAGCTGCCAAGTGTACTTTAAGGGTAGCTGGTCTGAGGCCTAGGCCATTAAGATGGACCATATAGTCCAGAACCGTAGGCAACTCAGCAGAGTCTGGAGAAATATTCTTCTTAGAACACCAAATGCTGAATCTTTTCCATTTGGAGTTGTAAGTCTTTCTGGTGGAAGGCTTTCGAGAAGCCTGAAGGATATCCAGAACCCCTTGGGAAAGATGCAGATCAGCAAACTCTAACTCTTCAAGAGCCATGCCTTGAGATTGAGAGACCGAAGATTCGGGTACCAAATCCTCCCCTGAAAGGATGTCAACAGGTTGTAATTCCTGGGAAGAGACAGGGGAAGGTGGACTGCTAGGGACTGCAAAAGGAGATGCCAGGGCTATCTGGCCCAGTCTGGAGCAATCAGAATCACTTTGCATGGCTGTGACCTTATCTTGACTAACACTTTGAACAGGAGAGGGAAGGGGGGAAAAGCATACAGAAATGTCCCTTCCCAGTTCAGAATCAGAGCATCCAGGGGGACTGAGCCCAAGACTGGGGGTCTGCAACAAAAGAGAGGAAGTTGGTGATTGTCTGGGGCTGCAAAAAGATCTATCTCTGGAGTGTCCCATCTCAACAAAATCACTTTCAAAACTGGAGGATCTAGGGCCCATTCGTGATGGCCCAGGGATATTCTGCTCACTGCATCTGCTAGGATATTGTCCTTCCCTGGGAGGTGAACTGCTATCAGAGAGGTTTGCAGGGAATAGGCCAGGGACCACAACTTCATTGCTTCTGTGCACAAGGCCATAGACCGAGTGCCTCCTTGCTTGTTGATGTACCACATGGTGGTGGTGGTGTTGTCTGTTCTGACCTGTATCACCTTGTTCTGTACAGATTTGGAAAAAGCTTGCAGTGCCAGAAACACTGCTCTGAGTTCCAAGAGATTGATGTGAAGCAGAAATTCCTGAGGTGACCACAGTCCTTGGGTGATAAGATCCCCCAAATCGGCTCCCCAGCCCAGCAGGGAAGCATCTGTGGTGAGTATCACTGAATGAGACTGAGTGACAAAAGGAACCCCTTGTCTCAAATTGTCCTGACACTGCCACCATTGCAAGGCTTGGATTAGAGTTCGAGTCACTGGGACTAGTTTAGTAAGGGAATCCTTCCTTTGGGACCAGAAGGCTCTTAAGTGGAACTGAATGTCTCTCATCTGGAATCTTGCCCCTTGGACCACTGCTGTGGAAGCTGCCATGTGGCCCAGAAGCTGAAGGAAATGCCTTGCTGCCGAGGCACCTGAAGGGTGAATGAAGAGGCCAGTTCCATGAGGGTCCTTGCCCTTTCTAGGGGAAGGAAGGCTCTTGCCTTTACTGTATCTAGCTCTGCACCTGTGAAGGTGAGGAGCTGTACTAGTTCAAGAACTGACTTTGGAAGGTTGAGAAGGAATCCTAGGGAAGTGAGCACTTGCTGGGTCACTTGTAAATGTGACTTGACTTGGCCTGGAGACTGACCTACTATGAGCCAGTCATCCAAGTATGGGAAGATGGAGATCTTTTTTCTCCTTAGGGAAGCAACCACTACTGCCAGGCACTTTGTGAAAACCCTTGGGGCTGATGTTAGGCCAAAGGGCATTGCTCTGAATTGATAGTGGCCTGAGGGCAACTCAAACCTGAGGTACTTTCTGTGGGAGCACCTGATAGGAATGTGAAAGTAGGCATCTTTGAGGTCTAGGGAGGCTAGCCAGTCCCCTGGCCTTAGAGGGGGAAGGATAGTCCCAGAGTTACCATTTTGAGCTTTGGCTTTAAAAGATGTTTGTTCAGATATCTTAGGTCCAGGATGGGTCGCCATTCTCCTGTCTTTTTGGGGGTTAGGAAGTACCTGGAGTACAATACTTTGCCCTTGTGTATGGTGGGAACCCTATCTATAGCTCTGAGAGCTAGAAGAGACTAAACCTCTGCCTCCTGGGCAAGGGTCTCTGAGAGATTCGCAGGTGGAAAGGATCTGGTTCTCATCTTGGGAAATTTTTTGAAGCTGAGGACCAGTCTCTGGCCTACTACTTCCAGGACCCACTTGTCTGATGTTAGAGACTTTCAGTCCTGGACAAAGTAAGCCAGCCTGCCCCCTACTGGTATGGGAGAATCAACCTGGGCAGACCCATCAGGGTGTCTGCTTGGCAGGGACTTTAGGCTGAGGGGTGGATGCAGGACTGCTCATCTCCCGTCTGCCTCTCCCTCTAAAGAACCCCCTCTGTGAAAAAGAAGAGGAGGCCTGAGCTTGGTAAAAAGGCCTTTGGAAAGGCCTGCCCCTGCTCCTGGACTGCTGCCTTTGAGGAGTTGCTTGCTTTTCTTTGGCCTGAGCACTCCTGTAAGTGGTCCTGTACTCATCCATCTTTTTTATGTAGTTCTCTGTCTGCTCCCCAAACAGAGAATTACCAATTACAGGAAAATCCATGGCCTTAGCCTGGGTATCCTGTGAGAGGCTAGTACATCTGAGCCAAGCCATCCTCCGAAGAGCCACAAATGTAGCCATGACTCTTGATGAAACATCATTGGAGTCCACAGCAGTATGAAACTGTACTTTAGATGCCTCAATCCCACCTGCAGCCACCTGCTCCAGCTCCTTGGCAAGCTGGTCAGGGGTCTGTTTGGGCAGAGCCAGCACAGTGTCCCACCTGGACTTCTGGTATCTAGCTGTATAGGCCATATAGTTAACCTGCCTGAGTCCCAAAGATGCTGCCATGTATTGTTTCTTTGCCATGGCATCAATCTTCCTGGAGTCCTTGTCTGGGGGGGCTAATGCCAAGGAGATATTTGCCTTATCACAGGCAGCAGCCTGCACTACCCCAACATGGCTGCATTGCTGGAAAAGGAACTCCGTGTCTGAGCCTGAGAGAGTGTACCTCTTGTCCATTCATCTGTCCACAGGAGGTATAGAATTAGGAGACTAAAGAATTTTATGTGTCTGTTTCCCAAAGGATTTGTGGAGGGGAATAGACAGTCTCCTGGACTCTGGGATGTCCATCATCTCAACATAATCAGGCTCCTCCTGATCCTCTACTGCTTCCTCCACAGGAAGATGGAAGGTCTCAGCCACTTTTTTGTAAAACACATAGTGAGAAGGGGACTCAGAAGGCCTAGGAGGAGAAACACCTGAAGGTATGTCTGGGGAGATGTCCGGGTCAATAGGCACATCCAGACTTTCATAATCACCATAATCATCCTCATACTCTCCTTCCTCCTCCGGTTCATAAAATTCTTCCAAAGTATAATCTGAAACCGGGGGAACCGACCAAACTAAACCCCTGCCAGATGGTGCCGGTTCGGTCGGAACTGAACTAAGCGATTGCACTATCCTTATTGCCTTGGCTATCTCATCGGCGGTTGGAGGATGAATTTCTGGGTCCGAACCAGACGATTTATCTTTTCTCTTTCTTTTCACTGGAACCAACTCCTCAGAATCAGCTCTCCTTTTGCCCGAAGAAGTATCGCCCTGGTCAGAGGGCACTCCTTCTGGTTCGGTCGGAACAGAACCGGGCTGGCCATCCGGGTCAGCGGAATTCTCTGCCTCCCTTTCCCTCAGTCTACCTAGTCTCTTTTCCAGGGTAGATTTGGGAAAATACTTGCAAATTTGGCAGTCTGAATCGAGGTGGTCAAACCCCAGACAATAAACACAGGTGGTGTGGGGATCAGCCTTGGCAAAGACTTCCCCACGCACGCTGCAGTGTTGAAACCCAATGGGCCCATTTTTTTTCTTGGGTTTCTCAGACATGGCCAGTCCTATCCAAAACTTACCCTTTTTTTGGCAATCCGCCAGGCAAGGCTCCCCTATCGGTTCCTGGCTGTGTCACGGGTCTTGGAAAAAAACGTAATAAAATCTGTTTTTTTTAGAATCGATACGGACCAGTTACCACACTGTAAATCAAGCACAAGCTTTTTTACCTCAAACTGATCGGTTCAGCCGAACTGATCCACAATTTACAAGTTCCACACAGAAACTAAACAAAAAACCTATCTAGTACTCACAGTACCACAGACAGAGACTTGAACCGACTAAGTGGTAACAGCAATTCGGTAGAAACCAACCGAAAAAACAACACTTCAACCGACTTTTTTGAACCGAGCAACAGGAGAAATCTCTGGAGCGACTGTTCAGTGAGGCGGAGTAAAGAATCTGACGGTTGCAGTTTAAACAACAGCAGACAGGGGCTTCAACCGAGTTCGTGGTGAACATTCCATGCTGGCCATGGAAAGTTTAACTCTTTGTTCTCCGGGGCAGTTGAAAGGCAGGACCTAACTGCATATGTCAGAATACAGCACGAATTCATGTTGTTTGAACACTACTTTATCATTATGGAACTCCTTGCCTCAACATATAGTTGAAATCAAAAATTTCAAGACATATAAAAATGAATTAGACAAATTCTTGCTAGTGTTAGATATCTAATACATCCCACTGGTGTGGGGAGGGTTGTCACGATGGGTCGAGTGCCTACTTCCACCCTAGAAAAACTGAGTAACTGAGTACTAAAGTAGAGGAGCCCAAAGGCCTTATATGTGTTAATTTCCCTGGTATATCCCCATGTAACCTGCCATTTAATACACAAACATTTCTTTCTGCAAAACACGTACTTAATTATTTCCCTCTAGCATTGCATTTCAGGTCAGACACTTCTCTTTTGGAGGCCATTCTTGGATTTATGAGGGAGGGAGGGAGGGAGAGAGAGAGAGAGAGAGAGAGAAGAGAGAAGAGAGAGAGAGAGTGAGAGAGAGTGTAACATTTGGAGATTTCTCCCATATCTCCTTTGAATTTGGTAGTCTTGAACTGAAATTACCCAAAACAAGAGTAGGGATATTTCTTTCTTTTTCCAAGAGCCTATATAACACTGGTTTTAAATGGTCAAGATGTGGGTCTATGGGGCCATGATTTTTTGTTCTGGGGGGAAGTAAACATTACAGATAATAATCTTTTCATTATTATTTTTTAACGTTAATGTAATTTTATTATCAGTTTTGAAATGGTGTTCAAGGACTCTTGAGTTTAGAAGAGTTTTAATGTAAATCAATAAGCCACCTTTATGTCTCCTGAATTTTTTTTCTCTAGTTGCTGGGCAGGCAAAACTGGCATCTCCAGAAATTCTAGGAATCATAAGGTCTGTACAGCAGGTTTTCTGGAGGCATACTATGTCAAAATTTCCCAAATATTCCATGACCTCTTGGTCATCTGACCTAAGATGTAATCCCTTAATAGTCCATGAAATAATTTTAAGAGTTCTATTTTGGCTTTTTCTTTTTTTTTCTGGTGTACTACAAGTCCGATTGAGTCATTCAGATTCTAGATTTATTAGGAGTACAAAACTATTAGATTCAATACGTTTTTCTAAATCAATAAGGGGAGCCCCCTCATTTGTTCTTTATTTGGGGGATAGTAAAGTGGAGGTGGTTAGGGAGAGATTCAATGAGCTGGGGAAGTTTTGTATGGAGGTGGGAAGTTCAGTAACCTTCTCGGAAGTGCTACCAGTACCCAGGGCAAGAAAGGATGAGATAGTGGAGTTCTAGTCTTGGTTAGTTGAGTGGTGCAGAGCCAAGGGGTATGGGTTGGTGGAAGACTGGGGGAACACTTGGGCCAGCTCCAACCTTTACATAAAGGACAGACTGCATCTGAGCAGGGCAGGTCAATAAGTCCTAAAGCAGAAGCTGGAAGGGCACATAGCATCCAGAGTGGCTTTAAACTAGAAAGGGGGGGAGGTGAGTGGGTAGACGGTGTGATGAGTCACCAGACAAGAATGCCAAACAAGCAGTTCCCCCATTACAGTAGGGATGTATCTGGGGGTAGGCCACAAGGGAAGGGTCAGGATGAGGTAATATACATTAGGATAGGGAAGGGAACTGGGTGGAGGGTGGTCTCCCTGAATGCCAGGAGCCTGGGAAGTAAAACAGCTGAGTTACAGGCTCTCTTGGTAGACGGGATGACAGACATTGCAGCCATCACAGAGACCTAGGCCAACCAACATCAGGACTGGGAGCTGGCAATCCCAGGGTACAGAAGGATGGAGGGGAGGGGAGAGGGGGAGGAGTGGCAATTTATGTAAGGGATGGCATTAGATGTACAAGGGAGAATGTGGAGGAGGGTAGGACAGAGGCACTGTGGATGCAGTTCCTGGACTCAAAAGGTAGGACTCTGAGGTTGGGGGTAGTGTACAGGCCACCTGCACAGACTGAAGAACTGGACAGGGAATTAGCTGAGCATTTGGCGAGTAAGCAGGAAATGAAATGTAGTGATCATGGGGGACTTCAATCTATCAGGAGTGGACTGGAGAACCCCAGTTACCTCGAGTGCCAGGGGGCAACTACTACTGGATGCAATCCAGGATGGGCTCTTTGTTAAGATGGTCACAGAGCCAACCAGGATGGGGAACACTCTGGACCTTATACTTACTAACGGGGAGGCTATGAGGAAAATAGGGGTGGAGGCACTACTAACTGGATGTGATCACCAATCGGTGTGGTTCACACTCAGCTTGAGCAGGGAGGCTGCAAGTACAGGCATGAGGGTAGTTGACTTTAGTCAGGTGGACTTCAGGAAAATGTGGGAAACTCTAGAAGGGCACCTGGGAAAGATTAGGCCAGAAATGGATGCACAACAGAAATGGGATAGCATCAAGCTTGGACTGAGGGAAGCTACTGAATCATGCACCAGGACTCTGTGCAAAAAGAGACGGGGGGCTAGGAGGCCATGCTGACTAAACAGTGAAGTGTTGAAGGGGGTAAGGGCAAACAAGGCTGCTTTTAGGAGATTCAAGAAGTCTGGCAGGAAGGAGGACAGGGAGCTGTATGTGAGGAAGTTCAAGGAAGAAACCAGGCTTGTCAGGGCGGCCAAAGCCTCAAAGGAACTGAGGCTGGCTCAAGGCATCAGGGAAGGGGAGAAGGGCTTCTTCAGATACACAAGGGAGAAAAGGAACTGTAAGAAGGACGAGGGGTGAGTGGAGAAGAGCATGGAACAGGCAGAAGCTCTGAATGAGTACTTCTGCTCTGTATTCTCAAAGGAGAAGGATGGTCCACTACCTCTGTGGACAGGGAAAGTGGGCAGCGGGGTGAGGAGTAACTGACTGGATGATTACAGTGAGAAGGGTAATGGAGGGGCAGAAGACACTAAGGGTGGATAAGGCACCAGGTCCTGATGGTATTCACCTCAGGGTGTTGAGGGAGATGGTAGATGTATTGGCTGGGCCACTGGCAGACCTGTTCAATACCTCCCTGGACACAGGATGTGTCCCACAAGATTGGAGGGAGGCTCATGTGGTGCCCATCCACAAGAGTGACCCAAAGGATGAACCCAGCTACTACAGACCTGTAAGCCTCACTTCCATTGTTGGTAAACTTATGGAAGCGATCCTAAAAAAGTGTCTGGTGACCTTTCTGGAGGAAACTGGACTCCAGGATGATCTGCAGCATGGTTAATTGGGAAGATCATGACAGACCAACCTGATAGAGTACTACGACTGGGTAACGAGGGAGCTGGATCAGGGCCATGCAGTGTATGTCCTGTATTTGGACTTCATCAAGGCCTTTGATTCCATGCCTCACGGGAGACTGGGGAAAAATTGGAATACGTGGGGGTAGGGACAAAGATGGCAAAATGGATCAGGAACTGACTGAAGGGGAGGCAGCAGTGGGTAGTAGTGGGGGGGAGCTCCCCCCAGGAAAGTGATGAGTGAGGTGCCACAGGGCTCTGTGCTGGGCCCGGTGTTGTTCAAGTTGTTCATATCTGATATCTCGCATGGAGTTAAGAGCAGGATCAGCCTGTTCACGGATGTTACTAACATGGGAGCAGTGGTGGATGACAGAGAAGGGTGGCAGAGTCTACAGGAAGATCTGACCAAACTGGAGGAGTGGTCAGTGAAGTGGCAGTTGGGATTCAATGCAAAGAAGTGCAAGGTTATGCACTTTGGAGCAAATAACCCAGGGAGGGACTATTGATTGGGGGGAGTTTGGTTAGGGGCCACCGATGAAGAGAAGGACATAGTTGTGCTCATGACAGGGAACATGAGCAACTCAGCTCAGTGCAAGAAGGCAACAGCCAAGGCTAACAAGATGCTGGAGTGCATAGCACAGAATATCTCATCTAGGCATAGGGATGTGCTCATGCCTCTGTACAGGTCACTAGATAGGCCACACTTGGAGTATTGCAAACAGTACTGGTGCCCTTATCTTAGGAAGGATATCAGGCTGCTGGAGGGAGTGCAGCGCAGGGCAACAAAAATGATTCAAGGGCTGGAGGGCAGGACCTATGAGGAAAGGCTGAATGAGTTAGGCTTGTGCACCCTGGAGGAGAGGAGAGATCAGGGGGATATGATTGAAACCTTCAAATACTTGAAGGGGATCAACAAGATGAGCACAAAAAGATTGTTTAGGCTGAGGAGGGGAAGGGAGATGAGAGGGCATGAGCTAAGGTTGGAAGGTGGTAGATTTAGGAGAGAGATGAGGAGGCATTATTTCACAGAGAGAATGGTGGTAAAAATGGAACACACTGCCAGAGGAAGTGGTTTCCTGCAGGACAATGGGCAGCTTTAAAGGGCATGGGGTAGGGTGTGTGGGGGAGGTCAAAGAGAGGGGGGGTGGGGGGTGAGGCAGCTACAGTTTAGGGGTGCTAGCTGCACAATCAAGCAGACTTGAGACCGCTTGGCCTGTTTCTGCTGGTAGATTTGTATGTTCATATATTTGTTCCTCATCCTCTAGATTCCTTTTGCCTACCTTTTCCTCTCCAAGGACCTGAGGGTGGATAATATGTATTCCCAGACTGTCTAGTTTATGTGCAGATAGAATCAATGTATTAGCCAGTGCTGGATTTTTAATAGTAATATCAATTTATGAAGAACAGGGCACCTTCCTATAAATTCTGATAGTATCCACCAAAGTTCTTGTAATTTTGAATCCCAGAGATTTCGAAAGAAAAAGAAGCTCATCTCTTATATTTCTATATGAATCTTGTCTTGAGGTTTCCCATCCAAAGATTGAAATAGTTCTACACACCCATCCCTTATACTGTTTTTGTTCATGTCATTTGATGGTCTCCATAAGCTTTGCTATTTCTTCTCCCTGTTTTTCATTTTCTTGATTTTTTTGGTTGTTTAAAGGAGTGAGGTGCTGTGGGCTAAATGCTTTTCTCATTTTGCCCTGTACTTCTGTTTATAGGTACTAACGTAAGTGGACTAATTTCTGTACCTCTTATATTCAATACGGGTCCTTTTGCAAGAGTATTTTTATCTGTTTACTCTAGCTGTCAGTAAAGAAGTACAATGTCCGGATAAGCAAAGTTGGGTGGTCTCATAACAAAAATCTCATCATTGACGAGGTTTATCTGAAGAGGATATATCATCCATTCAGACAGTTTTTCTTGAGTTTCATTCTCCAATCTTGACACTCCCTTTATCTCAAATAAATATTCTGCCTCTTTTGTAATGCTGGAGTGATCTCCAGCTTTACTTTTAATGGCAGCTTTACCATAGCTCAGTTTTCTTGGAGAATGGTTTTTGTGGGGCACTTTTTAAGGTTGAAGAGCCCAGTGGTGGGGGTAGGTTGCTGTTGGTCTCAGTCTCCCTTGTTTTCTGAGCCACAATGTCATTTAAAATAACAACAGCATTATCAGAAGTTGGTGCAGGACTTTTTATTCCTGGCTTTTCTTCTTCCTGCTTTAATATCTCATTATCAAGTATTTGATTATTACTTTCCTTGTGTTGAGATTGTGTAACTTACTCTAAGATTTCCCCCTGCTCTCTACCTTGTTTCTTTGGCCTGGTGTTCACTGATTTAGGTTGTTTCCCTGTCTTTCCGTTTTTAGATTTATCTTCTTGTTTGCCTGAATTGTTTGTATCTGAGCTTTGTAAATAGCATGCACATATCTTGTTTTTATCAAAAGGTGAAGGTATCTTAACTTGGATCCCTCTATTAGCCTTTACTAAGGAGGAAAGAGGCTTGTCTATCTGTTCAGGTTCTATTTGTTCCTGTTCTGAGATCAGTTTCTGTCTTCCCACATTTAGTCCTTCTAAAAGAACTTGGCTGTAAAAAAACATCTGCCCTTAGATTGCAAACTTCATCCTTGAGTGCTGCTATATTTTTCAGAATCACAATATCTGCATAGTATCTGTTCTTTATTATTTCAAGCATCTGTTTGGAAATAGAGGAGACGGCTGTAAAATCTCCTTCATTCCTAAAATATTATTTATTATATTCAATTTTACTATCATTTTGAAAATGTTCAAAAATCTCCTGAGGGATGAGTACTACTTATTCCTTGTAGAAGCCTCAGTCAAGCCTTCTGTATGTGTTGCCTCTATTTTTTTCAGTCCCTCTATTGTAATGCTGATTTCTTGCATTATTTCTTCTAATTCTGTCTTCCCTTCATTTGTTTTATTTAATCTCGGAGAATGGAGGTGACTTATGTTCTTTTCCCTCTGTTTAGAAATGTTTGAGTTTAAATTTGTATTTGAATTTTGGTGATTTCCTGATCCTGGGGTGAGAATCCAATCCAGATATGAATGGTCCAAGAAAGGATTTGGGGAAAAGACTGCATCAGAATAGTCTGTATCCCTTCCATCACTCTCCTCATATGTAGGTGTCCCCTACCCCTATGAATCAAAAGAGATCCCATCTGAAATAACCTGGATACTCCTTGTCTTCTCATTGTAATCCTTAGGAATAGTTAAGTCTACTGCAGTTTCTTTTTTAGTTATTTTATTAGAATTTTGTTATTGGGCTTGATTAGGCGTGGATAAGTGTTTGGGTTCTTTTTTAAAGAGGGACTCTGGCCAAAAGTGCTACATTGCAGAATTAGAATAAGCATACCCCCAGTAAATTATATACCAAAAATTAGGTTTCTATGTTACTTCATTTTAAAGTTATAAGCTATTTTCTAACCCTGATTTCACTACTGGTTCAAAAAAGCCAGTTTCAGTGAACAGCTGCTGATGATGTCATCTCCTGAACTCACAGTTTAGTCCTCCCTGTCAGCAAGCTTATAGAACCTGTTTTTCCAAAGTTAAAAGATCATGTGCAATGGTTTTCACAAGTATAACAGGCAGTACTATTCAAAAATCATTGCTATAAAAACTATGTGTTTCAGGTTTTGTGACAAAGTTGCTAAATTCATATTTTAATGTTTGTTTGCATGCATGTGCAAGAAACATAGTGTGATGATCCAAAATGCAGTGCCATACAGTTGAAAGAGAGAGCACTGCTTGAGTGAACAGCGCTCCCCTCTCCACAGGCAGCGTGCGCACACATGCATGTGCGTGCTCATGTGCTCCCCCCCCCACGCACACACTATATAGCCGATGGGGGTGCCCAATCCTCCATTGGCTTCACACACCCCAACCAAAAAAGCTGTGCAAGTGCCACACTGGAAGCCTAGCCCAGTGTGGCAAAAACTGTTATAGCCAACAGGGGTGCCCAATCCCCCATTGGCTCTACGCCCCCCCAAAGCTTTCAAGGTGTCACGCTGGGAGCCCATCCCAACATGGCAAAGCTTGTTGTGGCCGATGGGGGTGCCCAATCCCCCATCAGCTCCAGCCCCCCCAAATGGCCTTTCCAGCTGCCAGCAAATGTCCAGCGTCATCTGAATAATAAAAGAAAACAACCTGTAAACAAAAAAAAGGTCCTCATAGTCTCCCTGCCCACACCCGCACCCACCCACTGCGCACCCTGCCTCCCCACACACCCCCTCACCCCATACTTACCTGCGGAGTCTGGCATGATTATCTTTGGTCGACTGGGAACACCTCTGCACTCTTCAAAGCCGACCGCGAACTGAGAAAATGCCGGTAAGCTGTATAATGTAATAAATAGGGTTTTTTCTACTTTGCTGCATGTCTCAGGCATTTTTTGGAATTTTAGCACCAAATTTTTAACATAGGGTTTTTGGGACCCCTCCTCATGAATTCTGTCACTGTCATGGTGTTAATCAGGCCCAAAGGGTGATTTTGCGGTCACTGCATGAAATCACCTTTCGGGACCAATTAATAAAATGACAATGCCAGTGTTTATAAGGTGGGCTCTCAAAAAGCCTATGTGGAAAATTTGGTGAAAAAATTCCTAAAAATGACTGTTTTATGAGCGTGAGTTGCGCAGTTCCTATGCACACTCATAAGTTCATGATTTTTTAATATTTGTCCTCTGAATTTTCAACATTGCCATTCTAGCACACCTCCTTATGAGCAGTACAGCTGTCATTTTTCACATGTCGCAGAAAAGTGTTTCCGCGCATGTAGCGCACAATGGCGCAGTTGGTGTACACAATCAATGTTTGGGACAGATTAAGAAAATCACAATGACATTGTTCATGGGCAGAGGTCTTAAAATTGCTATGTTAAAAATTTGATGAAAAAATTCCCAAAAATGACTGTTTTAGGAGCGCACGTTGCGCAGTTCCTACCCATGCTCGCAAGTTTGCAAATTTGTAAGTTTTGCATGCCAGGTTTTCAACATTGCCATTTTACCACACTTCCTTATGAGCAGTACAGCTGCCATTTTTCACATCTCACCCGAAATGTGTTTCTACACATGTAGTGCACAATGGTGCAGTCAGTGTGTGAAAGCAATGTTTGGGACAGATTAAGAAAATCACAGTGACACTGGTCATGAGCAGAGGTCTTAAAATGGCTATGTTGAACATTTGGTGACAAAAGTCCTTAAAATGACTGTGTTACGAGTGAGCATTGCGCAGTTTCCATGCACCCTCGTAAGTTCATGAATTAGTAATATTTTCAGTCCAGATTTTCACCAGTGGCATTTTTCCACACTTCCTTATGAACAGTACAGCTGTCATTTTTCACAACATGGCCAAAATGTGTTTTCACACTTTCAGCACAAAAATGCGTTGTCGCTGTGGGAAATCATTGTTCGGGACAGATAAAGAAAATCACAGTGACACTGTTCATGATTGGAGGTTCCAAAATGCCTGTGTTGACAATCTGCTGTAAAAAAATCCCCAACTAATTACATCACGGGTGTGCATTGCACAGTTTTTACGCACGGTCGTGACTTCACCAGTTTTTTTAATATATTCACTGCAGATTTTCAACATTGCCATTTTTTACACCTCCCCATGAACAGTACAGCTGTCATTTTTTACATCCTGTTCGGAATGTGTTTTTGCACCTGTGGTGACAAATGTTGTAGTCGCTGTGCAAAAGCAGCTTTCAGATAACAAACTAATATTGCCACTGTTCATGAGATGGGGGGTCACAAAAAAAACCATGTTGAAAATTTGGAGTGAAAATACCAACGAATGCCTGAGGTGTTAGGGTTTCCGACCATAACGCCCCACCCTGTGGAGAATGACAGGCATCAGGGCTGTGACTTGGGATTGTCACCTGCAATGCTCATACCATTCCACCCCAACCCACACCCTGCAGCCACTGAGAGGCATCAAGGTGTACCTTGCACTCTTGACTTAAAGTTCACCCATTCTCTATACACACCCTCTCATCGTATTTCCTGATGGAATAGAGAGTGCCATAAGGGCCAAAGACCTCAAGACACACCATAGGGTTGGGTGTGGTGAAATGGCATGGCCATTATGCCTGACGACCCAAAGGCACACCCTAATGCCTGTCAGTCTCTGCAGGGTGCTGGTGGGGTTGGTTTCGGTTCAATACTTCACTGTCCATCCTATTATGCAGCTCTGTAACTCCTACACTACCAATGCCAATGGCAGCAAGCAAACATTCGGCATTGACAAATGCTTGTTTAATGCCTTTTTGGTGTGGACCATTTCTCCAGAGTTGCTGGATGCTGAGTTAGCATGCCGCCAGCCTGCTGATACCATTTGGGGTGCTACTCTGCTGTGCCTGCTGGGAAGTTTTATTGTTACTAGTGCTGTAATGTTGGTAACTTCATTGCTGTTTGGCAGTGTCTGCTTTCCAATAAGTTGTAATAGGGGCCTTGTATGTGTTAATTCCTACTAGAGGTGGAAGTGTTAGCCCTGGGTGTTAGCCCTGGTAAAATGATCATTTGAATGTAATGTACAATATAGATGAACCTGAATGTACTGTATAGCAGCTTATTTTAGCACCCTCTTTATTAAGCATGGTGAGGGGTGCAGTACTATTAAGCGCCCAATTGAATTAGTGCGTCAGCTTCTTTTCCAGTTACAGCATTATGCTCCCTTAATATTAGCAATCAGCTTATTTTAGCGCTTTTGTCAGTTAAGCTAATATAGTGAAAATAAACTGAAAGCTAATATTTCCTGCTATACAGTAGGTCAAGTAGCAGCCTGCAATGGAGAAAACACTGAGCTGACTACTGCATTGAAACTCATAGTAAGGTTTAAAAACAGCATTACTTCTCCCACCCCATTTACAGGGAGATAGAATAATGGTTTTAAAGTGCCATCTTGAAACATCACCTTAATTGAATCACAAGTGTGAATCATCATAGACTTTCACCACAACACAGTTATCCAGTCGGCAAACCTCACAACAGTGTACTATAACTCAGAATCCTGCCACCCTGGAGAACAGAACAAGAAAAATGACCCCCCACCAAGAAAAAAAATTAAAAATTTGTCAACTTTGTTACAAAACCTTAAACATGCACAGTTTTTAAAACAATGTTTATTGAATGATGCTGCCCGTTTTACTGGTGAACACCATTGCACATGATAATTAAACTTTGGGGAACCAGGTCCCATAAGCTTGCTGACGGGGAAGACTACAATGTGTGTTCAGGAGATGACATCATCAGCAACTCTTCACTGAAACTGGCTTTTTTGAACAGGCAGTGAATTTAGGGTTGTAAAATGACTTGCAACTTTTAAACAAAGTAACTTAGAGATGATTGGGGCTATGCTGATCCAAATTCTGAATTTATTGATTCCAGAAATGTTGACCATAGTACCTCTTTAAGTCCTGCCCACATTTCTGTTATTTTTAACTGCTTATTGTCCCTTTGTGTCTCCAAATCTGAGTTTTGAAGCTCACATGGGACATTCTCCACAGAGAAGACTATAGATTTTAACTTCTTTTTATCCATTTTATTTTTATTTTGATTCATAAGTTTTGTTCTTTTTAGAGCATGCTTTTCCTGAATTTTTGTAATTACCAACACTTGTTCTACGTTATTAGAGAATCTAGCCCCTGAAGGAGAGTTCCCCTTTCCACTTCTAGTTAGCACAATTTTTTTAGGAAATTTGTATAAAATATATGCTAAGATACGAGTGTGCAAAATATGCAGATATACTTTAGTTTAAGAAATAGGATTGCAAAATGCAATAAAGTGAACAATTTAGAAAAGGCTAGAGGCTTATGCAATATACTTTAAAATACTAATGACAGAATATGCTACAATAGATAATAACAACCTTAGACAATACTTAATAAAGGTGCAAGTAAGCAGTGCCAAGCACTTATAGTTTTCCTTCAGTGATAAAAAAATAAAAATAAAAGGTGATGTACTAGTAGGTCCTTATGGCAGACACCTTCTAAAATAAGGCACTAGAAAGTCTCTTGTGGTAAAAACCACTATGAGGAAATATATTAGCTTCTTATAGTCTTAAATATGAGCAGTTTAGGGTTTGTAACTGCCTGAGAGACTCTTATTCTCTCAGTTCCTCTGCGGTCAAGATACCAAATTCCAGAAATAGCCCCTCAGTCCCTTGATAGGAGTTTGTAGCATGTAGACAGGCTCTGGAGTGCAGGTCTTCTGGGTTTCTGGGCACTAGTAAGGCCCAGCAGAGCTCCATGCAAAAAGTGCTAGTGCAATCACTAAAGATAAAAAATACAAAGGTCGGGGCCAGCAAAAAGGTCCAAATAAGGAACTGTATGAACTGTATTATAATACAATTTAATTACAGTTAATTTTGTATTCAAAAGACAAGTACTGATGTCAGCAGTCGAGAGACTATGTAAATATATCTGCATTTAAAGTTGACCCTTAAATGTGGGGCAGTATCATAAATTATGTTTTAAATAAACAATCACTTTGACAGTTCCAAATTTCAGATTTCAAAATAATTTAAGGCTTCTAGTACTTTTAGTACTCACTTTTGAGATTTGGAAGGTCCTCCTAGTGCTCTGACTTCCTTGCTGCTCAGAATATCTCCCTTGGACCGAAAATTGGGCCGAAAAAGCCACTAGAAGCCACAGAAAGTCCACGAGCTAGCGAGCCAGCAAGACACCAGGATGCCCATGCCACTTCAACAAAATGCCTCAGATCTTGCAGTCGACAGATACCAAAAATACCTTTAGTTAAGTGCTATGCAAGGTTTGCTTTTACCGCAAATCTTCCAAATCTCCAGATATGTTCCTGCAAGTAGCAACAGCAGTAAATAACTATGCCACTTCAAGATCCCCAATTTTAGTTTTATAGGAGCGGAGGATATATGCTTTAACTAATGGTGTGCAGGCAAGCTAAGACGCCACTCATGTGCAGTATATTTCTCCAGCCACTAGTTTAAATGATTGGCTAATTAATTAGTTAAAATGCAAACAGTAAAAATCCTGCACTCACCACCCAAAATAATGGATGCTCAAACAAGTGTCTCTAGGTGCTTCATTTTAACATATCAAAGTGCAATGTGCAAAATTCCAGACGCGTTTCAGAAGAAACACTTCCTTTCTCAATGACTCTAAATGACACAGGAAGGGCACTACTTATATACATATGTAGCTATGACATCATCAGACAGCGTCTAGACCATATACATGTGTGATAAAAACCAAAGTGCGAAAGTGACAAATACAATAGCTAGCTTAATAAACACACTCTAAACACATATTGTAACTGAATAAAAATAAGTTAAAAAAATGGAAGAGGTAGAACATGATAATATGAGCAAAAGGACAAAGTCTATGTGTTCTCCTTTTGTTCTATCCTTTCCTGTAGAAAAAATACAAAAACAAGTAAATATAAATATATAAGATTCTAAAAATTCTAACAAAATTATTATTTTATATAATTATATATTTATATTTACTTGCCTGCCCCAGTAGTGCCCTCTTCCCCAAGGTAAGAATTCTTAGAGGAAACTAGATGAACAGATATGATTACCAATTTAAATATGGAATGGGAGAAAGTGTCTCACACTGAGAATCTTTTATTTTTAGAAAAAGCTCGCCAAGAGCAGTGGACAAAATCCAGATACAGGGGAGCCTAGAGACGGGCATACACCCTCGGGTAAAGTTAACTTTACGCTTTTGGATTCTATGAGTGTGAAATACAGTCAGTAAATTCAAGATAATAGGCATTTGCTCTTGTAATATAGGGACATTAAGTGAGAAGAATGGAAAAGTGTATTGGATACAATTCAATGGAAATGAAGCAGATGCATAGTTTTAAAGTGAAAGTAAATAACTGGGTTCTCAGGAACTGGCAATGTTGGAAAGGGAATTTCAATAACGAAAGATGTAAAAAGGAGACTTGTTTGACTTAATGTGGAACTAAAGGAAAAAAAGATTCAGAGGTCGAGTACCATATAACACTGTGAAATTTAAAAGAATATGAGAACATTCATAGTAGGACCAACTGAGGATTTAAATGAGCAATTTAGTAGGATGCGTATGCAGAATAATTTATATGTGGTTAGAATATAAATAGTAGCTTATGAAATGTATGGAATACAAGTTGTGACAGACACTGTAGTGCACATCTTTAGAAATACTAAAAGCTGAGAAAACTAAGAAGAATACGTCAAGAGAAAAGATGGTTATGAAAAATTTGAAGGTGAGACATGGAACACATCCTTATGCTACTAATTAATGTTGGGGGAATAGAGGTTTAGTTACTATAACTGCCAGTAATATATTCAGCTGAAAAATACAATGGTTATAGATAAATCATAAAATGAAAGTGATTTGATTGATTTGACATTCACTTATAAATATAGAAATATAAGATTTTGGCATACTCTGGTGGTGATTGGGTATAATAGCGATGAGGTTACTTGCCAGAAAATAGATATGTAAGAGAGAATTTCCTAATAGTTTTAAATTAATATTGAATAGGAAGAAAACACAAGGGCCTGAGGAAATAGTAAAACCACAAAACATAGCACAAATGGTGTTTCTGGAAAAATAAAGAAGATTTTGAATGAACTTTTTTGCTTTGAGTGGAGTTCATCCAGACCTTCTGGTCATGTTTTAAAGTTATGGGTCTTTCTAGATGACTCAACCAATTTGAATAACTCTTTTTCCTAGAGAAGTGAAGCAACCTGGCTCTTTTGCTGCACACACATTTTTAAAGATTTTGACAGCATATTTTTAACATACCCTTTCTGAGACCCCTCCTCATGAACAATGTTGGTGTCATTTTGTAAATCCTGCCTGAAAGGTGATTTTGCGGTCAGTGAGTGAAATTACCTTTTGGGACAGATTTTTAAAATTTCCACCATACTTGTTCATGAGTTGGGGTCACAAGAAGGGTATGTTGAAAATATTTGGGGTTGGGGGGAGGCACGTGATATGGAGGCATGGATGAATTGTGCCACCCTGCTGGTACAGGACTGGCAATGTTTTGAAAATGAAAAATGGAAGCTTGTGGTAGAGAGCATCTGTGGGCTTTCCCTGGAAGTAATCTGTACTTCGTGAGCCACGAACCCCAATGCCCCAGCCCAGGTATATCTGACTGCCCTCTAAAGTGTTTTTGCCAGCCCTAAATCTGATTATGACCTTATGTGAAAATTTAAGACCACTTGCCAATGGAAGGGGGAGCCCTTGTCTGCCTTCTTAACCCAAATAGAGAGGGCGTTACAAAAGGTATTTAGAAAAAGAGGCAGTGACAGCACAGGATCTGAACAGGGTGAGGTTAGAACATGTGATAAAAGCCACTAGCCATTCTACTCTGTTGGTATTACAGCTCATATTAGTTGATTGGAAGAGCTACCCCCTCTGTACTGGGTCCTAGTGTGGGAGATTACTAGAGAAGTGAAGGAGGAGCAAGGACAATGGGGAGGGCAGAGGGCATTAATGGTAGTTATCCAGGTAGGGAAGGAGATGCACTCTGGAGAAATGCATGAGTTGAGGACTTTGATAAAGGAATGTAAGGATGTAGGCACCTCAGCTAAGATGGTAGTGAATCCGAGAATAGTTGAACCCCAAGAGATGAGTGGGTTGGCCCCCAGTGTAGCTTCCGCCATGTTTGGCCCTGGGATTACTGCACAGGCACCCTCTCCAGAGGGTGGGGTAAAAGCCCGGATGGACGAATTAGCTCACAGGGTAGCTAAGTTAGAGAGGATGGGAAGGCCTAGTCAATCACAGGGAAATGATGAGGCCATCGAATGGGGTCCAGTAATGACAAGTGCCTCTGTGGGGGTCCCAGGAACCCACCCCACAATGTCATCTAGGCCACCTAAGAGGGAACCCTTCATATGCTGTGAGTGAGGTGGTGAGGGCCATATCTGAAAGGGGTGTAGAGTGCCAAAAAAACATGGCACCAGCAGAGATAGGCCACATGGAAATCCCAATCAAAACCAGAGAAACTACAGAGAGGCCCGGTAAAGGAGCGCACATTTCCATGGCTCGTGGAAGAGCCTCTATAGCTAAACCCACCACATTGACATGAGCCAGCTCATGGGTCCATCAACAGAAACCACAGTCACCATCAATGAGATCTCTACCCGAGCCATCCTGGATAGCGGTTCACAAGTCACCATCATTTTCAAGTCATGGTACGACCAGCACCTGTTCAATGTTGCGCTGCAGTCGCTTGAGGGTTTACATGTGTGTGGACTCAGTGAGAAGTCATACCCCTATCTGGGATATGTGAATGTTTGGCTGATGTTTCCAACAGAAGTAGCTGGTGTAGGAGATGCAGTGGAGACCCTGGCTCTGATTTGCCCTGAATCTGGCATACATGATGGGGTGCCTGTGCTAGTGGTCACCAATGTCCATATGTTCAGATGATTAGCCTAGTTGTGCCAAGCCTGACAGGCCAAGAGAAAAGGCAGTGAGCCCTCTATTCACCCCTTAATTAAAGAAGCCTACACAAAGAGAGGACAACCCACTGACAAAGAGCCTGACGACTCTGTTGGCATAGTTTGGAGGTGAGATGAGGAGGAGATTGTGCTACTGCCTAATGTGGAATGTAACATTGCCAGGGTAGAGAGGCTAAAAAAGGATGTGACAAATCAGTTGCTGATGTTGGATGCCCTGGAGAAGCACAGCTTGCCCATGAGACTGTTGGTAAAACCCAGTGTTTTGCCTGCCAGAGCACATGCCTATGTTAGAAGGGTTACGGTACAAGTAAAGAATGTCACCAACCAGGAAGCGGTGGTGAGGAAGGGACAGACTTTAGCAAAAGTTTATTGTGTAGACACAGCAGTGCAACCCACTGCCAAGAGGGGTGGCACCCCCAAGGGACTTAATTCCGGACTGTTTGACTTGAGTGGCTCCTCAATCCCGGAGGAATGGAAAGAGAGGATAAGGGAGAAACTGGTAGCCTGAATGAAGGTATTATCCCTACATAAATGGGATGTAAGGTGTGTGAGTAGAGAGCGGCATCACATACGTCTCAATGATGAGAGACCCTTTCAAGAGAGAACCTAGCCACACAGACTATGCAAGAGTCAGGGAGCCCCTATGCATCCCCAGTCATCGTGGTGAAGAAGACGAGTGGGGCAATAAGGATGAGTGTGGGCTACTGCACATTGAACAAATGGACAGTGCCCGACCAGTATACTATTCCCCAGTGCCCTGGATTGTCTGAATGGCAGCCGGTGGTTCCCGGTTCTGGATCTGCAGAGTGGCTATTATCAGATTCTGATGCCCTCCCTCCAGGACGGCTTTCATATGCTCATTAGGATTCTATGAATTTCTCCGGATGTCTCAGGGGATCTTGGGCAACCCTGCCACCTTCCAGCACCAGATGAAGAAAGCCATGGGTGATATGAATCTACTCGAGTGTCTGATTTATTTGCATAAATAGGGGTAGGAGGAAGTAGGCTGTTGGTTAACTAGCATCTGCAGCTTATCCATTAGGTAGGGAAATGGGCAGACTGGGTGGGTCAAGCAGTCCTTATCTGCCGTCAAATTCTATGTTTCTATGTTTATATGACATTATCATGTTCGGGAAGATCTTGGAGGAACACGAAGCCTGGCTGCTCAAAGTGTTGGATCATCTGGAAGAATCTGGATTGAAACTGTTGATCGATAAGTGTCAATTCTTCCAGGCTTCAGTTAAATATGTTGGGTGCATAGTTTCCGCAAAGGGCATCCAGACTGAAGCCTTCACCACCTGGCCTAAGCCCCAGACCTTAAAAAGCTCCAGTGACTGTTTGGTTTCTGCAGATAATACTGGAGGTTCATAAAGGACTACACCAAGGTAATCCGGCCCCTACTGAACCTGCTGCAAGGGTATCCGCCAACCAATAAAAGCAAAAAAACTACCTCAGCCTGGATGAAACCTAATCAGACCAGCTATGTTTGGTCATCCAAACCCTTTGGCTCCCGTTGGGATGAAGAGTGTGATCGGGCTTTCGAAGTCATCATCTACTGCCTGACATATTCTCCAGTGCTGGCTTATGCGGACCTGCAGAAACCTTATGTACTCCACACTGACACCAGTTTCAGTGGTCTGAGCGCAGTCCTATATCAAGAGTATCCGGAGGGTCTGCGCCCCGTGGCCTTCACCAGGAAAAGTTTGAACCTGTTGGAATGCAGGTATCCAGTCCATAAACTAGAATTTTTGGCACTGAAGTGGGCTATTGTGGAACAGTTCCATGACTATTTGTATGGGGCTAAGATTACAGTGAAGATGGATAATAACTCACTTACTTACATGCAGACCACTGCCAAACTGGATGCAGCAGGCCACAGGTGGCTATCAGCTTTGCCCACTTACGATTAGGGGGGAAGATATGGGAGGGACATGAGGAGACACTTTTTCAAAGACAAGGTTATGGCAGAATGGAACACTCTGCCAGAGGAGGTGGTATCCTGTAAGACAGTGGGTAGTTTCAAAAGAGGATGGGACAGGGTGAGAGGGGGAATAATTGTGAAGGGGAAGGGGGTGAGGCAGCTGTGAGGTAAGGATGCTAGCTGCACATTCGAGCAGACTTGATAGACCATGTGGCCTGTTTCTGCTGCCAAATTAGTATGTTCACATGAGTACCAGCCCGGCTTGAACCACATGGATGCGGATGCCCTGTTCAGGTGCACTCCTGCTTACTTCACTGAACATTGTGCCTGGGAATAGATATCAGAACAAGCAGTGAAAGCCCTGTGTAAGAAGCACAATGGTGAAGAGACTCTCTCCAAAGAGGATGCCTCTTATTTAGTGGAGTGCTTGGGGGCATCCTGAAGCTGTCTCCCAATTGCCTACTGCCACTGGCTGCCTTAGACGTAAGATCCCTTCCTCAACTAACTATCCAGGATTTAGAGAGAGACCAGACAGCTAGCCATGTCACAGGGGAAAGAATTCAAGTGTTTCAACAAAATGGGGATCAGACTCAGGTAGACATCATTTATCCCCCCAACCAGGCTCTTGTTACGAGAATGGCCCAAGCTGCAGTTAAGGAAAGGGTTTCTTTACAGACAGACGCAGAACCAGCAGGGGGCACCCCAGAGAAGCATATCAAGACTGTGCTAAGGGCCTTGCATGACAATATGAGCCACCTGGATGTCTAGAGCACCCTGGACCTAGTAAAAAGCAGATTCTACTGGCAGAGAATGGGAGCTGATGTAGAGACCTATTGTAAGAGTTGCAGGAGATGCATACAATGGAAAGCACTTCCCTAAAAGACAGCCGCTTTGGTAAACATCCTGACGAGTGGCCCCATGGAGCTGGTGTGTATCGACTTCCTTACATTAGAACCTGACTCACGTAACATCTCGAACATCCTAGTAGTCACCAACCACTTGGCCAGGTTTGCCTAATCCTACCCTATGAAAGATCAAAAGGCCTCCACAGTGGCCAAGATCTTGGTGAAAGAATTATTCATGCATTATGGAGCCCCTCAAAGGATTCACTTGGACCAGGGTCGTGACTTCAAGAGCTGCCTCATTAAAGAGCTCCTCTCACTGTGGGGTATCAGAAAATCACGGACCACCCTATACCATCCCCAAGGTGACCCTCAACCTGAATGATTTAACTGGACTTTATTAGATATGTTGGGCACCTTGGACCCCTGCCATAAATGCACCTGGAGTCAGCAGATGAGCACTCTGGTCCATGCTTACAACTACACCTGCAACGATGCCATGGGATTCTCCCCCAACCAGCTTATGTTTGGGAGGGAAGCCCATCTGCCAGTGGATCTGTGTTTTCAGGTGTCCACCAATGGTCTTGAAGCAGGAGATTACTTGCAATATGTGAAGAAGCTTAAGCAGTAACTCGATGATGCCTATCATCTCGCTACTGAGATGGCCACTAAGAGAAACCAGGACTACAAAGAATGACATGATAAAAAGGTGCGAATCCAGGATCTTGAGGCAGGGGATCAAGTGCTGCTGCAGAGTCTGGGCATACCAGGGAAGCACAAGATTGTAGACTGGTGGTGAAGCACCCCATACATTGTGTTGGAGAGGTTGGAAAGCCTCCCAGTATACAAGATACGGCCTGAAGGAGAAACTCGAGGTCATAAAGTCATTCACCAAAATCATTTGCTGCCCATCACAGGGACACTGGTTTACCGTGATTGAGAAAGGGTAAATTCCGTTTTGCACGTTGGAAACAATGGTATTGTTATCGGTGTCTGCTAAGCCAAAATCCATTTTTGACAGTCTTTTGTTTTGTGTACTTTATTTAACTAATTTATACTCTGCTACCATGCATATTAGTAATTTTGACCTCCACTATTGTACATACATCCATCCATCTTTGCACCAATTTAGTTATTTTAATACGTACAAGATTTGATGACAGCAGCAGCACAGTTGCCCCCATCCCTCAAGTGTGATGGCAGTGCCAACAGCACTATGGACTCACTCTAGCCCTTGGGATACTGCACTATAGCCCCCACCATCTGTTGTGTTGGCAGCAGAAGGACTATGGCTCCCATTCCTCAGGTGTGACAGCAGCAGCAGCAACAGCACTATGGTCCCTATTCCTCAGGTTTGACTGCAGCATGACTACATCCCCCATCCCTCAGATGTCATGGTGACACCTACACAGTCAGCTCCTCCAGGCACCAACACAGCTTTTCCCCACTGCAACCCCCCTCAGATGTAACATAGTCTGTGCAAAAATACAGCCAATCCCCTCACCAAAAGTGAGCATAGTCAGCTCCCCCCAGCACCAACACAGACAGCCCTGAACATAGCCAGTCATGCCACCACACCCAACCAAATCCATGATTTAATGAAGGTCCTCTGCCCAGTCACCCATTTTCAGTGGGTTCTCTACATGAGCAATGCCATTATAAATGTGGAAAACTGTGCAACAGTAGAAAATGTGTACCTCACATCGTGTGTACTAATGGGGTAGCACATGGTGGCCTGAAGAACCAAGACCTGTATTCACAGGATTGGCTGCACCTGAGTTTGTAGAGCACAGGGATTCTAAAGAAAAGTTTGGGAGAGTTCATTACAGAAAAGTATAACTTAAGGTAGGAAGGGTGGTGTTGTGGGGGTGGGCAGTAAACAGAGCTGCCATGCAAGGGAGTCCATCAGTCTCCACTTCCCCCCCTGCATAGACAGGCAGGATGAGGGGAAGCAATCAAATCTCCATTTGGCAAAGAAGGGGAGCAGAAAGGAAGACAGTTAGGAAGGAGGGTGGGTAGAGCAAGGGTCAGAGCAGGTGGAAGTACTAAACAAGTACTTCTGTTTAGTGTTTACCAGTGAGGGTGGGGGACAGGGGTCCAACTTAGGGTGATGAACATGATCCTGAGGATGGGTGACAGACAGGGCACATGAGGAGAGATAGAGGAAGCTCAACATATACACCCTAGAAGATAGAATGGAAAGGGACATGATCAAGACCTTCAAGTACCTTAAAGGCCAAAAGGAGAGAGGGGCAACAGGGGCAACAGTCTGAAGTTAGAGAGAGAAGCTATTATTTCACAGAGAGGGTGGCACTGGTGAATGGCTTGAATGCGCTATCAGAAGTATGAAATGGGCATCAGACATGTGGAAGCCATGTAAAAATATAATCCAGCTACTTGTTGTACATGAGCTGGGATAGCAGTTTCCGATTTTGTACCAGCAGGTTCCTCCTTTGATCTGTGTGGATCTGTCCATATACAGAGAAGGATCTCTCCATTTCTGCACTCGACATGGGTATCCAGATTGCTAGTAGAGCAGCTCCGGACAGTACAGTTAGTTGTGGCTGCATTGAAAGCCAGTACTGCCCAACATCCAACTCCAATATGCTTGGAAGTTCCCTTATATCCTGCCTAGCATATACATCCCAGTCATTTTGCAGTGCTGTTTGTTTGTGAAGCGTTAACAGAGGAATGTCACTGGCATGCTGTGTCAGTTCCCTATTCAGTTTTGGTAAGTTTCTGGTGTCCAAAATATGGCAAGCTTTAAAGAACTCAACTGACAGGTTTGTGTCCATGTGTTTAGAAAGCTTGTTTAAAGTGACACCAAATGCTTCTTGGAAAAGGGCAACATTCTCCTGCTTGACCCATGGCCTCATAGCCTGCAAGTACCCATCCATTCTGTCACCGTATCATTCCATCTTCAAGACTCCTGATTCAAAACACTGTTTTAGTTTGCTAATGGTGTCAAACAGCAAAACAGCCAAGGGCTTTTCCTTGCTTTGTAAAAGCTCGATTACATCAATAAGATCATTGCAGTTTTCAGCAATGAATGCAGTTTGAACCTGCAGCTCTGTGAACCATTCTTCAAATATTTTTTTTAAGGACCTAATGGAGTTGGCGTTGCTGGTTTCACTTTTGAAGAACTCTCACAGGTGCTCCAAATAAACAGAGTGGTACTCTACTGCTTTGAACCATGTGTTCCAACGGGTCAAGACATGAACAGGAGGCAATATTTTTTTTCTGCACCTCTCTCCTCCAGAAATGCTATGTACTCTCGCTTACATTTTGGCAACTGCTGAAAGGCATATTTTATAAGTGCCACAAGCTTATTCACCCGATCAAAGAGGTCAATCCAGGCATCACCCACTAGTGATAAAACGTGTGCCCAACAACCCACGTGGATCACACGGTCACTAATAAGATCACATAATACATCATTAAAGCACTTTGTCATATGACATGCATTGTCACTAACGAAGGTGACCACTTGTGCAATCTGCACACCATATTTATACAAGGTATTTAAAACACTTTGTGCAACAGTGGGGTGGTTTACCACTGTTAGCTCTGTGGTGTCGGCTATTATAGATTTTTCACCCTTCATTACAAAAATAATATTCATTACACAGTGGGAGTCTGCATCAGTTGTTTCATCGCACATCACTGTGAGTGTCTTACCTTTTACCAGCTGGCTAATTCCCTCCTCCATTTCCCTATTCAGTTGGGGCAAGTAATTCTGTTGTAAGGTGCCTGCCTTTGGAAGAGCTCCAATTCCTTTGATATACTTCCTCATTCAGTCTCTCAAGCAGGGCTGATCCAGCTTTTCAATTGGTATATTGGCACTGCAACAAGCTCTCAATGTGTCCAAAACGGTTTCCTACCTTGCAGTAGCTGCAGCTGTTGTGGCCCTAAAACTGGTGTGCAGGGTCACTTGTCTGCTATTACTCTTCTGGCTTGTGTTCTTGGTTTTTCTTTTTTGTTTTTACAGTGATCCACTACTGTGTCCTTCCTGATGTGGTTAACAGGATGATAGCAGAAATGACAGAACATCTTCCCTCTGTATTCACACATGTCATAGGACTTGAATTGTAATGCCCGGTCTTTAGCGGTAACAGATGAGATTTTGTCCATTTTGCTTGGTGGTGGTGTTGCTATTGCTACAAGTATTGTGTGGATTACTCCAGCAAACTAAAACTGAAACACAGTTGGGAGATATAGAAAACATATTTACAATTGTGCAGCACAACTATTAAAATTTCACAACTAATTACTCATAATACCTCAATCAGGACTACAATAAGAGACTACATCAGCATTAGCATCTCACTGGTCATTCATGGCCATAGACGAGGATGATGGTCAGGTGGAACAGCTACAGAAATCACGCTGACCTCCGAAGTGCTCACAGTCCAGACTAGAAATATCTATAGTAAGACACCAGCATCAGAATCTCACTGCTAATGTAAGGCCAGGTTTATGAGAGTGGGGACAAGCAGCTAAAGACTTTTCACTGACCTCAGCCACTTAAAATCCAGACAACAACATCGCCATCCACCTATATACCTCAGCCAATTCCTGGCCACCATTTCAGAGTCAGGAGTAGCTACTGAAATCATCACAATGACCTCAGAGTGTCACAGTACAATAGCAAGAATACAAGATCAGCATTAGGAATATATATTCCAGCTAATAATCCCTGTCCAGGGTTGAGAGTGAAAAGGAACAGCTACAGAAATCATGCTGACTTCCAAAGTGCTCACAGTCCAGATTAAAAATATCTCTAACCCCCCCCCTACAAATGGGTGTTCCCAAAAAGTCTTCCTTCAGCTTGCCTAAATGCTCACTGCCAGGCTGGTGTCCTGCATTTTAGCAGTTTATATGTGATTACCAGAGCCTGTGTGGCCTCTGTGTGATGTCTCTTTAAGAGTTGCCTGAGTGCAGTTTAAGTAATCTGAGAGGGAGCTCTGTTGAAAGATGTAACTATTTACTGAAAATCATTTAGAGTGATAATGATAATGTAGTTTGTCTAACCTGCTTTCTTTGTAGCAAGGACTGTTTTGTTTGTCTCCACTATCTTGGTCCTGGACTGCAAATTGGACCAATCAGTACTGGTGGGACCTAAAATGTAGCCGAACTACAGGAGCTGTCTGAATTCAAAATCTGTAGGAACTGTAGTTTGAACTTTTTGTGCCGTTTTTGCAACTGAAGGGGAGCTCTTGCTTTGACTGACAGCTAAATCAGACAACCAAATCTTTTGGATCTTGGGGAAGTTCTGGGCTGCTTGCAGTTTTCAGTTAGATCTAAGCTGGAAGCTGAACAAGAAGGAGCTGAAGTGATTCTGAGCAGCAATCCTGAGTGGATTCACATGGGAGAACTCTGAAAAGGCTAAGTTTTTGGCCTGCATGTCGGTGTGCTGCTTCTGAGAGGGAGAGAAGAGAATTATTTTGGACTAAATCCAAGTTTGTGTGACTAAAGTAAGCTACTGAAGTGGGCCAGGCTCAACCTGAATAAGACCGAAGATTTTGCTGAATGCATTCGGCCTGTCAGGAGTTCCAGCTACCCTTAAGCTCCCAGTGTGTGCAGAGACTTTGCGATTGTGACCAGGGAGCACTTTGCCTGGCACAGTAGAATTCCCTTACATGTAAATGTGCTATGAGCTGCTAGTGGGTTGTGAGTTAGTCCCCCACTGTGTGAACTGTGTTCTGCTTGCTGGAAGCTGTATCCAGCCCAAAACGGACTGCATCCAAATTTGTCTCCATGTGGTCTGGGCCTTGCCAGACAGGCCCAGCCAGACTACCTACTGCACAGAGAAGCCATCGACGAGAGACTGCCTGGGGATCAGCCCCCTGCTCCACGCTTGAACAGGAACGACGCCTCTGTGACTCATGTGGGCCCTGCTTCTCCTGGCATTCCAGATCAACCACCTGCAGTCTCGATTTTCGTCCAGCCTGTGTCCAGTCTTGGATATTGTGAGTAAATAACCAAGGTAGCTCCCTGCAACATCAGCTTAATCTGAGTGTGTCATCTGATTGTCTTGTTGTTTCGTTTCCTTTTCGAACTGAGCCCGCTGACTCCGGATTACAAATATTGTGTACTGTGCATGTTGTGTTTTCCCCTCACAGGGCCCCAACCAGCTGTAACCCTGGGCAACGGTCCTGGCTAGCCCATCTCTTCTCCACCTGGGTACCCAGAGGTGGACTGTGTGGGGGGACTCAAAGCGCATGCATAACTGCTTGATTGATATAACCTTTAAGTTAATTAACCTTATTTTGCCCCTCCCTTGTTCAAGTCCCCTGAATAAATCAGATCTAACTTTTTCTGCATGTAATCTGACTGTGGTTCCAGTTTGTGCTCAAAGTACTGTACTGTTGATATTTGCTTGCATAACCTTGTTTTTAAGGGAGTCCACTGGGTTGAGCCAGAGGAACCAGCCCTGGTGGTAAGTGCAAACATTGTGGGTACTTGTGTGGTGTACCGGGGTATTGTGAAAGTGATTATTGTACAGTGTTCAGGCCACTAGAGGGGAAAAAAGGGGGTTACAGTGTCCCAGAGGTCTGTGCCCAGGTTAGCTTGACCACTACCAACCCTGACCTCCAGGTGGAGGCACCTGTTTCAGAACTCAGGCCCCTTAACCGGCTACTAGCCAAGCAGGCAGGGGTAGTAGCCCTTGGGATAGCGCCATCTAGGGGTTACATATCTATAGTAAGACACCAGCATCAGAATCTTGCTGCTACTGTAAGGCCATGTTTATGAGAGTGAGAAGGAGCAGCTACAGACTTTACGCTGACCTCAGCCACTTAAAATCCAGACTACATTATCACCATTCACCTATATATATCTCAGCCACATCTTGCTGCTAATGTGAGGTTATGTGGAGGAGAGTGGGGAGGGATACCAAACAGCAACCACTGTGATGTCATACATGTAAAATCTAGACTGAGTCACTGTTTGCAAGTGCAAAGAAGTACAACAATACCTTTTCAAAAGGGCAAGAACTCACAGCAGCAGATCACTAACAGCATTTTCACAGAATGACCTACAACCCCCCCCCCCCAAAAGAAAACACAGTAAGGTCCAACTCTGCAACACCAAAAAAGCATTCACATTTTTAGCGTGGAAGACCCACTACTGGGCAAAAAGAAAGCAAACAGGGACAGTGAAAAAGCAGGGATACTGAATGAATACTTCTGTTCAGCATTCACGAAAGAGGAGGTGGGGGAGGTGCCTAATCCAATTAACAGAAGCACTCTGGATAGGGGGGTCGATCCCAGTCCTTTCATAGAAGAAACGGTTCTGACAGAACTCCTAAAACTGAAGATGGACTAAGCAATGGGGCCAGATGGGATTCACCCCAGAATTCTAAAAGAATTAAGCAGAGAACTAGTAACACCACTGACTACCCTTTTTAACAAATCATGGGAGGATGGTGTGGTACCTGAGGACTGGAGGAGGACAGATGTGATTCTCCTTCACAAAAGTGGGACCAAGACAGAGGCAAAGAAACTACAGACCTGTCAGTTTGACCTCTGTGGTAAGGAAAGTGATGGAATTACTTCTGAAGGAAAGAATTGTTGAGTACCTAGAGGCCAGTGGGGCACAGGACCCAAGGCAACATGGGTTCACAGTGGGAAGGTCATGTCAGATGAATCTAATTGATTTATTTGAATGGGTGAACAAACTAGTAGACCAGGGAGGGGCTGTGGACATGGCCTACCTAGACTTTAGCAAGGCATTCGACACAGTCCCACACAAAAGATTAATAGTCAAATTAACCAGCCTGGGAGTGGTCCCAGGGTGGTAGCCTGGGTATAACATTGGCTGGACAACAGGACACAGAAGGTAATTGTAAATGGAATCCACTCTGAAGAAAGAGGGGTTACTAGTGGGGTACTGCAGGGTTCAGTACTGGGTCCAGTCCTTTTTAATGTCTTTATAAGTGACATTGCAGAGGGACTGGAAGGAAAAGTATGCCTCTTTGCAGATGACACAAAGATCTGCAACAGGGTTGATACACAAGGAGGCATGGAAAGGATGAGAAGAGACTTGGCAAGGTTGGAGGAATGGTCAGAGGTATGGCAGTTTGGATTCAATGCAAAGAAGTGCAAAATAATGCACCTGGGAAACAAAACCCAGGGGAAGATTACACAATGGGAGGGAAGATAGTAACAACAACAAAAATGGAAAGGGACCTGGGGTAATCATAACAAATGAACTTAAGGTTGGCAAGCAATGTGAGAAGGCGGTAGGGAGGGCTGGGGGGATACTGAGGTGTATAGGGAGAGGCATCACCAGCAGAAAACAGGAAGTTGTTATCCCCCTGTACAGACAGTTGGTGAAACCCCATCTGGAGTACTGCGTCCAGTTCTGGAGACCCCATCTCTGCATGGACATAGACAGAATGGAGGCAGTTCAGAGGAGGGCTACTAAAATGGTGCAGGATCTGCAAGACAAGCCATATGAGGAGAGACTAAAGGAGCTTAATATGTATACCCTTGAGGAAAGGAGGGAGAGGGGGACATGATAGAAATGTTTAAGTACCTCAGTGGAATCAACAAAGTCCAAGAGGGTAGCATCTTTCAGAAAAAGAGATGTGCAAGAACAAGGGGACACAATTTGAAGATAGAGGGGACGGCTCAGGGGCAATGTGAGGAAGTATTTTTTCACAGAGAGGGTGGTGGACACATGGAACAGCCTTCCTGAGGAGGTTGTGGGGTCTAAAACTGTGGGAGAATTCAAGAATGCATGGGACAGACATAAGGCAATTTTTGTGGTGGGGTAGGAAGAAATAGGCTGTTGGCTAAATAGGATCTGCAGCTTATCCTCTAGGTAGGGAAATGGGCAGACTAGGTGGGCCAAGCAGTCCTTATCTGCCATCAAAGTCTATGTTTCTATGTTTCTATGTAAACTGTACCTTTTACAAAAGATAGACTTGCAGCAGATCATGCCCGACAGCACTTTAAGACCTGAAATCATAATTGAAAGGTTTACATGTTGCCCACGGAAAAATGTACACGTAACTATTAGAAAAACCATCATCATCATCCACATCTTCATCCTCATCGATGCATTCTCCAATCGCAGCTTGCCACCAACACCCTCACCTACTTACTTGAAGAGTGGTGCAAGGAACAAGCATGAGGTGCTGGTAGTAGTGTTAGCAGGTGGTTCAGCATCAGCATGAATCTGCAGCAGCACACATACTTTAAGGCACGGCATTCATGAAGACTTCACCTTCTGACTCCCAGCAAGATGGCAACAGCAGTCTTTCATTGATTCTTCAGGTTAGACAGCAGCAGCACTGCAATCCCCACCCCTCAGGCATAATGGCAATGACGGCAGCACTGCAGCCCCCAACCTTCAGGCATAATGTCAGCAGGTGCAGCACTCTAGCCCCCACCCCTCAGGCATGACGGCAGCAGGTGCAGCACTCTAGCCCCTCCCCTCAGGCATAATGGCAGCAGGTGCAACACTGCACCCCCCCACCCCTAAGGTGTGACAGCAGCAACGGCAGCACTGCAGCCCCCACCCTTCAGGCATGACATCAGCAGGTGTAGCACTGCAGGCCCCATCCCTCAGGTGTGACGGCAGCAGGTGCAACACTGCAGCCCCAACCCCTCAGGCGTGATGGCAGCAATGACAGCACTGCAGCCCCCACCCCTCAGGCATGATGGCAGCAGGTACAGCACTGCAGCCCCCACCCCTCAGGTGTGACGACAGCAGGTGCAGCATTACAACCCAACTCCTCAGGCATGATGGCAACAGGTGCAACACTGCTACCCCAACCCTCCTACGTATCAGCAGCAGGTGCAGCACTGCAGCCCCCACCCCTCAGGTGTGCCGGCAGCAATGGTAGCACTGCAGCCCCCACCCCTCAGGCAAGACAGCAGCAGGTGCAGCACTGCAGTGCCCACCCCTCAGGAATGACGGCAGCAACAGCAGCATGACAGTACTCACCCAATGCCATGTACTAAAGCTTGTCAGAGCTCAGACGTGAATTAAGCCAAACCACCAGACACCAAGGTGGACTCTGTCAGTTCAGTCCCTAACATTTAGCTGCCTGGATTGGTTTATTTGTAAACAAAATGCATCCAATTAAAGAAATCCACAAGTGATTAATGTAATGAGGATTGAGAATGCTAATGGAGCGATCAATCTGCGTCAAAGAATAAACCAATCCAGAACTGCACCCACAGTAAAGTGGGCACTTTCTGACTTGGTCCTCATGAAAATGAAGCCTCTTAGTTTTCATGATGTAGCTCAAACTCATGAAAGGAGTTCTACCAGCAGAGGGGAAGCCATGATGCCACTGTGCAGCTCGGGGCTTCATCTCTCCTATCCCCCTGCAGTCAACAAAAATAAATTAATCTTTGCGCCTGATCGCCAATTTGAGTGATCAGGTGCAAAGATAATTTTCTTAATATAGTGCCTGTAGGGGGGACCAGAGAGGTGAAGCCCCAATCTGTACAGTGGTCAGGGCTTCACCTCTGCCAGTAGTTCACCTTTAAGAACATGTCATCTCTGTAGTTCTCCAACACCATCCAAGCAAACACAGACTGCCCTGGCGCCAAGACAGTCCCACCACAGTGACATAGGAGAACACACCACAACAAGTTTGTGTTGACACCTCCAGATACCCCCACACAGCCATGCAGAATCCACCCTGAAAGGTAAGTACTTGGTGTTTTTTAATTAGCATCAACCATGACAAGGGGTGGTGGGTCTGGTTGTGGTAGCCCAGGTTGCTGCTAATGCTCCCCCCACCACCAACAACTACTACTTTTTTTGAACTTTTAAGTTTATAAGAAAACCTCAAGACAGGCATCCGACAATATTCCATTAGACAGTCCAACTAGGGTTACCAGACGTCCTCTTTCACCCGGACATGTCCTCTTTTTAAAGTGAGAATTTTTGTCCAGGTGGATTTTCATTACTGTGCTGTTTTGTCCAGGTTTTTGTGCTTCCCCACTTGGCACTTAGATTGATACTGTCCTTGTTGACAGTTGCCATGCCAACCAAATAAAAATGATTTCCTGCTCTCTCTGAGCTGTCAGCTGCTAACCTATCGAGTAAAGCTGCAACAGACTGCATGACTATTCGGATTGTCTGCGCATGTCTCAGTCACCCACATGCAGGATTTGCTGCAGTCAGAAGGTGGAAGCTTTTTTGTGACTTGTTGAACCCAGCCTCGGCCCAGTGCGCAGCGCTGCGAGTAAAAAAAATTATTAATTTGCCTTTTATATTTGCTTGAAAGCTTGTGGCTGCTAGCTTGCATTGCTGGGCTGGTGGCTGTATAATTCTGTCGGTCGGTCAGTGTCCTTGGTTTGTGCTTGTCCTACCTTGCTGCCTGCTTGCCTTGCCTGTGCTGCACGCAGTCCACCACACCGCCCCCCTTTCTTGCCTGCCATGTTCCGAGGAAGAGTCCGAGATTGGAGTAGTAGTGTAGGCCAGCTGTGAGGGTGTACCATTTCATGTAGAGTAGGAGATGGATCAATCATGGTCCACAGTCAGAGAAAGAACATGGAGAGAAGCAGTAAGGACAGGTAAGGACCAGTCAGCCCCCCGCCCAGCCAGGTCAGTGACAGGTGGGTCCAGTCACCGAGCTCGGAAAATAATTCAATTAATTAATTTTTTTTAATGATCATCCGATCCATCTACTGTTCGTCTGTCACTGTGCAGCTGTGTTTGTAGTGCTGCTGACTCTCTGCCCTTATTGGTCCCACAATGCACTGTCTGTGATACTGATACTGCATGTTAAATAAAAGTATTTATTAGCCTTTTTTTTTTTTGCATTTTGATTTTTGCAGCTTGCTGTAAGCTCACTGAGGAGCCTATGAATTTTGCTGTTGTCCACATCTTTCCTATGACTTGTCACATCCTGTCCCTGATCCCTCCTGTGATGACCGTCCCAATCCTGTCCCGTGGTACTCACATTGACTGAACCTGATGACTCACTCGATGATCGATCCCCTGAGAGACGGTTCTAAAAGAAAGAAAGTAGCAGTGCATTAAATTAACAAAATTACCCCCAGCCCGACTGCCCCGCCAACCTGACGAAAAACACAACAGCCTGCCCTAAGACTGCCCCGAAGGCACCTATCAATAACTGATACAGACAAAACAGAGGTCAGAGTGGGTGACCCATGCCATGCCAGCTGCCAGCCCACCCAGGTCAGGACCCATCCATGACTGCCTCAAATGAGTATCAAAATCCATGGGAAACCAAACAAGGACAAAGTTTCAGTGTTTTAAATATTTTTTATTTATTATGTGTTATGGTATGTATTTATTTCTATTTGGACAGTTTATTGTGGATCACATTTGTCTGATTTAGGAAGTGCACTCTCATCCTCTCTCTAAGCCCTATATTATAGAAAGAAAAAGGTGCTATTAAAAATAAATATAAATGACTTCCTTGGCCTGCTAATAGAAAAGTTACACTGATAAGACTTAGAATGATTTCCTTAATATATTGACATGATTAAGACAAGATAGGTCCTACAGCTACTATAGAGACAAGCACTTGTACCTGATGGGCAGCAGGTGTTGTTTTACCCAGGCCAAATACCTCCTATTCTGCGCAGAATGACAATGCAGTAAGTGTTTCAGCAACGCACTAAGCTCTTTAAATGAGGAAGGGATAAGTGTAATTATTTCTCTGGCCTGTCTCCTTGTATAGAACTGT
This sequence comes from Neoceratodus forsteri, assembly GCA_016271365.2. Classification (NCBI taxonomy): domain Eukaryota; kingdom Metazoa; phylum Chordata; order Ceratodontiformes; family Ceratodontidae; genus Neoceratodus; species Neoceratodus forsteri. The sequence continues at coordinate 757,144,352 of CM057455.1, read as the reverse complement.
TGGGTCAAGTTTCTGCACACTGTGTGCCCATGGCTTTGTGTTTGTGTGTATTGTAGGCATGCCAGCTTCATAATTTTGTGTAAATTTGTTCTGTCAGTATGTTGGAGTATGACATGCTAAAGGGATCACAAACACAGCATGTCCATTTGCTGGCATGCTTACATAACAGTTCTACTCCTGTAAAAATCGAATCATTTTGTTGGCAGTACTGATTTGTTGCACATTATGTTGCCCTGTACTTGATTTGAAATTCGACAAGAGACTATACTCACACTTGGCTGCTCTCAGTATAAAATGTAACATCACGGGGGCCGGGGGGGGGGTCAAGGTTAAAGTTGTTAACTGAAAAGTAAAATGATCCTCTGATTGCAGATCCAAATTCAGACCAAGCTGTTGCTCTGTAGTGGTGTTTTTTTTTGTTTATAATTTATTTCAGCCCTCTCATCTTGTGATGATTGGGTCTGATTGTGATTGTTCTCCTGCTTGTAGTTTCTGTTCTGTGTGCTGTCAAGACAATCCCCAGTCCTGGAGGTGACCCAAAATACAGCTAGCAGCTGTGCCGAAAATCTAACCTAAGAGGGTAGAGCGATGAGGGAAGGACTGGAAGGCTAGGTGCTGGCTACTGTGACACCGCCGATTTATGGGCACACAGCTGCACCTGCAATCCATCCTGGGTGTGGCTGAGGGCACAGGAGAGGTGGGTGGCTGGCTGAGGGTGGAGGGGCGCTGAGGCTGTTGGAGGGAGGGGTGGCTGAGGGCATGGGAGTGTGTCCTCTTTTTGATGTCCCAAAATCTGGTAACCCTAATTCCAGTAAAAGGTCCAACATAGAAATGTAACTTAAATGTGGTAAGATTATTAACATGCAGTTAGACCACTTACCAACTTGTCTTTGTTTACCTCCTAGATAATCTGATGCCTACATCCTCTAAAATTGATGAAGAACACCAAGGAGAAAAATCCGCAGTTCCAACAGTTTTGAAGGGCACAGATTAAACACAGTTTATTCAGTTTAATGTGGCTTAATAAAGTTATATTTTCTGACTGTGTGTCTATTATTCTACACATATAGACATGCGCGCACACACGCACACACACACACGCACACACGCATGCACACACACGCTGGAAAAAATGATTCTGGGCCAGCATGCCCCTCCATCACCATACCTCTGCAGCCAGTATCCCCACCCCACCAACACAAAAAGTGTCCCAACCATACCTCCACAGGCAGTGTCTCCACCCCACAATACCTCCGCAGCTACCAGTTTCCCCACCCCCACCATACCTCCACAGCCACCAGTGTCCCCACCCCATACAACCATTGTCCCTTCCCCACTTCACCATGGGCATGCATGGCCAGTGTCTCCATGACACCAAGACACAGCCAGTTTTCCCACACAGTGTCCCCACATTACTGCAGCTCCCAAACAGAACCTTCACCACAGCAATATTTTACTAGCATTGATTGTATTGTATATTCATAGTTCTTTTTATGTGTGTGACATCTGCTCCCCCCAGAAAAAAAACAAGATGTAGAACATAGATGCCTGCTGAATGCCACTTCTTAACCCCCCCCCCAGCTAAAACCTAAGATGGCCACCAGCCACCAAGTCTGTCCCTCTGCCGACCAGCAACACCAACCACTAAAGCATGGAACGGACAAGGTGGATTGGCATACATGCTGGAAAAAATGGTTCTGTGCCACTGTGCCTGTCCATCCCTACCTCCTCCACCAGAGGCCAGAACCATTTTTCCAGCATGTATACCAGTCCAGCAAGTCTGTCCCTCTGCTGACCATCTGTGACCAACCACTGGACCATGGCATGGACCCAGTGGACTGGCATACACATGCTGAAAAAAATGGTTCAGCACCAATATGCCCATCCACCCCTCCATCAGATGCCAGAACCATTGTTTTCTGCATGTGTACCAATCCGCCCAGCCCATCCCTCTGCTGACCAGCAATGACCAACCACAGTAGCATGGCACGGACAAGGTGTACTGGCATACATGTTGAAAAAACTGGCTCAGCACCAGTATGCCCATCCACCACTCCATCAGATGCCAGAACCATTTTTTTCCAGCATGTGCACCAGTCCACAAAGTCCATCCCTCTGCTGACCAGCAACACCAACCACAGTAGCATGGCATGGATATGGCGGACTGGCATACATGCTGGGAAAAATGGTTCTGTGCCATTTGGCCCAACTGTTCCCACCTCCTCCCTCAGCACAGGCCAGAACCATTTGTTTCAGCACGTGTACCAGTCTGCCGAGTCTGTCCCTTCACAGACCAGCAACAACCAACCAAAGTAGCATGGCATGGACCCAGCGTACTGGCATACATGTTGAAAAAACTGCTTCGGTGCCAGTATGCCTGTCCACCCCTCCATCAGATGCGAGAACCATTGTTTCCTGCATGTGTACCAGTCAGTCCACCCAGCCTGTCCCTCTGCCAACCAGCAATGAGCAACCACAGCAGCATGGCACGGACAAGGCTTACTGGCATACATGTTGAAAAAAAGTGGTTCGGCACCAGTATGCCCGTCCACCCCTCCATCAGATGCCAGAACCATTTTTTCCGGCATGTGCAGCAGTCCACCAAGTCCGTCCCTCTGTTGACCAGCAACACCAACCACAGTAGCATGGCACGGACAAGTCGGACTGGCATACATGCTGGAAAAAATGGTTCTGTTCCACTCTGCCCGTCCGCCAAAGACCGGAACCATTTTTTTCCAGCACGTGCACCTGGCAATCAAGTCTGTCCCTCTTCTAACCAGCAACACCAACCTCAGTAGCATGGCATGGACAAGGCGGACTGGCATACATGTTGGAAAAAATGGTTCGGCGCCAGTATGCCTGTCCACCCCTACCTCACCACCACCAGAGGCCAGAACCATTTTTTTCCCCAGCACGTGTGCCAGCCCACCTAGCCCGTCCATCAGCAACCAACCACAGGAGCTTGGCATGGACCCAGCGGGCTGGCATACACGTTAGGAAAAAATAGTTCTGTGCCACTCTGCCCATCCACCCCTCCCTCCTCTACCACCAGAGGCCAGAACCATTTTTTCAGCATGTGTACCATATCCAAAACGTGAACCATATCCAATACATTATCATTCATTTCTTTTTTTTTAATTAATCATACCAGTTCATGTCTCTCTCCCCCCCCCCATCTTCCCTCCCTTGCATTCCCCTTCAAACGACAGCAGCATGGCTACCTGGAAAAAACAGTAACTTACCAGATTATGGCAGGCACTTAGAAAGGGAGTAGTTCTGTGGCAGCAGATGACAGTGCAGGTCAGGTGCAGCACAAGGAAGCAGAATGGCCAGGTCAGCAGCACAAGGAAGCTAGTAGGGCAGGCAAGCAGCACAAAGCTGGCAGAGCAATTCAGCACAGCCACTCTCCCCACCCCCCCAAATCTGCATGCTGACTCTCCCTACCTCCCACAGACCTGCACGGCCACTCTCCCCACCCACCAGCCAGGCCCCTCTCCCCACCCTGATGGACCAACACCGACACTCTTCACCACTCTGACGGACCAGCACTGACACTCTTCACCACCCTGAGAGGACCAGCACTGACACGCTCCCCACCCTAACAAACCAGAAATGCCTCTCCTAGTCCAGTCACTGCGTGAAATCACCCTTCAGGCCCGAATAACACCATGACAGTGACATCATTCATGAGAAGGGGTCCCAAAAACCCCATGTTGAAAATTTGGTGCAAAAATTCCCAAAAATGGCTGAGATATGCAATAAAGTTGAAACCCCCCTATCTAGCCATTGTACAGCTTACCGGCATTTCCTCAGTTCGCGGTAGGCTTTGAAGAGTGCAGACATGTTCCGGCCACCAAGATCGTCAGCGCCCAGAGTCCGATGAGGTATGGGGTGGGGGGTGTGGGAGGCTGGGTGCGCAGTGGGTGGGTGCGGGTTGTGGGAGGGGGTCGGGAGATGCACCCCAGGACCGTTTTTGTCTTACAGGTACAAAAAAAAAAAAACGTCATGGGATCATTTGCCACGCTGGGGTGGGCTCCAGCATGGCGCAAGGATTTGGGGAGTTCAGCCAGCGAGAGTTAGGCACCCGTCCAGCAAAGGAGTGATTGCCACGCTGGGGTGGGCTCCCAGCTTGGCACCAACTACTGGGGGGGGAGGAGACGACGCAGCTCAGCTGACGGGGATTGGGCACCCCGTCAGCTATACAGTGCATGCAGGGGCGCGCACGCCTGCAGGTGGGGGGGAGCTGCGCGTCAGCAGCTTCTTATTGCTGCTCACTCAAGCATAGCTCCCCCTTTCAACTGTATGCCACTGCATTTTGGAGCATGTCATAGACAGCTCCAAAATGCATTGGCTTACAGGAGCTGTGCCTGCCAGAACACTGCCTGAATTGGAGAAGGAGGTGACACATCTCCGAAATCTCCGATGATGGCACTATGTTTCTTGCACATGCGTGCAAGCAACATAAAAATGGGCTTGTCCCACTATCCTTACCCAGTTAACAAAATAAAAATGAAATGAAATTTTGAATCTGTGAGCCTTTTTTGATAGAAAAACATGGCAGCACTAGGAAATTCCATTAGTGTTATGGTGGAACCAAGTGCCCCGAGTATCCCCACCCAAAGTGGTATCCCACCCACCCCGCACCAACATTACATGGCCAGTAACCCCCCACACCACCACAGCCAGTGTACCAAAACCAACACGGCCAATATCCCCACCCACACCACCACAACCAATGTCGCCACAACAACACAGCCAGTATCCTCACCCCACACCACCATGACCATTGTTCCCACACCACCACAACCAGTGTCCCTACTCCATTGCCAGTATCTCCATCCCAGCCTGAGAGACCATCACCGCACTCTTCACCACCCGAGGGACCAGCACGGCCACTCTCCACACCCCGAGGGACACTTCCCCACCACGACAGAAGACAGACCAGCACAACCACTCTCCCCACACTGAGGGACACTCTTCCACACCCAGGCCACTCTACCCCACCCCACCCAGACTCACCAGCATGGCCACGCTTCCCACCCTGAGAGAGCTGCATGGCACTCTTCACCACCCTAATGGACCAGCAGGACTCCTCACCACCCTGAGGGACACTTCTCCACCCAGGCCAATCTCCCCACCCTGACTGACCAGCACAGCCACTCTTTCCCACCCAAAGCAACCAGTGCAGCCACCCGCCGTACCCAAAGGGATGTCTCCCTTCCAAAGCCACTCTTTCCCACCCTGAGGGACCAGTACGGTCACTCTATCCCACCCTGAGGAACCAGCATAGCCACTTTATCCCACCTCCGAGGGACCAGCATGGCTACTCTATCCCACCACCAAGAGACCAGCACAGCCACTCTATCCCACCCCTGAGGGGCCAGTATGGCCACTCTATCCCATTCCAACAGACCAGCACGACCCCTCTTGCCACCCAGGCCACTCTTCCTACCCCGAGAAACCAACACTGCCACTCTCCCCACCCTGACTGACCAGCACGGCACCTTTCCCCACCCTGGACCAGCACGACCACTCTCACCACACTGAGAGACACTCTTCCACACACTGACACACCAGTATGACCACTCTCACCACCCTGAGGGTCCAGCACAACCCCTCTCACTACCCTAAGGTGCAGTCTTCCCCACCCATGCCACACTTCCTGCCCTGAAGAACCCACATGGCCACTCTCCCCACCCCGATGGACCAGCACAGCACTTTTTTCCACCCAAAGTAACCACAACAGACACTCTCCACACCCCAAGGGATATTTCCCTGCCAAATACACTCTTCCCCACCTTAAGAGACCAGCACAACCAATCTATACCACCCCAAGGGTCCAGCACGTCCACTCTAGTCCACCCCAAGGGACCAACATGGCCACTCTATCCCACCCTGAGGGACCAGCACAGCCACTCAATCCCACCCCCAAGGAACCAGCACAGCCACTCTATCCCAACCCTGAGGGACCAGCACAGCCATTCTATTCCACCCCAAGGGACAATCTTCCACACCCAGGCCACTCTTTACCACCCTGATGTACCAGCATGGCCACTCTTACCCACCCAGGCCAGTCTTCAATCCCTGAGTGACCAGCACAGCCAATACCCAACCCACCCCCATCACAGGCACACCAAAGGAAATTACACATTGTGCTATATTTTATTGTTTTTTTCCTGGAGAGTAAATAGAGGACAGGAGAGGAGAGGAGAGGACTGAGTGACTGAGACCAATTCCTATGATATCTGATTAAAACCTCCCCAACCCCCAAATCAGTCAAGCAAAAAATTACATATAAAAGGTTAAAATTGATAGACACCCTCCATAGATGCAAAGCAGCTCAGTCAAAGCCCCCCCCCCATCCCACCTGCCTCAGAGATCAACATCAGCATCAACAGATAGCTATATCAAATAATAAGGGCACACATTTGGGCACCACTAAACAGATTAGTTGTCTCAGTCGGAATCCACCCCCCCCCCAATGTTCAGAACTGTAAGGACTGGATCCGTAATGGGCAGTGTAGAGCACAGTCAGAATCCCCCCCACCGATGTTTGGAACTTCAAGGATGGGAGCAGTAACGGCAATAGGCAGTGTAGGGCACAGATTTGGCTTGAGAAGACCCTTTCCCCCGTCACAAGCACTTTATTACATCAGTCAACGAAACCAGAGGACAGAATAAACAATAATTTTTGGTCTTGGACTACATAGGCCAGACTAGGCCATGGTCAAGAACATTCCACAAGGACCACAAGGAAAGGACACCATTAGCAAAAAAAGAACAAAACAAGGGAGAACAGAATCATGTTCTGCCCACCTACCCACTTCGAGTAAAGTATTAAATAGCAGTCTGCCTGGTGTTGGTCTCGTCTCCCCATCTCATCTCCCCACCCCCCACCCCAACACAGTCGAGCATAACAACATGCATACATTTAAAAAGGGGAACCATGGCATAACTTCTGGCTACATAGTCAGAGGAGAAGATCTGAACACTGGAGAGCAGATCCAGTTCATCAGTCTCGTCTTGGTCCCCCCCACCAACAAAAGGGCACACATCAAGCACATAACGAAAAGAGAAAAGAAAACAAAAAATTCTTTAAGACAAGCAAAACATTCATGGCACTAACACATTTAATTATTTTGAGCCATAGAGAGCAGAAGAGATAAATGCACCATTCAAGACCCAGGTTATCTACCACAGGGAGTTTTGGCAAGCAAGATTCACTAGTAACAGCAGCTGTTTAAACCATAGGCAACAGAACAAACTTACCAAACACTGGATTTGGATGAAGAAAAGAATGATCATCTGGGATTCAACGGGTTGGATTCCGGGGTTTCAGCAGGTAGGATTGAGCATGAAAGAGGTCAATAACAGCAGCAGGAGCAAAGGCAATAACAGCAGCAGAAGCAACAGCAGAAGAAAAAATCTGAACACGCTACCCTACAATTTATGTCCCTGTGTTCTCAGAGTCAGTGAGAACAAATGCTATTTCCATTTTTGGTGCCGTTTTCCACGGGCGAATCAAAATTCCTCTCCTCCACCCACATCACCGCTTATGCAGTAAACCAGTGTTCCTGCCCATCGGTGACCGAATTACAAATGAAGAGGTTCATGAAGAAGATTCTCCTTCACCCCCCACCACTTGAGCTGCTGCATGCAGGAGATGGAGGCATGGAGATAGTGATGCCATGGGGGCTGGGCCTTCGCAGGGTAGGGGAGCCTCAGGTGAAGACAGTTCAGATGACAAGGCTGAGGGAAAAGATGGTAGACCCCCCCCCGGAGTTTTTACCCTACTCCAGAGCTAGCCAGATTGTTTCAGTGATCACCTTTAAATCTGGTGCACACAGCTGTACGTAGAAAACAGGGTGGAGATGTGGAGGCTGCTCCCCGTAGGGCCTCTCGGAAGGATAATTTCGGACCTGCATACTGGTTTGGCTGGGCCCTGTGATTAGTACTGGAGCAGCTTCCCTGAAGATATGTCCTTTGGAGGATCCACTGCGGACTTATATACTAGTCTGCGTGGGTCCTCGGAATGGCCGCAGGCTAACCCTGAGGATCAGGAAAGGGAAGGGGAGGAAGCATCTTTTGGAGGGCCCACATTGGAACTGAACACTGGTCCGACAGTGTCCTCTGACAGGTCCCAGATTAGTTCCCCTGGAGCAACAGGTGATACTGGGGAAATGCTGGAATCCTTTGCTCCAATAGCTGAGGAAGAGAATAATCAGGGGGAATATGATGATGATGAGGACGCTACCTCTGCTCAAGAGGTGGTTAGTGGTCCCAGAGTTCAGGAGATCCACAAAAGGTCAGGGAGGACAATACAGCCTATCCTTAAACTGACTTATGATGCCCCTGGAATTCCTACAGACTTGCCACTGTTTGTGGTACACAAGGGAGTGTACATTACTCCTGCATCCCTACAGAAAGTGGTTACATGCCCTGCTGATGCTAAACCCACTAGGTCCAAGAGAAAGATGACCGGGGAAGAAGAGGGAGGTGAAAAGGGCACCTAGGAGGGCTGAGGGAAAAAAATGTACTCTGTGGGGTTTCAATATCCTATGGCAAATGGGTTGAACTCATGGGAGCCACTTTTATGTGGTTAGGGGCTCATGATGGAAAAGGAATCTGGCTGAAATGTATATAATGTTTTGTTTGCATGCTTTCTTGTTCTGAACACCTGGTAATAACATAATAGATAAGATTCAGGTGTATAGTTAGTAATGTTCTCATGTGTTACTGTTAAACTTTACCCTTAAGCTTGGGGTGGAAGCCAAGCATTCAAGGGGGGGGAGTGTAGCCCCCCTCTGGGGCCTTACCGTTATTGCCCCGGTCTCACCGTTTTGTCCTGTTTTCCTCCCATTTCTGCGGGGTTTACCAGTTGCCTGCCAAGTCTTCTGGTGACCCTGGGTCCCCCCCCCTCCCCGAGTAGCCCACGCTTGATTTCAACCCATTTTTGGCCTGGAGTGCTGGGTGCGATCGCCGCTACTGGCAATGCTCCTTGGAGCTTGCGGCAATCATGCATGAACAGAAAGTGCTTGACCTTGCCAACTGGCAGTTTTGCAGTTAGCTGAGAAGTGTGACAGCAGTCCAGGTTCAAATGGGGGTTCATAACCACAGCAGAGATGGCGAGAAGCCGCGGAGACTGCCACAAAAAAGGTTGGAAGTTGGGCACACTGCAAGAACTCATGAATAATACATGAGCCCTCATGATTATTAATGAGGAGCCGCCTGTCACCTGGGGGTTATGTGTTTCAGTGGCAGCAAAAGTGGGGGCACTGTGTGTGGGGACAAGAGTGGGTCTGTCTTACAGGTCACTGTTGGGGCTACAACTCGGTGGGAGTATTGTAAAATAACAGCATTTTGCTTGGCTGCACCAGGGCTGAACAGGTGGGAGACTGCATTGGACTGCATCGACTGAATGGGAGCAGCCATGTTTGAGACACTATGCCCCCCAAACAGCAGCCAATTATCTATTTAGGCACCTAAGACTGTGACCAAGGGACTCCTGGCAAAAGGAGGGGACTAATTCAAGCGCTTAAAACGTGCTCCAATAAAACATCAGAAAATATTGATCGCTATGACTACGGACAATTGATAGGCTCAATCAGCCAATCAGAGCCTTGGATTCTTGAGTAACACTCAGAGGACTTTCTGGGATTTCTGCATTCTGTTCCCGGGCTCTGTATGAGTCAGAGGTCTCCTGTGAGAGTAGATCTGGACTGGAAAGGCCTTTCCGAGGTCTCTAGTGGAGATTGTTGTGTTCAGGAAAGGATCAACAGGGGAAAGAGAGCAAGAGACTGAATTGATACTTCAATTCCCCAGGTACTGTAAGCTGTTTGATTATATTGGAGAAGCTAAGTGTTGCAGAAACCCTGCACTGGTGGACTGAATTGTGCTGAGAGGACTGGTCTAATTATTTGAGGGCCATAGTAGCTGCTGAGAACCTGTTTCACCTGTCTGGGACTGCAAATGAGATTTTGGAAGAGGTCAAGTGTCTCTTGTTGGGTTGCAGAAGCAGTGGGGTGGGAGAAGTGGACACCAATCCATTCACAGTGGAGAGAGTTCTGAAGGAACTCACAAAGCTGAAGGTGGATAAGGCCATGGGCCAGACGGCATTCACCCGAGGATACTAAAGAAGCTGTGAAGGGAATTGGAGGGCTTGGCCTGTAGTTCAATGGACAAGCAGCCAGCCACTCCCACTTTCCTGAGCTATATACGCAGTTCCTCTCAGCCTCCTTCTGAAGCACCATTTTTCTTTGCTGGCCGGAGGCTCTGTCTGTCTGTCCATCCTCTGCAGCTGGCTGGAGCCTACCCTGGGGCCTGGACCCTGGACCCCCCGCCTTGCTGCTTCTGTTTGTCTCTGCTGGACTTCTGTGTATGTTTTCCTACTTCTGGTTTGTATTTTGCCTATGGCTATGTGCTTCTTTCTGTCATTACTCCTTGTTTTCTGTGTCTGTGTGTCTTTGCTTTGGGCCTTGTTCCCTGTTCTCCGTGTTTGTGCATTTTGGTTTTGTCTTTTTTGGGCTTTGTTTCTAAGCTCCTAGCATATTGCTACTCCAGAGCTCATATTATTTGCTCTCAGTCACTCACAACATTCAAATTACTTGCAATGCAACTGCAGCAATTATCTGTGTGTTTCAGCTCAACCATAGCTGCTGTCCATGCTGCACTTAATTGTTTTCTCCTGATTCAGGCTCACACTGAACCAAAGCTATGCAGCTCAATCATGCTCTCTCAACCCATTCTACTTACCTCATTGCTGCAGTTTCATTGCACTGCCAGGTGATAGCTGCTTTAGAGCATGGTGTCTCCTTTCTTTCTATATTTATTGAAATCTACAACTCAGTGTACTCAATGCAGATGCTGCTTCTATGTTTGTACACTCTGTTATACTCTGAGGTGAGTTAAGCTACTGCTGATGCTGTCAGCTAGTTTCAATACCTGCATGTGGGTCTTGGCCCTTCCATCACTTTCTTGTTTTTCCTACAGCGGGGACTTGGAGGTGTTTGGGAAGTTGTGGCCCTGTGTGGCTAATTACTTATGTTCTAAATCCTGCCTCCGCCGCCAACAAATCCTCAGAGTATGTGTCACCTTTATTGGCTTTTTGAACACCTGGCTGGCTTGCCCCACTATTCACAGTACTGCTTCATTGCTACTATGTTTTGCACACCTACATGCAGGTCCGACTATTGCTACACTGTTACTAACCTACATGAAATCCACTCTTGCTTGCGCAATCTTTGCTTCATGCCTACCACCATCCCCTCGGCTTCAGCCTTTGGGATGTCTGCTGCACTCACTACTCCATCTGACCTTTGCAAGGTCTCAGTACTTAACGCTCATTCAGCTCCTTATCAGTTCTGGGGCATGCCACATACCATTCTGGTGCAGGGTTTCCCTGCAGCCAACAGTCTCGCTCTGCATTTTAAGTCCACATCATGAGTCTACCCGACTTGGGGCGGGGCCCTTCTCACCTGGCCCATAGCTGGGAATGTCCTCTCTCCAGGCTTGGCTTTAGTTGTTCACTGACACGACAGCAGCTCCTGGTGTAGAATTTAAGACTAGCTGTGAAGGGTGGTTACTCTGATCTCCTTTGTCTTTAGTGCTTCCACTTCAATGGTTATCCATTGACTTTAGTGGTTTCCCTAGCAAGGCACCTTCACCGCATACTCCCTACAACTGCCCCTGGTTCACCTGGTTTGTGTTTGGGTGAGTAGGCCAGGTGATACTCCCTGGAAGACCTAATGGTCAGGCGCTAAGGGTTTTGTTTTGCTCTGCTAGCTCCTCACTTACAATAAATAATACACCATTAAATGGTGGAAATTGACCTCTGGAGTGCTGGTGCTTTACTTTTTGGATTATTTGGAGTTGCTTCTTCACCTAGCACCCACTATCCACTGCCAGTGTGCAACAATAAGCTTCTATCCAGATGAGTGCCTCAGCAGTCATTGCTCTCCTCCTCCTGCCTTGGTTGCTCCCGATGTTGCAGAGCACTCTCGTAACCTTCCATGGCATTCCCACTAGAGGGATTGAGTGAGAGCTTTCCACCAAATTAGAATATTTTCCACCTCCCTTTAACTGGGTTTCCAAATCGCAGCTGCAGAGTCATCACGAAATTAAATATCCCAGCCTGGAGGGAAGGTGACCTAGGCCTTGGATCCCCAGAGATTTCCTCCTCAAAGGTTTTTTTTTTCCTCTCCTCCGTACCTCAGGTCATAAAAGTTAATTAGCTGTGGTTAGTGTTTCCTAGTTCTATTAGGTAGGTTCTGCTGTTGCATGGAGGTGGATAGTGTCCCTGCTTGCCATTCCCTCTCTCCTTAGTAGGTCTCCTCATTCTCTAGCGCTACCCACCGAACTCATGCTATTGCTAACCTGTACATCTCATTACATTATCAAGGCATCTCATTAAGTTATCAAGCTGCCTGAAGCTCTATCTACTACTACGTCACAGATACTGCTTGCTTATATGATTCGTACTACTTCATTCTTTATGGGATCCTTTCTATGGTACCTTTAGCCATGGGGAATCATCCTGTGGCACCTCTAAGGGTGGAACCCTCTTTGAGGGTTTCTTCCCTTTGGTACCCCTACAGGGTGGTAATTCCTCTGGAATAGAGAGTGTGAATGGCCAAAACCAAACTAACACAGTTGCACAAGCATAACACTATACTGGCTGCGTAGGCCATTGAATTGGAAGGCTTGGCCTGTAGTTCAATGGACAAGCAGCCAGCCATTCCCACTTTCCCAAACTATACTGTATAAGCAGTTCCTCTCAGGCTCCTTCTGAAGCACCTTTTTTCTTTGCCCCACAATCCTCCCCCTCCTCCTCCAGCGGCAGCACTTTCTCCTTGGGATCCTTCCTAAGGTACCTTTAGCAACAGGAATTGTCCTGTGGCACCTCTAGGGGTGGAACCCTATTTGAGGGTTCCTTGCCTCTGGTACCCCTACAGGGTGATAATTCCTCTGGAATAGAGAGTGCAAATGGCTAAAACCAAACTAACACAGTTGCACAACCATAACAATATACTGGCTGCGTAGGCCATTGAACCAGCAGCACATCTGGCCACTCTGTTCACAGAGTCACTCAACGCGGGTATCATTCCAGAGGACTGGAGGAGGGCACATGTAGTCTCACTGCACAAAAGCTGCAGTAGAGAGGAGGCGGGGAACTACAGGCCAGTCAGCCTCGTCTCAGTGGTGGGAAAGATCATGGAGACACTGCTGAAAGAAAGGATAGTGGCACATATGGAATCCAGCCGTGCTCAGGATCTCAGGCAACACAGATTCACAGCAGGAAGGTCATGTCAAATGAATCTAATAAGAATTTTTTGATTGGGTGACTAGGGAAGTAAATCAAGGAGGGGCAGTAGACATTGCCTACCTAGATTTCAGCAAAGCCTTCAATACCGTCCCACTTAGAAGGCTGAATAACAAGATGGGTAGTCTGGGCATGGGAGACAAGGTGGTGAAGTGGGTTAGGAACTGGTTAACAGACAGGAGACAGAGGGTGGTGGAAAATGGGGTACTATCTGGGGAGAAGGTTGTGACCAGTGGGGTACCACAGGGATCAGTACTAAGATCAGTTCTGTTCAATGTCTTCATTATTGACATTGCAGAGGGGCTGGAAGGAAAGGTCTGCCTGTTTGCAGATGACGCCAAGATCTGCAACAGGGTGGATACTCCAGAAGGGGTGCAGAGAATGAAGAGGGACCTGGAGAAGCTTGAAAGATAGTCGGAGATGTGGCAACTGAGGTTGAATGCAGAGAAGTGCAAAATAATGCACCTGGGTAGAGGGAACCCTGGGGAGAGCTACAGGTTGGGGTGTAGGAGCTGACTGTCACCAAAGAGGAAAGAGACCTAGGGGTTATCATCTCTGATGACCTTAAGGGATAAAAGCAGTGCACAAAGGTGGCAGGGAGGGCTAGTGGCATACTGGGGTGCATAGGCAGCAGTATCACTAGCAGAAGGCAGGAGGTAGTGATGCCATCATATAAAACATTGGTAAGGCCTCACATGCAGTACTGCATGCAGTTCTGGAAGCCACACCTGTGCAAGGACATAGATAAGGTGGAGACTATCCAGAGAATGGCAACAAAAACAAAACATATGAGGAGACACTAAGGGACATCAATATGTACTCACTGCAGGAGAGGAGAGGAGACAGTGGGGTGACATGATTGAAACTTTCAAGTACCTCAAGTGCATAAACAAGGTGCAGGTGGGGGCCTTTTCCAATGTAGAAAAAGTACTAGAACAAGGGGGCACAATATGAAATTGGAAGGAGGTAGATTAAGAGATAATGTACGGACATTTTTCTACACAGAAAGGGTAGTCGACATTTGGAATAGTCTGACACAGGAGGTAGTGGGGACAAGCACAATAGAGGTGTTTAAGCATGCCTGGGACAGGCACAAGGGAAGCTTGAGAGGGGAGGGAGTGATGAAAAGCCATTGATCACATAGGGTCAGTGGCCACATACATACGATGTATAGGGCCTACAGGCAGATTGGATGGGCCTAGTGGTCCTTTTCTGTTGACAATTTCTATGTTTTTATGTTTCTGGACTCGGGGTGCTAGCCGGGTGCTGTACTTTTCCTGAGTGAACTGGTTAAAGTGGCTGAAAGTTGTGTCCCAGCTGCAGCTGAAGAAAGGATTGTGAACAGTGTCTAACTGGAAAGTGCAGACTGGTACATAGAAACATAGACTGTGACGGCAGATAAGGACCACTTGGTCCACCCAGGCTGCCCTTTTCCCTACCTATTGGATAAGCTGCAGATTCTAGTTAACCAACAGCCTACTTCCTGCAACCCCCCCACTATAATTGCCTTATGTCTGTCCCATGCATGTTTGAATTGCCCCACTGTTTTAGACCCCACAACCTCTCCAGGAAGGCGGTTCCATGTGTCTACCACTCATTCTGAGAAAAAGAATTTCCTCACATTACCCCTGAGCCGTCCCTCCTCTAACTTTAAATTGTGCCCCCTCGTTCTTACACATCTCTTTTTCTGAAAGATACTACCCTCCTGGACTTTGTTGATTCCCTTGAGTTACTTAAAAGTTTCTACCATGTCCCCCACTTTCCCTCCTTTCATCAAGGGTATACATATTAAGCTCTCTCAGTCTCTCTTCATATGGTTTCTGATGTAGACCCTGCACCATTTTAGTTGTCCTCCTCTGGACTGCTTCCATCCTGTCTCTGTCCTTGCATAGATGAGGTCTCCAAAACTGCATGCAGTACTCCAGATGGTTTCTCACCGACTGTCTGTATAGAGGGATAAACACTTCCCTTTTTCTACTTGTGATGCCACTCCCTATGCATCCCAGTATCCCCCTGGCTCTCCTTACTGACTTCTCACATTGCTTACCCACCTTTAGGTCATCTGATATGACTACACCCAGATCCCTTTCCATTATTGTTGTCATTAGTACCTCCCCTGCTATTGTGTACTCTTGTCCTGGATTTTTATTTCCCAGGTGCATTACTTTGCACTTCTTTGCATTGAATCTAAGTTGCCATATGTCTGACCATTCCTCCAACCTTGCCAAGTCCCTTCTCATCCTTTCTACCCCCCCCTTGTGTATCAACTTTGTTACAGATCTGTGTGTCATCTGCAAAGAGGCATACCTTTCCTTCCAGACCCTCTGCAATGTCACCTATAAAGACGTTAAAGAGGACTGGACCCAGTACTGAGCAATGAGGTACTCCACTAGTGATCTCCCTTTCTTCAGAATGTATTCCATTCACTGTTACCCTCTGTGTCCTGTTGTGCAGCCAGTTTGCTACCCAGGCAACCACCCTGGGACCCACTCCCAGGCTGGCTAACTTGATTATTAATCTTTTGTGCGGGACTGTGTCAAATGCCTTGCTAAAGTCTAGGTAGGCCACATCCACAGCCCCTCCTTGGTCTATTACTTTGGTCACTCAGTTAAATAAATCGATTAGATTCGTCTGACATGACCTTGCAGCTTTGGGTCCTGTACCCTGCTGGCCTCTAGGTACTCAACAATTCTTTCTTTCAGAAGTGATTCCATCATTTTCCCCACCACTGAGGTTAAACTAACAGGTCTGTAGTTTCCTGCTTCTGCCTTGCTCCCACTTTTGTGAAGGGGAATCACATCTGCCCTCCTCCAGTCCTCAGGTACCATCCCATCTTCCCATGATTTGTTAAAAAGTGTGGTTAGTGGTGTCACTAGGTCATCCCTTAGCTCTTTTAGGATTCTAGGGTGAATCCCGTCAGGCCCCATTGCTTTGTCCACCTGGAGTTTTAGGAGTTCTTTTAGTACTCTTTCTTCTGTAAATGGACTGGTGTCAACCCCACTATCCAGAGTGCTTCTACGGTTTGGTTTAGGTAACTCCTCCTCCTCTTCTTCTTTTGTGAATACTGAGCACTCAGTATCTCTGCCTTTTCACTGTCTCCCTCTGCCCACCTCCCCTCTCCTTTACTAATCTTCACTATCCCTCCCTTAACCATTCTATGCTCCCTAATGTACCTATAAAAGGTTTTATCCCCCTTCTTAACTGAGTTGGCTATATTTTCCTCAGTTTGGGCCTTTGCTTTTCTGACTGCCTTCCCCACTTCTTTCTGCTTTAATTGATACAATTCCCTGTTGTGCTCCGTCTGTGATTCCTTATACTTTTTGAATGCAGCCTTTTTCTCTTTAACCTTCCCTGACACCTCTTTTGAGAGCCATAGTGGTTTTTTATTCCTCTTTGCTTTCTTTATTTGTTTCACACAAAGGCTTGTTGCCTCCATGGTGGCAGTTTTGATTTTTCTCCATTGTTCTTCCACCTCTCCTTTCTGGCCATTTGCTAATGCATTCCTCAGGTATTCACCCATTTTGCCAAAGTCAGCCCTTCTAAAGTCCAGTATCCTTGTCTTTGTATGGCTTGTCTCTATGGTTGTGTTTATTATGAAGCACACTGTGCAGTGGTTGCTTGTTCACAGATGTCTACTGACTTCTAAGTTTGTGATCCTCTCTCCATTTGAGAGCACCAGGTCTAATATTGCTCCCTCCTGAGTGGATTCCACCACTAGCTGTCTAAGGCATGCTCCCTGTAGGGCATCGATAATGACCCTGTTCTTGGATGTGGCTGCAGTCCATGTCGCCCAGTTAATATCTGGCATATTCAGGTCCTCCATCTACAGTATCTCCCCTTTTTCAGCCATTTTGAGAATGCCCTCTATAATTTTCTTGTCCGTTTCCTCCCCTTGAGATAGGGGTCTGTATACAACCCCTGTGCAGATTGTGATGCCATTCCCTGTCTCCAAGGTGACCCAGAGTTCCTCTTGTCCTCCCCCTTCACTTTTTTGTTCTATAGCTTTGATCCCTTCCCTTATGTAGAGAGCTACTCCACCTCCTCTTTTACCCTCCCTGTCCCTTCTGTAGATTGTGTACCCTGGTATGTTGGCATCCCAGTCATGGTTCTCCGTGTACCATGTTTCTGTGACAGCCACAATATCCAAGTGTTCCTCTTCCATCAGGGCTACTAGCTCTGGAAGCTTGTTTCCTAGACTATGGGCATTGGTACTCATTGCTCTCCATTAAATGTTGGCTTTATCCTTTTTGCCCCATCCCTGCTCTTATTGCCCTTGTCCATCTTTCTATTAACCCCTATCCTGCCCTCCGTCAAGCTCTGTACCTTAGTGTTTACCCAACTACCTGCCATGTTTTGTGGGGGGAGGCTTGAACTTTCCTGTTTCCTATCAGCACCTCCCCCCTTGGCTAGTTTAAAAGCTTGCCAAGGAAGCCTTTAAACCTGTCACCTAGGAGCGTGTTTCCCTTCCTGGACAGACGCAGTGCATCATGCCAGTATAGACCATCATCTCTCCAGGTGGACCCCCAGTCCCCAATGAAGCCAAAGCCCTGTGCTCTGCACCAGTTTTGCAACCATTCATTAAACTGCATGGTGTGCAGTACCCTAGCCTCACCCCTGCCATAGACTGGCAGCACCTCTGAGAAGGTTACCGTAATTGCTACCTGTCTGAGGCCCCTCACCAGCTCCACAAATTCTTCCTGCACTGCACTGATCTCATGCCTAGCTAGGTCATTTTTCCTGAGGTGGACAATGATATCTAGTTTCCTCTCCTGTGGTGCTGCTTCTGCAATCCTGAGGATTTGCTTCCTGTCCCTCCAAGCCATGGCAGCAGGCAGGCACCTTACTTCCCTCTCCTCTCCCTTTCCCAAGTCTACACCCCTAACAAATGAGTCCCCTATCAGAAGCTGTTTCTTTCCCCTGTGGTGTCCTTTGTCACTCTTTTGTGGGTCTCCCTTGTGGATGTCCCCAGCATTCTTCTTGATCTCCAGTGAGAGTGTCATCATAGAGGAACCTTGATTTTCCAGACTGACATATGATTTGTGTAGAGGTGCAACTCAGGGGCTGCGCCTCTGTTCCACCACCCTCACCCTCCCAGAACCTATTGTGGTCCCTCTGCTGTTCACACATAGCAACCTCTGAGGCAGTGGTTGTGGAACTGATGCTCTTTGGGCGGGGGAGGCCTCCTTAGTCTTTGCCAGTTCAGCCTGGAGGTGGGCAACCTCCTCCCTCAGAGCTGATAATTGTCAAGGGGCAGGCAGCAACGCAGGTTCCAGAATGTCTCCCTGAAAATTGCTGCCCCACAGCTAGTGCATTGCACCACTCCCCACATGTGCCTCTTCCTTATAATATACAATGAGTAATACAGTATATATATATATATATACATATATATATATATATATATATATATATATTTTTTTTTATTTGTGTGTACTTACCCTTTATGCACTGTGCTGGTAATTAAGAATATGACAGTTCTGCTCCAAGACCTGTTGAGGAAGTGATGTCAGAACCTTAGCTATAAAGGAAATGCTGCAACCTCTGGTGACTGTTAGAAACAATCAAATACACCACTGCTCCACCACCCTGGTGAGTACTGCCCTTTATAGTAAGTCAACCAACACTACAATGTACTAGACCACTGCTCCTACACAAACCACTCTACTGAGTCCAGGGATAAAACAAACTCACTATTCAGCCAGCAGGACACTTCTAAAATATTGCACAAATATCCTTCCAAATCCTATGTGTCTAGCACAGAAATCAAGCAACTTCAGTTGTATTTCAATCCCTCTGGTTATAAAATTACTACACTTTAATGAAATCCTGCAATTCTTAATGCCAATGAGAAAATAATGAAACTTTCTGTAGAAAGTGTAGCTTACCTTCCTAGTTCCCTACAATATTATGTTTTACCAAGTTCCCAGTTCCTCAAATGTGTTCTAAATTGTTCTCTGCGGTATAGCAAGTTTGTGCAGGGGTTTGTCATGTTTGTATACCCAGTGGTTTGCACCTCTGTTTCATTTGATCTAGGGGTAGCATCCTTTGCTAACTGGCACTGGACTTTGCTTGAGCTACTACCTGTGATTTCTGTGGTTTTTGAACTCAGTGCAGGGACTGCAGGAGGACCGCCACCATTTGGAAGTTCTCACCCAGAGCCAGGGAAGGAATCAGCTAACCCCTTAAAAGTGGGGCTCACCATTTCAGGAGGTCACCAGTGCTTGCTGGGGTGCTAGGGCACCTGTGATCCTAGTGGGAGCTGGGCTGTGGAGCCACTCCCGGGTCTGGACCTTCTGGGGCTGGTGTGATCCTGCTACAGAGCTTTGCAGCGGGCAAGAAGAGGCTAAAGGTGACAAGTGGACAGACCTCCAATGAAGGGGACAAGCTGCAAAATCCTTGAACAAGATTCCATCTGCCCATTGCTGCATGGAGCTCTGCGATCCAGGACAGCTGGAGACACTCATCCCAGGAGTGTTTGAGTTCTGCAAAACCATGAGTACCTGGGACCTGGTTCCCAGAAATTTAGCAAGGGAGTGTAAAAGGGATTTAATTGCTTCTTCAAATCATTTTCTTCATCACCAGGGCCCCAACAGCTATCCAACCCATGGCAATGAACAGGTCTGCACCTTGTGGGTACTCCTAAGGATTATCAGGTTAGAAACTGGTACCAGTGGGGGTGGCCTCTGGGGGGTGGACTCAGCCTGTGTGCCCAAATGGTTATTGTTATTTGTTCTTATTAACCATTTTTATATCCACAGCCATCCTTTGTACCTGTATCCCTTCTCTATTTATTTATTTATTTAGTTTTTGTCTACCGGGTGGGTGCCATAGCCGCAAAGCAACTATTTTCAGACGTGACCCGGGAGTTTACAAACAATAAAGGAATCATCATACAGTAAAACACAGTCTAGCAGGATTACATCAGGTAAGGACTCATCTTGTCGGTGAACACAAGAGCAAACACAAAATACAAGTAAGTAATAAAGATGAGAGAACCATACAGTCAGTAATGAGTACCATCATTTCTGGATACAATAGTCCTGCTGCATAAGGTCATAAGGTTGTATTGGGGTTGCCATATACAGTCTAATGGAAGTGCCATGGTGAAAAATGACTTTGGCTTAATGAGGGCAGCAAGGGGGGATTTTGAAGACCTAAGGAGGGCTAAAGCAAGTGCATTGGTTGTGATTGATGATATAAGTGTGATGCAGTCTTTTGAAGGAAGCATGCGTGGGTGCAGAGCGAACTTCAACTGGAAGAGAGTTCCAGTATCTTGGAGTGAAACTAGAGAAAGCAGAGGGTTCCTTTCTGTGTTCTGCACCTTGGAGTACAAAGAAGTGGCAGCTCATTTGAGCCGAGGCCATAGTAGGAGGACTGTGACACCATCATTGAAGCCAGGGAGGAGGGTAGGTTGGATCTAATAATATTGTCATGCAAAGACCCAAAGTCAATATGCCTGTAGGCTGACAAGGAGGGCCAGTTTAGGTCAACGTATAGTGAACAATGGTGCTTTAGTTGAGGGGATGCCAAGGCATATCAGCAAATGTTATTGTATGTGGTGTCCCATTTTCTTAGGGTGCTTTTTGAGGCAGTTATATAAGTGACTGCACCATACGACAGAGAGGGAAGGAAGATGCCCCTAGCTATGGCTAGCCTGGCTGAGGAAGTGAGCATATGACTGGTCCTGTAAGCGGCATCAAATTTCATATTTACTGTCTTACACATGGCCATAATGTGGTCATCAAAGATGAGAGCTTCATGAAGGAGAACACAGAGGTACCTCAATGAAGTATCAATCATCTAGTCCTTTCCCTCAATAAAGCTGTGGTTTACCATTTGACATTGTGTGTACAGGAATTCTCTGAGTCTGTCAAATCCTTACTGTTCATGGTTATTGGTGTCACTGAGCTGTTGGGCATCCAGTGTGTGTGGTAGTTGGTAGGGGAGATGGGGAGGTGCAGCATCCCAGGGTGCTGTGCCAGCCAATCACCTGACCCACTTCTAATTCTTTCTGGGTGGAGGCACCATGCTGTTTTCATTATCTCTGGAACAGAACCCCCGAACACCACCATAATAGGAATCAGGCCCCTTAACCTGTTAGATGGCCATCAGGCAGTGGTAGTAGCCCATGGGCACATGGCACCTGGGCTACATTTATTTTCAGCATAGTGGAGTGACAACTGGCTGGGTATTTATCATTTGGGTAAGGTGAGTTTTCAAAATGTAATAAATGGCACAGTAATGTTTGTGTAACAGGCAGGCATGGCAGCAGTGTAGCAGTTTCAAGAGACAGCTGGAAGAAGTCGTTATAATTAGAAAAGTTGTTGTACTATAGTGGTGATATCATATCCCTGCTACATTACAGAGACATTCCATGTATTTGAAATGTCCTACTACAACATATACTGTAGCACAGCCTATGAACAACCATTCACAAGGTTAGGGTTCCATCATGGGGTTAACAGAACATCATTGGGACCTCAAGAGTGAAGCTTGAAAGGTCCCTGATGTCCTCTCAGCCCTGAGATGGAAACACATACTGAGTTGTGTATGGTTGTCTGTATTCTGTTTGTTATAGTATATGGTCTTTCATACTGAAAATATGTGTTTACTTACTCACTGCTACCACCCAACAGAGTTAACATGCTGTACAAACCGACACTGTTGTGTCAGTTTAATTTGGGACATGCACAACACTTTAGAATGAACAAAACCATTTGGAAAGTGCACAAGGATTTTGAACTTTCCACTTTCTGTGCACAAACAAGGGGTAACCATATACTACAAGGCTATTGACAGATGAAGCCAAGTATCATATAGAGAATAACTAACCCCTGAGTGTGAAAAACAAGTTGGTTCTCACATAGAGTAGGTACAGTGATGTCGTAAAACTCGAGAGCGAAGCTTGAATACTTTAAGATGGTATGGTACCTACAAGGCATGAGAACCAAGCTTGTTCTTCATACTCAGGGTTTTTTCATTTTTTTATAATACAACCTGAACATATTATTCTTTTTTTTAAGCCAAGCAGCATTTGAACTTCCTGATTTTCTATTGATATTTCATCTAGAAAAAAATAGCAATATTTCATCTAGATGAAAAGCACTGAAGAGAAGCAAGGAAATCCCAGCATCCACCCACAAAACAGGGTAGTTAGTGAAGTGGACACAAAGATAGAAAAGTCAATAGGGAGCAATACAGGGGTAAATCCAGAAAAAGGCAGTAAGGACAGGGATGGGCCTAAAAGGAGTAAGGCCATCAAAAAATGGAGGGTGATGAGTACCAATGCACATAGTCTGGGTAACAAGCTCCCTGAACTAGTGGCCTTGATGGAAGAGGGATGTCTGGATATCATGGTAGTCACAGAAACATGGTACACAGAGAACCATGACTGGGATGTCAACATACCAGGGTACACAATCTACAAGAGGGACAGGAAGGGTAAAAGAAGAGGAGGTGCAGCTTTCTACATAAGGGAAGGAATCAAAGCAACACAACTAAAAGGTAAACAGGGAGGGGAGGAGGTACTGTGGGTCACCCTGGAGACAGGAAATGACACCACAATCCACACAGGGGTTGTTTACAGACCCCCATCTCGGGGAGGCAATGGACAAGGAAATGATAGAAGGAATCCTTAGAATGGCAGAAAAAGGAAAGATATTGTTGATGGGGGACCTGAATATGCCAAATGTTATCTGGAGCACCTTCACTGCAGCTACATCCAAGAGCAGGATCATTCTCAATGCCCTACAGGGGGCATGCCTCAGACATCAAGTGTTGGAACCCACTTGGGAGGAAGCAATCTTAGATCTGGTACTCTCAAATGGGGATGGAGAGAGGATCTCAGATTTAGAGGTGGGTAGCCATCTTGGAACAAGCGACCACCAAACAGTGTGGTTCACAATAAACACAGCTGTAGAGTCAAGCAATACAAAAGCAAGGGTGTTGGACTTTAGGAGGGTTGACTTTGGCAAAATGAGAGAGTGCCTCAGAAAAGCAGTAGAAAACAGGCAAGAAGGAGGGGTGAAAGAACAATGAGGAAAAATCAAAACTGCCATCACAGAGGCAACATGCCTTTATGTAAAGCAAATCAACAAAACAAAAATAAGAAAAAAGCCACTACGGTTCTCAAAAGAGGTGGCAGGGAAGGTTAAGGAGAAAATTATAGCATTCAGGAAATACAAAGAAACACAAAAGTAGCAGCAGAGAGAACTGTATCAGTCAAAACAGAAGGAGGTAGGGAAGGCAGTCAGAATTGCAAAGGCCCAAACTGAGGAAAAAATAGCCAACTCTGTTAAGAAGGTGGATAAAACCCTTTATAGATATATTAGGAAGTAAAGAAAGACTAAGGGAGGGATACTGAGGTTTAATAAAGGGGAGAGAATGTGGGCAGAGGGACGGGTGACCGTGAAAAAGAAGGGATACTGAATGAATACTTCTGCTCAGTATTCACAAAAGAAGAGGAGGAGAAGGTAGCTAAACCAAACAATAGAAACTCTCTGGGTCAATACCAGTCCATTCACAGAAGAAAGGGTTCTGAAAAAACTCTTAAAACTGAAGGTGAACAAAGCAATGGTGCTTGACAGGATTCACCCTAGAATTCTAAAAGAACTAAGCTGAGAACCAGTGACACTATTGACTACCCTCTTTAACAAATCATGGGAGGATGGGGTGGTACCTGAGGACTGGAGGAGGGCAGATGTGATTCCACTTCACAAAAGTGGGAGCAAGGCACAGGCAGGAAACTACAGACCTTTTAGTTTGACCTCAGTGGTAGGGAAAATGATGGAATCACTTTTGAAGGAATGAATTGTTGAGTACCTAGATGTCAGTGGGGCGCAGAACCCAAGGGAGCATGGATTCACAGCAGCAAGGTTGTGTCAGACGAATCTAATAGATTTCTTTGGCTGTATGACCAAAGTAGTAGACCAGCAAGGGGCTGTGGACATGGTCTACCTAGACTTTAGAGAAACATTTGAAACAGTCCCACACAAAATATTAATAAACAAGTTAGCCAGCCTTGGATTGGGTCCCAGGATGGTAGCCGGGGTAAAACATTGGCTGGACAACAGGATGCAGAGGGTAATAGTAAAAAGAGTCCACTTTGAAGTAAGGGGGGTTACTATTGGGGTACCACAGGGTTCAGTATTGGGACCAGTCCTCTTTTCAATTAAGTTTTATTTTTATACTGAAAGGTATGTGAGCAAATATGCCCATTTTCACAAACGTCCAGTGGCACAAAAATGTTATAACGCAGAGAAAAAGGTACTAACAATATTTGCAAAATTTTACAGTATTTTCAATAGCAACAGTGTATATGACAGATCATCTAGAATATAAAAAAAATACAGAGCACACAACAACAGAGCCAATATACAGATACTTATAAACTCTAAGGTAACTTAAGGGTTGGTGGACATTCAGTGGGGTTACCTACAGGGGCAGACACAGGTGGTGGATTGGAGAAGGTGGGCCTTGAGGGAGAAGGTGAATGAGCCAATTGAACTACGTGCCTGAAATTCAGGGGGCAGTTTATTGTAAAACTAAGGGCCCTTGTATGTGATGGAGTTCTGCACATGCTTGATGCAATAAAAAGGGGTGTCGAAGATATGACTGGCAGCCTCTCTAGTACTGCACTTGAAAACTGAAAAGGGGAAAAGGGAGTTAACGCTGATCAACAGTAGGTTATGGTGAGCATTGTGTATGAAAGAGAGCATTTTATGTTGGAACCTGCCTTCAAGGGTGAGCCAGTTGAGGGAGGCATAGAGGGTACAGTAATGGGTCATCCAGGGGAGGCTGGTCATGAAGCATGCAATATTATTGTATACAGTCCGGAGTTTGGAGAAAAGGGGGGATGTGCTGGGGGGAGTAGACAACAGAGCCATAATCAAGGAGAGGCAGGAGAAGGGAGCTTGTGAGGTGTAGTCTGGAGATGGGAATAAGGAACTTTCTGATTCGGTATAAGAGACCTAGCCTCATATGGATTTTCTTGATGAGGTTGGTAATATGGATATTGCAGGTCAGGTGAGGGTTTAAGTACAGGCCAAGATATTTGAATTCATAGACTTGTTCTATGATGTTACCAAGATTGTCTGAGAGGGATCAATCCATGACTGAGGCTTTTTTGGAGCCAAAGAACATCATAAACTTGGTCTTCTTGGAGTTAAGAACCATGCCTTTGACAGAGAACCAAGTGTGTAGCTTGCTGAAGTCAGCTTGCAAATTACTGAACATTGTATCGAGGTTAGTTTCACTGCAGTAGAGGGCATCATCATCAGCGTAAAGGACTAGTTGGGTGGTTTGGCAGATGGAAGGGAAGTTATTGATGAAGAGCAAGAACAGGAGCAAGCCTAGAATGGAGCTCTGAGGTACCTCATATTTAATTGGACATTCAGCAGAAAAATGACCATTGATATTAGTTTTCTGTGATCTCCAGGAGAGGTAGCTTCCGACCCATTTGACAACATTTTCAGATATGTGCAAGCCCTTGAGGGTGTCAGGAGAAGGCAATGGTCAACCAGGTTGAACGCCTTGGTAAGGTCCACAAAGACAGAGACTGTGTCCTGTCTTTATCGCTTGCCTTAAGGATATCACTGGTGAACCTGACCAGGGTGGTTTAAGTGCTATGTCCAGATCTGAAACTATGCTGAGCAACAGAGAGCAAGTTATGACAGTCGAGGAAGGTGGTGAGCTTTAATGTCTTTATAAGTGACATTGCAGGGGGACTGGAAGGAAAAGTATGTTTCTTTGCAAATGACACAAAGATCTGCAACAGGGTTAAGACACAAGTTGGGGTGGAAAGGATGAGAAGATACTTGACAAGGTTGGAGGAATGATCAAATGTATGGCAGCTTAGATTCAATGCAAAATGCAAAGTAATGCACCTAAGAAACAGAAACTCAGGGGAAGAGTACACAATGGGGGATGAGATACTAAAAACAACAAAAATGGAAAGGGATCTGGGGTAGTCATATCAGATGACCTAAAGGTCAGAAAGCAATGTGAAAAGGCAGTAAGGAGGGCTGGCAGGACACTAGGATGCATAGGGAGAGGCATCACCAGTAGAAAGCAAGAAGTTGTTATCCCTCTGTATAGACAGTTGGTGAGACCCCATCTGGAGTACTGCGTGCAGTTCTGGAGACCCCACCTCCACAAGGACATAGACAGAATGGAGGCTGTCCAGAAGAGGGCAACTAAAAATAGTGCAGGGTCTGCAACAGAAGCCATATGAAGAGAGACTAAAGGAGCTTAATATGTATACCCTTAAGGAAAGGAGGGGGAGGGGAACATGATAGAAACATTTAAGTACCTCAAGGGATCAACAAAGTCCAAGAGGGTAGCATCTTTCAGAAAAAGAGATGTGCAAGAACAAGGCGGCATAATTTGAAGATAGAGGGGGAACGGCTCAGAGGTAATGTGAGGAATTATTTTTTCACAGAGAGGATTGTGTATGCATGGAACAGCCTTACTGAGGAGGTCGTAAAGTCAAAAACAGTGGGAGAATTCAAGAATGCATGGGACAGAAATAAGGCAATTCTAGTGTGGGGTAGGAGGAAGTAGGCTGCTGGTTAACTAGGATCTGCAGCTTATACATTAGGTAGGGAAATGGGCAGACTGGGTAGACCAAGCAGTCCTTATCTGCCATCATATCCTATGTTTCTGTGTTATTAGCTTGTCTATTTTCACATTCATTTTTAAAAGCTACTAGGGTGAGTGACTCCTGCTTGCGAGTGCTGCTGATTAAAATTCAAATCTGTTGTCATTTTCTAACATTGAGAACAGTTTTTAGGAACACCAGAAAAGATGCTCAGTGAGTGTTATAATACAGTGTGTTCCAAAATATACAGTCAAGTAGCTTCCTTTTTTTTGTTCATTTATAGTTTCTCTGCTGACTGTCTTCTCATAATCTCAGTGATGCTCCCTGCCAGCCTTGTCACAGACCCATCCCAGGGATTTACAGATTAACAACCCATAGGTGGCCTGGCCAATAGGGTCCTGCAGGGCCTGCGTGGGATACTGGGTGAGCTGAGGATTTTTCCCTCTTGGTTGACCCCCAGGATGTCATGCTTGCAATGACATGCTTGCATACTTGTATGTAAGGCACGTGGACATGCTGCGTCAGCTGATGCCCTCGCCATGTATCATCCCTGCTGTTGTTGCCATCCAACTTCTGCCAGATGGCAACTGAGCAGCGGAGCCCAGGAAATCCTCAACATGAGAAAGGAAAGCTGTTGTCAGACACTCAATCCTCCCTCTACTGTCCAGCCCCAAGTGACTCTGGTCCATTTCCAAAACCAGGTCGATATGGCTGGTGGTGTGGCATCTAGCACTTCAACCCACCATGCCACTGGGCTGGCTAATCAAGTAGCTTTTTGACAGTTCAAAAATGTTAAAGTACTATCAGCTGTGGCTCCATTTCCAAATTCATGCATGTTTTATTTATTTATTCAAAAGCTGATAACCAGGAAAGGCTCCATGAACTGAAGCTCGTTTCCAGGTGTGACCCGGAGGAACAGGGGTGCATAGCAGCAGTAAATACAACTGACATACAGAGTGAAATGCAGAGTATTTAACAATGAAATATACATAACGAGATAATTACAGCATGGCAGTATAGAAAAGTAGAAGTACAATTCAAAAGCTATATTTACAAAGATATGTACAATCGAGGAGCAGAGAGAAGTCAGATGTGTCTGGTGAGGGCCTAGGTGGAAGAACAGATGCAGGAGGTAATGGGGGGGGTAGTCTGAGTAGGCACCTGACAGAAGGTAAGGAAGGAGAGAGGTGCAAGTGAGAGGGAAGGCTATTCCAGAGGAAGGGGCATCTGTAGGAAAAGGAGTGTTTTCCCACGGAGGTGCAGACACGTGAGGGAGAGAAAGTGCGGGAACTGTTAGAGCGTGAGTTGTAGGGCGAGGGAGTAGCAGGAGTAAGGAGAGAGGGGAGATAGTATTTAGCAATGAAAGTAGAGTAATGAGAGAAGTGCCTCTGTGAGAGGGACTGAAGAGAAACAGAAGAGTAAAGGTCACAGTGGTGAGTTGGGGGGGGAGGGAGTTTGAAGCAAACCCACAGAAGGCATGAAACAACACATCCCGTTTGGTGAGGGAGGTAGTTGGAAGAGCACTATAAACAATGTCTGCATAATCAAAGGCTGGGAGGATCCATTTTACCAGGAGGCCACGTATAACAGGGAGGGAAAGACTAGATTTGTGGCGATAAAGTAACCCTAGTTTAGGGTGCAGTTTGGTGTGGAGAGCATTGAACTGGGAGGAGAAATCGAGGGAGGGGTCAAACCAAACATTAAGATATTTGTAGGTCTGAACGTTGTTAAGTGGAGTGTTGGCCGAGGAGAAGAAAACAGACAGGGAGGGAGGGAAACCTGGCAAGTTTTTGTTTACAGTCAAAGGTCATGGCCACAGTTTTTTTAGTACTGAGCTTAAACAACTTGTTCTGCCCTGATGACACCATATGGCATCATGTTAAACACCCCCCTTTTCCCTGAAGATGCCATATGGCGTCCTATTTTCAGTATATGCTTTCCCTGATGACGCCAAATGGCATCCACGTCTTGTCCTAGATGCAGCTCCTGTCTGCATAGCTATTTTTGCCTTAGATCTGTGGTAGCCAATGGGGGACAGTGTTTCAAATTCATTTAGACATGACAATACACATCTTCTCATTGGATAATTTTGAGTATTCTCCTGTTTCTTCATATAGAATCCCCAGTTGGAAGCCGTAGAAGATTTAGGCCCTCTCCCTGCTGTTGACATACTGCCTTCTCCCAACTGTACATGTCACAGATTTATCCAGCCAGTCAGATTGCACATTTTATGTCATGCATGTAATGACTACAAGACTGAAATCCTGAAGTAATGGTGGCTCTATATCCAATCTCTGAGGTAAGTCTGGGTGGGAAAAATACTTGATTTTGTTATTCTGTGGCATTTTTGTTCATTTTATTATTTGCTTTATTTTTTGTAACTTGCTTTTATTTTCGATCTCTCTGCAGACCCCTGGTTAAGACGAGCAATGCATTGCTATCACCAAACGGTAGATGTGCTCCTATCAATGCTATGTCGCTTACTTTACATATACCAGGTATTGCAGTTGTTTTACAGAGTCTGCTAAATGTTACCTCTGGTGTCTGTTTCTAGTTAATATCCCATCCAGAAGAGTATTTGAATATTTGTTCGACTCCAGACAGTAATGTTGAGTGAAAATTTGAACCCCAATTGGTTCCACATGAACTTGCTTTATGCTATCTCCGGTTTGTGTAATTTATGTAGAGCAGCTGTGTTTGCGTAAAATGCTATTTTTTCCCCTTTTAGTATGATAAACTAGATTAGTGTATCAGACGAATGTGTCAAGAAGAGTGTGCGATGGAGATTGAGAGTCGTAACATTTTCTCCAATCACTTAGTTGTTATATTGAATGCCTGTACTTGCCGGAAGTATCCCACTGTTTTTAATTGGAATTGTGAATACCTCTTGTCATATTTCTGGAATTACTTGTCAGGCAAATGGGGGACAGAAAAATATCACACTCTGGTGGCATTGTCTGAATTTATTATGACAAACTAACATTATGCAGTATGCCATAGTACCAGTAATATTCTGTAAGCCTTTTCTGTTATATTTTCAGTCCTGTATTTTGACCTAAGGTCAGCTAGATTATAACAGTAATAAGCCTGTTTATAGAAATGTGAGTCCCCTATTCTGTTGATGTGTGACATGGATGTTTCACCATATATCATTCATATTCCTAGGACATGCATGTGAGGGAAGTAGGCAGTATTTTATTTCTTTTAGTATTAATGACACCATGGTTATATTTTATAAATACAGAGCATCTTGTGATGGTATCTAAGTGCAAATACATTTCCAGGTCCACTCTTGCATTTCATAACAGTATTGTTATCCTTCATAGTGTGATTGGGGTTAAATTGTGTGTAAACAGCATAAAAATATTTAAAATGCAATTTATATATATTATGATCTGAATTCAATTATTCTGAATGCTTTTTTTATTTGTTTGAACATATTTTGAGGAATTGTGCTATTACTCCTGTGTGTAGTGATGTAGTTTAATGGTTTTAACATTCCTGAAATGATATTCTGGTGCTGTACTGGCATTCTGAGTTTAGATGATGGGTTTACTGTGTGTTTGAAGGATTTGTTGAATATGCTAGAGACTCTGGGTTTAGTGAAGAACTTTTTTTTTCTCTTTAGTCAGATGATGAGGCAGAGTGATAATGGGATGTTTTTAGTGGCTAAAATCAGTGATAGTGTGACATCACAGTGCTGTCATTCTCTGAAAGTTCTGTGGTGAGTCACCATAGCCTTCAACTACAGTGAGTGGAAGTGAATGACAAGAGTTCCCAGTGCTGTCAAATCTACCTGACTGGAATTTTTTTTTATTCATGTGGGAAAATGTTTTCCTCTTCATCTTCAGAAAGTGATACAGAGTTTGTTGGGTTTACAGAATCTGAAATTGATGACCTACCACTGATATGTTTTGTCAGAGGTGAAGGCAGTGACATTTCTTTATCATCTCAACCTTCTAAATGTCAGTCTGAGGTGGAATATTTCGCAGAGCCCGATGAGATTGCTTCAGCTGCGAAGGATGTTCCAACGGGATGGACTGAATATATTTCTGCCATTGAAATTCCATCATTTGATGAGCAGTGTGGTCCCAATGTTGTCATGGACTCCTCAAAGTCGGAGATAGATTTCCTGAATACGTTTTTTACTGATTTAGCTCTGGAGTTGATTGTTGCTGAGACAAATAAGTATGCAGCATTGCATGATGACATCAAGTGGCAACCCACTTGTGTGGATGAGCCGAAAGTTCTTCTGGGTTTACACGTATATGTATCAGTGGTGGATCTTCCTCAGGTCAGGATGCTATGGAGCAGAGATACAGTACTTGGATGTTTCCCTGTTCGTAAGTTCATGCCACATGATAGGTATGACAAACTTATGCAGTATCTACACGTTAATGACATTTCCAACAACTCAGCCTGTGGTGAACTCAGTCACAATAAACTTTGCCATATCAGGACACTTCTGGACATTGTGAGGGATGCTGGCAGAACCAACTACGCTCCACATCGAGAGATTTGTGTAGATGAGGCAATGGTGGGGTACCGGGGAAGGCTTGGGTTCAGGCAGTACTTGCCCAGTAAACCTGTTAAGTACAGCATCAAAGTGTGGGAGTTTACAGACTCCCATAATGGTTATGTAATGGATTTTCAGATTTACACAGGTAGAGTTAGTAAGAGTACTGAGGTTGGACTCACAGAGAGGGTCATCAAAGATATGGTGGAGCCATATAAATGGAAATACCATCATGTTTACTACGATAATTTCTTTACATCGGTCAAGCTTGCATCAGACTTGCATTCAGTTGGAATCCTATCTTGTGGTACTATATGGACAAACAGGAATGGTTGGCCTGCTGAGCTTAATAAGGTGACTCTGTCTAAAAAGGAACATGGATTCTGCAAGCAACTACAGTTTGGCAATCTGCTAGCCACGGCATGGAAGGATAAGAGGCCAGTGTTTAGTCTGTCTACAAATTGTGATCCTTCAGAAACAGAAACCACAGTTAAATGTAGGATGCATGATGTTATGAAGAAAGATGTGCCGTGCCCTAATTCTTTGAAGATGTATAATGCATTTATGAATGATGTGGATTGTGCTGATCAAATTAGAACCCAATACACATCTGACCGTACATCAAACAAATGGTGGAAGTATGTCATGTGGTTCTTGTTTGACCTCAGCATTGCAAATGCATATGTAATGTTTAAAGAGTCTGTTAATCATCAGATGATGATGAAAAATAATTTGCTAAAGCAACTAACCCAACTGCAGTTTAGGTCAGAAATTTGTAAACAGCTGTTGTCAAGTGTCAGTGGCTCAGTAGGTAGCACATTCGCCTCTGAGGCCAGGAGATCAGAGGGCTGTGGGTTCAGTTCCCACATCTGGCACTTGGGTTAATATCCCAGTACTGACACTGTAGTGCAGCATGAGAGGGCTGCTGCACTTCTGAGGTGCCATCTTTCAGATGAGACGTTAAACCAAGGTCCCATCTGTCTGGATTGGTGGTAGTTCAGGTGGATGTTAAAGACCCCATGACACTTATCGAAAAGAGTAGGGGAATTTATTATTGAAAGCTGAAAACAAGATATTCGAATCATATGACTTCATACAAAACCATAAGAAAATAATTCAAAAACAGAAATAAGTATTACTGCATACATGGAGTACAAACAAAAATAATCCATATGGGCACACAACCCCCATCCCATTCCCACTAAAAGAGTAGAGGAAGTTGCAGTGAAAACAAATTATACTAAAACGTATTGCTTCATACAAAACCATAATGGAGGAGGTCACAAATCAAATATAAGTACCACAGCGTGCTTGAACTACAAACATAAATAGCCTGTGGTTGTACATAACCCCCATCCCATACCCAGTATAAGAGTAGGGGAATCTTCCATTAAAAACTTAACAGAAAATATACAAAAGTGTATAGCATCAGACAAAACCATAATAAATGAAATAAAAAACAAAAGTAAGTATTACAGCATACATGAATAACAAGCAGTGAGAATCCGTAGTAGTATATAACCCCCATCCCATCCCCACTAAAAGAGTAGGGGAGTATTGTATGGTATACAAATATTGCAAGAACAGTAGTACATCATACAAAATTATAATGAAGAAAAGCAAAGAAAACACAAAAATGTACTGCATCATTAGGAAAAGATCCAGGAACAGAAGCCCCAATAGTGCCGAAAAACTTCAAGTGATACAGAGGTTTTCTCAGAATTATAAACAGCATGTAAGCCCGGTAAAATCTGAGTGACAATCTGAGTAGGACTACACACTTTCTGTTGTAATAAAAATGCACATCTGGCCTACCACAAATAGAAGTGACAAAATGCAAAAGTTAAATGTAAAGTACTAGGATGGTAATGAACCAAAGTAGGGAGATAAATATCATAAATCAAAATATTGTACTTGAAAAAAGGAAGAACCTTTTCCTTCCATTTATGGAGGAGAAGGGTCCATACCGGTTGTGAATGGGGGCAATCAAGAAAGAAATGCATCATGGTCTCTGGAATGGAAAGGCACGTATCCCGGGGACAAGTCCTTCCTTCATGAGCCTTATGCTTCATATTACCACGAACACCTAGTCTGCCATGACAAGAAAGCCAGGTTACATCCCAAACCCTTTGGGGGATCCGTGGATCAGTGAGTTGGTGAAAAACTCCAGGGGAGTCCAGTTGAACACTAAGGGAATCTCGTAGCACAGGAAGGTCCAAAAAGGATGTTCCCAAAACAGACCAATATAAGTGCTTCCTTGAGGAAGAGAGAATCACCGTAGGGGGTCAGAGACCACTGATGAATTTTTAAAATGGCGGGGATAATAAAATGGGGGAACTTAAACTTACGAAAATTCTGAGGAATTTCGAAAGGAGGGAGACACCAGGTAGCGCACAATGGAGCAATATGATGATGAAGAAGAGAAATCCAGAAGACCGGGGGTGTGTTCAGTAGGTAGGGGATAACAGTCTTAAGAAACAAACAGTGAAAAAACACCAAGGGGTTCAACATCCGAACCCCACCGTGGCAATAATCAAGATATGTGTAAGAGCATTTCACCAGATTTAAATGGCAGCCCCAGAATCCCAGAAAGAAAACAGTATACAAGCGAGCCTCCAAGGAAAAGGGGACCGGAAAAACTGAAGCCAAATGAAGAAATAAAGGAAGAACTAAGGTTTTCAACAACAAAACCCACTTTCTCTTTGCAATAATATGACCCTTCCAGGATGCAACCAAATGAATTGCCTTGTCCAAAACAACAGTCCAATTTGATTGGGCATCATCAGGGGAACCAAAGGTCAATCCTAAAACTTTAACCAGGGAAAATTGTACAGGCACTCCCTCAATGTAGTAAAGTGAATGTTGGGGTGGTGGAATTGGGAGGTACAATGCCACACTCTTATTATAATTAAGCGTAGAACCAGACACACATTCGAAATCCATTAAAAGGAGGACTAAGTCCGCCTCTTGTAGGTGTGGGGTGGTGAGAATGCAGAGATCGTCCGCACAAGCCAATACTGTAGAGACAGAGCACCCGGAAGGAAGGAAGGAAGGACAAATGAGGGATCGATGGGTGACATAAGAGTCTACGAAGTAATGGATCTATATGAAAAACATAAAGAAGAGGACTGAGAGGGCAGCCCTGCCGAACCTCGGTATGACTCAAAAGGGGGGGCAAGTGACGCCATTCACATAAGGATCGATCCAGGCAGTGGAATAGAGCAATCTAATCCATTGAATAAAGCACTGTGGAATACCATAATGAGACAAGACTTGAAAGAGGTAGTCATGATTCACTCCATCAAATGCCTTCATGTGATCCAGTGCAAAAAATAAGCGAAGGAGAAGAAGAAGAGCTAAAGACAGAGACATCTCTAAGCAGGGAAAGATTGGAAACAATAGTGCGTTGAGGAATAGCACAGGTCTGTACTTCTGAAATAACATGGAATGCGACAGGAAGAAGACGGTGAAGCAGGATGGATGTAAAAATCTTATAGTCCACATTCAAGAGACTCAAAGGCCTTCAATTCCATATGTCCGACCTATCTCCTTTCTTGAACAACAGAAACACGGTTGCGTTTGAAAAATTCCGAGGAACAGAATGAGTAGCAATGATAGTATTAAAGAGCAAGGTAAGAATGGGTGAAAAAACATTCGAAAAAGCTTGATAAAGTTCAGCAGTAAGGCCGTCCTGCCCTGGAGAAGTACATCGATTTTGTTTCTTAATAGCCGCCAGCACCTCTAACAAGGAAATTGGGTCTGTCAACTTGGTGCAAAGATCAGGAGGAGGAGAGGGGTTCAGGAAATCAAAAAAGGAAACAGCAGTGGATGTAGCCACTGAAGGAGTTCCAAAAACGCTGGCTAAATGGGAAGAGACCTTTAGCTGGAGAGAGGTTATAGTGTCATAAACCTTAGAAGAGTCAGGGTCAATAAGACGTTCAATGTGCATGGCTGCTACCCTGTCAGAACAGCGCTTATATATATCAAAAGAGGTCTTAGAAGAGTGGGTGCCACAAGTAGCCTCAAGACGCAACGAGCGGGCCCTGTTATATTGATACTCTTCCATCTGGGTCTTCAAGGAAGCAATAAGAAGGGAGCAGTCTTGAGCCATCTCAGCAGCCCTAGAGATTACATCCTGCAAATGTCGCCGTAATAACAAATAATGATGATAAGAAGAAACAGATTTACTCCTGGCATACCTAAGAAAAAAGCATTTAAGATCCGATTTGGTATCGTCCCACCAATGTAAAGGGGAGGTGTAAGCATCCAGAACCGAAATTCGGGCTAACAGAAATTCCCAACAGTCTCGAATAATACTGCCATCAGACAATAGGGAGCTATTCAACTTCCAGCATGAAGAAACAAGAAGAGGATGAGAAGCCGTAGAAGGAAAACAAAGCAATGAGATGGCCATGTGACCCGAGTCTCATGAGAATGACCTTAGCCTGTTGTTACCATAACATTCTGGGAGAGAAAAATAAAATCAGTACGGGTGGCCAGAAAGCCTCTATGATAGGTCATTGTTCCTTTGGGATGCACCTCGCAATAACCATTCTTAAGAGAGGCGTACTTGAGAATAGTACGTAATGCAGAAGAGTCCTCGAAAAGCTTCTGCGTGGAGCCTCCTCTGTCAGCCAGAGTGAGACCACAATTGAAGTCTCCTCCCATATAAAGATGCCTAGAGGTGTGTAAATAAGGCTGCAACAACCGAAATAAGTCAGAACGAGCAGCAATACCCTGAGGTGCATAAACATTCAGAATCCTGAGCTGGAGGCAATGGAAAGTGCAATCAAGCAACAAGGCACGGCCAGGGACAATATCAACCAGTCTTGTAATGGTACAGTCAAAACCAGAAAACAAAATACCCAACCCATCACATGTATCCTCACCAGAAGACCAATAGGAAGGGCCTCTAGTTCAGCCAGCAGAAGCCTGGGTCAGCTCATATCAAGTCTTCAGCCTAGTATCCTAAAGTAAGTAAAGATCATGCGGGAGATCCAAAAGATACTGTAGAGAGGGATTTCATGCTGCACACATTAAGTGTGAGGCAGCGAAGACCCAAACCCACAGGCATAAGAAGAAAGAATAAGACAGAAAACCAGCAGAAAAACATGAAGAATTAGGCAAAGAGGTGTCAAGTAACCACCGATTGAGACTTCCGGTGACGTCAGCGACTGGAATGGCAGCATAAGATAGAGATCCTCTCGACTCAATTTATAATCAAAAGGCATCCGCAGGCATAAATAATGCAATCACCAGCCAAAGTGACGAGGTTGAAGGCCACTTCATTGGGGAATGTTCAGACACCAGCATGAAAACTACAGCTACCCCTGCAAGGAGAAAAGACATCCCGAACAGAGGGGCCTATGGAAGAAGGAGCTGTAATGATGACAGAAGATGGGCAAGAACCCAACTGCTCACAGCTGATAACCTCAATTATACAAACAGCCAAGACAGTGCAGAAAATAGATGCCTCACTCACGGAATTGAAGGAGGATATAAGAAATATTGAACATAGAGCAGATAAGCTTGAGATGGGGCTCACAACAGTGACAGAGCAGTCGGACCGTCATGATCGAATACTCCTATACCTGATGGCTAGAGAGCGGGAGCTTCGGACAAACTAGATGATCTGAAGGGTTGGAGCAGGTGGCAGAACTTATGGGTGTACGGCATACCTGAAGGATCGGAAGAAGGATCATCAGACACAATTACATTTATGCAGAGCATGCTAAGAGAATCCCTGAAGTTACCTGCGGATCTTGATGTCTCGATGGATAGAGCACATCGTTCTTTGACACAGCGTCCCTCTAATCCCAACTCCCACCTGAGGTCTTTTGTAATAAAGATGACCAGTTACAACTCAAAGGAGGAAATACTGAGAAGAGCATGGAGAATGGGAAACACCATGTATGGGCCCCACAGAATTACGCTGGATAATGATTATACAATGGGGGTACAGGAAGCGCGCCGTGCCATGTGGCCCATTTTAAAACAGCTCAGATTGAAGAATTTAAAGGCACAAATGTTATTTCTTGCACGTCTGCGTATTGAAACCAAACAGGGAATTAAAATTTTTGAGGATTTACTGGCTGCCAAGGGGTTTTTGGAAGATATGGGAATCCCAGTTCTGGCGCTGGAGAAGGAGAGTTTGGAAAGGCAACTGCGGAAATCAGCGTGGGCAGTGGCGCGAAAAGGGACAACACGCCATGTTAAATCACAGCCTACTAATTTAAAGGCAGATGTTGTGGAGTTATTAAAGCCATACATTTCCCGGGTGCAAATGGCTGAAATTACATCGCAAGATGAGCAAGAAGAGGAGGCTTGAGAACAGATGACAGCCTGCAGGGGGACCAAAACCTCCTAAAAAAGTAAGAATTAAAGTGACTTTTGGATGGACGTTACCCAATCGTAACATGAAGGACTGATCCCCTCCTCAAGCGAGACCCAAACAAAGGTACTGAGGAGAAGAAGCGTGGGGGATGGGAGGTGAAGGAAAATGGGTCGGGACATTTGTGAGGGAGGGAGGAGGAGGAGACTGGGACGATGGGAAGGGCAATGCAGAGAAGCACAAAGGTAATGGTGGGGGAGAGACCTGTTTTCCCTTGGCCTCACTCATCTTCACATGCTCTAGATGACTAGTGGAGAGACTTGGAAAAGGGAAAAGGAACTTAAGTGTGTTTAAAAACTGAACTGGATTTCTCCAAGATGAGATGATAGGATAATGTGGACAATAAGGGAAATCTGTTGGGATCTGGCTGAGGGGGCGGATGATAATATGGTGATTGCTACAGAACTTGATATTTTCCTTTTCAATCCCCCGGCATGTCTGGTTGTTGGGGGGCGGAGAAGTATCGGAGTTGGATGCCTCTTCAGACAGAGGGAGTGGAAAGGGAGATCACCTCTAGAGCACTCCTAAAGGGTCGGGAGAGAGAGCGGATAGGGGAACTGATCTTAAAATGGCGTTCTGCTGCCTTTTGACACTGCTGACATCGGTGTTACCTCTGAGCCTGGGGCTGAGACCCAAAAATGGAGCTCAAAAGAGGCGCAGTCCATACCATCATAAAGGGCAAAGTGTGTTAAAGGTGACACAGCCCATTCCACAAATGGAGGAATGGAATGACCTAGGAAGCCCAGGTAAACTCATTACATTCCCCCTTAGGTTTTTTATTCGAAAAGGCAGGTTCACCAACAAATAAAAATAGAGGGGGAAACAACCTGGAATTGTTTCAAATATCAAATGTTTATTGTTGATGTTTATATGTTGATAAACAGCAAGTTACAAATTACATCCCGAATTTGGGGCGTAATTAGCAAGTTGTTGGTATTATAATTCAAGATAACTGGAGGTTGAGATCCAGTAAATATGCTTGGTTTATAAGACATAGACACTGGCACAGAGACATTAAAAAGGTATCACATAGGGGAAAGGGAGGTAGGGAAGAGGGACAGATGTCTTTTTGTAAGCAAAGATGGGGGAAATCTAAAAGTAAAAACGGGGTCGAGGGTAGGCTTTATCATAATACTGAAGAGTTTAGATCAGGACAGAAGACTAAAGGCCCCCAACATGGCAACAATTAGCTCTAAAATAGTATCCTATAATGTCAAGGAATAAATAACCCCATTAAAAGGAAACAACTTCAAAAATGTTTGAGGGATCAGAAGCGTGAAATACAATTTCTGCAGGAGACACATTTGTCACCTGGAGAGATTCGGAAATTAAGAACTAAGGGCTCGTCAACTATCTATCATGCGTCCCTGCCGAATGGGAACAAAAGGGGAGTTGCAATACTCCTGTCAGCTTCTCTCCCATTTGAAGAGGAGGCAGTGTACGTAGATGAGGGGGCACGGTACATAATGGTGGTGGGGAAAATACAGGAAATGCAGATTACGTTGTTAAACGTATATGCCCCACCGGGCTCATCTATAACCTTCTTTGCAGAAATATTTAAATTAATGGCAGACAAAGCAAAAGGCGTGGGAATCGCCGGGGGTGATTGGAATGAGATTCTGAACAGGTCACTAGATACCACATCCAAAATCTTGGCACCTAATGGGAATATCTCTAAAGCACTGAAGAGGCTTATGAAGGACACAGGCATACTAGACATTTGGAGGGAAAAATACCCACGGGCAAGGGACTACACCTGTTATTCCCCAAGATATAAAATTTACTCGAGGCTGGATATGTTTTGGACATATGGCAGAGACCTCCCGGTATTTGAATCCATATGGGTGGGCACAGAGACTCTCTCAGACCATCAGACCATTTTTGCAGAGGTAAATCTGCAGCTACCTAAAAAATCAACGCAATGGAGGCTAAATGTTAGTTTGCTCAGGGACGACAGGATGAGGGAGGAAATTAAAAGGGTAATAGAACAAACTATTCGAATAAATGATAGTCCAGACACCTCACCACAAATAATGTGGGACACAATCAAAACAACGGTTAGAGGTAAATTGATCTCAATAGCCACCTATAAAAAAAAAGGAAAGGAATACACAGAAAGAACAGCTAACTAAAAAACTTAAAAATCTGGAAGAGCAATAGAAATTAAAATTCTCAAAAGAAACAGAAAAAGAAATAAAAGAAGTTAAAACAAACCTCCAAAAAATACATATACATGAGACCGAAAAAGTTTTGTCCTATATAAAACAATCTTATTATGAAGGGGGGCCGAAGGCCACTCGTCTATTGGCATATAGATTGAAGCAACAGTCTGCCTGAGCACATGTGGCTGCCCTCAGACACCCAATCACAGTTAACACTGTTTATAAATGGGAACAGATAACAGACATTCTAGTCACATACTACAAAAAATGATACTGTCCACAGCAGGATACATGTACAGAGGAAGCGCGGAACTTTTTGGGAGCTCTAAAACTGCCCAGGCTCACTGAGACACACAGACAGATGCTGGAACAGCCTGTAACTCACCAAGAAATTCTCCACATGGTCAGGGATCTTAAAACGGGCAAATGTCCAGGGCCTGACGGGTTTGGGAGCGAACTATATAAAACATTTGTAATGGAACTAGCCCCCATGCTAAAGACCGTATACAACCAGGTCTGGATGGAAGGGGAAGTAGTACCTCCCTCATGGAACTATACCACCATAACTGTGATTCCAAAAGAGGGGAAAGATCCAAAAGATTGTGGTTCATATAGACCAATTTCACTACTTATTGTAGATTATAAAATATTCACGGCTATAATAGCTAAAAGACTTCAGACCTTCCTTAAAAACCTAATCCATCCAGATCGAACAGGATTTATAGAGGGCAGGCAAGCCCCGGAGGGCGTAAGATGAACTATTAATGTAGTTGACATCATAAATAGACAACATACCCCCACCTGCATTATGAGCTTGGACGCGGAAAAAGCGTTTGACAAAGTCAATTGGAGTTTCTTGTTCATGGTGCTTGAAAGAATGGGGTTACTACTGACTTTTATGGAGGCCATAAAAGCCCTGTATGCATCTCTGCAGGCATTTGTGAGGGTAAACAGGGGAATCTCACGGAGGTTCAATTTGGGGAGGGGTACCAGACAAGGGTGCCCATTGTCACCACTCCTCTTTGACTTATATATAGAACCCCTAGCCCAGGTGATAAGGGAGGAGAAAGGAGTGAGAGGAGCGAGGACAGGGGAGAAGACCATAAAATCTCTTTATATGTGGACGATGTCCTCTTGTAAATAACTGAGCCGGATACCTCTATCCCTAAATTATGGTCCCTGATAGAAAAATTTAGTAAATATTCTGGATACACGATAAATAAAAGCAAAACAGAGGTACTGAAGTTTTTTTATAACCCAACTCCAAATATAAGACAATTATTAAATATGAACTGGAACAGAAGCAAAATAAAATATTTGGGCACGCAAATACCTAAAAATCTCAATATGCTCTTTTTGACTAACTTTGAGCCACTAGTAGACCGGATCAGACAAGATATTAAAGGATGGGAAGCCCTGAACTTACCACTTCACGCGAGGATACAATCAGTTTCTATGAATGTCCTTCCAAAATATCTGTATTTATTCCAATGCCTCCCAATAAAAATACACAAAACACAATTTCAAATTTGGCAAAGGATGATCATAAAGTATATTTGGAACAAAAGGAGACCTAGAATAAGAACTGAAATAATGCAAACTAGTAAAAAATATGGAGAAAAGAACCTCCCTAACCTTGAGGACTACTTCCTGGCCACTCAATTAAGATGGGCCCTCCTGTGGGCAGCAGACACATACACAGCCCGATGGAAGGCAACTGAGGAGGTATCAATAGACAGAATGCCCCTAGGAGCCAGAGCTGTGATGCCAGGAGCTAAGGACCAAGATAGCAAGGTGTCATTGATGTCTGTAAGAAATACCCTAGGGACCTTGAAATGTCTATGGACTAAACATAGATTGGAGAGAGGGGTATGGCCCTTAAGGTGGTTTGCGTGGGACCCATCGTTCCTCCCAGCTAACCAAGATCTCACTTTTAAAAGGTGGGGAAGACTGGGTCTGTGTTCCCTAAATCAATTCCTAGAAGGAAATATAGTCCTGGAGTTTAACCAGATTAAGGAGTAATTCCTACTAAAACAAGTAGATTATTTTAGATATCTACAGATAAGAACACATATAAATAAACTACAGGTCCTATATGAACATGCCAAATCCCCAACGGGATTGGTGAACATCATGAATGAAATAATGAGCCAAAAGCGACTGAAGGGACAGGTTTCTGCTATATACCAAGCCCTGAGTGATGGAAGGGGGAGGGGAGAGGCACAGATTAAGAATAGATGGGAACTGGAGTTGGGTGAGGAAATAAAGGGGGAAGATTGGGACTCTGCCCTTGCGCAGATCTTTAAGATCACTTGTTCACCGATGTGGAAGGAGTTTGAATGGAAAGTAAGAATGAGATTTTTTACTACACCAATAATACAGAGTAAATGGGACAAGAAGTGAAAAGGGACATGTTGGAGAGGATGTGGGAGGAAGGGGGCAAATTATCTACATATATTCTGGACTTGTCCAGGCCTAGCACACTTCTGGGTGGAAGTCATCCAAAAACTAAAACAGGTTTTTAATATATCGACCAATTTGGGCCACATAAACCTGATATTGGGAGCAAAGCCGGAGGAGGTAAGGGGGAGTGATAGGGGGTACCTATGGAATATTCTCTTAACATCAGCCCACAAGGCTATAATGAGGAGATGGCTATCTCCATGTGCACCAAGATGCCAGGAATGGGTAAAAATAATAGGTGAAATTCAAGAAATGGAGGAAATCATGCATAGGATAAACAAGATGCAAGGCTTTGTGAGGCGATGGACTCTGTGGTCGATGGTTCAGGGATAAGTAATAGAAGGGACAAGATTAGTGGGAGAGGGGAGGGAGGGGGGATTCATGAATAGCAAAATGCTGTTATAAGGTTCTTGATTGTGGATATAAAATGGAGACACCACATAGGATAAATTGGAGAAATAGATATTGGAAACTGCCCTGGGTATTATGAATGGAGAATATATTGGGATTGTGTCGTAATGGAAAGTTAAAATGTACACAACTCTATGTGATGAAAAAAGACTGTAATTATTTTTAAATCTGTGTCTAAATATGCAATAAACTTGAATTAAAAAAAAAAAAGTAACCGCCGATTGCCGCCTGGTGTCAGATGTAGTAGGGAAGGGATCTTGTTGGGAATCAAAGAAGTAGTCTAAATGGAGGGAAGAGGCCTGTGAAGATTCAGATTAATTTTCCTCGTCCATTATATCACTCCACTGCTTCCGTTTGGACAGGGCATGATAGCGATTCCTGGTCAAAATGGATTGTCCGGGGGAAGGGCTGGAAGCCTTACGCTTACCTTTGGACTTACCCTTTTTTCCCTGAGAAACCTCAGTGAAGGGGTCCAAAGCAGGAGGGGAAGGGGGTGGCATGGGATCAGAGGGGGCAACAACCCCAGGCACCGGGATCGTGCTGGAAGGGGTCGGGTCTTGTAACACAGGATCTGCCACTGGAAGAGCAGGAAAAGCAGAGGGAAGATCCTCACTGGGGGGGGCACTACGACCTGGCCATCCCTTTCACGCTAGCGAAGAACCTGATTCTGAGAGTCCGTGATAAGGGCTACCTGATCCTGAGGGGGATGGTCCAACTGATTATGGTCAGCCCATGGACACTGATGGTAAGTATGGCCAGTCTCATCACAGAGATTACACCTCCATGGGTTAGGGCAACGGAGACTCACATGACCATAGGCCAAGCAAATAGTGCACCTTGGTTCGTTGCAGGTATGGCTCAAATGCGTCCGAGAACCACATTTATGGCAGGTGCGGGATTGACCAGGATAAAAACACAAACCTCTATCCCTACCTATATAAAAACTACCTGGCAAATGAGTCATACCGCTGTCATCCTGCTTCAATTGCACCTTAGCCTTCCAACCCCCTGTCCAGACAAGGTCCTCGTCCAAAATAGGACGAGGAGCCTCGAGAATGTCGCAGCGCTGCTTAAGTCAGTATTGAACGTCCCCTATGCTCACTCCTTCATTACAAAAAAGAAGAGTAATCAATTTTACCATAAGTTTAATAAGAGGAATGAGCATAAAGGGGGTCCAGAAAGGCTGTGACTTCACCACATCATATTTGATCCAAAATATTTCTAGAGTAGAAACATTCTTAAAACTTAAATCATAAACTGATTCCCCTTTAACATGTATGAAAGCAAACAATTCACTTGCTGAAATACCCATAGAGTCATGCAACAGGGAATGCAAAACAGTTTTCCTATCAGGTGCAGTAGAGAGGTCACCAAAATATTTCAGACGAACTGCATTCCTACGTCGGGCTGGTTCACCCAAGTTCTGAAACAGGTCACTGAGGTGAAAGGGATGGTCAT
The DNA here is from genome assembly GCA_016271365.2 of Neoceratodus forsteri. Lineage (NCBI taxonomy): Eukaryota > Metazoa > Chordata > Ceratodontiformes > Ceratodontidae > Neoceratodus > Neoceratodus forsteri. The sequence goes on along the minus strand of CM057455.1, from coordinate 757,100,036 downwards.
TCAAAGCCTCACCTGTACTTAGAGTAGGCAAAGGAAGATTATCCAAGTGGGCAATAGAATCAGCTGTCGAAGAAGATAGTACTGCCAGTGGAGGATGCGGTACCGAAGCAGAATACTTAGCTTGCATAGGGCCCGAAGTTTCAGGAGTTGGTTGGCCAACAGCAGAAATTCATGTTGAAGTGGAAGGGCGTAGGAGCAATGAAGCCAATGAGGATGAATGAGGGAAGGAAGTGGATTCAGTAGGCTGTTCAGTGACTGTGTTTCCCTGCATAATGTCCTGTGCTCTTACCGCTTGGGGAGAAGACCAGGGTGCACCAGGAAGCAGTTGAGTCCAACCTGCAGCATGCAGAGCGGAAGCAGGTGACCATGCCAAGTCTGGAAATGAAGTACCTCCATGAGTAGTCATAGAGGAGAGCCTGCCTGCAGTAGCTGAAGTGGTACTGGTAGGAGCTGTAAGTAAGTCCGTTGTTGATGTGTGCGATAGCCCAGAGTGTAATTCAGCCTGGTCAGAGGTAGTAGGCAGGGCGGAGTGCAGTGCGTCGTCCTCCTGCATGAAGCGCCATAAGAGAGAACGGTTTTGTTCATATAACAGTCTCAAATGCAATAGATACATAGTGTTAGTACTGGTCCCAAAAAATGTAGAAGAACGCTGGTCCAAAATCTGGGTGACAGTTCCAAAATCAGGAGGAGAATCAGGAGGTGTACAAACAACTAGTTGTGGCGCAGAGTTCGATTGCTTATAACTGCAAGCACTAGGCAAACCAACAGGCATAGTAAGCTGGAGATCTAGAGCAGAAACCACAAAACAGAGAGCTGCATCACCTCCACCTCCTCCAGGGTCTGGGACAACAGCCATCTTAGTCCTGCAGGAAAAAGATTCCACCCCCCTGCTCACAGGAAGCAAGAGTAGGGGAATTTTTTATTAAAACTTGAAAACAAAACATAGACACAATAGTGTTACTGCACACAAAATCATAATGCAATAAAAAGCAAATAAACATAAATAAATGTTGCATCATACATTCAACACAAAAGATTTCCGTCATTAGAGTCCTAAAATTGAGTACTAAATGCCGAGCACCCCCCCACACACTAAAAGAGTAGGGGAACATTTTATTGAAATTTGAACAAATCATAACAAAGTTATACAAATCAAAAACATATGGGGTGGGATATTCAAAAGGGTTGCGCCATGCGCAATAGGGTTGCGCCTGCGCAAGTCCGAAATTGCGCCATTCTGCGATATTCAGCAGGAGGCAGTTGCGCCACTGAAAACATGCTGAGCAACAGCGTAATGCTAATGAATGATTGCTGAACTGGAGGGGGAGGAACCATGCATAAACTGCACAGCCCAATATTCAGCCGGGCTGTGCAGAGTTGTGCAGGCGCAACCCCCAACCTGCGCCTGCACAACTTTGAGCCCCCAAAAAAAGGAGTAAGTCGAGGGCCACCCACAGGTGAGCTGCCGCATTTCAGGGCACAACAGCAGCTGCCACCTGTGGCTGGCCCTCAACCTACTCCCTGTGCCCCTGCAGCCCAATTAGGGCAAAAGTGTAAAAATCCCCCACTCGACTGGGTCTGGACACGGGCAAAAACATAACAATCCTCTCTCCCCAACTGGCCCGATCATGGGCAAAAGTTTAAAAACCCCCCACCAGCCCAATCGCTGGCTGCAAAGTGTCCCCCAGAACATATCTCTGGTGGTCCAGTGGATCGCTAGCCCGATCACGGGCTGAATATGTTTGAAATCCCCCCAGAACATATCCCTGGTGGTCCAGTGGACTGCTAAGCCCGATTGCGGGCTGAATATGTTTGAAACCCCCCAGAATGTATCCCTGGTGGTCCAGTGGACTGCTAAGCCCGATCACGGGCTGAATATGTTGAAACCCCAGAGCGTATCCCTGGTGGTCCAGTGGACCGCTAAGCCTGATCACAGGCTGCATTATGTGCGACACTCTCCCAAGACCATATCCCGGTGATCTAGTGTCCCCCACCCCACCCACCCACGAAGCCCCACCACACCACTCCCCGCAGCCAGCGGGTGACAGCATCCCACCTGCCTGCCGCCCGCCACCTCACTGACTGATTGCCGGTAGGCTGCACGCCCATTGGCAGAGCAAGAGCCACGGTGTGCAGCCCATACCATACAAGGCAGTCCAGTATACCGGGCAGGTTGCGGTGGCGGCGCGGGTGGATGCTGCCACCCGCCGCTGCCGGGGAGCGGGTGGTGGGCCATTGGTGGTGGGTGGGGGGACACTAGATCACCAGGATATGGTCTTGGGGGTGTCGCAACATAATGCAGCCCGCGACAGTCTTTAGTGGTCCACTGGACCACCAGGGATATGTTCTGGGGATACTTTGCTGCCCGCGATCGGGCTGGTGGGGGGTGATTTAAGCTTTGACCGCAGAATCGGGCCAGTCGGGGGATGTTTATGCACTTGCCCGTGATCGGGCCAGTCAGGGGTGGGAGGATTTCTTACACATTTGCCCATGATTGGGCTGCAGGGGGCATCGGTCCCCGACGGCTGCTGCCTGGCAGGGTGCCAGGTGCAAGTCCCCGGGGATCGGCACACCTGCATACTAATGGCATGCAAATGGAGCCATAAACAGATGCAAATGGCCTCCCCTGTGCCTTGCATGAATTATGGCCCCATTTGCATGTCACCTTTTGAATACCGGAAATTTGCACATGGAGCAATGGTACTTGCACCACCGCAACTTGAATGCTCCACTCTGACCAGTTGCGGTGGTGCAAGTGCCACTGCACCATGCACAGTGGCTGTGGCCGGGGAGTGAGATTCAAAGGAGTTGCTCAATAGCGCAACTCCTTTGAATATCGCCTGCCACACCCCGTAAACTATTTTGTGCAGCACAAGGGCTTGCACCACAAAATAGCGCAGTTTGAATATCCAGCCCATGATACACAATCATAATAGGTAAAGAATAAAAAAAAAACAAAAATAAGTATTAATTCATACAAATATTCTAAAACAAAAGAGAAACAATGTAGACCCACCCCTTCCCCATTATAATAGTTGGGGAATTTTTATTGAAAAATCAGAACACAATAATAAAAGAGTATTACTGCATACAAAATCATAATGCATAGAATCAGAAAACATAAAGAAGATACACAACGGACATAAAACTGCAAACAGAAATAATAGGTATATGCACATAATCCCCAACACAGTCCCACTAAAGAGTGGGAGGGTTTCATTTAAAAAACTTTCACCCTGTATCCAACCAGTGCAAATGTTTCCAAAATTTTTTAAACATAGCTTCAGAAAATTGTCTTTTTTCAAACTGTAGAATCTGAAAAAAAGAATGATGTATTTTCCAAAACACCTGAACAGGGGACAAATATTGTTTTTGTAAAGACCAAGCACAACGTGCCTGCCAAAGATGATATTTAATACAGGCAAAAAGTACATACACTGTATCAGAGTAAAAAACACTCCAGGAGGCCGGTAAAATTCCATAAATGAAAATCCAATCTGTTAATGAGCTTAAAGGTAGAAAAGGCCATTGAGAGGTAGCATAGGCCCAAAATTCAATAACATAGGGGCATTCAAAAAATAAATGCTGCACAGTTTCTAAAGGGGCATGACACTAAAGTGACCAAGGACACCCTCTCTCCGAAACACCTTTATGCTTTAAATTACCCTTCACATTTAATTTCTAATGAGCTGTAAGCCATACCACATACCACATATAAGCAGGGATCCTTTTAGAAATTAACATATTACTAACATGCAAGACATCAGCTACTGAGTAAACAGAAAAGGCTGAAGGAATCAAAAATCTTTCCATAATCTTCTTATATAACGTCTTCCTCTGGTAAGAGATTAAATGAAATTTGAAAAGATCCCATGTTTTAATCTTAGAAAAACAGGATTGAAGATGTTCAGGAAGTCCTTTCAGTGAAATTTGCTTTGGAAAACTTTTATGTAACTCCCAGCGCGAAAGCCAAGGGGAGATAGTGTCTCCAACCCAGGACTCCCATATTTTCCCAAAATGTTGTAGTAAGGGAAAAACATTTGTAGAAAAAAATAATAAAAAAAAGATCACAATAGGATTGACCATTTTGATACCACCTAACTTGAAATCCTGATACAAGATACCCCTTTTAATAGGATTCAATTTACTACCCCAAATTGCAGAAAAAAATAAACCATAAATGGTCGTGTCCAAAGAAGATGGAGGGGGGAAAATTACACTTAAATATGAAAACATATTTAACAAAAAGGATTTGATCATAAAAACCCTTTTCTTTTTAGACATTTTCCACTTATTCCAAGTTAATACCTTAAATTTTGCTTGCTTGATAGTTAAATTCCAGTTCTACAAAGCTGGATTCACCACACCCCAATAAAGGCCTAAAATTTTACCAGGACCCATACAGATCGGGATATTTGGACAATCCAATGCTACCACAGGATCTAAATGTAGAGGGAAATACTTACTTTTAGAGAGATTTATATGTGACCCAGAACCCTTCACATATGCTATCAGCAGGGCCGCAGAGACATGGCACGAGGGGAGATCTGCCAAAGTAAGACAAACATCATCAGCGTACGCAATAGTCTTAATTTCTAGGCATGTACTATTAAAAGACAATCCTCTAATATTTTCAGAAGCATTAAGATGTGGAAGTAGAGGTTCTAAAGAAATAATGTATAATAAGGGACTTAACGGACAACCTTGCCGAACACCTTTTGTAACCGAAACAGGACAACCTACCCAACCATTTACAAAAGGAAGTGCTAATCCTGCAGTATAACACATTTTTAGCCAATCTATAAAGATTATCGGAAAATTCATAAAGGACATACGTGCCCATAAATAATTGTGAGGAACACTATCAAAAGCCTGTTTCTGATCAAGGCTAATAATAAAACCCATAAGGTCTCCAGACTGTCCCCTAGCAAAAATCTCATGCACTAAAATAAGACCATCCTGAATCGATCTACCCGGTAATGAATGAAACTGAGTCAGATGAATTATATCATGTAAACAAATGGATAAACGATTACTAAGTATTTTCGACAGAAGTTTGTAATCACAATTTAAAAGAGTAATTGGTTTCCAATTGTCTAAACAGGTTTTAACACCTTTTTTATGTAATAGGATGACCAGGCCTATATACATACTAGGGGGCAACAAATTAATATTTAAACTATATGTAAAAAGACCAGTAAGTTCCTTCACTAACCAGGGAACCAAAGGTTTATAGAATTCATTTGGTAACCCATCAAACCCCGGCGTTTTACCCATAGGAGAGTGAACAACAACATCCATGACTTCTTTCTCAGATACAGGTTTAAGTAAACCAGGGATTAAATGCTCAGGAATCTGAGGGGGAGGACAAGAGGATAGCCATTCCTGAATACAGGGATCAGAGGGCTCAAAACCTGCCGTAAATAAAGAAGACAGTTTTTCATTCACCTCATGTAAAATATCATACTTCTGGTAAAGAACATCACCAGAAGAATTCAGTAACGTGGTAATATCTTTTCTCAATCGAGAGGCACAACAAAAATCAAAAGGGTTTGTATGAGCCCATGTCCCACTAATCCCAAATCTTTGTTCTTGTCGCAAAGAAGACATAAGGTCATATTGTAATTTTGTTAATCTTAGTTTCAAATCACGAAAGTCATGAACATCATAATCCAAGCCTTTAACAAAACGTTCCTGAAAAACAAGAAAAGATTGTCTGGCAGCTGAATATTCATGTGATTTATGTTTACCAAGTAATCTACCAATTTTCTTGAAATAAGTCTGAAAATCAAGTTTAGTATCCTCCCACCACAAATGACTATCATCATACAAGACATATACAGATTGTCTAGCCCTAATAACATCATGAAAACCTTGTTTGACTTCTGGGATATCAAGTAAAGACAAATTCAGCTTCCAATAACCAAACCCCCTAGAGGTTGTATGACAGTTGGAAAGAGTAACACTGAGTAAGGCATGATCTGAAGTTGCTACCAATGAGACTTTTGGCAATGTGACCTGTAAAGAATGGGAAATAAACCAAAAATCAATGTGGGAAGATCTTTGTCCCTGAAAAAAAGTATGAGGGATTACCGTATTAGGCTTATAAATATCCATCAAACCAGCTTGAGTAAGCAAGGATTGTAAAAAATGGGTATCACAAAAAAGTTTGGAAGTGACAAAATGTCTGTTTTTTGTGGAAAGGTTAATATTAAAATCGCCACCAAATAAAACATTTTTACTTGTAAAAAGAAAAGGCTGAATCTTTTTTAATAAAGAAATTCTACCAGTCTTCGTCTGAGGACCATAAACATTAATTAGGCGAAAATCTAAAGAGGCAAAAGTAATATCCAACAAAAGAGCACGACCAGGGGAAATATCTACCATGTGAGTGACTTTAATAGAAGGTGAGATAAAACAAATCCCTACTCCTGAACAAAGATCTTCCCCCCCAGACCAATAACTGGGACCCCAAATCCAAGCCTCAGATGCTTTCATAAAATCTTGGACCGTATACAATCTGGTATCTTGAAAATATATGATATCAAAAAATAGGGAAGAAAACAAATCAAAAGTAGCCAACATATGAACCATGGAACGAATACTATTCGTATTCAGGGTAGCTACCTTAAAATTATAACCATCAACAGAAGAGCCCATTTAATCAAGTAACATCAGCAGATAGTCTAGCACTTTTCCTAGTTCCCTTTCGAGGCTTAATACTGCTCTTTTTTTTAACCTGACTAGAAACTTCGGTATCAGAGACCAACTCCATTTGTGAAGAAGTAAATGATGCTGAATCAGAATCAGGTTCTATTCCAGACATCTCCTGTGACAAAACTGAAAATGTATTAATTGACACAGGTAGCCCCATCACAAGGGGTTCAGTAGAAGAATCCAAAAGTCTGGGGGCAGAAACTTCCATAGGGAGAGGCGTAGGTAAAGCTGAAACTGCTAAAGGGGGGGTGGGGGAGGCATAATCTTCACAATAGAATCATGTGACTCGGATCTATAATACAGGTGTCCAGCAGGGTAGAGGGAAAAGAGTGCAAGACAGTTCCCGCAACCAAGTCAGTAGAAGGAGTAGGAGGTTTGGTAAAATGTGACTTTGGAAACCCCAACTGTCTCCTTTGAGGTTGGGGCTCTAAGGCACTGGAAGGCAAAGGTTTTGTGGCTCTATGAACATAAAATCCTGTATACCACAATCAGCATCACTGTATTGAGCAGCCCAGGCACAATCATTAAAGCAGTGCCCACTATCTTCACAAAGATTACACTTAGGTTGTTTATACAATGCATATTGACATGACCCATGTCCCACATATATAAATTTGAACAGTACAAGTGGAGCTTAGATGTCTAGAAGAACCACATTTGAAATATCGTTTATTTGCTCAGGATAGAAAATGAAACCTTTATCCCTCCCTATATAAAAACAATTAGGGAGATGTTCCAAACCATCTGCTGTTTGACGTAATTTGATTTTCATTTTCCACCCCCCATTCCAGAAACCTTCGGCATATAAGATAGGGTGCGGAGTACCTTGTAAATCACAATGCTTTTCTAACCAGTAAAGTATATCAGAAATATTCACCCCTTCATTACGAAACAAGATTGTAATCACTCTGAAAGGTTGTTTTGTCAAAGGGATCATTTGGAAAGGGGTCCATAAAGGATTTGTTTTCACCGTCATATGCTTTACCCAGAAACGTTCCAGGAGCTCAGGAGTCCGAAGACTAACATCAAATGTAGAGTCACCAGTTGTATGAATAAGGACATAAACTTCCAAGGGAGTAAAACCCAAGGATTGTTTTAACAAAACGCGACCCACAAAGTATCTATCAGGAGCTGGATCCATACCTCCTAAGTATTGTAGACGAACAGCATTCTGTCGTTTTGCCAACTCCAGAGGCTTTCTAAATAAATCCGCATAAGCAGATCGAGGAGCAGCTTCAGGCAGTGGGTTAACCATTTTTTCGGTAGAAATAGGTAAAGTAGAGGGGTCTAGATGAGAAGTAACATCAGTAGGAGGTGGAGGGGGGGCAGAGGAACCCAAAGGAGCAGTTGGGATTGCACAAGGAGGAAAAGAGTCTGAAGCAAGCAATGCATTACCTAAGGGAAAAACAGTAGCATCAAGAACCAAAGTTTCAGGAGACACAGGCTGAATAAGAGGTGAATCTAAAGTCAAACTTGAAGAAGAAAGAACCTCCGGTGGTACAACAGCCGCCACAGGAGAGTGTGGATGCGGTAACGCAGCACTCCATTCACCTGACACCATCTGAACCCAACCGGCATCCTGTAGGGCCTTTTCCAGCATCCATCTGGGTTCTCCAGGCATCTGAGATGCTTTCTGAGCAACCATAGCGTCATTCACCTTAGAAACATAGTCTACAGCAAAAATCTTCGATAATGTTGTAGCCGATGAAGTAGATTCAGGACTGCGTTTACGTTTACGATCCAATTCCATTTCTAAATTTTTAAGTCGTAGTTCTTCGTCTAAAAGAAACAATTGTTGCTGCAGAAAAGATCGCTTTTCTTCCAAAATATTCATGGCTGCCATGTTGAGATTTGAGAGAGAATCACTATCCTTAGGAATTACTGGCGTACAAGACAAACGAAAAGATTCAACCCCAGTTTCCTCTCGGGCATTAGTCACGGCTTCCAATTCCACAGGCAAAGGTGCAGAAAGAGAGAGTGCTGCCTCGTTGGAACTGCAGCCTGCACCGACAGCTTCTAGCTCCGAAATGAGTTCAGCCATCTCTGCAGATGGATGGACTACTCCACCCGTCCATAGAGTAAGGGAATTTCCCTGGTGTCCTGGCCAAATTTCCCTCATTCACTAATAATACCACCAACAGCTTAATCTGGTTCAAGGTCAGTTGGCATTCGTCTGTATCCCCCTCCCCAGGGTCGTGCCTAAAAATAGGCAGGATTTGTCTAGTGCACTTACCCAGTCAACAAAAACTAAAATAAACAAAAAACCAGGGTGAACCAACGACGCACCCATCGAGCAGTCAAGTGAGTTTACAAATTGATCACTGGCCAGAGAAGGCTCAAAAGTGAAGATGCTGTCATTGCTATGCCAAAAAACTGAGGGCTGAGTCTCGACTGCAGTGCAGCAGTTGCAAGGTGCCGCTGTGTGTTGAGTGTTTCAAGCCCTACCATCACGACTTGAGAAATAAATTTTGATGGCTATATTTCTGTTCGAGATGTCAATGCACACTGTAAATATTGCATTCATGCACCATAATGAGAATATATCATCATCTTATTAATTGTTTGATTATATATTCAAATATTTAATGTCAGTTTATCTGTGATTTATTTGTATGTCTAATATCATATCAAATTGTTCTGCAAATTTTTAAAATGTTTTAAATATATATATAATAATTGTCTTGTAAATAGTTCTCTGCCTTGTTAAATGTTTGATATATGTATCTCCTTACATTTCAAGAGACTTGTAAGTAAAAAATAAATTAAGTTTTTACTAGAACTGAAAAGGTGCCTGGTTAGTGAAATGCTTGTTGTCCCCACATTACTTGAGGTTAGCCGTTAGTCCGCATGTGTCAAATGTCATTATTATTAAGTATTGTGAAATAGTGTACTCTCTATGTGGATTTGATGTGCTATCATTCTCAACACATAGATCTAGGTTATATACCTTACTGCATGTATGACAGTTTATGTTAATAATTGTTATTTTTTTATTTCAGCAATTCACTTGTACCAATGGCTGATACATGTTATGCCTCAGCGCTACCTGCAGCATATTAGATAAGTGTCATTCTTGTTTTTTACATGCATTTATGGCAAGTAGTATAATTCATGAGCATATGATCCTTTCTATACAGGTTTGGATGGACGTTGTAATTTCAGATAAATATTGTGTGTATTCACGGTCAAGGAACAAAGAAATATACCGTCTTGCCAGGTAAGTTTTTTTTTTTTTTTAATATCGTAATGTCAAACGATGTGTAGAATACATGTATTGAAAGGTTAGATATTTTGAGAAGGTTGTTGATATGGGGATGATATAGTAAATTGAAGACATTTACACCTGTCCAAGTAAGAACTGCTTCACAATCTACACCTGTCTTCAGGTTCTGCATGCTGACAGTCACGCTGAAGCTATCAATGGTGTAGTACATCCCAGAGTTTGGTATGTATGACACTGTTGATGGACTAGACTGACCTGTAATGTCCTCAAGGAATAAATTACAACAGTGGAATTTTTCAGGGTGACTGTCAGAATGCATGACCCTTATCAGTTGGTGGTGTACTTTCAAGCATCATGTGGGTATATTTGCAGTTTGTTTCTCAGTTGATGCATACCTTCAGACGGTCATGCTGAAGCCATCAACAGTGTAGTACATCCCAGAGTTTGGTATGTATCACACTGTTGATGGACTAGACTGACCTGTAATGTCCTCGGGGCATAAATTGCAACAGTGGGATGTTTCAGGGTGACTGTCAGAATGCATGACCCTTGTCGGTTGGTGGTGTACTTTCAAGCACCATGTGGGTATATTTACAGTTTTTTTTAGTTGATGCCTACATTTAGATTCTGCATTCTGATGGCCACGCTGAAGCCATCAATGGTGTAGTACATCCCAGAGTTTGGTATGTATCACAGTGTTGATGGACTGGACTGACCTGTAATGTCCTCGGGGTATAAACTGCAACAGTGGGATGCTTCAGGGTGACTGTCAGAATGCATGACCCTTATCAGTTGGTGGTGTACTTTCAAGCACCATGTGGGTGTATTTGCAGTTTTTTTATCAGTTGATGCCTACCTTCAGGTTCTGCATGCTGACAGTCACGCTGAAGCTATCAACAGTGTAGTATATCCCAGAGTTTGGTATGTATCACACTGTTGATGGACTAGACTGACCTGTAATGTTCTCAGGGCATAAATTACAACAGTGGAATTTTTCAGGGTGACCGTCAGAATGCACGATCCTTATCAGTTGGTGGTGTACTTTCGAGCATCATGTGGGTATATTTGCAGTTTGTTTCTCAGTTGATGCCTACCTTCAGACGGTCACGCTGAAGCCATCAACAGTGAAGTACATCCCAGAGTTTGGTATGTATCACACTGTTGATGGACTAGACCGACCTGTAATGTCCTCGGGGCATAAATTGCAACAGTGGGATTTTTCAGGGTGACCATCAGAATGCATGACCCTTGTTGGTTGGTGGTGTACTTTCAAGCACCATGTGGGTATATTTACAGTTTTTTTTAGTTGATGCCTACCTTCAGATTCTGCATGCTGATGGTCACACTGAAGCCATCAGCGGTGTAGTACATCCCAGAGTTTGTATGTATCACACTGTTGATGGACTGGACTGACCTGTAATGTCCTTGGGGCATAAACTGCAACAGTGGGATTTTTAAGGGTGATCATCAAAATGCATGACCCTTATCGGCTGGTGGTGTACTTTCAAGCACCATGTGAGTATATTTGCAGATTGTTTATCAGATGATGCCTTCCTTCAGGTTCTGCATGCTGACGGTCACACTGAAGCCATCAATGGTGTAGTACATCCCAGAGTTTGGTATATATCACACTGTTGATGGACTGGACCAAGCTGTAATGTCCTCAGGGCATAAATTGCAACAGTGGGATTTTTCAGGGTGACCGCCAGAATGCATGACCCTTATTGGTTGGTGGTGTACTTTCAAGCACCATGTGAGTATATTTTCAGATTGTTTATCAGTTGATGTCTACCTTCAAGTTCTATATTCTTTTTGTACAGGTACACGTTATCGTCAATTGAATACTAACTGTATCTGAGCTAGCAGTACTAACTAAAACATGGTCTGGACAGGTAAGTACAGTTTTTTTTATATATTGAGATGTGAATTGATATAAATTGTAAATGTGCTTTTACGGATGTATTGTTTTCCACAAACAGAACCCTTTTCACTCCAATACACTCCCTTATGGCCAAGACATAGGCATTGAACAGGAGGGGCCCTAGGTCCGATCCCCAAGGGCCCCAACTAATGACTCTAATTGGAGATGAGAACAGACCCCAATCTAGTACAGGTAGTTGTTGCCTAATCATTGAACTCCACTGCGTTTGACTGACACTATTCCCCCTGGCCGAAGCCATGCTGTCTCTTATCATCCAGGTACCCTGACTTTTTCAGTATCACCCACCCTACACTTTACATAAACAATAATACCCAACAGGGTAGGAGGTATTCGGCTACCTTCAAAATTGGGGGGACCCACCCCGTCATCGGAGAGATGTTGAAATGCTCAGTCTGGGGTTTCGGCATTATATCTGTCAGCTCCCTCAGAACACTGGGATTTAATTCACCCGGACCTGGTGGGTCTTCTGTCTTAGGTTACCTGAATGCTTCCCTCACTCTGTCTACCAGGATTTCCACTGCCACATCATTCTTTTCCCTCACCGCCTACTGAATCTCCCTGGTCCATAAACAGTGTTTTCAGAGAAAGTGAGGGTGATGAGAAATGCATTTAGGATCTACAAGAGATCCAACAGGGCGGCTTGGGAATGGAGGTTAGCACAGGGGATCAAAGAAGAGAGAAAATTATTTTTTCATATATATCAAAGAGAAGAGGAAGAGCAAGGATCAAATTGTTAGGATCAGGTGGGGAAGTGGATGGGTAGAAAAGAGGACTGAGAAGGCAGAAGTACTGAATACTTTCAATCTTACTTCGAGAGGGTTGAGTCAGTAGGTCTAAAAAATCTTATTTGCTTTCAATGCCAAGAAGTGCAAAGTGATGCATTTAGGAGGCAAAAACACAGGTCACAATTTCTGGCTAGAGGGTGCCCCGTTATCAAAATCTAAGGAGGAGAAGGATGTAGGAGTGCTGATAACATAGAAACATAGAAACATAGAGGTTGACAGCAGATAAGGACCGCAAGGCCCATCCAGTCTGCCCATTTCTTTTTCTACCTTATAAATGTGCCATCAGCCTTTGCTCTGTCAGTGGCTTATCTATTCATGCTCATCTATATTGCTCCCTTATGCCTAGCCCATGCCTGTTTGAAGCCCTGCACTGTATTCATAGCCACCACTTCCTGAGGTAGGCCATTCCATGCATCCACCACTCTTTCTTTGAAAAAGAATTTCCTCACATTCCCCCTTAATCGGCCTCCCTCTAATCTCATGCTGTGTCCTCTTTTCCTGCTAATTTTCTGATATTTAAACATGTTAGACTCTTTCACCTTGTTAATGCCTTCAAGGTGTTTGAATGTTTCAATCATATCATCTCTCTGCCTCCTTTGCTCAAGGGTATACATATTGAGCTCTGTTAATCTGTCCTCATATGTCTTCTGATGCAGTCCTTGCACCATTTTGGTTGCCCTTTTCTGCACTGCCACAATTTGGTTAATGTCCTTGTGAAGGTGTGGCCTCCAATACTGCATGCAGTACTCTTGTAAAGAGGGATTATTACCTCCCTCTTACAACTTGTGATACCCCTACTAATACACCCTAACATCCCCCTAGCCTTACCTACTGCTTTAGAGGTCTGCTTGGATGATTTCAGGTCATCGGTGATGATGATGCCCAAGTCTCTTTCTTCCTTTGTGACTGTCAGCAACTCCCCTCCCAGCTATAGGTGGCTTCAGGGGGTAACCGGGGAGATGGAACACTCTGCTCAGTGCAGAAAGGCAGTAGCGAAGACAAACAGGATTGTAGGGTGCACAGCAAGGGGGATTACTTCTAGGAGTGGGGAGGTTATCTTGCCCCTATACAAGTCCCTGATGAGACTGCACCTAGAGTAATGCGTGTAATTCTGGTGCCCCTATTTGACAGACCATATGAGGAGAGACCGAGATAGCTCAATATGTATACCCTGGAGGAAAGAATGGAAAGAGGGAATATGATTGAGACCTTCAAGTAACTGAAGGGTTTGAACAAAGTAGACAGCAGGGCCCAGATATTCAGATTGTGCCAGGCAGTGGCGCAAGCCTGGGTGCAGTGCAACTGTGATGCGCCGGGGCCAGAATCAGGTGATATTCAACAGGGGTGTGCCATGGCGCATCACCGTAGAATATGGCATGGTCAACGTACATACTGCACATGGTGCAGTGGCACTGCGCCGGCGCAAGCCACAGATAGGGAGCACAGGAATGCGCAAGTGCAGTTGTGCTAGGTGCATCACCCACGATATTCAGCAGGGGGCATGCAAATGAGGCCATAATATATGCAAGGTGCAAACTGGGCCATTTGCATGTCATTATGGCTCCATTTGCATGCCTTGCACAGGGCAGCCCTGCAACTTGCGCCTGGCACCCTGCACAGCATGACATGTGCAGTGGGGATCCCGGGGCATCCCCCACCCCGTAGTTGCGATCGCAGTATATGTATTACACAAATCCCTGGTAGTCTGGTGCCCCCCAGTCCCCAATTCCCTGATAAAAATATTACCTGACCATCTCTGGTGGTCTAGTGTTCCCCATTCCAACCCGAGTCCCCGATTCCCCAATAGAGGTATATATGACCATCCCTGGTGGACTAGTGGCACCCCCCACCTGTTGCCATGATCGCTGTACATCTCAACTGATAATTACCCTGGTGATCCAGTGGCAGCCCCCACCCTCCACCCACAAGAACCCCTTGCCCTCCTCCACCCCCGTCATTGGCGAGCGGCTCCATCCACCTGAAAACCACACACAGCCCACCCACCAAATGACAAGTACAGTAAGGGCTGTAAGCCCATTGGTCTCAGTGAGGACCAATTGGCATGCGGGCATACTGTACTAGACAGTCCGAAATATGAAAGAAGTCATTCACATATTTGAACTGTCTAGTACAGTATGCCTCTTGCAAGCCCATTGGTCCACACTGGGAACCAATGGTTTACAGCCCATACTGTACCTGTCATTCGGCGGGTGGCTGGGCGGTGTGGGTGGATGTAGTTGCTCGCCAATGACGGGAGGGTGGGTAAGGATTCTCTGTGTGGGGTGTAGGGAATTCCACTGGATCACCAGGGTATTGATCTGTGGAGATGTACTGCGATCACGGCAACAGGTGGAGGGGTGCCACTAGTCTACTAGGGATTTGACTACAGGCATTTACGGGTGATCGGGGACATGGGAGGGAAGGGGGTACCACTAGACTACCAGGTGGGTAAGTGTGCTTTTGGAAGGTGTTCTGGGTGGGCTGGTGGCCACCCACGGCTGGCAGCTGCTGTGTTGCACCCTGCCATACAGCAGTCTACCTGTGGGTGGCTGAGACTTGTTCCCACTCTTCCACAGCTCAGCTTGAGCCCTCCTATGCAGTGCAATGCAGGACTGTACCACCACATGCATTTATCCGGGCTATTATATCAGGATGTGTCATGACATGCATGGGCAAGCCCGCCACATCTGCGCCACATACCATCACATTGCACCCTGGCACATCAGGATTTGCGCTGCGCCTGGCAGCCCTTTCACATCCCACTGAGGTGGGATGTGGGTGCTGCTGGGCGCAACCCCTTTAAATATCCGGGCCCAGGTGTATGTTCAGAAGGGAACTGTGGAGGCAATATTTCACAGAAATTGTGGTGGTAGGGTGGAACACTCTTTCAGATGAATTTGTATCATTGTACAGTGTTGGGGTCTTCAAGAGGGGGTGAGAGATTCAAGGGGATGGTACAAATCAAGAGAGGGTGGGAGATGGGGAGAGGGCACACTCAAGCAGACTAGATAGACTGAATGGCCTGTATCTGCTGGCAGTTTTGTATGTTCATATCTTACGGTAACAGTATATGTTCGAGAGGTACTAGTCCAACAGGTAGCTTTCCCACCCTCCAGTCCCCATAGACAAGTAATGTTTGTATTCTTTGGGTAGAGGAGACCCTCTTCGGTTCTCTAGTCATTCTGTTAGTCTGGTCTGCTGTGGGACACCTGAGATTGGTGCAAGAGCTCCTTTCAATCTACCGGTATGGTAAGTTGTTACGTAACTGGAAATCTTACTGCGACAGGGTTCGTGCAGTATGTCTTCACATATAGGACAGCGCCCTCTGGAGTCCGATCCATGCAGTAAATTTGTACCTAGCAGACATCGGCAGAGACTACCAACATCATCTGTTGACATGATGCAAGCTCGGGTATAAAGTTTGCTGCCCTGTGACAGCCATCCAATTCTTTTGCTTGCCATGCGTACCTGTTGCCAGTTGGACGCAGTCCTATATGTGAAGACATAGTGCTGGAAGGTGTCTCGAACATTTACTGTTACTGTAAGTTCTTACATGAGTGCCAGGAATGCCAACTTTTAGGAATCTTTGTGGGTGCTCATTGCCAGTAGGTAGTCTTTTTCCTGTGACCGGGTTCCCTAGTAATCCTTTGTTGCAGGCTGCCCTCAAAAAATTGAGGATGCTTATGTCAACTTTGTCGGTACTTGAGCATCCAAGCACCCATGCAGTTGGCTCCTATGGTGAGTGCTATTTTCTGCATTCTTCCAGCTGCTCTGAAGCCCTCACTGTAGGATTTTTTTCAATTTGACTCTCAATTCAGACATGACTTCCGATTCTGCATGTCATTCATACTCTGTCTGGTTCTGTGACTGTAATTATGAAATTAACAAATCATTCATGACACTAATATCTTCTTTTCTTTTTATGTTTTAGCTTTTTCTATCTCTTAAATTTCATCAACGCTACCTCACAAGGATCCAACACACACGTTGTAGTTTGGTGGGTATTTGTTTTCATCATCTAGTGCTCTGCATAAGTAAGCAAATGCATATCGCTTGTTTCTTCTCTTATGATTGAGGAGCATAAAACAGGCCATATCACGTGGAAACAAACTGTTCAATGATTTGTTTGATACGCACCATGCAAAGTACAGACAAAATCCCTCATACCTATACATAAACACCTGTCTACCCAGCCCCCCCTTCCCATCGGCGTGCAGCGGAAATCCCGCACACATACTGCACCACTGCCCACCGAATTACAGCAGACTATGTGAATGACTATCACAGTATGCACTGCTAGCCCATTAGTCAACTGTGTTAAACAATAAGTTTACATTTGCTATTGTAAACTGTCATTTTGCAGGCAGCAAGGTAGTATGCGGGCGTGATTACAGATGCCTGTCAATGAAGGGTGGCTACGAGGGCATGAGTCATTACTGAGTGGGGGGGGGACAAATGCGTACAAGTTTGTTTCACGGTGATTGATGCTACGGAGAAGGGGGGGTTAACACTAGACGCCATCTGGTAGCACAGAATGCTGGGCATGGTTCCACACTAAGGTCACTGACCTATACTTCATAGCATTCTTTGCAAGGTCGTACTTTTATATAGTTGTATAACCAGATTTGAAATGCACAACAAAATTATGAGCAGCTGCTTATAATATCCTTTAGCCAGGTACAGCAAGGCAAGGTGAGAAACACTGCTTCTATAGTCTACATTCAATTCTTTGGCCATCTGTAGAGGGGCAAGGTGAATATGAGAAGCTGTTCACATTAGTTTTTGTCTCTCGTATTTCAGTATCATAGACAACGCACATGATAATCCACTCATGTTGATATACATTGATCAAACAACAAATATATGCAATACTTATTTGTTTGGGGGACTTTGGGGGTGTTCTTGGAGGAAGCGGGAGGTCTGGATAGTCGGCAACATGGGTTTGTGCCAGGAATATCATGTCAAACTAACCTTATGGAGTTATACAACTGGGTAACATCGAAACTGGATAGTGATCTGAGGCATGAGCAGACTCAATAGATCATAAGGCATAATCTGATGGCAATTAGTGTGTTAGTATGTTATCTATATAAGTAAAACAAAAAAAAAATTCTACAAAAGTGCATTACATAATGATTTGAGGATGTTTTCTATATGAACAACTAGTTTGTTAGTGATTGAATTTATACATCTGATTAGCTTTAATACTTTATGTATGATGATATTACATAACAGTTACGAGTGTTGGGCAAATGTCCTCTGAAAGAAATAAAACAACTAAAAATTAGCAAATAAAAAAAGTAAAGAAAAGAAAAATGTTCATCAACGATTATTATTGAGTCGCATGACATCAACACGAACAGACTACTTCAGTGTCAAAACCAGTGAGCTCAGTGTAGTCAACTGATGGCAATAACAAGTGATCTAGTACGTTGTCTAATCAGGCATTGCACCTCCCCTCTCATAATGTCCAAAACGCACATCAACAGCTGTCGTAGTCCTTCGCCTAAGCCCTTGTCCAGCCATCCCCTGTGGCTACACTGTGATAAGTGCATCGCAGGTTTAAATCCCATTACATCCAAAATCCCGTCATGTCCACTGATATAGTCCATAGACTAATCAGGACCCGGTCCCTCCCTTTGTTTGATGTACTGTGATGCGTGCATTTCATGTTCAAAAAGCTCATCAACAGCTGTCATAGTCCTTCGCCTAAGCCCTAGTCCTGCTATTCCCTGTGGATACACTGTGATAGGTGCATTCCAGGTTCAAATCCCATCACATCCAAAATCCCATCATGTCCACTGACACAGTCCATAGACTAATCAGGACCCTGGCCCTTCCTTTGTTTGATGTACTGTGATGCATGCATTTCATGTTCAAAACGCACATCAACAGCTGTCGTGGTCAAATTCTCATGGAGCGCTGAAGACAAAGAAGAATGGGAGCCTCACCATCAAGTATATTTGGGCTGCTTGGAATGGAAGTGAGCTGATAATATCGGTGTCAAGAACAGAAATACTCTTCACATTAAATTGTAAGTGACCCTCCCATCCTTCCTCCACTTCTAAGATGGGTGCACACTGCAGGTTGGAGTCCCATCACATCCACTGATGTGGTCCTTCAACTAAGCAGGCATCAGACCATCCCGTCCCTCTTGTAGATCTGCGACTAGTACACTGCAGGTTGGAGTCCCACCACATCCAGTGATGTGGTCCGTCAACTAGGCAGGCTTCAGACCCTCCTGTCCCTCTCTGACTGGTGCACTGCAGGTTGGAGTCCCACCACTTCCACTGATGTGGTCCTTCAACTAGGCAGGCATCAGACCCTCCTTTCCCTCCTGTAGATCTGTGACTGGTACACTGCAGGTTGGAGTCCCACCACATCCACTGGTGTGGTCCTTCAGCTAAGCAGGCATCAGACCCTCCCATCTCTCCCTGACTGGTGCACTGCAAGGTGGAGTCCCACCACTTCCACTGATGAGGTCCTTCAACTAAGCAGGCGTCAGATTATCCTGTCCCTCCTGCAGATCTGTGACTGGTACACTGCAGGTTAGAGTTCCACCACATCCACTGATGTGGTTCTTCAACTAGGCAGGTGTCAAACCCTCCTGTCCCTCTCTGACTGGTGCACTGCAGGTTGGAGCCCCACCACATCCACTGATGTGGTCCTTCAACTAAGCAGGCGTCAGACCATCCTGTCACTCCTGTAGCTCTGTGACTGGTGACCTGCAGGTTGGAGTTCCACCACATCCACTGATGTGGTCCTTCAACTAAGCAGGTGTCAGACCCTCCCATCCCTCTCTGACTGGTGCACTGCAGGTTGGAGTCCCATCACTTCCACTCATGTGGTCCTTCAACTAAGCAGGCATCAGATCATCCCGTCCCTCCTGTGGCTCTGTGACTGGTACACTGCAGGTTGGAGTCCCACCACATCCACTGATGTGGTCCTTCAACTAAGCAGGCGTCAGACCATCCCATCCCTCCTGCAGCTCTGTGACTGGTGCACTACAGGTTGGAGTCCCACCACATTCACTGATGTGGTCCTTCAACTAGGCAGGCATCAGACCCTCCTGTCCCTCTTTGACTGGTGCCCTGCAGGTTGAGTCCCCACCACGTCCACTGATGTGGTCCTTCAACTAAGCAGGCATCAGACCATCCCATCCCTCCTGTGGCTCTGTGACTGGTGCACTGCAGGCTGGAGTCCCACCACATCCAATGATGTCGTCCTTCAACTAGGCAGGCATGAGACCCTCCTGTCCCTCTCTGACTGGTGCACTGCAGGTTGGAGTCCCACCACTTCCACTGATGAGGTCCTTCAACTAAGCAGGCGTCAGATCATCCTGTCCCTCCTGCAGATCTGTGACTGGTACACTGCAGGTTGGAGTTCCACCACATCCACTGATAAACAAGGCAGGCATCAGACCCTCCTGTCCCTCTCTGACTGGTGCACTGCAGGTTGGAGTCCCATCACATCCACGGATGTGGTCCTTCAACAAAACAGGCGTCAGACCATCCCATCCCTCCTGCAGATCTGTGACTGGTACACTGCAGGTTAGAGTCCCACCACCTCCACTGGTGTGGTCCTCCAACTAAGCAGGTGTCAGACCCTCCCATCGCTCTCTGACTGGTGTACTGCAGGTTGGAGTCCCACCACATCCACTGATGTAGTCCTTCAACTAAGCAGGCGTCAGACCATCCCATCCCTCCTGTAGCTCTGTGACTGGAGCACTGCAGGTTGGAGTCCCACCACATCCACTGATGTGGTTCTTCAACTAGGCAGGTGTCAAACCCTCCTGTCCCTCTCTGACTGGTGCACTGCAGGTTGGAGCCCCACCACAACCACTGATGTGGTCCTTCAACTAAGCAGGCATCAGACCATCCCATCCCTCCTGTGGCTCTGTGACTGGTGAACTGCAGGTTGGAGTCCCACCACATCCACTGATGTGTTCCTTCAACTAGGCAGGCATGAGACCCTCCTGTCCCTCTCTGACTGGTGCACTGCAGGTTGGAGCCCCACCACATCCACTGATGTGGTCCTTCAATTAAGCAGGCGTCAGACCATCCTGTCCCTCCTGTAGCTCTGTGACTGGTGAACTGCAGGTTGGAGTCCCACCACATCCAATGATGTCGTCCTTCAACTAGGCAGGCGTGAGACCATCCCATCCCTCCTGCAGCTCTGTGACTGGTGCACTGCAGGTTGGAGTCCCACCACATTCACTGATGTGGTCCTTCAACTAGGCAGGCGTCAGACCCTCCTGTCCCTCTCTGACTGGTGCCCTGCAGGTTGAGTCCCCACCACGTCCACTGATGTGGTCCTTCAACTAAGCAGGCATCAGACCATCCCATCCCTCCTGTGGCTCTGTGACTGGTGCACTGCAGGCTGGAGTCCCACCACATCCAATGATGTCGTCCTTCAACTAAGCAGGCGTCAGACCATCCCATCCCTCCTGCAGCTCTGTGACTGGTGCACTGCAGATTGGAGTCCCACCACATTCACTGATGTGGTCCTTCAACTAGGCAGGCGTCAGACCCTCCTGTCCCTCTCTGACTGGTGCCCTGCAGGTTGAGTCCCCACCACATCCACTGATGTGGTCCTTCAACTAAGCAGGCATCAGACCATCTCATCCCTCCTGTGGCTCTGTGACTGGTGCACTGCAGGCTAGAGTCCCACCACATCCAATGATGTCGTCCTTCAACTAGGCAGGCATGAGACCCTCCTGTCCCTCTCTGACTGGTGCACTGCAGGTTGGAGTCCCAGCACTTCCACTGATGAGGTCCTTCAACTAAGCAGGCGTCAGATCATCCTGTCCCTCCTGCAGATCTGTGACTGGTACACTGCAGGTTGGAGTTCCACCACATCCACTGATAAACAAGGCAGGCGTCAGACCCTCCTGTCCCTCTCTGACTGGTGCACTGCAGGTTGGAGTCCCACCACATCCACGGATGTGGTCCTTCAACAAAACAGGCGTCAGACCATCCCGTCCCTCCTGCAGATCTGTGACTGGTACACTGCAGGTTAGAGTCCCACCACCTCCACTGGTGTGGTCCTTCAACTAAGCAGGTGTCAGACCATCCCATCGCTCTCTGACTGGTGTACTGCAGGTTGGAGCCCCACCACAACCACTGATGTGGTCCTTCAACTAAGCAGGCATCAGACCATCCCATCCCTCCTGTGGCTCTGTGACTGGTGAACTGCAGGTTGGAGTCCCACCACATCCACTGATGTGTTCCTTCAACTAGGCAGGCATGAGACCCTCCTGTCCCTCTCTGACTGGTGCACTGCAGGTTGGAGCCCCACCACATCCACTGATGTCGTCCTTCAACTAAGCAGGTGTCAGACCCTCCCATCCCTCTCTGACTGGTGCACTGCAGGTTGGAGTCCCATCACTTTCACTGATGTGGTCCTTCAACTAAGCAGGCATCAGATCATCCCGTCCCTCCTGTGGCTCTGTGACTGGTGCACTGCAGGTTGGAGTCCCACCACATCCAATGATGTCGTCTTTCAACTAGGCAGGCATGAGACCCTCCTGTTCCTCTCTGACTGGTGCACTGCAGGTTGGAGTTCCACCACATCCACTGATGTGGTCCTTCAACTAAGCAGGCATCAGACCATCCCATCCTTCCTGTAGCTCTGTGACTGGTGACCTGCAGGTTGGAGTCCCACCACATCCAATGATGTGGTCCTTCAACTAAGCAGGCGTCAGACCCTCCCATCCCTCCCTGACTGGTGCACTGCAGGTTGGAGTCCCACCATATCCTCTAATGTGGTCCTTCAACTAAGCAGGCATCAGACCATCCGGTCCCTCCTGCAGATCTGTGACTAGTACACTGCAAGTTGGAGTCCCACCACATCCACTGATGTGGTCCTTCAACTAAGCAGGCATCAGACCATCCTGTCCCTCCTGTGGCTCTGTGACTGGTGCACTGCAGGTTGGAGTCCCACCACATCCACTGATGTGGTCCTTCAACTAAGCAGGTGTGAGACCCTCCTGTCCCTCTCTGACTGGTGTACTGCGCGTTGGAGCCCCACCACATCCACTGATGTGGTCCTTCAACTAAGCAGGCATCAGACCATCCCATCCCTCCTGTGGCTCTGTGACTGGTGAACTGCAGGTTGGAGTTCCACCACATCCACTGATGTGGTCCTTCAACTAAGCAGGCATCAGACCATCCTGTCCCTCCTGTAGCTCAGTGACTGGTGAACTGCAGGTTGGAGTTCCACCACATCCACTGATGTGGTCCTTCAACTAAGCAGGTGTCAGACCCCCCCATCCCTCTCTGACTGGTGCACTGCAGATTGGAGTCCCACCACATCCAATGATGTGGTCCTTCAACTAAGCAGGTGTCAGACCCTCCCATCCCTCCCTGACTGGTGCACTGCAGGTTGGAGTCCCACCACATCTACTGATGTGGTCCTTCAACTAAGCAGGCATCAGACCATCCCGAACCTCCTGCAGATCTGTGACTAGTACACTGCAGGTTGGAGTCCCACCACATCCACTGATGTGGTCCTTCAACTAAGCAGGCATCAGACATCCCGTCCGTCCTGTGGCTCTGTGACTGGTGCACTGTACTGTATGTTGGAGTCCCACCACAACCAGTAAGGTGTTTATTGAACCATGCAGACATCAGTCTATCATGTGCTTCCTGTGGCACAGTGATAAGTACAGAGCAGGTTCGAGTCCTATCACATCCACTGTCTGTGATAATGCATCTCTCTCTCCCCCCATTATGCCCCAGTTACTAGTGACAGTACACAACACAGTGTGGTTAGCATGCCTATAAGCACCATTGCAACGTGCAGGCACCCACTCCCCCCCCCACACCACCACACAGCCCATTATGCCCCAATAACTAGTGGCCTAGTGGCAGTACACAACACAGTGTGGTTAGCGTGCCTATAAGCACCATTGCAACGTGCAGGCACCCTCCCCCACCCCCATCCCCCCACAGCCCATTATGCCCCAATTACTAGTGGCAGTTCACAATCCAGTGTGGTTGGCGTGCCTATAAGCACCATTGCAATGTGCAGGCATCCACACCCCACAGCCCCACCACACATTCCATTATACCTCAATAACTGTTTATCATATATGCCCCAGTGTAACCACAGTGTCTATGAGTACCTTTACAAGGTGCAGGCATCACCGCCCTTCTCCCACCAATTGCACTGTGATAAGTGCTTTGCAAGTTCAAGTACCACCAAAACCAGTAATGTGTTTATTCAACTACACAGACATCAGTCCCTCCCATCCTTCATGTGGCACAGTGATAAGTGCACTACAGGTTCGAGTCCCATCACATCCACTGTCTGTGATCAGGCACTCCCCCCACCACATAGCCCATTATGCCCCAATGACTAGTGGCAGTACACAACACAGTGTGGTTAGCATGCCTGTAAGCACCATTGCAATGTGCAGGCACCCACTCCCCCCACCACACCACACAGCCCATGTGCCCCAATTACTAGTGGCAGTACACAACACAGTTTGGTTTGCGTGCCTATAAGCACTATTGCTACATGCAGGCATCCAAACCACCACACCCCTCACACACACACACACACACACACACACCACCACCACCACCACAACTAGTAAGGTGATCATTCAACTACACTAGTGCTTCATTATCCAGGCAATATCTTACCTAACATGAACTAAAAAAAATCTACTTTTATACAGAAACAAAAATACAATCACAACATGGAAATAGTACTGCAAGTATAGGGACTGTATGCTTCTTTACATGTACAGCTATTATATACATCATGTGAAGTATGATAAAACAAACAACACACACAAATAAAATACTTTATTATTTCATTTTATTACAAAATTGAACAAAAAAATTGTTTATTTTGATGGAAGTGCTGAAATGAACAATGCAAAAGAAATCAATCATAGATAGGCCTCCTGTTCTAAAAACATTATCCATTTCCTGTGTCAGCTCATTGACCTGAACTTGCTGAGTTCTTCCTATGTGCATCTGTTGACCTCACAAAACACTTCCTTCCTGCATCACTTCCTGGACATCATGATTTAGCTTTCTGAGGTACTGTGTAACTGTTATGTTACTAAACTGGATAAAAAAAAAAAGATTATCAGATTGATAAACTCAGTACTGTTTGGTACAGATTTGACAACATGCAAAAAATTCCAACAACTCCAGTGAAAGCAGAAATTCAAATTGTGATTGGTTGACCATCCATGGCACTCCAGACATTACCTCATGGGTTTTAGCCCACCTGATAGGCTAGAAACCCACCTGATAGGCTAGTGATGCACATGACTCTAGAATCAAATTTCTAGTATATCCAGGTCCCAGAAACCCCTGTTCTCCAGTTCAAATCGTGCCTCTGATCAGGCTAGCACACCAGGATCCCTGCTGTCCTAATTCTCAAGGTACGCCTCTTTTATTCAATTTTGCTCACTGACAAGAAAATGCAAGCCAAATAACAGAGGTAGTGTATAGTCCTACCAGACATACAATTGTTTGTTTAAAAATAAGATTTGTCTCCCTGGGGGAGTAGAACCTTATCAGCAAGGATTGTTATGTATTCTTTGAAAACACCAGCTTGTAATGGGTATTTCATTGCCTTGCTCCTGCTACTTGTGCGGTTAACTCAGTTTGTTGTTTCTTAGATCTGATGGGTGGAAAGATTGCCTCGCTGTGAACCCTGCACTTACTAGTCAAGTATAAGACCTATTGTGTTGTTCTTGCGCCCTTGAGGACAAAAAGAAAAAAAGAAAAATGTTGTTTTCATTGTTGTAGGACAGTTAACAACTACCGTGCAGCATTATGCTGTAACGCTGCATTATCCTGTTTAAATTAATCTCTTTGCTGGCAAAAGCGCTTTCTCAAGTCCCAGATACCTGCAGGCTTGTGTGGCCTCCACCATGCATTCCCTTGTGCCGCACGCTGCAGCAATCCCTCTCTCCTGCAGCCCCTACAGTTAATGCGCTGTCCCCAGCTGCTCCCGCGTCCGTGTCGCGCTCGTCCTTGCTGTTTTCCTGAGGGCACCACCGTGTTCCCTACTGGGGAAACGCCAGTTCTGTCCCAGGCCTGCTGCTTCTACACGTGCCGGCGTTTCTTCACAACTGGCAGGGCTCAAGCCTCCCCCCCCCAGCGTCCAATTGCAGCCGTGAGCGTTTTCTTGTTCCTTCGTACCCAACACCACATCCGTGGTACACTACACAGCCAGGGAATTTCATAATTAATAAGGACAAAAGGAATTATGCTGGGACACGGCTATCCTCGGGTCCACGAGCCAGCGAGCCGCGTCTATGAGGAGAATAAAACCCCTCCCCCCACCGCAAGGCTGGCATTTCGACCACTTGCTGCACTGCGACTCAGGACTAACCCAGCACTTTGCTCTCCTGGGGGCGCACTACTGAGTCTCCTGTGCAGTTAATTCGTTTTTTTCTGGGGCTTCCTCTCACTGCACAGCATCGATCCCGGATAAAGCTCCACGCTACAGATGGGGAGGGAAGGGGGGAACCTGTATTTCTTGGCCCTCTACAAGCAAACTTGCGCGCAGGTTTCTCAAATCCAGGCACAGTTCTTGTCTACTGTTGAAAACAGCAAGAACAGCTATTACAGCTGATTTAAAGGCCTTTTTTCTGGACAGGGGCTCACACATATCGCTGCCCTAGTATGAGAATTACCGCGCTGCCTACAAGGGGTCCATAGTCTCCAAATGGGGTTTTCATGGACATTCAATTCCCTTACTGACCTCAGCTTAACTTTCCAGAAAAATATGCCCCCCCCATATGGGCTCCTCCCCATAGCAGCCCATATGTGCACTACAGAACTTGCTGCTGCACTGGTGGTCCCTCTCTATAGCGACCTCCAGTCGTCCTGTCTCCATGCAGGTCCCTCTCTCCAGTGACCCCCATGAGAAAGACAGCCTGCATCCCTCTCCTAGCTCCTTAGAAACAGCGCATCAACAACTCTGCTTAACGTGGGCCGACTATAAGTTGAAGACCCATTTTGTACTTCAAGCCTAACAAATGCCATCCATCTTTTGTCTTCTCCAGATGGTCAAGGCCAAGAAGTGCACATCTTGCAGAGCTAACCTCCTACCCCATGCCCCTGGCCCTCTATGCACCGCATGCCTCCACGATGACGACTACGTGTCGCTAGAACAGACTGCCGACATGGGCCCCAGTAATCCGGGCCCCAGCAGTTCAACTTGGTTGGATCCAGGCGCCTTCTTACTACCGAACCAACAGGCCACCGTAGCGATGATGGAGAGTCAACAGAATTTCATGCTGAAGGTGATGGAGAAATTGGAGTCCCTCACTCAACATAGGACGCCGGTTGCACCCCCTCTGGAACAAGATATTGTGGGAGGGGCCAACGAGAATCACATGGATCTTATGGAGCCAGTTCCAGATAGTCACAAGCTGGACTCCGGGGAGGACAGGGACTTGCCAGATGAAGAAGACGGAGCAGACACCGATGAAGAGGACATGGAGCCGCAATCCGTTCCATCTCTCACCTCAAAACTATACTCCTTTGACATGGTTCCAGGCCTCATGAAGATTGTCAAGGCCACCATGGGGTTCGAAGTCTAGGAGAACAAACCAGAATCAAAATTGGACCCACTGATTCAGCAGAGGTCAACTGTCAAGGAAGCATTTCCAGTCTGCCTGACGATCGAGGACATTTTCGCCAAGGAATGGCAGTCCACTGAGCCCAGCTGGATGTCGAACAAAAGAATCATGGACCGTATGTACCCCGTTCAAGAGGACAAGGCCAGCATGTGGTGCACAGCCCCGACAATTGATCCTCAGGTGGCTGCGCTTAGTAGAAGGACTATTCTACCATGCGGAACCATATCCCTGAAGGACCTCACAGACAAAAGGGTGGAAGATATGTTAAAGAAGGCCTTCAAAGTGGAAGGAATGGTGGCAAGGGCTTCCACAACGGCCATTTACACAGCACGGGCCCAGATACGTTGGCTAGAAGAGCTTCTGGAGCAGGCCAACCCCAAGCGAGAGAGGCGGAACTGTTGGAATGCGTTCTCGATGCAGCAAAATATCTAGCCGATATGGCAGTGGACTCCCTCAGACTTAAAGCAAGGGCCACAGCCATCACCAACCATGCTAGATGGGCATTGTGGCTTACGCTATGGGAGGCCGACAATGAATCCAAGACATTGCTACAGAATCTTCCCTTGAAGGGGAAACATGTTTTTGGGGAGGGCCTGCTGGAGTTCCTAAAGCAGAAAGAGGAGGGCAAGGAACTCTTCAAGAGCAAAAGTTGGCACTCCTATCTACCCTCCACTAGACGGAGATTTTGGGGGGGACAAAAATCATACCAGACACGTAAAGATACGGCATACCCAACCACTTCCTTTCGCGGTAGAGGTTTCCACACCTCACAGCGCACCCCTTTCACCCAGTCCTACCATCCCTCCTCCTTCAGATCCCACGGATCAAGGTTCGGAGGAAGAGGTAGAGGTCAGCGAGGAAAGCAGCAATGACTGCTCGCACAGACCCTCGCATGGGCAGAAGCGATGTCCCCCCGTGGGACAGAGACTATTGCTCTTCAGCCACCAGTGGT
Source organism: Neoceratodus forsteri (assembly GCA_016271365.2). Lineage (NCBI taxonomy): Eukaryota > Metazoa > Chordata > Ceratodontiformes > Ceratodontidae > Neoceratodus > Neoceratodus forsteri. The sequence continues at coordinate 757,071,800 of CM057455.1, read as the reverse complement.
TTTACACCACCTCGGACAAGTGGGTTCACGAGGTAGTGTCAAGAGGTTACTCAATAGAATTATCAAAGTCCCCCCTTACACACAGGTTCTTCACCTCACCCACCACCAAAAAGAAGGCTACAGCCCATCAGGTGCAACAAATCCTGTGGAACCTGATCCGCAACAAAGCGATACAACCCGTACCTCCGCATGAACAGAAGCTGGGAGTATACTCCATCTTCTTCCTTGTCCTGAAGAAATCCGGTGAACTATGCCCCATCCTGGACCTCAAGCACCTCAATCAACACGTGATTCCACAGAGGTTCAAAATGGACACACTGAGGTCAACCCTATGCAGTATACACATGGGCGACTTCCTGACGTCCATAGATCTCAAGGACGCATACCTTCATATCCCCATCAGGCCGAAACACAGACAGTACCTCAGATTCCATATTCTAGGTCAGCATTTCCAATACCAGGCGTTATCCTTCGGGCTTACCTCGGCACCAAGAGTGTTCACCAAGGTGTCAGTGGTACTAGTGACCAGGCTCTGGGAACAGGGTCTCGACATCATCCCCTACCTCGACGACTGGCTGATCTGGGTGAAAACCAGACAGCGCTCCCGCCAACACACCAGCCTCACCCTAAGGGCTCTCGAGGAGAACGGCTGGGTGGTGAACCTAGACAAGAGTCATCTGGTGCCCACGCAACAGATCAAATTATTATACCAAGATATACAGACACTGTTTTACGACTGAAAAAAATGGTAAAAAGAGTACAAAATTGATATTTAGTCAAGGACAGATGTTTATTGTACATTTTTAACAATTTGGTCACAGAAATATTTAATAATATTTTTGTATGACTGTTCACACATAGCATAATTACATTTACATAAAATCATCAGATTTCATGAAAAAGAGGAAAAACAATATAAGACAACATAAAAACAAGTCAAATAATAATTGCCAGTCCAAAATAATTTTTGTGCTCAACATTTTTTTTTACAGTTTTACTGTTGGTGTTACAGTTAGCAAGATATAAGTGTCAGAAGACAGTGTGTTTGTATGAATGCTGCAGGTCTAAAACAGCTTCAGGCACACAGGTGTTCCAGCAGCAGGCAGAGTGAGCATGAACATTCTAAATGACAATAGGATAGAATGAGTTAAGGCGGTTTGCTTCAAACCAGGCTGTGACCGATGAGAGAGCTTGCTGAAGGTGACATTGAACAACCTGGATGGATGGGCCAGACAGAAAAAGGACTGTATTGTCCACGTACATGTGAATCTGGGCATGAGCACAGGCTGAGGGAAGATCAGTTATAAAGAGGGAAAAGAGAACAGGTCTGAGGACTGAACCTTGGGGAACACCTGCAAAAATAGGAAGGAAAGGAGAGGGGATGTTATTGATAATCACTGACTGGAAGCGGACAGTTAGGTAGGAGCTGAACCAGGCTACTGAGACGTGAAAGACCAATAAAGCTTAGCTTGTAGAGAAGGAGGGTATGGGAAACAGAGTCAAAGGCTTTAGCGAGGTCTATAAATATAGCAGAGATGATCTGATTCTGGTCCATAGCTGAGTAAATGGCATCCGTGAAGTGTAGGAGAGAGGAGGAGGTCGAGTGGGATTTCTTAAACCCTGGTTTGAATGGAGAGAGGATGTCAGATGAAGATAGGAAGTTGTTTAGCCTTGTGAGAATTAGGGATTCTTGCACTTTGGCAAGGGCGGGGATATAGGGCGTAAGTTTTCAGGGCTAGTGGAGTCACTGCCTTTGTGAAGGGGGGAGAACTGTAACAGACATCCAGGCATAAGGGACCATGGTTGAGGAGAGGGAAAGATTTAGGATGTAGGTTAATGGGGTTACTGTTGAAGGGGCAGAGGTTTTTAGGAGCATGGGATGCAGTCCATCGGGGCTAGATTTGTTGGGGTTGAGAGAAGTAAAGGCTCGGAAGACTTCTGATGGAAGAATAGGTGGGAATTGGGGGGCAGAAGGCTACGAGGAGGGATGGGGAGAATGGGGTGGGATGGGGTAGGCCCTGCAGGAATGGCACAGGAAGTGAAGTATTTATTATCGGCTTTGGCAACATGAACTGAATTGGAGATTAGTGTGCCATCTACCCGGATAGAGGGAGGGGGAAGTCAGAGGAGGGATGAAGTAGTGAGCAAAGGTCCTGCCAGAAGGAGGACGGAGTACTATTAGAGGGGTGCAGCTGGGATTTAAAGAAGTCATATTTTGCACGCCGGATGCTAATGTTACATTCATTGTGGAGGGTATGGAAGGCCTGGAGGTGGGTTTTGGTGCCTGTAGCTTTGAAGCAGTGCCAAGCATGATCACGAGCTCTATATTTGGCCAGGACATCAGAGGTTATCCAGGGATGGTGGATGCGCCTTGCCCTGGCTGTTTTAAGGGGGGCATGGGTATTCCAAATCTTCAGGAAGATAGAGGTGAAGTGGGAGAGGGTGGAGTCAACTGAGAGGGAGGAAAGGAAAGTTGGCCTGTGCCAAGTCCTGGAGAAGTTTATGTACGTCAAGAAATTTTAGGGGGCAGAACTGGATGTATTTGGGGGTAATGGGTGGAAGATTGGCTTTCCTAATACAGTAGGTAGGGCAGTGGTCACTGAGCATGTCAGGCAAGATGCCAGCAGGGCAAATGTGATGGGGGTGAGCACCCAGTCAAGCAATGAGTGAGACTGAAATCTAGGGTTAAGACGCTTAGGCTCTTTAATCATTTGGGAAAGGTTTAGTGCCTCAATCTGTTGACAAGCATTAAGAGAGGAGGGGGAGAGCCAGTCTAGATTAAAATCACCCAGTAGAATGAGCTCACCTGTATTAGTGAGGATGGAGATGGCAGTGATGTGGGAGACCAGGGATGAGGGGGGAGTTTAGGAGAGGCATATAAAACCCCCACAAAAAGGGGAGAAGAAGACAGGAGGGTGAAGGAGGTAAGGAGAAATTCATGAGAGCTAGAAATAGCCTTAAGGTGGGAGATGGAGCAGTTTAATGTGGTCCGGGTGTAGATGGCCACCCCACCACCATGTTTTCCACCGTCCTCTTGGAAGGGGGTGAAGTCTGGGAGGGCCAGTTTACAGTCAGGGACATGAGATGATAGCCAGGTTTCTGAGAAGCAAAGAATGTCCGGGGAGTGTAGGGTGACCCACACTTTTAGGCAATCCAATTTGGGAAGGAGGCTGCATGCATTAATATTATGGAAGAAATTCAAGCCTTTTGGGAGAGCCTGAGGCAGAGGGGTGTCAGGGCTTGTGGGACCAGGATTGGGGTCAATGTCCCCTGCTAGGAGCAGTAAGAGGATCAGGAGTTGGAAGTGAGAAGTGTGAGACTTGCTCTTGATTCTGCAGACAAGGGGGGTGGGCAGTGGGGAGGGAGGAGCTGACTAATAGCTGCTGAGTGAAAGCTAGAGCAACAAAGATGCCCATGGTGGATTGAGAAAGAGGGGCAGAAGATTGGGGGAGAGGGGAGAAGAGAGGAGGTGGCTGGAGAGGTGGTAACAGTGTGGTGAGAGCAGGGGGCGACGGGGAGAAAGTTGGGGTTAGACGCTGAACAGCAGGAGGGGGCTGAAGGAAGACAGAGAAGAAGAAGGAGGAGTAGAAGGGGGAGGAGGAAGTCGAGTAGGATGTCCATAGGGGTAAAGAGGAAGATCCAGGAAAGAGAGAAGGGGACCATGGGAAGGGAAGCAGGGAGAAGTTAGATGTGGAGGGGAGTGAGAGGAGTGTATTAAATGGAACCACTGCAAGAGAGGGTATTGGGAAGAAGAGAGAAAGATCCCTGTGGGAGGTCACACAGTGGGAGTGCACACAACTGCAGATGTGGGTAAGATAGAGGAGACTGTATCACAGCATTAGAGGGTGAATCTCCGGAAGCATCTAGAGCATTTAAAGAGTGTCATGGGCAGGGTAGGATGGGCAAAAAATTTGCCCTGATAAGCAGAGCTGGAGCAGCACAGAGTCCAAGGCTTAGCATAGACTAATGCCAGAGAAGTGGCTGAGGTGCTGTGGTCAGTCAGAGATCTGAGGCAGAGAGGTACCAAAAAATTGAAGCAATGCTATCTTGGGGACCATACCTTCAAGGATCAGGCTGGTTCTGCAGAGGGGAGAGGTGGGCAGCAGCGATCTGAGGAAAGCCGTACCATCGGGGTGTTTGAGCCTGATCTGGTGCTCAGAAAATCTGTGGGAGAAAGAACAAGGCAGAAGTTAAAAACTAGAAGATTTGGGGCAGAGGGGAGACAGGGGATGAAACAGTCAAGGCAGTGGGGGGGTGGGGCGACAGGGAGACAAAAGATTAAATGGTGAGCAGGTTAAAGATGAGCACAGGAGGCAGAGCTAATTGCTCAGGGGAGAATTTAGTGTCTGGGGGCAGGGCAGGTCAGTGCCGAGCACCAGGAGGTGGGAGAAGCGGAGAAAAGCTCAGTAGGGGTAGTTGGACAGAGATCAGGATTAGTGTTCAAGACAATAATAAAGCAAAACCAAAAAATAAAAGAAAAACCAGCAGAAAAGTTTCACAGAGGGAATTAAGGTTAAGCAGGTTGAGCACAGAGGTGAGGCAGAAAGGAAATTATCTGCTGCAAGCATCAAGTAATTTAGCTTTAAAGATCAGGATTAACTTCAAGCATTGCAATTTAGCAACAGATTACTAAGCAATTGTACATCTAAGCAGGTAAAACAGCCGTGCAGTAAAATAAGTAAGACTGAAAACAAAGTTCTGAAGAATTAATTAAAATTAAAAATTTGCCCTGGCCTGCTAAGCAGAGCCAGAGCAGCACACAGTCCAAGGCTTAGCAGAGACCAATCCCGGAGAAGTGGCTGAGATGCTGCAGCCAATCAGATATCTGAGGCAGACAGGTGCCAAAAAAGTGAAGCAGTGCTATCTCGGGGACTGTACCTTCAAGGATTAGGCTGGTTCTGCTAAGGGGAGAGGCGGGCAGCAGCAGTCTGAGGAAAGCCATACCACCAGGGTGTTCGAGCCCAGTCAGGGGCTCAGGAAATCTTCAAGTATCAGGCTGGTTCTGCTGAGGGGAGAGGCGGTCTGAGGAAAGCCACACCGCTGGGTTGCGGCTTTCTTCATACCGCTGCTGTAAAAGAGATGCTATGAGATGCTATGTCTTAAGGGGTGTTATTTGGGGAAGAGATACTACAGATACTAGATGGATGGAAATGTATTTATTTGTAATTTTTGAGCAGGAAAGGCACACTTAGTTGTAACAGCTTGTTTCCAGGTGCTTCTTGTGGAATGGATTACATGTTCCTGTTTCTATCAATGGAAGAGTGTTTGCCCATGACACAGGGGAAACTACCATACTCTTCTTCGATAAGTGCCATGGGATGTCTTACTTCCATCTGGACAGTGACCATAGATGGGCAGAATGGACCTTGGTTTAGTGTCTCATCTGAAGGGAGGGAGAGGGAGAGAGAGGGAGGGAGGGAGGAGAGAGAGAGAGAGAGAGAGAAAGAAAGAAAGAAAGAAAGAAAGAAAGAAAGAAAGAAAGAAAGAAAGAAAAAACAGTTACGTCTCAAAGAAGGATCAATTGTTTTGCTGGGTACTAATTTAATCCAGCAAATAAATGACAATGCCTATAAGAAAATATAAGCAAAACAAGGACATCCGGTAATCTTTATGTGTCCATTTCATTCTACCATCAGAAATCATATTATAAGAAGTACCCCACACACCACCACCACCCACTGTAACAATGATTCATTGTACTTCAAACTTTTTTTATGTCATTGTGTGTGGGGTAACATTTCATGCAAGTCACGTCTGTTGGTATCAACCCTGCATGTGGCAAGCATTAAAGAAACTCTGTGGGGTCCTTTTAAGGGCATAATTAAAAAAAGATATCAATTATTTTGAAGGCTGGTAAAACAGCTGGAAGATCTGAAGCTTGAGAACAATTTGATTTCTGAGCTACATAGTGTATTGTCCGAGTAATGATCCTAAACTATGGGACCTCTTCCAGCAACATTTTATTGTACTTTATGTGCCTTTCATGTGTCCATCACTCTTTGGATAAAAAAAGGGCATCCATTTTGTACTATGTTGCAGAGCATAGCCCTAACTCAGGACTACCAAGTTTTAGAACAAAGGCATTTTTAATATGGCATACTCTCCTAGGGGGAAGAGTTGGGGAACTGAGATAAGCATTCCTCCAAACACACTGTATATTTCATGCATCAGCTGAGTCCTGCACTAAAGCAAGCAGATTTGCCGTTCTTCTTTACTTATCTGGAGTAACACTGGCAGATTCAGCTATGTAGTGAAGTACCACCCACTACCCCCTTAGGTCTTAACCAACAGGACTATTTTTAGCTTAATTTGAGCTTCAAAGTGGACATGTTATGTTTTTCAGGGAAAGTGCTACCCCCTTGGCCAGGTCTATTATGTTCTTTTCTTGCCTTCTAGGCTGCTGCGGCATTTAATATAAGGTGAAAACACTTGAAGCTATTGTTTAATGCAAAGGGCTACTAGCAAATGTTATGGACTTTGGAACTACAAAGAGGAAAATCGCTAGCAGTGGACATTTCTGGGTACTCAAGGCCAGATGATCCAACGTTTCCTCCCAGGCATACTAATTATGTTACAAGACAAGCTCTTTGGGACCCTCCCTCCCCAGAAAATTAAGCTAGCAATAACACATGACTGGGTGTGGACTATAGTATATTATACAATGGGGTCTTAGAATCATGCATTCTGATTGGCTCACTGGCACCTTTTACCTGTGGTAAATCCTAAGATATAACAACAGGAAAAGGTGCCAGCTGCCAGCCAGCCACAGCAGGACCCCCTCAGGAATCACTCTGAGTAATATAAACCAAGGACTAGCAAAGATGGCGAGCCTGACGTCGAGATGCTCAGTAGCAATACAGCTCACACGACCAGCCGTTCCCACTGTCAGCTGTCCACAAAATTCAAAACATTCACATTTTTTTAAATAGTTCATCAATCCACACCTAAGCCCAAACAGCATATAAAAATACCCGCAACCACTTCCACGTGGCTCACCTGACAGCCTTCTTAACTGTCGGCTCCACTCCATAGCTCCGGGCCATTGCCACAATCCATCGGACCACCATAAATAATTTATTTCTCCTCCGACCACAAAACAATTTTGCACGGCAAAAAATTTTTTTTTAATTAAGCACACGTCCATTCCGGTACTGGGGTTACGTACTAAAAATGTACTTCCTGATGACCACAAAACCCCAGAAACAAATGCTGAGGTACGGCACCCCGTTACCGCTCCAACTACACAAACTCTCAGTACCTTTTTTAAAAAAAAAATAAATCAATAAATAAAAATCACATTACTGTGTGTCTTTGGGGAAGGGTGGGAGCTGCATTAGGAGGACCTCTGCAATAGAAGTTCGGGAACGGACTCCACTACACAAATTGTCAGTATCTGCAGGCTGTGTCTGTAAAAAAAAAAAAAAAAATAACTGGGTACTGCAGGATGTTTGTTTAAGTCAAAAAATAACAGCACATTACAGTGTGTGTTTGGGGGGTTGCATTAGCACTAGCTGCCCAGCATGTCTTTCACACACACACATTCTGCCCAGCAACAGAGGACTATTCAACCTAGCGTAAGGATACCACAGCTTAAAATCAACAAAAAATGTTTTTTTCTTAAACTTTTTACTATTTCTTTCTAATCCTTCACTTTTTCCACATTGTATAATCGCAGTAAACCACTCCAGGGTGTGGGTTATGCTGGGATTTACCATGGCTGACCTGAATTTGACCACTTGGCCTGCAGACTCATGGCCAAACCACACCAGCTGGGGTAAATCCCAGCATAACCCACAAACTGGAGTGGTTTATTGCTTAATTGTCTCACACTCTGAGTATATTGTGTGGCCCCAGTGTGTTACTGCACTTATAAAATGGATGTTTTTATTGTCTTTAACAAGTATAATAATCATGCCACTTGCCCCCATGGGCAGTGGTCACGATCCAGCCATAGCACCTCTACGGTACAAGGAGCCTGATCCACCAACCCCCGAAAGAGATAGATAAGGTGCCACTTGCCCCCAGAGGCAGCAGTCACGATCCAGCCATAGCACCTCTACGGTGTGGACTATAATAGATTATACAATGGGGTCTTAGAATCATGCATCCTGATTGGCTCACTGGCACCTTTTACCTGTGGTAAATCCTAAGATATACTAATAGGAAAAGGTGCCAGCTGTCAGCCAGCTACAGCAGAACCACCTCAGGAATCACTCTGAGTAATATAAACCAAGGACTAGCAAAGACGGCGAGCTTGATGGCGAGATACTCAGTAGCATTACAGCTCACATGAGCTCTACGGTGCAAGGAGCCTGATCCACCCACCCCCCAAAGAGATAGATAAGGTGCCACTTGCCCCCACGGGCAGCGGTCACGATCTAGCCATAGCATCTCTACGGTGCAAGGAGCCTGATCCACCCACCCACCAAAGAGATAGATAAGGTACGACGCTTGAAAAATTGCCACGATTTCTTGGAGCTGTGTGAACGCTAAACCGGATCATCACTTGCAATTTGCTGTTTTCAATTTCAGCGCCTTCTCAGGGTAGCGCTATTGGCTCCATGCCTGTGTAAAGCTCCCTGATTGGTTGGTCTCACTCACCTGAGACAGAAGCACCCGAGATGTGTGGCTTAATGTAAGCCTGCATCCCTGTACTCGGCTTCTAATTTATATATTTTAATTTAGCCTTTTCTGCTTGGCCTGTGTAAAGTAACTTACCATTCCCCCCTGCTGCAGTTTCTAACCAACTGTATGTGCACTGATTCAGTGCTAGCTCTGCAAACTTCCCCTTGATTTTTCCCCAGTTAAGCTTTCACTCTGTACACTGCCTTGAACTGAGTTTGTAAAAAAGTTTTACTGGCTTTAATATATATATATATATATATATATATATATATATTTTTTTTTAATCCTATTTAAGACTGTACTGGGTTTACATGCTTACTGCTATGGACTTAGTTAGAAAATTCAGTGAATTGTAAAATCTCTGTAGCCTCTGTCTTGAGCCTAAGGCTCTTGCCCTTGACTTCATTCTTAATCATCTTCCTTTGTCCCCCTGTCCTCCTCTGTCTCTGTTCTGTCCCTCCTGCCCTCCCCCATCAGTCTGTTCTTTTGTGCTTGTTTTGGATTCCCGAGTTAGCCGGCACCTTGCCTCTGTCTGAGACCGCCCCCTGACTTGTCTTTTAAGTTGGTGCTCAGCTCTCTTTGTGTGTCTCTGTTTAGACCTCCCCATCTGCTCCTATTTAATCTGCTGTCTCCTACCTTACAGGTGCCACTTGCCCCCAAGGGCAGCAGTCACGATCCAGCCATAGCACCTCTACGGTGCAAGGAGCCTGATCCACAACCCCCAAAGAGATAGATAAGTTACGACGCTTGAAAAATTGCCACAATTTCTCTGGGCCATGTGAACGCAGAACCAGATCATCACTTGCAATTTGCTGTTTTCAGTTTCACCGCCTTCTCAGGGTAGTGCTATTGGCTCCACGCCTGTGCAGAGCTCCCTGATTGGCTGGTCTCACTCACCTGAGACAGGAGCACCCAAGACGTGTGGCTTAATGTAAGCATGCATCCCTGTACTTGGCTTCTAATTTATATATTTCAATTTAGCCTGTTCTGCTCGGCCTGTGTAAAGTAACTTACCATTCCCCCCCCGCTGCAGTTTCTCTCCAGCTGTATGTGCACTGATTCAGTGCTAGCCCTGCAAACTTCCCTTGATTTTTGTCCCACCCGCCTCTTCCCTCCCAGGCCTCCTTTAAATGCACACAGTCTCCGCCCACTCCTATCTGATGTTTCAATTTATTGGTTACTTACTGTCAACAACTGCAATTTCTCCTATCCCCTTTTTGCAACTAAGCCTTCTAGCAGCTTTATCTCATTCTGTCTTGCTGAGGCATACCATTTTGATACTTTAACATAGACTTTGACGGCAGATAAGGACCACTTGGCCCACCCAGTCTGCCCATTTCCCTACCTACTGGATAAGCTGCAGATTCTAGTTAACCAACAGCCTATTTCCTGCAACCCCCACTATAATTGCCTGTCTGTCTGTCCCATGCATGTTTGAATTCTTCCACTGTTTTAGACCCCACAACCTCTCCAGGAAGGCGGTTCCATGCGTCCACCATTCTCTCCGTGAAAAAGAATTTCCTCACATTACCCCTGAGCCGTCCCCCCTCTAACTTTAAATTCTGCCCCCTTGTTCTTACACATCTCTTTTTCTGAAAGATGCTACCCTCCTGGACTTTGTTGATTCCCTTGAGGTACTTAAAAGTTTCTATCATGTTCCCCCTGTCCCTCCTTTCCTCAAGGGTATACATATTAAGCTCTCTCAGTCTCTCTTCATATGGTTTCTGATGTAGACCCTGCACCATTTTAGTTGCCCTCCTCTGGACTGCTTCCATCCTATGTCCTTGCGTAGATGAGGTCTCCAAAACTGCACGCAGTACTCCAGATGGGGTCTCACCAACTGTCTGTATAGAGGGATAACCACTTCCTTTTTTCTACTTGAGATGCCCCTCCCTATGCATCCCAGTATCCCCCTGGCTTTCCCTACTGACTTCTCACATTGCATACCCACCTTTAGGTCATCTGATATGACTACACCCAGATCCCTTTCCATTATTGTTGTTGTTAGTACCTCCCCTGCTATTGTGTACTCTTCTCCTGGATTTTTATTTCCCAGGTGCATTACTTTGCACTTCTTTGCATTGAATCTAAATTGCCATATGTCTGAACATTCCTCCAACCTTGCCAAGTCCCTTCTCATCCTTCCTACCCCCTTGTGTATCAACTCTGTTACAGATCTTTGTGTCATCCATAAAGAGGCATACCTTTTCTTCCAGATCCTCTGCAATGTCACCTATAAAGACGTTAAAGAGGACTGGACCCAGTACTGAGCCCTGAGGTACTCCACTAGTAACCCCCCTTTCTTCAGAATGTGTTCCATTCACTATTACCTTCTGTGTCCTGTTGTGCAGCCAGTTTTCAACCCAAGCTACCACCCTGGGACCCACTCCCAGGCTGGCTAACTTGATTATTAATCTTTTGTGCTAGACCGTGTCAAATGCCTTGCTAAAGTCTAGGTAGGCCATATCCACAGCCCCTCCCTGGTCTATTACTTTGGTCACCCAGTCAAAGGAATCGATTAGATTTGTCTGACATGACCTTCCTGCTGTGAATCCATGCTGCTTTGGGTCCAGTGCCCCGCTGGCCTCTAGGTACTCAATAATTCTTTCTTTCAGAAGTGATTCCATCATTTTCCCCACCACTGAGGTCAAACTAACAGGTCTGTGGTTTCCTGCTTCTGCTTGCTATCACTTTTGTGAAGGAAATCACATCTGCCCTCCTCCAGTCCTCAGGTACCACCCCATCTTCCCATGATTTGTTAAAAGTGTGGTTAGTGGTGCCACTAGGTCCTCCTTGAGCTCTTTTAGGATTCTAGGGTGAACCATCAGGCCCCCATTGCTTTGTCCACCTTGAGTTTTAGAAGTTCTTTCAGTACTCTTTCTTCTTTAAATGGACTGGTATCAACCCCACTATCCAGAGTGCTTCTACTGTTTGGTTTAGGTAACTCCCCTCTTCTTCTTTTGTGAATACTGTGCAAAAGTATTCATTCATTATCTCTGCCTTTTCACTATCTATCCCTCTGCCCACCTCCTCCTTTATTAATCTTCCCTATCCACTCCTTAACCTTTCTATGTTCCTAATGTACCTATAAAGGTTTTATCCCCTTTTAACTGAGTTGGCTATCCTTTCCTCGGTTTGGGCCTTTGCTTTTCTAATGCCTTCCCCACTTCTTTCTGCTTTAATTAATACAGTTCCTATTAATTCATCAGTCTGTGATTCCTTATACTTTTTGAATGCAGCCTTTTTCTCCTTAACCTTCCTGACACTTCTTTTGAGAGCCATAGTGTTTTTTATTCCTTTGTTTTCTTTATTTGTTTCACACAAAGGCTTGTTGCCTCCATGATGGCAGTTTGATTTTCCCATTGTTCTTCCACCCCTCCTTTCTGGCCATTTGCTAATGCATTCCTCAGGTATTCACCCATTATGCCAAAGTCAGTCCTTCTAAAGTCCAGTATCCTTGTATTTGTATGGCTTGTCTCCATGGTTGTGTTTCTTGTGAAGCACACTGTGCAGTGGTCGCTTGTTCCAAGGTGTCTACTGATTTCTAAGTTTGTGATCCTCTCTCCATTTGATAGTACCAGGTCTAATATTGCTCCCTCCCGAGTGGGTTCCACCACTAGCTGTCTAAGGCATGCTTCCTGTAGGGCATCGAGAATGACCCTGCTCTTGGATGTGGCTGCAGTCCATGTTGCCCAGTTAACATCTGGCATATTCAGGTCCCCCATCAACAGTATCTCCCCTTTTTCAGCCATTTTGAGAATGCCCTCTATCATTTTCTTGTCCATTTCCTCCCCTTGAGACGGGGGTCTGTATACAACCCCTGTGTGGATTGTGATGCCATTCCCTGTCTCCAATGTGACCCAGAGTTCCTCTTGTCCTCCCCTTTACTTTTAGTTTTCTGTTGCTTTGATCCCTTCCCTTATGTAGAGCTACTCCACCTCCTCTTTTACCTCCCTGTCCCTTCTGTAGATTGTGTGCCCTGGTATGTTGACATCCAGTCATGGTTCTCCATGTACCATGTTTCTGTGACTGCCACAATATCCAAGTGTTCCACTTCCAACAGGGCTACTAGCTCTGGAAGCTTGTTTCCAAGACTACAGGCATTGGTACTCATTGCCCTCCATTTAATGTTGGCTTTATCCTTTTTTACCCCATCCCTGCTCTTATGGCCCTTGTCCATTTTTCCATTTACCCTTGTCCTGCCCTCTGTCAAGCTCTGTATCTTAGTGTTTACCCTACTACCTGCCATGCTTTGCGGGGGGAGGCTTGAACTTTCCTGTTTCCTATCAGCACCTCCCCCCTTGGCTAGTTTAAAAGCTTGCCAAGGAAGCCTTTAAACCTGTCACCTAGGAGCTTTAGGTTTGCTTATTGCTGACTAACATATTCTGTCTTGCTAAGGCAGTTGATTTAGGTCAGATGATCTCTCTAGTACTTAGTCTGCTCCAGAGTAGTGGCTAATAAATTTGCTTCAAAGCCTCTCTGCCCCTAGTACTACTCTATAGTCAGGTGAACTCTTTTCTTATTAGCCTGACTAGGAGCTGTACTGGATTACTGCTTCAGGCTCCACTGCCTATAGTAGTATTCTGCAGGGATTAAAATTCTCCTCCATTGAGAATCCTTCTCTTGCCCACACTTGTAGTGCCGTTGGGTGATAGTCTCATAATGAGGGCATATTACCTGCTTCTATGCTTATCTCTGCTCATCTTACATGTATTGGACCCGAATGTGAATCAAAAAAACTCCTAGAGTGGAGAATGGCTCTCTTTTTACATTGTCTGACCGGGACTTTTCCTATCAAGTAGAAGAACTTGTATGTGCTCTAACTTCCCCAAACTTGCTGCTGGTCCTTCACCTGCACGGCATACAGGAACTCTCCTAGAGCCTGCCCACAGGGCTACACCACCTTCTGCATACTCCCCCTACTCCCATTGACTCTCTTGGTCAGGGTATTATGTATGCAGCATTAGGAAAACTGGAATTAGCCTCAGAACTCCCTACTGCTGCAGACAAATCACGTAACCAAAAGAAGACCCAGCCACCCACATTTCTCCTAGAACTCTGCAGGAAACTCTTGTTCCTGCTTTTACTATGCTCAAGGAAATGTTGAGCTTAATCCAGGCCCTCTGGCACCCATGGAATCCCCAGCAGAGCTACAAAGCCTCAAGGGGCTTACATTCTTGCATGTTAATGTATGTAGCCTATTAAAAAAATCACTTCTGTTCAGGCCTGGGTATGTCATACTGCTCCAGACGTTCTGGTGATTACAGAGTCCTGGCTGCGACCGGTGACCAGTAACAACGAAGTTAACATCCCCATCTACTCTTTGTTCAGAGCCGACAGGCACACCAGAGGTGGTGGGGTAGCTATTTACATCAAGGATAAATTCCCTGCCTCCATAATTGACTCAGCCTCTGTCCCAAAAGAATTCGAAAGCTTGTCATTAAAGATTGAAATTGCCATCGGTGTCTCATTATGTATAATAGGATGTTACAGACCCCCATCAGCTGGACTACAGTTGTTAAAACATCTTGAAAACATCCTGGGTTCGGCATCTTCAGAGTGTATCATACTAGGAGACTTCAACTTAGACTGGCTCTCCAGTGCATCCACACCACTTAAAATGTTCTGTGATTCCCTTGGGTTGTCACAGCTAATAAACGAATCTACTCATCCTTACAAGTTCAACCCTTATAACAGTACTCTCTTGGATATCATTTTAGTTAACAAACCCCATTTGTTCTCCCATGCTGGCATCTTTTTCTCTGATATTAGTGACCATTGCTTCATCGCGTACGTAAGATCCACTCTTAAATCCACAACTGTACCAAAATTCTTCTTTAAAAGGTGCATACGCAACTTTGATCTCCATGGGTATATATCAGACCTAAGAGACTCCATGCGATGGCAGGACTTCTATTTAGCCAAGTCCCTGACTACGGCTTACAATATTTTCTCAGAAATTGTGCTAGGGGCTCTCAACAAGTATGCTTCCATAATAAAAGTTTGTGCCAGAAACAAATCCTGTTGGTGGTTTACAGAAGACCTGAAAGATGCTTTGTGGAGTAGGGATGTACTCTGGAGAACTGCTAGGAAAACTAATTTAATAAATGACTGGAATTCTTTCTGGAGGGTGAGGACCCTCTGCACCAAAATGGTCAGAGAAGCCAAAGCTAATTTCTACCACTCTCAGCTGGAAAGCTCCTCAAGAAATGCCTCCAAATTCTGGAAGACTATCAAAGACATTGAAGGTCACACCACTGTAAATTCCCTACCTACTAAATTATTGATCGACAATACTGTAATCTCCGACAGACCATCTACCCTCGATGCTCTCAATCATTTTGCCACCACAGGGCTAGCCTTTGACTCCTCTCCCGTGAATATCCTCCACCAACAACTTAGATTGGTTACACAAGAAAAACCCATCCCCAGTCCATCCTTCTCTCTGCAGCCTACCTCCCTGAAAGAAGTCGAAGATCTTCTCCTTCAGCTGGACACTAGGAAAAGTGCTGTGGCCGACCTCATTGGCCCATACTTCTTGAAGGTTGGCTACCATGTCCTCGCAGTCCCAATTACTCATCTTTTCAACTTATCCTTGTCCCAGGGTGACCTACCGCCCATTTGGAAAAATGCACTTGTGGTCCCTTTGTTTAAGTCAGGAGATCCTAGTGACCTCAATAACTACAGGCCAATCTCCCTACTTCCAATCCTGTCAAAGATGCTGGAGAAAATAGTGAACTCCCAGCTTTGGAAATTCCTGGAATCAGAAAAATTGCTCAACCCTTTACAATCCAGTTTTAGAGCACAGCACAGTACAATCTCTGCTCTAGCCAAGGTGACAAATGACTGGCAGCTTGAATTAGACAAAAAAAACTTTGCGCAGTTTTCTTGGACCTAAGCAAGGCATTTGATACCGTTGATCACAGACTGCTTCTGTCATCCCTCCAGAACATTGGTTTGGATTCCCTATCCCTTAAATGGTTCTCCAACTACCTCTCAGGACGACTTCAACAAGTAAAGGCAGAAGGGGAAGTTTCTCCACCAAAACCCCTATTGAGGGGTGTACCGCAAGGTTCCATTCTTGGTCCCTTGCTTTTCACCATTTATATTAACAACGTAGATGCCCCTCTCAAAGAAGCACAAATACACCTATTCGCAGATGATACAGTACTCTATGCTAGTAGCCCCACACCTGAAGTGGCCTGTAAAGCCCTTCAAAATGAATTTAATCTGCTGCAACATCAGTTTATGACCCAGAAACTGCTCTTAAATGCAAAAAAAAAACAAAGCAATGTTCCTCTCGCCCCTTCAAAATGCAATAAATCCTGGAATTGCTAGGACACTCCCGCAGATCACTATCATTCTAGGTGAGCAGTTGGACTACATACCAAAGTTCAAGTACCTGGGGGTCTGGTTAGACCATAGACTTACTTTCGCAGATCACTTAGAAGAACTGGCAAATAAACTCAGACAAAGACTTGGTCTGTTCTTTAGGATTAATAATCTCCTCACAAGAGATGCTAAACTGAAACTGGTTCAAACTACCTTTCTTTCCCTATTGGATTACGCAGACTTTCTATATAGTCAGGGACCTGCAGGTACCCTAGCCAAACTCGGTACACTTTATCACAGAGCCATAACATTTATCACGGGTCTTCCATACTCAACCCACCACTGTGCATTGTACACGGCAGTGGGATGGTCATCCCTTGCTTACAGATGGCAAAAAAATGCTGCAGTTTGGACAAACAAAGCTATCTCAAATAAACTGCCCCAGTATATCTCTGTCTGTTTACCTTTGTGCACTCTGGGGAAGTATGCCCTGAGAAGCAGCTCATATATCTACCTTTATGTTTACAAAGCAAAATCTCGCATTGGCAGAGCAGCCATCAGCTTTGTGCTCCCTCAACAGTGGAACAAGCTGCAAAAACTTTGAAATTAACTCACCCCATCAGCCTAGCAGCTTTTAAATCTCTATATCTACATCATAATAAGGAGTCCTGTGCCTGTCTACCCTAAATAGTGACTCCTATAAGTCCAAGCACACTCTAATTACTACTGTTAAAAGACTGATCACATCTGTAATCGTCTCTTCCCTCTCCCCTTTTTCTACCCCCGTATCTGTCCCTTCCACTTTCCTTTGACTCTGGTTCCAGCTCTAAATTCTCCATACTGTATCACTATATATCTTTTTATATTAGGTTTTATTTGTGTTCGGTGCGCCTGATATGTATATTTCTTTACTTTTATGCAAAATTGTGTCCTACCCAAAACTAGCTGCATCTTCTGTTCCAAACATATACTACTGTCAATGCTATCTGCTGTTACTTTGTATATACTGTATTATTGTATCTCACTTTATTTGTAGTATTACTATTTTCTTGTGTGTTGCATCCCATGTATATTGTCCCTTGTTCCTTGTTAACAAACCCAGGTCCACCTTGAAAATGTGTCTGCTCAATGGTGATCGCCTGGTTAAATAAAGACTTTGACTGATTGATTGATGTTTATATATGTGAAAAATAAAGTATATATTTATAGAAAGTTTACCAGGAAAGAGCCTACTTGTCCAAAATAGCTGGTTTCCAGAGGCAATCTGCGGAAGGGAGTACAAGGGAGAAGCAGTACAGTGTCACTTAATATGTGACAAAAATGTCACTCTAGGTAACTCCAGGAGTAGAAGTGGAACAGCAATAAATATACATGTGCAGAATTACAGTACAGCATACACAAATTTACATTTTAGTGTAGCTCCAAACAAGGTGAATTAGGAGATTGATGCAGATACAAACTGGTAAACTTGGGTGAAAACAACTATTATTTATTTATTTATTTATTTATTTATTTATTTGATATATCAGGTTTACAACCTTTGAGCCAGAGGCTCATTTGCAAAGGTACCTTGTCACATGTAAGACAGAAGACAATACAGAACGTGGTATAACAATAATTAAAAAATGGGTATATAATTTTCTGCATTTTGATTGGTTAAGAGGTACCATTTGCCGTGTCCTTATCAGGACATATACTAGCAACTGGCACTACTTATGCCAAGCAAAACACTGCGCACTCTGAAATCAGTGCATGCTACCCACAGGTCTCTAACTGTGGCTCCACAACTGGCATCAGATCGAAGTGCAAAAGCTGCACCGGGAGAGTTCTACCACCGTCGACACCGGAAGTCACGCTATGTCTAATGTCCCCATACTACAAACATTTATTACTGATCACCCCCACAAGAAACACCACTTCACATTTTGAAATGTAATTCTCTGAAATAACTGACCAGCTTTGCCGTTACTCCAACTGATCCTCGCTCTAACTGTGGTATTGGAGGACTCCGAGCAGCCGCTTGGAACTCAGTCAGTTCAGCCATCCCATTTCATGGTCATAGGACTCAGATTTTTGTGTTCTGTTGTACTTTTAGGGATATAAAAAAACCAACACATACAATCCGGTAACTACTGTTGAACATCCCGACGAAACTGCAGTGACTAGGAACTCACACTGGAGAAGCGTGAAGCACAAACGGCTCGGTACAGCGCCTGCAGAGGGACACGTTCGCCTCAGCCCCACATCAGACAAGTCTCTGGCTTGCAGTCAGAGACAACACTGCTCATTCACACAACCATGAAAGCTATAAAGGTCCATTAAAAATAAAAATTCAAAGTAAACCATTTCATCTGCCTATGTCCAAGCAGCGAGTACTGCAGTGAACATAGGACGTCCTCGCTTCTGCTTCTCTGTGTAAAACTTGATGGGCATTACTTCAATTGACATAAAACATGGCAAAATATGACAGCTAAAAAATAATAAATAAAAATCATATTCAGAAGGCTTGTGTGTCTGTGTGTGTGGGGTAGGGGGAAGCAGACACCACAGCCCTCTAATGATTTTAAACATCAATTACAATACACTTACAGGGACTTTTTTTTAGTTTTTTTCTTCTATTATATATTTTGCTCTTTTTTTATGTAAACTTTTAATGTGTATTTTTTTACTTAACTTTTTTACTGAATGATCCATTTTATAAGCGCAATAAGACACTCCGAGGTGTGGGTTATGGCCTGATAAGAGCACTTCCCAGGTGCAAAAGGCACTCAGTGCAAGCGCCTCGTGCCTTATAATGCACCTGGGGCGTGCTCTTATCAGGCCATAACCCACACCTCGTCGTGCCTTATTGCTGGCTTAGATAAGCATGTGTTACAGACATTTGTCACAGACAGTATTTACAAAATTTGGATGTAGGTATTTTCAGACAATATTTACAATATTTGAATGACAATATTTACATCATCACAGTAGCAAGACATTATTAGCTTGAGAAAAGCATCTAAACAGAGTAGTCCATCCTATTCATGGGTTTTGTATTATTGACGGAGGTTGCAATCCATAACGGACTTTGTCAGAGAATTTGGTTCAGAGTGGGTGAGAGAGTGAAATGTTAGTTGCAGTTACAGGAGTGGATATTGAAGACGTGGTTTTGAAGAGTGATTTTGAAGTGGGCGATCTTGGGTGCGCTAGTGATGGTGTTTGGGAGTGTATTAAACCATGTGGGGGCCCTGTAGTGGAAAGATCTCTGGGTAAGGGAGGTTTTTACCCTGGGCACAACCAGTGGTGCTTTCTCTGAGTTGCGGGTGGAGATAGTGGGGGTGGCAAGATCAAGAGAGACGGTGACCCTGGGGGGGGGAGAGTCCAAGCAGTATTTTCTTGGACAGTAAGCAGGTCTGGTAGTGGAGCCTTTCATTGAGGCTGAGAAGATTGGCAGAGGTATAGAGGGAGCAGGTGTGAGTGAGCCTGGGTGCGCCAGTTAGGAACCTGCAAGCCTTGTTTAGGGAGACCTGGATTTTCTGGAGCGCGGAATTATCTGCTGCTCCATATACAGTGAGCCCATAGTCCACTTATACTGAATATTATGTCCAAGGGCAAAAAGGAGATTGCGGCCAGGTGCAGGGGTGAGTGGTGTGCGTGCACTATGCTTCTCAAGGGATGTAACTGAAGGTAAAAAATAAAGGGGTGGCATTCAGGTAGTACAAAGAGATGCAGAGGAAAGAGGATTGGGAGGTGTACATGGACATCCCCTTTCATCTATATTATTCATAATACCTTTAGGGTAGCTGGTCAAAACCGAGGATCAGTAACCACATATCAAAGACCACGAAGCCAGAACAGCAGGAGCATAAACAGTGTGCCATACAATTGAGTATGTGGCCAGTATAACACTCATTCAGTGGTTAGTGTGACTTGGAATTAGTATATTTAAGTTATGGGGGTGTGGGGGCAATGTTCCCCACATATCATGTGAGGAATCAGTGCTGGGCTGTTGATCTGTAATCAGTACTTACCCCTGCAGAAAAATGTTGCAAAGTTTTAATTTATTGGAGAAGTTCGAGTAAAGTTGCAAAATTCACCTTTGTGAATTATTTCGCATGAGTGTTGTTGGGGGGGCCCTGTCCACACACCCAAATTTCTGTCTCCTACCCAACTTGCCTTTCTCCCTCCCACCTGACTTGCTTGTGATGCAGAGTTCAAGTGGAAACATTAAGTCTGCCCACCACAGACGTTTATGGACCTCCAGTCCAGGCGCTGTCTCTACACTCAATGTTTTTATTCAGCACTGTTACCTAACTGTAAGGCCATTATTGTCTCACATAAGAATTAATTAGGATGTTTGTGGGTTAAAAATGGGAGAAGAAATAGTCAAGATTAATGCTTAATTAATGTAATGTTGTTAATTAAAAAACTAGAACCTTCATATATAGCAGCTATGTATGAAATTGAGAAGTGTACCTTTTTATTGGGCTACTTTATTAATAAAAGTAAAACAGTAATCTTACCCATAACCCCTTTATCTAATGCTAAATTGGTGCTAGCTAAAGATATTATAAAACAAGAGTCTATTAATTTCTTGGGAATGATACTAACTAATAACTTAACAACTACTAAGAAATCAAATGTACTGAAAGTAAAAAATGAAATACAAGCTTTACTTGATGGATGATAGAATTTAACATTGTCGCTATGGGTAAAGGTGAAAACACTGAAATGATGGCAAAACTAGGCAAGGCAAGGCAATTTTATTTATAAGGTGCCCAATCCCAGAGGCTCTGGGCGCCGAACATAAATAATCAACATACAGCAGTAATTAAAATATGAAATAAAACCTCATTAAATCCATTTAAAAATGATTATACAGCAGCATTAAAAGGTTTCAAGAGGTCAAAACTACTTCTTATACATATGGGCCAATCAAATTTTGCTGCTATTCCACTGGACTATTTAAAATGTTTTCAAGTGATTTTTTTTTTTTGTTCCTTTGGAAGGATGGATCACCTAAAATTCCACAGCAGATTATCTGTGCCTTAAGAGAAAGGGGTGGAATGGGTTGTCTGGATCCACTTATTATTATGCCTCTGAAGATGTGGGATTTTGGAACTGTATTTTTAAATTTAAGGGAAATGATTATACCTTCTGAACTTTTTTGAATTCACTTTTACAAAAGGAAAAAAAATGCTTTGGCTATAACTGCACTCTATTTTATTCCTGATTTCCTCAAAAATACTGCTTTTCTTAAAGATATGATCAAGGTTCTATTTAGATTTTAAAAGTAGGTAAATTAAATCCTTTAGACACCTATTTTTCAATTGACCTAGATTCACCAACTCCTATAAAAACACTGAATTTACCAGTATTATCTAAACTACATAGAGCATATGTTTTCCTATGAAGAGATATAATCGACACACAAGGACTTACTACAATTTCAGAAATTATAGCTAAATATAAAAAAATACAAATAGAGTGGCTAGAAGAAAAAATTACTCACCTTAGTAATTATGTTTCTTCTAATGGAGTCTTGCTGTATTCTGACTATTGCAGTTAGCCCCAGTACTCAAACTGCCCCGGAGAGTAGATGGTTAATTTTCTATGCAGAGCATAGAACGTTGAGCTCGAGCTCGGTTCAAACCTCTGTCTGGTCCACTTTGAAGCGCAACTGTCAGATTCTTACGAGCTAATACTAACTAACTACTATGTGGAAATTGTACAATATTTACTAGCCAAATGGCAACCAAATATTTTGGATCCCCAAAAGACTCAAGTCAAGAAATCCAAAATCAAAAACCAGGTAGTGAACAACTTAAGACTGTTAAATTAATAATATAACCCACTCCCCCTCTCTAAAAAGAGGGAGTACCCAAATGCACCCCTTGGGTGCAACACTGCATCTGCCAGCCCACACCCCAAAAACAGGTTCTGAGAGGGGAGGGAGGGAGGGAGGTCAGAATACAGCAAAATTCCATTAGAAGAAACATAATTACTAAGGTGAGTAATTTTTTCTTCAAACAGCATGAAGTCTTTCTGTATTCTGACTATTGCAGACTACCAAGCAGTACCTCCATGGAGGAGGGAATCGAACCTACTTTGGAAATAGGCTCTGCAGTACTGCTGTACCAAACCTAGCATCACTCCTAGCCTGGATGTCCAGACAGTAATGCTTGGTAAATGTATGGACTGTTTTCCAGGTGGCTGCTTTACATATCTCTAGCAAAGGAATATCCCTGGCCACAGCCAGGGAAGCAGCTGTACCTCTAGTCGAATGAGCTCTCAGGCCTGAGGGAGGTATTTTGCCTAGCTTCTCATAGGAGAATTAAATACAAGAGACAATCCACCTGACAAGAGTTCTCTTAGTGGCAGGTTTGCCCTTTCCCACTTCCCCATAAGTGAGAAACAACTGAAGGGAGTCAAACCTGTGAGCCTTAGTACACTCAATGTAGTAACTAAGGGCTCTTTTAACATCCAAACTGTGTAAACTTCTTTCTCCTGAAGAAGAATGATCAGTGAAGAACAAAGGGAGAGACATAGATTGGTTCAGATGAAAATCTGAAACTACTTTAGGTAAAAACCTCCTATTAGTTCTAAGGACCACCTTATCTCTATGGAATGAGATACAATCAGGCTCCACCGACACAGCTTACAATTCACTGATACACCTGGCAGAGGTAATAGCTACCAGGAACACAGTTTTCCAAGTCAAGTACTTAAGCTCTGCTGAAGACAAAGGCTCAAAAGGGGGTGGCATAAGCTGAGCAATGCAAACATTAAGATCCCAAGCAGGGGTAGGATCCCTAAAGGGGGGGATTGGTATGAAGCAATCCCTTGAAAAATTTACAGAATACATGGTGAGATGACAGTGAGGAAGGCTTTCCCACTGACAGAAAAACAGAAACAGCTGACAAATGTACTTTGAGATTAGCTGGTCTGAGGCCTAGGCCATTAAGAAGAACCATATAATCCAGAACTGTAGACAATTCAGCAGTGTCTGGGGTTATATGCTTCTTGGAACACCAAATGCTGAATTTACAGCTTTTCCATTTGCAGTTGTAAGTTTTTCTGGTGGCAGGCTTTCAAGAGGCTTGGAGAATATCCAGAACCCCTTGGGACAGATGCAAATCTACATACTCTAACTCTTCAAGAGCCATGCCTTGAGATTGAGCGACCGAAGATTGGGGTACCAAATCCTCCCCTGAGAGGAGGTTAACAGGTTATAATGCCTGAGAAGAGACAGGGGAAGATGGACTGCTAGGGACAGCAACAGGGGTTACCAAGGCTGCCTGGCCCAGTCTGGAGCAATCAAAATCTCTTTTTCAAAGTTGTGACCTTACCTTGACCAGAACCTTGAGCAGTTGAGGAAAGGGAGGGAAGACATATAGAAATTTCCCTTCCCAGTTCAAAATCAGAGCATCCAGAGGGACTAAGCCCAATACTGGGGGTCTGCAACAAAACAGAGGAAGTTGGTGATTGTCTGGGGCTGCAAAGAGATCTATCTCTGGAGTGCCCCACCTTGAAAAAATCACTTTCAACACCAGAGGGTCCAGGGACCATTCATGATGGCCCTGGGAGATCCTGCTCAATGCATCTGCTAGCACATTGCCCTTCCCTGGAAGGTGGACTGCTGTCAGAGAGGTCTGCATAGAATAAGCTAGGGACCACAATTTCATGGCTTCCGTGCACAAGGCCCTGGACCGAGTGCCCCCCTGCTTGTTGATGTACCACATGGTGGTGGTGTTGTCTGTCCTGACCTGAACCACCTTGTTCTGCACTGACTGAGAAAAAGCTTGCAGAGCCAGAAAGACCACCCTAAGTTCCAAGAGATTGATATGAAGAAGGGATTCCTGAGGGGACCACAGTCCCTGGGCTGTGAGACCCCCCAGATGGACTCCCCACCCCAATAGAGAAGCATCCGTGGTTAGGACCACAGAGTGAGACTGACTGACGAATGGGACTCCTTGCCTGAGGTTGCCCTGATCCTGCCACCATTAGAGAGCCTGGATCAGAGTCTGGGTCACTGGAACTAGTTTGGTTAGAGAATCTTTCTTCTGAGACCAAAAGGCCCTGAGGTGAATCTGAATGTCCTTCATCTGAAATCTGGCCCCTTGGACCACTGCTGTAGAAGCTGCCATGTGACCCAGAAATTGAAGGAAGTGCCTTGCTGGCCAAGAGACCAGAAGGTGGAATGAAGAACCCATCTCTACAATAGCCCTTGCCCTTTCCATTGGAAGAAAAGCTCTTGCTTTGACTGTATCCAACTCTGCCCCTATGAAGGTGAGGAGCTGTACAGGCTCGAGAACTGACATGGGAAGATTGAGAAGAAATCCTAGGGAAGTGCGCACTTGCTGAGTCACTTGATGGTCTTTCTAGACTTGGTCTGGGGACTGACCCACAATAAGCCAGTCATCCAGGTATGGAAATATTTTTCCTTCTTAAAAAGGCCACTACTACTGCTAGGCATTTTGTGAATACCCTTGGAGCTGATGTCAGGCCGAAGGGCATAGCTTTGAACTGTTAATGGCCTGAAGGCAATTCAAACCTGAGGTACTTTCTGTGGGAGCACCTGATGGGAATGTGAAAGTAGGCATCTTTTAAGTCCAGGGAGTCTAGCCAGTCCCCTGGCCTTAGAGAGGGGATGATTAATATTACCAGAGTCACCAATTTGAATTGTGGTTTTAAAAGATGTTTGTTCAGGTATCTTAAGTCTAGGACGGGTCGCCACTCCCCAGTCTTTTTTGGGGTAAGGAAGTACCTGGAGTATTGACCTTTGACCCTGTGCAATGTAGGAACTCTCTCTACAGCCTTTAGAGCCAGTAGAGATGAAACCTCTGCCTCTAGGGCAATGGTTTCAGAGATGCTTGCAGGTGGAAAAGATCTGGCCCTCAGCTTTGGAAATTTATTGAAGCTGAGAATCAGCCCCTGGCTTACCACTTCCAGGACCAACTTGTCTGAGGTAACAGACATCCAGTCCTGGACGAAGTAAGCCAGCCTGCCTCCTACAGGAATGGGAGAGTCGACCTGGGCCGACACATCAGGGTGTCTGCTTGGCAGGAGCCTTAGGTTGAGGGACGGATGCAGCCCTGCTCATCCCCCTTCTGCCTCTCCCTCTGAAGAACCCCATCTGAGGAAAGGGAGAAGAGGCCTGTGCTTGGTAGAAAGGCCTATGAAAAGGCCTGCCCCAGCCCCTAGCCTGCTGCCTTTGAGGAGTTGCCTGCCTTTCCTTGGCCTGTGCACTCCTATAGGTGGTCCTGTACTCATCCATCTTTTTCATGTAATTCTCTGTCTGCCCCCCAAACAGAGAATTACCCACCACAGGGAAATCCATGGCCTTAGCCTGGGTGTCCTGTGAGAGACTAGTACATCTGAGCCAAGCCATTCTCCGAAGAGCCACAGATGTAGCCATGACTCTAGAGAACATATCATTGGAGTCCACAGCAGCAGCAGCATGGAACTGTACCTTAGATGCCTCAATCCCATCAGCAGCCATCCCCTCCAGCTCCGAGGCTAGCTGGGAGGAGGCCTGCTTAGCCAGTGCCAGTACAGTGTTCCACTTGGACTTCTGGTACCTGGCTGCATAGGCCATACAATTAGCCTGCCTGAGTCCCAAGGCGGAATCCATGTACTGTTTCTTTGCCATGGCATCCATCTTCCTAGAATCTTTATCTGGGGGGTGTGAAGCCAAGGGTATATTAGCCTTATCACAGGCTGCAGCCTACACAACCCCAACATGGCTGCATTGCTGATACAAGTACTCTGTACCAGAACCTGATAAGGTGTAACTTTTGTCCATCCTTCTGTCAACAGGAGATACAGAATTTGGAGTTTTTAAAATCTTTTGTGCCTGTTTCCCTAAAGTCTTATGAAGGGAAATGGACAGTCTCATGGACTCTGGGATGTCCATCATCTCCACATAATCAGGTTCCTCTTGTTCCTCTACTTATTCCACAGGGAGCTGGAGGGTTTCTGCCACTTTCCTGTAACACATGCAGTGGGAAGGGGACTCAGAAAACCTAGGAGGGGAAACACCAGAAGGCCTGTCTGGGAAGATGTCCGGCTCAATGGGCTCAACCAGACCTCCCACACCATCGTCATCGTCATCATTATAATCTTCAACCCCCTCCAAATCCGGTTGATAGAAATCTTCAGGGGCAAAATCTTGAACCAGAGGAACCGACCAAACCGAGCACCTGCCAGAAGGCGCTGGATCAGATGGAACTGGACGAAGCAATTCTACAATCCTTATCGCATTGGCAATCTCTTCGACAGTCGGAAAATGGGTCTCTGGAACCAAACCAGCCGATTTTTCTTTTCTTTTTCTTTTTGTAGGAAATGATCCTTCAGGATCGACTCTCCTCTTGCCCGAAGAAGTATCGCCCTGGTCAGAGGGCACTCCCTCAGGTTCGGTCGGAACCGAGCTGGGCTGGCCATCCAGGTCAGCGGACTTCACGGCCTCCTTATCCCTGAGCCTACCTAATCTTTTTTCCAGGGTAGACTTAGGGACATTTTTACAGATTTTGCAGTCTGAATCGAGGTGGTCAAACCCCAGATAATAAACACAGGTGGTGTGGGGATCAGCCTTAGCAAAGGCCTCCCCACACACACTGCAGTGTTGAAACCCAGTGGGCCCAGTTTTTCTTTTGGGTTTCTCAGACATAGCCATCCTAACCACAAACTTACCCTTTTTATGGCAAACAACCAGGCAAGACACCCTTATTGGTTTCTAACTGTGTCACAGGTATTGGAAAAAACCACAAGAAAATGCATTTTTTTTAAAACCGATAAGGACCGGTAACCACAGTCTAAGTTTAAAAACAGAGACAGAATATATAAATCGCTAAACGGCCGGTTTAGCTGAACCAATCGAAAAATCAATTTTACAATTTTCACAAGTTTACTATGTCTAGTTCACTACCTAGTACTTACTGTACCACAGACAGAGATCTGAACCGAAACTTGCGAAAAATAATCGGTAAAACCAAGGACGTTAACCTACTTATGAACCGTGAACAAAGGAGAAATCTCCAGAGCAGCCGTTCAGTTAGATGGAGTAAAGAATCTGACAGTTGTGCTTCAAAGTGCAGTAGACAGAGGTTTGAACCGAGCTTGAGCTCAACGTTCTATGCTCTGCATAGAAAATTAACCATCTACTCTCTGGGGCAGTTTGAGTGCTGGGGCTAACTGCAATAGTCAGAATACAGCAAGATTTCATGTTGTTTGAATATACAGTTTTTTACAAAATGTACATTAAATATTTAAAAATTATAAATGTTATAGATAATGCGGCATTGCAACTTAAAGGAAAGCTGTCAAACTGAAACTCCCCACCCACGAAGCTTTAACTCCCCAATCAGGCTTTCGCAAGTCAAAAATAATTTTAAATGGGTTTAACTTACTTTATTTTACTGTAGTAAACTCCACGATAAGGCAACCTGGTGGATGCTGCATAGTACCATTTCATGTGACAGTGTGGAGCTGCACCACTCGCTTGTATTGAAACGCATACAAGTGAGTGGTGCGGTGCCGCACTGTCACATGAAATGGTACTGCACAGCATTCACCATGTTACCTCATCATGGAGTTTACTACAATAAAATAAAGTAAGTTGAACCATATAAAAAATTAATTTGGGGCTGGCCCACCAGCACAGCAGTTGGATTTCTGCCTGCTGCACTGAGGAATGGACCTGGGTGTCGAAGGGCTGGCCGGGGGAAGAGGGCTTGAGCATTCCATGACTGTTCGCCTTTTCATGGAAGGAAGGGAGTACATGGCCTGGTGGTTACTGGCTCCTGGCGGAGGCCAGCGGCATGGCAGTACATCAGGCATTGCTGTAGGAGGGAGCGTGATGGACGTCGGCTTATGCCTCGATGTCATGTGGCACGTCATGCTCCCAAAGAAAAAACAGGGAAAATGCCCCGTGATTGCCTGAATGACGGTCACCGGTCTCCTGCAATCATGAAGCCTCGGATAGCCTGGATTGACCCCAGCAGCACCCAGGTCAATTGGCTGCGCCTACCGTTGCTTTCTCCCAGGAAGGGGGAAGACCCATCAGATGAAGGGATACATCAGGTTCCCCAGGGGACTGCAGTATGGAGTAGTGGTTGGTGAAAGAGGGGAGAGACGCCAGGGTGCACCTAGGTGACCCAAAGGAGAGGCCAGTCAGGGATTAACGGGGAGGTACAAACCAAAATTGTTTTTGGTCTGTGAAAGCCTGATCACAGGGGTAAAGCTTCAGGGGTGGGACGTTTTTTATTTTATGACAGCTCTCCTTTAAGAGTCATCTAGAAAAATCTCCATGTAAAAATATACAAAGAAAACTTTTAGTAAGATATCTAGAGATCTTATGCATATAAAATAAAAAGAAATCTTTAAACATAAAAAATAAAATACAGAACAAATGGGAAGAGGAAAGTGAAAAAAATGTATTAGAAATATATGGAAACAAATCTGGTATAATGCGAGCAAGTATTATAAATCATCTAAAAATAAATCAGTACAATTTAAAATATTATCTCGTGCCTATCTGATGCCACAAAGAATATTTAAGATAGAGAAATGACTCCAAATTGTTGGAGGAAATGTCCACAAAAATGAACATACTATTCATCACCTGTAGACATCTCTGAAACTAATACATTTGGGGGGACTGGGAAAATAGCAGTAGACATAGTGGGCAAAAATACTCTTTTTAATTTTGAACTATTCATACTTTTCTCAAAATTAAAACTTACAAAAAAGTATCAAAATTTGTTGTCACTTATAACTCTGACATCTAAACATATATTATGAGAGGCATGGAATTTTCCCATGTTTCCACTCTTTAATCATAATAGATGGAATAATAAATTAAGAGGTACAGTAAATGAAAATAAATTATTTATGAAGTTTGATAGTAAATATGGTCAGATGGTCAGGGATATATATCTTGGAAAGAAATCTTTGAAATCTTGCCACCACCACTAAGAATATGAATGTTAATGTTAGTTTCTGTGTTTTTTTTGTTTATTTCTGATGTATTTAAACTGTTAGGCCCAGATATTCAAACTGCGCCAGTTTGTGGCGCAAGCCTGTGCGCTGCTCAAAATAGTTGTGCTGGGGTGTGGCCAGGGCGATATTCAACAGAGTTGCGCTATGGTGCAACTGCTTTGAATATCGCCCCCTGGCCACCCCACTGTGCACGGTGCAGTGGAACTGTGCCAGCGCAAGTGGTCAGAGTGGAGCATTGAGATGCGGTGGCGCAAGTTCCATTGCGCCATGCACAGCACCTGCGATATTCAAAGGGTGACATGCAAATGGGGCCATAATTTATGCAAGGCACACAGGGGGCAATTTGCATCTGATTACGGCCCCATTTGCATGCCATTAGCATGCAGGTGCGCCGATCCCCAACAACTAGCGCCTGGCGCCCTGTCAGGCAGCAGCCGTCGGGGACCGACGCCCCCAGCAGCCTGATCGCAGGACGTCCCCTAAGGGACAATGAATGTCTCCTATCCCTGGTGGTCCAGTGGACCGCGATTAGCCCGATCGCGAGCATAACTGTATTCCCCTCAGTGGCCTGATCACGGGCAGAACTGTAACACCCCATTCATTTCACATATCTGGGACTGACTAGTGCGGTACTGGGCTGCACCCATTGGCTCATGCTCCTGAACCAATGGGCGTGCAACCATACCCGAGCTGTCAATCGGCGAAGCGGGCAGCAGGCGGGTGGGTGCTGCTGCCCGCCCGGCTGACGAGGAGGCGGGGTGGTGGGGCTCCGTGGGCGGGTGGGTTGGGGGTCCACTAGATCACCAGGGTTTTGGACTTGGGGGTGAGAGTGCCACCAGCGATGGGCTCCGTTCGGTCCACTGGACCACCAGGGATATTGGACTTGGGGATACAGATGCCCATGATTGGGCTAATGGGGGTGTTACAGTTATGCCCTTCGATCGAGACTGTCGAGGATACTGTTATGCCCATGTTCAGACTGCTGCGGTCCACTGGACCACCAGGGATATTGGACTTGGGGGATACTGATGCCCGCCAATTGGGGCATGGGGTGCTGCGCCAGGTGCCGTGGGGCGCAAGTGGGAGCCACCACAGGTGGCAGCTGCTGTGTTGTGCCCTGCAATGCAGCAGCTCACCTGTGGGTGGCCCTTGACTTGTTCTTTATGACTAGCTTTGTGCAGGTGCAGGTAGGGGTTGCATCTGCACATGCTCTGCACGGCCGGGCTGAATATCGGGCTGTGCAGTTTATCATGGAGCATGCCTCTACCTGTGCCTGCATACATCTGATCGCCCCAGCGCATCGGGATTTGAGTGGCGCACTTTTCTCTTTTAAATATCGCACCGGGGCACATCAGTCAGTTGTGCATGGCGCAACACTGTTGCGCCATACGCAACCCTTTTGAATATCTGGGCCTCAATTTATTATGCCACTGTTGTAGCACTCTATAACTTGATTTTATAATAGAAACACAGAAAATGATGGCAGGAGACCAAGGGCCAGATTTTCAAACCTCCAGGAATGCCACAAGCCCCCAGAGCGCCCTGCATATGACACATGGGGCTTACGGCATCCCCCTGCCAGCAACTGGGAGTTTCCAACCCTTGCACTAATCAACGCTCCTTAGGCCACAGTTTTGTGGTCTAGTGTGCACCACCCCAGGAGTCTAAGTACCGGTGCTTGCACCAGAAAATTGGCGCAAGCAACTGTAAACCATCAAAACTGTTGCAATTGCACCTGAGAATGGAAATTCAGGCACAGTTGTGGCAAAGACGGTTGACACACTGCGGAATTCAGAGTCCCATGGTGCAGGGCTGGACGCATGCCCTGCACCCCCTTTGGAAAATCCTGCCCCAAGGGTCCATCTAGTCTGCCCGTGAATTTCCAAGCCCTTCTACTGGTCCAGGAACCTAGTAATTAAGGTCTACTTTTAGCATTCTTTCCCCCTACATGTAAGAGTGTATGTTTTAACTGTAAGTATAAACCTATTCAATAAAATAAAATATTTAAAAAAATAAATAATCCAGCATTATTTTCCTCTGTAGAATTGATCCAACATACAGTACAATGAGGTTGCTCCCACTGTTTGTGAGTGCCACTGATTATAAGAATGGCAATGGACTGATTTTCATAGCTCTCTTTTGTGTTCTTGGAATCCCTTTTTAGTTTTTATTTAACTATTGCTTGCATTTTTAACTGTCTGGCTGGTACTTCCTCATCCATCAGCAGAAAAGGCAGTTTTGTGGTCTAGTGTGTGCCACCCCCGGAAGTCTAAGTACCGGTGCTTGCACCAGAACATTGGCACAAGCAACTGTAAACCATCAAAACTGTTGCAGTTGCACCTGAGAATGGAAATTCAGGCACAGTTGTGGCAAAGAGGGTTGACACCCTGCGGAATTCAGAGTCCCGTGGTACAGGGCTGGACGCATGCCCTGCACCCCCTTTGGAAAATCCTGCCCCAAGGGTCCATCTAGTCTGCCCGTGAATTTCCAAGCCCTTCTACTGGTCCAGGAACCTAGTAATTAAGGTATACTTTTAGCATCCTTTCTCCCTACATGTAAGAGTGTATGTTTTTACTGTAAGTATAAACCTATTCAATAAAATAAAATATTTAAAAAAATAAATAATCCAGCATTATTTTCCTCTGTAGAACTGATCCAACATACAGTACAACGAGGTTGCTCCCACTGTTTGTGAGTGCCACTGATTATCAGAACGGCAATGAACTGATTTTCAAAGCTTTCTTTTGTGTTCTTGGAATCCCTTTTGACTTCTTCTTTAACTATTGCTTGCGTTTTTAACTGTCTGGCTGATACTTCCTCAACCATCAGCAGAAATGACTAACTGTGTCATCCTTCCTGATTGAGCTGCTTGGCTTCACAGAGCCTATGGGTCATTCCAAAAATAAGACTTTCTTCAGCAGTTTCCTATGCACTGAATATACAGTATTTGAATGTGATATAGCAGCTGCATTCTAAATGTGTATGTTTGTTGTTTCAATTTAAACCTGTTACCTGTTCCTGCCACCCCTTCCCATCATTCCCCCCCCCCCAGCTCGCATCAGAAAACTCAACTGTGTTGTTCACTGTATTATCTACCTGGCAAAATAGTTTCAAATAAATAAATAGTTCAGTGGGCAGTGTTGCTCCAAGGTTATGGAGTGTCCTACTGCATTTCTTAAACAATATGACATGACTAGGGGGCTGGATTAACAGTCTGCTAATCATGCCTAGGGGCATAATCATGCCCCTAGAATAAACACACTGTTAATCTGACCTCTGTGCCTTATTGCTATTATAACAAACTCTGGCCAGAGCCAATAGGGCTGCAGGTGAGGAATTTGGGGTAAAAATATGAAAAATGTGTTTTTTAATAATTTTATACCAAATTTTTAATATAGCCTTGTTAAGACGCTGCCTCATGAAGAAGGGCAGAGAAAATGTTCAACTGCTGGCCTAAAGGTGATTTTGTGCAAGGACTGCGAAATCAACTTTCAGAATACAAAAGCACATTTTGGGCTGAAGTTGGAAAATGATAGCTGTCACATTCATGAGGTACTGTAAAGAAATGGCTGTGTCATAAATTTGGGGTAAAAATATTGAAAATTATCAAAGTTATGAGCTTGTGCTCACAAAATTGAATGTAGTCTCATAACTTTATTGTTTTTTACATATTTTTACACCAGCTTTTCAACATAGCCTTCTTATTACCCCACCTCATGAACAACGGCAGAGAAAAATTTCAACTCCTGCCTGAAAGGTGGTTTCATGATTTGTGCTGCGAATTCACCTTTCGGGATGTAAAATATCATTTTGGCCAGGATTTATAAAATGACAGCTGTCACTTTCATGAGCTGCTGTAACAATATGGCTATGTTATAAGTTTAGGTTAAAAATATTGGAAAATGAACAAAGTAACAAGCCTGCATCACAAAATTTAATGTAAGCTCATAACTTCATTTTTTGAAATATTTTTACACCAAATTTTCAACATAGCCTTTTATGACCCCACCTCATGAACAAAAACAGAGAAAATGTTCAACTCCTGCCTGAAAGGTAATTTTGTGCTGGAACCGTGAAATGGCCTTTTGGGACAAATCTTCCTAATGACAGACGACAGTTGTTTTGTGCAATCCAGAACCCCAATTGTAGGCAGAGGGTGGTCAGGTGCACAAATGGCAGGGATTTAAATCATCTATTTTGGCTGCCATTACCACTGTTAGCTATTTCCATGTGCACTCTCTTTCATGCTTTATTTCTCTGGAGCATTTTTCAGATTTTAACCCAAAAAGAAGCATATGGATATTTAAATACTTCTTTATTAATAACAATTTTTATGTCAGGGCACTTTGAACTATTACAACTAGAAGACTGATTGTATTCTCCATTAACAACCAGCTTAAGTCACAGTAACCCTTTAGGGCCAGATATTCAAAGCTTTGTGCAGGGTGCAAACCGTTTGCACAGGTTTAGCACTGGTTTAGCGTGTGTCTGCTATATTCAAAAGGCCAAATAGTGCGCTCAAACTGCATTAGCGCTGGGCAAAAACATAATGTATGCAAGGAGCAAACTGAGGGGGCGTGTCGCCACAGTGTTATATTCAGCGAATAGCACCACGCGCAGGGGTTTTGCGTCATATAGCACAAAAGTTTGCGCAGTGCAAATTACTGCTCAGAAAAAGGTAGTCTTAACCCTGGGCAAAGCAGCTTTGTGTGACATTGTGGCTTACTGCAGCATTAGTGCGGCTTTTGCACAGCTTTGTGCAACCCTAACCAATATGTATGATGCATAGAAAAAAACAGACATCCCTATGATGCCATTATCTGCCACCAGTCCCAGCCATGCCAGGCAATAAGTGGTGACCTAGCTCCCAGTGGACACCATGGCAGTGCAGTCATACAGCACACACCTGCAGACCACCTTTCAGTGGACACCAACAGATGCTAGCACACATGCAGAACTGTGGGCATGGAGGGTGTTGAGGGAAGGGTGTACAAGTGACCAGGCTACACCATGGATTGGATGCGGCCACAAGGCTGGGACAAGCCATGCTATACATATGTGCCAGTGCTGGGAATACTCCAACAACAGTGTGCTTATCGGATCGTATGTGCCCCCTCCAGCCACATACTGCACATCTGTACAGATGCCACAGCATGCAGAACCACTGTGAAGATGTCACTGTGAGCATCCCATGCCAGTGGTGCAGCATCTGTGGGTGGCACAACAGCAGAACAATAATGTCCACTGTCAGTGAACACCTGCAAGTTGGGCCTGTCACTCTGTACAGTGCAGTAGTCATCACTGCCCTACACACCATAGGCATGGCTGTATCTCCCAACCTACTGGCCCCCTTGCTACTGTAGTGTCTGCTGGGTACTGTAGCATGACCTACAGTGTGACAGTTGCATGCAGCACCACCAAATATGCCTGTGCTGTGTAGTCCCCTGGGGCACAATTTGCTATGCTGTACTGCACTAATGTAGCCTGCAGCTACCACCATGCACTCCCTGACAGACATACAGGTGGAGCTGTGAAAGTCTCAGTCAGCCCCTGTACTTCCAGATGGATCTACTGATGGAGCTGTGGGGCCCTGCAGTAACGCTGGGCAAACTACATGCAAATCAGGGCATAATGAGTTGCAAATGTGGCTGTTTGCACACTGACTGGATACGTAGGCTCATTTGCATGTCACTTTTGAATATGGCAGATTTTTGCCCCAGGCAAACATGTTAGCAACAGGCAAACGACTTAACGCCATGCTATACCTGCGCAAATGGCTGTGCGCCGCACAACCGTCACGGCATCATTTTTCATTTCTGCTTACTGTACATTCACATGCACTGATGCATGCAGCTCTACTGATGCCACTCTGTTGCTGGCATACACTTTGGACACATATTCCACCTCTACGGTCCTTCTAGCTGCTGTGCACTGTGTTGCTGTTGTGGTTTGCACTTCCTGGTTGCTGTATTCAGAGCTGTCTTATTCCAGGGCTAAGTTGGCCCTGCACTCCTAGCCCAGTTTGCTTGGCTTCCTTTGCATGCTATATTCAGCAGCTGTTTGCCCCAGGTTATTCCTTTTGAATATAGCAGGCTTTTGTGTCCATGCCAAGTTTGCCCACTGGGCAGGGCTAATTTAGCCCCAGGGCAAAGTTTTGAATATCTGGCCCCAAGTCTCTTACTTTACCCGGACCACTCTTTTCCTCCCCGGGTCTCCATTTTTTCTTGGCTCAACTGCCTACAGCCACTGACAGTTTTAACTGCAGAAACCTTCTGTGACCAACCTTTCTTTCCCTTTGCTTGCTTTTTTCCAGCTTTTGCCAACCATCTGCACACATTTACCAAAACCATTGTGTCTTTTCGAAGCCCCACATGAAGGGTTTTTAACTTTACACTCATTTCTTTCTGCTTCTCACAGCCCAGTCATCCTTCCCTAATGACAGTTCAATTGTTCATAAGGTAGGGTCCCAAAGAAGGCATGTTGAAAATTTGGGCCAAAAATATGCAAAAATGCATGAGTTACACCACTAAGTTCAAAACCCCATTGAAATACATTAAAACATATACCAATTTCTTCAGTTCATGGTCCAGCATTGAAGAGTGAAGACATGTCTGTGGTCCAGATAGGATTATGGTGTTGGACCCCCGATGGGTAAGAAGGGCATGGGGGATGCAGGGTGGTGAGTGCTGAGGGCAGGGAATTGGGTGGGGAGGCATATAAAGCCCTAGACGGCTTGGGCCCTGACTAGTTGAAAGAGCTTCTAGTTCCTTACCTTCTGGAGCGATCGTTCCACTCAGTCAACGAGGGGTTGCTAGACATTCCAAGAGTAGCTTTAAAATCTTCTGGCACCCGAGTTTTTGTGTTCGTGGCGCCGACCCTCTGGAATTCTCTACCCCGTTGGATTAGAGAGTGCATGACTGTGGGGGGTTTTAAACAAGGATTGAAGTCTTTCCTATGGAAAAAGGCATATGGGGATGGTATTGACATGGACTGATATTATTGACTTCAGTGTTTTTATGATGTTTTATTATGATGTTATTTTAAATGTACTGCGCCTTGATTTCTGAAAGGCGCAATATAAATAAAGATTATTATTATTATTATTAATAGGCCAAAAGACCTTGATGAACGGTTTTCTTTTTACAGGTTAAAAAGCAAAAAACAGAGGATTCTCAATCATGACACTAGGGGCTCAGGCACCCCCAGCGTCACTGTTGTGTTTCTGGTAGGATGTGGGGTGATGGGTATTTAGAGGGAAAGTCGGGTGGGGGGAAGGAAAAAAAAGGTTACCCAGAACACAATCATGACACTGGGGGATTGAGCTCCCCCAGTGTCATTATAATGTTTATGACCACGATAGCGATATTGGGGGATTGGACACCCCCAGTGTCATTGTAATGTTTCTAGGAGGGTGTGGGTGGTGGGTGCTGAGAAGGAGGGAGGATCGGGTGGGGGAATATGAATAATTGAAAAAAGGAATGGAATTCAGTGGTTCTGGTCATAATCATGACATGGGGGATATGAATAATTAAAAAAAAGAAATCGGCGGTCACAGCAGAATACGGCACAGTCAGTCATGACCAAGATGGTCACACAGTGCTGCGCATGTGCCAGTGGTTACGCATGCACAATACAGTTAGGTAGCCATCATGGACACCGCAGAGTGTGCCGTGTTCTGCTGTGACCACCCACAGACAAAAAAAATTGTGCGGTGCAACTCCCGTTGCTGACAGTGAGCAGAGTGCTTCACGATGGTGGAGGAGACTGTGTTCAAACTCTAATAAGTTTGGTCACAAGGAATGCACTGCTTGCCTTTTCCACAGCAAGCGGTCTGCAGTGCTCTGCCCACTGCAGCCCTAAAAAGCAGTGTCTGTAAAAATATGTACCTGTTAGAGAAAGATATTCTTTGCATATTTTGCTCTGATTTCAGCATGAAATAACCCCTCCAAAGTAGACTTAATCCTCAAGTGAGATTCAGTGGCCTCTTTCCAAACAGATGCAGTCTGTGCTGAGAAAGGCTAGCTCTGTTAGCTCTACAGTCAGAAAAGTCTCATTCATGGTGTCATTGTGGTGTCATGGCAATGTGAGATTTACTGTATGTATTTAGTGTGGGTCTATTCATGTCAGTGGTGCTTTATGAGCATAATCCTAAACAGTAACTATTTACCATAGTAATATAAGAGCGAGCACTTTGTTACTATAGTGACCATGGCATGCTTATGATGGAGTTGTGCTTACACGTAATGACATAGAGTATGTTTATATACTGACTTGGGCTGCTAGGAATTTGTCCCAGTTGTTAAAAACATGGACAGAGGTGATTTGTTGTGTGTTATTTTACTGTTTTGCATGGTTCACAGAGTAATCAGAGAGATCATGCAGATGTATATTCAGTAAAGATCCATCGTCATGGCTACCCATACACAACCCATGTACTTACACTGCAGACCATGGCTCACTGCTTGCTTACTTTTTAAAAACTCTAATGTTATTATATGCTTGTGTTCTAAATGCTCTTTTAGACACAGTAATACAGAACTCACCTGCATAAATGTAAAAACATTTTTAAATTAAAAATGGCATTGAAACGGATGGCCAAAGCTGTTTCTCTTTCCACACAATAGTAGTGCTAATGATGGCTTTTAGCTTGGCAAATAGAATTCTAATAAGATTAGAACTTTTTTATTATAATCAATAATCTTCTGATGAGGCTGTATATGAATATCAGTTAAAGATTAATGTAAGGCTGATAAGATCTTACCCTACCAGAAGGCTGTATTTCAGAGCCCCACTTTGTTACACATGTTTATTGGACTCCCATAGGTATATCTATTATTGAATAGGAATGTTATCTCTTATAGTTCAGAAGAGAGGACTGCAAAGTGAAGGTGGGTGGTTTTGTCAGCCCAAACTGCACTAGACAATGTTCCTATTCAGCTGGAGCCATCCAAGAAGAGCCCTTTAAAATATTATAAATGGTAAGTTAATTATTTAAATAATACAAGCTGAGAAATAAATGCTAGAAGCAATCCCTGTCTTACATAGCACTTAATAGAAGAGTAACTTTAAGTAAACAAAATCAATCACAGATACAGCTTTGTAGCGATGTGTCAAAAGCAGTCTATGAGAAGAATGGATGAGATAGGCACAACAGTGACAGAGTAGCACCAGGTACCCATTGAATAGATTTCTTTTTCCATGTGCTTTTAGAAGCTGTTTAGTTATGTAACATTATTGCAAACCCATTTAGATGAGCCTGAGTTAGATATTTACAGTAGCAATGCATGGATAACAAGCCTTTTCACCTTACTAAGGGTTAGGGACCCAGATCTAATAGTTCACCGTGATATGATCACTGGGCTTGTGCTATGAGTCTGTCTGAATTGTTGGGAACCAAAAATCTCTGAAAACTTTATCTAAAACGTGGAAAATTGATGGACCAGTCTTTTTGAGAGGTATTTTAGAGGTGTACAACAGCGGTGTGCACTGGAACTAACCTCACTGATAATTAACAGCCAACTTCTGCATCACATTTGTTAAAACTGTCCAGTGATTCTAAGAAGAATTAGCACTGATATAGAACTTTTCATACATTTTGTATCTCAAAGTACACTATAAGCAGTTGAAGACTGGTAGGGAAGTGACCGTAAATGTGTAGTGACAGCCAATTCACACATCAATGCCCACACACAGCTTTGGACAATTGCATAAACCAGTTTTATGGGAAGGGGAATGGTGGCCAGGACACCAGGGAAATTCTCCTACTCTTCCTGCAGGAGGCCACGCTGACTTCCTGTTGGCAGGATGGAGGAGTTGGAGGAGGAATGTGCAATGGAGTCCAGGGTGGAGGAGTCCGCTTTCCTCCCCACCCAGAGTAATGTGGAAGCCTCGTTGGAGGGGATTACTAAGAAGATCTATGGACTTGCAGCAGGTGGAAAACTAGATTCTGCCATAGCACTAGCAGAATGGAGTCTGAATCCAGGTTAGCCCCTGGATATGGATGAAGAAGATTGTAGAGTGGCAGAGCAGTGTTTAGATTCAGACTTTGCAAAAAAGAAACAACTTCTGCAAATGATTGCAGAACAAGAGAAAAAATGTCTAGAGCAAAAACAGCTTTTGAGAGCACAGACTGTCACGTCTCCATGACTCAGGGGTGCTGGTGACATGGAAAGGGGGAAAGTCAAGAGAATGCAACAAGCTCCCCTAGTTTGTCAAAATGTGTCAGAGTAGTGCAAAAAGCAGTCTGGAAGTGGCAGTAGTAAAAATGGCACAGACCAAAAAGGAAACAGTAAAACCGAGTATCTGTACTTTTTAGACTGCCCAGTGGAAGAAAGATTAAAGCAAGCAGGTTGGGAGAAAAAAGCAGGAGCAAAAGTTTGGACTGTGGCCTCGATCCCATGTATGGATGCTTCAGATGTGAATATGCAGACTGACCATGAAGGAAGGAGTGCTAACACAGGTGAGAGCCCTTTACACTTACTGGTGTCTTTGGTAATGACGGACTCTCCAGTGACTCCTAGAAGCACAGAAAGCTCCCGAATCAGACAGTGACTTGGCAGGTTATGCTGCTAACCATAGAAAAACTAGCCCTGTTAATGACGAAACTACTACCATTCCAAAAATTGTTCTTCTCTCTACATCGGATCACCAGAACAAGATGGCCAAATCTAGGCCGATGGTTTCCATGAGAACAGTAGTCAGTCTTAATACATCCCAGAATTGTAAAGTAACTAAGAAAGGAGCTAGCAGGACCACTGACAGCCTTGCTCAACAAATCATTAGAAACAAATGTGGTTCTGGCAGACTGGAAGAGGGTGAATGGTGTCCCTCTCCATAAGAGTGTGAACAAGGAGGAGGCAGGTAACTATAGGCTAGTCAGCCTAACTTCAGTGTAGGAAAATTGATGGAATCATTGCTCAAGGAAAGGATTGTGACATACCTTGAATCCAGCAGACAGCAGGATCTGAGACAACATGGTTTCACAGCAGACAGGTCTTGCTGAACAAAGCTGATAGATCTCTTTGGGTGACAAGGGAGTTTGATCAAGGAGGGGCGGTAGATGTGGCCTACCTGGATTTTAGCAAGATCTTTTATACCATCCCGCATAAAAGGCTAATAAATAAATTGAGCAGCCTGGGAGTTGGATTCAGGGTGGTTAACTGAGTTAGAAATTGGCTGAACGGTAGGACACAAAGGGTGGTAGTGAATTGAGTTTAGTCTGTAGAAAGGGTGATGACCAGTGGGGTGCCTCAGGGATTGGTGCTAGGCCAATTCCTCTTTAATGTCTTCATAAGCAATATTGCAGAGGAGCTGGAGGGGAAGGTGTGCCTCTTTGCAGACAACACAAAGATCTGCAGTAGGGTAGACACACTGGGAGGGATGGAAAGAATGAAAAGGGATCTGGGAAGCTGGAGGATTGGTCAAATGTATGGCAGCTGAGATTCAATGCAAAGAAGTGCAAAACTGAGCAGATTAGGTGGGCCAAAGGCCCTTACCTGCTCTAAGTATCTATGTACAATTTTGCACTTAGGTCATGGGAACCCAAGAGAGGAGTACTCAGTGAGGGGGGGGGTACTGTAAGCCACCAAACAGGAGAGGGATCTAGGAATAATTATATCTGAGAACCTAAAGGTGGCCAGACAGTGTGAGAAGGTGGTTAGAAGGGCCAGTGGGATGCTGAGGTACATAGGGAGAGGCATCACAGGCAGAAAAAAGGAGGTGGTATTTCCACTATACAGATCAGTAGTGAGACCTCATCTGTAGTACAGTGTCCAGTTTTGGAGGCTGCATATCAGGAAGGACATAGACAGAGAGGAGTCAGTCCAAAGAAGGGCTACAAAATGGTACAGGGGTTGCACCAGAAGTCATATGAGGAGAGGCTGAAAGACCTCAATATGTATTCTCTATAGATGTGAAGAGAGAGGGGGACATGATAGAGATGTATACATACCTTAAAGGGATCAATAAGGTACAGGAGGGTAGCGTCTTTAAGAAAAGAAGATGGACAAGAACTAGAGACATTAAATTAAGTTGGAGGGGAGAAGAAGCAAGGGGTAATGTGAGGAAGTATTTATTTACAGAGAGGGTGGGGAATGCTTGGAACAGCCTCCCCAAAGGGGTGGTGGGGCAAAAATGGTGGACGAATTCAAAAATGCATGACACACACACAAGGGAACCCTAGAAAAAGGGAAGAGTAGGAAAACCGCAGATCAGCTACAGTCTGCAGCATATGTAAAAGGTAGAAAAATGGGCAGACTACATGGGCCACGCGCGGTCCTTATCTGCTGACAAATTCTATGTATCTATGCATCTATGTATCATGTTCTATACCAGGAAGGCAGATTAATGATACACTTCTAATTTATTTACTCCACATAAAACCCTTTAGGCAGGGCCTGTTTACAAAGGGTTAAGTGCAAGAGTCAACAGGAAAAGTAACGGGTGAAATACAGTACAAATCAATGCAACCCTGAGGCAGGGCAATACTTACAATGCTTTAGACAAAGACATGCTGTACATTATGATTCACATACTTGTTACCTACTGTGACACTGGGACAGCTGGTTCTGATCACTGTATCATTTTTTGTAATATAAAAATGGGTTATGGACTGTCTCACTTGAGAAATGCTGAAACAGCATGTGAGATCACACACACACACACACAGGTTTTAGATACAAGGTGTTATCTGGAAGGCCAGGAGCTAATTACAGACTTAAACTAAGTTAATTATAGCTGT
Organism: Neoceratodus forsteri; assembly: GCA_016271365.2. Classification (NCBI taxonomy): domain Eukaryota; kingdom Metazoa; phylum Chordata; order Ceratodontiformes; family Ceratodontidae; genus Neoceratodus; species Neoceratodus forsteri. The sequence goes on along the minus strand of CM057455.1, from coordinate 757,030,123 downwards.
AGTTGCTAAGAGGGAAAATGATAAACTTTTATAACGCTTAGAGGAAAAAGAGCAGGTTTTGACATTTTAGTGCGAAGTCATAAAAGATGCTTTGATGTCCTGGAAAGGGGAAACTGATCATAAGATCAAAGAAATGTCATTTGAAAAAGAAAATGAGTTTTGCTGAGGATTATAGAATTTAATACTTTGAAAAGACATCCTGTTTTTGTATAGATATATTTTTTATACATATTCTGACAAGGAGGAGTAAGGTGACCTCATGCAAAGGCTATTCAATGTTTGCATTAATTTGGGAAGGTTTCAGGTTCAAAAATAACTATCAGCAAAAGTAAAGGGATGCAGGTAGGTCCGGAAAGAGGCCTAATAAAATATATAAGCAGTATTATTGTGGAAGAGGAGTTATTAGGAAATATGGCAGAAATAAACTGGCAGGAGAAATTGACTATTGCCGAAGCTAAAGTGGAAAGATGGGAAACGTGGCCTCTGTCTAAACAAAAGAGGGTTTTTCTGTGCAGATCTTTTATACTCTCTATATTTGTGTACTTGAGCATGGTGTTTCTGTTGCCTGCAAAACTGGAAGCAAGAGTTTATAATATATTCTTTTGTTTAATTTGGGGCAAAGGGTTGAACCCAGTTAAAAGGAATAAAACACATTATTCAGTAAAGGAAGGGGGTTTATTGATGGTTGACCCTATAATTTTCTTTTTCTGTAATTTTATATTTTTGAATCTGCGACCTGTACTTTTGCAGAACCAGAAAAACTGGATACATTCTTTTCAGCATAGCTGTGCTTTATTTTTTGAGAAATGGGTAAATAACTCTATAAAATCATTTAGAGGGGTCTCTGATCACATGATGGGATGTTCTGCGAATTGTTTTAAAAAAAATCAAGCAGTGGAATCTATAGAACTCTACAGTACAAACTGACTAAAAAAAGAACATACTGTATATGAATATATTCATACTGTATTTTTGCAGAGATATCAGTATTTGACTGTAGTCCCAGAATTTCAATGTACTGGTTAACGGAACAGTTATTGGAAGTGGAACCCAGACTATTACGGAAAATGTGGGATGCCGTGTGACTGGGATGTCATGGAAATATTAATGAAAGTATTGAAGACAGGTATTGTCTTAGACAAGGGTGTATTAACCAATGTTTTTCAATGCTCATAAACTGTTCCCTTTTAGGATAAGTTAGGGACAGATTGGAAAGAAACACTATTTGGTTCACTGAATTATGATACCTTAATTTATGGGGAAATCATTAGGAAGTAGAAGAAATTTTATCCTGGCACATCACATGTGATTTCTGCATGTATAAAATGGTGTATTTGGCAAGCAAGATGTCAAATCTTTTTACGACATCAAGATACACTGTTATCAGGGCTGAGAGAAAAGATTAACAATGAATGTATGATTGTTTTTGAAAGAGATATGAAAATATTTTCTCTGTCTGTTTTCAGAATCTTGGAAATCAGTGAATTGGATGCCTCCATGAGATAGAAGAAGATTTCACTGGAAAATTTATTCTGCTTGCAAAACAAAAGATCTAAATGTTGAAACAATTTAAGTTTCTTTTCTTTTCTTTTTCATTTTTGTTTTGATATTAATTGCTGTGAACAAGTCTTGTGTTTTTTTTCCTGTGTTTCCTTACATGTGTATTTGAGTTTTGAACTTTATAGTGAATTTTTTTTGTATGATTTCCTTTTGTATGATTACGTTTTGTGTTCTTAATAAAAAAAATTCCCCTACTCTTACAACAAGTACATTGGTTTCTTTTACTTCCTCCTGGAGATCCATGAGGATAGCGCACAAGATGGGTAGAAGGGGCTTCAGGTTTAATGTTTCACCCAAAGGATGGCATACCCCTGCAATACATAATCCCCACAGTACTGAATTTGGGTGCCAGTTTTCATAATATGAGCATAGTCCCTGTTGTGAATAAGTTTCATTCTGAGAAGGTTAAAAATAATGCTTAATTAACTAATTCAATATTAATCAAAGTACCAATTATATTAAAGGTGCTAGCTCAATATTAATCAAAGTACCAATGATTTTAAAGGTGCTAGCTCAATATTAATCAAAGTATCAATGATTTTAAAGGTGCTAGCTCAATATTAATCAAAGTACCAATGATATTAAAGGTGCCAAATAAGGTCTGTAAAGTGTGAAACAAATATGTACTAAAATACAATATACTGTACCTGGAATCAAACCAGCAAGTGCTTTCCATCTTACAAAAGAAGTTGAAAAAAAAGTCTACCTGAATTTAAACCACTGATCATTTGCCTGCTTAGTGAACATCCATTCAGTGTGCTACTGCACCGCATGCAAGTGAGTTGCAGTCCCACTGGTGTAGATGTTAAGTCACAACCTGCAAAACAGGAGAATGGGGACCTAATCCCAGTGGGCAATTTACTTTAACAAACTAATGGTTCCTAGCTAATTGCACTGCTCATAAAATTTATTATTCCACTCCACACCACCATGAATCACCACTAAAATAAGTTTCTGTCTTACAAAAAAAATGTGTTTCTTTACATCCCTGCCAGGATTTGAACCACTGATCTTTTGCCTGTGACTTAAACACACATTCAGTGTGCAAATGAGCTTCAGAAACTGCAATTTACACACCTGCAATTCATTAGCACACATTCAGCATGCCATTGAGCTGCAGGTACATAAGTTGTAGTTCCTCTAGTATAGAGGTATGTCACAACCTGCAAAACAAGTGACTAGGGGGTCTAATCCTAGCATGTGATATACCATCACAAATTGCTGTTCTTAGCTAAATGTACTTTTCATATAAATTACTTACAGTTCCACACCACCATGAATCACCACTCAATTGAGTTTCCATTCTACAAAAAAATTGAAAAAAAAAACACTTTAAGTCCCTGTTCGGATGTGAACCACTGATCCTTTGCCTACTAAGCAAACACACATTCAGTGTGCCACTGAACTGCAGGCAAGTGAGTCACAGTTCCTATAGTATAGGAGTTATGTCACACCTGCAAAACAGGCAACTGAGGATCTAATCCCAGTGGGGCAATTTACCTTCAGATATTGTTGCTGTTAGCTAAATTTACTTCTCATATTATTTACTATTCCACTGCACACCACCATAAATTGCTACTTGACTGAGTTTCCATTTTAGAAAAAAAGTTGAAAAAAATGTTTATGGCCCTTCCAGGTTTCAAACTTTGACTACCTCAATTTAAACCACTGATCCTTTGCTTGCTCAATGAACACACGTTTAATGTGCCACTGAGCTTCAGGTAAGGGAATTGCATTCCCTATGGTGTAGAGATTATGTCACAACCTGCAAAACAGGTAACTGGGGGTCTAATCCCAACAGGTGATTTACCTTCACAAACAGATGACGTTCTGGTGGAGGCCATCCACAAAATGGCAGCCAAAGGGGAACTACTACTAATGGGAGATTTCAGCCTTCCAGATGCAGATTGGAGCACTCAGACTGCACATATAGCAAGCAGCAGGAACTTCGTGACCACCCTGAAAGGGGCAAACTTAAGGCAGCTAGTTGTAGAACCCACCCAGGAGGGGGCTATACTGGACTTGGTGCTGACCAACAGGAACAGGATCACAGATGTTGAGGTGGGCAGTCCACTTGGTTCCAATGATCACAGGACAGTATGGTTTCCTGTAACTACAGTGGTAGAGGAAAGTCAATCAAGGATTAGGGTTCTGGATTTCAGGCAGGCCAACTTTAAGGAAATGGGAGGACAGCTTTAAGTGTCCTAGCAGCAGAAGGTACAGGGGGAGATGTGGAGGAACAGTGGTCTAGAATGCACAGTAAGAGTAAAAGAAATGGCCACTATGGTTCTCGAAGGTAGTGGCCAAGAAAGTAAGGGAAAAAAGAAAGGCCTTTAGGAAATACAAAGAGACTCAAAAGGATGAGGACAGGGAGAAGTATCAGAAGGGTTAAGGCACAGACAGAGGAAGGTATAGCACAGGCTATTAAGAAAGGAGACAAAACCTTCTTCAGGTACATTAGTGAGAGGAAAAAGACCAGAAATAGTATTGATTTGGCTGAAGAAGGAAGGAGGAGGGTGGGTGGAAGATGACCTAGAAATGGCTGAGATACTGAACAAATACTTTTGCTCAGTGTTCACCAGGGAAGGGGAGAGTGAGGGACCAAAACTCATTAGGAGGGGTAGTCAGGGGAAAGACATTGACACCAGCCCATTCACTGTGGAAAGAGTCCTAGAGGAACTCGGGAAAATAAAAACAGACAAAGCAATGGGGCTAGATGGGATTCACCCCAGAGTATTAAAGGAACTCAGGGACATACTGGCAGGTCCACTGACTGACCTTTTCAACTCATCTCTAGAGACAGGGGAGATACCTGAAGAGTGGAGGAGGGCAGAGGTGGTCCCCCTCCACAAGAGTGGCAGCAGGGAGGAGACAGACAATTACAGACCTGTAAGCCTGACCTCAGTAGTGGGGAAGCTAATGGAGTCCCTACTTAAGGAGAGGATTGTGAAGTTTCTGGAGACTAGCAGGGCACAGGATCCAAGGCAGCATGGATTCTCAGTGGGAAGGTCCTGTCACTGTCAGACAAATCTAATTGATTTATTTGACTGGGTGACCAGGGTGGTAGATCAGGGAGGGGTGGTGGATGTGGCCTACCTGGATTTCAACAAGGCCTTCAACACCGTCCCACATGGGAGATTGCTAAACAAATTGAGAAACCTGGGAGTGGGCCCTATGGTAGTAAAATGAGTTGAGAACTGGCTAAGGGACAGGACTCAGAGGGTGATAGTAAATGGCATGAAATCAGAAGAGAAGGACGTGACCAGTGGGGTGCCACAGGGATTGGTTCTGGGACCAATCCTGTTCAACGTCTTCATTAGTGACATTGTAAAGCATCTGGATGGAAAGATATGCCTGCTCGTGGATGACACCAAGATCTGCAACAGAGTTGACACACCGGAAAGGGCAGAAAGAATGAGAAAGGACCTACGCTTATTGGAAGAATGGTCAGGTGTATGGCAGTTGAGTTTCAATGCTAAAAAGTGCAAACTAGTGCACCTGGGTCACAGAAATCCAAGAGAGGAGAACAGGATGTGGGGGCAAGGGTTCTGGCCACCACAAAGCAAGAGAGAGACATGGTGATCATCATATCAGACAACCTAAAGGTGAACAAGCAGTGCTAAAAAGTGGTGGGGAAAGTAAACAGAATGCTGGGATGCATAGGTAGGGACATAACCAGCAGAAAGAAAGAGGTGGTGATGCCACTGTACAGTTCACTGGTAAGGCCTCACCTGGAGTACTGTGTCCAGTTCTGGAGACCACATCTCAGGAAGGACTTAGACAGGATGGTGGCAGTCCAGAGAAGGGCAACAAAAATGGTACATGGGCTGCACCAGAAGCTGTATGAGGAAAGACTCAGGGACCTTAATATCTATTTATTGGAGGAGAGGACGGAGAGTGGGGATATGATAGAGACATTCAAGTACCTTAGGGGTATAAACAGGGTACAGGAGGGAAGCATATTTCAGAGGAAGCATTGCAGAAGGACAAGGGGACATGATATGAGGCTGGAGGAAGGGAGGTTCAGGGGGAATGTCAGGAAGTACTTTTTCACAGAAAAGGTGGTGGATCAATGGAACAGCCTTCCAGCGGAGGTGGTGGGGGCTAAAACAATACGGGAGTTCAAGAGCACATGGAATAGACATAGTAGTACCCTGGAGATGGGCAGCGAAGTTGTGCCGCAGATCAAATAGGATTTGGGATGTCAACACTGAGCAGGAAAATGGGCAAACTAGGTGGGTCATATGGTCCTCATCTGCTGTCAGATTCTATGTTTCTATGTAATTGTTGTTCTTAGCTAAATTTACTTCTCATGTAATTTACTGTTCCAACTCCAAACCACCACGAAACAGCACTTAAGTGGGTTTCCATCATACAAAAAAGTTTGAGTTCCTGCCAGGATTTGAACCACTGATCTATTGCTGCTAAACAAACACATACTCAGTGTACCACTGAGCTACAGGTAAGTGAATTGCAATTCCTATGATGTAGAGGTTATGTCACAGCCTGTAACACGGGTGACTCACATTGTATTCAAACCTAGTCAAGCCTCAGTCAGGACTAATCTAATTGACTACAACATACTACAGAACTAAATTTGCTATTTAGCTCTGCTGAAACTCTTCACTACATCAGCAATGACATTAAAAAGCATAGGTCTGAAATCCTAAGCCCAGAAATAAAAGCCATATGACTGATATCATCAGACATCATGCAGCTGAATCACACACACTGAATGTGACCTTAAACTTGACTAAATGCACAAAAGAATATGTATAACCACAGTAGTTGGCACCTGAAAAATGACATTCAGACCTGGATTGTCTCTCAAAAGCTTGGCATTTAATATTTAACTTTGGGTTTTGGGTCGTGCCTGAAAATAGGCAGGTCTGTTGCCTAGCGCACTTACCCGGTTACCAAAAGCTAATAAATAAACTTCATTTCATCATTTCATGGAACTGTTCCTATTATTGACAATGTAAGATGAAGAACATTGGATCAGTACATTTTCCCCAAATCCCCAGAAGTGATCTAATGTAGTTTCATTAATGAATGATGCTACTTTCTGCCCCTTTCTCCAGGACAACAGAAAATGAGATGATTGGGAGGGCTAGCCTTGTCTTAAATAATAAAGAAAAAATACATAAATGACTGAGTTCATGCTGTATTAGGGGCTCCTGTTTTTCCAGACTCTCTTCAGACATTTTTATGGAACAAAATATAAAGCAGTGCTGGTAAACCTTATATGTAAGCCAGAGCAATTACTAGCTAGCACAACAAATCATAACAAAGAAAAATGTTGATAAATACCATCATTTCAAAAACTCATCAAGTTGTATAGTTGTAAAACAAAGAAAATATGCTTGTTCAGCTGAATTCAATGTTTATCCAAATGCCATTCATCCTGAATTGACTGTGTTATTGTTGGGGCCACACGATGATGCTGATTTGATTTGCCGACAGATCTTTTAAGTGCTTATCAAAGTGACGGGCAGCAGTTCCTGAAAATGTAGCACTTTTTTCTAGTTTTCCCCTGGGCTAGGAAACTGCAGAATAAAACAGGGATGCCAGCAAACTCCATTCTTATACCCTGTCAAATTTAATGTTTACCACTAGACACACGCACCCCCTGCCGTCAGCACTATAACTCATATCTACTAGAGCTGCTCCTCTGTACATGATCTATACTCCCTTCAACCACATAATACTACTAGATGCATATTCTGCTAAATATTATTAATTTACTTTTGCTGCCAAACTCTGCAACTCCATGTTTACTATTGTTTCTCCTTAAACACCCCCTCGTGAATTCATCAAGTTGTGCAGTTTCACTGCTATTTATGTTTTGCACTTGTCAGCAGGTAAGCAGATATTTTTCACAGAGTGTCCTTCTGAAAACTCAAAGTGCTTTAGCAAGTTCTGCAGGATACAATATCAAAAATCAATTTGCAGCGGCAGTCTACAATTACTGCAGTAAAAAAATAGCTGAATTTCAACAAGTTATACAATCAACAAACATTAACATAAGAACATAAAAATGGTGTCAGCAGATGGGGACTATTTGATACATACGAACATACGAAGAAGCCGGCAGAAGGCCATTTGGTCTATCAAGTCTGCTCGTATTGCAGGGTCCACAGCTTGAGCTAATGTCCCAGCCATCCCTCCCTGCTCCCCCCATCCTCCCTACCCATGATCCTTACTTTCCCCCATGCCTATCCCAGCCTCTCTTAAAGCTGCCCACTGTCTTCAACGAAATGACCTCTAATGGCAATGCATTCCAAGTGTCTACCACCCTCTCTGTAAAGAAGTGCTTCCTGACCTCCCTCCTAAACCTCCCACTCTCCAGCTTAAGACAGTGCCCCATAGTGTTATGATTGCCACTCAGCTTAAACAGACTCCCCATCAACCTTTTTTATCCCTTTCAAGTACTTGAAGGTCCCAATCATGTCCTCCCTCTCTCTCTCCTGTCTTCCAGGGAGTACATACTCAGTGCCCTCAACCTCTCCTCATATGTCTTACCCTGCTGACCCACTATCATCTTTATAGCCCTCCTCTGGACCTTCTCTAGCAGGTTAATGCCTTTTGAGGTGTGGGCACCAGTACTGAACTCCATACTCTAGATGTGGTCTTACCAGTGACCTGTACAAGGGCAGTATAACCTCCTCTCTCCTACTACTGATCCTCCTTGATATGCATCCCAGCATCTTGTTTGCCTTTGCAGCTGCTTTCTTGTACTGCATGGAGTTCTTCAGGTCACTAGTGATCATCACTCCTAGGTCCTTCTCCTCCTCCTCCTCTGATTCAGATACTTGGACTCCACCCAGGTAGTACTCTGTCCTGGGATTCTTGGCTCCAATATGCATAACTTTGCATTTCTTGGCATTGAAGTCAAGCTGCCAAATCCTGGACCACCTCCACAGCTTTTCCAGATCTTCTGTAGGTCCTGTATCCCTTCTGCTGTATCCACTCTCCCGCAGTACTTGGTGACATCCATGAATAGGCACATTTTGCCCTTAATGCCATCCCCAGTGTCATTAATGAAGACATTGAACAACACTGGCCCCAGCACAGAGCCCTGTGGAACCCCACTGGTTACCTCTCTGGTACCAGATAACTCTCCTCCCACAACCACCCTCTGGGTTCTGTCCCTCAACCAGTTTTCCACCCATCTGGCCATTTTTTCCCCAACTCCAAGATCCACCAACTTCCTGATCAACCTTTTGTGGAGCACAGAGTCAAAGGCCTTGCTGAACTCAAGATAGAGGATGTCTACCGCTTGGCCCCTGTCTACTGTCTTAGTGTCACAGTCAAAGAGGTCAATCAGATTTGTTTGACACGACCCCCCCCCCGAACCCATGCTGCCTTGCATCCTGGAGACCATGCTCCTCTAGATGTTCCAGCAACCTTTCCTTTAGTATGGTCTCCATGACCTTGCCCACAATGGAGGTCAGACTGACTGGTCTGTAATTCCCTGGGTCATCCTTAGGACCACTTTTGTGGAGGGGCACTACATGTGCTGTTTTCCAGTCCTGTGGTACCATGCCTGACTCTAGTAAACTATTAAATAGGTCTGCCAGTTGATCCATCTAGTCTGCCCAAGGTGACTACACCCCCCCTTTAATTGTTCAAGCCAAGCTGTCCACACTGTCTGTCCCACGCTAGTTTAAATTCTCTTACTGTCTTAGCTGCCACCACCTGTGCTGGCAGGCTGTTCCATGGGTCTATCACCCTCTCCTTGAAGTATTTTCTGTAGTTGCTCCTGAACTTGCCTCCCACCAGACGCAAGTTGTGCCCCCATGTCCAAATTCAATTGTTTACTTGGAAGAAAGTTTCCATCTTGTTTATTCCCTTGACGTATATGAACATTTTTATCATGTCTCCTCTATTCTTTCTCAGTTCTAGTGAGTACAATTTTAGTACCTTGAGCCTAGTTTCATGTGTCTTGTGGTGCAGTCCCTGCACCATTTTAGTAGCCCTTCTCTGCAAGGTCCCTAATCTATGTTCTTTTTCCAGGTGTGGCCTCCAGAATTGAACACAGTACTCCAGGTGTGGCCTTACCAAGGATCTGTGCAGTGGCATGATTACCTCTTGCTTTCTGCTTGTAATGCCCCTACCTATACATGTGAGGATGCCACTTGCTCTCTTTGCAGCTTTTTCACACTGTTTTGTGACCTTGAAGTCATATGTGATGAGTACACCCAGGTCCCTTTCCATCTTTGTCACTTCCAATTGGTGCCCATTAAGAGTGTACTTTACCCTTTTGCTTTCCCAGATGCATGACCTTACATTTCTTGGTGTTACATTTTAACTGTCAATGTTTTGATCATTCCTCTAGTTTCCTGAGGTCAGCTACCATGCTTGTGGCCCCCTCCTGTGTATCCATCCTGTTGCAGAGCTTTGTATCGTCTGTGAACAGGAATACCCTCTCCTCCAATTCTTCTATGAAGTCGCTAATGAAGATGTTGAAGAGGACTGGACTCAGCACCAACCCCTGTGGTATTCTGCGGTCACTTCCCCCACTTGTGACAAAGCCCCATTGACCAAGACTCTGTTTTCTATTCTGTAGCCAATTCCTAACCCAGTTAACTATCCTATGCCCTAACCCTGCATGCTCTAGTTTGTTTCCCTGTCTTCTGTGGGGGACGGTGTCAAAGACTTTGCTGAAGTCCAGGTACACTGTGTCTACTGCACTGCCCTGGTCTATTGTTTTGGTAACCCAGTCAAAGAAATTAGTCAAGTTTGTTTGACATGATCAACCTGCCATAAAGCCATGTTGCTTGGGGTCTAGTTTTCCATTTTCCCTCAGGTATTCCACTATTCTCTCTTTCAGTAGTGCCTCCATAATTTTTCCCACTATAGAGGCTAGGATGACTAGGTGATAGTTTCCAGTATCCTCTCTGCTTCCTCCCTTGTGCAAGGGCACTACTGTTGATGTTCTCCAGTCCTGAGGTACTGTGCCACTCTCCAGTGATTTATTGAATAGTTCTACTAGTAATGCTGCAATTTTTTTTCCCGTAGCCCCTTCAACACCCTCGGGTGGATACCATCCGGTCCCATTGCCTTATCAACCCTAAGTTTGTTTAGTTTTTCTAGGACCCTTTCCCTTGTGAAGGGGCTAGTGTCGGCTTTCTTGTTATTGTGTTCCATCTGCTTTAGTGGAGGTCCTTTACCATCATCTTCTATTGTGATATGGAGCAGAAGAATTTGTTCAACACCTCTGCTTTGAGTTTGTCTTCTTCTACCATCTGGCCATCTTGTGCTGCTAATCTGACTATTCCTCCCTTACTCTTTCTGTTTTCCCTCATGTTCTTATAGAAGGTTTTATCTCCCTTCTTGGCTCCCTGTGCTATCCTTTCCTCTGTTTGTGCTTTGGCCCTTCGAATAGCCCTTCCTGCCTCCCTGAGTTTGTTCCTGTAATTGTCCATGTCAGCTTCCCTCTGTGACTTTTTGTATTGCTTAAAGGCCCTCTTCTTTTCTCTCATTTTTGTTGCTATGTCCCTGGTGAACCAGAGAGGGTTCTTCCTTCTTTTTGATTTATTGATTCAACGTGCACATTGTTCAGTAACTATAGTTATGGCCTCCTTAAACTGTTGCCAGTCTTCTTCCGCATTTTCTGCAGTACCCTTGGATATCATTCATTTGATTCTTGATCTCATCTCTGGAAAGTTTGCTTTACAGAAATCAAGGATCTTAATTTTTGTGTGACATATTCCCAGTGCTTTGTTGATTGTTAATTAAACCGACCTGTGGTCGCTGGTCCCCAGGTTGACACCTACCTGTACATTTGAAACCCTTGAGCTGTTTGTGAGTACCAGGTCTAGGGATGTGTTGTCGCTAGTGGGCGAGTTTACTAGCTGGTTGAGCCCTGCACCTTTCAGTGTGATCAGGAACTCCCTACTCCTTTCAGTAGATGCCGTGTATGAGGTCCAATCTACATCTGGCAGATTGAAGTCTCCGACTAGTAGTAGCTCACCCTTGTCAGCCATCATTGAGATGTCTTCTAGGAGTTCTTTGTCAATGTCTGCTTCCTGGAATGGGGGTCTATCTATAACCCCCACTTGGATGGGGTCCTTGTCCCCAGCTCCCAGGGTGACCAACAGGGTCTCTGCATTTCTGTGTTTTTTCCTGGATCTCTGTTGCACTAGTCCCCTCCCTTACATACAGAGCTACCCCCCCCCCCACCATTTTTCCCCTTACTGTCTCTTCTGAAGAGTGTGTGATCTGGTATGGCCACATCCCAGGTATGGTTCATGGTGAACCAAGTCTCTGTGACTGCAACCCAGTCTAGTTGTGTCCCTGCCAACATAGCTGTGAGTTCTGGGAGTTTGCTTGGTAGGCTGCTAGCATTAATGCACATCGCCTGCCATCCCTGGATTTGCCTTTGTTGGGTCTGGATATGCAGTTTTGGTTTATATTGTTTGAGTTTCGAAACCCTACCACTTCTCCTTGGTGGACTACCCTTTTTTCTGTTTCATTCTAATTGAACATTTTGCTTTCCTTATGGTGCTGAGATGTCATTTTAGCTGAGGATGAGGGGTATATGGTGCCTTCTTTGATGCAATGGTCGCCATTATTTCCTCCCCCTCTGCAAGGTGGATTCCGCAGCTAACAGTTGCTAAAATTATCCCCAAATGTGTTTTTTTACATTTTAAAATAGTTTTTCATGACTCACTTCTATTTTTTTGTATGGCCATATGAAAAAAACATTTGGCCATATGAAAAGGATCCCTTCACGTGCAAAGAGAATCTGGAAAAACACTAGGTCCAAATTCTTTTTTGTATGAGGGCATCCTTTTTCATATGAATGAAAAAAAAGCTCATGAAAAAGGATCCATTCATATGAAAAAAGACTCAGAAAAAAAACTAAGTCCCAGTTCTTTTTAGGGCTGCAGTGGGCAGAGCCCAGCAGACCTCTTGATTTCAAAAGAGGGCTCATGCAGTCCTTGCATTCTTGCGAATCAACAACATGCCAGACTTAAACCACAGTTGCCTCCGTGTCTGTGGGGTATTCCACTCGTGCTGCACTATTTTTTGCTTGATCTGCAGTACTGATTGGGACACTGGAGGATTGGGCACCCAAGTGTCACTCATGTTTCTGGGGAGGGTGGATGCTGAGCGGGAGGGTTGGGTGGGGGATATCTATAGTTTAAACTGTTTGTTTTTGGTAGTCACAGTGTAACACTGTACACTCCGCTGTAACAAAGATGGCCACTACACTCAACTGTGCATGCACAACCACTAGCACATGTGCAGTGCACTGCGGTGGCCATCTTGGTCACAGTGGAGTGTATAATTATGTGAAACACTGAAAATACAGGGAGGTTTTGCAGGCTGACCCAGAGGAACCAAAACAGCCCCCAGTCAGGTGACAGATGAGAACACTGAAGCTGGAATCCTTGACTTAGACCCTAAAATTTAAAAAGACTCAAGCCACATCCCATTAGACAAATGGCTTAACCAGACACAGAAACATGAAGCCCAATAAATGGTAGGACAGTTTGGGGATGTGTTCTCCCCCAAACTAGGATGAAGTCATGTTATCCAACACTACATAGACACAAAGCCAGATGTCTGTATCTGCCAACAGCCATATAAGTTCAAGGTAAGGTATGGGAGGAGATCTGCTGTATGTTGGAAATGGGAATCATTGAGGAATCTCACAGCTACTGGTCTAGTCCTATAGTATTTGTCACAAAACCAGATGGGTCCACTCAGTTTTGTACTGACTTCCGGAAAATCAATGCAATCTCAAAGTTTGATGCATATCCTATGCCTAGGGTAGATGAACTTCTGGACCAACTGGGTAAGGCCCAGTACATTAATACCCTAGACCTGACTAAAGGGTATTGGCAAATTCTGCTAAGTCCTGAATCTCAGGAGAAAATGGCTTTGGTCACCCCATTTGGTCTGTATCAGTTTACTGTACTCCCCTTTGGGTTGCATGGTGCCACAACCACATTTCATCGAAAGATGGTTTGAATCTCCATCCCCTTGAGTTATATGCAGCAACATACCTGGACGATGTTGTCATATTCAGCTCTGATTGGGACACTTATCTGTGGGATGTGGCAGTGGTACTTTAATCACTCAGCGAAGCAGGTCTCATCTTGGCCAGTGATGCGCAATGTGACCTATGTGACAGGAAACTAAATAGCTGGGATATATAATTGGGAATGGGCATCTAATCCCAATTATCGATAAGGTAAAAGCCCTCACCGACTGCCCTGTATCAACCACCAAAAAGCAACTTAGGTCTTTTCTTGGCTTAAAGGGTATTATCACTGGTTTGATCCAGAGTATTTGACACTTGCTGCCCCACTGACTGACTCAACTAAAAAGGTTGCCCCAAATAAGGTTCAGTGGTCCTTAAAGTGTCAGAAGGCCTTCCAAACTATCGAAGTGTGTTGTGTAAGGGGCCTGTCATACAAAGTCCTAATTTCAACCACCCATTTATTTTGTACACAGACACCTCAGAAGTAGGGTTGGGTCTGTCATATCACAAGAACTTGGCAATGGAAGTCACCCATCCTTTATTTCTCCAGAAAATTGTTTCCCAGGAAACAACATTTTGCCATGCTACAGAAGGAGTGCTTATAAGTGAAATGGGCAGTAATAGCCCAGCACTACTATTTGTTGGAAAGATGCTTCACCTTGCTAACTGACTGCGCATCCCTCAAATAGTTGCATGCCATGCAGAATGCTAATTCCCTAGTTACCCAGTGTTACCTGGCTCTGCAGCCATTTTCATTCCAGATATGCAACAGGTTGAGTTTCCTGCATACTAATGCTGACTTTTTCTCCTAGGAGGGCAGCTCAATGGTAGCCAGTGCTGAGCATGCCATGGGCACAGCTCTGAGGGAGAGGGTATGTGAAGGACTCTATACAATCTTCACCCAGCACTCCATTTCCACTAAGATACTAGCAGAACAGGTTAAATAGAATCCCAGTCCTGCTGATTTCAGCCTGACCCTTTAAAGGCCATATACATTGTCTGTATTCAGGCCTGGAAATCCCTGAGAGGGAAAGACACAAATGAGTCTCACCTGAGATGTATAAAAAGGAAACCAGAGAAAACAAGAAAAGGATTTGTGGGCTTGAGAGAGAGAGAGAGAGAGAGAGAGAGAGTGCAGTGCTGCTATGAACCGAAGAGCTGAATCAAGCTAGATTGAAAGGGGGGCTTTTCAAAGAGATCCTCCCAAGATGCATCTGCTGCTGTTTACAAAGCAGAAATGCATCCAGATCTGTTAGACCATCTATTAGATGGCCTAACAGCATCCACAGTTTACATCCAAAAAGGAATGCAACTGCCTCCAAAAATAGATGCAATAGTAATGTGCTCTAAGGTGGCCAAGGAGCAGAGGCTGCTGGATGGCTTCCAGGATGTGTTCTTAACACAGCATGTGATGGAGCCCACAAGGGAGGGGCATGTCTTGGATGTGGTTCTGGCATATGGGGATCTGGTATGGGACCTGGTTGTAGAGGATCCCCTGACTGGGAGCGACCACAATACTGTCTGGTTTCAAATAAGCATGGGGGGGAGGGGGAGAGAGATCTAGGATACTGGATGTGGACTTCAGGGGGGAAGACTTTGTGGGCATGGGAAATATTCTCAAGGATCACTTGAAGGGGATTACAACAATGACAAATGTGGAAAAGAGATGGGTGGTCATAAAACGGGGACTTCATGAGGAAGTCAGGACCTGCGCTAAGGTAAAGCATAAGGGAGCAAGGTCACATAGACCGTGCTGGTGGTCTAGTGAGGTTCAGGTAGCAGTCAGAGAAAAGAAGGCTGCCTACAAAAAGTACGAAACAATGAGAGGGGACAGGGAAAAGGAAATGTACCGTCTTGCATCAAGAAAAGTCACCCAGATGGTGAGGGGGGCAAAAGTCCAGTAAAGAGCAGCGGCTGGCACGGGATATAGGGAGGGGAAAAGGGGTTCTTCTGGTACATTTGGGAGTGGAAAAAAACTAAGGGCCAGCTCATCAGATTGAGATCAGAAGGTGGGTGGGTGGAAGAGGCAAGGGACCAGGTGGAGGTATTAAACGAGTACTTCGCCTCTGTGTTCACTAGGTAGGGGGATGGGATATTTACAAAGCAAGGCATGATGGGGATAGAAGCAGTAGTGTGTGGGATCGGGGGAGCAATAGAAATGGGCATGAGGGAGGCAGAGGTACCCCAGGGGTGTCACATCAGGAAAAGGATAAAAAGGCCAGTAATGGAACGGGTGTGGCAAGCCCTTAAGGCCCTAAAGAAAGATAAATCTCCTGGGCTGGATGGCATTCATCCAAGAGTACTATGGGAATTGGCGGATGTACTGGCTGCACCCCTGGCGGAGCTCTTCAACAGGTTGCTTGAGACAAGGATGGAACCTAGGGATTGGTGAGAGGCACATGTGGTGCCAATCCATAAAGGGGGGGTCGAGGAAAGTACCAGGTAACTACAGACCCATCAGTTTGACCTCGGTGGTGGGAAAAATAATGGAGAGTATACTAAAGGAACGACTGGGGGTGTACTTGGAGGAGATGGAAGGTCTGGATAGTCGTTAGCAAGGGTTTGTGCCAGGTAGATCATGTCAAACCAACCTTGTGGAGTTCTATGAATGAGTAACATCGGAACTGGACAGGGGAAAGCCTGTGGATGTACTATTCTTGGACTTCAGCAAGGTGTTTGATTCAGTCCCCCACAATAGTGTGGTGGAGAAACTAATGGGGTTGGGAGTGGGCCCTTTGCTGGTCAGATGGATAGGAAACTGGCTAGCTGAATGTACTCAGAGAGTAGGGGTCAGTGGAGAGCTCTCGAATCCTAGGGAGGTTGGTAGTGAGGTACCGCAGGGCTCAGTCCTGGGTCTGATCCTGTTTAATGTATACATATCTGACATCAGGGAGGGTATATGGTGTGATATGAGTCTCTTTGCTGACGACTCCAAGATGGGAGCAGTACAGTAGTTGAGGGGGAAGAGGGGAGGTTGGCCCTGCAAGGGGGTCTGGACACCCTGGAAAGGAGAGCTCACACCTGGAAATTAAATTCCAATACCACCAAGTGCAAGGTGTTACATCTTGGTCGGGGAAACCCTAAACACAGGTACAACCTGGGAGGAGAGGCGCTGGAGGCCTCAACAAGGGAAAAAGACCTAGGGGGTCATGGTGGATGCATGTATGAATAACTCTGAGCAAAGCAGAAAAGTGGCTAGCAAAGCAAACAGGATGTTGGGATGCATCTTAAGGGGGATCACCTCTAGGAGCAGTGAAGTGATTCTGCCGTTGTACAAGGGACTGGTTAGACAACATCTTGAGTACTGTGTTCAGTACTGGAGACCGCACTTGAAGAGGGACATACAGCTCCTAGAGAGGGTACAGAGGAGGGCTACTAGGATGATACGAGGACTTGGGGATTTGACGTATGAGGACAGACTTGAGGAGCTTGGCCTGTTCTCATTGGAGGAGAGGAGAGACAGGGGGACATGATTGAGGTCTGCAAGTACCTCAAGGGAATAAATAGGGTAAACATGGAGGGGATCTTGAGACTAATGCAAGGAGGTATCACCAGAGGGCATGGTTTGAAGTTGGAAGGTGGAAGGATGAGGGGGGAAGAGGAAGAGGTTTTTCACTGAGAGGGTGGTGGATCCTTGGAATGTGCTGCCTGGTGAACTAGTTCAGATATCCACAGTGGAGGGCTTCAAGAGAGGGTGGGACAGATACAGAAAGTGGATGTATCAAACAATGGCCTGACCAAGGGGAGTGGGGATGGATGATAGGGGTTTCTGCAACACAAGCGGCGGAGGACCTCGGTAACCAGCTAGGGATCTGAGGTTCGAGCAGACTCGATAGACTGTAAGGCCTAATCTGCTTGCAATTAGTATGTTAGTACTTGCATCCGATTTTGATGCAGTTGCATCTGTTTTTGCACCAAATTGTGACTTTTTGTTGTAAAGAGACACAACTTCTGAATATAGCAGCAGGGCTGCTGGGATGCAACAAAATGGAGGCAGACACAGACACCACATGTATTTGCATCCATGTGATGTCCAACCCTTTTGAGAATCCCCCCAAAGTCTTTTGTTTTTGCTCTGCAAAATAAGCTGCTTTTGAACTTTTGTTTGGTGCTGAAATTAAGAAACTTTTTGTTTCATTAAACTTTGTTTGCCTGGAGTCTTTTTTCTGAGGCTTCCCACAAAAGTCTTGGCTTGATACAACACTGTTACACTGTCATAATCAAGTTTCCAGCCTAGCCCATACCTTAGGAGGTGATGGTTCCAATCCACTTTGCCAATTAAGCAAGAGCTGAGAATTCCATTCTTCTGTGTACCTTCAATGTGCTATTCTTATACACTATATAGGTATACAGTAGCTTGTGTTATTTTTGCATATAAGAGCAAGAACTAAAAACAACAGCATACATTTTTCTGCATCAAAGCTATAGGCAAGAAGAACAAATATGTACATTAATGGCTCATTTTTCATGCACGCATCACTGACGTTGGAGCATTTTCAGGCATAGTAACAGTACAACAGAAGTAGTATTATTAGCATAGACACCTATTATGTAATATATGGATATCCCCGATAACAGTATTGAAAGTTATTCAAAAATTCTCATAACACTATTGAAGAAATCCATCAGTAGTGTTACAAGATTTTGTAATACTAGCATTCGATGTTCATCTATAGAATTACGATATCTCGTAATACTATTGATGGATTGCCTAAGACAGTACTACAAGACTCTAGCTTCCCCTGCATCACACACACACTCTCCACAGCTGCCCGTGAGCCTGCTTTGACTGTAACCATCAGGTATAGTAAAAGCCAGCTGCAGTACTGCTCACAAGAAACATGATCAGTGCCACAGAAACCCCCTCTAATCCATCTGGTCCCTCCTGCCCCATTGCTGCCTTGTTGGGGGGGGGTCTGCATTCTCTGGGGGAGGATGAAGTTGGTGCTCAGCGAGAGCTGGAAGCAGACAAAGCATGCAGTTCCACTCTAGCCACATAAGAAGTTTCAGTCTGTTTCCTGAGAGCATAAAGTGCCAATTCCCCAAAATAAAAAAACACACTTTAGAGCAACACTTAAATGAATCAGAGTGTTATCTGGTTTTATAAATGCCATTGAGATGGACATTATTGTAACTCTGTTCTGTGCTGCAGGCAAGGAGTGAGAGAACACCTTACATCACAAATGGATAAGCGGTAGGTCTGCTGGCTGCAATTCCAGGAAGGAGCATAGAAGTAAGTTCCTGTTGAATCCATATATTACAAAAATTAAAAAATAGGAGAATGTGTATCACTTGGTTATAATCCCATCTCAAGATTCTGGTGACATGTTGGAACCTCTCAAGCTTCACTCTCAAGGTTCATATGTCACCAGAACTTCTGGACAGTATTACAACCTTGTAATACACAGTCCACCACAATTCTCCTGAGGCCCAGGGCACCATTACAATAAAATACAACATAAAACAGTGCAATACAGATACCAATACAAATGTAGACCATAAAACAATACAAAATGGTATACAAAAACAATTCTCATTAGATACAATCAAATAAGATAGTTTAAATATACTAAAACTTAATACTTAATAAAACTATAGATGTGCTATAAACATTATAAAGCTTATTCAAAAGCTTCCTGGAATAAATGTGTCTTAAGCGCCTTTTTAAAAATGTCCACTGATGGGGCCCTTCCTCTATGTCCTGGGCAAGGAGTTCCAAAATGACAGGCCCTCCACATCGAAGGCCCAATCACCTGAAGTTTTCAGTCTTGCCTTGGGACCAACAGCGTGCTTTCATGACTGAGGTGCCCACAAGTACTAGAATGATGAGCAGTCTCTAGTACCCTCTGCTGATATCTCTTTGGCATCACGACTTGTATATCTATCTTGTTAGGTCTGGGTTTGAGTCTCATATAGTACAAAATCTCATTAATACTTTCATACCATGAATACATAATAATAATAATAATAAAACTTTATACCGCACCTTTCTTAAAGTCAAGGCGCCTTACAATAGTTACAGATAAGAGAAATAAAAACAAGATTACTGAGCTCATAAAATACCAATAGTATATCAATCAGGATAAATCTGAGACCATAAATAGGTCTTTAAGGCCTTTTTAAATTCCTCCACAGATGTACACTTTCAAAGCGGACGGGGTAGAGAATTTCAGAGGGTAGGGGCAGCGTACATAAAAGCCCAAGCACCTGAAGATTTTAAAGACACCCTCAGAATCTCAAGCAACCCCTCATCTGCCAAGCAGAGCAATTGCTTAGGGCAGTAAGGTACCAGAAGCTCTTTCAAGTAGTCCGGGCCCAGTCCATGTAGGGCTTTATAAGTCAGAAGACCAACTTTAAAGGTCATCCACCACTGTATTGGCAGCCAGTGCAGATCGCGCAGAGAAATATGACAGGCACAAGAAATACTCATCAGTAAGCGGGCCGCAGCGTTCTGCATGAGCTGCAAGATATCAACCCCAGGAAGCCCTAGATAAAGAGAGTTGCAATAATCAAGATGCAAGGTCATAAAGGCGTGGACCAATGTAGGCAGATTGCTGGATGGAACAAGGTGCTTAATCCTGGCGATGTTCTTCAGATGGTAGAAGGATGACTTGACAACTGCCGACACCTGCGAACGCAGTATCAGCCCATTGTCAAAAATCACCCCCAGGTTTCACACCCATTCAGAGGCAGGGAGCTGGACACCTCCCAGAAAAAGTCCCGAAGGTAAACCAACTCCTGTCTCCTCTGTCCTGCAACCTGGGTCCACAACCATTACCTCAGTCTTCTCCGAGTTCAACTTCAACCAGCTTGAATTCATTCAGCACTGGATTTCAGTGAGGCAGCTGTTAAATACCAAGAGAACTCTATCCTGGTCAGGTGTGAAAGACAGGTAGAGCCGGGTATCATCTGCACAGCAATGAAACCTCAGCTCATACCTTCTTACAATGTCTCCGAGGGGTAGCACGTACACTGCGAACAACATGGGGGACAACACCGAACCCTGGGAAACCACACAAGACAGAGAGACATTCGATTACCCACCCCACCATTTACAGGTACACCATCTTTCATTTTTATACACTGTTTTAGCTATAGTATGGTCCCCAAATTGCAATTTATCCCAATCCACTGTTTTCCATTTTTACCTAGTGCATCTACAAATGAAGTCCCTTCAGCCATCTTACAGGCTCCTTCTTGCTTGACTGCAGTTTTACTGCCCAGCACAATATTTAAAGGAACAGTCTCACCTGGGTTTTCAATGGTATTCAGGAAGCTGTCCATACTTTCCTAACACTGCTCTGGACAGTCATTACACAATTCAAACTTTTCCTCTGGCTCCTGCGATTGGGTACAGGACTCTGTCTCCTCCGGTTCCTCCTCCTCAAAGTGCATAGCACCTGTGCTTGAAGTTTTCTCAACCTCCAGCACTTTGTTCTCTGCCTTCAGGCAAACCCACTCTGCCTCTAACCACCTTTGGATCAGCCATATCATCAAGGCCTCTATCACCTGGAACACCACAATCAGACCATCTGTCTGTTTCACTGTGCACTTATCACTGGTACTAGCAGATTGCAGCAAGATTGTCAATATAGCCTGCAACTGCTCCATCTCCAGCTGCTTCATACAAAGCCATCATAGGTGGACACTGGGATCCTCCAGAGCACTCTCCTCTGTCTGTCCCTCTGTCTCGCTCTTCAGCTTGTCCTTTGCCTTTCTTCTTGCTCCAAGATCCAACCTGGGTCTGGGGTTCTTTCCAGTCTTCTCCGCCATGGCATGAGTCAATGGATATGTTTTTGCCTCAGCACCCTGATCTTTTTGCATCTGTCTGGGTAGTGATAACATCGCTCAGACAGTCTAGACGTATCAGAATCCTACTGCTAACACCACTGTGAAGGTGTGGGATAAACCAGACACAACAAACCAGAAGCCAGGTACATAAAAACTCAAACATTTGTTATCTTATTTAAATCAAAAAAATTAAAAATTTGAAATAATAAACATACAGAAAGCAAAAGTTTATTTGGTGTTCAGTATTCAGCAAACTTTCTAATTTCAAAAATTCCTGAGGCTTAGCTTCAGCCTTTGCAAATAGAACAGTGTGGAAACAAGCACACACTTCTGAGATCCTCCTCACTTGGTAGTCGGTATTCAACTGATTACCCTATCTATAGTTGTTACTCCAAATAGTGGGGTTTTAATACCTTTCATGGATGACATCACCGTAAGGCGATCCACCCCTTTTTGCTAAAACCAGTATACATCTCTTATACTCAGGAGGTTCCCATCAAACAGTAAAGACAGGCATGTTCATACATGTTATTTTTCTAGCCTAGACTCAACTCCTCTTTTCTTGGTTGAGGGGGTTTTATGTTAAGGGTGTTTTATGTTTCCATTTTGTTTCACCTCAAAAGATAGTTTTAATAAGATAGTAAGTCCATGAGGGTTCCACTGGTTTTTGCAAGGAGAACGGGAGAACGAGGGTGTGCTCCTCTTCTCTCTTCTCTTACCAACCCTTGGAACTCATCATTTTTATGTTCCTTGCACGCGTGTACAAGAAACATAGTGCCATCATCCGAGTTTTCGGAGGTGTGGCACCCATCTTCCAATGCAGTCAGTGTGTTTGCAGGCGCGGCCCCAGTTCCCCAATCACTGCTGCAGCTGTCTATGACAGCAGTTGAAAATGCAGTGGTCGTACAGTTGAAAGGAGAGCTCTGCTTCAGTGAGCAGAGCTCCCCCCTCACACACGCTGCGCACACACCGCGTACCCGCACTGCGTGCTGGTGCATCTTCCCCTCCTCCCACACTGTCACGGCCGGCGGGGTGTCCAATCCCGTCGGCTCCACCCCCTAAAAGCATCCAGGTGCCATGCTGGGGAGCCCCCAGCATGGCAAAATGTTTTATGGCTGACGGGGTGCCCAATCCCCGTCGGCTGCCGCCCACCCCCAAAGAATCCAGGTGCCACACTGAGAGCCCACCCAGCGCGGGCAAATGATGTTATGGCCGATGGGGGGCACAATCGCTCAGTCTCTAACAGTTTTTCTTAGCTGCCACGCTGGGAGCCCACCCAGCGTGGCTAACGCCCTTCATCGCCCTATTACAAAAAACTGTAAATACAAAAACTGTCCTTCAGCTTTCTCCTGCCCCTCCCACAACCCGCACCCACCCACTGTACCCTGCCTCCCACACCCCTTACCCCATACTTACCTCCGAGCTCAGCGCGATGATCATCGGTGGATCGGGAACACGTCTGCACTCTTCAAAGCCGACCGCGAACTGAGGAAATGCCGGTAAACTGTATAATGGGATAGAAAGGGTTTTTTTCAACTTTGTTGCATATCTCAGGCATTTTGGGGAATTTTGGGCCCAAATTTTCAACATGGGGTTTTTGGGACCCCTCCTCATGAATTCTTGTACTGTCATGGCATTAATCAGGCCCGATGGGTGATTTTGCACTCACTGCGTGAAATCACCTTTCAGGACCAATTAACCAAATGACGCTGCCAGTGTTCATAAGGTGGGCTCTCAAAAAGTCTATGTTGAAAATTTGGTGAAAAAATTCTAAAATGTTCTTTATTTAGCGTATGCTATGAGTTTCCTACTTGCTCAGAAAGTTCATGACTTTCATATTTCACCTAGATTTTCAACATAACCATTTTACCACACCTCCTTTTGAGCAGTATAACTGTCATTTTTTACATCTCACCCAAAACGTGTTTCCACCCATGTAGGCCACAATGGCGCAGTCGGCGTGCGAAATCAATGTATGGAACACATTAAGAAAATCACAGTGACACTGTTCATGAGCAGAAGTCTTAAAATGGCTATGTTGAAAATTTGGTGAAAAAATTCTTAAAAATGACTGTTTTACGAGCGTGCATTGCGCAGTTCCTACGCACGCTTGTAAGTTTGCGAATTTTCAATATTTTCACTCCAGATTTTCAACATTGCCATTTTACCACTCCTCCTTATGAGCAGTACAGCTGTCATTTTTCACATGTCACCCAACATGTGTTTCCATGCATGTAGTGCACAATGGCACATTCAGTGTGTGCAGTCAATGTTTGGGACAGATTAAGAAAATCAGTGACACTGTTCATGAGCAGAGATCTTAAAATGGCTATGTTGAAAATCTGGTGAAAAAATTCCCTTCAGATGTTCTGCAATATTACTAATGAAGACATTGAACAGAACTGACCCCAGGACCGATCCTGCAGCACCCACTGGTCGTCCCTCTCCTAGACTGCACCATTTACCACACTCTCTGCCACAAAGATTAATAGTCAATTAACCAGCCTGGGAGTGGGTCCCAGGGTGGTAACTTGGGTAAAACATTGGCTGGACTACAGGACACAGAAGGTAATTGTAAATGGAGTCCACTCTGAAGAAAGAGGGGTTACTAGTGGGGTACCGCAGGGTTCAGTATTGGGTCTAGTCCTTTTTAATGTCTCCATAAGTGACATTGCAGAGGGACTGGAAGGAAAAGTATACCTCTTTGCAGATGACTCAAAGATCTGCAACAGGGTTGATACTCAAGGAGGCGTGGAAAGGATGAGAAGGGACTTGTCAAGGTTGGAGGAATGGTCAGAAGTATGGCAGCTAGGATTCAATGCAAAGAAGTGCAAAATAATGCACCTGGGAAACACAAACCCAGGGGAAGAATACACAATGGAGGGGGGGGTAATAACAACAACAAAAAAGGAAAGGGACCTGGGGGTAATCATATCAGATGAACTTAAGGTTAGCAAGCAATGTGAGAAGGCATTAGGGAGGGCTGGGGGTATACTGGGATGCATAGGAAGGGGCATCAGCAACAGAAAACAGGAAGTTGTTATCCCTCTGTACAGACAGTTGGTGAGACCCCATCTGAGTACTGCATCCAGTTCTGGAGACCCCATCTCCGCAAGGACATAGACAGGATAGAGGCAGTCCAGAGGAGGGCAACTAAAATGGTGCAGGGTCTGCAAGAGAAGCCGTATGAGGAGAGACTAAAGGAGCTTAATATGTATACCCTTGAGGAAAGAAGGGAGAGGGAGGACATGATAGAAACTTTTAAGTACCTCAGTGAAATCAACAAAGTCCCAGAGGATAGCATCTTTCTGAAAAAGAGACATGCAAGAACAAGGGGACACAATTTAAAGATAGAGGTGGAGCAGTTCAGGGGCAATGTGAGGAAGTATTATTTCACAGAGAGGGTAGTGGATGCATGGAAAAGCCTTCCTGAGGAGGTTGCAGGGTCTAAAACTGTGGGAGAATTCAAGAATGCATGGGACAGACATAAGGTAATTCTTGTGGGGGTAGGAAGAAATAGGCTGTTGGTTAACTAGGATCTGTGGCCTATCCTGTAGGTAGGGAAATGGGCAGACTAAATGGACCTAGCGGTCCTTATCTGCCATCAAAGTCTATGTTTCTGTGTTTCTATGTTTCTGCCTCCTGTCTGTTAGCCAGTTTCTAACCCAGTTTACCACCCTTTCCCCCATGCCCAGCCTACCCAGCTAGTTTATCAGCCTCCTATATGGGATGGTGTCAAAGGCCTTGCTGAAATCAAGGTAAGCGTTGTCCACTGCCCCACCCTGATTCACTTCCTTTGTCACCCAGTCAAAGAAATCAACCAGATTTATCTGACATGATGTCCCCACTGTGAATCCATGTTGCCTATGGTCCTGGGCTCTGATGGCATCTTGATGCCCCACTATCCTTTCTTTAAGCAATGTCTCCATGATCTTCCCCACTACTGAGGTGAGGCTGAATGGCCTATTGTTCCCTGCATCCTCCCTGCTTCCGGACTTGTGTAGAGGGACCACATGTGCCCTCCTCCAATTCACTCATGTTGAATGACTCAGTGAACATGGCTGCCAGAGGTACTGCTATCTCCCTTCGCAGTTCTGTTAATATCCTTGGGCGTATGCCATCTGGTTCCATCGCTTTGTCACCTTCAATTTAGTGAGCTCCTGCAGAGACTCTTTTGCCTTTGAATGGACTATTGTCCACCTCTTCACCCCTTTGGCAACTGCTGTACTGCTGTGGCCCTTGCCCCTCCCACTCTTCTCTGAATACTGAACGGAAAGACACAGTGGATGTCGTGGGAGGAAGACATGGAACTATCACTTCCAAATACCTAAGCAGCACATACAAGCAAGCAACATTCGGCATTGACAAATGCTTGTTCTTTTTCTTTCCATTAAATAGTTAATTGTGACCTTAAAATAGACAAGCATACAGCAAACGTATTTCATTTTCATTCCCAGCACGAGCAGCCGTCCCATGGAAACAAAGAGTGAAAGGAATGGGGGGGCCCGGACACACCACAGGAGCATCCACCCCAGACAGGGCTCACCCTGTCACACTCAGAAGTGATAGTCTAGCCTCAAGGCTACAAATGCATGAATCAGTGTGGCCAGGTCCTGATGGGGAATGAGGAACTTGATCTGGCAGATATTCTGAAGATGGAAACAGCCATTTCAGAATACGGCTGACTCCTGGTCCTCCATTGTCTGGCCTTCTTCCAGTATGTCTCCCAGATTCTTCACCCTCGGGCAGGCTAGAAATTCAGAGTCAATAAGCCAAAGCCCAGTCACTCCTGCACCAGCCAGCAATCCCCCTTTTGGCCCACCTAAACCACTAATACCTCAGTCTTCTAAGGATTCAATCTCAGCCAGCTGGAAGCCAACCAGTTTGGGATCTTGGCCAAGTATTTACTAAACACTTCAATGGCAGCATGAATCCCAGGAACAAAAGACATGTAGAGTTGGGTATCATCCACATAGCAATGAAACCCCAGTCCAAACCATCTAACGACCATGCCCAGGAGTAGTACGTACACCGCAAACAGCATCAGCAATTGGTTCGAGCCCTGGAGCACACCACAGGACAGAACCACAGGGCTATGGGTTCTATCCCATAGAAAGGACTCAGATCAGCAGATCACAGTGCCTGTGAGTTCAGCATACTCCCTGAACTGTTCCAAATGTCCTCTGTGGTCCATGGTATCAAATGCCACAGACAGATAGAGGAGGATGAGAATGGATCATTCTCCTATATCCCTCACCCTGGGCAGGTTATTTACCACCCTGACAAGAGCCGTCTCCATGTTGCATCTAGCTCTGGTACCCAACTGGAATGGTTCATAAATGTTAGAGGCTGCCAAGTGTTCCTTGAGCTGTAGTGCAACCATTTTCTCAATAACCTTCCTTGGAAAGGGAAGGTTAGAAACTGGATGATAATTCGCCAAAACATTCAGGTCCAAAGATGTTCTTTTAGCAGGGGTTTTACCAGAGCACATTTAAGAGCTACTGGAACCAGCCCATCCCACAAAGAACACCAGACAATTTCAGCAAACACTGGGCCCAGTTGGATGACATAACTCACTAAGAGTCGCATCAGGTCTGGGTCCAGATTACAGCAAGTCAGCCGCAGCACCAAGATGACCCAACAGACCTCTTCCACTGTTACTGGCCAGCTGAAATTCATCCCAAGAACACATAATGCACTCCGGGCCCAAACGCAGACCTCTGCTGAAAGCATATGACTCTGTTGGAGTAATACCGGCCCTAACGGAGGACACTCTATCTAAGAAGAACCAAGCAAACTCCTCACCTTTTGCAAGTGTAATTTCTATCATGAGCTTCAGGCAGGCTGGGTGGAGACACCTATCTACAGTCTGAAAGAGCTGAGCCTGTCGGTTCTTCCCAGGGCAATATCTCTCAACAAAAATTCTGCCTTCTTCTGAGTGATTGCCCTTCTAATATTCCTCATCGTGGGAAATCAGAACTAGTTTGTTCTCCATAGCCTTAGACTTCCCTCCAATGACACTCCAACCTCTGACCCCTGGTTTTAAGTGCCCTCAGCTCACCATCAAGCCATGACTAGCTGAGATGTGATACTAGGGGGCATAAATGGAGCAGCACTAGAAGGTTAAGGGGCCCCAGTTACAACCTTATTATTGGCCAAAATTGCAGCCTCCGCACCCTCAGCATATTCTGCCAACATTTCCAAGGTGTCCAGTAATGACATCAATCCTTCAGGTTCTAATCCTCTTAAAGGTCAGTACTGGACCACCTTCATAGCGAATGGACTACAAAGAGGGGTCCTGAAGCAAAACCTGATGACACAATGATTCAACCAACTGACCGGATCAGTCTTGAGGCTATTCATTTCAAGCCCCAGGAGTATATCTGGTTCGATGTGTGGCCATTGAGATGAGTCATGGTGGTAACAACCTATGCTAGGCCCAGAGTATCCATAGTCTGGAAGAAATCTCTAATAAAGCAAGAACCCTTGTTGTTGACCCAGACATTGAAGTCACCCAGTATAAGCCACCTAAGCTACTCCAAGACCAGATCCATGATGAAGGGCACAATTTTCTGCAGAAATACCCCCTCAGGACCTGGAGGCCAGTGCGTGAGAAGGATTCTTCAGCACCCGGGACCACTATATATGCCCACACACTCAGAAGACCCAGCATCCCCTACTGGAAGTGCGATCAGGTTCAGTTCGGTTCTAAAACATATGGACATCCCCCCCCCACGTGATCCTTCCTCTGGCAGTGCACCACCAAGAAATCCTCTGGAACCTATGCCTTCAGGACTGGACTAGTGTCATCCACCAGCCAGGTCTCAGTAATGCACACCAGATCAACAGAGGAAATAAGATCCGCCATAGCTGTGGTCTTGTTCCTCATCGATATGGCATTGCACAGCACTGCCCAAAGTGAACAGAATGAGCCAGCAGGCCTATCATCTGCCTGCTCGCTCGGTCTGGCAGGAACCCTGGGTACAGGAACCAGACAAGAGGAACACCTCTCTGCTTCTTTCCTGATCCCAGGGAACCTCCTGGTCCAAACAACCCCAATAGGGACCAGTTCCTTAATAGTCCCCCCTCTACAGATTTTCCTTCTGCCCACCACACAATTCCCTCCTCCCTGCACCGGTGGTATACTGCATGAAGGATTGTTCTTGTAATAGCTTCTGTGTGATTGTCTTCCAACTGAGCTGCAGCATTATATATTTATTTATTTATTGAAATGTTTCACCAGGAAGGTACACTTAGCAAATAGTCGCTCGTCTACCGATGCAACCTGGGAGGAAGGGGTACAATAGGAATGAGACATTAAACATTCAAGTTACAAGATCAACATTAAAATACAGTGAACATTGTGCTTGTTCATTACTACAGTCCTCCCTTCTTCAAGAAAGCCCCTCTGATAGTGATAGATGCCTACACCCAAGGTCTGTGGCAGAAAATTGATTGGAATCCACCCATGGGCCTGCAATGAACTTAAGCAATGTGGCTTTGTTCTCTGGTGCTGAGTCAATCCACTGAAGTCAGGCACTTTCATGTGCTTTTTCACATCTTACAACTTCTGCGCTGTTCCTGATGATTGATGTTACTTCTCACCTATCTTAATGCTTGGATCCTTGTGCAGATCCTGGTGCTGAGACAATCCCCTAAGAGCAGGAGCTTCCTCACTGGTGTAGGGGTAAACCGTAGCACTCATTTTTAGGGAGGGTAGCTTACATCAACATACCAATGTCACATACTTGACCTCTGGATCTGGGTTTGACCTACCATGCTGCAAACAACCGTAGTCATTGGTTCAGTGCTAAAGGGCAAACGTTAGGGCAAATGGTCCACAACAATGGTCTATAACAACATGCCAAAGAGCACCAGTGCCACAACCACTGCCTCAGAGGTTGCCAAGAATGAGGAGTAGTTGGAACACAGTGGGCTCTGGAAAGGTAAGAGTGGTGGAACAGAGGCACATTCCTCTAACTGTACCTCTCTGCAATTCATATGCCATTCTGGCAGAGCAAGGTTCCTCTATGAAGACACCCTTAGTGGAGACCAAGAAGAATGCTGGGGACATCTACAAGGGAGACCCACAAAAGGGTGGCAAGGGACACCACAGGGGAAGGAAACAGCTTCTGGTAGGGGACTCAGTTATCAGGGAGGTAGAACTGGGGAAGGGAGGGGAGAGGGAGGTAAGGTGCTTGCCTGGTGCCATGGCTTGGAGGGACAGGAAGTGAATCCTGAGAATTGTAGAAGCAGCATCACAGGAGAGGGAACTAGATATTATTGTCCACTTTGGGACAAATGACCTAGCTGGGCATGAGATCAGTGCAGTGCAATATGAGTTTGTGGAGTTGGGGAGGGGCCTCAGACAGGTAGCAAGCACGGTAACCTTCTCAGAGGTGCTGCCAGTCTTCAGCATGGGTGAGGCTAGGGTACTGCACACCATGCAGTTCAATGAATGGTTGCAAAACTGGTGCAGAGCACAGAGCTTTGGTTTCATTAGGGACTGGGGGTCAACCTGGAGAGATGTAGGTCTATACTGGCAAGATGGCCTGCATCTGTCCAAGAAGAGAACCAAGCTCCTAGGTGATAGGTTTAAATGCTTCCTTTGCAAGCTTTTAAACTAGCTAAGGGGGGAGGTGCTGATAGGAAGCAGGAAATTTCAAGTCTCTGCCCACAAAACATGGCAGTTAGTAAGGTAAACTCTGAGGCACAGAGTTTGACAGGGCAGGACTGGGGTAAATGGAAAAATAAACAAAGGCAATAAGGGCAGGGATGGGGGAAAAAAGGATAATGCCATCATTAAATGGAAAGCACCATTGCCGTTAGTCTGGGAAACAAGCTTCCTGAGCTAGTAGTCCTGATGAAAGAGGAACACTTGGATATTGTGGCAGTCCCAGAAACATAGCACACAGGGAAACGATGACTGGGACATCAACATACCAGGGCACAAAATCTATGGAAGGGACAGGGAGAGTAAAAGAGGAAGAGGAGTAGCTCTCTACATAAGGGAAGGGATCAAAGCTACAGAACTGAAAGGTAAGGGGAGGACAAGAGGCACTGTGGGTCACCTTGGAGACAGGGAGTGGCACCACAATCCACACAGGGGTTAAATACAGACCCCCATCTCAGGGGGAGGAAATGGACAAGGAAATGATAGAAGGCATTCTCAGAATGGCTGAAAAAGGGGAAATATTGTTACTGTGGGATCTAAATATGCCAGATGTTAACTGGACGACATGTACTGCAGCCACATCCAACAACAGGGTCATTCTTGATGCCCTAGAGGGGGCATACCTTAAACAGCTAGCATTGGAACCCACTTGGGAGGGAGCAATATTAGACCTGGTACTCTCAAATGTGGAGAGGATCACAGATTTAGAAAGTGGGTAGCCATCTGGGAACAGCGACCACCACCACACAGTATGGTTCACAAGACGCACAACCACGGAGAGAAGCCATACAAAAACAAGGATATTGGACTTTAAAATGGCTGATTTTGGCAAAATGGGTGAATACCTCAGGAATACACTTGCAAATGGCCAGAAAGGAGGGATAGAAGAACAATGGAGGAAAGGAAGCACCCCGAGGAGCCTTAAGAGGCCTCCGGACACCCCCCTCTCCACTTGCAACACAGACCGACTCAGCAACACATCGCAAGGGGCAGAAAGTACTCTGAGGAGACTTAAGAGGTAATACTACCTTCCTTCTGCCTGGCTGTTTATTGATGGGTGTTAGCCCGTCAATGCTGCGCATCGACTGCCCCGCCCACCCCAACCAAGCCCAACCCTCAATTTAAAGCCCTGCCTACTTCTTCTATGGTGCTAGGATGAGTCAGACAGTACGTCTTGATAGGGTATCAGTGAGACATCCACCCTTGCCAAAAATGTACTAGCTGAAGGATGTGTATCCCTATTACCAAACATAGAAGTCAAGTGTTGCTGCACCACAGCCAAAATATCATCTTTCTACATAACTATATTGTCTGTAACATCCATTACACTAGTAATGTTCCTACACTTCACCATATCCTTGCAGCTTTCAAAAATGCTACCCTTTCCCCTTGCACCCTGGGTACCACTATGATGTCCAATGATGAGGGAGCAACCTCTGTTATACTGTAATGCCATCATCATGTCTTTAATACAGAAGATTTGGTTTCCATAGCACCCTGTACCAGAGTATATCAACTTTAATATTTTTGCCAGCTAAATCCTTAAAGCAAGGTACTCCATATATGCAGACCTTTGTTCCTTTAGGGACATGTACTGGAAAAGTTCAGTCAAGTCCGATGTTGTGCCCTCCCACCATTCACACATGTCATCCACCATACAGTCCATAGATTGCCGGGCCAATAACAAATCATGAATTTTAATCAATGTGGCTAGATAAGCTAGCAAGGAATTGTTTAATCTCCACAACCCTTTCCCAATTTTAATAACATCTTTCCCTCAAAATGTGCCATCCACCAGGAGGTGATCTGAGATCTCGATCAGGAGAATCCTTATGTCACAAGTTTCTAAGTGTGCGGAAGGAAATATAGAGTCTCTGTAATAAGTGAAACCCCGTCTGATGTTTTGACCTATATACATTGCATGATGTGTCTTGTACCAATTGATTTAGAAAATTGGTATCACAAAATAGTTTTTGTATCTGAGTCCCTCTATCTGTAACTGATAGACCACAATTAAAATCACCACCAAACAGCAAGACTTTGGAGGGGTAGAGGTAAAGCTGAATTCATTTCAGCAGATTAGATCAACCCTTTCTTTTTTTGTTTGTGATGCGTAGATGTGAATGAGCCGAAACTGTGTCCCCTGATACAGGACATCAATCTGAATGGCTCTTTCTAGATCAATGTCAACAAGCTTTTGTAAAGAGAAAGATGAGCCTCTTAATAAAATACCCACCCCATCACAGCTGTCTCTCCCAAAGGACCAAAATGATGGGCACCAACACTAGAGTCGCTGCACCTGTACCATATCAATACTGATAGTCATTCTTGTTTCTTGCACAAGAAAAACACCATAAGGCAAATCCTTTAGAATGGAAAAAAGGAGGCTACGCTTGCTAACATTCTTAACGCTATTGACATTCAAAGTGATAACTCATATGGCTGGAGTCATTTAAAAATATAAAAGAGCACGTTCCAATCCTCCTTTCAAGTGTCACAATCCTGTCCACTGTAGTGTCTAGTGACCATCATCAGTTTATTTTGTTGTTTCTTCATAGCTTTTG
Organism: Neoceratodus forsteri; assembly: GCA_016271365.2. NCBI lineage: Eukaryota > Metazoa > Chordata > Ceratodontiformes > Ceratodontidae > Neoceratodus > Neoceratodus forsteri. Next base: position 756,997,539 of record CM057455.1, on the reverse strand, counting down.
TAGATGTTGAATCTTCTTCTGTATCTGTCGATTTGGGATGCTGTGATGATATGACTGAAGAGGTTTTAGATTCTATGCTACTATCCAAGTCAATACGGTCAGTGTAGAGGACTTCAAATCTGTTTCCTAATGATACAGGGGTGAATGTGGAGACAGGTTTCAAAGGTTTCAGCTTGGACTTAAGTTGTCTCAGGGTCCTTTTTCTGTTCAACAGAGTCAGATCTTTCTGTAGGGCCTTAGGAGAGGTGTCCATAGCTAAAACATCCATAGGCCTGTGTGGTTGTGGTACTGAGGCAAGTTCTGGGCCTGCCCTATCTGGGTCAGGAAGAGGTGATGTGCTCGGGGGGGGGGGTCCAGGTCTCTTGTCATGACAGATGGTACAGTGGCAGCAGTGACTGCAATCTCACTCTGGTGTGTGATACGTTATGCAGCTTTTTTATCCAGCTTTTTGAGCAAGACTTTCTGTGCTTTGTTTAAGATGGAATTCAGAGGAGGTCTGTCATCTCTATTATGTGTGGCCCATTGAAAGTTCCTGTATGAGTGTCCAACCTCCTCAACAAGGTTACAGTGGAAGTCCTTAGTGCATTGTGAGCTGACATGTCCAAAGTTCAGACAAAGATTGCATCTGATTTTGTTGCATACATTGCTCAGATGATTCTCTGAGCCACATTTGAAGCAGGTTTTTGGTTGGCTCGGATAAAAGCATTGCCCCCATCCCTGTCTGGAAAGACAATGCTGGGAAGATGTTGTAGACTGGATAAATTGTGATGCAATTGCACTTTGAACCTCCAATTCCAAGTCCAGATCTGCTCAATGTCCGGTATCGGTTCAGGGTCCAATAATATATCACATCATTGAGCAAGCCAATACTTAACATTGCGCCTTTAACTCCTTCATTTTTGAGGAGGACGGTGATGGTTCATAGACCAGGTTTGGTCAAGGGGATAGCCTGAAAGGGCAGCCAAAGAGGGGTGTGCTTCAGAGAATTGTACACTCCCCTTAAACCACCTGGTCTCCAAACCCAGGATGCAGCACTTAGGTCTTGCTTGCGCTCTTAAAGAGCTGGTCTATCTAGGGATTCGGGTTCCCCACTTCCTCCCTGACCTCGGCAAAGCCAATCTGGTCCCCCTACTGCAGGTGTTACAACAGGATCTCCAGAGATGGGCCAATATCCCTCGATCCCTTTGGGGTCAGGTGAGCATTACAAAATGAATGCCCTACCCCATCTGCTATACCCTCTTGGGGTGCTTGGTACTTATCTGCCCAAATCCTGGTTTGTGAAGCTCTAGAGATCACTTAATCAGTTCCTTTGGAAGGGAGGCTTAGTTTACCGGGCCTATACTAAATTATCTCAGCCGAGGGACCATGGGGGACTTCATCTCCCCAACTTTTTTCTTTATTATTTAGCCCTGCATAGCCCAAATGGCTTCTGTGGGAGCGTTGTATGATGACAGATGCCATGGAGGAGTATCACTCCATCTGACTCCATAATGAAGAGGATCTCTGTAAGCGAGAGGGCTTGCATCTTTCCAGTTTCCTCTCTTTTACCCCTCATCTTTTGCCCCTCAACCTCCGCTACCTCCCTTTGGTCTGGTCTCTCAAGGTCTGTGTGCAGTTCTGTCAGCATATGCACATCGAATGGGCTAAAGACTTTTCCCAGACTGTTTTGGGCAAGCCCCACTTTATGGTGGCTAACCGACCCATAACAAGAGCTTTTTGCTCTCAATTATGGGGTATTCTGGCTCACCAACTTCTTTAGGAAGGGAAACTTATGCTCCTGAATGACCTGGAGATTTTCTGGTTCTCACATTTTCCTAGTTTTCAATATCTCCAGCTGTCCAGGGTCATGGTGACCTTTCTTGGCCCACCCACTTGGCCACCACCAGAGGGGGGGAGCTTTTGCCAACCTTGATACACCTCCCAATGCAGCCCCATGCCACCTCATGCCTCTACTCCTTCTTCTAATCTCAAGACCCCAACACATTGACCAGTACCGTGTTCTTTTGGCATCACAAACTGGCCCTGGATTTTCCCCCCAAAACACTGGCAAGGTATCTGGCAAGACCTTTATAGGTTCCTGAAGAGACAGACATAGGTAAATGCAGTTCCAGACACTGCAGAACATCTACTTTACCCCTCTTAAGCTTTTCCAGATAGGGAAATCCCCAACTTTGTTGTACCCAAGGTGTCACCAGATTGACAGAGACCTCCTACACTTGCTTTGGGCTTGTCCCAAGATCCAGCCCATCTAGACCTAGATACGAGATTCTCTCTATCTGCTACGTGGGCTTGAGCAGGCTTTTATGCTGGAGATCTGTATCCTTGGTGATTTTTCCTCCATTTTCTCCATCTCCCACAAGGCCCAGCTAGCTCTCATTTCCATTGCCATGAAAACTGTTATTCTGCAACATTGGCTAGCGGATAACCCACTTTCTTATGATGAATGGTACAGGGAGCTCCATCAGGTCTTGGCCATGGAAAAACAAATTATGAAGTGCCACCAAGGAAGGAAGGAATACCTATGCCCAAAGCCTAGATATCTTGCACACCTTATTATCACTTACAGATGGAGCTGTCTCCTAATACGGCCCTGTCCATGTGCATCCTTACCCTATATCTCTCAATCATGCAGCCCCAAGACTTAGTTTTCCCTTCACAATACACACGGGTACTGTATTATAGCCAACCCAGGGGTTCCTCCTCAGGATTCCTCTACTGTCTCCCCTTATTTCTGTGCCCTTCCCATTATTAGCTCCGGAGGCCCGTCTCTCTTGTTTTTCCAATCCTTTCCTGTGCTCTAGGATTGGGGAGGGGTTGGGGGGTATAGGGGAGTGTATTTTCTCTGTTGTTAATATGTGGGATTTGTGCTGTGTATTTTTGTTGCTTCTTCATGTTATGTGCTGTTTTTTTGTAAACTTTAATAAAACATACTTAATTAAAAAAAAAAGAGAGAATTGTACTGAGATCAGAAGTGGTCTAAACTGACAGCAGTTTCAAAGCTGATGTCAAAGAAACCATCACTGGGGATATAAATTAGCACATATACTTCATCAGAGATGTAATGGAGGGAATCTTTAAGTAGGGCTTTACCCACATAAGCCCTGTCCGGAGGAAGATCAAGACCACGTTTGTACAACAAACAGACAGCATTTCTCCATTCTGCTGGTGCAGGGAAGTGAGAAAAAATGTCTGCCTTCCTGAACTGAGACCATTTAAGGGCTGAATCCTGCTGTACTGTCCTCATGGGTGCGGACTGATGGAGAGGGACAGCAGCACCTTCAGACCAGTTGACCCGGTCTGCCCAAGACATATTCCTGTCATTTTATTCCCTCATGGTCGGGTGGGGGTTTGGTGACCATGGCCAAGACAGGTGTATAAGTAGTACCCCCAGGGACTAACATAGTGTCCAAGGCATTTAACTCCCGTGTGGTGGGAAAATCAGTGGAGAACTGGGATAAGCCATTCAGTTCTTCATTATTCAACTCTATATTGTGAATGGGGGAAACAAAGGGCACATAATGTAGATTAACAAGAGTATTTGCAGTCAGTGATTCAGCACCAGGCAAAGGGGGGGGAGGGGAGACACTAAGTTTCAGAGCTGGGAAAAATCAATATGGAATGTATGTGAGGATGCATTACAGTGGATACCAAACAGGTCAACATCAGAGGACGTAGAAAGTAGTTGCATGCCTTGGTAAGAGGTAGTGGGTCTTGGCTCCTGTGATACATGTACAGTAGATGGCATTGACCAATGGTGTCTTTGGTCCAGCCTACACCACTCAGTACTGTCACAGACAACCAGACTCTTGGCGGTTAGGTTGAAGAACTATTGCTGCCTCTGCCTCTATGCAATCCCAGAGACTTTGAACAAGAAACAAGCTGTTGATTTTTTGACTGATGTAAAGGGCACAGGGCAGGCATTGTTCTGCTTGCAAGAGCAGTGGCATGCAATAGCATGGATTTACTTGAAACGGGTGACTGTAAAGGAGTTGGTGCCATCCAAGACTTTGGTGACTTTGGCGACGTTTGTGAAAACTCAGGACTAGTTGCAGAGGATCCACAAAAAGAACATCAAATGGTGCAGAGTCAGTGTTACCAGGAGGTGACACAGAAATTGATCAAGCAGGCTCTGAAGCTGTCGACATAGAATTGTCAGGAATGCACTCAAGCTGCAGTGGCGCTTTTGATGCTGCTGTGTCACAAACTGTGACAGATTGCAAACTTGTGTCAATCTGGGTGGGCCGAATACTTTGCGAAGCTGGTACCTGGTGAAGCACTATCAGTTTCTCTTTTTCATGGAGGAAAGAGGCTTCCTCCTTCACTATTAACATGAGTAAATGCCATTTCTTTTGTCGCAGTGCATTGCAAAGATGAACCTCTGCAGAATGTTGTTCAGTTTCCATAGGCAATGTAGATTCCTATGTCGATGCAGTTAAGGCAGCAAACAAAGATGTATTTTCCAACTGGTCCAGTGGTGCAGAGGACTGAGGCACTGGACGCCTTACCTCACGTCATGCCAGTGACCTAGATTCAGGAACAATCTTGGGTCATTAGAGAGCCGCATGGGGGGGGATGGTGCAGGATTGAGCAGCTGAAAGGTAGCTTTCCTCTCTCAGGGAAGTTGTTGCCTACCCCCGTAGTTCCTCTCCATTGGGTGGAGGTCCAATGGGTAGCAGGTGGGAGGGAGTGGCAAGTAGTGAGAGGGTGCCCTGAGGTGTGGTGTCTGTGTAACTCCACACGCATGCACACCCAGGGCATGGGACAGGTGAAAAATGTGGGTCAAAAAATCGGATACAAATATATATATATATATATATATATATATATATATATATATAAACAAACAAAAAAAAAGATGCATTTTCCAAAGTACGGTTAAGACTGGCACTAAAAGGTTCCAAAACATCGATGGCCCCTAAAGGAGAGGATATGGGGAAGGGGGCAAGCTTCCCCATACCTGGAGCTGCTGCTCTGATGATCTCCAGCTCTGCCATCTTGGCTAGGTGGCTAGTGTTGCCCCTACTGCAAGAGTAGGGAATTTTCTCCATGCCCTGGCCAACATTCCACTTCCCAAAAAACCAATTAATGCAATTGTCTGAGGCTATGTGTGGGTGTTGATGTGCAAAATGGCCGCCAATGCACATAGAAAATCTGAAGGAGCTCGCACTAGGATGGTGTGCCATGGAAAAATCAAAATCTAAACACACATATCCAGGCACACACCACCACAAAATAGCTGCCAAATGAGAGGAAAAACATTTAAAACATGATATTTTATTAACCTGACGTGTTTCTGGGCTTCAGGCCATGAACAGTGCAGGACAAAACATCGCGAACAGGAACATGGCAGCAAGAACATCGCAGACAGCAATAGCACAAGCACTACAGAAAGCAGTCGGGAATATCTCAGGGATGCAGACCGCATGGGCAAACAGCGACTGCCCAAACAAGGGCAGAAAACACAGCACACGCCCAAATGCTGCCGGTACAACCAACGGGGTCTGGAACAGTGCAGGGGACGCAGACCGCAGGAGTAATCAGTGAATGCCCAAACAAAGGCAGACAAAGCAACGTATGCCAGACATGCCACTGCACAACATGAGGTAGGGAACAACAGTGTCAGGCAGAACACCGCAGGGGGCAGCAATGACCTTGGCACACACGAGGTCACCCACACAGTAGGGGGCACCAGTGCCCGCACAGAGCACAGGGTGACTGAACTAGGTATGGCAACAGGGGAGGCCAGCATGCCCCCCCAAATGCCTCCATGCATGGATGCACATAGGAAGAAGGCCCCAAATAGCAACCCCCACAATGACCATGGGGCACTGAGGCCAGGTGTGCTGACTGGTGGACCAATGGCTGCTGCAGGACTGCCATGCAATGGTGTGGTGGCCAGATGCAGCTCCAAACCTTTACAATGTGCACACCCCACAGAACATACAACAGTGTGGCAGGAAGGGGATACAGCCATAACACTGTGGTGGGCATGCACCCCCAGGTGATCAAGTCCGGCCGTGGTGCACATGGGCACACTCATGGGGGACAGCATCGCTCGGATGAGCCGCAGGCAAACAAAAGGCATCGGGCAGTGAAGGTGGACACTGCCACCCACACAGACATGCACATATAGGAATCCCACAGACAAACATGGCCACGGGATGAGTTGGGGCCATGTACAGTGCCGGCACACCCATATGAACATGGGCTGCAGAAGCCCTAACACATGCCAGCCTGCTGGAGCCCAGGGACAACACGCGGCTGGTGTATACCCCAATGGCTGAGCCACAATTGATGTACCACCGGCTGTGGGGACCACAATGCACACAGTGTCCGATGACAGTGTCAGGGGTCCATGCCAACACAAGATGCACAGTGCCCCTGCCAGCAGACACCAGGCATGGCCAACACAACACCCATGGCAATGGCACACACACACCACCAATGCACAGCCAAGCGGTACACAGGAGAGTGACCTGCGTAATATGCAGCACCAGCATGGCACAGATGTAGACATGCACTGCATGGAGCACACACCCCCAGGTTGGCATACTGGTCCTGCATATGGCATTGTAATGGCACCACTGCAGATACCACATGCACCCACCATGGCAGTGACCACCTCACACTGCACCACAGCCTGCGTGCAGACATCCACACCACCTGGAGCACATACCCCCAGTAGTGCACAACCCCTATGGTAACAGAGACACCGCCACCAGCACAGACAGCACAGGAGCCCAACACCTGCACAGCCATCCCCCCATGACAGAGCAACACCCCACGGCAGCACAATCCCCCTCAATGACAGGGCATCAACCCTAGTACAGCATAGTACCCCACCCTGACAGTGCATCACCCATATCAGCATGGTCCCCCCCCCATCTGCAAGGCAATACCCTGGAAACAGCACAGTACCCCCACCCTGGCAGTGCATCAACCCATATCGGCACAGTATCCCCCCAAGGCACGTGTGATAGCACACTGTATAGATGGTCAGCAGTCACTGGCACCCACATATGGCACAGCAGTGGTCAGTCCATGTCCACAGCCATGGCCACTGGCATGGTCCCGGTCAGACCTGCAGCTGGAAGTTATGGGCAATGCAGCATAGATAGTCATATGTGGGCCTGGTGCTGTACTCCCCAACAATGTGCTGTATGTGGTCCGTTGAGTTCCTGAACCACTTCCTTGATGGTTGTGCATAGAGCCCAATGATGCATTGCTAGATCTTCAGCTCATTGAGTCACTACTCTGATTTCAAGGCATCAATGAACTTCCACAGGCTGGGGTGGCATGCACCTATTAGTGTGCTGAAGGCACAGTGCCACCCTTCCACAGAGTTGTTGGTGTGGGCACTGCCAGTCCTGGCTGCATCATAACAGCTCCACAGGTCGACAGAGAACAGGGGGCACCTGTGTACACCACCACAGGTGGGGCACCCCACCCATGTGTCCTCAAAGTAGTCTACTATTGGTGCCAGAAGCATGTCATGTGTGATGTAGAATTTGAATGACCTGAGAACCTTGAAGACGGTGGACACCTCCTCTGGGGGGACAAAGGCAAGCACAGGCAGCAGGCGCACATGGAGTGCAAAGTCCTCATCCTCTGTGTAGAGGTGCATGGCCTCAGGAACCTCCTTGACCTTCCTCCACAGGGTCTGGCACAGGTGGAAGAAGCAGACATGCTGACTGGCATCCAGGAATACAGTGGCAAAGGACTTTATTGCAGCCTGCTCGAAGTCCATGATTATCACAGATGGCTTGAGGTCCTCTCGGAGCTCCCTCACCGCGGTGAACGCAGTGGTGTATGTCACCCCTGTCTTGTTTGGCAGCAGGAGGTACACAGTGGGTATTACAGTACAGTATTGCTCCACATGTATGGTGTATAGCAGGTGTGAAGTGTGGTGGTGCTGTCTTGAATGTGCCATCTGAATACCATGTATGGCACTGTGGCAGCAGCTGCAGGTTCCTGTCCATGGTGTATATCAGAATTTGTGATGCACCACCACCGTCATGGAGCAGGAATTGGGCTCCATCATGTTTCACTGTGTACACTTCTGGGATGGTGAGGTCCTCTAGTGAGGTTGGCAGGGGTGGTGGCTGGCTAGCAGCTGTACGTGCATGGTGGACATTCCTTTTCAGGAGGTGAATGCTGGGAAGTCTACCAGATACAGCAGTGGTTATGTTGCTACTGCATGCTGCCACCACCTGGGGGGATGTCTCCATCATTTGTAGGGCCCTCTGCTTTATGTCTGTCATGGCCTCCCAGACACCTATGGCCCCACGGTCAGGTATATGGTTGTGGCTGTTCACCACTGTGATGACCTCCTCCCCTGCGGTGTGGACGCGCCTAGAGCATTTCGCCCTGTAATACTCTGAGCATTTCCAATATGTTTTTTCCACCAGGTTCCACTCCTTGTAGTACAGGTAGCCCTCATGTTGTAGTAGGGTCTTCCCCCTTTGGCTGGTCACATAGTGCAGTGGCATGGTTCTTTGGACCACTCACATGCCTCCCACACAGTGTTTGTCTTCCGCACAACACTCCCAGGCACCTTAGCATGGTCTGTGTGCTGTGTTGCCTTATGGGAGTGCTGCTGGGTGTAGAAGTGACAGCACCTGCCCTGGCGGCACATGTCCTGCTCAGAGGTGTGTCCTGTTAGCCTTATATCCATGCTGTGGTGCCACGCCCCACCCCCTGTGTGTCCTGCTGTCTGTCAGCATTGTGTGCTTCGCTCACCTGGGTTGGTGCAGGAGCATTTCACATGCTGTGGTGTTCCCCCTGTGTGGCCCTCAACCCTTGCTGTTGTGTGTGGTGCATCACTGGGTGCAGGTGTCCTGCCCTGGGAGTCACCTCTTGTCCTGGGAGTCACCTCCTGCCCCTTTTCCCCTCTCTCCACTTGCTGCATGTCCCTTGTGTGGCTGTGTCTCCCTAGTAGCCCTGTGGTGGTGTTTGGATTATTGTACCCCATGTGTGATCTGGCTCCTTACCAGTCAGCCCTGTGGCTTGCTTGCCCCTCCCCTTCTCGGGGTCCATCTTCCATGTTGTGCTCTCTCTGCCTCTCTCTGTGCTCCGGGTGCATCTTGATCCACGGCGCCTGTGTTGTTGTCCACCTTGCCGGCCACGTTGTGTGTCTGGTTGTGCTGCCCTGCTGGCTGCCTCACGGTTTTGCCAGTGCTGGGTGTCTCTCTCCATGTGGTTCCTTGTGCACGCCTCCATTGCTGCTGCTGTGTTGCGCTACTTTGCCTGTGGGTCGGTGGCATTTGTGCTTAGCGTTGTTGGTTCCACCACGATGTTCTTGCTCACGGCATTACTTCCGCGTTGTTCTGCCCATGTTGTTTCCTCCGCGATGTTCATGGCTTGAAATGTTTCTGGTCTGCTGGACCCTTTATCAAAGTCTAACTTGGTAAAAAAATTGACATATATATAGCAGAATAATTGACTGACATCACAATTACATCAATTAAAACACACCAATAAAATTAAAGAAACAATGAAGCAGAATAAAAAACAATAACAACTACTGCATGGTAGAAATGCACTCAAAAAGCAAGCCCTAATTGTTAAAGAAAACCATATATGTATTGCAGATATAATCTTAAAGGAGAAGGTAAATATACAAAAAAATTGGGGGGGGGGAGACAAACCCAAATGTATTAACGTCTATCTTCCAAAAATGGTTTCGGATCAAAACTGCCATAAAGACCAGGATAAATAGTAGCTTTCAATTGCAAAATCCAAAATGTTTCTCTCTTTAATATTAGATTTCTACAGTTACCCCCTCTAGGTTTACGGCAAACTCTGTCTATAGCCGTGTATTTGAACTTATGGACTGAAGTATCATTTTTATGTTCTAAAACATGTGCTGCTGTAGCATAAAGTGGGTCTTCTCTCAAAATGGTCTGTTGATGTTCATCCACTCTAACCTTTAAACTCCTTTCAGTTTTACCCACATAAAATGCCTGACAAGAACAAGTTGCCAAATAAATGACACCGCTAGTATTACATGTTGTCATTTGTCTTATAGTGAACTCCCTCACATTATTGACAGTTAAAAAAGTCTTGCCATTAATAATGACCTCACGATAGATGCAATTACTGCACTTGAAGCAGCCCAGAGGTTTTGGTAGCCAAGTCTTTATTTCTTTTTTGTCCACAAAATAGCTATGGACCAAATTGTCTTTAAGACTTGTCGCTTTCCTAAAAGTAAATTTAGGTAATGATGTAGCTACAGTTTCTAAATTTCTTTCAGCTGATAAAACCCCCCAATGTTTTTTAACAATGTTCAAAAATGAATTTGCATGCACTGAATAAGTAGCAACTATATTCAACCATTTATCATTAATTTTACTTACATCTGATGACCGTAACAAAACACTTCTATCCGTATTTGTGGCCATCTCTCTAGCTTGTAAAACAATTACTTATTTATTTATTTTTTTATTTAGTATACTCTAGGATTACAAGTACCTTTTAGCAGGAACTGCTCATTTACAAAGGTTCCACGTCAAAGGATGTAGGGTAACGTCAATACAAAGGAAACAATAGATACATACTTTACACTAAAAGTTGACTTAGCATGGTATATGCAGTAATTTGCAGAGAGAGCCAGCAAAAGCCAGCATGAGTAAGTTTTGAAGGTGAACTGCATATGGAGTGGAGGGAGGCAGTGAGGAGTCAGCAGGCAAATGGCCATTGTCAGGTGGTAGAGGTGGATGGCAAGAGATTGGTGAGGGTGGCTCAAACCTAAATATCAGCTGAGAGGGGAGGGGTGGGTAAAGGGTGGAGTGGGGGGGAGGGTGATGAAAAGAGGAGCAAAGCTGCAGTAATACAGAACACTATTGTATCTGGTTGGAGGTGAAGACCATTGTTTAGGAGAGGCAGTCACACTGCGTGGTTGAGGCAAGGAAGAGTCAAAGTTCCCTTTTAAAGGGACCAAGAGTCGCAGCTGTAAGTGCTTTTTTGTTAAGGGTATTGTACCACTGAGGAGCCCTGTGCAAGAACATCTCTTCTACTGTAACCCCTCTCCTGAAATCTTGCCTGTAGAATATGTGCACTCATTTTGAAACTATCAGAACTGCAATTCCTTTTTGCTCGTAAAAATTCTTCCTTTGGGATATTTTTTATTATATGTGCTGGATGACAGGTTGAGGCCATAAGAATAGTATTGCCATCAACTGGTTTATGATAAATTTTTGTTTCAAAAACCCCAGTTGGTATTTTTGTTATTAGTATATCCAAGTATGGCAATTGTTCCTCTGCCACATTAAATGAAAAACACAAATGTTCATTCGTGGAGTGGGGATAAACCAAAAAATTATGAAATTCAACTGAAGATCCTTTCCATAACAAAATCACATTGTCTATAAAACATTTCCACAAAATAATCTTGTCAAAAAAATGATTTGTGACCAAATTGTAAATGTAATTTCTTTCCCAAAATCCAACATATAAACTTATTATTATCTTTAAAAGAAACTTACAGGAGACTTGAAAAATTAACACTGCAACTAAGAAGGATTTATTAGACTAAAACTAACATGGAGACATATACACAGTTAAAACACATTCCAAGAGGTTTACGTATAGACTTAAAACTAGCATATGATCAAGAAAATAGTAAATTAATGCCAGAATGGGAGAACATTTTATCAGAAGTGAGTTTTAAATTGATTGACTTAATCATTAGCTTTTGAAAGAACAAGAATGCAGTATTAAAGAAGAATTAAAACAATATAAAGCAGAAATCTTACAGTTGTGTTGTAATAATATAGGCGAATTGGATAATTTGAACAATAAGTTAAAAACTACAATACAAAAATTGAATGTGGACCTAAAGAGAATTAAACAAACTAAGTTTATAAGAGACAAAGGGGACTATGAAGCTGGATGTGTTTATACATGGAAATCCAAAAACATTAAACAAAAGGGAATTTAAAATAAGAATGTGTCTTTTGACTTCAGCACATCTCTTAGTGAGACAGAGAGTGAAGATGGTATTTCTAAAACCAGGGTCCTTTTTTAGAACAGAGATCAGATCATCAGTGCGTAATGGGACAACAAGGAATACTTCCACAGAATTGGGGCCCTCCTCCTCCCATAATAGAACATTACCCCCCCCCAACCATCAGTCTTTTCAGCCATGCCGGAGTCCCCAATTAACTTATCAATTAGGGGACAATTTCAATCTGGGAAGAGGAAGAGAAAGAGAACACGAAGGGGGGATGGGGAGAAGGCAACAACTACTATCAAGGCCATCGTCAGAGACAATTCAATCAGAGGCCTTTTCGGAGAGGGAGGAGAAGGTAAGTACCCTTACTAATAAAGAACAATCTACTGCAGAGATAAAAGTCATAAACATTTCGAGTTATGTTTTATCAGAAGCTGAAATAACTTTGTTAAGTAAGGGTCTGAATTTTGTCCCGACTGCCACAATTGATAAAATATAGACATTAAGAGACGTTAGTCTCTTATGTAGGAAACTAAACTTGAGTGCTTTCTATGGGGACACTCAGGATTTTACTTCCGATGCAGTTTTAAAAGCATATCATCCTAATTCTACTTTTTGTCCATCAACATGTACAGCTATAAATATTTTTTGTCAACTAGTAGAACAAGATTTGAATGTTTTATTTGATAATTTGCCTTACCAAAACTTTGATAATTTAACTGTTAGTGAAATAAATGCTTTGAAAATTTTACAACAGGAACCCTCGATTGTAATTAAACAAGCAGATAAGGGAGAGTCTGTGGTAGTCATGAATAAAAGTGACTATCTTAAAGAAGCATTAAGACAGCTGGGTGATAGTATTTTTTTATGAAAAGCTTGATTACAATCCAATTTGGGAATTTAAAAAATATGATTGATGAAAGAGTAAATGATGCTTTTATGGAGGGACATATTTCGAAACACAACAGAGATTTTTTAATTAAGGATTCTCCTGTTATAGCTACCTTTTATTTATTACCAAAAGAGCAAAATCTCTGATTGACCCTCCAGGGCATCCAATCATAAGTGGAGTGGGGTATTTAATTGAGTCATTACCTTGTTATTTGGATTAGTTCCTACGAGTTTATGTTGAGGGTCTTCCCTCATATTTAAGGGATACCAGGGACGTTTTAAATCTTTTGAATTCCTTAAATGTTACAGAGGATTTTCTCCTCATAACACTGAATATAGAATCATTGTATTCAAATGTTCCTCACTGTGGAGCTTTGGATGCAATGGCTTTCTTTTTTAACAGTGATCAGAATTATGATGGACCACCAGTGGATTTTTTATTGAAATTAATGGCATATATTTTGACATTTAACTTTTTTTATTCAATCAATCTGTTTACAAGCAAATCGAAGGAACAGCTATGGGGGCCACTTATGCCCCCTCAAAGTTTATATGTTGGATTTTGGGAAAGAAATTACATTTATAATTCAGTCACAAATCATTTTTTTGCAAGATTATTTTGTGGAAACATTTTATAGACAATGTGATTTTATTATGGAAGGGATCTTTGGTTGAATACCATAATTGTTTGGTTTATCCCCACTCCACGAATGAACATTTGCATTTTTCAGTTAATGTGGCAGAAAAGCAATTGCCATACTTGGATATAGTAATAACAGAAATATCAACTGGGGTTTTTGAAACAGAAATTTATTGTAAACCTGTTGATGGCAATACTGTTCTTATGGCCTCGACCTGTCATCCAGCACATATAATAAAAAATATCCCAAAGGGAGAATTTTTATGAGCAAAAAGGAATTGCAGTTCTGATAACAGTTTCAAAATGAGTGCACATATTCTAGAGGCAAGATTTCAGGAGAGGGGTTACAGTAGAAGAGATGTTTTACAAGCTAGAGAGATGGCCACAAATATGGATAGAAGTGTTTTGTTACGGTCATCAGATGTAACTAAAATTAATGATACACGGTTGAATATAGTTACTACTTATTCAGTGCATGCAAATTCATTTTTGAACATTGTTAAAAAACATTAGGGGGTTTTATCAGCTGAAAGAATTTTAGAAAATGTAGTTACATCATTACCTGGATTTACTTTTAGGAAAGCGGCAAGTCTTTAAAGACAGTTTAGTTCATAGCTATTTTGTGGACAACAAAGAAGTAAAAACTTGGCTACCAAAACCTCTGGGCTGCTTTAAGTGCAGTAATTGCATCTATCGTGAAGTCATTATTAATGGCAAGACTTTTTCAGCTTTCAATAATGTGAGGGAGTTCACTATAAGACAAATGACAACATGTAATACTAGCGCTGTCATTTATTTGGCAATTTGTTCTTGTCAGGCATTTTATGTGGGTAAACTGAAAGGAGTTTAAAGGTTAGAGTGGGTGAACATCAATGGGCCATTTTGAGAGAAGACCCACTTTATGCTACAGCAGCACATGTTTTAGAACATAAAAATGACACTTCAGTCCATAAATTAAATATATGGCTATAGATGGAGTTTGCCATAAACCTAGAGGAGGTAGTTATAGAAATCTAATATTAAAGACAGAAACATTTTGGATTTTGCAGTTGAAAGCTACTGTTTATCCTGGTCTTAATGGCAGTTTTTATCTGAAACCATTTTTGGGAAGATAGACGTTAATACATGTGGGTTTGTCTTTCCTTCCACCCCCCCCCCATTTTTTTGTATATTTACCTTCTCCTTTAAGATTACATCTGCAATACATATATGGTTTTATTTAACAATTAGGACTTGCTTTTTGAGTGCATTGCTACCATGCAGTAATTGTTATTGTTTGTTATTCTGCTTCATTGTTTCTGTAATTTTATTGGTGTGTTTTAATTGATATAGTTGTGATGTCAGTCAATTGTTCTGCTATATATATGTCAATGTTTTTTTTTTTTTTACCAAGTTAGCCTTTGATAAAGGGTCTAGTATATCAGAAATGCATCAGGTTAATGAAATATGTTTTAAATATTTTTCCTCTCGTGTGGCAGCTAGTTTGCAGTGATTTGTGCCTGAATACGTGTGTTTAGACTGCCACTACACATTCAGTCACTTCACTACCTGCCTGTCATTGCCTGTTAAGTGCTCTGGGATACAATGTGTATGAAAATGTTTTATAAATGCTGACTGTTTCTTCTTCCAGCATTGCTTCAATGTCAGGTGGTCTATAACATATTCTGATTATGATTTGTTTACCCACTGTACTTGTTAATTTTCTCCACAGATTCTAAACCTTACTATTAATAATGTGTAATTTGTATTTTCATTTCCTCACAGAGGATATTACTTTTAATAAATAATGCTACCTCATCTCCCTTTATGCCATTTCTTTCTTGAAATTCAGAAAGCTTTATTTTTTTTCCAAGCATGGCTACAAAGTGGTCCTTTTTTACACACATAATAACAAGACACAAATAACAATGCAGGCAGGACATACAAACAACACCCAACCCCCTCCCATTTCCCACCCCCGTCATGGTATCAACGTAATCTTCTATGGGTGGTGCACCAAACTGAGATTGATGCACATAAGAATAGTAAATATAAAGTCTGTAATTTATACCAGATCGGATCAAACCTTGATAATCTATTATGAGTACTGGCAATTATCTTTTCTATAGAAAGATTGTTAAGAAGTTCCTGCAGCCATTCGGAATAAGAGATAATTTCATTGTCTAGCCAATGTTGGAGCATTAATTTTTTAACCGACAAGGCCATCAAAGCCAAGTGGTACATCCATTCAGTAACACATGCCTGGGAATAATCCCCCACTAAGCAGGCAGCAGACTCAATGTGATCTGCCACTCCCAGTAAGGGGTCAACCTTTTGCTTGATAAGCGCCCAGAGTGGAGCTATTTTGGGGTACTCCCAAAAAATGTGATAGAGGGAACCCTCCTCTTGAGTACAACATCTGCAGGTCGAGGAAGGGGATTTGCCCATTTTAGCCAATTGAACTGGTGTAAAATATATGTTATTGATGATCTGGAACTGCATAATCCTCAACCTATCTTGGGATATAAACCTATGGGCATCTTTCCATATCTTAGTCCAGTTGAAGCTTTTGAGTGGAAATTGAGCATTCCAATAGGCCGAGGAGCCATCCAATCATGGGTATGCCCTCTCAAAGAGCTTCCCATAAATGTTAGAGACTGCATGGGGTTCAGTAGCTGCTAATGTAAGCTGATGCAGAAACCTCCCCTCATCTTCTGTTCCCTGTACTACCTGAGAGGTAGCCAATGTACGTCTAAGTTGAAATACTTTATACCCCAAATGGACCCCCAAGTTGTAGCATCTAATAATATCTCCTGAGAGTAAAACTTGCCCATCACATAGCAGCTCAATTGCTGAGACCCCTGCCATCTGCAGGATCCAGGATGGTTTAATGTATTGACCCCCAATTCTAAAATTAGAATTACCAACTAAAGGATGGTTAGGATTTTGAGTATGTCTATAGGACAGGAATGTACACAGTTGGGTGTGAATTCTTACTGAGGTTCTAATCAGAGTGGTACACAGTCCCTCTGGAAGTAGTTTAAGGGGAATGTGCAGTAGGGCCACAGGTGACAGGCCATGTGCAGCCAACATTGCCTTTTCCATGATGATTCACAAGGGTTTATATTGTCCCATATCTCCAAGTTCACTATGATCCAGCCATCTCAAATATTTCACAGAGTGACTTGCCCAATAGTATATTTTGAAGTGAGATAGCCGTAGTCTCCCATGAGCTTTGGGAGTGGCCAGTTTGTAATAGGCTCTACGGTCTGGCTTGCCCCTCCAAACAAAGTTGGATATCAACTTGTGCACCTTGGAGAACCATTTCTGTGGTAACCATAAATTTAACATACTGAAGGAGTAAAAAATTTGAGAGAGAATATTCATTTTGATCAGTCTTATCCTTCCTCAAAGCGACATCGGCAACACTTTCCATCTATCCAAGTCCTGCTGAATTACATGTGTAACCCCTGACCCCTGCCTTTTTGCAAAATGACAGATGGCATGCTGTTGAAGCTGACAGCAGTACCTGGTGGGGACTGGGTTCAGGGAGTATGAGGTTACTCGGCACAGCGGGCCTAGGTTTGGCTACTCTGCACAGGGGCACCCAAGTAAATCCGAACACAGGAAGCAATAACTGTAATGTCCAGAACCAGGAATGGGATTCTACAGTGTGTCTTTTATTCACATCCAAGCTGAACAAACAAAGCATAGATGGACCCCCATGGGGCTATATTCCTGGTGATGCAGATTAGAGACAACAGAAACACTTCTTCACTATTTCCAGCCCTCAGGCTCTGGGCACACCAGGCACACAGCCCGCACTTGCACGCAGCTTTGGGTACATAGCCCGACTTGTATACTACTTGGGTTTTCCCCACTGGCCTGACTCCCCGGCCACTTGATCTGTGGTCCATTTTCAGAAATGAACCAATTTTCCTGTTGTGGCTCCCCAAACCACCTTAGAGCCTTCAACTCCTAGAGGGAATTTTCCTTCCAATACCACGTCTGGGTACTTCCCTCATCACTGGCCAAGTGCATGAGGCAAAGTAGAACTCCACAGAGCAAATCTGTAGAGGTGGATCTGGTCACTAAAGGTGGGGAGGGTCTCCCACCTCCAGCTCCCACAATCCATACCCAGCCATTTCTCTGGAAACTAAACAACTCTTTTATGAAAGCTTGGCAATGTAGATTACTGGGTAGACGTATGTCACATCTTCTGTACATGTCTTGACTTCCACTATGTGCTGGACTTGAACATACTTTTACTTTTGGCTAAACCTATTACTCTAGGCCTCCCACTACTTCAGTAGTCCAATCCCCACTATCACACAAGTCCCAGGGTGAAAACATGGGCCCTTTAGAGAGTGCAGAAACTCACCCTCAGGTTGTAGGTGCCCCACAGGTGATTCACAAATCTTCTTGTTTCCCCAAAACTCTTGAACAAATAAGGCAGCTTCTCCACTAGTAGAAAAAGACAGAGGGGTGCCCCTGGAATATGCAGGAAACCCTTCCTGCCCCATCCCCTCATTGATGGGGCACTGAGACCCGATTCAGCGGTCTTCACCACTTCAAAAACTATCTCCTGTGTCTCTCTTTAGGTGGAAACACACCCCTTTTTCCCAGAATGTAGCCCTATGTCAGGGCTGAGGCTCCAAAAGCCTACACAGAGCTGCTGTGCTGCTCTCTCAGCAAGCTCCAAACTCCAACTGACCTACAGACTACTGTTCAAACCTCCCAACATTCTATTCCAGCTCTCTGCTGCAGATTCCATTGTGGCTCATGCAGCTGCGACAGTTCTATGGTGATGTCATCCCTCAGTCTCAGCTGAGACTGAGAACATAGTGAGACAGTGTGAAATCCATTTAACTGGAGTTTCACAAGCTGCCTTCCCTGCCTACCACTAGGTCTTACTGGGATTCTAGTAACCCCGGCTAACAAGGGGGTTACACTTGCCCTTGACCAGGAAAATGACTGTCCGCAGTCATTGTTTACCTGGCTTTAGGCCATCCCACCCTATTTGCTACCTGCAGAGGGGGGTGATCGGGCCCCCTCCTACCATGTGCGAGCACAGGCAGGCAACACTAAGGACCCAAAGGCCTTTAGCTGACATATCAGCCTCTACACTACCCACTTACTATGGATGCCTAGTGGCTCTGGTAGAACTGTCCAGAGCATAGCCCTAATAGCTCAGCACTGCAACCCCTACTGCAGGTCAGGGCCACAGCCTGTCTATCCCCCCTAGCCCTCTAGGGAAAACCTATCTGCCTCTAACTTAATACCCCAAAAACAAAAACAACCCGGGGACCTCCCCCACCTTGGGCAACCTGCAACCACACACCAAGAATAATACCACATTATTATATCACTTTACTACCTCCTCCCTACCCCCACAACCACACCTGTGGAAGGAAAAGGGTTAATACAGTAACAACAACAACACCACCACAGTACTTTAAATTACTACACACTAAAGTACTAATGGGGAACTCAAATGAGCCCCACCTCCTCTTTTTGTCTTCTCTTCTATCTTCTCCAGGAACACCTGCAAGAAAAAGAAAGACAACACACACTACTAATCTGCATACACAGTCTACCTAAACCCCTACCATCAAAACACTGAAGAATCCCAAAAATATTTTTTTTTTTTTTTGAAAAGGTAGAAAAACAGTATTTACATTAGAAAACAACAACATTATTTACAATACACATTTGGGGGCATGGAGTGCCCTAAAAGTCCCAACTAGTGACCACAATGCCCGAAGGCTAGTCCAATAAAGAGTCTCTCCTGGGCCGGAGCCCAATGAAGCACAGTTTTAACAGGCCAAAGTCCCGAAGGGGAGAGTCTTTGAGGACAGTTCATACATTTTGGAGTCTGCTCGTGTAGGGTGTGTACTGCAATGTCATAAAGATAGAAAAGTTCGGACTTACCAGCTCTTTGTAGAATGGAAAATTCTGAACCAACCTGCACCTCTGATGAAGACTCTCCCTGGCAGCATTTCTTCCCATACAGCTGGGCGGACATCTTCCGGGAACCACAGGAGGGCACATCTGGGCACTGCTGGGTTGATGTCATCTCTGGAGATGGAATAATAGAACAGGAACAAAAAAGGAAAACAGCTGGTCTGATGTCATGTGATTACCAGGCGATGAAACAGGATACAGCTGCGCTGGTGTCCTCTCTGGATCTGAAGTCATCTGGTAGGCCAGTCAATGGATTCTGGAAAGGCCAGCACACTGTAGAACTGATGAATGTGGGGCACCTGAGTCCTGGATGTTCATATTGGCGGTTCAATAAAGGCACTTCACAGTCTGGTGTGGCAGTACTGATTACCACTGCTCAGCTTTCCATTTAGTGGGCACTGGCACATTTGCTGTGAGGTCCTTGCAGTGAGGCCAATAGTACCAGGGATCAGGAGCTTGAATTATTACCCCATCTGGGTGCACATAATTCACACAGTGGGAAATTTCATGTCCCTCTCTGTCCACTATTCACACTCTGTCCATAAACAATGTCCTGCCTCTCTTCCACTGGGTATATTTCTCATGAAACAGTCTGTCCTTTACATGCTTGTTTGCCCCAGGATGCACACCTTTCATTGCTTCGGCCCAGATCCAGGATTTCCTGCTGTTCTCAATCTCCTCCCAGACTTTCCGAGGAAAGGTAGGAAAGGTCATCCATAGATCTCATTCGCCTTCCTACGAACCAGTCTCTCCTCTTTACTAGCTTTGGTCAACCTAAGACGGCCGCTGGCCTGGCTTGGGGGCGGCCAGTCCTGGTTCTGCCAGCTACGCATCCTTAACGAAATTTTAAATGGATCCCTGACTTCTTCTTCCTGCATAGCCAGGGCAGTGGCATCACCACTCTCTTCCATGCATTCCTCCGAGGCAAGATCTTGAGGCTGTATACCCATTCCTTTTTCACAAGGCCACATAGGTTCCCCCTCATCTTCCTCTTCACTGAGGATCTGAGCCCAGGAGTGAGCAGTCATCCTCACTTCTGAGACTATCCACTCATCACTAGGCGCAGAGGTCAACACCTCCCACCCAAAGGTCTCCTGCATCTCATCTTCTCCTATGAGACTTGGGCTAGACCCCCCCCCCGGGGTCTACTGATGCTTTATCCGAACTTTCCTTCTGGGATCCAGAATCCAAAACTTCAACTTCTGGTTCTGTCTCTAACTCTGCACCCCCTAGCTTTGTGCCACAGTCTCCCGAGGGGCCTTCCTCCACAGGCTCCGCCTGATGCTGTGTGCTGCCAACTGCAGATTCCAGAACCTTTGTCCATGTGGGAGCCAAACGAATTTGAGGCACTTTATACAAGCCATATTTTTCTAGGCATCCAGCACAGTGAGGAATCATGAAGCCATCCCTTCCAGCTCTCAAGCATATTTGACACACATGCATTGGAAAACCAGGAATCGCCACATGAGGAGGTAGTTGTCCTCCATAGCACCACTTTTCAATTTCCCTCAGTCTATTCACTGCTGCTGTTACTGCAACCCGGGCATGATCCAGATAGCGAGCTGGTCCTGAGGCCATAACTGCAGAAAAACAAACAAAACTTCACTATAACTGAAAGTCCCACTTTACTGAACACTCTCTTTAGTTTTAAAATGGCTCTTCTGCTGCTGTGTTTACTTTACTCCCCCACCCTGTAATGGCGTCGGCAGCACTCCTATGCATCAACATTCAGAAATTGGATCAAACCACTGCGCTCTCGTTTTACACACACTACTGATAACTTTTGCTCAAACTGCATAAACATAGAAACATAGAATTTGACGGCAGATAAGGACCGCTTGGCCCACCCAGTCTGCCCATTTCCCTACCTGATGGATAAGCTGTAGATCCTAGTTAACCGGCAGCCTACTTCTTCCTACCCCAACCCCCTAGAATTGCCTTATGACTGTCCCTTGCATGCTTGAATTCCACCACTGTTTTTGACTCCACAACCTCCTCTGGAAGGCCGGCCCATACATCCACAACCCTCTCTGTGAAAAATACTTCCTTAAATTACCTCTGAGCCGCTCCCTTCTATCTTCAAATTGTGCCCCTTGTTCTTGCACACCTCTTTTTTAAAAGATGCTACCCTCTTGGACCTTGTTGATTCCCTTGAGGTACTTGAAAGTTTCTATCATGTCCCCCTCCCTCCTTCTTTCTCCGAGCTATACATATTAAGCTCCTTAAGTCTCTCTTCTTATGTCTTCGGTGCAGACCCTGCACCATTTTAGTTGCCCTCCTCTGGACAGCTTCCATCCTGTCTATGTCTTCTGGAGATTGGGTCTCCAGAACTGCACGCAGTACTCCAGATGTGGTCTCACCAGCTGTCTGTACAGAGGGATAATAACTTTTGTTTTCTACTGGTGATGCCTCTCCTGCATCCCAGTATCCCCCAGCCCTCCTTGCTGCTCTCTCACATTGCTTGCTCACCTTTAGGTCATCTGATATGACTACCCCAGGTCCCTTTCCATTTTTGTTGTTGTTAGTATTTCACCCCCCATTGTGTACTCTTCCCCTGGGTTTTTGTTTCCCAGGTGCATTACCTTGCACTTCTTAGCATTGAATCTAAGCTGCCATACATTTGACCATTTCTCTAACCTTGCCAAGTCCCTTCTCATCCTTTCCACCCCACCTTGTGCATCAACTCTGTTGCAGATCTTTGTGTCATCTGCAAAGAGACATACTTTTCCTTCCAGTCTTTCTGCAATGTCGCTTATAAAGACATTGAAGAGGACCAGTCCTAATACTGAACCCTGTGGGACCCCACTACTAACCCCCCTTTTTTCAGAGTGGACTCCATTTACTATTACTCTCTGTGTCCTATTCTCCAGCCAATTCTTTACCCAGGCTGTCATCTTGGGACCCACTCCCAGGCTGGCTAACTTGTATATTAATCTTTTGTGTGGGACTGTGTCAAATGCCTTGCTAAAGTCTAGGTAGGCCATGTCCACAGCCCCTCCCTGATCAACTACTATGGTCACCCAGTCAAAGAAATCTATCAGATTTGTCTGGCATGACCTTCCCGCTGTGAATCCATGCTGCCTTGGGTCCTGTGCCCCTCTGGCCTCTAGATACTCAACAATTCTTTCCTTCAGAAGTGATTCCATCATTTTCCCTACCACTGAGGTTAAACTAACAGGTCTGTAGTTTCCTGCTTCTGCCTTGCTCCCACTTTTGTGAAGGGGAATCACATCTGCCCTCCTCCAGTCCTCAGGTACCACCCCATCCTCCCATGATTTGTTAAAGAGGGTAGTCAGTGGTGTCACTAGTTCACCCTTAGTTCTTTTAGAATTCTGGGATGAATCCCATCAGGCCCCATTGCTTTGTCCACCTTCAGTTTTAAGAGTTCTTTCAGAACCCTTTCTTCTGTAAATGGGCTGGTATCAACTTCTGTATCCAGAGTGTTTCTACTGTTTGTTTTAGGTGCCTCCCCCTCTTCCTTTGTAAATTCTGAGCAAAAATATTTGTTTAGTATCTCTGCTTTTCACAGTCACCCTCTGCCCACCCTCCCTCCCTTTATTAAGCCTCACTATCCCTCCCTTGATCTTCCTTCATTCCTGATGTACCTATAAAGGTTTTATCCCCTTCTTAACTGAGTTGGCTATCTTTTCCTCGGTTTGGGCCTTTGCTGTTCTGACTGCCTTTCCAGCTTCCTTTTGCTTTAACTGATACAGTTCTCTGTCCTGTTCCTTCTGCGATTCCTTGTACTTCCCGAATGCTTTCTTTTTCTCTCGAACCTTCACTGCCACTTCCTTTGAGAACCATAGTAGTTTCTTACCTCATTTTCTTTTGTTTATTTGCTTTACACGAAGGCTTGTTACCTCTGTGATGGCAGTTTTTATTATTCCCCATTGTTCTTCCACCCCTCCTTCCTGCCCATTTGCTAGTGCATTCCTTAGGCACTCACCCATTTTGGCAAAGTCAGCCCTCCTAAAATCCAGTACCTTTGTCTTTGTAGGCTTGACTCTATTGCTGTGTTTATTGTGAACCATACTGTTCGATGGTCGCTAGTTCCCAGATGGCTACCCACTTCTACATCTGTGATCCTCTCTTCATCTCCATTTGAGAGAACCAGGTCTAAGATTGCTCCCTCTCGAGTGGGCTCCAATACTAGTTGTCTAAGGCATGCCCCCTGTAGGGCATCTAGAATAACCCCACTCTTAGAAGTGGCTGCTGCAACTGCACTCCAGTTAATATCTGGCATATTCAGATCACCCATCAGCAATATCTCCCCTTTATCTGCCATTCTAATTATACTTTCTATCATTTCCTTGTCCATTTCTTCCCCCTGAGAGGGAGGTCTGTATACAACCCCAGCACATTTACATGATTTTCCACAGGCTTTTTACATGCTGGTAACATTTCTTTGATTCACAGTCCCTTAAAGCTTCAGGTTTTTAAGCACAGGATTACCTGTAAAACTAGTGCTGCACATTTGGCTACAACTTACAGTCTCTCTCTCTCTGGCTTTAAACTTTAAACTGAGGCTGAACTCATTACTATGCACACAGTCAATGGCTTAACAGACTTGCACTTGCTGGCAGGACTTGACACAGTCATTACTTGCAAAGCGACTACACTGCTGCGCACATATTTTGCTGGCATTGGGCAGAAAATCACTGTTTGAGCAATTTCACTGTTAGTACTTACTGTTATCAGTAGCAGTTTGCTGCGATGGGGAAAAACAGCCTGCAGCCAGTTCTTGGAGGCCTCAGAACAGAAACGGGCGAGCAGTCCTGCTGATCGTCTCCTCGACCACCACACTTGCAATTCAGATGATCGATTAGTGGGTTGAGCCCAATTTTAAACAAGCACATCTATTTTTAGAAGGTTTACAGCGTTTTTAACACTCCGCGATGCTCCTCCACAAGCCAGCACACGCACTCCACTCACACTCCCTCTCGAATGCAGGGGCAGTCACTGTAGAGCTGGCTGAGGGCCGGGACTGATTGCAGCCTCACCAATCACATGACGCCATGCAAATGAGCCTCTTCTTCCTCGCGAGTGCTCTTCTCCTCACGGCGATCTTCGAGCAGGCAAATTTAAACTGCATAATGCATTTTTTTTTCTCAACTGACTCCATGTCGGGAGCCCATTTCAGCCATTTAACATAGCCATTTACATAGCAAGTCTCTCAGTTCATTTTAAAGCATTTCCAACATCCAGGGCACAATTTTCCTGTTGCTACCCCTAGTCTTCCACACTTTTCTTTACCACAGTTCTTTGTAAAAGCATTTCCACGTCCAGGGCATAATTTTCTTGTTGCTACCCCTAGTCTTCCACACTTTTCTTTACCACAGTTCTTTTTAAAAGCATTTCCAACATCCAGGGCACAATTTTCCTGTTGCTACCCCTAGTCTTCCACACTTTTCTTTACCACAGTTCTTTTAAAAGCTGGCCAAAACGCTGTAAACAATTGATGCAAGACAAGGGCACACTCTTTTAGCTTTACTGCTCCTTGGTAAACAATTGGAATTTTAAACAGCAGCATAAGATCCACAGCACACAGTGACACACTAGTTAGCTTGCTTAAGCTTTTGGGCTACCCACTGCCAGACAGCCAAAATGCTAGCCCCTTGTCCAAGCACCTTCCTCCCAGAATTAAATCAAAAGCGGTGTCTCCATTTTTGTAACCCCTGACCCCTGCCTTTTTGCAAAATGATAGGTGGCATGCTGTTGAAGCTGACAGCAGAAGCTGGTGGGGACTGAATTTGAGGAGGATGAGGTTACTCAGCACAGGGGTCCTAGGTTTGGCTACTCTGCACAGGGGCACCCAAGTAAATCCGAACATTGGAAGCAATAACTGTAATGTCCAGAACCAGGAATGGGATTCTACAGTGTATCTTTTATTCACATCCAAGCTGAACAAACAATGCATAGATGAACCCCCATGGGGTTACATTCCTGGTAATGCAGATTAGAGACAACAGAAACACTTCTTCACTATTTCCAGCCCTCAGGCTCTGAACCCACCAGGCACACAGCCCAGACTTGCAGGCAGCTTTGGGTACACAGCCCGACTTGTACACTACTTGGGTTTTCCCCACTTGCCCGGCTCCCCCCCGGCCGCTTGATCCAGGGTCCATTTTGGGAAGTTAACCAATTTTCCTGTTGTGGCTCCCCAAACCACCTTACAGCCTTCGACTCCTAGAGGGAATTTTCCTTCCAATACCATGTCTGGGTACTTCCCTCATCACTGGCCAAGTGCATGAGGCAAAGTAGAAATCCACAGAGCAAATCCGTAGAGGTGGACCTGGTCACTAATGATGGGGGGTCTCCCACCTCCAGCTCCCACAATCCATACCCGGCCATTTCTCTGGAAACTAAACAACTCTTTTCTGAAAGCTTGGCAATGTAGGTTACTGGGTAGACGTCTGTCACATCTCCTCTACATGTCTTGACTTCCACTATGTGCTGGACTTGAACATACTTTTACTTTTGGCTAAGACTATTACTCTAGGCCTCCCTCTACTTCAGTAGTCCAATCCCCACTATCACACAAGTCCCAGGGTGAAAACATGGGCCCTTTAGAAAGAGCAGAAACTCACCCTCTGGTTGCAGGTGCCCCACAGGTGATTCACAAATCTTCTTGTTTCCCAAAAACTCTTGAACAAATAAGGCAGCTTCTCCACTAGTAGAAAAGAACAGAGGGGTGCCCCTGGAATATGCAGGAAACCCTTCCTGACCCCTCCCCTCAGGGATGGGGCACTGAGATCTGATTCAGCTGTCTTCACCACTTCAAAAACTGTCTCCTGTGTCTCTCTTTAGGTGGAAACACACACCTTTTTCCCAGAATGTAGCCCTATGTCAGGGCTGAGGCCCCAAAAGCCTACACAGAGCTGCTATGCTGCTCTCTCAGCAAGCTCCAAACTCCAACTGACTTACAGACTACTGTTCAAACCTCCCAAAATTCTATTCCAACTCTTTGCTGCAGATTCCATTGTGGCTCATGCAGCTGCGACAGTTCTATGGTGATGTCATCCCTCAGTCTCAGCTGAGACTGAGAACAGAGTGAGACAGTGTGAAATCCATTTAACTGGAGTTTCACAAGCTGCCTTCCCTGCCTACTACTAGGTCTTACTGCGATTCTAGTAACCCCAGGTAACAAGGGGGTTACACATGGATAAGAGCCTGTAGGTTACATTCCTGTGAAAACTTCGCCACTCTAGTTAGGAAGATACCTAAATACTTTAGCTTTTTGGGTTCTCACTTTAACCCTAGATCATCTACTTCTTGCCTATAGATAGCCAAATTATGAGGGAAAACTATCTACTTCTCCAGGTTTAATTTGTAATTCGAGAAATTACCATATTCCCTGATCAAGCCCAAGACTTTGTTAATGGGGGCTCTAGGGTTGGAGGGATGAAGGAGTATGTCATCAGCATATGCCGATAACTTGAGCTCCTGTGCCCCAATTGGTATCCCCTGTACCCCAGACTCCATCATAATCTGCACCAGGAGTGGCTCCAAGTACAAATTAAATCATAGCAGAGATAATGGACAGCCTTATCTGGTGCCAGAGGAAAAGGGAAAAGGTGAGGAGAGGGCCCTGTTGCATTATATCCAAGCACTGAGCTTAGTACATAAACGCCTGAAGCCATTGCACAAAGAGAGGAGGGAAACCAATCGTGTGCAGTGTCCTGAACTAAAAACTCCAGTCCACCCTGTCAAAGGCTTTTCCTGCATCCAGTGACACCAGCATTGCAAGGGACATGGTATCCTGGGATGCAGAAAAAATGTGGTCTAATTTCATTAGGTGGTCTGTGGATCACCTGTCAACCATAAAACCCACCTGTTCTGCACAAATCAGAGAGGGCACAACCCTGTTTAGCCTGTCCGCCAGAAGCTTCGCTAGAATTTTAATGTCATAGTTTAAAAGTGATATCGGCCTGTAATTCGACACCCATTCTGGGTCCCTCCCCTCCTTGTGCAATACAACTATTAGGGCTTCAAACAGTCGGGGATCTTGGCACTTTCCATTCAAAATAGCTTGGAATAGGCAGTGTAGCCAGGGAGCAAGCTCCTCCACCAGATCCTTGTAAAAGTTTGGGGAAAAGCTGTCTGGCCCCAGAGCTTTATCCATCGGTAGAGCACGGACTGCAGACCTTACATCCTGTTCTGTGAAGCTGGAAATCAGCAGGGTCTGCTGTTTGGGCGAAGGAGTTGGCAGAGGCACCCTTGCCAAGTATGCATCCACCAGTTCCTCTGAAGGAGATACAGGCTTAGCACTGTAAAGCTTTGTGTAAAAGCCCTCAAATTCTGACACAATATCCCAGACACCGGTCTTGAGAGAGCCATCCTTGGACGAGCGGACAGCATTTATTAACCTAGATGCCTCTTGCTGTTTGATCCTTAGTGCTAGCAGCCTCCTGGCATTTTCCCCTTGATCTACATAAGATGATCTTGATTTAAGAATCGCGCGTTCTGCTTTTTCCCCTATTAAATCATTATATTGGGCCCTTAGTTTTATAAGTGTCTGACGTTGTGTCTCCAAGGAAGAATGGGAGATGTTTTTTTCTAGGTCCCTAATTTGCCCCAGTAGGTCCAGTGCCTGTCTCTCTGTTTTACACTTCCTCATGGATGCAGTCCTTATGAGTTCCCCACTTAGGAAGCATTTGAGGGCCCCCCATTCAATGTCTACCCTTCCTGTAGCATTGAGATTGTCTCTGGTTATTGAACAATACACTGTCTAAGCTTATCCAGTACGTATTTATCTTTTTATAACCTGTTATTAATTTTCCAAATCATGTCCATTTGATGGGTGGGTGATAGGAACAATGTACAATTCATTGAGGAATGATCCGATATTACTACAGGGGAAATCTCACATTCCATGAGGCCATCCAGAAGCTGTTTGCTCACCAGAAAATAATCACTATGGGAAGAAGTCCCATAGGCAAGTGAGCGAAATGTGTATTCCCAAGAGTCAGGGTGCAACACCCTCCAGGGGTCACATAATCCTATTCTATCCGTGAGATCCCTGATGGCCCTTTGGTCTGGGGACAGACCCATCCTTTGTCTTCCAGTCCTATCCACATCTGGTGAAAAAGACAGGTTCCAATCTCCCCCTAAGAGGATTGGGGTAGAGAGAAAAGGTGACATGTTACTAATCAGTTCCATAACAAAAGAGGGCGTGTCTGTATTAGATCTGTATATAGGCCCAAGGACTATATCAGCCTCTCCGGAGTTCCAATAGCAAGAACATACCTGCCCATTGGATTTTGAATGCATTGACTACACTTAAACCCCAGGGATTTAGCAATTAGAATTGCAACCCCCCTACTCTGGGTGCTAGTACCCGCTGCATAAACTTGTTCTATATTGAGTTTTCTCAGTAGGGTTGCCTCTATTTCCAGCAGGTGTGTTTCCTGCAGGAAAGAGATTTGCACTTTCACCATTTGTAAATGTTTAAGAATTTTAAATCTTTTACAATTGTTGCGTGCATCTTTAACATTCCAGGAGTTCACACGAATAACATTAGCCATATTTTTGTTAATAGTTGGCATTAGGAAGCCTAAAAGCAGTAATATATCAACTGGTCCCCAGCTGATACCATGGAGCCCCCGCTCCCCCACTAACTCCCAATACATGCCCAATACAATCCCTCGTCCCTCCCTCCCCCAGCCCACCCCCATGATTTAACACTGTAATATATAAACCATAACATCCCCATGCCAGACCACTAAAGACCACCCAAACGGCCTCCAGGACCATGGCTACCTGGTAGATGGTTAGGCATCCCCCCTTTGATTTAGCGCATGATGCTGCCAGATAGAGCAGTTGGTGACCTTGTCCCTCCCACCCTCCTCCCCTTTAACTGCAACTTTAAATAACTTCTAATACCCAACATTGGAACACTATAACCATGCTAACATATCTAAAAACCCCACTATTATCCTAGGAAAAGAACAAATAACAGGATAAGGGGACCTCCCTTTGGTTCCTCTAATTACTGTATACCAGTATTCAGTAAAGCCACGTTCAAGCAGTGGTGGCCAGACCCCTTATATTTGGCATGAATTCTTTACCAGCAGTGAGCCCCCCACATCCATCAATATGCTATGCCCCTAGTAAGCCCAATAGCACTACGGTCCTTTTCCTGTGTATAGCGCAGGAAACTTCTCTAGATGGAGAGAAAAAAGGTAAGCTGGAGAAAAGGGAAAGAAAAAAAAAACACAAAATAGCACTCAGAAGTAAGTCCTGCTGCCAGCAAGTTCTTTGCGATGCTGCGCACATTCACACAGTAGGACTGTGCGTTATCTCTACTTGATGCAGCAGCTGTACATGAAAGTGCACATAAGCCCGAAGCTGCACAGGGGGTACAGTTCCAGCTGGAATCCTACGGCCACAGCAAGGCCTTAATCACTGGTCTTTTCACAGTTTACATGCCAGATTCATTCCATCTCGGCCGAGAAGAGCCACCAGTCTTCAGGATCTAACCCTCACTGCTGGTAAAATACCAAAATTTAAACAAAGGTTTGCCAGAACCCAATGAAATTAATACAAAGCTGCAGGAGTAATTTAAACAGGAAAACAGTCACACTGCAGCTGAAGGGTATAGTTGTCTATCGGGGCTAACTGACCGCACAACAGGGCAGCTATAATCGCCCATATAGTCCCCCCTTTCCAGTATTAAGAGGCAGAATCATTTCTTGAACAATTCAGGGAACAGGTGTTGCAGTTCTTGCATCGCTTGTTCGTGGGGGTAAAGGAGTATCCTGACTTACAGCTGAGCTGGGTACAACTTGTGGAAATGGATCCCAGCAAGGATTAAGCAAGTCACCGTAGAGTGAAACAATCCCCTCTTCTGCCTCACTGATGCTGGCAGGTCTTGTGAGATATGAATTTTGTGATCTTCCCACACTACTGCTTGAATGTCTCTTAATTTCACTAAAACATGTGGTTTGTCCAAATAGTTTAGCAACTTCAGTAGAAAAGGCGGAGGAGGAGAGCTTGGTGCTGGTTTGCGCTGCAATACCCTGTGAGCTCACTCCACAATGTAGGAAGGCCCATTTGGAGAGGGCCCAACCACTTTCTTGAGCAATTTCTGGGTGAATTTTATAGGTGAGGGCCCCCTTCCTCCTCCAAGAGCCTCAGTATCACCAAGTTGTTCTGTCAGCTGCGACCCTCGAGGTCTTCCAGCTTCAGTTCCATTTTGTGTAGCTGCCGTTTCAGTGACGTGATCTCAGGTTCAGTGGTACCCCTCCATTTTTCCAAGGATATCATGTGTGCTTCTGTGTCTCTTACTTGGCAAGAGACTTCTCCCAGATCCTTCTTGATCGATGAGACCTCCACAGTGAGCAATACAAGAGCCTCCTGAAGCGGTTTCATTTCAGCCAAGAAATGCTCCTCTGCAAGCAGTGCAGTTGTAGGTTGGGTGATGGCAGATGAGGCAGGCTTAGCAGCCTGCTGCCTAGATTTCTTCACAGCCTTGTCTGGGGAAGGCGGCAGGGTATGGCACAGAAGTTCCAGTTTCATCGTAACCTCCATGGCAGGTATATAGGTTACTTTCCTAACAAGCGTAGGACAGCTGATGTTTAGGACACTGTTTCCTTTCCTGTTTCTGCAGTTAAAGCTGTTTACTCTGTAAAATTAAAGTAAATTTAGCTTAATCTGGTTCAAGGTCAGTTAGCATTCATCTGTATCCCCCTCCCTCAGGTCGTGCCTGAAAATGGGCAGGATTTGTCAAGTGCACTTACCTGGTCAACAAAAACTAAATAAATAAATAAATTTTAGAGCAGGAGAGCAGGAGAAAGACAAGCGAGTTGCTTCTCCTAGCCAGACATCACATGACTCCCCCATGCCATTTCTATATACTCTGAAAAGGGTATAACCCAGACTATTGTGCCCCATTTGTCATTGTTTGTCCAGAATGTTTCAGTTATTCCCAAAATGTCAATATTTTCTTTCACAGTCAGGTAGCGGAGTTATACTTTTTTGTGACGTAAACTTTCTGAGCTAGCTAATCACATAGTTAGGTTACTTGTTTTATCAGAGATTTTATTGTATTTTATTTTATTCAACTATTGCTATAGTGTGTGCATCTAGGGTTGTTTCTGTGTTACCTGAGATGGAGTATTTCTATTCTTGATTTATAGAATGGGTTTCCAAGACATGATCCTCCATCCTAGTTTTTTCCTCTTGAACTGTGTCCATACCTTTTTTATTAAATAAATGAATTATTCTATAATTTTTGTATGCACTCATTGTGGAATGATGCTGCTGCACCATGACTCCCTACCATATGCCCCTTAGGTATTAGTTTAAAGCCTTTTTATAGCCCTGTAAAACCTCTCACCCAGAATGTTTACCTCTCTGTGGTTTAAATGCCAGTTATCTACCCTGTATAAGTTTGTTCTGAATTGAAAGTTATTCAAGTTCTGAAGATATTGGAAATTCTCTGATCAGGGAAATAGGTCACCAGAGGGAGCTCCCTCTCTCAGTCACCTGTGGCCTTTCCCTTTTAGTAGACCTGTTTTTAACCCCAGGTGCACTAGTGCATTCTTCTGGTCTTCCCTGATTTCCCTTCAGTGGCGTACTTGAACCTAGACCCTGCACTGACACTAGCAGGTCTAAGCCACCGGGCATGTGGCAAGTAATGTCTTGGTCCCATGGGTTCTTTCGGGCATGTTGTCCAAATTCCCTTTCTCTAGGCCAGGAGTCCACAGGAACTCAGTTGTACCACCTCTTCACAAATTGTATGACAGTTCCACCACTTTTGTCATCTTTCTCCACTGACCACTTCAAATGTGAGAGTTCCGTAGTCCATCAAGTTGACGACTACATTTGGCTGCTGCAATTATGGTGCCACAACAAGGGTGACAGTGAAAGGGACGATCTTGTTTTTAGATCGATCCTCACTCCTGCCGTCCTTTTTTCCCCACTCAGCTTCTACCCTCTCTAGCTTATGCCCAATCTGGAGGAGGTTATATTTAGTTCTGGGTGGTGTGGTGGGCTTCACCCCCTGCAAAAGCTGATAATTTCCTGGGAGGGCACTTTGGCACTGTATCCCCCAACCCCCCGGAGACCAAATGCCTGGTGCTGCAGTGCTTGGTGGCAGTTTGCCAGCACTGTAATTGGCGTCGACAAAATGTATGTCACTGCGGGTTGGTGGAACCTGAGAGTTCCAGCACCTACACAATGCAAATGTAAAGAGCAACTCTCTATTATAATAAAAAGCTGAAAACACTATATTTACACCAATTAAGTTTTTAAGTTTTAACTTTCTTGTTGTCTAGCTTTTTGTATTTTTTGTTTACCGTTCCCTTCTGTTGGTTTACTAAATATTGAAGATAATGCAGCAACTATTTCACTATTGTATGGTGACACACTGTTATGTATGAAAATCCATGCCTGGAACAGCATTGTTGTGCTGCAGTAGTGATATCAGGATGTTGTTGTGCTGCACTAGCAACTTCACTACTGCAGCACAACAACACAGAACACGGTCACATTGCCACCTTCTTTTCTAGCGTGTCAATGATCTGGGCAGCAATCAAGCACGTTGGCGATTCCTGGCCTGCAGGAAGGGCTGAATTTATGTGAGTTTAAGCTTATGGTTGCCCATACACTATAAAAGATCGTGTATGAGCAATCATGCACATACAAGGCTGTTTTTTTTTCATCTTAAAGTTTCCATGGTAACAAGAGACTGCTCAAGCTTCGCTCTCGAGGTATCGTGTTACCATGGAAACCTTTCGACTTGAACAGCAGCCTTGTTGCGTGTGGTTGCTCATACACAATCCTCTATGAGTCTTTCAAAATGTATCTGACTCTTTCTTGCTAACAACACAATTGATGTTTGTGACAACACAATCTGTTGTCATGGTGAGCACTATGATGTCATAAACCAAGGCACTGTGAGGTTAAGAGCAGAGAAGCATATGTTTTCAAATGATTTTTATACATTCTTTTTAGACGGGCAATGTGCTGTAAATCTTGGAAAGGAACACTGAAATTGAAAAAATTATATTTTCTAGTAAACTGTAACAGCAGAAACAGCTTATTTATGAACGTACATGCTGAAGTGCAAAGGTGCTCTTTAACCACTGCCTTTCTCTACTTTAGGATTCAAGGTATGCCGTTCCCTATTAATATACCTCTTTATATCTATTCCCCTCTTTATTCCACCTCCCTTTTGGGCCTGCAATAATAAAAAGCAGTGCATTATTTTAGTGCCCCATGTGTCTCACAGCAGCATCCTGTCAACCTGGTGCTACTTAAACAAGAATTACTGTTTGCATTTATATTAGTATTTGAGCACCAATATCATTACCAATACAGCCTAAACACAAAGATGGGATTGCAACCATTTGATATATTTTAAGTAACTAAGTTTAGTTTTTTGCACTTTTAACGCTTCTAGTTCACTAAACAGTGTCAGTGGCTCAGTAGGTAGCACACTCGCCTCTGAGGCCAGGAGATCAGAGGGCTGTGGGTTCAGTTCCCACATCTGGCACTTGGGTTAATATACCAGTACTGACACTGTAGTGCAGCATGAGAGGGGTGCTGCACTTCTGAGGTGCTGTCTTTTGGATGAGACGTTAAACCGAGGTCCCATCTGCCTGGATTGGTGGTAGTTCAGGTGAATGCTAAAGATGCCATGGCACTTATCGAAAAGAGTATGGGAATTTTCCCGGTGTCCTGGCCAAATTTCCCTCATTCACTCAAAATACCACCAACAGCTTAATCTGGTTCAAGGTCAGTTGGCATTCATCTGTATCCCCCTCCCCCGGGTCGTGCCTGAAAATAGGCAGGATTTGTCTAGTGCACTTACCCGGTCCACAAAAGCTAAATAAATAAAAAATAAAATGATGAGGTGATCAAAGGGCAAAGTTTACTTTTGCTGTTTAAAACATCTGGGGCAGGATTCACAAAAAAGCAATAACTTTGCAATTGCCCAGGTGGTAAAAAGTGCTATTCACATAGACCTTTACTCTCAAGGTTCCCATGCCCCCAGAAACTCTTGATGGCATTACTCCCTTGTAATACACACTCTCCTAGCCATTATTCTATTTATTATTTATTTATTCAAAAATGTGTTACTAGGAGAGGCACACTGAGCCAGGGCTTATTTCCAGGTCTGACCAGGGAGGAAGGGGAGAAGACGGTTACAAAGATTACCGCAAGTCAGATGATGCAGTTACAATGAAAATAAAGTGCAATAGTAGAGTGCAGAACAAACAAGAAAGCAAGATCATTGCACATAACAGAGGACAAATAAATTAGCATGCAAATCAGCTGTGTAGTTGGACGTGGTCAAAAAGTGCTTAGTGCCTGAATGAGTGAAGTCTGACCTAGTCGTGAGGGGAGAAGTACAACAGGCTGATTAAACTACATGCAAAATAGCCAAAACCATGCGTTTAGGGGCAGGGAAAGGTAAGGGGAGGGAAGAATCATAGGGGAAGCTTTAGGAAGGGTTCAGCTAGAGGTTTGGCAGGAGCAGGAGGGAGAGGAGAGAAGTTTTAGCTTGTGTTTGATGGAAGGAAGGAAGGTGGAGAGATGGAGGGAGGAAGGTAGCTGCTTCCAGAGGGAGAGGAGGCAACAGGAGAATGTAGATTTCGAAGCTGAGGAGTAAGGGGAGGACAGGGAAAAGGTGTGAGGGTCCTTACAGCATAGGGAGTCGAAGGAGGAAGAGATGTGGTACAGGACTGAGGATAGGTATGAGGGGCAGGACCAAAACTAGTATTTAAAGATGATGGAAGCACAATGGGACTGGCAATGTGAGGGGAGGATGGATAAGGAGACATATAGAGAACAGTGATGGGAATGAGATGGTAAGTTGGCAGCAAAGTGGTAGAAGGAATTGCAGAGGGTATCCAGTCTGGTAAGGGAAGTGGAGGGGGCAGTGAAGTAGACCACATCCACGTAGTCAAAAACAGGAAGAACCATTTTGGAGACCAGCTCTTGATGGGCCTGGGGAGAAAGGCAGTCCTTCTTGCAGTACAGGGCACCAAGTCTGGGAAAGAGTTTAGCAAGGATGGCATCAATGTGGGCAGAGAAGTCAAGCCTGTTATCTAACCACTCACTGAGGTTCTTGAAAGCTTGGACTACTACAAGGGGGTGCCATCCAGCACAGAGAAAATGGAGAGGGAGGAGAGCCTGACTAGCTTCTGGCTGGTACCAAAGGTCAGTGACACTTCTTTAGTGTTGACCTAAAGCTGATTGAACTAGAAACAGTGCAGAACAATGTGAAGTCTTGTTGAAGTGAGACTTCCGCAGATGCAGTAGAGGGACTGGGAGTGTAAAGAACTGTGTCATCTGGATACATGTGAATATGTGAGTTGGAATAGGCAGTGTGGAAGTCATTTAGGAAGCTAGAAAATAGAACTGGACCCAGAATGGATTTTCGACCCCAGTTTAAATAGGGAGAGGCAGGGACAGGGTGCCTTCTATTGAACTGACTGTTGATGCCCCAAGAGATAGGAATAGAACCAATCAACAGAATGGGCTGAGAGACTGGCAGAGCTCATCTCGTCCAGGAGGAGTGAAAGGGACACAGAGTTAAAGTCTTTGGTCAGATAATGAAACTTGCCACTGTGATGTGCCCCTGACCCATCCCAGAGAGGATGGAGTCAGTGACCCAAAGCAGGGAGGAGACAGTAGAGTGGCACTTCCTAAAAACAGACTGGAAGGGGGAGTAGAAGTTAGAGGAGTGGAGAAAGTCCACAAGCCATGAATACACTGGTTTCTCTTCAGATTTTCAAGTGAGGAGAGGTGGG
The DNA here is from genome assembly GCA_016271365.2 of Neoceratodus forsteri. Taxonomy (NCBI): domain Eukaryota; kingdom Metazoa; phylum Chordata; order Ceratodontiformes; family Ceratodontidae; genus Neoceratodus; species Neoceratodus forsteri. The sequence continues at coordinate 756,961,355 of CM057455.1, read as the reverse complement.
AGATAGGGTGGAAGTTGCCAGAGGTGGAGGGATCACACCCTTTGTGGAGGCGGAGAACCATGGCAATCTTTCAGCACTGAGGTACAGCGCAAACACTGAAGGAGAGGTTTAGGCGGTAAGTAAGAGGGAAGGCAATGGCAGGAGCTAATAGATGAAGAAGTGTGGGGTCCAAACCATCTGGACTAGATTTGGACAGGTTGAGTGAGGAAAGAGCAAGCAGGGTTTCCTGGGGAGTGACAAGCAGAAAATCAAGCCCCAGGGGTAGTGAGGTAAGGGTGAGGATGGAGATGAGGGAGATAAGAGAAGAGGAGTGAGGAGGTGGGGGGGAGAGAGCACAAGTGGTGAAAAACTCATTAAATGAGCAACAGAGGGAGAGTCAGATACTAGTGAGCCATTAACCATGAGGACTGGGGGAGAGGATTGGGCTGGGGTTTGAAAAAGGGAGTGAATCACCTTCCAGAATTTGGCAGGTGATTTAGTATTCGGTATTAAAATTTTTGTATTCGATGGACCATGGGTCATTACAAAAAGTATTTAAAAGCCACATAAAATTATTTATACAGTGATACTGCATGAGTATCATAGTTATATACAGTCAGACCTGGTTAATCCGTGCCTTGTTAATCCATATGTCTGATTATCCGAATGAAAAACACTGCATACAGATTTTTTGTTGGGCTATTGACCTCTTTATTATCACTGTCTTTTTACTACATAGATTTGTATTACATAACAAAATTGGCAAACACAAATGTATATGGATTAACCAAGTCTGACTGTACCTGTATATCAAGGAAAGCATCTTAACAGAAGTTTTTTTTTTCCATTGCCTAATGACAGAGTTTAAAATCTAGTGAAGTCTCCTGGCATCATTTACATTTGTTAGTTTTAGCAAAGTTTCCATATAGTTTGTCAGGGCAAAACAGTATGATGTATGATGAAATCATCCAGATATTTTGTACAAAGGACAACTAAATAGTCAGGATGACCATGTTTGCAACAGCATTCTACATCATTCTTAATTCATTTGCCAAACCTGTCTTCTAGTTTTTTGAATGGTAACAGTTCAAATCTGCACAATGTGACATTTCACCTTTCTTCAGTATTTAGGGGGAAATAGAGATAATTCTCATACCCATGGCAATATTTGTACTGTTTATACTGATCTATTCCTTTGGAATTTGTGACATATGCCATGCCATCATGTCCTGCCCCACCACATATTCTATGTTTTGAGAAATTTTTGTAATTATTAGAAATTGCGATTCCTTTCAAGGAATCTACCTCGAGTTGCCATACAGTAGATCAGTTTCTTTTAACATTTCAATCAACTTGGTAAGCCATGGAGAATTATTCTGCAGTGACATCCATTTTTATGTTTGCTTGCATGCATGTGCAAGAAACATAGTGCCATCATCAAAGATTTCGAAGGTGTGTCACCTCCTCCTCCAATTCAGTCAGTGTGTTGGCAGGCGCTGCCCCTGTAAACCAATGCATGCTGGAGCTGTCTATGACAAGCTCCAAAATGCAGTGGCATACAGTTCAAAGGGGGAGCTATGCTTGAGTGAGCAGTGATAAGATATCACCTGCCCGCGAGCAGCTCCCACACACACATACATCACGCCCACGCAGGCATGTGCGCCCCTGCACGCGACGCACACTGTATAGCCGACGGGGTGCCCAATCCTCGCCGGCTGTGCTGCATTCCCGCCTCCCCCCAAAGTTTTCCAAAATGCCATGCTGGTGCCACCCCAGCGTGGCAGCTAATGATATAGCCGATGGGGTGCCCAACCCGCCGGGCTCCACTGTCCTCACCCCCCGGAGTGCCACGCTGGGAGCCCACCCAGCGTGGTAAATCAATGTTTAGGCCGACGGGGTGCCTAATCCCATCGGCTGAACACCTCTCAACCATCCTCTTGTGCCACGCTGGAGAGCCTACCTCTGCGTGGCAAACGCCCCACGTCATTCTTTTGGGGTTTTTTTGACTCGTAAAGAAAAACGGTCCCATGTAGTCTCCTGGCCCCCACAACACGCACTCCACCCACCGCGCACCCTGCCTCCCCACACACCCTCACCCTATACTTACCTCTGGACCTCGCCGACGATCTTCGTGGACTGGGAACATGTCTGCACTCTTCAAAGCCGAATCGTGAATTGAGGAAATGCCGGTAAGGGGGTTTCAACTTTGTTGCATATCTCTGGTATTTTTGGATTTTGTATCAATTAACATGAGTTTTGATCTCTTCATGAGTGATGTCATGTCTTGGCAGTTATTCGGGTTCAAAGGGTGATTTCGCAGTCACTACACTAAATCACCCTTCAGGCCTGAATACACCATGACAGTGACATCATTCATGAGAAGGGGTCCCAAAAACCCCATGTTGAAAATTTGGTGCCAAAATTCCAAACAATGACTGTTTTACGAGCGTGCGTTGCGCAGTTCCTACGCAGGCTTGTAAGCTTGCGAATTTTCAACATTTTCACTCCAGATTTTCAACATTGCCATTTTACCACACCTTCTTATGAGAAGTACAGCTGACATTTTTCACATCTCACCCAAAACGTGTTTCCACCCATGTAGCGCACAATGGCGCAGTCGGTGGGCAAGATCAATGTACGGGACAAATTAAGAAAATCACAGTAACACTGTTCATGAGGTGAGGTGTTAAAATGGCTATGTTGAAAATTTGGTGAAAAAATTCCTAAAAATGACTGTTTTACGAGTGTGCGTTGTACAGTTCCTATGCACACTCGTAAGTTCGCGAATTTTCAATATTTTCACTCCAGATTTCCAACATTGCCATTTTGCCACACCTTCTTATGAGTAGTACAGCTTTCATTTTTCACATCTTGCCCAAAATGTGTTTCTGCCCATGTAGCGCAATGAAACGGTGCGAAATCAATGTACTGGATAAATTAAGAAAATCACAGTGACACTGTTCATGAGCAGAGGTCTTTAAATGGCTATGTTGAAAATTTGGTGAAAAATTCCTAAAAATGACTGTTTTACCGACGCGTTGCACAGTTCCTATGCATGCTCGTAAGTTTGCAAATTTAATATTTTCACTCGAGATTTTCAACATTGCCATTTTATTACACTTCCTTATGAACAGTACAGCTGCAATTTTTCATATGTCACCCAAAATGTGTTTTTGCACATGTAACGCACAATGGTGCTGTTGGTGTTCGAAAGCAATGTTTAGGACAGAGTAAGAAAATCACAGTTATACTGTTCATGAGCAGAGGTCTTAAAATGGCTATGTTGAAAATTTGGTGACAAAAGTCCATAAAATGACTGTGTTACGAGTGAGCATTGCGCAGTTTCCACACACCCTCGTTAGTCCATGACTTTGTAATATTTTCAGTCCAGATTTTCACCAGTGACATTTTTCCACACTTCCTTATGAACAGTACAGCTGTCATTTTTCACAACATGGCTGAAGTGTGTTTTCACACTTTCAGCACAGAGATGCGTGGTCGCTGTGGGAAATCATTGTTCGGCACAGATAAAGAAAATCACAGTGACACTGTTCATGATCGAGGCACCAAAATGCCTGAGTTGACAATCTGCTGTAAAAAATCCCCAACCTAATTATATTATGGGTGTGCGTTGCACAGTTTCTATGTACGCTCGTGACTTCGCCATTTTTTTTAAATATTTTTGCTATAGATTTGCAACATTGCCATTTTTTACACCTCCCCATGAACAGTACAGCTGTCATTTTTTACATCCTGTTCGGAATGCTTTTGCACCTGTGGTGCTAAATGCCGTAGTCACTGTGCATAATCAGCTTTCAGCTACCAAACTGATATTCCCCCTGTTCATGAGGTGGGGTCACAAAACAAACGCTGAAAATTTGGAGTGAAAATACCAACGAATGCCTGAGGTATTAGGGTTTCCAACTATAACGCCTAACTCTGTAGAGAATGACAGGCATCAGAGGTGTGACTTGGGATTCTTGCCTGTGATGCTCATACCATTCCACACCCTGCAGTCAGTGAGAGGCATCGAGGTATGCCTTGGACTCTTCGGTCCCAAACTTCACCCCATTCTCCTATATCACACCCATCTCACCATATTTCCTAATGAAATAGGGTGCGCATAAGGGCCAAAGACGCCAAGGAACACCGTAACACTTGTCAGTGTCTGCATGGTGGGGTGTGGTGAAATGGCGTGGCTGTTATGCCTGACGACCCAAACGCACACCCCAATGCCTGTCACTCTCTGCAGGGTGGTGGTGGGGTTGGCTTCAGTTCAATACTTTACTGCCATTCCTACTACGCAGCTCTGTAACTTCTACACTACCACTGCCAATGCCAGCAAGCAAACATTCGGCATTGACAAATGCTTGTTTTGTTTGTTTTCCTCTTAGGCATAATTTAGGGCAGATGCTTTCTGAGCTCTTTAAAATCCAGAACCAATAGAATGCTAGTCTTAATTTTGCAAAGGTGCTCCTTGGTATTTTGCCTAGTTCTGCCCTTACAATTGTCTCAGGCCAAGAGTGACTGACCCGTAATAATGCCCTATAGAATAATGAAATAGGAATTTCTACAGTGTTAGGTAAAAGGTAACCCCAGGCCTCTATTCCACATAGAACTATTGGATTACTCTGTCTCACATGCTTGTGAAGCTGGCATAACAGTCCTGCCACCATATATGTAACTAATAAGGGGTGCTAGCTGCACATTCGAGCAGACTTGATAGACCTCTAGGCCTTTATCTGCTGGCAAATTTCATATGTTCGTAAATATTTCTATAGCTTTGATATTTTGTTTGACTTTTTTAACTTGTGTTTGGTCAGGTTTGACCCATTTCCCATTAGGCATAAAAGTCACATCCAGGTAGCTGTACGCTTTCACATTCTCCAGTTTTTGGTTTCTGATGTAATAATTGCAGGATTTTCTTCCCCCAAATATCATAATTTTTGATTTGTCATCGGTTATGACTAATTTATTAGTAAAACACAGTGAAAAAATGGTTGAGTTTATGTTGTACACCAATCTGAGATAATGAAAAGAAAATTATGTCATCGGCATAGGCTAACGCAGAACAAACATTTCCCTTAATATTTTGTGAATGGAAATTTGGTAACTCTAAATTCTGCAGAATATCATTTACATAAATGTTAAACAATAAAGGTGCAAGAAGACCTTGTTTACCCCCTGATTTGAACCAAAATAATGTGTTGCGTTACCTTGTAGATCAAATCTTACAGAGGTTTTATTGCTCAACTATAATCATACTATAGGTAGCAAGATATTGGCATTCAGCCCTAAAGATCGTCATTTTTTCCATAAAAGTCCTATGTCTATTGAATCAAATGCTGCTTAGAAGTCTGTGTAGGCAGCTTATAGTTTCAACTTCTTAAAAAATACACATTTATCTATTATTTATTTATTTATTTGTAAAATCAGTTTACAACCTTTGAGCCAGAGGCTCGTTTCTAAAGGTACTTCGTCACATTAAAGACATACATAGTGTTTTTGGTTACATAGCATAGGTTTGCAAAACAATAGGCGTTCAACAGAGGCGCCACGTCATAATGAAGTCAGACAAATACATTTAGGTTACAGGGTACATGTAATTGAGAACAGGTGTTACAAAGTTGGTATCAAAATTGAGCAATCTAGTAGGTAAACACTGAAACAGCTGGCACTGGCCAGGTTAGACATAGGCACGGTGTGCCGGGAAGCGGTGGTGGGGATGGCTAGGTGGAGAGCCGCCCGGAGGGCGTTGTCATGAGAAGTAGAGGTGGAGGCTACTTTCAGAGACAGGAGCAGTTACGAGTGTTGACGATTTGGTTTCGAAGGGTGGTTTTGAACTTGGAGATGGTGGTGGCATTGGTGATGGGGGCAGGGAGAGAGTTAAACCAGGATGGTGCTCTATAGCAGAAGGACCTCTGGCCATGGCTGGTTCTTGATCTGGGGACCATTAGAGTGGTCTTGTTGGATGACCGTGTTGCAATAGTGGGAGGGCTCTAGTGGATGGATGCCGCTACCCCAAGGGGGGAGAGCCCGAGTAGGGTTTTTTTTGTGAGAAGACAGGTTTGATATCGGAGCCGTTCATCCAGGGTAAGAAGTTTAGCCTCGACATATAGCTGACAGGTGTGTGTGAGCCTGGGGGCACCAGTAATCAATCTGCAGGCTTTATTCAGGGTTAAGTGAATTTTTTTGAGTGCAGTGGTGTCAGCAGCACCATAGACTAGTAGACCATAGTCTACAAGGGACAAAACGGATGACGTAACAGCTAGCCGGAGTGCATTTGGGGGAAGACAGGTTCTATGGCGGAAGAGGATGCTGTCGTGTGTTAGTGGCGGATGTTAGGGCATCGATGTGGTTGTGAAATGTGAGGGCTGAGTCGAAGGTAACCCCAAGGTATTTGTAAGAGCAGACTTGTTCCAGTGGCTGATTGGTACTAGGAAGGATATAGAGTGGGTGGTTGCTAGCTTTGTTTTGGGGGTGGGAAAAGAGCATAGCTTTGGTCTTTTTAAGATTGATGACGAGTCTGTGCTCCTTAAACCAGGCTTCGGCACTGTTGAAAGACTGCTGTAGGGTGTCCTGAGGGAGATGGGATTGATGGTGGGTGGCAAAAGGACAGCGCCATCTGCATACAGGAGAATTTTGCCAGGGCATGCACTGGGCAGGGTGTTCAGATAGAGCGAGAAGAGAAGGGGGCCCAGGATGGAGCCTTGGGGGACCCCAGAGTGAATGGGACGGGTATCAGAGAGCGTCCCATTGATTTTTACACACTGTGATCGAGCGGCAAGATAGCTTGTGCACCATGCTAGGGGGCCAGCCGAGAGACCAGTGTGGCAGAGGACATTCAGCAGAAGTGGATGGGAGACAGTGACGAAAGGAAGATGAGATGAGAGAATGTAAAAATATGATCAGCTGTTGAAAAGTCACTTGAAAACCGAGTTTGTAATGGTGAGATTATACTGTTTCCATCAGCCCAATGTTGTAACCTTTTTAACAGGATTTTAGCAAATATCTTTGCAATGGCATTGATCAGGCTAATCAGCCTAAACTGTTTAGGTTACTTCAGATCACCTTTTTTATACAGTGGGACAATAACATTCACCTTCCAGCTGGGTGGCATAAAAAAAAATTGTAAGCACTTACTGTACGAACATATGAAAATGCCAGCAGAAGAAGGCCCACGGGTCTATCAAGTTTGCTCGAGTGTGCAGTCCACAGTTTACTTTACTGCAGAAGCCGCCCCCACTCCCAGTCCCCCCACTTGATCATCCCAGCCCGCTACCACACTCCTCCCTAGCCTCCCTTCGGTATTGACCTTACTTTTGACCCTATCCTAGCCCCTTTTAAAACTGCCCACAGTCTTTGGCGAGATCACCTCCTCCAGTAATTCATTCCACCTTGCCACCACCCTTTCTGTGAAATAGTGTCTCCTCATTTCCCTCCTGAATCTTCCCCCTTCCAATTTCAGACTGTGTCCCCTCGTGACCCTCCCTCACTTTAAACTGAACATGCCTTCTGTACTAACTCTATTCACACCTTTTAAGTATTTGAAGGCCTCGATCATATCCCCCCCTTTTTCTTCTATCTTCCAGGGAATACATTTCCTTAGAGGGTTTGTCCCCCAGTCCTAGGATCATCTTTGTCACTCTTCGCTGCACCCTCTCCAGTAGTGTGACACCCATTTTTAAATAGGGGTACTAGAACTGCACCCAGCTTGTAATGGTGAGATTACACATTTGGTAGTGAGATTAGAAGTTTGTTAGTACTGGCACCCATATGTTAAGGTGTAGTTTATAGATGCCTGATGGAATCCCATCTGGCCCTGGAGTTTTACTGGACTTATATGATGAAATAGCATCCTCTACCTCAGGAAAAGTAAATATTAAAGGGGCAACATCTTCCTGCAGCTCCATTTCCAATTGTCTACATTTCTTGGGACATAAAGGGTCCTGCTGGAGAGGAGCCAGAAGGTGGGGGGAGGGGAGAGCACAAGTGGTGAAAGCAACAGAGGGAGTGACAAATACTAGTGAGCCATTAAACATGAGGATGGAGAGAGAGGACTGGCATGGAGGATGAAAAAGGGAGAGAATCACCATCTAGAATTTGACAGGGAAGTAAAGATTGTTTTGGAGACTGGAATTAAAATAGAGGGACTTGGCAGTATGAATGGCCTTTGTGAAAGAGTTGCTAAGTGCCCTGTATGAGAGGAGGTTCAGCAGATAGCGGGATAATTTATACCTGCCCTGGGAGTGATTATGGGACTTGAACATGTGTATGAGATTATAAGAGATAAAGGGGCGGTGAGAGAATTTAACCTTGAATTTCCTGTCAGGGGCATACTTGTTCTAGACAGAGGTAAAAGTAGTGTGGAATAGGAAGAGGGCCATATCCATGTCTGGGGTGGAATGTATGGGGGAACCAGTCAGTTGCAGTCAGGTTACTCAGAAGAGCTTCTTTGCTTAGTGACTGGAGGGACCTGGACCAGAGGTACTTAAGGGAGGAAGCCAGACTTTCCTGGCAATATACTGTACCACTGCAATGATGCGGTGGGGGTGTGAGGTGATAACCCAGTCCAGGAGGGTATAGTTCAATGAATGAAGATGGAAATGGGTGGGTCCAGTGATGAGTTGTGAGGGGTTGAGGGACTTAATCCTGTGGGAGTTTAGCCTGGAGGTGGGAGAAAGTCAATTAATGTTAAAGTCCCCCAGGAGGAAGAGTTCACCAGCAGAGAAGTGTGAGATGAGGGTAGAGAGTGAGTCCACCAGGGCAGAGGGGGAATTCTTGGAGAGGCATAGAAAACACCAATAAAAATCAATAATGAGGAGGGAAAGAAAGGTTTGGTGAGAACAAACTCAAGGGAGGGGGATGCAGCCTCCCAAAGTGTGACTGTGTAGGAGAGACTCTGGGGGACACATAGGGCAAAGCCACCCCCTCGTTTATCCCTGTCCTGCCTAAAGAGGTGATAGTCTGACAGCTGTACTGCTCATAAGAAGGTGTGGTAAAATGGCAATGCTGAAAATCTGAAGTGAAAATATTGAAAATTCGCGAACTTACGAGCGTGCTTAGGAACTGCGCAACGCACACTTGTAAAACAGTCATTTTTTGGAATTTTTCCACCAAATTTTAAACAGGCTTCTTGAGAGCCCACCCATGAACACTGCAGTGTCATTTCATTAATCAGTTCGGAAAGGTGATTTCGCACAGTGACTGCGAAATTACTCTTCGGGCCCGAATAACGCCATGACATGATAGCATTCATGAGAAGGGGTCCCAAAAACCCCATGTTGAAAATTTGGTGCAAAAATTCCAAAAAATGCCTGAGATATGCAGCAAAGTTGAAAAAAACCCTATCTATCCCATTATACAGCTTACCGGCATTTCCTCAGTTCACGGTCGGCTTTGAAGAGTGCAGACGTGTTCCCGGTCCACCGAAGATCGTCGCGCCAAGGTCTGGAGGTAAGTATGGGGTGAGGGGTGTGGGGAGGCAGGGTGTGCAGTGGGTGGGAGGGGCAGGGAAAAGCGCCAAGGATGTTTTTATTTGCAGGGTTTTTATTTTTGTAAATGATGACACGGGACGTTTGCCACTCTGGGGTGGGCTCCCAGCGTGGCTCAAGGATGGCTGGTTGGGGGGGCATGGAGCCGACAGGGGATTGGGCACCCTCGTCGGCCATAGCATCTGTTGCCATGCTGGGGTGGGCTCCCAGCATGGCACCCTGTACTCTGGGGAGGACAGTGGAGCCAATGGGGGATTGGGCACCCCCATCGGCTATATGATGAGTTGCCATGCTGGGGAGGGCACCCAGTGTGGCATTGGGAAGGCTTTTGGGGGGGCGCAGCACAGCCGACGGGGGATTGGGCACCCCCGTCGGCTATACAGTGTATGCGTGCGTGCGTGTGTGTGTGTGTGTGTGTGTAGGGGGAGAACACATGAGCAGGGGATATGTTATCGCTGCTCACTGAAGCGTAGCTCCCCCTTTCAACTGTACTCCACTGCATTTTGGAGCTGTCATAGACAGCTCAAGCAGGCATTGGAGAACTGCGGCCGCGCCTGCAAACACACTGCCTGAATTGGAAGAGGGCTGCCACACCTCCGAAAACTCGGATGATGGCACTATGTTTCTTGCACATGCGTGCAAGCAAACATAAAAATGAGGCAGAACCCAGGAAAGGTGTAAGCAGTACAATTATCCTAGTGGTAGCAGTAAATAAGGCACATGCACACAAAGTGGTAAGCTAATAAACCATCCAAATCGCTATAGTAGAAAGTGTGATAAGGAGACAAGAGCCCCGTTTACACTGCCCTATTTGCAGTGCATCAACCCATGCACAGAGGTTGATGCGCTGCAAATACTGCCATGTAGACACTCACCAGAGCACTTCAAGATACATTCCGCTCCTATTTCTGAAGTGACGCGCTTGTGGGGACATGTTGCGGATCGAACGTCTTTCCTTGAACTATAAACCCTCTTCTGTGCTCGATCCTCTACAGTCCAATTTTTCAGGCATCCAGAAACACATCCTCTATTGAAGGAACAGCCACCCCACTGCGCGACCTGCGGTGCAGCAAGGGGGTGCTGTGTAAACACTGAAACAGCGAGTCCACAGACGGTGCAGTGAGCAAAGAGTGCCGGTTATTTTCAAGCGCTGCGGCCATGTAAACACAACTAAGGTGTACCCAGCTAGAATAAAATTAGAATGCCCTGTTTTTCAAAAACATAAGATCAAGGCAAACAGTAGTTTGAGCAAGCTGAGTAAACGATACAGTCTAAAAGTTAAGCATGATGTTGCAATCATGGCTGACCCATATAGGGTTACTTAAAAGTAAGCAGACAGGCAGACACAAAAAACTAGGACACAAAACTAGCAATGGGGCTGTACCCAGACAATGTAATGGTGAAGGCAGCTGAAAAAGATGTGCACTACATTGCAGAATTACTGAAGCAAAAATCAGAAATAAAGCTATACCCAGACAGAGTGTAGTTAGGATTCTTGTGTTAGCAAGGTAGCAAACAGGCACTTTTGTGAGTTAGGAAGTCTCCTGGTGTAGTAAGTTAGTGCAGTCCATGAAGAAAACCCTAAACTGCACTGGAGGAGAGCAGTACCATTGTAAGAGTCACAATATGAAATGCTTAGAGAATGTAGGCTGATCACTTGACCCTCTAGGGCACCAAATGGTATGAAGTAGGATAGTGGCCAGGTTGGTGGGAGGGGGCCTCTTCAGTGTTTGCCCCCCTCAGGACCCCACTGCAGGAAATTCAGGGTGGAAAGTGCAGTCCAACAAAACCAGTGTACTAAAAAGGCTGAAAGGGGTGCTGAACTGAGAATAGACAGAGACGCACACCTGTACCAGTACCTTACACCCCTGAGGTGTCTCAGTCACTGGGTAACTAGGCATGTGGGGGTATCCTGCTATTCCAACTCAGTCAGGAGAAGGGGGGAAATACTCTTTCCCCCACTACAGCCCAAGGCAACCCCAATTAAGACCACCCCCAAGTGCAATCTGGTGAGGCATTTTAGTATTGGAACCAGTGCTGTCAACAGAAGTACCAAGACAAATTATCCAGGAGTACCACACAGAAAGAATTTTAAATTATATTAAATGCAGTTCTGACTTCCAAGTAGTCCAAAAGGAAACTGGACCGTAAAAATATCCATGTCCTGAGAAAAACCAGAAGTAGCAGCAGATAGATTGCTAACACTTTTGATTGTCAAGGAGGAGATAATTGCAGCCCTGGGATAGGAACATCCTGATTCTTTGTCTGAAGTTCTTTGATGTAGCCAGCAGGAGACAGTGGTCTAGTATGTAAATTCAGTGTTAAAGGCTCCTCTTAAAGCTGAAGATACTCCGAAGTTGATTCCAAATTGATTTTACACGAATAGCAGACACCTAATGATAAAAAAATTTTGATGCAGTGCTGTACTGCAAGCTCTCATGGATAAATATGTGTCAGATCGTGAAGGTAATCCAGGCAGGAGCAGATGAAAAAGAACAAAACTAAATCTAAAAAGGAGACACACACACACACACACACACACACACACACACACACACACACACACACACACAGAGCTAACAGACTACTACAAAAAACTGCACTAATGCACCAGTTAGGGTCCTGCTTGACGCCCCAAAAGTAAGGAAATGTGATGTTAGGGTTTCCAACCCTAACTCCCCTCCCCCAAAACAGCAAAAGGATAAAACAACACAAGTCACCACAGATGGCTATCATCAGGTAAGGCAAACAACTTACAACCATTTCTAGATGACACAAATGCAGTAGCACTGACCTACCTTTGTGGATTTGTATCTGTGGCTATATGTGTATATGTCTTACGACATACACAAGTAACTGTGCCTGTAGAAGCACTGGCCCCATGGAGAACTGCCCTTCTGCAGACAGAAGCAGTGTTGTGGGGAGGGGGATTAGAGTTAAAAAACATAGTATCACATTTCCCTACTTTTGTGGCATTAGAATGAACCTAACTGGTACATTAAAGCAGTTTATAGTCCAGCAATAACATTGCTGCTTTTCTAAATCCTTTTTATGTGCAGAACTTACAGTTTTTAGGTGAGTTTCTCTGCAATTGTACTGAAACTACAGTATGTCTGTGTGCTTGGCAACCAGCACCCCTGTTAGCATGCTGTCAGGCTACCCAATGGTAACTACCATATGCAACATTTGTCTATATTTTGTATATATATTTTTAGTGCCCTCCTGATGTATTGTACATTATACCTAATGTTGTGTGTACTAAACATAAATTATATCACTGACGTGTTAAATTATTTGTGAAGTCCCAATTCCACAGGACCCTCTCAAAAATAAACTGCTTGTATGTCCAAGGAGTTACTATCATGTGTAAATTGTCTTAATAATAAATAAAATGCCCACTGTACCCCCATGTCTCCAAACTACACTCATGGTAATGTACTCAATGCATTTCTAACAAGAGCCAACTAACTTTAGCAATTTTACATTTTCCTGCTTCATTCATACCCAACTCATAGCCACGTAGCCACAAAGTGAAATATAATGCGCCTCTATTCTAGGTCCAAACTATAACAGATTTTTGTGGCACAACATTCCCAGTAATTGTAGCATTTCCACCATCTACTTCAGAACCAAATGGTTTTTGAGACTTTTCAGGGAGAATACCCAACCACAATAAATATAATAAGAGAGTAGAGGAAATACCTAATACATGCAGCCAACCAGGAATAATAGAAATCATATGAACAGTTTTGGAAACAGGATGAAAAGTTTGGTCGCAGTCACAGTTACATGTAGGGAAGAAGCCTAAACTCTTTCAGTGTCTGCTACTGTATGTATATGTTACAGATTAAGTCCAGTAGGCACACACTAACAGGCAGGTGTAAGTTTTCAAGATTCGAACTTGAAGGGACACTACAATAACCGCTTTTAGGCATAAAGGCCCTCTGTTAACTTGAACTTGAACAACCATGAAACATACATTGTACTTTTGTTCTTTGTGAGTTTGTAAAAGCTGTTTTCAAATTCCCCCCTGCCAACTTGGCCATTGCTGCAGCTTTCATTCCTCCATCTCACTAATCTGGAGGTATTTATTTATCTATTTATTTAAATCTAGGATTAAAATACCTTTGAGCCGAGGCTCTTTTACAAAGGTTCCACGTCAGCGTGTGCAACAGTCATCATTTTTAGTTACAAACATATAGTCACTGACTTACAGACATGTAATAACCAGTACAAAGACTTGAGCTATGATCAAGACAAGGGAAGGAGGGAGGGTGGTGGGGAAGTGAGGTAGGAGATCAGGGGAAGGAGGTGCAGGGTAAGGGGAGTACAGGAGGTGGTTGGGACGGGAGCAGGAGTGGAGATATGGGGGGAGGTGGGCGAGGGCGGGAGACAGTGCAGCCAGGGGGCCTTGTCGAGGGAATATGACAGGTAAGGTGCTAGGGGTGCAAAGACTGATTGTAAGTGCTGAGTGCTGGGGCATTTGCAGCTGAGGTAGACAAAGCTATAGGGCCAGACGGGGTGCATCAAAGGGTGCTGAGAGAGTTTAGAGAGGTTCTAGCTGCATCTCTGACAGACCTATTTAACAGATCGCTGGAGACCAAAGTAGTCAAAGAGGACTGGAGAAGAGCAGGTGTAGTCCCACTTCACAAAAGTGGTAGCAAGGAAGAGGCAGGCAATTATATGCCTGTCACCCTGACTTTGGTGGTGTGTAAGTCACTGGAAACACTACTAAAGGAAAGGATAATGGAATATCTTGAATCCAACAGGTTACAGGATCCAAGGCAGCATGGATTCACAAGGGGGAGGTCATGTGAAACAAATCTGACTGGGTGATTAAGGAGTTAGATCAGGAAGGAGCAGTGGACCTGGACTTCAACAAGGCTTTTGACACTGTTCCACATAGGAGACTGGTAAGCAAGTTGGATAACTTGGGAGAGGGCAATAAGATGGTAACCTGAGTAAGAAATTGGTCAAGGGATAGGAGACAGAGGGTAGTGGTAAACAGAGTTCACTCTGAGAGAGGGATGCTGACCAGTGGGGTACCTCAGGGGTAAGAGCTGGGACCGGTCCTCTTTAATGTCTTTATAAGGGACATAGCAGAGGAGCTGGAGGGGAAGGTCTGCTTCTTTGTGGATGACAGCAAGATCTGCAATAGAGTGAACACTTGGTGGGGTGAAAAGGATGGGTAGGGATTTGAAAAAACTAGAGAAGTGGTCAAGGGTATGGCAGCTGGGTTTTAAAGCAAAAAAATGCAAAATAATGCACTTGGGCCATAGAAACCTGGAGGCAGAGTGCAAAATGGGGAGCATGATACTGACAATGACTGAGCAGGAAAAAGACTTGGGGGTAATCATTTTGGATGACTAAAAAGTGGCCAGGCAGTGTGGCAAGACAGTCAGGAGGGCTAGTTGGATGCTAGGCTGCATAGATAGGGGTGTTACCAGCAGAATGGGGAAGTGGTGTTTCCCCTATATAGATCGCTGGTAAGACCCCACTTTGAATACTGTGTCCAGTTCTGGAGAACATATTTCAGGAAATACATAGACAGAGTGGAGGTGGTCCAGAAGAGGGTTACCAAAATGTTGCAGGGTCTTTTTTTTTTTAACTTTGATCTTTATTAGCAGCAGTTAGTTACAGAAATATAAACTCAAACCTAGTGACATTTCAGGAGTACTCATAAAATCACGCAATATAAGACTTTAACAAGGGTATCTAATATTATTGCTACCATCTAAATAATATATAGGAGTTCTTTTCATATTTTAAAATGTCTGTTTTTGGTATTCATCAATCTTAAAGGGCACAGAATGAAATCAATGAAGAACTCCATTGCTCCAAAGGTCCCAATTCATAGAATTCTCCAGCCTATTTCCAAAATAATCCCGGTCTTACTCCATTTAGATATAAACTGCTATGTTTACAATAAACAAACTTTCTATTTTAACCTAGAACTGTATTATAACAACAGGAACACTAAAAAACATATTTGCATAATAACGTATAACTCACTGCTCAATGTGTATTAGTTGAGCATGCACTCCTCCCTCTATCTTATACTTTATTGGGATTACCTGTGGGGGAGGTTGTTATGTATCCATTTCTATCCTCAAAAACTGACTTAAAATGTGGGATCAAAAAACCCTGGAACCAGGTATTACAGGTCTGAGCCCAAGGTGAAAGTCAAGTTAGTGCAAAATTGTTGGTGTAATTCTAAGAGACATAACAGTCAACTTCTTCACTCCAATTGAAACCACAACAAACGAAAGAGCTGGTTCAGTCAAAGAGTTGTGGTTCCCTGAAATGAACTTCCATTAGATGTTGTTGGAAGTCCCAGTATGAATAGCTTTAAGAACAACTTGGACAGACACTTTAACAAGATAACAACTCAATTTTAAATTGGGGATATGGTAAGCTCTAAGGACATCAGTCTATTAGCTTGATTTTTACCTATGATACTTATGATACCTATGAAGTTAGGAGCTACTCCAATACAGTACGGCCCTCTGTTTCCTCACTATAGATATATATATATATATATATATATATATATATATATATATATATGTAACCCCCCTGTTACCCGGGGTTACTAGAATCCCAGTAAGACCTAGTGGTAGGCAGGGAAGGCAGCTTGTGAAACTCCAGTTAAGTGGATTTCACACTGTCTCACTCTGTTCTCAGTCTCAGCTGAGACTGAGGGATGACATCATTTAGAACTGTCGCAGCTGCATAAGCCACACTGGAATGTTGCAGTTGGAGGTTAGAGTAGAACGTTGGGGAATTTGAAGTAGAGTCTGCAGAGTTCAATAGAGTGTGTGCAGTCTGAAAGAGGTGCTCTGCTGTAAGCAGGCCCTCAGAGCTCTAAGCTCTGTCAAACAGCTATCATTTTGGTATAGGTGTATGTTCTCACCTGAAGAGGAACACAAGAGGAGCTTACTGAAGTGGTGGAGACCGCTTTCAATGGTTCAGGGCCTCATCCCTGTGGGGATGGGAGAAGGAATCAGCCTGCTTCCAGGGGCAAACCCCCTTGGCCCAGCTAGAGAAAAGAAGCTGCCTTGTTTAAGTTCATGCTGAGGCACCAGAAGCTCAAGAAGAGAGTTCTGTGAGGAGGAAATGCCTGTGGGGCACCTGCAACCGAAGGGTGAGTTCCCTTTGCTAAAAGGGCCATGTGTTTTCACCTGCATCAAGATGAAACTAAAGGGACTGTTACTATGGGTCAGGAAAAGTCATCCAAGTACAGATTGGAAGATGTGGGGAGTGGACTGCTTAACTCTGTGGGGGGGGCTAGAGTAATGGACAATGCCACTTATTAAGTGTGTTTAAGTCCAGCACAAATGGGATGTAAAGACAGTAGACTGAATGTGAAATACATTTAAAAAGAATCTACACAGCAAAGTGTGTTAAAGGATGAGGTGTTACAGTCCCGAGAAATGGCCGGGTATGAATTATGGGAGCGAGAGGTGGGAGACCCCCCCCCCATCAGTACTAACCAAATTCACCTCTACGGATTTGCTCTGGGACACCTGTTGCTTTCCTCTCAGGTACTTGGCCAGTGCCTGAGGAAAGTATCCAGATGTGGAATTGATGAGGAAGATTCCCTTATGGAGCAGAAGTGCTCACAGGTGGTTTAGGGAGCCACCAGTAAATGTTTCCATGCTATATGGAAAGTGTCCAAGTGGCTGGCAAGGAAGCCGAGCCAGGGAAAACCTAGAGCAGCGTACAAGTTCAGGCTGTGTGCCCAGTGTGTTTCAGAGCCTGAGGGCTAAAGTGACGAGGATGTGTTCTGGTCTCCTTAAATCTGCATTACCAGGAGTGTAGCCCCATGGGGGTCCATCTATGCTTTGTTTATTCTGTTGGATGTGAATAAAAGCCACACTTTAGAATCCCACTTCTGGTATTGGACATTACAGTTATTGCTTTCTTTGTCCGGAGTTACTTGGGTGCCCCTGTTGCAGAGTATCCAAACCTAGCCAATGTGCCGAGTGACATATTCCTCCCCGAACCCAGCCCACCAGGTAGAGCTGCCAGAAGGAAATGGCATACCTGGGTGGGGGTTACAAAAATTGAGGCACTGCTGAGGATTTGGGTTTGGAATTTAGGGAGGAATGCAAGAAAGTTCACTCAGACAATGGCTAGAGTTTTGGTTATCTGGCAGTGGGTAGCCCAAAAAGCTGAAGCGTTTAACTAATGTGCCGCTGTGTGCTGTTATCCATGTGCTGCTATTAAAATGCCAACTGTTTACCAAGGAGCAGTAAAGCCTGAGAGTGTATGCCCTTGTCCTGCATCAAATTTACAGCATTTGCCAGCTTTTAAAACTGTTTGTGACAAAGAAAAGTGTGGAAAACTGCGGGTAGCAAAAGGAAAATTGTGCCCTAGATGTTGGAAATGCTTTCTTGTGAACTGAGAGACTTGTTGTGCTTAATGGCCATGAAAAATGGTTAAAATGGGCTCCCGCCGTGGAGTCAGCTGAAAAAAAAAAAGTGTGGTTTTGCAGTTTAAATTTGCCTGCTCGACGATCGCCGTTTGGAGAAGAGCATGAGAGGACAAAAGGCTCATTTGCATGGCATCGAGTGATTGGTGAGACTGCAATCAGTCCCACCCCCAAGCCAGCTCTAGAGCGACTTCACAGCATTCGAGAGGGAAAGTGAGTGGAGTGTGTGAACTGGCTTAAAAGAAGGAGTATCGTGGTGACTGAAAGTGCTGTAAAAAGTTCAAAAAAACTGACTTTTCTGTTTAAATTCGGGCTCAACCCACATCTCAATTGACTGGACTGTGAGTGTGGTGTTCAGAGGGACAATCGGCAGGACTGCCAACCAGCTTCTTTCCAGAGGCCTCCAAGACTGGCTGTAGGCAATTTTTCCATCGCAGCAAACAGCTACTGATAACAGTGAGTACCAACAGAAATAATTGCTCAAACTAAGTAATTTTGCCAAAAGCCAGCTGAATCTGTTTGTAGCAGTGTAATCGCTTTGTAAATAAGGACTGTGTTAAGTTTTACCAGCAAAAGCAAGCATTCTAAGCAATCGACTGTGAGCTTAATTATAGGTTCAGCGTCAGTATAAGTTTCAAAGCCATGAGAGAGACTGTGAGTTGTATCAGATATGCAGCAAGAAATACAGGCAATCCTGTGCTATGAAATACTGAAGCTTTAAGGGACTGCAAGCTAGTGCAATGTCTTCAGCAGTAAAAAGTCTGTGGTTAATCATATAAATGTGCTAGGAAAAAGAACAGTGAAAGTTTGTAAAGTTTGAGCAAAGTTATCAGTAGAGTGTGTAAATCGGATGTGCAATGGCTTGACCCAATTACAGAATGTTGATGCGTAGGAGTGCTGCCGCCGCCATTACAGGGTGGTGTAGTAATGTAAACACAGCAGCAGAGGAGCTATTATGAAAGAGAAAGAAAGTTTTTGGTGAAGTGGGACTTGAAATAACAGTGAGCGTTGTTTGTTTTTCTCTGCAGTCATGGCTTCAGGACCAGCCCGCTACCCAGATCATGCCTAGGATGTGATAGCAGAAGAGGTTAACAAGTTAAGGGACATTGAGAGATGTTACTATGGAGGATGACTGCCTCCTCATGTGGCGATTCCTGGATATCCAGTGCAAGCATGTGTGATGTGCTTAAATGCTGGAAGGGATGTCTTCATGGTACCTCACTGTTCTGGGTGCCTAGAGAAATATGGTTTGTTTAAAGCGCCCAAGATTAGTTTGGCTCCCACATGGACAAAAGTTTAAAAATCTGGAGTTGGCAGCACACAGCACCAGGCAGAGCCTGTTGGAGAAGGCCCCTCAGAGTGTGGCACAAAGCAAGACGGTGCAGATTTACAGACAGAACAATGTGCTGATGTTTCAGAGTCTGAGTCGCAGAGAGACATTTCAGGAAGAGCATCAGTAGACCCTCAGAGAGAGGGGCCTAGCCCAAGTCTCATAGGTGAAGATGAGATGAGGGAGGCCTTTGAATGGGATGTTTTGACCTCCATGCCCAGCGAAGAGTGGACAGTCTCAGGAGTGAGGACGACTGCTCACTCCTGGGCACAGATTCTCAGTGAGGAGGAAGAAGAGGGGGAACCTATGTGGCCTTGTGAAAAAGGAACTGGTACACAGCCTCAAGCTCTTGCCTCAGAGGAATGCATGGAAGAGAGTGGTGATTCCACTGCCCTGGCTGTGCAAGAAGAAGCCAGGGATCCATTTTTTGTGTCATTAAGAATACGTAGCTGGCAGAACCAGGACTGGCCACCCCCAAGCCAGGCCAGAGGTCGCAAGTTGACCAAAGCTAGTGAAGAGGAAAGACTGGTTCATAGGAAAGCGAATGAAATCTTCGGGATGTCCTTTCCTACCTTTCTTCGGAGAGTCTGGGAGGACCTTTCCTCGGAGAGTCTGGGAGGAGATTTAAAAAAGCAGGAAATCCTGGATTTGGGAAGAAGCAATGAAATGTGTGCATCCTGGTGCAAACAAGCATGTCAAGAACAGAATGTTTCATGAAAAATACAGCCAGTGGAAAAGAGGCAGGACACTGATTATGGACACTGTTCGAATTGTGGATGGTGAGGAACATGAAACCTTTCACAGTGTGAATTATGAGCACCCAGATGGGGTAATAATTCAAGCGCCTGACCTGTTGTGCTATTGGCCACAATGCAAAGACCTTCCTGCAAATGTGCCCATGCCTACCAAATGGAAAGCAGAGCAGTGGTAGCCAGTACTGCCACTCCAGCCGATGCCATACCTATGTTGTTCCACCAGTCTGGATGTCCAGGACTCAGGTGCCCCACATTCATCAGTTCTACATTGTACTGGCATTTCAGAATCCATCAACTGGCCCACCAGATAACTTCAGATCCAGAGAGGACACCAGCCCAGATGTATCCTGATTCATCGCCTGGGTATCGGATGACTGCAGACCAGCTGTTTTCCTTTTTGTTCCTGTTCCAATGTTCCATCTCCAGAGATGACATCATCCCAGCAGTTTCCAGATGTGCCCTCCTGTCATTTCCCAGAAGATGTCCGCCCAGCTGTATCAGAAGAATGCTGCAAGGGAGTGCCTTCGGCTGAGGACCAGATGTGGTACTATTTTCATTCTACAATGGACTGGTAAGTCCAGACTTTTCTATTCTTATGGCATTGCAGTACACACCCTACACTAGCAGACTCCAGATGTCTGAACTGTCCTCAAAGACTCTCCCCTTCGGGACTTTGGCCTGCTAGAACTGTGCTTCACTGGGCTCCGGCCCAGGAGAGACTCTTTAATGGACTTGCCTATGGGCACTGTGGTCACTAGATAGGACTTTTAGGGCACTTTATCCCCCAAATATTGTGTATTGTAAATAATGTAATTGTTTTCTACTATTTTCTAATATTTATACTGTTTTTTTCTACTTTTCTAAACAAAAAAAACTTTTTTGGAATTCTTCAATGTTTTGATGGTAGGGGTTTAGATAGACTGTGTATGCAGATTAGGAGTGTGTGTTGTCTTTCTTTTTCTTGCAGGTGTTCCTGAAGAAGACAGGAGAGAAGACAAGAAGAGGAGGAAGGACTCAGCGGAGTTCCTCAGTAGTACTTTAGAGTGTAGTGTTTAAAATACTGTTGTTGTTGTTGTTACTGTGTGTAACTTTTTCTTCCACAGGTATGGCTGTGGGGGGAGTGTGGAAGTAATGCATAGTGTATGGTATTAGCTCCTAGTGTGTGGTCGCATGGTGTCCAGGGTCGGGGAGGTCCACGGTTTGTTTTGTTTCAGGAATTTTAAGTTAGAGGCAGACAGAATTTCACTAGAGGGCTGGGGGAGATAGACAGTCTGTGACCCTGACCTGCAGTAGGGGTTGCAGTAACTGATATATAAGGACTATGCTCTGGACAATTCTACTGGAGCCATTAGGTACCCATAGTCAGTGGGTGGAGTAGAGGCTGATACATCAGCCAAAGGCCTCTAGGCCCTTAGTGTTGTCTGCCTGTGCCTAGCACATGGTAGGAGGGGGCCTGATCACCCCTCTCCCGTAGGTAACACATAGGGTAGGATGGCCTAGGTAGGGTAAATAATGACTGCGGACAGTCATTTTCCTGGCCCAGGGTGAGTGTAACCCCCCCTGTTACCCAGGGTTACTAGAATTCCAGTAAGACCTAGTGGTAGGCAGGAAAAGCAGCTTGTGAAACTCCAGTTAAATGGATTTTTACACTGTCTCAGCTGAGACTGAGGGATGACATCATTTAGAACTGTCGCAGCTGCATAAGCCACACTGGAATGTTGCAGTTGGAGGTTAGAGTAGAATGTTGGGGAATCTGAAGTAGAGTCTGTAGAGTTCAGTAGAGTGTGTGCAGTCTGAAAGAGGTGCTCTGCTGTAAGCAGGCCCTCAGAGCTCTAAGCTCTGTCAAAGAGCTATTATTTTGGTGTAGGTGTGTTTTCTCACCTGAAGAGGAACACAAGAAGAGCATATTGAAGTGGTGGAGACCGCTTTCAGTGGTTCAGGGCCTCATCCCTGCAGGGATGGGTGGAAGGAATCAGCCTGCTTCCAGGGACAAACCCCCTTGGTCCGGCTAGGGAAAAGAAGCTGCCTTGTTTAAGTTCATGCTGAGGCACCAGAAGCTCAAGAAGAGAGTTCCATGAGGAGGAAATGCCTGTGGGGCACCTGCAACCGAAGGGTGAGTTCTCTCTGCTAAAGGGTCATGTGTTTTCACCTGCATCAAGATGAAACTAAAAGGACTGTTACTGTGGGTCAGGAAAAGTCATCCAAGTACAGATTGGAAGATGTGGGGAGTGGACTGCTTAACTCTGTGGGGGGGCGGCTAGAGTAATGGACAATGCCACTTATTAAGTATGTTCAAGTCCAGCACAAATGGGATGTAAAGACAGTAGATTGAATGTGAAAAATATTTAAAAAGAATCTACACAGCAAAGTGTGTTAAATGGTGAGGTGTTACAGTCCAGAGAAATGGCCGGGTATGAATTATGGAAGAGAGAGGTGGGAGACACCCCCCCCATCAGCAGTAACCAAATTCACCTCTACGGATTTGCTCTGGGACACCTGTTGCTTTCTCTCAGGTACTTGGCCAGTGCCTGAGGAAAGTACCCAGATGTGGGACTGCTGAGGAAGATTCCCTTATGGAGCAGAAGCATTCATAGGTGGTTTAGGGATCCACCAGTAAATGTTTCCATGCTATATGGAAAGTGTCCAAGTGGCTGGCAAGGGAGCCGAGCCAGGGAAAACCCAGAGCAGTGTATAAGTTTGGGCTGTATGCCCAGTGTGTTTCAAAGCCTGAGGGCTAAAGTGATGAGGATGTGTTCTGGTCTCCTTAAATCTGCATTACCAGGAGTGTAGCCCCATGGGAGTCCATCTATGCTTTGTTTATTCTGTTGGATGTGAATAAAAGCCACACTTTAGAATCCCACTTCTGGTATTGGACATTGCAGTTATTGCTTCCTTTGTCCAGAGTTACTTGGGTGCCCCTGTTGCAGAGTAGCCAAACCTAGCCAATGTGCCGAGTGACATATTCCTCCCCGAACCCAATCCACCAGGTAGAGCTGTCAGTAAGAAATGGCATATCTGGATGGGGGTTACATATATATATATAAGGAAGCCATCTAGAATTGAATTTTTCTGCTTGCAGTTGTAATTTCACTGTGACTACCTCCATATTTTTAATAGTTTTTATATTAAGTAGCCATTGATTAAAATATAGTGACTTGGATGTGAGCCAATTCTGGGTAACCACTTTTAAAGCTGTGACCGCCAAAACGTAAAACAAGTATTTGGCTGCAGCTGTATCAGTCTCCTCTGGGGGAAGGCCTAGTATTAACTTTACAAAAGTAAGAGTGTGCATGATTTAGTATATACTTGACAGTGTCTTCTACCTTCTCCCAAAAGGACCTTATCTTGGGGCAGCTCCAGAACACATGATAATGTGTCCCTTTGAATCTGCTTTCCCTCCAACAAGTATCAGAGGGCTATGTTCTATAATATTTGGAAATGGTGGGGGTAATAAAAAAGAGCCCACATACCTTCCATCTAAACTTCCTCCAAATAGCTGAAGCTGTTGTTTTGTGAATATCTTGCCTCACCCCACCCCCACCCCGCATAACTCTTGTTCCATAAGAGGTTGATCATATTCTGCCTCCCATCTATCTTGAATTTTCTGAATGGCCAAAATACCTGTTCCCTCCTGCATTAGTTGATAAGTTTGGGAAATTAAACCTCTTTGTGTCTGAAAAAAGACCTTTGGTATGAAGTAGCATTGTGCCAGTTGCTGGAGGACCTACCAATGCCATTACCCCTGGCCCTTTTTGTATATAATTTCAGCATTGCAAGTATCTGTAAAATCTTGCTTAGGTAAGCCAAATTCCTGTTGCTGGGTCTGGAAATCTTTAATTATTTCTCCTTGCACTAATTGTGGTAAGCATTTTAAACCCAGTCTAGCCCATCTTGCAAAACAAGGGTCTTTCCCTTGGGAAGGGAACTGTGGAAGATATTGTAGGGGAATATATTGCCAAATGTGTGTCAGCAGTTCCCATTTTTGTCTAACCTTGAGCCACATTGCTAGAGTATGTCTAGTCCAGCGATTTTTAATATTTTTTAAGTCCCTAAGAAGGATTGTCCAGTGAAGATAATGAAGTGGAATTTGGGGATGAGCTGTCTCCTCCAAAGCATACCAACCCCCCAGCTGACTGGGGCTTATCATTTTAGCCAGAGTTATCAACTTTGCTGCCAAATAATAATTCTGTAAATTTGGTAATCCCCAACCGCCCTTTTTTTAACTTTCTGTAAGTACTGTCCACTTGATCTTGGGTTACTTTCCAAATAAAGTTAGAAAGTTTATTTTTTTAAATATTTCCAGTCTATAGATGGAATAGTGAGTGGGAGGGTTGAAAACAGAAACAGACAGTGGGGTAGTATATTCATTTTAAGGGTATCTAACCGATTCGAAAAAGAGAGGAAGATTATTCCACCTGTTGAGATCAGAGAAGATCTGAGTAAACAGAGTACTATAATTACACTAGTATAATCTGGAAAGATGTCGGGGAATCCTGATTCCCAGGTACCAAACCTTATCCTTTACCCAACAAAAAGGGATCTTAGCTTTTTGCTCAGAAGAAAGGGAGCCCCAGCCACCAATAGAACCTCTGATTTCTCGATATTTATTTTAAAACCTGAAATCTTCTCATATTTCTCTAGTAGTTGTAGAAAAGGTGGAAGTGATAAATGCTGATTTTCCAACTACACTGACTAGGGTGTCGTCTGCATACAAGGAAATTTTGTATGTAGTACTCCCCACCGTTATTCCTTGAATGGTGCAGGGTCTGCATCAAAAGTGCTACAAAGAGAGGCTAAAGGAGCTCAATATGTAGACCCTGGAGGAGAGGAGGGAGAGGGAGGATATGACAGAGACCTTTAAATATCTCATGGGGGTTAACAAGGTACAAATGGGGGTGTATTTAACAGACAAAAAGGCACTCTAGAACAAGAGGATATGCTATGAAGCTGGAGGGAGGTAGATTCAAGAGAGACGTGTGGAAGCATGTCTTCACAGAAAGGGTGGTGGATTCCTGGAACAGCCTTCCATCAGAGGTAGTGACAGCAAAAACAGTGGTGGGGTTAAAAAATGCCTGGGATAGGCACAAGGCAATTGCTGGAGTAAGGAAGGGGAGGAGAAACAGCACCATAGATCAAGTAGAGTCTGCAGCAAAAATGAAGGGAATAAAAATGGGCAGACTGGATGGGGCCAGCAGCCCTTATCTGTTGTCCAGGTTTCTGTGTTTCTGTCCTGTAAGACTCACATTTTGGTTTACAGTGTAAGACTTCTGTAAAGCAGGCATTCTCCACAATGTGCTTATGGGGCATGGAGCCACTACTTTACGGCATCACTGGGCTGCCGTAGATGTTTGCAGTGGCCCTGGTTTATTGGGGGAGTTGTATCAAGATAAAAAGAAATGCGCAGTGCCTCTACCCAAAGAAAGATTAAAGTGGGCCTCATAACTAGTCAGTACAGCCCCCTATGATGCTGTATCTGCCCATCACCCCACTGTGGTAACTTCTCCCTCAAACCCCACACTTTGGCAACAGTGCCACCAATTAGCATGCTCAGTATTATTGCTGAAATATAATGAGATTTGGCTTAACAGCAAACACAATTTTGTTTTAGGAGCAACACACCCTGCAAATGGGAAAAGATTAGTGCAGAAAATCCCCATGTGGGGGGAGAGTACTACAGGCTGGTTCTTAGTGTCTCCCACACACAGCCTAGACAGTGATCCCCACTTAGTTGCCTCATAGATGGGGTCAAATTCACAGTTCCAAGGCTGCCAATAACTAAGCCCAACTAAGCACAGCCAAACTCCGTTCACACGCACATCTCAGCTTAGTAAAGTATTTGATGGGCCTCCTGTCCTGGAGGCTTCCACTTGGTACCAGGGATAGAGGGGAGCTCACACACACACACACACACACACACACACACACACAGTTCCTGGGTACCCCAGGTAGAATCAGCACAGGTCCGTTGATGCTGCCATAGGGTGGCCAGAGTTGGTGCACTTTAAATGTTTTACTGGGTCAGCAGGCAACTAGGTACAGGGTAACTACTGCAGCTGACTGCCGGACATGTTGAGGTGAATAGTTGTACAATAGTGCCGTGCATGTGCAACTGATAGGAGGAGTAGCTGAGTACTGTAGATAGCTTTGTGCTGTTTGTAAAACTTGGATTTGAAACATCATGTGGTTTCATGCTTTCTGTTCCCCTATGAACTGCCAAACTTTCAGGATACTAGAGAGGAGGGTTCCACAGCTCCAGGTGCCACAGGACAGCAACTCATTTGGCTAAAGGTACCTTTGGGAAGAAGTCAGAAGGAGAAAGGTGAGCCACCAGAGGAGGGGAGGATGGTGGGAGCAAATAAACAAGCATCTGGTGCATGCTTGGGACACGTGCTCTTAAGTAGCACTTGGTGGGTGCATGGGTAGTGTTGTGTGCCACCCCATCAAACTCTTGGCATAGCTTTGCAAATTCACTGGTTCAGTGGGCAACTAAGTATGCCACGATGCAATGCAGTAACTTGCAATAAATATGTCACAAAATACTGCACTAAAAAAGGGCTAAATTGCCATTGAATTCCTCGGTTCCCTGCAGCATACTGCAGCATTTTGTGATGTACTGCAGCATTACTGTGTTGCACGCAGGCCAGCACCACTGTATACACAGCAGAGTGCATGGGACAACCTCAAAGACCAGACACTTTCTAGATAACCTAAATCTCCCTCAAATTAACCAGGACTAAATTAATAAGTTTGGGACCCTGATCAATATGACACAAGTCCTCTAGACAATACAGAACATGAAGGGGGGGAATGCCAGTGTGCCTCAGCTCCTGGTGGAATTCCCTAAGGAAATGATCACTGGGAGAATGTCTGCAGAAGGTGTTTAAAGAAGCTGTGGGGGAGTGGGAGCTGCCACCCTCATGCTACATGACCAGTATTGTGTATTATCCAAACTGGTGAAAGACCACAAAATGAGGTGCTTCCTAAAGACCTATATCCCTGCTAATGAAAATATCATGGCAGTAACAACATCCTCTGCGACACAACACAAAATATCCCTACACTTGGATGATCTCCTAGTCTTTCTAACAGAACTGAGCACATCAATCCCAGCATTGATACAAAGGTTAAATACATTTTCAGAATGTTCTGCATACAAATGCAGCTTCCATAAATCAGATTTGATGTGTATAAGACAAAAAAGTGGAGATAATGCCTTGACTTCTTACAAGGGACTTTTCTCAAGTAGCCAGTCAAAGACCTCACTAGGGATGGGGCAGTGCTGGACCTGGTGCTTACAAACAGGAACAGCACTGAAAACGTATTTTTTTTTAATTTAAATTTTTTTTTTCTGCTCCCCCTTGAGCTCGGACCCTCCTGCCCACCCGCCACCCCACGCCTAGGCTTGCCCCCCTGGGTGAGGGGCCAGACACTGTGGGCAAGGCCCCGGCTTACCCCCCAGATCAGGGCCACAGGAGTCGGCACCCCCTGGCGGATGTCGGAGGCAGAGAACGACAGAGTAGGGTGGGTCGTCATGCCGGGGAGCCAGCTTTTTCCAAGTACTTGATCCTTGGGGGTGAGGACATGCAATGATGGCCAGCATTTGCCCCCCCCCGCCTGCTCCCCTAACATACTGGCGCTGGTCGCAGCGCCACCGCCAGGGGTCAGTGATGCTCCAGACACTCTTTCCCTCCCTCCCCCCAGAGAAGGAGAGCAGACCCTAGAATGCTCAATCCTTCTCCCGCATCCATTCCTGAACCCAGGTTGTCGGTGTCAGAAGTGGTAAATTCAACCACTGCACCGGCAGGCTGGCTAGCATTGAAAACTTCCATAGACAAACCACATGAGGGTGAGGATCCTGGACTTGAGCAGGGCATATTTTAATGAAATGGAATAGTTCCTCAGAAGATGCCTGAAAGGGGTGTGATTCCCAGGGAAGGGCAGAGACACCATTGAGAAAAATAAAGTAAGGCATAACTAAAGCAACCAACCTATACATGAAGGAGCTGAGCAAAAGCAAAAGGAAAAAGAGACTGTCATGGTTCTCCGAGGTAGTGGCAATGGCTGGTAATGGAAAAAAGGGTGCCATTCCTGAGGTATAAGGAAACACAGAGGGAAGAGGAGAGGTAGGTATACCAAGCAAAGCAGAAGAAAGCAGGCAAGATGTGCTCTATGATGCCGGTTCAACAACACTTTTGTCGACCGGCATCACAGCGACGGGATTTATGTCGACCGCAAGTTGTGGGCAACATAAATCCCAAATGCTTCCTGTCCTGTTTTTCTGTCAGGGGGCTTTGTCCCCTCAACCCCCACACCCTGGTACTATAGATTGTCAACTCCAGTTGGAGTTGACTCAGGAAGGGGTGCAGGACCAGGAGACAGTGTGCCCCTGTCTTGGGCACACCAACACAGCGAGCTGTCGGCAAAGTGTTAATTTTGCCAACAGTGAGGTATGTCACTGTGTTGGTGTCGCCGTCAGATTGACATACCAGCAAGATGTTCTGGGGAGTAAAGGTTCAGACAGAGGAAAGGAGTTCCAAAAGGGTCGCTATGGGGCATGAGTCTTTCTTTGGGTACATAAGTGAGAAGAGGAAAGCAAGGGGAGGGATAGTAAGGATTAAACGCATGAAAGAGGAAGACCGTGCAGTAGGGGAAATCCTAAACAGGTACTTCTGCTCAGTCTTGACAGTGGAGGGTGGTGGAGATGGACTACCAGGGAAAAACAAAAAAGGGGGGGAGATGGACACGGGTCCATTTTCAGAGGAAAGAGTCCTGAAAGGACTTGCAGCCCTGAAGGTGGGCACGGTTACAGGACCAGATGTCATTCATGCCAGCATACTTGAAGAACATAGTAGGTGCTAGCTGACCCACTGACAGCCTTGTTCAACAGCCCACTGGAAACCAGCGTGATACTGGAAGACTGGAGAAAGGCTAACATGGTCCCTCTATATAAGAATAGCACCAGCGATGAGGGTAGCAACTATAGGCCAGTCAGTCTAACTTCAGCGGTGGGGAAATTAATGGAAACCCTAATGAAAGAAAGACTGTCAGATCAGCAGGGTACCACAGACCTTGGTACTGGGACGAGTCATCTTTAATATCTACATAGGGGACATCACAAAAGAATTGGAAGGGAACTTAAGTCTTTTTGCAGATGACACCAAAATCTGTAACAGGGTGGACACTCAGGAGAGGATGTAAAAATATGCATAGGGACATTACAAAACTCAAGAAATGGTCAAAAAAATTATAATTGGGGTTCAATGCCAAATGTACAAATCATATCCCTAGGGCATAGGAACCTTGACCCGGGGTATAGGAAGTGGGAAGGTACTGACTGTTACCAGACAGGAAAGGAACCTCTGGGTTATCATACCGGAGGACCTCAAGGTGGCAATGCAGTGTGACTAGACAGTGGGTAGGGCTAGTGGGATATTGGAATGTATAGGATGGGGTACTTCCAGCAGGAGGAGGAAGGTGGTGTTGCTGCTGAGACCACACCTGGAGGGAGTACTGTGCTCAGTTTTGGAGACTGCATCTCAGAAAGAACTTTGACAAGGGTGGAGGTGGTCCAGAGGAGGGTAACTAAAATGGTGCATGGTTTCCATGAGAAACCCTACAAGGAGAGACTGAGGGATCTTAACATGTACAACCTGGAAAAAGGAGAGAGAGAGAGAGAGAGAGAGAAAGAGAGAGAGAGAGAGAGAGAGAGAAATAATATGATAGAGACCTACAAATACTTCAAAGGGGTGAACAGGTGGGAAGCCTGTTTCAAGTGAGAACAAGCGCCATGCAACAAAGCTGTAGGGGAGAGTTCAAGAGTGATGTGAGGAAATATTTCTTCACTGAGAGGGTGGTGGACACCTTTAATAGACCATCACTGTAAGTGATGGAGGCTGGGACAGTGGGGGGCTTCAAGCATGTATGGAGATAGACATAGGGTATATTAAGAGGCAGGGAGATGGGAGATTCACTGGAGACCAGACTGGTCCAGCAGAGATTGAACTGGCAGGGAACATCTGTGTAGACTGAGTGGACCAAGCAGTCCTTTTCTGCCATCAAATTCTATGTTTGTATAGTTCATACTATACCACATTTCAGTACAGACAAATGCATAATATACGTAGGGTCATGGATGGCACCACGCTTTCAAACCTCTACTCTCTGAACTATAGATCCCTGTTGTAAAATTTAATAGCAGATCTACATACATGGCAGACTCTCATGATGTCATGGTTAGGATGAGTTAAGAATGTCTTGCCAAGGGTATTACACCCAGTCAAGTTGCAAACATGGGGCCTGACAGTGGAAGACACAAAGAAAGTGGAGGCGGCATGCACAGCATTTATATGGGAGGAAAGAGACCCAGAATGAGACTGGAGAGACTTAAAGGTAGCACTGCACAGGGAGGGCTAAAGTTTCCAGACCTATGATCATACTACTTATCAGTGCAGGCCAGGGTAGTACAAGACTGTTGGAGAAGACCTGATGGATCACCCTAGCTAGACTTGGAGGGGGAAACTTTAAAAGACCTTCTTAGGCATACCTAAGCCCAAATAGGTGGAAAGCATTTAGAAACACTGTGACCCAGCAAGCCCTAGTGGAGGCAACTTTGAAAGTATGACATGGGCTCTGAAAAAGCAGAGGAGCATTAAAATAAAATATTGTTAATACCCTTATATTTTATATTCAAATCCAGAGTTTCTTCCCGGGCTTACAGACATAGGGAAGGATGTGCCCAAAAATGCATCCAAACCTGCTAGACCATCTAGTAGATGGTCTAACAGCATCCAACGTTCATGTCCAAAAACAGATGCAACTGCACCCAAACTAGATGGAGCTGTGTCCAAACTGGATGCAACTCCCAATTGCATCTGTTTTCTGCTGCAAATTGTGAATTTCTGTCATAAATGGACACAACTTCTGAAAACAGCAGCAGGACTGCCTGGATACAAGTGGATGGATGCAGGTACTGGTGTAGCATGCATCTGCATCCAACCCTTTTTAAAATCCCCCCACAGGGTTTAAGGAATGGGGGCACAGGGTGATCTAATGCTTTTGAGACGTGGTCACTACAGCAGGTATTCGCCCATTTGAAGATGTGCAACAGATATGGAAGGTACAATATGGCCACTTTTTGTAATATATACAAGCCAGGGCTTAGACCCAAAGGGCAGAGAGGGTGGATTTAGAGCAATCCCAATATTCTGCCAAGAATCCCTTTTGCTCTGCAGATGGCAAAACCCTAAAATCCTGATGACACTAGTAGTGACCCAGTTAAGAGAGAAGAGGTCGAACCTCTCCACCAAAACTAAAGCCCGGTGGAAGCAAGACTTAGAGCTAGATATTCCAGAAAAATGTAGCTTAACCCTTTGTGAATCCCACATGGAGCTCCTTGCTTGTAATACATTTAAAGGGGCACAGTTACATTTTACATCAGCTTTACATGCCCACCAGTATCGGGAAGATGGGGTGTTACCCGAGGACTGGAGGAGGGCAGATGTGATTCCCTTTCACAAAAGTGGGAGCAAGGCAGAAGCAGGAAACTACAGACCTGTTAGTTTAACCTCAGTGGTAGGGAAAATGATGGAATCACTTCTGAAGGAAAGAACTGTCGAGTATCTAGAGGCCAGAGGAGCACAGGACCCAAGGCAGCATGGATTCACAGCAGGAAGGACATGCCAGACAAATCTGATAGATTTCTTTGACTGGGTGACCAAAGCAGTAGATCAGGGAGGGGCTGTGGACATGGCCTACCTAGGCTTTAGCAAGGCATTTGACACAGTCCCACATAAAAGATTAATATACAAGTTAGCTAGCCTGGGAGTGGGTCCCAAGATGACAGCCTGGGTAAAAAATTGGCTGGAGAATAGGACAAAGAGAGTAATAGTAAATGGAGTCCACTCTGAAGAAAGGAGGGTTACTAGTGGGGAACCGCAGGGTTCAGTATTAGGACCGGTCCTCTTCAATGTCTTTATAAGCGACATTGCAGAGGGACTGGAAGGAAAAGTATGTCTCTTTGCAGATGACACAAAGATCTGCAACAGAGTTGATGCACAAGGTGGGGTGGAAAGGATGAAAAGGGACTTGGCAAGGTTAGAGGAATGGTCAAATGTATGGCAGCTTAGATTCAATGCTAAGAAGTGCAAGGTAATGCACCTGGGAAACAAAAACCCAGGGGAAGAGTACACAATGGGGGGTGAGATACTAACAACAAAAATGGAAAGGGATCTGGGGGTAGTCATATCAGATGACCTAAAGGTGGGCAAGCAATGTGAGAGGGCATCAAGGTGGGCTGGGGGGATACTGGGATGCATAGGGAGAGGCATCACCAGTAGAAAACAGGAAGTTATTATCCCTCTGTACAGACAGCTGGTCAGACCCCATCTGGGGCCCAGTCTTCGCAAAGACATAGACAGGATGGAAGCTGTCCAGAGGAGGGCAACTAAAATGGTGCAGGGTCTGAACCAGAAGACATATGAAGAGAGACTTAAGGAGCTTAATATGTATAGCCTCGAGGAAAGGAGGGAGAGGGGAGACATGATAGAAACTTTCAAGTACCTCAAGGGAATCAACAAAGTCCAAGAGGGTAGCATCTTTCAAAAAAAGAGGTGTTCAAGAACAAGGGGGCACAATTTGAAGATAGAGGGGGCGCTCAGAGGTAATTTAAGGAAGTATTTTTTCACAGAGAGGGTTGTGGATGCATGGAACGGCCTTCCGGAGGAGGTCGTGGAGTCAAAAACAGTGGTGGAATTCAAGCATGCATGGGACAGTCATAAGGCAATTCTAGGGGGTGGGGGTA
Organism: Neoceratodus forsteri; assembly: GCA_016271365.2. Classification (NCBI taxonomy): domain Eukaryota; kingdom Metazoa; phylum Chordata; order Ceratodontiformes; family Ceratodontidae; genus Neoceratodus; species Neoceratodus forsteri. The sequence goes on along the minus strand of CM057455.1, from coordinate 756,928,564 downwards.
GGAAGAAGTAGGCTGCTGGTTAACTAGGATCTGCAGCTTATCCAGTAGGCAGGGAAATGGGCAGACTGGGTGGGCCAAGCGGTCCTTATCTGCCATCAAATTATATGTTTCTATGTAAGTATTGTACACAAATTCTGCCCTACAGTACATCTGTATGCAGGAAGAAGCTACCTATTTACACTACGTTTGGCACTGCACTATCTTATAACCCGTTTGAGAACAGGAGGCCACAGAGGCAGTGCAAATGATGTGGAAGGTCAGCCTTATACTGCCAATGACCATGTTGCTCAGGGAGGAGGAACAAGACGAGGAAGACTAGTAACCGTATACTTGAATTATTAGAATAATGCTGGTAGTGGTCCAGAAATGTATCCAAAATACCTGGGTCAACAAAATTACTCCAAAGAACTGACAGTGGAAGGATCTTAGGTTGAAATTCCTACCTTTAGAAAGAATGACAGAACTCAAAGGAAAGCTCAGAAGATTTGAGAATAGCTGATTGCCAGTGTTGAATTCATTGACAGTGGGAGAGACAATGCAGATTCATGGAATTCTAATGTAAGCAGACAGAGAAAGGTTACAAAGGGAAGAAACATAAACCTAGAAGTTGTCGGCAGATAAGGACCTCTTGGCTCACCCAGTATGCCCTATAGTCCCTACCTACTGTGCCTCCACAGACCCTACTCAATCTCCGGTCTTCTCCCCACCTTGCCTTACTTCTAAAGTCCCCTTGTGTCTATCCCATTCTTGCTTGAGTCCTGTTACAATTTTAGCACCTGGCACCCTGCTATGAGGTTATTCCAGGTGTCCACCACCCTCTCCACGAGGAACTATTTCTTTACATCTCCTCTAAGCCCCCCACTTCACAGTGTGACCCCTTGCCCTGAAGCATCTCTTTCTATGGAAAATGCAACCTTCCTGTACCTTATTAATACCTGTGCGGTATTTGAACTTTTCTGTAATATCCCCCCTTTCCCTCTTTCCTCTAGAGAGTACATATTTAGTTCCTTGAGTCTTACCTTGTAGGGCTTTGATGCAGGCCTTGCACCATTTTTGTACCCCTCCTTTGTACTGCCTCCACCCTATCTATGTCCTTCTGTAAGTGGGGCCTCCAGAACTGGACACAGTACATGAGGTAGCTTCTTACCAGTGTTTTATACAGGGGTAATACTACCTCCCTCCTTCTCCTGGTGATGCCTCTCCCTAGCCACCTGAGCATCCTTCTAGTCTTCCCCACTACTTTATCACACTGCTTGGCTGCTTTCAGATCATCAGAAATGATTACGCCTAGGTCCCTTTTCTGTTTTGTGTTGCTAATATCTCCCTGCTCAATTGATATGTTGCCCCTGGGTTTTTGTGCCCCAAGTGCATGGTTTTGCATTTTCTTTCATTCAAACCCAGCCACCATTCCCTTGACCAATCTTCCAGCTTTTTAGATCTTCCTCATTCACCCCCCACCCGGTGTATCCACTCTGTTGCAGATTTTGCATCATCCGTGAACAGGCATACATTCTCATCCAGTCCTTCTGCAATTTTGCTAATAAAGACATTGAAGAGGACCATGCCTAGTACTGACCCTTGTGGCACCCCACTTGTCACCTTGCCTTCTCCTGAGTGGACCCATTTACCACCACCCTCTGACTCCTATTGCTTAACCAACTTCTTACCCGTTTCACTACTTTTTGACCCACTCCTAGGTTGCCAGCTTGCTCACCAGTCTTCTGCAGAGAATATATAAAACTAAAACAAGAAGAATCAAGCAACAAGGGAGAGCAAGAATGCTATATTCTAAGACATAAGCTTTTTTTTTTTTTAGTTTTTGTTGACCGGGTAAGTGCACTAGACAAATTTTGGTTATTTTCAGGCACAGCCTGGGGAAGGGGATACAGATGAATGCCAACTGACTTTGAACCAGATTCAGCTGTTGATGGTATTTTAGTGAATGGGGGAAATTTGGGCAGGACACCAGGGAAATTCCCCTACTCTGCAGCAAGGGGACCCATTGGCTGTCTAGCTGAGATGGCCACTTCTCTGCAACCCTCGAGAGAGCAGGATGCTGGAGTGACAGAGGAGCAGGCCTCCTCCTCTGTCACTGGACAACTAGAGGCTGCTGTGTTACAGGAAGAAATGCTTTTGTCTGACCTGCCTGAAGACTTTTTTGATACAGTTATGGATGTGACTGGGACAGAATCTGTTGTGGGTGCTATGCACTCCGCATCCACGGAAGGTACTTCCACTGCTTTGCTTGAAAAGGAACGTTTACTGCATGTTGTTTTGGCTGAAGAATCTAAATGTCTATCAAAAAAAGCTGAATTGCTAGCCGATATTGCTACTGTCCGTTCTGCTTCACTTTCAGTTCCTTCCATTGCCCCGGTACCTGTGTTGTCTCCTGTTGATGACTTCTGCGCTTTTGGTGTTCCAAGTGGTGAGACGAGAGGGGAGACGAGCGGGGAGACTGAGAAGCACCGTGCTGGTAAGGCTGGCAGTGATACTCGGCCTAGTGATGTGTGCCTAAAGCCTGTTAGCAGTAGTGTTTCTGTACCTGCGGTGAGTGATTTTTCATCTAAATGCTGTTTGGGTATGGGTGGGTCTTGTAAGCCCTTGCCGAGTTGTTTTCCTGATGCGTCTGCCATACCTCCTGTCAGGGAGGGTCAGGAACAGGGGTCTGTATGCACCACTTTGGCTTTACCTACTGTTTCTTCCCCATTATGGGATGTTGTGGTTTCTTCTAAGCCTGCACGTGACCCTGAGTTACAAGATTCAGGTTGGTCTCCTGAGCGTGCTATTTCGGAGGCTGGGTGGCGTCGGCGACCTGATGGACAGTGGATACCTGATTTTTCTACTCCCTCCACTACGTTGTCTTCTATTTCTGTGCCTTCCTGTCCTATGCCTATGGACTGACATGTTTCTCCTGTGTCTTAAACTGTGGACAAACCAGTGCATGATGCTGGGAAGGTGGGGCACCAAGTTGATGGTTTACCGGTCTCTAGTGCTGCTTTTCCTGCAGGGGTTCGGCTTGGGACCCTCGGAACATGTGTTGCAGGATCCCAAATGGGCTGCATGGTTGAAACCCATGTTTAAATTATCGGATTTTTTTCAGAACAAAGGGGAACCTGCCCCTAGAAAAAATGCAGTTTGTTTACTTTATAAAGGTGGACTTGAGGACCCTCCTGATAGATTGTATATTGCTAGGCAATTATTGAAGGGTTCTTTGACATTTTTAACCTCTGAAATTTTTGCTCTTATACATATTGGCAATTCAAATTATGATATTAGTTTTAAAACTATTTCCAGTTTGGATCGGTTTTGGTCTCAATATCAGAAGGTCAAGGATACCCCTTAGTGGGTACCTTTTTGGCTGTTCCCTTGACTAAGCCTGCAGTTAAATTAATTGCGATTATGTTTCATAATGAAGGTGTTAATGTTGAAGATATTTTATTTTGGTTGCGTCAAAGATGTGAGGTTCTGGATAAGCCCTCGCCTATTCTTGACAGTGAACACATATGGAATTGGGGGTGGAAATTGCGTGTAAAACTTTTTTCCACCAATGCTGGTACCGTTCATCTCCCTAATAGTTTTTTTGGGGAAAGATAGGGGTAGTTTGTTTTATTATGGCCAACCGAAGTCTTGTTTTAAGTGTGGGTCTAGGACTCACCTTAACACTGCTTGTGCTACTCCTCACTGTTCTCATTGCTTTGAGTTTGGCCATCTTGCCACTGATTGCCTTAACCTTTTTAAATGCAATTTGTGTGAACAGACGGGGCATGGTTATGGAAAATGCCCTTGGGCGTCCCATAATAGGGATGATTGTCCTTCCCATGAGGGTTTAATTAATGTTGCACAGCAGTTACAGGCTAAACAAGGGATGGTCTTGCGGGACACTGTTGCCACCACACCTCTGGTTTCTCCTCCTACTCAGGTGGCTACTGGACAGGCGGAGGTGGAGGATATGGAATCACAGGAGTTAGATTCTCAGGTCCCTGACAATTTGTCACAGAATGAGACTACTTTAGTTCCTGATGCCTCTTCTGGCTCACCTGTTGCCACTACTTCAGTTGTTCCTTCTCCTGATGACTCTTTCTTCTGAGATGCCTCCCCCTCCCCCACCTACTTCTCAGTCATCATTTAAAAAAGTCACTGCTAAGAAACTGAATAGATCTGGGAAGGCAATTCTCTCTCAGACATCTTCCTTGTCTAAAGATGATAAACATGTTTCTGACCATTGGTCACAAGGTAACAAATTTGCGGTCCTGACCTCAGATGATGACTCTGTAGGGGAGGAATCTGATGCCTCTTCCCGAGCTTCCACTAATCCTGATATGACTTCTGATGGTGATGAATCTTCCTTAAGGCGTTCTAGGCACAGGCAGGTATCCAAACCCCCTTGAAATCTTGTATGTGGGTACTCGCTTTCCTTTTTATGTCTTTTTTGACTATTTTAACACTTAAGGTTAATAGCATTAAGAGTCATAAAAAGATGGTTGCTACCTTGTCCCTTTTGTCCCAGCAGCGTTGTGATGTCTTTTGTATTCAAGATACCAGACTTAAATCTCTTTCTGATACTCAGCTTGTGGATAATCTTTGGTCTAAGGGTGTGACCTTTTGGTCTAATGGTGAAGATTCTTGCTCTGGTGTTGGTGTATTATTTACAAATCCTGCATTGAAAGTTTCCCACTTGGTTGATATTTTTCATGGTAGGGCCTTGTCATTAGACATTAGTTATTCAGGTGAGAGATTTAGACTAATCACGTTATATGCTCCTCAAACTAAGCTTAAAGAGTTGCATTAATGCAGAAAATACAACCCTTTCTTCACGCTTCCAGGATGGTGATTTGGGCATGGGATTTTAATTGCTCTCTGAGTGCTTCTGATAGAGGGATAAAGACATCTAAATTGTTTGGTGATTCCAATGCTCTCCTTACTATCACTGCTACTGTATGACTCGTTGATGCCTACAGACTCAAATATTCTACTGGTGGTAATACTTTTTTTAAATCCTCTTTATCTACGAGAATTGATTTTGTGTTTGTTTCTGCTATTTTACAAGTTAATACGGTATTTTTGAATGATTGGGAATTTTCAGATCATAGGTCTGTGACTGTTCAAATTGCTTGGGATGCTGTGCCCAGGAGTAGAAAACCTCAATGGCACCTTAATAAGCGTCTTTTGGAAGATGAGACTGTCCAAAGGGATTGGCATCGTGAGTGGGTGGCTAGACTTTCAGTTTTTGCTTTCTATGATGATCTTGTTTCCTGTTGGGATGATACTAAAATTGCTTGGAAGTCCTTTTTCAGGCAATGTTCCAGGACTATTGCTAACAACCAGTACCTTGAATACTTGGGTCTGAGGGGACAACTTCAGAAACTGATTTCTTTAACTGAAACCTCTAAAAGGGATTATAGTGCACAGTTTAAGCATGTTAAACAGAAAATGTTTGATTTTCAGTATAATACAGCCCAATCTTTAGAACATCAACATCGGTTTGGCCTTAAATTGCGTAAAGGGGCTTTAGTTCCTTTTCAGGATTGTAGTGATCGGATTGGTCATCGATTGCTTTCCCAATTAGAGACGGTGGCAGGTAACCTTGTTTCTTCCCCACAGGATTTGTTAGATGTGGTAGAACAGTATTTGAGCTCTCTTTTTCAGAAGGATCTAGATCTCCAGGATTCAGCTATTGATTTTGGTAAGCTTAACTTGCCTCAGGTTCCTGCCTTAGAGGGGACACTTTTAGTGAGGGATATTTCTGTTGATGAGGTTAAACTTGCTATTTCCTCTTTAAGTCCTGACTCTGCTCCTGGGTCTGATGGTTTGGAGGCTGCTTTTTATCAGATGTTTAAGGAAGACCTTGCTCCTGTGTTTGTATGTGTTCTGAATGATATGCTCTGTAATTCTTCTTTAGCTAAGTCCATGTACCAGGCTATGATTACTTTGGTGTATAAAAAAGGTTCTAAGACAGATTTATGGAATTGGAGGACGCTTAGTCTGTTAAATACAGATTTGAAAATGTTGAGAAAAATATTGCTTAACAGACTATCTACAATATCTAATAAGCTTATCAGCCCAGAGCAAACTTGTTCTATTCCTGGCAGATCACAATATGATAATTTGTTCTACGTGAAATTTTTCATGTTGCTCAGAATGGTGGTTTAACTGGTTTTATTTTGAACCTTGATCAAGAAAAGGCTTTTGACCGGGTCTCACATGCTTTTTTTATTTTCTGTTTTGACTGCTTACAGTATTCCTGCTGTTTTTGTGGACTGGATGGTACCTTGTAGTCTAATGCCACGATTGTTCCTAATATTAATGGATGGATTGGTAATCCTATTTTTGTAGGAAGAGGGGTACGACAGGGCTGTCCACTCAGCCCACTTTTGTATGTTTTTTCCATAGTTATATTGCTTAGAATAATAGTTACTCATTCTCAGTTTTCTGGTCTTCGTTTCAGTTCCTCTGCTCCTCTGATTAAAATTCTGGCTTATGCGGATGATTTGGTTGTCTGTCTGTCTCAGGCTTCAGAAGGGCAGTATGTTGCTGATGTTTTGTCCCTGTTTTCTTCTTCCTCAGATTCTAAGATTAATTTTGCCAAAAGTAGGTGTATTCCATTGGGTGACACCCCTTTACCAGATCAAGGTTGTATTGCTGGTGTTAGTCTTAGTACGGAACCTATATCTATTTTGGGCATCATCTTTGGTTCTGGAGATTTGCCTTCTGTTAACTGGAATAAAGGCCTTGTCAAGGCCAATGGAATGGTAGCATGATGGAAGGGGAGCCAAAATTACAAAGAAAAAGAGGGTTTTATTGATTAAGTCTTTGTTAGTTCCTATTTTTTTGTATATTAGTTATGTCTTTCCACCTCCCTTTTCTTTACTTACATCTTTGCTTAGTATTTTTTTTCAAGCCTTTTGAGGCAGTCAGTTGAACCCAATAAAACAGGGATATACCTCTAGAAGTATAAGGGACGGTGGTGTGGCTATGATTCATCCGATAGCCTTTTATGTTAGTATGTTTGTCTCCTATAATTTCTGTCCTCTTTTATGGCCTGGTCATAAATTGTGGTTTCCTTTTGTGAGGTCTTGGTTTTCTTGTGGTTTGTCCCTTTGGAAGGATGGTAAACTGTTACGTTTATCTAAACTCCCTTGCTTTCCCCAGCATGGCTTGGAAACATTGAAATGTTTGTTTAAATGGGGTTTGTCTATTTCTCATTTGGAAACCTTGAGTAAGAAAAGATTATATAATCTTATTGTTTTTTCAGAATTTAAGGAGGATCTAGTGTTTCCTGATTGCCCTGTGTCACAGGCTAGTGTTGTTACTACCTTTCTCTCTAGCTCTCGGCTGCCCGATTTTGTTTGGGACAGTGTCTGGTTGAGTAGTTATGGCCGGCTGCCTGTTGGTGCTAATAACAAACATAAACAGCTCAGTGACAGATATTGTACTAGACCGCAATGTTTTACTGTCTTGGAAACTCAAGCTCATCTCTTTTTGGACTGTCCATATGCGAGCGATTTTTGGTTCCTTTTGGCATCCCGTTGGAAGGAACCTTTGTTGGCCACCTTATCCTACTGCACATTGATGTATGGTGTTTTTGGGGGTGAATGGGCACATTACCATGCTGATACTTTATTTCTGGTTTTTTCTGTTTTACGTTATTATCTTTGTCAATCCAGATGCATGTGGGTTACACGGCAAAGGATTATACTATTTGATGAATTCATTAGTAATGTGAGACTTACATTACAGAAGGTTAAAAATGGAGATTATGGACGTCTTGGTCTAACCACTTGCAAGCAATTGTGGGCTAATTGTGTACATTGGTTATATGATGTCTAATGTTCCTTTTTTTTTGTTTATGTATTTGTCTCCTCTCTGTATTTGATTATTGCTTTTTGTTTCTTCTGTACTGCAGTCCTTTTTCTTTAATAAAAAATTCCCCTACTCTTTTCAAAATGTGCCATGGAATCTTTAACTTCCACCTGAGCTGCCACCAGGACAGGCAGATGGGACCTCAGTTTAATGTCTCATCCAAAAGACGCACCTCAGAAGTGCAGCACCCCCCTCATGCTGCACTGCAGTGTCAGTCCTGGGATATTAAACCAAGTGCCTGATGTGGGGATAGAACCCACAGCCTTCTGCTCTCACAGGCAAGTGTGCTACCTGCTGACCCACTGACACTGTTAATCTAGAGACAGTATACAAAATAACACAATGGATTCCGAATGATTTTGCATGGCTTAATGTTTAACATTTTTTTAACAATATATAGAATAATACATGGGGTGGTATGTCTCATGAGAATTTTACACACACCTGAGATGTTGGAAGCTGCATAAACCCTGAGAGCAAAGCTTGAGAGGTTTATTTAAGCATCTAACACTAAGGGCGTGTGTGAAATTCAAGTTTTGCACACCACCCCATATTTTATTTTATTTTATGTTATTGCTGGGGGCATTTTTCACCACAACAATTGTACAAAATAGAAATATGACACTGTGCAGCTGCAGTCTGGTCAGATTTAAGCATGGTCCATAGTTGGGTTGAAGTGGCTGTTGAAATGTTTTTTTTTTTTTTTTGTAATGAGGTTCACCCTAAGAGTGTAGTTAAAAGAGCCGAATTCATTTTTTTAAATGTACTTATCACGGAGTCCGAGTGATGGTGAAGTCTCCAGTGCAACAACGGGAAGACAGCTATTGATGCATGTGTGAAGCAAGACAAACCTGGTTTATGTTCACCATTATAACCAGCTGATTATAATGGTGAATTATAACTGGGTTTCCCTATGGGAAAAAACACTCCCCGGTTATTCTGGTAAGTTTTTGTTGTATAGTTGTAAAATGTTTTTAAATGTTTTTTTTTATTCTTTTTGTTGCCAGGTTCCTCCAGCCCCACTAACAGGCTCACCAGACTCCAGCAACCGCCCCCTCATACTCAGGCTTACCCGAGTGAGGCTGCCATAGCAAACTGTAGTGGCCAGAGGGGACGGCACGCGGAGCTGTGTCTCATTAACGGAGGTTGGCATATATTTTTGCTGTAAGTCCCTCAGGGTGAGACATACACGATGACCCACGTCCGCCCTGGCCCCAGTGCCCGCCATGAGACGCCCAACTGTGGTGGTACTCTGGCTCTCTGCTTGGGGTCCGTATGTCAGACACTCGGACTGCCCTCCTCAGAGTAGGAGAGCAGTCCAGCAGATGCTTCATCCTATCCCCCCCCCCGGACGGCCCTCCAACTCTCAGATCCGTTCATCAACATAACAGATGGCAGCCATGCCTATGCACCAGTGGGCCATTTTTAAATGGTTTTAAGAATGTATTAAATGCCAAGTCTGATGTATACCCTCTCCTGGGTTATAGAGCAAAGAAGATAACAAGAGAAAGCAGAATTAATAGTCCCTGTGTAACCTTTGAATCAGGGTGCTTGTATATATTATTAAACATGGAAATTCAGTAAAACATTTTTTTTTTTCCAAAAAAAGGGTAAAGGCAGGGCATATGCTCAAAGCCAAAATAGGAGCAGTGCAAGAAAGGTAAACAAAATGCAGGGAGCAGAGCACAACCAAAGACACATCCAGGAGAATCCTGGAGGCAAGCAGGCAGGGAGCAGGAGGGAGAGCCAACCGCAGCAAGCAGCTGCCAAGTGGAGGAGTGGGAATGCATGAAATGGCAGGCAGAAGACACAGCAATGGCAGACAGCCCCAGCAAGGAGTAGTCACTGAAGGAACCAGGCAGAAGAAAGCAGGCAGAATACACCCAACATGGCCTGAGGCAACAGGCAGCAAGTGGCGGGGCAAGAAGGACCCTCTGAATAAGTGGAGAGAGCAGGAGAGAAGGTGGGCAGCTGCCAGAAGCAAAGCACAGTAGCAGGCACACTCCCCCCAAAACGAGCAGTAATACTCACAAACTGATGATTTGGTGGCAGGAATGTCAGAGTGGGAACCAACACCACACCAAAACAAGCAGGAGGCATGGAAACACCAGTCAGACAGGTGCCCAGAGGAAAAAGCAGATGTACACTAGCAGCCCTGAGCAGTAAGGGACAAAGCCCAATGGGTACATGAGGCAGAAGGTAAATGGGACAAAGCAGATAAAAACAGGAGGAACCCACAGGAGCCATTGCCTGAAGGGAGAGCAGAGCAAGACACAGCCACCAGCGGCAATCAAATCCAGGAGCAACACTGCAGGAAGGATCTGTTGAGTCTCAGACTCCATGGAAAGCAGAGTAGAAATGAGAGGGAATCCAGGAGCAAGCAACTGCCAAAGTAGGGATGCCACAAGCTGCAGCCACATGGCAGAGGTAAGAGAAGGGGGCGGAGGACAGGTATGAGAAAGTCATCAGCCACACAGCTGCAGGGAGAGAAACACATGTCCAAAGGATGTTTGAAGCATGCACTATTAAGTAACACTTGGTGGAGGTATGGTGAGTGTTGCCCCCTGCCCCGCCGAACCTCTGGCACTGCCTCACAAAACAAAAAGGGACGACGTGTTTAACTATGAAAGGCACACTAAGCTGAAGCTTGTTTCCAGGTGCAACCTGACAGCACAAGGAAGTTAAGTGACTTGCTCAGGGTCACACAGTATGCAAGTGGGGGCTGTGAGATTCAAACCCATGTCTCAAGGTTTGCTGCTCAGTGCCCTAAACCACAGCCCTATACTGCCTCCTCAGAAAACAGAAGCAAGTTTCTCAGTTATAAGCAGGGATGGGCAAAGCCGGAGTGGATCTGAATTTGGTTTGGGGATTTACCAAGTCCAGGCTGAGTTTGGATTTGGATTTGCAAAAGATTTGGATTTTGCCAGATTCTGTTTATTTGTATAATTGAAGGAGAAAAGGGGGCCATCAAGAGAAAAACACCAGAAAATGTCAATGAAGTGACAGTAGTATTAAAAGGTGGTCCACTGCCTGAGATGCATTGCATCCTGCTGTTTAAAAGTGGTAGTTTCTGACCAACCTGCATAGAAAACAACCAAATGGAAGCATGCGGAATGAAACTGCATATTTGGAACCACCCCCCATCCATCGACTCTCCAGAAACTCGCAGCTCCCACCTAGTGAACCTCAACTCTTCTCGCACCCTCTTCCCACTACCATATATCATACCACCCGGTTTTAAATATCCTCACACAGCTAAGCTCTCCCTCACTCATGTCCCAGTTGTGAATCACCAACTATTTACACTAGTCATCCATCATACCATACCATACCTACCTTCCTGTCCTCTTTACCTCTCACTCTTTATCTCTACCTCTCTCAAGCCTCATCTGTGAACAACCACCAAATAATAATGATAGCACTAGCCCTAGTATATTTGGGCTTGGTTTAACTTACGCATTAGTTCACAAATATGTTAGTTCTATTAGTCAAGGCCTGTGTTAGCCTTGCTTATGTTCATTGTCTACTGTTTTTTTTTCTTTCTTTTTTGTATACTGTACTGTACACTTATGTGAATCATTTGACTATGTCCAGGACCACTTTGAAAATGAGCTTGCTCAATGGTGTTACGCCAGGTTAAATAAAGTGTTTGATTGATTGATTGATTATGAAGTCAGTGTAAATTTAAGACAATTAAAAATATAGCAAATTAGGCAAATGCCTCAGATAGTTTTAGATTTCTAACATTATCAATAGAATCTAATGTTTGTTTCTGTTCGCTAGTACAAGGGAGTAAAGAAGAGTTAATGGAATTGGGTTAGATTTTTTAGTCAGGCTTAAACAACTACAACTATATGGTTACAAAAAGTCTCTAAAACGTTTGCAAGTGTGTTTGTGCCCACACAGGCTCGTGGCAGATTACATGTTTGTCAAGCCTCTTTGGAATACTTCTGATTCAAGAGACTAGCACTGGTTCTGTAAGTAGCCTGTACTGCCACTTATCATCCATGTTCTTGCTTTTATAAATGATTTTGTATAGCTTACTCTAGCTGTATACTATATGGTGTTATTTTGCAGAAAGAAATACAATTTTGCATGATAAAAAAAATAAAACTTTTTCAAGATGATTAAGTAGAAAATATAAGAAGACTAGTGGTGTTTAGTTAGATATTCATGTTGATTCATACAACTACACAAGTGCAGTAGTTACATGCGCAGTAGGCATTGTGGAGGGGCCTCTGTGCACCTTCACACAGACGATGCCATTATTTACCGTTCCTCTCCTGATGTCACCTTGATCAATAGGGAACTTGCATCTGACTTTGGTTCCAGTGTAACCAACTAGTCCTCTGTACTAAAAAAACTAAATGTATGCTCTTTTCTCAACATTCTCCCTCCTCTTTGCCCCTCTCACCTCTCCATATCATCTCCCATAATGGTTACACTCTTGAGTCTGTCCCCACCTTTAAGTATCTGGGCATCACCCTAGATACCTCATTATCCCTCACTGCCCATGTTTCTACCCTAGTCAAATCACTGAACCGGAAGTTGGGACTCCTTTACCATATCCGCCCATTCCTCACCTCTGCCTCTTGTATCAAGATTGCCTCCATGTCTCTTCTTCCTCTTCTTACTTATGATGCACCCTTACTACTGTCTACCAACATATCTAACATGTCTCTGCTTGCCCAGGCCTACCATAAGGTGGGAAGGTTTGCTCTTGGTGTCAATAATCACCATCACCACTGCGACGTCCTCTCTCTCCTTGGGTGGCTCCCTTATGAATCTAAACTAAGGTACTCAGCCTTGAGTTTTGTGTATAGGCTTGTTCACAGCTTTAACCCTCCCTGCCTCAGGTAGATTATTCATAGAAACATAGAAACATAGAATTTGATGGCAGATAAGGACCGCTTGGCCCACCTAGTCTGCCCATTTTCCTACCTAACAGATAAGCTGCAGATCCTAGTTAACCAACAGCTTACTTCCTCCTACCCCCCACTAGGAGTGCCTTATGCCTGTCCCATGCATTCTTGAAGTCCCCCACTGTTCTTGACTCCACGACCTACTCAGGGAGGCTGTTCCATGCATCCACAACCCTCTCAGTGAAAAAATACTTCCTCACATTACCTCTGAGCCATCCCCCCTCTATCTTCAAATTGTGCCCCCTTGTTCTTGCACATCTCTTTTTCTGGAAGATGCTACCCTCTTGGACTTTGTTAATTCCCTTGAGGTACTTGAAAGTTTCTATCATGTCCCCTCTCTCCCTTCTTTCCTCAAGGGTATACATATTAAGCTCCTTTAGTCTTTCTTCATATGTCTTCTGGTGCAGACCCTGCACCATTTTGGTTGCCCTCTTCTGGACAGCCTCGACTCTGTCTATGTCTTTGCGGAGATGGGGTCTCCAGAACTGCACACAGTACTCCAGATGGGGTCTCACCAACTGTCTGTACAGAGGGATAACAACTTCCTGTTTTCTACTATTGATGCCTCTTCCTATGCATCCCAGTATCCCCCCAGCCTGCCTTACTGCCTTCTCACATTGCTTGCCCACCTTTAGGTCATCTGCTATAATTACCCCCAGGTCCCTTTCTATTTTTACTGTTGTCAGGATCTCACCCCCCACTGTGTACGCTTCCCCTGGGTTCTTGTTTCCCATGTGCATTACCTTGCACTTCTTTGCATTGAATCTTAGCTGCCATACATTTGACCATTCCTCCAACCTTGCCAAGTCCCTCTCATCCTTTCCACTCCATCTTGTGTATCAACCCTGTTGCAGATCTTTGTGTCATCTGCAAAGAGACATACTTTTCCTTCCAGTTCCTCTGCAATGTCACTTATAAAGACATTAAAAAGGACCAGTCCAGTACTGAACCTTGCGTACCCCGCTAGTAACCCTCCTTTCTTCACTGTGTACCCATTTACTACTACCCTTTGCGCCCTGTTGTCTAGCCAATTTTTATCCAGGCTACCACCTTGGGACCCACTCAAGGTTGGCTATCTTGTGTATTAATCTTTTGTGTGGGACTGTATCAAATACCTTGCTAAAATCTAGGTAGGCCATGTCCACAGCCCCTCCCTGGTCTACTACTTTGGTTACCCAGTCAAAGAAATCTATTAGATTCGTCTGACATGACCTTCCCATCGTGAATCCATGCTGCCTTGGATCCTGTGCCCCACTGGCCTCTAAGTACTCAACAATTCTTTCCTTCAGAAGTGATTCCATCATTTTTTCTACCACTGAGGTCAAACTAACTGGTCTGTAGTTTCCTGCCTCTGTCCTGCTCCCACTTTTGTGAAGGGGAATCACATCTGCCCTCCTCCAGTCCTCGGGTACCACCCTATCCTCCCATGATTTGTTAAAGAGAGTAGTCAGTGGTGTCACTAGTTCTACCCTTAGTTCTTTTAGAATTCTTGGGTGAATCCCATCAGGCCCCATTACTTTGTCCACCTTCAATTTTATTAGTTCTTTCTGAACCCTTTCTTCTGTAAGTGGACTGGTATCGACCCCCGTCTTCAGAGTGTTTCTCTTGTTTGGTTTAGGTAACTCCCATTCCTTTTCCTTTGTGAATACTGAGCAGAAATATTCGTTCAGTATCCCTGCTTTTTCACTGTCACCCTCTACCCACATTCCATCCCCTTTATTAAGCTTCAGTATCCCTTCTTTGGTCTTTCTTTGCTCCCTAATGTACCTATAAAAGGTCTTATCCCCCTTCTTAACAGAATTGGCTATCCTTTCCTCGGTTTGGGCTCAGCTATTCTGACTGCCTTCCCAGCCTCTTTCTGCTTTAAGTGATAAAGTTCTCTGTCCTGCTTCTTCTGTGTTTCCTTATATTTTCTGAATGCTGTCCTTTTCTTCTTAACCTTCCCTGCCACCTCTTTTGAGAACCATAGCTGTTTTTTCCTTCGTTGTGTTTATTGATTTGCTTTACACAAGGCTTGTTGCCTCTGTGATGGCTGTTTGATCACTCCCCATTGTTCGTCCACCCTCCTTCTTGCCTGTTTGCTAGTGCTTTCTGAGGCACTCTGTCATTTCCCAAAGTCAGCCCTCCTAAAGTCCAGTACTCTTGCTTTTGTATGGCTTGATTGTATGGCTGTGTTTATCGTGAACCACACTGTTTGGTGGTCGCTTGTTCCCAGATGGCTACCCACTTCTAAATCTGAGATTCTTTCTCCATCCCCATTTGAGAGTACCAGGTCTAAGATTGCTCCCTCCAGAGTGGGTTCCAATACTAGCTGTCTGAGGCATGCCCCTGTAGGGCATCAAGAATGACCCTGCTCTTGGATGTGCCTGCAGCAAAGGTGCTCCAGTTAACATCTGGCATATTCAGGTCCCCCATCAACAATATCTCCCCTTTTTCTGCCATTCTAAGAAAGCCTTCTATCATTTCCTTGTCCATTCCCTCCCCCTGAGATGGGGGTCTGTATACAACCCCCATGCAGATTGTGGTGCCATTTCCTGTCTCCAGGGTGACCCAAAGTGCCTCATCTGCTCCCTGTTTACTCTTTAGTTCTGTTGCTTTGATCCCTTCCTTTACATAGAGAGCTACTCCTCCTCCTCTTTTACCCTCCCTGTCCCTCCTGTAGATTGTGTATCCTGGTATGTTGACATCCCAGTCATGGTTCTCTGTGTACCATGTTTCTGTGACTGCCACAATATCCAGGCAACCCTCTTCCATCAAGGCCACTAGTTCAGGGAGCTTGTTACACAGACTACGGGCATTGGTACACATCACCCTCCACTTTTTGATAGCTTTACCCCTTTTAGCCCCATTTCTGTCCTTACTGCCTTTGCATTTTTTTACATTTAAATCTGTTCTGCTCCCTAATAACTTTTGTACCTTGGTGTTTACCTCACTAATCACCTTGTTTTGTGGAGGGAGGCTCGGATTTCCCTGCTCCTTTTCAGTGCCTCCCCCCTTGGCTAGTTTAAATGCTTGCCAATGAAGCATTTAAACCTCTCACCAGGGATCCTGGTTCCACCCCTGGACAGATGCAGACCATCGCACCAGTATAGGTCTGCATCCCTCCAGGTGACTTCCCAGTCCCCAATGAAGCCAAAACCCTGAGCTCCACACCAGTTTTTCAACCACTCATTGAATTCCCTGGTGAGAAGTGCCCTAGCATCTCCCTTGCCATAGACAGGCAGCACCTCCGAGAAGGTTACTGTATGCGCTACTTGTCTAAGGCCCCTTCCCAACTCTACAAACTCCTCTTGCACTGCTCTGATCCCATTCCTAGCCAGATCATTTGTCCCTAGGTGGACAATGACATCCAGCTCCCATCCTTGTGCAGCTCCTCCCACGAGCCTGAGGATTCGCTTCCTGTCCCTCCAAGCCGTGGCGCCAGGAAGGCACCTTACCTCCCTCTCCCCTTCCTCCCCCATTTCTACCCCCCTAATGATTGAGTCCCCCACCAGGAGTTGTTTCCTTCCCCTGTGGGGTCCCATGCCACCCTCCTGTGGGTCTCCTTTGTGAAGGTTCCCAGCATCCTCCTTGGTCTCCACTGCAGGTGCCTCCATAGAGGAACCACTATCCACCAGAAGAACGAATGAATTGTGGAGAGGTACAGCTGGAGGGATGCAACTCTGTTCCACTACCCTCTCCCTCCTTGAGCCCACCCTGGTCCAGCCTCTCCTCTTTCTTGGCAACCTCTGAGGTAGTGGCATTGGCCCTGGTGGTCCCTGGGTGGGGGAGGAGGTTTCACAAATCCTAGCCAGGTCAGCCTGGAGATGGGCAACCTCCTCTCTCAGACCAGAGAGGTGCCTGCAAATAGGGCAGCATCACAGCCTCCAGAATGTCTCCCGGAACACTGCCGCCCCACAGCCATTGCACTGCACCACTCCTATCATGTCTTATTTTGTGTCCTCTCTACTGTTTCTCTGGATGCTTATTCTCTCCTCTCCTTACAACTCTCACCCTTCCTGTTCTGGGACAGCAACTTCTTATCTTCTTCAGTAGCCTCCTTCTTCCTTGCTCAATATCAGACCACCAGCAGCTGGGGGGAGAGTGAGCTACTTTTTTCCTTTAGGGTTCACAAAACCAATTTTTCTCTATGATCCTTTCCTTCCTACTGCCAAACAGGAAGTTCCTGTTGACAGTCAAATCCAGTGGCTATAAAAGTAGAACTAGCTTTGGGTGGGTGGGTGGAGGGCAATTAGTAAGAAAAAAGGCTAGCAACAGGAAATTGTAATTTGACTCACCTGCTTTTATAGTGTCTAAACCACACCCCCAGGTAAGCTCTCTTTCCTCTTACTGGTTTAGCAAAGTCAGCTAATACAGTACCGTTCCCTGCACAGAACACACACTGACTTTCTTTCTTTTCTTTCTTTTATTTTGTAACCCTAAATAAGACCCCTTCTACTTCTAATAAAGTTATCTGTCTACTTAATCTTAACAGACACTGACTCCTGCTGAGATATACATTTTAAATTAATAAGAAAATTTAGCTGCTTTTAGTTAGCTGCTTTCTGCTCTACAAGCAAGGCTAGCAACAGCCTTAGGAAAGCAGCACGTGCCCTCCAATCTGCCTCTCGGCCTCTCCTCAAATGGCCTAATCTGAGGCTTGCAGTCACATGTAAATCCTTTTCCTTCACATCAATAACCAACTGGAACTCCCTGCCTCCTCCAATCCTTTCCTGTACATCTCTACCCAAGTTCCAAACCACTTTACTTGCCTCCCTTTCCTCCTCCACTAACTGCACCTGTTTCTGTTGACTCTCTTGCTCCACATTCTCCTCGTCTTTACTCTAACCCCATGCCTTCTCCCCCTCTACCCTCCTGTTAACCACTCTGCCCTAGTCTGTACCCACCATCACTTCTCTGTCCTTTGCTTAATCTGGTTACACTCCTCCCTCCCCCACCCATATCCACCTCTACGTTCACTTTGTCTCTACAGTCATCATCGGACCACACTTATGTTCTCCCAGGCTATCTCCTTAAATCTTTTTGGATATCGATTTTGAAATCATGGTATCATGTGAATAAACCTGATTGTATTTATCCCTTTTACTTATTTTATTTTATTTGATTTCTATGTATACATCTATTGTTATCCTCCAGTAGGCATTGTACCCTCTGTATAATATGTATATACCTAATGTACTCATTTGTTTTTTCAATATTGTATTGTATATATCTATTGAAATTTTTATTAGGCTTTGCACTCTATTCTTAATGTGTTTCCACCCTATGTATTTGTCTGATTTACAAGACTGATCTTACATAGTGGCTCTCTGCGCATTTGCGATACTGTAATCTGTGTTGAATTGTCATGTTCCACATGACTCCTAGTTGCCTTCAGTTCTCAAGTTTATGCTATTGTCTTTTGTATCTCTAAAGTTGCCTACTGTATTGTTTTTTTATTGCTGTTCCTTCCCAGGTCAACCCTGAAAAAGGGATGGTAATTGTCTCAGTGGACTTACCCGGTTACCAAAATTCAAATAAATAAATAGTTAATGGAAAGGGGAAATTGTTTAACCAGGAAAGGAACACTGAGACAGATCTTGTTTCCAAGTGCTACCTGGGAGCACAAGGAAGTTAAATGACTTGCTCAGGGTCACACAGTATGTAAGTAGGGACTGATGGGATTCAAACCCAGGTCTCCAGGTCAATGCCCTTAACCACTACACTATACTGCCTCGTATTTAAGTTAAGAATGTCTGTATTAAATTGCACAAGTGGATTGTTTATCAAGAAGAGCCAGTGGTTTGGGTTTGACTTTGGTTAATGTTTTAGTCAGAGAACTACGAAAAAATTGCTAGGCGCATTTTGTTCAGTAACACATATAGGGCTAGGTTTGTCAGCTAGCTAGGGTTTATGTTTTGTCTTCATGCTGCACTTTGTGGGGGTCATCATAATAAACATATGCACGTAATTTAAGACTGAAGAAGATGAACTGACATTTGGCATTTATAATTGCATGTAATTCAAGATTGAAGAAGAAGACGAATTGACATTTGGTATTTACAAATTTGCACGTAATGTAAGATTGAAGAAGAAGACAAATTGACATTTAGCATTTATAACTACACCACCACTAAATTAATAGTATTAATTTAGTGCCATTATAAATGCCAAATGTCAATTTGTCTTCTTCTTCAATCTTAAATTACGTGTGTGCGCTTCTGATTTGCCTCCCAGTGCAAGACAGAGGCAAAACATAAACTCTAGCTAGCTGACTAACCTAGCCCTATATACGTTGTTTTGCAAAATGCATATAGATGCCTATGGTATACCCTTAATATAATACTGTATAATAAGGGCACACGATATGCATTTGCTTGCCTACTACATGATTTTATATGGGCCTTAATTTTAGCTGTTTTCAAGCTGGTTTGGGTGTCTCTACCAGCATCTGAGCCTCACTACTTTATGTTAATATAGTTTCATTCTACACACATTCTGATACAGGCTGCTCCCTCTCCTCCCCCCACACACACACAAAAGAAGAAAAGGGGCCCGATTTTAAAAGCCCTAAATTAGGCGCAAAGTGCCTGCACCAAAAGGATTTGACGCAAGTAGCACTTTGTGTCAAAGTTTGTGGCAATCCCGATTTTCAGACTCAGGCTGCATCAAAATCAGGATGCTTTGTGCCAAAGTCACCCTGTGCCACCCCTGAACCACAAGTGCTGGTGCGGCAGGTCACAAGGGTCTTGCACCATGGTGGGGCTTCAGCATCCCCTTATTTGGGATTTTGGAAGCCCCACCATAGACGCAGTGAGGCGCTGAGCTTAGACCAGCCATGAGCTGGACTAACAGCCCTTGCACTGGGTGGTTGGTATAAGCCACACTGGGGGGTTGGGCTGTCTGGCACAGTGCAGCAGAACCAGTGGGGGTGCCAGTGCTGGGCAGAATGGGCATGGCAGGGTGTGGGAGGGAACACTAGTGGCACCAAGGTAGGTATGTCCTGGACAGTGACACACAGCCATGGAGTGACCATGGGCAGTATGCTGCCACTGATCGTGTCCTGGATCCCTTGTGCTGCCACCCCTGCCAGCTTACCCACAGTGTGTACACATCCTGATATGCTGACTGCCAGACTGCGAGATGGCGTCTGCCACTTGAGGTGCCCATCCCACCTGCTGTCACTCTTTCAGCACCTGTGGCTGTGCATTGGGACAGACGGCTCTTCCTGAAGTATGTTCCCCACCATTTGCACCCCCTCATCCTGTGCTTTCATGGTTAGTCACCCACTGTTGGAGTGGTGACATGATGCAAGTGGCTGGCAAGGGCTGGTGGCACCAAGGGTCTGAGACACAGTTCATGGCAGCATATTGCCCACTGCACTCTGTGGCTGTGTTTCCCATCCAGGGTCCACCTGCTCTGGTGCCACCAGAGTACCCTCCCACAGCCCATTGTGCCCATGCCACCCACTACTGGCACCCCCACCAGCCCGGCTGCTGTGTACCACTCAGCCTGTCCCCCCAACATTGTGGCTCTGGTTCAGGGTTGTGCTAGGCCAGGGGGGCTTGACAGGACAATCTGTCAAACCCCTCTGGTGCGCCAAAGGTTTGATGCAAGACTTAGACAGTGACAAATCCAAGGACTTTGGCACAGGGACTCCCTTTTTTTTTTTTAGTAGTAGTAAAAATTTAATTTTTATACAGGAATAATACATGTCATTTGGATAAAAGCATCCAGTTTTCAAGACAGTCCTGTGCAAGTTTTCCAGGTTTCACATAATCACACTAGTTTCAAACAATCAATACAAATTATAAAAACACAAAATCACAAAGACACACACTATTAGACAATATAACTAAATTGAGTCAAACACATTCACATGAGTATACAAAATACATCTTTAACCCTTCGAGAAATTTTTTTTCAGTTTTCTCTAGTCGCAATGAAGGAGGGTGTATATTCCAACATATTGATGCTTGTGACGCCAATGTTCTATCCCCGAATTTATTCTTACACTTATCTGGATCTATTCTATTTTGATACAAAATCCTAACTGAATGTTTCCTGAGAGCAGAATCTTTATCTGCCAATATGTTTGATATATTATGATTCAAATGAATTGTCCTATATTTGTATATAAATAAGGACCAACTATACCTGTACTCTAAATCAAGAGGTAACCAATTTAATTTGGTCAACAATTCACAGTGATGAGTCCTAAAACTACAACGTAATACATATCTTACCACCCTATATTGCAGTTTATCCAACTTAATCAAAAGTTGTTTAGATGCAGTCCTATAAATAACCTCTCCATATTTTATTACTGGAAGTATAAGCTGTTCAGCAATCAGTTTCCTATCTTGCAGTTTTAAGGACTTAGTTGTTCTCTTCAAAGCTCCCAATTTTTTATGTGTTTTCGTAATAACAGACTCTATATGACTCTTAAAGGTCAATAGAGAGTGTCAATATTAACTCCTAAATAACAATAATTTGAGACTTGTTCTATTAAGGTTTGATTCAATGATGTGATCTGTACATCCGAAACACCCTGTTTTCTAGTACCAAAACAAATTCATTTTGTCTTATTTACATTCATTATTAATTGTGTTTCGATGAACCACTCCTGAACACTAGTGAAGTCGTCCTGTAGGTTTCTCTGGAGATCCACCACACCATCACCAGAGGCCACCAAAACCATATCATCTGCATACATTCTTATAGCTGTATGCCTGATCACAGATGGTAGATTATTATTAAATATCAAAAATAACAAGGGTCCTAAAATGGACCCCTGTAGAACTCCCCTTTTAACAATCCTAGGATGTGAAAGATGGTCCTCTAACTGTACTCTCTGGAAGCGGTCTGTCAGATATGACATAAACCATACTAGTGGATCACCAGAGAAACCCAAACAGGCCAACCTCTCAGACAAAATGGAGTGGCTCACCAAGTCAAATGCTTTTGACAGGTTGATATAAATGGCTGCTGTATCCTTACCTTTGTTCAAGGATGTACATATCAGATCATTAAATTCGACCAAAGCCGACGTAGTTGAAAAACCCTTCCTAAAGCCTGATTGATATTTTGTTAATAAATCATATTTTTCCAGATAAACTCCCATTTGTTGGTTTGCCCAACCTTTCCAAGCATTTGGATAAGACAGGTAAGATAGTAATAGGACAATAATTATTAGGAGATGTTTTATCTCCAATTTTGTAAATAGGTACTATTTTCCTGTCTTCCATAAAGTAGGAAAATGTCCCTCTTGTAGACTCCAATTAAATATAGCTAGAATTGTGTGTGCTATGTATGGGGCAGCTATTTTTAAAAAACGTCCTTCTAAATTATCCAGACCTGCAGATTTATATGGGTTTATTCTGGATAATTCCTTAGTAACTTCCCATAACATTAACTGTTTGAATCTAAAGGGAGGGTGTTGATTTGGATAATGTTCTTCACACCTGATGTCAGTTACTATTGGAGTATCTTCTGCTAATCCTAAATTGGGCAGATCAACAAAATAACCATTTAAGATATTTGATACCTCCCCCTGGATCTTCTATTATATTTTCATTTGTTCTCAATTTAAGTTTTATTTGTCCATTATACCCTCCTGGATTTGACAGATTTTTTATAGTTGTCCAAAATCTTTTAGGATTCATATTATGATTTAACTTACTGTGATAGTAAAGTATTTTTGCCCTTTTTGTTAATTTTTGACATTCATTTCTTTTAATTTTGAATAAATCCCAATCACAGCTTTCTTTTGTCTTTTTGGCTTTCTTCCAGAGTCTGTTTTTAACTCTAATCATTTTATGCAATTTTTCTGTTATCCATGGAAATCTTGGCAAATCTCTATGTTTTTTTGTTATTCTGGGGACATGAAAATCACAATTTTTTTGAAAAGTATTAGTAAAATATTCAATACTAAGATCCAAATCTGGTATTAATAAACACCTCTCCCATCTTTCTAATCTAACACTCTCCAGGAATTTAAACTCTGAGAAGTGTCTCATATCACGGGACCAAGTTTGTTTCGGAAACTCTCCAAGTCCTCCCTTAGGATGTATAGTAAAAATAGTCCAAATAGGATTATGATCACTAAAATGAGGGGGTAAAATACCCTGATCTTTTACTTGAAGGGTTTGGGAAACAAAAATTAGATCCAATATCGATCCATTTTTTGTAGTATTTATATATCTTGTAGGTAAATTAATCAATTGAACAAGTCCCATTTCAGTTGCAATTTCCTTCAGTTTTCTCCCTCTGTCATTTGCCCAGTCACAGTTAAAGTCCCCCATCAATACAATAGGTTTATCTTTTATACAATCTCCTTTTTCTGGAATAGGGCACAGGATTCCTGACACAACTGGATGTTGTTGCAGCTGTGGATCTGCACACTATGCATCGATGTAGTGGCCTTTTAAAAATCTGGCCCAAGATATTTTACTTAAAATTGGTGCAATAAAAAAAAAAAGAATAGCATTGGTGTGGCAGTGTGTGCTGTGTCTTTCTTTCAGTCACACATAAGGATTTGGGTGTAATTTTCTGCAGTATTTTTACTCTGTGACCTTACAGACATCAGCAGCAGCTAAACACTTACATGACACAATGGCCTATTAATCTTCATCATTAATGCATACTAGCTCCTCTTCATCACTGTTAGGATCAATGTGATGTTTTACAAAAGAAGTGCATCCACTGAAAACATGAAGACTGACCTTCAGAAATGTGAGGTGTTCAATATTTTCAGGTAACAAACAGTTGCTTGGGTCAGAAGCAACACTGCCAGCTGTGCTAAAGATTCTCTCTGAACAGACACTGGTGGGAGGGCAGCTCAAGTAAAAAATTGTTGTTTTGTATAATGCTGGCCAGATTTTCTCTTACTCTGCCAATATTTCAGAGGGTCATCCCATATAGACAGTTTACTAGGGTCTTTGAGATAGTCTTACACCATACTGGCAGCAGTATGTCCTTGGAAAACACTGGAACAAGTACTGTTTTTATCAGTATCTTGCAGGTCTGACCAAATGCCCTCTTCTTCATCTTGATCTTTCACAGTGGATACAGCATTTGCTGGTTGTGAGACTTGAGAGTCTGCACACTCAAGAGGCTGTTGTGATAACACAGTATCCACCACTTCATTTAACACTTTTTCAATGAGTAGGTATTTATATCTGCTGATGTCTGGCACAGAGAGAGGAGGTAGATACAGCTATAATGGAAGAAATACATGGGATGGCGGCAAGTGGGGGTACTGCTGCTGGGTGATTTTAACATGCCAGATGTGGACTGGATCATTCTGGCAGCTGCCTAAGCCAGGAGCCAAGACATCATAGAATCTTTGCAGGGGGCAAACCTCAGGCAGTTGGTTCAGGAGTATACCTGGGACAAGGCGATTTTAGACCTTGTGCTGACCAATGGAGACAGGATCAAGTATCTTAGGGTGGGTGGGAACCTAGGGTCCAGTGACCACCATACAGTGTGGTGCAATATCAGTACAGTGTCACAGGAAATCCACACAAAGACAAGGGTCTTGGATTTCAGGAGGACAGACTTTGCTAAGATGGGGAGAGGGATCAAAGAAGCCCCGGCAAGAAGGGATCCAGGAGGAGGGATTGAGAAGCAGTGGGCACACCTAAAAGAAGCCATAGTGAAGATGACATATCAATGCATTAGGCTGAGTAACAAGGGTAAACAGAAGAAACAAACCACTATGGTTCACAAAGGAGGCAGCAGAGAAAGTGAGAAACAGAAAGGGGGCTTTCAGAAAATACAAGGAGACGAGGAAGGATGAGGATGGGGGGTATACCTAAAGAGACAGAGGGAGGCAGGGAAGGGATTGTACAGCTCAAAGGGGAGGAAGGTGTGTGTGTGTAGAGGGTAACCTAGAAAAAGAATTGATACTGAGTGAATACTTCTGTTTGGTATTCACAGTAAAGAGGGAGGGACAGGGACCACAACTAGGCAGTAGAAACAATGGGGGGGGGAGAAGTAAACACCAGTCCTTTTACATAAGAGAGAGTCCTGGAGGAACTCACAAAACTGATGGTGGACAAAACGATGGGACCAGATGATATACACCCCAGGATATTACTGGAATTATGGACGGTGCTAGCAGAATCACTGGTGGCCCTGTTTAGTGAGTCGCTCAATACAGGGGTGGTTCCAAAGGACTGGAAGGGGGCAAATGTAGTCCCACTTCACAAGAGTGGCAGCAGGGAGGAGGCAGAAAACTTCAGGCCAGTCAGCCACACCTCAGTAGTGGGTAAGATTATGGAGGTGCTACTTAAGAAAAGGATTGTGGAACACCTGGAAACCATGGGCACACAGGATCCAAGGCAGCATGGATTCACAGCAGGAAGGTCATGTCAAACAAATCTGATTGACTTTTTTGACTGAGTGCAAAGGAGGTGGATCATGGAGGAGTGGAGGATATCGCCTACCTCGACTTCAGCATGGCCTTCAACACCATATCGCACACAAGGCTGGTGAACAAGTTAGGTAGCCTGGGGGTAGGCCACAAAGTGGAAAACTGGGCTAGAAACTGAGTGAGGGACAGGAAGCAGAAGGTGGTGGTAAATGGGATGAAATCCAATGAAAAGAGGGTGGTCAGTGGGGTGCCTCAAGGATCAGTCCTGGGGCCAGTCCTTTTTAAGGTCTTCATCAGTGACATTGCTGAAGGGCTGGAGCAGAAGTTTGCCTATTTTCAGATGATACCAAGATCTGCAACAGAGGGACTCAAAAGAATGAGGAGGGATCTGGAATAGCTGGAAAAATGGTCCAAAGTATGGCAATTAAAATTTAATGCAAAGAAGTGCAAAATCATGCACCTGGGGTGAAGAAATCCTGCGGAGAGCTACAGGATGGGGGCATGGAAGAGTGCTGACAGTCACCAGGGAAGAAAGGGATTTTCAGAATAATCATCTCAGATGGCCTAAAGGTGGCCAAACAGTGTAACAAGGCTGTGGGGAGGGCCAGTGGGATGTTGGAGTGCATAGGAAATGGTATCACTAGCAGAAGATGGGAGGTGGTGATGCTATTGTACAAAATGCTGGTGAGGTCTCATCTAGAATACGGTGTTCAGTTCTGGAGACCACATCTTCGCAAGGACATTGACATGATAGAGGATGGTCCAGGGAAGGGTGACCAAGATGGTGCGAGGCTTGCATCAGAAAACGTATAAGGACAGATTAAAAGACCTCAATATGTATACATTGAAAGAGAGGAGGGAACGGGGGGATATGATAGAGACCTTCAAGTATCTTAAAGGCTAGAGCAAAGTGCAGGTGGGGGACATCTTTTAGTACAAGAGTTGTACAAGGATGGGAGGGCACGATATGAGATTGAAGGGGGGGTAGGGTAAGGGGAAATGTGAGGATGTTTTTCTTCACGGAAAGGTTGGTAGATGTTTGGAATAGCTTGCCCCAGGAAGTGATGGATGCTAACACAGTGGGGGGATTCAGGCATGCATGAGGCAGACATAAAGGAACTCTAAATGTGGAGATGAGAGGTGAAAGCCAATGACCAAGTGAGGTCAATGGCTGCTGATGTAGGCAAGGAATACGGGCAGACAAGGTGGGTCTAGCAGTCTTTATCTGCCGTCAACTACTACTGTATGTTATGTTATTATATCTGTAATACCAGAGGGGAGGAATGAAGCCAGGGTAGCCTTAAACTGAGGGTCTGAGCTGGTGGCAAGACTATAATGCCCAGATTGTAACATCATTTCTATTCTGGGGTTCATTTCAAAGAACACACTTTGGTTTTCTACAAGCGAAGTCGCAGTACCTTCCTCCTCCAGGAATTTTGCCTTCTGCTTTCCAATTTTTTTTTTTTTTTTAAGCAGGCATATCAGGGAGATAAGCTGACTTAGACTGGCATTGTCTGCACTCATTTCCCTAGTGGCTTCCTCAAAGAGCTGAAGAACCTGGCACAACTGTGCCATCAGGTTCCACTGGGTGGAACTGAGACACACATCCCCTTTCCCTATGTAGTGAGAATTTGTGTATTGATGCACTGCTCTATACTGCTCAAGAAGCCATTGTACCACATAAAAAGTGGAATTCCACCTGGTAATTACCTCCTGCTTTAACTGATGTTGTGGAAGGTTATTGTCCTTTTGCAGCTGCCATAATATTTTGAATGTTTTGGCAGAATGGCTGTAATGTCCACAGATTTTGCACGCAACCCTAATGGCATTCTGAATGCTTCTGTCATCCCGGAGAAAATCATGTAGTACAAGATTGATAGTGTGAGTGAAGAACGGTATGTGCATATACCCACCATCCTTCATTGCACGTACGATGTTAGCCCTGTTGTCAAATACAACACATCCTGAAGAAAGGCTATGAGGAGTGAGCCATTCAGCAAAGTGTCTTCTTAGCTCCTGAAAGACGTTAATTGCAGTACGATCTTTTGACTTAAAAACTAGTAATACACAAGGCAGCCTGCTTCTTAAATGTCCTGGTTGAGTCTGAGACAGAGGATGAGGCAGAGGAATCATGGAAGGAGGCCCAGTGAGCAGTGACGGCCATGTAGTCTATGGTTTGTCCACTAGTCGACATGTCGGTTGTAATATGGATTTGTGATACTGCTGCCAGCTTCAAGGCATGTGTCACTTTCTCACACAATTCACAATACAAATTTGGTACTACTTTTGTAGCAAATTATTTCCTGGATGGTATTTGATATCGTGGCACTGCATTCTGCATTAGTTGCTTAAAACAAACAGACTCAATAAAAGAGAAGGGACGCAGGTCTAGTGCTATCATTTCTGCTATGGCTTGTTTAAGTGTTGGGCAGCTGAATGATTGGGTTTATACAGCATTTACACACCCTTTGAAATGACTCTTGCACGGTTAACTGTTTTTATTTTGGGCCTTCTCTGCTCCAAAAAGAGCAGATCAAATTAAATGGAGGGGATCTGTCAGATGCTAGAGTGCTTGATGGTGGTGGTGAATTCAATGCTGGGATTTTTTGGCTGAGCGACGACAAAAAATAATTGGCAATGCCACCAGTTTTGGCAATGGAAGAATAGTCTAAGTCCCTGTCATCCAATGCTTCATTCTCTGTCTCACCACTCAACAGTGACATCACATCTTTTCTGCATAGAATCAGGTACATTCTCTTGAAGTATCTGATCAATGTAGATGTGCCAAGGTAATTCTCCTGTCTCCCCCTGCTGACACCAGTTTTTCGAATAGTGCATATTGCATGGCAGATATTTTGGGAGTCAATACCATAGTAATTCCAGACCCAAGAAGTGGCCTTTTTAGTTTTACCTACAGGCATAAATAGCTGTTCTGTAACACTAGTAGCAGCACTTACATCGTGACTCCTGTCATCATCATTGTTTTCCTTCTCTGAAATAACAGTGTCAGCAGGGAAGACAGGAGGATCTTCTTTCTCACCATCTCCTTTTTGGCTGATCCCACTCGACGACCTATCTCTCCAGAATTTCTTCGAATTCTCTCCCGCACTACATCACTAGAATCAGAGTCAGATGACCCAGACCCATAGTCACTGGGCACAAACCTGCTACCAGTGCTTTTATGGTCCATGCTTGAGTCTGACTCATGAGATGATGATTGGGACAATGGTGTATTAAATGCGTAAATACTCATCCTTTCAGTGTCTCTCTGGGTGACGCCACCACCAGCAACTACTTTGGTTCTCCTAATAACAGCGCTTTTACCACCATGCCCCTTACTCCTCTTGCATGGTGCAGTGGCACACATGGTACTCTATTGATACTACCTTGACTTGCTGTACCAGCACCAGTACCTGGGAAAGGATCACTTACAGGGCAGGGAAAGGGGATGTGCCACTTGTCGTCTTACTCACAGACTCTGACTCTTTTGGGTTGTTTTCCAATAAGGATTGTTCTAGACCTCTTTTGGAACTTGAAGGCCTAGTATGTAGCATCTTTCCCCCTCCTGTTGCCTTTTGTTTTAAACAATTCAGACAGTTTCCTTACATTTCTTTATTTTGTTTATTTTTATTTAAAACTTTGTAAACCGGGTAAATAAAGCACAGGGCCACGTGGCCATTTAATAGGCTTGACCCAGAAAGAGTCAACACAAACATGCAGTGTTAAAAGTACACAGACAGGCACAGATAAAAATCAACAATATAACAAGTATAAGGAAACAGGATGCAATTTTATAATAACCATGAGACTTAGTGAATTTGTAATTGGTAATACCATCGAACTGCTGTATGTGCATTTACAGGTAAACACTGAACATAGGTATATTTTTAATGATGTCTCAAAAGGATTACAATTCATAATATTACAAAACTCAAAACAGGGAATGACCAAGAAAACTAGTAAAATGAAATGCAAACATTGCCAGGTGAGTCAAAGTTAAACACACACACACACTATTCAGGTGAGGTTGTCGATCAACAGAGGTGGCTAGCTCAAGCAGTTTAAAAAGCATACCACTAGCCGCCAAGCTATGACAAGTAGTCAAGCAGCAGCAATATCAGGATCACAAATACCCCTAGTAGCCCCAGCACTGCAAGTAGTAGTGCAACAGTCACCAAGGGGCCCAATTTAGCAACTTATGACTGATTATTTTCTTCTACTATGGTCGGGGGCTTCTGTATGCTGCATTCACTTGTGTAGTGCCCATTTCTGCTGTATTACCATTAAATTGCTACTGCTGTTGGGTGTGGTTGTAGGTAGTGTGTTAGGGCACCAGGTAATTCCCCTTCTCCCTGTTACTTCATCAGATGACATCTCCCACTCTGTATCCCTGGCTAGCCCAGGTGGCTTATGGCAAGCCCCTACCCAGGGGGCATGGATACTGGGTGCTCGAGAATGGAGATACTTCACAACAAGATGACAATAAACCCATGGATTAATGCACTACACTATTCAGCATCAAAATATTTTATTTTCTTCTACTGAGAAATGGACTGGCTAGCCCAGATGGCTTATGGCAAGCCACTACCCAGGAAAGGAACTAGTCTAGCAGCAGTGGCAAGTGCTAGTGAATGGAGAGAATCACAGCAAAATGACAATAAACCCTTGGATTATTGCACACTATTCAGTATCAAAATATTGTTTGTTTCTATTGAAAAATAGACTGGCTAGCCCGGATGGCTTATGGCAAGCCACTACCCAGGGAAGGAACTAGTCTGGCAGCAGTGGCAGGTGCTCGAGAATGGTGATAATTCACAGCTGCAGGATGATGCTGGATTATGGAACTGAGGGGCAGTACATGGCAGTATCAGGCTGGAGTCCCTCCAACACACACTCACACACACACACACACACTAGCTGACTATGCTTTATAGTTATTCTTTCTTTCCTATTTTGTTTCTCATTCTCTAACCCTGTTAGAGTCACTTTGTTCTTCCTTTTTATCTATTTATTTATTTATTGTTTTTAGCAAGCAAGAAAACACAGCACGAGAGCTAAGTAAACAGGCCTGTACCAGCCCACACAAGCCACCGACTCAGCTTTTCCCACTGTTTCTTTTTTTCTGGGTTTTTCTTTTTTTTTTTTTTAAGTTTTCCTCTGAGTATCCCTGGAGAAGCTTACCATCACATGCACCAGTCCCCCACCCACCGAGGAGTACACATTTACACAGTCCTCCAACACACAAAAACTTTGCTTTTTTGTTGTTCTTTCTCTCCTGTTTTTCTCTTACTATGTTAGAGTCA
The DNA here is from genome assembly GCA_016271365.2 of Neoceratodus forsteri. Taxonomy (NCBI): domain Eukaryota; kingdom Metazoa; phylum Chordata; order Ceratodontiformes; family Ceratodontidae; genus Neoceratodus; species Neoceratodus forsteri. The sequence continues at coordinate 756,898,124 of CM057455.1, read as the reverse complement.
CCTGAGTCACTCTGTTCAACACAACAGCAGGAGAGCCAAGGAAACAGGCCTGTACCAGCCCAACCCATTCCACCCTAAACCATCCACCCAGCCCCCCACCCCTTTTTGTTTTTTTCTTTTTTAAGTTTTGGTCTGACCTCCAATACCCCTGGAGAGGCCTACCACCCACCTAGGAGTAAATAAACACATTCACAATCACAATGAAGTCACAGCAATCCCCCCAACACAAACACAGTCACAGAGTGGACTTTGCTTTCTTGTTGTTCTGTTCTTTCACTCTTCTTTTTAGGGCTGCAGTGGGCCTAGCCCTGCAGACTTCTTACTATCAGAAAAGGACTCAGCACATTCCTTCCTACCCAACATGTTGGAGTTGCAAACCAGTTGCCTCCACGTTGTCTTCTTTGGAAGTCGCACTGCATTATTATTTTTTTACTGGCGGTCACAGCAGAACACAGCACACTCATCCATATCCAAGATGACTACCAAACTGTATTGCACATGCTCGATCACTAGCGCATGCGTAATAGAGAGTGGCAGCCATCTGGGACATGGCAGAGTGCACCATGTTCTGCCATAACTGCTAATTTTATTTTTGTTTAATTATGTGTATCCCCCCACCCGACCCTCCCAGAAACATAACAATGACACTGGGGGTGCCAGTCCCCATTTGGGATCATCTTCCAACGTGACCTTTTTTTATATATTTTATTTCTTCCCCCACCCGACCCTGCCTCTCAGCACTCAGCACCTCACACACCCCCAGAATCATAACAATGACACTGGAGGTGCCCAGTCCCCCAGATGATCAGGGATCCTCAGTAGTGATTTTTTTAATACCTGTAAAAAGAAAAATGTCCATCATTGTCTTTTGCAGCCTTTAGACTCCCCCCACCTGATCCTCCAACTCGGCACCCACCACCCCACCCCAAGCCCTTACTTACCAATTGGAAGTCCAAAGCCGTAATCCTCTCTGGATCACAGACACATCTTCACTCTTCAAAGCTGGACCGTGAACTGAAGAAACAGATATGCAGTTTGATGTTTTTTAATGAGGTTTTGAACTTAGTGGCATAACTTGAGCATGTTTGCATAGTTTTGGCCCACATTTTCAAGATGCCCTGTTTGGAACCCCACCTCATGAACAGTTGCACTGACATTAGGCAAATCTGTCCCGAAATGTGAATTTGCAGTCCCTGCATAAAACTCACCTTTTGGGATGGTGTTTAAAATGTTCTCTGCCCTTGTTCATGAGGTGGGGTCATAATAAGAAAGGCTATGTTGAACATTTGGTGTAAAAGTATTGAAAAAACAATAAAGTTATGAGCCTACATTGAATTTTGCGAAAGCAGGCTCGTAGCTTTGTTAATTTTCAATAGTTTTACCCCAGATCTACAACACAGCTGTTAGTTTTCAAGTCCTGCCAAAAATGGGGAAGCAGTATAGCACAGTGGTTTAAGGCTCTGAGCTGCAACTCTGGGGATATCCAGCAGACCAGACCTGGGTTTGAACCTCACAGCTTCCACTTACATACTGTGTGACCCTAAGCAAGTCCTTTGACTTCCCTGTGCTCTCAGGTCACACCTAAAAAAAAATTTCAGCTTAGTGTGCTAGTCCTGGTTAAATAACTAACAAAAAAAAATGTGCTTTTGCATCCCAAAAGTTGATTTTGCAGTCCCTGCACAAAACTACCTTTAGGCCAGGAGTTGAACATTTTCTCTGCCCTTCCTCATGAAGCAGCGTCATAACAAGGTCACGTTAAAAATTTGGTGTAAAAATATTAAAAAACAATTTTCAGTAGTTTTACCCAAAATTCTGAGGCTGCAGTCCTATTGGCTCTGGCCAGAGTTTGTTTATTTAAGCTGCAAAACAGGAGGGCAGCAGGACTAGAACAGCTAAAGGCCTGCCCTGTACCAGCCCACCCCACAACCACCCACCCAGTTCCCCCTGTGTTTTTTATTTTAATTTTGTGTTTTTTTACTTTTTTTTTTTATTTTGCTGTGTGTATGTGTTTATTTTATTTTTTTTAAGTTTTGCTCCGGAGGAATGGTCTGACCTGAAGAGTCCTTGATTCAAGCCTCACATGCACTAGCAGTCTATCACCCACTCAGCTCTCCCAGATCCCCTTTCCTTTCATTTTTTTTTTAATTCTTCACAATGTGGAGTCCTCCTGGCATAATCCTCCCTCTGAGTCTACCTCCCTTAATCACAATGAAGTCACTCACATAATCCCCCCAACACACACACACACACACACACACACACACAGTCACAGAGTGGACTTTGCTTTCTTGTTGTTCTTTTCTTTCACTCTTCTTTTTTATTTAAGCTGCAAAATATTAGGGCAGCAGGACTAGGAGAGCTAAAGGCCCGCCCTGTACCAGCCCACTCACAACCACCCGCACTATTCCCCCTGTGTTTATTTATTTATTGTGTGTGTATTTTTATTTTAAATTTTGCTCTAGAGGAATGATCTGGCCTTGCTGAATAGTCTTTGATTCATTGATTGAAGCTCCAAATGCACCAGCAACCCACCACCCACCCAGCTCTCCCAGACCCCTTTTTGTTTAGTTTAATAAACTTTAATTTATTAATTCCTCACAATGTGCAGTCCTCTGGCATAATCCTCCCTCCAAGTCCCCTTCCCCTCTAGTCTGCCCAAAAAATCACCACCGCTGCTGAGTCCATTCATGCAGTTCAAAGCCCCTAAATCACTACAGGAGGCATGGTTACCTGATGATGAAGATTTTGCCTTAGATTGATTTCAGCAATGGAATATACATGCAAATAAGGAAAGGAGATTTGGAAGGACTTCAGGGGAATCTCAGCTCTCATTTCTCCTGGACTAAACTTGGAAGCTAAGATGTTAACATTAGGATACCCATATTGTCTTTATTTTACTTATGAATAAATCTGTACCATTTGGGATTGTAATTAACACATGTGTCCCCCAGGTACATAAGGGAAAAGGTGTAAAGCATTAATTGAGTCTATTAGGAATGTGATCAGTGAACTACAAGAGAGTTATATTGGCACTTCAATAATCCTGGCTGGCGATATGAATGCCAGGCTGGGTACCAAACAGGAACTGGAAATAAAGAATTGGACATTGGATGATGCCCTGGAGATCCCTGTTAGGAACTCCAGAGATAAGGTGGCAGTATAGCCTATGGGTTAGAGTAATGAGCTATGAATGAGTTTGGTACATCCAGCAGACAGACCTGGGTTTGATTCCCACAACCTCCACTTGCATACTGTGTGACTCTGAGCAAGTCACTTAACCTCCCCAGTGCTCCCGGGTCACCCCTAAAAACAGGCACTTGTGCCTAACGGGCCATACCTGGTTACCAAAGAATAAAAAAAATAAACAAAATTAAAAATTAATGATAGAGGACTAGCCCTTCTGAATTTGGCTACAGAGCAAAATTTGAGACTTTTGAATGGGAGAGTTAAAGGAGATAAATGTGGAGAACTTACTGTCTCAACTGCCTGTCTGTATGCCAGATTGATGTATATGCCATTAGTATGACGAAAGAGTTCAAGGTTCCAGAATGGGGGGAGAGCGATTGTCTCCCTCTTTGGATAACACTGAACTATTCCACCCTCCCTGGCCTTTTCTGAGGTCCTCCCTGTGTGGAACGGGGAGGACAGGGAGGGGAAGAAGGATAAAATTAGGAAGGATGAGATAGAGAAGTTTAATGGGTGGCTTAAGGGATGGTGTCAGAAGAAGGCATATCACTTTGTGGGGGACCGTTGGGACTTCTGTGACAGAAGGCTCTTCAAGGGTGATAAACTCCACCTGTCAAGAGAAGGGGCCTGCATGCTGGGGCAGATGTTTGATGTCTATATCACATGTTTATACTGACTGTGAGGGAGACTGGGACACTAGGGGAACCATGGCAACAGATGAGAAGAAGGGGATCCTAGCTACTACCCCCCACACACATCTGGGAGCTAGTAGCAGCTCAGTGGGTATAAACAGGGATGAGGTACAGTCTGGGTCAGGTGAGGGGGCATTATGGGGGGAATGTAAAGTGTGCAAAAAACAAGAAAAGCAAGAAGCTAATAGAACATGGGAAATACATGGGTCAGAGACAGGGGAACAGCTACGTGGGGTCAGGGGTGAGATGGAAGGGGGTATGTCTTATTGCCAGGACCCTGGGTCATAAAATCAATGAGTACACATGCTGATGGCAGACACTAGGGTAGATCTTATGGCCACGGAAATGTGGGCTGCAGAAAATAACTGGTACCTGATGGTTCCTGAGTACTCATTGTTCAGGAGGGATAGAGGAAAAGTTTGGGGGAGGAGTAGCCCTCTATGTCAGGGATGGCATTGAGGTGGAAGATGGGTACCTCAGGGGTCGTAATAGGGAGTGAGAGTCTCTTTGGGTGCAACTTATGGCAGCCTTGGGCAAGAAACTATGCTGGGAGGTATTGTATAGACCTCCGGTGCAAGAAGAAGGGAGGGGCAGAGAGCTCACAGAAGAACTTGAAAAGTGGGAAGTAAAGGGGGAAGTAGTGGTAGTGGATGATCTGAACCTGCTGGACATCAATTGGGATGTTCCAGTGGTCAGAAGCACCAGAAGTCAGGCCTTGCTGGATGCACTCCACGACTGCCTCCTGGTACAGCTAGTAAAGGAACCCACCAAGCAGACTGCCATTCTCGATGTGGTGATTCCCAGCTTGGAGGTTGCAAAAGCAGTGACAGTAGGGGATTCACTAGGGAACAGTGACCATAACTCCATTTGGTTTGAACTGCCCCTTGGGACTAGAAAGCCCCAATTGAGAACTGAAGTCCTTGATTTTTAAGATGGTGGATTTCAGCAGGCTGAGGGAGCTGGTCAGGGAAAAGTTAATTGGGGTAGAGAATTTTGGTGGGGTGGAAGAGAGATGGGATAATAAATGAGGCCATTCATAAGGCATCTATGTTGTGTATGAGAACAGTAACCAAAAGGGACTAGTTCAAGAGACCATTATGATTCTCAGTAAAAGTCAGAGAAGCAGTGGGAGCTAAGAAAAAGGTCTTTTACAAATACAAAGAAAATCAGGGTGAGGAAGAATTGGGAGAATATTTACTGAGAAGTAAGGAGGCAAAGAAGGTGCCTAGGGAGGCAAAAGCAGATACAGAGTTGCATATTGCACAAGGGGTTAAGGGTGGAGAAAAACATTTCTTCCAGTATGTTAGGGAAAAAAAGAAAGGAGGGGAAATGGTTAGGCTATTGGGGGTAGGGTGATAGAAGAGGACAGGAAAAGGCTGCCATCCTTAATGATTATTTTTGCACAGCTTTCACCAAGGAGAAGAGTGGGCCCTTGCCTGAGAGTGGCATCAAAGCAGTCAATAAGGGGGTCCTGGAGATGAAGCAGCCAATATTTACAAGGGACAGGTCCAGAAAAGGCTGGCGGCCCTAAGAATAGATAAGGCCCTGGGACCAGATGGGTTGCATACCAGGACACCTGGGGAACTGGCAGCGGAACCGGATGAACCCTGCTAGGACTATTCAACAACTCACTACAGATGGGGATAGTTCTGAAGGACTGGAGGGCAGTGGATGTTGTTTTGCTCCATATGGAGGGTAAGGAACAAATGGTTAACTACACACCTGTCAGTCTGACCTCTGTTGTAGGGTATGTGATGGAGTCACTGGAAAAGAAGACTTCATGAACTACCTGGATAGTAAACAGCATGGGTTCATAGCAGAATGGTCCTGTCAGATAAACATGGTAGTTTTCTTTGATTGGGTGACAAAGAAATTGGATAAGGGCCAAGCCATGTAGTTGCTCTGTTTTGACTTCAGAAAGACTTTCAACTTGGTGCCCACAGACATGTATTGAAGAAGATGGAGGCTATGGTTGTGGCTAAGGATATAGTTAACTGGGTAGGAAACTAGCTAAAGGGTAGGCAGCAGGGGGTTCTGGTCAAGGTGGTCAACTCAGAAGAGAAGGAGGTCATGAGTGGTGTACCACAGGGATCTGTCCTGGGCCCAGTCTTCTTCAATATATTCATCAGTGACATTGGAGAAGATATCTGGGGCAGGTTGTGTCTCTTTGAAGGTGACAAAAAAAGCTCTGTGGAAGTGTGGATAGTGATGAGGGAAACAGTGAAATGCAAAGTGACTTACAAAAGCTAGAGGAGAGGTCTAAGATTTGGCAGCTGAAATTCAGTGCCAAAAAGTGCAAGGTAATGCACCTAGGGAATAAGAACCCCAGGACAGAGTACTGGATGGAGGGTGAGACTTAGCACTATGGCTGAGGAATGTGACCTAGAAATTATCATCAGTAACACCCTCAAGCAGTCATGTCAATGCAACAAGGCCTATGGTAAGGCATGCAGGAAGCTGGGGTGTATAGAGACAGGTATTGATAGCAAGAATAATAAAGGTAATGCTGTCCCTTTGTGATCTTTAGTGAGGATACACCTGGAGTATTGCACCCAATTCTGGAGCCCTCACCTCAGGAAAGATAGGGACAGTCTGGAGGTAGTGCAGTGCAGGGTACCAAAAATGATTCACGGCCAACAGGGCAGGTCTTACGAGGAGCACGTCATAACACTGACTATGTAATCACTGGGGACCACAAGGGAGAGGGAAGATATGATAGAGATCTTCAAGTTCCTAAAAGGAATAAACAAGGTGGACTTCAATGAAATATTTAGCTTAAATGCTAATTCTAGGTCATGAGAGCATGAGTGGAAACTGACAGGAGGGAGTTCGGCAGGGACATGAGGAAATATTATTTTACATAAAGGGTGGTGAATCCGTGGAACAGTCTACCAGCTGAAGTGGTCGGCGCTAAAACAGTTGATGGTTTCAAATACTGTTGGAAAGAGGGAGACGTATAGAGGTCACTTGGGGCAACAGAGCTGCGAAGAAGAATGGGAGGGAGGGGGCAGGGCTCGGATAACATATAGACAGTAGGTCCCAGGGTTAGATAAGGAATGTGGGCAGACTGGATGGACCATTATACTTTTTCTGCCGTCATTGTCTATGTTTCTACTAAAGGGGAAAAAAGTAGCCTCTGGTTCCACTACATGTTATGGAAAATAGTATATCATATAATGCAAAAAAGTTAAGTGGTCCGACTTCTCAAATGTTAAAATGGGCAGATATTACAGAGTGAAGATTTTAATCATTTGAAAGATTTGATATGATCTGCACAGACAAAAGAGTAATACATGTTCACACTATTTGAAAATCTTTCTGAGTACATAAAAATGCTTTGTCAGGAAAATGCTGAATCAGGAAATACAAGGGATAACAGACAGGGAGTAGCCTGGTTTAACAGGGAGTGTGCATTTTGGAAAAATCTACTTATAAATTAGGAACGAGAGCCAAAAATAGTAAGTTGTTGGAAGACAGAAAAGCATATATAAGAATTAAAAGAAAATATAAAAAAACACAACACCATGGACACAGGGGGAAGGGAGGTGTGCACAAGTCCCTTCACAAAAGAAAAGGTCCTACAAGAGCTCACTAAGCTCAGGGTGGACAAGGCAATGAGACCTGATGGCATACATCCCAGGGTACTAAAGGAGCTAAGGGTGGAACTAGCAGAGCCATTATCAGAACTGTTTAATGAGTCTCTGAGCACAGGAGAGGTCCCAGAAGACTGGAGAAGGGCTCATGTGATCCCACTCCACAAGAGTGGTAGCAAGGAGGAGGCAGGGAACTACAGACTATTCAGTCTTACCTCAGTAGTGGGCAAGATTATGGAGGCACTCCTTAAGGACAGGATAGTGCAACACCTGGAATCCATAGGACCACAGGATCCAAGACAGCATGGGTTTACAACATGTCAAAATAATCTCATAGATTTCTTTGACTTGGTAACCAGAGTGGTGGACCAAGGGGTGCAGTTGATGTCGCCTACCTTGACTTCAGCAAAGTTTTCAATACTGTTTCACACAGAAGATTGATTAATAAGCTGTGTAGGCTCAGAATGGGTCAGAAGTTGGTCAACTGGGTGGCAAACTGGTTGGCAAGCAGAAAACAGAGAGTGGTGGTAAATAGTATACAGTCAGAAGAGATGCAAGTCACAAGATCTGCAACAGAGTAGATGATCCAGATGGGGTGGGCAGAATGAGAAGAGATCTGGATAAACTGGCAAAATGGTCTGAAGAGTGGCAACTGGGGTTTAACGCAAAGAAGTGCAAGATCATGCACATACAGAAGAGAAGCCCTGAAGCCACCTATAGGCTGGGAGGGGAGTTGCTGGCAATCACAAGGGAAGAAAGAGACTTGGGCATCATCATCACAGATGACCTGAAATCATCCAAGCAGACCACCAAGCAGTAGGTAAGGCTAGAGGGATGTTGGGGTGTATTAGTAGGGGTATTGCAAGTCATAAGAGGGAGGTAATAATCCCTCTTTACAAGACAATAGTTAGGCCCCATCTGGAGTACTGCGTGCAGTACTGGAGGCCGCACCTACACAAGGACATTAACAAAATGGAAGCAGTCTAGATAAGGGCAACCAAAATGGTGCAGGGACTGCATCAGAAAAAATATGAGGACAGATTAATGGAGCTCAATATGTATACCCTAGAGCAAGGGAGGGAGAGAGGTGATATGATTGAAACATTCAAACATCTTAAGAGCATTAACAAGAAACATGTTTAAATATAAAAAAATAGCAGAACAAGAGGACACAGTCTGAGATTAGAGGGTGGCTGATTAAGGGGTAAAGTGAGGAAGTTCTTTTTCACAGAAAGGGTGGTGGCTACATGGAACAGCCTGTCTCGGGAAGTGTTGGATATGAATACAGTCCAGGACTTCAAACAGGCATGGGATAGGCATAAGGGAGCAATACAGATGAGTATGAATAGATAGGCCATTGACAGAGTACAGGCCGACGGCACATTCATAAAGTAGAAAAAGAAATGGGCAGACTGGATGGACCTTGCGGTCCTTATCTGCCATCATCTTCTATGTTTCTATGTAACATAAAAGACTGGAATATGTGTGGCAATTATGGGGTAACTTTCAAAAAGCAGTTAAAAAGAAGGATATGAATTAATTTTGAAATATGATAGCAAATGGAATGGGAAATGGCAGAGACGATATAGACACTGTCATTCCAGTTTACAAATGGATGGAACATTTGCAGAGTCTATATGGTCAACTGGCCACACATAGAGGGCATGATGAAATACCAGACCTGTCTCCTAACTAAGAAGACCTGCCTAGGCTTAACGCCCCCCCCCCCAGACATACAGATCCTCCTTAATCTAACCACCAACCCCCATCGGACTCGAGGCATGACTAAACAGTCCTACCAGGTCCCTTTCTGCCATATGTCTCAAGGACAATGGTCCTTTGTGTACCGTACCCCCAACTAGCTAAATGCCTTCCCCTGTGACATCTTGGCCAAACCTAAGCTTGGCCCATTCAAGAGTAAGCTACTCCAACATCTCAATACACTTAGCAGCTGCGATTGCCCTCCCTAAGTAGTAAAACTCCCCAGTCCCAAGAGCAAACTCTGCCTACCCCTCTCGGCACTTAGCAGCAGCATCTGCCTTCCTTAAGTAACATTTTTCCCCCTTCTCCCCTACACCATCATCCTCCCCTCCACCCCTGCCTTGCTCCCAGATGTACCCTCCTACCCCCTCCTTACCCCCGTCCACTTTCTTGCCCTACCCACCCCTCCTCTCACCCACCCTACAACCCAAGAAGATCAACTCAGGTTGATTCATGATTGTTATAATGTACATACCTTCTTTGTTTTATTACCCATATCATATGTCAAACTGTTAAGTTCAACTCCGGCTGACTCTTGAAAGTCTGTTAAAATGCACAATACCACTCTGTTCTATTAAGTTTCCTGTATTGTATATCTACTGTGTTTATCTGACATGGAACCTTTGTAAAAAAGCTTCTAGCTCAAAGGTATTGTGATCCAAGAACTTAAATAAAATAAAAATGAATAAATATCAAAGGTCATACACTGTGTTGCTCCTATTTTTAATCTCAGTGAACACCAAGTCTGGAAGGATGTTACAACTATGTAAGTTAAAAATGTGATGATAGTCCAAAGAAATAACAAAGTTCCAGGATTGGATTAACTTCCATCTGAAATATTTCAATTCAATGTAGGCTGGTGGGCAGAAATCTTGATGAGATTATATACAGAGATAAATAATAATCTTAAAGCCCCTGAAGCATGGAAGACAGAGATGATTGTACCCTCTTTTTCAAATTTAATATACTTTATTCAAGCTCAAGAAAAAAATACAGGAGAAGTAAACAGTGTTAAGTCGGAGCATGACAGTAGTACATTGCGGATGAGGAAACATACCTTATTGCTCCATTTTTTCAATTGTTACAAACAACAAACAACATTAAGCCATAAACAAACAGGCATGACCCTCCCTCTCCCTCCCCCACCCAAGACCCCCCTCCCCCGGTCTGCACCACTAATAACAATATACACAGATATTACCATGTACCAGTAAACATTTTGTTAATATAGGGTTACATAGAAGTATGGTTAGGAGAAAGACCTAACTCAGGGGAGGGCAGAATTATTCATATATTAAAGGGTCAGCAATGTGTATAGAGGGGCCCACACTCCGTGATAATAACTTGTTCTCTTTGAGAGACTGGCCAGAAGATTTTTGGCCTGTAAGGCAAAGAGTGCCTCATGTAGCCAGTCTGTGAATGTGGGGGGTGTTGGTCCAGCCAGTGGCGCAATAACACTTTTTTAGTACATAAAGGATATTACAACCATATGTTTGCATTGGTTACCGATCAAGACATCACCATAGTCTCCCAGTATACGTACCTCAGGTTGGAAGGCATCAGAGAGGCCGAGAAAGGGGGCTAACTTTGCCTTAATAGCCGACCAAAATGGGGAGGCCTTGCTGCAGTCCCACAACATATGGAGTAATGTGCCAGATTGTTCCCCACACCAGAAGCAGAGATCAGTTGAGAGCTTCCATATTTTATGCAGCTTGACTGGGGTGTAATATAGATTGTGAATTACCTGAACCTGGAGAAGGTGATAATGGTCCCACTTAACATCCTTGTATATATGGGTCCATATCCAAGACCAGGAACGGGTGGTGGAAGGGGCAGGAGGCAAGACTTGGTCCCACTTGTAGTGAGGATGCCCTTCCATGTCCCCCAGGAAATCTCACAGATGATGATAGAAAAATGAAATGAGATGGGATGAGGGAGAAGACGAGATGACTGGGAGAATAGGGCCAGCTAGATTTTGGTCCCAGGGCCCTATCCCAAAGTGATGAAGAAGCATATGGGAAAACTGGATATATTTAAAGCAATATGAGGTGGGGAGGCCGAATTTAAGTTGAGCCTCCTGGAAAGAGAGTAGTTTATGGTTATTTATGAAATCACTGATGGTTATTCTTCTCTCATATGGCCAGAAGGATGGGCCAAGGATCTGTCCTCCTATCCTGAAGTTAAGATTGTGTAATACAGGTTGCAAGACATCTTGTACAAGAGAACTATGGGTGATGGCACATAGCTGGGAGTGTACACAAAGTGCAGCCATAATGGGGGAATCTCGCAGTTGTCGTTTAGGGATATGCTTAAGAGCAACAAATAACAGAGAGCCTAAATTGATACTGTGTAAAGTACATAGTGATTTCTCTATTTGTAACCATAGTGGGGAATATGCTGTTGAATGTGCCAGCCATGACGGGGTTAACCAGTGGAGAAAAAACAAATAGTTAATAGAAAGGTAACAGAGGAGAAAATTGGGTAGTTGGAGGCCCCCTCTTGACTTTGTACGCTGCAATTTGGAGAATGCTCTACGGGGGAGGGGGGGGTTGCCCAGCCAGATAAAGTTGGAAATAATTCCGTGTACCTGTGTGAACCAGGCTTTTGGAAGGAAATAGTTGTACATCTGGAGGGGGGGTATAAAAGCCGAGGAAGAACATTCATTTTCAACACACTTATCTGACCCCAAAGGGAGAGGGGAAGCAAGGCCCAGCAGTTTAAGTCAACTTTAATGTGGGTAAGGACCCCGTCCGAATTATGCTGTTTCATTTTGATACTGGATCGAGAACCATAGATGCCTAGATGCTTCATCTTGTCTTTGGCCCATGTGAGCCCCAGGTGTCGGATGTCTGTGTGGAAAGTGAAGACATTAAGGGGCATTACTTCCATTTTGGAGAGATTCAACCTGTAATTGGAGAACCAACCGAATTCCTCAATAATTGCGAGGGTGGCAGTGAGAGAGTTGGGGGAGGGCTGTAATATAAAGGAGTATAATGTATGGGAGACGCTTGTTATGTTTAGAAATCACACAGATAATTTTCTTGTAATCTCATCGCTGTGACATCAGTGATAAACCTCTCCTAAGTACGTCATAGCGATGAGTTTACAAGATGTAACACAAACACTATTCAAGATTTTTTTTTCAGAGCGCCAATTGCTAGCCCACTGCAAGTATTTGAAATATCAGTTCCACGGTGAAAGTTAAAACTTGCAGGAACTAACGATCCACTGTAGCTTGTTTTTCTGCCCCCAATGCCGGGTACCTGCAAGGCTGTGTGCTGAGTTTGTGACCTGATGACCGGGTTGTTTAGACAATGCATAGACATCTCCCAGCATTTACTGCAATGACACCACGTGATGGCAACCGACCAACTGGATCTCCCCAAATGAATTTCTAGCAAAACGGCCCCTTTTTAAGATCTGTAGAGTATTTTTGGTTCGTGATACTGAAGCGTTTAGTTATGGGGTTTGACCCATACACTATAAAAGCTAATGTATGGGGTTTCTATTAGTAACCTCACTGAACTCGCTTCTCGAGGTTACCATGACAACTCTGTAAACCTCTCAAAGCGATTACAGCGTGGTTACTAATTCAACCCCATACATTATCCTCTATATATTGTCTGCATGTATTTGTATTGGGTGGGTCCAATAGTAATTCTGGAAACCAGTGGGGAGGTAATAATACATCAGATAAGAGGTTCAAGATACAAATTAAACAGGAATGTGGATAATGGGCATCCTTGTCTGGTGCCTTGTTGAAGAGTAATGGGATGTGAGAGTACTCCCTTACAGAGTATATGGGCCGTGGGGTGCATATATCGAACCTTGATCCAACATACAAATTGTGGGGGAAATCTGTATTTAGGCAGCAGGTGAAAAAGATAATCCCATGAAACACTGTCAAAAGCTTTCTCTGCATCCAGGGACACCAGCGCAGTAGGAGTAGGGGAGTCCCTGGATGCAGAGATCAGATAGGTTAATTTACGCAGGTGATCTGCAGAGAGTCTGCCTGTTACAAAGCCGACTTGTTCCAGGCTTATCAGAGTGTGACAGACTTTCTTGATCCAGTTGGCCAGGACTTTTGTGAGAATTTTGAGATCTACATTGATCAGCGAGATAGGCTAGTAATTGAAAACAAGAAGGGGATCTCTGCCCTGTTTAGAAATAACTATAGTCGTGGCTTCGGTTAGGGAAAGATCGGACAGGCCATGTTCGTATATATAGTTATAGGTGTTTAGGAGGATAGGCGCTAGTTGAGATTTAAAGGTCTTGTAAAAGTCCGTGGAATAGCCATCAGGGCCTGGCACCTTATCTGCTGGGAGCACGTCTTTAGCTAGTTTAATTTCTGCAAGTGTGAGAGGGACTTGTAAAAAGGCAACCTGTTGCCACCCTAAGTGTGGGAGCTGAACACCTTGTATATACTAGTCTAGAAGGCCATGGTTAAAGATGGCTAGAGGCTGGGAATATAATGTTTAATAATACTCCTGAAAACAAGATACTATCTGTCGAGGCGAAGTAATTATATTTCCAGCAGAGTTACAAAGAGAGAACACAGTTTTGTATGTGGCTTGGGCCCAAAGCCAGTGCCAGTGCCAGTAACTTCCCAGTCTTGTCACCCTGATCAAAATAGTGAACTTTAGACCGTAAAATAAGATGTTCAGCTCTATCATTTAATAGAATGTTGTAACAAGAACGGAGGGTCTCTAACTGGTTAAGCTTGACTGGGATAGGCTGAGGAGAGACAGAGAGAGAGAGAGAGAGAGAGAGCTGCCAGATTTGCTGGAGAAGAGTAGAAGTGGCCTGGGTAGCGATTTTCTTTGGAATGGAGGCGAGCCATATAATTTCCCCTCTTGTGGTGCATTTCAGTGATCCCCAGAAGAGATCCAACATAGACATGGATGGAGAATTGTTGATAAGGAAAATGGAGATAAAGGTATGGAGATGAGATACAAATTTATCTGATTTTAGGAACTGAGTATTAAACCTCCAGACCTCATCCTTATTTGTTGGGGGGCCCAAATTCCAGTGTAGATGTGTAGGATGGTGGTCTGAGATTACCGTGGCTATATATCTACAGGATAACACAGCAAGAAGATGCCCAATCTCCATCAAGAAATAATTTATTCTAGAAAATGAGTTGTGTGGGATCGAGTGAAAGTAGTATTCCCTGTGGGCTAGGAAAAGCGCCCTCCAGGGATCAATGAGCCCCACAGAGTCCATTAATTCTCTAAGAGCAAGTTGAGCTGGTAAAAGGGAGTGATTGCCCAATCTGGATCTATCCAGGACATTGCAGTACACAAGATTCCAGTCACCGCCTAACAGGACGGGCAGGGTGGACCAAGGGGCTAAGTATGTCATAAGGGAGGTGAAGAATTGTGGGTCCTTGGTAGTTGTTCCATATATGGAGCCAAGCACAACTTCCAAGTGGCCAAGGAGTGCCTTTAAGAGAAAGTATCTTCCCTGGGAGTCAGTAACTGAGTATAGCATTCTGAACAGTATTTTGGCGAGCCACCAAGATGGCGACCCCCCCCCTTTATGCTAGTCCAGCCCAGTGCCCAGCACCTGCCCCACCCAGGACCTCCTACACTGGAGGACCTGAGGGGGGGGTAAGTGCATTTGTTGTAGCAAGGCAACATCTACGTTCAATTTGTGGAAATGTAAAATAATTTTGGCACTCTTGGTGGGAGATTGGGCCCCCTTAACAGTCCATGAGAAGAATTTAAGATGTATTGCCATAGTGTGGGGTGAGATGTAATACTCTGCTGATATAGGATGATCTTCTCAAGATTGTGTCCAGTTTCAGAATAAAGTCTAGAACAACAACAATAGTGGTGCATTCCGGCCCCCTACCCCTCCCCGACCCCAATCTGAAATACCAAATTTATAAATGAAGTTTGCCGAAAATAGCATAATCCTGTAAAGAAGAGCTTGTTAGCATACACCCCATGAAGTAGTTCAACTCCCCTCTATACCCATCCCAATAAACAATCCAAACAACAGCACACAACACATAAATAACATTGTAGATGGAGGAAAATCCAGCATATTCAACTGTAACTATCCCCGTTTCCCTCCCCTCACCTAAATTCGCCCCAATATATAGTTTATAACCAGAAGTGTGAGTAGAGACGTCCCCAACATAACCAACAGGTGTTACCCTCCCATCTTCCCCCAAATAAACCCAGGCCCACAACCCTTGGAACAATACCCCTGAAAACATGGCAAAAGGGTTTTATGAGAACATCCAGATAGTCCCAGGAGGCCGTCAGGAACCCTGTAATGTTGAGTAGCAAAGTCCAAACAGAACCAAGTATCGATATTACACTTGTGAGCACCCCCACCCCTTTTTCTGATATGAGATCCACTACCAAGAAAGCAGAATTAACCACTAACCCCCCCGCCCAACCCCTCTATAGGAATACCCCATTTACATGGATGTACCCAATAACACCATTGCATCATCACAGACATATAAGGAGATAGAGAAAAAAAAAGATAAAAAGGGATGTGTGTTGAGATAGGCTCATAAGGGTCTTAAATCCATTGAATCTCCGACCCAGTAATTGCTGTCCTAAAGTATAGGCGACAACTGTCGAGACTATCCCAGCAGGGACAGAGGTGGGAGAAAAAAGGAATTATGTCACCTGGAAGTGGTGGCAGGTAGCCAGAAGTTAAGTCGTGGAGAGATATGTCCTCAGTACAGCCACTGGACATTCCCATGCTGCGTCCTGGTGAGTAGAAGCATTTCCTAGGACCATAGGCAGACTGTGGCTTACTGTGTGCAGAATACAGATTGTGATGCTGCTTAGACTACCATATTGCTCAGTAGATGGTCCGAGGACAGATCAATAGAAAATATGTGAAGAGGCGAAGATACCAAAGCAGGGAGAATCAACATTGCAATTCAGGTTATCAGGAGAGAAGAGAAAAAAAAACAGCCACTTCCATCATAAAGCCGATAGTGCGCACATTCGTGCTGCAAAAATTAGCTGGAGGTGGCCCTCTAGTGGTGAAAATCAACACGCACTGAACAATTCTGGAAACATGGCCTGCAATGTTGGTAGGGCCTGTTCAGCAGACTCGAAATTATGCCAGGAGCCTTTATGCAGGACCAAAAGGTGAGAAGGGTAAATCACTTTAAATCTGATGCCAGCAGCTATTAATTTTGTGACCATGGGGTGATATGCTGCTCTCCTCTGCCTTGTGGTGATGGGAAGATCTTGAGCAAACCGTAGGTTTTGCCCTTCCCACAGAATTTCCTTGAGTTCTCTCTCCTTTCCAAGGACATGGATTTTGTCGAGGTAATTGAGGAACTTAAGGATCAAAGGCCGGGGGTGGGGAGACCAGCCACTGGTTTGGGCCTCAGCGAGCGGTGCGCCTGCTCAATAATGTAAGTAGTATTATTCGGAGAGGGCCCTGCGATCTTAGTGAGCATTTTTTGTAGAAACAGAATTGGTGTTGCCCCTTCTGCTTCTTCTGGAAGACTGAAGGTGACAGTGTTGTTCTGGCGACTTCAGCCTTCCAGATCCTCGAGTTTAGAGTCCATTTTGCTGAGCTTTTGTCTGAGAGAAGCTAGTTCAGGATCCACCCTGTCTCTCCACCCTTCCATAGAGGACATGCTGGCCGCCATGTCCGTAATAGCTCTCGTGGCTTTGGTCAGGTCTCCCTGTAGCAACTTCAGTTTCTTCATCAGGTTTTGCAGGGCTAGCTTGAACTGTTGCAATTCCTCCAGGAACTTTTGCTCCGTGAGCGGTGTTTGTTGTGGGGAGGCGGCCACATGTTTGTTAAAGCTGGTCGGCTGGCACTTGGACCTCTTTGAAATTTTTTCAGGGGTCTGTGGCGGCGTGTGGTGCAGCGGGGCCTGCTGCATCACTGTCTCCATTTCTGTCGCCTCCCAGAGAACTGCTTTTCTCCTTTTTCTTCCCTCTGCAATCTGGTACTGCTTCGAGTGAAGTATAGCAACTACCTGGTAGACTTTGGACCCTGTAATTTGGTATTTTTAGATGAAAATGAGCAGGTGGAGCGAGAGCCTGTATGTGGAGCTACTATTCAGGCAAGGTCATCACGTGACTCCCCCAATTGTACCCCTTTTTAAAAAGGTGACTAAACTGTTATAGGCCTATTTATCTTTTATGTGTCCCTCAAAATGTACACAAGAATGATTTTGGAAAGGTTAGAGTTCTGGGTAGAGGACTGAAATTTATTTTATCTTACAATTACGGTAGATTTCAGAAGGGATATGTCACAGTGAAGCAACTTTTCACCTTACAATTTTTGGTTAATAAATACATATTTATTAAAAAGAGAACTATATACAGCTTTCCTAGATGTCAGTTTAGCTTTCATTAAATCAGCTTTCAAGTTTTTGAATAGAAACTCTTTATGGATAATTTTAGCTGAACTGGAGCTAGATGGTAGACTTATATACTGAAAATGCTAAACAATGAAACTAATGCAAGGGTGAGACTTGGCAGAAAAAAGTTCATTATGTAGCCCATTTCAGATTAACAGTTGTTTTAGACAAGGGTGCATATTCACCCTGAGCCTATTTAACTTATATGTAAATACTGTCTTTAAGGAACTAAGTATGATTGATACTTTTGCTCCTTGCTGCCTGGCCCTCAATTCAAATTTTATTATATGCAGACCACATGGTCTTATCAAATACACCGCTTGGGTTTAGAAGAAGTCTTAATAAGGTCCAGGATCATTTCATAAGATTGAGATTAGAAATACATCATGCCAAATCAAAAGTTATGGTTTCAGGTAAAAGAAACACTCCAAATATGTAAAGTAGGTAGAGATGTGTGGAACAGAAATATTCTGAATTTGATGAATTTCGATGAAATTCTGTGAAATTTCACAGAATTTCGATACATTTTGTGGAATTTTAAAAATGTTATAATTTGGTCATAACTTGGCTGTCTTTTAAGCTAGATCTCCATAATTTAGCATGGTAACTCTTTGGATGGAGGGCCAAAACTGTGCCAAATATCCTGATATTCTGATAGACAGTTTGAAAATTATAGATGTTCAAAATTTGTCATTTTATTTTTTGTGCGAAATTTCATGAACATTTTATCTGCATATACCTGAGCCAGCTATTAGTTCAGAGATCTTAAATTTGGCATGATTCCCTGATGATAGGTGTTCTAACAATGTGCCAGATTTTATGACAATATGATGCATCATCTCAAAATTATTTGTGCTCTAAAACTGTTGTTTTATTTTTTGCAGGAAATTTTGTGAAAAGAAAAATTCATCTGCACATAACTTGGGCACCTTTGGAGCTAGACATATGTAAATTAGCACAAATAACCTTTTTGTAATGCTTATAGAATATTCTAAACATGGAGAGAATTGGATTAGAGATTTGTAAGTTACAGGGGTTCAAAACTTTACTATGTAAATATGTAAAATGTTGTGAAAACTCTCAAAAATGTAGATGTTTGTAGCTTCTCTGCTCTTGCAGGCATATACTTAACATTTGACATGCATATCCATAGTCAGTGTATCTTGGTGTCTAACACAACTGGAGAAATTGGTTTAGCAGTTTTAAATTTGCAATAGAAAAAAATGATTGGTAATATTTTCTTACATATAGTATTTATGGTAGCATATAGATGAAGCATCCAGAATTCTTTTTCTGGAATTTGACAATAACAATGCACATATCACTACTTCATTTGATAAGCCGGGCTGAGCTTTTTGCAGTCCTGCTGTTCCTCTCTGGCTGACTGTCCCCCTTCCCCTCTCTCATGGCATAGCCAGATTGACTCAGTAGAACTACTGATCCCATTGATATATTTTTTGTTTTTTACAGTGACAAACCCCCATAAAATGTGAGTCACCTACTCATTTTTCTATTGACCTACCCTGTTGAAATAGCCAGAATTCTTTTTTCCTGCCAGGCCCATAGCTAGGACAGTAAGACGGGGGGGGGGAGAAAGAATGATTGGTGGGCAGCTACCAAGCACATTAAAGCAATCTGGACTGGTCTGAAAATAAACAGGGGGAAAAACAAATTACGGGGGGGCAGTGTTCCCCTACACCCCCCTGAGGCTACGGGCCTGCTTCCTGCTGCCCCAGACATTGTCTTCCCCCACTACATCTTTTTGAGTACCTCTAAGTCCAAGACTTGCATATACATCAAGCTCCCTGGATCATACATTTACTGGATGTGATCCTTAAATATCCTGTATTCAGGTTGGAATTGTTGACACTCTTTGCTTCATTGCACCAACCTGGGGGTCTACCACTGTTGTGCTACCCAGCCCAGCTGTCCATTTCTTGGTAAAACTGTGCATCTAACTCCTGAACCTGGTGACCCCCTGCACTACCTGCCTCTCATGCCCATCCTTTAATTAGAATCCCCCAAATAAGGCTGAGTGAAGTTAGAAAATTTCAGTTTTGTGGAATTTTTCATGACATTCTAAAATTTTCACAAAGATTCATGGGATTTGCCTTTAAGTACAGATGTTATTTTGTAGTTTCTAGCAGCAAGCAATTAATAAAATTAACAACACAGTCTCCCTATAAGGTCTAAGAACCTGACAAATGTAATGATATTGCATTCTCTAGTGTTAAAGTGTCGGGTTTATAAATGTGTAGCCTACATTCTTGCAAAATTTAATTTTTAAATGTTGTGAAGGTTTGACTACTTTTAATTCAATCCCATTTAAAGCTCCAAATATGAAAGTATTCAGAAATGACCATGTTGTATAGTAGTTTAAATGTTTCACCTCTGGTTACATTTGGATATGTTATTTTAAAATTAGAGGGGAATAACTGAAATTTAAATTTTGACAGCATGTTTGGCAGCTGTAGTCCCATTTGAAGCTAGAAATTTGAAACTATCTGCATATACAAATGTAGTGATAACCTGTATAACTGTCAAATTGTATAACATTTCAATGAGTACTATCAAAATAATACTAAAATTACAGAAATCTACATTTTGGCAAAATGTTTGGCTACCTATAACTCAGCTCCCATTGAAGCTTGAGATTTACAATGTGGTGCATATACCATGTTGGATGCTTCTGTAAATCCTGACATTGTGGCAAAATTTGAATAAGAAATTTTATCTCAAAATAACTAAAAATTAAATTTTGGTTAAATGTTTGGCCACCCATAACTCTGAAATTTGGCATCCTTTTGTAAGCCATTAGCTACTGTTCATGGTCCATATGTGGGGTTATTTGGACACATACATTTAAAATTATAGCACAATCACTGAAATTTTTAATTTGGCAGAATTCCACAGAATTGTCATGAAAATTCCATGGAATCAGATCAGGTATTCTGCTGGCATTCTGCAGGCAGAATTTTATATTCCACACAGTTCTAAAAGTAGGTAACAATTTTATTGAAGAAACAGAAAATTATAGACATCTTAGAGTCACAATAAACAGAAAGTTAGAACATATTTAGAGATTCAAAGAGCACCGCTTTATCTATGTATAAGGGTGTTGCCCAGTTTACACACAGCTTCGGTGGCCACTCTTTTATTGCCCTGAAAAGCTGTTTCAAGGCCAAAATTCATGGCCTGCTGTTTCATGGAGTGGAGATTTGAGGCAATTATAATAACATCAAGGAGCTTAAATGTATTCAAAATATAACTTTATGAGAAATACATTGGGTTTGTCCAGAGGTACCCCCCAGGAGAAATTGTTAGGGTACAGAGTGGCAAATGGAGTATCAAATTTATTTTAGTTACGTGAATATTATCGTATTGGTAAAACATTGTGGACATGGAGAACAACCACTTGCCAAAGTTGTGCCTCTTACAATATTTGGGAAAGATGGAAAATATCTGGGGCCAGATATTCAAAACTGGTTCCATGTCATAAGGGTGAATGAATAATGATGACCCGTCAGAAGGGTACAGAACCCCCAGGGTGACAACTTTTAGGATAGTGTTTTCATGCGGGGGGCTTTACCCCCTGCACCCCCCCTTGTGGGAGACTTTGCCCCACACCCCCCTTACTATAGATTCCTACTCTGGGAGGGGGACACAACTTGGGGATGGGGGAAACCAGGATTGCCCAAATGTGTTGGCGCCATTGTTCTGTCACCCTTTTGATGGGTCACCATTATTTGGTCACCCTCTTCATGTGTTACCTTCAAAACTTAGCCCCAGGGCAAAATTAGCACTGCACGGCATGCTAAATTAGCCCGGAACCAATAGCATGCTATATTCAAAGGGATAGCCCCAGTGCTAAACCTGCTGAATATAGCATGCAAAGGAAGCAGTGCAAACTGGGCAGGAAGAGCTGTGCAAATTAACCGGGGAAGTAAGACAGCACTGAATATAACAAATAAGACAGCTCTGAAAATAGCAAGCAGTCACGCAGTGCAAACACCCACAGCAACACAGGGCAGAGGGGAGCCAGCCGTCCACTGCAGCACATGCAAAAAAGTATAGTCCTGAATGTGACCCCAAGAGCAGACTGCAGTGTACAACACAAAAAATGTCACACACCCAGCCATGGCAATGGCATGAAACACTACAGGACCCAAGAATGGAATACAAAGCGAAAGACAAACCCTGGAAAAAATCCATGCAGCCAGTAATGAAACAGGACACAGTACTGCAAATAAAGCCATATCTATTCAGGGAACAGCAAACATAAAAATGCACAACCAGCAACATAATGTGAACAAAAATGGTAGGAAAACAATAAGGCAGGGATGAAAAGCAGTGCAACATCAGATCAAACGAACAGTAGCATCCCGGCAATGGGGTGGGGGGGTGATAGGAAATGAATCACAAGGGCAGAGCCAGCAATGTCCAGACTGCTGGTGCCAGGTGGGTGCAGGTAGTCACTCTTCAAGAATGGCAGCCACCCTTCATGTCTCTGAGATCAGCACAGCTTGCTGCTCGATGATTGTACATTGCTGTCTCATCAGCCAGTGCAGAAGGTCATCCCGGCCCTCAGACTCCTCTGGGCACGTGGTCCACAGTGAGCTCCTACATGGACATATAGGAGGAAGGAAGACCATGTAAGGACATTGCACTGACAGTGAAGTGCAATGCACACCCCAGGATGATGGCCCAGGGGTGGACATCATGTCACAACTACCATGCACTTGCAGCCACACAATGGAGCACCCCACATGCCACCCATCTCACGCCTGTATGCCGCAATGCAAAACCACAGGCTGCACACACCCAGTCAAAGTACACCAGAAGACATGGAAAGCCAACACCACAGACCAGAGGAATCCCCATGGGCCAGCAGAATACACGCTGACACAGTGCAACCACATAGGGCACCCCCCCGGTGACCAAAACAGCGGCCCAGAGCACAAAACAAGCCATGTAGCAACATACTGCCTGGGACTTGCTCCCCAATAGAACAGTGCAATGATGCAGACAGCAATGCATAACTACCACAGGAATGCGTACAACCATGCCACACTGCAACAGACTGTGACCTGTACCAGACAGATACAGGCCATGCAGTGGACACCCCCCAACCCCCAACAGCAGGACCATGACAGCAGTATGCAATGTGCACATGCAGTGGACACAGTACCCCAGGGCAACACAGAAACACAGCCCAAACAACTTCCCCAACCCTCATGAGATGAAGGTGACTGTGTACACAGTGGACAACCCCACCACTGCAGCATGGGACACACACTGCAGCAGTGCAGGCCATGTGGATACATGTGCTGCCACAACAGCCCCATGGTCTGTGTGGCCATGCTAGTGTCGGACTCCACCAACTTAACACTGCCATTGGGACATGAGCAAGCTGCACAACACATCATCACAGCGGCAGGACACAGCCATGCCACTGCACCCATGACTGAGTACCATGCACACGGATGTGTGTTGTCCAAGGCCACACCGGTAAACAATGTGCACCCAACCTGCAGCACATGCAAGACAGTGTGTGAACATAGTATCATACTCACACAAGGCACCCTGATGCCCATTACTGCTCTCCTCTGCCCACTGGGCATGGTCTTGCACCCTCCTGCTGTCCACCTGGGGCCTCCTGTCACTGCGATCTGCAGGGGAAAGAGGGAACACCACCATTAGTACCTGCATGAACATCATGTGAAACTCCATCAATGCCCGTGACACACAATGGTACTACAAACCACAGGACCTACCCCTGCCACCAGTGCCACATGTTGCATGGCACACAGTATACCTGTGTGCACCATGCACATGGGCCTCCAGAGCACTGGACACACAGTGCTACATGTACAGTGCAGGCAGCACTGTGCATACCATACACTTACCACAGACAGAGGGATGGTGGATCCAACCATGCCCATCACTGTACACAATGTGCACCACACCCATGGCTGCATGGCAATGACCATGCACAGTGTGTGCCAGTGCACAACCCAAGAGCAATATACACACAGTAGTGGCATACACATGGAAGGGGACACATACACATACATACACACACACACACACACACACACACACACACACTCAGAGATGACACACATCTCTGTGGCACCGATATACACCTACCTGGCACAGGCACTGTCCCATCACGCACCATATGCTTGAAGCACTTCAGTCTCTGGGCCTACTGGCACTGCATATCCACATAACGGTGGCAACATTGCTCCACATTCCTGGATATGCCTGTGCATTGGGACATGTAGCATGTAATTGACACCCACACCTGCCTCCAAGGCCTGTCCCCCTCCCTGACCTCCCCAAAGAGCTGGCGTTCATGCTGCATGACCAGCTGGACCAGATCTGCCAGCTCTTCCCACCTATGGTTCCTCTGTACCACCGCTCTGACCCCGCCTGCTGGATGCTATTTGCACAATTATCCTTAAACTGGGTAACACCCTAGCACCACTGCCTCTCCCTGCTGTGTAGGCCCAAATGTGACTCACGCAAAATGTATAGCGGCGCTATGTGGTTCCAGTGCAGTACAAACACAGTACCTCCACGCTACCCAGAAATGCATGAACTGAGCATGCGCAACCCCGTTGTGACCCCATGCATTCCGACATTTGCATGCACGTGCAATTATCTTGCACAATGACCCATAGTGTGGAACAACCCCGGTAGCACAGCACATGGGAGGGCAGTAGTTTTGCCCGGTGCTAACATGTTTGCCTAGTGCAAAAAATCGCAATATTCAAAAGCTGTGCACAAATGCATGCAGATGAGCCTACTTGGGTAATCGGTGTGCAAGCCACCTCATTAGCATATTATTACAGCCTCATCTGCATGAATTCCTGTGTGGATTGCCCAGCTGGGCTATTTAAGGGCTGCCTGAGCTCCACCTGCAGGCCGAACAGGTACTGCCGGCTGAAACAGGAGTTGCTGCAGCACAGAAGTAGGCCCAAAATGTCGCAGGAGACAAACACTGCTGAGCAAGGTAGGATTCACATTGACATGGCAGCCAGGTACTGCATTGCTGCACAGTGTGTGCACCAGTACACTGTGTGGCACGTGGACAGCTGGTTCTGATTTTGATATGATATTTTTTCTGCAATATAAAATATGTAAGGGAGGGTCCGTCAGGAGAATATGCTGTCTTGCTGAAACTGACACATCAAAACCCCACAGGGATAAGTTCAAAGGACAGGACATAGCCTGAACTGCAGATATCTGAAATGCAATTACCTTGTCAATTTGCTTTGAAGCCAGGAACCAATATATCCATTTTATAATGCCATCAGGGAAATCCTTTGATTTGCACTAGGTGTCATGAGGAAAAGGGGCACATGCATATGTTTTGGGTGTCTTCCCAGTGAATTACATCAAAGAGACTTTGATGTCTGGATAAAGCAGGTCCCAGACTAAATTAGGAAGTTCAACATGCATTTGCTTGGTGTGTCCAGTGAATTACATCAAAGAAACTTTTGATGTCAGTGTGAAGCAGATCACAGGCCGGTATTGACAGGTTACATGAAGAGAGGCGATTCATTATGTCATCTATTATTTTTTTAAATGTCTTAGTAGGACATCCTGTGTTATAAAATATAAGTTTTAATACACCAAGTTGGAGTTAGGTGACCTCAGAGAGAAGGCCGGCTCAAGACTGCTTTTAAATATACTGAGCAGACCTTACAGAGAGAATTATTGCTGACTGAGAAAAGAGGTACAACAAAGCACTGAAAGATTAAGAAGTAAGGAGACCTTAGATAAGACTAGTCTGAGTGTATATATTGTAGGAATTTGTACTTTTGAACCTGTTTTGTTTTTTAAGGCTGTATGTGTTGGGATATCTTGTTCTGTATTTTCCGGTTTTCCTATTTTATCTATTTTAAAGTAAAGATAAATATTTTAAAAAGAGAAACTGCCTGGTGTGCCTTGAAACTTCTTTTTATATAAGTGAAGCTTAGATGGTTATAATTGACACTGTGCATGTGCTTATTGTGATACCAAACTGGGAAACAGATAAGAGTTCTCCAAGTCTTGCATAGAGTTCTAAGGGTTCATTTTGAAATACCTAGTTAGGTGCCCGTAGGCAAAAATATATGGCCCCTCAAAGACAGAATTATATGAGCCTGATAATTGGGTACGCTAACAAGAGGTTATCAGTTTGAATCTCTCCAGAACTTGGGACAAAGGTGACTCGAACCCACAAAACAGACAAGAGGGTTACCTTGTTCTGTTCACTGTTCACAATTCTATGCTCAGAGGTTGGCACTTTGGGAGTAGAGGGATGACCTGCTGAGTGGGTTTGTGACAGACTGGTTGGCAGCGGTGGCATAAAATGTTTGGTGATATAAGCTGTATTGTTCAGTGTGTCAGCTTGAGACTGTTCAGCTCACTGAAAAAAAAAAAGAAAGGCAGTGTTTTTTTATTTAAAAAGGAAACAGAACTATATCCCTTGGCTTACAGTCAAGTTCCTACCTGTTTTATTTTTTTTCTAAAGTGCCAGTCAGAGTAGCAGTAGTCAGGAAAGATGGCTTCCAGTTTTCATATCTAATTATATGGATATTAATGCTCCTACAATGCCTAAAAAAGATTTCTTGTGGGGCTCACTGAAATGTGCATTGAGGGGTGAATTTATCCGTCTGGCGTCAAAACGGAAAAAGCAGAGAGTGGCTGCCCTAACAACCATTCTGGCCCAAATAGAAGCATAAGAAAATCTCCTTTCACCGTCTGCCCCAACAGAAGACTGGGTAAAAGTAGAGTCTCTTCCTGCACAGTACAATCAGTTGTTAGCTGAAAAGGCTGAATTTCTTAGGCTTCGGTCTAGAATTTCTTACTTTGATCAGGAAGAAAGGGCTGGGAGGTTTATGGCCTTCCGTCTCCATACTCAAATGGCTGATAAGATAGTCACCTCAATTTACTCAGCTTCAGGGGTTTTATTAACTACTCCTCCAGATATTGTGAATGCATTTCACGATTACTATCGGCATCTTTACTCAGCCCCAGTTCACTCCTCTTTGTCTCAACAAATGGATAAGTTTTTCCTAGATATTGATCTTCCAGTGTTATCAGAGGCACAGAGCAAAATTCTGAAAGCCCCTATTACTCTATTAGAAGTTCTGGAAGCAATAGATTCCTTATCATGGGACAAATCGCCTGGTCCGGACTGTTTCACTACAAATGTTTATCAAACATTTAAAGAAAAGATTGCTCCTATTCTCCTTGACACTTATCAATACATTTTTAAAGAAGGTATTTCTGATACCTCCCTGAATCAGATACCTCCCTTTCTGATATCTCCCTTTCATAATCGTCATTCCCAAACCAGATAAAGATCCTCTCTTTATTCCAAACTATAGACCAACCTCACTAATTAATGCGGATTTTAAGATTTTAGCTAAATTACTCTCATCTAGACTAAGCCAGATCTGGGAGTCCCTAAACAGTATAGAACAGGATGGATTTGTTAAAGGCAGACTATCCTCGGACTACCTCAGAAAGGTCGCCTACCTCTCTTCTGCATCCAGGGATTTCAATACTTCCGCAGCTCTTGTATCCCTGGATGCAGAAAAGGCTTTTGATAGGGTCTCTTGGGACTATCTCTTTTGGTTGCTGGCCATATATTTTCCACAGGAATTTATACAATGGATCAAAATATTATATACATTACCACAAGCTCAAATTTACTGTAACGGTGTTCTTTCCCCATCTTTTATGTTATCACAGGGTACCCGACAAGGCTGCCCACTCTCCCCGTACCTTTATAATTTGTATTTGGAACCACTTATTAGGAAAATAAAAAATTTGGAGAGGGTAACCGGGATACTAATTGGCCACACGGAATACAAAATATCAGCTTATGCTGACGATTTACTTCTACATATTACCAACATAACCCAATCTCTTTCGGAGGACTTTCACATCATATCGTAGTTTGAGTCCATTTTGAACTGTAAGCTGAATATTGGAAAAACAGAAGTATTTCCCCTTAATAAACTTACCGTTAAGAGTGAAATCGATCATTTGGGTTTAAGATGGAATACGGCAAAATTTAAATACCTTGGAATTCTAATGCATCCCCTCTTGCAAGTAATGAAAAAACTTAAATTTAGATGTTCTAACTAGGACCCTATCGGAAAATGTTTAAGCAATGGTCAAAATTACCCATTTCATTATGGGGTCGTTTGAGCATAATAAAAATGAATGTGCTGCCCCGAATTTTATACCCCTTGCAAATGTTCAATGGGGTCCTCCTGATGTCATGGTTCTTGCAGTTACATACAATTATTAGTACTTTCATCTGGCAGGGGAAGAAAGTTAGACAAAATTACCTTAAACTTACATGTCAGAAAATTGATGGTGGCCTTCAAGCCCTGAATTTTCATATACATTACTTAGCCATACATTTGGCAAGGATTAGATTCTCGTTACTCCCCTCAGAAGTAGTGTTGGACTCTCCCAACTGTCCCTCCTGGGTCAGAATTGAACAGGATCTATGTATGGCGAATGGTTTTGACCCTAAGAGTCTCCCTTTTATTAATAGGAAGAATATCCCCAAATTCTTGCAGGATACACCATTATATGCCTTAATTAGTACTCAGCATCAATTAAATAGATTCCTCAAAGTAGATGCAAAGAGAGATATAGCGCAACCCCTGTTCGCTAACCCTAACTTTTTAATAGCGGGTAAGACAATAATACAACACCTTTTTTGGCCACATATGGGAGTGAATAGGGTAGATCAGTTGGTTTGTAACCAAAAATTGCTCTCCTTTGCAGAAGCATGTTCCATTTTTTAATGGCCAGCGAATCAAGTTTTTAAGTTCTTGCAAGTATCACACCTTTTAGTTTCCCATTTTGGTACTGGGGCATGGAACAGTTCCCTAATGTCTTCCTTATTCCCATATGTAGAGTCCATCCCTATATCTCATATTATTTCTTATTCATATAAATTTCTCCTCAAGAAAATTGCTGTTTTGGAAGGTCAACGGTTTTATTGGTGAGACAACATTTTAAATCTGAACCCTCCTCGGAGGAATTAGTCCAGAATCTGGAAACACCTATATAAATACATTAAGTGGGAAAAGTACAGACTTACTCAGTTCTACATTAACCAAAATTTTTATTATACACCATTTAAGATGCATCAAATATGGGCTTTATCATCTAGTAAGTGCCCAAAATGCCAAGAAGATTCTGTTGACTTATTCCACATGTTATGCTCCTGTAAGAATATCCAATCTTTTTGGATGGATATATGAAATCGTCTCAATCCCTTACTTACGCTAGCTGATAGCTTTAGTCCTGAAATATGCATTTTGGGCGTTTTCAAGCAGGTTCCATGGTCGCAGCAGAGAACCCATATTGCTTTAATCTCTATCTGCGCCAAGAAAGTAATATTAAGGCACTGGTTAGATTCATCTACACCACCTTACCTAGAGTGCTTCAAGGAACTCATGTTCACTTTACAATCAGAGCACACAATTGCTGGAACCAATAATAGATTGGATAGTTATAAGAACAGATGGGAGACACTACATACTCTCATATCAGTACAATAAATTCCACTATCACATAATCTGTACCAATGTGCTAAGCGAAGGATGTATCCATTGGGTTTCAGCCTGAAGCCGGTACTGTCATATTTATATTCCTCTCAACAGTTCTTTTCAAGATCATGTGGCAGATGTGGGGGGATGAAAAGCGGAAGGGGGTGGCAGGCAACTTAACTGTATTTCATGTAATTGTATACTACTAGTTGTACTTTCTCTAATAACATGTTAAGCTGTCTGCTTGGAATGTATGGTTATTAAAAAAATAAAAGAAACAAAGTATACTAAATAAAAAATTAAAAAATAAAGGAAAGATGGCTGCCAACTACAGCAGGCACACTGTAGAATACTTAAAGCAGTTGTGCGGTGACAGTGGAGTCCCATTCGAGGTGACAGCCAAAAATCAGACCCTCATAGAGGCCCTGTTGGTAGCAGATACCCAGAGCAGTGAGTCACTGACCGTGACTGAAAAGGACCAAACCTCGAGTGTGGCAGGGCTAGCGGCCAGTGCTGTGTCCAGGTCTGATGAGGAGGACAGCAGGGCCACTGTCAGTGAAGAGCCACAGCAGCAGGGGATGGTCACCAGTATTCTGAATCCAGAAGAACTCAGGCTGCAAATTGAGTTGCACAGGATGGAGCAGGAGTTCCAGAAAGATAGGGAGCAAGAGAGCTGAGAGGCAGACCGGCAACAGAGGGAGGCAGACCATAAGGAGCATGAGCACCAGCGAGCTGCAGAGGAGAAGAGAGAGGAGTGCCAGTGGCAACACGAACTGAAGAAGCTATGACTCCAACCAGCAGCACCAGAGCAGGTAAGTGGCTTGGGTTTAACTGGGACTGCAGGACTGGGTTACAAATTGAACTCCAAATTAATAGCCGAGTTTAAAGAGGGGGAGGATATGGATGCCTTTTAAATTCTTTTGACAAAGTCTGTATTCAGGCTAAAATTCCAAGAGCATCCTGGAGCTTCCAGCTATCCTCGCTACTTACCGGGAAAGCTCGGGATGCATTGGGTCAAATGGACAATAAGGACAGTAATAATTACAGCAAACTAAAAGCTGCACTGTTAAAAAAGTTTGAATTAACTGCTGAATCATACAGAGCTAAATTCGGTAAGCTCAGGAGAAGCCCTGATATGAGCTATGAGGAGCTAGCCATGAAACAACGTCAGTTTTTAAAACGTTGGTGGGAAGGAATTGAGGCAAACTCAATTGATAAATTTGAAAATGTGATTTTATTAGAACAGTTTTATTGGGTATGCCCAGCAGAGCTAAAAACCTGGCTAGAGGACCGAGATCCAAAAACAGTGCAAGAGGCTGCTGAACTCTTGGACCGCTATGCCAAGAGCAGACCTGCTCCGAGAGCGAATGGGGCGGTCGTGGCAGCGCAGAAAGGGAAAAGCGCGCCTTCAGGGCAGCTAAAACCCTCACTAGATCCACCAAAAACAGTTAGCCCCATGTTTCAGAGAAAATATTTCTATAAGAGAAGAACTGATTGCTGGTTGTGTAAGGAAACTGGGTATGTTGCCAGACAGTGTCCCAAAAAGGAGAGCCATAATACACAACCGGGTGCTAGAAAAGAAGTGGGTTGTTTGTGTATCCCTGGAAGCATGCCAGTGAACATGAGGGAACACATGCACCCAGTCATGGTGAATGGTGTACAGATGCAGGGGTTAAGGGACACAGGGGCATCCCTGACATTGGTAAAGGGGGATCTGGTACAGCCTGGTCAGCTTATACCCAATAAATATGTCACTGTACAGGACTTTGCGGGCAGGGAGAAAACATTGCCCCTCGCTAGTGTTCTCCTAGACTGAGGTGAAACAGGGGGAACTGTGCAACAGGTGGCTGCAGCCAAAACATTAGCAGTGGATGTGATCCTGGGTAACAATCTCCAGCAGGAGATGGCATGTGCAGTTACCTGTAGCCAAGCGGCAAGGGAAAACTGTAGCTCCCTGAACCCCACAGAAACCAGTGTGGAAACCACTGAGAGGCTGGTTCCCCAGCCTATGTCTCCAGCTGGGGAGACTGATAAAAAGGGAGTAGAAATTTCCCCAGTAGCAAGTAACCACAGAGCTACAGAGGGTTACTTCGAAGAGGGAGGGGTAACCCCTTGTCAGAGGGTTGGGATTGATAGTGATCCTGAAGGTCCTGATGCTAGTGCTAGGGACAGTAGAATAGCAACTGAAGGAGACCTGTCCCATGCCTTGGGACTGTGTGAGGGGTTTGCAGCTGCTCAGAGGAGTAACCCTAGTTTAGAGAAGCAGAAGGCTTGGGCAGACTCTGACTGAACACAGGTAGATGATGGCAGACATAAGGTTTATTTGGAAAATAAACTTATGTATACTCAGGCAGTACAGACAGAGGGAGGGATGCTAGGCAGGCAGCTTGTTGTTCCCCAGGGGTATCGTGAGCAGTTGCTCAAAATTGCACATGATATTCCCTTGTCTGATCATCTGGGAATTGTGCGCACAACGCAGTGGTTGGCCCCGAATTTCTACTGGCCTAACTTCACCCAGCAGGTGAAGGAGTATTGCAGGTCTTGTCACTGGTGCCAAAAAATAGGGAAGGCGGGCAAGAAAACCAATGCCGCCCTGATTCCATTGCCAATAGTGGAGGAGCCATTCCAGTGGGTGGCAATGGATATTGTGGGGCCTTTAAATACCCCCAGCTCCTCAGGGAAGAGATTCATCCTGACTGTGGTGGATTATGCCACCCAGTACCCAGAGGCAGTCACCCTATCCTCTCTGAGGACAGACAAAGTGGCAGATGCCTTACTTGGGATTTTCTCCCATGCTGGGTTTCCACAGGAGGTAATCACCGATCGAGGGGGTTCCTTCATGTCAGACCTGATGAAATGTTTATGGGAGAAGTGTGGGGTGGTGCAGAGATGCATAACACTGTATCACCAACAAGCCAGTGGAATTGTGGAACGATTCAATGGTACCCTAAAGTCAATGCTCCGGGCGCTTGCTGAACAGCATGGGAGGGACTGGGAGAAATACCTTCCCCACCTGTTGTTTGCATACAGGGAGGTGCCCCAAGAGTCGACAGGATTTTCCCCCTTTGAACTCTTATATGGACGCCGGTTACATGGGCCCCTAGACCTGATCCGGGAGGACTGGGAAGGCAAGCATGCCACCCAGGGAACTCCCATTGTGGATTACATCCTTAGGTTTAGGGAAAGGCTGAAGGAGCTTATGGGGACAGCCCAGAGCAACCTGGAAGCTGCCCAACAGAAACAAAAAGTGCGGTACAACCGCAGAGCCAGAGCTCGCTTGTATATGGTGGGTCAGGAAGTCATGGTCCTTATTCCGATCCAGAAAGACAAGCTGCAGGCTGAGTGGGCAGGCCTGTACAAATTGGTTAGGAAGGTAAATGACGTGAACTACATTGTGGAGTTACCTGACTGTAGACAGACAGGAAGGATGTACCATGTCAACATGATGAAGCCATATGCAAATAGGGCTGACATGGTGTTTGCAGTGTGTAGTCATAGGGAGAGGACGGATAAAGGAGACCCCCCTTCTGGACTTGCTGGAAGAGAATAAACGGGAGTCCTCTATGGAGGCAGTAAAATTGTCTCCCCAGCTGACCCTAGGCCAGATCCAGGAAGTAAGGGAGGTTTTATCAGACTTTGCCCCTTGTTTAACGCCAAGTGTGGACTAACCCCCTTAGTGACACATGATGTGGAGACAGGGACACAGACGCCCATATGGCGGACAGCATATCGGGGTGTCAGAGGCTGTCCAAAAGGACATTAGGAAGGAAGTGGAGGAGATGCTGGATTTAGGAGTAATTCAGAGATCCCATAGTCCCTGGGCTTCACCCATAGTCCTTGTACCCAAGCCAGATGGCTCGACTTGTTTCTGTGTAGACTATCATGGACTGAATGCAGTCACAAAGTCAGATGCCCACCCGATGCCCTGGACAGATGAACTCCTGGACAAGTTGGTAGGGGTGACCTACTTTACGACCACTGACCTGACAAAAGGGTATTGGCAGGTAGAGTTGTCGGACACAGCTAGGGAGAGGTCGGCCTTCATCACTCCGATAGGCTTATTTGAGTTTAAAGTAATGCCTTTCAGAATGAAGAACATCCCAGCCACTTTCCAAAGGATGGTGAACCAGGTGTTAAATGGTGCTGAGGAGTACGCTGTGGTGTACCTGGATGACATTGCCATCTTTAGTACCAGCTGGGAGGAACACCTATCCCACCTTCGGGAAGTGCTGGGCAGAATACAGAGGGCCGGGCTCACTGTTAAAGCAGAGAAGTGCCAGGTGGCCATGGGAGAGGTGGCATACTTCAGGCATGTGGTAGGCCAGGGACAGCTCCATCCTAACCAAATAAAAATAGAGGTAATCCAGGCATGACCCAGACCAGAAACTCAGAAGCAGGTCAGGAGTTTTCTCGGGACAGCAGGGTACTATAGAAAATTTGTACCCAATTACAGTGCCCGGGCTGTTCCCCTATCTGACCTGACAAAGAAAAGGATGCCCAAGAAAATTAACTGGGGCCCAGCCTGTAAGGAAGCCTTTTCCAAACTAAAGGAGGCACTGTGCAGTGCTCCTGTTTTGACAAGTTCTGACTATAGCAACCCTTTTATAGTTCAGACTGACGCCTCAGACATCGGTATTGGGGCAGTACTGAGTCAGACATCCAACCAGGGGAGGGATCACCCAATAGCCTACCTGAGTAAAAAGTTACTTCCCAGGGAGCAGGCATACTCCACGGTGGAAAAGGAGTGTCTGACCATAGTGTGGGCCCTAAAGAAATTGGAGCCATACTTGTATGAACAGCATTTTGTGGTGCAGACTGACCACAACCCCTTGGTTTGGCTGACACAGATGGGGAAAAGCAATGGTCAATTGCTAAGATGGAGTCTTGCTTTGCAAGGATATGACATGACCATTCTACATAGGGCTGGAGCCACCAATCAGAACTCAGATGGGCTGTCTCGTGTGTATGAGGAGTGAACTGATTTGGGAAGCTCATCCCATGCAGGGGATAGACCCCCCAAATTCAGTCTAGGTGGGGAGGATTGTGGCACGTGGACAGCTGGTTCTAATTTCAATATGATATTTTTTCTGCAATATAAAATATGTAAGGGAGTGTCTGTCAAGAGAAAATGCGGTCTTGCGAAACTGACACATCAAAACCCCACAGGGATAAGTTCAAAGGACAGGATGTAGCCTAAGCTGCAGATATCTGAAATGCAATTAACTTGTCAATTTGCCTTGAAGACAGGAACCAATATATCCATTTTATAATGCCATCAGGGAAATCCTTTGATTTGCACTAGGAGTCATGTGGAAAAGGGGCATATGCATGTGTTTTGGGTGTCTTCCCAGTGAATTACATCAAAGAGACTTTGATGTCTGGGTGAAGCAGGTCCCAGACTAAATTAGGAAGTCCAATATGCATTTGCTTGGTGTGTCCAGTGAATTACATCAAAGAGACTTTTGATGTCAGTGTGAAGCAGATCACAGGCTGGTTTTGACAGGTTACATGAAGAGAGGTGATTCATTATGTCACCTATTATTTTTTAAATGTCTTAGTAGGACATCCTGTGTTATAAAATATAAATTTTAATACACCAAGTCGGAGTTAGGTGAGCTCAGAGAGAAGGCCGGCTCAAGACTGCTTTTAAATATACTGAGCAGACCTTACAGAGAGAATTATTTTCCTGACTGAGAAAAGAGGAACAACAAAGCACTGAAAGATTAAGAAGTAAGGAGATCTTAAATAAGACTAGTCTGAGTGTATGTATTGTAGGAATTTGAACTTTTAAACCTGTTTTGTTTTTTAAGACTGTATGTGTTGGGATATCTTGTTCTGTATTTTACTGTTTTCATATTTTATCTATTTTAAAGTAAGGATATATATTTTAAAAACAGAAACTGCCTGGTGTGCCTTGAAACTTCTTTTTATATAAGTGAAGCTTAGATGGTTATAATTGACACTGTGCATGTGCTTATTGTGATACCAAACTGGGAAACAGATAAGAGTTCTCTAAGTCATGCATACAGTTCTAAGGGTTCATTTTGAAATACCTGGTTAGGTGCCCGTAGGCAAAGATATCTGGCTCCCCAAAGACAGAATTATCTGAGCCTGATAATTGGGTACACTAACAAGAGGTTATCAGTTTGAATCCCTCCAGAACTTGGGACAAAGGTGACTCAAACCCACAAAACAGATAAGAGGGTTACCTTGTTCTATTCACAATTCTACACACAGAGGTTGGCACTTTGGGAGTAGAGGGCTGACCTGCTGAGTGGGTTTGTGACACACTGTACCGGTGCCACCTACTGTGTGTGTGTGTGTGTGTGTGTGTGTGTGTGTTGTGGGGGCTGTGAGTGTACACAGTGTTGTGGCCTGCTGTGTAGGTGCATCAGGCATGTGCACACAGGCACAGTACTGCACTGCTGTGGCATGGTCACACATGCATACACCATGACTGTGGCCCTGTATGTGCACACTGGGCCACATCTGGCTGCTGCATTGCATTCACTGGGTCATGCTATGTCCCGGGGGTGATTAGGCCCACGTGGTTGTCATGTGCCACAAGCTGTCGTGTTGTGTGCAGTGTTCTGGCTGTCACACACACACACACACACACACACACACACACACAAGCCTCCACACAACAACACACGTTCAATCACAGTGCATGACATGCTCTGACCAATGAATGTCCACATTCCCTCATAGGTGCCTCGGAGGGACATGCACGGCTGCGGTACTACAAGTTCTCCACTGAAGAGTTGAAGGCCCTTGTACATGGCTATGTGTCAAGGATGGAGGCCATGTGGCACCATAAGAACACAAACACCATTGCCAGGCTGATGTGGGACCAGATCACAGAAGAGGTCTACACCGTAGGAGGCTGTGGACAAACTATGGAAGCTGTGCGGTAGTGTTGGTATGGCCTGCAGCATTAGACAAAGGAGGATGAGGCACGCCGCCTAAGGGAACTGTAAGCCACAGGTGGTGGCCCAAGACATGCAGCACTGATAACAGTGGACCCCATCATGGAGGCGGTAGCATCGACCATATCCACTGTAGACGCGGCTGGTGTTAAGGGTGGTGGCTGCGAGACCCCACTGAATCTACACTATGCATGTGTTACAATCTGGTGTGTGCGTATACAGTGCGGGCATGCCTGCTGCCATGTGTGCCACTGTGTGCACGTACTGTCATCCACATTATGGTGGTGGGTATCACATGTACTGTGTGCATGGTGGACTCTGCACTATGGGATACACATATATGTCTGTTCATGCATGAAACCTGGCTGTGTGTGTGTGTGTTGGGTATGCACAATGGGGTGGGACTGCATGGTGTGTCACTGGTGGCACTACAGCCTATTGCGTGCTGTTGCACTGGTGTGGGAGTGCCTGGTGCTGTCCCTGCCACTCACAATACATGTTTTGCTCTACAGCTCAAAGTGCTGGACCCACAGAAGAGGAGCATGCTGAGAAGGATGGCCATCAATAGCAGGAATCTGGATGACATGGCCACAGGCAATGGCTGGGGCTGTCACCAAGGCTGCCAGGACTGCAGCAGCCAATGCTCTTCAGGATGTGGTTGCCGAGGAAGAGGTGGAGGGGGATGAGGGAGAGGATGATGAGACAAACATCTCCAGCATGGACCACATGGGCATATTGGCCATGGGGGGGTTTACCATTGGATAGTGTGTATGAAGCTGAGGACATGGCAGGGCCAGACAGCTGTGGCCACACAGCTGCTGCAGATGCATCACCAACACGGCAGCCGGTGCCCCTGCTGCTGCCAGGGTTACCCCTGTTGTGTTCCCCCGGCCTGGCCCTATCGGCTCAGAAAGTACCACCATAAACATAATGGCAGGTGTTGTCTGTGACAGGTCCGCAGCAACACACACATGCCAGACCACATGACCGCCACTTGTGGGATATCCTATGACTGGCCAGGTGGATTGCAAACATGATCTGCATGGTGCAGCAGACACTGCAGTGGGGCCGTGGGCTGCCACACAGTCCGTCTGCCAGCCATGCATCACAGGCTGCCCCAGCCACCCCTACCCACTGTCCCATGTGACCTTGCACCCCAGGGGCCCAGTGGGCCCTGACCCTCCTTTGCTCCTCCATTCTGTGGTTGTATCTCAGACCGCTGCACAGCAGAAGCTGCATGCCTTTCAGCAGCAGCTGTCTCTGCTCCGGGAGACCATGAATACAGGCCTATTGTGTGGGGAGCAGTGTGCTGAGGAGCGCCATGCTCATAACCACAACACCCTCCATGAGGTGTTTGGAGAGCTCATTGGGGCTGTACAGGAGCTCACAGCTGCTGTTCTTCCTGGTGGTTTTGCAGGGTAGCGGCGCAACACTGCCCTACAATGTCAAAGGGCCACTAGTGCATCCCGGCATGCTTCCACTGCACATTTGGGATGCTCTGGCTCAGCCAGCACCACTGCATCCCACTCACCCACGGGATTGTCATGGAGCACTGGGTGCAGGTCATCGGACACACCAAGCCCACGCCATGGCCACGGTCACCCCAGGGCGATGGCCTCCCCATTGTCCACATCCAGTGTCTCCTCTGCCCAAAGTACACTCCCCTTGCAGGTGCGCAGTCGTGATCTTGTCTGTTTCCATTGTGGCTGATTGTACTGCTGACATGTGAGTGCCACAGCATCCTGCATCCCTCACCCATCCACACATGCACATGCACCTCCATACCAAGTCACACATCCCACATCATTCCCACTGTCACATGTGTGACTTGCTTGTAGTGTGCTATACTGATACACCTGTCACCACTGTATGTCCTGTATATTCACATATTATCACATGCTTGTTGTCCATGTTGTGTTCACTCACCTGCCCATCTGTGTTAGAGTTGCAATAATGTTGTGGTGCTTCTGGGATCTCCTGGTCATCTGAGGGTCTCACCATTCAAGTTGCTCTACTATCCCCCTGACCCCTGGATCACTGTCTGAGTGTTTCTCAGGTTCTGGTGCACATATTCCATGGTTCAGTGCCATGTTGTGCAACATACAACAGGCAAGGAATATGCAGCATACCTTCTGAGGGATGTACTGTAGGGCACTGCCAGACCTGTCTGGGCAACGAAATCTCATTTTGAGCATTCCAAAGACCTGCTCTGTTATATTCCATGTTATGGTGTGTGCCTCATTGTACCATTCCTTGGCCAATGTTGCAGGCCGTGTGATGGGTGTCAGAGAAGCCAGAGTCTCAGGGTATAAGCACTGTCCCCTCTGGAAACCCTAGCCACATCTCGGCACGTGTGTACTATACCGATCAACTAGCTTGCTACACAGCCGTCTGTCAGGGCTGTCCTGCCTTCCTCTGCACACCCCACACTCTACACACCATGTCTATTATTCCAGAGCACTATCCTGCCATTGGATGGGGTCTTGGGTGTTGCTGTGGGTACTCACCGACAGGGTATCTTCTGGGGTATTACACCTGCTTCAAATTCCTGGCACTGCCGTGACCTGTGCCAGATGAGGGTGTCGTGAGCATTGCTGGGGAACTTGGCAAAGACATTGAATATGCACCCCATTGTATCGCACACCATCTGGCAATTGACAGAGTGGTAGCACTTCCTGTTGATGTAGATATCCCAATCATCACCAGGTGGTGCATGGATGGCAATGTAGGTGCAGTCAATGGCACCGAGTACAGCTGGAAGGTGCACAACCTGATAGAAATGCTGATTTGTCTCTCTGTGCTCCTGTGCAATGCTGGGGAATACAATGAATTCACCAGCATGTCACACAAATGCATCCATGAACTGGGTCAGGAGGCAGGAGGTGGCCAACTGTGACATACCGATGGTATCACCTACTGGGATCTGGAATGTCCCAGTGGCGAGAAAGCCCATTGCAGCCATCACCTCCTGCTTGACTGACATGGCCTGGCTGCAGTAGTTGTTAGGTTGCAGTTACTCATGCAGCAACTCACACAGCTGCCTCAGCATGACCCTGTTCATTCTGTACCAACCCACAAGGTGGTCATCTGACAGGGTCTCTAATGATACCCTGGGCTGATACCTCATGTGTGCAGCATATCTTCTCCTTGGCCTACGGTGAGGCTCAGGGTAGGCCTGTTCTCTCTCTTCCTCCACGACAACATCTGCCATCAGGTACACCAGCACTGCATCAGTAGCGACCACCATCTTTGCTCCTGCTGTGTCCATGACCCCCCTCCGTGTTTTGCACTGAGTTTAGACTGCCTTTTTATAGGCGGTAACTAGTGCCACACTATGTGTGGGGTAAGGGCACCTTGCGCCACGCTACAGCTTTGAATATGGCATTGCACCTGTATGAATGGTCCTGCCCCTCACTTTGCACCATTCATACACTATCTTGCTCCGCTGGTGCTAATGGGTTGTGCCAGTGCTATTTGGCCTTTTGAATAATACATTCTAGCACTATTCTGGTGCAATCCCAGGCACAATCGATTTGCACCCAGTGCAAAGCTATGAATTTCTGGCCCCTGGTTTTCTAGTCTCAATCTCTCTATGAAGAAAGTTGGACTTGTAGACAAAAGATCTGCATTGGCTGTACTGTATCCAAAAAAATAGACTGAACTGGTCATACAGAGGGTCAGGAATGTACTGGCTCAGGAAGATTTTGGCAAGCTGGCTTCTTATGAATTTTTGAAATACTGTACTGTTTCAAAAAATAGTTGGGGACTTGAACAATGTTTATAGATGTGTGAAAAATGGTATCATAGGAAGGCCCTACTGCCTTTTCAGGTTAAACCTGATAAAGTAATTTCAGTTTAGCTTTGCAAATAACTCTGTGTATACTCAGAGTAGGATATGATCATGAAAACTGTTTAATCTAACAATAATAAACCAAGCTCTGTTAGAATGTCCTGTGAAGGGGTAACAATGGTAGAAGCAGACACACAGAAGTTATGTTTAACACATGAAATTCCATATGCCATCAAGGTAGATGATAATTCAGGATACAAAAATAAATAGAATAATAGCTGAGTGTGTATTACAAGGGAGTAATAACATCCCTTCCCCTTGGAGCACCTCTGGACACCTTCAGCTCTCTCTAACCACACAAGTAAAGGCCTAGCTGAGCAAATAGCTCTGCCCCAGCAGAGTGGGCTCACAGAACCACAGGCCATTTCTAAAATTGGTGCAAACCAAGACTGTATCTTTTATGCCTTTAAAGTACTACCATTAATAACACAGTTTAGAGTACCCAAATCCATTAAATGTCAGCGTACTATGTCAGACAGAATTATTTTTAACAGCATTTCTGCCTAATTTGATGAGTTTCTACCAAGTTACTGCCTACTCTGAATTGCATTTATTCAATTCTGTACAACTGATATCTAGCCGAATGTGTTACAGTGTTAATCTCTACCGTTGCCTTAAAGGACAAGTAAACAAGCTGTTTACACATTTTGTTTTTTAAAAAATTACCCCATGGGCTTGTAAAGGAGAGGCTGTTGTTTACATTAATACTTCAAACTGCATTTATTAAAGCAGGAGAAATGTCATTTCATAGCATTTGAAAATTTTAAACACAGTCTCTCCTGATTCAAAAATCCTGCTTTGAGAATCCTAAAATTGCTGCCTTGATGATGTCAATGAAGTGAGAGATGGCAGCTGTGTAGATGTATTCTTGCTCCACTAACTGTATTCAAATGCAAATAACTTTAAAATGAAAAATGATTGCATGATACTTTGAGCACGAAAGTTGTTCAGCATAAATATAGCTACAAAATCAGAGGTGTTTCATTTATAGATAATAATTTACAGATAGATAGAATTGGGCAGATTAGGTGGGCCAAGCAGTCCTTATCTGCCGTCAAATTCTATGTTTCTATGATACCTTTTAGGTTTTGTTTTACATTAGCAAAAAGAGCAGCAGAAAATTCAATTTTTGTCACTTTGGCAACAAACAAATGCAAATAGCTTTAAAATAAAAAATGATAGCGTAGTACTGTGAGCACGACAGTTGTTCGGCACAAACATATCTATGAAATGAGTGGTGTTTCATTTATATATACCTTTTAGGTTTTTTATAATTAGCAAAAAACAGCTGAAAATTAAATTTTCTTTTTCACGTTTTCAACAAACAAATGCAAAAAACTTTAAAACAAAAAAAATTATTGCATGGTACTGTGAGCACAAAAGTTGTTCAGCACAAAGTTATCTACAAAATTATTGGTGTTTCATTTATAGATACCTTTGAGTTATTTTATAATTAACAAAAACAACAGAAAAAAATCAGTTTTCTTTTTTCACTTTTTGCAACAAACAAATGCAAATACCTTTAAAACAA
Organism: Neoceratodus forsteri; assembly: GCA_016271365.2. Classification (NCBI taxonomy): domain Eukaryota; kingdom Metazoa; phylum Chordata; order Ceratodontiformes; family Ceratodontidae; genus Neoceratodus; species Neoceratodus forsteri. The sequence continues at coordinate 756,856,653 of CM057455.1, read as the reverse complement.
AATATGATAGCATGGTACTTCGAGCATAATAGTTGTGCAGCACAAAGATATCTGCCAAATGAGTGGTGTTTTATTTATAGTTACATTTTAGATTTTTACATAATCAACAAAAAATGGCAGGAAAATAAATGTTTCCCTCTTTTTGCAGGTACTATATGGCATAAATGGAATATTCTACCTCCCTACTGGAAATACTGTTGTTATTTTTTGTTCTTGTGCCTTTCTCAATCAACAAAACTGCGATTTGCTTTTCAAAAAGCTCCCGCCTCCTACCTTTTGAATGGGGAGAGGGGTGCAAAACTGTTGTACGCTTAATGGGCCAGATTTTGAACAATATTTCCAGTAGGAAGGTAGCATATTCCATTTATGCTGTACCTCCAAAAAAGTGAAAAACAAATTGAATTTCCTGCCATTTTTTACTGATTATAAAAAAATCTAAAAGGTATCTATAAATGAAACACTACTCATGTGGTAGATATTTTTGTGCGGAATAACTTTTGTACTCAAACTACCATGCTATCATATTTAATTTTAAAGCTATTTGTATTTGTTTCTTGCAAAAAGCGAAAAAGAACATGGAATTTTCTGCAGTTTTTGCTAATTAAAAAAAAATGTATCTGTAAATGAAACACCACTCATTTTGCTGCCAAGTGACAAAAAATGAATTTTCAGCCGTTTTTTGCCAATTATAAAAAACTAAGCGGTACCTATAAAGGAAACACCACTCATTCCGTAGATATTTTTGTGCTGAACAACTTTTATGCTCACAGTACGATGCTATCATTTTTTGTTTTAAAGTTATTTACATTTGTTTGTTGCCAAAACAACAAAAAACTGAATTTTCTGCTGCTTTTTTTGCTAATTAAAAAAAAACTAAACGGTATCTATAAATGAAACACCTCTCATTGTGTAGATATTTTTGTGTTGAACAGCTTTTGTGCTCAAAGTACCATGCTATCATTTTTCATTTTAAAGTTATTCGCATTTAAATACAGTTAGTGGAGCTAGAATACATCTACACAGCTGGCATCTCTCACTTCATTGACATCACCAAGACAGTTATTTTAGGATTTTCAAAGCAGGATTTTTGAATTAGGAGAGGCTGTGTTCAAAATGTTCAAATGCTGTAAAACTGCAAGTCTCCTACTTTAATAAATGCAGCTTCAGTATAAATGTAAACAACTGCCTTTCCTTTATAAGCACAAGGAGTCATTTAAAAAAAAAATTGTAAAAAGCTTGTTTGCTTGTCCCAAATTGATACACAAGCTTACAGCTTTAGTCTTTGTTGTATAGCCTTAAATCACTACTTGTTACTGCCTCAGCTGTACTTGCTCTGTCTCCTTCATTTTGTTTAGCTTACTCCATACCTTCTCTCCAACACTCAGCTCCCCCTCAGCCCCCTCTTGCTTGGCCCCCTCCCAGCCCTCAAATATACTTACTTGTCCCTTTATTTTTTCAGAAGCCTGCTGCAGCTCGTTCTGATGTGTGGGCTAGATAGATTCACCCTCCGCTCCCCTCAGAACACTTCTGGAAGCCCCCAGTGCTCTCTAGCCACACAGGTAAAGGCCCAGCTGACCGAACAACTCTGCTACAGCAGAGCGGGCTACCAGCACCACAGGCCATTTTAGCATCACCCTCCCACCCAGAGGTGTGCCTAATTCTATCTGTGATGTTAACAGTGCAGAACCCATCAGCCCACTTTTCTACCCCTCTCTCACAACATGAGTTGAACTGCTCATCCAGTTAGCCTCCCACCCCCATCCCCTCCATGGCACATTCCATACAACTCACATTCTGGGCTGTCCTCTGCTTTTCTGCCAGTCTGCCCTTCCATCCTGTGCCACCCCCCCATATAGATCTTAATGTAAGCTATTTTTAACAGTAACTTCAAGCGCCCAACCTTGATCCCCTAATTATAACAAGATCCTAGTTTCTATCACAGTCACTTTCTGCACTGCTATTTTTTGCCCTATGTGGCAATGACTTTGGATATCACTCAGCCTCACAGTAGCTGTTAATCTAGATTTCCTACCACCAAACTATTCTCCACTGCAGCTATTCTTTCCTCCCCTCTCCCTGTACACAGTTCTTTTTCTCCTTCCCCCGCCCCAGACTTGCATAGGTTTTCTCCTCCTCCTCTGCCTCTTTACACCCAGCAGGGTTTTTATTGCATCTCAGACAGTGCTTGCGCTCATTTCACTTGATTCTCAAATTACTTATCTCCCTCCACGCCACCTAACGCATCCTGCCATGACTCTCCTTCTGCCAGTCCTACTCTCATCTCTTTCTCCCCCTTATCTCACTCCATTTTCTCCCTACTCCACTAAAATCTCCCCCTCTAATCCCACACTCATCTCAGTGCTCCCCTCCCATGTCAGCCTCTACCTCCCTTCCCTCATCAGCCTCTCCCAATTTAATTCCTTCCCTGCTGCCCACATCTCCACACCCTTTCCCTCTTTCCTCAACACCCTTATAGTGGCTGTTCTTCTCCCTCACCCAGGCCTCATTGCCTCCTGTTCTCTCAACCTCGATCACCTTACGTTCCCTCTCCTGAACATGCCTTTCTATTCCCCTACCCCTAAACAGAAGTCCATAAAAGTAAAGCACTACTTTCTCATCCCTCTCCTTCTACTTATTCTCTCTGGTGACATCCTCTCCAACCCTGGCCCCCTCTCTCACTTACTCCAAGATCCTTCCAAAGGCCTTAAAATCTGTTACTTAAATGCCAGAAGCCTTCTCCCAAAGATAGACTCTGTCCAAGTATGGGTCACGCAATACTCCCCTGACATCCTATGCATTACAGAAACCTGGCTCTTGTCACACATTCCTGAATCTCAGGTATCCATCTCAAACTACAGATTGTTCTGCCAAGACTGTGGTAAAAGAGGAGGTGGTGTGGCAATCTATGCTTGGTCCAGCCTACCATATCAAGCCTCCTTCAACGAGTCTAGTCCCTGTTCCCATGAATGTCTGACAGTCATCCTAAATTTTCCATCCTCCTTCCACCTCTCCATTGTCATGCTTTATGCCTCCCCCAAACTCATCCCCTCCTTACTCATAGAGTTAGTTACCTCCCTACTTGCAAATGCTTTGTTTACTGAGCTGCTTGTACTGGGTGAGTTCAGTTTAAACTGGATCTCACCTTCACTCAAGCCTTTCACTGAGCAAACTGAATCCCTAAACTTGACTCAGCTAATCCTAGAGCCTACCCACCCTAACCCAGTCACTCAGAACCACTCACTCCTTGACTAAATTCTTTCCATGCACTCTCACAAGATAAATGCTGCTGGCACCCTCCCTGACATTTCTAGTGATCATCAAATCACCTTCTGCATTCACAAACTTCATACTCTCCATGCAACCCAATCTATAGATGGGTTCACTCCCTCAGATCCCTTTACCCTGAAGTCCTCCTACATGATCTCCACCCCATAGAATGGTCCCTAATGTACTCAGCTCTGGACATAGATGCCACTCTGTCAATTTCCACACATTTCCTCCTAGACATCTGGAACCATCATACAGAGGTGCAGAGTAAAACATCACCATCCACCCTGGTCTTGGCAGATATCCTACACCTATGCAAGTCTCATGACTAAGTCTGGGCCTGACTCAAAGCCTCTTATACTCCCTCTGACTAGAAGCCTGAGAAACACCTGCACCAAGGCCATAAGGTCTGCCAAAGCTGCATACTTCCGCTCCCAGCTTCACTTAAACCAGAAGTCTCCTGCAAATTTCTGGAACACAATACAGGTGAGTAGGTGGTGACCTCGCCCCACCCCCACATCCATTCTGGAGTTCCCCAAGAATCAGTCCTGGGGCTGTTACTCTTTTCAATATTTCTAAATGATCTCCAGTCAGCCTGCACCACTTCAAATATACAGATGTACACAGACGATATCATTCTTTATGCCCCAGGTCCTTCCGCTCCTGATATTCAGTCTCTACTCCAAGCCAACTTTCACTCAGTCCTAAAATGGTTTCAGGACAACCACCTCAAAGCAAATGTTAGAAAAACAGTTTTAATGACCTTTGGTTCCCCTCACAAACTAAGAAATCTATTTTCCCCACCCAAATTCTCCACCTTGGATCGCGCCCAACTCATAGAAGTCCCCTACTACAAATACTTGGGAGTCTGGCTTGACTGCCATCTGGATTACTCCAAACACATCAATCACATCCACTCTAAGCTCTGTCCCAGGCTAGGGGCTTTATATCAGAACAAAGACTCCTTCCCCCGGCATGCTCACCTCACTCTCCTCACCAGAATGATTCTACTTTCCTTCGACTATGTGGACATCATCAATGGTACTGTCCCAGCCTCCGCTCTGGCTAGGCTTGACTCCCTATACAATGGCTTCTGTTGCTTTGCTTTAAACGCTCCTCCCCACACCCATCACAGCACTCCATATTCCTCTCTCTCCCTCTCCTTATTTCACTGTCATCGCAAGCTGCACTCATCTCTCTTCATCTCCAAATTGTGGTTTGGTTCTCTCCCCTCTTACCTCTCCTCTCCCCTGCAGCTGAGCTCTTCTGTCTCCTCTGATCCAAGGATTGCCACATGTTCTCCCTTCCGTGACCTACAGGTATGTCTGGCACCGGCTCTGCTGCTTTCACTTTTAGGCTCCCTCTCTCTGGAATTCTCTTCTTCACCCCATTCATCTCTCCTCCTCCTCAAATGCCCTCAAAATAGCCCTCGCCGAACACTCTTCGGACACTTGCACCTGTACACGTTAGGTCCCTTACCTTCCACTCTCACCTCTGCAAACTTCCAAGTACTCACTGTTCGTCTACTCAGCACAATTGCTTGACATGTGTTGCTCTACTCCACTCTGTAGTGCACTTTAATACACTGTTGTTGTAACCAAATTGAAATTAATTATGTAACTGTAACAAAACCTAATCAACTCTTAGTGTAATTTACTTGAGAACAAAGACACTGGTGTAGGGGTAAAATACAAAACCCCAATACATATTGAGCAGACATGATAGACCAGGTGGTTTCCTTCTGCTGGCTACTTCTTATAAGTCTTATAAAATGCCCCTGAATTGTTTGCATTCCTCCCTTCACCCCATCCCCCAGGTTGCACCTGGAAATGAGCCTCAGCTCAGTGTGCCTCTCCTGGTCACCAACTTTAAATAAATAAATAAATGAGAGGTTCCCTGTTCCCAGAACCTCAAGATGGTATTACTCCCTTGTAATATACACTCAGCTATGAGTTTTTGTTTGTAATATACTGTATAGATATACCATTTTAATATGGCACTAAGGTATACAAAAAAGTTCCTGTGCTCAGAAGTGCTGTGATGCCAGCATCAGCTGTGGGGCTGGAGCAGTGGCAGTGAGAGTGAGTGTCAGGGAGGAGTAGGAAGGAGCATTAAGGATCTACCTCTAGGACTGTGCAGAAAAACCTCTATGGCAAGCATCCTCTTCTGTTTCTTCAGTCGGGGTTGTGGCAGTTTGTGGCAGCAGCAGCACTGCTAAGCTGAACTGAAGGCAGGATCAACCAGATAGTACTTTACTTGTTACAAAAAAATTATATAAAACACGACAAAACTGTCAGGGGAAGAAGTTACTCTCATGAAGTGAGAGGTGGCCACCTTGTTTTGAAAACTGTTCTGCTCTCCCACACAGCAAACATGGCCAGCTATAATGCAGGGTTCGGAAACTGATAGGTCACCTGTCTACCAACCACAGTTGGCGTAATGGCAACTAGCTGTCTAGTGTGAGGGAGTCCTGCGGTTCCGCTGTTCTGGTTCTTTGATAATACAATCATTCAGAACTTCGAACAATAGCATTACAGGCTCTGAACAGTAGTATTATCACTGAGGAATGGTAGCAGTATCAGTTTCAGGGAGTGCTACTACAGAGCATTTTTTGTATACTTTAGTGCCATACACTTTAGTGCCAGACAACATCCAGGCTCCAGACACCCAAGCTGGCAGCCCCCCACTCATAGAACTCAGAGCCCCTCCAGGCCAGACAGCATCCAGGCTCCAGTCACCCAAGCCGGCAGCCCCAGCCTCAGAGAACTCAGTCAGAGCCCTTCCTGGCCAGACAGCATCTGGGCTCCAGGTACCTGAAGCGGCAACCCTGTCACTCAGAGAATTAAGTCAGCAGAGCCCCTTCAGGCCAGATAGTATCCAGGCTCCAGACACCCAAGCCATCAGTTCTCCACTCAGAGAACTCAGTCAGGTAAAGCAGAAGCTCTCTTCAGCTCTCTTCAAGCACCATCAGTGACTTCTCTGCATCCATGTGTACAGCCAATACTGTTCTCGTAGACTGCATGTCTTGTTCTAAGCCTTGTATTTCTTTGTGGTGAAGTTATAACAGGTCTGCTCTGTTCTGTGTTAACCAGTTTTAGTACCTTTGCTCATAGCCCAGCTGTTATGTTTTGAACCCTGCAAAATTGTCAGTTTTTCTGCTGTTTCTGTCCCTGTCATTCTTTGTTGGCTCACTCCTTAATTGCTCCCTGCCCCTATCTCCTCCCATGGTGCTTTACAATTGCAATCCCTAACTACTCTCATTATCTAAAATTGCGAGACCTGTTACTCTATCAAGTGACAGTAGATCGGCAGGATCAGTTGGACAAGCGGCAATTGGTACTACCCACATCCTTGAAGCAGCTGGTACTGAGGTCCTTACACAATCACATCAAACACCTCAGTATTGACCAGACTCTTAACTTGATGTGATCTAGGTTCTACTGGCCAAAGATGGGGGCGGATGTTGAAAACTAAGTCAAAACCTGCAGTAGGTGCCTTCAGAGAAAAGCTTTGCCCCAGAAAGCCGCTCCTCTTATTAACATTTCAACCAGTGCCCCCATGGAACTGGTTTGTATAGACTTTCTGTGTCTGAAGCCTGATCAAAAGAATATTGGCAATGTACTGGTAATAACCGATCACTTTACCTGATATGCACAAGTTTTCCCAACCAAGGATCAGAAGGCCTCTACGGTGGCCGAGGTGCTAGTAGAAAAGTTCTTTGCCCATTGTGGTGTGCCCCAACGTATCCATGCTGATCAAGGAAGGGACTTTGAAAGCAGACTGATCAAAGAAATGATCTCCCTGTGGGGGGGGGTGCGAAAGTCTAGAACCACTCCTTACAACCCCAGCCGGAACGCTTTAACAGAACTCTACTGGATATGTTGGGCACTCTTCATCTTAAAGACAAGTCTAAACAGAGCCAGCAGATTAGCACCTTGATACATGCTTACAGTTGCACCAAAAGTGATGCTACTGGGTTTTCTCCCAATTGCCTCATGTTCGGGAGGGAAGCCCAGTTGCCTGTGGATGTCTGCTTTGGAGTCTCTTCAGATGGGGTCAGAGCTGAAAACTATTTACAATATGTACAGGAGCTGAAAGCTCAATTAAACCATGCATACCAACTATCTCAAATGATGACTGCCAAATGAAACCTTGCTAACAAACAGAGACATGATCGACGGGTAAAGGCTCAGGAGTTGTTGCCTGAGGATCGAGTGCTATTACGTAACTTGGGATTGCATGGCAAGCATAAAATCACCGACAGGTGGCATCATCTTCCACATGTGATAGTCAGCAATTTGGATGATTTATCTGTGTATAAAGTGCGCCCTGAGAATGACTCCAAAGCTGTCAAGACCATGCACAGAAATCACCTACTGCCCACTGGCCAAGTGATCATTAACACTGAACCATCAGTTATTGCCCCTCCTGGGCCAGTGACTCATGCTGCTGCTAAAAAAAGACAGAGTCAACCTGCCCCAGTTGTTCCAGACCTAAGGCCTTCCCCCAGCAAGCCCAAAATGATAGTGACTGTCAGTCCACCTCTGATGATAGTGAGTGTGACAATTTTTATTACCTGTCCTATGAATTGAGTTAGTTGTTTCAAGGTAACCCTGTGAATAACTGTGGGGATGAAGCTGGGCCTTCAGGACTGCATAACCCCCCAGCTTCCTCCTTAGAGCCAATGCTCCTTGAAAGTGAGGTGCAAAGTATTACGTCTGAGGTAGCAGATTCTTTGTGTCTAGTAGAACTGTTTGAATTACCCAAGGAGGAATCTGATGTGGTAAATCTCTCTGGTGACATACCAGCCCTTGAAGAACCCTATAAAAGTGTTGACAGCACCCCTCCAGTGCCACAAAGTCCAATTGTGTCAGGGAATCCTCAGGATGAGCAATCTGGGCCTTCTTCAGAAGATGATAATGAGTAAAGTATTGTGGAAACAGAATCTGCAGTGCAAGGAGCTGATAGAGTTCCCAATCTGGACATTTCAACCAGTGCAGAGGCATCCCTCACTACAGGAGAAGAAACCAGTGCCAGTGTTGACTGCCCAGAGCCTGTGCCTGTTTCCCCCAGAAAGTCTGGATAAGCTGCCAAGCCAGTGATGCGCCTTAGCTATGGCTCCTCTGGGAGGCCTGTGGATTTGCCTCTCAATGTTGCTCACAAGGGTGTTTACATTTCAAAGAGCTCACTGCCCAAACTGAGCCTGTCTTCCACTTCTAGGTTAATTGTTCTTACCTCAGAACATGGTCCCCCTGCCCCATCTAGTCCTAAGTTAGCTGATAGGAGTGGGCCCCCATCTGTATTGTTCAAAGTGCAAGAAACTGTTGCATGAATAAGTATAGTAATATCATTCATGCTTAAATCATAGTAGAATCAGTACTGAATGTATGAAAAATGCAAAGCTGTTGTCATTATGAATATAATATATGTATAGAGAATACTAAATAGGTATAGTTATGTGATAAGTTTACATTTTATGGATGCTTTAGTCATTATCCTATCTTGTGTAGTAATGTCACATATATATTGTACAGTATATTGTCTTTTTCCATGCTATTGTGGTATAGACTTGATGCAGATGCCAAGTTCTTTCCAGGCGGGGAAGGGTGTAACCTCCCCTACAAATGGGGGTTCCCAAAAAGTCTTCCTTGGGCTTGCCTAAATGGCCGCTGCCAGGCTGGCGTTATGTGTCCTGGTAAGTTAAAAGTGTCTGCATGTGAGTGCTCTGTTAGCCTCCATGCCTGTCTCTTTAAGAGCTGCTATTTTGTAGTGTACAATTAATCTGAGTAGGGGCCGAGTAGTTTCAGGCTCGAGTCCCACCCAGGCTGCAGTGTTATCATTCCATTCTGCTATCACTAATTGTGCAGAGGGAGCCCTACTAGAATCTGTGACTGTTTACTGATTATCTGCAATAATAATAATAATATTGTAGTTTGTCTGATCTGTCTTTCTTTGCAGCATTGACATTTCTGTTAATCCCCACCATCTTGGTTCTGGACTGCTAGTTTGGACCAATCAGTATCTATGGGGGCCCTAAAATGGAGTCTGTCCCCAGGGGTCTTGTGGGAGTGAATTTCTGTAGGAATTGTAGTTTTTACACTTTGGCACCTAAATGGACCTGGAGGGGGAGCTTTAGCTGTGACAGACAGATGAATCAACAAATCGAACCTTTTGGATCTTTTGGGAAAGTCCCAAGCTACCTGCAGCAGGGAGTCAGTCTGAGTTTGGAGTTTGAAGAGTGAACAGCACGAGACATTCAAGCAGTTGCTCCTACGTAGTAGCTTGGGAAATTGGTGGGAAGGCTGTGTTTGGCCTGCTTGCCCCATCTTCCCTGTGAGGGAGTTTTTCGGCATAACAGAGACACCTGACTCTATCCGAATTTGCTGTGATTGTGACCAGAATCCTGAATTGTGACAAAGTGAAATTCGCCTGGTGTGGACCAAAGATTTGCCTCGGTGCGATCGGCCTGTCAGGACTTGAGACTGCCACAGAGCATACGGTTTGCACAGAGACACTGTGAATTGCAACCGGACTGTCATTCAAACTGTGGTATTTACCTTGCTTTTACTATAAGTGTGCTGAATGCTGATAGTGGGTCGCGATTTGGTTCCCCACTGCTTGAATGTGTCAAGCTTGCTGGAAGCTGTATCCAGCACTTACCGGACTGTCTCAGAACTGTTCACCCCGGTCTGGACCTTGCCGCCTTGGCCAAAACAGCCACTCATGCCGCAGAGAAACAACCGACGAGTGACCCACCTGGGGATTCGGCTCCCTGCTCAACACCAATGAACAGGATCGGCACCATGGTGCTTCGTGTGGGCCCTGCTTCTTCTGGCAATCCAGCACTTCATCCTGAGGTCTCCATTTTGTCCATCCTGCATCCTGTATTGAGTAGCGAGAGTAAACACCAGGGTAGCTCCCCTGCAACAAAGCTCAAATCAAAGTGTGTCAACTGATTTAATTGTTGCTGTTAATCATTTTGGGACTGAGCCATCCGGCTCTGGATTACAAATTGTGGGTTAAAGTGCATGCATGTTTTCTTTCCATCACAGGGCTGAGCCAGCTGAACCAGCCCCGGTGGTAAGTGCAATAAGTGTGGGGTTAAAACTGTTGTCAGGAGTAAATTGCAATTGTGTATTCTGTGAACCATTTAGGCCACTAGAGGGAAAAGAGGGGTGTAACAGTGTCTCGGAGGGCTGTACCCAGGTCAGCTACGCTACCACTAACCCTGTCCTCTGGGTGGAGGCACCCATTTTCAGTACCCAGACCCCTCAATCTGCACTTGGTCACACAGGCAGGGGTAGTATCCCTTGGGATAGCACCACCTAGGGGTTACACTAGGTCAGATAGTTAGGATCCAGGGTCAGATAGTGATGGAGCCTAGTTAGGATCCTGGGATCCTAGGTCAGATCCATGGATCCTAGGTCAGATAGTTAGGATCCAGGGTCAGATAGCGATGGATCCTAGGTCAGAGAGTTAGGATCTGAGCTGGATCTGTTGCTAGAATCCACAGGATTCATAACATTTGTAGTATCAATACCCTGGATCCTAGAGGATAGGATCCATGATCAGATAGTACTGCTATCCTAACACAGCAACTATCTGGCCAAATGGGAGGTATCTGTTGGTATCCTAGTTTCTAGGATACTACCTGAGCAACACTACTTTGCATCCACGTGCACAGCCAATACTGCTTTCATAGATTGCATGACTTGTTCTAAGCCTTGTATTTATTTGTGGTGAAGTTACTACAGATCTGCTCTGTTCTTGTGTTAGCCAGTTTTAGTACCTCTGCTCATCGCCCAGCTGTTATGTTTTAAACCCTGCAAAATGGTCTTTTCTGCTGTTTTTCTCCCAGTCAGTCAGTCTTTGCTGGCTCTCTCCTTAATTGCTCCCTGCCCCCCCCATCTCCTCCCATAGTGCTTTACAACTGTAATCCCTAGCTGCTCTCTTTATCTCAATGACCTTTTTTTTATCTTAGAGTGTTTCCTTTCTGGTGCTGTCCTTAGTGTGAACCATACTGTATTATGGTCACTTGTGCTTAGGATTTCCCCTATTGAAACCCCTCCCACTCTGTCTCCATTTGTGAACATCAGGTCGAGTAAAGCAGAGACCCCCCAGGCCAGACAGCATCCAGGCTCCAGACACCCAAGCCAGCAGCCTCCCACTCGGAGAACTCAGTCAGGTACAGCAGAAGCTCTGTTCCCAGCATTGCTATTGCAGTGCTTTGTCCCACCCACCCTGGGAGGAGATTACATTGATAGGAATTTCTAGAGGGGTCATTTACATATCTCTCAACATTCCCATTCCCCCTTTGCTTGATGAACAGCATTCCCATTTCCCCTTTGCTTGATGAACAGCATTCCCATTCCACCTTTGCTTCATGTGTATCTCCCAGCATTCCCATTCCCCCTTTGCTTGATGAACAGCATTCCCATTCCCCCTTTGCTTGATGTACATCTCATATCATCTCATCAACAGGTGTCACCATTATACTTTGCCTCTTATACAGTCTCACCAACAAGTGTCGCCATTATACTCCCGACTCCCTGCGTTCCCTCTTGCTCCCTATACAGATTCTCCAACAGGAGTCAGTGAAACCAATTATGATCATATGTCTGTATCTGCATACTGCTGAAATTCAGAGCTGCTTAGAGGAATAGTTGCAGAATACTTTGTATAGCTGATATTTTGCAACCTTCAGAAAGGCATAACTACTAGAAGGTATAAGACACAGAGTACTACTTGAACCCACAATAAACAAGCCAACAGTGAGGAAAAATGTATAAAATCTTCAGATTTGTAAGTTGTAATAGATGCGGAGCCCTCATCGCCAGGGAGACCCTCTGGAGGGTGGGCTGCTGCCCAATATGCCGAAATCTAGAAGAGTTCAGGGGTCAGCTGGAGGCAACCTGGGGGGAAATTTTCAGGCTGCAGCACCTGCTAGCTCGGGGATCTCCCCCACCACTTCCTCTTCCTCAGATCCCCATCGGCCAACAAAGGGGGGGATGGTGGGGAGGAAGGGATGGGGAGGAAAAGAGTTGGCTGCAGCAGCAAGGTTCCGGTTGTCAACACCCTGGTGCAGAATCATTATAAGCCCCTGGCATGGGGACAATTGCTCATCTCAAAGGGGGAGGACCAAGCGTGTTAGGCGGGAGCCAAAAAGCAGCATCCCATGACAGAAAGGTCAATGAGAAAAAGAGCAAGAATAAAATATCGGTGGTAGGGGACTCTATGGTTAGGAGGTGGAGGACAAATTGGTGGGGGGGAAGCCATTCGAAGGTGTCAGTCAAGTGTCTGCCAGAAGCATCTGCTAAATGGGACACAGAAAATATAGGAAAATTAGTTGACAAGACAGGGGAATGACTGAGGATGATAATTCATGTAGGTTCAAATGACCTAGCCCATCAATCAGCTGATGAGGTCAAACAAAGTCTGGTAAAGCTGGTAGGAAGGCTGGAGTTGGGAGCATCATCCTTGGCCTTCTCAGAGGTCCTATCGGTGTGGGGGAGAGAAGAGAAGAGGGACAGAATTAGACAAGATGAGACAGCAGAACTTAATGTATGGATGAAGGAATGGTGCCAGGCAAGGAGGTACCACTTCATCAGCAACTGGGGTGACTTCTGGGAAAGCAGGCTTGTTAAGGGAGATGGTCTCCACCTGATGAGGGAGGGGGTTAGCGTGTTAGCACAAAAGCTTGACATTTACATTAATCAAATAGGATGACTAGAGCAGGGAGTTGGACAGCAGGAGGAAAGGAGCAAGAGAAGGCGTAATAGCAAATCAAGGAGAGGGGAAATAAAGGGGAACTTGGGTGGCAGTAAGACAAGAGGAGGGAGTAAGGAAGGTAGGAAGTATAGGGTCCTCAGAGAGGAAGGAGAGATAACAAGAGAAAATCCTCAGCAAGGGAGGGTGGGACAAATACAGAGGAGAGATAAAGAAGTAGATCAGAGGTATGGAAGGTCATGAGTACCAATGCTAGGAGTCTGGGAAACAAGGTCCAGACCTGGCAGCAGTCATGGCAGAAGCAGGCCTAGACATTGTGGCTATTATGGAGATGTGGAGCTATGGGGAACAGGATTGGGACATGTCCGTACTGGGATGTGCTCTTTTCAGAGAAGGTAGAAATTGGGGGGAGTAGCATTTTATGTGAGGGATGACATAAAGGCTACTGAGGCATTGGGCAAGAAGGGAGGGCAGAGGTTCTATGGGTCACCTTGGAGATGGGGAAGGGGGATGTTATTTGCACAAGGGTTATATATAGGCTGCTGTCACAAGAAGGGGGGTGGACAAAGCTATGATGGAGGAAATACAGATGGTAGCAAAGGGGAGGTGCTGCTGTTGAGGGATTTCAACCTACCAGATGTGGAGTGGAGTCCCCTAGCAGTGGCCTCTGCCAGCAGTAGAGATATTATTAACTCCCTACATGGGGCATTCTTGAGACAGCTAGTCAGGGAACCTACTTGGGAAGGGGCTGTACTGGACCTGATGTTCACAAATGGAGACAGAGTGGGAGGGGTTTCAATAGGGGAAAGCCTAGGCACAAGTGACCATAATACAGTATGGTTCACACTAAGGACAGCACCAGAAAGGAAACACTCTAAGGTAAAAGTCCTAGATTTCAGGAGAGCAGACTTTAAGACTATGAGAGACCACCTCAAGAAAACTGTTGTAGGGGTGGGAGATCTTGAGGAGGCGGAAGAAAAATGGGGAAAAAATAACTGAAGCTATAGTAGATGCCACAAATCTCTGTGTCAGACAGGTCAGTAAAAACAGGAAAGCGAGGAAAACTCTATGGTTCAGTAGGGAGATTGCAATAAATCTCAGGGTGACGAAAGCAGCATTCAGGAGATACAGATGCAGAGGGAGGAAGATAGAGAAGCACACCAGGAAAGGCAAAAGGAGGCAGGAACTGAGGCCAGGAGAGCAAAGGTGAGGACTGAAGAGAATATAGCCCAATTAGTTAAGAGAGGGGATAAAACCTTCTACCAGTATATGAGTGAAAGGAGGGAGACAAAGAGTGGGATAGTTTGGCTGAGGGTGGAGTGGAGGGTGGAGAGACGATGGAGGGGGATGAGAAGGCAGATATCCTAAATAGCTACTTTTGCTCCATGTTCCCGGTGGAGGGGGAGGTGGGGAGGGCAGATCGGGGAGAGGGGTAAAGCTGGGGAGGGGGTGGACACCATCCTATTCAAAGTGAAGGGGGGTCCTAAAGGAACTAGCAGGACTAAAGGTTGACAAAGCTATGGGACCTGATAGGATTAACCCTAGAACACTGAGGGAGCTGAGGGAAGATCTAGTGGAACCATTAACTGACCTGTTCAATACATCATTAGAGACATGGGTGGTTCCAGATGACTGGAAGGGAGCCGATGTAGTCCCCCTCCATAAGGGAGGAAGCAAGGAAGAGGCAAGTAACTACAGGCCAGTCAGCCTGATATCAGTGGTGGGGAAGTTGATGGAGAAATTACTAAAAGAATGAATCATCAAGTACCTTGATTCAAATGATCTAATGGATCACAGACAACATGGTTTCATGGAAAGGAGGTCATGTCAAAGGAACTTAATTGAATTCTTTGACTGAGTGATCAAAGTGATAGATCAGGGTGGGGCAGTGGATGTGGTGTACCTAGACTACAGTAAAGCATTTGACATTGTGCCACACAGAAGGCTTCTGCACAAAATGAGAGCCCTGGGAGTGGGACCAGAGGTGGAGAGATGGGTGAATAATTGGCTGCAGGGAAGAAGGCAAAGGGTGATCATTAATGGAGTTCCATCAGGGAGAGAAGGGAAGGGTGACTAGTGGGGTACAACAGGGGTCGGTACTAGGGCAGATCCTGTTCAATATTTTCATAGGAGACATTGCGGAAGGGCTTGAGGGGATAGTCTGTCTATTCATGGATGATACAAAGCTCTGCAACAGAGTAGACATTGCCAATGGGGTAGAAAAATGAGAAGGGGTTTGCACAAACTAGAGTAGTGGTCAACAGTGTGGCAGTTGAGCTTTAATGCCAAAAAGTGCAAAGTTATGTACTTAGGGAGTAGAAATCTAAAAGCAGAGTATAGGATGGGTGGTCGGATACTGGAAGTGATACAGCAGTAGAGGGACCTTGGTATAATTATATCTAATGATCTCAAGGTCACTAAGCAATGCGAGAGGGCAGTAGCAAGGGCCAGTAGAATGCTGGAATGCATAGGCAGGGGTATTATGAGCAGAAGGAGGGGGGTGGTGATGACCTTGTACAAACAGCTGGTGAGGCCACACCGTGAATAGTGTCCAGTTCTGAAGACCGTACCTAAGGAGGGATGAGGATAGAGTGCAGAGGGTCCAGAGGAGGGCAACAAAAATGGTGTGAGGACTCAGCCATTCGACATATGAGGAGAGGCTGAAATACTTCAACACATATACCCTGGAGCAAAGGAGTAAAAAGAGGGGCATGCTAGAGACCTTTAAGTACCAAACGGATATAAACAAGGTCCCGGATAGCAGTATATTCCAAAATAAGAGGCTCACAAGGACAAGGGGTCATGACATGAAGCTAGAAGGGGGAAGAGTCAAGGGAAACATTAGGAAACACTACTTCACAGAAAGGGTAGTGGATGGGTGGAATGCACTCCCCAAGGAAGTGGTGCGAGTCAAAACAGTGACGGGATTCAAGGTTGCTTGGGTTAGGTATGAGGGAATTCTGGAGAGGGGCAAGGGGGGAAATTACTCAGATCACCTAGGGTCCTTTGGTTAACATGGAGATAAAACACTTGGGCAGACTCAGTGGGCCTGGAGGTCCTTATCTGCCAACAGTTCCTATGTTTCTATGTTTAAAATGGCATATCCATATATTACAAGAAAATAAGCTTCGAATGCAGGACAACATATATACATACATACTGCAGCTGCAACAGCCTATTATACTAGAAAGCCTCAAGGCAACAGATATTTCTAGCATCTTTACTAGGGTTAATTCCCAAGGCAGCTTCCATCCCTAGAAGGTCTCTTGCACTATTACAATTAATCTATCTCCTGATTAGACCTTATTCCTTCTCTGGCTTTAGAGGAATGAGCTGGGCTACCTCAGATCAGCCTGAAGGGGTCTCTTATACTCCTGGATCATATGATCTGCCCCTTTCTTCAAACTAGTAAATATTCAGGCTTCAGCATCTCAATATAACCAAGTAGAATAGGCATACAATACAAAACACTTGATTCAAGCCCATAAGGAAACAGTATTAAAAACAGCATTGCAAAGTGTTCCATAAAGGCTTAATTTGTAACATTAGTTAAACCAGGAATTTCAACCAAGAAGACAGGAAACAAGAGGACGGGGGAAACACAGTGTAACCGAAGGAAAGGAACATGGCAGGGCAATTAAGAAATAAATAAAAATTAAAAAACAAGTAAACATCCAGAGCATTTTTCGCAAGCAGCAAGGGACAAAAAACCTGTAGCCGACAGCTGCTCTAATTTTCTGCAAACTGCCTCAGAGCCAGCTTCTAGCTGTATTTAAGAGCATACTAAGAAGGAAAGGAGAAAAGGGTACAAAGAAACGGTAAAGAGTATGTGAGTAGACTGACTGCCTATAGGTGGCCACCCTGCAGACAGAAATGAAAGCAACACTGTTGTGCAACAGACTTGGCAAAAAAGAATACAAGGTTTGCTGGCAAAGGCACATAGCTTCACCTGAGCTCCTTTCTTCTAGGTTTGCTTGTAAGGACAGAGCAAGGAACAATATTATTTGAGCAAGGGAAAAAATTAAGGCTTCTTTTGGCTAGGCAGATTTACTGTGTGTTACTATTTTTTGCTCAAATCTTACTGCTTTATTTTTCTCTGATTCAAATTGCTGTTGCAGGGTATACTTTCTGCTGTATTGTTACACGGTGTGCCTACAGGTTTGTTACTGTTTTGTGCTTACAGATTACTGCTGTAATCTTCTCTGATTCAACTTGTTTTTTGCAAGGTATATCTTCTGTTAAAGTGTTCTACAGCTTGTGCTTACAGGTTTTGTTACTTTTTTACTGCTTTATTTTTCTCTGTAGTAAAGTATTTTTTGCAGAGTATATCTTCTGTGAAATTGTTACATGGTGGTGCTTACAGGTTTTACAGTTTTATCTATCATTAAACTAAGCTTTCAGGGTTAATTACAGGAGCACATACGAGATACAGACTGAGTGATAGCGACTGCATTTGTTGTTGGTTGATTGTTTCTGCTCTTACCTCCTTGTGTCTTTCGTCTGTGGTTCTATTTTTTCGGCAGTGGTAGAGCCCAAACAACTCCCCCCCGCTATACTCCTTTTATAGAGTAGCACAGTCGTGACATTTCCTGAAGCAAAGCAGGAAGGGTAGGATCAGAGGGGTATCCACACAGTCACCTCACTCACAGGGGCACAATTAATTTAGCTTGTTATAAAAAGTTATACAAAACAAACAAAAAAATATTAAAAATGCCTTCATTTTCCTTCTAGCTATACAGACCAGGTTATAAACTCGGCAACTCAACTGGAATGGATATTATTAACTGCAGGTACTGCGGGACACTTTTCAAAAGTGCAGTTATACAGGATTTAGGACGCTGTCCTACATACTGGACCATCGGAGATCTAAGGGCTCAGCTCCAGGTAGCATGGGCAGAGAATGCGCACCTCAAATCGCATATTCAGGAGGAAATATATTACAAGAACTGCCTGCCATTTCCCCAATATCCAACTGAAGCATCTCGACCGCTGAGGGTAGTTGGTCTGGGAGGTTGGCAGGTGGTTAGGAGGGGCAAATCGGGTGCCCTATCACTCAGTGCTCACCAACATATCACCTCCACAAACCATATAAAAACTACAAACAGGTATCTACCTCTGTCTCCGAAGTCAAACAAAGGGCAGAGGACACTGCAGAACAGGACACTTCAGCACAAGAACTAGTGCTACAAAACACTCAAAACAGGGACCAAAACAAAAAAAGGAAATCCAAAACACTTCTGATCACAGGAGACTCCATGATTCAGGGAGTTGATACCTACCTCCGTCCGGGAGTAATGGTCAGATGTCTCCCAGGTACAGCAGCGTGGAAAGACACTGACCGCATTGCTAAAATCGTGCAGGAAGCAGGAGAAAACATCGACGTCCTGGTACATATAGGGACTAACAATCTCGCCAACTGGTCAGTTGTGGAGACCGAGGAACACCTGACCAGGCTGGGAGACAAACTGTCATTCATTTTATCCGGCATCTCCTTCTCTGCGATCCTGCCAGTCTGGGAGAGGGGGGCAGATGTACTGAAGGTCACAGAAGGGGAGATAGGGGAGCTAAACATGTGGCTCAAGGGCTGGTGGCAGGAAAAAGGACACAACTTTGTAGGTAACTGGCAATAGTTTTGGGAGCAAAAGTTCTTTAAATTCGATGGACTGCATCTGATTAAGAAGGGAGTCGGTGCATTAGGGCAGAAGTTTAATGTCTTTGCAGAATATTTAAACTAGCAAATGGGGAAAGGGGTGCAGCACCCAATATATCGAATGGGAAGAACACCCTTCCCCTCTCAGCTAGTGAACAAACAGGATTTCAGAATGTTTGCAGTTCATTTGCATCAACAATTAAGGAAAAAGGTCCGGCTCCCCATATGACGTATAGGGGAAAAGCCTGACCTCACCCCACAACTAACGCACCGAAATCCGGCCAATGGAAAATCATGTACACAAATGCCCGCAGTCTGGAAAACAAGATCCTAGACCTGGAGGCAACAATGACAGAGGCTAAACTGGACATGGTAGCCATTAGTGAGACATGGTTCACCAGTAACCACTCTTGGGAGACTTCAGTACCCGGCTACGTACTGTTCAGAAGAGATCGAGGTGCAAAAGGGGGAGGGTCTTTATGTCAATGAAAATATCAAAGCTACAGAAATCCAGAATACACATAAGAAGCCAGAAGAACTGTGAGTCGCCCTGAAAACAGGAAATGGGACAGCCATGAGAACTGGGGTTGTCTATAGGCCTCCAGACCAGGGGGAGGACATAGACACATTACTGTTAAAGGATATACAAAACATGACAGCTAAAGTGGAGGATCTGATAATGGGAGACTTCAACATGCCAGATACAGATTGGTCAATACCAGCAGGAACATCCACCAGAACTAGACACATAGTGGATTCCCTGCAGGGGAGGGCCTCAAACAATTGGTACAACAACCCACAAGATAACGAATGGGGAACGGATCACAGATCTCCAGGCAGAAGGTCACCTGGGGGCCAGCGACCATCACATGGTATGGTTCAATTTGGCCACTAGAACTAAATCATCCCATTCCAAGGCAAAACTATAAGACTTCAGAGGAGCTCACTTTGATAAGATGGCCAACAGAGTTAAGCTAGCCCTCGCATGAAGAAATACAGGTGAGAGGGTACAGGCAAAGTGGGCAAGCATTAAGGATGCAATACTTGAAGCAACATCCCATTGTGTTAGGGAGAAAAGCAAGAGCAAAAGAAGGAGGAAACCACTTTGGTTCTCAAAAACAGTAGCAGAAAAGATCAGATCCAAATGGTTGGCCTTCAGGAAATATAAGGCAACACAACGGGACAAAGATAGGGAGGCATACCAAACTTCCCTAAGGGAAGCAGCAAAGGCAGTAAGGCAGGCAAAGGCTCAAACCAAGGAAACACTAGCACAAACAGTAAAAGGAGGGGCCAATACTTTCTATAGATACATTAGTGAAAGGAGAAAGTCCAGAGGGGGTATTGCTCAGATCAAAGGGGATAAGGGGAAGTGTGTGGAGGAGGACCAAGGAAAAGCAGCCATCCTAAATAGATACTTCTGCTCAGTATTTACTGAGGAGAAGGTAGGGCAGGGCCCACAGCTCAGCACCATGGACACAGGGCGGAGGGAGGTGTGCACAAGTCCCTTCACAAAAGAAAGGGTCCTTCAAGAGCTCGATAAGCTCAGGGTGGACAAGGCAATGGGACTGAATGGCATACATCCCAGGGTACTAAAGGAGCTAAGGGTGGAACTAGCAGAGCCATTAGCAGAACTGCTTAGTGAGTCTCTGAGCACAAGAGAGGTCCCAGAAGACTGGAGAAGGGCCCATGTGATCCCGCTCCACAAGAGTGGCAGCAGGGAAGAGGAAGGGAACTACAGGCCAGTCAGTCTTACCTCAGTAGTGGGCAAAATTATGGAGGCACTCCTTAAGAAAAGGATAGTGCAACACCTGGAATCCATAGAAGCACAGGATCCAAGCCAGCATAGGTTTACAACAGGAAGGTCCTGTCAAACTAATCTCATAGATTTCTTTGACTGGGTAACCAGGGTGGTGGACCAAGGGGGTAGAGTTGATGTCACCTACCTTGACTTCAGCAAAGCTTTCGATACTGTTCCACATAGAAGATTGATTAATAAGCTGGATAGGCTCAGGGTGGGTCAGAGGTTGGTCAACTGGGTGGCAAACTGGTTGGCAGGCAGAAAACAGAGAGTGGTGGTAAATGATATACAGTCAGAAGAGATGCAAGTCACAAGTGGGGTACCTCAGGGATCAGTCCTGGGGCCAGTCCTCTTCAATATCTTCATCAGTGACATTGCAGATGGACAGGACGGTAAGGTTTGCCTGTTTTCAGATGACACCAAGATCTGCAACAGAGTAGATGATCCAGATGGGGTGGGCAGAATGAGAAGAGATCTGGAAAAACTGACAAAATGGTCTGAAGAGTGGCAATTGGGATTTAACGCAAAGAAGTGCAAGATCATGCACATAGGGAAGAGAAACCCTGAAACTACCTATAGGCTGGGAGGGGAGTTGCTGGCAATCACAAGGGAAGAAACAGACTTGGACATCATCATCACAGATTACCTGAAATCATCCAAGCAGACCACTAAAGCAGTAGGTAAGGCTAGAGGGATGTTGGGGTGTATTAGTAGGGGTATCACAAGTCATAAGAGGGAAGACACTGGTTAGGCCCCATCTGGGGTACTGCGTGCAGTACTGGAGGCTGCAGCTGCACAAGGACATTAACAAAATGGAGGCAGTCCAGAGAAGGGCAACCAAAATGGTGCAGGGACTGCATCAGAAAACATATGAGGACAGATTAATAGAGCTCATTATGTATACCCTAGAGAAAAGGAGGGCGAGAGATGATATGATCGAAACATTCAAACATCTTAAGGGCATTAACAAGGTGAAAGAGTCTAACATGTTTCAGTATAAGAAAAATAGCAGGACAAAAGGACACAGCATGAAATTAGAGGGAGGCCGATTAAGGGGTAATGTGAGGAAGTTCTTTTTCACAGAAAGGGTGGTGGATGTATAGAATGACCTACCTCAGGAAGTGGTGGATATGAATACAGTGCAGGGCTTCAAACAGGCATGGGATAGGCATAAGGGAGCAATACAGATGAGTATGACTAGATAGGCCATTGACAGAGTAAAGGCCTATAGCATATTCATAAGGTAGAAAAAATGGGCAGACTGGATGGAACTTGCGGTCCTTATCTGCTGTCAACGTCTATGTTTCTATGTTTCTATGTACAGAAAGTATGCTACAGAAAGATGTCTCTTTCAGTACAACAGGGGCAGGGAGCTGACCCTGTCAGATATTACCACCCCACCCCACCCCCATTTAAAGGAGAACTATTCACATATGAAGGGCTGGTTACCTAACATACTGTACGTCATGCTTCAGGAGTAAAAGGGGGTATCAACAGTATATATTATTTACTAGAGTCTCCTGTCAGGTGGCTGTATCCACCTTGCAGGCAAATGGAAAATACAAATAATCAGTCACCATGTACAACACAAGCATCAGTCAATATTTTCATTCTAACTAGGCAATTAATTTTCTGTCTCAACATCTGCACCATATTTTTTTTTATAACAGCTTTATTGAAAAACATTTTTGAGAAAAAAACAGGTACAGTATGTAAACATATGATAAAATCAGTGACAAAATAACAACCTAACATGATCTAAACTTGATTTAACCTATGCTAAGTAAATGCAAAATCCAATATCGATAAACTCCGACCAATAAACCTGGAAACCTGTGGGGCAACACAAAAAACAGAAAACAATGAATTGCATTCACATTGAACTATAAATAAAAATAAGTGATCACAACAAATACGACTAAAAACAAAGAACTGAAAGGTCCGGGGTGGAGCAGGATCCACATTAACCAGTAGAAATCAAATGTATAGCAAGACCGAAAACCATAATGGAGAGATAAGCAGATCCTAAATTTGTCTAATCCCATAAAAGAGCAACAATGTCAAATCATGGAACAAACTCAGGGTCAGATTGTAGCTTATAAAGGACCCAACGTTGCCAAATGGCTTGAAAAGTAGATAAATGATTCAAATAGTGATGTAGTGTACTTCTCATAATGATAAATGGAGTCCACTAACTGTATCCAAGTTGAGAATTGTGGGGAATGAGATGTCCACCAGAATTTCGTAATCATTGTTTTGGCACATACCAGAAGAGTTAATAAACACCTGTACCATATTGAAATAAAAAATCTGCATTCTGATCTTGAGAACCAGCTTTATAGACAAAACTAAACTTATTGGGTTCCAGTGCAACGTACCATTGTATGATTTGAGGATTTTTATTCTGCATCTGTTGTATCCAGCACAATGGATTGTGGTCAGTGACCAGCTTGAATTACATACCCCATAAATAGTACCAAAGTGCCTCAATAGCCCATTTGGCCAGCAGGGATTCTTTTTCTATAGCTGAATATCTGGTCTTGCAATCATGCAACGTCCAACTTATGTACAGGAGAATTTTTTACCTCCTGACATAATACTGCCCCAATAACTACTTTCAATGCATCAGTCTGCACCATAAAATATTTGAAGAAGTCTGGGCTTTCCAGCACTGGTGCTGAACACAGAATAGCTTTTAGTGCCCTGAAAGCATCACCATAGGCTGGTGACCATGTAACCTTGTTGGTGCTGCATTTTTTCATTAGACCATTGAGAGGTGCATCTGTTTCAGAAAAGTTGGACACAAACCTCCAGTAATACCCAGTGAACCCTAAAAAGGGCTGAACCTGCTTCTTGGTCTGGGGTACTGGACAGTTAGCTACTTCCTTAGCCCGGGGCACGTCAAACTTGATGCACCCATTAACCAGTACATAACCCAGATACCTGATCTCCTTCATTACCATTGCATGTTTTGCTGGGTTTATGATCAGATCTGTTTGTTTAATGGCTTCTTATACCTTTGTCAAATGCTGTACATGGATTTCCCATGTAGGGCTATTGATGACCACATCATTTAGGTATGCAGCACAATACTGGGTATTGTGACTGAGTACTTGGTCCATAAAGCATTGAAGAGTGGCAGAAGCACCATGAAGTCCAAAGGGCATTGTAGAAAACTAACAGAACCTGAGCAGAGTGGCAAAGACAGTTGTCTCCTTCAAAGCTTCACCCAAAGGGATCTGCCAATAACCCTTGGTGAGATTCAGTGTTGTGATATACTCTGCTCCACCCAGTTGATCTATTAGCTGATCAACACAAGGCATAGGGTAGCCATCAGACTTTGAAAAATTGTTTAACCTCCAGAAATCTAGACCCATACCTCTCCCTCTTTTTTAGGTTCTACCATTATTGTGGATGACCAGACACTAGTGGAGGGCTGTATTATCTGAGATCTTTATTTCGTAGTACACTGGACCAGTTCTACAAAGGACTTTGTAAGGTCTTTGCCGCTTCATGAGAAGCTTGTTCTCATTGGAGGGTAACAGAAGCAAAACTAGATCCCCTTCCTTGAACTCTTTCTGTCCCACCCCATATCATACCATTCTTTCTGTTCTTTCTGGGCTAGCATACCATTCTGATGAGCACTTTCCACATACTTCACCAATTTCTTTTGGAGATTTATGAAATAAGTATTTATCTCTTGGCCCTTATCTATGTACCCTTCCCAGTTTTCTTTCACCACATCCAGGGCCTCTCTAAGGCTTTTATCATATAACAACTCAAATAGAGAATTTCCTTTGGATGACTGGGGCACCTACTGGTATGCAAACAATAGGTATGGGAGAAACTAATCCCAGTTCCTCCCTTCCCCCTGCACAAATTTTCTCAACACTGTCTTTAAAGTCTGGTTGAATTACTCTGTCAGCCCATCTATCTGACAATGGTACAGGTCGGTACACATAGCTTCAGTACCCAGTAACCTGCATAATTCTTTGAGACTCGGGCATAATCCATGTGGGCATTGAAATTACTGCCCTGGTTGGACAAGATTTCTCATGGGAGACCGACCGCACTAAAAATCTTTAGCAGTTCACTGGTCACTTTTGAGGCAGTAACCATTCACGGGGCACCACTTTCAGGTTCATTTTGTGGCATACCTGCAAACCACTAAAATGAAATGGTTTCCCTTTTAACTCTTCCAAAGTACCCACAATGTCTTTACTAATAAGATAAAAATGAGTGGCTACTAAAGGGAGGGGTATTAAGATAATCCTGTCCTGCTTTCCCATAGGTGCCACCTGCTGACACTCACTATGTGCCTTGCAATACTCAGACACATTTGAGTTAATGTTCAGCCAAAATAACCTAATGAGCAGATGGGACAAAGTTTATTCTCTACCAGCATGACCAGCAAGGGGAAAGATCATGGGCTGCAAATGGAGGGTGTGACCATGATCCTCATTGTTCCATTTTGGCCTTGCCAGATTTTGTTCTCTCTGCTTCAGCAACTGGCAGTGGAACCTTCAGTACTCCTGCTGTTATGCTCAGGCTTGCTCTCCCAGAATCAGGGCACCCAGGTCCATCCAGACCTCAAGTCACTCCACCTTCATGCGTGGCTCCAGAGGACGTAGCCATTTCTTTCTTTGGGAGAGATCTTGGTGGCAGCCCACAAGCCTTCCACCAGAGCCACTTACTCCATGAAGTGGAAGTGATTCACCATCTGGGCAGCTTCATACCGCCTGGATCCCTTCACTTGTCCAGTTAATCAGATCCTGGAGTACCTGTTGTGTCTTTCAGACTCAGGCCTGAAATACTCTTCCATCAACGTACATCTGTCTGCCATCTCTGCATATCACGTACCTGTTGATGGGCATTCAGTGGCCCAGCTAGATATGGACCATACCTTCTTGCAAGGTATTCTGCACTTGAAAACTCCAATCTGTAATTGTATCCCTGCTTGGGAGCTCACATTTGTATTGGAAAAGCTCACCCTGCCTCCTTTTGAACCCACTGCAAGTTATGAACTGTGCTTTATGTTGTGGAAAGAGCTATTTTTAGTTGCTGTTACTTCTGCTCTGAGGATTTCTGAACTTCAGGCCGTCATGTGTAAGAAGCCTTAGTTTTCCACAGAGACAGGGTGTCTTTGCGTACTAATCCTCAGTTTCTCCCTAAGGTGGTATCCCAGTTTACTTTGAACCAATCTATTCATCTACCTGTATGTTATCCAGAGCATGCTAATCTGGGGGAATCATTGCTCCACATTTTGGATGTGCACAGAATTTTGCATTATTATATGAACAGGAGCAACTCCCGGATGGACCTTGCCATACTTCTGATAGCAAAAAATAATGCAGTTGGTCAACCATTTGGACAAGCACTGCTTAGAAATGGGTGCACCCTCTTTCCCTGGGGCAAATGAAGCAAACAGCTGAGAGGACTTCCTAACCACTTTAGGACTAAAGAGGTTAGGAAGTCCTCTCAGTTGTTTGCTTCATTTGCCCCAGGGAAAGAGGGTGCACCCATTTCTAAGCAGTGCTTTTCCAAATGGGCAAAGTTTGATAATCCCCACATGTCCACTACATATAACATGAGAGATTTTACTATCACATTTAATGCCAACATTATTTCAAGAACAGATTCCCCTCCATATTTCTTACTAAAAGATTTCAGTGCAGCTCCTGATTGATTAACATTTGAAAGCAAATAATTGATATGTCCTTTGCATAAGGTATTAGAAGACAATTCCAATGCAAGATAATATAAGGTTTATAAATAATACACAGGGAGGCAATATAGAGCAGTGGTTTAAAGCAGCAGTACTACCAAATCAAGAAGCGATCTATCAAAATTCTGTTTTTTGGTTGTAAGCATGCAGCCAAAGTTCCTCTTTCCATACCTGTAAATATTTTTTTCAGTCATGTTTAGTTTTTTAGATATTTGCAATTTATTTGAATTGTTGTGGAGCCACAATAAATATGATGGCTGACTAATTTTCAGCTGCACTTTTCCTTCAGTTCACATCACGTCTTTTCACTACAGCAGTGGGACCCTCTGCTGACCATTCCTGATGTCCCTGCAAGTCATACACATGTGGAGTTGGCAGCAGAGGGTGTACCAGTGCAACATGCTTGGTGGCAGAAATGTAAAAAAAAAGCAGAGGATAACTGAGCAAATTACTGGGTGATACTACAATGCCGGCGGGAAAGAGTACCAGGTATGTGATCAGCAGAGCACAGGGAATAAACTGTCAAAAAAGTGCCATTTTTTTCATAGTACTGCTGCTTTAAGGCTCTGAGCTGCAAACCTGGAGACCTGGGTTTGAATCCCACAGCTCCCACTTGCATACTGTGTGACTCTGAGCAAGTCACTTAACTTCCTTGTGCTCCCAGGTTGCACCTGTAAACAAGCTTCAGCTTAGTGTATCTAACCTGGTTAAAAAAAATAATAATAAAAACAAACTGCTTACATGGAATATACATCAGGTTGTAACCCAGGATATTACATTGAGTGAGTGATCGCATTCCATGCATTCTGGAACATGGATCCGAGTGTCATTTCAACAATAGTTAATAAGCAAAAATACATAAATGCTAGAGTTATGTGCAATGAATGCTAAGGTTCTCAAAAATAAAAATTAATACACCCTTTTTAATATAGTGCCCCGCCCTCTTAGGAGCATTATGCAACCGAAATTGAGGTTACATTAAATCCTGCAAAACATTTTCAAACTCCTGCCAACATGAAAAGAAAAGACAAAAACTGTCAACAAACATTCAAATTACAAAATGAGCAGGTAGGAACACTGGGGCAATTAATGTCCCATCGCCTAGATTTAATTGCTAAATCTATAATATTCAGAAAACTAAAAACCAGTGTAGTTACAGTGAAATTCAACCTGTCTACTCCTATGCTAGAGAAATTTCAACTGGGGAGAAAACAAATTCTGCTGGAGACTTATAGTTGGCATTCCAGGCTGTGAGAGCTTATTGTTGACAAGGAACTTACCCCATGTCCCAAAAGTGGTTAATAACAGAAACACATCACTTGGTAGGGACAAGAGCAGAGGGACTGGGGATTCTCAGCAGCAGCTAGGAATCTCTCCTCCCCCCAGCGCTTGAAGCCCACAAATTCCAAAAGAGCTGAAACCGCTCCAAAGCAGAGCAGAGCTTAGGAGCTCCTTGAAAGGCTCCAAAGAAGAATCAATTGGCAGCAAGGCCACACCCCCAGCCCTCACAGGAGGACCAATCAGGATGCACTTCTGGAAGCCCTATTGTTTTACAAGACTGGGAACTCTCAGCAGCAGCCAGGAATCAGCCCCCCCGAGTGCTTGACACCTGCAAATTCCAAAAGAGCTGAAACTGCTCCAAAGGACGGAGTAGAGCTTAGGAGTTACTTGAAGAGCTCAGAAGAAGAACCAATCAGCAGTGAGGACACACCCCCAGCTCTCTCAGGAGGACCAATCAGGACACACTTCTGGGAGCCCTCTTCCTGTTATTCTATTTTACAGCAGGACCACCAAGAGGCCCCCCATGCTGCAGCACCCCATGCTAAGAACATCAGAGTCTGCCCACTGGAATCAGCCCAATGAGGAGGCCAGCAGCCTGACACTCTGCTACTCAGCAGGTAGGCAGGGGAAGCAGTAAAAGTGTAAATTAGGAGACAGGTCATAGCAGGAGGAGGCACAGGTAGGGGTAAAAAAAGGGCTTAAAGCAAGAAAAAGTTGGGACTAAGAGAAACACCCTAGCTAGGGTAACGGTAAAATAAAGCCTTTAAAATAAGTAAAAAGATGGGAACAGGGAAAACACCTCATCTAGGGTAGGGGTAAAAAAGGGATTTGAGTAAGCAAAGCACAAACAGGCAAGGTAAAAATAGATATGCTGGGATTGGTGCAGTGCAGTAGCTGTGGGGCAGTAGTCTTCAGGGAGACCTGGAGACTGTTGTGCTGCCCCATCTGTGTGCTCCTCTATAGACTGAGGGAGGAGGTTGCTCAACTCCAGGCTGAGTTGATCAGGTTTCTGAAGGCCTACTCCCCCACCCAGGGACCACCAAGTTTTCCATCGCTATCTCAAAAAGAATGCCAGGTAGGAGAGGTGACTGAACTATGGTGGGCTCAGGAAGGGTGAGGGTGGTGGGTCAGAGGCACATCCCCCAGCTGGTACCAGTACGCAACTCGTACACTGCTCTGGTAGGGCAGGACTGTCCCATGGAGGCACCCACAGTAGTAACCAGGGAGGTTGTGGGGGTCCTCTGAAGGGGAGACCCCAAGGTGGGTGGCAGAGAACCCCAGAGGAGGGGGAAGCAACTCCTATTGGGGGACTCCATTGTTAGGGGGATAGATTTGGGGACATGGAGGGAATGGCAGAAGGAGGTTAAGTGCCTACCCAGTGCCATGGCTTGGAGGGACAGGGAGCGGATCCTGAGGATCGCTAGGACAGCAGATAAGGAGGGAGAGCTGGATGTCCATCTGGGAACAAATGATAAATGACAAATGATCTGGCTAGGGACGAGGCTAGGAGAGTGCAGGATGAGTTTAGGGAGCTGGGGAGGGGTCATAGGCAGATAGCACGCTCAATGGCCTTTTCTGAGGTGTTGCCTGTCTACAACAGGGAGGAGCATAGGATATCCATACCAGGAGCTTCAACCAATAGTTGAAGGAGTGGTGCAGAGAGGAGGGTTCTGGCTTCATTGGGGACTGGGGTTCCACCTGGAGGGATGCAGGCCTATACGGGGGGGTGGCCTGCATCCATCCAGAAGGGGACCCATGGACCTCAGTGAGTGGTTTAAATGCTACATTGGCAAGCATCTAAACTAGGTGAGTGGGGTGGTGGAAGGAACCAGGCAGACAGAAACTGTCTACTCCCGCAAGATGAAGTAGTCAACAGGGAAAACCCTAAGAGAGGGATATCCCCAAGGGTGCCTGAAAGCAGAAAAAGCAGTATGGAAGAAATGAAGTGGGGTGGGAATGAAGGCAGAGGGGTTGAGGAGAGTAGGTAAAAGGAAAAAAGGGGGGCTGACAAGAAGAGTGGTAAAATAATTTGGAAGGCCATGTGTGCAAATGCTCATAGTCTGCGAAATAAAATCCCAGACATTATGGCCATTATGGCAGAGGCTGACCTGGACATTGTCACCACCCAAGTCATGGTGCAATAAGCACCATGACTGGGATATAACAATACCACGTTATTGTCTGTTTAGGAAGGACAGGGAGGGAAAGAAAGGGGGAGGAGTGAATCTTTACATAAGGGATAGCATAAAAGCAACAGAAACACAGGGAATACAGAGACGAGCGGAGGCACGGTGGGTCACCCTAGAGGCAGTGATCCCAATTTTAGAAGGTTGATGCAGGGCTTGCATCAAACCCTGTGTCAACTGCAGTATTTAACGCAGCTACACCAAACCTCTTTGATGCAACGCAGCCTCATTTTACAAGGGTTGGTGCAGTTGCGACATTTTCCTAGTTTTACGGCAGCTTGCACCAAAACTTTGGCCCAAGCCCTATAACATGAGTCCCCCAGTGGCGCAATGTTAGACCAGGGAAAGCTGGTCTAACTTGCTGCATTTGGTGCAAGGAACTTGAGTCAGGGGTTTTCAGCAAGCTTCATTGCAAAATCGCTCTTGCCACAAAGTTTGATGGAACTCACCCCTTGTGGCACTCTCCAATCCAAGTCCCTTGCGTTGCTCTAAGGCCCTTCTAAAATCAGGCCCAGGGAATGGAACCACTATTTACACTGGCATGATCTACAGACCTCCAGCATGGGGAGGAAATGGATAAGGTACTGGTGGAAACCATCTAAAAGATGGTGACAAAGGGGGAGATACTGCTGGTGGGGGACTTCAGTCTGCCAGATATGGATTGGAGCATCCGAGCTGCAGCTTCAACTATGAGCAGGGACATCCTGGACTCCCTTCAGGGGGCATTCCTCAGGCAAATAGTAAAAGAGCCCACTCAAGAAGGAGCAGTATTGGACCTGGTACTCACCAATGGAGACAGCATTGAAGTTGCCACAGTGGGTGACCACCTGGGGACCAGTGATCACAGCACAATGTGGTTCAATATACCTATTGAGCCAGAATCGAATTACACTAAGGCAAGGGTCCTGTACTTCAGAAAGGCTGTCTTTACAAAGATGGTGGAATGCCTCAGGGATGCCCTGTTGGGGGGAGGACATGGGTGGAGTGGAAGAACAGTGGGCAAAACTAACAGGGGCCTTAGGGAAAGCAACAAACCACTGCATCAGGCAAGTAAGCAAAACCAAGAGGAAAAAGAGACCGCTATGGTTCTCAAAAGAGGTGGCTGGGAAGGTAAGGGCAAAGAAAGTAAGCATTCAGGAGATGTAAGGAGACGCAGAGGAAGGAAGATAGGGAGTTGTACAATGAGAAGCAAAGGGAAAGCAGTCAGGAGCACAAAGGTGCAAAAGGAGGAAAACAACCCAGTCAGTTAAGAAAGGGGACAAAACATTTTACAGGTATGTAAGTGAAAGGAGAAAGAGCAGGGGAGGAACTGTTTATTTATTTATTTAAGAGTTTTACCAGGCAAGCATACTGAGCGGAGTACCACTTGATTCCAGATGCGACCTGGGGGTGTGGGGGGAGGAGAAATATACAGTAGAAGGTACAGTGGAATATACAAGTAGCAATCCCATACAATAAAGTATACAAAGAATATTCAATAGAATATACAAACAATTTAGCCATACCTAGAATATACAATATAAACATATAGCCTGGCATCAGAAAACGCAGTGGGTCCAAATTAGTGTGACCCTCAAGTTTATACAGCATGGGTAGGGGTCTGAGGACACAACTAAGGAGCTGTAGTGCATCACACTGAAGGTGGACAGAAACTGGAGAATTGTAAGGCTAAGGAGGGAAAGTGGGGAGCGTGTGGAGGGGGACAAAGAAAAAGCAGACATCCTAAACCAGTATTTTTGTCCAGTATTCACAGAGAAAGGGGAAGGCAATGGACCACAGATAAGAGACAGGAGCATCGAAGAAAGGGACATGGACACTAGTCCATTTAAGGAGGAGAGAGTCCTAAAGGAACTCACAAATCTGACAGTGAACAAGGCAATAAGGCCAGGCAGGTACATCCAAGAATATTAAAGGACTCAGAGAGGTGATGGCTGCACCTCTGACAGTCCTGTTCAACCACTCACTGGAGATGGGAGTGATCCCGGAGGACTGGAGGAGAGCAGATATAGTCCCACTTCACAAAAGTGGCAACAGGGAGGAAGCTAGCAATTACAGGCCAGTCAGCTTGACTTCGGTGGTGGGGAAAATAATGGAATCACTGCTGAAGGAAAGGACTGTGGAATATCTTGTAACAAGCAGTTTACAGGATCCGAGACAGCATGGATTCACTGGGGGAAGGTCATGTCAAACAAATCCGATAGATTTCTTTGACTAGGTAACAAGGGAAGTAGATCAGGGTGGAGCAGTGAATGTGGCCTACCTAGATTTCAGTAAGGCCTTCAATGCCGTTCCATTTAGGAGGCTTGCAAATGAGTTGGGTAGCCTGGGAGTGGCTCCAAAAGTGGTAAACTGGATAAGAAATTGGCTGGGGGATAGGCAGAGGGTGGTGGTAAACGGAGTTCAGCCAGAGGAAGGAAGGGTGATTAGTGGGGTGCCACAAGGATCAGCACTAGGACCAGCCCTCTTTAATGTCTTTATAAGCGACACTGCAGAGGGACTAAAAGGGAAGGTATGCCTTTTTGCAGATGACACTAAAATCTGAAATAGGGTGGACACTCCAAGGGGGTGGAAAAATGAGTAGAGATCTGAGAAAGCTTGAACAGTGGTCAAGAACGCGGCAACTAAGTTTCAATGTGAAGTGTACAATCATGCATTTGGGGTACAGAAACTCAGGGTCAGAATACAAGATGGGGGGAGTGGTACTGTTGACCAACAAACAGGGAAGAGATCTGGGGGTAATCATATCTGATGACTCAATGGTGGCCAAAGAGTTTGACAAGGTAGTGGGAAGGGCCAGTGGGATGCTAGGGTGCATAAAGAGGGGTATCACCAGCAGAAAGAGGGAAGTGGTGATACCGCTGTATAAATCATTGCTGAGACCTCATCTGCAGTACTGTGTTCTGTTCTGGAGACCACATCTCTGAAGGACATTGACATGGTATAGGTGGTCCAGAGGAGGGCAACTAAAATGGTATAGGGTCTGCACCAGAGACCCTATGAGGACAGACTTAAGGACCTCACTATAGAAACACAGAAGTTGTCGGTGGATAAGGACCTCTTGGCCCACCTACAGTAGTCTGCCCTATATTCCCTACCTACTCTGCCACTGCAGACCCTACCCAATCTCCGGTCTTCTTCTCCCCTTGCCTTACTTCAAAGGTCCCCTTGTGCCTATCTCATGCATGCTTTAATCCTGTTACCTTTTAGCACCCACCACCCCTAATGAGAGGCTGTTTGAGGTGTCCACCACCCTCTATGTGAAGAAGTAGTTCCCCACATCTCCTCTGAGCCTCCTCCACTCCAGCCTTACAGTACGACCCCTTGTCCTGGAGCATCTTCTTCTCTGGAAAATGTTACCTTTCCTTATCTTATTAATACCTGTGAGGTATTTGAATGTTTCTATCATATCCTACCTTCCTCTCCTTTCCTCTAGAGAGTACATATTTAGTTCCTTGAGTCTTTCCACATAGGGTTTTTCATGCATGCCCTGCACCATTTTGATAGCCCTCCTTTGTACCGCCTCTACCCTATCTATGTTCTTCCACAGCTGGGGCCTCCAGAACTGCACACATTACTCAAGGTGGGGCCTTACCAGTGATTTATAAGGGGTAATACTACTTACCTCTTTCTGCTGGTGATGACCCTCCCTGTGCACCCGAGCTTCCTGCTAGTCTTCCCCACTGCCTTATCATTCTGGTTGGTTACCTTCAGGTCATCAGAAATAATTACACATAGGTCCCATTCCTGTTTTATGGTTGTTGATACCTCCCCGCTCAATTGGTACGTTGTCCCTGGTTTTCTGTGCCCCAAGTGCATGATTTTGCACTTTCTGGCATCAAAACCCAGTTGCCATCTCCTTGACACTTTTTTCAGCTTTTTCAGATAGTCCCTTATTTTTCCACACTCCCGGTGTGTCCACTCTGTTGCAGATTTTTGTGTCATCCACAAACAGACATACTTTCTCTTCCAGCCCTTCTGCAATTTTGCTAATAAAGACTTTGAAGAGGACTGGGCCTAATACTGACATCTGTGGCACCCCGCTGGTCACCTAGCCTTCTCCAGAGTGGACCCCATTTACCACCACCACCCTCTGACTCCTACTGCCTAACCAACTTCTTACCCATTTTACTACTTTTGGACCCATTCCTAGGTTGCCAGCTTGCTCACCAATTTTTTGTTTGGAATGGTGTAGAAGGCCTTACTGAAATCCAGGTAGGCCACATCTACTGCTCCTCCTTGATCCACATCCCTGGTCACCAACTCAAAGAACTCTATCAGGTTTGCCTGGCAAGACCTCACCCCTGTGAAACCATTACCTCTTTTACATGTGCACGTCAACTGGTTCAAACACAGAAAAAACAGTGATCGAGGAAAAAATCATGGTTTGCAGACCCCTGTAAACCCAACCGGTGCACTAACCCAGTTGCTTTTGAAACCTGGTTGAAGGTATTGGGTTCACAGGAATCGATGTCTGTAGAACCCGATTGTACCCCGTATGTAAATGGCATCAGTTGCCAGCTCGCTCCCGGAGGCATGCGCTTTTAAGGCATCCTCTCTTTTCAATCTAAAACTGCATGTACTGAGCATGCTTACCTCAAGTTTACACCCATGCCGGTATTCCAGAGATGTACATGTAAACTCAATCGCTTCTCTGGAACCAGAATGAGTTGTTCATGTAAACTGAACAGCGTTGAAACTGGAACTTCCAACACCGATCCCCACTCTTCGGTCTCACGGGACATATAAACCAGGTACATGTTGCCTCGGATCCTGTAATCAATGGGTTACAAGGTATTCCACAATCCTTTACTTCAGTAGCGATTCCATTACTATACCCACTACCGAAGTCAGGCTGACAAGTCTGTAATTTCCTGCCTCCTCCCTATTTCCACTTTTGTGTGGTGGGATCACATCTACCCTCCTCCAGTCCCCCAGAACCTCCCCTGTTTCTAGTGATAGGCTGAACAAAGCTGTCAGAGGTGCAGCCAGCATTTCCTTGAGCTCCCTTAGTATCCTGGATATGCACACTCTGGAAGAAAGGAGTGAAAGAGGGAATATGATACAGACTTTCAAATACCTCACAAGTATAAATAAGGTACAAGAGGGGAGCATTTTTCAGAAAAAAAGATGCTCAAGAACAAGGGGGCATGCTATGAAACTGGAGGGGGAAAAACTCAGGGGAAATGTGAGGAAGTACTTCTTTACAGAAAGAGTAGTGGATGCCTGGAAGAGCCTCCCAGTTGAGGTGTTGGGGGCAAAAACTGTAACGGGATTCAAGAAAGCATGGGATAGGCAAAAGGGAACCTTAATGGTCAGAGAAGGAAGGGCCATGCCGGAGATCAAGTAGGGCCTGTGGTAGGAAAAATGGGCAGACTAGGTGGGCCAAGTGGTCCTTATCTGCCATCAGTTTCTATGTTTCATGTATCTAAATACTACCACAATTAAGCTAATAAATTTTCATTTAGCCCTGAACTGAGCATGTTTACTCACATAAGTCCTAAAAAAGTAATCAAGTCCTTAAGTTCACGAGCATGTCACCCCAGGCCCACCAATAAGGGTTACTACTAAACTGCACCACAGCTCACCCTTTGTTCTTTCATAGCTGCTCCAGGAAAGTTCTGTTGCTGCAACCTTTGTTTGTAGGAATTGGCAGTACTTTTATGTATTGCATTTTGGTACCTATTGATGCCAGTATACCTCTCAACCTCAGGACTCTGAAATGAGGGACACCAACCCTTAAAATGAGGGACAATGAGGGACACAGCACCGTGAAATGAGGGACACCACAAGGGACATCAGAATTTCAGATCTTTTATGATTTTATGCACTGTTTTAGACCATAACATAACCTGAAACTCAATGTAATAGCACTAAAGAAGAATCTGTGCATGAAATTTGTCATTTTATGTGGAAAAACAACAATTTGTAGTAATAAAAAAAAGTCCATTTGCTCTAATGGTGATAGTTGGATTTTGTAGTTGGATTTCTTTCGACTGATGTGCCTCGCCCTGCCTCATTTGTTCTCACAATCAGTGTTGTATTTTGTAATCGCTTTCCTTGCAGACTCGAAGATTTCTTTTGGGTTTTTATAACACAAAGCACTCTCGATCTTCATTTATTTTTATAGCTAACAATGGATTTAATGTTTTTATGATTAGACTTTGCCTCAGCTCGGTTTTTACTTTTGTTACCATGCTGAAAGCACGTTCAGCCTCAGCATTAAAGTGTGGCAAACATAAGACTGTCATCACAAGTCTTTTAAGCAGGTTTATTTCTTCACAGGCTGCATTCATTCTTGTGAACACAGTGCCCCAGTAGCTGGATGCCTGTGTGTTACGGTGTGGGAATAACAGACACTTAGGCAGGAGTATGATGCATAAAATAAACGCACGAATCGTTTATGATTTTTTTATTCAAAATCAAATAAAATTAATATTTACAGAAATGAAAAAAAGGTGTTAGTCAATATACCAAAATAAATAAAACTCTGAAGATGACTCTTCCCTAGTCACTTCTTCTCTTAATTTTACCACTTTTTAAACCAATTCACTGGTGTGAAAACAAAATCACCTTCCTCCTGCAAGACCAGCAGATCACTGGCCTCCCTCTCTCTCTAAACATCCCTCTAGTGGTGAGTTTTTATAGCCTTATGGCTGATGACATCATGGCCAGGTGACCAACGTCAAGGAAACAATTAGGCTTGTATTCTTTTATTTTACAGAATAAATGCATTTTATTTCATGCTTTTCCAAGTCCCTATACTCCTTTACTTGCTAAGAGACTTTAGTTTAAAAACACCTATAGGTAGTAATCAATAGCAGCTCTTTTAGGCTTAATTGGGACTCATTTGAAAGCAAGCCCCTCCCTTGTTCTGATGTCACTGAAGCCTGCATCTTTAAAACCAGCCATTTTGTGGGCAGCCAGCCCTATAGCAAGAACTGCAGGGAAACCCACAGGTATTTACCACTCTTTTTTTTTTCTTTTCTTGTAGTAACCTTAGAACCATTTTAGCCCTCATTTTGTTTAGAAATGCTGCCATTTTACTTAAACCTTGCAAGGGCTCTTACTAGGCTCCTTTAGCAGCCCCTGCCACTATGCAGCACTTTCATTTATTGCTCTAATGGCTGAAATGTGCAGCTATCAACAAAACATTTAATTTGGGCCTTTCATAAACCCATTTCCAACCTTTGGCTATTTCTTTTATTTATCAGCCCGGTTACAACATCTGTGGGCTGTTTTCTTTGTACATGAATGTCTTATTCTTTATCTAGACACTTCTGCTTTGCTCTGGCACTACTGCTAAACTGGAAACACTCCAGGAAACTCAGGAGTGTTTTCACTATTTAAAAGTAAAGCCCTACTCCAGTTTGGACATATCTTCCACTAGGAAGAGTGCTTTACACTGCACTCCGCCATATCTGGTGCACCGTAAGGGGGGTTTGAGAAAAGGGATAGTAAAGTAAGCAATGAGATATGTCAGGTTGGCCACCCTGACATGAAAAAAACAAGCATTTGTCAATGCCGAATGTTTGCTTGCTGGCATTGGCAGTGGTAGTGTAGAAGTTACAGAGCTGCGTAATAGGAATGGCAGTGAAGTATTGAACTGAAGCCAACCCCACCACCACCTGCAGAGAGTGACAGGCATTGGGGTGTGCGTTTGGGTCGTTAGGCATAACGGCCATGCCATTTCACCACACCCCACCCTGCAGACACTGACAAGTGTCACGGTGTTCCTTGGGGTCTTTGGCCCTTATGCGCACCCCATTTCATTAGGAAATACGGTGAGATGGGTGCGATATAGGAGAATGGGGAGAACTTTGGGGCCGAAGAGTCCAAGGCATACCTCGATGCCTCTCACTGGCTGCAGGGTGTGGAATGGTATGAGCATTACAGGCAAGAATCCCAAGTCACACCCTGATGCCTGTCATTCTCTACAGGGTTGGGCGTTATGGTTGGAAACCCTAATACCTCAGGCATTCGTTGGTATTTTCACTCCAAATTTTCAACATTTTTTTGTGACCCCATCTCATGAACAGGAGGAATATCAGTTTGTTAGCCGAAAGCTGCTTATGCACAGCGACTACGGCATTTAGCACCACAGGTGCAAAAACATTCCGAACAGGATGTAAAAAATGACAGCTGTACTGTTCATGGAGAGGTGTAAAAAATGGCAATGTTGCAAATCTGCAGTAAAAATATTTAAAAAAATGGTGAAGTCACGAGCGTACATAGAAACTGTGCAACGCACACCCGTAATATAATTAGGTTGGGGATTTTTTACAGCAGATTGTCAACTCAGGCATTTTGGTGCCTCCGATCATGAACAGTGTCACTGTGATTTTCTTTATCTGTGCCGAACAATGATTTCCCACAGCGACCACGCATCTCTGTGCTGAAAGTGTGAAAACACACTTCAGCCATGTTGTGAAAAATGACAGCTGTACTGTTCATAAGGAAGTGTGGAAAAATGCCACTGGTGAAAATCTGGGCTGAAAATATTACAAAGTCATGAACTTACGAGGGTGCGTGGAAACTGTGCAATGCTCACTCGTAACACAGTCATTTTATGGACTTTTGTCACCAAATTTTCAACATAGCCATTTTAAGACCTCTGCTCATGAACAGTGTAACTGTGATGGTCTTAATCTGTCCTAAACATTGCTTTCGCACACCAACAGCACCATTGTGCGCTACATGTGCGAAAACACATTTTGGGCGACATATGAAAAATGGCAGCTGTACTGTTCATAAGGAAGTGTAATAAAATGGCAATATTGAAAATCTGGGTGAAAATATTAAATTCGCCAAACTTACGAGCATGCATAAGGAACTGCATAGCATACTTCGTAAAACAGTAATTTTAGGAATTTTTTCACCAAATTTTCAACATAGCCATTTAAGACCTCTGCTCATGAACAGTGTCACTGTGATTTTCTTAATTTGTCCCGTACATTGATTTGGCACACCGACTGCGCCATTGTGCGCTACATGGCCGGAAACATGTTTTGGGTGAAATGTGACAAATAACAGCTGTACTGCTCATAAGAAGGTGTGGTAAAATGGCAATGTTGAAAATCTGGGGTGAAAATATTAAATATTCGCGAACTTACGAGCGTGTGTAGGAACTGCACAATGCACGCTCGTAAAACAGTCATTTTTTGGAATTATTGCACCAAATTTTCAACATAGGGTTTTTGGGACCCCTTCTCATGAATGATGTCACTGTCATGGCATTATTCAGGCCCAAAGGGTGATTTTATGCAGTGACTGCGCAGTGACTGTGAAATCACCCTTCCGGACTGAACCTCATGACAATGACTCATTCATGAAGATAACTCATTAAAATTTAGTCTAAAAATCAAAAATGCCTGAAATATGCAATAAAGTTGAAAACCCTATCTAGCCCATTATACAGCTTACGGCATTTCCTCAGTTCAAGGTCGGCTTTGAAGAGTGCAGACGTGTTCCCAGTCCACCGAAGTCGTGCCGAGCTCCAGAGGTAAGTATGGGGGGTGTGGGGAGGCAGGGTACAGTGGGTGGGTGCGGGTTTTGGGAGGGGCTGGGAGAAGTGCCGTGGGACCGTTTTATTTTGCAGGTTAAAAAAAAGATGGCGTGGGATGTTTGCCATGCTGGGGTGGGCTCCCAGCGTGGCACTAGAGATAACTGGGGGCGCGTGGAGCCGGCGAGGTTAGGCACCCCGTCAGCCACTATGATCAGTTGCCACACTGGGTGGACTCCCAGCATGGCACCCAGTACTCGGGGGTGAGGACAGAGGAGCCGCGAGTTGGGCACCCCGTCGGCTATTCTATGAGTTGCCATGCTGGGTGGGCACCCAGCGTGGCATGTAAAACTTTGGGGGCGCAGCACAAGCGATGGGATTGGGTACCCCCGACGGCTATCTGGCGATGCGGGGGAGAGCAGCACACAGTATCGTGCATTTCTGTGTGTGTCAGAGGCCCTGCGCATGAGCAGGTGATATCTATCGCTGATCACTGAAGCTGTATTCCTTTAACTGTATGCCACTGTGCACTTTGAGCTGTCATAGACAGCTCCAGCATGCACTGGCTTACAGGGGCCGCGCCTACCAACACACTGACTGAATTGGAGGAGGAGGTGACACACCTCCGAAATCTTGGATGATGGCACTATGTTTCTTGCACATGCGTGCAAGCAAACATAAAAAGAAAAGGACAGAAGAAAAGATGAAGAGGATAGGACAGTGTGAGAGCAAAAAGGGGGGGGGCACCTTTTTATATTAGTAGGGGAGTAAACCTTACAGGAAACAGGGACCCTGGTACACTGTGGTGGATCTTGAATTAGGTCATCTGTGTCTTGGAACTGATACACTGAGAACTGGTCCATCGGCTGGCTGGCTTCTTCAGCACTGTTTATAATTCCTAAAGTAGTAGCAAGATCAGCTACAACTTTTATTTTATTTAGCTTTTGTTAACCAGGTAAGTGCAGTAGCCATAAAATGACTATTTTCAGGCACAACCCGGGAGAGTATAGACATGCATAAATTTTACAGGATAACAAATTATAAGTGCTTTACATACATTGAGTTAAAGAGGATACAATATATCAGAACATACAGAGTAAAGCACTTTACATACAATGAGTTAAAGTGGATACAATATATCAGAGACATACAGAGTAGACCATTCATAAGTTCATAGGAGCCTACCTATGCAATGAATAGAGAGGACCTTGGACAATAAATTTATCAGGTGACATATCATATGAACAGAACAAGGTTTACAAAAACAAAAACGGGTAATACAAAAGGAAGAAATAACCATTGAGAGCAGGGGGTGTCATTAAGGAAAAGGTCAGTAAGTGAGGAAAAGGGGAGCAAGCCATGAAATTAGATTATATGAGTGTATGTAAGTGTAAGGGAGATGCCTGCAGTGCAAAATTGTATATGGGCAGGGAAAGGGAGCCGGGACAGGCTGAAGCAGTAAGAGGGTTATATAGAGGTGAGGAAATACTATTGTATGGCTAGAGACATCAGTCATTAGGTAGGGTGAAAGCAGGAACAGGTATCAGCAATCAGCAGATTCGAGCGTAGTTTTCTCTTAAAGCATGTGTGGGAGCTAGAAAGTCTGACAGCTGGAGCTTTGAAGCAGTTTCTACAAAGTATCATTTTTCAACAACTGATTTCTTAAAGGGAATTTTGTCATCATTTTCCTCAGCACAGTCTCATAGAATAATGTAGCCTTTTCATAAGTATTGATTTCTACTGCTGTTCCACTTATGTTGTCATCATGTTGTTGAAGGTAGTCCTCAACTTCTGGGCCAACATGTATCTCATCATGTGACAGAAAATTAGCTTGGTTGTCCAGTACCTTGCAGTCATTCTCCTTTACAAGTTTGACTGCACAATCTTGCACAGATCATTATCTAGGGTCAGCATTTGGTTTTCTTGTGCTTGCATCCTAATATTAAACTGACAAATGGGCTTCAGTGAATATTTCAGAAAAACAAACATGGGTCTAATTTCATGTTCTTGTAGGCATTTACAAATTCGACTTTGGCTGTCCAAGATTCCACAATGCATCCCACGTGTCAGTCATCCTCTTTATCACCTTGTGCAGACTAAGCCACCTTGTGGGGACATGCTTTATTATTTTCATGAGTTCTACATCAACAAACAGGACACACTCTTTGAGTAGCTGCTGTCTCTGGGAGCTAGACGAAAAGTGGCAATATACATCTCAAATCAGCTCCTCAACAGACACCTTTAAAGCCTTAATAGCAATATTTACTACAGGTATCTGCCAAATGGCAGAGAAGACAACCCATATTTATACCAGTTGGGTTCATTTGTTTCATTCTGGACAGCACAGAGTCATTTCTCCCAGTCATTGATGCTGCGTTGTCTGACGAAAAGTCAACAAGATTGCTAAGGGGAATGCTGAATTTGTTTAAAGACTCCATTAAACAGTTAAACATTGCCTTTCCAGTCCCCAGTACACATTTTGGCATGCCCAAAAAATGAATAACATTCTTTTTCAGGCTCTCATCAAAATATCCCACCAAAATTACCAGCAGTTTAATATCACCAATATCAGTACTCTGATCCAGATACACACAAATGGGGACCTCTTGACACATTGTTGGCAACATCAGTTTGATATTTGGGACCTAGAACATCTCTGGCAAAACAGCTGACTTTTGTGGCTCCACAGCTCATCTTCTTTACAACTTCTGGGTCTCCACAATGCTTCTTAATAAATGTTATAATGTGGTTGGCACAAGAAAAAGATTAAGTTGTGCTCTGCCAGCAAACTCACAAAAGCCACCTCTGCCTCTGTCACCTTGGATGCAGTTTGTGTATGGAAGAAATTGCTCACCTTTCTCCCAGCAGCTTGCCTTGTATTCTGCTGATGCTTCTCAGACTTTTCATGCCACAGAACATCATGACGTCCACCATGGCTTACTGTAAAATCACATCCACAGGTCTTGCAGAAAGCAGATATTGTTCCGTGTCGACTCTCACTGACTCAGTTGAACTCTTTAACTCAGCTGTTCTGGAACACAGAGTACCTCTTGCTCTTCTTTTCTGGCATCTTTGCACCATCTTCTGTTCTCTTTCTCTTCTGCAACTTTGGTGTCGAGGTTGAGACAGCTGCTACTGCTGCAGCACCAGTGCCCACCGCTGTGCAGTCTGACTCCTCATTCATGTTTCAAATCTACAGTAACTGTAAATAAATATCCAAAAATAAATAACACTGCAGGGATGTTGTGGAATCCAACACCAGCAATCCATTACCAATACCAGCAATCAGGAAAATGTATAGTCTGCACTCATCCAGTGTGCTGAACCCCACCACACAGGGCTGCACCGCTCAGTGTAACACACTTCATTTACCTACTGGACTGGAACTGGAAGTGGAACCACTAGTTGGGCTGAGGACCCAGGCAGTCCAGGCAGGCAGTGTGGGCACTAGCTATGTGGCAAACAAGAAAGATCAGCACAGCACACTGCAGTGCACACATAAAAGGCTTCCAAATACAGCCAGCAACCACTAGCAGCCAATCTATGGGCTAAGCATAGGACAAACTATCTCTCTCAAACAAATGTGTCTGTCACAATCACAAATGCAAATTATGCAGTTTCACAAACTCGCAGCAGACGCATTGCAAATTAATAAATTCATGAAAGAAAACTAAAATACACTAAAGTACAAGGAAACAAGCTTTCTGAGGAGTTAGTCAATGTCCAGACTCCAGAGCCAGACAGTCCAACAACAACACAAAAAAAAATGCCCCTCATGGGCTCCAGCCGGGGGGGCTCCTCTCTCAGACCTCAACTACCCATAACTGAACCAAACGCCAGACCTCAGGACCTGGCTCACCATGCCCGCGGCTGCCCCCTTTGCCAGCCAATCAGATATTAAACACAAACAGGCTAGGCTAGGCACAGCTCCTCCAGTTGTTCAGATTGTGACTGCATTGTTTTGTCATCAGTCATCATCGTGATCACTCTGACTCCGCTCTGCATGGTCAATAAAACAACATGTGCATTGCCATTGCCAGGAAGTTCTCATGCCCCTACAGGTCCTTGGTGAGGCCACACCTTGAGTACTGTGCCCACTAGACCTAAAAAAGGACAGCGAACATCTGGAGATGGTGCAGAGAAGGGCCACAAAGATGGTGCAGCCGGGGCTGCATCATTAGCCCCATACAAGAGACAAGACACAAAGAGTAGAATTTATTCTCTCTGGAATAGAGGAGAAACAGGAGGGACATGATAGAAACATTTAAGTATGTCAAGGGACTCAACAAAACTCAGAAGGAAAATCTCTTCCAGGAAAACAGGGTGGCACTTGTGTGCACAACAGGTCACAACTTAACGCCTGGTGGGAGGCAATTTAAAAGCAACTCCTACCTTTTCACTGAGAGACTAGAGTGATAGACCCATGGAACAGCCTGCTACCAGAAGTGGTGACATCAAAGACAGTAAGGGAATTCAAACTCACCTGGGACAGACAATGTGGGCAACTTTTAGGGAAAAAATATAATTGGGGGGTATTATGGGCAGACTACCACACACGGTCCCCATCTGCTGACACTTTTCTTATGTTCTTATGTTGTTGTTCCGTAACTTATGTTACACAAATAAATCACACTTTTCACAAAAATATTTACAATGAATCATCCTGGCCCTGCAGCCCCCATGGTAGTCCCCCCTCCCCGGCCCCCACCATCACTATCACAGTCACATTACCCTCTTTTTCAAATTTTTTTTTTTAAGTACACAAGACACACTCTGGAGTCTGCCACTAGTGCATGCCATGCTGCATGCTGAAGTTGTGCATTTGTTAATTTCAAGTAAAGAAGAGACAATGTAGTTGAATGAAGACTCAAGACTGTGAGTGATTGACTGGCGGTGTACAGCACACACACTGTTACCTCACCTGCTGTGTATGATAGCCTGCTTGGTGACACAGTGGCACACCTCCCTGACCTGTCCACTCCCCCCCCCATCACTTACTTTTCACTTTTTCTTTATTGCCTTGTCGACTACCTCCCCACTCCCTCCCTCAACCTCAAGCTTCCTTAACTCCATTTTTCAATTTGTTTCTAATTTCACATCAGTAATTATCAATTTATTCCCACCACCACAAACCATCACCAGTCCACCACACAGTGTCACTGAATCATTGATATCTAAGACAAGTTGACTCCGACTTCGTAATCCTCTGTGACACTGACTCAACATGAATTGCAGTGGTGCAGGCCAGGGCAGGCACCAGGCAGGGTAGGGGGTCTGATTCTGAACTGGCCGCAGCAGAGCTTGCAGCAACAGATCATCACTGGGGCTGCTGCTGGGACTGGGCATGTGATCATCAGGGACAGCCAGGGAGGGGCCCACTCTGCCCCAGAGCCAGCCAACAAGTCAGTCAGGCAGCACAGCCACAACACTAGTGAGGCAGGCTCCACCGCGCATGCACACACTCACTCACTTCTCCTACAGTCCTCCTGCCCTGCTAATTAAGTAAAACCCATGTGTGCAGTCTGCTGCAGAGTGACTGTATGGGAACTGAAGCCAGGGAGGACTGGGAGGAATATGGAGGAGGAGGATCATCAGGTATCAGGATACCTCTCAGGCTGCCACCCCAACCAAAATAATACCCTGCAACACAGGGTTCCTTCACAGAGTGATGAAGAGACATCAGTATCACAGACAGTTCCCCACTGCTCCACCTTAAATAAGGCAGCACACAGCAGGCAGGCATTGGCAGCTTCTGTTGTTTGTT
This sequence comes from Neoceratodus forsteri, assembly GCA_016271365.2. Classification (NCBI taxonomy): domain Eukaryota; kingdom Metazoa; phylum Chordata; order Ceratodontiformes; family Ceratodontidae; genus Neoceratodus; species Neoceratodus forsteri. The sequence continues at coordinate 756,811,757 of CM057455.1, read as the reverse complement.
CACTGACTGGAGTCATTGGGAGTTGGGGCAAAAGCAAAACAAGTCAAGGTAGTTGACACTCAGAGCTGACATTAAAAGACATCACAAACAGTGAGGGCCCCCTACGCCAAAATAAGGCAGCACACAGCAGGCACTGGCAGCTTCTGTTGTTCCTTCACTGGGACTGGGAGTTGGGGCAAAAACAAGCTGACACTCAGGCCCTGTCCACACTGCACCACTCAGGCCCCATAACGGATAGAAACCATTACAACCTGGGAGCGGTGCAGTGTGTCCACACTGCTGCGGTGTCCGTTACAGGACCGGCACTGCCGGTCCACACTTCGAGAGCCGGGCGACCGTTACCGTGGCACCTGATCCCACAATGCAGCTCGCGCTGCACTAGGAGACCAGTGCCATGTGTCCACATTATGCCTGGTAACGTTACCGAGGCATAACAAGTTTCATAACCGTTGTTGAAACCACCTCATATATGGTTTCAACAACGGTTACGAAAACGCCTTCTGTAACATTACAGGTGTAAACACAAACTGTTGCGGTAACGGTTTGGGCACTCTGTAACATTACAGAGGGGTAGTGTGGACAGGGCCTCAGTCAGACTGACACATTAATTTTCAATTAAGTTCAATTCAATTAAGTCACCAGCAGCATCATTCACACCTACCACATACCCGCCGCAGTCCCCAACAGCAGTAACTTCCTTCCTCCTGGCTCCTGCTCCTCTCTTTACTTTCTCGATGACTTGAGCTCCAGGCCCAGCCCCAACCTGGGCAAGTGGGCAGCAGGCCACAACCACGTCCACAATGGAAAGTGCAATACAAGCGCAGCGCCTTACAGATCCAGCAAGGGACCAGGTCCTCTCCTCATCAACTGCTGCAACTGACCGACCGACCGTCCAATGTTTGTTTTTTTTACTCCAGACCGCACTTACGCCCTCCAACTCCAATTAAAATATTGCTTAGTTCCATTCCGTTCTGAGCCTTGACCAGCGGTTGCCAACAATGGCTCTCCACTCCACAAGTCCTTCTCAGTCTCCTGTGTGTCATGCCGTGTGGAGGACCTCTACAGCAGAGCTTGGCAAGGCGTGCTCTGCTCAAAGTGCAGCCAGACTTAAAGCACTCTTTTGATTGGCAAGACTGACTGAACGAAGGACGGCCCACTCACCGAGAGCAATCAACCCATGTGCCCAGCATGCTGATCACATGACACTCAGCCAGCCAGTCTTGCACCACCACACACTCACTCCCTGACCCCTTCCCAACCCATTCCAGCTAGCCCACCCAGCAGGACCATTCATGCACCTTTAAAGGGCCTGCACCTGCTGACATCAGCACTACCTGTCAGTGTCAAACTGGGACAATGACAGGTGCTGGTGGGACAGCGAGACAAGTTTTAGAACAGATGGCAAATGCGGGATGTCCCACACAATGCGGGACACTTGAGAGGTATGGATGCCAGGGTTCAACTAACAAGGCTCTTAATAGTTGAACCCTGGCATCGATAGGTACCAAAATCCAATGTAATATCAGGAAATCACATTTGAAAAAGACACTCCATTCAAGTGAATGGAGTGCACCCCATGCTCGACCTACAAAGACATCACAAAATGAGTGTGGGGGCAGTTCAGAGTCAGGAAGTGGTAAGCGATCATGCAGCCAGCCCCTTGGGGGTAAGTTACAATCCCTTTCCTTCCTTTGGGGGCTATATAAAAAATGTGAAAACAGCCTGAAGGAACTCCCAATGAGGCAAGGGAGCTCCCTGTTTCAGGTTTTCAGAAATAAAAAATATGAAGCTCTTTATAGAGCATCATGATCAATGGGTTCTCCTGTTAGCTACCATCCACCATAAGGTAACTTTGTAAGCCCTTTCAAGCTTCACAGGCTCGATCAGTAAAAGTTCTCTTTAAAGCCATGCCTCCATGTACCCCAGAACATCTGGACTTTTAATCCCTTCAGGAAGATGCAAGTGACCAATCAGGCAGCATGTGAGTGGCTCTTCCTGATCACTTATGATGTCACAATCAGTGAGGTCAAAATGCTGATGAGGTATGAAAAATAAAACCAGATATGTCAGCCTCTAGGAAGATACTGTTTCACACATCTCATCTAGTACTCTCGTGTAGAAAATCTTCTAATTAGCAAAAGGGAAAAGAGACAATACCTCAAATATAAAAAGTAGCATTTTACTTTTACAAATTAATGTAAATTTCAGTCAGTGCCATGCCTCTTTAAGGCTGTACAAAGCTGACGCTTCATGCAGACCCTCCAAAGCCATGGTTGCTTAAATGTGCACGTAAAATTATAGAGTGCAGAGGCAAATTTGAATATCATTATCTCAATTGTCATGCGATAAAGAATTACCACACTTCCAGTGTTTACTATTAATCATGCTTAACAGTGTGGATAATTAAGTGCATTAATATGACCCCTTTGTAAAGGTAATTGACCCTCAAGTAATAGCCTGCACACACGACACAAGTTATTAGGCTCCTGTCTAAATAATGTGGACGCCACCCCACAGTTGATGACTTTATGGATCCTTGCCTCCTACTGTGCGAAGCCTTTAATTGTTTCAAACAAGAATGGCTTATTGTTAAAGAAACAGTCACAAACATGGATTGCATCAGAGGGGTATGCATAAATCTGTACATTTTATAATCCTTGGCTTTACTGCCAGTACGTGTTATGCAAAATGGCAGCAGGGAAGGGAGAGTTTAAAGAAAACCCCAAGGCACAGTCATAATACAAAGTATACTCTACGTCTCTTCATATTAATGTAAATACTGTAAAACCTTAACAGAGGTTTAACAGCACTGTTATATAAAGTTAATTTATTTTTCATTTAAATAAAAATAGTGCTGCCTCTACTATATACTGCTACTTTAAAACTGCATTTTTCTGTCAATACGCTGTACTGTAATGTTTATGGTTTATGCATATGTTGTCCCTTTGGATGTATACCTTGCTTTTGTTCAGTTACTTTTGATTGTTGATTTCTTGTCTTTCAGTCTCCCGGATCATGCCTGAAAATAGGCATTCAGTTGTCTAGCGCACTTACCCTGTTACCCTCCACAGAATGGACAGCCCCAAAGTAATTACCCTGTTACCAAAAAACAAATAAATAAATAAGCGTAACCTTTGCCCAACTACTGTTGCTATTTTGAAGTGGTCACATTTTTGGGCTGTCTTCGCTAAAAGCATGTGACAGCATCATTCCACAATGTTAAGGAAAGTAAATGTTAGCATAGCCTCCACTGCTTAAGAACCATGACCAGCACCCACAACATCTTCCATCATGGTCCTCATTGATCTCTCTGTGGCATTTGACACTGTGGACCATGATGTGCTGTTGGAGCGCTTGTAGTTCATCTGTGGATTGTTGTGTACCATCCTCAGGTGGTTTCAATCTTTCCTCGAGGGAAGACTGCAGAGACTGGTCACTGGAATTTATTCCTCTGACCCTCTCCCCCTCTCCTGCGGAGTACTGCAGGGCTCCATCCTGTCACCCATGTTGTTTGCAGTGTATATGCTGCCATTGGCAGACATTATTAGAAGGTACGGTTTGAGTTTTCACTGCTATGCAAATGATACTCAACTGTGCATGTATTTTGTACCCAAGCGGGGAGATATTCCCTCGGTGTTTAACTGCTGCCTCGCTGAGATCCAGGACTGGATGAGTGCTAGCTGGCTGCGGTTGAACCTGGATAAAACCAAAGTGTTGGTGGTGGACCCAGATGATCGGGAGGTGGGGCTGTCAGCGGGACAACCCTCTGGGCTTTTGCTTGGGGTGTCCAGCTGGCTGCCTCAGATACGGTGCATAACCTGGGCATTATCTTTGACAATGGTTTGACCCTTAAATCACAGATGTCGGCTGTTGTCAAGACCTCTTTCTACCATCTGATGAATATCACCTGGGTGAAGCACCTGATCTCCCCTAATGATCTTTCAATATTGGTCCAAGCCTTCATGACCTTATGCCTTGACTACTGCAATGCCCTCTACCTAGGGCTACCGGGGGTTGATATACGCCACCTGCAGCTGGTGCAGAATGCTGCTGCCAGGCTTGTGACTGGTGCCTCTAGGGCTGATCACATTATCCCTGTGCTCCATGGACTACACTGGCTGCCAGTGCGGTGGTGTATCACCTTCAAGATCAGTTTGCTGGCCTATGAAGTGCTACATGATCAGGGACCTCACTACCTACAAGATCCCATTCATCCCTACTGTCCCTCCCGACTGCACCGATCCACCAATGAGGGATTGCTAGAGATTCCCAGGGTGCGACTGAAGACATCAGGGGCCCATTCTTTTGCATTTGTGGCACCTACCCTGTAGAATTCTCTACCTCATCGGATAAGAGAATGCCTGACCATCCAGAGTTTTAAAACAGCCCTTAAAACCCATTTGTTTAGCCTGGCGTTTCCTGAGATGAATTTTTAACTAGTGAGATATTTGTTGAAGTATATGACCATCCTGCTTATTAGTTTAATAATTTGTTCTTATTTTAAATCTGTGATTTTATGTACTGGATTTTTAAAATGTTGTTTATTTAATGTTATCTACAGGCGCCTTGATCAGTAGAAAGGCACCTTTTATAAATAAAAATGATGATGATGATGATGATGAACAGGATGGAGGGCCCCATAGTAATTATGTCTGGGGATCAGTTTACCTTAACACATACTGTATTGTTTAAGAAACTCTAACCTGCCCCCTTCACAGAATGGGCAGCCCCAAAGTAATTACGTCCAATGGTCAGTTTACATTAGGATGGCCTGCATTGTTTCAGGACCCTGAGCAGCCCCTTCCACAGGATGCAGGGCTCCCATTGTCTGGGGGCTCTGTTTACATTATCTCGGACTTCACTGTTTAAGGACCCTGACCAGCCTCCTCCACAAAATGGAGGGCCCCATAGTAACAATGTACGGGGGGCAGTTTACCTTAGCATGGCCTCCACTGTTTAAGAAACTTGACCAGCCACCTCCAAAGGCTGGAGGGGCCCATAGTAATGTGCCCAGGGGTCAGTTTGTATTAGCATAGCTTCCATTGTGTATGAAACCTGACCAGACCCCCTCACAGGATGCAGAGCCCCATAGTAATGATGTCCAGGGGTCATTTTACATTAGCATGATGGCCACTGTTTAAGAACTTTGACCAGCCCCCAGCACAGCCTTGAGGGCCTCATAGTAACGATGCCTGGAGGGCGCCGTTTACAGTAGCATGGCCTCCATTGCTTAAGGACCCTGACCAGCCCCTTTCACAGATTTGAGGGCCCCATAGCATTAAAATCTGGTGAGTCAGTTTACATTAGCATGGCCTCCACTGTTTAAGGACCCTGATCAGCCCCCTGCACATGATGCAGGGTCCCTTAGTAACAATGCTCGGTGGTCAGTTTACATTAGCATGGCCTCCACTATTAAAGAACCCTGACCAGACCCTCTACAAGAGACAGGGCCCATAGTAATGACATCCAGGGGGCAATTTACATTAAACATAGAAACATAGAATTTGACGGCAGATAAGGACCGCTTGGCCCACCTAGTCTGCCCATTTCCCTACCTGATGGATAAGCTGCAGATTCTAGTTAATCAACAGCCTACTTCCTACTACCCCCAAGTAGAATTGCCTTATATCTGTCCCATACATTCTTAAATTCTCCCACTGTTCCTGACTCCACAACCTCCTCAGGAAGGCTGTTCCATGCATCCACAACCCCCTCTGTGAAAAAACACTTTCTAACATCACCTCTGAGCTGTCCCCCCTCTATCTTCAAATTGTGCCCCCTTGTTCTTGCACATCTCTTCTTCTGAAAGATGCTACCCTCTTGTACTTTGTTAATTCCCTTGAGATACTTGAAATTTTCTATCATGTCCCCCCTCTCCCTCCTTTCCTCAAGGCTATACATATTAAGCTCCTATAGTCTCTCTTCATATGCCTTCTGGTGCAGACCCTGCACCGTTTTGATTGCCCTCCTCTGAACAGCCTCCACTCTATCTATGTCTTTGCGGAGATGGGATCTCCAGAATTGCACGCAGTACTCTAGATGGGGTCTCACCAACTGTCTACAGAGGGATAACAACTTCCTATTTTCTACTGCTGATGCCTCTTCCTATACATCCCAGTATCCCCCTAGCCCTCCTTACTGCCTTCTCACATTGCTTGCCCACCATTAGGTCAGCTGATATAATTACTCCTAGGTCTCTTTCGATTTTTGTTGTTATTAACTCACCCCCCATTGTGAACTCTTCCCCTGTGTTTTTGTTTCCCAGATGCATTACCTTGCACTTCTTTACATTTAATCTGAGCTGCCACATATTTGACCATTCCTCCAACCTTGCCAAGTCTCTTTTCATCCTTTCCACTCCACCTTGTGTATCAACCCTGTTGCAGATCTTTGTGATCAGGTGACTTCTGCTGGCAACTGCATAGTTATTAGAAGTGGATGCTAGTAGATTTTGTGAGAGCGATGGTAGCATGCCATCCACTGTATAAGAACATTTACCAGCCCCCACTACAGAGTGCAAGGCCCCATAGTAAAGACATCCAGGGATCAGTTTACATTAGCAAGGCCTCCACTGTTTAATAACCTGACCACCACCCTCTACAGAAGGAAGGGTCCCATAGTAATGATGGGAGTAATGAAGGAAGGGGAGTGTTTAAATTAGCATGACTGCCACCATTTAAGGACCCTGACTAGCCCACTACACAGGTTGGAGAGCCCCACAGTAATGACATCCAAGGTCAGTTTTCATTAGCATGGTCTCCGCTGCTCAGGGATTGATTTAAAATAAAGATATTTTGATTTTGTTGGAGGCCATTTTTTTTGTTCCAGCTAAATCTCCCCCATCAGCTACCCTATCCTCCCCACCAATTGCCTCCCTGACCTTTCCTCGGTCCATCAGGAGCCAAGCAAGAGTTGCACCTCCTTCTCCACAATCCAGCCAATAGGAGCAAAGCAACCCCTACTTCAAGACTTCTCCCAGAAGAAGTCCAGAGCACTGCAGTCCAGACCACTAAGGACCAAGTGCAAAGGACAACAACTGGAATATGCCAGGAGTCAGCCAGTGATTGTAGCCAGCTATGCTGCCTGTTCATGGACCTATCACGTAAGACTGTTGCAGTTCACCATTGCTCTTCATACTATGCTTGCCAGTTGATTAGCCTCAAACTGTATCAAGTGTAGGCCAAGTCTGTTACATTTTACCTTGTTCCTCATGCCATGCTTGCTAGTTGATTAGTCTTAAACTGTACAGGTTTATACATGCTCTGTGATATGTTGCATCAAGTATATTCCAATAGCATAGAGTTTGCAATTGGTACCAATGGCTCTCTATTATATTGACTTACTAGTTTTACTCATTCTGGGTGGTGTGCACTATTAACCCCCCCTCGGTCAGCCTCTGCATCAGTGCTGCTCTGTTCTAAGGAGCCTAACTGTTGATTACACTGCCTTTCAAGCCACTCTCCAACTCGGTGGGTTTGCTTGTTACCCCCACCAGCTACCTGTTCAGTTATAAACCTGTGCTCTATCTCATCTGGGTGATGTGGTTCTCACAGCTTCCCTGCCCCTAGTTGGATTATATCAACCACCTCAGCATGTTTTAACTGTGTTACCTCAGCAGTGAGCTCACACTGATATTCCAAGCCACCCCCTATCTGGATTACGTGAAGCCTCTCCTTACTATGCCACTTTGATTTAGCTGAGCCAAACCACCATTGCAGTGCTACTTTAAGTCTGTTAACTCTCCCAGAAATATGGCCTTGCTAACTCCACACGCGCAGTGGCATAACACCTAACAGCTGCCCATTGCAGTTTGCTCCTAGCTGGTGCATAATTTTGCTTTGTGCTTTAGTGCTGCTTAACATTGTTCTATGTCTAACTTTTGCTTAAATATGTTTTGTGTCTAACTGTTGCTTAATTTTGTTCTGCTGTGCCCACTGCTCAGTCCTTCAGCCAGGAGAGTTTGAGGTTGACTTGAGCATACCTGGTCAGCACAACGCATGCCCTTGCGCTTCTATTTCTCTGCCTTTGCATTGCCCTTGCTTGTGTTCCCCTCCCATCACAATTCATGCACTGCCATGCTATGTAAGCCTTTCTCCCACTCTTATCTGCCCCCCCCCAAGAAGTAGGGACACCAATCATATCCCACCTCCCCATCCCATGAGGAGGGCAGACCTCCTATCCCTCACTCTGGACCCATCCACCTGGCACACCTGACACAAATCTATAAGATCCTAAGGTCCTGGGATATCTGCTACAACTTGGTCAATACTAATTCTGCATCCAACAAGACAACTGCCTCCTTGAAGCAGAGCAACAAGAGGCTTTGGTGCCACCCCAGATACAGGCATCTGGTGCTTCTCTTATTTCTGATGTCCAGCTTGGTCTACCCTCACCCGGGCTCCCTGCACCCTACCAGCAACCATCTCTCAAAATTTGCCCTGCATTTGGTGCACCTGAATATTCAGAGATTCCCTGCTAAATTTGATCAACTGGAAGCCTGGGTTCTGGCTTCTAAGATCGACATCATTGCCTTTTCCAAGACCTGGCTAACCAGCAAAATCACTGACGATGAAACTGAATTAGCTGACTTCACTATCTTTAGGAAGGATAAGATTAACAAAAGGGGTGGAGATTTTGCTCTTCTACATCTCCAAACACCTCAAGGCCACCGAGTCCACCACCCAACTCTTACATACAAACATACAATTGTGGCAGCAGATAAAGGCCTTATGGGCTATCTAGTCTGTTCAAATTCGAAGTTCTCTCGGCATTTACACAGAGAACTGACCCCCCTATCCCCTTGACCCTTGTGAGTGGGTCTGTAGGGATCTCTTGAGGCTCTTCAAAACCAGGGACCAACTGCGCACCTAATATGTTTGTGTGCTTGTTTGTTTGTTTATTTGCTTAATGAGTTAGTACTCTAGAACAAAAGTTCTGTTTACAGGTGCGACTCAAAAGAAAGACCTGTCTCACCTGCAGGATTACAAAACATTGTGTAACTCCAGTAAATCAGCTGTTTGCAAGGCCAAAATAAACTAGATTAAATGCGGCCTGTCCTTCAACCTTAGGAATCCCAAGAAACTCTGGAACAACATAAACAATATCACTGGAAGATCTTAGGGGTCACCTGCAACCACAAGGCTATTGTCTCCCTCTTTAATAATTTCTTTGGAGAACTGGATAAATACCAAAATCCATGCCAAGGCCCTGTCCTTACCAGACTTACTTATAATGTCACATGGATCCTCCCCACCTAAATTTTGCTTCAAATACCTGCCCATGGGGCAGTTCATGAAATACCTTAGACTTTCCAATCCCAAACTTGCCTCTGGCCCCAATGGCTTTGACTACCATCTGGTGATGGAAAGAACTGGTATACCCCATTTCTTTCATTTTTAACCACTTACTACACACTGGCTCCTATCCTAAATTGTGGAAGATGGCCACCATCATTCCCATTCACAAATCTGGGTCTAAACACCTCACCTCCAACTATTGCCCAATCTCTCCCTCCTTGTCCACCTTTTAAACGTTTTTGAGAGGATGTCTCTGTCCAGACAACTGCCAACATCCAGCAGCACGACTTATAGACCAGCGCCCAACATGAAATCTACCCCCTGCACAATACTGAGACTGCCTTGGTTAGGCTCACTCATTATGTGCATCGTCCCTTAGACTCTGGGAAATTTGTTGCCACAGTTTTCATAGACTTCACCAAGACCTTCAACCTTGTATCCCACGATTTGCTGCTCCGCACCCTTTCTACACTCAATTTCTCCTCTGTCACCACCATTTGGTTTAATAACTACCTGTAGGGCAGGGTGCACAGGACCAAAATTGATAATGTCCACTTGGACTTTCATCCTATCAATTGCAGGGTCCCTCAGGACTCCATCTTTGGTCCTCTACTTTTCTAACTTTTCCTCCACTCACTCCCCAAAGCCTGCCCTTCCACTGAAACCTGCTGCACCCCAATGATGCTATCATCTTCAGCTTGGGCAGTAACCTGGCTACCCCAAACAAAATCATTCAACAGGACTTTAGTCACATCCAATCTTAGCTCATGGACAATAAGATGGTCCTCAACAACCACAAAAAAACAAATCTATGGTCTTCTGGGGACCCACAAGAAAGCTGCCCCAACCCCATTTCTCATTCTCGACTGGGAATGCACTGTGGTGGAGCCTGTCACACAGTTTAAGAATCCAGGCATCTTCCCTGAGAGCACACAATTGACGCCCACGTCAGTCACTTTACAAAAAATTGTACACCAGAGAACTTCAGCTCTTCAGAGGGTCAAAAGGTTCTTGACCCAAAAGACAAAGAAATTACTCCCACTCAGTCTATTGTTCTCCATCATCAACTATGGCTCCCTAATATATGCTACTGCTACTTCAGAGACCTTTGCCAAGGTGCGCACAGTCTACAATAGTATCTGCCACTTCCTGACCCAACTACCATATAGGACCCATCACTGCCAACTGCATAATTCTACTTTCTGCCTCTCCCTGGAGGACCACCTCACCCAGAGGTCAGTGGTGCTCCTACAGAAGGCTGCTCTAGGCAAAGTTTCCCCCTGTAGTTCCACACTCTTACCCAGCTCCACCAACAAGCTGGGGACCCACTGTCAGTCCAAATTCACCTTCCAGCCCCCCCTCATATGCTCTACTGAGGAAAGAGAGCCCTGTCATTCAGGGCTATTGGTCCCTACAACCTCCTGCCTTCTCATCTCACCTCAGGTGTGAATATCCCTTCCTTCAGTACTAGTTTCCATCAACTTATGCTGGACAAAATGCAATGTAACTGTACATAATTTATTTCTTCTAATTTATACAAACAACTACCTGCCTGTGTACATTGCTTATTCCTGTGTTGTATCACAAATATTGTATCAGTAATGTTCTCTTCAACCGGTTACTTGTGAAAACAACCTATCTTACTGTAGCTTACCTTGCCATCCAGTATAATGAATGAGTGAAATGAAATGAAACGAAATGAAATCTCAAAGCCCGGGTGTGATCAAGGTTTGCATGAAGTGTGCCTGCTACCACTGGGATACCCTCAAACCTTCAGAATAACTTTCTAGTTTTCTATGTGATGCAGAAAAAAACACAGAAAAGTTTAATTCTCATTGGAGCAGTACAGTTCAGAATTGACCACAAATAACCTTTTATGATGCTAAGAAACACAAAATTGGCTAGAAAGTTAGCTACTGTACATCAAGAAAAAGCACAAATGCAATGTAGTGAGGTGACTGGAAAACTCTCTTTATTATTTAGAGATGCTCCAGTACTGTACTGTTTCACATAATCTACTTTTCTGTTATGTAGCTATCTGAACTAAAAACAAAATGAAAAGTGGACAAACTGTCAAATTAAGCTGCAAAAATTGAGACATAATGCTCCAGAGTGTTAGAATCTAGTGCACAGAATTTTGGAATATAGTACACAGAATTATAAAAAAATATAGTGCATTAAACTGGCATGTGTACTAATAGGTTAACAGTTTTGTGGCAGAAAATTATATCAGAGAACCACTGTATATATATCCACACTGGACTGCTTCAGGGTTGTTGGTGCCTTAGAAACATAGAAGTTGACGGCAGAAAAGGACCGCAAGGCCCATCCAGTCTGCCCATTTCTATTTTTCCCTTATGAATGTGCCATAGGTCTTTGCTCTGTCAATGGGCTATCAATTCATACTCATCTGTATTGTTCCCTTATGCCTATCCCATGCCTGTTTGAAGCCCTGAACTGTATTCGTATCCACCACTTCCTGAGGTAAGCCATTCCATGCATCCACCACCCTTTCTGTGAAAAAGAATTTCCTCACATTCCCCCTTAATCGGCCTCCCTCTAATCTCATGCTGTGTCCTCTTGTCCTGCTATTTTTCTTATATTTAAACATGTTAGACTCTTTCACCTTGTTAATGCCCTTAAGGTGTTTGAATGTCTCGATCATATCACCTCTCTCCCCTCCTTTGCTCAAGGGTATACATATTGAGCTCCGTTAATCTGTCCTCATATGTCTTCTGATGCAGTCCCTGCACCATTTTAGTTGCCCTTCTCTGGACTGCCTCAATTTGGTTAATGTCCTTGTGCAGGTGTGGCCTCCAGTACTGCACACAGTACTCCAGATGGGACATAAACAGTGTCTTGTAAAGAGGGATTATTACCTCCCTCTTACAACTTGTGATATCCCTACTAATACACCCTAACATCCCCCTAGCCTTACCTACTGCTTTAGAGGTCTGCTTGGATGATTTCAGGTCATCGGTGATGATGATGCCCAAATCCCTTTCTTCCTTTGTGACTGCCAGCAACTCCCCTCCCAGCCTATAGGTGGCTTCAGGGTTTCTCTTCCTTATGTGCATGATCTTGCACTTCTTTGCATTAAATCCCAGTTGCCACTCTTCTGACCATTTTGCTAGTTTATCCAGATTTCTTCTCATTCTGCCCACCCCATCTGGATCATCTACTCTGTTGCAGATCTTGGTGTCATCTGCAAACAGACAAGCATTACCCTCTAGTCCATCTGCAATGTCACTAATGAAGATATTGAAGAGGACTGGCCCCAGGACTGATCTCTGAGGTACCCCACTTGTGACTTGCATCTCTTCTGACTGTATACCATTTACCACCACTCTTTGTTTTCTGCCCGTCAACCAGTTTGCCACCCAGTTGACCAACTTCTGACCAACCCCAAGCCTACCCAGCTTATTTATCAATCTTCTATGTGGAACAGTGTTGAAAGCTTTGCTGAAGTCAAGGTAGGTGACATCAACTGCTCCCCCATGGTCAACCACTCTGGTTACCCAGTCAAAGAAATCTATGAGATTAGTTTGACAGGACCTTCCTTTTGTAAACCCATGCTGTATTGGATCCTGTGCTTCTATGGATTCCAGGTGTTGCACTATCCTTTCCTTACGGAGTGTCTCCATAATATTGCCCACTACTGAGGTAAGACTGACTGGTCTGTAGTTCCCTGCCTCCTCCCTGCTACCATTCTTGTGGACTGGGATCACATGAGCCCTTCTCCAGTCTTCTGGGACCTCTCCTGTGCTCAAAGACTCACTAAACAGTTCTGCTAATGGCTTTGCTAGTTCCACCCTTAGCTCCTTAAGTACCCTGGGATGTATGCCATCAGGTCCCATTGCCTTGTCCACCCTGAGCTTAGTGAGCTCTCGCAGGACCCTTTCTTTTGTGAAGGGAGTAGTGCTCACCTCCCTCTCCCCATGTCCATGGTGCTGAGCTGTGGGCCCTGCCCTACCTTCTCTTCAGTAAATACTGAGCAAAAGTATCTATTTAGGATAGATGCTTTTATAGGGTCCTCCTCCTCCTCCTCACATGCCCCCTTTTCTCCTTTGAGCTAAGCAATACCCCCTCTGGACATTTTCCTTTCGCTAATGTATCTATAGAAAGTCTTGTCACCTTCTTTTACTGTTCATGCTAGTGTTTCCTCAGTTTGGGACTTTGCCTGCCTTACTGCCTTCCCTGCTTCCCTTAGGGCAGTTTGGTATGCCTCCCTATCTTCATCCCACTGTGTTCCCTTATATTTCCTGAAGGCCAGCCTTTTGGCTCTGACCTTTTGTGCTACCGTATTTGATAACCAAAGTGGTTTCCTTCATGTTTTGCACTTCCTTTTCTAACACAATGGGATGTTGCTTCAATTATTGCATCTTTAATGCTAGTCCACTTTGCCTGTACCCCCTCACCTGTGTTTTTTTTTTTGCCAGGGCTAGCTTAACTCTGTTGGCCATCTTATCAAAGTCAGCTCCTCTGAAGTCCCATATTTTTGCCTTAGAATGGGATGATTTAGATGTAGTGGCAAAATTGAACCATACCATGTGATGGTCACTGCCCCCAAGTGACCTTCTATCTGAAGATCTGTGATCCCTTCCCTGTTAGTCAGTACTAGATCTAGGATAGCCCTGATCTCTTGTGGGTTGTTGTACGAGTTGTTTGAGGCCCTCTCCCTTCAGGGAATCCACCATGTGTCTAGTTCTGGCAGATGTTCCTGCTGGTATTGACCAATCTGTATCTGGCGTGTTGAAGTCTCCCATTATCAGAACCTCCGCTTTAGCTGTCATGTTTTGTATATCTTCTAACAGTAATGTGTCTATGTTCTCCCCCTGGTCAGGGGGCCTGTAGACAACCACAGTTCTTATGGCTGTCCCATTTCCTGTTTCCAGGGTGACCTCAGTTCTTCTGGCTCCTTATGTGTATTCGGAATTTCTGTAGCTTTGATATTTTCATTGACATACAGGGCTCTTCTCTGGACTGCCTCAATTTGGTTAATGTCCTAGTGAAGGTGTGGCCTCAAGTACTACACGCAGTACTCCAGATGGGGCCTAACCAGTGTCTTGTGAAGAGGGATTATTACCTCCCTCTTCTGACTTGTGATACCCCTACTAATACACCCCAACATCCCTCTAGCCCACTGTTTCTCAAATGGTGAGGCGAGCCTCCCAGGGGAGGCCCCAACCTGTTCAAGGGGAGGCTCAAGCAAGCCTTAAAATATACTATATTTAAATGTCAGGTTTTGGATGCTTTGTGTGATAGGATGCAGCAAACTAAAGTGAGTAATGGCATGCAAATTTATGTACAAAATGAGCGACCAGGAAAGTTGCACTCAACAAACACTTGTTTCCTGGTATGACATGGGGGAAAGCTGAATGGAGGAAGTACAGTTCTTGGAAACTATGCAAAACAAAATGCAAAATAATACAAATGAATAGGTACAAGGTAACAACTAACCAATTATACTGGCTGCAGAAAACCACAAATGCAAAGGCTAGGTTGAGAGGTACTAGGAGCAAGAGCAGGACAAAGCAAAATGGTCCCTGAAAAGGTGTTTAAAAACAAGGTTAAACTGACAAAGAAAGTAATCTGACTCATGGAGGTATTACAACAAGGGGTACAGTAAACAGGTTCCAAAACCCAGAAGTGTGGAGTGAGTAGGCTGGCATGGGGAGGGGGTTATACAGATGGAGAATAAGAATGTTAATAAAATGAGAAACTCAACTACTCAAAAGAGTGTTGTTGTATTCCTTGTGTACTTTGCAAAGTACGATAATTGTTCTAACTATGGGGAGGCCCAAAATTATTTCTATATTGGGGGGGAGCTCAAGATCTTTTCCAGGGCTTGAGGAAGGCTCACTATGACAGTGTGTGAGAATGACTGCTCTAGCCTTACCTACTGCTTTAGAAGTCTGCTTGGTTGATTTCAGGTCATCGGTGAGGATGACACCCAAGTCTCTTTCTTCCTTGTGAGTGCCAGCAACTCCCCTCCCAGCCTATAGGTGGCTTCAGGGTTTCTCTTCCCTATGCGCATGATCTTGCACTTCTTTGTGTTAAACCCCAGTTGCCACTCTTCCGACCATTTTGCTAGTTTATCCAGATCTCTTCTCATTCTGCCCACACCATCTGGATAATCTACTCTGTTGCAGATCTTGGTGTCATCTGCAAACAGACAAACCTTACCCTCTAGTCCATCTACAATGTCACTGATGAAGATATTGAAGAGGACTTGCCCCAGGACTGATCCCTGAGGTACCCCACTTGTGACTTGCATCTCTTCTTACTGTATACCGTATACCACCACTCTCTATTTTCTCCCTGTCAACCAGTTTGCCACCCAGTTGACCAACGTCTGACCAACCCCGAGCCTACCCAGCTTATTAATCAATCTTCTATATGAAACAGTATCAAAAGCTTTGCTGAAGTCGAGGTAAGCAACATCAACTGCCCCCCTTGGTCCACCACTCTGGTTACCCAGTCAAAGAAATCTATGAGATTAGTTTGACAGGACCTTCCTTTTGTAAACCCATGCTGTATTGGATCCTGTGCTTCTATGGATTCCAGGTGTTGCACTATCCTTTCCTTATGGAGTGTCTCCATAATATTGCCCACTACTGAGGTAAGACTGACTGGTCTGTAGTTCCCTGTCTCCTCCCTGCTACCACTCTTGTGGAGTGAGATCACATGAGCCTGTCTCCATTCTTCTGGGACCTCTCCTGTGTGCAGAGACTCACTAAACAGTTCTGATAATGGCTCTGCTAGTTGCACCCTTGGCTCCTTTAGTAACCTGGGATGTATGCCACCAGGTCCCATTGCCTTGTCCACCCTGAGCTTATCGAGCTCTTGTATGACCCTTTCTTTTGTGAAGGGTCTAGTGCACACCTCCCTCCCCCCTGTGTCCATGGTGCTGAGCTGTGGGCCCTGCCCTACCTTCTTTTCAGTAAATACTGAGCAGAAGTATCTATTTAGGATAGATGCTTTTACATGGTTCTCCTCCTCGCATGCCCTCTTATCCTCTTTGATCTTAGCAATACCCCATCTGGACTTTCTCCTTTTACTAACGTATCTACAGAAAGTCTTGTCACCTTCTTTTACTGTTTGTACTAGTGTTTCCTCAGTCTGGGCCTTTGCCTGCCTTACTGCCTTCCCTGCTTCCCTTAGGGAAGTTTGGTATGCCTTCCTATCTTCGTCCTGCTATGTTCCCTTATTTTTCCCGAAGCCCAGCCTTTTGGCTCTGACCTTTTCTGCTACTGTATTTGAGAACCAAAGTGGTTTCCTTCTTCTTTTGCACTTCCTTTTCTCACTAACACAATGGGATGTTGCTTCAAGTATTGCATCTTTAATGCTTGCCCACTTTGCCTGTACCCCCTCACCTGTATTTCTTTTACAGACAACACACATCTCAACTGTCCCTGACTTTCAGGGATGTCCTTGATTTTTCCTCAAAAATGTCCTTTGTTTCTCCTAAAATTTACCTTTTTTACCTAAGAGTAAGGATTTGAAGCATAAAATAATGCCTGACTTTTGTGTTACAGTTCACTTCTTTATCAGAAATGCTTTTCATGTTAAGTCACACATTGCAGGAGGCGTCTTGAAATGGTATTGCCATTTTTTAAGATTTGTCCCAGATTTGGGTAATGTGGCCATGATTTTTTTTAATTCTCCTTTGTCCCTGACTTGCAAAGCAGGAGGCTGAGATGTATGCAGGCAAAACAGAAGCATCGCTTATCTCCTGTTCTGTATGAAACTGCAACTTTCTTTAAGTATAGGTGCAAATCACGACAAATGCAAATTGCTGACACAGTCTAAGATGCTACTCACATTGCTATCTGATGTATCTGTCCTATGATGCATGTGCAGAACATTGGGTCAGCTGGTGATGTGAGTTGCTTCTTTGACTGTGTCGACATTTTGCACTAGCTGTGATTTGCACCAGTATTTTAAATGAAGTGGCACACTAAATAAGAATGCAATTGGTGATGCATAGGTAACCCCCTACAAATGGGGGTTCCTAAATTGATTTCCTGGGCTTGCCTAAATGCCCACTGCCAGGCTGGTGTTCTGTGTTCTAACGATTTTAAAAGTGCTTGCATGTGAGTGCTCTATTAGCCTCCATGCCTGCCTCTTTAAGAGGCACCATTTTCGTAGTATATAATTATTCTGGGTGGGGCCAAGTGTTTCTAGGCTTGAGTCCCACCCGGGCTGCAATACAGCAGCTTCATTCTGCCATTGCTAATTGCGTAGAGGGAGCTTTATTAGGATATTTGATTATTTGCTGATTATCTGCTTTAATAGTAAAGATATAGTAGTTTGTCTAACTTGCCATCCTTTGCAGCATGGACTTTCTGTTTCACACCACCATCTTGGTTCTGGACTGCCAGTTTGGACCAATCAGTACCTTTGGGAACCCTACAATGGAGACTGTTCTTAGGGGTCTTGTGGGAGTGAATTTCTGTAGGAATTGTAGTTTTTACTGTTTGGCGCCTAAATGGACCTGATGGGGGAGCCCTTGCTGTGACAGACAGATAGATCAACCAACTGACCTTTTGGATCACTGGGAAGTCCCAGAGCTGCCTGTAGCAGTGAGTTAGTATGTATTCGGAGTTGGGAGAGTGAACGGCTCGAGTTATTCGAGCAGCTGCTCCTGTGTGATAGCGCGGGGGATTCGGTGGGAAGGCTGTGTCTGGCCTGCCTGCTACCATCATCTCAAATGAAAAAGTCTGCATTAATATTTCGGACTTCATCCCAATTTGCTGTGATTGTGACTGGAATCTTGAATTGTGACAAGGTGGATTTTGCCTGGTGTGGACCGAGGATTTGCCTCAGTGCGATCGGCCTGTCAGAACTTGAGATAACTGCTGATCGTATGGTTTGCGCAGAGTTACTGTTAATTGCAACCAGACTGTCATCCGAACAGTGGTATTTATTTGCCTTTACTATAAGTGTGCTGAACATGGAGTGTGGGTCGCGATTTGGTTCCCCACCTCACTGATTGTGTCTTGCTAGCTGGAGGCTGCATCCATCAACCTTACCGGACTGTATCCGACTTGTTCATTTGGTCTGGGCCTCACCATTTCGGCCTGGATTGCCGCTCATGCTGTAGAGTTACACCCGATGAGAGACTTGCCTGGAGATTCGGCTCCCTGCTCAACACCAACGAACAGGAACGACACCACAGTGCATCGTGTGGACCCTGCTTCTCCTGGCAAAAACGGGCAAAGACCAGAGCAATTTACTGCGATACAGTTCTAGGCTATTGCAGCACCACGTTTGAGGCGGCATAACTCCACAAGAACTGAAAACCACAATGAGTGTAGTGTGCAAATAATGAGAAGCACTGCAAAATGAATATATCCAACATTTTTTTTTACTTAAGCGAGTGCTCAAAAATCACAAGAAAATAATTTACAAGCAGGTACTTCCTGGTAGTACATAGAAACATAGAAGTTGACGGCAGATAAGGACCTCAAGGCCCATCCAGTCTGCCCATTTCTTTTTCTACCTTATAAATGTACCATCGGTCTTTGCTCTGTCAGTGTCCTATCTATTCATAGTCATTTGTATTGCTCCCTTATGCCTATCCCATGCCTGTTTGAAGCCCTGCACTGTATTCATAGCCACCACTTCTTGTGGTAAGCCATTCCATGCATCTACCACCCTTTCTGTGAAAAAGAATTTCCTCACATTCCCCTTAATCAGCCTCCTCTAATCTCATGCTGTGTCCTCTTGTCCTGCTATTTTTCTTATATTTAAACATGTTAGACTCTTTCACCTTGTTTATGCCCTTAAGGTGTTTAAATGTCTCGATCATATCACCTCTCTCCCTCCTTTGCTCAAGGGTATACATATTGAGCTCCGTTAATCTGTCCTTATATGTCTTCTGATGCAGTCCCTGCACCATTTTGGTTGCCCTTCTCTGGACTGCCTCAATTTGGTTAATGTCCTTGTGAAGGTGTGGCCTCCAATACTGCACGCAGTACTCCAGATGGGGCCTAACCAATGTCTTGTACAGAGGGATTATTACCTCCCTCTTACGACTTGTGATACCCCTACTAATACACCCTAACACCCCCCTAGCCTTACCTACTGCTTTAGAGGTCTGCTTGGATGATTTTAGGTCATCAGTGATGATGATGCCCAAGTCTCTTTCTTCCTTTGTGACTGCTAGCAACTCCCCTTCCCAGCCTATAAGTGGCTTCAGGTTTCTCTTCCCTATGTGCATGATTTTGCACTTCTTTGCATTAAATCCAGTTGCCACTCTTCTGACCATTCTGCTAGTTTATCCAGATCTCTTCTCATTCTGCCCACCCATCTGGATCATCTACTCTGTTGCAGATCTTGGTGTCATCTGCAAACAGACAAGCCTTACCCTCTAGTCCATCTGCGAGGTCACTAATGAAGATGTTGAATAGGACTGGCCCCAGGACTGATCCTGAGGTACCCCACTTGTGACTTGCATCTCTTCTGACTGTATACCATTTACCACCACTCTCTGTTTTCTGCCAGTCAACCAGTTTGCCACCCAGTTGACCAACTTCTGACCCACCCCGAGCCTACCTAGCTTATTTATCAATCTTCTATGTGGAACAGTGTCAAAAGCTTTGCTGAAGTCAAGGTGGCGACATCAACTGCTCCCCTTGGTCCACCACTCTGGTTACCCAGTCAAAGAAATCTATGAGATTAGTTTGACAGGACCTTCCTTTGTAAACCCATGCTGTCTTGGATCCTGTGCCCCTATGGATTCCAGGTGTTGCACTATCCTTTCCTTAAGATGCCTCCATAATCTTGCCCACTACTGAGGTAAGACTGACCGGTCTGTAGTTCCCGCCTCCTCCCTGCTACCACTCTTGTGGGTGGGATCACATGAGCCTTTCTCCAGTCTTCTGGGACCTCTCCTGTGCTCAGAGACTCACTAAACAATTCTGCTAATGGCTCTGCCAATACCTCCTTTAGCTCCTTAAGTACCCTGGGATGTATGCCATCAGGTCCCATTGCCTTATCCACCCTGAGCTTAGCAAGCTCTTGTAGGACCCTTTCTTTTGTGAGGGAGTAGTGCTCTCCTCCTCCCCTGTGTCCATGATGCTGAGCTGTGGCCCTGCCCTACCTTCTCTTCAGTAAATACTGAGCAAAGTATCTATTTAGGATAGATGCCTTTACAGGGTCCTCCTCCTCACATGCTCCCTTTTCTCCATTAAGCTTAGCAATACCCCCTCTGGACTTTCTCCTTTCACTAATGTATCTATAGAAAGTCTTGTCACCTTCTTTACTATTCGTGCTAGTGTTTCCTCAGTTTGGGACTTTGCCTGCCTTACTGCCTTACCTGCTTCCCTTAGGGCAGTTTGGTATGCCTCCCTATCTTCATCCCGCTGTGTTCCTTATATTTTCTGAAGGCCAGCCTTTTGGCTCTGACCTTTTCTGCTACTATATTTGAGAACCAAAGTGGTTTCCTTCTTCTTTGCACTTCCTTTTCTGTCTAACACAATGGGATGTTGCTTCAAGTATTGTATCCTTAATGCTTGCCCACTTTGCCTGTACCTCCTCACCTGTGTTTCTTTTGCCAGGGCTAGCTTAACTCTGTTGGCCATCTTATCAAAGTCAGCTCCTCTGAAGTCCCATATTTTTGCCTTGGAATGGGATGATTTAGATGTAGTAGCCAAATTGAACCATACCATGTGATGGTCACTGCCCCAGGTGACCTTTTACCTGGAGATCTGTGATCCCTTCTTTGTTAGTCAGTACTAGATCTAGGATAGCCCTGTCTCTTGTGGGTTGCTGTACCAGTTGTTTGAGGCCCTCCCCCTGCAGGGAATCCACTATGAGTCTAGTTCTGGCAGATGTTCCTGCTGGTATTGACCAATCTGTATCTGGCATGTTGAAGTCTCCCATTATCAGAACCTCCCCTTTAGCTGTCATGTTTTGTATATCTTCTAACAGTAATGTGTCTATGTCCTCCCTCTGGTCTGGGGGCCTGTAGACAACCCCAGTTCTTATGGCTGTCCCATTACCTGTTTCCAGGGTGACCCACAGTTCTTCTGGCTCCTTATGTGTATTCTGAATTTCTGTAGCTTTGATATTTTCATTAACATACAGGGCCACCCCTCCCCCCCTTTTTGCACCTCGGTCTCTTCTGAACAATACATATCCAGGTACTGAAGTCTCAACAAGTAGCAACAAACCCCTAGCACCTCGACTTCAAAAGTCTTCAAGGGGGTCAATGAAGACTTTTGAAGTCGAGGTAGGGTTAGTTGCTACTACCAGGAAGTACCTGCTTGTAAATTATTTTCTTGTGATTTTTGAGCACTCGCTTAACTCAGTGCCTACTAGAAACGCCTGTAGGCATCAGCAAATCTAACTGCAGTGTGTCCCAGAATGCCTACAGAAGTCACCTACAGACTTCCTGTGTGCTATAGAAACGTCTAGAGAAGTCACTCAAATGTTTTAATATTACTTGCCAGCCAGAATAGATTAGAATTGACTGCATAGTACCATTAGAAAGGTGATGTTATGCTGAACAACTTTGCCACTGACACTTTGTGTGTATCACGTTCACTTTAGGAGGTATTCATATTTGTTTATGACATTTTGTCCACCTAGAACCACCTAAGCACTTTTAAAAAAACACACATTCTGGGTATCTCAGCCAGTATAAAACAATAACCAAACTGAGTACAGTTGATTGCATAGAACCATTGGAAAGGCAATTCTGTGTGCAACAACTTTGCCACTGATACATTATGTGTATCATGTATACTTTAGGAGTTATATGCATTTGTTTATGGTATGGTGTGTATGGTTCAGATTTGTCCCTCAAACCTCACCAACACACCTTGACTCAAATGGGGAAAAATTATGTGTAATACTACAGAAATAGCTGTTTGTTTTAGAAACAAATTATTAAAATTACATCTAATGTCTGGATGCTTAATTTGGTGTTGATATGTTACATATTTTCCAACAAAAAAAGGTTTATGGTGCATTTTTTAGTGGAAAAAATATTTTGTTTTGCTGTTTCGACCAGCACAGAAATTAAACTAAATTACCTGCTATTCCTTGCATACGACCATTGGAAAGGTAATTTTATGCTGAACAGTTTTGCCACTCGTACTTTGTGTCTAGCATTTACGGTTTTTGTGCTATTAGCATTTGTTTGCAGCTTGATTTTGCTTTGAAAGGCCCAGGGCTAACTGTTAACAGTATACAGGAGACAAGTGCTGCAACTTCAGAAAGCTCCTGTGGAGGCAATGAGTTAAGTAAAAAAACTTTGGATATATTCATTTTGTAGTGCTTCTCATTATCTGCGCTCTAAACTCGTTGTGGTTTTCTCTTCTCCAGGCAAACCAGCACTTCATCCTGAGGACTCCATTTTCTCCATCCTGCATCCTGACCTGGGTAGCGTGAGTAAACATCAGGGTAGCTCCCTGCAACAAAGCTCAAATTAAAGTGTGTCACCTGATTTAATTGTTGTTGTTAATCATCTTGGACTGAGTCATCCAGCTCTGGATTATAAATTGTGGGTTAAAGTGCATGTTGTGTTTTTTCCTACCTAAGTGCCCCAACAACAGCTGCAATGCCAGCCTACCCCGGGCAACGCTTCAGGCTAGCCTGCAGACTAGCTGGGTACCCAGAGTGTGTGTGACTGCACTAGAGGGACTCTTAGAGGCATGCATGCTTAGCCTGATTAAATCAGAACCAGAATCAAACACCAGATTACGGCCCCTCCCTAGTTTAAGCCCCCTCAATAAATCAGATCTGAATCTTTTTGCACTTAAATTGGTTGTGGTGTACCTCTGTATAGAAAGTATTGTGATACTGCTGTTTACTGTTACAGGCCTTGTTTTACAGGGGGTCTCCAGGACCGTTTCAGCTGATCCAGCCCTGGTGGTAAGTGCAACAAGTGTAGGGTTGACATTGTGTTCATTGTAACTATCCCATTGCTGACCAGTATAGGCCACTAGAGGGGTTGGGGGGGTATCAGTGTCCCAGAGGGCTGTACCCAGAGCAGCCATGCTACCATTAACCCTGTCCTCGGCCGGCCCGGTGGCGCTGAGGGTTGAGGCGCTGGACGCCACACCTCACGCTGCGCCGGCGACCCGGGTTCGGGAACGGACTCGGGTGGCCGAGGAGTCGGCAGGGAGAGGATCAGGCGTCCCAGCTGGATCTCTCCTCCCTCAGGGGGTGTACCAAGAGCGTGCGCTCTGCATTCCTTCCGCCAGCGGTGGAAGCACCGGCAGAGAGGAAAAGGGTGGGGCGGCCGCTTGTCGGGCTGGGAGGGGGGACGTCGCGGCGCATGAGGGTCTGCGTGCGTAAGCACGCTACCACTCGGGGACGTACGTCCCTAGCGCAAGGCGTCCTGGGGGAGTGGGGACGTCAGGGGAAGAAAACCGGAAAAAAACCTCCGGCAGCCCTAGATGAAGTCCGCCCTAAGTCCACCCGGACCACCTACAGGACAGACCCCAATGTGCGAGGAGAGGAGGATGGGCACTCTAGGGGCAGATCCCTAAGGTAGGTACCGGGGGACATGATCGGACGGAAGGAGGGGGCACCGGAGGCAGTAAGGAGGGATAAAGATGAAAATAAAAAAAAAAAAACCCTGTCCTCCGGGTGGAGGCACCCATTCACAGAACTCAGGCCCCTCAACCTATGCCTAGTCATGCAGGCAGGGGTAGTATCCCTCCGTATAATGCCACCTAGGGGTTACATCTTGGAGGTACCACTGAGATTAGTACCCCTAGTGGCCAAAAAAATAAGAATTACTGTTAAAAGTAATGGCTACCCCAATAGAAATGGCTGTGTGCCAGTTTGTGGGGTGGTGTACAGGGCAGGAGATTGACCCCCCACAATGCCTTGCTTACACTGGATATTCCCTTGAGCATTAGTAGGGACACTCTAGAAGGGGCACTTTCCAAAGTTGAATGTTTGGAAAACACTGTGGTGGTCAGTCAACAGGCTTATTTGAGCACCCAAACTATCATGGCCTTGGTGGAGTGGAGTGACCTCATGGACAGCACTAAAGTGCCACAGACTATTGCACTAGAATGAGTCACAGCCTCCTGGAGGGTGATAGCTAAAGACAGTAAAGCCCCTGGGGAGGATGAGCCCCCACCATTGTCTGAGACCTTTGAGGAGAAGTTGGATAAGTTATTACTGGAGCAGGGAAAGACCATAGATGACTTTAAGAAATTATTCCTGCCACTGGGGATGTTCCTTCCCCAACACCCCAACCCCCTCAGTACCAGTTCCTACCCCGGCTCCTGGGCCCGCACCCACATCTATGCTGCCATTAGTTATGACACGTACAGCAAGTTGAGAATGTTTTCAGGTACCCTCCCCACCACACAGGGGGAGGATGACTGGGAGACCTGGATTGACTAAGTTGCCCCCTTGGTACCCAAGAGGCAGTGTGCAGAAGCCTAGAAGTGGAAAAGGATCATGGAAAGTTTGAGGGATCCTGCCCTGGAAGCAATTAGATTTCTGAGGTCCACAAATCCTGATGCGTCTGCTCAAAAGTACCTGTCTGCACTGGAAGGCAATTTCGGAAGCACTGAGTCAGGGGAGACTTTGATGCGGCAATTTAAAGATACCAACCAATGGAGAGGGGAATGTTTGTCTGTGTATGTTACTTGCCTGGAGAGGGCCCTACAGAGAGCTTATCGCAAGGGTGGGGTTGCAGCCAGTGACTTGAACCATGTGAGATTGGGGCACATAACACGCCAAGCATTCTGAATTGCAAATTATCCAGTTGAGGGTCCAGGATAGAAGAGATAACCCACCGGACTACTGTGACCAGATAAAAGAACTCCGGGAGGCTGAAGGCAAGGAAGGAGATTGTAATTCTGGGGTGGGCGCAGCCTGAGTGACCACAGCACAGGAAGGCCTTTCTGAAATGGAGACCTCTAAAGATGACCCGCCATGGGCCGAGCGGTGGAGAGACAAGCTGCTGAAGGAAGTCAGAAAGGTATAAACAAGTGCCTTTACGGAGGTTTCCACCGCCGATAAAAACCTTGGTCCCTCTCAGGATGTGACTGCCATGGGGGTGGGGTGCACTGTCAGGCCTCCCCTACTAAGGGTGGTTCCCAGACTGAAATCAAGAAATTGACTGACACCATAAAGGGACTTGTGAGACATGTTTGTACTACCCTCAATGCTGCAAACAGAAGTCAGACCACGATCTCTTGTTAATGCTCCAGCCCCCCACGTGCAATGTTTTCACTAAGGATGGCCCAAGAGTCTATCTTTTGTCACAACTGTGGAAAGGATGGCCATATGAAGAGGGAATGCCAGTCTCAGAAGGACTTAGAGAAAGTGGTAAACAGGCTTCAAGGGGAGTTCCGGAAAGCAAATCAGTGGTCAAGGGGTGCACGAAACAACCGCAGTGAAGGCTCAGGAAATCCTAACTCAAACTTCTTTGCGGCTAAATCATCTGTCCAAGCCCCTGCTACTGTCCCTCCAGACTGGTCCAAATTGGTAGGCCCCTCGATGGAGACTACTGTGACTGTCAATGGTGTCTCTGCTCGGGCTGTGCTCGACAGCAGGTCGCAAGTGATCATTGTATTCCAAGACTGGTATAACAAACACTTATCTGAGGTTCCCCTACAACCTTTAGAAGCCTTGCATGTGTGGGGACTGACTGAGAAGTCTTACCCCTACCTGGGGTATGTCCAAATCTGGTTGTCTTTCCCCATGGCTGTAGTCAGAGTAGATGAGCAAGTAGAAACCCTGGCTTTGGTGTGTCCACCTATGGGACTGTATGATGGTGTGTCCTTGCTCATTGGTACCAATGCCACATGTTTGAGAGATTGGCCCAGCTAAGTCAAGATAAACAAGGACAGCAAGCCAGGCGGGCTATGAAAATTTCAGCTTTGGTGAGGCCAGCCTACAACTTACAATGCCAGACTACCTAGATGGACAGGGATGAACTGGTGGGGATAGTGTGGAAGAAAGACCCTAACTCATTGGTGCTCCCACCCAATACCCAATATACTGTCCGAGGTGAAGTACACCTCTGGAAAGATGTGAAAAACAAAATCTTAATGCTGGATGCCCCAGAAGTAGGGAAGTTGCCAGAAGGATTGTTGGTCAAGCCCAGTATTCTACCTGCATATGCCCATGCTTATGCCTGACTGGTGATGGTCCAGCTCCAGAATGTGTCCGATCGTGAGGTTCGAGTCAACCGCAGGTGCACCGTAGCCACAGTGCACTGTGCCAAAACTGTGGTACAGCCCATTAAGAAGTGCTTAAGTGAGAGAGAGGAGATGACCCCAGACTTGTTTGATTTTGAAGAATCCCCACTGCCAGCTGAATTTAAGATCAGAATCAGTCGGAAACTTGCCGAGAGGGATCAAGTGTTCTCCCTAAAGGAATGGTAAGTGGGATGTGTTAGTGGAGTCGAGCATCATATCCGATTGCATAATGATAGACCTTTTTGAAAGAGAGATCACGACGACTGGCTCCCGCCGACATAGATGATGTTCAGAGGCACTCACAAGAGATGCTAGTGGCTAGTATTATCCAGGAGTCAAGGAGCCCTTAAGCTTCTCCTATTGTGGTGGTAAAGGTATGAACAAACTTCTTTATACTGACTTGCAGACTGCTTTGCTGCTCAAAGAAGGGCCCAGGCTTAAATTGCAAGATTAGCTGCTTTACAGAGAGACAACAAATCACCAAGGAGTAGGTATTACCAGATTCCCAATGGCCCTGGAGGACCATGAAAAGACAGCCTTCATCTGTCCCTTGGTGTTCTACGAGTTTCTAAGGATGCCTCAAGTTATTTCGGGTGCACCTGCCACTTTCCAGTGGCTAATGGAGCGAGCAGTGGGAGATATGAATTTGTTGAAGTGCCTGGCATATTTGGATGATGTCATTGTATTCGGGTGTACTTTGGAGGAGCACGAAGCCTGGTTGTTTAAAGTCCTTGACCGCTTAGAAGAGTTCAGTCTGAAATTATCGACAGACAAATGCCAGTTCTTTCAGACCTCTATAAAGTATGTTGGGCATATAGTGTCGGCATAAGGGATCCAGACAGACCCCAGCAAAGTGGAGTCCCTGACCACCTGGCCTCAGCTGACCAATCTAAAAAAGTTACAGTGCTTCTTGTGATTATGCAGTTATTACCGACGATTTATCAAGGACCATTTCAAAGTTATTCAGCCAGTACTCAACCTCACTCAAGGCTATCCCCCCACCAATCACAAGTATAAAAAAGGTTCCATCCGAGAAGAACAAAAAGTGTATTTTTAAACAAATGAACCCTTTGGAGCACGAAGGACCTTGATTGTGCAACTGCATTTTTTGATTTAATGGTGCTCACTCATGCACCATTAAATCAGAACCAGAATCAAACACCAGATTACAACCCCTCCCTTGTTTAAGCCCCCTCAATAAATCAGATCTGAATCTTTTTGCATTTAAACAGGTTGTGGTGTACCTCTGTGTAGAAAGTATTGTGATATTGCTGTTTACTGTTACAGGCCTTATTTTACATGTACTCTCCAGGGCTGTTTTGGCTGATCCAGCCCTGGTGGTAAATGCAAAAAGTGTGGAGTTGACATTGCATCCTGGTGTTCATTGTAAATGTCCAATTGCTGACCAGTATAGGTCACTAGATGGGTTAGAGGGGGGTATCAGTGTCCCGGAGGGCTGTACCCAGAGCAGCTACGTTGCCAATAACCCTGTCCTCCTGATGGAGGCACCCATTCACAGAACTCAGACCAATCAACCTGTGCCTAGTCACGCAGGCAGGGGTAGTATCCCTTGGGATAGCGCCACCCAGGGGTTACACATATTTTGTACAGAACAGGAAGTGAGTGTTGCTTCGATTTCACCTTCCTTTATGTCACAGAGCTACTGAACCTTTAAGTGTGTCCTGACAGCAGCGTGCACAGCACATGCAAAGACAATCACTTGCTGTCTGTCAGGAGTTTCATTGGCGCCCACCAGAATGGTCCCCAGTAATGTTGTAAATGACACTGCATCTTTGGCAGTGTGCCACAATGCACTGTGGCTATTTGTGAAAATCAATGTTATTTTATAGGTTTTCAAATAACTGAGTTGCTGTGTTACTTGTCTAAATACAGACAAGTAATAGTTCTAAAATAAGCCAACAAATGAAAACAGAGAGGCTTATCGACTGTGACACAACTACATTACATATCCTTATTAACAGGACTGTGATATCAGGGAGCATCAGGGAATATCCTGGTAGATATAGATAGTAATATATTTGGTGGAGCAAAATAAATGCCAGCAATAAATAAAAAATATATATATTTTCATTTACTTTTTAAAATATTCCCCAGGTTCTCTCAATACTATATAATCTCTGTGAGATTTTTTTAGGCCAAAAAGGCCCACACAGTCTATCACTGCCACCTTAAATTGTTTGCTCTTTCTGGCCCCAGGACCCAGAAAACCTAACAGATTAGAGTTATGCAAGCCTCTTAGAGTTCAACTTCATGAACAATTTGCACTGACCAAGCCAATGTTCAAACTGCATTTGAATTTGCTGCACTAAGTCCCGAATGTGGGCCCCTCTCACTTGCAGTATGTCCACTTGTAGCAGCTGCAAGTAAAATGGGAACCAAAAATCAATACAAAACAGAAATTGTAGTCTGATTTGTCAGGTTGGCCAACAGCAGGTAAGGGTTTAGTGGGGGAGGGGGCATCGAAAGGCTCCTCAAAGTTTTTAAAGCTGAGATCCTTCCCACCGTAGGTCCCCCATCCTACTCAAACTAGATGCCCTCTCCCTGATTAGACAAGCAGTGACAGAAGGGCAGCTGGATAGAGGCAACCAGGAGAGTCTCCTCCGATGTATAATGATACTGGGTTTGAGGGAGTAGGGGTGGAAGTCAAGAATCAGGATTGAGATAGATTTGTACCATGTTCTGCTTTATTATTTTTGCTTTTTGTTGGGGGTGAGGGAGGCATTTCTGAGTTTGGAATGAATAGGCTTGAAACTCATCCAGAGGTTCAAAACTTAAAGTTTGGCTTGATCAGACTGCTTCACTCAGCTCAAGCTAGGATGACCTTTAGTTTGCATCCCCCCCCCCCGCCACACACACACACACACACACACACACGCCACCCACGCACTTATGCATGCATGCACATACAAAGTTTGATCCAGGAATTATTCTGTTTGAGTTTTAGAGTGTAGGTATGTGTTGTTAGAGAGTGGAGTCTTGTGTTTTATTATTTTAGGGAGCGAATTTAAAGATATTTATTATTTTATGCTTTTTCTTTTGGTATTGAAATTCACAGTTGAGTAGTATGGAAAGTGTTTAGATCACCAAAATGTGTTGGAATCGTGCCTCTATGGTCTTGCCCTATTCGTCCTCCGCTCTTCGCACTTCCCCCCCCCACTTCAGTTTACAACATACCTGCACTGTAGGGCACTGGGTATTGCTCAGAGGGGTTGGAGGAAGGCTTGGGGGTGTGAACATTGGAGGATGAATGAGAGGAGCCACCGCATTGGGGTAGTGAGGTCCAGGAGATGCCCTGGGGTGAAACTGAACCCAGAACGTGGCTTGCCATGCCTGGTATCCATACCCAAGGGCACTGCAAATGATGGTAGGCAGGTTGCCTGGGTGGTCCAAGAGGTTCCCCCAACTTGGGCGGTGTTATGCAATGCTAGGTCCATTAGGAATAAGACTGCAATTATTTCAGATCTTGTTTTGAGTCAGTGGACCTGGCTTGCATCACCGAGACCTGGCTGGATGAGAAGTCTGGCCCCATTTTGGAGGCTGCAACTCCGGCCAGGTACTCGGTGATACACCGCTCGAGATTGAATTTCGGGGGGGTAGCTGTCTGTTTCAAGACCAAATTTAACTTCACAAATGTACCAGTTGGGGATACTGAGCCATTTGAGTGTACCATGGTGGCAGGTGTAGGCTGTAGGATCATTCTCATCTACCGTCCACCAGGAGAGAGAAGCGATTCCTCCAGGAAGTCGCTGACTTCGTCGTCGACATGGCATTGAGTCGCCCAGGCTGATGGTCCTGTGCGACTTCAACGCCTAGGTCGATGACAAACTCTCACAATTTGGTCAGCACTTCCTTCAGTTGATGACATCTATGGGCCTTACACAGGTTGTTACCACTGCCACTCATAATCATGGTCACTCTCTTGACCTAGTATTCCTTCTGGGGATTGAGGCCTCTAACTTGGGGGTGGAACCAGTTGGATGGTCTGATCAGTACATTGTGGGATTCAGTTTTAGCACCCCCCTAGGTAGGTCTACCCCTGTGGAGATGATGCAGTACCGCCCTTTGTGAGATATAAGCTGTCAAGGTGTAATGGTGGTGCTCAATCTCTCGTCCCTCTCAGAGGCAAACAGTGACCCTGAGGCCCATGTGGTGGCTTATAATTCAGCCATTGCGGTGGCCCTGGATGTCATTGCTCCAGTTCGTGTGCGTCCTCTCTCTCTTCGCCCTCGAGCCCCTTGATTTGATGGGACTTTGAGGGAGTTGCAGTGATTAGGACAAAGGTTAGAGCTTTTCTGGAGGAAATCCGCTCTTGATGCTGACAGCCTTAGATTGATGGACCATTATCAAGTCTATCAATCTGCAATCTGTCGTAAGAAAGCAGAATTCCTGTCCCGAGAGATTGCAGTTGCTCAAAATCGACCAGCTCAGCTGTTCCAAATTGTGGTCCGACTGTGCAACCCAGCCTGTCTACAAGTTTGGAAAGCTTTTTCGCAAGAGGAGTGCGATGAACTTGCTCAGTTCTTTGCAAATAAGGTGGCTGACATCAGATCGGCTTGCCGATCAGCACACCCTATGGGTGCTGCTATGGATCAATGTGAGATTGCCTAACCTCGGCCTTCTTGGAGTACCTTTGCCCGACCGGCTTTCATGGATGTCATGCAGATCATCCAGAGCGTGTGCACTACATGCTGTAGTTTGGATCCAGGACCTACCTCCCTAATTTTGGGTTGTATTGATATTATCAGGCCAGTCCTAGCTCGGATAGTCTGGTGTTCCTTGGAGACAGGTGAGTTTCCAAGATCACTGAAAGAGGCGGTGGTGACACCGCTCCTGAAGAAAGCTTCTTTGGACCCAGACTGCCTTGCAAACTACAGACCAATCTCTAACCTTCCCTTTATAA
This sequence comes from Neoceratodus forsteri, assembly GCA_016271365.2. Taxonomy (NCBI): domain Eukaryota; kingdom Metazoa; phylum Chordata; order Ceratodontiformes; family Ceratodontidae; genus Neoceratodus; species Neoceratodus forsteri. The sequence continues at coordinate 756,780,357 of CM057455.1, read as the reverse complement.
GGAAGGTGATTGAGAAAGTAGTGGCTATGCAGTTGGAGGACCACTTGACCATCCATTCATCTATGAACCCCTCCAGTCCGGATTTAAAAAGAAGCATAGTACTGAGACAGCGCTGGTTCAGGTGCTCAATGATCTTCTGATGGCTAGAGATGGGAGAAGCCGTTCTATCTTGGTCCTCCTAGAGCTCTCATCAGCTTTGGCGCTGTGGACCATGGGGTCCTGCTTGATCACCTGAGGCTCATTTGTGGACTGTCAGGTACAGTCCTCGAGTGATTTACATCATTCTTCACAGGAAGATCTCAGAGGGTGGTGTCCGGGGTTTTCTCCTCGGACCCAGTCCCTCTGTTATGTGGGGTCCCTCAGGGCTCAGTGCTGTCCCCCATGTTGTTCACAGTGTATATGCTGCCCCTCGGAGACCTTGTAAGAAGGTATGGACTGAGGTTTCACTGTTATGCAGATGATGCCCAGCTCTACCTTTCTTTTGCACCTGACCAGGATGGAGATGTCTCAGTCTTTAATAGCTGCCTCGCTGAAATCCAGGAGTGGATGGATGCTAGCTGGTTAAAGCTGAACTCCGATAAGACCGAGGTATTGGTTGTGGATCCAGGTCACCGGACAGGGGGGTTGAGTGGAGGGGTCATCCTCTGGTCTTTGCCTTAGGAGTGTGCCTCTCCTGATCTCTGAACGGGTGCGGAACCTGGGGGTAATCTTTGACAAAAGGCTGACCCTGCATTTGCAGGTGTCAGCTGTTCTGAAATCCTCGTTTTGCCATCTGAGGAATATCTCCAGGATTAAGCACCTAGTTCTATCAGGCGACCTTCCTACTTTGATTCACGCCTTTGTGACCTCGCGTTTGGACTATTGCAACTCCTTGTACTTGGGGATACCTGGGGTGGAAATCCGTCACTTGCAGCTGGTGCAGAATGCTGCAGCACGGCTTTTGACGGGATCTTCTCGGTCCTATCATATTATACCTGTGCTGCGTGGACTGTACTGGCTGCCGGTTCAGTGGCGGATCACCTTTAAATTCAGTCTTCTGACTTTTAAAGCCCTACACAGACTGGGCCCAGACTACCTGAAAGAGCTCCTGGTTCCCCACTGCCCTGGGTGATTGCACCGCTCAGCCAACGAGGGGTTACTAGAGATTCTGAGGGTATGTTTGAGTTTGGGGAGGCAGTATAGCGCAGTGGTTTAAGGCTCTGAGCTGCAAATCTGGTGATATCCAGCAGACCAGACCTGGGTTTGAATCCCACAGCTTCCACTTGCATACTGTGTGACCCTGAGCAAGTTACTTAACTTTCCTGTGCTCCTAGGTCACTCCTGTAAAAAAACTTTCAGCTTAGTGTGCTACTCCTGGTTAAACAACTAAAAAAAAAAAAAAAACTTATGGAGCAAGAACATTTATGTATGCTGCCCCCACCCTCTGGAATTCTCTACCCCATCAGTTACGTGAGTGCTCGACCATAGAGGGTTTTAAACAAGCTTTGAAAACCTACTTGTGGAATCAAGCTTTTGGTGACTGATTAAAGTTGTTTTTAGTATTACTATTTTTTTGTGCTGAGATGTTTGTATGTGTATCATGATTTTAATTATTGTTAAGGCACCTTGTTTTTTTGAAAGGCGCCATACAAATAAAATTTATCATTATTATTAAGAGAGCTCAAACACCCACAGTCTGAGTTTTATTTACTTATTTATTTAAGTATTTCATCAGGAAGGTATATTGAGCAGGATTGCTCATTTCCAGATACGTCCTGGGGGAAAGGGGAAGTGGAGGTACAAGAAATGCAGTGCAACATACAATTCTTAGGCAAGGTGGTATAACAGGACAAAAATACAATATACATATGGGTACATTAAGTGCAGCACATCAAGTTAAGTGTAACCCCTAGATGGCGCTATCCCAGGGGCTACTACCCCTGCCTGATTTGCCACTAACAGGTTGAGGGGCCTGGATCCAATGGCGGGTGCCTCCACCCAGAGGTCAGGGTTTGCAATAGTTAAACTAACTTGGTCACAGCCCTCTGGGACACTGCAACCCCCCTTTCTTCCCACTAGTGGCCCACACAATATATCAGAATTACCTTCACAGTATACACTTACCCCAGGTCTGGTTCCGGCACTGGACCTCCTGTGAAATGAGATACAGTGCAACAATCACAGTACAGTACTTTAACATAGACAAATACACTCAGGCAGTATAACTTTGCTGAAACAAGCAGCTCTGATTTATTTAGGGGATATAACAAGGACAGAAATCAGGTTAATTAGCTTATCACTCTAATAATCTACCTTGGCTCTGTGTACGGGCCTATCCCTATCAGTTACTGTCCCTGGGTACCCAAGCCCTAGTGGCTAGTCCAAACTGTGACAGCTGGTAGGGCCCTTTCACACACAGAGAAAAGGAGAATTAAAACAGTCAGCAGTATAGTAATTCCATTTGGATTTAATGTGGCAATTCAACAGGGAGCGACCCTGAATTAGTACTCACGACCTCCAAATAAGATAGGGTCCTTCAATGTCAGCAGAGCTCACTTGAGATACACAAACCTCTTCACACATCCATATAAAAGAACACTATACCAGGCAGGCTGCATCTGTATCCCGATCGCAATTACTGCACAATACCGGGAGAACACACAGCAGATTCAGTTCCTGACAGACCGAGTGCAATTTTCAGCCATTCCTCCAGTCTTCTACAGGGTGAGCCTGGTTTCTACTCTTCAGAGATCCTTTGATTCTTTTCTGCAGGACGGATTCAGTCCTAATAAGCTGTTACACAAGCTGCAGACCGGAACTCTGGGCCTTACACACGTTTTTGACTAAAACTACACACTGAAAAAGCACAGGGCTCCTTCCTTCTTCACTGCCAAAGCTCAACTGAAACTCCAACCGACAAAACCGGCACTTCCTTTGAGTTCCTCCCAGTTCTTGACTGGATTGGCTGTCACTCACAATAGACTGCTGCTGTTGGTCCAAAAGGCACTGAAGTCTAAACTACATCTCCCAGAGTCACTGCCCATACAATCCTCTTGTGGTTGGCTCAGATTATGAGTCCAAGTTCTGATTCGTCCAAGGCACCATTTTAGAGCTAGCTTACCCCACACTGATTGGTCCAGTTCAGCAGTTCAAAACTAGAATGGGAACTAGCAGACACAGTTCTGACCGCAAAGAAAGCAGGTTAGACAAACTGTAATTTCATTATTACTCTAAATAATTTCTGGCAAACAGTTACATCTTTCAGATAGGTTCCTTTGCACTCTAGTGACTGCAAAATGAAGTGAATTGGCAGCAGCTTGAGTGGTACTCAATCAAAAACACACAGTCCCCCATACAAACTAATTATGTCTGCAAGCAGACAGCTCTTAAAGAGACAGTACCAGAGGTTCTAAAACACTCACTGATAAATGGCTTAAATGCCAAACACCATTCAGGCTTGGAGCATTCAAGCAAGCTCCTGAAGTCTTTTGGGAACCCCCATTTGCAGGGGTTACACCTTCCTGGCCTGGGAAAGCTTGCGTCCGCGTCAAGCAAGTACCCCATAAGTTTCAACTGCAACCATATACATTTGCATTAGGCTCGCATATGTAATCATCAGTCAATATATCATTTTACCAAGAACACATTTCTGAAACATTGCAGTACGTCCTCTTTACACAGTATTACATACACATTGTACCATAACTCAAGTTATTACCTCTTGTACATGAAACCTGAAGAGAGGGGCCCTTCCTATCAGTTACCTTGGGGCTGGATGGGGCAAGGGCACCATACTTAGAGGGCAACACAAGTAACTTGAGTTAGCACTGATGCTCAGTTTGGGCAATGAGCTCGGGAACATACACTCCTTTATGGACAACATTGAGAGGCAAGTCCACAGGCCTCCCAAGGGAATCATAACTGAGGTGCACCACAGGCTTTACAGCTCGACCAGTCTTTCTAGGGGAACTGTTACAGTCTCTGCACTCTGAGCCTCATTTCAGCATTGTCCTCACTTGTCAGGGAGTCTCCTGGGGGTAGAGAGGCTAGAACTTGGGGCACTTCAGCTCCAGGAGTTACAGTTTCTGAGTCCACAACATTTGGCTCGCATGGAGAGCTTCGGACACTGGCAGTGGACTGTCAGGGCACTCAAAATACTCTTCTTGTTCGGTGTATCACCAGTCTGCCCCAATCTATCATTTTCCTCCTGAAAACTCAAACAGTTCAACCATGCACAATGATTCCATTTCATCTGATCTGATGCTTTGCACTTCACTTTCTGGGAGCATTGGCTCCAGGGATGAAGCTGGGGGCTTAGACAGTCCAGAAGGCCCAGCTTCATCTCCAGTATTGATTAGGGGATTGCCCCGAAACAATTGACTCAGTTCGTAAGAAGGATAGTATTCAAAGTCACTCTCACTTTCTTCCGATATGGACTGACAGTCATGCTCAACTGGGACTTGTGGAGGGGAACACTTTAACTTTGCTTCTGTAGGTGCAGACTTTCTTGATCTTTTCTAGCAGCAGCTCTAGTCACTGGTCCAGAGGGGCATCTTCTAGGGCTCAGACTCAATTAAGATTTGTCCAATGGGCAGTAAATGATTTCTATGCATTGTTTTTACATCTTTTGAATTATTCTCAGGCCTTACTTTGTACACTGGCAGATCATCTAGTTTGCCCACTACAATGTGAGGGAGATGGTGCCATCTGTCAGCAATCTTGTGCTTGCCATGCAGTCCCAGATTTCTTAGCAATACCCGTCTCCCTCCTGGAGTTCTTGTGCTTTCACCTTTTTATCATACCTTTCTTTGTTGGCCAGATTTCTTTTGGCAGCCATGGTTTGAGCCAGTTGGTACGCATGAGTTAGCTGGGCCTTTAACTTTTGCACATACTGTAAATAGTTGTCAGCTTGAACCCCATCAGGAGAGACCCCAAAACACACATCTACTGGTAGTCGAGCTTCTCTTCCAAACATCAGGCGGTAGGGGGAGAATCCAGTGGCATCACTTTGGTGCAGTTATAAGCATGTACCAGGGTGCTAATTTGTTGGCTCCATCTAGGCTTGTCCTTTGGGTGCAGGGTGCCTAGCATATCTAGCAAAGTCTTGGTTAAACGTTCAGGCTGTGGGTCCCTGGGGTGGTGAGAGTGGTTCTGGACTTTCGCACTCCCCACAAGAAAGCATTCTTTGATCAGACGACTCTCAAAGTCTCCCTTGATCAGAATGGATTCTTTGTGGAGCCCCATAGTGAACAAAAAGTTTTCTACAAGTACTTTGGCCACAGTGGATGCTTTCTGGTCTTTGGTGGGAAAGCTGGTATATCTCGTGAAATGGTCAGTGACCACCAACACATTACTGATATTTCTTTGATCTGACTCCAAACTCAGAAAATCAATACAGACCAGCTCCATGGGTGCACTGGTGGTGATGTTAACAAGGGGCAGCCCTCTGGGGCAAAGCTTTCTCTGTAAGCAGCGACTACAAGTTCAACGTGTTGCTCCACATCAGCCCCCATCTTAGGCCAATAGAATCTGGATCTCACCAAGTCAAGTGTTCTGTCTATACCGAGGTGCCCCATGTGGTTGTGCAAGGACCTCAGTACTGAGTCTTGAAAGGCAGTGGCAGCACCAGTTGTTGTTTGTCTACTTGTCCCCTCTGTCTACTGTTTCTCTGTATAACAGTTTATTGATCAGTTTCAACTTAGGACCTTCTTTGTGTAACAGTGCAGTTCTCAAATCAGTGGAGCGTAATTTGGACACATCTTTTCCTGCATAGAGGGCTTCTAAAGCTGCTTTGATCATGGGATCGAGGATTGAGCCGCCAATACTGTCATTGTCCAGCTGAGGCAGTGCACCAATGTCTATTGCAGAAAAGTGGCAATAAGCAGCAAGTATGCAATTCTCAGAGGGTCCCAAGCAATCCACCATGCAGTCCACTGGCCTCAGTGGACATTTGTTCCTCCCTGTCAAACTTCTCGGCAGAGTGCCCGAATGTCAGGTTCTGCCAATCGGACCCAATCATTCTGGGGAACAGGCCTCCGGGAGAGAGCATCAGCATCTATGTGGTTCAGACCTGCTCGGTATTCGAGAGCATAGTCATATGTAGATAATGCAGAAAGCCACCTATGGCCAGTGGCATCCAACTTAGCTGAGGTCTGCACATAGGTCAAAGGATTATTGTCAGTTTTTACTAGTATTTTAGCCCCATACAATTACTCATGGAATTGGTCAACAATAGCCCACTTCAAAGCTAGGAACTCTAACTTATGTACAGGATAGTTCTTTTCGGATGGGGTCAGGCTTCTACTGGCAAAGGCCACTGGTCTCAGGCCATTCTCGTGCTCTTGGTACAACACAGCCCCCAACCCTTGCAAGCTAGCATCAGTGTGCAGGACGTAAGGTTTTCTTGGATCGGCATAGGCCAGCACTGGAGCATGGGTAAGTTGATATGAGCTCATGAAAAGCAGTCTCACTAATCAGGAGTCCAGCGGGCCCCAAATACTTCACTCGGATGAAAATACACTCTTTCAGTCTTGAGGGACGCTGACTTTTGGTATTTTTTGTGGATTGGAGGATACCCTTGAGTAAGGTTAAGTAAAGGGCGGATCACTCTTGAATAGTCCTTGATGAAGCGCCGATAATAACCACAGAATCCCAGGAATCTTTGCAGTTCTTTTAGATTTTTGGCTGTGGCCAGGTGGTCAAGGCCTCAACTTTACTTGGGTCGGTCTCTATTCCTCGGTGGATACTATGTGTCCCACATACTTTACTGATGTTTGAAAGAATTGACACTTATCAATGGACAGTTTAAGGCCAAAGTCCTCCAGTCGGTCCAATACCTTAAATAATCTGCTCTCATGTTCCTCCAGTGAGCTGCCAAACACAATAACATCATCTAGGTATACCAGGCACTCTAGTAAGTTCATGTCCCCCACTGCACGCCCATCAATCGTTGAAAAGTGGCTGGGGCACCTGAAATCCCTTGAGGCATCCTCATATGAATTCATAAAGAAGCGGACAGATAAGGCCGTCTTCTCACGGTCCTCTGGGGCCATCGATCTGGTAGTACCCACCGCGGAGATCCAGCACAGAGAACCACTTGCTCCCGCTTAGGCAGTCCAAAGCATCCTGAATGCGGGGCATTGTGTACTGATCAGGGATAGTCCGCCGTTTAAGGTGCGATAATCCACACACATCCTTACTGTTCCATTCTTTTCCTCACTACCACAATGGGGAAGCATAAGGACTTGGATTCTTGTATTACACCAGCAGCTAACATCTCTTGCAGATGCCGTCTCACATCATCTATGTCAGCAGGTGCCAGCGTCCGAGACCTCTCACTTAAATGGTCTTTCGTCATGCAGCCGGATATTGTGCTCAGCTCCTTGCACGCATCCTACATCCCATTCCTTTAAAGAAAACACCTGGTCTCTCTGGGCAAGCTTCTCACTGATCCTCACTTTCCATTCAGCTGCAGCGGGAGTAAATCAAACAAGTTAGGCGTTACTCTGTCATTCTTCCTGAACTCTTGCTGCTGTAGCACTGCAGTGTCTGCACAATGCACATTAGCCAGATGCAACCTCTGTTTACTCGAATGTCTCTTTCAGACACATTATGAACTTGGACCATTACCCTTCTGGCATAAGCATGGGCTCTAGCGGGCAAAATACTAGGCTTGACCAGCAGTCCCTCTGGCAATTTTCCATCGCCTGGTGCATCCAACATTAATATTTTATTCTTAACATCCTTCTGATATGGACCTCTCCTGTAAGGTACACTGGGCATTTGGCGCCAGGATCAGAGACTCAGGATCCTTCTTCCACACAATTCCGACGGTTCCTCTGGTTCTGTTTTTCAGCATCTCTCTGTGCCTCATAGGCCTTCTTAATTAAATCCGAACTCTTAAAGCTCTACTAGTCTTTGACCCCTGTTTTCATAACACAACTGTGCCAGCCTTCCGAACATATGAGCATTTGTTCCAATCAACAAAGGGACACCATCATACAGTCCAGTGGGGACACACTAAGGCTAGGGTCTCTACTTGTTCGCCACTCCAGCCACGGAGGTGGGAAAGACAGCCAAATTCGGATATACCCGGAATAGGGGTAGGCCTTCTCCTTAACCCCCATACATGCAGTCCTTCTAATGGTTGTAAGGGTACGTCTGACAAATGCTTCTGATACCAATCCTGGAACATAATTGTCACTTGGGAGCCACTGTCTAATACAGCTCTTGTAGACACTCCATTCACCTTTACAGTGGTCTCCATGGAGGGACCCACTATTCTGGACCAGTCTGGAGAGGCGGTAGTGGGGCCTGGGCAACTGACCTTGCCACAAAGGACGTGAATTAGCATTTTTGGTGCCCTCACTGGGATCATGTCGTGGCACCTCTTAACCACTGATTTGTTCTCCAAGCTCCTTGTAGCCTATATGCAACTTTGTCAGTGTCTTTTGGGGACTGGCATTCCCTTTCATGTGCCCATCTTTCCCACAATTATAGCAAAACATACTTTCTGGAGTTTGAGCTGGCCGAGGCGGCCACACTGGGAGCCAGGGCAGGGGTATTACTAACTGGAAACCTGGGTGCCATCTCTGTCGCGGGCGTGATAAGCATTTGGAGACATCTCGTCAGTTTCTCCACTTCCATGGTCAAGGAATTGAGTTTGGAGCTGTTATCAGCAGGAGATACGGGTGAACCCACCCCATAGCAGATGCAGTCGGATATAGGTCAGGGCTTTATTTGCAGTGGCCTTCATAAGAGGACTGTTTTTGATTCCCGGATCTCTCTCAACAGTTCACCCATTGTGGCATATCTTTTTCCTTGTCAGAGCACTCATTGACTGTCAACCTCTGCCCCTGAACTTCACTTGATGGGTCACCCTCAGTCACTCGGTCGTAGCCACAGCTGTTGGTGCAGGTACCTCCCGAGGTCGCCTTTTCTCAACTCCTCGAATTCTCTCATTAACTCATCATAGGAGGGTGGGGATTCCAGTCGATTTGCCAGGTAAGCACTGAAGCAACAGCAGTTCTGAGAAGGGGCAGACTTAAGGATTCTGTCCATCTGGTTCGGTCCAGTTCAATCGCTGGCAACCACCCTTTCTGAGGCATTCTTGCAACAATTTTTCCAGCTGAGAGACATACACAGACAACAACTCCCTTGGTACTGTTGTGCATTTCTTACTCTCCACCATAGGTCCTCATCAGAATCTGGGTCTACACATTCTCCAAGGCCTCAAGATAGGCCTGTGCAGTCGCCTTCAGGGTTACTGGCCCGCTTAGCACGGATGGTAGCCAGGGCAGGACCTCAGAGGCTCTCACTAACCTCTTCTTTCGCCTCCGAGCATTGCCATTCTAGCACTTGGGGGCAACATAGTCTATCCAGGTCTCCCAGTCATCCTCCCTTGGGGGTGGGGAGGGTGCCAGAGAGATCCTCAACCTTCGTAAGAGTCGTGACTCAATGGCAGGTGCAGAAATAGGAGTCTGCATTGGTTCAGCCACCATTACGGGCACTGGAGCAGGAGAGGGTGTTGGGGAGGAACACCCAGGTGGCAAGAATAGTTTCTTCAAGTCTTCCACAGTTTTCCCTCTCCCAGCAACCATTCAGCAAATTTCTCCTCAAAAGTTTCAGATAGTGGTGGGGCTGATTCCCCCAGGTCTTTACTGTCCTTAGTTATCACTCTCCAAGCAGTGGAGGGCTCCTCTGGGGTAATGGTCTGTGGCACTTTGGAGCTATCTATGGGATCCTTAAACTCTACTAGGGCCAGGAAAGTGTGGGTGAGCAGATTAGCATGCCGACCCACCACCACAGGGTTTTGTAAACCTTCCACCTTGGAAAGTACTCCTGCACAGTGTCCGTATTGATACCAGGGGATGTCCAGGATAAGCATAGCATTTTGGGGGTCGATCTCCTCCCAGTACACCACTCCACCAGCCGGTGCACAGCCACTCTGTCGGGTACCCATTTTTTCTTAACAGTGGTTCGTAGAATATGGCCACTAGAGGACACACAATCCCAGCGGTGCCTCCAAGATGTAACCCCTAGATGGCGCTATCCCAGGGCTACTACCCTGCCTGATTTGCCACTAACAGGTTGAGGGGCCTGGATCCAATGGCGGGTGCCTCCACCCAGAGGTCAGGGTTTGCAATAGTTAAACTAACTTGGTCACAGCCCTCTGGGACACTGCAACCCCTTTCTTCCCACTAGTGGCCCACACAATATATCAGAATTACCTTCACAGTATACACTTACCCCCAGGTCTGGTTCCGGCACTGGGACCTCCTGTGAAATGAGATACAGTGCAACAATCACAGTACAGTACTTTAACATAGACAAATACCTCAGGCAGTATAACTTTGCTGAAACAAGCAGCTCTGATTTATTTAGGGGGATATAACAAGGACAGGGGGAAATCAGGTTAATTAGCTTATCACTCTAATAATCTACTTATGGCTCTGTGGCAGGCCTATCCCTATCAGTTACTGTCCCTGGGTACCCAAGCCCCAGTGGCTAGTCCAAACCGGTGACAGCTGGTAGGGGCCTTTCACACAGAGAAAAGGAGAATTAAACAGTCAGCAGTATAGTAATTCCATTTGGATTTAATGTGGCAATTCAACAGGGAGCCACCTCTGAATTAGTACTCACCACCTCCAAATAAGATAGGGTCCTTCAATGTCAGCAGAGCTCACTTGAGATACACAAACCTCTTCACACATCCATATAAAAGAGCACTATACCAGGCAGGCTGCATCTGTATCCCGATCGCATACTGCACAATACCGGAGAACACACAGCAGATTCAGTTCCTGACAGACCGAGTGCAATTTTCAGCCATTCCTCCAGTCTTCTACAGCGTGAGCCTGGTTTCTACTTTCAGAGATCCTTTGATTCTTTTTCACAGGACGGATTCAGTCCTAATAAGCTGTTACACAAGCTGCAGACCGAACTCTGGGCCTTACGTGACTTTAAACTACACACTGAAAAGCACAGGGCTCCTTCCTTCTTCACTGCCAAAGCTCAACTGAAACTCCAACCGACAAAACCGGCACTTCCTTTTGAGTTCCTCCCAGTTCTTGACTGGATTGGCTGTCACTCACAATAGACTGCTGCTGTTGGTCCAAAAGGCACTGAAGTCTAAACTACATCTCCCAGAGTCACTGCCCATACAATCCTCTTGTGGTTGGCTCAGATTATGAGTCCAAGTTCTGATTCGTCCAAGGCACCATTTTAGAGCTAGCTTTCCCACACTGATTGGTCCAGTTCAGCAGTTCAAACTAGAATGGGAACTAGCAGACACAGTTCTGACCGCAAAGAAAGCAGGTTAGACAAACTGTAATTTCATTATTACTCTAAATAATTTCTGGCAAACAGTTACATCTTTCAGATAGGTTCCCTTTGCACCCTAGTGACTGCAAAATGAAGTGAATTGGCAGCAGCTTGAGTGGTACTCAATCAAAGAAACACACAGTCCCCCATACAAACTAATTATGTCTGCAAGCAGACAGCTCTTAAAGAGACAGTACCAGAGGTTCTAAAAACACTCACTGATAAATGGCTTAAATGCCAAACACCATTCAGGCTTGGAGCATTCAAGCAAGCTCCTGGAAGTCTTTTGGGAACCCCCATTTGCAGGGGGGTTACATAAGTACAAGGGAAGAGTGCAGATGATCAGAAGTAACATTAGCAGTTACAGTCAAGGCAGTGATAGATGAAGTACAATAACATGGTACAAGAGGTAACTGATTACAATAACAGGGTACAACCTGGATCCTGTGAATACCAGTGTCTACATGACTGTTTAGGGAATAGACATAGTGAGCATTTAGGAGATAATCTCAAGTGCTATGTTGAGCAGAGCCACAACGAGGCAAGGAGGGATTACAGAGGGACCAAAGGCATTAAGTGGTACTACACTTCAGGCAGGATCATAAGGTTTGGCAGGAGCAGGAGTGGGGCGTATACAAATGCAGGAGGGAAGAGAGAGCTATAGGAGAAGGTGCATTACAAATATTGTAGGGGAGGGCATTCCAAAGTTTATGACAGTGGTAGGAAAAGGCGGATTGGCCAGCAGAGGTTGAGCAGTGGGGGATGGGGAACGAGCGAGACTCAGTGTTCTGAAGCGAGTATGAGCTCGGTGGTGAGGCAGAGATGACAGAGGAAAGACAGGCGGGGAGAGTCCCAGTCCAGAATTTGGCCATGAAAGTAGCAGAGTGTGCCAGTCGCCTGGACTCCAGTGAATGGAGGGACGTGGCTATGTAAAGATTACAGTGGTGAGTGTGTGAGTTGTGTAAATCTTTCCTGCAGCTAGCAACTATAGGACACATACAAGATTTGTCATCATTGGTGACTGACCTCCTGTACTGGGCTGAGACAATAGACACCCTGCACTGGCAGGTGTCAAACCAGGGTCGGATTGTGGTGCTGGGGCTCACATGGAAATTTTGGGCACCAAGGGCTGACATGCTCATATCAGCATTACAATCCAATTTTGTAGACAGTGTCTATTTTGTACATTTTATAATTATGTGTAGTGATCAGAAAGCCCAATTTTGTTAGAAGGTAGTTGACAAATGAAAGGATTTTCAGTGATCAAAATTCCCAGGTATCCAGACGAGCCAGTTCAACTCTGCCCCAAACATTTGGAAACATGTAGCTATGGCTTGCTGTGTCAGCATTTTCAATGTTTTTCATTTTACAGTCCTGCTTCAAGTGTGGCTGCCCCCCAGTACTTTATGATTATTTTGATATTTTGACCAAAATACATTGTATTAGTTGGATGTGTAATCCTATGCCATTTTTAATACTTGGATTTATTGTTAATAACTATTTATGCATAAACTTATTCAGCGCTATTGCACTAAGGCTTTGCTCTTTGTAATAATTTACTCCTTTTGTCTAACCATGACCCACAATGTTGTCATTGTTGGCCAGATCACCTCCTCTGTGGGGCTGAGGTAATAACTGCTTTATATCAAGGAACCCCAAACAGAGAAAAAAATATGTTTTTGTGAATTGCTGTTTCAGCCACTTTGATTGTGAGGCCTTTTGGCACCACACAGCCTTGTTTGAAACTCAGCCTACACAAATTCATACATGTTCATTTGCATATAATTCCCATGATTCATTGCATTTACAGCATATGTGTAGTCTATGCAGTTTTTTTTTTAATATGGTACACTATACATGGACAACTATATAAGCTTCCATTACTTGAGGATGACTTTATTTTGAGTCTTCAGACATATTTGTCCTGCTTAAAAAATGTTTATATTCATTATTGGCAAGTTGTGGCCTGAAAGGCTGAGGATTGTGGTTCAGTAGTGCAACCGATAAGGGGATCCTCCCATCAAGACCACTACTTGAGCCAGCCACACCAGCCCACTGGGCTGGTTGTATCATTTTTGTGTGCCAAGATATCACTTTTGTGTTTGTTTTGGGGTGGTCCCTGCACCCCTGCCTGTTCCTTTGTTTCCACTGTTTTGGCTCCTTTCTGCTCCTTACCTGCTGTTGTGACCTTCTTTCTGCTGGGCCCTCCACTGTCTGCCTGAGTGTGCTCTCGCCTTGGTCCTCAGCCCTCACTCATCCAGGGATCCTCCACTGCAGGCAGCACTCAGCCACCCGGCTGCTGCGCCCCATCCAACACTTTGGCATTCACAGTGAGGTTGTGGCTGCATTAATACCATAGTGGCTCAACAAACTGAGATGTTTATGAGGCCTGCCATTGCCTCTTAAGGTGACAACCTATGGTGCTCTCATGTGTCTCAGTGACAGCCACACACTACCACAAACAGTGAAAAACCAAAAGGAGTTCTCCAGACAGCTAGAGAAAGTGTATTGGGATACTGCAGGGCAATCTGGACTACTAAAAACAAGTAATATTGGGTCTTGACAGGGCTTGCAGCTCTCACATCCGCTATCTTCTTGAAACCTAGTTCCCCAAGACTGACAGTAACTTGTCTCAACCGAATGGACATCCCTTCTAATATAGGCTCTGCATCTATCAGTGGCGGCACCAAACAACAGAGGCTGCTTGAGAGCCAGTGACAGAATGAGCTAGTAGCTCAAACAACCAGGACATATCCATTTAAGGTCATCCAGCATCTCTAACCTTAAGGTGGCATGGAACATTCCACCTCATTCCAATATATAAAATAATAATCTGCACAAATCTCTTCCTTCATGTATGCTTATGAGAGTCTGAGCGGTGGTTCTAATGTCCAGAGATACAACAATTCTCAATACACATCCCTAGGCTCGAAGTTCCATTCTCCTCTTTTGATTGCCGTCCATACTGCAATTGTCAGCCATGGATCTCCTGCCATGTGGCAAATTGACTGCCCTGTGTCCCCTGGATGCCACCTGTATAAACATACTACAATTTGCATTAATACAATACATCATTAAGGTACGCATCCATGCTGCAGCCACTAAACATGGATCTTCATCCCATGGCAAGTTGACTGAGCTACAGTATGTCCCAAAGTTGCTGCTTACAAAAACAGACTCGTCCTATCAATGCTAGGCCTCCATTAATCTGTACCTATTAAACTGAGCTCATGACTATCAGCACCACCTGTCAAACAGATCACTATGAGACTTGCCTAAATGGTTAGCTTCATATCCCGTGGTTGCCACCAAATCAGCCATATTACTATCTGCATTCCTCTCATACATTCATCAACCTACACCTCAGACATCCAGTACTGACTCAGTTCTCCATACCTGCACGTCGAGTATACACCCTATGATTCCAAGTGTCAAACTAGCAAATATGAGGTTTGCCCTATACTATTCCATTCCACTATCACACTTGGGTTCTCCTGCTTATGAGGCAATCACACCGATGTGATTCTCCTGCTCCCTGACAAGTTGACTGCTCTGTGTTTGTGGCTTTCCTAGCTCACACTCATCACTTACCAAGCCTGAAATGCTACAGGTTCACTTTGCTTGCTCCTTTTCTTTTCTCTTTTCTTTTCCTTCCTTTTCTTTCTTTCTTTTCTTTCTTTCTTTCTTTCTTTCTTTCTTTCTTTAATGGGTAGGTGCACTGATCCAAAGCACCATTTACAGACACAATCCGGACCATAAACAATGGCAAACTAGCAAAACAGAAATACAGGAAGAGTAACATGGCCGCAATGAAGGTCATTCACAATGAGGTGCAGGGAAATTACAGTCCATAGGGTAGGAACACAAATGAGAATACTATAAGGTACAAGGTGAAACTGTAGTCTAGCAACAAATCTGTATACATCATCAAAGAAAACATGGAGGACAATACAGTAATGAGACAAGTTACCAGGTATTCCAAAAATCAAGTGCAATTTCAAGAGGCACACCAAAATACAAAAACAAAAGATCAAGGCATGCCAAAATACAAAAACAAAAGATCAAGTAATATCTAGATGTAATATTCAAAAATTCAGTGTGACAGTCCACAAATAAGCAAAAGTGCAGTGGAGAGGGTTATAGTGAGAGGAGAGAGGGCAGGGACATGATAGGAAAAGGGTTAGGAGGTGATGGGAAAGGAGCAGGGGAGCAGGAGGTATTGCAAGGGTGGGGGAGGTCCCACAAAGTGGTGGGGGTTGGGGAGAGGAAGGGCAGGGGAAATCTTCACAGCTTATCCAGTTGGACAACAGCATATAGCTTCTAGTAGTAGTCCATCCTTAAAGTGACTTTTGAAAGATTAATGTGATGGGGATGAGTGGAGCGATCTCTCGAGCTTATTCCATAAGGACGGGGCACAGGTGGAGAGGGCTTTGCTGCCTATGGTAGTGGAGATTCTAGGGACTACCAGGGGGAGGATGGATGACTCACGGAGGCACCCTGTTGCCACTTTGCCCATGAGTAGGAGTGAGTATGGGGGCAGTGGACCATCTGTGAGTGTAGTGTCAACTAGGCAGCCCAAGGTGTAGTTGAAGCACCTTTGAAATGGGAGTCAACCAAGCGAGCTGTATAAGTCGCAGTGATAAGAAGAAAAGGGTGCGAGGAGGACGAAGTGGCAGATGCTGTTGTAAAGAGATGTAAGCCTGGAGCGCAGGGCTAATGACATGGAGGAATATAGGGGTGAGCAATAATCAATAAGGGGTAGAATGTTGCCTTGCACAATAGCTAGGCCCGCCTCCTGGGATAAGAGTTGCTTTAGCCAATAAGCGGACCCTAATTTCTGATTGACTCTATGCACGGAAATACTAACATGATCAGTGAAGGTAAGGGGGGGTCCAGGGTGACACCCAAATGTTTAAAAC
This sequence comes from Neoceratodus forsteri, assembly GCA_016271365.2. Lineage (NCBI taxonomy): Eukaryota > Metazoa > Chordata > Ceratodontiformes > Ceratodontidae > Neoceratodus > Neoceratodus forsteri. The sequence goes on along the minus strand of CM057455.1, from coordinate 756,764,137 downwards.
TCGAGACATTTTCGGGGATGACTCCGCTTTGGAGACCTCGGTGAGGAATCTTTTCAAGCCAAATAACATTGATTTTGTCTTTTTTTAATACTGCAGAGGGTGGAGCCCTGCACCACTATAATGATCACTGAGAAAGGGGACGCTTCTTCCGTCCTCACAACATGTTGGATTGCGTCATAGTGGCCTCTACCACCATGAAACAGTCTGCCCATGTTGTCTCTATCGACCGGAGCACTGCACTATTTTCTGCAATCATCCCCAGCTCTATCCTGTTCCTCCCCACCCCACCTCTGTTCCGCCCAGCTTCCCTCTTCTCTGCTCCTAACACAATAGGTCAGAGGTAAATTAAATAGTAAATATATACATACATGTAAGTCTGTGTATTTCTATTTCTTTCAAGGGGTTACCTGTACAATGTAATTCTTAAACACATAGCACTGGATACTTGGGTGAAAGATGTGATTTATTTGAAATTATTTTAGACAGTCACTACTGTATTCTGTATCTAATCGCCACCCCACCCCCACCCCCACCCCACCAGACACTCAAAAGCAAAGAGAGGCGCGCACTGCACTTTGATTTTCTGAAAGTAAAGGGGAAAAAGGTAGCATATACAAGTGAATTTTGCAACTCACAGCTTGATTTTTCCCCCACTATGGGGATTGGAGATAGCAGCACACCAGGTTTAGGCGAGCATGTGGAGATGGACGGCTTGCAGTAGGGCTTGAATTTCATACGGCTTTTTCTTGGGGAGAACATAATCGCACAGTCATGTCCTTTTGAAGTTTCTGACCCCCTGGTATTTTTTTCAGTGGTGCTGGAACGACGGTTGGGGGTGCATTGTGAACACAAACGCCACGATAGACTGACTCGGCATTGCAGCGTGTTTGCAGAAAGCGGATGTAGAAAGCGAACACCTTTCTTTAGTTGCGGCTTCTCTCCAAACCCATGTCAATGTGTAGCATCCAAAGTAAGTTTAGTTTTAGTTTCTTGTATTTGAACAAAAGCGCTACATGGGATAAGCGGGCAGGTAGCAAAATGCAGTACTGTGATGTAAGTGAATTGGAAAGCAAAAAATATGTTTCTGACATATAGCAAGGGCTATACAACAGTGACTACATGATTAGGTTATGAAAAAGTCTCTTTGGATGTCTCAAACAGGCTTAATAATGGACGAAAGTGCACAGCACACACTAGTCAGGTATAAGCGGCTGTAATAATAGCAAGAACCTTGAATGATACCGATCGTCTGCAGGCGTGAGATTAGCAAGGTGTGAAATGTGTCTTTAGTGAGGGGAAGGTAAGAGTGGAGTGATGCTGTGAGATACTGTCCTGTAAACCAACTGTACTGTACTTGCAATGCCTGAAAATTTGACTGTATTGCACAGGGCAGAACTGCCTGGTTGTACACCCTATGGTGCTGCCTTGGATAGACATTACAGATATAGGATTAGGAGGCAGTATAGCGCAGTGGTCTAAGGCTCTGAGCTGTAAATCTGGTGACATCCAGCAGACCAGACCTGGGTTTGAATCCCACAGCTTCCACTTACATACTGTGTGACCCTGAGCAAGTCACTTAATCTCCTTGTGCTCCCAGGTCGCTCCTGTAAAAAAACTCTCAGCTTAGTGTGCTATACCTGGTTAAACAACAACCAAAAAAAAGATATACAGGAAGGGAAAAAGCAAATATGATTTTGCACATGGTCATATCACCTACATAAATTCTAAACTTCATTTAACGCGCCATCCCACATTGGAGGACAAATTCCACTGTGGCTCATTGAATACAACACAATGAAAAGCAGGTGTGGAGCAGTCCTTTAATATTCAAACAGAGAAGGCACGATCTATCTTGAAGTCTTCCCTGCCTTATGGTGGTGAAAGCCTGACATTTATACTACAGAGTTAAATGTTACTTCCAGCAATCCACGTTTTTACAATTTATTTCCCACTTCCTGTTTTTAAGGAATAACTTTTTCACTGTGACTTACTGCTGTAGCTGTTATCATCCTCAAACTAGCGCTGCCTCGAGCCACGTGATGCTCAAGGCTGAATTACTCCAGATGGTGCCCTATTTTCAAACAGCGTTCCTCTGACTGGTGCCATTGTACAACATGTTACAAGGCTCTAAGGAAAATATGACTGCAGTGTACACCACTATAGGCAAAGTAATTTGACACTGTAGCAATGTTTTTAGGGCAACACTTGCAGGTATGGGTTACTGTTTCCCTGCACATGGTTCAAAAGCCCTTCAACAGGGAGCTGTGCATGCAAACCACTTGGTGCTGACGTGCTGTATGCATGGTACTCACTGTCTGCAATGTGGATTGAACTGGGACAACAGTGGGACATGAGTCTAATTAGGTCCCACACCCTTACTAAGTACTGTAGCTTTAATAGTCACCAAGGAATCCCTGGTTGGTCTTTTGTGACATGAGCAAGGACACTCCACCCGTGTCGACAGCAACCACACAAAACTGTGCAGGAAAAGAGCTCTACGCAAACATAGCCAAAGCCTTAAAAAAATCTGTGATGCTTTGACTGATATCTGATGTTGCATGCTGTATAGGGAAGAACAGTACCCGTTATTTAAATTCACTACTCAACAGCCAGTCCCATTTTACTGCATACTGATTAGTATAGTTAAAACTATCCTGTTAACACAGGCGGGTTACACTACTCTTCTAAACTCCATGGTGGTGCATACATATATATATATATTTATATTCACTGTACTTAGGCTTTTTCAACGCATCTTAGTTTAGTTTTGTCCAGGAAATGTGAAATGTATAGCTGAGGTATAATGAGTAGTGCCTTGAGTGCACTCTACATTTAAACAGCCTGAATCTCACACTTGCTAATACTACTATCTGCATGCAGGACAGATGCATCTTCTGTCCGCTCCTGCAGTACTACCTTGCTTGCTTTATTTAATGGCATGCTTCTTATACAGGAGTAGTGGAGGACCCGTCCCTTACACCACCAACAATAACACCAGACATTCATTCAATGTCGAGCCATCCCAACTTCTGTCCCAATCACAGCACAAGTGAAGACTGAAGAAGTGCCCTAGGCAGGTCTGCTTCCTGTCCTGTCTGGTATGTCCACAGATTTCCCCCCCCCACCCCCAGTGAGACAGAGCCACGGTGGATGAGGATCAGAGCTGCAAGCGAACTAGCCAAGCCACTCCTGCCACATGCAAGTCACTCCTGCCACATGCCACCCACTGCCAGCAGTGCACCCCCCCCAAGCACACAGAGATGCCCACGGTGCAGTTACAATGTGCTGCGGGTGCAGCTACTACCTAAGAATATGATCATCCCATGGTCATCGGTGACATGGAAGGTGCAGTGTGTTGGGACGTGGGACTCAGGAGTGGAGAACTAAACAGGGCAGCAGCAACAACCCCCCAGCATAGAAGCAGCAACTCTGTCTCTCTCTAGGCCATCCATGACTGAGAGATCAGTGACCACTCCTTCTCCAGTCCGGACTCAGATGCATGCTGTTTGCCATGGTCCTGCACCTGTCCCAGCGTTCTTCTTTTACACTGGACTATCCAGCATGCCTGCTAATCTAAGGCAAAACACCACAAAACATATCCCTTAGAAACAAATAGTTGTTCATTACAGTGAAGATGACACTCGAAGCTTTAAAACTCGCATAATATTTATAGAGGTCAGCAATGCTTTGGATGAATGAAACTATTTCAAAAACACACGGAATAAAAACATGTTTAAAGTCTATGTTTCAGCAGTAGCAAGTGAGGTGCAGTAAAATGTAACACAGCATGGAGCAGAAACATCCTGAGCTGTGAGTAGCCTGACTTTTATTTGCATGGGTCTGACTCGTCTGCATTGTGTGAAAACTAGTAGGAGAAGTCTGCTCATCAAAGAGCACAATTTGTCTTGCAAGCTGTAAACAACATTTTGTGTATATAAAACCAGAGTGTCATTATGTCCTCTAATGCAGTTAGTCTTCTCATTTGTAATTGCATTATATGGCAAAATGACACTCACTGTGGTTGTACATATATAAAATGTAGTTTACTGTACCCTTTAATGAGCACACATCCTCCTACTGGTCTTCACACAATGGAAACTAGTCAGATCTATGCAAAAACAAATAAACAAAAAAACACACGGTAGTCACAGCTCAGGATTTTTCTGCTCCTAGGATTTTTCTGCTCCATGTTGTCCTGTATTTTAACCTGCATATCCCGTCCTGCAATAAGCAAAGTAAGAAGGCTACCAGTCTATGGACTGTTTAATTTAACTGGACTTTAACTGAACTGTGTGAACACTGTGGCCAGGATATTGAGACTGCACCAGGCAGTGGCGCAAGCCTGGGCACAGCGCAACTGTGCTGCGCCGGGGCCAGGTCCAGGTGATATTCAACGGTGCTGCGCCATGGCACAGCACCATTGAATATGGCATGAGCAGCGCACAACCTGTGCATGGCACAGTGGCACTACGCCATTGCAAAGCCACTGATAGGGAGCACGGCGATGCACCAGCGCAAGTGCAGTTATGCTAGGTGCATCACCCACAATATTCAGCAGGGGGCATGCAAATGAGGCCATAGAAACATAGAAACATAGACTTTGATGGCAGATAAGGACCACTTGGCCCACCCAGTCTGCCCATGTCCCTACCTACTGGATAAGCTGCAGATTCTAGTTAACCAACAGCCTATTTCCTGCAACCCCCCACTATAATTGCCTTATGTCTGTCCGATGCATGTTTGAATTCCTCCACTGTTTTAGACCCCACAACCTCTCCAGGAAGGTGGTTCCATGCGTCCACCACTCTCTCCGTGAAAAAGAATTTCCTCACATTACCCCTGAGCCGTCCCCCCTCTAACTTTAAATTGTGCCCCCTTGTTCTTACACATCTCTTTTTCTGAAAGATGCTACCCTCCTGGACTTTGTTGATTCCCTTGAGGTACTTAAAAGTTTCTATCATGTCCCCTGTCCCTCCTTTCATCAAGGGTATACATATTAAGCTCTCTCAGTCTCTCTTCATATGGTTTCTGATGTAGACCCTGCACCATTTTAGTTGCCTCCTCTGGACTGCTTCCATCCTGTCTATGTCCTTGCGTGAGATGAGGGTCTCCAAAACTGCACGCAGTACTCCAGATGGGGTCTCACCAACTGTCTGTATAGAGGGATAACCACTTCCCTTTTTCTACTTGTGATGCCCCTCCCTATGCATCCCAGTGTCCCCTGGCTTTCCCTACTGACTTCTCACATTGCATACCCACCTTTAGGTCATCTGATATGACTACACCCAGATCCCTTTCCATTATTGTTGTTGTTAGTACCTCCCCTGCTATTGTGTACTCTTCTCCTGGATTTTTATTTCCCAGGTGCATTACTTTGCACTCTTTGCATTGAATCTAAGTTGCCATATGTCTGACCATTCCTCCAACCTTGCCAAGTCCCTTCTCATCCTTTCTACCCCCCTTGTGTATCAACTCTGTTACAGATCTTTGTGTCATCCAAAAGAGGCATACCTTTCCTTCCAGACCCTCTGCAATGTCACCTATAAAGACGTTAAAGAGGACTGGACCCAGTACTGAGCCCTGAGGTACTCCACTAGTAACCCCTTCTTCAGAATGTGTTCCATTCACTATTACCTTCTGTGTCCTGTTGTGCAGCCAGTTTTCACTCAGGCTACCACCCTGGGACCCACTCCCAGGCTGGCTAACTTGATTATTAATTTGTGCGAGACTGTGTCAAATGCCTTGCTAAAGTCTAGGTAGGCCATATCCACAGCCCTCCCTGGTCTATTACTTTGGTCACCCAGTCAAAGAAATCGATTAGATTTGTCTGACATGACCTTCCTGCTGTGAATCCATGCTGCTTTGGGTCCAGTGCCCCTCTGCCTCTAGGTACTCAACAATTCTTTCTTTCAGAAGTGATTCCATCATTTTCCCACCACTGAGGTCAAACTAACAGGTCTGTAGTTTTCTGCTTCTGCCTTGCTCCCACTTTGTGAAGGGGAATCACATCTGCCCTCCTCCAGTCCTCAGGTACCACCCCATCTTCCCATGATTTGTTAAAAAGTGTGGTTAGTGGTGTCACTAGGTCCTCCTTAGCTCTTTTTAGGATTCTAGGGTGAATCCGTCAGGCCCCATTGCTTTGTCCACCTTGAGTTTTGAGTTCTTTCAGTACTCTTTCTTCTTTAAATGGACTGGTATCAACCCCACTATCCAGAGTGCTTCTACTGTTTGGTTTAGGTAACTCCTCCTCTTCTTCTTTGTGAATACTGAGCAAAAGTATTCATTCATTATCTCTGCCTTTTCACTGTCTCCTCTGCCCACCTCCCTCTCCTTTATTAATTTTCTATCCCTCCTTAGCTTTCTATGTTCCTAATGTACCTATAAAAGGTTTTATCCCCCTTCTTAACTGAGTTGGCTATCCTTTCCTCGGTTTGGGCCTTTGCTTTTCTGACTGCCTTCCCCACTTCTTTCCTGCTTTAATTGATACAGTTCCCTGTCTTGCTCAGTCTGTGATTCCTTATACTTTTTGAATGCAGCCTTTTTCTCCTTAACCTTCCCTGACACTTCTTTTGAGAGCCATAGTGGTTTTTTATTCCGCTTTGTTTTCTTTATTTGTTTCACACAAAGGCTTGTTGCCTCCATGATGGCAGTTTTGATTTTTCTCCATTGTTCTTCCACCCCTCCTTTCTGGCCATTTGCTAATGCATTCCTCAGGTATTCACCCATTTTGCCAAAGTCAGCCCTTCTAAAGTTCAGTATCCTTGTATTTGTATGGCTTGTCGCCATGGTTGTGTTTATTGTGAAGCACACTGTGCAGTGGTCGCTTGTTCCCAGGTGTCTACTGACTTCTAGGTTTGTGATCCTCTCACCATTTGAGAGTACCAGGTCTAATATTGCTCCCTCCCAAGTGGGTTCCACCACTAGCTGTCTAAGGCATGCTCCCTGTAGGGCATCGAGAATGACCCTGCTCTTGGATGTGGCTGCAGTCCATGTTGCCCAGTTAACATCTGGCATATTCAGGTCCCCATCAACAGTATCTCCTTTTCAGCCATTTTGAGAATGCCTCTATCATTTTCTTGTCCATTTCCTCCCTTGAGACGGGGTCTGTATACAACCCTGTGCCATATATATGTAAGGCGCAAATGGGGCCATTTGCATGTCATTATATGGCCCCATTTGCATGCCTCTCGTCATGCAGGGGCAGGCTGGCAACTTGTGCCTGGCACCGTGCACAGCATGACGCAAAGCGGGATCCTGGGCATCCTCGCTTTAGCTGTCTGCCCTCGCTGTCATATGTGTTGTACAGAGGCCCTGGTATTCAGGGCCCCCAGTCCCCATGTCCCGAGTATGCCATATCCCTGTGGACTTTGGTGGCCTTCACCGGTCTCCCGATTCCTGGAATATGAGCGTGAAGATCTGGTGGCTAGTGTAAACCCCCCTCGTATGTTCCGCATCATGGTAACACCATAGGCATCACCTGTGATGTAGTGCATTTCATCCACAGATACCCGTTGCCCCTCCCCTCCCCCATGCAGTGAGCGGCTGCATCCTGCCTGCACACGCCTGGCCACCCACTTAAATGACAGGTACAGTATGGGTTGTAAGCTCATTGTCTCAGTGTGGACCATGGCTTGCAGGGCATACTGTACCAGATAGTTCCAAATATGTGAATGGAGCTATTCACAGATCGTGACTGTTCTAGCACAGCATAGCCTTGCAAGCCCATTGGTCCACACTGGGGACCAATGGGCTTACAGCACATACTGTACCTGTCATTCAGCGGGCGGCCAGGTAGTGTGCAGGTGGGATGCAGCTGCCCGCTGATCCCAGGGGGAGCGGGGTGGGCAAGGGGTTCTGTGTGGGTGGGGGGTGGAGGTGCCACTAGATCACCAGGGCATTTCCATACGGGTGTTTACCGTGATCACAAATGGGTGGGGGGGTTTACACTAGACCACCAGGGATGTCTTCATGTTATTTTACAGGGAATCGGGGACTTGGGTAGGAGGGGGAACCACTAGACCACCAGGGATGGGTGTGTCACATACACATCAGGGCATCGGGGACTGGGGGGCCACTAGACTACCAGGACTATCATTAGTAACTTATATCACATGATCGCGGCTATGGGCGGGGGTTCCACTGGACCACCAGGGTTGTGTGTGTGCTTGGGGTGTTCTGGGTAGGCGGGTGACCACCCACAACTGGGCTGCTGTGTTGCGCCCTGCAATACAGCAGCCCACCAGGGGGTGGCCGGGCTTTGCTCCTACTCTGCACGGGCTCAACTTTGAGCCCCACTATGTGGCGCAGTGCAGGGGTGCGCCGGCATATGCACCGCACATCCTGGGCTAAATATCAGGTTGTGCCGTATATGCATGGGCATGCCCCTGCATCTGCACCGCATACATTATCATTGTGTCCCGGCGCATCGGGATTTGTGCTGCACCAGGCAGCCTTCTCAATGTCTCACCAGGGCACAATGCGGGGTTGTGCCAGTGCAAGCAACCCCTTTGAATATCCAGGCCCCAGACTTTTTTTTTTTTGGTTGCTGCATAGTTTTCATATTGTCACTGGCATCCAGTCCTTTTGAGCTGCTCTTTGTGTAAAGCAAGCTATCTCATGGATCACTGACAGTAAATGATCAATGAAAATTGTGCCAAATTCTATTATTGAATATATACATGTCAGTCCATCATGACATTCTCATAGCTCAGTTGAAGTCCAGTTCAGTTATATTAAACAGTCAGTCCTAGACTCATAGTCTTCTTACTTTCCTTATTGTAGAGTGTGCAGGTTAAATACATATCAAGCACAGCAGGGAGCAGAAAATCCTGGGACCAGAAGAATCACTAGCTGTGAGTGATGTGACGTTCGTTTGCATAAATCTGACTAGTCTGCATTGTGTGAACAGTAACAGTGGAAGTCTGATCATCAAAGTTTATTTCATTTTATAAAGGATCGCAAGATAGTTAAAACCGTCAGGGACCAAGTGCATCACAAACCAAAATACTTTGAAGTTGAATCCTACTTTTTTCCCTGTCCCCTCTGCCCACATACTGTAACACACACACGCACACACTTTTGCAACTGGTACTCAAGGAAGATAAGTGACCCAGAGTTGCAAAGTATGGAGCTCATCGAATTAATACACTCCCACCTGACAGGAACAGGTCAACATTCAGCAATCCCTCAGCATTCACTCTGATACAAGCTGTCACCATCCTGTTTGTGATATATTTCTGTGAATGAATGCTTACCAACTGAATGCTATTTCTATAAGTCATGATTTATTATAATTTCATGGGCAGTATTTTGCAAGCATTCATTCCCAGCGGGCTATTCTTTGTATGTGCAAGTCAAAATGGATGTGCTGTAGACATTTTAAAGCACAATGTCTTTTGTTTATTGAAGCTGAGACGAATGGGACTGTACACAGTTCATTCATATCAATATGTCAGAAGGGACAGTTCATGCACCCTATTCAATGTGGCTTTCCATGAATGGAATCCCACCTGTGTCAACTTCAATATACTATACAAAAGTCTGTTTTGATTAACATGTTTCATTTAATGAAGGCTAGTGTATGGAAACAATAGCCCACGTAGAAGAAAAACATGCAAAATACCGAAATATGAAATTAAAGTATATCGTAACTTAAAGCAATTCTGTTCTTTTGGTAAAAATTGATTCACCCAAATATATCACAATGCTAGAAGACAGGAGCTGGCATATTGTACTTTTATACTGTGGTGGAATTGTTAATGCTTGAAACAGGCTGCAAGTGCACATACTGCAAATGATCAGGCACAGCAATGCTATAAAGCAGCCTTAGTTTGATGTTCATTGTGTTTATACAAAACAAGGCTTAGATGACATCAGAACAGCTTCAGTATCTAGAAGACCACAATGGTCAAGGTTTGATTGTGTTTTAACAGTGATGGATGTTTCGAGGGGAGCCTTAACATTTAAAATGTACTTCATTGGCAGGGTTTTCCCCAAATCTAAAACATAGTGACACAATAACAGGGGCTCACTCTATGATTTTTAAAAGTTAACTTTTGGCTACCTGTTTTCCAGCACTTGCAACCAAATCAGAGTTTTTTGGGCAACAAGCTCAAATTCCATGGCAGCAGTTGACTGTGGGGGGACGCCAGTGGACAGCTACCTTACTACTTTTTCCCAAACCAGTTGACATGGCACCAGTATTTTTAAAATGAACAATACCCTCTGTCTGGCAAAATAAAATAAAATGTAAACAGACAACTGGGGAGTTTTAGACGTAGTCCTGAGATGTTTCAGACATATTCCTGAGAGGAGAAAAGAGCTCTTGCCTTTATCAATTTAGACTTGTTTGAGGGCTTTCTTGTGCCTATGGAGCATGATTCTAGTAACACAACTTCATAAACTCTCTTCACTCCCTTAGCCCTAGTAAATTAGTTATCAAGCACTGGCATAAGTTGCATTTTATATTTCTTGCCCATTGTGTGCCGTTTTTTGACTTACAAGAAGTAATGCTCTAGCCTGAGATTTCTGGTGCATCCACACTCTAGACATAACCCCCACACAACACACGCACTCATCAGCTATTTTGTTTTTTAATCTAGGCTTGTCAGTATTTGGCTTTAATAGTATGGGTGAGCTTGGCAAAGAAATACAATAAAAAAGGGATAAAAAAGGTGTATTTTTCTTCCTCAAATATATGCAGACATAGATAACAAATTCTGTGAGGCATAGCATGGAGGAGGGGAACAGTGCTGCCGATCTGTCAATTGCAGTACAGGCTCCTGCATATAACTAACAAGGGACGACCGCTTGCTCTCCTCAAATGCAGAAACCCAGATGAAACTGTACTATCTTTTCTGATGCAGAACAGGAACAAATGGGAAACTTGTCATTTGCTAGAGCTGCATGAGACTAAGGGGAGCACAGTGAAGCATCTGATTGCACCTGATGTGGTCAGCTGGAGGGGGGGTAGGAGAAGTGCAGTAATACATACATAATGGCAGGGACCCACTGCATCACAAATCATGAAAATAATTTCCAATTGTGATTGGTTGGCATCCCATGGCACTCCAGACATTACCTCATGGGTTACAGCCCACCTGATAGGCTAATGATGCACATGACCCAGATCAGATTTCCAGTATATCCAGGTCCCAGGAACCCCTGCTCTCCAGTTGTAATTTGTGCATCTGATTAGGCAAGAAGCATCCAGAGAACCCTGTCTGCTCCTTAAAATTCTAAGGTAGGAACTGTATTTTGGTTTTATCTTATCAAAAGCCTTTCATGTTGCTGCCTTAATTATTATTCATACTGTCTGGGGGCCTTACTGCCCCATAGTCCTAAAGGATTATTTCACTGTGATTACTGATCTTGCATTACTGTTTGTTGTCTCCCCCAGTGGTTTTTCATGCTATTCTGGGCACTCCAGGAGGTTTTTTCCTCGAGCCAGCAGGCGCTCTGGGCCACATGTCCCATTACTGGCCTCTCAGGCAGCGTGCCCTCTGTGCCAGAGTCCACGCGGCCCGGAATGCTCATCCTGCAGGCCCTCGCCATAAAGATTCCTACCTCGAGTCGCCTCTTTCCCCCGCGACTCCGTGGCGCTCCCCTGGCCCTTATCCCTTAAGAGGGATCGACGCACGAGGCGCTGTTTCCCAGCGCTGCTGGGGCTCACCCCTGGGGCAGAATCCGCCCAGGCCCACGCCTGACCTACCAAAACCGCGAGTCGCCTCTCCTCCCTGTGACTCCGCGGTTAATCCAAGCCTCCCCAGGCCTGGCCTACCACCGCGAGTCACCTCTTCTCCCCGCGACTCCGCAGCTAAAACACCCCACTAGAATCCAGGCCTCCCCATGCCTGGCCTACCACCGTGAGTCGCCTCTTCTCCCCGCAACTCCGCAGCTAAAACACACCGCCAGACACGCCTGGCCCGACACTGCGAATCGCCTCTTCTCCCCACGACTCCGCGGTTACTCCAAGCCCCCGAGGCCTTCCCCCCGACACTCAGGCAAGTCACGGCCCCACGGGAAGGGGAGAAGATGACCGGAGCGTGCCCTGTCGCTGCTCGGCGTCTCGCCACACTCGCACCCCCAATCGGAGGCGCAGATCTAACCCCAGACCTCGTTGGGCCTTTTTCCCCTGCTGGCGCATCCACTTCTCTTCTAGGAGGAGCATAGTGGCCGCGCACCACAACCTCTTTACTTTTTCGGCCTGCGGGCCAACAGACTCAGCCTCCCGGGACCTCGGAGGCTTACCGACACTCGTGCCTTGCCCTTCCCCCAGAGCCGCTCAGAGGGGCAGGCGCCGCGCTGGCCTTCCATCCTTCCCATAGGCCTTCTCGGAGGCCAACCACGCCACGTGGCACTACCTGTACACATCGCAGGGCAATGCCCCTGCCCCATAAGGGAGCTCCCCTGCCTCCCCAGTGCGCCGCTTGTGCAGGGTGGATCCTAGGGCAGTGGCCCACGCCACAGGAGCTGGGTCTGCCCACAGCGCCCACTTCAGAATGCATCTAATTAAAGGAAGCTCACTACTGTTATTGACTGGTCAAACAAGCCTTTAAACCACAGGTCTGTTGGGAGTGACCTTATGAGCTTCATGACCAAGAAGAAAGAAAGAGAAAAACCCACAGTCCACTTGGGTCCCTCCCATAGCGACCCCAGGAGGACACCGCAGAGTCCATGCTAGGGTACCTCCCATAGTGACCCTGGCAGGCTCTAGTGGAACTATCCCCTCCCTCGGTGGCCACGGTCCCCTCCCGCAGCGGACCCTGGCCTACCCGGAGTAGCAATCATCTGAGAGGGGATAGTCAGGTAAGGATGCCAGAAAAGGAAGTCTACCCCTGTTCCACGGGGGCTTAGGGGATAGCTTTCCAGAGTCTCGTTCCTCGCTCAGACCTTCTCTTTATCTTTCAGATGGTCAAAGCAAGGAAATGTGCTGCGTGCAATGCCTCCCTCCTCCCTCAAACCCCAGGCCCTCTCTGCGCGGCCTGCCTCTTGGACGATGAGCTGTCTTCAATGGAGAGAACCACGACACCTTCCCTCCCAGGCCCCAGCACTTCAACCTGGGTGGATCCGGGCCCCCTGTTGATACAGAACCAACAAGCGGCTGTCGCCATGATGGAGAGTCAGCAGAACTTCATGCTCAAGATCATGGAGAAGCTGGAGGCACTTACCCAAAACAGATCTCGGCCGCCCAGCGCAGAGCTCATCCACCAGAGAGACCTTCCAGAGAATCCACCAGGCACAGAGGACCCTCTTCCCAGCATTCCCATTGATGGCAATCCGGAAGATAGAGACAAAGAGGAAGAATTCGACGAGGACGAGGAGGAGGAGCATGGCGTGGAGTCCGACATGGAGGACATCGACCAGCAGACAGCCCCCTCGCTGACATCAAAACTGTGTGCGTTCGACACAATCCCCGGCCTTATGAAGGTCATCAAGGCCACCATGGGCCTGTCCACAGAGGAACAGGAAGGGGAGAAGACGGAATCAAAGCTGGACCCGATGATCCAGCTAAGGACCACCACCCCGGAGACCTTCCCAGTCTGCCCGGCCATTGAGGAACTGATCCACACGGAATGGCAATCCACAGACCCGGGCAGAATGCCAAACCGAAGGAACTTACACAAGATGTATCCGGTTCAAGGCGACAAATCAGACGCCTGGTGCAAGGCACCCTCCATCGATCCACAGGTGGCGGTCTTGAGTAAGAAGACGGTGCTACCATGTGGCACCATAGCCCTCAAGGACCCCACAGACAAAAGAATCGAGGACATGTTAAAGAGGACCTTTGAAATTGAGGGCACCATGGCCAAGGCGATGACGGCGGCGATCTATACCTCTCGCGCCCAGATACGCTGGCTGGAGGAACTTCAGGAACAGGCGAGTCCAAAGTCCAGGGAGGCTGAACTCTTAGACTGCACCCTCGTGCAGCCAAATACCTGGCAGACATGGCAGTGGACTCCCTACACCTCCAGGCCAGGGCGTCCGCAATCATAAATCGGGCCCGCAGAGCTCTATGGCTCAAGCTCTGGGACGCCGATTCAGAATCCAAGGCTCTTCTGCAGAACTTACCCCTTAAGGGGACTCATGTATTCGGGGAGGGTCTCCAGAATTACTTAAAACAGAAAGAAGAGGGTAGGAACCTCCTAAGAAACCGGTCAAGACCCTCACACCTACCTTCCGCTAGACGGAGGTTTCGTCCTGGGGCCAAGACCCAAACTCGTAGGGACTCCTATCCCCAGAACCACTCCTTTCGGGGTAGAGCATCACCATCCTACCCACGCACGCACGCCTTCAGCTGCTACAAGTCTCCCCCTTTCCAACCCCGGGGACAAAAGTCCGGAGGTCGAGGAAGGGGATTCAGGGGAAAACAGTGACTCTGTGTCACCAAATCCCCCCAACCAAGGCTCGTACCCCCCTGTCGGACAACGGCTAGCCCTATTCGCTCACCGCTGGGCATCCACCACGTCGGACAGGTGGGTCCGGGACGTGGTCTCGAAGGGGTACACCATAGAATTGTACCATCCTTCGTTCCCCCCTCGCTTCGTCTCATCACTGGTCTCCAGACGAAGAGCCTCACCTCACCAGGTACAGGGTATTCTGGCAGATCTCATCCAGAACAGGGCCATTCAACCCATCCCGGTCCAGGAGCAGGGGAAGGGCATGTACTCCATCTTCTTCCTGGTTCCCAAGAAGTCGGGGGAGCTAAGGCCCATCCTGGACTTCAAACACCTGAACCGATACGTGATCCCACGCCGGTTCAAAATGGAGACTGTCCGATCCACCCTTCAGGGCATCAGGGTAGGCGACTTCCTGACATCCATCGATCTCAAGGACGCCTATCTACACATCCCCATCGTCAAGAGTCACAGAAGATTCCTCCGTTTTCACATCCTGGGACACCACTTTCAATACCGGGCGCTCCCATTCAGCCTGTCCTCGGCCCCCAGAGTCTTCACCAAGGTATCCATCATCCTGGTAGCCAGACTCAGGGAGCAGGGGCTAGACATAGTACCGTACCTAGATGACTGGCTCATACGTGCTCGATCCGAGGGTCAGGCACGTGCTCACACCGAGCTCGCGGTGCGAGCACTCGAGGACCACGGCTGGGTGGTGAACAGAGAGAAGAGCCATCTCCGCCCGACTCAACAGATCGAACACCTCGGAGCCATCATCAACTCAGCAGAGGGTTGGTGAGGCCGGCTCCGGCACGGATCCGCAGCCTCCGCAGCCTGGCCGGACAGTTAAGGTCACACCCCCACACCACAGTGGAGAAGGTGGCGAGACTCTTGGGATGCATGGCCTCCTGCATCGACCTCATCCCCTGGGCCAGGTGGCACATGCGTCCACTCCAGAACTTCATTCTGGCGCGCAGCGCACCCAACGAGTGGAACCTGCGCTGTGCGGTCCAGTTACCCGCAGAAGTAAGATCATCCCTGGACTGGTGGGTCACCCCGGGAAATCTGACAAAGGGGGTTCCCCTGGAGGTGCCGCACCCGATCCCCATCGAGATGGACGTGAGTCTATCCGGCTGGGGAGCCTGTCTGGGGGACAAATCAGCACAGGGCCCCTGGTCCCCGACGGAGTCACAGCTCTCAATCAATGTCCTGGAAATGAGAGCGGTGTTCCACGCCCTGAGGGCATTCCGACACATCATCCAAGGACAGTCGGTCCTGATCAAGTCCGACAACCGCGTGACAGTGGCTTACATCGCGAAGCAGGGAGGTACCAGGAGCAGGACCATGTCACGAGAAACCGCAAAGGTGATGAACTGGGCACAAATGCACCTATCACGCCTGGGGGCAGTACACCTGGCAGGAAAACTGAACGTGAGAGCGGATTGGCTCAGCCGACAGCAGATCCACCCCGGAGAACGGCGCCTGCACCCGGATCTGTTCCAGGTGATCCAGGAGGCATGGGGTCCAGTGTCCATGGACCTAATGGCATCAAGAGACAACGCCCAGGTGGACCACTATTTCTCCCGGTTCAGAGACGCGCACTCCCAAGGCACGGATGCCCTCTCTCAGGTATGGTCTCAGGACTATGCGTATGTGTTCCCCCCGATTCCCCTCATCCCACAGGTTCTGGAGAAAATCCGAAAATCCCGGACCTCCATCATCTTGGTGGCCCCGTACTGGCCCCGCAGAGCTTGGTTTGTGGCAATCACAGAAATGTCCCGTGCCACCCTCCGGATCCCATCCCGTCCAGACATGCTGACGCAGGGCCCGGTGTTGCACCCGTCCCCTCGAACCCTAAAGCTCATGGCCTGGCTCCTGAGAGGGAACGACTAACCGCTACCGGGTACCACGAGTCGGTCATAGGCACTCTTCTCCGATCTCGACGAGCCTCCACTACATCCACCTACGAGAGACAATGGGCCATCTTCACACAGTGGTGCCGCCAACAAGGCTCAGTACCTGAACAGGCCAACCTCCCCACTATTTTGCTGTTCCTACAGCAGGGAGTGGACAAGGGACTGGCACCTTCTTCTCTAAGGGTGCAACTAGCGGCCATCGGAGCGGCCAGAGGCCTAGTCGAAGGGCACCCGCAGGGCCCATCCAGACGCCATCCGCTTCTTGAGGGCGGTAGACCTCATGCGACCTAGGATCAGTCCTAACGTTGCATCATGGGAACTACCACTAGTTTTGGACTCCCTAAGAACGGCACCGTACGAACCACTCGCCGATTCAGACCTGTTCTGGGCAGGACTGAAGACTGCCTTTCTGGTAGCCATCTGTTCAGCCAGATGGATAGGGAGCTTGGCGCCTGTCTTGCGCCTCCACCACACACCACCATCTTCACCCCTGAAGGGGTAAGGCTCCGGACGGTACCGGCTTTCCAGCCGAAGGTTCCGACGAGGTTCCACAGAGAACAACCCATAGATCTACCCACCCTGCCTCGCGCAGCCACTCCTGCCGAATGCGGCGCTCCTGACTCACTAGACGTGGGTTCGGCCCTTTCTATCTACCTGACCAGAACTCAGGTCATCCGTAAGATGGAGAGACTCTTCATCGTCGCGAAAGGCCGAAGACAGGGGCTCGCAGCGTCCAAAACCACCATCGCAGGGTGGATCAGAAGGGTCGTCCACCACGCTTACACGGCGAAGCGATTGACACCACCCCAGGGAATTAGAGTTCATTCCACCAGAGCGGTATCCACCTCCTGGCCGGAGAGAGCATCGGTTTCATCCGAGGACATCTGCAGGGCGGCTACCTGGAGCTCCCTACATACCTTCGCCAGGCACTACAGACTGGAACAACTCCAGGACTTCAGACCAGCCTTCGCATCCCATGTCCTGGCAGTGGCTCCATCTCCCGGACCCTCTGATCCATCCGAATCCCACCCGGAGGTCTAAACTGCTTCTTATCTCCCATGAGGTAATGTCTGGAGTGCCATGGGATGCCAACCAATCACAATGGATGTTTACTCACCTGGTAAAGGTGATTGTGTTGGTTGGCATCCATGGCACTCAAACCCTCCCTCAGGAATGATCGGACGTCCAACCAGTGAAGATCGGAGGCCTTACACCAGTCCATCGAATTCAATTCTGCTGCTAAAATCAGTCGAACCACGGTTCGAGTGTAGCATAATAGGGAATAAACTCAGCCTCCGGCCTTGTTATTGTCATCATGTCGTAGCAGACCTCATCCTTACTAGTCTATATTGTGTGTATTGTTTCTGGTACTAACATCCTTCCTTTCAGCTATGGAAAATTCAGGCTGGAGAGCAGGGGTTCCTGGGACCTGGATATACTGGAAATCTGATCTGGGTCATGTGCATCATTAGCCTATCAGGTGGGCTGTAACCCATGAGGTAATGTCTGGAGTGCCATGGATGCCAACCAACACAATCACCTTTACCAGGCGAGTAAACACCCATTGAATCTCACTCTCTTCCCAGTCCCCTCTGCCACATGGTATACACACACACACACACACACACACACATTTTTGCAGCTGGTACTCTAAGAAGATAACTGATCCAGCCGCAAAGTATGGAGCACTTCACATTAATGAAGTCCCACCAGATCAACATTCGGCAGTCCCTCGGATATAAGCTGTCTACATCCTGTTTCTGATACACTTATGTGAATAAATGCTTCAGATGCAGTATTTTATTTTCAGTGGGGTCATACTTTTACCCATTTATGCAATGTACTGACACAAGATAGCCTGGCTGAGATGCAGTATCTCATTTTCAGTAGGGTCATACTTCTACCCATTTTTGCAATTTACTGACACATGATACATTGCCTGAGATGCAGTATCTCAGTTTCAGTGGAATCATACTTTTACCCATTTTTGCAAAGTACTGACACAGGATAGCCTGTCTGGGATGCAGTGTCTCATTTTCAGTGGGGTCTTACTTTTATTAATGTTTACGTCTCCATGCAATGTACTGACACAAGATAGCCCTGCTGAGATGCAGTGCCTCACTTTCAGTGGGATCATACTTTTACCCACTTTTGCATTGTACTGACACAGGACAGCCTGGCTGAGATGCAGTATCTCATTTTCAGTGGGGTCATGCTTTTATCCATTTTTGTGTTGGATCTGACCAAAATTTTTTTAAATAGCTGGCCATTTCTTAGTAAGAAAACATTGTCAGTCTTCAGGTATCTGGCAAGTCTGGAGATCTTTGTTTTATGGAGCTGATGATTCTCAGTGGGATCTCTGTAACACACTTACTTGTTAAGTTGCTTATAGATCTCAATCATGTCCCCACTTGCTGTCCTCTTTACAGCACCTCATGAATGTGGCAGCTATCATTTTTCAACTAATGCCCAAAATGCATTTTCCATGCCAAAAGTTGGTTTCTCAGTTCCTGTGCAAAATCTAGGAGCTGAACATTTTCTCTACCCATCTTCATGAGCCAGGATCATCACAAGGATATGTTGAAACATTGGTGTACAATATTACAAATCAAC
Source organism: Neoceratodus forsteri (assembly GCA_016271365.2). Lineage (NCBI taxonomy): Eukaryota > Metazoa > Chordata > Ceratodontiformes > Ceratodontidae > Neoceratodus > Neoceratodus forsteri. The sequence continues at coordinate 756,745,212 of CM057455.1, read as the reverse complement.
AAATTTATGAACCTACATTACATTTTGCACATGCAGCCTCCTAACTTTGGTAATTGTCATAGAAACATAGAAACATAGAATTTAACGGCAGATAAGGACCGCTTGGCCCACCTAGTCTGCCCATTTCCCTACCTAATGGATAAGCTGCAGATTCTAGTTAATCACCAGCTTACTTCCTCCTACCCCCCACTAGAATTGCCTTATGCCTGTCCCATGCATTCTTGAATTCTCCCACTGGTCCTGACTCCACATCCTCCTCAAGAAGGTTGTCAATATGTTTATCCCATAGTCTAAGTGCCTGGGGAAGGGTGTTTCTAAAGGTATCCCGTGACATTGGTGACAGAGATTGGGTGCTTTCAAAAAAGGCAACTCAATCGTGGCACCTGTTGACAGACATACTGAGGAGGGAGGAGGGAGGTGACTGGATTGGGGTCTCACATATAGCGACAGGATGTCACTATATATACCCGCACGTGGGGAAGGGGGCGAGCACGCTGAGCGATGGGCAAAAGGGGAGGGAGAGTTTGTGCTTCGTGGTGCGGTGGTGGGCTGCTGAGCTGGCCTCATGGCGTGGTGGGTGGGTGGCAGGCTAGGGCTGCGAGGGTGCCAGGTTCGGGTCCAGGCACGCATACATTTTGTTGTGCCCGGCCTGAAAATGTTTTCTCCCCCATTTGCACCCCCCCAACATGCACCTCCCTAGAGTTGAGAATCCTTTAGTAGGGGGGAGTTGGGGGGGAGGCAAAGCCCCTTGCAGGGGTGGTGTGGGGGGCACAGCCCCCCACATAAACAAGAAAATCCTAAGTCCCTGGCACCCTTTTGCTGATTGCCAGGGGTGTACTTTGCCGAAATTGATTTTCAGTGATGTACACTCACCCTAACAGCGATCGCCTTTCCGTGATCACCATTATGACGTGGAACCCTTCTAAAGGTTAGGAGCCGAGTGTTAGAAGGCACCGGAGCCTTTTGCTGTTTTACTTCTAGGTACATTCAGTAAGGACTTATCAACCGAGCATAGCACATAGGCGGATATTTGAGATACCAGCGTAATTGCAAGCGCTGAAGAGATTTGGTTTCTAAGTACCGAGTCCATCAGGGAGCAAAGAGAGTCTTGCCAGCAGGCAGAGGGGGATAACTAGCCCAGGTCTCTATATAATTGACAATGGTGCTTAAGCCGAGGTGACGAGGCATACCTACAGATATTATTGTAGGTGACATCCCACTTATGAAGGGTGGTTTTGTGTGCAGCAACAAAGGTGGGTGCACCATAAGTGAGGGCAGGGAGTAATATGCCTCTGGCAATAGCAAGTTTTGCAGAGGGAGTTAGCATAAAGCTGATCTTATAAGCGATCTCCAGTTTGACGTTAACTGCTTTGCAAGTGGATTATATATGTTAGTGGAAATCCAGGGATTGGTCCAGGAGAACTCCCAGGTACTTAAATGATGTTATGCACTCTATTTGTGCACCAGAGAGGTCTTTCACAAGCAGGGAAGTTTGACATGTCCTAAGTTTAGGGGCAGATCCAAGTAACATGGCTTGGGTTTTCTTAGCATTGAGTACAAACTTGTGGGCAGACAGCCAACATTGGACATTCGCGAAATCTGAGGGAAGGGATGCATTAATGCTGGCAACATTGTCAGAGCTTGAATAGAGTACAAGATCATCTGCATAGAATATAGACGAGCACAAATGAAAGACCTCAGCTATATTATTGATAAAGAATGAGAAAAGAAGGGATCCCAGAATGGAGCCCTGGGGGACCCCAATATATATAATAGCACCCTCAGATAAGGAGGAATTGAATTTCACAAGTTGAGTTCTGTTTGATAGATCAAGTGGCTTGTTACTATGGTATAAGAAAAGGTGATCTGTGTGGAGACGTGCCCCACAGGAGATACTCGCTACTGGGAGAGCATTGATAACGAATTGATAGATATGAAAAACAGTAAAGGGCCAAGGATGGAGCCTTGGGGGACCTTGGTAGAGACAGGCAGGGCAGTGGAGGATGCAGCCCCAATGGTAACTGACTGGGTCCTGCCCTCTAGATAGCTCCAAAACCATGTGGAGGTCTCCAGGGAGCAGCCCAGGTGGTGAAGGGCAGAGTGAAGGAGAGGGTGGCTGACAAGGTCAAATGCCTTAGTCAGATTCACGAATACCACACCTGTGGCCTTCCCTGAGTCCATGTTTCTAAGGACATGGTCAGTGAATATTGCTAAGACAGATGTGGTGCTGTGTAACTTGAGGAAACCATGCTGCTGGGGCACAGCAGTGAATATTTTTCAAGGTGCTCAGAGAGCTGTTGCCGCACAATTTTCTCTAGTAGTTTGCTCAGGTGAGGGAGGAGGAAGATGGGCCTGTACTTATCAGTAGAAAGGGGATCGCCTGCTTTAAAGATGCAAATAACATTGGCATGCTTTCAGGAGACAGGCATGGTGGATATGGAGAGGGCAGTGTTGAAAAGGAAAGTGAGGGGTTTAATAACAGCAGGAGAGATGAGCTTAAGGAAGGAGGGGAACAACCCATCACTGCCAGGGCTACCGCTGGTAGCGAGGGACTGTAGGAGTTTGGAGGTAGTTTTGGACCTATGACTATAAAGTAGAAAGGGGCTTGGAGGGGTGTGGCTGGCAGGGGGCAGTCAGCCTGATTACTAGGACAAGCTTGTGACTGGGGGTCTAATGAGGTGGGCATAGAGTTCGGTAAATTTTTTATTAAAGCACTGAGCAATCTTAGCGGGATCATTCAGGGGGCCTAAAGGGAAGGTGAGTTGAGTGACTTGGTTGTGTGTCTTTGGGTTGAGTAAGGAGACTATCGAGGCCCAAAAACATTGTGGATCACTGAGGTTCTTCTTTTGTAGGTTGATGTAGAAGTTGCGCTTGAGAGTTTTGGCCATTTGTTTGCAGGAGTTGCATAGACACCTATAAGCATTCCAGAGTTGGGGGAGAGGGGACGCTTTGCAAGGTTTCCATTGGCTGTCCCTCTGTTTCATTAGGGCCAGTAGGTCCTTAGTGATCCAGAGAGTGTGGCCCCCCTCACCCTGGAGTGAAGCCTGCTGCTTCCATCTAAAATATCTCCATCAGCTTGCACAAGTAGTCGACGGCTACTCTCCTCAGTGTTCAATATAATTTTATTTATTTTATTTTATTTGCATCTCGGATTAACACCTTTGCACTAAAAGCTCATTTACAAAGGTTCCACGTTATTGAATACATTACACACAACATAGAGGGTTATACACCAATTCAAAGATATTACAACAGAGTTATGAAAGTTCAATATAGAAGGGTTAACAGATTTTGTTGAGTTTCAGTACAATTCGCACATGTTGAGAGTTATACAGTGATTCACAGGTATTACAACAGAGATATAAAATTCAGCATTGCATAGCTAAAAGCTTAGTAATGCTGAATTAAGTTGCAGCATTAGGAGTTTGAGTAAGAGGTAAGGGGCAGGGAGAAGAGGAAGGCAGTGGTAGGAAAGGCTAGAGCTGGGTAGTTGGTATCAGTGAAGAGGAGGACAAGAAATTAAGAGGTAGGTTGAGGATTGATGGTGGAGAAGCCACCAAAGAGGGGCCTTGTCAGAGTAGTGAAGGAAATAAAAGGGCCCAATAGGAGGGCAAGGGGAAGAAGTAGAGTGGGGGTGAGGGAGGGATGAGGGGGCTGTGAAGCCTAAGGGGGTGGGTGGGATAGTTTTTTTTTGTTTTGTTTTTTGTATTTTAAGATCTCAGATAAACACCTTGGGCAAAGCTCTTTTACAAAGGTTCCACCTTGTAGTTGATTGAAACAAAGGCCATGGGAGTACAAAAAAATGTGAGAATCAGGCAAACAGGTGCATTAATAAAAAGGCATTGTACAATGTACTGTGTGCCAGGTTACACATAAACACATAGGAGGCTTAGGTGGACACAGAGGAGGAAGGTCTGGGGAGAACAAGAAGGGCAGCCAAGAGACCTTGTCAGGAGGTAGGGGGAGAGAAAGGCAAGTGGGAGGGTGGAAGACAGTGGGGAGAGAGAGGAGAGATCAAGAGAAGGCAGCCAAGGGCCTTGTCAGAGGAAGGAGTTGCAAGAGGGGGGTGTTAAGGGATGGTGAGTGGAGAGGGGGAGCGGAGGTTTGGTAGAGGACAAGCAGAAAATGCAAACTCCAGTCCCACCTCACCTCTCACAACAAATGTGACTACTACCACTAAATAATACGTCTCCCAGCTAGCAGAGTATGGTGGGGAGGGTATAGAGATAGGGGAAAAGGTGTGAAGGAGTGATCTGTGGGACAAGGGAGAGTGCATTATATGATGGGGTGGTTCATGATTGAGGAGTCTACCTGGGAGATGTATTATTAAGTGGTAGCAGTCACATTTCTTGTGAGAGGTGAGGTGGGACTGGAGTTTGCGTTTAAACAACCCAAATTTAGGGGAGAGGTCAATAGGGAGGGAATTAAATCAGAGGGGGGTGTGGTAAGTGAAAGATCATTATCTTTGAGACGTGCGGCAGTGTGGAACATTGAAGAGCTAATTTATAGAACCCCCTGTCCACCGTGGGCATGGCAAAGAGTGCTTTTGTTCCCCAGGAAGTGTGAGGCCAGGACTGATCTTCTTAGCTAGAAGGCAAGATTGGTACTTGATCCTGTCTTTGAGCTGGAGCCAGTTTGTCTTGGTGTACAGTTCACAAGTGAGTGTGAGCCAAGCATTGCTTGTGAGGAGCCTACATTCCTTGTTTAGGGAGGTGGATATATGCTGGAGAGCTGTTTCAGTGGCAGAGCCATAGATGGGAGGCCCATAATCAATTAAGGATAGCACAGTGCTTTGAGTGGCTAGTCTTAGGGCGTCTGGTGTCAGGCTTCATTTGTGCCTGTGGAGAACCCCAATACAGATGCTGACAGCTTTGGCTACATCTGCAATATGCTGGGAGAAGGACAGTGTGCTGTTGAGGGTGACCCCAAGGTATTTAAAGTGCTGTACCTGTTCCAGGGGGGAGCCTGCAGAATTCTTGATGGTTAAGGGGTGAGATCTGAATTTGTTGTGCTGGCCACTGAAAAGCATGACCTTCATCTTCTTTTAGTTAAGAATGAGTTTGTGTCTGCTAAACCAGTCTTCTACTTTTGAAAAGCTTCACTGGAATTGATATTTCAGGCACTTGGGGTCAGGAGGCTGGAGAAGATTACTGCATCATCTGCGTAGAGTAGTAGATGATCATGGCCGAATCTAGGTAGGTTATTCAAGAAGATACTGAACAGAAGTGGGCCAAGAATGGACCCTTGTGGGACTCCTGAACTGGACTGGTTGCCTATCAGAGAGGTGGCTATCAATCTTGACTTGCTGCAAGTGGTCTGTGAGGTAACTGTAAAACCATCTAATAGTTTCCCAGGAAAGTACACTGGCTGAAAATTGTTCCAGTAGGAGGTTGTGGTTCACTGCGTGAAAGGTTTTGGAGAGATCAATAAATGCAGCCCTGACCATAGTGCCTTCATCAAGTGATTCCTGTATAAAGCTGGAGAACTAGAGGAGTGCTGTGACCCTTTCTAAATCCATGCTGCTGGGGGCACTGTAGTTGATACTTCTCTAGGTACTCAGTAAGTTGGTCAACCACGATTCACTCAAGGGCTTTAGAAAGAGGGGGAGGATAGAAATTGGCCTATAGTTCCCATGATGAGATCTGTCACCACTTTTGTAGACGGGGTAACTAAGGCGGATTTCCATTTGTTGGGGAATTGGAATTTGTCCTCCAATACAGGACTGCAGCTTGTTCATTCATCATATTACATTCATGCTTCAGAATTCCATTCATGCCCTAACATGGGCTTCTGTTATATCCATAACACCCACTAATGGCTGTCCTTCTGCTCCTCAAGGACTAAGGTTCTTCTACAGCAGGCAATCAGCACATCTCCTGGACCACTAGCCACTTCCTGGTTTGCCAAGCCATGTCCCTCAAGTACTCACCTACAACAAGGTAATCATTTAGCCTTGCACTCAGTGGAGAGAACTGAGCAACCAAACTTGAAGCAGCTGTTCAGTCTGCTTCTCCTTGGGGTCTTCACAGCCTGATGTTCCTCCAACACTCTGGCCTATCTGGGTCTCCTTAAAGGGAGAGTCCTTGTGAGTGTGGACTCCTTTGTTATAAGGCTGTGTCTCATGGCTCCTTTGAGGTCATTATGGCTTGTGCTAATGCACTGCAAAAGGGAAAGTCCTTGAGAGTACCAGTTTCTTTGTCACCGTATTGTGCCAGTTAGCTCTTTTTCAGAATGGAGGTCTCCTTCATGATACAAATGGAAATCTTTGTCCCAGCCTTCTTCAGTCTAAAAGTAGCAGGTGTGAAGTGCTTGCCAGGGCACCCTCTAATGTGAAACAGCACATAGTGATCCTCCTGTTTAATTCAATAAGCTGCATACAAGTCTGAAGTATGGCAGCCTAGGCCTTGGTTCCCCAGAGGTTTCTTCCTCTGGAGGGGTTCCTCTGCTCCATGCCGATGATCATAAAAGGTTTGTTTTCCATACCTTTATAATTCTAATTCCTGTTTCCTATTCTGACACTATTTTTCTGACACCCATGGCTTCAGCAGTTCTAACTCCCACTACAGTACTCTAAGCAGCCATCTACTCCAGGCTGTTCCACGCCATCATAAGATTACCATGTCTGAGAGCTGGACCAGCTTACAATCTGACTGATCTGGGCAGTGTTATTTCGTTTAGCCCAGGCTCACATGCCCGGCACCTCATGTAGGGTGAAAACATGCAGGCAAACTGCCAAACAGCATATTCTACAACAATCCTTAAATCATCATAGGCTGCCCCCAAGGAATTGGACTGAGTTGCCTTAAAGGCTAAGGAATGAGGTTTGGTGGTGCAGCCCATGAAGGGCTCTTTCCACCAAGACCACTACTTAAACCAGCCATACAAGCCCTCTAGGTTGGTAACAGAAACAGAAACAGAAACATAGACATTGTCAGCAGAAAAAGATTATTGGTCTATTCAGTTTGATCTGTTTTGTTACCCTACCCTACCACATGGTGTACTGTCTAGACAGGGTTTACACCCTGGACTCCCCCCCCCGTTCCCTACCACACTGCTACCCCCCCCACACTCATAACTATCAGATTCCATACTCTGTCCCAGCCATCTCTGAACCCAATAATGGTTTTTGCTCCCACCACCTCAGCTGGTAGGGCGTTCCATGGTTCAGTCTCTCTCTCTCCTCTCTCTCTCTCTCTCTCTCTCTCTCTCTCTCATAAATATTCTCACATGCCTCATCTGTCTTCCCCACATGGAAACATAGACTTTGACGGCAGATAAGGACCGCTTGGCCCATCTAGTCTGCCCATTTCACTACCTACAGGATAAGCTGCAAATCCTATTTAATCAACAGCCTATTTCTTCCTACCCCCACAAAAATTGCCTTAAGTCTGTCCCATGCATTCTTGAATTCTCCCACAGTTGTAGACCCCACAACCTCCTCAGGAAGGCTGTTCCATGCATCCACCACCCTCTCTGTGGAAAAATACTTCCTCAGATTGCCCCTGAGCCGTCCCTCTTCTATCTTCAAATTGTGTCCCCTTGTTCTTGCACATCTCTTTTTCTGAAAGATGCTACCCTCTTGGACTTTGTTAATTCCACTGAGGTACTTAAAAGTTTCTATCATGTCCCTCCTCTCCCTCCTTTCCTCAAGGGTATACATATTAAGCTCCTTTAGTCTCTCCTTGAATGGCTTCTCTTGCAGACCCTGCACCATTTTAGTTGCCCTCCTTTGGACTGCCTTCATCCTGTCTATGTCCTTGCAGAGATGGGGTCTCCAGAACTGGATGCAGTACTCCAGATGGGTTTCACCAACTGTCTGTACAGGGGGATAACAACTTCCTGTTTTCTGCTGGTGATGCCTCTCCCTATACATCCCAGTATCTCCCCAGCCCTCCCTACTGCCTTCTCACATTGCTTGCCAACCTTAAGGTCATCTGATATGATTATCCCCAGGTCTCTTTCCATTTTTATGTTGATTTCAGCATATGAAGAAACATGTTATGCAGTTTTCATTAGCAGGTTGTGGAGCACGGCACTGTTGTGCCCACTGCCCCCACAGCCTGCAAAGGCTTGTCCCCCGTCCCCCAATGCAGTAGCACGCTGCTGCTGACACTAGTTCAGCCAGCATGCAACAACCTTCTAAAAAATCAGCTGCTACAATCAGCGGCTGCCTCATCATTGCAGCGTCAGCCATCCGCTGCAATGAGGGAGCGACCCGTCATTGCAGGGCGGGATGTAGGATGCCTGATATTGTTTGTGAACATGGCAGTGCCTTGCCGCCATATTCACAAACAATGTTTAACCCCCGCACCATGTTTATTTGCCAACGGGGGAGCCCACTCCCCGTCAGCAGAAAGGAATTTCCCCCACTTTTGTTGTTTGCTGATGGGGGTGCCCAATCCCCCATCGGCTACAGCTGCCCCCAAAATCAAGACTCTCATTAGCACGCTGGGAGCCCACCCAGCGTGCAACATGGTCTTTGTTGCTTGGACACGGGTGCCCCACCTCCATCGGCCACAGCTGCCCCCCAAAGCAAGACTCAGTGGCATGCTGGGAGCCCACCCGCGCAGCGCACATGCTACTGTAAGTTAAATGGTCCCTGACGTGTTTTTTACCTGAAAAAAGGAACGGTCCCTCTAGTCTCTCTGTCCCTTCCCACAACCCTCACCCACCCACTGCGCACCCTGCCTCCCCACACCCCCCTCACCCCATACTTACCTCCGGAGCTCAGCGTGATGATCTTCGGTGGACTGGGAGCACGTCTGCACTCTTCAGAGCTGACCACGAACTGAGGAAATGCTGATAAGCTATATAATGTAATAAATAGGGTTTTTTTAACTTTAGTGCATATCTCGGGCATTTTTGGGAATTTTTTCACCAAATTTTCAACATGGGTTTTTGGGACCCCTCCTCAGAATTCTTGAACTGTCATGGTGTTAATTGGCCCCAAAAGGTGGTTTCGCGGTCACTGCGTGGAATCACCCTTCGGGGCCGATTAACGAAACGACAGTGCAAGTGTTCATGAGGTGGGCTTTCAAAAGCCTATGTTGCAAATTTGTGGAAAAATCCCAAAATGACTGTTTTGATGAGTGTGCTATGAATTGCAATTAACAAGTAAACAACTAAATAAAAAAAAAAGTTGCTATGCACGCTTGTAACTTCGCGAATTTGCAGTATTTTCATGCCAGATTTTCAACATTGGCATTTTATCACACCTGCTTGTGAGCAGTACAGCTGTCATTGTTCACATCCTAGCCGAAATGTGTTTTTGCACTTCCGGCGCAGAATAGCGCAGTTGCTGTGGGAAATCAGTGTTCAGGACAGATTAAGAAAATGACAGTGACACTGTTCATTCGTAGAGGTCCTAAAATACCTATGTTGAAAATTTGGTAATGATGCTCCATAAAATGACTGTGTTAGGAGCGTGCGTTGCGCAGTTGGCACTCACGCTCGTAACTTCGTGAATTTATATTTGCACTCCAGATTTTCAACATTGCCATTTTCCCAGACCTACTTATGAACAGTACAGCTGTCATTTTTCTCATCCTGGCCAAAATGTGTTTTCACACTTCCAGCACAGAATAAAGTGGTCGCTGTGGGAAATCACTGTTTGGGACAGATTAAGAAAATGACAATGATACTGTTCATGAGCAGAGGTCCTAAAATGCCTATGTTGAAAATTTGGTGATGATAGCCCATCAATTGACTGTGTTACAAATGTGCGTTGTGCACTTTACACGCACCCTTGTAACTTCACAGATTTGTAATACTGTCACACCAGATTTTCAACAGTGGCTTTTTTTCATACCTCCTTATAAGCAGTACAGCTGTCATTTTTCACATCCTGACCGAAATGTATTTTTACAGTTCCGGTGCAGAATAACGTGATCACTTTGGGAAATCAGTGTTCGGGGAAGATTAAGAAAAATGACAGTGGCACTGTTCATGAGCAGCGGTCCTAAAATCCCTATGTTGAAAATTTCATGACAAAACTCCATAACATGACTGTGTTACAAGTGTGCGTTGAACTGTTTCAACACACCCTTGTAATTTTGCAAATTTGTAATATTGTCATGCCACTTTTTCAACAGTGCCATTTTTTCACACCTCCTTATGAACACTGCAGCTGTCATTTTTCACATCCTGGCTAAAATATGTTTTTGCACTCCTGCCGGAGAATAGCACGGTCACTCTGGGAAATCAGTGTTTGGGACAGATTAAGATCGATCGAGCGAGAGGGGGGGAGTGACTGAGCTCAACTGAGCTCTGCCGGGACTGCTGCAGATTTGTTTGTGGGCAGACAAAGGCCCCAACACAAGAGCCCAGTACAAAAGGGCAGCCTGCAGCACTGGGAGAAACAGAACGAGAGAGTGACTGAGGGAGGGGGAGTGAGCAAACTCACCAAAGTGCTGTCAGGACTACTGCAGATTTCTTTGTAGGCAGAAAAAGGTGTCAATGCAGGCAGGGGCCCAGTACAAAAGGCCAGCCTGCAGCAGTGGGAGAAACAGTACGAGCGAGTGAGACAGGGGGACTTAGTGAGCTCAAGGGAGAGCTATCAGGACTGCTGTGGATTTCTTTGTGGGCAGAAAAAGGTGCCAATGCAGGCAGCAGCCCCATACAAAAGGGCAGCTTGCAGCACCAGGACAAACAGAATGAGCGCATGAGAGAGGGAGACTGAACGACCTCAACGGAGCTCTGTCGGGACAGCTGCGGATTTCTTTGTGGACAGACAAAGGTGCCAACGTAGCCAGCAGCCCATACAAAAGCACAGTCTGCAGCACCAAGAGAAACAGAGCGAGAGAGTGACAGAGCGGTAATGAGCGAGCTCAACGGAGCTCTATTGTGACTGCTGTGGATTTCTTTGTGGGCAGAAAATGCGGCAACACAGGCAGGAGTCCAGTACAAAAGGCCAGCTTGCAGTGCCGGCAGAAACGGAACGTGAGTGACAGATGGGGAGTGAGTGAGCTCAATGGAGCTGCGTCGGGACTGCTTCAGATTTCTTTCTGGCCAGAAAAAGCCACCAATGCAGGCAGGAGCCCAGTACAAAAGGGCAACCTGCAGCACCAGGAGACACAGAACGAGCAAGTGAGGGATGGGGAGACAGTGAGCTCAATGGAGCTCTGTTGGGACTGCTGCAGATTTGTTTGTGGGCAGAAAAAGGCTGCAATGCACGCAGGGGCCCAGTACAAAAGGGCAGCCTGCAGTGGCAGAAAAACCAGAGTGAGCGAGTGAGTGAGCTCAACGGAGCTGTATTGTAACTGCTGCAAATTTCTTTGTGGGCATAAGAAGGCAGCAATTAAGAAGGCAGCAATTCAGGCAGAAGCCCAGTAGAAAAGGGCAGCCTGCAGCACCAGCAGAAACAGAATGAGTGAGTGAGAGAAGGGGAGTGAGCAAGCTCAATGGAGCTTTGTCAGAATTGCTGCAGATTTCTTTGTGGGTAGGAAAAAGCACCAACAGAGGCAGAAGCCCAGTACAAAAGGGCAGCCTGCAGTGCCAGGAGAACCACAATGAGTGAGTGAGACAGGGGGAGTGAGCCACCTCAATGGAGCTCTGTCGGGACAGCTGTGGATTTCTTTGTGGGCAGAAAAAGCCACCAACACAGGCAGGAGCCCAGTACAAAAGGGCAGCCTGCAGCACCAGGAGAAACAGAATGAGCGAGTGAGGGGGCGGAGTGAGCCATGTCAATGGAGCTCTGTCGGGACAGCTGCGGATTTCTACCTCGGCAGAACAAGGTGCCAACGCAGGCAGCAGACCACTACAAAAGAGCAGCCTGCAGCACCGGGACAAACAGACTGAGCCAGTGACAGAGGGCAACTGAGTGAGCTCAACAGACCAACGCAATCAACATTTGGCATTGACAAATGCTTGTTGTTGTACCTCCCCCCCCCCCCCATTGTGTAATCTTCCTCTGGATTTTTGTTTCCCAGGTGCATTATTTTGCACTTCTCTGCATTGAATCCAAGTTGCCATACTTCTGACAATTCCTCCTACCTTGCCAAGTCCCTTCTCTTCCTTTCCACGCCTCCTTGTGTATTAACTCTGTTGCAGATCTTTGTGTCATCTGCAAAGAGGCATACTTTTCCTTCCAGTCCATCTACAATGTCACTTATAAAGACATTAAAAAGGACTGGACCCAGTATTGAACCCTGAGGTACCCCACTAGTAACCCCTCTCTCTTCACAGTGGACTCCATTTACAATTACCTTCTGTGTCCTGTTTTCCAGCCAATGTTTTACCCAGGCTACCACCCTGGAACCCACTCCCAGGCTGGTTAATTTGACTATTAATCTTTTGTGTGGGATTGTGTCAAATGCTTTGCAAAGTCTAGGTAGGCCATGTCAACAGCCCCTCCCTGGTCTACTACTTTGGTCACCCAGTCAAAGAAATCAATTAGATTCATCTGACATGACCTTCCCACTGTTAACCCATGCTGCCTTGGGTCCTGTGCCCCACTGGCCTCTAAGTACTCAACAGTTCTTTCCTACAGAAGTGATTCCATCACTTTCCTTACCACAGAGGTCAAACTTACAGGTCTGTAGTTTTCTGCCTCTGTCTTGCTCCCATTTTTGTGAAGGGGAATCATATCACCTTCCTCCAGTCCTCAGGTACCACACCATCCTCCCATGATTTGTTAAAAAGGGTAATCAGTGGTGTCACTAGTTCTTACCTTAATTCTTTTAGAATTCTGGAGTGAATTCCATCAGGCCCCATTGCTTTGTCCACCTTCAGTTTTAGGAGTTCTATCAGAACCCTTTCTTCTGTGAAAGGACTGGGATTGACCCCCCCCCCATCCAGAGCACTTCTGTTAATTAGATTAGGCACCTCCCTCCTCTTTTGTGAATACTAAGCAGAAGTATTCATTCAGTATCCCTGCCTTTTCACTGTCCCTCTGCCCACACACCGTCCATTCTATTCAGCCTCACTATCCTCCCCTTTGTTTTTCTACGCTCCCTGATATACCTATAAAAGGTTTTTATCCCCTTTCTTAACCGAGTTGGCTATCTTTTCCTTAGTTTGGGTCTTTGCTATTCTGACTACCCTCCCTGCTTCCTTCTGCCTTAACTGGTACAGTTCTCTGTCCTGCTCCTTCTGTGTTTCCTTATACTTCCTAAATGCTATCTTTTTCTCCCTAACCTTCACTGCCACCTCTTTTGAGAACCATAGTGGCTTTTTCTTTCATTTTGATTTGTTTATTTGCTTCACACAAAGGTTTGTTGCCTCTGTGATGGTAGTTTTGATGTTTCCCCATTGTTGATGCATCCCTCCTTCTAGTCTGTTTGCTAGTGCTTTTCTAAGGCATGCTCCCATCTTACCAAAGTCAGCCTTCCTGAAGCCCAGAACCCTCACATTTGTATGGCTTGACTCTGTAGCTGAGTTTATCATGAACCACACTGTTTGGTGGTCACTTGTTCCCAGATGGCTACCCACTTCTACATCTGAGATCCTCTCACTGTCCCCATTTGAGAGTACGAAGTCTAAGATTGCTCCCTCACGAGTGGGTTCCAAAACTAGCTGTCTGAGGCATGCCACCTGAAGGGCATTGAGAATGGCCCTGCTTTTGAATGTGGCTGTAGCAAAGGTGCTCCAGTTAACATCTGGCATATTAAGGTCCCCCATCAACAGTATCTCCCCTTTCTCTGCCATCCGAAGGATGCCTTCTATCATATCCTTGTCCATTCCTTCCCCCTGACATGGGGGTCTGTATACAACCCCTGTGCAGACTGTGGTGCCATTTCCAGTCTCTAAGGTGACCCACAGTGCCTCCTCTCATCCCTGTTTACTCTTTTGTTCAGTTGCTTGTATCCCTTCCCTTACGTGAGAGTTGCTGCCTCCTCTTCTCCCCTCCCTGTCTCTCCTGTAGGTTGTGTACCCTGGTATGTTAACATCCCAGTCATGGTTCTCTGTGTACTATGTTTCTGTGACTGCTACGATATCCTGGCATCCTCTTCCATCAAGGTCACCAGTTCAGGGAGCTTGTTGCCCAGACTATAGGCATTGGTACTCATTGCCCTCCATTTCTTGATGGCCTTACCTTTTGCCCCATCCCTGTCCTTATTGCATTTGTCATTTCTCCATTTCCCCTGTCCTTCTCCCTATCGACATCTCTATGTTGGTGTTTACCTCACTTAGTACCCTGATTTTTGGGGTGGGCTAGGATTTCCCTGCTCCTCTCCAGTGCCTCCCCCCTTGGCTAGTTTAATTGCTTGCCAATGAAACATTTAAACCTATCACCTAGGATCCTGGTTCCCCTCCTGAACAGATGCAGACCATCACACCAGTATAGGCCTGCATCCCTGCAGGTGGACCCCCAGTCCCCAATGAAGCCAAATCCCTGAGCTCTGCACCAGTTTTTCAACCACTGATTGAATCCCATGGTGTGGAGCACCCTAGCCTCACCCGTGCCATAGACAGGCAGCACCTCCGAGAAGGTTACCATGCATGCTACTTGTCTAAGGCCCCTCCCCAACTCCACAAAGGCTTCCTGCACTGCTCTAATCTCTTTCTTAGCCAGGTCAATTGTCCCTAGGTGGACAATGACATCCAGCTCCCTCCCTTGTGCAGCTGTTCGGGCAATCCTGAGGATTCGCTCCCTGTCCCTCCAAGCCATGGCACCAGGCAGGCACCTTACCTCCCTCTCCCCTTCCTCCCCCAGTTCTACCTTCCTAACAATGGAGTCCCCCACCAGGAGTTGTTTCCTTCCCCTGTGGGGTCCCATGCCACCCTAGTGTGGGTCTCCTTTGTGGAGGTTCCCAGCATCCTCCTTGGTCTCCACTGTGGGTGCCTCCATAGAGGAACCACACTTTGCCAGAATGGCATATGAATTTGGAGAGGTACAACTGGAGGGATGCGCCTCTGTTCCACCACCCTCACCATCCCTGAGCCCACTGTGGTCCAACTCTCCTCTTTCTTGGCAGACTTTGAGGCAACGGCAGTGGCCCTGGTGGTCCCTGGGTGGGAGAGGAGATCCCACGAATCCTGGCCAACTCAGCCTGGAGATGAGCAACCTCCTCCCTCAGCCCAGAGAGGTACCTACAGATGGGACAACACCGCATCCTCCAGAACATCTCCCAGAAGACTGCTGCTCCACAGCCACTGCACTGCACCACTCTCATCATGTCTTATTTCTGGCCCCCTAACTGTTGTTTGGAATACTTACTTTTTCCTCTGTTTGTTTATTTCTTTTTTTCTCCCTACTTACTTACTGCCTCTGTACCCTTTAAGCTCCTGATCTTCCTGTTCTGAGACAAGAAGTTCCTATATTTCTCAGTAGTCTCCTTACTTGCTCAGAGTCAAACCTCCAGCAGCTAGGGGAGGACGGAGAGCTACTCTTATCCTTCTAGGATGATGACTCTTTGGTGGATCTGTGACCACTCACTTCCTGCTCCCAAAAAGGAAGTTCCTGTTATCAATCAAATCCTGTGCCTATAAAATTAGAACCGGTTTAGGGTGGAGGGGAGGGAAGGAGGGCAATATAGTCCCAGTAGAGAAGTTTAATTATACCAGTAGCTCCTTCCTTCTGGTGTTCTGCCTGTTCTCTGGCAGAAGCTATCTAGCTCAGTGTTTAAATCTGGCTTTAACCTGGCTTCCTTCTGGCTAAGCCACTCCCCCTACTTTGCAAATCTTTCTACACTTAGTTAATGGCAGAGGAAACAATTCCCTTCAGCCACCTGTGACAAGCACCTAGATAACTACACAGATAACAGTTCACTTCAACTAACTCTGACAAACACGCTAACTTATTCTTTTTTACCCTAAATTGAAGGTCCCAGTAGTAGAGTTCTAGTTCTTAGTCCCAGTAGAGAAGTTTAGTTATACCAGTAGCTCCTTCCTTCTGGTGTTCTGCCTGTTCTCTGGTAGAAGCTATCTAGGGCAGTGTTTAAATCTGGCTTTAACCTGGCTTCCTTCTGGCTAAGCCACTCCCCCTACTTTACAAATCTTTCTACACTTAGGTAATGGCACAGAAAACAATTCCCTTCAGCCACCTGTGACTAGCACCTAGATAACTACACATATAACAGTTCACTTCAACTAACTCTGACAAACACACTAACTTATTTTTTTTACCCTAAATTGAAGGTCCCAGTAGTAGAGTCCTAGTTCTTAGTCCCAGTAGAGAAGTTTAGTTATACCAGTAGCTCCTTCCTTCTGGTGTTCTGCCTGTTCTCCCACAACCGCTTTCATTCATGTCTCCCAGTTATTGATCTTCTATTCTTGTTGAATAGCTCATCACTGTTTACCTTGTGTAATCCTTTCAGGAACTTGAAGGTCTCTATTATGTTGCCCTCTCCCTTCTAGCTAGAGGTATGCAAGTTGGTACAAATAGCTTAGCAAATAAATTAGCAAATTCAATGTAATTTAAGTTAATCTGCCTTTTGAAGTGCCAATTCATAGTATAGGGATAACTTTGTGAATTACGAATTTGGTAACTTTACCGGTGAAGTGGGACCGACAAACAATGTTCACAATGTACTATGGGATTGAAGTCACATGGTACTGAAACAAGTTGCATGGGTTCCATGTCATAATGGTGATCGCGGAAAGGTGATTGCCATTAATGCGAGTGTATATTGCTAAAAATCAATTTCAGTGATGTACACTCCTGGTGCGCAGCAAAAGGGCACTGGGGATGTAGGTCTAACTTGTTTATGTTGGGGGCTGTGCCCCCTGCACCCCCCTACTAAAGGATTCTCATCTCCATGGGGGTGCATGTCAGGGGGGTGCGAAATGGGGAAAAACAAATTTTGTGCTGGGTGCAACAAAATGTACCCACACCCAGATCCGAACCCAGCACCCTCGCAACCCTAGCCTGCCACCCACCCACCATGCCATGGAGCCAGCTCAGCAGCCCACTGCCACACCATGCCACACAAACCCTCCCTCCCCTTCCACCCATCGCTCGGCTTGCTAGCTCCCTCCTGCATGCTTGTCCACATAGCGACATCCTGTCACTATATTCATGGACCCCCCCCCATCCGGTCACCCTCCCTCCTCAGTAGCCCTGTTGACAGGTGCAGGGATTGAGTCACCCTTTTTGAAAGTGCCCAATCGCGGTCACCAATGTCACGGGATACCGCTGCATGCCATGCAGAGGTGGTCTTGAGTGCAATTTTTTGAAGACTGAGTTGGACAGAAGTCTGTCTCTGCATGTCTGAGCAAAAAAAACCTTTCAAATCAATCTAAAAACTGAGCCTTTTGAAACCAAATCCCTTACAAATAGATATAGAAGACATTACGTTGCTAGGTTTTTGTTGTTCGCTTCTGTTTTTTTTTTTTATATTATTTAGTTTAAAGTAGTGATTTCATTTTGATTTTGAAGCACTGTTGTGGGGGAGGGGAGGTGTTTCAATTAGCAAGGCTACCCAGAACGATCTGTGAATTGGAGTCTTTTTATGTTTGCTTGCACGCATGTGCAAGAAACATAGTGCCATCATCCGAGTTTTCCAGAGGTGTGTCAGCCTCTTCCAATTCAGTCAGTGTGTTTGTAGGCACGGTCACAGTGCACCAATCACTGCTCCAGCTGTCTATGACAGCTGAAAATGCCAGTACGCACACAGCTGAAAGGGGAGAGCTCCGCTTCAGTGAGCAGAGCTCCCCCAACACGCCTGCCTGCGCATATTACATGCTATTGGCGCTCCCCCCCACGAACATACTGTATAGCGGCCACGGGGTGCCCAATGCCCGCCGGCTCCAGCCCCAAACAGCCTTTCAGCTGCCACACGCTTGGGAGCCCACCAGCGCAGCAAACATCCCTGCCGCCTTAGTAATAAAAAAAACTGTAAATTGAAAACGGTCCTCGTAGTCTCCTGCCCCTCCTGCACCCACCCACTACGCACCCTGCCTCCCACACCCCCTAACTCCTACTTACCTCCGGAGCCCGGTGCGATGATCTTCGGTGGACCGGGAACACATCTGCACTCTTCAAAGCCGACCGTGAACTGAGGAAATGCCGGTAAGCTGTATAATGTAATAGATAGGGTTTTTTCAACTTTGCTGCATATCTCAGGCATTTTTTGGAATTTTTGCACCAAATTTTCAACATGGGGTTTTTGGGACCCCTTCTCATGAGTGCTGTCACTGTCATGGCGTTACTCGGGCTCGAAGGGTGATTTCGCAGCCACTGCGCAAAATCACCTTTCCAAAATGATTAACAAAATGACACTGCCAGTGTTCATAAGGTGGACTCTCAAAAAGACTATTTTGAAAATTTGGTGAAAAAATTCCTAAAAATGACTGTTTTACGGAGCGTGTGTTGCGCAGTTCCTACGCACGCTCATAAGTTCGCGAATTTTCAATATTTTCACTCCAGATTTTCAACATTGCCATTTTGCCACACCTTCTTATGAGCAGTATAGCTGTCATTTTTCATGTCTCACCCAAAATGTGTTTCCGCTCATGTAGTGCACAATGGCGCAGTCGGTATGCGAAATCAATGTACGGGACACATTAAGAAAATCAGTGACACTGCTCAGGAGCAGAGGTCTTAAAATGGCTATGTTGAAAATTTGGTGAAAAGATTCCTAAAAATGACTGTTTTATGAGCGTGCGTTGCGCAGTTCCTACACACGCTCATAAGTTTGCGAATTTTCAATATTTTCACTCCAGATTTTCAACATTGCCATTTTACCATACCTCCTTATGAGCAGTACAGCTGTAATTTTTCACATCTCACCCAAAACGTGTTTCCGCCCATGTAGTGCACAATGGTGCAGTCGGTGTTGTGAAATCAATGTACGGGGAACATGAAGAAAATCACAGTGACACTGTTCATGAGCAGAGGTCTTAAAATGGCTATGTTGAAAATTTGGTGAAAAAATTCCTAAAAATGACTGTTTTAGGAGCACACGTTGCGCAGTTCCTACACACGCTGGCAAGTTTGCGAATTTGTAATATTTGCACACCAGATTTTCAACAGTGCCGTTTTACCGCACTTCCTTATGAGCAGTACAGCTACCATTTTTCACATCTCACCCAAAATGTGTTTCCGCACATGTAGCGCACAATGGTACAGTCAGTGTGCGAAAACAATGTTTGGGACAGATTAAGAAAATCACAGTGACACTGGTCATGAGCAGAGGTCTTAAAATGGCTATGTTGAAAATTTGGTGACAAAACTCCATAAAATGATTGTGTTACAGTGAGCATTGCACAGTTTCCATGCACCTCGTAAGTTCATGAATCTGTAATATTTTCAGTCCAGATTTTCACCAGTGGCATTTTCACACCTCCTTATGAACAGTACAGCTGTCATTTTCCACAACATGGCGAAATGTGCTTTCACACTTTCAGCACAGAAATCTTGTGATCGCTGGGAAATCATTGTTCGGGACAGATAAAGAAAATCACACTGACATTGTTCATGATCAGAGGTCCCAAAATGCCTGTGTTAACAATCTGCTGTAAAAAATATCCCCAAACTAGTTACATTATGGGTGTGCGTTGCACAGTTTCTACGCACGCTCGTGACTTCACCAGTTTTTTTAAGATTTTTACAGCAGATTTTCAACATTGCCATTTTTTACACCTCCCCATGAACAGTACCGCTGTCATTTTTCACATCCTGTTCGGAATGTGTATTTGAACCTTTGTGCCAAATGCCATAGTCGCTGTGCAAAAGCAGTTATCGGCTAACAAACTGATATTGCCACTGTTCATGAGGTAGGGGTCACAAAAAAACCATGTTGAAAATTTGGAGTGAAAATACAAATGAATGCCTGAGGCGTTAGGGTTTCCGACCATAACGCCCCACCCTGTAGAGAATGACAGGCATCAGGGGTGTGACTTGGAATTCTTGCCTGTCATGCTCATACCATTCCACCCCCACCCACACCCTGCAGCCAGTGAGAGGCATCAATGTGTGCCTCGGACTCTTCGGGCCCAAACTTCACCCCATTCTCCTATACCGCACCCATCTCACCGTATTTCCTGATGGAATGGGGTGTGCAAAGACCCCAAGGCACACTGTGACACTTGTCAGTGTCTGCAGGGTAGGGTGTGGTGAAATGGCGTGGTCGTTATGCCTGATGACCCAAAGGCACGCCGCAATGCCTGTCACTCTCTGCAGGGTGGTGGTGGGGTTGGCTTCAGTTCAATACTTCGCTGCCATTCCTATTATGCAGCTCTGTAACTTCTACACTACCAATGCCAATGCCAGCAAGCAAACATTTAGCATTGACAAATGCTTGTTTACTGTAAGCACTAGTCTGTGTGCAGCAGATATCTCATATATGTTTTCTTCAGCCTTTTTAAATTTTTTGTGTGTGTCTGTGATTTCTCATTTTATTTGTGTAGTTCAATATGGTGTGGTTAAGTGAAGTATTGTGCCAGTCTCTTTCTATAATAGTTTCAGTTATTTATCTTACCTCTTAAAGTGACGGTGTTCTGTCATTACACTAACTTGTTATTTGGGATATGCGAACTGTTCCGTGGGAGATCCGAACCCCCAGATCAAACCCGTAATCCACAAACCTGGATAAATATGTATTTCATGGGAGAAGTCCGGTTCCAGGTCCGTGGAGATGCCATTTCTGCATTTTTTTTTCTGCTGCCTGGAGGATGCCATCGGGACGTACAGGCAGCCAACGGCTTCCAATCAGGCAACAGAAGGTCATGTGATGCACTCACCAATATATAAGGCTGGTGAGTGCATCACATGGCCCAGAAGGGGGAGGATCACAGCAGAAGAGACAAGAGAGAAAGACTGGAGAGAGAGAGAGAGAGAGAGAGAGAGAGAGAGAGAGAGAGACTAGAAGGCATAGTGCCAAAACGCAAAAGCACTTAAGTTGGGGGGGGGGATTCCCGATCATGGAGGACGTGGGGTGGGTGAAGTTGGTCTGTTGATGGGAAGGAGCGTTGGGAATATGGGGAGGCCATGAATGTTACAGAAAATCCCAAATGTAGCCGGCCCCGTGGCGCTGAGGTTTGAGGCGCTGGACGCCACACCTCGTGCCACACTGGTGACCTGGGTTCAGGAATGAGCCTGGGCCACCGGGGGTCAGCAGGGGCAAGAGAGGATTGAGCATCCAGGGGGCTGCTCTCCTCTCTCTGGCAGGGAGGGATAGCTGTCCCGACCACTGATAGCCCTCTAGCAACAGCTTGAGGGGGATGCAGGTCAGGAAAGCGCGAGCCAACATGCAAGTCAGCAGGGAGGTGGATAGGGAGAAAACCAGGAAAAATCAAGCACGGCAGGCTTGATTCACCCCCGGGAGTGGCCCTGGAATCTTGATTGGGTCTCCGTGGGGAAGGGAGAAGCCAGCAACTTCCCCCAGCCCCACCAAGGGGGGTAATCCACAGGGGAATATCCGGGGCTGCATAGCATGAGGAGTGGCTGAAGCCACCTGCCAGGGCTCCAGAGGCACAAGAAATGTATATAGGAAAAAAAAAGAAAATCCCAAATTAAACTTTTTCTCCGCCTCAGATAGTAATAGCTGTGTGTACAAAAAGGGCAGGCTGGCGACTGGCAAAATCTGACTTGTACTATTCCAGATCCAGAGAGGAGAGAGTACTAGTGGTGATGATGGCCCACAGATTACAGTCACAGAAAATCACAAATGAAAGTTTTTTTTCTTGGTCTCAGACAGTAGCTGTGTGTACAAAAAGTGTAGGCTGGCAAAATCTGACTTGTGCCATTCCATATCCAGAGGAGAGAGAACTGGTGGCCCAGAGATTACAGTTACAGAAAATCCCAAATGAAGGTTTTTTTTTTCTTGGCAGTAGGGTGGCAAAATAAATCTTTGTGATGTAAAGAGGGGAAAGAGAAAGAGAATGCAGGATGCCCCACAATAAATGTGACATCCCAGAAATCCCAAATGATTTATTTTTCTTGGCTTAAGTGCGGCTGTGTGAGTACAGAGCAAGGGCAGTAGGGTGGCAAAATAAATCTTCATGACGTAAAGAGGGGAGAGGAAAAGAGACTGCAGGATGGCCCACAATAAATGTGACATCCTAGAAATCTCAAATAATTTTCTTTCCTGGCTTCAGTGCGGCTGTGTGTACAATCCAGTCATGAATAACGATCATCATCACCTACGTTCAATCACGATTTCATGTATTTAAAGAAATTACTGTTCAAACAACATACAAGTTAATGTGCCTGCCCTGTGCTGCTGGCTGTGGGTAGCCCAGGGAATAATCTGACTGTGAGTTGTAGCAGGCTGTTTACAGTATAACACAAGTAAAGCACAAGCACTACACAGAAGTACGCCCGAGCCACGTGCCCGAGCATGATATGCCTATTCCATTGCATCTGTCTGTCTCTCAGTCTCTCCCAGCACACTCATGCCACGGGCCCGAGCATGATATGCCACCACTATAGGCCAGCCATGAAGTAGCTAGTAGTGACAGATTACTTTTTTATTTAGCAGTTTTACTTTAATTTTTATACAAATAATTCATTCGATTATTTCCTTTGGGCCTCTGTGTCAAATGTGAACGACTTTGGCCACTTTTATGCATTTGTTCACATTTTTTCAAATATTGGTCAATAAATAAGAACTAATCAGAATAAATTATGACTTCACCATGTTCCAGTTCTTATTTAATAAGGGTCAGAACTTTGCCGAGTTCTCCCACCCCTACCTGTAACTTAGTGCTCTCATGTGTTTTATTAATCCCTATCATGTTAAAAAGAAAAAAATTTAAAAAAAGAAAAAAAACACTTTTTGTTTTGGTGGGTTTACTGTAGCTACTGTTAGCTTAGTAAACTGTTTTGTTCAGATCACACTGCTAATCCTTTGGGGGACGTGTTGTCTGCTGCTGCTGCTATTTAATTGTATTGGACTGGCAAGAACAGGGACAGTTGTGCCTCTCATTAGCAAAACTGCATCATCAGCATAAAGGATGATTCTGCAGTCCTGGCCGAGAGATGTGAAGTGCATTAGTGATGAGGGGCTTCTCAGGGTGCTATACCTGGCACACTGCCTGAATCTCATTGTGCAGGAGTTTCTAGCATATCCTGTCTGTGCTGACTATGGCCCATCGCATCTGTGCCCACTTTGCACATGTTAGAAAGGCCCGTGACCATCTCAGGCACCTGCAGAACCAGAACAAAATGACTCAACACTGTATGAAACTGGAAGAAAGCAGCAGATGGAACTCAACACCATACACTATCAAGCATTTGTATTTGCTGTACAAAGCCATCTCTGATTATACACTGGGTCTTAAAAATCCTGCTTTCCGATTGGCTGACAAGCACCTTTTCCCCATTGTAAATCCTGGGATATACCAATGGGAAAAGGTGCCAGACATCAAGAACTCCCACGAAATCACTCCAACCACAGCAAAGTCAGGACTGGCAAAGATGGCAACGAACGGCAACCCCAATAAATGCTATGTAACACAAGTAAACCTACAATTTACAAGAGAAACCTCAGTAAGTCCCCAAAGCACCAACAAAACTAAAGATATCAGCAATAAATTCCTGAAACACTCTGGGAAGCAGCCTCACCAAACAATATTTTAGAAATCATTTCCAGGCAACTCCTTCCATGAGACTTACCTCTGAAACTTTTTCATCGCTCCTCCAGTTCCACTCCCTTGGCCCCCTTGATTGCCACCTTCCCCAAACCATAAACCGCTTGCTGCACTGACAACTCCCGTTCAGACAAAAAAAAGGTTTGTTGCTCCCGAAGCTCAAGGGTCTCACCATGTCAATGGGGGACTCCACCGAAACATGGAGCCAGCCCACTGCCATTTAGTCAGGTGATAACAGTGCATGCATGTCCTGACCAGAGAGATACCAGGTGTGAACAACGTACCCAAACTGCACTAGTATAAATCTGAGCACTTAAAGATCGAAGCCGGCACACAGTAAAAAAGGCAACGAGACACAGATTTAAACATTTACTGGCCCCAAAAAAGGCAACGGGCAGGAAGCACAAAGCAATACTGCGCATGTGCAGTATTACCACAGCCCCAGTAATGAAGGACTACTTCTTCTGGCGGAGCAATAAAAACACCATTTATCTGTAAAAAGGAAAAAAAAAAAAGGACATTGTATAATCACAATATACCACTCCAGGGTGTGGGTTATGCCAGGATTTATCCACTTCTGGTGTGGTTTACTCACTCGACCTGCAGCCTCATGACTAAATCACACCAGGCGTGGGTAAATCCTGGCATAATGTACACCCTCTCATGGTATATGGCTTAAATATCTGCTGCTGCACACAAGCTGTGACAGAGCTGGAGTATTCATATATCTGACAACAGACCAGTGATGACTAATGGATGGCCTGATCATGATTCTAAGACCATTACAACACAAGGCAGCATATGTGGACATCTCACTTCTGCTGGTGCTGAGGCAGATGCTGTTGAAAGTACAGCAGGGCCTGGAGGCAGGTGGTAATACGGGAAGTTGTGCCTTAATGGAACTCACGTACCATGTCTTGGACTGCAATACCCATATTTCCAGCATTCTGCAGTCTGCAGATTCTGGGATTCCCCACCATGCTGGACCCATGTTATAAATATGGCCTGTCATCAATACTTGAAAGTGGCATGATCAGGTCCAAAATTTAATCAATCTTCCAATAAAATGGGTACATGGAACACAGATGTTAACGTTTCAGTAATCTAAGGCACAACATGAAACTCGACAGATACCAGATTTTGCTACCACCTTGCATGGTAAATGGTCTGAGAAAAGATGCAAGGCAAACTGAAAAATATCCACAAACCCACTTTGGGATGTTTGGTACCAGGTAGGAATGGGAGACATGGAAGAAAAGGAGGAGGAGGAGGAGACTGATGAAGCAGCAGGATTAGAGGCAACACTACACATGGTGGAAGCATATTTGGTGGACACCAGGCACCTTACCGTCATGGAAGAGCCCTTGCTCTACTGGAATTGCAATATCATTGATTGACCATCACTGACCACAGTAACATTTAAATACCTGAGCTTTCCACCCTCAAATAACCAAGAGGAGAGGTTATTCAGTCTGGCAGGGTCCATTGTGCAGGACAGACATACAAACCTGTTCACTAGAAATGTGAGCATGCTAACATTTATTAAAATGAATGCCTGGAACATTCCATGCAGCAGAATCATGTCAGCATTCTTTCCACATGAAGCTGGCGGTGGTGGTGAAGACAAATCTGAAGAGCATGAGGTTGTCGGTATTGGCAAATTGCCTTCTACTGAGGTAGATGAAGCATGGATGGAGAAAGGATTCCCATGTGGGGACAGCTCCAGCCTGGAAGACTGTAAGGGCTGCTTCCTTGATGAGGATGAAGCATAAAAAAATATCAATGCAAAAAACGTCTTTAATACACTAGTTAGGGTTAAAGTGACAAAAGTAGGGAAATGTGGCATTAGGGTTTCCAACTCTGAAACCCTACCCTACTCTATAGGCAGCAACAAGTGTGGGGTGTGCCTTGGGGATGTCAACCCTAATGCTCAGCCCATTCCATGAGTAAATAAGCTGAGATGGGTACAGTATATGAGAGTAATGGGGTGAGCACTAGGGTTGACAACCCCAAAAACACCATATTGCTACTTGTAAAGATGGGGGGGGATGGGTTGTTAGGGTTGGAAACCCTAACACCATATCTCTATACTTCTGTTGCTTTAACCCTAACTAGCGCATTAACAAATTGTTTACAATGAATTTCCTTACTTTTTGAGATAATTATAATTGCATACTCATTTGCCTGTGGGGGGCCCTGCCCTCCCATCCATCTATACTTTCTGATGTAGTGTAATCGTATCCTTATTTGTGCTCCCATCCTTCCATAGATACATATATGTATGTTGCTGTAGAAGCACAGGGCTCTCCAATTTTACCAAAACGACAACCAAATTGTCACCACAGAATGCTTATTAAACATTTCTCTGTATTCTGTCCCATTGTTCCCCATCACCCAGGTCGCACCAGGAGATGAGCAACTTGTTGCTCAGCGTGCTTTCCTGGTGAAACATTTCAATAAATAAATAAATTATTACCACACCTCATGAATCCCACCAAAATGTGAATCTGCACCACCGCAACGTCATTCCACGCCACAGGTGCAAAAAGACACTTTGGCCAGGATTTAAACAAGCATTTGTCAATGCCGAATGTTTGCTTGCTGGCATTGGCAGTGGTAGTGTAGAAGTTACAGAGCTGCGTAATAGGAATGGCAGTGAAGTATTGAACTGAAGCCAACCCCACCACCACCCTGCAGAGAGTGACAGGCATTGGGGTGTGCCTTTGGGTCATCAGGCATACGCACACGCCATTTCACCACACCCCATCCTGCAGACACTGACAAGTGTCACGCGTGTGCCTTAGGGTCTTTGGCCCTTATGTACACCCATTCCATCAGGAAATACGGTGAGATAGGTGCAGTATAGGAGAATGGGGTGAACTTTGGGGCAAGAGTCCAAGGCATACCTCGAGCCTTCACTGGCTGCAGGTGCGGAATGATATGAGCATTACAGGCAAGAATCCCAAGTCACACCCTGATGCCTGTCACTCTCTACAGGGTTGGCGTTATGGTTGGAAACCTAATACCTCAGGCATTCGTTGGTATTTTCACTCCAAATTTTCGACATGGTGTTTTGTGACCCCCTCATGAACAGTGGCAATATCAGTTTGTTAGCGAAGCTGCTTATGCACAGCGACTACATTTAGCACCACAGGTGCAAAACATTCGAACAGGATGTAAAAATGACAGCTGTACTGTTCATGGGAGGTGTAAAAAATGGCAGTGTTGCAAATCTGCAGTAAAAATATTAAAAACTGGTGAAGTCAGAAGCGTGCATAGAAACTGTGCAACGCACACCCGTAATGTAATTAGTTTAGGGATTTTTTACAGCAGATTGTCAACACAGGCATTTTGGGACCTCTGATAATGAACGGTGTCACTCTGATTTTTTTTTATTTGTTCCGAACAATGATTTCTCACAGCAACCACGCATCTCTGCGCTGAAAGTGTGAAAACACATTTCGGCCATGTTGTGAAAAATGACAGCTGTACTGTTCATAAGGAAGTGTGGAAAAATGCCACTGGTGAAAATCTAGACTGAAAATATTACAAAGTCATGAACTTACGAGGGTGCATGGAAACTGCGCAATGCTCACTCATAACACAGTCATTTTATGGACTTTTGTCACCAAATTTTCAACATAGCCATTTTAAGACCTCTGCTCATGAACAGTGTAACTGTGATTTTCTTAATCTGTCCCAAACATTGCTTTTGCACACCGACTGCACCATTGAGCGCTACATGTCTGAAAACACATTTTGGGCAACATGTGAAAAATGGCAGCTGTACTGTTCATAAGGAAATGTAATAAAATGGCAATGTTGAAAATCTGGAGTGAAAATATTGAAAATTCGTAAACTTACGAGCGTGCGTAGGAACATAATGCACACTCAGTAAAACAGTCATTTTCAGAATTTTTCACCAAATTTTCAACATAGCCATTTAAGACCTCTGCTCATGAACAGTGTCACTGTGATTTTCCTAATGTTCCCATACATTGATTCTTACACCGACTGCGCCATTATGCGCTACATGAGCAGAAACACATTTTGGGCAAGATGTGAAAAATGACAACTGTACTGCTCCAAGGAGGTGTGGTAAAATGGCAATGTTGAATCTGGAGTAAAATATTGAAAATCCGCGAACTTAGGCGTGCGTGAAACAATGTAGCGCCGCCGCATAAAACAGTCATTTTTGGAATTTTCCACAAAATTTCAAAATAGGCTTCTTGAGAGCCCATCTTATGAACACTGGCAGTGTCATTTCGTTAATCATTCTGGAAAGGTGATTTCATGCAGTGGCTGCGAAATCACCCTTCGAGCCCGAGTAACGCCATAACAGTGACATCATTCATGAGAAGGCGTCCCAAAAATCCCATGTTGAAAATTTGGTGCAAAAATTCCAAAAAATGCCTGAGATATGCAATAAAGTTGAAAAAACCCTATCTATCCCATTATACAGCTTACCGGCATTTCCTCAGTTCGCGGTCGGCTTTGAAGAGTGCAGACGTGTTCCCGGTCCACCGAAGGTCGTCGCGCCCAGGTCCGAAGGTAAGTATGGGGTGAGTGGAGTTGTGGGGAGGCAGGGTGCGCAGTGGGTGGGTGCGGGTTGTGGGAGGGGGGCCAGGGAGAAACGCAGAGGGACAGTTTTTAATTTTCAGGTGTTTTGTTTCTAAAATGATGATGCGGGATGTTTGCCACGCTGGGGTGGGCTCCCAGCGTGGCACAAGGATGGTTGGTTGGGGGGGGCGTGGAGCCAACAGTGGATTGGGCACATATGTGGAGTCGGCCCATATCATCAGTTGCCAGCTGGGGTAGGCTCCCAGCATGGCACCCTGTACCCTGAGGGAGGGGAGGACAGTGGAGCCGGCCGAGTTCGGGCAACCCGTGACTATACAGTGAGTTGCCATGCTGGGGTGGGCACCCAGCGTGGCATAATGAAACTTTGGGGAGGCGCGCACAGCCGACAGGGTTGGGCACCCCGTCGGCTATACAGTGTGTGCTTGGGGGGCAGCACGCAGTATGCGTGCGTGTGTTTTGTGTGTGTGTGTGTGGGGAGCTGCGCGCGGGCAGGCGATATCTCATCACTGCTCACTGAGCGTAGCTCCCCTTTCAACTATGCGCCACTGCATTTTGGAGCTGTCATAGACAGCTCCAGCATCGATGGCAGACTGAGAGACGTGCCTGCCATGGCACTATGTTTCAGCACATGCGTGCAAGCAAACATAACAAACATTTGTCAATGCCGACGTTAAGCACGGTATTTGCAGTGGTGTTTGGCATATGATTCTTTACCCTAATGCCCTATCGATTGCTGGTATTTGCACAATAAATTTTCAACATGACCTTTTTGTTACCCCCATTGTAGCTACATGGCGAAAACAACGTTTTGAGCAGGATGTGAAAAATGACAGCTGTGCTGCTCATAAGGAAGTGTGGCAAAATGGCAATGTTGAAAATCTGGAGTGGAAATATTGAAAATTCGCAAACCCTACGAACATCGCTGGGAACTATGCAACATGCCTGCGTAAAACAGTCAGTGTTGGAATTTTTTCACAAATTTTCAACATTGGCATTTAAAACCTCTGCTAATGAACAGTGTCACTGTGATTTTCTTACTGTGTCCCATACATTGATTTCGCACCAACTGCCGCCATTGTGCACTACATGGGCGGAAACACGTTTTGGGCAGGATGTGAAAAATGACAGCTGTACTGCTCATAAGGAGGTGTGGTAAAATGGCAATGTTGAAAATCTGGAGTGAAAATATTGAAAATTCGCAAACTTACGAGCGTGCGTAGGAACTGCTCAACGCACGCTCGTAAAACAGTTATTTTTAGGAATTTGTTCATCAAATTTTCAACATATCCATTTTAAGATCTCTGCTCATAAACAGTGACACTGTGATTTTCTTAATGTGTCCCATACATTGATTTCGCGCACTGAATGCATCATTGTGTGCTACATGGGTGGAAACACATTTTGGGTGAGATGTGAAAAATGACAGCTGTACTATTCATAAGAAGGTGTGGTAAAATGGCAATGTTGAAAATCTGGAGTAGAAATATTGAAAATTCACAAACCTACGAGTGTGCGTAGGAACTGCGCAACGCACGCTCATAAAACAGTTATTTTTAGGAATTTTTTCACCAAATTTTCAACATAGCCATTTTAAGACCTCTGCTAATGAACAGTGTCACCATGATTTTCTTAATGTGTCCCATACATTGATTTCGCACACCGACTGCGCCATTGTGCACTACATGGGCGAAAACATATTTTGGGCAGGATGTGAAAAATGACAGCTATACTGCTTATAAGGAAGTGTGGCAAAATAGCAATGTTGAAAATCTGGAGTGAAAATATTGAAAATTCGCGAACTTACGAGCCTGCATAGGAACTGCGCAACGCACGCTTGTAAAACAGTCATTTTTTGGAATTTTGCAAATTTTCAACATGGGGTTTTGGGACCCCTTCTCATGAATGATGTCACTGTCATGGCATTATTTGGGCCTGAAGGGTGATTTCATGCAGTGACTGCAAAATCACCCTTCGGGCCCAGGCTTTTTCATGACAGTGACATCGATCATGAAGGGTCAATATGGTAGTCTGAAATCAAAAATACCTAGTTACAATAAAGTTGAAAACCCCTTATCTAGCCCATTATACAGCTTACTGGCATTTCCTCAGTTGCGGTCGGCTTTGAAGAGTGCAGGCGTGTTCCGGTCCACCAAAGATCGTCTCGCTGAGCTCCAGAGGTAAGTATGGGGTGGGGGGGTGTGGGGAGGCTGGGTGCGCAGTGGGTGGGTGCAGGTTGTGGGAGAGGGGACTGGGAGGAGTGCTGTGGGACTGTTTTTGCTTTGCAGGTGAAAAACAAAAAAAAAAGACTACGTGGGACATTTGCCACGCTGGGGTGGGCTCCCAGCGTGTCAGAAGGATGGCTTGGGGGGGCCATGGAGCTGACAGGGGATTGGGCACCCCCGTCGGCAAACAATGCAGGACGTTTGCCATGCTGGGGTGGTCTCCCAGCGTGGCAGCAAAGATTTGGGGGGGTGGCGGCGTGACGCGGTGCTCTGTATGACAGCGGTGGTTTTCTTTGAAGTGAAGACCACCGCTGTCATACAAAGCTCCTGCACCCATTGGTTCAGGACCCCCATGCCTGCTCAACGAAGCAGTGGATTGAAAGGGAGAGGCACACCTCCAAAGTGTGCTACTCTCCCAAAACGTTCCTTGTGCATGCGCGCAAGCGAACGTAAAAATGACAGCTGTCACATTCATGAGGTGGTGTAAAAATATGTCTATGTTGAAAATTTGGTGTCAGATTAAAATTATCAGAGTTGCAAGCGAGCGTAGCAAAATTTCAACACATGCGCATAGCTTTGCCATTTTTACATATTTTGACCCCATATTTTCAACATAGCCTTCTTATGACCCAACATCATAAACAAGGGCAGTGACATTTTTCAGATCCTGCTCAAAAGGTGATATGACTAGGCGACCACAAAATCGCCTTTTGGGTCAGATTTCCAGAATTCCACTGATGTCATTCATGAGGTGAGGTCTCATAAAGGCCATGTTGAAAATGTGTTGTAAAATATGCAAAATGGCCAAGTTATGAATCAAAGCTGAAAACCCCATTGAAATACATTGAACCACATTTACCATAGTTTCTCAAATTGCAATTGGCGGTTCCAGCAGCAAGGTGTGTCATCGATCGGAGAGTGGATCTTTACCCTGGGACATGTTCAGGTGAGTGACGGTATGTGGGTGTCAGGGGTGGGAGGGTGCAGGGTGGTGGTTGTTCAGCAGGAGGTCAGGGTGAGGGGGTCGTATCGGCAAGGGTCTGTTTCCTTTTTTTCAGGTTTTAAGAACAAAAATATATTTAGGGACTGTTTTCTTTATTTCGGCAAGAACAGGGATCAGATGGTGGGGTGCCACTAGACACCAGGGAAATAAAACTATAATACAGGGACAGCAATTGGAGGGCAGGGGATACCACTGGACACCAGGGAAATATACTTTAATTACATGGAGGGCAAATAGGAGGGTGGGAGGTGCCACTAGACACCAGGGAAATACAATTTTAATATGGGGAGGGCAACTGGAGGGTGGGGGGTGCCAGTAGACTACAGGGAAATATGAATAGACCAATACAAAACATGCAGAAGCGAGTCATGAAAAATCAACATTGTAAATTACATAACTTTGCAACAGATTTATATTATTTCACCAAAACAGGGAAAGGCAGATCTGTGGGCCAGGCCTTTCTACCCTAAAAATGTCAGACCAAAATTCCAATCCATCTGGCCACAAGTCGAGGGCAAAAAACAACCCAGCTACAAAACACTGTCCAGCCTGACATTGTTCGTATCAATGGAATCAATCAGAAGTGAGTCATGAAAAAGGATTTAAAAGAAAAAAAACACCTTTATGAGTCCTTTTTCCAACATTTAACTGTAGAATCCACCTAACGGGTCCAGCTGACCAATATACCTGTGTTGGTCTCCCCCTATGATGCTATTTTTGTGTCTTTTAATTTTTTTTTAATAAAAATAGAAAACAAGATAGCAGCATACAAAACAACTCATGAAACACCTCACTACATAGGGTCCCATACAAAAACTTCATACACCTATTTTGAAGTGCTGACTGAGCATGCTCAGAACCCAAATTCTTAAAATGTAATAACTTTAGAAAGGATTATTATTTTTTCACCAAACTATCGAAAGACACTTCTGTTGGCCATGCCCTTTCTATCCTAAAAATTTCAGACTAAAATTCCAAACTGTCTGGGCACTACACTATGGCAAAAAAAAAAAAAAAACACAGCAAAAAAACTCATTTTCTGTGATTTTTATTTGCTATCTGCATCTCAGAATCCGCACATCTGGCCAGAACAAAACTTGGCACATCAAGAGATCTGCCCCATGAGACCGCACATGCATAATTTCTGATCCCTGAATTTGTTGAATGGTTGTGAAGTTATTAAAGTGCAAAAACTGGGGTTTAACATTACAGTGCCTACTCAACCCTAACTATAGTGGCCGGTGCTACTATGCCACTATAACATATTCTGTCCTTCCTTTCCTCCTCATCAGTTGAATTGTTTTCTTTGTGAGTCTAATTTTTTTTCTGTAATTTTATCGTGTTCCCTAGTTGTGCTGCTGTTCCCTACATTCATCTGATTACCTGCCTCCATCCTCTATGTGATGATAGCAGACAAACTAGAAAATCACTGAACACCACGTAATTAAATGCCAAATTTGCCAGCAATAACATGGGCCACTGACATCTCCACTGTCTTGAGAACCCAGACCTTTAATCCAGCGTAAATGCCGTCATCAACCATGCAGACGATGCCTCCGCCAGCAATCAAGAAACCGCCTCCTCCTCCTCTGGCCTGCTTATGTCCTCCCCATCCACAACTAACTTAAGCCGCCTCCACCACCACCTCCACCATATGCATTCAGAGTCTCCAGACTGAGAAACCCGGACTCTTAATCCAGTGTAAATGCCATTGCCAGCCATGCAGACTATGCCTCCTCCAGCAAGCAAGACACTGTTTCCTCCTTATCTGGCCTGCTTGTGTCCTACACATCCACAAAATAACATGGGCCACCACCTCCTCCACTGCTTTCATCCACAGTGAGAAACACTGATTTTTAATCTAGCATAAACACCATTGCCAGGAAGACCTCCAGGCAGCCAGCCCATCAAGGAAGCAAGACCTAAAATCCAGCAAGGCCTACCTTTGTCTGCTCTGATGGTAAGTTACTGTCACTGTTATTCACACTCCTCATCCTCAATGGTGGTGGTGACTCCATCCTCACACAGGAGGGGCTTCCACCTTATTGCTTGCAAGACGTTATTATATTACAGGACACAGTATCCCCCCCCACATGCCACTTGAACAAACTGAGACACACACCAAGCAATGGAGTTAAATGGCCACAGCCATGTGTTTTATAACAATCATGAATACGTGTTGAATGTGCGCTGCCAGGTGGTCTTGGTTGGCCTGTATATTATTATTTAACGGCAGTCTTTCCTTCCTAAGGAAGCTGATAACTTTTGCAAGCCAACATGAGACACCTGGCCTCTGGGGCATGAGGAGTGGCTCTCGACTGGCTACTGAGACATCCCCCCCCCAATTTGGGGATGCAACGTCACCGCAGACTCTCACTCAAGGAGGCCGCCACCTGGGTGCCACCATATTCTTAAAGTGGTGAGCCCCGTCTGGATGGTCCAGCACTCCCATCAGCCTACGGGTGGTCTAGTCTGCAAAGACCAAGATCCCTGTTCCCCCGCATCAACCAACCAATAAATCAACACCTTTTATCATTATTAACAGGACCATCTTGGCTTACATTCATGAATGTGACATCTACCCTACTTACTTATTCTATCTGCTCTCACTGGAGAAGGTGAAAAATGGAAAACCCTCTGGGAAAAACTGGAAATTCCTTCTTGACCCCAATGCGATCATGATCAGCGAGCCCCTGCCTGTCTAAAATTCCCCTCTCTGCTTTTAAGAGGGTGGGTCGGGTTAGAGTTCATCCGAGGCGGAGGCAAGAAGGGCAAACCGCTCTAGTACCAACCTTATGAGTTGATGCTCCTCCCCCTTGACTTCCACCTTTCCCCTTCCTGGAGCACCTCCTTACCTGTGACCGTCCCTAAAGGGCCAGCCCTACCCACCAACCTGTCTACCCCCACCCACCCTGGTGTCATCAAGAGGCACGCCCACAGACAAAAAAGGCCACCCCAGCTAGGCATTGGGGGCTCTGTTATTGTCTTATAGGGCACAGTATCCCACCTCCATGCCACCAAGCAATGGAGTTAAATGGTCACAGTCATATGTTTATTAACCAGTCATGAATACATGCTGAACGTGTGCTGCCAGGTGGTCTTGGTTGGCCTGTATATTATTATTTAACAGCAGTCTTTCCATCTTAAGGAAGTTGATAACTTTGCAAGCTCACACGAGGTATCTGGCTTCTGGGGCATGAGGTGACTCTCGACCGGCTACAAACATCCTCCCCCGTTCCCGGGGCGCCATGTTGCACAGACACTCACTCAAGGAGGCTGCCACCCGGGTGCCACCATATTCTTAAAGTGGTGAGCCCCATCCGGATGGTCCAGCACTCCCGTCAGCTTCCGGGTGATCTGTTCTGCAAAAAATCAAGATCCCTGTTCCCCTTCCCCGCATCAACCAACCAATAAATCAACATCTTTTATCATTATTAACAGGACCACCTTGACTTACATTCATGATTGTGATGTCCTACCCTACCTAAATATTCTACATGCTCTAGCTGGAGAAGGCGAAAAATCAGAAGACCCTGTGGGAAAAACCAGGAAATTCCTTCTCTACCATTAATGTGATCATGATCAGTGATCCCCTGCCTGTTTAAAATTCCCCCCTGCTTTTACGAGAGTGGATCAGGTTGGGATTCATCCAAGACGGAAGGCAAAGAGGGCAAACCCCTCTAGCACCAACCTTATGTAAGTTGATGCTCTTCCCCTTCAGCCACCACCTTCCCCCTCCCCTGGGAATGCATCACTACCTGTAACCACCCCTAAAAGGCTGGTCCCTTACCTACCAACCTGTTTACCCTCCCACCCACCCAGGTGTCATCAGAGGGCATGCCCACATACAAAGGCCGCCTCCAGCTAGGCATTGGGGGCTCTGTTATTGTCTTATAGGTAGGGCTGTAATTAATTCAAGGTAAATGTTGCCATTTTCTACAAGTCAAGCCTTGGTAAAAATAGGCCAATTTCCACTGACAAGGCAAGAGTCAGTATAGCAAGCCAAAAACGTAATAGTACCCGCTAATCATGAGAAATGGTTTCAATTCTCACTTTTAGCCACAGATGATGTCATGCCTGATACATCGCTAAACTGGCCTTAGTCTGTGATCCACCAGTATATTACATATGGTGCAAAACATCACATCACCAGAGATGTGAAAGGTCCCCCTTTCATATTGTGCACCCTGCTGCTGTGCATCCACATTGCCAGTCTTTGAAGCTGGCGACTGTTTTACTTTTACAGACATTGCAGCATTTTAGGGATGGAGTGCAGCCAAGAACAATGTTTGGAGAGTTTAAGCCCATCGGTCTCATTTCTACACTTCTGTTATATAAAATCAGAATTGACCAGTAGATTCAGGGAAATAGACGTAATCAAATGTAATCAAAGGTGCCTGAGGGAAGCTAATGGAAACTGATACATTTCTATTGCGTGTCTTAATTGAACCAATTAAGTCTGCCGAGATGTGTGAAAACAACACAGCATGTTTTTATTGTGAGGTAATCAGTGTTAATCTAGACATAAATACGTTGTCAGCATTTGGAATGTGAATAACTTACTGAATTACTGGTCACAACTCAATCCCAGTAAAAAAAATTAAAATTGAGCAAAAAACAGCAGTTTTCACAGTGGATGCTCTGCTTCACGAACAAGGCTCGTTTACATGGAATCTGTGAAATAAGTGCATGCCATGATAAATCTGTAGCCCTACTTATAGGACATGGTATTCCCCCTCCATGCCACCTGAACAAACTGAGACACACACCAAGCAATGGAGTTAAATGGCCAAGCCACGTGTTTATTAACCAGTCATGAATACATGTTGAATGTGTGCTGCCAGGTGGTCTTCGTTGACCTGTATATTATTATTTCACACCAGTCTTCCCTTCCTAAGGAAGCTGATAACTTTGCAAGCCCACGTGAGGTACCCAGCCTCCAGGGCATGAAGAGTGGCTCTCGACCGGCTACTGAGACCCTTCCTCCCTGTTCGGGGATGCCATATCACCACAGGCTCTCGCCCAAGGAGGCTGCTGCCCGGGTGCCACCATATTCTTAAAGTGGTGAGCCCCGTTTAGATGGGCCAGCACTCCTGTCAGCCTCTGGGTGATCTGTTCTGCAAAAGACCAAGATCCACTGCCCCCCCCGCATCAACTAACTAGTACCACCTAGCCGTCACAAGGTGAGCCCTTCTCCAGCTCACCCCGCCCCCCCCACAAGCACACTATTCTAGTATTCTCTCCATTGCTCCGCATATGTTGTTGAAACAGCTGTCTAAACCTGCACTTGACAAGTGTACTCAGTCTCTAATGTAAAGTTCTTTATTTTTAGCTCTAATATCATCATATTTTACTGAGGTACCACCGATACACCCCATAAATGCCCTCATGGAGGCATGATGCTGTCGCCATACTTCTTCTAGAGCCTTGGGCTTGCGCGTCTGGTGCCACTGGCTTCTTTGGATTACATTCTACCACGTCATGTGCAACTTGGGCCAAATGCCCTTCAGGTATTTCAAGTCCTCTTTTGTTTGTCTTAGCAGGTCAATAGACAGTAGGATACCAATATCATTACCCCCTCAAATGAACAATCAGTATTTGTGGCGGGCCCCTTCATTGAGCTTCTTCCACCACCATTGGTAGAAAACTTCTCCAACACATGCCCCTGTGTCCCAACCATTGCACCTCGAAGGCCCATGGATCCAGATACAAATTTCTTCTGCCTTTGCTTTTCCCCACATGTATGGCCACCCAATGCACGAAGGAGTGCCCACATACCCAGATCTGTTTCCTCTGATGAATATGACCTGTCAAAACAAAAAAGAAGTTAAAGCATATGTGGCCTTACATAACCTTCAAAAGCCTGCGACCGCCATCTCCTCAAGGCCTGAATTTGTTCATCTGTGAAACCCACCACCCGGGCATGAGATGCTACCCCACTCCTAAAGGAGTGAGTGTTGCACTCTCTTGCGTCCATCCCCAGTCTTTCCCAGGCTCTTGTTCAACACATGCCTGAATTGAAAGACCATGACTGGGGACCCATTGATATGATGAAAAAATGCTAACCCGTGCTCAGTTCTTTGCGACACATATTCTGATACTTCCCACTGCACCCCAGGTGGGGGCCTAAGGCAACACCAGCATTCTCTGGTTATGCTGTCCATCTTGCTGTTCCATAGCCAGATAAAAATGCCCACACTTGTAAGCATGATATCTTCGTCCATCAGTGCCCTGTCCTGTTCGGGTATAAAGGACATGTAGAGCTGAGTATCATCTGCATAGCAGTGAAAACTCAGCCCATACCACCTTATAATGTCTTCCAATGGCAACATATGCACTGTGAACAACATGGGGGACAGCACCGAACCTTGCGGCACCCCACAAGGCAGGCAGAAGGAGGCCGAGGAAAAAATCCCCAATACCACCCTCTGAGTCCTGCCTGTGAGGAAAGAATGAAACCATCTGAGGACTGTCCCCAACAGTCCACAGAAAAGCCGCATGCATTCTAGCAGCACCCCATGATCCATGGTGTCAAAAGCTGCAGAGAGATCAAGAAGGAACAGAATCAAATGACTCCTCTGATCCCTCGCTATCAGGAGATCATTAAGTACTCGAACCAGCGACGTCTCAGTACTGTGCCTCTTCCTGAAACCAGATTGGAGAGGATCATAGACTTTGTGGATGGTAAGAAAGCTCTCAAGCTGCAGTGCGACTACCTTCTCAATAACCTTCCCCAAAAAGGGGAGGTTAGAGACCGGTCTGTAGTTCACAAGACAGTCTGGGTCACAGGAAGATTTCTTTAACAGGGGTATCACCACAGCCTCCTTCAGGAGGTCTGGAAACATCCCCTGATCCAGCGAACACCAGACTATCTCTGCAAGGATAGGTCCGATGACATCAATACACACCACAAGGAGGTGAGTTGGACCAGGATCCAAACCACAGTAAGTCAGTCGCAAGCTCTGAACAATCTTCACGATATCTATGATTGCTGGCTGGTCGAAATCTGTCCAGACAGACCGGGTGCCTGTGCCCTCACATCAACCACCACTATACTCATTTGAACAGGTCAAGCAGATCTCCGACCTGATGGAGGACACCTTATCTGCAAAAAATTGAGCAAACTCATCACATTTTAGCTGTCCGGCCCCGGAGACAGGCTAGATTGCACAGCCTGTCCATGGTCCTGAAGAGCTGAGCCAGTTGATTTTTTGCAGCAGCAGTCTCCCTGGACAGGAACTCTGCCTTCTTATGGGAGATTACTTACTGATAGTCCAAATAATGGACCATCAACCTAAGTCTGCTCTCAGCCCGGCCAGATTTCTGCCAACAATGTTCCAACCTTCTCCCCACTCTCCTCAACCTCCTCAAAGTCCCATCAAACCAAGGGAACCAAGGACAGAGAGGGAGCGGGCGAACACGGACGGGAGCCATGGAATCCAAGGCCCTCAGCAGCATACTATTATAGTGCCCTACTAGGTGTCCTGGATCCAAGCATTCCAATGGCCTGCTCAATAGGTCCAGCACCATCATAAGACCCTCTGGGGTAACACCCCTCAAACGGCGGTACTGGACCATCTCCAAAGGGACAGGTCTCACAGGGGGAGCCTCAAAACAGAACCTTACAGAGTGATGATCTGACCATCCAACTGGTTCCACCACCAAGTCAGCGGCCTATATACCCAGGAGGAACACCAGATCAAGGAAGTGACCCTGAAAATGGATTGCAGCGGTAACTACTGTGTGAAGCCAAACGAGATCATCAGTTGGAGGAAGTTCTGACCAAAAAGCGAGAGTTCATCATCGACCCAGGCATTGAAATCCCCCAGGACCAACCACCTTGGGGATTCCAATACCATGTCAACCATGAAGTCTGCAACTTCCTGCAGGAAAACTTTCCCATCCCCGGGTGGACGATAGATGAGAAGAATCCTGCTGCCCACACCTGCTCCCATGATACATTTGAAGCATGTAGTGGTCCCCACTGGAACCTCTACAAGGCCCAGTTCTGTCTTAAAACAAATGGCTACACCCCCGCCCCTACGATCCAATCTCGGGCGGTGTATCACCGAGTATCCGTCTGGAACTGCTGACTCCAATACCGGACCAGTATTCTCATCCACCATGTCTCGGTGATACAAGCTAGGTCAGATGTCTCAACAAGATCAGCAATAATTGCTGTCTTGTTTTTTATTGACCTGGCATTTCATAACACCGCCTAAGTTGAATGAGAGGCCACGGAAGAGCGGGTCACTTGCCCACTACCCATGGAGCCCTCAGGTATGGGAATCAGGCAGGGAGGTCCCCCTTCCTGGGCCAATTTCACCCCAGGGCACCTCCTTGATCCCACTACCCCAATCAGCCCACCTTGCTCCCCTCACCCACCAGACCCAGGGCCCCGGCCCCTCCGACCCTTCTGCACAATCCCCAGTGCACAACAATGCCTATATACCATAAGCTGCAGTGGGGGGCTATAAAAGGGGCGTAGGTCCCTCAGTCTGGTGGGGGAGTAGCGCCTGCCCACTGATGAATATTCCCAACACATATTACCGACACTCTATCAGCAGTGAATCCAACAAAATCCCAGTATGACAAACTCAACAACCACCAAAATAAACCCAAAATACCCCTACAATTAACAACAAATCAATAACTCAGGATACTATTAGCAAAAAAAAACTATTTCTCCAAAAATAAACCCCAAACATACTCAAAAAACTCATTAAAGTCCATAAAACAGTCTACTTAGTCTCTCCACGCCAGTTTAAAGAATTGAATACCCCCACGAACTCTCACTTCAGGGGGTTAAGTCAGAATAAGACATCCAAGAGGCCACCAGCTCTCACCAAAGCCTTCTGGGTTCAAAAGATATAAAGTACAAAGCACTCTCACTGCTTAACAGTATCCGTTTCTCTTGAATAAGGCAATGGAAAAAGGAAGAAAAAAAAATGTCTCAAACCAGCAATAACATTATCCACACTGGGCACATGCTATACCCTGAATTTAATGTTCAACATCAGACATCTCAACACGAAGACCCTCATGAGGTCTCCCATAGGTCCTCCCCCCCAGCTGTTGATTAATGGTATACACTACCCCCATGTTATCTGAACCGAGTAGGAGATCCCTAAACTGGTCTCCCTATATCTCTAGCGCGACTACTATTGGAAAAAATTCCAATAGTGTCACCTGTCTCATCAATTCCCCCTCTCGTGCCATGAGTCAGGCCACTGACTTGCACCCCACAGCCCTTGGATTTATGCTCCAAACCCCAAGCCACCCGCAGCATCAGTGAAGAGCTCAATCTTTTGGCTGGTCGATGGGGTCTACCAGAATGCCTTCCCATTGAAGTAACCGAGGAAGGTCCACCAAACCTCCAGGTCTTCCCTCATGGATTCTGTAACTTGAATCATGTGATAGGGCTCGGAGTAGCCTGCCCCCTTCTGAGCAAGATGTTGCATGAGCATCCTGCCCATTGGCATCATTTTGCATGCAAAATTCAGGTGACCCACCAGTTGCTGCAACTCCTTGAGGGTCGTCTTTTTTGCCTGGGCTACTTTTCCCAAGAGTTCCTTTTAAAGCCTCCAACTTCTGTTGGGAAAGCCTACATTCACTGGCCACCGTGTCAATCTCGATGCCCAAGAAGGATAGTGTGGTAGTGGGACCCTCCATTTTTTCTTGGGCTAGCGGCACCCCTAGACCCAAACACCCCTCCTGGACGGCGTCCATGATCCAAGCACAATCACTGGTGCCTGCCTGCCTGACCCAAGAACAAGAAATCATCCAGATAATAGATGATCTCTTCTCTTCCCGCTTCTTGACCCATGACCCACTGTAGTGCCATGCTAAATTGTTCGAACACTGCACAGCCCATTGGCATGCAGTTGTCCCTGAAGTATTGTTCCTTAAACTTCATTCCCAGCAGGTCTCTGTCTTCCGGATGTACCAGCAACAATCTGAAGGCTGATTCAATGTCTGCTTTTCCCGAGAGGGTCCCTTGACCAGCAGCCCGAATCACCTCGACTGAGTCATCAAAGCACACATACGACACTGCCTTGTGCGCCGGGTCTATGAAATGGTTCACCAAATCCTCCTCTGGGTAGGATAGATGGTTAATCATCCTAAATTCCCTCAGGTTCTTCTTTGGTACCAGCCCAACTAGTGACACCCTGAATATTTTCCCTAGGCGGTGCCTTAAACGGACCAATTACCCTACCTGCTGCTATTTCCTTCTCCAATTATTTTTTTCCTGGACTACCTCTGGTCACTCCCTAGCTGATTTCAGGTTCTCCGCCTCATAACTTTGGCAGGGACCCTATACAGGATCTGGAATCCTGCTCCAAGTCCCTTTACCAGGTAACATGCAGCTGCCGTGTCTGGGAAGTGCCTTAACCTTTCTTTCAGACAGTCCACCCTTATGAGAGTTGGGACCCTTGTGCCACCCAATGTGAGAAGTCGGTAAGGAGAGCCAGGGGATACTGGGATGCATTGGGAGGGGCATCACAAGTAGAATCAATCAATCAATCAATCAAAATCTTTATTTAATCAGGCGAACATCATTGAGCGTAGCTCATTTACAAGATGGACCTGAGTGGTCATACAAATTAGAGTACAAGTATTTTTACATAGACAAGAAAAACATGAACAACAGTACAATGACATAGAATGAGAGTTTACAACAATTTACATATATACAATGTACAATAAAATCACTTAACCTGTAGGAAAAGGAGAGAATAGATATAGCAGGCATAGTATACAAATAATAAGCCTATATGGCTTTTATAAGAGATAGCAGCTGACTGGATAATAGAAGGGGAACTAACATAATGGAATACGGAAGGGGGGGGATGTAGGTTGGATGGGAGATTAGGCCTTATGAAAGCAATTGCAGAACTCTAGAAAAAGGGAAGTGGTTATCCCTCTGTACAGACAGTTGGTGAGACCCCATCTGGAGTACTGCGTGCAGTTTTGGAGACCTCATCTACGCAAGGACATAGACAAGATGGAAGCAGTCCAGAGGAGAGCAACTAAAATGGTGCAGGGTCTACATCAGAAACCGTATGAAGAGAGACTGTGAGAGCATAATATGTATACCTTTGATGAAAGGAGGGACGGGGGGACATGATAGAAACTTTTAAGTACCTCAAGGGAATCAACAAAGTCCAGGAGAGTAGCATCTTTCAGAAAAAGAGATGTGTAAGAACAAGGGGGCACAATTTAAAGATGGGGGATGGCTCAGGGGTAATGTGAGGAAATTTTTTTTTCATGGAGAGAGTGGTGGACGCATGGAACCGCCTTCCTGGAGAGGTTGTGGGGTCTAAAACAGTGGGGGAATTCAAACATGCATCGGACAGACATAAGGCAATTATAGTGGGGGGTTGCATGAAGTAGGCTGTTGGTTAACTAGAATCTGCAGCTTATTCAATAGGTAGGGAAATGGGCAGACTGGGTGGGGCAAGTGGTCCTTATCTGCCATCAAAGTCTATGTTTTCATGTTTCTATGTTTCTATCCAGACCCTGAGCCCTGCTTACACTGGGTGAAGGAGTGCAACTTGCCACATGCCAAGCACTCATACTTGAACTTACACTACTCCACCTTACAGGTGCCTTGGTTGTAGTAGGAGCAGCAATGACCATCTCCCCTTTTTCCCCATAGTTAGATGCCCCTTTTTTGGGGAAACCATGGCTTTCTGACAGAAAAACCACTGTCGGTATGCTGGACCCCTCTTCCCATATCTATTGACCAAAGCAGGGGAAATTCCAACATGTCCCATGACCTAGCTGTATCATATTGCATGCATTTCTGAAACTCCTCATCATACCCCAACCACCCACCTCCCAGTTTTGCTGCCCGCATGGGCATAACTCGGCTCAGGTAAACCCATAGGCCCTCTGCTTTGGCTGGATTGCCCTGCGTCAGCAAGCCTGCATAAACTGAAAACCCCACCAGCCAATTCTCCCAGGTTCTTTTAATTGGCACCTTTCATTTCCTTTGCACGACATTATCCCTGTCTTTTTCTTTTTTATCTTAATCCTCCTCCAGCTCTCTAGGCCTATTCAGCAATGTAAAGACATCTACAAACTCTCCTTTTATGATCTGTTGTCTTGTGTTTTCCTGCAAGTGAGAACCCATGGGTTCACCCAGGCTCACAAAGCCTTTTGTTGCCTGTTCTGCTGGTCACAGAGTACTAGTACCCTGCTCTGCCACTGGCTCCTGACCCAAACCCACTGGACCACTTGAACCTGGGAACTCCATCCCCAGTGAGGTCTGCACCTTTTCTTGGGCTGCAATGTAGGCCAGCACCTTGTCTAGCTTCTGTTTAAGCCCTGCAGGGATCAAAGAAGGCCCAGCCACCAGGCCCACCCATAGAAACATAGAAGTTGACAGCAGATAAGGACCGCAAGGCCCATCTAGTCTGCTCATTTCTTTTTCTACCTTATGAATGTGCCATAGGCCTTTACTCTGTCAATGGCCTATCTATTCATATTTTTTTATTTTATTTTTTTCATTTATTTATTACTAGGATTACGAATACCTTTGAACCGAGGGTTCTTGTACAAAGGTTCCACGTCAGCAATGGATGCAAGCAAAACAGTGGTAAGATACAACACAAGGTCAGGAGGTTAACATAGAAGCAAGCAGAGATAAGATACAATACAGGTCAGGAGGTTAACTTAGTAGCAAAAGACAGTATATGTGTATAGACTAGCACAGTAGCAAACAGCCAGTGGCAAATAACAGTGCACAATTAACAGTATGGGTG
This sequence comes from Neoceratodus forsteri, assembly GCA_016271365.2. Lineage (NCBI taxonomy): Eukaryota > Metazoa > Chordata > Ceratodontiformes > Ceratodontidae > Neoceratodus > Neoceratodus forsteri. Next base: position 756,701,167 of record CM057455.1, on the reverse strand, counting down.
TATATATAGCAAGACACAGATACAAATAATAACCATCCTAGGGGGTGACATAAGTGGAGCAAGGGGTGGGGGATAAGAGGAGGAGGGGTAGGAAAAGGGGGTAGGCAGTCAAGGACTTGACACTGTCATAAGTGCAAGAACAGAAAGATAAGTGCTAGGTAGTCTGGGGGTGGAGCAACAAGAGATATGGTGATAGGGAGGGGGAGTCTGGAGACAGGAGGAGAGGAGTGGGAAAGGGGGTGGAATGGTAGGTGAGAAGTGAGATAGGGTAGAATGGTAGGTGGGGGGGTGGGAGAGAGACGGGGAGTAGCAGGGGATGGAGGGGCAGAGAGAAGTGGGTAGGGTAGCAAAGGGAGAAGAGGAGGGAGAGATGAAACAAAGCCGCAAGCCTAAGCAGAGCAGTCACAACTGCTGAGGTCATCTGTATTGCTCCCTTATGCCTATCCCATGCCTGTTTGAAGCCCTACACTGTATTCATATCCACATCCACCACTTCCTGAGGTAGGCCGTTCCATGCATCCACCACCCTTTCTGTGAAAAAGAACTTCCTCTCATTACCCCTTAATTGGCCTCCCTCTAATCTCATGCTGTGTCCTCTTGTCCTGCTATTTTTCTTATATTGAAACATGTTAGACTCTTTCACCTTGTTAATGCCCTTAAGGTGTTTGAGTGTTTCAATAATATCACCTCTCTCCCTCCTTTGCTCTAGGGTACACATATTGAACTCCGTTAATCTGTCCTCTTATGTTTTCTGATGCAGTCCTTGCATCATTTTGGTTGCGCTTCTCTGTACTGCCTCTATTTTGTTAATGTCCTTGTGAAGGTGTGGCCTCCAGTGTTGCACTCAGTACTCCAGATGGGGCCTAACCAGTGTCTTGTAAAGAGGGATTATTACCTCCCTCTTACAATTTGTGATACCCCTACTAATACACCCCAACATCCCCCTAGCCTTACCTACTGCTTTAGTGGTCATAGAAACATAGAACCTGAACTGGCTTTGCCCTTGCTGCTGCCACCTCTGTGGGAATCTGGCTTGGAACCTGCAGGGTTCCTTGGAGATGAGCCATAGGCCTCTTCTCCTTCACACCTCCAGTTAACCTTGGATCTGGAATGTCTTCCTCCCCAAGGTGTTTGTCATTCCCTGCCGTCTTACAAGGTTTTCTGCCTCGACGTGTGGGTGCCTACTATGGCCCCTCTAGTGACAGCCTCATCATAGCCCTTAACTCAACAACAGACATATTCTCGAGATCAGGATTACCTGCTGGTTGTTGCAACTTAGCTTTCTTGGGCGGCTGGGCTTCTTCGGGTTCTGGTGGCGCCGTTACTGCTCTGTCCTCTGGAACCGGCTGCTGCCCATTCGATGGGCCCAGCTCCTCTGATGGCTGCTGTTGTTCCTTGCCACCTTCTCCCAGAAACAAGGCACCCCACCATGCCTTGCCCTTGCTCCACAGCAGGTCTGCCAGCTGGTTCTCCAATGTAACCTTGACCATTTTTCCTTCACTGTCCATCCTGGCTTGAAGCTGAAAAGTAGACCACCAAAACACCCAAAGACTTGGCCCTTTCTAGCTGTAGTGCCACTTCTGCTGCAGCTTGACCAGAGATCCATCCAGATAAAGAGCAAGTTAGAACCTGGTTCTTCCACAATCACAACCAAAAACTGTTTGCCTGTAACCCCTGTCTCCATTTTTTTATACCTACAGTATGGAAATATTAGCACCAGGGATTTGGCTCTGTACCTTTTAGTCATTGTTAAGTAAGGGTGTTTGCAATGCACATTATCTTATGTTCGTCAGTGAAATTTGGTTGTATTTAGTAGCCCATTGAAGTGAGAGGGTAGTTTTAAATTCTTTGAAAGCTTCAAAAAAAATAAAAAAAATAAAATTGACCTGGGGACCCCCTCAGTACTTGGGCTGAATTAGCTGATGAGGTTTCTTTGAACAAACAGACCCAAATTGTGTTTTTCCAGCCATCCAAGGATTTGCATTTCAAACCCAACACTCTTCCCCACATGTATTTAAAATTCAGTTCTGCTGTAAAATAAACACCATTAAACCCTTTGCATGCTCTTACTGGTTTGAGGAAATTTTGGAAAAAATCCTGGTTGTTCTGCCCCCCCCCCGACACTTTACTGCTGCCTTCAGACAAAGAGGCAGACACAGCAAGGAGGGGAACATCAGGCATAGCCACATTTCAACAGGCCATAGCCTACAAGTGAAACAGCCCCCACTAGTCAGAGCTGAAATTTTATTTATTTAGTTAGCTATTTTTTGTTTCATTCAATAAAATTCCCACAATAGTCAAATACCATTTTAAAACTTTGAGCTTGCCCTCTACCTAATAGCAATGATAAAGTGGAGCATTCAGCAAATTATTATTTTTTTATTTAATACGGTTACAAATCCCATATTTTAAAACTTCTCTTTCCACATCAAGAAAAAAATACCTTTAGGCAATCAAGGAGCTAATAGTTCCGCTTAGTCCCCTAATGCTTCCTGCATGTACAAAAAGTTGCCAGTGTACAGTGCTTACATTTTCATAGATCTATACCCAAAAGGCTTGCTTGCATGTTTTTTAATACTAGATTTTGGCCTTGCCATCTGCCCATGGGCATACTCTCCATTTTATTTATTTGTTTTTAATATATTTAATGATTTGATATCTTCAGCAAGCAGTCACATGGCCATAAGAAAGCTCTGAAGATTTCCAGCCAAATTAACTACTTTATGTGACTCCACTGAAGCACATGACGTGAAACAATGCAGTGGAGGAGGGGAGCCAGCTCAACAACTTAAAACCTGAATTTGCAAGAGTCAACCAGAAATAGCCCTTCATTATTGACACCAAATTTTCAATACAGCCTTATTATGCTGGCCAGGTGGCTCTGAGAGTTGAGGCGCTGGATGCCACACCTTGCGCCATGCCGGTGACCCATGTTCAGGAATCAGCACAGGCCACAAGGGGTCAGCAGGGGAGGAGAAGGATCAAGAGTCCCAGGTACTGCTCTCCTTCTCTGGGGAGGGGGGGTGCCAGTGGTCAGTGAACATCTGGTCCCTAGCAGAGGCTGCAGGCAGCACGCCGACACTGTTGATGTGGGGTGGAGATGGGGCAGACACCTGGAGAAGCACACACGGGAGCCTGTGTGTTGCTGTCACTGGCATCATTGCATGCTCCATCTACGAGGGGAGAAAAACCTGAAGGAGAAAAGGTTGCTGTGACGGATGACGGAGGGCGCCTCACAGATCCTACCCCCAGCTAGCCATGGCACTGGCCGCATTGGATCCAGTCTTTGGTGGGGTTGGGGAGCCCCACTGCCCCCACCAGGGGGGGCAGCCCTGGGGGTAATGGTCGGTGCCAGCTGGTAGACGTCGGGGGACGGGACTGGGGTTCCCTCCAGAGGTAGGGCCGCAGCAACAGGGAGTAGAAACTGACAGCAAAAAAGAAAAAAACATAGCCTTCTTATGACCCAACATCATAAACAAGGGCAATGACATTTTTCAAATCCTGCTCGAAAGGTGATTTGACCAAGTGACCAAGAAATCGCTTTTTGGGCCAGATTTACAGAACTCCACTGACGTTGTTCATGAGATGAGGTCACATAAAGATCATGTTGAAAATGTGGTGTCAAAATATGCAAAAATGGCCAAGTTATGAATCAAAGTTGAAAACCCCATTGAAATAAACTGAACCACATTTACCTTAATTTCTCTTGTTGCAATCGACGGTTCCAGCAGCAAGACGTGTCTTCGATTGGAGAGTGGATATTCACCCTGGGACATGTTCAGGTGCGTGATGGCATGTGGCGGTGGTGGGAGGGTATGGGGTGGTGGTTGCTTAGTGGGAGGTCAGGGTGAGGGGGTCGTATCGACGAGGGACTGTTTTGTTTTTTTCAGGTTTTAAGAACAAAATACGTTTAGGGATTGTTTTCTTTATTTCAGCAAGAATGGGGATCGGATGGGGGGGGTGCCACTAGACACCAGGGAATTATAATGTAATTACAGGGAAGGCAATTGGATGGTGAGGGTGCCACTAGACACCAGGGAAATACAACTGTAACCCCTAGGTGGCGCTATCCCAAGGACCACTGCCCCTGCCTGCTTAACTACTAACAGGTTGAGGGGCCTAGGTCCAATGGCGGGTGCCTCCACCCAGAGGTCAGGGTTTGTAGTAGTTAAACTAGCTTGGTCACAGCCCTCTGGGACACTGTAACCCCACTTTCTTCCCACTAGTGGCCCACACAATGCATCAGGAATATCTTCACAATGTACACTTACCCCCAGGACTGGCTCTGTCGACTGGACTCTGGGGACCCCTGTAAAACAAGATGATACAGTGCAAAAGCCACAGTACAATACTTTAACATAAATGAATACCTCAGTCAGTGTAACTTTGCTGAAACAAACAGATCTGATTTATTAAAGGAGTTGTAACAAGGAAGGGGGAAATCAGGTTAATTAGGTTAAACACATTAATAATCACAGTACTGTGCGCATATTCAGAGTCCCAAATTGTCACTTTCACTGGGTACCCAAGATGGGGGGCGGCTAACCAGGATCAGTGCAGCTGGTTTGGGCCCTGTGATGGAAAAAACACTTGCACAATACCCAATTGTAATCCAGAGCCGGATGGCTCAGTTCTTAAAGAAATGAAAAAACAACAATTAGATGACACACTTGCAATTCGATAAACAGATGTCAAGGAGCTACCCTGCTTTTTACTCACAGACTCAATGCTGGGAACTGGATGGAAGACAGATTGTCCTGGATTGCCACGAGGAGCAGAACATGTGAAAAAGGTCCTTGTGACTGGACCCCACAGCAGTTTACAGTATTCGGATGTAGTCCAAATCAAACTGGGGTTTACTTCCAGCTTCATGCACTCAATTCACTGTACAGGGGATTTGAAACACAATTCCCCACAAGTACTACACACATTTATATGTAAAAGGAAAGTACTATACCAGGCAGGCTGCTTCTTGATCCCGACCGCAATTACTGCACAATACCTGGGAGAACATGCAGCAGCTTCAGTTCCTGACAGACTGAGCACGATTCAGCAATTTCTCCAGTCTTCTACAAGATGAGCCTGGTTTCTACTCTTCTCGTGCTTCTTTCTCCTCCTCACAGGTCGGATTCAGTCCCAACCGGCACTCACAAAGGCGGCAGACCGAAACTCAGGGCCTCACACGCGCTTCCCGCACAAAACTATACACCGCAGAAGCACAGAGCTCCTTGTCTCTTCACTGCCAAAACTGATCTAATCTCTCCAGTCCCAGAGCAGTGCATTTCCTTTAGCCCCACATTATTCTGTTGGCTGGTCCGGCTGTCACTCACAATAAACTCCCCCTGTTGGTGGAAAAAGGCGCCAAGGTCAAAACCATTTCCCAGAGTCACTGGCCATACAGTACATAGGTGGCTGGCTCCACAATGACAGTCCAAGTTCTGATTTGCCAGGAGCAGGTTCCATTTTAAAGGTCCCCTCACTGATTGGTCCAGTTCAGCAGTTCAAAACCAGAATGGAGGGCTAGGCAAGAACAGTTCAGACTGCAAAGAAAAGCAGGTTAGACAAACTGTATTTTCATTATTACTCTAAATGATTTCTGGCAAACAGTTACATCTTTGAAAAGTGCTCACTCTGCCCACTTAGCGACGGCAGAAACGGAGTGATTTGGCAGCAGCTCGAGCGGGACTTAAGCAGGGAAACACACAGTCCCCCCATACAAACTAATTATGTCTGCAAGCAGATAGCTCTTAAAGAGACAGTACCAGAGGCTCTAAAAGCACTCACAGATAAACGGCTTAAACGCCAAACACCATTCAGGCTTGGAGCATTCAAGCAAGCTCCTGGAAGACTTTTTGGGAACCCCCATTTGCAGGGGGGGGGTTACACAACTGTAATACAGACACAGCAATTGGAGGGCAGGGGGTGCCACTACACACCAGGGAAATACAATTCTAATATGTGGAGGGCAATTGGAGGGTGGGGGTGCCAATAGATACCAGGGCAATATACTTTAATTACAGGGAGGGAAAATGGGAGGGTGGGAGTTGCCACTAGACACCAGGGAAATACAATTTTAATATGGGGGAGGGCAATTCAATCACTCAATCAATTCTTTATTTAACCAGGTGGGACACCATTGAGATATACTCATTTACAAGGTGGACCTGCATATAGTCACAGTAATACAGTACAGCGATAGAGTTAACAGAGGACTACATTATCAGTCAAAGTACAGATGCAACAACATGAGTTACAGGGCAAGGTAGGCTTGACTATCAAATGGAGAAAAATACAGATACAGTTAAATAACCCTCATACATGTAAGGACATATACAAAATAAGCAATTTACAACATTCACAGCATATACAGAATATGAGAAATAGACAACAATACACAGAATATACTTCATATCAGGATAATTTGCATATAAGAGGCTGAAAGGAGCACCAGAGACAAAGGGAATGCAACTAATGCTGAGCGAACAGCCCATGCAGACGTGCAGCCTAAGGTAGGGGAACGAGAAGTGCATGTCAACAGGATAAAGACAACAGAGCAAGAAGGGCATATCATCAGGATTTATATTGCGGGAGGGGTGTGGCCAAGTACAAGTGCCATTGGCAAAAACAGGTGCAAGTCTCTTTAAATGACTGTAAGAGCAATTTTTTAAAGAGAGGTTGGGGGGGTGCCACTAGACACCAGGGAAATATGAATAGACCAACACGAAACATGCAGAAGCAAGTCACGAAAAACCAACATTGTAAATGACATAACTTTGCAATGGATTAATATTTTTTCACCAAACCAGGGAAAGGCACATCTGTGGGTCAAGCCTTTATACCCTGAAAATGTCAGACCAAAATTCCAATCCATCTAGCCACAAGACGAGGACAAAAAAAAAAAGCTACAGAACACTGCCTAGCCTGACAATGTTCATATCAACGGAATACGAAACAACCAGAAATGAGCCAGGAAAAAGGATTTAAAACCAAAAAAACAACATAGGGGTAATTTTCCCAACATTTAAATGTAGAATTCACCTAATGGGGTCCGGATGACCAATATACCTGTGTCAGTCTCCCCCATGATTCTATTTTTGTGTCTTTTAATTTTTTTTTTTAATAAAAATAGAAAACAAGATGGCAGCATATGAAACAACTCATGAAACACTGCATGACATAGGGTCCCAAACAAAAACTTCATACAGCTATTTTGAAGTGCTGACTGAGCATGCTCAGAACCCAAATTCTTAAAATTTAATAACTTTAGAATGGATTATTATTTTTTCACCAAACTATCAAAAGACACTTCTGTGGGCCACGCACTTTCTATCCTGGAAATTTCAGACTAAAATTCTAAACTGTTTGGGCGCTACGCTATGGCAAAAAAAGAAAAGAACTGCAAAAAAACTGTGATGTTCTGTTGCTTCTTTTTGCTAGCCGCATCTCGGAATTCACACATCTGACCGGAACGAAACTTGGCACATCAAGAGATCTGCCCCATGAGACTGCACATGCATAATTTCATGCAAGTTTGTTGAATGATTGTGAAGTTATTAAAGTGCACAATTTGAGGTTTAACATTACAGTGTCTACTCAACCCTAACTATAGTGGCCGGTGCTATCATGTCACTATAACGTATTCTGTCCTTCCTTTCCTCCTCATCAGTTGAATCCTTTTCTTTGTGATTCTAATTTTTCTCTGTCATTTTATTGTGTTCCGTAGTTGTGTTGCTGTTCCCTACATCCATTTGATTACCTGCCTCCATCTTCTATGTGATGATAGCAGACAAACTAGAAAATCACTGAACACTGCATAATTAAATGGCAAGTTTGCCAACAATAACATGGGCCACTGCCATCTCCACTGCCTGCATCAAGACTGAGAACCCAGGCTTTTAATCCAGCATAAATGCCATTGTCAACCATGCAGAAGATGCCTCCTCCAGCAATCAAGACACCGCCTCCTCCTCCTCTGGCCTGCTTATGTCCTCCCCATCCACAACTAACTTAAGTCGCCTCCACCACCACCTCCACCATATGCATTCAGAGTCTCCAGACTGAGAAACCTGGACTCTTAATCCAGTGTAAATGCCATTGCCAGCCATGCAGATCATGCCTCCTCCAGCAAGCAAGACACCGCCTCCTACTCCTCTGGCCTGCTTTATTTATTTATTTATTTATTTATTTATTTTTATTTATCAAGTCTAGGATTACAAATACCTTTGAGCCAAGGCTCTTTAACAAAGGTTTCATGTCAGAGAAACACAAATTATGGGGAACATCAAGACAGACATTACAACAATGTGGACATTGCAAACAGATTACAGATTAATACAATTCAAGGGTAACATTGTAAGCAAGGCAGCCAGAGGCATCTGTCAGAGAAAACAGACAAGAGATAAGAAGTGCCAGAGTCATAAGGAGAGGGAAGAGGGAAGGGGGGAGGGGGGAGCAGGACTGTAGGTAGGTTGGGGAAGAGGGTTAAAAGTGCAGCATTGGGTATTCCAAGATGTGAGGGTAGAATCCAGTGAGGAGTGGAGGGGGGACCACTAGAGCAGGCAGGGAAGTGGAGAAACAAGGTTAAGTTGGGCAGTCACAAGTTGCTTATGTCCTCCCCATCCACAACTAACTTAAGTCGCCTCCACCACCAGCTCCACCATATGCATTCAGAGTCTCCAGACTGAGAAACCCGGACTCTTAATCCAGTGTAAATGCCATTGCCAGCCATGCAGATCATGCCTCCTCCAGCAAGCAAGACACTGTTTCTTCCTTCTCTGGTCTGCTTGTGTCCTACACATCCACAAAATAACATGGGCCACCACCACCTCCCCTGCTTCCATCCACACTGAGAAACACTGACTCTTAATCTAGCATAAACACCATTGCCAGTAAGACCTCCAGGCAGCCAGCACATCAGAGAAGCAAGACCTAAAATCCAGTAAGGCCTACCTTTATCTGCGTTGATGGTAAGTCACTGTCACTGTTGTTCACACTCCTCATCCTCACTGGTGGTGGTGACTCCAGCCTCACACAGGCGGGGCTTCCACCTTATTGCTTTCAAGATATTAGTATGTGTGTCTTTCTTTCCTTTTGTCTCCTTCTCACTGCAGATTTTACAATTCATAGGGATGACTGTCAAGCCGGTCACAAAGTCAGACAGCTCTCATAGAAACACAGAAACATAGACTTCGATGGCAGATAAGGACCGCTTGGCCCATCTAAAGACCCAGCTCTCAAGGCATAGACTTAAAGGAAAACTACACCCTTATATCATTTAAATTGTATTTGTTTCCATGCCAACAGACAACTCCTTTCCTGTAGCCATTAGGGCTATATGTGTTACCTTTAGTTTGTTTTCACTGCTCATGGTAGCCCCTGTGACTGCCCTGGGGGGGTCTCCATTTCAAGGTTGCTGAAATCTCATTGTCTATGAGAACTGCATTAGCATATGAGAAAGTGATGTCAGATCAACCATTTATATCATGTATCTGTATGCTGAAAGAACAAATATCCTGAAAAAACTCTCTGGAAACATATAAACTGAATGAAGTTTAAAGGGAAAAACCCTGCATTATAACTCAGAGAGTTTGCAAAGCTCACTGAAGGTAAAAGTGGTATTTCATACCTTCTTGCAGCTTGTTTCTTTGAAGGCTAATTAAGCAGGCAGACATACTGGGGAGTTTAAAGATGGATTACACATCATGTTCTTATATGCTAATGCAGCTCTCAGGGACAATGAGATTTAAAACAACCACCAAATGGAGCCTCCCAGGACAGTAAAAGGGCCTAGCATGAAGTTTGAAAACAGACTAAGGCACTTGCATGCATCTCTAACAGCTACACGAAAAGAGTTGTTTGTTGGCATGGAAACAAAATTTAGAAGATATGAGAGTGTAGTTTTCCTTTAATTTGCCTCTTTCAGGGGTGTGGTTAGCTATCAGCCTGAAAGGACGCACTTCCAGAGAGCTCCCTATCTAGTGTCTGCTTTAATTGAATATTTCATCAACTACCTAGCAGATTTTAATTCAGAAATCACTCCTCTGGCTTTCGGGTGTTCCGCTGCTTCTAGGGACACCAGAGTTGCCACAATGGGGCAGAAGAATTCAGAACAAAAACCTAATTTATTTTGTGCCTTGAGGCAGGGCTTCTAGGCTGCCACCTCTGCCTACTACAATGTCTGTGGCTGAAGCATCAATCAGGGAACCTGGCGCAGCCACCTTGGAGACACTGCAAGCTGCATTGTTTAATCTAACTAAGTCTGTCCAGCGCATAGATGAAAAAATGGACAGCTACAACACTCGACTCATTCAGGCAGAACAAAAATTAAGACAGCCTAATTGAAATGGCACAAGAAACTGAGCGGTCTTCATCCCATGCCCAAGCTATGGCTGCTACCTGCGTGAAAGAACAGACCTTGCTGCACTCAAGACTGGAGCACTTAGAGAATTTAACCCGAGCGGCCAATATTCGTATAATTGGGCTACCAGAAGGAGTGGAGAAAGATGACCTATTTCATCATTTGCTGCAATGGCTACAGGAAAACTTGGGGCTGGACTTACACAATCAGATAGTACGGTCCTACAGAGTGAACATTCAGAGGCCGCAATCTGCTGAAGGGGCCAGAACTGTAATGATTATCTTCACATCGGTAATGGTACAAGACCGAATCCTACAGGCAGTGAGAGCAAGATGCAGTATCTCAGTGGAGGGATCTAAAGTCTTATTTTTTCCTGATCTGTCTTATTCTACCCGCATGCAGAGGAAATGTTTTGATGCGATCCAGAGACGCCTACGAGCTATGGACATCCCAAAAAACTTGCTGATGCTGGCTAGACGTCATGTCAGTGCAGGCAGGAAATTGTGTATATATACATATATATTTATATATATATATATATATATATATATATATAGAGGCAAAAAACTCCATTTAATGCATCAGTTAGGGTTGTTCCACAGCAACAAAAGCGAGAAATTCGATGTTAGGTTGAAACCCCTTTGCACCCTCCAGCCCACCCCTAACTGAATCGGGTGACATTGGGCCTATCAGCCCTAAGTGTCACCCCATCACATGTGGAAAGAAGCTGAAGAACAGGAGAATGGGGTGACAGTTAGGACCGATGACCCCAATGCACACCCCGATTCCAGTTGGGGGGGTGGGCTGGAGGGGTGCAAAGGGGGTTTCAACCCTAACATTGAATTTCCTCGCTTTTGTCGCTGTGGAACAACCCTAATTGATGCATTAAACAGAGTTTTTTGCCTCTAATTTCCCTTCTTTTTGAGAATGATAATGAGAAATAGTGAATGTAATGCATTGGCGGGAGCACGGGGGTGATGTCTTGTCACATTGTAACATTGTGCCCGCAAACGCAAATCGTAATGCGCATGGTGATGCAAAGCAAAACAGAAAGAGGAACAGTACTGTAGACAGAAATATTAAAAACAACGGAAACGTAAACGCAAATGAAAACGCAAAGGGTAACGTACATGGTGGCGTAAACGTTGAACGGTAAGTGAAACGGGTACAGAACCGCAAGCAGAAACGGTAATGGTAAGAGTAATGTAAGCGCACAGACTCATTTTCCCCAAAAGCTGTATAGAGAAAGACAGTGAGTAGAAAGAATGTATGCAAAATAATGACTCTCAGAACACAAAAATCAGTAGTTGTAATAGTAAATTGCTTATATCTCAGTAACCGTACGACATAGAAAACAAATTTAAAAGTCATATGTATTATCACTTTCCTGGCTAGTTTTATACGTAGCCCTATAATTTTTCTACAAAAACTCCATATCTCGCACCGTTTTCGAGATACGGGCCCTCAAAGGCGCGACGAATGCCGTAATGTTATCCTATGAGAAAAAAATAGAAGTTCAGACTGCCATAACTTTTGAACAGTATAATATTTTTTCATGAAATCTTCGAAAGGCACATCAGGAACCCCAGCTGCACATTCCCTGAAGATTTCGGGCTGGTTGCACAAACCTTGCAACCTGTAGGCGCGACCGTAGAATTCCAGAAAAAAGCATAAACGCACACGCAGATCATGCTTAATAACTCCGCAGCCATGTATCTGACTAGTACAAAACTTGGCAGATCCCAAGGTGTATGGGTCTTGATTGTGTATTCCAAATTTCAGGCAAATCTGTCAAATGGTTGTAAAGTTATTAAGGTGCAAAATTTTGGGTTTAACATGTAAATGGCTCCTCAACCCTAACAATGGTAGCACTACCGTGCTACCATAATACGGACCCTAAAAAAGCTTCGAAAATGGTTGAGAAGCTAGAAGTTGAACAAGCAGCTCAAGAAAGTGATCCTGACTCCGATTCTGAAGGGGACACTTGAATCTAAGTAAAATGACTCAATTTCCACCTTGTCTAAAGTTATTAAGTAAATTCAGTTATTATTTTAACCAAAAAGGTTTTGTAGCAAGTCTTGACCTCTCTGGGGAATGGTGAGGTAATTATTACCCGAATACATAAGTGTTGTTATTACAAGGTAAGGGACACAAATTTGATAAGCATAGTTTTTTTAGACTTAGAAACATCCGAATACTGTTACGCTAGGGGGAAAGTGTTCCTTTTTATTTTGTTTTGGGCAAAGAAAATGTTCTTGAACAAAAGCAGGGGGGGAACTGAGACCATAAAGTTAATTTGGAGAGATGATTTAGTAATGTAGCATTAAGTTTTCCCCTTGAGTTAGACGCGGAGGGGGCATTTTGGGAGATAAAAAGGAGTGTACTAATTATAGAGTATCTAACAATTATAGGGCATCTTAGCCCTGTCTGTATTTTATATAAGTGAGATATTATACTGAATTTTAATAATTTGCATTGATAGCACATAGCCAAATCGAAGAACTTTGTATTAAGTTAGCTACTGACAGCTGGAATTCCCCCTGCTCTTATACCATTTGTTACAATGGATTATATATCTGCATATCCATTTTATGTTGCTGACTTAATGATGTGCTACATTGTACAGTGAATATTAATGCTATGTAGCTGCATAAAATATATAAATGAAAAGTAAAAAAAAAAAATAATTTGCCTCTTTCTCCACCACCCCTCTCAGTGGCACAGGTGACAGGTATAATAAAACTGGAAGTGGACAACGGGCATATTGTTCAGCCACCATAGCGTCCAGGTGAGGCTAAATAATTTCTCTTTGTTTCTTCACAGGTGACAAGTGCAGTAAGATTGAGAGTGGACAGCCAATATACTATACGGCCACCACAGTGTCTAAGTTAGGTTAGATAATTTCTCTTTTTTTCTTCACAGTGTTGCACACTTGACATGAGATACACCAAACTGAGGTTATAAGTTGTTTATTAGGTTTGCAATTAATAAAAATAAACATTGAAGTACAGACCTTTTCTAGCCTGCTGCTCACACATTGCAAACAGAACTTCACACAACCTTTTCCTACTTGCTAGTGCAACTGATGTACTTTCAAATAGCTGTAACATAATTCAGGTGTAACTCTAATTGGTAATAAATATATAGCATGCTGGCCAGTTCAGGTAAAGTTCCTTAGCACCAATAATGTTTGGGTACAGTCATCGCACATCCCCCTTAGACTTGGTTTAACAATCATGCCCTATTAGTATTACAGATACAGCAGTTCCAAACTACCACTGGGGGCTGTAATGCTGACTAGGCCTCTAAGTTACTTAAGCTTCTAACAAACTGGAAAACTTAACCTTGGCTTCTACACTTGCATCAGTTTGTTACTGAACAGTTCCTATACTTATTCAGTTACTATATAAGTTGCAATCTTACCTGCAATTAATAAAAATAAACTTTGAAATACAGAGCTTTTCTAACCTGCTGCTCACACATTGCAAACAGAACTTCACACATAACCTTTTTCTGCCTGCCAGTGCCACTGCTATACTTCTCCTCTAGTGCCACCTACCGGAGGGAGGCACTGCAGCTCTCTTGCAGGTTTTAGCCTAGTGATTGAACTGATTTAACAACTTTAAGTAACTCGAAAATACAGAGTACATTAATCATTGCTTAACCTGGAAATATTTTATGGGGGGGCTGTTTTCTGCAGCATATCCTACAACAGGTGACAGTTACAGTAAGTCTGGTACTGGAAATGGGCAACAGATACTCTCTTCGGCCACCCACAGTGGCTAATTGAGTAGAGTCTAAATAATTTTCTCTTGTCTTCACAAGTTTCCTGTCCTGCTGCTTCCTCATCCAGCAAGTAAGAATTCTCCTCCTCCGCCTCCTCTGTCTGGGGTGCCTTCATGCCATTTCACAGCATGGTCATCACCAATGTGATTGTAGGTATCCCTTCCAGAAGTTCTATTTTATTTACTTTTTTTAGTTGTTTGTTTCTTTTTCACAGGTGCAACACAAGAGGGAGTGTACTGGAGTCTAAATAATTTCTCTCTTGTATTCACATCACAGGTCTCTTTCCATTCTGTCACAAATGCCTCCTCCAGCAAACGAGCCATTGCCATCTTCTCCACAAGATTATGGATGTGTGATGTGGTCAACATTGCAGCCTCATGCTCAGACCTCTTATAGCTTTTTCACCACTGTATGTGGTCTTATTAAAGTCAACCTGTCTTCTGTATCCAGCAGCAATATTAGTAATCAACATGATGCTGCCTGATTCTCCATTGTAACCACCCCTATCCTTCTATCTGCATACCCACTCATAAGTGGGACTGCCTAAGGAGAATAGGTTGGCATCTGGGTTCATGGTTACAATTGGCTTGGTAAGTAGTGTGGTGCCTCTACCTATGGGGATCCTTATAGCAGAGTACTGCCAGGGTGCTTCCCCCACAGGAAATTAAATACAGCCCCCCCCCCGATAACAGGTAGAACAATATACAGTTCCCACCTCACTTATCACTCTAAGCATGCAAATATTACACTACACAATAATGCAAATAATTCAGCAATTGCAGTAAATTCTACCACTCTACACAAGTATGGTCAGGACTCAACTTGAATATTGTTCTTCCTTTTGTGGACCAATCACAAAAAAAAGGGAAAAAATTAGTGGAGGGGGTCCAAAGGAAAATAACTAAAACAATTAGAGATCTGAGATCCTTACAATATAAATCAAGACTACAAGAAGTGAGTCTTTTTTCTTTACAATATAGACAAATATGAGGAGATTTATGCACGCTATATAAAGCAATTAATGACCAGTGTTTGTTTGAAACTTTAGGTTTGATAAAGAACAACTCTAAGACCGATACACGATCACACAGTTGCAAACTTAGAGGGGTGAACTGTAAAACACAAAAAAGGATTAAAATGGTTTTCACAGAGGGTGGTGATTCAATGGAATGCTCTGCCAAGGAAAATTGTGGAGAGCGTTAATATAGAATCCTTTAAAAAACAGTTAGATAATTATATGGGAAGTAAAAAATATTGTATTTACATTAGAATTATTCCACCTAGTTGGTGACGTGCTTCTTAAGGACATTTTTGCCTCCCGAGCCCGTATCACTCTATGAAACTATGAAAATAGACAAGAGGGTTTATTTTGGGACTAGATAATGAGGTAAGGGACAAGGGAAGCAAAGGGTAATAAAACATTCAACAAAACCTTAGAATAAAAACTGTAAGCAGGCAGAATAGTCAAATACCACAGTATATTACAACCCAGTATTCCCTGTCCCAGCGCCTCTCCCCCCAACTGGTGCACCAGTTAACCCCACAGTCCCTGTGGGAGCTCCCAAATACCTTGTGTGCACACTGAGGTGTTGCAGGCCCATAACTAGTAGACACTGGGTACAGCACTGTTGCAATGGTTGGATGCTGCAGATGCAAAGTACAAACTACACCAGGAGGTGTAGGAATACAGTTTATCCTGGCTGTAACAATTTCTGTGGGTTTAGCTAAGGTAGCACAGGAAGCGCAGATGGAAAGTTAACTAGCTAGCTAGCTGATCAGTTAGAAAAGTATTTGGTTAGGTAAAACCCAGTACTCATGACCTTTTGGTGAATAGGAGATGCAGGAGTTGGAGAACATCTCCCCTTGCAGGCAATTTGGAAGAACAGGAAGAACTGGCATGGATGTAGGCGATGATCCTCTTCGTCCCACAGAGGGACTTGTCTTCACCCACCTCGACAGGTAGCAAGTCACTGTCGTCGCCCCACAAAGGGACTTGTCTTTACCCGCCTTGGTAGTAGGAAGGCTATCATCTTCACCCCACAGAAGGACTTGTCTTCACCCACTTTGGTAGTAGGAAGGCCGTCGTCTTCACCCCACAGAGGGACTTGTCTTCACCCAGCTTGGCAATAGGCAGGCTGTCATCTTCACCCCACAGAGGGACTTGTCTTCGCCCACCTTGTAAGTAGGCCAGCAGTTGAGCAGGCAGGCAGGACCTCAGAGCTTAGGTCCCCCTGGCAGGAATCACAGTCTCTTGTGTCAGGACAGTGTGGCAGTGGATTTTGTTACCTCACCCATGCTCAGATAAACTACTTCTTTCAGCAGTCAGTGATATTTGGATTGACAAATATCACCAGTTCAGTCTAGGTTGAGGTAAATCCCCTTGTCTCTGGGATTTACCAGTCAATTAGAAACAAGTTCAAAAGTCCTTAGTTTGTTTTGGCACAAATGAAATGTTTTTTTGGCTATGACAGCAGCAGGAGCTGTCAAAATCAGTTGTTTCTCCTTCAAAACTTTCACAGAAAAGACCCAGGGTCAAACTGCCAACCCCAGAATGTTTAGTTTGAATCTCAACACCTCATTGGTCCACCTTAGTCTCCAGCTCCATGTCCTGATTGGATGTACTGCAGCTACCAATAGGATTCTACCCTGTCCTCAAGCAGACCTCAGCAAAGATGACTACCCCCAAACAGTGATTGCTCATTTCAGTCCATTATAACTAAAAGTACAACATGTTGACAGCATCTGGCTGCATGGCTAGGACCGTCATGGTTCCTTCTGGTGGTTGCTAGGGCCAGGGAGCACTTTTGGGGGGGCAGGAGCTTCATCAGAAGCTTCGTTTTGTGGGCTCCTCTGGAGGAGCTGTATCTAAAAAGGTCAGTCTGGTGCACTGCATCATGGGACTTGTAGTCCCAGTGGGCACCATGTTGTCCCCTGACTCACGGCCCACTGGAGGCAAGGATTGGATCAGGAGTCACTTCAAATTTATTTATTTATTTATTTTTTTGTTAGTCCTTTTACTCCTACCTTGGCTCCTGGTCTGCCTCGTTCATCTATGCATCCTAGTCATCCAGCCACCATGTGGTACATCCCAGCTCCTAGGGACCCTCGCTTTATACCCCCGTGGGTAACCCCCCGTAGTAGGGTGGCAGAGATCCCCCTACTCTCCTGCCAAGAATGGATCCAGTGTACATTGATGCCCCCTGAGCCGGGCACCCCATAGGTCTGCCATCAAGCCACCACAACTGTTCAACATTTTTCCTTGTTCTTTGGCCTGCATGAGTGGGGGCATGCAATGACGCTAATAGAAGGAGTGCGCATACGTCCGGACATCCTCCTTCCTGGCACCATGCCCCAACTCAGCCCCTGCATTACACAGTGCCAGCACACCACCCCCAGCCTTCACTAGGGGCCAAAAGTGCACCGACAACTGGGATCCCCCCACCCCAGAGAGGGAGAGCAGTCCATCGAATGCTCAATCTCTCTCCTCCTCTGCTAACCCCCAGCAGCCTGAGTCCACACCCGAACCCAGGTCGCTGGCATGGAGTGAGGTGTGGCATCCAGCGCCTCAACCTTCAGCACCACCAGGACAGTAAAGTTATTTATTTTTGTTAATTTGGTTCCCTCAGCCCCATTGCAGTCTGATGGGGTTGGGGAGAGGCTTCCCACAAGTGGCACTTCTGCTGCAGTTCCCATTGGGCGCTTCAGATGCCAGAAGCACTTTGTGGCCTGTCCTTGGTTCCCTGCCCCACTGTGGTACAGTTCAGGGGTGGGGGAGCAACACAAGTGTATGGCTTCTGGCCACTCCTTTCTTCTGGTGCAGGAGCTGCCAAAAGGCAGTCGGTTACACTCCCCGGCCCTGGAAGCAGTCCAGGATTGGGCCAGGGGAGTGAGGAGGCTAAGCGGCAGGCTGTAGGAACTCCCAGGTGGCAGGAGGAGTCCCAGGTAAGCTTCCGACTTGGGAGGGGGGGTTACATTCTTCTCCCACTGAAATCTTTGGTATACTCATCAAGGTCTGAAACAACAAACACTGCAATACAATACATTACATGCCTTCTAATGCACCTGATACCTGACTAACCAACATTAGCACTGCATTTCTTAAAACACAGGGTATGCACTGAGATGATTACTTTCCCACCATGGTTTACATGTACACCTCCCTATTATGACTTGTGGGTAGCACAAGGGGGAAGCAATAGTGGGCTTGGCAGCAGATTAACCCTTGTATGTATCACATTGACAGGGAGAGCAGAAGGGACACCAGGGGCATCACAAGGAGTTTTACTCTATGCTCGACTTCTCTAGCAGAATGGTGGGGTACTACAGGTTTCTCAAAAATGATTTGATCAGGACCATTAAGGGGTTCTGCACACTCAGCCACAGGGTGTTTGAATCTTTCAATGTCCTGGATTGGCTCTATTACAGAAGTCTCAACATTCCCTGCATTTGGAACATAGTTAATGACTGTGGGCCCAGTGTCAGTCAGAATAAAGGGTTCTGCAGCCAGATTCAATGGCCTAGAATGACTTGCATTACTCCCTTCAGGTGCTGAAAGTGAACAGTCCATGGGATGTGGTGCAGGCCAATAGTGACGTGGTATCGGACAAACATAAGGTTCTTCATCCTTGGAACTACTGTTGAGCACATCAGACTGTGCCACTGGGGTGGGAGGGCAACAGGTACTGGTGGTTGAACTTGACTGTGTCTTTTATGCCTTGCCTCATTTCTAGTGACCGGTCTCCATGGAGGTGAGAGAGATACTGAATAACTTCTGACAATAGTTGACCAATTGACAAGAGGTGGTTTTGATGCAGCTTTTAACCACCAAGTTTCCTCTTTCCATTCTTAATCCGGTATACTGGCAAATTTGGAAGCTGTTCCACAATTACATATGGATTACATAAGCATCAGATTACCATCAGTCCTCTATCTTGTGTTTGCCAGGGAGCCCCAAGTTTTGAATTAATACTCCGGGGTGAAGAGCTTGTTCTTGGACTCTCTTGTCATATCTGTTTTTGTTTGCTAGGCTGGACTTTGCAGCTGCTTCTTGTACCACCCGGTAGGCTTTTGTTAGTTGTGCCTGCAGCCTCCTGGCATACTCCAAGTGTGTCTCTGATAGGGCGCCATCTGCAGACACTCAAAAATATAAGTCCACTGGAAGCCTGGCTTCTCTCCTAAACATTAGGAAATAGGATGAGAAATAGGGTGAGAACCCCGTTGAGTCATTTTAGTATAGTTGTAGGCGTGGACTAGGAAAGGTACTTGCTGGCTCCAGTATGGCTTTCTGTTAGGATCCAATGTTCCCAGCATATTAAGCAGAGTTCTAGTGAATCTCTCTGGCTGAGGGTCACCTTGAGGGTGGTATGGAGTAGTACAAGACTTCTTGATACCCATATTGCTTGTGAGTTCTTTAATAAGGTGACTATCAAAGTCCCTCCCTTGATCAGAGTGCAGGTGTTTGGGTAGTACATAGTGCACAAAATATTTTTCACACAATACCTTAGCCACAGTGGTTGCTTTCTGGTCTGTTGTGGGAAAACCTGTGCATAGCGGGTGTTGTGGTCAGTTACTACTTGAATCTTACTGATCCCCTTCCAATCTTCTAATATCTTATCATATCAATTAATTAACCAGATTCAGGTTGGACCCATGCAACAACAGGATTTCATCATCCAAAGGATAAATATATAGAAACATACTGCAGAAACACAGAAAATTATGGCAGAAAAAAGGTCAAGGGTCCATCTAATCTGCCCATACTTCCCTATCTGTCCTGAAATCTACTATCCTTACGGGGTTCTATCCCTCCATGACCATCCTCTTGCTCTCCTCCCTACTGTTACTGACCTGAGTAACCACCAAATCCTTCACTCTGTCTCAACCATGCTTAAACCATTTACGGTCTTGTGCCCACCACACCTGCTGGCTGAATGTTGTGTGGCCCCACCACCCTTTCTATAAAACAGAACTTCCACACATCCTTCTTAAACTTTTCTCCCAGGAGTTCCCACTTGTAACCTCGGTTTCTTGAATCTTTACTCCTGCTAAATAGTTCCCTGCAGTTCACCTTGCTTTTCCCTTCAGGAACTTGAAGATCTCTAGCATATACCACCTCTCTCACCTGGTCTCCTACAATACATGTTCAGTGCCTTGAGATGATCCTTTTAAGATCTGCACTGTTTGGCTGGAATCAACCCGATCACCCTGTGTTCTGCCATCTCCTGCCTGTCCCTCTCCTTCCTTAGGTGAGGGTTCCAGCAATGAGTACAGTATTCCAGGTCTGGCCTCACCAGTGACCTATATAGAAGGAAAAAAAACTTGTTTCTGTATTTGTCCTTGTACAACAAGATGCACAAAGTAGGTGATTTGATACTGTACCTTTTATTTGACCAACAGACAGAAAATCCTTACGCTTTCGAAGCTACGTGGTTCTTCAGCAGGAATAGCAGGTCTGAAAAGAGCTCTCTTTTAAGTACCCAGAACAATATTAGGAAGAAAAAAAACATTTTACACATGACTGTGACAGATTAGAGGAGTAATTAGATAAGAAACACAACTAAACATAGATAAGAAAACATCCTTGAAACTGTAGTCGTGTGTAGATCAAATGTCACAGAATGGAATGTTTTATAGTTGTAGAAGGTTTATAAATTATGTAATGTTAAATGTTTTACTAAAGAGAAGCTGGAGACTGTGTGTGTGTGTGTGTGTGTGTGTGTGTGTGTGTGTGGGCGCAAGTGCCTGTGTGTGCGCTAAGCACTTGAAACAGCAGTTCTGCGTGTGTGAATCTAAAGCCCATGAAATCACCACGTGCCTGTTAAAATCAAAGCTATAAATACGCATACTCATATAGGTTAGATAGAGTCATTTTATATATAAACTTATTAGAAATATGTAAAATAATATCTGTCCTTATGTTGTACCTGAAACAAGAAAGAAGCAGGAGCACTTTAAATAGTGTAATGGGACATGAAAGTAATGTTCACACTCATACCATCATCAACCGTATTCAGAATAAAAATAAGTTTGACTTCAAACACTCATCTCTGTTGTGTATTTTTGAAATATCCTTTGAGAACCAGGACATAGAGGTCAGAGATGGAGTGATAGGACTGAAAGAAATATTGTCCCACTGGTTTCTCAGTCATCTTCATTTTAATATTATGTCTGTGTGAGTTCATTCAAGTTCGAAGAGGTTATCCAGTCTCCCCCACATAACCTGTTTGTGAAGATTTCTTGCACTGAATGTAATAAACAACATTCTGAGATGCACATGTGTAATTCCCCTGTATTCTGAATTGAATTGTTTGTTTTGGGGTTGTTGCTAAAGTTTGAAGTGGAAATGTGCTCACATGTCTTACATCTAGAACAACAGTTCTCAAACTTTGTCATAGTGAGCCTCCTCTAAGCCATGAAAAAGATCTTGAGCCTCCCCTAAAATACCGAAATATTTTTGGGCCTCCCCATAGAAAAATAGCCTACTTTTCACAGTACATCAGGAATAAATTGAAACCTCTTTGCATAGATTGCTCTCATGTTATTAAGCTTATTATACCCCCCCAAACAGGACAACCTGCTTGCTCCAATATTTTGACTCTTGAACCATTGTTACCCCTTACTGCCATACCTTCATGGGTCAGACTGCTTTTTCTGTTGCCCATCTAACTGGAATAACCTTCCTGCTGACTTCTGCCTCTCCCCCTGCTCTTAAGCAACTTCTCAGGGATCATTTTGCTCCCTTCTGCTCGTATTTCTAGTACCTGTATGGTTAACTGTTGTATTTGGACAGTTCTGTTGCCAGTCTAATTGATCAATTGTTCCTCACGTTGTCAGTTTATTGTTCTTAATTTGCACTTTCATTCATTTCGTATTGCTTGAGTGTTTTTCAGTTACATTTTGAATTGTATTTTCTCACTACCCTTGCCTGGGTACACCTGAAATAAGCCATGGCTCAGTGTACAGTACCTTCCCTGGTCACCGACATGTGAATAAATACAAAAATTCACCTATTATCCTCTTTCAGTTTTATCTCACAGCATGGGGCACTATAGGTGCAGGTTTATGAGTTTGGAAGTACTTTTAAGAGGTGGAGGTTCTTTTGGAAAGTGGAGACCATTAAATGGTATGGTTCAATTTGGCCACTAGAACTAAATCATCCCATTCCATGGCAAACATATAGGACTTCAGAAGAGCTGACTTTGATAAGATGGCCAACAGAGTTAAGCTAGCCCTGGCAAGATGAAATTCAGATGGGGGCACAGGCAAAGTGGGCAAGCATTAAGGATGCAATACTTGAAATAACATCCCATTGTGTTAGGGTAAAAAGCAAGAGCAAAGGAAGGAGAAAACCACTTTGGTTCTCAAAAATAGTAGCAGAAAAGGTCACAGCCAAAAGGTTGGCCTTCAGGAAATATAAGGGAACGCAGTGGGATGAAGATAGGGAGGCATACCAAACTTCCCTAAGAGAAGTAGGAAAGGCAGTAAGGCATGCAAAGGCCCAAACTGAGGAAACACTAGCATGAACAGTTAAAGAAGGGGACAAGACTTTCTATAGATACATTAGTGAAAGGAGAAAGTCCAGAGTGGGTATTGCTAAGATCAAAGGGGATAAGGGGGAGTGTATGAAGGAGGACCAAGAAAAAGCATCTATCCTAAATAGATACTTCTGCTCAGTATTTACTGAGGAGAAGGTAGGGCATGGCCCACAGCTCAGCACCATGGACACAGGGGGAGGGAGGTGTGCACAAGTCCTTTCACAAAAGAAAGGGTCCTACAAGAACTTGCTAAACTCAGAGTGGGCAAGGCAATGGGACCTGATGGCATACATCCCAGGGTGCTTAAGGAGCTAAGGGTGGAACTAGCAGAGCAATTAGCAGAACTGTTTAGTGAGTCTCTGAGCACAGGAGAGGTCCCAGAAGACTGCAGGAGGGCTCACGTGATCCCGCTCCACAAGAATAACAGCAGGGAGGAGGCAGGGAACTACAGACCAGTCAGTCTTACCTCAGTAGTGGGCAAGATTATAGAAGCATTCCTTAAGGAAAGGATAGTGCAACACCTAGAATCCATAGAAGCACAGTATCCAAGACATCATGAGTTTTCAACAGGAAAGTCCTGTCAAACTAATCTCATAGATTTCTTTGACTGGCTAACCAGAGTAGTGGACCAAGGGGGTGCAGTTGATGTTGCCTACCATGACTTCAGCAAAACCTTCAATACTGTTCCACATAGAAGATTGATTAATAAGCTGGGAGGCTTGGGGTGGGTCAGAGGTTGGTCAACTGGGTGGCAAACTGGTTGATGGGCAGAAAACAGAGAGTGGTGGTAAATAGTATACAGTCAGAAGAGATGCAAGTCACAAGTGGGGTACCTCAGGGATCAGTCCTGGGGTCAGCCCTCTTCAATATCTTTATCAGTGATATTGCAGATGGACTGGAGGGTAAGGTTTGCCTGTTTGCAGATGACACCAAGATCTGCAACAGAGTAGATGATCCAGATTGGGGGGGGGTAGAGAATAAGAAGAGATCTGGAAAAACTGGAAAAATGGTCAAAAGAGTGGCAACTGGAGTTTAACACAAAGAAGTGCAAGATCATGCACGTAGGAAAGAGAAACCCTGAAGCTACCTATAAGCTGGGAGGGGAGTTGCTGGCAATCACAAGAGAAGAAAGAGACTTGGGCATCGTCATCACCGATGATCTGAAATCATCCAAGCAGACCACTAGAGCAGTATGTAAGGCTAGAGGGATGTTGGGGTGTATTAGTAGGGGTATCACAAGTCATAAGAGTATCCCTCTTTACAAGACACTGGTTAGGCCCCATCTGGAGTACTGTGTGCAGTACTGGAGGCCACACCTGCACAAGGACATTAACAAAATGGAGACAGTCCAGAGAAGGGCAACCAGAATGGTGCAGGGACTGCATCAGAAAACATATGAGGACCGGTTAACAGAGCTCAATATGTATACCCTAGAGTAAAGAAGGGAGAGAGGTGATATAATCAAAACATTCAAACATCGTAAGGGCATTAACAAGGTGAAAGAGTCTAACACATTTCAATATAAGAAAAATAGCAGCACAAGAGGACACAGCATGAGATTAGAGGGAGGCCAATTAAGAGATAATGTAAGGAAGTTCTTTTTCACAGAAAGGGTGGTGGATGCATGGAATGGCCTACCTCAGGAAGTGGTGGATAAGAATACAATGCAGGGCTTCAAACAGGCATGGGATAGGCATAAGTGAGCAATACAGATGAGTATGAATAATCAATCAATCAATTGTTATTTATCCAGGTGAAACAAAATTGAGACAGCTCATTTACAATGTGGACCTGGGTCAGGTGCAGGTATGTAACATACAAGAAATTAGGGGAACATAAGATACAAGGCACAATAAGTACAATCTTACAGATAGGTTATAGTTATGAATAGATAGGCCATTGACAGAGTAAAGGCCTATGGCACATTCATAAGGTAGAAAAAATGGGAAGACTGGATGAGCCTTGCATTCCTTATCTGCCATCAACTTCTATGTTTCTAAAGTATTTCTGAGTCTGTTTAAAATGATAAAATCAAATATTTTTGTATTTATATATGAATAAGTGTTGATTTGACTGCACAACATTTGTGACTCATATTGCCATTGTTTGGAAAGTAAATGCAGGGCTGTTTTGGGGATTGTTTTTATACATTTAAATGAAAGTCATTTATTGAGTGTATATTTTAACCAGGCTCATTAATATAATTTTTTTTTAATTCTAGATTATAGCCAGTACTCCCTGAAGTAGAGGTTTTCTTGAAATGTTGGTGTGATGAAAACCCCCCTCACTGGGGACTTCAAGTTCACTGCCACCACCGGGTATTTACCAATAGGAACCAGGAAACCTGTTTTTACCTCTTCTGTTGCTCAAAATAAAGAAGATAAACACAATAACTGTGGGTAGAGTGCCCCTTCAGAGATGGACTACAAACAGAGGAACGAAACAGACTTACAATAGAAATTGAAAATGTCAAGGATGAATACAAATCCAGGGTACAGTTACAAGAGTTTACAAGTACATTAGAAAAAATTAAAAAAAGATTTAGATGAGTATGAAGAGTTTATTAAACAACAAAAAATACGTAAATTCAAAAGAGATATTATAGATTATAGAGATAACAAAGTGTACAGCTGGTTTATGAAACAGAAACCCTATGGGAGCAACCAACACCAACAAGGAAGATCAGACTATTATACCAATTCAGATAGTGGGGACAGTTATATAGTCAATTCCTATGATAGGATAGGTAGGAAGGAAAATAGGGAAACTTTTTTAGAAAGAGAGCATACACAACAGGTAGAGGAAGGACAGAAAGCCCAGCAAGAACAGGTGGAACCAAGGAAATATGATTTAAGAGACAGAGGATGGCAGAACATAGATCAGTACAGACAACCTTACGGAAATCAAACAAGGGGAGGTGGAAGAGGTGGAAGAGGGGGAAGAAGAGGCAGCAGAGGAAATCCTTCTTACAACAGCAGAGGGAAACAGAGGACTTAATACCAGTATTTAATCTTAGTAATAGGAATGTCACAGATATAGAAAATCGGTATTGAGTAAGAGATTGTCTTTTTCACCAACCACTGGAATTGATCCTTTTCAATTAGAGATAGATTTGAAAAAATTTTATAGAAAACTGAGATTAGCAGACTGGTTCTAAGATAAACCTGAGGAACCTTTAACAAGAAAACAAGAACTTAAAAAAAATTAGGAATTAAATCAGAATTTACTCCCCCAAAAGGAAATGAGTTGGTAGAAGCATATATTAAGATTGTTGAAAAAGACATTAAGGAATTACTAGAGAAAGAACCCAAGTTTCCAAAATAGAATCATATGTCAAAGAAAGAAAGACAGGCACTAAAGGAGTTGCAGGAGGATGAGTCCATAGTTATCAAATCAGCAGATAAGGGAGGTGGTATAGTTCTATGGGATATTGGGGATTATAAGGCAGAGTGTTATAAGCAATTAAAGAACAATATGAATTACATCAGGTTGGATTATGATCCTACAGATGAAATCAAAGCAGACATAAAAGAATATTTGGAAAGGTCTGTAGAATTAGGTTGGTGTACAGATACTGAGATAGAAATGTTAAGAAAAATCCTAGAATACCAAAATTTTATATTTTACCTAAAATACATACAAGTTTAAAAAATCCACCTGGTCAACCCACAGTATCAGGTTTGGAATCTTTACTGGAACCCTTATCCAAATATATAGATTTTCATATACAACAACTAGTAAGAAAAATGGATACTTATATCAAGGATACTAGCCATGCCATAGGGATAATACAAGAGGTAAACACTAGTAACATTGATATAGCTGATATTTGGTTGGTATCTCTTGATGTGAAGGATCTTTACACAAGCATACAACATGAGGAAGGATTGGCATCTTTAAGAATAGCATTTAGGGGAAGAGAGCATATATTTCCTAATACAGATTTTTTTAATAGGTATGGCAGAATTAGTCCTATTGAAAAACTATTTTGGATTTGAAGATGAGTTTTATTTACAGGTTCAGGGTACAGCAATGGGGAGTACAATGGCCCCATCGTATGCCAATCTCTTCATGTGGCATTTTGAGAAAACACATATATTAAATGCAAACAATAATTCATTTAGAAGCAATATTATCATATGGAAATGCTTTATAGATGACATATTGTTGTGGAATGGGACTTAAAGTGAATTAGAATCTTTCATTAGATATGTTAATAGTAGAGAAGAAAATTTGAATTTTTCAGTAGAAAATGATAAAGAAAAAATATCATTCTCGGATTTACAAATTTTTAAGAAGAGAGGTAAATTAGGGACTAGGTTATATCACAAGGAAACAGATCATAATACTTTACTGCATTTTCAGAGTTATCATGATCCAAAATTAAAACTGTTCAACACCTACGTATCTGACATAAGGACAGGAATCAGGAGTGAGATGAGTCTCTTTGCAGATGACTCAAAACTGGGAGCGGTGGTGGATGGGGAGGAGGGGAGGGTGGCCCTACAGGGGGACCTGGAGGCTCTGGAAAGATGGTCTAGAAAGTGGAAGCTGAGGTTCAATGCAGGGAAATACAAGGTACTCCACCTGGGGGCCAGAAACCCAGGTCAAGTGTACACCCTGGGGGGGGGGAATGCTGCAAGTCTCGATGGTTGAGAGGGACCTGGGGGTGGTGGTGGATGTCAAGATGAACAACTTGGAGACTTGTAGGAGGGCAGCAGCCAAGGCCAACAGGATGCTGGGATGCATCGCTAGGGGGATCACCTCCAGAAGGAGGGAAGTGATACTCCCTCTGTATAACTGCTTGGTGAGGCCACACCTTGAGTACTCGTGCAGTTTTGGAGGCCACACTTAAAGCGGGACATTAACCTTCTGGAGAGGGTCCAGAGGAGGGCAACCAAAAATGATTTGGGGCTTGGGGACAGGACCATGAGGAGAGGCTCAAGAGCTAAATATGTACACATTGGAAGAGAGAAGGGACTGGGGGACATGATAGAGGTCTTAGGTACATGAAGAGGGTAAATAGGGAGGAACAGTCAGGTGCTTTGAAGGAAGGAGGAAGGGCCACTAGAGGCATGGCTGGAAGCTGGAGGGGGAAGATTCAGGGAGAAAGGAGGAGGTGCTACTTCACTGAGAGGGTGGTGGAGCCATGGAATGCACTGCCTAGGGGGCTGGTGGAGGCAGAGACAGTGGAGGAGTTCAAGAGGGGTTGGGACAGGTACAGGGGAAGGGTTCTGGAAGCAAAATCCAATGCAGCAAGAATATCCGGAACTGGGAAAGGAGAAGCCAGAGAAGGCGAGGGGGACAGCAAGGTCAGCACCCAGGTTGGGGACTGACCAAACGAGCAGACACGAAAGACCGTTAGGCCTATTCTGCTGGCATTTTAGTATGTTAGTATGTATGTTAGTAAAATCACAGTTAATCAGGGCCAGGAGAAATAACACCACTGATGAAGATTTTTTTAGAGAAACAGAGGTCATGAGGGACAAATTTGTGCAAAGAGGTTATCATCATGGAGAGGTCGAGGAGGTAATCACAGAGGTGTCATTAATTACTCGAGATTCTTTATTACAACAGAAGGAAAAGAAGAAAATGGAAAATAGAATAGTTTTCTCAACACTCTACAGTCATTTGAGTAAAAAAATAAAGAACACATTAATAAATAATTGGCATATACTCCAGGCAGATGGTAGTCCAAATAAAAGATTTGCAGATATACCGCTAGTTACATCCAAGAAAAACAAAACACTGAAAGACAAATTAGTGCACACGCAACACAGGAAATATGAGGAGAATCTTGTCCAGTGGAGACAATTACTTTTAGGACAATTAAAGGATGGTAATTACCCATGTGGGCAATGTTGCCACTGTAACAATACATCTAAGAAAATATGTTTTGAACATCCTTTTACTAACAAGAAATATATAATTCAACAACATATAACGTGCAAGTCACATCATGTAATTTATATAATCCAATGTCCATGTGACAAACTCTATGTTGGGAAGATGACAAGAGAACTTAGAACAAGAATCGGGGAACACAAAAGTGACATCAGGATGAGAGACGAGAAGTCATCAGTGGCAAAACATTTTAACCATGAAGGACATACACCAGCATCACTGAGATTTTGGGGACTTGAGAAAGTTTTGGAACCTCAAGGAAACAGAAATTCATGGGACACTTTGTTATTAAAGAGAGAAGTGTATTGGATATACACAATGGACAGTGTTAACCCAAGGATTGGTATGAACGAATCATGCAATTGGAACCTGTATTGGAACTAGGCGGGTCTGGGACACACAGGACCTAAGGTGGTAGACAGGGGAGGCATGTTTCAGGGGAAGGGCGAGTGAGGCAGGGGTGGACGTTTGGATTATGTTGTTGATGAAATTGCCCATGGTGTAGATCCAGAGTTTATCGGGGGGAGCCATTCCAGTCGGGAGTAGAGCTCACATCGGTGGGTGAGACGGGGGGCCGTGAGCGCAAAGCGGCATATGTTGTTGTACATGGTATCCCACTTGGCTAGGCATGAGGAGGGGGCAGAGGCAAAGGCAACAAGACCATAGGAGAGGGTGGGCAGTAGTACCCCCCTAGCTAAGGCCAGCCAGGCAGTGGGGGTGAGGCAGTCCTTAGCCCTATAAGCAAGGCCAAGTTTGCCATTTGTGGCATTGCAAATGTTCCTGATGTGCCCAGAGAGGTCCAGCTGGGGGTCAAGGGTGACTCCAAGGTACTTAGCAGAGTCAGTTGTTGGCAGGAGGGAGTCACAGGTACCAAGGATTTTAAGGGGCGTCATGCAGGAGGAGATTTTAACCGCAGTGCCGAATAACATTGCCTGGGTTTTCTTAAGGTTGACTACAAGTTTGTGCCCTTCCAGCCATTCTCTGATGCGGGAGAAGTCAGAGTTGAGTTGGGCACTGATGTTGGTAACATTGTGGGGGCTGGCTAATAAGACGAGGTCATCCGCATACATAGTAAGGTGCCCTTCAGTAGCAATGGAGGGTAAGCCATTGACAAACAGAGAGAAAAGGATCAGTCCAAGGACAGATCCTTGTGGTACCCCACTGTATATGGGCAGGAGGGCCGAGAGGGTACGGTTGAAGCAGGTGAGTTGCTTTCTGTCCCCAAGGTAGCTGGAGAACCAGTCGAGGGAACAGCGGGAGAAGCTGAGGGTGTGGAGTGTGCCGAGGAGGAGGAGATGAGCTACACGGTCGAAGGCTTTGGACAGGTCCACAAATATGGTCCCCGTGAGCTTTCCCTGATCGGTTGCAGTTCTGATTCTTGTTGTGACTTCGGCAAGTGCCGTTGAGGTGCTGTGGTTTTTACAGAAGCTATGCTGACATGGGGAAAGGACATTATATTCCTGGATGTAGTGGAGAAGCTGCGACACAATTGCTTTTTCCAGCAGTTTGCATGCAGCTGAGAGTATGGCGATAGGACGATAATTGTTAATGTCCTTAGGGTCACCATTATTCAGCACGGGGACAACCCTGGCAATTTTCCATAAGTCAGGGATGATCCCTGTTATGAGCAAGGTGTTGAATACATGGGCGAGTGGTCTGGCAATGTGAGGAACCCCCAGGCTGAGAAGCCTGGGTTCAAGGCCATCATGACCCGCCCACGCGTGGTGGGAGAAACCGACAAGGAGAGCCTGGGTCTCTCTCACAGTGATCTTCTTGAGGTAGAAGGGTGGGCAGGGATACTGGGGGCTGGAGCCGAGGACTGGGGCAGCTGGCAATGGAAGGGGGGCGGACGGCAGGTCCGTGAAGAGGCGGTTAAAGGAGGAGGCAATGGTTAGGGAGTTATTGCAGTTTGCCTCACCAATTGTCATGTCAGTAACTTGAGTTTTGATCAAGCCACTGACTAGATTTTTTATGTTCACCCAGAAATGTCTGGGGTCACGTGCGGTGGCAATCAGTGCTGAACTACAGTATTGGCTTTTCGCAGTGTGTATAGCCCTCTTGCAGGAGTTTCTAAGCTGACGGTACTCCTGGAGGTCCATTTGGTTGCGTGACGCCCTATATTTTGTCCAGGCCTTATCCCGCCACTTCATGAGAGATAGGAGCTTGCTGTGAAGCCATTTGGTGACCGAGCCTCTGACACACCTCTTGGATAGTGGAGCATGCCTGTTCTGGAGTGGTGCAAATGCTGCAAGGAAGAGGTCAAGGGCTGCAACGGGGTAGTGCTTAGCCATGACGTGGTTCCAGGACACACCCTGCAGGTCTTTGATGTAGGTGGGGATCGAGAATTTCGAGTAGTCCCTCATAATTACCACTCTGCAGGGGACCCTGGGCGGGTTTGAGCCCCAAATGCAGTAAACCGGAGAGTGGTCCGAGATGGAGTCAGGAAGGAGTCCTGACTTAACAGTTTTGTCCAGACAGTTGCACAGGATCCAGTCAATGAGTGACCCCTTGTCCCCACAATTGGAGAGCCGGGTGAGTTCCGCAATGACCTGACTGAGGGAGAGGCCAGAGAGAAATGGTTCATACAACGTGGCGTGGGGTCCCAACCAGTTAAGGTTAAGGTCACCAAGTAGGAGAAGCTCGCTGGAGCCCACCTTCTCCTGGAGTAACTCCAGTAGTGATGACAATCCCTGCAGACCCCCCCTTGGGAGGGTTATATGCACACACTATGTGCACCTTCTTGGTGTTACCAAGGAGAAGGAGTGAGTGGAGAAACTCACAGTGTGAGGTTCCAAGGATTTGGTGCGACACAATGGAAATGTTTAGGTGTACCTTATGGTGTATAAGTATACCCCACCTCTTTTGTTACCAGCCCTGTCGAGTCTTGCCATGCCATAGCCCAGGAGAGAGCAAGCCGAATCAGGGGTGCGGGGTTTGAGCCACGTTTCAGTAATGCACAGGACATCAGGTTTGTAGTAGGCAGCCCAAGCAGTTAGCTCCACAAGATTCTGGAGTAGGCTACGGATGTTCAGGTGGGCTATTTTTAACCCCTTAGCCCCTTCCCAGGAGGGGGGGCAGTGGGGGGCAGTAGGGGGCTGGGTTCGACGAGGGACCTAGGCTGCTGGCGGATGGGCCAGCCTGAGGGGGGGGCCATGCTTCAGAGGGTAGGCTGCCCTAACACAGCGGGTTCCAGTATAGATTGGCAGGTGGGGTGTGGAAAGAGGGATGGAGGTGAGTGAGAGCGAAACAAGAGTGGGTCTTGGGGCTGGGTAGCAAGAGACTGAGGGTTTAGAGCAACAGGAGTAGGAGTCAGAGGGTGGAGAAATCGACTACTGGAACAGCAGGAAGGTGGAGGAATCCCCTATGGGAACAGCAGGAGAGTGCAGCTGTGAGAACTATTTGTGTAGTGTAGAGACTACCGCAGGAAATAGTGGAAAAACCCCTAGTGGCAGAATGGTATAGCCCGCTGATGGAGAAGTGGGCTGATATGTTATTTCAGTTCCACATCATCACCAGCTATTTATAAAAGGGAGAGCTGACCAAGGGTGGTGGTGGGGGCGGTGGGAGCTGAATGCGTAGCGTTCGGCAGGGTTAGACCTGCGGCGATGAGAATAGCAGCAGCAGCCCCCCTTGAGTGATTGCAGGTAGGATGCTAGCTTGTCCTTAAATGTCCGTTCTGAGTTCCAAGGGTGCAGAAAGGAGGCTTGACTGAATTTCTGAATAGCACGTTTCAAAAGTGAGCGTTTCAAAAATGGCACCAAACGGTGAATTTTTACCTTGCAAAATGTTCCGCGGGGGTCCTGGCTCGTGTGGGGGAGGGCAGCGGGAAGCCCTCGCGACCTCCGCTCCTCGGGCATCCAGGGGGGTCCGGGAGATCTGTGGAAGGACAGAGGAGAAACTGGTGAGTTATAAAGGCCGGGGGGGGAGGGGGGACAGAACAAAAGAACCTGGGGACCGGATCAGTGATTTGGCTGAACACACACCACGCACCACAAGTAGCAATCAGTTAAAACAGTAAGCTTTTCAAAGCACCACGAGTAGCAATCAGTTAATACAGTAAGCTTTTAAATGCGAATATAAAATCCTCCTAACATTGTGCTGAGTAGCAATCAGTTAATACAGTAAGCTTTTAAATGTGAATATAAAATCCTCCTAACATTGTGCTCAGATGCTGCTCAGTAGTACATTGCACTGGTTGCAGTCGCTTCAGGCAGGGTCTAAGAACTAAAGCTCATTGCAATTAAATCAGCTACACACAGAGACTACTTTAGGGACAGTGCACAGCATATTGCAGTGCAAAATAGAAGATGCCCAGAGAAAACAAACAGATTACTAGACCTTTGAAGTGGTGTGGAGAGACAAACAGGTTAGAGCCACCAATATAGGACACAAAGGGAACAGGTACTTGGGAGTCTTAAGGTAACCGCTGTTCCAGTGCAGAGTGCAGTGCTGGTGAAGGAAAAGTTTGTTGTTCAATGCACTATCTCCACACCTGCGCCGACAAGAATAGCAGCGGCAGCCCCTTGAGTGATTGCAGGTAGGAGGCTAGCTTGTCCTTAAAGGTCCATTCTGAGTTCCGAGCGTGCAGAAAGGAGGCTTGAATGAATTTCTGAATAGCACGTTTCAAAAGTGAGCGTTTCAAAAATGGCACCAAACGGTGAATTTTTACCTTGGAAAATGTTCTGCTGGGGTCCTGGCTCGTGTGGGGGAGGGCAGCGGGAAGCCCTCATGACCTCTGCTCCTCGGGGGTCCGGGGAGTCCGGGAGATCTGTTTTCCTTGGTCACAGGGTTGCAGGATGGATGCCGAGGTCCTGCCACCAGCAGGTAGCAGTGCCAGGGCCACTCAGCTGTAGTATAGAGCCTGGTTTGGGCTTGTGTCTGCTTTCCTTGGTCACAGGGTGGCGGGCTGGATGCAGAGGTCCTGCTGCCAGCAGGTAGCAGCACCAGGGCCACTCAGCTGAAGTGGAGAGCCTGGTTTGGGCTTGTGTCTGCTTTCCTTGGTCGGGGGTGGTGGGCAGGATGCAGAGGTCTTGCCGCCAGCAGGTAGCAGCGCCAGGGCCACTCAGCTGAAGTGGAGAGCCTGGTTTGGGCTTGTGTCCCCAGGATTGGTTCAATCAGCTTGACTCTGGGCACCCCCTTCTTTCATTGGTCAGGGGGTGCAGAGGTCCTGCCGCCAGCAGGTAGCAGCGCCCGGGCCACTCACCTGAAGTGGAGAGCCTGGATTGGGCTTGTGTCTGCTTTCCTTGGTCACGGGGTGGCGGGCTGGATGCAGAGGCCCTGCCGCCAGCAGGTAGCAGCACCAATTGCTTTTCTCATAAATTCACCTAAATTTATGTATGTTGTGGTGTTTTGGTTATTTGGTCCACCACTAAAAGACACCTTACCTTCTCTGTGGTCTGCCAGACCCTTCGATTGCTGCTAGTGCTGCTGGTGAAGACCCATCTTTTGACCGTGCGAATAACTAGATGGGTGCATAAAATAATAAGGCAGATTTATTCTGTGCTGCAGATGTTCTCTTCATGAGGACAAGCCCCAGACTGACAAACTCTGACTGACAGACATACATGGCACTACCGGGCAGTGCAACAAATTGTTACATGAAAGTTCTAAGTGCTTTTAAAGGGGAGGCAGCTTAACATTAAGCCCCATGCTTAATGTGTGCTTCACATCACCGCCAGAACAGTGAATGTGAGCACTACTCAATCAAGCAATAAATCTGTAACAGTTTCTAAGAAATATTTAAAGTAAATTTTAAGGCAAAAACACATTTTCATGCATTACAAGGCATTACATTGACAAACAGAACTACACTGCAGGGAAGGGGGGGAGGAAATAACCTGGACTACACTGGGGACCAGTCAGAGTAGCACCAGAGAGGGGGAGAACATAATAGTACATAATGCCACAAGCGCTGACGTGTGGGGGAAGGAAAAGAGAAGAAATGGAAGGGTAGCAGCAGGAGAATACCCAAAATGCAGACCAAACTTTTATTAACAGTGGCATAACAGTAACAAACAGGTGGACTGTCAATGTAAAGACATTCCTAAGAGGAAAAAGCGTTAATGCAGGTAAATAGTACCATAGAAACAGTTGCATTAGATAGGTACAAGAACATATTTACTGCAAAACAGTTAAACTAGAAAATGAATTGGTCCCAAAACACACACTCAGTCCGGTAACAAAATTTCAAGACCTCCGTCGACTTTTCCGGTCAGTGGGAATGGAGGCATGAGTAGATTGCACTAGTTCCTGACAGGAGGGGGTCAGGTCGTTAAAAGCGACCCAGGAGTTCTGCCCACTATCGAATCCACACCACTTTACTCTAAGTCCAGGATCCGTTGACAAACTTCTTCCTTAAGATCTTATCGATCTGGTACACAGAGGTGTGTAGAAGAAAGTCCTGAGAAGAAGAAGAAGGTTGAGAAGAAGAGGAAGTCCCAGGCAAATCATCTGGTAAAACAGAATCTGGCTGGAGAGTGTCAGGAGTGGGAAGAGCTGTAGGAACTGGCTGCAGGTTGTCCGGAGGGATCTCAGCTTCAGAAAGGATGGCAGGCTCAATGGCAGCTTCATTTCTGGGTCAACTGGGGTCATCTGGAAGGTTGTTATTCAGGTACCCATGCTTTAGTTGGTTTATATGAACTTTGTTATGTACCAGCTTGCCATCCGACTTGCGTCGCAGATGACCGTGGACCGGAGGAAGCTTTTCTGTCATTTAGAAGGGACCACTCCAGGGGCAAAGCAGTTTCTTGGTGGCGCCCGGAACAAGAACAGGTCAGTACAAATAAACAATGTCCCCCAACAGAGAATGAAGGCTCATGCACCCCGGCTGTAGACATTTTTTGCATTGCCGATTTTCTCTGGCCCAACGTGGTGATTGCAACTCGTTGGGCAAGTTCCAGCTGTTCCAGAAGAGGGATAATGAAATAAGAAGCTGACTTAGGAACCTCTAGCAGTGAGAGATCCCTGTCCAGTGCAGTTCTTGGGTGACATTCATGGACTAAGAACGGGATGTATTCTGTACTGTCGACACAAGGGCTGGAATTATATGCAAACTGCACAAAGGGAACAAAATGATCCCAGGTGTCGTGAGTCTCATCCAGATACTTGGAGAGTGTGCTGAGAATGGTGGACATCATTCTTTCACTCTGTCCATTGCATTGTGGATTGTAACTTGTGGTATGTCTCTTTTTTATGTCGAAGTTTGCAAGTTTCTTGGACAATGGTGGACAGGTAGTTAGTGCCTCTATCTGAATGTAGGTACGATGGGGTACCGTGACGACAAATGACTGTAGTGAGAAAGGCACTTGTCACAGTGGTGGCTTGAACGTCTCTTAGGGAGATGAGTTCCAAATACTTCATCAGGTAGTCCACAAAAACAAGGATGCATTTGTTACCAGAGTCAGAGCATGTTGGCAAGGGCCCAAGAATGTCAGTGCTGACTCTTTGGAACGGTTCAGTGGCTACAGGCATTGGGATGACATGTGCCTTTGTTGGTTTGGCAGGAGGCTTTCTTAAGGAGCAGGGCTGGCAGGATTTTATGAACTGGACAATGTCCCTGCTCATCTGTGGCCAGAAGAAGTGAAGCCTTGTCTTTTCCAGAGTTCTGTGTATTCCCATGTGACCTCCCGAAAGTGGACAGAGACATGAGTAGAGAGGAGAACCTGAGGGATGACAGAGGCTGGCACAACTAGCTGTACGTGAGTTCTGTCTGTGCGATGACCCTTGCCTTCCTTGGTCCAAATGTGAAAGAGCCCACCGTCATTGAGGAAGTACTGCGAAGAAAAGAAAAGTACATCTTGGTGATGCTTCTTTTGTTGTGGTAAGGTTTCAGATACTAAGTAGGAGATTATGTCTGTAAATTGAGTGTCAGTTCTTTGTTGCATTTTAACAGTTGCCAGGGACAAATCAGATGTAGAGGAGATGAGAAGCTCTTCGGTTGCTTGCAGTAACTGAGGATTTGTGTATCTCTCTGTAGAAGCAGTAGGGAGCGGCAAAGCAACTTGAGGTGCTGTAGGAGTGTCCACAGGAAGCACATCCGTGGCATGGAAGGGAAGAGCAGGAGAGTCAGTACTGAAGTCAGGGCGGGGGGTAGTGCACAGTGCCGAATCTTGTTGTTAGGGAGCAAAACTGCTGGCTTGTGGCTGTTCTAGTGAGAGGGAAGCTGCAGTTGCCATCTCTATGGAAAAAAGCGTGTCCTCGACTGCTAGGAATGACAGGAGGCAGGTCCGGTCCTCAAGTGGATCTCTCCATAAAGCTGCTGGGCAGAGAGGAGTGGTGCTCCTGGTCTGGAGGAGCTCCGTGCAACTGCAGGGTGAGGAGGAGGAAGCGGCATGCAGAGCTGCTGTCCTGCATTTTCCCGGCTTGTCTATCTCTCTTTCTTAGCGCTCGGTTTTCTTTTGTTCATTTATTTTCAGTAGTAGTGTTTCGGGGAGCAGAGCTCAGCCGTATAGGGGACCAGAGCTGCAGGGCCTTGAGACAGTATTGGTGGCTCTGCATGGCTGCAGCAGGAGTGAGTGTCGGCAGTGGGAGCCTAACTATGGCTGTGCAGCTTCTTGTAGTAGTTCAGGAGAGTGGAGTCAACTTTAGAAGCCTGAGAGACTCAGTGGGCTTAAGTTGTGAGGAAGAAAAACTGTCCAGAGCAGTTTAAATGGTGGCAGGCAGGGAGTTCCATGCAGGCAGGCTACCATGAAGTGAATGCTGCTGGAGGGTGGGTGTGGAGTTTCCAGCTTGATGGTGCTCAGGCTTGGATAATTGAATTAATTGCATTTATGAATTGGTGTACCTATGTCCCACACTGTCATTATACAGTCTCTGGGTTGCAGTAGAGCTACTGGCAGGCAGGAAACAGTTAATTTTTTCCCCTATGCAGCCTAGGCTGTTGTACAATTAACATTCAGACTGTTCAGGCATACTGGGGTAGATGACTTAGGGTGCCCAGAGACGCAGGCAAGCAAGATGGGGTTTGGACAGAAAAAGGGCCACATTATCCACCATGTGTGGCGTTTTGGTTATTTGGTCCACTACTAAAAGACCCCTTACCTTCTCTGTGGCCTGCCAGACCCTTTGGTTGCTGCTGGTGCTGCTGGTGAGGACCCCATCTGGACCACACGAATAACTAGATGGACGCATAAAATAATAATAAGGCAGGTTTATTCCGTACTGCAGATGTTCTCTTCATGAGGACAAGCCCCACACTGACAAAAGCTCGGACTGACAGGCATACATGGCACTGCCAGGCAGTGCAACAAATTGTTACATGCAAGTTCTAAGTGCTTTTAAAGGGACGGCGGCTTAACATTAAGCCCCATGCTTAATGTGTGCTTCACAATGTTATGCTTTTCTCACAATTTCTTCTGAAGTACATTACAAAAATTGTGGCAGCGATACTGACAATCAGCGTAGCACCATGCTACAGCATGCAGCAGCATGACATATTTTGACTGGTGGATGAGAAAAATCTTGGGGGTACAGAATTTAGATATGTTGTGTTTTTCTCATAAAGTTGCCTAAAGTGCATTATAAAATCTGTGCTGGTGGGACTGAAACACAGTGTGACACCTTGTAGCAACATGCAGTAGCGTGGCTTACTAATTCTGGTAGTTAAGAAAAATTTGGGGAGCACAGAATTTATGTATGCTGTGCTTTTCTCATAATTTCCCCTAAAGTACATTACAAAGTCTGTGCTGGTGGACTGATACACACTGTAACACCTTGTAGCAGCATGCAGCAGCCTGAATTATTTATTCTGGAAGCTAAGAAAAATTATAGGGCCTGGATATTCAGACTGTGCGAGGCTGTGGTGCAAGCCTAGGCGCAGCGCAACTTGGCTGCACAGGGGTGTTGACTGGGTGATATTCAACGGAGCTGCGCCATGGCACAGCATCATTGTATATCGCACTCTGGCCACCCGCAGTGCACATGGCACAGTGGCACTGCGCCAGCGCAAGTGGCCAGAGTGGAGCAGGGGGATGTGCTAGCGCAAGTTCCCTTGCACTATGCGCAACAACCGCGATATTCAAAAGTGCACATGCAAATGGGGCCATAATGTATGAAGGCACAAATGGGGCCATTTGCATGTCATTATAGCCCCATTTGTACGCGGGTGCGCCGATCCCCGGTGACTTGTGCCTGGCGCCCTGCCAGGCAGCAGCTGTCAGGACCGATGCCCCCTGCACAGCGCGTCAATGTGCCTCTCTGCCCGATCGCGGGCATACAGAGAGTTAAATCACGTCCTATATTCCTGGTGGTCCAGTGGACCGCTGTCAGCCCGATCACGGGCTTAAGTATAAAAAACAAAATCCAATATCCCTGGTGGTCCAGTGGACCGCTGTCAGCCCAATCACGGGCTTAAGTATAAAAAACAAAGTCCAATATCCCTGGTGGTCCAGTGGACTGCTGTCAGCCCGATTGCGGGCTGAAGTATAAAAAACAAAGTCCTATATCCCTGGTGGTCCAGTTGACAGCTCGCAGCCCGATCGTGGGCATTTGTATTATAAATTTAAGTCCAATATCCCTGGTAGTCCAGCGGTACCCTCCTCCCCACCCGCCCACTGAGCCCCACTGGCCCCTACTTTCCCGGTCAAAGGGCGAAGGCACCACCCCACCCACCTGCCGCCCCACCACCCGCCAACTAACACTATAGGTAGGGCTGTACACCTATTGGTCCACAGCGTGAGCCAATGGGTGTGCAGCCCGAACTGTACTACACATTCCAGATATGTGAATGGATCCATTCATCAGTGACATTGCAGAGAGACTGGAGGGTAAGGTTTGCCTGTTTGCAGATGACACCAAGATCTACAACAGAGTAGATGATCCAGATAGGGTGGGCAGAATTAGAAGAGATCTGTAAAAACTGGCAAAATGGTCAGAAGAGTGGCAACTAGGGTTTAACGCAAAGAAGTGCAATATCATGCACATAGGGATGAGAAACCCTGAAGCTACCTATAGGCTGGGAGGGGAGTTGCTGGCAATCACAAGGGAAGAAAGAGACTTGGGTATCATCATCATCACAGATGACCTGAAATCATCCAAGTAGACCACTAAAGCAGTAGGTAAGGCTAGAGAGATGTTGGAGTGTATTAGTAGGGGTGTCACAAGTCATAAGAGAGAGGTAATAATCCCTGTTTACAAGATACTGGTTAGGCCCCATCTGGAGTACTGTATGCAGTACTGGAGGCTGCACCTGCACAAGGACATTAACAAAATGGAGGCAGTTCAGAGAAGGGCAACCACAATGGTGCATGGACTGCATCAGAAAACTTATGAGGACTGATTAACAGAGCTCAATATGTATAACCTAGAGCAAAGGAGGGAGAGAGGTGATATGATCGAAACATTCAA
This sequence comes from Neoceratodus forsteri, assembly GCA_016271365.2. Taxonomy (NCBI): domain Eukaryota; kingdom Metazoa; phylum Chordata; order Ceratodontiformes; family Ceratodontidae; genus Neoceratodus; species Neoceratodus forsteri. The sequence continues at coordinate 756,661,243 of CM057455.1, read as the reverse complement.
ACATCTTAAGGGCACTAACAAGGTGAAAGAGTCAAACTGTTTCAGTACAAGAAAAACAGCAGGACAAGAGGACACAGCATGAGATTAGAGGGAGGCCGATTAAGGGGTAATGTGGGGAAGTTCTTTTTCACAGAAAGGGTGGTGGATGCATGGAACGGCCTACCTCAGAAAGTGGTGGATATGAATGCAGTGCAGGGCTTCAAACAGCCATGGGATAGGCATAAGGGTGCAGTATAGATGAGTATGACTAGAAAGGCCATTGACAGAGTAAAGGCCTATGGCACATTCATAAAGTATAACCAAGCATTTGTCAATGCCAAATGTTTGCTTGCTGGTATTAGCATTGGAAATGCAGGAGTTAGACAGATGCAGAGTAGGAATGGCAGTGAAGTATTGAACTTCATGTCAACCCCACCTCCAACCTGCAGAGACAGACAGGCTTTTGGGTTGTCGCCCATAACATTCATGCCATTTCACCTCACCCTATCCTGCAGACACCGACAAGTGTTGAGGTGTGCCTTGGGGTGTTCGACTTTACAGTCACCCCAGTCCATAAGGACATACGCTGAAATGGGTGCAATATAGGAGAGTGAGGTGAAATCTGGGGCCAAAGAGTCCAAGGCACACCTCGATGCCTGTCTCTGGCTGCAGGGTGGGGGTGGAACGGCATGAGCATTACAGTCGGCAATCCAAAGGCACACCCTTGATGCCTGTTAGTCTGTACAGGGTGGGATGTTATGGTTAGAAGCCCTAACACCCTGGGTGTTTGTTGGTATTTGCACTAAAAATGTTCAACATGGCCTTTTTGTGACTCCCACCTCATGAAAGCATTTGGGACCTCTTCTCATGAACAGTGGCACTGTGAGTTTGTCAATGTGTCCCGAAGCTTGAGTTCTCACAGCGACCGTGCCATTGTGCGCCAGATATACAAAAACACAGATCGGGCAGGATGTGAAGAATGACAACTGCACCATTCATAGGGAGGTGTGAAGAGATGGCAATGTTGAAAATTGGTAATGAAAATATTAAAAATGCTAGAACTTCCGAGTGTATGTGGAAACTGTGCAACGCATACGCGTAACACAGTAATTTAGTGGAATTATTTCATCAAATTTTTAACATAGGCATTTTGTGACCTCTACTCATGAACACTATCAGTATGATTTTTTTAATCTGTCCCGAACATTGATTTCCCACAGCAACTGCGCTATTCTGCACCAGATGTGTAAATGCATATTTCGGGCAGGATGTAAAAAATGGCAGCTGTACTGTTCATAAGGAAGTCTGAAAAAATGCCAGTGTTGAAAATCTGGAGTGAAAGTACTACAGATTTGCGGAGTTGCGAGGGTGCATGGAAACGCACGCTTGTATTAGTTATTTTATGGACGTTTGTCACCAAATTTTCAACATAGGCATTTTAGGACCTCTGATCATGAACAAAGTCACTGTGATTTTACATAAGAACATACATACGAACATATGAACCTACCAGCAGAACAGAAAAATCAGTCTGTCTAAATCTGCCCGAGTGTGCAGCTAGCACCCTAGACTGCAGCTGCCCAGCCTCCTCCCCCTCAGTTCCTCCCCCGCGTATCCCAGCCCCTGCCCCCCTGACTCTTCCTCTTGCATTATCCCAGTCCTTCTTAAAGCTATTGAGTGTTCTACATGTTACCACTGCCTCTGGCAGCGCATTCCAACTAGACACCACCCTTTCAGTGAAGTAGTGCCTCCTCATTTCCCTCTTGAAACGTCCCCCTTCCAACCTTAGTCAATGCCCCCTTGTCTCTCTTCCAATCCTCAGTTTAAACACCCCCTCGGTGCTAGGTTTATTTACCCCCTCAGGTATTTAAATGCTTGAATCATATCCCCATCCCTCCTCTGCTCCAGTGTGTACATGTTCAGCTCGTTCAGCCTAACTTTATAATCCTTTCCTTCCATCCCCTTTAACATTTTTGTTGCCTTCTTTTGCACCCCCTCCAGTAACTTTATAACTCTCCTCAGGTATGGTCTCCAGTATTGCACACAGTACTCCAGGTGCGGTTTGACTAGTGATCTGTAGAGAGATAGCATCACATCCTTGTGTCTGGATGAGAACCCCCTTGTGATGCACCCCAGCATCTTGTTTGCCTTTGATACTGCTCTCCTACACTGGGCTGAGTTGTTCATGCTCCCAGTTACCAGCACCCTTAGGTCCTTCTCCTCCTGTGTGATCCCCAACCTCACCCCCCCCCCCAACCAAGAGTCCCTCTTCTGGTTCTTAGGCCTGAAGTGCATCACCTTACACTTGTTCACACTGAATCCTAGCTGCCACTCCACCGACCATGTCTCTAGTTTGGTTAGATCCCCCTGCAGTTTTTCCCATCCATCTTCTTTGTCCACCACTGCCCTCAATTTGGTATAATCTGCGAACAGACTAACCCTGCTCCCCACTCCGTGTGCTATATCGGAGATAAAGAGTCCTAGTAGCACCAGAGACCCAGCAGTGACCTCCGCAGCACCCTTCTTGTCACTGCTCTAGGTGCCGAGAGCTCCCCCACCACCACCCTCTGACCCTCCCCTGTAACCAGGTCTCTATGCATTTAGTCAGCTTTTTTCCCACCCACACTGCCGTGACCTTTCCCCGAGTCTCCCATGAGGCACTGTATCAAAGGCCTTACTGAAGTCCAAGTACAGGACATGTACCGCATGGCCCCTGTCCAACTCCCTTGTCACCCAGTCATAATACTCTTTTAGGCTGGTTTGACAAGACCTCCCTGAGATGAACTCGTGTTGCCGCCCATCTTTGAGGTCATTACTCTCTAGGAATGCCACCAGCCTCTGTTTCAGTATCACCTCCATAAGCTTACCTACTATGGACGTGAGACTGACCATCCAATAATTTTCTGGCTCCTCCCTAGGCCCACTCTTGTGCATGGGCACCACATGGACCACCCTCCAATCCTGGGGCACACACCCCATTTCCAGGGAGGTGTTGAACAGATCTGCCAGTGGCTCAGCCAACAGCTCCGCCATCTCTCTCAGCACCCTGGGGTGGATGCCATCGGGACCTGGTGCCTTGTCCACCGTTACTGCCCTCAGCCCCTCTAGCACCCTAGTCCCTGTGATCACTTTGTCCATCACCTTCTCCCCTTTCCCCACCCCCCAACCCATGCTGGTAGTGGACAATCCCTCTCCTTAGTGAAAACAGAGCAGAAGTACTCATTTAGAATTTCCACTTGCTCCTCCCCCTTTTCCATCCAATCTGCTCCCCACTCCCCGCTTTATCTTCACAATATGTTCCTTGCATTACTTTTTTCCCTGACATACCTTAAAAAGTCCTTTTTCCCTCCCTTTATGCCCTGTGCTAACCTTAGTTCCCTGGAGGCCTTAGCTTTTTTCACCCTCCTGGCCACCTTCCTTGACCAACTCCCGTAAGCCTCCTTATCCTCTACCTTCCCTGTTTTCCTGTACTTCCAGTATGCAGCCCTCTATGCCCTCTCCCCTTGCAGCACTTCTTTGTTCGGCCAGCATGGTTTCTTGGCTCTGCTCTTCTTACTCTTGGCCCTGGTGCAGGCTGCTGTGGCCGCTGTTAGCCCAGTCTTTATAACTCCCCACTTTTGTTCTGCATCCATCCCGGCCTTATATCCTGGAATCTCCCTCACAGTATTGCTCCCATCCTCCCAAAGTCCATCACCTTAGTGCCTGTGCCTCCTGTCTCCCTGCTCAGTGTGAGAACAAGCCACACTGTTTGGTGGTCGTAACCCGCTAGGTGGTCCTCCACCCTTACCTCCCTCACCGCCTCCCCATTTGCTAGTACTAGGCCCAGAGTGCTACCTAGCCTTGTAGGCCCACTTACCAATTGCATCAGAAGGCCATCCTGGAATGCATCAATGAGCAATGTCACTGATGAAGATATTGAAGAGGGCTGGCCCCAGGACTGAACCCTGAGGTACCCCATTTGTGACTTTCATCTCTTCTGACTGTATACCGTTTTCCACCACTCTCTGTTTTCTGCCCACCAACCAGTTTGCAATGCAGTTTGCCACTCAGTTGATCAACCTCTGACCTGCCCTGACCCTACCCAGCTTATTAATCAATCTAACACTTTGCTGAAGTCAAGGTAGGTGACATCAACTGCACCCCCTTGGTCCACCACTCGGGTTACACAGTCAAAGAAATCTATGAGATTAGTTTGACAGGACCTTCCTGTTGTAAACCCATGCTGTCTTGGATCCTGTGCTCCTATGGATTCCAGGTGTTGCACTATCCCTTACTTAAGGAGTGCCTCCATAATCTTGCCCACTACTGAGGTAAGACTGACTGGTCTGTAGTTTCCTGCCTCCTCCCTGCTGCCGCTCTTGTGGAGCGGGATCACATGAGCCCTTCTCCAGTCTTCTGAGACCTCTCCTGTGCTCAGAGACTCACTAAACAGTTCCGATAATGGCTCTGCTAGTTCCACCCTTAGCTCCTTTAGTACCCTGGGATGTATGCCATCAGGTCCCCTTGCATTGTCCCTGGTACTGCTAGTGGTCGGGGTGCTCCAGTCAACCCCTGGTAGGTTAAAATCCCCCACTATCACCATACTTCCCTTCTACAGACCCTCCTTATCTGCTCTGCCAACTCCCCGTCCAGTTCCCCAGATTGGGCTGGTGGTCCGTACACCACTCCCAGCCACAGCTTTCTGCCCTTGGAGTCCAGGAGTTGCACCCAAAGTGCCTCTGTCCTCTCCTCTTCTCCCTCGTCCATTATGCATTTGATCCCTTCCCTCACACAGAGTGCACCACCTTCCCCCCCCAACCTCCCGGTCCCTGCTGTATATCCTGTATTCTGAGATTGCCAAGTCCCAATCATGGTACTCTGTGGCCCAAGTCTCTGTCACTGCAGCAGTGTCCACCTTCCCCTCTGAAAGGAGCGCCTGAAGCTCTGCAATTTTGTTCCCCAGGCTTCTTGCTTTGAGAGAGACCACCTCCCACCCATACACCTCCTTCTCCTCACTCTTTTCCTTGGCCTGTGTCCCTCCTCCCAGTAGTCCGCACCCTTTCTCCTTGTTATTCTTATTGGCGGATGGTGGTGCTTTCTGTATTACACTCAAACCACTCTGCCCGCCCCCTCCCAGGTTTACTACGCCTCTGCCTTTACCTATATCTAGGGAGGTGAGCTCATTAGACTCCCTTGTTCGGACCTTTCTACCAACCTCAGTCTTTTGGCCACCCCCCACTAGTTTAAATCCACCTTAGTAGAGATATACCCCTCTAATCCTACCTTTAATACTCCCATCCCCTCCCTGCTCAAGTGTAGCCTGTCCGCCATGTATAAGTCACTATTCCCCCAGACCCTACCCCAGTTAGTCACTAACCCATAATTTTATGTGTGGCACCAATCCCTCAGCCACTCGTTGAAGTCCTCGATCCTACTCTTCCTTGCACATGGTACCGGAAGTACCATAAAAAAAAGAATGCCACCGACTCCCCCACGCTCTCGGACTGCCTGCCCAACTCCTAGAACCTCCCCCTCACAACTTCCACAGTCTCCCCCACCAAGTACCCACATGCATCAGTAAATGAGGTCTCTTCCTCCACCTTGCTGCACATTTGAGCAGTGTCTGCCACTCCTGCAGTCAACCCAGAGATAGCTTCACCCCAAATACTTCTATGCCTTCCCCCCTTCTGCCCCATCTCACCACTGTAGCAGTCCTAAAGCCTCCTTGTCCATTTCTCATCCCTCAGCTACCATACTTTTTGTTCTCAGCCCTCATAGTTTCTTAGCCCAGTTAGAAATCGTATTGCACTCCAAGTATTACTCAACTCAGAGAAATAAACAGAACAAATAAATATGTATTATTACAGCAATCCTAACAGTATAGCTCAGTACTTAGCTCAGTTAGAGAAATAAGCAGAACAACTAAATCTGTATTATTACAGCAATCGTAAAAGTATCCAATCATTGCTTTGTCTCCACCCCAGAGACCCTGCTGTAATATAGGACCACACAGGACCCTGGGCAGGTGGGTGGGCAACTCTAAAGTCCTGACAGAGCTCTGTTGAACTCGCCTACTCCCCCTCTCTCACTTGCTTGTTCTGTTTCTCCTGGCACTGCAGACTGCCCTGTTGTATTGGGCTCCTGCCTGCGTTGGTGCTTTTTCTGCCCACAAAGAAATCCGCAGTAGTCCCGACAGAGCTCCGTTGAGCTCGCTCACGCCCCCTCTCTCACTGGCTCGTTCTGTTTCTCCCGGTGCTGCAGGCTTCCTTTTTGTACTGGGCTCCTGCCTGCATTGGCACCTTTTTCTGCCCACAAAGAAATCTGTAGCAGTCCCGACAGAGCTCATTTGAACTCGTTCACGCCCCCTCTCTCACTCACAAAGGGTGGGCGTGGTTGGGGGAGGGGCAGGAGAGACCGTGAGGGACCATTTTCTTGTTTTACAGGTTAAAAAAAAAGACTATGTGGGTCAGTTTTCTTCTTTCACAGGTGTTGTTTGGTACACTGGGGTGGGCTCCCAGTGTACCACCTGCATTAGTGGGGAGGGAGACCGAAGCTGATGGGGATTGAGCCCCCCGTTGGTACAGAAATGGGTGGGGGCATTATGCCGAGGGGGATTGGGCACCCCTCAGCACACAGCAGGAGTGGGGGTGGGGACATTATACTGATGGGGAGTGGGCTCCCAGTCAGCAAATTGAACTGGGAAGGGGGACTGAAGGCGATGGGGATTGGGCAACCCGTCGGCAAAGAAAGACTGTTGGGGGGGTGCATGATGCCGAGGGGGCTAGACACCCCCTCAGCACACAATAGAAACTTGGGGGTGGGGACATTATGCCAACAGGGACTGGGCTTCCTGTCAACAAATGATGGGGGTCGGGGCATGCTGATGGGGGAATGGGCACCCCCCCCATCGACTCTGAGGTGGCCGCATAGAGCCGCCATGTTCCTGGTACTGTTACACCAGGCAAGGTATTGCCCTGCAATGACGGGTCACTCCCTCATTGCAGCAGAATGGCTGATGCTGCAATGATGAGGCAGCCCCTCATTGCAGCAGCCAAATTGTTTCAAGTTGGTGGCACTTCTGCAGAACCAGTGTCATCAGGACACTGGGCCTGCATTGGGTGCACACCGCCAAGCCCTCAAATGCAGTGCTGGCATTGGCCGCCACACTACCGCACCTCCACAACTCGCTTCTCTCCTCAGCTGCCGCATAATGTTTCTTGCGCATCCGCGCAAGCAAACATAAAAAACGGGTGGAATGGATGGTCCTTGCTGTCCTTATCTGCTGTCAACTTCTATGTTTCTATGCCTCCTATTTTTTACATAAGGCTATAAAGACCAGGCACAATCAAGAATGGATCACCAAACCAGCAATAGTCAAACATACACTGCATATGTATAATGAAAAAGTGCAGTGCAAAATTTGTGGTTAAATACAGGTTAAAAATAGAAAACTTGACAAATATTCCATTGAGTTCTCATTCCATCAGCAAAGAGGAAAGGAAAAAACTAGACAAGGTCAGCACAATCACATTAATTTCATGGTAAACATTTTTATCTGCCCAAGAAAAGGGTTCATCTCAAATCTTCAATTAAGCCTGGCCATCTGGTGGTTCCTAGTTCCCAGATCCAGTAACCCTCCCTTTTCCTGAGATGTTGATCATAATTCCCTACCACACTCCCAGAGCCTAGGTACCTTTCAATGCAAACAAACGTGAACTCATAGTCAAATTTACTTGTACTCCTTTGAATACGGACAGCTAAGGCATTGTTGGGGTCCTCATTTTGAATGGAGTACAAATGATCCGCAGTTCTTACTTTCATCTGTCTTGTGGTCTTCCATATGTAAAAATACCCACAATGACAAGAAGCCAAATAAACCATTCTTTTTGTCATGCAGGTGATAAAATCACCTGTCTCCATAAGCCTGCCAGTACGTGGATTTACAAAATCATTTGTTCTAGTAACTACCTGACAACATGTATAGGAGCCACATCTGTGGCAGCCTTTTGGGGGTGGGGGTAACCATGTGTGTCTTTGTGGTCTGTCCATAGGTTAGTGGACAGGGGTATCTTTAAGGTATTACCTGTCCTGCACACCATTCTCAGTGTATTTCTGGTGACCTGCTCAAGTGAACTGTCTGACTGCACCATGTGCCAATGTTTGCTGGTAATAGCTTGTATCTCATTAACCTGTAGTTTACAGTATATGTTGTGATGAAGTTCACTGTATTCTCCTGCTGCCTACCACTTATGTCCTACTTCAGTAATGTCCTCCTCTCTCTTTTATCATTCATTTCTCTGACATCCCTAATGACATTTTCTTGGTTCCCCTTTGCCTTAAGCATGATTCTCATTCATCAGCTCTCTCTTTATACTCATTTGGGTCACTACAGTTTCATTTGACCCAGGCAAATTAGCCCTTAGGGTTGCCCCTGGTTGTGTGATGGGGGTGTTAGCTACTGGGGCAGAGCAAGGTATTCCGATCAGTAGGTTTCCAGAAGATGTTGATAATTACTCATACAAACATATGAATGTGCCACCAGAAACAGTCCATCCGGTCTAAGTTTGCTCGAGTGTGAAGCTAGTACTCCTAGTTTGCAGCTGCCCTTCCCCTTTGTCATCCCACTGCCAACCCCCACCTTCCCCACCCTCACTCTCCCCTGCTCCTTTGTCCATGCTCTTTTGAAGCTGTTTACAGATTTACATGATACCACCTATTCTGGTAGTGCGTTTCATTTTGCTACATCCATCTCTATGAAATAGTGTCTCCTCATTTCCTTCCTAAATCTTCCCCCTCTATTCTTAGCCCATGCCCCCTGGTGTCCCTCCCCCTTCTTAGCTTAAAGACCCTATCTGCCTCATCCTTACTGATTCACCTCAGATACTTGAATGTCTCTATCTTGTCCCCCCATCCCTTCTATTCTCCAGAGTGTACATATTCTCCCAGTCTACTCTCATATTCTCTCCCCTCCATTCCACATGTAACCCCCTTGTTCCCAGGGGTTACTAGAATCCCCCTTAGAATCAGTGGCAGGAAGGGAGAGACAGCAAGTGAAATGCCAGGTAAATGGATTTCACAGTGTCCCACTCTGCTTTTCAGTCTCAGCTGAGCTGGAGTGACGATGTCACTTTAGAATTGTCGCAGCAGCATAAGCCACAATGCAGTGCTAGCTGGGAAGTTAGCTGTAGGATGTTGAGTTAAAGTTGAAGAGTGAGTCTGTACAGTGGAGAGTGAGGAGGAGGCTGCTGCCTGGGCAGCTCCTCAGTTTTAGCTCTGACAGAGAGCTACCTCCGTAGTTTAGGTAGTTTGTTATCACCCTAGAAGAAGAACATAGAAGACCAGAGAGTGAAGTGGTAGAAACTGTTCCAAGAGGGTTTTCCAGTGCCTCATCCCTGGAGGGATGGAGGGGAATTCCAGGATTATGGGGCAATCCCCTGGTCCAGCCTGGACTGTGTTGAAGCAGCCTGAGATTCATCTGCTCTGTGAGTACCCGCAGTGTTGGGTAAGTTACTTTTTCTATTACTTTCTATTCCCTTCGGAAACTTGTTCCAGAAAGCTCTGTGCAGTCACTTGCAAGGATGGAGAAGTACTGGAACAAGCAACACACCTTACAGTTACAATTACTTATGTCTTTTTATATAAAAGAAATATGTAACTGTAACTGATTACATTTATTTAAAAGTAACTAGTAACTAACCTATTACTTTCAAAAAATGTAATCTGTTGTAGTTATTAATTATTTTTGTATTGTTTTTGTATAAAAAGAAATAAGTAACTATACTTGTATGGTGTATTACTTTTTCTAGTATTTCTCCATCCTTGCTAGTGACTGCACTGAGCTTCCTGGAACAAGTTTCCAAACGTAATAGAAAGTAATAGAAAAAGTAACTTACCCAACACTGAGTACCCAAGACTTTTGTTGCATTCCTGTGGTGAGTTTTTCTCTGACAAAGGGACTCTGTCACCAAGACTGTTTCTGTTTAAAAGTGTCTGCCTACTATGGGGTCCAGAGAGAGAGAGAGAGACTTGCCAAGTACAGAACTTTCAGTTTGTGTCTGATTTAAAAGTGTCTGCTAAAGTGGGGGTCTAGTGAAGAGACAGGACTTTTAACTTCATGACACCTCAGAGGTGTGTAAAGTAGTATGTTAAATGTGAAAAACATTTCAAGATAGCATCTACATGTTTTCTGAGAAGGGTGTTATTAACCAGATGAATGGCCGAGTATAAATTTGGAAGCAAAGGTGGGAGACCCCCCATCTGGAGTAACCATGTTTACCTCTCCGGGTTCAGTTTGGGCACCTTTGTTTTCTCTCAGTGCATTTGGCCAGTGCATGAAGAAAATAGTTTGCCCAGATGTGGGTTTGGATTTTCTGTGAGCCTGAATGTGCTCATTGGTGGTCGAGGGTGCCACCAGTAATTCCTCATGAAACATGAGAAAGTCTCCTAGTACTGTCCGAGGGTGCGTAGTCAAGGGAAGTGTACCACTTCTGGCCATGTGTGCTAATTTCCATTCAGAACCTGAGCTTTCACTGTGTGTGTGCTCTGTACCTCAGTAATCTGCATTACCAGTGGGAGTAGCCCTGTGGGGGTCCATCTTCACTTTGTGATTATTCACCGTGTATGTGAATAAAAGCCACACTATAGAATCCCAACCTGGTTTGGACAGTGCAGTTATTGCTTCCACTGTGTCGGGATTTACTTGGGTGCCCCTGGCCAAAAGTACAAACCTAGCATAATTCTGAGCAAATGTTTTCTCCCAGGGACCCAGGTCTATGGCCATGCAAAATGGTCCCTCAGGTGTGAGCCAGGTAGTTTCCACACTTGGTTTGCCTGCCTGAGGATGGCAGGCTACGAAGTAGAAGAATTGGTAAACAGAACTGTTGTAGTGACAACCCCCATCCCTCTCGTTGACGCCATGTGTGAGAGGAGCAGCACTGCTAGTTGAACCCTGGGAGCAGCCCTGCTAGTTTTGTAACCTCCCCCCAGGAGGCACCGCTGAGTATGTGTTTGGAATTTGGGAGAAAACAAGAGATGTTTGCTCAGGTAGTGCCATCCGTATGTGCCGCTGTGTGCCTGCTGTCCATGTGCTGCTGTGATTATGCCAACGTTTACCAAGGAGCTGTAAAGCCAGATTGTGCGTGCCCCTTGTCCTGCATCAAAAAGAACATTTGCCAGCTTTAATTTTCAAGTTGTGACAGAAAAAAGTATTGTGAACTGTGGGAAATAAAGAGACATTTGTGCACTGAAAGTTTAAAATGCTTGCTGTGTGAACTGGAGGAGTCGCTAGAAAAATTGCCATGAAAAATAGTTTAAAAATTTTGCCTGCTTGACGATCGCTGTGAAGGAGAAGAGCGCAGGAAGAAAGAGAGGCTCATTTGCATGGCATCAAGTGATTGGTGAGACTGCAGTCGGTCCCACCCCCAAGCCAGCTTCAGAGTACTACCCAGTGTTTGAGAGGGAGAGAGCGAGTGGTGTGCAAGCTGGCTAGCCAGGAGGATCATTGCGGTGACTGCAAACATTCTAAAAGTTAAAACAACAGACTTTTCTGTGCTAAATTGGGCTCAACCCATATTCCAATTGACTGGGGAGAAAGTGTGGTGTTTGTAGGCACAATTGGCAGGGTCACCAGCTCGTTTCAACCCAGAGGCCTTCCAGGATCAGCTGTAGGCTGAGAATTTCCAGCGAAAAGCCAGCTACTGATTCAGTGAGTACCATTCAGCAAAACTGTGTGTGATTTTTCTAAAGTCTGCTGGATCTTTGTGTAAACAGTGTGATTGTTTTTGCAAAGAAGGATTGTGTGAAGTAATCAAACCCAAGCAAGAATTCTGAGCACTAGACTGTGAGCATGTATTATGGATTCAGCAACAGTGTAATTTTCTGAGCAAACAGACAGACTGTGAGTTGTATGAGAGGCTGCAACAAACAGGCAATCCTGTTTAAGAAATACTGTGGCTTTAGTGACTTTAAGCAAGTAAATCTGATTGATGGCTAATGTAAAGTCCTAGAAAATCATATAGATGTGCTGAGGAAGAAAAACAGTGCAGTCTGTTCAGTTTGAGTAAAATTTATCAGTATGCAGTAAATCGGATGCGCAGTGGCTTGAGTCAGATGCAAAATATTGATGCACCAGGAGTGTTGCCGTGCCATTACAGGGTGGCGTAGTAATGTAAACACAGCAGCAGGGAGCCATTTTGTGAGACTGTTCCAAGCAGAGTGAACTCAGGAATAACAGTAAATTTTTGTGTGTTTTTCTACAGTCATGGCTTTGCGATCATCCCGCTACCTGGATCATGCCTGGGCTATGATAGTTGAAGAGATTACCAAGCTGAAAGAAATAGAGAAATGTTTCTACAGTGGAAGTTTGCCTCCTCATGTTGTGATTCCCGGATACCCTGTGAGAGTACGCATAATGTGCTTCATGGCTGGAAGGGACATTTTCATGATTCCTCACTGTTCAGGGTGCTCAGAGAAGCAAGATTTAACTAGTGCACCCAAGATTTGTTTGGCTCCCACATGGACAAAGGCTTCAAGATCCTGCAAGTAGCAGCACACAGCACCAGGTTGAACCTGCTGAGGGAGGCCCAGCAGAATGTGGCACAAAGGAAGAGGGTGTACATTTACTGGCAGAGCAGAGTCCTCGTGATGTCTCCATGCCTGTGACGCACATGGACAGTGCAGAGGGAGAATCAGTGAATCCATGGAGAGAGGGTCCTAGTCCTAGCCTCGTGGGAGAGGATGAGGTTCGAGAAACCCTAGATTGGGAGGTGTCTACCTCCATGCTCAGTGAAGGGTGGACTGTCTCGGGAGTGAGGATGACTGCTCACTCCTGGGACCAGGTCCTAAGTGAGAAAGAGGAAGAGGAGGGAGCTATGTATCTTTAGGATGAAGGTTCTAGTCCACAGCCTTGGGCTCTTACCTCAGCGGAACCAGAAAAAGTTGTTGGTGACTCCACAGCCCTGCTCCCAGAAGGAGGGGTCAGGGACCAGTTCTACATAGCTTTGAGAATGAGACACTGGCAGAACCAGGACTGGCCACCCCAAAGCCAGGCCCGGGGTTGCGAACTGACGAAGAGTAGTAAGGAGGAAAGACTGGTTTGTAGGAAGGCAGATGACATTATGGAATCTCCTTTCCTACCTTTCCTTAGAGAGTCTGGGAGGAGATTGAAAAACACAGTAGAGCCTGGCTAGTGGAAGAGGCAATGAAAAACCTGCATCCAGGTGCAACTCGATATGTCAGAGACAAAGTTGTCAGAGACAAACTCAAGTTTTGGAAGGTGGGCAGGACACTGTTCATAGACACTACGTATTGTGGACAAACAGGGAAACAAGACTTTCCATAATGTGAATTATGAGCACCCAGACGGGGTAATAATTCTTGCACCTGACCCATTGTGGTACTACCCTCAATGTAACCAGCTTCCTGTGAATGTGCCCATGCCTACCAAGTAGAAAGCAGAGCAGTGGTAGCCAGTGCTGCCATCCAGCTGTTGCTGTACCCATGTTGTTCCACCAGTCTGGTATTTCAGGATCCAAAGGTGCATCCAGATTCATCAGCCTTGCAGTGTGCCTTTCCAGTTCCATCGCCTGGCCTTCCAGATGACATCAACCAGAGATGACATCAACCCAGCTATTTCCTGATTCATCACCTGGGATTTTGGATGACTTCAGACCAGCTGTTCCTTTCCTGTTCCAAGGTTCCATGTCGTAGATGACATCAGCTTGAGATGACATCAACCCAGCAGTTTCCAGACATCCATCCTGTCATTTCTGGAAGATTTCCGCCCAGCTGTATCTGAAAAATGCTGCCAGGGAGAGTCTTCAGCTGGAGATCCAGGTGCTGTTCCATTTTTTGTTCTTCAAGGGACTGGTAAGTCCAGACTTTTCTTACTTTATTGACATTGCAATACATATCCTACACCTGGCAGACTACAGACTGTTGAACTGTCCACAAAGACTCTCCCCTTTGGGACTACAGTACATCTAGAACTGTGCTTCACCAGGCTACGGTCCAGGAGAGACTCTTTTATGGACCCTGCCTTCGGGGACTGTTTGTCACTAGTGGGGACATTTAGGGCATTCCATCCCCAAAAGGTGTATTGTTCACAATGTTGATATTTTCTACTGTTTTGTACTTTTCTACTTTTTCTAAAAAATATTTTTGGGATTCTCCAGTGTTTGATGGTAAGTGTTATGGTCGTGTACTGTGTTTTGCAGATTTGGGGGGTGTTTTGTCTTTTCTGTTTCAAGTGGATCCTGATGAAGACAGAAGAGACGACAAGAAGAGGATTGGAGGGATTCATTGGAGTTCCTCAGTACTTTGAAGTATTGTTTTTAAAGTACTGTGTAGTTGTTAACATGTGTTAACCTTTTTCCTTCCACAGGTGTAGTTGTGGGGGAGTGTGGGAGTGTAATGCTTTTGTATAGTGTTAGCTCCGGGGTTTGGTTTGCAGGTGTCCAGGGATAGAGGTGAGGTTCCCCCATTTTGGGTAGGTTTGTTCTTGGTCATATAGGTCTTCCCTAGAGGGCTAGGGGGATAGACAGCTGTGGTCCTGACCGGCCATAAGGGCCGTAGTACTGGTCTATTAGGGCTGTGCTCTGGACAGTTCTTCCAGGGTCACTGGTTTCTGTAGTAAGATTGTAGTGTAGGGGCTGATGCATCAGCCATTGACCTCTGGGCCGTTAGTGTTGCCTGCCTGTGCTTGGCACTTGGTAGGAGAGGGCCAGATCACCCCTCTCCATAGGTAGCACATAGGGTAGGATGGTCTGTTGCCGGGTAGGCAGTGATTGGGGACAGTCATTTTCCTGACCGAGGGTGGGTGTAACCCCCTTGTTCCCAGGGGTTACCAGAATCCCACTTAGAATCAGTGGCTGGCAGGGAGAGGCAGTTAGTGAAATGCCAGTTAAATGGATTTCACAGTGTCCCACTCTGTTTTTCAGTCTCAGCTGAGCTGGAGTGATGATATCTCTTTAGAATTGTCACAGCAGCATAAGCCACAATGGAATGCTAGCTGGGGAGTTAGCTGTAAGATGTTGAGTTAAAGTAGGAGAGTGAGTCTGTAGAGTAGAGAATGAAGAGGAGGCTGCTGCCTGGACAGCTCCTCAGTTTTAGCTCTGACAGAGAGCTACCTCCGTAGTTTGGGTAGTTTGTTCTCACCCTAGAAGAAGCACAAAGAAGACCAGAGAGTGAAGTGGTAGAGACTGTTCCAAGAGGGTTTTCCAGTGCCCCATCCCCAGAGGGTTGGAGGGGAATTCCAGGATTCAGGGGCAATCTCCTGGTCCAGCCTAGACTGTGTTGAGCTGCCTGAGATTCATCTGCTCTGTGAGTACCCGAGACTTTTGTGTGAAAAAAGCCCTGGGGCACCTGCATTCCTGTGGTGAGTTTTTCTCTGACAAAGGGACTCTGTCACCAAGACTTTTTCTGTTTAAAAGTGTCTGCCTACTATGGGGTCTGGAGAGAGACTTGCCAAGTACAGAACCTTTAGTTTGTGTCTGATTTAAAAGTGTCTGCTAAAGTGGGGGTCTAGTAAAGAGACATTGCCAATTACAGAACTCCTAACTTCATGACACCTCAGAGGTGTGAAAAGTAGTATGTTAAATGTGAAAGATATTTCAAGATAGCATCTGCATGTTTTCTGAGAAGGGTGTTATTAACCAGATGAATGGCCGATTATAAATTTGGAAGCAAAAGGTGGGAGACCCCCCATCTGGTGTAAACATGTTTACCTCTCCGGGTTCAGTTTGGGCACCTTTGTTTTCTCTCAGTGTATTTGTCCAGTGTCTGAAGAAAATAGTTTACCCAGATGTGGGTTTGGATTTTCTGTGAGCCTGAATGTGCTCATTGGTGGTCGAGGGTGCCACCAGTAATTCCTCATGAAACATGGGAAAGTCTCCTGGTGCTGTCCGAGGGTGCCTAGTCAAGGGAAGTGTACCAGTTCTAGCCATGTGTGCTAATTTCCATTCAGAACCTGAGGGTTCGCTGTGTGTGTGCTCTGTACCTCAGTAATCTGCATTACCAGTGGGAGTAGCCCTGTGGGGTCCATCTTTGATTTGTTATTATTCTCTGTGTATGTGAATAAAAGCCACACTCTAGAATCCCAACCTGGTTTGGACAGTACTGTTATTGCTTCCACTGTGTCGGGATTTACTTGAGTGCCCCTGACCAGAAGTACAAACCTAGCATAATTCTGAGTAAACATTTTCTCCCTGGGACCCATGTTAATGGCCATGCAAAATGGTCCCGTCAGGTAGTTTCCACACTTGGTTTGCCTGTCTGAGGATGGCAGGCTACGAAGTAGAAGTATTGGTAAACAGAACTGTTGTAGTGACAACCCCCATCCCTCTCACTGGCACCGTGTGTGAGAGGAGCAGCCCTGCTAGTTGAACAAGGGGGGCCGGTGGGTGGAGGTTACACACATATCATCTTTGTTGCCCTCCTCTGCACCCCCTCTAGTAGCCTGATATCACACTTTAGGTATGGCCTCCAAAACTGCACACAATACTCTAAGTGTGGCCTTACCAGCGACCTGAAGAGGGGCAAGATCACCTTTTTTTGCCTGGATGAAAAGCCCCTCACTAGGCACCCCTGCATTTTGTTCATTTTTGCAGCCACTCTCCTGCACTGGGCAGTGTTGTTCATGGTCCCTGTTATCATTACCCCTAGGTCCTTCTCCTCCTCAGTGATCCTCAGCTTAACTCCTCCTAGCCAGTATTCTCTCCTTGGGTTCTTCGCCCCAAAGTGCATAACCTTACACTTCTTTGCATTGAACCCCAGCTGCCACTTCTCTGACCAGTCCTCTAGCTTGCTTAGGTCCCCCTGCAGCTGCTTCCATCCCTCCCCTCCACCCACCACTGCTCCAATTTCAGTGTCATCAGCGAACAGACTTACCTTGCTCACCACCCCATGCGCAATGTCTGATGTGAAGAGCCCAAATAATACTGGCCCCAACACAGAGCCCTGTGGCACCCCACTCATCACTGGCCTTGGAGTTGAGAGCTCCCCTCTCACCACCACCCATTGCAGCCTCCCACTCAGCTAGCTTGTAATCCAGTTCATCATTTTTGCCCCTACCCCTACACCACTTAGCTTCCCCCCAAGCCGCCCATGAGGCACTGAATCGAAGGCCTTGATGAAGTCCAATTAAAGAACATCCACCCCCATCCCGCTCACCTGTCACCCAGTCATAATATTGTATCAAGTTGGTTTGACAAGACTTCCCTGAAATGAACCCATGCTGCCTCACATCCTGGAGGCCATTGTCCTCCAGGTACAACACCAGTCTTTCCTTTAGTATTATTTCCATGAGTTTGCACACTATGGAGGTGAGACTTACCGGATGATAATTACTCAGTTCATCCCTTGGCCTGCTCTTGTGTAATGGTACTACATGTGCCATCCTCAGTCCAGTAGCACACATCCCGACTCCAGTGAGGTGCTGTACAGATCCGCCAGCGGCTCCACCAACACCTCCACCATCTCCCTCAGCACCCTGGGGTGGATACCATCCAGCCCTGGTGCCTTGTCTACCTTCAGTGCCATCAGTCCTCTAGGACTGTATTTGCCTCAATTCTTCCATCTGTCACCTCCTCTCCCCATGTCCCCACCTCCCAGCCCATGGTGGTAGTGGTCCCCCCTTTTCTTCAGTGAACACTGAACAAAAGTATTCATTCAGTGCTTCTTCTCCTCCCCCTTTTCCATCCACTCCTCACCCCTTTTTATCCTCACTATTGTCTTCTTGCACTTCCTTTTCTCCCTGATGTATCTAAAAAAGTCTCTCCCCCCCCCACCCTGTTAATACCCTGTGCTAATCTCAGCTCACTCTGGGTCTTGGCTTCTCTCACTTTTTTGGTCAGCTCCCTGGACCATCTTGCATATTCCTCACTGTCCACTTCCTTCTCCGTCCACCTATACCTCTGGTGCGCCACTCATTTTGCCCTCACCATCTCCACAACCTCGCTGTTCAACCAGCATGGTTTTCTTGCTCTGCTCCTCTTACTCTGTGTCTTGGTGCAGACTTCGGTTGCCTCTGTAATCCCCCATTTAAAAATATACCATTTCTGTTCTGCGTTCATCTCCTGCCTTATGCCCTCCAGTTTCCCTTTCAGTACTTCCTGCATCCTCCCAAAGTCCACCCCCCTGAAGTTTACCACCCGAGTAACTGATTTCTCTGGTTCCCCGAACATCGTGATATTAAACCACACCATTTGGTGATCACTGTCGGCTAGTGGGTCCTCAACCTTTATATCCCTTACTGCCTCCCCATTCAACAATACCAGATCTAAAGTATTCTTTAACCTAGTAGGTACACTAACCAAATGTGTCAGGAGACCCTCCTGGATTGCATCCAGGAGCATTTGCTCCCTAGCACTGGAGGTGACTGGAATGCTCCAGTCAACCCCTGGCAAGTTGAAATCCCCCACGAGGACCACCTTCCCTTTTCTACATACCTTCCTGGTCTGTCCCGCTAATTCCCTGTTAAGCTCCTCAGACTATGGTGGTGACCTGTATACCACCCCAAACCTCAGTTTACTACCCCTTGAGTCTAGGAGCTGCAGCCAGATTGCCTCTGTTCTCCTTTGTTCTCCCTCATCCCTTGTGCATTTGATCCCATCCCTCACATAGACTGCCACCCCACCCCCAACCCCCACAGTCCTTCCTGTATAATTTGTATCCTGGGATTGCCAGATCCCAGGCCCACATTTCTGTGACAACTGCAATATCCACCCTCCACACTGCTAAGAGTGTTTGTAGCTCAGCTGATTTGTTTCCTAAGCTTCTTGCATTCAACGAGACCACCCTCCATCCTGCCCCTTCCCTTCACTGGCTTCCATCTCCTTCCTTCTACACCATCCTTTTTTGGCTGCCCCAAGTCTGTCTCTGCTAGCCTGGGGATAGGCTGTGACTCCACTCTATCGGATCCCTGCCTACCTGCTGTCCACTTGCCACCCCCCCATCTAGTTTAAATCCACCTTTGTCACAGTATACCTCCAGCCTTACCTCTTTCTTGATTGTAATATCTAAAAACTCCACTTCTGTTAAACTGCAGGTCATCATGAATTTGAGGTTCTCATTGCTCTCCTCCAGGAACAGTATAAACTCAGAAAGTTCCTCTCATGTCCCCCACAACAGTGTAGGAGAGGACAAGGGGGACAGGAACAAGAGTTACAAAAGAGAAGAGAAAAAGGAGGTGGAGCATAAGGGAAGGAAGGGGGGTTGTGGGCAGAGTGGGAACAAGGTGTGGAAGGCCATGTGTGCAGATGCAAGGAGTCTTGGAAATAAAATGTCAGACCTAGAGGCCATCATGGCAGAGGCAGATCTGGATATTGTGACCATTACTGAGCCATGGTGTACAGATAACCACGACTAGGGCATGGCCATACCAGACTATACTCAGTTCAGGAAGGATAGAGTGGGGAGGAAGGGAGGAAGGATGGTGCTGTATGTAAGGGAGGGCACCAAAGAAATAAAAACTCAGTGAAGCTAGGGGGAAAAGGAGGGGTTAGAGGTACTGTGTGTCAACCTTGAGACAGGAGTCGGAGACACTATTCATACTGGGGTGATCTACAGACCGCCAATGAAAAGAAGGACACGGATAAACACCTCAATCAAATCCACTATTCAATTCTTGCTTTATTATATAACTCCATACCACACAATAGGCAACGTTTCGTGGTCGCCACCCCTTTGTCAGGCCACTGTATTTCTCATCTGTTACAATATTTACAAAAATATTGTTCAGAATTATTTTCTAGTTTTCATAGAATTACACCCTGGTGACACCACTCCCCTACACTCGATGCTACTGCACAATCACCACCGTGATTCCAACATACTACATAACATACACTTCCTGAATTTATATTATATTCCTTGAGACAACTAAACAGCGAGCATCAATGTAACTCTGAATATCACAGTCACCACTTATTAATATAAATGTCATCACTTTGCATACAAATTCATATGGTTCAAACATAAGTACATTGCCTACTTCCTCTGTTAAAGTATTCCCTATATTCCAGCTGCTGTATATGTATCATAAGTATACCTATGCCACCAAAAAAATCAATAAATACTGTATTTTGCATTTTTGACATTTATTTTAAGAATTACCACATATAAATAATATTTATTCTAGCATTTTTTACCTTATGCTATTGCTTGCTTAAGCAAAGTTTTTTTTCCAACTCATATTGCTCAAATAATTTGAAAATCTGCAATAGGACAGACACCCCAGAGGGGATGGAGAGAGTGTGCAGAGACCTGAGAAAACCTGGGGAGTGGTCAAGGGTATGGCAGCTGTGTTTCAATATGAAAAAGTCCAAAATCATGCACCTATAGGGCACAGAAACCCAGAGCAAGAGTATAATATGGGGAGAGGTATTGATGATCACCAAACAGGAAAGAGACCTGGGAGTAGTCATATCTGATGACCTCAAGGTGGTGAAGCAGTATGACAAGGCAGTAGGTAGGGCCAATGGGATGCTGGAGTGCACAGGGTGGGGGATCGCCAGCAGAAGGGCGGAAGTGGTGTTGCCACTGTATAGATCATTGATGAGACCCCACCTGAAGTACTGTGTCAAGTTCTGGAGACTACATCTCAAGAAGGACATAGACAGAGTGTCAGACCGTCCAGAGAAGGGCAGCTAAAATGGTGCAGGGGCTGCATCAGAAGCCCTATAAGGAGAAACTAAGGGATCTCAGTATGTACGAACTGGAAGACAGGAGGGAACGGGGGATATGATAGAGACCTATAACTACCTCCCAGGGTTGAACAAGGTACAGGAGGGGAGTATTTTTCAGAGAAGAAAGTGCACAAGAACAAGGGGGCATGCAATGAAGCTGGAAAAGGGAAAATATAGGAAGGATGTGAGGAAGTACTTCTTCACTGAAAGAGTGGTGGATGCCTGGAACAGCTTTCAATTGGAGGTAATGGTGGTGAAAATAGTGATGGGCTTCAAGCATGCATGAGATAGACACAAGGGAATCTTAGTTTTTTTTTGTTTTGTTTTTTTTTTTTTTTATTTGAATCTAGGATTACATGTACCTTTGAGCCAAGGCTCTTTTACAAAGGTTCCACGTCAGTTGAAGTACAATTCAAACAAAACATTGAATAACAGTATAACAGTGGGTTACAGGCAGTTACATACAGTTTTATACATTCAATACAGTGGCAAAAATGCCAGAAGGAGGTCTGGTAACAGGGTTGACATGGTATGGAGGAGAGACACACTAGTGGGGTGCGGCCATAGGCACTTGTCAAATATCAATTAAAGTGCTACAGGGGGTAGGGAAGGAGGGTGGGAGGAGGGGAGGATGAATGGGTGTATAGGAGAGGTAGCTGAGGGGGGGAGAGGGTTAAATGCTAGGTGGAAAGAGCAATAAGGAGAGGGGAGAACAATTAGGAAGGACAGTCACAGGAGCTAGATGCAGACAGGATGTGATGGAGGCTGGATTTGAATGGACCAAGCTTTGGCATTGAGGCAATGTCAATGTTGAGACCACTGAACCAGCTGGGAGCTCTGTGTGCAAATGATCTTTGCCCTTGTGTGGTGCAGAAATGCAGGATACGCAGAAGCTGGGATTCAGAGCCCCTGGTGATGCGAGTAGTCAACACTGGGCAGAGGAGAGCTTGGACACCTGGGGGAGCAAGGCCTAGTGTTATTTTTTTTTTGTTATAAGGCAGGTTTGGTACTTGATCCAGTTTGAAAGTTGAAGCCACCCAGTCTGTGCGTAGAGATCACACATGTGGGTAAGGTGATGGGCACCGGTTATGAGACGGCAAGCTTTGTTTAGTGCAATGGATATGTGCCTGAGGGCAGTGGCAGAGGCAGAGCCATAGATGATCAAGCTGTAGTCGATTATTGAGATTACTGAGCTCTGAACTACAATCCTTAAGACATCTGAGGTAAGGCATTGCCTGTTCCTGAAGAGTAGGCCAATGCAAGTGTTGGCAACCTTGGCAATGTTGTCAATGTACGTAGCATATGATAGGTTACAATCAATGGTAATACCTAGATATTTAAAGGATTGAACCTGTTCGAGGGTTGCACCAAGGCAGTTTTTGATCGTGATGGGATTGAGTCTGTGTTTGTTGTGCGGGCTGCAGAAGAGCATGGACTTGGTTTTTTTGTAGTTGAGAACCAATTTATGTGTACTAAACCAAGTTTCAATCGAGGTGAAGGCAAGCTGTAGATTCTTTTGAAGGTGGCCCGGATCCTTGTGAGTGGAGAGGATGACGGCATTGTCAGCATAGAGGAAGATTTGTGCCAGACACGATTGTGGAAGATCATTCAGAAAGAGGCTAAAAAGAAGTGGCCCAAGAATGGAGCCTTGAAGAACTCCTGAGTGAACAGGACATGCATCTGAGAGAACATCAGCTATTTTCACTCTTTGGGAGTGGTTCTACAAGTAGCTCTTGAACCAGGTAGTGGACTCAGGTGAGAGCTCAGCAGAACATAGCAGTGTGATTAATAGATTATGATGTACAGTGTCAAAAGCCTTGGTCAGGTCAATGAAGACCGACCCAGTTAGGAGGCTGTTGTCCAATGAGCTGTGGATAGCACCGGTGAATTCAAGGAGGGCCGATGTAGTACTGTGACCTGTACGGAAACCATGCAGTTGGGGGCAGAGGATGTTATGTTTGTCCAGGTATTCTAATAGCTGGTCAGATACCATACATTAAATGGCATTGGGGGGGGAGTATGGAGATAGGCTGGTAGTTCACATACAGATCCTTGTCCCCACTTTTATGGACCGGGGTTACTATGGCTGATTTCCATCTGTCGGGGAACTGACTGAGGGCAAGGGAGAGGTTGAAAATTTTTGTTAGTGGAAGTAGCACTTCATCAAGGGTGAGGGACACCAGCTTGATGTCAAGTGAGTTCCCACTAGTTCTGGATTTGGTGATTGCATTAGAGACGTATTCACGGACCTCATGACCCTGACTTCCTTAAAGTAGAATGGTGGGAGGTTGGAGGGAAGGGGTTGTGGACTGGGGGTAGGAGAAGGAGGATGGTCATCATTGAAGAAGTCTGAAGGGAGAACACTACTGAGGTGAGAGAATGCAGTATTGAAAGTATTTGCAATTGTGGTAGGGTCGAGAGTTATGCCACCATCAATGACCAACACAGTAGGTGAGGTTTTTTGGCTGATTCCCAGTTACTTCTTTAAGATTGTCCCAGAAGGATTTTCCCTTATCCCAGGTGTTCATGAGGGTATCTCTGTAGTATGAATTTTTCTTCTGGCAGATTGATTTAGTAAAGTTGTTTCGCGCCCATTTGCAGTTCTGAATATTGGCTTGATTGCCATTGGCCTGTGCCCGAAGCCAGAGGAGGTCCCTTGCTTTCAGATCCACAAGTAGTTCAACGGAGAGCCAAGGATTGCAAAGGCCTTCGATTTTATGCCTTTTGAAAGGAGCATAAGTGTCACAGGCAGCATTGAAGGAGTTGATGAAAAAGTCCAAGGCTGAGTTGACATCAGATGCGTTGAATATAGGAGACCAGTCGAGCTGTTGGAGGTGGGATTTGGAAAGCAAGGGGGGGAGTTAGCTGGAGATCAGGTTGGGTCTGTGGTGAAATTACAGGCAAGGGAAAAATGGGCAGAATGGGTGGACCAAGTGGTCCTTATCTGCTGATAAATTCTGTGTTTCTATGTTTCTATGTTTCTATGTCACGCAGTCAGAACGTCATCAATAAAATAATGCCAAAGATCAATATGTTTAGAAAGGGTTAACATTTGCATCCCTGATCACCTTTGACTCCCATTCTCCCATAAAAAGGTTGCATAATTGGGGCCAACTGGTCCTCATGGCCGTACCCCTGACTTGGAGGTAGTGCTTGTTTTTGAATGTGTTGTGCTATAAAACCATCATAGTGGGTTAAACTAAGACTTTTGAAGGGACCACTAGTTCTATCCTTTCATCCAGGAAATTTGCCATCCCCCTAAGTCCCTCCCTATAGGAGATACTAATATAAAGAGCCTGAGCATCCAGAGTGACCAGCCAAGTCCCTTCCCCCACAGAGTGGTCCTCAAATGTGCGCAAAGCATGTGCTGTGTCCTGGATGTACATAGGTAGTGACCTGGCTAGTGGGCCTAGAAACATACATCCAAAACCTTTGAAATGGGCTACATTGGACTACCAATCTATATAATCAGACATCCCAAAGGTGACTCCGATGTTTTGTGAACTTTAGGCAGTGTACAGAACCCTGCCTTCATTGGATGTTCAACTCGCATACACTCGAGTCTGTTGTGGCGAAGCCTGATTTATTTTCCAAATAGCCTGGATAGTTCTGGATGTTTATTTCTTGTACTCAGAAGTCATGTCACCTATGTAGATGTTTGTAATATGTTTCACTTGCCAGCTGTTTACGTATCTTCCTCTCATACTCAACAGTGTCCATGACCACCATTGACCCACCCTCCTCCGCGGGCTTGATGGTTATCGTTGGGTCTTCTTTCAAGTTCTTTAATGCTAGATACTCCTCTTTTGGTATGTTATTGAAGTAACAGTGTTCCTCTTTCACAGTCATATTGCAGACACCCTGTTCATAGAGGTCTTGAAAAACCTGTAATGCTGGTGTTGGGGGGGGGGGACAAAACTTTCATTTTTTCTACGGTGACAAAAGGTTTGAGTCAGATGTCATTTCTGATTGTCTTGACATACTAGTACTAGTCTCTTGGTCACCAGGGATTTGTGTGACTTGTAGTCTCAATCCTTCTTCTGACAAAAGGCTTTAAGGCTCAATGTGTCCACAAAACAGGGGGAAGTCCACTATTGTTTGAAAGTGGTTAATAAACTATGTAGGGACAAAGGAGAGTCCATGATTTTAAAGTTTTTGTTCTATAGGGTTTAAAGCTCTTTTCAAGATGTTTATAACATTTAACATGGTCTGTTGTACTCTACCATCAGCCCGTATTTGTTCTTGTTCTGGCTTTTCTCTTTGTCCTTGCCTTTTCTTCCTTTGCTGCCAGTGCCAGCATCCGTCCCCCTTGCATTGTCCTCATTGGTATATGCGACTAATGATTCTATTGGTTGTGCCAAATGTGGTACCTCACCTGGTCTTCTCATCTACAAAACTGCTCCCTGAACTAGATGATGCTTCCTCCCATTCACATTAGCTTCTATCAGTGCCAAAACTATGAGGAGAATGCTTGCTAGTTTTCTTGAGATTTGATCTTACCTAATTTCCTTGACCCCCCATTGGGTAGTCTTTTTACCCTGAGAATATTGCTCTTGGCATAGTCATCAGCATCACAATCAAATTTCCTTTTTTATTGTTTTGATTTTATTGCCATTTGTATTTATTTAGAGTTTTCTTTATATTTTCACTCAGCAGGTGATATTCTGTAGCAGTCTCAAAAGGCTGTCATGCCTCCTCCTTTTAATAATCTCCTCCCCGACTTCTCCTTTTGTTTTGGCTACCTCCTCTAATATCAGTTCTATTTGCTGTTTTGAAATGCTTAACAGCATGCCATAAAAGCATTCTAAGAACCAGTCTTTTCTCTTTACTGATGTCTCGCTCCACTTATAGGTATGTCTTCAGGGAAGCTTGTTCCCATTAGTTATGCCATGCTTTTAAAGCTGTTCGAACTGAGAAAAGGCATTTCTAATGCTTAGCGAACCTCAGGTTACTTTTGATATTTGTGCTATATCAGGTGGGACAGTGAAAAGGGAATCAGTATTTTCAATGGGACACAGCACAAAATCACTCAGTCATCATTAGGCATCCTTCTTAGTGCTTGTAGCCGCTTTGGCTCCAATCAACATCTTTCCTGGTGAGTTCAAAGTGCAGTCATAGAAACATGGAAACATAGACTTTAACTGCAGATAAGGACCACTTGGCCCACCTAGTCTGCCCATTTCCCTACCTAATAGATAAGCTGCAGATCCTAGTTAACCAACAGCCTACTTCCTCCTACCCCCCACTAGAATTGCCTTATGGCTGTCCCATGCATTCTTGAACTCCCCCACTGTTTTTGACTCCACTACCTCCTCAGGAAGGCTGTTCCATGTATCCACAACCCTCTCTGTGAAAAAATACTTCCTCGCATTACCTCTGAGCCATCCCCCCTCTATCTTCAAATTGTGCCCCCTTGTTCTTGTACAACTCTTTTCCTGAAAGATGCTACCCTCTTGGACTTTGTTGATTCCCTTGAGGTACTTGAAAGTTTCTATCATGTCCCCCCTCTCCCTCCTCTCCTTGAGGGTATACATATAATCTCTCTTCGCATGTCTTCTGGTGCAGACCCTGCATCATTTTAGTTGCCCTCCTCTGGACAGCTTCCATCCTGTCTATGTCCTTGCGGAGATGGGGTCACCAGAACTGCACACAGTACTCCAGATGGGGTCTCACCAACTGTCTGTACAGAAGGATAACAACTAGGCTTGTCACAGTATGAAATTATGATGGTATGATAACTGCAGCATGTGATACCATGGTTATCATGATAAAGCGGTATAATGCATTCCAATGGACAAACCTAAAATATTCAAAAATAATGCAATTTTAACCAAATTTTACATGTAAAAGCAGTTAAAATACTAGTAAATGACACATTATGAATTTAATGAGAGAAAATAAAAATAATGAGTCAAGTATGTGCGAGAGAAGGATGTTTTTTATTGACTAAGTCAGATTCCTCCTGACCTGATGATGAGCATGGAGCTTCGAGCACTAGAAGTAGATTTATATTAAAAAAAAATTTCATTTCATTGCAGTCAGAAACGTGAGTGACATACCGCTATAAGTAAAGTGTTTTAGTGTACTCTTAGCTTACAGCACAAAATGCTACCATTATCAAAAGTACTATACATAAATAGCACAGTGAGTACAAGTAGTAAGTTGTTTGATTTACATTTTTGTTATGTTAAATTGTAAATAACTTAAAGATGAGAGTTGATGAATACGAAAGGAATGTCCAGTCACTCCACTCCTGGTGGTGGTGCAGACTAGAGTTGCAGATGCAGACAGAGTTGCACTTCACTGAAGTAGTGTGCTACTAGCTTTAGAAGCAGGCATAGCAAGAGCACTACTTAGAATTAGAACGGTTCTGAATGGAAAATCAAGGCTCACTGTCTGGCTATGACTAGGCTGAGTGTCCCTCCTCAATCCTCACCTCAAGCCTGGGGCTCCCTCCAAGACCCAGTCCCCTCAAGGTAAGTTAGTAAAAGTAATAGTAAGTAGTGCAAATAAATTTGGAGAGATTTGTGTTCATATTTACTTTCTCACTGTAGTACCCTACCACCACAAACACAACATAACTCTTGCCTGCACTCACCACTCAATGTGTCCAAGACTCCAAGTTCAAGCCAAGCCAACAGCCAGAGCCAATCAGCAGAGCTAAGCCAACTGTGAGAGATGGTGGCATTTAAAGGAATTAACCTATATATCCCAAATGCCATGCTGGCTGTCTGGCTGCTTTTTTTTCCTTTTTTAATATAATAGGTATTTAGCTACCAGCTGAGGCAGTGAGCCAATGTGAGTTGCTTGCTTGACTTTCTTAGGTTGAGTCAGTCATGCTATACTGTGACTCAGGTCGAGTCGTGTGACTGACTTGAGTCAAGTCTGACAGTAAAGGAATCAGTTTATATATCCTCAATGCTGGGGCAGTGGCAGGCACTCTCTGGCTGCTTTTTTTCTTCTTTTAGAGTAGATAATAGGTATTTAACTACAGTAGCCTCCAGCTGAGGCAGTGAGCCAATGTGAGTTGCTTGCTTGACTTGTTTTGGTTGAGTGAGTCATGCTGTTGAGTTGAGTCGTGTGACTGTGACATTAGTGCAGTCTGGCATTAAAGGAATCCACTTATATATCCTCAATGCCGTGGCAGTGGCAGGCACTCATTTCTCTGCCTTTTTTTTTTTTAAGCTACTAGCTATTTAAGTAATTAAGAAATTTATGAATTTAAATTACTTTTCCATTGGGTTTTGTTTTAGGTAGCTCCCCAAAGTGACTCAAGTCATCTTGTCGCCACCTCGGACGCGGGAGTCAAGTCTCGTGATATGATGAGTGACTCAGGAGGACGGGAGTCCTGCATAGCATTAAAGGAATTAGCCTATATATCCACAGCGCCATGGTTGGTGGCTGCTGAGTCAAGTGACTATACTTGTTAAGCTAGCAGCTAGGCTAAGGGTAATTATGCAATTAAAGTAATTTCTCTTATTGGTTTTGTGTTAGGTAGCCCCCAACCACAGTCAGCCAAGAGCTCAGCTGAGCCAGCCTACCAAAGTTTTGTGACACAGATGACATGAGTCAGTCAGAGAGGACTCATCGGGAGTCAGGAGTTGGACTCACTCTGGCCTAGGGACCACTCTAGTGGGGGCATCAGGTGAGCAGACAGAGGGAGAGACATGAAGTGGTCCACAGTGGAACTGGACTGGAGGGACTCTGGGTGCATCAAGCAGACAGACGAGACAAGACAGCAACTTCACTAAATGTGCTAGGTCAGCTGAATAGCCAATGCCAAGTATAAAATATCACAAATCACATTAGGAGGACAGGGAGGGAGGACTCGGACTTGGAGTCAGGAAGCAACAGCAGCAGATGTCAGAAAGAATTTGGATTAGCCAGCAGAGTGCACTCCGGATATGGCATGTGTTGGCGGGCGTCAAATTCGTTATCCACACTGCAGGTGTGCTAGGCTGCAGTGACTTTGTGCTGCAGAATCAGATAAAGGGAGGGGTGAGGAACAACAGGGAATGAAAACTGAAGGAACACACAGACTACTAGTGCCAATTCTTATCACTGAAACTGAAAAACACAGAGTGTAAGTGTAATGCAAATGTGCAATTTGCAAATGCAAATGGCACTAGCATCATGGCAATTTTTGTGTTATTATTTAACAATAAAAAATGAACCTGAAAATGTTCTCGGTGTGTATCTCATTCTCTGTCTGACTAACCTTGACAGTTTTGTGCCTCTGACAGACTGACAGGACTGTCTACTCTCTATAGTTCAGACTTATAATGAATGAACATGAACATGAACATGCATGACCACTCGAGACGGAGCACCAGCAGCACAACAGTTAACAGTAATGTGAATGAATGATCACTGCGGTCTCATCTGTCACTCACTGGCCCCGCCGATGAGGTGGCTGACCGGTCTGCAGTCTGAGTCTGTACATACAGTGACAACCAGCCACAGACAGTTTGTTAAAACTGTTACCCATAAAGATAAGAAAACTTAACATGATGATCATTACATGACATAACAGATGACACGTTATACAGTGTTACAGTTAACAAAATAACATAACAGATTTTGATGCTGGGCCTGGTTACTGCTGCTGATCCTTCCCTCACCCCCATTCCATGCCCATTGCTCAAGCCCAATTAACAAACGTATTTAGGATGGCTGGTCGACACCCATATGGCCCCCCCCCCACCCCTTGCTACTTAAATAACCAACTCAGAGTCTGAGTGGTTTTGGGGAGGGGGTGCAATACCCCCGAATGCAGTGATGGGGTCTCGCGCCAGCACTACAGTGACCTGGTGCTGTTGTTGCTATAGTGTCAGGCGCTATGAAATTGTCGTGAAGGGGGATGTAGCCCTCAACAGACATGTTTTGTTGTTCAACTTTTCTGGAGGGATGTCACTCATTTTGAAACCAGTACATCATTTTCGGCTTCTGTTACAAATGAGCAGCAGAGGAGAGGACAATAATGATGCGCATTGTGCATTTACAGTGTGTTTTTTTGTGCAAACAGTGTGCTGCACTTCATGTGTACTGCACAGTCAGTGTGCATTGTGTGAGTAATACAGTCGCACTCACACAGCACACTGACTTGTGTGTGCTGTTGCGCACAGTCTGTTCTCACCATTTGCCATTAAGGAAGCAGTTATTACTTCTATATCACTGGTGGCTTAATACTCACTTGGCCTCTGTGTGCCTTGTGTGGCGCTCTGTGTGACACACACAAATTACATGATGACTAAAAAAAACTGTCCTGAAACTGAACATTGAAAATTAAAAAATGGAAGGAAGAAGTCAAAAGACTGACTTAAATTTTATTGAAGGTCTCTCAACTGACATCATCAGTCTACTTATGGATTGGACACGTGAGGACACCTAAACTTAACCTTACTAGTCTGTACAGCACTGCAGCAGACAGCGAGCGTCGCATCCACAAAACAATTTTTGTACAAAAAAGAAGCCTCCTCAAACTCTTGCATCAGGGAGAATTGGCGTGTAAGGGACAGTTGGCCCTAAAATTAAAAAAAAACTAGTTGAACGGTCTCAATGCTGCGGTATACTGTGAATCACGGTTATTGAGGTATCAGAAATTGTCCACGGTATCAATACTGTGACTTCTTACACCGTGGTATACCATGACACCGTCATACCGTGACAACCCTAATAACAACTTCCTGTTTTCTACTGGTGATGCCTCTCCCTATGCATCCCAGTATCCCCCCAGCCCTCCTTACTGCCTTCTCACATTGCTTGCCCACCTTAAGGTCATTTGATATGACTAACCACAGGTCCCTTTCCATTTTTGTTGTTGTTAGTATCTCACCCTCCATTGTGTACTCTTCCCTTGGGTTTTTGTTTTCTAGGTGCATTACTTTGCACTTCTTTGCGTTGAATCTAAGCTGCCATACATTTGACCATTCCTCCAACCTTGCTAAGTCCCTTTGCATCCTTCCAACCCCACCTTCTGTATCGACCCTGTTGCAGATCTTTGTGTCATCTGCAAAGAGACATACTTTTCCTTCCAGTCCCTTTGCAACGTCACATATAAAGACATTAAAGAGGACTGGTCCCAGTACTGAACCCTGCAGTACCCCTCTAGTAACCCCCCTTTCTTTAGAATGAACTCCGTTTACTATTACCCTCTGCGTCATGTTCTCCAGCCAATTTTTTTATCCATACTATCACTTTGGGACCCACTCCAAGGCTGGCTAACTTGTGCATTAATCTTTTTTTGTGGGACTGTATCAAATGCCTCTTGGTTTTGTTGCTAACCCAGTGCCAACTCAAAAAACGTTCAAGACAACAATGACAGTCACTCCCAGGAGTGACTAGTGCAGTGATAGGAACAGAGACAATGGAGCAAATGTCACTGTACCCAGTCCACTGATTCCAAGCACATCTGCTAACAAACTCACAGTTCACAGTAGAGTTCAGGTGCTTTCTTTTTAATAAGGTGCTTCCAGGTAGGCATGCAAATAATTCTCTTTCTTCAGAAAAGCTACTTATTAGAGGCCCAGTGGCACAGAGGGTTGAGGTGCTGGACGTCTTACCTTATGCTACGCTGGTGACCTGGGTTCAGGAATGACCTCAGGTCGTCAGGGTGCTGGCGTGGGGGGGGCAGAGCAGGATTGAGCATCCTGGCGGGCAGCTCTCTTCTTCTGAGGGTGGTGAGGGTGGGTTGGTGCCCCCCCATAGTTCCGCTCCTACCAGGTGAAGGTCCGGTGGGTAGCATAGGTGGAGAGGGGACGGCAAAGGTATTGGGAGGTGGAAGGGGCTGAACTGGTGCCACGGGGTGCAAAGCATGCCTCCACATGCTTGCACGGCCGTATGTTGGGACCTGGGGGGGGTCATGGGAAAAAAACTGTAAAGAAAGTGAATATGTGTCCTTGTCATCAGTTGGCAGGGGGAGGTGAAGGGAACCAAAAAGCCAGACTGAAAAAAAGAAAAGCTACTTAGCAAGATGCCCACAATTAGGGTTGGGTGAACTGGCTCTGATGCAGTTCTGAACCCCCTGGAACGGGTCAGCTCGGCTCTGATGGGAAAAACCTTTCATGGCTTGACCCAGATTGCCAATTTGGCACAGTTTGAAAGTGTGGTCCAGTCAGGAATAGTATTTTCACCACCAGTACTGCATGGAAAAGGCAGTGTGAGGTGCAGAAAAGTGCAGAAAAACACCCCACAAGACCTACCCAGGAAACCAAGTACGAAGCGCATTTGGGGCTTTGCAGTCAATGGAGACAGTCATGTGTTTGTGTGTGGAGATTTCCCAAAAAACAACCAATGAAAATATCGTTAGAGAGAGACAGAGGGAGAGGGAGAGAGGGAGAGTAGAGATTGAGATCAACTAATTCAACAGCAGAAAACAGCAGAGTCCTGCAGACATTACAGCAGACTGAAAGTACTCATTTAAAAAAATGATTTTTTCATTAGAGAGAGAGACCAACACATTCAACAGCAGAGCGCAGAGTAGACAGCAGCAGAGTGCTGCAGAAGTTGCAGACTCCACAGTAAAATTATAAAACACCAATTTTTGTTTAGTCAAAGAGCATGTACAGTATATATGTATAGCGAGAAAGACTAGACTGTGTTGCGCATCTCTGTACTGCCCTGAGAGCTCATACTGCCCTAGACTCTGTGTTGCCACCTCTGTGGCTGAACTACTACAAGGTCATATCATGTCTCATGTATTGAACGCCCATGACTCAGCATGGCGAGCCTTCAAAGCCTCAGCCCTACCTCAGGACCTCTCCCACTACCGGTATCTGCACAACATGTGCACTAAAGCAACTCGGCTAGCTTAAGCAGAGTACTTTAGATCCTTCCTCCAATCTAACCTTAATAGCCCCTCCAAATTCTTCCCTCTTCTCACCCCCAGTGGCGAAGCCCTCACCTCTCCTTAGTGTAAACCACTCCACACTCTCAGATCCTATCTCAGTCGCTGCTGAGTTTAACTTATATTTCTCCACCTGCGCTTCCTCGCTCCTTTCCTCCTTACCCCCCATGTCACCATCTCCACCACCTACAATGCAAAAACTACCTCAAAGTACAGGTATTTTCTCCTTCAGGGAAATCTCTCCGGATGAAGCTCTAGAAGCCCTGCTAACATTAAGCCCCTCAAATGGGAATTCCCCGGATGGGCTAGACCCCAAACTTCTGTTCCTCTCGGCCTCTGCCATAGCCACCCCTATTGCCTACCTCCTAAATCTATCCTTCGCCACTGTATCTGTCCCTCTGTCCTTGAAGCACGCCATTGTCATCCCTCTCCACAAAGGGGCACCTCCTCCTCCATCTCAAACTATCGGCCAATCTCCCTCCTCCTAGCTTTGGCGAAGCTGCAAGAACACAGTGCTTAGCCAGCTAACCTCCTATCTCGCTGACTCAAATTTCTTCACACACTACCAGTCCAGATTCAGGAAAGATCACTCCACTGCCTCCTCTTTACTAAGGTTCACTGACACCATCCAATCTGGAATGGATAGAGGTCTCATCACCTCTGCCATTTTCATCGATCTGGCCAAGGCCTTCAATACAGTCTCCCACACTCTATTACTATCTAGCCTCTCTGGCTCTGGCCTCTCCACATCTGCTACTGCCTGGTTCAGTGCCTATCTTACAGACTGCACTCAATCTGTCAGGATTGCGGATGCCATATCCCTTCCCCTCCCCATGTCCACTGGTGTCCCCTAAGGATCGGTGCTTGGGCCTATTCTATTCTCTATTTTTTCTAAACAACCTGCCCCAAACTTGTTCTGCCTCCTCGATCCACATGTATGCTGAGAATACTGTCCTATTTTCTTCTGGCTCCTCCCCAGCCTCAGTTGCCCCTAAACTCCAGGCGGAGTTTAACAAAGTCCAGCTCTGGTTCAACTCTCACCAGCTCTCTCTAAATGCTAAAAAAACTGTAACTATGACTTTTGGTACATTCTAACGACTAGCCAGGCTCCTCTCCCTCCCACTTTTCCACACCCTTGATGGGTCAGAGCTGGAGGACGTCACCTCCTTCCAGTATTTTGAAGTTTGGCTTGACCACCACCTCACCTTCGCAGTCCATGCTGACTCTATACTAACAAAACTCCACCCCAAGCTCGGAGCTTTATATCGGAACCGTTCTAGCCTCCCCTATCCGGTCTGTCACGCGCTTATCCAGAAGATGATACTTCCCACTTTCGATTATTATGATATTGTTTACAGTTCTGCCCACAAGTCAGTTTTATCCAAACTGGATACCCTTTTTAATGCTGTCAGTTCACTCTTGACGCTTCTCGTCGCACCTACCACTGTGAGCAATACCGCTCCCTTGCTCTCCCTTCCCTTGAGAACCGCCGCCTAATACACTGTGCCAAGTTTATCTAGAAGAATTGGTTTGGTACCCTCCCAGTGTATCTGACCACCGTACTATGGTCCCCTCTGGCACCCACCTTTGCTCTGAGGTCCCTAGACTCCCGACTCCTGTTAGTCCCCAGACATTAGACCCAAGCTGGCCAGGCCGCCTTCTCTCACTGCTTCCCTCAACTCTGGAACTCTTTCCCCTCTGAAATTCGCCACTCTTCCTCTATCCGCTCACTGTCCTATGCCTTTGCCAACCACTGCTCAGTAAACTGCTTCTGCAGCTAACACTCCAATCTTTCTACCTCAGACACTCCTATATTTCTTCTCCCAGTAGGCCCAATGGTGCTACTTCACTAACCACACCCAGCTACTGCACTTGATCCCAACTTTTGAGCTAGCTAGCTTGCACTTACCCCTATTTCATTATATACCACGACCCAATACCTTAGCAGGATTTCCTCATTGTAACTGTTACTCTCGACTATTAGGGTATATGTATTCATCCGCACTCACCTATTCCTGTCAAACATATGCAGCTGCATTATCTAATTATATGTTTTCAAGGTATAAAGCATGACTTCCCCATGTAACTGCTACTATACTATAAGTAAGGGTAAATTGTCATCTACACCCAACTATTTCTGTCAAATGTTTTCAACTGTATTGTAATTATATGTATATATGTCAGGACCTGGACTACCCTTGTCCTCTTCCCCACTGTACCCCTACCGCCAGGTCATACCAGGAGACAAGCAGTTCTTGCTCAGTGTGCTTTTCCTGGTGAAACAATTTCAATAAATAAATAAATTGTGAGGGGGGGTGTCATATCTCAGACTCTGTGCTGCCCATCTCTATGCCTAAACTACTACTAGATCATATAGTGCCTCATGTATTTTACTATATTCAGAGGGTAGTGTCACATCTCAGACTGTGTTGCCCATCTCTGTGCTGCCCTGAAAGGTCATACTGACCTAGATGCTGTGTTGCCATCTCTGTGCCATAGTGCCATACAGACTGTGAAGGGGACTCACGTCTCAGACTCTGTATTGCCCATCTCTGTGCCTCGACTAGTACTAGATCATATAGTGCCTCATGTATTTTGAGAGGGGGATGTCACATCTCAGACTCTGTGTTGCCCATCTCTGAGCCTGAACTACTACTAGGTCATAGTGCCATACAAATTTGTGAAGGGGGGGATTCACGTCTTTCTTTAGCAGTTTTGGTGATTTTCAGTGTTACTGAACCTTCTGTTTGATACCAGTTAATTTTTGGGTGCAACCCTGTCTTCTGTTTCACATCACTTCATGAATCATGCCATTTAAAGTTTGGGTGCAACCCTTTTATTTACTGACTCTTCTGTTTCACATCCATGTTTAAGTAAGCCATTTTGTCAGTGTCTTTCTGCAGCATATTTTAGTGATTTTCAGTGTTATTGGATCTTCTGTTTGATACAATTACATTTTTGGATAGAACCCTGTACATGAATCTTCTGTTTCACATAACTTAGTCACGAATCACAACACTTAATTACTTAATTTTTGGGTACCCTGCCCTAACCGCCTTGTTCAGTGACTCACTACTGCAGTACTGGTGACAGTTATATATTTCTTTTTTATTGCTGTTGGCTGCTTGCCGACCAAATGACATGAAAATACAGACACAATTTTTTTTTAAATGGTTACTTTTTTAACAGAAGGATCTAAAGGAATAATACTGATGCATTTCTCATACTCATATAGACTAAAATAGGTCTACGGGTAAACCAGAACCTTTTGGAAAAAAATCAGTCGGAATCAGAACTGGGTCACAACCAACCTACCCATCCCTACTCATAATGCAAAATGTGCCAACATGTTTCATAACCCACAGATTACTTTACCAAGGGTGGTGGGCTACTCCCACAAAACCTTTATACCTGTGCCTTAAAGGGACAATGCCCATTTTGTTTTATTATTTTTTACTTAAGGCTATAAAGGCCAGGAGCAATCAAGAATGGGCCAGCAAAAAAACAGCAATAACCAAACAATATACAGTGTAAATCTGAATAATGAAAATGTGGAGTGCAAAAGTCTGTGGTTAAACACAAGTTAAAAACAGAAGCATTGACAAATGTCTCACACACCTGCCTCCCACCTTGTCCTCCTTGATGTGTGTGACTGTAGAGATTTTGAGGGTTGCATCGAATAGGGTACCTCACCTGGTCGTCCTCGTCTAAACATTGCTTTCTGAGCTACATGACACCTCCTCTTGTTTGCTTGCACTTGTATTAGTTTGTTGTTCAGTGTGCCCTCCTGGTGAAACATTTCAATAAATAAATAAAGTTACAAGGAGACTGCTTGCTAGTTTTCTTTAGAATTGATCAGACCTGAGTTCCTTGATCCTCCCCTTGGGTAACCTTTTTACCCTAACTTAGTATATTGCCCTTGGCATAGTCATCAGCATCACGAGAAAGAGATAAACATTTTACCATGAAATTACTGGGATTGTGCTGACCTTATCGTGTTTTTTTCCATCTCCTCTTTTTCAGGTTGCTGATTGGAATGAAAACCCAATGGGGCATTTGTCAATATTTTTGTTTTTAACCTGCATTTAACCATGCACTTTTGCACTGCACTTTTTCATTATACACATTTGCAATGTATGTTGTTTGGTTATTGTTGGTTTGGAGGCCCATTCTTGATTTTTTTTTTTTTATTCTTGCTGGCTCTCACGGATTTCAGAGGAGGCCTTGTACCTCCTCTTACTCCGTCCGCCAGGGCAGTCCCCAAGGTGTCCCATCCCCTGGCCTCATCTTTGCCTCATAGGGCTGGGGTTTTTACATTTTTCCCCCCTGATTTTCACCCTTAGTTCCCAGCCCCCTTAGGAAGCCGGCACCTTTAGGACTTACGTCCAGAGAGGCGACGAGCGGATGCACGTCAACCTCTCATGCGCCGTACAACGTCCCCCCTCCCCGACTCCAACATATCGGAGCTGCCGTTCCCTTCAAGGGCTGGTGCTTCCACCGGCACTCTCATTGGGAGTGTCAGACACTGCTGCATCCCTGGTAACCCACCCCTGAGGGAGGAGAGCATCCACTGGGACGCTAGATCCTCCCTCCCCCTGCCAATCCATAGTAACCCGAGTCCATTCCCGAAACCCGGGTCGCCAGCATAGCGCGAGTTGTGGCATCCAGCACCTCAACCCTCAGCGCCACCAGGCTGGCTGGCCCATTCTTGATTGCTCCTGACCTTTATAACCGTAAATAAAAACATAGAAGGGATTAACCCTTTAAGGCACAGCTATAGAAGACATTCATTCATACTTACAGTAATTTATTTTTCTGTTAGCGCCAACATTGTTAGTGGGTAGTTAGTGTTTAACATTACAGGACTGCAAGGCAAGAAAAATAAAGGCTCAAAAGATAAGCCTAAATAGGAACCTGAAAACAGACTCAGAAACTATAGTCCCTGTAACGGTGTGGGAGCTACAGATGGACACTACTCAGTGTTAAGGTGCAATCCACAGTGTTAAGTGGGATGTTTATTAGATCTCAACTTCCTTATTCTGGCACCTTTTTCAACATTCAGCTTTGAAGTGTTAAGCTTTAAACAAAAATAATCAGTTTACAACTGTAATGACAGAAAAAAAAAGAAAGAAAAAAAATCTACATTCAACATAGGAACCTTCTTCCTCCACTGATCAGTAACTACTGACCTCCTATCTCTCGAGGCCAGTTCAGGTATAGCTTTCTATACCCTCCCACCTAATCTTGTGATTCAGTCTCATATTCTTTAGATACAATCTTTTAATAACTGTTTTAAATAAGAGTAGACACACATTAGTATATTACATTAATACTTAAAGGTTTTCTAACATCACTGCTTGTGAATAACATTCTGAACATAAGGTCTGATATGATGCAACACCATTCCTTGTTTTTGAACAGTATAAAAATAGCCCACCAGGGGCCGCCATTTCCCTATAGTCCAGTGTCAGAAGGCAACAGTCTCTCCTTACAACTAGACCTCAGGAAGAATTTGTTCCAGACATTTTTGTCTCAACCAAGGTATGTTCTAATGGGATCTATTTAATTATTCCCTTTATATCTAGGGCTCACAGGAATTAAATGGTAAAAGAAATAATAATATTAATAATAACCCAAAGCAGAACAGTATTGTTATATAAAAGTATGGTTTCAAACATTTGAGGCTGAAACATTGTTTTACTTTTCTTGGGTGTAAAAAATCCTTCCTAGGTCTGGTCCACAAACACAGAGGCAAACAGTTTAAATTTCCTTTTTATTTTTGGACTGAAAGATGCAGCTCATCCTGGCGCTAAAGGGTCCTATGTACAAAACAAACACTGCCATATTCTGACAAACTAAGCCGTCGGCTGAACTTTTCCAAGCCGTCGGCTTAACGTTTCACCTCTGGACTGGATTAAACTTTAGAGAGTAACTGCTTTCTCTCCAAAAGGATTGCAATTGTGATTTTGTGTGCAAACCCTTTCAGAGGAAGTCTCTAAAAGGCTCCTGTCTTTTAAAATGAAAACTGGAATACGTTTTTGAGCTGCACGACGCTCATTCGTGCATCTGTTTCTTTGCCTGATAATACTCTTAGGGACAACCTTTCCCTTAGATAATTAACAAACTGGGGTTCACATTCTCCTAACAAGGGGAAGCTTTTCTCAATTTTACCAACATATACCTTGTGAAGTTACTAAATGTACATAGTAACTGTAAGTCTGTATTATAGGTACAGGTTTTTTTCTTCTCATTCTCACAGAGAGTTTCTTCCTTTACTACATTCTACAAGGAGCTTCCCTTTGAAGAGCACAACAAGGAGTTTAACTAATACTGGTTACTCCTACCTACTAACTTTATTTATATTTGTACCATTTGGAAAAAAAAGAAATAAAAGCAGGGAAAGACATAAGGCTTGGGGGGGGGCTTAGTAAGGAAGTGGCCTGCCTCCAAACAGAGAAATATAGGGACAGCTATAGAAGAGAGAATAAATATGGTTGCAACTAAAGGATAAGAAGCAGAGAAGGTACATCATGAATGTGGCAGGTACTGGTCCTGTCACAGTGCCCCCACACAAAAAAACATAATCCAGTAGCAAGTAGATATAGGAGAAAATCCCCATGGAGAAAAATGCTCCAGAAACAATCCCTCAAGAAATATTAAAAAGCAAAACATACAGGGCCCTAGAGGTTAGCATTCTACTAAAAATCAGTGTGGGTGGGGGGAGGTCTAATGCCAATAGAGAGGCTAGGGATAAAATGAGAAAAAAAGATAACGGAAACCCTGTAGATCATACCAAGACAATCACTTACCTGAGGCACCATAAAAATACAATGAAAAAGGAAATTGGAGACCTGAAAGACATCCAGAAAATAGTGTGGAAGAATGTGGCCCCCAATCCCCAATCCAAGCACAATCAGGCAAAGGAAATGAAGAAGTGCTACCCTGTAATGTTAGACACTAACTACCCATTGACAGTGTGGAAAGCTGCAAAAATGGCATAGTGGGAACAGGACCACCACCCTTGATAAAGTAACCTGTGACTTATGAAACACATTGCAACATTTTGCATTATGAAGCATCTTACTACCCAACTTTCCCTGAAGAGTGAGAATTGTTTGCATAACTACCTGGAAGCACCTTATTAAAAAGAACACACTTTAACTCAACTGTGGACTGTGAATTTGTTAGCAGACGTGCTTGGAATTGGTGGACTGGTTGCAGTGACATTTGCTCCATTTGTCTGACAAGAGCAATCTGCCAGGAACCCATGCTGTTTACAATCATGTACCCCACTGCTTTACAGGTAGGTCACCAAGTTCTCTTTGACAAGTGTCTCCACCAGTTTACCCACAATAGAAGCAAGGCTTACAAGTCTGCAATTTCCCGGTTCATTCCTAGTCCCTTCTATGTGGAGCACAACCACATCTACTATCCTCCAATCTCTCAAAACCACCCTTGACTTCATTGAACTAATGAATTACCCTGCCATGGGCTCAGCCAGCTCTGGTGTCAATTTTCTGAGCACCATCGGAGGCATCCCATCCAGTCCTGGTGCCCTATCTACTTTCATGGCTGCAAGCCCTTTTCTTACTCCTTCCACAGTTATCTCTATCAGCCCATTTCTTGACACCCCACCCCCACCCTTGCTGCTACTCTTATGCCATTTATAGCAGAGGCCTGCTGTCTTTTACTGTGAATACAGAGTCACATTAGTTATTCAAAATGGCTGCCTGTTGCTCATCATCATCTATTACTCTACCCCCACCAGTCTTACAATTCCCCCTCTTGTTTTCTGTTTTTACCTAACATGTTGGGGAAAAAATTCCCTCCCTTGACCCCCTCTGCAGTTTGCAGCTCTGTATCTGCCTTTGTGCCCTGGACCACCTTCTTGGCCTCCTTCATCTTCACCTGGTACTTACTTCACTAATTGTCCCACTGGTTTGCCTTATAGCTGAGCCCTAGACTTTTTAGGAAAATTCGTGCCCCCCCACCCTCCTCCTCCCCTAACCTTAATTAAATACGCTTCAGCTCCTCCCCTCTGCCATCACCCTTAGTATTGCCTATTGGTTACCCTGAGGTTTCACTCCCAAGACCTTAGCCTGTGGTAGAACACTGCTGATTCTCTCTTAATTCCCAAGCCGAGATCTCCCTTTCTTCTGAGATAGGCACTCCTTCTTACCCTCTCTGCTCTCCTAACCAGTTATAGTTTTCCACCTTACATTATAGAGCTTTCAACTGATCGCTCACAGGGTAACTTGGGCCCTTGAATCCTGGTAGCTTCAATACATAGCATACACTAGTGGTTTCACTTCTATAGCCTACTTAGCCTACACTGCCCTACAGCTTACCCTACCTCCATCTCTCCTCTGTTTCCTGGGATTGTGCCCTACTCAAATCGCCCTCGATGCCCTTTCCTTACTCCATCGGGCTACTCTTCTGCTGGGCCCTCCTGGCCCATCTTCAGCCACCTGAAACACTCCCTGCCACTGGAAATATACTAACGAATGCCAATGACCTCTTGGTAACCTACCCCTCTATCCACCTACCTCGACAGATTGCCCCCCCCCATCCTGGGATTCTGTTGCCTGACCAACGACATAAAACTATTCTTCTAAGACATAGAACCAAAAATATACACAAGATTCCATTCCTCCACCCCCCTCAATTCAGACCCAACTTTGCCTACTGCTGCCATCAGGCAACATTGAGCTAAACCCTGGTCCCACTGTAGGACAAAAAAGCAGACTAACCAAAGCACTCCATGCCTAACTCCCCAGCCTCTACCCACACATAGCACAATACTAAGGGGCTTAAAATAGCCCATATGAATATCCAGAGCATGAGGGCTAAAATGGCTGAGTTAGAAGCCTGGGCACAACTGTACAAACCTGACATCCTTTGCATAACAGAATCATGGTTGAAACCCGCTATTCTATCCCATGAAGTGGCCCTTCCTGGCTTCTCCATGTACAGATGGGACCAGTCCCATGGAAAAGGCAGTGGAGTTCTGATCTACATTACAGCTGGTCTAGTAATTAGTGAACTAACCGACCTGAATATCAGCTCAGGTGCTGAACACTTATTTATCACGATTACCTTTGGACAAGTCAAAAAAATAATTATCGGCTGTATCTACCTACCCCGCAAACAAATATGCTCCTACGCTGAGCTTTTTATCAGCATGGATACCCTCCCTAAGAACAACACCATACTTTGTAGAGATTTCAACCTTAATTGGCTAGGACCCCACAGAACACCGTACCAATCTGCCCTATCGGACTCCAATCTAGAACAGCTAATTGAACAACCCACTAGACTTAACAAAAAGTCCGGTAAGCACATTCTTCTAGACTGGATCATAACAAACAACCCAACCTACATCAGGTTCGCTGGTACACTACCTGATTCACTCAGTGACCACTTCCCAATCTACTGCATCTGGAAAAATAACTCTCCCCATCATCCCCCCAAAATTCTTAGAACCAGGGACTTATCCAAGTTTGACAAAATAGCCTTCAGGATATGCCTTGCTTCTGTTGGTTGGTCCCCTATATACTCCCTCCCTGACATAAACCAAGCGTTAGACTACCTCATCGCTAAATTCACATCCATCCTTGACTCCCAGGCTACTTTTAAATCAAGGAGATCCAAAGGTAACCACTCCCCCTGGCTCACACACGAGTTGAGGCAACTAATGCGCTCCTGGGACAAAGCCTGGAAACTTTATAAAAACTCTGGACTATAGTCAAACTGGATCTCCTACCGCCAGCTCCATAATGCATGCAAAAACAAAGCCAACAAGGCCAAAAGAACCCACCTAATATCCTGTCAGATAATGCACCTAGCCAACTCCAAATGTTTCTGGAAACAAATTAACTCGCTTCTCAAAGGAAATGAATGCACTGTCCCACAAAGCATGATTGCAAAAGGCAATCTATTATCCACACCTTCTGGCATAGCCACCAGGATAAATCTTTTCTTCGCCTAACTAGATACATACAGAACCGGTCTACCGACTACCCACCCTGAACCACAAGCCAACAGCCCAGAAATCTCCCATCCTCAATTCCATATTAGAACCACCTCTAGAAGCAAGGTCCTTAAACTTCTGAGAAAACTGGACCCTGATAGTTCCCCTGGGTTCGACACCTTGTCTCCCAAATTCCTCAAATTGGGAGCACCAGCACTTGCCCTCCCGATCACCCTACTAATCAATAGATCATTTACCACACGTACAATACCGGACAAATGGAAAACCGCAGTCATTGTCCCTGTTCATAAAAATGGGCAGACCAACCCTGTCGAAAATTACAGACCCATATCCATCTTATGCCCCATCGCAAAAATTAAAGAACATATATTATATAACCAACTTTACTCGTATCTTGAACTGACCAGTGCCCTTACTGATCACCAACACGGCTTTCATAAATCACATGGGACTGAATCTGCTCTCCTTTGGGTCACCTCTGATATATTTCAAGCAATGGATCAGGGTAAAGCCACTGGAGCAATCTTCATTGACCTTACAACTGCATTTGACCTTATCAACCACCCCCTACTACTCTCAAAACATCAATGCCTCAGCATTGATGTCAACTCTTTCGCCTGGGTCTCCAACTACTTATCCAATAGACTACAATGTGTCAAATGGGACAGAGCTTTATCACCCCTAGCACTTATCTCAGACAGGGTTCCCCAGGAGTCAATCTTAGGCCCGCTCCTGTTCTCTATCTTTATCAATGACCTGCCACTGAACTGTGGAGGGGCATCTGTCCAGCTCTACGCTGATGACACCATTTTATATAGGTCATCTAAGAACATCAACAGCATTGCTGCTAGTCTAGAAAGTGACTTCCATATTTTAGAGGCCTGGTTTAAGGCTAACCTACTGGTTCTGAATGCGAAAAAAAAAAAAACTGTGTTATTCTGCCATACCTCCTTCAACGTGTTCACTAACTCCCACTTGACAATCAGAACCACCTTGGGTACCCCTCTTGAAGGGGTTAACTCCTTCAAATACCTTGGCCTCACTCTTCATGAGTGCCTATCTCTTGAGTTACATACTGATAACATCATTAAGGCTACCAATCAAAAACTTGGTCTCCTATACAGCACAGCTCCCAATCTCTCGACTACCGCAAGGAAATCTATTGCCTCAGCCACCCTCCTTCTGGGCCTCCTCTATGGGGCCTCAATCACTCACTCAGTCAAAGCTACATTCCTGTCCAAGTTAAGAGTGACCTACCATAGAATCGCTCGTTTTGCAGCAAAGGCCTCAGCAGGGGCCCATCACTGTACAGTACTAAACAAATTAGGCTGGCCCTCTTTCAACGCCAGGCTTGACCTCCCGGTGCTCTGCACCACTTTCAAGCTCACCCACCTACCTTCTCCTCCCAGTCTACATAGATACATAGACAGTGTCAGCAGATAAGGGCCTATGGCCCACCCAGCCTGCCCATTTGAGCTTGTAAGTTCAGTTTATGTTTTCCTAGAAGTCTGTTGCCCATTACCCCTGACCTCCAGAATTCCTTTATGTCTATCCCATGCATTCTTAAATCCCGTGATTGTTTCAGCCCCCACCAATCCTCTGGCAGGGTGTTCCACTTGTCCACCACCTGTTCTGTGAAGAAATTCTTCCTCACGTTTCCTCTGAATCGTCCTCCCTCCAACTTCATCCCATGCCCTCTAGTCCTGGAACATCTTTTACACTTAAAAATAGTGTATTCTTGCACCCTGTTCCTCCCTGTAAGATGCTTGTATGCCTCTATCAAATCCCCTTTCTCCCTCCTCTCCTCCAGGGAGTACATATTCAGTTCCTTCAACCTGTCCTCATAGGACTTGTGATGCAATCCATGTACCATCTTTGTTGCCCTCCTCTGAACCTTTTCTACCCTGTCTATGTCCTTACGTAGGC
This sequence comes from Neoceratodus forsteri, assembly GCA_016271365.2. Classification (NCBI taxonomy): domain Eukaryota; kingdom Metazoa; phylum Chordata; order Ceratodontiformes; family Ceratodontidae; genus Neoceratodus; species Neoceratodus forsteri. The sequence goes on along the minus strand of CM057455.1, from coordinate 756,616,842 downwards.
AAGGTCTCCAGAACTGTACACTGTACTCCAGGCGGGGCCTCACTAGTGTCTTGTAAAGTGGAATTAGGACCTCCTTTTTCCTGCTGGTGATGCCCCTGCCTATGCATCCCAGCATCCTATTTGCTTTACCTGCTGCCTTGTCACACTGTTTCCCTACCTTGAGGTCATCAGAGATGATAACCCCAAGATCCCTTTCCTGCTTGGTGCATGCTATATCCTCACCCCCCAACTGATACAGTCTAACTAACATGATCACTCTGAAACCCTTCCCTCAGACTCTCAGGTCTTCACACCTCCCGATGCTTAACATACCTAAAACTCAGTTAGCCACAGGCCAAAGGTCCTTCACCTTCACTGCACCCCAAAAGTGGAACAACCTCCATCATTCACTAGTTGCTTGTAGGACCCTCCCAATGTTCATAAAACGATTTAAAGAGACCTTCTTTCTGTCTCCCATATGCAATGGTAACTGTGCCCATCAAGATTCCTAGCCCATCATTGCTCCTCAGCCTATTTAACCTCTTTCCTACTCTGCTACCATAAAGCTTCCCATCCTTCTCCGCCTCTTAACTACGCCTCTCACACACCCCTCTCCCTTCCACCACTACTTCAACTCCCTCTCACACACCCCCACCTCTCAATGATATATCCCAGACTTGACGAACATACATGATGAATACATGATGTTAATATGAATGATCCTATATGATGAATGTATGATGTTAATATGATGTATATTTTGATATATATTATCCTCTTGACTTTGTTCCACTGCACTGTACCTAATACTATGTAACTCACATTGTTGTATGTTTACTATGTTATGTATCTGTGTATCAGTTGTAACTGGAACATTTTGTTCCCCAGGCCGCCACTGAAAAAGGGACTTGGTTGTCTCAGTTGGCCAACCCGGTCATCAAAATTCAAATAAATAAATAAATTATAGCTAATGAAGGCCTTTTTGGTTCTACTACCTCCCTTACCTTCTTGGAGAACCAGATTCATCTCCCTACCCGGTCATAAGAGCGCTACAAGAATAGCGCCAGTAAGAAACGCTCAGTCTATAGCGTGCCACCACGGACAACAATAGGGGAAAAAGCATGCTATGCACTGAGCGTTCCCCATGTTGCTGTCCATGGCACTAGATGCAGGAGAAGGGGAAAGGAAGTGAGGACTCTGGCCGAGCTGCTCCTGTGGTGTGGAGTGCTAGTACATGAGCAGCTCAGCCAGGATGGTGGTGGAGACCAGGCTTCTAATCCTGGCCTTCCAAATGTTATCCTCCCTCCCGCCCCCGTAGTCCAACACCAACTTGGAGCAGATTATTTTTTTTTTTGAAATCTCTATTTAGCCCTCCTACGTCCTACGGACCCCAACCCTTCAGGAGCGCAAAGAGGTCATCCCCCCTGCACCTGCCCTGCCCGATACCTACCACCTGGTCCCCATGTAGCTGTGGCTCCCCCCCCAAGCGGGACCAAGGTGGGGTGGCAGACACCCCAATACTGTAAGTGGTGTCAGATCGGGGGTAGTCAGGCAGGTGAGGGCATATCGGGGGCACACTCCGGGTGCTCCGTCTTCCCGACATCCACAGGCATTTTTGCACTTTCCTAAGGAGGAGTGGCACGCCACTACACCAAGGCATTGCTGCCGGCCTCATCACTTCCCATCCCCAACATCAACTCTGTGCCTGCCATGCCCCCGGCTTCCACCAGGGGCCAGTCGGGCACAGAGTATGGATCCCCCTCCCACCCAGGAGAGGAGAGCTGTCCTCCGGATGCTCAATCCTCTCCTTCCCCTGCCAACCACCGATGTCCCGGGCTCGTTCCCGAACCAAGGTCGCCAGTGTGGCACAAGGTGTGGTGTTCTGTGCCTCAACCCTCAGCACCACCGGGCCAGCTGGAGTTGATTATTTTAATAACAGGGTTGCAAGGGGCAGAGTCACATGCAAAAATACATTGTTACAGTGGTAGCGACCGCATACCACACTTGCGATACGCTACCACTGGTGCTGTGTTTACTCGTGGCATTGTGTACTGCCACTGTTCTGATCAGTACTGCATGGACAGCACTGTTCTTGACAGCGCTGTCCATGCAGGCGCTGATCTGACCTAGTGCCATTGGTCTTTTCTGTTTGCTCCTCTTGGTAACTGTTCTCAAGCATGACTTAGTTGCTCTTGAGAACAGTTCCTTTAATTTTTCCCCACCTCTCCTCCACACCACTGACTTTCTCCACTCCTACCAGCTTTCCCCCTGACTAATTCCCTCATCTGGTCAAAATCTGCTTGTGTGAAATCCAGAACCACTGCTTTTGAGGAGGATGTACCCTTACCTAGGGCTTGTTCAAACCATGTGTTATGATCAGCTACGTGACAATTCATCCCACAACTCCCCCAGACTATTAGCTCCAGTGTCAATCAGCTCCCATGTCAATTCATCCCCGGGCAATTCACCCCCAACATTAATATTATAAAATAAACTCCAGCTGGGCGCAATTCACCCACTGGATGAGACAATGTGCTCAAGGGTTGCAGAAGTGGAAGTCATACTGTAATTGTTGTTGGAGTGCAGAACGATATGTAATGGGAGCAAATTGTCCAGGGACAAATTGACATGGGAACCAATTGATGCCAGAGCTAATAGCCCAGGACAAGTTGTTGCGGAGTGAAATGGCCGGGATGAATTGACATTTCTCCATTATGGTCACTGGACCCCCGTGGTTCCCAACCTGCACTACACCCACCATTTCAAAGTTGGCGTGTACCATGTTGAGAATGCCAACCTGCCTTGTGGGTTCCCTGACAGGTCACTTCATTGTTTTTTTAATTCTTTGGTAACCAGGTAAGGCCCACTAGGCATAATGCCTGTTTTCAGGGGCATCTTGGAATCACTGAGAAGGTTAAGTGACTTGTACAGGGTCACCCAGTATGTACGTGGAAGTTTTGGGAATTAAATCCAGGTCTGCTAGATGTACCAAGCTCATTCACAGCTCGTTACCCAAACCCCTAGGCTATACTGCCAGATCTTCCACCTCCCCTGTCTCCTCCTCCTCCTCTGAGTCTCCCTGGTGGTGGATGGGATAACTTGTTTCCTTTAGCCTAGGTTGACATACCTCTGCACCTCTAATAAGATGTGTAAACATGCAACCAAACTGCCAGTCAGCATGGGGCACAAGCATATATCCTCACGAGCTGCCCCAGTGAAACAGTAAAATGCTAACGAAACTACACCATACATCAATTGCAAGACAGAAACCACTGGAAATACTATTGCAGAAGCATAGAAGTTGTGGCAGAAAAAGGCCCCTTGGCCCATTTTGTCTACCCTTTCCAAGTTATCTAATGCAAAATGTGGGAGCCCCAGTGGCTCTTCACTCCTCCCCTTCCTCTCCCCTTTTGATACTATCGTTACCAAGCTCATGTATCTATCCCAACCACATTTCAATACTCCCACTGATTTTGCACAGACCACCTCTTTTGGCAGCTTATTCTACCCTCCACCACCATCTCTGTGAAAAAATACTTTCTGGTGTCTCTCATAAATTTGCTTCTCACCAGCTTCATGGAGTTACCCCTGGTGTTTGTGTTCCCACTCATTTTGAACAATTCCCCACTATCCACTTTGTTTTCCCCATCAATCACGTCCCCTCTCTCCTTTCTTTCCTCCAGTGTGGCATGTTTCGGGCCTTCAGCCTCTCCTTGTAAGACCTTTCCTGCTCTACTTGGATCATCTTGGTTATCCTCCTCTGCATCACCTCAGGTCTATCCCTGTCCTTCCTCAATGCAGTCTCCACAACTACACAGAATATTCTAGGTGAGGATAAACCAATGACCTATAAAATGGCAGAAGCACCTCTCTTCTCTGGCTGCTGATCCTCCTCCCGGTACACTCCAACATCATATTTGCCCTTCCCACTATTCTATTACAAAATTATTACCCCCAAGCCACTCTCCTCTGTTGTGTTTTCCACTGCTACCTCCCCCATTCTGTATTAAGTTTTCAGACTTTTTTTCTCCTACAGTATGTATATCATCTTACTCTTCCTGGCATTCAAGAAGCAGCTTGCTGATTATGGACGGTGCCATGGCATGCAGCAGTTTAGTAGCTATGGATGTTCCTGTAGCATGATAGCAACCGTTTGGTAACTACTAATGGTCCTGTGGTATGGCAGCAGCAGTCTGCTAGCTATGGACGGTCCCATGGCATAGCAGCAGCAGCGGTTTAGTAAGCATGGATGTTCTTGTGGCATACTATGGATGTTCTCATGGCATGGCAGTAGCAATATTGTAACTATGAATGGTCCTGTAGTGTGACATAGCATGGCAATTTGGTAACTAGAGATTTTTCCGTGTCATGGCAGCAGCAGTGTGATAACTATGGATGGTTCCGTAGCATGGCAGCAGCGGTTTGGTAACTATGGATGGTTCCATGGCATGGCAGCAGCAGTTTGGTAACTATGGATGGTTCTGTGGCATGGCAGTAGCAGTGTAACAACTATGGATGGTTCCATGACATGGCAGCAGCAGTTTGGTAATTATGGATGGTTCTGTGGCATAGCAGCAGCAGTGTGATAAATATGGATGGTTCCATGGCATGGCAGCAGCAGTTTGGTAATTATGGATGGTTCTGTGGCATGGCAGCAGCAGTGTGATAACTATTAATGGTTTCATGGCATGGCAGCAGCGGTTTGGTAACTATAGATGGTTCCATGGCATGGCAGCAGCAGTTTGGTAACTATGGATGGTTCTGTGGCATGGAAGCAGCAGTGTGATAAATATGGATGGTTCCATGGCATGGCAGCAGCAGTTTGGTAACTATGGATGGTTCCATGGCATGGCGGCATCAGTGTGATAACTATGGATGGTTCCGTGACATGGCAGCAGCAGTTTGGTAACTATGGATGGTCCTATGTAATGGCAGCAACAGTTTGATAACTATGGATGGTTTCATGACATGGTAGCAGCAATTTGGTAACTGGATGGTTCCGTGGCATGGCAGCAGCAGTGTGATAACTATGGATGGTTCCGTAGCATGGAAGTAGCAGTTTGGTAACTAAGTATGGTTCCATGGCATGGCAGCAGCAGTTTGGTAACTATTGATGGTTCCATGGCATGGCAGCAGCAGTTTGATAACTATGGATGGTTCTGTGGCATGGCAGCAGCAGTGTGATAAATATGGATGGTTCCATGGCATGGCAGCAGCAGTTTGGATACTATGGATGGCTCCGTGGCATGGCAGCAGCAGTTTGGTAACTATAGATGGTTCCATTGCATGGCAGCAGCAGTGTGATAACTGTGGATGGCTCCGTGGCATGGCAGCAGCAGTGTGATAACTATGGATGGTCCCATGGCATGGCAGCAACAGTTTGATAACTATTGATGGTTTCATGGCATAGCAGCATCAGTTTGGTAACTATCAATGGCTCAGTGGCATGGCAGCAGCAGTGTGATAACTATGGATGTTTCTGTGGCATTGCAGTAGCAGTTAGGTAACTATGGATGGTTCCATGGCATGGCAGCAGCAGTTTGATAACTATGGCATGGCAGCAGCAGATTGGTAACTATGGATGGTCCAATGGCATGGCAGCAGCCATTTGGTAACTATGGATGGTCCCGTGGTATGGCAGCAGTAGTATGATAACTATGAATGTTCCCTTGGCATGGTGACGTCACTTGTCAGCAGCAGTGTTACAATTTTGGCTGTTTCCATGGCATGGCAGCATCACTCTGGTAATTATTGATGTCCCCATGGCATGGCAACATCACTTTGGTAACTATGGATGTTCCTGTGGCATGAGTAGTAGTTTGGTAAATATGGATGTCCCTGTGGCACGTCGGCATAACTTTGGTAACTATGGATGTTCCTGTGGCATGAGCAGTAGTTCGGTAAATATGGATGTCCCTGTGGCATGTCGGCATAACTTTGGTAACTATGGATGACCATGGCATGCAATAACAGTTTGGTTACTATGGATGTTCCCATGGCATGCTGCAGCAATTTGGTAACTATGGATGTCTATCCAAAACTCTTTCAACAAAATTCCAGCATGCTCTCTTTCCTTAAACTCAGAAAGTCCTGATAATTGTCTTGAGGATACTGCAGCTGACTTCAACGAAACGAAACAAAGTAGCGTCACACCAAACTTCATTGTAAATTCATTTTCAGTGATACTTGGTGTGGCCCCACGTTGATTTGTTTTTTAACTGCAGATGCCCCAATGGCATAGAATGGCAGCATCACTTTGGTAACTGCGGATGTTCCCATGGCATGCAGCAGCGGTTTGGTGACTATGGATGGTTCCATAGCATGTCAACAGCAGTTTGTTGCACTGCCAGCTCAGGATTTGTGTGTGATCCTTGAATACCAAGCTGAAGATCACAGGCATCACAGAGGTGACATGCTCAGCTACCAGAGAGGGAAGATGGGGGACACCTGGCATTTACTGCATCCTCTTTCTGGCACCCATGAAGCAAAATTGGCATCAGACATGACAACAAAAGGGTTTTTGTTTGTACCCTGTGCAGTATTTTATGGTTTATCTCATGTCTGCACTCTCATTGTGTATCAACTTCCTGTATTATTGAATGCTGGAATATTCCTGAATGTAATTAACTCTGGGTCACCCCTGAAAAAGGGACTTCAAGTCTCAGTGGGCCTTCCTGGTTAACACATTCAAATAAATAAATAAACAAATAGATAAAAATGCCTACCCACTGTCATGGTCAGAGGAGTAAGGGGGCAGGAGTGGCAACCTACAGTGCCAAAGTGAGGGACAGGGAAAGGGACAAAAACATGGAAAACCAAAAAATGTTTTTAAATACAACAGGTAATTTCCTTATTGTTATTAATGCAACTGATCATGTTCTTATCTCCTTTTTACAATTTATTGGGCATATACTGTAACTAAGGAAATACAGGCTTCACTGCATCTGATAAGGGTCACTTTCTTTACCCCTCAATATGAGGATGGTTGCCTGACAATTCTGATCACATGCCAGCTCGGTAAAGATCTCTCTCAGCCCTATTTATGTGGGTGGGGTGCTGTCTACCGAAAAGCTCCCTCACTGAATTTACTTCCTAGCAACTCCGGGGGTAGGGAGAGGCGTGAAAGTCTTTGGGGGATTGATTAGTAGGTTCTTTCCATAAAGCATTGTGGAGTGTGATGTTAGTGAAGCCAACTTTCCATTTGCACAAAAGAAGCTGTTCAGCTGAACAGAATGCAAAAGTTAGTCTTCTGTTGGGCTGGCTTTGGCACATTTGTCTTTTAAGGGATTTGGAAAGGAGCTATGCTGCGTTAAACTGACTTTCACAATTACTACATAAAAAAGGTCTTATAAATCTCAGCTTCCTTCACTTATATACTGTACTATTTACAAATCCCCCTGATTGATTTATTGATTGATTGATGGATAGATTGATTGATTTAGTTTTTGTTACCAGGGATGTGCACTAGGCAATAAGCTACCTATTTTCAGGCACAGCCTGTCAGGATACAAGCTGGATAATATCACAAGGCTTAGAAAGATACATCACAAAGAACAATATACAATGAGGTGCATCAAAAGCGAGGGATACATAATGACAGTAGCCTGATATATGAATATTACAAAGCACTGAGTTCATATGAAAATAACTAGAGATACATAACTACAAATTTTCAGAGATTGTATACAGAGGTCACCAGCAATAAACAGTTGCTAACAGACACACCCAATTAGAAACTGGCACAGTTATAAGCATTAAGTAAGTGCTTACGATAGCCGCTATGAAAGTTGAGTGCCACTTGGGAAAGATGACTAACATGCAGGATGAAGTTTCAGAACCTGGGACAAAACTCATGAAAATAATATTACCAAAGTTAGTTTTCAGTTTGAGTGTGGGCACGAGATCTGGTCCGCAGATCTAAGGAGATCTGCTGACCAGGATCTGTAGATCTAAGGAGATATTCAGTGTGAGGAGGCAGAAGTAAGCATGCAAGTGACATAAGCAGCTGATTCTGGATGACACCATAAATTATGCCACCAACAGCAAGCTCATGCAAGGATTGAGTGGGAAGTCAGGCAAGCCTAAAGTTTAGAATGCACTGATGCTCCTAATGATTACAGTAGTAACCAATGCAAAGCAGTATAGGTTACAGAAATACAGAGACATAGTAAATATCAACAGTAAAAGACCATTGGTCCATCCAGTCTGTACTGTTTTAGCTTATCCTACCCTGGGACCTAATGTCTAGTTTGGAGTCAGGGTTGTTCCCTCACCCCCGCCCCTGCCCTACTGGTTTCAAACTGTGTAACTATTAAGCCTTTTGCTCAGTCCCAGCCGTTTCAAATCATTAATTATTCTTGCACCCACTGCCTCTACTGCTAGGCTGTTCCATGGCTCAACTCATTCACACCACAAGAGCTCTTTGAGAGTTCCACCACTTGTGTCCTGTATACTCTTAACACTGCATCCTGGGCCTTTCTAAGCAAAATCAAGCTATAATCAGCAAGCCACAAGCAAATGTGAATAACTCCTAAAGTATAGATGGCCCTGTGGTGCTGAGGGTTGAGGTGCTGGACGCCACACCTCATGCCACACCGTTAACCCGAGTTCTGGAATGAGCTTGGGCTGATGGGGGACAGCAGGGAAGGGAAAGGATTGAGAATCCTAGGACAGCTCTCCTCTCCCTGGGGAGGGATCCAGGGAGTCTCTGGAGCAGCAGCAGCCCCCCGGTGGAGACCAGAGGTGCGGGATGCGTAATAGAGCCAACTATGGGGTGGAGCGAGGCGGACGTCGATGGCTTGCCGTCTTGACATCCATTGCATGGCTGAGCTTCAGGGGGCAACAAAAAGCAAGAAAAATCTCCAGGTACCCGGGAAAGTAATGACAGGAACAGGACCATCCAACACACTCAATGCTGGATCTGCCAAGCCGGCCTCTGTTCCTCCCTGCTCTCTGACCACACTCTAGATTATAGATAGAGCACTGGTCAGGTGGTGGTGGCTCCACCTCAGGGGGCTCAGAGCCGGGGGGATGGTGAGTTGGAAAAGCAGAAGAGGGACGTCTTGGATCAGAGGCAAGTTGTGGAGGTCTCAGTGAGCGGTTACAAGGTGAGTACCTAGGTCTTGTCTTTGAGAGTCCTATGGGGCCCGATGTGTAAATAGAGTTGAAAAAAACCTCCTAAAGTATATGTGATAGACACAAAGTATCAGCAGCAAAGTTGTTCAGCACAAAATTACCTTTTTAAGGGTGCTGTGCAATCAATTGTAATCAATTCAGTTTTTATTTTATATTAGTTGAAACACCAAAAAACTGTATTTTTTTCAGATTTATTCAAGGTGCTTACATGAGCCTTGAAAGACAAATGTCAGCCATGCACACCATACCATAAACAAATGTGAAAAACTCCTGAAGTATACATGATAGGCACAAAGTATCAGCAGCAAAGTTGTTCAGCACAAAATTACCTTTCTAATGGTGCTATGCAATCAATTCTAAGCAATTCAGTTTGTTTTTAATATTTAGGTAAAAACTACTGACTTCCTCAGACATTTCCAGGCCTCAGTGAAAGCCAGCTGAGTACATCTACAGTAGTTATTGTCTTGAGTGGCTATGCTTTCAGACACCACTTACAGGCATATTCAGACCTCAGTGAGACACTCTCTCTCTCTCTGTAAAATAAAATTTTCTCACATCCCTCAAGAATACACCCCCCCAGCTTCCACTCATGCCCCAGTGGTCTTGATCTACCACTCCTGCTGAGTACTTCCCCACAGTCTACTGTACCTTGTTTATTCCTTTCTGGAACTTGAAGGTCTCTAAAATATGTTATTTTTATTTTTTTATTTTAGTCTTTGGTAACCAGGTAAGGCCCACTAGGCACAAGTGCCTGTTTTCAGGGGTGACCTGGGAGCACTGGGCGGTTAAGTGACTTGCTCAGAGTCGCACAGTATGCAAGTGGAGGTCGTGAGAATCAAACTCAGGTCTGGTCTGCTGGATGTATCAAGCTCGTTCACACCTCGTTCCTCTAATCTCTAGGCTATACTGCCAGCCCAAAAATATCTCCCCTCTTCTTCTGGTTTCCAGCAAGTACATGTTCAGGACCTTAAGCCAATCCTCATAGGATCAGCCCTGCTGGCCCTGAATCATTCTAGTTACCTTATGCTGTACCGTCTCTAGACTGTCTGTCTTTTTTATGTGGTTGCTCCCAAACTGGGCACAGTATTCCAGACGCGGCCTCACCAGTGATCTATAGAGAGGCAGTAAACCCCTTCCTAATACAACCCAGCATCCTGATTGCCTTGCTGTAGGCCTTAATACATTGGCTAGATTGTCTTACGAAGTCGCTTATGATGACTATCAGGTCCTTTTCCTCTGTGGTAGTGTCCAACTTAACCCCTCCCATCCAACAGATCACTTTAGGGAGTCGCTTATGATGACTTCCAGGTTCCTTTCCTCAATGGTAGTGTCCAACTTAACCCCTCCCATCCAGTATTCCTTCCTGGGGTTCTTGTTCCCCATGTGCATCACCTTGCACTTTTTGGCACTGAATTTCAATTGGGCCATTGGGTGGCCCCCAATCCAACACTTTAAGGCACTAACAGTTTTATAAAGGGGTAGTACTCCCCCAATGTGTCAAATGTTCCCTTCAAAAACTTTAATTAAACTACAAAAAAATACTTTGTTTGTTGGCCTCAGAGGATATCGGGTGTTGCTGTAGCCCCTGGAGATAAAATATTCAAGTTCCAGTTAATAGTGTAATGGGTCCCACAGGTCTCCCTGTATCTCCCAGTTCCTTCACGGTGGTGCTGAGTCCCACCTTTAATGAATTGGTAAGGTCTGGTGTACCTGCACTATGGAGAAGAATGCTGAAGGAATTCCAAACAGCTGTGCCACAAGGGGTCTGGACATTAAATGGGTTCTGTGGAAAACAATACACCAAGACACAAAGGATCTACAGTGCCCACCACTTGGTATTACTTAGTATTACCTGGTTTTTGGGACAAAAGAAGGCTGTGGCCCATCGAGATTGTCCCCCACAATTTGTGGGTCATTAGAACTCAACATAAGTTCTCCCTTATCCATAGATCCAAATTATATTTAAATGCATCAAAACTAGATTTGGTGATTAATTCTTTGGGCAAAGTATTCCACAGCTTTGCTGCTCGTATGGTGAAAAAATTTCCCCTTTTGTTAGTATTAAAAGGTTGTATTTCTAGCTGTTTTTTATGTAATCTAGGGACTCTCATTCTGGTTGAATAATCAAGTCCACATTGGGTCATAAGACTGGATGATTGACATATTTTATAAATCATTAATAAATCACCTCTTTTTCTCCTAATTTCTAACAAATATAAACCAGTAGATTTCAATCTTGTAGTATAATCAAGATGTTTAAGTGTTAGAACAATTTTAGTCACTCTTCTCTGAATATGTTCTAGGCAAGATGTATCTCCCTTAAAATAGGGGTTCCAGAACTGGGAGCCGTAATTAACGTAAGGTCTTATAAAAGTCCTATACAGGGGGATAATGCATTGTTCGGTATGGCTAATGAAGGTACGTTTAATTTGTTTTAAAAGACCATTGGTCATTTTAGCTGTTTTTAAACAGTGTTCCCTATATGTAAGTTTGTTATTTATCAGTATCCCCAAATCGTTTTCACAACTTGATGTTTTAAGTTTAATATTATTAAGATAATAATCATGCATTGGGTTATTTCTTCCAAAATGAAGAACCACACATTTTTCATGATTGAAAAACATTCCGTTCTCAATTGCCCACTGTTCTATTTTCCCTAAGTCAGCAACTAAAGTTTCCAAATTATTAAGGTCATTAACCTTACCCCCCAATTTGGTGTCATCAGCAAACTTTGAAAGATAATTATTTGGTCCAGCTTGCATATTACTAATGAATAAATTGAACAGGGTAGGTCCCAATACTGAGCCCTGAGGAACCCTGCTCGTTACCAAGCCCCAGTCAGATAAAATGTTATTAAATTAAACTTTTTGGGTTCTACATGTAAGCCAATCAGTTATCCAGTCAACAAGGTACATTGAAATGCCAAATGTTTTTAATTTCTGTAAGAGTTTAGTATGTGGTACCTTATCGAATGCTTTACTGAAATCAAGTTGTATTACATCTGTAGAAATCCCATTATCAAGATGTGTACTAATTATGTTGTAAAAAGCAATTAAATTTGTGGTACACGAGTGACCTGGCATAAAGCCATGTTGGGTTAAATCTGCTATACCTCGGGTTATAACCTCATCCTCTAACTTTCTTTTGATAATCCTCTCCATAAGTTTCCCTACAACAGGGGTTAAACTAATGGGATGATAATTTTCAACATTTCCTCGATTTCCCTTCTTAAATATTGGTGTAACAGTTGCTGTATGCCAATCATTAGGTATTCGACTTTCCTGTAGCGATTTATTAAAGATGATTAACAAAGGGAGGGAGATAAATTGTAAAGTTGCTTTAAGAAATTTTGGGTGAATGTTATCAGGGCCTAGGCTTGTTGTTGGTTTCAATTTACCAATTGTCTGTTGAATGTCAGACATATTAATTATTTGAATAATTGAATGAGAAAGAGAATAAGATACTCTGTAAACATTTATGTCAGATGGAGAAAAAAATGAACAAAAGTATTTATTAAAAAGATTTGCAGTAACAATATCTGATTCGCATTTGCTTCCCCTATTAAATATTGTGCCAATTTCCCTGGAATTTTTATTATTTAGGTAAGAATAAAGTGACTTATGACAGTCTTATACCGTCATCACTTTTAGTGGGCAACCACTTAGATCAGGCAAAAAACACTTTCCAGTTGCCATTTCCATTGCTATTATAGTACATTACTTCCACTTATAATGTATTAGCAGCACCAGTTATAACGGACACCATTTGCACCATAGTAGGTGTTAATTAATGTAATCAACAACCCTGACTACAGCCCAGATTATGTGAATGAGGTGTTGATTAGCTACCTAAAAGACATGTTGATTAGCTGCTTAAAAGAAGAGCTTCAATCTGATATCCACTTCCAGGCCAGCAGTAAGAATCATGTACTGCACTGCCTTCACTTACAGAAAAGATGGAGCTAGCGGAGCTTACTCGGAACCGGGTGTTGCCAGTTGCAGAGTGTGCACGGTGGTCTCTCTTTTGTTTTTAATATACTAATTTAGCAATATAACTACCAGAACTACAGTGGTTTACTTCTGCACAAGTGCTTTTTTATAGTACTGTCTTGTTTAGCCCATTGTTTTCATTAATTGTGGTTTTACCGTCCATCTCATATATCGAGCATAACAGTAAAACACCAATGCACCCGTTATAAGTGGTGGGGACTATATATACATCAATCCACTTTATTTATTTATTTTATTTATTTTTGGGTGGGGACAGGGGAGAGGAGGCAACAGATGGAAGAATTGAGGCAAGTAGAGTCCTAGAGGGACTGAGGGCACTGAAGGTAGACAAGGCACCAGGGCCAGATGGTATCCACCCCAGGGTGCTGAGGGAGATGGTAGAGGTGTTGGCGGAGCAACTGGTGGATCTGTACAGCACCTCACTGGAGTCAGGACATGTGCCGCTGGACTGGAGGATGGCACATGTAGTACCGTTACACAAGAGCAGGCCAAGGGATGAACCGGGTAATTATCGTCTGGTAAGTCTCACCTCCATAGTGTGCAAACTCATGGAAATAATACTAAAAGAAAGACTGGTGTTGTACCTGGAGGACAATGGCCTCCAGGATGTGAGGCAGCATGGGTTTGTTTCAGGGAAGTCTTGTCAGACCAACTTGATACAGTATTATAACTGGGTGACAGGTGAGCTGGATAAGGGTCATGTGGTGGATGTTCTTTACTTGGACTTCAGCAAGGCCTTTGATTCGGTGCCTCATGAGTGGCTTGGGAGGAAGCTAACTGGTGTAGGGGTAGGGGCAAAAATGATGAACTGAATTACAAGCTGGCTTAGTGCAAGGCTGCAATGGGTGGTGGTGAGAGGGGAGCTCTCAACTCCAAGGCCAGTGATGAGTGGGGTGCCACAGGGATCTGGGTTGGGGCCAGTATTATTTGGGCTCTTCATATCAGACATTGCACACAAGATGGTGAGCAAGGTAAGTTTGTTCGCTGATGACACCAAAATCGGAGCAGTGGTGGATGGCTGGGAGGGATGGAAGCAGCTACAGGGGGACCTAAGCAAGCTAAAGGAGTGGTCAGAGAGGTGGCAGCTGGGGTTCAATGCAAAGAAGTGTAAGGTTATGCACTCTGAGATGAAGAACCCCAGGAGGGAATACTGACTGGGGGGTTAAGCTGGGGATCACTGAGGAGAAGGACCTAGGTGTAATGATAACAGGGACCATGAACAACACTGCCTAGTGCAGGAGAGCAGCTGCAAAAGTGAACACAATGGGGGGTGCATAGCGAGGGGGTTTTCATCCAGGTGAAGAGAGGTGATTTTGCCCTTATACAGGTCGCTGGTAAGGCTGCACTTAGAGTATTGTGTGCAGTTTTGGAGGCCATACCTAAAGCGTGATATCAGGCTACTGGAGGGGTACAGAGGAGGGCAACAAAGATGATATGTGGAATGGAGAGGACAGACTATGAGAGCAGGCTGGGAGACCTGAATATGTACACTCTGGAGGATGGAAGGGATGGGGAGACATGATAGAGACATTCAAGTATCTGAGGGGAATCAATAAGGATGGGGCAGATGGGGTCTTTAAGCTAAGGAGGGGGAGGGACACCAGGGGCATGGGCTAAGAATAGAGGGGGGAGGATTTAGAAGGGAAATGAGGAAACACTATTTAACAGAGAGGGTGGCAGCAAAATGGAATGCACTACTAGAATGGGTTGTATCATGTAAATCTGTGAATAGCTTCAAAAGGGCATGGGACAGGGAACAAGTGAGGGTGCGGAAGGTGGGGGTGGCAGTGGGATGACAAAGGGAAGGGGTGGAGTAGTTGCAAAGTAAGGGTGCTAGCTGCACACTCAAGCAGACTTAGATAGTCTGGATGGTCTGTTTCTGCTGGCACATTCGTATGTTCATATGTTTGTTAACCAGGTAGGTACACTGGACCAAATTAGTTTGGGTACAGGCATGACACGGGTGTTTTTCAACACTTTAATAAACATTACATAACATGAAAATAGTACAAAAATGAGTTCAGTTTTTTATTGCTGACAAATAAAGTTGCCAGTACAATATACATAATAAAATACATCCTTAACACAACTTATTTAAAATTGCAAAATTGCAAATCACAAAGTATCAAAATATAGTAAACGCTGAAAACTATGAAGGATAAATACCTTATCATACCTCTATATTTTTTAAAACCATGAGTTATCATTATCAGTTATTAAACCAATGTAATTCACATTCCATTTATATAGCATGTCTTTTTCTACTTTCAATTATCCTACATAGTCTAGCTGTGTTTTCTAAGTGTAATACATTATTAGTTTTCATCAAATAATTATATTGGTATTTGGGTTCCATATTGAAATACTGCAGGATGTTACCTAAAAGGGTCTTTCTTTCATTTAAATATAATGGACAGAACAACAATAAATGCATGGAGGAATCTTCATACAATCCACAAGTGCAAACACTGTAATTAGTCAAGCCATATGTTTTTTTCAGTTTCTGACTGTCCACATAACCGGATCTAAATTTTGTGTATGCTTTCCTCAGTTTCGGATTTCTTAATTTTAAAAGATATTCTTGGATGCCAGATATTCTGTTAATATTAGAGGATAACCATCTACTATATTTATAATTTTTTTCGAGTTCCCTTTCTTGTTTAATGTATAGATCTTCGATTTTTTTTCCTTTACTATAAATTTAATTACTTCATAAGGAGTATTAATGCTCTGACTGAGACATTATAATAAACCATATGGTTTGATAGTTTTTTCAAGAATGTGTGCACTTGGGTACACAAAACCTCTATGTTTATTTACCATAATTTCCTCAAGACATATTCTAGGAAGTTTATCTTGCTGCATATTATATACCTTAATCCAGTATGTACATAATCTCTGTTCAATATTACTTTTAAGAAAATACAAAATCACACATGCCCCCACAATGCAAAGCATCATGGGCTGCATATGCAAATTACCACAGAATGTTATGCTGGTCCAACTTTAAGCAGAATTGCATGGTGCCGAAAGGCCTCTCACACAGTTTGCAAAGGGTGCTAACAGAAGACACAGACACGTGTTTCGTCCTATCAGGACTCATCAGTATGCCTCGCCTGTTTGACACCCCAGTGGAATGGACCAGCTACCCCTAAGGCAGTGTGCCTGGGATATATTGTGGTGAACCCATTAAAATAAAAAACAATTTAAAAGACAAAGAACCTCTATGCATAAACACTGAGGCAAGGGTTACCCCAAAGGGCATTTGGCTGGGAAGCCAAGTTTCAAGAAAATACAAATCACACATGCCCCCACAATGCAAAGCATCATGGGCTGCATATGCAAATCACCACAGAATGTTATGCTGGTCCAACTTTAAGCAGAATTGCATGGTGCGAAGGCCTCTACACAGTTTGCAAAGGGTGCTAACAGAAGACATAGACACGTGTTTCGGTCCCTACCAGGACTCATCAGTATGCCTCATCTGTTTGACACCCCAGTGGAATGGACCAACTACCCCAAAGCAGTGTGCCTGGGATATATTGTGGTGAACCCATTAAAATAAAAACTATTTAAAAGACAAAGAACCTCTGTGCGTAAGCTACTGAGGCAAGGGTTACCCCAAGGGCATTTGGCTGGGAAGCCAAGTTTCAAGAAATACAAAATCACATGCCCCCACAATGCAAAGCATCATGGGCTGCATATGCAAATCACCACAGAATGTTATGCTGGTCCAACTTTAAGCAGAACTGCATGGTGCGAAGGCCTCACACACAGTTTGCAAAGGGTGCTAACAGAAGACATGAACCGTGTTTACGTCCTACCAGGACTCATCAATATGCTTCGTCTGTTTGACACCCCAGTGGAATGGACCAGCTACCCCTAAGGTAGTGTGCCTGGGATATATTGTGGTGAACCCATTAAAATAAAAAACTATTTAAAAGACATTGTGGGGGCATGTGATTTTTATTTTCATGAAACTTAATCTAAAATAAAAACATGTTTTCCTATTTGTCTGTGCTTCTGCACCTAGGTTGTGCCTGAAAAAGGTACTTTGTTACCAGTGTACTCTCCCGGTAAACAAAGTTAAATAAATAAATGACATAAATAAATAATTTTATTTATTTATTGAAATGTTTTGTCAGGAAAGCACACTAAATAACAAGTTGCTCATCTCCGTGTGACCTGTGGGGAAGGAGCGAGAGAATACAAATAATAACAGTACAATATCAGGTATAACACTGGGCGAGACATTATAAAACAGCACTGGAAGAAATCACATACAGTATATGATACAAAATACAGTAGAACACTGGATGAGACATTACAAAAACGGCACTGGAAGAAATCACATACAGTATATGATACAAAATACAGTAGAACACTGGATGAGACATTACAAAAACGGCACTGGAAGAAATCACATACAGTATATGATACAAAATACAGTAGAACACTGGATGAGACATTACAAAAACGGCACTGGAAGAAATCACATACAGTATATGATACAAAATACAGTAGAGCAGGAGTTCAGTGTGTAATACAATACAGTAGTGGGGGGAAAATACAATATTCTGCAAACAAGAATATATGGCATTTAACAGGCTGGAAATGCACACTAAAATTGAGCATTTAAAGTGCTGGTACAATGAACGTAAGTGCGACTGAGTAAAGAATGTTGCAGTCCTGGGTTAGGGGAGGTGTGTTGGTGAGTTAGAGAGCCTTAGGATTGAGGAAAACAGGTGCAGTTAGAGGATAGGTAGTTACGAAGGGCAGAGGAGAGGGAGTGAGGGGATAAGGAGTGGCATATTTGCAGGGAGTGAGATACAGATTTTAGAAAATGGTGTATAAACCGACTGACCAGCAGGAGTAGAATGGCTGGGGATAACAAAGGTACGTCAGACTTAAGGCGTGGGCAGGAGGGAGGGTTGGAAAGAGAGGATAGGCACGAGGTAAAAAGCTTAACTAGTATTCAGAGATAAGTTTGGCACAGTGGGTCAGGTGCCTATTAGCCAGGGAGGGAGAGATAGCGAGTGGTAGAGATCACAGTGATGAGTGCGAGCAGGAGAATCCAGAGCAAAGTGACAGAACGAGTTGAATAGGGGGTCCAATCTGGATAGGGTGGAACTGAGAGTGGCACTATAGACTACATTGCAGTAACTGAAGATAGGGGATATCATCTTCTGAACAATCTCATGCTTGGCCATAAGAGGAATGCTAATACAGTTCCTATATAAGGCGCCAAGCTTGGGGTGCAGTTTTTTTTGGATGGCGTCGATGTGTCCAGAGAAGTTGAGGTGTTGGTCCAGCCAAATCCCAAGGTATACAAAAGAGGTAGTCTCTATTGTAGTCCCATCCAGGGTGTGGAAGGTGGTAAGTCAGGGAGCCTTGCAAGTCTGCCTTGTGCCAAAGGTCATGGAAATTGTTTTTTGGCATTTAGAAAGAGCTGATGGGAGGTAAGCTGTGCTGGATCTTGTTAAAGTCTATCTGTAATCTGGTTTCCACATCTGAGGGAGAGTGACTTGAGGTGAACAAAATGGTTTCTCAGCGTATATGTTTATAGAGGAGGAGGAGGAGCAGGCTGATGGTAAGTCATTCAGAAAGATGGAGAAAAGAAGGGTCCAAGCACTGAGCCCTGAGGGACTCGGTGTGGAGTTGGCATGCAGGGAGCTGGACTCAGCAATTCTAACTGATTTAATCTGACCTATGAAATAGGCCCTGAACCAGTTTGTTGCAGAAGGCAAGAGACCAGCAGAGGAGAGGGAGGAAGTAACAGTGAGTGAGAAACAGTGCTGAATGCTTTGGCAAGGTTGACAAAATGGTGGAGGTGATCAAGCCTTTATCCATTCCGTGAGGACTGAATCAGTAAGCCTGAGTAGGGAGGTAGTGGTAGAATGGTGCTTCATAAATTCAGATTGGAAAGGGGAAAGAAGTTTGTCAGAGAGGAAGAGGAGATTTGGGAGAGGACTAAGTGTTCTTGGAGCTTAGCTAGAGTAGGGAGCAAAGAAATAGGGCAATAGTTTGTTGCAGAAGTGGAGTCACCAGCCTTATGGAGGGGGAAGATGACTGTATGCTTCCAAGATGTGGGGACCTCTGCAGTCAAGAAGGACAGGTTTAGAATTTCAGAAAGAGGATAAGCAATAGCAGAGGCATAGAGATATAGGAGCTTAGAGTCTAGTTCATCTGGAAAACTGCCTTTGATGGATTAATAGCCAGTAGGGCAGTAAGAGGCTAGTAGGTGAGACTGAGGAGAAGGAGAAAGGACAATAGTCGTGATTATAGTAGGGTTGCTTGTGCCACTTGTGATGGTGGATGAGGGTTAGTGAAGGGGAGAGAATCGAGTAGGGTAGAGGCACATGTTGTGAAGTAGGAATTAAATTCCTCAGCCACAGAAGCATGGTCAGCTGTGAGCGAGTTATTTATTTTGAGGATGGGGATGGGGAATGTGGGGGGTGAGAAAAGGATTGAACTACGACTTTTCAAAATTTGAAAGGGGAGTTTAGATTTTGTGGAAAGTAGATTTAAAGTATTCAGCCTTGGCTAACCTAGTTGCTTTAGTGGATCGTTGAGAAGTTTGTAGTAGGTGATAAAATCACATGGTAATTGAGTAGCTTTGTGCCTTCTCCATGCCTGGTCACGTGTTCTATGGCATGCCAGGTGTTCTGTGGTGACCCAAGGACATTGTTATCTCGCACTCTGGCACGTTTGAATGGGGTATAATTTTTCCAGATGGTGAAGAATTTTGCTTTGAAATAGACAAGGGCATCATCTACCTTGGGAGCAGAGGTTATTGGAGTCCAGTCTATGGTGGCTAGATCATGGAGGACAGGGGTTAGGTCAATGAATTTGTAACACTGAGTCACTAGTATTTAATGGGGAGATTTAGGCCTGTGGACCTTCCTAACCAAGTAAATAAGATGATGGTCACCTATAGCATCTGGCAGGATGCCTGATTTGATGACATGGTGTGAGGGAAGGTGAGGGCCCAATCTAATAGAGTGTGATTTTGAATTTAATGTTGAGGTGGGTAGGTTTGTTGTTTAGCTGGGTTAAATTCAGGGCATCTAGGGCATTGCATGTATTGTTTTGAGTGAGTGACAACCAGTTAAAATTGAGGTCGCCCATAAGGAATAAGTCACCTGTTTGCGAGAATGAAACTAGAGTAGTAATGTGGTTGGTGGCCACAGAGAGGGAAAGGTTGGGGTGACAGTAAATGCCCACAACAAAGATGGGAATGGAAAAAGGTAAAGAGACTCTGATGACCAGGGACTTGCATTTTGCCGAAAGTGAGGTGGAGAGTATGGTGGCATATTGCAGGGCAGGGGAGATGTACATTGCAACACCCCCAACCCTGCTGGGTCGATCTTACCTGACCAAGGAATAACCCAGGACAGAGATAGCATGGCCAGGTATCTTATAGTTTAGCCAGGTTTCAGAAAGGGTTAGGATATCAGGGATCAATGAAGTGGCCATGGATTAGAGGAGGTCTAATTTGGGCAGCAAGCTACGTATGTTTAAGTATAGCAACTTTAGACCCCTAGGTAAGCTAACAGTGTATGAGAAGTCAGTGGTAGAGATTGGGAGGGTCCAGGATTGGTGATAGCATATGGTCATGGGTTGGGATGGACATTTCCTGAAGAGAGGAGCAGGAAGATGATTATTAGATAAAGTGATTTAAGATTTGTGTGGAATTGCTTCGGCTTATAAGATTTGAGGGCTGCTGGAGGGGAGTTGAGGGGAGCAGTGTTGTTTAGTAGGAGCTTAAGTGATTAAGGAGGGGACAGAATGTGAGGTGGTAGGCGATGGTGGAAATGACACCAGCATTGGAGGAAAGGAACAGAGGTGACAGCATGAGAGGGGGTGGGAATGTTAGATACTGGATAGTGAAATGGTGAGGAAACAGTGAAGTTAGGGTTTTGTGAGGGGGGAAGGGAGAGGATGGGGAGGTAGAATAGGAAGAGAAGGGTTGAAAGGGGAAATAGTAACAGTCAATCTGAAGCAGAGCAGTAGAAGGGTGAAGCTGGTTGCTTCAAAATTTCCAATAAATAACAAATTTAAAGGCATGCCATTCCAACTGGGGGAAAGATGAAGACTGCATGAAAATGAGGATGACTCCTGCTCCAGATGAGTGACACTTGGAAAGCCAGCTCACTGCTGCCTCTGACTGCCTCCCTACTGGGTTGTTGCTCCACTACGCTATTCATAGTAAACTGGCTGTTCAGAACAGCTGGGCTTGTCTCCAGATGGCAGTTGAGAGTGGGACTAGTGACAGTGTGTGGCTGGATCTGGGGATCAAGTCAGCAGGTATATGATGTCACAGCAAGGGCAACTCTAGTGATGTCACAAGTTGGAGTTTGCTCAATCTGCAGCAATCTTCAGTGCCTGCAATCCCGATCACGACATTGGGGGACAATCTGATTGCTGCCTGTGGGGACAGTCTGATTGCTGCTCTGAGAGTGTTACATATTTGACAAGCAGCCTGAAACCAGTGATCCAGCTTTGAGAAGGCAGGCTTTGCAGGGATGTATCTATTTTGTGTTGCCCCAGCAGATACCAACACAAATCATGCTACAGCAGCAGAGAGATATAGCACATTGCAGGACTTGTGAAGTCAAAATATGCTGTGTATTTCTGAAAATTTGGCACATGGCCAGTGCTAATGTGTTTGGTTTTACTTTCCAAGTAGTGATTTCTGTTTGAAATACCCCTTGGTTTCTGAGATTAGTTATATTGCTGAAATCAGCACATTTTCTTTAATACAGTCAGCTATTTATTTTATATGCCATAAAAATTGCTGAACTCATTCATGCATGAGTTTGGAAGGATTCAGTGCTAGATCTCTATTGGGGACAGGACAGCATAAGGCTGGGCCGACTAAAATTCATTTTTGCTGAAAAATATTGATTACTGGAAAAAACATAGATTTCAAATGCCATGTAACATGTTAGTAATTACAGTAAAGCTGTATTAAGGAGCACAAGCAGTAGAGGGGTCCAGAAAATTGGTAAAAAAGCTGACAGTGTCCTTTTAAAGGAGAACTCCAGTATAGTGAAACTACACACCCCCAAATCACTTCTCCCAGTTAGGCTTTTCTACAATGAATAAAAATTGTGTTTACACTTTATTTTATGCTCATAACCCACTGTCAGTCAACATGGTGGGTGTTGTGCAGTGCCATCTCTGTGATACAGTGTGGTGCTACACCACTTGCTTGTATGCTTCTCAATACAAGTGAGTGTGTGGTGCCACACTGTAACATGAGATGGCATCACGCAACACCTGCCATATTGATTGACAGTGAGTCTGTGACTTTGATTTTTTATTCATTGCAAAAGCCCAACCGGGGCAACTCGCTACGCAGGAGTTCTCCTTTAAGTACAGTTAACAGCAGTAAAAGGGTCGGGCATATAACAAGTTACAATAAAGCAGTCAGCCAACATAAGCTGCTGTTGCTGAATGAAAGAAACCATGTCGGAGTATTGTATTGCTGCATCAGTTCTTTTGGGATTGTTTTCAGCATCTGTCAAGATCAAGACAAAAGTGAGAAAACTAAGAGAATAACATTTTTGTTTTATTTCAAGATTCACCATGCACACTGCACAGTAAACTTAGTCACACAGCCTGTAGTCCAACTGTGTATGTGCATTTGCTGCAATCAAATTAACAGCTTGAGAAGAGTGAGGCTAGGGATGGGCTGACAGACATCAGCGGGCATTTAAAAAAGATCCTTTTGGCAATGCAGATACACCACCACTGTCCTGAATGATCCTGGACTCTGATGAACAATATATGGTGTACTGCTTTCTTCCACTATATCTGGCAGAAGCAACTTGCAAAAGAGGTCAGTTTTTATGATTCATCAGTAAAATCAGACCCCCCCACCCACGCATTTTGCCAGACCCTGTATGCCAGAGGCACAACCTTCTTAAAGTGATACTTTCTGAAAAAAAGGAAGCAGAAGAACCTCTGCTGTGTGATAAAGGTCTGGGCTTATGAGAGTGACTTAATTTGTTGTGAGTGTAACTCTCTCAGAAAAATATTAAAAAAAAATTGAGTGGAAGGTGTCAGCAAGGAGGAACTAGGAAACGAAAAAGGGCTTTTTATTTGGGGTTAGAACCTGGAAGAGGATAGGAGACAGAATGAGTGACTATGCCACTACTCCAATGTCAGCTGCAGCCAAGCAGAGTTAGTTAATCAATATAAATATTTAGGATTTTGGTTAGATAATTATGGGTCAGGAAATTTGCATGTAGATAATTTGATCTCTCAGGTTAATAAGTGGGTGGGTTTCCTGTTTAGGAACAAAAATTGCTTAGATTCTGTGACATTGGACTTGATAGTTAAGAGGCAGTTTTTCCTTTAATCAATTATAGGACGACATATGACGGAGCCACTAGGGATTGAATAACAAAGTTAGATGTTCTAGTTGATCATCTTGCCAGACAGATTCTCAGGTGTCCAAAACTTACTCATCATTGCAAATTGTATGAAAGATTGGGTTGGCTTTCATTAAGTAGGAAAGAATGATGCACAAACAGCTGTTTGTTTATAAATGTGGGCTGGATACCATCCTATATATCTAAAGAATAGATTTTCCTTTAGAAGTGTTGAATTGACATTGAGAAATTGTTGTTACGGATATGGTTATCCCCTTGTAAAATCAAAATGTTCCAATATTTATTTAGTAATTATATTCCATATGTTGGAATAGCCTTCCTCACGAATATAAGCAAAAGATTGGTAAGTCCTTATCAACATCCCATCTAAAAAGACACCTGATATCTATACAGGAACCTTGTAATTGTTATTGATGTTCTTTTTTCTATGTTTTTGTATTGAGTATTGTTGTTTGATTGTATTTATTACTTTGAGTGTTGAAGTACATTTCATATTTTTGTAAAGGTTATCATTACGAATGAGTTTTTACTCAGTTGGTTTTACCTTGAACAAACAACCATGTGTCTCTCCTGGTGTGTCCAAACATGAGTGGCGCAGACAAACATCCACTCCTACTCATTGGGAAAGGCAAATGTCCATGCTGTCTCCCAAGGATTTAAAAACTCTGCTTGTTGCTTACCAATCCTCCTCCAATATCTGGATGACAGGCTGGATTTCACTGAATGGTTGTCCTTGTGGGAGTGGCAGCTGACATGTAGGAGGCGAAACATCCTTTTGTTTTTGATCAATTGTTCAGCTCATTCACCTGAGCTTGTGGGCATGTTCTGCCATATAGAAATCATTTCCCTACCCTCCAACACCACAAGACCCATTCAGCCAATGGATATGGGTGTTATACAGAATCTCAAGGGCCACTACCAAGCATTGATGGCAACTTGAATTGTGGGGGTGACAGATGAGGGAGGCAATGCACAGGCATCTGCAATCAAAAAAGCTGTGACACTGCTAGAGTCCATCTACATGATAGCAAAGTCTTGGAACACTGTGAAGTAGCTCACAATTGCAAATTGCTTCAAGAAAGGGTTTAGCACTGAAGTTCCTGATGGTTCCTAAGAAGCCAACCAATTAGCGCTTGAGGATGTTGTGATGCCAGAATTTATGTCAACAGCCAAATTTGCAGAGTTTGTGGATCTGAACTGTGCTGTTCCACAGTTGATGTGCTGATTGACGAAGAAAAATGTGCCACAGTGAAACAGGCAAGGAGGAAAATGAAGAGGATTTAACTCCACTGGAAGAAGATCCACCACTTGAGCCAGTGAGCAACAGGGAGGCACTGTTCCATTTACACTCACTTATGTCCTGGTGTCAACCCAACAGACAGGTGGAAGAATGGAGTATGCTGCAATCAGCTGAAACAACTGTAACCTATAAGATCTGCTCTGCCTCCCATCAGAGAAGAATATACCTGATTTTTTAAACCTTGAATTGGTAAACAGTGACATGTGTATTGAGTTTATTTTAAAATAGTAATTCCTTTTGTTTTGTTTTTTGATACTGTACTACTGTAAAAAATTGTGCTGTCTGTGGTCATTGTTGTTATGGGTACTTTAGGAGACTTTACTTTTGGTGCCAATTTGTCCTTTTGTTAGATGGGATGGTCACTTAATAGGAATGAAATGCACTCCAAGAGACCATCCCATTAGCTGACTTCATCTATAATAATAATACTATCCCCAGGACCAGCACTTAATGTCCTGGAAGAAAAAGCATGTTTGCAATGAAAGAATGGTAGAATTTCAGAAACAAAAGACTGTAGTTACTCATAGAGGTTATGAACGTTTTGCCACATGTGCCAGGATAGTTCTAACTGCTGAAGCAGCACATAAGAAGGTATCCTCCTTAAATGGAAGTTCAGATGCTAAAGCACATAATGCTAGTGTAGGTGGTGGGAACTGGGAATGGGATAGCCCAGGGTATGTTCAGCAGAGTAACTTCGGTGGTGTAATGGTTGAGGGGGCACACCCCTGGATAAATCCCACA
Organism: Neoceratodus forsteri; assembly: GCA_016271365.2. NCBI lineage: Eukaryota > Metazoa > Chordata > Ceratodontiformes > Ceratodontidae > Neoceratodus > Neoceratodus forsteri. Next base: position 756,591,277 of record CM057455.1, on the reverse strand, counting down.
TAATGGCACTTTTAATTCTTCTGATTCTAATGGTGCAGATGATGATGAGATCTGTAGTTTATATAGGACATGATGCTTCTGCAAGGCATGAGAGGTAAGTGCAGAACAAAATAACATTCTGAAAGTAATAATAACAGTAACAGTTCTTAAATACATGAAAAAGGGGGTAGCAGTGCAGGGTTTCATCAAATTCACTTGCATGCACAAAGAATAGTGCTAGGTACCACTGCACAAAGGTATAAAGGTAAATCTGTAGTGCTGAATTTATTCTGTATTGACCCTGAAAACAACTCTCGTGCTGTATACAGTCTGTGCAGAATTAGCATCAGTCATGGCAGGGGGACACAGTTTGGCACATCATTAATGGTGCAACAAGCAAAGGCAAAATGCCCAATTGAGTGAGGCAGGGTAGAAGAGGGCAGTGTGGTTGGTATGGACAGTGGTGAAGGTGACCATAGTAATAATGAACCTGAAGCAGTAAGTGACATTGAATCAGTGGATGAGTCCTTGCAGTCTTCTGAGACAAACATACATTGTTTTCTGACCTCATTGGGTAATGGAAAATCTCATAGTGGCACTTCCTGTGAGAAAGGCATGAAAACTACATTCTCAAAAAACTCAAAACATCTCATCAACTAGCATTAAAAAGTGTTGTAAGGACATCAAAATTCACCCACAAGCATCCAGCATACCAGCACTTACATTGAGTCATTATGGAGTTGTTGGGCAATTGCCAACCCCTTTTCTTGTGTTGCCCAAAAGGTTTTCTGACGTTCATGCACCAGACTGAACCATAGTACACTGTCCCTGTCAAAATATTTTCAAAAAAGCAGTTCCACAGTTGTATGGCTTGATGTGTACTGATGCCATTAAGAAATTAAAACACTCTGAAGTGAAGCAGGCTTAGATAATGACAAATATTTGGACCAAGAATGAAACAATTGATTGCATTAGTGTTGCAGCTCATTGGGCTAGTTTTCTGTTAGAAAGTAATAATTCCAGGTTTACTGTAGTCAGCAGGAAGCAGGCTGTAGTATGCATCACCACCTTTGATGAAAATCACACTGTAATCAATATTTTACAGGAGATGCAGAAACAATTTTAGAAATGGCTCACCCTGTATTTGCTATCTCCTTTGTTAATAGTTTCAGATAATGGTGCTAACATAGTAAAAACTATTAGAGGTGGCAGCTGCCAACACATACATTTCATGTTTAAATCTTCTCATCCACTATTTCCTAAATAGAAACAGAAATGTTGAAAACCTATTAGGTCTTGCAAGAAAAATATGTGGTCATTTCAGCCGCCCATGAAAAATGTTGAAGGGCTGCAGAGGTCAAACAACTTACCACTGCATAAATTAAAGCAGCAAGTTCCACTCACTGATATTCAACATTTCACATGTTGGAAGGGATTCTTGAACAGAAAAGAGCTGTACATGACTAAACCATGTGGCATCAAATAGGTAAAGTAGACATCACGCACAGTTACAGCAGTTGGAGTGTGGCTGAATCTTTGGTCTCCTTACTGGAGCCATTTGAGGCAGCCACACATGATGTCAGTGCAGATAGTGCAACTCTGAGTCAAACTGCACCTCAAATAAGATTTCTTCTCATTTTCCTGGATGACATCAACAAAGACTTTCAGTCAAAAGAAGACAGCACCGCTGTTATGCTAAAAGATGACTTACAGTATGTCTCAAACTGTCAACTGATGAGAGAATAAATGCCACGCTTCAGAATGAAAACCATGGGTGGGCTGCACTGCTAGATCACTGCTTTAAGGGTAACATTGAAGCCGTCCTTTCTGCAGGGGAAGACACTGAGTATTGGAGAGATTGTTTGCTAACCAAATTAGACAGTGTCCCACCAACACCTCTAAGTGATATATAGGAGTCAAAAGCAGTGCCAGATGCCATAATGTTGGCTGTTGTAATCATGCCATTTTCCCAGCTGAAAAATGTATTTATTTATTTATTTATTGAATTTTGTTGACCGGATATGCCCACTGAGACTAGAAGTCCCTTTTTCAGGGGTGACCTGGGAGGGAGAGGGGGGATACAGATGGCAACCAACTGAAATTGAACCAGATTAAGCTGTTGGTGGTATTTTTAGTGAGTGGGGGGAATTTTAGCCAGGACACCAGGGAAATTTCTCTACTCTCCAGTGGGGGAGTTGCTGGCCGTCGGCAAGATGGCTACTGCAGTGTTCCAGTGGTGGAGAAGGAGGTGTTGAGGCTGAGGAGCAGGTCTCTTTAGTCTTGCCAAATTTAGAGACAGTTGTTGAAAATTCAATTCAAGAGTTGCCTGGATCCATGAAGAGCTCAGGCACTGATGTAGAAGGAGAGCAAGTGGCACAATCTTGCAAGATTCTGTTACGCTATGGAAATCGATGTGCACACAGATGCGGCACTACAAGGAAATGTTGAAGAAAAATGTAGAAAAAGAAGCACAAGAACACTCACCACAGAATGGCTCTGAGATACCATCATCGATGGAAGAGGATTCTGCAATTGATGAGAAAGTCTTGAGATGAGTGCTGGACAAAAAGAAAATAGATTTGTTGTAGCAGATAGCCAACAAGAAGGAGAAATATTACATCACTACTGAATTATTACATGCTGCAATAAAACCAGATCTGCAGAGTTTGCAGGGAACAGGAACTCCAGAAACTGCAACCAACTGTGCAGAACAGTCAAACAAGGCTGCATGTGGCAGCGAGGAGGAAAATGTGCAAGGTCTACCGAAAAAGGAAAATGCTGGGATTAACAGCAAGAAGAAGAGACAAATCATGATCTATAGAACCTAATAACCCAGAATGGATGGCCACCGTGGCATTGCAAGGAGCAGGTTGGGTAGAGAGAACATAGAGGGAACTTGGATGCTGGATCCTGCAGATCCTGCAGTGGCTCAGTTCGAGGAGGTAGAAGTCACCCCTACAGGTAAACTGATTTATTCCCCAAAAGAGAACTATTCAGAAAAGACTGTAATCACTTGCAAAACTAATGGGGACCTGCAAAAAGACAGCAAAATTGGGGAAAGCCATGGGTTCCAAGAAGGTGAAGTATTAAACGCTGCAGGTAATAGAAATATGAATCAAACCCAGCAAATAAATGAGCCGGTGCCATCTACCTCAAGATACAAGGTAGCACTGGGCAAATACTGAATACTAGTATGAGTCTGAAAGGTGCAGGTTACAGAGAGCAAACAGTTCCTGCAGACAAAAAAAGAGGGCACAAACTTGTCTATTGTCACTGGGATACAGAAACTACAGGATCCAGCACAGCAGAAATTTTACAAACCTATGTTATGGCATTAGCTTCAAAACAGTACAATGTTTGGATAGATTTTGTGTAAAATATAACTCTCGAAGGACTCACCCACATGGACACCATTTTGGCAATGCCAATCACAAACCTGTAGTTTGGAAAATAACTATTCTGTTCAAAATGAAGCTAACATATCAGATACTGTATTTTGCTGAAAAGAGATGTAAGTACTAGAAGATCCAACTCCTATAATGAACTCAGAACAATTGTGATAGGGGGTCATAGGGTCACATGCAAACTTTTTATGTCAAACAATGGTATCATTCATCTACGCTGTTTCTTTCTAGGTGAGACAGAGGTTCCTTGTTCTACCCTGGGCAACCTAAATCATGTCATAAATGTAGTTCTCGGTTACATCTAAGTAATGCTGGTGATACACCAAGATGTACACTTTGTTTGGAGACCGATCACTTGGCAGCCACTTGCATAAATTTATTTTATTGTAATTTATGTGAGGAAAAGGGCCATTCATGTGTGAGGTGTCCATGGGCATCTCACAATACAACAGAAAGTTCTCCTCACGAAGCCCTAATAACACAGGCCCAGAAAAAGGGTGTAGCACAAGCCTCAGAAATTAAAATGCAGCCAATTTGGAGAAAAAAGAAGAGACAAGGAAAGAGGAGGCAGAGTCAGACAGATCAAGTGTGAGGGTAGAAAATCCAGGAACTAGCAAGATACAAGGAGGCAGAGAAAAGAGGTGAGACTGTGACACCCCAGCTAAGAAGAGACACAGGTAACCCCATATGGCTACCCTCCTCCTCTTGTCCACAGAGCAAGCTAACAATTTAGAGGAACAAAATGATCAGGAACCTTTTCATAACAGCTAGAAAATCAGATATTTGATTCTGGACAGATAGAGGACCAGTATACTATGCCCCCCAGTCCAGACTTCTCAGGAAACAGCCTTCGCTCTTGTAAAAAATAAAAAAAGGCCCAGAACCAGAGCAGGGATAAAGATGGCACCAAAGGGGAAAGAAAGGAAAATCCTTCCGGGGAAAGGGAATATGGTGACAGAGAATAGATACAAAGCATTCAATACAGAAACAAATTGGGGAGACACAGAGGAAGAAGATAGGGAGTCAGACTCCTTATCAATTTCTTCTTCAACCATGGATCACTCCTTAGGAAGAGAAGACGGAGGAAAAGGAGATAAGGTAAAAAAGGAATGGAATACAAGATTTAAATAAGTAACATGCAGCATGTCAGGGTGGCTCCCATTTTTATAATGTTCATGTCTTCTTTACAGATTGTATCATTGAACTGTAACAGCATAAACAAGCATTTGTCAATATTGAACATTCACTTACTGGTCTTTGCATTGATGTTTTGCATTTGTGCAGTCCTCCCCCATGTCCTTTCAGCATCCATATCCCAACAGAGTACCTCTCTGCAACTCCTCTTGCATATGAGTAACATTTCACCCTCATATTTCTTAAGTGTCTGTCTTAGGAACCCTAACACCCTGGTTGTGCTCAAGGGTACGAGCCTGTGAGGAAACTGCGCAACCTGCACTTGTAACACAGTCATTCAGTGGAATTATTTCACCAAATTTTCAACATAGACATTTTGTCACCTCTGGTAATGAACAGTGCCACTATGATTTTCTTACTGTGTACAGAACCTTGATTTCCCACAGTGACCGCGCTATTCTGCGATGGAAGTGTGAAAACAGATTTTGGCTAGGATGTGAAAAATGACAGCTGTACTGTTCATAAGGAGTTATGGGAAAATGCAAGTGTTGAAAATCTGGAGTAAAATATGACAAATTTGTGAAGTTACGAGTGCGTGTGGAAACTGCGCAACACATGCTCATGAAACAATCATTTTGTGGAATTTTTGCACCAGATTTTCAACATAGGCATTTTAGGATGTCTGCTCATGAATAGTGTCACTATGATTTTCTTACTCTGTACCGAACATGATTTCCCACAGCTGCCATGCTTGCTATTGCATGCCGCATGTACGAAAACGCATTTAGGCCAGGATGTGGAAAATGACAGCTGTACTGGTCATAAGGAAGTGTGAGAAAATGGCAATGTTCAAAATTTGGAGTGAAAATATTATAAATTCACAAACTTATGAGTGTGCTTAGAAACTGTGCAACACACACTTGTAACACAGCCATTTTATGGGCTTTTGCCACCAGACTTTCAACATAGGCATTTTAGGACATCTGCTCATGAACAGTGTCACTGTGATTGTCTTACTCTGTAGCAAACTCTGATTTCCAGCAGTGACCACGCTATTTTGTGCCAGAAGGGCAAAAACACATTTTGGCCAAGATGTGAAAATTGACAGTTGCACTGTTCATAAGGAGGTGTGGAAATATGCCTATGTTGAAATACTGGAGTGAAAATATTTCAAATTTGCAAACTTATGTGTGCGCGAGGAAACCGGCGCAATGCATGCTCGTAAAACAGTCATTTTTGGGAATTCATTCGCTGAATTTGCAACATAGACTTTTTGAGAGCCCACCTCATTAACACCAACACTGTTGTTTCATTAATCAGTCTCAAAAGGCGATTCTGTGCAGTGACCACAAAACTTGATGAGGAGGGGTCACAATAACCCCATGTTGAAAATGTGGTGCCAATATTCCCAAAAGTGGTTGAGATATGCACCAAAGTTGAAAAAACCCTATTTATGCCATTATACAGCTTTCCGGAATTTCTTCAGTTCGTGGTCGGCTTTGAAGAGTGCAGACGTTTCTGGTCCACCAAAGATCATCTCACCAGGCTCCGGAGATAGGTATGGGGTAAGGGAGGGTGTAGGGAGGTGGGTGCGGGTTGAGGGGGGGCCAAGGATTCACAGAGGGACTGTTTTCTTGTTTTACAGGATTAAATAAAAATAAGAAAATGGAGGCTTTTGGCACACTGGGGTGGGCTCCCAGCATGCCACCTAGGTGTGGGGTGTGTGTGTGTAGAGGTGGGAGCACAGAGGGTGGGCGGTTGGCAGGTGGGGCGAGGGACAAAAACGTATGCTGCTGGCATTCCAGGGTGGGCTCCCAGAGTGCCACCTAAGTGTTTGCTGGGGGAGACTGGAGCTGGTGGGAACTGGGCACCCCCACCGACCATACAGTGTTTGTTGGGGGGCATGAGCATGCTGGGGTGGGCTCCCAGCGTGTCAACTGGTTGTTTTTTTTTTGGGGGGGCTGCAGCCAATGAGGGATTGGGCACCCCTGTAGGCCACACAGTGGGCTGGGGGGGTGCAGGAGCCGAGGGGGATTGGACACCCCCCTCGGCACACAAGGTGGGGGCTCGGGAGAACAGGGAGAGGGAAGACATTAGCAGAGGGAGGAAGCAGAAGGTTTTTTTTTAATGCCAAGCTGTGCATGACAGCAGTTCAGCTGATCAGTATACAAATTGCATACATGCTACCACCGCTGAATGTGGCGGACCTTTTCTTTGAAGTGAAGACCAACACAGCCGAACTGCTGTCATACACAGCTCAGCATGTATTGGTCTGGCAGGGTCATGCCTGCTACACTGAGCACTAGATTCGGGAGGAGGGTCACACACCTCCAAAAGTTGTACTGTTGCAAGACATTCCTTGTGCATGTGTGCAAGCGAATGTAAAAATGGGAATAGATGGATGACTATCCTGACTGAACTAGCATCAAGCACAGCAGATATTATTTGTATTCAAGATACTAGGCTGAAAACTTTTTATGACATTGCCCAAGCAACCAAATTATGGAGGAAAGGGGCAACTTTCTGGTCACAATGGACAGATACTTGTGATGGCCTAGGCATGCTTTTTACAAATAAACACCTAAAAGTAACTAAGTTAATTGGTTTGAAACCAGGCAGAACCCTGGTACTAGATATACAGTTTGGGGCTACAAGACTGAGACTGATAAACACATATGTACCCCAGATTAAGACCCAAAGAATAGAACTGTTTAAAGAGGTACAATCCTATTTACGTACTGCACGATTGGTAGTATGGTGTGGGGATTTTAATTGTGCTATGTCAACAAAAGGCAGGGGAGGTAAGACTAGTAAAATTTACTGTGATTCAAATACTCTAAAATATATTTTACATACTTCAAATTTACAAGATGCCTATAGGAGCAAATACAGTGAAGGGGGAGTACATATTTTAGAGGAATATTGGCTACTCGAATGGACTATTTTTTTTGTATCTACAGTATTGGAAAGCCACAATATAGATACCAAAGATATGTTCTTTTCAGACCATTGAGCATTAGAGATAAAAGTGGCATGGGAGGATGTCTCCAGATGTAACAAAAGCCTTTGGAAACTAAATGCAGCTTCACTGAAGGAAAAGGAAGTACAAAAAGAATGGGAAAAAGTATGGGCGCAAGACTGTCGGTCCAATGTATGTATGAATCAACAGTAGGATGGTGGGAAGATTCAAAAGAGGATTTTAAATCATTTCAGAAAATGGCAGGAAGGAAATTTTTAAAATCATATCTAGATAATTTGGAATTAATGAAACAGCTTCACGCATTGATATCAAGGTCTGAATCATTGAAATTGGATTATAGTAAACAAACTGTGAATATAAAAAACAATATGGGTGAGATATTCAGAGCACTTGCGCATGGCGCAACCGAGTTGCACTGGTGCAAGTCCAGAGTTGCACCGACGAACGATATTCAAAGCAACCCACAGCACAGCACAAATCCCATTGCTCCAATGCACAACTATAATGTATGTGGCGCAAGTGCAGGGGGCGTGCCCATGAATATGTGGCGCAATGGCATATTCAACCGGACAGCAAGGCACAAGTGTGGAGCAAACCCCAAGTTGCCAGGCAGACCTGAGCCCATAAAAACAGGTTCAAAAACACAGACAGCAGATGCGCAACATTGTGCCCAGAAAGAGAGGGAGTGAGAGAGTGAGTTAGAGAGAGAGAGAGAGAGAGGCTAATAGAGAGGGATAGAGAAACAGACACAGACAGACCAACGGATAGAGGGACAGGGTGTCACAGGCAGCCAGAGAGAGAGACACAGTGAGCAAGAGATGGACAGTGGCCCATTTCTAATGGACGCCATAATGAGGGGTGTGAGGAGGCAGGAGGAATACCAGCATGGTTGACGAAGGGCCCAGCGGCAGTATGCCCAGCATATAGGTGGTACCATGCCAGGATCACATTCGAGAACTTCAGTGACACTGAGATAGTGGGCCAGTACCACCTGAACAGGATTGTTCTGAAGCAGCTCTGTGAGCTGTGCAGTAATGAGATGCAGGCACCCACCAGACGTAGCCATACCATGCCATGTCAGTGGAGACCAACATGACCACCATGATGTGCTTGCTTGCCACAGGCACCTTTCAAAGACCTACGGTGGATACTGTGGGTATCTCCCAGTTGGCCACATCTAGCCTCCTTACCCAGTTCCTCAATACTCTGCTGCCACATGCTTCAGAGTTCATACAGTTCCCCAGCACACAGGCAGAGTGTACAGCAAACATGCAGAAGTTCTACTGGGTGGCACACATGGCAGGTGTGATCGGGGCCATTGACTGCACTCACATTGGCATCAGCATCCACACACCACCTGGCCCAGAGGGCCAGGTGTACTGTACATCAACTGGAAGGAGTACTCCTCCATCAACTGCCAGGTGATGTGCGATGCCACAGGGTGCATCATCAATGTCTGCACCACACACCCCGGGAGTACACATGATGCCTTCATATGGCATAGCTCTGCTTTGTGCCACAGGTTTGAGCGGGGAGACATCCCCACAGGCCACCTCGTTGGTGAGTAGGACATTTGCTAGTGTGTCTGGGATCCACAGCGGGGGGGGAGGGAATGGCAGGTGGGGCTGGCAGGCTGTTGCCCTGGAGGGAGCAAGCAGGGGCAGCACAGCACAGTGTTGGGTTAACCATATGTCTTCTCCCACACAAGCAACATCGTATACCCCCTAAAGACATGGCTGCTCACCACCTAACGGAGACCGTCATCCCCCACGGAAGCCAGATATAATGAGGCACATTCCAGCATGCAGAATAGCATTGAGTGTGTCTTTGGCATGCTAAAGGCAAAATTCCATCGCCTAGACAGGTCAGACAGTGCCCTACAATACAGCCCATCAAAAGCCTGTGGCATAGTCCTGGCCTGCCGCATCCTGCACAACATGGCCATTGACTATGGAATAGTCACTGAGGCTGAGGACGGTGACAGTGGTAGGGATGATGGTGATGATGGACCAGAGGGTGGTGGGAAGCCACCCCTTGGAAAGAGGGACCCTTGAGTGGTACAAGAGGCACAGCGCCACTGGAACACAATAGCAAGGGAGCATTTTGGACAACACAGGTAAGTGTAGAAACACACTAACATGGGCCTCACAAGGCAGCACTCAGTACTGTGGCAGGAGTGTGCACGGTGGAAAGCAGGCAAACACAGGTGCGCACAACAAATGGCAGAGCCACTGGCACACTGGTGCATGCACACACACATATGCAGCACTAGCATGTGCATGAAGAGACACACACACACACACACATGTGGGACATGGCATGGATCAGGAGCATGGCACTGGTGCACAGGCACCACCGGTGCAGAGCAGCCCTCATCACCTCCATGCCACACATCTCAGCAGCATGGTCCACACACACAGGGTCATGTGGCACAACAGACAGGTGCACCACCATATGCATGTTGCACCAGCATCACCCATGTGTGCGTGTGGCAACAGTAGCAGATGGCAGGGCAGCATCCACGGCACTACAACCTCATATTCTCACGGCCGCCATGGCCACATGGGTGGCTGTGCCATGGCTGATCAGTAGATGTATGCTGCGCATCGCAACGGACACGGATGGGGATGTGTCAGATGCCCCAGGATTGACGCAGGGACCATGACCGTGGGCTCACAAGGTGTAGAGGTGGCCAAACAGGCTTGCCCGGTGTCTTGGATGCTAATGTCTGACCCCTGTCTGCCTTGCAGGGGTAGCCAGATGCCGGGATTCGGGTGGACAGTGCACTGTGAGGGGTCCTCTGTGCAGGTCCGAGCCCAGTGGCCACTACCGATGTCAGCCCAGTCGCAATGGCACCGGTCATGCAGTCCAAAGCCATGGTCATGGCCTCCCGCATCTGTCTGAGCTCATCAGTAAGCCACACATTGCCTCTGTCCTGCTGCTTGGCCATCTGACGCACCTCAGCCCACAGTGCGCGCATCTCAATGACCTGGTTCTCCACAGTAACTGGGTGTGCTCTGCCAGCTGCTCAGCATCCTGGACCACCTGGGCTGCCTGTTGAACTGCAGGGGGTATCATGGCATGCTGCACAGCCTCCTGCTCAGGTGGACACTGCACAGTGGGCCGTACAGGGGTACGCTTGTATCTGGTGCACTGGCAGTGTGCACCGTGCCTCACTGCCCATTGTCACCTGCATCCTGCCACCACTGCCCCACCATCTGCTGAGCAGTGCCCAGCACCTTGGCTGTAACAACAGCACCTCCACCTACAGACACAGTGGTGGCGCCACACACCACAGGCCTGGCATGGCTGGGTGTTGGCCGTGGAGCTGCGGGAGCAGTGCTGGGCACCAGTGTTGGCTGTATAGTGGGTAGCGATGTGTCTGCCACCACCACCCCTATGCTGTCCATAATCAAAGTGACATCATCATCAGTGTCTGACAACCCTAGCTGGGTCTCAGCACATAGCACCTCCAGGCTGTCATCGGCTAGGAACCCAGCAAGGGCATCATCAGACACCATGTCCAGCATGTCACCATGCCCCACACCACCAGGACAGGGCCTGTCCCAGCTCCAGGTGCCCATAAATGTTGATGGGTGGGCATTCATGTCAGTGTCCACCTCCTCCCCATTTCCCGCATGGAGGCAGGCTGGTGCTGCAAGATAGAAACAGAGGTTAGTGGTGGCCGACACCATGGCCTCCCAACCATGGCCCTCCGCATGCAGACATTGACTCCTCGACATTGCACAGCACTGTGTGTCTGCAGATACACATGCATGCAGCGCTGGCATGGCATCAGGCGCACCCGCACTGCACATGCACAAGGCCACTCATACTTACCATGCAGTGAGGGGCTACCACTGGTCTGGAACCCACTGCCAGCCACACCCTCCACCAATGCTTGGCTGATGCTGGATGCCACCAGCTACTCCGAGGCTGTCAGCAGAGGCACTGCTGCTGTCCCACCTCTGGTCGCCCATATAGCCACAATCTTTTCCTTTATGCACCTCCTGTCGGTGCCAGTCTTCTTTTGCACTCTTGGGGTGTGCGTTATTGCTGTCCTTGGGCATTCATATAGTGTGCCACCTCCTCCCAGCCCACAGCACACTTCTGAGGTGTGCCCATAGCACCACTGAGAAATGTCTCCCTGTTCATGTATGCGTCATATAGCGCAGTGGTCTCTGCAGCTGTAAAGTTGGGCCTCGCGCCAGTGCAGGCCCCTGTCCTCTTCAGCCTCATTCTCTGACATTCTGCCACCTGTGGGAGACAACAGCAGTATTGCTTAGTGGCAGCACTGCACATTACAGCTTTCAGTTGTGGTGTTGCGCCAGGCCTCTGTACCTCCATGTTGCCTGTCACCTACCTGAATGGTTGTGGCATGTGCTGTTCAGTGGCGCTTATATGGCTCAAAGGCATGCAAGATAGGGCGGGTGCAATTGTAATGATATGCTAATGCTCCCCACTGCGCCATGCATTGGCTCATGAGGTGATTTGCATACCATCATTGAACAGCGCAAATTTTGCGCAATTGTGTTGTGCCAGAGCAGCCCTGCGGTGCAATACTTGTGCATGTGCGGTGTGCATGCCTGCATTGCACATGTGCATGGCACATAGCACAGTACAATCACATGACACGTGATGTCAGTGCGATGTAACTGCATTGCACATGCTCGCGCATGCTGGCAATGCCCACTTACATGCAACTGCACACTGCACGCTGAGTGATGACCTGTTACCCATGGGTCATCTACAAGACCCCACTAGGCCCCAGTGTGATGCGCATGCCCATCATTGCCCAATCGTCCTGCACTGCAAACCTTGGTGCGCATCCATGTGCTGTGCAATAGTGGTCATGTGCAGTATATCACACATCCTGCACATGTGGCAGACATGCACTGTTCAATGCCATTTTCTGTACCACTATGGCTGCTGTCCATGGCACAGAGGAATGCCAGGAGAGCTGTGAACTGGAGTCAGGTGGAGCTCATCAACCTCGTGGCCGTTGTTCAGCTCTATGATGGGTAACTGTTTGGCTAGGTGCCCCTACAGCAGGCCTGGGGCCAGGTGTGGCACAGTGTGTCAGGGGCCCTGGAGAGGAGGACAGGTGTGCCATGCATGCCTGAACAGTGCGGGCACAGGTATGGGGACCTGCGACGGAGGGCACACGACTGCCTGTGGAGGATGCAGTCCCGTGTCCAGCATAGTTCAGTGCTACAGCCAGGTGTGCGCATGTTGCATGTATGCCCAGGCACAGGACTGTAGTGTTAGCATGGCTGCTTGGCATGGCCTACAGCGGGGTACTATGTCGTTCTGGCATGCACAGTGCATCATGCTTGGCTACTGCATGTGTTGCAGCTGTGTGGGTCTCAGGACACACAGGGGCATGCCCAGTGCACAGCAGGCTGCATGGTGGGGGTTGGGGGCCCTACAAGCATGACTGTGTACTGATATCCACATCTCTTCTTTCTGTTCCCAGGGCCAGAAGACCACAGGTGGGCCAGGGCAGCAGCAGAGGTAAACAGAGTGGGGGGCCCTAATGCTGGACAGCCAATGCCAGCTGCACAGCAGGGGACAGGTAAGCTATGTTATGGACTTTCTCAATGTACCTGTGGGGTAGCGGTGGGGATAGGGTACAGCCATGGCCACCTGTGCCATGTGTCTGGACTGTTTTGTGTGTCGCACAGTCCATTGTGCATGCTACTGTGGCCCATCTGTTGGCCCTGTGTACCAGCCGTTGGTGGGGTGGGCATGTGCATGGATGCCACCAGTTGTGCTGCAGTGCTACTGTTGCTGAGCACCATGTGAACATCTCTGTGAGGTCCTGTGGCCACTGTGCAGCAACATCTGCCTCTCTGCACCACCGTGGTGTGCCGTGTTGTTGGCTGGTGTTGACTCCCCCGCTGGGGTCTATTCTGGGCTCTCCAGGGGTGTGTGCTGCCACTGTCCAATGCACACTGTGGGTGGGCTTCTGTTCCTAGGCCACTGCACTGATTGCCTGTCTTGTTCCATACCATAGGTGTCCAGAAGGCAAGCTACTCATAGGCCTCAGCAGGCAAAGACCAGGCTCCTGTGGCAGATTATGTTGGTTGTGTGGAGGGTGCTGGATGTGGTAGTCTCCATTCACTGGATAATGGCAACCAACCAGAGAGGGTGGAGGTGTGGTAGCACGTCAGGACGTGGACACCATTGAGGAGCCCTGTAGATAGCCCCCTATGACCTTGCTGCACCTGTTCCCCTACAGTTCCCCAGCCTGTTGTACAGCCCGTTACATGTCGCTATCCTTCATTGTACCTCCCCTGTCCCTGACCCGCTGTTGCATTGTTTTGTACTGCTCTTTGTCACTTTATAAAGTGTTTTTCTGCTACATGCCTGTGTCCATGTCTGATTTGCAGGTAGTGTGTGGAGCCATACTGCAGGGATCAGGTGTTGGTCCATTGTGTTTGTGCAGGGGTGAGGGGGGCCGTGTGGTGCTGCTGTGGTTCCCTGCTGTGTACAGTGTTGTGACACTTGGTGGGGGCCATCACCTGGATTTGGTGGGTGTTCTCTGTGCCTACAAGGTCACCATGGGGCTGCAGTCAGGGGTTGGAGGCAGGTGTGAGCACGGTGGTAGCACACCATCATGGTCCTTCCTGTGGACAGGCCCACACGCTGGGGTGGGGTCATCTGCATCCCCTATTGGGGTCCCAGTCCCATGGGGTCTGGCCCTCTGCCTGGGTCCTGGCTCATTCCCTGCTGGTGTGTGGGCTGCCTGTGAGCATGTGGGGCATGGGTATGTTTGGCTCCAGGGATATGGGGAGGACATTCTTTGCAGTGTGGTTGTGGCCACGGCCAGCTGGCTGGTAGGCTGGGGGGGTACCGTTGGCATCCTTGCATTGCTCATTGTCCCCTCTGATCACCTGCTGGCCGTGCCGCCATTGTGTTCTGGGGTGCAGTTCTGGGGCATGCTCCTGTCCAATGCCAGTGGACTGTCTCTGGTTGCTGTGCTCTATCACATGTTGAGCATTCTTCCCTCCTGCTCTGTGCCTGTAAGTGCACTGGTGTGCCCTGCTGGTGGGGTCCTGTGCACATTATTACTGTGCTTTCTGGCTGTGTCACTGGGCCTCTTGTCTGTGTGCTGACCCCCGTGTTTGTGTGCTGGTTTGCTCAGTGCGTCCATGGTTGTGCTGGTGTATCTGGTTGCACCATGAGTAGCTGTGCCATATTCATCTACTTGCGCCATGCTTCTGAATATGGCAAATTCCACTGTGCCATGGTGCATCTGATTTGCACTGCAATCAACTTACACCTGCCTTTGGTGCATTTCTGAATACCCTAACCTATATATACAATACAGTATAACAGAGTAAAAACCATACAGCAGGAGGTGCGTTTTGGAACAGAATGCAAGAAACATACTTTTGATGTGTTTAAAGCCTGTCAAAAATGGGTAGAAAAGAAGTTAATCTCAAAATTGATAGCTGAACAAAGACGGATAAAGACAGACCAGTCTGGAATACTAGCAATAATTAACAAAACAGTTAAACACCTTTTCAGTACATCTTCTGATACAGATAATAGTAGTCAATAATTGGATGAGATAGAAATTGTGAAATTGACAGATATAAAAAGACAGATACTAACAAAAACTGTAACAGCAGAAGAGGTTAGAATGATACTTGCAGCATTAAAAAATAATACCACACCAGGGGGTGACGGTTTAACTACAGAATTCTAAAAACACTGCCACACATCTCATTCCAGAACTGGTCAATCTTTATAATGAGATCTTAAGACAAAACAAGATATCAGAAACAATGCCACAAGCACACCTTATTTTTTTTACACAAAATGGTAATGAAGAACAGCTGAGCAACTGGAGGCCTATCAGCCTACTCTACACAGATTGTAAGATTCTCTGTAGGACTTTGGGCAAAGGATTGGGTCAAGTTTCAGAACAACTGATATGCACTGCGCAAACATGTTCCATCCCCCAAAGGGGTATACAGGATAATTTGATCATACTAAGGGAACTTTTTCAAATATATCAGGTAGGCACAGAGACAGAGATAGTCTTGAGTCTGGACCAACAAAAGGCCTTTAATTCAATATCACATTGTTTTTTTGCTTAAAGTATTAGAACACTAACTGGCACTTTTATACAGTGGATTAAAAGTATGCATGATTCAGCATTAATAACACCAAGAGTAAATGGGTGGGTAGGGAACACAGTTTGTTTAAAGAAGGGTGTCATACAGGGTTGCCCCGTAGCCCACTTTTCTATATATATTGCATAGATCCATTTTTATGTAATATACAATGACTGATAGAATCAACAGCATCCGACTGACACAGGGAAGGGAACTGATCAAGACTTCAGCATGTGCCCATGATGTGCTGATTATTATAGGGGAGTCTATGGAAGAAGAAACAATAATAGACCTATTGGGAGCCTACTCTAAGGTTTCAGGGTCCAAAATAAACATGGACAAAAGCATTGGAGTGAATTTGTGGACTGGCAGTAAAGATGGTACTTACGTGTCTATAAAAATAACTAATGGTCCCATCTAGATTCTAGGGATTTAGTTTGGACATGGAGATTTGGTCCTTATGAACTGGGAAAATAAGTTAAAACAAGCAGAAGGTATGTCAGAATGTTGGAGACATAGGCAAATTGCCAAACAGAAGAGGGTATTACTAATTAAGAATTTACTGATACCTATTTTTTGTATATCAGCTACCTTATCCCAC
Source organism: Neoceratodus forsteri (assembly GCA_016271365.2). NCBI lineage: Eukaryota > Metazoa > Chordata > Ceratodontiformes > Ceratodontidae > Neoceratodus > Neoceratodus forsteri. The sequence goes on along the minus strand of CM057455.1, from coordinate 756,575,053 downwards.
CCCCACCACAGTGCGAGACTAGACTCTTGAGTGTTTTTTTTTCAAGCTTTATGGGGAAATAGGCTTAACCCCATAAAATGGGAAACCACTTATAGGTCAGTAAAAGATGGTGGGGTAGGCATGGTTAATCAGGTGGCCTTTTATTATAGTATTTTTTTTTATTTTATAATGTGTTTCTATCCCAGAATCTGGCTGGGAAGTTATGGTTAGAAGCAGTTAAGGAATGTAAAGAAATAGGAGTACAAGCTTGGGTAATGCACAAAGGCAAAATGTTATCAAGAACACAGATCATTCCAACATATGTTAAGAATATGTTTTAAAAATTAATTAGATGGAAGGTTCCTATTCCTTCGAACACTGGAAGGTCTAGGAAAACTATATATGATACTATAATAAATGCTACTAGACAGGAAACATTAAATATTCCTGATTGCCTTGTACAACAAAATCAGGAAGCCTCATCACAGCCCACAAATACTAGAATGCCAGTTTTTGTCTGGGGTGTACTATGGTTGAGTATTCACGGGAGGTTAAATGTAAAAAGCAATAGCAAACATAAGCAGGTTTCAGAATGCTATTCTCCTAGAACTACATGCCTAATAGAATTAGAAACACAAAGCATTTGTTTTTGGAATGCCCATATGCCCAGGAGGTATGAGACAAAACAGCAAAAAAAATGGAAATCTGTGATGTGGGGAGATCCTATATACTCAGAGGTTGTTTTTGCCAACTGTGGGAATACATGGCAAATATTTGATAAAGGTACTCTTCTGATAATTTTTGCCATGATTAAATATTATATATGGCAAACCTGGTGTAAATGGGTTCTTCAGCAACAAGCGGTTCTGCCAGAAGTACTTTTAAAAAACATATGTATTTCCCTATAGCAGGTGTATGTTTTGGATACAAAATCTGTTTCATGTTCAAAGTTGCATGCATTATGAAAATCATGTGAGGAGATTTTGGCCATGTAAAAGAAAAAAAAAAGGGAGTGGGGTCATGAAGGACTGATGACAAATCACCTTCTTCGCAAATCAAAGGAATATGCAGATAGGGAAAGTTTATTGAATTTGTAAGAAGAGAGTTTGGGCAGTAATGTTGAGATTTGTATTGGTTTACTCAGAAAGGCGATGTAAATATTGTATATATGGAAAATGTATATGTTTTTGAATTTAACTCCCTTTTCCCCAATAAAATTCCCCTACTCTTTTTGAGGAGTGTCATGGGATCTTTAATGTCCACCTAAACAACCACCGGAACAGGCAGATGAGACCTCAGTTTTAATGTCTCATCCGAAAAATGGAACCTCAGGAGTGCAGCACCCCCCTCATGCTACTGTACACTACAGTGTCAGTACTGGGATTTAACCAAGTGCCTGGTGTGGGGATAGAAACCACAGCCTGCTGATCTTCTGGCCTCAGAGGCGAATGTGCAATCTGCTGAGACGCTAACACTGCCAAATAAATAACAAGCTGAGGCAGGAAAAAAACTGTCCATGGCACCCAACTGAGAGGCTATGTAGCAATAATACATGACTAAAAATGCTGCACTTTAGGAGAGAAGCGGGTTGTGAAGGTGCGGCAGCATGTCGGCCAATGCCAGCACTGCATTTGTCGGCTTGATGGTTGTGCTCCCAATACAGGCCCAGTGTCCTGATGACACTGGTTCTGCAGAAGTGCCACCAACTTGAAACGATTTGGCCACTGCAACGAGGGGCCAGCTTGTCATTGCAGCATCAGCAATTCCGCAGCAATGAGGGAGTGGACCATCATTGTAGGGTGGTACTTACCTGGTGTAATATTCGTGAACATAGCGGCGCTGATGTCGGCATGCCAACACCCAAATCATTTGCCGACGGGGGAGCCCTCTCCCCATCTGGCATCATGTACCTCCCCATTTGTTGTGTGCTGAGGGGGTGCCCAGTCCCCCTCAGCATCATGCATCCCCCAAACAGTCTTTCTTTGCCGATGGGAGGCCCAATCCCCATTGGCTTCAGTCCCCACCTTCTCAGTTCAATTTTCCTGATGGGAAGCCCTCCTCATTGGCATAATGTCCCCATCCCCCAATTTCTGTTATGCGAGGGGGTGCCCAATCCCCCTTAGTATCATTTCTCTACCTGTTTTCAGATTATGGGGCCCAACTCTACTGGCTTTGTCCCCTCCTCATAAATGCAGGTGGCACACTGGGAACCCACCACAGTGTACCAAACACACCTGCAAAAGAAGAAAACTGACCAGCTTGTCTTTTTTTTTTAGCCTGTAAAATGAGAAAACAGTCCTTCAACGTGCCGGTGCCCTCCTCCCACCTGTACCACCTCTGTATATCCCACCTCCTCATACCCCTCACCCCATACTTTTCCGAGCCTGGCGCATGATCTTGAGGTCCGGGAACACGCCTGCACTCTTCAAAGCCGATCCTCGAACTGTAGAAATGCCGTATGCTGTATAATGGCATAAACATGTTTTTTTCAACTTTGGTGCATATCTCAGGCATTTTTGGGAATTTTAGCACCAAATTTTTAACACTGGGTTATTGGGAACGCTCCTCATGAATTCAGTCACTGTCATTGCAGTATTTGGTCCCGGAAGGTGATTTCGCAGTCACTACGTGGAATCACCTTTCAGGACTGATTAAAGAAACAACAATGCCACTGTTCATGAGGAGGGCTCTAAAAAAACCTATGTTGCAAATTTGGTGAAAAAAAATCCAAAAAATGACTGTTTTACGAGCGTGCGTCGTGCAGTTTCCACTCATGCTTGTAACTTCGCAAACTTTTAATATTTTCATTCCAAATTTTCAACATTGGTGTTTTTCCACACCTCCTTATGAACAGCACAGCTGTCATTTTACACATCCTGGCTGAAATGAGTTTTCGCACTTCCGGTGCAGAATAGTATGGTCGCTGTGGAAAATCAGTTTTTGATTAAGATTAAGAAAATGACAGTGACACTGTTCATGAGCAGAGATCCGAAAATGCCCATATTGAAAATATGGTGATGAAAGTCCATAAAATGACTGTATTAGAAGCATGCATTGCACAGTTTCCACGCACCCTTGTAACTTCGCAAATCTGCAATATTTTCATGCCGGATTTTCAACACTGGCATTTTTTCCCACCTCCTTATGGACAGTATAGCTGTAATTTTTCAAATCCTGTCCAAAATGTGTTTTCACACTTCCAGCGCAGAATAGCGTGGTCGCTGTGGGAAATCAGTGTTTGGGACAGAAAAGAACAAATCAATGAGAGAGGGGGAGTGAGCAAGCTCAACAGACCTCTGCCAGGACTGCTGCAGATTTCTTTGTGGGCAGAGAAAAGGTGCCAATGCAGGCAGGAGCCCAGTACAAAAGGGCAGTATGCTGTGCCAGGAGAAACAGAATGAGCATGTGAGAGAGGGGGTGGAAGACAAGCTCAGCAGACTCTCCAGGACTGCCCAGTTTCTTTATGGGCAGAAAAGGCACCAATGCAGGCAGGAGCCCAGTACAAAGAGCAGCCTGCAGCATAGGGAGAAACAGAATGAGAGAATGAGTGAGAGGGGAGGTGAGCTCAATGGAACTCTGCTGCGACTGCTGCAGATTTCTTTAATGAGCAGAAAAAGGTGCCAATGCAGGCGGGAGTCCAGTACAAAGGGACAGCCTGCTGCGCCAGGAGAAACAGAATGAGCGTGTGAGAGAGGGGGAGAGTGAGCAAGCTCAACGGAGCTCTGTCAGGACTGCTGCATATTTCTTTGTGGGCAGAAAAAGGTACCAATGCAGGCAGGAGCCCAGTACAAAAAGGTAGCCTGCAGCACTGAGAGAAACAGAACGAGCCAGTGAGAGAGGGGGAGCAAGCGAGCTCAACAGAGCTCTGTTGGGACTTTAGAGTTGCTCACCCAACCACCCAGGGTCCTGTGTGGTCCTATATTACAGCAGGGTCTCTGGGGTGGAGACAAAGCAATGATTGGATAGAAACATAGAAACATAGACTTTGACGGCAGATAAGGACCACTTGGCCCAACCAGTCTGCCCATTTCTCTTCCTATTGGATAAGCTGCAGATTCTAGTTAACCAACAGCCTACTTCCTGCAACCCCCCCACTACAACTGCCTTATGTCTGTCCCATGCATGTTTGAATTCCCCCACTGTTTTAGACCCAACAACCTCCCCAGGAAGGCGGTTCCATGCATCCACCACTCCCTCCGCGAAAAAAAATTTCCTCACATTACCCCTGAGCCGTCCTCCCTCTATCTTTAAATTGTGCCCCCTTGTTCTTAAACATCTAGAATTATAGTTATAATTATAATTATATAAAAACTTTAGACAGAATGAGAAGTGACCTGCAGAAACTTGAAGAATGGTCAGGGGTTTGGCAGTTGAAATTCAATGCAAGGAAGTGCAAGATAATGCATATGGGGCACAAAAACCCTGGCACAATATATCAGTTGGGGGGTGAGGATATAGCATGCACCAAGCAGGAAAAGGATCTTGGGGTTATCATCTCTGATGACCTCAAGGTAGGGAAACAGTGTGACAAGGCAGCAGGTAAAGCAAATAGGATGCTGGGATGTATAGGCAGGGGCATTACCAGCAGGAAAAGGGAGGTCATAGTTCCACTATACAAGACACTAGTGAGGCCCCACCTGGAGTACAGTGTACAGTTCTAGAGACCATACCTACATAAGGACATAGACAGGGTAGAGAAGGTCCAGAGGAGGGCAACAAAGATGGTGCATGGATTGCATCACAAGTCCTATGAAGACAGGTTGAAGGAACTGAACATGTACTCCCTGGAGGAGAGGAGGGAGAGAGGGATATGATAGAGACATACAAGTATCTTACAGGGAGGAACAGGGTGCAGGAAAACACTATTTTTAAGCGAAAAAGATGTTCCAGGACTAGAGGGCATGGGATGAAGTTGGAGGGAGGACGATTCAGAGGAAACATGAGAAAGAATTTCTTCACAGAACGGGTTGTGGACAAGTGGAACACCCTGCCAGAGGAAGTGGTGGGGGCTGAAACAATCACGGGATTTAAGAATGCATGGGATAGACATAAAGGAATTCTGGAGGTCAGGGGTAAGGTGCAACAGACTTCTAGGAAAACAAACTGAACTTACAAGCTCAAATGGGCAGACTGGGTGGGCCATAGGCCCTTATCTGCCGAAAATGTCTATGTATCTATGCATCTATGTATCTCTTTTTCTGAAAGATGCTACCCTCCTGGACTTTAGGACTTTATTGATTCCCTTGAGGTACTTAAAAGTTTCTATCACGTCCCCCTGTCCCTCCTTTCATCAAGGGTATACATATTAAGCTCTCTCAGTCTCTCTTATATGGTTTCTGATGCAGACCCTGCACCATTTTAGTTGCCCTCCTCTGGACTGCTCCCATCCTGTCTATGTCCTTGCGTAGATGGGGTCTCCAAAACTGCACACAGTATTCCAGATGGGGTCTCACCAACTGTCTGTACAGAGGGATAACCACTTCCCTTTTTCTACTTGTGATGCCCCTTCCTATGCATCCCAGTATCCCCTTGGCTCTCCATACCAACTTCTCACATTGCTTACCCACCTTTAGGTCATCTGATCTGACTACCCCCAAGTCCCTTTCCATTTATGTTGTTGTTAGTACCTCCCCTGCTATTGTGTACTCTTCTCCTGGGTTTTTGTTTCCCAGGTGCATTACTTTGCACTTCTTTGCATTGAATCTAAATTGGCATATGTCCGACCATTCCTCCAACCTTGCCAAGTCCCTTCTCATCCTTTCTACCCCCTTGTGTATCAACTCTGTTACAGATCTTTGTGTCATCTGCAAAAAGGCATACTTTTCCTTCCAGCCCCTCTGCAATGTCACTTATAAAGACATTAAGAAGGACCAGTCCCAGTACTGAACCCTGTGGTACCCCGCTAGTAACCCCCCTTTCTTCGGAGTAGACTCTGTTTACTGTTACCCTCTGTGTCCTGTTGTCCAGCCAATTTTTTACCCAGGCTACCACCTTGGGACCCACTCCCAGGCTGGGAGTGTCGTCTGCAAAGAGGCATACCTTTCCCTCCAGACCCTCTGCAATGTCACCTATAAAGATGTTAAAGAGGACTGGACCCAGTACTGAGCCCTGAGGTACTCCACTAGTAGCCCCCTTTCTTCGGAATGTGTTCCATTCACTGTTACCTTCTGTGTCCTGTTGTGCAGCCAGTTTGCTACCCAGGCTACCACCCTGGAACCCACTCCCAGGCTGGCTAACTTGATTACTAGTCTTTTGTGTGGGACTGTGTCAAATGCCTTGCTAAAGACTAGGTAGGTCATATCCACAGCCCCTCCCTGGTCTATTACTTTGGTCACCCAGTCAAATAAATCAATTAGATTCATCTGACATGACCTTCCTGCTGTAAATCCATGCTGCTTTGGGTCCTGTGCCCTGCTGGCCTCTAGGTACTCAACGATTCTTTCTTTAAGAAGTGATTCCATCATTTTCCCTACCACTGAGGTCAAACTTACAGGTCTGTTATTTCCTGCTTCTGCCTTGCTCCCACTTTTGTGAAGGGGAATCACATCTGCCCTCCTCCAGTCCTCAGGTACCACCCCATCCTCCCATGATTTGTTAAAAAGTGTGGTCAGTGGTGTCACTAGGTCCTCCCTTAGTTCTTTTAGGATTCTGGGGTGAATCCCATCAGGCCCCATTGCTTTGTCCACCTTGAGTTTTAGGAGTTCTTTCAGGACTCTTTCTTCTGTAAATGGACTGGTGTCAACCCCCCTACCCAGAGTGCTTCTATTGTCTGGTTTAGGTAACTCCTCCTCATCTTCTTTTGTGAATACTGAGCAAAAGTATTCATTCAGTATCTCTGCCTTTTCACTGTCTCCCTCTGCCCACCTCCCCTCTCCTTTATTAATCTTCACTATTCCTGTCTTAACCTTTCTATGCTCCCTAATGTACCTATAAAATGTTTTATCCCCCTTCTTAACTGAGTTGGCTATTTTTTCCTCGGTTTGGGCCTTTGCTATTCTGACTGCCTTCCCCACTTCTTTCTGCTTTAATTGATACAGTTCCCTGTCGTGCTCCTTCTGTGATTCCTTATACTTTCTGAATGCAGCCTTTTTCTCCTTAACCTTCCATGCCACCTCTTTTGAGAATCATAGCGTTTTTTTACACTGCTTTGTTTTCTTTATTTGTTTCACACAAAGGCTTGTTGCCTGTATGATAGCAGTTTTGATTTTTCTCCATTGTTTTTCCACCCCCTCCTTTTTGGCCATTTGCCAGTGCATTCCTTAGGTATTCACCCATTTTGCCAAAGTCAGCCCTTCTAAAGTCCAGTATCCCTGTTTTTGTATGGCTTGTCTCCATGGTTGTGCTTATGGTGAAGCACACTGTGCAGTGGTCACTTGTTCCCAGATGCCTACTGACTTCTAAATTTGTGATCCTCTTTCCATTTGAGAGTACCAGGTCTAGTATTGCTCCCTCCCGAGTGGGTTCCTGCACTAACTGTCTAAGGCCTGCCCCCTGCAGGGCATCGAGAATGACCCTGCTGTTGGATGTGGCTGCAGTACATGTCATCCAGTTAACATCTGGCATATTCAGGTCCCCCATCAGCAGTATCTCCCCTTTTTCAGCCATTTCTCTGTCAAATTGTTGTGTAGGGCATTTTGCTGACAGTAGGCACTCATCGCAGTGCTGGTCAGAGCTTTGGCTGATTGTTTTGCGAGGGCACAGTTTAGGCCCAACCCTTCCACCCCACCCGAAATAGTTCCTTTATACCTGGGTTCTGACATCATTTCCTCAAAAGTGCAAGGTGCATATCACTGTCATATCCTCTCTAGCACACTGCACTGACAATATAAGCATACACATTGTAATATATATATTTCTATATAACAAACCAATCACACACACACACACACACACAAAGAAAAAAGTAGATAAACATGTGGGGAGTAGTACAATGTAATGGCTGTGGGGCAGCAGTCTTCCGGGAGTCTTTCTGGAGGCTGAGATGCTGTCCTATTTGCAGACAGCTCTCTGCCCTGAGGGAGGAAGTTGCCCATCTTCAGGCCATGCTGGACAGTAGTAAGGGAACCTTCCCCCAGGCCACACTGGATGGTAAGAAGGGTACCTCCCCCATCCAGGGAGCACCAGAGCCACCACCACTACCTCAGAGGTTGCGAAGAAAACACAGCAGTTGGACCACAGTGGGCTCAGGAAGGGTGAGGATGGTGGAACAGAGGCACACCCAGTCAGTTGTTCCACTCACAATCCATACACCATTCTGGGAGCATAGCTCCCCATGGATGCACCCACAGAGGAGACTAAGGAGGCTGAGGACAGCTGTTACACGGGAGGCCCACAGGAAGGAGACAGAGGACACCACAAGAAAAGGAAGCAGCTCCTGGTGGGGGACTCAATTATTAGGGAGATAGAACTGGGGGGAGCAGGTAAAACTGAAGTAAGGTGCCTGCCTGGTGCCATGGCTTGGAGGGACAGGAAGCGCATCCTCAGGATCACGGGAACAGCTGCACGGGAGTCTGAGCTGGACGTCATTGTCCACCTACTGTAGGGGCAAATGACTTGGCTCATCATGAGATTAGAGCAGTGCAGAAGGACTTTGTAGAATTGGGAAGGGGCCTAAGACAAGTAGCACACGCAGTATCCTTCTCAGAGGTGCTGCCTGTCAATGGCATGAGTGTGGCGAGGGTACTTTGCACCATGCAGTTTAATGAATGGTTGAAAAAATGGTGTGGAGCACAGGGGTTTGGCTTCGTTGTGGACTGGGGTCCCACCTGGAGGGACACCAGCCTATACTGGCAGGATGGTCTGCATCTGTCCAGGAAGGGAACAAGTCTTTTGAGCAATCGGTTTAAATGCTTCATTGGCAAGCTTTTAAACTAGTCAAGGGGGGAGGCACTGATAAGCAGCAGGAAAATCCTGGCCTCCCTCTACAAAACAGGGTACTAAATGAGAAAAAGACCAAGGTAGAAAGGTCAGTGGGGGATGCTGCAACAGAAGGTAAAGCCATCAAAAAATGGAGAGCAATGAGTACCAATGCCTGTAGTCTGAGTAACAAGCTTCCTGAATTAGTGGCCTTGATGGAGGAGGAACATCTGGATATTGTAACAGTCACAGAAACATGGTACACACAAAACCATGACTGGGATGTAAACATACCAGGATACACTATCTACAGGAGGGACAGGGAGGGTAAAAGAGGAGGAGGAGTAGCTCTTTACATAAGGGAAGGAATCAAAACAACAGAACAAAAGGGTAAACGGGGAGGAGAAGAAGCACTGTGGGTAAATTTGGAGACCGCAATGGCACCACAACGCACAGGGTTAGAGACAGACCTCTTCTCAGGGGAGAAATGGACAAGGAATGATAGAAAGTATACTTAGAATGGCAGAAAAAGGAAATATTGCTGATGGGTGATCTGAATATGCCAGATGTTAACTGGAGTGTAGTTGCAGCAGCCACTTCTAAGAGTGGGTTATTCTAGATGCCCTACAGGGGCATGCCTTAGACAACTAGTATTGGAACCCACTCAAGAGGAGCAATCTTAGACCTGGTTCTCTTAAATGGAGATGAAGAGAGGATCACAGATGTAAGTAGGTAGCCATCTGGGAACTAGCGACCATCGAACAGTATGGTTCACAATAAACACAGCAATAGAGTCAAGCCATACAAAGACAAAGGTACTGGATTTTAGGAGGGCTGACTTTGTCAAAAAGGTGAGTGCCTAAGGAATGCACTAGCAAATGGACAGGAAGGAGGGTGGAAGAACAATGGGAATAATAAAAACTGCCATCACAGAGGTATCAAGCCTTGTGTAAAGCAAATAAACAAAACGAACGAGGTAAGAAACCACTATGGTTCTCAAAGGAAGTGGCAGTGAAGGTTCAAGAGAAGAAGAAAGCATCTAGGAAGTACAAGGAATCACAGAAGGAACAGGACAGAGAACTGTATCAGTTAAAGCAAAGGAAGCTGGGAAGGCAGTCAGAACAGCAAAGGCCCAAACGAGGAAAAGATAGCCAACTCAGTTAAGAAGGGGTTAAAACCTTTTATAGGTACATCAGGAGTGAAGGAAGACCAAGGGAGGGATAGTGAGGCTTAATAAAGGGAGGGAGGGTGGGCAGAGGGTGACTGTGAAAAGGCAGAGATACTAAACAAATATTTTTGCTCAGTATTTACAAAGAAGAAGGGAGGTACCTAAAACAAACAGTAGAAACACTCTGGATACAGAAGTTGATACCAGCCCATTTACAGAAGAAAGGGTTCTGAAAGAACTCTTAAAACTGAAGGTGGACAAAGCAATGAGAGCTGATGGGATCCATCCCAAATTCTAAAAGAACTAAGGGTAGAACTAGTGACACCACTGACTACTCTCTTTAACAAATCATGGGAGGATGGGGTGGTACCCGAGGACTGGAGGAGGGCAGATGTGGTTCCCCTTCACAAAAGTGGGAGCAAGGCAGAAGCAGGAAACTACAGACCTGTTAGTTTAACCTCAGTGGTAGGGAAAATGATGGAATCACTTCTGAAGGAAAGAATTGTTAAATATCTAGAGGCCAGAGGGACACAGGACCCAAGGCAGCATGGATTCACAGCGGAAAGGTCATGCAAGACAAATCTGATAGATTTCTTTGACTGGGTGACCAAAGTAGTTGATCAGGGAGGGCTGTGGACATGGCCTATCTAGACTTTATAAGGCATTGACACAGTCCCACACAAAGATTAATATACAAGTTAGCCAGCCTGGGAGTGGGTCCCAAGATGACAGCCTGGGTAAAGAATTGGCTGGAGAATAGGACACAGAGAGTAATAGTAAATGGAGTCCACTCTGAAAAAAGTGGGGTTAGTAGTGGGGTACCGCAGGGTTCAGTATTAGGACCAATCCTCTTCAATGTCTTTATAAGTGATATTGCAGAGGGACTGGAAGGAAAATATGTCTCTTTGCAGATGACACAAAGATCTGCAACAGAGTTGATGCACAAGGTGGAGTGGAAAGGATGAGAAGGGACTTGGCAAGGTTAGAGGAATGGTCAAATGTGGCAGCTTAGATTCAATGCTAAGTGCAAGGTAATGCATCTGGAAACAAAAACCAGGGAAGAGTACACAATGGGGGTGAGATACTAACAACAACAAAAATGGAAAGGGACCTAGGGGTAGTCATATCAGATGACCTAAGGTGGGCAAGCAATGTGAAAGGCAGCAAGGAGGGCTGGGGGATACTGGGATGCATGGGAGAGGCATCACCAGTAGAAAACAGGAAGTTATTATCCCTCTGTACAGACAGCTGGTGAGACCCATCTGGAGTACTGCATCAGTTCTGGAGACCCAATATCCATGAAAGACATAGACAGGATGGAAGCTGTCCAGAGGAGGCGGCATAAAATGGTGCAGGGTCTGCACCGGAAGACATATGAAGAGAGACTTAAGGAGCTTAATATGTATAGCCTCGAGGAAAGGAGGAGGGGGTTGTGATAGAAACCTTCAAGTACCTCAAGGAATCAACAAAGTCAAGAGGTAGCATCTTTCAAAAAAGAGGTGTGCAAGAACAAGGGGCACAATTTGAAGATAGAAGGGGCAGCTCAGAGGTAATTTAAGGAAGTATTTTTTTCACAGAGGGTGGTAGATGTATGGGTGGCCTTCCAGAGGAGGTTGTGGAGTCACAAGCAGTGGTGGAATTCAAGCATGCATGGGACAGTCATAAGGGCAATTCTAGGGGTGGGGTGGGAAAGTAGGCTGCTGGTTAACTAGGATCTGCAGCTTATCCATCAGGTAGGAAATGGGCAGACTGGGTGGGCCAAGCGGTCCTTATCTGCCATCAAATTCTATGTTTCTATGTTTCTATGTTTCTATTTTGAGAATGTCCTCTATCATTTTCTTGTCCGTTTCCTCCCCTTGAGACTGGGGTCTATATACAACCCCTGTGTGGACTGTGATGCCATTCCCTGTCTCCAAGGTGACCAAGAGTGCCTCTTGTCCTCCCCCTTTACTTTTTAGTTCTGTAGCTTTGATCCCTTCCCTTATGTATAGAGCTACTCCAACTCCTCTTTTACCCTCCCTGTCCCTTCTGTAGACTGTGTACTCCGGTATGTTGACATCCCAGTCATGGTTCTCCGTGTACCATGTTTCCGTGACTGCCACAGTATCCAATTGTTCATCTTCCATCAGGGCTACTAGCTCGGGAAGCTTGTTTCCTAGACTATGGGCACTGGTACTCATTGCCCTCCATTTAATGCTGGCTTTATCCTTTTCCCCATCCCTGCTGTTATTGCCCTTGTCTATTTTCCATTTCACCTGTCCCGCCTCTGTTGAGCTCTGTACCTCAGTGTTTACCTTACTACTTGCCATGTTTTGTGGGGGGCTTGAAATTTCCTGCCTTTATCAGCACCCCTTGGCTAGTTTAAAAGCTTGCTAAGGAAGCATTTAAACCTGTCACTTAGGAACTTGGTTCCCTTTGTGGACAGATGCAGACCATTGCGCCAGTATAGATTGTCATCTCTCCAGGTGTACCCCAGTCCCCAATGAAGCCAAAGCCCTGTGCTCTGCACCAGTTTTGCAACCTTTCATTAAACTGCATGCTGTGTAGTACCCTAACCTCACCCCTGCCATGGACTGGCAGCACCTCTGAGACGGTAACCGTGCTTGCTACCTGTCTGAGGCCTCTCTCCCATTCCACAAATTCATCCTGCACTGCACTGATTCCATGCCTAGCTTGGTCATTTGTCCCAAGGTGGTCAATGATATCTAGTTCCCTCTCCTGTGATGCTGCTTCTGCAATCCTGAGGATTTGCTTCTTGTCCCTCCAAACCATGGCACCAGGCAGGTACCTTACTTCCCTCTCCTCTCTCTTCCCCAGTTCTACCCCCCTATCAATTGAGTCCCCTATCAGAAGCTGTTTCCTTCCCCTGTGGTGTCCCTTGCCACCCTTTTGTGGGTCTCCCTTGTGGATGTCCTCAGCATTCTTCTTGGTCTCCACTGAGGGTGCCATCATAGAGGAACCTTGCTGTGCCAGACCGGCGTATGATTTGTGTAGAGGTATAGCTAGGGGGCTTTGCCTCTTCTCCACCACCCACATCCACCCAGAACCCACTGTGGTCCAACTGCTCTTCATACTTGGCAACCTCTGAGGCAGTGGTTGTGGCAGTGGTGCTCTTTGGGTGGGGGAGGCCTCCTTAGTCCTTGCCAGTTCAGCCTGGGGGTGGGCAATCTCCTCCCTCAGAGCTGACAGTTGCCTGCAAAAAGGACTGCAACACAGTTTCCAGAATGTCTCCCGGAAAACTGCTACCCCACAGCCAGTACATTGCACCACTCCCCACATGTCCCTCTCCCTTATAATATACACTATGTAATATATAACATTTTTCTTTTTTTTGGTGGTGTGTACTTACCCTTTATGCACTGTGATGGGTTATTAAGGATATGACAGTTCTGCCCCAAGACCTGTTGAGGAAGTGATGTCAGAACTTTGACTATAACGGAAATTTCATGCCTGGGGGTGTGGGGTGTGGGGAAGAGGGGTTGGGTAGTCCACAACCACAGGTGACTGTTAGAAACAATCAGATACACCACTGCTCCGCCACCCTGTTGAGTGCTGCCCTTTATAATAACATAACCAACCTCCAGTAACTTATTTAAAAATAGTTTAACTATCACAAAATCCTATGCACCTGTAAATTATTTAAAAATAGTTTCAGTCCCAAAATCCTAGTAGTCAATCCAGCTGCCCCCAAGGGACAACCAAAATGCAGTGTTCAAACCCTTGTGAAGTTACTTCCAAGATAAGCAGAGTTTGCAAGCCCCTTATTCAACTCCACAGCCACCTGTAATTTATTTAAAAATAGTTTAACTGTCAGAAAATCCTAGTAGACAATCTAGCTACCTCCAAGGGTCTACCCAAATACAGTATTTAAATCCTTCTGAAGTTACTCACAAGATAAACAGAGTTTGCAAGCCCCTTCTTGGTTAAACACAAAATAAATATGCAAATAAAAAGCAATTACCAAAGGTAGTTAGTTTCACCTCCCACAGGACTGAGCAAAAGGGCACGTTGTTGCAGATATCAAGTGCAATATAGAATTTCCCACACAGCACACAGCTGAATAAAGAAGTAGTGTCCTTCCAGGTCAAGAAGATGTGCTTTGTGGTTTCTGTACCCTACTTTTAGGATTGCTGTAATAATACAGATTTAGTTGTTCTGTTTACTTCTCTAACTGAACTAAGTACTGAGCTATACTGTTAGGATTGCTGTAATAATACATATTTACTTGTTTTGTTTATTTCTCTAACTGAGCTGAGTAAAACTTGGAGTGCAATACGATTTCTAACTGGGCTAAGTGAATCTATGAGGGCTGAGAACAAAAGGTATGGTAGCTAAGGGGTGAAAAACAGACAAGGAGGCTTTAGGATTGCTGCGGTAATACAGTATCTAACAGATGAGATTTGAGACTGAATTAACCTATTCAGCAAGGGGACTGTAGGGGGACTAGTGTGGGGGAACAGGAACTTGAGTAAATAGGGCCCTAACAGTTGTAGAAGGGTACAGAAACCAGGAGTAAGAGCCAGCTTCATAAGATGGGAGCCAAAATGGGGCAGGTGCCGCATGTCAATAGGGCAGGCATCTTTGGAAGGGTGGTGGCATGTCCAGGGTGTGGGTCTGCCATGATCCTGGACTGGGCTTGGAGGATGGGGGGTACATAGTCTGTAGATAATTGGTTAGTTTGTGGGAGGAACTGTGGAGGTTAGGGAGAAGTCTAAGTGGCAGGCAGCTGAGTATGGTGGGCATCCTGGCTGGGGGAATAGAGGATGGCAAGGAGGGATGGGGCAGAGCAACTAGGGACTGAAACCGACCCCAGTATTAGAGGCACTAGCAGAAAGAGAGGAGAGAGAGGGGGGGCCAAGGCGAGAAGGGGCCTCCTGATGGAGGAGGAAGAGACCACATGGAGTACCATGGGAGAGAACAGATGGCTGTGGGTATGGAGGGACAAAGGGTGGGACCGGGGGCAGGGAGGGAACAAGTAGGAGGGGAACCAATAAGGGAAGAGGGTGAAGGAGGGATTGTCGACTAGGAATAGATTCGAGCCTCTGCTATGGGACAGACAGGGGGAGCAGGAACATACTGAAGAGGGGGAGGACAAGCGGGGCATGAGAGGGATGGCAACAGGTAGGGGAAGAGATAGCGAGTACAAAAGGCTAGAAGGGGCCTAGTAAGGAAGGAAGGGTGTGACTGGAGAAGAGAAGGCTACGAGAAGGGGGAAGGATGGGAGAGGCATCACTATTGGGGTTGAAGGGAATGGGGCTCTTAATCGACAACAACGGGATAGGAGAGGGGTTGAAAATCAGGAGGGGAGGTCGAAATGGGAAGCCCAGTAGGAAGTAGGCAGGCTGGGAAGGGGTTCAAGGGGGATGGGAGGAATAAGGCAGAGAAAAGGGGTGAGGCAGAAGTAGAGGGTGCAGATACAGAAGTCACAGAGGGTGCAGCTGGTGGGGGGTGAGGGGCAGGAAGAATGAATACTGGGGTGGTGGAAGGGGCATTAGAAGAGAAAGGGGGTAAGTGACAGGGGGTACTCATCCTGTGGGATTCTGTACTGAAAGGGGTGAGATGGGGTAGAAGGGGGAAGGCACAGCTGTATTTGGGTTGAAGCTATCCCCAGGTTGACTGCAGGAGGGGCAGGGCAGGCACTGCTCAAATATGCAGCGAGGGGGAGAAAGAAACCTCATTTACTGTTGCATGTGGGTACAAACTACTTGATGGGGGAGACTGTGGAAGTAGTGAGGGGGAGGTTCTAGGAGCTGGGCAGGCAGTGTGAGGGGGTAGGGGAGTCGGTGGGATTCTCAGAGGTACTCTTGGTACCAGGTGCAAGTATTGGAGGAAGGGTAGGATCGAGGAGTTCAACGAGTTGCTAAGGGATTGGTGCCACACCAAAAATTATGGGTTAGTGACAAACTGGGGTAGGGTCTGGGGGAATAGTGACTTGTCTGCGGGGGACAGGCTACACTTGAGCAGGGAGGGGAGGAGAGTATTAAAGGTAGGATTAGAGGGGTATATCTCTACTAAGGTGGATTTACACTATGGGGGTGAACAAAAGACTGAGGTTGGTAGAAGTCTGGATAGGGCAGCCTAATGAGCTCTACTCCTAGATATAAGTAAAAAGATGGGCGTGGCCAACCCTGGGAGGGTGGGCAAGTGGTCTGAGTGTAATACAGAAGGCACCACCCGTCGGTAAGAATAAGGAGGAGAAAGGGTGCAGATTACCAGGAGCAGGGACACAGGCCAGAAGAAGAAGAGTGAGGAAGGAGGGGTGCAGGTGGAAGGTGGTCTCTCTCAATGAAGAAGCCTGGGAACAAAATGGCAGAGCTTCAGGCACTTCTTTCAGAGGAAGGAGGATACTGCTGCAGTGACAGAGACTTGAGCCACAGAGTACCATGATTGGGACTTTGCAATCCCAGGATACAGGATATACAACAGAGGACGGGGAGGGTTTGCACTCTATGTGAGGAAGGGATCAAATGCATAAGGGAAGAGGGAGAAGAGGAGAGGACAGAGGCACTTTGGGTGCAGCTTCTGGACTCCAAGGGCAGACAGCTGCAGCTGGGAGTGGTGTACAGACCACCAGTCCAATCTGGGAAACTGGATGGAAAGTTGGCAGAGCAGATAAGGAGGGTGTGTAGAAGAGGGAGTGTGGTGATAGTGGGGGATTTTAACCTACCAGGGGTTGACTGGAGCACCCTGGCCACTAGCAGTATCAGGGCAGGTGCTTCTTGATGCATTCCAGGATGGCCTTCTGACGCAATTGGTAAATGGGCCTACAAGGCTTGGTAGCACTCTGGACCTAGTACTGGCAAATGGGAGGCGGTGGGGAGGTGAGGTGGAGGACCCACTAGCGGGTAGCGACCACAAAACAGTGTGGCTCATTGTCGCACTGGGTAGGAAGACAGGAGGCAAGGGCACTAAGGTGGTGGATTTTAGTAGGGTGGACTTTGGAAGGATGGGATCAATACTGCAGGGAGACTCTAGGATATAAGGCGGGATGGATGCAGAACAAAGTGGGAGTCATAAAACTGGGCTAACAGAGGCCACAGTAGCCTTCACCAGGGCCAGGAGTAAGAAGAGCAGAGACAAGAAACCATGCTGGCTGAACAAGGAAGTGCTGCAAGGGGTGAGGGCATACAGGGCTGCATACCAGAAGTACAGGAGAACAGGGAAGGAAGAGGAGAGGAGGTTAAGGGAGTTGGTCAAGGAGAAGTGGCCAGGAGGGTGAAAAAGCTAAGGCCTCCAGGGAATTAAGGTCAGCACAGGGCATAAGAGAGGGGAAAGGACTTTTTAGGTATGTCAGGGAAAAGAAGTGCAAGGAACATATTGTGAGGATAAAGCGGGGAGCGGATTGGATGGAAAAGGGGGAGGAGCAAGCGGAAATTCTAAATGAGTACTTCTCCATTTTCACTAAGGAGAGGGATGGTCCACTACCAGCATGGGCTGGGGGGTGGGAAAGGGGGGGAGGAGGTGATGGACAAGGTGATCACAGGGAGTAGGGTGCTAGAGGGCTGGGGGCAGTAAGGGTGGACAAGGCACCAGGTCCTGATGGCATCCACCCCAGGCTGCTGAGGGAGATGGCGGAGCTGTTGGATGAGCTGCTGGCAGATCTGTTCAACACCTCCTGGAAATGGGATGTGTGCCCCAGGACTGGAGGGTGGCCCTGTGGTGCCCATACACAAGAGTGGGCCTAGGGAGCAGCCAGGAAATTATCAGACAGTGAGTCTCACGTCCATAGTGGAGTAAGCTTATGGCGACATGTTGAAGTAGAGGCTGTTGGCATTCCTAGAGTAATGGCCTCCAAGATGGCCGGCAACATGGGTTCATCTCAGGGAGGTCTTGTCAAACCAACCAATAGAGTATTATGACTGGGTGACAAGGGAGTTGGACAGGGCTAAGCAGTACATGTCCTGCACTTGGACTTCAGTAAGGCCATTGAAGCAGTGCCTCATGGGAGACTGGGGGAGATGATGGCAGTGGGGTGGGAAAAAGCTGACTAAATGGATACAGAACTGGTCACAGGGAGGGTGCAGAGTGGTGGTGAGTTGGGGAGCTCGGCACCTAGAGAAATGCAGTGGTGCCACAGGGGTCAGTGCTGAGCCCATTGCTATTTGAGTTTTTTATCTCCAGTATAGTACATGGAGTGGGTAGCTGGGTTAGTTTGTTCCAGATGATACCAAATTGGGGGCAGTGATGGACAAAGAGGACGGATGGGAAAAACTGCAGGGGGACCTAACCAAACTAGAGACATGGTCGGAGGAGTGGCAGCTAGGATTCAGTGCAAAGAAGTGTAAGGTGATGCACTTCGGGGCTAAGAACCAGAAGAGGGACTATTGGTTGGGGATCACAGAGGAGTAGCAGGACCTAAGGGTGTTGGTAATTGGGAGCATGAATAACTCAGCCCAGTGCAGGAGAGCAGCAGCGAAGGCAAACAGGATGCTGGGGCACATCGCACGGGGGTTCTCATCCAGACACAGGGATGTGATCCTATCTTTCTACAGATCATTGGTCAGACCGCACCTGGAGTACTGTGTGCAATACTGGAGGCCATACCTGAGGAGAGATATAAAGTTACTCGAGGGGATGCAAAGGAGGGCAACAAAAATGTTAAAGAGGATGGAAGGAAAGGAATATGAAGTTAGGCTGAAGGAGCGGAACATGCACACACTGGAGGAGAGGAGGCATGGGGGATATGATTGAAGTGTTTAAATACCTGAGGGGGGTAAATAAACCTAACACTAAGGGGGTGTTTAAACTGAGGAGTGGAAGAGAAAGGAGGGGGTATGGACTAAGGTTGAAAGGGGGACGTTTCAAGAGTGAAATGAGTAGACACCACTTCACTGAGAGGGTGGTGTCTAGTTGGAATGCACTGCCAGAGGGGGTGGGAACGTGTAGGACAGTCAATAGCTTTAAGGAGTGGGATAAAGCAAGAGGAAGAGTCATGGGGGCAGGGGCTGGGACAAGAGGGGAGGAACTGAAGGGGAGGAAGCTGTGGCAGCTGCAATCTAGGGTGCTAGCTGTACACTCGGGCAGACTTAGATAGACCAATTGGTCTGTTCTGCTGGCAGATTTGTATGTTTGTATGTTCATATGTAAAATCACAGTGACTCTGTTCATGAGCAGAGGTCCTAAATGCCTATGTTGAAAATTTGGTGACAAATGTCCATAAAATAACTGTGTTACAAGCTTATGTTGTGCAGTTTCCATGCACCCTCGTAACATCACAAATTTGTAGTACTTTCACTCCAGATTTTCAACATTGGCATTTTTTCAGACCTCCTTATGAACAGTACAGCTGTCTTTTTTCACATCCTGCCTGAAATATGCATTTACACATCTGGCGCAGAATAGTGCAGTTGCTATGGGAAATCAGAGTTCAGGACAGATTAAGAAAATCATAGTGATGGTGTTCATGAGCAGAGGTCACAAAATGCCTATGTTGAAAATTTGGTGAAATAATTCCACTAAATGATTGTGTTACACGTATGCGTTGCGCAGTTTCCACATAAGCTCGGAAGTTCAAGCATTTCTTATATTTTCACTACAGATTTTCAACATTGCCATTTCTTCACACCTCCCTGTGAATGGTGCATCTGTCATTCTTCACATCCTGCCTGATCTGTCTTTTCATACATCTGGCGCACAATGACATGGTTGCTGTGGGAACTCAAAGTTTGGGACACATTGACAAAATCACAGTGCCACTGTTCATGAGAAGAGGTCCCAAATGCTTTCATGAGGTGGGGGTTGCAAAAAGGCCATATTGAAAATTTGTAGTGCAAATACCAACAAATGCCCGGGGAGTTAGGGTTTCTAACCATAACGTCCCACCCTGTACAGACTAACAGGCATCAGGGGTGTGCCTTTGGATTGCCGACTATTATGCTCATGCCGTTCCACCCCCACCCCCCCAGCCTACAGCCAATGACAGGCATCAAGGTGTGCCTTGGACTCTTTGGCCCTAGAGTTCACCCCATTCTCCTATATTGCACCCATTTCAGTGTATGTCCTTGTGGAGTGGGGTGACTGTAAAGCGCCAAATACCACAAGGCACACCTCAACACTTGTCGGTGTCTGCAGGATAGGGTGAGGTGAAATGGCATGAATGTTATGGGCGACAACCCAAACACTTACTCCAATGCCTGTCCATCTCTGCAGATTGGAGGTGGGGTTGGTATGAAGTTCAATACTTCACTGCCATTCCTACTCTGCATCTGTCTAACTCCTGCATTTCCAATGCTAATACCAGCAAGCAAACATTCGGCATTGACAAATGCTTGTTTCTTTTTTGGCACAGGCAGCGAAATCTCCCTCATCCTAAAACATCCTATTACCTGCCCCCCAGGTACACTGAGCAGGTGAAGGATCCTGATGCCAGGTAGATGCTGCCCAACCATCCCAGCAGCATTCTTGAAGTCACGCAGGTTTATGTAGAGGAGCGAGGAAGACAAGTAAGCACTATCTCACTACATTTGAGCTGTTTCTGGCTCTCCTAGTTTATGGCATGCACCATGGCCTGCAATCTGCAAGGGGGTGTGAGCCGGGGACAGATGCCATGGCTTACTGGAGGACCTGACCCACGTTCATTTCATCAAAAAACCAGACCCTTTGTCTTTTTCCCTCTCACTCTGCAGCTGGAGACCAACAAAAGCTTTTTGTTTTTTAAACAAACTACAAGTAATGGCTGCCCCAACAACCAGCTATCTTACAAAGGCAATCAAAACTGTAGTTTTTGACAAAAATCCTCTTTGAAGAAGGTAACCACACTACCCACTACCAGATGCCATCCACAGCTTACAGCCACCAGTGGAATACCTTGCTCTTCTCAACAGCACAGCAACTAATCATTAGAACTCAATAAACCTATTTAAACCAGAAGAATTAATATGCACTTTGATTGGAAGTGATCCCAGACCAGCTTGTGAGCCACATCAAGCCATTTCCTCTTACCAGAAGGATTTCCCTGAAGCTTGCTGCTGCTGGAGAAGGGGGTATCATATTCCATTGAAAGTAGAGGAGAAAAGGGGAGCAGGCTCCTTAGAACTGTTGGTTATATACCCCATTGCTGCTCCCCTCTGGCTACAAGTATCCCACTACGAGGGCCCCTACTTGATATACCTAAACCCTCCCCTAAAGGGTGGACTCAGATAACCTAGCTAACCTGCCAGCTCTGGTGTCAGGAAGGTAATGTCCACAGATAAAGTCCCACCTGCTATAAGTTCCTCTTGCAAGCTACCTTGTATAGTAAACATGTAACAAATATATATTTTTATTCTATATTAAAGCAGCAATTCATGTTACAGTGAACATGTGGTACATATACCTTTCTATTCCATATTAAAGCAGCAGTTCATGTTACAGTGAACATGTTTGACATATACAGTATATGCTTTCCCATAATAAATCAGCCATTCATGTTGTACAAATGAGTTTTTATTCCTTACTAAAGCAGACGTTCATGTTACAGCAAAAAACATGTTTTACATATACACGTTTTTCTTATATTAAAGCAGCCACTCATTTTACACTGAGCAAGTTGTACATATTCTTCTGCAAAAAATTACATTGAAGCACCAGTTAGGGGTCACTTTAATGCCACAAAAGACGGGAAATGTGGCTTTAGAGCTTCCAACCCTAACTCCCCATCCCCACCCCCCAAGCAGCAAAAGGAAAAAAAACATGAGGGTTTTGGGTCTCTGGAGTCTTGGTGAATCAGTGGTGGGGTCTTCCTCACATGAAGAAGGACAACATATCTAACATTGTTTGTTCAAGGAATGGAGGGCAATGAGTACCAACTCCCGTAGTCTGGGTAACAAGCTCCCTGAACTAGTGGCCTTGATGAAAGAGGGATGCCTAGATATTGTGGCAGTCACAGAAACATGGTACACAGAGAACCATGACTGGGATGTCAACATACCAGGCTACACAATCTACAGGAAGGACAGGGAGGGTAGAGGAGGAGGAGGAGCTCTCTAAGTAAGGGAAGGGATCAAAGCAATGGAACTAAAGGGTAAACAGGGAGGAGAGGAGGCACTGTGCATCTCCCTGGAGATGGAAAATGGCACCACAATCTGCACAGGAGTTGTATAAAGACCCCTATCTCAAGGGGAGGAAAGGGACAAGGAAGAGATACAAGGCATCCTTATGATGACAGAAAAAGGGGAGATATTGTTGATGGGGGACCTGAATAAGCCAGATGTTAACTGGAGCACCTTTTCTACAGCCACATCCAAGAGTAGGGTCATTCTAATGCCCTACAAGGGCATGCTTCAGACAACTAGTATTGGAACCCACTCAGGAGGAGCAATCTTAGACCTGGTACTCTCAAATGGGGACAGAGAGGATCTCAGATTGAGAAGTGGGTAGCCATCTGGGAACAAATGACACCAAACAGTGTGGTCCATGATAAACAGCCATAGAGTGAAGCCATACAAAAGTGAGGTACTGGACTTTAGGAGGGCTGACTTTGACAAATGGGAGAGTGCCTCAGAAAAGCACTAGGAAATGGGCAAGAAGGAGGGGTGGAGGAACAATGGGGAAACATCAGAACTGCCATCACAGAGGCAACAAGCCTTTGTGTGAAGCAAATAAACAAATCAAAACAAAGGAAAAAAACACTATGATTCTCAAAAGAGGTGGCGGAAAAGGTTAGGGAGAAAAGATAGCATTCAGGAAGTATAAGGGAAACACAGAGGAGCAGGGCAGAGAATTGTACCAGTTAAAGCAGAAGAAAGAAGAGGAAGGCAGTCAGAATAGCAAAGGCCCAAACTGAGGAAAAGATAGCCATCCCAGTTAAGAAGGAGAATAAAACCTTTATAGGTACATTAGGGAGCCGAAGAAAGACCAAGGAGGGATAGTGAGGCTAAATAAAGGGAGAGGTGGGTGGGCAGAGGGTGACAGTGAAAAGCAGGGATACTGAATGAATACTTCTGCTCAGTATTCACAAAAGAAAGGAAGGGGAGGTACCTAATCCAATCAATAGAAGCACTCTGGATAGGGGGGTTGATACCAGTCCATTCACAGAAGAAAGGTGTCTGTAAGAACTCTTAAAACTGAAGGTGGACAAAGCAATGGGACCTGATGGGATTCACCCCAGAATTCTAAAAGAACTAAGGATAGAACTAGTGACACCACTGACTACCCTTTTTAACAAATCATGGGAGGATGGTGTGGTACCTGAGGAGTGGAGGAAGGCGGATGTGATTCCCCTTCACAAAAGTGGGAATAAAGCAGAGGCAGCAAATTACAGACCTATTAGTTTGACCTCAGTGGTAGGAAAAATGATGGAATCACTTCTGCAAGCAAGAATTGTTGAGTAACTAGAGGCCAGCTGGGCACAGGACCCAAGACAACATGGATTCACAGTGGGGAGGTCATGTCAAATAAATCTACTAGATTTCTTCGGCTAAGTGACCAAAGTAGTAGACCAGGGAGGGGCTGTGGACATGGCTCACCTAGACTTTAGCAAGGCATTTGACACAGTCCCATGCAAAAGATTAATAAACAAGTTGGCCAGCCTGTGAGTGGGTCCCAAGGTGGTAGCCTGGGTAAAAAATTGGCTGGACAACAGGACACAGAGGGTAACAGTAAACAGAGTCTGCTCCGACGAAAGGGGGGTTACTAGCGGGGTACCACAGGGTTCAGTACTGGGACTGGTCCTTCTTAATGTCTTTATAAGTGACATTGCAGAGGGGCTGGAAGGAAAAGTATGCCTTTTTGCAGATGACACAAAGATCTGCAACAGGGTTGATACACAAGAGGGAAGTGGAAAAGATGAGAAGGGACTTGGCAAGGTTAGAGGAATGGTCAAAAGTATGGCAGCTTAGATTCAGTGCAAAGAAGTGCAAAGTAATGCAGCTGGGAAACAAAACCCCAAGGGAAGAGTACACAATGGGGGGAGGTATTAACAACAACAAACATGGAAAGGGACCTGGGGGTAGTCATATCAGATGATCTAAAGGTAAGCAAGACATGTGAGAAGGCAGTAAGGAGGGCTTGGGAGATACTGGGATGTACAGGGATAGGCTTCACCAGTAGAAAACAGGAAGTTGTTACCCCTCTGTACAGACAGTTTCTGAGACCCCATCTGCAGTACTGTGTGCAGTTGTGGAGACCTCATCTCCACAAGGACATAGACAGGATGGAGGCAGTCCAGAGGTGGGCAACTAAAATGGTGCAGGGTCTGCACCAGAAGCCATACAAAGAGAGAGACTAAAGGAGCTTAACATGTATACCCTTGAGGAAAGGGGGTGGGGGAGATATGATAGAAACTTTCAAGTACCTCAAGAGAATCAACAAAGTCCAAGTTGGTAGCATCTTTCAGAAAAAAAGATGTGCAAGAATGAGGGTCACAATTTGAAGATGGGGGATGGCTCAGGGACAATGTGAGGAAGAATTTTTCACGAGAGGGTGGTGGATGCATGAAACTGCCTTCCTGAGGAGGTTGTGGGGTCAAAAACAGAGGGAAATTCAAGAATGCATAGGCACATACAAGGTAATTCTGGTGAGGGTTAGGAAGAAATAGACTGTTGTTTAACCAGGATCTGCAGCTTATTCAATAGGTAGGGGAAATTGGCAGACTGGGTGGCCAACCAGTCCTTACTTGTCATCAAAGTCTGTGTTTCTATGGGGTGGGCATTGAGTGATAACCCCAAGGAATACTGTACCCTACCACTGATTTACCAAGACTCCGGAGACCCCAAACCCTACTGTTTTTTCCTTTTGCTGCTTGGGGGTTGGGGTGGGGAACTAGGGTTGGAAACCTTAATGCCACATTTCCCTACTTTTGTGAAATTAACTTGAATGCTAGCTGGTGCATTAATGTAGTTTTTTGCAAATAATTTCCTTTTTTTGAGATAGTGGAAGGCAGTATAACTCAGTGGTTTAAGGCTCTGAGCTGCAAATCTGGAGACCTGGGTTTGAATCTCACAGCCACCACTTCCATACTGTGTGATCCTGAGCAAGTCACTTAATTCCCTGTGTTCCCAGGTCACACCTGTAAACAAGCTTTCAGCTTAGTGTGCCACTCCTGGTTAAACAATTGGAAAAATAAAATTGGATTGTATCCTCATTCACGTAGGTCTCTTCAGGATCTTCATGAACAGATGCAGATGTGCAGGGCCCTTTGAGCCCTGCACCAAGGGAAGACTCTATCCACCTATGTAAGTGCAGGTCCTTTGCAGGCCCTGCACTTCCATGCAGCAACAGATGTGAAGCATTCATGGGGCTGTCTAGTGGGCTGCGTAAGCAGAGCGCCCCCTGGTTGTGTTTGCATGTAGCTGGAGATACAGATGCATAGGGCAAACTGTCCATCTGTCAGCCAATGTACAGCCCTCTGCCACCCACATGTGCAAAGGTGCAGGGCCTATGCCAGGAGAATAGCTGTCTTCACTATATGGCACCTGGACCTGTGTGGGCAACCCTGCAGCTTTCTCTCCCTGGCTGGGAGGGGGGTGTTGCATAATACTGCCATCCCATCACCCTCACCCCATGTACAGTGGCATCCCCCAGAATGAAACCCACTTTTTAAAGCACTCTGCAGTATGCTGCAGCAGACTGACTTAATAAAGCAATGTAATTTCAATAGTAAATGGTCCCTCTTGTCATGCAGGAAACTGGGCGTTCAGTTCATCCTAGCAGGGTCACATTTTCCTGAATGACAATAGGGACTATTGCCATTGAAATTACATTGCTTTATTCAGTAGGTCTGCTGCAGCATGCTGCAGAGTGCTGCAAAATGCTGCAGAATTGGGTTTCATCCTGGGTGACGCTACTGTAGCTGGGTCACTGAGCTCACCCACAAACTCAGCACACCATCACTGGATCACTACGCGTACCCACTGGGGTGAAGACTGGTACTATACAAAAAGTTTCTTAATAATTATATTTTTTTAATGTTTTGACCCTGTATTTTCAAGATAGTCATTTTATAAGCCCCCCTTATAAACAAGGCATGTGGCATTTATAATATAGTATCAAAACCTCATTTTGCACCATAAGTGTGAAAACACATCTCATCAGGATTAAAAAAAACAAAACACCTGTCCTGTTTATGAGGTGGTCTGGAAAATGGCTATGTTGAAAGTCTGGAGTTAAAATATTGAAAATTAGCAAGTTATGCTTGAACATTGTAATACCACAATGTTCACTCATAAATTGGTCATTTACTATATTGTAGACCTAATTGTCAGCATAGCCTTCTTAGTACCCCACCTCATGAACCTGGTAGGTGAACATTTTCAAATCCTCACCAAAACTTCATTTTGTGCTACAGGTGTGAAAACACATTTTGGCCACGATTTGAAAAATGACAGCTGTCACATTCATGAGGTGTTGTGAAAAAGGGCTATGTTGAAAATTTGGAGCCAAAATATTGAAAATTAATAAGTGAGCACAGAAAAAGGAGGCAATGTGGCGCAGGCAGTAGAGCACAGTGGTTTAAGGCTCTGAGCTGGAGATCTGGGTTTGAATCCCGCAGCTCCCACTTGCATACTGTATGACCCTGAGCAAGTCCTTGTGCCCCAGGTCACACCTGTAAACAAGCTTTCAGTGTAGTGTGTCTCTCCTGGTTTAAAAAAAAAATCAGAAAAATTTAAATGCACACTCTTAACTTTGTCATTTGTACATATTTTGACTCCAAATGTTCAACCTAGCCCTCTTTATGACCCCATCTCATGAGCAAGGGTGATGAAAGATTTCAAATCCAGCCAGGAAAGTGAATTTGCAAAAATCACCTTTCAGGGCCAGATTTGCATAATTCCATAGCCATTAGTCTTGAGATGGGGTCCCAAAAAGGCCATGTTGAAAATTAGGTGTAAAAATATTAAAAAATGGCAATGTTATGAATTAAGCAATAATGCACGACAGGGTGTGTGTTGTGTTGGGATAACGTCCGCCTGGGGTGATTAGACACTGACGCCCGCAGGCGGTGTGACTAATCACCCCAAGTGATGTTATCCTAGTACAACTACACACCTGTGTATCTTATATAAACAATCGCTCGTTTTAAGTAGAAAAGATAGGAAAACCTGTTTAAAATATAAATAATTTCATTTTTTTGTTTGGGCAGGTATACTTATTGAAAAAAAAGTCCACAGTTCCTGTCTTGTGCAGGAGGTGGCGCTGCCCCCTACATGGTTTCTCTGTATTCCTTTTAATGTCTGTCTTTGTGGCTCTGTCTTTTTGACCCCCTGTGCACCTTCTCCTTTTGCTGTTTCCCCCTGCCTTTACTGAGAGAGAGTGTAGAGATGCTGTATCGTCTTGAAAAGGCGTTGGTATTTTATTTTTCGCATGACCATTCACTAGCTGTTTCCCCTGATGTTACTGAGAGACAGTGTAGAGGCAGCTGTATGCATCTTGAAAAGACATTGGTGTTCATCGCTCGATGTGGTGATTCACTTCACTTGCTCAGTGTGGTGTCAAGCCTGAAGTGAAGGAAAGTTGGTTTGGGTTTTAAAATAATAACTAAAAGAAATGTATTTGAGGAGCCAGTGAGCATTATGGCAAGAGAGGACTCAGTGAGCGTTATGAGTAGAGCCGTGCGGTCACTGTTTAAAATGCATGCTCATTCGCGTCTGAAATGACAGGGTTCGCAATATAGTTTTCTTTTTATCGGGTAACATAGGAGCAGATTTTAACTCGGTTCTCAATAAACAGAGTGCTGTCAGTGTAGGGGCAGACCAGGTAGTAAGACTGATCGTCGTGTCAGCAAGGAGGGTAGTGGGGCAGGCAATCGCGTCATGGAGTGATTGTTTTTTTTTTTTAACATTTGATGCGGTCTTTTCTGTGCTGGGACTAGATCCGTGATGTTGTACTTGGATAACATCATGGGTCCAGTCCCAGACTGATGAATCAGAGCCCAAGATTTTTTTTTTGCCATTGTATAATAAAAGTTCAACACCCTTTGAAATACATTAAACTGCACTTACCTGATTTTCTCATAGTGCAGTTGCCTGTTCCAAGAGTAAGACATGTTTCATTTATTTTATTCATTTAAAAAGTTTTACCAGGAAAGCATACTGAGCAGGACTGCTTATTTCCAGATGCGTCCTGGGGGGAGGGGGGCATGGGAAAGTACACAGTTTACAAAAGTAACAACATATACAGCACAGGTGAGGAACCAGCACAGGAATAGTGTGCATCATTTACAATACATAAAATATGTACTACATTTTGGGATATTAGTAAAACAGTCACATAGATGGTTATGGTTACAGTAACTGTGCCGCCTCAAAATGAGGCAGCAGAGTCAATATGCATTGAGTACAAGTAACAAGAAAATGAGTATAAGTAACATGATGAGGGTAACTACCTAGACTGAACTAGTGGCAACAGTGGAGGTAGAATCCATCATATGTAGTAGGGATGGAGAACATTGCAGAGCAATAGGAAAAGGGTGAACCCAGAACAACAGAAGCAACAGAATAGCATGTGTGTGTGTGGGGGGGTAGGTGGAAGATTATAATAAAGTCTGCAGGGTATGAAGGAAATAGCTGGCCTGTGAGTATAATATCTGAGTATTTGAGGGATGCTAGTCTGAGGAGAGTAACTATATATTTCTAGGTAGGTGAGAATTGGCATGTGGTTATAGATAAGTGGTAGGGTATGCACATGTTGGTTAGGACAACATAGAACAGTTTGAGAATTGTTGTATGGTGAGGTAAGAGTACTTATGGGAGATGGAGGAGTATGTGCTGGAGGAGAGTAGGGTGGGGTTGGTCACAGGGGATAGAGGGTGAAGTGGGATAAAGGGGTGAAGTGGAAGGAATGGGAAAGAGAACTAAGGGCAGGTATAGGCAGAGAAGGTGTAGTTATGTAGTATGGACTGAGTTGGTGAGAAGGGGCACATTATGGATGTTGGGGAGGTGTTCCACAATTTAGGACATTGATATGAGAAGGTTGCTTGACTGGTAGTGGGTGACCTATGGGGAGAGCAAGGAATCTGTGACTGGTGTTGCTGAGGGGTGGTGGTGGTGGTGGGGGGGTTGTTAGGAAAGAGATGAGGTAGAAGGGTAGTGATCCGAACCAGTGTGCGTGTGATAAGCGTGGCTGAGTGCGAGAGGCATCTGGATGCAAGGGATGGGAAGGAGAGGGCTTTGTAAATATCGCAGTAACAAGTCCAAGGGTAGCAGGATAGAGTGAAATGGCAGAAAGAGTGAAAGAGGATGTCCAGGGTGGACTTGGGAACAACACTATAGACTATCGGCATAGTCAAAGTGGGAAGGATCATCTTCTGTACAATACCCAGCAGTCGGCAGTGGAATGTAATCACGATGTCTAAATAAAGCAGCCAGTTTGGGTGCAGCTTCTTGGTGCATTCACTTGTACAAAAGAAGTTCAGGTGTTGATCTAGCCAGATCCTCAGGTATCAAAGGAGGTGATGCTGTCTAGAGGAGACCCATCCAGGCTGTGGAGAAGACAGTGGGTAGGCTGGGTCAAGAGAGTCTCTGCCTAGTGCTGAAGGTCATAGAGGCAGTCTTTTTGATGTTTTTGAAGAGCTGGTTGCAGTGCAACCAATTCTAAACCTTGTTGAAGCCCTGTTGTAGTCTAGAGACCACATCTGATTGGGAAGCACCAGAGGTATAAAGGACGTGTCATTCACGTAAACGTGTATTTGTACTGATGAGCAGATAGCAGGCAAGTAATTCAAGAAGACTGAAAATAAGACTGGCCTGAGAACTGAGCCCTGTGGGACTCCAGTAGCGATAGGAAGGAGAGGGAAAATAGAGGAGCTAATTCTGACTGATTGTGACCTATTTTTTAAGTAGGACTGGAACCAGGTAGTGACTGACATGGATATACCAGTGGCTGATAGTTTGTAAAGGAGGAGGGAGTGCAATACTGTGTCAAAGGCCTTCGCCAGGTCGACAAAAATTACAGAGATGATCTGCTCCTGATCCATGCTGGTGAGTATGGATTCAGTGAGCCAAATGAGGGATGTGTGGGACTTATGGAAGCCAGACTGGAAAGGTGTAAAAAGGAGGAGGAGGAGGAGGAGTTGAGATGGGGGAGAGTTGGGAAAGAACAATGTGCTCCTGGAGTTTAGCTAGGATGGGGAGTAGAGAGATTGGGGGGGTCTTCAGTAGGGGTAAATGGGACATATCTTCAATTGTACAGTGGATCTATCCCCTGGGACATGTTCAGGTGAGTGAGTGTGTGTGGGGGGTTTGGGTGATCGGTGCTGAATGGGTGTTTGGGGTGAAGTGGGTGGCGTGCATATGGGAAGGTCAGATCAGCAAGGGACCATTTTATTTTTTTGAGAGTAAAATAAATAATTGAAGGATGGTTTTCTTTATTCCAAGGGACCTATTCTGACACTGGAGATTGGGCATCACAGTGTCATACTACTGTTTAGTGGCACTGGAGGTGGCACCTTGGTACTGCCATGTATGTATTTGGAACAGGAGAGCGGGTGACCTGAAGGGGAAGGGGGGCTCAACAGAAGCAGTACCAGAGGTGAGCACCCAGTCCACTAACTATATTTATAAGGAAGGGTGGGTTCTTGGGACCTGGAGGAGGAGAAAGAAGCAGCACGGGTGGGCACCCCAGTCTGCTTAAAAAGAAATTAGGTAGATAGATAGATAGCTAGATAGAGATAGTGAGATAGTGAGATACAATATCACACACAGTTGCAGACATCGAACAGTTCATGGAAACAGTTCTCTGTAGAGAATTGTTTCTGTGAACTATTCCTGATATCTATAATCATATTGATATATTACCTCAATATGAGTGTCATTTTTGTAAGAGGACAATTAGTAATGTAAACTTCAGGCACGAGTTGAAAATTTTCTCTGTCTTTGTCCATGAAGTGGGATCATAAGAAGGCTATGTTGAAAATTTAGTGTGAAAATATTAAAAAACAACAACGTTATGAGCCATTGAATTTTGCAAATGCAGGCGTAACTTTGGTAATTTCAATATCTTTATCCCAAATTTACAACATAACCATGTCGTTATAGCACTTTATGAATGTGACAGCTGTCATTTTGAAATCCTGGCCAGAATGTTTTTTACATCCTAGAAGGTGATTTTGGGGTTCCTGCATGAAATCACCTTTCGGGCAGGAGTTGAACATTTTCTCCGTGATTGTTCATGTTCATGAGTCATAAGAAGGCTATGTTAAAAATCCGGTGTAAAATATTAAAAAGCCAAGAAGGTTATGAGCCTACATTGACTTTTGTGAATGCAGGCTCGTAACATTGGTAATTTTCAATATATTTACTCCAAATTTACAACATAGCCATATCTTTACAGCACCTTATGAATATGACAGCTGTAATTTGAAATCACCTTTTGGGCAGCCACAGGAGTTAAACATTTTCTATGCCATTGTTCATGAGGTGCGGTCATAAGAAGGTTATGTTCTCAATTTGGTGTACAAATACTAAAAATAATTGTATCAGGCTATGTTGAATTTTGCAAATGCAGGATTGTATGTTTGGTAATATTCAATATTTTTTACCCAAATTTTCAACATAGCCATTTCTTTACAGCACCTCATGAATGTGACAGCTGTCATTTTTCAACTCCTGACCAAAATGTGATTTTGCATCCCGAACATTGATTTTGCACTCCCTGCATGAAATCACCTTTTGAGGAGGAACTGAACATTTGTTCTGCCATTGTTCTTGAGGTGGGATCATAAAAATGCTATGTTGAAAGCCTGGTGAACAAATATAAAAAAACAACAAAGTTATGAGCCTACGTTGAATTTTGTAAACTCAGGCTCACAACTAGGGTGATTTTCAATATTTTTATCCCAAATTTACAATGTAGCCATATTGTTACAGCACCTCATGAATGTGACAGCTGTCATTTTCAACTCCTGCCCAAAATGTGTTTTGGCATCCCAAATGTTGATTTTGCAGTCCCTGCATGAAATCACCTTTCAGGCAGGATTTGAACTTTTGCTCAGCCCTTCTTCATGAAGCATGATCATAACAAGGCTATGTCGAAAATTTGGTGTACAAATATTACAAAACAACAAATTTTGGAGTCTATGTTACATTTTTCTAACAAAGGTTCCTAACTTTGGTAATTTTCAATATCTTTATGCCAAATTCCTTTTTTTCCAGTCTCTGGGAATGTCACCGCTGTTTATACTGTTCTTGTATAGTAGCTTGAGGGGATAGAGTAGATGACTATAAATTAGCTTAATCATGCTCTCTGTTATCATGTCAGGTCATGGGGAAGAGCTGACTTTAATATTTTTAATCTTATTGCTTATTTCCTCCTCAGAAATCTCTCAATAATTACAAAATCAAGTATCCATAGAGTCAAATGTTTTGACTGTTTGGCATAAATCTTGCAAAAATGTTTATTAAACATATACACTATCTCCTCGCCCTTACTGATGGTAATATGATTGGTAATTAAGGGCCCTGCATTACACTGTGGTTTCTTCAAAGAGTTTATGTAACTGAAAGGGCCTTACTACTCTGTTTTGTTGCATTCTTAGCAAATCTAAGCTCCATACTTTGTTTTGCCTTCTTAATTTCATTTTTGCATTTGCACCCTTTTGTCACCCCCCCCAATTTGGTATTTGTGATGATCTGAATGATTTATATACAAAAGTCAGGAGATTTTTTTGTATTTAAGAATTTGGGCCTTAACTTGTTATATTTTTCTTTCTTGAATTTAGGAATATATTTGTTACATTGGCTAAATATGATGTTCTTGATTTTTTTCCACATAGTCCCTATATCACAGTCATGCAGTACTGTGTCTCAATTTATCATCGAAATTATTCTATCGATTTGACCTGAATTAATTTCTTTATACAAAAAGAATTCAGATACCCCATTGTGCTTAACATACAGTATGTAAAACAATTGTAAAACTTGACCAGATTGTAATTACTTGCTGCAGGTGGTGGGCAATCTTGTAGTTTTTTATATTTACGTTAGTAGTACCTAAAACTACTGTATTTCCAGAATGTTGAACCTCCAGCAGGCTCTGACATGTATTGTTTCAATTGATTTTGTTTGCAGGCTGATATGAATAAATGTTCTGCTGTACAACTTATAAGTTATCCAGTTTATGTCCCCAAAAATGAAGATCTCCGATAAAAACAAACATTGCCTGACTCACAGGCTGATTCAGTTTCAGAGATGATTTGCGGTGTAACAATTGATGGGGAGTCAGGTGGATGGTAAAAAAGGTCTAAAAAGGGGTGGATCAGGAAAGTCTGAAAAATGTTTAATCCAGAGACTTTAGTGCTAGGTATTTTATTGATTTTATTGTCAGTAATATCAATGGAGTTAAAACTGGAATTAATGTATGTAGCTATACCTCCACCCTTTTTTATTACCCTATTGCAAAACAAAAATAGGCTGTATCTGCAAATATTTTTACCCTACTCATGATTACCAGCCCACTAGGTCTGAATGATGGTTATTACATCTGGCCTGTCTTTTGACACCAGGACCAGAAGTGCAGATTTATTGTTTTCAGGCTTCTAGCATTTAAGAGAACACTTGATAGTATGTAACTTTGGGGTTTTAGGTCAGTTTTTATTGGGGGGGTATGATCTTGAGAGTATTCCCCATATCAGTTGTATGCATCCATGCTGTTCGAGTTGACTCATATTGGAGGTTAGGTGAATCTGAGAGGTTCCCCTTGTCAGTTAGTTTAAACTCATGCCATTAAGTTCAGGTGAAGACCATCTTTCACATAAAGAGATTAATTGGCTCAGAACACATCCAATTGTCTACAAAGAAGTCCTTCCTCCTACCCAATTGGAGAGTCCAAGTAACAGTGTGACTTTTTATGTTGGCACTTGCGCAGCCAACATCATGGGACAGTGCAGCTTTAGAGGCGCTGATTGGCTGTTGAGCGGAAATGCAGGACCGCCGCAATGGGTGCATCCTCATTCCCCAATCAGCCTGCATGCCGGCACCGCACCATGCATACATAATATGGTGAGCACATCTAAGGAAAGGTCTGCTGCAATCCAAGCAAAGCTTGTCAGATGCAGCAGTCATTTTCTCACCGTGCTTACGCCGTATATACATGGTGGGACACTGGCCGTAGAACTGCAGGCCCCAGGGGTGCCCAGTCCCATCAGCTGCCCCTGCCCCCTGTGAATGTGCTGATAGAGGCCACTCCCCGTTGGCATAACACCCCCAATTGTTTAATGCTAAGGGGTGCCCAATCATCCATGTCTTACCGCCCCCTTTCCTTGTGTGCGATGGGGCCCACTCCCCATCGGCAGAAATAACCCTCCCAATTGTTTAATGCTGAGGGTGTCCAATCCCCCTCGGCTGTGCACCCTTCTTTGTGTGCTGTGGTAGGAGCCCAATCCCGTCGGCATCAATTCGCCCCCATGCCCGTGTTGTTTGCCGACAAGGTGCCCAATCCCCGTCGGCTACAGACACCCCAAAACAGTTAGGTGCTACGCCAGAGCCCACCCCATGTGCCAAATCCCCATGAAAAAAAATTGTCCTGCGATGTTTTGTTTTTCTTCCTTTTAAACCTGTAAAAGGAAAATGGTCCCTCACAATTTCGTGCCCCTCCCCATCCGCACCCACCCACTGTGCACCTGCTTCCCCACACCCCCCACCCCATACTTACCTCGAACCGGTGCGATGATCATCGGTGGACCGGGAACACGTCTGCACTCTTCAAAGCCGACCGCGAACTGAGGAAATGCCAGTAAGCTGTATAATGGGATAGATAGGGTTTTTTTCAACTTTAGTACATATCTCAGGCATTTTTGTGAATTTTGGCCCCAAATTTTCAACATGGGGTTTTTGGGACCCCATCTCATAAATTCTTGCACTGTCATGGCGTTATTCAGTCGAAGGTGATTTTGCAGTCACTGTATGGAATCACCTTTTGGGACCGCACAAAATGACAGTGCCATTGTTCATGAGGGAACCATCGAAACCCTATGTTAAATTGGTGAGGCATCAAAAACATGACTGTTTCTGGCGTCTTGTAGCAACTACTGCGCAAATTCATAAGTTAGTGAATTAGCAATATTTTCATGCCAGAGTCTCAGCATTGGCATTTTACCATACCTTCTTGTGAATCGTACAGCTGTCATTTTTCACATCCTGGCCGAAATCTGGTTTCACACTTCCGATGCAGAATAGTGCGGTCGTGGCGCAAAATCAGTATTTGGGACACATTACAAAAATGACAGTGACACTGTTCATGAGCAGGGATCCTAAAATGCATGTGTTGAAAATTTGGTGACAATACTCCATAAAGTGACTGTTTTACGAGCGTGCGTAGCAACTGCGCAACACCCTGCGCTTGTCGTTAGCACATTCACATTATTTTATGCCAGATTCTCAACATTGGCATTTTACCACCGTTCTTATGAACTGTACAACTGTCATTTTCACATCCTGGCGAAATGTGTTTCGCACTTCCAGCGCCAGAGCGCCGTTGCTGCTGTGCGAAATCAGTGTTCAGGACACATTACAAAAATGACAGTGACACTGTTCATGAGCAGAGGTCCAAAATGCCTGTGTTGAAAATTTGGTGACAATACTCCACAAAATGACTGTTTCACGAGGTGCATAGCAACTGCACATGCGCTTGTAACTTAGCGCATTCACAATATTTTCATGCCAGATTCTCTAATTTGGCATTTTGCTACACCTTCTTGTGAACTGTACAGCTGTCATTTTCACATCCTTGATGAAATATATGTTTTGAACTTTCGTAGCAGAATAGCACATTCACTGTGTGAAATCAGTGTTCGGGACACATTACGAAAATGACAGTGACACTGTTCATGAGCAGAGGTCCTAAAATGCCTGTGCTGAAAATTTGGTGAAAATATTCCATAAAATGACTGTGTTATGAGTGTGCATTGCACAGTTTGCTGCGCTAAATACGTTCACAAGCTTCTAATATTCTCCTCCAGATTTTCTATAGCGTCATTGTTCTGCACCTCCTAATGAACAGTACAGCTGTCATTTTCACATCCTGACCAAAATCTGGTTTCATAGTTCTGGCGCCAGAATAAGCGTGGTCGCTGTGGAAAGTCCGTGTTTGAGACACATGATGAAAATGACAGTGACACTGTTCATTGAAGATGCCCTAAAAAGCCTATGTTGATAATTTGGGAATGAAAGTCAATAAAATGGTGTTTATGCGTCGTTGCACAGTTTGCATGCCGCTCATGACTTCGTGAATTTGTAATACCTTACTCAGCTGTTCATCACTGGCATTTTCCATGCCTCCTCATGAACACTGCAGCTGCCTGAAATGTGTTTTCATTACATCCAGCACAGACTTACACGGCCGCTGTGCGAAATCAGTTTGGGTACAGTTTGAGGAATTGATGGTGACACTATTCATGAGCAGAGGGTCCTAAAATGCCTATGTTGAAAATTTGGTGCGACTCTATACAATGACTGTGTTACAAGCGTGCATTGTGCAGTTTTTAC
Organism: Neoceratodus forsteri; assembly: GCA_016271365.2. Classification (NCBI taxonomy): domain Eukaryota; kingdom Metazoa; phylum Chordata; order Ceratodontiformes; family Ceratodontidae; genus Neoceratodus; species Neoceratodus forsteri. The sequence goes on along the minus strand of CM057455.1, from coordinate 756,538,654 downwards.
CCTTGTAACCGTCAATCTGCAATATTTTCATGCCACATTTTCACCACTGGCATTTGTGCACATCTCCTTATCAACAGTCCAGCTGCCATTTTTCACAGCCTGCCCAAAATGTGTTTCCGCAGCTGTGGCGCGCAATGGCGTGCTCGCTGTGCAAAATCACCTTTTGAGACACATTCACAAAATCACAGCCTTATGCGTCTTTAGCTACACCACTCCCACTGCCAATGCCAGCGCGACAACATTCGACATTGACAAATGCTTGTTCTATGTTGTCACATGATACATGAAAATGCTGGATATAGCAACCCTACACCATTTGTCTTATATTTTTTCCCCTAGAGACACAAAAATATACAAATATCCTTCTCATGTTGCTTAGTACCCACATGAAGGATTACAGAAGACTTTTCTTTTGTGGTCAGTTTATAAATTCTGGTGTTAATATCAGCTGTTTTGGTGCCACACAATGGTGTGGTGGAGTCTGTCAGTGCTAGAAATATGATTATCAAGTAGTGAATGATGAGTCCTCTCGACCAGTTTGTGCTTATTCTGCTACTAGTAGCAGCAATAGAGACTTCATTGTGGGATCTACTGTGACCCTAGAAGTGGATAATGCTATGGGAAATACTGGAGTTTCTGGTTCATTAGTTTAAGGAGGAGAATTTACTGTATTGTACGTGAACACCTCAAACGTTGCTGTTGCTCTCCACCCCTTGTTATGTTTGTTTCTAGCAACAACATACCAGTCATCCTCAGGTTCATCCCTTGATTCTCCTCTTTCTCTTTTTGGGGGGAGCTTTTGGATGTATAATGTATAATGGAATAATCATGATGTACACTGGTATTGCTTGTACTACAATCTTTGAAATTGTGTGCATTATGCAGTATGTATTGTTGTACCCCTTTCCCCCAGGTCCACCTCGCAAATGAGCTTTGCTCAATGGCGTTCGCCTGGTTAAATAAAGATTTTGAATTGAATTGAATTGAATGTACTAGAGCCAGGGGACTTCTCAGATCTCTCTCTTGTCCTTTTCTTGGTTTCACTACTTATTTTCTGTAATGGCTAATTTTCAGCTGTAGCCATACTAATAACAATTTCTATCTTATTCATTTCTTTAGCTCTAAGTAACTCATCCTTGACATGCTGGAGCTCTTTTAACAACTCCTTGTGTTGCGAGCATGTAAGGCACACATTAAGACCATGTTTTCGTTATTGGGGTAAGCTGATGAGAGCAGAACTAGAGTTGGATACTGACAAAATCCCACTGTAGGCAAGCAGCCAGGTCAGAGTGCAATGGGCCTGAGGCAAAAATGAACATGTCATCCTCATACATGTGTATATCTGAGAAGACATATGCTTTGGGGGGGGATCATTTAGGAAAATTGAGAATAGGATAGGCCAAGGACAGAGCCTTGGGGAAAAATGGATCCAATAGGGAATGGAAGGAAGAGGGATTCTCCTATGCAGACTACTTGCAGTCTGCCCTCATGGTATAAAGCAAATCTTTTACTTGCTTGGCCAAGTAGTCCAGCAATAAGTTTGTCCAGGAGAATGAAGTAGGTGACAGTGTTGAATGCCTTAGCCAGATCAACAGATATGACAGCAGTAATCAGGCCCTGATACATTCCCTTCAGGGTGGTATCAGTGAGTTTGACAAGGGAAGAAACAGTTGAGAGGTTTCCTGAACTCAGACTGGAACTGGGTGGGAAAGGATGAAGAATTCAGAAAAGGGTAGAGTAGAGATAAAGAAACAGGTGTTCTTGAAGTTGGGTCAGAGCTGGTAGGAGTGATATGGGGTGGTAGTTGTCTGGGACTGAGGGTTAACCCCCAGTGGCACTGAGGGTTGAGGCACTGGATGCCACACCTCGTGCCATGCCAGCAACCTGGGTTCGGAAGCAAGCCTGGGTTGTCGGGGGTTGGCAGGGGAAGGAAGAGATTGAGCATCCGGAGGACTTCCCTCTCTTCCCGGGGAGGGCTTGGGGGAGCGTTCGCACTTGGAGCAACCTCTGGTGGCTGCTGGAGGTAGCCAAGTATAGTGATGTGGCGTATGCTTGGGGGTGGAACCACGGCAGTACGTTGCCTTGCCAGTCGGGCTCCACAGGAGTTCAACTCACGCAAAAAACTCTCCTCCCACTGATAGGCGAAGCTGCCTCCCACACACTGTCCGCACTCCACGGTTGGGCTTCCCTCTTCATCACCCCCACCCTCCCCCCGCCTGGAGCTCAATACTATAGCAAGAGCGCACTGGGAGGGGGTGGCCCTTCCCCAGAGGGATCAGACCACGGGAGATGTTCCGGGCTGAGGGGGGGGGAGAAATTCAGGTCATGGAGGGAGGTAGAGACGGAGGACCTGGGAGAATTCCAGAGAGAGAGTTTGATTGGGTCAAGGAGGAGCATAAATACAGTTAGAAAAAAAAAACTTTAGGAAGGGTAATAACTGTAGTCCTCTTCCAAGCATGGGGGAGTGTGCCCCAAGGGAAGAAGAGTTTTTAGAGATCAGACTTAGGTGACACCACAGCAGGAGCTGACAGACTAAGGAACTTGTGGCCTAGCCTGTCAGGGCTATGAACTGTGTGATGATTTAGGACCAAAAAGGCTGTGAGGGTGTTTTCAGGAGAGGCGAAGGAGAAGGAGGGAGGGAAGGGATGTAAACTGGAAGTGGAGGGGAGGTGAGGAGAGGAAAAATAAAAACACAAGCAGTAAAGAAATCATTGAAGGAGGAGGTGAAGAGGCAGGATCAGTAATAGTCATACACCCTAGTTTGAGAATTGGGACTGTGTACTAGAGGGGAGGCTCAAAGAGGGCATGAATGACCTTCCAGAACTTTAAGGGATGGTTGATAGTATTATGAAGGGTGGATGCAAAATACTCACCTTTAGAAGGCTGAGTGGCTTTGGCACAGGCATTACATAATGACTTATCCCTAGCAAGGTCTGCTGGTGAGTCAGAGGCCTTATGGGAGTACCAGGCTTAGTCCATTGCTTTAAGACAGGCTAGTAACTTGAGTTTCAAGAAAAGTGTGTCTTTGAACCTTGTCCTCCTTAGAGAGGTCTGGGCATCCCAGGCAGCTATCAAATGTAGTTTGAAAATTGTGAGGGCCTCATTTACAGTATGTCAGTGGATGGTAATAGGAAAGACCAGTCTGTATTTAAGGGGTTAGCATGCAATGCAGAAATATCAAGTGATTTTCAATTTTTAAATATGTACATACATACATACAATCATACATACCTGTATATTAGAATGATCAAATATGGATGATCTTAGGAGGGACTTTGAGGTAGCAGATCTTCTGTGCACAGTAGACCATGTGGTGGTACCTGACAGAATCAAGGAGTGTGCCAGCTTTCACAATATAGAGGGAGTGGGAAGAAAGGACCCAGTTAATGACAAAGGGGTTTGTGGATATTGGGTTAAGCTTTGTGGGCTCGGAGATAAGCTGACTGAGTTGCAATGAGTTTACATTTTGATACATTTTTAGTGGAATGGAACAGTCAATTATAGATGAAATCAGCCAGTACATTAGCAAATAACATTGGGGATAGTACTGTGCTGAAGCTTAGGCATATCACATCCTAGAATGTCTGATTTTGATGATAAATTTCCTTCCAAAGAGACGGTTCTCAATCAGACAAAAATAACTGGAACCTTGATAACCTGAATCCAGCACATCACACCAGTTCCTTAAGGTGTATTAATATCTGATAGTCAACAGCCTCTTATGCTGCCAAGGAGGATTAGAAACACAGAAACTTTACAGGTAGAAAAAGTCTATGAGTTCATGCAGTCTGCTCCAGTTCTACGTGGAAACCATTTCATCTTATTGCAGTGTGGCCTTAGACTGAGCACCCTACTTCGAGCTTGGTGTGTTCTATGGCTTCATTTCTACCCCCAACCAGTTCCCATAGCTAAGAGTCCCTTTTCCTTGTCCTGTACCACTGTAAACCCATGGACTGTCATTAAACTAAGAACTTGATTAAAATGGACACTTCCCTTTGCATTCCTCTTCATCACTGCCCCTATCTCCTATTCTGTAAGATAAATCAAGCCAGATAGATGGATAATACCCAAATTCCAAAAATGGCTGCTGCAGGCCAGCCCATCAGTGCTGCAACAGCAGGGCAGCCACTTGTGACATCAGCGATCCAGGTTCAGGAACAAGCCCAGGTTGTTTGAGTGTTGCAGGGGAAAAGGACTGAGTCTCGGAGAGAATATGCTCCACTTCTGGGGAGGGTCAATGCCAGTCTCTGCCATAGCACTGCCATCTGGGTGATCACTGGTTGTAGTGGTGGTTGGGAAGAAAGAAAATCATCTGGCTCTGCACAGTGCCATACAGCTGCAAGCATACATACATACTATACACATTACTGCCCTCAGTGCTGATGTCTTGGGGTGGGAAAAAAATAAGGGAAATAATTTCTTTGCCTGTGTGGATGATACCTGGTAAACTCAGGCCCCACACATCTCATGTTCCCCTCTACTCTTTGGTTCTCTGGAGTGGGGTACCTGCCCACCTTTGGCTCACCATGGGAGGCAAGCCATGGAGAAGACCCAAAGGAACAAACTCAGCCATATACCAGCATGCAGGTGCAGTGTTCATTGATTTGTTCAAAGACTTTGACTTAGTGAACCATTGTATCCTCTTTGAAAGACTGGAAAGGATCGGAATGGGCCTCTAGTCCATTAAATTGGTTTAAATCCTACTTGGGGCAAAGAAGTTAACGGGTAGAAATAGATAACCAGCTATCAGGCATAGAAAATACAAAATCACACATGCCCACACAATGCAAAGCATCATGGGCTGCATATGCAAATCACCACAGAATGTTATGCTGGTTCAACTTTAAGCAGAATTATCAGACATAGGCTATTTGACCAGAGGTGTACCCAGGGATCAGTCCTGGGGCCACTACTATTTTTAGTTTATGTAAATGAGCTGCCTGAGAATATTCAAAACTTCAGTCTCTTCTTGCCAGAAAATCTGACTGCCAGTGTTTCTGTTAACCCACAGCCTCTAACAGCCATTCTCGCAACCGTCAAACACTACCCTCTCTCACTCCCACCCTCCTGTACCACAACTGCCCACCCCCCACCTCCCACCACCTAGTACCTCCCCTTGACAAAGCCTCACCTTGGCTGCTGAAACTGCATTTCTGCAGACTGGGAGCTCTCCGTCTGAACTGTAACATGCTTGTTAAACACTGTACCGCACTTCAGTAGTGCTGCATTAATATGTTTCCCAAGTGTGGTCCTGTTTCTCTTCACTTGTTGTACCCTGCTTAATGTTGTAACTGCACACTAATACTACTTGTTAGTTGATGTCTTTCTGTTCTGCAATGTTTCGTCACCTGTAAATGGCTTGTATTCCTTGTTGACTTGGAGCCTTTGTAAACAAGCCCCCGTTTCAAAGGTATTAATCCAAATTTGAAATAAATAAATAAATTGTACATAAGACTTTATGCAGACAACACTGTGTTGTTTGCCTCAGAGAAAACGCAAGATCTAATGATAAGCAAGCTTCAAACTGATTTTGACATACTCCATGGCTGGCTCCATAAATCAAAACTAGTAATGAGTGGAGAAAAAACACAGGTAATGTTATGTACTTCCAAAGTGAGAAAAGCAAAAGTCAACCAATACATAATTTGGGTATCACAACCAGAAGCAGACAAATACTATTACAAACCAGTACAAATACTTTGGAGTTATTTTAGATAGCCCTCTTACTTTTGAAAATTACATAGATCACATAACAAACAAGCATTTGTCAATGCTGAATGTTGATTGCGTTGGTCTGTTGAGCTTGCTCAGTGGCCCTCTGTCAGTTGCTCATTGTGGTTCTCCTGGTGCTGCAGGGTGCAGTTTGTGCACTCGCTCCCTGCCTGCGCTAACACCCTTTCTGTCCACAAAGAAACCATAGCTGTCCCGAAGAGCTCTGTTGAGGTGGGTCACTGCCCTCTCTGACTCGCCTCATTCTGTTTCTCCTGGCACTGCAGGATGGTCTTTTACTGGGCTCTTGCCTTTTGGTGGCTTTTCTGCCCACAAAGAAATCTGCAGTAGTCCGACACAGGTCCGTTGAGCTTGCTCTCTCCCCATCTGTCACTCGTTGGTTCCGTGTTTGCCAGCGCTGCAGGCTGGCTTTTTGTACTGGGCTCCTGGGTGCATTGCTGCCTTTTTCTGCCCACAAAGAAATCCACAGCAGTCACGATAGAGCTCTGTTGAGCTCACTCACTCCCCCTCCCTCACTCGCTCGTTCTGTGTCTCCCGCTGCTGCAGGCTTCCTTTTTGTACTGAGCTCCTGCCTGCATTGGTGCCTTTTTCTGCCCACAAAGAAATCTGCAGCAGTTCCGAGACAGCTCCGTTGAGCTCGCTCACTCCCCCTCTCTCACTCGCTCATTCCATTTCTGCCGATGCTGCTGGCTAGCCTTTTGTACTGGGCTTCTGCCTGCATTGCCGCCTTCTTCTGCCCACAAAGAAATCTGCAGCAGTCACAATAGAGCTCCATTGAGCTCACTCACTCCACTCCCCCTCTCACTCATTCATTCTCTTTCTTCCACTGCTGCAGGCTGCCCTTTTGTACTGGGCTTCTGCCTGCAGTGGCACCTTTTTGCCCACAAAGAAATCCACAACTGTCCTGACAGAGCTCCATTGAAGTCACTCACTCTGCCTGTCTCACTCACTCATTCTGTTTCTACTGGCACTGCAGGCTGCTGTTTTGTACTTGGCTTCTGCCTCAGTGGCACCTTTTTCTGCCCACAAAATCTACAGCAGCTCTGACAGAGCTCCATTGAGCTTGCTCACCCCTTCTCTCACACGCTTGTTCTGTTTCTGCTGGCACGCACACTGCCCTTTTTGTACTCGGCTCCTGCCCATGCTGACGCCTTCTTCTGCCCACAAAGAAATCTGCAGCTGTCACGATAGAGCTCTGTTGAGTTCACTCACTCAATCCTCCACTCTTCATTCTGTTTCTCTCGCCACTGCAGGCTGCCCATTTGTACTGGGCCCCTGCATGCATTGCTGCCCTTTTCTGCCCACAAAGAAATCTGCAGCAGTCCTAACAGAGTTCTGGAGAGCTCGCTCACTCCCCCTCCCTCACTTGCTCGTTCTGTGTCTCCCGCTGCTGCAGGCTGCCCTTTTGTACTGGGTTCCTGCCTGCATTGGTGGCTTTTTCTTCCCACAAAGAGATCTGCAGCAGTCCTGACACAGCTCTGTTGAGGTAGCTCACTTATCCTCTGTCACTCGCTCGTTCTGTTTCTGCCGGCTGGCCTTTTGTACTGGGCTCCTGCCTGGGTTGACGCCTTTTCCTGCCCACAAAGAAATCCGCAGCAGTCACGATAGGCCTCCGTTGAGTTTGTTCACTCCCCCTCTCTCACTCACTCATTCTGTTTCTGCCAGTGCTGCAGGTTGGCCTTTTGTACTAGGCTTCTGCCTGCATTGCTGCTTTTTTTCTGCTCACAAAGAAATCCACAGCAGTTACAGTAGCGCTCCGTTGAGGTCGCTCACTCCCCCTGTCTCACTCGCTCATTCTGTTTCTCCTCGTGCTGCAGGCTGCCCTTTTATACTGGGCTCCTGCCTCTGTTGGTGCCTTTTTCTGCCCTCAAACAAATCTGCAGCAGTCCCGACAGACCTCCGCTGAGCTCACTCATTCCCCGCTCTCACTCGCTTGTCCCATTTCTGCCGCCGCTCCAGGCTGCCCTTTTATACTAGGCTCCTGTCTGTGTTGCCGCCTTCTTCTGCCCACAAAAAAATCTGCAGCAGTCATGATAGAGCTCCATTGAGCTTGCTCACTTCCCCTCTCTCACTTGCTCATTCTATTTCTCCCGCTGCTGCAAGCTGCCCTTTTGTACTGGGCCCCTGCATGCATTGCTGCCTTTTTCTGCCCACAAAGAAATCTGCAGCAGTCCTGACACAGCTCTGTTGAGCTCACTCACTCCCCCTCTCTCACTCGCTCATTGTGTTTCTCCCGGTGCTGCAGGCTGCCCTTTTGTACTAGGCTCCTGCCTCTGTTGGCACCTTTTTCTGGCCACAAATAAATCCGCTGCTGTCCTGAGATAGCTCTGTTGAGGTCGCTCACTCCTCTTGTCTTACACGTTCATTCTGTTTCTCCTAGTGCTGCAGGCTGCCCTTTGTGACTGGGCTCCTGTCTCTGTTGGTACCTTTTTCTGCCCACAAAGAAATCCACAGCAGTCCCGACAGAGCTCTGTTGACCTCACTCACTCCCTCTCCCTCTGTCACTCTCTAATTCCGTTTCTGCCGGCATTGCAGGCAGCCCTTTTGTACCGGTCTCCTGCATGCGTTGCCACCCTTTTCTGCCCACAAAGAAATCCGCTGCAGTCACGATAGAGCTCTGTTGAGCTCGCTCACTACCCCCCTCTCAGTCACTCACTCTGTTTCTTCCACTGCTACAGGCTGCCCTTTTGTACAGGGCCCCTGCGTGCATTGCTGCCTTTTTCTGCCCATAAAGAAATCCACAGCAGTCCCAACAGAGCTCTGTTAAGCTCACTTACTCCCCCTTCCTCACTCACTCATTCTGTGTCTCCCAGTGCTGCAGGCTGCCCTTTTGTACTAGGCTCCTGCCTGCATTGGTGCCCTTTCCTGCCCACAAAGAAATCCACAGCAGTCCTGACAGAGCTCAGTTGAGCTCGGTCACTCCCCTCCCCCGCACTCACTCGATCCTAATCTGTTCCGAACACTGATTTCCGACAGCGACTGTGGTATTCTGGCCGGAAGCGTGAAAACAGATTTCAGCCAGGATGTGAAAAATGACAGCTGTACTGCTCATAAGGAGGTGTGGAAAAATGGCAATGTTGAAAATTTGGAGTGAAAATATTGCAAAGTTGAGAAGGTATGAACGTGCGTGGAAACTGCGCAACGCACGTTCGTAGCACACTCATTTTAAGGACTTTCGTCACCAAATTTTCAACATAGGCATTTTAGGACTCCCATAGGAGGTGTGAAAAATGTCAGTGTTGAAAATGTGGCTTGAAAATATTACTAATTTGTGAAATTACAAGGATGTGTGAAACTGCACAATGCACACTCGTAACACAGTAACACAGTCATGTTACAGAGTTTTATCATAAAATTTTCAACATAGGCATTTTAGGACCTCTGCTCATGAACAGTTTCAGTGTGATTTTCTTAATGTGTCCTGAACACTGATTTCCCGTAGCAACTGCGCTATTGTGCGTCGGAAGAGCGAAAACACATTTTGACCAGGATGTGCAAAATGGCAGCTGCACTGCTCATAAGGAGGTGTGGAAAAATGGCAATGTTGAAAATTTGGAGTGAAAATATTGCAAAGTTGCGAAGGTATGGGTGCATGAAACTACTGCTATGCGGCTAAGTAACACACTCATTTTAAGGACTTTCAAGTCACCAAATTTTCAACATAGGCATTTTGGGACCTCTGCTAATGAACAGTGCCACTATCATTTTCATAATGTGTCCCAAACACTGATTTCACAGTAACAGCATATTCTGTGCTGGAAGTGCGAAACACATTTCGGCCAGGATCTGAAAAATGACAGCTGTACTGTTCATAAGGAGGTGCAGGACAATGGCAATGTTGAAAATCTGGAGTGAAAATAATATAAATTCAAGAACTTACTAGCGGTCTTTGCAAAGCTGTGTAACACTGAACTAATAACACAGTCATTTTATGGAATGTCGGCATCAAAATTTCAACATAGGCATTTTAGGACCTCTGCTCATGAACAGTGTCATTGTCATTTTCATAATCTGTCCTAAACCCTGAGTTCCCACAGTGACCATGCTATTCTGTGCAGGAAGTGTGAAAACACATTTCGGCTGGGATATGAAAAATGACAGCTATACTGTTCACAAGGAGGTGTGGAAAAATACCAGTGTTGAAAATGTGGCATGAAATGTGCAGATTCATGAAGTTATAGTAGTGTAACAACTACTTGATACAAGTTAAATAAGCGGTAATTTTTTGAAATTTTCCACCAAATTTGCAACATAGGCTTTTGAGAGCCCACCTCATGAACACTAGCACTGTCATTTAGTTAATCGGTCCTGAAAGGTGATTCTGTGCAGTGACCATAAAATCACCTTCGGGACCAATTAATGCATGACAGTGGCAGCATTCATGAGGAGGGGTCCCAAAAACCCCATGTTGAAAATATGGTGCCAAAATTCCAAAAATGACTGAGATATGCTTCAAAGTTGAAAAAACCCTTTTTATTCATTATACAGCTTACCGGCATTTTCTGAGTTCGTGGTCAGCTTTGAAGAGTGCAGATGTGTTTCCAGTCCACGAAGATCGTCACGCTGGACTCCGGGGTTAAGTAGGGGTGGGGGATCGTGAGGCAGGGTACGCAGTGGGTGGAGTGCGGGTGGTGGGAGGGGCAGGGAGACAGCGGGGACTGTTTTTTTTTCAGGTACAAGAATAAAAACCATCGCGGACTTTTTTTCTTTTCAGGACTATTTGGCACACTGGGTGGGCCCCCATGCCAACACAGTATTTTTTTTGAGGGGGCAGCTGCAACCCGACAGGGGATTGGGCACCCTGTCAGCACAAAAGGGGGTGCAAGAGCTGAGGGGGATTGGGCACCCTCACACAAGTCTACTAGATTTTGGGGAATTATGCCAACAGGGAGTGGATGCCCAACCGGGCAAATACTTTAGCGGTATAATGCCGACGGGAGTGGGCTCCCCATCGCAAATGAAACTGTTTTTGGGGGGGACATAATGTTGAGGGGGATTAGGCACCCCCCTCGGCACAAAAAGAAATGGGGGGAGATATGCCGATGGGGACTGGGCTCCCCGTCAGCAAGCTGGATGGGGAATTCAAGAAGCAGCCCTGCAATGAGGGGTCACTTCCTCGTTGCAGCAGATGATGCTGCAATGACAAGGCGGCCCCTGATTGCAGTGGCTAAAACTTTAGAAAATTGTGGCTAAACCTTAGTGTCAGCAGCAGCATTACACCATTGGGGACAACAGGCCAAGCCTTTAAAGGCTGTGGGGCATTAGCCACAACAGGCCACGCCTCCACAACCTGCTTCTTGCAAAAGCTACCACAATATGTTTCTTGTGCTTACACGATCAACATAAAAAAGTAAACATAAGGATAGGTGCACTATGAAGATAGCATGAATTGTCATATACCAAATACATAAAACAACAGCAACACAGCTAGTCTTGCCAGTCCTGGAGTATGGCAACTTAGTTTATGGCTTTGCCGAACATAAAGTCCTGGATAGCATCAATAAATCATATAATCAGCTAGCTAGATTCGTCTTGAGCTGTCCCTTCCAGACCCATTACTGTGTGATATACAAAAACTTAAAATGGGATAGTCTGGCTATTCGGACAAAAAACAATATGCTACATCAATATTTAAAGTCAGGGAGAGACTGATCTAAGTTAATCTAAACAAACTATATGAACGTGATGGACGATGATACCAACTGAGGGAAGTAGTCTACAGGGTCTTAAAAATACCCCAAATTAGAATTAGATACAGTCAAATTACCTTTTTGTACTCTGCTGCAGTAATGTGGAATGAAATTCCTCCTTCAATAAGAAATCTGCACAAGTTATTTACTTTTAAATCAAAACTGGATACGTGCTTTCATGGACAATGCATTTGCTACTGACTGTACCAATCTGTCTATTCTTATTATGTAGTTAGTGTTGGAACTATTGTCTGTCTTATAATGTATTGTAGTATGTATGATTAATGAGTGCTTGAATGTATGTAGGTTAGTCTTAGAACTACTGTTAGTTGTATAATGTATTAAAGCATGTATGAGTGTTGTTCAAATGAATGTATTTACGTACACAGGACAACTTTGAAGATAAGTGTTCAGACCTAAAGTTCTATCCTGTTAAAAAACAAAGTTTCAACTAACTTCATTTCAACCTTTTTAAGCTTTAATCAACTGATCGGTTCCTCCAAACACTCTGCCCACTGTTTGGCCCTGCTGGGCTTCTTCAGGGAATGGGGGATCTTGTCAATATTTGCATAAATTCATGCACCATGTGTTTAGGGCAAATTTTTAGGCCACAGTCCGATTGAGACTGCACTTATTTGTGCACACTGCTCTCAATTTTCTCAAAATGAAGGGCTCTTTCCTCTTGTGGGGTACTTGTCTTTTGGTGTTTCCTGGGACAGATTAAAAAAGGCTTCAGCAGCTGGGACTGCTCTTTCTCAGGCTTTGCAGAGTAGAATAACCTAACAGCCCCTTTTGACAAATCCCTAACCTTAACATTTTCTAAAGACTGCTACTTGAGCAGCTCAAAGATACATATAGATTCCTTCTGCCTAAAACTCCCTTATTATCTACCCAATATTTACTGTGTATGGAATGCCAGCACCCCTTTTCCTTTCAACTCTCCATAGTACTTATGTATATAAAGACTTTACCCATAGTACCTGTGACTACAGATCTATATAGACTAAGACTATAGACTAAGATCAAAGGGGGTAAGGGGAAGGTGTGGAGGAGGACCAAGGAAAAGCATCTATCCTAAATAGATTCCTATGCTCAGTATTTACTGAAGAGAAAGTAGGGCAGGGCCCACAGCTCAGCACCATGGACATAGGGGGGAGGGAGGTGTGCACTAGTCCCTTTACAAAAGAAAGGGTCCTACAAGAGCTCGCTAAGCTCAGGGTGGACAAGGCAATGGGACCTGATGGCATACTTCCAAGGGTACTAAAGGAGCAAAGGCTGGAACTAGCAGAGCTATTATTGAAACTGTTTAGTAAGTCTCTGACCACAGGAGAGGTCCCAGAAAACTGGAGAAGGGCTCATGTGACCCCTCTCCACAAGAGTGGTAGCAGGGAGGAGCGGGAACCACAGACTGGTCAGTCTTACCTCAGTAGTGGGCAAGTGATGAGCACTCCTTAAGGAAAGGATAGTGCAACACCTGGAATCCATAGAGCACAGAATCCAAGACAGCATGGGTTTACAACAGGAAGGTCCTGTCAAACTAATCTCATAGATTTCTTTGAATGGGTAACCAGAGTGGTGGACCAAGGGGGAGCAGTTGATGTCACCTACCTTGACTTCAGCAAAGCTTTCAATACTGTTCCACATAGAAGATTGATTAATAAGCTGGGTAGGCTGGGTGGGTCAGAAGTTGGTCAACTGGGTGGCAAACTGGTTGGCGGGCAGAAAACAGAGAGTGGTGGTAAATGGTATACAGTCAGAAGAGATGCAAGTCACAAGTGGGGTACCTCAGGAAGCAGTCCTGGGGCCAGTCCTCTTCAATATCTTCATCAGTGACATTGCAGATGGACTGGAGGGTAAGGTTTGTCTGTTTGCAGATGACACCAAGATCTGCAACAGAATAGATGATCCAGATGGGGTGGACAGAATGAGAAGAGATCTGGATAAACTGGCAAAATGGTTGGAAGAGTGACAAATGGAGTTTAGCACAAAAAGAATTGCAAGATCATGCACATAGGGACAGAAACCCTGAAGCCACCTATGGGTTGGGAGGAGTTGCTCGTAATCACAAGAAAGAAAGAGAGACTTGGGCATCATCATCACAGACGACCTGGAAATATCCAAGCATACCACTAAAGCAGTAGGTAAGGCTAGAGGGATGTTGGGTTGTATTAGTAGGGGTATCGCAAGTCATAAGAGGGAGGTGATAATCCCGCATTACAAGACATGGGTTAGACCCCATCTGGAGTATTGTGTGCAGTATTGGAGGCCACACATGCACAAGGACATTTTATTATTTTTTTTTTATTTTATTTAAACAGCAGTTTGGAAAACCTTTGAGCCATAGGCTCATTTACAAAGGTACCTTGTCACAGTAAGACAAACCAAAATACACAGTATAGCCAGTACAACACATAAGTATAACAGTAAAATTAAGACATAGATACAAACAAGCTGGTACAGGTAGGATGGATGCAAACAATACCAGAGTTATGTCGTCCTTAGCAGCTTAGTAATAAGCTTTGTCATAAGTATTGAGTACGGCTTTGACTAGTGGCAGTTACAGCATCAGGTGTTAATAAGGTGGTTACGTAAGGAAGTTTTGAAGCACGATATAGTTGGAGCTTCAGAGATGGAGGGGGGCAGTGTGTTGAACCAGGAGGGGGCCCTAAAGCTGAAGGCTCTTTGGCCGTGAGAGGTCCTAGCTCTAGGGATAACAAGAGAGGTTTTCCCAGAGGTCCGAGTATGAACTAGTGGGACAGAGAGGCATATGGTGGTGGTCAATCCTGGTGGGGAAAGCCCAAGGAGGGTCTTTTGTAAAGGTACAGGTAAGGACATTAACAAAATGGAGGCAGTCCATAGAAGGACAACCAAAATGGTGCAGGGACTGCATCAGAAAACATATGAGGACAGATTAATGGAGCTCAATATGCATACCCTAGAGCAAAGGAGGAAGAGAGGTGATATGATCGAAACATTCAAACATCTTAAGGGAATTAACAAGGGAAAGAGTCTAACATGTTTCAATATAAGAAAAATAGCAGGACAAGAGGACACAGCATGAGATTAGAGGGAGGCCGATTAAGGGGTAATGTGAGGAAGTTCTTTTTCACAGAAAGGGTGGTGGATGCACGGAACGGCCTACCTCAGGAAGTGGTGGACATGAATACAATGCAGGGCTTCAGACAGGCATGGGATAGGCATAAGGGAGCAATATAGATGAGTATGAATAGTTAGACCATTGACAAAGTACAGGCATATGGCACATTCATAAGGTAGAAAAAAATGGGCAGACTGGATGGGCCTTGCGGTCCTTATCTGCTGTCAACTTCTATGTTTCTATGTTCTGTGTTTCTATCATGATCTGCTGTATGAGTACTTATCCTCTACTGTTGCCATGAACATTCTTGTACTATAAGTAATTTGCATTTGTGTATCCTTTTGGAATAAGCACTTGTGCATCCTATCTTACTGCATTAATGGGAGGGCTTCGCCCGAGGGTCAATGTGGGGAATAACTCCTCCCACAAACTAAGTAAATTCCAGCCTCTCTGACCAGCCCACACTTAACGTGTCTCAAATATACCTGAGCTGCTGCTTGGTCTTTGTGGCTGTGCTCTTACTCCCTCTGCTTCCATTTCATCCTTTTCCTGTATTGCTTTTTTTGCCTCCCTGTTTCTGCAGTTCTGCTGCTACTTCTGCTGCTGCTTTGGTCCTTCCTCAGTGGTTCGCCACCCCCTGTCCCACTGCTTTCTCTGTCCTTCCCTTCTTTCTGTGCTTTCCTCCATTTTGTTTTTGCCTGCCCTTTCTCCCTCCCTCTCACCTCCCATCTCAGTTGCTTCACCACTCTTGCAGTGTTTCAGTTGGCAGTCCTCACACTGCCCCCCTTCCCGTACCTCCTTTCAGTCTCCAGGCTCTCCAGTGTCTCTCTCTCTCTCTCTCTTGCTCTCTGGAACTGTACTCCTTTCTCTGTTGGTGCTAGCTTCTGGTTTCTTTTGGGTGTTCTCTCAGTTTCACTCAGTTCTCAGAGCCATCTCCATCTTCTTCTGGGTTTATGATGTGGGTTGACATCACTGCCCATCTTAAAGCTACAGCCTCATTTCCATTCAATTACTGCTGCTGCTCCTCCCTATAAGAATCCTTCTCTCCTGCTGTTCTGCTGCTCACTCATTCTGCTCAGTACTTTCTGCTTCTGCTCACTAGCCTATCATCTGTCACCTCCATACTCCTCCCCTCTGCCTCATTTCAACTACCTAAGCAGCCAGTCTGCTGCCTCTCCTGTCCTTAAACAGCCCTCATCAGTAGCCCTACCAGACTCCATCCCCCTAACTCATACCTTTAGGAGGCCAACAAGTGTGGGCAGGGTTGGACTTTATCCACCAGAGGTGGAATTATGCAACTTTCAATCCCTCAGCAATGTATTGGACTCACATCTCATATTCTTGTTTCAGCAGTTCTTCAAATGATACATGCATTAGGGCTTGACTTTGTCTACCAGAGGTTTGATTCTCCAACATGCCAAACTGCAAAGTGAACGCAACCCTCCTGGAGCTGTTTTATCATGACAGTGACCTATTACTGGCCCTAGCTGCCTGAGGTTCATTCTCTTTCTCAGCGTTGCCAGTGGTAATGCTTCCCCATGAATCTTGTGAGAGTACTTTGTCCCCTATTCCTTTAAGGTTTGTAACAGGCACAACTGCCTCCACCGGGGTTCATTTCTCTGAAGTGCAATACGAGATGGCATACTGACACTATGGCCTCTTCCACTCCTACTATCACTCCATCCCAGATCCCAAATAAGGTCCTTAAGGGTCTCCTTGGACTTGTTCAGACACATAACTGTCTCCCAACAGACCACCAAAATCAAAATATTCCATAAAGGACTGGACCCATCCCTGCCTTGTTTTTGAATTGAAAGAAATGGTATTTCACATTCAGCTTTAGCCTGGAAAACAGTAACTGTATGATTTATTCATAGCTGCTAAATCTCAGCCTCCCAGGGATCCTGCACCTAGTCAACTCATTCCCCAGTCTGTTCCTGCTGCTTAATCTGAAATGTGAGACTTTGTGGCTCGGCTTGTGACATCTGTATCAGAGCTATAACTGTGTATCGCTTCCCTTGAGCTCACCTTCTCTCACAACCTAATCTAGCCTCAAGTTTAGCAACACCTGCTGTCTTTCCATCCACCAGACATACCCAAGAAAATGCTGGTTCTACTAGTGCTATGCCAACCATAAGCACTCCATTCACTTCAGAGCTGCTAACTCGACAGAATCCAGGTACTACTTTCTCCTCAGCCACTCCTCTTCAGTTCATTTGTCCTATTCACCTTGGGTCCCCTCCACAAGGATATCAGAGATGGGAAGGATGTAAACCTGATATCCCCTCTCATATCATCCCATGATACCATCGAAAACAGAACAGTATCTTGTGGAATTGTTTCTGTCATACTGAAGTCAAAAGATCTTAGACTTGTGAAAAAACTGACTATATCCAAATTTGTTTCCACCTTCAGCTTATATTGTGATGTGTTTTGCTCTGCATTTCCTTCTGGTTGTGAGGAACTGGACTTGTATTTATATCTCTTGGTCAGTCTAGGCATTCGATATGTAGGGACCCATTTTATGATTATCATTGGTCCTTTTCCACAAAAGCTGCAGCTGCTTTAGCTTATTTTAATACAAAACTGAACTGGGCCATCCTAGATAACAAGCTGTTTTGTCGGCACTTTGCTAGGTAGCAAGCATATGCCTCGTCTGCTGTGTGGCCCCTTTGCCCATTTCACTTCCCTTTGTCCTTTAACAGTGTCCAATGTCTCATCAGCAACAATCTTAGCTGAGAGTGATAGATCAGCTGGATCAACTCCTGCTTCCTTTTTCTATTCGAGGCTAACTTGCATGATTGCTAATCCTAAGGCATTCTTCTGCCACAGCTTGGATAGGTGAGGCAGACACATTAAATATTCAGAAGGCAAACCAATTTGCAATAACTTTAATGACAGAGGCTGCCCGAGCTCTGGCTGTCTGTGCCTTCATATCTGTAGTTTTTGTGGTGACGCTCATGCTCGATTCATTTGTCCGTAAGTGTCCCATTCTAAACAATGACAATCACTTGATCTCTCTTCTCCTATCAATTTACGAGCCTTATCTCTAGTGCTAGTTTCTCATCCTTCTTACTCATTTGTGGAATATCTCCTTTCTGGCTTCTCTGAAAGTTTCCATATTGGCATTTCAGTGCTTCACTCTGACACCTTTATACTGTATGTTGCAATTTACAGTCTGCTATAAAGGAACCTGAGGCTGTTCAGCAGCTTTTACAGAAAGAATTACAAAAAGGACATCTCTTTGGTCCTTTTCTGCATCCACCATTTCCCACCTATCAGATCAATCCTATCAGTGTTGCCACCACAACATTTTCTAGCAAAAGGCACCTCATCATTGACGTATCTGCACCTCGGTGATGTCCATTCTAAGCAACAAGTCACTGATTCCATCTGTTAATTATTCTCTCTCCTGTGCTTACATTAATGATGCCATTACAATCAATAAATGTTTTGGCCCAAGCTCCTGGCTCTCCAAAATGGACACTATAGATGCATTTAAGTTGCTGCTCTTTCACCCATCTCTGTTGCATCTACTGTATATGTCATTGAATGGGAAGATCACTGCCACTGCCATTTGGCTGACCTTTGGCTGTGAAAGCAACCTTAAATTGTTTGACATTTTTTCCGAGATGCTTTTTTGGTTATTACTCAATGTCTGTCATTGTTCAGTCTTCATCCGTCTTCTGGATGGCTTCCTTCTTATCGATCCTCCTAATTTGACTCTTGTGGGTGGCATTACTGCACTTATCCATCTGTTCCAAGAATTAGCAGTTCCGCTGTCTGAGGAGAAAATGTAAGGACCATCTACATCCCTTGAATTTCTTGGTATCACACTGGACACAAAATGCATGAAAGCCAGATTACCACCTGATAAACTACAGAGTATTCAAGCTCTCATGGAATCATTTTCTGTTTGCTCCTCCTGCACCAAACGCAAACTTCTGTCACTCCTGGAATATCTAAATTTCACAATGCAGATAATTCAGCAAGGTCGTTCCTTTATTTCCTACCTGTTGACATTGGTATCTTCTGTCTCTGAACTGCACCTTCACATCAATATCACAGATGCCACCAAATCTGATCAAGTTATATGGTCCCATTTTCTAGCCTACTGGAATGGATGTTGTATGTTTTACAAAGACCCGTCTCTGACTTACTTCCCAGGATATACACTGACATATCACCAACCCATGGCTGTGCTGCTATCTTAGCATTCCTGGATCACTGCTCCTTGGCCTCCTGACATATCCACCCTTTGAGACTTTTCAACCATGTCTGTTTCTCTTCTAAATCTACCCCATTGTAGCTGCTCCATTTGTATGGGGACATCTCTGGTCTTTGCAGACTGTCTCAATCTTTTCAGACAATCAACCAACAGTGGACATTATCAATAAGTGCGAGGTCTTCATCCCATTCCATTATATTTGTTTATGTGGAGGCTGACTTGGTTATCTCTGTATCATAATTTTACTCTGAAATGCTTTCATATTCCTGGCTATGTAGATAGAAACAGCTGATTCTTGATTTCAATTCCAGGAATTTTGTTGCATCTATCTTTCAACGAGACTCAATTAAGCTTCTCCTCCTCGATTTGACAATTTCATCATGACTTAGCATATTATCGTTAGCAAGCTGAAACTTTCATGTGGTCTGCCTTAACACCTGCTACTCAAGCAACTTATACCACTGCTTGGAGGAAGTATTCCTCATTTTGTGCCTTCCAATAGATCCATGTGAGTTTCTTCTCTATCGATCATGTATTTGCATTTGTAGCCTATTGCTATCAAGCCTTGAAATTATCACAGGGGACCATAAAGCGATACTTATCTGGAATCCAGTTCTTACCTTAGTCCAGTCCATCCTTGTCTTCAGTTTTATCCCATGCCTCTGTTAAACTCCTCCTGCTTGGAATCCAGAGATCATCAGCCACAAAAATTCCAAAATGACTCCCTGTTGATGGATCTATATTCTGAAACTTGTTAAACTTGCTGTGTACATTCCATTTGACCCTGCCATGAACATTATGATTTCATCAACAATTTGTTTAGCTTTCTTCAGTTTCCTGCATCCTGGGGAGTTTGCTATAACATCAGCCTCCTCTGCTAAATTCCTCTTGGTCAACAATGTAACAAAACAAGCAGATCATTACATCCTATTGCTTCCAACTTCAAAGACCGACAGACTCTACAAGGGAGTTCAGATTACATATGAACTGACTCATAATACCTGGTGTCTTGTAGCTCTCTTTGATCAACTCATGCAATACCACATTTGCTCTGAGTCCTCTCAACTTCTTCTGACTTCAGACAATCTCGTGCAGCAGTGACTACCAAATGGCTCATGGAGCACGAGAGAACTCTCCTATGATGGATTGGACTTGATCCTTATCCTTTCTCAGAACATTCCTTTTGGATCAGAGCATCATCATCATCATCATCATTCAAAAACAACAATTTTGCTAAAGTCATCAAGAGACTTGGAAGATGGACCTCTTCATGCTTCAAACATACATCCCTAATCCAGAAGAAGAAATCAGACAAGCATTTAGGATTATCTCCTCTTAGTATGCCTATGAATGGATAATTCAGTAGCCATGGTTACTCAAGTTTCCTTCACAGGTTTTTCCTCTTCTGCATGTTACTGTTCACCTCTCCATGAGTTGGAGGAGTAATCTCACTTTTGGGCCTTCTATTCCCTAATGCTGCCTGGCACCTTTGCTGAGGGTAGGAACAGAGAAAGGCCAAAGTTTAAGTATACTCAAGCACTACAGTATTCACCAAACATTGAATGGGAGGGCTTCACCGCAGTTCAATGTGGAATAATTCCTGTCCAAACCAAATAAATTCCAGCCTCTCCCCAGCCCATGCTTAGCATGCCCCAAACATCCACCATCCTCCTTGCCTCCTCCTCCTCCTCCGGTAGTCTTCTCACCCTTACGCTAGGTCTTCTATTCCCTAATGTCGTGGCACCTCTGCTGAGGATGGGAAAGAAAAGTGTCAAAATTTAAGCATACATAAGCACTTGGCACCATTCATCAAACATTGAAATATAGAATAATGTCAGGGGCATTGTACATTATGACTTTTACAGCCACAAAGTGGGTGATACCACATAAACAACAAGTGTGAAGCCCGAGTGGTTTGTGAAGGTATTATATACTGTGGGTGTGTAAACAAAATAAACAATTACAACATACCATAGTTGATTTTTTATATTTGCTGGTTTAAGATCAAGGGAAAAGTTACATAGTGCTGCGGGAGCAGCTTAATCCTCATCTCTCTCTCGCTCTGTCTCTACGCTCAAGCGTCTGATAAGCCTGCACCAGAGATACAGTAGAAAAGATGCACTGAGCATCTTTTCAAACCAAGAGCGGTTGCACTTTCTGAGTTATCTGCTTCTCCTTCAGTCATTGAGACACCAAAGAGGAGGCAAGCATGGAAGACAGGTGAAGACAGAAAAATGAACACTGAATTTGAAGCAAGTTAGCTTACAACATGGAGATACTTAGTTTTACTTTTCAGTGCTGGTGACTGTGCAGTGTATGTGAATGAAAACAGAAATTTGGTTGGAGAGGCTGGAGGTGCTGTGACTCATTCTGGAGACAGGCTCTGGGACCACTGTCTGTACCAGAGTAGTGTACAGATGACCAGCACAGGGAGAGGATTTGGATAAGGCACTTGGGGAAACCATCAAAGGTGGTGCTGCTAGTTGGTGACTTCAGTCTGCCAGATGTGGATTGGAGCCTTCCAACTATGGCTTCAGCAAGGATTGGGCTATCCTTCACCTCCTACAAGTGGCTTATCTCAAGTAGCAAGTCAAAGAACCCACTAGGGATGGGGCAGTGCTGGATCTGGTTCTTACAAACAAGGATAGCATAGCAGACATCACAGTGGCAGACCCCTAGACACCAGGGATCACTGTACAGTGTGGTTTAATGCTGAATGCCTCACCTCCTGTCACGCTGATGACCCATGTTCAGGAACAGCATTGGTTGCCAGGGTTTGGCAGATGGGAGAGGATTACACATCCCATGGACAGCTCTCCTCTCTTGGGGAGGGTGGCCAAGCCATCTCAGCCCTAAACTGCTTTGGGGGGGCTAATGGTATTGCAGGCATGAGCGACTCCAAGGGAGGGAGCTACAGTGATGCCTCCATGCACATGTACTGGTGCTGCAGCACTGAGGTTGGACAAGAAAAGAGGAAAAAGAATGAGCTTGGGCTTTGTGAAGCCCTACCCGTGCTTCGGTGGTCTGCCCTCGCACTCTGGTCCTAGAGGCAAGAACTGGATATGGCCATCCCCATCCTGCTCCACCATGGGGGAATCCATGGGGGGCACATGCTTTCTAGCATGGAAGAGATAAGGGACAACCACTGGAAAGGGGGGACTGTGCTGATAGCTGCCAGGTGTGCCACAAAGGATAACAATCATTGCGGAAAAAAGACAGGAACAGAGGCAAACCATACGAGGATGAGGATCCTGAACTTTAAGAGGGTGGATTTTAGAGAAATGGGAGACTGCTTCAAAAAGCTGCCTCATGGGAGGATGGCCAAGTAGGGATAGAGGCATTGTGGAAAAATTTAAGGGAGGATGTAATTAAAGCAACCAACCTCTGCATGATGGAAGTGAGTAAAAGCAAAGAAAAGAGACCATATGGTTCTCTAAGGAAGTGGTCAAGGTGGTGCGGAAAAAATGGTGGCATTCAGGAGATATAACGAAACTCAGAGGAAGAGGACAGAGGGTATACAAAGTAGGTGGTGAGGAAGTAAAGTCACAGACAGAGGAAAGGATAGTCAAAGGAGTTACTAAAGGGATATGACTTTCTTCAGATACATAAGTGAGAAGAGGAAAGCAAGGGAGGGAGTAGTAAGGACTAGAAGGGTAGAAAGGTGGAAGGGGTAGATTGCACAGAAGAAGTCTAAGAAAATGCTGCCATCCTAAACAAGTACTTCTGCTCAATCTTCAAAACAGAGGGAGGTGGATGGATCACCAGGGAGTAGCAGGAACAGAGGGAGGGGGGGAGGTGGACACAAGTCCAGTTATAGAGGAAAGGAGTCCTGAAGGGACTTGTAGCTCTGTTAGCAAGGCGTTCAACATTGTGCAGGAGGCTGATAAAGAAATTGTGCAACCTAGGGGTGGGATTCAAAGTGGTGAATTGGGTTAGAAACTAGTCAATTGATGGGAGACAGGGGTGTGGTTAATGACACTCACTCTAATGATGGGAGAGTGACCAACAAGTGCCACAGGGCTCAGTACTGGTACCACTCCTCTTCAATGTCTTCGTAAGTGTCATGGCAGAAGAACTGGAAGGGAAGGTATGCCTTTTTGCAGGTGACACCAAAATCTACAATAGGGTGGACATTCAGAAGGGAGAGACCATGCAGGGATCTTAGGAAACTTGAAGAGTGGTGAGGAGCATGGCAGTCGGAGTCCAATGCCAAAAAGTGCAAAATTATGCATCTAGGGCACAGGAACTCAGGAAAAGAATATAAGATGGAGGGAGGTACTGTCACTAAACAGGAAAGAGAAATATAGAAACATAGTCTTTGATGGCAGATAAGGACCGCTTGGCCCACCTAGTCTGCCCATTTCCCTATCTATTGGATAAGCTGCAGATCCTAGTTAACCAACAGCCTACTTCTTCCTGCCCCCCACCAGAATTGCATTATATCTGTCCCATGCATTCTTGAATTTCCCCACTGTTTTTGACCCCATGACCTCCTCAGGAAGGCCGTTCCATGCGTCCACCACCCTCTCTGTAAAGAAATACTTCCTCACATTGCCCCTGAGCCATCCCCCCATCTTCAAATTGTGTCCCCTTGTTCTTGCACATCTCTTTTTCTGAAAGATACTGCCCTCTTGGACTGTTGATTCCCTTGAGGTACTTGAAAGTTTCTGTCATGTCCCCTCTCTCCCTCCTTTCCTCAAGGGTATTCATATTAATGACTTCTGTTGCAGACCCTGCATCATTTTAGTTGTCCTCCTCCAGACTGTCTCCATTCTGTCTATGTCCTTGCGGAGATGGGATCTCCAGAACTGCACGCAGTACTCCAGATGGGGTCTCACCAACTGTCTATACAGAGACCTTGTGGATGATTATTTCTGTTGACCTCAGGGTGGCAGGGCAGTATGACAGAGCAGTGGGAATGGCTAGTGGGATGCTGGGGTGCACAGAGAGGGGTATCTCCAGCAGGAGGAGTGAGGGGGTTTTGCCACTGTATCATTCACTGGTGAGATCCTACTTCCAGTACTGTGTCCAGTGGAGGCTTCAAGCAAGTGTGGGCTAGATATAGGGTATATTAGAAAACAGGTATGAAGGAGAGAAGAGGGAGGGAGGGAGGGAGGGTCACTGGAGACCAGCTGGGATCTGCAGAGACACATTAGGCATATTAGGCAGAGAAGGTAGGCTGAATGGGCTAAGCAGTCCTTTTCTGCTGACAAAGTTATGTTTCTATGTTTGTATTTTCCTTTGTTAGTGTATGAGGTATGTGGAAAAACACTGATTGATAGTTGTCCCATAATACACAGCCACATATTAAAAGGAAAAATGTGCAATATGATTTTTGAAAGTTATGGTAACCAGTTAATAAACAGCCTCACCAGCAATTATATAGAATAATGTATGGGTGGGAGTGTGTAACCAGAACTTTGCACACACCTAAAGTGTGGGATGCTTCGCCCTCAGGGTTTATATAAGCATCCACACGGGTGTGTAAAATTCTGGTTTACTCCACCCACCCATATTATTTTATTTAATTAATGGCCAGCATTTTGGGATTCCATTGTTCTTTTCTTTTTTTTTACAGGATGTCAGTTTTATTTTTTTGTTTTGATGTGGTGTTCTGAGGTTTCTAATGTTTTCTGGGAGAGTGTTTTCCCCATTGAGGAAGTCCGTTCAGGCAGTTGAGAGTGAGTTACTTAACTTCGCTGAGGTTAGCATGAGCTGGTTCGACAGGTGCTGATTACAACCTCACAGTTACAATCAAAATATCAACCAGGAGATTGTAACTCAATAAAAGTGTTATCTGTGCATAACAAATGCTGGCCATTAATTAAAAGCCATTTTTGTACCTTGTTGTACAATGAAACCTCTCAAAAATAACTATTTCATCTCATGAGCTATTCCACCATCTACATGATGTAAATGTTTAAATACATAAATAGACATAGCATCAATGTGAAGAACAAATACATTGCACAGTGAGAAGGGCTGGCATGAACCACATATGGTCACAGTTACCTTTTTTTTCAAAGTTAAATGTCTTGACCCTGTCAAATCCAATGTTTAAAAAATATCAAAAGCCCTGTATACATAATAAGCACTAAACCCATGTGAAATACCACCTTTTAAAACCAAATGTGTTTTCTGGTCTGCCATTAGAAATAAGTGTCAGAAACACTGAAAGTGTACCAATATTAATAAAACATGGTCCTGAAAAACTACCATATGGAGTTTGCCAGTGTTTGCAGGCTTTGGGGGTGTATTTTCCTGGACTGCATATGTATTTCAAAGTTCAGAATGCTGAATGATGGCTGCGGTATTAAAGTTCCAATAGCAATGTTGTAGCACTGCTTCTGTGTGCTGCTATGTTACATGTCAGTAGGGTGCTAAATCAAACTAAGAACCATTTCATGATGGGATTACAGACCTTATAGAAATGTCTCTGTAAATCATGCTGCAATGATTTGCAATTTCTTTAATCTTTTCACTTACAGTATTTATTTGTTTATTCTATTTCCGCCTGGGTGGCCCCTGAAACAACACCTTGGTTTGTGATACAGCTGATGAAAGCATCTGCACGGCTGCGAGTGACCTGGCTGAGGATTTCCTCTTCATGCTGCCAAAATGAAGTGAGAAGTGCAGTGCAGGAGGTGGGCCTGGAAGATAGGAAGGCATTCTCTAACATATCTGTGACTCAGTTTCTGGGTTTAACTGCTGCCACATGTGGGCTTATTGAAAACAGATGTGACTTTGATGGGGGTTTATACTTGAAGGAAGCGAATTAAACTGGTACAATGAAATACTGTTTTTTTTCCCCCCAGACGTTGAGCAACATGGTTTCAAATGCCTGGTATCAAAGAAGTGGTTTCAATGATTTGGAACACTAGCACTTTTTTCTGTCATTGGGCTGCTTGTCTCAGACCACTTCCTAATGTGTGCGTCAGAGTATCACCTTGAACTGGGACTAATTTAACTGTTTTAACTAAAACAGGGATTTCATCTGCGAGCAGGAGGGTTGGTGTCAGTCAGCATATTAACTCACTATGGGGGATGACTTAGGAATGACCTCATCATGTTGTGGGTTAATCATTGAGGAGAGAACAATACGGAGTCACACAATGTCTTCTGCCGTTGGGTCAAATGCAAAAGCTAGATGACTCTCAAGATCTCTGCTTAAAGGAGCACTACACCTTCACATATTACAAGTTTTATCTGTTTTCTTGTCACCAGCCAGCTCCCTTCTGTAGAAGTTGGGGATATAAACATTTATATGATTCAGTGTTATTATGTATGGAAGCCATATAATTTCAGATGCTGTAGTACAGTGCTGATGGCAGAATGCTGTTGGTACTGCCGCAACTCTGTCACTACCATAGTGCAGCAGCATAGAATACCACCTCCATTAAGTTTTCTCATGCTTACAGTATGTACACTGCAAATTCCTCATAACAGTGATAGCAAGACAGATAGCACCCCAAGTGAACTGCTTGTTAAAACATGAACTACTAAAAATGTTGCCAGCTATTATTACTTAAATCACATTACATGTTTTAATCTTACCCTCTTGCTTGCTGTTTTCTGTTTATTTGACCACAGTTCAAGTCAGAGTTAGACAGAAGGTAAGTGAGTTAATACAAATACATACTGTACAAAATAATGCATGGAAACATATATAACAAGGCTGCAGTTTCAACTCTGGGTGAGATGACATTACAGAGACCATCTCGAGCTTTGCTGTCAAGGTCTGTGATGTAATCTCACCCTAGATGAAATACAACCTTGTTGTGTATGGTTGCCCATCCATTATTCTATATGTTTTAGTTTTCTTTTATAAAATAGACACCTATAATCCTGCATCCTGATTGGTCAGTGCCCCTAAATGGTGGTAGTACTACCACTGGTGAAAAACAGTACAAGCCATGTGGCTGCCTCATCACCCCAAAAATGCTTGAGCCAGTGGAATGTTCATTTTGCCATGCCAGCCATGTTGTTTTCTCCTGTTTCGGCAGTATTTTTTACTAGTAAAGCAAAATATTCCCTGACTGTTTCTTTAAATAAGTAGCATTTACAAATCAATCCATCCTTTTTGTTGGCTCGTAATAGTCAGTCAACATATTGCAGCAAATAGCAGATTTGGAGGTGTGGTCACTGTGGTGAATGCAGGGCTCGCATCAGTAGATCGTCCCTCATTCCCAAAAAGCCAGCTGTATGTAAAGTGGCCACCAGATCTAAGAAAGTGCCGCTGCAGTGAGAGGCAAGCTCATCATGCAGTGGCACACTAACATGCCTCCCGGCGTGCCTTTTCTGGTGAAGCACTTCAATAAACATGGTGGCACTGGCCCGCATGAGTGCTGACTCCAGGGGTGCCCAGTCCCCTGTCGGCATGTCCCGACACACTTCATTTGCGATGGGGGAGCCCTCCCCATCGAGCATAGTGCCCCCTCCCTCCTATTTCACATGTGTGCGCCTGGGTGCCCAATCCCCTTGGCATCATGTTCCCCTCCAAACAGTCCTTCTTTGCTGACAGGGGCCCAGTTCTCATTGGCTTTAGTCCCCCCTTCCCAGTTTAATTTGCAGATGGGAGAGCCCACGCCCTGTCAGTATAATGTCCCCCCCATTTGTTGTGTGCTGAGGGGGATGCCCAGTCCCCCTCGACTCTTGTCCCCCGCTGGCTACGGCACTCCCCAAAACACTCAGGTGGCACCCTGGGAGCCCATCCCAGTGTGCCAAATGCTCCTGTAAAAAAATAAAACCATCCCCTGATGTTTTTTTTTTTTAAACCTGTAAATCAGAAAATGGTCCCTCGCAGGCTGTCTTGCTCCCTCCCTCAACCCGCACCCACCCTCTAAGTACCCCACCTCCCCACACACCACCTTCACCCCATACCTACCTCTGAAGCCCAGCGTGATGATCTTTGGTGGACCGGGAACACGTCTGCACTCATCAAAGCCGACTGCGAACTGAAGAAATGTCGGTAAGCTGTATAATGGCTTAAATAGGTTTTTTTCAACTTTGGTGCATATCTCGGCCATTTTGGGGAATTTTGGCACCAAATTTTCAACATGGGGTTACTGGAACCCCTCCTCATGAATTCAGTCACTGTCATGGCATTATTCGGTCCTGAAAGGTGATTTTGAAGTCACTGCGCAGAATCACCTTTCCGGATTGATTAATGAAATGACAGTGCCATTCATGAGGGGCCTCAAAAGCCTATGTTGCAAATTGGTGGCAAACTCAAAAATGGCCCTTTACAAGCATGTATTATGCAGTTTCAGCAGACGCTCATAACTTCTTGAATTTGTAATATGTTCACTCCAGATTTTCAATATTGCTATTTTCCACACCTGCTTTTGAACAGTATAGCTGTCATTTTACATATCCTGGCCAAAATGTGTGTTTGCATGTCCAGTGCAGAATAACTGTCACTGTGCGAAATCAGTTTTGGGACAGTTTGACAAAATGACAGTGACACTTTCATGAGCAGAGGTACTAAAATGCCTGTGTTGAAAATTTGGTGACAAAAGTCCATAAAATGACTGTGTTACAAGCATGCATTCTGCAGTTTCCACGTACCATTGTAACTTCACAAATTTGCAATATTTCCATGCCAGATTTTTAACACTGGCATTTTTTCATACCTCCTTATGAACAGTACAGCTGTCATTTTTCACATACTGCCTGAAATGTGTTTTCACACCTGTGGTGTACAATGGCATGGTTGCTGTGGGAAATCAACTTTTGGGACAGATTAACAAAATCACAGTGCCACTGTTCATGAGGGGAGGTCCCAAAATGCCTATGTTGAAAATGTGGTTAAAAAAAATCCTAAAAATAATTGGCTTGTGGATGTGAATTGTGCAGTTTCTATGCATGCTCATGACTTCACCAATTTTTCATATTTTCACTCCAGATTTTCAACGTTGCCATTTTTTTACACCTCCTCATGAACAAATACAGTTGTCATTTTTCACATCGCGCCCAAAATGTGTGTAACCCCTTTGTTACCCGGGGTTACTGGAATCCCAGTAAGACCTAGTGGTAGGCAAGGAAGGCAGCTTGTGAAACTCCAGTTAAA
The DNA here is from genome assembly GCA_016271365.2 of Neoceratodus forsteri. Classification (NCBI taxonomy): domain Eukaryota; kingdom Metazoa; phylum Chordata; order Ceratodontiformes; family Ceratodontidae; genus Neoceratodus; species Neoceratodus forsteri. The sequence goes on along the minus strand of CM057455.1, from coordinate 756,509,840 downwards.
TGGGTTTCACACTGTCTCACTCTGTCCTCAGTCACAGCTGAGACTAGAGGATGACATCATTATAAATTGTCACAGCTGCATGAGCCACATTTGGAATCTTCAGCTCAGAGTAAGTTAGAATCTTGGGAATTCAAAGTCAGTCTTCAGTTTGTCCTTAAGTAAACAAGAAGGACACCAGTAGTGTCTGTTTACCCCCCTCCCTCGGGGGGGGTGAGGAAAAGTTCTTTGTGTGTACCAGGGGCAATCCCCTTCTCCCACCTTGGGAAGAAAGCTGCCTGTTTTAATTTAAGTTCAGTCTGTTCATGTATAACAGCAAAGGTTACATTTCTTCGCCTGTGGGGCACCTGCAATGAATGGGTGAGTGTTTGGCGTCTTTGGAAGGGGCAAACAACTTCTTTTCTTCAGTTGGATTTCAAGTATTGGGACTGCTATTTGGGAGAACTATGTCAACTAGGACAAACAAATAGAGCAGTCATCTGTTTAAAGTGTTAAAGTTCATTGTAGAGGGGTGCTTCAGGTCATCCACCGTCAATCTACAGTTTAAAGTCTAAAGTTCTGTGTGTCCAGAGAAATGGCGGGTATGGGCTGTGGGAGCTGGAGGTGGATAGATCCCATCTTTAGTAATCAGGTCCACCTCTACAGTTTCTTCTGTGTTTTGCTACTTGCCTCATCGCTTGGCCAGTGATGGGGTGGGTACCCAGATGTGGGTCCAACTTGAAAATCTCTCTAGGAGTCGTAGACTCTAAGTGGTGTGGGGAGCCACAGGATGGGAACATACTCCTTGTTTGATGGGAGTCTCCCTGTTTGATGGGAGTTTCGGATTGGAAGTACGAAAACAAAATCTCTCTAGGAGTCACAGACTTCAAGTGGTGTGGGGAACCACAGTTTGGGAGCCTCCTTGTTTGATGGGATGTCTTTCCAAGTAGAGTTTGGGTTCATTGCCAAGTGGACCGTCAGTCGAGTGGCCGGCAGGGAAGCCGGGCCAGTTGGCTGTGTATCCAATGTGCATGCAAAGTCCTGGCAGAGTGCCTGGTGGGTCCAAAGCCAGACAACTGTTGTAGTGTTCATTCCTCAAATGGACGCTGTGTTTAACCTCTAATCTGCATTACAGTTACGTAGCCCTGTGGGGACCATGCAGAGCTTTGTTTATGTTCAGTGAGTTAATAAATACAGCCACACTGAAAATCCCAGTTCTGGTTTTGGACATTACAGTTATTGCTTCCTGTAGCTGATTTGCTTGGGTGCCCCACCACAGAGTAGTCAAACCTAGGTCTCTTGTGCCAGGTAACCTCATCCTTCCCCGAACCCGTAGATACCCTATGTATACCCATGCTACAAATGTGGACACATAAAAGGGTTACATGTGTTTAAGTACTTGTGGCGCCAACTGGCCCACTCGCTGTGCAAAATCACCTTTCGGCTAAATAAACTGATCGTGCCACTCTTCATGAGGTGGGGTCACAAAAAGCCCATATTGATAATTTGGAGTGAAAATACCAACACATGCCTACAGCATTAGGGTTTTCAACTGTAACACCCCACCCTGTAGAGACTGACAGGCGTCAGGGGTGTGACTTGGGATCATCAGCTGTAATGCTCCCACCATTCCATCCCCACCCACACCCTGCAGCCAGTGACAGTCATCGAGGTGTGCCTTGGACTGTTTGGCCCCAAAGTTCACCCCATTCTCCTGTACTGCACCTACCTCAGTGTATTTCCTTATGGAATGGGGTAAGCATAAGGCCCAAAGACCCTAAAGCACACCACAACACTTGTCAGTGTCTAAAGAGTAGGGTGAGGTAAAATGGCATGAGCGTTATAGCTGATGACCCAAAGGCACACCCCAGTGTCTGTCAGTCTCTGCAGGGTGGGTGTGGTGTTGGCGTCAGTTCAGTACTTCACTGCCACTCCTATTATGCGTCTCTAACTCCTGCACTACCAATGCCAATGCCAGCAAGACAACATTTGGCATTGACAAATGCTTGTTTTGGAAGTGGCGCATACTGTATGTAGCACAGAGCAAACAATGTATATTTAATCAAGCTATCACACTGCTAACAATCCCAGCATTGTCAGCCTGTCACCAGCGTGACTGACCCAACTGAAGACATGGCAAGCGCTGTTATTTTTGGCCCCTTGTATTAGTAATATAATTAGCCCCACACCTAAGTCAAGAAGCATCCATTCATGACCCGACAGTGTCCAGTGGCATATTTCTGTGGCACAATTCTTCTTAACAGTCGGCATTTCCTAACGCGACTTCACTCCCCCACGCAGAAACTATCTCAATGGGCCATGTTTACAACCCATGTCACTTTGCATATAGTGCCATTCTGAGTGCCGCTCAGGAAAGCACCGTTGCTTGGGCCTACCTTCTCAGTGAAGACCCCGACTGTCCTCATCATTGCCTGACCGTAGCAGCACAGTAAATCTGCCATCATTACTGACATAATGAATTTAAAAAAAATGGGAGGAAATATAATGTCCACAAGCTCATCACAGCACATAAAATACTTGCCTCCCTATAAAAACTGTGCCTGTGTGTGTGTGTGTGTGTGTGTGTCAGAGGCGGGGTTGGGTTGGGGGGTAGCGAGGGGCAGAGTGAACAACCAGCAGCCAGCAGAACAATCACAGCAGCTGCACAACTGTATGTACATAGAAGCAGTAAAACAGTGTAATTCAATTAAATGTAATAGTCCCCTATGTTAAAAGTTAGTTTGGGACTATTTTCTGGTGCTTAGTGTTATGTTAACAAAAAGTTAATAAATTCATTGTTTTTTCTTCTTATTCAGTGCTGTTTGTATTTTGCTTAAAATAGATGCCCATTTTATAAGTAAGCAATAAGACATGGCTGGATGTTGGTAGTACTGAGTTACTTGCACACCCGGGGCTGAAGGCACTCGGCCTCTGACCTTGTGCCTCACTCACGCCCTGTGTGTGGGTATCTCAGTACTACCAACACCCAACCATGTCTTATTGCTTACCTACTGTCAGCAGTAGTCCTCTGTGAGTATCCTGGATTACTCCATTTTGTGATTGTTGAAATCTCAGTTGTTCCTGGAGCTGCATTAGTAGAGTAGATGATATATAAACACCTTTTAGTGTCTAGTATGCCAATCTTTTTTTACCAGGAGAGACACACTAAGCTGAAAGCTTGTTTACTGGTGTGACTTGGGAGCACAAAGGTTAATTGACTTGCTCAGGGTCACACAGTATGCAAGTGGGATGTGGGATTCAAACCCAGGCCTCCAGGTTTGCAGCTCAGAGCCTTAAACCACTGCACTATACTGCCTCCATAAGTTGATTTAGCTATCTGTTGATTTAACATAACATAGTACCCACAAAGGTGCAAAATACTCCATAGAAACAGAAATTGTCAGCAGATAAAGACCGCTAGGCCCATCCAGTCTGCCCGTAGGCCCTATACATTGTATGTGGCCACTGACCCTATGTGATCAATGACTTTTCAGTGCTCCCTCCACTCTCAGACTTCATTTGTGCCTGTCCCAGGCATGCTTAAACTCTTCCGCTGTGCTTGCCCCCACTACCTCCTGTGGCAGACTATTCCAAGCATCAACTACCCTTTCTGTGTAGAAAAACTTCCTCCACTACATTTAATCTACCTCTTCCAATTTCATATTGTGCCCCTTGTTCTAGTACATTTTCTACACTGGAAAAAGTCATTCACCTGCACCTTGTTTATGCCCTTGAGGTACTTGAAAGTTTCAATCATGTCCCCCCACTGTCTCCTCTCCTCCAGTGAGTAAATATTGAAGTCCCTTAGTCTCTCCTCATATGTTTTGTGGTGCAAGCCCTGTACCATCGTTGTTGCCCTTCTCTGGATAGCCTTCACCTTATCTATGTCCTTGCGCAGGTGTGACCTCCAGAACTGCATGCAGTACTCCAGGTGAGCCTACTAATATTTTATATAATGGCATCACCACCTCCTGCGTCCTGCTAGTGATACCCCTTTCTATGCACTCCAACATGCCACTGGCCCGCCCTGCTATCTTTGTGCACTGCTTTGATACCTTAAGGTCATCAGAGATGAAAACCCATAGGTCCCTTTCCTCTTTGGTGACAGCCAGCTCCCCCCCAACCTGTAGCTCTCCCCAGGGTTCCCTCTACCCAGGTGCATTATTTTGCACTTCTTTGCATTGAACCTCAGTTGCCACATTTCCAACCATCTTTCAAGCTTCTCCAGGTTCCTCTTCATTTTCTGTACCCCTTCTGGAGTATCCACCCTGTTGCAGATCTTGGTGTCATCTGTAAACAAGCAGACCTTTCCTTCCAGCCCCTCTGCAATGTCACTAATGAAGACATTGAATAGGACTGGTCCTAGTACTAATCCCTGTGGTACCCAGCTGGTCACCCCCATTTCCTCAGACTGTACCCCATTTACCACCACCCTCTGTCTCCTGTCGATTAACCAGTTCCAAACCCAGTTCACCTCCTTGTCTATCAAGCCCATACTGACCATCTTGTTAATCAACCTTCATGGGGACGGTGTCAAAGGCTTTGCTGAAATCTAGGTAGGTGACACCTACTATCCCTCCCTGATTTATTTCCCGGTCACACAATCAAAAAATCTGTTAGATTCACTTGACATGACCTTCCTGCTGTGAATCCATGTTGCCTCAGATCCTGAACACCTCTGGATTCCATGTCCACTATCCTTTCTTTCAGCAGTGTCTCCATGATCTTTCCCACCACTGACTGACTGCAGTTCCCCACCTCCTCTGTACTGCTGCTTTTGTGCAGTGGGACTACACATGCCCTCCTCCAGTTCTCTGGAATGACCCTCATGTTGAGTGACTCTGTGAACAGGGCCAACAAAGGCACTGCTAATTCCCTTCGCAGCTCCTTTAATATTCTTGGGTGAATGCCGTCTGGCCCCATGGCCTTATCCATCTGCAGCTTTGTCAGTTCTTCCAGAACTCTCTCTCCACTGTGAATGAACTGGTGTCCACTTCTCCAACTCCCCACTGCCTCTGCAACCCAACTGTGGTCCTTGACCCTCCCCCTCCTTAGTGAATTCTGAGCAGAAGTATTTGTTTAGTATTTCTGCTTTGTCCAGATCCCCCTCCTTACACTCTCCCTTCTCCCCTTTCAGCCTCACAACCCCCCCCCAGTTTTTCTTCTTTCACTGTTGTGCCTATAAAATGCCTTGTCCCCTTTGTTTACAGACCCTGCTAAACCCTCTTCTGTCTGCAGCTTCACCTTCCCAACAGCCTTCTCTGCTTCCCTTAGACATTCAAGGTACACCTCCCTGTTGTCCCTTTGGCTCCCCTTATATTTCCTGAAAATCAGCCTTTTAGCCCTGACTTTGTCCCCCACCTCTTTGGAGAACCATAGTGGTTTCCATCTTCTTTTCCCCTTTGGCCACTATCCTAATGCATTGGTTTGTTATCTCCACTATGGCTCCTTTCAGTTTCTCCCATTGTTCTTCCACCTCCTCTATTACCCCTCCCTTCCTTCCCCAGGACTGCTTGTATATCTACCCATTTCAGTGAAATCCACTCTCCTGAAATCTAATACTCTTGCCCTTGTTAGGCTTAATTAAGTCCATGTCTCCATGCTAAATCACATCATGTGGTGGACACTGGACCCCAGCTGCCCTTCCACCTGTATTTCATTGACTCTGTTCCATTGGTCCATACCAGGTCCATAACTGACTTGTCCCTGGTTGACTCATCCACCAGCTGCCTGAGTCCAACCCCGCAGGGATTCTAGGATGGCTGTGCTTCTGGCTGGAACAGCTACCTGGCTGGCTCATTCCATGTCCGCAAATTGAAATCCCCAGTAGCAGGATTTTGCCTTTAGCTGCCATGTTGTGTATGTTCTCCACTAGTTAGTTCCCTATCTACTTCTTCCATCTGTGGCCGGAGGTCTGTAGATCACCCGATGTATTGCTGTTCCATTCCTGGCTTCAGGGCCTCGGCCTCCCCCTGTTTTCCCTGAACTTCTGTAGCCTTTATACCATCTCTGATGTTCAGGGCCACTCCCCTACCCTTTTTACCCTCCCTGTCCCTTCTGAACAGCATATAGCCTGGTACACCGACTTCTCAGCCATGATTAGCAGAGTATCACGTCTCTGTTATTGATGCTATGTCAAGTTCTGCATCTGCCAACAAGGCCTCCAGGTCTGAAACCTTATTTCCTAAGCTACAGGCATTAGTTAGCATGACCTTCCATGTTTTACAGGCTGCCCTCCCTTTGCTCTTGTTCTCCTCTCCAGCATCTCCCCCACCCTGGTTTCCTTTCCTATGTGCTCTTGCCCCCCATGTCACTCATTATACATTCTTCTGCCTGCCTGGCCTCCCTGTCCACTTTACCTGTTCCTGTAGTCAACTTTTGTTCCTGCATGTTCCCATGGGGGATCCTAAGCCTCCTGATCCACCTGGCTTTCTCCCTTGGCCATTTAAATGCTCACAGCTTAGCGTTTAAACTTCTCACAAAGGACCAAGGTCCTCTTCTTGGACAGATGCAGGCCATCCTCCTTATATAAGCTTGCATCTTCCCAGGTCAAGCCCCAGTCCCCTATGAAGCCAAAACCCTCCCTTCCACACCAATCCTTCGACCAGGAGTTAAAGGTACAGATGTAGAGTGCCCTAGCATCCCCTGTGTCCTGGACAGGTAGCACCTTCGAGAAGGAGACAGAGCATGCTATCTGTTTCAGGTTTTCCCCCAGCTTCCTGAAATCCGTTTAATATAATAATGCTAATTTTATTCATGAGAAACAGATACACTATTTACTGTACCTTCAATTACTTTCAAAAACTTCTTAAGTGTGGTAGAGCAGGAATTTTTCTTATAAATCACTTTCACTTTGTGTGTTTCTTGAATGTTTTTAAGGTTATTGTGGTTTATTTGCTGCAAAGAGATACATGGTGAAAATGGGCTCTGTGACATAATTCTGTCACTGCTAATGCAGCTCTTGTGAACAGACTGAGATTTCAGCAATTAGAAGATGGAGGCATCCAGGATAGATTCAGAAGACTACTGCTAACAGAAAATAAACTAAAACAAAAGTTTCTGCTCGCAAGTGCTATAAAAATTGAGTTTACCGGTAACAAGTAAACTAATAGCATTCACAATATGTAAAGGTGTGGTATATTTCACATGAATGTAAAAGCCTATATTTTCTGTGGAAGATCATTTACAAATGCTGCTCTGTATTATTTTTCGGTCAATGCTAACTTAGTAAATTCACTCACTTTTGTTCTTAGTCCTTCGGCCTCAATCCTCTTATTAACTAGTTTGTTTCTCTCTCATCTAAGTCTGCAATATTGATTCACTCCCACGAGGTGAAATATCTCTAGTCTTCATTCCCTTATTTTACATGTTATATTGGGCCCGATTTTCAAAACTAATTAAAGCACCACAAGAGACTTGCGGCAGGGAGTTTGACGCAAGTGCCAACTTGTGTCAAACTGTGGCAAAAGAGAGATTTTCAATGAAACTTGCCACAGACCCCTGCGCAAGTCCCTTACAGTGACACACCAAAGTTATACCAGCTCCCCCAGTCTACATTTGCATACTCGGGGGAGCTGGTTTACAGGGCTTGCACCACAGCTATGGCACAAGATGCCGTAAATTGAGGGCACTGTCGCAGCTTGTATCCAGGGTTCCAATACTGGGTGCAAGTTGCATCAAATCCTTAGACGCAGGTGCAGCTAACTTTGGTGGGGACACAGGGCTTGGTCACAAGCCCTACATCCCCATTTGAAAATTGGTCCCATTATTTCTGATTGGTGCTGCCTCTCTGCTGTATATGTCTGTCATAATAAATTCCTTTCACTCCTCTGATATTTTTTCTAAATCTGCAGAACTGCCACTGTCTTGCCTATCTTTAAGAAAATATAAACAAGAGTTGGCCTGTGCCAACAAGGCTTGTCTTATGATGGCAAAGTGTATGTACTATATTGGAGGGGCATGTTCTCACCATTGTGGGCCTCATATTCGAAAGTCTTAGTTTGCTCCTCGCAAAGGCCCACATTAATCTAAGCACAAATTATCACACTGCCCTAAATTTGCTATATTTGAACAAGTTTCGAGCATGGTGTGAGTGCAGTAAACTTGTTTGAATATAGTCAAGGCACCTAGAATTCTGCAATTCCACAACCGTAAAATTTTCTGCACAGCTTGCATCATGTCACAGAATATATGTAATGCTGCATAATTCATTGCTCTTAATGAATTTTCATTTTAGTATACAGTTTTTCATAGTGCCCGACTCCCTTCCCCTCCTTATTTATCCTGAAGCCCCTTTGGTATGCATTGCATGTAATATCACTGATGACATCACATCATATTTTAGCCAATAGCAGGACTGCATTCTGCTTCAGAAATTAATAAACCACGCCACAGGAATCAACAGATGCTGTCACAGAAAATGAAGGCCATAACTGGTGTTCTAGGTACAAAGCACAAACCCCTGCTGGCCACATAAAGCTATGTGTCTATACTGAAGATAAGGCTTGCAAGGAGCAGGCGTAGTTAGGGCATCTCAAACTTGTTAGCGCTTTTGCACTAACTTGCTGTATTTGAAAGTTCCCATGCAAATGACCTCCTTGCCCACATAGGGTGCTAAGATGTAATGTGCATGTCATTGAAGCCTCATTGCCTAGTGAGGCACAAACATTTGCTCTGTGGTTTTGTGTGGAGGGACTGTCCCTTCTGTGTAGTGTTGCAGTCGTCCCGTATCAAAGATGCCATTGCCTTAATTAAACAAATAAACCAGTGCACCTATCACCCATCCTCAACTGATCCGCATGCCAGTATCTGTATTTACATTTTTTTTTAATTATTCCCTGCTCGGCTAGGAGTCCTCCTCTCTGCACCTGTTCCTGATAGTGGGCTGTATCACTCAGGAAATGTTATTTATTTCATTATCTCTGTAAGTATTTTAGTTGATGAGGGAGGTAGGGGGGAACTGAGATTTCATTTTCATTTACTTTCAAATGAAGTTCCACACAGTCTTTAGTGTGTATAATCCTGTACACTATGCAAACATCATGGCGTATTAAATGTTATTTATATATACTTTATGCTTTCTGAGATAGGACTACACAAAAAAAAACAAAATCATGCCGACACCATATTGGTGCAAACTGTAGCAGCAAGTTCGACCAGCGGCTGGTAGACAGCGTGCATGCACGTGATGTGCAATTAACCAATCAGCTAGCATTTTGGCAAATCACATTCCTCAGAGCTGATTGGCTCACGGATCCCTTTGAATTAAATAATCATAACTAGGGAGATTGCTGTTGCTCAGAATCGACCAGCTCAGCTCTTTTGCGCTGTGGACAGACTGTGCAACCCAACCTGCCTACAAGTTCGAAAAGCTTTTTCGCAAGCAGAGTGTGATGACCTTGCTTGATTCTTTGCAAATAAGGTGGCCAATATCAGGAGGCAGCACTCCATCCAGCACACTCTATGGGTGTTGCTCTGGACCAGTGTGTGGCTGCTGCTCCTCAGCTGTCCTGGAGTACCTTTGACTGACCGGAATTCATGGATGTCATGCAGATTGTCCAGAGTATGCATCCTATGTGCTGTAGTTTGGATCCTGGACCGACTTCCCTGATTTTGGGTTGTATTGATTCCATTGGTCCGGTTCTTGCACGGATAGTCGGGTGCTCCTTAGAAACAGGTGAGTTTCCTTGCTCCCTGAAGTAGGAGGTGGTAGCACCTCTCTTGAAGAAAGCTTCTTTGGACCCCAACTGCCATGCCAACTACAGACCAGTCTCAAACCTTCGCTTTTTAGGGAAGATTGAGAAATTTGTGGCCATACAACTGGAGAACCATGTGGCCATCCATGAGATCTATGAACCCCATCAGTCCAGTTTTCGAAAGAAGCATAGTACTGAGACAGCACTGGTTTGGGTGCTCAATGATCTCCTGATGGCTAGAGATCAGAAGAACCGTTCCATCTTGGTTCTCCTAGATCTCTCATCAGCATTTGACACTGAGGACCATAGGGTATTGCTTAACTATCTGAAGTTCACCTGCAGATTATCTGGTGTAGTCCTCAGGTGATTTATATCTTACCTCACTGGGAGAGCACAGAGAGTGGTGTCTGGGGTTCATTCCTCAGACCCAGTTTCTCTGTCTTGTGGGGTCCCTCAGGGTTCAATATTGTCCCCATGTTGTTCTGCAGTGTACATGCTGCCCCTCGGAGACATTGTAAGAAGGTATGGGCTGAGGTTTCACTGCTATGCTGATGATACCCAGCTCTACCTTTCATTTGCACCCTACCAGGATGGAGCTCTCTCACTCTTTAACAACTGCCCCATAGAAATCCAGGAGTGGATGGATTCAAGCTGGCTGAAGTTGAACTCAGATAAGACTGAGGTGCTGGTTGTGGATCCTGCATGCGGATAGGGGTTTGGGGTTGGTTTGCCCAATGAGTTATACCTTGGGGGGCTTATCATTCCCAACCTCTGAACAGATGCAGAACCTGGGGGTAATTTTTGACAAAGGGCTTACTCTGCATTTGCAGGTCTCTGTCAATGTCAAATCCTCTTTTTATCATCTGAGGAATATCTCCAGGATCAAGCACCTTGTTCCATCCGACGATCTTCCTACACTGGTCCATGCCTTTGTGCCCTCGCACTTGGACTATTGGAATTCCCTTTACCTAGGGCTACCTAGGTTTGAAATCCACTGCCTGCAGCTGGTGCAGAATGCAGCGGCCTGGCTTTTGACAGGAACTTCTCGGTCCAGTCATATTTTGCCAGTGCTGCACAGACTGCACTGGCTGCCAGTACAGTGGTGGATCACATTTAAAGTCGGTCTTCTAACTTTCAAAGCCCTACATGGTCTGGGCCTGGAGTAATTGAAAGAGCTCCTGGTTCCTTATTGCCCTGGGCGAAACCTCCGCTCAGCCGATGAGGGGTTATTAGAGATCCTGAAAGTGTGTTTAAAATCTTCAGGGGCCTGGGCATTTATGTTTGCGGACCCTACCCTCTGGAATTCTCGAACCCATTGTTTACGGAAGTGCATCGAATCGCGGAGGAATTTAAAAGGCCTTGAAAACATATCTGTGGATGCAAGCTTTTGGTAGTTAAATTCCTTTGGCTATACTAGTTGTTTTATTACTGTTTTACATTTTTCAGAACACTGAGCTGTATGATGTATTTTAAATTTTGTTCAGTGCCTTGGTATTTGAAAGACGCCATAAAAATAAAGTTTATTATTATTATTTTATTATTATTGTATTAATGCATATTCAAATAAGAAGGTGTGATAAACTCAGCTCAGTAGCTGCTGTCAAAACATGACATAACAAAGGCAATAACTAGACAAAAAAGACAATAAATAACAATAAATAGCATATCACCAGCACCAAATAACAATACTTAGGTGAGCAGACCGTGAATACCAAAACTACAAAATATTTCAAATAACACTGTAGTGGCAAGTCTTCATTTAATCCTTTTGGACTTAATGGGCCCGATTCTCAAAGCCTCCGGCATGGCGCAAGGGGCTTGCATCAAAAAGAATGGTGCAACATGCCCCTTGACCAAAAGATATGCTGGGAGCAATTCTCAGAGGTAGCCTGCATCAAATGCAGGCTGCATGCCCAAACAGGGCTTGCTCCATCTCTGCACCCAGAACTGGGTTGCGACAAGGTGCTAAGGGCCATGCAGCAGGCACATAGCTCGCCACATCCCCATACCTGCAATTCACAGAGATGTCCATGAGGAGATATTTTAAGATCCCTAGACCAGCCAGGGCTGGTCTAAGGGGACTTAAAAAATCTCACCTGGGAAGACTGCTGGTTGCAATAGTACCACAGGACCCTCCTCCCTATCCCAGATGTGCCCCACAAGTGGATACATGTAAGAATCCCTGACATGCCCCACAATGTTAACATGTGTAGGATTCCCCACCCAGATATCACTGTGCTGCACAGTAATAAGTGGTATAGAAGAACCCCTCCCCCATATCCCTGGTGTCCCCATCAGTATGGTGAATAACAGTGCCCCTAATATTGGTGGTTCAGTGCTCCCACCTCATTAAATAGTGAACCCCCATCCCCAGACAGAGCCAGGGACTGACACAGCCCTCCTCACACCTCTGTGGCCAGTCCCTGACTGAACTGTCAATGAGCGCATACTGTAATATGAACGTGCTCATTAATTATCAATGCGGCATGCACTGTACAGTTCACTGTTCAGTGACAGTTCGGTTGGGGGCCAGCCACGGAGATGCGAGGAGGGCTGTGCTGGTCCTCGGCTCTGTCAGGGGATGGGGTCACTAATTACTGAGGGTACTGGACCACCAATATGAGGGCACTGTTATGTGCCAAACTGATGGGGACATCAGGGATATGGGCAGCGGGGGTCTTCTACACAAATCATACTTGTGAGGAACAGTAGGGATCTGGGTGGGGAGCCTATTGACATTATGGGGCACATATGGGATTGGGTGGGGGATTTTTAAGTTTATACATTGTGGGGCACAACATGGATCATGGCAGAGGTACAGCCTGTCATTGCTGCAAGGGGCTTGCGGCAAACCCTCCCATGCACCATGTGTTTGCTGCATGGGCAGAGTTGCTACAAGTGTGGGGACATGTGTGCTGGGACCCCTCCTGTACCTGAATTGGGTGCAGAGTCCCTGGTGCATGGGCCGCGCTAAGCTGCCGTTTGCCGCAGCTTGCACCGGAACACAGCACCTTTTGAGAACTGGGCCTTCTGTTTGCAGTTTGAAAACCAAAACACTACCTTTGTGACAGCTTTTCTTTAAGGTCCCCTTCCCATGGACCAACAGTCATCTTTTCAATACCAGTGAATCTTATGTTTGTGGGGGAGCCATGCTCTGCCTCCATAAAATGACATACCATTGCATTAGTCTTTACTCTATTTCAGACAGCTGACATACCCTCACTTATACAGTCTTTCAAAGATCTTTTGGTTTGTCCAACATAACATAAACCACAAGGATAGGTCAACATATACAGTAGATCACCCTAGATATAGAGCAGTTAATAAATGAACTATTAAATGAGTTAAGCACTACCATGTAAAAGAAGTCCATGGATAGGAGCAATTTATTACATTTTACCAGCAGCGATCTTCAACAATTAATTGATAATATTCCTGTTAGGCAGATCCTGAGGGTAAAGCGGGTCTGCAGTAGTGAGATCAAATCTGAGAAGAATTCAAAAGCAATAGCACAATGATTTATTGACAGACGGTATACACCTGATAGTGTTCTGAGTGGAGTTGTGAGAGCACGTAATATGGATAGCACAAATTTACTTGTTCAGAAAGAAACAATTAAAGGGGAACAACAGACTACCTTTGTGACAAGCTACTGTACTGTAATCAAAGTAAACAGATTGCCTCTATTGTGAGCAAACACTGCCCAGTTCTACATAGCGATCCTGCATTTATGAATAATGAAGCAGTGAATATTTGGATTACATACAGCAGGAATCTTAGAGTCAGATTGGTGCACAGCTATTACCAACCAGCAGAATTAATGTGGACATGGTTACCAAGTGCATCTAAAGGCAATTATAGATGTGGACACTGTGCTCAGTGTAATACAGTGCAAGCCTGTTGTAACAGACACATCTCTTTTACAACATTTGTACATTGTATAACCAGTGTCCATTATATCCAGAGGAGGAGGAGGAGAAGACTATGTGTTAGGTGTGTTTAAGTATGTGAGCATGGGCTCATAGTTAATCACACCCTATTCTAAAACATCATGTATTACTTAAAATCTTGCTTAGCATATGTTTTTGTATTTTGTGGCTTTATTTAAAGTGTTTTAGCTGTTAGAGAATGAGTTTTTAACTGTTTTTGCAAAAGGTATTAAGAAGATAGTTACTTTAGTGGCAGGGTATTGGGGTTCTAGGACAGTAAGAACACAGGAAATTGTACTGTAACAATTTTTGAATATAATGTACTAATAAATGTAAATGCAGCTTATAAAAAATTATTTTGTTAAAATATGATCTCTGCAGCTCCACCATCTTAATTGTACTTTTGTCATATCTCTATCCCTCCCCAAAAGCACAACAAATGGCCACAAAAGCTTCACGGTGTCCATTATAAACAATGTTTCTGTCCATTATAACCTAAGAAAAATGCATTGGATTTGATATATCTATTTTTGGAAATCAGTTTTTGTCCACTGTAACTGATTGTTATGGCAGTGTCCATTATAAGTGGAGTGCACTGTAATACTAATAATTCCACTATATTCAACCACCCCAGAATTGGCAGAAAATTTACAGTACATTCATTTATTATCAACTCTACATTTGGAGTGATCTATATGTTGACTTGTCCTTGTGGTTTAGGTTATGTTGGACACACCAAAAGATCTTTGAAAGATTGCATAAGTGAGCATAAGTCAGCTATCAGAAATAGAGTAATGACTAATGCAATGATATGTCATTTCACAGAGGCAGATCATGGCTTCCCCGCAAACTTAAGATTCACTGGTCTTAAAAGGTGACTGTCCACGGGATGGGACCTTCAAAAAAGCTGTCACAAAGGAGTGTTTTGAATTTTCAAACTGCAAACATTGGGCCTGATTTACAAAGTGGGCTTGGATCAGCACAAGCTGTGGCAAACAGCAGCTTGCACTGAAGACTGGTTTTCCGGGACCCTGCACTGGATTCAGGTACAGGAGGGGTCCTGGCACCTCGTCCCCACACTTGCGGCAACCCCTCCCATGCGGCAAACACATGGCACATGGAAGGGTTTACTGCAGGCACTGCAGCTATGTGGCCAGTGCCCCAGCTGGATCCTCATTGTGCCCCTATATGTAAACTATAAATGAACCCCCACTGGTAATAAAGAGGCCCCTGTCCCTGATCCCTAATGTGCTCCTAAAGTCAATATACATGAGAACCCCTAGTTGGTAGTATAGTGATCCCCTGCCCCAATCCCCAATGTGCCCCTATATTTAATATACAAGAGAACACCTCATTGGTAGTATAATGGCCCCCTTGCCCCAATCCCCGATGTCCCCCATGATTAACATATAGGTATTTTTCCAGGACTTCCTTGTAAATAAGCCCACTTTACTGAGTCATTCCTGGTGAAATACAATAAGCAAAAATAAATAAAATAATATATTCTCCCTTCCGTGGTGGTACAGTGCCCCCCTCCCTGATCCCCTATGTCCCCATTACTGTAACATAAGAATCAGACCCTCACATTGGCAATCCAGTGGTCCCCCAACCCTCCACCCCAGCAGGTAGTGCCCACCATCCCACTCCCCCAATCCCATGACACAGCCAGGGACCGGCACAGCCTCCTCACACCTCCGTGGCTGGTCCCCAGCTGAACCCTAAACTTGGTGCACTATAAAGTAATAAGGCAAGTATCCCACTTACTGCCCTCAGAGAAATCATCTTGAAGATGATCCTCATCTTCTTTAATTATGGTAACAGCATCAACAGCATCACCCTCAAGTCTCCCTTTGCCAGGCTGGACCCCAATTTACCACTTTATACTGTGCTCCATTTGCAGCTCTGACCCTTGCTCCCTTTTGCTTCCTCCAGTGAAATCCACTGCAGATCAGACTGTTTTTACCTTCTGATTCCCTAAGCTCTAGTCATTTCTCTCCCCCTGCCCATCCAGTCTGCTCTTTCTTAAGGAGAATAGCTTCCTCTGCTCCCTCAAATCTCTTCTCCATGACTTTACAACTTACTCCTTCAATTGCTCTTGATCCTGTATCATGAGCTGTTGGTCCAACATCCTCAACTCACTGTTCCCATCTGTTCTGCACTCACAAGATGCAGCTATCGACCCTACTCTGAATTTGTATATTTGCTGTTTGCACAATGGCTGATTTCTTTGCAACCTATTGCACCCTGTTGCATTGTATGACTTTAATTTCTGTATTTCCTTTTGCACAATTGCCATTTTTATTGACCCTACAGCACCTTCTTGTACTTTTACTGAACTCCCTTCCCTTCCCTGGGTTGCATCTAGAAATGAGCTGCTACCAGCTTAGTATGTCTTTCCTGGTAATTACTTTTGAAATAAATTGAAAGAACTGTGATGTGGAAAGCAGGCTTACCAGTTTTAAAGTACTCCTTTTTCTAAAAACAGGCCTGATTCAATAGAGAAGGATTGCCTACAGAGCAAGCAGTCCCTTCCTGTTGGAGTTACCATAAAGAGGACGGAAAAAATAATACAAAATCACACATGCCCCCACAATGCAAAGCATCATGGGCTGCATATGCAAATCACCACAGATTGTTATGCTGGTCCAACTTTAAGCAGAATTGCATGGTGCCGAAAGGCCTCTCACACAGTTTGCAAAGGGTGCTAACAGAAGCGAGCACTGTTTCAATGTTGTTGTGCATTAGTAGTGATGTCAAACTGTTGTTGTGCTTCACTGAAGATGTCACTACTAACGCACAACAACATTGAAACAGTGCTCGCACTGAAATCTCCTCGAGTCATGACGACCGTTGCCAGAGCTATCACCTAGTAAGCAGACCTCCAAGCAGATGCCCTGAAAACAGAAACAGATAAGATTGCTATTTTGTTGTCAATCTACTGTTTTACTTGTCTCTCCCCCTAGGCTACTTGTTTATTAAAAAAAAAAAACGTGTTGTCACTAATTGCGATACCGCTGTATGTTGTTTAAATAAGCGCCGTTTAAGTACAGTTTTTGGTCAAATGGTGTCCAGATTACATGTTTCTATGGAATCGTACTCAGCTTCAGTGCAAGTTTACTTTAAGTGTAAAATTGTGAGTGCCTTCTCATACGCTATAAAAGACTGTGTATGAGCAGGCATACACAGACAAGAGTATGCTTGGAATCTCGAGGTTTCCTTAGTGACAGGAGACCTCTTGAGTTTGCTCTTGAGGTCTACTGTCACAAGGATACCTCGAGATTCAAGCATACTCTTGTTGTGTATGCCTGTTTATACACAATCCTCTATAAGTTACATAGATCACAAGCCAGGAATAATCCTAAAATTACATTATGTGTGGTTCATAGCTCAGTGATTGTGCTATGTACGGTAACTGAATAGTGTAGGTTGTACTTGGATACAGAGGCCAGACCAGTAAGTAAGGAAATACTTGCAAGGTATTAGTCATATAAAATGATTCATGCTTAGATACTTCAGCATAGACATGAGCAAGTTAGTGATTATAGAACATGGGAACTGGATAGTCTTAGCAAGGTGCTTAGATACTTGAACTGATGAATAGCTTGTTATAGTTTGATTGATTTGGCCTTTCTCTGTATCCCACCATAGGAAGGATGCTTGGACATATAGGTTGTGACCCCCCCGGTGGGATAAGAGTGCCGGAGAAGGAGGAGGAGGTGTAAGGGGAGGATGGAGGGTGAGTGTGACTCGTTCTAATCATAGACCTGGTACTCTCAAATGGGGAAGGAGAAAAGATCTCAGATTTAGAAGTGGGTAGCCATCTGGGAACAAGTGACTACCAAACAGTGTGGTTCACAATAAACACAGTCACAGAGTCAAGCCATACAAAAACAAGAGTATTGGACTTTAGGAAGGCTGACTTTGGGAAAATGAGAGAGTGCTTCAGAAAAGCACTAGCAAACGGGAAAGAAGGAGGGGTGGAGGAATAATGGGGAATAATTAAAACAGCCATCGCAGAGGCAACAAGCCTTTGTGTGAAACAGATCGACAAAACAAAATGAAGGAAAAAAAACACTATGGTTCTCAAAAGAGGTGGCAGAGACAGTTAAGGAGAAAAAGATAGCATTCAGGAAATATAAGGGAACACAGAAGGAGCAGGACAGAGAACCTTATCAGTTAAAGCAGAAGGAGGAATGGAAGGTAGTCAGAATAGCAAAGGCACAAACTGAGGAAAAGATAACCAACTCTGTTAAGAAGGGGGATAAAACCTTTTATAGGTATATTAGGGATTGAAGAAAGACCAAGGGAGGAAAACAGAGACTTAATAAAGGGGAGGGAATGTGGACAGAGGGTGACAGTGAAAAAGCAGGGATACTGAACAAATATTTTTGCTCAGTTTTCACAGTGGAAGAGGAGGGGGAGGTGCCTAAACCAAACAAGAGAGAAACTCTGAATAGGGGGGGGTTGATACCAGTCTATTCACAGAAGAAAGGGTTTTGAAAGAACTCTTGAAACTGAGGGTGGACAAAGCAATGGGGCCTGATGGGATTCACCCAAGAATTCTAAAATAACTGAGGGTACAACTAGTAATACTACTGACTACTCTCTTTAACAAATCATGGGAGGATGGGGTGGTACCTGAGGACTGGAGGAGGGCAAATGTGATTCCACTTCACAAAAGTGGGAGCAGGGCAGCGGCAGGAAACTATGGACCAGTTAGTTTGACTTCAGTGGTAGGGAAAATGATGGAATCACTTCTGAAGGAAAGAATTGTTAAGTACTTAGAGGCCAGTGAGGCACAGGACCCAAGGCAGCATGGTTTCACAGCAGGAAGGTCATGTCAGATGAACCTAATAGATTTATTTGACTGGGTAACCAAAGTAGTAGACCAGAGAGGGGCTGTGGATATGGCTTACCTAGATTTTAGCAAGACATTTGACACAGTCTCACACAAAAGATTAATACACAAGTTAGCCAGCCTTGGAGTGGGTCTCAAGGTGGTAGCCTGGATAAAAAACTGGCTGGACAACAGGATGCAAAGGGTAATAGTAAACAGTCCACAGTGAAGAAAGGAGGGTAACTAGTGGGGCACCGCAGGGTTCGGTACTGGGACTAGTCCTCTTTAATGTCTTTATAAGTGACATTGGAGAACACCTGGAAGGAAATGTATGTCTCTTTGCAGATGACACAAAGATCTGCAACAGGGTTGATACACAAGATGGGGTGGAAAGGGTGAAAAGGGACTTGGCAAGGTTGGAGGAATGGTCAAATATGTGGCAGCTCAGATTCAGTGCAAAGAAGTGCAAGGTAATGCATCTGGGAAACAAAAACCCAGGGGAAGAGTACACAATTGAGGGTGAGTTAATAGCATCAACAAAAATCGAACGATACCTAGGAGTAATTATATCAGATGACCTAAAGGTGGGCAAGCAATGTGAGAAGGCAGTAAGGAGGGCTGGGGGGATACTGGGATGCACAGGGAGAGGCATCAACAGTAGAAAACAGGAAGTTGTTATCCCTCTGTACAGGCAGTTAGTGAGACTCCATCTTGAGTACTGTGTGCAATTCTGGAGACCCTATCTCCACAAAGACATAGACAGAGTGGAGGCCGTTCAGAGGAGGACAATCAAAATGGTGCAGGGTCTGCACCAGAAGACATACGAGGAGAGACATAAGCAACTTAATATGTATACCCCTGAGGAAAGGAGGGAGAGGGGGGACATGATAGAAACTTTCAAGTATCTCTAGGGAATTAACAAAGTGTAAGAGGGTAGCATCTTTCAGAAGAAGAGATGTGCAAGAAGAAGGGGGTACAATCTGAAGATGGGGGGCGGCTCAGAGGTAATGCTAGAAAGTATTTTATCACAGAGAGGGTTGTGGATGTATGGATCAGCTTTTCTGAGGAGGCTGTGGAGTCAGGAACAGTGTGAGAATTCAAGAATGCATGTGACAGGCATAAGGCAATTCTAGTGGGGGGTAGGAGGAAGTAAGCTGTTGATTAACTAGAATCTGCAGCTTATTCATCAGGTAGGGAAATGGGCAGACTAGATGAGCCAAACAGTCCTTATATGTCATCAAATTCTCTGTTTCTATGTTTCTAAGCAGAGAAGAGGTTGCCTGCTGGTTAAGTAGGATGTGGGGGCGGGAGCTCTTCCCTACATAACTACAAGCATGCACCTTTCAATTATGTGTTGTTCATAGCCTGGTGCTTGTGCTACATACTGTAACTGAATAGTATAGGTTGTACTTGGGCACAGAGGTCAGACCAGTAAGTAGGAAATGCTTGCAGGTATTAGTCATATAAAATGATTTGTGCTAGATACTTCAGCATAGACATGAGCAAGTTAGTGATTATAGTACATGTGAACTGGATAGTCTTTGCAAGGTGCTTAGATACTTGAACTGATGAGTAGCTTGTTATAGTTTGATTGTTTTGGCCTTTTTCTGTATCCCACTGTAGGAAAGATGCTTGGACATGTAGGCTGAGACCCCCAAAAAGAATAATGATATTGTATGATTATCTCCTCCAACTCCGGAGAGTGTGGCCAGCAGCATACAGGGGAGGGAAAAACCCCCTTGGGGGGAAACTTCTGAGGACCAGTAGCTACTGACCTGCCCGTCCTTCTGGGCATACTAAATGAGAATAATTCTAAAGTAATGATTTAAAGTTATCAGCTAATCTGAAACCCAAATTGTAGATGCTGATCCAGTGAAACGAGAAGCTGAATAAAAGAACTGATATTGAATATCGAGTGAAGATGGCATCACATCCTTCTGGTGAACTCCTAGTCCAAGAAATCCATGTCTGGCAGAATCTGATACTAGACTGAATCCATGATCAAGCAAATAATTTGAAACTCAAAAGTTGCATTGGTGAAGCACTCCAAAAGGCGAGGAAGTCTTCTCTGAGGAATTAGGAACCAAATGGTTAAGACTCCAAGTCTAGAATATGAGGAATTGGTTCTTTCCACTTGGCAAGCTTGCAGAAGAAGGCCTTAGCAATGAAGCACGGAGCTAAGTGCAGGCTGCGTGATTTAGAGAGGGCAGAGCAGTAGGAGCTTCGGTCGAGTGGTTGGCAGATAAGGTGAGTTGGCAATAGAACTGAATGCGACTGGGTAGACATAAGTTAGATGGACTTCCAGGCCTCTAGGGTGAAGCAAGTCATAGAATTAGCGAGATAGTCTTTAATGAACCTTTAGGACCTGTAGAAGTGAAGCAGGCAAGTATGAGCATAATGAAAATGCATGGATTACACATGGGTCAGCAGTAGTTGTAGTAAGTTGAACCTGCATGATGCAGATGTACAGTGGCATGAAAAGTATTTGCCCCTTCCTGATTTTCTCTATTATTGCATATTTGTCACACTGGATGTTTTCAGGTCTTTAGACAAAATATAATATTAGATAAAGGAACCTGAGTGAACAAATAACACTTTTTTTTCACTTATTTCATTTATTTAATGAAAAAGTTAACCAACACCAACTGGCACTGTGTGAAAAGTAATTGCCCCTAGTTAAATCAACCCAATTAAAGGGATAATTAGAGTCAGCTGATTGAACACAGCCAGGCTTGATTACAGCCAGCCCTGTTCAATATATAAACCTCACTTATTTTGGCCCTTACCATCAGAGTCACGTTGCCAGCACAAAGATTCAACAAGCACATTATGCCATGATCACAGGAAGTTCCTGAAAAGATCAGAAAAAAATTTGTTGCCCTCTATTAGTCTGGAAGGGTTACAAAGCTATTTCTAAGGCTCTGGGACTCCATCGAACCACAGTGAGAGCCATAATCTCCAAATGGAGAACACTTGGAACAGTAGTGAACCTTCCCAGGAGTGGGCGGCCTGCCAAAATTACTCCAAGGGCACAGTGTAAAATCATCCAAGAAGTCTCAAAGGATCCTAAAACAACATCCAAAGAACTGCAGGCTTCTCTTGCCTCAGCCAAGGTCAGTGTTCATGACTCCACAATCAGAAAGAGACTGGGCAAAAATGGGCTTCATGTGAGAGCAGCAAGGCGGAAACCACTGCTAACCAAGAAGAACATAAATGCTTGTCTCTCATTTGCCAAAAGCACCTGGATGATCCACAAGCCTTTTGGGAAAATGTTCTATGGACAGATGAGTCCAAAGTGGAACTTTTGGACAACATGGATCCCATAATGTCTCGCGTAAAGCAAACACAGCATTCCACAGTAAGAACACCATACCAACAGTCAAACATGGTGGTGGTAGTGTGATGGTGTGGGGATGCTTTTGCTGCCTAGGACCTGGATGACCTGCCATAATTAAAGGAACCATGAATTCTGCTCTGTCCAGAAAATTCTTAAGGAGAATGTCCAGTCATCCTTCCGTCAGCTGAAGCTGAAGAGTTAGGTCATGCAGCAAGACAATGATCCAAAACACAAAAGCAAGTCCACATCAGAATGGCTAAAAAAGTAAAATTAAAGTTTTGGAGTGGCCTAGTCAAAGTCCACACTTAAACCCAATAGAGATGCTGTGGCAGGACCTGAAACGAGCAGTTCATGCTCGAAAACCTACCAAATGTTACTGAATTAAAGCAGTTCTGCGAGGAAGAGTGGGTTAAAATTCCTCCACAGTGATGTGAAAGAATGATATTGAATTATAGGAAGTGTTTGGTTGTAGTCATTGCAGCTAAATGTGGCATAACCAGTTATTAAGTGTAAGGGGGCAATTACTTTTTCACACAGTGCCAGTTGGTGTTGGTTAACTTTTTTTCATTAAATAAGTGAAATTAAAAAAAAAAAACAAGTGTTATTTGTTCACTCAGGTTCCCTTTATCTAATATTACATTTTCTCTAAAGACCTGAAAACATCCAGTGTGACAAATATGCAATAATAGAGAAAATCAGGAAGGGGGCAAATACTTTTTCACGCCACTGTACTAGTAGAAGAGTAGTGTTAAATAGACTTAGAATGGTGTACAGCAGAGAGTATTGAGGGAATATACATAAGCATATAAATTGAAGAGTTTTCATTTGGTAAGCAATATGGTTCTACTGAGCGATGTATATACACACTTTCAGGGAGGTCAGAGTGGTACATCAGCTGGAATTAGACTCCTAAGACTAGTGACGGGTCTTGCATTGAAGTGCTTACAAGTCAAAAATAATGATAAATGATGTAGATGCCCAAGTCTGATGAAGTATTGTCATACAGGATCCCAGAAGCCTTAGAGCATTGGAGTGGAGTGATATCAAGGTGTAAATCATGAGAGAAAGTCTTCCAGATAGGCTCAACTACTGTAAGTGTCCTGGCAGGAGTGTAGTAGTAATAAATCCATATGAACTGAAGCAGCAAGGCAGAAGCATCCAAAGGAATAGATGACAAATGGTGAAACAAATCCAGATGTGAGTCCTGAGTAGAAAGAAGCTCCTAAGGCTGGCAGACATGGCGGGCAGGCAGGCGTAGAGTAGAATATGCAAACCTCCAGGCCCTAATGCTGGGCGAGGCAGGTATGGAATAGAAGTAATTGAACCCCTAGGCCAGGATGAGCAAAGCAGGTCATGTAAGCAGGCAAGAGAATGCATTAGAAATGTAAGGTCAAAGACCTCCAGGCCCGTAGGAGCGCAGGTCATTCAAAGTGCATTGCGGTGACACCTCCGGCCTGGTGGGGTGAAGCAGGTTGTAGAGCAGTGGTAGAGAGTAATAGTAATTGTCAAACCTGCATGCAATGCAGAAGTAGTAGTGCGGAGTAAGAATAGATTGTATATGGTACTGCAATGGTAGCATATCCAGAGTCAATTCATATGGAGTAATAATATATTCTAAGGCAGACTTATGAGAGCAGTAGAATGGTGCTGTAGATTGTCGTATCCTGATGATCGAGAATGGTAAAGAATGCAGTGAAGAGACCTGGGCAAATAAGTTGGCAACTTGACTAGAGGTAATAAGCATCTGGAAACTGTAGTAGTTCTATGTGTTAGGTTTAAGTTATGATATGGAAGGCAGTATGGAATAGAGCTCAGCAGGGAGTTTTGATGGAGACAGTAGTAGCAGCTCTGAAAGAGTTGAAGCAGCATATCAAGAAGCATCCAAGGGAATTGAGGCAAATATCCTGAGTTGTAATTCAGAAGTAAATCCAGTGGAAGGAAGAAGCTTATCCTTGACAAGTGGAAGTAGGTGTGAGCAAGCAAGGGAAGGCTGCAGCATCCAGAACTGGAGTGGTGTAACTGACAGTGAGACATCACTGGCAGTGCATCCTACAGCAGATGAGGAATGTCTAGAAGCGGGCAGATCAATGGATGAGCGGCAAGAGACATGACTGAGCAAAATCCGCTGAAGGTGATCCAGGATGCAGCATAGAGCTGATACTTTGAGATCAGGAAGTACAAGGTAGGCAATGGTCAACAGGAAGAATCCGAAGCAAGGAAGTGGATGTATTAATATAGCGCATGGCTGGGTGCATAGCAGGAAATCCTGAGGTCAAAGGCAATGAATCAGTAGCTAGGCCCATACGTGGGATAGGATGAGTGGCTGGACCACATGTATGTCAGTCGAAGGAAGGAGTAGAGGTGGAAGCTAGGCCCTACGAAGGCTTGCAGGACCACAAACCCACATGCCAGGTAGAGAAGGAGCAGTAAATGCATGTCAGGTTAGGAGCAGTTAGTCAGGTACAGTAGAGTAAACAGTTTGTCGTAGCATGGATGAGTTTCATCGGTGCTGCAAATACCCAGTGTGTATTTTTTTTTTTGGTATGGTAACATCACTTCATTTAGTTGTGGCCATAACAACTGCATATTCTCTTCTGGAAGCAAATAAATCCCCAAACACGTGCTGTGTACAGTTCTCAAGGCACTGGGGAATGTTTTACATTGTAGTTCACTTTAAATCTGCACAGTAACTATGGGTATGAGGTTAGCAGTGATCAAACCCATAAGGGCAGCAAAGCACAAAATGAGCTGGGCATTAGTGAGTTAGTGCACAGTGTCGACAAAGGTGAACGAAGTGCAACGCGTTTCCATACAAGCCCCAAATAGGCGTCCCGAGATCCTGGTGAAGAGCTGCAGTTACTAAGCGCTGCCAAGAGTCACGCAAACTATCTGGTGATGTCACTTGCAGATAGCCCAGGTCGATATGTACAGTATAAACAAAGTTATTTATAAAAGATATTTATGCCGAGTACTTAATGGCAGTCCCAGTAAGTGCTCCTGGCCAGGCCAATGTGCCAGCAGCCTGTTGTAAATGAACACCCAGAAAGTCCTGGCATGAAGGTATGGCTGAACAGTTGTGATGGAAGCATAGGGAAGCAAGCACGGACCTAAAGCAGGAGCATCAGTATACTGGAAGGATGTAGCATGGGCTTTGATGAATAAAGTATGGTGCTCCTCAACCTACTCATGTGGAGAAGCATGCAGTTGAATTTACCATGCATCTCTGTAGATGTGCTGCCCCATGGGAGCTTGCAGGCTGTCAAATTGAATACAAGCAGAGTGCTTGTGACTTCTTAATTCTTTATAGTGTTGAGAACATTTTGTGTTTTCATTTTGCAGTAAATAATATACCACTGTATCAGTTTTTGTTGGGGGGGAGGGGAAGGTACAAATTGTACTGTGAGCTCAGCTTACTGTGCTGGGTTCTGAAGCTAGCTGCTGCCAGTTTGCAAGGGCAGTTTTGTTGTTATTTTCTTAATTATTCAAATTGCTATTAAAAAAAAGCTTATTTTTTTCTCCTGACGCTGCAGTCTTTGTTTTGGTAGCGCCTTAGGCATTTGCTGCTTGCCTGCTACCACTGCAGTCAGTGTGTTGAAATCAAGGGGTAGGAGCACCATCTTCTTTACTTTGTATTGCTGCTTCTGGCTTACGCTTGTTCCTGTACCTGTAGTCAGCTGTGCTGTTGCTCTTAAAACACCTATATAAAAGAATGTTTAAGTCCTTTTGTCTTGCCACTGACATTGTCTGTACTCTAGGATAGCAAGAGGCAGGAGCACCATGCAGCCTAACTGCCTGAGTTTCTGACTGCTGTTGAACAGTAAAAGTTACAAACATCCATCTGAAATAAATTGTTGAAGTCTTTGGACCCGATTCTCAAGCGCTGCACCAAGATGCAAGGTCGTGCGCCAAGCAACAGGATGCAAGCAGCATGCTGCGCAAAGGCAGAAACAGGCGCGGATTCTAAGCGCACCATGCTAGATACAAAGACCTACTGTGTCAAGCACCCCATGCGCCAACACAGCGCCAGAAGGCAGCTAAGCGCCATGATGCTGAGTGCGTTGCAACAGGGGTAAGACATGCAGGGCGCAGAAATACAATTCACAAAGGTGCACCAAAGAGCAGATTTCAAACACCTGCTATGCCACACAGAGCTGATCTAAGGGACTTAGAAAAGGAAGAAGAGAGCAGGGTAGTGATACAGGACTCAGACACATGACTGCAGCAGGACAGAGACAGATGACTGCCAGGAAGATGTTAGCACCACAGGCCCTACTGGGCATACAGCTGGCCATGCATTGCCATAAGCGTGCCCGCAGGCTGCAAAACAGGTGGTGCTGCACAGCAGGTGCATAGACAGCAGCAACCCAGACACGGAGGAATGCCAAGCATGTGTACTGGCACGTACCACCACACAGACCTGACTGAGGAGCAGTGCATCGCCACGATATCGACTTGGCAAGGCAGACATAGCAGAGCTATGCCAGAAACTTGATGCCGACCTGAGAAGCAGGACCCGGGGAGGCCATGCCATACCAATAGAGCTGAAGGCATGTGCAGCCCTATGGGTAATGGTCACTGGTGGATTCCAGACACCAAGTGGTGACACCATGGGCATCTCACAGCCCTCCGTATCATGGTGCCTGAGGGCAGTCATGGATACCCTCATACACAGGTCACACCAATACATCCACCTACCTCAGATGCCCAGGAGCAACTGGCAATCAAGCTAGGATTCTACAGCACAGCAGGATTCTCATCTGTGCTTGGTGCAGTAGACTGCACACATATCACCATAAGGGCATCACTGGATGAACCAGAGACCTATGTCAACCGGAAGGGCTTCCATTCCATGAATGTACAGGTCATCTGTGACATCAGGTGCAAGATCCTTGATGTTGTGGCACAGTATCCAGGATCCACACATGATGTGTACATCTACAGGAACTGTGGAGTGTATGAGGCTTTCCAGAGTGGGACACTCACAGACAACTGGCTGATTGGTAAGGCACACACAGACACACGCAGCATGGGTGGGCATGGGACGTATGTGGACACAACACTAACCTACACTTCCCATCCCACAGGTTACAGCAGATAACCACAACAGCCCTGGCTAATGACACTGGTGAGGCATCCACAGAGTGTGGCAGGGCAATGGTACAATGATGCCCACACAACACGCAGTGTGATAGAGTGCACATTTGGCATTCTCAAAATGAGGTTCTGGTGCCTTTGACAGATTGGGGGTGCACTACAGTATACACTAGTGATGGCATGTAAACTGTTCATAGCATGTTATGTGCTGCACAACATAACACTGGAACATGGCTCACCACTGGCAGAGGATGAGGAGGCACCCTGCGAGGATGGTGACACTGTGGGAGAGGAGGAGGAGGAGGCAGGGGGGCCTGCCTATGACTGGCGACAGCAAGGCCTGGCACAACACACACTAGCTGGACAACAAATGCAAGCGCAGCTCATTGTGTCACACTTTGGATGAGCACACAACATGCGCAGTGTGCACGGCCACCAGGTGCGTCAACACTACCATGCTGTGCGCTGGCTATGGACCACAGCCTCAAGACCTTGGGAAGACCACATGCATGCAGCAATGGCACACATAACAGGCACACTGGGCAGCAGTGCCATGGCATTGTGAGGAACAACACTGCAGAGCCAGGAACCCAGGGATCACTGTGGAGAGCACACACTGCAGGTGGACTGGAACAGCTGTGGCGAGATGGAGGTGTTTCCACCTGGGCCACCACACAGGAAGTGGCAGCACAGTTGACACAGATGTGCCCATTGCCTGTGTACTGCCCCAGATGGTGCAATGCACAGTGACATGGACAGCAGCATGAGTGGCCGGGCGTTCATTGCTAGCAGGGGCGACGTGCACTAGCAGTGTAATGTAGGGATGGAGGGATGTGTGGGGTCCCATGCACAGCAGCCACAGTGCTAGGCAGCATAGACTGCACGTGACGGGAATGGAACCACTGTCATGTGGCATGCTGTACACTGGTGCTGGTATCAACATGCAATGTCAGTGCGAATCTGGCACCAGAGGTAGGCACAATGGGGATATGGAGGACAGTGTGGGTGGGAGGCTGCACACACCATGCAGCACAGCCACAGGTGTTGTACATGGGTGGGTGCAGTGCACCCGAGGCTGCAGGACATGGTTGTGTCATGGCACACCAGGGCATGCCCTGAGGACTGGCACAGTGCTGCTGGGCATGCCCCTCCAAGCACAGCCAGGGTACCCTGCACAGGCACAGTGTAAGACAGGGAGGATGGCAACCAATGCAGCACAGGTTACGCTGTGCATCAACAATGGGAAGATGCATGTTGCACAGTGCGGCAGCCACAGTAGCATATCGTGCAGTTATCCTCGCAGTGCTGATGCGTTCGCGTGCTGCATGCTGACACATTTATTTATTTTATTCTTATTGTTTATTGAAAATGTTTCACCAGGAAAGGCACACAGAACAAAAAGATGCTCGTCTCACGGTGCGACCTGGGGGGGTACATGGGAGGATGGTATACATACAACAGTCAATAGATTGAGCTTGGAATGGAGCAATACAACAATTGTTACCTAATTGAGTGAGATTACTTACAAACTTCTTACATGAGGAGTACAGTACATAACATGAGCCTCAAGGAAAGTGGCATACATAATTGAATATGCATCTAGGACTATATGTGATTAAATAAGTGCCAGTAACAGAGATTTAACTGAAGCAAGAAGCACCAAGTTGGCAGTGGGAAATGGAAGTAGGAGACTGGGGTAAAGGAGAGGTGGGGGCTGTAAAGTAAACACTAGGGTATTTAGGGAGGAGGAGGTTAATTTGGGGAAGGGTGGGGAATGAGACAGTAAGTGCATTGGTTGTATAGGGCAATGTAGAAGCCAGACAATTAGGTGAAGGCCGAGCCGCTGGTTGGGCATGTAAGAAGGAGGGATCAGGGGGTGAATGCTCGTAGCACTCGTCACAGTGTGTGACTGGCGGGGAAAGCAGGAACACATGGAGCTGAGCCACCGCATGCAGGGCTTCAGTAGCACATGCTAGGGCACACAGGACAGTGTAGCACAGGACACAGCACCAGATACACTGCAGAGGAAGGCTAGGGAGTAAAGCAGTCACAAGGGCAAACAGCAGGTGGCAGTCCCAGTTACAATGGCATGCTGAAGCAGGGTGCCTAACTTCACCGATGATGAGACAGTGCTTCTCATCAGCCTGGCTGAGCAGTGGAGCAGGGTGCTGTTCCCACAGGGGGCACCACAGTCCAGCCCTGCAGACAGGGAGAGGGCGTGGTCCACCATAGGCAGCAGGTTCCAGGCAGTGTCTGGAATCAGGAGGACCATGCGGCAGGTCAGACACCGAGTGGAATGACCTGGCCTGCAGGAAGGGCAGCTCCTTGCCCACCTGA
The DNA here is from genome assembly GCA_016271365.2 of Neoceratodus forsteri. NCBI lineage: Eukaryota > Metazoa > Chordata > Ceratodontiformes > Ceratodontidae > Neoceratodus > Neoceratodus forsteri. Next base: position 756,480,635 of record CM057455.1, on the reverse strand, counting down.
GGAGGATGGCATGAGAGGAGATACCAGATGTGTGAAGAATGGCCACTGAAAGGTACGTGTCACCAGTAACATAGTCTGACACACAGCACACTACAGTGACCTTGACTGCACAGATGTGTACTGATGATGTCACATACCATTATGTCCTCACAGGAGAGGGCAGTGACACCAAGGCCAGGGCAGGCCCAGGGAACCCGGACTGGATAAACATGGTAGAGAACCCCACAGACAGCAGCATCGCCAAGGTAGGTGTGCAGCAGTCATGACATGTATGCAGCTGTGTAGGCTACTGTGTAGGGACCAGCAGGCAGGGGGATACATACACACACACACACACACACACACACACACACACACACACACACACTGGCCATGGCTGGTGGATGCTGGTAGGGCCCATGCACCATGGACACATGTGTGGGTGTGTGCCTCACACATGATCAGTGCATATCACAGCCCATGCAACACATGACATGGCATGGTGGTGGCCTGCCAGGCTTGCATTGGTGGTTTGGGCAACACGCAGTGAGGCAGTGCATGGGCGTGTGGTGCACTCACAGGCTGTCACATTGTTTTCCAGATGTCGATGGTGGTGTGAGGAGTGAACAACAGGGCTGGGATGCATGGTGGTGTTCCCTGGAGTGGGTGATACAATGTCTGAAGTGGAGCGACACACAGGCATACACAGCCAGAACCTGGATGATGGCCCAGGGCAGGCAACAGGTGGCACCAAAGCAGGGTGCAAAGGACACAACAGATAAGGAGGATGTGGAAGAAGATGTCCCGGGTGACCTATAGGAGCATCGCCAGCATGCAGGGCCAGGCAACAGTGCTGTGGGACTGCCTGCGGCGGGTGACATGGCTGACATGGCAACAAGTGGGGACACCCGTGGCACAGCTGGCCGGGTGGGTGCTAATCAGACTGGGGATGGGGACGCCCCCATGCATGGTGGTGGTGATGCAACCCCTGAACATGGTCCAGGGCAGCCTGGGAGTGCAAGGGACATGTTGCCAGACAGGGACGCGAGGAGTGCTGATGACATGCAGCCCCAGCCATGCAACCTCTGTGACTTTGCCCAGGGGCCCAGCGTGCACATCAGGCCCATGGCAAGGCTGCTGTCCGACCTCCATGATGCAGTGCAAGCCCTGCTGGACTACTTGGACCAGATTGGTGGACACTGAGTGGCGGGCATGTGAGTGCAACATTGCCCTGGCCCCACTCATGCAATTGGGGACATGCCATGGACAGGGCCCATTGGGTGGTATGGACACAGGTCACTGGGACATCAGAACTGGTAACTGTACATGCAATGCAGTTAACTGCATCACCATTGTAAGACTATTGCTGTGTGTGGAGCTATGCCCATTGCATTGTGTACCTCTTGGATCACCTTAACTTTGATGATGTGTGTTGCTTATGTGTTCCTAATACATTGTTGTTCCATGTGCAAGCTGTGTCTGTGTGTCAATCTGTACTGTGCATGCTCATCACCTGTCTATGCTGTGTACTGGTCGGTGCCAGCCAATGTGTGGGTACCAGCCCACAGGGCCTACGCAGGGCACCATGTGGACAACAGAGACCTCTGTCCAGCAAAATGTGGACTGCACCACATTGTGCCACAGGTATTGTTGACGCGACACACTGGGCACAGTGTTAGGACACTGAATCCCTGTGGGCCTGTGCCACCCAGTGTTGGGGTCCTCTTAGTTTCATAGTGGCATGCCACAGTGGTTAAGCCAAACCACCAGTCGACAAGGTGGGACCCTGTGGTTTGGGCCTGCATGTGTCATGCATGTGCCAGTACCAGATGTGTGGGGCCAGGTGGTGTGTGATGGTATGTGGCATACCACAGGGCCCACCCAGTGAACTGTTGTGCACAGTTCTGTATGGCTGCTGTGGTGACATGCCCCACAGTGGGTACTGTGTGTGAGTGTTGGTGCTGGGTGGTTTGTGGAGCCCCTTGTGTGGTGGGGAGGCAACAATCCTGCAGAGACCATGCACCTAGGTGTGGGGGCATGCATGGCAACATGGACAGGTATGGTGCCGTGTGTGCCAGGGGCCACACCTGTGCTGGTGCTCCCCGCCATGGTGTGTGTAACCACTGCTCCCACTGGTCACATGGGGAGGCTTGTCTGGTTGGCGGTGGTTGGTGGTGGATGGATGTGGGTGTGCAGTATGAGTGGTCTGTGGCATGCCATGGTGTACACACCCAGGTGCATGCGACTGGTCCCAGGGCTGGCTTTGGGGGCTGTGCAGGTGTCCAGAATGTGCCATCTGGGATGGCGGTGTGCTTATCGCTAGTGTGTGTGGGGTGCCACTGTCTGGGGATGCAGGCTTGTGTGCATGTCCCATGCTGCAGTGCCATGGTGGGGTGTGCCATGGCCATGGGCACTGTACAGAGGATATGGGGTACATGTGCATGTAGCACAGGTACACATGGCACATGCACCTGCACATCCATGTGTGGTGTGTGTTGTATTGGAGTCCCTGCCAATGGTCTGGTGTGTGCACTGGACCATTGCATTGTGGTTGCCAGCATCGGTGGTTGCCCCTACCAATGTGCATGCCTGGCAGGCTGCGTGCATCCCACTGGTGTGCGTGTGCTGGCCTCCCCCTCTAGCCTACGGTGTCCGGTGGCTCACTCCATGTAGTGCATGGTGGCTGTACCACTGTGATGCTACTCTGTGTAGCATCCAGTAGTGTGGCATGCTCTGTCTGCATCTCCACCACAGGTGGCACTGGGTATCTGTTGTGCTGCAGCGGTCCCTGACATACTGCAGCTGTTGTCCCCCCTACCTCTGGTCCTGCTACCAGCTGCTGCCATCTGTGCAACAGGTGCTGCTGCTGGTGCTCCTTGCCTGGCCATCCATCCTTCACAGGCCATTCTACCTGACTCAGGGTGGGCCCTCTCATGGCCTCGGGATCAGGCTGTCATGTGTTGTCCCAGCCTCTGTGCTGCACTGGGTGTTGGGATGGCCATGATGTTGGCAACCACTGTACTGTTCTGTGTCTGTCCAGACTGCTCCATGTCACTGACAGGTGGGTGGATGTCCATCCCCCTGTGCTCGTCATGTTGCAGTACCCCTTTGTGCCTGTGCACACCCTCAGCTGTGTTACTGGGTGTTTCACTATGGTTGTCTTCTGTGCCCTGTGTGGCTGTGGCCCCCTGCAGTGTGTGCCCCACTGCATCCATGGCCATCTTCCACACCAGCATCGCTGCATGGCTCCAGCCCATCCCTGATGTCTGTTGGGCCCATGTGTCTATCTTCAGAGGCAATTGCACCCAGCTGCTGTCCCCCATTGTCTGTGTGTTTTCCTGCTGTGTTGCCCACGGCCCTGTCCTCGGGCAAGGCTGTGTCAGCACTGCGTCTGGCTGTTGTCCCATAGGCATGAATGGCTGCCCTATGCCTTGTGCGCAGTCATGGTCCTGTCCCACATCCAGTATGTTGGCTGTGTTCCCATGTTGTGGTGGTCATCTACGCCATCTGTTGTGCCACCACACATTGCAGTCCGGACATACCTGTGGGACTGATGCCACACTGGCTGCCTGTTGTTGCGCGATCTTGCAATCTCCTATAGTGTAGTTGCCATTGCCATCGATGCCTCTGTCTGGGTGATATGCTGCCCAATGCTGCGTTCTATGATCATGGTCTGCCGTTCTATGGCATCCGTTTGGTGTGTGATGCACAGCCATATGTCCTGGAGTAGCCTTTTTGTCTGTGTTTGGCATGTCCTTTCCTGGATCCCATGTATGATGGCTGCATGGATATCTGCCACTGTCAGCTGCAGCTGTCCCATGTGTGCAACCATGGCAGTGGTGTGTTCCCGTATGTTGTCTTGTATCCCTGCCAGCTCATGCTGTGCTGTCTCCTGGGTGAGCAGGACATTCTGACAGTATCGTGACAGGTCTTCCCCAAGGTCATCTTCAAGTGGCAGTGGTGTTGCACCATGTTAGCCTGTCCCACCTGCACCTCCATGGTCCAGTGTGGCAGTGCTGTGTGCCTGGCCATCGTGGCCTACAGTGGTGGGTGCATTGTTCACCTGTCCCACCACAGGGACATCCCCTCTGTCCCCCTGCTGCTATATGTTCACCATGGTCTGGTGCTAGTCACAGGTGTGCTTTTCCCAATGGTGCAGCTCCTGTTGGACAGCATGGCATTGCTGTTGGTGTCACATCCCTGTTGGTCATCTGCCTCACTATCTGTCACCCTCCTGTGGGCCTGGTTCACTGTGCTGTCACTGGTGGATGTCTGCTGTTGTTCCTCATCACTGCTGCTGTGACTGCTGTGGTCCAACGCTTCACTGTCACTGTGGGTCACAGCATGGCATTGTGGTGGTGTTGCCTGCCTGGCTGTGGCATGTTGTCTGGTCACTGTGGTCCGGGCACCTGCTGGGTATACAGACAGATGTGCACAGTGCATTACCTCAGGTGCCCACATGCTGGTATGTGTCCAGTGCCACAGTGCATGTCCAGTGGAGGGGTCACCTCCTGCATCTCCTGCTTCTGCATGGTGGCCCAGGCCACACTGTGTCCCTCTGTGCCTGACCCCTGGGTCCCGGTCCACTGTGGGTCCCTGGTGCCCCTGTGATGCATCGGCCTCACTGGTGGTGCCAGATTGGCTGTCTGCACAGTGGTGGCACCCGACACATGCATGCCCAGTGCTTACCTTGTCCATGTTGTTGCTGATACAGGTCTGGCTCAGTGTCACCCTGTATGCTGTGCATGCTGATCTGTGCCACACATTCCTTATGTCTGAGGTCACGGGTTCTGTGGGTCCTCCTCATCTTGCCAGTATGTAGTGCCTGCTGTGGGCTGCCTTCCTTGGTATGGTGCTTGATGTCACAATGCCACTTCTACAGCTCCCTTACACTGCACTTGCTGGGTGCCACTGCATTCACTAGTCTGGCTACCACATCCCATGCCTCCTGCTGCTGTGTCTGTACATTCTGGTCCCCTCTGGGACAGTAGCAGGTCTGCCTGTTGAGGTTACACACAGGTCAGGGCCTTGCACCATTGCCTATCATGCTGTTGTGCTCTTGACACTTTTGTCATACCTACCTGGGCCTCTACTGCATCCAGGAGGATGTCTGTCTCCTGGCCTGTGAAGTTCTTTTTTCTGGAGTGCCCAGTCTTCTTCCTCTATGTCCCTGGTGTTGGCTGCCCCCTGTCTTCTTGCTGCATCCTCTGTGGTTTGGCCATTCCTCTGCCCCTTGTGTCTGGAAGCTGCCTGCACCTTGCGTTTCACCTACGGTATTTATTTGACATACTGTGCATTCTTATGCCATGTGCACTGCATCTGGTGCATGATGCATTCCTTACAGAATAGGGTGCAATATCAATGATGCAGGGGGCTTTGGCACATGGTGCGTCCGACGCACCTTGCGCCACTCTAAAGTCATCTTTGTGAATTGGGCCCTTTGTCTCCAGATGCCACAGATGTTATCTGTGCCCTAAGGTGGTAGGGTCCGAGGGGGAACCTTTGCTGCCAGTGCCCAGTATTAGGTTTATAACTGTTAAGTAAAAATTTACAAACAACAATCTAAAATAAATTGTTGAAGTCTTTTTGTCTCCAGATGCCACAGACGTTATCTGTGCCCTAGGTTAGGCAGGGGCCAGGGGGCATCCTTGCTGACAGTGCCAAGTACAGTGGAGCCCGCTATGCACACCGGATATTGATTTTTGTGCACTTAAGCTGGCTGCATTTAACCGAGAATACATTTCAGACTTTGTGGCTTTTAAAAGCACTTTATTTAATACGTACTGCATACAATGCATATTCCAGTAGTGCTAATGCTCACTGACATTACTCCTTAACACTGACAAACAACAGTAAATGTAAACAAAAAGACTTTCTTAATTTAGCACATCACAGCATAGTACTGTATTTAATAAGTTTGACTTAACACCGTGGCTTTGAAAAACGTAACCTTACAGTTCGGCTTACTTGCCTTACTCGTCAAATGCCAGAAGCAATTTAAAAAAAATCATAACCTTACAGTACGGCTTACTCATCAAACACTAGAAGAAATATTATCACTTAAGATCCCACTGTGTGAACAGATTTGTCTGTGGCTGTGTATTCCATAAAATCCATTGCAGTCATACTGGCAGGTAAAACATGAATCGGCGGCATGTCTCTGGTGTCCGCTTGGGTTCCTGGTTCCTCAGATGGACTCGTGAAGTCAGCCCACCTTGCAATAGCATAACCTTACAGTACGGTGTACTTGGCTTACTCATCAAACACCAGAAGAAATATTATCACTTAAGATCCCACTGTGTGAACAGATTCGTTTATGGCTGTGTATTCCATAAAATCCATTGCAGTTATACCGGCAGGTAAAACATGAATCGGCGGCATGTCTCTGGTGTCCGCTTCTGGGTTCCTGGTTCCCTCAGAAGGACTCGGTAAAGTCAGCCCCACCTTGCAATAGCAGCCCAGTCCAGCATTTGAATAGTATCAATTATTGTTAATTTTTTGCCATTTCATCAATGGTTTTTAATTAAGGTGGATTTTCGATTAAAATGTTTCTATATGTTTTACAGAAATGTGCATTTACAAGTGGGATGGACTTAAAATCAATAGAGAATATGGAAAAAAAACTGTGCACTTAACCAAAATGTGTACTTATGCAGTGTGCACTTGACAGGTTAATTTAACATTGCAAAGATAGGGAAAAAATCGGGATATTGAAAAAGCGTGCATTTAACCGGGATGTGCACTTATCCGATGTGCACTAAAGTGGGCTGCACTGTATTAGCTTTGTGACCATTGAGTAGAGTTGGGTGAAAATTGCAGACTCCAATTCCATGAAACATTCATGGAATTCTACAATTTTAGTGGAATTCTGCAAGATGTCTGCTTTTGGTGAAACTTGCACTTTCCATGGAATTCTTGCCTGATCTGCTAAATAATTAGATTTACTGCAAAAAAATATTTAATGAACTGTGGGAAGTAATTATTAAAGAAACAATGCTGTACACAAGTATAATTCATAGAGATATATTCCACAAGCGTTTTAGTCAGGTGATTCCATTAATTAAGGTGGGAATTGAATGGGCAAAGTGCTGTTTCTTATAGTTCCACTCTCTTTCTTTAGTGATACTGTCTCTCTTGTCCAAAGTACAACTTTAATTGGTACATTTCAGATTAATTCTGAACTGTAATTTACTTTAATTTCATCAAACATTCATGGTATGTCCAAAATGTTTGCCATTTGCTAACATTTTCTGTAGAACACTCCCAAAAATTCCTCGAGCAATGCTTTCATCATATTTACGGCTGCAGTGGGTGGAGCCTGCAGATGTTTTGCATGTACAAAAGAAGTGATGTCATGTTTTCTGTCTGTGGAACTGACTGAAGGTGTAAATAGTCTCCTCCGCCTTACCCTCCTCCTCCAAGAAATGTTTTCCGCCCTCAAATAAATACGCCTTCATGTTAGTCAATGGTTGCAGTGCACTATTTTCTTTCTTAAGTGGGAGGTACAAGAACTGGAACCTGAGTAGTGGGAGGCAGCATTAATTTTTTGGGGTAGTAAGATCCACCCCCACCTCCACCCGAGATGCTCCTAAAGATCCACCCCCATCTTTTTTTTGGTTCATGTAGGAGGGGTATGAGGTGAGTCTATCATGTTGGAACAACTGACTATCAGAGCTGCCTGGGGAAGTAATTAAGAAGTGCCTGAAACTGCATCTGGGCATATCCACCCCCCACACACATATATAGACATCATGATTTTTTTTTTAACTCTAAGCATGTCAATATTTGTCTCTAACAGTGCTAGCAAGTTGGGCATAAAAATAAATAGAAAAAAAGGATCAAGCAGGTGCCTTTTCCTTTGTCAGATACATGCAGACAGAAGGTCACAAATCCTGTATGACAAGTTCATTATATGGATGTTTTCCATGTAAAACAGAAATTTTGTTGATGTCATGTCTGTAGCATTGTTTGTAGCCAGTAAACTATTATTTACATAGGTACTGTAAACAACAGGTTTTAATTCAGAAATCAAGTCTTGATAAATTTGTTTTTAGCAGTTCTGTAAGATTTATGATCTCTGATGTAAGAGTGCATAGCATAGAAATGAAAGGGTTTCTGTAACTGATTGTTGTTTGCATGAGAAGTGGGCATGATAGCGACATGCAAGAGTGAAGTATAATTGTTTCTTGGCCATTCTGGGATCTAAAGTTTAACAGGAATGTCTGAAGAGAAATAAAGTCTTATGTTTTTCTGCAGTTGAATAGGTTTAGTGCTTTGAAGTTGAAAGATATTTATATATGTAGTGTCATGGGTGCCTGAAAAGGAAGGATATACACAAAATATATACTATTCTGATGATTTATTTATTTATGTGTGAGATTTTAGTGTAGTTCTGCCTAGGTCACAGATGCATAAGCTATAAATAAAGATGAATGTATTAGTTAAAGCTTGTAGTAGCAAAATAAAGCAAGAAAAATAATATATTGTGTTGTTTTTCTTTCAATTGTTTAACTAGAAGTGGCACCCTAAGCTGAAAGCTTGTTTACAGGGTCAACCTGGGAGCATATGGAAGTTAAGTGACTTGCTCAGGGTCACCCTGTATGCAAGTGGGGGCTGTGGGATTCAAACCCAGATCTCCAGATTTGCAGCTCAGAGCCTTAAACCACTGTGTTATACTGCCTCCCTAGTTATGGCAGTCACCTGTTTTATGGTTCATGATGTTGGTGTAGTAAGCATAAGCTGACCAGGATCCCCAAGGAGCAGAGGTCGCAAGGGTGCTCCATAGCCCTCCCCATCCCCTGAAGCCAGTCCACATCGAGCTGGACCCTCCCCTGAGCAGCAGAGGTCACGAGGGTGCTCCATAGCCCTCCCCCAACCCACCAGAGAACCTGCAGTGAGAAGGACAAGCTGATCAGGATCCCCGAGGAGCGGAGGTCGCGAGGGTACTCCATAGCCCTTCCCCATCCCCCCGAAGCCAGTCCACGTCGAGCCGGACCCTTCCCTGAGCAGCAGAGGTCACAAGGGTGCTCCATAGCCCTTCCCCAACCCACCAGAGGGCCTGCAGTGAGAAGGACAAGGTAAACAGCATTTTGCAGAGACGGCAGAGTTCCCTTTGTGTTAAGCACTCTGGTGCCTTTTTTTAAACGCTTGGAATTCAAATTGAAAAGCACAAGAAAACTCCTACCTCCTTGCATATCAACAGTACTTTGTGAAAGCCCTGCTGTTTAAGGCAGCTGCTGATTGCTTTCTGTCATCGCAGATGGTCTAGCCTCACCAGCCCGCTGAACGCCACGATTCAGCTCCCACCACCACCCTTGGTCGGCTCTCCCTTTAACTAGGCTGATAGTGGTCACGTGGGCTGAAATTTAACCTATCAGCTAGTTTTCCATCTGCAGGTTATCTTTTCTGCCACTAGGGCAGACCTAATACTTCAGCTACCACAACTTCCTAGCTGACTGAATACACTGCTGTTCTAACAAGACACATCTTGCTGCAGGTCTTTGTTACATTACAGAGCACAGATACAGGCTGGAAAGATTCCTAGCTAACTGAATACACTGCTGTATTTAGCAAGACATACCTGTTGCAGGTCTTGTTACATTACTGTGCACAGTTACTGGCTGTACAATCCTTAGTCGCTGTTATCCTCATCAGAGTCTCCTATACTGCCACCGTCATGGCTGTTTCCTCCACCACCCCGCTGGAGCCCCCAGGTGTGGGACTAACATTCCCATCCAGGCTGGCCTCCTCCACCCCAACCCTCCTCATGGCAATCCACCAAGGGCTAAAGATTGCCCATCTAAACGTTTGCAGCATCCTTCACAACCTTGTTGAGCTTACTGCCTGGGTTGCCCACCACGGGCCAGATATCCTGGTATCACAGAACGTGCTAAAGCCACACACTACCGATGCAGTGTGCACCCTGCCAGGGTACAGCCATATCAGACGTGATCATGGGGGGAGCAAACGAGGCGGTGGGGTACTGCTCTACTATAAGGCACACTTCAATGTGACTGTCATTGATCACCCGCCTACCCCCCTTCTGACATGTGAGCTCCTGCACACTCTTCTCCTACTTAGACACACAAAAATAAATCCACCTGATCTGCTGCTACAACCCTCCTAGAGGTGGACTACCTGGACTGTCCTCACTTCTCCACAGCGTCAGTGCGAGAGTGAGCACAAATGAAATCCTTATCATAGGAGACCTCAACCTTAACTGGTTGGGCACTAACTCTAAATCTTACGAGCATGTGCTCTTGGGCCTTGCCCTGAGCCAAATTATATCCGAACCAACAAGGCCCTCCCCCAAGGGGGACAAGGGTTCACTAATTGACTGGATCCTGACCAATAGACCTGACAGGATCACATCCTCGAGTATCCTACCTGATGCCATCTCAGACCACTCTCCTATCTTCTGCACTTGGAGCACCTCTCAGGCAAAGATTCCCAGTAAAGTGACACAAATGAGGGACTACTCAAAGTTCTACTTACCAGACTTCCTCACTGACCTCGGTACAGTTGACTTGTCAGGGGTTACCGCCTCCTTGGACCCGGACCAAGCACTGGATGAATTCTTAATCATGTACATCCCGCTGCAGAACAAACATGCCCCCCTTACAAGGAGGAGGGTATGGGGCACCATCACCAAATGGCTTCACGGGGCCTATTCTCCTAATGAAACTCAGGGACAAATGCTGGGAAACCTACAAGGCCTCCCAAAGCATCAATGATCTCACTGCTTACAGGTGCCTCAGAAACTCCTGTAAAAAAGCCATCCGGGCAGCAAAAAGTGAGTTCTGCCGATCCGCCCTACTCTCCTCAGCCAGCAATCCTAGGAGCTTTTGGAAGAACATTAGAAGCACGGTTGGGGGCTCTGCAAGACCGCAAGTCAGGGACTTGCTCATTGACGGGGCTAGCTGCAATAACCTACACACAATTGCTAATACCCTCAACACTATGTTCTCAGAGCAGCTCCCCCCTCCCAGCTTACTCCCCCCAAGTCCCCAAACTCTCAACTACCCGAGCCCAAGTCCCCTATCACCCCTCGACTTGGCCCTGAGACCCGACCCTCCTTCTTCCTACAACAGGTATCTACCACACAGACCCAGAGGCTGCTTGCTAGCCTCTCCCCTCATACTGGAGCAGGGCACGACAGCCTCGAGCCAAAGCTGCTCAAGCTAGGAGCGCACCTTCTCGCCAGGCCCATAATGCATATATTCAATTCTTCTCTAACCACTGTTGTCATCCCAGATGTCTGGAAAGTGGCCAAGGTTACCCCTGTTCTTAAACAAGGAAACCCCAAAGACCCCTTGAACTCCCGACCTATAGCTATCTTGTCGGCCGCCTCCAAAATTCTGGAGAAAGTTGTGGCCTCTCAGCTAACTGAGTACCTACAGGAACACAACCTCCTCTCTCCAGCCCAACATGGGTTCAGGAAGGGACACAGCATGACTACCGCCCTCGCTGTAGTCACCTCGCAGATCAGAACTGCAACTGACCAGGGCTACCTCACTGGAGCGATCTTCGTGGATCTGTCCAAAGCCTTCGACAGGGTAGATCACTCCCTCCTTAGCTCCACTCTTCTCTCCCTTGGACTTTCAAACTCCACCCATGCCTGGTTCCTCAATTACCTTACTGGTAGGAAGCAATACACCAACTTTAACCGGACTCTCTCCAACCCCACCACCGTGCAATGTGGAGTCCCACAGGGATCTGTCCTTGGTCCGACGCTCTTCTCCCTTTTCATCAATGAGCTACCCTCTGTCACCACCCATGGGCTTACCACTCTGTATGCCAATGACCTTGTCATTCTGGACAGCGCACATGACATTGACACCATCAATTCCCGATTAAACTCCGACATCAAGTGGATCCAATCATGGCTGGTGGAACACAAGCTTACCACCAATCTTAAGAAAACCCAGGCTATGCTCTTCGGCTCCCTGAACAAAACAAAATCCAGCTCTGCCCCCCTACTAATCTACGGGGCTGATGGCATGCCCCTGCAGACGGTGGCAGCTGTCAAATACCTGGGCGTCACTCTAGACCCTTCGCTGGATCTCTCCTTGCACATCCGTAACATCTGCAAGTCTACAAGCATCAAATTTGGTCTCACCTACAGAGCCAAAAACTGCCTGACCCCGGCTGCTCGGGTGGCTCTAGCTAGGGGTGTTCTCCTCCCCTCTCTCTGCTATGGGCTAGTGACCTTTGCGCCCCCTGCCAAAATCCAGCCTCTCGAAATGGGACACGGCCTACAATAGCATCTGCCGCTTTGCACTATCTGCTCCACCCCTGACTCACCGCTGCAACCTCTACACACGCCTCGAGTGGCTCCCTCCCGAGAAACACCGCACCTTTGTAGTAAGGAACTTCATTGACAGCATTGTAAGATCAGCCACCCCTGCTACCCTCACCCTTCCCCTCAACCCTGACACCTCTTCCTACCACCTTAGGTCAAGCACGACACTCAACTGTCCGGTTCCTAGGACATGCACCCAAGCGAGTGATCGGGCCTTCGCCAACTATGCCCCTAAACTATGGAATTCATTCCCAGGCCTTACTCGGTCCACCCCCTCCCATCCAAGCTTTAAAACTTCCCTTTGGAACTTCCTGAAGGGCTCCTCCACCTGTCTATGCACCTCGTAGCCCCCTGCACTATGAAGGCATGGGGGGGGTCTCTGCACCCCCTGGGGTCTACTGCACTTATTCTCCCATCCACTGATCAAGTAATGGCTGCCTCCTGTCCTACCTCCCGAACAAGGTCACCAGGCCCTCTCCCCCATCAGCTCTTCCCTAGGTTTCCCCCCCACATGCAGGCACTTATTCGGCTTAACATATGACTGAACCTGTGTGCACTTGTCCTAACCTCTTTTGAGGACTGTCAACCACCTACCCAAATCTTTCTAAAGCATACCATCTCCTCCTTGAGTGCCATATTGGTTTAGCCTGCTCTCCTGTTATATGTAAATCTTGACTCACTCATTGTTTTGTGTATGCTCTAGCTTATAACTCTCCTGGGTCACCTGTAACACCACCCTGGGTTCGTGACTTGTTACTGGTTGTCATTCTATTCCATCACCTCTTATCCCACTGTATGTAAGACTGATTTGTCACTGTACCTACCTACTTAAGTTTGTAATTCTCCCGGGTCGCACCTGAAAATAGGCACTTGGCTGTCTAGTGTGACTTACCCGGTCAACAAAAGCAAATAAATAAATAACGTACTAAAATACTAAAATGCCACCAGAATAGGCCTAGCAGTCTTTCATGTCTGCTCGTTTGGTCAGCCCCCACCCTGGGACCTGACCTTGCTGCCCCCCCACCCTCTTGGGCTTCTCCCTTCCCAGTCCAGGATATTCCCACTTCATTCGACTTTGCTTCCAAAACCCTTCCCCTGTACCTGTCCCACCCCCTCTTGAACCCCTCCACAGTCTCTGCCTCCACCAGCCCCCTGGGCAGCACATTCCATGGTTCTACCATCCTCTCAGTGAAGTAGCATCTCCTCCTTTCTCCCCTGAGTCTTTTCACCTCCAGCTTTCACCCATGCCCTCTAGTTGCCCCCCTCCTTCCTTCAGAGCACCATGACTGTGCCTCCCCTGTTTACCCCTTCATGTACTTGGAGACCTCTATCATGTTCCTCTGTCCCTTCTCTCTTCCAATGTGTACATATTTAGCCCCATAGGTTCTTTCCCCCAAGCCCCAGATCATTTTGGTTGCCCTTCCCTGGACCTTCTCCAGGAGTTCAATGTCCCTCTTTAAGTGTGGCCTACAAAACTGCAAAGTACTCGAGGTGTGGTCTCACCAAGCAGCTATACAGCGGGAGTATCACTTCCTTACTTCTGGAGTAATCCCCCTAGCGATGCATCCCAGCATGCTGTCGGCCTTGACCGCTGCCCTCTTACAAGTTTCGAGTTGTTTATCTGACATCCACCACCACTGCCAGGTCCCTCTCAGCCATACAGCCATAGCAGCAGTACATTGCATAGCAGATGTAAAATGTCAATAAGTAGGACATGCAGCAGATGTGCTGAGCAGTTACTTAAGCAAGAAATGTACAGCTGTAATTTTTTACATCCTGTTCAAAATGTTTTTGCACCTGTGGTGACAAATGGCACAGTTGCTGTGCAAAATCACCTTTTGGCTAATTAACTGATAGTGTCACTGTTCAAGTGGTGGGGTCACAAAATGCCCATGCCAAAAACCTGGAGGTGAAAATATCAAGAAACGCCCAAGGCATTAGGGTTTCTGACCATAACTCCCTGCCCTGTAGGGACTGACAGGTACAAGGGGTGTGACTTGGGATTGTCAACAGTAATGCTCACGCCATTCCAGCCCCATCCCCACCTTGCAGCCAGTGACAGGTATCGAGGTGTGCCTTTGACTCTTCAGCCCCAAAGTTCACTCCATTCTCTTATACTGCACCCATTTCAGCATATTTCCTCACGGAACTGGGTGAGTGTAAAGTCTGAAAACCCCAAGGCACACCTTGACTCTTGTCTGTGTCTGCAGGGTAGGGTGAGGTGAAATGGCATGAACAGTATGGGCAGTGACCCAAAGGCACACCGCAATGCCTGTCCATGTCCAAGGGTGGGATGGGGTTGGCATCACTTCAATACTTCACTGCCATTCCTATTCTGCCTGCCTGTCTGTCTCTCTCTCCATCTATATGTCTGTGTAATTATCTATCTTTCTATCAATTGCATGTATCGCTATTTTTACCTATTTCCAAACAAACCTGCAGATCACATTTGCCTGCACTCTGAGCACATGCTTATAAAACTATGCATATGTGTACTCCACTTCTGCATAGACCTCATATTTTCCTAATATTTCCATTATCACAAGCATAACTACCTTGCCCTTATCAAAAGCTACCCTTTGAAGTTAATATCATATTTTCTAACAGTCCATTATCATTACACTGACTTCCTAACATCAACAAATCGCTTAAATATAATTTACATCACCTCATGGACAAAACCCCTGTTTCTCTAAAAAAAAAAAAAAACTATGTAAATAATCTCAAGGCTGAACATGTGCCAGTCATTACTTTTTCATGTACTGCCACCTTCTCTACCATCATGGGGATTTGTATATGTTTCCCTTAATGCTTTGCATTATTGGAGTTTGTGCAATTGCGTTTTCTTTAAAATTTGGCTGTCTGGCCAATATCATCCGGGATAACACATACATCAGTGGCATTTGCTCTGGGGTTCTTTTGTAAGCTTACAGTTACTTCCATTAAAATGTACACCTCCATATATTTTCCTAATAATGTGTATGACTTCCTTAGAACAGAAACTAAAACAAATCTTACTACTTACAAATCTTTGTGTTGTTTCTCCATACCTCCTTAACAATTTCACACAACTTCACTAACTTCATTATGCAGCCATGGTGGATCTGGCTAGAATGTGTTTCTATAGGTGGGAATCTATTTGTCAAAGGGTTATTTGCTATAGTAACCCCACCGCCTTGCTCTGTCTAGTGACTGCTCCTCCAATCAATCAATCAAAATATTTATTTATCCAAGTGGGCACCATTGAGCAAGGCTCATTTGCAAGGTGGACCTGGTCATGAATACATCAAAGTACAGTACAGAAGCAGGTATACAAAAAGCAATAATATACAAGGAAGAAAAAGTATATACAGGCCCAGATATTCAAACTGTGCCCAAAAAGTGCACCATAGCAGGAGCAAGCACAAGTCTATTGCACCCATGTGCAAGAGACGCGATATTCAAAAAAGGAGCAGGCCAAATTGCACCTACAGCCAACGACTGAATATCGCACCACCTGTGCCATAAGCGCAACTAGGGAGGGAAGCTGAGCAGATCTGATGCACCATAGCGCTAATAAGGGATGTTCAGCTGAGCAGTCCAGAGGTGCCATAGCGCAACCAGAGATTCCACCCAGCTGCAGAGCAATGTAACTGCACTAATCAGGGAGGTGAACACCCTCCCATGCCACAGATGGGCACAGAAACACACAGTAGAACAGACATTGTCCCTCACACCCCAAGCACATCACAACCAGGGAAGGCTGGAATAACCACTGGTCCATGGAGACAAGCAACCAACCCACAGCCTGGCCATGGTGCCCCATCACACCTACCGCAGCTGTGACTGGCACAAGGAGGGCAGACCACCCTGTGCCACACCCCCCAGTGCACAGCACACCCTGCACTGTGACCCAAGACACCCCCATGAGCAGTGACCACTACAGCAGGAAACCCTCATGCATGCCACCACCCCACAGTGTCAATGCAACCCTGTGCACCACAGAACCATGCAAGCCAGACCCACCATGAGCACTCCATCAGCAGGTTGCAGCACACAGCAATGCAACAATGGCAGACACAGTGCACCATGCACAGTCCCTGAGGTACTGCTGAGAGACCGACCATGCGTTGGTACAAGAGTTACCCATATTGGACAGTCGTGTCTTGACACCTCCACCAGTGGTACAGCACTCTGCACAGTGTTCCAGTGACACACCCGGCCCACCACTGGCTACAACAGCCAGCACAGACACCCACAGTGGTGCGTGGAAGCATGCATCACACCAGATGCCACACGGGTCTGGACAGACACCCACCCATACCTAAGGGCACAACACCACAGGACACAGTGGTGGGGCAACCAAGCCCCATTGGGGCCCATGTAAGCTGTGTACACACAACCTGCAGTCCACCATGGCACTGGAGTGTCAACCACCCTGCACAGGCACCATGGAAAAAGTAGTCACCCTGAGCACAAGCCACAGACAGTGGGGCATCCTGCAACACACACAAGCCACAGCATGGAGGTGGAACAATGACCATGTCGCCACAGTGCCACCTGAGCCAGGCATGCACCACACCAGTGACATGGGCAACCCAGCAGCGATCGGTACAGTGTCCACCCTGCAGGGAATGCCACCACTGACATGCCAGTAGAACATGCAGGACACAGACAGGCATGTGTGTCAGCTGCACAGGCCATGGATGGGCCAATGGTGCACCATGGACACAGAGCATGCACCTTGGACCACTCCACCCAGTCATCCAGTGCACAGGGAAAACACACACAACACAGACACTGACTGATATCTACCCCACACCATAGACACCTCCCACGGACACACACACATACCCATGACTGCACTCATCCCTGATGCCATGCACACCACTGCAGCTGAGCACCTATAGCCCACGGCAAATCAGAGACCACCACGGTATTCATATAAAAGTCAAATGTATTATAAAATAGAAAACTCAACTATGTACATAAATAAAACTATATACAGGTTTGTATGGGGACACAAAAAGGTGGGGTGGGCAGGGAAGGGTGGACAAATGAGATGAGATGGGATAGGAGGGGTGAGGGTGGGTCCATGGGGTAGGGGAAGTCAGAGACCAAGGACTACTGAGGTCTGCCGTCCTGGCTCTGGCCTCTGGCTCTGTGTCTTCAAGGAACCCCTGACTCATTAATCCTCCACTGAATTGCCACCGCCTCATGGGCCAGAATCAGGAACTCCTCACGGTGTACCTGATCTCCTCAGATGTCTCGCACCTAGGACAAGGGAGAGCATAGTCAACAGGTGTGAATGCACAACCCCACAGCCCGCCCACTGTGAATGGCATATGGCCATAGGACATACCACTGTGATGGTGTGTGACCAGCTGTAGTGATCACGTCCACAGGACCTGCCCACCCAGGTGCATACAGCCATGCAGAATGCTGCACACACCCACCAGCCAAGTCACGCACAGCACCACCGTGGCCGTCTAGTGACTTGGCTATGTGGTGCAAAGGCAGAGGCACAGCCATGCACCTGGTGCATGCATGGACCACCAGTGACGCACACCCAGATAATGCATTGCCACTGGACAGTGTTGACTGTAACAAGTGGCGTGCATGGCAGTGATGTCAATGAATGGTGGCCATGCCCTGCTTCCCACCTTGTCACACAGCATGCAGTATTAATCAAGGATGTCTGGCACTCACCCACATCAGGCTGGTCAGGTGGCCATTGCTGGTCTTCGGCCCACCTGGCTGCGACTTCCACTCCCCTCTGCTCTGCATGCACTCAGCGCAGTTCTTCTGGGCCTGTGGGGACAAAAAGGAGAGAAGAACATCAGTACATTCCCAAAGCAAAGTCCCCCTGCCCCAAGGAGTGTGCCTCCCATCCAGCCAGACCCACCCACCCCACACCCTGTGAACACTGCCAGCCAACCCCACATGGTCCCTCCCCTATGTGCTGGACACATACAACACTGTGACTCATATGGACGATAAAAGTGTGTTGACGGAACCCCTACCTGGACATGGGACTGTGCCCCTCCTGGCACGTGATCTCAGTTGGGCCAGTAGCTCCGGCTCCCTCCTCTGCAGGTCACCATATCAGTGCCTGCACTGCTCAGCACTACGGCCCCTGCCTGTTGCCTCCTCAAGGGCTGTGGCCACCTCCTGCCACACCTGGGTCCTTGCCCTATCCAGAAGGGCCTCCCCAAAGAGAGGCCCATGGTGTGGCTCGACTATGGCCACCAGATTCGCAAGTTCGATGGCCGTCCAGAGCAGCTCTTTCCGGCCCATTGTAATAACTGTAGTAGGCAATATGGCACTCTGCAGCGGGTACCCCATGTGCAGATGCTGCATGGTACAGCGGGCTATTCCCCCATCGTGCTGTCACCGAACAGCACGAGAGGTGCACCCATGCTTGACTTACGGCACCAAGGGGTAAGGTCGGCACAGGGTCAAGGGTCTCTGGCGCAAGGCCATGCACAGCGCCATCAGATGACAATGCATGTAGCGCACCTGGCTGCCTGTGTGCCAGCACCACAGCAGACTATCAGGCAGTTGGGCCATTGCACCTATGAAGGCCCATTGCCACAGCACCATGTAGTGACCTTCGCCAGCACCACTGGCACTAATGGTGGCCATGCCCTGCGTTGCCTACGGCGCGCAGCATGTCATCAGCGCGGCAGATGCCTCGTCAGCAACCTGGGCATGCACCAGCAACCTGGCATGAGCGGTGAGGTGTTCACGCATGCCACAGAACTGTGCCATTGGTCAGCACATTCAACACAATTGTGCAAAGCGCAACAGTGCTCGATATTCAGCGGCCATATGCAAATCATCCGACCAGCCATTCAATGGTGCAGCACTGTAATTTGCATCTAATTAAGTTGCTCCTTGCCTCATTTGCATGGATGTGCTATAAGGTGCAACAATGTTGCTGCAGTGGCCATAGTCGGTTACTGCAGTTTATTGGTGATTGTATGCTGTGTGTGGGAGTGTGGACTGTGGATTCAGGACATGCATGGGACTGCACAGTCACAGTGTAACAACTGGCATTCTTACAGGCTACATATGACTGAGCATGTTCTTGGAGGGAGGACAACAGTGGTGGGAGGTTGAGGAGGCCGAATTTTACTAAGGCTGAAACCGAGATCCTTTTCGAGGCCTATCTGGATCAGGAGCCACTGCTCAGTGGACGACAGGGCATCACTCAGGCCCGTGCTGCTGCATGGGAGGAGGTGGTACGTGCCATGAACCTGCATGGCAGCCACCAGCGCTCCATGCAGGAGTGTAAGAAGAAGATGGGCACAGACAGGAGGAGGGTAAAGGAGAAGGTGGCTGCCATCAGGGCAGCACTGCTGCAACAGGTAGGGGACAGCTGGAGGTGGTACAGCTCACTCCAGCGGAGGACAGGCTTGCTGCAAGCATGTACCGAAATGCAATAGAGGGAGTTCCGGGCAGTGGCTTCCAGATGGGTGGTGGCCCATCTCTGCATGGTAAGTCATGGTCTGTCTGGGAGGGGGCAGGGTAGGTCACACGCAGTAATGCGACTTTGCTTTCCCTTACAGATCCTGAGTGTCTGCATGGGTCAGCGGTGGTGAGCCTGTCCACTGCGGACAGTTGGATGGAGTCGGAGGTAGGACCATACACCTCCACAGGTATGTGTGGATCTGTACAACAGTGGGGCCACCTGGCTGTCCACACTGATGTCGTTGAGACAGGTGTGGAGGAAGCCCTGCCTGTGTCCCAGCGTGCTGGTGTCCATGGATGCCAGCATGCTGTGGCTGTGGCCGGGGCAGAGTCCGGCACCAGTGATGATGACACGACCGTCATGGGCGGTGACACGTGGTGCACAGGAGGATGGACACACAGCAGGGCACCTGCACCCATGGCTGTGGTGGTGCCATCGGGGCCTGCAGTCAGCACAGTCCCAGGCTGTGCCTGCCAGCACCAGTGGGGCAGCACTGGTGTCTGTTCAGGACAGTGGGACTGTTGCGGCCACTGCAGCGGCACCACTGAGCCCTCGGTTGCAGCAGCCGGAGGGGCAGCATCAGCAGTCACCCACTGGGCTTGGGGGTACAGGGTTTAGCAGCGGCATCTGTGCACCGCCTGTGGATATGCCCAGACCTGGTCCTGGTGCACAGCACCCACCCTCAAGGGGTGCTGAACATCAGGCCCTTGCACACCCTGAGGTACAGGATGCAAAGGAGGCTGATGACCTCTTGGACGAGCCCACCCGCCTACTGCGAGCATCAGTCCAGCAGCAGATGCGGCTTGTGACATCCGTGGAAGCACTGTGTGTGGCTCTGGAGCGGACAGAGGAGCGTCACAGCAGAGACACTGAACGGATCCTGGCACAGATGGACCATTTGCGGGAGGATGTGACCGCTGCCATTGACAGGCATGCACAGGCGTTCATAGCTGTCATGGCCACAATGGTCACACAGTCTGGTGCCCATGCATCGCTGACACCACGCAGTGCACTATCCACCCCCCATTCCTGGCATCACATGACCCCACCCTGTTGATGCTGGGTTCAGCTGGGCATCCTGAGCACTCCTGGTGCAGGCATGTTTAGTGTGCTGCAAATCCCTGCGCGGGCACGGTTGCGTTCATGCAGTGGAACCCCTTGGGGACCATCGGTGCCACCCCATAGGGCCAGTGGTCAGCCTGCCAGTGCTGGAAGGTCTCGGCGGGGCCACCCACGCATCCGTGGTGGCCGTAACACTGTGTCGTGGGACTGACCTGTCTCCCAGCGCAGCTACTGTCTGGTGCTGCCCTGTGTGCATTGTGTGTTTCAGTGGGCAGTGCACAGGTGGGTACCAGGCCCTGCAAGCGGAAACACAATCCACCTGCACACCCTCCTAGCTGCTGTCCGCCGTTATGTGTGCATGATGATGCCTGCATTGCGCTGCACACCAAAGTGCAATGGCGCGCAGCATCTGACACATGCACATGGACAGACAGTGGGTGTAGTGGCCTGTGGTCATGTGTGTTGCTAGGGTGTGCCTTCTGGGTTGGTGTGCCTTCTGGCCTCTGTGCACATTTGTTGCGATGTGTGTGTGTGTCCTTCAGCGTGGCATGCTAATCCTCACCCATCCCTAGCTGTGTGTGTGCCTCTGTGCCCTGCCACTTCCCTCGATGGCATGCACTCCCAGTGTGGGTTCCTGCGTGTTTGTGGGTTGTGCCTTGGCCACTGGTGGTTCCACATGGCCCCATGACTTACCTGGGTTGGCTGAAGTGCTCCTCCGTGATGGTGTCCCAGTGCAGCTGTGCCAGCTGGAGCAGTCAGGGGTCCCATCAGCCAAGGGGGAGCTGCCCATCACCATCATCACCGGCATCCCCATCACTGTCCCCCTCTTCGACCTGTATGGCTATCTCACATTCATTGGCCATGTTGTGCAGGATGCAACAGGCCAGGAATATCCCACAGGCCTTTGAGGGGCTGCACTGTAGGGCACCGCCAGAGGTGTCCAGGCAATGGAAATGTGCCTTCAGCATCCTGAATTCCTGCTCAATGACATTGCGTGTGGTGGTATGTGCCTCATTGTAGTATTGCTGCGATGGGGTCGTGGGCCGCCGGTAGGGTGTGAGCAGCCAGGGACAGAGTGGGTATCCACTGTCACCTGTGTGTAGAGGGTGGTTAGTTTGGTGATCAGCATCGCCCTTCCCCAAGCCATGTAGGCCACTACCCATGGCACCTCTGGCCATGCCCTCCCAGGCCCTATATTTGTCCATTTGATTTGCATACTCACCCACTAGGTGTCCAGTGGGGATATCTCCACTCTCAAATCTGTGGCACAGTGCCGAATGGTGCCAGATGAAAGAATCATGTGCTCCCCCAGGGTGCGTGGTACAGACATTGATGATGCACCCCCTGGCATTGCACACCACCTGGCAGGTGATGCTGGCATAGCCCTTGCTATTTATGTATGCGCCCCTCGTGGCCAGGTGGTGTGAGTGATGGCCACATGGTGCAGTCTATTGCCCCTAGCACACCAGGCATACTTGCTACCCTGTGGAACTCCTGTATATTTGTTGTGTGCTCTGTCCTGCTGAGGAATGGATGTACTCCTCAGCATGTGGCAGCAGTGTGCTGAGGAATTGGGTGAGGTGGCATGATGTGGCCAACTGGGTTATGCCTGTGGTGTCCCTGGTTGGTCTCTGGAAGGTACCCATGGCGAGCAAGCACATGCAGGCTGTTACCTTGGTCTCCACTGACAGGGCATGGCTCCGTCGTGTGGGTGCCTGCATCACATCACTGCACAGCTCACAGAGCTGCCTCAGAATTGCCCTGTTCAGGTGGTACCAGCCCTCAATCTCAGTATCAGTGTACAGCTCAAAGCTGGTGCGGGCTCAGTACTGCCTGTTAGGGGCATACCACCGATGGGCCCTTCCATGGCCATGCCCCCCAGCCACCTGTCTTCTCACCCCCTCATTATGGCCTCCATGTGGAAGGTGGCTCTGGCCATGTTCCTGGCTTGCGTTCACCCCATGGCAGCTGTTACTGTATTCCCCCCGCTGTCCTGGCTGCTACCTCCCCTGCACCGGGTACACCTGCCTGTGTTGGCCTCTATGCTGTGTGGCTCCCCACACCTTCCCTGTGCCTGGCTGTTAACTGTGGCCTTTCCCTGGCCTGCCCTGTTCCTGCCACTTGCCCTGTCTGTGTGCCTCTGCCTCATGTGGCTTCCCTGTAGCGTTCTTGCGCCTCTTTCTTGCTCCTTTTTATTTTGGCTCATTTCCGCAATGGCGGCACTTCCGCTTGCTCCACTGTTGCGCATTGTGCAAGTCTTTGAATATCACACTGTGCTATTTATGCATGGTTCCTCCCCCTTCAGTTGCGCATGTCTTCATTATCATTGCGCTGTTGCTCAGCATGATTTCAGGGGTGCAACTGCCTCCTGCTGAATATCACAGAATGGCGCAAATTCAGACTTGCGCAGGCGCAACCCTATTGCGTATGGCTCAACTCTTTTGAATGTCTGGGCCACAGTGTATATAGTACAGTACAAGGTTGAAATAAACAAAAAAATAAAAAAACAGCATTAATTTACAATTGAAGAAGTCAGCAAATGTACAATCAACCATTGGCATACAGGGTTATAAGCAGAGATCTTTTGAGTGAGGCAGCCGGCAACTACACATCTGGGGAAAGAGGCTGTGTATGGGGTGGCAGGTTAGAGAGGTAAAGAAGAGGAGGAATATATTATCGATGACTGGGGGAAAAATTTAGCTAAAACCAAAGAACGTGACGATGGCTGTCGTGTACTTCTTTATTATGATAATGACAGAGGAGGGGTAAATAATTGGGACACTACTATGGATGGGGTGGGACTTTAGCCAGGCTGGGGCAGACAGAGAAGGGTGGGTGCAGCAGGAAGAGTTAATAGGGAAAGAATGAGAGCCAGGGGTAGAAACATGGCGAGCATCAGGATGGAAAGGGGTTCGGAATTAGTGGGCTAGCGGTGAAGAAAACATTTGCAAGGTGCTTTCATGTAGCAATTGTGAGGTGCCTTGAAGATATTCAGGCTAACAGGGTAGCTCAACTCAAGTTCCTTGTAAACCGTTCACAATGTGGGTAAGAGGCGCTTAGAGCAACTTTGCCGAAATGAGTTTTGACCCTTGGAACTTGGAAGGCAATTAGGGAATAGCTGCTTAGAGCGCAGGTGCCTAACACACTCTGGGGAATACAATCTGAGACATGTGAGGGGAGCTTGTTGGTCACTGCTCTGAAGGCCCATAGGGTGGCATTTCTATTCCTTCTATAGTGAAGGGAAGTCCAGCCTAACGATGGTAACAGGGAGCAGTGATGTGTGGAAAGTGGAAGGCCAGTAATGAACCTGATAGCTCTGTGGTAGAGGGTGTCCAATTTAACCAGTGCAGAGGCAGTGCAGTGGCTGTAGAGCAGGTACACGTCATCTATTAAAGCTAGGAAGGTAGCTTGAACCAGTTGAATCGTGGCCTCCTTTGTGAGCAGGTGGTTAATTCTGTAGAATAGTCCTAATCTTTGCCCTAGTTTCTTCTGTAGTTCTTCGAGATGGTTGGCGAAGGAAAGTTTATGATTGAGCCAAACTCCTAGATATTTGAATTTAGCTACATACTCTAGTGTTTCTCCAAGAACAGTGGTAATTTGTGGGATAGCCCCCCCAGCAGGAATTGTCACGTACAAGGAGGGGGGGAAGAGCATGGCTTTTGTCTTTTTTGCATTGAGCAAAAGCTTTTTGTTCATGAGCTGATGTTGTAGAAGGTTAAATTCAGCTTGGAGGTCTTCAGAGGCTGCTTCCTGTGTGGGACGACTCAAGTACAGTACAGTGTCATCCGCGAATAAGTGGATGTTGGCTTTTTTAATGGGGTCATTGATGTTGTTATTGTAGACTGCAAAGAGGTGGGGACCAAGGATAGAGCCCTGGGGCATGTCCCTCAGCATAGGTTTTAATTGAGAAAGATCACCTTCAGCTTTAACCTGCTGTTTCCATTCTCTGAGGTAGTCTGCAAACCAGCACATAGATTTATGGTCCAGGCCTAAGGTGCTTAGGGAGGAAAGAAGCAGGCTGTGATCAACTGTGTCGAATGCCTTACTAATATCCAAGAAAATGGCACAATGCTTCTTGTTATCAAGGTCTAGGAGCCAATCATTGATCACCTTAGCTAGGGCTGTTATGGTGCTGTGCTTCGCTCTGAATCCAGACTGAATCGGGTTTAATAGGCTGGATTCTAAGTATACCTCTAGCTGGCCACCGCTCTTTTTCTAGTAATTTAGACAGGATAGCGAGGAGGAGATCAGTCTGTAATTATTTAGATCTAGGGGTCACCTGCTTTTAATAGAGGGATGACATGGGCTATTTTCCATTGAGGGGGGAGGCTAACCTGGGAGAGTGACACGTTGAATAGGTGGGTAATTGGCACCGCAAGCACATGGTAAGCACATTTCAGATAGTATGGCTCTATGAAGTCGGAGCTTGCTCCCTTCCTGGTGTCTAGTTACAGCAGTAGGTCTTCCATCTCTTTTAGAGAGACAGGCAGGAGGGAGAAGGCCTCCTCGGTAGAAGGAGACTCGTGGGTTGGTGGGCCTTGAGCTGTGCGGAGGTCATTGGCAGGAGAAGCATCAAATGCTAGCCCTGCCATTGCAAAATGGTTATTGAGGGCTTCCAATATCTCAGATCGGTTAGAGATAATGCTGCCACCAGACTTAATTTTTGCTGGAATGAAATTACTAGGTGTGTGTCCAGACATGTCTTTTAATGTTTTCCAGAGCTTTGAAGGATTTCTTGAGGCAGAGGCTAGCTCCGAACGATAGTAGGTGGCATTGGCTGCTCTGACCAATGTGGTGCACTTGTTACGTGCTCTCTTAAAAAGACACCAATCTGAGTTGTTCTTGCTTCTTCTGGCTTTTTTCCATAAAGTATCCCTTTCTTACAGGTGAGCTTTGAGCTCCTGCTGCTGTGTGCAGTTCTTGAGAGGTTGTTGAAGTGTAAGGATCTGCTACTCCATCTATTTGCAGTTTCTGTATTCAAAATAGTGATTAAAAAATACAGTTTGATATTTTGTTCTGTAGAAATTGTTTAGAAATAGTTTTAAAGTGCTTAAGTAGCTTTCTCCTATCCTCCTACAAAACATAATATATTATTTATTAACTGAAATAGTTGATTTCTTTCTTTGCAGACTCTAAATTGCCAAATTGCAAAGATGGTGGGTGACAAGCAAGTTGTCAGTGGATGTGGGGGACGTGGCGGTAAAGTCGTCAAGCGTAGTTCTAATACTTCTGACATACATGGTTGTGGAGGTAGTGGTGCAGTGGTTCTGGCAGCAGCAATGCAGTGGGTCACAGGTAGCAGTATAGTTGCAAAACTATGAGTGTGGGGCCAGGCTTGTTCTTTGGTATACCTAAGGCTGGCACCAGCATTAATTCATTTGTGGATCACCATGTAGTATCAGCAGTGGTAATAAAATAAAAAGAGAATGATAATAATGCAACAACAGGACAGTTCTGTGAGAGGGAGGATGTAAATCTGCCCTAGATGTGGCAGCATTGCTGCTTGAGTCTGAGGAGGATTCACAGTTTCAGAAGGTCATCAAATTCAGTTTAGTATCTGAGTTTGTCAGTAGCACTCATTCTAATATTGAGGATGAAGTGCTTGCAGACAAGGAGGTTGATCAAAGTGTTGGTGGTGATGACTCTGACAGGGTGCATCCCTGCCACCGTAGCAGGACCCTTAAGTATATTAGGTTGAAATCTCTCTCTCTCTCTCTTTCTCTCTCTCTCTCTCTCTCTCTCTATATATATATATATATATATATACATATATATTCTTATTTGATAAAGCTATACCTTTCTTTCCATCTGGAGGCAGGCCTCTGTGCTTCTCTTTAACTTTCTTTTCTCTTCCTTCTATGGGTCCATATGTATGGAGGTTAACTTCCAGTGACCTTGAGCTCCCAGACAGAATGGGACAATAAAATAGAATGGTCATAGCTATAGCTCTATATTTGGCTGGCTAGTGTAGCTAGAATGAAAGATATGTATTGCATACAGTAAAGCATCCTAATCAAAAAGGGATACAGTGGCTATTTAGTTTGTAGGCAGAGAAAGACCTACATGACTAGCTTGTACATTAGTATTTTTTGCAAAGAAGCAAACCCCTTTCCCTTTTATTTTCTGTATCCCTGTTGCCACTATGGAAATGTTAGAACCTGTACTGAATGCTGCAGTTTATTTATTGGATGCATTATGCTGCTGTTAAACTGTAGTTGCATAGGTAGAAATTAGAAGGAACCCTGTTGTAGTTATGCCATATTAGATTCCAGAGCCTAACTGTAAGAAGCAGCGATCACCCTTTACTTAGCAAAGCATTTGCTTAGCTGCCAGAGATAAACAAAAGGGTGCAGAGCGAGTATTAGGCATGCTGTCTAAGAGAGACAGAGCTATACAGCAACACATAGAAGCCTACACAAAGGAAAGTGAAAGTGTCAGCCAATGGCTTGACATTTCAGCCATCGGCCTGACATTTCAGCTGAAAGTACATTGTCTTGCCCCAAATTAGGAGAAAATGCCCTGAACATACAGGTGGCTTTGTGCTACACAAGTGAGAGATATAGGATAAAGGGTATTCTTGCTACCCTGGGATAAATATGAAAGGATAAGGGGTATTGTACTGCGTAATAAAGACTGCAGCATGGGAAACTCTAGCATACAAATAAACCTGGCATAAACATAGCTAGTGAAAACCTGCAGACTAGAATACTGAAAGGGAGTAAAGTAAACACAAACCTTCTTCTGGCAACACAATATGCTTTAAACAAATGTGTTTCTTGAAGGAGAAGGAATAAATTAAGCCTGTCCTTACCTGAAGCAGGGGAAAGAATGAAATATCATGTATAGGGGAACAGTGGCCTCTTGTGGCCCCTTTTTATGTTTGCTTGCACGTGTGTGCAAGAAACATAGTGCCACCATATGAGTTTTCATAGATGTGCCACCGCACTTCCAATGCCCTGCTCCTTTTTGCAGGCATGGCCACACCGCAGCAATGAATGTCTGAGCAGTCTATGACAGCTGTTTAGATGCAGTGGTGCACAGTTCAGAGAAAAACACTACAATCAGCGGTGGTGATGTGTAGGCAATTTCATACATACTAGCTGGTAGCATTTGCATACTGTCCGCTGCAGTATGTAAATTGCCTACAAGTCAGCACTGCATCTGTACTCCTGTCATAGACAGCTAGTTTTTTTCTGATGGAACAGCCCGGTCCCCATCCGCTCCAGTGCCCCCTCACAAACACCCATATAGCATGCTGGGAGCCCACCCCAGCGTGCTCAGGTGGTTTACTCCACCCCTGCACACTGTATGGCCGACAAGGGTGCCTAGTCCCCTGTTGGCTTCACTGCCCCCCCAAACTAACTTCCAGGTGCCATGCTGGCAGGCCACCCCAGCATTGCAAAAGTCTGGTCCACTGGGGTGCCCAATCGCCTGTCGGCTCCACTGCCCCCCAAACTAACTTCAAGGTGCCACACTGGGAGCCCACTCCAGCATGGCAAAAGTCTGTATGGCCCACAGGGGTGCCCAATCCCCCATCAGCTCCACTGCCCCCCAAACAAACTTCCAGGTGCCACGCTGGGAGCCCACCCCAGTGTTGCAAAAGTCCCGTGTCATCTTTTAAAAAAAAAAAAAACACCTATAACAAAAGAAAACGGTCCCTCGTTGACTCTCTTGCCCCCCTTCCCAACCCATGCCCACCCTCTGTGTGCCCCACCTCCCCACACCCCTCACCCCATACGTACCTCTGAAGGCTGGTGCGATGATCTTCTATGGACCAGGAACACGTTTGCACTCTTCAAAGCCGACCGCAAACTGAAGAAATGCCAGCAAGCTGTATAATGACATAAATGTTTTTTTTTTTCAACTTTGTTGCATATCTTGGCCATTTTTGAGAATTCACCAAATTTTCAGCATGGGGTTCTTGGGACCCCACTTCATGAACTAGGTCACTGTCATTTTGTTATTCGGTCCCAAAAGATGATTTTGTGGTCACTGCACGGAACCACCTTTTGGTACTGATTAATGAAATGACAGTGTTGCAGTTCACGAGGTAGGCCCTCAAAACTTATTTTGAAAATTTGGTGAAAAATTCCCAAAATGACTGTTTTACAAGTGAGCTTTATGTGTGTTACTGCACATTGGCACACATCCCGTGTTGCTAGAATGTCACCATATCTGCCCAATATTAGAATGAGTAAATAAGACCATTGATGAATGACTAAAACCACACGGTTTGGAAGAATCTTTAATTGCCAGTGATAATGCGCTTAATGTTGTCAGAGCCATCAAGGATGGTGGGTTTAACTGCATACCTTGTTTTGCACATGTTTTGAACTTAATTGTGCTTGAGTTTCTGAAACACGAGGCAGTGGATAAAATGCTGTCCATCAACCATAAAACCTTCAGTCACTTCAACAGATCAAAGTCTTGATCTGACCTCAGTGTTCTCTAGTGGTCCTATGGTGTTCCATGGCGGCATTTAAAACAGGATGTTCCCACCAGGTGGAACTCAAGCAGTACAAACCCATCAATAATTTTGTGATGCAGCTCCATGACCCAATGAATTGAAAGAGCATGTCTTTTACACCATCTCCGTGGAGGCTAATGGACAGCGTAATTCAGATACTGCATCCATTTGAGCATGCCTCGTGAGCTATCAGTTCTGAAAATGCTTGTCTTAGTCAAGTAACACCCTTGCTCTGGGTATTTAAGCAAGCATTGTTTAATGTCCTGAGCAATCTGCTATGGCTGCAGATGAAGCTGGTGCTGACCTTATTAATCACATGATTAAGCTTTTCACATTGATGAATGTGTCTGGCATATCTGTCAGTCTGATTCATACATGATGGCCACCTTGCTTGATCCACGATATAAGCATTGTATTGTGGCACTTTTCTCGGTGGTAGTGCTAATGTGGATCACTGTTTATTGAAACTGCATGAAAAGGTCCACAACAATATGCTGAAGACAGATGACAGTAAAAAACAGAAAAAATCAGTCCCAGTTACCTGCGGCACCATTTTGGCCTCAAAGTCATCCTCTTCATCTTCCACTTCCTCCAATCCATTGTGGTCCATACTTAAACAGTTGAGAGTTTGTGCCAATCAACAGCAGAGTACAGCAGCCAACTGCAGATGTCAGCTGCTGATATGGTCAGTGCCTATATGGATGATTCGAGCAGCTTGGTGTGAATGAGGACCCATCAGTGGCATACTGGCAACATAAGGTGTACTGTGGCCTGCTCTGGCTTCTGTTGCACTGGAATTCTTAACATGCCCTTGTTCCAGTGTAACATATGAAAGGTACTTAGTGCTGCTGGTGTAGTTGTGTCCAGCAATCGCACCTGCCTATCTGACTACAATATAGAGAAACTGACATGCATAAAATGAACAAACATTTAATTCCACCTCAGTGGTTTGCTGCTGGTACTGGTTTACAAATGAGAATGAACTGACATCAAAGCCAAGATGCTGGACCGCAGTCTGCACACAAGCAAGGCTCAAATCCTCAACCTTAAACTCACCACTGGGCAACAAAGCAAAGTGCTACTACTCTCAACAGTCTACATACCCTGGGAAAACAAGTGGAAGGTCTCAAACTTTTTGAGAAAATCAGCAGCAGCTGGGTAAAAGTGGGAGCATGCAGTTGTTATTGACTTCCAACATCAACTGGCACTCACAAAGGAAACTGCAGCCAGAGACCAGATATCTGGCCTTTACCTCACCCAGATGGTCACCCTTCCCACTCAGCAAAACTATAAAACAGGAACCAGCGCACTCATTGACTGGCTACTCTGCTCCCATCCTGAGCACATATCAGATGTCTCGGTCCTGTCTGACAGCCTCAGTGACCACTCACCAGTCATGTGCACTTAGACAAATAGATTCACAAAATGCCCACCGAAGGTCTTGAATGATTGAGTGCAGAGGCCAGGGCTACTGAATGCCTTTAGACAGAACTTAACCCAGATTGACTGGTCCTCGTTAAACCAAGTCACTGATGACAACCTCGTCCTGGAGTTCTTCCTCAGCTCTTTCACCTGGGCATGCAACATCTTCGCCACACCTAAAACCAAAAAAGTCAAAGGGACCCACACCTCATGGCTCAGTACCTCCCTCCTTGAACAAATGCATGCCAGAGACAACCTTTGGCAAATGCTAAGGCCACAGGGAAGCTGCAGGATGTAGTCACATACAAAGCAGCTAGAAACTCCTGTACTAGACTCATTCACATTGCTAAAGCAAGCCATTTCAAGGAGCTCATCAGCAAAAGCTGGGGTACTCTAAGTTGGTCTGGAACACACCAAAATCCCTAAGAGGAAGGGCTGCCAGGGCCCCACCTGACCTGATTACACAGCTGCTGGGACCACCCATGAACCTTAGAAACTGCAAATGAGTTTAATGCCACTTTCACAGATCTCTCAGGAGTGCTGCCCAGAGAGTTCCTCATCTCACTAAATGAACAGCATCACTGCCACCACACACACTCCCGCAAGAGAAGGCTGGCGCTTTCTATTTCAAGCAAGTCACAAGGTCTGAGTCCAACAAGTATGTGAAGTGGGTCCTTGGAAAAGACCAGGCAGGGGTAGATTAAATTGATATGAAGCACTCAATGACACCTGCTGCCCTCAAAATCAGCCCAGGCAGCACAGTCTTTTCATTCATCAACTATGGCCTGCCAACATATATAGCAGGGACAGACACAGCCCTAAGCAGTATAAAACCCCTCATTAACAGGACCTGATGCTTAAGGCTGACCGCTTGACACACACCTGTGTCCTCTACTCTAAGACTGGTTGGCTCCCACTGCACCTAAGAGCCCAATACCAAACCTGCCTGATTGTAAAAAAGCTCTGTTAGTGCTTATGCCAGTCACTATGCTGTCTATTCAAGAGGGCAGTGCATAGCAAACAAACCAGAAGTGTGTCTAAGGGTGGACTCCAAATCCTTTCAAATGCACCTCACTGGTCCAGAAATCCATCACCTATAGGGGTCCTAAATGGTTCAATGGACTATTTGACATACTGACTGAATGCACTAAGCTGAGCCAATTCAAAAGAGGGCTACAATCCTACCTAGAGCATGCTGAAATCTGTAACTGCACTATCTAAGTGTGCCACAGCACCCCTCAATTCCCATCCTTTCTCTGCTTCCCCTCCCCCACCCAAACCCTCCTAAAACAGTTCCCTCCATCCCTCCACCAGTCCCTCCCTTCCCCCGCCTCCTTTCTACCCCTCCTCACTTTCCCCCTCGATCCCCTCTTAATGACAATACCTCTTCAGGTTGCTTACCTTCCTTCTACTCACAGCCCAACAGCTCTTTGAAATCCCTCCTCCACCAGTCCCCCTTCCCCTTCTCACTCACTCACTCCCTCCTACCTCCTCCTCGCTTCCCTTCTATCCCTATAATGACAATACCTTTTCAAGTTGCTTACCCCCACTCACAGCCCAACAGCTTTTTGAAATGCTGACATGTTATCCTACTACGGATAGCCCTTAGCACTTTGCTGATGTATAAAATGCACTTGTCTTTCTCACCCATCAATGCCTACTTTAGGATCACGTAAGTTAGACTGTAACTCTCAAACCTGAACCTCATGCGGCATTATATTTTGCTTTCATGATGTATACCCAGTAATCCTTGTTTATGTCTGTATTGTTTTGTCTTGACTTGGAACCTTTGAAAATGAGTCTCTGACACAAAGGTATTAATCCTAAACTGAATAAATAAATAAATACGATACAGATGAGAAGTGAGTCTGACTCAGGGTCAGGTATGTAGTCTGATGGTGAAGATACATCAGAAGAGCATATGTTTACATGAGAGTGTAGTGCTTTCACCATCAATACCACCTCCACCAGTTGAACCAGCTTAGTATACTGTGATGATTTGCATATACATCCCATGGTGCTTTGTACTATGCAGGTATGTGATTTTGTATTTTTTGAAACCACTTATATTTTTTGAACTGCACAAAACATCAACAGCTCACCATGTCTGTCAATGGTATTATATCCTTCGCTGTGTGCACTATTTTTGTTTAATTAAATCCCACTCTCATTTATTTATTCAATCCCATTATTGGGCACCCAAGTGCCAGCATGTACACAGCTTGTGACTACTGTTTGTTAACCAGGATAAAGCATAATGAGCATATTACATTCATATTCACATTCACATGTAGAAGAAAGGTCAGTCTCAATAACACCTGTGCCATTTTCAACTCTCAAAATTTCATAATAGCAGCACAACCACTGGGAAAGTAGGTGTAAGGAATGTGACAAAAGTGAGAATGTAATGTGCCTACAGTAGTAGCCACAGACATTGCCAGCTATTTCAGAAATTTCTGTGATATTTCTAGAGAAATCTCCTGTTTTCTGCATTTCCACAGTAGGGTAGCAGAAAGAAACTCCTCAGAAATTTCGTGACATAGCTGGAAATAGCTGGCAATATCTGTAGCTACTACTGAATGTGCGATGAGTGGTACAGATATTTCAGATACACTGAAGAAAGATCGTTTGAACAACGCCCTGTGCCATT
Source organism: Neoceratodus forsteri (assembly GCA_016271365.2). Taxonomy (NCBI): domain Eukaryota; kingdom Metazoa; phylum Chordata; order Ceratodontiformes; family Ceratodontidae; genus Neoceratodus; species Neoceratodus forsteri. The sequence continues at coordinate 756,447,301 of CM057455.1, read as the reverse complement.
GTCAATACTCAAAATTTCATACTAGCAACACAATACATAGATACATTGATGCACAGACAGTGTCGGCAGATAAGGGCCTATGGCCCACCCAGTCTGCCCATTTGAGCTTGTAAGTTCAGTTTATGCTTTCCTAGAAGTCTGTTGCCCTCTACCCTGACCTCCAGAATTCCTTTATGTCTATCCCATGCATTCTTAAATCCATGATTGTTTCAGCCCCCACCACTTCCTCTGGCAGGGTGTTCCACTTGTCCACCACCCGTTCTGTGAAGAAATTCTTCCTCACATTTCCTCTGATACGTCCTCCTCCAACTTCATCCCATGCCCTCTAGTCCTAGAACATCTTTTTCGCTTAAAAATAGTGTATTCCTGCACCCTGTTCCTCCCTGTAAGATACTTGTATGTCTCTATCATATCCCCCCTCTCTCCCTCCTCTCCTCCAGGGAGTACATGTTAGTTCCTTCAACCTGTCTTCATAGGACTTGTGATGCAATCCATGCACCATCTTTGTTGCCCTCCTCTGAACCTTCTCTACCCTGTCTATGTTCTTACATAGGTATGGTCTCCAGAACTGTACACTGTGCTCCCAGATGGGGCCCTCACTAGTGTCTTGTATAATGTGGAGTTATGACCTCCCACTTTCCTGCCAGATGCCACCCTGCCTAGCCAAATCCCAGCATCCTGTTGCTTTACCTGCTGCCTTGTCACACTATTTCCTCTACCTTGAGGGTCATCAGAGTGATAACCCCCAAGATCCCTTTCCTGCTTGGTGCATGCTATATCCTCACCCCCCAACTGATATATTGTGCCAGGGGTTTTGTGCCCCATATGCATTATCTTGCACTTCTTTGCATTGAATTTCAACTCGTAAACCCTGACCATTCTTCAAGTTTCTGCAGGTCCTTCTCATTCTGTCTACACCCTCTGGTGTGTCTACTCTGTTACAGAGCTTTGTGTCATCAGTGAACAGTGAAATTCTGCCTTCTAGGTCCTGCACAATGTCACTGATGAAGATGTTGAATAGGACCAGTCCCAGCACTGATCCCTGTGGTACCCACTGGTCACTCTTCCTCTGTGGAGTGACAGCCATTACCACCACCCTCTGTGTCCTGCCACCCAGCCAGTTACCTACCCGCCACACTACTGTCCTGCCCACACCCATATTCCCCAGTTTGTGTAATAGTCTTCTATGTGGCACAGTGTCAAAGGCCTTGCTGAAGTCCAGATAGGCCATGTCCACTGCCCTCCCTGATCCACCTCCCTAGTCACCCAGTCAAAAAATTCAACGAGGTTGGTCTGACATGACCTCCCCCTGGTGAAACCATGCTGCCTTGGGTCCTGTAGTCCATTGACAACCAGATGTTCCACCAATCTCTCCTTCAGTAGTGCTTCCATGATCTTCCTCACTACCGAGGTGAGGCTGACTGGTCTGTAGTTCCCTGCTTCCTCTTTGTTCCCACTTTTGTATAAGGGGACTACATCTGCTGTCCTCCAGTCTTTGGGTACCTCCCTGTTTCCAGTGATTGGCTAAACAGGATAGCCAGAGGTTCAGCCACCACCTCTCTTAGTTCTTTAAGGACCCTGGGTGCACCCCATCTGGCCCCATTGCTTTATCAACTCTTATTACTCCAGTTCCTTCAGGACCCTTTCTCGTGTAAAGGGACTTGTGTCCATTTCTGCACCATTCTCACCCTTGTTCTCCTTCAGACGCATTACCCTCCTCTTCCTCAGTAAAGACTGAGCAGAAATACTTGTTCAATATGTCAGCTTTACTGTTGTCATCCTCCATGCAGTCCCATCCTCCCCCTTCAGTCTCACAAACCCTCCCTTTGCCTTTCTTTTTTCACTTATGTACCTGTAAAAGGTTTTGTCCCCTCTACCCACTGATTTTGCAATGTGTTCTTCTGTCTGAGCTTTGGCTTCCCTTACTGACCTCCCTGTCTCCTTTGCTTCTCCTGGTATTTCTCCCTATCCCTTGTGCCTGTGTCTTTTGTATTGCCCGAATGCAATCTTTTGGCTTTCACTTTCTTTGCTACCTCTTTGGAAACCATAATGGTCTTCTTCCTTTCCTCTTGCTAACCTGCTTAATGCACAATTCTGTTGTTCTTGTAATCCCCATTTTAAATACTGCCCACTGTTCCTCAACCCCTGATTCCTGTCCCATTCCCCTAATGCCTCTTTCAAGTATCTCCCCATTTTCCCAAAGTCTGCCCCCTAAAATCCAGGATCACGAGTTTTTGTGTGGTTTGGTTCTGCTCTTTCTGTGATTTCAAACCACAATGACTGGTGGTCACTGTTCCCAGGTGCTCCCCACTTACCCCCATCACACTGTCCCTGTTTGTGAGCACAAGGTCCAGTATTGCCTTCTGCCGAGTTGGTTCCATGACCAGTTGCTTGAGGAAGGCACCTGAAGGAGTCCAGGATAAATCTGCTCCTAGTTGATGCTGCTGCTGGGATGCTCCAGTCCACATCTGGAATATTGAAGTCTCCAACCAGTACTACCTCACCCTTGTCTGTCATCCTTTGGATGGCTAGCATCAGCTCCCTTTCTGTTTCATCCTCCTGGGCTGGTGGTCTATAGACCACACCCTGCGGATAGCTATCCCATTTTCCTTTCCAGCAACCCACAGTATCTCTCCCCATTTTTTCCTCCTGGATCTCTGTGGCCCTTATGTCATTTTTCACATACAGTGCCACTCCTCCTCCCTTCCTGCCTGTTCTTTCTCTTCTGAATATGTTGTAGCAAGGTATGGTCATCTCCCAGTTGTGGTTATCATTACACCAGGCTTCAGTAATGGCCACAATGTCCAGGTCTGACTGCACCATGACAGCCTCCAGATTTTCCATCTTGTTGCTAAGGCTCCTGGCATTTGCAGACATGGCTTTCCATGATTTGACCTCCCTAGACTGTTTCGCTGTTCTACTCCAGCCCCTTCCTTGGTTGTCCTTTATCCCTGGTTCTTCTTGCTGTCTGCCCTTCTGCTGAATTTTGCCCCTTTTCTGCCTATCCACCTCTTGGGCACTAATTTCCGTCTTTTGCACACTGCTTTCTAGAGATAGCCACTCCTCTGGTTCCCTGGTTCCACTGCTAGCTGTGGGGGGTGAGCAAGTAGGTACCCTCCTTGCTGGCCTGTGACCCCCCTTTGCTAGTTTAAATGCTTGTCAATGTAGCATTTAAACTTATCATTGAGTGCTTGGATTCCCCTCCAGGACAGATGCAGGCCGTCAGGCTTGAACAAACCTCCATCCCTCCAGGTGGGTCCCCAGTCACCGATGAATCCAAACCCTTCCTCACAGCACCAGTTCTTCAACCATGAGTTAAAGTTCTGGTGAATGCACTCCTATAGTCTCCTTTCTCTCGCAGGTAGTACTTGAGAAAGTGACAGAAGTAGCTACTGCTTGAGACCCTCCCTAATTTCCTAAACTCTTCCTGAACTTCCTTTGGCTCCCCATTTGCCAGGTCATTTGTACCTGGGTGGATAATGACATCCAGCTCACCCTCCCGTCTTGCCTTCCCAGTGATCCCCAGGATCTTCCTTCCATCTCTCCATGCCGTGGCACCTGGTAGGCACCTCACCTCCCTGTCCTCCCCCTCCTGTGTTCCTAGCTGGATCCCTCTTATGATGGAGTCCCCCACCAGGATTCGCTTCCTCCTCTTCTGGGGTCCACAGCTTTCCCCGCTGAGGTCACCTCCTTGGCTAACCTCCACATCCTTTCCTTCCACTTCTCTGGGTACCTCTATTTGGTTGTCCCCATTTGCCAGTGTGGCATATGAGTTCTTGAGTGGAATAGGATCTGGGATGTGCCTCTGCCTGACCACTCTAACCCTCCCTGAGCCCACTGTCATCCAAGTGCTCCTCGTTCTCGAAATCCTTTGAGGCAGTTGCATTGGACTGGGTGGTCTCTGGATAGGGGTGATGGTACTCCTGACCCAATTTACTTCCGCTCTGAGTCTGGCTGCCTCATCCCACAGTCCAGAGAGATGCATGCAGATAGGGCAGCACCTCAGTGTCCAGAAGGTCTGCCTGAATATGGCTGCCCCACAGCCACTGCATTGCACCACTCCCCACATTATACTGCAATTATACTGCTATTCCACTACTTGTCTGCTACTGAAGCTCTGCTAGTTCCCTTTTTATTAATTTACTGTCCTAAAAATCCTGCCACTGATCCTCAGATAATTTTCTTTAAAAAAAAAAAAAAGAAAAGAAACCAATAAATAAATAAATGAGTCAAAACACTTGTCGTGCTGAAGGTGGGCTTCTTCCCTCTTATGCCCCTCCTACTTCACACCACTTACTATACCATGTGTTTAGCTCCTGTCAATCAGATTTAACAGGGCATATAATTAAGAGTTGGGGGAAGGGGGGGTGAAAATTTGCAACAATTAAAACAGCAGAGAAATACACCACCACTACGTTTTAAATTTTCAACAGCCCAAAAACAATTCTAAGTAAAGACAACAAAGAAAGTACAGTGTCACTAAAAGCCCACAATCTAAGTTTGAAAGAAAAATAGCAATTACCAGTTACTCTAAAGCACCGAATTGAATATGTTTCCTTCCTTCCCCTTCTGGCTTCTTCTGAGAAAATAAAATTCACTTGCTACCTCAACTCTGACTAAGTCCCACCTCCAGTTATCACGTAGCTGAGGTCAGAGGCCAGACAATTAACACCCCTCACTCAAACTACAGGGCAGTCAGACAAGCCAAGATAAAATTTGCAGCAATTAAAACAGCACAGAAATACACCACCACTACGTTTTAAATTTTCAACATCCCAAAAACAATTCTAAGTAAAGACAACAAAGAAAGTACAGTGTCACTAAAAGCCCACAATCTAAGTTTAAAAGAAAAATAGCAATTACCAGTTACTCTAACGCACTAAATTGAATATGTTTCCTTCCTTCCCCTTCTTGCTTCTTCTGAGAGCACAAGCACTGGGAAAGCAAGAAATATGCAGTTTCTTCATTGATATGAACACATTGCATCATCAGAAGGCATCACTGGAAGGACTGTGATGCAAACATGGCTTAAAAGCTATGAATCTTGTGTGAATGATTCATACTACTGATGACGATGATGAAGATTGATGATGACCATATCTAGCACAGAGTCAGACTTCACATTTCCATCTAACAGGTAAGTGAAATTCTTGCTTCTTTTCTTGTAATGCTATTGCTTTTTGTTTAGGTCTACTAAACCATACAATGACCTGTAGATACTTGATACATTACTAGCTCCACTGCTTACATTGTGACATGTCAGTTGTAATATTTATGTAGGCAGTGTTAGGCAATTATTACTGGGAAGTCAAAGAGAAATTATGTCATGGTTGTTGGTTTACTTGGTGTTTTAAAGTGGAACAATCAGTTGAGCTTGTCTCAATGATGTTCCGCCTGACAAAATAAAGATTTTGATTGATTGATTGAGTTCCAAGGTCCCCATGCTTCTGGAATTATTTTTTTCCCTGCTATATTCCATTTTTCAGATAGTGGGGAACCATTTTATAAGTACACTAAGACATTCCTCGAATGTGGTTGTCATAGAATAAACAACACACTTATAGGTGCTAAAGGCTCTCAGCACAAGTGCCTCAGGCCTTGCTAAGGACACCTCCCCATTATTATTGCTTGCTTACACATCAATTCACTGTTGTGCTTACATTATCTGTATCTTGCCCAATGCTGTCATGGCACCGCCACCATCTCCATCCTTCAGTGCTGTGGTACCAATATCCTGTTTGGTCATTTTTTCTTGTTTGTTTTTTTTTCACTGGAAAGAGATAAAAATGTCTTATATAATTCAGCACTAAAGAGACAGGCTGTGTCTGCTACTCATCATCAAAACCTGTGGTTTTACTTGTAGTACTCAATTCATTTTAACATTTTCTGAAGACATACATTCCAGATAATCAATTTTCCCAATCTTTTCACCACAACAACAATATTTAAAATAAAGCAGAAGCAATCTGCATTCTGTTGCAATGGTGGAGGGGAGGTGAGGGCTACCTGTACCAGGAAGGCCCCCCCCGAGCCGCATGCTACTGCCCCGAGTTCTGAGGTGCCAGTAGCTAACGTAGTACCGGCGGGCCTCCTCAGAATGTGCATTACTGGAATTTTCAACTCAGTGAAGGGGAACATCTTCCAAGAGGGTGGAATCGTTGTCGCAAGTACCCTTACCTGCGAGTGGACTGCTGGTGTCTCTCTTTGTCTCTACCCGCCGACAGACCCTGCTACGCAACCACGCGCTCCAGACTGTTTTCCAAACTTGGCCGTGCGCTCCCATGCCGTTTGGACCCTTGCTGGTGACGCTTGGCTACTTGCCTCTTCTTAAAGGCGAGTGGCCCCTGTTTTCTGGCTAAGCATTCTGATCTCCTGTGTCATTGCGATGGTGGAGGGAGGCGAGGCGACCTAGCAGGAAGATCCCCGAGCGCGTGCTACTGCCCGAGTTCTGAGTAGTACCGGCGGGCCTCCTCGGACTGTGCATTACTGGAATTTTGTCCCTCCGCCCACCTCGTTTCCTCTCCCATTAAATGTGCTAGTTCTGCCTCCAGAGCTCTGACCTGACCAGTGAGAGATTCAGGGAGGTCCAAATAACAGTGCAACAAGCGTTCCCCATTCCCAAACCAGTGGGGTGGGCCACTAATACTATTGATCCTGGTAGATCCTGCCCTGCTGTTCTGGGGCTCACTGTACCTCACCTTGCAGCACCAGGTGACTGCCCCTGTCCCTGAACCTCTGCCAGGTGCCCATAGCTGTTATATCTCTTTGCAACTCACTGTCACTTCTAATGTGCTTTATCCTTCCTTAAGGTGCTCATAGCTGTTATAGCTCATTGCAACTCACTGTCATTTCTTATGTGTTTTATCCTTCACTAATGTCATATGTTGTTACTCTGAGACCAGCGTTCTTGTCTGTCCTGACAATTGATGTCATCCTGTAACTAGTGAGCATTATTATTACTACACCTGTGACTAGTGTACTGTATTATTTCCACACCTCCCCAGCCCCTGATTTAGTGCCTGAAGGATACTCCCTATTTCTGACTGCAACTGCTCTTACCCTCACTGGGGGCACTGTGTGACCTGCTACAAGGTCTGCCCTACTCGAGTTGTCCTTCCAGAGGAACATGAGGTGGCCTAGGCATCTGCTCTTCCCACTGTGAAAATGAGGCCTCCAAGGTACTCCCACTAAACAGTGGGAGTCCCCAAAGGTGCGAAAAGGGTGGTATGCTGCCACCTTCTCTGAGCCCTGTCATCCTAGTTGGGCTCATTATGGGGCTTTCAGTCCTCCAAGTGGCCTCCAGCCCCCTTTGGTAATGAGAGACTGCTGGAACAAGCCTCCCCTGGATGAGGTGCCAGACTACTTCTTCTCTAACCTACTAGCCTACTCCAAGACACTGTACTGTCCTACCAGCTGCCTTGACCTTAGTGGAATACTGACCTCCACCCGTGCCAAATGTTTCCTAGCACAGAATACCTCGACTGGAGTGGTGGCCTACTGGCGGTACCCCCTATGGATCTTCCATATTATATTAGCTCTGGCCGGTGACATCGAAACTAACCCTGGCCCTAGCTTTCTGACCCCCACTAACCCCCCAGAATGGAGGCTGGGTAAGGGACTCAAAGTGGCTCACCTCAATATTAGGAGCCTACTACCTAACCTCAATGAGTTAGTCACCTGGGTCTCACTCTACAAGCCAGATATTCTTGGAATGACTGAGACCTGGCTGAAATCCTCCATTCCAAATGCGGCATGTGCACTCCCTGGTTATGAAATCATAAGACAGGATAGACCTGGGAACAAACGAGGAGGCAGTATCTTGATCTATTACAAGAACCACCTGAAGGTTACTGAGGTGGCTCATCAGCTATCCACCCCATCCCCCTGTGAGCTACTTCATGCCCTGCTCCTACTAGGGAATACCAAAAAATTGCACATGGCATGTGCCTACAACCCCCCAAAAGGAGGGCTTCCAGGCCTGACCCACCTCCTAGACACAGTACGTCCCAGTACTGGAGACAATAAACTTGTTATCTTGGGTGACGTAAACCTAAACTGGGCTGGAGGTAATGTGAAGCAGTATGAGTCCCTACTTGCTGATTACTCCCTCATACAACTTGTCCAGAAGCCAACCAGATGACCGGCTAATGGATCCTCCTGCTCCCTCCTGGACTGGATCCTGTCTAACCGTCCTGAAAGGATTTCCTCCGTAGGGATCCTCCCAGACTCTATCTCCAACCATTCCCCAGTCTATGGTGTGTGGAGAATACCTACCCCAAAAGTCCCTCATAAAATCATCCACATAAGGAACTATGCCAAGTTTGAACCTGAAGTGTTCAGGGAGGACCTAAGGATCACCGACTGATATGAGGTTCTGGGAGCATCTAATCCTCTACAGCTGCCACCGCTTTCTCTCCACCTTCATGGCCTTGCAGGACAAACATGCTCCCATTGTCACAAGGAGGGTCAGGGATCCGTCACCCTTGGTTGCACGGGAATCTCCTAGCCCTCATGAGGGCCAGAGACAAGTGCTGGGCCCACTACAAAGCTCCCTTGATCAGGCTAATCTCCAACGATACAGAAATCTTAGGAATAAGTGCAAAAGGTAATCAGGGCCACCAGAAGTGACTTCTGTAAGTCTGCCCTACTCAGCTCAGCCAATGATTCCAAAAGGTTCTGAAGAAACATCAAAACAGCTATCAATGGCCCCACCAGTGCTGGGGTATCTGACATAGTTGTCGGTGGGGCCTCTTGCGCTAACTCCCACCGTTGCCAATGCCTTAAACTCTCACTTCACTGACCTGTCAGCCTGTGCCACTCTTCCTGCCTACAGGAATCTCCACTGGTCCCCCTATAGCACCAGGACTGGAGCCTACCTCCTCCCCTCAGCCGCCTTTCTGTCTTAGGGCTGTCTCAGTCACAGATAAGCTAACCTTATTTCTGGCCTCTCCCAGTACTCATGCCCAGGGCCTGACAAGCTGGAGCCCAAACTCCTAAAGCTTGGTGCCCAACACATTGCCACCCCAGTTGCCCACATCTTTAACCTATCACTTGCGATGGGGGTCATTCCTGACATATGGAAGGTGGCCAGGATAGTACCTATACTGAAGCAGGGCAGTCCTAAGGTCCCAGACATTTATCGGCTGATCGCCATTCTGTCCTCCCCTTAGCAAGCTCCTGGAAAAAGTTGTGGCTGAACAACTCACCACTCACATAATGGCCCATGATCTGCTATCCCTGGCCCAGCACGGCTTTCGGAAGGGGCACAGCACAACCAAAGCCCTGGTCTCTGTCTCTCTTCCAGTGTCAGAGGAACCATAGATCAGGGTAAACTCTCTGGAGTTATATTTATTGACCTGTCCAAAGCCTTTGACCTCATTGATTGTGAGTTGCTTCGCACCCAGCTGTGGTCTCTGGGTCTGTCCTCCTCTGCTATGAAATGGTTCACAGGCTACCTACACGGTCGAATGCAGGTGACTAGATGTAACAAAGTCCTCTCTGATCCACTACTGGTGACCTCAGGCGTCCCCCAAGGGTCAGTCCTGGGGCCCCTCCTCTTCTCCCTCTTTGTCAATCACTTACCGGCAGCAGTTACCCAGCTGCAATGCCACCCTCTATGCTGATGACCTGGTCATCATGACCCACTCCAGGGACACTGAGTCTCTAAATCAGCACCTATCTGATGACTTTAACAATATCCAGGCTTGGGTAACCAAAAATAAACTGGTTCTCAACCTGAAAAAAACACAGGCTATGCTATTTGGTTCAGCACCCAAAATCAAAGCCGTGTCAGCTCCCCTGGGCATCAAATGTCAGGATGGTACCCTCCTCCCAACTGTGAATTCTGTCAGATACCTTGGTGTAACGCTAGACCCCCAACTTGACATGGGGAATCACATCCTGAATGTCTGCAGAATGGTGAACTGCAAACTGGGCATGGCCTACAGAGTCAAATACAATCTCACACCTGCGGCTCATCTGGCCCTTGCGAGAGGTATCCTGCTTCCCTCCCTTTCCTATGGCCTGCACTTTTTTGCCAGCTCTGCCAAATCCCACCTCACCCAGTGGTTCACGACTTACAATAACATCTGTCGTTTTGCCCTGGCTACCCCCCGGCTTACTCACCATTGTAACCTCTATGAAAATCTTGGCTGGCTCTCACCATCTAGCTACCTGGATTTTGGGCTTGGATGTCTCATGGGCAAAGTGACTAGAACAGGCACCCCACCGGGGTTGGCACAGCTACTTATGCTGGTGGACCACTCCTCCCTACTCACTCAGATCACAGGTCCCTGGGTTGCTAAGAGTTCCTCACCCACACACCCTCATGGGGACAGGGACTTTGCTGCAAGTGCACCTAGACTCTGGAACTCCTTTCCTGAGCAGGTTAGATCAGCCCACTCCTACTATAGTTTCCATAGACACCTGTGGGTGTCCTAAAGCTGGCCTCAGCATGTGTCTGTCCCAAACCCCCATAGAGCTATGTCCTCTCTCAGCAAGGCCCTAGTGCTTTGCAACGTGCACTTGGCCAGCCCTGACGAACCTATCCTCTCTTGGCACTTGATTGAGATACTACTTGTTCACACCTGGCACTTGACCGAGTCATAATTTGTAATTTTGTAATTTATAATTTTATCCTTTTCGCTAAACCACCTGTGACTCTGTTTTTCTGCACAACTGTCTGAAACTGGATGTAAATTAACCAGAGAATCTGTTTTACCTCACACTGTCTGAAACTTGATGTTAACTGAAATGCTTTTCCACTGTTGATACCTTGTTTAAACGTCACCTCGAACTGTGCTTTTCTAGTCGATTTGTCTGCTATGATGTTTCTTGTATAAACCCCTGTACCACTGTATAATCACAATGTCTGTACTCTCCTGGGTCGTTCTTGAAAATAGGCATATTACCAGGTAACCAAAAGCTAAATAAACAATACAATCCCAATAAGTACCGTGCCTCTGTAGAATGGTGCACAGCCCTTACATGACAACTCCAGTCAAATACATAACACATTTTTTCCTTTTATGTCTGTGAGAACAGCCACACAACACCTTGCATGCGGAATGCACTGGCTTGCCACCACAGTTCCACATGGTTGCAGTTTTGTCCTCTGTGGTTTGACCAAACCCACCTACCCATAACATTCACCTGCAGCAATATCTTTTATGCTGTATCCTATTAAACATCACCACATTCGTGCAGCCAGAGTACGCTCCCGAACTCGTTGCCAACTTTGTCATTGCTGGTGGTACTCAAACAGTAGAATTTAACTATTAACTTATCAATGAAGAGTTAAAAGGAAATGTTAAAATTAATTAATAAAGGAACATTTATTGTTTGCTAAGAATACTAAAAATATAACAAGCATTTGTCAATGTTTGCCGCTGGTATTGCTGTTGTACCAGGTTTTGCTTGTACACATTTTTACTATATATTTACCCAGGTTAGAGCAGATGAGATACAATATCTCATTTTCATTGGTGTCCTGCTTTGACACATTGTTAGATTGTAATTACCCAGGGTAGGGAAGCTGAGAGGCAATATCTACTTTTAAGTTGGCTCCACATACTGACCCCAAATGTCCAACAGTCTTTCTATGATCTGACATTATGATCGAGACAGGTGGAATTTTTAAATCCCATCTGAAAGGTGATTTTACTGTGCTACTGTGGAAACAAGTTTCAGGGGATTTGAAAATTACATACCCATATTTGGGAGGTGGGTAACATAAGGATATGTTGAACATTAGGGGCCAAAATCTCAAAAAAAAAAAGTTATGAGTAAATGTTGGAACAAGTCATTTCCTCATAACTTAGTTGGTTTTACTAATTTTTACCCCATATTTTCAACATAATCTTTTATCATCACTCATTCTGAGCATGACAGGTGCCATTTATTAAACAATGGCTGAAATGTCATTTTATGCCCAAGTGTTAAAACACATTTTGGGTAGGATCTGAGAAATGATAGCTGTCACATTCATGAGGTGGTGTGAAAAAAATGACTATACTAAAAAGCTGGGGTCAAAATATTGAAAATTACCACAGTTACACGAGTGCATTGAAAAACTGCAACATAGACTCCTAATGTTGTTGTTTTCTCATATTTTTTACCCTAGATTTTCCACATAGTCTTCTTATGAGCCCATGCCATGAACAAGAGTAGAGCACATTTTCAAATCCTGCCCAAAAGGTGATTTCACACCACAAGTGTAAAAACACATTTTGGCCGGGATTTGAAAAATTACAGTTGTCACTTTCATGAGGTGCTGTGAAGAAATGGCTATGTTGAAACTTTGGGGTCAAAAATTGAAAATTACCAAAGTTGCAAGGCTGCGTTGGTAAATTTCAACGTAGGCTCATAGCTTTGTTGGTTTTTTTTTTTCATATTTTTACCCCAAATGTTCTACATAACCTTCTTATGACCCCATCTCATGAACAAGGGCAGAGAAAATTTCCTGCTCCTGCCAGAAAGGTGATTTCATGCAGTGACTGCAAAATCATCTTTCAGGATGCAAAAAACACATGTTGACCAGAATTTGAAAAATGACAGTTGTCACATTTATGAGGTGCTGTAAAGAAATGACTTGTTAAAAATTTGGGTCAAAATATTGAAAATGACCAAAGTTATGAGCCGCATTTACAAATTTCAGTGTAAGCTCAAAGCTTTGTTTTTAACTTTATTATTATGCCAATTTTTCAACATAGCCTTCTTATGACCCCACCTCATGAACAAGGGCAGAGAAAATGTTCAGCTCCTGCCCAAAAGATGATTTCACGCAGCAAGTATAAAATCACCTTTCGGGACAAATTTGCCTAATTTCACTGCCATAGTTCATGAGGTGGGAGTCCCAAAAAAGGCACGTTGAACATTTGGGGCAAAACTATTCAGAAATGACCAAGATATGCTATTAAGTTCAAAAACCCCATTGAAATACATTTAACCGAGAGGATTATGGCATTGGACCCTCAGTGGGTAAGTAAGGGTCTGGGTCTGGGGTGTGGGTGGTGGCAGCTGAGTGGGAGGGTTGGGTGGGGGACTAATGGTGCAACAGACATCGATGGATGGTTTCTCTTTACAGGGTTTAATAAAATGACAAAGGTTGGTTTTCTTTATTTCAGGTGGCTACACTGGGGACTGCCCTCCCCAGTGTCTGTTATCTTTGTGGGGGAATGAGAAGTGCTGAGTGGGAGGATTAGGTGGGTGGATAGTAAAGGTGGTGGCAGATAGACATTGATGGACATTTTTATATATATATATATATATATATATATATATATATATATATGTAAAAAATAACGTGGGATGGTTTTCTTTATATCAGGTGGCAACACAAGGGGACTGGGCACCCACAGTGTCAGTGTTATATTTGTGGGTGGGTGGGGTGATGGATGCTGAGAAGGAAGGTTGGATGGGGGGGGACAGTTATGGCGGTGCCAGCAGCAGACATAGATAGATGGTTTTCTTTGTCACAGGGTGTAATTCCTCAGCAGGCTGATCACGACAGATCAGCTGTGCTTGCTGGGCACATAGATCAAATGAAAGAGCCGATCTATGATGGGCACATAGATCAAATGAAAGAGCCGATCTATGATGGGATCGGCTCTTTCCTTTGAAATGCACAATGTTTCCACACAGCAAGCCAGAATACTGTCATGATGAGCCTGGCTGATAAGTGGTGTAACTCTGATAATCCCCTTGCAGACCAGTTTGCACTGGACTGACAGTGTCACATTCCTCAAAAGCCACTCTCCTAACAAAATGTTCGCAGCACATGCACATGTGGTGAACATAAAAATGAACAATCATACTTACCACTTTCCACTACCTGCTGGCACTTACTGGAACTCTGGACTGGAGGAGGTTACTGCCCTGCCAATAACCTCAATCACTTCCAGTTCTTGTTTCTGTAGTCCGTCTCACTTATGCTTCAGTTGCTTAGCAGTTCGGGTCTGGCCACCATTTGCAACTATTTTCTCCTATCTGTGCCCTGATTTTATCCTATTCTCCCCACTGAGACTATCAAGGTCAAATAGACTTCCAGCATTTTTGGTCACCTCAGTGACCAGCAGGTTGATGGCCGCCTGTCTGAATGGCTTTTCAAGTTCCTTGCAGTTCCAGATGTTTTGTGTGTTGTTGGTCCTCTTCCTGCTGCTGAGTCTGACCTGAACTGTATTGCTGCCGCTGTGAGCCTTTGTGATGAAACTGAATGACAGGACATACATGGCTGTAACACTCTGCTGCAGTTCCCTACTTAACTATGCTTCTCACTCTTGCTTTGCTGTCTCTTCCTCCACTTTCACAGTCAAAGTGAAACTGCAAGAAAAACATGCATAAACCTGGGAACTGTTTTCCCAGGTCTGTATGTATTTCTGCTGTTTACATAGACTGTGTAGAATAAACAGTGGAATATTCTTCTGGCACTTACATCAGATGTCACAGTAAGAACATCAGAAAAAAACTGCAATTTTTGACTAAACTCACAATTTACATTCAAAACTGTGTTATAAAGTGCTGAAAAATGTTGTGCCACATCTACGGCATAATAAAGTTCTGCTATTTGAACCTGGGTAAATAAAATTAAATAACTGGTAGTTGTTTCAACATTTTATTATTACAGTTTATCTTCTATTTATCATCCTTCCTTTCAGATCTGTAACAACACCCACCCAGAATGACCATCCCAGACCTGTCACCACACCTCTCATAAACTTACTGGCATTTGCTCCTACTACCAACATTGCCTGCCCCGCTGCCGATGCCGAAAGAGGAAACAGGAGGCACTGACTGCTGTACAAGGATAGATCTCATTCCAAGGCAAGCAGCCACTTGCTGCTGCACAGCCTGTCTTTGTGGTTGGACATCCAAGTACGCTGAAACCTATGGTCATCAAGATGGCATTTAGGCACTGGAGCAGGATGCCCTCCCTTCCTCCCTGGAGGAAGAGGTAGAACAACAGGACATTGATCCTCCCCACCTCTAATCAGACCCCAACGACTGTGGCTTCAACAATGAGCAGTTGCACCACATTCAGTTTAAAAGAACTATTTAGCGATATCTGCATATGGTGGTGGCTGGTGCGATAACTACCACCAGCATCAAAGATTATTCACATTTCAAGTTATTGCAGTGTCATCACACCCATGCCACATCCATGTTACTTGCAATTATGTTTTAGTGTTGTGTGCATTTGTAAACAATTGTTTTCTGTGTTCTCTCTCTTTACAGGCATATCACTATGGATGCTGCTTTGTGCTGATGCTTTAATGGTGATCTACTGAGAGCCTTGCCTATGGCATGTCCATCCAAAACGTGAAGGAAATAATCCAGTTTTATACTACTTTTATTTCCCAAGGTAGAAGTGTTTTGTCCGGGTTTGCATCTTGGATTTTATGGTATAGTCAGATTTATGGATGTTGTAGGGTGGGAGTGGGGGACACATTTAGTGCTGTGTGTGTTTATAAAACAACTGTTCATCTCTGTTCTGTCTCTTTGCAGGCATATCACTACTGATGCTGCTGTGCTGATGCTGCCATGATGTTGTTTATTTTTATTTGTCACAAAACAACACTGAACTGCTACTCACTGTTCTGCTTCTAGTCCACCCACCTGTGCATCTTCCACAACTGGTGTTGCTGCTGCACCAAAAAAACAACACAAGGAAGAACTACTAGCCACTCTGCTGCTGCTGGTCCAACCCACCTGTGCATCTGCCACAACTGGTGTTGCAGTTGCTGTCCTGCACCACAGAACACCACAAGAAGGAACTACTAGTTAATCTGCTGCTGCTGGTCTGCACACCTATTCCTCTGCCACAGCTGGTGTTGTTGCTCCACCAAAGAAAACATAAGAAAGAACTTGTAGCCACTCTTTTGCTACTGTGTGTGCATCCACTTGTGATTCCACCACATTCGATGTTGCTGCTGCACCAAAGAACCCTCCAATAATAATAGGAAGACCAAAAAATAAATAAATTTAACCACCCCTCTTGCTTGTCCTGTATCTGCTATCTCCATTTCTGCTCTTCTCTATTACTAATCAACACTGGTGAAGAACCTCCAGTTGGCCTATTGTGTCCCCCCACCCAAAAACAATTGAACCTATCTTCTTGCTTGCCTGTATCTGTTACAGTATAACCCTTTCTGTTCTGCTCCATTAGCTAAAAATTCGCTCTTACTTGTATATAAAAAAATGTCTATTGCGATATTGGTCCTTGTACAATAAGATGCACAAAATAGGTGATTTAATACCTTTTAATGGACCAACAAAGTTTTACAGAAATAAACTTTAAGCTTTCAAACCTACAAAGTTCTTCAGACAGAAAAAAGAACCCTTCTTTCTGAATAAGAGCTGTAGATTCAACTAACTTTTCTGTAAAACTTTGTTGGTCCATTAAAAGGTATTAAATCACCTATTTTGTACATCTTGTTGTATATAAGCCAGACTTGACCCCTTGTTCCCATCTAAAACAAAACACACAGAGTTACACCAATTCACTTTACTGTAGCTGCAGTCAGTTCTGCAAAAACAGGTTCTACAGTTCACCACAGCATTCTGCAGTACATGAAAATCTTGCAGGTAGTGCTGGCCCTCCAGCATAGCAGTTGGATTTCTGCTTGTGATGCCAGCAATACAGGTTCGGGAATGAGCCCGGGAAGCTGGAGAGCCAGCTGGGGGAGAAGGCTTGTGTGTCCCAAGGACAGCTCGCCTTCTCCAGGGAGGGAGGGGGTTCGACATCCCAGTGCAAGACTGGCCCCAGACGGAGGTCTGGAGTACAGCATGTGCCAAGATGCAGCAAGGGGAGGACATCGCGGGCATTGGTGCCATGTGTCTTGAAGTCAGGGATTATGCGACTTCCACAGAAAAACAGGGAAAATGGCCATGGCATCCCTGATAGATGGAGCATTACCCCTAATCCCCAATGCCTCCTACCTGCCACTGAACCAGCATCCCAGTGAGACAAGGATAGATGAGGTAAGGGCCCCACCTCAACTACCTGGGGGGTAAACCAAGGCTCCGTGGGGGATGAGACCGCTCAGAATGGTCAGTTAGGAGAGCGGGGACGTACAAGGCATAAGCGACTTCTGAAGAGAGGAGTGCTGATGGCTGGGGGGAGTAAAAAGAGAAAGTTAAAAAAAAAATGTTGCAGGTAAGGGTGGAAGTTCCCAAAATGTTCAGTTTTTTTTCCTGTGAAAATTCACAGAAGTGAATTCCACAGTTTGCAGGAATCCCACCAGCAGAATTTGTATCTATGTCTGTTGTATCTATGTCTTAAGTTACTGTTATACTTATGTGTTGTACTGCTATACTGTGTATTTTTGTTTGTCTTACTGTGACAAGGTACCTTTGTAAATGAGCCTATGGCTCAAAGGTTTTCCAAACTGCTGTTTAAATAAAAAATAAAAAAAAAAGAATTTACATTTTGCACAGTCCTACTGTTGAGTAAAAACTTGCAAACAATAGTCTGAAATAAACTGTTGAAGTGTTTCTGTCTCTGTATGCCACAGACATTATCTGTGCCCTTGGGTAGGCAGGGGCCAGGGGTGCACTGCCAGTGCCCAGTATTAGCTTTCTGACTGTTGAGTAAAAATTTACAAACGATAATCTAAAATAAATTGTTGAAGTCTTTTTTGTCTCCAGATGCTGCAGACATTATCTATGCCCTAGGGTAGGGTGGCAGGAGCCAGGGGCACCCTTGCTGCCCAGTATTACTGTAACTGTCAGAGTTTCTGAATGTTGTTGAAACAGTAAAAACTTACAAATAACAATCTAAAATAAATCGTTGAAGTCTTTTTGTCTCCAGACACCACAGACATTATCTGTGCCCCAGGCAGGCAGGGGCCAGGGGGGCACCATTGAGGCCCAGTACTGGCTTTCTGTTTTTCTGACTGTTGTTACTGCAGTAAAAAGTTAAAAAATACAATATTTAAAAAATTGTTGAAGTCTTCTTGTCTCCAGCGGATGCTGCAGAACTTGTCCGAGCTATCAGTTACAATTACTGACTGCCACTATTGGATAAGCAAAAGACAAGACTAATTATTTTTTCTGGTTCCTGGAAAAAGAAACTTTTTTTGCATACACAATTGTATTAGAAAAAGTAATTATATCATCAGAAAAATAATATTTGAAAACATTATTCCACTTTTCTTGCAATTTATCTGATGAGAGAAAATGTCACACAAGCAGTTAAGTACAGTAAAAAAGTCTGTTGACAAGTCCTCAAAGGTGACTCAGACGGGGTCAACTTTCAACATGTATTCACTGTCCTGCTGCCCTTCACTAACCAGAACAGTTGTTACTTCAACCAGTGCTAGCACTGCTAATGCCCTGCCACTACCACCACTGTTGCAGTGCAAGTCTCAACTTTGTAATGACCAATGTTGTTACCACATCGGCTGCCACCATCACCACCACCTCCACTGTTGCTGTTAGTGCCACTGCTGCTAGTACCAAAAACCAGCACCTCCACTTTTGCTGCTAGTGCCACCATCAGCATTGCCTCTGACACTACTGCTACTACCGTAACCAGCACCTCCACTGTTGCTGCTAGTGCCACCATCAGCATTGCCTCTGATACTACTGCTACTACCGTAACCAGCACCTCCACTGCTGCTGCCAGTGCCACCATCAGCACTACCTCTGATACTACTGCTACTACCATCATCACCTCCACTGCTGCTGCCAGTGCCACCATCAGCTCTACCTCTGATACTGCTACTACCACCATCACCACCACCTCCACTGCTGCTGCCAGTGCCACCATCAGCACTACCTCTGATACTACTACTACCACCATCATCTCCACCTCCACTGCTGCTGCCAGTGCCACCATCAGCACTACCTCTGATACTGCTACTACCATCATCACCTCCACTGCTGCTGCCAGTGCCACCATCAGCACTACCTCTGATACTGCTACTACCACCATCATCTCCACTGCTGCTGCCAGTGCCACTATCAGCACTACCTCTGATACCGCTACTACCACCATCATCTCCACCCCACTGCTGCTGCCAGTGCCACCATCAGCACCACCTCTGATACTGCTACTACCACCATCATCTCCACCTCCACTACTGCTGCCAGTGCCACCATCAGCACTACCTCTGATACTGCTACTACCACCATCATCTCCACCTCCACTACTGCTGCCAGTGCCACTATCAGCACTACCTCTGATACTGCTACTACAACCATCATCTCCACCTCCACTGCTGCTGCCAGTGCCACCATCAGCACTACCTCTGATACTGTTACTACCACCATCATCTCCACCTCCACTGCTGCTTCCAGTGCCACCATCAGCACTACCGCCGATACTGCTACTACCACCATCATCTCCACCTCCACTGCTGCTGCCAGTGCCACCATCAGCACTACCTCTGATACTGCTACTACCACCATCATCTCCACCTCCACTGCTGCTGCCAGTGCCACCATCAGCACTACCTCCGATACTGCTACTACCACCATGATCTCCACCTCCACTGCTGCTGCCAGTGCCACCATCAGCACTACCTCCGATACTGCTACTACCACATCATCTCCATCTGCACTGCTGCTGCCAGTGCCACTGCTAGCACCAAAACCAGCACCTCCACTGCTGCTGCTAGTGCTACCATCAGCATTGCCTCTGATACTACTACTACCACCATCATCTCCAGCTCCTGCTGCTGCCAGTGCCACCATCAGCCCTACCTCCGATACTGCTACTACCACCATCATCTCCACCCCCACTACTGCTGCCAGAGCCACCATCAGCACTACCTCCGATACTGCTACTACCACATCATCTCCACCTCCACTGCTGCTGCCAGTGCCACCATCAGCACTACCTCCGATACTACTACTACCACATCATCTCCACCTCCACTGCTGCTGCCAGTGCCACCATCAGCACTACCTCCGATACTGCTACTACCACCATCACCACCACCTCCACTTCTGCTGCCAGTGCCACCATCAGCACTACCTCCGATACTGCTACTATCACCATTACCAACTCCTCCACTTCTGCTGTTGCTGACACCATTGCCACCACCACCAATTCTGACAGTACCACCATGACCTCCAGTTCATGACAGAAGTATTCAGCCATGGCCATGGTGGTTAAATCCAAGTAGTTCTTCTGAGCATGATGAGGACAGTTAAGCAATGTTTTCTGGGTAAGAATATGCTCCTATCCCAGTAGATTTAAAGGCTTGAAGATGTGTTGCATGACACATCCTCTGAGAACAATGACCTGGTGGAGTCTGAAGATGCTAAAATGGAGTCCTTACCTCATTCACTCGGAAGACTTGGGTCAAAAGCAATCCAAAAGTTCATCTGCTGGAAGCAGGCATAAAACATCTGTCACTGTTCCTCCTTTTTCTTCATCAATCAATCAATCAATCAATCAATTAACTTTATTTAACCAGGCATATAACACCATTGAGCAAGCTCATTTTCAAGGTGGTCCTGGACATTAATATGATACAATACAGGAATACAGTAAGCAAAAGGGAAAACAAAAACATAACATAGCACAGATATGGTAGCCATCACTGTGGCAACAGTAAGCAGGTGTAGACTAAGCGAGGCATATACATAAGGTCTAACATAGTTACATACAACATTTTCTTATCATAATTTACATGAGTGTAAGATTACCATCCTAGCCGTTACCACTAAATAGAGGCTAGTATCATCGTACTAGAAGCAGGGAGAGGGGGAAAGAGCAGATAAGGGAGGAGAAATGCACCCATAACCTAACCTCAAATACAGCTTCACTGAGTCAGGTCATTCCAGCTGTCTATTTCCTCATGTCATCCATGGAAAGCTTCTAGAAGTACAGCACTATGGACTTGTTTCCAGAGCCTGTCAAAGAACTCAAAGAAGGGATCACTAGGGAGTTAAGATCATGGTTTGCAACCGTACATAACAATACCAGCTACTGTACATGTTCGCAACCATGTTAGACCCAAGATTTAAATGTGAGGCAATGTGTCTCTCCATGCAGAGTCACAGAGTGAGCCAGTACCAGCAGTAACTGTGTAGTAAAGTTGAGGGAGTCATGAGGAAGATGAACCTGTTCCATTCAGAAGATGCTGGAGGGTCAGACAGTTTTGGAACAACTGGAGTGAGTGGAACTGGCTGCCCAAGTGAAAGTTGTGTGGGTGGTGGCATGCCACTGACAATGAGATTACCTGTCGATGCATGAAGACATGGCTAGTTGGCAACCCAGGCCCATGACAGTGTGCCTCAGGTTACAAAAGCACATCATTATGACTGGTCACTGTTCACAAGTTCTCTGCTGAACAAGAAGTGGCAGAGAACATATGTGTTGCCACATTCTGCTGAGCAGATGCTTGCTAATTATTTGGTTGAGCCAGTTGTGGACTTTAATGTTGACCCTCTTGCATACTAGAACACCAAAAACCAAGCATACCCTGCTTTGTCCCAGGTAGCATGTAAATATCTTGTGTGCATCCCCACAAGAGTACCCACAGACACCTCTTCAGCACTGCAGGAGATATAGTTTAGCCACATCGCTCCGTTTGCAGCCTGAACATGTGGAGCAGCTCCTTTTATTAAACTCAGTATGATCTGCTTGATTCTTTAAGTGAACAGAGTGTACTAGTCAGACTGACAATGTGATGTAAATGCCTGCCAGCTTTGAATGCTAAATTGATTACTTGTGGCTTTCTGATCTCTGCTCTTGATTTTACTGACAGATTCTGGAATAACAATGTTGGACGTGGTTACACTTGCTGCTTGGAGATTTGACTGGCCTTATGGCTTTATGACCAGTGCTGCTGTTTAAATGACAATGATCTGTGAAAATTACTCAAAATCTTTTCTCTCCTTTTTTGCAGTGTGACTTCTCCTATCCTGGTACATCCAGGCACTGGGTTACAAAATGTATTTATTATTATGCCAATAACTTTTAGGCTAGACAGTGATTAAAACATTAGTATAAAAAAAAAAACATATAAAATAAAAAAATATACATATATATATATATATATTTTAAGTATGAAAATCTGAATAGTTGCTCCATTCTGCAACTTAGCTTTGCTTTCCTGTCTCAAAACATACTGTCTTTCATTTTGATCCTTCCTTCATTCATTCATTTTGTTTAATATAGCACTCTTTATAATTTTGATTCAAGGTGCTTTACAAGTGAGAGAATTATCTTAAACAGATAAAATACATAACATATAATAAAGTACAATTCTGATTGTTAATATTTAGGTCAGCTAAATCTGACTAGTTGGAAATACCTGCCTGAATAAAAATGTCTACAGCTCCTTTTAAAAACTTTCAATGTATAGTAGAATCTCTCTCATAAAATGAGGAAGGAATTCCATAGGGTTAGCGCCATGAAAGAGAAAGCACGTGCACTCAATGTTTTTAAATGCACCCTAGGAATTTCCAAGAATCCCTGATCTGCCAAATGGAGGGGATGGGAAGAGCCGTAGGGCCATAGGAGGTCTTGCAGGTGAGTCACCTGATGTCTGGCTAGAGGGAGCATCTCTGCTGCACCTCTCCCTCCCGTTGAGCTCTGAAAGCGTTATTTTTACCATCTGTCTTCACATTTTAGAGTTCTAGTACTACTTCTCTGAGAGTATACACCTCCAGGCTGCTAACACTGCGCAGCTCGGGTGGTTTTTCTGTCTATCATTGATGTGGAAATGAGAGCGGAATTGCTGCACCATGTCTCCCTCAACTCCGACAAGGCCTCTAAGAAGTCCAAGAATCAGCCTACCAAATCTGGTTCACCTTCTACTACTAAGCTGGCCACATCTTCTCTGACTGAAGAGTGGTTCCTCCTGGAACTTCAACCAATAAAATATTCTCTGGCATTACTTACCTCAGAACTGACATCCACTTGGTGAGATATTGTTGACATTTCCCAGAGAGTGGGAGATGGGTGGAAGTCTGGACAACATCACTAGAGAATTGACATGATAAAACTGATCCAAAGCTAGCCTCCCTCTGTCAGCGACTACATAAAATTGAGCTCAAATTTGAGGATTTAGAGGGAAGGAGCCAACAAAACAATCTAGTCATTCTCAGACTTCCTGAGGATGCAGAAGGCTCCATTCCTGTTCTTTTTCACAGTGACTCCTTGAGAAACTAGCAGGGCCATCATCTAATGGCCCCTATATAATGATAGCACACAGGGCACTCGGTACTAAGCCTCCCCTAGGCTCCCTCCTCGGCTTTTTATACTAAAACTGCTGAATTTCTTAGACAAGCAACATGTGCTGGGCAAAATGAGGGACATACAATCACTTTCCTGGGAAGGAAATAAAATCCAAATTTTTCAGGACCTCCCCACTTCTGTGCACTAAATGAGTGCCTCCTTCCACCTGACTGTGGCCAAACTAATCCCTGCAGGTATCTGCTTTCAGATATCATATCCAGCTAGGCTACAGGTGAAGATTCAGGACAGCTGGAACTCCTATGATTCTAATAATCAAGCGACTAAGGACTTCCAATGCCTGCTCCCGGATTTATTTAAACTCAGCTGATCCCATCAAGAAATCTATGTTTTATCCCTATGGGTACAGATGGCTCTAAAGGTTATTATTGGATTGGTTCTGATTTTGCGATATCCCTGTTGGTGACTGGCTTGGTTTCTGCAATATCTGACTACTGGGTGGTCCCCTGGGCTGCTATTTGCTTGTTTCCCTTTATCTCAGCTTGCACTAACCCTCATTATTTTGCCTTACTAAACCCTACAATATCTGGTTGTCCAGCTGGGATTATTACCTCTCTGCCTGTGATGATCACACTCCGGGTTCTAGAATCACTGTCAAGTTTCTGTGCATCTTATTACTCATCTTGGCTCCGGCATCACATGACTCTGGTGCCTTGTTTGGACTTCCTGCAGCTCAAGCGCAAATTTCTACACTCAGCTCCACTGCATCTGAGATTCTGGCAGTGGTACAGTTATGCACCCTCGTTGTGAATTAGCTCTTCCAGCTTCGCCAATCACGTGTCTGCAACTACTACCAACTAAGGACCTTGCTACTGGACTAACCTGGACTTCTATCTGACTCTATCAATCAGTGAGTCATTTCACAATCTTACTGCTCACTGGGTGAGCTCCTGTTAACACTGTGATTAAATTTGATGGACACTGAGAAACACCCAGACTTTTTGTTCACTGCTCTGGTCCTCAGTTTCCACCTTCCCTGGGATCTTGGAACTGTTCACTGATTATCTAGGCCAATTTTGGAACTTTGTCATTTTTGTGCTGAGGACTTTAGACTAATAACTGAAACACCCTCACTGCAGCATCACAGGAAGATAATGCACAAAAGTAGCAGGGGTTGCACTACTGAAAACACTAGTTAGGACTCAGACACTAACAGCTGGGTTACTGCTTGTGAAGATTTGGACTCCAGTAGCTGGACTACTGCATCTAAGGGTCCATATAAAAAAGGAGAAGAGCTCCGGGTTCTTCTGAGGTAGCTTTACACAATAAATACTCTCGCCTTAGCACTACTTCAGAGACAAGTTCTGATATCCCAGCTAATGACATCACTTCAGACATAGATGCCCTGTTCATAGGAGACTCTATATTAAGAAAAGCAGACACTGTATTAACAAAAGGAAATAAATATATTACAGTGGTAAACTGTCTCTCAGGAGCTAGAATCAATGACATAAAATTCCATTTACATAGAATATTACATAACACACCAAACTCCCAAATAACAGTAATGCATGTGGGCAGTAATAATGTTGGAAAGGATCATGAGAAGGACATAGTGGCTGAAATACTCTGTACAGACCAAATAAAGATAAAGGGACAGACACCCATGAGCTCAGAAATACTCCTCATCAATCATGGATGTAACCCCGAGAAGAATCACACCATCCAAAGGGTGAACAGCAGACTGATAAATGGTTGCAGTACCAGGGTGTGGTATTTATTAATCTATGGGAGACATTCATAGACAATAAAACAATGTATAAAAGACAGACTACACCTGAGTAGCTTGGGCACACACACATTGGCAATAGCATTAAATGAGTCAATACAGAAGCATTTAAACTAGGCGGGGGGGGGGGACCCTGGAAAGAATAAACCAAAAACATATAAAGATCAAACAAAATCACATAAATGCCATACACTGTTTATTGTCAAATGCTAGAAGTTTAAATAATAAAAAGAGAAGAACTAAAAGCAGAACAGTGTAACGGAACACAAATCACAATGGCCTTTGTCACAGAAACTTGATGGACTGATAAAAATGTCTGGGAATGGGATATTCCAGGTTATGAACTTTACTATCTGAGACAGGAAAACAAAAGAGGTGGGTAGCAGCATATATATATCAAGCACCCTTAAATCTACTGACATATTAAAAAAGTAAACAAGGGAATGAAGGAACTGAATCCATTTGGATTAGGGTAGAAACAGAATTAATGCACATCATTGTAGGAGTATGTTCACGGTCCCTGGGGACTTCAGTAGAGTTATCCAAAGCCATAAATCAAGAGATACTGTAAATAAAGCTTGTGAACTAGGGAAGGTACTGTTTGTGGGAGACCTGAATTATGGAGACAGAAATTGGGAGACACAAGAGGCAGGTAACCCACTGAGTCTGGAGTTTTTACAACTTAGCCAAGCAATGAATATGACCCAAAACTTCAACACTCCAACCAGGGGAAACAACATACTAGATTTAGTGATGACAACAAAAGAGATAAATATCACATCCTGCTATACCACCTCCCCACTAGGACATAGTGACCATACTTAGGTTATCTTCACATTTAGACAACACATCCCTATAAGTAAAGGATGCAGAGGAATTTATAACCTGAACACTGCTGGTACAAATGAAATTTTGGAGGACCTAGAGGGAATACAATGGAATACCAAGTTAAATAATAAAACAGTGGAAGAAATGTGGAACACTTTTAAACAGGAAATCTTTACTGTATGTGACAAATATATTAAAACATTTAAAGTCTATAACACAAGGGGAAAAAAACAAAATCGATGACCAAACCCATACTTAAACAGATAAAAAAGAAACAGAAACATTACAATATACATAAAAGTGCTGGAGACCCTCAGGTATGGGGTGATTATAAGACAATACAAGACAAATGTAAGTGGATGATGAGCAAAAATAAGCAAAGAATGGAGGTAAAACTGGCAGCCACAGCCAAGAAAGCTAGCATGCAACAATTCTACCGTTACGTAAACTTCCTAAAGAAAACCAGAAATAATTTATGCTCTATCAATGAGGGAAATAAGACAGTTACAGATCTGGTTAAAGCTGCAAATATTTTTAATGTCTACTTTAGTACAGTATTCTCTACTAAACAACAGGGTCAGGTACACACCAGGCCCAACAATGAATGTAACATTGAGATAACAACTGAAATAGTACCGAACAAAATAAAATCTTTAAAAACACAAACTCAGCTGGACCAGACAATATTTCAAATAGGATGCTCAAGTCACTTCCCCCTAAAACAGCTGCACCATTAACACTGATATTTAAAAATTAGTCGAAAGTGGTAATAATAATGTTCCAGAGGGACTGGCTAGCGGCAAATGTGGTGCCCATCCATAAGAAAGGCGATAAGCAAATTATATCAACTATAGGCCCATAAGCCTGACCTCGGTACCAGGTAAATTGATGGAATCCAAAATTAAGGATGTAATAGACACCAGCTTTGTAGACACTGATCAAGGAGACAAGGAGCAGCATGGTTTTGGCAGGAAGGTCATCGTGACCTATATGCTATGTTTCTATGAAAAAATCTCAGCAGCTTTGGACAGGAGAGGATGTGGATTGCATCTATCTGCACTTTGCAAAGGCCTCTAACAAAGTCCCCCACCTACAAATTGTGCGCTGCCTAACCAATATAAAATGGACCACAGAGTGGTCCACTGGATGAGGGACTGGCTAGGTGATAGATCACAGAGGGTGTGTGTGTGACAAGCTGGCCTATGGTAGATGGAGAGGCAACACGATGGGTTTAAAGTTCACAGAAGAAAATGTACTTTTATTACTCCAAATGTAAGTTATTGCTCCAGAAAAGCATAATCAGGCAGTTCTACTTCTCCAGCCTGGTCAGGTAACATAAAGCTTAACCCATAACAGTTCTTTAAGGCTGACATGACAAAAGAATGTTTGAACCACCTATGTGGGCCAGCAGTTTTTTCAATATACAGTCTCAAACAAAACATGAACGGTTTGTGGGGCAGCAGTTTTGAATGCACAGTCTCAAATCAAACATAAACAGTTTGTGGGCCAGCAGTACATTCCACTCACTGTTTTTGGCCTAGCTAGCTAGGCTGATCCTTACCTCAGGACTCTCTGCTCTAGAAATGGTCTCTTTCTCAGCAGCAGGTTTCAACTTCTCCCAAAGGCTCTCTCAATAATTAACCATTCTCCTTGGCTTTCTGCTTTGGTTCCTTTCTTACATTCCACCCTCCATCTTGCAGGGTTCTCTGCCTAGGAGCATCTCCTCCCTGCAGCAGTTTCCAGCTTCTAACTGACTCGTTGCTGGATTCTTTCTGTCTTTTAGCAATCCCCCTAATTAGCAAAACCTGGGGAGGCACCCCCCTTGCCTGTTCATGTTGCATTCCCTGCATTTCCTCAGCCTCAAACAGAATGTTAATCTCTTGTTTCCCAGTGTAGTGTTTACACTGTCACAGGGTGTATAAATGGTTACTACTCAGATAAAATAGACGTTACAAGTGGAGCCCCCCAGGGGTCAGTCCTGGGTCCGGTACTCTTTAGAATTTTTGTATCTAGTACGGGAAAGGGAGGGGCTGGATAAGTAAATACGCAGACAACACTAAGTTAGCTTGGTTGCTGATGTATGCTGAGGGGGTCAACAGCCTGCAGACTGGCTTGGACAGTATCTATGACTGGGCAACATCAATGGGTATGAGTTTCAATATAGATAAATGTTGCATAATTCATCTGAGTAAACACAATGACAAAAACAACTGCTGTATAAATGAATCAGCACTGCACAAATCTGAGGAAGACAAAGATCTGGGCATTCTGACAGATCATAAACAGGAGGCAGTATAGCGCAGTGGTCTAAGGCTCTGAGCTGCAAATCTGGTGACATCCAGCAGACCAGACCTGGGTTTGAATCCCACAGTTTCCACTTGCATACTGTGTGACCCTAAGCAAGTCACTTAACCTCCTTGTGCTCCCAGGTCGCTCCTGTAAAAAAGTTTTCAGCTTAGTGTGCTATACCTGGTTAAACAACTAAAAAAAAACTCACATACCGCTCTAAGCTAATAAACAAATCATAAAAGCTAAACAAGTGCTGTGGAATATAAAGAAAAACTTTAGCAGCTGAAGTTGAGAAGTGATTATGCCCGGTCGATACTGGACTACGGAGCCCCAGTGTGGGGGTCCATCTCCAAAGGAGGTGTAACCAGTGTCAAAAAAGTAGAAAAACAAGCCACCAAAATGATACATAATATAAGAAACATGCCGTACGAAAGGTGCTTGACAGATTCAAAACTTATGTCGCTGCAGACAAGGAGAGTCAGAGGAGACATGTTGTTATATTTTGATATGATGCAGGATGGTTATATACTAAATAAATTAAACCTTCAATTCAAAAATGATAAAAAGGGAACTATGGGTCACCCACTTCAGCTACAACACATAAAGTACAACACAAAGAAGGGAAAAGCCTTATTTACTCAAAGAGTGGTGGCCCCTCGAATGGGTTATCAGAGGAAATCATCTATTCAAAAAATAAGATCAAATTCAAAAACTAACTGGATAACTATATACTAGAAAGAGGTGTAATACTTTATTACGGATGAATGGATGGAACGATAAATGGCACAAATGGCCTTCTTTGCTCCTAAATTCCTTTATGAATCCTTGTATGAATCTACACATATCTTACATTTGTATCTGGGCTTAGTCTCCCCCACTTTTCCTTGGGATATAAATATTGTACTTGTTCATTAGTACTGTTTAAATTTAGTCTATTGAAGGACTATAGTGGTTTATTATGGTTAAGGTTTTGTGTGCTTATTAACTAGATAATTATTTACTACTGGATTATCTGTCAGGTGGCATGGTAGGGGTTGGGTAGAGGTCTTATGCTGCCTATTCTAGGGACTTCATGAACCGTTGTTTGGGATGGGGTGAGACTGCTGATTCCCTATGGTGAGTTTTATCCTGTTTCCCTTTTTTTAACTCTCATGGGATTGGGATCCAGCATATTCAGTGGGTGCCTTGGTGGTTTTTTTTATGACCTCCAAATTGGATAGGGTTCAACCCCTTTTTTTCCTTTCCTTCCATAGAGGGGCTCAACCCTCGGGTTGACTGTCTCACTCTTGTGGGACTTTATAAGGCTGTTACATTGTGCCACTTTATTCACTGTTCATGTGGCTGTTACATCATTCAGAGGTCTCAAGTTTTTCCTTGGTTACTACTTCTATTTCTTAGTTGTGGGATGGTTTAGGGTTTAGAGGGTTTTGGGGTTTTCTTGGGGAGTTTGTTGTGGGGGTGAGATTTTCCTGATATGATTGTTGGTTCTGTGGGATTCTTAGGGATGCTTTAGGTTTAGGACTTACTGTTGCCTTTCTTGGTCTCTTTTTTGGTGCTTATGGGAAAGGGGGATAGCATCAGAGGGACCACATTGAGCTAGCCAGGTTGCATTTTCCACTGCAGTTTTCCTAATCCAATACCTAGCCCTAGTGAACACATCACACTTTGCCATGTTGGACTAGTCTCCCACTAAATGGGCTAAGATACTAACCCACATAAACAGGCCACAAGTAGACATAGCTTTCCTACAGGAGACCCAACTGCTGCCATCCCAGGCTCTCCATTTAAGGTGATCCTGAGTGAGACAGGCATTTGGAGCTGGCTCAGATTCCAGTAAAAAAGGCGTGGCTATTCTCATAGCAAAGAGAAGCCCCTTCTGCCTACTTCAAGAGGTGGTGGACCCCCAGGGATGCTTCATTATTCTCCAAGCCCTGCACAGGCACAGGGAAGTGATACTGGGGGCGGTGTATGGCCCTAACATTGAGGATCTCCACTTCTTTACCACCTTAGCCTGTACCTTGGCTTCCTGGACCTCCCTCCCTCCCTTCCTATTATATTGGGGGAGACTGGAACCTGGTTTTGTGTAATGACCTTGACAGGACTGGCAGGGTTCCCCAAGCACTCTCTCCTGCCCAATTGGCCATCTGAGACTTGATGGACTCAGTGGGCCTGTTAGATCCGTGGAGGACATTAAATCCAGATAGCTAAGAGTTTTCCCTTTACTCCATGCTGAAAAACTCTTTCTCCCATTTACACTACTTTTTAACAGAGGTGGAATGCCTTCCCAGGGTCTTTTTGAGTCATTACTTGGCTAAATTTATTTCTGATCACCACCCTGCCCTTCTTCGGTTGAATCTCGGCCCCTCCTTATCCAGAGATAAAATGTGGATCCTGAACAACCAGTTACTTAAATCAGAGAACCTCCTGAAACATATTCAGTCCTTCATTGCTTCCTTTATGGAGTTAAATTCAGCCTCTATGCCTACCCTGGATATATCATGGTGAGCCTTAAAATGTGCCCTTCTGAGAGAATTATTCTGATTTGTTGACCAAATGGGAAAAACAGACCATGACTACTTTATCCTCATTACTGACCCATATACAAGCTCTAGACGGGTGTGTCTCACAGAATTTTCCTCAGTTGGAGTGGGAGCAACTAGATGGACTCCACTTTCAATATAACACCCTCCTGGGGGAAAAAGCAGAACAGCTGCTACTGTGCACTAAAGTAAGATACTTTGATCAAGGGGAAAAAGCTGGGAAGTTATTGGCCCTTCACTTGCTTGCTGGATTCTGTCTGCCTTTTAGCAATCCCTCTAATTAGCAACACCTGGGCAGGCACCCCCCTCTCTTGCCTGTTCATGTTGCATTCCCTGCATTTCCTCAGCCTCAAACAAGATGTTAACCTCTTGTTTCCCAGTGTAGTGTTTACACTGTAATATACCTCCCCTCTTTGTGCGAAGGCACAGTTGGTTGGCCCCTGACCATTACCCTTCCGGCACAGGAAGTCCGCGTTTCCATTTTGGGTCCCGGCCCGGTGGTGCACCATAAAGGAAAATGGCTGGAGGGCCAAGTACCACCTGGTGATGTGGGAGCTGTCATCCTTCATCACCTGTAACCACCTCAGAAGGGCATGATCTGTGACCAGAATAAACTGCCAGCCATGCAGGTAGTAGCGGAGGGCATCCACAGCCCACTTGACTGCGAGACACTCTTTCTCTATCACTGCATAGTTCTTCTCCCGGGGAAAGAGTTTCCAACTGAGGTAGAGGATAGGATGTTCCTCCACCTCAAACTCCTGGGACAGCACAGCTTTTAGCTCAACTCAGAGCATCCGTCTGCAGGATAAAGGTCCTGTGAAATCAGGACTGCATAATACTAGCTCTCTGCACAGTGTCGCATTTTTTTATTTATTTTTTTATTTTAGTCTTTGGTAACTGGGTAAGGCTCACTAGGCACAAGTGCCTGTTTTCAGGGGCAACCTGGGAGCACTGGGCAGTTAAGTGACTTGCTCAGAGTCACACAGTATGCAAGTGGAGGTTGTGAGAATCAAACTCGGGTCTGGTCTACTGGATGTACCAAGCTCGTTCATACCTCGTTCCTCTAACCTCTAGGCTATACTGCCAGCCCATTAAGTTGTGTGAAGGCCTGGTCACACTCCTCTGACCATTGGACCTTCCTGGGAGCAGATTTCCAGGTGAGGTCTGTAAGGGGCCTGGCAAGGGTGGAGAAGTGCAGTATAAACCTGCGGCAATACCCTGCTAATCCTAAGAAAGCATGGATATCGGGCACTCGGATACGGCTTGGACCTTACTGACCAAGGGTCTCACCTGTTCATTGCCTATACAGTACCCTAAGTACTTTGTTTCAGCTTTGGCCAAAGCACACTTCACTGGATTGGCTGTCAGTCCTGCTTGTCATAAGGACTGTAGTACCGCTGCCACGTTGGATACATGGGACTCCCAATCGGTGCTGTGGATCTGCGTCATCTAGGTAAGCAGCTCGCAGGTGGGCATGGGGTCACAGCGATTCATGAGCCTTTGAAGGTTGCAGGTGCCCCATGTAAGCCAAAAGGCATAGTCTGGAACTGGTATAGCCAAAGGGGTAGCAAATGCTGTCTTATCCCTAGACTCCAGGGACAAAGGGAATTGCCAGTACCCTTTGTTAGGTTCAAAGTCATGATGTCTAGCTTCCCTAGTCTATCCAACAGTTCATCTACCCAGGGCATGGGGTAGGCATGAACTTTGAGATGGCATTGACACTGCAAATCAATACAGAAGCGGGTAGCCCCACCTTCTTTTTTCACTTACACTATGGGGCTACACCATCACTGCTGATTCCTCAATCACCCCTAACTCTAGCATGTCTTGTAACTCCTTCTTAACAGTGTCTTGTACAGCTTCTGGCAAGCGATATGGACACTGCCGCACCTTCTCCCTGGCTCTGTTTCTATATGATGAGCTATCATATGGGTTGTCCCCAGGAGGAAGGAGAAACATCAAAAACTGGCTTACCAACTCTCCTAGTTGCTGTTTCTGTTTGTGAAACAGCTGTTCTCCCATTGGTACTTGTATCCCCAGATTCTCATCTGGCACTTGGGGTCCCAGATCCACTATGCCTGGTTCAGGGGAAATCAATATGCTATCCCTCTGGTTCCAGAATTTCAGCAAATTGACATGGTAGATCTGGGTCTCTTTTCACCTCTCTGGCTGGCAAACTTCATAGTTAACTGGGCCCACCCTCCGGGTAACTTTGTAAGGCCTCTTCCATTTGGCTAGAAGCTTATTTTGGCTGCTCAGCAACAAAATTAGTACCTGATCCCCTGGTTTGTATTCCCTCAACCGGGCTCCCTGATTATAGTAGTACTCTTGTCTTTGTTGAGCCTTCACCAGATTTTCTCAGGCAAATTTCCCCACCCGATCTTTCCTTCAATTGCAGAATGTATTGCACCACATTTTCAGTCTTGGGGTCAGGTTTCTCCCACATCTCCTTTACTACATCAAGAACACCTCATGGGTGGTGCCCATAGGGGAGTTCAAAAGGAGCAAACCCGGAGTCACATGATGCGGCATGCCGAGTAGCACCGTTCTCCGAGAGCTCCAGCCTTACACCCCTAATTTTACAAATAAATATCTGTGACTCCTGGTGATCAGAGGGAAGACTGCTTAAAAAGCCACTGCAGAGCTCATATTGCCGCTACCGAAGATCCGATGGAAGTCGTCATAAAGAAAGTGGCACCGATACACACTCCACCCGCAACTCCTGAGAAGGCCCCGAAAAAGCCTAGTGCCTCAGCTTCTTAATTCATGCCCAATCCCAGTGCCACAGATTCGGATCAAGAGACCCTTACATTGGCTAAATTTCTGGAAGAATTCCAGCCTTTTAAGGCTGAAATGAAACAAATGGCAGGGGAAATCAAGGGCATTTCTTCGGCTTTAGAGGATCTCATCACCAACGTCTGGCAAAAATGGAAGGAAAAATCGAAGATCTTGAAGGACGTAGCTGACGTAATAATGTAGTTTTAATCAGCTTGCCTGAGAGAGAGGAAGGATTGGACTCATTCCTATTTCCACAAACATTTGTGTGGAAGATTGCTGCTATCGCCTTTGGCTATAGATATATAATTGAAAGGGCCCACGGGCGCCGTCGAATGCCCCTCATGGGGCACCTCCTCAGACTTTTATATTCCGCTTCTTGAATTACCAGGAGAGGCAGCATTTTCTCACTAAAGCTTGAGAAGACCAGGAAATTAAATGGGAAGTAGTGCAACTCAGGGTAGCGCAGGACTTGCCTCTCACAGTTCATCAGAAAAGGGCTGCTTTTCATCCCCTGGTGTCAAAGCTTATAGCAGCAGGGATAAAATTCAGAATGGGGTTCCCTGCTCTACTCCAAGTTCATCTCTCAGGGTCCTGGGTTACCTACGAGGAGGTAGATGCAGCTATGTTGAGCCTGAAAGCAGCACTCCCTGATCTGATTATGTGACTGGTAGTGAAGTAAATGTTCATTTTTCTGATTTTCACTGTCAATATTGATGAATAATATCCCGTGTATTCAACTTGCTGTTTTACCACAGAGGAGCAGATAGTGGCTGCATACCATGGGTCAGATTCTACTCCTTTATATAGACTGAAATTTCATGCATAGAGAGGAATCGTGTGGGGTAATGTTTAATGTTTATCTTCAGTTTCCCTGAAAGAAGGGTTGCTGTAATGCTGTGCTACTGGACTTTCAATATACTTTTAATACAATGTGTGCCAGTGGACAAGAGGGCGCTAGAGAATGGGATTTGCTGGTTTTCAATACTTCTTTGTAGAATGTGATTATTAGGTTTTACCAGATTTTTCTTAATGTTTAATAACTTCTTGGTGCTGCATATGGTTTTGGTCGATGGCAAGTCTATACATCGATACTTGGAACAGTCAGGCTTTTATGTAGTAGCACCCTTTTGCTATCAAACTGATGGTACCTGATCTCAGTGCATTTTGTCAATGCCACATGACAGTTTACTTATAAACAGTGAGTTGTGCAAATGCCTGCAACGCCGACGGGCGTTTTTCCTGTTTTTTTTTTTCGGGGATCCAGAAGGCCTTGTAAAGTTTGATTTATAGTGCAGCTACACAGAGTTTATAAAGCACATTGTTTTTGTGGGGTTTTACCACATTTACTATATTCCCTATTTAGTGAGTGACATGAATAAGGGTGCGTAAGTACTTGAACATATAACCCTTATCCATTCTTTGCTTACTTTGGATCGGGTTATGGTCACTGCAACGAAGGTCGTTGATAATTGTTGTATTCTATTAACACTTAAAGATAGTATTGTGTTTACCTGTTGCTCATAGTTCAGCTTAAAAGGATATTTTCCTGTAACTACTGACAAGGGGGTGTGGTGGCTGGGAGGAGGGGGATAATCTGGGTGTACTGCACATCATGTACCATAAAAAGATATGGGGAAGGGAGTGGGAGGGGGGAGTAAAGGGTAGTAGTATGCTACTGTTTGGTGTTAATAAGAAGGGATTGGGTTTTTTTGAGGGTTGGATGGGTTTGGCTAGGAATGAAAATGGGGAAGGAAGCACAGTACTAGTACACATTGAGAGAGACATGTTTTATTTAGACATGATGGCCCTGTCAGTATCCCCCAAAGAGATGGTACCCAGTTATGGCTAGGGACTTACATGTCATTACCTGGAACGTAAAAGGGGTCCGACACAAGTCCAAACAGTATAAAATATTAAAACACCTTCATTTCCTTAAAGTGAAAGTTACGTTTATACAGGAATCTCATCTGCTCAATACGGAGGCTCTGAATTTAAGACATCAACAGGTAGCTCAGGTTTTTTCAGCAGAAGGAAATACTCAGAGTAGAGGGGTGATGATTTTAATACATAGGATATTATCATTCAAGGCCCTGCAAATTATACCTGATCCCTCAGGTAGATATCTCCTTGTCAGAGGTAAACTACACACTATGGAAGTTTTATTAGGCAGTATTTATGGACCAAATGCTGATACCCCCAGTTTCTTTGTGTAAATTATGCAAGCCCTGGTCCCCTTCCTGAACATCCCAATCATCATTGGAGGAGACCTACACATTACATTTGATTCCTCTATGGATAGGAATGCTTCCTCCAGAAAAAGGGCACTTAGGGAGTTGATTGATCGTACTGGCCTCTGAGATATTTGGAGGGTCTTACACCCTACAGGGAGAGAATATACCTTTACTTCCCAGGTTCATGGGACTTCCTCCAGAATCGACTATCTCCTCATTTCCCAATCTCTGATTTCTGGCATCCTGGACTGTAATATAAGTGCAGGGCCCCCCTCTGATCATGCAGTGGTGGTCTGCTCGCTCTCTTTGTCTGCTCTTCCCTGTAGAAGTAGTAGATGGAAATTTAACAACCAATTATTGAGAGACCCTAAATTAGTTGAATATATTTCTAATCAAATCACTCAATTTATCTCTCATGATTTAAATTCCACGACACATCCTGATGTTGAGTGGGTCACATTCAAAGCTTACTTGAGAGGGATTCTGATTAGTTTAACATCCCGGGGGAAAAATAGAGGGAGAATCGTATAGCCACTCTCCTTGTCCAAATTAGGATAAAGAATCCAAGCTTGCCCTGCACTCCCTCAGAGCAGGAAAGGCTCGATTGGTAAAATTAAGGATTCCTATTTAAGTATCCTGGAGAGCAGGCGGAGTTTGCAATGCTGAAAACCAAAGCGGTTTACACAGATCAGGGTGTATGTTGGCATTGTGGATCAAACAGTAGAAATCGTCCAGATTAATTGCTGCTGCTCACTCCTTAGAAGATAATTCTCTTAAAACTTCCTCAAAAGATGTCCTGGCAGAGTTTACTAAATATTTTAAATAGTTATGTGGCCCTATGGTGATTTCCCCTTCTGTGGAGATGATATAGCAACACCTGGAGGATTCCCAGTTACCCTCTCTCTCAGGAGCCCAGCAGGCCCTGCTTGTTGCTGATGTTTCCCAAATGGAATTAGAGAAAGGTTATTAAAAGCCTGCCCTCCGACAAAACCCCTGATCCAGACGGCTTTACCTGTCATTTTTACAAATTATTTGCAAAACAATTAATCCCTCTTCTCCTACCATTATACCGGAGCATACTTAATGGTTTGGCATCTGATACATCTTTGTTTGAGGCTTTAATTGTCTTACTACCTAAACCAGATAACCCTCCTGACTTAGTGTCTAATTATAGACCTATATCCTTCATTAATCATGATAAAAAAAATTCTCACTAAGCTATTGGCTGACCGGGTGAACCAGGTTCTCCCTACCATAATAGGTTCAGAGCAAGTCCGGTTCATGAAGGGAAGGTCTTCGGTGGACCACCTGTGTTCCTTGTCTCATGTTTTCTCGGCCTCCAGGGATGCTTTTTTTCCCTGGACGCTGAGAAAGCATTTGACAGGATTCATTGGCATTACTTATTCACAACCATGGCAGCATTTGGTTTTCTTATAAAGTTTCAAAAATGGGTTAACTCACTTTATAAATTTCCTTCTGCCAGGATATCCTGTAATGGATTACTTTCTGAATCATTTTCATCACATGTAGGGACAAGGCAAGGGTGTCCTCTGTCTCCTTTGCTTTTTAATATCAATCTAGAGCCCCTTATACGCAGGTTATCAGATTCCCAGGAGGTTCAGGGTATCCCCCTTGTTGATGAAATGGGAAAGATCTCAGCATATGCAGATGATCTTCTGCTCCAGCTTTCATATCCAGTCACTTCCATTCCTGCAATGCTTCAAATGATAAAAGGCTTTAGTCTAGTTTCAAACTATAAATTGAATATTGATAAATCTACAGTATTTCTGCTTAACCAAAAAACACACAAAAGGGAGGTCTCGGACCTGGACTTCTCCTGGAAATCTGATTTCATCAAATATCTAGGGCTTTCTCTTACAAGAAGTCCAGCTCGCCTTCAACAACTTAATCTTGATTCTTTGGTCCATACGGTCAGTCAAGATCTAAATCGTTGGTCCCTGCTCCCTCTTTCCCTATGGGGCAGGATTAATTTAATAAAAATGAAGGTTTTCCCCGTCGTTTTTGTCCTCTTAACCTTCTCAATATTTGGCTTCTATAGCTGGTTTAAAAATATAGAGTATTATTACTGATTTCATCTGGGCCAAGAAAAATCGAGAATGGCATTTTACAAGCTAGCAGCTCCCAAATTGAAAGGAGGCTTAAGGCTACGCATGTTAGCTATACTATCTAGCTAGCCATGCAAATAAATATCTTAGATGGCTAGCCACAAAAGACCCCAACCGGACTCCATTCATACTCCTCTCTGGCTTAGAATAGACAGAACTAGCATTAAAAATCATGGTCTTTCTCCATCACCTATGTTATACACAAAACTTATCTCCTCCCTTCCTACAACCTTGCAGGGTTCCTTGATAGGAATCTCCATAAAGTTTCACTTTCAACTATGCACCGTATTAAAATATGATAACATCATGGATCCACTTCAAGTCTTAATAACCCCAAGTTTCAAATTGATGGTAAACTTGTTATGGATGGCTGGCTTCCAGTGATTAGGGAGGGCCAAGTTGATCACTTGATTGGAAATGAGGGAACTTGGCTTTCCACGTTGGAAATTATGAATACATTTCGTATTCCTCAACACAATATTTTTAAAGCTTACCAGCTCCACCACCTTGTGTTAAAAGTTTTGGGCCTTCCCTCCTTTGGATGCAAGAATAGGCTATAGAGGGAACTAGGCCCACTTGCAGGCCTGCCTCTCGGCAGTCTCAAAATTTACAATGTGATATACAACTAGTGTTTTCACCACCTTGGGTCCAGTTGCATACTGATTGGAGCTCTTTCCAGCTAGGGAGCTCGATTGGGATCAGCTATGGATGATTTGCCTCAAATTTCTACTTCAAGATAGACTCCAGCTTATGCAATTCAAAATATTACACAATATCTACTACTCTCCCCCAAAACTAGCCAAGCTGGGTATTATTGCTTCCTCAACATGTGTTCGCTGTCATCAGGCTGTAGGAGACCTGTTGCACATTTTCTGGACCTGTCCCAAAGTAGCCCCAACCTGGTCAATTATTAAACATAGGGCTGACCCACTTTTGGGCCTGTCAGATTTATTTACTGCAGAAATATGCCTCCTTGGAGATTTCTCAGCTATTGAGGTCTGTAACAGGAGATATCACATGGCTTTAATTGCTTTATCACTTAAGAAAGTAGTCCTTCGGCACTGGAAAGACAGTATAGAATGGCTACAAGAGTTTATGGCTAATCTTAGGACTGAAAGGACTATTGCCAATCTTCAGGGCAAATCCAAGACATTTAATAGAATATGGGGCCCCATATTATCATTGCATTCCCTTCAAGATACTGGGAATCTCCCAGTTTAGTTAACATCTCTCATGTTAAGACCTTGGAAATAGATCTGTGCTGGTTTAGTGGGAGGGAAAGGGAGGGGGGCGGGGAGGAGAGAAAGACCATTATGTTCACATGTTTTGTTCTCACATGCTATGTATAATCTATTTGGCTCAATTCTCTGTATTGTAAAATGTGAATAAAGTTTGAATTGAAAAAAAGAGCAAACCTGTAGAAGCTTGAGTGATCTTCTGCATTGTGAACATCAGTAAGGAAGTAACTTGTCCCAGTCCCTGATCTCAGTGGTTATGAAGTTATGAAGCATCGCTTTTAGGGTTTTGTTGCTTCGCTCCATGAGGCCATCCATCTGGGGATGGTAGATCGAGGTCCTCATGGAGCTGAATCCCAATAAAGTACAAACCTCCTGAGTCAGGCGGGACATGAAGTTAGTTCCCTGGTCAGTCAACATTTCCTTTGGTATTCCCATATGACTAAAGACCTTTAATAGTTCCCTGGCTTCAATTTTGGCTGAAATGGTTTTTAAGGGGATGGCCTTGGGGTGCCGGGTAGCATAGTCTACAAACACCAGAATGTATTGGTACCCCCCTGCACTCTTTTCAAGGGGTCCCACTATATCAATCCCAATCTGGACAAAAGGTGCCTCCATAACAGGTAAGGGCACTAAAGGGGCCTTTGGATTGTTCTTTGGAGCTACTAACTGGCACTCGGGACAAGATGCACAATAATCTTTAACATGTTGATAGATGCCCAGCCAAAAGAATCAAGGCAACAGTCGTGCTAATGTATTCTCTACCCCACAGTGCCCTGCCACTGGAATAGAGTGGGTAAGGCATAGTAATTCCCCCTGAAAGATTCGAGGGATTAACAACTGATGCCAGGTATCCCCCGTCTGGGCCTCCTTACTAACTTGATAAAGGATACTTCCTTGTAACTCAAAATGAGGATAGCGTGCTGCTCGATTCTTATCTACTACTTCCCCTTCCCTGACAGCCAACTGGGTGTGTACCTGGCTGAGTATACCATCGGTCTGTTGTTCTTTGGCAATGTCCGGGCAGTGCTTTAACACATCTTGCTCTGATAGGGATGGCCCTCCAGGACTTTAGTTAGGTGGGTCAGTGTTAGGGTCAGGCTGTGGGTCTGGAAACACTTTTGCCTTTGCTTCACCTCCCTCATGTGCACCTGCCCCTTTGGGACCCCTTTTCTTTGCTGCCCTACTTTCTCACTTAGATTTGTGGGTTCTCATCTGGGTGTTAAAAATCCCTGGGTAGCGGAAAGGGAAAACTTCCCCCAGCTGCAGGTGGCTGGCCCCCCTCCCTTCATGACCATGAGATCGGGTAATTACCAAAGATAAGTCTGCTTTCCATAAGTTGTCAAACTATTTCCAATCTCTCCTCAGTAACACCGGATAGGGTAACCCGGGGCAACCCCCACCTTTATAGCCTCTGTTTGGCTCCCCAGAGTAAGTGTAACCATAGCACCAGTGTAAGCCTTTACATCCCATGCACACATCATGGCTAAGGACGGGGTTCTGGTCCTGCCAGCATCGGGGTCTCACAAGGGCCACCCTGTCTAGGGTCTGGTGACTTCCTGAGTCCACCAGAGCCTCTGTCTCTATCCCTTCTAGCTCAACAGGGATCACAAAATCTCAGGATTCAGAGCCCCCCCCACTGTACAGTGAATACACATCTGTAAATGTGCAGTCTATGAAGGTACAGTCCATGTGGGGCAGTTCTTCACAAAGTGACCCTTCTGTCCACATGAGAAACTTGACCCTATGTTTCTGCTATGGGGTGAGCCTCCGGGTTTAGGCAGCAGGCCCTCAGGAAATGTCTCCCTGGGCTGCTGGGTTGTCGTCTTTCCCAGAGTCTGACCCTTATTTGGCCCATAACCCCCCTCCCCACATACCCAAGGTCCCTTCACAGTTCCAGACAAATATTCCTTCAGTATGGCTACCGGGACAATTCCCCATCTTCCCAGGTTGCTTTGTAAGCTGAGTCACAGGGCAGAAGAAGAAGAATTCAGCATCCAGCACTTGTTCTGAGATCTGCATGGCCTCTGCTAGCATGGTGATCTTCTGTTTGCAGACCCAGCTCTGAATTTCCGTGGGCAGAATGTTCAGAAATTGTTCCAAGATGATTAACTCGGCCACCTCAGGGCCACTGTGTCCTTTTGGTTTTAGCCAATGCCAACATAGGTCCTGCAATTGTTGTCTCACTGCTCTAGGTCATGCACCTGCTGCAAATTTGAAGCTCCGGAACCTCTGTCGGTAAGTTTCTGCATTGATGCCTAGGCAATCCAGGATTGCTTGCTTTCACCTCTATTACTCCGCTGCTGTGGAACTATTCATAACTTGATAGGCTGCTTGGGCTTCCTGGTCAGACAGGTGCAAGGCTAACAGTCCACAGGAGTCTGGGGCCATCCAGCAGCTTCTGCCACTGCCTCAAACATTACCAGGAAGGCCTCGGATCATCCTCAGAGGTCATTTTGGTCAGCAAGGCATTCATCTTAGGAACCCTAGCCCCACGATAGCTGGACCAGCATCACTAGTAGGATCTTGTTGTGGCTGTTGCACTAGGAACTGCAGGAGCTGCTGTTGTTGTTGCCCCAGCTGTATAAGAAACTGCTGTTGTGCCTCCTGTTGCACTTGTGCTTGTTGGGTCCATTTTTGTGCCTCCTGCTGCTGCTGAGCAAGCTGGGTGAGAACCTGCTGTTGCTGAGCCTGTTTCATTGTTGCACCTCCTATTGGCTTGCTGCGCTTGTTGTGCCCACTGTTGTGCCTCCTGCTGCTGCTGCGAGCCAGCTGCCTGAAAGCCTGTTGTTGTTGTTGTTCAGCGAGGAACTTGGCAATTTCTCCGTATCCATTTTTTCAGAATGTAACTAGTCCTGCTCATTTCAGCAGGTGTTCGAATCCCACTGCTAACACCACGTGTGACAAACTGGCCTATGGTAGATGGAGAGGCAAAATGCTGGGTTTAAAGTTCACAGAAGAAAACGTACTTTTATTGCTCCAAATGTAAGTTATTGCTCCAGAAAAGCACAATCAAGCAGTTCAACTTCTCCAGCCTGGTCAGGTAACATAAAGGTTAACACAAAACAATTCTTTGAGGCTGACTTGACAAAAGCAATCTTTGAACCACCTATGTGGGCCAGCAGTTTTTTTCAATATATAGTCTGAAACAAAACATAAATGGTTGGTGGGGCAGCAGTTTTTAATGCACAGTTTCAAATCAAACATAAACGGTTCGTGGGCCAGCAGTACATTCCACTCACTGTTTTTGGCCCAGCTGGCTAGGCTGATCCTTTACCTCAGGACTCTCTGCTCTAGAAATGGTCTCTTTCTCAGCAGCAGGTTTCAACTTCTCCCCAAAGGCTCTCTCCAATAATTAACCATACTCCTTGGCTTTCTGCTTTGGTTCCTGTCTTACATTCCACCCTCCATCTTGCAGGGTTCTCTGCCTAGGAGTATCTCCTCCCTGCAGCAGTTTCCAGCTTCTAACTGACTCCACGCTGGATTCTCTCTGTCTTTCAGCAATCCCTCTAATTAGCAACACCTGGGGAGGCACCCCCCTTGCCTGTTCATGTTGCATTCCCTGCATTTCCTCAGCCTCAAACAAGATGTTAACCTCTTGTTTCCCCAGTGTAGTGTTTACACTGTTACAGTGTATATAAATGGTTATTACTCAGATAAAATAGAGGTTATAAGTGGAGTCCCCCAGGGGTCGGTCCTGGGTCCGGTATTCTTTAGAATTTTTATATCTAGTATGGGAAAAGGGGTAGGGAAGCTGGATAAGTAAATACACAGGTGACACTAAGTTAACTGGGCTGCTGATGGATGCTGAGGGGGTCAACAGCCTGCAGACTGACCTGGACAGTATCTATGACTGGGCAACATCAAAGGGTATGAGTTTCAATATAGATAAATCTTTGCGTAATTCATCTGAGTAAACACAATGACAAAAGCAACTACTGTATGAATGGATCAGCACTGCACAAATCTGAGGAAGAGAAAGATCTGGGCATTCTGATAGATCATAAACTCACATACCTTTCTAAGACTAATAAACAAATCATAAAAGCTAAACAAGTGCTGTGGAATATAAAGAAAAACTTTAGCAGCTGAAGTTGAGAGGTGATTATGCCCCTGTATAGGGCATATGTCAGGTCGATACTGGACTACGGAGCCCCAGTGTGGGGGCCCATCTCTAAAGGAGGTGTAACCAGTGTCAAAAAAGTAGAAAGACAAGTCACCAAAATGATACATAATATAAGAAACATGCTGTACGAAAGGTGCTTGACAGATTCAAAACTTATGTCGCTGAAGACAAGGAGGGTCAGAGGAGACATGTTGTTATATTTTGATATGATGCAGGATGATTATATACTAAATAAATTAAACCTTCAATTCAAAAATGATATAAAGGGAACTAGGGTCACCACTTCAGCTACAACACATAAAATACAACATAAAGTGGAGAAAAGCCTTATTTGCTCAGAGTGTGGTGGCCCTTGAATGGGTTATCAGAGGAAATCATCTATTCAAAAATAAGATCAAATTCAAAAAACAACTGGATAACTATATACTAGAAAGAGGTGTAATACCTTATTATGGGTGAATGGATGGGAGGCGGTAATGGGCAGGCACTGGAAAATTGCACCCGCAATTTTTTTTCCGAATCCGCAATTTTCACCATTCTCCGCAAAAACTGACATGTTCTGAAATTTCTTGCAATTTTTGAGTTTTTGTATTGAACTGTGTAAAAAGTATTAACATTTTGAATAACATACTCTCAATATATTGACAATTTTGCATGCAGACTTGGTTTTGGCTGAAACGATGCAGTGCAAGGTAGAGCAAGGGTTTTATGTGACACTGATTTCTTTTGAATATTTGTCTTGTTTGGTTTCAAAATCCACTGGCCAAGCATAAGTACTCTTAAACATTTAACATTTGTTTTGTGTTGAAGCAGTCTATCAGAAAACTTTTTGTTGCCACACAGACTGAAACAAAAGATGGGAGAAAAGGTGCAAATTATCCCATTCACTTAAATGGGGTGCTAACTATGAAGCCTTTTTGTAAGTGGCAGGGCAAGTTATTCCTTGTGAACATACTTTCATTCAGACTAGTTTTGATTCAAGCAGCTGAGGATTTTTGGATGACCCTGTGGATTTTAAACTTGA
This sequence comes from Neoceratodus forsteri, assembly GCA_016271365.2. NCBI lineage: Eukaryota > Metazoa > Chordata > Ceratodontiformes > Ceratodontidae > Neoceratodus > Neoceratodus forsteri. The sequence continues at coordinate 756,403,186 of CM057455.1, read as the reverse complement.
ATAAGTTAGTTGGTAACAGTGATCTCACTCTTAGCAACTACCCTCTAGATGCTCACATGCAAAGACTACAATAAAAACCTGACTGAAGTCTAAAAACAAGCTTATAAAACACAAAATGTATCTGAATATTTATCTTTAACTAAACAAAATCATTGCAGCCAGAGTAAAACAAAAGTAAATTACAGGGTACCCTGACTACTGTATGATTCAGTAAAAATATATTGGTATTTTTTTTACATTTTTTGGTAACCACATAAGGCCCACTAGGCACAGGTGCCTGTTTTCAGGTACAACCCATGAGCACTGAGGATGTTAAGTGATTTGCTCAGAATCATACGGTATGCAAGTGGAGGTTGTGAGAATCAAACCCAGGTCTGCTAGATGTCGTCAGCTCATTCACAGTTTGTTACTCTTACCTCTAGATTATACTGCCAGCCCCAATAACCCCCAGATTTAATGTTTAAATATGTGATTTCACATATAGTGTACAGTACCACAGTACAAATTATGACCATTAAACTCTTTAACAACATTTTACTAAAACTCAATTATTCACCACTCTATCTGCTTATTTGTTCTTGTACCAAAGTGGGTGAATAGCTGGCAGAGCACTGTAAACAGCTGTTGATTAGGCTTCATTATTCTACAGCCAGAAACAAAAAAAAATATTTCTTCTAGCTTTATTTAATATTTATTTGCTGCGGCTCACTTAAAAGAATCTATTTAGCACTGTTTGAGGCAGATACTTTTAAATTTTGGAAGATAGGCAACGCTTATGAAAGCTTATCAGTTTAGTATTCTTGTTAGGAACATAAACTTTTCTTTATGTTTTAAACATATTCAGGTGTCTGCGTATTCATTTAGCAATTTATACCTACTAATATGTGCTGCAGAAAACATCAGAAGATTTATTGTGAAGCACTCAGAGTCTATAGTAGAATCCCTGCAATTTCCCGCAATTTTTGCAAAATGTTCCACAGTTTTGAGTAACCTTTTCCGCAATTTTCCAGTGGCCCTGGTAATGGGCCACAAATGGCCTTCTTTGCCCTTAAATTCCTTGTACGAATCCTTGTATGAATCCATACATATCTTACGTTTGGATCTGGGCTGAGTCTCCCCCACCTTTCCTTGGGATATAAATATTGGACTTGTTCACTAGTACTGTTTAAATTTAGTCTATTGAAGGACTATAGTGGTTTATTATGGTTAAGGTTTTGTTAGCTTATTAACTAAATACTTATTTACTACTGGATTATCTGTTGGGTGGCGGGGTAGAGGGTGGGTAGAGGTCTTATGCTGCCTATTCTAGGGGACTTCATGAGCTGTTGTTTGGGGGTGGGGTGAGACTGCTGATTCCCTATGGTGAGTTTTATCCTGCTTCCCTTTTTTTAACTCTCATGGGATAGTGATCCGGCATATTCAGTGGGGGTCTTGGTGGTTTTTGTTATTCCCTCCAAATTGGATATGGTTCGACCCCTTTTTTTTCCTTCCTTTCGTAGAGGGGGCTCAACCCTCTGGTTGACTGTCTCACTCTGGTGGGACTTTATAAGGTTGTTACATTGTGCCACTTTATTCACTGTTCATATGGCTGTTACATCATTCAGTGGTCTCAAGTTTTTCCCTTGATTACTACTTCTGTTTCTTAATTGGGGGATGGTTTGGGAGTTTAGAGGTTTGGGTTTTTTGGGGGGAGGTTGTTGTGTGGGGGTAGTGGGAATTTTTCTGATATGATTGTTGGTTCTGTGGGATTCTTGGGGGATGCTTTAGGTTTAGGACTTACTGTTGCCTTTCTTGGTTTCTTTTTTGGTGCTTGTGGGAAAGGGGGGGGATACCACCTGAGGGGAGGACCACATCAAACTGCCAGGTTGCGTTTTCCACTCTGTTTTTCCTATTCCAGTACCTAGCCCTAGTAAAGACATCACATTTTGCCATGGTGAACTACACCTTCTGTATCTAGAATGTTAAAGGGGCTCAGTCTCCCACTAAATGGGCCAAGATACTACTCCACATAAACAGGCTACAAGTAGACGTAGCTTTCCTACAGGAGACCCAACTGCTACCATCCCAGGCTCTCCTTTTAAGGTGATCCTGGGTGGGACAGGCGTTTGGAGCTGGCTCAGATTCCCATAAAAAAGGCGTGGCTATTCTCATAGCCCAGAGAACCCCCTTCTGCCTACTTCAAGAGGTGGCAGACCCCCAGGGACGCTTTATTATTCTCTGAGCCCTACATAGGCACAGGGAAGTGATACTGGGGGTGGTGTACGGCCCTAACATTGAGGATCCCCACTTCTTTACCACCTTAGCCTCTACCTTGGCTTCCTGGACCTCCCTTCCTATTATATTGGGGGAGACTGGAACCTGGTTTTGTGTAATAACCTTGACAGGACTGGTAGGGTTCGCCAAGCACTCTCTCCCACCTAATTGGCCATCTGAGACTTGATGGACTCAGTGGGCCTCTTAGATCCATGGAGGACATTAAATCCAGATAGCTGAGAGTTTTTCTTTTACTCCATGCCGCATAACTCTTTCTCCCATTTGCTCTACTTTTTAATAGGGGTGGTATGCCTACTCGGGGTCCATTTGAGTCATTATTTGGCTAATCTTATTTCTGATCATTGCCCTGCCCTTCTTTGGTTGAGTCTCATCTCCCACCTTATCCAGAGATAAAATGTAGATCCTAGCAATCAGTTACTTAAGTCAGAGAACCTCCTGAAACATATTCAGTCCTTCATTGCTTCCTTTATGGAGTTAAATTCAGCCTCTGTGCCTACCCTGGATATATTATGGGGAGCCTAAAAATGTGCCCTTCTGTGATAATTGATACGGTTGTCGACCAGATGGAAAAAACAGACCATAGCTACTTTATCCTCGTTATTGACCCATATACAAGCTCTAGACAGGTGTGTCTCACAGAATTTTCCACAGTCAGAGTGGGAGCAACTAGATGGACTCCACTTTCAGTATAACACCCTCCTGGGGGAAAAGTGGAGCAGCTGCTACTGCCCACTAAAGTATGATACTTTGATCAAGGGGAAAAAGCTGGGAAGTTATTGGCCCTACAGTTGCATTCCCAAGCCACAGATAAGATTGTTACCTCTATCCATGCAGACACTGGATCCCTTCTTACTTCCCTCTAAGACATAGTCGAAGCCTTCAAAACCTGTTACCGACAATTGTATGCCTGCTTTCCTCTCCCTTGGATCTTGACTGTTTTGAGGACTTCTTGAGGGACATACCCTTTCTGCAGCTGACCGACTCACAGTTGGCCTCCTTGTAGGCCCCGATATTCTTAGCTGAGGTCTCCCAGGCTATAGACTCCCTAGCTTCTGATAAGTCTCCCGGCCTGGACAGGTTTACCACTAATTTCTATAAAGCTTGCAAAACTCAGGTAGCCCCTATCCTCTTTGATACCTATAACCATGTTTTCCGAGCTGGCCTGTCTGATGCCTCCCTTACAGCAGCAACCATTGTAGTTCTTCCCAAATCTGATTGGGATTCCCTGCTTGTCGCCAGCTATAGGTCAATCTCACTTATTAATGTCGATATTAAAATTCTCGGCAAAATATTGGCCTGTCAGTTGGGACTCGTATGGGACTCTCTTATCATCAAAGAACAGGTTGCCTTTGTTGGGGGGAAGCTCTCAGCAGACCACCTCTGGAAGTTATCCTACCTCCTTTCTGCGTCCAGGGATTCCTCCACTCCCACAGTACTGGTGTTCCTGGATGCGGAGAAAGCTTTCGATTGGGTCTCCTGGGATTATTTGTTTGCCCTACTTCCCAAATACCATATTCCTTCAGAGTTTATCCAGTGGGTCAGGGTGCTCTACTCCTCCCCATCCACCAGAATACTCTGTAATGGTGTTTTATCATCAGCTTTCCCTCTTCATCAGGGCACCAGCCAGTGATGTCCTCTTTCCCCTTATTTAGTCAACCTATTTTTGGAACCCCTCATCTGCAAGATCAACCTCTCTCCTCAGGTTTCTTGTATTTCTGTTGGTCAAAGAGCATATAAGTTATCCGTATATGCAGATGATATTTTATTACATATTTCCTCCCCAGCTACATCTCTGTCTGCTGCTCTACAGGTCATATCTCACTTCAGTGCCATCTCCAACTATAAATTAAATTTGACTAAAACAGAGGCCATGCCTCTCAATAATGTCGCATTTAGGATGGACATTGCACATCTGGGCCTGGTCTGGGTGAGGGATAAACTGAAGTACTTGGAATTTATCTTAGTACTTCACCTCTTAAAATGCACCGATATAACTTAGATGTGACAGTGGCCCACCTTAAAGTGGACCTGGACTGCTGGTCCTTATTGCCTCTCTCTCCCTGTGGGGCAGACTTAATATAATCAAAATGAACGTGTTACCCAGATTACTGTACTTATGCAATTTAAAATTAGACATGACCTTTATTCCCCAGTTAAATGATATAACATGGGTAGACTATCTATGGATTCCTGTTCGATATGTGGCAAAGAATGGGGCACCCTACTTCATATTTTGTGGTCCTGTGAGAAGATAGTTCCCTTCTGGGAATCTATCCGTGCATGGCTGGATCCCCTACTGGGGCTATCTGATGCCTTTTCACCTGAAATCTGTATTTTGGGAGATTACAAGGATGGCCTCCTTGAAACCAGCAGCTGCACATGGCCTTGATCTCAGCCTGTGCTAAAAAGTCATTCGGCACTGGCTTGATCAGTGTGTACCCAATTCCTCTAATGGCTTAGGGACATATTGTTTGCCCTGCAAGCTGAGCACCTCATTGCTAATTTGACAGGTAACTCATCCAAGTATTCCCGAATCTGGGAACCTCTATACTGTAGGTCCTATTGACACTTTGAATATACCTTGACCACACCTTTTTTAGGGTCTTTTTTAGGTCCCTCAGTGCTTATTGGATGGATGACACTTGGCGCCTCTTTCTCCTCTTATATGAAACCCCAGTTGGGGCATCCTGTGTATCCTCCAGTGATGGGAGGGTGGAGGATATGGGTGGGGGAGGGGAATAGGGGGTGTTATGGTTATAATATAAAATGTATTTTCCTGTTTACCTTCAGACCTAGTCCTTTCTATTGTATACTAAGACTGCCACTTGCATCTGTCTGTTGTAATGTTTTCTGACTTCAATAAAGCTTATTTAATATGAAAAGGAGATCTTGCAGGTAGCCGGGCCCTGGACCATGCAGGGCCTTATAGATCAGCAAACCAACCTTGAATGTGATCTGCCACCTAACAGGCAGCCAGTGCAGAGAAAGCAGCACAGGTGTAATGTGACATGATCTTGACAGACCAGTCAATAACCTGGCTGCCGCATTCTACACCAACTGCAGGTGGTGAATGTCAACCCTCGATAGCCCCAGGTAAAGGGCATTGCAGTAATCGAGCCACAACATCACAAAGGCATGGACCAGTGATGGCAGTTCACCCAGGGGTATCAGGTGTTTAATCCTGGTGATGTTTCTCAGATGGTAAAAAGTTCTCTGGACTATGGCCAATACCTGAGATTTAAGTGTTGGACCACAGTCCAGGACAACGCCAAGATTCCTCACCCCGACAGAAGTGAGCAACTAGGAATCTCCCAGCCTAGCTTGGGTCTCAACCGATTGCACACTCGCCCCCAGGTGACCAGATTTCACCACTAACACTTCAGTCTTATCCAGATTTAGCCTCAACCAGTTGGCCCTCATTCAGTCTTGGATCTCGGCAAGGCACTGATTAAACACCATGACCGCCTCCACTGTTGGGGAGCAAAGATGAATTTTTTTTTGTTGTTTAACCAGGGTGGCACACTAAGCTGAAAGCTTGTTTACAGGTGCAACCTGGGCTTTAGGGAAGTTAAGTGACTTGCTCAGGTCATAGTATGCACGTGGGGGCTGTGTGTTTCAAACCTAGGTCTCTGATTTGCATCTCAGAGCCTTAAACCACTGTGCTACACCACCTATATAGCTGAGTATCATCTGCATAGCAGTGAAAACTCAACTCATACCATCTTATAATGTCCCCTAGCAGTAGCATATACACTGCGAACAGCATGGGGCACAAAATGGAGCCTTGCAGGACCCCACATGGCAGGGGCAGAGATGTCGAGGAAAAAGTCACCGTGCATCCTGCCAATGAAGAACAATTTAAACCAGTTGAGGACTGTACCAGCCAGTCTGCAACAAACACACAGGCCCTCCACCAGGAAGCAGCAGGAGCAAAGGGAGGAGGCAGTCACAAATCCATTTTCAAAGGAAAGAGTCTTGAAGGGACTTGCAGCTCTGAAAGTGGACAAGGCTATGGGACTGGATGGGATACACCCAAGGGAGCTAAAAGAAGTCAGGGAGTGTTAACTGCCCTAGTGTTGGACTCATTCAACAGCTCAACGGAATCAGGCATTCTTCTGGAAGAGGGCAGACATGTTCCCTCTACATAAGAGTGGCTGCAGGGAAGAGCTAGCAACTATAGGCGGTCAGTCTGGTCAGTCTCACCTCAGTGGTGAGAAACTAATGGAAATACTGCAAAGGTAAGGTTGGTAGACCATCTTAAATCCAATGGACTGCAAGACCAAAGACAGCATTGATTCATGGGGGTGGGGTGGAGCCAGATGAATCCAATTGATTTATTTGGCTGGTGACAGGGAAATAAACCAGGATAGAGCAGTGGATGTGGCCTATCTGGACTTTGGCAAGCCTTGTACACTGTGCCACAGGAGACTGATAAAGAAATTGAGCAGCCTAGGAATGGCATCCAGAGAGGTAGCTTGGGTTAGTAACTGGTTAACAGATAGGGGCACAAGGTGGTGGTTAATGGCACTCACTCTAATGATGGGAGAGTGACCAGCAGGGTGCCGCAGGGTTCAGTACTGGGACTAGTCCTTTTCAATGTTTTCATAAAAGACATTGCAGAAGAACTGAAAGGGGAGGTATGCCTTTTTGCAGATGACACCAACATCTGTAATGGGGTGGACAATCAGGAGAGGGTAGAAATAATGCATTGGGATCTTGGGAAACTCAAGGAGTGGTCGAGCTTGGCAGTTGCCCAAAGTGCAATATCATGCACCTAGTGCGGAAACCAGGCTGAGTATAGGATGTGGGGAGGTACTGAGGTCGCTAATCAGGAAAGGACCTTGAGGTTATCATATCTGATAACCTCAAAGTGGCAGGGCAGTGTGACAAAAGCAGTGGGTAGGGCCAGTGGGATGCTGGGATGCACAAAGAGAGGTATCTTCAGCAGGAGGAGACAAGTGGTGTTGCCACTGTATTGCTCACTCGTATCTAGTTTGAGGCTGCACCTCAGAATGAACATACACAGGGTAGAGATAATCCAGAAGAGGGTGACTAAAATGATGCAGGGGTTGCACCAAAATCCCTAGGGGTGAAAAAGACTTGAGGATTTCAACATTTATACCCTGGAAGAGAGAAGGGGGGGGGACATCGCAGAGCCCTCCAAGTACCTCATGGGGTGAACAGGGTGCAGGAGGGAAGTCTCATTCATATGAGGATGAGCACCAGGACCAGAGGGCATGCAATGAAGCTGGAGGGGGGAGTTTGAGAGATGTGAGGAAGTACTACTTTACTGAAAGAGTGGTAGACACCTGGAATAGACTGCCAGTGGAAGTGGTGGAGGTGAAACAGTAGGCTTTAAGCATGCATTGGATACAGAGGTGTGCAAAGCTGGCTAACTTTGCATCATGGAGTAATTTGTGAATTTGCTGCAAATTCACTAAATTAATCCACCCTGCGAAGGTTCAATTCACAATACAGGGCTAACTTCATGAATGTCAAATTTGGTAACCTCACCGGCGAAGTTGGGCTCACAGGTGAAGCTTGCAGTGTATCATGGGATTGGAGGTCACATGGTACTGAAATGAACTACGTGCCATGCGTTCAGTGCAGTCTTATGAAGTGAGAGTTGGAGGGAAGTCTGTCCCTCCTTGTCTGAACAAAGCCTTTAAAACTACTCTGAAACTGGAGTATTTTGAGCCAGACTGCTCACAAAAAAATATCTAGAGTGCCTTGTGCAGCTAGCTTATTGTGTTTGTTCATAATTTTGCAATTTATATAGTTAAAAGTAGTGGTTTGTTTTGCCCAGTGAAGCAGTGCTGCGTGGGGAAGGGATGTTCAGCTAGAAAGAAATGCAGCCCTGTGAGCACTAGTCTGATTTGTTTTCTTCAGTCTTTCCTCTTAATAATTTTTGTCTGTGGTCTGTGACTTGTTATTTTATTCCAGAAGTACAGTTCTGTGTGGTTAAATGAATTATTTGTTAGTCTGTTTCTATCCTAATTGTGGTTCTTTCGTTTAGTTCTTGAAGTAATGGTATTATTTACAGTAACTTGTTTAGAATTACTGCTGTCATCTGTGTCTTATTAATCCCCTTTGTGTAAAAAAAAAAAATATCAAAAAGAAACCTTTTTGGCATGGTCTTACTGTAGCTGCTGTTCAGCTCAGTAAACTGTTCTGTTTAGATTCATATCACGCTGCTGATCCCTCTGGTGAGGTGTTGTCAGCTACTGTTGGTTTTTAGTTTTAAAGCAGCATTTATTCTTTTTTCCTTGCAACATTAAGAATCTAAATACATAAAATGACTGGAAAGAGATGATCAAGTAAAAGGAGAGGTGCCAGTGAGGCGGCCATGAAATGCATCAGTTCTGTGCGGCAAGAGGATGTTGCACCTAAAAACTACCTCTGCAGTAGCTTCATCCATGGGCTCTGGGGCCAGAAGTAGCTGGTGAACTGGAAGTGGCATTTAGTGTTGCCAAATTATTCTCTGCACATCTGTGCATCCATGCTGTGGGTGCTGGGAGGTAACAACAAAGAGGATCAGTCTGAGAAGTGGCAAAATCTGTGGCTCAAGAATAGTGGTCGAGGAGGAGGTTGCTGGTGTCCCCGTGGCTGCTGGTGGTGGTGGTGGTGGCACTGAGCCTGATCGGGATGATAGGTTTCCATTCCTCAACAAGAGTGTTGAGTTTGACAGAAAGTTATATCAGGTCTCTTGTACAAGTGAAATTATTTGGCTGCTAGGGGGGACTATAAAGTTAACATGACTGCTTTATACTAATGTAAGAAATGCAGTGGTATGTCTGTATATCTTACACAAAAATAAAAAAAAACTTCAAGTGACTCCAAAGAAAGAAAACACCCTAAATCACTGCTTTCCTTTGAGCAGCATCCATGAATCCCCTTGAGTCAGTGCTACCCAAATGGTTGTACCGCCATGTCAAGTCCAGCTGTTTGGCAGCCCAGCACCTAGAAAGGTCCAGTCTACACTGTACATCATGTTTTTTAAGTGTCATGCCAAATACCCACCCAATCATGATATTGCATGGGAAGTGAATGCAGCAACCACTGAAATGCTGGCTTTTGGTGTACTGCCATTCTATTTTGTGGAGAGCGTGGGATTTAGATGGTTGATGTCGCATGTCTGTTCCAAATGGAAGATACCCTCACAAACATACTTCTCCACCTGTGCCACTCCTGAACTTTATGGGACTGTGTAACACATGATAATCTTTACCCTGCTGCACTCAGCATCCCCATACATACATCTCAGTATGGATATCAGCTTGTAGCTCCTAGCTGTGCATTGGAGCAGTCTGGGCACAGGAACCTGGGGCAATATTCGACTGTGGCCAGGAGAAACATTGCACTAAGCCCAACAGAGATTTGAAACTCATTTTGGAATAGTTTTTCATATGAAGCCCCTCTTTCCTGGAAAAAAATCTCCCCTCTGATATGGAATTCTTCCTCTTTGAATATTTTTAAACAAAACTTGAAGAAGTTTATTTTGCAAGAACGACCCACTTGTACTCGTTTTATTTGGTTGTATATGTTAAAATTGTTATACTCTTCACTGTTGTATTTATTGATACCATGGAATATTGAACCTTGTTCATGAAATTGTCCTTGATGTATCCAATTGTTATAAGTCATTTGTTAGTTTGTATTTTATAACTTGGGACATTCTGTAAACGACTAGTTTCTCATGGAACTTATCCTGTAAATTGTAAGCTTTTAAATAAAAAAAAACCTGCAGTGGTAGCAACACTCTGGGTATTTGCCAGCATGCCACACTGGCAATGAAAACTGTAACTGGATCACCTACAGATCAGAAAATGTTAGAACTGCTCCTGACTGACACTGATGAATGGATGCAGCCTATGATGGTGGTACCATGGGGGGTGAGGCAAAGGGTCTTCAGGCTGCTGTGGAGTGGGGTGGTTAGGGACTGCTGAGCTTGAGACATTTGTGTATCAGTAGCCTCACTGTGACCCAACTTTGTCTTGGTGTACCCCAAGGGTGAAGTTACAAGTGAAGTTGCCAAAGGCACATTTTTTCTAATAAATAGTTCAATGTGCTTACGCAACTAGATGAGATGAGATGATGCTTGTGTGAGTTGATTTACTTTGGTGGCTATCCGCCTCTTTATCCATGGGATATACCACCCTGTAGGGGTGCGACACAAGGAACCCTAGAGGAGGGTTCCCCCCCCTGCAGGTGCGGGAATGATTATGTCAGCTAAATGTAGCTTAGGAAGAAGCCCATGGGTAAGTGAGAAGAGCCACTGGAGGAGGAGGGGTGGATAGTGGGCAACAAGAAATGAATCCTGTAAAGCCCCAGGATGAGTGACCTTATAAGCCTGATGAGGGAGTGACGTAGTTGCTCTGCCCATTGAACCTCAGGCTTAAAGCCCTCCCATTCAATGTGCTTACACAACTAGATGAGATGAAATGATGCTTGTGTGAGCTGATTTACTTTTGTGGCTTTCCACCTTGCTATCCATGGATATACCACCCTGTGAGTGCGGTATAAGGAACCCTAGAGAGGAGGGTTCCCCCTACAGGTGCTGCAGGAATGATTGCATCAGCTAATGGTAGCTTAGGAAGAAGCCCAAAGAGAATATCCAGTTGGGTGTCGAGCATCGAAGAGGCGAGGATGACGAATGAATGAATTCTGAGAAGATGATAAGGGCGAACTTCCTAAGGAGAGATGGGAAAGCCAGGGCCACCATCCACCTCTAACAGTGGAACTTAAGTAATTAACCTAAGAAAGTACTAGCTCTAACTAATATTATGACCATGGCACGGAAGAGAGGAAAAACCCCCTTTGAAGAGGAAACTCTTGGGATTCAAGGCCTAGGTTGCCTTCCCTCCAGGTTGATGACGTTTGATTTAAAGTGATTTTTTAAGGTTTCGCAGATGCCTTTTTCGCATGGTATACCATTGCTGCCCATGCTTCAGACGTTGAAGCTACAGTTTGTTTTGTAAAAAACTCTGTCATTGTCATTTTGTTTATGTTTTAGCAGCACTATATTTCTGCCCACCCTCCAATTTTCTGTGTGTGGCCACACCCCTAGAATGATGTTATGCAAGGGAACTAGCAATATTTTGCATACAGCAACAAGGAATTCTGGGAAAATGTTAAATTGGCTTAAATGTTTGTTACTCAGAGGTACAGTCACTTATTTTGGTAGTGGTGACTGCAGTATAGCACTTAATACATAGAAACATTTATTTATTTGAAAACTTCACAAGAAAAGACATAATGAACACATGTTTCACCAGAAAAGATATACTGAGCAAATACGCTCATTTCCAGATGTGTTCTGGGGTAGAGGGGTACACAGTAGGCATATATGTAGCAAGGCATTGTGGGTACAACAAGAAGTTGTTTTTCAATTTCCTTACTGTGAGATGCAGACTCATATTTCTGTAGTGGCTTCAACAATAAAAGTGCTCATATGTTTATTTTTAAAACAAGGCAGTGTGCATATAGAAGAAGAAGAAGAATCAGCATTTATATAGCGCTTTTCATACATCCAAAGCACTTTACAAGCAATGCTAGACTGGTAGTGAAGTGACTGAATGTGTGGTGGTGGCCATATCGCACATCATCACCCACACACAGCCTGGATAATTGCATGAACCGGTTTATGGGAAGGGGAATGTTGGCCAGGACACCGGGAATGTTCCCTATTCTTTGCGAAGAGTGCCCTGGGTTCTTTTACTTCCACCTGGACACTCACCAGGACAACACCAGGATGGGCAGAAGGGACCTTGGTTTAACGTCTCGTCTGAAGGACAGCACACCCCAGCAGTACAGCACCCCCCAATACTGCACTCTGATGCCAGCGATTTTTAGGTACAAGTCCAATCCTGGTATGGGATGAGAACCCATGACCTTCTGGTCCAGAGGCAGATGTGCTACCAACTGAGCCACGCTGACACCCATATAGGATCTATCTGACAACATTTCTTTACTGAGAGATATAGTCTCCTGTTTCTGCAGTGACCACAGAAACAGATGATTTTCTGTCTCCTAATCAAGTGCAGTCTATTTTGGTAGTGTTTATAGCAGTACAGTCTGTAGAAAAGTTTCTGGAAAATGTTTTGTGATTCAGATAGGCCAAAATATTATTTACCAGTCTGTGTAGATGTTTGACATTTACTAACTGCTGGTGAAGTGACAGGTCTGAAGTGACAGCTCCTGTCAAAATGTGGGAGGATGGTGATACGTTTCTATGTTTATGTTATAGGACCTGAATGACTGTAAGTAGTTCAGGAGTGTAATTATGGGTCAGAATACTTTTATTTTTATTTGGTGTCAAGCTCATGCTAGGAGTCTAAAACTCTGAAAGAAAAAGGATGCCTACAATACCAAGACTGACCAATAGAGGTCTCTGTTTCAAACTTTGTTTCCGTTGCATGATGTCACAGTTGAGGGTTGCAGTACTGAGAAAAAAAGGGCAGGGATATGCAAATGAAGTAGAGCACAGAAATAAAAATTTTTTTCATGGAAAACAGCACTTTTTGGCAGTTTGAATTGTAGGAGATTGATTTACAACTCCTACTGGTTACTACTCCTGTTTGTTATGGCAAACCTTAGAAAACCACTTTAAGGACATATGTCGTTAAAGAGTAGGATTCGTTAAAGAGAAGGAGATGAGTAGGGAGGATGATGACGGGATAGGGAAAATCCCCAAAAAGAAAGCACAGATGGAAGAAGGAATATGAGGCAGCAGGGATCTGAGAAGGGAATGGTCGAGTAGGCGATGGGAAGGAGCAGATCCATGTAGAAGTGACAGGAGGAAGGGATATCCAGATATGCTCTCGAGAAGACTGAGAAAGATGCAGATGGATGATGATGATTGCTGCAGGAGTGCAGCAGTCCAATATGAGAAGACTGAGGAAGAGGAGACAGGAAATGAACTCGAAAATGAACTTGAATGAAGGTGAGAACGATGCCCAGAGACAGGAACTTGATGAATGTAGCAGGAGGGCCACGGTTCAATGAGTGGCATATGATTCATGATAGGTATGCCCAAATGATGACTGGAGTCAGGAACTTGATGAGCGTGGCAGGAGGGCCCGCAGTTCGATGAGTGGCATATGATTCATGCCCAAGAATTATCGAATGCAGGCCTTGTTTGGAGTGAATCCTTGACGGCCGGTACAGGATGAGAACTGCAGTATGTAAAGTCAGATAAGGCATATGAGTCATGATAGGGATGCCCAAAGACATATCGAGTGCAGGCCAGACTGATGCAGCTAGAGACAGCCAAATTAAGTAGACGGCAGAACAAGCGGGCAATGGCAGCTGAAGAGAGGGAGCAGAACGAGTGCACCCCAAAGCATGCCAGAATGAGTGCTTTGAAAGGAGATGAAGTGCCAAGATAGAACAGATGAGCAGGAGGAGGCAGATGGAGGGAGCAGAGTCGACGTGGGTGGTAAAGAGAGTCGAAGATAGGGAGCCTTGGAAAACCACCGGGATGCTACAGGTTGGGCTATGCCCAAAAGAAATATCAATTGTAAGTCTTGAGTGGAGTGAATCCTTGAAGGCCGGTGTGGGATGAAAACTGCATGAGAGCAGCGGTGAGGGAGAGAGGGGAATTGACAGAGAAAGAGGAGTCCAGGGCAGTAGTAGGCTAGATATGTTTGGTGGTAGCCCAAGAGGAATAGACATAGAAATGCAAATTTAAGAAAGCGCTACATGGTCACACCTTGAGCAATGACATGGGAAGTGAGATAGGAATCTAGGCGAGAACAGGGTAATGTAGGACCCAAGGAGAGCAGGATAGAAAAACCCCAAAATGCAAGGTCAGAGAAGCTCTCTGAGAGGACCAGAGCCTGCCTGCAGGCCTGTCTCAGGTGGAAAGAAACCATGTAAAACAAAGAAGGAATGAGCGGAAGAGAAAATGGATTAAACATGAGCAGAATTGAGGCTGACTAGAGCCGCATGAACAAAACATTTTAAATTTTTTTTTGCTATGAAAAGAAGGAGGCAACTGCTGGAACATTGACATGAGGCAACAGAACCATGGTAAGAGCCTGACAGTGTCATCACGATCAAACAAATGGTAAGAGGGCAGAAGCATCCACATTGTCCCCAGTATTTCAAGAGGAACAACCTCCATTTGCATGCGAGAAAGGCATCCTGTGTGGAGGAGCCTGCTGCTCTCCCCAACCGGACTATGGTGGAAGCTGCTTCTGGAGAGTTGGCGGTTGTGGAAAAAATGTTACGGTGTAGCCCAAGATGTATTTATTTATTCATTATGTCTTGACCTGGGCCCTGAGCGCAGTATGTTAACAGAGGATACAACACTCAACAGAACAGAGTACACTGAACGTAGAGCCTACTGGCAGGCAGTACTTGAAGAAGAAGAAAAGGTGGTAAGATGCAGGGAAAGCATCTGGAACAGGGCCAGAAAAGGGAGCAGCTGGATCGGGACTGGAGAATGAAGGGGCCAGATCAAGGCCTGGGAGTGGTGTGACTGGAATGGGGCTAGAGAGTGGAGGAACCAGCACAGAACCCGAGAACGGAGCAGCCAGTGTGGGGCCGGTGAATGAAGCAGCTGGAACAATGCCGGAGATCAGAGGATGTGGATCACCAAAAGAACTCACCACTACTGGAGGCCAGGATAAGAAAGTAAAGGGTTAGCTGGTATGAATAGGTTCAAGTCAGTCATAGCACACAAAACAGCCACTGAACGAGCAGTTGAAGAATAAAGTCAGGTGGGCAGTAACCAACAGCTGGAGGCACCATGGGACAGCACCAATGCTGAGAGGCAGGAGAAACAGGTCCAAGAGCGAAGGAGATAAGGCGCCTCTGGCCAAAAACAAGAAATGAATCCTGTAAAGCCCCAGGATGAGTGACCTTATAAGCCTGATGGGGGAGTGACATAGTTGCTCCACCCATTGAACCTCAGGTTTAAAGCCCTCCCAAATAATCCACACAATTTATTCACAAAGGCCAATTTGTTGAATTTGCCTTAACTTCGCCAGTAAATTAAAACTTTGCAACATCTCTAGTTAGATATAAACAGGGTAATATTAGTAAATAGGCAGGGAGGAGGGAGGGTCGCCAGAGACCAGTTAGGGTTAGTGGAGACAGACTAGGCAGGGGCCATATGGGCAGTCTGGGTGGGCCAAGCAGTTCTTACTACTAACAAATTTTGTGTTTCTGTGGCTCCTGTTAAAAAGAACAAGCATAATTAGCCCATAAGCGGCACATAGAAACATTGACTTTGATGGCAGATGAGGACCGCATGGCCTACCTAGTCAGCCCGGTTCCCTACCTATTGGATAAGCTGCAGATCCTAGTTAATCAACAGCCTACTTCTTCCTACCTCCCACCAGAATTGCCTTATGTCTGTCCCATGCATTCTTGAATTCCCCCACTGTTTTTGACCCCACAACCTCCACAGGGAGGCTGTTCCATGTGTCCACCACCCTCTCTGTGAAAGAATATTTTCTCACATTGCTCCTGGGCTGTCCCCCGCTCTATCTTCAAATTGTGTCCCCTTGTTCTTGTACATCTCTTTTTCTGATAGATGCTACTCTCCTGGACTTTGTACATGAAAGTTTTTATCATGCCCCCCTTTCCCTCCTTTCCTCAAGGGTACACATATTACGCTCCTATAGTCTCTCTTTGTATAGCTTCTGTTGCAGACCCTGCACCACTTTAGTTGCCCTCCTCTGGATTGCCTCCATCCTGTCTATGTCTTTGCGGAGATGGGGTCTCCAGAACTGCATGCAGTACTTGGGGTCTCACCAACTGTCTGTACAGAGGGATAACAACTTCCTGTTTTCTACTGGTGATGCTTCTCCCTATACATCCCAGTATTTATTTATTTAGCTTTTGTTGACCAGGTAAGTACACTAGACAAGACAATTGCCTATTTTCAGGTACGACCCGGGAGAGTACAGGAATTACAGATTTAAGTACATAGGACAACATGATACAGATTAAAACAGTTTACAGGTCAGGTAAGGCATAATTTTGTACAGTATATACACAACAGAATAACACATGTAGAAACTAAGAGCAGTACAATAGGTACAAGTTGAGATGCAGCAGATACAAGACTATTTACAACTTAAAGGCCCCAGGAAGTGGAGTCTCAGTTAGAGCAACACTCCTTTATGGTACATTATATACCCAACAAACAACCCATACTTGTCCAGAACCTTGCCCTGTCCTCCTTACTGCTTTCTCACACAGGCAACCCTATGTTAGTGAGCTGCATAGTGTGGGCCCCTTGGACCCCTGAGTCATGTACCAATGGGGTGCGCACCCCTTCTGGACTTGATCCCCTGACAGTTTATGCAGTTATGCACGTGGACTGGCCAGGATAGTGGCCAGGGAGCATGACAGCACTCTGTGCCATTCATTAAGGCATGGAGTACTGGGCGAGGGGGCGAAAGCTACGCAGTCAGGGACCCTGCTGTACCTGTTGTATATCCACCATGAAAATTACCCACCAGCCGCAGTGGGACCAGAACACCCATTATACTGCCTCAGCCCTCTGATCCAGCAGAGAAGGCTGAGTGGGGAGTCCTTGCGGCAATTACACTTGTTTCTAACATTTCTGGGATATACAGTGTACCACAATCTACTGCTCCATACAGAGCAGGGAATCCACTATTGGACCAGGACAGCCATCTGACTAGATGCCCAACTGTGTTCATCAATATGACTCTGCACACCAACACACTGGGGAGTGTCTTGGACAGGTGCCCTGTGGTGGCCATCAATGGTGAATGCTATGCCTCACATGCTTGTCCACAGGTGTGGATGTGTGCAGTCCAGGTATATGCCTATCATATGTACTCGCTTGCGATAGTGCATAGGGACCAATATGAGTACAAGGGATCTATATTATAGATGCAAAGGTCATAGTGGAGTGTTAAACACATATTCTGGGGAATATCAAAGGGAAGACCACTGTGGGACAACAATAAAGAAAATGTTACCATTAAGTTGAACTTGGGTGATGTGCAGTGTCAGTGGCTCAGTAGATAGTACACTTGCCTCTGAGGTGGGAGATTAGAGGGCTGTGGGTTCAGTTCCACATCTGGCACTGGGTTAATGTCCCAGTACTGACACTGTAGTGCAGCATGAGAGGTTGCTGCAGTTCTGAGGTGCCGCCTTCGGATGAGACGTTAAACTGAGGTCCCATCTGCCTGGATTGGTGGTAGTTCAGGTGGATGTTAAAGATCCCATGGCACTATTGAAAACAGTAGGCTAATTTTCCTGGTGTCCTGGCCAAATTTCTCTCATTCACTAAAAATACCACCAACAGCTTAATCTGGTTCAAGGTCAGTTGGCATTCATCTGTATCCCCTCCCGTCGTGCCTGAAAATAGGCAGGATTTGTCTAGTGCACTTACCGGTCAACAAAACTAAATAAATAAAATAAATGTATTCAGTGCTGAGGTTTGTTGATTGAAAAATCCCTCTTGAAATGAATAGAATAATGAAACATTGGATATTCGTAACAGCAATGTGTGTTAAAAAAATAGTCCCAAAAGACTGGAAAAATACAACTAAGATTACATATACTGAATGGTAAGGTCTGTCATGCTAAACTCATTACACTTTGAAAACATATCAGCAAGCATGCAAAACAGGACTGGTCTATTCATCCAATGTTTGGGAGGGGGCAATATATAACATAGTCTTAGGTAATAATGATGGTAATTAGTGGTACCTATTGAATGCACTTTGTTTTCTCGTTTGGTAAATTCATTGTATGTTGACACATATACTTACTACCTGATATGATACATGTGTCAATCATGTCTATACTATGCAAACATTCTTAGATATGTATGGTTGGTAATACGAACCCTTGTCTATGTCTTGTTATTGTTTCTGTAGCATGCCTTTTCTTAGGTAATATTCATAAAATGTTTTTAAAGAAAACAGCTATACAGTAACTGTATGAGTCAGCTCTAGCCAGGGTGTATATATACCCTGTTGTAAATAATTCCCACTGATGGCATAAAGCAAAACACACACACACACACACTGCTGATCACATCTAAAATGAAGGAAGCAAGATTGAACTGCAGGATAGAATCTAAAGAAATGGTAGCTTATGCCACCCTTAGAAGTTCACTGCTTTAAGCAAAGACAATTTAAGTGGAATATATAAACCCTGAATAGTGTTGCTGACTGGACTGGTGAAGGGCATCCATCTCTCTAGTCAAAGAGGAAGGGCAAAAGCATGTTGATCTCTACTACCCCCTGTGGCTAAGCAATAAGTGGGAGCTGGATGGTCTTTGAGCAGAGGCTTGTGGAGCTTCAGAGAGCACTGGAGTGGAGGTCATCACAGGGAAAATGGAGTGTCTGGCCCATGAAGAGTTAAAAGAGGAGACTGCTGGAGTTGGTCTGAACAAACCAGATTAGTATATCTAGTGAAAAAGCTCACTGTCTGCTGGTGTCTGACAATTGGTGGATAGAGTCCCACCTTACCTGCAGAAGTCCCATCAGTGACTGGTAGATTTGATCTTCACTTTCCTGCAGGGGTTCCACCAGTGACTGGCAGATACGTAATGGGGTGCCTACCCGGGTTGGAGTGTCAAGCAGTGCATTGTGCTATACAAGAGCCCTCGGGGGGGATGCATCCCTTTACCAAAGGGGGTCAGCCAGGGATTTTTTGGTTCACCCGGAAGAAGGAAAACATAGTAATAACAATAGTGTGGTGCCCACACCTGGGGAAATTGGAGAGAACCCTAAGACCTTCTAGCGCTCAGGGATAACTGAACTGATTGAGCTACATTAACAGACTTGACATCAGCTGGCCCTGTAGCACAGCAGTAATGTTATTGTTTACTACACTGGCGGCCCAGGTTCAGGAATGAGCATGGATCATCGTAGGCCAGCTGAGGAGGAAGGAATGAACATCTAAAGTTGTTCGCCTACCTTGGAGGAGGGAACAGATCTCACTGTATGACTGCCGCTGGTGGAGACCACTCAGTAGCAAGATGGGGGTATCAAGGAGGAGCACAGTGGCACCCCAGGTAGAAAATGGAGGTTGGAGAAAAATCCAGGCTGGCACCCTGCTGGCTCTGCACAACGGACACAGCTGGCCACCCTCCACGTTGTGGTCCTGGGTAATTTTGGATTACAAATAAGTCCATACGAGGGTCAGTGATGGGGCTAAGGGGTGCCTGTGGGCAGACTTGGGGAGACAAACAGCATGGTAGGAAAAAAACAGTCTTGGTGTAACAAGGCCCCGGAGGGGGAGGGGGGCATTGGAACTGGCAGGCCGGAATTGCACTGATGCCTGTAATAGCAGAAGCTAGGCACTGCTGGCAGCAGGACAACAGATGCAACTTTCAGGTGGACAACAAATTTCCCAGCATTACCTCTCGAGTCAGCAAGAACTGACACTTGTTAACATAGCCACTGTCCCCTGTATTAGGCTTAAGGAACCTGAGAAACAAGGCACTCAGATTTAAACACTGAATCAAACATGAACCAGTTTACAGATTGGTGTACACAGGCCTCAGTGTCAGTGCTAGATGTTAATACAGGACTGTTAACTTCTTAGATACCTTTTGTCTCAGCAGTAAATAGAGCTCTTGGGCCTTTTTGTTAAGTGCAGTATTAATGGTCACATTCAGGAATTCAAAAGAGATCTGCAGTCACAGCATGAAACATTCACTCCCAGAGGGGATCAATGCCCCAGAAGGGTGGCTGCAAAAATATATACACAATAACAATGCCTCTGCAATGCAATAAATAAGTACATCCGTCATTAACATAGAAATGTAGAAACACAGAACCTGATGGCAGATAAGGACCACTTGGCCCCTCAGTCTGACCATTTTCCCTACATTATTACAAAGACTACTTGATCTATAGCTCATTCTTCTTCCTCCTCCCTTTCTTTCCAGTATGATTCCTTTGTGCCCATCACATGCATTCTTGAACCCCACCACTGTTTTTGTTGCAGCCATCTCCACTGGAAGGCTGTTCCAGGAATCCACCACTCTTTCTGTGAAGAAGTCACAACTCTCCAGAATCTATCACCCTCCATCTCAAAGCATGTCCTCTTGTTCTTGAGCACCTTTCTTTTTCTGAAAAAATACTTCCCTTCTGTACCTCATTCCCCCCGTGAGGTATTTAAAGGTCTCTAGCATATCCCACCCCTTTCAGGTTGTACATATTGAGGTCCTTTTATCTCTCCTCATAGGGCTTTTGATGCATACCCTGCACCATTTTAGTTGCCCTCCTCAGGACCTCCTCCAATCTGTCTATGCCCTTCCAGAGATGTGGTCTCCAGAACTGGACATAGTGCTCTAGGCAAGGCCTTATTACTGATCTATATAGAGGCAACACCACCTCCCCCAGCATCCTACTAGCCGTCCCAACTGCCTTGTCACTTTGCCAGGACACCTTTAGGTCATCAGATATGATTACTTCCAGGTCTCTTTCCTGCTTGGTAGTCATCAGTACCACTCTACCCATTTTGTACTTCACTCCTGGGTTTCTCTGCCCTAACCGCATTATTTTTCACTTTTTTGCATTGAAACCCAGCTGCCATACCCTTGACCACTCCTCTAGTTTTCTCAGGTCTCTGCTTATCCTCTCCACCCCCCCTGGAGTGTCCACCCTATTGAAGATTTTGGTGTCATTCACAAAGGGGCAGATCATTCCTTCCACTCCTCTACTGTACAATGTCTCTTTTAAAGACATTATAGAGTACCAGTACCAGCAGTGATCCCTGATGTACCCCGCTGGCCGCCCTCCCTTCCTTAGAGTGAATTCCATTTACCACCACCCTCTGACACCTGTCCCCAAACCAATTTCTTATTCAGTTTACCACCTTTGGACCCATTCCTAAGGTACTCAGCTTGCTTACTAGTCTCCTTCATGGAACAATGTAGAAAACCTTACTGAAATCTAGGTAGGTGACGTCCATGGCTCCATGCTGATCGAATTCCTTTGTCACCCATTCAAAGAAATCTATCAGATTCATTTGATGTGACCTCCCCACTGTGAACCCATGCTGCCTCGGGTCTTATAAAAAAATCAAGATATTCAAGCCAGTTCTGTGGTGCTGAGTAGTAGGGGATTGCTCGGCATGCTGGTGACCTGGGTTCGCATCTGAGCCGAGGACAGCAGGACCAGAGACCAGCAGGGAGGGTTGGGAGTGTCCATTGGATGGTCTCTTCCCTTGGGGAGTACAAGCCTGCATCATTCTTGAGCAGCTCCTTGTGGCCTGTAGTGGCTGTGCATTTTGCGACATGGATGACCATGCACTACAGTGCATCACTTCAGGATGCCGCATGCATGCGCCACATTGTGGGTGGGGGATGGAAAACACTGAAATGGCTGCTTGGTCAACAAAGATGATGGTCGCTGATCCCTCCACCATGAAGCCCCAACAGACTACCCTCTCAGGCTGCCTCTGTAGCCCCCATGCTTGGGTCAAGGTTGAACCTCAGTCTCTCTCCTCTCTGCTGCGGCCCGGGAGGAGAGCCCCACCTAAATGAAGGGGTACATCAGGCACATCTGGTGCACAGGAAATCAGGATCAGCAGCAGATTGCAGGAGGGATGACTTGGCTGGTAGGGGCCCTAGGCAGCCTGAAGAGGTAGATGGCTAAGCAGCGGGGGAGCATAAACAGATAACACAAAAAAAAAATCAAGATATTCCACAATTCTTTCCTTCAGCAGTGATTCCATTAACTTTCCCACCACCTGTGTTAGGTTGACTGGCCTATAATTGCCAGCCTTCTCCCTGCTACTACTTTTGTGCAGTGGGACTACATCTGCCCTTCTTCAGTGCCCTGGAACCACTTCTCTTTCCAGTGAGCTGTTAAATAGGACTGTCAGAGGTGCAGCCAGTACCTCCCTGAGCTCCTTAAATACCCTTGGATGCATCCCATTCTGGCCCCATTCCTTTGTCCTCCTTCAGATTACCTGATCTCTCCCCCCAACCCCTTCTCCTCTGCACTACTTTCCCTGTTTCCATCACTCTCCTCCCTACACCCCTACTCTACCTTCCCCCTTTTTCATCCACAACCCTATCCACTGCCTCCTGGGTACCCCCTTGTATACCGCTATCCTCTCTTTGCCTTATCACTTTGCCCTCTCCTCTACAACTGCTAGTGCCTCCTGGATACCTCCTTGTAAGCCCCTCCCCCACCAGCTCCTTTTCTCTCACCTACCCCTACTTGTCTTACAGAACTACTGCCCTTATGGTTCCATTCCTATTGATTGATACCAACCCGTTCCTAGGAATGTTCGCTTCACTACAGCTGCACATTGTCATGCATACTATTTGTTAACAATGCATGATTATTCACTTTGTATATATGTATTATTTGTATACAGTTTATTCTAATTACACTGCATTTGCTATGCATGCATCTCCCTGTACCCCTCCCCCCAGGACACATCTGAAAATGAGCTGTTTCTCAGCTCAGTACATCTTTCCTGGGAAAATTTTTGAAATAAATTAAAATAAAATTAAATAAGATTAGTAACTCCCTTTAGGACGTTCTCCTCCAAAAATGGACTAGTGTCCACCTGCCTTCCTCCAAAGCTGTTGTTACTTTTTTGTGGCCCCTCTCCTTCTCCTTCCTCTGTGAAAATCAAACAAAAGTATTTGTTCAGGATGTCTGCTTTTTCCTTTTTAACCTCACAGTCCCACCCCAGTCTTCCTCTTTTCACTTACATACCTTAAAAATGTCTTGTCCTCATTTGTTACCTCCTGGGCTATCCTCTCTTCAGTGTGCACCTTGTGCTCCTTACTGCTTTCCTGCTTTCCTTTGTTTCACCTGACACGCTACCCTGTCCTCTTCCTCCTTCTGCACCTCCTTATGCCTTCTAGATACTACACTTTAATGCTACTTTTAACCTTTAATTTCAGCCACCTTTTCTGAGAACCATAGCGGGTCTCTTTTTTCCTCTTGCTTTTGCTCACTTGTTTGATGCAGTTGTTTGATGCCTTTATTTTGCCCCTTAGCTTTGCCCACTGTTTCTCCACCCATTCTGGCCATCCCCTGCCAGATCATCCCTGAGGCATTCACCCATATTTATAAAATCTGTCCTCCTGAAGTCCAGGACCCTTGCCCTTGTGTGGTTCAACTCCACAGCTGTCCTTATATTGAACCACACTGTACAATGATCACTGGTCACCAGGTGGCCTCCCACCTTGATGTCTACAATACTGTTCCTGTTAGTGAGTACCAGTTCAGCATTGCCCCATAGTAGGTTCACTGACTAGTTGTCTAAGGAACACCATCTGCAGAGAGTCCAGGATGTCCCTGCTTCTAACTGAAGCCACAGCTGAGAGGCTCCAATCTACATCCGGCCGGCTGAAGTCCACTACCAGCAGCACCTCCCCTTTTTCTGTCATGTTGCCAATGGCTTCCACCAGTACCTTATCTACTGGTAATTCCTCTTCTTGTGCTGGGAAGGTCTGTAGATCACTGCAATGTGATAGTGGCTCCATTCCCCATCTCCAGGCTGACCCACAGTACCTCTGCCTCCCCCTGTATGTCTTGTATCTCTGTTACATTTATGCTTTCCCTCACATAAAGCACCACACCTCCTCCTTTCCTTCCCACCTGGTCCTTCCTGAACAGAGTATAGCCTGGTATGGTCATGTCCCAGTCATGGTTCTCAGTACACAATGATGAAATAATGGCCACAATATCCAAGCTGGCCTCTGCCATGATGGCCCTTATGCCCGGAATCTTGTTCCTAGCCTTCTAGCATTCACACAGTGGCCTTCCAGATTTTGTTTCCACTCTGCCTGTTGCCCCCCTTTTTTCCTTTTTGCCCTCCCTCCTTTACCCATCTCTTGTTAATGCTCCCCTTCCCTTCCCCTTCCCCTTTGTCTCTATCACCCAGTTTCCTTTATTAATTTCCACCCTGGGGGGACTCCTCTCCCATCAGGTTCTCCTTACTCTCTACTTCAGTCTATGGGGGTCAGTTTCTGCCTCCCTGATTCCTTCTGCCACCCATTTCGGCTAGTTTAAATGTTCATTAAAGTAACATTTAAACCTTTCACTGAGGATTATGGTTCCCTTCCCAGACTGATGCAAACCATCACCCTGTGTAGGCCCTTATCCTCTCATGGGGTCCCCAGTCCCCAATGTACCCAAACCCCTTCTCTCTGCACCATTCTTTCAGCCATGAGTTGAAGCTCCTGATGTGGAGATATCCTTCTCTTCTCCCCTGTCATAGACAGGTAGCATGTCAGCTAAAGCAACTGAGCAAGCTACCTAAGACCACTCCCCAGCTCTCTAAACTCCCCCTGCACTATCCTAGCCCCATTCCTAGCCAGGTCATTTGTCCCCAGGTGGACAATGAAATCCAGCTCTACCCCCTGTCCTGCTGCCCTGGGTATCCTCAGGATCTGCTTCCCATACCTCTGGGTCATGGCGCCATATAGACTCCTAACCTGCCTCTCCCCTCCTTTCCTGTTCCTAAAACTATACCCCTCACAATTGAGTCCTCCACCAAATGTTGCTTTCTCCTCCTCTGGCGTCTTCGACCACCCTCCTTGGGGTCTCCACTATGGAGGGGCCCCCACATCCTCTCTGGTCACTACTGCAGGTACCTTCTTTTGGCAGTCCTGCCTCACCAGAGTGGCTCAGGAATTACACAGTGGTACAGTTTGAGGAATGTGTCTCTGTCCCACTATCCCACCATTCCAGAGTCCACCACAGCCCAGCCATTCCTCCTCCTATCTGGCATCCTCTGAGGTAATGGTGGCAGACTTGGTGACCTCTGGGTGGGGAAGAGTCCCCTGAATCCTAACCAACTTGTTCTAGAGTCTAGTGACCTCTTCCCTCAACCCAGAGAGTCTGCAGAAGGTCTCTCTCTTAAAACTGCCACCCCATGGCTACTGCATTGCAACACTAGCAGTATTCTCAACTTCTATTCTCCCTGTGTTACCTAGAAACACTTTTGTACCCTTACCCTGATAGAGCATTTGTAGTTTTTCCCTTTTTTGTTTGTTTCTAGTTGTATACCACCATGCCTTGTTTAAATCTCTTTATACTCCTACACTAGCTAGGGTGCTGCTCCTATTCCTAGTTTTGGCTACCTTTGACCTTCTGCCCTTCCTAGCAGTGACTGTTACACAGTAGTAAACAGGTGCCATGCCTTAGTCAACCAGCAGAGTCCCCTGCTTCCTTGCTTCCTTCTACTGATGCCTGCTGATACCTAAGATGTCAATCACCTGTTTCCCTCTTTTGTACTGGTTGGGACACGAATGTGCTGGACACATAGAGTGGAAGTGATTTTATAGTGCTCTTGTATATAGGCACAAAGCCTCTGTCAGACATCTGGAAAGAGGCGGGATTGTCCTGTACTGAAGCAAGGAAATCCCAAACTACCTGACAATTATCGACCTCTTGCCATTGTCCTAACCTTTAGCAAGCTCCTTGAAAAGGTAGTGGCTGAGCAGCTGAATATATCCACTGTCATGAACTTCTGTCCCCAGCCCAGCACGGCTTCGTAAGGGACACAGCACCACCACAGCTTTAATTTCGGTTACATCAGGTATCTGGACAGCCATGGACCAGGCAAATTCTCTGGTGCAATATTTATTGACCTGTCCAAAGCCTTTGACCTCGTTGACCACAGACTGCTTGGTGCACAGTTGTGGTCACTTGGCCTCTCCCCCCATGCCATGAAATGGCTAATGGGTTATCTACATGGCAGAAAGCAGCGTACCTGCTTCAATAAAGTCCTCTCCGAGCCCCTACCGGTGACCTCCGGAGTGCCTCAAGGCTTGGTACTGTGTCCCCTCCTCTTCTCCCTCTTCATCAATCAACTACCCATGGTTACTACCAGCTGTAGCGCCACCATGTATGCAGATGATCTGGTAATCCTGGCTCACTCCCAGAACGCCACTACCCTAAACCAGAACCTGACCGATGACTTTAACAGGGTATTGTCATGGGTTACTAGTCACAAGCTGGTCCTGAACCTGAAAAGAACACAGGCTATGGTCTTTGACTCAATGGCTAAAATCAAAGTCTCATCGGCCTGCTTACACATCACCAGCACAGATGGATCCTCACTACCCATAGTAAGCTCCATCAAATATCTGGGGTAAACTTGACCCCAACTTGACATGGGTAATCATATCCTTAACATCTGCAGGGCGGCAAACTGCAAACTGGGTCTGGCCTATAGGGCCAAATTATAACCTTACACTGGCAGCCAGGCTTGCCCTAGCGAAGAGTGTGCTCCTTCCTCCCTCAGCTAAGGGGCACCTATTTGCTCACTCTCCAAGACACATCTCACCCGGTGGTACACTGCTTACAATAACATTTGTCGTTTTGCCTTGGCTGCCCCGACTCACCCACGCTGTGAGCTATATGAGAAACTCTGCTGGCTCTCACCAGCTAGATACCTTGATTTTGGTTTGGGATGCCTCTCTGGGAAAGTGATCAGAACTAGCACCCCCCAGGGGCTGGCCCGGCTTCTGCCTAAACTGAATCCCACCCCCTACCAACTTAGGTCTCTCACATCAGGGATGCTCAAAGTCCCTCCTACCCGGACCCTCATGGGGGATCGGGACTTTGCCATAAGTGCGCCCAGACTCTGGAATTCGCTGCCTGTGGATATCCGAGCTGCCCCCTCCTATCTGAGTTTTGAAATTCCCTGTGAGGTTTCCTAAAACTAGCATCAGAGTGTGACTGCCCAAACCTCCCTAGAGTAAAAAGTGTCAAATTGTTTTGTCTGAACCTCCCAGGGTGTCTCCATTGAATTCCTGGAGATATTTTCCCACTGTATCAATGACTTCTGACTACTCCTGCCTTAAAAGCCTTGGGCATTTTACACCCATTATTGCTCCACGGTCATAGGCTAACCATGACATATTGTACCTTGGTCACTTGGTAGAAACTTGTACTACCAAGTGTTTCTGTTTCTGTCTAACATGTGCATATTTAGAAAAATGTGATGAGCTATATATACCTGTCCATGATCCAACAAGCCTAGGGGGTGTATACGACAATGTTATAAGTTATATTATGACCAATCCAGTCCTTGGGCTATGCTCCACTCCTATGTATGATGACCTGTATATATCTGTCAGTTGAACTAGCTAGTCTAGAGTGTATAATCTGAAATGTGCTTACTACTGTATGTTTCCCCTAGCGTCAAATTATGTATTTCCCACATGTTTGTTTACTGTGACAAAAAACTGTACTCTCTTTGCCATGTCTCCTTGACTGTTGTTCCTCATGTTGTACTCTCCCGGGTCGTTCCTGAAAATAGGCATAATACTTGTCTAGTGTACTTACCCGGTAAACACAAGCTAAATAAATAATAAATAATACCCTCCAGTTACAACCAGGACTTTCTGAACCTACTCATCTCAAGATTAATCTCCTGAGCTAGGTTCCGCCACACCACCTGTTACAATTTTACCATGTGTTACTGCAGTGCCCTGGTTAGTTAGGAATCAGGTGTTGTAAGATGAATCCCCTTAGGGTCTATTGTACATTATTGATGTACCTGACTGAGTACATCCATCAGGTTGCTGAGTTCTCCACATACAATATCTACTCCCAGTTCAGAAGGGTGGTTTTGGGCGTGGAATGTCACCTTTATTCTGGACAACAGTACACTCCACTCCTTCAGTTTCTGATTTTTGGGCCACGTCTTTGGCACAAATGAAATATCAGGTTGGATGTCATCAAGCAGAACCCCCTTGAGGGGGGATTGCTAAGGCCCCCACCATCCCGATGATGTCCTGCTCATGGGTCAGGCCTGCAGACTCAACCCAGAGAGGACAAGTGGCACTTCCTAGACTCAGGACCCAGCTGTCACCTACTGAGCCTGGCCAGTGACATCCAGAGCTGCAGTTCGGGTGAACCACATTTCTCACAATGTGGATCTCTTCTCTCCCTCCAGATCTCCTCATTTCTAATAGGCATGGTTCCCATCTATATACCTCCTAGGGCAGGGCAATCCAGATAGCATTGTATGTTCTGAAAGTTACATAGGTCCTGGAACAGGAACATTTGCTGAAGCAGTAAGCTCCTTAACTGCATTAACACTGAGCTGCACAAGCCATTACTGACTAGGAAAGGGAAATCTGGCACTGCCAGTACTAATAAGATATGCTTCCAAAACTGCTCATAAGTGGGGGGTTTACAGATAATCTCATTCATTTCCTACAGGAATGCCACTGGTGAATGGTAGCTAATAGCTCTCTTTCCAGTACCACCAGTGACTGGAAAACAGTGCCCACTTTCCTCCAGTAGTGACACCAATGTCTGATAAATAGTATTTATATTTTCTACAGGAGTACCACCAGTGACTAGAGACCAGTATATCCCTTTCCTGAAGGAGTGCCACCAGTGACTCATAGATAGTACCCATATTCCAATAGGAATCACACTAGCTACTGGTAGCCAGTATCTCCCTTTCCTATGGAAAGGGCTGGTAAATAGTACCCACTTTTCCAAAAGGAGTGCCATCAGTGGCAGGTAGATAGCATTCCCTTTACCAAAAAGAATTCCAACAGTGGCAGGTAGATAGCACCCCCTTTCCCACAGAACATCCACCAGTGGCTGACAGTCAGTGTAGCTACCCCCAGATGCTGAGTACTGTGAGGTCCTCCACCACAGGAGGGAGCTGGCTGGGGTAATTTTCAAAGGTCTCTGATGGGACCTGGGGCACTTGAGGTGGTGGGGGCATGTTAGGCACATTAACATGACTCAGTAACATTATTGTTCACATAAACACTTCCAGTCAAACAGCAGGAGTTTATCGTAACAGTATTAGGTGCAATCACTGGCTGTTCCCATGCATGAAGTAGATGCTGTGAAGTACAACACAAAAGAAAGAGATAGAGGTGCTCAGCTCACTAGCTGTTACCAGTCTGGTGCCTGCAGTAATAGTACCACCGAAGCAACATCCACGAAACAAAGTTTCTAAAAAAGTCTGCAGCACTAACCCTGAGCAAATTGATTCTACATAAAATCGACACAGCTTACCTTGCTGATGTATTCATTTATTTAATGTGAAAAAAAATACATTAAAATCAGTACAAAAGGTTTGCAAGCTCAACCCCTGTATTTACAATACAACTTAGTAAAATTAGTGGGGTGACTCCTGGTGTGTGACTAAACAGAAACATAAAGTACCAGGGCACCCCAATTTTGCTGCATTTAAAGCCTACAATTTTTTAAAAAAATAACTCCAATATTCTTACTTTTCATACTTTTGGGAGGGACTCTTGGTTCTCATCATCCAGATGAACCATGATTAAGCCTGACCACTTTGGCAAAGTGACCAACTCCATCGGTCAGGTAAAAAGCATCACATTTTAACTTGCCATATCAGAGCTGAGGTCTCCTTACTTCCTCTACTTTTAATGAAGAGACATTCTCCTGGCTTCATTATGTATAGTGTGCTCTGGCCAATGAAAGGCTCACAGGTGTTTAATAGGGAGCCTGGTACTTTACCTGTATGTTTTTGCTTGGTCACACACCAGGAGCCACCCCACTAATTTTACTAAGTTGTATTGTAAATACAGGGGTTGAGCTTGCAAACCTTTTATACTGATTTGAATGTACGATAATTGTGGCCTTCTTCTAATTGCAAGCTCCCTATTAAACACCTGTGAGCCTTTCATTGGCCAGAACACACTATAAGTAATGAAGCCAGGAGAATGTTTCTTCATTAAAAATAGAGGAAGCAAGGAAACCTCAGCTCTGATATGGCAAGTTAAAATGTGATGCTTTCACTTGAGCGATGGAGGTGGTCACTTTGCCGAGGTGGTCAGGCTTAATCATGGTTCAGCTGGATAATGAGAACTAAGAGCGCCTCTGAAAAGTATGAAAAGTAAGAACATTGGAGTTATTTTAAAAAAATTGCAGGCTTTAAATGCAACAAAATGGGGATGGAGGAGTGACCTGGTACTTTAACTATAAAAAAAACACATTGCCCATAAAACTACAGCAAAAAGTGCAAAGTGCAATGTAAATTTGGCAACAGGACTACAAGAAACAAAAAGTAAAATCACACCGGCACCATATTGGTGCAAACTGTAGCAGCAATTTCTACTGGTGTCTGGTGCACAGCATGCATGCACATGATGTGCAATGCACCAATCAGCTGATCTTTCATCAGATTGACTTCCTCACAGTTGCTTGGCTCATGGACCCTACAGAATTAAATAAGCATAACTAATGCATATTCAAATAAAGGAGCGTGATAAACTCAGGTCAGTAGCTGCCATCAAAACATGACGTGACAAAGGCCATAAATAGATAAAAAATGCATAGCATATCACCAGCATAAAATAACAATACTTAGGTGAGCAGAAAGTGAATACTAAAACTATAAGATATTACAAATAACAGTGTAGTGACAGGTCTTCATTTAATACTTTTGGACTTAATGGGCCACAATTCTCAAAGCTCCTAGGGTGGTGCAAGGGGCTTGCATCCCAGTGATTGGTGCAAAGTTCCCCTTGCACAAAAGCATGCCCCGGGAGTGATTCACAGAGACAGCCTGTGCCTACTGCATGCAGCCTTCACCAAAGGGGCTTGTGCCACCAGTGCACCACACAATGGGCTGTGGCAAGGCACTAGGGATGCGACAGATGCAGGCTGGCAAGATTCCCAATCAGGATTCACAAAACTCACTCAGAGGGCAAATATCTAAGTAGGGTCTAAGGGTACTTAGAAATTCGCCCTCTGGGTGAATTGAGCTCTTTGCGGCAATATGTCATACGGTATCCAGCCCAGATCTCTCGTTACATGTATGAAAAGACTCCCTTGTAGTCTAGTGCTCCCTCCACCCTGAACACCCATCATATTCCTTTAAATACCATCTGTGTTTGCTAAATGTCAGTAATGTACATGAAACACAAACAAAAGACCCCCAGCAGTCTAGTGGCATCCCCCCCAATTGCCCATCATGTTTCATTAATAACCCCCATATTTGCTAAAAGTCAATAAAGTAAGGGGAAGTTACCAATAATATACTTAGTAGTCTAGTTTCATCCACCCGCCACGATCACCAATCATATTTTGTTAATAACCGCCATATTTGCTAAAATTCAATATAGTACAAGGAAGTTACAATAAATATTCCCGGTAGTTCAGTGGCATCCCCCCAACCCCGATCTCCTGTCATATTACGTTAAATACCCCCATATTTTCTAAAAGTCAATAAAATACAGGGAAGTTACCAATAATATCTCCGGTAGTCTAGTGGCACCCCCTCAAGCCCCAGTTGCCCGTGATTAATATTAAACTCTGATCCTCCATTAATAGACATAAGGAAATAACTGGTGGTCCAGTGGATCCCCAACCCACAGTGCTCCACCACCCTGCTCCCCCAAGCCCATAGACGAGCCGGTGACTGGCACAGCCCACCGCTTACCACCACGGTCAGCCACCAACCAAGCTCAAAATGAGCGTGTACTGTATATATTATGTGCTCAGTGCAGTGAGCGCCTACTATATACAGTATGCACTCAAAGCAAAAACTCAATATCATTTAGCAAGACTGAACAAGGCACAAGATCCAAATACATTTTGGAGTTATGTTTCAGATTTAAAAAACCCTGTAAGATCTACACAAACGATTGTTTTAAGAGAAGATGGAAAAATAATAAATGATCAGAAGTAGGTCGTAAATCAAGTCAATACATATTTTTTAGATCTACCTGATTTAAAAATTACTAAACCAATAGAAAGGACAACAGAAATTTCCATAAGTGAAATAGAAAAATTATAAAAGTAAATAACAAAGGAAAATCTTTGGATTTAAATTGATAATGGTAAAAGAAGTTGAAAAGGAGTGAAATCAAAGCTACATTTTGGAAGTATGGTGCTGAGGCTTTGGCTCCTATAGTAATGTACCTCTTCAACTGGCGCTTACAATGCTCAACAGTTCCAGAAGTGTGGAACTTGGCAAAAATTATACCCATTTTTAAAGGGGAAGGGGACAGTACAGTCACCTCCAATTATAGGCTGATAGCCTTATCACTAATACTGTCTAAAATATTGGAGAAGTTTGTGCATTTACAGCTAAGTCAATATCTGGACAGTAATCAGTTGCTAACAAAATATCAATATGGGTTTCAAAAAGGTAGGTCCACGAACACTGCCCAACTGGACTTCAATAACCTGGTAGCAACATCTTTGAATCTAGGAAAGGCGCATGGGGTGGTGTTCATGGACCTTATGGACCTTAGCAAGGCATTTTGATCTTGTACAGCATAAGATCTTACTGGAAGGATTTTGTGAACTTGGTGTTCAGGAAGGACCCCTCAGGTGGAGAAAGTCTTATCTGTCTGAACGGAGACAACGTGTAGTCCTAGGGGAAATGGTTTCAGAACAAGAAGTCCTTCGAGGGGTCCCATAAGGATCAATTTTGGGTCCCCTTATGTTCAGTGTCTATGTGAATAATCTTCCAAATCATATAAAACACTGTGATGTCAGAATGTACGCTGATGACACAGTATTAGTGACTTCAGCAGACAATTTTGAACAACTGGGTTATAAATTACAAGAGGGTGTATACCAAATGGAAACATGGTTCAACAGTACAGGTTACTTTTAAACTCAAAAAAGACACAATGCATGGTTTTCAGAGGAAGTAGAACTGAAGGAGAACCAAAATTACGCATCACAGTAGGTGAAGACAATCAGGTTGAAAATGTTGTCACCTATAAATATTTGGGTGTACAGGTGGATTCTGGACTAACTTATACAGACCATGCTCTCCTACAAGTTAAAAGGTGAACCAAAGACTGGGGGTCTTACAAAGAGTGGCAAGAAGTTTATCTTTAGAAACAAGGGAAAAGTAGTTGGACAGTTATTGGTTCCAGTTTTGGAATATGGATCAATATTATTTATACATTCTAACAAAAAAATTATTAATCAAAGTAAACCAGGCTTATTACAAAATGAGCAAATTTATAACTGGAAGTAGACACCTGGGTTCATCATTGTAACCCATATAGTAGACTAAACTGGTTAAAACCAAAAGAAAAAAGGGTTTACATTGGTATACACATTATCAAACACTGAAAGGAAAACCAAGACATTGTTTATTGAACTATATGACAAGTAAATCTAATAGTGTATTAAGAATTTATAGCAGATCTTTTAGTCATAAAATTCCAAAGTCCAGATCATATAACATATTTGGTGACATAATGTTACAGAATAGTGTTGCACATTTTTGGAACATTTTGCCATATGAATTGAAGACCACTGATAGCTTGCCTAGTTTTAAGAACAAAGTACGGGAATATTTGAACTTGATTTGTACTTGTTTTAAGTAATTATCTTTTGTATTGTTCTTTGTTTTGTACTTTTGTATTGGTTGTTCATTATGTATTACAGGACTTTGTTGAAAATGGGATATTGTCCCAACAAATGTGATTCCTGTATAAAAATATTTTTTTAATCAATCAATCAATCAATCAATCATTCTATGCTCAGTCAGTGGCTGGCCAAGGTGATGAGTGGTGGGCAGTGCCAGTTACAGGCTCATCTATGGGATATGGGGGGGCAGGATGGTGGGGCACTGCGGGTGGGGGGTGTCAACTGGACCACCAGGTATTTAGTTATGTCTATTAATATGGAATCAGGGTTTAATATTCATAATGGGTGATCAGAGCTTGGGGAGGGGATGCCACTAGACTACAGGGGATATTATTTGTCACTTCCCTGTACTTTATTTACTTTTAGCAAATACGGGGGGATTTAGGAAAATATAATGGCGATCAGGGATGGGGGGATGCCACTGGACTAATGGAGATATATTTGTGTAACTTCTCTGTACTTTATTGAATTTTAGCAAATACAGGGTTATTTAAAGGACCATGATGAGCAATCGGGAGGTGGGGGGGATGCTAGAATGCTTTTCGGGAACATTGCTGCATGGCCATCCACGGCTTGTGATGCCCTGTCTAGGTGTGCCCTCTGTTTAGTGCACTCCTATGGTTGTCATATGCCATGTAACTTTGCTACCAGGACTCTGCCTGATAGAGAATCAGGTGCAGGAACCATGGCGCACCGGTGATCAGCGCAAGCTGCCTTCGGTGCAGCGTGCACCATACTTGGAGAATCGGGCCCTATATGATCTAGTGTCTCTTAGACCAGTTCTTGCTGT
The DNA here is from genome assembly GCA_016271365.2 of Neoceratodus forsteri. NCBI lineage: Eukaryota > Metazoa > Chordata > Ceratodontiformes > Ceratodontidae > Neoceratodus > Neoceratodus forsteri. Next base: position 756,368,794 of record CM057455.1, on the reverse strand, counting down.
CTGAAAGTGACATGCATCTTAAGCACAAGGACGGGACTTGCAGTCCTTGAAAATCCCAAATAAGGGGATGGTGCATCATTTTGGTGACGCAGGCATCCCTTCTGACACGAGGCAGGTACTTTTTGGTGCAAGCATGTCACAAGCCAGTCTGGCGCATGCAGATCTGTTTTTGATGCAAGCACCATTTGAAAATCAAAACTGACCAAGGTTTAACGCATCCTGCTCCTTGAATCAGTTGTTTTTGATGCAACCACCCTGTATCATTCTCTGGCCTTTGAAAATTCAGCCCCTAGTCTTTCCAGTCTTTCTTCATAACCCAAGTCCTGCATGTCCACATTATGGCTAAAAAAAACCCTCTAAGATTAAAATGTTTGCTGACTAACAAATACTCTTATTGCAAGGCTTGGTTACTGACCTATTCACCTCCTGTCACAGTAAATGTTTGGGAGTATACAGTACTAGAGGTTTGGCGAGTCAGGTTTCTGGGCTTCCTATCAGTCAATGCCATTAGACAATGGCCTGGATTGTAAATGCATAGACAGAATGGAGAACATGAGGAGATTTCCTGTATGCCCACCCCTCCAGGATGGCAGAGAGCAACAGCAAGCACAAAGAGGAAGGAGTAAGATATAAAGAGCTACCAACTTTGTAAAGAGGGATTGTCTCACCTGGTTGGAATCGGCAGTTCTTCCAGGGCTTGTTGCATGCATTTTTACTTGGGGAAGACATGGATCTCCAGGGGAAGTCATTTTTTCTGATGCAAGAATCTCATTTGCTACACTGGCTCACCAGCCAGATGCCAGATGTTAACTGGAGCACCTTTGCTGCAGCCACATCCAAGAGCAGGGCCATTCTCTATGCTCTACAGGGGGCATGCCTCAAACAGCTAGTTTTGGAACCCACTCAGGAGGGAGCAATCTTAGACCTGGTACTCTCAAATGGGGACAGAGAGAGGATCTCTGATCTTGAAGTGGGTAGCCATCTGGGAACAAGTGACCACCAAACAGTGTGGTTCATGATAAACTTAGCTGTAGAGTCAAGCCACACAAAAGTGAAGGCACTGGACTTCAGGAGGGCTCATTTTGTCAAAATGGGAGAGTGCCTCAGAAAAGCACTAGCAGACAGGCAAGAAGGTGGGGTGGAGCAACAATGGGGAAACATCAAATCCGTAATCACAGAGGCAACAAGCCTTTGTGTGAAGCAAATAAATAAATCAAAATGAAAGAAAAAAACACTATGGTTCTCAAAAGAAGTGGTGGGGAAGGTAAGGGAGAAAAAGATAGCATTCAGGAAGTATAAGGAAACACAGAAGGAGCAGGACAGAGAACTGTACCAGTTAAAGCAGAAGGAAGCAGGGAAGGCAGTCAGAATAGCAAAGGCCCAAACCGAGGAAAAGATAGCCAACTCAGTTAGAAGGGGATAAAACCTTTTATAGGTACATTAGGGAGCAAAGAAAGATTAGACAGGGATACTGAGGTTGAATAAAGAGGAAGGTGGCTGGGCAGAGAGCAACAGTGAAGAAGCAGGGATACTGAACAAATATTTCTGCTCAGTATTCATAATGGAAAAGCAGACAGAGATACCTAATCCAGTCAATAGAAACACTCTGGATAGGGGGGTTGATATTAATTCTTTCACAGAAGAAAGGGTTCTGAAAGAACTCTTAAAACTGAAGGTGGATAAAGCAATGAGGCCTAATGTGATTCATACCAGAATCTGAAAGAACTAAGGGACGAACTAGTAACACCACTGACTACCCTTTTTAATAAATCATGGCAGAAGGGCTTGGTACCTGAGGACTGTAGGAGGGTGGATGTGATTCCCCTTCACAAAAATGGGAGCAAGACAGAGGCAGGAAACTACAGACCTGTTGGTTTGACCTCAGTGGCAGGAAAAATGATGGAATCACTTCTGAAGGAAAGAATTGTTGAGTACCTAGAGTCCAGTGGGGCACAGGACCTAAGGCAGCATGGATTCACAGCAGGAAGGTCATGTCAGACAAATCTAATTGATTTCTTTGGGTGACCAAAGTAGTAGACCAGGTAGGGGCTGTGGACATGGCCTACCTAGACTTTAGCAAGGCATTTGACACAGTCCCGCACAAAAGATTAATAAACAAATTAGCCAACCTGGGAGTGGGTCCCAGGGTGGTAGCCTGGGTAAAACACTATCTGGACAACAGGACACAGTGGGTAATAGCAAATGGAGTCCACAGTGAAGAAAGGGGGTTATTAGTGGGGTACTGCAGGGCTCAGTACTGGGGCCGGTCCTTTTTAATGCCTTTATAAGTGACATTGCAGGGGGACTGGAAGGGAAAGTATGCCTCTTTGCAGATGACACAAAGATCTGCAATGGGGTTGATACACATGGTGGGGTGGAAAGGATGAAAAGGGGACTTGGCAAAGTTGGAGGAACGGTCAAACCTATGGCTGCTTACACTCAGTGCAAAGAAGTGCAAAGTTATGCACCTAGGAAACAAAAACCCAAGGGAAGGGTACATAATGGGGGTGAGATACTGACAACAGCAAAATGGAAAGAGACCTAGGGTAGTCATATCAATGATGACCTAAAGGTGGGCCAGCAATGTGAGAAGGCAGTAAGGAGGGCTGGAGGGATACTCGGATGCATAGGGAGAGGCATCATCATTAGAAAACAAAGTAGTGTGCATCTCTACAGACAGTTGGTAAGATCACATCTGGAGTAGTGTATACAGTTCTGGAAACCCCATCTTCGCAGACAAAGACAGGGTGAAGGCTGTTCAGAGGAGGAACCAAAATGGTGCAGAGTCTGCACCAGAAGACATATGAAGAAGGACTAAAGGAGCTTAAGATGTATAGTCCTGAGGAAAGGAGGAGAGGGGACATGATAGAAACCTTCAAATACCTCAAGGGAACCAACAAAGTCCAAGAGGTAGCATCTTTCAGAAAAGAGATGTGCAAGAGCAAGGGGCACAATTGCAAGATCGAGGAGGATGGCTCAGAGGTAATGTGAGGGAGTATTTCTTCACAGAGAGGGTTGTAGATGCATGGAACAGCCTTCCTGAGGAGGTTGTAGAGTCAAAAACAGTGAGAAATTCAAAATGCATGGGGTAGACATACAGTGGCGTGAAAAGTATTTGCCCCTTCCTGATTTTCTCTATTATTGCATATTTGTCACACTGGATGTTTTCAGGTCTTTAGACAAAATATAATATTAGATAAAGGGAACCTGAGTGAACAAATAACACTTGTTTTTTACTAGTTCATTTATTTAATGAAAACAGTAAACCAACACTAACTGGCACTGTGTGAAAAAGTAATTGCCCCTGACACTTAATAATTGGTTACTGCACCTTTAGCTGCAATGACTGCAACCAAACGCTTCCTATAATTCAATATCAGTCTTTCACATACCTGTGGAGGAATTTTAGCCCACTCTTCCTCACAGAACTGCTTTAATTCAGTAACATTGGTAGGTTTTCGAGCATGAACTGCTCGTTTCAGATCCTGCCACAGCATCTCTATTGGGTTTAGGTCTGGACTTTGACTAGGCCACTCCAAAACTTTAATTTTACTTCTTTTCAGCCATTCTGATGTGGACTTGCTTTTGTGTTTTGGATCATTGTCTTGCTGCATGACCCAACTACGCTTCAACTTCAGCAGACAGACAGATGACCGGACATTCTCTTTAAGAATTTTCTGGTACAGAGCAGAATTCATGGTTCCTTCAATTATGGCAAGTCGTCCAGGTCCTGAGGCAGCAAAGCATCCCCACACCATCACACTACCACCACCATGGTTGACTGTTGGTATGATGTTCTTACTGTGGAATGCTGTGTTTGCTTTACGCCAGACATAATGGGATCCATGTCGTCCAAAACATTCCACTTTGTACTCATCTGTCCATAGAACATTTTCCCAAAAGGCCTGTGGATCATCCAGGTGCTTCTTGGCAAATGAGGGGCGAGCATTTATGTTCTTCTTGGTTAGCAGTGGTTTCCGCCTTGCTACTCTCCTATGAAGCCCATTTTTGCCCAGTCTCTTTCTGATTTTGAAGTCATTAACACTGACCTTAGCTGAGGCAAGAGAAGCCTGCAGTTCTTTGGATGTTGTTTTAAGATCCTTTGAGACATCCTGGATGATTTTTACGCTGCACCCTTGGAGTAATTTTGGCAGGCCGCTCACTGCTGGGAAGAATCACTACTGTTCCAAGTGTTCTCCATTTGGAGATTATGGCTCTCACTGTGGTTCAATGGAGTCCCACAGCCTTAGAAATAGCTTTGTAATCCTTTCCAGACTGACAGATAGCAACAACTTTTTTTCTGATCTTTTCAGGAACTTCCTTTGATCGTGGCATAATGTGCTTGTTGAATCTTTGTGCTGGCAACGTGACTCTGATGGTAAGGGTCAAAATAAGTGAGGTTTATATTGAGCAGGGCTGGCTGTAATCAAGCCTGGCTATGTTCAATCAGCTGACTCTAATTATCCCTTTAATTGGGTTGATTTAACTAGGGGGCAATTACTTTATCACACAGTGCCAGTTGGTGTTGGTTAACTTTTTTCATTAAATAAATGAAATAAGTAAAAAAAAAAGTGTTATTTGTTCACTCAGGTTCCCTTTATCTAATATTACATTTTGTCTAAAGACCTGAAAACATCCAGTGTGACAAATATGCAATAATAGAGAAAATCAGGAAGGGGGCAAATACTTTTTCAGCCAGTAAGACAATTCTATTGGAGGGTAGGAGGAAATAGGCTGTTGGTTAACTAGGATCTGCAGCTTATCTGTTAGGTAGGAAAATGGGCAGACTAGGTGGGCCAAGTGGTCCTTATTTGCCATCAAATTCTATGTTTCTATGTTTCAGCCATAGATTTGTCAAAGCCTTCCTAGCCATGGCAAGGTACTGTACTCTCCAGTTGTGGACAGCAACCGACTGGTGAGCACTGGAATTATGACTAGCTCACGATCATGGTGGGCATCGAACCTAAGGCCCTGATCCTGGGATTGTGGCCCTGAGCTACACAAATGGGACCAATTACCGTTTTTTTTCTTTAACACGATTTGTTCCAATTTTTTTTTTATAAACTCAACAGGAACTTGAGCAAAAACAGTGCTGATGGGTTTGGACAAGACCGCCCTTAGATGTCTGTGTCACGGGGTGGGATACTAGTGATCAAGACCTGAAGTGCTCTTATTTAGCACCTTTTACCATCAATTCAAATGTGCTTGGTTGATTACTAATGGACATGCTTTGCTCAAATCATTTTGCACACTCTGATGCTCAGGACTTTCTGCCTTATATATTTGTTTAGGTTTTGTTGACCAAGTAAGTGCACTAAGCAAACAAATGCCTATTTTCAGACACAACCTAGGAGATTACATACAAAAAAAATGCATTACAGAGAATGATAAAGCCGAAGACAATTAATGTAAGAAATTAGGCTAAAACAAGTTAACACAGTACATTACAACATACAATAGGTAGAATAGTATAGCATCACACAATTACCATGGACATTGAGAATCAGTGCAAAAGCAGCAATATATCTGCAGGGGACATGTGGAGTTCATTTTAAATAAATAACCATGGTCACACAGTACAGATATATAAGATAATGTGTTAAGAAACTAAGCTGCCAGGGGGTCGGAAGGAAGTGACAAGCTGGATATCACACTGTTTAAGGGATAGGAAGCAAAGGGTGGTGGTAAACAGTAGCCACTCAAGCAATAGGAGAATGACTAGTAGCATGCCACAGGGTTCAGTGTGGGGACCTGTCCTCTTCAATGTCTTCATAAGTAACATTGCAGAAGAGCTTGAGGGTAAGGTGTGCTTCTTCATGGATGATACAAAGATATGCAACAGGGTTGACACTCAGGAAAGGATGGGAGAATACAAAGGGACCCAAGGAAACTAGAGGAAAGGGGTGACAGCTGGGTTTCAGTGCAAAAAGTACAAGGTTATGCACTTAGGGCTGTGGAGTCCAAGGGCTGTGTATAAGATGGGGTGGGTGGAGCTTGCAGTCACCAAGCAAGAAAAGAGATGTAGGGGTCATCATATCTGATGACCTCAATGTACTGAGCAGTGTGACAGAGCAGTGGGAAAGGTTAGCAGGATGCTGGAGTGCACTGGGATAGGGATCTGTTCATGTGGATGCTATCCGTAAGAGCTTCACCACAAGCTTGGAGGACTTTACACAAATAAACAAAGTATACTGCTTCGTGCTCACAGAGTACTCTTCACTAAGATGATTCTCACCATTATTGACTACAGAGACATCATTTACAATGCTGCTGTAAAGTTCACATCAGCTACACTGGACCCTCTCTGTCACATAGCTCTTGTTAAACCCCTATGTACACATCATCGTACTCTGTACTCCTCCCTTTTCCTCCCCTCTCTTGAAGCTAGATGCCTCCCCTACTGTGTTTCCTTAATTTCCAAATTTTGGTTTAACTCTCTCCCTTCTAATCTTGCTTCCCTTGTCTCGCTCCTCCTTTCTTCCTTGTACTCCCTTCCCAATGCTTACTTTTGCTCTCCCTCAAGTAAAATGTACTGATGATCAAGCTGCTTTTTCATTCTGTTTCCCTAAACTATGGAATTTTCATTCCCCTTCCGTTCATTCTGCTCCTTCATTTCCTGCTTTGAAATCTCTCCTCCATGAGTTCTCTATTCCTCCTGTAGTTGCTTCTGATGTTGGGGTGGATTCCTTTTATTTACCTTCCAGCAACACTGACACTAGTGCCCTCCCTCATTTCAATTACAGTATTTCTCTCTCCTAAGCTGGTCTCCGGGCTTCCTTACTCCTGGGCTGTACCTCCTGATGCTGATAGGTAGGCAGGAATCAGACCTCTGCAGCAGAGGACATCCAGCCCTCCACTTCCTGTCTTCCTCAGTGTACTTCCTGTCTTGCAGGGAGCAGGTACTCTGCAGCAGAGCTCTGTCACTGTGGTGACAGGGCTGAAGACTTCAGGACTGTAAGTTCGGAAATGTTTATTTTGGATTTAGGCATTTTTACTTTGGATATGCTCAGAGAGCAGGGATGACTGGATCAAACAACAAAACCCTCTCTCTACTCTTGGGGGGCCCCAGTCTTAGCCCTGTCTGTTGTACAGACTGGTCCCCCTCAATTTCCAGGAGGCAGCTATCTCAGCTCCTACAATTTCAGGATATAGCTCTTGATGCTCTGAGGGGTCCCAGTCTCAGCTGTGCATGCTGGTCAGACTGGCACTCCCTCTTCTCCCACATGGTCCCAGCCTCAGCCATGAGTGCTGGACAGGCTACCTTTCACTTTTTCTTTTCCCGCGCTAAGACTGTATGGTGCTGCTCCCCACCACACCACTTCAGTTGGATCACAGGAAAAAATTAGAGGAAGATATTAGTAGCCCACATTAAACTAGTGGATCACAGTAGAGAAAAAACAATTATTGAGTATTCAGCTGGGGATGTCAATCGGGGATTTTCCTGTGCTGCCACAAGGAGGGCGAGCAGCTGCAGCAGTGTGCTGGCACTTTTGCTCTGGGATCCAGAAGCACTTCCATGAAACACTTTTCCGTTGATGGGCTCTTCAGTAGCCAGGCTTATCGACGGAGTCTGCACTCACCACAGAAGGGTTGTGGCAACGTGCTCAGGCAGTCCCGAACTCTTGGGGACTAGTTTCAACTAGCCACACCAGCAGATGCTGTATTTCTCCGGTGGCCCAACTAACAGGCCGCACAGAGACAACTTCGTCAACAAGCACCAGGGTCTCAAGGATCATCAGCAGGTTCATTTTTACTTATAAACTGAGCCCAGTAGCATGACAAGCACTTAGAGGCTACTGCTCATCGCCGATGACGGCGTGTGGCCCGACTACTCTGGGGCATTTTGATTTCTCTAAGCTGGCACCATTTTCTTTTACTTTAAGCACAGAAGCACTTCCAAGGGGCCTTGGGCAGTGATGAGCACTTCAGGAGGTGTTGTTCGTCGCCGAAGGATGTGTGGGGCCCAACTACTCTGGAGACAATGTGCACAGTCCAGTGACCAGTTCCCAGGGCTCTTCCCTGATTGTCGGAAGTTTAATCGGTGCACAGAGGCCCTGCTGCCCCTGGAGGTGATTGGGAGAGGCATTCTATAGCCAAGCGATTGGTAGACACTCCCTGCATTAGTAACAGTGAGGGCTGAGGGTTACAGCCCCCCTCACCCCAACTAGGAGCCACCATTACAGGCAAGGCGGCATAATGGCCAGAGAACTACAAACCAGGAGTCCTGGTGACTGGTGGACCTAAGATCTGCATCTGTTCTCACTTGGGATTTGAAAAATGGTCTACAGGTGCAGTTAAGGGAATTGTATCTGGATAAGGTTCCTATCCCCCAGCAGGTAGATTATTGGCTAGGGGGATGGGGACAAGGTGACTAGTATAGGGGGTGCCCAGCTGCATAGGCCAGGCCAGAAACAGGCCCCAACATGCTCCATAGTATGTCTTTGGATTAGCAGGGCATGCTCTTCCGAGCAGGAGTGGCCCGCAGTGCAGATCCCCCACTGGGCCCCCTCCCACTGGTCTCTATGCATATATTCCAAGCGAACAACAGCCCGAGGTTACAGGAGATATCGGAGGCAGCCATCTCAGTCTCTATGTGTGTATTCTAAGCGAACAATAGCCTGAGGTCAAATGAGATATTGGGCAGCCATCTCAGTGAGCAGCTCCCAACTGCATAGTCGGTGGAGGTCACAGCCCCCAGGGGACCCTCTTAGTCTGGAACCTTGGTGCGAACCTTCACTCCTCCACAGCCCCCATTAGTGGACCGCTCAAAAGCACGACATGAGGGGGTATCTCAGAAAGGCCCCATGGGTCTGTATCCTAATCCAGCTCATACACCTAGTCTCGGACCACCCAAGTTCTTGGATTTAGCTTGGCTTATGCAGTAGATGTATAAAAGGAGGCATGTGCGTAGGTCGCACCATATTTCTTCTACCCTCAGCTCGCTGCAACCTCTGGCCTTGGGCCTGGCAGGCTGTCACCTCCATAACTGCCAGTTGTTTTTCATAACCAAGGAAGGTGATCTCCTGTTGGGCTCAGCCATGAAGAAGGCAGTGAGGGATTCCGTGGAGATGACCACGGTACACATGCCACTTGAAGAGGTGGGGCCAATCTTCACACACTAGATGCTTTTCTTCACTACCAAGGTTCCCTTAAGGGTTAAAACACTAGCTTCTTGGAGGAAACAAGAACATGCTAACCAGGCACATCCTCCAGTAGGGGGCAGGTTTTAATAAACTCTCCATGAATGAGGCCCAAACTGAGCTGGACTGAGGGTCGTGACATTACCAGCATAGGTTACCTAATACAAGCCCCCCTTTTTTTCTGGCAACCCATCTGAAAGACATTTGGAGCTTTTCTCCCATTCTTCATCATGCCAAAATGCGCAGGGATCTGAAAGACAGGCCACGCTATAGGCCATGACAGATTTTCTGGAAGCAGGCTAGTTCCCCACAAAGGTCATTTGGAGGCTTTTCTCCCATTCTTCGCTGTGTCAAAATGCACAGGGGACTCAGGCCAGTCCTAGATCTCAAATTCGCAAATAGTTTTGTTCATGGCAGACCCTTCAGAGTGGAAACCTTGTCATCAGGGATCGCTTAAAGGGGATTTTCCAGCACCCATAAATCAGCAAAAGGCCTATGTGCATATTCCCACTCAGTAACAGCACATGCACTATCCCAAGTTCAGAATGGGAGAACAGTACTTCCAATGCAAACTCTGCCACTGGGGTCTTCCTTAGACCCACAGATATTTAAGATGCTAGTAGTGGTCCTAGTCCGCTTAAAGGCCCCACAGCTCTACCAAGCATTACAAGCAGTGGCAGAGATAGTCGGGTGCATGATGGCACACATTTTTTTTCTCATCAACTGGAGAAAGAGTTCCCTAATTCCAAACCAGACCTTGATCCTCCTGGGGGCACACATCATGACACAAGGTTTCTACCCCAAAAACCAGATTTTGGGATCTGCAAAAGCTCATCAAGGAGTTTTCACAAGCCCCTCAGCTGCCTGCTTATTTTTTCACACAGCTCATTGAGACAGATTTAACCCTCCCTCAATAGCCAGGTTACAGAGGCAGAGATCATGGAGGGCCGCAAGTTAGGCCATCCACACTAAGTCTGAATCATGACCGATGCAAGCCTCAGGAGCTGGGGAGGGCTCACCTGCCTCAGCAGTTGGCACCGGGCAGGGGGTCGATGTTAGACTCAAGGTGCAGCATAAACGTCCTGAGATGTGAATAGTAAGCCATGCCCTGAGGCACTCTGACTAGCAATGCCTCAATCAGGATAGCCTGATTCCAACTGTCAGTCTGTCAATGCTGTCATACACTGACCATCAGGGCATCAATCTGTCAATGCTGACATACACTGACCATCAGGGCGACACGAGAAACTCAATGATGTTAAAGGAATCCCTCTCTTTTCAGTGGGTTGAGCACACTGAGTGATGTATACACCAGAACAGGAAAATGTCACAGCGGAGTGACTCAGTCACAAGGTTAGTGCGACCAAGGGAATAGTGGCTGAAGGACAGTGCCTTCCACATACAGACAGAACAGTGGGAGCAACATTTATTTTTGCCTGCTGGTGGAACTACAGGGTAAAACCATTCTGTTCCTGTCTAAGGATGCACCAGCGGTGACTCAGGACACCTTTTCCCCTAAACTGGGATTTGTTGGGTCTCCTGTATGCCTTTCCTCCAATACCCCTCTATCAAGAATCCTCCACAAAGTGGCTAGGGACAGGGCAGTCATGATTCTAATCTGTCCCTTATGGCTTTTCCACTCTTGGTTGTTTATCATTCATTGGTCAAGGCAACCACCTCTAGCATTCAGGTTCAGCCCGGACATTCTCCATCAAGGTCTGGTTCTGCATCCCATTTCAGCAACCTGTCTCTCTAGGCCTGGAGATTGAGTGGAAAAACTTCAAGGAGCTATGCTACATAGCTCCTGTTATTGACATGATGGGGATCTCATGTTTCTCTTCTTCCTCCAAAGTGCATTATAGAATCCGGAGGAAATTTTGGTTCTGGCTTCTTTCCAGATACACATAGAATGACCCAATATAATCGCCTGTACTACGGCAGTTCCTTTAAGATAGATGGACAAAGGACTGCAACCAGCCACCTTACAGGTTCGAGTTTCTGCACTGGGGGCACTCTTGTCTGACTTCAGGGAATTGTTGGGCTCATATCCCCATGTCTGGTGGTTCTTCAGGCAGCAACATTAAAATGTTTTACAATCCACCAAAGTTACCACCTTGGAGTCTTAATGTGGTTTTCAGGGCCGTGACCAAGGCTCCCTCTAGACCTGTCAAAGAAATCCATCATGCATCTCAAAATAAAGGTTGCCTTTTATCAAAGCTATTATTTCAGCCAGGAGTATCAGCAAGCAGACAGCATTGCTTACCCAGAAATGGTACACTCGCTCACCAGGCGAGAACCATTTTGTTTTTTGTTTGCCAGAAGTTTTGTCTCCCAGCAATTACAATCAAAGGAAAAACTTTCATACACTAGACCTGGGAAGAGTAAGGAAAATGTACATGAAGAGAGAAAGATATTTGCAAACTTCAAGTTTGTTTATGCCAGCAAAAATTCTGTGTATCAAGGATTCAATAGGCTCTATAGCCAGACAGATTCTGTCACCTCCATGGCCTATGGTCAGGCGGAGTAACACCAGGCCAGTGAGAGCCCTGGCCCTTCTTGGGCATAATTTAGAGAAGCATCGGCAACACTCTTATGCTGAGCAGCCATTTAATCATCCATTTACACGTTTTTAAACAGTGTTTTGCACTGAAGGTGATGTCCTCGGTGGAGGCATCCTTTGGCCGCAGGGTGCTTCAAGGGGTGGTAAACCTTATGGGCTCTTGACATTTTTCCCACCCAGACATCTGGGGACATACTGCTTTTTTATATCCCAGGAGTAAGGAACCCAGAGACAAGTCATCGGAGAAAGAAAATTTACAGGAATTTAAATTTGATCTCTCCTTATTCTTTTGTTGTTGTTTTGATGCTTGTTCTTTGCCTGTTCCACAATTTACTTCATAGTAATTTTGCTGTTTGACAGTTTATTCTTAAGTGTTCCTAGTCTGTGTACTTTGACTTATGCTTCCAATTTTCTTGCAGTATTTACTGCATTGTACTTTTATATGCTCTCTTCTCTTCCTTCCCCCTTCCCTAAGATGCATATGGAATTGAGCTGTTACCAGCTGTGACATTGAAAGGGTGGATGTAGTACAGAGGAGAGCAACCAAAATGGTGAGGGGGTTACACTAGAAGCCATACGAGAAAAGGCTGCAGGAACTGAACATGTACTCCCTGGATGAGAGGAGTGTGACAGAGACATGATTAAAACCTGCAAGTACCTCACAGGAATGAACAAGATGCAAGTGGAGGGTCCATTTCAGAGAAATGAAGGTACTAGAACAAGGGGACATGCAATGAAGCTAAGAGGGGGAAAGTTTAAGAGAGATGTTCATAAATTCTTCTTTATGGAAAGGGTGGTAGATGACTGGAACAGCTGTCAGAGGAGGTAGTGGAGGCAAAGACTGTGGGGATCTTTAAGCATGCATTGGATAGGCACAGGGGCACAATAGGTAGAGGAATGGGGAAGAGAATGACACCTATGACCAACTAGGGTCAGTGGTGATGGAACAGGCAGGGACAAGGGGCAGACTGGATGGGCCTAAAGGCCCTTTTCTGTTGAAAAACATATATGTTTCTATGTAACTGGTGCGCATGTGTTCATGCATTCCCTCCCAGCCTGATGCATCTATGCCAACAGACCTCCTGTGTCCAGAGATGCTGACAAGTACTGTGTCAAAGTACATCCTTGTCCAGCTGAAGGGATCATTTCTAGACTGGGATACTGTAGCTTCTGTCTCCTTCCCAAGGTGGAACATATTGCCACTGGAACGGTTTCCCTCCCTGGGAACCATGCAGACCCAGGTTTCCTGCTTAGTGACACTATACTCTTCCTCTGGCTACCTTATGTCACATTCTGGATAATGATCTAAAGTAACCTACTGGTCCTTCATGGATGTCATACCAGATGTGAATTATGCTGTTTTTTTCTAATGGAATTTACTAAAGAATGGACAAACATAATGCCCTATCCCCTTTCAAGTCTCCTCTACTTCATTCCAACAAGTGGCAATGCCATTGGTAGCATCTGCACTGCCATCAGTGCCAGCTGTAAAGCCAAGACAGGCCATTTCTCCTGTACTTCAAATGTTCTTGTCAGTAAGTATTACATTAGCATGGTGCAGGACAAAAATGTACTGAAGCACAGTCAAAGAAAAAGAGGCTCACTTGTGTCCCTGTGATACTGAAAGCATATATTTTGAGAAACAGGAGCCAGCGAATATTAGTGGTGCCACTGTTGCGCCATACATAAAATGAGACAAGTCACAGGCAGTAAATACAAAGGTACAAAGAGGGGTGAAGGGGGGAGTAGGTGAGAGCGGAAGAGAGGAGAGAAAATAATTATATATATACTGCCTTTCATATACAAGACACCTCTAAGTTCTTTGCTTTCTAATGAATAGAATATTCTTAGTTTAGGGTCTGCATGCAGACAACCCTGGTAGCAATTAAGCATTCAGCAATATCTATACTCAGTCAACAACAACTGCAGAACCTGTCTTATTTACAGATGAAATGTTGGGACACTGTGGGTATCCCCAGTATTTAAAACTTGGTATGGACCTATAGAGATGGACAGAAGGGGACTTGGCAAAGCATCTCATCTAAAGGATAGCATCTCCAATAGGACAGTACCAGGACTTCCAGGACTGAAGTGCAACATCAGTACTGAATATGAGGTACCCTAGTTCCCAGCATGGGACTCCAACTCACAGACGTTTTCATAGGTTTCATAGAGTTTACAAGCTTGAATAGACAGACGTCCTTAGGTTGCTTGCCTTAAAATTTAAAATGTCCCATGTATGTTTGAATAGAAAACATCCAATCTTATTTTAAACTGTTCCATTGTACTGCCTGTAACCACCTCATATGGTAAGCCATTCCAATGTTTAATCACTCTTTGACTAAACCAAGATTTTTTTCCTTAGTGATTTCCATCTGTTTTTTACCAATTGAAACGGATGTCCCCTAATATTATGTATTTATTCCTTATGAATAAGACCATAATCTCACCATAATGCTTTATCACGTAAAGCTCTAAAAGTCATACACATGTTCCCCCCTCAGTCTCCTATACTGTAGAGAGAACATACCTAGGTATTTAAGTCTCTCTGGGTAACTCATATCGTAACATTCTTTTATCATCTTTGTTGTTCTTCTCTGAACACACTCTAATTTAGCAACATGGCTCTTTTTGTAAGGTGCCCAAACTTGAGCACCGTACTCTAAATGGGGCCTAACCAGAGCTTGATATAAGGGAACAGTAACTTTTTTTGTCTCTACTCTTAATATGCTTTTATATGCACTTAAGTATTTGATTTCCTTTTTTTTGTAATTGTACTACAATGGGTACTAAAATGGGGATCAGAAGTTATAGTAATCCCTAAATCGCATTCTTCACAAGTGACAGGTGATGTTTTATCCATCATACTATAGGGTAGATTTGGATGTTTAACTCCCAAGTGCATAACAGTACACTTATTCACATTCAACTTCAGTCTATGTTGAGTTGTCCAATTCCTTATATTCTTAAGGTTTTTTTCATTTTGGCACCATCTTCAGTATCATTAACAATTGCCCCAATCCTACAATCATCAGCAAATTTTGTTAGCCAAATATTATCGTGATCACATTTAAGTGAGGATACATAAATATTAAAGAGACAGGGTCCCAAGACAGAATCCAGGGGGACCCCGCTCATCACCTCTGCCCAATCTGACAGGGTTTCATCAATGGTCACCCTCTAATCCAATTTAGCAAGTTAACATCTAAATTCATATTTTCCAATGTCCTTATCAATACATCATGTGGCAGTTTATCAAACGCCTTGGAAAAATCAAGAAAAACCACATCCACAGCATCCCCTTTATCCAAGGCCATGCTTACTTTTTCATAAATGGACAGCATATTGGTCTGACATGAGCGGGACTTCATGAAACCATGTTGTGTGTGATCTATCAAATTCTGGCTATCTAGATGTTTTAGAATCATCTCTTTAATTATGCCTTCCAAAACCTTACATATAATGGAGGTTAAGCTTATAGGACAAAGGTTTTCTTTAGCAGACTTGGGACCTTTTTTTAAAATCGGTACAACTACTGCATCCTTCCAACTCTGGACAACTTGTCCACAATCTAGGGACTTTTGAAAAATAAATGTTAATGGTGGTGCCAGATTTTCTAATAATTTTTTTCTAATAATTCTATTAATATTCTTGGGTGAATATTATCTTGGGTAGGAGATTTATTGATGTTTAGTTTGTTCAGACATCCCTGTACCTCTTTGACACTCAATTTAACTTTTTATGGAACTGAAGGTGATTTTTTTGAGAGTTAATAGTAGTGGTAGTATTAAATAGCGAACAAAAATATTCATTTTGGATATCTGCCATTTCCTTGTCATTTGCTATATCTCCATCTAATTTTTTTAAAGGGGCCTATGATATGCAATGGTGTTTTCATTCTATTTATGTGTGCATAGAACAGTTTAAAATTGTCCTTAGTTTTAGAAGCAAGGGTCAATTCATAATTGGCCTTAGTTTTCCTAATAGTTGATTTAATTTCCTTAACCAAGGCCCTATATACTTTCATACCCTCGGGATCATTCGTTTTTCTTAATGTTCTATACAATACATTTTTTTTATTAATCTTTTTTTTATAGAATTATTAAACCATCCATTATTATTTTTAACTTTATTATGTGTTTGTTTATTAGGTATATGAATTCTAGTTTCTAATGTAAGTTTATTTAAAAAGATATTCCACATTTTGTTTATAGTTTGGTTTTGAAAATTATTATACCAGTCCCATTCTTCCATAGACTAATTAAATATCAGAAAATCTGCTTTAGCGAAGTTTTGTTTTTGTGTAAACCTAATAGAGCTTACCATGGGGATATCCTCTTTAACCTGGAATAATATCATTTGATGGTCACTATTACCAAGGGGATTTATAACTTCAATATTATTATATATTATCTCTATTAGACAATATAAGATCAAGAATATTGTCTCCTCTAGTACTGACATTTACTTTTTGATTTTACCCAGCCTGATCCATTGCCTGTAGATATCTGGATTCAGTACTATCATTTCCTTTTAAATTAATCCAATCTATTCCTGGCAGGTTAAAATCACCAGTATACATTTTTCATAAAGATCCAGATTTGATATATAATCAATTAGTTGGCTATCATTATCAGTGGAAATTGAAGGTGGTCTATAAATTAAACCAAGGTTATTTTAATGCCTTTTGATGGAATTAATTTTACTCAAAGCATTTCCAGATTACTTAGTTCATGAATAATTTCTTCACTCTTAATTACGTTTTTTATATATACAGCTAGTCCACCACCTTTCCTGTGGATTCTTGGCTTGGTGTAAAGTGTATATCCAACTATATTTTTGTTATAGGGGTCAGAATCATCCCACCAGATCAATGATATATGAATATCATGGGAATTTAGGAGGTGTTTAAATTCATCCATTTTGTTTATCAAACTTCTTGCATTTAATAATACCCCTTTTCAAGCCTGGTTTGGTTTTATAGTACTATTATTTTTGTTTATTTTTTGTGACTTTATATCCATTTAGACTTCCCTCCTTGTGGCCAGTTTAAATGGCATTGAATAACCTAATTTATTCTTTTTGCTAACAACCTTGCACCCATTTTATTTAAATGCATACCATTCAATTTATAAGCTGTTTTATTTTGAAATGTGATGGAATTATCCACATAGCCAATTTTATTTAGTCTACAAAAATATTGTAACCATATATTTACTTTACCTATGGTCTCATTATGTTTGCTTGCGTGCCATCATCTGAGTTTTCAGAGGTGTGGCAACCCTGTTCCAATTTAGTCAGTGTGTTTGCAGGCATTGGCCGCAGTTCTCCAATGCCTGCTGGAGCTGTCTATGACAGCAGTTGAAAATGTAGTGGAGTACAGTTGAAAGGGGGAGTTATGCTTCAGTGAGCAGTGATAATATATCGCCTGTTCATGGCGCTCCCCTACACTCCCACCTGCGCATGCATAAGTGCTCACCCCCCACGCACACACTGTATAGCGATGGGGTTGCCCAATCCCCCATCAGCTGTGCTGCCCCCCCCAACCAGAGTTCCACATGCTACACTGGGTGCCAACCCCAGCATGGCTACACATGTATAGCCGATGGGGGTGCCCAATCCCCAATCGGCTCCACTGTCTCTCCCCCCCAAGAGTACAGGGTGCCATGCTGGGAGCCCACCCCAGTGTGGCAACAGATGCTGTCACTGATGGGGTGCCCAATCCCCCATCAGCTCCATGCCCTCCCAACAGCTGTCTTTGTGCCACATTGGGAGCCCACCCCAGCATGGCAAATGTCCCGCGTCATCTTGTCCTTTGTTAAAAAAACAAAAACAAACCTGAAATAGAAAAATGGTTCCTCGCTGTCTCTGCCCCCAGCTGCACTCACCCACTGTGCACCCTGCCTCCCTACACCCCTCCAACCCATACTTACCTCCGGACTTTGATGCTACGATCTTCGGTGGACCGAGAGCACGTCTGCACTTTTCAAAGCCGACCACGAACTGAGGAAATGCTATATAATGGGATAGATAGGGTTTTTTCAACTTTGCTGCATATCTCAGGCATTTTTTGGAATTTTTGCACCAAATTTGCAACATGGTGTTTTTGGGACACCTTCTTCTGAATGCTCTCACTGTCATGGTGTTAATCAGGCCAGAAGGGTGATTTCAGAGTCACTGTGCAAAATCACGCTTTTGGGAAAAAGTAATGAAATGACACTGCCACTGTTCATAAGGTGGGCTCTCAAAAGCCTATGTTGAAAATTTGGTGGAAAATTCTAAAACTGATGTTTCTAGTGTGTGCGCGGCTCGCATGCTAAGTAAGTTTCAATTTTCAATATTTTCACTCCAGATTTTCAACATTACAATTTTACCACACCTCCTTATGAGCAGTACAGCTGTCATTTTTCACATCTTCCCCAAAATGTGTTTCCACCCAAGTAGCGCACAATGGCGCAGTCAGTGTGCGAAATCAATGTATGGGACACATTAAGAAAACCACAGTGACACTATTAATGAGCAGAGGTCTTAAAATGGTTACATTGAAAATTTGGTGAAAATTCCTAAAATGACTGTCTTATGAGCGTGCGTTCGCATGATTACTGCGCTTCGTAAATTTAATAATTTTCAATATTTTCAATCCAGATTTTCAACATTACCATTTTATTACACTTCCTTATGAGCAGTACAGCTGTCATTTGTCATATCTTGCCCAAAAAGTGTTTCCGCCCATGTAGCACACAATGGCGCAGTCAGTATGCAAAATCAATGTATGGGACACATTAAGAAAATCACAGTGGTGCTGTTCATGAGCAGAGGTCTTAAAATGGCTATGTTGAAATTTGGTGAAAACATTCCTAAAAATGACTGTTTTATGAGCGTGCATTGCGCAGTTCCTACGCACACTCGTAAGTTTGCAAATTTTCAATATTTTCACTCCAGATTTTCAACATTGCCATTTTATTACACTTCCTTATGAACAGTACAGATGCCCTTTTTCACGTCGCCCAAAATGTGTTTCCGCACATGTAAACAATGGTGCAATCGGTGTGCGAAAGCAATGTTTGGGACAGATTAAGAAAATCGCAGTTAAACCGTTCATGTGCAGAGGTCTTAAAATGGCTATGTTGAAAATTTGGTGACAAAAGTCCATAAAATGACTTGTTACGAGTGAGCTTTGCACAGTTTCCACGCATTCTCGTAAGTTCATGACTTTGTATTATTTTCAGTCCTGATTTTCACCAGTGGCATTTTTCCACACTTCCTTATGAACAGTACAGCTGTCATTTTTCACAACATGGCCAAAATGTGTTATCACACTTTCAGCGCAGAGATGCATGGTCGCTTTGGGAAATCATTGTTCAGGACAGATAAAGAAAATCACACTGACACTGTTCATGATCGGAAGTCCCAAAATGCCTCTGTTGACAAGCTGCTGTAAAAAATCCTCAAACTAATTACATTACGGGTGTGCATTGCACAGTTTCTATGCACGCTCGTGACTTCACCATTTTTTTAAATATTTTCACTGTAGATTTGCAACATTGCCATTTTTTACACTTCCTCATGAGCAGTACAGCTGTCATTTTTCACATCCTGTTCGGAATATGTTTTTGCACCTGTGGTGCTAAATGCCGTAGTCGCTGTGCAAAAGCAGCTTTCTGCTAACAAACTGATGTTGCCACTGTTCATGAGGTGGGGGTCACAAAAAAATGTTGAAAATTTGGAGTGAAAATACCAATGAATGCCTGAGGCGTTAGGGTTTCCAACCATAATGCCTCACCCTTAGAGAATGACAGGCATCAGGGGTGTGACTTGGGATTCTCGCCTGTAATGCTCATACCATTCCACACCCTGTAGCCAGTGAGAGGCATTGAGGTGTGCCTTGGACTCTTCTGCCCCAAAGTTCACCCCATTCTCCTATACCGCACCCATCTCACTGTATTTCCTGATGGAATGAGGTGTGCATAAGGGCCAAAGACCCCAAGGCACACCGTGACACTTATCAGTTTCTGCAGGGTAGGGTGTGGTGAAATGTCATGGCTGCTATACCTGATCACCCAAAGACACACCCCAATGCCTGTCAGTCTCTGCAGGGTGGTGGTGGGGTTGGCTTCAGTTCAGTACTACCCTGCCATTCCGTTATGCAGCTCTAATTTCTACATTACCAATGCCAATGCCAGCAAGCAAACATTCGGCATTGACAGATGCTTGTTTTCTTCATTATAGTATAAGCACATCGTTTTTTGGTCTGTGGACATTTTTGTACACTTTAGCATTATGCACTTTAAAATTGGCATTAGTAAGCACAGCTAAATAGTACTATGTGCCTTTAAGTTGATGTGTATTTAAAATGTGTATTACAATTGGTCACTACCTCCTGACGACGCACAAGGAAGTGCGAAACTGGTAGAGGTGCCACACAACTGCTGTTTGGGCCTATGGTGACCTATTTTAATAAATAAAGTATTGCTTTATAGTTCTCCAATTAATGCTGGCAATTGTTTTGTTTTCAGACACTTACCTGCCCTTCTGCCTGCAGGATGGGTGCAGGGGTGGTTCAAATAGCTTTAATGTTGGGGGGGGCCAAAATATTTCAAATAATGGCCAGGGGTCTGGGGGCTGCCTAGGCCCCCAGAAAATGTTATAACTGTTGCACTGTTTTGGTGCCTTCTTGTTGTTGTTGTTGTTACACAGTGTATTTCCTATAAATAACATATGAATTTGCAAGGCTTTATTATAGAATAATTAGATTGAACTCATTACCTTGAGTAGAGCTGTGCAGTACATTCTTTGTTACATTAAGTAATCTTGCATTATTTCATTGTTAAAAGTTCTGCCACTAGGCATATATTCTGAAAAGTAGTATGAACATAAGTTTTGCAATATAATGCAATATAATGAAATCAAAGACACAGTTTTACCATGCAAGACATCTCTTATTATTACCTTAAGCAAACTTGTATTATTTCACTGTCAAAAGTTCTGCTGCTAGGTATATATTTAGAAAAGTAGTATGTACATAAGTAATGATATATAATGAAATCAAAGACGCAATTCCAATATGCTAGAAATATATATATTTTTTTATTTTATAATGACACATCAACAATAAGAAACTAATTTGGAGTATTCTGTCAGTTTTACATATTTTAATGAAAATACAACATTTGCTCAAGTAAATCCCTATGCAGCATTTTATAATAAATAAATGTAAACTGTTATCCTGTCACTGTAACTACATGTATACCACACCATTGGTGAATAGATTGGGTAAATAAATCATGTTATTTGCATATAAATTTTTATTTTCCCTTAGAACACCATTTATGTCACTTAGAACATGTTATATTTATCCCGGGAGTCCTTTGGCATCAGTAACTAGGTAGTCCTGCTCTGGCGGTAGAATGTATGTTAATGATTTTTATGAATTAGCCAATCAGAGAGAAGCTTGTGGGTTTGCTGAGCAGAGGCTGTAAGGAGGGCTTCAGAATTTTTTTCTCTGCTTGACTGAGCAACACTTCCTCTGAGGTGCTCTGTTTCTTGACCAAAAGAAAAGTATTTCATTGACTGGTAGCTATAGTATAGACCTTTGTTTTTATTTTGCATTAACTTAGTTTACTGTGCTGAGTAGCTTTTCTTTTTTTTTCTCGTGGTTCCCCTCGGTTCCTGGGAACCGCGAATTTCACCCAGTTCCGTGGTTCCCCATGGTTCCCTTTTCTTTATTTTTAAAACCTTTTAGTAACTGCGTTTAGTGGTTTTCAATGGTTTCCTGGTTTATTATTACCATGGTTCCCTTTTATAAGTGGGAACTGATGGTGCCTTAATTTTTTGGCTGTATTTTACCTCAGAAAGTTGCAGTTCATATCGCGAGGGAACCAACCTTTACTTTCCATAGATTCATATTGGGATTTAAATTTCTGAAGGGTTTTCTGAGGTTTGGCATGTTGGAAATCCCTGAAAAGAGGACTGGACCCATAGGTTTTAAAAATTGCTTAAAGTGCCACAGAATAGTGACTAAATCTGATACCCAAGACCTGTGTTTAAAGTGTTTAGGTCCAGATCACTACTGTTCCATCTGCTCTAAATTTTGTTCAAAGGCCTTAAGAAATAGAGCTAAAAGGCTTAGAATGATGGCTAAAGAAGGGTCTTCCTCTGTACCCAAACAAAGACCCAAGGCTATTGATGAGGGGCCTTCAAAAATTAAGAATTCTAATCAAGGTGCTGATGAGACATCTATTAAATCTAAGCCTGTAAAAGGTGCTGATGAAGTACATATAAAAGAGAAAAAAAGCCATTTCAGGTGCTGATGAAGTGCCTGTCAAATCCAAAGTTTCAAAAGGGGCTGATGAGGCTCCACCTAAATCGAAACATATTAAGGATGCTGATGAGGTGTCCAGTTTAAAAAGAAAACCTGATTGAGCCACTGATGAGGTGACTGCTAAGAAGTCTTGCAAGGAAAAACAAACCACTGCCCCTTCCAGCAGTGCTAAAGGTGAGACAGCTGTGGGTAAAAAGCACAAGGATAAATCCAAACACACAGAACTCCAGGATAGTAACCACCAAGTCCCATGGGGGAGTTACCTTTGATGGAGGACATGGCTAATGCCTGACATATTTTTCAAACCCTACAGGGCATGGGACCTCTGTTCAGGACCCCTGACTTCCCTGGGCAAACCCCTTCTGCAGCTCCTTCTGATACAGGAGAGACTATCACAGGGATGATGACAAAGATTTTTATGATGTTCCAGATGGTGTTTGGGAGGGCAAGGCTCCAGAGCCTGATGTGTCTCCTGACCCTAATTTCAGTGCATCTTCCACAGATCAGGAGGATACTTCCTTAATGCTTACTTTCCTCCAGCACATGGTGGACAACCTTGATCTTCCCTCCCAGGAATCCACCCAAGAGGAAGAGGAAGACCAGGACTACAGAGAGATGAAAGATCTCCCTCCACCTAAAAAGCTGGTGCTTCCTATTTACAAACCTTTCAGGAAGAACACCATGAAGCTTCTCCAGACCCCTATATCCTTTCCAGGAGTGGAGAAAAAAGAGTGACAAGAAATATCAGTTGTCCAAAAATGACACTGCTTTCCTGTCTGTACACCCCAGCCATGAAGGAGTGGTACAGCACGTGACATGTGATAAAGCAGGAGTCCCTCTAGCCTCCCAGCTCCCTGATAAGGATTCCAGCAGATTGGACTTCATGGCAAGGAAAATGTGTACCTCAGCCTCCCTTCGTCTCCACCTTTTCTCTTACATGTGTTACACAGCCAAGTACCAGAAGGCTCTGTGGAATTCAATTTGGGACATAGTTAAGCAGGGCTCGGACTCTATGGCTAAGGACCTGGTTGAGATAGCCAAAACTGCCTTGGAGGCCACAAAGTACTAGTTTCACATGGCAGATGAGAATAATGATGCAGCCTCTAAGGTGATGGCTCAGGCTATCTCCCTTAGGCAGTTCGCATGGCTGAGGACAACTAACCTGACGCAAGACACTCAGTCCATGGCCATGGACCTTCCCTGTGATCAAAATGTCCTCTTTGATTCCAGAACTATGGAATACTTGAAAAAGGCTGATGAATGTAAAACAACCTATCAGAGCAATACAGCAAAAGCAAAGTCTTCTACTTTCCAGAAACCTCAATCTAAAGGAAATAGGAGCATGGGATACTTCCCTAAACCCTATTTTGCCCTTCCTCCTCAGTTTGATTACTCTCAGATGAGAGGCTTCTTCAGAGGGAGAGGCAGGAGAGGTCAGAGGAGAACTACCTCTACCCCTACTCCTGCAACTCAGCAGAAGCCCTGACATCTCTGTCCAGGTTGCCTCCCATCCACCTGTAGGGAGCACACTGTTCCACTACCTCCAGTCCTGGACCCTGATCACATCAGACAAGTGGGTCCTGGAGGTCATGGAAAAGGGCCTGCCACTTCAGTTCAAAAAGATGCCAGTCCTCAGGTGTACCCAGCTAGCCAAGTCTCAAATTCCAACAGAAAGGCTACTGTTGAAGTTAGAAGTAAAACATCTGTTGGTAGCAAGGGTGGTAGAAAGAGTACTTGCTCATCAACATGGCAAAGACCTCTACTCCAGATACTTCCTGACACGAAAGAAAAATGGGGATTGGGGACCTATCTTAGATCTTAGATATGTGAACAACCATCTGCTAAAACCCAAATTTAAAATGGTCACTCAGAATGGTAATACATTCTCCGTAGCAAGGAGACTGGCTAGCCTCCAAGGACACATATTTTCACATACCATTAAGGCAGTCCCACAGAAAATTCCTGAGGTTCAGACTTCCAACAGGTCACTACCAGTTTGCTGCCATGCCCCTCGGCCTGACATCTACACCAAGAATATTTACCAAATGCCTTGCCATGGTGGCAGCACATCTGAGAAAAAAGGGAATCTCAGTCTATCTGTACCTGGACGACTGGCTCATTGTGGTAAGATGCCCTCTTAAAGTGGAAGAGGCCTTCCCTCAGACAAAAGATACTTTACAATCCTTTTAGTTTCTCATAAATCAAAAGAAATTCTACCAGAAACCAACCTATATCCTTACTTTCATAGGGGCACAGCTGGACATGTTGCAAAGCAAGGCTTTTCTTCCCCCGGAACAAATACAGAACTTTTTGTCGGTAACAAACTTTTTTATTCTGGGCCAGCCCAGGCCAGCCAGACACTTCTTAAGGGTCCTAGAACACATGGCATCCATAACAGCCATGGTCCCAGGGGTCAGGTTCAGAATGAGGGACATACAGCATTACCTCAGGTCTCACTGGTCTCAACAGAGCAATTCATTATCCAAGCTGGTTCCAGTCACAAGGCCAATCCTTCAGGCTTTACTGTGGTGGAAGGAAACAAACAACCTTTCAGTGGGGACCCCCTTCCAAGCACCTTCTCCCACAAAAGTCATCACTACAGTTGCTTCCCTGCTGGAATGGGGAGCCCATTTGGACAGTACATCCATCAGTGGCTCCTGGACTACAAAAGAGTCACAGGGTCACTTCAATCTGCTGGAACTCAGGGCTATTACTGGGCACTAAAGGCCTTTGCCCCACAGATACAGTTGCTCACAGTGTAGATCAGGACAGACAACACCATTGCAATGTTTTACATAAACAAGCAGGGTGGCACAAGGTCCAGCATCCTTTGTCTGGAAGTCATAAGGATTTGGGAGTTGGTCTACTCCCTGAATGTCAACCTTTTGGTCATTCACCTTTCAGGCAAAGACAACACATTAACAGATACCCTCAGCCGTATCAACCAAGGGCACAGCTAGTGGTGTCTGAACAAGCAAGTGTTGGCAGCAGTGTTCAGAAGGTGGGGCACTCCAGAAATAGATCTTTTCACCTCCCACCTCAACCATCAGCTTCCTCTGTATTGCTGCAGGCTTCCAGTAGTGGGAACTCTCCCATCGGATGCCCATACCCTGGACTGGTCAGGGGATTTCCTTTATGCTTTCCCTTCCTTTCCTCTGATTTTCAGGGTGTTGCTAAAGCTCAGGACCTATCCGGCAACAATGATTCTAGTGGCACTGGACTGTCCAAAACAAGCCTGGTATCCCCTCCTACTAGCCCTGTCTTGCAGCAAACCCATTCATCTTCCACTCAATCACTCCCTTCTGACTCTCCCTCAGATAGGGGTACCATATCCAGACCTGAAGTCTCTTCACCTTAAGGCCTGGCTCTTGAGGAGTTGGAGTTCCCTGCCTCTCAATATTCTGAATAAGTCCTAAAGATCCTTAGAATTACTAAAAAGCCCAGCACAAAAAAAGACCTATGCAGTTAAATGGAAGAGGCTTTTGATCTGATGTAAAAAGAGCAAATTGATCCCCTCAAGGCTTCAGTTCCTAACATTTTAGATTATTTGGTGTATTTACAGGCTTCAGGCTTGAGGCGTTCCTCCCTGAAGCTGCATCTGGCTGCAATCTCAGCCTATCTTTTGATTGGGAAGAGCAAATTTGTTTTCTCCCAACCAGTGTTTATACAGTTTTTAGAAGTCACCTACATAACCAGCCTCCAGTCAGGGAACCTGTCCCTCCACGGAGTCTGAATCTTTATATTGCCAAGCTCATGGAGCCAGCTTTTGAACCCATGGCTACAGCCCACCTGAGGTATGTCACTTGGAAAGCTGTGTTCCTAGTGACCATTACTTCAGCTAGAAGGATTTCAGAGTTGCAGGCACTTTGAACGGTGCCCAACTACATAATCCCTCATAGGAATAAGATTGAGCTCAGGACGAATAACAAATTCCTGCCTAAGGTGATCTCAGAGTTCCTGCTCAACCAGTCCATCACTCTACCTGTATTTTTTACTGAGAAATCCACTCCAGGGGAGCAGAAACTCCACAGTCTGGATGTCAAAAGGGCCCTGCTTTACTACCTGGAACACACCAAGCAGTTCAGGGGCTCATCCACTCAGCTGTTCCTCACCTGTGGGGAGCTAGGTAGAGGAAGACCAGCCATTAAGAGAACTGTCTCTCATCGGGGAGTCTCCTGCATTCAGTTCTGCTATGATAAGGCTGGCAAACAGCCTCCTAAGGGCCTCAGGGCCCATTCTACTAGGGGCACTGCTGCCTCTGTGGCAGCTGCAAGGACATTCTCTTACTGGACATTTGTAAAGCAGTTACTTGGAAGACTGTACACACAGCTAATATTTTTCAAGTCAAACTACAGCTTGCTGGGAGCTGCAATACTGAACATAGGATTTGCAAGAAAGCGAGTTGTGCTCACAACAGAGGGAGGTGAACCTTACAATTGTCTATGGTTTGTAGCAGATATTCTGCAGGTAGAGGCTACTTCTAACTGAAAGGTGAAATAAGGAACTTAGAATTATCAGGAAAAGACAGTCTTGTTACAATTCATAAGATTTTCAGTGCAGGAAAAGTTTAAACCCTGGGCTAAACATTTGTCACAAATCCTGAAATAAGTGCGGGTACAGGTTGTGTATTTGACCCAGACAGTAAACAGTTTTTTGTGTTTTATCTTTGTGTGTCTTAAAAGGAAATTCCAGACTTTCTCAGGAAGTGATTACATCACAGCTACTTAGCAGCCAATAGCTTTGGTACCAGACCTGAGAACAATAGTATTATAAGCAAGTGTTTTATAGCAAACTCATCAGAACAGCTAATATTTTTCAAGTCAAACTACAGCTTGCTGGGAGCTGCAATACTGAACATAGGATTTACAAGAAAGCGAGTTGTGCTCACAACAGAGGGAGGTGAACCTTACAATTGTCTTTGGTTTGAAGCCGATATTCTGCAGGTGGAGGCTACTTCTAACTGAAAGGTGAAATAAGGAACTTAGAATTATCAGGAAAAGACAGTCTTGTTACAATTCGTAAGATTTTCAGTGCAGGAAGAGTTTAAAGCACAGCTGACTTATTTTGGGGCTGACTGCTTTCAGAGCACAAACAACCAGGCTGTTTTGGGGCTGGGGAGGTTTACCTGTGACTGACTTGGATGTCTGGATTTTTCTCTGTTTGATTAGCAGGGGATTTTCTCTGTCAAATTGTCGTGTATGGTATCTTGCTGACAGGAAGGCACTCATCGCAGTGGTGGGTCAGAGCTCTTAGCTGATTGTTTTGTGAGGGCACAGTTTAGGCCCAACCCCTTCCCACCCCTCACCCCACCCACCCCTGTAAATAGTTCCTTTATACCTGGGTTCTGACATCATTTCCTCAGAGTGCAAGGTGCATATCAATGTCATATCCTCTCTAGCACACAGCACTGAAAATATAAGCATACACATTGTATAATATATATATTTCTATATAACAAACCAATCACACACACAAACACACACACATAAAAAAAAGTACATAATCATGTGGGGATGGGGAGTAGTGCAATGTAATGGCTGTGGGGCAGCAGTCTTCCAGGAGTCTTTCTGGAGGCTGAGATGCTGCCCTATTTGCAGACAACTCTCTGCCCTGAGGGAGGAATTTGCCCGTCTTCAGGCCACACTGGACAGCAATGAGGGAACCTTCCCCCAGGCCAGACTGGATGGTAGGAAGGGAACCTCCCCCATCCAGGGAGCACCAGAGCCACCACCACTACCTCAGAGGTTGCTACCAGCCCATTTACAGAAGAATGGGTTCTGAAAGAACTCTTAAAACTGAAGGTGGACAAAGCAATGGGGCCTGATGGGATTCATGCCAGAATTCTAAAAGAACTAAGGGTAGGATTAGTGACACCACTGACTACCCTGTTTAACAAATCATGGGAGGATGGGTGGTACCCGAGGACTGGAGGAGGGCAGATGTGATTCCCCTTCACAAAAGTGGGAGCAAGGCAGAAGCAGGAAACTACAGACCTGTTAGTTTAACCTCAGTGGTAGGGAAAATGATGGAATCACTTCTGAAGGAAAGAATTGCCGAGTATCTAGAGGCCAGAGGGGCACAGGACCCAAGGCAGCATGGATTCACAGCAGGAAGGTCATGCCAGACAAATCTGATAGATTTCTTTGACTGGGTGACCAAAGTAGTAGATCAGGGAGGGGCTGTGGACATGGCCTACCTGGACTTTAGCAAGGCATTTGACACAGTCCCACACAAAAGATTAATATACAAGTTAGCTAGCCTGGGAGTGGGTCCCAAGATGACAGCCTGGGTAAAAAATTGGCTGGAGAATAGGACACCAGAGAGTAATAGTAAATGGAGTCCACTTTGAAGAAAGGGGGTTACTAGTGAGGTACCACAGGGTTCAGTATTAGGACCGGTCCTCTTCAATGTCTTTATAAGCAACATTGCAGAGGGACTGGAAGGAAAAGTATGTCTCTTTGCAGATGACACAAAGATCTGCAACAGAGTTGATGCACAAGGTGGGGTGGAAAGGATGAAAAGGGACTTGGCAAGATTAGAGGAATGGTCAAATGTATGGCAGCTTAGATTCAATGCTAAGAAGTGCAAGGTAATGCACCTGGGAAACAAAAACCCAGGGGAAGAGTACACAATGGGGGGTGAGATACTAACAACAACAAAAATGGAAAGGGACCTGGGGTAGTCATATCAGATGACCTAAAGCTGGGCAAGCAATGTGAGAGGGCAGCAAGGAGGGCTGGGTGGATACTGGGATGCATAGGGAGAGGCATCACCAGTAGAAAACAGGTAGTTATTATCCCTCTGTATAGACAACTGGTCAGACCCCATCTGGAGTACTGCGTGCAGTTCTGGAGACCCAGTCTTCGCAAAGACATAGACAGGATGGAAGCTGTCCAGAGGAGGGCAACTAAAATGGTGCAGGGTCTGCACCGGAAGACATATGAAGAGAGACTTAAGGAGCTTAATATGTATAGCTTCGAGGAAAGGAGGGAGAGGGGGACATGATAGAAACTTTCAAGTACCTCAAGGGAATCAACAAAGTCCAAGAGGGTAGCATCTTTCAAAAAAAGAGGTGTGCAAGAACAAGGGGGCACAATTTGAAGATAGAGAGGGGGCAGCTCAGAGGTAATTTAAGGAAGTATTTTTTCACAGAGAGGGTTGTGGATGCATGGAATGGCCTTCTGGAGGAGGTTGTGGAGTCAAAAACAGTGGTGGAATTCAAGCATGCATGGGACAGTCATAAGGCAATTCTAGGGAATGGGGGTAGGAAGAAGTAGGCTGCTGGTTAACTAGGATCTGCAGCTTATCCAGTAGGCAGGGAAATGGGCAGACTGGGTGGGCCAAGCGGTCCTTATCTGCCGTCAAATTCTATGTTTCTATGTTTCTATTCACAAATCACCACTGTCTGTATGTACAGTCTAGATCTGATGCAAAGTCTGGCAGGGCGATTTTGCAGATCCTTTTCCCTAAATAGGTTCTCTGCCCATCTCCCAACTGCACTGCTTCATAGTCTGCAATTGTTACTGATGCTAAAGGACTCCTGGGTAAGAAGAAAGAATTATTCACTGTAGTAATCTTCTTTCTTCCAAGGGGTTCTTTAGCATCAGTAAGCTCCCCCCCTATTCCCCTGTTACCTCTCAGAAGAGGGCTCTGCTTTGGCCTTCATCCTATTTGATTATTCCAAACTTTGAATCATTTTTAGAGCAAAGTTTTCCTGTTGTTGTTCTGGTTTTGCAGTTAACTGTTTTTGAATCCTTTTGGTTCATACCTGATGGGGCATGTTCCCATTCTAACTTCAAAAAATTGAAGCCCTCCTTACAGCCTCTGCTCAGCACACCCACAAGCTTCTCTCTGATTGGTTAATTCATAAAACTTATTACCATACATTCCACCTCTGGGGCAGTACCACTTAGTCAGCTTACTTCAATAGTTACTGATGCTAAAGGACCTCTTGGAATAAAGAAGATTACTACAGTGAGTAATTTTTCCTTTCTACTTAGAATCTGTAAATAGAACACAGAGAACAATGGGTCAGTCTTTATTTATTGAAAAGTTTCACCAGGTAGGGTACACTGAGTAACAAGTTGCTCATCTCACGGTATGACCTGGGGGAGAGGCAGTAGGATATGTAAAACACAGATGATTGTACAAGTAATTTATACATAAGACATAATTTACAAAATAATTAGATTACAACAATATGTGGTAGTCTTAGAGGATGGGCAATTACTATATAGTGTAGATGGGAAAGCTAAGGCGTGGTAAAGGTGACAGTGGTGGGTTAGGGGAGGTGTATCAAGGGCAAAGCCGCAGAAAGTGTTGAAAAGGGTATCCAGTTTAGCTAAATAAGTGACGGGAGCAGAGCAATAGATGACATCACAGTAGTCGATAATCAGGAGAATCATCTTTTGGACCAGTTCACGTCTTGCCAGGAGCGGGAGGCAGGAGCAGTTTCTATATAAGGCACCAAGTTTGGGTTGAAGCTTTTTCATTATGGCTTCAATATGGTCCGAGAAAGTGAGATGTTGATCCAGCCAGATGCCCAGATACCTGAAAGAAGTGTAGCCTCGATAGTTGTTGTAGGGGTTTAAATTCTCCTACCAGAAATTAAATTTTTTTTTTTTTTAAAAGTCTGTTGCAACAGCTTCTTCCTTTTTTTTTCTCTGATGTTATATACAGGCTGGCCACCTATATATATAATCAGTTTGACGTTCTTTTTATTCTGGTACTGAAATTGAACCTCCCCCTCCCCCCAAGTTTTGGACAGTAGCTTAGCGTTTACTTTCCGAATGGGTACACTAGCGTCAAGGTAATCAGCCCCTGCTGTATTAAAAGAAGTACAGGTATATTTCTTGCGTGTTTGCAAGGAGTTGTAACCCCCCCAACTTTAAGGTAGTTGGCATTACTTTTCCGTGCCTTTATAAACCCCCCCTTTTGTACTACTTTATTTTTTTTTGGCGTTTTAATTTTCCGGTTATTTTTAGGTACATAAGCTGTGCAGTGCAAGCTATCTTGGAGGCTGTTAGGTTGAATCTGCTCGATCTTCGCACCTTTGCTCTCGCTTTCGAGCTGCTGTAACCCCCCCTTTCTCTCCTAGCAGTTTTTAAGTAGTTCGGGAACGGCCACATAAAGTTAGATAATGCACACACTTCTAATAAAGTGCATAGAAGTATTAGCTTTCCGTTCCTGTTTTACCCCATGGCGTCTCCTTGTAAACAATTCCACTGCACAAATATGTTCTGGCGTATGGCTTTTCTACTGAAACACTGCTGCCGTTTGCCAAATAAAGATTTCTTCATGCTCTCTACTTTTCAAAATGCCCCTTTAATTCTAAGTTTCAAGTTAGACTTGCAGTTAAAAAACATTTTTTTTGTACATTGTATTCAGCCTTTAGTTAGCTGAATTGTTAGGGAGAATAACCCAAAATATGCTAAAAGGGTACAAATTAAGAACGCGCTGAATTATCCAAACCCTGCTTAAACATCTCTGTAAAACCTAGTTAAGGTAACTGTTGTTTTTTATTTTCGGTAGTACCCTTGTTTTTATTTCTCTTGGCGCTATTTTTTTTTGGGTTTACCTGGTGTTTCTTCAACAGTCCCTCCGATGTTAGGCTTCTGTGTAAGCCCCTCCTATAAAGCCAGCTGGCTGCAACCTGGCTTTATTTAAAGATATACTCCAAGGGGTGGAGTTATCTTGGACACTCTAGAATTTATTTTAATATTGAGCCTTCTATTTTCAAGTTCTGATCCTGTGTTAAACTAAATGATATAAAGAATGCATTTTGAAGTTGTTTTCATCTAAAATTATTGCTTATTTATACACAAAATCTGTTTTACCTAAGTAAAGAGGGAGGGACTTGTATGTCACATGGTTAATAAGGGTATATATAGAAACCCTGGGTCTCATTGAGTCAGATAGTTTTTTTGGTGGAGTTCAGACTTGTTCTGTCCTCATAGAAGGTAGAAGCACTAGCAGTATTCTGGTGTTTTTCTTGCAATTTTATTTTCTTTCTTTTGTGAATGCCTGAAGTTCGATTTTTGTTTTATTTTATGCATGTAAATAAATTTGTTCCTGGAAGCCACAATTTTTGGACAAGACTTCCTTCTTTCTGATACTCACACCTTCACAGTTGTCCCGTCAAGAGTGGTGAGGACGGGGAGGGATAGTAGCCTAGCTAGTCTCTGTCTGGTGCCAAATGTCATGGTCACTGTTTTCTTAGCATTTAGAAAGAGGTGGTGGGATTGAAACCAAGCCTGGACATTATTGAAGTCCTGTTGGAGCTTGGAGGCAACATCCAAGAATGATGGCCCAGAGGAGAAAAGGATCGTATCATCAGCATACGTATGTATAGAAGATGAAGTACAGATGTATGGAAGGTCTTCAGAAAAATGGAGAAAAGGATTGGATCCAGTATAGGCCCCTGGGGGACACCAGTGCAAATAGGTAGAGGCGGGGGGATGGAGTCTGGAATTTTTACCGATTGTGTGAGACCATTTAAATAAGCACTGAACCATTTTACGGTGTGTTCAGACAGACAGTCGGATGACAGGGCACAGAGTAGGAGGGAATGGGAAACCATGTCAAATGCTTTAGCATGGCAGTAGTGATGTGTCCGCAACCTATCGCAGTCAGGATCGAGTCCGTGATCCGAAGCAGCGAGGTAGAAGTAGAGTGGTATTTGAGGAACCCAGATTGATATTGTGTGAAAAAGTTTATGTTGGAGAGGTATGAAGACAGTTGGACTAGGACTAAATGTTCTTGTAGTTTGGTTAGCGTTGGGAGCAGTGATATAGGGCAGTAATTTTCAGGGGAGGAAGTATCGTCAATCTTTGGAAGTGGAAGAACGATTGCATGTTTCCAACCTTGAGGTATATCAGCCAGTTGAAAAGAGAGGTTGAGAAGGTCAGTCAGAGGGGGAGCAATGGCTGCGGCAGATAAGTTTAGTAATTTTGGATCTAGCCCGTCAGGAGAGCTACCTTTGCTCGGATTGAGGGCTTTTAAAGCAGTGAGCATATCTAGTGGCTGGATTTTAGAGAAGGAGAAATTGGAAGATGAAGTAGGAGCACTGCTTGAAGAGGCAGTAGACGACTGAGTTTTAGTTGGAAGGGTGCCCAGCAGTGCGGAAGCGCATGAGTTGAAGTGCGAATTGAACGCTGCAGCTACAATAGGGTGGTCAGAGATGACTGTATTGTTTATTTTAAGGAGGGGGGAGGGAGGAGGAGGAGCCTGATGGGAGAAAAGTGAGTGAACTACTTTCCAGAATTTAGATGGGTTATTTATGTTGGAGTTAAAAGTAGAGCTGAAGTACTCAGCCTTGGCCAGGCAAGTGGCTTTCGTGCATTTGTTTCTGAGGGTCCAGTATGTTTCATAATCTGAGAACTTACAATGGAAAGAAAAGCAGTTTTAAGCTAAAACAAGGTAAAACACCAGTAAAAATATTACAAATAGCTTGATATATGTCAAATACTTAATGGGTCCGTGAATATGCATGTTTTGCCCTTAATGCCATCCCCAATGTCATTGATGAAGACATTGAATAACATCAGCCCTATTGCAGAGCCCTGTGGGACTCCACTGGCGACTTCTCTCTTGCTAGATAACACTCCCCCCCCCCACAACCACCCTCTGGGTTTAGTTTTCCACCCATCTGGACATCTTATCCCCAACCCCGAGATCTGCCAACTTCCTGATCAACCTTTTATGGGGCACAGAGTGAAAGGCCTTACTAAAATCCAGATAGAGGATACCTACCACTTGGCCCCTGTCTACTGTCTTAGTGACACAGTCAAAGAAGTCAATCAGATTTGTTTGACATAATCTACTATTCATGAACCCGTGCTGCCTCCACATCCTGGAGACCATGCTCCTCTAGATATTCTACCAACCTTTCCTTAAGTATGGTATCCATGAGCTTGCACAAGATTGAGGTCAGACTGACTGGGCTGTAATTTCCTGGGTCATCCTTGGGACCACTTTTGTGGCGGAGCACCACATGTGCTATTCTCCAGTCCTGCTATACCATGCCTGACTCTAGTGAACTATTAAATAGGCCTGCCAGTGGCTCTGCCATTTCCTCAGCCAGTTCCCTTAGTACCCTTGGGTGTACTCTGCCTGGGCTTGATGATTTTTCCACTGTCAATATTAGCAGCTCCTCCCTTAGTCTATCCTCCTCTATGACTACATCTGTGTTCTCCTACCCTGCTCCTCTTCTCCTTCCTGAAGGCACTGGTCCGTCCTTCTCCCTGGTGAAGATGGAACAGAAGTATTCATTTAGTATCTCTGCTTTTCCTCCATTATCCTCCACCCACTCCTCCCCTTTCTTAAGCCTAACAATCTCATCTTTATTATCCATTTTCTCACTTATATAGTGAAAGAAGGATTTCTCCGCCTTCTTAACTCCTTCAGCTATCTGCAGCTCCTTCTGGGCTGTAGTCCACCTGACTTCCTTACTTTCCTCACTAGCCAACCTTAGGACAACTAAAACAAATAAAGAGCAGTCTCAATGGGAATTTGGGAAGAAATTGTTGTTCTGTGTTTAAAATTGGTGTAAGTTGCACTACTTCTGGGTAAAGGTAACATGGCCTTTTGGTAGGTGCCATATCATGTACAACAGCTGCAAACATCACTGGTACCATGTGTAGAATGACTGTAGAGCACATCGGCATACATTAATTATCAGAGGAATGTTTGGTCCTAGACAGTAAACTTAGGTGCAAGTCAGCTAGGAGGCATATTTTCCTTCTGCCCACACTTTCTACTGGGAATTAGCAACCAATCCAGAAAATATATATATGTCAATGGTTATATCAGTACATTAAATTGGTGGGAGTGTGGGCCATACAGCAAGCCTGGTGCTCCTCCTACTGTGAGACCGGTGGTGTGAATGGTGCCTAAATAGAGAAACTGCTAGCAAGATCATCCTTCCTGCCTGCAGCATGACAGTGTACAACTTCGGGAAAGGAGAAAAGTTATT
Organism: Neoceratodus forsteri; assembly: GCA_016271365.2. NCBI lineage: Eukaryota > Metazoa > Chordata > Ceratodontiformes > Ceratodontidae > Neoceratodus > Neoceratodus forsteri. The sequence goes on along the minus strand of CM057455.1, from coordinate 756,333,800 downwards.
TAGTGAGGGTCGAGAGATGACAAAGGAAGGGGCACTACGTTGACGTTCTCAATTGGTCACCGACTAAGCCCCCAACACTCAGTGGTAGAGCCAGGTTTGAGAGACAGGGCAAGTCAGTAATTTGGTGGCTCCAACTACCAAGATGCTGCTTCTTATTTTCAGTAGGGTCCTTCACCAGTTTTACAATGAATTTATCCTGCATAGCCCAGCTAAGAACTGTATCTCTTTCAGTGGGGTACTGCTTCTACCTACTTTCATCAAGGAAAGTCCATCTGACAACATCTCATTATCAGTGGGGTCTGTTTTTTTTTTTTAACACACACACACACACACACACACACACACACACACACACACACTTACACACTTACCCAAAGTAACCCAACCGAAGGTCCAGCTTTTACCCATTTCCACATTTAGCTGGAATCCAGGGCACTGAGACTTAATGACATTCTCAAGGTCACACTGTGCATTGGCTCTAGTGGGGGTTGAACCCATAATCACCTAGTTGCCAAACTGGTGTCCTGTCTACTAGACTGCGTAGTCTTACATTAGTCACCAAGTCATGTTGATTGAGGTGGTCAGAACTTTTCCACTGAACAAACAAAAATCCCTTAACATTGGAGTGACAGGTCAATAAGGGGATAGGAAAACAAGTATCGCTTAAAGTGCCAAGCGAATTGTACGACTGCATTCTCTGGCAGCAGGGGAACCATGCACAGTGGCTGAATTCTCTACTAACATCCTGACCCCTACTCGTATTTAAGAGTGCAAGTGAGTGCGATAAAAAAGTCTGCCAATAAGTTGGTATCAGACCTGCAGATATTTATTCACATGTCCAAATCTGGAGTAATGAAACACAGTAACCCCCAAAGCACTTAAATCAAATCTAATGGTCCTAGCCCACAGTTCCAGTGATTTGCCAAGAGCACAGAAATGGGAATTTATATTGTATTGTAAATAACAGTCCAAGGTTCTTATTCTCACCCACTCAGGGTTCTGCCAAAATGTGAGTATTTTAACTTCTAGAACAAGCTCCACAGCAAACAATGCAATGAAACACCAATTTACATAACTGAATGTTTTATATTATCTCAAATACTGATTTTTTTTCTTTTAACCAGAGTATGGCAACCCCCCCAACCCAGGAAAAACATATACATGCCCTCAGATTTAATTGCACTTTGCCAAACTTACACAGAGGAGCCTGGTCTGCCTGTGCCTGCTGCCTGCTGGTTGAAGTCACTAGTGACTGGCAAGTGCTGTGGGGTGCTTGACTTGTGGTCACAAGAAGAGCAAGTTGTCAGTTGCCGGGGCCAGGGCAACAACAGTGAACAGATATATTTAGTGCCACAGACAGACAATGAGATATAAGTCACGACTGTGCTGAGTTCCCTTTCCTGAGCTCTCTCTCTTCTCTGCCTGCCTTCAATTCAATTCAATCAAATGTGCACCACACAATCTGGATCCTTCCTCCTGCTACAGACAGTGCTATGTATGAGTCAGGAAGTGGGAATGGGGCGGTTGCGAAGCAGTCAACAAAACCTGACCTGCATGACTGGCTGACAATGTCTACAACAGCCATGTGTAAAGCTGTTCCCCCCCTTGTATTGCAGATAATTTCCTCTGCTCTGTCTAGTCCTCCTTGGGGTCCGTCTGTTTGTCCCTACCATCCCTGTCTGACTTGATGAAGTGTTGCGGCAAATATTTTTTATTGGGTCATGAAAAAAAGGGACGGAAGGGGAGCAAGTTCCAGTTAGCTCCGCCACTAGATTAAGGGGACTTGGCAAAGAAAAAAGAAACACTAACATATGCAGCACTGCATTTGATAGAAAACTTGCTGCCCACTCACAGCCCCTCCACAGAGCACAGGATCCCTACTCTCTGGGCCAGCCCTAGTCAGAAAATCAATGATTCTTGGCTGAAATACAGCAAATAAGGCACAACTTACTTCATTTTCTTTCCTCAGAATACCGTGCTGTGTAGACTGCTGTCAATTGGCTGTGTCTGCTGTACAGTAAAGTAAATGATGCTCTGCTTAGCCTATGCTCTCATTTGGCTCCCGTGCAAAGACGTGGTCAAGGCAGATTGTGGTAGTCAGTATCAGATGGCATTTATTTATGACTTTGTTAACTGGGTAGGGTGCACTTGGCTAACAGACCGTTTTCAGGTATGAACCGGGCCAAAAGGCACAAGCAGGATAAATAGTTACAACAGTAGACAATACAAATTGGCTACAGCTATGTACACTCCATATGCCAATAGGTAACCACAATACAGTCAGCAATTCCTGGCCAGGAAGGCAGTAGCAGAACAAACAAATGACAAGTGAGATAACATGTAACAGGTATGTATATAAGTACGGCGGGCAGACAGAGTAAAGAACAGCAGGTGAGATGGCAATAATTGCAGCAGTGTGGTAAGGATCTGGGCTGTGGTAACAGAGAACTAGATTCAGAAGCAAGTGTGAGAACAATGCAAATTAAGCAGTAAAATAAGTATAAAGAGGTTACAATGCTAATCAATCCCCCCTCGAGTCAAGTCCCGGCTGTCTAAAGGCCAGAGCAAGAATCTGGGAAGGAGATTTGCAGATCATGGTGATGGAGGTCTAGAGGGGACAGTTACCTGCGTGGACAGGTGCAAGTGTCCCTAGTGAGGAGCCGGACTTTATAGTCTCATTTGAAGGCATGGGGTTTGTCAGTAGATCTAAGGGGGACAGGCAGTGCATTCCATAGGACAGAGGCCACAACTGATAGGGCTTTGCTACCCATATTTGTGGCGGTACGCAGAGTTTCCAGAGGGAGGAATGGAGGGGCCTCGGCAGGATGTGTGTCTTGAAGAAGGTGGATGGGGGAGGCAGGAACACTTCTGATACAGGTATCGATGAGGCAACTGGTAGTAAAGTCAAAGCGACGTAGGGTAGGGACAGCCAGTTTAGGGGGTGATTAAGGTCACGGTGGTGGGTGGAACAAGGGGCAGACAGGGCAAATTGGCAGTTGCTAGTGTATAGGACCTCAAATCTGGACCGGAGGGAAGAGGAGACGTGAGTGTAAACAGTGGAACAGTAATCCAGGATGGGGAAAAGGTTTACTCTAGCAATGGCCAGGTGAGCATCTGCGGTGAGGTTAGGCTTGATGTGGTATGCCACAGCAAGTTTTTGGTTTATTCTACGAACTACTGAATTCACATGGTCAGTGAAAGAGAGGGTGGGGTCCATCATGGCTCCCAGATACTTGAAGGAGTGAACAAAGTCTAGGGCGGGGCCATTGTGTTAGTGGACAGGGAGTGAAGAATTTGATTTAAGTTATTTGGCAAGGTAAGGTTTGGATCCAAACAGCATTGCCTTAGTTTTTTTGGTGTTAACCAGTGTCAGATTTTTGGTGAACCAATGGTGGGCAGCACTGTAGTTCTATGTGAGGATAGTAGATATGTGAGGAAGGGATTTATCACTGTGGTAGATGACCAGATCATCGGTGTAGAGTATGGATTCACAGGAGAGGCAATAGAAAGCAAGGGTGTTCACAACTGTGGTGAAAAGCAGAGGGCGCAGTATTGAGCCCTGGGGAACTCTGGTGGTGATTGATAGGGTGGGAGAGGTGGCTGGGCCAGTACTAACAAACAGACCAGTCAGTTAGGTAACTCTGAAACCAGTATGCAGTTTTGGGGGGGATGAGCATATCGAGTTTAGTTAGGAGTGGAGGAGGGAGTGATTGACCAGGTCGAATGCCTTTGATAGGTCAACAAATACGGACACTGGTGACATGCCCCTGATCCATATTGGTGTATATATGGTTGGTAAATAGGGATAGGGCAGTGGTAGTGCTCTGTTGCCTGCAGAAACCATGTTGCTGGCTACATAGTATATCATGTTTGGTGAGGTACTCTGATAGCTGCCAATGGACTACTTTTTCGAGCAGTTTACTCAGGTAGGGGAGAATGGATATTGGCCAGTAGTTGTCCACTGAGAGGGGGTCACCGGTTTTAAAAATGGGAATTACCTTGGTGGTTTTCCATGGGAGGGGCATGACGGAGGTTGTCAAGGCAAGATTTAAAACATAGGTGAGGGGTTTGGCTATTGCTGGTGACACAATTTTGAGGAACACCGGGGAGAGGCCATCCAATCCTGAGCTACCTTGGCTTGGCAAGCCCCAGAAGAGCTTGAGTGTCTCCTTAAGGGAGAGGACTTTGAAATAGAAGGGGGGCAGGGAGGTGTAGCAGCTGGTGAGGAGGCGGGTGTCATGGGAGAAGGGGAAAGCCCTTGGCAGGAGGAAGGACTGGTGACGCTGTGGGCTGGGGGCACTGCATAGGGGAGATGGGCAGGGGTGCCAGACCATGAGATGGAGGGATTCCTATTTGGTAGTTTGCTAAGTAGGGCAGACAGATCTGTGAATTTTAGGTTAAAGGTGCTGGCAGCCATGGTTGGGTCACTCAGGAGACCAGCCAAGAAGCTTAAATTTACATTGGGGTTGTCTGTGTGAGAGGTAAGTGGAGAACTGATGGAGTCCTGGAACTTTCTGGCATTACTGAAACTTTCTCTCTGCTGTCTAGAGTAGTAGTTCCTCTTAAGGATGCAGGTCAAGTGTTTGCATCGATTTCTAAGGCACTGATATTCATTCCACAGAGCATAGGAAGGGGGCTCTTTATGTGAGATCCACTTACGGTCCCTCTCTTTCATGAGGGAGAGGAGTTCCTTGGTGATCCAGCGAGTACACCTGCCACGAACACGCCTGGTTGTTTCTGTTAAGTGACGATCCTGAAGGTCCAAGAGGAGGCCAGTGAGGTGGGTGGCAGCAGAGGTGATGTCAGAGAGTGCATAAAGGCTCCACCAGTTTAAGTCCCTGGCGTCGTTTAACAGAGAGGTGGTGCCAGGGCAGTTGAAATTGTGGATGGAGATATATTTGGGGTGGGGGCTTGGGAAGACCAAATGGCAAAAGTAGGGGAGTGGCCACTTAACAAGTTCAATAAAGTACCTGTGTGGAGGATGCGATCCCCATGAGTGGTTATCACCCAGTCGATTAGGGAGTGTGTAGAGGTCCGATGGTTTAGCTGGGTAGGGAGGGCGAGGACTTGTTCGAGGTTGAGTTACTTCAGCTGGTTTATAAAGTCGGGTTCTTGGGGTCCTATACAGTTCAGGTTGAAATCCCTGAAAATGATAGAGTCCCTCGCAGGGGAGAGAGATCCTACACCTGAGAGCTGGTTCTGTAGTTTGGCTACACCGCTGGTCGGGGGGTTGTAACAGTAAACCAGGTAAAGCTTCTTTGTGGAGCTCAGGGTGATTTCCCTAATGAGCCAGTCACTGGGTGAGTCAGTTTCCATGCCATGAGGGAGTCTCTGACAAGGATAGTAGTGCCATCACCCTTTTTTTTTTGCCAGGTCAATCTCTGCATAGTAGGGTGTAGCCAGCTGGTAGATGCATGGTGCTAGTGTGTTGGGGCTTCAGCCAGGTCTCCCTGAGGCAGAGTATGTGGGGTTTGTGAAGAGAAATCCAGGCTTCTAGCTCTGGGAATTTGGCAGGGAGACTGCAGATGTTCATCTAAGCCAGTTTTAGTCCAGGAGCATTAGCCCAGATGCATGAGGTTGCTGTAGCCATGGTGTAGAAGGGGCCAGGGTTTGTTTCAATATCACCACCCATAAGAAGCAGGGAGAAAAGTAAGTGGTGGGGTGCAGGGTGCAGAGAGAAGGGCTGGAAATACAGAGGGAATGAAGTAAGAAGCAGAGTAGACAGCGCTCTTGGTTGAGGAAAAAAGCAAAAGTGAGGGGACCGATTGGGGAGCATTCCCAACTCAGTGAAGGGGGGATGGGGTGGTTAGGGTTAGAATGGAATTTAAGGAGGTCAGCTTGGTCATAGGCAAGAATTGATGTGCATAAGTTGAAGGTAAGGAGGGTGCCTACAAGAGAGGCAGCCATAATGCCCAGTAAAAACGGCTTCATGTCTGTTCTGGTAGGTGAACTGGGACAGTCAGTGCACTGCCAGGAGGGGGGAGGGGAGTAAGCAGGTAGCAGAAATGCAGCTGTGCAGTGGATGAGAACAAGTAGAAGGAGTACTGTATTGGGAGTAGGTGCCTTTAAGTTGGAGGATAAAGGTAGTGGGTAGAGAACTAATAAAGGAAGGGAAGGCAGGAACAGAGAGGATTTAAAGAGTACCAAGGGTGGAGGAGGGTGGGTTGTAGTGAAGTTTATTCAAATGCTAAGCAAGTGCCAGAAGCCCAGTTTTAAGCACTGGCCCGAGTGTCCAAAGGCAGTTTATAGCACTTGATTCAAGGTGCAAACAATAGGAAGGAGAGTCCGGGAGCAGGCAGTTGTTACACGAGGTCCCTGCACCCTTATTGGTACCCTCAGAGGTACACGGTAGACAGCTAGTGCTTAGGCATATGTTATACTAACATACAGGGCTAAGGGCATCTGCCGTATAAGAGTAGATGTCAGGATATGTATGCACATTGTTGAAATACACTTTGCTTGCAAATACATATATATTCTTCTATGTATTTTCTGTGTATTTCTTACTTGTAAGATGCCAGGACACCTGTGTCCTTGGAATAATAATCATATGTAAGTCGGCATTGCCACCTTTTGGTGATTTGTACTACTACACTGAGTTATGTAAGACTCTGTATAAGAACTCTTTTGTTTCACAAACTGATGACTACTACAAAATTGTATAATGTTATCTTGGACCGTGGCGCCTCCTCTAAGTTAGCCAATAGGGCTCATCTCTGTAACTAGAAATGTTGATATCTGACAATAACTATAGTAATTATCATAGGTATATAATGTGATTCACAAGTCTTGTACCTCGGAGTTCCCAAGAGACACAAAGAAACCTCAAGGTATAGGGAACGCTTAGCTCTGGCTCCCGGTTCGTATTGGTAAGAACTGCTTAGGGCAACTGTGATTTTATCCTTTTTGGTAGTAATAAACAAGTGTATTACTCTTATTCAACGTGTCTGTGATTACTTGCATTCCCAATATTGCCAAGAACCTGAAAGTGAGGTTTAGTCCTCCTGACAATTGGCGACCGCGTGCAGGTGATATTTGGTGTTTGTACAGTAAGTTTTCACTAGTTGCTATAACTTTTCCCTTTCTCACGGGTACAGTAGGTGTACATTCCTGTATCACCTCTCCCATTTTAGAACCAGTTTGTAGTCACTTACAAAGTCTGGCTGTCTTCTTTTCAGGTGTGGTCGATGCCAACTCTACTCACTCCATTCCAGCTTTGAATTGTAAGCCTACAACTCTTACAGTAGCCCGACTGTGTATAAAGTGCTCCTGCTAGGGATCGATACATAGCACGGTGCATTTTTCACAGTTTGATTTTTCATTCTCTCCCACACAATAGCCACCATATCAAATATCTGTGCAGAACTAAGACTCAATGTCTCGAACTTCCTTGCCTCCCATGGAGGATGGGCTGACTTCACACAGGACACAAGTCAATCCGAAAACCCTATACTGAGGATTTTAACCCAGTACACAGAGACGAGACAATCAACCAATAAGCATCAAGCTGAAGGGCTGATGGTCGCGACTCTCTATGCTGCTCTGGAAACCTCCAAGGCGAGGTTTCAAACCCTTGATCTGCAAATTTCATCTCTTAAGCAACAGATGGATTTGCAGGAAATGGAATGTATTAGACTGCAGTAGAATTTGGAGTCTGAACTTCAAACTCTACGAAATGAAAAGGATTCACTTTTGCATCATTTAGCTCAAGCTGGAGAACAGGAACTTTGTATGTTGAAGCAGGAGTGTGAAAGTTTGAGACAGGATAAGGGACAAGCATTGTATATGAATGACTTGTTAAGTACAGCAAATGCACAGTTGTGTGAGGAGATGGGAGAGCTACAGGACGAGATGAACCAGGTACGTAATGACTTAGAAGTGGCTACTAGGGACAATCGTGAACTGAGCGTCGCGTATAGAGTGTTGCAGAAGCAAATGCAGGATGAGGTTGATATGGATGTTGCAACTGTGAGTCATGCCGAATGTAAAACTAAGATGGTGAAACTACGCCATCAGCGGGAGGATCTGGCTGGACATGTTAAGGCGATGGAAGAAGTAGCCCCTGCCTTACATACGTCATCTGAAGGGGAGGTATCAGATGATGACATCTCTCAGTACAACACACAGTCACGCCGCTACTATGGCCCAGAAACCCCACCCAGCCATTCACAACATGGCGGGTCCTCACTACACCAACACCATGTCATACGTTGTGGACATCATGACACATCGTGGAAGACGCCAACATGGCGGCCCCCATGATGGGGGAGAGCAGTCCCAGGCCTGGTCCCGACGACATCACCGATAGCTGTTATTAATGTGGAAGACAGGCAAGAGATAGAAATGATGATTGAAACTGCAATAGGTAATGTACCTCTTCCTGAGAGGAGTAAACGGGCCATTAAAACCCAGATTAGGCAGCCTCTTCAAGAGGCTGGCACTCAGCATGGTATTGTTCATACTACAGCCGAGGCTGCAGCTCGGGCCACCCTAGACGGTGCCCGAGACAATCTACCTCTGCCTGATCAACCCAATAATCCCTACAAATGGCCTACTCTGTTCAGCAAGTCACTGACAGTATCAGTCGGATGAACCCATCCGACAATCTCAGTTGTCACTTAGAGAAGGTGCGTTCTAAATGTGAGATGCTCAGCCTCGCTGCAGAATACCAGGTCCAGATACTACCCCAAACCATCGATCCTAGTTTGTGGGCCAAACTCCCTGATGCCATCCGCCAGGATGGGAACTCCACCTTTGATGAGGTTGCAGCTGAGATCATTTCTGCTCACAGCCCAGGTGTAGTAAGAGTGATGCTTGCATACCCTGTAAAACAGAATGCAAACGAAAGTCCAGCGACTTACCACCAGAGACTTTGGATGGCCTACCGAGCAGGAAAGCACCTGGCACAAGAAGCTGCAGATGTAGATCTTATTGAGTATAAGACTTTGTTCCTTAGGAACATGGTTCCTGCAGTACGAAAAAAGGTAGAACCAACCACATACCCCAACACAGGCAGGTTTGCCAATATCCTTTGGAAGACCAAAAGAGTTTACCAACTTTGCATCCGTGATCTGGGGTCCGGTTCCAAGAAAGTAGCCACCGTGGAGCCTATTACAGAGGTCATGATGCACTACACTGTGGAAGGGCAGGCCCAACATCAACAGGCCCAACATCAACAGGCCCTTCCAGCTGATAACCAACACCCCCAACAGGCCCAACAACAACAACCACAAGAGCAACAGCAGCAATGGGGTGGGAACTGGAATTGGCGTAAGAATAAAAAGCACAAGAATAAGAGTAAACCACAACAACAAAGAATGGGCCCTTCATATAGGGAGATAGCTAAAGAAAACTGGAAATTCCAAGAGCTTCTGGGGCAAGTTTACTCTACGGCAGATGCTGTTCCTGCTCAGGCCCTTGTACCTGTACAACCGGCAACCCAAACCCCAATGGGCCATGGTGACACTGGAAGTACAGGCCCGAACTCAGAAGCTCCTCCCTATATAGCATCGGTGCAGCATGGTGAAGTGATTCAAAGAAGCCAGGCCCAACCTTTCCATGCTCCCAGCAGTACAGATTGACAATTACAGGCCCCAGTCCAGATTGTAAACAAGCTGGTCTTAGATACAAACGGAAGGCCCTGCACTGAGGCTGAGGTCGGGGACTGCCTACTTGTAGTCTTACTAGATACAGGTGCGGCTGTGTCTGTATTACATGATGAACACCCAGACACATCTCCATGGTCCACTGGATGGAGGACCAATATGTCAGGAGTAGATAGTACTAGGTTACCTGCATACCGGTCTCTACCCTTGCCGGTAGAGCTAGGCCATTTAAAGGCCTCACACACTTTCCAACTGATGGTGATGCATGATCATCCTAGTATTATAGGAATTGATTTTCCTGCACCACACGGCTGTGTGGTAGATCTAGGTAACATGCTACTGATGCAGATTCAGGGCCAGTACCACACCATTTTGATCCCTGATTCGCACGTTGTGGCAACAATTTCTGCTAACAACAAAGAGTATGACATCATAGATTTGTTCAAAGATCATGAGCTTTTTCCAAAGCTTCTCCCCATTTTGCAGCGACATCTGGAAGCATTTACAATCAACAAACATGACACCTGGCAGAATGCACACTGTCATCAAGGTGCCAGGCCCAGCACATGGGAGGCAAAGGCAGTATCCTTTCCCAACTGAGGCCTTGCCTTCTCTCAGAGAAACAATCAATTCACTTCTCAAGCAAGGAGTAATCAGAACATGCGTTTCTACTGCTAACTCCCCAGCGCGGCCCATGAAAAAACCCACAGGCGCCTGGAGACTTACTATTGACTACAGGAAACTGAATCAGGTCACCCCCAGTTGTTCTCCAAATGTGGCATCAGCGCCCAATGTGCTATGACTTTTGACCACCAACCTGAAATGGTTCAGTGCCCTGGACAGCTCCAATAGTTTTTGGTCATTACCATTGGCCCTCAAGAGTCAATATAAGTTTGCCTTCACCTTTGAAGGAAGACAGTACATGTGGACTTGCTTACCACAGGGATTCCATAATAGCCCGTCCCTGTTCCATCTGCATATGATGGACACCCTTGAGGGTTCTCTACTCCCCAATGTCTCTTGCAGTATGTGGATGACCTATTGCTGGCAACTGCCACACAGGAACAACACCTGGATCTCTTGGACGAACTACTGACTCTCATTCAGACAGCAGGCCTGAAATACAATCCAGCAAAAGCACAACTATGTCAGAAAGAAGTACTCTTTTTGGGTCTAAAAATAACTGACCAAGGTCGAAGCCCTACCTGTAAGAAGTTACAAGGATTGCAAGACTTACCATTGCCCACCAGCATGGCAACTCTTCGAAGGTTTCTAGATATGGTAAACTATTCGAGAGATTTTATTTGTGATTTTGCTCAGAAAGCTGCTCCTCTGTATAAGCTACTCAAGAAGGACATCCCATGGACTTGGGGCCCTATACATACCCAGGCTGTAACATCACTGAAGCAGACCTTGGCCTCCGCCCCAGCTCTGGTCAACCCCAATCCAGCACTACCATTTTATCTGGAATGTGCCACCTCTGACATTGCCATGTCAGCAGTACTGGCCCAGAAGGTTCATGGCACCCTGAGACCTATTGCATATGCATCACAGCCTTTGGCCCCAGTGGAGCAGAAGTACAGCCTTTGTGAAAGAAACCTTCTGGCCACCTACTGGGCTGTCAAACACTTTCTGTATATCATCAGATATTCCCCACTGATCATCAACACTAACCACACCCCAACTACCTTTCTGCTGTCAGATAGAGTGAAGGATGGGTCAGCCTCCAACACCAGACTGACACACTGGTCACTTCTTCCCCAGGATAGAGACATACAGGTACACCCAACAAAAATTCCATCTATGCTGGCTCATGGACTTCTTTTCCAAGGAGAGCCCCATGACTGTACACTGCAGTCACCTGATCTTCCAGATCCAGGTCCTTTCCTCCCTGCCACGCCACAAATACTTGACAACACCTCTTTGTGTCGTGTCTTTACTGATGGTTCAGCATCTTGCTATCATGGAGAACAAATTGCAGGGATGGGTATTCTAGTGATTTACCCTTATGGGAATACCATTGAAATATCTAAACATTGCAGTATAGCATCATCACAGTATGCCGAGATGGCAGCGGTGGCCTGTGCCCTCGAGTTCATTCAGCATGGGACCAAGGATACCATCATTTTTACAGACTCTAATTGGGTTTGTTGTTCTCTTACAGAATTTCTTCCTTTCTGGCAGAAGAACTCCTTCCTCTCCTTTGATGGCAGCCCAGTGGAGTACAAGGAATTAGTAATATACATATCGTAGGTATATAATGTGATACACAAGTCTTATACCTCAGAGATCCCTAGAGACACAAAGAAACCTCGAGGTATAGGGAACGCTTAGCACTGGCTCCCGGTTCGTATTGGTAAGAACTGCTTAGGGCAACTGTGATGTTATCCTTTTTGGTAGTAATAAATAAGTTTATTACTCTTATGCAATGTGTCTGTAATTACTTGCATTCCCAATATTGCCAACAACCTGAAAGTGAGGTTTAGACCTCCTGACACAGTCAATGCTGTATTTCTACACATTCCTGTCTGTAAACCATTTGTTAACTGTTTCTTTTATTTCTTGCATATTATAGTTAACTGTTTTTTGATTTCTTGCACATTGTACTTTTCAAATGCTTTGCCTAATCAATTGTCTTATTGTACTATATCGTCTCAACTCTTTGTAAGAATTGCACTTATGAATTGTTACACTGTATGTCCTGAATGTCTGTACTATCCCAAGTTGTGCCTGAAAATAATCATTTTATGGCTAGTGCACTTACCCGTTAACAAAAACTAAATAAATAAATAAAATGATGGGCTTCCTCTTGATGCAAGCGGCCAATCCTGGAGCCATGCATGTCCCGCGGAGAAGAAAGCATACCTAAGGAGATCCTGGATCCAGTCGGTGGTGCAGAGGAGAGTGGCAGCAAGAGAGCCACTTCCCCAGAGGTCCTTCAGGGTGGGGGCCACCTGATCAGGGGCTTCAGCCATCTGTGGAGAGGAGACAGAGAGGAGTAGAGGTTAAAAGGGTGCTAAGTGTAGCACAATTTTCTAAATTGGGGGCAGGGAGTCTGTCAGCAGGAAACAGATGCAAGCAGGAGGTCAATTCAGCACAAATCGCTGAGAGAGGAGCCTGAAAGGCAGGCTGGGGGACAGGCAGCAGACAGCAAATAAAAATGTACACATTGAACATCCCTTATTTATTAATTTTATTTATTGTTTATTAAGATTTTGGATTATACCTTTAAGCCAAGACTCATTTACAAAAGTTTCACATCAGGAAATCAGGACAATAGAGGAAAAAAAAAAACAGCAAACAAATGCAGCTAAAAACATGACATACAGAAAAAACAAACTAGGAGCCATCATTGACATTGTCAGATAATTGCTTGAGACTGGTTAATCAGTAGGGCATGATACCAGGCAGCTGTACATCATATGCCTAGGGAAATTGCTAGAGAGGTAGGGGCAGAGGCATAGTTGGTTAAAGAAAAGTAGAGTAGTGAGGTGAAGGCAGCTAAAGAAATATTGTCAATAAAAGAGGGGGACAGATAGGGAGAGGAGGGGTGGTTGGGGGAGGGAGAGGTGGACAAGGAGGAAGGGAGAGCAGAGAAGGAAGTGGAGGACATGGGAGGATTGTGGTGGATGGGGTAAGGTTAGAAGGGGTGGTGGAGGTGTGGTTCAAGGAGCTTGGTAAGGACTAGTGGGAAAGGGGAAGGGACGGTAATAAGTGAAAGCACAGTAGGAGAAGGATAGATAATGGGCAGGTTAAGATTGGAAGTCACACAAAAAACAGGGGGTGTGGGAACAGTGAAGGCAGGGAGGGGAGAGGAAATAAGTGGTGGAGGCAGGGGAGAATAGAACTGGAGTCAGGAATTAAGTAAAACAGTCACATGAGGTACTGGTCACCAGGTACCGATGGAGTACATGCTTAAAAGTGCCGAAAGAAGCAATGTTGGTGATATCTGATTGAATGGAGTTGAACCAGTGAGAGGCTCTAACCTTGTATGCACATAGACCTTGGGATGTATGGCAGCGGTGTACAGTAAACGTAAGACATTCAGAACTTCTGGTTTGGCGGGAGGCACAGTAGGGGGTCTGTATGGGCAGGACCCTGGGGGCATGACACCCATAGCAGTCTTCTTTGTTAAGATACAGGTCTGGTACCTTAGTCTGTTTGTTAGCTGGAGCCAATTTGCCTGCTCATAAATATCATGTGTGGGAAAGGTGGGAGGATGTGGTGAGGAGATGGCAGGCTTTGTTAAGGACTAGGGTTATGTGCTGGAGTGCAATGTTGGTAGCTGATCCATAGGTAACCAGACGGTAGTCAATAATTGAGATAACAGAGCTCTATGTAGCAAGGTTTAGGGCTTGATCAGTAAAGCAGTGTTTATGCATATGTAACCCCTAGTTGGCGCTATCCCAAGGGCTACTACCCATGCCTGCTTGGCCAGTAGCAAGTTAAGGGGCCTGGGTACTGAAACAGGTATATCCACTTGGAGATCAGGGTTGTTAGTGGTCAAGCTAATATAGGCACAGCCTCCGGGACACTGTAATCCCCCCTCTTTCCCTTCTAGTGGCCTGAACACTGTACAATAATCACTTTCACAGTACCCCTTTTACACCATACAAGTACTTACACTGTTTGCACTTACCACCAGGGCTGGTTCCTCTAGTTTGACCCCGGGGACCCCTGGTAAAACAAGGTTATGCACAGCAAATAGCAACAGTACAGTACTTTTGGCACAAACTGGAACCACAGTCAGGTTAAATGCAAAAAGAGTTAGATCTGATTTATTCAGGGGACTTGAACAAGGGAAGGGTGTAATCTGGTTGATGTGCTTAAAGGCTATATCAATCAGATAGTCATGCATGCACTTCAGAGTCCCTACACAGTTGCACACACTGGGTACCCAGGTAAGAGGCAGGTGGGTTAGCCAGGATTGTTGCCTGGGGTAGGCCGGCATCGCAGCTGGTTGGGGCCCTGTGATGGAAGAAAACAACATGCACAACAAACACTATTTGTAATCCGGAGCTGAATGGCTCAGTTTGTGAAAGAAAAAGCAACAAAACAATCAGATGACAACACTTTAGATTGAGCAGTTGTTGCAGGGAGCTACCCTGATATTTACTCATGATACCCTATGCAGGACACAGGTATGACAAAATTGAGACTGCAGGTTGTTGATCTGGAGTGCCAGGAGAAGCAGTGCCCACACGAATCACCAAGGCGTCGTTCCTGTTCAGATGTTGAGCAAGGGGCTGATCCCCAGGCAGATTTCTCGTCAATGGCTTTCTCTGCATTGCGGGTAGTCTGGCTGAGCCAGTGTGGCAAGGCCGAGGCCAATCGGAGATGAATACAGATTTCAGTCCGCTGAGCTGGATGCAGCCTCCAGCAAGCAAAACACAGTTCAGATACACAGTGGGGAACCAAATCACAGCCCACTATCAGCACACAGCACATTTACATGTAAGAAATTCTACTCTACAGGCAGGTTGCTCTCTGGTCACAATTACAGAGTCTCTGCATAATCCAGGAGTTCAGAAGTGGCCGGAAATCCTGACAGGCTGATCGCATTCAGCAAATCTTCAATCTTCTTCAGGTTGGAGCCTGGTCACAATTCAGTGGCTTGATTCATTCTCACAACTTGGATTCAGTCTGAATAAACTCTCTTCTCCCTCTCAGGGGTAGCAAAAAAGCAAGCAGGCCAAACTCAAGCCTTTCTACAATTCTCCTGCCCGACACTATGCAATATGGCTGCTAGACTGTCTCGAGCTGTTGGTTCTTCACTTCCCAACTCAGATCTGACTGAAACTGCAAAACAGTCTGGCACTTCCCCAGGATCCAAAAGGTTCGGTTGGCTGATAATTTTTTATATCAGTCACAACAAGGGCTCCGCCTCCAGGCTCAATTAGGCACCAAAAGCCCAAAACTACAATTCCTACGAAGTTTTGCTCCCGCAAAGCCCCTGGGGACAGGCTCCATTTTAGAGTCCCCAAAGGTACTGATTGGTCCAATTCGACAGTCCAGGACCAAGATGGTAGAGATACACAGAAACTGTCCATGCTACAAAGAAAGCAGGTTAGACAAACTACAATATCATTATCACTCTAATAGGTAATCAGCAAACAGTTATATCTTCTAATTGAACTCCCTCTGCACAATTAGAGATGGCAGAATAGAACGATTATCAGGCAGCCTGGGTGGGACTCGAGCATAGAAACACTCGGCCCCCTCCCAGATTAATTATGACTGCAATCCAGGCAGCTCTTAAAGGGCAGTACACAAAGGCTATACAGGCACTCTCTGGCAATAACGTTTAAACTGCTAAAACGCAGAACACCAGCCTGGCAGTGAGCATTTAGGCAAGCTCAAGGAAGAATTTTCGGGAACCCCAATTTGAGGGAGGGGTTACACCTATAAAGGAGCCCAATACATGTATTCACAGTGTTAGCAACGTTAACAATGTGTTTGGTGTATGCGAGAGTGCAGTCAAGTGTCATACCCAGATATTTAAAGAGATACACCTGCTCAAGTGTTATACTGGTGCTGTTGTTGATTGTTAGTTCTCTGTCTTTATGTTTGCTATGGGATACATGTAACAACGTTGTTTTCATTTTTTTGTAATTTAGGATGAGTTTGTGAGATTTGAACCAGTTCTCAACTTCTGAGAAACTAGTCTGCAGCTGAAACTGCAGGAGGGAGGGATCAAGATTGCTGGTGTAGATTACTGCATCCTCCACATACAGTAGGATTTTTTCATGTCAGGAGGCTGGGAGGTTGTTTAAAAATATGTTGAAAAGCAATGGACCCAAGATGGATCCTTGAGGGTCTCCTGAGCGGACCGATAGGGAGGTAGATAAGGATTCACCAATTCTGACTTGCTGAGTGCGGTCACTGAGGTAGCTTTGAAACCTGTGGGTGGTATCTATTGAGAGTCCTAGGAGAGATAATTGTCTGATCAGTAGGGCATGGTTCACAATGTTGAATGCCTTTGTCAGGTCTGTGAATATGGCACCGACCAATTCAAGAGTGTTGTGAATGTAGGAGGTGAAATCAAGGACAGCAGCGGTGGTGCTGTGCCCTTTCTGACAACCATGCTGTTGGGGACATTGCAGGCTGTATTTATTCAGGTGTTCAACAAGCTAGTCAGCCACTATCCAATCCATTCCAGAGCTTGGGGGGGCGATTGGACTGTAATTGCTAGTAAGAGTCTTATCGCCGGATTTATGAATTGGGGTCACCAAGGCAGACTTCCGTTTTAGGGGAAACTGTGAGATCATGAGGGAATGGTTTAGGATTTTGGTGCAAGGGGACAGGACTTCGTCATTGGTGAGGGCAAACAGTTTCAGGTCAAGGGACTCTCCATTGAATCTGGACCTCCCAAGCACTTTAAGTAGGTGCTTTTTAGCTAGACTTTCGGAAATTGCTTTAAAGTAGGACAGTGGGTGTTGCTGAGTCATTACTGAGTTATCTGTGTGTATTGTGTTCGAGGAGGGGTCAAAGAAATTGAAGAGTAGCACATGGCTAAGGTCCGTGAAAGTGGCGTTAAAAGCGTTTGCCATGGTTTCTTGGTCTAAGGTGATGGTACCATCAACGCTGAGCACTGAGGGTGCAATTTTGGGGTCTTTCCCTGTCATGTCAGTAATGTTGCTACAGAATTTCTTGCCATCTTTCCAGGTGCTAGCTAAGGCATTTCTACAGTAGTTGGTTTTCTCAAGGCAAATGGCTTTAGTGCAGGCATTTCTCGCCGTTTTGTAAGCCTGGATGTTGGCTTAAGTGCCAGCCATCTTTGCACAATACTAGAGATGGTCACGATTCTTCATTAGATCAAGCAGATCCATGATAATCCACGGATTATTGACACCATTGGTTTTATGCTTCTTGAAAGAGGCATGAACATTACAGGCGAAGTTGTAAGTGGAGATGAAATACTCAAGTGCGGTATCCACTTTAGGGACCAAGTCAGTTGGTAACCATCCTAGCATTACACATTATAAAAAAAAAAGATTCAAAAAAGTGGGTGGGGGGGTCCAAAATCCCAATGTGGCTCCCCCTTTAATTAAAGTGGGGGGGCCATGGCCTGGTCGGCCCCCAATTTTTATCTGCCACTGGATGGGCACAATTATGGAGGCAGTGAGATCTAGTGGTTAGAGCCACAGCTTGGGAAATCCAACCCCATCCAAGCCAAATACTGTGTGACATTGAACAAGTAATTTATCCTCCCTACACTCCAGTTCGCCCAGCTGCAGAAATGAGTAGATGTAGGACCTTGCTGGAAATGCAAATGTTGCATCTCAGCTGGGATAGCCAAGGTAAATAAGTCATAAAGTAAAAATAAATAAAATTAAAATGATTGTGATCCGAAATTTCGGGGGTGGGGCAGGTGAAACAAAGAAATAAAAACGGCGGAAATAGACTAAAATACATAAATATAAATGAAATACATTTTTCAAAATACAGTAACTCCAAAGGAAACAAACTGAAGGGTATAGTTCTTTAAACAATAAATGGGATATAATATTATGTGAACATAAAGTTGGCAGATTTTTAAAGACTTCTGTAGTTAGACTCCTACGAACCACACACTGAATGGATCATTGAAAATGCTATTATAATATCAGCAAAACATTTTCATTCTCATTGAATCACTATAATTTTTAAACATCCTTTTCCTTGAGGGTATAGAAAAAAACAAAGCCAACTAAAAACCATGGCATTTTCCAAGGCTACCGAGCAGACTAACTATACCTCCATATTCCCTTCCTGTACTACATACCAATTTTCTACAAATTCTATATGTGTAATCAGCATATAGGATCAGAGCTTGTTTCATTTTGCTAATCACCAGGGACTACACAAAACACAGGGAAGTTTCTTTGAGAAGAAACACTGCTTAGCTGTGCTGCAGGGTTCTTGCCAGGCCTGCTGCGATGCTAATTGCAGGATTCATGAAGGGAGCTGTTATAGGACTGTGTACTGAAATGCAGATCATGTTTCTCCACAAAAACCATACTAGTACAGATCTGTAGAAACTGCAGGACTGACTTAACCACAAAAAATGTGTTACAGCAGAGGGATACTTCCCCACAGTTATTCTGCTATCTACTAAAACATTTTAGACTAAATGTAAAAAAAATGTTTGAACATTGGTCTTGTTTTAAAAAGCCTGAACATTTGTCCAAAGCAGGATGTTAAATTTGATCATGATGGAGATTGGGGGTGGGGGTGGATGTTGACAAACAGTGGGATGCAATTTAAGGGCATCCCACAGGGTTGGAAAAGTTGTAAATCCACAGCCTGCACAAGTGTGAAGATTAGACCCTTTGCTGACACTGGCGTGCACAGGTTCAAGTGCACGTAGAGTGTGTGGAGTGCATCACTGCTGGCATCCTCCCCCCCCAGTCGCTCCGAGTGCACTTCCATATGTGGTCACTCAGATGGCAGCAGTTCATCAGGGACAACAACACCCCCCCATCTCAGAGAAGGAGAGCGTCCTCTAGGACAGTCAATCTCTTCCCCCCAACTAGCCTCAAATGACTTAGGCTTGCATCCGAACCTGGGTTGCCACCATTTTCTTTTATTCTCTTTACCCTCCTTCTCCCCTGAGCACACCCACTCTTCAGGAGACACCTACGGCCTGTTGCATCCCTGCTCTCCTACCTGGCATTCGGTGCAGCCAGTCCTCCATGAAGTCGTGGATGTACCCCAGGTGGAGTGCGGAGTGAAGGCCCTTTACCCCGCGTGTCTGTATAGCATCGGGATTCTGTCTCCAGTGCTGGTAGGGGCATTAGAGATTGAGGCCTGGTGCTCTGTCTACTGGGAGTACTGAGGGTGTTTTCTCAGTGTTCTGGAACGTGCTGTGCACCCTTGACGTCTAGGCACCTGAAGCACCATTCAGCACGCCTACCCTATTTTGGCTTCAGACTTGTTGTACCTCAGGTATCCACCTGAGGTCAGACAAGTGCCGAGTCCAGATAATCCCCTCCCCCCAAGAAGGCTAGCTGTCCTTGGGACACTCAAGCCTTCTTTCCCCAGCCAGCCCTCCAGCTCCCGGGCTCATTCCCGAACCCGGGTCACTGGCGTTGCAAGTGAAAATCCAACCGCTGCACCGACGGGCCGGCCAATGGTTCACCATCATTGTGAGCAGTAGTGCTATTACTGTTCTAATGGGCCATCTGATAGGACATTATTTAGAATAGCTTGAAGCACCTGTTTTTCATTCAGTTTAGTCTATTATGACATGTTTACTTTTCTATAATGTATGGTAGAACACTGTTAACCTTAGGAAATCATCATTTCCTAAAGTTGTTATACCATCGTTGTGACGTAGAAATGTTGTTAACCTATCAATGCTATGTCACATCGATAGGTTAACAACGGGGATTGGTCTGCGCATGTGGGTGCCTTTTTTTTCACTGAGGAACTGACAGATGCACGCGGTAGTAAGGGAAAGACAAAACGGCCGCAGCGGTGACTATATTTTCAAAAGTAATAAGCGGTTTTCATTTTTTCTTGGGACCATACATTATAAAAAATAATGTATGGTCCTTCTATCCGCAACCGGTTACTGTTAACCATCTCGAGGTTGCCATGGCGATGTAAACCTCTCGAGCTTCGCTCTCAAGGTTTACTCGGTCGCCCTGGCGACCTCTCGATGGTTAACAGACCAGTTACCAATAGAGGACCATACATTATCCTCTATACTATGTTTGAAAGGCTGGAAAAAAGCTGGGGTGCACCAAAGGGGTTCCATGTCATAATAGCAATCGCAAAACAGTGATCGCTATTATGGAGCGTGTGTATTGGCGAAAAGCAAATCTGCAATATACACATGCCGGCAACCAAACGTCCAGCAACTAGACTCAGTGTCTATGAGGGGGGAGGGCTGTGCCCACCCGCACCTCCCTGCTTAAAGATTTCTAACTCCAGGGGGGTGCATGTCAGGGTTGGGGCAACACTCCGGATTAGAAAAAAAACCCGGCAGCGACAAAATTCCCCCAGCCCCAAACCCAGTACCTGCTGTGCCGGAGCTATTCACCCTCACCATCACACCACACTGCTAGCTCAGCTGCAGCAGGCACCATACCCCCTGAAAAACCCTCTTCCCTTCCCTTCCCCTTGCTATTCTCCTTTTCCGGTTTTCCTCCCTTGCAGTGCCTTGCATTGGTTCACTACCCTTGTAGGGTAGCCCATGAGGATGGTACTGTTTATGAGTTGCCATTTTGATAGTCGCTCATATTCAGTCACTATCCTTACTGGATACCCATCAAAGGGTGGGTGACCAGCCACCCTGATGACCCAGTGGCTGGCTGCACATCATGCTAATGTACCCTGCAGGTCACTGAGGTTTGGGAGTGAACTTGTGTTGCTATGTCAAAGGCAGGAAAGGCTGGGGCAGCTGGTACATGGCAGTGTACCTCAGTTAGGGATGGGTAACAATGATTTTCGACATCACAGCAACCCTGCGGCTGGGCCAGGGAGACAGCTCCTGCTGTAGAGGCATACTGTTTTTGTATGAGGCAATCCAGAACTTTAGGCTGTGCTCATGGAGAGAGGAGCTGTGAGGGATCTAAAAGGCAGGAATAAAAATGTATATCTATATGATGATCTTGTCCTCTGGATTCCTCAAGGTCCTCATTGCTACTGCCACTGGATCTTAGTCCACACCACTGACTGCCTCTCTGGGAAGGACAGCCCTCTCCAGTACCCCTGCCATAAAGGGGAAAGCCACAAGGGTAACCATTGGGTTACTGGAGCTTGGGAAGACAGGAAACACAGGAATATCCCTTTAAACAGGGTATATCCCTGGAAGGATGGCCATGGCCAAGAGAATAAACTCTATGGAAAATAAAGAGGTCACCAGCAGAGCAGGTATGTAATCTTACCACTTCATAATGTATGGACAGTGTCTATTAACCCCTGTTTTCAATCAGTTTATAACCTGATAATCCCATCTATATGACGTTAGTGTGCTATAATGTATGGTGCGCCCTTATTGCCGCTAAAAAGCGGCAAAATTATTTCTTGATAATCCCATCGCTATGACGTAAATGGTTATAAACCTCTCTTGAATACGTCATAGCGAAGGGATTACAAACGGAGCCCATCTGCACATGCGTGTACCTGTGATCTCGCACAAAGACGGCCTTCCTGAAACCAGCGCAGTGGCCAGAAAATGACCCAGAACATCCGCGGTGGGGCTAAAAGTAAGCCATATTAGTTTGTTTTGGCAGTTTATGGGGACCATACACTATAAAATATAATGTATGGTCCCCTCTATCGTTAACCGGTTTGGTTAACCGTCTCGAGGTTGCCATGGTGACGTAAACCTCTCGAGCTTCGCTCTCAAGGTTTACATGTTCACCCTGGCAACCTCTCGATGGTTAACAAACCGGTTAACGATAGAAGACCATACATTATCCTCTATGTAAACCTTGCTTAACTATGTCATAATGATGGGATTACAGGATAGAATGTCACCACCTGTCAAAATTCTTGGAAAAGAAAGGTGATTTGCTGCTTGGACATTCATTCAAAACACACACATTCCATTCTGGCAGTTACAGACCCGCTGCAGTATAGATCGCAATGGCTAATTTCAGCACTGTTCGGCTGCTCAACATTCAAACCAGGAGGCATTCATAGCCAACCATGAGAACAAATGCACATTGCAAAAAAATATATTTTTTTCCCCCCACAGTGGCTAGTTTTTCCATACACTATAAAATACAATGCCTGAGTAACGGTGTTCAACCACAGACATACTCACCTCTCGCGGTTGCCATGAAAGCTGTAAACCTCTCGAGCTGCACTCTCGAGGTTTACTTAGTTGTCCTGGCAACTGCCAGAGGTGATTATATTTTGGTTAACCACTGTTATTCAGGCATTATTCTCTATATAATGCCCTGGTCACACCCTACTGCAAGTACTATGCACAGTTCTGGGCTCCATAATACAAAAAAGAAACTGGCAGTTGAGAGACTTCAATGCAGAGATACCAAAATTATCGGCGGTATGGAGGATAAAAGCCATGAGGAGAAACTTGAGGCCTGAAAAGAAGGTTAGTGTGGGACATAATCTCAGTCTTTTGCATGCTGAAGGATTCTGACAAGGTCGACTGGATGGAGATTTTTGATCTGGTGAGTTCTAGCATTCTGACCAGGTTGAACAGATGGAGATGTCTGACCAAACCTCTTAACCTTTTGTCACTGGAACGAGGGACATGAGCACTCAAAATAAGGAGCAATGTGGGACATTGACAGTCATAATGAGGGACACATCCTCAAACATGCAGATACATGTTCAGAACACTGTGGAAACCACTGCCTTTACTTCTACAGTGCCTATTTTTGATTTAACATGTTAGAGTATTCTAAATCTCTGCATGTAATTCTGAATTTTCAGCACATTCTGTGTATGGGCAGCACCTTTTCTATGGGGGACGCAAGAGGGACAGAGCAATTTTTAAGGGATAAAATCAGGGACGTCCCTCATAATCAGGGATTGCGGAGAGGTATGTGTTTGGCCTGACGTGTTCCAGCATTCTGACAAGGTTGAATGGATAGAGATGTTTGATCTAGTGTGTTCCAGCAGGACAAGGGGGTCATGTCCCAAAACTCAAAGGTGGCAAATTCAGGGGTAACCTTAGGAGGCACTTCTTCTCCCAGAAGGAGGGGAACCTATGGAACAGCCTACCAGTGCAGGCAGTAGACATGAAGAAAGTAAAGGCCTTCATGGTAAGCATGGAGAAACGTTTTCTTACCAAGGCAATTACAAGGTACACTGGGTAGTGGGTGTGTGTGAACAGCCTGTAAATGAGCATGTCTGAACAGCATACTTGTAGATCCTGCTTATGAAGTCATGGGGAGGGTGGTGGTAGTGGTGGACTTAAAGGTTTTAGAGCCTCATCCAGCCTTAAATTACTATGTTACTATGTTTAGGCTGCTTTTTGACTATGAAATACTTTTAGGCCCCAGATAAAATTCGAAGCCTAATGCTGTGACTATTGTGTACATTTTCAGAGCGTGAAGTAGGGTGAGTAGGGTACTATCCCCCACTGACTTCCCAGTGGTATATCAGCTCTGTGATTTGAACTTGTTTGAGCCATTAACTTGCATTGGTGGGGTGATGTGTCTAGAGATTTTACAGTACTTGAAACCTGCCGTGTCTTTTATTTTGTTAGTTTGTGCAGTAATGCCAGTCTACCTGTTTGAAATGGAGAAGCAGGGGTATAGCCTGCAAGTAAGTTTTTGATTAATTGAGCAATAAAGTGAGCGGGGTGCGAGTCAGCCAGTTAGCAATTTCAAGTGAGTAGCATTGGACAGCAGGGACACATAACTGCAGACAATTATAGAGACTGCCTACAGATGCGTTAGTTGCCACTAAATGGGGATACAAGTAGACTGAGAGTGGGGGGGGGTGCTGAAATGTGAATAGGAGAGCAAGTCTGGCACTGTGGCAGAATCTAAGAGAGACAAATCAACAAATGAGCTGTGACTCCTATTAATAAATTAAACATAGAAACATAGAACTTGACGGCAGATAAGGACCGCTTGGCCCACCTAGTCTGCCCATTTTCCTACCTAACAGATAAGCAGCAGATCCTAGTTAACCAACAGCTTACTTCCTCCTACCCCCCACTAGGACTGCCTTATGTCTGTCCCATGCATTCTTGAATTCCCCACTGTTCTTGACTCCACGACCTCCTCAGGGAGGCTGTTCCATGCATCCACAACCCTCTCTGTGAAAAAATACTTCCTCACATTACCTCTGAGCCGTCCCCCCTCTATCTTCAAATTGTGCACCCTTGTTCTTGCACATCTCTTTTTCTGAAAGATGCTACCCTCTTGGACTTTGTTGATTCCCTTGAGGTACTTGAAAGTTTCTATCATGTCCCCTCTCTCCCTTCTTTCCTCAAGGGTATACATATTAAGCACCTTTAGTCTTTCTTCATATGTTTTCTGGTGCAGACCCTGCACCATTTTGGTTGTCCTCCTCTGGACAGCCTCCACTCTGTCTATGTCTTTGCGGAGATTGGGTCTCCAGAACTGCACACAGTACTCCAGATGGGGTCTCACCAACTGTCTGTACAGAGGGATAACAACTTCCTGTTTTCTACTATTGATGCCTCTTCCTATGCATCCCAGTATCCCCCCAGCCTTCCTTATTGCCTTCTCACATTGCTTGCCCACCTTTAGGTCATCTGATATAATTACCTCCAGGACCCTTTCCATTTTTACTGTTGTCAGTATCTCACTCCACATTGTGTATACTTCCCCTGGGTTTGTGTTTCCCATGTGCATTACCTTGCACTACTTTGCATTGAATCTGAGCTGTCATACATTTGACCATTCCTCCAGCCTTGCCAAGTCCCTTCTCATCCTTTCCACTCCATCTTGTGTATCAACCCTGTTGCAGATCTTTGTGTCGTCTGCAAAGAGGCATACTTTTCCTTCCAGTTCCTCTGCAATGTCACTTATAAAGACATTAAAAAGGACCGGTCCCAGTACTGAACCCTGTGGTACCCCACTAGTAACATAGAAACATAGAATTTGACAGCAGATAAGGACCGCTTGGCCCACCCAGTCTGCCCATTTCCCTACCTACTGGATAAGCTGCAGATCCTAGTTAACCAGCAGCCTACTTCTTCCTACCCCCAACCCCTAGAATGGCCTTATGACTGTCCCATGCATGCTTGAATTCCATCACTGATTTTGACTCCACAACCTCTCTGGAAGGCCGTTCCATGCATCCACAACCCTCTCTGTGAAAAAATACTTCCTTAAATTACCTCTGAGCTGCCCCCTCCATCTTCAAATTGTGCCCTCTTGTTCTTGCACACCTCTTTTTTTGAAAGATGCTACCCTCTTGGACTTTGTTGATTCCCTTGAGGTACTTGAATGTTTCTATCATGTCCCCCCTCTCCCTCCTTTCCTCGAGGCTATACATATTAAGCTCCTTTCGTCTCTCTTCATATGTCTTCTGGTGCAGACCATGCACCATTTTAGTTGCCCTCCTTTGGACCGCTTCCATCCTGTCTATGTATTTGCGGAGACTGGGTCTCCAGAACTGGCATATACTTGCCATATACTTTCTACCACACCCACCCACCTACCACCCATCCTATTTCCCAAACCCTTTTTTTCTACCCTTCCTTTTCTCTCCCATGTCCTCCCATTCCTATTCCCCCCCACCTCACTGTCTTCTCACTCTCAGTTGTCAGGCTCCTCCCCAATTGCCACATTGTCACTCAGTGGCACAGGTCCCAGAGACCACCTCCTGGCTGCTCTAAGCAGAGCCCCCTGTTGCATCCATCATGGAGCTTGAAAAATTCCAAAAAAGGGGATGGTGCACAAGCCCCCTTGTAACCTGGTGCAGCTCAATTTCAGTTGCAAGGCTGGTGCAGTGCTAGTTTGGCACAGCTGCTCCCCTTTTTGACACAGAACACATATCAAAAATCAGGGTTGCCATATCTTTTGACAGAAGGTGCCTCTCGCGTCAATTATGTTTGAAGCAGGCACCTTGTGTCATAATTGGGGCTTTGAAAATTGAGCCCTGTGTGTCCAACAAACACTGAAGGAAACACATCTAAACTTTGTCCGCACTTACTCTATAAACTCAGGGGCACTGCAGTACTAATAGAGTCCAGACTATGGTTTTCTGTTTTTTTCACTATTTGTATGTATGGATTGTATAATATGAAAACTACCAGCTCTGTCTTATGTATGAACTTTTAATCACATGCACTTTTGCACTTTCACCTTAGCGTATTTAAATTGAGCACCTATAGGGGACATGCATCTTAACAAATGTCTGTATGTTTATTCCTGTACTTGTTTACCCTCCACCCCCTGTATCTGACATGGAGATTTTGCAAAAGAGTCTGTGACTCAAAGGATTGTAATTCTGATTCTATTCAATAAATAAATGCTGGGAGTCTGGGCAACACGTTAGATCATTTTGTACTTCTGCATGTTGACTGTTCCAGCATGTATTCCAATTAATTGCTGTACTTTCAATAGTTAACAATTATAGGAGAACAAATGTGGATTTATTGGGCACCTGTGAATTTTGAAACAGTGAATGAAGAGAGGGAATATGATTTCAACATCAAAACACGTTTTTGTTCATAGCAACATTTTGCTAAAACCACAGACCTAAAGACCTGCATTTCATTTCAAGAACCAGTGTTAAAGGAGAACTAAAGTCAACATTTTCAGAAACATATGTTGTGCAGAGTGTTTTGATTTGCATGTGTAGGTGTAGTGTGTTCTTTCCTTTGTTTGCTGTTAGGATTTTTTCTAATTTTGCCTACTAGACTTATGCCCCTGAGGAGCTCCAAGTTTGAACACTGTATTGATGTTCTTTTTCCTACAATGCCTCCTGTCCCATGTGACAGTGATGCATCCAAATCTGTTTATTTGATTTGATTTTAACTGTATTAAGTATTATGGAATTTTATAATGGTGGTTTTGACTGTTTTAAATTGTTTGGCTGCTTGAAATTAGAAAGATGCCTTATAAATAAAAATTATTATTATTATTATTATTAATTCCATCAGGCCCCATTGCTTTATCCACCTTCAGTTTTAAGAGTTCTTTCAGAACCCTTTTTTATGTGAAAGGACTAATATCAACCCCCCATCCAGAGTGCTTCTATTGACTGGATTACAGTAGTAGCCACAGACATTGCCAGCTATTTCCAGATATTTCACGAAATTTCTAAAGAGTTTCACTCTGCTGCCCCTACTGCGGAAATGGAGAAAGCAGGAGATATATCTGAAAATATCACAGTAATTTCAGGAAATAGCTGGCAGTGTCTGTGGCTGCTACTGTCAGTATCTCCCCCTGCTTTTGCATTCTGAATACTGAGCAGAAGTATTCATTCAGTATCCCTGCTTTTAACTGTCACCTCTGCCCAACCACCTTCCTATTTATTCAGCCTCAGTATCCCTGCCTTAGTCTTTCTTTGCTCCCTAATGTACCTATAAAAGGTTTTATCCCCCTTCTTAACCGAGTTGGCTATCTTTTCCTCGGTTTGGGCCTTTGCTATTCTGACTGCCTTCCCCACTTCCTTCTGCTTTAACTGGTACAGTTCTCTGTCCTGCTCCTTCTGTGTTTCCTTATACTTCCTGAGTGCTATATTTTTCTCCCTTACCTTCTCTGCCACTTCTTTTGAGAACCATAGTGTTTTTTTCTTTCATTTTGATTTGTTTATTTGCTTCACACAAAGGCTTGTTGCCTCTGTAATGGCAGTTTTGATGTTTCCCCATTGTTGCTCCACCCCACCTTCTTGCCTGTTTGCTATTGCTTTTCTGAGGCACTCTCCCATTTTGACAAAATCAGCCCTCCTGAAGTCCAGTACCTTCTTTTGTATGGCTTGACTCTGCAGCTAAGTTTATAGTGAACCATACTGTTTGGTGGTCGCTTGTTTCCAGATGACTACCCACTTCAAAACTGGAGATCCTCTCTCTGTCCCCATTTGAGAGTACCAGGTCTAAGACTGCTCCCTCCCGAGTGGGTTCCAAAACTAGCTGTCTGAGGCATGCCCCCTGTAGGGCATCGAGAATGGCCCTGCTCTTGGAAGTAGCTGCAGCAAAGGTGCTCCAGTTAACATTTGGCATATTCAGGTCCCCCATCAGCAATATCTCTCCTTTCTCTGCCATCCCAAGGATGCCTTCTATCATTTCCTAGTCCATTTCCTCCCCCTGAGATGGGGGTCTGTATACAACCCCTGTGCGGATTGTGGTGCCATTTCCAGTTTCCAGGGTGACCCACAGTGCCTCCTCTCCTCCCTGTTTACCCTTTAGTTCTGTTGCTTTGATCCCTTCCCTTACATAGAGAGCTACTCCTCCTCCTCTTCTTCCCTCCTTGTCCCTCCTATAGATTGTGTTTCCTGGTATGTTGACATCCCAATCATGATTCTCTGTGTACCATGTTTATGTGACTGCCACAATATCCAGGCATCTCTCTTCCATCAAGGTCACCATTTTGGGGAGCTTTTTACCTATACTATAGGTATTGGTACTCATTACCCTCCATTTTATTATGGCTTTATTTTTTTTTTGCCCCATCCCTGTCCTTACTGCCTTTGTCTTATTCTCCATTTACCCCTGCCCTTCTCCCTATTGACTGCTCTATCTTGGTAAGTAGAATGAGCTGAGAGAACATGATTGAGCTGCATAGCTTTGGTTCAGTGTGAGCCTGAATCAGGTGAAAACAATTAAGTGCAGCATGAAGAGCTGCTATGGTTGTGCTGAAACTCACAGATAATTGTTGCAGTTGCATTGCAAGTAATTTGAGAGTTGTGAGTGACTGAGCAAGTAATATGAGCGCTGGAGTAGCAATATGCTAGGAGCTTAGAACAAAGCCGCGAAATACAAAGCCAAAACACAAAAAACACGGAGAACAGGGAACAAGGCCCAAAACAAAGGCACACAAACACAGAAAACAAAGAGTAATGATAGAAAGAAGCATACAGCCAGAGGCAAAATAAAAGCCAGAAGCAGGAAAACAAATGCAAAAGTCCAGCAGAGACAAACAGAAGCAGCAAGGCAGGGGAGTGCAGGCCACAGGGTAGGCCCCAGCCAGCTGCAGAGGACAGACAGACAGAGCCTCTGGCCAGCAAAGAAAAAAGTGCTTCAGAAGGCGGCTGAGAGGAACTGCTTATATAGCTCAGGAAAGTGGGAGTGGCTGGCTGCTTGTCCATTGAACTACAGGTCAAGCCTTCCAATTGAGGCAGTCAGAAAGGTGCACTGCAGGGTCAGTGAGTATGCCCTGCTGAAGTCCAGCACCATTGCCCTTGTGTGGTTCAATTCCGCAACCCTCATAATATTGAAACACACCTTACATCACTGGTCCCCAGGTGGTATTCCACCTTGGCATCTGCAACACTGTCCTTGTTAGTGAGTACCAGGTACAGTATTGCTCCATCACAAGTGGGCTTGCTGACTGGTTGTCTGAGGAACATCCCCTGCAGGGAGTCCAGGATGTTCCTGCTTCTAGCTGAAGCCTCTGCTAGGAGGCTGCAATCTACATCTGACAGGTTTAATTCCCCCACCAGTAGCACTTGCCCTTTTCTGCCATTTTGCCAGTTGCTTCCACCAGTACCTTATGTAATTTCTCCCCCTATGCTGGAGGGCTAAAGATCACTCCAGTGCAAATAGTGGCACCATTCCCCATCTTAGGGTAATCCACAGTACACCTTCCCCCCTGCAGTATTCCCTTTATCTCTGTTGCTTTTATGCTTTCCTTCACATAAAGCACAATGCTCCCTCCTTTGCTTCTCACCCTGACTTCCTGAACATAGTATAGCCTGGCATGGCCATGTCCCACTTGAAAAAAACAACAACACGGCTCATGAGAAAGACCGCCGTAGCCTCGCCGAACAAATAATCCAAAGCTAAGCACACAAAACGTGGGCTCAATGGCTACAGGAATGCTCCACAACACGTATACATGTATGTAAAAAGTTTATTACAGAGCATAAAAATGCAGAGATAGCAACCCCAACAACAAAACATCAATGTTTCATGCTGCCCTGGTGCTTAGTCAGAATAAGCCAGAGCGGCGTGAAATGTTGTTGAAGTAGTATCTCTGGCTATGGTCTGTCGCTTTTATATTATCGATGTAATTGAAGTTCCTATGGCCGTTAATTATGCGTTATAATACTTAACTATATTACGATCTAGTCATGGTTTCAGTGCACAGTGACTTGGTAATGGTCACAATATCCAGGTCAGCCTCTGCTACAATGGCCTCTTGGTCCAGAATCTTAGTTCCTAGATTTTTAGCATTTGCACATGGCCTTCCAGATTTTGTTTCCACCCTGCTTGCTAACCCCCTTTTCCCTTTTGCCTCCCTCCTCCCTACTCCTCCCCTTTCTTTCTTCCTCCTTCATCTCTACCATCCTGCTTCCTTTATAAAATTAGCACCTTGAGGAATTCCTCCCCTCAGGTCTCCCTGCTCTCTACTTCACCTGCAGGGGACAGTTTCTGCTTCCCCATTCCTTCTGCTACTCTCTCGGCTAGTTTAAGCGGACATTGATAACATTTAAACCATTTACTGAGGACTGTGGTTCCCCTCACGGATGAGTGTAGGCCATCATCCCTGCATAACTCCTTATCCCCACCGTCATAGACAGACAGCACCTCAGCGAAAGCCACTTAGCACGCTACCTGTCTAAGACCCCTTCCCAGCTCCCTAAACTCCCAGTGCACAATCCCAACCCTGTCCATAGCCAAGTAATTAGTCCCCAAGTGGACAATGACATCCAGCTCTCCCTCCCATCCTGTTTCCCTAACAACCTTCAGGATCCACTTCCCATCCCACTATGCCATGGTGCCACATCGGCACCAAACCTGCCTGTCCCCCCTTTCCTATTCCCAAATCTATCCCCCTCACAGTTGAATCCCCCACCAGAAGTTGCTTTCTCATCCTCTGGGGTCCTCTATCATCCTCATTGGTGTTTCCACTATAGAAGGACCCCACATCCTCCCTGGTCACTACCATGGGTGCCTCCTCTTGGCAGGCCTGCCCTGCCAGAGTGTCATAGGAATTACATAGTGGTACCAGTTGAGGATTGTGCCTCTGTCCCACCATTCCTACCTTTCCAGAGCCCACTATAGTACAGCCATTCCTCCTTAATGGCATCCTCTGAGGTAATGATGGCAAACTTGGTGGCTCCTGGGTGGAGGAAGAGGTCCCCCAAGTCCTAGCCAACTCAGCCTGGTGTCTAGTGACCCCCTTTCTCAACAGAGAGGTGCATGCAGATGGGGCAGCACCGTAGTCTCCAGAAGGTCTATTGCCCTACAGCCACTGCATTGCACCACTCCCAGCATTCCCAACTTCCATTCTCTCTATGTCATCTGGAAATACCTTTGAATCCTTACCCCTGATAGGATGTTTCTTGTTTTTCACTTTTTTTGGTTTCTATTTGGGTTTCACCATACAGAACCTTCTTTAAATCTCTTTATACTCCTACCCTTAATAGTGTGTTGCTCCTATTCCCAGTTTTGACCTACCTTTTACCTTCCACCCATCCCAGCAGTGCTTGTTACACAGTAGTGCAAACAGCAAAATAATTCAATATAAAAGGAATTTATTTATTTGTAATTTAGGCCAAGAAATATATGATGGCTGTTATACCTCATTATCAGGTGTGTCCTGGGGGTGGGTTATATGGACTTGTTTCATTGATGTGAGAAAATTAGCCAAGACACTAAGGAAACTCCCCTACTCTTCTTCTGTAAATACTATGGGGTCTTAACTTGACCAAAGAAGGGAGAAGGGTCCTCAGTTTAACGTCTCATCCAAAGGATGGCATCGCAACACTGCAGCACCCCCCATACTGCACGACAGTGTTAGTTATGGGTATTACCCCAAGTACCTGATGTGGGGCTTAGACCATATGACCTGATTTTCCATCCCAAGATATGAGCATACTACCATCACAACCACTGATACTATATTACAGTTTTATACAAAGTATTTTTTGACATGCTTGTTGTACATTAAGCAGGAGAAAACAATTAGTGCAGGAAACTTAGATTCTTACAGTCTTTTAGCCAAAATCTAGCATCCTCCAAAATGTACTGCACAGATAAAATCTGCAGATTTCAACTGTTTGTTTGTTTGTTTTGTAAGCTTCTACTGTACCTTGGTTAACAAATTCTGGTCAGCGCTGATAGGGCTGCATAGGGGGAATTCTGGGTAAAAATATTGAAAATTACCAAAGTTATGAGCCTGCATTATCAAAATGTAAGGTAGGCTACTAAATTTGTTGTTTTGTAATATTTGTACACAAAATTTTCAACATAGACTGGTTATGACCCTGCCTCGTGAAGAAAGACAGAGCAAATGTTCATCTCCTGCCCGAAAGGTGATTTCACACAGGGACTGAGAAATCAACTTTCGGATGCAAAAACACATTTTAGGCTGGAGCTGAAAAATGACAGCTGTTATATTTATGAGGTGCTGTGAAGATAAGGCCATGTTGTAAACTTGGGATGAAAATATTGAAAATTACCAAAGTTACGAGCCTGCGTTCTCAACATTCAACATAGGCTCATAATGTTATTGTTTTATAATATTTTAACACAAAATTTTAACATAACCTTCTTATGACTCCACCTCATGAACAAGGGCAGAGAAAATGTTCAACTCCTGCTCTAAAGGTGATTTCGTGCAGGGACTGCAAAAATCACCTTTCAGTACAGATCTGCCTAATGACAGTGCAATTGTTCATTAGGTGGGGTCCCAAAGAAGGCATGTTGAAATTTGGCCCAGAATATGCAAAAATACCCCAATTATGGCAATAAGTAATAAACCCATTGAAATACATTGAACCGCATACATGTTTCTTCAGTTCATGGTCTGGTTTTGAAGAGTGAAAGGCAGTTTGTGGTCCAGAGAGGATTATGGCATCAGACCCTTGATGGGTAAGTAAGGTGTTTGGGGGGGTGGTGGGTGCTGAGTGGGAGGGTTGGATGGGGGGTAAGGAATGGCTACAAAATACATCGATGAATGTTTTTATTTTTACAGGTGAAACAAATAAAATTTAGAGCAGAGGATCCAAGATCACAACACTGGGGATTGAGCACCCCTGTGTAACAGTTATGTTTCTGGGGTTGGGGTGGGGTGGAGGATGCTGAGAGGGAGGGCCGGGTGGGGAAAAATATATATTTAAAAAGGTCACAGGGAACAAGTCGTGACACTGGGGACTGGGCACCCCGTGTCATAAAAAACATCACAGGGAACATGATCCACGACACTGGAGGACTGG
Organism: Neoceratodus forsteri; assembly: GCA_016271365.2. NCBI lineage: Eukaryota > Metazoa > Chordata > Ceratodontiformes > Ceratodontidae > Neoceratodus > Neoceratodus forsteri. The sequence goes on along the minus strand of CM057455.1, from coordinate 756,300,426 downwards.
GCCGTCCCAGTGTTACTGTTATGTTTCTGGGGAGGATGTGGGATGGTAGGTGCTGAGAGGGAGGGTTGGGTAGGGAAGAAAAAAATGAAAAGGTCATCGGACATGATCAATGCACTGGGATTAGGCACCCCAGTGTCATTGTTATGTTTGGGGATACTGAGAAGGAGGGTCGGGATGGGGGACGATATGTATAATTTAAAAACAGGTAATCAGCAGTCAGTAAACATCTCCCACTTGTGACCAAACATCCCACCCAGCTTCTGGTAGGTTTCTATTCACCTTTCAACTGATTCCCAGCCTGCAAGACATGCATCGTTGCAGAGTGAGGTCCCAGTCAAAGCCAATACCGCACATGAATATATGTGTATGTGGTTTTGTGTCTGTGCATGGTGTGTGTGTGTGTGTGTGTGTGTGTGTGTGTGTGTGTGCCGGCGTGCATGCACGTGTGCCTGTAACTGCTAAAATGCTCCCTACAAGCAACTTCTCCTACAGTATGTCAACTGAAACAATCTAATCCTTTGGCTTTTATTGAATTAACATTGGCAAAGCAAGCCCATTTATTTTATTATACAGTAAGTCACTAATCTGATTTCATCCAATCAGCATACAGAGCCACTGTACCTCATATCCTGTGTAGAGTGTGCTCTCCAGTGGGAGCATTAGAAGGGAGCACTCCATTTCAGCACCGGGCGGAGATCAGCACAGTAAAATCTAAACAAAGACTAGAAATGTATTATAAATCACTCAAGCTTAGTTCGAATAATTTATAATAATTTACTAGAGCCTCTGAGGGGTGTCTCTTAGAGTATAAGAGGCTCATTTTGTGAGGGTTTAAGCAGACAGAACCCATCAGCTTTCCTTTGTAATCCTCTTGCCCAAACCTCATGCTCTGAGTCTCTTACACCACAAGAGACATCCCTTGGTGGCCATATTAACTTATAACCAACTCCTGCTCTTTTCATAATAAGATTGGTACTCAAGGTCTCTACTGAAGCTGGGGGCAATAGACTCATGCATTTTATGCCTATTTTATCTCATTACTGCTGGATGTCCCCCTGACCACCACCCCCAGGCCTATCACCTACCATCTCCAGAAACTTATCCCACCCCATTTTGTTCTCCCATAGCATGCAATCCATGTTGGGGTCCCTGGAGAGTGCTATATCTCCTACTGGGTTAGGATCCAGTCTGGGAGAAGGATGCTTGGTTGGTGGTGTGGGGCTTGCAGGAGAGGTCAATCATCATCCTGTCATCTGGGGTCCTTCCATCATCTTCTCCCTGGACTAGCTGGCATGTGGTGACATAATGTGCCTACCAGTGGTACTACACTTGCACATATCAGTGTCTGGCAGCTCCTCTGGTTTGAATTCCATTAGTCCGCCACTTGCATACTGTGTGACCCTAAGCAATTTACTTAACTTGTGCTGCCAGGTCGCATCTAGAAACAAACTCTGGCTTAGTGTGCCTTTCCTGGTTAAACAATCCACCCCCCCTTGTCCCTTGGCAGGCTCCATTGCACTACCTTCCAGCCTACATGGGGTCGCAGATGACCAGTGAAGGCCAAATTCCCCCCTCCACAAAAGAGGACATCCATCTTGTGGTACACTCATCACTCCTTCCCTGGTAGACCCCTGTACCATGAGTATGATCCCAAACCTGGGTCACCAGAGTAACAAGTGAAAAGGCTAACATTGGACTACTCAGATGGCAAAGACTTATACAGTTTTATTATACTTTTCTCTTGAAAAGGCAAAAACTTTTTAAAAATAGCCATTTTGAAGCGAAATTCTTGGTTTTGTGTAAAAGAATGACTACTTTGATCAGACAATCAGTGGCGCTGACTTGCAAAAGCAACGATTGCAGTTGAAAACTGGTAACTCTTGTGCTGTTTTAACCAGTGGGTGCAAACAGTCAAATCTTTCAAATCTTTGCAATGGTACCCCATGCAAAAAAATGAGGGTGGGGTAGCCCTACCCTATACAAAACTGTGCTTTTCTAAATGCTGGCGTCTTGTGAAAAGTGTTAGACCAGAGCCTGAAAATCAGGGTCATACTTAAAGCCCTGAGAAATTTCCATTTGTTCATGTAACTGGCCTGTAAAAGAGACACAGAAAGAACCATCCAACCCTTACCATTCCTATTAAATTCAGGGAAGCAAAACCATGAACAAAAGTCCAGTAAATACTTAAAGTATGAAAATATTTTAATATTGTAATGTGTACCTGGTAGCCTGGTACATAACTTTCATCTGCTGTTCAAATAAGGCATCTAGGAATTTAGCAGTGACAGAACATGAGCATGTGGTTCTCGCACACCAACATTGTGCGTATCCCAATGTACGCTTTCTCAAGGTACCGCCCCCAGCACCTGTACCTCAATTTATACTTCTAAACATGCATAAGTTACTATGTGGCAGACTCAGAAGCACAAACATATTTAAGAAAAGTTATTAAAATTACCAGTGCAATAAACGTCCCTTTTGCTTGCGCAGATGATCACCATTGTTAGAGAGTGCGGATGTTATTGCCCTAATAGAACCAGACCTTGCAAAACAGATACATTGGATGGTGATGTACAATATAAACAGAGCTCTGTGTTAACTTTCCTTTGCACAGCAAACAAAAAAAATGCATATTTTAAAACTAGGACAATAGAAGACACATTATGGAACTATGGGGGGTTATTTGAGCAAACAGAATGGATGGTTTTAACTTTTGTATTGTCTGTTTGCACTATTAATGGCACTAATCACATGAATCATTTTTTTTAAATATTTTAATATTTCTGTGCTCCTGGGTCAGCATCCTAGTAATTTATGTAGTGCAGTGCAACTGCCTATAGAGATAACGAGCTGAGGGCTTCACAGACATGGAGGCGACTGTGTTGCAACTCCAACATGTTGTTCAGTCGGAAGGAATGCAGGAGTCCTTTTCTCATAGCAAGAGGTCTGCAGGGCTTTGCCCACGGCAGCCCTAAAAAGGGGTAGTTAGCTGCATTTTTCAGAGAAAAATACATAAGCATGGCATAATTTTCAAGATTATCCCATTCCCCATGTCCTACATTTATCTAAATTCTCAAATATTCATCAAGAGTTGTAATATTTCACTCCTTCTCTGTCATCAATACTTATTAGTTATTACTTTTAATGGGTGCTATGCATGAACACAATGCACCCCACGCAAGGGCACGTAGCGTGCACTACGACACATGGCCATGCAGGCCTACACAGTGTGGCAAGCACGAAGGCCACGTGGGGACCCTTGTGCACCCATGCCTGAGGAAAGCACAGTGCAACACCACGGGAGGGGGCGCGCAGAGCACACAGTGGGTCCAGTACTCATGCACTGACACAGATACAACTCAGACGCGTGCAGTGCCAGGGGTGCACAGATACGAGGGCAGAGGCTTCAGTGAGGATACACACACAGGCACACATGGAAGAAGGACTGGGCCATAGACTCCAGGCAGCCTGGCCCTGCCACATCCACACCATGCACATTGTACCAGAGCGGAGGCACCTGCCATGCAACTGGACTGGCCATGCCACCGCAGAGTGGAGCCACCCAGCATTGCAGACATATGTGCCACATGAATGCATGGACACAGGGCATTCTGTAAGGCACATCGCTGTACACAGGGCATGCCGTATGGCATGTCACAGTGCACAGGCCATGCCGTATGGCACATTGACATACACAGGCCAAGCTGTATGGCATATTGCCATACACAGGGCATGCCGTATGGCACAGTGCCATACACAGGCCATGCCATATGGAACATTGCCGTACACAGGGCATGCCATATGGCATGTTGCCATACATAGGGCATGCCGTATGGCATGTCATCTTACATAGGCCATGCCATATGGCACATTGCCATACACAGGGCATGCCGTATGGCACAAATACCATGCACGTGCTGCACATGGCAGCATGCATGGCACATGTGAGATGGAGTGGCACTAACACAATCATGGTGGCACAGACCCATGTGCCAGATGTGGGCATGCCACACGGAATGCACAGATATTGTGCAGCATGTGCCCATGGCTGGGGATAGGCCATGGCAGCAATCATCAAATGACCCCCCCCCCGAGTCAATGAACACACAGGTGACAGGTACAATATTTTAGTGCAGTTAAACAGTACAGGTACAACACCATGCCCCCCAACAGGTGCAACAGCCCTAAGGCCCAGCACACCCCCAGGCCGCGGGCATCCACCACACACAGCCCTCCAAGATGGCCGCTGCAGTGCAATACACCCCAGACATAGTCCACGCCAACAGAGGCACCCCCAGTCAGTCTGACACATTGTCAGATGGGTCCCTCACTCTCCTGTAGGCTGTGCACAGCCCTGGCAGTCATCACTGCTGGAGTCACTGTCACCATCACCTGGCTCCTGCGGTGGGTGTCCTATGTTGTGCAGCATCATCCTCCACACTGGTCCCCTGTAGTGCTGCAAAAACAAGGTAAAAAATGTCAGTCCCGGTGATGCATCTCAGTCCCCGCCATGGCACCACATTACCTACCAGGACAGGACGTACACCTCCCAGTGCCTGTAGTCCGCATCTTCATAATACAGCATAGCCCCCTCACCCTTCAAGATCATGTACTGCGGTTACTGTCACCAGTATCACTGGTGCTGCTGCCCAGGGGCACACACAAAGCTGAGTGCACCATCCAGCTGCACCTGCAGACATAGCTCCATCCTCTCAGGCCAGCCCTGGGGATCCTGCAAGAAAGACAGGGAGATGAAGGTTAGCCACATGTACAACACTTGCCATGGCAATGACCAGCGAATGCAGAGCACACAGCACCCACCTAGCCGAACGCTTGTGCCAGCCACAGGTCCCCCACTCCCCAGTTCAGGGTGTATGTCTCCTCCAAGACACAGAACATGTGCCGTGGAATCCTGGCCATCCACTTGACAACTGCATATGCCATTGATTGCACTGGTCTGTGTATACAGAGCACTGCATGGACATGAGCACGTGCCATGGGACCCAGTGCTGTGTGAGTGCTCTACACCAGTGTCCGCTCGCCCACAGCAGTGCATGCCTATAAGGGAGGTGCTCACTGGCTGCACCTTGTGGGAAAAGGTGACACAGTCCTTTAGGATGTGTACAGAGTGGACTGCATCTGCTACTGTTGGAGATGCAGAACAGGAGACGTCGGAATAGACGCCACACCCAAGGGTGTGCGTGACAGGGTCAATGCCACAGGGTGGTGGGACATGCACTGCCTGGAGCATTTCCACTTCCCATGGCCTATTTTGCATGGATCAGTGACATGGTCTGCATGACCACAGCACCAGACATGGCACTCCATGGCGATGTCGGTGGAGACAAAGGTTATGTGTGCCTTGACCTACTATGTGATGGGGTCCTTCCAACACATTACAGGGGATGAAATGTGTGAGCCAGTCCTCCGTGTCCTGTGCCGTGCTGCAGGTGACCGCGCACTGCTGCCACACATGTGGGACCATGTCCTGCCCTGTAATGCACAGGAGCTCCGTGTCACAAAGCATGCATTCTTCATGATGTGTGTGGGCCATCGACTGCATGCACATCACAATCCACACCCCACAGCAGATGAGTTGGCCTAGCGCAACAGGAAGGATTTTTACAGTGTGGTGCCAGGTGGTCTGCGATGCAGATGGCCTGTTCCTGGATGTGTGCCCAGGTTTCCAGGGTGATGCACATTCATCATCCTTGACCCCTCTGGCATCGGTGCACTGCTGTGGGACAGATGCCTCAATGGATGGCTACTAGGTACGTATGCACGCAGTGACAGCACCCACACAGTCATAGCGTGTGATGTGCATGATGCTCACGGTGTCTCTCCCTTCCCCCTGCAGGTGACAGCAGCTACCCCATGTGAGCATACCCCATGACACCCATCCTAGTACCAGGAACCCAGGTGGAGGCAGCTTACAAACACCGCATTGCGGACATGGAGCATCATGGAGCAGGCCATTGGACAGCTGAAGATGCTTCAGTGTCTCAACCACTCAGGTGGCATGGTCCTGCTAACATGCAACAGGGCCTTCAGGGTGTTCGCCGTATGCTGCATGTTGCACAACCTGTGAGCGTGAGTCCGTGCTGATGCCTCAGGTACCATGACAGGCACTGATGGCAGATGATGTGGATGCGATGATGACTGTGGCCTGCAACATGAATGTCATGGCACTGGGTGGCCATGCAACGGCGTATTAGCATGGCAGGTACCTTCACGGTGAGTGGATGCCGTGGCGAGACACAGATGGCACACCGGAGACACCACAGGGCCATGGTGGGATCCTGCATTGGTGTAGCATGTGGCGGCCGCTGCCGTCACCGCAGGGTGGCCACGGTGATGACAACACATGCTGAGTGGCTGCCAGGGGTGAGGTGGGTGGGAGGTCGGTGGTTGTGGGAGGGTGGGACTGATCAGGACACACTGCTGGGCCTGTTTCAGGCCCACAGCATTGGGCTGGGGCTGGGAACATGTCATTGTATGTGTGCCCAGACGCCTGGATGCCACCTGCCACAGGTAGGCCACGGCCCCTGCGACCAAACATGCCTGGGTGCCATTGCTGTTGGGCTGGGTACCCATGTTCTGTGTGTCTCAGCCATCTGCACCGGGGTTGGGGACAGTGCCAGACATGTCGGTGGCTTGCCCTGGACATGGCAGTGAGGCAGGTGGGGGGTGCACTGCGCCTTGCTCCTGTCCAGGGGTTGTTCGGTGGCCTGTGTGGCCACCATGAGCATGTGTGCTGGTGGCCCTAAGGGCAGGCCCACCGAGGCTGATGCATGCGTGGTACAGAGATGTTGTACAATCTGTTCCAGTGCTATGACGGACCATGTGATGCCGCCGCAGATGGTGGGGTGACCTCTGTCAGTGTGCCGATGGCAACCGTGGTGTTCTGCTGTTCAGCAAGACAGTCCCATTCCAGCTGCTGCAGCATGCGGTACTGTTCCCACTGGTATGGGTCACAGCGGGGTGTCCTACTGCATCTGCAGGGGCCTGTTGATGGGCCCTCATCACCACTGTTGGCACCGCCCATGGCACTGTGGGGTGCTGATGGTGATACTCTGGGTGTGGTGCCAGGGGCATCCCCCAGCCCGCACCAGGGTGGGGTGTTTACGGAATCTGGGGCAGGGGTGGGCCACAGACATGCCCATTGGTGGGCTTGGTGTCCTCATGGTCTTCGTTTCCGGCACTGCTGTTAGACTCTTCTGTGTGGGCGATTGTCTGCTCTGTTGCACTGTCACTCTTCACCTGTGTCTCGGTGTCCATCTCTGTTCCTGTGGAGATAACATATCATGCATCAGTGTACTGGTGTCACACACATCTCTGCAGTGGCGTGTCACATTGCTGCCCTTGTTACCTACCTGATTGGGCCACACATTGAGTGGTGCTGTGCATTGGTGCCTCTGGTGGTATGCCTTGTGGTGTCTGTCCTCTGGTGGCCACTGTGTCCCATGGCACCTGGGCTGCATCTGCGGGAGGGAGAGGTTGGTGTTACTGTTGTGCTGGCTGTGCATTCCTGCCCACACCTCCGCCCTGTCCCCGCACTGCACCTACCTGCCTGTGGGTCCACGTCTCCTTCCACACCATGTACCACCACCTGTGTGAGGGTTTCGGCCACTAATCTCTCCATGGGTGACAGCTGTGTGTCCTGTGTGGAAGCACCACCTCCCATGTGGTGCCTCTCCCATGAGGTGGCTGCCAGCTTCTTCTTTACGGCCGCACAGATGTCACACCACTTGTGCTTAATGGCCATGAGTGTCCATGCCTCCGGCCCTGTGGTATTGATGCTGGCCTGGATGTCTATCCACATGCTGGCCTTTGCCTCCGGGGGTGGTGTGTGCCAGAGCCCCATACAGCTGGTCATACTGCTGCTTGATTTTGGTCACCATTGCTATGACCTGCCTGCTGCTCAAGTTGGCGGACCGTGTCCACGCCCCCCCCATGGCGTCTCCATCGCTCTCCCCTGCCTCTTTCCCTCTCACCCTCTGCTGGTGCGACCGCCTCCTCTTGCCATTCTGCCATCTCTACTATGCTCTGCTGCTGCTCTGATTTTACAGACATGCTGCTGCGTTGTGCATTCCACGTTGCCTTATATGGTAGGGTCAAGAGGTGGTTCCATCTCTTCTGGCTATGCCCCCATCCTGGCTGTGTGTCCCTCCATGTGGTTCTTACTCACACACCCTCTGTGCACCACATGCATGCAGTCATGAATGCCATGTTGCTGCCTTGCACTGTGCACCGTGTAGAGGCATGCAGGGTTTACTACCATGAGGTGTGCATTTTGGGTCCCTTCGTACATAGCGCTCATTGTGTTTAACTTGTTTTAAGGAGAGAGTGGTTCTGTCCTAGTAATGTGCTCCCCAGCTGGTAGTACAGGTGATTTCTTTTTGCTAAGGTATATAAATTCTAGTAGAGGCTCATATGGCTGTGTTGATAAGAGAGAGAAAAGCATAATACTTCAACTCACTAGGAGCATTTAAGAAAATCTGTTATAAAAAGGAAAACTCAAGAGCAGTGGCGTCATGCCCATAAGGCCCGAGGGGGCATGTACCCCCCCAAAATGTTGTTGTGTGAAGGCAAGTGAAGAACTGTATTTAGTATTTATTTTTTAATGTCAAGTGGGCTGAAAAAAACTGTGCTTTTTCAATTACTTTTTGGTGGGGGCAGGGGGATGGGGGTCCGATCTGAATCAATAGGTGTATGTGTGTGTGTGAAGTGAAGACCGACTGACTCAGAGCTGCCCGCAATTTAAAAAAAAAATGACTTGCTCCCGCTGGACTGGTGACTGGCTTCGGGGCTGAGCTGAGCCCCTGTAAAAACAGAGAGACTGTCACAAAAGACAGTTAATTGGTGGTAGCTGACAGCAGCCAGCAGCCAATCACAGCCAAGGCACAAGATATTGCTCACGCGGGTAAATTTGTTGTCGCTGCTGTTCATCATTGCCAGTCAACTGAGTCAGTCAGTGCTATTTTCTGACCTGACGCAGTTGTTTGAGATCAAGAGGAAATGGGCATAATGCCACTGAGAGGAATCATCAGTCGGACTCGGCAGCACTATTACAAGCGGATCGATCGGTGACATAGGTGTGTTCCTCCAGCTCAGAAAAGACTGAAGTTCCTCTTGAGTCCTGGCTGTTTCATAGCAGAAAAAGGTCAGTACTGTTGTGTACCACAGGAAGGAACTTGGAAGCAAAGCAAGGAAGAAGTTTTTAAATTTCACCCTGAGCATTGCCAATGGCATTGCCATGCCATGCAACCCGTCCCCACCTCCTTGCATCAGAGCAGTCTAAGCCTACTCGGTCCAATTTATTATTTTTAACACTCTTTTTTCTTAATTTAGAGAGTTGGCACTGGCAATTATTTGTTTTTTGTTCCCCTGAGCAGAGCTCTCCTCTGAGTCTGACCATGACCTCAAGACTTAACTAATTCCCCAGACTAGGCTGAATGGGCGACGCGACTGGGTCATGGCTTTTGCTCTGTGTGAGTGGCACTGTGCTGATGCTCTGTGTGTGTGTTGCTTGCTCGCTGCCTTCTGTTCTGTTGCCTGATGACCCGCCCGATGGTCCTGGCTACCACAGTTAATCCATGACGATATCGGAATTATAACAAGTGAAGCTGAAGCAAGTCAGTCAGTGACAAGTCCTGGTGGTCCCTGACCTCTAAGTAACTTTAACTACTTCAACTTTATTACTTTGCACTTATTAATCTTCTGTTGTTCTTCTCACTCAGGACTGAATTACATATTGTACCAAAGGTGTTCAGTTTGCTACTTTTTAGTAGGATAAGAAGTGCAGCAAATTAACTGACATCTTGCTGCTTTCCATTGAATGTCAATGTGTTTGTGAACTTGGGGAACAGGCATCAAATCAGTGCAAAAAAGATATTTAGGCCCTACATGAAGCATCTTGTCTTGGACACAGGGCTAACCTCAGTTGCCTTATGCTGAATGCCTATATGATTATGTATGTTTATGTTTATACAGAGTGACATGGTATAACTGAAAAGCAGCAGTCATACTGTGTGATCAAAGAATAAAAAATAGAGAATACTAGATGGGCAGCTATGCACAACCAATGTTTTCTGCCACAGAGGGGTTCTGATTCGTTCTGACTGCGAGATCAAAACTTGAGAGAGGAATCAGAATCCCATGGTGTCAGAACACACTGGTTGTGCATAAAGTTGCTCATCCTGTATTTTTATAGTGTCTAGTATTATGTGAAATGTGTGCATTGTGTTTTTCTCTTTCACAATGAAACTGATCTGTGCAGTATTTAGAGGTTCTAGAATGCTGTTCTACCACAGAAGGGTACAATAACATTCCATGACCTTTGAACTGTGGTACAAGAGCATTTTAAAATGATGGATTCTATATAGAAAAATGCTCTGCTATACACTATAAATAGAATAATAGATAGAAAAGTATCTCTTACAAGGCAGTAAGACCATCCAAGGGTTTTGGGGACTTGGAACCTCAACAATGACTCGAGAGGTTCCAAAGTCCCCAAAACCTCGTAGATGAACTTACGCCATGAAATAGATACTTTCCTATTTGTTATTTTTGTAATATATGGATGCACTTTGAAATCGTACGGCTTTTTTTTTGCATTCTGTGAGCTCGGCAGCAAGTCACCCCATTGAAGACACACTTGTGCTCGGCTGACCGCCACACTGGAGACAGACTCGCTGCTCACATCCCCGCTCCTCACCGCCACTCTCTCGGTGTCTGTTTCTATTTTGGAAAATCCTGTCTTTTAGTTTACAATCCTTTGGGTAATGCAGGATAAACCAGATAATCCAATGATGGAAAAAAAAAGGCGAAGAAATGAAGCAGACACATTAGGCTTGCTAAGCGAGAGTAACGAGCCACCATGTTTTCAAAATTAGTGTGCCCGCCCACGGAGGAACAGTGACCAATTAGAATGCACACCATGACTTTGGACATGAAGGAAGGAACTTGGGATCATGGCAACTGGGTTTATGTGTGAGACTGACTTGCGCAGCCGCTGTGGCATTTCTGTGATAATACTATCGTTCTAATGTCGGAACGATAGCATTATTGGAACTGAAGTGTAGTAGTATTGGGAGTGAAGTGCGCTATTATGGGGAAACTGGCTATCTATTACAAGAAATATTTTGCACCATTTTCGATGGTATTATTTTGATGATCCATATATTACAAATAGATAAATGCATAATTGTGCCATGTCCAGCAGTTGTCATAACACTTAACGGTGTGGAAAGGAGGGAAGGAGTAAGAGACACTGAGAAAGATAAAAACAGGCTGAAGAAGAACTAGGAAAAATTTACAAGTTAGTGTTCAAGGAGACTAGAGACAATGAATGGTCTATTAATTTATTCACTTATTTATTTATGAATTTTAACATGACATTCTCTTGAGCAACATCTCATTTGGAGGTAGCCCCGACCAAAAAGTCTGAAAGCTAAATGGTCTCAAAGCTTAGGCATCCTTTTCTTTTGTTAATGTCTGTGTTGGTTCAATGAAAGGTGGTATCAAACCATTTGCTTCTGGATGTATTTTATCCTACAGTCAGCCACAGATGTGTAAAGAGTTCTTTCAATTAAACACATTAGATCCTTTATTGGTTACTGTCTGATGTGCTGCATATGAAACAGCACGGATGACATTTGTATTCATCTATATAAAAATGAGGTGATACATTGTTCACTGCTGTGTCCTGGGACACACACACACACACACACACACACACACACACAGAAACAGTGCAATATGCAATTGGCATTTCATATATTCTTAATTGTCTGGCAGTGTCATGTGACAAGACATGTTCTAACAACATGAAGTCTTGCTGTATTCTGACATATGCAGTTAGGTCCTGCTTTCAACTGCCCCGGAGAACAAAGAGTTAAACTTTCCATGGCCAGCATGGAATGTTCACCATAAGCTCGGCTGAAGCCCCTGTCTGCTGTTGTTTAAACTCCAACCGTCAGATTCTTTACTCCGCCTCACTGAACAGTCACTCTGGAGATTTCTCCTTTGCTCAGTTCAAAAAAGTCGGTTGAAGTGTCATTATTTCGTTCGGTTTCTACCGAATTGCTGTTACCTCTCAGTCGGTTCAAGTCTCTGTCTGTGGTACCGTGAGTAATAGATAGGTTTTCTGTGTAGTTTCTGTGTGGAACTTGTAAACTGCGGATTGGTTCGGCTGAACCGATCAGTTTCAAGTAAAAAAAGTTTGTGATTTATTTAGAGTGTGGTAACCAGTCTGTATCGGTTCTAAAAAAAATGGATTTTATTATATTTTTTTCCAAGACCCATGACACGGTCAGGAACCGATAGGGGAGTCTTGCCTGGTGGATTGCCGAAAAAAGGGTAAGTTTTGGTTAGGATTGGCCATGTCTGAGAAACCCAAGAAAAAAACAGGGCCCACTGGGTTTCAACACTGCAGTGTGTGTGGGGAAGTCTTTGCCAAGGCTGATCCCCACACCACCTGTGTTTATTGTCTAGGGTTTGACCACCTCGATTCAGACTGCCAAATTTGTAAGAATTTTCCCAAATCTACCCTGGAAAAGAGATTAGGTAGACTGAGGGAAAGGGAGGCTGAGAAGTCCGCTGACCCGGATGGCCAGCCGGTTCAGTTTCGACCGAACCAGAAGGAGTGCCCTCTGACCAGGGCAATACTTCTTCAGGCAAAAGGAGAGCCGATTTTGAGGAGTCAGTTCAGGTAAAAAGGAAAAGAAAAGAAAAGATAAATTGTCCGGTTCGGACCCAGAAATTCATACTCCGACCACCGATGAGATAGCCAAGGCGATAAGGATAGTGCAATCGCTTACTCCGGTTCCGACTGAACCGGCACCATCTGGCAGGGGTTCGGTTCAGTCCGTTTCCCCGGTTCCGGATTACACTTTGGAAGAATTTTATGAACTGGAGGAGGAGGAGGAGGAAGGAGAGTATGAGGATGATGATGGTGATTATGAAAGTCTGGATGTGCGGACATCTCCCCAGACAGACCTTCAGGTGTTTCTCCTCCTAGGATTTCTGAGTCCCCTTCTCACTATATGTTTTACAAAAAAGTGTCTGAGACACTCCAGCTTCCTGTGAAGGAAGCAGTAGAGGATCAGGAGGAGCCTGATTATGTTGAGATGATGGACATCCCAGAGTCCAGGAGACTGTCTATTCCCCTCCACAAATCCTTTGGGAAACAGACACATACAATTCTTAAGTCTCCTAATTCCATACCTCCTGTGGACAGACGAATGGACAAGAGGTATACTCTTTCAGGCTCAGACACAAAGTTCCTTTTCCAGCAATGCAGCCATGTTGGGGTAGTGCAGGCTGCTGCCTGTGATAAGGCAAATATCCCCTTGGCATCACACCCCCCCCAGACAAGGACTCCAGGAAGATTAATGCCATGGCAAAGAAACAGTACATGGCAGCATCTTTGGGACTCAGGCAGGCTAACTATATGGCCTACACAGCTAGATACCAGAAGTCCAGGTGGGGCACTGTGCTGGCTCTGGCTTAACAGGCCCCTAACCAGCTTGCCAAAGAGCTGGAGCAGGTGGCTGCAGATGGGATTGAGGCATCTAAAGTACAATTTCATGCTGCTGTGGACTCCAATGATGTTTCATCAAGAGTCATGGCTACATCTGTGGCTCTTTAGAGGATGGCTTGGCTCAGATGTACTAGCATATCACAAGGATACCCAGGCTAAGGCCATGCATTTCCCTGTTATTGGTAATTCTCTGTTTGGGGAGCAGACAGAGAACTACATGAAAAGATGGACGAGTACAGGGACTCACTTACAGGAGTGCTCAGGCCAAAGAAAGAAAGCAACTCCTCAAAGGCAGCAGTCCAGGGGCAGGGGCAGGCCTTCCAAAGGCCTTTTACCAAGCTCAGGCCTCCTCTTCTTACTCTCAGAGGGGTTCTTTAGAGGAGAGGCAGGCCGGGGATGAGCAGGCCTGCATCCACCCTTCAGCCTAAAGCCCCTGCCAAGCAGACACCCTGCGGGTCTGCCCGGCCAGTCTCCCATACCAGTAGGGGCAGGCTGGCTTACTTTGTCCAGGACTGGAAGTCTCTAACATCAGACAAGTGGGTCCTGGAAGTAGTAAGCCAGGGGCTGGTTCTCAGCTTCAAAGAATTTCTCAAGATGAGAACCAGATCCTTTCCACCTGCAAATCCATCAGAGACCGATGCCTTAGAGGCAGAGTTTCTTCCTCTAGCTCTAAAAGCTATAGAGAGGGTTCCCACCCTACACAAGGGCAAAGATTGTACTCGGTACTTCCTAACCCCAAAAAGACAGGAGAAGGGTGGCCCATCCTGGACCTAAGATATCTGAACAAACACCTTTTAAAGCCAAAGTTCAAATGGTGACTCTGGGAATAATCCTTCCCTCTCTAAGGCCAGGGGACTGGCTAGCCTCCCTGGACCTCAAAGATGCCTATTTCACATTCCCATCAGGTGCTCCCACAGAAAGTACCTCAGGTTCGAGTTGCCCTTAGGCCACTATCAATTCAGAGCAATGCCATTTGGCCTAACATCAGCCCCAAGGGTTTTCACAAAGTGCCTGGCAGTAGTGGTTGCTTTCCTAAGGAGAGAAAAGATCTCCATCTTCCCATACTTGGACAACTGGCTCATAGTAGTTCAGTCTCCAGACCAAGTCAAGTCACATTTGCAAGTGACTCTGCAAGTGCTCGCTTCCTTAGGATTCCTTCTCAACCTTCCAAAGTCAGTTCTCAAGCCAGTACAGCTCCTCACCTTCAAAGGGACAGAGCTGGATACAGTAAAGGCAAGAGCCTTCCTTCCTTTGGAAAGGGCAAGGACCCTCACGGAACTGGCCTCTTCATTCACCCTTCAGGTGTCTCGACCAGTAAGGCATTTCCTTCAGCTTCTAGGCCACATGGCAGCTTCCACAACAGTGGTCCAAGGAGCAAGATTCCAGATGAGGGACATTCAGTTCTACTTAAGAGCCTTCTGGTCCCAAAGAAAGGATTCCCTTACCAAACTAGTCCCAGTGACTCAAACGCTGATCCAGGCCTTGCAATGGTGGCTGGATCAGGACAATTTGAGACAGGGGGTTCCTTTTGTCACTCAGTCTCATTCAGTAATACTCACCACAGATGCTTTCCTGCTGGGCTGGGGAGCCCATCTGCGGGATCTTACCACCAAGGACTGTGGTCACCTCAGGAATCTCTGCTTCACATCAATCTCTTGGAACTCAGAGCAGTGTTTTTGGCACTGCAAGCTTTTTCCAAATCTGTGCAGAACAAGGTGGTCCAGGTCAGAACAGACAACACCACCACCATGTGGTACATCAACAAGCAGGGAGGCACTTGGTCTATGGCCTTGTGCACAGAAGCAATGAAGTTGTGATCCCTGGCCTATTCCCTGCAAACCTCTCTGATAGCAGTTCACCTCCCAGGGAAGGACAATGTCCTAGCAGATGCTCTGAGCAGAATATCCCAGGGCCATCACGAATGGACCCTAGATCCTCTAGTTTTGAAAGTGATTTTCTCGAGATGGGGCACCCCAGAGATAGATCTTTTTGCAGCCCCAGACAATCACCAGCTTCCT
Source organism: Neoceratodus forsteri (assembly GCA_016271365.2). Lineage (NCBI taxonomy): Eukaryota > Metazoa > Chordata > Ceratodontiformes > Ceratodontidae > Neoceratodus > Neoceratodus forsteri. Next base: position 756,284,865 of record CM057455.1, on the reverse strand, counting down.
CTCTTTTGTTGCAGACCCCCAGTCTTGGGCTCAGTCCCCCTGGATGCTCTGATCCTGAATTGAGAAGGAAATTTCTGTATGCTTCCCTTCCCTCTCCTGTTCAAAGGTGTTAGTCAAGATAAGGTCACAACCATGCAAAGTGATTCTGATTGCTCCAGACTGGCCAGACAGCCCTGGTATCCCCTGTTGCTGTCCCTAGCAGTCCACCTTCCCCTGTCTCTTCCCAGGAATTACAACCTGTTGACATCCTCTCAGGGGAGGATTTGGTACCTGAATCTTTGGTCTTTCAATCTCAAGGCATGGCTCTTGAAGAGTTAGAGTTTGCTGATCTGCATCTTTCCCAAGGGGTTCTGGATATCCTTAAGGCTTCTCGAAAGCCTTCCACCAGAAAGACTTACAACTCCAAATGGAAAAGATTCAGCATTTGGTGATGTAAGAAAAATATTTCTCCAGATTCTGCTGAGCTGCCTACGGTTCTGGACTATATGGTCCATCTTAATGGCCTAGGCCTCAGGCCAGCTACCCTTAAAGTACATTTGGCAGCTGTTTCTGTTTTCTTGTCAGTAGGCAAGCCTTCCCCTCTATCATCCCATCCTGTGTTTTGTAAGTTTTTCAAGGGATTGCTTCACATCAATCCCCCTTTAGGGATCCTGCTTCTGCTTGGGACCTTAATGTTTGCATTGCTCAGCTTATGCAACCCCTCTTTGAGCCTTTGTCCTCTGCAGAGCTTAAGTACTTGACTTGGAAAACTGTGTTTTTGGTGGCCATTACCTCTGCCAGGTGTATCAATGAATTGCAAGCCCTGTCAGTGGAACCTGATTTCATCTCTTTCCATAGAGATAAAGTGGTCCTAAGAACTAACAGAAAGTTTTTGCCTAAAGTTGTTTCAGATTTCCACCTTAACCAGTCTATGTCTCTCCCTGTTTTCTTCACTGACCATTCCTCCTCTGGATAGAGGAGGCTACACAGCTTAGATGTTAAAAGGGCCCTGAGCTACTACATAGAGCGCACTCAAGGGTCAGCAGGTTTGAATCCTCTAGTTGTTCCTCACGTATGGAGAGGTTGGTAAGTGCAAACCTGCCACTACGAGATCTATTGCCAGGGTGGATTGTTTCTTGTATAAAAATTCTGCTATGAGAAACTGGTGAACTCCACCCTCAGGCCTGAGGGATTCCAGTAGAGGTAAACTGCTTCCCTGGCTGATGCCAGGGATATTTCTCCTAGAAATTTGTCAAGCAGCCACCTGGAAAACAGTCCATACATTCACCAAGCATTACTCTCTGGATATCCAGGCTAGGAGTGATGCTCGGTTTTAGCACAACAGTACTTCAGAACCTGCTTCCAAAGTAGGTTCCGTCCCTCCCCTATGGAGGTACTGCATTGGTAGTCTGCATATGTCAGAATACAGCAAGACTTCCTGTTGCATGAAGCAAAAATTACTCACCTCAGAAATGTTGTTTCTTCTAATGAGTCTTGCTGTATTCCTTCCGCCTCCCTCTCAGAACCTAGTTTTTGGGATGTGGGTGGGCAGGAGCAGTGTTGGCACCCTAGGGATGTCCTTTTTTCACCCTCTTTTATTTGGGTGAGTGATTGTGTTTTGGATGTGTTTTGTTTTTTGGGTTTCTTGACTTGAGCCTTCTTTTTGAAACCAAAAACCTTTTATGTAAATATAGTTGCCAGTTGGCTAGTTTTGAGTTTTACAGTTTCCACACAGAACTTCTAGTGAGTATTGCTCGTAAAGATCTGAAGGTTGGAGTTTAAACAACAGCAGTCAGGGGCTTCAACCGAGCTCGTGGTAAACATTCCATGCTGGCCATGGAAAGTTTAACTCTTTGTTCTCCGGGGCAGTTGAAAGGCAGGACCTAACTGCATATGTCAGAATACAGCAAGACTCCATTAGAAGAAACAACATTACCAAGGTGATTAATTTTTTCTTCTGTGGTTTCAGAGGGTGTAGCATTACTACAATAGAAAACAGAAATAGCTTTGATCTCTATGTACACTGAGTTGCTTCTTTTCAACATAGATGGGATTCTATTCCTAACAGCTAACTTGGGGCTAGATGGATTTTGATACCTCACGAACAAGGATTAGAAGTGAGTGGCAAACCAGGATTTAAAAATTATAAAACACTCGCAAAATACACAAGTTCTGACTAATTCTTAAAAAAATATTAATACAAAAGGCAACATTGTAAGTAGAATGAACAAAGGACAAAACAATTGATCATTTCTATAATCTGTATCAGTATTATGTCACTCAGTTTGTTGGGGAACAGCTTTCTGGACTGCTAAAAGTCACCAAAATGCACAATTTGACTTCATTTTTTCAAAACTTTTCCAGAGGGGAATCCCCCCCAGACCCCCTAGACAGGTTGAGATTTTCTGCCCCTCCAACATTTCTGACTGCATGACGTCCCTGCTCAAGAGGGTTGTATTGCAGACACAGACAGTGTAATATTGACACTCATTATTAGTATTTGAGTCTTTAGAGGGATGTAGGATGTGGCAAATGGGGTGACTTTGTAAGTGGTGCCATGTGTGCTCATTTTTCATCTGAAACACGTAACTAATTTCCTTTTAAACTAAGGTAAGAGCTTGAAAAATAGGAAAAATCAGTTTAAATATACAGGCTTTATCTGGACAGTACATCAAGGAGGGGGTTGAAGTGTTGGATTCTGATTCAAGTGTATGCAGGACCACAAATCAGCAGCCTCCCTAAAACATGTTATTACTGATATTCTGAACAAGCCTGCGTTGAACTTGTTACTTTCAATGTGTTTAAAAGATGATAAAATCTAAAATATGACTGTCAAATTAAATTTAATGGGACAATGTAAGTGTTTGCACAACTATTATTTGTTTGAGGCGGGGTAGTTTTGTAAAGGGAATAAAGCAGTGTAGTACACGGGTAAGAGCTGATGATGACTGTTAGGTTCTAACATCTTCCTCTTTCTGTCTCAGTCAGAAAAAGATACAAAATGAACTTGTTGTGTCCTAGTCTGCTATCTTTGTCAATGGATCCTGGTGGGCAATGAGTAAGTGGCTCTGGTGAGATCTGAAATAGAGTCATTCAGATAATCTTGGGGGGGGGGGGCATTAGATATCTTGTATAGTGACTGTATTTACCAGGATTTATTTTATCCAAAATGGATTACTAGGCAACCTGTTAAAAGGGAGAGAAAATAATTTCCAATTTTCAGCTATTTGTAATGTTTCTATTTTCAAAAACGATATTCATACTTTATCTGCAAACGATCCATATTTAACTGCACCTAAATAAAAGTGCATGCGAAAAACTGTATTTTGTATTATTTTGTTTTTATGGGCCACATTTTATAGAGTTTTCTTTACTCTTTAAGGAAACAGTCATTTAGAGTATTAATTATGTCACAGTTTGATCACTAGTTTGATAGGTAAACAGCATGTAATTAGCATTCTGTACCCAAGTCGTGAGTAATCTAATGAAAACTCAAATTACAGGTTTCATGAAGCAAACTGTACTGAATGTCATCCATGTGAACAAAAGAATACTAAAAACAGTTTTTCTATAAGTGTTTGTTCAGGCACAGTTAAATATGGTTCAGTTAAGGGTTTGAATTTCGCTTTTATGTAAATGAGGACATTACAAACAGCTGTTAATTAACATACACATTTCCTGTCCCCTTTAAATTATCCGGACTACATTGGATTACCCAGGATAATTATCGATTATCCAGGCCAGCCAGATAAGGATGTTAAAGCTATCCACCTTGGCCCCAGTATTCAGAAGTGCACCTGGCAATGGCACATGTGGCGGGGCTGGTGCAACTCAGGGATATATTCAAAAGAGATGAGCCATGGTGCATCTCCTCTGAATATATCAGGTAATGCGCACTGTGCAAATATGATGCACTGGCGCATCCCACCCAGAGAGGGCTGAATACTAGGAATGGGAACTTCGCCAGTGCAACAGAGTCACGCTGCGCACAAATTCCCAATATTTAGCCATCAGTATACAAATGGGGCCATTTGCATGAGTTGTGCAGGGCTGGCCAGTGAAACGCACATGGCGCCCTACACAGCATGTCCCAGGAGCAGGCACTGCAGTACAATCCCCGCCCCATTCTGTGCCACCACTCGCCAGTAGCATAGAAGATTAGACAGCCTGGTAGTCTAGTGGTACCCCCTCCCATTGCTCTGATTGCAGATTGTAATATAAAAATACCTCCCTGGTGATCCAGTTGCAGCCCCCCCACCCGCACAGGATCCAGAGCCCACTCAGTCCCCCCCTCATCATCAGCAGGCAGTAGCATACCCACCTGCATACCTCCAAGGCTGCCCACCAAATGATAGCATACAGTATGGGCTGCAATCCCAGCTTGCAGTGCACACTGTAATAGTCATGCACAAATATGTTAATGAAGTCATTCATTCACATATTTGTGAATGACTATTACAGTATGCACTGCAAGACCATTGGTCCACACACACTGTGGACTAATGGGATTGCAGCCCTTATTATACACTGTCATTCGGCAGGCAGCCAAAGAGGTATGCAGGTGGGTATGCTGCTGCCCGCCAAATGACAGGGAGCTGGGTGGCTGGGGGTCCTGTGTGTGGAGGGTGCCACTGAACTATCAGGGAAGTATTTTGATCTTATGATCGCAATCAGGGTGACGGAGGTGGGGGGTACCACTAGTCTATCAGTGAATGATATTGATGAATACTCAGCGATCAGGGCTATGGCTGGGGAGGGGGGTACCACTAGCCTACCAGGGCACATTTTTGGGGTCATAACAGGTGATCAGAGTTATAGGCAGGGTGGGGGAGTTCCACTGGACCACCAGGGAAGGGATTGAAACATCTTTATGGTGATCGGTATTACAGGAGGGGAAGGGGGTATCACTAGACTACCAGGGACATTATAGGGTGTTTGTGCACAGTGTACTGGGAGGGGCACCCACGGCAGGCAGCTGCTGTGATGCACCTTGCATTAAGGCAGCTCGCCTCAAGGGTGGCTACCATTTGAGTCTTATTTTCAGGCTCAGCTTTGTGCATCGGTCATGTGGTGCATCTTAGGGTTGTACAGGCATATGCACTGCACATCCCAGGCTGACTATCAGGATGTACCGTGATATGCATGGGTACACTCCTGGGGATGCACTACATACATTACCTTTGGTCTTCAGTGCATGGGGAATTGCACTATGCACCCCTTTGAATATTGCCCCTGGGCACATTTCTGGGTTGCACCAGGCACTGACCCTTTGAATATCTAGCCCATTAGTGCTAAACAGTGGATACTGCACTAACCAATCATCCCTAATCTGCAACATAAGTAAAAAAAAAATATTCACTCCATGTTCAAAAAAGCCTTAGTGAAACTGCTGTTTATTGGGAAGAACTCAAGAGCGTCCAATGCCCATTTGTAAGGGGAACCTGAATGCAACACAAACAACTTCTGCAGACAACATCTTCAAACACAGTAAAATAAATGAACAAGTACAACTATATCAAGTATGGCAGTTTCACACAGATGCAGTTATGTAATAAAATTTAAGTCTGGTTTTGAACATACAATAAGAAGTAATACAGAGACAGGATGAAGGGAGGGAATTCCAGATTAATCCATTGTGTCAGGAGGAGCCCTGGGCCTTTCTTCTTGTCATTACTCACATCTATTTGTTTCGAGACAGCACAGTAAAACAAATTGTTCCATTTATATCGGGATTGTTTTACCTTGTTTTCCTCTTTACACTAATGACTTAATGCTGTGGCAGTTCTGCAGCTGTACTTCAGTGTAGGCATCGAGGGATTGGGATAGGTTTATCTGTGGTTATTCTGATACGGCAGAGCCAGTCCTGGATGATAGAACTGTTACACTGTTCTGAATACCTATGCCAATTGAGGAGGCAGCTTGTGGTTTATTGGCACACTGTTTCTCTATTAAGATTACCTCATCTTTCACCGTCCCACTTGAGCAGTTAATTTACTCAGAGTCCACCACTCAAAACAGAAAAGCTCAGAGCCTCATAGGGAATCTGTACAGCCTTCTGCAGTGGAGAATGAAGTTTTTTTTTTATTAACAGTGAATTTTTATTACTAATTTTAGCCATTAAAAACAATAATACTCTTATTCTCAGAAAGAAGCAAATTAGTGCACTAAGTAGAAGGATATTTACTTTAGCTACAGATCCAGCTTTTATGCTCTGAAAATCTTTTCTGTCAGTACCTCCTCATCACAGTCTGAGATGTAACAGTGCCAGTTCTCAGAGGGGTGGGAGGAAGGGGAATGACCACTAGGGACATTTCCCAGTACTAGGCAGGTTTGAGGCAGCATGGATGTGCCATAAGTCCTTTATATGCTGATAGTTTTATGTTTCTAGTGCTCATATCAGGAGACACGGGGCACTTTATAGTAACCAAAAAAACTGGTCAAAGCACAAATAAAACAAATGTGCACTAAGAAAGGCCGTACGTTTTGACCTTAGTACCCCCTTTAAAAAATCGATACAATCATCATTCTTTCTTTATCTCCAAGTTAAGGGGTTACACTGGACAGCTGCAGTGCATAGGTGGCCCACCTATGCACTGCAGCTGTCTGGAGTGACCTTCTTTTAGAAATGGCTAAACTGTGATTCAGAGACAAGGGTCACAACCTGAATGCCTATAGGAATGGAGCAGCCGGAGTGTGCTGCGTGGCTGGACATCAAAAATAAGAGTGGAGCCCTGCTTTACATGATGTAGTGTATCCTCAAAGTGGGAGGGGATGCCATCTCCCCTTCACAAGGCAGGCGATGGGCAGCAGCAGGCAAAGTTAGCTATTGAGCCATATTTGCGCTCCAGCCATCGGTAGGGTGACAGACAGATTTGAGATCCCATCACCCGCAATGAAACATGTAAATTTGGGAGTTGGGGGTGCAGATCCATTATGGTAGCACCCCCAAATAACATAGTTTGCATACACTTATGCACCTCTCTGTACCATGTAAAGTTATTCCAGAATTCTAGCACAGCAGTGCCGCACCCCTCTCCCTACTCCCAAAAGATCCAGCATGAAGCAAGGCTGGATATGCACTCTGGTAATGGCACATGCAGGGGAGGAGGCATCTGTGAATGTCTCCAATGTCAATTATTTGATTCTCTGTTACTGAAGACCTCACGCAACCTATAAGAGGGCATGTAGGCTTTCAGAATTGGGGTCTGGGAATCCCAGGAAGCTGCAACATGAACTGCTGAGTAATATTGTCAGGTCTCTTGACTTACTCACTCATTAGCCCTGCTGCTTGACCTACTGAAATATTTAAGATGTCAATCTAGCTGCAGTGTCTTATCTAATGGAAAGTTTATGTAAAGATGATTACTATGGGATGTGGATGGACTGCCTGCCACAAAATCAACAGTCTAGCCTTTTATAAAAAAAAATAGCAGGACTCTGTTGTACTTTATCTGCTTGAACCGCCAAAGTATGAAATCAACAACATGGATTCAGATTGCTACTTCAGGGTATATTATGATAGATTTTGTAACCTTACCTGCTATCAAACATATTGTCATGAGCTAGTTTCAGCTAAAGCCCAGGGTCCTGTAGACTTTCCTCTATTTCAGGGGAAGGATGCACAGTAACAGTCAGCTTGAATGGAGAGGGGTGGTACAGTGTACACTGCTTATAATGGACACATCGGTGTTAAGCGGCTGTGTCCATTATAATGAGTGTCCAAATTTGCCAACTATGTATTTTATTTTTTTTGTGAGTGCTCAGTAGTGCTCAGTTAAGACTGTAAGGACTGTACGAGGCGATTTGTGCTTGATGTGGGTAGTGGAGGTGACGTGGATGGGTTTGGGTGTGTGTAGGGGAGGTATGTTTGTGCCACACAGTTTACTCTGTACTGTAAAATGAGAGGGAGATTTACACTAGATACAACTTAGTCAGGGATTGAGAAGAAAATGCCAGGATTTCACAGTAGTCTAGGGGTTACACCAAACTGTTCATACAAAACAGGCACTGAATATTGGGCCTAAAGGGTCAAGTATTCAACGGTGGCTCACTGTGCATGCAAACATGGATTGGTTATGCAGTATGAACAAGATATGTTGTAAGCTTTTTTTGTTATTCGCCAGTAAAAAGTCAGAGGTTTTAAAATGGCAGTAAAATAGGCATTAAATGTTTTCTCACTTTGAGCAGGTACAGACCAGTGTGGGCAACCTGATGGCTATTGGCCAAATGGATAGAAAATGCCTAACACACTCTGATTTTAAATAAATCTCCAATCACATTCCTTTTTCTTTTCTCAGTCAAGCTTTTCTCTCCATTTCTTTGATCCAGACTACCCTCCTTGATAGCACCCCAAAGACATAGAAACATAGAATTTAACGGCAGATAAGGACCCATCACCTACCTTCTCCTGGACTTACTCCTGCCTAACACTTGCCAAGGACCACTATGGGGATGCATGAGCCTGTGGGGTACCAGTGTTACCCTGCAGATTGTTTTATTTTTCCTCCATTTTCCCTTGAGATGTCGGACATGCAGTGATGCACATGCACATAAATGAATGCAACATGCTGGCGTCTGGCAGAGCCCCTCCCCATCTGGTGGCCCAGGCTGCAGTACCTCTGCCCCCCCCCGAAGGAGGAGAAAGTTTCATAGGACACACAGTCCTCCTTCCCCAGCTGGTCCCTAGTGACCCAAGTTTGCTCCCAAACATGGGTCACTGGTATCATAAGTGGTAATGCTACAGCTGTACTCATGAGACAGCTGCTCCAATCACATTCTGATTAGGGTGGATTCTTTTAGCAACAGGCTGTCCTTCAAATTGTGGGTGCAGATTATTAGACAAAAGCTTGGCCCTCTCTCTACAAACAGCCCCTATTGTAGAAGATTCAGCAAGGAAAGACCCTGGCACTGCCTGTTCAAATGGGTGCAGGCTCCATAAAAAAACAAAAACAAGGAGCACAAGAAAAGCCCGCACAACTGGGCTGAGTGATGATGCAAAAATGTATTATGCAAACATAGCAAATGTACAAAATAAAACAAGGACCAGCGACACTAACCAAACAAGCACTTAACTACCCAACCTGCCACTGTCTCCCCGGTTTACTTATGCTAATGCAACAACATTGTTGTCGACATTCGGCATAGAGACATCCCGATGTTGACACGCAAAATTTTGCCTGTCAGACATCAGTCTAGTTTTCTATCGGAGGCTGTACCCCCGCCTCCTTCTGAAGATTATTAATGCCAGTAGGCGTTAATGTGAAGGGTACAAAAAGTTAGCAAAGGAGCAAAGACCCCGTAATCGGTCTCCACAGCGACATTTTCAAAACGTAAGAAAATGTCACTGTGAGGGAGTTTGCCATGGGGTTTCACCCTTCCATCAGCATACCCCTCTCCACCCCAACTCCTCTTGCCACATCTCCTTCCCACACCCTCATCAACCTCCATCCACACCACTCCACCCTTCGCCACCTCCTTGCTTCCATGTCTTACCTTCTCCCGTCACACCCACCCCTTAAACAGACTAAGTCAACGCTGAATGTGTCTCTTCTGCTTGAAACAGTGCTATAATAATGTGCAAATGCTGCTCACTTTGTTTGACTCTCTGTGCACCAGTTTATCTGAGGTTCTCTTGCATTTTTCAAACCAGACAAGGTCAGTTTAGACTGATTTTATTTCCGCTTATCATATTCAGCAAAATATGCCTATTCCTCTGTAAGGACAAATGTTTCAATTCTCTTATTTGTATTGTTTGTCCGATTGATGTAGTTATGACATGGAACCTTTGTAAATGAGCTTTCAGCTCAAAGGTATAACAATTCAAGAAATAAATCAATGTCAATCAATTCTTTATTGTTAGGTGTGCATGTCAATAGCTCCTCATCAACTTTATATGGGGAGAGAAAAGGGCCCAACCAGTACACACTTTTCTTTAAATGCCACGTGCATCTCATTGTGTTAATTGGTTACATTTTCAACGCTTCTTCGAGCAAAAATACCCTCCATATTTTCTGCTAGATTATTATGCCTAACATTCAGAATGTTACTTGGAAATCTTTCAGATTTGTATTGCAAAAACTATTTCCTAAGACTGTTATCATTAAGCACTGCTAGGTAGGGTTTAAAACCAAAAGGATAATTATATTTAGCAAACCACCTTGAATATGATGATTTTTTTGATATTTTCTAAGTCCCCTTGGAACCAATGGTTTTCAGTTTTCTTAGAAATATATTTTTTTATACTTTTGACTTAATGCAATACTTTTATCCACATATGATTTAAGAGTTAGAAGATTGTATTTGCTCAGAAGACAGACAAGTGAGGAAACCAGAATTTGTCTTTATAACCCAGTGCCAACCATCTATTTTTTTCACAAGGCACTGAGCAGATAATCTGGACTACGCAAATTCATTAGTATGATCCAGAAGTGTAGCCTCCTATGATTTATTAGAGCTTTAATATTTATTAATCCCACTTACGCTCTAATATGTGATGCGGAACATGAAGGTCCTAATACAAGTGTTTTCCTAAGAAGTCTGAACACTGGCACATTTAATGTATCTACAGCTGAACTGTCACAAATTTCAGCCCCATAAAGAAGCCGTGTTTGAATTTGACTTTTAAGGTCTGAATTAAAGGTTGCATTTACAGCCCCCCAAATCTATAGATAAATCTTTTCAATGCCTGAATTGTTCTGTTTAATTTAGCTAGAGCAGCCTCTAAGTGGCTTATCAAAAGACAATTAGAGCTAAATAAATAAAATACTCCCCTTCTGTATTCAACGCACTGGACATGTTCCTTGGTGGTGGTGGTGGGGGGGGCATTCAGATAAATTCTTTAGAAGCCATCAAAAAAGAATATGATACACCCACAGGTTGTCCTTTAATGTGCACCTACTTCTTTAAAAAAAAAACAAAATGCCACTGGATCTGCAGCAAGCAGATCTTACCTCCAGGGAAGACAGACACTGTCATTAAAAAAAAATATTTCAATGTGTTGTTCAAGGAGAGAAGGATCGTATTTTGGCACAAGGGAACCAGCAGCCCAGTCCCTTCCAGTTTCCTATCACCCTAATATGTTTACATTCTGTGATGTAAAAATGTGGTGCTCTCTCCACTGAAGTGAATATAGAAGCATGGAAACACATAAACATAGAATCCGATGGCAGATAAGGACCACTTGGCCCACCCAGTCTGCCCATTTTACCTACCTACTGTAATTCGTAGACCCTACTTGATCTCTGACTTAGCCTCCCTTCCCTAATGACTAAGGTTCCTTTATGCCTATCCTATGTGTTCTTGAATCCCACTACAGCTTTTGCCCCCACCACCTCCATTGGAAGGCTATTCCAGGCATCCACTACTCTCTCTGTGAAGAAATACTTCTTTACATGTCCTCTGAGTTTACCCACTCCAGCTTCATAGCATGTCACATGGTTCTTAAGCATCTTTTTTTCTGAAAAATGCTTCCCTCTTGTACCTTAGTTGTACCCATGAGGTATTTGAAAGTCTCTATCATATATCCCCTTTCTGTTCTTTCCTCCTGGGTGTACATATTGGGGTCCTTAGGTCTCTCCTCATATAGTCCCTGTTGCAGACGGTTCACCCTCGCTGATGGGCAAACAAAGAATGCACGGTAAATAAGAGCACAGATGGCCAACCCAGTGGTATAGAGGACTGAGGCACTGGATGCCTTACATCTCACCACACCAGTGACCCATGTTTGGAAACAAGCAAGGCCTGGGGGATAGGGCCTGGTGAGGAATGAGCAGCAGCTGGCAGCTCTCTTCTCCTGGATAGGGAGGTCGTCTCTCCCAGCCTTTAACCGCCACCATGTGGAGGTGTGATGGTGGTGCAGGCAGGGCATGGAGATGGGCCCTAAGCCAGGGGTGGGTGGAGTGGAGTCGGTCCAGGCAAAGGTGTGCATGCACGCCTCCACGCACTTGTCGACCTTGTCTTGGGGCTTCAGGGAACAAGGGAAGAAAACGTGGAAAAAAAAATTGGGGGCCGCAGCTGGATGAAGCCTCCTGCATTGGCTCCAGTGATTCTGTTGGGCAGTAGAGAAGGTGCCCAAATGACCACAGAAGTCTGGTGTCGGATGGCCGACACAAGGTGCTGCTCTCTGTGGAGGATAAATGCTGTATGGAAAACAAATAGGAGTTCAGGCAAAAGGTGACACAAAGGAAGCAGCATGCAAATGGATGCCCAGATGGCACACAGTGTCTGCATGATTTTCTGTTAGGGGGCTATGCCACCTGCACCCCCCACTGGATATATGTATGCGTATATATATATATATATATATATATATATATATATATATAAAATCACACATGGTCTATGTCTTCTGTTAGCACCCTTTGCAAACTGTGTGAGAGGCCTTTCAGCACCATGCAATTCTGCTTAAAGTTGGACCAGCATAACATTCTGTGGTGATTTGCATATGTAGCCCATGATGCTTTGCATTGTGGGGGTATGTGTGATTTTGTATTTTCTCAAAACTTGGCTTCCCAGCCAAATGCCCTTTGGGGTAACCCTTGCCTCGGTGTTTGTGCACAGAGGTTCTTTGTCTTTTAAATAGTTTTTTATTTTAATGGGTTCACCACAATATATCCCAGGCACACTGCCTTAGGGTAGCGGTCCATTCCACTGGGGTGTCAAACAGACGAGGCATACTGATGAGTCCTGGTAGGACGAAACACGTGTCTAAGTCTTCTGTTAGCACCCTTTGCAAACTGTGTGAGAGGCCTTTCAGCACCATGCAATTCTGCTTAAGTTGGACCAGCATAACATTCTGTGGTGATTTGCATATGCAGCCCATGATGCTTTGCATTGTGGGGGCATGTGATTTTGTTATTTTCGAAACTTGGCTTCCCAGCCTAATGCCCTTTAGGGTAACCCTTGCCTCGGTGTTTGTGCACAGAGGTTCTTTGTCATATCTCAAAGAATAGCAAAATCGATTTATGCATATACCACAGTGATAAAGGGAGCAGCTGAGTTTCTCGTCTTCATGCACAGTGCACGTTGTTGTTGGCCCCAACCTCACCCCATCAGATGTGTGAAGAAGCAGAGGTATAGGAGAATGGGGTGAGAGTTAGATCGACAACCCCAACGTACACCAATGCCGGTTGGGATGTGGACGGGGTCAAAGGGGGCTTTCAACCCTACACCAAATTTCTCGCTTTGTCACTGTGGAACAGCCCTAACTAATGCATTAAATGGAGTTTTTGCCCCTAATTTCTTCTTTTTGAGAATGATAATGAGAAATAGTGAATATAATGTGGTGGCAGGAGCACAGGGCCCTCCCACCACGTGATGTCTTGTCACATAGTAACACAGTGCCCGCAAACGCAAATGGTAATACGCATGGTGAAGCAAAGCAAAACAGAAAGATATACAGTACTGTAGACACAAATGGTTAAAATAACGCAAACGCAAGCGCAAATGAAAACGCAAAGGGTAATGCACATGGTGCCTTAGACGGGAATGGTAAGTGGAACAGGTATGGAACCACAAGCGGAAGTGGTAAGGGTAACGGTAATGTAAGTGCACAGGCTGGTTTTCCCCAAAAGCTGCATAGAGAAAGACAGTGAGTACAAAGAATGTATGCATAATAATGGGTCTCGGAGCAGAAAATGAGGAGTTGGAATACTAAATTGCTTATATCTCAGGAACCGTACAATGTAGAAAAAAAATTTAAATAAGTCATATGATGTATGACTTTCCTGGCTAGTTTTGTACTTAGTCCCCGAAAAGTCCGTATCTCGCACCGTTTCCAAGATACGGGCCCTGAAAGGTGCGGCGGATGCCATAATGTTATCCTATGGGAAAAAAAGAGAAGTTCAGAGTGCGATAACTTTGGCTCCCTGTATTATTTTTTCACCAAACCACTGAAAGGCACACCTGTGGGAAGTTGGCTTTCTTCCCTCCAAATTTCAGTCCAAAGACCAAACCATTATTTTGCAGCAGGGTGGCAAAGGATTCCTGTAATGTGGCGGACACCGTAATGTTATCGTATAGGAAAAAGCATCAACTTTGGAGTGCCGTAACTTTGTCGCCCTGTAAAATTTTTTCACCAGCACAGTGAAAGGCACGCCTGGTGAGATGTTGGCCAGATCCTCCAAATTTCAGCCCAAAAGACCAAACTGTTCTTTTGCACCAGGGTGGCAAAGAATTGCTGTCATTTTGCCATAGCCTGGAAAAGTAGTGTCGCAATTTGCCAAAGCTTTCGTAAAAATTTGAGACACTTTCATGAGTGCGACACTACTTTGTGAAAGTACTTTTTCCAGAAACTTGAAAAACATATTTCTAGGGTGTTTAACCTCAAAACAAAGACATGCCTAGCATCCTCAGGGTCTGACTAGCTAAACACAAAAAGAATTGTGTTGCTAGAGGGTCCCAAATTTAAATGCCAAGCATTTTTCTGATCACCAACTGAAAAAAATGGTGGATTTGCGAAAGTAAAAGGGCCATTTGCGAAAGTAAAAACTGCATTTGTGAAAGTGTTGAACTTTTTGTTAACTTTTCCCATTGACTTATAATGGGAAACTGTTTTTTGAATAACTTTTGAACCATTTAATATTTTTTCACGAAATCTTCAAAAGGCACATTGGGGATGCTGGCCACATGCTCACTAAAGATTTTGGACCGGTCGCGCAAACTGTGCGACCTGTAGAGACGACCAAAGAATTGCAAAAAAGCATAAATGCATGCTCAGATAATGCTTAATAACTCCCAGCCATATATCTGAACCGCACGAAAGTTGGCAGATCCCAAGAAGAATGGTTCCTGATCGTATATTCCAAATTTCAGGCATATCTGTTGAACAGTTGCAAAGTTATTAAGGTGCAAAATTTTAGGTTTAACATGTAAATGGCTCCTCAACCCTAACTATGGTAGCACTACTGTGCTACCATTATATATATATATATATATATATATGTATGTATATATGTATGTATCTAGTGGGGGGGTGCAGGTGGCATATATATAATCACCTCCCCCAGCCATGTATTGTGCAGGTGGCACGCACAGCATACCATGCACTAAAGTCCCAAACGGCCACATCAGTCATGCACTGTTGCAGGCACCCACATTACGGCACCCTGTTTATTCCCCCCTCCGCAATGGTATATGAGTGCAGAGTCTGCACAATTTTTGTTGCCCTCCCCTGGGCTGCCTCTACTCTGTCTATGTCCTTCCGGAGAAGTGGTCTCCAGAAGTGGACACTGTACTCCATGTGAAGTCTCACCAATGATTTATACAGTGGTATCACCACCTCCCTCTTTCTGCTGGTGATACCCCTCCCTATGCACCCTAGCAGCCCACTGGCTCTCCCCACTGCCTCGTCACACTGTTTGGCCACCTTTAGATCATTAGATATGATTACCCCCCTAGTCTTTTTAATTTTGTGTTAAACATCAGTACCACTCCCCCGTCTTGTACACCTCCCCTGGGTTTCTAAGCCCTACATGCATGATTTCACACTTCTTCACATTGAAACTTACTTACCACATTCTTGACCAGTCCTCAAGCTTTCCTAGATCCCTATTCATTTTTCCACCCCACTGAGTGTCTACTCTATTGCAGATTCTAGTGTCATCTGCAAAGGCACACCTTCCCTTCCAGTCCCTCTGCAATATCACTAATAAATACATTAAAGAGGATAGGTCCCAGTGCTGATCCTTGTTGCACTGCACTGGTCACCCTCTATTCCTTAGAGTGAACTCCATTTACCACCACCCTCTGTCGCCTATCCCCCAACCAATTTCTTACCCAGTTTACCACTTTTGGACCCACTCCCAGGCTGTCCAGCTTGTTTACTAGCCTTCTATGTCTTATGGTGTTAAAGGCCTTACTGACATCTAGGTAGGCCACATCCACTGCTCCTCCCTGATCTACTTCCCTAGACACCACGTCAAAGCAATCTATCAGATTTGTTTGACATGACCTCCCCCTGGTGAATCCACGCTGCCTTAGATCCTGTAAGTTGCTTATATCATGATATTCTACAGTCCTTTCCTTTCCTTCAGAAATGGTTCCATTAATTACCCCATCACTGAGGTCAGGCTGACTGGTCTGTAATTTCCAACTTCCTCACTGCTACCACTTTTGCGAAGTGAAACTACATCTGTTCTCCTCCAGTCCTCTGGAACCACTCCCATCTTCAGTGAGTGGTTGAACAGGGCTGTCAGAGGTGTAGTCAGCACCTCTCTGAGCTCCTTCAATATCCTTGGATATAGCCCATTTAGCTCCATTGCCTTGTCCACTTTCAGATTTACAGGGTCCTTCAGGAATCTCTCCTCTGTAAATGGATGCATGCCCCCTTACCTTTCTTCAATCTCCTGTCACTTAAAGATCAAATGCACGTATTTCATAAAAGCTTGATTTCTTTTTTGTTAGCAGGAGAGACCCACTAAACTGAAAGCTTGTTTACAGGTGCAACCTGGGAGCACAAGGAAGTTAAGTGACTTGCTCAGGGTCACACAGTATGCAAATGGAGCTGTGGGATTCAAGCCCAGGTCTCCAGGTATGCAGCTCAGAGCCTTAAACCACTGCGCTATACTGTCTCCCTCATCCCTGTGTCATGATTAGTGTTTCCTGAAAATATGATGCTGTTTGGTTTTGTGGTTTCTTTAAATCAGCATCTCTTAATGTGCTCTGCAGTAACTGAAAACAGTGAAGAAACAGTGAAGATGTTTCTGTCCCTGTCAGTGAGCAATGACATCATACTGTCCAGTCTGCTGCTTCACCAATTAAGCCCATGATTGACTGAATACGCTGTTGCAGTTCCTAGTTAAAGCAGTCTGTAGAGCTAATTATTTTCACTCAAAGTTTATTACTAACCCAGCTGGTTTGTGTTTAGAGAGGTTAGCTTAAAATCATTTAGTTCTCATAAAAAGTTGATCATTTGGGGTTCAGTGATTAACTGAAGTGGTATGAATGAATGTCTGTGAGAAATTACCTTGTCTGTATCACAGATGTCAGTTCTCTGTCATCAAAACTATGCATTCTCACCAACTGGGTGGCACTGAAGGTTGAGCGCTGGGCGCCACCTTGTGCCATGCCAGTGACTCAGGTTCAGGAATGGACAGGGGTTGCTGAGGGTCAGTAGGGAAGGGAGAGGAATGAGCATCCAGAGGACTGGTCTCCTCTTCCTGGGGTGAGATTCAGGGATGCCGGTGTCCTGGCAGTTTCCGATGGAAATCAGAAACACTACAGGTTCACCGGTCGACATAAGGGGTGGAGTGCAGCAGACACCAGCAGGGCAGCCATGCACAGGCATCATTGCATGCCACAATCCTGGGTGAAAAACAAGTAAAAACCCCCAACCTCAAGGATAGGTGAAGGCACCTCTGCCCTGAACCACACTCCCAATACCAGGCGCTCTCCTCTCCACGCC
This sequence comes from Neoceratodus forsteri, assembly GCA_016271365.2. Taxonomy (NCBI): domain Eukaryota; kingdom Metazoa; phylum Chordata; order Ceratodontiformes; family Ceratodontidae; genus Neoceratodus; species Neoceratodus forsteri. The sequence goes on along the minus strand of CM057455.1, from coordinate 756,267,485 downwards.
CCCACTCGCTCAGCCAGCACTCTACACTATAGATAGAGCGTGCTGGACACATAGAGTGGCCCCTCCCCAGGGGGGGTTCAGATCCGGGGGCTATGTTGAGATGAGTGAGGAAGAGGCTGAAGAGTCTCAGGTGGGAGGTAGAGATCGATGGCTAGAGGATGCCAGAGAGAGTTCCCCGAGGAGGGTGAAGAAACAGAATTTGAAAAAACAAACAAATTATGCATTCTATTCTGGCTATATAACATAGGGTTGTTTAATGGATATAAAATAAATCTACATCCCATTAGTTCATAGAAGCAGTGTGTCTTTGATGCAGCCTCAATAAATATGTTCATGTGGTAATGTTGTTTACATGTCAGATTGACAAATCTGTGACTGCCACACTCTGTTATTTCAGGAACATGTTCTGTGGGAACTCATAAAATTCAGTTCTTTGAGGGTTTCTGTGTGAAAATACATCATGTATGTGTATAACTAGAAATGCTATTTGGCATCCTGATGCCCATGTCTCCTGCCCGATAGTTGAGGCAGCAGCTCTGTGCTTCCCCCTTTCCCCTACCCCAAAAGGCCCCTGTCTCCTGCCCTCATATGAGGCTGCTGCATCCTGCTTCCCACTGTCTTCTCCACACAGTCAGGGCTGCTGTACCCTGCTGTCTCCTGCACATACAGTTTAGGCTGCAGCACCCTGCTACCGTCTGTCCCCCACCCTAACACAAGATGAAAGTATTTTTTGTATCTTTCTGTTGGGTAGTTTGGGGCATTGACCAAAGGATCTGATTCTAGCGGCAGGGAGCAGCATGGTGCAACAACTCTAACTGTGGGGCAAGAGGCTCTATGGTGCAGCAGCCACAGTGGTGTCAGAGGATAGAGGACAGCATGGTGCAGAAACCTTGATTGGGTGCAGGATACAGTGGGGAATCAGGGTACAGCAACCCTGACTGTGTGATGGGGTGCACATGGTGCAGCAGCCCTGCCCATTTGGGGCAATGGAAGTGCCTGGGGTAGCATGGTGCAGCAGCCCAAACTGTGAAGGCAGTGGTCCTGGGACTCTAGGGCTTAGCAGAGCACAGCAGCCCTGTCCGTGGAGAAAGGAAAAAGGGGCAACAGTGTGCATTGACCCTAACTGTGGGAGTAGGGGACAGAGGGAAGTGGGGTGCAGTAACCTCAACTGACAGGCAGGAGACAGGGGCATCAGGATGCCATATAGTATTTCTAGTTATACACATACATGATGTATTTTCACACAGAACTCCACGAAGAACTCAATTTTATGAGTTTATACAGTACATGTTCCTGAAATAGCAGTGTTGCAGACACATGTTTGTCAATCTGACATAAAAACAAAATTGTTCTCACATGAACCTATTTATTGAGGCTACATCAAAGACACACTCCTTCTATGAATTAATGGAATGCAGATTTATTTTATATCCATTAAACTCTGTGTTATATAGCCAGAATAGAATGCAGAGTTTTGATGACAAAGAACTGACATCTGTGATACAGACAAGGTAATTTCACAAAGACATTCATTCATGCCACTAAAATTCAGCACTGCACCCCAAATGATCAACTTTTATGAGAACAGAAAGATAGATTTTAAGCATATCTCTAAACACAAGTCAAATGGGTTAGTAAAAACTCTGAGTGAAAACCATTACCTCTACAGACTGCTCTAACTAGGAACTGCAATAGCTTATTCAGTCAATCAGGGGCTTAATTGGTGAAGCAGCAGGTTGGACAGGTATGATGTCATTGCTCACTGACATGGACAGAAACATCTTCACTGTTTCTTCACTGTTTCAGTTACTGCAGAGCACATAAACAGATGCTGATTTAAAGAAACCACAAAACCAAGCCACATGCTATTTTTAGGAAACACTAATCATGACACAGGGACATGTATTCAAGTGAATTCAAGCTTTTATGAACTAGATGTGCACTTGATCTTTAACTGTGGTCCCTCGCCTTCCCTTCCTCTGTGAACACTGAACAAAAATATTTGTTCAGGATGCCTGCTTTTTCTTGATCCCCCTCCACACATTCCTTCTCTTCCCTGTTTAGCCTTACAATCCCTCCCCTGTTTTTTCTCCTTTCACTTCCATATCTGAAAAATATCTTATCCACTTTCTTTACTGTCTGTGTTATTTTCTCCTCTGTTTGTTCCTTTGTGCTCCTGACTGCTTTTCCTGCCTCCCTCTGCATCTTGTGATACACCTCCCTATCCTCCACCCTCTTGTGTCTCCTTATACATCCTGAATGCAAACATATTTGACCTTACCTTCCCAACCACCTCTTTTGAAAACCATAGCCATCTCTTTTTCCTCTTGCTTTTGCTTACTTGCCTGACACAGAACTTTTTTGCCTTCCCTATGGCCCCTTTTAGTGTTACCCACTGTTTCTCCACTCCATCCATGTCTTCCTCCCACCACCACCAGGGCATCCCTGAGGCATTCCCCCAAATTTGTAAAGTCGGCCCTCCTAAAATCCAAGACCCTTGCCTTAGTGTGGTTTGATTCCGGCTCAGTAGTTATATTATACCACACTCTACTGTGATCACTGGAACCCCGGTTGTCACCCACCTCAATGTCTTCAATACTGTCCCCATTGGTGAGTACCAGGTCTAACACTGCTACTCACAAGTGGGCCTCCTCACCGGTTGCCTGAGGAATGACCCAGCAGGTAGTCCAGGATGTCCCTGCTCCAGCTGAAGCTGCAGCTGCAGCTGAGATGCTCCAATACACATCCGGCAGATATTGAAGTCCCCACCAGCAGCCCCCCCAGTTGCCATCTTTTGGATGTCTTCTACCAGTACCTTATCCATCCCCCCATGCTGGAGGTCTGTAGATTATGCCAGTGTGAACAGTGGTTCTGTTTCCTGTCTCTAGGGTAACCCACAGTGCCTCCGCTCCTCCCTGTATTCCCTGTGTCTCTGTAGATTTTATGCTATCGCTTGCATAAGGAACCATTCCTTCCAATTTCTTACCCTCCCTGTTCTTTCTGAACAGAGTATAGCCTGGTATGGCTACATCCCAGTAATGGATCTCATTGCAGCATGACTTGGTGATGGCAACAATGTCCAGGTCAGCCTCTGCCATAATGGCCACAAGGTCCTGGATTTTATTTTCCAGACCTCTAGCACATGTGCACATGGCCTTCCAAATTCTTCTGTCACCCTTCTTGTCAGTCCCCCTTTTTCCCTTTTGCCTACTGTCCTTATCCCTTCTGCATTCATTCCCACCCCATCTCATTTGTAACATATGCACATCTTTTAACATTACTTTTGTTTATATTATGTAATTTTTCTAAAAATTCAAAGCCCACAATCAACTAATAAAGGCTTTATTAGGTGGGCACTGTTTTTGACTTTCAGCAAAGTGGCCTCTAAAATGTAACAAATTGGAAGTTAAACAACTCTTCCTGGCCAGCCCACTGGAGCAGCAATAGTGTAACTGCCTGTGACGCAGATAACCCAAGTTTGGTAGTTAGATCTGGAGTCGGAGGGCTGGCCAAGGGGAGGAGTAGCATTCGAGGACTGCTCTCCTTCTCTGAGGGTGGGGAGACATGGATCCTGGTGCTCCTATGACACCTGTTGGAGACCAGGAGTTGAGCACACTGATCAATCGAGACATACTGCAGGTGTGGCAGCTGTCGAAGCACGTCAGACAGGAGTGTGTGACATATGTCATGACAGCATTGCATGTCCGCAGCAAGGGGGCAAGGAAACAGAAAAATGGCACTGACCTGTAGGACAACACTGTTCTCCTACAGGCCCAACACTTGGCTATCCAGGCACAGATATGTGTGAACTGGATGCTGTCTCTGGTGGGGTTTGGGGGACCCTGCCCTCGCCACCAGGGGTAAGTCCTGGGGGAACAGCCTAATAAGTAAAGTCTTGGAGGATGTCATGGTGACAGGGCTGGGAAGACTGGAGGATGGGGCCAGTCAGTGCAGAGCAGATAAACAAATAAAAAGACACTTCCATTCACTTCAATGGAGAGCACTCTAGACTCTGACATCATGGAACACTGATGCATGAGATGCAGCTGACTGATCAGGAATTAGACCTCCCCATAGTCCTGTCACCAACCTTCTCATGGACTTACCAGTTGTCCACCACTTGCCCAAGAGTACACATGCCTGTGTGTCTGTGTATGTGGGGGGTGGGATAGGCTTGGGATATTTTCCTTTAGTTTTCTCCTAAGATGACTGCACACAATGACAAGCACACATGCGTGTGGTGCCACACATACGAGCCAGTGTCTGACAGCAACCCATAGCCTTCTAGAGTGCTAGCATGTGCTACCAGTTGGTCTCCATCTTGTGGCAGTCTTGCAGCAAAATGTAAAGTCTCCCACCCAGAAGGAGGACATTGTCCCTGGGACATTCAATCCTCACTCCCCTACAAGCCCCAATGACCAGTGCTTGTTCACAAAACTGGTTACCAGCACTGGAGGCATCAGCCGTATTGATGCTCAATGGGCTGGCACAAAGTCATTGTCTTATTTGAAATTTTCTTTTTTCCTGACCTCGTTCTGAATACACCAGCATAGAAATGGGCCAGAGGATACAACTGGCCAATCTGAGTCAGGCCTGGGGCACAGTCAACCGATAATGTACATCCCTGGTTTTAACAGCAGTTCCACCTGCCTATGAACTCTAACATCTCTAAGGACTTGAAGCTGCATGAGAAAAATATCTAATAGCTGATTCTTTTATAGAAATATCTATGTGACCCCTAAGAAAACACACATTCCACCACATTCTCTTTCTGACAGAGTACTGACACAGCACTTTTCCCTGATTTCCTTTGAGACTGTCTAGTCTACCTCCACAGCACACACTAAATCATTCTTTTAGTCATAACCACTCAATAACTCACATTTGACCACGTCATGTGTTGTAGTATAGTCCTGAATTTGCAGTAGCTCTTTGTTCCTAATACTTGTTAGTTCTTTCTGTAGCTGCATTGAGGGCACCATTATCCCAGAGAATTATGTTCACAGACGCCCTGTAACCAACTGGGATTATGTAAAGTAGATTTGATTTGGTTTACATATGGCCAGCTGGTATTTTAATACATTTTCAAAAGTCACTGCTAATTAAGATGATAAGCTAGCATATCCCCAAACATCAGAACACCTGGAAGTACCACTAAGTGTATTGTAGGGGCAAAAATAAACAGAGCCCAATATTCAAAGGTTAGCACATGTGGTAACATGGTTAGTGTGCACTGTACCTGGTTTATGTGAGCGATCCTGGTGGCCCATATTAAGAAGCCCCAGGAGCACCCTGCAGCTAGCTGCACCAAAACAACAAAACACCACTGCATCTAGGAAAATGAGGGGTCCTCTCATGCATATCGGCATAGCAATATATTCAAAGCTTTGTGGTGGCAATAAACAGCTCTCCAAGCACTGCTGTTTACTTCCGCTCCAAACTACCTCTTAACTGCATGCTCAGCATGAAGGCAGGGCAGCTATATTGCAGCCACCCACTCCCCTCCTCCCATTTGAGGACTCATAAAGAAACTCTGGTGGCATAGTGGTCCCCCAAGTGTATTCTAATCATCCCTGGTTGTCTACTGTGACCCCACCACCACCTCAATCACTCCTTAGAGCTGCTATTAAATTACACTGATGGTCCTGTGGTTCCCCTCACCTCCAATTGCTCCTCAGATCTCTTATGACATTACCTTGATGGTCCAGTTTGCCCCCCACCTGACCCACCCACTGACATCCTTCCTCCTGGCACACTTCCCTCACCCTGGTGACTGGCACTCCTTCAAGCTTGATACAGCAACTGGCACAGCCCTCCTCTCCCCTCTGGGCTGCCCACTGTGTGAGCTATCAGTGAGTGCGTGTACAGTACAAACAGCTTCCTACTGTATGTGTGCTCACTGATAGCTCATATGGCAGCCAGCCACAGAAATGAGAGGGCTGTGCTGGTCACCATATTGAGCCTGGAGGAGTGCTGCCCAACAATGTGAGGAGGGTGCTAGGAGGTGGGATGTCAGCGGGCGGGCCAGGTGGGGGAGACATACTGGACCACCAGGGTGAGGTAATAACAGCTCTTTGGGGTGAAGGGGGAACCACTGGACCACCAGGATTATTTAATACCAGCTCTGAGAAGCAGTCACAGGTGGGAGGGACCACTGTATCAACAGGATAATTTAATTACAGCTATGAGGAGCAACTGGGTGTAGGGGGGAACTACTGGACCACCAGGGTAATTTTATAGCAATGCTGAGGAGCAATCAGGGGTGGAGAGGGTCACACTAGACCACCTGGGATGCTTAGAATTCTCTCGAAGGAGAGATTACCTCCAAAAACCATACAAACACTACAAACAGGTATCTGCCTCTATCTCTGATATCAAACAAAGAGGCAGAAGACACTGCAGAGCAGGACACTGCAGCACAGGAGCTAGCACAACAAAACTCACCCAAATTAAGAAACAAAACAAAAAAAGCAAAAAAGGAAATCCAAAAAACTTCTGATCATAGGAGACTCCATGATTCGGGGAGTTGATACCCATCTCCAGCCAGGGGTAATGGTCAGATGTCTCCCAGGTACATCAGCATGGAGAGACACTGACCGCATTGCTAAAATTGTTTGCAAAGCAGGAGAAAACATTGATGTCCTAGTACACATAGGGACTGATGATCTCACCAGCCGGTCAGTTGTGGAGACCAAGGAACACCTGACCAGGCTGGGTGACAAACTATCATCCATTTCATCCAGCATCTCCTTCTCTGAGATCCTGCCAGTCTGGGAGAGGGGAGCAGATGGACGGAAGGTCAGAGAAGGGGAGATAGGGGAGCTAAACACATGGCTCAAGGGCTGGTGACAGGAAAAAGGACACAGATTTGTAGGGAACTGGCAACAGTTCTGGGAGCGAAAGTTCTTTAAATTTGATGGACTGCATCTGACTAAGGAGGGGAGTCAGTACATTGGGGCAGAAGTTTGATGTCTTTGCAGAACATTTAAACTAGCAAATGGGGAGAGGTGCAGCACCCCATACGTCGAATGGGAAGAACACCCCTCCCCCCTCAGCTAGTGGTCAAACAGGGATTCAGCATGTTTGCAGTTCATTTGCATCACCAGGTAAGAAAAAAGGTTTGTCTCCCCATACGACACACAGGGATAAAGCCAAACCTCACCCAACAACTAACACACCAAAATCTGGCCAATGGGAAATCATGTACACAAATGCTCACAGCCTGGGAAATAAGATCTCAGACCTGCAGGCAATAATGTCAGAGGCTAAACTGGACATAGTTGCAATTAGCGAGATGTGGTTTACCAGTAACCACACTTGGGAGACTTCAGTACCAGGCTATATATTGTTCAGAAGAGACCGAGGTGCAAAAAGGGGGGGGAGGACTGGCCCTGTATGTCAATGAAAATATCAAGCTACAGAAATTCAGAATACACATAGGGAGCCAGAAGAACTGTGGGTCACCCTGGAAACAGGTAATGGGACAGCCATAAGAACTGGGGTTGTCTACAGGCCCCCAGACCAGGGAGAGGACATAGACACATTACTGTTAGAAGATATACAAAACATGACAGCTAAAGGGGAGGTTCTGATAATGGGAGACTTCAACATGCCGGATACAGATTGGTCAACACCAGCAGGAACATCTGCCAGAACTAGACACATAGTGGATTCCCTGCAGGGGGAGGGCCTCAAACAACTGGTACAGCAACCCACAAAAGACAGGGCTATCCTAGATCTAGTACTGACTAACAAGGAAGAGATCACAGATCTCCAGGTAGAAGGTCACCTGGGGGCCAGTGACCATCACATGGTATGGTTCAATTTGGCTACTACATCTAAATCATCCCATTCCAAGGCAAAAATATGGGACTTCAGAGGAGCTGACTTTGATAAGATGGCCAACAGAGTTAAGCTAGCCCTGGCAAGAAACACAGGTGAAGGGGTACAGGCAAAGTGGGCAAGCATTAAGGATGCAATACTTGAAGCAACATCCCATTGTGTTAGACAGAAAAGGAAGTGCAAAAGAAGAAGAAAACCACTTTGGTTCTCAAATACAGTAGCAGAAAAGGTCAGAGCCAAAAGGCTGGCCTTCAGGAAATATAAGGGAACACAGCGGGATGAAGATAGGGAGACATACCAAACTGCCCTAAGGGAAGCAGGAAGGCAGTAAGGCAGGCAAAGTCCCAAACTGAGGAAAGACTAGCACGAACAGTAAAGAAGGTGACAAGACTTTCTATAGATACATTAGTGAAAGGAGAAAGTCCAAAGGGGTATTGCTAGTTTAATGGAGAAAAGGAGCATGTGAGGAGGAGGACCTTTAAAGGCATCTATCCTAAATAGATACTTTTGCTCAGTATTTACTGAAGAGAAGGTAGGGCAGGCCCACAGCTCAGCATCATGGACACAGGGGGAGGGAGGTGAGCACTACTTCCTTCACAAAAGGGTCCTACAAGAGCTTGCTAAGCTCAGGGTGGATAAGGCAATGGGACCTGATGGCATACATCCCAGGGTACTTAAGGAGCTAAAGGTGGAACTAGCAGAGCCATTAGCAGAACTGTTTAGTGAGTCTCTGAGCACAGGAGTGGTCCGAGAAGACTGGAGAAGGGCTCATGTGATCCCGCTCCACAAGAGTGGTAGAGGGAGGAGGCGGGGAACTACAGACCAGTCAGTCTTACCTCAGTAGTGGGCAAGATTATGGAGGCACTCCTTAAGGAAAGGATAGTGCAACACCTGGAATCCATAGGGCACTGGGATCCAGAACAGCATGGGTTTACAAAAGGAAGGTCCTGTCAAACTAATCTCATAGATTTCTTTGACTGGGTAACTAGAGTGGTGGACCAAGGGGAGCAGTTGATGTCACCTACCTTGACTTCAGCAAAGCTTTGACACTGTTCCACATAGAAGATTGATAAATAAGCTGGGTAGGCTCGGGTGGGTCAGAAGTTGGTCAACTGGGTGGCAAACTGGTTGACGAGCAGAAAGCAGAGTGGTGGTAAATGGTATACAGTCAGAAGAGATGCAAGTCACAAGTGGGTACCTCAGGGATCAGTCCTGGGGCCAGTCCTCTTCAACATCTTCATTAGTGACCTTGCAGATGGACTAGAGGGTAAGGCTTGTCTGTTTGCAGATGACACCAAGATCTGCAACAGAGTAGATGATCCAGATGGGTGGGCAGAATGAAAGAGATCTGGATAAACTAGCAAAATGGTCAGAAGAGTGGCAACTGGGATTTAATGCAAAGAAGTGCAAAATCATGCACATAGGGAAGAGAACCCTGAAGCCACCTATAGGCTGGGAGGGTTGCTAGCAGTCACAAAGGAAGAAAGAGACTTGGCATCATCATCACTGATGACCTGAAATCATCAAGCAGACCTCTAAAGCAGTAGGTAAGGCTAGGGGTGTTAGGGTGTATTAGTAGGGTACCACAAGCCGAAAGAGGGAGGTAATAATCCTCTTTACAAGACACTGGTTAGGCCCCATCTGGAGTACTGTGTGCAGTATTGAGGCCACACCTTCACAAGAACATTACAAATTGAGGCAGTCCAGAGAAGGGCAGCAAAAATGGTGCAGGGACTGCATCAGAAGACATATGAGGACAGATTAACAGAGCTCAATATGTATACCCTTGAGCAAAGGAGGGAGAGAGAGGTGATATGATCAAGGCATTCAAACACCTTAAGGGCATTAACAAGGTGAAAGAGTCTAACATGTTTAAATATAAGAAAAGTAGCAGGACAAGAGGACACAGCATGAGATTAGAGGGGGCCGATTAAGGGGAATGTGAGGAAATTCTTTTCACAGAAAGGGTGGTGGATGCATGGAATGGCTTACCACAAGAAGTGGTGGCTATGAATACAGTGCAGAGCTTCAAACAGGCATGGGATAGGCATAAGGGAGCAATACAAATGACTATGAATATTTAGGCCACTGACAGAGCAAAGGCTGATGGCACATTTATAAGGTGAAAAAGAAATGAGCCGAACTGGATGGGCCTTATGGTCCTTATCTGCCGTCAACTTCTATGTTTCTATGTTTCTATGGAGTGTGAAGTCACAATAGACCACCAGGAATGCTTAGAAAATGCTTGGAGGAGCAATCAGGGGCTCACACTAGACAACCAGGGTTACATTTCATAAGTGGCAGTGATGCTAAGAGGCTGCTGTGCCCATGCAAATTGTTTCATAGTAGGAAATAAATGGACCCCTTAGCTTTGTGCATGCCCTGTGGATTAATTTGCATGTTTGGGCTGATAATAGCCCACAGGGGTTTTGGTGCTATCCTGTTTTGGTGTCACTATTCCCTGTAGCCATACAGCCCAGGTCCATGTCAGGGCAGTGCAATTGCACATAGAGCTGCACCACCATGGCCTGATAGTCCATTAGATAGCACTGTTCGCTATCAAACTGAATATAGCAGCAGCCGCGGTAAGCACAGCTGTAAGCACAGTGCAAACATCTGGGATGCACTTGTGCATTTGTCTGAAAATCCATCCCACAGTGTCCAAAAACATGGTGACAAGGTTTCAAGTACTACCAAATATCCATTAATGAGCAACTATACTGTCTAAAGTTGAAAGTAACTTTAGAAAGTAGTCACCAGCCACTTTTTTAATTTGATGCACAGTACTTTTTTTTCCCTTTGGCTAATTAAAAGATGTTCTACATGAGTACTTACCTTGTAGCTGACATATCCAGTTCTAGTCCCCTTCATACCTCATCATGACTGTGACTAGAGATGCTGCATCATACTTAAACTTTGCTGGCAAAGTTGGTTTGACATTGGGTTACTTTGCATTTAGAGAAACTTCAATGTTTGTGGAATAGCAATAGGGAGAGATGGGGTACATAGTGCTTGGGTAACTTGTAGTACTTTTGTAGCTTTACTCTATTCCACCCTTGAGTAGTAGTAGGTAGGTAGTAATCTGTAGGAAATGGAAGGCCCAGGAGCAAGGGTGAGAAGAGCCGGATAAGGAGAAGGAGGGATGGTGGTGATGAAAAACACTCCCTAAGCAAGGGAGGCGTGTTAAAGGAGGGCTTATGTAGAGGCTGTGGGAGGAGTTATTCCCCACATTGAACCTCAGGCAAGCCCTCCCATTCACGAATTCCTGACAGTTGCACCAACTTTGCCAGTTCGTTTTTTTTAAACAGTTTCAAGAAAGGCTGCCAGTCACCCCCACCCACTGTGCCACCAACAACCATCCCCCTCCCACTACACAGGCCCTTTAATGTTAGTTTCTCCCACCCTGCCACCCTCTGCAGTGAAAAAAAACCACCTCCTCCTCCCTCTGACCAAGTATGTCCCCAAGAAAGTGATTTCATAATATATACACTGACTGAATCCCTTTGAGTCCCTTTCCCCTCCTGCTCTCCAGAAATGATTTCCCCCGCCTCCACCCACCCAACCCAACTCAAGCATGAAAAAGTATCCCCCTACCCAACCACCTTCTGACCCCCACCTCCATCTTCCCCCCTGAGCACCCCAAAAATGTCATTTTCTGTGTACTTGCAATAACAATGAAAACCATCCCCACTGCAGACTGAGATGTCCGTTCTGTCCAATGTGAGTGTCGTAAATGCAATGAATGAATTAGGCATGGGCTAGCTAATGAGTAACCAAATTGGGTATTGCAGGTAACAGTTATTTTTAGCCAGGTAGGTTAGTTTGGGTAAAGTACTACCCTAGTGGCATAAGAAAACAAAGTATGGGTCGGGTGTTCTGTGTTGAGTAGTAGGTCAGGTAGTTGAGCCCAGGTTGCATTCTTTCTTTATATTCCCAGTTTGTGCGTAGTAGGCAAGCTCTGCTGCACTAATGCCTAGACGACTGGTGTTCCTGACATCAGATGGCTCACCTGTGACCATCTGAAGCCAGCATATGCTGATGCCCCTGCAATAACAGTGCACATCCAAGGGGCAATATGAGGGGCAACAATGTGTGAGCGAGCAGCACAGACACCAGTAGCGCTAGCAACGAGACACTGAGTCAGTCAAACTCAATCATTTGAGCATGCAGCATGCATGAACTACCAGATTGAGAAAAAAAAATTAAAAAAGAAAGCATGAAAAGAAAGAAATCATAGGAGGATCTGTAAAACAAAACCTAAATAATATTGTCTCTTGGGCACTTCAGCTCAGCAGCACTTGCTGAGTGCATCAGGGCTAGCCTTATTGTCTGTTGAGGTGTGCTTATAATCCAGGGCAGCCTGTGACTGAAAGAGGAAGGGATGTGTGAGGGGTTCTTGCAATTTGCTGGCTGGGTCTGGTACATTTTGGTGCTGCTTGCTGCAGTTGGATTGTGCAGTGTGCAAGAGCAGGCAGTTCAGTTCCAGTTAGCTAGGCTGCCACATGGCAGAGGGGTACCCAAAACAAAAACTATAAATTAAATTAATTAATCCAGGGCAGGCTTGTGCACTGTTGGTATTAGTTAGTTTTATCATTGTTCCTGTTTGGGAAACAAACAAAAGATTTTAAAAATGATAAATGCTCTGTTAGTGGAGCTCATCTAGGTATATTTTTTAATTGTTTCTGCTTTGGAAGCAAAAAGAAAATATCAAAATAAATTAATTCATTGCAGGCTAGGGCTCTGTTGAGATTTTTAATAATCCGCCTTACCTAGCTGAAAGGGATCAGCTGCTTCTTTCTTTCAGGCAGCATAGCAGTCCAAGCAGTTGAGTTCAGTAAAGCAGCCACCTGTATCATTTAATTCTGACTCTGCGATTATGAATGCCTATGGTCCAGCGTTTCTGAAGAGAAAGAGAAAAATTTTAAGAAAGAAAAATAAACATATTTGATTTTCCTTCGTGGACTTGTTCAAAGCACCACCACCCCCCGGCACTAAAAAAAGGGGCCTTTTTTCATGATGCAGTGTGTACAGCATCCTAGATCTTGCCCCACACCTAACTGTAAAATGAAAGTGGACATCCCCACTGTCGAGGTGAACCTCACCTGGTCTATATAAACCAGGGATGGTAAAGAGATATCCTGGTATACAATGTATGCCCCTTTAGCTATCCATGCTGCTACCCACCTGTTCACCCATTTCCATGCCCTTTCCACTGCCTGATGTCCCTAGCATGCTGCCACACCATCCTGGATATTATTTCTGACCATGCTACCCTATCTTTTAGGCCACCATTCTTTTATGACCCTCAGATCCCTCTCTATATCCTTGTATAATGCCCCCACAGCCGATCCCCTAAAGTCGTTCCCACCCAAGTATAATACTAACAAATCCAGTCTCATGCTCCAGACACCTTTCCAGTGCACTCTAATTTTATTCTGGTCCTGCCCCAGTTGCTTTCCTCCTGAATGAATACGCCGTTTCTTTGCCCAATATATGTACAAAGGCCCAATGATCCACACCTATCTGGTCCTTCTCTGCCCTGTTGGGGATAAAATTGACAAACGTTACAACATCTTCCTCACATATCTTTCATAACAGTTCGATTTCCATCTCCCCACCTTCTTCAGTTCCTCCCCTGAAACCCCTCTTGCCACCAACTCAGATGCTGTGCCGATTCTAAATGGGGGTCCTCCCCATAAATGCCATCCCCTTCTTTAAAGCTCCTGTCACCTGGTAACACGTGACTGCCTTCCCATCCTTGTGCATGAAGAACTGGTTGCCCCCCTTCAGCGTCATCTCCCTGTAATCCCATAGGGAAGCCACCGGGCAAACCCCTTGACTGCCTGTTTGTGCAATACGACTTCCATCCCCACTCCCAACTGGTCCGTCTTTGATTGCTTCAACCATATCACTACCCAATCTGTGCCCCAATTTATATCATTTCCCCAGAGGCCCCCTTTTCCATCCTTCTTGTTTTCTGCCACTTTACCCACCGTAAAAGCTCCCTTTGCCATTAACATGAATATGGCCTCGAATAGACAGGCCTCAAATTCTGAAGTGCATATCTGACCCAGGGCCCCCACTAACCTCTGGAGTGCCATCCCCGTGACTGGTTTCCGAGTATCTCCCACCCTTCCTTTCCTCCTCTACCAACCCATCAACATACAGCAGATTGCCTTGAATTCGGTTGGCTCCATCCATCCCCTAACACTGCATGCCCATCCAATCAGTGGCTCAGTAGGTAGCACACTCGCCTCTGAGGCCGGGAGATCAGAGGGCTGTAGGTTCAGTTCCCACATCTGGCACTTTGCTATACCCCATTACTGACACTGTAGTGCAATATGAGAGGGTGCTGCACTTGAGGTGCCGCCTTTCCAGATGAGACATTGAACCGAGGTCCCATCTGCCTGGATTGGTGGTAGTTCAGGTGGATGTTAAAGATTCCATGGCACTTATCGAAAAGAGTAGGGGAATTTTTTATTGAACAAAACTTCAAGACAAAACAGAAAGGAGAAAAACAAAAGACAAATATCAGCAGAATTACATACAAAGCATTACGTGAAAAAAGCAACAACCCACAAATATACCCCAACTTACCCAAACAAGACAAAATCCCACTAAAACACCCCAGACCCCCATTATTAAACATATAAATGATACAGATCCAAAAAAAAATGGGTATCACAAAGTGAGACAGCTGTGATCCACAGAAGACTTTATCACAAGCACCCTAGATAAGTAGAAGCAACAAAAAAACAGGGAATATATCTCATCCCACATCACCCCCACCAATCGCTGCATAGGAAGAATAATGCCTTCCAGCATATCAATAACACCGAGCATCCACATAGCGATCAGGTAGAAATCTGTAAAAAAGGAACTGCGCCCAGCCTCCACTAGTTTTGTATCAGAGGTCTTGATAAAGCACGTTATTCTTTAACATAAACCATATGGATTTCCTGCTCTATTTTGAGTTTTTTACCCAATAAAGGTAACTGTTTCTGATGCAACACAAATTGACATCTTGTCTGCCAAATTACCCATTTTATGATAGCCAACACCACTCTAGTTGTCCCCTTATGATAACCCCTCCACACTTCCTGACCATACTGTCCATATATTAAGGTCTCATAATTCATGTCTTGCAACTGTGAGATACCCCAAGAAGAAGCCAATAACTGCCATAAATCTCTGATATACCCACACTGAAAAAAAAAGACATGTCACTGTTTCTGTATCTACCCCACAACCCTCCCTCAAACATGACCTCTCCATAATATTCTTATGAAAATGATTCCTCTGAACGTTTAATCTAGAATGACAACAGAGCCCACAGGTTCCACCTTAGAGGCGACCCTATATTTGGTCAGTCGTCCAAGAACCTCAGAAAGCACTACTGACTCGGCAGAACAAGATAGGGATCTACAAAACACACTGAACATAGGATTTGTTGATATTCAATTTTCCTGGTGTTGTGCAAAAGTTCTAAAGTGGTAACATGCCAAACTTTTAACTTTCTATAGACTTCCATCAAATAAGGGGTCATACCTTGCAGAATACCCTGAAATTTCCCCCAGTGCAGGATCTCCCACTGCTGCCAAAAATAGAGGCATTTGTAATTTAATGGGGGGGGGGGGACCCAGTCTATTTGCTTCCTCAGTAAAATTGGCACAAGATTAGCATAATGGAAAAAAAGAATATCACTGGATTCAACATATTAAGGCCACCTTGAGCAACTTGCCTACAAGTGCAGTTTCGTTTTATAGGGTTCAGCCGGCTCCCCCAAAGCAATTGGAAAGTCACACTATACATCCTCACCTCTAACTTAACCAGCAAAGGATAAAGCTGGCTAACATGTAAGAAAAGAGGTACAATAAAAGTCTTATACTTGTAAATTCTTATTTTTTTTGACAGGGTAGCCCTTCCATCTGCCTACTTTCTCATCAGCATAAGACAAGGCCAACTCCCAGTTCATACATGCCAAATCAGGAGCTCCAAGCCAAAAGCCCAAGACTTTAATCTGCGTTTCAGTGATGGGGATACCCCAGTTGCCTGCTGAGCAGTACTCAGAATATGAATACCCACAGCCTTACTTTTTTGTTTGTTTATTTTAGAGCCAGAAATGACAAAAAAGGTGCCCACCACCGCCATGGCCAGCTCCCCAGATACCCAGTCTGCCAGCAATATATTAGTATCAGCCGCGTAAGCCAAGGCAACCGGAAAAGAAACACCCCTCAATCCCTGAATGGGTGAAATTTCCAGGTCCCCCAT
This sequence comes from Neoceratodus forsteri, assembly GCA_016271365.2. NCBI lineage: Eukaryota > Metazoa > Chordata > Ceratodontiformes > Ceratodontidae > Neoceratodus > Neoceratodus forsteri. The sequence goes on along the minus strand of CM057455.1, from coordinate 756,251,372 downwards.
TCAATATCCTCAATAAAGGGTCTAAAGAAAATACATAGAAAAGAGGGCTCAAAGGGCACCCCTGACGAACCCCCCCCCCCCCGCTGGATCCTCACATAGTTCCCTAGTCTGCCATTCACCAGGGGACTAGAAGAAGCCTTTTTATAAATAATCTTAAACCAATTAAGAAAAACACCTGGAATACCATAATGTTTCAACACCTGGAACAAAAATCTATGAGGAACCTCATAAAAAGCCTTAGCCTGGTTCAGCAAAATCAAATACCCAGACACCCCAGAGCCATCAAAAGCTTCTCTCAATATTCTTGCCACGTCTCCCATATTACATTGGGGAATGGCACAAGTTTGACTAGGGGAAATTACCTCCTGGGCTACCCATGACAAATGTTTGCACAAAATTTTGCACAGGATTTTCCAGTTCACATTAATAAGACTGATAGGCCTCCAATTCTGAAGGTCTACTCGGTCTCTTTTTTTGTATAAAAAATATCAAAAGGCTATCTGCCAAAGCTGATGGAAAAGGGACCAAACCAGATAAAATATCATTATATACAGTCACCAAAAACTGACTTAACAGTCCCTTAGATTTTTTATAAAATTCCCCTTGAATACCATCTGGGTCAGGAGAAGACCCAGTCTGTAAACTACCAATCACCTCCGCCACCTCCTTTTGGGAGATGGGGGAAGTCAGGCCCATTTTATCAACCTCTAACAACTCAGGGATCTCCAGCCAGCTAAGAAAATCAGTAATTCCAGGAAGAGGTGGAGCATTATCACAGAAGGAAGCCTCCACAAAATCCTGGACAACACCCCCTATCACATGCCCAGTAACAACCACTACACCAGAAGCAGTTCTCAGAGCAGCCATAAATTTGGAATCAACCCGTCGAGCTCAACAATCATACAGATTGACATTTTGAGCTTTTCCCTGAGTACCAAACTTTTGTTCTAGCAACAACGAGCGTGCCCTATCATATTGATATTTACTCATTTCAACCTTAACAGCCTGTATTTCTTCAGTGAGGACTTCCCCAGTTTCAGCTGACTGGGACAACAGCATCTGTAGTCTGTCTCGTAAGTGCAAATATGTAAGATATTTATTATTTGCAGCTTTTTTTGCCAAAGAACCACATAAAGCTTTCAGGTCATGTTTAGTATCCTGCCACCAAAAAAGAGAGTTGTCATACAACTCAAAGACAGAAAATCTGGCCTCCAATTCTTCCTGGATGACAGACCAGGTTTCCATATCTTCTAAGGATGCTGAATTCATTCTCCAAACTGGATTGGGGCCTGGTTTATTCAAAGGTGTCCCCACTAGAGTTTTAATCAGTCTATGGTCAGAAGTCTCCACAGGTGAAACTAAAAATGTCTGCACTGGGACCCACTGGGAGGCAAACAAGAAATCAATTTGAGTCAATAAATGCCCCTAAAAGAGTATGATCTGGCAGATGGTTAAATTCAGCTGCACAATCCTTCAGCCGTGCTTGCTTATACATTTTGTTCAAAAAAATTAAAGTCGGTGTACAACTTCTGTGTTCTACCAGTCTTGTCAGACAGAGACAAAACACAATTAAAATCTCCCCCCAAAAACACAGATCTAGTTGTATATAAGTATGGTTGCACCTGTTTTGTTAAATCAACCCTTTGATATTTTGTTTGGTAATTATACACATTTATAAACCTCATCTCATGAGCTCCAAGTCTCGCATCCAAAATGCACACCCTTACAGGGACCAAATCAATAAGGTGTGTGACTCGGAGGTCAGGACTGAGAATTAAGAACCCAACCACTGAGCATAATTCCTCCCCCAGAGACCAAAAAGAAGGACCCCAAAACCAGTCCTTTGACGATGGCTGGGTTTCCCTGATGGTATGCAAGCAAGTGTGTTACGCCAAGCAAATGTGAAGCTGATGACCCACAATAATGGAAAAAGTAGCGAGTCGTATTTTGTGGTTCTTGAAGTTATTAGCATTAAAAGAGCCGAAAGTCAGGTGCAACTTCATGGACAGGTGTTAGGAACGACCACAATTTCAGAAGCCATTGCCCTCAGGGCTTTTGCAGCAGTCCATTTAGATTTCTTTTTTTTCTTAACTCCCCCTCTTGTTTCCTGAAGAGGAATTTCAGAATCAGTCACATTCTCTGGTTGGGAGTAAATCATGGAAGATGAATCGAGTCATCCTCCTCCTCCTCCATTGTTTCCTCTTTGCAAGTGGAAGATAATCTAGTTTTCATACTAAGACCAGTGTCAATCAACTCAACTCTGCCCTTTCCCAGTTTCTGTGAAGCACTACGTGTCATCCGTCTAGATTTTGATGTTCCCATTCCTCTGTGTGAGGTGGTGGTATGACAGGGATCTATGGTGTAGAAGGTCCTGGTAGCATAACTGAATCGATAATGGCATGATCACCAATGGGAACATGTGAAGAATGTGCATGATCAACATCCATCAAGGCATCCTCCTCCAAGGTACAACCCAGCCAAAGGGCCCCTCACAGGGACTGAGGAATGAGAGGTCTCCTGCTCTCTAGGGAAACCAAGGGAGGGGCAGCATCAACAGATGAGGGGGTGTGTTGGGTGGAAGGCCAGTGAGAAAAGTCTGGATGAGACATATCTTCAGGCTGCTGAGTAGTAGTCTCCTCCTTTATGTCGGAACTGTCTCCCCCCTGCATTATGGGAAGCCCAAGGGTAATCCTTGGAGGTATGACAGGTCTCGTCACAAAGATTACAGACCACAGGGGTCTGGCATGTAAATGCCACGTGGCCAATCCCTCCACAAAGAGAGCATTTCATCTTGTCACAGGCGCTGCTTAGGTGAGTGTGAGACCCATGCCTAAAGCAAGACCGTGGCTGGCCAGCATAGAAAATGAAGCCATGGTCTCTCTCAAGATAAAAACAACTCAGTAAATGTTGAATAACACCTTTTTCCTGTGGAAGCCGCTCAAATCTGCCACACACCTCCCCCGTCCAAATGTCCTCAGAATCGATAATGGGGTCAGGAAGGCCAAGTATAGAACATTTTGCATCAACCAGAACAGAAAGTCAGAAATCGCCACCCTTCATTTTAAATAGGACAGTTATTGTTCTGTAAGCAGGCTTAGTTAATCGGATCACATTAAATGCTGTCCACTCTGGAGTCCTTTTAACTGCTTGGTATCTCTCCCAAAATAGTTCCAACCCAGCTGCTGTCTTAAAACTAGTATCGAAATTAGGGTCTCCAGAGGTATGGATTAAGTTGATGAGCAGAGAATCCCAGAATTTCTTTTAAAAGTACAACCCACATATAAACAGTCTGGATAAGTGTCTTGGCCACCCTTATATTTGATATGGAGAGCATTTCGTTTTCAGGCTCAGGGGTGCATGAAAAAGGCCAGCATAAGTCCTGTGAGAAGAGACCCGACTAATATTGTCCAAAGCCCCAGGGACAGAAGTGCCCAGATGTTGAGGCGCAGGGAGGCAAACTGGATCGTCACAGGCACAGAACACAAGGTGTAGATACCAGTGGAGTATCAGCTGGAGGGGCTCCATGACCAGAGGGAGGCATGGCCTGTGAAGAGGTCAGGGGAACAACCTAAGCCACAGGGAACAATATGGGAGAATCAGACTCTAGGGAGGAGGGAAGAGCTAAAGGGCCAGACAGGTCAGCAACTGGCTGAGTAGGGGACACCCACAACTGATTCAGGGTAGACTTCACCCACCCAGCAGCTTGCAAGGCCTCAGCCATGGTCCTGCCAGTGACTAGGACACTATCATCGTAATTTGGACACCCTGATTCAGAGTCAATAGCCTTCACACCTGGAGCAGGTTTCACAGTACAAAGAGGCTCATCGGGCAGAAGCTGGGAGCCCGCTCTTTCAGAAGATAAATCCATAACATCAACCCCTTCCTCCACCACCAAAGGCTTATGTCTTGCCATATAACAGAAACATCAGAACAAGCAAAATGTTTTCCCTGCTAAGACAGCAGAGGATCCCATAGCACATCGCCTGCAGGCAGACATCCATCAAGTCAGGGAGAAACACCACAACCTTCAGATTTACGCTCTCCTGCAATGCCAACTACAGGACTTGGAACAGCAGAGGGTTGATCATCAGATAGTTGAACCTCCATATCGAGCAAGTCACTTGTAGAACCAGGTGCAGTCTCCAGACACTTGCGGTGCTCCTCTTGGCCCAATAGCACCCTCAAGTAGTCACTTTGAGATCGAAAATGCTGACAACTCAAAAATTCCTCACTCACCGCAGCTCGCACTGACATGACAGGCAACACAGGTAGATCTTCACAAGCATGTTGATGAGCAAAGCCTTGCTCAGTAGTAGCAACTGGAACACCGGTCTCTAGGCACTCTAAGGCAGAATCATGGTTGGAGACATCCAAAGTTACATGTCCAGAGACAGAAAATGCCTCTAGCAAAATCGGAGCAGGAGATGAGATGAGTCCCTTAGCTCCAGCAGCCATCACACGTCTGCCACCACCAAGATCCATGGGCTTCGCCATCTTGGCCAAGGACCAGGATGACAAAGGTTCCCCCACAGGTAAGTAGGGGAATTTCCTCAGTGTTCTGGCCAAAATTCCCTCATTCACTGAAACTATCACCAACAGCTTAATCTGGTTCAAAGCCAGTTGGCATTCATCTGTATCCCCCTTCCCCGGGTCGTGCCTGAAAATAGTCAGGATTTGTCTAGGGTACTTACCCGCTCAAAAAAAACTAAATAAATAATGCTCGCTAGCTGCACTCCCATTGTCCTGCTTGCCATCTTCACTTCTCATTTCTGCACCATGTACTTCACCATCTGGTCCTGAGTAACAGACTTGCTTACCTCAAACCCTTCCCACTTCCAAAACTCCTGGAATGCACCCTTGCCCCCTTGTATGCCCTTAGCATGTTCACAGACCAGGAGCTCCTATACAGCAGTCGGCTCCTTCCAGACAATTTCTCAAACTTGATCTGTTACCTGTGTTCCTTGTGCGGCCACTTTTGGCACCACAGACCTGAACCTATCCAACTGCAAATGGGAAAGGCTGTCAGCTATATCATTTTTAATCCCCTCGATATGCTTAGCTTTAAATGACAGGTTCAACCTCAACCTTGGTAGTACCAGCTTCCACAACACCCTGTTCATGGACTCTGTATATCCTCCCTGCCTATTAATCACTTCCACTACTGCTTTGTTGTCACACCAAAAGATGATCTTCCTATTCCTAAGATGCTCCTCCCAAGTCAGAATTGCCACCCAGATTGGAAATATTTCTAAAAATGTGATGTCACTCAGTATCTATTTCTCCCTCCATGACTTGGGCCATGCCTCTGAGACCCACTCCCCCCTGAAATAAGCCCCCATCCCAAATGCCCACACTGCATCCATATAAAGCTCCTGGTCATTGTTTCCCAGCCACTTGTCCTGCCAAAACGTGACTCCATTGTACCCCTCTAAAAGCTGGGCCCTGTATCTCCAAATCTTGCCTCAATGGCACTCTCCATCTAGTTCTGACCTCCCCCAGTAAATCTTTCAACCTTGCTACTTTATCCTGTGGTAACCTGAAGACCTGCTTCTCCATGTCCACCTCTATTCCCCAAAATTCCAACTTCCTTGTTGGACCTTCCATCTTTCCCTCAGCTAGCAGCACATCCATAATACCACATATGTCCTGAAAGTCCCTAAGCATCGTCTTTGCTCCCTCCTTGCTTTGCCTATCAAAGGAAACCATCCAGGTAGTGCACTACTATTTTTTTAGCCATGTTCTCCCCAAATACCATTGCATCCATTAAATGCTTCAGTTACTTACAGGCAATTAGAACAACCATTAGTAATTGCTTTATCAAACAGGTCCCAATCCTCCAATCTGAATGGTAGTAGAAGAAAAGCTGACTCTATGTCATTTTTAGCCAACCAAGCCCGCCAACTACCTTGATCAGCTCGACAGCTTGGTCCAGTGTAACATATGACATTGCACAGCACTCTTCGGGCATATGATCATTCACTGATGCCCCTGCTGGATACAGTAAGTGATGGATTAGCCTATATTCTCTTGGTTGTTTTTGGGCACAATCCCTAATGGTGAAACCCTGACATTTCTGACTGGTGGCCCTGCAAATGGTCCCCTATGCCCCCACCTCTAGTTCCCTCTGGATCTTCTTGCATACAGTGTCCTCTTTTCCCCTTATGGAACCCAAGTTTTTAACTCTCATATCCTCCCTACTCCCCTGGTAACCTAGACTAAAACCTCTATCAAAGCCTTCCCTCAACATCCTCCCTGCTTCCATGTCAGGGTATCCCTTTGTCCATTCCCTTACTATCCCTACCCTGATTGGCATTTTTGCCAAATGTAAAATCCTGGCCATCTCATTTTCTTTCAACTTACTGATTCCTCATATGTGCTGTACCAAACCCCACCCCCTGCCCTTGGAACACCCTCCCTCCTCCCCTTGATATGGGCCCCCATCCCTGAATACCCCCAAAAGGGCTGCCCACTGGCATTCTGCATCTTTGTCCTGTCACCCATTGATCTACATCTGGACGCCGGGTGATACCCTGCACACTTTGAACATACATGCCTAAATTTACAATTTGTCCAGGTAAACGAGGGTTTGTTATATCCCCAGCATGTCTTTACCACTTGCCCCCCTCCCCCTTACTTATATCCTTTCCCGCTAGTCCCATCGTGAACTTATAGCGTCCTCACCCACAGCTCTGAGTGTGTGGAGTCCCACCGTAGATCACCCCTTGCCGCCATCCTCTGCCTGAATGCTTCATCATATTTCAACCAACCATAGCCTAGTTTTGCCCTGTATGCATCCTTTATAATGGCCAAGTAAGTAAGCAACAGAATAGCTAATTTCAGAGTCTTCTTGAGCAGGATGGAACAAAATATCAGGAATCCTGCTTGCCATGTGTCAATGTTCTTCCCCTTATATATGGTGTCCTCTAACCTCTTCCCACTATAGTTAATGTCACCGCCATTTCTGATTTACCTTCTGTTTCTTTCTGCTCATACCTCTTCACTGTCTCCTTGTCCACTAATGAAAACACATCCGTATTCCCTTTCCATATCTTCTCCTTGAAGGTTTGGGGTACATTACCCCCAGAGTCATTCTGGCACACCATCATTTCTAACCTAATCTCCTTGCTGGTTCCTCCTGCCCGTTTGCCTCTTTGCCACTCTTTTAATTCCTCAAATGCCTTTTCCATTTTTCTAATCCTTTCTTTCCCATCACAACAACATACCCCAAATATTCTGTTAAATCGCCTCCCGGCTGATCACCATCCTTACAATTCCTGTCCCCAGTTCTCTGGGTCCAGCTCTGGTTCTTGATCCATCACCTCCTGCACTGGTCGCTTCCCTTGGGCTCTTCCCTGCCCCCTACAAGAGTCTTCCTTTTCCCCGCAGCTTCATCTACCTCCTTACGCCATGCCGCCTCCCATAGCTCATTCACCTTGTCCATCAGGCCCTTTGCTGGCATCTTCTTCACCTTTTTTATGTGCTGCTTCCTCCTCTCCTTCCTTCTTCTTTCCATCTCCAACATCTTGTTGACCTTTAACATCAGCTTTGCGCTGATCCATCATTTGAGCGCTAGTGACCTCTCTGTTAGCTGCCATCCTGCTTACTCAGGCTTGTGAATAAAATGACAACATGATTTATTAACTTCCCTTTGCTAAACATTCCTAATCCTACCCCCATCAAATAAACCATCTGTTACTGGCCTAATCTTCATGCAAAATTATCCCCATGGTGTACTGTCACGTGTCCTGTACTGTATGCCCAACAAATGCATCACCATTGAATACAAATCTTTCTTATTCTTAACAACTGTGATCAAATAAAGTTTTCTTTCATTGTTGTTGCATACTATTTCAAACTCCCGTAGACTTGAAACCATTTTTTAAGCCTTGTTCTTGTACTGTCTATGTCAAAGTAAAGTTTGTTGCCTTTGTTGCTCTGCACCATGTCCCTACTACTATAGCTAATTCCACCTTAATTGCTATCCCTGTTTTTCTTTTACTCTCCTGATATGCATCCCAGTGCCTTCCTCTCCTCCAAAAACCAAGAAAATCGCACTGACCTTCCGATCATGCATGCGCCTTGCCTGAGAATTTCTCCGCACATGTGTAGTCATGCTATTCACTCCAAAACTACAAAAATGGTGTTTTCCACAGCCGCGGATACGCATAACCACGTGGTTTCACCCGCGCATGCCTGGCCATGCTTGATCCCCTGCCACCCTAATGGTGTCGGCCGATGCCCAGCAGGCCGTGTTAGGCCCAAACCCCAGTACCATGCCTGGCATCAAGGCCAGCAGCTGTGTGACTTATCTGTAGCCCTGGTGTCTCTCATCCCCCACCAATGCCACCTTGCTCATTATTCTGCCTCCAATTTCTCTTGGGAGAGCCAGCCACAAAACCTCATGTGGCGCCCTGCCTCGGGAAACGCTGCTAGGCAGCAATCCTGTCCTTATGTGCTGCGCTTCTGACCCTTCAAAGCAAAACCTAACTGCACCACAAAAAACACCAATCTCACCCTGCTCTGCATCCTGCAGCAACATCTTGCGGATCTACCAAACGCGCGCTGGAGCACTCTCTTCAACAAAACAGGACGTACAATCCCTGTGGACTCACCAGGCCTAAGAATATCCAAATGCTGCCCACCTAGCCTCAGCCGCAACATCAGCCAACTGGATCCCAGGTATGATGTTCCACCTAATAAATTTAAATGTGTAATTTCACCATTGTACCTACAATTGACCATCACCTGAGACCTCCTTATCTACATCAGCTCTGTTCAAACCACCTGTCACATAGGCCCCCACCATCCTCTTCCATGTGGCAGACTACCACCATGCTTTCCTTTAACCCTGTCAATTTCATTTAAAATAATAATGGAAACCCAGAATAACAACATAAAACTTCCTGTATACTTCCTTGTGTTCACCTTTATATATATATATATATATATATATATATATATATATATATACATACCCACCACTTGTATCCTATATGTTCATACCCTCTACTGCTCCTACCGACCTCTTCCAAACTTCAGTGCCACAACACAACCATGACAGCTGAATGTGCTGAGATCCTACAATTTGAAAATCCCAGCAAAAGAAGGGTGAATATAGCCTTTACGCCCTCTTATAGCCCCTAAGGACCCTAGCAATGACCACTAACAGCTCCTCCCTGACCAATCACCTGTCCTGCCCTCACCTGTGTCATTTTGCCCCTAGTGACCTCATAACCCTCCCCTTTTCACCTGAGCAAGTTAATCCACCCCTCCAGTCCACCCCAGTCATCTCCCAGGAAGTCACCCTGACAATTTAGGTTGCCTTTTATAAGCAACCACATTTATCTTAGGACCACTGTGCTATCCCCAGTACTGTTCTTGATCAATCACTATGTCTACTACTAACAGGTCAATCTAGAAGAAGCACAATGTTGCTGCAAGTGCAGCTGTTGATGATGTGGACTCCAGTAATCCTACCACAATGAATCAGAACATATCAATAATAATACAAACACCAGAACCAGCACTAAATGTCCTGCAAAGGAAAGGCAGGTTTGGAGTGAAAGGATAGTAGAGTTTCAGAAACAACTGACTGGAGTTACTTGTACAGGCACTGAATGTTTTCCCACATGTGCCAGGATAGTTACAGCTGCTGAATCAGCACACAGGGAAGGAACCTCCTCAAATGAAAGCTCAGCTGCTGAGGCAAAGAATGACAGTGTAAATGGTAGGGACTAGGAATGGAATAGCCCAGGGTCTGTCCCATATAGTGACACTCCTAATTCGTCTGATTCTAACAGTGCTGATGATGATGGGGTCAGTAGCTCAGATAAGGAGATAGGACAGGATGCTGTTTCTAAGTGTGACAGGCAAGTGCAGAATAAAGTCACATACTAAAAGTAAGAAGAGTAGCAGTTCCTGAATATTTGAAAAAGGGATGGCAATGTAGGGTTTCATCAAGTTCACTTGAATGCACAAAGAATAGTGCTAGGCACCAGTGCACAAAGTAAAAAAGGCTTAAGTGTTGAATTTATTTTATAGTGACCCTGCAAATACGGTAACTCTAGCTGTATGCAGGCTGTGCAGAAATAGTGTCAGTTGTGGCATGAGGAGAATGTTTGGCACATCAGTGATGATGCAACATGCAAAGGAAAAATATCCATTTGAGTGTGGCAGGGTAAAAAGGTGGTGCTAGAAGTGACCATAGTGATGATGATAATGAACTGGAAGCAGTAACTTAAATTGAATCAGTGGGGGTGCCCTTGCATACATAGATTGATTTCTGACACTAATGAGTAACGGAAAATCCTACAGTGGTACTCTCTGTGAGAAATGTGTGAAAAATACATTCACAATAAAATCTAAAATATCTTGTCAATTAACATTAAAAGAAAGTGTTGCAAGGACATCAGAATTTACCCACAAGCATCCAACATGCTGCCACTTAAGTAGAGCCATTGCAGAGTTGCTGGCCAATTGTCAGCTCCCTTTTGCTTTTAGAAAAACAGAAAGATGCATGCACAAGGATGGGGTGCTATGGGTGAAATCCAGTCATATAACAATACAAAAAAAACAAAAGAAACCCGCACTTGCCAACCCATTATAAAAACGCTGTTCACAAGATTTGAAGCAAGGTACTAAAACTTTATTCCACCCCTCTTTCCTTGGATTGAATCCCATTTACCACCACCCCCTGCTTTCTGTCCCCCAACCAGTTTCTAACCCAGTTCACCACCTCGGAGCCCATGCTCTGGCTTCCCAACTTATTTGCCAGTCTTCTATGTGCAATGCGTCAAAGGCCTTGTTGAAATCGAGGTAGGTGACTTCACCCAATTTTATTGAGTTTGTGGCAGTGCTTGCTGGCCCCATAACTGTAATATTTAGGAAATCTTTGGAAATAGGTGACATACTGGCTGATTGAGAAAAGGCTACAGTATAGTGGTGGCAGTTTATGAGAGGGAAGCAAAGTTCTGAAGGACAACTATAGGCTGGTTAGCCTCACATTTATGTTGGGCAAAATCATGGAAGCAATCCTAAGGAAATTTATAGAGGATCACCTCAATCTCATGGGACTAGGGGATGTAAATCAACATGGATTTGGAAGGGGTAGATCATATCAAACAAACTTACTAGGCTTTTTTGAAAAGGTGAGCAGGACATTTGATGATGGCAGACCAGTTGATGTAGCATACCTGGACTTTTCTAAAGTGTTTGTTATAGGCCCACATGCAGAATTGATCAAATGCCTTGAAAAATATAGTTTTGACAGCAGGATTATAATAAGGATAGGAGAGTGGCTAAAGCACATGTCTCAGGTAGTTAAACTGATTGCTATTGATTCCAGCAGTAGGGAGGTGATTAGTGGGGTTCCCCAGGGGTCTGTGCTGGGGCCCACATTGTTCAACATATATGAATCTAGCACAAGTTTTACAAAGGGAGTGGATTAGCAAATTTGCTGATGACACCAAAATAGGACATATAGTTGAATCAACTAAACAGGTTATTGAATTACAAGAACTAAATGAACTACTGTATATGAGTAGGCAACAGTAAATAAAATGAGGTTCAACTTGGAAAAATGTGTAGTTATGCATTTTGGCAAGAAAAACACCATAGAAACTTATAAAAGTGGTGACCACACATTAAAAGTGACTGATAGTGAGAAGACTTGGGGGTGTGGGCATCAAATGATCTCAGAGCTGATCTTCATTGTAATATCTACAAGGCAGTATAGCGCAGTGGGTTAAGCCTCTGAGTTGCAGATCTGAAGACCTGAGTTTGAATCCCACAGCCACCTAGGTGTGTACTGTGTGACTATGAGCAAGTCACTTAACTTCCTTGTGCTCCCAGGTTGCACCTGTAAACAAGCTTTCAGTTTAATGTGTCTCTCCTGCTTAAAAAATAAAAAAAAAAGACAGTTGCTCAATGTAACAGAATATTGGGGTGTATGATGAGGAATATTACTAGCAGGGCTAGAGATGTGATGCTGCTCATATACAGAGCTCTGGTGAGACCACATATGGAATATTGTGATGAGTTTTGGTCTCCACAGGATGAAGGTAACATTTCTAAACTTGAAAATGAGCAAAGAAGAGCAACTAAACTAATAACTGGACTGAGGAATATGAACTACAGAGACTGGAAAACCTGGAATTGTTCTCCTTAGAGATGAGAAGGTTGAGAGGGGACTTGATAACAGTCTGTAAGTCTGTACAGAATCCAGATCTTAGGGGCTGTCTATGTTTAGATTTTAAGGTTTATACTTGGGATACAGATGTTACAAGTTCCAATTAAATGGTATACATTTTAAGACTACCAAAAGAAAGCACTGGTTCACACAGAGGGTGGTGATGCACTTGAATTCACTAAAAGAAGGGATTGTGACCAGTGATAACATAAGTGTTTTTAAAACAGACTAGACAAGTGCCTTCTGAGGGCAGGACATGTTGGCACTATTCGTTAAGTAACAGCAGACAGGTTAGATGGTCTCTTGCTCCCTCCTGAGTGTATAACTTATATTCCTATGTTCCAGCAGTTGGAGTCTGGTTGAAACTCTGGTCACCTTATTGGAGCTGTTTGATGGAGCCACACATGTTTTGAGTGCAGACAATGTAACTCCGAGTCAAAGCCTTCCTCAAATATGATTTCTTCACGTTTTCCCAGATGACGTCAAGAAAGACTTTCAGTCAAAAGAAGACAATGCTGTAACTCTGGCAGATTACACGAGTCTCAGACTGTCAACCAATCAGAGAATAAACGTCATGTTTCAGAATGAAAACTACAGTATGCGTTGGCTACATTGCTAAATCCCCACTTTAAGGGTAACATTGAAACCTTCCGTCCTGCAGGGGAAGACACTGAGTATTGGAGAGGTCTTCTATTAACCAAATTTGACAGTGCCCCATCAACACCATTGACTGATGTAGAGGAATCAAATCTGATGAACCATCGGAGTGTGCCTCTGATGCAGATGATAGCACATTTATATGTTCTTCACAATCACCAGTGTCATCAATGAGAGACAGAGCATCTACAGCATGAGAATGCTATGTTCAGATCAGAAAGGCAAATCAATTCTGAGTCATTTGCAACAACATGAACTAGTGTATTGTAAGGAGTGTGCATCTGGTTAATCTGCCAGACTGTTAACCATCTAATGCAGCACAATGACCCAGGAGTATTTTGTAGGTTGTACTGCGATTGGTCTTAACTCATTCTACCCATTAGTGTCCCTAGATGTCACTTTCTTTTGCAGTCTGTGTTGCCAATAGCACCCTGAGATGTCTCCACATTCCATCTGTTCTTTCCGATGGATGTCCTGTAAGCGTTGTCATGTTTAAGTGAAACACAAAGCCAGCCACTTAGCAGACACCTATTTGTATAGTGTCTGCCAATGAAAACCACCTTACTTACAGTTTAAAAAAAATGCATAGTCACAATTGAAGTTTAACCCATTACAAGCCCTGGAAACTTTTTCCCTCAGCAGAGAATCAGAAGTGCCAGTCTGACAGGTTGAGCTGCACTCAGGAACCATTAGTTATACTACAGAACCGAAATCAAAAATGTAAATCAGCAGTTTTGTAGAGCATAAAGTTTAAAGACAAATACTGCCCTGTATAGTACAGCAGCTTTATTTTAACAAAACAGAGCTTCTGTAATATCATGCAGGTCTCCATCAAAACATGAGACAGGGCGTGTCCTGTAACCCAAAGACTCTCCCCTTCTGACTGGATTTGTAAAACAAAAGCTGTATTTTTGGAAATGTAAGCCAGTAGTTCATTAAAGAACTAAATTATACTGCCTGTTTCTGTGAAGTTTAGGAAATAAAGCCTTAGTGAGTGAACTGAGTCCTTAGAAATCCATGATGCATGTCCAAAAATGGAAAACGGAAGTTCCTTGCATGATCCCCACACACCATTCTGAGTGCATATATTGCACATGAGCCAAAATCTGCCACTTTTTGCTTATTTCTCTGAAACAATAATGCTGTATCTCAAAAGAAAGCATCAAGGCAATGTGGCATTCAGTGATAAAAGTCTTGAAAGTGAATCAGTTTGAAAACCAGAGCGTGAGGAAAAGCAGGCATTTCAAATAAATTAAAAAAAAGACTCTGGTGTCTCCCCCTCAGTCCTAGTATGGTTCCAGTCATACTTGACCCACCGGACACAGACTGTCAAGCTTGGCCCATGCCTCCCACCCACCCTATGCGTGACCCTCAGGTCCCACAAGGCTCAGGGACCCTGCTCTTTACTACCTACATTAATGACCTATCAAGCCCACTCACTGCCAGCAACATACACATCTATGCAGACAATGCCGTTATCTATGCATCCAACACTTCTGCTCCCTCTATTGAGGGTCTCCTCCAACGGAACTTCACCACAGTACAAAAATGGTTCCTGGATAACCACCTCATCATAGACAAAAAAGATGCTGTCCATGTTCTTCCACACCAGGAACTGGCTTATCTCTACCACTCTCACTCTAATATTATGCACCCCATACTACAAAGAAAAAGTGGCACTCAAGTGTGTTATCTGCAGTAAACTTTTACTGTATACCAGAAGAAAATCCAAATATAGACATAAACACACAAAAAGGAAGTACAGTCAGACTAATGATATCCCAGCACTTCAACTCTTGATGAGTGTTCATTAGGGGTGGCGCTAGTAGGAAGGGACCTTTAATTTATACATCATCAATTAGTGATTTAAACAATTCATCTGTGAAAACAATCACCAGGTAAAACCAGTAACCAATAAAAATATACAAAAAATTACCAGTACAAAATACATTTTCAAAACAGTCAGAATCATGTTCATTATATCTTTCTGCTTTAATTTTTCCTTTTAAACATTCACATATGTTTGTATACAGCTGCTAAGATAAGCGCTCATATAGAAAGATGGCAGAAGAGAGATGAACGAAGATTAAACCACCTGGCCTATCTTACATATAAGTGGATCCAGGCCAGGACCACTATAGAATAAGGTGGTTGCACAATATGTCAGGTTAAGTCCAAGGCAACAGTTCCAGACAGGTCAGGTAACAGTATCGAAAAGGAGAATCTGCAAGAAGAAAATAACATGGAAAAATAATTAGTACCATAAATAACTCAATAACGCATGCCATTCTTATTTCATACTGTTTTTTGGTACTATAAAATTGTTCATGTTTTTTTTACAATCACTGCACTATGTATATTAACTATAGTGATTGTTCTATAACTATTATTTACATATAGCCATATATATGAAATGTTTTAGATATTTTAAACATTGAAGGGTTCACAAGAGATGACACACATCCAGGGAACAAGAAAACAAAAGCTGTCTAGCTCTATTTTGTTGTTTCAAAAAAGTTTTAAGGTCCCATTGATTGTTAAGGCCATTTGGTTTGACAGAGTTAAGTTTCCATACTCTCTGTATGCAACAACTTATTAGCTCTGTCTCCACCAAGTGGCAAGGACAGACAAATTCTAAGTCTATAATCTGTATTCCTTTGGGATCTGACTGGTGGAACAAGGCAAAGTGCAGGCCCACAGGAGTATTTTTATGTTATCAGTAATATATCTAATGTGGTCCTATATATGTTGTTTCAAGGGCCTCACAGTTTTGCCAATGTAGACCATAGCACAAAGGCACCACAGCCTTAGACCACATAGGGGTGTCGCATGTGATGAGTTTATGTATTTCCACCTGTAGTTCAGGTTTTTTAGGGTGGGTGAATGTGGTGTGATTATTGCTAGCATATCTACACACATTACATCTTGTACACTTGAAAAAACACTAAAATCACTAACAGATGGTGTATAAATTAAGGGTCCCTACCTACTCGTGCCACACCCTGATGAAGACTCATTAAGAGTCGAAGTGCTGGGATATCATTAGTCTGACTGTGCTGCCTTTTTTGTGTGTTTATGTCTGTATTTGGATTTTCTTCTGATATATAGTAAAGGTTTACTGCAACACATTTGAGTGCCACTTTTTCTTTATAGTATCTCTGTGTTGGGCTGGCCATCCTTTCTTTAGTGTGCACTGACCCTAGTAGCTATATTGCAAAATGCCCTTCAGGACTTTCACATTATGCACCCCACACATTTTCTGTCTAGACTCAGTTTCCTACAGATATCTTGATCTCCACCCAGACCAACACCCTGACTTCTCAGGGCACATCTTTCAGGTAGTAACCAAGTCATATGCCAAGCAAGGTGACCTATAGAGTAAAGAATATATCCATCCAATCATCAGAAAACAAACCGTTGAACAATTAATCCTTCTCCTTGTAGACTACAGGGACGTAGTCTGCTCAGATGCTACTCCACCTCCTTGATAAAATCAACACCTTGTCCAATGCACTGTGTAGCTTTGCTCTAGGTTTCTCCCCTTGCTCCCACAGATGCAGTGTGTGCCCGGTGATGTCACACACCTAGATGGTTGCCTGAAGCAGGGCTCTGTGATCCCGGGTGCAATTTTAACACAGTCAGTCACCATCAGCAGTTTCTCACCTCAATACTTTGCAGTATTTCCTTGTCTTCGCTACTGAAGGTATGGGCAAAACTGAAAAATCCACATATTCTACCACACATTGCCATCCCAATGCTTCAATGGATCAGTGTCCTATCAGCCCTACTCTGTCCAGGTCCTTGTCGCTTACCACATCGACCGATGAGGATGATGATTCTGGATCGAACACTACCACTAATTTCACAAAAGCAAATGGTACTGCATGTTAAAGATCCTTTGCAGAACTGATTCGAAAATCACTGGATTACAAAAGGACTTTAAAAACTGAGGCTTGCACTACCACTGTGGAATCCAGTTGGAGGTAGTGCAGAACGAACACATGGCTTTCAGCTGTTCTTTGGCCTTACATAAGAGGAAAGAGGGTTGACTTCTTCGATGAGGATGCTAAAGCTTGGACCGCTGAACAACATCAGTATTTGGTATACCAGAAGAAGGAGCAGGACAATATGGAGGACTACTTGGAATATTGGTTGAGTAAAGAGTTAGCTCTTGATGAAGATTTTGCACTTGAAATTGAAAGGGCCCACCAGGCAGTTGCCTCAAACCAAAACAGGTTGCTCTCTAAGATCGATCAGTATTAAGTTTCTGTGATGCCCAACAAAGGAAGATATCTTGCAACTAGCATGGGGAAAGAAAGACCTCAATCTGGATGGGCAAAGGGTATATGTCAACCAGGACTACCCACCACTCTTGCTGGTCAAGAGGAAGAAAATTCTCCTTGTGGTCAAATCACTCCGCGAAAAGGGTCTCAAGGCTCTCTTAGGTTTCCCCAGAAGTAGTGAATCAAACTATCCTTTGGATTAATACAAGACTCTGAGCTCAGCTAAATGTTCTGTTTTGTTTTCTCTTTGGATATTAACCAAGACAATCATTACACCTGGTAGAGCTTTCAGACGGTTCTATCTAGTTAGCATGTAATTTATTTTGTCTGTTTGAGCTGGGTTTATAGAACTGGTTGGTAACATGTTATACATAGGGGTAAGGTGGGGAGCTGGAATTGACAGTCTCCATTTTCTCAACCTATTTTATTTTATTTCTGATTATATGGTTAGACTGAAACTGGCTGTTAAGGAAACTGGGCTGTTATTTTTTTCTTTTGAGATGACTTTATTAAGTCACATTCCAGAGGGGATTTTTCGCTTTACCTCCCTCCTAATCAAATTAATTTGTTATGGTGACTGGTTCAGCCAATTGGTCTAGGATAGTCCACAAGAATCTCTAAGTTCAGGGTTCAATATCAACCCAAGGGACCCTTGGGACAAGTCAATATTTTGTTTTTCTATTCTCCTTTTTATATACTGTATAATTGGGCTGTTCATTTAAGAGATAATGCACCTGGGGCTCTCTTCTCAGGCACCCAGGATATCCAGAGCGTTCCTGCAAGGAAGAAGGTCTGATATTTCTGGTGGAGGCCGGAACCTTCAATCTTATGCACTGAAGTGTGCTTTTTCCTCAGATAAGCTATATACTACTTGGTAGTGAAACACCATCTTCCAAGCCCACTTTCATAGTTTGGGCTTCACCTGCAACAGAGGGTTACCCTGACTGCAGCAGTATATGGGGGCTAGGGTTCCTGCTAACACCTCCTTACTACTAGTTATGGCTCA
Source organism: Neoceratodus forsteri (assembly GCA_016271365.2). NCBI lineage: Eukaryota > Metazoa > Chordata > Ceratodontiformes > Ceratodontidae > Neoceratodus > Neoceratodus forsteri. The sequence continues at coordinate 756,233,239 of CM057455.1, read as the reverse complement.
CTGTTTGAGCCTTGTTTGTTTCTATGTTCTCTGTTTGTTATATACATCCCAGGGTTCTAGTAGGGGGAGAAGCAACTTGAGGGATTGGGGGGTGGTTCTGGGAGGATAATGCCACATACCCTTACATATGGAATCACTAAAGATCTGCTCTGTGACTGTCAAAAGCATTAATAATGTTGTTAGAAGAGCGAGAATCTTACAAGAATTCAGAAGGGTAAACTGCGATATAGTCTGTATACAAGAAACACAACTCTCAATGGTGGAACACAATGAGTTGCTGAGGTCTTGGATGGGGGCAGTCTTCTCAGATTCACATCCACAATCTACAGAATCAGGGGTGGCTATACTGATAAAACAGGGCTTTCTTTCACTGTGTGGAAGGTGCAGGTAGAGGGCTTGGGGTGTCTGGTTCTTTTATCAGGGAAATTCAGAGGGCACCCCTACATATTGTCTCAGTTTATGCACCCACCCCCACTGGGGAATTTTTGAGATACTTATTCCACACTATTTCATCCCTTCAAGAGGGCCAAATTATTATTGCAGGGTACTGGAACTGTGTGGAGAATCATGTTTTGGATAAGAACCCACCTCGCCTAAAGGGGGAGATGGCTAGTTCCAAATTGTTAAGAATACTAATCTCAGAGTCTGGTTTAGTAGACTCCTGATGTTTACAAAACTCAGAGGGATGGGACTTTACATTCAACTCCCCAGTAACCAGTCCTTATTCCAGAATTAACAGATTCTACAGTCAGAAGGTATGGCCCACTATTTTCAAGAGGTGCTTATCCAACCAGTGACATTCTGGCACTCGCTACACACTAAGCTACCCAACAAGCCTGTAAATACACTAAAATGACTCAGAGTGCACTTCTGGGGTGAGTATGAAGTTGTGCAACATTTATTCTGCAACAAACATCACGACAGTTAAGAAATGGGCTAAATATGCTAGGCTGTGCGCACATTGGTGAGGAGTTGCCGTATGGCTCTTGCACAGTCGCGTAGCTTCTGAGGGACAAAGAAACAGGATAAACAGTGCTAAAGCACTAAAGACCTTCTGATAGAAGCTGCAAGGCTCTCAGGTTTCTAGAGATGTAAAAGCTTTTGGCTTCCTCAAGCAGGCTGCAAATAAGAATTTGCGGGAGGGTTTAAAGAAGGATCACTTCTTGGCAAACTAAGACTGGGCATTACAGTAGAACTGAATGGGATACCGTGAGTCCCAGCAATTCTAAAAATTATTACACAGCAGAGCTAATACAGAATCCATAAGCGCATATATGTATATACATAACCCTCTCTAATACTGCAGAGAAAATAAATGCCCACAGAGGGCAAGGATTCGAAAAGGATGCAGAGCAAACGCCTAGCGTTATACTAGTTTCAAACATTTCTACAAATGTTTCTACTATTATTCTAGTACTTTTGTTTGTTTAGTGGGGCACTTTATGGATTTTAGACACAAGACAGGAAACATATAGGGTGGGATCTTTTACTTGAACAAAGAACAGGAATACCAACAGACAATGAACAATAAACAAAGTGGGTGCCAGCCCAACACACACAAGACAATACGACGAATGCAAAACAGACATGACGATTTCCAAAATCCATAGAGTCCAGAAACAAAGGAAAAGGAAAAAAGGGGGGGTTACTCTCTCACATTTCCTCCCACCCAAAACCAAACTACCAGCTTTGGTTTCAAGTCTATAATATTTGTTTCTGACTTTGAACAGATACCTGTCATCAGATCTCTCATAGAAGAGATGAAGCCTTAGCCCACCCGCTTTAGGGCTCCGTCTCAGGGTCCCCTTTAATAAACAAACAATATCGTGAAGATATCATATTCCTTCATGATAGGAATACATTACAAACATTACCCTGAGGTCTGATGGCTGGTATCTTTACTCTTCATCCCATAGGGACAAAAATCAGCATTCCCATGTGCAGTACCTGTCCTATGCTTGATAGTAAATTTATGTGGTTGTAAGGAAAGATTATATTGCATAATGCAAGGGTTCTTATCCTTCATGACATGCAACCAACAAAAGGGGTTGTGATCAGTCCAGAGTTCGAATTCTGCACCCCACAAGTAAAATCTAAGAGCATTGATGGCCCATTTAATAGCCAAAGATTCTTTTTCTATAATGGAATGATGGTTTTCCCCTTTCATGCATCTTCTGACTTATATAAATAACAGGATATTCTTCTCCATCTATAATCTGTGTCAACACAGCCCCTATTCCATAATTTGATGCATCCGTTTGAAGAATGAATGGTTGTGTGAAATCAGGGGTTCTTAAGACTGGAGAAGAACATAATTTAGCTTTTATGGTCTGAAAAGCATCCTCACACTCATCGGTTCATTTAATTTTTTCTTGATTCCTTTTCTTGGTTAGGTCTGTTATAGGTCCGGCTAACGTAGAAAAGTTAGGCAAAAACACCTACGGTAGTAGCCAGTGAGTCCTAGAAAGGAGCGTACATCTTTCTTAGTAAGAGGTCTAGGGCTGCTTGCCACAGCTGCTACCATATCTATTTCTGGTTTTATTGTACCATTACCAATTTGGAATCCAAGATATTTTGTCTCCTGCATGGCTATAGCACATTTGTTTGGATTTATTGTTAATCCAGCTTCAGTTATTGTAGTCAGTACATTCGTTAGATGTTTGATGCACTCCTCCCATGAAGTACTGAACACAATAACATCATCCAAATATGCAGCGCTGTATGCAGTGTGTGATGTCAATAAGGTATCCATTACCCTTTGGAAGGTAGCAGGAGCCCCATGAAGGTCGGTAATGGCATAACCGTGAAATAAAATAAACCTAAAGGAGTACTGAATGCGGTTTCTCCTTGTCTAATGGATCTAATGGTATCTGCCAATAACCTTTTGTTAGGTCTACTAATGTACTTGGCACTTCCTAGATGGTCCAGTATATCATCGATGCGAGGCATCGGATAACTATCAAATTGGGACACAGCATTCAGTCTTCTGAAGTCTAAGCATATACGTATGCCTCCTTCTTTCTCTGCTACTACAACCACAGGGAAACACCATTCACTATGTGATGGTTCTATGATACCCATTGCTTGCATCTTTTTTACCTCCTGTATTACATCTGATCGTACCCTTTCAGGAAGTCTACAGGGTTTCTGTCTTATAGGTTGAACATTTGTAACTCTTATGTGATGAGTAGCCTGTTTGACTCTCCCTGGGGTACCTGTGAACGTATCTTTAAAGTTATTAATAACTTTGTCTAATTCTCTTCTCTGATCTTCTGTTAACTTATGATTGACCAGTAAATCAGTAATCTGGCCATAGTTTCTAAACATCCATAAACCGTTTCCAATTCATTATCAGTTTCAGGCATTACATAACCAGAAAGAGATGTTGTTCTGTCTACCCATGCTTTTAAGAGTTTACATGATAAATGCGCTTTGTCTTTTCTTGTCTGGCATCTCAATTTCATAAGTTACTGGACCTGTTCTTTGAGTAATTATGTATGGCCCTTGCCATTTCATCAAAAGCTTTTGTTCAGAGGATGGTAACAGCACTAATACTTTATCCCCTCAATGAATTCTTTGGACCCAGTTCCCTTATTATAATATTCTTTCTGTTTGGTCTGATGTTGTAAGTTAGTGTTATGAGCTTTCTGTATATAAGATATTAAACATTGTCTTAATCTTGCCAGTATTGTAGGGGCAACACTGCCTTAGTCTGTTTGTTCTCCTCCCATTCCTCCTTGACTATGTCTAGTATGGCCCCTTGGGTTTGCCATACAGTAGTTCAAATGGGGAAAAGCCTATGGACGCTTGTGGAACCTCTCGGTATGCAAACATGAGGCATGGTAGATGGAGGTCCCAATTTCTACCTCCATCCACCACAAACTTTTTGAGCATCTGCTTCATGGTTTGATTAAAGTGCTCCACTAGTCCATCTGTTTGCGGATGGTATGATGTAGTGAAAAGTGCTTCAACAGCTAAAGCTTGATACAACCTTTTCAGTAATGTTGAACAAAAGTTTGTTCCTCTATCAGTTAAGATTTCCCTGGGTATACCTACCCGGGCAAACACCTTAATTAAATCCTCAGCTATTTTAGGAGCTGTAATGGTCCTCAGAGGTATAGCCTCTGGATATTTCGTAGCGTAGTCTACTGTAACTAAAATGAACCTGTTCCCTTTTGAACTTTTAGGTAATGGGCCCACAATATCCATTGCTATACTTTCGAATGTCGTAGACACCAATGGTAAAGGTAACAGAGGTACTTTATCTTTGCAAGTGATCTTAGATACCTTCTGGCACGCCTCGCAACTTCTAAAGTAATCTGTTACCTGTTCATGAATGCCAGGCCAAAAGAAACGATGTAAGAGATGACTCAGTGCTTTGTCCCTACCCAAATGACCAGCCAGGGGAATATCATGGGCCAAATTAAGTAACTGAACCCGATATTTATGTGGTATCCTTAACTGTTCTACTGTCTCTCCAGTTCTAGAATTGGTGCAAACCCAGTACAATAATTTGTTTCACAGTTTAAATATAGGCCCTCTTTCCTCATTACCCTTCCCAACCTGTGAAAAGAAAGGGGCTAAGGAATCATCATTTCTCTGAGCTTCTTGTAAAATAGTATTATTATGAACATTCAAGTAATCAGAGATAGAGTCATTTTTAATGTCCGGTAAATGGCCTATCTTGTGTTGATTAGTCCATTGCTTCTTTTCTTTCCTTCTTTTACTATTTGACTTCTTGTCCTTCCCACCAGGCCCATATATGTCTTCCTGGAAAGGAAAAGTATGTCCCAAATTTTATTCCTGTTTCAACTGGGCTCCGGTAGTGACTGTACTGATGTTAGATCTTAACAAATTTTCAAAGTGGGGAAAGTCATGTCCTATAATGATGGGTACGGGAAGGTGAGGAACCACACCCACCTTCATCTCCTGAGTGTGTCCCTTTACTATTAGTATAACATCATTTAATGGATATTGATGTATATCTCCATGGACACATACAGTATAACTCCGGTAGTAGGACCCTTGTTATCTTTATGTGTCTTAAACAGGGAAGCATGAATCAGGGTTTGTTTGCTTCCTGAATCTATCTGTCCTGATACCACCTTATGTCTGACTTGCACTGGTACTACATATTGTCCCCAATTAGCTAATGCTAAGTGCACCTCTTCAACTTTCTTCTTGGGACAGAACCTTGCAATATGACCCTTCCCACTGCAATGGTGACAAATATTGTCTGTACTATACCCTTTACCAGTTCTTAGATTCTGTTTGGTTCCAGGTCTATGAACAGGTTGAGGTTGGCTGTATCAATGTGGAATGTCTTACCAGAGAAGGCTGTACTGGACCCTCCTGAAGTCCTTTTGTCTATGGGGTCATGCTGCTATGTAATCTTCAGCCAACCTAATAACCGTGTCCGATGTTTCAGACCAATGTTCCTTGACCCACAACTGAATATCCTGGGGTAAAATCCTGATAAATTGCTCCAGAACGATGCTCTCCATTATTTGTGTAACCGTCCATGTTGTAGGTTGCAACCATTTGTTACACAAGTCCTTCAGCTGGGTATAGGCATCCTGTGGAGCATCAGTCGAATGAAATTTGAAGGACTTAAATCGCTGTCTATATGTCTCTGTACTAATATCGTACCTTTTGAGGATTGCCTGTTTTACATGGTCATTCATAGTTATTAGCATGTACAATATCAACATGGCTATAGGCTAACTGGGCTTTGTCAGTTAAAAATGGAGCTAACCGAATTACCCATTGATCCCTAGGCCAGGCACAGGCATTTGCCACTCTTTCAAACGTTAATAGGAATGCTTCTCTATCATCTGATGCTGCAAGCTTTACCAGTTTAATGTCTTTTTGTATATTTACTGGTGATGGAGGCCTGCCGGTACCAATAGCCTGAATAGCCCCAAGAGTATCTCTCCATCTGGCCTGGTTTTCTTCCCAACAGGCTTGATTCTTTCTCCTCTCTCTTTCTTTTTCTGTGTCCATTTCCATTCGCTGGATACAAAGCCAGTGAAGTAAATCTTGGGGTTCTTCAGGTGACACCTCCACCTCTGGTTCAGCTGCCCGGGCCCCTTCCATCGACTTCTGGTCCTTTACAGGCAAATTCTCCATTATAAGTCTTTTATCCGTCTTCCTTCTTACCACAGGGCCCAATCCAGTCAGTAATGGTAACTGCAATTTCTTGGCAATGGACTTTGTAGTGGCACCGATCACATCTGCTGCCTCCTCTTGCATGTGGAATTTCTCTGAATCTGAGCGCAAATTCCAGATCAAAATCCCACTGCTAACACCATCTGTCATAGGGTCTTGAAGTGATGAACCACAGAGGTAGATTGCAGCAGACTAAAGTAGGTTTTTATTGTACATAAAGCAGACTGAATGTGGCAAAATAACCAAAACAAACATAACATAATGGTTCAAAATAAAACAAAAACTCAGGCATCTGCAAGAAACTAGAAGAAGGCTAGCTCCAGAGATGTTCACAGCATCACATCCCTATTATATCTGCTGGTCACCTTAGAAGAACTCTTTAAATACCCTACTGGGTATCATGTGATCAGCTAGCTCCACCTTCATTCATTACATAAGATATAACTTTCTGTATTCAGTGCATACAATATATATTTTAAGTAATCAAATGTTGTAAAAGCACAATATCATTGTAACACTGCTGCATGAACTAAATTTAATCCACTCCAGCACTTTAAATGCTTAGATGCATTTCAGAAGGGACCTCCCCCTTTACATGGTATAAGAAACTTGGAAATGAGGCCGACCAGCCCTTAGTGGCTATGGCAATGCAGGAGAAGTCTTCATAGGCAACAAACAATTCAGCTGGCACTCGCTACACACTTGCTACCCAACAAGCCTGAAAATACACTAAAATGACTCAGATTGCACTTCTGGGGTGAGTATAAAGTTGTGCCAACATTTATTCTGCAACAAACATCACGACAGCTAAGAAATGGGCTAAATATGCTATGTGACTGTGCGCACATTCATGCAGGAGTTGCCATTAAGGCTCTCGTATAGTCGCGTAGCTTCTAGGGACAAAAAAATAGGATAACCAGCGCTAAAGCGCTTTCTAATAGAAGCTGCAAGGCTCTCAGCTTCCTGGAGATGTAAAAGCTTTTGACTTCCTCAAGCAGGCTGCAAATAAGAATTCACGGGGGGGGGTTAAAGAAGGATCACTTTTTGGTAAACTAAGACTGGGCATTACAGTAGAACTGAATGGGATACACGCTGAGTCCCAGCAATTCTAAAAATTATTATACAGCAGCACTAATACAGAATCCATAGCGCATATATGTACAGGTATATAGGGGTTTCTGGAGCACAAGGGATGGGAGGGTCTCGGCACCCAACTAAGGATCTAGGTTCGAGCAGACTCGATAGACCATAAGGCCTAATCTGCTGGCAAATAGTATGTTAGTATGTTAGTATGTTAGTATATTTTTTATTTATTTATTGGATACAATTGGAATTACAATCCTTTGAGTCACAGACTCTTTTGCAAAGGCTCCATGTCGGTTATATACATAGCCCTCTCTAATACTGCAGAGAAAAATAAATGCTCACAGAGGGCAAGGATTCCGAAAAGGATGCAGAGCAAACACCTAGCGTTATACTTGTTTTAAACATTTCTACAAATGTTTCTACTATTATTCCAGTACTGTCATTTGTTTAGTGGGGCATTTTATGAATTTTAGACAGAAGACAGGAAACATATAGGGTGGGGATCTTTTACTTTGAACAAAGAACAGGAATACCAACAGACAATGAACAATAAACAAAGTGGGTGGCCAGCCCAACACACACAAGACAATACGACTAATACAAAAACAGACATGACGATTTCCAAAATCCATAGAGTCCAGAAACAAAGGAAAAGAAAAAAAGGGGTTTACTCTCTCACAAGCATACAACAATTTACAACAGTACAGGTACACATCACAGTAAAGAATATACATGATACACATTCAGGACCATATCAGAAACCTGGATTGGAAATCTCGTTAGAGAAAGGTGAGAGTATAGGGAGTGGCAGCTGAAAAAGAGACTAGAGCAGCTCGAGGCATTGTCAAAGTACATCAGAGAGGTGCTAGATCTCGATGGGAAAGGGGGAAAGTTAGGGGTGGCAGTCACATGAGCTGGATGCAGTGAGATGAAGATGGAGACTGGATTTGAACATGCCCAGTGAGGCGGTGGAGGTGATGTGAGTGCTGAGGGCATTCATCCAGCTGGGTGCACTGTGTGCAAAGGATCTTTGGCCCAGAGTGGTGCGGCATTGGAGGACCTGTAGAAACTGATGTTCAGACCCTCTGGTGTTCTGAGGATTAGTATTGGGCGCAGGAGGGCTTGGACACTGGGTGGAGTAAGACCCAAGGTTGCTTTTTCGCCATCAAGCAGGTGCGGTACTAAATCAGTTAGCGAGTTGAAGCCATCCCGTTTGAGCTTAGAGGTCACATGTATGTGTGAATCAGTGGGCTCCATAAGGAGTCGACAGGCCTTGTTTAGGGAGGTCACAATGCACCTTAGGGCAGTAGTAGAGACAGAGCCATAGATTATGAGGCCATAGTCTATGACGGAGACCACAGAGCTCTGTATAGCAACCTTCAATGCTGCCGAGGTAAGATGCTGTCTGTTTCGGGAGAGAATTCCAATGCGTGTGTTGGTGACTCTGGCAACACTATCTATGTGAGTCCCATAGGATAGGCTAGGGTCGAGTGAAATTCCAAGGTATTTAAAAGATGACACTTGTTCAAGGGTATTTCCAGCACTTGTATAAATGTCAAGGGAGTATAGAATGTGTTTGTTTTGTGCGCTGCAAAAAAGCATTTACTTGGTCTTTTTGTGGTTTAGAACCAGTTTATGTTTTGCGAACCAGTTTTCAACAGTGGAGAAACCAAGCTGTAGGTTGTGTTGCAAGGGTTGTGGGTCTTTATGGAGGGTGAGAAGCACAGCATCATCAGCATAGAGGATACTTTGTTCTGGGCAGGATAGTGGAAGGGAGTACAGGAAAAGGCTGAAAAGTAGTGGGCCCAGTATGGATCCCTGAGGGACACCTGAGAGGACGGGTCTGGAGTCAGAGAGTACTCCTGAGAATTTTACGCTTTGTGAACTCTGTTCCAGGTAACTATTAAACCATGCAGTAGAGTTCTGGGAGAGCTCAGTATTCAGCAGCTGTTTAGTAAGCAAGCCATGGTGAACAGTATCAGTTAGTCGATAAATACTGCTCCAGATAGATGACCTTTGTCTAACGAGTTGTGAAGGACTCCAGTAATTTCCAAAAGGGCAGTTGATGTGCTGTGCCTTTGCCTAAAATCATGTTGCTGTGTACAAAGGATGTTATATTTGTCCAGGTAGTCTGTAAGCTGGTCAGCAACAATGAGCTCAAGGGTCTTGGAGAGGGGGTAATATAGAGATTGGTCGGTAGTTCCTCTGTATGGACTTGTCACCACTTTTATGGACCGGAGTGACAATAGCAGATTTCCATTTGCTTGGGAACTGACTGAGGCTGAGGGAGAGGCTGAAAATTCTGGTTAGTGGGTGCAATACCTCTTCAAGGGTGAGGGATAGCAGTTTAAGGTCCAGTGAGTCACCACTGGCTCTGGACTTGGAGATAGCCTTAATTATGTATTTGCAGACATCATTCACCTTGACTGTTTTGAAATAGAAAGGCAGATGATTTGAGGTTGTAGAGAGGGAATTTGGAGTGGGGGAGTCAATTTCTGTAAAAAAAAGTCCAGGGGGAGAACACCACTGAGGTCTGTGAAGGCTGCATTGAAAGTATTGGCAATGACCATTGGGTCAAGGGTGGTGGCTCCATCAACAATCAGTAGAGTTGGGGAGGATTTGGACAGCTTCCCTGTGACTTCCCTAATATTGTCCCAAAAAGCTCTCCCATTTCCCCAAGTGTTGGTGTGGACCTCCTTGTAGTAGGTACTCTTCATCAGTCATATTTGTTTTGTGCAATTGTTGCAGACCTGTTTGTAGTTTTGAATGTCAGGTTGGATGCCTGTAGCCTAGCTATTGTCCAGAGGTGGTCCCTTGATTTTTGCTGTGCCAGTAGCTCAGCAGTGAGACAGGGATTGAGAGTGCCTTGACTTTGCCCTTTTGACCAGGCGTAAGAGTCACAGGCCGCATTGAATAGATGATGAAATAATCAAGGCCAAGTCAACATCTGACGCATTGTAAATGGGTGACCAGTCTTGCCAGCTAAGGCAGGATTTGAGATGGGTCAGTTGGCCTTGAGGAAGGACTCTGCTGGAAATGATTTTAGGAGGAGGCTTACAAAACTTGTTTGACCAATTATAGATGACAGGGGAATAGTCACTGAGAGAATCTGGGAGCACAGTGGTGTTGGTGATATGGGTTGAGTGGCTGGCAAGAACCCAGTCCAGGAGAGTGCTGGTACCTGATTTGTAGTTCTTCCTAGTGGAGGAATCGACCATCTGCGTTAGGTTAGCTGAAGAGACAGCATCCTTGTGGGTTCTTGTGTCAAGGGCTGACCAGGGAAGATGGTTACATGCCCCATCAAACTGCAAATTAATTTCTTGAATTCTGTGCTCAGCTTTATAGCAAAAGAGGGTCCAGAACATGTCCAGAGAGTCACAGATTTCTTGGAGGGACTGGACTTGCCCTCTCTATCATCAGACCAAAGGGACCTGTTGAAGATGCCAATTACTGAGGGGGAGATAAGGGTGGTCATTAAATCTCTTAACATGTGTAAAGCCCCTGGCCCAGATGGGTTATGGTTGAGTTTTTCAAACATTTTGTAACAGATTTGGCACCCGTGCTGACTAAAGTATGTAATGAAGCCCACAAGGAAGGAGCTATCCTGAACACCTGGAGAGCCGCTATGATTACAGTATTACCTAAGCTGGATAAGGACCCTCTAGATTGCATGAGCTGCTGCCCTAGCTCCCTCTCAAATCAAGATGCAAAAATGTTTGCTAAAACTATTGGTCTGCACCTCCAGCAGCTAATCCCTTCCCTGGTAAATCCTGACCAGATGGGTTTTATTCCTTGGCACCACATTTAAGACAGTATTCGCCTCCTTCTGAATACTTTTTCAGCCTCCAAGTCGTTTCTGCCAAACACTTCAAATGTAGTTATCTCCTTGGATGCAGAGAAGGCATTTGACCACCTGGACTGGGTCTTTTTAGACCATACCCTTAAAAATTGTGGCTTTGGAGATACATTTAGAAACTGGATTGGGAATCTCTGTAGAGAACCTGGGGCACAGATGAAAGTCAATGGGGTTCTTTCAGCCAGATTTAAAACAGAAAGGGGGACTAGGCAGGGCTGCTCACTCTCTCTCTCTCTCTCCTCTTATTCACTCTTAGTATAGAACCCCTAGCTGCCCTCATTCGACAATCAGACACATACCAAGGTACTGGAGTTGGAGGGACAGAACTTCGAGTATCATTTTATGCAGATGAAAGCCTGTATCTTGCAGATCCTGTGTGTTCAGCTCATCTTGAGTCCATGCTACACAATTTTGGACAGTTGGCAGGATTCAAGATCAATGAAACAAAAACAGAAATGCTCCCAGTGGGACCAGTTCCCGCGCAGGGACCCAGGCAGTGGTGGACCAGTTCAGATGGGCAAGAGATGGGTTTAGAGACTTGGGTATTTGGATTCCTTGAGACCTAAGTAAATTATACCATACTAATCATTTTAAATTGTTACACGCTGTTCAGGTAGATGTTATGCATTGGAATGAGCTCCCCCTGTCCCTATCAGGATGGATAGAATGCATTAGAATGAAGGTACTGCCCCATTCCCTCTTTTTATTCCTTTCCCCTACCATTAAAACTGCCAGGCCCCTTTTGGAGAGTCCTTAAAATTGAAATTTCTAAATTTATATGGGTTGGCAAGTCACCCAGGATACAGTGGCAAACATTATTAAGGGCCAAACCCTAGGGAGGGCTTGGGTTACCTGATCTACATAAATATTTCTGGGCAGCCCAACTACAGACCTTGTTACCACTAATGACAAAGGATGAGGTTACCTTGTGGGTTGAATTAAAGAAGCCTTCCTCTTCTATTGTCACAATAGGGGACTAAATTTTTATGGATAAAGCTGGACTGCAAAGATTAGTCTTAGGCAGCCCATGGTCTGCTGTCTTGAAAGACACTGGCAAGTACTATGCTGGAAATTCAGATCGGAACTGAAAATAAGACCCCCTACACCCATACCAGCGTGCTTAAATTTCATCCCTCTTAGGATGGATGGATACAGGATTCCAAAGATTGGTGGGCCAATTTTTCACAGGTAGTACGTTTAAATCATATCAACAGCTAGCCCAGGAATTCAGATTACCTCCCCAAGACCTATTCAGATTCCTTCAAATTAAACATTTCTTAACTGAAAAAGACAAGAATTCCACTTGACAGAGAGACTAACCCACTCTTGGATATCCTTCTGCCCATGTCACTCAGCATGGGCAGAGGGGCATGGTCTCAAAATAACGGCCTTCTTTTTTGCATCTGGAGCCATACCCTCTAGATTACCTCAGAAGGATGTGGCACTTAGAAACCAGACTTCAGCTGGGAGAAGCAGAATGGCTTTAGGTCTGGAGAGGCTTCCACTCCACCACGGCCTCAAGCTGTTGGAGGGAATTCAGATGGCGGGTGGTGCTGCAGTATTTTGGCACGCCAGTGATCACTAAACACTATGAGCAGCATTCTTCAAATTATGCTGGAGGGGATGCAAGGAGAAAGCTACGCATATTCACATTTTCTGGACATGTCCCAAACCAAAAGTATTACTGGGACTCAGTTAGCCAGACGGTTGCACACATATTCAAAATTCTGCCCCCAACTGAATTACAGTATTGGTTGCTAGGGTTACCACCCTCAGGAATTAAAACAAAGGCACAAAGGTGCCTATACAATATTATGGTAGTAACGGCTCTTGAAGCCATCACCCAGAAATAGCTCACACAAGAGCCACCCATCTTAGAGTCCTGGTATACATTGTGTCTCTGGATATTGGAGATGGAGAAGCTCACAGTCAAAGTAAAGTTGCTCAAAGATAAAGTTACAGCCCGATGGCTACCCTTTTTTCACTTTCAGGCTGACAGAGAAAATAAAGATATTTTTAAAATTTTGACCAGTGACAGTTAGGCTTTATGGCCCCTATGCATGAAGGGTGGAAAATATGTGTCTGAGGTTGCATCCGCCACTGCTGCTACACACCTGCAGACAGATGTGCACGGTGGCATTCATCACCACGGCCACCTGTCCCACCACCCCCCACAAGGCTTGCAGGTCTGCGCAGGGCATGCACGGGCGAGTCATGGACCCAGCGGGGCATCCAATTGGATGCCTGGCATGGGTCCAACAATAGATCCCCTACACGGCAGGGTGCGCATTGGCAGTGTGACCCACAGATGTCTGATGGCCAGCAACATGGGAGGTGAGTGGTGGGCTAAGCCACCAGCCATCCCGTGATGCGGCATGGAGCTATGCCATGGTCGGATGGGGAGAAAGCTCTCAGCCATGTGCCCAGAAGGGCCAGTGGTGGTGGTGAGCTGGCAGTGCCATGATGGGGGACAAGTGGGCAGCAGCCTTTGGTGCCCATATGTGGTGTCGTTGGGTGGGTGGGTGCATGGTAGGGGCCCGAAAGAACTGTGAGCTGTGTCCAGTTGCACCAGCAGCCATGGAGGGGCTGTGGGTGGAAGGCTATCCACCATATCTAGGTGGTGACCCGGCGTGTGCACAGGGGCATGGGGAGTTTATGGCGAGGGTTCTCCTGGCATGCCCTGCACCCCTACACACCCATGGATAGCACTATGCGCCTTAGTGCATGGCATGTCGTCTAGCCTGCCCCTTGCCCTCCCCTGCGTATTTCTCTTCACGCAGCTGGGGTATCGAGTGTGTGTGCTGCGCACCCCGTGGTGCATCCACACAGAGGGTGCAATGGGGGCAGAGTGGCTACATGCCCCAGATGTGTGGCGCGTAACCACTCCACCCCTACGTGCACTCCACCCCTGTGTGCATAGGTGCCAATATTTGGAGAACTTGCCTAGATTAGGCCTAATCAGATGTTTGCCCCTCCTAGGTCCCCCCAGCCATCTCCTCTAGGGAAATATGTCCCCCCTTAATTATCTTATGACTAATGTCATTTTTTCTATGTATTTAAAACATCATCTTGCTTCCAGACAGGGACGTATTAGTCATCTTAGATATTCTGCATGTCTTACTTGTTAGTTTTTATGTTTTTTTTTTTCACTAGGAGAGACACACTAAGCTGAAGCTTGTTTACAGGTGTGACCAGGAAGCACAAGGAAGCTAAGTAACTTACTCAGGGTCACACAGCATGCAAGTGGGGGCTGTGGGATTCAAATCCAGGTTTCCAGGTTTGTAGCTCAGAGCTTTAAACCACTGCACTATACTGCCTCCAAATTAACCAGATTAATTTTCTTATGACATATGCCTGTTTCATTGTCATTTAAGTTGATTCCTGCCTCATGGTAGAACTGTACAGGGGTTAAGAGAAGAGACTGTCTGGCTGTAAAACATTTTGGTGATTTTTTCAGTGGAGGGTAGCTGGGTTACATTTTATAATTACTAACTATAATCAATTAACTATTACCCCATGTGCTTAGTGAAATATTTTACATGTGTATTTTCACCCTGTGAGATGGACTTGTCATATTTGTGGATGTATCAGCGTTTGTGTGTCTACTGAAAAACTTGAACAAAATTATGATTTCAAAAAACAGATGCATTGTGTAGGAGCTAGAGTGGTCCCCTTTCTCATGAGACAAATGATGTATACTGCCCTCCTGGGTGCCAAATATAAGTCCAGCAAACTGCACGAATATCTGCCTGACCTCTTCTCCCTTGCAGCAAACCCTTCCTATCTGCTCAGATCCAGGACAAATGCCACCTCCACATCCCACAGTACAAGCTCAACCTAGACCAACTATTCATCAGCTATAGGCTATCTAACACCTAGAACAATCTCCTAATCAATACAGTATCATTGTCCCTCCCCACATCAAGCTAGGCTCTGATCAACTCCCACTACAAAGCCCAATATCATGTCCCTAATGCCAACAGCCCCTCAAGCCTATTTAACTCATTTAGTTACGTATATGATATTAATCCAGTGATGTACATTGAGTTACTGTAAATGCTGTGATCTTCTGAGGAACAGCCATGGTTTTACTCTTATTTTCTTCCTTGGGGCTTCTCTGTCATGTTGCTATAATTTGTTGTACAAGGACATGCGGCTTATAATATACTTTCTCATTTGTGTTTGGAATGTGCAATGTACGTAATGTTTGAATGCTGTAAGATTCCTCACTGTCCCATTCCTCCTCTCCCCAGGTTGTAATGGAAATAGGCCCAGGATCTGTGTGCCTACATGGTAAAACATGTTTGAAAGAAAAGATCTACTGTAGCAGGTCTTGCAATAATGTACCTCAGTTGACCACTTTCAAGCATAGATACAGAATGCCTATTTAGTACAGCTGGATGAATAGTCACTGATCAAGAACAATGTTAAGTCCAGCAAATGTAGAATAACTTGCATTTCTCAAAATGAATGTTGACAATTTCCCACCAATTGTACCAAAAACTGAATTATGCAATTCTGACCCTAAACATGAACATGAATAGCAGCCCGCGTACAGTGATACTGAATATGATGACTAAGTTGTGTACAAAGAAGAACCCTGTCTGGAGTGGCATAATATGAAATTTGTTTAATGCAAACATCTCTCTTTTTTTCTCTCAGCAGTTGCAGCTGTACTTCTGAATTAAATTGTGCCATGGGCACAGTTCACAGACATGCAGGCATGTTTGTCTTTTGTGTGACTATGTTGGCACCATTATCTTGCACTCACTTTTTGATTTTTTTATTTTCTCATAAAACGTGTTCTTTGACACATTGTTCCAATCCTGCTGTAAGGGCTCTGTGCACGATTGATCCTGGAAAATGCCCTGAGCGGTAGTACATGTTGTGCGCCACTATGTGGCGTGCACAGCACAGTACAGCAGAGACATGGCATGCACAACCATGTGTGCGTGGCAAACACACAGAGGGGGCGGGAGCGTGGGACACACAGAGCAAGACACAGAGTGCAAGGGGGCATGGCTAGGACACACAGCACCACCCCTTGACCCCACCATATATGATGCTGCGCGCTGCACCACGAGCAACATGGACATGAATTCCACATACTGCACAGTGGGAAGCAACATGGCAGAATGGCAGGCAGCCATGGAGAGACTGGTGGCAGCGGACGGAGATGGGAAACACAGAGGCAGGGTGTGAGAGGCAGCCATGCTAGAGGTGGTACATGTTTCCAGTCTGCCAACTTCAGCAGCGGGCAGGTGGTGGCGATGGTACCAGACATCCACCACAACTATGCCAGACTCTATGGGCCCTAGTACTGACCACAGCCCCAGAAGTGAAGGCCAGGATATGGCTGGACATACAGGCCAGTGTCAACGGCGCTGGGTCCGAGGTGAGAGACTCATGGCCATCAAACATAAGTGGCATGTTCTCCATGGGGCTGTGAAGAAGAAACTGGCAGCCAGCAGATCGTAGTGGCACAGAACAGGTGGAGGGTCCCGTCCCATGACACCCAACTGATGGCCATAGAGCGCATGGTGGTGGAGACCCTCTCCGAGGTGGCCATCCATGGTGAGGACAGAAGAGTGGATAGCCTGGCAGGTAGGCATGGCCTTGTGTTGCTGTGTTACGGACATGTGGGGTGGTATGATGAGCAATGGACTGCTGACATAACACTATCATCTTCTCCCCACAGGCATGTCCCCAATGCCATGGAATGCAGTATCATGCAGGACACAGCCCGTGTGACCCACTGAGGCATGCCTAGCCAGGAGCTGCATTGTGCAATGCAGGACCCATCTAGTAAGTATGGGGGGGGTCAACACCCAACAGTGGGCATTGTGGCAGGTGTGTAAAACTGGTATACTGACGGCAGTGGCCTCTGTCTCAACAGGGATGGAGATGTACATGGAGACCCAGCAGGACAGCGAGAGCAAGAGGGAGCACAAGCCCATCCCACCAGAGTACATGGACAGCAACACCAGAAGCAACGGACCACTGGGCGAAGAAGCAATGGATGCTCAAGTGACTGGAAAGCAACAGCCCCATGGTGCTGCGACCACCCATCTGAGAACGGGTACTGGTGCCACATCAGTCATGTCTCAACAAACAGCACCACTGGGTGCCAACCAACCCGCAGCCCCTGATGACAGTGGCAATGAAGACTCCATCACAGGACCTACCAGATGCGGATGGGAACCACGGCGCAACCCATACACCATGGAGCAGTACTGTGTGCTGCAGCAGCTGGAGAGGGACAGACTTGCAGAGCAGTAGAACACGACTGCAGCAATAGCAGAGCTTACCACCGTTGCAAGGGACATCAGCACTGGCATCATTCGGGGCAACATAGCACAGGAGCGGATCTTGCAACACCTCCATAACATGTCTGCTGCACATCCTGCCACAGCCCCACCCCCACGAGCAGCATCCACGCACCTGAACCATGAGCACACAGTCCACGGGCACAGATCATGGCCCTGAGCAGGCCATGCGTGGGGCCGAGAGGACAGAGCCGGACACCTGTGGAGGTCCACATGGTATGCCATCATGCCCAGATGGAGCCGTGGTCTTGGGCATGACAGGGGACACAGCCATCACTGCCAGCCAGGACCAGACAGCAACTGGCACCCCACCATGCATGGATGACACACAGGGTCATGACGGTCGAGGGTTGAAGTTCAGCAAGTGCACATGTGGCTCCCAGTGGCTGGAGCACATGAGCCTGGCATGGCTGCAGTCACAACCCAATGGTACTAGACAGTGAGGGCACCCACACCACCCACATGGCTGCACTCACAGTCCCAACACATATGCCCCACCCTCCACCCCTGACACAGGGCCACTCAGCATAGTGCATCATCATCATCATCATCACGGCCCACCACCCCGGTACAATTTGGTGATCCACAGAGCACACACTATGGCATCTTAGTGGTCCCAGCATCCCTGCAGATATAGCCCCTCAGGGAACTGCACACAACACAACCCATGGGCCTGTCACCATGTGAAGGTTCCCGCCACAAGTGCACACCATGCTGCATGGCCACTCGCCATCCTCTGCTCCCTGAGGGGGTAGTCATCACCACCACCATCATCCTGTGGGTCAGCTGGCAGCACCATTGGTAGTGGCACATTGGCATGCTTGACTATGTTGTGAAACATACAGCATACTGCAAACACCCTGCACGCCTTGGTGGCGGACAGCATGACGGTGCTCCCTTAGTGATCCAAGCACCGGAATCTTATCTTTAGCAGCTCAATTGTCCTATTGATGATGATTCCCCTGGTCCTTCTGTGTGCTGTACTGTATGTTTCCTATGCCTGTGACCCTGGAGACAGTATAGGTGTCATGAGGAATGTCCTGCGTGGGTAACCGCTGTCACCTGCAGGGAAATAGACAACAGTGTGAGTGGCATGCCACAGTGCAACAACAATGTGGATGTGGCACAACCAGACCACATACTCACCCAGTAGCCACCCCTCACTGGTCCCATCATGGAGCACTGCCCCAAGCCCTGAGGCATCCAGGATGAATGAGTCATGGGTTTATCTGGGGAACCTCACACACGTTCGCGAAGACACCGTTGGTGTTGCTGATGACCTGACAGTGAATACTGTGAAAGCCCTTTCTGTTCCTGTACACCTCCTCATTCACCAATGGTGACAGGATGGTGATGCGCATACCATCAATTGCCCAACAATGTTGAGCATATCGTGCATACCATAAAATGCTTGCTTCATGGCACACATTTCCTGCTCTGTCCTTGGCATGTATATATGGTCCCCAAGATGTGCCAACAAGGCATCGTTTATCTGGGCCACGGCACATGACACCGAGGACTGGAAGATGTCCAAGGTGTCACCAGTCACATGCTGGAATGACTCACTGGTGTAATAGGAGAGGACACACATGACTTTGGTCTCCACCATCATCGCCATCGAGTGACGGGTGCCTGGTGCCGTGTCAGCTCGGACCATGTTGCACAGCCATGCCACAACTGACCATGGGAAGCAGAAGCATTCAAGACAGTGTGTGCCCCACCATTCTGTGGCATCAACCCTGTCCCAAAACAATCTGGGACATGGTAGCCTGTCCCTGCACCTGTGGGCCATCATCTCCAGCAGATTGGCAAGCATGAACATGCCTGGACACATTCTGTACCACCAAAAACTATTCCCCTGCCACAGTGCAGCACTGATTCCGGTCCCCTATATGTAGCCCAGTGGGTGCAGGACACTCTTTAAGGGGGCATGGCACAGCACACTATCAGTACAGACATAGCAGAGGGCTATCCACATGCCACATGCCCAGACACACTGACAGGCCTGTGCAGTGTATGCATGGTGGTGCAGAGATGGCATATGTGGTCCTGGATAGGATGGTTCTTCCTGCACCTCTTCCATGTGTCAGAGACAATTTCACTGACAACTGGGGCACTGAGGCTCTGTGGCAGGCCGTGGCTATGGTCAGGTAAGTTTGGCACTACACAAATTCTATAAGGCATGTAGCTTATGAGCCTTATATATATAAGGTTAAATTGTTACTGCAGTTTCAATTGGCATTACTTTCCTCAATTTTGCAGTCATTCTCCTTAGACATACTATTGGCAACATTTACCAGCAGCACCGATACATTGCTAGTCACACATGTCCCACTGCTGTTAGTCTTGTCAATCATTAATTTATGATGTTTTGTGCCTCAGCAATGCCCTCCACGAATATAATATTTGCAAACAGCAGCAGCAGCCTCACTCAAAGCAGCTGTGTCTGTCCTATCTGCCTCAGCTATGCCCATCATAGATATTTATTTAGTATTTATTTAGTTTTTGTTGACTGGGTAAGTGCACTAGACAAATCCTGCCTATTTTCAGGCACGACCCGGGGGAGGGGGATACAGATGAATGCCAACTGACCTTGAACCAGATTAAGCTGTTTGTGGCATTTTTTTTACTGAATTTTGGGAAACAGCAGCAGGCTCACTCAGAACAGCTGTGCTAATACTACCAGCATCAGCAATGCCCACCATGAGTATGATGTTTGAAAACAGCAGTAGACACAGTCAGAGCGATTGCACCTGTCCTACCTGCCTCAGCAATGCCCACCATAGGTATACTTTTTAGAAACAACAGCAGACTCACTCAGAGTGGCAGCACCTGTTGCATCTGCCTCAGCAAATGACCACCATGGCAACAACTGTTGGGCAAAAGCAGCAGGCTAACTCAGAGGGGCTCTGCCTATCTTACCTGCCTCAGCAATGCCTGCCATGGGTATAATTTTTGGAAACAGCAGCAGGCTCATTCAGAGCAGCAGAATCGTTCCCCCTTGCCTCAGCAGTCCCGACTATGGGTATAACTACTAGAAACAGCAGCAGGCTCATTCAAAGCAGCGGTGCCTGCCCTACCTGCCTCACCTATGCCTGCCATGGGTATAATTTTCAGAATCAGAAGCAGACTCACTCAGAGCAGCAACACCTGTCCTACCTGCCTCAGCAATGCCCACCATGGGTAGAATTTTTGGAAAAAGCAGGCTCTCTTAGAGCAAATGCACCTGTCCTATTTGCCTTGGCAATGCCTGCTATGGATATCAGTTTTGGAAACAGCAGCAAGCTTCATTAAAGCAGCTGCACCTGTCCTACCTGCCACAGCAATGCCTTTATTTTTTAATCAAGTATACTTTATTGATTTTCAGAAACATTAACAATAATCAAAACTATAACAATAAACACATATAATAGTAGCAACAATAACCAAAAATGCAAACAGCCAAGAATCCCCACCCCATCCCACCCTCCAGAACCCTCAAATCCTTCCTGGAGCAAAACTAAAGAATAAAATCATCCTTTAGTACTACAAAGGTCATAGGACAGTTAGACATTAATATGGAGAGCCATTAAAGATCCCATGGCACTTATAGAAAACAGTGAGAATTTCCCGGTGTCTAGCCAAATTTCCTCATTCACTAAAAATACCACCAACAGCTTAATCTGGTTCAAGGTCAGTTGGCATTCATCTGTATCCCCTCCCGGGTCGTGCCTGAAAATAGGCAGGATTTGTCTAGTGCACTTACCGGTCAACAAAAACTCAAAAAAAAAAAAAATTAGAGAAAGGTAATAAAGCAGCTTATAGAGAGGAGCTGATTCAGGGTAGATAGTGATAAGAGAGTACTCAGGGTTTCCATATAGTCAATATTTGTTGGGACACCTCTGCAATGAAGCAGTGTGCTTCTTTACTGACTTAACAAACAAAATGTCTTGGTACCACTCTTTATTAGATGGTATAGAAGTGTCTTTCCAATGTCAGAGTATGATAACCTTAGCAACTATTGCTATCATGGCCATATGGATTTTATGATTATTATGGAGTTCTGGGGGCTAAATTCCCACTAGACAAATTTTGAGAGACAAAAGGTCATCCAATCCCAGCAAGGGATCCAATGATTCTCTTATGTTATTCCAAAATGGAGTTACCTTGTTACAATCCCATAGCATGTGCTTCGATGTACCATCAATTAAGCCACATCTAGTACATGCTGATGTAGGTAATCTGCCCATTTTAAACAATTTCTACTTTTTTTTATTTTACTGTAAGATTTTTCTACTGTGTGCCACCTTACATGGCCTGGGTCATGCCTGAAAACAGTCTCTGGGATCAGTGCACCTACCTGGTTAACAAAGTCATAAATCAATAAGCAAAATTTCAGCAGCGTATAATTCAGGTAATGGAGAATGTGGAATTGGATTAATTAGAATCTATCCTGTTTAAGATACTGTATTTGTAGAGCACTCACCAAGCAGCGTGCCAAAGTGTAACATCATTCTGGAGACCTAGGGCCTACTGCCAGTTATAGAAAACCCCAGTCAGACTATTAGGGTCCAGGGATTGAAAAACTTGGTAAAGTTTAGATACTGAACATGGCTGGTGGGAAGCTGAAAAAAAGAAGGTCTAACACATCAGATGCCCACCAGATCCATGGTCTATGACCCAAAAAATGATGAGATGGGGTGGATAAGCTGAAAGTACTTGAAGCTGGCAGAACTGGGAAGTTTGTGATGCCCTATGAAAGTTTAAAATGAGCAGAGGTTATCCCCTTCCATTAGCGAAGATAATGTTAACCCCTGCAGTTATGGGCAGAAAGATTGTGGGATAGGGCGAACGGCTATTCATATGTTGGGATTACCTAAAAGAGGTTGGGCAGGAGCCGAGTTCAGCTCCCATCCTATATACATGCTTAACTGGTGCAATGCTTTAAGAGATTGATGCAATGACATTACTCAGAGAGGATGCGGCAACAGTGAAGGCTTAATAAAAAGTAAGCTGTGGGGGTGGATGTCATATAGACTACATAAGGAACTCTCCAGCTCCAACTAAAGAAGTATATAAACTTGTAGAGGATGGTCACTTTCCCCCTCAAACCACTGAAAAAATGTGCTGCTGTGAAAAGCAGCATAGTACAAAAAAAAGTTTGAAGGCTGTAAACCACAATTCATCTTAGGAATTGAAAGTTTAAAATAGACCCATATGGTTGCCACACCCTGCCAGAGAAAGTCATTGAGCATATGTTGTAAATGTGTGAACCAGGTTTTGGGGAGATATACATTTAACGTACCCAGGGAATAAAGAATGTGAGGAAGCTTATCTTGATCGTACCCCATGGGGAGAGGGGAAGGGAGAATCATCTTTTAAGGTCTTGTTGAATCGAATGTAGTAAAGGACATAAGCTGTCCTTGACAAATGTGAGGAGGTGCGAGCAAAGCGAAGTCCCAAATACATAACATTCAGTGGCTCCCAGGATAGACCTAAGTTAGTAATATCATGTTTGCAAACTAAGTTATTGAGGACAATACCTTAGTTGTATGCAAATTAGCTTATATCCTGAAGCGCTGTATTTCCTGTAAAGCGCCAGCAATGAGGAATCTGAGTCCTCAATGTGCAGTAATAAATCGTCAGCATAAGCTGAAAAAATGTACCTATTATCTTCGACCTTTATATCCCTAATCTCCAAATTTTGTTGTAGGAGATAAACTAACAGCTCTAGATAGAGATTAAAGAGAAATGAGGAGAGGGGGCACCCTTGTCTAGTTCCCCACTGTAAAGGAAAGTGCTCAGATGAGACCCCATTACAATGAAGACAAGCTGAAGGATTACAGTATAACACTTGGATCTATTGGATATATTCTAGGGGAAAGCCACATTTAAGCAATATCTCAAATAAATATGGCCATGCAACCCAATCAAAGTCCTTTTTGGCATCTAGGAGATCACAACCACGGAGATCTGCTCTCCCAGATGCCAAAATTAGATAGTGTAGCTTCCTGAGGTGATCACAAGAAGGTGATCCCTCATAAACCCTGTGCTGGCCCAATTAACCCATCCCAAACTTGGAACATTCTATTAGGTAATCTTTTGGCCAGGACATTTAGGTCCATGTTAAGTAACAAGATCTGGCAATAATTGTCCGGGGTGTCTCATTTCTGCCAAGCTTCTTAATCACTGTTATCAAGCTTCAGTAAAAGATGAATCAGAGAAACTCAATTCATACCAGTGATTGTAAACCTTGACAAGGAGAGGGGCCACTTCCTTGGAAAAGGTGAAGTAAAAGTTGTTGGTGAGACCATCAGGTACTGGGGCCTTATCCGTTGGAAACTGCTTTATGGCCTGTAATACTTCTGCGATAGACAAGGGAGCTTTAAGAAATTCTTGCTGAGCTAAAGCCAGCACAGTAAGGGCAACAGGGTCTAGATAATGGGTTATATCAGCTAATAATTGCGGACTGGAAGGATCAGACATACACAGGTTAGAATAAAATATACGAAATATCTCTACTATTTGATATCCAAATAAGGAGTTTCATCCCCTGGTCTCTGCACTCCACAACACTAGATACTGAGTCCCCTTCCTCTTAAAGGGGTAATAACCCAGCAAACATCAAAAGTCATCCCATTTAAAGGTGCGGATCCCTTTAAAGGGGTAATAACCCAGTAAACATAAAAAATAGTTCCACTTAGAGGTATATTCAGTAATAATGTTCCTTTACTGCACCAAGATGCTACTCATCTGCTGGTCCCTCTTGGTCCATATTCAACTTGATGTAGCTGACACAGAAATCATACACACATCACCCCTTACCAATGACCCTTCATTTCACCACCACTTTAATTATGCACTCCACTCCTCATTTGTGCCCCTACCGCTCCAAGGATTTCTGGTCCTAGCCCAGTGTGATAAGACCATCCTTTCTCCACATCATTCCAAAAATATGCATAAATCACCTTTCCTCTGCCCTCCATTGATTCAGTCTCACTTTTGCCTTCTTCTGCTATCTGGCAACATTGAATTAAACCCTGGATCCAGTCTAAGAACTAAGCCTGAACTCTCTACTAAACCTAAATTCAAATTCAAATGTATTTATATGGTGCCTTTCAAATGCCAAGGCGCCGCACATGCAGTAAAACAACAACAGTATAAAATTACATATATATGGAATATTATAAAATAACAGAAGACAGTCAACAGTATTAATTAGTCCCCGAAAGCTCGGACCCATAGAACAGTTTTAAGTGCCTGTTTAAATCCTTCCACAGTCGGGCATTCATGTAACTGACAGGGTAGAGAATTCCAAAGGGTAGGGGCCACATGCATAAATGCCCGGGACCCAGAAGATTTTAAACAAACCTTTGGAATCTCTAGCAACCCCTTGTCAGTCAAGCAGAGTGATTGCCCAAGGCAGTAAGGAACAGAAGCTCTTTCTGGTAGTACACTGTCCGTGTAGGGCTTTATAAGTCAAGCCCGACTTTGAAGATGATTCACCACTGTACTGGCAGCCAGTGCAGTTCATGCAGCACCAGAGAAATGTGCCAGGACCATGGGTATCCCGTCAGTAACCAGGCTGCTGCATTCTGCACCAGCTGCAAGTGACGAATATCCACCACCGGAAGCCCTAGGTACAGGTCATTGCAGTAGTCCAGGTGAGAGGACACAAAGGCAAGGACTAACATAGGAAGGTCACCGGACAGAACAAGAAGCTTAACTCTTTGAGATATTCCTCAGATGGTAAAAAGAGGATTTGATGATGGCTGACACCTGTGCACAAAGTGTCAGACCCTCGTCAAAAGTACCCCAGGTTTCACACCTAGTCAGAGGTCAAGAGAGGAGACCCCAAGAAAAAGTCCCAAGGGTGACCCTGCCCTCAACCCTCTATCTGGCGACCTGGGTCCACCACCAGCACCTCAGTCTTAGCCGAGTTCAACCTCAACCAGCTCAAATTCATCCACTCCTGGATTTCAGCAAGACAGTTGTTAAGTGCTGAGAGAGCTCCAACCTGGTCAGGTGCAAAAGAAAGGTAGAGCTGGGTATCATCAGCATAGAAGTGAAACCTCAACCCATACCTTCTTACCATGTCTCCGAGGGGTAGCACGTACACTGTGAACAGCATGGGGACAGCACTGATCCTTGAGGAACCCCACATGATAACGGAACTGGGTTCATAGGAAGGAATCCCCGACACCACTCTCTGAGTTCTTCCAGTAAGGAAAGATGAAAACCACCTGAGGACTGTACCAGACAGGCCACAGATGAACCTCAAGCAATCAAGTAGTACTCCATGGTCCACAGTGTCAAATGTTGAAGAGAGATCAAGAAGGACCAAGGCAGAATGGTTCCTCTGATCTCTAGCCATCAGGAGATCATTGAGCACCTGAACCAGCACTGTCTCAGTACTATGTCTAAAACCAGAGTGAGAGGCTCATAGACATCATGGATGGTCAACTAAAGCTGTACGGCAACTAAAGGGGAGGTTCGAGATCAGTCTGTAGTTCACATGGCAGTCTGGGTCAAAGAAACTTTCTTCAGGAGGGGTGTAACCGCCTAAGTTCTTGCCCTACTTGGTTTGACATGAAAGAACTCAAAATGACCCACTTGAACACACAAAGTATCAAGAGTGAAATGGCAAAACTGGAAGGCTGGGCCCAGCATTACAAGCTTGATATGCTGTGTGTAACAGAATCCTGGCTAAAACCCACCATCCAGGCCCTCTAGACCACCCTCCCTGGTTTCTCCTCATTCCATCATGATCAGCGCTCTAAAAGGGGAGGGGGGGCTGATTTACGCTAGGGCAGGACTGACTGTCACTGAGCTATCAGACTCAAACATTTACCCAGAAGTAGTGCATCTATGTATCATGGTTACCCTTGGCCAAGTTAAAAACATAACCATTGGTTGCATTTACCTACCACAAAAACTTGCGTCAGCCTACTATGTACAGTTCTTTACTAGTCTGGATACCTCTCCTCTAATGACATCATACTCTGTGGAGACTTCAGCCTTGACTGATTAGGACCCCACAGAATGCAGTATCAAACTGCCTATTGGATGACAAATTACAGCAACTACTGGACCAGCCAACTAGGCTAAACATGAAGTCAGGCAGGCACAGTCAATTAGACTGGATGCTTACCGATAACCCAACCTTTATTAAGGCCACCGGAGTCCTCCCTGATGTTCTAATTGACCATTCCCTAATGTTCTGCATCTGGAAGAATAATATACCGTACCCCCTTCAAAAATCCATAAGACTAGAGACCTAACAAATTTTGATCCAGCAGCTTATCGGCAAAGTATTGCTTCATTCAAATGGTTCCCCTAGCCTCCCTCCCAGATATAAATCAGGCATTAGAATATCTAATTAATACACTTACCTTCATCCTTGACTCACATGTCCCATTCAAATCTAGAAGATTCAAAGGCATTCACTCCCCTTGGCTCACCTAGGAACTGAGGCACCTCATGGGCTCCCAGGACATAGCCTGGAAAGCCTAAAAATGCTCTGGACTCCAATTGGACTGGCAATGCTATCGACAGCTGTGCAATACATGCAAATCAAAAATCTCCAAGTCCAAAAGGGAGCATCTTCGCTTCCTGCAGGTAAGACACCTAGCCAACCCTAAATGCTTCTGAAAGCAAATCAACGCCCTCCTTAAGGGTAATGAATGGGTCATCCCCCAAAGTATGTCTGTAAAAGGCTATGTACTATACCTGCCCTTGGAGACAGCCACAAGAATAAATCTCTTCTTCACTGACCTTGATCCCTACAAGGTTGGCCTCGTGCCCAGAATTACTCAAGCCATGCCCAGAAGCTTATCACCCTCAATTCCATATAAAACTCACCTCATGGAATGAGGTCCTAAATCTAGTTATGGGTCTCAACCCTGACAGCTTACCTGGATTTGACTCCCTCCCCCGAAAATTTCTTAAGGTGTACCTGCACTTGCTCACTCAATTGCCATGCTAATAAACAGATCCTTCCTCACACAGACCATCCCAGACAAGTGGAAACAGTAGTCATTGTCCCAGTTCACAAAAGTGGCCCAATGAACCTGATCAAGAACTACAGACCCATATCTATTTTATGCTATATTGCTAAAATACAAGAAACAATTTTATACAACCAGTTATATTCATACCTTGAGCAAACCAATGCCCTTACTATTTATCAACACGATTTCTGAAATTGCGAGGAAGCAATCCGCCCTCCTGCGGTTTACCACAGATATATTTCAGGCTATGGACCAGGGTAAAACCACTGGGGCTGTCTTTATCAATCTCATGAAGGCTTTTGATCTCATCAATCATCCCCTTCTTATCACAAAACTCTATTCGCTTGGCCTTGATGATAACTCTATCTCCTGGGCCTCAAACTACTTATCTAATAGGTTGCAGTGCATCAAGTGTGCAGGAGCCATGTCATCACTATCTCCTATCACAGTTGGGGTCCTCCAGGGTTTAACACTGGGGCCTCTACCATTCTCAATCTTTATCAGTCAATCAAGTCTTTATTTATCCAGGTGAACACCATTGAGCAGGCTCATTTACAAGGTGGACCTGCATTACACAAGGTCGAGAATAACACTTTTATGTACAGATAATAATTAGACATAATTATACAGAAATGGAAAAAAAATACACAGAGAAATAAGTATTTCAGGTATAGGGTTAACAAGGTTAAGGAGAATGGTATGCAAAGGGAAATTAAAACATTCTGAAACAGCCAGCATATTAAAACATTTTCGTACAGCATGGCATATCATTGGTCAGGACATATATAAATTTAAGGGGCAGATGTGGAGGGGAGGGGTGCAGGACTGCAGCTGTTCTAGGAGGGGTGCTATGGCAGATGGGCTGGGGATATATATGTTAGGAGTCTGAGGGTAAGAAAGGTAGTGGATTAGCAGAAAAAAGGTGTGGGTATAGTGGAAACAACCAAGGGGCTGGGTTAGGTGAAGATGTAGTGGGCAGGTAAGCAGTAGGCACCCTAGCACCCGCTAAGTGTGCTGAAACAGCTGCATAGCTTCTTAACAGCCTTAGAATACAAGGTCTTGAAGGTGGTAAGACTAACAGGGTATGCTGTAGTTGCTGAATGTCTTTAAGGAGTTCAGCTAAGTGGTCTTAGCATGTTCTGAGATGTTTGGATGAGCGGCGCATGCATTCTCCTCTCAAGAAGCATCTCAGTGCCCCCATAAAACATCATTGGCAGACACTGACCCTTACGTTACTCTTCAGAAATCTCTGCAACTGTATACATATGGACTGCAACAAATCCAAATCATGAACTTGCTGAGCATTAAGGCACTATATAAAATCTTTACCCTCCACCCCACTGACACTGACATTGCAAATTAAATTAACTGAGGCATGATAAGAAATGACTGTAGACAATATTTCTGAAAAAAAAAAAAATAGATCTTCCTGAGACACTGAAAGATAATCTAACCTAGGACATGTACCTTTGTGGGGGGTAAAAGTATAACTCCTGTCAGTGGAGTGGAGAATGCACTATGGGTCCACCATACCCAGTTCATCCACTATGGTTCATAACCCCTGTTGCCCTGGTGAGACCCCACCTTGGTAACCCTGATTTATCTCTATCAGGCTGCTATACCATGTTGCAGCCCCCAATTAAAAGGGTAAAATGGGCTAAAGGGGCTAAATAGGGATTAAGTCCAGAAAAATCTAGGTGAGTCCACATTAGACCTGTACACAGAACCCAGGGCTACTGAAGTTAGTCCTAATCTACCATGTAAAAATAAAAGTGACCTTCGGATCCCAATACTCCTTTCCTAAAATGAAGGAAACTCAACGGGCTATTAAAATAGTGACCCCTCCCTTGCTTTGTACTACATCCTGCCGCATAAGCCTGCATAGGCCTGTCCTACCAGTTTCTCCTGAAAAGAGAGCATTCTCCTCTTAACATGCATTTCTTAAAGATATGCAATATTTGTTCTATGCTTCTTGAGATGATGAAGAATCATATGGCATTTGCATGCATTCTGCCCTCCTTTCTATTCAAGTAACTGTATAATTAGCCATAACACTCAGACAGAAATAAAAATAGTAGAAATAGCACTCTTTCCTAGCCTGTATATGACTCTCCCTGGTGATCAAGATGAACTCCCAGAAAAAGGAGAAAACCCTTCATTATCTCCTGGAAGCCCCACCAGGGACAGAAAGTCCTGAAAACAACCTAGTAAAATAGAAGAGCCCATCTCTCCCTCCTATGCCCCCCCAACCCAAAAAATTAAAAAGCAACTGATCAACATATACACATAACAGATCCCTGGTCCTAATGACCGTAACCCCCAAATAAATACTGGTCCACGAAGAAATATCTCCATTCACTGGCTTATCCACTCCCCACCCCTCCACCCCGATCCCCTGAACCATATATCTAACTGGAAACGTATCAATTTAGAAAGTGACATACACATAGGAATGATATCCCAACACTATAAGGCAGGAGCCTGCTCCATAGAGAATAACAGCCTCTTATATCAGAATATATATAAATCCCTCTAAAGATTTGCTCTGTAAAAGCAAAATATTATAAAGGAAAAGTACAGTATGCAATTGCAAAGACAAGACTTAAGAAACAAAAACTGAAAAGTCGCCAGCTGTCCCAAAATTGCTCCCAACTGTTTTCTGAAATTCACCCATTGAAAAAGGAACATGAGCAGAAGCCATTGCTGGGATGTCATATTTAGCAATAGCAATCATTATTAATGATCTCATAACATATAACAACAAGAAAGTAAGATAATTAAATGCTAGTAATGTTAACAGGAAATCATTTCAAAATTACCAGTTCTAGGCCAGAATCTGTCCGTCTTGATGGTACCAAAGTATCCCTTTGACTCTGGTAGTAACAAAGGAGAGAAAAATTGAACAAATATACCAAAAATGCAATAGCCAAGGGTGTACTTTCCATACATGAAATTGCAAATAGTTCAGCAATCTCTACTAGCTGAATATATCACTTTAGACAATGCATGAAAAAACAAGAACAAATCACGCATGCACTTGCCAGTCAGTCTACACCGGTCACTCAGTAGACTCATTATCAGAGTAGCTGCACCTGTCCTATCTCTCATAGTAATGCCTGCCATGAGTATAATTTTTGGAAACAGCAGCAGATTCACTCAGAACAGCTGGGCCTGTTCTACTTGCCTCAGCAATGCCAGACATGGGTATGATTTTGGAAGAAGCAGCAGGCTCACTCAAAGTGTCTGCATCTGTATTACCTGCCTTGGCAATGACTGCAAAGTGTGTAATTTTTGGAAAAAGCAACAGGCTGACTCAGAGCAGCTGCACCTGTGCTACCTGCCTTGGCAATGCCCACTATGGGTGCGATTTTTTGAAAACAGCATCAGGCTCATTCAGAGCAACTGCACCTGTCCTCCTTGTTTCAGCAATGCCCACCATGGGAATAATTTTTGGAAACAGCAGTAGGCTCTCTCACAGTGGCTTCACCTGTCCTACCAGCTCAGCAATGAATGCCATTGCTATAATTTTTGGGAACAGCAGCAGGCTCACTTAGAGCAACTATTCTGCTCTGGTTTGGCTTGACCAACACCTAACCTTCTCTGGCCATTTGGACGCCATCCTAAAGAAACTGCGCCCCAAGTTAGGTGCTCTTTACAGGAACTGGTACTGTATTCCTCTCCCAGCAAGGTGCAAACCTGTCCAGAAGATGATCCTCCCCATCCCTTGACTATTGTGATGTAGTCTACAGTGCGACTCCCAAGACTGCCCCTAGCCAAATTGGACACCCTTTTCAACTTCTTCTGCCGCTTCGCCTTGGATGCTCTCCCCCTTACCCATCACTGTCAGCTCTACCACTCTCTGGCCTTCTCCTCACTAGAAAATAAGCACCTCCTGCATAGTGTTAGGTTCCTCTCCAAATTTTGGTTTGGCTTACTCCCTTCCTACCTCTGCTGTTCTGTAACTGTCCCCTTTCCCTCAACCCACACTTTAAGGCCCTATGACTCCCACTCCTTTGGTATCCCATGCCGCTCGTCCACTGCTGGTCAGTCTGCCTTCTCATATCATTTCCCCAAATTATGGAACTCTCTTCCTTCCCAAATTTGACACTCTTCCTGCCCCTCATCTATCTCCTCTGCACTGTGGAATTTTCTTTCCGTAAACTGCTCTTTTAACTGACCTTCCTTGCTCCCTCTCCACTACTCACTATCCATCCAACTACCTAACCAACTTGCACTAGGATGTTGTTCTCCCACCTTACACTAGATAGCAGTCCTCCCATACTCCTCCTAATTTAATCTATACACTGTTGTACTGTTGTGCTGTGTACTTACTATTGTACTTACTGTCTGTATTCTACCTTAGTTTGTTTTTTTGATACTATATAGCCAATTTGTTCTACTAACACAACATGTAATTCCCATGGCTTATTTGCTATGTAATTGTAGGTATGTGATGTGCTGTATATTAATACTGTTTGTACTGATTCCTCTTCCCCTTCCCCCCAGGGTGCCTGCAAATTCTTAAATAAATAAAATAAAATAAAATATTCCTGTCCTACCTGCCTCATGTAATGCTTGCCATAGGCGTAATTTCTGGAAAAAGCAGCAGGCAGATTCTAAGCAGCTGCACCTGTCCTACCTGCCTCAGCAATTCCCACCATGGGTATAATTTTAGGAAACAGCTGCAGGCTCACTCAAAACTGCTCTGCCTGTCCTACCCGCCTCAGTAAAGCCCACTATGGGCATAATTTTTTGAAACAGCAGCAGGCTCACTCAGAGCAGTTCCACCACCTGCCTCAGCAATGCCTGCAATGAGTATAATTTTCAAAAACAGTGGCAGGTTCACTCAGAGCAGCTGTGCCTGTCCTATCACAGCAATGACCAACATTGTTATGATTTTGGTAGAAATAGCATGCTCACTCAGAGTGTCTTTACCTGTCCTACTTGCCTTTGCACTGACTGCAACGGGTGTAAAGTTGGGAAACAGCAGCAGCCTCATTAAGAGCAGCTGCACTTCTCTGACTTGCTCAGCAATGCCCACTATGGGTAAAATTTTTGGAAACAGCAGCAGCCTCACCAAGAGCAACTGCTTATGTCCTGCTTGGCTCAGCAATGCCCACCATGGGTATGATTTTTAGAAAAATTAGCAAGCTGACTCAGAGCAGTTACACCTGTCCTACCTCCCTCAGCAATGCCTGCCCTTGGTATAATTTTTTGAAACAGCAGAAGGCTCACTCAGAGAAGTTGTGCCTGTCCTACCTATCTCAGCAATGCATGACATGGGTATTATTTTTGGAAACAGCAGCAGGCTCACTCAGAGTGGTTGGGTCTGTCCTAGCTGCCTCAGCAAATGCTCAGCATGAGTACAATTTTTTGAAACAGGAGCAGGCTCACTCAGAGTGGCTCTGCCTATCATACCTACCTCAGCAATGCCAGCCATGGCTTTAATTTTTGGAAAAAGCAGCAGGCTCACTCAGAGCGACTGCTCCTACCCTACCTGCCTCAGCAATGCCCTCCATGGGTATACTTTATGGCAACAGAAGCCAGCTTTGTCACATCCGCTGCACCTGTCCTACCGGCCTTGTCAATGCCTGTCATTTGTATAATTTTTGGAAACAGAGCAAGCTCACTCAGAGCAGCTACACCTATTCTATCTGCCTCAGCAATGCCCGTCATGGGTACAAGTTTTGAAAAAAGCAGCAGCTGCACTCAGAGTGGCTACACCTGTCCTATCTGCCATGTGTTTAATTGTAGGGAACAGTACAGGCTCACTCAGAACAGCTGAACCTGTCCTACCTGCCTCAGCAATGCCTGCCATGGGTATAAGTTTTGGAAATAGGAACAGGTTCACTCAGAAAAGCTACACATATGCTACCGTTGTTGGCAATGCCCATCACGGCTATAATTTCTGGAAACAGCTGCAGGCTCACTTAGAACAACTGCACCTGTCCTGCCTGCTTCAGCAATGCCCCTCATGGGTATACCTTTTGTGAACAGCAGCAGGCCTACTAAGAGCAAATGCACCTGTCCTACCTGCCTCAGCAATGATCACCATGGGTATAATTTTTTGAAAAAACAGCAGGCTGACCCAGAGTGATTGTGCCTGCCCTGCCTGCCTCAGCAGTGCCTGCTATGGGTATAATTTTTGAAAAAAGCAGCAACTTCACTCACAGTGGCTGCACCTATCCTACCTGCCTCTTTAGTATCTGCCCTGAGTTTAATTGTAGGGAACAGTGGCAGGATCAATCAAAGCAGCTGAGCCTGTCCTACCTGCCTCAGCAAAGCCCACCATGGGTATAATTTTTGGAGACAGCCGCAGGCTCACTCAGAACAGCTGTGCCTGTGCTACTTTCCTCAGAAATGCCCACCATAAGTACAATTTTTAGAAACAGTTGCAGACTCACTCAGAGCAACTGTACCTGTCCTGATTGCTTCAGCAATGCCCATCATGGGTAACATTTTGGGTAACAGCAACAGGCTCACTCAGAGTGGCTGCTCCTGTCTTACCTGCCTCAGCAATTACTGCCATTAGTATAACTTATTGGCTTGAAGCACAGTATTCTGTCACATTTATTGTGAGCCACACATGAGAGGCTCTAAATTTCTGTTTTAAAGGGGTTTCAAGCATTTTTTTAATTTTACCTCACTGTGTGTCCCCACGGGTTACTTCTGAGTCACCACTGCCTATTTAACATCGCTCTGCATTGATCGCGAATGAAGTAAACCCTTTCTGAGGCTCTAGTGAATGTCTAGAGTGATAAGGGTTTGTCACTACATGAAATTAACTACTTTCATGTAGTTTTAAAGTGTTATTGTGCTGATCACTGTACACGTGGTGCCCTGTACCTTCAAGAAACAGGAAGAGAGCCTGTAGTTTTTCCTGAGTTCACTCAAAACTGTAGCTGGCTTATTTAGTGTAACTTAGGCTTGACGCACAGTATTATATCACATTTATTGTGACCCACACATGAGAGGCTCTAAATTTCTATTTTAAAGGGGTTTCAAGCATTTTTTTAACTTTGCCTCGCTGCGTGAACGGGGTACTTCCGGGTCATCACTGTTTATTTAACATCGTCCTGTGGTGAGCAGGGCAAGCCCATGCAGGACAAGCATGCGTCAGCATGCGCGAAGATGCATGCAAAGACATGTGCATCTGCATGTGTTTGGTGTGTTCAGCGGGTATAGGCGGGGACTATTACAGACTAACCATGCTAAGCTGTGACACATCTTGAGGTAGGAGTTAAGCTGTTATTCTTAGTAAGCATTGCCTTAAAATTTTGAATATAAACACAGTAGAATGGCTGAGCTTATCACTGCAGCTGATGGTAGGATAGGCATCCAATGTAATACATGCCAAATGTATAGTTTCAGCTCCATGGATACCTTAAATACCCCATATAAATGCACTAAATGTGCTCAAAATGAGATCATGGTAGAGGAAATAACAGGTTCAATGCTAGACTGTGAGCGCTGGAGCTAAGTCAGATTGAGACATCTAAAAGAATTAAAAGTTCATTTATTTCTGACAATCCCCTGTCAGTGGGTGATGCAAATGAGGTCAGTAACAATCACCCCAGCAGTCATTATAAAAAGAGGGCTAGAGAGGAGGAGGAGCCAGATGATACAGATGATGGCTGGTTTCTGGTTCAAAATGCAAGAACTACCAAAAAAGGCAGGAAAGCTAGTCGCTTTCAAGTATCTTTGTATAACAGTTTTGATCCTTTAATTAATTTTAATGATGAACAGACCACTATTCCCTCTCCCCCCCAGGAGCCTCCACACCTCCATCATGAGCTGTCCAACACATCTCGACCCTTGAATCCCACCCATAGTGCTGAAAATGTAGAGGTGAATCTAATGGATGTGGATGTACCACCCATACAGACCCCAAAACAGCTCTATGTTTTGGGAGACTCTATGGTCAAACAGTTGGATCGCCAAATATGTGATCAGAATAAAACTAACAGAACCCTGTCCTGCTTTCATGATGCTAGGATTTAGGACATTACAAAAATGTCCAGACAGATACTAAAAAACTGCGGGGACAACCCCTTGGTCATCGTACACACGAGTGTCAATAACATCATGCACCAAAATGTTCAGGAGATCAACAAAGAATATGTGGGTTTAAAAAACACTCTTTCTGATATACAATGTACTATAGCCTTTTCTGAAATCCTACCCATACCCTGATCAGATCTATACATTGAATCCAAAATTAAGCAGATAAATAACTGGCTACGCTCCTGGTGCCTAAAATAAAATTTAGGTTGCATAACCCATTGGGAACAATTTCAAAACAATAGGGAATTGATATGCAGGGGCGGTCTTCACCAGAGTAGGAAGGGCTCTTCCATGTTAGGGAATCCTTTAAACTCTTACATAGACCATTTAAACTAACATATGGAGGGGAGGGGAACACCTTTCATTTGTTGATTCCCACTCCCACTGTGTCCCCACCCTCCAATAAAGTTATCAGTCAACATTCTGAGGAAGTAACTTGCCACAAAGATTTCGAGTCTGAAGCCACCTTCTCCAAGCTCAAGATATTACTTGTTAATGCTAGAAGTTTAAACAACAAAATAAACGAACTTCAGCTCATATTAAATAATGAAAGCAAAGATGTTTGTGGTATTACTGAGACTTGGTTTATGGACAATGACTGGAGTCAGGACATTCCTGGTTATACTTCTATATGGAAAAATCATACAACCTCTAAAGGAGGTGGGGTTTCTTATTTTGTTAAAGACAGCCTGGACTGTTTTGAAATTAAGTCAGAAAATACCCCAGTTACAGATACAGAGATCATCTGGGTAGATCTCAGCCTGGGTAATAGACATGTATCTATAGGACTTTGTTACTGTCCTCCCTCTCTGAATGCCTTAAGTAACAACAACTTCTTGGAGGCTATACAAAACATAAATCAGCTAAAAGATCTTATACTAATGGGTGATTTCAACCAACCACATATTAATTGGGACACCTTGGAGGGCAAAAATTTGCTGGATAACAGGTTCCTGGAGGCTATAGTACAACTAAGCCTGGATCAACTCATTTCAAAACCTACCAGACATAATAATATCTTGGATCTATTTTTCACAAATATTAGTCATCTGGGGGAACCTGCAGTAGTCTGCAAACCACTAGGAGATAATGACCATTGTATGGTTCTTTGGACACTTAATTATTATTATCCCTCTACCAAAGGCATTACCAAAATAAAGAATTTTTTCAAAGCTAACTATAGTAAAATAAAGGCATATCTTAAAAATTGGAATTGGGAACATGATTTGAATAACCTCAACACTACCACATGGGTAGAATTAAAGAGAAAATTGAAGACTGTATTAAAAATGTGTGCCTGAACGTATAAAATACAATAACCAAAGGAGACTAACTTTATGGTACTCTATTAGAATTAAAAGATTAATTAGGAATAAAAAAGGGCATTCAATAAGTACAAGAAGCATAAAACTGATATAAATTGGATCAGGTTCAAAATTAAAGCCAACAAAACAAAACGGGCTATTAGAACGTCGAAAAAAAAATCTAGAACATAATCTGGAGGTAGTAACCAAAGATAATAAGAAACAATTCTTTAATTGTATAGGTTCTCTTAAGAGCAACGGGTCTAAAATTAGTCCCATTAAAATTAATGTTAAAGTCATCTCTGAAGAACAGGCTAAGGCTAAGGTTTAATGCCTATTTTACTAGTATAAACAAACCAAAAGAAAAAACAGGGCATACCAGATTGAACAATCATTATTTTTCACTGCTCTTCAGTATAACAGATATACTCACTGCTATAAATTCATTCAAAATAAATTCATCAGCAGGTCCTGATAATATTCCTCCTGTATTCCTAAAAGAAACTTCCCATGTTATAGCAGGCATATTAACTCATGTGTACAATAAATCCATCAGTGAAAGTGTGGCTATCTCAGATTGGAAAATAGCCACAATTATTCCTATTCATAAAGGAGGGTCTAAACTAACTGTGTCAAACTATAGCCCTATTAGTCTAAACTCACGTATAGGTAAAATCATGGAGAGACTACTATTGCATAAAATTATTAGTCATATTTCTGCAAATAATTTACTTGACATTACCCAGTATGGTTTTACTCATGGGAGATCCTGCCACAGTAACTTTTTTTTGAAATGATAGTTCTTTTATTATTTTATATAAAGGTAGTGCACCTGAGAAAACAGTACAGGGATTACACATTATGACCAATGACATAAAATGTATGGCAGCTGAAAAGTGACAATATACAGCATTTTACCAAAATCCCTGAATTTGAAAAAGCAATGAAAATACCCCTTTACCTCCCTCACCCAAATCCCCAAACCCCCCTTCCCCTACCCTCAGGATGTGCCTTCTATGAGAGAAAGGAAAGGAAAGAAAAAGGAAAAGAAAAGAGAAAGAAGAAAGGGAGCTGATGCTGATACATATGAGATACATAAAGGAATATTGGCTGCCAAGGTAGCTAGAGGTGTACCCAACAGGACATTAATTCAAATAAAGAGCATATAATTTGCCCCATTTCCACTCAAATGAAACCAGGCAATCCCTAGAACTTGCTATTAGCTTTTCAGTCCTGAAACAGAGAGAAAGTTTGTTGATCCATTCTGCATATGAGATAACCAATTCGTCCATCCAATGCCTAAGGACCAATCTTTTGACAACCATCTAGATTAAGGCCATGTGGAATCTACACTCCATCACTTGTATATTGGAAAGCTTACCCAGGATACAAACTTCTATAGTGAATAAATCAGTCAGGCCCAAAAGAGGGTCTAAATTAGATTGGATGGACTGCCATAAGGGAGCTACCTTCTCACAATACCAGAAAATGTGTACCAGGTTCCCTTCCACTGTGCCACACCTTGTGCATAGGGTTGAAGATAGTCTGTTTAATTTAACCTGTTTAACTGGGGTATAATACATGTTATTCAATATATGGTATTGAGTGAGTCTATGTCTGTCTTGAGAGAGATACTGATATGTGTCTACCCAAATTTGTTCCCAATCTAAAAGAGTATCTGGCAGAAGAGAATACCAACATTTGGAACCAGTCAGATAGTCCGGGAACTTAATATCCAATAATAAAGAGTAAAGCTTAGAAATGCTATGAGCTTTAGTTGCTTGTTACTGTATCTGGTTTAGGAAGGGTTTAATATGAGACTGTGTAGGATTGGAGCTGAAGCTGGAAGCCACTAGGTGTCGTAACTGGAAAACTTTAAAAATGTGCTTCTGAGGAATATTGTACTTGGTCAGAACCTCCCCAGAAGATAAAAGAGAGTTATTTAGGAATAAATCATCAACACAGCAATCTCTCAACTGAGGAAGCCAGTCTAGAGGAAGCAGGAGACCCCCAATCCTAATATTTAAATTTAGGGTAAGAGGTTGGGAAGTGTACTTCTTGGGAGAGAGATTGAAGAAGTGCCAGCATTGATTCAACACCTTGATAGAAGTGCCAATGACGTTCCCTCGTAAAAGTGGAGGCAAAGTGGATAGGTTATAATAGAGGAGTCTGGATGGGGGAAGTCCAAACTCAGTTAGAATCTTTTTCTCAAGTTGTACCCAAATTGGTAGACACTCATCCACCCTCTGGTCATACCACCTCCCAATTTTTGCCATGTGGCTTGACCAGTAATAGAGCATAAAGTTGGGAAGATGGAGCCCTCCTTTCACTTTGGGTAAATTAAGTTTTAAGAAGGCTTTCCTAGGTTGTTTACCCTGCCAAATAAACTTGGAGATGGACCTATGGAAGTAGTGAAAATAGGACATCAATAAGAAAATGTTCATTAGGCTAAGTGGGTAAAAAACCAGAGGCAACACATTCATCTTAACAATATTAATATGGCCCCAAAGCGATAAAGGGAGGGCTGACCATCTCTGAAGGTCTTGTTGGATTTTAACCAGAAGATTGTCAAGGTTAAGCTTCCTGAAGAGTTCAGGGTCTTTAGTAAGGAAAATGCCTAAATATTTGAAAGAGGAGGGGACCCATTTCATACCAAACTGAGAAAAGTTGACCTGAAGCTTGTTGACGTTCAGTGGGAATATGATTGATTTAGCTAAATTCAACTTGTAATAGGCCACCTGGTCAAACTGAGCTATAATGTGTAATATATGTGTTAGGGACACTTCGGGGTTAGTCAGGTGTAAGAGAATATCATCAGCATAGGCCAAGAGAACCAGAGACTGCTGCTGTATGCAACATCCCGTGACCAGTGGAGAATTTTTGATTTTGAGAAGAAGAGGCTCCAGATAAAGATTAAACAAGAAAGGTGATGGGGGCAGCCCTGATGGGTGCCTGTTAATAGCGGAAATTGAGAGGAGAAAACCCCTTTACAATAAATTCTGGCAGTGGGGATTGGTAGACTGATTTAATCCATTGAATAAAGACCTCCGGGAAGCCCATTCTCTTTAATATAATCCAGAGAAATTCCCAATGGACTGTATCAGAGGCTTTCTCCGCATCTAATGATATCAGAGCCATAGGGATTTGAGAGTCCTGGGTGACATGAAAGATATGTGAGAGAGTACGCAAGTGGTCTATAGAAGACCTGCCCTGCACAAAACCTACTTGTTCGGGACTCAGCAGATTAAGCCAGACCCTTTTGAGTCTGATGGATAAGATTTTCGTTCGGATTTTAATGTCGTAATTAAGAAGTGTGAAGTGAGGGTAACTAGCAGGGTCAGTCGGGGATTTGTCTGGTTTCAGTATCAAAATGATGGTGGCTTCCAGCAAGGAGGGGTCCAGCATGGTAGCATTAAACATATATTCAAATAATTTCATGAGGAGAGGGGCCAATTCCTTCCCAAAAGTTTTATAAAAATTGGAGGGGAAACAGTCGGGTCCCGGAGCTTTGTCCGGAGCAAATTCCTTGATCACCTCCTCCACTTCCATTACTGTGATAGGAGTAGTCAGAGCTTCTCCTAGGTGAGTTTGGAGGGTAGGGAGGGGGAGGCCCTCCAGAAACTGGTCCACAACAGAATGAGAGAGGTAGAAGGTACCACTGCCATAAAGTTCCTTATAAAATGTCTCAAAAATTCGTGAAATATCTCTAGGAGAAGTTTTATGGGAACCATCAGGAGATAATAATGAAGGAATCCATCTTGATCCCTCAATTTCCCTCAACCATAAAGCTAGCATTTTACCTGATTTCTCCCCTTGGTCGAGATAGAGGGCCTTTGTTTTCAGGAGAGCATGCTCTGCCTTGTCCCTTATCCAATCTGAGTGCTCGTTTCTGAGTTTCATTAGAGTTTCTAGATCAGCTTGGGAAGAGGAGGAGGACAACTTATTCTCTGCCAACCTAATTTGGTTCGACAATAACATGATCTTGGCCTCCCTTTGTTTTCTTCTGCTAGATGTGAGTTTAATGAATTCGCCCCTAATGAAGCATTTAGGGGAACACCAAAGCAGATCCGCCCTCTCAATTGAACCTGTATTGGTCTCAACAAATGAGGTGATGAGGGATCTAATATGGGAGACTGTGCCCCTATCCTTTAAAAGCTGGGTGTTTAGTTTCTTTGCACCTGCGGGTTTGGGGAGACCAGAATCCAAGCCACCGAGTGGTCTGATACCACTATGGGCTCAATACCAGACTGGAGTACTCCCAACAGAAAATTATTGCTGACTAGTATTAGGTCAATTCTGGACCAGGTTTTGTGTACTTGAGAGTAATAAGAAAAGAGTTGTCTTGTGGGGTTAAATGAGCGCCAAGGATCGCACAGGCCCAGTAGGTCCATAAAATTCCTCAGGGCTAGTTGCGAAGAGGAGAGTGGTTTCAGGGGTCTATAAGATTTATCCAAATTTGTGAGGGAGCTATATTCCAGTCCCCCCCCCAATTATTAACATTGAGGGTAAGAGTCCACTCAATTTTTCAGCCAGAGTCATGAGGAAGTCTGGGTCTCCCCCTACTGGGGCGTAGATCGCCCCTAGTGTTATCTTCACATTGTAGAGTGAACCTTTCACAATAATAAATCTACCTTTGTGGTCCAATAAAATCTCTTCTGCCAGAAAGGGAACATGATTCTTAACCAGAATAGCCACCCCCCTACTAGAGGACGACCCCCTGAGGCGAAAACTACAAAGCGTAGCATTGGCGAAGCCCTTAGACTTCTGATGAGAGTAAATGGGTTTCTTGCATCAAGAGAATATCAACATTGAGTAAAGAACAGTTTTTGAGAACCTGGTACCTTTTAGTTAGGTCTCTGACACCTCTTACATTCCACGTAGCAATTTTAAGCACTGTAACAGTCATTATCTAATATACAGTGCAGCACTGGGCTATGAAAATATGAAAAAGCAGACCACCTTAGAAGGCACATCCTCCCCTCCCCCACCCCCCAAAAAACCACCATCTACCAAATCCCACCCTCCACCCTCCCTCCTCTCGAGACCAGTAAAAATAACTGAAGCAGTATAAATTCTAGACATAGTGTTACAGCCTTTACCAAAACTGGAACTAAGAAAGAAAGACCCTCCCTCCCTACCCTCCCACATCCCTAAAACTATTTACAGCTGTTCCCCAACTACTTTTGAGAAGAACTAAAATTAATAGTACTTAAATCGGGGAACAAAGCCCCAAAGGCAACCACTAGATGGGTATACCGGGAGATAAAGATGAACCGGCGAACTGAGGAAGTGTCGTCTAATAAGTATAAGGTAAGTCCTTCATAAGTACTGAGAGCTTCCTGGCTGAAAAAAAAAACATCTGGGCTGTTCTCTCCCCCTCTCTTTGGGGCGTTTAGCAGTCCCACCAGGGCTGACCCTCCCACGGATCCCTCCCCAAGACAGATAAATCAGAGTAAGCCCACAAAAATACTGGGAAAGATGAGAACCTGAACAAAATCTCAAGGTTATGCAGAGAAAGCCCCTTTAACCTGGGCTAGAAAAAGCCAGAGCTCACTAGAAAGTGAGAGCCCGCCAGGGTCTCCTGTGTTACGGTCATTGCCAGGAAAAAAAATAGCCTCAAACAAATTGCTGACTGGCTGGTTCATCTTCCGCCTCCAGCCCCCCAACTGCCATATGAACTCCTTAAACCCTCAAAAGAAATAACCGAGTTACATTACCCACATAGGATCCGAACTGAATAGGATAGGGGATAATAACCTTGAGACCACAATAGTAATGTTAAAAATCAGAGTCAGCCCCCCCAGCCCAGGGGGCCAACTACAAGCTTCACCACCATCAAAACTGTCAGTGGTAAAAATTGTGTGATAGGGCACAAGCAGGGTCGGACTGACGTCCTGCCCTCCCCCCTATAGTGTTCACCCCAACGGCAACAATCCTCATTGCCTGATATCAGCCCAGCTCATCCTTTTATTCAAAAAACCTGTCCATCCCACCAGCTACACCAGAAGAATACCCCAGGATATCTCAATGAGCGCTGCAGACCAAATTACTGTGAAATTAAGCAAGTTTAATTACCTGGGCCGGAGAAGGTCAGGAGGAAACAGGGGGGCAATATTAACTAGGGGGACCAAAAGGTCCCACCAGACTCATGTCATGTGGAAACCACCTCTGCACCCCAAGTTCCCTCCATCCTCCCCGGCCCCAGCAAGTCGGCCCCATGAACCACCGCACAATCAAGCCCACTCAACCTCCCAACAGACCCCTCCAAAGCCACCACCCCCCACCACCAGACAATCCAGACATGAGAGAGAAGAAAAGACAGAAACAAAAGGTGAGAGTCCAAAAATGCAGCATGTAGCAAGAGGTAGCTTCTTGGAGTTGTCTCAATAATTCGGCCCAGTTTAAACAAGTTAGGCAGCTTGATTAAGAGATCTACACCAGAAAGTCCAGATGAGAGAGAACTGAGGAATCAAAACCAAAAACAAGAATCCAGATATGCAGCATGTAGTAAGAGGTAACTTCTTAGCTCTGCCTCAGTGATTCAGCCCGGTTTAAAGAGGTTAGGTAATTTAATTGAGAGATCTGATGCCGCTTTGTCTGGGGATTCATAGGAGAGCCAGGAACCATCAATGGCAACTTGAAGCTTGGTAGGATAGGTCATTTTGTAGCGGATGCCTGCTGCGATCAGCTTACTCACTGTAGAATGAAAAGCTGAGCGTTTTTGCCTCATCTCGTAGGAGAGATCCTGAGTAATACGTAGCTTGGAACCACTCCATAGAATTGCCTGTAATTCTCTTGCCTTTGATAGAACATGTTGTTTTTCCAAGAAGCTTAGAAATTTAATAATAATAGGTCTTGGTGGGGCTCCTGCAGCAGGCTTCGGTCTAAGGAAGGCGATGAAACCACGTTCAATATGTTGTGGATTAAGGAAGGCTCAACCACTTTGTTTAGAAACTTCTGGAGAAAGAATTAATATCAGGGCCCTCCTCAGACTCAGGGAGGCCCAGGATCACCAAGTTGTTTCTTACTCCTTCCTTCTAAGTCTTCCGTTTTGAGTTGCAGTTTTTATTTTATTTATTTTTATTTACTGAAATTCGGAATTACAAACCTTTGAGTCAAAGAATCTTTTGCAAAGGCTCACGTCGGTTACAAAGGGTGGAGGGGGGAACACGAGTTGGGGAAGACAGACAGA
This sequence comes from Neoceratodus forsteri, assembly GCA_016271365.2. Lineage (NCBI taxonomy): Eukaryota > Metazoa > Chordata > Ceratodontiformes > Ceratodontidae > Neoceratodus > Neoceratodus forsteri. The sequence continues at coordinate 756,189,254 of CM057455.1, read as the reverse complement.
ACAGGCCAGGCAAGTTATATACAAGCACAAATTATTTACAGTTTATGTACAATCACATTTTAGTAACATTAGCTCTCCGGTGGTTACAGAGGTGGAGAGACATATGACAGAAAGGCAATGGAAGGCAACTTTCAATACATAATAAACAAGTGGTATTACTGAGTTAATTGTTGGTATCATGGCAGAGGGACTTTTTTTTTTTTTTTTTCTGGTTTGGGCAGGTAGGAGACATTGATCTGTTGTCTAAGATGAATGATTTCTGGGTCTATCTTATCCCTCCAGGTCTCCAAGGAGGAAGTTCTGGCTTCCGAATCTCCAATTCTGGTGGTTAGGGCACTGAGATCTCCCCTTAGTGATTTCAGCTCAGCAGTGATATCTTCTAATGTTTCCTTGAAAAGAATTAACTCTTGCAAAAAGCGGTCCTCGGTAAGAGGAGTTGGAGAAGTATTGGAAGGGGATGATTTTTCTGCAGGCCCCGAATTCTGGTTTTTAGATTTTTTGGAAGATTTCTCCGGAGTAGAAGGTGGGGTGTGCTTCATGCCAGCAGGCCTCATCTCCACTTCCATCTCAGTCCGCTTCCAAGTGCACTGATATGCACAACGTAGAATGCTGCCAGTACCAAAGCGTATTATCTTAACACTGGATGCAGAATAAAACTTTAGAAATCGAATTTGTAGGCTAAAAATAGTTAGAAATACGATAACGGAGCTCGAAAACGCCAGTTAATTAGCTGTACTGCATCATGTAATTTTGCCACAGTAACTTGATACATTTTTCAAACCAATCATTGAAGCACTTGACAACGGATTCCCAGTTGACATCATATTCCTCGATTATGAGAAAGCTTTCGATTCAGTTTCCCAGAGTTCTAACAGAGCAACTTATTAAGATCAAACTGCACCCTAACATTATTATATGGATAGAATCCTGGTTAGCTGATTGGAAAGTACAGGTTAATGTAAGGGGACACAAGTCTACTTGGAATATTTTGACCAGTGGGGTGCCCCAGGGTTCGGTACTGGGTCCCATACTGTTTAATATTATTATTGCTACCATGCAAACTACAAACGGTGTATGGATAAACAAATATGCAGATGATAGTAAGCTGGGTGCATTGTAAATGATATCCAATCTGTTGATTCCTTACAGGCCAATCTCGACAATATAATTGATTGGGCACTAGACCACAAAATTGTATTTAATATTTCCAAATGTAAGGTCATGCACCTTGGCAAAAATAATAGGCTGGTAGATTATTACATGACTAATGTAGCACTACAGGTAGTTACTACAGAAAAAGACCTAGGGATCTACATCACCAATAACTTCAAATTTACTGAACATACAAATAAAACTGCAAAAAGTGCCACAGATTAATTAGTTGTATCTTAAAAAACATCAAAAGCAGGGAACCTGAGGTACTTGTGCCGCTTTACTCTAGTTTAGTAAGATATCTTAAAAAACATCAAAAGCAGGGAACCTGAGGTACTTGTGCCGCTTTACTCTAGTTTAGTAAGATCACATCTTGACTTTTACTCCCCCTTTTGTGCCCCTACTTCAGTACAAGATAGAGCAATGGTTGAGAAGGTACAGAGAAGGCTGACTAAAAATATTATTAATCTGGACACTATCTCTTATGAGAACAGATTGAGGGCACTAGGATTATTCTCCTTCAAATACTGCTCTTTGAGAGGTGATCTCTGTCTATTATACAGAGCCACCAGGGATCCCATCCTGTTTGAGACCATCTGCTTAGACTGGCATATCTCCCAAGGTAACACCAATTCTCACAAATTGAAACTAAAGACTAATATTAACAAAAGTGTGAAAAGAAATAGTTTTTTTTACTCAACGGGCAACACCAATTTGTAACTCTCTACCAATAGAAGTAGTTCTAAGTACTAATTTACAGCAATTCAAGTTAAACCTTGACATGTACATGGGCGACAACAAATATCTTTTCCACAAATAGATAATGGTGGCAAGTTCATTATGGGCTTGTCACTCAAACTTGTATTTACCTATGAACCTGTGAACCTAGTATAATTTCAGGAAACAGCAGCAGGCTCACTCAGAGCAACTGCACCTGTCCTACTTCCCTAAGCAATGCCCCCCATAAGTATAATATTTTGGAAAAGCAGCAGGCTGACTCAGAGCAGCTGTGCTTGTTCTACTTGCCTCTGCAATGCCTACCATGGGTATAATTTTTGGAAACAGCAGCAGGCTCATTCAGAGCAGGTGCATCTGTCCTACCTACCTGCCTCAGCAATACCCGGCATGGGCAACATTTTTGGAAACACCAGCAAGGTCACTCAGAGTAGCTGCACCTGTCCAACCTGCCTTGGCAATGCCTGCCATGGCAATAAGTTTTGGAAAAAGCATCAGGCTCATGCAGTGCAGCTGTACAGTACCTCTCCTACATTCCTCAGCATTGCCGACCATGGGTACAATTTCTTGAAACAGCAGAAGACTCACTTTGAGAAGTTGCACTTGTCCTACCTGCCTTGGCAAGGCCCACCATGGATATAATTTTTACGTCTGCAGTGGATGAAGCCTGCAGGCATTTTGCATTGGAAAAGGATCTATGTCATGTTTTCCGTCCGCACATTATTTCTTCCATGGGAAGAGCCCAAGTCTATGCTGACTGTATAAGGCATAGAGCCCTATTTTTCTTGCCACTTCATGTCTCCAGAGGTGCCTTCCCCCACAGAGTATGTTTAACCCCCCCAACTCTGACCCACATGGAGTTTACTACGGTTTTAAACAAACCCTCCCGCAGTCTCCCACTGTGCGCTGTATGCCTCCACCCCCTCCCCACACCCATTGCAGGCAGATTTAACAATCTGTGAACTTTCTTTCTGAAAAAAAAAAAGAAAAACAAATCAAATGTGTCCCATAACAGTCTTTTTACACCTCTGCCAAGTACCTCTGCACTGCCACATCAGCCACCGACTCTCAATCCTGAGCCGTAGTTCACAGAGTGCTGGAATGGGTCATTTTTCTAGGAGCTTTACGAGCGTGGGTCTGGAATCTAAAGCTGCATGATCATCTGCAGTCACTTCATTCCTCTTGCTTGTTGCTGCAGTAGTGATAGTAGAAGAGCGGCGTGGAGTTCGTTAGGCAGGAGAGGACCGTGACTGAGGGGAATTGAAAACTACCGGTGGGTACATATTTCAGAACTAAGGCATCCCTTTATTCTATCAGCTTTCTGAGTGAATAGTACCTGATTTTAAGATGTGTCCCTGATTTGGGGTCTTTGTCCCTGATTTTTTTTAAGCCTTGTCCCAGATTCATGAGGCAGGAGGTTGAGAGGTATGATGGTATCCTGGTTTGAGGATGCTTAAACTCACAAACAGGGCTCTCCCCTCCAATAAACTAGTAAACCTGATCAAGGTTAGCTTTTGGAATTAGTCATGGACATGCCTCTGCAGAGGAAAGAGAAACTATTGCATTTTGAGTGTCTGATTGGTAAAGCTTAAAGTGGCAGCAGAGAAGATGAAGCATTTAAAGTCTGCCTTTTAGGTGAAGAACATAGGCGGTAGATATTCCCTACACGTGGTGAGGCAAGGGTGTTGAAATCAGTCCTTAAAATGCATTATTCATGAAGAAGAGATCAAAACGCACTTATCCCACTGCAGTATATGGGACCTGTTCACAAATTACCTACAATAATATCCATCCTGTGATGGCTCCACGTTTAATTATAGGCAGTCCAAGTGTCAATTTCCTTGAGAATCAGCTACCGATTGTAAAGGTTTCTTACTATCACAGTTAGTCATGCTTTTCTGAGATAAAAGCTATCTGAGGCTTACTCTGAATTTTTCCACCGATCTTCCTTGGCCAAGCTTTCTTTTGATCCATACTGTATAATATTTCAAGTGACAATCATCTCCTAATAGTCTTCATTTACTGCCATTTTATACTTTTTAAGCTGAAATTATGAACTACTGTGCCGCTGCAGCTAGCGGTAATGTGGGAAATAACTGTTGTACAGTTGCATATAGGTGCCTAACAAAGTTGTCTGTGGCGATCCTCTTTCCACCTCGAGCATCTTGCCATGGTGGTGTTGGGTTGATTGACACTGAAAAATACAGCTATTTGGATGACAACTTGATGTGTACACATGTAGTAGGTGGCTGCTGATGTTACTTACTAAAACAGGACCCTGTAACCGAAGAAGTTGTTTCTTTAAGAGTTGCTAATGATGCGCGAAGAGTGCAGGCTACACAGGCAAGGGACTTGGGGATGTTATATATGGGGTAGCGATGTCTCATCAGAGGATCTAGACTAGAGATAAGAGAGCTACCAGAGATCAGATTATTTGTTAAAAGGTACAACAGAAGTGCTGGAAGTGGTAATTAATGAGATCTCCCACAGATGCATACTTTGGAGGAAAAAAAAAGGATGAGGATCTGTACTCTGCATTCATGAAGCATCACATCCACATGCAGTGCATAACACTTGGTGCAAACTGATACAAAGGGATTTCTTTCTTTTTTAGTAAAATGAAGGAAAGGTCAACTTCCAATTCCACTTACTGTAGACTGGAAGGGATTAAAACATGGATTTCAGGATCAGCTGTCAAGAAGGAAAAGTCATCTATGCCCTTTATTGGAATCAAGAGAGAGTTGAAAGACTTAATGAGCTGACCCAGAAAAAATCATACCGTAGATTTTTTTTTGCATGATCCAGTTCTGAAGGAACTAGGAGGTTATAAAAGTTGGGGTTTTCATTCAATAGAAATATGATGAGACCAGCTTTGGAGAGGCACGTCAACTCGCCTTCATCTTCCTTGCAAAGATACTGCTGCTCTCAAAGAGATCTGTTGAGGAAGAGGATGGGAGCAGTTGCTAAATCCTGCAGCAGAGTGTGATGAACACTGCTAAGTTTACTTGGAACTCCAAGTAGGAGAAATGGGACTTACTGTGTCCTTCTGTCTTGCCTTCCCCTTTCCCTCTCTGCTCAGGTTGAATTAGATAGAAAACTGTGACACCAGCTGCTACAGAGGATGATGGTCTTGAGGGGAAAGATTGAGCCATACACTGCAAAAAGATCCCAAATGCTTTGACCTATGACATAAATTGAGTTAGCCACTCTCAGATGCTGTTTTCCTAGAATTAAAAAAAAACTCCTGGTGCCTTGTCTTTAGGGGAAAAAAAAACACGTGTTTTGTTGTGAGTTAAGGATCTGGACAGTGTGAAAAACAAAAAAGGAAGAGAATGTGAGATGGGAGAATAAAGAGCTTTTGGGTCCAGCAGATGGGAAAATAAGTTCATATTTTTATTTTTGTGGTCACTTTTCAAGTTTGTTGTAAAAAGGCTCTTATGGGAATGAAACACTCCTCCTGCTGCCTGCTCCTGAGGAGGAAAATGGTGGATGCTGACAATGCAGAGGTATGAATGAAAGGGGGAGTTAAATATACACTAAATACAATAAAATTCAGTTACACGGGTATTCACAGGTTGCAAAGAAGGTTGAACTGTGCACATAATTGCACCATTTGTCTCCATGTTGTCATTCTTTCTGCCCTCTGTGTGTGGTGTGCATGGGGTAAAACACATGATTGAGCTCTGTAACTAGACATACCCATATAAAGCAAAGAACCTGATGTTGCCTTTCAATCAAAGTAAGGGTAGGTTGTTGATTTTGTTGCTAAATTAAGGTGATGGGGTCACGTCATGGCAGCCTAGAGGAAAGCAGCGACCTTGTGTAGCTCTGCTCCCTACCCAGTTTAAAACTTCATGTTTTAGATCATCACGAAACTACAGAGTGCTCAAAACTATTTCTGAGGATACATAGATCTGTTTCTGGTAGCTTAGATCATTCAAAGATGGAGGCATATATGAAAAAGCAGCTCCCAAAGCACACCCCGCCACCATCGCCGGAGAAAGAGCAGGCCCTGAAGCGACTTTGGCAAGGGCCTACTAAAGCAGCCCCAGGATCCACAGCCTTAACTGAGGAGCATTTCCTGGAGATAATCATGCCTTTGCAAAATGCGATCGAGGAAATCTCGACTGAAGTGCACAGTTTCAAAGTGTCTTTGGATTCATTAAATATTCAGGTCCGAGATAATGAAACACGCATTAAGTCCATGGAAATGAGGATAGACAAGCTTGAATTAGAGTGGGTTTCCACGAACAGGAGAGTTAAAAAAATCGAAGAGAAGCTTGAAGATTTAGAGGGGAGGAGTAGAAGAAGCAATATAATTATCATCTGTATTCCGGAGAGAGAAGAGGGCACATCTCCGATACAGTTTGTGCAGAAATTATTTGAGAAAGTTGCTGGCCAGTCCCCACATGGAGCAAGTTACTTTGTTGAGCGAGCCCACAGAGCCCTTCGCCCCCCCCCACCAGGTTCGCAGCCCAGGCCGATGTGGTGTAAATTATTGAATTATCTTGATAAACAACATATCCTGGCAAAAGTTAAATCCCTGCAAGAGGTGCTCTGGGAAGGAAAGCAGATTAGGATAACACATGACTTGCCACAGTCTGTAAGGCTCAAATGTCAAGAAATGCACCCTTTGGTTTCAAAGTTAATTGCGACGGGTAAACAATTCCAAGTAAAGTGCCTGGCTCTGTTGCAAGTGAAAATCAACCATCAGTGGCACTCGTTTGAAAGCTTGGAAGTGGCACAGAATGAGCTCAAGAAATTGCTGCCCGAATTGCTCAAGTGATTATATTGTAATACAATGATGGTGCTACTGGAAGGGTTAAAAGAAGTTTCTGTAAGCCATTGATGTTTAGTTATGGTTGACCGATCTTGTTCTGAGTCACGGAAAGAATCCTATATTGGTAGAAGAAGTGTCCTCGGTAAAAGGATATGAGTGTGCTTAAAAACAGTAAATGGACCTAATAAGCATGACAATCTTCCGGGTGCACACATGAGGCATTTACATTCCCCTGACATAAATATAAAGGGAATGAATTTGGATCCTTCATAAAAATCCACAGCCTCGAAAGAACACAGACTTGACTTGTGAGTGTTTGGATGGTAGAGAGAAGCAGTTCTTGAACTCGCTATGGATAGTTTTAACTGTGTCAGGGTCTCAAATTATCAGCAGTCAGAAGTGCAAATGAACACTTACTAAGCAAGCTTCAATCTCTATGACTCATGATAATTTGTTTAGTATGAGTACCTCTGCAGACTGGGGTGGACAAAGTTAAACTCTGTATGGTACTCGAACTGAAAGAATATGCTGGAGTCTATTCCAATCCATAGGAGCATAAATGGCTTTTTTTCCCCTCCTCTCCTCTTTAATGTTTTTATTTTGTTTCCTTGACTTAGCAGCATGGGTCTTCACTCGCAAAGGCAGCAAACGAAACAGCATGAATACGAGTTATTGAGGAGTCTGATAGCGCCGTGTATAATGCGGAGTGTGCTGTTCATATTGTCCTTGGGTTTTTTTTCTATTTCTTGCCACCTAGTCTGGGGGGTGAAATGCAATAACAACTCCCGGGGTTTAAGGGATAATTCTCGGAGGGGGGCAGGTAATTGCAGAACTAGTGGACGGTACTCTTGAAGTATTGTGATAGAGCTCTAACTAGAGTGATAACTGCCTGGGTTAAATTATCGATTAATATCTCCCTGTGACTTGGGGAAGGAAAAAAGCAAGGAAATTCTTCTATGCCTGAAAGCAACAAAGATATGAATGTTAACCTAAGTATAATGATTACATGAATGAGAAGGGTAAGGTATGTATGGATTATCTGATTCGGAATGTTGATAAGCTGCTGGGGATAAATGAGTAATAGTAATACCTCATTTCCTCCGCTAGAGGGTACTAGAGTGTCGCGAAATATTAATTCTCTTTAGGAACTTTGTTTTTCCAGTTGTTACTATAAAGATAGGGATACTGTCTGTGAGTTTTACAAATTTAATAAGTATATATGGTACAATTTCTGCAGAAAAGAGAGGTTACACATTTCGGACAGAATATTCGAATAGTTAAGTATGGTGATCACTTATGATCGTATGTTCAATTTTAGTGGATTGATGTTGGGTGTGATATGCATTATTGCACTCTGTAACTGGGATATGGGGGTGGGTTGGCTTTCTGCTTGGTTGGGAATTTATATCACCTGACGTTTTAGAAGGGTAATGTGGTTGTTAGAACTGGGGGTAGTGTTTAAGAATGTTAGTTATAATCTTGTTGGTTTCAGGGGTGTGTGTGTAGGGGGGGTTGTGGGAGGGAGGACTTCTCTTGTTATGTTATTGTTGTATCGTAGAAGGAACCAAATTCAGATATATGCAGAGATATGCACTAACTACTACTGGCAAGGGGACCAACCACCTTAGGTTAGTTGGTGATATTAGGAGCGCTTAATATTCTAAGCTGGAATGTTAAGGGGGTTCGGGATCAGTGTAAAAGGCAAGTTGTGTTAAAGCATATATCTACTCTAAAAAGTGTTGTGGTCTGTTTACAAGAAACTCATCTTAAAAGGGAGGATACCCAATTGGTTTGCAAATACTGGGTAGGTCAGGTGTTTGGGGCTGGGGTTTCTACGAACAGGGGCGGAGTAGCTATCTTATTCAACCAAAAAATACCTTTTCAATTAGAGCAGGAAGTCTGGGACAAAAACGGTAGTTACATTGCGCTGATCAGCACCCTTATATCACAACATGTATTAATAGGCTTAGTATATGGACCAAATATTGATTCCCCACAATTTTTTACACAGCTGTTGAATAATTTAAATAACAACTCTTCTGAAGTAATTCTGCTCGGAGGTGACTGGAATATTACACTGCAATTACAACTTGATAGATCGGACAATAAGCATGTGGGGTTGTCTCCTTCCCAGAGGGCACTCAAAGAGCTTATGGAAGGGGCAGGTCTGGTTGATATCTGGAGAGTCCTTAATGCAGAGTCCAGACAATATACCTTTTTTTCAATTCCACATAAGATATGCAAGAATTGATTATTTTTTAATCAGTATCCACTCCCTTGCTTCTGTTCTTGATGCAGGTATACACACAAGGGTAATCTCAGATCACTCCCCAGTTTCTATTGCAAATGCAATAGGGCCTAGGTTAAATAGAGATTTCTTGTGGAGATTTAATAATCAGTTACTACAAGACTCCCATACTTATGAGCATCTGAAGCAATTCATTTCTCACTTCTTTATCCATAACGTGGGTTCAGTTCTCAAAATTGATATTGTCTGGGCAGCTCTGAAGTGCTAGTTGAGGGGGGAATGCATCCGAATCACTTCTACCAGACTCAAAAAAAATAAAACACTAACTAATAATCATATTAATTCCATTAAGGCCATTGAGAGTAATATCAGTCAACACTCGACTGAATCAGACTGCATCCAGTTGCATAAACTACAGTCACAGTTCTCCTCAATTATGTTGCAAAAGGCTGAACTTGCTCTTAAGAGAATAAGACTTAAGTATCTAGAAACTGGTGAGAGAGCAGGCAAGCTACTAGCACTAAGGCTTTGACAGTTGGACTCCAGTAGGTATATTGCGGCCTTAAATACTAGCCCGGAAGAAACACTAGTCAAAGACCCTAGAGAAATAGTGGCAGCATTCCGACACTACTTTCAAAAAATATACACAATCCCAATGGCAGACAGAGCAAAGCCCAAGGAGATCCATGGGTTTTAGAGTCGGTTACCATTCCCCAGATTTCCAGCATAGAGGCGGCAAGCCTTGGGCTTCCTATACAGGAATGGGAAGTTGAGCAAGCCATCGCCCAACTTGTTTCTGACTAGTCCCCAGGACCTGATGGTCTCTCCACCAATGTGTATAAAGCATTTGAGAAGGAGATTGTTCCCATTTTAGTAAAGGTTTACAACTATTGGTATCCTGAGGGGTTCTCCGAAGGTGGTTTTCTGGATGCTCTTATTACTCTCATCCCCAAGCCAGATCAGGATCTTTTATGTCCTGGAAACTACCAACCGATATCACTACTAAACATGGATGTTAAAATACTAGCCAAGATATTAGCCAATCGGCTCAGTCCTTTAATGTGTAAGGTGGTTAGTGAGGTACAGGTAGGCTTTATGACTGGTAGATCTTCCAGTGACCACACGCGCAAACTTCATCATTTAATAATTCATGCTAAAAACATAGAAATTACGGCCGCCCTACTAGCTTTGGATGCTGAGAAAGTGTTCGACCGGGTTTCCTGGGACTTCCTATTCGCTACTTTGTCTAGATTTGGTTTCCCGGATGGATTCCTGAGATGGATTAAATTGTTGTACGAATCTCCACTGGCTCGGGTCTGGTGCAATGGTGTTCTATCGGACTCATTTCCTCTTTCTTGTGGTACCAGACAGGGCTTCCCACTCTCTCCACTTCTATTTAATCTCTATCTGGAACTTCTGATTTATAGGTTATTAGCCTCACAGGGTATACATGGAATACGGATAGATAATAAGAGATACCTAATTTCAGTTTATGCAGATGATCTGCTCCTGCATATAGAGGAACCGGAGACTAGTATACCTACTATTTTGCAAGAAATTGAGCAGTTCGCCGGAGTGTCGAATTACAAACTCAACATATCTAAGACTAAGCTTTTCCCTTTAAATGGCAAGTGTTTGCCAAGTATAGCTGGGGAACTTGGTCTCAATTGGGAACCCAAATCCCTGATGTATCTGGGTATTAAAGTTTTGAGGGATATGGCCATAATGGTTAAAGAAAATCTCAGTAATCTGGTTAACACAATAAAGTTAGACTTAGATAGATGGAAGTTGCTACCTTTATCATCGTGGGCTAGAATAGAAACAGTGAAGATGAATGTGCTACCAATAATTCTTTATCCCCTCAGCATGCTGGGGTTCTATTTACCCAAATCATGGTTTTGTAATTTGCAAAATTACTTAATTATTTCATCTGGAAGGGGAAAGGCATTAGAAGAGCATATTCAAAACTCACAGGACCAAAAGGGCAAGGAGGCCTTGCGCTCCCTTCCTTCTTTAATTATTATATAGTGTCACACATTAGTAAGCTGGTGTTTTGGACTCGGCTGTCACATTCAACTGACTCCAATCCCGATGTACCCCTCTGGGTTCCCATTGAGAAGCATCTGACTACCAAGTTCACTGGACCTCTCAATTCCGCCATTTATATTGCCCCAAGATTTCTCCCCAAACCACTTAAAAATACACCTATCGGCTGGTCTTTATAAAGCACTGCACCAATTACAAATGTCGCTGGGAGAGGATTGGCATAAATCCCTGGAGCAACCCCTAATACACAATATACGTTTCCAAATCCAGAAAGCTCCAATTCCTTCATCATTCTGGGAGCCGTTAGTTGGGTTGTGCCTGGGAGATTTAGCCCCACAGGGAGAGCCGTTACCATATGCGCAATTTTGTTTGAATATTCCTGAGGCTGAGGGAATGCCTTTAAATACTGGCAAATTAGGTATGCAGTGAAAGCCTACTTTCAGAACTCAAAACCCATGGAAGCAAATAGAAGGAATTGTCTTCTTTGTTACAGATATCATATCAACCTCACTCGGTATCCAAAGTATATCATGAAATACAGAGGATTGATTTAGAATTGCCATCCGGTATTTGCTTTTATTGGATGCAGAAATTAGAAATAGGTGAAGACTAAAGATTATGGGATCAAATCTGGAATATTATATATAAATTCATAAGGCAAGATAGGTACAAGTTACAGCAATGTAATATTATGCATAATTTATACTAAAGACCCGCTAAACTATATAAAATTGGTAAAATATCACTCCCGGTGTTATAGATGTAAAACTGATAATGGGGACCTATACCATATGTTATGAGAATGTCCTAGATTCAGCCACTTTGGAAAGCAATTTAGAAATCGTTAAATTCTTTTCTGGGATTGGATTCTTTTTTCACACCTGAGACTTGCTTAATTATTTTCCCAGGGACATGAGTAAACAGAGGAAGGCGTATATGGCTATTAGTTCAGCTGCAACTAAGGTGATTATATTGTGACATTGGATTGAGAAGTTAACACCTTCAGTCCTAGAATGGTACAAAGAAATATTGCTTGCCTTACAGCTGGAGTTACATATAGCTAAGATGCACAATATGGTACAATCATATAATGCCAAATGGGGTCCCCTTGATGCTGTTCTTGTCACTTGGAAACCCTAAGATATCAAGGAGGTGTGGTCTCCCTGATATTTGGAGACCCTTAGAGTCTTGCTAGTGTAGTTTTTGTGTGATTCCTTCAAAAGTGAAAGTATATTGTTGGGGGAGTGAAGGGGGAAGGGTTTGGAAGCGGTGTAAAGTTGTTATTTTGACAAAAAAAAAGGGAAAAAAGCTGTAATGTCCAGTATGGCACATTGTTGGCCTCCAATCTGCAAAATATTGGGGTAAATGTTTTAGTTGGAGGCCTTGTTGGTGGCTTGATTTCATCGTAATGTGACATTGCAAATAAAGCATATTAAATGATAAAAATTAAGGTGATGCCAGATTTGTGATACTGTATTAAAGTACATTTGAGATGTGCATGGCCCTGTCTGCATCTGAAGGCCTCCCAGAATTGAACTTGTGTTGGTTGTTTTCAAATATATATATATATATACATAGAGCTTATACATGAAGGGGGTTGATTAAGTTTTGTGACATCCTACTGCTGATTGAAAATGCAAGTTTGGAAATTAAAGGGGGCACAGAAGATTAAGGCTAAGGCTTTACATATTCAAACTCCTTAAATAAAGTGAGGGAATGTAAGAGGACTCTAGAGTAAGCTGAGCCAATGGTGGAAGGTAGGCTAAACGGGTTTGGGCTAGGTCGAGCCATGCAGGGTGCTGAGAAGGTTTAGCGGAGCTGCCCTTCATTCTATGCAGAGCGGTTATAGGTGCTGACCTGGTGCACCCTAGGTGGAACACAACAGCGCTGAACAGGTTACGTCCATGAGGAGCAGTCCGTGGTGCTGACCAGGTTCAGTTTAAGAGGAGGTTTTCATGGTGCTGGTGTGGACAGGGTAGTGTTGGGTGCAGCTGTTTTGGTTGCTGAACAACATCAAGCTAGATGCAGCTCTCTGGTGACTGACCATATCCACTCATGGGGAAGCTGTCCCCAGTGCTAACTGGGTTTATCCACTCTAGGGGAAGCTGTCCCCAGTACTAACTGGGTTTATGTAAGGTGGAGTTGCCCAGGGTGCTAAGCAGGTTATTACTAGGCAGTGCTGTTCAGAGTTCTGAGCAGTTTAGTGCTAGGCAAAGCTGTCCAGGGTCCTGAAGCTGGTTCACGCAAATCAGCGTTGCTCACGTTGTTACGTCTGCAGTGGGTTATGTCTGCAGTGGGCAGACTCTGCAGATGTTTTGCATTGGCAAAGGACCTATGTCATGTTTTCCATCTGCACAACATTATTTCTTCCATACGGAGAGCCCAAGTACTATGCTGACTTTATAAGGCATAGAGCCCTATTTTTCTTGCCACTTCATGTATCCAGAGGTGCCCTCCCCCACAGAGTATGTTTAACCTGCCCCAACTCTGCCCACATGGAGTTTACTACGGTTGTAAACAAACCCTCCTGCAGTCTCCCACTGTGTGCTGTACGCCTCCACCCCCTAGTTTGCTATTGTGAACTGAAATCGAATAACAAGAAAATAACGCCATTCACACAAAGCCTTGAACAACTAAACTAGAGCTAGTTATAGGTACAACTCACCGATGTACGGTAACTGCATGACCACCGGAGGGCGGGGAGGTTGTGCCAAAAGTTAGTGAACAGGAGCCTGGTCCGTGAAGGCAACTTGCGTGTCACTGACGGGGAATTTTTCCTCGTCAGCAGGACAGGGTTTCAGTTTTGTTGCTCTATGGGTGAGTGGAGAGGGGGCAGTGGAAAGGTGAGGCCCGGTGCTAGTAAGTACTACTTACTTTGCCTGCCTTGCTAACACTGTGCTGAACAGCTTGGAGGTGCTGCTGTTTACTGTGTACCTTGAAACAAACCTGACGGCACCACAACTGCAGCACAGAGGGCATCACAGCCAGCGTGGAGGTGCTGCTGTTTACTTTGCACCTTGAAATGAACCTGACTGCACCACAGCTGCAGCCCCGAGGGCATCGCAGCCAGCAGAAGATCTAACCACACTGTGCACACCCACACAGGTACATGCACTGAAAGCAGCAGCCAGAACCGGCCATGGCAGCCCATGCATCTCCTTGTAACATGTTGGCTAAAGACATACAAGTGGCCTGCTGCACCGTATGTGTTGTTTCAAACAGATCTCTCCACTGTCCCTGATTTTGCATTACAAATGTCCTGTGTCCTTCCTAAATGTGGCATTTTTGCTACAGAAAAGTAAAGATTTGAATTATGAATATATATGGTCCCGTATCTCTACCTACACCTCAACCTATGATGCCACACCTTATTGTCACCATAGGACCGCCCATGGGACTGCTCACTAGGCTTGGTCCATCCCCTTTCCCCAGGTCTCACGATGTCTCAGCTACCGTACACCACATAAGCTGGTTTACTCACTGGCTGTCTGGTTGCGTTTCCGTGGAGACAGACGGAATAGGTGCAGCAGGGAGCCTGGTCCGGGCAGGCAACTTGCATGTCACTGATGGAGAATTTTCTCTCGTCAGCTGAACAAGGTCTCGGTTTTGTTGCTACGCAGTTGAGTGGAGGGGGGGCAATGGGAAAGTGAGGCATGGTATTAGTCGGTACTGCTTGCTTTGCCTGCCTTGCTAACAGTGTGCCAAACAGCTCGGAGATGCTGCTGTTTACTTTGCACCTTGATGTGAACCTGACAGCACCACAGCTGCAGCTCAGAGGGTGTCGCAGCCAGCAGCAGGTCTGAACACATCTAGTAGCATGGGTCATGCACACTAAATTTATTCCTTATCAGGTCAAATCCTGCAGACGTTTTGGCGCTGACTAAACCTTGTTGGAAACAGCAGCAGGCTCACTCAGAGAAATTGCATCTCTCCTACCTGCCTCAACATTGTCCACCATGGGTATCATTTTTGGAAGCAACAGCAGCCTCACTCCCAGCAGATACACCTGTCCTACCTCCCTAACTACACTTGGAAACAGCAGCAGACTCAGTCAGCGTGGCTGTGCCCATCCTACCTGCCTCAATAATGCCTATCATGAGTATAATTTTAGGAAACAGATGGCATGCTTATTCAGAGCGGCCGCACCTTTCGTACCTGCCTGTCTCATACAATGACCCAATAAATGAATGACTGATTTAAACATAAAAACTTTCTGTTTCATTAACTACTGCAGACAATTAGGCTCACCTGGCAATGTCACATTAATAAAAAAATGTCAGGGCATATCACAGTTGCCATATAGAAGAATGCATTACACAGTCTTAATATTAAAGGTTACATTTTTGGAATCAGTTGTAGCCTTGCTCAGAGCAGCAGCACCTACTCTGCTGCCTCAGGATGGCTCCTTGTTAGTAGCTTTCTCTGTTTAGAGTACTCAAAAACAGTCTTTCACATTTGTTATGGTCAGGGTAGGGTAGTATAGTAGTAGTAAAATCAGGGTAGTAACTACCCTACCTTATACAATGGCAAGAAATAATCCAATAATGCTATTGGCTAGTACCAGTCACATAACCATGCAGTGATGTTGCCCACTGCAAGGTCATCGAGGTAGTAAGCCTTTTCAGAAATCCTTTCACTTGCTCACAGTGCAAACAAAATCTGACAGCCATTTTTTCTACCACTAAAAATGCTTGCTCCCTCCCTCCCATTCAACTATCTGCTCTGCCAGCAGCACTATCATTCACTGTTTGGATGACTGTACTGTTACTCAGCACCTACTGTACTGTCATGCTTTCAGATGCAATGGCTTACTTTTACTTTAAAAAATGTGTTTTCTCGACAGTTTGAAAACCGACTATAAGCACTATACGAGCCTGCCAGTCTACTCAAACACATATTTTTTCAAGTTGGCAGTTTTTTATTGAGTGAACATGACCATTACATATGCAACAAGAAACAAAAAGGCCAAACATATTTTTATTGCACAAAAATTATACCTTCAATGCAGAATGTCTCCCTCAGTTTAAAAACGTAGGCTGGGTGTATTATATTAATGCTGGCAGTGTAACCTTGGCAGTATTTTGGTGGGAGGGGGTATCACAAAAAAACTACATAAACTACAACTATGGCAGCCTCTTAGGACAAATGTCTTAAAGCAAAGCTGTAAATACAATGAAGTTCCAGCGGTGGAGGAAATAACTGAGTAATATTTCTTGTAAATGTAACCACCCAGTCCCCTGGGGTTACTAGAATCCCATTAGTACTAGTCTATAGGCAGGTGAAAAGGCAGCTGGTATTGAGCTTATTAAGGAGCTTCTTAAATAGTGACATCATTATTTACTCAGCTAGCCTGACTGAAGATGATTGTCATTTAGAACTCTCGCATCAGCATAACCATTTTTGAGTCAGCTGTTCAGGGGAAGTTGAGAATGTTCAGTTAGTCTGAGTTGGAGTGTTAGAGTGGTAGGAGGTCTGACAGTTGGGGCTCTGTCACAGGGAGCCCTGTATTTCTCACCTTAGTTTGGATTAAATCTACAGTTGCCAGTGAAGTGATAGAGTCCTTTTGCTGCAAGAATCCTTGATTTCACTCCAGGGGGCGTGAAAGAGACTGCAAGTTCAGTGGATCCAAAGGGAAATCCCCTGAAGGTCCTAGAGTGCTTACAACTGCTTTTGAGAAGGACATTGTGTGAGAAATTCTTACAAGCTACCATGGAGAAAAATGGTGCTTTCTGGGCTGTTTTCCATGCCTTAAGGAAGGAGCAACGAATATGTGAGTACAGATGCAGAAACTGTTCTCATTAGGGAGTTGGCTGAGGTGTGTGTGTGATCAAGATAAGGCAAGGTCACACTTGACAGGACCCATCATACACTTCAGTGTCAAAGTTAAAGCTTAAAGTTTAAGTCTTTAGCAATTCAGTGGGGATTGGAGGCTCTTTGGTGTAACCCTGAAGAAAAGGCAGAGACTGTCGGTTGGCACAAAGGGTGGGAGAAACACCATCTGGTGTCTACAAGGCAGGGCTAATTGATTCATTGATTGATGCCAGGTTTCCCTGGTCAAAGGCCATTGCCATAGGAAGATGTTCTGAGTGTGTGGCAACAGTCCACAAGCATACATTCTTGGGAAAAGGAAATATTTCAGGTGTGTGGCAACAGTCCACGAGCATACACCATGAGAAAGAGAAA
The DNA here is from genome assembly GCA_016271365.2 of Neoceratodus forsteri. Lineage (NCBI taxonomy): Eukaryota > Metazoa > Chordata > Ceratodontiformes > Ceratodontidae > Neoceratodus > Neoceratodus forsteri. The sequence goes on along the minus strand of CM057455.1, from coordinate 756,172,110 downwards.
AAAGATTTGTTTTTTCTGTGGAAAACTGAAGTTTGGTTAGCAAGTGCCTGCAAGTAGAAATGTACCAGACATCGCAAATGACAAACCTGTGGGGTACACCCATGCTTTTGGTAACATCTGGAGAATAAAACAATACTGTAACATCCCAGCTGCTGCATTGCGCATTCTGATCATTGCTTTCCATGCGGAGTTATTGGGGCCCCCTCAGCAGTTAGGTCTAGCATACACCTAGCATCCTCTCCCCTGGACCTGTCTGTACAAGGTTCATTTTGGTAGTTGTACCTCCACCCCCTTCCTTTAGATAATGAGCCTGGTATATACTCTAAAGCTAGGGGTGGTACCAATTTGAGTATTTCTTCCAAAAGTAAATGATATGCCATATGTGGGTACCAGTTCTTTTAATGGAGGATGTCAACTTGCCAAAAGTGGTGTGGGGGTTACTAAAACATTTATTTTTTATTTATTTGGTTTTTTGTTTACCAGGTAGGTGAGCTAGCCATAAAATTACTATTTTCAGTCATGACCCAAGAGGATTACAACATGAGAAAGGAAAAACATCATCATTACAAGCACTGTGTGAAAAGTATAGGAATAGTACAAGAGAAAATAAAGGAGAGAAAAAAATCACAGATTGTCAGAGAAAATATACATGGTGATGATAAGAGAAACAATACATGTATAAAACCATGGATAAGCAAACTAACATATACGGTTACAGTAGGCAGGTGAGTACATAGTAAGTACAAAGTTTAACTAATACAGTTTTTTTTTTTACAGCAGGAATGAGGCAGGAAACGCAGGCATTCTTTTGATGCATATTGAAGTGGATCCACCACAGTCCTGTAAGAGGAAGGATAAGGCATTTAACTGGATGTACAAATAGGGAGTGAGGAGGGTAGGGACGAAGAGCAACCATGGGGGCACAGCCATGGGATATGTTTTTGAGTGACAGGAAAAATGCTGACGATATGTCTAGGATTTTCCTGTCTGGTGGCGTTGCACACAAACAGAAGATCATTCCAAGAAAAGCAAAGTCTGTGCCAAGGAAAATGCTATCTGAGGATATTTTGCTGCCTGTGATTCTGTGAAAGAAAGTAAAAAAATGTCCTGCTTCGGCGTTTAAACTGGAAAAATGAACTATTGAGCTGAGCAATGGTTGCCCTTGCTTTGCCATTCTGTGTGCTTGAGAAACTGTTTAAGAGTTGCAAATCCCTAGAAAAAGTATTTGTGGACTTTGATAACAGCCATTTCTAAGTGCCCAGAAAGTTTCAAGTATGTGCTATGAAAAATGGAGGAGTCACTAAGGAAAATGCAATGAGAACTGTGTCCAAATGCCTTAAAAGTGCTTTGCCCCACTGAAATTGCCAGGCAAGAAAAAAGTGACAGTTTGCATTTTAAATTTGCCCTGCTCAACGATTGTCATTAAGGAGTGCATTTGAGAGAGTGAGAGAGAGAGAGAGATAGCTCATTTGCATGGCATCATGTGATTGGTCCAATGGTGTGCTATCCAGAGCAGCAGCAGGAGGAATCGCTGAGAGCACAGAAGCATTTCAAAAAACAACTTTCTGAACTTTTACCATAATACCCGGGCTCAAACCATTTGCCAACCACAAGTAGTAGCGATCGCAGTGTTTTTGCAACTGATCCATAGGTCTGCCAGCCCAATCACTGGAAAGGCCCTACAAACTGGCAGAATGCTATTTACCATCAGTGGAGGGAATCAGCTATTGCCTGAGTAAGTACCAAGTACAGCAAAATGAACAGTGGTGCAGAAAAGTCAGAGAACTGTAAAGCAATGCAGCAAAATACAGAGAAAGAGTTTGTGAATAATTAAAAGTGAACTGTGTGTTATGACTGTTTCAAGAGAGAGAGCTCCAGGTCAGTACTGATCCAACAGGTCCATAGAAATGCAGAGACAGTATGAATGTGCTAAACTGTGCTAAAAGTGAAATTTAAGTTGTGCCTTAAGTAAAACAGTTAATGCAAGATCAGACAAGTGTTCTAGCAATTTTGAACTGTGTATGTGATGGAGAAAAGTTACAGCCACCATTTTGGGGTGTGTGTTCAGCAAATGTAAACAAAGCAGGCAGCGCCATCTTGGACTAGTGTCTCAAATGTAGAAAAGTTTCAAGTGGTTATGCTAAAGATGTAAAGCAAAATGCAAAAAGTCAGGCAGCCTGTTAAAGAACCGTTGCAGTGTGTTTAAAGCCAAATCTCAGTCAAATTACATACAAGTAACTTGGGACTTGTGTGTTTATTTACAGCAAATGGCATCAAAGTTCCTCCACTACCCACTCCATGCCAGGGCATGGATTGCACAACTAGAAAGAGTTAGCTCACTTTGAACAACTGTACAATTGTGAACCAGCACCATCTGATGTGGCTTTACTGAACTTTCCGGTCAATGTATGCATTGTTTGTTTAAAGCCATGGAGAGATGTTCTGCTAATCCTCCATTGCACAGACTGTCACCAGCAATTTGGGATGTGTGAAGCAAGTGGCACAGTAGTATCAAAGCAAAAAACTGCCACTTAGACCCAACATGTGTCACAGGGTGTGGGAAATAATTCAGACAAGGCAATATTTCAAGATTAAAAACACACAGGAATGTAACATTTATTTACAAAAAGTCAGAAAACCAAAAACGATCAAAAATAAAGAAAAGTTAGTTGCAATGTCAATGACCACTTTCTCCCTCAGTGGTTTCTTGCAATTTCCAATAAACAGTCAAAGACCACAGAATAGCTATGGTCTGCTTACTTCTGTATTTACATTACTCTCACGGTAGGCCTCCCTGTCTCACTTCCAAGGCTCATCTGCCTAAAGAACAGCTTTGGGAGGTATTTATACTCCCTGGACAAGGTCACCTGACTAGACCCTTAACACACTTAACACAAATACAATGCTTTAGAATAGGTTAGGTATCTAAATGTGACCTAAAACCATTACTTAGATAAATACTATTCTCTTACTGTTCCCATTTATACAGCAGGCTGATAAACAAAACTTGTATTCCTATTTCAGGGTTAATTAGACTATTAATTACCTAGCAACCGAAAGGTAATATGCTTAGTAACCATCTGAGTGACAGGGGCTTATTAGGTGAACATATAAAAAGGGGACAGTAGAGGGCGCTGATCCCTTAGGAATACCCATTCAAAGATCAGCAGCTCGGAAAAGGAGGAGGTCTTCCATTTTCCTAAGTGACCAGGTAAGCATTTCTACCTGATCAAACCTTAGTTTTCAAAGCATTATTTTGCACAGAAATGATTGCTGCTTCACTACAGGGTACACAGTAATACAGGGGTCTAAATAATCTAGTTTTATTATTTCCCCCTCCTTTCTGCAAGTCCTTGTAATTTTTAAAGAACTAAATTCAACTTGCTTTCTTTATATGCTGCTTGGAAGTGTATACATGCAAGGGGGGCCTCCTGTCTTACAGTAACTGTATTATAGTTCAAGTTTAGAGACAAGCAAGAGAAAGTAGTGCTGTTTATTTTCTTAGCAACCAGGTATGGATTTCTACCTGGTTAAACCTGAGACACTTGTTAAAACAAAATAGTTTTCCTTTAAACAAATGTAAGCTGCTTTAATTCTGGGTGTACAGTATTACAGAGAGGTTAACTTAATTCCATTTTATAGTGTTACCCCTTTTTTTCTGCAAGTCCTCATGCTTCTAGTGTTCATTTTGCATGCTTTGCTTTTCCTTCTGTTTAATGTTTGCATGCTGCTTTAAGACAAGGGTGCCTCTAACATGCCTCCAGGATCCTGCCTTATTTAACTGGATGACATTTATGCATTAGTTTTCTTTAACTCAAAAACCAGAAGACTTTTATTTGGTAGTCTTCATTACTTTATTATGTCCGAGGACATAATCCTCTTTTCTTACTGTACAGCATCTGTTTTACTAACTCCTTGCACCTAGGAGTTGGGAGGGGTTGCAGAGTAAAAGTTTTAGACAGAGCTAGAGAACAGAAATGAAGTACAGAAGCAGATAGTGCAGTTTCATCCTAGGTGGCCTACCTTGGATAATAGAAAAAAGTATTTAAAAGTAGAAGAGATCAGAGGGTACTGTTGCAACAGAAGTTTTAAAGTGGAAGAAAAAGAAGACAGGACAGGGTTCAACAGTCCATTTTTATGGAGTTTAGCCTAGATCTGCCACAACATGGACATTGGCAGGGAAACCTGCCAGATCAGAACAGCAGCAGGCTGGTTACAGTCAGGGAGAGTCCACTGAGGTTGTCAGGGAATTTTCTGAGACAGCTTGTGATGACGATCTGCAATGGCAGGAGAGAATGGAGGTTTTCAAGCTGCGGGGGGGGGTTGAACATTGCAGATGCAAGTTCTGTGGATCCATGGACCGAAGACCCAAGCCCAAGCCTAGTGGGTGAAGATGAGATGAATAAAGCTCTGTGTTGGGAGGCCAGTGCCTCCATGTGCAGTGAGGAATGCACAATTTCAGGAGTTGGTGCAACTGTCAGCTCCTGGGCAGAGCTTGTAGAACAGAAAGAAGTTGCAATAACTATGGTGGGGCAATGAGAGTTGCCACTAGCACTGACTTCAGTGGAGCCTCCTGAGACAGAAATGGAGGAAGGCTCTAGAAACATGCCATTGAGTGCAGAGGTGGACAGCTTTTACTCTGCATTGAGTGCTCAAAGCTGGCTCAACCAGGACTGGCCACCCCCAAGCCATGCCTCTGGGTTGGACCTAATCAAAAACAGCAAGGAAGAATTAATAATTTGAAGATGGGCTATGGCCAAATATGGACAGACATACCCTTTCTTCCCTCGAAAAATTTGGGAGGAAATAGAGAAGAACAGGCATGCCTGGTTGTGTGAGGAAGCTAATGCCAACCTGCACCCAAATGTGAACAAATCTGTGAGAATAAAAGTATGGAATGAGAGACTTCAGTTTTGGAAATGTGACAGAACTTTGCTAATTGATTCAGTGTGAATTGTGGACAAGGCTGACCAAGAGACATTCTACAGTGTTTCTGTGGTTCTTCCTGATGGAGAGACAGTCTTTGTTCCACACCCCGAGTGGTACTACTCATGAAAGGTACCACTCATCAGTAACTATGCCCGCATGCCAAGTTGAATGCAGTAAGGCCACAGCAGCAATCTGACACTGAAGCAGCAGCAACCAAGGGAGGAGATGCCTTTCTTCTGGTGTTCCAGGTTTATCTAAGCAGCACAATCTAGGGTCATCTGCAGCTACTTCCAGGTTTGTCTGCAGCAGCTTCCAGGATCTTTTGCAGCAGCATCCAGGCACGTCAGCCCAGCAGGAGGAGAAGATTTCCCATACAGGTCCAGCAGGAGGTTGTAGAAGAATCTGATCTGAAGATTTCATCTTTCCAGCAACAGAAGATCATCAGGGCATAGGTCCAGAGAGGTGATGTTGACATCCATCTGTCAACTAGAATGTGGTAAGACATACTTTATCCTTTTTACATTTTAATTTGACTGGTTTGCGTACAATTAATGATGTCCCAGGAACTTTGGTTCACTAATAGAGACTCTTGACCTAGACTGCAGTGCTAGCAGGCCTCGTGCCTCTAAAAAGAATTGTGTTTCAGCAGCATTCGACTTAGGAGAGACTTTGTGTATAGTGCCCTGGGCACTCCAGACATTCTCCCTAGAACAACAGACATTGTAGCATCACCTCTCCCCCCCAAAAAGTTTTGTAAATGTTTTATTTTTTATTTTCATACCTTTATAGAAAAAGCCATCTTAAAAGTTAATTTTAGGGGATTGTGCAGCGTTGAGGTGGGAGGTTTTGGTCATTGGTAATGTGCAGGATCATGTTCTGGTTTCCCTAGTGTCTCCTTATGCAGGTGTTCCTGAAAGAACACAAGAAGACAAGAAGAGGATTTTTAGGACTGATCAGAGTCCTCCTTTTTTTAATGTTGCTAGGTTTAGTGTAACTGTGTAGTACAATGTCTAACCATTTCTCTGCTTTGCAAGTTTAGAGTTTGGTAATTCTTAGATTTGGGAAATGTAATGCAAATGCATGTTTCTAAAGTGTGCTACAGTATAATAATGTAAAACATTTTTTGGGTATGGGCACCCGGTAGGTAGCATAGGTCAAATAGTGTTTCCCTAGGGGGCTGGGGGGGCTAGACAGGCTGGAGGTCCTGATACATGGCAGAGGCTTTCAGTGCTGATCTATTAGGACATGATTCAGACAGTTTATTGAAGCCACTGAAAATCCATAGATAGTACAGTAGTAGGGTAGGAGCTGAAGTTTCATCAGTGGGCTTCTATCCTTTAGTGTTACCTGCCTGCACCTAGCACATTGTAAGGGAGGACCTGATCAACCCTTCCCTCAGAAAACACAGAGATAGGACAGACTGGTACTGGGCCATAATCTGGCTGCCGACAGCTAGTGATCTGGTTGCAGTAAGTGTAACTTCCCAGTCTCCTGGGGTTGCTAGAATCCCATTAGTACTAGTCAATAGACAGGTGAAAAGGCAGCTGTTAAGGAGCTCATTAAAGGGCTTCTTACATAATGACATCACTGTTTACTCAGTTAGCCTGACTGTGGATGATTATGTCATTTAGAACTCTTGCACCAGCATAATCATTTTTCAGTTAGCTGCTCAGGGGAAGTTTAGAATGTTCAGTTAGTCTGGCAGGAGGTCTGCCAGTTGGGCTCTGTCACAGGGAGCCCTGTGTTTCTCACCCTAGTTTGGATTAAATCTACAGTTGCCAGTGAAGTGGTGGAGACCTTTTGCAGCAGGAATCCTTGATTTCACTTCAGGGGGAGTGAGAGGGATTGCAAGTTCAGTGGATCCAAGGGGTAATCCACTGAATATCCTAGAGTGTTTACAGCTCTCTTTGAGAAAGACATTGGGTTAGAAATTCTGACAAGCTACCATGGAGAAAAAGGGTGCTTTCTGGGTTGTTTTCCATACCTTAAGGAAGAAGTAACACATATGTGAGTACAGATGCAGAAACTGTTCTCATTAGGGAGTTGGCTGAGGTGTGTGTGCCCAAGATAAGGCAAGATCACACCTGACAGGACCCGTCAGACACTTTGGTGTCAAAGTTAAAGTTTAAAGTTTGAGTCTTTAGCAATTCAGTGGGGGATTGAAGGCTCTTTGGTGTAACCCTGAAGGAAAGGCAGAGACTATTGGTTGGGGCAAAGGGTGGGAGGAACACCATTTAGAGTCTACAAGGCAGGGCTAACTGGTTCATTGATTGGTGCCAGGTTTCTCTGGACAAAGGTCATTGCTGCAGGAAGATGTTCTGAGTGTGTGGCAACAGTCCACAAGCCTGGCAGACTGGGTGAGCCAAGTGGTCCTTATCTGCCGTCAAAGTCTATGTTTCTATGCTTCTATACACTCTTGGGAAAAGGAAATGCTTCAGGTGTGTGGCAAAAGTCCACGAGCATACACCATCGGAAAGAGATGTGACATTTTTTTTTTGTGTAGAAAACTAGTCTGCCTAACAAATGCCTGCAATTAGAAATGTACCAGAAATTGCAAATGACAAACTTGTGGGGCTCACCCATGCTTTTGGTAACATCTGGAGAGTAAAGTAATACTCTAAAATCCCAGCTGCTACATTTGGACATTCTGATCATAGCTTTCAATGTGGAGTTATTGGGGGCCCCTCAGCAGTTAGGTCTAGCATACACCTAGCATACTCTTCCCTGGATCTGACTGTACAAGGTTCATTGTGGTAGTTGTACCTTCACCCCATTCCTTTAGATAATGATCCTGGCATACACTCTAAAGTTAGGGTTGGTACCAATTTGAGTTTTTCTGCCAAAAGTAAATGCTATGCCATATGTGGGTACTAGTTTTTTAATGGGGGGTGCCAACTTGCCAAAAGTGGTGAGGGGGTTACATAAAGTTTTACTTTTTTTTACATATTACTTCTTGACTATTACAGTTACTAAATAATTTGAAAAAACAAAAGTCACTGTATAAGTGCAATAACACACTCCAGGATACCCACTATGTCAGATCATTGCACTTCCCTGGTAGTTGAACAATGCACCTGGGGGCGTGCAACAATCTAGCATAATGCACACCCTGCCATGTGTTATTGCTAGCATAACCAACTACCTATTTTTCTTTGGGGTATTTTTAGGGTAATTCTGGGTATATTGGAGGTACCTGCAGGTAGCATTTAGGGTATGGTGTTTCACTGCACACCTATGCCTAGAAAGAATGCTGATTTATTTACCAGTAGTAAAACCTGATTGACTGAGGTATACCCAGTCAGGTTTTACCATAGAGATATATGTCAGCTTTCATTCATTCCATTAAAGATACCTACAATGAACAAAGGGGAGGTCTCAGTCCACAGTAGTGGACAGTTTTCTTTGCTATTTCAGGTACACAGAAAATGACTTTTTCAGGGGTGCTCAGAGGGAGAACAGATGTGTGGATCTAATGGTGGAAGGGTAGGGGATTCTTCAGATTCTGGTTAGGTGGAAGGAGGTGTCATTATTGGCATGCAGGTGGATAGATGGGACTCATTCACCAAATATTATAAAATTACATACTTGGCGGTGAACTTCATTGGGAACTGGAAAAGAGTTTTTTTTCACTACAGAGGGCAACAGGTTGGGGTAACTAATGTTAAAGAGTCTGTGTGGTGGGAAAGGGTAGTTGTTGATAGAACAGTATGGGGCAAGTAACTTTTCTTAAACCTGTTTTTTTGTTGTGTTTGTTTGTTAAAGGCATTTCATTTAGTTCTTCCCAGGTAAAGTACAACTTCACCTAATGAAAACTATGTGTAATTTCATACTGCCAGCAACATTTTGGTGGGCGACGTAAGCACTTCACCACATGGAGAACTACACAAAGTTCATTTTGCATTTTGCAATGTCAGGAAACTTTACAAATACTTTTTTAGAGTGAAGTTTTCCAACTTTTGCACATTTCTAATTATGACCTCACTGAATTTGACATCACAACTGCTCAAGGAGAGTGAACCATTTGTTGCAAGATTAATCACTTGTGATGACACATTGAGAAGAAACAAATATATCAGCCTTCAAATAAAGTACTGCTCTTCACATCTTATCTAATACTGTCAGGTAGAAATGTTTCTAATGGTTAACAGGAAATGGGACAGCCATAAGAACTGGGGTTGTCTATAGGCCCCCAGACCAGGGGGAGGACATAGACACATTACTGTTAGAAGATATACAAAACATGACAACTAAAGAGGAGATTCTAATAATGGTAGACTTCAACATGCCAGCTACAGATTGATCAATACCAGCAGGAACATCTGCCAGAACTAGACACATGGTGGATTCCCTGCAGGGGGAGGGACTCAAACAACTAGTACAACAACCCACAAGAGACAGGGCTATCCTAGATTTAGTACTGACTAACCAGGAAAGGATCACAGATCTCCAGGTAAGTCACCTGGAGGCCAGTGACCATCACATGGTATGGTTCAATTTGGCCACTACAACTAAATCATCCCATTCCAAGGCAAAAATATGGGACTTCAGTGGAGCTGAATTTGATAAGATGGCCAACAGAGTTAAGCTAGCCTGTCAAAAAGAAAAGTACAGGTGAGGGGCTACAGGCAAAGTGGGCAAGCATTAAGGATGCAATACTTGAAGCAACATCCCATTGTGATATAGAGAAAAGGAAGTGCAAAAGAAGAAGGAAACCACTTTGTTTCTCAAAAATAGTAGCAGAAAAAGTCAGAGCCAAAAGGTTGGCCTTCAGGAAATATAAGGAACACAGCGGGATGAAGATAGGGAGGCTTACAAACTTCCTAAGGGGCTTGAGGGAGAGCGATAAAGGCAGACAAAGGCCCAAACTGAGGAAACACTAGCACAAACAGTAAAGAAGGTGACAAGACTTTCTATAGACACATTAGTAAAAGTCCAGAGGGGGTATTGCTAAGATCAAAGGAAATAAGGGCATGTGTGAGGAGGACCACCATGTAAAAGCATCTATCCAAAATAGATACTTCTGCTCAGTATTTACTGAAGAGAAGATAGGTCAGGGTCCACAGCTCAGTACTATGGACATAAGGGGGAGGGAGGTGAGCACTAGTCCCTTCACAAAAGAAAGGGTCCTACAAGAGCTCGATAAGTTCAGGGAGGACAAGGCAATGGGACCTGATGGTATACATCCCAGGGTGCCAAAGGAGCTAAGGGTGGAATTAGCAGAGCAATTATCAGAACTGTTTAGTGAGTCTATGAGCACAGGAGAGGTACCAAAAGACTGGAGAAGGGCTCATGTGATCCTGCTCCACAAGAGTGGTAGCAGGAAGGAGGCAGGGAGCTACAGATCAGTCAGTCTTACCTCAGTAGTGGGCAAGATTATGGAGGCACTCCTTAAGGAAAGGATAGTGCAACACCTGGAATCCATAGGAGCACAGGATCCAAGACAGCATGGATTTACAAAAGGAAGGTCCTGTCAAACTAATCTCATAGATTTATTTCACTGGGTACCAGAGTGGTGGACCAAGGGGGTACAGTTGACGTCACCTACCTTGACTTCCCAGAAGCTTTTGATACTGTTCCACACAGAAGATTGATTAATAAGCTGGGTAGGCTCGGGGTGGGTCAGAAGTTGGTCAACTGGGTGGCAAACTGGTTGACAGGGCAGAACACAGAGAGTGGTGGTAAATGGTATACAGTCAGAAGAGATGCAAGTCACAAGTGGGGTACCTCAGGGGGATCAGTCCTGGGGCCAGTCCTCTTCAATATCTTCATCAGTGACATTGCAGATGAACTGAGCAGGTAAGGTTTGTCTGTTTGCAGATGACACCAAGATCTGCAACAGAGTAGATGATCCAGATGGGGTGGGCAGAATGAGAAGAGATCTGGATAAACTAGAAAATGATCAGAAGAGTGGCAACTGGGGTTTAATGCAAAGAAGTGCAAGATCATGCACATAGGGAAGAGAAACCCTGAAGCCACCTATAGACTGGGAGGAGAGTTGCTGGCAGTCACAAGGGAAGAAAGAGACTTAAGTGTCATCATCACTGATGACCTGAAATCATCCAAGCAGACCTCTAAAGCAGTAGGTAAGGCTAGGGGATGTTAGGGTGTTTTAGCAGGTGTATCACAAGTCGGAAGAGGGAGGTAATAATCCCTCTTTACAGGACACTGGTTAGGCCCCATCTGGAGTACTGCATGGAGTACTGGAGGCCACACCTTCACAAGGACATTAACCAAATTGAGGCAGTCCAGAGAGGGGCAACCAAAATAGTGCAGGGACTGCATCAGAAAACATATGAGGACAGATTAACGGAGCTCAATATGCATACCCTAGAGCAAAGAAGGGAGAGAGGAGATATGATCGAAACATTCAAACACCTTAAGGGCATTAACAAGGTGAAAGAATCTAACATGTTTCAATATAAGAAAAATAGCAGGACAAGAGGACACAGTGTGAGATTAGAGGGAGGCTGTTTAAGGGGTAATGTGAGGAAGTTCTTTTTCACAGAAAGGGTGGTGGATGCACGGAGCAGCCTACCTCAGGAAGTGGTAGCTATGAATACAGTGCAGGGCTTCAAACAGGCATGGGATAGGCATAAGGGAGCAATACAGATGAGTATGAATAGATAGGCCATTGACAGAGCAAAGGCCGATGGCACATTTATCAGGTAGAAAAAGAAATGGGCAGACTGGATGGCCTTGAGGTCCTTATCTGCCATCAGCTTCTATGTTTCTAAGTACTGTCCTTCCGAAATAAAAAGCACCAGCTGACCACTCTGAAAATGTAATTACTGTTAATGTATGATGTTTCTGGTACTACTCTGTATTTAAGAAATCCAAGATACTGTATTTTAATTTAAGAGAGATTTAGATTCCCCTGACCCCTTAACCTTCTCTGTGATTTTCAGTTGCTGACTAACTGGTTCTGTTGAGAACTAGAATGGTCTAGTAGTGGGTAGAGCACTTGGATTGTAAAACAGATTACAAGTGCACACCCACCCACCAAATCATTGGCTCACTATGTGACCTTAAATAAGTGGCTTGACCTCCCAATACTTTAACTTCCCCTCTCTTCAGCAGGCAAAGAAGGACCCCACTGAAAAGGAGATGTAGCATCTCAACTGGGCTGTTTTGGTTAAATACAGACTGCACAATTTAATTACAACTCATCCACCATGATTTGACATTTCACTTCTGAGGAGTTACCTGCACATGACCATCTCTTATAAACATCCAAAAGAGAAATTGATACAGTACCTGAAATAGTGGAATGTTCTTTATTTCAAAGGGACAGACTCTGTCTGGTTTAATGTTTAAAAAAAACAGTTTTCTATAAACATAATCTTTCATTTATTCTTTCAATAATTCATTTATTTGTCTATTTATATAATTTGGGTGACAAAGTAAGTGCACTAGACACAAAACGATATATTTTCTGGCACAACCTGGGAGGTTACAGTATGGTAAAAAGAGTGGATGAGTTATACTATAAGCAGTAAATAAACAAGCAGTTTGAGAAGTGGAGAAGTGTCTCAACAATTGCAAAGCTATGGATACAAAAGACTAATACGTAAGAGCAATAGTTACATATAGATTTAAAAAAGTACAGTATTAAGTCAACAATAAAATACTTGATCTACCCAGAATACATAGTTTTAGGTTCATAGAATGATTTGAACATAGAACCATAGACAATGACATCACAAAAAGACCAAAGGTTCATCTAGTCTGCCCAAGTTCCCTATTTAATCCTGGAGCCTACTGTTCCTCCAGAGTCCTAGCCCTCCCCAACACCTCTCCATTCTCCTCCCGATTCCAATGCCCCAAACAACCACTGTACCCTTTATTCTGTTCCAGGAATGGTTAAAACCACCAACAGTTTTTGCACCCACCAGCTCGGTTGGCAGCCTGTTCCACAGCTTCACCACCCTTCCTATAAAATGGTATTTCCTCACGTCTTTCCTGAATCTCCTCCTGTTAGTTTCATCTCATGACCACAGGACTGCAAGCTGCTACTCAAGTTAAATAGTTCCCTGCAGTTCACCCTGTTAATTCATTTTAGAATCTGAAGGTCTCTATTACTCCTGTCACTCGGCTCTTTAACCTATCCATCAGTACCCCATAGTGCCTTGGCATGGAAATCCATTAGAAGTATTCCTGTGTTTAAGAAAGGAGACCACAAATTCCTATCCAACTATCATCCGATTGCACTTCTGCCTATTCTCTGCAAGTTACTGGAGAAAGGTACATTAGGGAGCAAAGAAAGACGAAGGCAGGGATACTGAGGCTGAATAAAGAGGAAGGTGATTGGGCAGAGAGCGACAGTGAAAAAGCAGGGATACTGAATGAATATTTCTGCTCAGTATTCACAATGGAAAAGCAGGGGGAGAGACCTAATCCAGTCAATTGAAGCACTCTGGATAGGGGGACTGATATTAGTCCTTTCACAGAAGAAAGGGTTCTGAAAGAACTCTTAAAACTGAAGATGGATAAAGCAATGGGGCCTGATGGGATTCATCCCAGAATTCTAAAAGAACTAAGGGAAGAACTAGTAACACCACTGACTACCCTTTTTAGTAAATCATGGGAGGATGGTGTGATACCTGAGGACTGGAGAAGGGTGGATGTGATTCCCCTTCACAAAAGTGGGAGCAGGACAGAGGCAGGAAACTACAGACCTGTCAGTTTGACCTCAGTGGTAGGGAAAAAGATGAAATCACTGCTGAAGGAAAGAATTGTTGAGTACCTAGAGGCCAGTGAGGCACAGGACCCAAGGCAACATGGATTCACAGCAGGAAGGTCATGTCAGACAAATCTAATTGATTTCTTTGCCTGGGTGACCAAAGTAGTAGACCAGGGAGGTGCTGTGGACATGGCCTACCTAGACTTTAGCAAGGCATTTGACACAGTCCCCGCACAAAAGATTAATAAACAAATTAGCCAGTCTGGGAGTGGGTCACAAGGTGGTAGCCTGGATAAAACACTGGCTGGACAACAGGACACAGTGGGTCATAGTAAATGGAGTCCATAGTGAAGAAAGGAGGGTTACTAGTGAGGTACTGCAGGGTTCAGTACTCGGGACGGTCCTTTTTAATGTCTTTATAAGTGACATTGCAGAGGGACTGGAGGGGACGGTATGTCTCTTTGCAGATGACACAAAGATCTGCAACAGGGTTGATATGCTAGGTGTGGTGGAAAGGATGTAAAGGGACTTGGCAAGGTTGGAGGAATGGTCAAATGTATGGCAGCTTAGATTCAATGCAAAGAAGTGCAAAGTAATGGACCCAGGAAACAAAAATCCAGGGCAAGAGTACACAATGGGGGTGAGATACTGACAACGAGAAAAATGGAAAAGGGACCTGGAGGTAGTCATATCAGATGACCTAAAGGTGGGCCAGCAATGTGAGAAGGCAGTAAGGAGGGCTGGTGGGATACTGGGATGCATAGGAAGAGGCATCACCAGTAGAAAACAGGAAGTTGTTGGCCCTCTGTACAGACAGTTGGTAAGACCACATCTGTAGTACTGTATACAGTTCAGGAGACCCCATCTCTGCAAAGACATAGACAGGGTGGAGGCTGTCCAGAGGAGGGCAACCAAAACGGTGCAGGGCCTGCACCAGAAGACATATGAAGACAGACTAAAGGAGCTTAAGATGTATAGCCTCAAGGAAAGGAGGGAGAGTGGGGACATGATAGAAACTTTCAAATACCTCAATGGAATCAACAAAGTCCAAGAGGGTAGCATCTTTCAAAAAAACAGATGTGCAAGAACAAGGGGGCACAATTTGAAGATAGAGGGTGGATGGCTCAGAGGTAATGTGAGAAGTATTTCTTCACAGAGGGTTGTAGATGCATGGAACAGCCTTCCTAGGGAGGTCATAGTGTCAAAAAACAGTGGCGGAATTCAAGAATGCATGGAACAGACATAAGGCAATTCTAGTGGGGGTAGGAGGAAGTAGGCTGTTGGTTAACTAGGATCTGCAGCTTATATGTTAGATAGGGAAATGGGCAGACTAGGTGGGCCAAGCGGTCCTTATCTGCCATCAAATTCTATGTTTCTATGTAACTTATCCACCATCAGATAGCTGCCCATTTACTTAATTTCAACCTTCATTCCCCTGTTCAGCATGGGTTCAGGGCTGGTCTTACCACCACTACTGCTCTCGCCCTACTATCCAGTGACGTTAAGTCCAACATGGATAAAGGTCTACTTACTGGCTCAGTGTTCATTGACCTAACCAAGGCATTCAACCTCATTAATCGCCCCCCCTGCTCTTGGATTAGCTGCATTCTCTTGGTGCCACTGAATCGACCTTATCTTGGATCCGCAGTTACCGTGACAACCGTTCCCAATCATTCTCCTTCTACAAAGTTCTTTCATCTCCTGCCCCTATCACCTGTGGTATTCTGCAAGGGTCTATTCTTGGGCCCTTGCTCTTCTCCATCTTTGTCAATGATATTCCTACTTCTATACCTCACTGTCACTCCATCATGTATGCAGATGACTTGGTGCTCTATTCAGCCTCCCGGTCCATCTCGGAACTTAATGACCATCTGTCTTCTGCTTTTCAACAACTTCAATCCTAGTTCTCCTCTAACTTACTAATCCTCAAAGTTTCCAAAACTCAGGCAATGCTCTTTGGGTCCCCTAGAAAAGTCCAAGTTGAGTCCACCAAGCTTTAAGTGCTGTGTCATGGTGGGTCAGCTGACCTGTCCACAGATGCCTTCAAATACCTACGGGTGATGCTGGATCCCTCATTTGACTTCTCCTCTCACATGAATGATGTCTGCAAATCCATTAACATGAGGATTGGAGTGGCCTACCATGTGCGTCACTCCCTAACTCCTGCAGCCAGGATATCTGTGGCTAGAGGTGTCTTGCTGCCCAGGTTACTTTATGCCCTCCCTCTCCTCTCCCAGGCTAATGAGAGTATGCTACAGAAGTGGGACACCACTTACAACAACATTTGTAGACTTGCCTTATCGTCCCCCTCACCTCACTAACCATTGCCTTCTGTGCTAGACCCTTCATTAGCTGTCTCCTAACACACGTCGTCATTACTCTCTGGGGTGATTCATTGATTCTCTGACAAGATGACCCCGCCCAAATTCTCTGGCTAACATGTTTAAACCTGTAATTATCTCCCGTACTCTAGGGTCCTCAAACACTCCACAGTTTTCAGTGTCTCACTGCTCTACAAAAATGGGTGAGCAAGCATTCTTTCATTTCGCCCCCCAAAAAATTCTGGAATTCCCTTCCCCCTAATTTAAAGTGTCCTTTATCTCACTCCACCTTAAAGTCTGCATCTTTCTCTCACCTCTATGTACTTGACACATGTAACTGTATCTGACCCACTTGTCCTAACTGTTTTGAACTTGGTTTCTCTGAACCCCAAATCATGTTTGCTAAATTGTTTCAGTCTACCTCGTTTCATCCCTGAGTGGATGGTCCTTCCTGTATGGATTAGTCTTGGCTTATGCCTGTGTGGATAACTGTTGTGTATTGTTATGACTGTGTTTATGTTCTGTATCTGCATTTGTTATGACTGTTTACTGTACTCTCCTGTGTCATGTCTGAAAATAGGCAGGATTAATGCCTAATGCACTACCAGTTATCAAAAGCAAATAAATAAAATAAATAAATAACATAAATCTCCCCTCTCCCTTATGATCTCCAGCTAGTACATGTTCAGTGCCTTG
Organism: Neoceratodus forsteri; assembly: GCA_016271365.2. Taxonomy (NCBI): domain Eukaryota; kingdom Metazoa; phylum Chordata; order Ceratodontiformes; family Ceratodontidae; genus Neoceratodus; species Neoceratodus forsteri. Next base: position 756,155,484 of record CM057455.1, on the reverse strand, counting down.
AAGTGCTTCTCATAGGACATGCCCCGTTGGCCCTGAATCATTTTTGTTACCTGGCACTGCACCATCTTGAGCCTATCCCTATTGTTCCTGAGTTGAGGACCCCAGAACTGTGTGCAGTACTCCAGGTGTGGTCTCACCAAGGTGCTATACAGGGGAAGTATTACACCCCTCACCCTAAGAACAGTAGTCTATATGGTGTAAATGTTTGCTGTGCCTCAAAGGTAGCAGGTATATCCTATGGCCCAGTCCTCTCACAGCTGCAAGGGGATACATAAGAACTGTAAATATGTTTAAATAAGTAAACATTCCTCTAACTGTGTTTTCCACCACATACAGGCATAGGCCTTACAAATTCTGATACTTTTGAGCCTTTGGTGGGGTTGTGGACAGGGCTTCAGCTGTGTTATTCCATCACCTTACTGGTGTTGTGCACAGTGCATTCCAAGTAAATTGTTGGTGTTCAAGCAGTTTCTGTTTCATGCATAGTGCCCTGCATCCCAAAATCATTGGTGGGAAAGAGGGACCAGAGAGTAAACAGAGATAAATATCTAAACCATTAAACCTTTTCCCACTGCCACTACCTGGTTTCCCCCAGGGATTCATCCATGCCAGGCCTGCATACTATCTAGAGTTACTGCTCCACTGCCCAGTGAGTTCAGTGCTCTAGTGTCTTGGGGCACTTTCCATAATATTCCCCAGGTGCAGGTACCATGCTAATTGTAAATATGTTCTTCCATGTATCTTTAGAACTGTTAAAACACCCAGGCCAGCCTCATTGGTGGGACATGCAGTCCTTCAAAGGCCCTGGAACAGCCACCACCAGACCATATTACACTGCCACGACCAGGCCTGTGGGCTCTGGTGACCGCGAACCTCCCATGGACACCCTGCCACCTTGTCATATTTAGATACAGTTCTCCAAACCTTGGTTTAAAATTATGGGGATGAATGTTACAATCTTGAGAACCAATTAATGACACTAAAGATAGTGCAGCACACATCTGACTTTGCTTAAAGTGTTCAAGATCATATTATAATTATAACTAGGTCTGGAGATCTAATACTTGGTCTTACCATTCTCCACATGGACATGCCAATTCTACATTACATGAGGGCCACTGTTCCAGTTCAGCTTCTCCATCTACAAAGGGTAAGGGTCACTATATAACAGTTCTACTCTCTCGTCTATAGTATGGAAGGGTGACTATAACAGGTCTACGCCCTTGGAAAGGGCAATTATATAACAGTTCTACTCTGTCATCTACACACTTATTATCAGTCTGTGACTGCAACAGAGCAGTGTGAAAGGTAAATAGGATACTGGAGGGCACAGGCAGGGGGGAATAGCAGGAGAATGAAGGAAGTGATCCTGACCCTGTGCAGAGCAGTGGTGCAGCTGCTTTTGGAGTACTGTGTGCATTTCTGAGTCCACACCCAAAAGACAGGGATAGGGTTGATATAATGCATTGGATATTAACAAAAATGATTCAGTGGCAGCAAGAGAAGCCCTACATGGCACCACCATGTTGTCGGTCTGAACAAGCAGGGACCCTGGGAAAGGTGTGTTTGAAAGGCCTGCATGGCAAACAGAATCGCATTTCTCTAAAATGTTGATGTGCAGGGGCACTTCTAGGTCTGACCATGTGCCCAGAGTATGGTAATTCTGAAAGTGAGCGCCCCATCCTAGACCAGATGCATCTGTGGTCAGGATCTGGCTCAGTGAATCAGACTGGAACAGTACTCCCGATTCCAATTTGGAGAAGTTAGCCACCATGATAGCATTTGCTTAACAGCCCTCGATATACGTATGGGATGTTCGAGGTCATTGGACCTCTGGTCCTACTGAGCCCTTAGGGTCCACTGGGGGAACTCTCATATGCAAGCGTGCCAGGGGGACCGTAGGTATGCCAGCCACCATATGTCCCAGAAGTTGCAACACAGTCCGGGCTGTGACTAGGTTGGCTGAAACTATTCTGGACGCCAGATCTCTCAGCCGAGTGGTCCTGTCGGGCGAGAGGAAAGCCCTTCCTTGCTTTGTGTACAGAATGGCCCCAATGTACTGTAGACACTGGCATGGCCAAAGACAGGACTTTGGGAGGCTGACTTATCTTAAGCCACTGGAACATCTGGAATGTGTCAGAGAGGGTGTGTATTAACTGCAATCTGGAGGGAGTAGTTAGGAGCCAGTCGTCTAGGTAGGGAAAGACAAAGTGGCTTCAGTCTCTTGGAGAGCTGCTGCAACTACTGCGAGACATTTGGTAAAAACAGTCAGTGCTGAGGAAAGGCCGAAAGACAGTCCAGAATTGACAGTGGTTCCCCTGGAAGGTGAACCGAAGGTATTTCTGGTGAGCTGAAAACACTGGAATGTGCGAACAGGGATCTTACATGTCCAGGGGGCATAGCCAATCCTCCTGATGTAACATGGGGATCAGGCCAGGTAAGTTCACCATTCTAAACCTTCTGTACTTGATGAGTCAGTTCAGTTGACTCAGGTCCAGTATGGATCTCAAGTCCCCCGTCTTCTTGGGAACCAAGAAGTGGGAGTAATACCCAATTCCCTGTTGAGGAAGAGGATCAGGCTCAATGGCTCGTTTTAAGAGTAAGGCCTGGATCTCCTCCCTGATGAGAGCTGTGTGAGCTGGAGAGTATTGCAGGGGGCTGGAGGATTGTCTGGGGGAAGTTTGACGAACTCCAGCGTATAACCCTTTTCGATAATATCTCGAACCCATACGTCTGTGGTAATGCTGGTCCACCCTTCTAAGTAGAGCGAGAACAGACACCCTACTGCCCCTCCCCTATCGACTCCGATGGGAGGGGGGCAGGCATGGAGTCATGCATGGGTGGCTGGGGTGGTCAGCGAGGACTGGGAGGATTTGGCACTCCTAGGCCCGCTGTTCCCAGACTGTTGGGAAGGAGCCATTCTCTTGAAAGAACCGTGGGGCTGTTTGCCTCTTGGTTTTTAGGCACCTTTGTGCCGAAAGGGCTTACACTTGGGGCTGCTGGGGTCTGACCGTACACAATGAATGGATTGCACTGCCTTTCCTGACTCTTGCAGATCCATTAAGATTTTCTGTACCTCCTCCCAAGAGGACGGATCCATGAAAGGGAGCACCCAGGGTGGAATCTTGGTGGTCCTGTCTAAACCCGGATACCCACAACCAAGAGTGGCGCGAAGGCAAATCCCAGTGGTTGTGGCTCTAGCAGCTGTGTCCATTGAATCGTGAGGATGCCCTCAACACATTTTCCCACGTCCAGGCAGGACTGAAGGACATCCAGAAGTTCCGGCATTAAACAGACTGTCTGGTTTTTTTGGGCCAACTTGAGAGCTTTCTTCCACAGAGATTTGTTACAGCATCATGTGTTCCAGAAAATTTTAGGATTATATGGAACAAGTGGAAGAGGCATAAACTCTTCTCCGAACTGGTCTAGCTTCTTAGATTCCTTGTCAGGAGGCTGTGAGCTCATGTGCTTGGGCTGCTTGATCCTGCCGTGTGCTGCAGTTAGGACCATGGAATCTGCCTGATTCTCCCCAAGGAGGGCTCCACTTTAGGGGGCTTGTATAGCTTGTCCGCCTTTTTGGGAACAGCTGAAAAGGAAGAAGGGCGCTTCCATGCCAGTCTGGTTAGGTCCTGGAAGGGAGAGACCAGATGGGGAAATGAGCAAAGGTTTTAGGGTCCCTCATGCCCAAGAAGGTATGCAGCCTTCTCTCAGGGTCCAATTCCTCTGCATCCCACTGGTTTAGGTAGGTATTGGATATGGCACATCATGTCCATGAAGGTCGGGTCATCCGGTAAGGACCTGGGAGAATTGCAGTGACCTTCTGGTTCTGGGAAGTAGCCCATGGCCGAAGAGCTCAAGGAAAAAGAGTGACTTCTGAAGGAGGAAGAGGAAGCTGACCTCGAATGTTTGCGCCTGTGCCGGTGTCTGCTCCAGTCAGAGAAGGAAGATGACCTGGAGGAGGAGTGGCGGCGAAGCCTGCCCCTATGCCTAGAGCGCTCCAAATCTGAACCCTTAGGAGTGCGGCTTCTGGGGGTGGATGGAAGTGCGGGCTGAGAGTCCGGTATCAGAGTCTTCTTCTGGACCGGGGTGGGAGGCTGTGGCAGAGGAAGAGCTGGGGGTCATCCTTTTTAAGCAAGTCCCCTTTAACCGTGTTCCACAATGATGCAAAAAGTTGCTAGACATCCGCCGGGGGAACCACTGGTACCTGAGGCAGTGGTACGCCGGTGGGTCCTGTGGGAGCATCCATGGGATTATTCTGTCCTGGCATCACATCTGGGTATGCGTCAGGGTTAGGGAGGTTTGCAAGACCTGTTGTCTAGTTGCCAGTCATCTGGTCCCTTGATGTCTGGTCCCCAAGCAGTGGGCGCTGGTCCAGCGCCAGATCAACCGTGCCCTGGCTGAAGGCTGCTGATCCTGAGACGACAGTCCTGATGCTGGCTTCTGAGGCAGCAGACCTGTAGGCGCTTCAGGCAGGGTAGCTGACCCTGACGCCTGGTCCGGACGCCTCATGTTGTGGCGCTTTGCCCTGGTCCTTCCGCTTACTGGAAGGCTCCGTCAGAGGTATACATCAGGGTTTTTTGGCTTGGCGCCAGACGACTTCCCTCAGGGGGAGTGTTCCTTGGAGCGGGAATGTTCCCGGCGTCTGCATCAGTTGTCGGAAACTGACGAACTAGAGGCACAAAACGCCTAAGCCTTGCTGGCAGATGCCCCAGCCTTAGACCCCAAGGAATGCTGGAAGGGCCCAAGACTCAGGGAGGGACCCAAAGATCCTTGCCCCGAAGACCTCCCACCCACCGAAAGGCTAAGGGCGGGAGCCTTCATCAACGGCAAGCTGGAGAAAACGAGGCCTGGCAGGGCAGAGTCCGCTTTCCTGCTAGAGTGCAAACTGGAAGGTTTCTCCTTCTGATGAGGAGATCTGGACCGGGACTCCGGCCTACTGTGCTTCCCTCCTGCGTGTTTCTCCTTATGGGAAGTCTGTGACCGGGAGGCTGAGGAGCTGGCCTTGACGGCTGTTGGGAGGCAGTGAGCTGCTGCTCCATAAGGTAGGCTTGGAGTATCTTGTGGCGACGGGTCCTGGTCCGTTGGTTAAATTTACCGCAGTCCCGGCAGGCGTTAACATTGTGGTCAGGCCCCAAGCAGATGAGGCACTGAGTGTGGTAGTCTTCGACAGAATCTGCCGCCTGCACGGACACTTGAATTTCCATCACTTGGTAAAGGAAGAAGATGGAGATGACAAACTATATCGAATAAACAGATTTTAGAGAAAAATGGGTATGCTAACAAGAAGCACAAAATGGCAGTGACAGGTGCAACCAGGTGTCAGAGGAGCCAAAGCCTGGTCGACAGTGGGAAAAGAACTGAGGTGGAGCTGGGGACCGCCTTTATACAGAGGGTGACTTTGTAGGTGGACCTGACATGAGGGGCAAAGGCCCCAGCTGGGTACTGCTGGTTAGAAGTTTTCCGTGACCTAGTGCCTGGCAGCATAGTCCTTAGGTGTAGCCTGCTGCAGGAGTCACATCAAGTAAGATCCAAGATTTGTCCTTAGGTTTTGACTGTAGTACGCGCATTAGCCATTTCTCCGGATTCCTTCACTGCCTCTTTCGGAACTGAACAAAGGTTGCCTTCGTATGGGGCATCTACCAGATGAACTCTGCAGGAGGTATCTGGCGGCCAGGCCTGTAGCCAGGGGTGACACCTAGCAAAGATCTGGCAGCTCGATGGACTACATCCTCTGAAACATCCACCGAATAAGCGGAGGTGAAGCCCATCAGCTGGAGTTGCTGAATCGCTGCCTTATTCTTTTTTCAGAGTTTTCTGCTAGCCAAAAGCCAAACTGAAACAGACAGGCCATTGCTCCATTTAAGAAGTCGCTGAGGCCTGGAAGGTCTTCTGTAAGGATGAATCCACCTTGCAGTCTACAGGGTGTCATGAGGGTAGCCCCACCGTCCATGGAGATGATTATCATCTTCATTAGAGATGAAATTAGAGGGTCGATTTTGGGCAGTTTCAGCCAGGTTTCCGATTGCTTCTTGGCAAAATTTCAACAATTTGTTAACCAACCATGGTCCAGGGTAAGTCTTCTCCGGGCCTGCCATTCTTCTTTAAGCAGATCCTCAATTGCCGGAGGTATAGGGAATGCTGTTGATGGTTTAGATGAGGTGGACAGCTTGAAGGCCAGTTTGTTTGATTTAGCAGTGGTCTGCGAGGTGCCCAGGTGAATTTCTGTCATGATGTTCTTAATGAAGAAGTTCAGGTTGTCCAGATCAAAGTGTCTGGTAGATTCAGAGTCTGAATATGAGGAACTGCTCTGAAGTTCTCCTTCCTCAAGTGAAGAAGAACTGGAATCTGAGGAAGAAGGTGATCTAGCACACCACTTTTTGTGATGATTGGGCATGCTGTCTGGCGTGCCACTACAACAAGGGGAGTTGGCACTTTTTCTTGCTATGGTGGCATGCCGGAGGGTCCTTTTTGTCCAACAAGGGACACTGACACACTTGCGTGTGGTTTTCTTGTGTGGACAGGCTGCAAGGATGTAGGGGGTTGCAAATCAAAACATGTTGGATCCAAGGTAAAAGCTCTGTTAAATTTTTTGATTAAAGGGAAAAGGAAATCTGTGCTTATTGGAAGCTGTTTATGAAGTTCTTATTCTCAGAAATGATATGCATTCCCCTAAATTATCCATATTTAACTGTACCTGAATAAAAAGGGATAAGAAAAACTGCATTTTGCATTGTCTTGTTTTTATGGTCAGCATTCTGTTACAGTTCTCTTCATGGAACCAGTAATTTTTTTTTACTATGTCACGATTTGTGTACAGAAATCTGATTATGAGCCGTTGGCCTATCAGAACTATGCTTAGAGTTCTGTGCACAAATCGTGACAGTTAAAACTCCAAATCACTGGTTCCATGATGAGAACTATGACAGAATGCTGCTCATAAAAACAAAACAATGCAAAATACAGTGTTTCGTATCACTTTTTATTCAGGTACAGTTAAGTATGGATAATTTAGGGGAATGCATATCCTTTCTGAGAATAAGAACTTTATAAATAGCTGCCTATTATAAATTATTCCTGTCCTCCAAGTCTAGAGCCAATTGCAGTGTGGGCTGCTGCTGGATCTCCTGTGAGCGAGAGGACAAGTTGGCCACCTCATCTGTGGTGGCAGAGTCCAAACTGGCTACGGTCTTGAACTTTAAGCATAGGGACCTCGCAAACGTGACCAAAAAAGTGTGTGTGTGTGTGTGTGCGCGCGCGTGCATGTGTATTTGCATTTGGTGCATTTTCTGCCCCAGACGACTTGTTTGAGGACTTGCCAGGTGCCTTGTCAGAAGACAGCTTCGGAGATTAATAGTAAGGTGATCTGTAAAAGGGAAGGGGCACCTACAGGGATCTGAGGCAAAAGAGATTGCTCAGCTGCTGCCCCTTCGCTAATAGGAGCCTCGAAGACACAGATGAAAAAGGGGGCAATCACAGCACTCCTCTTTGTAAGGCTGCCCCAAATTGTTACTGCTTAACAAGTCCCCAAAGCAGGCCTGGTGGCGCAGAGGGTTGAGGCGCTGGAAGCCACACCTCGCGCTACACCAGCGACCCGGGTCGGGAATGGGGAACGGACTCTGGCTGCTCAGGGGTCGGTGGGGAGAAGGATGGAGCATCCCAGGACAGCTCTCCTTCCTTTGGGGGGGGGGGGGTGATGCGGCACGCTGCATACCTGCCGCTCAGTGGTGACTGGGTGGCAGCACTTCCACGACGCAACGTAGTGAGGATCCCACATACAGGGCGCTGGAGCAGTCTCCGTGGAGGTGGAGCTCGGATGTTGCGTCCATTGTAAATCTGTGGGTCTGGGGAGAAAATTGGAGGAAAACCCCCTCCGAGCTGCATGGTGGCAGACCGACCCCCCACAGGCACCGCACCGGTGGCTGGGTACAACCATGGGTTTTGTGGCAGAGGACCACAGTGAAGGTAAGTCCCAGGGAAGCCGGGTGACATGGCTGGGGTCCGGTCAGAAGGGGCCGCTGGAGGAAGCACCAGGAGATAAACAAGTTAAAACAAGTGGCTGCCTGAAGTTCAGCATAGAAGTCAACTCCCCAAAGTGCCAGAGCACCAGAAAAGGAAATGCTAAGGCCCTAAGTGGCTGACATATGTGGCGGAGACAGCGCTGCATGGAAACACTGAGCAAAATAGCTGCCAGCACAATTTTCCCATGATCTGGGGCTTGGCAGCAATCGTACACTCACTGTGCTGTCCGTCCCCCCCACCAACTGGCCACCTAGCCGGTACTCACCATGGTTCGCAGTGGCTCTGGTGTCCACCAGGCCAGCAAGATCCTCAGAACAGGTGGCTGAAACTAGTTGCGGCTGCCAGAGATTCTGTGGAAGGCTGAAATTCTCAGCTGCCTGCAATTCGGTCCCCGAGTGGATTGGTTTGCTGGGCACCGTCACGGTGGCCCTAACTGCAGAAACTGCTTTCTCCCAGTCCTGTTGCTACCATCTGCTGCTGCTGTTGGTCCTGGATCTGTTGCTGCCACTGAGGTGAGAAGGGTGTGGGTGGCAAGCTGTGCAGCTAAGCTTGGAGTCCCGTGGCAAAAATAGCCACAAGGCAGAAAGCTGAATGCTGAAGTTCTTTCCCAGCACCCAATGGAGGATGTTGTCCAATCTGTGAAGGAACACCCCCCACACCAAAAATACAAAAAAAAAAAGCCCCAACAAGATGGTAGAAAAGTACAGTTACGTAAAACTTACCGAACAGTAGATATTCGAGAGGCTCTTGCAGTAATTATACATATAGGACTGACGCCGTGCGGCCGGCAGGACCCCATGGAAAAATTTCTAGCTAGCAGTCCTGGCGAGGGACCGCCCCCACATCAGGTGACCGCGCCAGAAGACGCCAGTATAAAGGGCGGTCCTGACGCCTTCTTTCCAGTTCTTTTTTCCGCCACAGGACCACGAAGGCCCTGATGAGAGAAGCAGATATTTTCCTCAATGGAAAAGGAGCTGAAAAAGCCTAGGGGGATAGAGGGCGGGAAGGTATTACCTATTGCAAGAGCCTCTCTGGAAGATCTACTGTTAAGGTAAGTTCTTACGTAACTGTACTATCTTACTTTCGACAGGGCTCTTGCAGTAGGTAATTACATATAGGACTGAATCCCAAGCAGTCTAGAACAAATAAAAGGCACCGGGAGGAGGAAACTACTCCTGAAAGAAGCAGTAGCCTTGCAGGCCTCAAGACAGGAGGCCCTGCAAAACAGCTAGCCCGAAGCCTGCTCTACAGCGAGAGGCAATGTCCAAACTATAATGTTTCGTAAAGGTATGGACGGAAGTCCAGGTGGCAGCAGCACAGATGTCAGCCGCAGACACATTCTTGAAAAAAGCCGCAGAGGCTGCTACTCCACGAGTGGAGTGACCTCTGACTTGACCCGGGAAGGGTCTTGTTGTACTTGTCATAACAGAAAGTGATGCAATGAGCCAACCACTTCGACAGGCATTGCTTGGAAACAGCATTGCCTTCCCTGTTGTGAGCAAGAAAGACAAACAACTGATCAGTCTTTCTGAGATCCTTTGTCCTATCGGTGTAGTATCTCAGAATTCGGTGAACATCCATGGTATGGAGCAAATATTCTCCCTGGTTGGAGTACTGCGTGAAAAAGGCAGGTAACTCTATAGACCAGGGGTTCTCAAATGGTGAGGCCAGCCTCCTGGGAGGCCCCAACCTGTTCCAGGGAGGCTCAAGCAAGTCTGAAAAGTACTGTATTTAAATTTTGAGTTTTATATATTTTGTTTGAAAGGATGAAGCAAACTGAAAAATAATAGTAGGTGAAATTTATGTATTTATTTACAAATCAGTGACTGAGAAGGTGAATGAATCAAGGCTCATTTCAGGTGTTCCCGGAGAAGGGTAGGGATGGAATACAATTCAAAGGAAACTGCAAAGCACTTAAGCAATACACAATGAATAATAGTACAAACAAATATGAACAATAAAGTAATAATGAGTGGTGGTAAATGATCAATTTGTAGACTGATGGCAGAACAGCCCAAATACAAGGGTTGAGCATAGAAGTGCCAAGAGCAATAGTAGGAAGGAACAAAGTAATCCCTGAGAAGTTGCTTAAGAGCAGGGAAATAGGGGGTGAGGCGAGGTATGTAGGAAGATTATTCCAGATAGAGAGGAAACAGAGAAAGCAGTCTGACTCCATGAAGGTACTGCAACAAGGGGTAACAATGGTTCAAGAATTAAAATAGTGGGACTTCCGGTGACGTCAGCGACTTAATGGCAGCATAGAGCGGTGGCTCCCTCCCCTCCTCGAATAAAATCAAACTCCATCACCCGAAGAAAACATGTCTTCACCGGCCAAACCCAAAAGAAATAAAGCGGGTAAACCCCCCTCGACTCAGATGCAGAAAATGCGAGAGATGATACAGGAGGAAATAAGATCTGGTATCCAAGGGGACGAGGTATTGGAGGGCCTACAACAATCAGAGATCACTTCAGACGAACCTCCAGCGACCCTGAAAGAAATAATAATACAAACGGCACATACAGTTGCCAAAATAGACCACAACTTGAATGAACTTAAGTCGGATCTAAGTAAAATAGATCACAAAACTGAGCAACTTGAGCTATGCATGACCCAAACGGTGGAGCAAACAGATCGCCACGACAGACTCCTACTGTACCTCATGGCCAGGGACCGAGAACTCACACATAAGCTGGACGACCTAGAAAGTAGAAGCCGAAGGCACAACATAAGAATTTATGGCATCCCGGAAGGATCGGAAGACAGCTACAAAATGTTATGAACTTTCTTCAAACAACCTTAAACAAATACTCCCGCCCACAAGACTTGGATCTAACCATGGACCGAGCACACAGATCTCTGGTCCCGCGCCTAAGAATCTGGAGGCAGACCTCGCCCATTGTGGCAAGGCTGACCAACTACCAGGCAAAGAGATCATCCAGTGGCCTGGAAGCAAGGAGCGCTTACAGGGCCAGCGAGTAAACATAGATAATGACCATACCACGCTGTGTCCAGGAGGCTAGGAAAGCTCTGTGGCTAGTAGTGAAGCAACTGAGGGCCCGAAATATTAAAAACGCAGATCTTATACCCAGCTCGCCTAAAATTGCCACAGAGATAACGGCTCGAAACCTTCAAGACCTCCTTGCTGCCTCGGCCTTCCTGAGTCGCTGGGGATTGCCGTCCCACCCCTGCTGAAGGAGAAACTAGAAAAGACCTACTCACATCGGCTTGGAGCATCGCCAGAAGGGGCTCCCAAGTGGCTCTGTCCGGGAAACCAGCAGACGACCCTCCGGCAGACATCTCAGCACTGGTGAAGCAATTTGGGGATCCTGCTAAGCTGGATAAGAAGGCCCACATCTACACAAGGTGAGCGAGGGATCATCCCAAAATAACGCACGGATCAAAACACGGAGACCTGAATTTGGATGAGAGGACCGAGAGGTATAGATCCTGTGCATCCTTAACCAACCCATGCCTGAACACCCTGTTGAGCTACCTCCTTCAACTAGATGCCCGGGGCCACTCAGTGATTATGGCCCCCCACCTTCTTCTCTTCACCTGTGGTTTCAAAGGGTACTTTTTTCTTCTTTTTTTACTGCAATTTAGAGACGCCCCGGACGCTCCTGGCTTCTGAGTGCCATACTGCATGCCTGCTCGAGGTGGGACGAGCGCTTGTCTCCTGGGCAGCTGTAGTTAGAAATACCACCGCAAGGATATGGAATCCTGACTGTCCCAACTGAGAACTCCTAGCTGGAAGGCGATCTGAGATTGCAACGCCGTCAAGAGGCGGGAGAGGGGAGACTGACAACTGCCCAAGGTACCTAAACTAGCTAATGGATTTGAACTTGACCCGCTTCAATATTACCTCCGCTGGTTACTGTCAGCTGTTCCCTGCTCTAATCGCTCCTGTCTGAATCATGACTGCAAAGGTAGAGGTCTCTTATTGGGAGCTACCTGCAGGGTGACCTGGAGCCGAGCTGACAGCTGTTCTGACGCTCGAGACTTTGGATGTTTAATCCATTTTTTTCTCATAGGGACATTATGGACTGGGGTGAAATGGGCTTTTTTTCCTCTTCTCTCTTTTACTACTCTTACTCTTCCTCCACTGTTGGTTATCCTTGCAACTGTATACTCTTCACCACTCTGGCCGGTCACTTAGAAATTACATAGAGTGATGCTAAATGCCATAACGTTGATCTGTTTAGATCCTAGACTGAGGAGGAGTCTACGGCCTACAAGTCGCTGTCTGTAGGGTGTCCCGCACAGGGTTTCCTCCGTAAGGAAGGGTGAAATCTTCCTAGACTGGAGCCCCTTCTGAATATTGATTGCGAGAATCACCCCTACGGCTGGGGACATACTGCCAGCCCTCCCTGGAAGTACACCATCAGTTTTGGTTAGCATGAGCAGGAGAGTGTTAAAGGACTCACTTGCCTGCCATCACTTTTGCACAGGCCCTCAGCTGAGGAATGCCTCATGAGGTTTTCCGCTCCCACGGTTGGAGTTACTGACACTGCTGTTCTTTGGTTATAATATGTTTTGGTTAGAAAAGTTAAATGGGTACACATGTAGCTGGGTTATGATGCATTTCTCAGACAAAGTAATATCAGTCCTTTTTGCTTAAGCATGATAGTTAAGATTTACCAAATGAGTAACGGAAATGTGAAAGTGCTCTCCTATAACATCAACGGCTGCTCCAGCCCGGTTAAGAGAAAGCAAATTCAGAGGTACATCACCAGACAAAACTGTGAGGTGGTATTCTTACAGGAGACCCACCTGTCACCACCTGAAACATTAAAGTTGAAGACCAAGGCATATCCCCATATGTTTTTCGTCCTTGATGCGGCCGTAAGAGGGGTAGGCCATCATGCTTGCTGCCATGTTCCCATTCGAGCATGAGGGAGACGGTGATGGACCCTGGTGCCAGATACACGTCCTGGTGGTGGGTAGGGTACAGGATACTCCGTAACCCTAGTCAATGTTTATGCCCCTCCGGGCCCCCACAGCATTCTACACATCGATTGCCCGACTGGTTGCGGAGAGGTCTAAGGGCATGTTGATCATGGGGGGGGGACTGGAATATGATATGGGACAGAAAACTAGATACATCATCGAGGGCTCAGCCTTATGATCAGCAGAAGGTCAGGAAGATCAAACACGCCTGCATCAGGTGGGACTGGTGGATATCTGGCAGAAAGATATCCAACAGGGAGAGATATACTTGTTATTCCCTCGCCATAAGGTTTTTTCCTGAACTGATACATTCTTCACCTTTAGAGATGGAGGACGGCTTCCCATCGATGTGGGTGGTACGCCTCCTGTCGGATCATAATCCCATCTTTCTAGAGGTGGCCCTTTCACCCAAGAAAACAACTCATTGAGGCTCAACACCTCCTTACTCAGAAACAAAGAGACCCTAGAAAAAATTAAGCAGTTGATCGCAGATACACTACAGGAAAATACTACCGGGATGTCCCCATAGATTATCTGGGACACAGTGAAAGCCATTGTCAGAGGACAACTTATACGCATAGCCTCCCAGAAAAAAAAGGAACGCCTCCTTAAGCAACAAAACCTGCTGACGGGTATAAAGGAGCTGGAGGCTAAACAAAAAATGAAATGGGACATGCAGAGAGAGACCGAGAACTTAGATCCCTGAGGACAGAACACCAGAGATTACAAAGGGAGGAGATAGAGAGGAATCCCTTTTTTCTCAAACAAAAATACTATGAGGGAGGCCCCAGAGGCACCAGATTATTAGCGGCCCGTCTGAGACACTATAGAGATAGGGCTACAATAAATACAGGTTACTCACCTGTAACAGGAGTTCTAGGAATGGTATATGTTGTTCATCCACACTTATTGGCAGGCTTCTTGCCGCTTTAAATCTTGCCAGAAGGTCTTCAAGCTGGCTCCTCCCACCCACCCGGGTGGTAAACTCTCGGCTCCGCCCCATGACGCCAGATCTGGCCCGCTAGAAGCTGTAGGTTGTGCGCCGAAGCCGGGAGGTCGGTGGGTGTGGATGAACAACATATACCATTCCTTGAACTCCTGTTACAGGTGAGTAACCTGTATTTTAGGACATGGATATGTTGTTCATCCACACTTATTGGCAGACTCCTAGCAGTTCTCTGGGAGGAGGAGGCAAGACACCCCTTAATACTTACTTGGGAAATAAGGACTGAGAACGAGGCCCCAAAACCAGCATCCCGGGCGTGACTCAAGGTCGATGTGGTAATGGGTAATTAAAGGCGTGCTGACTTCCAGGTAGCAGCCCTGCAGATTTCCTGGATAGGGACGCCCTGGAAGCAGCCACCGATGCAGCAGTATGACGGGTAGAATGAGCTCTATCCTCTGGGAGGCTCCATGCCCGCCAACTCATAGCAGCGATCTATGCAGGAGGTGACCCACCTGCCTATCGCCCGCTGACTGCAGGTCTGCCAGATCGGCTTCAGCTTAAGTGACAAACAGCTGGCGAACCTCTCCCGATTTCAGCCGTAGCCTTATAATAAGCGAGCCTTCTAGGGTCCAGAGTATGGAGCCTATATTCGCCTCCGAGGTGTGATTGGGGTAGAACACCGCAGAGTCAGCACCTGGTTAAGGTGAAACTCCGACACCAGCTCGGAAGGAATTTCGGTGGAGCAGGACAACCTTGTCCCTGTGGAAGACCAGGTAAGGAGACTCATGGAAAGCGCCTGAGCTCTCCCATCCTTCTGGCTGACGGATAGCCACCAAGAAGGCGGTTCTTCACGACAGGTGAGAGTTCACACCTGTGTATTGGTTCGAATGGTTTGCCCATGAGCTTTGCCAGTACCAGCGGTAGATCCCACGGAGGTGGAGGTTCTCGACTGGAGGAAATGTGATCAAGGCCTTTGAAAAAGCGCCCGACCACCTTTTCCTGCGCCACCGACTGCTCCCCGGCCCGCGCCTGGTAAGCAGAGATGGCTGCCAGGTGCACCTTTAGGGTCGTCGACCTAAGCCCTTGACTAGAAAGGGACCATAAATAGTCCAAAATGCTTGCCACAGAACAGGAGGAAGGGTCCAAGCCCTTGCCCTGACACCAAATGGAGAATCTCTTCCATTTGAAGGCGTAGCATTTTCTGGTCGACTCTACGGAACGCCTCAACTACATTGAGGACCTCACGGAAAGACCCAAGGCCTGGAACTCTAGCCAGTAACCAGGCCGTCAGGTGCAGGGATTGAAGGTCCGGATGGAACACCTTCCCTGATTGACTGTGAGCAGGTCCGGCGAAGCTGGAAGCTGCCTCGAGCCTGGAGCTGAGGCTGAGGAGATCTGGGTACCAGAACTGGTGGGACCAGTCTGGGACTATCAGAATCACCTGCGCCTTGTCCCTCCTTGCCTTGAGAAGCACCTTGTGAATCAAGGGAAATGGGGGAAAGGCGCAGAAGAGGCCCGGAGTCCACAGCCTTGAGAAGGCATCCCCCTGCAGTGAGCCCTGCTGAGGGGGGCGGGCATATAACAGCCTCAGCTTCGCGTTCTCCCTGGAGGCAAACAGGTCCACCTGAGGTGTGCCCCAGTGGGAGAACAGATCTTGTACTACCTCCGGCAGGAGAGACCACTCGTGAGATGCAGCCCCTATCCGGCTCAGGGCATCAGCCAGGGTGTTGGAGGCTCCTGCCACATGAATGGCTAGGAGATCCGCCTCCAGGCTGCGCACGAGTGACCAAATGCGGAGAGCTTCCTTGCATAGAAGCATGGAGAGCGTCCCGCCCTGGCGGTTCAGGTAGTACATGGTCGTGGTATTGTCCGTCTGGACTCGGACCACTTGACCCCGGAGAAACGGAGCAAAGGCGGTGAGAGCTAGACAGACCGCTCAGAGCTCCAGCAGGTTGATGTGGCATCGACCTCTGCTGGACCAGAGGCCGCAGCACTTGTGTTCCCCAGATGGGCACCCCAACCCATCAGAGAGGCATCGGTCGATAGAGAGACCGCCTGCTCGGGCGGACAAACAGGATGCCCTCCTGCAGATGAGATGGAACGGTCCACCACTGAAGCGTTCCACATCTCCTGGGTCACTATCACTATCACTAGCTGGTCCAATGGATCGCGGTGTTGTGACCCCTGGCTGGCCAGTCCCCACTGAAGGGGCATGTGCCAGCGTGCTCAACGGACCCACGCTGGTACAGGCCCATGAGACCCAGGAGGCGCAGGAAGTCCCGGCAGGGCGATTGCCCAACCAGAAATGACTGGGCAAAGGAGGTAAGAACCTCGGCCCATCCGCTGAGCCGTGGTTTGGCTCAAGAGAGTCGAGCTCTGCCCCGATGAACAGGATCACCTGCTTGCTCGAGTTCCGACTTGGCCTCGTTGATGAGAGGCCAACTAGAGAGCAAACCTGAGGGCCAGATCTCGACCGCTCCACCTCCTGTCTGGAGGGGCTGCTATCAGCCAATCGTCCAGGTAAGGGTACACCCGACCTGGCCGAGGAATGCTGTCATCACTGCCATGCATTTGGGTGAAGACCCTGGGAGCTGGAGATAAGCCAAGGGCATGGCTTGAACTCGATAGGGATCCCTCCGCCAAAAGCGAAGGAATCTCGGTGACGGACGGATAGGGACGTGAAAGAACGCGTCCTGTAGGTCCAGAGAGCAGAACCACATGCCGTGTTCCAGAGATGGTATTATCTGTGCCAGAATGACCATTCTGAAGGTTTGAGACCTTAGGAACTTGTTCAGGTCGTGCAGGTCGAGAATGGGGCGCCAGCCCCCCGTCCGTTTCGGAATCAGGAAATACCTGGATACGAACCCCAGGTCTGGGGGGGGGGGGGTCCTCCACCTCCCTTATCACCTCCTTTGGAGGAGGAGAGAGTGTCGGCTCGACGAGCCGCCAGTGAGGCTGGGCGGATTCGAGGCCCCGGAGGTGCGACGGCTTTGAGGGTGGGGCCTGCTCGAATTCAGAGGCAGGCCTTTCCCACCACCTTCAGTACCCACCTGTCCGTGGTAACAGCGACCAGGCGGAAATGAAGTGTTGGAGCCGCCTCTCACGGGGGAACCAGGGTAAGGTGACGGGATGGGGCGACACCCTCAGCCCGTCATGGGCAGGCTTGGAGGAGGGACCGCCGAGGAACCTCCTGGGCCTTTCCTCCTTGCTTCCTGTTGGAGGAAGCCGACGGCTTGGGTTTGGGAGCCAGGTCGAGCCTGCTGGCCCTGACGTTGTTGGGCTGGGCGGCCACAAGCAGGAAGGACGAAGGGGTTTAGGCTGTGGCTTCAGGCCTTTGTTCTTCTGAGCGAAAGAGACAGAGTCCAAGGTAGCACTGGACTTCTCTATCCTCTGCAGGTGACCTTCCACCCCAGGGCCGAAGAGGTCAGTCCCCAAAAAGGGAACATCCGCCAACTTGTGCTGGGTATCCGAGGTAAAGGTGGATATCCTCAGCCAAGCCCAACGATGTATGGCCACTGACCTGGCACATGAGTCCCCGATGTCCAAAGCAGTCTGGAGCTGCTGTTTGGCCACTGCCCTGCCCTGGTCCCGCACCTGCCTGACCGTAGTCTGCAGATCCGCGGGAAGATGAGGGACGACCTCATCCAGGGAGCCCAACAGGGCATGAGAAAAATGTACCACGAGGACGGCCGAACTGGCCTGACGAAGGCCGAGAGAGGACGCAGCATAGACTTTTCGCCCGGCATAATCCAATTTCTTGATTCCCTTGTCGAGGTTTGTCCACATCCTCGGCGCTCTCGCACGCTGAAAACGCTGTCGGTAACCAACCCCTCAGCAGAGGGTGTTCAAAAACGGACAGGGAACCTAGGGACCGAGATACTTCCTGGCCATTCTGGCCGAAGGCGAGGGCAGGAAGCAGGGCTGCTAAAGCTCCAAGGCGACCCACTATGGCCTCGCCACCGGAAAGGCCTCCAGAGAACCCGGTCCAGAATCTCCGTGGGATACCTGGCCCCTTAGAAACGGGTTCGAGCTCATCCCGTGGACTCCGAGATGAGCCAAGCAATCTTAAGAAGGACGAAGGGCTATCGTCCACTGACTGTCCTCCTGAGGACTCCAAGTCCATGCGCTTGGAGAAAAGGGAGGAATCATCCTCGACCCGAAGAGTCCTCAAAGAGCTGCTCGAGCCTGAGCCACCCTCCACCTGCCGAGGTTTATCGAGTGAGGGTGACAGACAGCCTATGCGGCAAACCCATAGCCGACCAAGAATTTTGGTCGAGTCCCAACTAACGGCTGTGGAGGCGGAGGTTCCACCAGAGTCGTGTGGGCAGCTGAACTCGGTCGAACAACCAGCCTGGGAACAGGCCTCGGCTCAACGAGGGGTTTACCGCCGTCCCGTGACAGCTACTTAATGGTCGGGAAGACGACTGGTCGGCTTATTCTCGGTCAAAGGAGCTGTTGCCACATGAGCTCTCATACCTCCGACGCAACTTGCGCCTGGGCCTCCCTCGTCCGGAGGAGGAGGAAGAGCAGCGCGCGCCGCCGTGGTGCGAGACCGAGACCACCTATGACGGGCGGATCGGCTGGGAAGCGAGGATGTCCGAGACCGAGAGTCTCGACTAGGCCGAGGAAGGCGAGAGAAGTCGGAATCGGCACCTCCGCTCGGATGATCCCACCGGCGCTCCGGAACCGGAGGCACAGTCGAGCCGACGGGATCCTCAACTCCCACCGGGAGAGGATTTCGCTTCTCCAGCCGATAACCCGCCTAACGGATCGAGAAAAATCCCACCGCGCGACAGGAGTCTCGGTCAACTGGCCTGACCGGGACACCGTGAGACCAGTGGCGAAGTTGAGGGGCTCACCAAGTCGACTGTTGACAAGAAGGAGGGGATCTTTCCGCCTCCCAAGAGCTGCCGACAGTGAGACTTACTTGCTCTTTTGGACCCGAAAGGTCCAGAAGTAGTTGGACCCTCACCTTTTGTCGAGAGGGTCAGACAAAGCTCCTTGAAAGAAGCCGAGCACGAGGCACCGAGAGAGCGGACAAATGCCCGCAGCTGAGGTAGAAGTGGCCGCGCCGCCTCCTCTTGAGCGATCATCTGTTCGAGCTGATCCTCGAGCCGCGCGCCGTGATGACACCGCCAACCAGGCCTCTTTAGATTTCACGGTGATATCTCTTCGGGCGCCCCAGTTGTAACTGGGCACAGTCTTTCGCAGACGTGGGCCGAAAAGGGCGCACAAATCCATGAGCCTCTACGTGGTCGCGCTCAAGGCCTAAGCAGTAGACGACGTGGAGTGCGGATCCGTCCTAGACATCTTCTGCCCGCAAGGGCATGTCTGGAAACCGAGTCGATGGTCCATCGCGCCAGCGAGGAAAAGAAGACTGAAGTCTTTTAGCAAAACTTTGATTTCAACTTTCGAAGAATTAGGAACCAGTCTTATACGCAGAGCGTTAAGGAGGGAACCTGAGCTTCCAAGCGGTAAGGAAGATCTGGCGTCATGGGGCGGAGCCGAGAGTTTTACCACCCGGGTGGGTGGGAGGAGCCAGCTTGAAGACCTTCCGGCAAGATTTAAAGCAGCAAGGAGCCTGCCAATAAGTGTGGATGAACAACATATCCATTTCCCTAGAACTAAAATTACATCTCCAACTAGAGGCCAGATGACTAATAAGGCGAAGGAGATTGTAGAGGCTTTTGTCTTCTATTTTTCCAAGCTTTACACCCCACAGGCGTAGACATCCACCCAGGTGATTGTGGACTATCTGGGGACCCTACCCCTTCCTAAGCTCACAAAGGAAAAAGGCCAGGTGTTAACCAGGCCAATTGCACAGGCAGAAATACTAAAAATTATAAAGGACTTGAAGAATGGGAAGTGTCCAGGGCCAGACGGCTTTGGAGCCGAATTCTATAAGGCCTTTGCCACAGAAACGGCTCCCATACTGGCAGAGGTCTTCTCGGGGGTATGGCAGGAGGCACGGCCAATTCCCCCATCATGGCAATATGCCACAATTTCGCTCATACCAAAAGAAAACAAAGACCCTCTCGCTATGAATCATACCGCCAATTTCTCTTTGAACTCTGATTATAAGATCTTTACCTCAATTCTCGTGACGAGATTGAATCCAATCCTCCAAGAACTTATCAACCCAGACCAGTCGGATTTGTCCAGGGTCGACAGGCCCGGATGGGGTCAGGTCAGCGATCAATATAATTGATATCATCCACCGCACGCCTCCCTGCATGTCTCATGAGTTTAGGACGGGAAAAGGCCTTTGATAAGGTCTCCTGGCCATTTCTATTTATGTTCTAGATCAGATGGGATTCCACAATCCTTTAGTAATAGCTTGAAGTCCCTATATACTAGCCCACGAGCGTCAGGTAAATGGGGTCTCGGATAGATTTTCACTTGGTAGGGGCACTCTGACAGGCTGTCCCCTGTCCCAATTGTTGTTCAGCCTTCTACATAGAGCTCTCCTGGAGGCAATCTGTATTTCCTGGAGTACAGGGAATTGAGGTGGGGGACAGCAGCGGAGAATATCACTGTATGCAGATGATGTTCTGCTCTGTTTGTCGATCCAGAGGCTGCAATCCCACAGGTATGGTCAATTTTATCAGAGTTCGCAATACTGGTTATGTCCTTAATAAAACCAAAACCAAGTGCTTTGCTTCTATTTCTCCCTCTCATAGACTGAGGAATTCCTGCCACTTAACTGGCAGGCGGAAAGATGAAATACCTAGGAGCTATCTTGACTAAACATAACTCCCATCTTTTCAAGGCAAATTACGTCCCACTCTCTAGCCAAGTGCAAAGAGACCTAGACAGATGGTCCTGCTGAACCTCCTTTTACTCGAGAATCCACTCCATCACCATGAATATCCTACCCAGTTTTTGTATTTGTTTCAATGTCTTCCGACCTTTATACCCAGAATCCATTTCTGTGACTGGCAAAGAATGATCACAAAGTTTATATGGAATAACAAAAAACCTAGAATAAACATTCAGATCCTCCAACTGCCCAAAATAAAAGGGGGTAAATCCTTGCCAGATCTTGAAGATTACTACCTCGCCACACAGGTTAAGAGGGCGTTACAGTGGTCTGTCCCTACATATGCAGCCAATTGGAAGGAGATGGAAACACTCGAGGAAGAGGAACGGGGCCCAATGTTAGGATCCCGCGCCATACAGCTGAGCACGGATAGAGCTCATCCCACCCCCTCACTAATGGCTGTCAGGAACACTCTGAAAGCCACCCATAGGGCCTGGCAGAAATACAAGCTAAAAACTTCCCTATGGCCACTGCATACGCTATCATGGGACGTCGACTTTACACCATCCCGTCTTGACCACACCTTCAGGACCTGGGAGAAGAGAGGTTTAATCTATATCAGGCAGTTTACGATAGGAGGAGGTAGCGGACTTTAGAACCCTAAGCAGAGAATATGGACTGCGAATACAGACCATTTTAGATACCTGCAGGTGAGGGATTATATCCTTCATTGTCGAAGAGGGATCTCTTAGGGAAAGGCGCCCCTTTGTAGAGACTTTCCATAAAATATTGACTTCACAGAAATCATCGGGTCTCATTTCCATGTTGTACAAGCCTGACGGATTAAGAAAGGATCCTCTGATTAAGGTCAGGGAGAAATGGCTAGAGAAGGGGCAGGTGGGTGCACGGGGAATTAACTGGGAGCCAGTATTTAAACTGGCCTCCAGAACTACCTGTTCACCCTTCTGGCAGGAATTTAGCTGGAAGGTGAGGATACGTTACTTCCACTCCCCTTTGTCCCTGAGCAGAGGATTCCCTGATAGAGACCCGAGCTGCTGGAGAATTTGTGGAGAGGCCCGGGTGAACTACCTGCATGTCCTGTGGTCCTGTCCCCGGCTTCGGCCCTTCTGGGGAGTGGTGGCTCAGGCACTCATGGAGCTGTTTGCCCTGGACTTCCCCCTGGACTGGACAAATCTCATTCTGGGAGATCCTCCCAAAACCTGGCTGGAGCAGACACGTTGTATCTCTGGTCCCTCCTCTTGGCGGGCGCTCCACTGCCAATCACTAGGCTGTGGCTGAAAAAAGATCCTCCTGGCCTGGGTGATTGGATTGGGGTGGTGCAGGGAGGTGGCAGGTATGGAGGAAATAACCTACAAGATAAACTATAGGTTGCGGTTTATGTTCGGAGATGGACAAGATGGGAGATCTCAGGGGGGTTGAGGGAGAGTTTCCCAGTCTGGTCCCCCTAGGTCTCTGCTCAGGGACCAACGCGCCAAGTTAAAATTAAATAGAAGCACCCATAAAACCAATCTCAATGTGGACAGCTGCCCAGGGATGGCCTACTTCATGTGGTGAGAGCTTAGTGGGCTTGTCCCCAATGAGCCTGCAGATGTTATCCTGCCATCTGAAATAGACTGATGTAGGTCACTTCCTTTATTCTGTACTTCTCATTGTTCACATCTCTAAATGGACTGTATATTTGTAAACGGAACTGATTTTGTCTGGTTGGTTCATTTTAATTGTACCCGATGAATACTAATAAACTTAAATTTAAAAAAAAAAAGAATCAAAATAGTGGAGCAAGTAGGCTGGCCGGCAGGGGGTTTACAGTAAGCTGAATAACAACATTTATTTTTGTTTTATTTATTTGTTAGTCAGATAACACCTTTGAGCACAGGTACTTTTTTCAAAAGTTCCACATCAGTGAAAGACAAAGAACTGAATGAGAGCCAAGTACTCAAAGGGGTTTCAATTTATTCATGGTGTACTGCGTAAAGTACAGTATGTTAATTTTCTTTGGGGAGATTATTTCAGTTTTTGGGGAGGCTCAAAATCTTTTCTATGGATTTAGGGAGGCTCGCTGTGACAAAGTCTAAGAACTGTATAGTATAGACTGATTTAAGGTAGACTCTGCTACCACTTTAGGTAGAAACTTAGGATTCGTGCGAAGAGCTACTCGTTCTTTGTGAAAAATCAAATAGGGGATTTTACACACAAGGGCCTGGAGCTCTGAAATTCTTCAAGCGGAAGTAATGGCCACCAAGAAGAGCGTCTTCCACGACAGAAACTTCAGATCTGCAGAGGCCGCAGGCTCGAAGGGAGGAAGGGTAAGTTTCTCGAGAACAAAGTTCAAGTCCCAAGGAGGAGCAGGAGTCCGGACAGGGGCCTCAGATGAAGGACCCCTCTAAGAAAAGTCTTAGAGACCTCTAATTGGACAAAGGCTTTATCAGCGAAAGGATCATGGTAAGCTGAAAGAGCGGCCATGTGCACTTTCAAGGTGGAATGGTTGAGACCCAGGTCGAAGAGATGACGTAAATAATCCAGCAGAACGGCCACAGGACAGGAGAAAGGCTCCACGTTCCTAGAGGCGGCCCAAATAGAAAATCTCTTCCATTTCATGGCATACATGGACCTAGTGGAGGGTTTTCTGGCCTCCACCAGAATCTTGGCCACCTTTGGAGAGACACCAAAGCGAGATTGGGCTAGGTCTGTAGGAGCCATTAATGAAGTTGCAGAGACTTGAGTCCCGATGGACCAAGGTCCCCTGATCCTGGGTCAGGGATCCTCGAGATAAAGGAAGAGGAAGAGGAGGAACCTCTGAGTATTGTTGTAGAAGAGAGAACCAGATTTGCCTGGGCCAGAAAGGAGCGATCAGAATCATTCTCGCTCCTTCCAATGCAAGTTTCTGCAACACACGAGGGACCAGAGGAATTGGGGGAAAAGCATAGATGAATCTGTCCTTCCAGCTTAGAGACAGAGCATCGCTCCAGAAAGCGCCTCACTCTGGGGCGAGCGAGCAAAAGGTGGGAAGTTTTACGTTTTGGGAAGAGGCAAACAGGTCTACCTGTGGAGTCCCCCAAAGTTGGAAAATGCCGTTTAGAACCTTTTGGTCCAGTTCCCACTCGTGTGGCAGAGCCGAGGAACAACTTAACTTGTCTGCCAGGACATTGCCGACTCCTGGAACATGGATCGCCGTGAGGTGAAGGTTGTGAAGTGTGGCCCATTCCCAAACCCTCACGAGTGGAGTGACCTCTGACTTGACCCGGTATGGTCTTGTTGTACTTGTCATAACAGAAAGTGATGGAATGAGCCAACCACTTTGATAGGCATTGCTTGGAGACAGCATTGCCTTCCCATTTGTGAGCAAAAGAGACGAACAACTGATCAGTCTTTCTGAGATCCTTCGTCCTATCGGTGTAGTATCTCAGAATCCTGTGGACATCCATGGTATGGAGCAAGTATTCTCCTTGGTTGGAGTACTGCATGAAAAATGCAGGTGACTCGATAGACTGATTTAAGGTAGACTCCACCACTTGAAGAAACTTAGGGTTCGTGCAGAAGAGCTACTGCTCTTTGTAAAAATCAGATAGGGACTTTACATATAAGGGCCTGAGCTCAGAAATTCTAAGTAGCAGAAGTAATGGCCACCAGGAAGAGCCTTCCACTATATAAAAACTTCAAGTCTGCAGAAGCCGAGGCTCAAAGGAGGAAGGGTAGTTTCTCGAGAACAAAGTTCAAATCCCAAGGGGGAGCGGGAGTCCGAACAGGGGGCCTGAGATGAAGGACCCCTCTGAGAAAGGTCTTGGATGCCTCTAATTGTCAAAGGCTTTATCAGCAAAAGGAGCATGGTAGGCTGAAATAGCAGCCATGTGAACCTTCAAAGAGGAGTGACTGAGATCCAGGTTGAAAAGATGACGCAAATAATCCAGCAGAACAGCCACAGGACAGGAGAAAGGCTCCACGTTCCTTGAGGCAGCCCAAATGGAAAATCGCCTCCATTTCACAGCGTGGGTGGACCTAGTGGAGGGTTTTCTAGTCTCCATCAGAATTTCGGCCACCTTAGGAGAGTTGCCAAAACGAGACTGGGCTAGGTCTGCAGGAGCCATGCATTAAGTTGTAGAGACTTGAGTCCCGGATGGACCAGGGTCCCCTGATCCTGGGTCAGCAATCCTGGAGATAAAGGAAGAGGAAGAGGAGGAACCTCTGAGTATTGTTGTAGAAGAGAACACCAGATTTGCCTGGGCCAGAAAGCAGCGATCAGAATCATTCTCGCTCCTTCCGATGTTAGTTTCTGCAGTACACGAGGGACCAGAGGAATTGGGGGAAAGCATAGACGAATTTGCCCATCCAGTTTAGAGACAGAGTGT
Organism: Neoceratodus forsteri; assembly: GCA_016271365.2. NCBI lineage: Eukaryota > Metazoa > Chordata > Ceratodontiformes > Ceratodontidae > Neoceratodus > Neoceratodus forsteri. Next base: position 756,130,444 of record CM057455.1, on the reverse strand, counting down.
CGCTCCAGAAAGCATCTCGCTCTGGAGCGAGCGAGCAAAAGGTGGGAAGTTTTGCGTTTTGGGAAGAGGTGAACAGGTCTATCTGTGGAGTCCCCCAAAGCTGGAAGATGTCGTCTAGAACCTTCTGGCCCAACTCCCACTCGTGTGGCAGAGCAGAGGAGCGGCTTAGCTTGTCTGCCAGGGTACTGTCGACTCCTGGAACATGGATTGCCGTGAGGTGAAGGTTGTGGAGCGTTGCCCAGTCCCAAACCCTCATTGCTTCCCTGCATAGAGGGTGGGATCGAGTCCTTCCCTGCTTGTTGATGTACCACACCACGCACGTTGTCCATCTGGACAGCTAGGTGACCGGGAAGGATGTATTGGTGAAGGGCTTGGAGAGCATAAAGTACTGCTCGTAGTTCGAGCACAGTGATGTGAAGAGTTAGCTCCAATCTGGACCAAGAAAAAATTACTCACCTTAGTAATGTTGTTTCTTCTAATGGAGTCTTGCTATATTATGACATATGCAGTGAGTCCCAACCTTCGAACTGCTCCGGGGGTGAAAGAGTTAACTTTCCATGCCAGGCATGGAACTTTGAGCACGAGCTCGGTTGCAAACTCTGTCTGTTGTTCTTCAGACTCAAACTGTCAGATCTTTACGAGCAAAACTCACTAAGGTTCTGTGTGGAAGCTGTAAACCTACACTAGCCAACTGGCTACTAAATACAAGAACACATTTTTTGGTCTGAAAACAAAGACTCAAGTCAGGGGACCCAAAAAATGTAAAACACAACACCCAATCACCCCAAAAAGGAAGGGTGAAAAAACAAGGTGGCATTTACTAGTGTTAACACTGCACTGCCCACCCACATCCCAAAAGCAGAGGTTCTGAGAGGGCAGGCAGTGGAGGTTATAATATAGCAAGACTCCATTAGAAGAAACAACATTACTAAGGTGAGTAATTTTTTCTTCAAACATGAAGTCTTGCTATATTATGACATATGCAGACTACAAAGCAGTACCTCCATGGAGGAGGACAGAACCTACTTAGAAATAGCCTCTGAAGCACAGCTGTGTTAAACCGAGCATCACCCTAGCCTGGATGTCCAGGGAGTAATGCTTGGTAAAGTGTGAACTGTCTTCCAGGTAGCTGCTTGACATATCTCTAGGATAGGATGTCCCTGGCAGCAGCCAGAGCCGCTAGCTGTACCTCTGGTAGAGTGAGCCCTCAGGCCTGAGGGAGGAACCCTACCCAGTTTTTCATAGCAAAATTGGATACAAGAGACAATCCACTTGGCAATGGATCTTTAGTGGCAGGTTTCTCACCAATCTCACCATAAGTGAGGAACAGTTGGAGGAGTCAAACCTGTGACCCTTGGTACGTTCTATGTAGTAACTAAGGGCTCTTTTGACATCTAAACTGTGCAGTCTCCTCTCGCCAGAGGAGGAATGGTCAGTGAAGTACACAGGGAGAGACATAGATTGATTAAGGTGGAAGTCTGAAACCACCTTAGGCAAGAACTTTCTGTTAGTCCTGAGGACCACCTTATCTCTATGAAAGGAGATAAAAATCAGGCTCCATAGACAATGCTTCTAATTCACTTATGTGCCTGGCAGAAGTGATGGCTACCAAACACACAGTTTTCCAAGTCAAGTACTTAAGCTCTGCTGAAGACAAGGGCTCAAAAGGGGGTTGCATAAGTTGGGCAATGCAATTATTAAGATCCCAGGCAGGGGCAGGGTCCCTGAATGGAGGGTTGGTGTGAAGCAACCCCTTGAAAAACTTGGAGAATACAGGATGAGCTGAAAGAGAAGAGGGTTTAACTGCTGATAAGTAAGCAGACACGGCTGCCAGGTGCACTTTTAGGGTAGCTGGTCTCAGCCCCAAAGTATTCAAATGCACCATATAATCCAGGACTGTGGGTAAGTCCCAGATTCTGGGGAAATATGCTTGCCAGAGCACCATATGGAAAATCTCTTCCATTTGGAATTATAAGAAGTTCTGGTGGAAGGCTTCCAGAAGCCTTCAGATATCCAATACACCTTGGGAGAGGTGTAGGCCAGCAACTCTAACTCTTCAAGAGCCAGGCCTTGAGATTGAGAGATCTGAGGTTCGGTACCAAACTCTCCCATAGCACAGGTTAACAGGTTGTGATTCCTGGGAAGACACAGGGAAGGTGGACTGCTAAGGACATAAGGAGGGGTACCAGGGCTGTCTGGCCTAATCTGGAGTAATCAGGATCATCTTGCAGGGTTGAGATCTGATTTTGACTAGCACCTTGAACAGAAGAGGGAAGGGGGAAAAGATAGAGAAACTTCCCTTCCCAACTGAGAAGGAAGGCATCCAGAGGACTGAGCTCAACACTGGGGCCTGCAGCAAAAGGGAAGTTGGTGATTGTCTGGGGCTGCAAAAATCTATCTGCGGGTGCCCCATCTGGCAAATACTACCTCCAGTACTAGGGGATCCAGTGACCATTCGTGATGGCCTGGGAAATCCTATTGAGAGCATCTGCAGGACATTGTCCTTGCCTGGGAGTGAACTGCAGTAGGAAGGTGTTTTAGAGTAAGCCAGAGACCACAACTCCGTTGCTTCTGCACAAGGCCATAGATCGAAAGCCTTGCTTGTTGATGTACCACATTGTGGTGGTATTGTCTGTTCTGACCTGAATAACTTTGTTCTGAAACAGATTTGGAAAAACTTGAAGTGCTAGAAAACTGCTCTGAGTTCCAACAGATGGATGTGGAGCAGAGATTCCTGAGGGGACCACAATCCCTGGGCAGTGAGGTCGCCATGTGAGCTCCCACCCCAAGAGGGATGCATCTGTAGTAAGGATTAAGGAGTGAGACTGAGGGAGAAGGGACCCCTGTCTCAGATTGCTCTGGTCCTGCCACCACTGAAGGCTTGGATCAGGGTTCGAGTCACTGGGATCAATTTGGTTAGAGGGTTCTCCTTTGAGACCAAAAGGCTCTCAAATGGAACTGGATGTCCCTCATCTGAAATCTTGCTCCCTGCACTACTGCTGCAGAAGCAGCCACGTGCCCCAGGAGCTGCAGAAAATGCCTTGCTGGTCGAGAGACCTGCAGGGTGAAAGAGGAGGCCAGAGAGACCAGGGTCCTTGCTCTTTCCAGAGGAAGGAAGGCTCTGGCCTCTTTCGTGTTCAGTTCTGCATCTATGAAGGTGAGAAGCTGGACAGGCTCTAGAACTGACTTTGGAAGACTGAGAAGGAAACCTAGAGATGTGAGCAGTTGCTGAGTTACCTGAAGATGTAATTGACTTGGTCTGAGACTGGCCTACTATGAGCCAGTTGTCCAGGTAAGGAAAGATGGCAATCTTTGCCTTCTTAAGTGGGCAACTGCTACTGCCAGGCATTTTGTGAATACCCTCGTGGCAGAGGTGAGGCCAAGAGCATTGCTCTGAACTGGTAATGGCCTGAGGGCAGTTCAATCTGAGGTACTTTCGATGGGAGCTTCTGATAAGAACATGGAAGTAGGCATCCTTGAGGTCCAGGGACGCTAGCCAGTCCCCTGGCCTTAGAGAGGGTAAAATAATTCCCAGAGTCACCATTTTGAATTTTGGTTTTAAAAGGTGCTTGTTTAGGTATCTGAGATCCAGGATGGGCCACCATTCTCCTGTCTTTTTTGGGGTAAGGAAGTACCTGGAGTACAACCCTTTGCCCTGGTGTAGGGGTGGAACCCTTTCCACAGCTCTGAGAGCCAGGAGGGTAGAAACTTCTGTCTCTAGGGCAAGTGCCTCTGATGGATTTGCAGGTGGAAAGGACCTGGTTCTCATCTTTGGAAATTTTTTGAAGCTGAGAACCAGTCCCTGGCTTACTACTTCCAGGACCCACTTGTCTGATGTTAAAGACTTCCAGTCCTGGAAAAAGTAAGCCAGCCTGCCCCCTACAGCTAGTGGAGAATCGGCCCTGGCCACCCCATCAGGGCACCTGCTTGGCAGGGGCTTTAGGCTGAGGTGGAAGCAGGTCTGCTTGCACCTGGCCTGCCTCCCTCTAAAGAACCCCTCTGGGCATAAGCTGAAGAGGAGGCCTGGGCTTGGTAAAAGACCTATGAAAAGGTCTGCCCTGCCCCTGAAGGCTGCCTTTGAGGAGTGGACTGCCTTTCCTTGGCCTGTGCACTCCTATAGGTGGTCCTATACTCATCCGTTTTCTTCATGTAATTCTCGTCTGCTCCCTGAACAGAGAGTTACCAAAACAGGAAAATCCATGGCCTTAGTCTGGGTATCCCATGACAGGCTAGTACATCTGAGCCAAGCCATCCTGCGAAGAGCCACAGATGTAGCCATGACTCTTGATGACACATCATTAGAGTCCACTGCAGCATGAAATTGCACCTTAGATGCCTCAATACCATCAGCAGCCACCTGCTCCAGCTCCTTGGCAAGCTGGCCAGGGACTTGCTTTGCTAGAGCCATAACGGTGTCCCATCTGGATTTCTGGTATCTAGCAACATAAGCCATATAAATTGCCTGTCTGAGTCCCAAGGATGCTGCCATGTACTGTTTCTTTGCCATGGCATCAGTCCTCCTGGAGTCCTTGTCAGGGGGGTGTGAAGCCAAGGGAATATTTGCCTTGTCACAGGCTGCAGCCTGCACTACCCCAACATGGCTGCATTGTTGTGTAAGGAACTCCGTATCAGAGCCTGACAATGTGTACCTCTTGTCCATTCTCTTATCCACAGGAGGTATAGTGTGAGGAGTTTTTAGAATTTTTACTGTCTGTTTCCCAAAAGATTTATGAAAAGGAATAGACAGTCTCCTAGACTCTGGGATATCCATCATTTCTACATAGTCAGGCTCCTCTTGATCATCCACAGCTTCCTCCATAGGGAGCTGGAGGGTTTCAGCCACTTTTTTATAAAACATAAAATGAGAGGGGGACTCAGAAAGCCTAAGGGGAGACACTCCTGAAGGTCTGTCTGGGGAGATGTCCGGTTCAATGGGCACATCCAGACTTTCAAATCCATATTCACTCTCCTCATACTCCTCTTCCCCCTCCTCCGGTTCATAAAATTCCTCTAAATCATATTCTTGAACCGGTGGAACCGACGGAACCATACGCTTACATGATGGTGCCGGTTCGGTCGGAACCGGGGAAAGCGACTGGGCAATTTTAATCGCTTTGGCTATTTCTTCAGTGGTTGGAGAGGGAAATCTTGGCTCCACACCTGCTGATTTTCTAGTCCTGTTTGCTGGAACTGACTCCTCCGAGTCGGCTCTCCTTTTGCCCGAGGAAGTCTCGCCCTGGTCAGAGGGCACTCCCTCCAGTTCGATTACAACCGAACTGGGCTGGCCGTCCGGGTCAGCGGACTTCTTGGCCTCTCTTTCCCTGAACCTACCAACTCTCTTATCCAGGGTAGCTGCAGGAAAATTTTTGCAAATCTGGCAGTCTGCATTGAGGTGGTCAAACCCCAGACAATAAACACAGGTGGTGTGGGGGTCAGCCTTGGCAAAGGTTTCCCCACAAACACTGCAGCGTTGAAACCCAGTGCGCCTGGTTTTTCTTTTGGGTTTCTCAGACATAGTGCCAGCCTAACCAAAACTTGCCCATTTATGGCAATCCGCCAAGCAAGACTTATCGGTTCCCAACCGTGTCACGGGTCGTGGAAAAAACCGTAATGAAGTCCGTTTTTTTTAGAACCGATAAGAACCGGGAACCGCACTCTAAAAGACAGATTAATGTATTTACAACAACTGATCGTTCAAACCGAACCGATAATACGCTTACAAGTTCCACGAGAAAATAAATGTAAAACCTATCTAATACTTAAATACCACAGACAGAGCTTGAACCGACCGGTTGTGTTTAAATTCGTTAAAAACCGAAAAATTAATACTTTAACCGACAAAATGAACTGAGCAGAAGGAGAAATCTCGGAGCGACTGTTCAGTGAGGCGGAGTAAAAATCTGACAGTTTGAGTTTGAAGAACAACAGACAGAGTTTTCAACCGAGCTTGTGTCAAAGTTCCATGCCTGGCATGGAAAGTTAACTCTTTCACCTCCGGAGCAGTTCGAAGGTTGGGACTCACTGCATATGTCATAATATAGCAAGACTTCATGTTGTTTGAAACCCTAGATTCGGTGAGGACCCAGATGGGCTCCCCAACCTTCGCCTGATGCGCCTATGGTCAGAGTCTGGGAGGGGAGGATGAGAAAAGGGGTCCCCTGAAACAGGTTCTCTCGAACCATCCACCATTGCAAGTCTCTTATCGGTGAGGAGATCAGAACCAGATGATCTAGGTTGTCTACGAGTTGATCCCACTGGGAGCGGAGAGTCCACTGAGAAATCCTCATGTGGAGCCGCGCGACGGGAACTGTCGGGATGGCGGCCACCATGAGCCCCAAGAGACGGAGAACCGACTTCGCCAGAACCTTCCTGCATTCTGAAAGCAGGGAAATCTGTGATTGGAGGGAGGCCGCCCTGTCCGGAGGAAGGAAGGCCTTGCTCACCATCGTATCGAGGATAGCCCCGATGAACTGAAGTCTCTGGGAGGGATCCAGATGAGACTTGGAATGGTTGATGGTAATACCCAGGCAAGTGAAAACCTGCTGGGTGAGGGAGAGAAAACGCAGGAGCTCCTCCCTGGACGAGGCCGCCAGGAGCCAGTCGTCCAGGTAGGGGAACACCTGAACTCCCAAAGTACGCAGGTGGGCCGCTACCACAGCTAGGCATTTGGTAAAAACTCGGGGAGCCGAGGAAAGACCAAACGGTAGTGCCCGGAATTGGTAATGGTCCCCTTGGAAAGCAAACCGGAGGTACTTGCAATGCGAGGGACGAATGGGAATGTGCAGATATGCGTCCTGCATATCCAGCGCACAAAGCCATTGCCCCAGCCGAAGAAGGGGCAGAAGGGTTTGAAGGGAGAGCATCCTGAACTTTTTGTATTCCACGTAAAGGTTCAAGGAGCCAAGATCGAGAATGGGTCTGAGATCTCCCGTCTTCTTTGGGACCAGGAAGAAATGAGAATAGTAACCCGTCCCTTGAAGGTGAAGAGGAACGGTTCTATGGCCTGCTTCATGAGAAGGGCAGATATTTCTTCCCTGACCAAAGGAAGATGGTCCTATTGAGGACGACTTCAGAGGGGTGGCGGGGTGGTTTCTGTAGAAACTCTATGGAGTGCCCCTCCGCAATAATCTGAAGCACCCATGAACCCATTGTTATCCTCTCCCAACCCGGAAGGTGGAGGGAGAACCACCTTCCTACCGGTTCTTCCGGGGTGTCCTGAGGCGGTGGGAGAGGGGAGGAGTCTGGTGCTGTGGGGCAGCGCTGCAGCTGGGGCACCCGCTGCTTTTTTGGGTGGTGGGGGCCAGGCATTTAGTGGCCCGCCTTCCTTGGGGTTTCGCTTGTGGCCGGCTGCGTCTGCGAAAAGGACGGCGCTGTGGGGGATGGGGACGGTACATGGAATCCACGGATTTCAGAGCCGTTCCCTTCTCCTGCAAGTGGGTGATGATGTCCTTGACATCACCACCGAAAAGCACTTAACCCCTGAAAGGTGCTTCCTGAATTGCTGACTGCACCTCCGGGACCAAACCTGACATGCGGAGCCAGGCATGACGCCGAAGACTTACGGTGAACGCGGAGCTCCGCCCGGCAGTGTCCACTGCATCGTATGTCGTCCGCAGGATGTGACGACTGGCCGAACGAGCAGACCGGACTAAGTCAGCTAACTCCTGCTTGACCTGGGAGTCAGGTAAGGAGTCAATTTTAGATTCCGCCTGGGTAAGGATGGCCTTCTGGTAATCCCCCATATGAGCTACATAATTCAGGGCCCGAATTCCCAGTGTGGAAGAGGCGTAGATTTTTCTTCCATACTGGTCCAGGAGGCGAGATTCCTTATCTGGAGGAGACGAGCTTAGATGTTTGGGATGTGCAGACCGGCCGTGAGCGGCGCTGATCACGACAGAGTCTGCACGAGGGTGAGAATCCAAAAAGTCTACACCCTCTGGAGCCTGATATAGCCTATTGGACTTCCTAGGAAGCGGGGCTAAAGCTGACGGTTGTTTCCAAATAGTGGAAACAAGGTAGGTATGAGACTCGATCCTGGGTGGCACTAAAGTAGGGGCCGTAAGGGGCAGGTCCAGATGTTCGGCGAGTTTGACCCGCTGAGGATCTGGTTCCAGAGAACGCCACTGATGTACTCCCTGGATCTTCCTGAGCAACTCCGTGAAGGAAGGATCCTACGGAGGAGACCTCGGCCGGGGCTTGGACGGAGAGCGAGGCTCGTCGTCTGTCGGAACATCCGGAGGAATCCGAGAGCGAAGAAGAAGAACACTCCCTGGCATGTCTAGGGGGAGGAACAGGTTCCTTGGGGGTTGGGGGTCCCTGGACGCGTGTCCTGCCCCTATCGGGATCCAGAGGGAAGGGCTCTGGAATCCGGAGGCGGTGAGGGAGTGCGCCGTCTCAGGCGTACGGGGGTCGGGGGCTGCACCGTTGCTGTAAGGCGGCTTTCTACTTTCTTGGTGAGCTGAGCCTTGGCCTCAGCCCACCAGGAAGCCAGTCTCTCCTGCAAATCCACCGGCGGCCTGGGGGGCAGTGGAGGAAGAGGGGGATAAGGGTACAGATTGTATCCGTAAGTAGAGTATCCGAAACCCGGTTGCGGGAAAACCGGAGCCAGGTATTGCGGAGTCTGGTACTGCGGTGTCGGCGGAACCGGCGTCAGGTACTGCGGTGCTGGATATTGCAGGTCCGGGTAAGACAGCGGGTACCGGAGGAGCTGCCGGAGCAGACGGTCCAGAAGCAGACCGGGCGGGTCAAGATTGAGAGGCCCGGGGCCTGTTCGACGAAGGGGAATATCCTCGCCGAAACCGGCGCAGTTGGCCGGGCGCCAGATCCGGTTCCCGAGAAGGAGGGTCTGACGAGGTGGAATGTTCCCGCCTCGCTGAACGGTGGAGAAAAGTCCCCGGGTCAGGCTGGTGACTCAGGCTCCCGGATGGCAGCGAGGCTGTGGGGAACCAGGTATAATGGGGTTGAAGGGTCCGCGAGGTTCCGGGCGCATGTCGGGGAGCCGACGCGCGACTTTAGGGACTGGATTCCCGGGCGCCGGAGGAGCCGGGCTTCCAACTTACGGGTCCCTCGCCGGAGGCGGGCCGAGGTGGGAGCGCCCGGTCCGAGGGGGTCGAGGTCGGTGCCGCCCGCAGGGTCGGGCATCTTATCGACTTCTCCCGTGGACGAGCCGACGTCCGGCTTATGGGAGGTGCCCGCGCCAGTAGGCCGCAAGCCTGCAGCGGTACTGGGGCAGAGGCCTCCTTTTGCCCGGAGGCGCCCGCAAGGCCCAAGCACGAGCCAGACGCCTCCTCCAAAACCTTGGAGGCTGCCGGACGATCCCCTGGAGGGGATATTACCTTGAAGTCGACGCCTGGCTGAGCTTCTTCAATTCTTTTTCCATTGAAGACATCATCTTCTTGAGCAGATGGGCTTCCAGGGACTGTTGGCGTCGTCTGCGGGTAGCCGCTTTAAAGGACAGGCAATGCAGACACTTGTCGAGCAGGTGGTCGGGGCCTGAGCAAAAAAGGCAGAGAGAATGGCCGTCCTTGTGTGGCAGTTGGGTGCCGCATGAGTCGCACTTGTTTTTGGAAGGTGCAGGGGACGACATACACCGACGCTGACCTGACGAGAAGAAAAAATACTGAAAACTTTGGTAAAATTGAAAGAACAGGGCTTTGCTAAGCATGAACTTTACCGCGAGACGCTGCACGAGCTAACGGCGGGAAAGAACTGGAAGGCGGGCGTCCAGGACCGCCCCTTTATACAGATGTCGTCTGACGCCGGTCGCCTGACGTGGGGGCGGTCCCTTGCCAGGGACTGCTAGCTAGAAATTTTTCCATGGGGTCCTGCCGCCGGCCGGCGTCAGTCCTATATATAATTACCTACTGCAAGAGCCCTCTCAAGTAAGATCTTCAACTCGCCCAGTGGCGCAGAAGGCCAAGGCGATGGACACCTTACCGCATCACACTAGCGACCTGGATTCGGAATGGACTCTGGACGAGGAGAAGCCAGCACAGGGGGGGGGGGTGATAGCAGAACTGACCAGCCGGAAGGCAGCTCTCCTCTCAGGTGGTAGACGTCCCTCCGTAGTACCGCTGCCATAGGGTGGAGGTATGGTGGTCAGCAAGTAACGGGAGAGCACCTCGAGACGCAACGTGCGCCTGCAGCCAGGGTACAGGAGAAAAACGGGGGAAAAAATCCGGACAAAAATCTATATAGGGGAAAAAGAAAAGTCTCAGCTCTGCTGCAACTGTACCTACTACTTAGGAGGCAGGAAATAGACTGGCTGGATCCTGGCAGGGGAAGAGGATACCAGACTGTTGCAATGTTTGCCTTCCCGCCGACGCTGGACAGAGATCTCAGATACCAAGAGCCCTGCAACCAGCACAAGGAGGGAGAATAGCTCAGTACACACTATTCAGACCATAACAACAACTGTTTGAGGAATTGGGCGTTAGTCAATGCACTAAAATCTGTACTAGTTCCCTGTCAGCACCTCCAATACACTGGTTCAGTGCTGGACATAGCAGTGGGCAGGGCATTTCTGCTTGCTGACAGATCAGAGACCCTGGTTGTTCAGGCTGGGCTAGTAGAAAGGAGTCAAGATGTATCCATTTGGACAATGCACCATCCTTTGGGACTTACGGCTGCTGCAATAGTGACAGTTCCCTTTGCCTGCTTTCATATGTGCATACTGCAATGGATCCTTTGGGTGCAGTGGGTTCATTGACAAACAACTGGGAACAAATGGTCCAGGACACATCCCCTCTCCGTAATACTCTTATAGAGGATGGAATGTCACCACTTGTTGCAAGGTGCCCCATTCTTCTCTTCGACTCCAGGGTGCACTCTCATGACAGATGCCTCGGGCTCAGGCTGAGGTGCCCATCTGGGTCCTTTCGAGACCTAAGGGTTGCGGACAGACCTGGATTCAGATCTCCATATCAACGTTTTGGAGAGAAGGGCTATTCTGTTTAGTCTACAAGCCTGGAGTTTGACGAGATATGTGGTCCCTCTCCTGGAAAGGGAGGTTCCTTTATGTGTTCAATCCTGCTCATTTAGAGTAATGGTCAAACTGTAGTCAGGGTATGCCACCCTGATACCGACGGCCCCTCTCTGGCCTTGGCAGATCTGTTTTTCACTTCTGCAGCAAGTGGCAGTTGAGCTTCCTGTTCAGCTCCTGCTTTGTCAGGGTCTGCTGTCGCAGGGCAGGGATCCCTGGCCTATCCAGACCTATGGTCCCTACACCTATGGCTCCTGGAGACGTGTCCTTTGCCCATTTGGGGGTTTTCCCAAAGGCTGGTATGGTGTGTGCAGCTAGAAAGCCTTCCATTAGACATACCTATTCTTTAAAATGGAAGCTTTTCTCCACATGATGAGTTTCCCCATTCGGAAGACCCTTTTACATGCTCTGCCAGTACTGTACTGGTCTACTTCCTATTTCTATCAAACTCCAATACTTGTCCATTAAGGTGCATCTGGCCACCTTTTTGGCTATCGATGCTCCTATTGATGGGCGGACGGAGGCACAGTGGAAGTGTCCTGTACGTTCCTAAAGGTTTGCACATGTCCTCCTATCTGTAAACCAGTTCTGCCATGGGACCTTAATTTCATCTTTAAAAAAAAAAAAATAGACCGAGACAGTTTGAGCCTGCTGTGACCTACGAGATGCATTTCTTTTCATGGAAAACATGGTTTTTGGTCGTCATAACTTCAGCTTATAGAATCTGAACTTCAGGCTCTGATGCACGAGCTTCCTTGCCCAATTTTCCAACAAGACAAGGTATCCGTATGACCCAATCAATGCTTTCTACTGAAAGCAGTCTCTGATTTCACTAAAAATCAGACTATAAACCTTTCTGTGTTTTATCCCGAGCGTGCTAACAGAGGTAAGGCATTGCTCCATACACTTGATGTACATAGAACACTACGCTTCCATCTCGATCGGGCAAAGGACTGCAGATTGTCCAAACAGCTTTGTTTCATTCACCCCTGGAAAAGAGGGCACATCGGTGACTAAACAGTACCTGTTCAAATGGCTAGCTCATTGTATTGAGTTATCAGAAGTATGATGAACTCCCTGATGCTGTACATGGCCACTGAACATGTAGTATGGTTACTTCAGTTTCCTGCTTTCAGAATGTTTCTGCAGCCAACATATGTGCTATCACATGGAGCACTGTGTATAATTCCAATAAGCACTACTGTCTAGACGCCTTCTCCCAGAGGTATGCTGTCTTTAGTCTTGCTGTTCTGCAAGGCCTTCTGTCCTGCTTGCATATCAGGTTACGCCATCCTCCCAGGGTTCCCTATGCACTGGTGAAATGGTTCCAAAAAGGTATGGCTCAATGGAGGAGATTCCCTCAATTAAGTCGGAACAGTTACTTACCAGCAACAGTAGATTTGAGACTCTCCTCCATTGGGCCATAACGCGCCCACCCTCCTTCTCCCTTCTCAGTTACTGAGGTATTTGCTGACAGTTTGTACATTGCCTTGTCTGGAAATGTCCATAACTGCCTTATGATATCTACTGCCCAGTACCACGCCATTCCTAGTGTGCGAGGTACTGGTCTCGTCTCCTGGTTCCTCACAGTAAGAGGCCCTCTGAGCTCATCTCTGGCGGGGAACTGAAGAGCAATGGGGCCGCCCATGTTTTATAGGCGCCGACGTTGCAAGTCACTGTGGGCATCCCCCAGCTAGCAAAAGTTTCCAAATGGTCCCGACAGTGATGGCTTACAGTTCCTAAAGGTGTGTCCCAATGGAGAAGAGTAAAATTAGGTTCGTCGCCTGTAACCAGTGCTCAAGATAAGGCAAGAACTAGCTTATTTTATTATCCATTAAGAAATTAATCTTCAAAATTTTTTTTGCCAAGTACAAATACTGTAGGCTGTTGGCAAACTTGAATCTTCAGCTTATCCAATGGGTAGGGAAATGAGCAGACTGGGTGGGCCAAGCGGTCCTTATCTGCCATCAAAGTCTATGTTTCTATGTTTCATCCCAACACCTGAAAATGCTTTATAGTCAGCAAAAGAGCACTTCATAACACTTATTGCTTCAAAAGGAGCATTTATCAAGATTTGAAGCACTTTTACTCATGAAAATTTCATTTTACTCACCTTCATTTAAAGAAAAAAAAAAAAAGGAGTAAATTACTCTTGCCTGCCAAAATTATCTAGAGCACTGCCAGCAACAATAGTTCTAGGAATGGTATATGGTTCACATCCACACTCTGGTAGTTCTGCTAGTGGTCTTATTGGCTAGACATCTTTAAGCTAAGCTCCTCCCACCACCCAGGCGGTATATCTCCCAACTCTGCTCCATGATGTTAGATCTTGCAGGTTGGAAGCAGGGATGTGTGTGCCACTTGCCAGTGGAGGCCAGGTGGGGTGTGTGGATGTGCACTATATCATATACCACTCCTAGAACTATGCTTACAGGTAAGTACCCTGTTTTTCTAGGGGCGTGGATATGGTTCACTAGCCACACTCTGGAAGGCTCCTAGCAGTCCTCTGGGAGTAAGGGGCAAGGCATGCACCCCTACTTGGTGGAACGAGATTGGAGAACAGAGGTCCCAAAGCAGACAACCCAGTGTGACTCAAGATCGAAGCAGTAGTGGGAAATGAAGGTGTGTGCCGACTTCTAGGTAGCAGCCCTGCAGATATCCTGGATAGGGACGACTCTAGAAGACACTGAGGCAGTGGTATGTCTGGTGGAATTAGCTCTAAGCCCTACAGGAGGCTCCCTACCAGCCAACCTGTAGCATAGGTCCACCCAGGATGTGATCCACCTGCCAACTGTCTGCTCTGCTGCAGGTCTGCCAGGTGCAGCTTCAGTGTAAGAGGCAAAAAGCTGGCAAGCCTCTCCCTGAACTCCAGTAGTGCACGCTGAGAGAGCATCCTCCACAGGGAAAGGGTATGGGACCTGTTTTCAGCCTCCAAAAATGGGTTAGTAAAGTATACCATGTAAGAAGACTCCACTGAGAGCACCTGGAGCTCACTAATCTTTCTGGATAATGTGATGGCCACCAGAAAAGCAGTCTTCCATGACAGGCATGACATCCAACACCCGTGCATAGGCACAAAAGGCTTGACCATGAGCACAGCCAACACCAGCAGTAAATCCCACAATGGAGGTGGTACACGCATTGGAGGGGACAGGTGGTCAAGGCCCTTGAAAAAGTGTCCAACCACCTTCTCCTGGGCCACCATCAGCTTACCAGCCCATGTCCAGCAAGCAGACATGGCTGCCAGGTACACCTTAAGGGTCATCGCCCACAGTCCCAACTAACAGAGGGGACAGAGGTAATCCAGGATACTAGCCACAGGGCAGACAAGGGAATCAAGCGCCTTATCCCCACATCAAATGGAAAAGATCTTCCATTTGAAGGCACAGCATTTGTGAGTCTACTCTTTTCAGGCTTCCACAACATGGAGCACATCATTCAAGAGATCCAAGACCTGAACTCTAGGTGTTCTAGACCCAGGCTGTGAGGTGCAGGGACTACAGGTCTGGTTTCAAGACTGTCCCCTGAAGTCTTGTCAACAGATCTGTGCAAAGTGGCAGTCACCATGGAGGTCTGCTGCTGAGGCTAAAAAGATATGGGTACCAGAACTGCCTTTTCCAGTCTGAAGCCATCAGGATCATCCACACCTTTGTCCTTCCGGGCCCTGACCACTACCTTGTGGATCAAGGAGGGAAGGCGTACATGAGGCCTGGGGTCCAAGACCTCACACCAAGGCATCTCCCAGCATAAAAATAGCCTCAGTTTGTCATTCTGCCAGGAGGCAAAAAAGGCCCACTGGAAAAACAAGTGGTTTACCACCTCTTGCTTCTGGGACCACTTGTATGCGGTCTCTCCTACTCGGCTGAAAGCGTCAGCCAGCTGACTGTTCGACATGAATCGCCAAGAGATATGCACCTAGGGTGTGCACTAGAGTCCAGGTGTGGAGGGCCTCCCGACACAAGGGAAAGGAGAGAGTTCCACCTTGCTTATATAGGTAAGACGGTAGTGTTGTCCATCTGGACCTGCACAACCTGACCCTTGACTAGAGGGGTGAATTCCGTGAGAGTCAGATGCACTGCATGGAGCTCCAGCAAATTTATGTGATGAAGGGACTCCCGGGGTGGCCAGAACCTTTGGGCAATCTGGTCTCATAGTTGCACTCCTCACCCCACCAGAGAGGCATCTGCTGAGAGTGTAATGGCCAGTTCTGGACAGGCAAACGGGATTCCTTCCACCAGGTGTTCTGGAATAAGCCAACAATGTATGGCATTCCATAACTGACGGGGTCACTGTGACCACTGACGGCCCAACTCCCACTGGTGGATGCGCCACCTCCAAAAGACCATGCTGGTGCAGGACACCATGTACCCCAGCAACTTCAGGAAATCCGGGAAGGGCATTAGAACCCAACCTGAAATGATCAGGCAAAACAGGTAAGAGCCAGTGCCAAGTCCACAAGGAAGCAGGCCTCAGGTGACAGCACTGGTCACATGATAGTGCTAGTCATGTGTGGGGGGGGTGTTTCTGTGTGCCCAATTCTCTTCATCTCCTCATTATAAAAATGGCAGCAAAGTGCGAGCACACTGCCTTACCACAGAGAAAGCTGGGGGTTGTGCTCTGCTCCATTCCAAACTTATGTAGAATTTTTAATTGATTGAACTTGGAAGAATAAAATAATGAAATGGGGAATTATAACATGCCAGCTCTTGCCTCATTTACAGATTTTTTTTAAACAAAGAGACAAAGGACAGTTGGAAAGGTAAGCATTCATTTAAAACAAATATAACATGAAATTAAAACTATTTCTTAAAAGAAGTATTAAAGTATCAAAGCACATTTGTCTTTAGACTTGTAAACATTTAACTAAGTAAAACTACTACAACACAAAGAAACAAATGCAATATTCAGACACTGTTACATGTAGAAAGATGAACCATTTAAGTGGGAAATAACTTTTAGTCTTTTCTTTCAGGATGAATGGGATATAATAACCTATAAGGAGCACAGTAAAACATATTCATGTTATCAAGAAAGTAATGTCTATTTAGGAAATGAACTCTATTTCAATTTATGTGTAATTACATTTGTTGTACTAAATATAAGCCAATTTAATCAGGTACCATTTAGGAAATGGGGATTAAGGTGACATTGATTTATACAAAAATGTAAGTATGTTTACAGTACAGAACCTGCTGTATATCCAGGCATAGAAATAGAAGTTAAAATGGTGATTTTTGTATTTATCTTATAATAAATTACCAGTGTAAACCCTGAAGGAGAAATACAAAACGTTGGTATCAGGTCAGGAGCTCAACTGACCTTTACACTGGTTATTCTGGTGTTTTATGAAAATTAAAAAAAATTGTATTTTGATTAACTTTGGGTGAGTGGGCCTGTAATTTCCAATCTGTTCTGGTGCCTTGATTGGAGCTGGGCTACTCCCCTAATTTGGGTTGTGTCTGCTCAGAGGCTGGCTGACCTGGAGTTTCCTAGGATACCATGTGCCTGCCCACATTAAGCAGCATGGATCTAAAAGGCTCGACTGCTGATGGAGGCGGTGCCTTCCAAGGAGCAGATGGGAGCACCGACTGGACCACATCCTCTAGAGCAGGGGTTCTCAAATGGTGAGGCCAGCCTCCCTGGGGAGTCCCCAACTTGTTCCAGGGGAGGCTCAAGCAAGTCTGAAAAAGTACTGTATTTAAATTTTGAATTTTCTAGATTTTGTGTGTGAAGAGATGATACAAACTGAAAGAGGATAATAGTAGGTGAATGTACTGTATTTATTTACTAATAGGTGACAAGGAAGGTGAATGAGCCAAGGCTCATTTCAGGTGTACCCAGGGAAGGGTAGGGAGTAAATACATTTCAAAAGGTAACTGCAAAACAATCAAGAAATACACAATGAACAATAGTGCAAACAAATATGAACAATAAACTAATAATGAGTGGTGGTAATTTATCAATTTGTAGCTTGATGGCAGAACAGCCCAAATACAAGGGTGGAGCATGGAAGTGCCAAGAGCAATAGCAGGAAGAAGCAAAGTAATCCCAGAGAAGTTGCTTAGGAGCAGGGAAGGATGGGGAGAGTCAAAGTATGTAGGAAGGTTATTTCATATAGAGAGAAATGGAGAAAGTAGTCTGTCCCATGAAGGTACTGCAACAAGGGGTAACAATGGTTCAAGAATGAAAATAGAGCACGTGAGGTGGCCTGTGGGAGGTTACAATAAGCTGAATAATAATATTTGTTTATTTTATTTATTTGTTATTCAGATAACACCTTTAGACACAGGAGCTCTTTTCCAACAGTTCCACATCAGTATAAAACAAAGAACTGAATGTGAGCCAAGTACTTAAAGAGGTTTCAGTGTATTTATAGTGTACTGCACAAAGTACAGTACGTTATTTTTCTTTGGGAAGGCCCAAGATTATTTCAACTTTTGGGGGAGGCTCAAAATCTTTTCTATGGATTTGGGGAGGCTCACTGTGACAAAGTCTGAGAACTATTGCTCTAGAGTGAGGACCAGGAGCACTGGGGTCTGTGAGATCAAATTCCTGACCTCGCCCAACAACTGGTTGACAGGCTTGAAGAGAATTTCCAGGGCCTGCTCAAGTCAACTGGCTTGATGGGAACCGAAGAGCCTTCAACTTGTCTGCACTGCTCCTCAACCATGGGGCGCTAAACCACCGTCAAGCAGTCAGGTAAGCAGAGAGGCTGGGAGGACTGCAGTGTCTCCCGGTCCCACAATCACTGCCAGCAGAGCTTGTGCTTAGTGCCACGGAGGGCAGGGCTCTTCCTCAGGGTCTGAAGGGCCAAACCTATATCCTGGAAGCCTTCAGTAATGACACTCTGATGCTGGTTCCAGCCGGGAGCAGCACAGAGAGACAGAGAAGGTGCCTGCCACAGCAGCCACCGCTTCTGCCACAAAGGCCGCAAGCCACTGGGCAGACCCAGCCACAGCTGAGGCCTTCTTGCAGCCCTTAGGGCAGTCCTTCAGAACCTGTTCCGAAGGACAATCCAGAGAGAACCACAGCGTCTTGTCCTCGAGGGAATGAGGAAGTATGCTGAGGTAAGGGCCACACCTGGCCACGTTGTGTTGCCCACATAGGCAGTACACACGAGTAGTGTGGATCAGTGACAGACATCTTCTGCCGGCACCGAATGCAAAACCTGAACCTCAGCTTCCACTGTTCCATCGAAGATCAACGAAGGGAGTCAAAGGAACTGAGGAAATAACTTGAGCAAGTTAGAAAACTCGAATAAGTTTAGACGACACTCTAAATCCTAAGCAGGAGCCGGGAAGAAAGTGACCTGTTCTGCCAGTAGAAAGATAGATATGACATCACAGGGCGGAGTCAGGGGAATACACTGACCAGGTGGTGAAAGGCACTTAGCTAAAAAGTTGTCTGGCCAATCAGACTATTCCAGTGGAATTACCAGATTGTGGATAGTGAACCATATGCTCGCCCTTAGAAATGCTCTTTTCTAATATGTCACTCAGGGTGCGAAATTCCTATACCTTAGGTGCCCCAGGGCAGGCACTTTTGCTTCAGGACACCTACAGCTGTTTAGTGCCTGCCCCTTTGGGCACCTAAGGTATTTTCCACAGAGTTCCGTTTTTTTTTTTGGTCACTGTCTGACAGACTGCTTCCCCCCGCAGTCAGTTTCCGGTTGGGGGCATCCAATGAGCATGCGCAAGAGCTGACATCCCGAGAGCTGATCACGGTGTGCCTGCCTGGGATGTCAGCTGACTGCTTGTTTGTCTGCTTAGGAGCATGATGTGCCGTTCTGAGTGGCACAGAATCAGTCTTCGAGTCCCTTGGGCGTTGTTGAGGCGGGCTGCAGCAGGCGCATGCACCGATCGGCACCAGTATTTTACCTTTTCGCCCACCCCCTCCAGACAGTAAATTTCAATGACGCTGCACAGCCCGCCACTCTTTGCCTTTCTTTCGGGGAGACAGGTCCTGTTGCCGTGTAGGGAAATGCCAAGCAATTGTCGCGACTCTAGCGAGCCACCTGATGGGGAAAAAAAAACAGCTCTTTTAAGAGCTCAGTTTGTTAAATACAAAAAAAAAAAAAGTGACCATTTTGCAAAAAGGGGGGGGTTAAATTAAACAGTGGTAGCCAGGAGAGCAGTTAGTGTGTCTGAGACCACGAGGGTCTCTCCATTCAGGAGGGAGGGCAGGAGAAAACTGTAAGCACAGTAAAAAAAAATAAACTAGGAAGCAAGCAAGTGTAGCAAAGCAGCCAGAAGCAGTCCTGACTGAGATTAAGCTGCTCTTTCTGTTCAGCTGAAAAAGTCTAACAAGAAGCACTGCAGACAGACAGTGTAGAAGGCTAGAGACTAGCTCCGTCTCTGTTCCAAATATACTGTACCAGTCTGCAAATTAAATATCAAAATTGCCCAAACCCAAAAGTGACTAATTCTGCACTACTACTACTACTACTACTGTCTAGTACTGTCCTTTGGATCCTTCCTACGTTCCTAGCAATTTCAGTCTCTGAGGCAATAATAATTGTTACAGACTGTATTAGTGTGAGGGATTGAGGGATTGCCAGCCAGTCTATACTGCACTTGCCTTTTGCAGTCCCAGCCTCACCTTAGTAGAAGCTGAACTTGCAGGGAAAATCTCTTTGCAAACTGAAATCTAGACTAGACAGTAGACTATGTATGAATAATATACCGTGTCTACAGGCTGTCTGTATGTAATCTGCTGCTTGCTTGACATGATATAAACCTAAGCCTAGCCAAAAAAAAAAAGACTCCACTTACTTAAGCTGAGGAGGTAGCTATTTGAAAAAGATTGTTAAGGCACTAAGGCAGTCGGGGACTGGGAGCTACTCGTCTACCTTGTACAGTCACACTATAATTGGTCAGATAGCCACCTACTGAAATTCTACATACATCCTTCTGTCACTCTGTTAAATAAAGTCTCCTCCTAATAAAAGTTTAACAACAACAGTTACTTCTTGTGTAGTGTGTGTGAAGGAGTATGTATGGTACCCGGTACAGTACCTGAAATCTAAATAAAAAGGATCTTTATTCTTTCGATAAAGCCTCTTGATTTTGGAATTCTGTTTTTACAACTACATGTGGTCTACCTAAAAAATCCAAATAAAAAGAATATGTTTGTGCTACTATTAATTAAATGTAAAAAGCTGTACTCTGGGAGAGGAGGTCTGGGTAAATACAATTTTATGAACTATCTGAAATCTGTTAAGCTTTTTACAAAGCTCGCTGTGTGGGTGGACCATCTAAAATCTGAATACTGTTCTGAAAACAATTCTTAAGCTTTTTACAAGCTACGCTGAGTATATAAAATCTGAATACTGTTATAAAAATCTCTAGCTTTTTAGAGGCTACACTGTGTGGACTATCTAAAATCTTAATACCTGTTATAACAAATAATCAGACAACACACAGTCAGGTTTTCTTAGTTTATTATATAAAAAAAAAAAGACAAGACACACTTTTTCCTTGTTGCATTTATTAATACTAGGTAACACAAATAAAATTTTCTTAAAATCAGTATTCACAAGTTCAGCTCGAACAGCCAGGCAGACACCATGAGCAGGGCTCGAAATAACCGACTGTCCACCGTCCCCGGACAGCTGGTTTCCAACTGGGACACCGTTTTTGAAGTCCGCCTGTCCGAGGGACAGGCGGTTTATGTGCAGCGAGAGTACTAGGCTGGGCACTAGGACCCAGTGGCAGGCGGGAGGTTTCGGGCGGTGTCGGCGTCATGGCGCCTAGCTCCGCCCGCCGAAAGGGAGTGCAGCTCCGGTCGCCCATTCCCACTGACTGAGGGTCAAGTGACTGCAGCTACTAACGTCACCTGACCTCTCAGCGAGCGGGAAAAACTGACTGGCGCCGACTCGCGCTCCTCACTCTCACTAGTCTGGCCATAGGGTGAGGAGCGCAGAGTGAGGAGAGCGCGAGCGAGCGAGTGGGGAAAAAAAAATCAGCAATTTAACAGCCCTTCTCAGGGCTCTAGCATTTGGGGGTTGCTGGTACTTGGAGGAGGAGAGGGGAGGTGAACAAGGGATTTATTTAGAAAGTGAAAAAAAAAAAAAAGACTTCTATAAATTCTCAACGCCTTCTCAGGGCTCTAGCATTTAGGGGCTCAGTTTGTGTGCATCAGTCCTGCTGGTACTTGGAGGAGAGGGAGGTGAACAAGGGATTTATTTAGTGTAAGTCAAGTCTCAAAGCAGTCAGACACTGTACCTGTAGTACACTAAACTCTCTCAAAGCCAAAAGACACCTTGTGATCTGCAAGTCTCATTATCTCTGACTCTGAATAAAAAATATATCTTGAGTGTGCAGAGAGGTGAAAGGCAAGGCTCTATTAAAGCTTATTGTCCACTCAGCCTGTGAAAGCCCTCCAGAGCTTGAACCTTGAAGATAGATACTGACAGACTTACTGTACTACTACTAATTTAAACTAGCCCCTGTCAGCCTGCTGTTGTGCTCTGCCACTGGACTAACTGAATAAAAGTAAAATTGAGTGACACTGTGACAACTTCAAGAAGGCACTGTCAAGGGAGAGGAGGAGTTAAATTACAAAACAGGTTGACAGCAGGATACCCCTCAGGTTTTAGTTGTGAAATCTGAGCGGGAAGAAAATATAAATATTAAACTCCTTTGTCCGGGGTTTTACAGGGAGGGAAAGAAAACTAAACAGACTATTCACGTCTTCTAATATCTCTGATCATCACTTCACTGTAGTGTCCACTGTCTTCAGAGTGCTTACTGTACTTTAAATTCGTACTAGCTAAGTAAACCAAAAGGGGAAAAAAATGTCTTTGTTAAAGTTTGGCTTTAAAAATTACAGGAAAGCCTGGTTTCAAGCCAAGAGGGAGGAGAGCTCGGGTTCTTCCATGTATACTGCTTCTCCATTACTGATAGACTCAGTAGCACCAACTACTCACCCCACCATTGTGGCCACAGATGTGACAACTTGTAGTGCCAGTGCTGATATGCCAGCAACTCTGACTACTGTTGAAAGTGCGGAGTCCGGGCAAAAAGAAAGGGGTTCCAGGAGACCTGGAAGAAAAATAGGAAGTGGCTACTATATGAGCCTGATGTGGGCATGACCTGCTCATACTGCAAAAAATACTTAAGGAAGACAAACACTCATGAGTGGCTGTAAGAGCATGAGACTTGAAAATGTATGAGCTCGTGAACTCTCCAAACCTCATAAATTAGCCAATGAAAAAAATACTGTGTCTAACACAGACCCTTCCAACTTAGCAATAGAACGAGGAATAATACAAATGGAAAAAAATGAGGCGACACAAGTGGAACATTTGTTTAGAACAACTCTTTATTTGATTAATTCAGAACGCCCATTCAGAGATTTCCCTGGCATCTTAGAATTACAACATGTAAATGGTGCAAATGTCGGAGTCAGTTATAGAAGTGACAAACAGGCAGCACTTCACATTTTATTTCAGAATCAATAAGGATAAAAGATGCAAAACTGGTTAACAGTAACACTTTCATCTCTGTCCTATGTGACTCGAGCACTGATGCCTCAGTAATAGAAGATAAGGCAGTCTATATTAGGACACGGAAAATTTCCGTCCAGTTAAATTTGTTTCCCTTCAGCCAGTCTCTATTCCAAATGGTGAAAGCATTTATAACTCAATAGGTGATGCCTTAGAATTCACCTTGGACTGTAAAGACTGGAAAGAAAAAATTGTTGCTTTTGGATCTGATGGGGCACCCGTCATGTTGGGTAAAGTGACTGGGGTGTTTGGCAGGATTTTGAAAGACGTACCTCATTTGTTAGGGATTCAGTGCAGTGCCCACAAGTTGGAGCTAGCTATAAAGCAATCAGCAACATCTATTCCATACATGAAAACAACAGATGAAGTCTTAATGGGGATCTATAAAATATACCATAAGTCTCCCAAAAACTGGGCGGTCTCAAAGAGTTAGCCAGTAATATGAGGTACACCATTCACAAACCAGTTAACGTGTCAGGGACCCGATTGGGTTGCACACAGAGAAAGGGCTCTGTTATTCTGTCCAGCTACAAGGCCTTAGTTGTACATTTACAGCACATTGCTTCCACCAGGGCAAACAAAAGATCAGGCCAGTGAGTTGTTCCAAACAATAAGTACTGTGAGATTTGTCCTCTTTCTCAGTTTCTGGCTGAATACCTTTCTGTCATGATGGCCTTCAGTCTAACTCTACAGAGACAGCTCAACAGTAGAAACAACAGTCAGCAAGGTTGAAAGCACGGTGCTCTGGCTAAAGAACTACCCTCATGGGATAAACTTGACAAAGTCTGTAACAATTGCTGTTGCTCCTGACTCTGACACAGCTGACAGTGACACTAGCACAAGTCGACGACAGGCTCAGCCACTACTCAGGTTCAGTTCCGTGGATCTGATATCTTCCTTAACTTAGAAAGGGGATATTCTATAGATAGAACCAAACAGGCAGTGTTGCGTGATGTTACAAGCCTTCTTTCATCAACAACTGAAAGTATTAACTCACGATTTTCCAATTTTAAAACAGACAAAGTCCTACGGTCATTCAGTATATTTAACCCATTACAGTTACCACCAGATAGTGACCAACTAGCCCTTTATGGCAATGAGGAAGTCAGAACCCTCACAGAGCACTACAGTGACCTACTGAAGAAACACAATAATAATGTAAACTTGATTGAAGTGCAATGGTTAGAGCTGAAACCACTTATGAAAAAATCACTGAATGAGCTGTCTCCGAAATTTCACTATTTGGATTTCTGGCAAAAAATTCTCCATAATGATGCACATGAACAGCGATTCCCTGATATTCTGGTCTTAGTCACAATAGCTCTACTGATCCCAACCCAAACTGCAGTAGTTGAGAAGGATTCAGCTTGATGGGCAGTGAAGTCTGACTGGCGGTCCTGTCTGTCTCCTATGACTACATCTGAACTAATGCGTGTCAAGCTGTCAGATGCTAGCGTTGCTACATTTGACCTGCAGGATGCCATAACACTATGGTTCAAATCTGGAAAAGAGAAGACCTCATGTGAGACCATATGGCTGCAGACTAGATTCAAGTTCTGATTCAGAAATAGACTAGACTCAGTGTTTTACCTTGAAAAATAACCCCCCCAAAAAGCAACAGTTTTCTCTATTTCCACTTTACAGTGCATTTTATGTTTTAAGTTTAAAATTCACCTCACAAAAATGTGGACAGGTAAAACTTTGTCCAGACAGGCAACCTTTACATTCCACCTGTCCCTCGGACAGGCATCTCAAAAAAATTATTTCTAGCCCTGACCATGAGTCTTTTTAAATTTGGATTTAAGAGAAAGCGTTTTGATGAGACTGCGGGAGCTGACTCGGATTCCCTTACAACAAGTACTAGTACTACTACTACAGGCACAGCTATAACCCCACCACCTCCTTGCCCAGTGAAACTGTTGTGACCACTGAAGTTTCCTCAAGTGCTACTGCTTGTACTGAAAGCCAGGTTAAGGCCGGAGTTAGAAAATTTCAGGAATCCTGGAAAAGGGCGGAAGTGGCTTATGTGACACAGATAAATGTGCCATGTTCTGTACATGGTGTCGGAGTTATGATAAAGGCCAAAGCAAAGATAATTTCAGAACTGGATGCAGTACTTTTAGAGTACAATTATCTCAGCACATGAAGTGTCCATAGCACACAAAATGCTGAGATGGCATACATTGCAAATAAAACAAAAGTTGGAGAAAGACCAATAGAGAAATCCATACAATTTATGGAACAAAAAGAAATGGATCAAATATGTAAATTTTTCTGTACTGCATATTACGTTACTAGGACCGAAAGCCTCTCAGGGCTTTTCCTGGGTTGACAGATTTACAAAGAAGAAATCATGGGGGTGATGCTATGAGTCACAGTTACAGCAGTGACAAGCAATGCCGTGTCTTCATTCACTATATTGCCCAAGATATTCAAAGCACTACTGCTAGTCTACTACAAGACAATGACTTATTTTCTTTTCTTGTTGATTCCTGCACAGATAAAAGTGTGACTGAGGAGGAGGGCATTTATGTATGTGTTTTTGAAAATGGCCTACCTGTAACACGATTTCTTGCATTGAAACCAGTCAGTGTCCCCAATTCAGAAAGCATTTTAAATGCTGTGATTAATGCTTTAGAGGGTGAAGGTGGTTTAAAGGATGGTGGTTGAAAACATAAGCTGATAAGTGCGGCATCTGATGGTGCTGCTGTAATGTTGGAGCACTTCAGGTGTCATCCGTCGAATAAAGCAAGATTTCCAGTGCCCACACCTCATTGACATACACTGCTGCACATCGTTTAGAGCTTGCTGTAAAGGATTCATTCAGAAGCCGGTCCCTTTTACAAGTCATTAGAACAACTTCTGCTGAACATTTACTCGTTTTACCACAGGTCACCAAAAAGTTGGAAGGCCTACAAGGAAACAGGATCCCTTTAAATATTAATGTGGTCAAACCAGTTAACACTGGTGGCACTAGGTGGCTTGCACACAGAGAAAGGGCCATTTCTGCCCTTGAAAGGAACTGGGCTGCATTAGTGCCTCACCTGGAACATGTGTCACTGACAAGCAAGCAGGATCATGGCCAAAAGCACTAGGGATACCTAAAGTGCTTAAGACTTTAAAATGTGTTATATACATGAACTTTGTTATAGTGTTTTGGTTACTTATCTCCTCTTAGTCTGTGCTTTCAGCAAGAGGATGCCACTGTTGAAAAGTTCACAGCAGAGTAGAAAGCACAACTATAAAAAACTAAATGGTCTCAAATCAAGAAACTCTTCACCATGTAACACTTACATCTGTAAATGAGAACCTAACTCAGTACAACAGTGTTGACTTAACTAATGAAACTAGCAGGCACAGATCAGGTTCTCCTTCAGACATTGTAAAGCCACAATTTCAGAGATCAAAAATTCTTCAGAAAATGTCACAGCACATTGAATCTACGTTTCAGTCCTTCATGACCAATAAAGTGCTACTAGCTGCAAGAGCTTTAAATTTTCAGTCCTGGCCAACATCCACAGAGGCACTTGAAACATATGGAGATCAAGCAATTCAAACAACTGTTGATCACTATAAAGTGGTCCTAGAGTCTCGTGGAGTTGATGTTACTTTGGTACTGCTGGAGTGGCTAGACTTAAAGCACATACTTCACTTGGTGTCTGTTGAAAGTTCTAAGTCTTTGAAATTGTGGCAGAAAGTGATTCTTTGGGATGTGCAGGATCAACAATTTGAAATGTGCTGGCCATTGTCAGAATCATTCTCCTGATTCCTGTTCACACTGCTGCTTCTGCAGAAAGAGGCTTCTCTCAGATGGGAAGAATAAAAAATGACTGGAGGGTTGGATTCGCCCAGACACCTACATGACCTAATGTCTATATCTCTGAATGGACCCCAGTTTAGCGACTATAACCCTCAAGGTGCCATATCGCTGTGGTGGAAAAATGGCAAAAGGCCCACTACCAAAGCTTATGACTCCAGAACACTGTCACTGCATGCTGCTTCTGCCAGCCCTAGTGGTGGTGATGAAAAGCAAAGTGCTTGGTCCAGTGAAGATGGCGTCTAGAATTATACAAACTAAAAGTGGCATGTAAATAGTTTGTTGGGCATGTACATTTCTTCTTACATGCCCAAGTGGCATACTTTTCTAATTTCATACCCTGGGCGCGCTATCCCTGCAGGTTCAAGTTTGGGTAGGAGGTTACCCTTGATGGTGTTCCACCAACTGGAAGAGTGCTCCTACTCACCAAGAAAGACCCCAGAACCATACCATCGAGCCTGACAGCAGGTCTGACATCTGGTTAGTTTACTCCAAGTGGTTGGCGCCAGGCCTGGCATCCGAGGGCTTTCCACATCGGACCGTCTGTGAGCAAATCACCTGGCATCTGGTCCTCGTTCTGGCGTCAGGCGCTTTGGCTGTAGCCTACGACTGGGTGACAAGCCCTGTGGTGCATGCGGCTTAGTGGAGCCATACATTAGATCGGTGGTAGTCAGGTCCTTTGGTGTAGTCCCATGCCACTCTAGCAGGGCTCACGTCAGATGTCTGGTCTGACTCCAGAGGATGAAGACAGGCGACACTGGAGGCTGTCGTTGGTCCAATGGAAAGGCCGACAGTTTGCGCGGAGGGCACTTCCTTGGCGTGCTCATGGCCCTGGCACCTGTCATGATCATCAGGAACCAGAGGCGAGGCCTTAACAACGGCTGGGCCTGCACGCCCGTCAAAACAGAAGTAACAGAGGCCAAGTCCCGGCCCTAGACTCTAGCATCTGTTTGTGGGTCTGATAGCCAGAGATAGTGAAGAGAGTGCCTGGGAAGGCCCTTGCCTGACCCTCCACCTGACGCCTGGGCAGAGGTGGAGGTTTGGCAGTTGAAAGCCTGGGATGACTAGTGACCCGGGGTGGGGGGGCAGAATCAGACCTCCAGCGGAGGCCTTAGCACTTTTATTTTATTTTTATTTTAGCTTTTGTTGACTGGGTAAGTGCACTAGACAAATCCTGCCTATTTTCAGGCACGACCCAGGGAAGGGGGAATACAGATGAATGCCAACTGACCTTGAACCAGATTAAGCTGTTGGTGGTATTTTTACTGAATGAGGGAAATTTAGCCAGGACACCAGGGAAATTCCCCTACTCTTTTCGATAAGTGCCATGGGATCTTTAACATCCACCTGAACTACCACCAATCCAGGCAGATGGGACCTCGGTTTAATGTCTCATCCGAAAGACGGCACCTCAGAAGTGCAGTACCCCTCTCATGCTGCACTACAGTGTCAGTACTGGGATATTAACCCAAGTGCCAGATGTGGGAACTGAACCCACAGCCCTCTGATCTCCCGGCCTCAGAGGCGAGTGTGCTACCTACTGAGCCACTGACACTACAGGCTTACTCTACACTTGTTTGGGGAATGAGACGAGTCTGACCTGGACTTGTCCTTGTCTGTCCTGTGATGCTTCCCTGAGTGCTTCTTTTGGGAGGCGTCATGGGTGGAGGGCGAAGAGGAGCTTGCCCAGAGCAAGACTTTTGCATCACGGCCACTTGTTTTCTAGCAGGTGGTAGCGAGGTGTCTTCAGATGGCGAATGTGGGTGCACTTGTTAAAGCTGAGGCAGTGCAGGCAGTCATTCGACCTGTGCTCTGGTCCCAGACACAGGAAGCAAGCCAAGTGGCAGTCTTTGGCCAGAATTTGTTTGCCTCATGCATACTTTGTCTTCGTGAGGTGTAGAAGTGGAAGACTCGGCAGACATAAAGAGGTGACTGATTAACTCTAGGAGTTGAACTGCGTGAAGCGTCAAGAAAAATGGCAGTCGGCGGTAGCAGGGGCGTCCGTGGAGCGAAATGCAGGGTCGATGGCGGGAAAAGAACTGAGGTGGTGCCAGGGACCTCCTCCTTTATACCGAGGAGGATGTCAGGGGCGGTCACCCATCTTAGACTGCTATCTAGAATTTTCCATGGGGTCCTAGTGCCAGGCAGAACAGTCCTAACAGTTATTACCTGCTGCAACTCCATCTCTAAGTGAGATCTGGGTTAGCCACAGTGGCAATACATGTGGGTGCAAATGATATTGGGTGTAGACTTGGCGATATCAAGCAGGACTTGAGAACATAGGTAAAGGTTAAAAACAAAAACAAACAGGGAGCAAGGTTATTTCAGAATTGTTTACAGGTGCGACCTGGAGCACAAAAATTAAGTGACTTGCTCAGGGTCACACAGTATGCAAGTGGGGGATGTGGATTCAAACCCAGGTCTCCAGGTTTGCAGCTCAGAGCCTTAAGCCACTCATAATACAGCCTCCTGCTCCTCCGTGTTATAATATGGGTTGGGAAAGCATTACAACCCAATTGGTGGAATCTGTCTGCGTGGCTGTGCATTATATTCCCTTTTAAATGCACAATTGTGCAGAGTGACTCTGGGAAACTGCCGCCACACTCGTTTCCTGCTTCAGAAAACAAAGCGAGCAGGGCAGCCACTAAATAAGTGGGAAGCAGGAGACCAGGGTGCCATGAACTCTGCATTCTTGTAATACTGTCTGTCCCCAAAGGAGACAATGTCCCCAAGCATGTCGTTGTCCCCAACCAGAGTGGCCCCCCAACGAGCCATGTAAAAATACTGAAGCTGGACACAGCCTGCATTGCAACAGGGCGAACAGCAAGACAGAGTGACAGCGAGTGGGAGGCGGGACCTTAAACTGCAGTTACAGCGAGCAGGTGAGCTGTAATCAACGAAATGCTTCATAGTGTGTCTCAATGAATGTGCTGTTGCTGGGTCATGCGGCATCCCTCCTGGCCCTTCCCGAGACACAGCCAGCATGGGTTGCTATAGTGCGTGTGAGAGACAGGATCATGCCATGAGCACAGACTTGCTTTCTGTCAGTTGGTCTCAGCCTCAGATTGCCAGCTGTCCGTCTGCTGCCATGCGATGAAGCAGCTGTGCCCAGGAGGACAGCTCAAGGACTTGGGGGGTGAAGGAGGAAGACTTGAAGAAGGTTGCGGACCCACGGTAACACAGAGGATGAGACGTGAGACAGAGAGAGGGCAAGTGCGCAGTCCCGAGAGAGAGAGAGACAGACAGAGAGAGACAGCGCCGCAGGCGCAAGTGGCAGCGTACAGAGAGAGAGAAACACAGACAGACAGACACACACAGGTCACATTGTCATAAGCCAGTTCACTGGTGGTCAGCTTCAACACCATACTGTTGTGTGTGTGTGTGCGTGTGTGTGTGTGTGTGTGCGTGCCTACAGCGTGTCTCTAGTCATTCTGCTGTCGTCATCCGCTATCTTGTGTGTTGTCCGGAGAGGAAAAAAAAAAAAAGTGCCACAGTCCCTGGCTGTAGCCCAGCCATGGAAATATCAGCCACAAATCTCTGCGACAGAGAGAGAGAGAGAAAGTTCAGCACTGTGACTGCAAACTCCTGACAGTAGTTTGGCAACACTGGCAGCCTGAGAGAGAGAGGAGGGAGAAGGCGATAGGCGAGACTGAGTAACAGTGGCTACTACATTCATTTTGTTTGTGTAAGGTTCTTTTTCCTGTGTGTCAGTGATCATCCCTCTGTCTGTGTCTCTATGTCACTGAGTGCTCTGTTCACAGGATAGTTTTGTGTCCCTCCCTCCCATAAAACAGCATGGCACGGGTGTCCATAGGTACATTTCCAAATCGTGTGTGTGTGTGTGTATATATAAACACTACACACACACACACACACACACACATATATTTGTGCGAGTCCTACTGTACCCAACACAAACTTGTACTTATGCTCAGAGACAAGAGACACACATACAGCATGTGAGTTTAGGGAGGTGGGGGTTGGTAAACCAAATGCACTGGGCATGGTAGCACAGCATGTTATGACAAAAATGTGACAGATCGGGTCAGTAGTGGATCTGTCATATTTTTATTTGCAGAAGTACAAGGTTCTGTGTTTTTTTTTTTCCTTAGGGACTATTTTGCAAGGTGGCAGGATACAGTAACTTTTTTGGTCTTTAATGAACAGAAAAAGCGTTCTGTGTGTTTTCACATAACCCATATTATAAGTGCAATAACCCACTACTTGGTATGGGGTTATGGGGATGTAATGCATGGGTGGGTGCTGTGAGGAGACACTGCCTGTGGCCTCATGCCTCACAATGCACCCAGACGTGCATTAAATCCCCATACCCTGTCGTGGGTTACTGTTTACTTACCTGTCCCTAGAACAGGAGCTGGAAGATTAAGAGCAATGAGGAAAATGAGCTGGCTACAAACCTGGGACAAAAAGAGACGGTTTCATTGTTGCCAAACATTGGTATGAGTTCTACAACAGAGAATTGCACAGAAGGGACAGATTTCATCTAAATAGGTATGGGGCCAGACTGTTAAGACTTTCTGAACAAATATATAGATGGGAGTTTAAACTGAATGGTGAGGGGAATGGGGAAGGGTGCACAGAAACACAAGATAACCATAAAATCACGCTGAGACAGCAAAAAGGACTTTTCGGTCAATAAGATAAAAGGATAAAGAATGAGACTGTCCACCGATTAATACAAGAAGTCTTAGTAATAAGCTTGGTAAGCTAGAATTTATACTACAGAAGAAGAATCCAGATGTAGTAGGTATAACAGAAACATGGTGGTCGGAGAATGACACATGGTCCAAGGAAATAGATGGATACAAGTTATTTAGAAGGGATAGAAGAGGACAGAAAGGGGGAGGAGTAGCTGTATACGACGACAATTATGGGCAGAGGGAATTAATCAAGTAGCGCAGGATGACACAGTCAATCTGGCTAAAATTAGGGAAGAACTGTTCAGGTTATATTATATTGGAGTAAATTACAGACCACTGAATCAAATAGCTAGTGCAGACAATGTGTTAGTTGATATAACTGGGGAACTTATGGGAAGGAATAACACTGTGTTAATGAGAGACAAACATCCCTGGTGGACAGCACAAGGGAGTAGTAGCCAAAGTAGATATTTGGCAAATGGTTTAACACCTAAACCTAGAATAATATGAACAGCAACCAACAAGGGATAATACTACCTTGGAAGTGGTACTAAGCGACCTAAGGGGCTATTTGTATAATTGCAATCTTGGGAACCACCAGGTGATAGCGACCATTCAATGGTATCATTTAACATAAGATGGGAAAAGATAAGCAATATGGGACTATCAAAAAGAAAATGCTACAACAGGGCAGTATGCAGCCATGATGAAGAAATCAGAAAAATGGCACTGGAGGGAGGGAAAGGAAAGATGTAAATGGTATCTGGATGATCATTACAAACAGGGCTAGAAATATTTTTTTTTTTTTTATGGATGGCTGTCCCAAGGGACAGGTGCAATATTTATTTTGACTGTCTTATTGAATTTGTACCTGGCTCCTGGGTCCTTGTGCCCGCTAATGCTTTTCACTTAGAGCCTGTCACAGGGGCAGAGAAATAAAACAGGCTGTCCCTGAGGAAAACTGGGTGGCTGAGACAGGTGGTTATTTCGACCCCTGATTACAAATAAAATAAAAATCACCTGAAGAGGTTTGTACCGGTTGTAGCAAAATACAACAGGAAAGGGAGAATACTAGTATGGTTAACAAAAGGACTGGCAGCACAAATAAATAGAAGAGGAAACTATTCCAAAGGGCAAAAACAACAAATGACCCGAGACTACAGGAGCAATACAAGAAAACCGCTAGGATCTGTAAAAAGAGGTCAGAAATGCTAACAGAAGAAGGAACTGGATACAGCAGAGACATCTAAAAATAACACTTAAAGATCACCGTCAGCTTTGGGGGCTTATTTTGAAAATAACAGACTGAAGGGCTGTGCAGCAAGGAGTACTTATGTCAAATGCAAAATTACCAGCATGGGCACACAGAAAAGTTGCATCTTTACTATTTTTTTAAAAATTCAGTTTCCGGTCCGCCCAAAATTTCAGCTCCGCATGTCCACGAGCTAAAACAGCATGGAGCCAAGGAAACTCGTTTATGAACGAGTGACTTATTTTAGGTGCAATATGAAGTAAATTTTCTGCAAGTGTTTAATACACTGGGTAGACCAAACTTAGTCCCACTTGCAAACAAGGGCTGTAACCTACTTTATTTTGACTGCAAAAATTGAAGCCGAAATTCTGGGCATGCACAGTACCAGAACTTTACAAGACTACATCCACCCTAGATACCTAAAGGACACTTCTATCCAATGCTCCAGATAATGTTGGCAGGTAGAGTAATTTACTCACCAGTTTTAAAATATAAAAAGTAAAACAAAATGGGGATGCATACAAGTGCTGTAAATTTGGAAAAAATGCTCCTTTTGAATCACCAGTTATGTTAGAAGCACTATTCTGTGGTGTGTGAGCATTTACAAATGTTGGGAGAGTACTACTACTCATTAAACCATTTTCTGAAGAGTATTTCCTAAAATGAGGCAAGTAAAATAGGTCTGTGCTCACCTTATCTGGATCCCTGCTTCTATCAAAATAACAGTTGTTTGCTTTCTATCACGGGGTGGGGTGCTGCGTCTCCAAACATTTCAGGCCTGGGCCCCAGACTATATATTTGAAGACAAACCCTCTGATCGTGCTTTCCACCATCATTAGAAACTCCCATGAGCCTTTATTATGTGTTGGTGACATGGCGGCAAGACTGAAAAACCCTAAACTCTTTTTTTTTTTTATATAACCCTTTTCTTTTGGGTTTTAGGGCAAAACTTTATACAGAGCTGACAACTGATGACAGTGATCTGGACCCCGGCACCTTAAACAGAGCTTGTGGCATTCTGCCTTTGACAGGAGCTGGAAGCAATTTTTACAATTTTTAAAGCCTGTTGGGTCCTGTCTTTTTCTTGTGCCTATCACGATAATTTATTGAATAATTAAAAAATAAATAATATCGGTCATCCCAAACACTGAAGACCTCAGAAACTGCTGTGGTTCCCAAAAAAGAACAAATCACATTTGTCACAGAATCTGAGGTAAAAAAGATTGGTTCTGAGGGAAAATAAGAGACTTCCATTTCCTACTACAGTGCTCCCTCATTACATGAGCAAAGCTGGGTCCAAGCCCAACTGTTCATTACATCAAGGTGCATAAAGAAACAAAGCTGTTTGTGAAAAAGCAGTTCAATAACAAATGTCAACATCACAATTGTTAAAGAGCAGCTGACACCTGCAGGAGAACTTTAACAAAACATCATAACATTTAGACACTGTTTGGCCTGTATTTCACATTAGTTCTACATTTCTCTTCCCCATCATTATACTGTGGTCATTTGCAGGAAAATAGGATCTTTGCTTCTGAAGAGTTCATCTATTCCTTTTGCTCTCTCCTACCAGGTCCATAAAAGCACTACTTGTGACATCACAGTTACTCCCAAGCGAACAGATTCTGATGATACTACAAAAACAGGATTATGACTTGAACTAGGAAAGCTAGAGAGAGAGAGAGAGAGACAGATGAACTCTAAGAGATAAGGATCATATGCTCGTGCAAATTTCCTCATCAACAAATAGAGAACTCTATAGAATATATAAGGCATGCAAGTGGAATTGTACCCAAATATTATGTTTTTAAAGTTTTATTCGGTGTCTTTAAAAGCTACTGATGCCTCAAGAAACCTTTATAAAACATAATAATTAGATACAATTCTGCTTGCATTCCATTTATATTTTATATATTTCTCCGTCCCATAATTTATTACTAAGGAAATGTGTATGAATGTATGACTGTTTTCCTTTAGAGTTTATTCTGAGTTTATCTGCCTCTGTAGTATACTCCCAACTCCAAGTCATAATCCTCTGTTGTGACATCAGTGTTGCCATGGGATCAGCTGTGAGGGTCACGTAGTGCTCTATGAGTTCAGGTAAGCAGAAAGCAGGAACAGATGAACTCTTCAGGAGCAGAAATGTTTGCATACAAATGACCTCAGTAATAAATAATGAGGAGGAGAATACAGAACTAATGGGAAATGCAAGCTGGACTGTATCCGAATATTATGTTTTGTTAAAGTTCACCTGAACGTGTCACCACTTTAAAAACAAGTCCTTACTTTACTACTAAATAATTAAAAGCAAGCGATAAGAGTACTTTCTAGAACAGTCTCTGCCATTTATGTCAGTAATTTTTGTCCGCCTCATTGTAGTTTTTGTACCTAGATTGCATGTGTGTGATATGAATTGGCGTACCTGAATGAGTTTGATGGGGTCAGCAGATTGGTGCTCAAGCCATTCTAAGACTTTCTCAAGCCCTGTTACTGCCTCTGTGTTTGCTGGTCTTACATGTGCCTCAGTCTTC
Organism: Neoceratodus forsteri; assembly: GCA_016271365.2. NCBI lineage: Eukaryota > Metazoa > Chordata > Ceratodontiformes > Ceratodontidae > Neoceratodus > Neoceratodus forsteri. Next base: position 756,095,696 of record CM057455.1, on the reverse strand, counting down.
TCACTTTCCTCATCCTTCGCGAGTCAGACTCCATTGCTCAAGACACCTGTCAAGAACGCACTATTTCTGCAGACAGCTGTTCAGTCAGTGTGGTGTCGTCAGCGGCTATCGATCATTAACTGTTCCAAAGCTTATTGTTGCCGTGTTTAGCTTTGTCTATATGGCAGCAATCTCCCTGGTGTCATCAGGTTCTTCTTCCAGTTCCCATCCCTGCTGCAGCATCCTTCCAAATACCTGCCCCAGCACGGAGACTCAACAATATGAAACAGTAGCAGCGGATACTTTTGCCCACGCCTCCCTAGACAGAGCACATTCCTCCCCCAATCTTGCTTTTGTCCCCAGAAGTCCAGCAGGTGACTATGGCCCTCAGGGGCTCGGAACTCCTTTGCAGTTCCGCTTCATCAGTTCTCTCCTCACGGATCCCAAAGGCAGGACCAGAGGGGAGGGCTGTCCCCGAGCGCCAGATCTGGGGTCACCCGAGCCAGGCGCAGCACCACACCATTAAAGAAGCCTGCCAGATCATTTTCCTCCCTTACATCCCCTCCCTTGTGGCGTAAAAGTGCGTGTGTGGGCATGTGCACACTACATTTCCACACTCCTGTGTCTCCGACTTAGGCACTGCCTCTGGCCTCCACCAGGGGCAGCCAAGGACAGGACAATCCTCCCTGGAAAAAGGAGGCAGTCCATCGGACCGATCCTCTCTCTCCCCTGCCGACCCCCAGCAACCTGAGGTCACTCTCGAGAGGTGTGGCGTCCAGTGCCTCAACTCTCAGCACCATCAGGCCGGCAGGATCGCATCTTTAAGTGCAAGTTTTTCAGAAAGTCTGCCACACTACCCTTGGCTGCCTTTTAGATCAGATCAGACAGGAGACGCTTCCTGTAATGTTCTTTAAAAGTGGCGCTAATGCCAGAGTCAAGATGCTGGATCAATCATGGAGGTAGTGTGCTTGGGGAGAAAGTGCTTGGATGTGGCCATCCATGGAATTCAAAGTACGCTCTCAGGTGAGTGGGAGGTGCAGTGATCTATTTATTTAGTTTTTTTTAACCGGGTTAGGTGCACTAGCCAAAGTTGACTATTTTAAGGCATGACCGGAGAATACATAATAATGAGATGACATTATACAATACATAGTATATAGTACAGGTACATAGATATATAGTACAGGTAGGTTAGAATACAGATCAAGTCAGACAGTACTAGAAATAATACATATAGCCATGCAGAGATGGCAAAGTGACATTAGTACATGCAAATAACTGAAAGTGGGCTAAGTGGCAGCTATAAAGACATTTTATAGCAAAGCTTGTTTAGAAGTGCAGCAGCATCTTGGGCAAATAGGGTGGTTAGCTGTGAGGCATTAAGTGGGATCAAAGCATGTGCAGGGGCCGGGACAGGTGGTGATATAGTTCTTTTTGAAGACTGGGTGGGAGTTAGCCTGCCTCAGGGCAGGAGGAGGAGTTCCATGTGGCGGGGCGGTGCAGTGAAATGCTCTAGAGCCTTGTAAGTAAGACATCTGGGTATGGTGAGTAGAAATTTGTTTGCCGAGCGTAGTCCATGGGCAGGTGTCTGTGGTACAAGTAGAGCTGCAAGGGAGGTGGGGGTTTGGTTACGGATTAGAGAGTCTGTGAGGGTCCCTAGGGAATATAGTCGATAGGGAGTTGGGGAGAGCCAGCCTAGGTCACTATACAGTCTGCAGTGGTGCTTGAGGTGATGGGAAGAAGAGGCATACCGACATATGTTGTTACATGTGACATCCCATTTATGGAGAGCAGTCTTATGGGCATTAGCAAAAGTGGAGACACCATATGTCAGCACTGGAAGCAGAATACCCTTGGCAATTGCCAATTTGGCAGATGGTGTTAGCAGGTGACAAGTCTTTATAGGTGATTCCAAGTTTGGCATTTGTTGCTTTACAGGTTGACTGGATGTGCAGACTGAAATCAAGGGATTTATCAAGGAGGACTCCCAGGTATTTGAAGGATGTGACACAGTCAATGAACCCCAGTCATGGACCAGGAGGGGTTCCTTACAATCCCTGAGTTTGGGGGCAGTGCCAAATAGCATGGCTTGAGTCTTTTTTGTGTTGAGGATGAGCTTATTAGCATTTAGCCATGTTTGCACATTCCTGAAATCCGAGAAGAGGTTTTTGTTAATGACATTAACTTTGTCAGTGCTGTAGTAGAGGACAAGATCATCAGTGTATAAGATAACTGAGCAGGAGAGTATGGCATAAATCTATGTTGTTGATGTATAGCGAGAAGAGAAGGGGTCCCAGGATGGAGCCCTGGGGTACTCCGATGTCAGTGCTGGTCACATCCGAGAGAGCAGAGTTGAATTTAACAAGTTGTAATCTGTTTGATAGGTAGTTGTTAAACCAGTCAACTACTGAGGATGAGAAGTTAAGTCTATGCAGGGGATGATCAACAAGATCGAAAACTTTGGTAAGATCGATAAATACTGCTCCAGTGAGTAGGCCTTTGTCCATGTTGCAGAGTACATCAGTGGAGAATTTGAGAAGATCTAACAGCAACAGTGCTTCAAACTGTAGTCTGTTAGCACGGATATGAGCAGAAACAGAAGGGACAAAGCTAAAATCAAAGCACCTTTTAAAAATTTCTGAGGTCATCCATATATTAACCACTGCAGCACCACTGGCAGACTACAGGTAATATAAATCACCTGACAATCTGCTGGGACTTTACACTGTACTATCCTGTAAACAGCCGACTAATAAGCTCACTAAGTACTTAACAATCTGACCAGCAGATCAGATGAAAAAAAAAAAAAAGAGTGGTCAGCGGGACAGGACATTTTAAGACAGGAGCCAAGACGAACATTTATTATAAAACGAGACTTTGTTATAACCACATTAGTTACAGCAAGGCAACACTGTAAAAAGGAACCACGTGAAATATAAACCACTTATGATTAAAAAATATTTAATTTAGCGGTCCATTCCTTCTGACTGGGAACTACATTAAAGAAATTAATCTGCTAGATTAAAACCTTAGAAATGCTTTTTTAAATTAAAACTTTGGTAAGAAAAAAAAAAATGCGTTCCCTAAAGACAGGAACCGCGTGCTACACTATAACCTTCGCTGGCTCCTGGTAACAGGTCGGGAACCTAACACACCACAAATATGTACATAATTAAACTATTTACCTTACCAAATGCAGAAATAGAAAAATAGTTATTGACGAAAACTTACAAATTTAAAATAACATTTGGAGATCAGAAATACAGGAGCAGACTTTGAGGCACTGCTTCCATCAGGCAGAGAAACAAAATTGAACATTAGTGGCTAGAGTAGAACATGACCACATAAATCAGGGGGCGAAATTAAGTTTTGCAGCCACTAACCAGCAGGGCTAATGACTAGGAAGATGCATCAGTCTCTCAAATTTTTCCACTGGCTCAGCTGGTGTACTTAATGAAATGTTACCTTCTCCAGTACAAGCCAACAGGGCTAGATAAAAAAAAATGTTACTAGCCCGATACAAAATCCACCAGCATTTGACTAGTGGGCCAGTGCCAATTTCATCCCCAGACAATGCAGAGTTTGAACCACAGTTTTAAATTTCATTATCTGCAAATGGCTCCATCTCCAAGGCATCTATCTCTGCAGAGAGATGCTTGTGTGAAAACATCAGTGTGGGATTCCTGGAGTTGCTGGGATTATAAAGACGGGTTAGGCAATTCTGCCCATTTTCAGCTTCGTTTCACGGGGAACAGAATGGGGGAAATTTTGCAAGGACACCGGGGAAATTCCCCTACTCTTGCTGCACATTGCTCAGTCACGCTGCAGGGGAGTCGAATGGAGGTTAGTGTGCCTCTGACTATGGACGGTGTGGGTTGTCTTGAGGAGAGCTCCTGTCTGGAGCAAGACTGTCAGGCTGACTCGGTGGAGATTTCGAATTTAGAGTCTGAGATTGTCACAAATGCAGAGTTTTCTCTGTTGTGGACTCCTGTTCGGTCGATAGACCCAGATGAAGAAACCTTAACGTGACTTGGACATTCGAAAACAACAATTGCTGGATTTGATTTGGCTGCTGAATGGGATTTTTTGGCCAGGAAATTAACTTTGGATGAAAGGAAAAGGAAACGATCTGGGCAAAGCCCTTTACCTGGGAGTGGTAGACGTTTGCCCTTGGAAGTTGCTGCTGATTCTTTGGACCCTGTCTTGCATTCTTCGGCGGATCACGCTCTGGTTGATGACGTCATCACTCAGACACCAGGTTCTGTTGCAGACTGGACCCCAGGGCTGGCTCTACAGAATGCCGGTTGGATTCGTGATGGGGATCGTTGGGTTCCTGACCTGGTTGTTCCGTTGCCGGGTTCTCCAACTTTGTTGCCTACTCCGGTTTCGGCTGTTTTCTCTGAGTCCATGGCGCGACAGCAGGGGACTCAATTGCCTGCTGCACGATTTCCGCTCAAGACGGTGTCTCCAGCTTCGGTGTGTGGTACAGACAACCACTGTTTAGTTAGCCAGCAGACCTTTAATGCTCCAATGGTAGCTGTTTCTTCTGATGTCACCCCTGCTGTGGACGGTAAGGTGCCTATCTCTTCTTTGGGAGGTGATGGTGCGGATGTTGGGACTCAAGCTGTAACGAGGACCAGCCAAAACATTTGCAGGACTGTTTCACAAGCCTGCTGAAGCGGGCGTTTTTGGTCGGTTAAAGTATATTGGGACTGCTCCTGTTATCCCTGATAGGATATGGGTGGGTAAAACATTGATTAAGGACTCTTTGGGCTTTGCACCCTCGGAGGTGTATGCTTTTATTCATGCACTGGGTGATCGGATTTATGATCTTAGTTTCTGCTCTATGTACTTACTGGACAAATTTTGGAAATTGTATTACTCTGTTAAGGAATTTGGGGCATGGCAAGATTTTATAGCCATCCCAGTAACAAAACCGACCTTTAAACAGGTTACTATTTTGTTTCAGAATGAGGGTTTGTATAAATGATATTTCATTTTGGCTGGGGAAAAAATGTACTGTTATGGAGAAACCTAAACCCATTATTGATGAAAATGGGTTTTGGAATGGGGGATGGTTGTTTCGGGTACAGTTGAACCAATCTGAAGTTGGGATTTCCCATTTGCCTAGCTCCTTTTTTTTGGGTAGAGATCGGGGGGTCCTGTTTTATGCTGGTCAACCCAAGAGTTGTTATAAATGTGGGGCCCTCGATCATCTTAATGTAGATTGTGATCAGATCCAGTGTTTTCACTGTGGGATGCTTGGGCATACTGCCCGCCCCTTCTGTAATCTGTGCGGGGAAGAAGAACATTCCTTTCATGAGTGCCCTTGGGCAGCACATAATTTGGAAGGGGAATCAGACCAAGATTATTATCTGGATAAGGCTAAACAATGCTTTTCTGTACCTCTACAGCCTAATGAAGGATTGGTTTCTGGTCGAGGTAGAGGTCGAGGTCGTGCATCACGGCCTGTACCTCGGGGGTGGTGGTTTAGTTCCCCCTTTCCCTATTCAGATTTGGGTGTTTTGGGATTCCTCTTCCCTTTCCCATATGTCTCAAGGCCCATCACGCCCAAGTTGGTGGACCTTGTCAATCCACCAGTTACTCCATAAGGCTCCCTGTCCGGACTGTGTCCTTAGCTAATTTTAAGGAGCAGCAACATCCAGCCCATTTAGGTTTACCTTCCCAGAGTCCTTCTGAGGCCACTGCAGTTACTGTTGCGGTTCCCCCTGGCTCGATTACTGAACCCGGACCAGATATTTGACTACGAGAAAAAGAATTTGTATTTCCTTTACAGTCTCACAATCAGCCTCGGACTGAGGAAATGGCTCCTCTTTCTCCTTTGCCCCTGTCAAATCAATTTTCAGCTTTTTCTTGGAGTGAGCAGGTGGATTCGGATCTACCAATGTCAGGTATTGATCCTGACCCGTTTCCACCTCTTGCTTCCAGTACTGCTCCATCTAAGAAACACCAGTCTAAAACCCAAATGAAACGAGTTACCCGTTCTAGTGGTAAACTAGTAGATGTTCCTCCCTGATGGGTTGGGTTTACATATTGCCAGTTTAAATGTCAATAGTGTGCTATCTGGAAAGAAACGCCTTATTACCTTCAGTATTCTTTCTCAGCTACCTTTTGACGTTTTTTTTCTCCAGGATACGAGGATTCACTCGTCACTGGACACTGACCAGATTACAAGAGATTGGAAGGACGGTTTGTCCTTTTGGTCGGCGGGATTATACCCTTGTAGCGGGGTGGGGTTTTGTTCTAAAACTCATGTCTCTTGTTTTCGTTTGGTGGATATTGAACCTGGCCGTGCTTTTTTGTTGGACGTTGTTATTAATACAGTGTCGTGCAGACTGATTAATATTTATGGTCCTCAATTTAAAGCCCAGAAGTTTCTTTATTGAAAAAATCCAACCCTTTTTATATACTAATAGGCTTGTTTTTTTTGCTGGGGATTTTAATATTAATGTCCTGAAGGATGGGCCTCAACAAAGTGTATTGTGATAGGGCATTCCTGCGGGACTTAATATCTCATACTGGGCTGAAGCAGGTATCTGTCAGGTCTTCACAGTCGTTGAAACCTACTTATTATAGGGGTAGGTTAGCTTCCTGTATTGACATGATTTTTCTTACTAAATCTATCGTGTGGGAATTTGGTTTCCATCCCCATTGAATCCTCTGACCATGTTTTGCTTGGAGTCTGTATGGACTCTCCTTCTAGTAGGATTGCTGGCCCAGGATACTGGAAATTGAATTCCACTCTTTTACAGAATCCTCTGGTTTTGTCTTCCTTAACCGAGATTCTCAATAATAAATTATCTATAAAGTTTTTTATGAAAATCTGGGTTTATGGTGGGAAGACCTAAAGATCTGTTTAGGTGATTTTTTTCTGGCAGTGGGAAAAGATCAACAACTGTCTAAATATTCTAGTTATCTCTGATTAAGGCAACATTTAGGAATTTTACTTACAAAACATCATTTGGGAAGGGAGGATGTAGCTTTAGATATTCAAGAAGTTCGTGTTCAGATGGAGTTATTTCAATATAATAGGATGTTGTCTTTACAACATGAACAGAGATTTGGTACCCACAGGAAATTGGACCAAGGTAACCTCTTTTCAATTGCCATAAATGAGCGGAGAAGAAAGTGTTCCAAAATTTAATTTCGACAAGGAATTTTGGTTTCGGATAATAAAGGTATTATGTCTACCCTAGAAGAGTACATTAACCTTGTGTTTGGACTCCAGTTCTGATGAAGGTTTTAGTACTTAAATTTTGAACTCTGCTGCTTTACCGCACTTGAACTCCTTGTCACAGGATGAACTGCTCTTACCATTTACTTCTTTAGAGATGGAATCAGTTATTCTTTCCTTGAAGGGGGATACGGCTCCTGGATCGGATGGTTTGACTGCTGAACTTTACAAGATCCTCTGGCACCTTATTCCGACTGATTTTTTAGAGGTGTTTAATTTCATGTGGTCTGATTTCTATTTACCTTCTTCTATGACTTAATTTTTTTGTATAAATCAGGTGAACGGGCGGAGCTTACAAATTGGCGTCCTATTACTCTGCTTAATGTTGATTTTAAAATTTTTGCTAAATTGCTTGGTAATAGAATAATGTCTAGGACGGCTCAACTTATTTTTTCTACGCAGTTTTGCTCTGTGCCTGGCCGCCGTATTACTGAGGCCTTACTGTCACTTAGAGAAATCTTGGACAGTGGGACTTCCTTGATGGCATCGGTTGGCAATGGGTATATTGTTAGCTTGGATCAGGCTAAGGCCTTTGTCGGGGTTTCTCATGCTTTTCTGTGGAATTGTTTGGCTTCCTACGGTTTCCCGGATTTATTTATACAAAGGATAAAGCTATGTTATGCTCTAGCTTGTGTTATACCTTATGAGAATAGATGGATAAGGAAAAGCGATTTTGATACGAAAAGGAGTTAGAGAGGTTGTCCTTGAGCCCTATTCTATATGTCTTTACATTAGACCTTTATTACGTATTCTTAGAATTCCCAAACATTTATCCTCTGGTATGGGCATTTCATTTCCAATTAAAGTACTTGCTATATGCAGATGACATTTGTTTGTTGGTTAATGATGCACACTCTATACGTTTGGCTTGTGCTTTACTTCAGGAATTGGGTAGAATTTCTGGTGCCTTGACTGAATATGGCCAAATCGTGTTGTTTGAATGTTCGGGTTTATTGACCAAGAGGATTGTATTGGTGATATTCCCATCTCAAGGGTGCCTTGTCGCATTCTTGGTATTTATTTTGGTGGGGATGATATGGCACGTACCAACTGGTCACGAGTCTTGGACATGGGGCATTCCAAGGTTAAATTATGGAACCGGTGGAAATTATCTAAGAAACGACATATCTTTCTCCTAAAATCCTTTTTAATCCCTGAATTTTTGTTTGTTAGTTCGATATTTTTTTTACCGGCATGTTTGTTTACTTCATTGATGGATTGTTTTTTTTCTTGTGTCTGGGGTAGTAGATTAAATCCTATTAAAAGGGAAGTTTATATGCTTCTATTAAGTCTGGGGTTTAAACATGATTCATCCAGTGGTGGTTTTTTTTTTTACGATTTTTCTTTATGTGAATATTGTTCCTTTAGTTACGGGTTCTGGACATTTGTGGTGTAGGTGGGGTAGGGAAACCTTACATGGTGTGTTTTTGGAATGGTCAAACAATGCCTTTTTGCATAAAAACAAAAGATCTCCTCATCTCCCTTATAGATGGGATGGCGTCATTGATGCTATTAAGAAATGGGTGTCTCGGCTTGATGCAGTTGTTATGTCTAGAAAAGCAACTTATGGGCAAATTATTTCGCGTTACTTTACTGTACCTGCCTTTACAAATTTTTCTTTACTGGAACAAAAAACAGATTTCTGACTATATTTCAGATTCTAGACTTCTGGTTCATTTATGGGATACTGTTTGGTTGGGGTTGTATGGTAGGATAAATGTTAAAGGGAATCAGAAACATAAGGCCTTGTCGGAACGGTGCTGTCCCCGTGTTTCTTGTTCCATGAAAACTGAAACTATGGATCATTTATATTTACATTGTCCATATATTTTTAGACTTTTGGGACATTGTTAAAATCGGTGGAAAAAGGACTGGCTCTATTCCACCAGCACCAGGAGTTATTTTTGGGATAACTCCATCTTTACCAAGTGGGGTACATTATGGTACTTACCGTATTCTTTTTGCTCATGTTTTATACTAGATATGCATAGGTCGTTGCAGGTTCATTCTGCAACAGGTTATTACTCCATGGGAACTTTTTCAGATCATTAACACTGATTTAGGTAAATGGAAATTGGAGGAAAAATCGCGTTTTTCCTTTCTTCAATGGTCCGGCCTTTGGAAACACCTTGCCTTTGTAGGCCATTAACTGAGGATTAATTATTTCCGGGGGTGAATGGCAGGGGTTTGTTTTCCAATTTGGTTTGTTTTTTTCCCTTACTTTTGGGATTGTCACATGCATTTCCTTCTCTTTCTGTAACTGATTTTGTCCCTTTTATGATTTTGTATAAAGAAGTTCTGTTTTGTTTAGGTTTTATTGCATATTATGACAAGTTCCCCTACTCCTTTACTGGGGAGGGGGTTGTTTTACATTTTTTTTTTTCTATGTTTGGGGATATTGTATGACGTAATACTTATTTATGTTTTGTTTCTCTTTTACTTTATGATATTGTGTGATGTGATACTATATTGTATAAGATGTATTATGGTTTCAATAAAAAAATTCCCCTACTCTTTTCGAGAAGTACCATGGATCTTTAACATCCACCTGAACAATGACCAGAACAGGCAGACAGGACCATGGCTGAAGGTCTAATCCAAAAAAAAGAGTACCTCACGAGTACAGCACCTCCCTCATACTGCACTACAGTGTCAATATTGGGGTCCAACAGCTAGGACTGGATGAAAAGACTGAGCGAGTCTGGAAAGGGGGCGTGTCCTAAGACTTCTCTCAGGATATTTTATCCTGTTACAGCTAATGAAGAGAGGACAACTCATGCCATCTGCAGTACCTACAAAGCAGACACACAAAGAGCTTGGGATACCGTTTGTAAAAGAGGCATGATCTCAAGCCAAATTCCTTCTCTTACAGTAAAAGCAACACTGAGTGTAAAGTCGACCTCCAATCATGATTCACAGTCTGAAGCTGGTTCAGCTAGATTCCAGCGCCTCATTTTGTACAGTTAAGGTAATTGTTCTCAGAGTCCCAAAACACCCTGCAGAAGAGGCTGATTTTTTTCCTCACTAGGCAGCAAAACAAGTTAATAGTACCTCCCAGTACTGGTCACAAAACAAGACAAAATAAGCATGTTCACACAGCAATCTGATACCACAACAAAAGCTATTTGCTAATCGTGTGCAACTTTGAATAGCAGAAGTTACTAATCAACTGATTTTTTTGCACTGAATAAAAAGTTCCACATTGCAGTAATACTGTCCTGCAACTGTGGTAAAAATTACAGAATTGCAGAAACTGTTCTGGTAATCTGACACTTTCCCACACTACTGCACTGCATCTTTATATGATAAAAGTAACCATTTAAAGGAGAACAGTACTGGTGTAAAGCTCCCAACCCCCCGAAACAGGACTGCCGATTTAGCTTTTGGCAATAACAATAAAAATTAAGTGTTTGCTTACTCGCTCCAACACTTGTAAACTCTGCGGCCAGGTAATACAGCCAGGCGCTGCATGGTGCCATTTAGGTGTTGTGTGTGTGGGCGCCGCTGCACCACACCAGAATGGCACCATGCAGCGCACTATGTTGCCTGCTGGCAGGTTTATGAGTGTTGAGGCTGGTGCAAACACTTAATTTTTGTTTATTGCCAAAGCTACATCGGCAGTCCTGTTTAGGAAGGTGGGGAGCTTTACATAAGTCAGTTCTCCTTTAAAGAAATTGCTCCTCAAACTTGGCTGGTTGCTAATCAAAATAAGGTTGATTATAACATGGGTTGCATGAAGGTGAGCTGCCGATTGGTCAAACACCATCAGGTGACCATGGATTAAACTTCCTTTTTAATCCACAGTTAGGTGACCCAGACTACTACTAGCAAACCAAGTACTGTGATTATCCCAATAAAGGCATATGGGTCATTCTCTGATAAACCTGAGCTATTAGTGGGACACTGAGGTTTAAAACACAACAACAACAACAACAACAACAACAACAACAACAACATCAACATCAACATGAAGCAAATCACAATTTCCAGATAGATTTGTAGTACTCAGCTTAAATGTTGATTATGGGTTTGAATAAAGATAATGCCATTTTCTGATTTTTGTATATCGGATGCTGTAGTCCACCTGCCACTTCTGTGTTATGCGTGTGACATGTCCATGAACAGTCTCCTTCTCTGCTGTTATGAGCCTGTGATTCTACATTATTCACGTCTGTTTGTAAATCTTTTCTTTTAATGTAACATTTTGTCCACACTGAATACACATTTGTTGCTGTTAAAAGTTACTGCACTGTTGCATGGATCAAATATACAGGTTACTCACCTGTAACAGGAGTTCTAGGAATGGTATATGTTGTTCATCCACACTTTCTGGCAGGTATCCTTGCGCTTTAAATCTTGCGGAAGGTCTTCAAGCTGGCTCCTCCCACCCACCGGGTGGTAAAACTCGGCTCCGCCCCATGACACCAGATCTGGCCGCTGGAAGCTCAGGTTGTCTTGTCGAGCGGGAGGGTCAGGTGGGGCCGTGTGGATGAACAACATATACCATTCTAGAACTCCTGTTACAGGTGAGTAAACTGTATTTCTAGGACATGGATATGTTGTTCATCCACACTAACGAGACTCCTAGCAGTTCTCCGGGGAGGAGGCAAAGCGCACACCCCCTACTTAGGAAACAGAGACTGGAGAACCGAGGCCCCAAAACCAGCATCCCGGCCTGACTCAAGGTCGATGTGGTAGTGAGTTATAAAGGTATGTGCCGACTTCCAGGTAGCAGCCCTGCAGATATCCTGGATAGGGACGTCCCTGGAAGCAGCTACCGATGCTGCGGTATGGTGGGTAGAATGAGCTCTTATCCCTCTGGGAGGCTCCATGCCAGCCAACCTATAGCAGAGATCAATGCAGGATGACCCACCTGCTTGTAACGTCCGCTTGGCTGCAGGTCTGCCAGGTGCGGCTTCAACGTGGGTGACAAACAGTTGGCGAACCTCTCCAGCGAACTTCAACCCCGTCGCTCTTATAGTAAGCCTTCTAGGGTCAGAGTATGGAGCCTATATTCGGCCTCCAGGTGTGATTGGGGTAGAACACCGGCAGAGTCAACACCTGGTTAAGGTGAAACTCCGACACCACCTTCGGAAGGAATTTCGGGTGGGGGCACAGGACAACCTTGTCCCTGTGGAAGACCAGGTAAGGAGACTATGGAAAGCGCCTGGAGCTCTCCCATCCTTCTGGCTGACGTGATAGCCACCAAGAAGGCGGTCTTCCACGACAGGTGAGATTTGTCACCTGTGCACTGGTTCGAATAGCGCCCAGGAGCTTTGCCAATACCAGCAGTAGGTCCACGGAGGTGGAGGTTCACGCACGGAGGATATGGGATCAGGCCTTTGAAAAGTGCCAGACCACTTTCTCTCCACCACCTACTGCTTCCCGGCCACGCCCGGTAAGCAGAGATGGCTGCAAGGTGCACCTTAGGGTTGTCGACCTAAGCCCTTGCTGAGAAAGGGACCATAGGTAGTCCAAGATGCTTGCCCAGGAACAGGAGGGGCGGGTCCAGGCCCTTGTCCTGACACCAAATGGAGAATCTCTTCCATTTGAAGGCATAGCATTTTCTGAGTCGACTCCTTACGGAAAGCGTCAACTACACTGAGGACCTCGTCGGAAAGACCCAGGCCTGGAACTCCTAGCCGCTCAGGAACCAGGCCGTCAGGTGCAGAGATTGAAGGTCTGGATGGAACACCTTTCCTGATTGACTGATAACAGGTGCGGGCAAGCTGGAAGCTGCCTCGGGAGCCTGGAGCGAGGCTGAGGAGATCTGGATACCAGCACTGGGCGGGGCCAGTCTGGGGCTACCAGAATCACCTGCGCCTTGTCCCTCCTCGCCTTGAGAAGCACCTTGTGGATCAAGGGAAATGGGGGAAAGGCGTAGAAGAGGCCAGGGGTCCACAGCCTCGAGAAGGCATCCCCCTGCAGCAAACCCTGCTGAGGGGGGCAGGCATGAAACGGCCTCAGCTTCGCATTCTCCCTGGAGGCAAACAGGTCCACCTGAGGTGTGCCCCAGTGGGAGAACAGATCTTGTACTATCTCCGGCAAGAGAGACCACTCATGGGACACAGCCCCATCCGGCTTAGGGCATCGGCCAGAGTGTTGGAGGCTCCTGCCACATGGATGGCTAGGAGATCCGCCTCCAGGCTGCGCATGAGTGACCAAACGCGGAGAGCTTCCTTGCACAGAGGCATGGAGCGCATCCTGCCCAGGCGGTTTAGGTAGTACATGGTCGTGGTATTGTCCGTCTGGACCTGAACCACTTGACCCTGTAGAAACGGAGCAAAGGCGGTGAGGGCTAGACGAACCGCCCGAAGCTCCAGCAGGTTGATAAGGCATCGGGACTCCCGAAGGGACCAGAGGCCGTGCGCTCTGTGCTCCCCCAGATGGGCACCCCAACCCATCAGAGAGGCATCAGTCGATAGAGAGACCGTCGGCTCGGGGCGGACAAGCGGGATGCCCTCCTGAAAATGGGCTGGGCGGTCCACCACTGGGCGTTCCAATCCCTGGGTCACCGTCACTAGCTGGTGCAATGGATGGCAGCGCTGTGACCACTGGCTGACCAATCCCCACTGATGGGGACGCATGTGCCAGCAGGCCCAACGGACCACGCTGGTGCAGGCCGCCATGAGACCCAGGAGGCGCAGGAAGTCCTGGGCAGGGCATGATTGCCCAACCAGAAATGATTGGGCAAAGGAGGAAAGAACCTCGGCCCTGTCTGCCAGGAGCCGTGCTCTGGCTCGAAGAGAGTAGAGCTCTGCCCCGATGAAATGAATCACCTGCTTCGGTCCGAGTTCCGACTTGGCCTCGTTGATGAGAAGGCTGATCTGAGAGCAAACCTGGAGGGCCAGATCTCTGGACCACTCCACCTCCTGTCTGGAGGGGGATGCTATCAGCCAATCATCCAGGTAAGGGTACACCCAGATCCCTCGGCACCGCAGGAATGCTGTCACCACTGCCATGCATTTGGTGAAGACCCTGGGAGCAAGAGAAAGGCCGAAGGGCACGGCTCGGAACTCGTAGGGATCCCTCCGCTCAGCGAAGGAAACTCTGGTGAGAGAGAGCGGATAGGGACATGAAAGAACGCGTCCTGTAGGTCCAGAGAACAGAACCACATGCCTCGTTCCAGGGATGGTATTATCTGAGCCAGAGTGACCATCCTGAAGGTCCGAGACCGTAGGAACTTGTTTAGGTCGTGCAGGTCGAGAATGGGGCGCCAGCCCCCATCCGTTTTGGGACCAAGAAGTACCTGGACACAAACCCCGGGTCTGAGGGGGGGTCCACCACCTCTCTGATCACCTTCTTCTCGAGGAGCAGAGCGATGTCGGCTCGGTGAGCCGACAGCGAACTCTGGACCCAGGCCCAGGGCGGCGGCTCAGGGCGGGCCTGCTCGAACTCCAGAGGCAGGCCTTTCCTACCACTTCCAACACCCACGGTCTGTGGTGATAGCGGACCAGGCGGAAAGGAATGGCGGAGCCGCCCTCCACGGGAACCTGGGTGGAGTGACGAGGTTGGGGGCTACACCCTTAACCTCGCCACTGGGCAGGCTTGGAGGAGGGACCAGCTGAGGGACCTCCTGGGCCTTTGCCTCCTGCTTCCTGGAAGAGGAAGCCGCAGGCTTGGCTTTGGGATACCAAGCTGCGAGCCTGCTGGCCCTGATGCTACTGGGCAGGGACGTGCACGTGGCGCAGCCGAGAAAAAGGCTTGGGTTGCGGTCTGCTGCCCCTTGTCCCTCTGGGCGGAGGAGACCGAGTCCAGAGTGGCATTGGACTTTTCGATCCTCTGGAGGTGACCCTCCACTCCAGGGCTGAAGAGGTCGGTCCCAAGAAGGGACATCTGCCAACTTGCTGGGTATCCGCTGTGAAGGTGGATATCCTCAGCCATGCCCGATGGCGCATGGCCACCGCGGCTGCGACTGACCCGGCACACGAGTCGCCGATGTCCAGAGCAGTCTGAAGTTGCTGCTTGGCCACTGCCCTGCCCTGGTCCCGCACCTGCTTGACCGTGGTCTGCAGGTCAGCCGGGAGATGAGGGACTACCTCGTCCAGGGAGCCCAACAGGGCATGAGAGAAGTCTGCCATCAGCATGGCCGAGCTGGCCTGACGAAGGTCAAGGGATGACCCAGCGTAGACTTTGCGCCCGGCGTAGTCCAACTTCTTGGACTCCTTGTTGGGAGGCTTGTCCACGTCCCTGGCGCTTCCGGCACGCCGGAAGACGCTGTCGGTAACCAACCCCTCGGCTGAGGGGTGTTCCGAAAAACCGGACAGGGACCACGTACTTCCTCGCCATCCTGGCTGAAGGCGCAGGGCAGGAAGCAGGACACTGCCAGAGCTCCAAGGCCGGGCCGACAATGGCCTCGGCCACCGGAAAGGCCTCCGTGGGTGAATCCTCGGTCCAATATCTCCGTTAGGGATACTTGGCCCGCTTGGATCTGAGCTTGGCTGCATCCGGTGGACTCGAGATGAGCCTAAGCAAACCCATGAAAAGCGATGGGCTCTCGTCCAGCGACTGACCTCCGGAGGACTCAGGTCGACCTGCCTGGAGAACAGGGAGGAATCGTCGTCAGACTCGGACGAGTCCGCAAAGAGCTGCCTTGGGCCTGAGCCACCCTCCACCTGCTGAGGGCAGTCGGGAGTGAGGGTGACAGACAGCCTATGGAGCAGGCCCTGGCCCGACCGAGAATTCTTGGTCGGGGCCCCAAATTTCGGCTGTGGAGGCGGAGGTTCCACCAGAATCAGTGGGGCAGCCAGTTTCGGTCGAGCAACAGGCCGGGGCAGGCGCCTCGGCTAGGGCGAGGGGTTGCTTTGGCCGCTCCGGTGACAGCCACTTGATGGCCGGGGAAGGAGGCGACGTCGGCTTGCTTCCGGACAGAAGGGCTGTTGCCACATGGTCTCATTAAGCGTAGCAGCTTGCGTGAAGCCTCTCCTCGTCCGAGGAGGAAGGCGAGAGACGGCCGAGCGCCGCCACTTACTACGGTACCGAGACTGCCTATGTTGGCGGGATCGGCTGGACCCGTGAAATGTCCGAAACAGAGACGAGACCCTCGGCATTTCCGAGGAGGGTTCTGGGGCAGGGCAGGGGAGACCCGCTCTCCCCTCGGCTCGGCAGTTTCAACCGTGGACTCCGGAACCGGAGGCACAGGCAAGTCCACGGTAACCTCGATCTCCACCAGGGGAACTGGGGAGTGAGGGTTGTCGGCTTCACCGGTCGACAACCCGTCCGACGGGTCGAGACAAATCTCGACTGCATCGACGGGTGTCTCGGTCAACTGACCTGATCAGGACATCGTGAGGCCAGTGGCGGAAGCATCGACCGAACTCGAGGGTCGACTACCCAGGAAGGGGGACCTCTCCCGCTCCCAAGAGCGTTGACGAAGGGACTTACCTTTAGATTCCTTCTTCTTGGACCGAGAGGAAAGTCCTGATGGCCCCTCTCCCTTGGTGGAAAGGGACTGACAGAGCTCCTTAAAAGAAGCTGAATAGGAGGATCCCAAGGAGAGCAGGATAAAGGCCGAGGAAGACGAAGATGCGGCCTGCGCCGCCTCCTCCTCGAGGGCGATCGTTTGCTTGAGCTGTTCCGCCGAGCCAGCACTTTGGACACCGCCAGCGGGCCTCTTCGACTTCACCCGGCAGGTAACGCGTTCCTCGGGCGCCAAGTTGTAAACTGGTGGTAGCGGTCCTCCAGGACGTAGACCGAGAAGGAAGAGCACAGGTCGCAGGCCTGCAGGTCATGCTCAAGGCCTAAGCAGTAGACACACGTGGAGTGCGGATCCATCCGAGACATCTTCTGCCCGCATGGGCACCTCCGAAAACCAGGAGTCAATTTGTCCATCGCAGCCGCGAGGGAAATAATTGACCAAAGTCTTGAAAACCTTAAACTTTATTTTGGGCAAACCGAAGAATTAGGAACCAGTCTTGTACGCAGAGCATTAAGGAGGGAACCTGAGCTTCCAAGCGGTAAGGAAGATTTGGCGTCATGGGGCGGAGCCGAGAGTTTTACCACCCGAGTGGGTGGGAGGAGCCAGCTTGAAGACCTTCCGGCAAGATTTAAAGCGGCAAGAATACCTGCCAGAAAGTGTGGATGAACAACATATCGTGTCCCTAGAAACTTTTATTTCTTTATTTACTTGGTTTATTTCCGTGTGTGTACTTTATTAAAGCACACATTTTAAAAGTGATGTCACAGGTGTACACGTAAAAATTATTCACGTAGTGTGATAGATGTCACGTGTGACAGGGACACTGTTTAACAATCAAACTATACCGTATTGTTACAAAGATCAAACATAAAGAAATAAAGTAGTCACGGTTTATTTCTGTGTTGTACTTCATTAAAGCACAATTTTAAAAAAATTGATGTCATACACAGGCATACATGTAAAAATTATTCACACATGTGACAGATGAAACGTGACAGGGACATTGTTAAACTATAAATCATCATTTCATCTTCACTTTGAAAAAAGAAAATACTTGTAAATATCATACCACCACACTAAATTTCTGTTTTTAAAACAGTTAAGCTATATGCTGATTACATTGTTCTTTATGCTAGCGCAAAAAGCATTGAAGAAAAACAATCTACTCTCTCTTGACTTTCAGTTAATACAGGAGTGGCTAACTACTCACAAACTTGTACTAAATGAGTCCAAAATCCAAGCTATGCTCTTTGGATCAAATGTGAAACTCAAGTATGCACACCTTAAGTTTGAAGTCACCTCCTTAAATGGCTCACTTGTTGGGGTGGTAAATTCGTTTAGATATCTGGGCCTCACCCTTGATCCATCACCAAATTTCAACTTACACATCAACCAGACCTGCAAACTGGTAAACTCTAAACTCGGAACAGCCTACCGAACCAGCTATGTGCTCACTCCCTCAGCAAGGCTTGCCATTGCTCGTGGTATACTCCTTCCATCACTTACCTATGGTGCCACAACATATGCCTCTGCATGCAAATCAATCCTTCGGAAATGGGATGCCACTTATAACAATATCTGTCGCAATGAGTCTTCCTCACACGGACTGAAACACCACTGCTTCTTCTATTCAGACCTGGGATGGCTTCCTCCTAATGAACTAAGGCGTCATGCCTATGGCTCCATCATTGACAATATGGTCCGCCTACAAATACCAGAATCCCTAGCAGGACTTTTCCAAAATCTGACGCTGTGCTATGAACTGAGGTCTGCTGACCAGGCCCCCGTTTTCACCCGTAGGCAAAACACCACTAAAGGCACTAGTGCTTTCGCCTGCCATGCCCCCAAATACTGGAGCTCCCTTCCACTAGCACTGCGCCAATCACTATCTCATGCATCTTTTAGAAAAGGGTTGCGAAATTATCTCGATACTCCCCACAAGTGCTCCTGCTTCAAACCTCCATAGCTCTTTTCCTTCCCAGCCTCTTCGCTCCATGACACTTATTGATCTACCCTCCTATACACTATGCACTTCTTACCTAACTGTCCCTCCTCCCACCTTACTTCACACTCTCATCCCTCTTCTCTGGACTCTCATTTCCATCACTTACTAGTATCCTTCCCCTAGTTCTATATCCATTCTCTCATTAGCAGTAAAATGTTCAACTTGTTAATTTTCCGTATAGCAAATTGTGGTGTAGTTTTTGTTCTTTGTACTGCTCCTGTGTTATTTTGTTTACTTTCCGCCTTGCACTGGTATTGCAGCCTCCTTGTTCCATGGAAACATTTGCAAATTGCTCTGTATACTATAGTCAACCATTTTCTGTACTTTTATTGAAACGTTTTCCTGTATTGTTGTACTGTACCCTCCCAGGTCGTGCCTGAAAATAGTCATTGTTACGGCTAGTGCACCTACCCAGTAAACAAAAACTAGATTAAAAAAATAAATAAATAAAAAGTGGTGTTTATTTTCCTGTAAGGTTGCTCAAACTTAAGTAAAACTGCACTGAAAAACGGTCCCCATAGACGTGTGTGGGCCGTGCTCCCGTGCTGTCCCTACTTAGACATCAGAAAGCGTCTGAGTGTGGGGACAGGTCCAGCAGACTGGGAAGTGGAAGGGATTTGCTGGCTGTGGGTTCGGCTGCAGTCTGATCCTTCCCTTGCTAAAGGATACAGTTAAAATGATAGTTTGGGCGGCAGCTGTACTGAGCCATCTGAACTAAAGCTCACTTCAAGGTATACTGTAAATCTCACTAGGTTTATTGTAGTCGCATGTTTATCTTAAATCACATTGTACCACTTTTTTTTTTTTTTATAAAGCAGGGGTGGGGTGGAAGGTTAGCCATTTCTCAGTACTACCAAAAAAATGAAAAGGGCGATGTCAATAACTGTGACAATGCTTAGGAATAGTTAAGACTCCACCTGTTCATTATGGCTGGAGAAGTGCATCAATTTTATGTGACTCTAGGCAGACACTTAAAACAGCTTCAAATAACCTCTTAATACATAGAATGTAATTTTAATAAAACACAAACATAAATCCATTGTGGTGGTGTGGTATTTAAAACTATATAGAAATATTGTTTTATACAATGAACATAAACTCTAAAACCAAAAAGTTTTAACAATGTCCCCATCACATACAGGACATCTGATGTCACCACCGTGAATAAGTTTTACATATGCGCCTGTGTGACACCACTTTAACACTGTGTGCTTCAAGTACAACACTGAAATAAGCCCAGTGAACACTTCTTATTTCTTTATACATAATATGAAATAGTACACTAACTTTTGATTGTTTAACAATGTTTACTGTTTATTGAATAGAATTGTAATTACAATCCTTTGAGTCAGACTCTTTTGCAAAGGCTCACGTCAGTTACAAAGAATAGAGAAACACATTTACAGTAAAAAGAAACATATACAAACAGTATTAATCTAACAGTACAGGGTTATGCAGTCATCGCTTATCTTATTTAGATGGTGGCATACAAGATGTCCTTATTGGAGAAATGTAGGATGCAGTTTAGTAGGATCTAGAGTGACCCAGAGTCAGATATCTGGGCAGGGAGAGGAGTGAAGGGACAAGAGGGGGGCTGGCCCCAAAGAAAAGAGGTTATCTACAGTCACATAATGCAGTGTCAAAGAGTTGTGTTTTGAGACCTGTTTTAAATAGGAAACTATAGGCCTTGGAGATAGGGGCGGTAGGCTATTGAGCCATAGTGGGCGCAGTAGCGGAATGATCTTTGCCCAAGAGATGCTTCTACAGTAGGGACAAGGAAGGAAGTGTTGGCTGTGAGCCTTTTAGTCCATATAGGGGGGCTGCACTGATAAAATCGGGTGGAGGCCGATGGGAAGCTA
The DNA here is from genome assembly GCA_016271365.2 of Neoceratodus forsteri. NCBI lineage: Eukaryota > Metazoa > Chordata > Ceratodontiformes > Ceratodontidae > Neoceratodus > Neoceratodus forsteri. The sequence goes on along the minus strand of CM057455.1, from coordinate 756,075,180 downwards.
GACTGGAGCTGTATTTTTTGGCAAGGCGCCTGGGAGTGGTACTTTGGCTTAACTTCCAAGGAAGGCTACCCAGTCAGAGCATAAAGCTCACAGGTATGCATTAACCTGTCACTAGGCGGCAAGCTTTGTTAAGGGCAGTGTTGATGCAGCATAGGGCAGTCTGTTCCGCAGATCCATAAATGACTATCCTGTAGTCCACCAAAAAAAGGATAGAGGAGGAGACTGCAAGATGCATGGCCTGGGGAGGAAAGCAGTGTTTAATGCGATTCCGAGATACTTAAAACATGAAACCTGTTCTGGGGGAAGCCATGAGAGTTTTTTACTAGTAGGGGCGTATGACTGTGTGGGCTTTGTCGGTGTGCAACGATCATGGACTCTATTTTGCACTGATAACAAGGCAAGTTCAGTGAACCATGATTCTAGCTCCCTAAAGAAGTCCTGCAGGGCTAGCCGGAGAGACTAGGCTGAGGGTGTTTCAGAACACTACAGCATCATCAAGCGTAGAGTAGCAGGCAACCACTGCAAGACTTGAGGAGAGAGTTTAAAAGAGGGTGAACAGTAAGGGGCCAAGTATGGACCCCTGCGGGACGCCAGAGCATACTAGTTTGCATGAGGAGAGGGTTGTGTTGATCTCGACTTGTTGTGACCAGCCTGAGAGGTAGTCTTTGAACCAGGCGGTGACCTCAGGTACAAAGTTGAGTTGTGGAAGGGCACGGAGATAGAAATTATGTACTTACTGCAATTATGATCTTTCTGTGTATCTTCACCATTCATCACAGATGGGTACTGGCGAGGTCAGGACCCCATAGGAGCTCTTTTTTTTTTTTTTTATAAAGGATAGAGCGGACCGGCCAGCATCGGCGCCGCCCTCGAGGCCGGCGTGTCACGTGGCGCTCAAGGATAGCCGTTGCTGAACCGATCCACTGATTACCAGTTCTGAGTCGCCGGAGAGGTAAGAGGAAGAGATGGAGGGTGGGACAAAGAGTCCAAGGGACAGAAAAAGGAGGAAGAACTGAACCAAAAGGAGAAATAACGACTGAGAGGACAGCAGAGAGAGATGAGACTAAGGGGATTGGGTAGGAGCCCCAATCTCTGGAAGCGGAAGAAGGGAGGGAAGGGAGTGAGAAAATTTAGGAGAGAGTGAGAGGTAACAAAGATCCGGGACCCTTGTCCGTCACCAGACTGTATAGGAACTGCAAGGAGTAGCAAAGCTTACTTGCCAGAATTCAAGGCACAGAATATGTGGCAATACCCCAAAAGCAGAGTCGGCTATACTGGAGAAGGACAGGGTACAGGGATTAGTACTCTCTCTGTAACGAGATTTAGTGAAAAAAGGGGGGTTCCCTTTTTTTTTTTTTTAAACAGTTGGATGACAGAAGGAGGGCAACCAACAACTTCCACCTTGATAGGGTGGGGATATGCAGTAGAGAAGGAATGCCACTCGATCTGTACCCTTTAAAGGGGAAGAAATTACACCCACCCGTGTGTCCCTACTTTACCCTGCTCCAAAGAGAGGGAGAGGCACAGAGGGAGGGGGACCCAGAGACTGAGGCCCCAGGGGGACGGTGATGAATGGTGAAGATACACAGAAAGATCATAATTACGGTAAGTACGTAATTTCTATATCTTATCTGTGTCAATCTTCACCATTCATCACAGATGGATGAGTACCAAGCCCCCCAAGGGGGTTGACTAATTACACCCTAAGGGTCAGTGAACCTTAGCTCTCAGTGGGTGACACACTAAGGGGGGGGGACCTTCTGGGCCTGGGGAGGCCTGAGAGTGGGGAGAGCGAGACGGGGTCCCCCCGGAGGGGGAAGGAAGTTGCCCCGACAAACGGTGTCTCGCCCTATGGGAAAACAGATAGGTTCCCTGGTGAGCAGAGCAAATCACCCTACACCGGGCCAAGGATGACAACCGGGAAAGGCGAAGGCACGCCGATCTTCTGGTGCAGATCGCTGTCCCTACCACTCTGGTAGCTACCTCGTTGGCATCATAAGACGCCCTTGCTTGGTGCCTTGCTAGCTCCAGGCCACGCGCAGAGAGAGAGAGACGGCTTGCCTGGTTTGCTCCGAGTCAGGCAAAGCAGCTAGGATCTGACCCAGCGCTGACCACAAGAACCTGTTGTAGGCTGCATAGTGGTCCTGATGAGCGGAGATGGAGAGAAGCAACCGTGCCAAGTAGAAAGTCCTCCTCCCCCAGAAATCAAAATCCAATGAGTCCTGATCTGGGGACCAGTCACGGTGGAGGGCACGAAGCCCTTCGGGAGTGTCCAGGTGCGTCAATCCGGACTGCGGATGCAGCATGGAGCCTGGAGACTCCGGGGGTCCGCAATACCTCTGGCTGAGGTCCGAGGCAGGAACTCGGAGAAGGGCCTCTGCCAGAAATGCATGACGCCACTCCCGAAGGGAGCAGGCCAGGGGCACCACAAGGGTGGCAGCGAAATCGCCTAGAGGCGTGCGCCACATGCTCTGGATTGCTCGATGGATAGGGGATAGGTGAAGGTCCTCCAGCATCCTCGCGAGGAAACGCTGATACTCCACGAGATCAGCGGCAGGAGAGATGTGGACAGATGATTCCTCACCCCCAGAAGAGGGGGATGAGGAGCTGGAGGTCACCATATGCTCTGAGGGTGGCTGCTCGGGAGGAGGTTGAAAACCTGACTGTCCAAGGCCCTAACGAAGCAGGAACCCGAGAAGCCACCGCTCTGAACTGCTCCCAGGTGAGAGGCCAGTAGGACCAAGAATGCCCGGAGGCTGGAGGATGCGGCAGAGGGATGGGGCAGAGCCGAGGAGAATCGGCTGGCCTCTGCCAGGGCTAGGAGCAGACCATGGACACCCGGGAAGGTGTCCCGGAAGACTCCACAGCCGACAGCTGTACAACCATGTTGGTACTGCCTGAAGCTGCGCCCAGAAGAATCCCCAGTGAAGCGGCCAGGGGACGATAGGTCCAGAAGGATGGTCACCTGCCTCAAAAGAATAGGACCCTCTCAAGGAACCCGAAGGGGAAGGGCGGAAGTCCGCACTTCAGCTCCGTCCAGGGCCCGGGTGGACCCCAGAGAAAGGCCGACGCGCCGACCCCACATCCCTCGACCCCTCAGAGTCCGAGAAGGCCCTGGTCCTCAGAAGGGTCAGCCTAGGTAGCTGACAGCTCTGGGATGCCCCCGAGGGGAAATCCAGGGCACAGCACCCTCCCCAGCCGTGGGCTTCCGATGGGCCCCAAGAGTTGGGCAATCGAGACACACCACAGGAGGGGTACCTCCGCTGCAGGGTCAAGAACCCCCAGACCAGGTTGCATGGCTATGGTGGCACGCATACAGCCTGCTGGTCAGTGCCACTGACCCCGGTCTGGAGGGGAACCAGACGCTCCTCAGCAGGGGGCTGACTCCGACTCGTCGAAGAGACCACTGGCCCACTCTCCTGTGCAGGCAACCCCAAAGGGTGTGACTGCTCGTCCGACTCTGAGCTGGACTCCGAAGAGGTGGAATCCGAGGCCCTAAGCCAGACAGTAGGAGGGCGAGGAAACGCAACCTTTGCAGATGGCCCAGAAATCGTGGCAGTGGTCAAAGCCGCCCCCGCGCCCTCCACGGCCATGAGCCGGAGCTGGCAGAAGCGGCAGGGCAGCGAGACCAAGGTCGGAGATAGAGACCAGCAGGTGCGTCAAACCCACGGTGCGGGAACAGAGATGGCGCCCGGCCTACTTAACAGCAGCCCGGAAGCAAGACACCGCCAGGCCCAGGCGCGCGGCGCTGAAATCGGCGGCGCGGCGTCAGAGAGCAGGCTCGGCGCCCGGCGCCAAACGACGCCGCAGCGCTGCAATGACACCGAGCTGAGTGGCGTCGGCGGCCCAAAAAGCGGACCTGGCGCCGACAGTAGCACCGCCCGGCCCCTTCGCGGCGCCGAGCAGAGGTGGCGCTGAAAACGCCGACCAGCGACTCCGAGGGACCCAGCAGCGCCATGCTCAACCTGGCGCCACTCAAGACATAGCAAAAGCGGCCGCGGATCCAGATGCATGGCGCCGTGAAGCAGAGCCGATGCATCGCGACGATGCAGAGCCAGGGCCCATGGTGCAGAGAGACAGGTTGGCGCTCGCCAAAGCCCTTGGCACCGCCAGCGGGCGCGAAGCCCTCGATTGACACTGAGACTGTGTCGGGGCGGGCGCCCGACCTGGGCACCCGGACGCGGGAGGCGACGCACGGGGGCCGTCATCCCGAAGGGTGATTGCCAGCGGCGCCTCCCGCCCGCTCCGAGAGGCGGGACGGGCCTCCTGCGACCAAGGCTAGGCTACGGAGGTCGAGGCTCCTCCTCCACGGTCCGTATAGAACCGGAGGGGACCCGGAGGAAAGGCCGAGGCGTGGCTTGTGCCGAGTGTGAATCCGTCCCCGAGTCGGCAGACTCGTCCAACTTTGCGCTGTTCGAGGACGCAGCGGTCCATGGAGAAGCAGGCCCACGAATCCATGTTGTGAAACGGGCCAAGACACGCGAGACACCGGTCATGCTGGTCGGTCACTGAGAAATTGCGGCCGCACGGGCACCGACACATAGGGGGCCGCCCCGCCTTAAAGAACTTCTTGCCCTCCGACCGCGGCATGACCTACAGGAAAAACACCACCAAAAGAGACTCGACGTCGCTTAAATGCTAATAAAAAGGAAAGATCTTACCGTCGACGTCGAGTGGAGGCAGTACCCAGAACTAGTAGACTGCGGACTGGCGACGGAAATATCGCAGGCTTAAGGCCTAAAACAGAGAAAACTTCTTCAGGCTTCCACGAGCGACCTCGGACGGCAGGAGACGAAGAACTGTAATAAGAGTCGACACAGCTTAACGGCTAATCCTCGAGCGCCACGTAGTACGCTGCGCCTCGGTGGCGGCGCCGATGCTGCGCTGGCCCGCCTAGCTCTTAAAAAAAAAAAAAAAGGTTCCCCGCTGGGTCCTGACCCTCCATTCAGTACCCATCTGTGATGAATGGTGAAGATTGACATGATAGATCAGTAGCTCGTGACGGACCATGTCAATTGCCTTGGTCAGATCCACGTAAATAGCACCAGCCACGGAGCCTTGGTCTAGGGGCCTCATGGATGAATGAGGTGAGTTCAGTAAGGGCGGTGACGGTGCTGTGGCCTCTTCGGAAACCATGCTGTTCTCTGCAAAGTAGGTTGTGTTTGGTTAGGTGGTCAGTAAGCTGGTCCGATGCTATCTTTTCAAGTGCTTTGGAGAGGGGTGGTAGTATTGATATTGGTCTATAGTTACTTGTGACTGTGGGGTCGCCGCTCTTCAAGACAGGGTGATTACGGCTCTCTTCCAGGCTGAAGGGAATTGACTAAGGCATAGTGACAGGTTGAGAATTTTTGTGAGATGGGGTAGTGTCACATCTAGGGTCAGCCGAATGAGTTTGAGATCAAGGGAGTCATTGTTATAGCGAGCATTAGCCAGGGCTTTGGAGAGGTAGCATTTTGCCTCGGAGCAGGATATGACTTTAGTCTAAAGGGTGTTGTATTGTTGCTATTAGAGGTGTTGGGAGGAGGGGCTGAAGAAGTTCGGTGGTAGTGAATGGGAGAGGTCCAAGGAGGAGTTGAGTGCTTCAGTGATAGCAGCAGGATCCTGAGTGGAATCCCCATTTACTATGAGTTGAGGAGGGGTAGGGGAGCGTGATTTCCACCCGAGTTCCTTTATATTGTTCCAGAATTGTTTACCGTTGCCCCAGGAGGAGGTTACGGTTTGTTGAATAATATGCAGCTTTGACTGCCGTATGGCCCAGGTACATTTGTTATGGCCCTCTGTAAAGTTGTCTATCCTATGGGAGTTTGTAGTCTAGGGCCTTATGCCATAGGTTGTCCCTATGGTGGAGCTGTTTAAGTAGTGATTGTGAGATCCACGGTGTGTATCTGGTTTTCACTACTTGTTTAGTGAAGGAGCGAAATGTCATAGACCCTCACTGAAGGTGGCTAAAAAGGGAGAGTGCCATATCTACAGACTGAGGGGACAAGATGCTGGTGGCTAGGTGCACTTTCAGATGCGCTAGGCATCCTTTTTAAGTCACCTATGTATGGTGACTTTGGGGGGCAGGGGAGTTTTAGCCAACCACGGCAGGTCACGGGGAATGAGTCGCTAACAGAGTCAGGGGCACAGTGACATAGAGAGATTCTGAGGCCTGTTAGTGAAGATGAGGTCTATAAGGGTTGAGGTCCCTGTTCTGTAATCCATTCTGGTTGGGGAGTTGACTATTTGGGTAAGAATCGAGGCAAGGGCTGTGTCTTGCAGTTGGATGAGGCAGGTGATGGCCAATTGACATTAAAGTCTCCCAAGTAGGATGACTTACCTTTGGGGTGGGGGGAATGCTGTGGAGGATCGAGTTCAAAGCGAGTTTTGTTTGCCTGGGGGGATATAGGCCACAGTGATGTGGATGGTTTTGGGGCCCAGACCGAGTTTGACTGTGGTCTAGGCACCATATTTGGGTGATGGGCATGTACCTCTGTGGTGTTTAGCGAGGATCTAACATAGATGGCACAGCCACCGCCTTCTTGCTTGTCCTGTCTTCACGGAAGATGGTGTAGTCACTGAAGGAGACAGCTCCACTGGGTATTCTATTCAAGAGCCATGTCTCAGATAAAGCTAGGATGTCGGTGTGTACTGGCAATCCAGCCGGGGGTTGGAGGCTGCATATAAGAGTAGCCAGCAGGAGACTCCATGTGGGCTGCTTGAAGAGACCACTGTGTCTGTTGGTCCAGGGTTGGGTGAATATTACCAGATAGTAGCAGTAGGAGGGGTGTGCCTCAGAAGGGCTAACCTGTGAAGTTTGGGTGAGTGATGTAGGGACTGGGAAGCTGCGAGTCTGTTAATGTGGGTGGTAGGGACAAGGAGATTGGAAATTACGCTGGTTTACAGGGTGACGGGAGTTTGGGGGCCCGATCTCGAGCCAACAGGAGGGGTAGGGGTCTGTGGTCTGACAGGAGGGAGTGCAGAAGTACAGCGTGTATTGTGGGTGAATGAGATAGTTAGTAGGGATGGGAGAGGGTAGAAGTGGGTGGGGGGCTTGGGAGGTACTTTGGTTAGTGTCATAATACTTAACTCTGATGAATGGAAGTGATGTTGCAATGTAGGTTAGGTTCCTCTGGAGGGGTGGGTGAGCCAACGGTAGGTTCATAGAAGTAATGAGGACTGCTAGTAACAGGGATAGAATTGTTTTTATAAGCATTGTTTTTATAGGGAGAGCAAGGTATAGGTGGCTGGTAAGAGTGGCCACTAGTGTTGATCCGGTATAACCTGCAGCTGGTGAAGTAGGATGATAGGTTATTTCCAGAGTCATGTGACCAATCCTCACTATAAATGTGAGTGCCGACCAAGGGTGGTGGTGGGGGGCCGAACACATAGCGTTCGGCAGGGCTAAGCCTGCGCTTTCAGAACGGACCAACGGTCGTGCCCAGGCGAGCTGCTCCCAGGACTGGATTCTTTACCTGGGCAGCTTCACAGCACGGATCTTACGGAGAAGAGCTTCTGGTAGCCCTCACGACCTCTGGGCTCCTCGGGGGAGGGGGGTACACTCTGCAGGAAAGGAGAGAGACGCTTGTTAAATAGGTAGGGAGGAGGAGAAATCAGTTCAGAAAAGGGGGCGGGCAGAATCGGGAATTCAATAGCAGCACAGAATTAATTTCTGCTTAACAGTAGCACTATTCTAAGTTTTATTCCTGTAACAAGCTACATTCAGGTACAGATTCAGGTACAGAGCAAGCAAGTGTTCAAAAATTCTATCTCCACTCATACACCAACAAATTAGTGACTTTAAGAGGGAGAGAGCGAGGAAAATACAAATGAAAAGGCGCCAAGAAGCAGATTTAAATTTGTCCTCAGCCTGTGGTTTCAGAACGGACCAACGGTCACGACCAGGTGAGCTGCTCCCAGGACTGGATTCTTCATCTGGGCAGCTTCACAGCACGGATCCTACGAGGGAAGAGCTTCTGGTAGCCCACATGACCTCCGGGCTCCTCAGGGAAGGGGGGGTACACTCTGGGCAGCTTCACAGCATGGATCCTACCAGGAAGCTTCTGGTAGCACTCAACCTCCGGGCTCCTTGGGGAGGGAGTGCAGCTCTGGGCAGCTTCACAGCCAGATCCTACAGGGAGAGCTTCTGCTAGCCCTCACAACTTCCGGGCTCTTGCGAAGTGCGCTCTGGGCAGCTTCACATCACGGATGCTACGAGGGGAGCTTCTGGTAGCCCTCATGACCTCCAGGCTCCTCGGGGAAGGGGGGGGTATGCTTTCAATGTACATGTAAAGGTCCCTGGATGTCACAAGGCTTTTTTTTTTTTTTTAACCACACACACACACGTACGCCTATGCATGACACCACTTTTTTAAACAATGTGTGCTTTTATAAACACAGAAATAAGCCCAGTGAACGTTTTTTATTTCTTTATATTTGAGACATGTGACAGTACAGTAACTTGACTGTTTAACAATGTCCCCGTCACATGTGACATCGGAATAATCTTTGCAAGTACAGAAAATGGCATTATCTCCAATCTAACCCAAACCGGACAATTAAAGTGAGTACTACAAATCTATATATGGAAATTATTTGTGTGTGTATATATATATATATATATATATATATATATATAAATAAACACAGCTGCCAAATTCTGCGCGTGTTGTTCTCATGGGATATTCGGATAACACCTCAGAATGCCTTAATCTCACACTCCACAGTCATTCTACGTATCATCATTTAGAATGCACCAATTATAGTAACGCGTCCTAATTTGCATACATGATACTTTTCACCTGAATGTTCCATCCGGGTGTAACAACCAATATTAACAAACAGTACATTCTGACAACGTAAACAGATTTATTTATTAATAAATAATGAGACAATAATTAATAGGGAAATCAGTGCGGATGTTTACATTATACATATTCCTTGGTCAGTACACACAAATGCTCACAAGCAAGTGCTTTTAAATAGAATAAAATTGTTTTTATATTGTGGGTGACATGACTGACAACTGGTGTAACATGCAACATGTTGCGTTACATTTCTAAATATAGGGAAAAAAATAAAAACATGAACTACAAAATTCAGAGATTTCAACATCCCTGTGCACTTTCTTGCTGCATATTTGGATGCCCTGTCATTGTCATGGTTTTCAAGCTATGTTTTAAAGTGCACCTTTCATGACAGTCATTACACGCAGTACTAGACCTGAAAGGGTGTGTGCATTTGTTATTTTAGCCAAGGTTTACTCTGCCTTCCATAATTTGGATTTGTATTTGAGCCCAGCTGCACTTGCCTTTGCTGTTCAGCTGCTGGCTCCTGATGACATCACTATAGGGTAGAGGAATGACTCACACTGTGCAATGCCATGCAGTTGCAACAGTGCTGCAAGGGGAAACTACCAGTACTCAGTGTACATACTGTGTTCCCCCGTCCCCAAGACACCCTTTTAGCAATGCATTATGCCAAACTCCAAATGCTTTGTCAGTGTGTGTATGTGTGAGTGTGAAACTGAATCTGCCTTATAGCGATGTCAGCAGTACAACCCTGGACCAACAGCAACACCAGGCTTGCTATAGAAGCTCTGGTACATCCTGCAGTTTTTAGCAGCTCAGAATGCAAGAACTAACTACAGCAGACAGTAATGATATACAATTCCAGAATCAATGCAAGAAGGGGTAATTTATGCATGAAAGTCAAAAGGACTGGGAAAGGGGCTCTTTAAAAGCAGGTGTGTGCCAGAATGTCACAAAAAACAGTTAAGACAGACCATTTTTTTATTTAAATGTCTTCATCGATTAAGGAGACAAAAATGTGAAATTTATTCATATAATACATTAAATAATCATCTGCATTACAAAACAATTTGATTAGGACTTTTTTTTAACAGATAAATGTATAGACACCTAGTGGCCTAGCTTTATCAGAGAAAGACCCATAACCCTACCTGCACAGCTGCCTGAAGTATACAAGTACAGTCTTGTTTATTTATATTGCAATGACCAAAATACTTTAATACTTTTTCTTTTTAGTGTTCAAAAGACAGGAAAACAAAACACAGCCCCTTCTAACGTAATCAATGAGTGTAGGAACATGTTAGAACATCTGTTTTACTTGCTTTTTACCATGTGTGAGAATATATTACTTCCATGAGTTGCAAGCACTGCATCATGGGTATGTGAGCTATAGTTTAGAAGTTTATTTCTCAGGGAATGACAGAGCTATTGCATAACCCATATTTACATACCCACGATGCTGTGCTTGCAAGTCATGGAAGTGATGTATTCTCATAAATGGTAAAAAGCAAGTAAAACAGACGTCGTAACATGTTTTGCTGATTACTTTAGGAAAGGAGCTGTGTTACTTTGCTGTCCTGTGTTTTGAACACAAAGTAGTATTAAAGCATTTCAATCACTACAATATAAACAAACACTCTACTCACATACTACAGGAAGCAAGTGAATGTTAGAAAAAATGTTAGTTATTCTGCTATTGATTACAAATAGAACAAATTTCCCACAGAACTGTGCAGTCCACAGAAAGCTTGCCAGTGCACAGTAGCATTTTCCCCATGGTGTGTTTCACTTACTTTATATACGAGCATTAGCACTAATGTGTCTACAATGCTTTTGTACTTTATAGAAATGCGTAACTTAACCCTAGTGTTTACTCTCAGTCTACATGTGGAAACTATTTTTTTCAGACTGAAGGATACACAATAAAAATGGTCTTTTCCAGCCTTAAAAAAAAAAAAAAAATTCACCCTTTCTGAGCATTATTTGCGTCCTTCAAGCAACCCATGTTATAAGTATAAAACCCACTCCAGGGTGTGGGGTTATAGGCATTTAATCCACGCCTGGGTGCTGTGAGTACACTCAGCCTGTGGCCTCGTGTGCACAACGCGCGCGCGGATTAAAATGCTCTATAACCACACCCCCTGTAGCGGGTTATTGCTAACTTAGCAAAGACTGCTAATCAGGTTTTCAAAACTAAAATGTGTGCCTTAAAAATGTAAGCAAGAGAGTCCTCTTGGTGAACACCCACGGTCAGCTACAAGGTTAAGTCCAAAGTGAGTAAGAAAAAGGTGAATAAGTACCTCCCCCTCAATGTGGGCAATGCTTCAGGACCCAAGAGAGAGTTCACACACTGTTTATAGGATAACCCTTCCTTTACTTTGTAACTGACTGCCTAGAAAGATTTCAAAACAATTGAAAAGCAATTCTAGTGCAAGCGCTGGCATCTAGTCAAATTAAAAGGTGTAACGACTTCAGAGGGAAAAGAAAAAACTATGTAAGGAAGGATTCATTTGTATTTTTATATAGCTCAGCTATCTATCACGCAAGAATGAATATAAAATACAACAAATAAAACATTTTATTTTTTAGTCCTGATAAGCCTTTAAAGTATAATCTGGGGCAAATCAAGCTACAAGACTGGCAGAGGGAGCGGACAAACGGACTCATACAGAGAATCCAGCTGCACACAAGCTAGAAGATATGTGGATTGTTGTCTGACTTATGAAACACACTGGTGGTGCTCCTGGGAGTTGAAAACCTCTTCAGCTCGGCCCCTCCAACACAGCAGCATAATCAAGTTGCTGAGGTCTGGTGACTGCTAACAAAAAAAAACAAACAAAAAAAAAAAACACACACACACACACCAGGCAGAAGACAAGCAAGCTCTGGCAACTCCAGTCAATTACTGCATATCTAATAAAGGCAAACAAGGGACTATCAAGAACATGTGACAATGATAAAGAGCCAGAGAAAGAAGGAACCCTGGTCCAACTATGTGAGCCTGCAGCTCACTGGTTAAGAGCACCAGGTGGTATACCAGAGGCCCTGTGTTCAATTACAAACTTTCTTAGTAAGTCACATTATTTCTTTCCCACTGTAATTTGTGATTTAATTGCTAAGCAGTGGCTAATACTGCACTGAAAACATAGTCATCTCGACTGTTCCTAGTTGCAGGATTTGTAATACCAGAGAAAGGAAGTGTGTCTGGGAACTACAAAGTCCGCAGAAACATGGAATCAGCCAGCAGATAAGGCCTGCTTGGCTTACCTAGTCTGCCCATTTTCCCTGCCTGCAGTATCACAGCAGATCCTGCCTGATCTCCGGCCCAATCATCCCCCTTCCTATTCCCTAAGATTCCCTTTTGCCTATCCCATGCATTCATAAACTCATCCCTGTTTTAGCACCCCCCCCCACCTCAGCTGGAAGACTGTTCCAGGAATCCATCACTCTTTCTGTGAAGTAGTATTTCCTATCATCTCTCCTGAATCTACCCCCCTCCAGCTTATCATGCCTCCTTGTCCTTGAACGCCATTTTTTTCCTGAAAAAGACTTCCCTCTTGTACCTTGTTAACCCCCATGAGGTATTTGAAATGTCTATCCTATTCCCCTTCTCTCCAGAGTGTTAGTTATGTGCCTTAAAGGAAATGTCCATGTCACTATGCCCCACACCTCAGTTTGGGGCACCCCATTAGCATTTTCACCCCATGTTACAAAAATTCTGGGACTTGCTTTTGAAGTGAATTCTGTTTTATCCAGTTGATCCTGCTGTCCCTCCCGCCAGCAATTTGAATGCAGCGCCTCTAGTGGTGCATCTCACAAAGGCCCGTGACTGGCGTCAGAGATAGGTAGTAGCTGGAGAAGCGTGTATAATGTAACAGAGCTATTAACAGCTTCAGTTTGCCACTTAAGAGGTCTCTGTGCTATACCGAGACCAAGTATAGATTGGCAGTTGACTGAACCAACAGTAGTTTTGCATGTGAAAGTGCTAATCAATTGTGAAAATGAATAGCTCTTGCCTCAAACTGATTAGCAAAATGAAAAATGCTTAAATGTTTATGTATATATCCATGCACTTCTGCTTAAAGTTGAACCAGCATAATATTCTGTGGCGATTTGTATATGCAGCCTATGATATTCTGCATTGTGGGGGCATGTGTCATTTTGTATTTTGTTGAAACTTGGCTTCCGCCAAATGCCCTTTAGGTAATTCATTGCCTCAGTGCTTGTGCACAGAGGTTCTTTGTCTTTAAATTGTTTTTGTTTTAATTGGGTTCACCACAACATAACCCAGGTAGACTATCTTAGGGTAGCTGGTTCATTCCACTGGAGTGTCAAACAGATAAGGCATACTGATGAGCCCTGGTTGGACGAAAACACGTGTCTATGTCTTTTGTTGGCACCCTTTGCAAACTGAGAGAGGCATTTCGGCACCATGTATTTCTGCTTAAAGTTGAACCAGCATAATATTTTGTGGTGATTTGCATTGCGGGGGCATGTGTGATTTTGTAATAATATATATATAACCTAAATAAGATCCTTTATTAAAATAAAGCTTCTTTGCGTCATCCATTTCAGTACCTCCAACACTCACACTCACACTCACACTCCACCCATGTCCCCTTTGCCAGAACCACCAAAACTCTCCCCCACCCATCTCAGTGCCTAACCACCCACCCAAGTCCTCTTTGCCAGATAAGGTACATGCCACCCCCAGCCACATCCCCTTTGTCAGAAACTAAACAGCGAGTCATCTGCTGCAACCCTCCACCCACCATATCGCTCAACCTTTGGGCACTGAAATGAGGGGCAATGCGGACATTGACCCTTGAAACACACAGCTACAAGATGAGAACACTATGCAAACCACTGTTTACTCTGTACAAAAGGTTTTTTTTGATTTAGAATCTTAGAATATTATGAATTATTGCTTTAAAGTCTGAATTTGCAGCATACGATCTGTTTGGGCTGCATCTTCTTTGAGGGGGCAAATCATTTTTGAGTGGTACTATGAAGGAGGCCCCTCGTAATCAGACAGTTGAGAGGAATGCCTCCCCACCTGTCTCAACCCCACCACCCTCCCCATACATGTCTCCTAAGACACACTCGCCCACAGGTAGTTATGACCACTGCAGGGTGCTGCCAATATTATGCTGAGACTTTCACTGCTGCAGGCCAGAATACCAGGAATCACTCCCACATGCAATACTGCAAAGCATTACTGGGAGCGACTGCTGGCATTCAGGCCACGGCAGCGAGACTGTTGGCATAATATCGGCTGCACCCAGCAATGTTCATTACTTGTGGGTGAGTTTGTCTAAAGGTGACATGGGTTGGGAGGGTGCTGAGATGGGGGGGCTCAAACAAGACAGACAATGGATCGCATTTTTTGCAATCCATAAGTAAACATGCACACAGCATGAGCAGCTGGTTTGCATCCCAAAGTGCTGTACGATATCGACCATTTAATACCCTGGGAGGCTCCAGGAGTCTAACCAGCCAGCATATTCAAAATCGAAATCCTCCAGACTTCTGTCCCTAACCTTCATGTGAGCCTGCCACCGTAAGTGAGGGATCGAAAATGGGCACCAGCCCACCGGCCAAATGCTGGTAGAGTTTGTACTGAACTAGTACAATTTTTAAATCTGGAAGAATGCGTCTTAAGACTTCTCTTACCGGTTACAATCTGCCCCAGCTAGCGTACGAGGCCAGCCTATACCAATGCCTGCCTATAGGAGCTTACTCACAACTTGTATCAGAGGCAGTAACATTTCAATAAGTACATCTACTGGGCCAGTTAAGAGATTTGTGGGGCTACCAGTCACTAATCCATCTGACAACAGCTGCAAGACTATTTGGACCCTTCAAGTATCATCAGGAACTTACAATGCCATGGGATCTTTAACTTCCACCTGGAAAACCGCCAGAAAAAGGCAGAAAGAATCTTGGGAGGTAGCAGGAACCTCTGCTTAACATTTAACCCTAAAGACAGCACCTTAACAGTGCAAGCCCCTTCCCCCCTTTCTGCACTACAAGGTCAGTATTGGTTTTGGGACTGGAACAGAAAAACCTAACACACTCAGATCACCATTCAGTTGGACAGGACTGAACAGGACACCTCCAAATTATGTCAGCACCCTGCATCACACCAGTGGCAGGATTCCACCCCTTGGAGCCTTTATTTCCCATTCTCATAACACACTGGCCCATGAGGGAACCATTTTTGAATGGTACAACCAACCCTCTGGGAGGCAGGAAATGTAGCAGTAGTAGCATCAGCAGCAGCTTTATTTCTTGGGTGCCCTTTCCCCGAGGCTCAGGGTGCCGTACAAGGCATAACAATGGTCACAAACTTCATCCACAAAACTATGGTCCATTTAGATAAGCAGCCCTTTACAATCTACAGCATAATAATATTAAGCAAAATCAGCAGCAGCACAGACAGAAGAAAAGATGATAAAAGGGACCTTCAAAGATCCCCAAATGCCTGTCTGAAGAGGTATGACTACAGCTCACTTTTAAAGGCCTACATCAAGGGGGCCTCCCTCGGTGCCCCAAGTAAAGTGTTTCAGACTGAAGGGCCAACACCTCGTAAGTGTGAGGACTGGAGATGATTCAGAAGTTCCACCAGGTAGCATGGGCCCAACCCATGCCTTATAGGTTAGCAAGCCAACCTTGAAGGTAACATTCCACCTCACAGGAAGCCAGTGCAGTTCACACAGGACAGCGCATCACATGACTAGACCTCAAAAGGCCAGTCAGCAACTGTGTCACTGCCTTGACCTGTAGGAGACCGACTCTTAGCACCGACTCAGCCACCTGATGTGTGGATCATTAGCATGGTAAGCCACACCGCTCACCACTAGTGGCACCCTGTATGAGTCAAATTTAGGTGCACTGGGGTAAAAATGGAATGCAAACTGCAGTACGGTGCTGAGTTGTACAGCAGCATGCTGCCCAAAGGGGCACACTGACTAACGGAAAAACAGGACAGGAGATTCATGGAATGAAAAGATTGTTGTCCTTGTATATTCTGGATATAACAAATGCAGAGGGAAGAGAGATTTGCAAAAGTAAATAAATAATGCCAATTGGAAAAAATAAAAATGCACTTTTCCTGTCCCACCACCTTCCAATACAGCAGTGATATTTGGGGCATGAAGTGTGGCCTGTGGCATACTCACCACAGCCAAGCCAGATTACAGTAACGCCCTCTCTGAATTGCTGAAATTCCAAATGGTGCCCTTTTCTCTTTTTAGTCTTTAACTTGCAGTTTTCTTAGGAAACCCAAATCAGACTCATTCCTTAGCATTTCAAAAGCTAAATACGCTGGGTTCTGAATCTACAACATAAGAGGCTGGTTTAATCTTGGCTCTAGTTACTAGTGGCCAGAGTCTACATCACAAAACCACCAACGCCACACACACCATTAACAGTGTGCGCTCATGGGTTGAACTGTGAAACATGCTTCAGTTCCTCCTAGCTGTTAACATTAGAGAAAATGAGTACCCTGAAAATAAGATGATGTTGCTGACTGTTCTGGGAAAATTAAAACATGACCGGCAGACTGTGTTAAGCATAAAGACTAAATTACTCCCTACCCTGACAAGGTCATCCCTTCTGCTCACCCCTAAGGTGCTCTGGCAAAACAGTGTGCAGAAGCCTGCCTACTCACAGTATCTTACCAATCAATAAATTGATCAGAGTACCATCAGACCTCCTCTCCTTTCAAGAACATTCATTTCATCTCACAGGATAAAACGAATTTGCTTGTCTACAGCCCCTTTCACACAGTAGATGTTTTTGTTTTAAAAACAAGAAGCGTGCTCAAACTGTCAATTAAATGGAACATTTTTAAAATACTCGGAATGATTTGTGCAGTAGACTCATGCACATTTTTAAGCCATAACACTCCAAATTTTAGTCTGCCTTTCTGAAAGAAGGTAATCACATTTCCTGTGTGAATTATTAGCTGTATGAAAAACAAAGCTACCAAAAAGCAGAGAATTAAACTGTTAAGCAGTTTTAATGTAGGAATGCAATCACTCACCTCTGTTAAACATCTGCAGGGGGTCAATTTTTTATATAGCTAACAGTCAAGTACAAACCACTGCTAAAAAATATACAGCTACTAGCATCACTCCTCCCAAAAGTCCCCCAAGCTAATGTTACCATGGCAATATGTTCACATTCACATGTGTTTAGGAATATTAGTTGAACAGGTCACAAGTTGCCAGTTTTCAGGAACGCACATAAATATATGATGTCACAGTCCTGTAAAAGCTGGGTAGGGCAGTTGGGAATGACAAATGACATGGGAGCAGACATTTTAGTTTTAGAAGTTTACATCTAAATAAAATAGCAATGACAGTTTCAAATAAGATCTCTGCTAGTGGAGGCAAAGAGAGAGAGAAAACCAGTTACGCCCTGCAGACATGTTGCAACTGTTGCCTTCAAATTCAAAACAATTACAGTGGACTTGCTGCATCATGCACCACTGTTTTAAAGGGATGCTCCTCAAATGAAATAGGAAGTTAAAAGCAGCCTCTGCTCCATCCCTCCCTCCAAATCAAAGACCTGGGCAGTCTTAGGCAGTCTAATCCACCCTCTCCCAACCACTTCAAAACACTATCCACACAGCTTGGGTTATTTTGTTTTTGGATCTGGTATACAGCACGACATGGGGGCACAACCTAAAGCTCAGTGGTAGTAAATTCAGGAGGAACGTCAGGAAGCACTTTTCCCAGAGGGTGGTGAACCTACGGAATTCTGGTGAAGAGTCACACTAACAGATCCAAAGCACTGGGGTACAGTACCTCACTCTTACAATAACTGTGCAGTACAGTATTACAAGTTTATTTTTTAAATAGTCTCTGTGTGTGAAGAGTGCAGCTGTCTTGTCTGAACCTATGGAACAGCCCACCAGCAGAATTTACATTAAGACAATATTGGCCTTCCAGGATATGCTGGTATAAATTTCATACTTATTTCATCACTGCTTATAAAGTTTTGAAGGGGAAGGGGGGGCGCAAAATGATTGGCCCAAAAGTCCCTTCCAGCCATAAATCAGCAGCTGGCTACAATGATGTGAACACACCTAGAAGGTAAGAAACATTACTTTAGACAGTGGAGCAGGTTCTTCCACTGGATTTTGCCTTTTCATTTTATCCTGCTATTTCCTCTCTCTGCACCCCATCCAAGTGATAAAGCCTATTCAGCCAGTGCCAGTCTTGCACCATCCTTGCATTTCCAGTTGCCAGATACAGAAAGCTGGAAAATGGGCCTACCCAAATCCAAGTAACAGATGGCATTGGCTGTGCAAGATTTTCCTTGCCCTTCTACTTACGGTATGCAGCTAGTGAATTATTATTCACAAATCTGAATGGTAATGGAGGCTTTGTACCTCAAATCTGCACCAAGAAAAAACATGAAGACCTATCCGTTCACCTTAACCTCTCCAGACGGGACCCAGATATATTTGCACCACTGATCTCAAGGTTTAATATTTATGTTTTAGAAAGATATATGCATCGTCAACCACATCACCCCCAGCCCAATTAAGAAAGTAAGTGCAGCTCCTGCCCCCTCCCCAGTCAGATCAGGTGATTACTATAGGGAGCATGCAGTTTCATTCATTAGACAGTGGTCAGCAGACAGAAAGAAGGCTGTGCTGGTTGCCCACCATGGGGCCATAACGTATCTTTTTTTGGGGGTGTAATGGGGGGAAGTGGATGTTTGACTGTGTAAATTAGTATTGACTATATTGTAGTCAACATCGAACTTACTTTGCTGGGATTTTGAAAAGGGGGTGTTTGAACTAGGGTTTACTGGTTATAGGGGAGGAGAATGGGAGACTAGATTAAAAAAACACCTTGTAGTATGTGAAGTGCCACTTCTAAGTTGTACATATCATTTGCCCCAGTGAGAAAAATGCAGTGGGTGTGCTAAATGACTGCCTATCTGTGATCAATGACTGGATGACCTCCAGTTGGCTCAGAATAAACCTCAACAAGACTGAAGTGCTACTGGTGGATTCGGGTATTCGAAAGGGTAGCAGGACTGAGTGGAGGGGCAGCTGGATTGCATCTTGGACCCACTTAGCTTACAGACAGAGACAGGGTGAAGAATTTGAGTGACACTATGGACGCAAGTGGACTCCAGAATATCAGGAGTCTGCTGTGGCCCTGAGTAGTTTCATCTTAGGAACACTGCTCGGATCAAGCCCTTTCCTCGGTCCTCAGGACCTTAAGTCCCTGGTACATGCCTTCACAACATCTAGACTGCACTACTGTAATGCTCTTTATCTGGGCCTATCCGGAGGTTTGATGCGCTATTTGCATCTGGTGCAGAATGCCACGTCTCAACTGACTGCTGAAGTTTCCTGCTCCAAGCATCTCTCTACTACTTTGCAGACATTGCACTGGCTGCCCGTGAGGTGGCGCATCTGCCAACTTCAAGACAGATTTGTTAACCTACTAGGCCCTACATGATCTGTGTCCTGACTACCTAAAAGAGCTCCTGTGTCCACACACTCCGTTCTTCAGAGGTGGGCCCCTTGAAGGTTCTCAGACCTCACAAAGTTGTTTGCAGACCATGCCTTTGAGGTGGCTGCTCCAGTTTTCTGAAGAGGCAGAGGGTGGTGGTAAACAGAGTTCGCTCTGAGGAAAGGAGGGTGACCAGTGGGGTACCTCAGGAAATCAGTCCTGGGACAGGTCCTCTTTAATGCCTTTATAAGTGACACTGCAGAGAAGCTGGAACGGACTGAGACCTGAGAAAACTCGAGGAAGGTCAAGGGTATGACAGCTAGGTTTCAATGCGTAAAAATGCAAAATAATGCATTTTGTGCCCAGGTATCTGTGCCATGGGTGGAGTGGTACTGATGACAACCAAGCAGAGAAGAATCTAGGAGTAATTATATCAGATGTCCTAGAAGTGGCCAGGCATTGTGACAAGACAGTCGGGAGGGCTAGTGGAATGCACAGGAAAGGGTATAAAAAAAAAAAAAAAGAGATTGGCGTTGTTGCTCCAGCACTAGATCCTAACACAGCCGACCATAATGCCATTGGCAAGAACAGCAAAGCAAAAATCACTTTCATTTTGCCCCCCCCTCCATACTAATATATACCAACTCGGGGTGGATAATGGGGCAAGATGAAATTTGTGGGGCCATGGAATACTGTTTCCATGGTCCCTTGTTACAAAAAAAAAAAAGTCCCGCTCTGCCAAAATGTCAAGAGACCAGGATTAGAACCCTAGTCTACACTATCTTCCAGCCGAGCTGCTCTATGCCCCAGCCCTCCACGCCACGGGAGCAGCTCGGCCAACCCCCAGTATTCTGCTGCCCTTCTCCTGTGGCAGCACCACCGACAGTGAGCAGGGGAGCGCATATGGCGAGCGCCGTAAATCCCCCACTTGTCCGGGTGATAACGCCTCAGGGACTAGCGGCCTGACTGGCGCCATTAATGTAGCCTAATCTAACTGGGTACCACTGCCCTGTACAGATCACTGGTAAGACCCCACCTTGAGTACTGTATGCAATTCTGGAGACCACATCTCCAGATGGACACAGGGTGGAGGCAGTCCACAGGAAAGCAACTGAAACTGTGCAGGGTCTGCATCAAAAGCCCTACGAAGAGAGAGTAAGGAATCAATATGTACACCCTGGAAGAGAGAAGGGACAGGGGAAGAGAGACCTTTCAATACTTCACGGAAGTGAAATAGGTACAGAAGAAAAGTATATTTCAGGGGAAAAAAAAAGGTGCTCAAGAACAAGGGGAAAGGCTATAAAACTGGAAGGGGGTAGATTCAGGAGAGATATGAGGAAGTACTTCACAGAAAGTTTTGGATTCATGGGGCATTCTTCCAGCAGAGATGGTGGGGACGAAAAAAAAAAAGTGGTGGGGTTCAAGAATGCATGGGATAGGCACAAGGGAATCCTAGTGGGGAAGGGGGGTGGGGGAGAAAAGAGAAAGCTGTAGATCAAATGGGGTCTGCTGTAAGAAAGTTATATGGAAAGATGGCCAAACTGGGTGGGCCAAGCGGCCTTATCTGCCTTCATATTCTTCGTTTTTATAAAGCCAGTTCCCGCAAGACCTTCTTGAGGCTCCCTCAGCTGTTAAGTTTTTTAACCCCACATAAAACTGTCTTTTTATACAAGCCTTACCTAACTGATTTCTAAACTGTTATTATGTAAATGGAACTAGTTATTGAAATTTATTGTGCTGCTGTTACTGCATGTATTTTGATAGGCAAGACACCCAGAGCCTGCGGGATTCGTAATCAAAGAAATAAATCTACCACCACCACGTGAAATTAGGGAAACTGACACATTTTGTAAAGCATGGGTTTCCACAGCCTAGCACATCTCTACCCCATACTTTAGTTCCTAACCGGCAGGTAAGGAGGCTCTTCAAGGGTGATGGACTTCACCCGCAGAGAGAGGGGGTCTGCGTGTGAGGCAGAAGTCTAAAGTCTATATCGAATGTTTAAAGCGGACTACAGAGAGACTGGATCTAGGGAGCCTCAATGGCAGGAGACTAAGGGGATCAGAGTTAGTACTCCCCACATCTGAGGACCTGTAGAGTACAAAGAAGCTCGGCCCATACTGGACTAGGTGATGGGACTTGAGAGGTGGGGACACAAAGGGTGCAAGCACTAAGAAAACAAGAGGATGAGAGGACATGCAAAGTGGAAGGGTAGTAGCAAAGCAGGACCAGGGATCAGATGGTAGAGGGTATGCCTTGATGCCAGAAGCCTACATAATAAAAATCAGTGAGCTCCAGGTGCTGATGGCAGACACAGAGGTGGACATTGCGGCCATAAGAGAAATGTAGGCTTAGAAAAATAATGACTGGGAACCGACAGTCCCTGGGTACTCTATACTCAAGAGCAACAGAGGGACAGGGAGGAGTAGCCCTTTCTGTCAAAGAGGGCATTGAGGTGATGATGGAAGATGGGTGCATCAGGGGCAGTATTGGGGAGACTGAGCTGCAGTAGGTGAAATTCACAGCAGTCTTGGGCAAGAAACTGCACTGGGGGGGGGGGGTGATCTACAGACAGCCAGGTCAAGGGAAGGAAAGGGACAGAGAGCTCATGGAAGAAATGGAAAGAGGGAGCGCCAAGGTGAAAGTAGCGGTGGTGGGTAATCTCAACCTGACGGACACTGACTGGGATGTTCCAGTGGCCAGGAGCACCAGAAGCCAGATCTTGCTGAATGCATTCCAGGACTGTCTGCGCGTACAGTTAGTTAAGAAGTCCACCAGGCAGGTGGCGGGAGCTGTGGGAGTAGTCGTCGTCATTAGGGAACAGTGATCATAATTCCATTTGGTTCGAACTGGCCCTCGGATCTGGCAAACCGCAATTGAGAGCTGAAGTCCTCGATTTTAGAAGAGCAGACTTCAATAGGCTGAAGGAGCGAGTCAGGGATAAGTTAGTAGGGGTGGACAACGTAGATGGGATTCAAGAGTGATGGGAGGCAATTAAGGGGGCCATTCTCAGGGTATCCAAGGTATGCATGAGAACAGTGGCCAAAAACAACAACAGGTTCAAGAGACCACTATGGTTCTCACAAGCGTCAGGGAAAGCGGTGAGGGCCAAAAAAAGGCCTTCTACAAATTTAATGAAAAGCAAGAGGAGGAAAAATGGGAATATTTACTGTTAAATAGGGAGGCAAGGATGGCAGTTAGGGAGACAAAGGCAGACACAGCTGTGTACTGTGAAGGGGGGTCAAGAACGGAGACAAACAGTTCTTCAGTTATATTTGTGAAGAAAGAAGGAGTAAATGTAAGGCTAACAGGGGTATAAGGTGACAGACAGAAGGGCAAAAGGCCGCCATCCTTAATGATTCCTTCTGCTCAGTTTTCACTAGGGAAGAAAGTGGGCCCTTGCCAGACAGTGGCATTAAAGTGGCCAGAGAGGGTCCCCAGAGATGAGAAGCCAGCATTTACTAACAAAGGGCCCTGAAATGGCTAGCAGCCCTAAAGACTGATCAGGCCCAGGACCAGATGGGTGACATCCAAGGCTATTCAGGGAATTGGCAGCAGAACTGGCTGATCCCGATATAGTCTAGTAGAAAGGTCAATAGTACAAGAAACGTTCAAAATTTTTTTGGGGGGGGAGGAGAACATGCAAATTGGCCTATAGGTAGAATTTTGTATGCTCTTTCATATAAGAGCTGGACACAAGTGATCCAGCTATGCGCAGGGGTTGCAAAATTTTTTTTTTTTTAATTTAAGCATACCCCAGCTGCTAGTGCCAAAGGCCTGCTTGACCAGCAGAAAGATTTATATCTCATATAATCTTCATGTTAGAAAGATTTAGCATCAGTGGTAGGAATGTCAGCATTTTCTTGTAATTATCTTCAGTAATCTTATTGTATTTACTACTGGGAAACTACTGAAGGTAGAAGAAAAATTATCCGATAAAACACTGTGGGGTAGTGGCTTCAGTGACACAGTAATGTGCTATGTAGTCTACTAATATAAGTGTGACAATGTCTAAGAAGTGTAAATTTGTAGATCCTGGGAGGAACTTCGATGATGTACGAGTCCACAAAGCCTGTAAAGGTTTGCGTGGCTTTGTGCTTTGTCAGATACACAGCAAAAAGCGTGGAACCAGGAGAAGCAAAATTCAGGAGCAATGGAAAAGAATCTGGTTATATAAAGTTATTGCAGAAAACATCCTCAGTTTGAAAAGCTGGGCTGTGTACCACTGGACATTAACACAAGAAGACTTAATGATGGCAACAGTATAGAAATGACATTCCAAGTAAATAAGACAGTGTGGCATAAAAATTACAGAAATAGGTTAGACAGACAAAAGCTCCAACATGCTCAGAAAAGGAAAGCCAATGCTGACAAAGAACACAGTCCAGTCGAAACAAGAATGAGTGCAGGTTGGGAGTCTTTGTTAAGAACAAACAAGTGTTTTTTCTGTGGCAGTGATGAAAGTAGTGAACGCATGCACATTAACAATAGACTGAATTCATGAATACGCAGAAATTCTGCAAGACAGGAAGCGATTAGGAAAGTTGTCTGAAAGGACATAAGCATGCTTTGGATTTTATCACCTTAGTTTAAACACAGTTGTGCAAAGCAGTCAAACAAAAGGCTGGAGAAATGCAGCAAGGAACAGAAAAGTCATTAGAAGGAATAGTTTTAGGTGAGATGGTGTCATACTTAGAAGAACACAGAGATGATGAGATACTTCCTATGTTCAAACATCATTACTTTGGTGGATTACGGCCGGTCCAGAGATTCAAAGGTTCACAGAAGAGTTTGAATCCAGCGTCACTGCCTCTGATAAAAGTAACTACTCAGCACCATGAGCAGGTGCCTGAAGTCATACCTCTCAACTGTACCACATTACGAGGAACATTCCTCATTTTACTTCACAAAGCTCCCTGTTCCACATTGTGAGGACTTGTTCCGCATTCAAAGTCAGCATTTTAAAGCAAACACACATTTTGCCCATTTGTTCCACAGTTTGACAGGCAATGTTCCACATTTGGGGGACAAAAGGTTGAGAGGTATGCCTGGAGTTCAAATGGAATTTGCTAGAAACGTTAAAGCAATGATTTCCACAATTCAGGAAGTGGGCAACCCATTTTCAGAGGACAGTTAGAATTTGTTTGTGTTGGACACAAAGCATGTCACGTCAACACTATTAAGACCATCAAAGCAACTGGTCAAAAACAGTATGATGTACTTGTTGAAGAAAGACTAACTTGTGCAGTGCTCCACTGCAATTACGAATATCATCCCCAAGAACAAACTGCCCGCTGTTTAGCAATTCATCTCCAAAGCAGCAATCAAAAGATTGCATACCAGATCACAACTCTCAAGAATCACTGCAAAGTGTCTGACAGGACAGATATATATCATGCCAATCCAGATACAGGGATATGGAGGATTTCTTCAAGCATGAGAATCAATTTACCCTGCCAGTGTTGTGCGATAGGGGCATGTTGAGAGCATGCACAAAGTTTGATCTCGTGACTTGTCTTGAAACACGTGCTCCATCTACAACTACTACTCCAAGTGTCACTGCTAAAATCCTCGATGACTCTGTTATTCATATGTTGTCACTGTATCAGAATTCACGGTATTGACACTGTGGGTAATTTCTGATACCACAGTATTAGGACCTTTCAACTAGTTTTTTTTTTGCGCATTTTAGGGAAAACTGAATTAGAGGCTTTTTTATTGTCCAAAAAATACTTGTTCTGCAATACCGCATTAGGACATGTGACGATTATACCGTCAGAATTTCATACCGAGACAAGCCTAGTTGTCACCCAAAGGCTGCAAGACCTTTCATAACTATGCAGACGTGATATTTATACCACATATCCTCATGCATTTGGGAGTCAGTGGATCATTTAAATATTGTGCAGGATCACTACCTTGCTCACAGCCTTAAAAATTCAACCAGGCAGAAAAGGGGAGATGGAGAGTGTTGTAATTCGAGAATCTATGCCAATTCAAAGAAAAACTGGCAGTTTTCTTCGAGTAGATGGGAATAAGATCGAACTGCACAACTTGCTGGCAAAATACATTTCTACCCTGTCTGTTGAAGGAAAGGAGGTACAGAGTACACAAGGCACAATATTTTTCTCACATGGAAGCAACATGGGTCCAGACTTGGTACCATGTGATCATGAGGAAGCAGATACCAGGATTTTTTTGCACACTCTGCACTGGGCAAACGAGGTCATCGCAAAATCATGATCAGGACAGTTGACATATATGTGGTAGTCCTTGCAGTAGCAGTATTTCAGTCTCTTCCTCTGGATGAATTATGGATAGCCTTTGGAGTTAAAGAGCACTACAGGTGTATATAGTTATATAGATATAGAAACATACATATATACACACACACCCCCACCCATCTCTCGACTCATGGTATTGCAGAAAATATCAGAGATCAGCAATCAAAGGCTTTACCTTTCTTCCATGTCTTTACTGGGTGTGGTGCAGTGTCAGCACTTAGTGATACTGGGGCGGAAAAAAAAAAAAAGCTTGGGAATGAG
This sequence comes from Neoceratodus forsteri, assembly GCA_016271365.2. NCBI lineage: Eukaryota > Metazoa > Chordata > Ceratodontiformes > Ceratodontidae > Neoceratodus > Neoceratodus forsteri. Next base: position 756,049,365 of record CM057455.1, on the reverse strand, counting down.
AAATATGGAGAGCGTTTCCATCTGTTACAGAAGCTTTTCTCAACCTGTCCCATGCACCCATGTCTATTTCGAGGAGACAATGAAAGGGCTTGAGAGGTTTGTTAGTTCTCCTCTATGACAGAATCTGAGAGTGCCAACATGTAAACCAGGCAAGGAAGCAGATGTATGCAAAAGGAAGACAGCTAGAATATATCCCTCAACTCAGGCAGCCTTACTAAAGCACACAGAAAAGCTGCATATCAGGGAGGTCACAGCTGGGGACAACACTAGTGGTCCAACAAGAACTGCCAAGCCCAGCTAGCTGGGGTTAGAAACTAGACAGTGAGAATGACAAGATCCCCATTTGGACAGTCCTTCCGGAAGCAGCTGAGTAATGCAAGAGTTGATCAAATGTGGTTGCAGAAAGGCTTGCAGACCACCATGCAAGCGTAGGAGCAGTATAGTGCAGTGGTTTAAGGCTCCGAGCTGCAAACCTGGGTTTGAATCCCATGGCTCCATTTGCATACTGTGTGACCCTGAGCAAGTCACCTAACTTCTTTGTGCTCCCTGGTCACACCTGGAAACAAGCTTCGGCCTAGTGTGCCTTTCCTGGTTAAACAATTTCCCCTTCTCTTCAATGTCTCACTTCCATGTACCGATCCATGTACTTATGCAGGATCAAGAGACAAAGATGGTGATAACGAAGTATTTTGGTAATGTCTAAACAAATGAGAATTTTTATTTCATTCATCCTTTAACTGTAACAGGCATTTAATACTGAAATTTTGTAACCCGGTATGTGCAATCACAGAATGTTATTTGTGAGGCTAAAAACATATCCGTTCCATTTCAAGCAATCTTAAGTTTCTTTATAGATATATCTGTAATACATATTTCTAAAGATAGCAGTGTTTGCTTGTCTTTAGATGACAAAGAAAACAAATACCTACTGCGTTCCAATTTTTTTTGCCTTTTTCACATTTTGAACAATTTTGCAAAATTCTGCTAGACTAGTAGATCTATTCAACAGCTCTCTAAAGACAGGGTGCTTCTGACCAATTGAAAGGCGTGAATTCCACTCCATAAGGAGGAGGGGCAGACATAGTTCTGCTCCACTGGGGAGAAGAAGAGAAACAGGAACAAGCAGGAAACTACAGTCCCGTCATTCTTACCTCTAATGTGAAGTAAAACCGATGAAGTCACTGGACAAACAGGATTTTGAGGACTACTTGGAAAGCAATGATCACCAGGATAGTAAGCAGCACGGATTCATGGCAGGGAAGCCTTGTCAGACTAAGTTGAGAGTTTTCTTTGACTGGGCGACCAGGGAATCTGTTAAGGTCCACACTGTGGATTTGCTCTACTCGACTTCAGCAAGATTTTCAACTCTGTAACCCACAGATGCTGAAGGTCATAGGAAACTGGGTAGATAACTGGCTAAAGAGAGGTAGCAGAGGTAATGGTCAACAGGTTAAATCATAAGAGAGGTGGTCACAACTGGGTTCCACAGGGATCTATCTGGTACTCTTCAACAACACATTAGTCAGCGACATTGGTGAGGGATCAAGAAAACAAAAACAGCTGAAATACAGGGAATTCAGGTGGGAGGCAGAGTTTTGGAGGTCACCCTTGAGTTGGGAAACAGACACTATTCTGACAGGTGTGCTCTAAGGCCTCTGACACGGGGACTTGGGTAATGTTAAAGGAAATTATTAAATAGCAGAAAGCGGGGAGATGTTACTGGTGGGGACTTCAATCTGCTGGATGCAGACTGGAGACTCCTGCAACAGCTTCAGTTAGAAGCAGGGACATCCTGGATTCCTGCAGGGGGCATTCCTCAGGCAACTAGTCACTTAACCAACTCAGGATGGGGCAATCCTGCACCCAATGCTCATTAAAAGGGGCAGTGTTGCAGACATCAAGGTGGGGAGTCATCTGGGGACCAGTCATCATACGGTGTGGTTCAGCATAAGAACAGCAGCAGAATCCAACCACACAATGGTGAGGGTCCTAGACTTCAGAAGGGTTGATTTTACTAAGGTGGAAAATGCCTCAGGAATGACCTGGTTAGGGGAAGTGACCGGAGAGGGTGAAGGAAAAGTGGTCAAAAAAAAAAAAATGAGCATGGTGAAGGCAACAAACCTCCGTGTCAAGCAAGCGTTAAAAAAGACCACTATGTTTTTTTTAATCCAGACGTTTGACCCCATTGCCAACCTCCCTACTTTGGCGGCGGTACATAGGTGAAGCTGGCAGGCAGCACAGCCCCCATCCCCGTCTTAGGACCTTCCACGTTGACCGCTATGGTTTTTGACGGAGGAAGCAAAAAAGGTAAAGGCTAACTAGAGGGCACTGAGAAGGTAAAGGAAACCCAGAGAGAGGAGGACAGGGAAGTGTATCAGGCAAAACAGAGGGCGGCAGAGCAGTAATAAGCGCAAAGACGCAAACTGAGGAAATATCAAAAGGAGACACTTTTTTTTTTTTTTTAAAGGTTATGTTAGTGAAAACAAGAAAACAAAGGGAGGAAGTGTATGGTTAAAGAAGAATTGGGGGTGACTGTACAGAGGGAGATCAAGAAAAGGAAAAATCCTGAACAAATACTTCTGGTCAATGTTCACTGCAGAAGGAGGGACCACAAAAGGCACCAGGAGCTTTGCTGGGAGGAAATGGACACTAGTCCATTTTATGTTTTACTGCGCATGTGCAAGAAACATAGTGCCATCATCGGAGATTTGGAGGTGTGTCACCTCCTCCTCCTCAATTCAGTCAGAGTGTTGGCAGGCGCGGCCTGTAAGCCAATGCATTCTGGAGCTGTCTATGACAAGCTCAAATGCAATAGCATACAGTTCAAAGGGGAGCTACGCTTGGTGAGCAGCGAAAGATATCGCTTGCTCTCGCAGCTCCACACACACACACACACACACACAGGCGCCCACGCAGGCGTGCGCGCCTGCCTTACACACTGAGTAGCCGGCGGGGTGCCCAATCCCGTCGGCTGTGCTCGTTCCCCTGCCTCCCCAAAGCCTTGAAAATGCGCGCTGGTGCCCATCCCAGCATGGCATAATGATATAGCCGACAGGGGTGCCCAATCCCAGTCGGCTCCACTGTTCTCCCGGTACTACGTGCCACGCTGGGAGCCCATCCCAGCGTGGCAATCGACTCTTGGCCGGCGGGGTGCCCAATCCACAATGGGTTGAAGACCCCCAACAGTCCTTGTGTGCCACGCTGGGAGCCACCCCAGCGTGGCAACGTCCCACGTCTTTTTTTTTACACCTGTCAAAGATAAAGCGGTCCCCGTAGTCTCCTGGCCCCCTCCCACAACCGCACCCACCCACTGTGCACCCTGCCTCCCCACACCCCATGCCTCCGGACCTCGGCGCGGCAGATCTTGGTGGACGGGAACCGCTCGCACTCTTCAAAGCCGACCGCGAACTGAGGAAATGCCGGTAAGCTGTATAATGGGCTAGATAGGGGATTTCAACTTTGTTGCATATCTCTCAGGCATTTTTGAATTTTTGCAAATTTTTCAACATGGGGTTTTGGGACCCTTCTCATGAATGATGTCACTGTCATGGCGTTATTGGACTCAAAGGATGATTCGCAGTCACTACGAAATCACCCTTGAGCCTGAATAACATTCATGAAAGGGTCCCAAAACCCATGTTAATTGGTACAAATCAAAAATGACTGTTTTACGAGCATGCGTGCACAGTTCCTATGCAGGCTCGTAAGTTCACGAATTTTCAATATTTTCACTCCAGATTTTCAACATTGCCATTTTACCACACCTTCTTATGAGCAGTACAGCTGTCATTTTTCACATCTCACCCAAAATGTGTTTCCGCCCATGTAGCGCACAATGGCGCAGTCGGTGTGCGAAATCAATGTACGGGACAAATTAAGAAAATCACAGTGAAACTGTTCATGAGCAGAGATCTTAAAATGGCTATGTTGAAAATCTGGTGAAAAAATTCCTGAAAATGACTGTGTTACAAGTGTGCGTTGCACAGTTCCTATGCATGCTCGTAAGTTTGCAAATTTAATATTTTCACTCCAGATTTTCAACATTGCCATTTTATTACACTTCCTTATGAACAGTACAGCTGCAATTTTTCATATGTCGCCCAAAATGTGTTTTCGCACATGTAGCGCACAATGGTGCTGTTGGTATACGAAAGCAATGTTTAGGACAGATTAAGAAAATCACAGTTACACTGTTCATGAGCAGAGGTCTTAAAATGGCTATGTTGAAAATCTGGTGACAAAAGTCCATAAAATGACTGTGTTACGAGTGAGCATTGCGCAGTTTCCACGCCCCCTTGTTAGTTCATGACTTTGTCATATTTTCAGTCCAGATTTTCACCAGTGGCATTTTTCCACACTTCCTTATGAACAGTACAGCTGTCATTTTTCACAACATGGCTGAAGTGTGTTTTCACACTTTCAGCGCAGAGATGCGTGGTCGCTGTGGAAATCATTGTTCAGCACAGATAAAGAAAATCACAGTGACACTTTTCATGATCCGAGGCACCAAAATGCCTGAGTTGACAATCTGCTGTAAAAATCCCCCAACCTAATTATATTACAGTTGTCGTTGCACAGTTTCTATGCCTTCATTGACTTCACCATTTTTTTTTTTTTTTTTTTTTTAAATCTTTTACTACAGATTTGCAACATTGCCATTTTTTTTTTTTACACCTCCCCATGAATAGTACAGCTGTCATTTTTATATCCTGTTGGAATGTTTTTGCACCTGTAGTGCTAAATGCCGTAGTCACTGTGCATAAGCAGCTTTCGGCTAACAAACTGATATTCCCCCTGTTCATGAGGTGGGGTCACAAAAAAAACATGTTGAAAATTTGGAGTGAAAATACCAACGAATGCCTGAGGTATTAGGGTTTCCAACCATAACGCCCAACCCTGTAGAGAATGACAGGCATCAGGGGTGTGACTTGGGATTCTTGCCTGTGATGCTCATACCATTCCACCCCTGCAGTCAGTGAGAGGCATCGAGGTATGCCTTGGACTCTTCGACCCAAACTTCACCCCATTCTCCTATATCGCACTCCATCTCACCATATTTCCTAATGAAATGGGGTGCAGTAAGGAGCCAAAAGACCCCAAAACACTGTGACACTTGTCCAGTCTCTGCAGGGTGGGGTGTGGTGAAATGGCGTGGCTGTTATGCCCGACAACCCAACCACACCCCAATGCCTGTCACTCTCTGCAGGATGGTGGTGGGGTTGGCTTCAGTTCAATACTACGCTGCCACTCCTATTATGCAGCTCTGTAACTTCTACACTACCACTGCCAATGCCAGCAAGCAAACACTCAGCATTGACAAATGCTTGTTTCAGTAGACAAGAGTTCAGAAAGCACATGCTAACCTGAAGGTGGACAAAGCTATGGGGCCAGACAGGGTACATCCAAGGGTGCTGTGTTTTTGATTGACCTATTTAACAGATCACTAGAGACTGGCATGATCCCAGAGGAGTGGAAAAGGGGCAGATGTTTTATTTATTTATATTTTGTTAACCAAGTAGGTGCACCAGCCATAGGAATGACTATTTTTAGGCACGACCCGGGAGGTTACAGAGTAACACTACGGAGAATACAATAGGGTAACATTACAGAGAATACAACATAAGGTAGATTGAGCAAGGTATACACAGTGATATTCCGATAGTAGGTTATACAGTAATCCCACTTCACAAAAGTGGTAGCAAGCAAGAGAGGACAATTATAGGCCTGTCAGCTTGACATCAGTGGTGGATAAGTTGATGGAAACACTAGTAAAGGAGAGGATTGCAGAACATCTTGTAAGCAACAGCTTATAGGACCCAAGACAGCATGGTGTCATGCCAAATAAATATGATGGATTTCTTTGACTGGGTGACAAAAGTGTTGGATCAAGGAGAAGTGGATGTGGCCAACATGGATTTCAGCAAGGCATTCAAGACTGTTCCATAAAGCAAGACTGATAAGCAAGTTGGGTAACTTGGGCTGGGTAATAAGGTGTAAGCCAGGGTAAGAAACTGGTTAAGGGACAGGAGACAGGGTAGTAAATGGAGTGCGCTTCTAAGGAAGGAGGGTGACCAGCGGGTACCTCAGCAATTAGTGCCAAGAACAGTCTTTTCAATGCCTTTATAAGTGACACAGCAGAGGAACTGGAAGGGAAGGTCTCCTCTTTACAGGTGACAAGATCTGCAACACAGTGGACACTCTGTGGTGGGGGAGAGACAGAGATATGAAAAACTGGAAGAGTAGTCAAGGTATGGCAGCTGAGTTTTCATAAAAAAGTGCACTTAGCCCATAGAAACCCAGTACAAAATGGGCAGGATGATACTGAGAGAAGACCAATCAGGAAAAACCTTGGGGTAATCATACTGCAGTGTTCGCCATTTATTATTTTACAACAGTGGGCCATCACCTTATTTTTATTTATTTATTTATTTATTTTTTTACTACCGCTCTACAGATTTTACCACCACCTATTTTTTTTTTTTTTTTTTTTTTTAAACAACCCAATATTTGTGATTAGACTAATCTGTTTTCATACAATCCTCCAAATTGCTTTTACCACCATCCTTATTGCACTATTACCATAGTTTTGATGCCAGTGTTCTAAACTTCACTTAAAACCACTTATGTACATGTAATACAGTGTATTTAGAAGGCCCAAGAAATAATACACCTTGACCCCAATCACCATAGCCACAAGGCTTGCATATACTGCTGGTTCTGTGACACGCTTTGTTCCACTCAGTCTGCTCGCCTAAAGGCACTTGTATACAGTGATTTGTTATTGTAGTGAGCAGCACAGATCACAGGGTTTTATATAATTGATTAGCAGTTTTTTTCCTTGGGACTATACTAACTGTACAGAAAGTATTTATATAGATTTTCTAGAAGTGCTGTGTTTGTTAAACACAGTGAGGCAAAACTATGCATTTTCACAAAGATTTTGCACTTTTATGAGCAAGCGTAATCAATTTTAGAGTTAAATAAATCCCTGGATCAAAAGCATATGTTACCCTGCATGGCATCTACAGGCGATCCACTCTGCAACAGCAAACAGCACACAGGAATTCTTTTCATGGGACAGAAATGAGCAGAATGGCTAGTACACAGCTGGGTGAAACACTACAAGAGTCAAAGAACCCAGCCAAGCAGGGCTAATGCTCACTTCTGTTGTGGAGTGATCATCTGTAGACGCCATTGTAGGTCGTTGCAGTTGATCTGTACCGCCAGTTCAGGTACAGATCACTGCATGTTAAAACTACCTTCGATTAAGTAGGGTTTGCAGCAAAAATGAAGGTTAAAAAAAAGAAAATGGGTGGACTGGGTGGCCCAGCAGCCCTCATCTGCTATCACATTCTCCATTTCTAGGTTTTACTTAGTTAAACTTGCCAAAGATCTAGTGATGTTTGACAAGGACTTTATTTTTAACAGTTGTATTTGTTTTACCTGGATAAACCCACTGAGCAAAGCTAATGTTCAAGGAGATAATAGGTTTTGTTATTTAGTGAGAAAGTGTTCATGACAAGAATTATCTAAATTGCTGAAATATTTTAAATGTAGGTTGAAGCACTGATTCACCCTACACCATTCTTGACATATACCATCTAAACTTTGAAGCATTCAGTAGGTGGCTACAGGGTTGAGGGTCAAGTCCAAAACATAATTTCCCCACTTCCAAAATAGTTTAGTGCTCACATTTGTACCTTCACCCTGACCATAAGTTAAAATAATTTGTTGCAGAAATGACGTTATTACACATACAGTGGCTATGTTAACACTTCTCTTTTCTCCAGGATTCACTTGGGTTAAACAAATAGGAGACCGGCCCTTTAAAGACAGACCTGTGGCAGGCTGGATTCCTACAAGAAAGGCAAACAAAAGGAACTCAGGAAACAGTTGAGGGCAGACCCCCACCATGGCTTTGAAGTAAAGAAATCGGGCAGAACAACTCGGCAATTCACAACTTAACTTCCTGAGAACAAGCTCGCTATTGAGACATGGACAAAGAGTAAAAAATCACTTTATAACAGGCAAGGTACCAAAAGGAATTATACTTATGTTTCTCTCTCTTTCCCCCTCTCTCTCTCAAGCATTATCCACTTTGAAAAACAAAGGTCTCCGGTCTATAAAGCAGACTGCAGAAGAAAACAAACATAATTCAACCTCAGAAGTCAGCAGTAACGTATTTCAAGTGCGAGGCAACAATCAGATGAAAAGGGTACATCACAAACACCACACTACAAGACTTGGCCAGGCTTATTTTTTGGGTTTGACAGAAAGTGCAAACTTGATTTAAAGGACAATCATTTTGTTTTGTTTTTGTTAAGCATTTCACAAGTGTGTGCCATCTGCCATCCTGAGCACGTACTATAAGTAAAACATTCACAAATGCAAACCGATTTACATAAATATGTCAGGTATTTATTATCAGTGCTAAATGTATTTTGAATGACCCTCCTTGAAAGACATGCTGTCGCATTTCCATGCAGTAACATGTTGCTGAGCTGCAGAATAACTCGCTCATGAGCGAAAGGATTCTCTGCAGTTAGTTTTGCATTCAGAGCTGCTAAAAACTGCAGGACTTACGAGAGCTTCTATAGCAAACCTGGTGCTGCTTTGGACCCAGGGCTGTACTGCTGATATCACTATATGGCAGAGGAAATGACTCACACTGCAGTACAGTGAAGTTGCAGCAGTTCTAAAAGGGCAAAACTACATTACTAGGTGTACGTACTGTGGTCCCTCTTCACCAAGACAACTTGTTAGCAACGCATTATGCCAAAATCTAAATGCTTTGTCAGTATGTTTTTTTTTTTTTTTTTAAACTGTCTCTGTAACAAAGCATGGGAAGTGAGACAAGATCAAACTGCTGTCAGCCGAGATAGCGGTCAGTTTATCAGTGTGATTAGTATCTATACCTTGATCCATTTGAAAGCAGTTATGCCTCCATGCCATACTGGTGACTTCCTTGTCTTTCTGTAGTAAAGCACCTGGCAGTCACTCTGTTCGAAAATCCTTTACTGCTTCTCCCCATCAGCATAGCACTGCGGAACACCAAAGACTAATTTTGGTACCATATAAACCAATGTGTTTAGATGTGCTATCTGTGCTATATGCACTGTAGAAGTGGTTTTAAAAACTGAGGGCTATTTCCAGAGAAATTCTTGTTTGAAAAGTAAAACCGGGATTCCGTGCACGTGCGGACAGGTGGTATGACATGGTACCAAAATTAGTCTTCGGTGTTCCGTGGTGCCCTGCTGATGTCAAGGTCAGGAGGCACGGGACAGAGGAGCAGAAAGGTATTTTTGATCAGAATGACCAACAGGTGCTTTACAACAGAAAGACATGGAAGGCGTCAGCATGGCATGGTTAAGGAGGCATTACTGCTTTCAAATGATCAAGCTATAGACACTAATCACACAGATTCATAAACGGACAGCTGTCTTGGCTGATAGCAACTCTATCTTCTCTCACTCCCCATGCTTTGTTAGAGGCAAAAGTCAGTTTTCCCAAAAACTGAAACAAAAACAAAACAAAAAAAACAACACACACACACACACACACACACACACACACACACACACACCACATACTCACAAGGCATTTGGATTTTCACATAATGCATTGCTAACAGGGTGTCTTTGCAGCATAGAGACCCCAGTATGTATACCTAGTGATGTAGTTTTCCCTTGCAAAACTGCTGCAACGTCACTGTACTGCAGTTCGAGTCACTCCTCTGCCATATACAGTGATGTCAGCAGTACAACCCTGGGTCCACAGCAACACCAAGCTTGCTAAAGCAGCTCTGGCACACCCTGCAGTTTTCAGCTCAGAATGCAAAAGCTAACCGCGGAGGACAGTAATGAAACAATTCTAGAATCCATGCAAGAAAGGGTAATTTATGCATGAAAGTCAAAAGGACTGGGAAATGTGATGACAGCAACTCAATCTTCTCTTAATCCCCATGCTTTGTTACAGAGGCAGAAGTCAGTTTAACAACCACCACCACCACATTGACAAAGCATTTGGATTTTGGCATAATGCATTGCTAACAGGGTGTCTTAGGGAGGCGACAGTATGAACACCCAGTACTGGCAGTTTTCTCTCGCAAAACTGCTGCACTCACTACACTGCACAGTGCAAGTCACTCCTCTGCCATATAATGATGTCAGCAGGATCCAGCAGCTGAACAGTAAAGGCAAGTGCAGCAGGGCTCAAAAACAAAGGCAAAATATGGAAGGCAGAGTAAATCTTGGCTAAAACAACCAATGCACACACTGTTTCTGGTCTAGTACTGTATATAATGACGACAACAGGGGTTGAAACTGGCACTGGCCAAATGCTGGCAGATTTTGCATTGGCCTAGTAAGATTTTCCTTTAAACTAGTAGGGGTCACGATAAGAGCATGCTCCATTCTCCGAGCACGTTGTGCACTCGTAGGAGCACGTTTTAAATCCTCCTTCTGGCACTGTGTGTGCTCCTGCTCTACAGTAACAGCACGGATGAGGGAAGGGCTATTAATATCACTGAGATCGTGCAGACTTTTTTGGGGGGGGGGGACTGTGTACAAAAAAAAAAAAATAAGTGTATGTATGAATACACACACACACCCTTAAAGCGGGAGTTTATCAGAAAACTACTAGTTATGCTGTCCATCAATCTATGTGCTGTGGGGGCAGGCAAGCTAGGGGGCATCGAATGATTTCTCTTTGCACAGCTTTTTGTTGCAGAAGAGAGGCGGATGCCAACTGCTGAGCAGACAAAATGAGGGAGAAGGTGTGAGCAGTCAGCAGTTGAGTAGTAGCCAGTGGCAGAAATGAGACATTCTACATTCCCCCCTTTCTTTGGTAGAAACTGATATTGATGCCAAATAGGGTAGAAGAGAGACACCATCGCACATTTGAAAAGTGAGGTTTGTTTTGCTCCTACATGATGTCTGCAGCACTTGGTCTATTGCTTGCAGTGCAGCCCCCACTGCTTCAAACTGTGCAGAATGGCGACTCGTTGGTCTATGGTTCCCTGGAGTTATTCTGTGGGACACCCATCTACTGATGTGAGAGGAGTAGAAACAGAGACCACTGATGGCTGTTTGAAGGAGGTAGTTCACATGATCACACTAAGAAACAGGACAGTCTGTTATGGTGAAGTGTTAAAAGTTCAGATGCGTCACCCCACGGATACCGTTGTGAAGGTTTACATGTCGCAATTTGTATGGAGTTGAATTGAAAGTGCCAGACTGACAATCACTTAGAATGCATTAAACCTTCAAGAACTGTACTGTGAGGGGTTGACAATATACAAATTTAATATGGAGTCTCCAGTCCAGTGTCTGTTCCTGCCTCCTATTAGTTAGTACAGGTGAGTGGGAGCAGGAGGATAGAGATGAGAGATCTGACAAGATCATCTCTGCAGGAAACATTGCTGATTTAGTGTGTGTGTTTTTTTAATTCTGGGTTTTACAGTTTTCAAAGGTTCCCCGTCTCTCTCTTGCTGCCCACCGAGGAGAGGTCATGCCAACTCACTGATGTGGTTTCTTTTTACTATTTTGATGAGACGTGCTTGTGCAGAGAGACCATCTGTGTGTACTTGACTAGTAGGTTTGCTGCCCCAGCTCCCAAGTTGTGGAGTGAGTTGGTCCCTACCTTTGTGCTGAGGTTGTCGCGGGTCTGGTAATGGAATGTAGCTGTGCACACCATCTTGTCTTTCGTTATCATGCTTTTCAGATGCTGCAGCCGCATTCCCTCAAACTTAAAAAAAAGTGCTGAAACCAAGCCTTAAGTCAGGTAATATTTTTATTATGTAGCTGCAACTGAAGCATTTTTTTTTTTGGTTAAATTAGGCATGCTGCCTACTGCTGTTCAGTGTTGTGGTTGGGGGGTGGCGTCAGGGCAGGGTGGAAATAGGTCAGAATGATGCTTGGTTGAGAAGGCTCCGTTGTCAACCCGAGCACGCCAAGGTCATACGGCGTGCAGTGAGCAGCGACAGTGACCAATTCATTAAAGGCATGCAGTTGGGTTTGGGGTTTGGAGTTTGGACTTTAATTTGAGTGGGGGGCAGGAGTTTCAGGCTGCTGCTCTTGTAGTTATGGACAGTATTTTGTGGTCAGAACAGCAAGGGCAGTGTCAATATATTCTGCTATGCCTGCCTGGCTTTGAGACGACTTGGCCTTATGCAACAAGTTTACTGAAGAAATTCAGAATGCTTATCTCTGGAGACTGCCGTGTAGTACTACTGTAGCAGGGTTGAGATTTGAAGGAGAATGTTGCTGACTGTTCAGGGACTGCAGTGCACATGTTCAGGATGGTCGTCAATCAATCCGAACACGTTGGTTTGTGATCTGTGATGAATGGGTGAGCACCATTCGAGCGGACTCAGCTGCGACCTGGGTACTACACACATCACGTTCATGTTGTAGAAGGCTGCTCTCCTGGAGTCCATCTCCTTGTTAAGCTGCCCACGGTACATGCAGTAGTGTGTGCCTGCAGTCACTAATGGTGGTAATTAATTTAAACCTAGCTGCCATGTTGCTAGTAGGATTGCTGTCTTTGAGTGAATGATGGCTGGGTTGTAGAGTGAGTGAGTGTGTGTGTGTGTGTGATCTGTTTCATGAAGTACAACCAAGACACCCAAGTGTTGAAGGGGAACATTTACTCTGAGCAATTAGGGAAAGAATAATAACAAAAAAGTAAGGCTGTGATGATCATTTGGGTGCTGCAGCCGACCTGAGTGGTTTGTGAATATAGTACTTCACTGAGCTCAGCTGATGCTGGAGTAAAAGTGTTAGATGACAATTTGTGATGAGACAGACAATAGCCAGAGCCAATCCAGGTGCTGCTGTCCCATCCCACCCAGTAGTCCTAGACCTCTCTAGAATGTGCACTGCACCCTAGAAAGAAAACAGGAGCCGCCGCTGGGAGCAGATCCCACAGGCAATTTGCCAACCAGCTGCTGTTATATTGCGAGTCATTCAACTCAGCCGGTCACGGCTGGCAGTAATCATATTTGCCTGTAAACAGTGTGGTGGAATTTTATATATCCTAAAGTATAACAACTTTATGTCCTAAAGCTTATTGTACCAGAGCTTATAACTGTTATATGTGATTATAGCCATACAAATATGTTGCTTCTCATATGCTCTAAAACTATCTGCTTTGTTATAGCCATGTTGCCTTTCATATGCTTTAAAACTATCTGCTTTGTAAAACAGCCATAATGAATGTACAGTTCTGTGCTGACTAAAACAAAGGAGGTTGTTTGACAGAAATAAGAAACCTTGAAAATTAAATGAAGCTAAATACAGCTGGTTGTAACTAAGATAAAGGAGACACATAGTAAGTATGGAAAACAACCTCCTTATACGGAAAGTGCTAAATCTGTGGTTTTTGCTAGAGATAAGGAGAAGCTGTTGTAAGCATGAGATCACTGTTAGACTGTAAAACTGAAAAAATTATATAAGCTTCTGTGAACAATAATCGAGGCTCTCTCCTTTAGCTGAGGCTCCCACATATATGTGCAAGACAATAAACTGAGCTTTATTGGAATAACCATTGGGTGTGGTTGAGTACACAGAAATTAGGTAAAGTATAGACAGTAAAGAGAATCTGCGACCACAGTTTTGGCGTAGTTGGCATGGATACTGCTTCTCCGTCGCTGTGATCGGACTGCCAGGTCCCGGCCTCAGGGGAGGGTGGCCCCGGAGGTTCTAGTCCCACCATATGTGTGACGCCTACGGAGCGGTGACAGCCATCATTTACTGTCTTAGGTGCTGGGGTGGCACCAAGAGTGCTGGGTGGACACTCTGCGTCAGGGGCGCCCGTGAGAAAATAAAGAGTGCTGGGTGGGCACTCTGCGTCAGGGGACGCCCGTGACAAGTAGGGGTGCTGGGTGGGCACTCCAAAACCAGTTAGGCACCTTTTAGGGACTACAATGGGAAATACGGGGGACCTCTACCAGATGAATCTCAACCTAGTACTGTTAAAGATTTTTTTTTTTGTTTTGTTTTAAACTGCAAACCAGAGCTCTGGAGAAAGACTTGGTTTGGCAGGTTACTAAAATGGCCAAAAGAAAACCTTTGAAAGGGTTAAAACCTTTAAAAGGGTTAATAGCTGCAGTGTTTGAAATATCATGAAGGTCCTGCAGTCAGTTTTCTTACTCAGACTTGTGTATCGGAAAAAAAAAAAAAATACCTTGGCACCGGGCAAGTCTGAATTTTTTTTCAAAGTTGTTTTATGTCTGTCTGTTTTATTTCTGTGTCGTATACTAAACAAGGTAATGCTCCTGCCTTTCTTGTGCATATTTTCTAGCTTATATCTGTGTTCTGTAATTATGTTCTGTTGTCAGGTTGAGATAGGATTGACTGCCTTAGGTGCACAACATGTTACAGTAGAAAAAAAAAAAAGCTTCTTTACCTCATAGCTGACTGTTTTAATTGGTTTCATTTTTAATGAAACATTTGTGCTGCCTAGATAGGGTCATTGAAGAACTTTTGTATGTAGTTGCTGGTTGAAGCAGGTAGTGTTGAAGGTGAAGAGATATGACGTCATAGATTGCAATGTGCAGAAAAAGTTGTAGTTTGCAAGCAACGTGCCAAGCCACTGCTAGGTGAAAATGTAATGTGTTAACAGCTATAAATGGCCTTATCATACTTCTATACTAGATGTGTTCACTTACAAATGGGTGTGTTGTACTGCATTTTAAAGAAATTAAAATGTGTTTAAAAGTGTTTTGTTCTGGAAAGATTTGGCATGGCAATATGTATAAATGTGTTGGTTTAAAATTGTCAGTGTTACAAGACAGGCAGGAGGCAGCACATATATCTAAAACACGTTCAGTTTTCTAATAAAACTATGGGCATTACCTCAGCAAATTAGTGTCAAATAATGTCAGTCTTATTTTGTGTTAAGTATTTCTTTTTGTGTATGTGTATATGTGTGTACTGTCTTGGCCAGCAGTTTTATTGTGTGCTCTATTATTATTTAAAGATATTTTAATATTAGTAGTGTTCAAGGACACTACAAAAATAACTGGGTTTAAACGACCCTTGCATGCACACTGTGACCTTTTGCACATTATTTGACCTTCTTGTGTTTCAACATTTTATGTTACTACCAGTTCAAACTTGATGTGTATTCCATACCTAAAGCACAACTTTTCACACAAAATGTATGTTTTCATGGAAGCACACCAAGAGTGAACCATGTAATTTGTCTTTTATTGCAAAACTAGTATTCTAAGTAAAGAGAAACACATTTTTTTCCTTCTCATTTCTTCTGACTTACAGCTGTTTTGAGAGTTTACCATCTACAGTTAAAAGCAATGGCTTTTGTTTTAAGTGTGACCATGGTGTAATCATTTTTGTCTTTTTAAAATGCATTCTAAGAAATACGACGTATGGTATTACCATCAATCCGGATTTTTATAAACTCAGCTGACATTTTGTCATGCTTAGGATAAGGGAACCAGGGACGCTTGGCTTCTTTTATCCTATAGAAATAATCTTGTTTATTTTAAACTTGTGTAGGTTTAGTATTGTGTTGTTTGTCTGTGTTTCTTCTCTTTCTTCTAGAGAAAAGAGTTCCCATCTTTATAGTAAGGTATGAAACTTACTAAACTCATTGTAATATTATCTTGTTATAATTTAAAGTGTAGTAGGTGGGGATCATGTCACCATCCACAGCTAACCTTTTATTGCTACAGTATTCGAGCTGTCTCTTCCACCTCGAGCTGTGTCTTCCACCAGTAGGAGCTTGGAGAAAGGGGTAAGCTACCTTTCCTCCCTTCCAGTGTAATACCCACAAAGGTTGCAAGGTACATCACTGTTCTCAAAGGGTATAAAAAGTGTATTTGCCAATAATTGTTTCTTATTTACAGGTTTTAAAAGACCCAAGGTATTTTAACAGCATAACCCAGCCCAAGCCCTTCTGTTTTCTCTAGTACAAACAGTTAAATCTCACACCTATTATTGGTACAAGGGTTTCTGCCCGCAGCAAGTAATCAGTTACGTGGAGGGTGAAGTTGTGTATGTATGTCCACACATATTCATTCTTTTGATTGTCTTTTCAGTTTTCTTATCCTGTTAAAACAAATGCAAAACAACTTTTGTCATTGCCTTACAGCAATGATGCAACATTTTCAACCAGTAAATTCACAGTACTCTAACATTTCTGGATTCTAAGCTAAGTTTACAGTCTATATGTGTTGTTTAAAATGTATTTTATGCATTATGTTCAATACTGAAATTGTTCTATTACAAACAAAGCTTATGTTTCATGTTTATGTTATGTTTAATATACATCTTGCTACACTGTATCATGTGTGTGTTCAGAAAAGTGTTCCACATGTATAACGTTTTTAATGCTCATAACCAAACCTAAATACTGGGGCCAGCATTGCTGACCCACCCCTACAATATGTTCCAAAGCAAAACCAAAAGTAAAATTAATGCTCCGTTTGTCTTATTACTCACAGGTACCCCTAAAGAATGAGTGTACTCTATACAGGTTTTGTCATTTTAAATTTTAACAATTATAATATGCAAAATTTAGATTGTACCCAAACCTATCGCTTCAAGCCTTACCCCACTCAGTACTTTGAGTATTTCACTATACAGGGTAAAGAAAGTAGACCTTTTCACTTGTCACAGGTGCAATAGGCACTGTTAAATTGGCATAGACCAACAACATATGTATTTGTCCCACTAATTGCATTGTGTAAAAGGCATATTGTTATGAACAATATGTTTGAAGTGTGTAATTGTAACATTACAAGATTTTATAACTCCGGTCTCAGTCAGGCCTGCTTGCAACAGACAGGGAAATAATGTTCATCACTGTCATAACTGCTTCTGTAATTTAAAAGCAGGAGGTAACCATAACACTGTCATGATTTACAGATGGTCAAATGGTATAATTGAACCTCGGCCTGCACCCCCAGGTGTGCGGTTAATGTCCCATTTTTATTTTTTCTCTTTCTAATTGCCAGAATTTAGGCTGTCACACCACTCTTTACAAAGCAAAAAGTAAATGGTTTAAAAAATTGTTATTTATGTGTTTTTAACTCAGTGTCTAACACACTTTGCAAGTTTGCAGGTTTCCACGGTGTGGCACACATAAGATCTCCACGTTCAACAGCAGTAATACTTTCATCTAAGTTGCCAAGACCTTCATCTTTTTCCTTAAAAAAGAAAAACAACTGCCACAGTTTTGATGCTATCACCATCTTTGTGCCTGACTGGTTCCTTATAAGGACTATTGCATGAATCCAGTTATTATTACCTCTGCAAGTGTAATGTTTTCAGCAAAATTACACCTATTTGTAGAACTTTAAATCAACTGAAGAAGGTCCAGTCAGTTCAGACTCTGCAATCAAGCTTATTGTTTCTGCTTACTATAAAGTTAAGTCTGGGAAAGGGGCACTCCCCAACTCCAGCGAGAAGATTCTGCTTCAATTGACCTTCAAGCAATACATCCATTTTCTTCACTGCCGCTTGTTCCAAACATGGCTGGTACTTTCTACAATCCTATTGCTCTGTTATGGACTGTGTTCTTAATGGTTTATTGTCAATTGTTACCTTTTTATGGACTGTTAATCTTTATGCCAGGGTGTAATCAACTACGACAAAACAAATGCCATGCCAGTGTGTGTGTGTGGCTATTCCATTAAAAGGACTCAATGCACCCCTGGCCAGTGTGTCTACTAATCAGCCATCCAGCAGCTAGCCAGCAAAATAAACACTGACTTTTCTACTATGCTGGTGTTTTGTTTTTAAATTACTGTCTGCATTGCCCCATGTGCCTTGTGGGGCTACCACCATTCTGCAAATGACATTTCATCTGTACTGTAACTACATCAACCTGTGGATACTTATATGAACTTATAAACTGTTAATTTCATGGACTATTATGTTTTATAAGGACTTATCTGTCAAGAGACATTATCAACAGATTCTTCAATCAAGCTCCAAGGGTGTGCCACACCTCAACACAAGGTAGCATCTACCTTATTCACTCTCAAAGTGAATTCCATGAACTCTTTTCATCAACAAAATTATGTTATATTATGTTATATGTGGTGTCACATTAGCATTTTTTCACATATTTCAATTGTGGTGTTGACATCCCTCAATTCTGTATTATGTTTTACAAACTCACCACTGTGTTCCATCTGTAACTCCCTCTGCATCAACTCCAAAACAAAATGTTTTTTATATAATGCCTTAACTATCTGTATGCTGGCAACCAGTTTTAAAACATATAAATAAAAAGGGGGGTGGTTAGTTGATACAAAGTATCAAAAGGGGGGAGTGTGGTGGAATTTTTATATATCCTAAAGTATAATAACTTTATGTCCTAAAGCTTATTGTACCAGAGCTTATAACTGTTATATGCGATTATAGCCATATAAATATGTTGCTTCTCATATGCTCTAAAACTATCTGCTTTGTTATAGCCATGTTGCCTTTCATATGCTTTAAAACTATCTGCTTTGTAAAACAGCCATAATGAATGTACAGTTCTGTGCTGACTAAAACAAAGGAGGTTGTTTGACAGAGATAAGGAAACCTTGAAAATTAAATGAAGCTAAATACAGCTGGTTGTAACTAAGATAAAGGGGAGACACATAGTAAGTATGGAAAAACAACTCCTTATATGGAAAGTGCTAAATCTGTGGTTTTGCTAGAGATAAGGGAAGCTGTTGTAAGCATGAGATCACTGTTAGACTGTAAAACTGAAAAAGGTAGATAAGCTTCTGTGAACAATAATCGAGGAGCTCTCTCCTTTAGCTGAGGCTCCCACATATATGTGCAAGACAATAAACTGAGCTTTATTGGAATAACCATTGGGTGTGGTTATTGAGTACATAGAAATTAAGGTAAAGTATAGACAGTAAAGAGAATCTGCGACCACAACAGTTACATAAAACATTTTATGGATAATTTTGGCATACTTAAAACATTGTAAAACTCATTTTATTCACTTACCTTATAAAATTAGTATTCAGCATGTAGGAGCACGGATCCGACTGGCAGAAGCACATATTTTAGGTCTTGATTTTGCTAGTGTGTGCTCCTAAATTTCAAAGAAGCACACCGCGCCAAAACCTTAACGCCATCCCTGTTAACTAGCCCTGTGGGCTCGTCCTAGAGAAAGTAACATTTTAATAAGTACACCAGCTGGGCTACTGGATTTCCCCAGTCACCAGCCCTACTGGCTAGTGGCTGCAAAAGTTCACCTGCTACAAGCTGTAACTTTTTGAATCATCATCATGAAAGGTGCTCTTTAAATGAAATAAAAGCTCACCCGTACTGTGAGGAGGGAGGTTATAACAAAATCAGAAGCCAAACCGCTACAGATAAGAGCTAGAGTGCACTCTAGTGGTATAGACACAGGGATCCTTACTGTATAACAAAACAAAACAAAAAAAAAAACACACACAGACTTTAAAAAACCTCAACATATATTTTCAAATTTTACAGTTGGCGTAGGAAGCTTTTTTTCACCAAGAGGGTGGTGGAGCCGTGCAATGCATTGCCTGGGGGGCTGGGGAGAGGACACAGTGGAGGGATTCAAGAAGGGGTGAGACAGGTACAAGGGGAAACAAACTAAAGAAGATCCTATTGGGGGCTAGGAGGGTGGTAAGGTGAGCAGCCATTAGGTTGCTGGCTTTCGAGCAGACAAGACAGACCATTTGTCCTATTCTGATGGCTTTTTAGTATGTTGGTATGTTAGCATGTTAGTTTTGTATTGTTTTATAATTTTAGGACAAACCCATTTTACAGGTGTGATGAGCAACTCCAACTCCATGGTGTGAGTTGTTTAAGCAATAAGGCACGACAAGGTGTGTGTCATTGTGTAACAACGTCACTCCTGGGGTGGGCTGAAGCACGAGGTGAAACCAGGTGCTTCCACCACCCCAGGAGTGACATTACACAAACACACACCATGGACAACCTTATTGCAATTATACAATGGCTCAATGTTATGCAAAATATAAAACAAAAACATATGATGTTTTTAGTAGGTTTTAGTAAGACAATTTATCTGTTTAAGAAAAGCAAATACTAAAGGAGATCAATACAGTGATGTTATGTGTATAACATCACTGTCTCAATGCTCTACTGATCAGAGTCCAGGATTCTTTCTTGCCATTGTATAATTAGGAATGCATGCCTCAAATTGCTTATCAAACTTATAAAAGGTAGTAATGCACACATGAAATGATTTAATTTCGTTTTATTGACTGGAAAAAGGGCTAGGCAATTCTGCCTTTTTCAGCCTTGGCCGGGGGAGATACAGATGGAAACCAACTGAAATTGAACCAGATTAAGCTGTTTATTGTTGGTATTTTTAGTGAATGGGCCTGGAAATTTGGATAGGAGACGGGAAAATTCCCCTACTTTTCTTTTTTGAGAAATGTCGCGGGATCTTTAACGTCCACCTGAACTACAACAACAGGCACAGAGGACCTGTGTTCAACCTCTCATCCAAAAGATGGATACAATACATTTGCAAAGTCAAAGGGGGCTACAAATAATGTGCATTGACTTCCCAACTCCCACTTCTGGGATTGCAATCCTGACAAAGTTACACAAAAAATAGGGACAAGTTCACAAGAGTTAGCCAGCTCTCAAATCATCTTGTCAGAAAACTGCAAGTGAGGGACTCACTCTCCTGAAATACAGGTTACTCACCTGTAACAGGAGTTCTAGGAATGGTATATGTTGTTCATCCACACTGTCTGGCAGGTATCCTTGCCGCTTTAAATCTTGCCGGAAGGTCTTCAGCTGGCTCCTCCCACCCACCCACCGGGTGGTAAAACTCGGCTCCGCCCCATGGCGCCAGATCTGGCCCACTGGAAGCTCAGGTTGTGCGTCGGCCGGGAGGTCGGGTGGAGTCGTGTGGATGAACAATATACCACAACAGGTGAGTAACCTGTATTTAGGGACATGGATATGTTGTTCATCCACAATGTCTGGCAGACTCCTAGCAGTTCTCTGGGAGGAGGGAGCAAGCACACCCCCTACTTAGGGAATAGAGACTGGAGAAGCGAGGCCCCAAAACCAGCATCCCGGCGTGACTCAAGGTCGATGTGGTAATGGGCGATGAAGGTGTGTGCCGACTTCCAGGTAGCAGCCCTGCAGATTTCCTGGATAGGGACGTCCCTGGAAGCAGCTACCGATGCAGCAGTATGGCAGGTAGAATGAGCTCTTATCCCTCTGGGAGGCTCCATGACCGCCAACTTATAGCAGAGATCTATGCAGGAGGTGACCCACCTGCCTATCGTCCGCTTGGCTGCAGGTCTGCCAGGTGCGGCTTCAGCGTAGGCGACAAACAGCTGGTGAACCTCTCCCCGAATTTCAGCCACGCGCTCCTTATAGTAAGCGAGCGCCCTTCTGGGTCCAGAGTATGGAGCCTATATTCGACCTCGAGGTGTGATTGAGGGTAGAACACTGGCAGAGTCAACACCTGGTTAAGGTGAACTCGACACCACCTTGAAGGAATTTCGGGGGCGCAGGGACAACCTTGTCCCTGTGGAAGACCAGGTAAGGAGACTCGTGCAGAGTGCCTGGAGCTCTCCCATCCTTCTGGCTGACGTGATAGCCACCAAGAAGGTGGTCTTCCACGACAGGTGAGAGAGTTCACACCTGTGCATTGGTTCGAATGGCTTGCCCATGAGCTTTGCCAGTACCAGCAGTAGATCCCTGCACCGGAGGGGAAATGTGATCACGGCCTTTGAAAAAGCACCAGACCACCTTCTCCTGCGCCACCGATCGCTTCCCGGCCCGCGCCCGGTAAGCAGAGATGGCTGCCAGGTGCACCTTAAGGGTCGTCGACCTAAGCCCTTGCTGAGAAAGGGACCAAAGGTAGTCCAATATGCTCGCCAAGGAACAGGAGGAAGGGTCAAGGCCCTTGCCCTGGCACCAAATGGAAAATCTCTTCCATTTGAAGGCGTAGCATTTTCTGGTCGACTCCTTACGGGATGCCTCAACTACGCTAAGGACCTCGTCGGAAAGACCCAAGGCCTGGAACTCTAGCCGCTCAGGAACCAGGCCGTCAGGTGCAGGGATTGAAGGTCCGGATGGAATACCTTCCCCTGACTGACTGAGAGCAGGTCCGGGCGAGCTGGAAGCTGCCTCGGGAGCCTGGAGCTGAGGCTGAGGAGATCTGGTACCAGTACTGGCGGGGCCAGTCTGGGGCTATCAGAATCACCTAGCCTTGTCCCTCCTTGCTTAGAGAAGCACCTTGGCATCAAGGGGAACGTGCGGGCGAGAAGAGGCCCGGGTCCACGGCTCGGTGAAGGCATCCCCTGTAGCGAGCCCCGCTGAGGGGGGGGCATGGAACAGCCTCAGCTTTGCATTCTCCTGGAGGCAAACAGGTCCACCTGAGGTGTGCCCCAATGGGAGAATAGATCTTGTACTACCTCCGCAGGAGAGACCACTGGGGACGAGCCCTTATCTGGCTTAGGGCATCGGCCAGGGTGTTGGAGCTCCTGCCACATGAATGGCTAGGAGATCCGCCTCCAGGCTGCAGACAGTGACCAGATAGAGAGCCTCCTTGCATAGAAGCATGGAGCGCGTCCGCCCTGGCGGTTTAGACAGTACATGGTTGGTATTGTCTGTCTGGACCCGGACCACTTGACCCCAAAGAAACGGAGCAAAGGCGGTGAGACCTTAGGCGGACCGCCTGGAGCTCCAGCAGGTTGATGTGGCATCGACTCCGCAGGGACCAGAGGCCGTGGCGCCGGTGTTCCCCAGATAGGCACCCCAACCCATCAGAGAGGCATCGGTCGACAGAGAGACCATCGGCTCGGGCGGACAAACGGGATGCCCTCTGCAGATGAACTGGAACGGTCCACCACTGAGAGCCGCCCACATCCCCTGGTCACCGTCACTAACTGGTCCAATGGATTGCAGCATTGGGACCACTGGCTGGCCAGCCTCACTGAAGGGGCGATGTTCCAGCGGCCCAACGGACCACGCTGGTACAGGCCGCCATGAGACCCAGGAGGCGCAGGAAGTCCCGGCAGGCGTGATTGCCCAACCAGAAATGATTGGGCAAGGAGGAAAGAACTCGGCCCTGTCCGCTGGCTTTGCCTGCTCAAGAGAGCCAGCCTGCCCCGGCGAAAGAATCACCTGCTTTGGCTCAAGTTCCCACTTGGCCTTGTTGATGAGGAGGCCGACCTGAGAGCAAACCTGGAGGCCAGATCTCTGGACCGCCCACCCCTGTCTGGAGGGCTGTCATCAGCCAATCGTCCAGGTAAGGGTAAACCCGGACCCCTCAGCGCTGCTAGGAATGCTGTCACCACTGCCATGCATTTGGTGAAGACCCTGGGAGCTGGAGATAAGCCGAAGGGCATGGCTTGGGACTCGAAAAGGGATCCCTCCGCAAAGCAGAAGAACCTCTGATGTGACGGACGGATAGGGACGTGAAAGAATGCATCCTGCAGGTCCAGAGCAGAACCACGCCGTGTTCCAAGGATGGTATTATCTGAGCCAGAGTGACCATCCTGAAGGTTCGAGACCTTAGGAACTTGTTTAGGTCGTGTAGGCGCCAGCCCTGTCCGCTTCGAACCAGAAAGTACCTGGACACGAACTCCGGGTCTGAGGAGGGTCCGCCACCTCTCTGATCACCTCCTTCTCGAGGAGGAGAGCGATGTCGGCTCGGTGAGCCGACAGCGAGGCTTCGGACCCCAAGGCCCGAGGTGCGACGGCTCTGAAGGGTGGGGCCTCCTCGCACTCCAGAGGCAGGCCCTTTCCCACCACCTCCAAACACCCACCGGTCTGTGGTGACAACGGACCAGGTGGAAAGAAAGTGGTGAAGCCGCCCCCCCCAAGGGGGCACCTGGGGTGAGGCGACGGGGTTGGGGGCGACACCCTCAACCAGTCACTGGGCAGGCTTGGAGGAAGGACCGCGCAGGGACCTCCTGGCCTTTACCTCCTGCTTCCTGGAGGAGGAAGCCGAGGCTTGGGTTTGGGATGCCAGCTCGAGCCTGCTAGCCTGACGCTGCTGGGCCGACGTGCCACGGGCGCAGAGACGAAGGGTTTAGGCTGTGGTCTGCGGCCTTTGTCCTTCTGTGCGGATGAGACAGAGTCAAGGTAGCATTGGACTCATCGATCCTCAGCAGGTGACCTTCCACCCCAGGGCCAAAGAGGTCGGTCCCCAGGAAGGGACATCCGCCAACTTTGCTGGGTATCCTAAGTGAAGGTGGATATCCTCAGCCATGCCCGACAGCGCATAGCCACTGCGGCCGCTACTGACCTGGCACATGAGTCTCCAATGTCCAGAGCAGTCTGAAGCTGCTGTTTGGCCACTGCCCTGCCCTGGTCCCGCACCTGCCTAACCGTGGTCTGCAGGTCCACGGAAGATGAGGAACTACCTGGTCCAGGAAGCCCAACAGGGCAGGAGAGAAATGTGCTATGAGTACGGCGAACTGGCCTGACAGACTCGAGGAGGGCATAGCGTAGACTTTGCGCTCGGCATAGTCCAATTTCTTGACTCTTGTGGGAGGCTTTGTCCACGTCCCTTAGCGTTCCGGCGCCGCCGAAAACGCTGTCGGTAACTAGCCCTCGCTGAGGGTGTTCCAAAACCGACAAAGAACCGTAAGGACCGAGATACTTCCTGGCCGAGGGCGAGGACAGGAAGCGAGCGCTGCCAGAGATCCAAGGCCGGGCCCACTATGGCCCCGCCACCGGAAAGGCCTCCGTGAGGAACCCTCGGTCCAGTATCTCCGTGAGGGATACCTGGCCGCTGAACACAGGTTCGAGCTTCATCCCGGTGGACTCCGAGATGAGCCAAGCAATCCCAGATAGGACGAAGGGCTATCGGTCCATCGATGACCTCTCAGAGGACTCCAAGTCTACTTCGCCTGGAGAAGAGAGGAATCGCCGGCTGACTCGGAAGAGTCCGCAAAGAGCGCCTGGCCTGAGTCACCCTCCACCTGCCGAGGTCGTCGGGAGTGAGGTAACAGACAGCCTAGGGGCAGGCCCTGAGCCGACCGAGAATTCTTGGTCAAGTCCCAAATAACGGCTGTGGAGGCGGAGGTTCCACCGAATCGGTGGAGCAGCTGGTTTGGCTGACTGAACCGGCTAGGAACAGGCTCAGATAAGTCGAGGTTGTTTGACACTCAGGTGACAACCATTGGCGGGGAAAAGGACGGCGTCAGCATTCCGATCAGAGGAACTATTGCCAATGAATCGTATCGTCGGCGTAACCATTGAGCCTC
Organism: Neoceratodus forsteri; assembly: GCA_016271365.2. Lineage (NCBI taxonomy): Eukaryota > Metazoa > Chordata > Ceratodontiformes > Ceratodontidae > Neoceratodus > Neoceratodus forsteri. The sequence continues at coordinate 756,024,146 of CM057455.1, read as the reverse complement.
CCCCTAGTCCGAGGAGGGTGGCCCCAGGCGCCAGCTACACGCGAGATCGCCTATAAGGCCGGTGGTGGACATGAAAGTGAGACCGAGAACCCGGCTTTCCGAGGGAGGATGCCGGTGAGACCGGCTCTCCCTCGGCTCGGAGGGTTCACCAAGGGCTCCGGAACTGGAGGCACTGGCAAGCCCACGGGATCCTCAACTCCCACTGGGGGAACCGGAGAGAGAGGATTCTCGCTTCGCCTGGCGACAGCCCATCCAACGGGTCAAGAAAAATCTCGACTGCGTCGACGGGAGTCTCAGTCAACTGACCTTACGGGGACACCATGAGACCAGTGGCCGTAGCCAAACGATCGACCGAAGTCGATGGCCAACAACTCGGGGAGAGGGACCTTTCCCGCTCCCAAGAGCGTCGACGGAGGGACTTACCCTTGTCTTTCTTTTTGGACCGAGAAGAAGGTCCAGCAGACGTTGGTCCCTCTCCCTTAGTGGAGAGGGACAGACAAAGCTCCTTAAAGGAAGCTGTATAAGAGGAACCCAGGGAGAGCGGGATAAATGCCGCGGCCGAGGAAGATGCGGCCTGCGCCGCCTCCTCTTCGAGGGCGATCATCTGCTCTAGCTGATCCGCTGAGCCCGCAGCTGTGGAAACCGCCGACCGGGCCTCTTTTGACTTCACCGCAGGAAAACGTTTCTCGGGACGCCCCAGTTGTAAACGGGCAGCACGGTCTTCGAGGATGTAGGCTGAGAAGGAAGAGCACAGGTCTCAAGCCTGCCGGTTGTGCTCAAGGCCTAAACAGTAGAACACGCGGGAGTCGGATCTGTCCAAGACATCTTCGTCTCGGCGCATCTCCAAACCCGAGTCGATTTGTCCATCGTGAGCCGAGGATAGAAGATCAAGTCTAGAAATGCAAAACTTTTAAATTCACAAAACCAAGAATTAGGAACCAGTCTTATACGCAGAGTGTTAAGGAGGAACCTGAGCTTCAAGCGTAAGGAAGATCTGGCGTCATGGGGGCGAGTCGAGATTTTACCACCGGTGGGTGGGATGAGCCAGCTTGAAGACCTTCCGCAAGATTTAAAGCGGCAAGGATACCTGCCAGACAGTGTGGATGAACAACATATCCATGTCTCTAGAAACCTTATTATTATTTCAGAAAATATGTGCCTTTCTTTCACAGGTTCTGATTATTTATTACATCGACAATGCCAGCAGAACTAGGCCTCAAGGTCTATCTCGTCTGCTCGAAAACACAGGACAAACAACTGTTGCTGCTACCCCTCCACCCCATATTTTCCCTCCCGAGTTCACTACCCTGGTCAATCCTCTCCCTACTTGTACCTTGCCCATGAGCCTATCCATCCCTTCTTAAAACTCCCCACTGAATCCAGCAGGATCACCTCCTCAGGCAGTGCATTACTGATTGATTGATTTTAATTTGTTCATTGGTAGAAGCACTGGACCAAAGTCCTCTGACCTGGGCCATGAAGCACAATACAGTATAAAGCTCAAACACAAAAGCAAAATAAACAAGACATTAAGTGCAAAAACTGTGGGTGGTGGTAAATGGGGTACAATCTGGGAGAGGGGGCGAACAGTGGGGTACTGCTGGGATCAGTACTGGGACTAGTCCTGTTCAATGTCTTCATCAATGACATTACAGAGGTGTGGAATAAAAGGTCTGCTTATTTGCAGAGGACACCAGGATATGTTACAGGGTGGATACTCCAGAAGGCGTGCAGAAAATGAAGATGAACCTGGAGAAGCTTGAAAGATGGTCGGAGATGTGGCAACTGAGGTTCAATGCAAAAAGTGCAAAATAATGCACCTGGATAGAGGAAACTGTCAGAGTGTGGACTAAACATCAGACGAGGCAAAATTTACAAGTTTCAAACACACGTGGTGTGATATTTTTCAAAGTAAGAAAAATACATGAAAAACAAAAATTGCAAATAAATTCACTACTTAACATCAGTAGTTTCTCCCAGTAGTGCCCGTCAATGAGCTCCATAATAGCACTCCTCCACGCTGTAGTGCTTTCGTCAATGGTTATCGAGCCGTGCTACAGGTCTCTGCATGAGCAGGCAGCTGAGGTAATCTGACTGCCCACCGACAACGGCTGCCTCATATGATAATTTAAGCCCTTTATGCGTGCTCGTTGGAGTTCCTCATCCCTGCAGTGCTTTGTCAAGCAGCGATTCGGCAACAAGTTGCCACTGACAAGCTGCCGACCCACTATCGACGAGTGGCTCAATTAGAATGCAGTCAATGGGATAACAAGGAAAAAATATGGGGGAAAGATACTGGGCTGCCAGCTGAGGGGATATGTAGTCTCCCTAAGTCTTTGTGCCGTTTATTCCCTTGCGCGATCCTTCGCAGGTAGTAAGCACGGAAAAACACACGCATGCAGTTTCTGCCCAAAAGCTGAGGGGAGATGTATTCTCCCCAACTCCTCATACCGTTTACACCCTAGAAAGCACAGGGAAAACAGCCTCACAAAGAGATGGGGCCCATCCTGTTTTGAACCCCTAAAAATAGATGTTGTGGGTTACTGAGCACTCTGGGCCCGTTCCGATTCCCTGAAAATCAAATCACTCCGGTACCGGTTTTGATTCCCTGAGAAACACTTTCCATTGCACGAAGTAGCATTTCAGGCGTAGTGCAGGATGTGCAGCGGAAAAAAAAACAACCCAGTGAAAATGGGACCAGACTGTGCAGTTTGCAAGGCTGAGACTGGCACCCACCCTGGGATTCCAACTAGGGTTGCCACCTGTCAGGTTTTTTACCTGGTGATCAGGTTTTCAGGGCCCCTATCAGGTAATCCGGTTTTGCTCTGTGCTAGTCAGGTTTTTGAGCCATTTTGAGTGCTCACATACTTTTTGAAACAAATTTTGTCATATCATTCATTGTTTCAGCTACATGTCCAGGTTACAAACAAGTTCCGTTGTCAATGTAGCCTTTTGTTTGTGAATGCAGTCATCCTGGGAGGTGTAAAGTATGGCCATTAACAACATTAGCACTTACTTAATCTAATCTTTCCACTGCATCTTAAAGTGGCATAGCAGCACAGCTAACTGCACTTTTTGTAACAGTAACAGAGCCAGTTGTTCTCCATCTTCATTTGCTGGTAAACATTTTCATCTCTAACAGAATTTTGCATTTTTAAATGTTTTAAATTATTTTTTTCCTCAAGAAATAAGTATGGTCACTTCTTTGGCTTTGAAAAATAGTACTGTGAACAAGGACAAGAAATGGAGTCAGAAAAAGATATAAAGTAATGTATACTGTTGTATACTATTTACAGTATTTCTCTCGCCTCCCCCAGATCATATCTGTAAATGAGATTTTTTTTTATCTCTGTATGTTTATCTGGTTAACCAATGTCAATAAATAAATACATCATTAAATAAATACTTGGGAAGAACCTAATAAAAAGTAACTTTAATGGGCACAGTACAGTAGCTTAACATTTTTATTTAACTGCTGCTTTAAGTGTTGTCTTTTATTGATATAACAAATGTCCTTTTAGGAGGAACAATGCATGATGAGTCATGAAAAGGGGTGGGGCCAGGGGCGGAGCTTAGGATCCGTTTTTTGCCTCATCCAAAAGTGGCAACCCTAATTCCAACATACAGCAGTGATTTCTGATCCTCATTGAAACAAAACTGCTTAACTTACAGTCTGCTGTCTTCAGCTGTACCTCATGGCAGAGCTCTGTTTTCCGACTACCTGCCAGACTGAAGGCAGGAAGTAAACTGAGGAGAACAGGAAGTGGAGGGCTGGATGTCCCCTGCTGCAGAGGTCCGTTTCCTGCCTGTGGATCAGCATCAGGAGGTACAACCCAGGAGTAAGGAAGCCCGAGACAGCGTAGAGAGAGAAATGGGCAGCAGGGATTTCAGAAGTGACAGGCAGCAAAGGTTCCATTGGGTCCTCCTCCTCTAGAACCCATGGATCCTGGTCCTCTGCCTCCACCACAAAATCCTCCAGTGGGGAACCCTTCATCAGCCCCTGGCAGCGATGCTCTCCCTCTCTCCGGCGCTGCTTTGCCTCCACGTTCCACTGAACTCCAATCCGTTTCTTCTCACCTGGGCTCTGGTATACACACCGGGAAGCCCCTCCTTCAACAGATCCTTGGCATCAACGAAATCCTGAAGTACGCCATCCTGCTCCTTGCCCCTATGTCTGGATACCAGGGATGTATCTGGGTACTGGTCTCCCCTTGTTTCTCTCTGGACAACCAGTAATATCCCACTTCTGATACCAAGTTTATCACAGCGTGAGGGAATAAACTTCAGACGAGAGCAAATTTACAGGTAGAAAACACACAAATACGCCACGCACACATACACCCACCCCACCCTCGTGTGATATTTATTTTAAAGAGTTAGAAAATAATGGAAAAAAAAAAAAAAAAAACTACTCACTACTTATCAGTGGTTTCTCCCATAATACAGCCCTGGATCTTACAGCTTCTAAGATCCTTCTCACCTGCATTCAACAGCTTGTCTGCGCCTCTCCTCTCTCATGGATGAGCCCCACTGGGCTGAACTGAACTAAACTCTATGCAAAGGTTTTTATATATTTTTGGCAGGGTCACCTGGCTGAGCCCTTGCATGTCTGGACATGTTTCAAAACCAATGGGAAGGGAACTGTGTCAGGGGATTTCCTAGTTCAGTTAAAGATACAGGGCCAGATATTCAAAGGGTTGCGCCATGCGCAACAGGGTTCATGTCTCAAGTCCCACATTGCGCCATTCTGCGATATTCAGCAGGAGGCAGTTGCGCCACTGAAAACAGGCTGAGCAACAGCGCAATGCAAATGAATGCATGCTCAACAGGAGGGGGAGGAACCATGCATAAACTGCACAGCCCGATATTCAGCCGGGCTGTGCAGAGTTGTGCAGGCGCAACCCCCAACCTGAGCCTGCAGGACCTTGAGCCAAAAAAAAAAAAAAAGGCTTGAAGTGAGGCCACCCACAGGTGAGCTGCTGTATTGCAGGGTGCAACACAGCAGCTGCCACTTGCTGGCCTAACTCAGTCCTGCTTCCCCCAGCTCGATCGTGGGCATAGTGTCCTCCACCCCACCAGCCCGATTCGCGGGCATCAATGTAGCTCCCCCTCCTGTTCATCCCTGGTGGTCCAGTGGACCATAATGCCCGATCGCGGGCAGAATGTTAGTGAACCCCGAACATGTCCCTAGTGCCCGATCGCAGGCAGTAAGTAAAGTGCCCCCCACCCGAACATCTCCCTGGTGGTCCAGTGGACCATAATGCCCGATCATCGGGCAGAATGTAAAATGAACCCCCTCAAAACATCTCCCTGGTGGCTAGTGTCCCCCACCCCACGAAGCCCCACCACTCCCCGGCAGCGGCAGCATCCCACCCGCCAGCCGACTGACTGCCCGGTAGGGCTGCACGCCCATTGGTGCAGAGCAAGAGCCAATGGGCGTGCAGCCCATACCGTACATGTACTGTACAGTACAGTACATGACATGCTCAATAGCGCAACTCCTTTGAATATCGCCCCGGCCACACCCCTACACAACTATTTTGCTCAGCGCAAGGGCTTGCGCCTCAGAATGGCGCAGTTTGAATATCCAGCCCACAGTGTATATACGGACAGGGTTTCTTATTACTGTATTAATCATGAAATTATTGTTTTATATGGTTTCTGAGCCCTTTCTTTAAAAATTTTATTAACTGTATTCATTCCTGCTATCTCAAATTTTTTAATGTTTTCTACAGCATATATTAGTCAGTACAAATAGCGAAATGAATACACCGACACCCATATATGTTTAAACAAAGAAAAGTTTACATTCCTAAAAGAATACTAAAAGGATGGAGAGGAATATGATAGAAACTTTCAAGTACCTCAAGGGAATCAACAAAGTCCAAGAGGTAGCATCTTTCAAAAAAGAGGTGTGCAAGAATAAGGGCACAATTTGAAGATAGAAGGGGCGGCTCAGAGGTAATGTAAGGAAAGTATTTTTTCACAGAGAAGGTTGTGGATGCATGGAACTGCCTTCTCGGAGGAGGTTGTGGAGTCAAAAACAGTGGTTGAATTCAAGCATGCATGGGACAGCCATAAGGCAATTCTAGGGGGTGGGGGTAGAAAGAAGTTGGCTGCTGGTTAACTAGGATCTGCAGCTTATCCATTAGGTAGGGAAATGGGCAGACTGGGTGGGCCAAGTGGTCCTTATCTGCCGTCAAATTCTACGTTTCTATGTTTCTATTGTAAGCATTGCCCATCTTCCAAAATTTAGAATCATCTGTCTCATACAGTGCTAAATAGATTCTATAAAGTGAGCCACAGTAAATCAATATCAAATGAAGCCAGAAGAAACTTTTTTTTTTTTTTTTTTTTAATTTCTGGCTGCAGAATAATGCAGCCTAATCAACAGCTGTTTAAAGTGCTCTGCTTGCTATTCACCCACTTTGGTACAAGAAAAAATAAGCAGATAGAGTGGTGAATAACTGAGTTCCAATAAAATGTTGTTAGTGTTTAATGACAATTTGTACTGTAGGTACTGTACACTATTTTTGCAAATCACATATTTAAACATAAATCTGAGGGTTACTGGGGCTGGTAGCATAATCTAGAGCATAGCGTAACAAACTGTGAATGGGCCAACGACATCTAGCAGACCTGGGTTTGATTCCCACAACTTCCACTTGTATACTGTGCGAGTCTGAGCAAGTTACTTAACCTCAACAGTGCTCTTGGGTTGTAACCAACAACAGGCACTTGTGCCTAGTGGGCCTTATGCGAGTACCAAAAAAAATTAAAAAAAAAAAAAAAAATTTATCAATATACTTTTACTGCATCATACAGTAGTCAGGGTACCCTGTAATTTATCTTTGTTTTACTCTGCGATGATTGTTTAGTTAAGATAAATGCTCAGATACATTTTGTGTTTTAGAAACTTGATTTTAGACTTTAGTCAGGTTTTTATTATAGTCTTTGCATGTGAGCATCTAGGGGTAGTTGCTAAGAGTGAGATCACTGTGTAACAAAGCATTCAAGTTAAAAATTGGCAGGGCCATGCAAAATCCTTAGCTGTTTGAATCAAAACTGTTCTGAATGAAAGTATGCTCGCAAGGAAAAACTTGCCCTGCCACTTACAAAAAGGCTTCATAGTTAGCACCCCATTTAAGTGAATGGGATAATTTGCACCTTTTGCCCCATCTTTTGTTTCAGTCTGTGTGGCAACAAACAGTTTTCTGATAGACTGCTTCAACACAGAACAAATGTTAAGTGTTTAAGTGTACTTATGCTTGGCCAGTGTATTCTGAAACCAAACAAGACAAGGGTTCAAAAGAAATCGGTGTCAAATTAAAAACTTTGCCCTACCTTGCACTGCATTGTTTTGGCCAAACCCAAGTCTGCATGCAAAACTGTCAATATATTTTCAAAGTATTTTATTAAAAATGTTAATACTTTTTTTACACAGTTCAATATAAAAACTCAAATTGCAAGAAATTGCAGAACATGTCAGTTTTTGCGGAAAATAGTGAAAATTGCGGATTCCATAGAAAAATTGTGGGCACAATTTTCCAGTGGCCCTGACTATCACTAAGAAGGAAAGGGACCTAGGGGTCATCATCATCTCTGATGACCTTAAGGTATCAAAGCAGTGCGCAAAGGCAGCGAGGAGGGCCAGTGGACTGCTGGAGTGCATAGGCAGGGGTATCACTAGCAGGAGGTGTTGATGCCATTGTATAAAACATTGGTAAGGCCTCACCTGGAGTACTGCGTGCAATTCTGGAGGCCACACCTGCGAAAGAACATTAAAAAAAAAAAAAAAAAAGGGTGGAGACTATGCAGAGAGGGGCAACAAAGATGGTGCAGGGCTTGCACCATAAAACATATGAGGAGAGACTAAGGGACCTCAATAAGTACTTACTGGAGGAGAGAGCGCAGGGGGCACATGATTGAAGCTTTCAAGTACCTCAAGGGCATAAACAGGGTGCAGGTGGGGGGACCTTTTCCAATGTAGAAAAAGTACTAGAACAAGGCGGCACAATATGAAATTGGAGGGGTGTAGATTAAGCGATAATGTAAAGACGTTTTTTCTACACAGAAAAGGTAGTGGATGCTTGGAATAGTCTGCCACAGGAGGTAGTGGGGGCAAACATGGTGGAGGGGTTTAAGCATGCCTGGGACAGGCTCAAGGGAACCTTGAGAGGGGAGGGAGTGATGAAAAGCCATTGATCACATAGGGTCAGTGGCCACATACAACGACAGGGCCCTACGGGCTGACTGGATGGGCTTGGCAGTCCTTATCTGCCAACAATATCTATGTAAAACTGATACATCCAACAAACAATTCTGAAGATGACACTTATTACCCATTTTGCCACTTTCAATGGTATTCCAAAATACACTGCAGGACATATACCCTATCGTCCTTGAAGAAGCCCTTGTGACAAAATGTTGAGTATTATACTACTGCAGATACTGGCTTCCTGTAAAAGTTCTCACAGAAAAATAAACGTAATACTTTTTATAAAACTCTTTGGGGTGACAGTCCCTCACTTTCAATTATGTGATAGACTAGGCTCAACTGGAGTAGGATTCCTCTATTTTCCTTTTCTATGTCTCCACTGGACCTGGGGGTCACACAGAGATTTAAACTCTTCCCATAAAGAGCTTTTTGATTTGGGCATAGTGACACAGAAATATGAGCAAAACCAGAGGCCCAATCAGAACACAAACAGCCGTAAACTATGTTCACCACAGCACAACCAGAGGGCTGATCAGGCTAGAAATCACAGCCATTGACTGTTGCTCCCTCATCACATCATACCAGAGACTCTAGTCTTATCTGGACAGAAACAGCTGGTGACAACCTCCCTTACCGTAGCACAGCAGATCGGTACCAGTAGGCACAACTTTAATGCAACACTGTAGATCTCTACACAACCCACGGCTGCATCACAGCTATGCTGCAGTGGGCACCTCTGCCTCCTCCCCAAAATAAAAGAGTGGTCAAAATAGCTAGTTTACCCACTGTATCAGAAATCTTGTTGACCCCACCCCGGACCTTAAACTCACTTTTGCCTTCCACAGTTCAGTTTCAAGTCTGTAAATCCACATTTTCACCCTCAAAATATACCGTAACCCACACCCATGTCCCCATCTCTACTACCCCCCAAATCCGCTCATGCCTTTTGTTGGCTGAACTACTGTACTCCTTTTCCTGTATGGCATCTGCAAACAGGCATTGATGCAAACATAACTTCACTGGCCCAAGGCTAAAACTCACCCTCTGGTTTTCCTAATGCAGCAAGCAGGTTTAGCTGCTCTGGTTGCTCTGTCATTACAGAAAGTTGAATGAAACAGTCTGGCAGCGGTCGTGCCCCAAAACTCAGTCCACTGAGTAAAATAGATCCCTGTCCTCAAAGCACTGGTGGTTAATTGCGTTTGAAAGACAAGGACGTACACTAAGGGGTGGGAACACATTAGCACACAGGAGGTGTTTTTACAGCCTCCCAGGTTGGAGTGCAGAATTATCACAGCAAGTAGCACTAGAAGCCTGCATGTATCCTGGGTCTTAATTGCACGCAGTAGCAGAGCATTAAATAAACTGAAAAAATTCATTTATGTTATCTACTGTGCCAAGGACTCAAAAAATGATTCCAACAGCCTACAGTTACACACTTCTGGAAATGGTTAGCATTACCCCGTTTTGAGTAGCGTTTTGCTCCACGATGCCAGCTATTTAGCACCCTGCAGTAGCCACACATCTCTCTAAATGTGACTTAAATGGGAGCTCCTCCCAGCCATTCACTCTACTCCATGGAATGCCGTGTGCCTCATGAATATGTTACCTGCTGCCACATGCTGCTCAAACTGAGCGGCTGTACTCACTGCTGCAGACACCATAAACACACATTTACCTAATGTACATGCACTATATCGCCCAGTTTGTGTGCAGAGCTGGCTGTGGACAGAAGTGTGTGCATACAAGAGTGGTGACTTGGCTGACCTAGGGTTAAGACTGGGGTTCAACATTCAACCGGCTGCACCAATTTCATTAAAATAAAGAAAGCAAAATTCCATTGCCTCTCCTCTGGCTTAATTTCAGTTATGTTTGGCACCAGGCGTGGCGGCAGTGGTACACAGGAGCAAGGAAGACCTGCAACCTGCCGAGCAGCACGCGTCAACTGCCGGTGTTTGGCAATGGAGTGGAGAGGAATGTGACCAAGGCATAAATTAGCATCGGAGACTTGATTAGCGTTCTTTGCTAATCAAAATGAAAAATGATTAGCAATTCGTCAAAGATGATTAGCAGTGGGGGGTCTAGAATGTTCAGTGAGACAGAGTCTTTTTGGAATTAACGAGAGCTACTTTGAGCAGAACCAGTGTTGGATGCCATCAAAGTCAGCCATACCGGACATAGTTTCTGCCAGTATTTGTCTGAATTTCAAACAGAATATTCCAGATATCTTTTGTTAAACAGACATGCAAGTAAATATGCCCACATTTCAGACCTACATGTGTCCCTTACGTAATGGCTAAGGGAAGAAGGGGCCTGCATAACGCCCCCCCCCCCCAAAAAAAAAAAATTAGTGCTTACAACTAATTTGGTTCCAGTCAAGTCTCTGGATGCATTCTGGGCTACTGCATAGGGATGACTCTTCCACCTCAGACAGTGAAAGAGAAGACAGACCTAAGGTGATTTCTTCAATCTTCTTTGTCTGTCTGCTGGGGGAGGAGTACACACAATCATTTTATAAAATGGCACTGAAAAATAAGTCAACCTGATTTGACTAGCACAATCACATGCCGATACAGATTTCACATTGCTGCAGCCATTTTGGGTCGGTTTCCTAAACGGCAAGTCGCTTTTACAAGTGCAGTAACCAACTTCAGGTGTGAGGAAATACCAAAGGTATACTTCCCAAGGGTGTAAAAGCACTAGCAATAAACACTCTACATCATACTACACCCAAGGCATGCAACAATTTACCATAGATGTACACAGTTATGGATGACTGCTTATATATTCTGGATTGCAGGAGATGCAGCAGATAGCTTCTGTACTAGAAGTTGGTTTAATGAATTTGCTGAAGATTGGGTTATTAGCTTCTGTACTATAAACTGGTTTGCTGAACTTGTTGAAGACTGGGTTACCGTTTCAAGATTTGCATTAAGCCCCTACTGAAGCCCCCAAATGGGATTTTTGAGGATTCTTCAGAGGCACAAAAATAAAAAACAATGCTTCTGCACTGATCTTGTATACTGAAATGTCTGCACCTGTATCATTAGCAGCAATGCGGCAGCTACTGTAAGCAGGGCTCCAGATGAGGAAAGTAAAACAGGGCAGTACTCGCCTTCTTTTAGGAAATACTCTTCAGAATTTGTTTTTAGCAAGTACCAATACTCATCCAACATTTGTAAATGGGCCACACTCCATAGAACAGCGCTTCATAATGTAACTTGTAATTCAAATGGATCACTTTATTCCACATTTACAGCACTCATATGCATCCCAATTTCATTTCAAAACTGGTGAGCTAATTACTCTTGCCTGCCATTATTATCTGGGACACTGTTGGCACCTGATCAGTTTTTAAATCTAGAAAAAAACTGCATTGTTTTTAAAAATGTACTCCTTACTCCACTCCATCCAGACATTTGTACACATCTGAATTTGTTTTTACTCACCTCACTTTCCAAATGAGGAGTACAGTACTCATCTCAAAAAACTTATCTGGAGCCCTGACTGTAGTGAACCAGAAAGACACTTGTCAGTTTCTGACTCGCATATGTAGGGATTGAAGTTTGTCATGGATGAGGTTTTAATGACTCATTGTTTGTTCACGAAATCATTAGTAAACAGTAGTAAATGTTGTGGCACTGTCATCATTACTCGTTCTGATGACACTAGTGAAAGTCATGGAGTCGAATAAAGATCAACGTCATGGAATCAATGACGGTATGACTGCCATGACAAACTACATCCCTACTCATATGTTTTGGGCAAAATAAAATTTAAAGCAGAGTGACCCCGCTTTGTTAGTGCCAATAATGCAAGCCATACCTTTTACTGGACCTAAGACAGGATGCAAAGTTCACAAGCTTCTAAGGCCACATAGGTCCCTTTACGTCACTTGCAGCTTTCTGTCCATTCCCACAGTGACCAAAAACACTACCAACATTTCTGCTGTTAGAATTCTACTAGGAAAACAGGCAAAAACCAGATCAAGCTGGATTCCACTGTGTCTGATAGGATTCAAAGGAGCACCCAAAGCCTAGATAACAAACAGAAATACATTTATTTGTTGTACTTTTTGTAACTGGTAGGCCCACTGGGACTATAGTCTCATTTTCAGGGGCGACCCGGAATTAGCAACGTAAGAGGTGTCACAAACCCACTCGAGGGTCCGGTCCACTGAGCTCACAGTGACCACCCCTTAAGTGCAGTCTGTGATTGGAGGGGGGGGGGAAGAGACAGGGATACCCTCCTCGTGTTTTTAGAATGCTCACCAAGGTCATGACTGAACACCCGCCACAAGTTCCCAGGGTGTCCCTCTAAACTCTCTTGATTAGGGTACAATACCAGTCTCTAGTCTTGTAGCCAAATATGAACTCTGCTTGGTTATAACACAACGGGGAAGATACAGGTGTCACACTTTCTTCAGGGTAGAAGTGTGATCCTGATTTTGTCTTCGCCCACAGGCATACAACAACCTGGTTCAAAATCCTACAGACTCTTTCTTAAGACTTTGGTATTCCCCTATCTTTATCCAGATATCCCTTACAGACCCCTTACTCAACTGGTTGCTTATGGAGGCACCCATAGCAATAGCAGTTTGTCAGATTAACTGTCCCACAATTCACACACAAATACAAATCTCACTCAGGCAGGGTTTCTTAAATACAAATTGTTTTACTAAAATAGTTAATAATCATACAATTACAATTAAAAGATGCACTAATTTGGTCACAGCACATAAATAAAGTGGAAAATATAGATGAAAAACGCACTATAACTTATTTAAAGTCTACCTTAAGTCAGTAGTGAACTGAAGTCCAAAGAAAGTAAATGAAAGATTGTTTCCTTTGTACTGGCAGTCTTGCTTCTTGTATTGTCGGGAGAAGAGTGTCCCTTGTAGATGCTCAGTAAAAATGAGAGCGAATAACCCCTGTTCAATTCCTTTTGTAACATGGCAGTAAAGCCTGGAGTCCAATACACAAAAGAGATAGATCAGAAGAGATCTCGTGACCAAAGTCAAGCGGGTATTAATCCAGCACAAATGCCATCCTCAGAGCGTGAATGCGCTTAGCAAGTTATAACTGGGTAATGTGAGAGATAGCGCTAAGTGAACCAACAGGTGGCACCAGCAGCAGACAGTGTCACATACAAAGCAGAAGTGCGAGAGATGAACTGTAGCACTGGGTTTAGCGGTGGTGTAACTGTCAAGTAGTGGAGAGAGTCATCAAGTAGACATTGTGGTGTCTCCCAAGCACCCACCCACCCACATAGCGAGTTGAAAGTGCAATAGTGAGACCAAAATACAAGACTTGAGTGGCAGGCAGAACTCAGTAACCGAGCAGGCTGACACAAAATAAAAGCTTTGTGGTGTAAGCGCCACCTATTGGTGAGAAAAACGACTAAGTGATGTTAGAGAAGGCGATTTGTTTTGTGGGGCTGGAATTCAGAACAACTGCACATAATCCTAAGCAGGCACAAAACTTGTTTCCATGGACGCAGTAACGCCGACTGATATAATAGTAGTCGCTGCACAATGCCACAGTAGGAGTGGAACAAACAGAGCAATGGTAAAGAAGCAAAACTGGTATGGTGTTCTACAAGCGCCACCTCTTGGTCTGTACAGTCACTGCAGCCGAGACCCAGATCGGAAAACTGCTGCCAGTGTAGTCCCATAGTAAAGTATGCACCAACAGATTGTGCCCACAATGCAGCACGGTATGAACGCCGAGCTGAAAATAGACGGTGAGTAATGCAGCAGCCGAGCAGAATTAGGCAGTTTGCAGCTATAATAATGATAAAATGAAATGTACCTAGGAAAATTAAACTTCTAACATTCTATAAAGTGCTAGCCACCACACTAGTGATTGTCCCATTTCCAACGTGCCACGGCTGTACACAGACAGTGTTAGAAAGTAGCAGAGGTAGACCATGATTCTGTAACTCAAATGAGCCATGATCATTTCTCTTGAATACGCACAAAAGACATAATTGTAAGTAATACTTGGGTTGCACTTGCCATGTTACAAGCGCATTAAGCCACTCTGAAGGTGGCATCTAATGATAGTAATGCATGGTTGGGCGTTAAGCATCCTCCCAACCATGCATGCCTCATCTTGTAAATGTTACTTGTAACTTTGATGTAATGGCAAGCACACTCACCATGTGACAGACCAGGGTTCACATCTCGAGTACAGAGGTCCCAGTCAGGCATGGAATGCACAAATCCTTTCAGGGAGGTTTCACACTAACTGCTGCTACGTGATGGCACCCTGCTAGCCTACTGGGGTGAAAAGCCTTGTAGGGTACTGCATTATAATAATATACTACTGTGTTGACAGAATGACTTCAGATCCATCTTACCTGATCTTTCTGCTGCACCTCCAGGCTTATCAGCTGGAATGCTATCCCTAATTCAGGTTTGTAATCCTCAGTGCCATTTCCACTAAGGAATCTGTCTTGTCCACAGCTGAAATTTGAACAGTGAGAGCTTCCATAACTTAGCACTGTTGGTGCTTTAAAAGTAGGAGCAGGACAAAGGAAAACTACAGTAAATTACTTTCAATGGTCTTCTCCCCTATTAGCCTGTGGTGCAGGGGTGAACAGTGTCCCATCTCATGCCCCGCAAGTATCGGACATCGGCACATCTTTACAATTAAATTTATGGATTGTGCCCCACCCAGGGACTGCCCTGCTGAGAGGGCTTAGCAAGAGGATTTTACAGTGACCAACAATAGCAGCCCAAACAGAACAAGTTGCACAGAGAAGGCAGATGTTACACGGGTTATCGGGATGGCTGGTGTCAAAGTGGAAAAGTACAAGGGAAAAAAAAATACATACACTCAACTGGGCCAATCACAAGAATGCCCTAGTTGGCAAGCAAACATGAATTATGTAATGTATATATGAAATGAAAATTACGTTTGCTTCTATCAACAAGTTTGTAACATTATGAGGCGTTCATAATCTTTATTCAGCTCAACATACGAACTGTAAGGGAAAATCGCAGCTCATACAGGGAAATCACCATACTACTGTATTGTTCCCATCTGTAAACTCTTAAGATTCTCTAGGTAACTGTTGGCCATTTCAAGACTTACCTGCATCACAAAATAATAAAATGGTCAAGACATATAAAGCATCACATTTAGTATGGGGAAAAAAGTTTATGAGACAAGCCCTTTAAATTCCCTACTTTTTCTTTCGGGCCTCGTTTAGTGTGTATCCTTCCCCCTTTCACGGTCTGCTGGGTTGTTGGTAGTTTTCCCCCCCAAAGTAAAACTGCTTAACAGGTTATCTCCCCCAAACAAAAAGTCACCTCGCCCCCTCCCTTCAAAAACACGCTGAGGCCTACCGGAATCGCTCGGCCGAGCTGTTGCACCCCAGTTGCGTGGCCAGGTTTCCCCTCGGTGGCACTCCGACTATCTGGGATGCCGCAGCGCTTCAATCCGGCACTTCCGCTCTCTGCGCCGTACTTGCCCGCACGCTCTGTTAGACGCACTTTCGTAGCACCGACGTCTCCACAAGCCCTTCGCTGCAATAGACTTCGCAGCGTTTTTAATAAATCACCCCGTATACAACGTCCCACAGAGGCGCTCTGCGCATGACCGCTGACCTTCGCAATTCCATGCGTGCATGCGCGTGATGTCAGTACGACGCGAGGCGGCCGCTTTGAAACCTGCTATTTGTGTTTAGTTGACATACCACAGTGGACATTGCTGGGTTGCCGTGTAGATTTTTCTCTGGTGTTTACTCACATTTCTTGAATTGTGTAGTAGCCAATCTGTGAATTGCAAACTGGCTATCCTAAGTGGTTTAGATGCAGTTTCAACCAGATGGACGAAATTATGACGTCATCAAACGCAATTTTAGCGTCATAACGAATTCTCGTCTGATCAAGGCTGCGATCTTGCACTGCAACTATTAGTATACCTCTCAACTGTCACACATGAATTATTCACCTTATTAATTATGTTTCTTCTAATGGAGTCTTGCTGTATTCTGACTATTGCAGTTAGCCCCAGCACTCAAACTGCCCTGGAGAGAAGAGTGTTAATTTCCTATGCAGAGCATAGAAGGTTGCGATCAAGCTCGGTTCAGACCTCTGTCTGCTGCGCTTAGAAGCGCAACCGTCAGATTCTTACGAGCTAGTACTAACTACTATGTGGAAACTGCAAAATTTTTACTAGCCAAATGGCAACCAAATGTTTGGGATCCCCCAAAGACTCAAGAAATCAAAAACCAGGTAGTGAACAACACAAGACTGTTAATAATATAACCCACTCCCCCTCTTTAAAAGGAGGGAGTGCCCAAATGCACCCCTGGGGTGCAACACTGCACCTGCCAGCCCACTTCCCAAAAACAGGTTCTGAGAGGGGAGGCAGGAAGGGAGGTCAGAATACAGCAAGACTCCATTAGAAGAAACATAATTACTAAGGTGAGAAATTTTTTCTTCAAACCACATGAAGTCTTGCTGTATTCTGACTATTGCAGACTACCAAGCAGTACCTCCATGGAGGAGGGAATCAAACCTACCTTGGGAATAGGCTCTGCAGTATTGCTGTACCAAACTGAGCATCACTCCTAGCCTGGATGTCCAGGGAGTAATGTTTGGTAAATGTATGAACTGTTTTCCAGGTAGCTGCTTTACATATCTCTAGCAAGGAATATCCCAGGCCGCGCCAGGAAGCAGCTGTACCTCTAGTGGAATGCGCCTCAGGCCTGAGGAGGTATTTTGCCTAGCTTCTCATAGCAGAATTGAATACAAGAGACAATCTACCTGGCAATAGTTCTCTTAGTGGCAGGTTTGCCCTTCCCACTTCCCTGTAAGTGAGAAACAACTGGAGAAGTCAAACCTGTGAGCCTTAATGCGCTCAATGTAGTAACTGAGGGCTCTTTAACATCCAAACTGTGTAAATTTCTTTCTCCTGAAGAAGGAAGATCAGTGAAGAACACAGGGAGAGACAGATTGGTTCAGATGAAAATCTGAAATCACTTTAGGTAAAAACCTCCTGTTAATTCTAAGGACCACCTTATCTCTATGGAATGAGATAAAATCAGGCTCCACTGACAGAGCTTGCATTCACTGATATGCCTGGCAGAGGCAATAGCTACCAGGAACACAGTTTCCAAGTCAAGTACTTAAGCTCTGCTGAAGACAAAGGCTCAAAAGGGGGTTGCATAAGATGAGCAATGCAAACATTATGATCCCAAGCAGGGGTAGGATCCTTAAAGGGAGATTGGTATGAAGCAATCTCTTGAAAAATTTACAGAATACAGAATGAGATGACAGTGAGGAAGGCTTTCCCACTGACAGAAAAGCAGAAACAGCTGACAAATGTACTTTGAGGGTAGCTGGTCTGAGGCCTAAGTGATTAAGATGTACCATATAATCCAGAACTGTAGACAAATCAGCAGTGTCTGGGGATATATGCTTTTGGAACACCAAATGCTGAATCTTTTCCATTTGGAGTTATAAGTTTTTCTGGTGGCAGGCTTTCGAGAGGCTTTGAGAATATCCAGAACCCCTTGGGACAGTTGCAGATCTGTGTACTCTAACTCTTCAAGAGCCATGCCTTGAGATTGAGAGACCGAAGAATGGGGTACCAAATCCTCCCCTGAGAGGAGGTTAACAGGTTGTAATTCCTGGGAAGAGACAGGGGAAGATGGACTGCTAGGGACAGCAACAGGGGGTACCAAGGCTGCCTGGCCCAGTCTGGAGCAATCAGAATCACTTTGCAGGGTTTTGACCTTATCTTGACCAGAACCTTGAACAGTAGCGGAAAAGGAGGGAAGGCATATAGAAATTTCCCCTCCCAGTTCAAGATCAGAGCATCCAGAGGGACTGAGCCCAAGACTGAGGGTCTGCAACAAAACAGAGGAAGTTGGTGATTGTCCGGATCTGCAAAGAGATCTATCTCTGGAGTGCCCCATCTTCAAAAATCACTTTCAACACCGGAGGGTCCAGGGACCATTCGTGATGGCCCTGGGAGATCCTGCTTAATGCACCTACTAGCACATTGTCCTTCCCTGGAAGGTGGACTGCAATTAGAGAGGTCTTCAGAGAACAAGCTAGGGACCACAATTTCATGGCTTCCTTGCACAAGAACAATGACCGAGTGCCTCCCTGCTTGTTGATGTACCACATGGTGGTGCTGTCGTCTGTCCTGAGCTGAACCATCTTGTTCTGCACTAACTGAGAAAGCTTGCAAACAGAAAGACTGCCCTGAGTTGATATGAAGAAGGGATTCCTGAGGGACCACAGTCCTTGGGCTGTGAGAGCCCCAGATGGGCTCCCACCCCAATAGAGAAGCATCTGTGGTTAAGACCACAGAGTGAGACTGAGTGATGAATGGGACTCCTTGTCTGAGGTTGCCCTCATCCTGCCACCATTGGAGAGCCTGGATCAGAGTCTGAGTCACTGGAACTAGTTTGGTTAGAGAATCTTTCTTCTGAGACCAAAAGGCCCTCAGGTGTAACTGAATGTCCCTCATCTGAAATCTGGCCCCTGGGACCACTGCTGCAGAAGCTGCCATGTGGCCCAGAAGCTGAAGGAAGTGCCTTGCTGGCCGAGAGACCAGAAGGTGGAATGAAGAAGCCAGCTCTACAATAACCCTTTCCCTTTCCAGGGGAAGAA
Source organism: Neoceratodus forsteri (assembly GCA_016271365.2). Lineage (NCBI taxonomy): Eukaryota > Metazoa > Chordata > Ceratodontiformes > Ceratodontidae > Neoceratodus > Neoceratodus forsteri. Next base: position 756,005,298 of record CM057455.1, on the reverse strand, counting down.
AAGCTCTTGCTTTGACTGTATCTAACTCTGCACCTATGAAGGTGAGGAGCTGTACAGGTTCAAGAACTGACTTGGGAAGATTGAGAAGGAATCCTAGGGAAGTGAGCACTTGCTGAGTTACTACCAGGTCTGACTTGACTTGGTCTGGGGACTGACCCACAATGAGCCAGTCATCCAGGTATGGAAATATTCTTCCTTCTTAAAAAGGCCACTACTACTGCTAGGCATTTTGTGAATACCCTTGGAGCTGATGTCAGGCCGAAGGACATAGCTTTGAACTGATAATGGCCTGAAGGCAATTCAAACCTGAGGTACTTTCTGTGGGAGCACCTGATTGGAATGTGAAAGTAGGCATCTTTTAAGTCCAGGGAGGCTAGCCAGTCCCCTGGCCTTAGAGAGGGAAGGATTATTCCCAGAGTCACCATTTTGAATTTTGGTTTTAAAAGATGTTTGTTCAGGTATCTTAAGTCTAGGATGGGTCACCACTCCCCTGTCTTTTTTGGGGTAAGGAAGTACCTGGAGTACAGACCTTGGCCCCTGTGCAATGTAGGAACTCTCTCTACAGCCTTTAGAGCCAGTAGAGATGAAACCTCTGCCTCTATGGCAATGGTTTCGGAGATGCTTGCAGGTGGAAAAGATCTGGCCCTCAGCTTTGGAAATTTCTTGAAGCTGAGAACCAGCCACTGGCTTACCACCTCCAGGACCCACTTGTCTGATATAACAGACATCCAGTCCTGGACAAAGTATGCCAGCCTGCCTCCTACAGGAATGGGGGAGTTGACCCGGGCTGACACATCAGGGTGTCTGCTTGGCAGGAGCCCTAGGTTGAGGGGTGGATGCAGCCCTGCTTATCCCCCTTCTGTCTCTCCCTCTGAAGAACCCCCTCTGAGGAAAAGGAGAAGAGGCCTGTGCTTGGTAGGAAGGCCTATGAAAAGGCCTGCCCCTGCCCCTAGCTTGCTGCCTTTGAGGAGTTACCTGCCTTCCTTGGCCTGTGCACTCCTATAGGTGGTCCTATACTAATCCATTTTTAATGTAATTCTCTGTCTGCTCCCCAAACAGAGAATTACCCACCACAGGGAAATCCATGGCGTTAGCCTGGGTGTTCTGTGAGAAACTAGTACATCTGAGCCAAGCTAGTCTCCGAAGTGCCACAGATGTAGCCATGACTCTAGATGACACATCATTGGAGTCCACAGCAGCAGCATGGAACTGTACCTTAGATGCCTCAATCCCATCAGCAGCCACCCCCTCCAGCTCTGAGGCTAGTTGGGGGGAGGCCTGCTTAGCCAGTGCCAGTACAGTGTCCCACCTGGACTTCTGGTACCTGGCTGCATGGGCCTTATAATTAGCCTGCCTAAGTACCAAGGCAGATACCATGTACTGTTTCTTTGCCATGGCATCCAGCTTCCTAGAGTCTTTATCTGGGGTGTGTGAAGCCAAGGGTATATTAGCCTTATCACAGGCTGCAGCCTGCACAACCCCAACGTGGCTGCATTGTTGAGACAAGTACTCTGTACCCAAACCTGATAAGGTGTACCTTTTGTCCATCCTTCTGTCAACAGGAGGTACAGAATTTGGAGTTTTTAAAATCTTTTGTGTCTGTTTCCCAAAAGACTTATGAAGGGGAATAGACAGTCTCTTGGACTCTGGGATGTCCATCATCTCCACATAATCAGCTTTCTCTTGTTCCTCCATGGCTTCCTCCACAGGAAGCTGGAGGGTTTCTGCCACTTTCCTGTAAAACGTGTAGTGGGAAGGGGACTCAGAAAGCTTAGGAGGGGAAACACCAGAAGGCCTGTCTGGGAAGATGTCCGGTTCAATGTGCTCATCCAAACCTTCCAAGCCACCATCATCATCATCATCATAATCCTCATCCCCTTCCAAATCCGGTTCATAAAAATCTTCAGAGGCATAACCTTGAACCGGAGGAACCGACCGAACCAAGCGCCTGCCAGAAGGTGCCAGATCAGACGCATCGGGCGAAGTAATTTACAATCCTTATCGCTTTGGCAATCACTTGGTGGTCGGAAAATGGGTCTCTGGATCCAAACCGCCGATTTTCTTTTCTTTGTCTTTTGTAGGAACCAATCCCTCAGAATTGGCCCTCCTCTTGCCCGAAGAAGTATCGCCCTGGTCAGAGGGCACTCCATCAGTTTCAGTTGGAACCAAACCGGGCTGGCCATCTGGGTCAGTGGACTTCACGGCCTCCTTATCCCTAAGCCTACCTAATCTTTTTTCCAGGGTAGACTTAGGGAAATGTTTACAGATTTGGCAGTCTGAATCGAGGTGGTCAAACCCCAGACAATAAACACAGGTGGTGTGGGGATCAGCCTTAGCAAAGACCTCGCCACACACACTGCAGTGTTGAAACCCAGTGGGCCCAGTTTTTCTTTTGGGTTTCTCAGACATAGCCATCCTAACCACAAACTTACCCTTTTTATAGCAAACAGCCAGGCAAGACACCCTTATTGGTTTCTAACCATGTCACGGGTATTGGAAAAAAACACAATGCTTTTTTTTTTAAACCGATAAGGACCGGTAACCACACTCTAAGTTTAGAAACAAAGACAGAATATGTAATTCACTAAACGGCCGGTTCAGCCGAACCGGTCAAAAATCAATTTTTACAATTTCCACAAGTTTACTATGTCTAGTTCACTACCTAGTACTTACTGTACCACAGACAGAGATCTGAATCGAAACTTGCGAAAAAATAATCAGTAAAACTGAAGACTTTGACCAACTTTCGCACTGTGAGCAAAGGAGAACTCTCCAGAGCAACCGTTCAGTTAGGCGGAGTGAAGAATCTGACGGTTGTGCTTCTAAGTGCAGCAGACAGAGGTTTGAACCGAGCTCGAGCTCAACATTCTATGCTCTGCATAGAAAATTAGCCCTCTTCTCTCGGGGGCAGTTTGAGTGCTGGGGCTAACTGCAATAGTCAGAACACAGTAAGACTTACATTTATACAGCCATTTTATTATCTAGATTAGAAAACTTAATTCCCACAATAATCCACGACAACCAAACTGGATTTGTTAAAAATAGAAACACAATGGATAATATATGTAGGGTCTTCTTGCTTCAATAATTTGTTTGGACCAGGCAGATCCCAGCTGTCTTCATAAGTCTTGACGCTGAGAAGGCCTTTGACCGGGTCTCATGGCCTTTTCTATGGGAGACGCTCAAAACATTTCATTTCCACCGCAATTCATTGCAATCCTAGAAAATTATATCTCTCCCGAAAGCCCTTCTAGAGTCAACGGCTCCTCTTTACCCCTTTTCACCTATTCCGTGGGACCAGGCAAGGATGCCCATTGTCCCCTACCTCTTCGCCTGTTTATTGAACCCCTGGCTGCTTGCCTCTAAAAACCCCGCTGTGGAAGGTGTCCCAATAGCGCAAACTGAATACAAAGTAGGCTTATTTGCCGATGATATCATGCTAACACTATTATCCCCCTCACAATCGATTCGGTCGGCCTGGAAAATATTTACTCAGTTCAAGAAATTAGCAGAATTCAAGTTAAACATAAATAAGACCAAGATATTATCTTTTAATTACCCCCCCCAAGATTAAAAATATTTTTCCTTTTAAATGGAGGACTACTAAAATAAAGTACCTGGGGATCCATCTTCCCCTCGATCCAGGAGTCATCGAACTCTCTAATTTTGAACCCCTAACAATCCAAATACAATCAGACCTAAACAGATGGTCCACGTACTGCACCTCCTTACACCAAAAAATTTTAGCAATTCGTACTAATATCCTTCCACGAATTCTTTATTTACTTCAGACTATCCCTTACTTCCCTTCCAAATTTTACTTTACTTCTTGGAACAAAATGATTCAGAATTTTATTTGGGGGAAAAACCAACCCAGAACTAGACTTACCATCCTTAAACTATCCCTCAAACAAGGTGGTCTGAACCTCCCATATTTCCTTCTATATGCACAAGCTGCATTCCTCCGTACCCTTATATTATGGCTCACAACCTCATACAACTCCCCTTGGAAGTCCATAGAATTCCAACTCAATGACTTACACAATATAAAGAAGATTTTGTTCTCCACAGATGATAACTCCCTAAGTCCTTCTTCCTTCACTGGTATCACAACACAAATCTATAAGCTTTGGAAAAAACTAAGAAAAACAGGCCCCATTTAGCATTTATTTGAATTCTGTAAATTAATATCCCAAGACGAAAAATTCATCCCCAACTACATGGATCAAGCCTTTTCTAAATGGCGGTTGCTAGACCTATCACATATATACCAGTTTCTCTCCCCCCCCGAAGGCATTATTCCCTTTGATAAGCTTCAGTCTTAATTTTCCATAAGGCCCTCAGATCTCTTTCGTTACTTTCAAATCCGAAACCATCTTCTAAGAAATAATATAATATCCCCTAGAATCCCTTCTCCAATACCAAAACTTCTTAAACTATTCATTGACGCCAATGAGGGGAGACTAGGTTCCCATATAATTGGCCTAATATACTCAGAATTACAATCTGGGCTCCCCAATGCCACATTTCTAACGCTATCCACTTGGAATAGAGACTTGCAATTGTAGATCTCTCCAGACATATGGTTAAAAAACAACAATGGCTGAGATAAAATCAACCTCATTTCTGTACTGGAGGGAATTTGCTTGGAAATGTTGCTCTAGATACTTTAGAGCCCCATCAGTCCTAATGAAATACCTCCCGGACACATTTGGAAGGTGCTGGAGAGAATGTGGGTGTCCCCGGGCCACCCTCTCTCACGTCTTCTGGACCTGCCCATACCTCATGCTGTTCTGGCTAACTTTTCAAAATGAACTAACCACTTTGTTCTCAGAACCCATAGAACTAACAGCCGAACAATTCCTTTTGGGGGTGTACCCTGACCATGCTCCCCACTGAGAGAAGACCATACTCCTGATATGTTTCGTGACGCAAGAAAGCGATCACAAGATGTTGGATGAGAACACAGATCCCACATTACAAAACTGGAGACAAATAATGTCAGAAATTCATAAAGCTGAGACTTTTAACCTAGAGCTCCGGGGGAGCTCCATACTACAAGTCTGAAAATGGAGCCACTGGTCCCAAAATGTTACGTCTCGGAATCTAGATTTGGCACTTTAAACCCATCAGCCCTGATCATGGATTAGATATTTGTGGAATATTCCTGCCCTATATCACTCCCTTACCTACCTATGGACCCACGGCTACACCCACAGGATAACTAGATCCAACAAAATGTGTCTCTTGCTATTTCTTCAGTCAAGCATTAACCACTTATCTGTAATTTTATCATTCAATATATGTATCTACCTGTTACAGCATTGTCCAATGTGTAGTAATGTAATAATCTTTTGAATAAAAAAATTAAAAAAAAAAAGAATACAGTAAGACTTCATGTGGTTTGAATATGAGGTACGTCACTCATTTCATCCTTCAGAAACCCTCTGCCCACATTGAGGCCGGTGACATTCCATACTGACCACTGAGTCTTTTAAGCAGAAATATATAGTAATATAAGATGCTAGGTTATCAGCAAACCTTATAAATATTAGTGCACTTATTTCAACAGTATTCTGAGCTTGCAATGTCATGTTTGATGATGTGTCACACATTTTGTCCAGTTGTCACACATTTGGGTGATAAAAGGTTGAGAGGTATGACTATTAGTAGTAGTTCTAGTAGTGGTAAGAGGGGTGGCGGGAGGTGTTTCCCCCTGAAACTTACCAATCCACTATGGGGTTGGGGCCCGGGGGTGCAGAGCCCCCCCCATCACCTTCATTCCCATCAGGGCCTGAAGTATGACATTTCATCTGCCATTTTTGTCCATCCAGCAGAAACTGCACCCTCCCTAATTAATTCATGGAGAAACACATTTTCAGGCTAAGTGGAGGGCTAAGGACCCCAGTAGTTAAGATACTGCTCACAGAACACCACCAGAATAAAGACGGAGGGATGGTGTGTGTGTGTGAATTCTGTAATCACAGCACGAGCCTGACAGCGAACCACATTAACTGTTTTGTCTGGCCAAGACGTCAGCAATAATACCTGATAGGGTGAGAGGTATAGTAAGCACTACACCGGACCGCCCAAGGACATAATGAGGCCCGATGCCAAGGCGGAGGGCCTTATAGCCCCCGGAAGATCTGGTATAGCACAATACCACTCACCCTGGACGAATTATTGCACTTAGAAAATGGGCCACTGTATTATATATGTGTAACCTCTAGGTGGTGCTATCCCAAGGCTACTACCCTGCCTGCTAGTAGCAGGTTAAGGGGCCTGAGTTCTGAAATGGGTGCCTCCACCTGAGGGTCAGGGTAGGTAGTGGTCAAGCTAACCTGGGCACAGCCCTCCAGGACACTATAACCCCCCTCTTTCCTTACTAGTGGCCAGAACAATACATAATAAGCACTTTCACAATACCCCTGATACACTACACAAGTACCCACACTGTTTGCACTTACCACCAGGGCTTTCCTCTGGCTGGACCCTGGGGACTCCCTGTAAAACAAGGTTATACACAGCAAATAACAGCAGTACAATATTCTTGCACAAACTGGAACCACAGTCAGGGTAAATGCAAAAGAGAGTTAGATCTGATTTATTTAAGGGACTTGAACAAGAGAGGGGCGTAATCAGGTTAATTTGCAAGGTTGTATCAATCAAACAGTTATGCATGCACTTCAGGGTCCATAAACAGTCACACACTCTGGGTACCCAGATGGAGAACAGTGGCTAGCCAGGAATGTTGCAGCTGGTTGGGGACCTGTGATGGAAGAAAACAACATGCACAACACACACTATTTGTAATCCAGAGCTGAAGGGCTCAGTTCGTGAAAAGAGAACAACAAGACAATCAGATGACACACTTTTAGATAAGGCTGTTGTTGCAGGAAGCTACCCTGATGATTACTCACAATACCCAAGGCTGGACACAGGCTGGGACGAAAATTGAGACAGCAGGTGGCTAATCTGGAATGCTAGGAGAAGCAGGGCTCACATGAATTGCGAGGCGTCATTCCTGTTCAAACGTGGAGCAAGGGGCTGATCCCAGGCAGGTCTCTATAGATGGCTTTCTCTGTGCAGCGGTAGTTTGACTGGGCCAGTTTTACAAGGCCCTGGCCAAATAGAGACAAATTCGGATACAGTCCGTTTTGGGCTGGATACAACTTTCAGCAAGCAGAACACAGTTTACACAGTGGGGAACCAAATCACGACCCACTAACAACTCACAGCACATTTACAATTAAGGAAATTCTACTGTACTAGGTAAACGCTCTCCAGTCATGATGTAGAAGTCTCTGCACAAACCGGGATTCAAAAGCAGCTGGAAATCCTGACAGGCTGATCGCATTCAGCAAAATCTTCGGTCTCCTTCAGGTATGAGCCTGGTAAAAATCAGTGGCTTACTTCATTCTCACAAACTTGGATTTAGTCAAATAATTCTCTTCTCTCCCTCTCAGGGGCAGCAGGCAGAAATGCAGGCCACAACTCAGGCCTTTCCACACAGTTCTCCTGCACGAAACCGCTCAGACGGCTGCTTAGCTAGTAGCAAGATGTTGTTTCTTCAGCTCCCAACTTAGATCTGACTCAAACTGCAGCAAGCCTGGGAATTTCCCCAGAATCCAAAAGGTTTAGTTGGCTGATCTGTCAGTCACAACAAAGGCTCCCCCTTCAGGTGCAAAAAGGCACCAAAAGCCCCAAACTATAATTCCTACAGATTTTGACTCCAGACAGCTCCTGTAGTCCGGCTTCATTTTAGGTCCCACCAGAACTGATTGGTCCAATTCACAGTCCAGGACCAAGATAGTGGAGATGAAAAAATTACTCACCTTAGTAATGTTGCTTCTTCTAATGGAGTCTTGCTGTATTCTGACTATATGCAGTTAGCCCCAGCACTTGAACTGCTCCGGAGAGTAAAGAGTTAACACTATGCAGAAGCATAGAACGTTGAGCTCGAGCTCAGTTTTCAAACCTCTGTCTCTAGCACTCTGAAGTGTAACCGTCAGATTCTTACGAGCACTAACTAATCAAATTGACAGGTGGAAATTGTTTCAAACATTTTGTAAGCCAAATAGCCACCACAAATTAGTTTTAGGGTCAAAAGACTCAAGTCGAAAACCCCAAAAAGAAAGCTAAGGATAAGATAAAGACAAAGTAGGTAGTGAAATTAAAACATTAACAATACTAATAAACCCTTAAGATAGGGCATGCCAACACTATGCCTGCCCACCCACATCCCAAAACTGCTAGGTTCCAGGAGGGGAGGCAGGAAGGGAGGTCAGAATACAGCAAGACTTCATTAGAAGAAACAATTACTAAGGTGAGTAATTTTTCCTTCAAACAACATGAAGTCTTGCTGTATTCTGACTATATGCAGACTACCAAGCAGTGCCCCCCAGGAGAAGGGAGTCACAGAACCTATTTTGGGAACAAGCTCTGCAGCACAGCTGTGCTAAACCTAGCATCACTTCTAGACTGAATGTCCAGAGAGTAATGTTTGGTAAATGCGTGAACAGTTTTCCAGGTGGCTGCCTTACAGATTTCCACTAAAGGTATATCTCTAGCTGCTGCGAGCGAAGCAGCCGTACCTCTGGTAGAATGAGGCCTGAGGGAGGTTCCTTCCCAAGCTTCGAATAGCAGAACTGGATACAGGAGACAGTATACCTGGCAATAGTTCTCTTGGTGGCTGGTTTGCCCTTTCCCACTTCTCCATAGGTGAGAAACAACAGAGAACAGCCATTCCTATGGGCCTTAGCATGCTCCACATAATAACTAAGAGCCCTCTTTACATCATGACTGTGTAATCTTCTCTCCCCAGAGGAAGAATGGTCAGTGAAGAATACAGGCAATGACAGATTGGTTCAGATGAAAGTCTGACACCACCTTGGGAAGAAACGTTCTGTTAGTTCGAAGGACCTCCTTATCCCTGTGAAATGAAATGAAATCAGGTTCCACTGATAAAGCCTGCAACTCACTGTTTCTCCTGGCAGAAGTATAGCTACCAGGAATATAGTTTTCCAAGTCAAGTATTTCAGTTCTGCTGCAGATAAGGCTCAAAATGGGTCTGCATAAGCTGTGCTATACAGATATTCAGATCCCAAGAAGAGTAGGCTCCTAAAAGGAAAATTAACATGTAGTAAGCCTTTGAAAAACTTCTTGAAGGCTGGATGAGAGGCTAGGAAGAGTCCTTAACAGCGGAAAAGAAGGTAGACACAGCTGCCAAATGTACCTTGAGAGTAGTAGGCCGGAGGCCTAAGCTATTAAGATGCATCAGATAGTCCAGTACAGTAGCAATGTCAGCCAACTCTGGCTGAACTGGTATCTGGGAACACCAAAACCCAACTCTTTTCCATTTGGAGTTGTAAGTCTTTCTGGTAGCAGGTTGCCTGCTAACCTTTAGGATGTCCAAGACTGAGAAAGGTTTAAACTTGCATATTCTAACTCTTCAAGAGCCAGGTCTTGAGCCTGAGAGCCTGAAGACTGGGGTAGAGGATCCTCCCCAGGGAGGATGTCAGAAGATTAAAGTGCCCAGGAAGACACAGAGGCATTGTCACTGACAGTGACAGTAGTAGAGGATACCAAGACTGTCTGGCCCAGTCTGGGGCCACTAGAATCACCCTGCAAGGCTGAGATCTGATTTTGATCAGGACCCTGAATATCAGTGGGAAAGGAGGAAATGCATACTGGAACCTGCTTGTCCAATCCAATAGTAGAGCATCCTGATGAACAGAGCCTAGGAGAGGAGGTCTGAAACAGAAGAAAGGAAGTTGATGATTGTCTGGGGCTGCAAAGAGATCTGTCTCTGGAGTACCCCACCTTTTGAAGATGACCTGAAGGATCAGAGGATTCAGAGTCCATTCGTGATGACCCTGAGAAATTCTGCTGAGAGCATCTGCTAAAATATTGTCCTTCTCTAGGAGATGCACAGCCACCAGGGAAGCCTGAGGAATAAGCCAGAGACCATATCTTCATGGCCTCTGTGCTCAAGGCCGAGGACCGAGTGCCTCCCTGCTTGTTGATGTACCACATGGTTGTGGTATTGTCTGTCCTGATTTGTACTACTTTCCCCTGAACCGCAGTTGAGAATGTCTGCAGTGCTAGAAAGACAGCTCTCAGTTCTAGAAGATTTACGTGAAAAAGAGACTCCTGGTGATACCAGGTTCCCTGAGCTGTAAGCTGATTCAGGTGAGTCCCCCAGCCTAGGAGAGAGGTGTCTGTGGTGAGACTCACTGAAGGAGCCTGACTGATGAATGGAACACCTTGCCAAAGATAGTCCTCCTCCAGCCACCACTGGAGTGCCTGAATTAGAGTTTGAGACACTGGAACCAATTTGGAGAGAGGATCCTTTTCCTGAGACCAGTAAGATCTGAGATGAAACTGAATATCTTTCATCTGAAACCTTGCTCCCTGGACCACAGCTGTGGATTCTGCCATGTGGCCCAGTAACTATAGAAAGTGTCTAGCTGGACGAGAAACTAGAGGATGAAAAGAGGAAACCAGAGTGACTAGAGACTGAACTCTTGAAAGAGGAAGGAATGCTCTTGCCTTGGTAGTGTCTATGTCCACCCCTATGAAAGTGAGCAACTGAGTTGGTTCCAGAACTGAATTTTCTAGGTTTAGAATGAAGCTCAAGGACTCCAAGAGTCTTTGGGTGACCTTTGAGGCTGACTTGACTTGGTCTGAGGACTGACCTGCTAGGAACCAGTCATTCAGATGTGGGAACAGAAGGATACCTTGTCTCCTGAGGAATGCCACCACCACTGCCAGGCACTTGGTGAACACCCTTGGAGCAGATGTTAGGCCGAAAGGCATGTCTCTGAACTGAAAATGGCCTGAGGGCAACTCGAACCTGAGGTACTTTCTGTGGGAATGTCTGATGGGTGTGTGAAATAGGCATCCTTGAGAATCCAGGGAGGCTAGCCAGTCTCCTGGTCTCAGAAGGGAAGAATTACTCCCAGAGTCACCATTTTGAACTTTGGTTTTGTTAGGTGTTTGTTGAAGTACCTTAAAGCTAGGGATGGCCACTCCCCTGTCTTTTTGGAGTAAGAAAGTATCTGGAATGAAGTCCCTTTCCCTCTGACAAGAGGTACCTTCTCTACTGCTCGTAGGAGCAGAAGAGAGGAGACTTCTGCCTCTAAAGCCTTTGTCTCAAAGGGGGAGAGAGGGCTGAAAGATCCTACTCATTTTGGGAACCTTTTGAAACTGAGAACAAGTCCCTGACACTACTTCCAGGACCCATTTGTCTGAAGTAATAGACTCCCAGGCCTGGGAGTAGTGGGGGCATGTGATTTTGTATTTTCTTGAAACTTGGCTTCCCAGCCAAATGCCCTTTTGGGGTAAACAACCCTTGCCTCAGTGTTTACGATAGAGGTTCTTTGTCTTTAAATAGTTTTTATTTTAATGGGTTCACCACAATATATCCCAGGCACACTGCCTTAGGGGTAGCTGGTCCATTCACTGGGGTGTCAAACAGACGAGGCATACTGATGAGTCCTGGTAGGACGAAACACGTGTCTATGTCTCTGTTAGCACCCTTTGCAAACTGTGTGAGAGGCCTTTCGGCACCATGCAATTCTGCTTAAAATTGGACCAGCATAACATTCTGTGGTGATTTGCATATGCAGCCCATGAAGCTTTGCATTGTGGGGGCATGTGTGATTTTGTATTTTCTTGAAACTTGGCTTCCCAGCCAAATGCCCTTTGGGGTAACCCTTGCCTCAATATTACTTTTAACTGGTAACTGTCCTGGTTCCAACCTAGTGATGCAAGAAGAAGCTCCATTAGGGAGTCCCAAAATTTGTCTGTAAAATTTGTTCATTACTATTTCTAAACCTCCAACATTGTCTAATCCCCAAATTTCTGTCCCATAAAGCTTCTGATTTTTAATTTTGGCCCTTAATACCCTAATTGGGCCCCTAACTGAGTATTCTCCATATTTATATGTAAACCTTGTTATTGAAGGTATTAATCTTCTAATTTTTTTGTATAATGGATGTTATATAGTTCTTCCATTTTAAACTAAAATTGAAAGTTATTACTAAATAACAGAATTTGTTCACCCTTTCTATTATCTGGTTATTACAATTAACAGAGCATATCTTGCAATTTTTCACTGGATTCCTACTAAATATCATGTACTTTGTCTTGCCAATGTTTATTTCCAAACCCATCTTAATACATTCTTCATTGAATCTATTAATACTCCTTTTTATTTCCAAATGATTGGTTGACATCAGAACCACGTCATCTGCATATTCTAGGTAGGGACATCATCTGGTGCCCAGGCATGGCATGTGGAGCTTTGGCTCATACAGACTTTCCAATGTTTTATTCAAAAATATATTGAAAAGTATCGGGGATAGTACACAACCCTGTCTTAACCCTATATTTGTTTGAAATTTGGGTGTAGTATCTCCTTCTTTATTATACCTAATCGTAGTATAATTATCCTCATATAAAGTTTTTAAGATGTTACAAATTCCCTCCTCCAATCCGTATTCTTCCAATACTTCCCACAATTTAGTTCTATCAACTCTGTCGAAAGCCGCTTTTAAATCAACAAAAACACAAAATAATTTTTCTTTTTTATGTATATATATTTATGTACTAAATGTGATAAGATGAAACATTGATCTATTGTCGAGTGAGCAGACATGAAACCGGCTTGGGCCTTATCTATTATTTTGTTATTATCTAACCAATCATTCTGTTTAGTATTATTTTTGTAGTTAATGTTTTTATTGATATATTAAACAGACAAAAAGAAGTATAAACATCTTTCATATCAGAAAACAGACATCCATTAACCTGGTTGTATGATAATAGACAGCATCATTACATGAAGAATGACTTATATAATGTGAATTAAACTATATAATCTGTATTGAGTAAGCACATACCTTTATGATAATAAGATAAATTAAAGCAAGGCAATAATAGTTTAACATGTGAGATACACATTGGAGGAGACAAGAGAGGGAAAGATATACTATTTATACAGGTGCTGAAGTGTTTAAGGAACAGTGATGCCATATATCATATACGGAACAAATGGAATATGAAAGCAGTGAGGCTTATTGAAGATGTATATGAAAGAAAAAGGCAAGAAATAGAAAAATAGAGAGACAAAAGAGACTAATTACTAGAAGAGAGAAAAACCTGAAGGTAAACCATTAGTGAGAGATGGAGGATGACAACTAAAATGGTCCATTCCTTAATTTTTGGAGATTTTAGAAGAATTTAAATAATCGAAAAAATCCTGCCAGCATCTATTGTATACCTTGAGTCGACCAGAAGAACTATGAGTCGTATTGAGATAGGTTTTTGAGAATATCTGAAAAACTGGGAACTGAGACAGACTTCCATAACATCAGTATATAGCGTTTAACTATGAGAAATAAGATGGTCAGCCATCTGTTTTGAGCATGTGAAATTTTATTGTTATTGTGGATATAAGGGATGCCTTGTAAAACATATTTAGGATCAAAAGTAAAAGGGTGACCAATCACTTTGGACGCAAATTGATAAATAGTATGCCAGAGATTGATTATGGGAGGACAGTGCCATAAGGTATGAAATAAGTTCCCATTGGAGGAGTTACAATGCCAGCAGTTGTTATTATTCATTAGACCCATTTGTTGTAGTACTGCAGGGGTTCTGTACCATAGGTGGAGAATTTTCTTTTGTATAAGCGAACTACAAGTGTCTTTGAAAGTTTTATGGCAAGATAACCAGCAATTTCGCCATTCATTCTCTGTTATATTATAGCTTAGTAGAATACTCCATTTGTTTTTTGTTTTAAGAGACTGATCCAGAAGGGTGTCTTGAATATTTTTGTATATAGTGCTACTTATATTGGATTTTATGTTAATCCATTGCGAAATACATTGATCAGAAAAGGGATGTGTAGAAGAATGATGGAGAAATGAGTCACATGCAGTACGAAGCTGTAGATATTTCCAAAAGTAGTGTTTGGGGATATTTCATATGTGACAAAGATTAGAGAAAGATTTAAGTTTAAGGACATTGGGTTTGAGTAAGTCACCTAGAAAGAATATGCCCCAGTTTTTCCAGTTTCGGCTGAAGATTGGATGATTATCATGGGAAATTCTTCAATTACCCCAAACTGGAGCAAAGGCAATTGGAGTTGGATTAGACTTAAGATATTTATGAATTGCTTTCCAATAAAATACTGAAGCTGCTATTGTAGGATGTGATTTTAAGGCAACAGGGAGTGAGTTATAGATGTGAGAGGTGAGAACATTCCCAGAACATAGTGATGCTTCCATATTGATCCATAATGGTGATTGGGTAGATGGTTTACAAAACCATTTAATGGTTTGGGCTGTACAGAAGGCCCATAGATATGCTTTAAACCAAGGGAGTCCGAAACCACCTTTCGACCAATGGGAACGAAGTTTAATTTGGCTGAATCTTGGAATTTTCCCTTCCCATAAGAAATTACCAATCAGTTTGTCAAGATTAATTAATAACTTAGAAGGAAGGATTAAGGGGATGTTGGCAAAAAGATATAGTATTTTGGCCGAGAAAGTCATCTTGATGGCGGAGACTTTCCCATTTCGGCTAACAGCTGTCTAGCTGAAATCAATGACTGGAAGAGTGCCAGCTGGCTGAGGTTAAACCCGGATAAGACTGAGGTGTTGGTTGTGGACCCAGGTTGCCTTGAGGTGGGCCATAGGGCTGAGGTGCCATCGGGCCTTTGGCTTAGTGGTACCCAGCTCTTGACCTCAGGCCAGGTACGTAACCTGGGCATTACTGTTGACAGCAGTTTGACCTTGAAATTTCAGGTATCAGCCATTGTTAAGTCCTCTTTTTAGCATCTGAGGAATGTCACCTGGGGTGAAACACCTGGTTCCTCCGGCTGACCTTCCTACTCTGGTCCACACCTTTGTGACCACTCGCCTTGATTACTGCAACTCCCTTTACCTGGGGCTACCAGGGGTTGATATTTATTGCCTGCAGCTAGTGCAGAATGCAGCAGCCAGGCTTCTGACTGGGACATCTAGAAATAGTCATATTATGCCTGTTCTGCGCGGGCTGCACTGGTTGCCAGTACAATGGCAAATCACCTTCAAGGTTGGGTTACTGACCTATAAAGCCCTACATGAACAGGGACTGTAGTATCTGAAAGATCTCCTTACTCCCTACTGCCCCTCTCGCTCACTCTGATCTGCCAATGAGGGATTGCTAGAGATTCCCAGGGTTTGTCTGAAAACATTCAGAGCTTGTGCATTTTCATATACTGCTCTTGCCCTGTGGAATTCTCTACCTCGTCGGATACGAAGCCGCCTGACCGTCGAAACTTTTTAAAGTGGAGTTAAAAACTTTTTTCTTTGTAAAAGCTTATGGTGTATGATTTTATATTGTTAATGTTGTTCTCATTTATATGTATTGCTATTTGTACAGTGCTTTGGTCTTTGGAAAAGCACTTAAAATACATTTTTACTTACTTACATACATTAAACGAGAGATTGAGTAATTTCCATCTAGCAAGTGTAGCCGTGACAGTGGATAACAGGGGGGTGAGATTTGCATCCCATATTTTTTCTAGTTTAGAAGTGATATGAATGCCAAGATACGAGATGTCGTGAGGGACCCAACGAAAACCCAGGAGAGCATTCATAACTGGCTTACAGTGATCATTTAAGGGTAAGGTTTCAGATGTGTTGTAATTCAGAGCTAGGCCTGAAATGGAAGTAAAATATTTGAGTAATTGAATTAATGGTGGTCCTACTAAATCCAGATTTTCTAATAAAATGAGAAAATCATCTGCGTAAGAGAGGGATGTATAGGAAGAGCTGCCGATATGTATGCCTTTAATGTTGCTAGATTGATGAAGATAGGCTGATAAAGGCTCCATGGCAAGGACGAATAGAGACGGGGATAAAGGGCAACCTTGTCTAGTACCTCTAGCTAGTTGGAAAGAGGATGAGAGAATGGAATTCTTAAGAAGTCTAGCAGATGGAGAGGTGTATAACAGTTTAATCCAGTTACAAAAATTGTTAGTAATGCCAAATCGAGATAGTGTTAGATATAGATAATTCTAATTTAAGGAGTCAAACGCTTTCTCAAAATCAATAGTGATAGCTGCTGCAGGAGATTTAAGAGACTTTGCCTTATGAATTAAATTGAGTAAAGAGCGAAGATGGTCAGAGCCCGATTTGTTCTTGATAAAACCAGCTTGAGAAGTATTGGTTAGTTTGGAAATTAATGGTTCTAGGTGGAGAGTTAAAAGTTTAGCAAGGATTTTGCCATCCGTATTAAGTAGTGAAATGGGTCTGCAGCTGGATGGGAGTGAAGAGTCCTTATCTTTTTTTGGTAGAACAGAAATGACGGCTTCGGTCATTGTGGGAGGGAGTTGCTATTAGTTAACAATTCTAAAAGACTTTATGAAGCAGAGGACAGAGAGTGTCTGAAAGAGATTTATAAAAATCTATAGGGAAACCATCTCCTCCAGGGGATTTGCCAGATTTTAGAGGATAGCGCTATTTGAATCTCCTGAAGGGTGAGGGGTTTATCGAGGATAGATCTATCCTGTTCAGAAAGATGTGGGAGATGTAAGTTGTCCAGAACATTTTGGATATGACTAATTTGTGCTTCATTTTGTTGAGAGTATAATTGCTGATAAAAGGATTTCATGATTAGATTAATAGAGGAGTTGTCAGTATGTATTTGGCCTGAGGGGTCTTTTAAGCCAGCTACATGCCTGTCCATCTGTTGAGCTTTAAGCTGGTATGAGAGCAATTTACCGCATCTGTCACCTTGTTCCCAATAATTGTGCTTAAGCCTAAGGAGAGCTAATTCAGCTTTACGGGATATAAAGTCATTGATTTTGATCCTTAATTGCAGTATTTCAAGATGATGTTGAGAGCTGGGGTTATGTTTACCAGTATTGAAATATTGGGTTTCCTTATCTTTAAGTAGTTTTTCCAGCTCTACTAGTTGTTGCTCTCTTAATTTCTTCCTGTGGGCAGCATAGCTAATGATTAGGATGATAGGATGGACATAGGATGATAGGGGTTTCTGGAGAACAAGGGATGGGAGGGTCCCGGCATCCAACTAAGGATCTAGGTTCGAGCAGACTCGATAGACCGTAAGGCCTAATGTGCTGGCAAATAGTATGTTAGTATGATTTTGCCCCTAATTGTGGCCTTCAATGCTTCCCAAATAGTGCTCATGGAAGTGTCACAAGTTTTGTTAAAGGAAAGGAATTCTTGAATTTGGTTTTTGATCCAGGGTAAAAATTCAGGGTCTCTAAGAAGAAGCAGGTCAAGACGCCATGATGGAGATTTAGAAGGTGGAGGGCCCCATAATAATTGTAACAGAATAGGGGAGTGATCAGATATTGTAATGGGGAGAATAGAGGTTTTAATTGTTTTGTCAGTGATGAAAGGAGAGGTAAACCAATAATCAATTCTACTGTATGACTTATGGAGTGGGAAGTAAAAAGTATAGTCATGATCCCTAGGATGAAATAATCTCCAAGTATCAGAGAGGCCATAATCTTTCAGTAGCACTGATAGAGCATTAATACTTCCAGGGTGCGCATCTTTGGAAGAGTTACTCCTATCAAGGCAGGCTTCCAGGGCAAGGTTAAAGTCACCCCCCATCAGGATTGGCAAGTTATTTTTGTTATTTAACATAATTTGTTGAGCCAAGTTATGAAAACATTCTGGAGAGTCAGAGTTGGGGGCTTATACATTAATTAACATAACAGGGCCTGCAGGAGTATTTAATATAACTATTACCCATCTGCCTTCTAAATCAGTAATAGTTTTAACAGGGGTCCATTTGAGATTTTTATGTAATAGGATGACTACTCCATGTTTTTGAGGAAAAAGAGGAAGTGAAAGTTTGGCCGACCCAACCCCTCTTGAGTCTAATGACATCATCAGTTAATAGTCTAGTTTCTTGTAAGAAAGAAATTTGAACTTTGTGTTTTTTAAGGAAGGTAACAGTTTGCTTACACTTACAAGGAGAGATAAGTCCCTTGATGTTCCAAGAGTATGTTATTAGGTCACTCATGAGAAATGGGATTGAGATATAACAACAATCTTGGACTCAAGGGACTCATTCTGAATAAAGCTGGAGATGTCATAGGTTCAACAGGGAGATAGCACAAACCAATAGAGGTAAGCAGGATTCTAAAATTGTATGGACCATAAATTTTAGTGTAGGAGTTACCAAGTTGTCTCTCTGAAAAACAGTATAGACAGAATAGCAAAACATAGTATAGATAGAACATTTGAAACCTTATAACTATTTGAAAAATGAAACTTATTATTATATAACAACTATCAAATAATATTTATGATGTGTGGAGAGATATGAGTCGGTATATACTACCAGAGGCTCTCCTACCACACAACTGGGCGGGATAAGTAGTTAGTTAAACTTAGGAGATAAAGTCCTAAGTTACAGATTATAATAAAATAAATGGAATTATAGTAGCAAATAACAGAACAATCATTTAAATTCCCTGAGGAAACCAGAATCATCAATTATAATAGTTAGTCAAAATTAAAAAAATATAAACAACTAACCAGGCAGTAATGATATAAGCTGAACTGAGATTGGATATCAGTTCAGACATAAGAAAGGTGCCACCTTAACAGACTAGCACAAATCGTAGTAATGCGCCTAAACTAGGATTGACAGCTTGACATAACCCTCAAAGTCAAATTATATAAAACCATATGAATTATATATACTGTATATATATATATATATATATATATGTAAGGGGCCTTCAAAAAGCCAGATAGGAAAAAAGGAAATGATTGTACCATAAGACTTAGTAAAGCATTCAGGTGATTACTAACCCATAATAAGAACTTATATACAAAGAGATGTACGTATAATAATAAATATAATACATAAAGAGGGGGTTCTGATAATTCAGACTTCAAAGTAGGCTGGAGCTATTCATGTAAGCATCTAAAATGGGTGTGAGGTATAGGCTTGAACATTGCCTAAATTATGGGCTAGAATATATAGTGGTGTAATTAGGTCTATATGTAGGCCCAATAAGCCCTGACTATGTGTTATTCAGCCCTGTATCAATAACATTAATTCTGGGCTCCAAGCCTGGAATGTACACTGCAATATACTTATTAGATGCAGGGTGTCTAATCAGGGTGCTCCAGGAAACTCGAAAATAGCCTGCAGTGTAATGGTAGGATAGATGCCTAAGAAATGAGGAAGTAATCTATATGAATCCTGTATCAGTAATACAATAGCTGTTGAATAAAGGTATATATTGGGGAGGGAATTGAAATTTAATTATTCGATTTAAATAAGTTCGAACAATGTATGAAAATGTATGGGAAAGGAAAGAGAGAATAATTTGGAACTGTTATAGAGATAACAGGTTAGCAATAACATTGGTGCTTCTAGTAGAAATTAAAAGGTTGAAAATAATATAGACAACACACTATTTGAGTGACCCCTACCTATAAAAAGTTTGCTGAAAAACAGCCTTAAAAAAGTGCATTGAAAAGTAGAGAAAAGAAAAGAAAAACACCGCGATTGGAGTATTACCGCGATGTACAACTTTACCACTTCATAATCTGCTGGAAGGGATAGTACATAGTAAGAAGGGTACTTGTACATCGCGGTTAATGCAACAAGTATAAACAGCTCAAATCATGCCCAGTTAGAGAGTTACTTTAGTAATCATTGTCAAAGGTTTAAAGAAGTTGCCCATTAATTCTATTGGGGCGATTTATTATTAAGTGCATCGGTGCCTGCATTCGGCGCATATCAAAACTGCTCAGTGATGTATATTAGCACGACATGTAGAAGCACTAGGAGCTAGGAGTTTAAGCTTAAGAAACCCCCATAAAGATGCTTGTTATAAAAAAAAAGTGTATTTATATCCTTTCCCAACTAGTTAAGTAAAGTGATGGTTGAGTTAAGGAAAGTAAGAGCACCTTATAACAAGCAACAGGCAAATGGTTCATATTACATTAATAGGATAAAAATCCTATTTACAGAAATAACATTGAGCATGTGAGACCACCAAAAACTCATGTAACCTTAACATTCTTGGCATCCAACCTAGCATGCAAGGGTTTACTTTTTAGCTTCCCTTTACGTTTCTTTTCCGGGGGTTCAAAGGGTTTCATAGGGGAACTGGAAAATAGCTCAGCCCAAGATGAGTCTGCCGAATTTGAACATTGCATGTCCTTATTAGAACTCGAGGGCATCGGAGCACTGTCTTCATCTTGAATATCTTCATGTGAGGAAAGCCTTTCTTCATCTTCCAATAGGGCATATTTATTTGAAAGCGGGATGGGGGAAGAAAAACTGGTATGATGCTTGGTGGAACTAGGAGGTGCTCCGGAAATTGCAGCCGCATAGCATACATTCTTATCGGGTTGACCAGAAGAATTCCTCGCTTGGATTCATGCTGAGAGTCTGGAGGGAATGACAGCAGCTGCCTCTCCAGAAATAGAGTCGCTAAGTATAACATCACTTCCATTGAGGTGAGCAGCTTGTGAAGTAGGCCGGGGAGGTTCAGAGCTGGCTTTGGGTTGGGAAACAGTGTTGCGAGATAGTGAAGGATTTTCGATAGGATGGTAATTAAGGTATTCTGAGACTGCTTCTGGTGTGTTAAAGTCTTTGAAATAATTATTTATAAACAAGCGCAGTACAGCGGGGTACCTTAATGCAAATTTAATATTTCTCTGATGAAGTATGGGTTTAAATGGATTGAATGCTTTCCTTTTACTGGACAATTCTTTGGAGAAATCTCGGAAGATTAGAATTTAGTGGTCTTGCCAATAAACTTCCCCTAATTCCCTTGATTTGCATAAGAGTAATTCTGTGTGAGAATAGTTAAAAAATCTGGCTATAATTGGCTGAGGGTTTCTGATCAGGCCCTGGACATGGTTCTAGAGTACGATGTGAGCGCTCAATGATAAGTGTCTGATCGGGGGGAAGCTTGAACATGGCTGGGAGAACATGTAGAAGTAACTCGCTGGCAGTGGTGCAAGTGGTAGACAAGAAGTACAGGAACTCAGGCACTGGCAATTATGAAATGCAGAATGAAGATCCTCAATCTAAGGATAGTGGTGCCAAGACACAACTGTCTAATTTGACACTAGTAGATTCAGTTACAGATATTGAAGTATTTTTAGGAAAATAGCATTGTTGTACAAGTCAAATCGTGTTCTGGAAACCCTGATTGCAGATCACAGGTCCAGAAACTGTCATTAAGTTGTTGATTTAAGAATTTCAGTTCCATTGTCAGTGGGAAGAAGTACAGGAACTCAGTTCCTGCTGCAAAAAATGTACAGGAACTGAATTCCTGTGCGTTCCTGTTCACTTTCATCACTGCTCGCTGGTGTTCCCAAGTTTGGAACCTTCAGGAAAGCCAAGAAAACATAGGTTATTCCTCCGGTTTCTGTTTTCTATGTCATCAATTTTGTTTTGTAAACCTTTGATTACTCTGTCCTGTTCCCTTATAGTAGCATGCACGTCATGGATCGATGATTCATTCTGAATGGTTTTAGTTTCTGTAGAAGTGAATCTGCGATCCAATGATTGTGTATTTGTGATGTTTTGCTGTGTAGCTATTTTTAGATCGTTTATTTCAGATGTTAATTGTTGAAACATTGATTTGATTTTTGTAAGAGAGCTGGTGTCCATTGAGCTTGCAGCCATTTTACAGGCCTCAGATGGTAGTGAATTCCCAGAGTGAGAAAACAGATATGTAAAGGTTGATAATGATCCAAAAGATTTACCGTAGTGATCCTGATGTTTCTGGAAGGTAGATCCTAACAGGAGGCACAGTAAAGAAGCCTGGAGAGTTAAGGATGAAGGATGATTGCTGGAAGGCCCAGGGAGATAGGAAATTAAGCTGCCATTTTCATCACGCCCGTTTTAGTATTACTTTTGCAAATATCTTCAATGAGTTATTTAGCAAACTAATCAGTCTGTAGTTCTCTGGCATCCTTCTATCTCCTTTCTTAAAGATGGGAATAATTATGTTTTCTTTCCAGGTTCTGGGGATTATGCCCTTATCTATTACATGATTAAACAGGACTCTAAGAGCCAGGATCCATAAATCTGGGTCATCCATTAGTAAGTCCATTGGCACGCCATCTGGGCCTGGAGCTTTGTGTCTTTTCGCTTCCCTTATTACTAAATCTATTTCTGAAGATGAGATTTGTTTCTCCATAGCCACCCTTACTATATTATTTTTAACAGTTATTCCATTTGGCTTCATTTTATAGAATAGTTCTTTATAATACTGTTCCCAAGTAGAGGGATCTATATAGCTTTCTATACTTTCTGGAATATTATCCCATACATTGGTAACTAATCTCCAGATGTTTTTACTATCTATCCATAGCCATTTTTTCAAATTCAACACACATGGATTTTCTATATTTTTCTTTTTTAGATTCCAGTAATTTTTTATACTCTTTCCTTTGCTTGTTTAATTTATGCTTGTTGTCCTTAGTAGGCCGAGTAATTACTGTTCTAGCTAGTCTATTTATTTCTCTTTTCCTATTTATACATTCTTTATCGAACCATTTACTTCCTTTTCTTTTTTTAATTATTGAGACTTTTAGTAAAAGTGAAGAGAGGTTACTCATAGCTTCTTCGGATAATTTGACATAAATTTCTGGTGTTTTTGGGTATCCCAGTTCTATTATGAGGTCTCTAATTCTATAATAGTGTAAAATCTTAATAGAATTGAAATTCTCCAATATTTCCCATTTAGCCCCCCCCCCCACTTTTCCCTAATAATATCCTCTCTTGTTGTTATCTTCTTATATATGTTTGGGCAGATTGATATTGCAACCTTGAGGGGCCTATGTTCTTTATCTATTCTTGATCATATCCTAAAATACCCTATTCTCATTATTAAATTTATATTAATCCAGCATAAATCAAAAACTGAGGCACCTCTTGTTCCCATGTAGGTGTATTCCCCCTCAATATCTCCTTGAGAACAACCATTTATTAAGATAAACTCTCTTTCTTCTAGATTTCTTGAGATCAAAGTCCCTCTTTCACATCCTTTTTCATCTTTGGAGAGTCTAGATCCTTTGAGGGTCAATAGACCCAGAGCCTCACATGTCTCCTGCAGTTCTTCCATGAGCAAAAGATGATGCCCCACCCTGGCATTAAAATCTCCAATTACAACAATCCCACATTCTGGGTCTGTATCAATAGGTATCAGGAAGTCCAAATAATTTATCCATATCCCTATCATCCCTATAGTTTGAACTTTTGTGGGGGAAATAAACATTTATTATTACAAAAATTCCCTCTTTCATAGTGAGTTGAACAGGCAAAATGTGCTCTGAGTCAATTTCAATTTCCTTATATTCTGTTCCTTGAAAGATGTTACACCATGTAATTAACCCTCCCGACATCCTACCATAATTTTTGTTTCTAACAGCAGCTTTCCAGAAAGTTCTATATGCATTTATGTTTACTTCATCTCAAGTCCAGGTTTCTTTTAAAGCTATGAATTTAAACTGTGTTACGTAGTCCAAAAAAGTCGGATCTGCCAAACTATTTATTAACCCTGACATATTCCATGTAATAATATTATAAGAATTTGCATTATTATCTTTCCTTTCTATTGTTTGTCATTCTTCATAATCCTTCAAGATTTCAAATCTATTTGTCATTTCAATTAAGTTCAACCATTGGTCCTTGTTATTACTGTGCTGTTCTTTTTTACCCACTTCTTCTTCTCCCTGTAAATAGATATCTACTTTGTCCAGAACAGTTGCCTTAGACATAATCTGTTGGTAATCATCTAGGTTGTTCACCCAGATAGTTACCTGTCCATTCTGTTCCCATCTCATTGCCTTTCTTATCCTTCTATTAAGTTATGTCTTTAGTCAAATTTTGAAGTGTTTCAGCCACTTTAATTCTGAGCTTTTGCTTTGTCTCGATCAAGAAATTATTCAGACCATAAATTGATATCTGAAACTCCTTTCTATTATCATTTGTTATAAAATCCTTATAATATTTAGGGGAAATAGTTTTAATACATACTACATTATCCAGTTCATAACCATAGTATCTCATTTTTTCTTTTTGATTCTCAATAGTCTTGAGTACAAAATATTGATCAGATACCAGAAGGATCAGTTCTTTATGTGTCATTGGCCTAATGACACTGAATTTTGTCATTAGATTATCTGGCCTTCAATTTGTTTGTAGAATCAAACCTAACAACTGTTTAATGTTCTGATTTAATTTATTTTCAGACTCTTCTGACATAATTGGGACTTTAAATATACAGTAGGTAACACAAAATCTGATGCTAATGTTCTTTTAAGTATTATTTTAAGGTTATATTGGTTTATCTCTTCCTGTGACAATTCCCTTATTGTTGAAAGATCCTGTTTCTTCCCTTCTGGTATATTAGAATTGCCAATGGTCTTGTTGTTACTCTCCAATCCCTCCCCTTGACTTTTTCTTTCCATAGCTCTCTTTTGTATTCCTTGACTTTTATTCTTCTTTAACCTTTTCCCACTCTTTCTACTCTTAGTGGATTTACTGAGTTTATTTTGATATACTTTGTTTTTGATTTTACCTTTATTATCCTTTATTCCAACACTTATTCCTTCTTTACCCCCTTTTGTCATTTTTTTCTTAGAGGACTCTGTCAGATCCCTATTGTTCTCTATTTCCATATGTTCTTTATGTGTATTAATTACTACCTCGATTGACTTATCAAGATTTATGAGATCTATTGTCTGTGTTATGGAATCTTTTTTATCATGATCTATACTCTTGGGTTTATCTTTGCTGATTTTTTGTCCTTGTTTTGTCTCTTTGTCTTTCCTGCTTTTCTCTTTTTTCTTTGTTCTAATCCCTTTTCCCAGATTTCTACAATTCCTTTTCTAAGTTCTTCAATTATGCTGTCTTGTGAAGCATAATCCTCAGGGAGCATCACTAGTTCAGAGTCCGGAGTAGAAAATTTTCCTAACATCTCCTTCTCCATCCAGTCACCCTTGTATGTATTATCACTAAGCTTCCTGCTTATCAAGGTGCAATCCATTGTCTGTGATGGTCTCTCCACTAAATTCTGAGTACTCAGTAAATCTTTAGAGTATACGTTTTCTTCTACTACCCGATCAGTATGTAACAAATAATCAAGTATTTTATCTATTTTTGTTTTGTTTTCAATATAAATTCCCTTAATAAATGCCAGATTCTTCTTATTCATCAACTGCTGTTCATACAATATTGTATTTGCCTTCATAGGATCCCTTAATACTCTGGCACATTCCTTAGTAATAGAGTCCAGAGAAGGGGTACTCGACCCATATGGACTCATACATTGGGTTTCATCATATATTGTCCAATTGTTCTGGCTATAGTTATCCTCCATTTTTCCAACCAAGTCTGAATTATTATCTCCTGTTTTCCCTTCTTTCTTACCTAATGGGGTTGCCAAACTTTCAGGGAAATCACTTATTTCTGTCTTAGTTCTACTATATTCTAAAATATGTTGCTCAATTCTATTATTTATTTTATTTCCTTAATACTTTCAACTGTTTTGCTGACTTCACTATTCATCCTATCAATTAGTCCCAAATCATCTGTTAAGAGCCCAAATGGGCCTTTGTTTGTCAAGGGCCGGTGTACTATGCCCATTAAAATTGTTTACATTAGAGCACTCCTTTCTCCCCAATTATTCAATAGGTGTCTCATTCAGTCCCTTTTATTCCAAACTTCCCAGATTTGGGGTTGTCTCATATTTAATCTTAAAATATCCACAGCAGGTTTTGTTTGCATAAACCATTCATGCATTACATCTTTGCTGTTATTAACTGCTGATTTATCTTTATCTAGCTCCACCTCTGTTGTACTCAATTCCCTTTCTTTCTCTAAACCAATTTCCTTATTCTGCTCATCCCCTTTTTTCCTGCCAACATTATCATCCAAAATATGATTAATTGACATATCCAATTTCTCTCATTTTGTTAATTTCTTCATTTTTTCATTCTTTTCCTTTTTAATATCAAATTTCTCTAAGAAGGAGTTTGGTTGACAGTTGCGTTCCAAAGTTCTGTTAACTTTGATTTTCCCTCCTCTGGTTTCTATAGGCATACTCTCTAATATGTTACCTAATCTAAATATAATGAGCTCCTAAAAACCTCTTAAATATGCACTTATACAATTATTCAGTAATTACAATAATTACAAGCTGTTTCACCAATGTTTCCTTTGCTCAAATTGTTGTAGCCTCAAGTACAGTTATCAATACACTTCTCAGAAATCTGAGTGTCAGTTATACCAAATTGTCACAATTTGTTTGTTCAGTTAAAATCCACGTTGTTCTCTGGACCGACTCGCTCTGATTCAAAATTTCCACACCACAAGAAGAGTCCAAAATGACACCAACTCCAAAAAATATACTACTCTGAGACTGCTCCAGTTACACCGATTAGTCAAACTCCAATATCTGTTATCAACTTGGTTTTCAAATTATTTATGCTTTTCCCTCTTGGAATCCAGAGAGTTCTTAAAGTAGAATACCAATTAATATCACACCATGCTCCCATTTTAAAGCGATTCTTCGTGCATTTAAGTAAACTCAAATCCAAACTTTCAAAGTCCAAAAGATTAATTCCTGTGACTTTCCTTTTAAATTTCCTTCCTTCCTTTCTTCTGTCTGTTATTTGTTAATTTCACTAGAAAAAATAAAATACATGTGGCTAATAATACAGTAATGTCATAGGGACACTTAAGAGCAGAGTATAAAAACCCTGAGTAAAACCTGCATAAGCCTGAGCATAAGCAATAAGCATAAGCAATACTTAAATACCCAAAAAAATCCAAATGCCCCAAAATTTTCAAATTAAGGGCACAATGGTAGAAAAGTATGGCTCAAATATCCAAGAAAATGCTGTTTGAACTACATAACCTGTGCAATAATTGTATTACAGTAAAACAGAACATAAAATAAACTCCTTATAATACAAAAAAGTATAACAAATTTGATCTTTGGGAGTGTAAAGCAGTCAGATAAAGCAGTCAGCTTTAGTGGTAACTATTGTATTCCAGATCAACCGGTGAATCTTAGATCCTTAACTCCATTACTCTTTACTTTACTTTACCTTTTCTTTATCTTTTTTACTTACTTTTGCTTCGTGATACCAGAAGGAGCATCACTGGGGCAATTTCCAGCTCGCAATAGAGAAAACACTTGCTTGTACCAGACTCAGTGTCTCAATAAATTCTGCTTCCCAACTGTTTTCCAACTGTGGTGGCTATCAAACGTGTAGACTATATAGCCCCAATACACCTGTACAAAAAGCTCCTAGAGCTCCTAAATATAAAAATTAAGCGAGAAAAGCTAGAAAAGCAAAAGCGAGCACTAAAAAATATCTGCCCAGCTTGCTCTCCCTTTTTCAGTAGCAAGCAGCAGGGAAAATGGCACCTATACTAGTAGAACGCCAGCTCATGTACTTTAACTCAGAAATCACTTGCTGTTTTGCCCCAATGAGATTCTCACTTCCTGGTTAGTTTATACTCTCACAATAAAATACAAATAATGCCCCTAAAATCTAAATTATTCAAATATCAGCATATCCAAATGATAAAAATGTTTTAATATATATCTAAACATAAAAAACAGTGTTTTTATCACTGGAAAGTTCATCGATAATTTTTTCTGTGCACAATGCTTTTGTAGCTCTCTTAATTTGTGCATACAAATAAACAATTCAGTGTGAATTCAAGTAAAAATGTCATTACAAAGATCTTACAAGCCAAGTTCTATCCAAAACCTAATAGATATGAATATTTTTCTCAAAAACTGTCCTGTAATAATCGTGCTCCGAGCATCTCAAACATGGACACAGGGAACAATCACTATAGTGAGCGGGTAAGTAAAAAATATAACAAAAGTGTAGCAGCCTTTTCAAATCTCTTGTTCCACTATTGGGAAGCAATCCCTAGGCCAATAAGCCTCTGCAGGCTCCACTGAGCTCATCCTCACTAGCGGCAGGCTTCACCACCGCTTGAACTTCTCACCGCACAATGGAGGAAGGCCCTGAGGCCCAGGAATACTTTCCATGGACTGTCAGTCAGCTGAAGGCTCCAAGATAGTCTGGAAAGGTCAGTGCAATAATAAAATCTTAAATATTTTGTTGCAACAGTGACATACCTGTTTTAAAACAAAAATAAAGTTTGCACTGACTCCTGCTGCTGATGTTCGTGCCTCAACATCCCAGCAACCAGCTTTCAACTGCTCCCTCTTCACTCCACCTAGTATAAAAATGCAACATCACGTAATAAATATTGCATTCAATTAATTTCTAAGTAAAAACACTGACAGTGAGAAAATACCATAGAGCAGCAGTATTGCCCCTTTATATAAGGTAATCGGCAGTGACTGATAACATAGTTAACACTGGGAGTTTAATCAACCACAACAACTCTGAGGGAGCAGAGTCTGCAAAGTCTATTGAGTACAAAAGCCACAAGAGGAACACCCTCCCAGGCCTGACTAGTCGGCCTACTTCTAAAGTTAGTCCTGAGCCCGTGACACTTACAAATTGAGCACTGACACAAATATTTCTGCTAGTGAGAGACGAGAGTCTGGTACCGGGATAAAAAGCTTGACTATGGCATGCCTTGAGGGCACCACTCCTTGCGTTGATGGACATCATGTCCTTGGAGCTCAGTAACTGTTGCCTTGACCATGCTGTAGGTCCTTGAGGGTTCTGTTCTGGATGTTGATAGTTTCATAGTTAAATTACAAGTTCATAAGGCCAAGGCCCATAATGAACTCGCCACCATATGGTTAATGGTGGTATTTATATTTCATTTCCTTCATATAATCATCCAAATGTGTTTTAAAAGTATCCACAGTATCACTGTCAACAATATATGTAGGTAATGTATTCCATAACGATGGCACTCTCTGTGTAAAGAACCTCTGTCTCCTTTGAGTTTTATTAATAGGACATTTAATTTTATCTTTGTGTGATCTGGTATTATTTTCACAATCCTGCTTCTCCAGACATATAATATCTAGTGTTTCTCTATTATGTAAGGTGATACACATATATATATATATATATATATATATATATATATGATCACCTCTTAATAATCTGTACTCATGCGAATATAGGTTCAATGACTTAAGCCTTTCCTCATATGGAAGATTTGCCAGATGTTTTAGTCTCCTAGTGGCTCTTCACTGAACCTTCTCCACCATGCTCAGAACTCCTGCAGTAGTTGGTGCACAAAAGGGAGCACAATACTCCAAGTGGGGCCTGACGAGACTTGTATACAGTGGCATCAGGACCTCAGCCGTCCTACTTTTTATGTGCCTATGTATGCATCCCCATAAGGAATAGCATTTTTTGACTCTTTTTTTTTTGCATGTACATCAAATTTTAGATCATCATAAATGATTACACCAAGATCTCTTTCCTCCGTGGTTGTTTGAATTATTATGTTATTTATAGTATAACTTGCCCTCATGTTGTTATTTCCAAAATGCATCACCTTACACTTTGATTCATTAAATGTCATTTTATTCTTTTTAGCCCAGACTCCTATATTATTCAAACATTGCTGGAATCCAGTAACTGATTCTGGGTTATTGACTATGCAGCCGATTTTGCAGTCATCTGCATATTTACCTATCCAGACATGATCGCTTGTCTGCATTGTTGACACAAATATATTGAGCAATAAGGGGCCCAGTACTGAACCCTCAGGGACCCCACTTGTCACATGTCCCCAGCTCGATTTGTGTCCTCATACAACTACTCGTTGTACCCTATCAATTAACCATGAGGATATCCACTTGATAATATTGCTGTTCAAATTTAAATTACATAGTTGCTCCAATAAGATTTTATGTGACACTGTGTCAAAGGCCTTCGCATAGTCCAGAAAAATGACATCCACAGGCATTCCCTCATCTAGAGCCTCACTAACCAGCTCAAAAAAACAGATTAAGTTGGTTAGGCAGGATCTGCTGAACGTAAAACCATGCTTTGAGATATCACAAGTTACAGTTCTGTTTATATGATCCATCATCCTTGTTTGAAGTTTCAAGGACTCAGGTTACAGTTCTATTTATATGATCCATCATCCTTGTTTGAAATTTCAAGGACTCAAGTTACAGTTCTATTTATATGATCCATCATCCTTGTTTGAAGTTTCAAGGACTCAATTTACAGTTCTGTTTATATGATCCATCATCCTTGTTTGAAGTTTCAAGGACTATGAAAGGTTGTGGTAGTTACCATTCTGCACTATTCCAGGACCATCTGTATTCACATGTCAGGGCAGAACTCCACATTCCCCCTGGATCCTATCCACACCCAAGTGATGCACCCACAACTCTTCTGACTGCACACGTGAACTGACTAACCTGCTGGGCTACTCATCTCTCTAGGCATGGCACCACTTTCCCTGGGCTCTGTGTACCACACTGAGGTTCTCTGTTTGTTATATAAATGTGTTACCCAGGTTCAGGCTAGACCCAGGCCAGAGGCTCACAAAAGATGGCATGATATAACAATAATATAAAGAACATCAAAATTTAAAACATTTACACAATCGTCAACAATCACAAGTGCAGGTCTCAAACAGGTATTGTCACAATCTGAATTTGAATGAATTAAAAGAAGGAACTGTATGTAATGCAGCAGGAAAAACATTCCAAAAACCATGAGCAGACATAGAAAAGGCCCTAAAGCCCATTTTTGCTTTACACAAGGAATAACTAATTGGAGACACACAGATGACTGCAAAGCAGGATTTAGATGCAAAACTTTAACCAAATCTTGAAGAGAGGTGGATACAATTGGACAGATAGCTTTATGAATCAAGCAGCCCATAAAAGTATTTAATATGAGATAACAGGGAGAGCCAATTTAATTGAGAATAAAGAAGACAATGATGAGTTTGTGAGGGAGCAAGAGGAACAAAGCAACAAATAGAATTATAAACAACCTTAAGTTTTTGGAGCTCTGCTTGTCCAATATTAAAATATAATGCAGACACAACATTAAAAAAAGCAGAAGAGAACCCATAGCAATTGCTTTCTGAGTTTACAGCAAAAAATAACCTTTCAGCCTATATACAGCTCCAAGCCTCTGACTGATACTCTTGCAAAGTTTTGCCATATGCGGTGAATAAGAGGGGTCCAAAAGGATATCCAGGTACTTAAAAAGAGCAACCTGCTCAATTAATGAGCTGTCCAAATCAGGAATAAGTAAACAGGAACTTTTTCAGTAATCTTGAACAGCCAAACAACATAGACTTAGTTCTGGAGGACTTTAACATTTCTTTACTGCATAGAAATCACAATTCAAAAATGTTGAGATCTCCAGCAAATAACTGGAGCTCTTAAAAACAATTAAAACATCAGCATATAAAATCATTTCACAATTGTGGCATACCTCCAGAACTAGGTTTCTGAACAGACAAAATAATATGGGTCCTAAAATGGACCCCTGAGGAACCCCATGAGTAACAGATTTTTGAGATGATATTTCTGGCACAATTCCAACAGAGTCAGCATGGTTAATAAAGCAATCCTGAATCCAAGAAGCAACATTATTTGAACATCCCATAGTTCCCAGTTTCTGACAAAGAAGTTTATTAATTATAAATAATATCCAACACCTTGGTCAGGTCCACAAACATGGCCCCCATTAAATGTTTCACCATCATACCACAGAGAGCCGCGTCTGTGAACCTGACCAAGGTGGTATCTGTACCCTTCCCCTTTATGAATCCATGTTGCTACATATAAAGTAAATTCCCATTATCCAAATACTCATTTATTTGCTTAGATAAAATCTTTTCTAATATTTTGCTTAATTGGTTAAAAATGGAAAAAGGCCAAAAAATATTTAAACTAGTAGCATTATCTTTCTGGGGTACTGGAACAATACGAGCTAACTTTTAATTATAAGGAAATTCCTGACTTATGAGGGAAAAATTAAAAATAGTACACAAGGGAGCTGCAATATAAGGTGGTACTAACTTAAAGGAAAACTGCACCCTCATATCTTGTTAATTTTTTTGTTTCCATGTCAACAGACAACCCTTCGTGTAGCTGTTAGGGATATATATGATTACTTTAGTTTATTTTCACTGTTCATATTAGTCCCAGTACCTGTCCTGGGCATACCTCTCAACTGTCCCTGATTTTCATGGATGTCCCTGATTTTGCCTCAAAATTTTACTCTGTCCCTCCTGAAAATGGAGTTTCTATCACCAAACAGTGAGGGTTGTAACTACAAAATAATGTCAAAAATTAAAGTTACAGGCTTGTTCTTCCTTAGAAAATGTATTTTACACCAAGGCCCTTATTCTACCAGCTTCCTGAGTGGATATCACCAATTTTGAACATGTGTCCCTGATTTTAGTCATTTGTCCCTGATTATTTTTAAGCCTTGTCTCTGATTTATGAGGCAGGAGGTTGAGAGATATGGTCCTGGGATCTCTATTTTCTGGTTGTTGAAATCTCATTGTCCCTGTGAGTAGCATTAGCATATTAGGATATGATGTGTCAGTACTTTTTAAAGGAAAACTACACCTTCATATCATTTAAATTTTATATATTTCCATGACAACAGAC
Source organism: Neoceratodus forsteri (assembly GCA_016271365.2). NCBI lineage: Eukaryota > Metazoa > Chordata > Ceratodontiformes > Ceratodontidae > Neoceratodus > Neoceratodus forsteri. The sequence continues at coordinate 755,972,669 of CM057455.1, read as the reverse complement.
AACTCCTTTCCTGTAGCTGTTAGTGTTATATGTGTTAGGTTTAGTTTGCTTTCACTGCTCATAGTAGCCCTCTGAGACTGCCCTTGGAGTCTCCATTTCATGGTTGTTGAAATCTCATTGTCCATGAGAAATGCATTAGCATATGAGAACATGATGTCACAGTAGCCATTTATACCATGTATCTCTATGCTGAAAGAACAAATACCCTGCAAAAACTTTCTGGAAACACATAAACTGAATGAAGTTTAAAGGGAAAAAACCTGCATTATAACTCAGATAGTTTACAAAGCTCACTGAAAGTGAATGTGGTATTTCACACCTTCTTGTAGCTTGTTTCTTTTAAGACTAATTAAGCAGACAGACATACTGGGGAGTTTAAAGGGTGATTATGCATCATGTTCTCATACGCTAATGCAGCTCTCACCTCTCAGGGACAATGAGATTTCAACAACTACAAAATGGAGCCTCCCAGGACAGCAACAGGGCCTAGTATGAACTGTGAAAACAGACTAAAGTATTTGCATACATCTTTAACAGTTACATGAAAAGAGTTGTCTGTTGACATAGAAACAAATAACATTTAGAAGATATGAGGGTGTAGTTTTCCTTTAAACTCTATAATATGCATGTCTCCTTAATTAGAGTTTAACAAAACAAGTTGCAGCAAGGTGTAATACCACATTTACCTTCACTTAGTTTTGCAAACTTCTGAGTTGTAATACAGGGTTTTTCCTTTAAACTGCATTCAATTTGTGTGTTTCCAGAGAGTTTCTTTTTTCAGGATATTTGTACAAAAGTTTAGGACACAATACATTGCAAAATGATCCCCAATAGCCAATTCGGCAACACCTGAGAACGAGACGCAAATTATCTTTATTGTTTAATACCCAATCTTGAATAGCATGTTGGTCACTAAGAAAAAATTACTCACCTTAGTAATGTTGTTTCTTCTAATGGAGTCTTGCTATATTATGACAGTAGCAGTTTGTCCCACCACTAGAACTGCTCCGGAGGTGAAATGGTTAATACCATTCCAAAATAGAACTTTGAGCATGAGCTCTAAGAAGCAGCTCTGTCTGTGTAATTTCAAACCTGAACTGTCAGATCTTTACGAGCAAAAACTCACTAAGGTCTGTGTGGAAGCTGTAACCTATACTAGCCAAATGGCTACCTAAATATTAATAACCATTGCTGGTCCCAACACCCAAGACTCAAGTCAGGGACCAGAACTACTAACACAATTCTAACAACATGAGAATAAAACAACAGTATAATAAAACACACACACCCAAACTCCCAAAAGGGAGAAATGCTAAAAGGGCATAAAATAATGCCCACACTAAATTTGCCGCACCCCACCCAAGTAGAAGTTCTGAGAGGGCAGGTTGGGGAGGTTTATAATAAGACTCATTAGAAGAAACAACACACTAAGGTGAGTAATTTTTTCTTCAAACAACATGAAGTCTTGCTATATTATGACAGTAGCAGACTACACAGCAGTACCTCCATGGAGGAGGGGCAGAACCTACTTAGGGAATAGGCTCTGAAGAACAGCTGTGCCAAACCGAGCATCTTTCCTGGCCTGGACATCCAGGGAGTAATGCTTGGTAAAAGTGTGTACCGTTTTCCAAGTAGCAGCCTGGCATATCTCTAATATAGGGATGTCTCTGGCAGCAGCTAGAGACGCAGCTGTACCCCTGGTAGAATGAGCCCTCACGCCAGAGGGGGGATCTCTGCCCAGTTTCTGATAACAAAATTGGATACAAGAGACAATCCACCTGGCAATTGATCTTTAGTGGCAGGTTTGCCTTTCCCAACTTCACCATAGGTAAGGAAAAGTTGGAGGGAATCGAACCTGTGACCTTTGGTACGCTCTATATAGTAACTAAGAGCTCTCTTAACATCCAGGTTGCAACCTCCTCTCACCAGAAGAGGAGTGATCAGTGAAAAATACTGGAAGGAGATAGATTGGTTAAGATGGAAATCTGAAACCACCTTAGGTAAAACTTCCTATTAGTCCTAAGGACTACCTTATCCCTGTGGAAAGAAATAAAGTCAGTTTCCACTGACAAGGCTTGCAACTCACTTATGCTGCCTAGCAGAAGTGATAGCCACCAGAAAAACAGTTTTCCAAGTTAGATACTTAAGCTCTGCAGAAAACAGAGGTTCAAAGGGGTTGCATTAACTGGGCAATACAAACATTAAGTCCAGGCAGGGGCCAGTTCCGAAAGGGTGGATTAGTATGGAGTAATCCTTAAAAACTTGGAAAACACAGGGTGAGTGGAAAGAGGGGATGACTTTCCTGCTGACACAAAAGCAGATACAGCTGCCAAATGGACTCTCAGGGTAGCTGGTCTGAGACCCAAGGAATTAAGATGGACCATGTAATCTAATACAATGGGCAAATCAGCAGATTCTGGGGAAATATTTTTCCCAGCACACCAAATGGAAAACCTTTTCCATTTAGAACTATAAGTAGTCCTAGTGGAAGGCTTTCTGGAAGCCTTTAGGATTTCAAGAACACCTTGAGAGAGGTGTAAATCAGCAACTCTAACCTCAAGAGCCAGGCCTTGAGGTTGAGGGATTTAGGTCCGATACCAAACCCTTCCCTGGGCACAAGTTAACAGGTTATGAATCCTGGGGAGGCAAAGGGAAGATGGATTGTCAGTGACAGAAGGAGTGGGTACCAGGGTTTCCTGGCCCAATCCGGGGCAATCAGAATCACCCTGCAAGGCTGAGATCTGATTTTGACTAATACTTTGAATAGGAGAGGGTAGGGAGGGAAAGCATAAAGAAACTTCCCCTCCCAACCCAGGAGAAGGGCATCCAGGGGGACTGAGCCCAACACTGGAGGCCTGCAACAGAACAGAGGAAGTCTGTGATTGTCTGGGGCTGCAAAAAGATCTATCTGAGTGGTGCCCCATCTGGCAAAGACTATCCCCAGCACTTGAGGATCCAGGGACCATTCGTGATGGCCCTGGGAAATCCTGCTGAGAGCATCCGCTAGGACATCGTCCTTCCCTGGAAGATGAACTGCTATGAGGGAAGTGTTCAGGGAATAGGCCTGAGACCACAACTTCATTGCCTCGGTGCACAAGGCCGAAGACCGAGTGCCCTCTGTTTGTTGATGTACCACATTGTTGTGGTGTTGTCTGTTCTGACTTGTATCACCTTGTTGTGGACAGATGCAGAAAATGCTTGAAGAGCTAAAAAGACAGCTCTGAGTTCCAGCAAATTGATGTGGAGCAGAGATTCCTGGGGGGACCACACTCCCTGAGTGGAAAGGTCGCCCATGTGGGCTCCCCAACCCAGAAGGGAAGCATCTGTAGTGAGAGTCAAATTGTGAGCAGGGGGAATGAAGGGAACCCCCAATCTTAAATTGCTCTGATCCTGCCACCACTGGAGGGCCTGGATCAAGGTTCGAGTCACTGGGACCAACTTGGAAAGGGGGTCTCTTCTCTGAGACCAATAGGTTCTCAAGTGAAACTGAATGTCTCTCATCTGAAATCTTGCTCCCTGCACAACAGCTGTGGATACAGCCATGTGTCCCAGGAGCTGCAGAAAGTGTCTTGCTGGTCGAGAGACCTGCAGGGTGAAGGAGGAGGCCAGAGTCACTAAATTCGTCACCCTTTCTAAGGGAAGAAAAGCTCTGGCTAGCTTTGTGTCCAACTCTGCCCCTATAAAGGTGAGTACCTGGACTGGTTCCAGAACCGACTTTTGTAGATTTAGCAGAAAGCCCAGGGAGGTGAGAAGCTGCTGGGAACTTGCAGGTGAGATTTTACCTGTTCTGGGACTGGCCTACAATGAGCCAATCGTCTAGATAGGGAAAACAGCAATCCTTTGCCTCCTTAAGTGAGCCACTGCCACTGCTAGACACTTTGTGAATACCCTTGGGGCAGAGGTAAGGCCAAGGGCATTGCTCTGAACTGGTAATGACCTGAGGGTAGTTCAATCTGAGGTACTTTGATGGGAGCTTCTGATTAGGACGTGGAAATAGGCATCCTTGAGGTCCAGGGAGGCTAACCAGTCCCTGGCCTTAGGGAGGGTAAAATCATTGCCAGAGTTACCATTTTGAACTTTGGTTTCAAAAGATGCTTGTTCAGATATCTGAGGTCTAATATGGGCCGCCATTCTCCTGTCTTTTGGGGTAAGGAAGTATCTGAATACAGACCCTGCCCTGGTGCAGGGAGGAACCTTTCCACTGCTCTGAGAGCCAACAGGTTGAGACCTCTGCTTCCAGAGCAAAGGTCTCTGAAGCACTTGCAGGTAGAAAAGTCTGGATCTCAACTAGGGAAACTTTTGAAGCTGAGAACCAGACCCTGGCTTACTACTTCCAGAACCCACTTGTCTGAGGTTAAAGAAGCCCAGTTCTGACTGAAGTAAGCCAGCCTGCCCCTACCGTAAAGGAGATCGGCCCTGGGCACCCCATCAGGGTGCCTGCTTAGCAGGAGCTTTAGGCTGAGGGGTGGAGCAGGCCTGCCCACCCCTCATCTGCCTCTGCTCTGAAGAAGCCCCTCTGAGCATAGGCAGAGGAGGCCTGAGTCTGGTAAAAGGCCTGTGAAAAGGCTCACCCACCCCTGGGGGTATGCCTCTGAGGAGTGGCTTGCTGCTCTTAGCTTGGGCACTTTTGTAAGTAGTCCTATATTCATCCATCTTTTCATGTAATTCTCTGTCTGCTCCCCAAACAGAGAATTTCCCACCACAGGAAAATCCATAGCCTTAGTCTGGGTATGCTGTGACAGACTAGTACACCTGAGCCAGGCCAACCCACTAAAAGCTACAGATGTGGCCATGACCCTAGAGGAAACATCATTAACATCCACAGCAGCATGAAACTGTACCTTAGAAGCCTCAATGCCATCAGCAGCCACCTGTTCTAGTTCGTTAGCCAGCTGGCCATGGGCTTGCTTTATTAATTCCATAACAGTATCCCATCTAGATTTCTGATACCTAGCTACATAAGCCATATAATTTGCTTGCCTGAGTCCCAGAGAGGCTGCCATATACTGTTTTTTCGCCATGGCATCAATCTTCCTGGAATCCTTGTCAGGAGGATGTGAAGCCAGGGGGATATTAGCTTTATCACAGGCTGCAGCCTGAACTACCCCAACATGACTGCATTGCTGAGAAAGGAATTCTGTATCAGGACCTAACAATGTGTACCTTCTGTCCATCTTTTTATCTACAGGAGGCACAGAATTAGGAGCTTTTAAAATTTTTATTGTTTGCTTCCTAAAAGACTTATGCAAAGGAATAGACAATCTCCTAGACTCTGGAATATCCATCATTTCTACAAAATCAGGCTCCTCTTGCTCATCCACAGCTTCTTCCAAGGGAAGCTGGAGGGTTTCAGCAACTTTTTTGTAAAACATAAAATGAGATGGGGACTCAGATAGCATAGGGGGAGATTCTAGAGGTCTGTCTGGGGAAATGTCCGGTTCAATGGGCACACCCAGACCTTCCCAGCCACATTCATACTGTTCATAATCATCCTCCCCCTCCTCTGGTTCATAAAATTCCTCAACATCATATTCCTGAACCACTGGAACCGAACGAACCGACCTTTTGCCAGATAGTGGCGGTTCGGACGGAACCTGAGACAGTGACTGGACAATTTGTATGGCTTTTGCTATCTCTGCAGCAGTTGGAGAAGGGGTTTTGGACTCCAAACCTGCTGACTTTCTTGTTTTCTTTACTGGAATTGGTTCCTCAGAACCAGCTTTTCTTTGGCCCGAGGAAGTCTCGCCCTGGTCAGAGGGCACTCCCTCCGGTTCGGTTGGCACCGAACCGGGCTGGCCATCCGGGTCAGCGGACTTTTTGGCCTCTCGTTCCCTGAGCCTGCCCAATCTCTTTTCCAGGGTGGCTGCAGGAAATTCTTACATATCTGGCAGTCTGACTGGAGGTGGTCAAACCCCAGACAATAGACACATGTGGTGTGTGGGTCAGCCTTGGCAAAGACTTCCCCACAGACATCACAGTGTTGAAACCCAGTGGGCCCTGGTTTTTCTTTTGGGTTTCTCAGACATTATGCCAGCCTAACCAGAAAAACTTGCCCTTTAAATGGCAGTGCCAGGCAAGACACCCTTATCGGTTCCTAACCGTGTCCCGGGTATTGGAAAAAAACGTAATAAAATCCTTTTTTTAGAACCGATAAGAACCGGGAACCGCACTCTAAAATGTTAAACTTTAAAGTTAATAAGTTTAAAATCAGCTGATCGGTTCAAAACCGAACCGATAAACTTACAAGTTCCACACAGACAAAACCTTTAATTTACTTCCGATTACCACAGACAGAGCTTGAACCGAACGGTTTTATGTTAAAATAAAACTATTCTCGGTTGAATCGAACCGAAAACACTGTTTAAACCGAGAAATGAACCGAGCAGTAGGAGAAATCTCCAGAGCGACTGTTCACTGAGGTGGAGTAAAGAATCTGACAGTTCAGGTTTGAAATTACACAGATAGAGCTGCTTCTTAGAGCTCGTGCTCAAAGTTCTATTTTGGAATGGTATTAACCATTTCACCTCCGGAGCAGTTCTAGTGGTGGGACAAACTGCTACTGTCATAATATAGCAAGACTTCATGTTGTTTAAAATGAGATTTTTTTAACATAATAAATGTTACTGATTTTCTGTAAATATAATAGTGGTAAAACAATATTAGTTCCATCAATCTTGTGGTAAATACAGTCCAAAACATTAAACATCAGTTTATCCTGCATGACTTGACAAACAAAAATGGCAGTCTAACAGTATCCATCCAGATCTTGTATTTATAGACATTACATCCCATTTCAACATTCTGTGCACAGTATGTCTACCCACATCCATAATGTAGCCATGGGCCCTGGGCCTAAGGACTAAGTTGAGTATTTAAAGTGGCGCATTCCCAGGGAGAGCTGAAAAAGATGTGAATTAAGGTATTCGCCCCATTTTTTGTAATAGCAGGGGAGCCTATTGCATGATAAACATGTCAGTCTTTCAAAAATGGCCAACTGAGCCAGAGTGGTGTGCCAAGTCAAGGGAGAGGGAGGAACAGACTTTCTCCATCTCATGAATATTGTGCCTGTCACTTCCATCAGTGCAATCAGTAGCCAGTTGGCTTCCATTGCTGACACTCCCTGCAGTGAGGTGGTATCTCCCAGGAGAATCAGTGCTGAGTGGTGCGGGACTTGATAGCTCAGTATCTTGGAACAGTCCCTCAGAATTTCATTCCAAAAATGTTGCAGCTTTGGGCAGAGCCAGAGGATATGAGTTATGTTGTCATCCAGGAGCTGGCCCAGTGGTGCAGAGGGTTGAGGTGCTGGATGCCACACCTCGCACCACGTCGATGACCCGGGTTCAGGAACAAGTCTGGATCAGCGGGGCTTGGCAGGGGGGAGGGAGAGGATGCGAGTGGCTGCTGGCTGGTGGCCCTCTGCCTCAGGAGGGAGGAACAAGTTTCCTTGGAGCTTGAACACCCCCTGGTGGAGATGGGGTGGCTGCATCGCCCCAAGGATTGCCAGCGCTAGGCCAAGGGAGGGTTGAAGAGATTGGCACTGGAGCTGTGGTGCGCATGTGTGCCTCCATGTGCATGCATCACCACTTCCAGGGTCTTGGAAGTCGGATCATCTCACTGGGGTGCGAAAATGGAGGAAATGTCAGAGGCACCTAGGATGAAGCCTCCAGACTGGCTCTGGAGATCAGACAGGGCACACATGGTGCCATAAGATCCCGAAAGACCCTGAGTCCTGTAGGGTTGGTAGACAATGATGATGGCCTGCCAAAAGAGGATAAATAGAATTGTAAAAAAAAAATAATAAGTTGGCATCTGGGGACTGCCATCTCCAGCAACTGGAGTGTGGTAAAAAGTCACTGTGGTGCAGAAAGGCAGGGGTGCAATACCATTTATGTAAAATTTTGGTCTGGATTAGCTGGTCCTGGGTATTCTGATATGCTAGGTGAGTCCTCCTGATGCACAGCTTCCAACTCTCAGTAGAGAACTCCAGGTGTAGCTCCTTATCCCACTGCACCTCACATTTATCAGTTGTGCTGGGTTGGGCATCCCTGATTGTTTTATAGATCCAGCCTGCTACCTCCTTAGATTTGCTGGGTTTGTGTAGATGCTGTAGTCATTTCCAATTTGAATGTAAACAGTGTTTTTGGCTATAGGCTAGTACGGCACTAAGAATTTGTAAAAATCTCCAAAAGTCCACTCTAGGGATCCCAAATTTGGCCTGGATCTGCTGAAAAGTGACCAAGTTATCAGAGTTTGATACCAAGGTGTCAAGCAAAGTATAACTCCCTGGTTCCATCCATAATCTACACCTAAGAATGACCCCCCCACACACACACTTGAATGATAAGGTTCTCCCATAAGTTGGAGTATTGTAGTGGGGGCGAGTGAGCTATTTTGGGATATCCAGTGGCCTGCATGCACCTCTGCCAGGCTCATTGGGTTTCGAGAATAATGGGATTTCATACAATCTTTCTTTTACACTTGTGTCCCAGTAGCAAACCCAGCCAATTTATGTTAGTTCCTGTTCAAATCAAATCAAATCAAATCAAATCATCTTTATTTCTAAAGTGCCTTTCAAAACCCAGGTGCTGTACAAAGAGATCATACATACATATAAATTTAAAAACGGACATTCATTCATTTAGTTGTTTAACCAGGTATAGCACACTAAGCTGAAAGCTTTTTTACAGGAGCGACCTGGGAGCACAAGGAGGTTAAGTGACTTGCTCAGGGTCACACAGTATGCAAGTGGAAGCTGTGAGATTCAAACCCAGGTCTGGTCTGCTGGATGTCACCAAATTTACAGCTCAGAGCCTTAGACCACTGCGCTATACTGCCTCATAAATTAATATAACATAAATTGGGACATAAATTAATCAACTATAACTAGGATATGCTAAACCAAATAAATAAGTCTTTAGCTCTATTTTGAATCTCTCGACGGTTGGACATTCTCTTAACCAACGAGGTAGAGAATTCCACAGGGTTGGTGCTGAGAAAGAAAAAGCACGAGATCCTGATGTTTTTAATCGAACCCTGGGAATCTCCATCAATCCCTCATTGGCGGAGCAGAGAGGACAGAGGGGGCAATAGGGCACCAAGAGATCTTTCAGGTAGCCATGTCCCTGATCATGTAGGGCTTTAAAGGTTAGTAAACCAACCTTATAGGTGATCCACCACCTAACAGGCAGCCAGTGCAGTTCGCGGAGCACAGGCGTAATATGGCTAGATCTGGAAGTCCCAGTCAAAAGCCTGGCCGCCGCATTCTGCACCAGCTGCAGGTGGCGGATATCAACCCCAGGTAGCCCTAGGTAGAGGGAATTGCAGTAATCAAGACGGGTAGTGATAAAGGCATGGACCAATGTTGGTAGATCACCCTGTGGAACCAGGTGTTTCACCCGGGCGATATTCCTCAGATGATAAAAAGAGGATTTGACTACAGCCGATAACCACGATTTTAATGTCAAGCCATCATCAAAAATAACATCCAGGTTTCGTACCCGATCAGAGGTAGCGAGCGACATACCACCGAGCAATAAGCCCGATGGTTGTCCAGCTCCCAAACCCACCACCGGATGACCTGGGTCCACTACCAACACGTCAGTCTTATCCGGATTCAGTCTCAGCTAGCTAGAACTCATCCATAATCTGATTTCAGCAAGGCAATTATTTAGCACGGAGAGAGCATCATCTTGCCCGGGCAGAAAAGACAAATACAGCTGAGTATCATCTGCATAGCAGTGAAAACCCAGACTGTATTGCCTGATGATATCTCCCAATGGCAGCATATACACATTGCAAACAACATGGGTGCTAGAATGGAACCCTGTGGTACCCCACAAGGCAGGGAGTGAGCGCCAGAGGAATAAATTCCAGTGGCAACTCTCTGAGACCTGTCTGTGAGGTAAGACTGGAACCATTTGAGGACTGTTCCAGACAGCCCACAATAAATCCGCAGGCGCTCCAACAGCACACCATGGTCTACAGTGTCAAATGCTGCAGAGAGATCGAGAAGGACCAGAATGGTATGTGCCTTTCGATCTCTAGCCATTAGAAGATCATTCAACACCCGGACAAGGGCAGTCTCCATGCTATGCTTCTTCCTAAAGCCATATTGGAGAGTATTATAGACATTGTGAGTTGTAAGATGATCATCCAATTGTAACGCAACCGCCTTTTCAATAACCTTACCAACAAAAGGCAGGTTAGAGATAGACCGGTAGTTAGCTAGACAATCTGGATCCAAGGAGGGTTTTTTAAGGAGTGGTCGAACTACTGCCTCCTTGAGGGGGTCAGGAAAGACACCCCTCTCCAAGGATTTCCAGACAATGTCAGCAAGGATCAGGCAGATAACTTCTACACATCCTACTAAAAGGGGTGTAGGACCCAGATCCAAATTACAACTGGTTGGTCACAATGTTTGGATGATCTTCACAATGTCAGTGAACTCCAGCTGGTGAAAATCTGACCAGACAGACCAGATGCATAACACTTCCCGTCAACCACTGCAATCCCTCAAAGGAGAGGTCGGACCGATGCCAGACCTGATGCTGGCAACCTTATCTGAAAAAAATTGAGTGAACTCCTCGCATCTTAGTTGAGAAAAAGCTTCTCTGGGCTGGAGACAGATTGGATTGCACAATCTGTCAACAGTCCAGAAAAGCTGAGCTGGTCGATTCTGTGCAGCAGAAATCTCCCTGGATAGGAATTCTGCCTTCTTACGGGTGATTTCTGATTGATAGCCATCATAATGTGCCATCAACCTAAGCCTGTCAGCATCACTGCCGGACCTCTGCCAGGCTCTCTCCAACCTTCGGCCAACTCTCCTTAACTCCTTCAAGGAGCCATCAAACCAAGGGCTCCTTGAACGGAGGGTGAGAGGCCGAACACAAACAGGAGCAATCTTGTCCAGAGCATCTCCCACAGCCTTATTATAGGCTAACACAAGATCACCTGGACTCATGCATTCACTAGACAAGCTCGATAGATCCAGTACCACCATTAGGTTACTGGAATTAATGCCCCTTAAAGGGCGGTACTGAACCATCTCCATAGGGGCAGACCTATTAGGGGGAGCCCTGAAACTGAACCTTATGGTGTGATGGTCAGACCAGCTGACTGGTTCCACCCGCAAATCAGCAATCTCCATACCCAGAAGAAAGATCAGATCCAATGAATGACCCTTTACATGGGTTGAGGAGGTAACTACCTGTGTTAGGCCCAGTGACGTCATCAACTGGAGGAGATTTTGACCAAAATGCGAAAGTTCATCGTCAACCCAGGCATTGAAGTCCCCCAGAATTATCAATCTGGGGGACCGCAACACCATGTCGATGATGAAGTCTGCTATCTCCTGCAGGAATTCTCCACCATCTCCTGGTGGACGGTAGATGAGGAGAATTCCGCAACCTACACCCTCACCCAAGATATATTCAAAGGATCTGGTACTTCCCAATGGCACATCCACAAGGCCCAGCTCAGACTTAAACATAATGGCTACACCCCCGCCCCTACGATCCAACCTTGGATGGTGTATCACCGAGAACCCGGCTGGTGTTGCCGAAGCCAATATAGGGCCTGGATTTTCATCCAGCCAGGTCTCGGTGATGCAAGCCAGATCAGTTGACTCAACAAGATCAGCTATAATAGCTGTCTTGTTTTTAATAGATCTGGCATTGCATAATACTGCCAAGGTTGGACGAGCTGTCTGGGAAGACCTCGGCTCCTGCCTACTAAAATCGGAACCTTTGGGTATGGGAACAAGACAAGAATAACCTCTATCTTGGCCCCATTTTGCCCCAGGGCGTCTCCTGGACCCTACCACCCCAATCTGCCCACACCCCTCCTGTCCCCCACCAGGCTCAGCTCTCCACCTTCTTTTGCATTTCCTCAGAATGCCCAAAGCACGACACCTAAAATAGGTGTCAGATGATAATGATGGACATTCGAAGGGACACAATTCCCTGAGTCTGGTGGGGAATAATGCCCAACCATCACTAAATCACCCCAACACATTATAATAAATAATTCAAAAAGAAACACAATATATGATAAAAATCAAACACAAAAACAAATAATATATAATCAAACACTTGTACAAAAATAAAATGGAGCATTAATATATACATAAATCCCAATTATCCAGCATTTCCCAGATATAGGCAACTTAAAAACTGTTTCCTTTAAAATAGCTAATTAAAACAATCCAAAAATAAATCTTATAAATCAAACAAAAAGAAACCCCATATAGAGTCCATTCAAGTCCCAAAAAAATTTAAATAAATAGACTTACATAAATAATAATAAATACAATTAATTTTCAGCCCCTGGTACTCTCACTACTCTGGGAATCAGTACATATAATAAAATAAATAATTAAGGTTCCCAGGCATTCACACTACCTGGAAATAAAAATAATAATAATTTGGGCACTCTCACTGCCCAAACAACAATAAAATAATTCAAACCAAAAATATAAAAGAATCAAACAGCAGGAAATGTTCTCTCCAAGAGGGTGTCTTAATGGATTTGATTCTTCTTTGAACTCAATAATCTACAGTCCCAAATCCTAGTGAAATTAAGCTTCAAATCTCCCATTTTTTTTTTTTAAAAGAGTCAGCAGTCAGTCCGATTATTTAATCAGCCATTAAATTCCATTCAGTAATCTTCCGTCACAGAGAAAGGGTTTTCTGGAAAGGCCAAGAGTGTGCAAACCTCACCAAAAAGTAAAGGGATATCTCATTCCTCCCCTCTACACCACCCCAAACTAATCAAATTCCCCACCACCTGTGACCCGCAACTACAGACACCCTAAGGGTAAACAATAAAGTACACCCCCAGGATGACTTAGAAGAACCCCAGATCCTCCTCTGGCTCCCCAGAGGCAGGCAAGGCAACTCCCGCTCGGTCAGAGGCAGTGCAATGGGGAAACAGCCCAAGGTGTAGGGGAGGAGGGATTCCCCACCCAGCACCACTCAGTGACCCCCAGCACCCCTAAACTTCAGAGAACAGCAACTCCAAGATCACCGCAAAGACACTTGGCAGTTCAGACCATTCATGAACTCCTCCTGTCAGTACTCCAATCACAAAAACGCCGAGACGCTTCCCAATCACCTCCACTTGAGACCATAGGCTCCACAGAGATTTCTGAGCTTCAACACTGCTTATTTTGGCTATCGTAATAAAGTAACAACTTCCTGCAATAAGCGGTCAAAACACAACCGAACGGCCACACATAGGCGATTTAATTTCACAAAAATGCGCAGAATGCGCTGTCACCACACCGCTGCTTGCTCATAGATGTAGTCCTCTAATCCAGGTGATTCCCTCGAATCGACAGCAGACTTTAGTTGTGGGCCGGTCTTTTCAATTCGGGCAGACACCGACTCCGGCAACAGCCCCTCAGATCACAAGTTTTAATTAGGATTTGGGTTTAATTTGAGTCTGTCACGGCTTTACTAAAAAAAAATCAGCCATGGCATAAATCAGCGTCAGAACTTAAAGCTACTGCATAAATAAAATGAAAATAATTAAAATACATGCTACTTTCAGCTGTTCCAACAGCCGTAGCAACAATAGTGACTAAAACTCCCGTATGTCAGGGAGAACAGCCAACCTAACTACAGACCTGAAAAATACACTTAGGAGTGCTAATTTAACTCACTAAAACAGCCCTAACTAAGCTAAAACTACTAACTAAGAAAAGATGAAAATAATAAACAAAGACACATTTAAGATAAGAAAAAATAAATGCAAACATAAACACAGTTTCCAAGCTCAAGCCTCAGGCAGCTCACACACAGCCGCCATCTTTCCCTTTCAGTTCCAGTGTAACAGGCTGTGAGGTGTCCCTGCCTTGGGGTACGAACCACTGGGTGGCCTGAGCCAGCTTGAAGGCCCAGAGATAGCCCTGGAACCATGGTGGTCCCAAGCCCTTTGAAGCCAATGGGTCCAAAGTTTGGTCTTACTGAGTCTAGGTGCCTTCCCTGCCGGTAACTGTAGGCTCACCAATTTGTCAATCCTCACTAGTATTTTGTCCAGGATTGCAAGTGGGAGGTTATTAAATAGGTAAACTGGTCTAGGGAGCAGAAACATTCATATGGCTTTCACCTTACCCTTCAAGGTCAGCTGGAGCTTAAGCCATTTGTGGATATCAGGCTCTAACGCTTGTATGAGAGGGAGAAAGTTGGTGGACACCAAATCAAACCATTTGTTTGTGATCTGGACCCCAGGGGGATGCAAGTCCTTCTGGAGCCAAAATTATTTGTGTACCACTAGTACACTCTGATGTACAGTGCTGGTTTAAGGGGGATATTACCATCTTTTTCCAATTTACCACTAGGCTGGAGACTGATCCAACAATGTCATGATTGGGCACAGAGATTGAGCGGAGTTCAATAATGTGAGGAGGAGATTGTCCACGTATGTGTTAGCCAAATAACAAGTGTCTTTACTCTGGATTCCTTGTATATTTGTTGCACCCAACAGTTTTCTCACAAGGGGGTCTAGTGCAATCAAGAAGAGCGGGGGGGGGGATAGAGGGCATCCCTGTCTTGTGCCCCTGTGCAGAACAAAGGGTTTGGAAATATTACAGTTAGTAAGGATGGTTACTGTGGGTTGTTATAAAGGGTGGAGATCCAACCACAAAAATATGGGGCCAAACCCATATGCCTCCATTGCTGAGAGCATATATCTCCATTCCATCAAGTTGAAGGCCTTGCAGAAGTCAACAGCCATTGCTACCATAGGAGAGGCCATCTGACTCACATGCCATTTAAGAAATAGGACAGTGCCGATATTATCTGCACCTGTCTTACCCTTCCTGAACCCTGCTTGTAACTGGTGGATAATGAATGGTAACATTTTCTCTATTCTGTTAGCTAAAGTCTTAGCCACTATTTTAGTATCTCTAGATATCAGTGATATTGGTCAAAAATTGACACAGTCCAGACAGTCTGACAACTTTTGGGACAAAAGGATAATCATGGCCTCCCTAATGGTGGGGGTAGTGTGCTGCTTTTGTTGGCTTCTTGCAAAGTCTCCAGTAGGGGAGAGATAACTATCCATGGCATTAGTTGATACAACTCTCTGAGGACAGCTCATCCCTAGTCAGGGTTTTTTCCAGGTCCTGTCGAAGTACTTCAGGTACCTGTGGCACCTCTGGGCTTCCCAAAAACGACTGTGCTGGGGATGCGTCTACTGACCCCGTGCCCTATGAAGCATATAGCAATCAATAGCATTGCTTCATAATGTCATTGATGCCCTCTGGGTTCAAGATGATCTCTCCTCTCATATTATGTAGGGCCATGATCTGGGTCTTTGCTTTTTGTTTACAGAGTTTATAAGCCAGGAGTTTCCCACTTTTGTCCCCTGATTCCCAAAATGAATGCTCGGCATGTAACATCTGCCATTCCGCTTTATGGTGTGAAAGTAAATCTATGTGATATTTGAGACCCACTATCAAGGACAGGAGCTCAGGGGAGGGTTGGCAGGATAGCTTAAACTCTGCCTCTTTACTTTTAAGATCTGACTGTAAGAGTGTAAGCTCTCGAGCTCAATTTTTGTTTTGTGAGGTGCTGTAAGGCCTTAAATGGTTCCCATATTATCCCTGGTCCAGTCTCACCATTTCTGTTAATCTGAAAATAATGGTTAGCCTCTTCAGCAATCCAGGCACAAAATTTGGGATCCCACAAAAGAAGGGGATTACATCTTCAGTGGGTGAATGACTAAGACCACCCGACGGTGAGTAAGATATCCCTATTGGGGCATGGTCAGATATGATTATGGACTTGATCACTGAGTCACTAATGCCCAGCAAGGCCTCATGGTCAATCCTTCTGTGCATGCCATGCACCACAGAGTAAAACGAGTAGTCTCTCCCATCAGGGTGATCACACCTCCATAGGCCAATGAGGCCCCATTCTGTTATAAGTGCTTCCAAAGTGGCTCTGACCCTCACATGGGTATCAGGTGAAACCTTGAATCTGTCAAAGAAAATGTCAGGGACTAAGTCAAAGTCCTGCCTCCATTAGTAGCGGGATATTGGAGTTCCCCCCCTTATGTCCACAGTTGCTTTGCTGATCGGTGTAAAAAACCTGGATCATCACCATTAGAGGCATAAACATTCATAATGATAACTTCCCCCTCTGGAAATAAGAAAAGAGTCACCATCAACATGCCTAGCTGATCTGTTTTGGTCGTCTCTAGCATCCATCAAGAGCTTGGTGAATCAAAATGGCTACCACCTTGGACTTAGATGAGGCTGAACTATGGATCACCTGACCCACCCAGGATTTTTTTAAGCCATGGTATGGTTCTATCCATCAGATGCATTTCTTGGATTAAGGCTACCTCTGTTTTAAGTGACTTTAGATACTGCAGCACTTTAGTGTGCTTGATCAGGTGGTTGAGGCCTTTGACATTCCAAGAGATGCATCTAATATCCCTGTTTCTGGTTGCGGACCTGCTATAGCTTTTGGATTACTAGCTGTCCTGGGGGGGTGGTAAATTACCATCCGCTGTGATATAAACCAAAGGTAGTCTACTCTCCCTCAATTTACTGTGAGTTCTTCCGCCCCAGTTATGAGGGAGAGGGGGTAAGGTCTTGGCCCTAGTTGTTGACTACTATAATTGAAGAGCTCTGAGAGAACCCAAAAACGACCTTCCCAAACTCTAGCAGGAAGTAAAATGAGACAAATTCAGGAATGTTTTCCTAAGTAGTATATGTACCATGGTTTAGTTACAAGACAGTACCAGAATTATGTGCCCTGTATTAGGAACTTGTGCCTTAAAGTAGCAGAGAAAAACTAGAGTATACAATAACCTGTAATTAACCCTAATCTAACAAGCAGAACAATATCAGTTTAAACATAAAACCATAACAGTTATTTAACCTTTAAGTACCAAAAGCATATGCAAGATGGAGGGGCTATTGCTCTCCAAGCTTTGCCACAGCATTACCAGCTGGGGAAAAGATGAGTAACTATTTCAGAATACCCATCTCAGTCCCTCTAACAATTTTCGTATGGAAGCCCAATTGCAGGCTTGTTAGGGGCTGGTCTGTGCATACATATTGGCAGCGATAAGATGGAGAGATAATCTTTGGCTCCACTGAGCTTCTAAACTAATACGGCCTGGGATAGCTCGAGATTAGCCCCTGTTGGAAATCAGCCCATACATCCCCCCGACCTGGCTGGCACATTGTGAGTCTGATTATAGCCTCCCTTCAGATGGAAGGGGAAGGGGAAATGCCCATGCTTCTCTTCCAGTCACCCTCGGATTAGCTGGTAAGGGTACCCATGGTGATTGCTGGGAGGGAACCAGGGACCCCTATCCTACATGTATTTTAGGGCAGCCTTGATATTGCATATAACATTCAGCTAGTTAAATGCCTTTGAAAACATAAGGTGGCAGTCTCATCAGTGACTGTACCAGTATATTTGGAACATAAAGACCCTGCATAGAAGACTGACAGTCATATATTAGACTTCATGGTATCCTAAAAACAATCCTCTGTTCATTCAGCTAAGAAAATGGGGGGGGGGACCAACAGTCTGCCTGTATATCAAACCTCCCTGTGAGCATTTGGTCCTCCTGAAAAACGGTGCTGCTTTCTAACAGTGCATTCAAACCCCAGCTGTCCCCTACCCTTAAACCCCATCAAAACAAGCATTAATAAAAAAAAAACTTCCGAAACTTTATACAGATAAGGATACATGTGAACCTTGGCTCCACTAATTGAAGGGGTTCTCAAAATCATGCAGGCACTGTTCACCTTGCCTAAGTCTCAGCACTGTAGTGTAAAACACAACAGTTCCATGAAAGTTCAGGACGGCTTGTCACCCTGTGCTGAGAAGATCAATGTTTGACTGACACATAAATTCACCTTCAAAAACACAAAGGCTAATCATGCCAGCAGACAATGAGGGAGATATGATCAGTGGGGTAGGTTCAGCATTCTCCCCTTGGGATAAATCCATTGTCGACCCAGGTGAAATTCCCTTTATCCAGCAAATCAACAATCTGTGCTTGTCTGTAGAAGAGAGCAGAAAAGGAAAAAAAAAAAACAACCCTTTTACATGCTAATTCACGGTTTGGACAGTGTAGTTTGCAGTGACCGCTCAGGCCGGAAGCTCAGCTGCTACCTCCACTAATGTGCGCCTCCGGCTGTGCATCTTCTTATATATTCATTCCTGGTGTGTCTTCCATCACAGTAGCCCAATCTTGCCCGTCTGATAGTGTGTCTATGGCAAGTTAGTCCTTCAGGTGATTAGGATTAGCGGCCGGGATATGTGGACTTTGCGTGATGAATCTCTTACAGCTTTGGCAGGTGGTGATATGGGCTCAATTGGGTACCTTGCAGCTGTTAGGGATCTGCTGCGTGAATGCTGTCTGTGTCAAACTTATCCCACTATGTGTGGCTCTCCTCTGCCTCACTGTCTATTATTTTCTTTTCTTTCCTGGGAGGCTTGCTTGTGTATGAGGTGTTATTAATGGGTGCATCCATGTTGGGGGCAGGAGTGTGCTGTGCTTCTGAGTCCCTGCCCCTGCTACTGCTGCTGACATTACTGTTCTAAGGGATTGTATTAGAGCTGGGCTGGTCATTCCAAAGCTTTCTGGGTGGAGTAGTCTTCAAGTTAACATCTGGTCACTGGTGCCAAATCCAACTTGCCATCTCCCCAGGAGAATTGCCCACGAACTCTTGTCCATTATGTCTCATTCCTAGCTGTGTCAGTCCTCCAAATCTATATCGTAAGCCAGCATCCTGTAGTGCCTGTTTCAGTGGGTTGTAAGCCTTGTGTCTCTGTACCCTCTCATGCGAGTAGTCCTGGTACAACAAGACACTGGCACCATTCCAGAAAAGTTCCCCCTTCTCCCAAGCTGCTCTTATCAGGTGCTCCATCACAAAACAGAAACATAGATTTTGACGGCAGATAAGGACCGCTTGGCCCACCCAGTCTGCCCATTTCCCTACCTATTGGATAAGCTGCAGATCCTAGTTAACCAGCAGCCTACTTCTTCCTACCCCCACCCCCTAGAATTGCCTTATGACTGTCCCATGCATGCTTGAATTCCACCACTGTTTTTGACTCCATAACCTCCTCTGGAAGTCCGTTCCATGCATCCACAACCCTCTCTGTGAAAAAATACTTCCTTAAATTACCTCTGAGCCACCCCCTTCTATCTTCAAATTGTGCCCCCTTGTTCTTGCACACCTCTTTTTTTGAAAGATGCTACCCTCTTGGACTTTGTTGATTCCCTTGAGATACTTGAAAGTTTCTATCATGTCCCCCCTCTCCCTCCTTTCCTCGAGGCTATACATATTCAGCTCCTAAGTCTCTCTTCATATGTCTTCCGTGCAGACCCTGCACCATTTTAGTTGCCCTCCTCTGGACAGCCTCCATCCTGTCTATGTTCTTGCGAGATTGGGTCTCAGAACTGCATGCAGTACTCAGATGAGGTCTCACCAACTGTCTGTACAGAGGGATAATAACTTCCTGTTTTCTACTGGTGATGCCTCTCCCTATGCATCCCAGTATCCCCAGCCCTCCTTGCTGCCCTCCTCACATTGCTTGCCCACCTTTAGGTCATCTGATATGACTACCTCCAGGTCCCTTTCCATTTTGTTATTGTTAGTATCTCACCCCCATTGTGTACTCTTCCCTGGGTTTTGTTTCCCAGGTGCATTACCTTGCACTTCTTAGCATTGAATCTAAGCTGTCATACATTTGACCATTCCTCTAACCTTGCCAGTCCTTCTCATCCTTTCCACCCACCTTGTGCATCAACTCTGTTGCAGATCTTTGTGTCATCTGCAGAGAGACATACTTTTCCTTCCAGTCCTCTGCAATGTCGCTTATAAAGACACTGAAGAGGACCGTCCTAATACTGAACCCTGCGTACCCACTAGTAACCCCCTTTCTTCAGAGTGGACTCCATTTACTATTACCTCTGTGTCCTATTCTCCAGCCAATTCTTTACCCAGGCTGTCATTTTGGGACCCACCCAGGCTGGCTAACTTGTATATTAATCTTTGTGTGGGACTGTGTCAAATGCCTTGCTAAAGTCTAGGTAGGCCATGTCCACAGCCCCTCCCTGATCTACTACTTTGGTCACTCAGTCAAAGAAATCTATTAGATTTGTCTGGCATGACCTTCCCGCTGTGAATCCATGCTGCCTTGGGTCCTGAGCCCCTCTGGCCTCTAGATACTCAACAATTCTTTCCTTCAGAAGTGATTCCATTATTTCCCTACCACTGAGGTTAAACTAACAGGTCTGTAGTTTTCTGCTTCTGCCTTGCTCCCACTTTTGTGAAGGGGAATCACATCTGCCCTCCTCCAGTCCTCGGGTACCACCCCATCCTCTCATGATTTGTTAAAGAGGGTAGTCAGTGGTGTCACTAGTTCTACCCTTAGTTCTTTTAGAATTCTGGGATGAATCCCATCAGGCCCCATTGCTTTGTCCACCTTCAGTTTTAAGAGTTCTTTCAGAACCCTTTCTTCTGTAAATGGGCTGTATCAACTTCTGTATCCAGAGTGTTTCTACTGTTTGTTTTAGGTACCTCCCCACTTCCTTTGTAAATATTGAGCAAAAATATTTGTTTAGTATCTCTGCCTTTTCACAGTCACCCTCTGCCCACCCTCCCTCCTCTTTATTAAGCCTCACTAGCCCTCCCTTGGTCTTCCTTCGCTCCCTGATGTACCTATAAAAGGTTTTATCCCCCTTCTTAACTGAGTTGGCTATCTTTTCCTCAGTTTGGGCCTTTGCTGTTCTGACTGCCTTCCCAGCTTCCTTTTGCTTTAACTGATACGGTTCCCTGCCCTGCTCCTTCTGTGATTCCTTGTACTTCCTGAATGCTTTCTTCTTCTCTTGAACCTACACTGCCACTTCCTTTGAGAACCATAGTGGTTTCTTACATAGTTTCGTTTTGTTAATTTGCTTCACACAAAGGCTTGTTACCTCTGTGATGGCAGTTTTTATTATTCCCCATTGTTCTTCCACCCCTCCTTCCTGCCCATTTGCGAGTGCATTCCTTAGGCACTCACCCATTTTGGCAAAGTCAGCCCTCCTAAAGTCCAGTACTTTTGCCTTTGTATGGCTTGACTCTATTGCTGTGTTTATTGTGAACCATACTGTTCGATGGTCGCTAGTTCCCAGATGGCTACCCACTTCTACATCTGTGATCCTCTCTTCATCTCCATTTGAGAGAACCAGGTTCAGATTGTCTCCCTCTAGTGGGCCCCCAGTACTAGCTGTTCAAGGCATGCCCTGTGGGCATCTAGAATAACCCCACTCTTGAAGTGGCTGCTGCAACTGCATTCCAGTTAACATCTGGCATATTCAGATCACCCATCAGCAATATCTCCCCTTTTCTGCCATTCTAAGTATTCTTTCTATCATTTCCTTGTCCATTTCCTCCCCTGAGAAGGGGTCTGTATCTAACCCTGTGCGATTGTGGTGCCATTGCGGTCTCCAAATTTACCCACAGTGCTTCTTCTCCTCCCTGTTTTCTATTTTGTTCTGTTGCTTTGATTCTTTCCCTTATGTAAAGAGCTACTCCTCCTCCTTTCACCCTCCTGTCCCTCCTGTAGATAGTGTATCCTGGTATGTTTATGTCCCAGTCATGGTTTTGTGTACCATGTTTCTGTGACTGCCACGATATCCAGATGTTCCTCCTCCATCAAGGCCACTAATTCAGGAAGCTTGTTACTCAGACTACGGGCATTGGTACTCATTGCTCTCCATTTTTGATGGCTTTTACCTTCTTTTGCAGCATCCCCCACTGACCTGTCTACCCTCGGTCTTTTCTCATTTAGTACCCTGTTTTGTAGGAGAGGCTGGGATTTTCCTGCTGCTTATCAGTGCTCCCCTTGACTAGTTTAAAAGCTACAATGAAGCATTTAAACCAATTGCTCAAAAGACTTGTTCCCTTCCTGGACAGATGCAGACCATCCTGCTAGTATAGGCTGGTGTCCCTCCAGGTGGAACCCCAGTCCACAATGAAGCCAAACCCCTGTGCGCCACACCATTTTTTCAACCATTCATTAAACTGCATGGTGCAAAGTACCCTCGCCTCACTCATGCCATTGACAGGCAGCACCTCAGAGAAGGGTATTGTGTGTGCTACTTGTCTTAGGCCCCTCCCCAATTCTACAAAGTCCTTCTGCACTGCTCTAATCTCATGATTAGCCAAGCCATTTGTCCCTAGGTGGACAATGATGTCCAGCTCAGACTCCCATGCAGCTGTTCTCGTGATCCTGAGGATGCGCTTCCTGTCTCTCCAAGCCATAGCACCAGGCAGGCACCTTACTTCAGTTTTTCCTGCTCCCCCCAGTTCTAAACCCCTAATTAATATCTCAGCAGGTAGGCAATAATGGGTTGAGGGTTGGCCCGGGGGGGGCTGGGGACTTCTCATCTGGTGCGCTCTTTCCACTTCTATGTCCCCTTACCATCTGGGCCCCACCAACTGTGGTAGCATGTCCTGTAAAACGCACTCCATGTTCAGACATTCTGCCTTCCCAGGCACCTCCAGGATGCTAACATTGTTTCAGCAACCTTTATTCTCCTGGTCCTCCACCCATTCCCAGAGTCACACCATCCGCCGCTTGTGCTCATCGTCTGCAGAATCCTGTGCTGTACGTCCTCTATGTCGCATGTCTGCTGCTCTGTTACATTCAGCCTGTCCAATAATATTTGTACTTCTTCCAGTGTAACATGTGAAGAGGCTTTAAGTTCTGCCATGTCCGCAACAAGGGATTCCAGCATTTTAGTAATGTATGTACCCCAGCGAGTTAGCGATGTGGGAGGCATGCTTCACCTCTCCCGATCCAGTCATGTGGCTGTCAGAGAGTAACAGTAACAATAACAACTTGTTAGTTGCAGGCAGGAAACGATTTTGACTAAGCCTTTTCGCTGTGCAGAAATGAATATCAATGTCTGCCACCTATGTGATTCCAACAACGAAAGTATTTAGATTCCCCAGTAGTGTGATAAGATCGCTGTTGTCTTCAGTCCTTTCTTGCCCCTTTACTTACTGATGCCCACATGAAATATCAAAATAATCAGAGGGCGGTGACACAGCATCAGACTTAAGTGGCCATTCTTGTTTGTGGTGAAACCACACACACACACACACACGCGCACACACACACACCCACACACACACACACGCACACACACGCACACACGCACACTATGCACACACACACACGCACGCACACACACGCACGCACACACACGCACACACACACGACAACACACGCGCGCACACACACGCATACGCACGCACGCACACACGCCGCACACACATGCACGCACGCACACACACACACCCACACACGCACACACACGCATACGCACACACACGCACACACACGCACGCACGCACACACACACACACGCACACACACACACATGCACACACACACACGCACACACACACACGCACGCACACACACCTCACACAGACACGCACAGACACACACACACGCATGCACACACACGCACGCACACACTGCATGCACACACACAGACACATACACACGCACGCACGCATACACACACGCACGCATACACATACGCATACACACACACGCATACACACACACGCACGCACGCACACACACACGCACACATACGCATACACACACGCACACACACACGCACGCATACACATCACACACGCACACACGCATACACACACGCACGCACGCATACACACACACACGCACTACACACACGCACACGCACGCACGCATACACACACACACGCACACACACACACGCACGCACACACACCCACACACACGCACGACACACACACACACGCATACACATACACGCACACACACACACACGCACGCACACACACGCGCACACACACACGCACGCACACACACACACACACCCACACACACACCCACACACACACACACACCCACACACACACACACACACACGCACGCACGCACACACACACACACACAGCTAAATTAGTTTATTTTATTTATCATTTCGGAAATAACCTCTGAGCTAAGAGCTCTTTTACAAAGGTTCCTCATCCAGAGACAGACAAAAGAGATACAATGTTGCATTTTAACATGGACAGAAAATATGGCTAACACAGAAATACTAACTGGACTCGAACAGTTGCTAAGAAGTTTGAATTTCAAGCAGTTACACATCACAAGTATGAGAAGTAATTAATAACTGCCTTGGGATCAGGTATTGTCACAAGAATCAAGTACATATTCTTTCAAGAATTACAGGTAAATTGGGGGAGGGAGGGAGGTGAGGGGCTGGAGATAATCAGGCTGATTTCCGGATAATGTGTTGGAAAGACTGGCACTAGAAGAGCAACCAGGGGAAGGTGAGGGCCAGTATCGGTGGCAGTGACAGCAGGGAGATGGTGTGGAGAAGGTGAATGGTATGGAAAGGACAGGGGTATCAGGAGTGAGATTGAGGTTGCTGGAGCAAGGGCATGCAGAGAGGGGGACAGGAAATAATATTGGTAGGGATAAGAGCTTGTTTGCAGTGGATCAAAACTCCTAACAGGTGGGGTTAGGGAGTCTGATTTCCCACAGTGGAGGTGCTTTTAGTAGATGGCAAGTGTCTTCCGGGGGGGTAAGAATGCCTCATGCATTCCTGCATTTACAATTACTGGTGTCATTTAGGGATTGCTTCAGGTCATGTGCAAAGGAAGAGAAGAGTTTAACCTTGTAGGAGACTAAATGATTTGGATTAACTGAAATTTTTGGACAAGGGACTTGAACTGATTTCCTTTATTCATTAACCAAGTAAGGTTCATGTCCCTCACTATAACCAAATTGTGATTTTTAACAAATTGCTCCAAGATTTCCAAATGTACAGTTAATCCTGTCAAACCTATTTGAGGGGGGTTATAAAGAGAGCTTGCATAAACTAATTTATCTCCCCTTAAGACCATTATAACTAGGACTCATTCATTTTTTGAGTCAAATGAGCACTATTGGAAATCAAAGTTACATCTAAATGTTCCTTAAAATAAATAGCAACACCACCTCCTTCCTTTTTACCTCCCCTGTCTAATCTAACCAAACTATACCCAAGTAATTAACAGAAAGTTGTAGGAATATGAGGTTTCATCCATGTTTCTGTTATCCTGTTTATTGTGGCATATGAACTAAAGTGCAGAGTGGCTAGCATAGCCACTCCACACCCATTGTGCCCCCCATGTGGGATGCACCAAATGGGACATGCAGCCCCTATGCACCCTATCCCCTGGACGCACGGACTGCAACATGCTGGGGGAAGGCAGGGGACATGCCTGCACTATGCGCCAGTCTCAAAGGCGCACAGTGCAACACACAGGGGGGCATAGGGATGAGTTGGATAGACCAGGGGGCACCCTGCCATAATGGCTGTATGTGGCCATGCCCGTGCACCCACAGGGTCCCCCCCAGCACAGCAACCAGTCATGATCCCCCTCTCCTCAACACATGGAGCACCCCATCTCTGTAGCACAGAGCCCCCACAGCACATCTATGCCCCATCCCCAGGGCAGATGGAGGAGGGGGTGGTCAGTGGGCAGCACCACCGGCTGTCCCATGGCCATGGCACCTCCTGCTAGGTCTGGGAGTTGGTGCCACCAGGGGGCATGAACGTGTGCAGGTGCAGGTACCGCAGTCATGGGATCAGTGCCCCACTATGTGCCGGGGGGCCATAATGCTGGGGAGGTAGCACCGTTGTATTCTGGGGCAGAGGCAGGCATCAGAGGACAGGGGAGGGTGCTCTACCATGTTGGGGGGGCAGTTGTGCTCCTGGCAGTGGGGGATGCCTCCGAGGCAGACATCAAGGGGCTCTACCGCCGATGGTGGCCACCCGAGTATTCTGCGGGTGAATGCGTATGATGCACAATCCTGGTCCCATCCCATCATGCATGGGGGATCCACTCTGGGTCCCATGCAGGGCATTCAATTGGCTGCCCACCCAAGACTGCAACCATGCCCCTGTCTGCCCCGAGTAAACCTGCACGATAGGGGGACAGGGCCACAGACAGGTGGCCGGTGGTGGTTAATGCCACCAGGTGCACACCTGTCCGCAGGTGCAGAACTCTGCGGGTGGGGTATGCACCCGTGGCATGTACTGTATTCCTCTTTGTGCATAGGGCCATTGTTAGCAAACTGAAAACTGATTGGTCAGGACTTTTAACTCAGAAACCTTACGTACAAGACTCCTAGCATTTAAATGAATTATCTTTAATCCATGAGATCGATACCAGACCAATCCAGGGTCAACTGCAACTTCAGTAGGTCCATGGTTGCTCCAAATATCTTTGACCATTAATAACAAAAATTGGTTTAAATAGACAGCAGTTAAAACTTGAAAACAAGTCGTCTGTAACCTAATACCATTTAAATAAAACAGTTTAAACCTTACAAATCTTAGGTCAATATTCTCTACACAGCCAAATAAATAAGATATTTCAGGTTTAGGATAACATTTCAAAAGTAACTCACAGGACATGGAATAATCAGTCACATTAAAACTAACCCCTCTCATTTGCATCTAATAACATATTTGGTGTTCCTTCCCTTCTCCTTTGCAGCTAATAACACATTTGTTGTTCCCTCAAAAAAAAAAAACATAAAAACTCCCAAATAAAAATAAAACTTTTAAGAAAACCATTAAAAAAATACATTTTTAACTTAATTAAAACAGATTCAGACAGAGTCCACAACCCACCCCAAAACTCAAAAATACTATTCACACCAAGCCCTATATGAAGAGGAAAACATTATGGGTTCTGAGTTAGACTTCAAATCACAAACTGAAGTGACCCAGCCACAGTCGCACAGTGAAGAAAGAGACAGAAATAATCAAAGACAGCCAGACAGTGGAATGCACAGGGTGACAGGATGCAGCACAAAGTGAGGCACTGAAGATAATAAATATCCAGTTGGCGCCTGCCTCCCTCCACTAACTGGAAAAGAAACAGACCAGTCTCTATTGTTATATACCTCCCTTCTCCTAACTCTAAATAGACAAGGAATTGTGGCAACAATCTCCCAATGCAGCTCTGCCACAGTAAGATGGGTAGAAAGTAGCAACAAATCCCACCTGACTTTTTCAAATTTAACAAACATTTGTCAATGTCAAATGTTCACTTGCAGGTATTTGCTGTGGCATTTGGCACTTGGACATGGCTTAAACAAATCAGTGACAAAGAAGTAAAATGAGGGACACAGTTTAACAATTGGTTCTATCCCCTGAAGCAGGCAGCATAAGAGTATTAGTGTAAAATACTTTGTCTGCAGAACAGCAAGTCTGTAACTCTGTTTTACAATATTGTGAGCATACAGTTTACCCACTGGTCAGTCACAGAAACACAGATTTTATGAGGGACAGGAATATTTTGAGGCAAAATCAGGGAAAGCTGAGAGGTATGGTCCCTCTTTCCCTTCACTCTCTCCTTCCCCCCAACTCCCTATTCTCTCTTTCCTCTGCCTCTCTGTCTTTCTCCTCTCTGACTCTCTTTAACCTCTGTCTCTCTCTCTCTCTCTTCTCTCCCTCTGTCTCTCTTTCTCTCTCTCTTCTGCCCTTCTTCTTTCTGTCTTTTCCCCCTGTCTCTCTCTCAGCAGACAAGCATTTGTCAATGCCAAATGCTGGCTTGCTGGCATTGACATTGGTAGTGCAGGAGTTAGAGAGATGCATAATAGGATTGGCAGTGAAGCATTGAACTGACGCCAACCCTGGCCCCACCCTGCAGAGAGTGACAGGCATTGGGGTGTGCCTTTGGGTCGTCGGCCATAATGCTCACGCCATTTCACCTCACCCTAACCCGCACACACCGAGAAGTGTTGTGGTGTGCCTTGGGGTCTTTGGCCTTACACTCACCCTATTCCATAAGGAAATATGCTGAGATGGGTGCAGTATAGGAGAATGGGGTGAACTTTGGGGCCGAAGAGTCCAAGGCACACCTCGATGCCTGTCACTGGCTGCCGGGTGGGGTGGGGGTGGAATGGCATGAGCAGTACAGCCAACAATGCCAAGTCACACCGCTGAAGCCTGTTAGTCGCTACAGGGTGGGGTGTTATGGTTGGAAACCATAATGCCCCAGGAGTGTGTTGGTGTTTTCACTCCAAATTTTCAGCATGAGCTTTTTGTGACCCCACCTCATCAACAGTGGCACTATGAGTTTGTTAGCCGAAAGGTGATTTTGCACAGCGACTGTGCCATTGGCGCCACAGGTGTGAAGAAACATTTCAGGCAGGATATGAAAAATGAAAGCTGCACTGTTAATGAGGAGGTGTATAAAAATGGCATTGTTGAAAATCTGGAGTGAAAATATGAAAAATTAGTGAAGTCACAAGCATGCATAGAAACTGTGCAATGCATGCCCATAACGCAATTATTTTGGGGATTTTTTTTACCAAATTTTCAACATAGGCATTTTGGGAACTTCGGTCATGAACGGTGTCACTGTGATTTTGTTAATCTGTCCCAAACATTGATTTCCCACAGCGACCACGCCATTGTGTGCCACATGTGCGAAAACACATTTTGGGCAGAATGTGAAAAATGACAACTGTACTGTTCATAAGGAGGTGTACAAAATGATATTGTTGAAAATCTGGGAAAATATGAAAATTAGTGAAGTCAGAGCGATGGGTAGAAACTGTGCAACGCACGCCCGTAACGCAATTATTTTGGGAATTTTTTTTAACCAAATTTTCAACATAGTCATTTTGGGACCTCTGCTTATGAACGATATCACTGTGATTTTGTTACTCTGTCCCAAACATTGATTTCCCATAGCGACTGTGCCATTGTGCGCCACATGAACAAAAACACGTTTTGGGCAGGATATGACAAATGACAGCTGTACTGTTCATAAGGAGGTATAAAAAAATGACAATGTGGAAAATCTGGAGTGAAAATATTAAAAATTGTCAAAGTTACACGCATGCATAGAAACTGCGCAACACACACTCGTAACACAGTTATTTTTTGGAATTTTCCACCAAATTTGCAAGATAGGCTTTTTGGGACCCCACTTCTTGAACAGTGACACTGTCATTTTGTTAATCAGTCCCAAAAAGTGATTCCGCACAGTGACTGCAAAATGACCTTTCGGGACCGAGTAACAAGATGGCAGTGCATATGTTCATGAGGTGAGGTCCCAGGCACGCCATGTTGAAAATATGGAGGCAAAATTCAAAAAAATGACCGAGATATCCACCTAAGTTGAAACCTCTCATTTATGCCATTATACAGCTTACTGGCATTTCTTCAGTTCTCAGTCAGCTTTGAAGAGGCCAGATGTGTTCCTGCTCCATCAAGATCACAGCGCCGACCTCCAGTGGTAAATATGGGGTGAGGGGGGGAGGAGGGGTGCAGAGGGTGGTGTGGGTTGGGGAGGGACTTGATAGTGAGGGACAGTTTCTTTTGTTTCAGGTAATAAACTTTCACTAAAATACCACCAACAGATTAATCTGGTTCAAAGTCAGTTGGCATTCATCTGTATCCCCTTCCCACGGATCTCACCTGAAAATAGGCAGAATTTGTCTAGTGCACTTACCTGGTCAACAAAAACTAAATAAAAAAAATGAACACCGCAGACGGTTTTCTTTCTTTGCAGGTGTAAGACTTATCTTTTCCTTAAAATTTTATGTTAATTTGTTTGTATTGAAGCACCTTATATACGTGTAGCACACATCTTTTTTTGAGGGATGGCACATATAGATAAATAAAGTGCAAAAAAAAAATAAATACCCCTTGGTTAGGGATTCTTTAAAGTAAACCCAGTAAGTGCAAAAGTGCCAACGTTGGCAAAATTTGCCCCGTTGTGAGTGAGAATTGTTGTGGAATAACTTCCTATGTAGCGGCTAGACAGTTTTAATACAAAGCGAAATTCGCTTTCATTCAAATGAATTGGATGAGCGCCTCAAACTATGCACAGTCTCTCTTTCACTCCCTCACTCTCAAGTAACTGTACAGTGGTGCGGTACAGTAGAATTCATTTCAAGTTTTAAATAAACACCATCCAATCCCTCTAAACGAACAAAGTAAGTGACAGCGGCCTCTTTCATTGTTCAAGTTTGCTCTTTAATTAACAGAATGAAAATCATTGTAAAAGTTTCTTGTTTAAATCATTTTAACTTGCTGGTACTTAAGGGCAGACAGAAAGACTATACATGGAACTAAGATCATTTTGACCAAGTACAATACCGTGCTTTTGCACCACGGCTTGAACTAGTCCCATCACTGTATTTGCACCTTTCAAGTGATAGCAGGCGAAGGTGCTTTGTAGCCAAACTATACTGCATACCCCTACAGCTGTCCCACATTAGGATGGGCATACCTCATTTGGCCCTTTATGCCTTCTCTGGTTCAATTGGGAAAATACTGCCTGCACAGAGTAGATACTGTACATAGATACATAGACAGTGTTGTCAGATAAGGGCCTATGGCCCACCCAGTCTGCCCATTTGATCTTGTAAATTCAGTTTATGTTTTCCTAGAAGTCTGTTGCCCCTTACCCCTGTAGACTCAGACCATCAAGCAGACATTCCTAACACTTTTTTACAAGACATTTAAACCTGTTAAATAAATGTACTAGTTTCCAGTGTTCAGAGTTTGATAAAGTAACACACATTCCTCCTGGTGCTGCAGTACACTCATAGAAACATAGAAACATAGAAACATAGAAGTTGACGGCAGATAAGGACCGCAAGGCCCATCCAGTCTGCCCATTTCTTTTTCTACCTTATAAATGTGTCATCGGCCTTTGCTCTGTCAGTGACCTATCTATTCATAGTCATTTGTATTGCTCCCTTATGCCTATCCCATGCCTGTTTGAAGCCCTGCACTGTATTCATAGCCACCACTTCTTGTGGTAAGCCATTCCATGCATCTACCACCCTTTCTGTGAAAAAGAATTTCTCACATTCCCCTTAATCGGCCTCCTCTAATCTCATGCTGTGTCCTCTTGTCCTGCTATTTTTCTTATATTTAAACATGTTAGACTCTTTCACCTTGTTTATGCCCTTAAGGTGTTTGAATGCCTCGATCATATCACCTCTCTCCTCCTTTGCTCAAGGGTATACATATTGAGTCCCGTTAATCTGTCCTCATATGTCTTCTGATGCAGTCCCTGCATCATTTTGGTGCCCTTCTCTGACTGCCTCAATTTGGTTAATGTCCTTGTGAAGGTGTGGCTCCAATACTGCACGCAGTACTCAGATGGGGCTCCACCAATGTCTTGTACAGAGGGATTATTACCTCCTTACGACTTCAGATACCTCTGCTAATACACCCTACCACCCCCTAGCCTTACCTACTGCTTTAGAGGTCTGCTTGGATGATTTTAGGTCATCAGTGATGATGATGCCCAAGTCTCTTTTTTTCCTTTGTGACTCGCTAGCAACTCCCTCCCAGCCTATAAGTGGCTTCAGGTTTCTCTTCCCTATGTGCATGATTTTGCACTTCTTTGCATTAAATCCCAGTTGCCACTCTTCTGACCATTCTGCTAGTTTATCCAGATCTCTTCTCATTCTGCCCACCCCATCTGGATCATCTACCCTGTTGCAGATCTTGGTGTCATCTGCAAACAGACAAGCCTTTACCTCTAGTCCATCTGCAAGGTCACTAATGAAGATGTTGAATAGGACTGGCCCCAGGACTGATCCCTGAGGTACCTAATTTGTAACTTGCATCCTTCTGACTGTATACCATTTACCACCACCTCTGTTTTCTGCCAGTCAACCAGTTTGCCACCCAGTTGACCAACTTCTGACCCACCCCTGAGCCTACCCAGCTTATTTATCAATCTTCTATGTGAACAGTGTCGAAAGCTTTGCTGAAGTCAAGGTAGGCGACATCAACTGCTCCCCCTTGGTCCACCACTCTGGTTACCCAGTCAAAGAAATCTATGAGATTAGTTTGACAGGACCTTCCTTTTGTAAACCCATGCTGTCTTGGATCCTGAGCCCCTATGGATTCCAGGTGTTGCACTATCCTTTCCTTAAGGAGTGCCTCCATAATCTTGCCCACTACTGAGGTAAGACTGACTGGTCTGTAGTTCCCCGCCTCCTCCCTGCTACCACTCTTGTGGAGCGGGATCACATGAGCCCTTCTCCAGTCTTCTGGTACCTCTCCTGTGCTCAGAGACTCACTAAACAATTCTGCTAATGGCTCTGCTAGTTCCTCCTTTAGCTCCTTAAGTACCCTGGGATGTATGCCACTAGGTCCCATTGCCTTATCCACCCTGAGCTTAGCAAGCTCTTGTAGGACCCTTTCTTTGTGAAGGGAGTAGTGCTCACCTCCCTCCCCTGTGTCCATGATGTTGAGCTGTGGCCCTGCCCTACCTTCTCTTCAGTAAATACTGAGCAAAAGTATCTATTTAGGATAGATGCCTTACAGGGTCCTCTCCTCACATGCTCCCTTTTCTCCATTAAGCTTAGCAATTCTCTCTGGACTTTCTCCTTTCACTAATGTATCTATAGAAAGTCTTGTCACCTTCTTTACTGTTCGTGTTAGTGTTTCCTCAGTTTGGGACTTTGCCTGCCTTACTGCCTTACCTGCTTCCCTTAGGGCAGTTTGGTATGCCTCCCTATCTTCATCCCGCTGTGTTCCTTATATTTCCTGAAGGCCAGCCTTTTGGCTCTGACCTTTTCTGCTACTGTATTTGAGAACCAAAGTGTTTCTTCTTCTTTGCACTTCCTTTTCTGTCTAACACAATGGGATGTTGCTCAAGTATTGCATCCTTACTGCTTGCCCACTTTGCCTGTACCCCTCACCTGTGTTTCTTTTGCCAGGGCTAGCCTAACTCTGTTGGCCATCTTATCAAAGTCAGCTCCTCTGAAGTCCCATATTTTGCCTTGGAATGGGATGATTTAGATGTAGTAGCCAAATTGAACCATACCATGTGATGGTCACTGGCCCCAGGTGACCTTCTACCTGGAGATCTGTGATCCTTCTTTGTTAGTCAGTACTAGATCTAGGATAGCCCTGTCTCTTGTGGGTTGCTGTACCAGTTGTTTGAGGCCCTCCTGCAGGGAATCCACTATGAGTCTAGTTCTGGCAGATGTTCCTGCTGGTATTGACCAATCTGTATCCGGCATGTTGAAGTCTCCCATTATCAGAACCTCCTTTAGCTGTCATGTTTTGTATATCTTCTAACAGTAATGTGTCTATGTCCTCCTCTGGTCTGGGGCCTGTAGACAACCTCAGTTCTTATGGCTGTCCCATTTCTGTTTCCAGGGTGACCCACAGTTCTTCTGGCTCCTTATGTGTATTCTGAATTTCTGTAGCTTTGATATTTTCATTAACATACAGGGCCACTCCTCCCCCTTTTTGCACCTCGGTCTCTTCTGAACAATACATAGCCAGGTACTGAAGTCTCCCAAGTGTGGTTACTGGTAAACCACGTCTCACTAATTGCTACTATGTCCAGTTTAGCCTCTGACATTATTGCCTGCAGGTCTGGGATCTTATTTCCCAGGCTGTGAGCATTTGTGTACATGATTTTCCATTGGCCAGATTTTGGTGTGTTAGTTGTTGGGTGAAGTTTGGCATTACCCCTGTGCATCGTATGGGGAGACAAACCGTTTTTCTTACCTGGTGATGCAAATGAACGGCAAACACGCTGAATTCCTGTTTGACCACTTAAATTAGCCAATAGCAGACTTAAGTAGGACCCCAATGGAAACAAGATGTTGCATCTCAGCTGAATCTATATGTAAAAAAGTTGTAAAAAATGTGAGGGTCAGAATTCCACATTTTGAGTGTCAGCTTCTATCAAAATGAAAAATGCTTCCAAAGGGGAAAATAAACCATAAGCTCAGCAGTGTTTTGAATTTCTGAATGCACAAGTTTAAAGAGATACCAGACTGAAGAATTTTGAGTTGCCAGACAAATGGCAAAATAAAAATTAAAAAAACACTTCCTCATTCACTGGCTCCACAGATTAACATATTTAAATGCTTCACCAGGAAATGCTCGTCAGGAGGCGTGTCATCGGTGCCACTGCATAACAAGTTTATCTCTGATTGCAGCATCACTTTTCTTACAAGTTGTGTCCACTTTGCATAATGCTGGTGTCGGCGCTGGCATGCTGGCTTATTGGGAAATGAGGGATGCACCCACTAAAGCATGCCCTGCATTCGCCAACATAGACACACCTTTGAAATGTGCTACTAGCACAAGACGTTCCTTGCGCAAGCGTGCAAGCAAACACAAAAGTAGCCCCAAAAGGTCTAATACTAGAGGGCAACGCACAGTTTAAGAGAGGTACTACAAAGGAGAATGCTTAGTAGGAGTCTGCCACCTTCCACCCTTTTAGTATTTATAATGCCTCACTCAAATGTACACTGTCCTCCACTACATCTAAAAATGTAAGGACTAGGGTAGCAATCCCCCTTCATGGCTCTGCCACCACCAGGAAGGTAGAATATAGTTACTAATTCTGACCATCCTAAACATTAACAGAAACAATATAATTATTAAACAATCAAAATATATAAAAAAAAATGTAAACAGTAATAGGAAAAAAATAGCAAGGTTACTGTAGAACAGACAGTTTGGCAAACAAACACAAGCACAAGTCCAGTAACAGATAGAAGGCCACGAGGTTGGCAGTTGTAAGAGTTTGGAGCTGAACTAAAATGAAACCTTAAGGCATCAGCAAGAAAGCAGAGGATGCTGTCTCTTCCTTCCGGTTACTTTTAACAAGTTCAGACTGCAGCAGTAAACATATACTTGGTAAAAATTCTTCCCGGGTGGTGGCTGCAACACACACATGGGCACCGTACACTATCAAAGGCTTTTATGGCTCCAATCCCCACCCACATGCCTGATGCTACTCAGCCACTGGTATTCCCCGGTAAAACCCTGCAGACCGAGAAGTCACAGAGTCCAGCTGACAACAGGCAGGTTACTGGAATTTTGAAGGCTAAATGTTACTGCAGATGAAATGGACATCTGCTGATGGAACTGCAGGCTTGCAGGCTTGTGGTTACTCAGGTGACATGGGTTCTAATGGCTCAGCCCCACCCACCTGACTGATGCTTCTCGTCTGCTGCTACACCCCGTACCCCCTTGCAGACTGAGAAGTCACAGAGTCCAGCTGACAACAGGCAGGTAACTGACATTCTGAAGGCTAAATGTTGCTGCAGACGAAAGAGATCTTTGCTGATGGAATTGCAGGCTTGCATGCTTGTGGTTACTCAGGTGGCACAGGCCTTCGTGGCGCAAAGCCTTGCCCACCTGACTGATACTTCTTTGCCACCAGTATGCTCCTGTGCCCCCTCGCAGACCCAGAAGTCACAAGTCCAGCTGACAACAGGCCGGCAACTTAAATTCTGAAGGCTGAATGTTGCTGTAGACAAGAGGGACATCTGCTAATGGAATTGCAGGCTTGCAGTTCTTTAACATACTTAGATCCTGCCTCTATGGTAACTGTTCTACTTCCACTATGTGCCTACATCCTCCACCCAGTTCCCACTCTTCCCCTTGCTGTTGGTCCTGCCGGTTTTCCTTCTGCAGTATCCTAGTACTAAATGCTGCATTCTGGGATTTCAGCTTCCTTTGATGCCCTACCCTAAAACAAGGTACAGTGTCCTGGTTCGGTGCAGTGTACCCCACTGCTGCATTGCGGTGACTCTTTGTGGCTGCCCTCACTGCCTGGAACTGTCTACACTGCCTCTTCTTCTAAACCTCCCTAGCCATTTTCTTGCTGGACAGCAAGCACACACTCTGCCACCATGCTAGCCTACAGTACCTATTCTTGACCTTTAACCCCCCCCCCCAAGGTGCAAACACTGCTCAATCAGTTTAGGGTATTCCCTGCCCAAAACCCCACCAGTCTCACAGTGCTGTGACTAAACAAAAACAAGGTCTATTACACTACCACCTCCCATATAAAAATGTGACCTTGCTTACATCTAAAACAGCTATTGGAAGTAAAAGTTCACCACCCATTCTTTCTGACAGCTGGAGGCCTTTTACATTCTCCAGGGCCTGAAACCATAATTCCCTCTTGGCAACACTGGGCTGGGGGTGCCACAAGGGGACTCTCCTCACTGGCTGTACAAGTTCATTTAACATCTCATCATTACTGGGACACTCCCCTGAGCCCGACTTAGCTGTCTGATCCATGAGGTTTGCTGTGTACTCCCTGCGTTTGGTAGGGCCTGGCACCAAAGGTGAGCCTGCTTCTGGCTCTGTAGCAAAAACCCAAACAGACTGAGACTGCACACACTGATTCGGGTTGGTGCTCACCAAAGGGGAGGCTAACCTCTAGAAATCGGCAGAATTAGCAGGCTGGTATCACAAACAACTAATGAGTCAAGGAGTGCTGTATATAACAAATGTACTGTATTGTGCTAACGCATGGGCATATATTCAATACAGCACATTTAAAGAGACAGAATCAAAAATAGCAGATAGGAAAATGTTACAAATTTTAAGAAGTAGTCCATTGTAATTGTTTATTTCTGTAGTCTTTTCCTTTTTCTGTTTGCTTATTAGAACATGTTCTATGTAACAGTATTATGCTGGAAGTATGGAATAGTTCTCTGCCTGGCAGCTGACATATCTAGTTCTAATTCCCTCACTAAATCATCAGCACTGTGACATCACAGGTGATTGATCTGGCAGCTACTGATTGGCTCTTTCTGAGTAGCTGTGATGTCAGTCAGCGAGATCACAATGCTGCCGATGCAGTGAGGGGAATGTAACTAGATATATCAGCTGCCTGGCAGGGTGCTGCTCAGATCACACCTCTCAATATCAGGTAAAAAATCTTCTAATTACCCAAAGGAAAAAAATGTACCTCAGATATGAAAGATAGTAGTAGTAGTGAAAGTTTTATTCTGAAAAGAAATTCCAGAAAGGGAAAGCCCAGTTTAGCTGAAGCTCATTTTCAATGGGATCCCATATTACAAGAAAATCAGTTCCACAATAATATTACAAAGTTGTACAACAAACATACAAAACATTTGAATAGTTATACATTAAAGAGAAAAGAGGATACAAAAATGAATGATAAAGATAATAGTCGACTGCTTTTAAAAACTAATATTAATTTCAGGCAGTACACTAGCTCTTAAAGTGGTGCGAAAAAAGGAGCTAAAAGGCACAGAACTTCATCAAGGGATATCCTTCGGCTTTGGGCAATGTAAAAATTGTCAGGCAATAGTTCATCCCTCAGGGGCCAATATGTTCCCCACTGTACCCCTCAACGTCAGTCAGTATTTGTATAATTCCGACAGGGAGAGAAAGAGAGAGAGAGAGAGAGAGAGATAATAGACAGCCAGACCTATGTATAGAATAAATTATGGAAAAGCATGGTATTCAAGGAAATAATATGATCTCAGGGTTGAACAAACCATAAATCCATGAGCCCAAAGGGTTAGTGACCTTTTTGAGCTTGTTTGACCCCAATATTGTATGATTTCATAAGTATAGTGGAGTCGTCATCATTTATTTTATGTAATGCATAAGGTTGCTCACCTTTGTGGCTGTGTGTCTTTTACAGGTGCTGGGTTTTCTTCTTTAGGTCCTTAGTGTTTTTACATGGTTTAGTGTGTTTCCATAGTGTAGTGGTGGTGTAGGGTAGAGCAGATGCTGTATGCAGTTTATTTCTGTAGCATACCTCTCAAATGTACCACATTACGAGGAGCATTCCTCATTTTACTCCACAAAAGCTCCCTGTTCCACATTGTGAGGACGCGTTCCACATTCAGTATTAACATTTTAAAGCAAAAATCTATAGTAAATTATGCAAACAAATATATTATTCAATTAATAACAGACTTTCTGAACATAAATGCAAACCTTTTAACAGTGTTCTGAGCTTTCTAGGTAAAGATTTGATTAAGTGTTCCACATTTTGCTCATTTGTTCCACATTTTGAGAGGCAATGTTCCACATTTGGGGGACAAAAGGTTGAGAGCTATGTTCTGTAGTGTAGGGTGGGTGTGCACTTCTGCATGCATGTGCCCATTTCAGGATATCCCCTATAAAAGGGGGAGAGGTTTGGTGGGATTTACACTTCAGGATGGCATGCAAGTGGGTTTGAGCATGTTTTTGGGAGTGGTGGCTGGAGTTTCTGTGAGGTCAGGAGTGGTGGTTTAGTGTTGGTGAGAAGAGTGGTTATGAGGATTGGAGGGGCAGTCTGGGGTAAGAAGTGTCATTCAAAAAGTGTGGGGGGTGTTGGTCTGGAGCAGCATGAAGGAGGCAGCAATATGGTGGGGAGTCGGCCTGCCGCACAATCAGCCTGGAGAGTCATGAAGGAGGCAGCAGTATGGAGGGCTTGGCAGATATAATGGGTTCTGGCTGATGATATGCTTTATGGGGAATTATCAGGGAAGGAGCTGCCATAGTGTGCCGCAGGCCCTTTTGGTTTCTCAGGCTCCCTAGGTTGTGCTGCTGTTCTTGGGGCTCTTAGTTCTGTGACCTGCTTTGTTTAAGGGCTTTCTAAGGTGACTGTTATACTTGCTATTAAACTGCTTGCCACATGTGTTATTAAGGTGCTTGTTACACCAGCCTGCTGTGTAGTGGCAGCGCTGCCACTCATGATGCCGACAACCTGGGTTTGGAAGCGAGCCCAAGGTGTTGCAGGGCTGGCCAAGGGAGGAGGATTGAGTATCCTTGGAACTGCTCTCCTCTTCTGGGGGAGGTTGAGGAACAGCTTGGTGCTTGCCTGGCCCCTGGCAGAAGTAAAGTAAAGTAAAGCTTAATTTTTTAAGCGCTTTTCAAAACCAAAGCACTGTACAAATTAAAATGAACAATTTAAAACAACAACAATTAAAAACATTAATAAAAACATTCTCCATATGCTTTATAAAACAAGAATAT
This sequence comes from Neoceratodus forsteri, assembly GCA_016271365.2. Classification (NCBI taxonomy): domain Eukaryota; kingdom Metazoa; phylum Chordata; order Ceratodontiformes; family Ceratodontidae; genus Neoceratodus; species Neoceratodus forsteri. The sequence continues at coordinate 755,933,834 of CM057455.1, read as the reverse complement.
TTTGAGCCCAGATTTAAAACTCTCGATGGTCAGGCATTCTCGTATCTGGCGAGGTAGAGAATTCCACTGGGCAGTGGCAGCATAAGAACACGCACGCACCCCAGATGTCTTCAAATGAACCCTGCGAATCTCTAGCAATCCCTCATTGATGGATCAGGTGAACGAGAGGGGCAGTAGGGAGTAAGGAGATCTTGCAGATATTGGGGTCCCTGTTCATGTAGGGCTTTATAGGTCAGTAATCTGACCTTAAAGGTGATCGGCCACTGAACCGGCAGCCAGTGCAGTCCATGCAGCACAGGCATAATGTGACTGGTTCTAGATGTCCCAGTCAAAAGCCTGGCCACCACGTTCTGCACTAGCTGCAAGTGGTGGATATCAACCCCCGGAAGTCCCAGGTACAGGGCGTTGCAGTAATCAAGGCAGGTGGTCATGAAGGCATGGACCAAGGTAGGAAGATCAGCCAAAGGAACTACATGTTTCATCTGGATGATGTTCCTAAGATGGTAAAGGGAAGACTTGACAACGGCAGACATCTGCGATTTCAAGGTCAAACCGTAGTCAATAATAATGCCCAGATTACACATCCAGTCTGAGGTCAAGAGCTGGACACCATCAAGCCATAAGCCTGACGTAACCCCAGCCCTTTGACCCACCTCAAGGCAACCTGGGTCCACAGCCAACACCTCGGTCTTATCCGGATTTAACCTCAGCCAGCTAGCACTCATCCAGTCTTTGATTTCAGATAGACAGTTGTTAAGCATAGAGATCACAGTAAACCTCTCCGGGAGTAAAGAACAGACACAGCTGGGTATCATCAGGGGAAAGGCAGCCTGAGCTGAAAGAGGTGGGGGGGTGGCACATGTCAGCATGTGCATCTTGACATTAGCACATGCCACATACCCCACAGGAGAAAACTGCAAAATCCCCAGTGGCAGGATGAAGAGGAGTGCCCACAGGCCCTGTGCCTGAACAGCTGAGCACACCAGCCCAAACTGGATCCATGCTCCGGTGGGACTTGGAGAACCCTGTCAACCCCACCAGAGGGGACAAGCCCTGGGTGAAGATGTCTGGCATGGTAAGTCCTGCCGGCTGTTGGGGTGACAGGGCTAGGGCACTCCCCTGAAGGAAGACTGTCTGGGGGAGGGAAGAAAAAAAAAAAGGTGTTTGTTACATGTGCTAAGGTGTTTGTTGCATGTATTATTGTGTGTGTAACAAGGTGGCTAGTAGTGCTTTAGGTACTGATGTGTTATTAATGTGTTAATAAAACATTAATACAGCTAAACTAGCTGGTTGGTTTCATATACACTAATTATTTTGTTCATATACACAAATTATTTTTTTCATAGATGCTGATTGGGTACTGTGGTGCACAGAGAAACATATGATGGAATTTTCCATGGGGATGAGGGTTCAAACATGTATTTATATATATCTATATAGATATATATTTATTTATTTAAAAGTTTGGTAACCGGGAGAGGCACGCTGAGCTGAAGTTTGTTTCTAGGTACAAGCCAGGGGAATGGGATAGGGGGAAGTACAAATGAATAACAATTTAAATAATGTATACATATATATATATTCTATGCAAAAAAACTTGGTTAATGCATCAGTTAGGGTTCTACTACAGCAAAAAAAGTGAGGAAATTCAATTTTAGGGTTCCCACCCCTTGCACCCCACAGCCTGACCCCACCAACAGGCATTGTGGTGTGCGTTGGGGTCATTGGCCCTAACCCTCACCCCATCCCATGTGTAAACAAGCTGAGGTGGTGCAATGTAGGAGAATGGGGTGAGAGTTAAGGCCAATGACCCCCAACACACCCAATGCCTGTGGTGGTGGAGCGGGGCTTGGAGTGAACCCAAAATCGAATTTCCTCACTTTTGCTGTAGAAGAACCTTCCGCAAACCGATGCTGTAAATTTTACTTTATAAGAAAGAATAGAAAAGTGAAAGTTGCATTAAGTTGGTGGGAGTGCAGGGCCCAGAGGGCCCCGCGCTCCCACCATGTCATTTTGTATGACATAGTAACAGTAAGTACAATGCAAATGCAAGTGCAAACAGTTACGCACATGGTGACACAAACATAAATGATAACACAAACGGAAATAGAAATGCAAGCGCAAAGTGACACCAAAGCGAACAGTAATGGAAACGGAGATGCAAACAGAAATGCGTACAGAACACAACTGGTAATGCACACGTTCATGGTACTACAATTGGAAATGCAAATGCTAACAGTAACAGCAACAATAATGCCGAAGGAGACAGAAACGGAAACACAAACACAAGCACATACGGAAACACACACCATAACACGCATGGACACGGTACCACAATTGTAAATGCAAATAGCAACAGTAACAGCAAGAATAACACCAAAGGAAACAGAAACAGAAATGTTAACACAAGCGTATATGGAAACGCAAACCATAACGTGCATGGTCACGGTACCACAATTGTAAACGCAAATGGTAACGGTAACAGGAACAATAACGCCAAAGTAAACAGAAACGCAAGTGCATATGAAAATGCAAACCGTAAGGCACATGGTCACAAAACCGCAATTGGAAACACAAATGGTAATGGTAACAGCAACAATAACGCCAAAGGAGAGAGAAATGCAAACACAATTGCAAGCATGCACAGAAACGCAAACTGTTACGAGTGTGGTCATGGTACCGCAATTGTAAATGCAAATGGTAATGGTAACAGCAACAATAATGCCAAACAAAAAAGAAATGGAAACACAAGCACAAACGAAAATGCAAACCGTAACGCACACGGTGGTGTAGACGGGAACGGTGACGCGAACGGTAACAGAAGCGCAACTGGAAATGCTAACTGGCACAGTAACGAAAGGGTACACCCTTCTTTTCCCCAAAAACTGCATTGAAAAACACAGTGAAAACAAAGAATGTATACATAATAATGGACCTCAGAGCAGAAAATTAGGACTTGGAATACTAAATTGCTTATATCTCAGGAACCGTACGACGTAGAAATTTAAATTTCGTATGAATTATGACTTTCCTGGCTAGCTTTGTATTAGTCTTCACTTGGGGGGCTAAGCATTTTTGTAATGAAAAGTCCGTATCTCGCACCGTTTGCGAGATACGGGCCCTGAAATACGCCATAATGTTATCCTATGGGAAAAAGTATCAACTCCGGAGTGCTGTCACTTTGCTGCCCTGTAATATTTTTTCACCAAACCACCAAAAGGCACATCTGTGGGATGTTGGCTTTCCTCTCTCCAAATTTCAGCCCAAAAGACCAAGCCGTTATTTTGCAGCAGGGCAGCAAAGAATTCCTGTAATGTGGCAGATGCCGTAATGTTATCCTATAGGAAAAAGCATCAGCTTCGTAGTACCGTAAGTTTGCTGCCCTGGAATATTTTTTGACTAAACCACAAAAAGGCACATCTGTGGGATGTTGCCTTTCTTCCCTCCAAATGTCAAGTGAAAAGACCAAACCACTTCCAAGATATGCAATGTCAAAGATTAGTAAAAATTTCCCTATCTATTCCATTATAAAAAATCTGGCCATCTTGTCCGTATTTTGCGATCAAAGATCGCAATCAAAGAATCTCACGATCAAAGAATTTGCAGGCTCATGATCAAAGAATTTGCAGGCTCACAAACATAGAATAAAAACGTTTGTAATTTAAAAAATTGAAAGTATTGCGGCAAACCACCACCATAGTTCGACAGAACGAAGCCCCCTGAGCAAAGCCCACCCTCATTTCACTTCCTAAGGCACCCCTGTGCTGAGAAAATAGATTTTTTTAATCCGGCCATCTTGTCCTACCCTCACGATGCACAATCACAATCAAAGAATCTCGCGATCAAAGAATTTGCAGGGTCACGATCAAAGAATTTGCTTGCTTGCGAACAAAGACTGAGGGACGAGATGGTCAGATTTTAAAATTACTTTTCTCAGCCCAGGGGTGCCCTACAAACATAAATTAGGCTGGATTTTGCTCAGGGGGCTTCTTTCTGCCCCATCTGAACAATAATAATACTGTATAAAATATCCCTGGTAGTCTAGTAGCCCCCCATCATTATAAATAATGTTATAATGTCTAATGTCCTGGTAGTCTAGTGCCCTCCAATGTGTATTTTTTAATCCCTGGCAGTCTAGTGCCCTTCCCCGAGTTGTATATAAAAAAATGAGTACTGTTAATATTCCTGGTAGTCTAGTGGCCCCTTCCCATCTGTATGAAATAATATCCCCTCTGATTATACATGTCCTTGGTAGTTTAGCAGCCCTCCTCCCTCCATTATAATAAAATTTATAATTATTTCATATTCTGGTAGTCTATGGTCACTCAGTGTAGCTCACTCATGAACCTCACTCTTTCCAGGGCGACCTTATCATCCACCTCCACTCATAGCCAGTCGCCGACCGCTCTGTGATTATGAGGCACGCAAAGAGTCACTCTGAAAATATTTCTGAGTGCCTCTTGCATTACCGCCATAACGCAGATAGTCGGCCGCTGGCCATGAAGGTGAGAGGCTGTGCCAGCCCTGCCACGGGAAGGGTGGAGAGGTGCTGGTGGCTGGCATGGCTGGGTGGGGGGTGGGGGCCACTAGTCTACCAGGAAATATGAAATAATTATACATTTTATTATAATGGAGGGAAGAGGGCCACTAGACTACCAGGGATATGTACAATCAGAGGGGATATTATTTCATGCAGATAGCAGAGGCCACTAGACTACCAGGGATATTAACAGTACAAATTTTTTATACAACTCGGGGGGTGCCACTAGACTACCAGGGATTAAAAAAACATACACATTGGGGGGGCACTAGACTACCAGGACATTGGACATTATAACATTATTTATAATGATGGGGGGGCACTAGACTATCAGGGATATTTGATACACTATTATTATTCAGATGGGGCAGAACAAAGCCCCCTGAGCAAAACCCAGCCTCATTTATGCTTGTAGGGCACCCCAGAGCTGAGAAAAGTAATTGTAAAATCTGGCCATCTTATCCCTCGCTCATGATGCACGATTGCGATCAAAGAACGTCGCGATCAAAGAATTTGCAGGCTCGCGATCAAAGAATTTGCAGGCTCACAAACAAAGAATTAAAACTGCAAGAAATCAAAAAATTGAAAGAATTCCGCTAAAACACCGCCATGGTTCCTCAGAACGAAGCCCCCTGAGCAAGACCTACCCTCATTTGACTTCCTAGGACACCCCTGGGCTGAGAAAATTGAATTTTTAATCCGGCAATCTCGTCCTTCCCTCACGATGCACAATCATGATCAAAGAATCTTGCAATCAAAGAATTTGCAGGCTCATGATCAAAGAAATTGCACGCTCATGACCAAAGAATACAAAATGGTGAAACGCAATGTTTTGACTGTTTGTAACTGAACCACCACCATGCCTCGATAGAAAGAAGCCCCCTGATCAAAATCTACCCTCATTTGTGTCCCTAGCCCACCCCTGAGCTGAGATATATGTGAAAATAGGTTGAGATGCAAGATCGCAATCAAAGAATCTCGTGATTAAAGAATTTGCAGGCTCGCAATCAAAGATCGTTAGCGAGCCATGAACAAAAATTTTAAAAGCTAATAACTCTATTTTTAGACCGATTTGGATGGAACTAAAGGCATGGCTCGATAGATCGGGGGCCCCCCTGAGTAAAACCCATCCAAGTTTTACTTCAGAAGTGACCCCTGAGCCAAGATATTTGTGTTTTTACAATCAGAAACTAAAAAACAAGATGGCGGACCTCGCGATCAAAGAATTTTGAAAATCCTTGGGAAAAAAGATTCTTGAACTGCGAGGCTGCAAATTCTATGATCACCAGGTGGGACCAGATGGCCAAAACCCCATTCTTTGTTCACAAAACAGACATATAAATTTTCCCATTGACTTATAATGGGAACTTAAAAGTGGCATAACTTTTGAATGCCTTAATATATCTTTTCACCAAACGAAAAGCAGCATGTTTGGCCACCAAAGCTCTTTCAAACAAGCCATCTTGCAGAGTGGTACACCACATAATGGCTATGCAGGGCCACATCCAAAATCCCAAAAGCTGTCTCCAAAAACGGATAATTTTGCATTTTTCAGCGCTGTCATACACAAAGACCGTAAGTCTGACCAAAACGTAATTTGGCAAATCAAGAGATCTACCGTGTCCCACTGCACGTACCAAATTGCAGGCAAATCCATTGAATGAGTCCAAAGTTATTAACGCCCAAACTTTTGACTTTAGTACGTAAGTGACCGATATACTCCAACTACAGTGGTGCGACCTCACCATTATTATATATATATATATATATATTTATGTTTATAACATAATCAGTCAATCAATCTTTATTTAACCAGGTGAAACACCAGTGAGGTAAACTCATTTGCAAGGCTGGCCTAGGCATAAAACAGTATAGTATCACAAGAAAGGGAAAAAAAACAATACATCAGGTCAAATAAATAGCACAGAGTTTTTACAAATACATAGTAATAATAATCCATACATGAAGAAACAATATTGTTACATACAGAATCTACAATAAATAATTTCCGAATGTACAATAAAAACATGTGCAGAAGTAGTCAGAGGAGTTAGAGGGAATTAGAGTCAGTACATATAGGAAGTATAGTGCAGAGGGACAGGTGACTATGCTCACACTAGTGTTACTACATGCCCCTGGTTACCATAGATCAGTGGAAGCAGTCACAGGGCTCCTTAAAAGAGTGTGCATATAGCAATTTAAAGGTAGACAGCTTTACAGGAAATACTAATTTCAGAGTTTTTTTGAAGTTTATTCCATAGGGCAGGAAGTGCATGGCATATAGATGCCAGACCAAAATGTAAATTGGCTTTTTGGGACGTAGAGGGAGGTGTAAGAATGGCTTCTCAGGGAGTAAATACCTGGTGTACACCTAGGCAGACATTCTGCAATGTATTGTAGTAGATACCCCGTAAGAGCCATAAAGGTCCAGTACACAGCATTTTTTTGTCTTCTGAACTTTAAGGATGTCTAGCCTATCAATGGGAAAAGGGAGCAATGGTGGGTGAAGTAAGGCACACCAGTAATAAACCTTATTGCCCGGTGATAGCGGGTGTCAAGTTTGGTCAACAGGGCATTTAGGCCATGTCCATAAATAAAATATGCATAATCCAAAAGTGGCATAAACATGGTTTGAACTAGTCTGGTTTTAGCCTCCTGAGTGAGAAGGTGCTTAATTCTGAAAAAGAGACCTAATCTCTGTTTTAGTTTTTTTTAGATAGTTCCTCTATGTGGTTGGTGAAGGAAAGTCTGTGATCAATCCAAAACCCTAGATATTTAAATTTTGGCAAAAATTATAGGGATTCACCGAGAAGAGTAGTGATCTGTGGAACATTACCTAGGGTGGAGTGATTATGTGCATTAGAAAACAGGGAGAAAAGCATAGCCTCAGTTTGTTCGGCATTTAATAACAGCTTTTGATTCAGAAGGTTTAGTTGCAGCCAATTAAATTCAAATTGGAGTTATTTACAGGCCTGTTCAGGAGTAGGTCTATCAATATACAGGACTGTGTCAACAGCAAATAGATGGATATTAGCAGAATTGATACCTGTGTCAATGCTATTAATGTAAAGTGCAAATAGAAGAGGCCCCAAATGGATCCCTGTGGTACTCCCCTCTGAACAGTTTTCAAGGGAGAGAGTTCACCGTCTGCTTTAACCTGTTGGTATCTTCCAGAGAGATAGCAGGTAAACCATTTTAATGCCACAGTGTCCAGACCAAGCTTTTGAAGGGAGACCAGAAGCAGGTCATGGTCAACCATGTTGAATGCCTTACTCAAATCAAGAAACAAGGTGCATACATAATTTTTGGCATCTAAGGCATTCTGCCAGTCACTAGCGACCTTTGCGAGAGTGGAGATTGTGCTGTGAAGTGGTCAAAAATCTGATTGCACTGGATTTAGTAGGTTTAGGGTCTCCAAGAAATTCCTAAGCTGGTTGTTTACAAGTTTTTCTAACAAACTGGTGTCCCTCAAGGTTCGGTGTTGGGGTCTGTGTTGTTTAATATTTATACAAATGGTGTCAGACTACTGTTGGGTGATGTCCGACACCATTTGTATGCAGACGACACAGTCCTATACATAGAAGGTAGGTCTGTTGATCTGATTCAAGAAAGGCTTCAAAAAGCCTTTAATATACTGCAGAGATACTATTGTGACCATGGTTTGGTTCTGAATTCTTCAAAATCACAAGTTATGCTATTGTCAGGGAAAAGCATTCAGAAGAATTTACCCTTAGATATAAAGACTCTAGATGATTGCATCCTAACACTTGTTGACTCATATAAATATTTGGAAGTTTGGATAGACTCTCAGTATAAATGGGATATACATGTTGATTTGCTAGTTAGAAAGTTAAATAAAAAACTGGGGATGCTATATAAACACAAAAGCTGCTTACCTTTGGATGTTAGACTGAAGATAGTAAACTCCATGGTAATCCCTCTGATGGATTATGGTGATGCTGTTTTGGGGGAAGCATCTGGGGGAGTTCTGAGCAGGCTTGATGTTGCATATAACAGATATGCGCGGTACCTCCTGGATGCACCCAGGAACATGCATCACTGTTCCACGTACAGAGCTTTGGGTTGGATAGAATTGCCGGAGCGACGTAAATTACATGTGTGACACCTAGTCTATAAAAGTAGACAGAAGAACATGCCCCAGTATATTACAGATTTGTTAGAAGTAAGAAGTGTTGGAGAGGGCCTGCGTATATCACGGATCTTTGAGTATGTGGTCTCAGTCATGAAATCTGCTAGGGGCAATTCCAGTTTTGCATGTATGGGCCCCAAGTTATGGAATAGGCTACCTGGTCATTTGAGGCCACAAACAAGTATTATATCCTAGGGACTATTAAAACTTGGATTTATGATGCTGCTACACTGCTATGCTGTTAAAAACTTGCTGTATTTGATTTGGTTTCTTTAATTTTATATGAAAATATTGATATTTATATTGTATTGTATGTCTTTACTACGTATTGTTGTAACTTTATTGTGAATTGTCCTTTGTGTTGTTAAGGGATCCCATTGAAAATGAGCCTTAGCTAAACTGGGCTATCCTTTTCTGGAAAATGTTCTCAGCATAAAACGTTTGCTACTACTGTTACTACTAGGATGGGGAACAGAGACATTGGCCTGCAATTGTTCAGATCACTAGGGCCACCAGATTTATGCAGTGGGATGACATGGGCTGTTTTCCAAATGAAAGGAATGCCACCCTGAGCCAGGGACAGATTAAAGAGGTGTGTGATCGGTGCTGACAAGACATGATAGCTAATTTTAAGGAAATATGGGTCAATGTGATCAGCACCTGCACTCTTTCTTGTGTCCAGACCCAATAGTAGGTCTTCCACCTGTTTCAGTGAGACAGGGGAAAAAGAGAAGACTGCATCAAGCGCAGAAATGTACTTGGCCATACATACTGGGTCCAGCGCATCAATCTTGTAATGTAGGTTATTTGCAGAGGAGGCATCGAATGCTAGACCAGAAATCGCAAAATGATTATTGAGTAGATCCAGAATTCATATTTGTTGGTGGTGGAGAAGCTCCCACAGGAAATTGTTTCAGGAGTGAGTCAGCAGGTGTGTAGCCCTCAATATCCCTTAGTGCCTTCCAGAATTTGGCTGAACATTTGGAAGAGGAATCCAGTTCTGTGCAGAAGTATCTGGCTTTTTCTGACCTAATGAGTTTCGTACATAGATTTCTTGCTGCGCTGAAGGCTGCCCAATCAGCAGGGAGCTTGGTTTTTTGAGCTTTTTTCCTTAGACAGTCCCTGCTTAGTAGGGAGGTTTTAAAACTAGCCGTGAACCAAGGGTTACATTTTTTTCTTGGCATGGACTTTCACAAGGGGTGCATGCCAATTTATAGCACCGAGGACAATGCCCTGAAATTGGTCATAAGCCTCGTTTACCATAGGGGCCAGGTAGAAATCTTGCCAATTTGCGTATTTGAGGTCCAAAAGAAAGACATGAACGTCAACATTTTATTTATTTCTTTTGAGGGTGTACCTAGAGGAAGAGACTGACTTGGCTGCTGCTCTAACACATGCTATGGGGCAATGATCACTAGTATCGTTAAAGAAGATGCCTGAATGAGTGAACAGATATGGCTTGTCTATCAGACTACTGTTGGCTGGGTTTTTTCTCTTATTTGGCTTGGTGACTTCTGTGATGAGCTGAGTGAGCCCAAAAGTGTCACAGGTCTCTTTTGGGGATTTTGAGCTGTCTGAGAGTCAGTCCAAATTAAGGTCACCCATAATGATGACCATCAATTTACACAAATGGTTCAACATCTTGAGGCCCACTGAAGGTGGTCTGTAGCATCCTAAGATGCAGTATAGCGCAGTGGTCTAAGGCTCTGAGCTGCAAATCTGGTGACATCCAGCAGACCACACCTGGGTTTGAATCCTACAGCTTCCACTTGCATAGTGTGTGACCCTGAGCAAGTCACTTAACCTCCTTGTGCTCCCGGGTTGCTCCTGTAAAAAACATTTCAGCTTAGTGTGCTATACCTGGTTAAACAACTAAATGAAAAAAAAAACAAAGTGAAGTAGCAGTGGACAATTGAACCTTTAAGGACAGACATTCAAAATTCCTGCCACAGACACAGTGAATTTGTCATGTATGTAAATGGCTACCCCACCTCTTCTAGAGGGTCTGCCTGTTCTGGAAACATTGTAGGATGGAATATAAATTTTGTGATCCAGGGTGGATGATCTGAGCCAAATTTCAGTGACCACCAGTACATCAGGCTTAGAATGGTTTATCCAAGATTGAAGAGAATCAAATTTCCTTGTAAGAATACATGTATTTATGTGTAGCAGCCTCATTCCCTTTATGCCACTTGTAATTAAATGCATATTCCACAGATATGATATAGTTAACTGTATGTTATGTCACAAATGCAGTTGTATGATTATTTATTATATTTTTTAACTGTATGTCTTGTTACAAATGTAACTGAATGTTTAACTTCTCTGATATGTTAAATGGTAAACTGTATGTGTAATTCTTCATCCAATTGTACCCCCCTCCCGTTCACACCGGGAGATGAGCAATTTGTTGTTCAGTGTGCCTTCCTGGTGAAACATTTCAATAAATAATTGGGCCAATTTGGAGGGGGAGGAAATATTAGTGATTGGACCAGAGTTCAACTCAACATTGCCAGAGCATAAGAGTAGCAACAACAGTAGTTTTCTAAGAGCATTTATAAATAACTTGACGTGTCACATTTTCCCCCCTTTTAGGAAGACTGGGTGAAGAGAAAGATGATGAGTGGCTAGGCCATTGTCCAAGCGGGCCCAATGATGCATACAAAAGCACCCTAGCCTCAAGAAATTGAGATGAAATGGAGAGCAGGGTGGGCCTCTGCATGGTGGAATTCCAGTTATGGAGTTTCTGGAAAAAAACAAACTGCCAGTAGGGATACATAGAAAGATCCAGTAAGGGATCCAGGGGATTGGAAGGATCAGGATAGGTGTAATTCTGGCTTGGAATAATATAAGGGTGCTCTACAGTGAGACATGAAGTGTACTGCTCCAATGTAAGGAACAGCAGGCTTACCATGCAGCGCAGAATTAAAAATAAGGTGCACTGCATTCTAGAACCCGGTGTCAGGGGGAGACGCAGCACAAAAGGGGTAGAGGTAGAAGATTTGTATAGCTGCAGTATAGGTTACATCCTGTTAAGAACCAGTCAGTCAGGGATACTTGGAGCAACAGAAAAAAATATATACTGCCACTTGTCACAACCCCACTCAGCAGGTCAGGCCCTCTGCTCCCACAGTGCCAACCTCCGAGCGCAGTATTGTGAACAGGAACAGAACAGGGTAACCCTCATGTCGGTTTTGTGGGTTTGTATCACCTTTGGTCTCAAGTTCTGGAAGGATTCAAACTGTGATCCTCTTGCTAGCATACTCAATGTACAGGCTCAGATAGTTCTGCTCTTCAGGGATGCAAGATATCTTTCGCCTACAGGCACCTAACCAGGTGTACAAAATGAACCCTTAAAAACTCTATGAAAGACCTCAGATAAACTCTTACCTTTCCCAGTTTGGTATTACCATTAAGCTATGCACAGTGTCAACTTTAACCATATGTGTTTCACTTGTCAAAGAAAGAATTTCGAAGGCATGCCAAGCAGTCTCTTTAAAATAGATAAAAATGTAAAATGTAAATACAGAACAATATATCACAATGCATACAATCATTTAAAAGAACAAGGTTTAAAAAGTGCAAACAAATTCCTACCACCAGACAATTAGACTTGTCTATCTAATGTATATCGTCTAACAGTGCTTGAAGTACTGTAGATGTTGTTGCTTCAGACAGTCCAAACAAGAATGTCACTAAATGTCAGCCACAGCATAGTTAAAAACTGTCTTTGAACCTGCCTCCTCCATGATGTCACCCAGCTCCTCCTCTGTTTACTAAAAATTATACAACCAGGATGTCTTATCACTCAGGAGGTATTTTAAATAAAATGACATAAGCAAAAACTCATTTCCAATATGACTCTTTGATCTGGAGTGGTTTCCTGCTCCTCTTTGATCTAATGTGTTTTCCTGCTTTACAAAGACATCAAAGGACTTTATATGACTATCTCTGCCAGATCTCACTGAGTTGTAATATGCTTTGTAACACCAGGTGAAATTAACTGGGCTTCCTCTGAAGACATCATAAAATTGATATTTTAGTTCCTGGCTTCAAAGAAAACTGGGAAGTTAATCACCTTACAGAGATCTGCTGTTTAACATATCCTGTCCTATGAAGTGATACCTGGGGAGGGGGGGGTCATCCCAGGAGCACAGGATTTCTCATGACAGACAATCACACTACATGCTTTTATATTACAAAAATTATAGAGTAATCAGAACCAGCTGTCCAAGTGTCACACCACATATGCCAATTCACGAAGAGGGCAGTAAACTTTCACTTTAACAAGTTGCAGAGCAATTTCCACCAATAGGGAGAAGTGCCATAAGGTAGGCCAAGAGGAGGAGGAGTATTTAAAGAGTGCCGGGAGCCTAGGTAGGTGGGCATGAGAAAATTCAAGTTAAAAATATACAAGAGGCATGAGAGCACTGCAGAAAAAGCACAAACTCAACAGAGAAAGCTGGAAGTCCCACTCGGCCAATAAGCAGTAAGCTACAACTACACCAACCAATTAGGAGCTGTTTGTGGAGGGCTGCAGCCAATGAGGGGCAAAAGAGCAGAAATTCTGCAAGTAGGGGTACGAAAAAGAAAAAATATGGGAGGAGCAAAGCGAGGGGTGCTAGGTCTAATTGTCTTTATTTAACAGATGTTTAAATAGAGCAATTATGAGGTATCTACAGTATATGAACAATGGGCATGGATCACTTTAGATGAAGACTGTGTCCCTCTAGTGGCAGTACAATACAACTTGATAATGGGAAAATGCACACAGACTCAGTCTATAACATTTGCTAAAATTACTGATTGAGCTAAGAATTCAAGATATTAAAGATTTCATACTACAACAGTTGTTAACTGAACTACTAGGCTGAGAATGCAAATTCAAAAACCTGGAGGTGGTAGTTACAGCTGAAAGCAGAGCTAGATAGAAGAAAATAAGTCAGTCCAATCAGTCAGCAGAGACAAGGTTTTAGTATGTGTGTATATATGTGTATATATGTGTATATATATATATATATATATATATATATATATTATATATATATATATATATATATATATATATATATATATATATATATATATGACTGATCACAAGAGGGTTCACAGTGTGAGAAATGATTTACCTATACAAGTGCCGTTTGGCCTTGGGTAACCTCATGAGTGGCATAAGCCATGAGTGAGTTGCCCAAGGTCAAACAGCAAGAGCATAGATAAATCATTTATCACACTGGGTCCCTCTGCATATTTCATTTATTCAATAGGGACCATTTCAGCCAGTGCTGGCAGGTTTGTTTTAAAAGGTATCATGCAAAGTCCATGCCGACTGCAACAGCTAAAATGGAACTTTGGATGTTGATTCTACCTGGATTTCTCTAAAAAGTTATAAAGCTCAATGCAGAATTCCTTTTGGGAGGATTTTCCCTTCCAAATTCTGTTGAAAGAATTTGAAAATTCATCCCCATGGAGGTGTAATCATTAATTTATGTGGAATCTGAGGTTATGCGCGGAAAGAGTTCTCTGAGTCCTCTGAGTTAGTGCACATAAAATAACGAATACCATTCCATGGTGATAAATTTTCCAATGTTTTCAACAGAATACATTAGGGAATATCCTCCTGAAATGAATTCTACATTGAACTTTATAACTTGTTACAGAAATCCAGGAAGAATTGCTGTCCAGACTTCTGTTTTAGCTGTTGCAGATGGTGTGGACTTGACATGTAACCTGTTTTGAAAGGTTTATTTGTTTTTAAAAAAAGAAATTGAATAGGACATTTTGGTGCTTTGTCATTTATTATGCAGCTTTGCGGTGCGGTTGCTAGGTGATTGCTAGGGATGCTTTAACATCCGAATGCTCCTGATATCGCTGATGTGTGTTTCTGTGGCAGGTTGTGCTATGACTAATTCCTGCAGAAAAATAGCGACTCTTCATAGTGAGCAGGCAGGAAAGTACTGTGATTCCTGGGCTCAGAGGTCATCGAGAGGTGTATTTACTTTTGTGGGTTTTGTATTTTATTTAAAAAAGAAGATTGTTTATTTCTTTACAGTTTTTGCTGGTTTAGGGTTTAAGGGAGAAAAGAGCACTACTGTTGTGGGTGAACGGAAGAGAGCGAGTGTAGCTGCAGTTTAAGACATTTCAGGGAGAGCAAGTGTTGCAAAAGGAAAGTCTCACTGGGATATAGTAAACACAGTACCGCCATAGCAGTGAAAGCGGTCAGCACTCCAATACTCCAGCAATCTTCAAAAATGAGCATAAGGCTTCCAAATTCCAACTTTCAACATTACTAGGAAATAAACAACCGAGATATTTTGTTTTAAAATGTTTTATTAATTGTAGTGCTGCAGTGGAGAGGGTGGTGGATTGGGCAGCAGTTCATAGTATTTTGGTCAGTGGGGAGAGGTTGTTGCCTGAGAGGCTGGGGGAGAGCGAGTGCTGCTGCAATAAGCAGTTAGGCACAGATTGCCTGGGATATTCTGATTTATTAAATTACTGATAATTGTAGCATGCTGGCAGATCAGGTAGCAGTTCTTTTTGTTTTGGCCACTGGAGAGAGGTTCCAGCCTGAAAGAGGTTGTTGCTGGGGAGAAGAGGGGCAGAAAACAACAATATATGTCCATGGGTCTTCGCAACAGACGGCAGCTTGGCCACTTTGAATGGGAAACTCCAGCACTGACAGAGATTCCTGGGTGCAAGAAAATAAAGAAACTACTGGAACCAGAGGTACTAAGTATAACAAGGGATGCTGTGTTGGGAGGGGGGGTTAAAATCTTTTTAACAAACAAACTGAAGTACAGGGCAACTGTGTTGAATTGAGAAATTGAAACAGATTGAACATAGTGATGGCTTGCCGGCTGGCTAGGGTAGGGGGGACTATGACATAGAAAGTTTGTATATAAATGAATGATGATTAAGTAACTATGTATAGAAATGTAAGATTCTGCACTTATGCATGCAGTTACTCAGATAAACTGATATATCACACTTGATCAATGTCCACACCTATTGCTTATATATATATGCATGTATGTATAATATATATATTTATATTATATATATATCTATATATTTTCTGCAAAAAAAATTAATTAATGCACCATGAGGGTTCCACTGACAAAAGTTGGGAAATGCAGTCTTAGGGTTTCATACCATAACATCCCAACCCCACCCTGGGTTTATAACCCTAACACCCACCACCACTCTGCAGGCAGGAAAAGGTGTAGGGTGTATCAAAGAGTTGTCAACCTAATATTTCTCCCCATTCCATGTATAAGTCAAGTTAACATGGGTACAATGTATGGGAGAATGGGGTGAGCAGGGTTGGGATTAACCCCACCACACACCCCATGCCTGTTCCTCCCTGCCGGGTGGGGTGTTAGGATTAGGAGTGGGGATGGGGTTCTAGGGTTGGAAACCCAGGGTGGGGGTGGAGTGTTAGGGTTGGAAACCCTAAGACAGCATTTCCCAACTTTTGGCAGTGGAACCCTAATGGTGCAATATCAAAGTTTTTTGTAGAGAATGTCCTTACTTTTTGAGAAAATACAATCATAGGCTTAGTTGCTTGGGGGAGTGTAAGGCCCTCCAGGCCCTGTGCTACCATCCATGTGTAACCCCTCTACAAATGGAGGTTCCTGAAAAGTCCTCCGTGAGCTTGCCTAAATGCTCACTGCCAGGCTGGTGTCCTGCATTCTAGCTGTTTAAATGTTAATGCTAGAGAGTGCCTGTAAAGCCTCTGTGTACTGCCTCTTTAAGAGCTGCCTGGTTCCAGTTATAATTGAACTGGGAGGGAGGCTGATTGTGTCCATGCTCGAGTCCCGCCTGGACTGCCGGATAATCACTCCGTTTCTGCCATCGCTGATTGCGTAGAGGGAGCTCTGTTAGAAGATGTGCTTGTTCACCGATTATCTGTTAGAGTAATAATAATATTGTAGTTTGTTCTAACCTGCCTTTTTTTGCAGCAAGGATTTTCCTGGCTATCTCCACCATTTTGGTCCTGAACTGCCGAACTGGACCAATCAGTACTTTAGAACTCTAAAATGGAGCCTGCTTGCAAGGGCTGTGTGGAGTAAAAATCTGTGGGAATTGTAGTTTTGGGCTGTTGGCATCTTTTGGCACCTGTAGGGGGAGCCTTCTTGTGACTGACAGATGAGACAGCCAACTGAACCTGTTGGATCTGGGGGAAATGCCCGGGCTGCCTGCTGTCTGGGTCAGATCTAAGTTGGAAGCTGAAGAAGCAACAGCTCGAGACCGTCTGCATAGTTTCGCAAGGGAGAACTGTGGAAAGTCCTGAGATTAGGCCTGAATGTCTGCCTTCTGCCCTGTGAAGGAACAAAGAGTTATTTTGTGGACTAAATCCAAGTTGGTGAGAATGAAGTAAGCCACTGAAGTGTGACCAGGCTCAACCTGAAGAAGACTGAGGATTTTGTTGAATACGATCAGCCTGTCAGGATTTCCAGCTACCTCTGAACTCCCGGTTTGAGCAGAGACTTTGCTATCGTGACCAGAGAGCGGTTTGCCTGGTACTGTAGAATCTTTTACATGTAAATGTGCTGTGTATTGATAGTGGGCCATGATTTTGTTCCCCACTGTGTGAACTGTGTTCTGCTTGCTGGAAGCTGTATCCAACCTAATCAGACTGAATCTGCATTCATCTCCATTCGGCCTGGGCCATGCCACGCTGGCCTTGCCAGACTACCCCACTGCACAGAGAAACTCATTGACAAGAAACCTGCCTGGGATCAGCCCCCCTGCTCCACGCCTGAACAGGAACAACGCCTCGGTGAATCATGTGGGCCCTGCTTCTCCTGGCACTCCAGATCAACCACCTGCTGTCTCAGTTTTCATCCAGCCTGTGTCCAGTCTTGGGTATCATGAGTAATGACCAGGGTAGCTCCCTGCAACAACAGCTTAATCTGAGTGTGTCATCTGATTGTTTTGTTCTTTCTTTTCCTTTATGAACTGAGCCCTCTGGCTCCGGATTACAAATAGTGTGTACTGTGCATGTTGTTTTTCTATCACAGGGCCCCAACCAGCTGCGACGCTGGTCTGCCCCGGGCAACAGTCCTGGCTAGCCCCTCTCTTCTCCACCTGGGTAAGCATAGGGTGTGACTGTTTAGGGACTCTGAAGTGCATGCGTAACTGTTTTATTCATAGAGCCTTTAAGCAAATCAATCTGATTATGCCCCTCCCTTGTTCAAGTCTCCTGAATAAATTAGATCTTTTTCTGCATTTAACCTGTCTGTGGCTCCAGTTTATGCCAAGAGCAATGTACTGTTGCTATTTGCTGTGCATAACCTTGTTTTACAGGGGGTCCCCAGGGTCAAGCCAGAGGATCCAGCTCTGGTGGTAAGTGCAAACAGTGTGGGTACTTGTAAGGTGCATCAGGGGTATTGTGAAAGTGATTATTGTGTATTGCAGTGACAAAGAAACAGCTGTCTTAAAAATCCTTTTCCGCAGTTCCTTTTTTCATAATTTGTGGTAAAACAAAATCCTTTTTTGCAAGTTTTGAAAAAGAATGGAATTCCTTTTTCTCAATTTGCGGAAAAAGAAGATCCTTTATTGCAAATTGTGGAAAAAGATCCTGTTTCGTGGCATTTCTTTTCTTCGGTTTGTGAAAAGGATTTCCACGGCTAAAAAAATACATTTCTGGGCAACTTATCAAACAAATAACATCATAATCTGATTTTATGGGGCCCAATTAGGTAAACATAATTGTTGGTGTTTACTAAAGCCCTCTATTATTTTAGTAATTTAATTTTGTTGCCATCATTAACTGAAAACAAGATGGCGGCAGCACGAAATAAAAGTCTGCATTTGGGGCAAAGGATTCTGCATTTGAGATAAAGAATCCTTTTTTGAGCTGGACATCTAACTGGTCCCATAGGAAATAATGGAAAACTTTGATGTCAGGATGTTTGAAAAGTTGACGCAAATATCCAGACGTATTTGCCTGTATGTAGCACATGTGAGAAATACGAATACAAGTGCTGTATCTAGACCTTTGAAAATCCCAGCCACTGAGTATAATAATAGGATTGTAAGAAAAGGAATAACAACAGACTTGGAACTGTATTTAAAAAGAAGGCTTCTAAAAGAAAAATAACTTCCAGGTTCAGCACAGTTTACTTTAAAGGAGGTCTCCGTCTGTTTCCTTATTTCAACAGATAAGATCACAAACATTGTGTGTATCCAGGGCCTTTCCCAAGACCCATAATATCTAGTTCCAAAAGTATCAAGTTCCAAAAGTAAGATCCTCCCAAAGACCATGGTCCTTTGCTGCCTATGTACTGCCCCTCTGGAACGCACTGCCAGGTAATCTCCAGGAATGCAACTCTTAAGGAGGATTTAAGAGAGGACTCAAGGCCCACCTGATGGAGCTGAACCTCTGCACTTGCTACCACTAACTCCATAAAAGTCCTCTTTGCACTTAGGGTGGTATGTGAAAGCACGTCTAGGCTGGATCAACTGCCATGTTTGATTAAGCCCTTTAGTGCAACATTCCTAACGAATTTGCCCTGTAATAACGGGGTTACCTAATATGGCCTTAGCCTATGTAATAAGTACACTATGATGAATGACACCCAACACTTCTTCCTGTTACAGTTGTCATTAATGTTTGTCTGTTCCTATGGGGTACCCTACTGTGGTAACCCACACATGTCTTGATGGGATTAACCTATGTAATCTAATCTAGTATGCTGTAATTGTGAACAGTTTCCTCTGTCACACTCTGTAAAATGTCTTTGTATTATTACTTATAATTAATTCCTGGTCACCCCTGAAAAAGGGACTGTGACGGTTCCAGTGGGCCTACCCAGTTACCAAAATTAAATAAATAAATAAATGTCTGCTAGAGGTGGCTACACCCTTTCCTCTGGCCTGGAGGGAAGGCAAGTCTGTCTTCACAGCTGATGCCATTTCCATCTATAATGGATTAAAAGAGGGTGCCTAAATGTGAGGCAGACCCCCCGCCAACAGAGAGCCTGATTATCTCATTCACAGGCTAGTCCCAAGATACAATTCTTTCTGAGCCTCACAAGGGAACCTTGTCTCGCTGTTGACAGCACAATGCCACTGGTACAGTTTATTTTTATTTAAAACTGCGCTGGCTGGTTTTTGAGGGATCCTTGAGTGCTGTACCATAAAAAAGGCAAAAGAAAAACATGACTTTCTACTAACTAGGGTTGGTCCTGATGCATCTGCTTAAAGGGAAAGTCCTCTCAATCTATTTTCTATATACCTATGTAGGTAGTAGACATGAACAATGATTCCCTTGCTTGCATACCCCTAATTTCTTCCTAATTTAAAAATAAATGAGGTTGCTTTACTCTGTTTTGCCCTGGTGTGAAAACCCGTTTGTCTCCATTGTAAAGATCATGACCTACCTCATGCAAGGCATCATCGGAGCTGATGATGTGTACCTGCTCAAGTAAGCAGAAGGTATACGCTCATTTACTTCTGTCACATG
The DNA here is from genome assembly GCA_016271365.2 of Neoceratodus forsteri. NCBI lineage: Eukaryota > Metazoa > Chordata > Ceratodontiformes > Ceratodontidae > Neoceratodus > Neoceratodus forsteri. Next base: position 755,913,674 of record CM057455.1, on the reverse strand, counting down.
TCTCGTGAAGTCCCTGTATTTTCTAAACACATTTGTTCTAACTCACTACCAGTCTAGCATTGCTTGTAAAGCACTTTGGATGTATGAAAAGCATTATATAAATGCTGATTCTTCTTCTTCTTCAACTCAGATACCTTTAATTTACAGAAAACAGCAGGGCACTTACTGTGCCTTGAAAAGTTTCATGGCCTGCATGAGACAAGAACATAGGGACTGCAAAGGATTGCAACAGCACTGACTAATACAGTATAACTACTGCAGGCTTTAGTACCAAAGCACCTTAAAATTCCAGGATGCCTTACATGACTCTGTTATGACATTTGCAATGAAGTCAAGCATGTTTTCACACCAAACTTAAATACCTTCATTTACATTTATTTTTTTAATTTAATATGCTTTATTAAATCTTGCATACTAGTATAACAAACACAACATCATAACAGCAACAATACAAATAAGAAGAAAAAAGAAAGAAAACAAATAAAAAGATAACAACAACAGCCAGCCAACAACAAAACAATACTTGAAAACATTACTACAACTACAGTCCCCCCAGCAGAGATCCTAGTACATGGGCTACATAGCTACCTGAAATTAAACAAAGCATCTATAAAGAAACAGTACCTAATCCATACACATCTGGATTTAAAGCACAATGTAGCAGATATAAAAAAGGATACCTTCATGTACATTTAAATCCTGATGAAATTAATAGGGTGTAGTAGAGCCAATCTTTGTTCATGCTTACAGACTACACAGGTAAACAAAAATAACAGGTTGAGGGACCTTTCCTTTAAATACCTTGACAGTAAAAATGCCTCCACAAAATACATCCTTCTTGAATGGCTTGAGCCTCAATCAGGTTTAGACATTCATCAGCAAACGCAGCAGGCTGCCTATCTGACAAACATATTTGGTAGGTAAATAGGTGCCCAGGGAAGGGTAGGTACGGTGACCTCGTAACAACAGCAACGAACAAGAAAACAGGACCAGATTATCAAAGGGCATATCCCGTCCCAGAAACGAAATCAGGAAGCTCAACTCCTTGGTGTGGGGAAATATCCCCATACCATGCAAATGCTATTTTTAGCTGTACATGTACATGGGCAGCAATTTCTCAACAGCCATAAGTGCAGAGGAGTGCTACACCTGACAATATCAAGTGTAGCGATTTGGCTCTGGTGCACATTGAAAACATGCACAGGCTGCTGTAAACCATAGAAAAGGTCACAAACAGGCACTGTCTTTGAAAATAGCATGCATGCAGCAAAGTCTTAGGTTGCACAAAGGTACCTTCCCTTGTGCAACATTTTCCACCACACATGTGCATTGCTGGACCCTTTGAAAATCAGGCCTCAGGAGAGTGCCAGTTCAAATTCTGCCACAGCCACTAACTCGCTGTGTGACCTTGAATAGATTGCCTGACCTCCCTGTCCTTCAGTTCTCCTAGCTGTACAATTAAGTCAAAGGAGGCTCCTGTCTTGAAGGAGATGTTGCATCGCAGTCGGACTATCCTGTGTAAATAAACTATAAAATAAGAATAAATGCCTTTACTCTAGCAGTCATTTTTTTAATATCCTTAAGATATTTTAAAGATACACGCCTTAATTAGAAACCTGATTGGCTGAGTGGTCTTCGGAAGACTTCTTTGTTCTCTAGTGTACCTATACTTTTCAGCAGATGCTTAGGATTACTTAAAATAATGCCACCATAACTTTTGGGCTGCTCGCAGCCCCTTGCAACACAAATGTTGTACCAAAGTACAAAATAAACTTTTATCATGGACTACCCACTGTGGGTTTAAAGTCTTTTGGCAATGGACTTACAATCTTGAAATATGAATTTAAGCCTGCAGGCTAAAGCAGAAGATAAACTGCACATTTTAAGTATGGAATAAGACATGGATCCAGATTCAACTATACAGTACTTATGGACATTCAATTCATGTTTCCTGACTGTTTTGCACTAACACCCTTGCCTTGCAGGCATGCATCTGCAACATTGGCATCTGGATGCCTGGAAGGTTACCCAGAATCCCAAAAGTCAAGTAAATGCTTTCTGCTTGCTGTGGGATGCCCTCCCTGAAAACGAGCACCAACTTAACCCCTAGACCAGGAAGGGGGCTACATACAGTAATTTCACTGTTCAAAGAAGGGGATACAAGTGAGTTGGCCAACTACAGACCAACAAGCCTAACTGCTAATCTTTGCAAGTTGATGGAATCCTTCATAGAGGATAAAACTGAGGAAGAACTTAATGAGCTGGGGTACAAGGATAAAAGTCAGCATGGTTTCATCAGATGGAAGTCATGTTTGACACACGTACTGGCATTCTACAAGCTAGTTATGAAAGCTATAGATGGGGGCATACCACTCACATCATTTTCTTGGATTTATAAAGAAAAGCTTGTGACATGGTATCATGGTATCCATTTCATACTGCACTACTGGATTCCTTTTCCCAATGTACATCACCTTACATTTTTTAGCCCTGAAGCCCACTGCTACCTGATCTTTGATCAACTCTGCAACCTGCCCAGATCCTTTCTGAGTTCCCTTATCCCTTTCTCTGTGTCACCCTTGAGCAGATCTTTGTGCCATCTGCAAAGAGGCAGTTCCTGCCCTTGATAACTTCCAATGTGCTGCAAAATAAACACACTGAAAAGGATTAGGCCCAGCACTGACACCTGTGGTACTTTGCTTGTTACTTCTTTATTTCCGAAAACTCCCCATTAACCACTGCTCATTATGTTCTTCTCCCAGTCAGTTTTCCACCCAAGTCACCAATTTTTCCTCCACCCCTAAATTCCTTAGGGTTTTGACCAGCTTCCTATGGGAGACTGAGTCAAAGGTCTTGTTGAAATCAAAGTATACTGTATCAACTGTCTGTCCCCTATCTGCTGTCCTGGTCACCCAGTTGAAGAAGTCTATTAGATTCATCAGGAATGTCCTGCTCCATATGAACCCATGCAGTCTGGGGTTCTGTACACCATTTCCCTCCAGGAAGTCCATTCATTCCTCCCTTAGTATAGCCTCCATAGTCTTTCAAACTACAGATGTCAAGCTGACTGGTCTGTAGTTCCCTGGCTCATCCTTCCCTCCACTCTTGTGTAGAGGGACCAGGTCCACTGTCATCCATTCCCTAGGGACCACTTCCATGGCCAGCAAACAGTTCAATATGTTTGCAAGTGGCCCTGCTATCACCTCCGCTGTCTCCTTAAGTGTACTCATGTGTAAGCCATCAGGTGTCCTAGATTTATCTTCGTTAAACCCTTTTTTCCTTTCCAGCACCCTTGTCCCCATTTCTTTGCCCATGTTCCTTGAGCACTTGCCTGCCTCTCTTGCCCTCTCTTCCCCCTCTCCCCACTTCTGGCAGTGGCCCATCATTCTTCCCACAGTAGTAAATATTATTTCTGCTTTCCCTTTGTCCCTCTCTTCCCGTCCTCACTCTCTCCTCAGTCTCACCGCACCTCCTTTACCCTTACATCTGTCCCGGATGTACCTGAACTATGCCTTTTTCTTGCTTCACTTCCATTACAAGGGCAGTTCTGTCTCCATTTTTGCCTCCCTTACCTTCCTGCTGGCTACCTTTATTACCTCCAGGAACCTCTCCTTATCTTCCTTCCGGTGGCTTCATTTATACTTGAAGAATGCTCCCCTTTTTCCTCTTACTGAATATTGTGAGTGGTCAGCTAGCACACCTGGGGATCCAGATGGAAGCAAGTAGTCCGCAAAACAACTCAAGATAAAAGAATGTTCCAACCGAGGCTAGCTAACCAGGCCAGTGTAGAGTAGGCAGTGGGAAGGGGGGGTAAGCTGGGAGCGACGCCAGAGCAAAGCAGCAGATACTGTTGTACAGTATGTAACATCCCACTTTAAAAGGTTTGTTTTTTATTTGTGCCAAGGTAGGCCAGCCACCCACAGGTAAGACCTGGCAGCAGCATGCCTTGTGCAATGCTAACACAGTAGGCCATGCCCAGATTAGAGTTGACAGATTTACAAAGTGATGGAATATGAAAGGAGAAATTGAGTGGGGAGTACAGTGTGATCCCCATATATTTGAAATTGCTGACTTCTTTCAGTAGTGTACCATCACTACTGGGCAGAGTGAGATGAAGGCAGGGAGCATATTAGTTCACTATGGGCAATTCACCACACAACAGTTTGCTTCCTCTCTCCCAATGAAATGGAATACTGTCTGCAGCACAATTTTATTTATATGTTTTGAACTCCCTAAATTAACAACTTACCTTACACTGGGAAACATTCGCTTTCCTGTAACAGTTCTCAAGATCTGAAGGGAGTGACCTGCCATGAGGTGAATTGCCTGAAACCGATTGTCATGTACCTGATGAGGGATGCTTGACTAAAGCTAAGACCAGGAACCAAACAGCATTGCCTTCATCTTTCTACATTTTAAAAGTACTGTAGTTAGTTGTAGGTCACTCATGACCAGATGCAGGCAAAGCAATTTATGATGGTCAACTATCTCTCGCCTAACAACAGTGCAACCAGGGAAAACAATAAACAGCTGCAAGAAGAAGAAGTTACAGTAGATAGAAGGAAACCCTATTTTTCTCAGACAGTGGTAAGAAACTGGAACTCACTTGCAAGTCATGTGGATAACACAGTAACAGAAATCTTTTGAGAGGTTTGGATGTGCATTTATGAGGAAAAAAACATAATAAAGTACTGCCACTAAGAATTAGGGGGCATTCTCAATAGACATTTATCCTTCTTCTGTCCTCATTTTTCATATGTCCATGTAATGTTCTTCTTGTTACATCACAGTCATTTCCATGGCACCAGATTATGATGTCACAGCAGGGAACTATGACCAAAGTAGTTGATCAGGGAGGGGCTGTGGACATGGCCTACCTAGACTTTAGCAAGGCATTTGACACAGTCCCACACAAAAGATTAATATACAAGTTAGCCAGCCTGGGAGTGGGTCCCAAGATGACAGCCTGGGTAAAGAATTGGCTGGAGAATAGGACACAGAGAGTAATAGTAAATGGAGTCCACTCTGAAAAAAGGGGGGTTACTAGTGGGGTACCGCAGGGTTCAGTATTAGGATCTGTCCTCTTCAATGTCTTATGTTTACATTGCAGAGGGACTGAAGGAAAGTATGTCTCTTTGCAGATGACACAAAGATCTGCAACAGAGTTGATGCACAAGGTGGGGTGGAAAGGATGAGAAGGGACTTGGCAAGGTTAGAGGAATGGTCAAATGTATGGCAGCTTAGATTCAATGCTAAGAAGTGCAAGGTAATGCACCTGGGAAACAAAAACCAAGGGGAAGAGTACACCATGAGGGGTGAGATACTAACAACAACAAAAATGGAAAGGGACCTGGGGGTAGTCATATCAGATGACCTAAAGGTGGGCAAGCAATGTAAGAGGGCAGCAAGGAGGGCAGGGGGGATACTGGGATGCATAGGGAGAGGCATCACCAGTAGAAAACAGGAAGTTATTATCCTCTGTACAGACAGCTGGTGAGACCACATCTGAGTACTGCGTGCAGTTCTGGAGACCCAATCTCCGCAAAGACATAGACAGGATGGAAGCTGTCCAGAGGAGGGCAACTAAAATGGTGCAGGGTCTGCACCGGAAGACATATGAAGAGAGACTTAAGGAGCTTAATATGTACAGCCTCGAGGAAAGGAGGGAGAGGGGGGACATGATAGAAACTTTCAAGTACCTCAAGGGAATCAACAAAGTCCAAGAGGGTAGCATCTTTCAAAAAAAGAGGTGTGCAAGAACAAGGGGGCACAATTTGAAGATAGAAGGGGGCGGCCTAGAGGTAATTTAAGGAAGTATTTTTTTCACAGAAAGGGTTGTGGATGTATGGAACAGCCTTCCAGAGGAGGTTGTGGAGTCAAAAACAGTGGTGGAATTCAAGCATGCATGGGACAGTCATAAGGCAATTCTAGGGAGTGGGGGTAGGAAGAAGTAGGCTGCTGGTTAACTAGGATCTGCAGCTTATCCATCAGGTAGGGAAATGGGCAGACTGGGTGGGCCAAACGGTCCTTATCTGCCGTCAAATTCTATGTTTCTATGTAAAGTGGGGGTGAGCTGCTGGGACAGAGGAACTCAAAGGGACTATAGATCCTGTGTTCATGCGCATTTCCTTAGTAAAAAATAAAGGGGAGGAGAAATCTAAAGAATATATGAAATACAAGTGGAACTGTATCTAAATTTATTTATTTATTGGCTTTTAGTAACCGGGTAAGTGCATTAGGCAAAAATCCTGCCTGTTTTCTAGCACAACCCGGGAGGGTACAATTTTAAAACAGTGAACACATCACAAAATAGGTACATACAGTTTTCAGTTACAGGCTTGCAAAATACAGGGTGAATACAATCGTACAGGAAATCACAGAGTAGTAATTTAAACAAGGAATTAACAGAGATGACCCCCAGGGAGGGCATCATGTTACAAAAATTATGCTTAGAGACAGGAAACAGTAACAGGAAAGTAGAGAGAAACCTGGCTAGAGCAGGGTATAGATAAGCAGGACGCAGGGTTCAGGGAAGAATTAAGTACAGACACAGGAATCAAGTGCATGAAGGTGGGAAAAAGGTGCAGATTTGAAGGCTGAGTGAGATGTGGAGCCCTGTAAGTTGGCAGGTAGGGAGTTCCAGAATTTAGGGGCGAAACAGGCAAAAGCAAGCTGCCCTATTTTAGTTGAGCAGAGAGGAATGGAGAGCAGGGGCAAATTAGAGGACCTCAGTGTTCAGGAATGGGTCATGGGGGTGAGCATGGCTGCAATACTGTCAGGGCAGGGGGCCCTATTCATGGAGTTGATAAAACACCCCAGAGAGAAAGAGTGCTGCGATTTGGAGGACAGCCAATGCAGAGTGGAGTATAGGAGACAATGGTGGGTAAGGTGAGGGAAAGAGAGGGCGAATCTACAGATGTTATTATAAGAGGTATCCCACTTATGAAGGATACCTGCACTGGCATGCGAGAGAGAGTGAGGAAAGCATATAGGAGCCTAGGAAGCAGTACACCATATGCCACAGAGATTCTGGCAGCAGGGATAAGGGAGTGACGCACATGGTAGGCGGCACCTAACTTGGCATTAACAGACCTGCATACCTCATTTATATGTGCAGAGAAATCAAGTACAGGATCAAGGGTCACTCCAAGATATTTGAAGGCATCAGTGGGTGTGACTACCACCCCCTCATTGCTAATCACACGAAGCTTAGTTGACTCTGCACAAACTTTCATGGCAGATCCAAAAAGCATGGCCTCGGTCTTAGGCAAGTTGAGAAAGAGTGAGTTGGAGGAGAGCTAGTGTTGGATCTGTTTGAACGCAGAGGAGAAGTGAGTGTTAATTTACAGGACTGAGCGTGAGGTGGGGTAGAGCACCAGGTCATCAGCATACATGATAGAGTGACAGTGTGGAAGAGAGGAGGGAGTGTCATTGGTAAAGATGGAGAAGAGTAAAGGTCCTAGGATGGAACCTTGGGGATGCCACAGGAGATAGGAGCAGGGGAGAGAGAGAGAACTTTGCCAAAGGAGGTGGATTGGGATTGGTTGGAGAGGTAGCTGCTGATCCAGGAGAGGGTAGATACAGTGGACCCTAGTAAATGGAGTTTGTTCAGGAGCAGTGGATGATTAACCATGTCAAATGCCTTGGTTAGGTCTATAAAGACAGCACCGGTGAGAAGACCTCTGTCCATGTTGGACTTAATCTTACTGGTGAGAAGTGTAAGGGCGGTGGTGGTGCTATGTCCAGCCCTGAAGTGGGGGTAGGAGGAAGTAGGCTGTTGGTTAACTAGGATCTGCAGCTTATTCGTTAGGTAGGAAAATGGGCAGACTAGGTGGGCCAAGCGGTCCTTATCTGCTGTCAAATTCTATGCTTCTATGATTTCTATGAAGCCATGTTGAGTAGGCGATTGAATATTAAAATTCAGTAGATATGTAGAGATCTGGCAATGGATAAGTTTCTCTAAGATCTTACTGAGGGTAGGTAGTAAGGCTATGGGCTGATAACAAGCTAGGACTTTGGGGTCACCTTTCTTGAATACAGGGATGACCTTAACAGCTTTCCAAACTGTAGGCACCATAGAGGCGCAAATAGACAGATTAAACAACCTAGTGATTGGGGTGGCGAGGAGGTGATCGCCAAGTCTAATAATCATTGGTTCAATACCATCAGACCCAGGGCTACCTCAAGGGGGGATGGACAGAAGTAATCTGAGAACATCCAGCCATGCAATATTAGAGAGAATAAGCAGCGGAGGAGCTGAAGAGGGGGGGATGGGGTTACAGGATGCCGGGGGGGGGTTAAAAGCCTCAGTAAAAAGGGAGTTAAAAGCATTGGCTATAGTATGGGGATTATTGCACAGTGTATCGTTAATTAGCATAACCTTAGGAGCCAGAGGCCTAGTGTTCCATATTATCTCATTGATCTGACTCAAGTACTTCTTGGGGTCTGAGGCTGAGGACTGGAGGAGTTTCCAGTAGTAGTTACTCTTGGCAGCTTAGATCTCTTTCTTGCAGGCGTTGCGTAGTGAACGATAGGCATTGAAGTCTGTTTGCACAGATGAGGATTTCCATTTTATCCAAAGTTTATCTCATTCCTTGATTAGTTTCAGGAGAGGCGGCTTCAACCACTTGGTCACCTACTCTCTAACCCTCCACGCTGAGACAGGGATATGTTTAGTCTGTAAGGCTAGCAGAGCGGTGTTGAAGTGGTCAGTAGCCCGGTTAATGTCTGTTGTTCAAAATGGGGGGGACCAGTCAACTTGTTTTAAGTAAAGTAGGAAAGCCGCAGGATCAAGGTTAGAAAAGCTGGAAATGGACAGTACTTTCAGTGGTGGAGAGGCAACAGAAGCATCCCTAACACAAAAGACAGGGCAGTGGTTGCTAATAGTGTCAGGCAGAACCCCGGTAGAGGAGTAGCAATTCTTGCGGTTGGTAAGGATCCAGTCAATCATTGAGCGACAGAGGTTATTCTGAGTTATCCAAGTGTGGGAAGAGATGAGTTGCTCAAGGTTAGCCATGCTGATTGTCGAATCAAGTGATGAGGAGTTTGAACCCAGCCAGTCCAGGTTAAAATCACCCAAACATATCACCTCGTTGTTCTTAATTAGGGGGCAGGAATCATACCAGTTAGCTCCTCGAGACCAAGTTTACTATTTCGGGTAGATAAACACACCCCAAGTAGGTGCAACTTCTTGGCACCCCCCAATAATAAGAGAGAGTGCAGTACCTCACAATTATTCAGGCAGGGGGTTGGCAGCAGGGTGACGTTAAGGTGAGACTTGTAGTGCAGTGCCAGGCCTCCCCCCATTTTTAGAGGAGGCACGGTCAGCACAGTACATATTATAGCTGGGCAAGGCACAGCTTTGATCCAGAACATCATGTTTTAACCATGCTTTGGATAGTACAAGGATGTCTGGGTTATTTGCCAGAATCCAAGCCCCCAGCTCCGGGAGATTTACTAGCAAACTACGGATGTTCAGCTGCACGATGGACAGGCCGTAAGCCTGAGGAAGGAGATGAGAGGCGATTGGGATAAGTACATTAGGGGAGGTTGAGGGGCCAGGGTTAGATTCAATGTCTCCAGCTAGAGTAAGAGTTAGGGTTATGACCCACAGAAGAGCAGTGGTTGTAGCACAAGTGACAGTGGCAGGGGAGATAAGTCTCCTGTACACCAAGTGCCTTAGTGGAGACCTGAGGAGTTTATAGCTTAGGTAAACTATAGGACGAGGTGAGAGAAAACCTTCAGCAATCATGTTCGAGTAGATAAAATTACAAGGGGATGCCACTGGTGGGGGAGGGGTGCCAGCCATTAGGGATAAGGAACTAAGGGTCAATACTGCAGAAAACTGGCACAAGGAGATACAAGGATGACCCAGGCTCCATGGTGGAATGAATACCCAGGAGAAACTGAGCTGAAAAAGTGGGGGGACAGCCACAAAGGGAGAACTGGGGGGGTGATCTGGATAGGGAACAGCGGAAGTAGAAGGGGGAATTCAATGCCAGACAGAGAGTGCAAGTAGATTCAGAATTCAGCAAAGGAGAAATGAAAGCAAGTCAGGATAGATAGGATTCGACACCTTGTGGTGATAAGCTATAAACTGCAGGTGGGATTCTAGACAGATAGAGAGAAAAATGCATTTTCCTGCACAAATACCACATGGAAGTCTGGCCCTATATAAGCAAGCACAGCTAAGGGTGGGAGAGTATTGGGGGCAGGCGGGGAGCAGCCACGTAGCGGCTGCGGGGTGCGAATACCCACAGCAGATGCAGCTGACAGCGCGGTCACCTGGAGCAGGGGAAAAGCAGGTGTCGTCTGACCAGCCCTAAGGTTGAGGATCGTCCAGAGCACTTACTACACTTTAAATAAATTGTTTATTTAATTTAGCTCAGTCGCTACCAAAAATCCTACTGCAGCCCCGAAGGAAACAATCAAGCCCTCTGTGTGACTGAGCACTGGATTCACTTGCAGGTACAGGTAGTAAATTAGGTGAGTAGCCTGCACAATTTATCTCGGTGAGAATTCCAAATTAATTCAACAGCCTCGAGGGGTAAGGTCCTACCTTCAGCCCACAGGGAGACAGTGCTGCTGTGTTTTAAAAGCACCAACCACAGAGAAGCAGAAGCAGAAGCAGCTTCAGGCTTACAGTAAAGTGGTATTTTTAAATAGTACAAGCTAATGTAAAGTACGGATCCCGTGATAAAGGCTACTTTAAAAAGGTTTTTTTCCAAAGTGTTACCTAAGGTGTCGGCAGCTCTTAACTTTACCACTTGATTGTGATGTATCAGGTTGTCAGTAACTGAATTTATAGCAGAAGGACCAAAGCAGAAGTCTCCTAGTCTCTGAAGCAACAAAATGTGGTCTAGCAGATCAAAAGCCTTTGTCAGGTCCACATACGGTGTATTGCACTGGTGAAGAGACCTGACTCCATTCCAAGGAATCGGTCATGTGCAAACCTGACCAAGGATGTTTGTTTATTATTTATTTAAAATTGCTACAGCGAATAGGCCAGGGTCATTGAGTCATGAATAATTTGCTTATAAGTACATCCTGATTGTACACAAAAAAAAAAACACAGCTAAATCTACAGTGCAGTGCAAGTATTCAACCATTGTATTCAGCTGTTGTTGTACTATGGTGCTTTCTGAAACTGTGCTAATGTGGTATAACACGTTGATCACTGTCAATGAATTCAATTAATTGTTTGTACACCAGTGTTTCTTGTACTTTGGATAGGCATGATGATAGTAAGGAAAATGGCCTGTAATTCTCAGTCAAGGTTGTAGACTCACCCTTGTGCAAGGGTGCAACATGTGCCATTTTCCACAAGCACAGTACCTGGAGAAAAAAAAGTGAGAGCCTGAACATTTTGGTTAGAGGGGCAGCTATTTCTGGGGATGTCAGTTTTAACAGCTTTGGATCCAGCGCATCAATACCTGCTGCCCAGTCTGAGATAATGCCCGTTAACACTGTAACCACCTTCTTTCACCTTAAGCATCTCCAGATAAAAGTTGGGAACTTACCAGCCCAGTGGTGTGGAGGTCTGAGGCACTGGGCACCTCACCTCCTACCTTGTCAGTGACCCATGATTGAAAATGGACATGGGTCACTTGGGGACCAGCCAGGGAGGGAAGATTGAGTATCACAAGGACTGCTCTCCTCCCTCTGTGTGAGGGAACAGGATGTCTGGCTCAACAGTTCACACCTAATGTTTTTAAGTGGCAGTGTAGTGCAGCATCAGGGAAGGTGACCCACCCACCAACACTGGGGGCCACATCCATGGTGGCAGTGTGGACAATGTGTCATTCCACTTGATGCAGACCCAGGAGAGAAAACCAAGGTAGAAAATCCCTGACTTGGAAGGATGGCCACGGGTCCTCTTTCAAGCTCCACATGGGTGACTGGTTTCTCCCAATGCCCCCTGTCTGAGGACAACAGGGCAGCAGCAGCAGAGACTGGTCCTGGATGGGGCCAGATTGGTAGTGAAAGGAGATAAACTACTAATAAAAAAAAGTGAGAAACTTTTTGGGGAGGAATTTCACATGAGAGAGTAATAGGAGAGTTTCTACAATTGCTTCTGTATTTATGTAAGTCTGTAAAAGTCAAGTATAAAGCATTTATAATTGTTTGGGGTGTTTATTAGTTCAATATGATTTAGCAATTCATTAAGTCATACACACAGCCAGAGGGGGAAAAACAAACTGTTATTAGCTGCACATGGGAGCTACAAAATGCGCTTTAGAACATAGGTATTTTGCAGACATTAAAGCAAAATAAATAAAATGACAATGAGGGCTGATACAGCTCACAATTAGACGTGTGTGGGTGTGTATGTATATGTTTATTAGTATCAAGTGACTTGTGATGTTTAGAGGTATTTGTATTGCGTAATGACTGTATCCAGATGGTCTATATTAATATCAGCTGCATATGGTTGTGAAATATTAAAAGGCCTGTTAATTTACAGGTATGCCAAATAACGGAGTAATGTGTCCTAAGGATTTTTCAAATTAAGAGTGAGTTACTGTCACAAGGTGGTCGAATACATTTGGCTAATGTATCAGCGTACTTAACAAGCAGCTCCAGGAAAAAAAACAGAGTCAGACAAGTCTGCTTACCTTTCAGTGGTATTTACTGCAAAACGGACAGGTGCCCGTTTCCAAGGGCTAAATAATGAAGTCAACTTCAAATGTGAAGATGGACTACACTGTCCTAATGAAATATTTAGAGTAGCCAAAATAAATTTCTCATAATTCACCTTAGCAGATGTAGTAAAACAGGCCCAGAAACAAACAGATGCAAATGCTGGACATGTCTGCGCTGACTAATGTTTCGTAGTAACAAGGACTCCTCCCTCAGAGTAAGCATGCATGTGCACATTGATTGCTTAAATACCCTGCATCAGATACCATTGCAGATGAGGTTCTCAACATTTTATAAGTCTAAATAATATTCCTGAACCTAGCAAGACTCCTGATTGGCTACTGGATCTGTCATTAGCATCATGGAAATGACCGACCCAACTGCCTGCGGACGTTATGCTGCACGCACGGCTTGCGCCACTACGCTCAGGAAGTAAACAAAACTGTAAAAATGAAAGTTGTTGTTGCAATTTGACTTCTAATCTCAATAACAACCTCAAAGCCAGTTATTTCCTTGGATAAACAACCAGTGCGAAGGAGTGGCCCTTGGCTGTGCCTTTGGAACCCATCCTCCAACCTGTTGTTAATCCCTCAAAAATTACCATCTTCTCGATCATTATTGCTTATCTTAAGCCTGGGAGACCAACCTGCTGATCTCAAAATTCAATATGTGATTACGAGGCAGCTGCACCAATGATGATGAATAGCATGAGTGAAAAAATGAAAATAAAAAGTGAATAGATGATAGTGAAAAAGCCACATAACCCAGGTTAAAAACAAAAGCATAGTTTAATCCAAGTTTTCTTCACAAAGTGCAGAACTGTATCATTGTAAATGAATTATAAAAGTGCAAATAATAAATAGATTATTTTCCAGTCAATTTCAAAATATGTTACATCCATCATTTGATGGTAGTACTTATAGGCATAATGAAAAGCATCCATAGTATCAACAGTGGAACACATCTGTTGAAAAATGTAAGTTGTTAACTGGCACCACAGGAAGATTGCTAATGTCATCTATAGGGGTTTGCAAGAGTAACAATAGCTACACAATACCCTGTATAAGCTAATGGTAAATATATTCTAATACTAATAACAAATATTTATCCCCTGAATTTGGTAGTAGGTGTTCATAAATTGAGTAAAAACATCCATTGTGCAAACAGTGGAAAACAATTATAAAAAATTCCTATTATCATTATTCATTTAGAGAAATGAGGGGTCTTTAAAGGAGCACAAGAATATTGACTCACTGATAATATCTAAAAGTCTTTACTCAATACTACAAAATACTGACAAAGGCTAGTGCTGGAATTAGTGTAGTATGAATGAGGTATATTTGAACTTCTCTCGCAAACTAAGGGTGGGATGTTCAAATGGGTTGCGCATGGCACAATATAGTTGCACCATGCGGAACCCACTGATGTGCCCTGCACGATATTCAATGGGAGAATATGTGCAGTAACCCCATGCGCCGCCGCACCGGTATATATGCTGCAGGTAAGGGGCGGCCATGCATATTCTGCACATCCCAATATTCAGCCCAGGATGTGCTAAGAATATGCAGGTGCAATCCCTACATGCGCTGCACACAGTTAAGCCACAAAATAAAGGAGCAACAGCTGGCCACCCACAGGTGAGCTGTCGTAATGCAGGGCGCAACATGGCAGCTGCCAGCTGTGGTGGCCACCCGAGCACTGGCAGCACTGTCCGATGGCGTAGCACCCCCCACATGCCCGATCGTGGGCTGTTTTAAATAATAGAATCCCTGGTGGTCCAGTGGACCTATCTCCTCTCCCGATTGCGGGCTGTAATGATCACTAAACTCCCTGGTGGTCCAGTGGACCTATCTCTGTGCCCGATCGTGGGCATGCTATACTTTAAATGTCCCTGGTGGTCCAGCAGTACTCGTACCCCCCTCCCAACCCACCACTCATTCTCGCCACCTCACCCCCATCAGTGGTGGGCAGCAGCACCCCACCCACAAGTTGACCTGGCTGCCCGCCGACTGACAGCATACAGTATGGTAGTATAAGCATTGTTCCACGGTGTGGGCTAGTGGGCATGCAACCATACCATACTACACAGTCCCAGCATGTGAATGGATCCATTCACATATCGGGACTATGTAGTACAGTGTGGTCTTCATGCCCATTGGCCCACGCTATGGACCAATGGGCGTACAGCTGTACTGTATGCTGTCAGTTGTTGGGCGGCTTGCGGATGGGGTGCTGCCACCCACCACTGACCAGGGAGGGAGTGGGGTTGTGGGAATGAGTGGGCGGGTTGGGAGAGGGGTATGGATACCACTGGACCACCAGGGATATTTAAAGTATAGCATCCCTGCGATCGGGCACGGAGGTAGGTCCACTGGACCACCAGGGAGTTTCTCTATTATTACAGCCCCTGATCAGGCAAGGAGATAGGTCCACTGGACAACCAGGGAGTTCAACATATTGACAGTCCGCGATCGGGCTGAGGGATGGGGTCCACTGGACCACCAGGGAGTTCTACGCATATCACGGCCAGCGATTAGGCTGGGGTGCATTTCCGGTGAGGGGCAGGGGGTGTCGATCCCCGACAGCTGCTGCCTGGCAGGGCACCTGGCGCAAGTCACCAGGGATTGGCGCACCTGCATGCAAATGGGGCCATACTGACATGCAAATGGCCCCATTTGCACCTTGCATGCATTATGGCCCCATTTGCATGTCCACCGCTGAATATCACGGTTGATGTGCCTAGCACAATGGCACTTGTGCTAGCGCATCCCCCTGCTCCTCTCTGACCACTTGTGCCACTGCACCATGCACTATGCGGGTGGCCACGAAGCGATTTTCAACGGTGCTGAGCCATGGCGCAGCACCGTTGATTATCACCCTGTCAGTGCCCTGGCACATCCCAGTTGCGCCACAGCCTGGCACAGTCTGAATATCCCACCCTAAGTGTATAGTATAAGCAGTTATGTACAACTATACCTGAACTTTTATTTATGCCAATTTTAGGACCGCTACCCAAGAATAAGCATCAATCTTTGACCTTTTAAAAAGATGTATAAATTACACTCTTAACGGTTTGCAGTGTGTGATAACACATCTACTAGTGAGCATAAAGACCAACAGAACATACTTGTGGCTTACCACTGGTGAGTTACTGGCTGTATCCTCACATGTGTAGATAAATGCGATCTCATACTGCAACCCATTACATATCTGGTAGACAGACAGGCAGATTCAGTTAGTTAGCTAGTGGGTTAGTTAGTTACTAGTTAGTGAGTTATTTAGTTAAGAGATAGTTAGTTAGTTAGTTAGTTAGTTAGTTAGTTAGTTAGTTAGTTAGCCTGTTTTTGCTAACCAGATAAGTACACTGGGCAAACAAAGTGCCTATTTTCAGAAATGAGCCAGGAGGTACACAGCAAACCAACAGGTAAGCAATTACACTACAGAGCTATTGACATAATCATTACAAATCCAATAAATACTGCATTTAACAGCAATAGATAGATGGAAAGAACAGTTACATAAGAACTTACCTTAACAGTAGATCTTTGAGGGGGATCTCAGTCATCTGGTCACACATATGGAACTTCACTGTCAGTGAAGCAGGAGCCACACAGAAGTTTCAGCAGTACCACTGGGGCCATCCATGCCGATGTTGTCTGCTGACATTACCACCCCTATAAAGGCATGAGTGTCCCTGCTCCCTCCTCAGTTCTTTCCCCAGAGACTAATGGAGCCAAACTCTTGCCATGGAGGAACCGAGGAGAGAGGGAGAGGTACCCAGGCCTAAATAAAAGGCTGGATGCACCAGTTAGCCAGTTCTAAGAAAGAGTCCCATAAAAGCGGGATGGTGGGAGGGTAGGCACACCTGACGACTGAGATCCCCTCTAAGATCTACTGTTATGGTAAGTTCTTAACATAACTGCTCTGTCTTCATCAGGGGTATCTCAGTCATCAGGTCACACATATGGAACAAGTCCCAAGCAGTTACAGATGCACTAAGACAGCCTGGGAGGAAGGCCATCCTAAAACTTAGGATAGGAGACCCTGCAGAACAGCTCTGCCAAAGCCTGCACGGGTTCTAGAAGCAATATCCAGACTGTAGTGCTCAGTGAAAGTATGGGCAGCACTCCAGATGGCAGCAACACAAATATCAGTGACTGAGATCTCTTTGAAACAGGCCACAGAGGTAGCCATGCCCCTTGTGGAATGGGCTTTCACCATCACTGGCAACTCTTTGCCATGCTTGCTGTAGTAGAACACAATACAATGTGCCAACCATTTGGACAAACATTGTTTAGAAACCTGAGGGCCCTCTATACCTGGGGTGAAAAACCAAAAAGCTGTTTTTACTTTCTGCATTCCTTAGTTCGAAGCATAAAATACCTCAAAATCCTGCGCACGTCTAACATATGGAGCAGTGCTTCCTCTGGATTGGCACACTCAAGAAAATAAACAGGCAGGTGGATAGACTGATTCAGGGTAAATTCAGACAACACCTTAGGGAGACACTTAGGATTCATTCACAGGGACACTCTGTCTTTGTGAAAAATCAAATAAGGCTCCTCACAACAGAGGACCTGAAGCTCAGAAATCCTTCAAACAGAAGTAACAGCAACCAAAAATAATGTTTTCCAAGCGTAGCTCACAAGTTGCAGCTAGCTTAAAAGGAGAGAGGATCAACTTCTCCAAAACAAAATTGAAATTCCAAGCTGGGACAGGGGGAATGGATTGGAGGTTTCAGATGCAGGATGCCACTAAGAAAAGTACAGGAAACATCCAATTGAGCCATAGTGCGGCCGCTCAAGGGCTCATGAAAGGCCGAGATAGCCAAAAGGTGCACCTTGAGAGAGGGGTACAGGGACCTGAGTCTGACAGAGATGTCAAGTAATTCAGGATCTGGTTCACTGGACAAGTGAAAGGATCCAGATGATAATTGGCAGCCCAGATGGCAAACCTCTTCCACTTCATGGCATATGTGGCTCAAGAGGAGGGAATCCGAGCTGACATGAGGACACCTGCTACCCTCTGGGACACCCCAAACCAGGCGATGGCTATGTCCTCAGGAGCCAGGCATGCAGACAAAGGGACTTAAGGTTGGGATGGATCAGGTGCCCCTAAACCTGGATCAACAGATCCTTGCAGAGAGGTAGAGAGACAGGAGGTTCCTCTGCTAACTGTTGCAGTAATGGAAACCACATCTGCCATGTTCAGAATGGGGCGACCAGAATCATGCTGGCCCTCTCCATCTGCAGCTTGATTAGCACCCAATGAATCAGGAAATAGAGGGAAGGTGTAAAGGAACTGCCTGCTCCAGGAGAGGGACAATGCGTCTCACTAGAAAACTCCATGACTCTGATCTACCAAGCAGAAACTGGGCAGTTTTGTGTTGAGTGAGGGTGCAAAAGGTCTTCCCCATCTAGTGAACAGATATTCTGTAAAGGATGAGAGAAGTTCCCACTCATGCATTCTGGACTGCATCCTGCTGAGACTGTCGGCTAGGGTATTTAGCACACCTGGGACATGGACTGCCGAGAAAACTAGACTTTGGTCTAGCACTCAGTACCACAATCTCATGGCCTCTCTGCATAGGAGATATAAATGTGTTCCCCCTGCTTGTTGATATAGTAGACCACATCAAGATTGTGAGACTGGATCAACAGCTGACCTGGAAGGAGAAGGTTCTGAAAGGCCTGCATGGCATACAGGACCACCCACATCTCCAGAACATTGATAAGCAGGGACAGCTCGATCTGGGACCATGTCCCTTGCATCTGAAAGAGACACAGATGTGCTCCCTAGTTCAAGCTCGAAGCATATGTGGTGAGGATTTGCTGGGGGGGAGGAGATCTGGAATGGCAATCCCTTGTAACAGGTTCTGTGGATCTATCCACCACTGGAGCACCTTGCAGATTGGGGAGGAGACCAGCACTGCCTGATCTAATTTTCCATACATTAATCCCATTGCACCCTATGTGTCCACTGGAGGGCTGGCATGTGCAGTCTGGCCAAAGAGACCACTGGAATGGCTGTGGCCATCAACCCCCAAAGCCTCAAGTATATCTTTGCAGGGATATGACCTCCTGAGCTTGGGCAATAAGACATACCACCCTGTTGAGAGGCAGGAAGGCTTTGCCCTGCACCGAGTCCAGAACCGCCCCTACATATTGTAGCCTTTGGGACAGGATCAGGACTGACCTGGGCAAGTTGACAGTGATGTCCAGGGAGATAAACAACTGAAGGGTTCTTTCCAGAGTCCAAAGGAGCTGTTCCCTGGATGGGGCCTTTAGCAGCCAGTCATCCAGATAGGGGAAAACATACAGTCCCTCTCTTCTAATAGCCATAGCTACTGCTGGTAATCACTTGGTAAGGACCCGCAGCACAGAGAGTAAGCCAAAGGGCATACTTTGAATTGGTAGTGCTCACCCTGAAAAATAAATCGGAGAAATCTCCTATGTGGTGGGAACACCAAGATATGCAGGTAAGCATCCTGCATGTTCAGGGAGCACAGCCAGTCACCATGCTTGTGCAGAGGCATCAGGTCTGGCAAGGTTACTATGCAGAATTTTTTGTACAGGACATACAGATTGAGGTCCTTGAGATCTAACATGGACCTCAGATCCCCAGTTCTTTTGGGGACCAGAAAGAACCGGGAATAAAATCCTCTGTTTCTTTGGTGCCTGTGCACTGGCTTGATAGCTTTTTTGCACAGAAAAAACTATACCTCCTCCAGGAGAATGGACAGATGGGCTGGGGGGTAGGTGAAGGATACTGGAGGAGTCTCTGGGGGAAGCTCTGAGTTCCGAAGTGTGACCCCTCTCTATGATCTGAAGAATCCAGGAATCTGAAGTGATGGTTCTCCATTGATTGAGATGGAGAGAGAACTGACCTCCAACCACCACCTCTTGGTCGGGGACCGAAAGAGGGGGGTCCAGCAAGGAGTGAAGTGGAGGTGGATCCAGCTGCTAGGACTGATCCGTCACCCCAAGGTGCTTTGCTGCAGCGCCAGAGGAGAAGGGGGTAGGCAAGGTGGAGGAGAACTTTCTCTTGCCCTGAGGACAGGAGGCTGCTCCGTATTTGTGAGACACCTTGTGAAAGGAAGGGCATTGTCTGCTCTTAAGCAGGGTATGGTTGAGCATGTGCACAGACTTGATAGCCCCGCCAGATGCCTGTAGCTCATTGTAATGTCTGGAACATTGCCTGAATAGCTTGGAGCCATTAAAAGGGGCGTTAAGTACCTTTTGCTGGACATCAGCCGGAAAGCCCAGTACCCTCAGCCAGGAGTGCCTATGAAGGCAAATGTCTGTGGCAACTGCCCTGGCACCTCTATCAGAAATATCATAGAGGGCCCTAAGGAGGTACTTGCTAATATCCTTTGTACTCTGCAATCATTTGAGAATGTTCTATTTCTGGGAGCAATCAGGAAGGGCCAGAGCTGCAGCCTTGCCCTTCTTCCAAATAGTATTCTGGTACTTAACCATGTGAGAGAGGTAGTTGGTAATCCTTAGCCCTAAGGTGGTGAAAGCATGAACCCTCTTGCCCCAGAGGTCAATCCTTCAGGATTCTCTGTCGGGCGGAAGGAAATTGAGGTGCTTGGGCACCTTGGACCTGTCATGGGCTGCCTTTATCACCACAGAATCAGTTTCTGGTTGGGCAGCATAGTGTGGAAGGCCCTGGGAGAAACAATGCAACTTATCCACCCTGCAGGGCATGGAAGGCACTATGTCAGGCCTGTGCCAGGTGGCAGAAGTGGCATTCCTCAGGGCTGGAAGGATAGGAGGAGTGACCTTAGGAGGAGATTCTGAATTTTTCAGAAAGTCCACCAGGTCTCTTCTGGTGTCATACTCCTCTTCTTTATGAAAACCCATGGCTGAGGACAGCTGCTTCATAACATTAAAGAAAGTAGGGTCCTCTGAAGGAGACCTGGGAGTATGTTTGATGGAGTCCTCACTCACAGAAGAGGCAGTGGACCTGTCAGAGGAAAGAGGGTCTTCCTCTTCCTCAAATAAGATGAGATCAGGACGGCACTCCTCCTTGATGTCAACCTGCTCCAGCAGTCTGATGGACAAAGGACTCATGATGGGGCCATCGAAGTCGCAAGCGATCCAAGCCTTTATTCACCCAGCTGATGGAACAAGACTGAGGTGAATTTGGTCAAAATATCATTGAGGCTGACAACAGTAGACTGCTGCATCGATGTCCGGGAGGGCGATGCCAAAGGGTGCAACAACCCATCCATTGGACCCTGAGAGCCTGAAGAGCCCAAAGCCTGAGGACCTGGAGAAGCTTCAGGCCTCAAAAGGAGGGCTGTCAATGATGAACCTGGTGTTGACTAAGTAGGAGCCGATGACCCGAGGGTTGACAACCAACTGCCCTGCGCAGCGGGTGGCGATGCTGTTGGTAGGGATCTGGTAGGAACAGAGACCTGGAAAATGGCAGGTGTCAGCACAGCTGCAGCTGATGGAGTACCCCCAGATGAAGAAGAAGAGGCCATCATGGAACAGGAATGCCTCCAAGGGGAGCGATCCCGATCTCTGTCTTTTTCATGACTTTTCCCTGAGGACTTGTCTTGGGCCTTAGAGACCTGGGAGCTCAATGAACCCACACGCAACTGGAAAGAAGGGACCCTGGAGGACCCCTGCCCAGAACTGGCTACCTGTTGCACCATTAGGAATTTTTTTGAAAGCCTTTTTCTGTTGCCTGAGGGTGGTTTGGTTAAACTTATGGCAGAGCTCACGGCCCAAGACGCTGTGGTCAGGCCCAAGACACAGACACAGAGAAAGTGTTCGTCTGTAGAGGCAATCTTCTTTCTGCAGCAGCAGTGACAGAAGAGAGAAGTAGAAAGATCAACTCTCGACATAAACAAGGTAGAGGAATCTCTTTGAAAAAAGATTCTAAAAAAAAAAATGAAATAAAGTCATAGGCAAAAATGGCATGAAACTGTGTTAAGAGTTTCAATGAAGACCCATGTGAATAGAGTTGACGGCAGGAAAGAACTGAGGAAGAAGCAGGGCCGCTCATGCCTTTATAGGGTTGAAGACATCGGCAGACAATGTCGGCATGGGCAGCCCCAGTGGTACTGCTGAAAATCTTCCGTGTGGATCCTGCTTCACTGATGGTGAAGTTCCTACAGTGTGCCCTGATAACTGAGATACCCCCGATGAAGTTCTTGTTTTTATAAAAGTTATTTAACTAAGGACAGCCAACATTACACCTGGGGCCTGATATTCAAAAGATTGCCCCGGAGCAAATCCAAGCTTGCCCCTGCAAACTAGGTTTTGTGTAGATGTGTAATATTGAAAAGCCCAGTTAGCCCGGGCAATCAGGGTTTGCCCCAACGCAATATTCGGGAGCGTGGAGGCACAACATAAATGAAGGTGTGTGGACCTGAATATTGGTGGAGTCCAATATTCAGAGTATGTGTGCTGTGCAAGGTCATTTTGCATGGTCCTCTTGCATGGCGTACATACTGACTATCCAAACCCTGACTTACTCCCACACAACCCTAGTGGTTGGTGGAGGAAGTGTGGTGACCTCCCCAACCCCCAACACAGTAGTCCCTGGCATCTAGTGATCTCCCCCCCCACCCATTGATCACCAGCTCAATATAAAATATAGACATTCCCTGGTGTATTGTGGCCCCCGCCTATCACTGGCCCAATGTAACACTGAAACTTTCCCTGGTGTCTAGTGGTCCCCCCCCCCTTCAACTGGCCTGATATAAAATACAGACTTTCCCTGGTGTCTAGTGTACCCTTCACTGATCACCAGCCCCATGTTAAAGTGCCCCATTCCCTGGTGTCCAGTGGTCCCTCCCCACCCGATCACACACCCAACACACAGACACCATTTCCCTGGTGTACAGTATGTTCCCGCCCCATCCCAATTCCCTGCATATTAAAGAGAAACCATTCATTGGTTGTCTAGCAGTCTCCCCTTCCTATCCCTGATCTTTCCCTGCATTAAACTGAATGCTCCACTGGTGGTCTAGTGGTCCCCCCTCACTATCCCTGATCCCTCCTTGCAATAAATGGAATGCTTCTCTGGTGGTCTAGCAGACCCCATTCCCTTTTCCTGATCTTTCCTTGCAATAAATTGAATGCGCCCCTGGTGGTGTAGCATACCCTCCTCCCTATCCTCTATCTGCTGTATAATACAAGATATATTTTCCCTGGTGTCTAGTTCACCCCCCACCCCACCTCACCATGCCAGCTAGTAGTGCCCCACCACCCTGCTCCCACAAATCCTTTCCCCAAGCTGGCGACTGGCACAGCCCTCTGCTCTCCACTATTGCCAGCCACCAACTGAGCTGTCAGTGAGCATGTACTGTAAAGTATGCGCTCAGTGACAGCTCAGTCGGTGGCCGGCTGTGGTGGAGGGTAAAGGGCCATGCCGGTTGCTAGCTCAGGGATGGGATAGTGGGGAGGGGTGGTGGGGCACTATCTGCTGTGGTGGGGGGTCCAAGGTGGATGCCAGGGAAACTATATAGTGTGTATTACAAGCAGATCAGGGATAGAGGGGGCCACAAGATCAAGGGATGTATTTGATTTATTGCAAGGAAAGAGGAGGGGGTCTGCTAGACCACCAGGGAAGCATTCCATTTATTACAAGGTGGGATTGGGGATAGGGAGGAGGGACTGCAAAACCACCAGGGAATGGTTTCTCTTTAACGTACGGGGCATCAGGATGGGAGCAGGGATACACTGTACTAGGGAAACAGTGTCTGTGTGTCAGGCACGTGATTGGATGGAAAGAGGGACCACTGGACATCAAGGAATACTACTGTAGCCATCAGGCATGGGTGCAGGTGGGAGGTGGGACCACTGGACACCATGGAATGGGGTACTTTAACATGAGGCCAGTGATCAGCAGCGGGGTACATAGACACCACAGAAAATCTATATTTTATATCAGGCTACCGATCAGTAGCAGGGGGGACCCACTAGACACCGGGGAAAATTTATATTTTATATCAGGCCAGCGATCGGCAGTGGGAACCATGAGACACCAAGGAAAGTCTATATTTTATATCAGGTCAGTGATTGGTGGGGAAGGGGGGACAACTAAACACCAGGGAAAGTTTTTAAATTTTACATTGGGCTGGTGATTGGAGGGCGCCAGTAGACACCAAAGAAAGTTTCACTTTTACATCAAGCCAGTGATCGGGGGGGGGGGGACACTAGCACCAGGAATAGTTCTCTGGGACCGGGCAAGTGGGGGGCAGGGCTGTGCTAAATCACTGGGCTACCCATGCAAATGAGCCCTTAATGGGCATGTAAATGGCCCTTTAGTGTCGTGCATGCCCAATGGGCTCATTTGCATGGGGTCCCTTTGAATATCAGAAATTTTGCATGGGTGCATGCCATTATGATGCCTTATTTTGAGAGCCATGTCTGCCCAGCACTAAGTGGCTTAGCACTGGGCCACAGTGGTCCTATATTCAGTTGGATAGCGCTGGTGCAGTATTCCACTGATTAGTGTTTTTGGACACCCAGGAAAGCACAAGGCACAAAGGCACCGTGCACATATTTGCACTCTGCCTTGCCCGTATTTGATTACTGGGCCGCTGCCATCTTGTTGTCAGTGGGAAACCCACTCCTATCAAGGTCTACAGCTAAGAGACCAGGTGGCTTGCTCAAGGCCACAATGTAAGTCAAACAAACATAAGAAAATAGTGCACAAAAATGAACTATGTCTTAACTACTGATTTATTTCATAACTGAGAGCATAATGATCCAACACTTCACTGCAGAACAACAAGTGTTTTGAGGGGGAGTGGTACAGTGTCAGAAGCCCTAGTTTAAAGCCCTAGTTGTGCAGGCGATAGCAGTGAACGTGTGCATCCGGCAATCTGTAAGTATTTTACAGTTGCAAGTGCAGGGAATTTGGCTTCAATCGGGTTCTGAATCTGCTTTTGCTCGCTGTAGTGGGGAAGGGGAGCTCTGTACTCTAGCGGTACTCCCTGTTCAGGCTTCTCTCACCAGATGTTTGTATATTGTGAAAGCTTTTATTTTTTGGGTTTACTGTATTAACCAATTTAGACTGGAGTTTCTCCTGCTGTTGTACCAGAAATTTGAACTGTGATTAGAACTGTGTAACATTCTCTGCTTACTCTGTTCCATTCTTCGTCTACCACTGTTTTTCTTTCTCTACTGCTGTAACCTGCCTACCTTTCACTCCAGCAAAACCTCCTCCCCTAATGACTGCTGTTCCATCCTTCCCTCACTCTTTCCCCTTCCCCCCTACCCCTTCTCTCCAGTTTCTGCTCCTGATTCAAATACCTCAATTATGTAAGCCTGTTTCCTTCCCTAGGTACCTCCTACTTTCTTTGTTACCTGGCTCACCCCTCCCTATTTATTTCTCCACAGTTCTGCATTCAGTCCTCTGGGCATCCTGCCCACGGAGCCGCATGGAGACCGCCCACTGCAACGAGGTACGGACCCTACTAAAATGCCGGCAGCCATCGCAATCTTCAAATTTTGCACCTTTTTTTCCAATGCTCCTACAACTTAATATTTCTTGCTCCAACTCCTGGATCAACTAACCTTAGCTTACTTAAGTAATATTGTTACACTGGGCCAAATAAAGTGGGCACTGTGACCCCGGGGGTTTAGTAAATCTTTATTACCTCATTTCTCCGTCAATTTCTCCTCGGGGCTGCTGGAAGACTTCCCAGTGCGTTAGTTGTGCAGGAGATAGCAGCGACCATGCGCATCAGGCAAACTGTAAGCATTTTACAGTTGCAGGCGCAGGGAATCTGGCTTCAATCGGGTTTTGAATCTGCTTTTGTTCACTGTAGTGCAGGAGGGGAGTTCTGTACTCTAACAGTACTCCCTGTTCAGGCTTCTCCCCGCCCACCCCCAAATACCCTCCCACGCGTAGGTGGTTTTACCTATATCGTCTCGGTTGACCCCGTAGTACTAGGGGGAGGTCTGATAAAAACAATCAGCCTTGTTCTCCACCTGCAGGCTATATTTTCTCTCCACTAGGTGTCTCTGCCAAACCGCTCCCTTCTCCTGCTCTGTAGCAAAACTGTTTTCTTCTAGGGATATGACTTGCACTAGCTGTGCCTCCACCATATTCTGGGGCACGTCACTTCTCTCACTTTTGCTGCTGCCCTTCTTTCTTGCTCATGCTCCTCTGACCCTCATCTTAGCCTCTTTGACCCCTCGCTGCTCCCTGCCCTTTTCACTCTTATTTGTACTCAAGCTTTTCCCCTTGGGAAGATGCCCAAACTAATGCTGCTATACATTCCCTGTGCTCTCCTTGCCCTTATAGCCCTTGACTCTCTATCCCTTTTCACTGGGACCTCTTCACTCCAGCCAGGGGGTCCCTCTGAGGACTTAATCTACTCTAACATACTGCTTGGGGTTGGCTCAGTATCTATTCCTCCTGGGCTTATTATTTACAAAGTGGCCGGTCTCCTTCTGCAATACCTGCTGGGTAGGAAACTTACCCCCACTTGAAGCATCATGCTTGCCTTTGTTCTTGCTATGATCTGGGTCATACTATTATCCCTTTCCCAGGCCAGGGATGTTGACCCTAACCCTGGCCCCACCTCCATTCCTTCTCAGTATCCGACCTGTTACTCCCATTGCCTACCTCAGTCCCAGGACCTGACATTGGCCAACCTTAATATCCGCAGTCTCACAGCTAACTTCACCAAGCTCGAATCCTGGGTGCTGGTCAATAACCCCGACATCCTTGCCTTTTCTGAAACGTGGCTAAAGTCCTCTACCTCTGATCAGAGCTGTGCTCTTCCAGGGTACAATTTGCTTCGGGTTGACCGCCCCTCTACCAAAAGGGATGGTGGGCTGGCACTTTACTACAAGTCCCACCTCAGTGTCTCCCCATGTCCCACCCCTCCTCTGAACTACTGTGAGATTCTTCATTCGGTCTTACTCCTAGGTGGGACTAAAAAACTGCACATCTTCTGCACATACATGCCACCAAGGACCAGTAAGCTCGGTTTGGATGAGCTCACTGTGATGATTCCTGCTGCTTCTAAGAAGAATGAGGTGATCTGCTTGGGTGACTTTAATCTTGACTGGCTTGGCCCACACTCCTCTCTCCTTACCTCTACCATCAGCAAGGCAAACCTCTTTCAACTTATTGCATCCCCCACTTAGTTCTCCCACAATGGCTTGAGCAGTACTCTCGTTGACTGGATTCTATCCAATTGGAAGGACTGTTACTCCTCGGCAGGAGTCCTACCGAACTCCATCAGTGATCACTGCCTGATCTTTTGTGTGAGGGGTACCAACCCTCCATCCAATCCACCTAAAGTTCTCTCCTTTGCGGAATTTTCCAAATTAGACCTAGGGAAATTCCTCTCTGATCTTCGACATGTGGACAGGTCTCCCCTTTTTATCACCACAGACATCAACTATGCCACTGACTATTTCAATACGACTCTCCTTACACTGCAGAATAGGCACATCCTGATCTCGACACGTCGCATCAGGGAGTAGGTAACTAAGTGGTTGAAGAAACCTCTCCTAAATTTACTCAAGAATCGGGACAAACTTTGGTCTAAATGGAAACTCTCTTCCCAACAATCCGACTATGATGCTTATCGTTCCTTGCGCATTACCTGTAATAAGGAGGTTCAGGCCACTAAGAGCAGCTACTATCATGATCTCCTCAAATCCTCTGCCTCATGCCCCCAAAAAATACTGGACCCAAATAAATGAGATCCTGGGAAACACAAAGTCCCAGATCCCCAATGATATGCTCATTGATAACACCCACTGCAATAACCAACACACCATCGCCACAGCCTTCAACTCCCTCTTCACCTTGGTCCCTAACACTTCCCCTCTCACTACTCCCAATATTGGCAGCTCCCAACCAACTGCTCCCCCTGAGGCTCCACCTGATTTGAAGATTGTCCCTGTCACACGCATTGAGGTCCTAAAGCAACTAAGATCTATTCCCACCCATGGCAGTAACGCACTGGATGGGTTACATCCCAGGATCCTTAGGCTAGCTACCCCTCTCCTGGCTACACCACTAACAAGGCTGTTTAACCTCTCCATTAGCACCTCTGTGGTTCTGGGGGCATGGAAATCCACTAGAACAATCCTGGTACTTAAGAAGGGAGATCCCAAACTACTGTCTAACTATCAGCCCATCTGTCTTTTGCCTGCTATCAGCAAGATTCTCGAGAAACTTATCCATGGGCAGATTTCGGCCCACTTACTCAAATTTAATCTTCAGTCCCCCATACAGCACGGTTTCAGGACTGGAGATAGTACCACCACTGCCTTTGCGCAGTTTACTAGCAAGGTCAAATCCAACATGGACAAAGGCTTGCTCACGGGTGCTGTGTTCATTGATCTCACCAAAGCCTTTTGACTTGGTGAATCATCCCCTGCTCTTGCATAAAATGGACACCCTTGGGGCCACAGGATCCACCCTCTATTGGTTCCACAGTTACCTGAGTGGCAGAGTGCAATGTTTCCTTTGGAAAGGCACTCTCTTCCCCTGCCTCAATCTCCTGTGGTGTCCCCCAAGGGTTCATCCTGGGGCCCTTGCTCTTCTCTATCTTCGTAAATGACATCCCCTCCTCCAGCCCCCACTGTCGATCTATTATGTATGCTGATGATCTGGTAATTTATGCAGCTTCTACATCCATCGTTGACCTTAATGCTCATCTGTCTTCGGTGTTCATTCATCTCCAATCTTGGTTTGACGCCAACTCCCTTACACTCAATTTACCAAAGATCCAGGCTATGCTCTTTGGGTCCTCCAGGAAAGTGCAAACTGCTTCACCCAAGCTCCGAATAGTTGGCCAGGATGGGACCACAGTCTCTACTACCAATTCCTTTAAACACCTGGGGGTGACTCTCGATCCTGTGCTTGACTTCTCCTCCTCCCATACTCACGAGGTATGCAAAGCTAGTGAACTGCAAGATTGGTGCTGCCTATCGTGTGCGTCACTCCTTAATCCCTGCTGCCAGGATCTCTGTAGCCAGGGGGGTCCTGCTTTCCAGGTTACTTTATGCTCTCCCAATCCTGTCCCATGCCAATGCTAGTATTCTACGATGGTGGGATACTGTGTACAACAACATTTGCAGATTTGCACTATCAGCCCCTCGCTTTGCTCGCCACTGCTCGCTCTACTCTGCCTTAAACTGGCTGTCCCCGGCTCTTGCCATTCTTACTCTCTAGAATGCTCCATTAACTCCTTGGCCAGTTACCAACCCGACCCCCTTGGGACTATGCTTACACCCATGCAACACTCCCACGCACTGCGATCCTCTGATGGTCAGCTACTCTCCATGCCAATCTGCTCCACCAAAATGGGTGAACAAACTTTTTCGTATTTTGCTCCTAAATATTGGAATTCCCTACCTCCCCCCCTTAAATGCTCCCAATCTCACTCCTCCTTTAAGACTGCACTTTTCTGTCACCTCATTGCACTTGATACGTGTGACTGTGGCTAACCTTGCTGTTCCTTCTCCTCTCGATTCTCTCTTCTTAACTACTGCTTCTCTCTATTGCTCCATGTGCTCCTTGGGTGTGCCTACATTGGACCCTCACATCCCTGCGTGGATATTATTGTTTGTTGTTTATATATTTTCTCTAATATCCCTGCGTGGATAATCATACTGTTTATGATAATGTTATTGTCTTGTACCTGTTACTCACTTATGTAGAAATGTCAGTATTTTTTGTACTATCCCGGGTCATGCCTGAAAATGGGTAGGTCTACTGCCTAGTGTACTTATCTGGTCATCAAAAGCAAATAAATAAATACAATAGTAGTAAAGTTAAACATACCTGACAGAAACAATATATTGAAAAATGTGTATGTACTGAACAGCAATAATTACAATATGTAAATGATATTCAAAATATAAGAAATTAAGTTGCTTTGAAGATACTGAACCCTGAAAAGTATAAACACATAATGCTAGGGCACTATGTTGTTGGCTGTGAAATAAATCAGCAGTTTAGCATAAACTGTTTTTGTATGCCATTTTCTTGCATTTGTTTGCTGCAGTGTATATTTTCAGTGGCACCAACTTCATGTGTCTGCATGTCGTTGCTGTATTTTTGTCACAAAATACATCAGTAAATGTGTTGGAATTCAAACTTGAAATCTTCTGTTTTGCTGTTCAGTGTCCTGACCAGCAGGATACACAGTCTTGGACACTGTCAGGAGCTAGCTAACAAGAAGGAATAGTATATCAGAAATGTCAGTAACCCATGAAGTGGCACATGAGGAAGGGCAGCAACCATTATGGCGACACCTTCCTCGCGCAATCCACTCATGGTGACTGACGGGTAGGGTGACCAGATGAGGGGGTGGGCAAATTAGGAGACAGGATGTCACTATACGTACGCGCGCGTGGGGGTGAGAGTGAGCACGGCGAGCTTGGGTTGGGGTGGAGAGACTGTAGGGGGTCGTGCTGCAGTTGTCGGTCGAGCTGTGGCATGGCATTGGGGATTGGGCAATGGCTGGGGTGGCTGAGGTACTGGGTTCGGGTCCGGGCGCTGGTGCGATTTTTATTGCACCCGGCCTGAACTTTTTAATTTTTACTACTTTCACCCCCCCTGACATGCACCTCCTGGAGTTGAGAATCCTTAAGACAAGGGTGGGAGGGCAGCTCCCCACAGAAAGTAGTAAAAATATGTCTTGGCTTACTGTTGGTGTTCCAGGGTTGTCAGAGTGCCAAAAATGTGTTTGGCACTCTGACTGAGCAATAACGGTGATCGCCTTTAGGCGTTCCCCACTATCACATAGACCCAGAAATGTCACCTGCTTTGCCCCGTTGAAACTGCACGAAGTCCAGATTGCTAGATTAGACTCACAGTTCTCTGACATGATGATGACAATGTCATAACATTATTCACTGAGGTACAGGACAGCCTATTAGAACTAAAGAGGCAGAGACTGGTGGAGTGGGATGAGAGCACCAAGGGCTTATGCTGAGAGGGAGAACTAAAGACAACATTACTATGCAGTGGTAAAGCTGCATATAGCCACCAGGTGAGGTGCCCTACTATTGAAATAACTTGCCAAAACAGTTACATTTCATTGGCATGTTGGCAGGTGTGCAGCTTTCCTTATAAAGAAATACAAGTACTGTACAGTTATTAACGTTTCAGCCAGTACGCATTGGCTGCAAGCTTTATGCTAACAAAGATTTTTGCTAACAGATCAGTGTCAGAGAGAAACTGGAAAAGGAATTGTATTTGCATGTAGGCCCCTCTAGTGGAACATCAGAAGAATGTCCAGTCTGAATCAATTTAGTTCTAATATTTGGGAAAACGGGCACCTATGGCTGTGTTCAACAGTTATTGTTGCAGTTGTTCACAACCTAGAGTTATGTGGATGGTGAACAACAGTAACAATACTTGAAATTATTTTATTAAGAATGTTTATTACACTATGCCTTACAACATTTAGATGCTACTTGTGTAGTTGCAAAGTGCAGTAATAATCAGGGTCACAGATCTGTCTAATATAAAGCACTTTATGATTTGAATACTCTACCAGTTGATGTAAGAGTGGCTTAAACCATCGCTTTTTTTAATACTAATTTGTCAAATCATCTGAGGAATATATATATATATATAAAATCAGTTTCAGTGGCTCATTAGGTAATGTGCTTGCTTCTGAAGCTGAAAGATAGGAAGTTTGTGGGTTCTAGCTCCAAAACAAGCACTTGGAGTAATACACATAACTGACACGGACACCGTAAGAAGGGATGCAGCATTACTGAGGTGCCGTCCTTCAGATCAGTTGCTAAACTGAAGTAATTTTTTCCCGTTTTTATTCACTCTCCAGAAGAAAGTTAGCACCCCATATCCTGTACAGCCTCTGGTTTGAATGTTTTCAGGAAAGTTAAAGATTCTGTATAGTTTTTTAAAATATAGCCATCTGAAGTCAGACATTTGTGAGAAACAGGCTTATATCATATATAAGGTTATGCAAATTGGAAGCTCTTAATTGGTTTTCCATAGAAAAATTAAGCCACTCAACCATGTTTGAGGCTTAATATCTCTAGTATTAATCAAAATGTAAACTTAAAAAATTGGGGATATTTGTTTTTTGTTGCTAAAACAAATTGTTAAGGAAGTAAAGTTTACAGGTTACCATGCTGTCTATTCTATCACATCAAACATGGTAACTTAGCCAATGCCAGCATTTTCAAATTTGACCTTTTTCTATTGAAACGCAATTTTTAGAGCTATGTATCTATAATGTCTTATCTCTAAATTAACTATTTTTCAAATTGTATTAAATCTGTCACTGTCAGTAGATATAAATAAGCAATAACACATTATCCAGCAATGAGGCATGTTCAGCAACAGGCTGCCAAACTACACAGATCAGAGAAATTGGCAATTTATTGCCAACACTGCAGTTTGGCATTAACAAAAACACCCATAACTCAAACAATGTAACAAGTTTTGTCAACAGAAAAGCATCATTTTAAAAGAATTAAACAAGTTTATTATTCAGAAAACTTTTAAACACTTTCTGACTATTTCTACAAAATGAGTGCTGGTACCTACTTGGAAGGATAGACAGCATATCCAGAGGATCGCTAGGATAGCAGGAGATGGAAGGGAGCTAAATGTCATAGAAACATAGAAACATACTGTAGAAGTTGATGGCAGATAAGGACTACTAGGCCCATCCAGTCTGCCCATATACACTACCTGTATCAGCAGCCGCTGACCCTAATTGGTCATCGGCTTTAGCTTCTCCTTCCCACCGCTAGGGTTTCCATATGCCTATCCCATGCATGTTTGAATCCCGCTACTGTGCTCACTCCTACCACCTCCTGGGGCAGGCAATTCCATACATCCACCACCCTTTATGTGAAAAAGAACATCCTCACATTATCCCTTATCCTGCCCCCCTCCAATCTCATATCGTACCCTCTTGTTCTTGTACCTGTCCTGTACTGAAAGATGTCTTCCACCTGCACCTTGTTTATGTCCTTAAGATACTTGAAGGTTTCAATCATATCACCCAATTCCCTCCTCTCTTCCAGTGTATACATATTGAGGTATTTTAATCTAACATACTAACATACTAAAATGCCAGCAGAATAGGCCTAACGGTCATTTGCGTCTGCTCATGGTCAACCCCCACCCTGGGAGCTGACCTTGCTGCCCCCCTCACCTTCTCTGGCTTCTCCCTTCCCAGTTCCGGATATTCTCGCTGCATTGGATTTTGCTTCCAGATCCCTTCCCCTGTACCTGTCCCACCCCCTCTTGAATCCCTCCACCATCTCTGCCTCCACCAGTCCCCTAGGCAGCACATTCCATGGCTCCACCACCCTCTCAGTGAAGTAGCACCTCCTCCTCCTCCTCCTTTCTCCCTGAATCTTCCCCCTCCAGCTTCCACCCATGCCTCTAGTGGCCCCTCCTCCTTCCTTCGAAGCACCCTGACTGTTCCTCCCTATTTACCCCCTTCATGAACCTGAAGACCCTATCATGTCCCCCGGTCCCTTCTCTCTCAATGTGTACATATTTAGCTCTTCGAGCCTCTCCTCATAGGTCCTGTCCCCAAGCCTCAAATCATTTTGGTTGCCTCTTCTGAACCCTCTCAGGAGTATAATGTCCCTCTTTAAGTGTGGCCTCCAAAACTGCACGTAGTACTCAGGTGCGGCCTCACCAAGCAGTTATACAGGGGGGAGTATCACTTCCCTCCTTCTCGAGGTGATCCCCCTAGTGATGCATCCCAGCATCCTGTTGGCCTTGGCTGCTGCCCTCCTACAAGTCTCCAAGTTGTTCATCTTGACATCCACCACCACCCCCAGGTCTCTCTCAGCCATCGAGACTTGTAGCATCCCCCCCCCAGGGTGTACACTTGGCCCGGGTTTCTAGCCCCTAGGTGCAGTGCCTTGCATTTCCCTGCATTGAACCTCAGCTTCCACTTTCTAGACCCTCTTTCCAGAGCCTCCAGGTACCCCTGTAGGGCCACCCTCCCCTCCTCCCCATCCACTACCGCCCCCAGTTTTGAGTCATCCGCAAAGAGACTCATCTCACTCCTGATACCTGTCCTTATGTCAGAGACATAGGCATTGAACAGGAGGGGCCCAAGGACTGATCCCTGTGGGACCCCACTAATAACCCTCCTTGGGGATGAGACTATCCCACCAACTATGACCCTCTGGGTCCAGTCCTGGAGCCAATTGCCTATCCATCTGATCATCTGGTTCCCCACCCCCATTTCTCCCAGCTTATCCAACAGGCCCATGTGAGGAACAGAGTCAAATGCTTGCTGAAGTCTAGAAAGAGGACGTCCACTGGTCTACCCAGGTCCAAGGCACTCCTCACTCAGTCATAGAACTCCACAAGGTTTGTCTAACATGATTTCCCCGGGACAAATCCTTGCTGTCTATCATCCAGGCACCATGACCTTTCCAGGTACCCCCCTAGCCTCTCCTTGACAATGCCCTCCATCACCTTGTCCACCACCGATGTCAGGCTGACAGGCCTGTAGTTCCCTCCACCTCCCTTGATCCCCCCTTGTGTATAGGCACTATATGTGCCACCTTCCAGTCCTGGGGCACCCACCCTGTCCTCAGAGAGATGGTGAAAAGCTCCACCAGGGGTTTCGCCAGGACATCCACAAGTTCCTTCAGCACTCTGGGATGTAATTTATCCAGCCCTGGTGCTTTCTCCATCTTAAGGGTCCTGAGGGCTTCCCTCACTCTCTCTGCTGTGATTTCCACTTCCGCTACCTCTTCTCCCTGCTTAGCCTTCCACCCTCCTGCCAGTGATGCCTCCTCCTCTCCCCAGACCCGCCGATCGGTAAGGGTCCCCACCTCCTCAGAATCACTGTCTCCTCCCATGTATGATGCAGCACCCCCATTTTCCTTGGTGAAAACTGAGGTGAAGTACTCATTTAGTACCTCAGCCTGCTCCCCTGGGTCTTCTGCCCATCTCTCCCCTGTTTTAATCCTGCTAATCTGCCCCTTCACCCTTCGTTTTCCCAAGTGTATCTAAAGAACCCCTTTTTCCCTCTCTTAATTTCCCTGGTCAGGTTCTGCTCCTTCCTTGCCTTAGCCGCCCTCACCACCCTAGTGGCCCTTCTAGCCATCAGCTCATACTCCCCTTGATCCCTTTCACTCCTTGAGGAGCACTTGAATTGCCTATAGGCTGCCTTCTTTCCCCGCACCGCCTAGTGGACCTCCCTGATCCACCAGCAGGGTTTTCAGGCCCTACTGCATTTTCGTCTTACTCTTGCACAGGTGCTGGTAGCATCCTGCACCCCTGTCCTGGTGATTTCCCACCTACTATCAGAGTTCATGTCTGACCCAATCCCATCCAAATGCTCCTTAAGGATCCTTCCCATTTCCTTAAAATCCGCCCCCCTGAAGTCAGTTACCTCCGTTTTTGTGCAGCCTTCTACCCCTCCTAAGTCCAGGCAGAACCAGACCGTGGCATGGTCACTCCCCTCCAATGGGTCCCTTACCTCCAGGACTCAATCTGGTCACTGTCTGCCGACCACATCCAGTACCCACGCCTCCTGGTCGGTTCCCCACCTGCTGAGTTAGAAGCATCTTGAAAGACATCCAACAACCTCTGTTTCCTGGCCACCGAGGATGTCATAGTCTCCCAGTCTGTTTCTGGCATGTTTAAGTCCCCCAACACCACCATCCTTCCCCTGTCCAGTCTGCAGTGTCTCCCAGCATCTGCCACCAGGCTCTCCTCCAGCTCCTCCGCCAGTGCAGGGGGTCTATACACCACTCCTATTTTTATTCTCTTGCCCCCCCTTGTTATTAAGATGACCCAAATCGCCTCCACGGTTCCCTCCGCCTCCTCTACTCCCCCTATGCCAATGCAGTTTTTGACTATCATTGCTACCCCTCCTCCCCTTCCCTCCCCCCTGTCCTTCCTGAACATAGTGTAACCCTCCAGGTTCAGGTCCCAGTCGTGTCCTGTGGTGGCCCAGGTCTCAATGACCACTGCCACATCCACCGCTCCCTCAGTTAACATCGCCTGGAGCTCAGGCATTTTATTGCCCGAGCTTCTGGCATTTAGCAGGACTACCTTCCACCCTTTCCCTATACTTCCATTTCCCCTGCTCGTGTTCCCATGGGGATTCTGTTCTCCCCTGGACTGCACTTTACCAGTCGGCCTTTTCTTGCATTTCTCCAGCTCCCCAGGTGGGTGGAAACAGAGTCCCTCCTTTATCTGCCCCCCCTCAACAGCTTTTTCTCCCATCCTTCCCCCCTTCACAAGTTTAAACTCCACTTTTCACCAATGAACCCCTCTATTTTAAACTTAAGGATTCCCCTCCCCTCCAAATTGAGATGGAGCCTATCTCTAGCATACAGCTCCTTATCCTCTCAGGTCTCCCCCCAATCCCCCATCAACCCATACCCTCTGGCCTCACACCACTCCCTGAGCCACTGGTTTATCTCCCTAATCTTCCTTTTGTGTTCCCCACTAGCCCTTGGCACCGGCAGGATTTCTGACAAGGAAACTGTGCATCCTATGTCATGACAGACCCTGGCAAGCTCCCTGAACCTTGCCTGTATCTCTAGCTCGCTATTTCCCTCAATGTCATTTGTACCCAGGTGGACCAGTATGTCCGGGGAACTCCCACAGTCCTTTGCCAGCTGATATACCTCGTGCTTGGTCCTGTGCACCGTTAGTCCAGGGAAGCATCTTGTTCTAACTGGCCAGGCTTCTCCCTCCCTATCCCATTTGATACCCCTGATCATAGAATCCCCCTACAGGAGCACTCTGACCGCTCCTTTTCCTCCTTTTCCCCACCTTCCATGTCCCTCATCCTTTCTACTGGCCCCTCCACCCAGCCGGCTCCTTGTTCCTCCCCCTATCTGGGTGCCACACATTTATGAGGGTCTCTCCTCATAAATCTTCTGTTGCAAGCTCTGCGCCATCTTAGTCACCCGTCTCTGAACTGCCTCCATCCTGTCTACGTCCTTACAAAGATGCAGCCTCCAGAACTGCACACAGTACTCCATATGAGGCCTCACTGGTGTCCTGTATAATGATATCACCACCTCCCTCCTTCTGCTGGTGATACTTCTTCCTATGCACCCCAACATGCCACTGGCCCTCTCTTCAGCCTTTGTACTCTGCTTGGCCACCTTTAGGTCATCTGAGATGATAATCCCTAAATCCTTTCCTCCCTGACGACTGTCAGCAGCTCCCCCCCCCCATCCTGTAGCTCTCTGGAGGGTTTCTGTGCCCCAGGTTCATCATTTTGTACTTCTTTGCATTGAACTTCAGTTGCTACACTTCAGACCATTTTTCCAGCTTTTCTATGTCCCGCCTCATTTTTTCCACCCCATCTTGAGTGTCTACCCTGTTGCAGATCTTGGTGCCATTTGCAAACAGGCAAACCTTTCCTTCTAGCCCTTCTGCAATGTCACTAATAAAGACATTAAAAATGACTGGCCCCAGGACTGATCCTTGAGGTACCCCACTAGTCACCACTCTTTCCTTAGATTGGATCCGATTTATCACCGCTCTTTGCTTCCTGTTCCCCAACCTGTTTTTTACCCACTTCACCACCTTGTGGCCCATGTTCAGGCTTCCCAACTTATTTACCATTTTTTTTGTCCGTCTAGAGACAAATGACCTGGCAATGGACAGGGTAGGGTGGTGCAGGGTAATATCAGGAAGTTGGGAAAGGGTCTTAAGCAGGAAGCACACATGGTGGCTTTTTCTGAGGTGTTACCTGTGTACTGATGGGGAGAGGTAAAAGTACCCAGCATTAGGGCATTTAATTATTGGTTGAAGGCATGGGCATGGAGGAGGGCTTTGGCTACATTGGAGACTGGGCCAGCCTAGGAGACTATTAACTTCTATAAGGGAGATGGCCTGCATCCTTCCAGGAAGGGGACTGCAGTCCTTGGTGGGAGGTTTAAATGCTACTTGGATAAGCATTTAAACTAGCTAGGGGTGAGGCAGTAAAACAAAGGGAGGCAACAACTGCCCCCTCTACCTGGAGGATGGAGCAGCAGGGAGGGAGGGCCCTAGGGGGAGAAGACTCCCCTAGGATAGGAGCACAAAATGGCAGGGATGGGGACAAGACAGAAGAAAAGGGAGGTAAAGCTCAATTAAGTGAGGGTAAAGGACTGAAAGAGTCAAAACTGGGGAAATTAAAAAGGTAGGAAGAAAGTCGGGGAGCTTTAGGGAAAAACACAGTCAGGAATGTGAGAGGAAAGCAGGGCAGTGGGCAGGGCAAAAGGAAGGTGTGGAGATCCATGTGCACTAATGCAGGGAGTCTTGGAAACAAAATTCTAGACCTGGAAGCCATCACTGTGTTCGCTAACCTGGATTTTACAGTTGTGGTGCACTGAGCACCATGAGTGGAACATGATTATACCAGGCTACTCTATGTTCAGGAGAGGCAGGTAGAGGGGAGAAGGGTTATTTTATATGTGAGGGAAAGAATCAAGGCCATGGAGGTATGGGGGCACAGAAGGAAGAGAAAAGACTGGAGGTGCTATGGGTCATGTCAGGAAGGCTCAGTCTGCAAACTCTGCGGGCAGCCCTGAAAGCACTAATCTAAAGCAGGAAATAACCTCCACTCCTGGCTGAGGAACAAAGTACACTTTAAGTCAAAAGAATGCTCCTTTTAAATCCATTTTTATTAAAGTGAGCATAATGTTGTTAGCATGTAACTTCACCCCTGGCTAGATGGTGCTGTGAGTCACCCTTGAGACAGGCTCTGGGGAAACTATCTGTACCTCCAGCACAGGGGTAGGAGTTGGATAAGGCACTTGGAGAAGCCATCATCAAAATGGCAAGTAAGGGGGAAGTGCTGCTAGTTGGTGACTTCAATCTGCTTTACTGATTTGCCATGCTAATGTTAGGAGCATTCTTCCAAAAATGGGTTTACTAAAAGAATTTATGGTAGATAATGAACCTGACTTTATGGTTCTATCTGAGACATGGCTGGGTAAGAAACATGAGAACAGTTTGGTAAATATTCCCGGCTATAAACACATGAGAGCTGACCGGAATAAAAGAGGGGGAGGGGTGTTGATTTATTACTTAGAGAAGTTTTGTCCAGCTGTAATTTTTCTAGGTATTGATCCATTACTTTGTGAACATTTGGCACTGGAATTTAAATTTCACACAGGAAAACCTCTTTTATTGATGGGGTTATATAGGACCCCTCATTCACCCCTTAAGGCTCTGGATGCAATTTGAGATGCTTTACTTATATATTCTCATTCTTGTGATTTATTACTAATGGGTGATTTAAATATAGATTGGCTAAATTCTGAAAAATCAAAAAACTTACTAACATTCTCTCCTGGACTAGGTTTGACTCAGTTGATATCAGAATCCAATCCTCAAGTATTAATATATAACATTCTGAAGAATCTACTATGATTGATCTAATATTTACAAACTGCCCTCACCAGGATCACTCAGCAGGGGTTGTCTCAGATTTAGTTAGTGACCACAACATGATTTTTTGTATTAAGGGACAGATAAGAGATAAGGGCCCATCTAGAATGATTCACTTTAGACCTTTTTTTTTTTTTGTCTCCTCCAACGCTCCCTGACTGGCCACTCCCTTGGGTCACCTAGGATCCCTGCCGGCACTCTGTCCCCACCACCAACCTCCACCCCACATTATAGTCCCCTGGGTAACCCATGAATATCCATTCATCAGATGGGTCCCCCACGAAGGGGAAGGCGCCGGTGGGGCTGGCCAGTGCTACTACTTGGCCCGGGTGCTGTTGAGGTGATCCAGGTTGTCCGGGGTTTTGTGCCAGCAGGGGGCCAGCAACCATCATCCAGCCAGCCAG
This sequence comes from Neoceratodus forsteri, assembly GCA_016271365.2. Taxonomy (NCBI): domain Eukaryota; kingdom Metazoa; phylum Chordata; order Ceratodontiformes; family Ceratodontidae; genus Neoceratodus; species Neoceratodus forsteri. Next base: position 755,874,264 of record CM057455.1, on the reverse strand, counting down.
GGAGCCATTTTTTCCTTTTTCCTTCAGGGAGCGTGACGTCCAGGACATCTAAGCAAGAGCCAACGTCCGCCATGCTCCCGACACAATCTGACTTGATGTGCTGTCATGCCTCCAGCCTCCACCAGAGGTCGACACACACCAGGCCATGGACCCCCCTCTCTCAGTAGATGGTGGACCTCCCTCTCCCAGGAGATGGTGAGCCACTGTGGGACACTTGAGTCATCTCCTCCTGGCAGGCCCTTCCGACACCTAGGTCCATTCAAAAACAACATTTGGCACTGGAATTTAAATTTCACACAGGAAACAGTAGAAACACTCTGGATACAGAAGTTGATACCAGCCCATTTACAGAAGAAAGGGTTATGAAAGAACTCTTAAAACTGAAGGTGGACAAAGCAATGGGACCTGATGGGATTCATCCCAGAATTCTAAAAGAACTAAGGGTAGAACTAGTGACACCACTGACTACCCTCTTTAACGAATCATGGGAGGATGGGGTGGTACCTGAGGACTGGAGGAGGGCAGATGTGATTCCCCTTCACAAAAGTGGGAGCAAGGCAGAAGCAGGAAACTACAGACCTGTTAGTTTAACATCAGTGATAGGGAAAATGATGGAATCACTTCTGAAGGAAAGAATTGTCGAGTATCTAGAGGCCAGAGGGGCACAGGACCCTAGGCAGCATGGATTCACAGTGGAAGGTCATGCCAGACGAATCTGATAGATTTCTTTGACTGGGTGACCAAAGTAGTAGATCAGGGAGGGGCTGTGGACATGGCCTACCTAGACTTTAGCAAGGCATTTGACACAGTCCCACACAAAGATTAATATACAAGTTAGCCAGCCTGGGAGTGGGTCCCAAGATGACAGCCTGGGTAAAGAATTGGCTGGAGAATAGGACACAGAGAGTAATAGTAAATGGAGTCCACTCAGAAGAAAGAGGTTACTAGTAGGGGTACCCAGGAGTTAGTGATTAGACCGGTCCTCTTCAATGTCTTTATAAGCGACATTGCAGAGGGACTGGAAGGAAAAGTATGTCTCTTTGCAGATGACACAAAGATCTGCAACAGAGTTGATGCACAAGGTGGGGTGGAAAGGATGAGAAGGGACTTGGCAAGGTTAGAGGAATGGTCAAATGTATGGCAGCTTAGATTAAATGCTAAGAAGTGCAAGGTAATGCACCTGGGAAACAAAAACCCAGGGGAAGAGTACACAATGGGGGGTGAGATACTAACAACAACAAAAATGGAAAGGGACCTGGGGGTAGTCATATCAGATGACCTAAAGGTGGGCAAGCAATGTGAGAGGGCAGCAAGGAGGGCTAGAGGGATACTGGGATGCATAGGGAGAGGCATCGCCAGTAGAAAACAGGAAGTTATTATCCCTCTGTACAGACAGCTGGTCAGACCCCATCTGGAGTACTGCGTGCAGTTCTGGAGACCCAATCTCTGCAAAGACATAGACAGGATGGAAGCTGTCCAGAGGAGGGCAACTAAAATGGTGCAGGGTCTGCACCGGAAGACATATGAAGAGAGACTAAAGGAGCTTAATATGCATAGCCTCGAGGAAAGGAGGGAGAGGGGGGACATGATAGAAACTTTCAAGTACCTCAAGGGAATCAACAAAGTCCAAGAGGGTAGCATCTTTCAAAAAAAGAGGTGTGCAAGAACAAGAGGGCACAATTTGAAGATAGAGGGGGGGCGGCTCAGAGGTAATTTAAGGAAGCATTTTTTCACAGAGAGGGTTGTGGATGCATGGAACGGCCTTCCAGAGGAGGTTGTGGAGTCAAAAATAATGGTGGAATTCAAGCATGCAAGGGACAGTCATAAGGCCATTCTAGGGGGTGGGGGTAGGAAGAAGTAGGCTGCTGGTTAACTAGGATCTGCAGCTTATCCAGCAGGTAGGGAAATGGGCAGACTGGGTGGAACAAGCGGTCCTTATCTGCTGTCAAATTCTATGTTTCTATGTTTCTATTCCCGAACCCGGGTCATCAGCGTGACAAGCAGAAATCCAAGCACTGCACTGGCGGACCTGTTCCTTCAAACATTTTGCTTATTTTAAGTATGTTTGTGATCCGGAGAGGGTAAGGTGGGATCATCTGGAGATTACTCCCGACTTGGATTTAGCCTGGGAGTTTTTCTTGGGGGAATTACTCCAGATCTACAATAAACATATGCCATTTAAATAAAAAAAAAAAAAAACATAATTCAGCCATCTGGTACAATTCTTGGTTGAAGAAGCAGAAACAAATAAAAGAGAAAGCATGGAAAAAGGCCAGACAGTCAGGGAAATCTGAAGACTAGCAAATCTATAGAAAAGTGAGGAATGATGTTCAATCAATCAATCAATCAAAGTCTTTATTTAACCAGGTGATCACCGTTGAGCAAGCTCATTTTTGATGTGGACCTGGGTTTGTTAACAAGGAACAAGGGACAATATACATGGGATGCAACACACAAGCAAATAGTAATAATACAAATAAAGTGAGATACAATAATACAGTATATACAAAGTATCAGCAGGTAGCATTGACAGTAGTATATGTTTGGAACAGAAGATACAGCTAGTTTTGGGTAGGACACAATTTTTCATAAAAGTAATGAAATATACATATCAGGTACACCTAACACAAATAAAACCTAATATAAAAAGATATATAGTGATATGGTATGGAGAATTTAGAGCTGGAACCAGGGTCAAAGGAATGTGGAAGGGACAGATATGGGGGTAGAAAAAGGGGAAAGGGAAGAGTCGATTATAGATGTGATCAGTCTTTTAACAGTAGTAATTAGAGTGTGCTTGGACTTACAGGAGTCACTATTTAGTGTAGACAGGCATAGGACTCCTTATTATGATGTAGATATAGAGATTTAAAAGCTGCTAGGCTGATGGGGTGAGTTAATTTCAAAGTTTTTTGCAGTTTGTTCCACAGTTGAGGGAGCACAAAGCTGATGGCTGCTCTGCCAATGCGAGATTTTGCTTTGTAAACATAAAGGTAGATATATGAGGTGCTTCTCAGGACATACTTCCTCAGAGTTCACAAAGGTAAACAGACAGAGATATACTGGGGCAGTTTATTTGAGATAGCTTTGTATGTCCAAACCGCAGCATTTTTTTGCCATCTGTAAGCAAGGGATGACCATCCCACTGCCGTGTAAAATGCACAGTGGTGGGTTGAGTATGGAAGACCCGTGATAAATCTTATGGCTCTGTGATAAAGCGTATCAAGTTTGGCTAGGGTACCTGCAGGTCCCTGACTATACAGAAAGTCTGTGTAATCCAATAGGGAAAGAAAGGTAGTTTGAACCAGTTTCAGTTTAACGTCTCTTGTGAGGAGATTATTAATCCTAAAGAACAGACCAAGTCTTTGTCTAAGTTTCTGTGCCAGTTCTTCTAAGTGATCTTTGAAACTAAGTCTATGGTCTAACCAGACCCCCAGGTACTTGAACTTTGGTATGTAGTCCAACTGCTCACCTAGAATGGTAGTGATCTGCAGGAGTGTCCCAGCAATTGCAGGACTTATTGCATTTTGAAGGGGCGAGAGGAACATTGCTTTGGTTTTTTCTGCATTTAAGAGCAGTTTCTGGTTTATAAACTGATGTTGCAGCAGATTAAATTCATTTTGAAGGGTTTTACAGGCCACTTCAGGCGTGGGGCTACTAGCATAGAGTACCGTATCATCCGTGAATAGGTGTATTTGTGCTTCTTTGATGGGGGCATCTACATTATAATATAAATGGTGAAGAGCAAGGGACCAAGAATGGAACCTCATTCTTCCTCATTTCCCTCAATAGGGGTTTTGGTGGAGAAACTTCCCCTTCTGCCTTTACTTGTTGAAGCCATCCTGAGAGGTAGTTGGAGAACCATTAAAGGGATAGTGAATCCAAGCCAATGTTCTGGAGGGATGACAGAAGCAGTCTGTGAGCAACGGTATCGAACGCCTTGCTTAGGTCCAAGAAAACTGTGCAGACAAAGTTTTTTTTTGTCTAATTCAAGCTGCCAGTCGTTTGTCACCTTGGCTAGAGCAGAGATTGTACTGTACTGTGCTCTAAAACAGGATTGTAATGGGTTGAGCAATTTTTATGATTCCAGGTACTTCCAAAGCTGGGAGTTCACTATTTTCTCCAGCATGTTTGACAGGATTGGAAGTAGGGAGATTGGCCTGTAGTTATTGAGGTCACTAGGATCTACTGACTTAAACAAAGGGACCACAAGTGCATTTTTCCAAAGGGGCGGTAGGTCACCCTGGGACAAGGATAAGTTGAAGAGATGAGTAATTGGGACTGCGAGGACACGGTAACCAACCTTTAAGAAGTATGGGTCAATGAGGTTGGCCCCAGCACTTTTCCTAGTGTCCAGCTGAAGGAGAAGATCTTCAACTTCTTTCAGGGAGGTAGGCTGCAGAGAGAAGGATGGACTGGGGATGGGTTTTTCTTGTGTATCCAATCTAAGTTGTTGTGAAGGATATTCATGGGAGAGGAGTCAAAAGCTAGCCCTGCAGTGGCAAAATGATTAGTGAGAGCATTGAGGATAGACGGTGTGTCGGAGATGACAGTATTGTCAATCAATAATTTAGTAGGTAGGGAATTTACAGTGGTGTGACCTTCAATGTCTTTGATAGTCTTCCAGAATTTGGAGGCATTTCTTAAGGAGCTCTCCAGCTGAGAGTGGTAGAAATTAGCTTTGGCTTCTCTGACCATTTTGGTGCAGAGGTTCCTCGCCCTCCGGAAAGAATTCCAGTCATTTATTAAATTAGTTTTCCTAGCAGTTCTCCAGAGTACATTCCCTACTCCGTAAAGCATCATTCAGGTCTTCTGTAAACCACCGACAGGATTTGTTTCTGGTACTAACTTTTACTATGGGAGCATACTTGTTGAGAGCCCCTAGCACAATTTCTGAGAAAGTATCATAAGCCATAGTCAGGGACTTGGCTAGATAGAAGTCCTGCCATCGCATGGAGTCTCTTAGGTCTGATATATACCCATGGAGATCAAAGTTGTGTATGCACCTTTTAAAGGAGAATTTTGGTGCAGTTGTGGATTTAAGAGTGGATCTTACACACGTGATGAAGCAATGGTCGCTAATATCAGAGAAAAAGACACCAGCATGGGAGAATAAATGGGGTTTGTTAACTAAAATGATATCCAAGAGAGTACTGTTATTAGGGTTGAGCTTGTTAGGACAAGTAGATTTGTTTATTAGCTGTGACAACTCAAGGGAATCACAGAACATTTTAAGTGGGTGAATGCACTGGAGAGCCAGTCTAAGTTGAAGATGTTAGATGAGTTTGTGACAGCAAGAATCAATTTTTTAAAATTAAAATATCGGAGCCTATGGGTGATTCAAAAAGGTTTTGGAGGTTTGTCCAAAATTTAGATGGAGTCCTAAAACAAGCTCCCATATTCATTTATCCAACCATGAAACAGTTTTAAATGATTGTTCTCTGTCTGATAGATTTAATACATTTTTAATAGGATCAGGGATTTTTTTATTCTATGTTAACAGTTACGATAAATCAAGATAGCAAACTTTCTCACTTTTCCTTTCAGGAATTAGCTCAGCATGAGGTCATGGATTTACTCCTCTCCTTAAAGGTAAGTGGGACTTGTGGACTAGATGGTCTTTCACCAAAAATGTTAAAATATTCTGCCACACATATTGCAGGTCCATTAACATATCTGTTTAATAGATCATCACAGCTGGGTTATATTCCAAGTGGCTGGAAATTGGCTCGAGTGGTCCCTATTTTGAAGGGGGGGAGATCCTGGATATTTAAAAAACTACCATCCCATATCATTATTGCCATTAGTAAGTAAGATCTTAGCAAAACTATTGGTTTGGCAACTTATTACCTATTTGGAGGACCAGAATTTGTTGGACCAATACCAGTCCGGATTTAGAAGCAACTCGGGACTATGGCTGCTGTGTCGAGGGTCTTGGATGACATCGGATCAGCACTGGAATCCAAATGTGATACTGGTGCCATTCTGATCGATCTCTCCAGGGCCTTTGACACAGTACACCATCAGTTATTGTGTTCCCAACTATCTGAGGTGGGAATTGATGGTTTGGCATTGGACCGGTTTGGTTCCTATCTATCAAATAGATATCAGACTACATTAGTTAATGGTATAGTATTTGCCCCATTGTTAGTGGAGAGGGGAGTTCCCCAGGGATCTGTCCTGGGGCCCCTGTTTTTTTTTTATTTATCTTAAAGATTTAGGGAAACATATAGGTAATGTTTCTTGTCATCTCTATGCTGATGATACGGTTGTTTATGTATCAAATCCTTCTCTCAAGGAAGTCTAAAAGATTCTCAATAGCAGCTTCAGCAGTCTCCAGTTGTTTTACTAAAACTAAATTAAAATTGAATACAACTAAGTCAAAATGTATGATGTTTGGAACATCTTATCAGGGTGTTGCTACTAAACAACTACATATTCTGGATGACGCTGGTGATGCTCGGGAAAAAGTGGATTCTTACAAGTACTTGGCCTACTGGTTAGATCAAATAGGGGCAGGAAATAAACAAACATTCAGATTACTTAATTTCCCAGGTTAACAAGAGGTTAGGTTTTCTCTATTGACATAGGCATAGTATGGAGGCAGATATAATAAAACTAATCATTCAGATGCAGGTCCTCCCCCCTAATTGATTATGGGGATATTTTGTATGGCAATTCAATCTCTGATATATTACACAGGTTGGACATCTTACATAATAGATTGGCTAGGCTGATATTAAACTGTCCAAGACAAGTCCATCACTGTGAATTATGCCAGAGGTTGAGCTGGCTTTCGCTATGTAACAGGAGAGAAATCCATAAATGTATTATTTCCTGCAAGTGTGGCTTAGGCATGGTCCCCAGGTTTTTAAGGGACAGATTCAAATTTTGTGATTTAGATGTATCTCTGAGAAACAGTGATCTTAAGGAGATGAATGTACCCAATACTAGAACGATATGAGCAGACAACTTCTTTAGCCAAATGATTCCAAAGAATTGGAATAATCTTCCAAATGAGTTTAGACATAAATTTAACAAAGCACCATCTGTGCGAGCATTGAAAAGACATCTTACTTTCCTTTCTAGGGTTTGCAACTGTTTTTAACAGTTTTGTCTGTGTTGTCACGTCTTAAATAATTGTACTATGTTTGTATAATTGGTATAATGTTTGTCTATATGTATGCTCTGTAATGCTACGGTCGCCATTGCAAAGGAGCTCTGCTCAATGGTCTTAACCTTTAAAATAAAACAAGCAATCTGCCAGACATGGAGTGGAGCTTTCCAACAGCAGCATCTGACAAGGAGTAGGGCCATCCAGGACTCCTACAAGGGCCTTTCCTCAGGCAGTTAATCACAAGATAAACTAGGGATGAAGCAATGCTGGACCTGGTGCTTGCAATCAGGGACATCATTACAGACATCACAGTAGGCAGTACCTGGGTACCAGTGACCACTGTATAGTGTGGTTTAACATTAAGACAGAAACAGAGGCTAAACACATAAGGATGAGGGTCCTGGACTTTAGGAGGGCAGATTTTAAAGTAATGGAGGATTGACCAGAAATTGCCCTTTTTCATACTTTATTTATTTAGTTTGAGTCATCTTACAGCAGAATATTTGTGTATACATATAACATTTGTCTAGGCATTGTACAGCATGACACTGTTCTTACATGTATCATATTCCTTACATGATGTACAGAGAAAGTGACTACAACAAGAATAAACCAACAAACATCCAAACTGTGTGAGGCTTATTTTTGTGTTCCTACTTTCATTATATGTAGATGACCTAGTACTTTTCCACAGCGACAAATCCCTGACCACCCTATCCATCACCCTCTCTTTAAACTAAGAGGTGGACCATAATTGGTTTTTGAACAATAGGCTCCTGGTGAATGCAAAAAAAACAAAGGCCATGCTACTGGGATCCAAACCTAATTTATCAAACTTGCCAAAACCAACTCCACGCTAATGATTACATCTCCTAAGAGCCCTCTCCCTTGAAAACGTCCCCTATTTTAAGTACCTGGGTGTTACTCTGGACCCCCCACTCACTTTTGATGTGCACATCAACTCCACAGTAAAGCATATAAACCAGAAACTGGGGGCAAGCTATGGACTCAAACAATGCCTGACCCCAGAGGCTCGCCTAGATATAGCCCAAGACAACCTCCTCCCCCTACTTGACTACTGTGCCCCTATTTTCTCCCACACATCCTACAGTCTGATAACTAGACTCAGCACTGCCTACAACAGCATTTGCCGGTTTGCCCTACTGGCTCCCTACTCCACACACCACTGTACATTATACAGTTCCTTAGGCTGGCTCCCACTACAAGTCAGGTACAATTATGCCCTTGGATGCCTAGTTAACAACACCACTAGGGAGGGTAACTTGTCCCCTTACTCCTCCTTGCTCAAGCATAAAACTACCTCATGTAACCTCTGGCAATCCTCTGTTCCTCTGCTGTAAGTTCCTAGAGTTTCCACCTGCATGGGTGTAAGTGCCATGTATATCACTGCCCCCGCCTTTTGGAACAAACTCTCAGCCTCCCTCCACTCCCTAGACCCCCATATCTCCTTCAAAGTTCAATTCAAAACCTTGCTTCTGGCAGAATCCATATGTCAGTGCCCACCCAAGTGACCCCGAATGTGAGTTCCACCATCGTCCTTACCTTACCTGAACTCTCCTAGGAAACAAAGGAAAACGTATGCACATGTACCTGTAACTTATGTTACCCGACCTTGCACTTTACATGTATTGTATTTTCTGTATTGTACACTAGCACTTTTATTGTCTGTATTTTTAAATGTAGCAATGTATCACAAATATATTTGACTCTGTAACATATCCTTGTACATCCTAAACCAATGTATGTAAGTTGCATTTATCTGTATTTATCCATTTGTGCCATCTTTATGGCATGAGTTGTGCCTGAAAACGGTCCAGTGGATCAGTTCACCTACCCGGTAAACAAACAAACAAATAACATAAATTCTCTGTTTTGTAATGGATCATGGTCCCTGTGTTGCTGGATAGGTGTCCCTGAAGTGTTCAGGTGATGATCTCTTTACCCTCAAAAAGCCTTTACTGTGATCTGACCCCCATCTCCCTTTTTTTCTGCCGACCTCTCTAGGTAAATAATTTCTTCATTCCTGGAGGAGCCGCCCCCCCCCTTTAATTTGTCATTCCTCCCCTTCCTCTTCCTGTGAGGAATCTTCTTCTAGTGCAACTATAAACCTCATCCACCTTGCTATATGAGTTTTCATTATTTCCTGCACCTGGAATGTCAACCTTTCCTTCTCCATTATCTCTCCTCTCTCTGTCTCCCCAGTATGTCTCTAGGGCCTCACATGTCCCGAATATGTGTATATGAGAGGCACACAACTCACTACAGTTCCTCCAGTGTGCTGTAGTGGACCCAGTGTCCCATTCTGCTTTAATACAGGGTGTGATCAAGTATCTAGTTTTAATCTTCCAAGAGTACTCGTGCCATCTATGTAGGTAAGATGTGCGGAATGAGCCCTCCCATTATCCTCCCCCCACTCCTTGAGTACAAGGTGAGTATCCACATCCCCCTGACACTTAATAGCAAGGTAAGCAGCCATTTGTTCTCTCTTCTGGAGAAGAAACTGGTATATTTGGTTATGGCCCTCTTTTGTTCCCTCCTCCTAACAAGCTGTTTGACAGTGGGTCTCTGTTGGTCCTCTCCCAACCTTTGTTGTGGATTATTCAGGGAAGTCATGACCTAGCTTCTAACTTGGAAGTACTGGTATTTGAACCTGTCACTGTTCAGCCACCCAAATGCTGTTTTACATTCCTCAAACATTTTTATTACATTCCCTCACAGCAGTATTTGTTGAGCAGCAAAAATTGTCAGCGTGGTTTGTTTGTTTTTTTAGCAAAAATGTATTTATGTCATCCATAGATTCATTATCAGAGTGTTTTTTTATTTTCTCAGATATTTCTAAAACAGCTTTTATAGCTAATTTTTAATTAATGACTCACCTCGTTAAAGATGGCCAGTATTCATAATTTCTAAAAATCTCTTCTGTTGCGGTTACCTGTTGAGTGTACATATCAGATTCATTATGTAGGTGCATTAGGATGGTGTTACCACATGTTCCTGATGGTACTCAGCACAGCACTGCACCAAGATATTACGTTTTTTCATGCCAGGCATGGCATGGCAATGAGAACTTTTAAAAATGTGCTGCCCAATTTGCAGGCACCTCTCTGGTCTGAGGAAGGAGGTTGTTCATCTCCATACTGACCTGGCAAGGATTCGAGAAACCTGCTCCCCCACCCAGGCCACCGCCACTACCTCAGAGGTTGCCAAGAAAGAGGCATGGTTGGACCACAGTGGGCTCAGGGAGGGTGAGGGTGGTGAAACAGAGGCACATCCCTCCAGTTGTGCCTCTCCACAATTCATTCGCCACTCTGTTGAAGCATGGTTCTTCTATGGAGGCACTCGCAGTGGAGACCAAGGAGGATGCTGTGAACCTCCACAATGGAGACCCACAGGAGGGTGGCACAGGACCCCACAGGGAAAGGAAACAACTACTGGTGGGGGACTCAATTGTTAAGGGGGTAGAACTGGGGAAGGGAGGGGAAAGGGAGGTAAGGTGCCTGCCTGGCACCATGGCTTGGAGGGACAGGAAACTAATCCTCAGGATCATGGGAGTAGCTGAAAGGGGGAGTGAGCTGGATGTCATTATCCACCTAGGGACAAATGACCTGGATGAGAATGGGATCAGAGCAGTGCAACAGGAGTTTGAGGAGTTGGGGAGAGGCCTTAGACAAGTAGCACACACGGTAAGTTTCTCGGAAGTGCTACCTGTCTATGGAATGAATGAGGCTAGGGTACTCCGCACCATGGGATTCAATGACTGGCCAAAAAACTGGTGCAGAGCTCAGGGAGTTGGCTTCATTGGGGACTGGGGCTCCACCTGGAGGGATGCAGACCTATACTGGCATGATGGTCTGCATCTATCTAGGAGGGGAACCAGGATCCTAGGTGATAGGTTGAAATGCTTCATTGACAAGCATTTAAACTAGCAAAGGGGGGAGGCACTGAAAAGGAGAAGGGAAATCCTAGCCCCCCCAAAAAAATCAGGGTAGTTAGTGAGGTAAACACCAAGATAGAGCTGTCAGTAGGGAAAAGAGCAGGGGTAAATGGAGAAAAAGACAAAGGCAGTAACTACAGGGATGGGGCAAAAAGAAATAAATCCATAAAAAAATGGAGGGTAATGAGTACCAATGCCCATAGTCTAGGTAAAAAGCTCCCCGAAATGGTGGCCTTGCTGGAAGAGGGATGCCTAGATATCTTGGCAGTCACAGAAACATGGTACACAGAGATCCATGACTGGGATGTCAACCTACCAGGGTACACAATCTACAGGAGGGATAGGGAGGGGAGAAGAGGAGGAGGAGTAGCTCTCTATGTAAGGGAAGGGATCAAATCAACAGAACTAAAGGGTAAACAGGGAGGAGAAGAGGCAATGTGGGTCACCCTGGAGACCGGAAATGCACCACAGTCCGTACAGGGGTTGTACACAGACACCCATCTCAGGAGGAGGAAATGGACAAGGAAATTATAGAAGGCATCCTTAGGATAGTAGAGAAAGGGGAGATATTGCTGATGGGGGACCAGAATATGCCAGATGTGAACTGGAGCACATTTGCTACAGCCACATCCAAGAGCAGGGCCATTCTCAATGCCCCATAGGGAGCATGCCTCAGTGAGCTAGTTTTGGAACACACCCAGGAGGAAGCAATCTTAGACCTGATACTCTCAAATGGGGACGGAGAGAGAGAGGATCTCCGATCTTGAAGTGGGTAGCCATCTAGGAACAAGCGACCACCAAACAGTGTGGTTCACGATAAACTTAGCTGTAGAGTCAAGCCATACAAAAGTGAAGGTACTGAACTTCAGGAAGGCTGATTTTGCACTAGCAAACAGGCAAGAAGGTGGAGTGGAGCAACAATGGGGAAACATCAAAACCGCCATTACAGAAGCAACAAGCGTTTGTGTGAAACAAATAAATCAAAATGAAAGAAAAAAACACTATGGTTCTCAAAAGAAGTGGCGGGGAAGGTTAGGGAGAAAAAGATAGCATTCAGAAAGTATAAGGAAACACAGAAGGAGCAGGACAGGGAACTGTACCAGTTAAAGCAGAAGGAAGCGGGGAAGGCAGTCAGAATAGCAAAGGCCCAAACCGAAGAAAAGATAGCCAACTCGGTTAAGAAGGGGGATAAAATATTTTATAGGTACATTAGGGAGCAAAGAAAGACTAAGGCAGGGATACTGAGGCTGAATAACGAGGAAGTTGGTTGGGCAGAGAGCGACAGTGAAAAAGCAGGGATACTGAATGAATACTTCTGCTCAGTATTCACAATGGAAAAGCAGGGGGAGATACCTAATCCAGTCAATAGAAGCACTCTGGATAGGGGGGTTGATATTAGTACTTTCACAGAAGAAAGGGTTCTGAAAGAACTCTTAAAACTGAAGGTGGATAAAGCAATGGGGCCTGATGGGATTCACTCCATATTTCTAAAAGAACTAAGGGAAGAACAAGTAACACCACTGACTACCCTTTATAATAAATCATCGGAGGATGGTGTGGTACCTAAGGACCGGAGGAAGGTGGATGTGTTTCCCCTTCACAAATGTGGGAGCAAGACAGAGGTGAGAAACTACAGACCTGTCAGTTTGACCTCAGTGGTAGGGAAAATGATGGAATCACTTCTGAAGGAAATAATTGTTGAGTACCTAGAGGCCAGTGGGGCACAGGACCCAGGCTAGCATGGATTCACAGCAGGAAGGTCATGTCAGACAAATGTAGCTGATTTCTTTGACTGGGTGACTAAAGTAGTAGACCAGGGAGGGGCTGTGGACATGGCCTACCTAGACTTCAGCAAGGCATTTGACACAGTCCCGCACAAAAGATTAATAAACAAATTAGCCAGCCTAGGAGTGGGTCCCAAGGTAGTAGCCTGGGCAAAACACTGGCTGGACAACACGACACAGATGGTAATAGTAAATGGAGTCCACAGTGAAGAAAGGGGGGTTACTAGTGGGGTACCACAGGGTTCAGTACTGGGGCCGGTCCTTTTTAATGTCTGTACAAGTGACATTGAAGAGGGACTAGAAGAAAAATTATGTCTCTTTGCAGATGACACAAAGATCTGCAACAGGACTGATACACAAGGTGGGGTGGAAAGGATGAAAAGGGACTTGGCAAGGTTGGAGGAATGGTCAAATATATGGCAGCTTAGATTCAATGCAAAGAAGTGCAAAGTAATGCACCTAGGGAACAAAAACCCAGGGGAAGAGTACACAATGGAGGGTGAGATAACAACAAAAATGGAAAGGGACCTGGGGGGTAGTTATAACAGACGACCTAAAGGTGAGCCAGCAATGTGAGAAGGCAGTTAGAAGGGCTTGGGGATATTGGGATGCATAGGGAGAGACATCACCAGTAGAAAACAGGAAGTTGTTGGCCCTCTGTATAGACAGTTGGTAAGACCACATCTGGAGTACTGTGCACAGTTCTGGAGACCCCATCTCCGCAAAGACATAGATAGGGTGGAGGCTGTCCAGAGGAGGGCAACCAAAATGGTGCAGGGTCTGCATCAGAAGACATATGAAGAAAGATTAAAGGAGATTAAGATGTATAGCCTCAAGGAAAGGAGGAAGGGAGGGAGAGGAGGACATGATATAAACTTTCAAACACCTCAAGGGAATCATCAAAGTCCAAGAGGGTAGCATCTTTCAGAAAAAGAGATGTGCAATAACAAGGGGGCAAAATTTGAAGATAGAGGGGGGACAGCTCAGTGGTAATGTGAGGAAGTATTTCTTTTCAGAGAGGGCTGTAGATGCATGGAACAGCCTTCCTGAGGAGGTCGTAGAGTCAAAAACAGTGGGGGAATTCAAGAATGCATGGGACAGACATAAGGCAAGTCTAGTGGGGGGTAGCAGGAAGTAGGCTGTTGGTTAAGTAGGATCTGCAGCTTATCCGTTAGGTAGGGAAATGGGCAGACTAGGTGGGCCAAGCGGTCCTTATCTGCCATCAAATTCTATGTTAGTTTAGGAATGAATGAACACAAAAGGAAAAACGGGCATATTAATTTTTGTTTCCCCCAGAAAAGCATTATTTTGGAAAAAAAAAACATACGGGTCTACATATTTAAAAGAGATGTGTGGTGCATCCCTAGATGTGCCCAAGCATCTCTGGACTTGTGAGGGCTTTTGGGGGCATGGCAATATTCAGAAGCCCCCGATGCGCCTCTGATGCGCCCCCCCAAACCCGACTGCACCACTGTGTAGAATATTGTGATGCACCTATGCAAATGAGGGGTCCTCATGCATACACCATGCATCACAATATTGAACCCCCACCAAGCAAAACTATGGCAGGCTGCACCAGCACAGTTACACTTTTGAATCCTACCTTAACTATGCGCTGGAAGAACGGTGCCCCACGATAGTCTAAGTCCAAGTACACAGTCCCCTCACCCAGCCATGATCACTGTACCTCATCCCCATTTCCATAATGCTGCCGCCCCTCCCCAGCCCCAATGTCCATTAATAAGAAATACAGCCCGATCGTCCTTTTTCCATATTGTAGTGGCCACCCCTCCCCGGCCCCAAGGTCAGTCGATAATAAATACAACCCAATCGCCCTTTTTCCATAGTGTAGTGCCCCCCCAGCCCCAATGTCTGATAATGAAAAATACCACCCGATCCCATTTTCTATAGCGAAGGGACCCCCACTCCAGTTAGCAGTACCCCACTATCCCGCACCCCCCATCCCGACCTGTGTCAGTGACCGCTTCTCACCCTGCCACAGCCAGCCGCTGACTGATCAGTCCCAGAGCATGCACAGTAAATAGTACACACTCATTGGTTCACCATTAATTTTTATGAATACATGGTACAGACAAATAAAGGGAACTGCCATGGGGGCAACATTTGCTCCCCACTTAAGCAGATTTATATGTCGGATTGTGGGAAACTGAATTTATTCATAATCCTGAAAAAAAAACAGTTTTTTTTGACAAAATAGATTTGTGTCATAGGTACCTGGATGACATCTTAATGATATGGAAAGGAACTGTACAAGAATTAGAAATGTTTGTTACATATCTATATGCAATGAATGACAATTTACGGTTTAAATATACAGTAGATAAATATAAAATATGCTATTTGGATTTAGAAATTATGAAAGATGGGGAAGGTGGGTTGAAAACTAACATTTAACGCAAAAATACAGATTGCAACACTATGTTGGAAGCATCCAGCTGTCACCCATGCCACATTACAGAAAACATACCAAAGGGGCAATTTTTACGTCTAAAAAGAAATTGCAGTGATGCTGTGATATATAAGTCAGAAGTAAGTAAAATGGAGAATGGATTTTTAGAAAGGGGGTACAGTAGGAAAGTAATAGGTGGAGCAAGAGACGAAGTGGAAAAAAAGGATAGACATGAGTTGGTGCATTCCAATAATACAGCTGAATCTCTGGATAAAAGTAAACCCAAGTCTAATTTTAATTTTGTGACTACCTTTGCTGCCCATTCTAGACATGTTGCAAATATAACAAAAATAACTGGTATGTTTTAAAAGGAGCTCTAGGGCTAAAATAAGTGAGTGGACAGCTCCCTCCCCCGTATGTCATACAGAAGAACCACTACAATAAAAGATAGATTGAGCCACAGTCACCCTAAACAACCTGAAAACAGAACACCGCTGGATAAAGGTGTTAGGGGTCGTTTCGAGTGTAAACAAGCATTTGTCAATGCCGAAAGTTTGTCGTGTGCACTGGTGTCATGGGGGGAGGGGATATTTGAAAGTTGCTTTAATGAAGTTGTTTGTGAGGTTGGGTCCCAAAATACATATGTTGAAAATCTGTGGCAACAATATTTAAAAATGGGCAAGTTATGCCACTGAATTGAAAACCCTATTGAAATACATTGATGCCGAAAACTCCACTGCAATACATTGAAGCGCTTACCTCAGTTTGCAGTTGGGCTTTGAAGAGCGAAGACATGCCAGTAGTCCAAGGTAGATTATGGCAGTGGACCTTCAGTGGGTAAGTATGGGGTACGGGGGGTGGTGGTGGGTCCTGAGTGGGCGGGTAGGGGGTTTGGTAATGGCGGAATGGACAACGATGGACGGTTTTCTTTTTTACAGGGAATAAAAATGACAAGACAGTTTTCTTTTTTCAGGGAGTTTGCTGAACAGATGAGGACACTGGGGGATTGGGCACCCCCCGTGTCTGCATACTGTTTGGGGGGGTTACACAGCGGACAATGATGGACAGTTTTCTTTTTTTTTAGGATAAAATATAAGCATTTGTCAATGCCGAATGTTTGATGTATTGAAAGATGTCCACCTCTGCACCTTGTTTATGCCCTTGAGGTACTGAACGTGTCTATCATGTTCCCCCACTCCCTCCTTTCCTCCAATAAGTGCATATTGAGGTCCTTTTTTATCTCTCCTGATATGTTCTGTGTTGCAAGCCATGTACCATCTTGGTTGCCTTTCTGTGGACTGTCTACACCCTGTCAATGTCTTTGAGCATTTGTGGCCTCCAGATTTGCACACAGTACTGTAGGTGAGGCCTTACTAGTGCATTATACAATGGAATCACCACCTCATGCCTTCTGCTAGTGATACGTCTGCCTGTGCATCCCAGCATGCCACTGGCTGTCCTTGCAACATGTGTGCTCTGCTTTGACACCTTTTGGTCATCAGAACTGATAACTCCTAGGTTCCTTTCTTCCTTGGCGATCATCAGCACCTCCACCCCATCCTGCAACTCTCCACAGGTTTCCCTCTTCTCAGGTGCATTGTTTGGGCTTCCTTGCATTGAATCTCAGTTGCCACTCCTCAGACCATTTTTTAAGCCTCTCCATGTCCCTGCTCATTTTCTCCACCCCTTCTGGAGTATTCACTCTGTTACAGATGTTGATGTCATCTGCAAACAGGCAGACAGACCTTTCCTTCTAGCCCTTCCACAATGTCTGTAATGAAGACATTGAACAGGACTGGTCCCAGGACTTGTCCCTGAGGTACCCCGCTGGTCAACCCCTCTCCCCAGATTGGATTCCATTACTACCACCCTCTGCCTCCCGTCCATCAGCCAGTTTCTAACCCAGGTTATCAGTTGGTGCCCCATTACCAGACTACTCATCTTGTTAATCAGCCTTCTATGTTGGACGTTGTCGAATGCTTTGTTGAAATCAAGGTAGGTGACATCAAATGTTCCTCCCTGATTTATTTCCTTAATGAGGCATTAGGGTTTCCAACTCTAATGCCCCACTCCCTCCCTGTAGAGATTGACAGGCATTGGGGTGTCCCTTTGGGTCGTTGGCCATAAAGCTCATGCCATTCCACCCCCACCCTGCAGATACTGACAGGAATCGTGGTGTGCCTTGTGTTCTTCGGCCCTAACGCTCACCACATTCCATAATGAAATAAGCTGAGATGGGTGTAGTATACGAGAATGGAGTGAACTTTTAAGCCAGAGACTCCAAGGAACACCCTGATGCCTGTCACTAGCTGCAGGTTGGGGTGGAATAGTGTGGCTGTTATAGAGCCAACACCCCAAGGATGCGCTTACGCCTGACGCCTGTCAGTCTCTACAGGGTGGGGGTTACAGTTGGAAACCCTAATACCCCAGTTGTTAATCAATAATATTACTCCAAATTTTCAACATGGGCTTTTTGGGACACTACCTCATGAACAGTGGCACTATCATTTCATTACTCAATCCCAAAAGGTGATTTTGCGTAGCGATTGCGCCATTCAGCGCCACAGGTGCTAAAACACATTTTGAGCAGGATGTGAAAAATGACAGTTGTACTGTTCATGAGGAGGGGTGAAAAAATTGCAATTTTGAAAATCTGGAGTGAAAATATGACAAATTGGCAAAGTTACAAGCGTGCACAGAAACTGTGCAACGTACGCTCGTAATGCGGTCATTATTGGGAATTTTTTCACAAAATTTTCAACATGGGCTTTTTGAGACCTCCTGTCATGAACAGTAGCACTGTGATTTTGTTACTCCATCCCGAAAGTTGATTTCGCACAGCGACCGTGCCATTCTGCGCAACTGGTGCAAAAACACATTTCAGGCGGGATGTGAAAAATGACAACTGTACTGTTCATAGGGAGGTGTGAAAAAATGGCAACATTGAAAATCTGGAGTGAGGTCAGCCCAGTGGCGCTGAGGGTTGAGGTGCTGGACGCCACATCTCGTGCCACACTGGCGGCCCGGGTTCGGGAACGAGCCTGGGCTGCCAGGGTCGGAAGGGGTGAGAGAGGATTGAGCATCTGGAAGACTGCTCTCCTCTCTTGGGGGGGGATCCAGGGGTTAGCCCAGCACTGCAGCGGCCTGGGTGGAGACCGGAGAGACTGCAATGCTTCAGGGCACAGTAGTGGGACGCAGAGCGACGACGGACGTCCCTGGCATCATTGCACACTTGGACTCTGCAGGGAGGGAGGGAGGAGAGGGCATAACCACACAAGCAAAAAAAACCCTCTGCCTCCTGATAGGTGAAGGAGGGTCCAGGGGTGCCAGCCAACCATGCCCAATGTGGGGCTCCTCCTCTTGTCTCCTCTGCTCTCCTCCATTCCCAGTCACCTATCTAGATTCTAGATAGAGTGCCAGGAGGAGTAATCTGGCAGTCCCACCTCAGGGGACTCAGAGCTGGGGGGGCTGAGTGGTTGGGAAATTGATGGAGAGAGGGCCACGGAGGAGCGAGAGAGAGCTTCGGGTGGGCAGGATAATGGCAGGCTCCGAGAGACCTCTCCAGAGAGAGTTCAGGAGGTGAGAGAGATAAACAAAAGTTGAAAAAAAAAGAAAAAAAGAAAATCTGTAGTGAAAATATAAAAATTGAACGCTAGGCGTCTCAGAAACTGCACAATGCATGTTCATAATGCAGTCATTTTTGAATTTTTCAAGAAATTTGCAACAGTAGGGCTTGGGACCCCACCTCATGAACAGTGGCACTGTCATTTCGTTCTCGGTCCCAAAAGGTGATTCTCTTAATGATCGTGAAATCACCTTTCGGGACTGAGGAACAAAAATAACACCTGCGTGTTCTGTGGTGGGTCCCATTTACAGTTGAAAATTTAAGCAAAATTTCTAAAAATGGCTGAGATATCACAGTAGTTGAAACCCCCACTGACTCCCATTATACGGTTACCTTGAATTCTTTCAGTTTGTCGGTCGGGCTTTGAAAAGTGCAGACGGTCCCGCCCACAGAAGATCGTGGTCCGCCAACCTCGGAGGATAAGTACGGGGTAAGGGGTTAAGGGGTGTGTGCAGAGGTAGGGCTGTGATGAGGAGGGGACAAGGAGACAACAAGGGATGGTTTTCATTTTTACAGATGAAAAAAGGGAAAAGACAGTGCGGGAAGGTTTTTTTCATTTACAGGGAAAACATAGATGTATTATACATTTAGGCACACTGGGGTGGGCTCCCAGTGTGCCACAATAGTGGTGGGGGGTGCCAACACAGGGATTGGGCACCTCGATGTCGGCTAGGTATATAGCCGGGTGGGAGCGCATCCGACACCGGGAATGGGCAGCCCAGTGTCGGAAAAGGAAAGGGGACATTCTTTAACCAGGAAAGACACACTAGGAGGCTGCAGGGACCAGAAAAATTGTTTAACCAGGAAAGACACACTAAGCAGCTGCAGGGATGGGGGAAATTGTTTAACCAGGAAAAACACACTAAGCGGCTGCAGGGATGGGGGAAATTGTTTAACCAGGAAAGACACGTTAAGCAGCTGCAGGGATGGGGGAAATTGCTTAACCAGGAAAAACACACTAAGCGGCTGCAGAGATGGCGGAAATTGTTTAACCTGGAAAGACACATTAAGAGGCTGCAGGGACGGGGGAAATTGTTTAACCAGGAAAGAGACACTAAGGGGCTGCAGGGATGGGGAAATTGTTTAACCAAGAAAGGTGCACTAAGTGGCTGCAGAGACCAGGGAAATTGTTTAACCAGGAAAGACACACTGAGCTGCAGCTGAAGGGCTAGCATTTCAAAGGGCAGAGCTGCGCATAGCATCGGCTCTGTCCTTTCAATCAATCAATCAAATCAATCAAAAGTTTATTTTTAAAAGGCGCTTTTCTCAAACCAAAGCGCCTGTACAATTTCATAAAACAATAAATAAACCAGATTTAAAACTAACGTAAATCATTAAAAGCTATATTAAAAAGGTGGGTCTTCAGAGCTCCTTTAAAGCTTAGGACAGTCGGGCAATTTCGCACCTGACGAGGTAGAGAATTCCACAGGGTCAGAGCCATAAAACTAAATGATCTAGTCCCTGAAGTTTTCAAACGAACCCTGGGAATCTCTAGCAATCCCTCATCAGTGGATCGGAGGGGACGGGAGGGACAGTAGGGGCAAAGGAGCTCTTTCAGGTAAGTAGGTCCCTGATCGTGTAGGGCTTTATAGGTCAGCAAACCGACCTTGAAGGTGATTCGCCAAAACACTGGCAACCAGTGCAGTCCATGGAGCACAGGCATTATATGGCTGGATCTGGAAGATCCAGTCAATAACCTGGCCGCCGCATTCTGCACTAGCTGCAGACTGCGAAGCTCAACCTCCGATAGCCCTAGGTACAGGGAGTTGCAATAGTCAAGGCGGGAGGTAACGAAAGCGTGGATCAACGTTGGAAGATCCTCTGGAGGAACCGGGTGCTTCACCCTGGTGATGTTCCTCAGATGGAAAAAGGAAGTTTTGACCACCGCTGACACCTGAGATTTAAGCGTCAAGTGGTCGTCAATTATTACGCCAAGATTCCGCACCTGATCTGAGGTCATCAGCTGAACGCCCCCAAGCCATAAGCCTGAGGGTGATCCATCCGGCAGACCCACCTCACAGCGACCCTTGTCCACGACCAACACCTCAGTTTTCTCTGGGTTTAACCTCAACCAACTCCCATTCATCCAGTCTTGGGATTTCGGCAAGGCAGTTATTAAATACAGACAAGGCAGCATCCTGGCCGGGCACAAAAGACATATACAGCTGGGTATCATCTGCATAGCAATGAAAACCCAAACCGTATCGTCTAATAACCGCTCCCAACAGCAGCATATACACCGCAAACAACATAGGCGCTAGAGTAGAACCCTGCGGTACCCCACAGGATAGGGAGACTGATGCCGAGGAAAAAATTCCCAACACCACCCTCTGAGTCCTACCCTCGAGGTAAGATCGAAACCACCTGAGGACCGTACCAGATAATCCACAGATGGACCGCAAATGCTCTAACAGCACACCATGGTCAACAGTGTCAAATGCTGCAGAGAGATCGAGAAGTACCAAGATAGAACGGGTCTTACGATCTCTCGCTATTAGGAGGTCATTTAGTACCCCGAACAAGTGCTGTCTTGGTACTATGCCTTTTCCTAAATCCGGACTGGAGAGAGTCGTAGATATTGTTGTTGGTCAGATGATCATCCAACTTCACTGCGACCACCTTCTCAATAACTTTACCCACAAAGGGTAAGTTAGAGACTGGTCTGTAATTTGCTAGACAGTCTGGGTCTAAGGAGGACTTCTTTAATAGAGGCTTAACTATAGCCTCTTTAAGGGGATCTGGAAAGATCCCCCTCTCCAAAGACTTCCAGACTATCAAAGCCAGGACTAGGCCGATTTTATCCACACAATCCACTAAAAGGTGTGTGGGGCCAGGGTCCAAATCACAGTTGGTCGGTCGCAACGCTCGGATGATCATCACAATATCATTGATTGTGGGGGAGGCTGAAGTTAGACCATGCAAACTGAGTGTTCAACATCTCCTGCCGACCATCACCGCTCCCATTGGAGAGGGAAGAACGGACATCCGATCTGGTTTTGGCAACCTTATCTGCAAAGAAGGGAGCAAACTCCTCACACTGTTCTGGAGAAAAGGCTCTCCTGGGCTGTTAACAGACTGGATTGCACAGTCTGTCCGCAGTCCGAAAGAGCTGAGCTGGTCTATTCTGTGCAGCCGCTATCTCTCTGGACAAGAATTCTGCCTTCTTACGAGAGATTGCGGATTGATAGGCCATATAATGGTCCATCAAACTAAGTTTGTCATCATCCAGACCGGACTTCCACCAATGCCTCTCCAGCCTTCGTCCAACCCTCCTCAACTCCCTCACGGTTTCATCAAACCATGGAGACCTGGGGCGAAGAGTGAGAGAACGAACACAAACAGGTGCAATAGAATCCAGGGCCCCTGTGACTGCCTTATTATAGGCATGTACCAGGTCACCTGGATCTAAGCAATCTATCAGTAGGCCCGATAGGTCCAGTACCGCCATCAGGTCATCCGGGAACACACCCCTTAAAGGGCGGTACCGGACCATCTCCGAAGGGGCTGACCTAATAGGGGTGGCCTCAAAACTGAACCTAATGGAGTGATGGTCGGACCATCCGACCGGTTCCACCACCAAGTCAGATATCCCCATCCCCAGAAGGAACACCAGGTCCAATGAGTGTCCACCAATATGGGTCGAGGAGGAAACAACCTGTGTGAAGCCCAGTGATATCATCAACTGGAGGAAGTCTTGACCAAAACTTGAGAGTTCATCGTCCACCTAAGCATTGAAGTCCCCCAGAACCAACCATCTGGGGGACCCCAATGTCAGGTCGACAATGAAGTCTGCGGCTTCCTGCAGGAAAACATTCTTGTCACCTGGTGGACGGTATACGAGAAGTATCCTGCACCCCACACCCTCACCCAGAATACACTCAAAGGATCTGGTGACTCCCACCGGTACCTCCACCAGGCCCAGTTCTGACTTAAAACATATGGCAACACCCCCGCCCCTACAATCCTGCCTCGGGCGGTGTATCACCGAGTACCCGGCCGGAACTGCTGCTGCTAAAACTGGCCCAGCATTTTCATCCAGCTAGGTCTCGGTGATGCACGCCAGGTCAGATGACCCAACAAGATCGACTATAATGGCCGTCTTGTTTTTAATAGACCTGGCATTGCACAACACTGCCCGAGTAGGATGAGCCTCCGAAGATGACCGCCTTACCTGCTGATCATAATCAGAACCCTTGGGTATGGGCACCAAACAGGGAGATCCCCTTTCCTGTGCCCATTTCACCCCAGGGCGTCTTCTTGACCCCACTATCCCTATCCGCCCACTCCTTTCCATTCCCCCCCCAAGGCCCAGCACCAGCCCTCCTCCTCCCCCTCACAATCCCCAGAGCCCTTTGAAATGTTTGCCAAGACCAGCCCACTCAGCAAAACAGTGTCATCAAGACACTGCCGCTGATTTGATGGCCACAGACTGGCCCCTGCAGCACTGCTGGCCACTGGGCTGGCACCTCTCACACCTCTCTCTAGCAGCTCTCATATCAACAAGTTCATCTGAGCCGCACGCACGATGAACTTAAAAATGACAGTTTTGCCAGTGGATTATGGAGGGAGATGATTTTAAAGGTACAAATGGGAGAAATTATCAGAGTAGACAGTTCTGTACACTGATACTGAAAGAGTGAATAATAAAGCAGTATTTTTATTTATTTATTTAAGTCTAGGATTACAAGTACCTTTGAGCCAAGGCTCTTTTACAAAGCCTCCATGTCAGATTGAGGACAGCACGACAATGTTACAATAGTAAATGGTACAGCAGAAATTATGGCAGAAAAAACAGGTTATTCAAGTTCGCAAGCAGTTACTAGTGGTGGATGTCAACAATTGTGGCAAAAACATGGACAGTAATTAATGGCGGGATAGCAGGTTTAACAAGTTCACAATCAGTTACCAGAGACGATGCATACATTTTTGGCAGAACAGCAGCATTACGTGAGCATTGGTGAGCAACAGCATTACAAGACATGGACAGGACACAGGGAGGGTATAAGCTGCCGAAGGCATTGTCAACACATACAGAAGTGCAGTCAGAGGGTTATGGGGGAAGTGAGGATGGGTGGAGGAGGGGTGAGGGGAAGGGGGAAAAGTGCTTGCTGTGATGCTGGGGCAAAACAGAGGTGGTAGTCACAAGGGAGGCCCACAGGAAGGTTGCAGAGGACACCACAAGGAAAGGAAGCAGCTCCTGGTGGGGGACTCAATTATTAGGGGGATAGAACTGGGGGGAGCACGGAAAACTGAAGTAAGGTGCCTGCCTGATGCCATGGCTTGGAGGGTTAGGAAGCGCATCCTCAGGATCACGAGAACAGCTGCACGGGAGTCTGAGCTGGACGTCATTGTCCACCTAGGGACAAATGACTTGGCTCACCATGAGATTAGAGCAGTGCAGAAGGACTTTGTAGAATTGGGGAGGGGCTAAGACAAGTAGCACACACAGTGTCCTTCTCAGAGGTGCTGCCTGTCAATGGCATGAGTGAGGCGAGGGTACTTTGCACCATGCAGGTTAATGAATGGTTGAAAAAATGGTGTGGAGCACTGGGGTTTGCTTCATTGGGGACTGGGGTTCCACCTGAAGGGACACCAGCCTATACTGGCAGGATGGTCGGCATCTGTCCAGGAAGGAACAAGTCTTTTGAGCAATCGGTTTAAATGCTTCATTGGCAAGCTTTAAACTAGTCAAGGGGAGGCACTGATAAGCAGCAGGAAAATCCCAGCCTCCCTACAAAACAGGGTACTAAATGAGAAAAGACCGAGGTAGAAAGGTCAGTGGGGATGCTGCAACAGAAGGTAAAGCCATCAAAAATGGAGAGCAATGAGTACCAATGCCTGTAGTCTGAGTAACAAGCTTCCTGAATTAGTGGCCTTGATGGAGGAGGAACATCTGGATATCGTGGCAGTCACAGAAACATGGTACACAAAACCATGACTGGGACGTAAACATACCAGGATACACTATCTACAGGAGGGACAGGGAGGGTAAAAGAGGAGGAGAAGTAGCTCTTTACATAAGGGAAGGAATCAAAGCAACAGAACAAAAGGGTAAACAGGGAGGAGAAGAAGCACTGTGGGTAAATTTGGAGACCGGCAATGGCACCACAATCCGCACAGGGGTTGTATACAGACCCCCTTCTCAGGGGGAGGAAATGGACAAGGAAATGATAGAAAGTATACTTAGAATGGCAGAAAAGGGGAGATATTGCTGATGGGTGATCTGAATATGCCAGATGTTAACTGGAGTGCAGTTGCAGCAGCCACTTCGAAGAGTGGGGTTATTCTAGATGCCCTACAGGGGGCATGCCTTAGACAACTAGTATTGGAGCCCACTCGAGAGGGAGCAATCTTAGACCTGGGTCTCTCAAATGGAGATGAAGAGAGGACCACAGATGTAGAAGTGGGTAGCCATCAGGGAACTAGCGACCACCGAACAGTATGGTTCACAATAAACACAGCAATAGAGTCAAGCCATACAAAGGCAAAAGTACTGAACTTTAGGAGGGCTGACTTTGCCAAAATGGGTGAGTGCCTAAGGAATGCACTAGCAAATGAGCAGGAAGGAGGGGTGGAAGAACAATGGGGAATAATAAAAACTGCCATCACAGAGGTAACAAGCCTTTGTGTGAAGCAAATAAACAAAAAACGAAACAATGTAAGAAACCACTATGGTTCTTAAAGGAAGTGGCAGTGAAGGTTCAAGAGAAAAAGAAAGCATTCAGGAAGTACAAGGAATCACAAAAGGAGCAGGACAGATAACTGTATCAGTTAAAGCAAAAGGAAGCTGGGAAGGCAGTCAGAACAGCAAAGGCCCAAACCGAGGAAAAGATAGCCAACTCAGTTAAGAAGGGGGATAAAACCTTTTATAGGTACATCAGGGAGTGAAGGAAGACCAAGGGAGGGATAGTGAGGCTTAATAAAGGGGAGGGAGGGTGGGCAGAGGGTGACTGTGAAAGGCAGAGATACTAAACAAATATTTTTGCTCAGTATTTACAAAGGAAGAGGGGGAGGTACCTAAAACAAACAATAGAAACACTCTGGTTACAGAAGTTGATACCAGCCCATTTACAGAAGAAAGGGTTCTGAAAGAACTCTTAAAACTGAAGGTGGACAAAGCAATGGGGCCTGGTGGGATTCATCCCAGAATTCTAAAAGAACTAAGGGTAGAACTAGTGACACCACTGACTACCCTCTTTAACAAATCATGGGAGGATGGGGTGGTACCCGAGGACTGGAGGAGGGCAGATGTGATTCCCCTTCACAAAAGTGGGAGAAAGGCAGAAGCAGGAAACTACAGACCTGTTAGTTTAACCTCAGTGGTAGGGAAAATGATGGAATCACTTCTGAAGGAAAGAATTGTCGAGTATCTAGAGGCCAGAGGGGCACAGGACCCAAGGCAGCATGGATTCACAGCGGGAAGGTCATGCCAGACAAATCTGATAGATTTCTTTGACTGGGCGACCAAAGTAGTAGATCAGGGAGGGGCTGTGGACATGGCCTACCTAGACTTTAGCAAGGCATTTGACACAGTCCCACACAAAAGATTAATATACAAGTTAGCCAGCCTGGGAGTGGGTCCCAAGATGACAGCCTGGGTAAAGAATTGGCTGGAGAATAGGACACAGAGAGTAATAGTAAATGGAGTCCACTCTGAAGAAAGGGGGTTACTAGTGGGGTACTGCAGGGTTCAGTATTAGACTGGTCCTCTTCAATGTCTTTATATGTACATTGCAGAGGGACTGGAAGGAAAAGTATGTCTCTTGCAGATGACACAAAGATCTGCAACAGAGTTGATGCACAAGGTGGGGTGGAAAGGATGAGAAGGGACTTGGCAAGGTTAGAGGAATGGTCAAATGTATGGCAGCTTAGATTCAATGCTAAGAAGTGCAAGGTAATGCACCTGGGAAACAAAAACCCAGGGGAAGAGTACACAATGGGGGGTGAGATACTAACAACAACAAAAATGGAAAGGGACCTGGGGGTAGACATATTAGATGCCCTAAAGGTGGGCAAGCAATGTGAGAGGGCAGCAAGGAGGGCTGGGGGGCTACTGGGATGCATAGGGAGAGGCATCACCAGTAGAAAACAGGAAGTTATTATCCCTCTGTACAGACAGCTGGTCAGACCCCATCTGGAGTACTGCATGCAGTTCTGGAGGCCCAATCTCCGCAAAGACATAGACAGGATGGAAGCTGTCCAGAGGAGGGCAACTAAAATGGTGCAGGGTCTGTACTGGAAGACATATGAAGAGAGACTTAAGGAGCTTAATATGTATAGCCTCGAGGAAAGGAGGGAGAAGGGGACATGATAGAAACTTTCAAGTACCTCAAGGGAATCAACAAAGTCCAAGAGGGTAGCATCTTTCAAAAAAAGAGGTGTGCAAGAACAAGGGGCACAATTTGAAGATGGGGGGGCTCAGAGGTAATTTAAGGAAGTATTTTTTCACAGAGAGGGTTGTGGATGCATGGAACGGCCTTCCGGAGGAGGTTGTGGAGTCAAAAACAGTGGTGGAATTCAAGCATGCATGGGACAGTCATAAGGCAATTCTAGGGGTTGGGGGTAGGAAGAAGTAGGCTGCTGGTTAACTAGGATCTGCAGCTTATCCATTAGGTAGGGAAATGGGCAGACTGGGTGGGCCAAGCGGTCCTTATCTGCTGTCAAATTCTATGTTTCTATGTTTCTATGTAGTTAGGGTAGCTGGCTAGGTGTGGCAGTCACTGGTACTAGAGGCAGAGAGAGAGAGGTGGAGCCTAGTTTTGAAGGGGCCAAGCTTGGGGTGGAGGATATTTCCCTGTTGAGATTATTTAACCAGTTTGGCGCCCTGTAGCCAAATGAACATTGACCCATTGAGGTACGGCATCGAGGAATCAGCAGCAGCTGAGAGTCAGATCCCCTGGTATGGCGGTGGTTTCGACTAGGGCTGAGAAGGGCTTGGACACCAGGGGGAGCAAGTCCTAGGGTTATCTTCTTTGCCATAATGCAAGTTTGGTATTTTATCCGGTTTGATAGATTCAGCCAGCCAGTCTGGGCGTAGAGGTCGCAGGTATGTGTAAGGTGATGGGCACCAGTTATAAGCCAACATGCTTTGTTTAGAGTGGCTGAGATGTGTCTGAGGGCTGTAGACGTGGCAGAGCCATATATTATGAGGCCATAGCCAATGACAGAGACTACTGAGCTTTGGACAGCAATCCTGATGGCTTCAGGGGTTAGGTGTGCCCTTTGTCTGTAGAGGAGACCAAGTCACATTAGCCTCCTTGGCTATGCTGTCAACGTGGGCTCCATATGACAGGTTATTGCCAAGAGAGATTCCGAGATGTTTACATGAGGGTACCTCTTCAATAGCCACTCCAGTATGCTCCTGTGGAGTGTTTTATATTGGGAAGACAATTAGAAAATTTAAACAGAGAGTAAGCAAACATGTAAATGCGGTATCTGGTGGTAATATAAAGTATGCTACAGCACTGCATGTTAACGCATTGAATCCAGAGATATACAAGTTTCTGTTTCAGGCTATAGATAATGTTACACAGAATCTGGGGGTGGAGGGGGACTATAATTCTATGGTCTTAGAGCAGGAAGCCTTCTGGATCTTTAACCTTAAGGCTACAAAAAAAACAGGTTTGAATGCACCATTTGATTTGAAACCTTTTCAGAAAAAACAAACAAAAAAGAAACCAGATGTATGTAGAAATGCATAAACTTGCAGAAAATGTTTTTGTCTATCAGTTGCAGAATCTTGGTATGTAGAAATCGAAGTTTATAAGTAGTGGGATTTTAAATGGATGATGGTACCATAGTATTACATCATGGTTTTTAAATATTCATTTGGGGTGGGATATTCAGAAGGGTTGCGCCATTCGCAACCCACCAATATGCCCCAGCGCAATATTCAAAGGGACATGTTGCACAGCGCAACTCCCGATGCGCCGGGGTGCATCGGTAATGTATACGGAGCAAGTGTGGGGAGTCTGCCCATGCATATGCAGCACATCCTGATATTCAGTCCGGAATGTGCGGTGCATATGCTGGCACAACCCCGCCTTGCACCGCTCGGGGAGTACAAAGATGTGCCCGGTGAATCCAGGAACAAATCCTGGCCACCCACAGGTGAGCTGCCATTTTGCAAGGCGCAACACGGCAGTCGCCAGCTGTGGGTGGCCACTCGGCCACCCAGGACACAGGCCACATGCCCCCTGCCCAGGGGCATCGTGCCCCCCCTCGCCCGATTATGGGCATCAGTCATAACTTCCTGGTGGTCCAGTGGATCGATCCCCATCACCCGATCGTGGGCAGTAGTGCAATCCATCCCTGGTGGTCCAGTGGACCGCTTTCCAATGCCCAATCGTGGGCAGTAGTGAAATCCATTCCTGGTGGTCCAGTGGACCACTTTCCAATGCCCGATCGTGGGCAGTAGTGAAATCCATCCCTGGTGGTCAGTGGTAACCCCCTCCCACCTGCCCACTGAGGTCCCACCACCCACCACCCCCCATCAGCAGCGGGCGGCGGTGCCCAGCACATGAAGACTTGACCGCCCGCCAACTGCCAGCGCGTACAGTAGGGCTGTACATTATTGGTCACAGCATGGGCCAATGGGTGTGCAGATCATACCTGTACCGCACAGGCCTGAACTGTGAATGAACGCTTATTCACAAATCGAGATTGTGTAGTATAGTATGGTTCGTGGCGCCTACTGGCCCGCCACTGTGGACCAATACCGCATAGCCCTACTGTATGCTGTCAGTCGGCGGGCAGCTGGGTGGCTTGCGGGTGGGGCACTGCCGTCTGCCGCTGACAGCGGGGTGCAGGGTGGCGGAGGCCTCAGTGGACGGGTGGGGAAGGAGGTTACCACTGGACTTCCAGGGATGGATTTCACTACTGCCCACAATCAGGCATTGGATAGCAGTCCACTGGACCACCAGGGATTAATTGTACTCATGCTCACGTTTGGGCGATGAGGATCGGTCCACTGGACTACCAGGAAGTTATAACTGATGTTCGCAAGTGGGCGAGGAGGATCAATCCACTGGACCACCAAGGATTGTTTATACACATGCCCGCACTCGGGCAAATGGGTCCGGAGCCTGCCATGGGGCTGCAGGGCATCGGTCCCCAATGGCTGCAGCCTGGCAGGGCGCCAGGAGCAAGTCGCCGGGGATCGCACACCGCATGCAATGGGGCTATAATGGCATGCAAATGGCCCCATTTGCGCCTTTGCATGCATAATGGCCTAATTTGTATGCCCACTGCTGAATATCGAGTTGCTGGTTTCCAGCACATCGCACTTGCGCCTGGCGCAGCCTCGCCCCCTTCAGCCACTGCACCGTAGCAGTGCATGCACTCACTGCCATATTCAGCGGTGCTGAGCCATGGTGCAGCACCATTGAATATCGCTGGTCATGCCTGGCTCAGCCCAGCTGCGCTGTCTCAGGCTTCGCCCCTGCCTGGCGCAGTCTGAATATCCCACCCTTGGTGTGTATCAAGTTAGACATATCTTTTTTCCGTGTCTTTATAGGAACAAGTCATCATATTTAACTCAAAGTTATGCACAGAAGTAATCGAGAAGTTTTTATACATAATATTGATAATGAGAAGTTCTACATTCTGTATAATCATGATTCATTATTGTCTCTATCGAATTTCAAAGGGGGTAAGGGTATAATTGTGGGGATCTCATTAAGGTACTTTGAGATGAATGGAATTCTAGCATTTCATGTGCTGTTTTAAAGTTTATTTAATTATTGTAAGTAATTTATGACATCAGGTGAGATCATAAAAAAGTTACTATATAATGAGACCAGCATTTGGATAAAATAAATCTTTGCTAAAGGGCACAATAGTGTTAGAAATGCATCAGGTCATCCTGTATGCCAGCCTTGTGGAACATTTTTTTTATTTTACAACAAATGTAACATTTTAAAAAGTTAATTTTATCAGTGTAGTATCTCCGAGGTGAGAGTGCCAGAATTTTCAGTCTGTATACTCTTAGCATTTCCAGAGCACCTCGTCCTTGTGCAGGTATTGTTACTACAAGAGACCAGTGTAAGTTGTTGTCCATTAAACAGGCCTTTGACCAAGACAAATCTGCCTTCAGTATTCTTGTGCACCTCTGGTACCTCAAAAGAAACCCTATTAGGCACCAAAAGTGCTGTTGTGTCTTAATCTCTATGTTCCCCCTTCCCCAGGTCGCACCTGGAAATGAACTTCTGCTCATGGTGCTTTTCTGCTTATCAACTTTTAAATAAATAAATAAATTAAAAAATAGCCACACCTCTCCTCTGCCCAGCTTTATATGAGGAGAAGTGGGCTTGTCAGTACCCAAATCTGGTCAGCTTCTGATGTTCTATATCAGTAAGGTGGGTCTCTTGCAGAAAATCGAAATCTACTTTAGTCTGTCACACATATGTCATCATCTTTTTTTATTTATTTTTATTTTATTTATTTATTCAGAATTCGGAAAATACCTTTGAGTCAGAGACTCATTCACAAAGGTTCCACGTCACATTAATGGTACAAACAGTAACAAGGTAAATACAATGCAGGAAACAGAACAAGCTTGTTACATGGTAATAATACCATTAAATACAGATAAAGGCTCACAATCAGTATCAGACAATCTTAGACCAGATGAGCATGTAGGCATGTAAGCAGGGATGCTCGAAAGTTGGTTGTAGGGGAGGAAAAAAGGGGGGAGGGGGAAGGGAGGGTAAGCCAGCCAGAGGCCATTGTCGTGGTAGGGGAGGAGTGAGTGACAGCAGGATCAATGGCAGTCACAGCTGTTTAGGGACTGGAGATGCCCCTTAAGATGGGATTTGACGAGGCAGATATCTTTTTCGTCTGTGATGGAGCTAGGTAGGCCATTCATCCATGAGGGAGCCTTGTAGCTGAAGGATCTTTGAAATTGGGAGGTTTGATGTGGGGAACTGCGAGGAGTTTCTTGCTAGAGCTGCAGGTTACTTTTTGGGTTGTAGCCGGATAGATTAAGGAGGTAGGCCGGGGGGAAAGACCAAGGGTGATTTTTTTGGCCATTAGGCAAGTGTGGAATTTGATCCTGTTGTCTAAGTTAAGCCAGCTTGTGGAGTTATATAGTAAGCAGGTATGAGTGAGGCAGTCAGAGTTCAGTACAAGGCGACAGGTTTTGTTGGGAGAGATGGAGCCAACTAAGGGTCGAGCTGGTGGCCGCACTATAGGTGAGAATGCCATAGCTGAGCAGGGAGAGGATAGAGGAT
The DNA here is from genome assembly GCA_016271365.2 of Neoceratodus forsteri. NCBI lineage: Eukaryota > Metazoa > Chordata > Ceratodontiformes > Ceratodontidae > Neoceratodus > Neoceratodus forsteri. The sequence continues at coordinate 755,842,144 of CM057455.1, read as the reverse complement.
GAGACGGCAATTCGGTGGGCAACTGGAGTAAGGCAGTGTTTAATCCAATAGAGCAGGCCGAGGAGGACATTAATGGCAGAGGACAGGTGATGTATGTGCAGGTGGAAATTGAGTGCCAGGTCAAGGGTGATGCCCAGCTATTTAAAGGAGTCCACTTGCTCAAGAGGGGTTTCGTCCACTGCTAGTATCTGTGGGCAAAGTTCCTTCTTAGAGCTCTGAGAGTGGGAGAAGATCATGAACTTGGTCTTCTTGTAGTTTAGTATAAGGCATTTATCAGAGAACCACAGTTCTGCATTACTGAAGGAGGACTGGAGGGTTTGGTGTAGATGAAAAGGGTCAGGGCTGGATACGTAAAGTACCGCATCATCTGCATATAGTAGAAGGTTGTCAGGGCAGGAGGCGGGGAAGGAGTTACGGTAAAGACTGAATAGGAGGGGACCAAGGATAGACTCCTGAGGGACCCCTGAGAGGACTGGGAGCTTATCGGATAGAGTAGTGCCAATTTTGACCTGTTGGAACCGATTGGACAAGTAGTCAGTGAACCAGCACAGGGCATCCTGGGAGAAGCCAATGTTGGAAAGTGTGACTAGCAGAAGGGAGTGATTGACGGTGTCAAATGCCTTAGAAAGGTCAATAAATACAGCACCAGTGGTGTGGCCTTTGTCTAATGCGGAGTGGATGTGTGCAGTGAATTTCAGGAGGGCTGTAGTGGTACTGTGCCCTTTGCGGAAGCCATGTTGCTGTTTGCAGAGATTATGTTTGTTAAGGTGGTCGGTGAGTTGATCATAGACAATGCGTTTGAGTGCTTTAGATAGGGGGGAGGATAGAGATGGGCCAGTAGTTATTGGTGACAGTGCAGTCCCCACTCTTAAATACAGGGGTAATGGAGGCAGATTTCCAGAGGGAGGGGAATTTACCTTGGTAGAGAGAACAGCTGAGAATATGGGTGAGGGGGTAAAGTACGTCGAGGAGGATGAACTGAAGAAGCCTCAGGTCCAAGGAGTCACTACTGTAGTTAGAGTTGCTTAGAGAGTTTTTAATGTACTGCTCGGCGGTCTTGAGGGTGATGCATCGTAAGTGAAAGGGGTTAGGAGGGGACGGGCAGGGGGCGGGTCGAAGAAGGTAGGTGGGAGAACATGGCTGAGGTTAGTGAAAGCACAATTGAAAGCTGAGGCTATACGGGAGGGGTCGGAGGTCAATTGCCCGTCCACAACTATCTAGTTGGGAGGAGGGGTTAGTGTCTTTGTTTTTCTTTTAATGAGGCAGAGAGAGGCCATTGACATTATAAGTAAGTTTTGGTCTGTGGGGTTGTCATTTTAAACATATTACAGTATAAGTAGGGCTGATTTTGATGCTATGAGGGCAGTGTCCCCCTCCATCCATTTGCCACTAAGGACCCATTCCTCATATAGTTCCAATGCCTCTGTCTGAACCAGTAGCAATGAAACTAGCCAATAGGGCTTTTAACATGCATTGTTTGTAACCTTTTGTGCTCTCAAGGTAGGGGAATGCTTCTAAACATTCTCTGGCTCTCAATGGGGCACTTTCATAATTAAGGGTGGCCAAAGAGGAGGTTGTGTAGTGGTGCCACATCCCCTAAATTCAGGAGCCACTACATGGGTTTCTTCTAACTGTGACGAGCCTATTAGGTAAGTAATTACAGTCAGAGAAAATAAAAAAGGTAGCCACAGCTAGACCATGACAGTAACTCTCTCTCTCTCTCTTTTCTTCAACATCCCCCTCGGGACAAACTGACAAAATTATTTAGGCACCCAGTCCTCTATCTCACATCTTATTTATCATAGGGCAGGGAGACCTTGTAAATAACCTCATTAATTCCACCCCACCTCTGATACCAATTTGTAACTTGATGAAATTGAGTTGTTAGGAACTGGGAAAAGGTGTGAGATATAGTATTATTCCACCAGGAGATTTTGGACATGGTTACTGGTGGGAATGGAGGCAACTCCCCTCCTGCAACAATAAGCGGGCCTCAGTGGAAGTGGCCCACCCAGAAGAAAAATTAGGTAGGCTGCCCTTCCTGTGCTAATATGTTTAGGGTCTGTCCTCTATTGACCTTGTCTTTCTCACAGTGGGGCCTATGCACAAAGCAGGGGCGGGCCTGCACAGGCCGCATAGATGGAGCATGTAGTACACTACGTCAGTTCGGCACATAGGATATGCACAGGTGGCATGCACAAACTGTGAAGAGTACTGCATGCCCACGGCTGCTGTGAACAAGCATGGTTGTATGGTATGAAGCGTTTGGAGGTGTAGGTCCATGCAATGTGCCACGTGCCCCCCCGGACGTGCATGCATGACCGCAACCATGTCAAGAAGGCACATGGGACCACATGCACAACACTATGCCAGGAGTAGGGCTGCCGTAAATCCCCATGTGCAATGCACAGGCCAAGATGGGGCATGGTAGGGGTGAACTCAGATACAGGCAGAACCGCATGTCCTCGCTACACAGTGGCCAACAGACAACACAGCATAGGGGACAGGTGGCCAGGCATGCCCCCCACCACACAAACCTGACCCAGTATGCTGGAGCATGGCTGGACCATGGTCTGCTGGCAGGCACACTCGCCAGCATACTGCCCGACTGACCTTGAAAGCAGGGATGCCCCTAAAAGAGCCCCAATATAGAACTCTGCTCCCCATACAAGGGGAATACACTTAACTGCACAGTGGGCTGTGTAAGCACCTGTGATTGCCACACAGAAAGGATGTAGACATGTCTGTGCCCCAGAATACACAGCCCAAACTAATCCCCCAAATCCACCAGCACTATGGCTGACTAATACCTGTTGTAAGATGTGCCCCTGATCATAGGTCATTGTCCTTGAGTACAACATGGCAGTACCCTGAAAAATGAGTCAATAGGATGTGAAGCATGCAAGCCACACAGGCCACCCCCAGCTGGACACCGTGTGGTGCCAGCCAGAACAAATGGCATGGACACAGGTTATCAGTATACCAAATGTTTACCGATGTCTGATACATGAAATCAACAACTCCGTGGCCCAGTTCTCAGTCCTCCCCATCTGATGAATCACTCAATGAATCCGGAGGCATGTTCTTGGTAGGCAGTCACATTGCCAGGACCAGATGATGGAGTGGGGCAACGTACGTCTCAAATGAGAGAAACAGACAGGAGGGATAGGGTGTGAGCGACCTGCCCATGATGTGCCACTACCACCCATATACCACACGCATGCTATGTAACACTTACCTTGAAGGGTTCCTCCACTCCCCACAGCTCCCCCACCTCATCTTTATAGTAGATATCCCAGGATCCAACCCTGAGAGACAGGATCTCTGCGATCATCTGGGCCAGCTCCCCCTCTTAGCAACTTCAGATGTGAACTCCCCCAGACCCAATTCCCTTTGCTCCAGGGTCATGCAGACCGGCTTCCCACTAAACAACTGTAAGGACACAACAGTAGGCAGACCATGAGCCAGTAGTACCATGCTGCAATTCTGCCGGCATACCACCCCCATGCAGCAATGTATTCACCTCCGCTGGCTCCTTAACCTCCTACACATTGCCCCCCTCCCGGGCATCTTGATATGTGAGGACGGCCCCCTCCATAATTTCTGGAGGTACTCCCCCAGGCACCCCACAGCTGCTGCAGTGCTCACTGCTGCTTCTGCCATGATGCTCACAATAATGGACGTTGCCACGCGGCACATTCCCTCTCATGCCACGCCACAGGAAGAGCCCCATAAAGGGCCATGGAGCAGACCAGTGGTGCTAGATGGTACAAGCAGGCCACCTTGCTACACTGTACATCTGTCTGCTGCAATATGCCAGGTGTATCAGTGCCCACCTGTGCGCCATGTGCCCAGAACTGCTACTGAATGCCCTCCTATTGGACGAAGAGCTGGAACAGATACGGCAGCATCAAGCACACCCCTGGTCAAGGGTATTCTGCAACAAACTACTGGTTCAGTCCTTCCCAGGACACACACTGCATACAGCAGTTCCAGCTGGACCATGCCACCATCACACACCTGTGTGACATGGTAAGGCCACACATCGCACCCCACACCAGAAGGTCCAGGGCAGTGACCATGGAAACAAAGTGCTGTGTGCATTGACATATTATGCCACAGGCTCCTTCCAGAGGGGGGTGGGGTATGTCACAGGTGTGAGCCAATCATCTGTGTCCCATGCCCTGCACCAGGTCACAGATGCCCTGCTGCACCATGTGTAAGCACACATTACTTTCCCAACCACACCTGCAGTTACTCAAACCACAAAAGAGGGATTATATGGCATCCAGAGCATGCCAAACATGATAGGTGCCATAGACTACACCCATGTTGCAATTGTAGCCCCCTCAGTGGAGGAGGAGGAGGTGTACCATGATTGCAATGGGTTCCACATCATCAACTGCCAGGTTGTGTGCACTGCAGATGGCATCATCATGAATGTTTGTGTGAAATACCCATGCTCATGCCACAACGCCTATATCTTTGACCAGTGTGACATGGGTTCCTGCCTTGCTGGATGTGGTGGCGTGGATGGCTGGTTGCTTGGAAGGTACTGCAGAAGTGGCTTGTGGCACCTGCCAGTATCTCCACACACACTAACAATATCATTCATCTTTCATAGGTGACAGTGGATAACCACTATGACCATACCTACTGGCACCATACCTGGAGCCCCAGGGGCAGGTGGAGGAAGCATTCAATGTCGCACACAAGAGGACATGGTCAGTGGTAGAATGCACGATTGCCAGGCCGAAGATATGGTTCCGGTGCCTGGATCACACAGGTGGCATAATGATGCTCTCCCCTGGAAAGGTTTGCAGAGTGCTGACTGTCTGTGTCAAGCTACACATCTGTGAAGGATGCCAATTTCCCATGCCATGCGATGCACCACAGAACATGCCACCCAGCGATGATGTCGGCCCAGCATGTTGGATGGGGGGAGATGCTGTTGGGCCATGCAGTGTGGCACATGGTGACACAGGATACATTCGGTGGGTAGCTATGCGGGTTAGGTGGCACTGTGATGATGTACCCCTATGAGTGCACCTGTGCCAAGTATGATGCCTGTGAGTGTGGGCTGTGTATGTTGTGCCTGGGTGGCGTGCTGCTGGTCCTGTCCTCTTTTGGGGTATGTGCATCACATGTGTGCCATCATGTGTGATGCATGGGAGGTACATATGTGGGGGAGTCGTGTGTTGTGCAATGGGGGTTTATATGTGGGCTCTGTGTTGTCATGTGTGGTGCATGGGGGTTCATATGTAGGGTGTACGAGTTCATGTGTGGTGCTTGTGGACTTATGTTGTGCACATCTTGTGGTGTGGTGTGGTGTTCTTGTCAGACGTGGACAGTGGTATGCAGGTGGTGGTGTGCCACATGCCACTTCGGTGATGGTCACAGTGCATGAGCAATCCTCACATCATGGTGGCATGGTCACATCCTCTCATTCCATGCTCCAGCTCTTGTGCCTAGGCATCTTCCTGGTGTCCAGCCTCCTGCACCTCTGGTGGCCCGTGGTGGTCTTTCTCTCATCAGCATGCATCCAGTCTCATATCCCTCCTTGCACTACATGTGCCTTTCATTCCCTGTGTAGTGCTGTCCCCCTCCCCATCTGTTTGGATGCCTTGCATGGCCACAGTTGCTGCACGCACAGGTGGCATGCTTCCATCAGCCTCTCCAGTATGTCACCAATTCTGTTGATTCCCCTGCACATCCCCTCACCTCCTCAGTGAGGTCATGTAGTACCTCTGTGGTGTCCTGCTGTTCTGCTAGGTGGTCAAATTCTAGCTGCTGTATGTTGTGGTAGTACACCTGCAACATGCCGACTGATGGGTTCTGTCTGGTGCGCCTTGACAGCTGTCTGGATGGCCCCAAATCACTGCTATCATGGCCATGTCATGGGATTGCTTGCTCCTCAGTGGTGCACTGCACATCACCTGTGCATGCAGGTGGCAATGCCAGGGCATCACCTTGGGGCAGCAGGGCATGGGCTGCAGTGTCTATTGCCATGTACCCGCCTTTGTGCACCAGCAGGTCCTGTGGTGGTGAGGGATCATAGGTGTGCTGTGGTGTTTCAGCATGGGTCCATTGGTCAACTGTGTCTGTTGTCCTCTCCATGGTGTCCACAGCCCTCACAGTGTCAACATGGTGTGCCTCACTGCACTCCACCAGTGCCCTGGCCTGTTCCAGCTGTTGACCTGTGGGTGACAGGGTGGGTGGTTACTACCAACAGTGCAACTTCCATGTGGGACACGGTCCCACTATGGTGAGCTGTTCATGCTACCTATCACCCGTGGGTGCCTGCTCCCTCAGCAGCTCCACCAGTGCGGTGTTCTCTGATGATCCTGCAGTCTGATGGGATGTGTCTGCAGATTGCAACAGAAGGTGGTTACCATTGGCACTGGGGCTTAGATGTCCCCCTATCCTGTATATATAGTGCCACACATACCTGCTAGGGTGTCCATGTCCATGTCCTCACTGTGGCAGACCATGTTGGATATGGTCTCCACCATGACCCTCTCAATGGGGGTCAGGTTGAGTTTCTTTGTGGGCAGTCCACCGCCTGTGGCTATGTGCAGCTGGTGGTCGCCAGCTTACGCTTCACGGTGGACCGAAGGTCGCGCCACTTGTGCTTTATGGCACTCAGTGTGTGTGCCTCTGGCCCTGCAGAATTGACTGGTGCCTGTATGTCCAGCCACAGGTATGCCTATGTTTTGGTGGGGACCTTCAGTGCATCTGCCCTATACAGTTCCAAGCAGTGTGTCCTGATGTCAGTTACCAGGGCAGCCACCTGTGAGCCAGTGAAATTGGATGACCTGGGCCATCTGTTTCTCGTGATGGGCCAGGTTCCACAGTGTCTGTGCGACCATGCCCCTCCAATTGTGGGTCCTGGCTGGAGGACAGGTTCGGTGTGGCTGTCATGCCTCCCCAGGGTGCACTTTTGCCTTCACCCTCTGTGTTGACATTCACTTCCATAGTCATGCACAGTGGTGTGGTTGTCCATATATGGTGGAGTCACAGGGCATGGTCGCATGCCCAGACTCCACCTGCCCCACCTTTGCGTGGCTCTGCATGCATCTGCAGGCACCACCACTAGCCTTGGCCATGTGGGTGCCTGTGGTTGTGCATACAGGCATGTGGTGCTGTCTTGAATGAAATGTATGTGCACACTGCCAGCCCATTTCACGCACCTTTGTGCATAGGTCCCAATATGAGCAGAGACAACTATAGCAGTAATCTCTTGCAAGGTGTGACAGGCAGGCTGCCTCTCTCTTTTTATGATCACCAGCCTGGGAGTTCTGTAGTTGTCTCTGCATGACTGGGTTCTGGGGTGACTGTGTGGCTAGTGCAGGCATAGAGCATCCCAAGACACCACTACCCAGTAAGGGAGGCACAACCTGAGCAGCCTCCTCCCAAAACCACCGCCCCTTCCCTCAGCCCCCAGTTCACATCAAATACTCTAAGTTGCCATGCTCAGGCAGCATACGACATCAATGGCAGTGTAAGTGAGCACTGTCTGTTTAGAGAGGCCCTCCCCATCTCGTAGGACAGACTAATAGGTTTACAGATTTAGTCCTCTGGAAAGATTTCTTAGTGCTATGAGGAATTGTAAGGCTAGCAACTCCCAACCCATATGTCCCTCAGGGGCCTGAGATTCCCCAGCAGTCATAAAAAAATACAGTTGCAAGTGCTCAGCTGTTCAACAGTACCCCAAAACCATAGGTTACAGTTTAACAGTCCAGAATACAATTAACCATCCTGGTATGAACATTCCTCCCCCAGTCCATTTTTTGTTTGAAAGTCTTTATTTACTTGTTTCTACTTGAATATCCCTTCAACCCAGCAGTTCAGTTCTTACCAGAAATTGCTTTGAGGGACGGATTGCCAGGAAGGGGTGGAAGCACAGTGGGCAAAAATAATGGAGAGTAAGCAACGTACTTCTGTGTGAAGGAGTGAGTAAAAGCTGAAGAAAAAGAGACCGTTATTATTCTCTAAGCACATGTCAAAGGTAGTGAAGGAAAAAGGGCGGCAGTCAAGAGGTATGAGGAAACAGAGTGAGGAGAATGGGAGTATAGCTAGTAAAGCAGAGGGAAACAGACAAGTTGGTGAGGGGAGCTAAGGTGCAGACAGAGGAAAGAATCATTAAAGGGGGCACTAAGGGGGATAAGACTTTCTTCAAATACATAGGTAGGAGGAGGAAAGCAAGGGGGAAGAATAGTGAGGATTAGAAGGGCGGGTGGGAGACTGGGTAGAAGAGGACCAAGAAAATCAGACATTCTGAACAGGTATTTCTGCTGAATCTTCACAGTGGAGGGGGACCACCAGGGAATAGCAGGAACAGGGGGGAGGGGAGGTGGACACATGTCCATTTTCAGAAGAAAGAGTCCAGAAGGGACTTGCAGCTCTGCAGGTGAAGAAAGCTATGAGACCGGATGGCATACATCCAAGGGTTCTAAGGGAACTCAGGAAGGTGCTAGCTTCTACACTGACAACTTCGTTCAACAATTCACTGGAAACAGGTGTAGTTCTGGAGGACTAGAGAAGAGCTGATGTGGTTCGTCTACATGATAGTGGCAGTAAGTCGGAGGATAGTAACTGTAGGCTGGTCAATCTTACATCAGTGCTGGGGGAATTAATGGAAACCCTGGTAAAAGAAAGACTGGTAGAGTATCTTGAATACAGTGGGTTGCAAGACCACAGGCAACATGGATTAATTGGGGGGGGGGGGGTTGTCATGCAAAAGGAATCTGATGGACTTCTTTGACTGGGTGACCAGGGAAATATATCAGGGGAAGGCAGTGGACATGGCCTATCTGGATTTCAGCAAGGCCTTTAACACTATGCTGCACAGGAGGCTGATAAAGAAACAGAGCGGCCTGGGGGTGGAATCCATTTAATTTCATTTCATTTTATTTTTATACTGAAAAGTCTGTGAGCATACATGCCCTTTTTCACAGACATCCAATTACAAGTACAAAAAACAGTAGTACAACAAATTACAGATAACACAGCATACAAATTTGATAAAAAGGATTAGTTAAAACAATTACAAGCAGCATCAGACAATAACTTTTGTTTAAGTAGTCCCTTAAACCAAACAGCCTTATGACAGTTTGTAATATTACTAGGTAAGTAATTGTACAGTCCAATAGTCCTTAACTGTATTGAATTTTGTGCAAAATTAGTACGAAATAATGGTACTGTAAACAGATATCTACTACTAGATCTAGTGCAAGTAGGATTAATCTTTTAAGGAAATAGACTAGTAAGTGGTGAATTGGGTTAGAAACTGGTTAACAGATAGGAGACTGAGGGTGGAGTTAACAGAAGTCACTCTAATGATGGGGAAGGGAACAGCGGGGTGCCGCAGGGCTCAGTACTGGGACAAGTCCCCTTCAATGTCTTCTTAAGGGAAGCTGCAATGGAACTGGAAGGAAAGGTATGTCTTTTTGTATCATTAGCTAAATTGCCATAAGATGTAATATTAAATTGAATTAACTTACAAATGCTCCTGCTTTCTTTTCCCACACATCCTCACATCTTTCTATATCTCTGACTGTCCCTGAAACTTGGTGTGTGGCACCTCACAGGTATCTTGCCTATGGGGAGACAGCCTTCCTTCTATCTTCCTCATGGGACCAACCGTGAGTGTTTCTCTTCTTTTTTCTAGCTCTTGTGGAAGAGGGAGCTACCATTGAATTCTAAAGGTTCCTCTGTAGGAGGAACAGTGGGGCCATGGGTTGGGGCAGCCTTTAGAGGGAAGGGGGACGGGGGCGACAATTATTTGAAATTAATATGTTAAATGTAATGAGTTGTGACAGTACATAAAACTTGTAAACTTCGATGTGATGATGAATTTGTGCACCTAAGCAGAGCTGTTACGGTTTTAAGTTCTGCTGTTGTATACCACTTGTTTAATTTTGGTGAAGTGCTCCATTTATGTTTGCACTCCAGCCCTGTTTTGAAGAATGTCCCTTTGCTGTATTGTATTAATGTCTTTTTTTATCTCTAAAAAAATTAAATAAAGTTGATTTGAAAAAAAAAATTGCAATATGGTGTTTCAGAAGGGGTGAAGAAAATGAGCAGTGATCAGGGGAAATGCAAGGAGCACTCTGAAGCATGGCAGTTGGGGTTCAATGCCAAAAAATGCAAAATCATTCATCTAGGGCCTAGGAAGTCTAGCTATGAGTAAAGGATTGGGGGAGATATTGACTGCCACTAAAAGGGAAAGCGACCTTGAGGTTGTCACATCTGATGATCTCAAGTTAGCCAGGCATGTGACAAAACAATGGATTGCATTAGTGGGATCCTGGGATGCAAAGGGAGGGGTATATCCAGGAGGAAGAAGGAGGTGGTGGTGTTGCTACTGTATTGCTCACTGGTGAGTACCCACCTGGAGTACTGTGTCCAGTTTTGGAGGCTGAACCTCAGAAAGGACATAGACAGGGTAGAGGCAGTGCAGAGTAGGGCAAATAAATTGGTGCTGGGGTTGCACGAGAAGCCCTACTAGGAGAGACTAAGGGATCTCAACATGTACACCCATGAAGGGAGGAGAACGGGAGGTGACATGATGGAGACCTACAAGTACCTCACAGGGGCAAAATGGGTGAAGAAGAGAAGTCTCTTTCAAGTGAAAAGGAGCTCCAGAATCAGGTGGCATGCAATGAAGCTGGATGCCGCAAACTCAAGAGAGATGTGAGGACATATTTATTCACTGAAAGGGTGGCAGATGCCTGAAGCAGATTACCAGCAGAAGTGGAGGAGGTGAAAACAGTGGGGGTTTCAAGCATATGTGGGATAGACATAGGAATGTATTAGAGAACAGGCAGGGAGGAGAGACAGTCTCAGGAGACCAGTTCGGCTCCATGTGAAAATCGTGACTCCAAAAGCTCGACATCAATATTAGCAAATTAAAAATAGCGTGTGCAATGTTCTCGATGAATCATTATAGCGCATACATCATAGCGATAACAGTCAAAATAGCTCCTGACTTACCGACCGACGATCTGCATTGTTTCCCTTGTTTACCCACAGACAGATGCAGTCAGCATTTGATCAAGTAGTGAATGAATGAACCAGCTAGTGTACAGCAGCAGAAGCAGAACGAAAGTACTGTTTCACACTCAAATCCTGCTGTAGTGTCAAGCAGCACACACAGTCAGATGGCAATGTATGTACATTATCTAAGGAGCTTAGTGAGCCACCCTGTGTCCCTTAATGTGTTTCACAAGAACCTGCAGTAGAAAAAATCTAGCCAATGAAAGTGGTAAAATTAAGGAAAGTGGTAAAAATAAACAGTTCAAATAGACTGTCAGAATAAGGTGTGTTTCACCTTTCAAGTACAGAGGCAGGATCCCAGAGAATGCTGCATTGCAGTTAGAGAGTTGTGTAGAGGTAAACCAAACTCACAGCAATATTGTCATAAATAATACTCACAGTACTGTCACCGACACTGTCTTTCTCGAATCTGCAGTGGCAGCAAATGTGACTGAACCTACTGTAGAAAAACAGAAATGAGAAAAGACAATTGCAATAATACCCAGATCCAGAAAGCAAAAAAGAGCAAAGTTTCTTAGAACGTAATACATTAAACTGGCTTCTACGGGATGCTTCAAGTGAGTAGATTTGAGCATACAGTCACTGTTATTGAATAGTCGCAAATGATGTGTATACTGTGGCAGTATTGTTTGCTATTACTGTAGTAGCGCTGTTTTGCAATGTCGCCGATTCAGTGGTAGCCATTGTTTAGTCGCTATTTTTTGAGTTGCGCTTATGGAGTCGCGATTATCACGGGATACCACCAGTTCAGGTCTGTGGTGACAGATTAGGCAGCGAACATCTGGGCAGATTGAATGGGCCAAGCAGTCCTTTTCTGCCAACAAATTCTATTTTTCTATGAATGAACAGGACTCATTTTAATGTGATGCTAGCATTTTCTTTAATTTTGGAGAAGTGTTCCAGATTGTTGGGGTGGCTATCACAAAGACCTTCATTCAGATGGCTTTGAGACAAATAAATTCCACAAAGAGACTAGCCAATATTTTTTTTTATTTCTTTTAGTTCCTTATTGTGCCTTACCATCAGTGTGCCAACTCCTACCTCCCATCCAGGGGCTCTACTTACCCTGTTCTGCTCTTCCAACCGGCTATGTTGTCTTGGTCCCAGCTAAAACCTCAAGGTGGGTTCCCACTTTCCAGTCCAAGCAAAGTGCTTGATGGGGTACTCCTGGGCCTCAACAGATCACTACATCGATGGCCCTGGGAGGACAGACCTGTTGACATGCCCAGTGAATGTGAACAAAACAGTCACATGTCATCATGCCACCAGCAAGGGATGTTTCCCTATTTTCCCTGCCCCTTCCCCTTGCAGCAAGTGCACATACCCACAGCCACCTGGCAGGGGTTGCCAAACACTGTTTGGTCACTCACAACCTTAAGGGCACCGCCACTGTGCCACTGCCAGTTGTCGCTGAAGAGTGATGCATAACTGACCCACCACCCCTCCCAGAGGAGTGTGTCCACTGAATGCTCTGAGTCATCCCTTCTGGCCTCCACTCCTGATGTGACGGGTCTGGGCATGAAACCGGGTCACCAGCATTCCAGAGCAGTCCCCCACTACTTGGTGCCACAGAGTCACTAAGAACACCCAATTATTTGCAAACCAGTTAGAGTATGTTTGGGAGGGGAATCAGCTGGACAATGATCAAAGCTGGTCCAAAACAGGTGGACATTGGTGTACCACAGTACCTCAGTCTCCCTATTTGCTTTCTTTCCTTCCTATAGTCTTCCACTTCCAGTGCCCTTCAGACCAATCACTGCAAAAAAAAATATACAGTAAGAAAAATCCTCACCACCCCCACTACCCAGTTGTACCATCCATCCACCTTCACAGCGCTATAATCAGTAGCAATTTGTAATTAATTCTCTTCAGTGCTTCCGACCAGTGTCACTCACACTTATTTTTGGTATTGTTACTTTTGTAGAGGTGCATTCTTATTCCAGGAATTGCTACAAAGACTTAGGGTTCCTAAATCTAGTCCAGGTGTGAAGTGTGGGACTTATGCACTCTACCACTAAAGCGATGCCAAAAATGAGAGTTTACCTCTACCAAAATAGAGCGGGGAGGACAGCAAAGGGGCAGAAGTCTGAAAGATAATTACAAATTACCACTAATTATGGTGCTAGGAGGGATGGTATGGCGGATGGCGTGTGATGAAAGGAAGTCAAAGGGGAGAACTATCAGGCTGAAGAAGGAGGGTGTGGGTAGAAGACAGTGGGCAGAAAGCAGATCTACTGAGCAGCTACTTTTGTTTCGTATTTGATTGATTGTTTGATTTAGTTTTTGTTGCCTGGGAAAGGAGGGCAAGGCAGTTCTGCCTATTTTCATCCTTATCCCAAGCTGGGGAGAAGATACAGATGCTGACTGACATATTAAATCAGGTTACACAATGGTATTTTTAGTGAATTTATAGAAGATGAAGGGGACCCTCTGCTAGACAGCAGTGTGACAGCAACTATGAGGAGAATGCGGAAAACGGAGCCTGTTCAGGTCACAACGGGTAGGGTAAAGAAAGAGCTTGCAGCACTCAGGGTACATAAGGTACAGAGTCCTGACGGATTGCAACCCAGGGTCTTAAGAGAGCTGTGACCAGAACTCGCTGCATCCCTGATGACCTTGTTCAGATGCTTCCTAGAGACTGGAGTGGTGTTAGGTGACTGGAGATTGGCAGCTGTAGTACCACTACACAAGGGTGAAGACAAGGAGGATACAGGGAACTACAGACCTGTTAGCCTAACAACAAGAGACCATAATAAAAGTGGCAATAGTGAAGTACCTGGGAACAAACAGGTTGCAGAACAATAAACAACACAGGTTTGCAGTGGGAAAATCATGGCAGAACAGCCTGATAGTTTCTTTCACTGGGTCACCAAGACAGGGGACAGCCTGTCAAGTTGCTGTACCTCAACTTCAGTAAGGCCTTTGATTCTGCACTGCACAGGAAGCGCTTAAGGAAGCTGGGGGATCTGGGACTGGAGGAAAGACTGACTAGGTGGTTAGAGAACTGTTTGGGGGAAGAGAAAACACACAGACCAGTGGTAAAGGGGCTGATATCAGGGCTAGGGGGGTCACTAGCAGAGTGCTGCAAGGCTCAGTCCTGGGGCCTGTCCTGCTTATTATATTTAATAATGACATGCAGAAAATAATACAGAGCAAGATGTAGTTCTTTGCAGATGACACAAAGCTATGTGGAAGGGTGGACAGTGAGGAGAGTGTTAGGGATATGATGAAGGACCAGTGATGGCTGAAAAGGTGATACAAAGTATGGCAGTTAAGGTTCAATGCCTAGAAGTGCAAGGTAATGCACATTAGCAGGAGGAACCCATGCACAGGGTTTGAAATGGGAGGAGTGAGGATAGCAGAGACAGAAGCAGCGCAAGATCTCAGGATCATTATCAGTGAGAGACTCAAAGTTTCAACATGCAGCAGGGCATACAGCAAGGTAAATGGCATTTTGTGGTGTACATTGGGTTGTTTCATTCATTCTATTAATCCCCCCGTTATAATTGAGCTAGTGCTTCTTCCCGCTGCACTGTAATGTGATTCACTATTGCACCTTATTGTATCATTGTTATTCACTGCTTGCTTGTTCCCTGTTTCTCCTTCCCCAGGACACATCTGGAAATGAGTTGTTGCCCACTCAGTATGCCAATCCTAGTAAACCTTTCCAATAAATAAATAGGCAGGAGCTTTGAAAGCCAGAGGAAAGAGGTGATCTTACCCCTTTACAGGATGCTGGTAAGGCCTCATCTGGTGTAATGTACCCAGTTCTGGAACCCACACCTGAAGAAGGACAGAGACACGCTGGAGACAGTATAGTGCAGTGTAGGGCCACCAGGATTGATCTGGGGCAGCAGGATCAGACAGATGGGAAAGGCTGGCAGACCTCAACATGCACTTGCTGGAGGCTAGAAGAGAGAGGGGTATATGACAGAGACATACAAGTTTCTGAGGGGTATCAACCAAGTGAATAATGAGGATCTGTTCACTAGGAACACAAATGTAGTAACTACAGTAGGGGGCATGATTGCAGACATGTGGGAGGGAGCTTTAAGAGGGATGTCAGGAAATGACTGAAGGCAGTGTGGGATATACTCAGAGGCTTGGTGATTCCAACTATATAGGGAGAGTGAATAGATAGACCCTGTCAGGCAGTAGGTCTATGAGGTAATAGGTAGTAACTTAAGGGCAGACTAGATGGATTTTGCTGTCACTGTCTATGTTTGTAAGTTTGGATAATAATCCATATCTTATGTAACACCTCCCTTGAGATGGGGCTTAGCTGAACTGTTGCATACCAACCTACCAAGGCTCCTTAACTGAGGGTGTGGTTGACAGTGGCCATCTCTCTCTCTCTCTCTCTCTCTCTCCCCATGGCTCGGATGCATGAGTGACATGAAGGGGGGGGGTGGCCATGCTGCAGCTTTCAGCACCTCCTGCGCCCCTCTGTTTTCAGCAGCTGTAATCATATTCTTTATTCCCGGTCCCATAATCCTGGCAGAGGGGACCAGGAACCACCAAAATGCCACAATGCTTTGGTGCTCCTTGCACCACACATGACACAGCCACTCTTTCTTGAGCTGGAGCACATGCTGAAAAAGGGCTCCTCCCCAGCACTCGTAGCTCCACCATCCCCAGCTCACCAATTAACGAACCCGCTGCCCAATCCCTGTCATGGACAGATCAAAGCCCAGGAGGGTTGCTGCAGTACTAGGGGCCAGCATACAATTGGAGCAGCAGAAATAAATAAAAATAAAAGACTCTACAGCACAGGGCTCCTAAAGGACGTGTGCACAGCCATCTTGTGCCTCTGACCTTGTACCTCATCCAATCAGAGGGCTAGGAAGCCCAGCAACCACAGCAAGGGACTGTGGGGAGGATGATGGAAACAGACCCTCCCCAAAGGACTGGCAGTCTAAAAGAGAAAATCTGAAAGCTGTGCAGGATAAAACAACAGACGGACAGCCCTGTATAGCCAATTAAGGACTGAGTTGGAAAAATAAGTTTCTGGATTCTTCAAGTGTTTGTGGGAGTCCGGCTGGGGCATCAAGCAGTGCTGGGGCCTAACTGGGCCTGCTTCTGTCCCCAAGGCCCACTCTTCTGTAATTCTATAAACCTTCTCCTGGGCTCATCTGTCTAAAAGAAAAGTTGGGAGATTGTTCCAGAAAGGCACTGACCAAGAAAAAAGATGAAAGTTTGTACCAAAAGGGTACCGACTGAGAGAAAAGCAGAGAGACTGTACCAAAAAGGCAACAACTAAGAAAGAAGTTGACAGATTGTTCCAGAAAGGCACCAACTGAGAAAAAAACTAAGAGATTGTGCTGGAAGGGCACTGACCCAGAGTGAAGCTGAGAGATTGTGCCAGGAGGGCACCAGGCAGTCTGAGAGGGACACTAAGGTGTTCAGACCTGCTGCTGGTGGGACCATGTTCCAGAGGTTGATTATTCACTCAATATAGAAAAACTTTCTATTGTTTGTTCTAAATCCTCTTGGGTTCACTTGTAGGGAATGGCCTCTGGTTTTAGAGTCAATGGGCCCTATGCACATATGTGCAGAGTGCCTACACGCCGCATATCCATGGTATATAGCCACCCCGCTCTCATTGCACCCCCCCTTGGCAGGATGCATGAAATGGGGCATGCAGCCCCTATGCACCCGATCCCCCAGCTGCGCAGATACCAATGCGTCAGGGCAGACAGGGGGCATACCAGCACTATGCGCCATGCACTAAGGCATGTAGTGCTGCTCTCAGGGGTATGGAGGAGGGCACAGATTACAGCAGGGGGGACCCTGCCATAATTCACTATGCACCCCCACCAACATGTCCCGCTGGTCGCAGCAGAACTGGGAAATCATTCTCTGTTCTCGCCCCAGCCCACTAAGCTGATGGCAAGGGCTGGGGCAGTTGAACAGGCATGTGCCCGTACACTGTAGCTCTGCCATGTCCTGTGCTGGTAGTGCTGAACAACAGCCCCCCCCCATGACATGACAGCCCTGTCCCCATCGTGCCATGCATACCCCCCCAGCACCCGCTGGTGCCTGTATCGGCCTTACAACCCCACCTCCCACCCCGGGACACCAGCACCCACATCGGTGACCATTGGCCCCCCACCCCATGGCACTGACACACCCCACCCCACCTCCAGTCCATGTACCTTCCCGTCGGTGCCACAGCTCCAGTTGGCCAGCAACACAGCCCTCCACTCACCTCCTTGGCCATCGACTGTCCAAGTGATGCCGGGAATGCACCGCCTATTTATAGGGGTGCATTCCTGGCATCACTTGGATCTCTGAGGGAGGCTCCCTTGATGAAGGCCTGTAAGAGGAGCCTAAAGACCTACAGTACCTGTTCAGTCAAATTTCCCTGTTTCCAGGTGCCATTGATCGGGCAGATGCTCGCTTTCCACGGCGGCAGCAACTGACTGAACTGCCAGCCATCATCCTTTGCCTGCCCGCCTCACGAGCACCTAAACCTGGGTGCCCTTGACTGAGCAGCCACTCGCTTTCCATGGCAGCAGCAGCTGACTGAGCTGCCGGCTGTCATCCTTCACCTGCCCGCCTCACAAGCACCTAAACCTGGGTGCCCTTGACCGGATGGCCACTCACTTTCCACAGCGGCAGGAGCTGACTGAGCTGCCGGCCGTCATCCTTCACCTGCCCACCTCACAAGCCCCTAAACCCGGGTGCCCTTGATTGGGCGGCTGCTCGTTTTCCACGGCAGCAGCAGCTGACTGAGCTGCCGGCCGTTCATCCTTCGCCTGCCTGCCTCACGAGCACCTAAACCCGGGTGCCCTTCACCGGGCGGCCGCTTCTTTCCATGGCGGCAGCAGCTGACTGAGCTGCTGGCCATCATCCTTCACCTGCCTGCCTCACGAGCACCTAAACCTGGATGCCCTTGACCAGACCGCCGCTCGCTTTCCAAGGTGGCAGCAGCTGACTGAGCTGCCAGCCATCATCCTTCGCCTGCCCGCCTCATGAGCACCTAAACCCAGGTAAGCCTGCCTTCCTGACCAGGGAACCTCGCAGGACATCGATTGGCTACCCCGCCACACAGCCTGCTCCTCATTGGCTGTAGCCTTCCGGCTTCTTCAGAGATTGGTTCCTTCAAGCTTTCTCCCTCTCTCTGCTTTCCTGATGGCTTTTACGGCTTTCACAGAGAAATTATTAACTGTGCAAGTATTTTTTAGCAGCCAGTAATAAGAATTATATTTGCAGCTGTTCAAACTATATTACTGCTAGTATATTTTTTCATTGTGGATTCTGCCTCCTTGTTTTTGCTCCTTCTCTGCTCTTCCCCCCTCGCTGTCTACCTCCTGTTTTTTTTTTTATTCTTTAACTCTCCCTGGCCCTGTAAGTTTCCCAACGCTACCTCTGTAGCTGTTTTACATCTGCATAACAAAGCACAGCCAGCGACGCCTGCCTGCAATCTTGCTGTCTGCTTATTCCCTGCCCCACGTCATCAGTTCCTGTCTCTGCACTGCCCCTTTTCTGTAACCCCTGCCCACTGATTTAGCCCTCGACTGTTTTTTTGTGTCAGGTTGCTTATCTGCTTTAACCCCGACCTTTCCTTCCCTGTTTCCAGGTGCCCTTGACCAGGCGGCCGCTTGCTTTCCACAGCAGCAGCAGCTGACTGAGCTGCTGGCCATCATCCTTTGCCTGCCCACCTCATGAGCAGCTAAACCCGGGTAAGCCTGCCTTCCTGACCAGGGAACCTCGCTGGACACCGATTGGCTACCCCACTACACAGTCTGCACCTCATTGGCTGCAGCCTTCCGGCTTCTTCATCGATTGGTTCCTTCAAGCTTTCTCTCTTTCTCTGCTTTCCTGCTGGCTTTCATGGCTTTCATAGAGAAATTATTAACTGTGCAAGTATTTTCTTCCCACACCGCCCGCCCCGACCCAGGCCTCTATTAAATACAGTCCTAGCCCTTCCCCTTTACACTAATTGGTCGTCGCTGAGTTCTTGCAACCCTTTTTGGTTTTTTTCCTTCCACCATCCTCCTACAGGACATACCACTTACAACCATAATTGTCACCTTGGTTCTCTTATAGTAATCCACGTGGGTCCTTACTCGGCCCCAGGCATTGAACTTCTGATCCTACCCATTTTCCACCAAAATTTCCAGAGAACTGTACTCAGTATATCCTTGGCATATTATACTCCACTTAAATCTTGGACCTTTCTTTACTTCCTCCAGGCGTTATTCTTGTATACCTATAATACACTATGCCCCAATAATACTCCTGGACTTATTATCCCTCTCTAGGGTTGAATCCTAGATACTCAGCTTACATCTCTTCCTGGCCCTTAATATAAGATGGGCATGGGCACTGCCAATGGTTGCTGCTATGTGTGTCTCTGCTTACATCTTGCACCCTCTATTTTAATCTGCCATCAAAGAATACACCCAGGGATATACAATGTGCAGACATTCTAAGCCCTATTGAATACCTTAGCTGTGCCATCCACGCTCTCCTTCCGTGTTTGGACACACATCTTTCTTGGCATACTGACACCCTATCTGGATACACCCCTGTGGACCTACAGCTGTCCCGTCACCCCATATACTCTTCATTATTTGTCACTGGTAAAGTCTCACTGCATATAACTAAACCTACTAGGCATCAGCCTTAAGCCTCCTCCTTGTCAGTATCATGCCCCCCATAGACGTGAACGAATCAAAGTCTTGAAACTCCTCTTAGGGTTATCCAGGAAGCTACTGCTCCTTCTGTTGTTATGCTCAGGGAATGTTGAACTTAATCCTGGACCTCTATCTCCCATCGGATCACCCAACGACCTATCTAGCCTTTAAGACCTAAGCTTTATGCATGTTAATGTGTGCAGCCTCTTGAAAAAAAATCAGCTCCATCCAGGCCTGGATATGCCACACTAATCCTGACATTTTGGTTGTCACTGAAACATGGCTCTGCCCGGTCACAACCAACTTCGAAGTAAACCTCCCTGCCTACTCACTGTTCCGAACCAATAGGCACTCCAGGGGTGGTGGGGTTGCTATCTACATTAAGGAAAAATTCTCTGTCTCTGTTGTTGACTCTGCATCTGTCCAAAGTGAATTTGAAAGTCTTACCCTTCAGGTTGGGATCTCTCCTGGCATCTCACTTTGTGTGTCAGGCTGCTACAGACCCCCCCTTCTGCAGGGTTACAGCTTCTGGATCATTTAAGTAAGGTCTTGGGTCATAGATCCTCAGAGTCTGTAATACTAGGTGACATCAACCTAGACTGGTTGTTCAGCGCCTCAACTCCTCTAAAACACTTTGCACTCACTTGGATGGACCCAGCTTATCAATGAAACTACCGCCCAAACAAGTTAAATCCTACCAACAGCACCCTGCTGGATATTATCTTAGTTAACAAACCGTATTTGTTTACCCATGCTGGAGTATTCTTCACTGACATTAGTGATCACTGCTTCATTGCTTGTGACAGGTCCAATCATGCTCCACCACCTGCTTCTAAATTTTCTACCAAAAGATGTCGACGCAACTTTGACCCCGGGGAGTATATTTTGGAGCTGAGCCGTTCCATGCGCTGGCAGGACTTTTACCTAGCTAAATCTGTCGCCTCAGCATATGACATTTTTCAAGAAATTGTGCTAGGAGTACTTAATAGGCAAGCACCACTAGTGAAGGTCCGAGTCAGGAACAAATCTTGTCAGTGGTTTACTGAGGAATTGAAGGATGCAATGTGGAATAGGGACAGTCTTTGGAAAACTGCCCATAAAACTAAGCTAACAAACGACTGGATTTCCTTCAGGAGAGCGAGAAACCTTTGCACTAAGATGGTTAGAGAAGCAAAGGCTAATTTCTTTCGCTCACAACTTGATCTCTCAGCCAACTGCCCTTCCAAATTCTGGATGGTAATTAAGGATATAGAAGGCCAGTCGGCCAGGACTTCCTTGCCTACAAAAATCTCAATGGGTAGTACCATACTCACTGATAAACCGTCAATTCTTGATGCATTCAACAATCATTTTACTACAGCAGGTGTAGCCTTCGACTCTTCCCCGGCCAGTAACCTTCGAGCACAACCTGGGGTTGATAAACAAGGCACCCCCTCTTCCAGTCATACCTTCTCGCTTCAACCCAATCTCTGAAGGAGGTGGAAGAACTCCTGTTAAAACTGGACGTCAGAAAAAGCGCAGGTGCTGATCATATCGACCCATTTTTTCTGAAGATGGGCTATAGGGTCCTAGCTGCGCCTATTACACATCTGTTTAACCTATCTCTGTCGCAAGGCGACCTTCCTCTCATCTGGAAAACAGCAGATGTCATCCTTTTGTATAAGTCAGGTGACCCCTGTGACCTAAATAACTATAGGCCCATTTCCCTTCTCCCTATCCTGTCTAAGTTATTGGAAAAAATTGTGAACACCCAGCTCAAGAACCATCTGGAATCATCAAAACTTCTCAACCCATTACAATCAGGGTTCAAAGCACAACACAGCACTACTTCCACTTTGGCCAAAGTCACTAATGATTGGCAGAGTTAGCTGGATAATAAGAATTTCGTCTGTGCAGTTTTCCTGAACCTAAGTAAGGCCTTCGATACCGTTGATCATAGTCTGCTCTTCACATCCCTTCAAACCATTGGACTGGATGCTCTTTCTTGCAGATGGTTCGGCAATTACCTTGCTGACCGTTCACAGCAAGTAAAAGTGGATGGTGAAGTCTCTCCTTTGAAAGTCCTTCAGAGAGGCATTCCCCAAGGTTCCATTTTTGGTCCCCTGCTCTTTGAACTTCACATCAACAGAATCGATACTACCATCAAAAAGGCCCACATTCATCTATTTGCAGATGATACAGTACTTTACTCTAGCGGATCTTCCCCCCAAATGGCATACTCTGAACTACAGGACGATTTCAATCGGCTACAAACTCAGCTCCTAAAGCAGAAGCTGCTTCTAAATGCCAAGAAGACAAAAGCGATGTTCTTGTCACCCTTTCCTAACCTAGCAAACCCGGCAGCAATGGGGCTACTCCCCCCAATTACTATAATACTAGGTGAACAGTTGGAGTATGTATCAAAATTTAAATATTTGGAGGTTTGGCTGGATTCTAGACTCTCCTTCATTGTTCACATAGAAGAGCTGATAAAGAAACTTAGAATAAGATTGAGCCTTTTCTATAGGATAAAAAATCTCCTCACCAAGGATGCAAAATTGAGGCTAGTCCAAACTGCCTTTCTCTCTTTATTAGACTACACTGATTTCCCCTATAGCTAGGGTCCTGCAGGTGCTCCTTCCAAACTTGATACACTCTACCATAGAGCTCTAAGGTTTATAACGGGCCTTCCCTATTCTACCCATCATTGCTCCCTGTACTCGGTGGTAGGCTGGTCATCCCTTAGCTTTAGACGCCAGAGAAATGCTGCGATCTGGATCTACAAAAGCATCCTAAATAAATTGTCTAACTACATTTCGGACTGCTTACCTCTCTACTCTTTAAGTAAGTATGCCCTGAGAAGTGCCTCTTATATTTTGTTGAAATTGTCCAAGGCCAAATCCAGGTTTGGTGGGGCTTCTATTAGTCATGCATGGCCCCTTCTATGGAATAAGATTCAAAAGAATCTAAGAATCAATTACTCCATTAGTCTGGCAGCTTTCAAAACCTTATATACATTCCATTTCAAGGAACCCTGTGTCTGCTCCTCCTGAGCTAGATCCCTTTTTCTTCAGAGCTACTTGCTCTTTTCTTTGACCTTGGCCCCTGCCTTGTCATGACTTTGAGGTGGAAGGCTAGGTTTGCTGGCCAAGGCACCTAGCTTCACCTGAGCTCTTTCCTTCTAGCTTGCTTGAAAGGACAGAACGAAGAACCTTACCAGAGTAAGGGAAAGGATTAAGACTTTTGGCCAGGCAGATTTACTGTGTGTTGTTGTTTTTATTTTGTACTCACAGGGATTGTTACTGTTTGTTGCTAACATTGTATTGCTTTATTTTTCTCTGATTCAAATTGCTGTTGCTGGGTATACCTTCTGCTGCATTATTACAAGGTGTGCCTACAGATGTGTGCTAACAGATTACTGCTGTAATCTTCTGATTCAAATTGTCTTTTGCAAGGTATATCTTCTGTTACTGCTTTATTTTTCTCTGTAGCAAAGTGTTTCTTACAGGATATATCTTCTGTGAAATTATTATTACAGGTGGTGCTTAAATGTTTGTGACTTTTTATCATTAGGCTAAGCAAAATTACTGTTTGCCCCTATTTTATTTCTTTTTTGCTGAAAAGTTTTTTTTGTCTCAAAGGTGTTGCAGTCTCCTTCTCACATTGAAGACAGGGACAGTGAGAAAGCAGTCACAGCTTCCTTGAATCAAGGAGGTTATTTTCTAGACTACACTGAACTGAATTATTACTTTTTGGACCTGTGTAAGTAACTAGTATTGATTCTGTTTTTGAGGTGGACTTTTCTTAGTTTTAACTTTAATTTTTCTGGGAGGAACTGTAGCTGGGAGATATTTGCAGTCATTTATGACTAGATCTGTTACTTAGCCTTTGTGAAATAGGTGTCTGAAAGGAAGGAAGGCACTCCCCGGGGTGGAGGGTAAGAGTTGTAGGTGATTGTTTCTGGACAGCATAGGTTTACTCCCACCACCCTTCCCCTCACCCTCCCACCCACCCCAAGCGCATAACTTCCTTTATAGTAGAGTCTCTGACATCACTTCCTCAAAACTGCTAACAACATACATCTGTTCATATCCTTAAAGGTACAGCACACTGAATAGGGGGTAGTGACACTCACAAGCTTGCACACACTAAAACAAAAAGCATCTGTAACAGGAAGGGACACAGACATGTGGGGAGTGGTGCAATGCACTGGATGTGGAGCAGCAGTCTTCCAGGAGACATTCTGGAAACTGAATTGCTGACCTATTTGCAGGCACCTCTCTGGTCTGAAGGAGATGGTTGTTCGTCTCCATGCTGACCTGGCAAGGATTCAGGAAACCTGCTCCCCCACCCAGGGACCACCCAGGCTACTACCACTACCTCAAAGGTTGCCAAGAAACAGGACCACAGTGGGCTCAGGGAGGGTGAGGGTGGTGGAACAGAGGTGCATCCCTCCAGTTGTGCCTCTCCACAATTCATTCACCACTCTGTCGAAGCATGATTCATCTATGGAGGCACCTGCAGTGGAGACCAAGGAGGATGCTGGGAACCTCCACAATGGAGACCCACAGGAGGGTGGCCCAGGACCCCACAGAGGAAGGAAACAACTCCTGGTGGGGGAATCAGTTGTTAGTGGGGTAGAACTGGGGAAGGGAGGGGAAAGGGAGGTAAGGTGCCTGCCTGGCACCAAGGCTTGAAGGGACAGGAAATGAATCCTCAGGATCATAGGAGCAGTAGCAAGGTGGAAGGAGCTGGATGTCATTATCCACCTAGGGACGAATGACCTGGCTGAGAATGGGATCAGAGCAGTGCAACAGGAGTTTGTGGAGTTGGGGAGGGGCCTTAGACAAGTAGCACACATGGCAACTTTCTCAGAAGTACTACCTGTCTATGGCAAGGATGAGGCTAGGGCACTCTGCACCATCGGATTCAATGACTGGTTGAAAAGCTGGTGCAGAGCTCAGGGATTTGGCTTCATTGGGGACTGGGGTTCCACCTGAAGGGATGCAGGCCTATACAGGCACGATGGTCTGCATCTATCCTGGAGGGGAATCAGGATCCTAGGTGATAGGTTTAAATGCTTCAGTGGCAAGCATTTAAACTAGCAAAGGGGGGAGGCACTGAAGAGGAGAAGGGAAATCCTAGCCCCTCCCCTAAAAATCAGGGTAAGTAGTGAGGTAAATACCAAAGCAGAGCAGTCGATAGGGAGAAGGGCAGGGGTAAATGGAGAAAAATACAAAGGCAGTAGGGACAGGGATGGGGCTAAAAGAAATAAAGCCATAAAAAATGGAGGGTAATGAGTACCAATGCCTGTAGTCTAGGTAAAAAGCTCCCTGAAATGGTGGCCTTGATGGAAGAGGGATACCTGGATATTGTGGCAGTCACAGAAACATGGTACACAGAGAACCATGACTGGGATGTCAACATACCAGGGTATGCAATCTGCAGGAGGGACAGGGAGGGAAGAAGAGGAGGAGGAGTAGCTCTCTATGTAAGGGAAGGGACAAAAGCAACAGAACTAAATGGTAAACAGGGAGGAGAGGAGGAACTGTGGGTCACCCTGGAGACTGGAAATGGCTCCACAATCCGCACAGGGGTTGTATACAGACCCCCGTCTCAGGGGGAGGAAATGGACAAGAAAATGATAGAAGGTGTCTTTGGGATGGCAGAGAAAGGGGAGATATTGCTGATAGGGGACCTGAATATGCCAGATGTTGACTGGAGCACCTTTGCTGCAGCCACATCCAACAGCAGGGCCATTCTCGATGCCCTACAGGGGGCATACCTCAGACAGCTAGTATTGGAACCCACTCGGGAGAGAGCAATCTTAGACCTGGTACTCTCAAATGGTAATAGAGAGAGGATCTCTGATCTTGAAGTGGGTAGCCATCTGGGAACAAGCGACCACCAAACAGTGTGGTTCACGATAAACTTAGCTGTAGAGTCAAGCCACACAAAAGTGAAGGTACTGGACTTCAGGAGGGCTGATTTTGTCAAAATGGGAGAGTGCCTCAGAAAAGCACTAGCAAACAGGCAAGAAGGTGGGGTGGAGCAACAATGGGGAAACATCAAAACCGCCATCACAGAGGCAACAGGTCTTTGTGTGAAGTAAATAAATAAATCAAAACGAAAGAAAAAAACACTATGGTTCTCAAAAGAAGTAGCAAGGAAGGTAAGGGAAAAAAAGATAGCATTCAGGAAGTATAAGGAAACACAGAAGAAGCAGGACAGAGAACTGTACCAGTTAAAGCAGAAGGAAGTGGGTAAGGCAGTCAGAATAGCAAAGGCCCAAACCGAGGAAAAGACAGCCAACTCGGTTAAGAAGGGGGATAAAACCTTTTATAGGTACATTAGGGAGCAAAGAAAGACTAAGGCAGGGATACTGAGGCTGAACAAAGAGAAAGGTAGTTGGGCAGAGAGCGACGGTGAAAAAGCAGGGATACTGAACGAATACTTCTGCTCAGTATTCACAATGGAAAAGCAGGAGGAAATACCTAATCCGGTCAATAGAAGCACTCTGGATAGGGGGTTGATATTAGTCCTTTCACAGAAGAAAGGGTTCTGAAAGAACTCTTAAAACTGAAGGTGGATAAAGCAATGGGGCCTGATGGGTTTCACCCCAGAATTTTAAAAGAACTAAGGGAAGAACTAGTAACACCACTGACTACCCTTTTTAATAAATCATGGGAGGATGGGGTGGTGGTACCTGAGGACTGGAGGAGGGCAGATGTGATTCCCCTTCACAAAAGTGGGAGCAAGACAGAGACAGGAAACTACAGACCTGTCAGTTTGACCTCAGTGGTAGGGAAAATGATGGAATCACTTCTGAAGGAAAGAATTGTTGAGTACCTAGAGGCCAGTGGGGCACAGGACCCAAGGCAGCATGGATTCACAGCGGGAAGGTCGTGTCAGACAAATCTAATTGATTTCTTTGACTGGGTGACCAAAGCAGTAGAGCAGAGAGGGGCTGTGGACATGGCCTACCTAGACTTTAGCAAGGCATTTTACACAGTCCCGCACAAAAGATTAATAAACAAATTAGCCAGCCTGGGAGTGGGTCCTAGGGTGGTAGCCTGGGTAAAACACTGGTTGGACAACAGGACACAGCGGGTAATAGTAAATGGAGTCCACAGTGAAGAAAGGAAGGTTACTAGTGGGGTACCACAGGATTCAGTACTGGGGCTGGTCCTTTTTAATGTCTTTATAAGTGACATTGCAGAGGGACTGCAAGGGAAAGTATGTCTCTTTATAGATGACACAAAGATCTGCAACAGGGTTGATACACAAGGTGGGGTGGAAAGGATGAAAAGGGACTTGGCAAGGTTGGAGGAATTGTTAAATGTATGGCAGCTTAGATTCAATGCAAAAAAGTGCAAAGTAATGCACCTGGGAAACAAAAACCCAGGGGAAGAGTACACAATGGGGGGTGAGATACTGACAACAACAAAAATGGAAAGGGACCTGGGGGTAGTCATATCAGATGACCTAAAGGTGGGCCAGCAATGTGAGAAGGCAGTAAGGAGGGCTGGGGAGATAATGGGATGCATAGGGAGAGGCATCACCAGTAGAAAACAGGAAGTTGTTGGCCCTCTGTACAGACAGTTGGTAAGACCACATCTGGAGTACTGTGTACAGTTCTGAAGACCCCATCTCCACAAAGACATAGACAGGGTGGATGCTGTCCAGAGGAGGGCAACCAAAATGATGCAGGGTATGCATCAGAAGACATATGAAGGAAGACTAAAGGAACTAAAGATGTATAGCCTCGAGGAAGGGGGACATGATAGAAACTTTCAAATACCTCAAGGGAATCAACAAAGTCCAAGAGGGCAGCACCTTTCAGAAAAAGAGATGTGCAAAAACAAGGGGGCACAATTTGAAGATAGAGGGGGGACGGCTCAGAGGTAATGTGAGGAAGTATTTCTTCACAGAGAGGGTTGTGGATACATGAAACAGCCTTCCTGAGGAGGTCGTAGAGTCAAAAACAGTTGGGGAATTCAAGAATGCATGAGACAGACATAAGGCAATTCTAGTGGGGGGTAGGAGGAAGTAGGCTGTTGGTTAACTAGGAGCTGAAGCTTATCCGTTAGGTAGGGAAATGGGCAGACTAGGTGGGCCAAGCAGTCCTTATCTGCCGTTAAATTCTATGTTTCTATGTTTAGGTCTCTTTCTGTTGTTGACTCCACTCTTTTGCCGTACCCACTCCTTCCTCCTTCACCTCCATCCCCACATCTACACTTTATATCCACTTTACATCCTCTTACCCGTGACTTTCAACCCTATGTTTGTCTATCTGTTTTTTTTTTTTGACTGAGCACACTCTGTACCTACTGTTTCCCCCCATAGCCTGCACTTTGTATATGATGCACAAATTATTTATCTGTAATTAATTTTTTTTTTTACAATCTTTTGTACCATTTTACTTGCATTTTTACTGCCTTTGCCTAATTATTGTACACATAACTGACATTGTATGTTGATCTCACCTAAATTGTAATTTGTTGTACACAATACTTGAAACCGTATGTTGTTCTCATCTACTGTATATTGTATTACCTTTTGTTTGTCTCAGGTCCACCTTGAAAATGAGCTTGCTCAATGGTGTCCGCCTGGTTAAATAAAGATTTTGATTGATTGATTGAAACTTCCAAGGTAGCTGGTCTGGCAGAACTTGCTCCCCAGATCTCTGAGGGAGGCTTCTTTGATAAAGGCTTTTAAAAGGGGCCTAAAGACCTACTGTACCTGTTCAGCCAAACTTTCCACTTAAATTACTCCCACCGGTTTAGTTTTATTTATATGACTAAGTTGAACATGTTAAATTATTTGTGTTTCATAACTGTGTGTTCTGTTTTTGTTTTATTTGTTTTACTACTATGATGTACAGCACTCAGAGCCCTGGGGATTGGGTGCTAAATAAGTAAACTACTACTACTATGTGTTCTGTGTGTAGCAGCACTCTACCTGGAATCTGACATAGTTCTATTCCTCCCTATACATCATCAGTAATGTGACCTCACAGACTGTGGCATCACTAGTAACCGAGAAGAGCAAATCTCCTGCTGCATGACTGCTAACTTGTGACACGTTACCCATCAGGCGACAGGGCTTGCAATGTAAAAATGAACGAGGTCATAGAACTAGATGTGTCTGCTTCCAGATAAAACACTGCTTTTCACATCACAACCAATACTGACTGGTAGGAAATCGTCTAATAAGTACACAGAATAAGAAAAACACTTCAAACCAAAAGTAATAAGGGACTAAACTTTAGGGCTGCTATTATTTGGCACTACTAGTGCTTTAAGTATATTTATACAATGTATGGGAGAGTTAAACCTTATGGATAAATTATTTATTTTAGCCTCTGAACTATTCTTAATAAGAATAAATCATTTATCCTCACTTTGGCCATTTATTTTCACTTTAGACAGGTCACAAAGGATCCCTAGACCAATGGGAGACCATCCTGGACAATTCCTGATTACATCACAATGGCCCCTGCTGCACTTACAGCAGAGCCATGACATCAAACAGAAATTGTTAAATCTTCACAACTACTATAAAGCTTTTATAGTTTAGAATAGATAGTATTAACTGGACACACAGGGCCCGATTCACAAAGCTCCCGAGAATGGCGCAAGGGGCTTGCACCACAAAGAATGGCGCAAGGTGTGGCTTGCACCAAAAGATGCATCGAGAGCACTTCACAAAAGCAGCCTGCATCAAACACAGGCTTCATGCACCAAAGGGGGCTTGCACAGCCTTGCACCACAAACTGTGCTGCGGCATGCCACCAGGGGACTTGCGGCAGATGCAAGCTGCCATTTCCCCTAAATCAGGATTCATGAAACCCTCCCAGAGGGCAAAATTCTAAGTACCGTTAGACCAGCATGGGCTGGTCTAAGAGAACTTAGAAGTGTGTCCTCTGAGAGGGTTAGAGACCATGCGCCACCCTTGGAGCCCTCCCTGGATGGGAGGGAACCTGTGCCCTGGGCCCCCCCAGCCCTGATCACCTGTTTTGGAACAGTATGCTCATCCCAGATGGTCTAACAGACTCCTCAATCTCTGTTGTCTCCCATTATGTTTCATATATCTTTCCCTGATGGTGTCCTGTGTGACACTTGGAAAGCTGGTTGTGATTGCTCTATGATTTTGTAATATAAAAATGTGTTATTGAGTGGCTCTCATGAGACATCCTGTGCTCCTGTGATAATCCCCCCCCAGGTTTCAGTTCAAAGGACAGGATATGTTAAACGGCAGATTTCTGTGATGTGATTAACTTCCAAGAACTCGCATTTTATAGTCTTGTTTAGGATCTATGTTAACCTGAAAGCCAGGAGATAATTAAAGACTAGAGAGACATAATTAAGGGTCTCCTGTTTATCTGATTTAATTGTAGCTGACCAGCTGCAAGGAGGGATTGTAAACTTTTATGATGTTTCAGAGGAGTTGCAATTGATGACCTCCTGCCTTTGAAGTGTGGAACTAGGAACTGCTCAAAGATCAAAGAGGAGCAGGAAACCACTCAAGATCAAAGAAGTCATTTGGGAAACGAGTTTTTGCTGATGTCACCTTGTTTAATATACCTCCTGAGTGATGGGACATCCTGTGTGTATTAATTTTTATATTTTACAGGGAGGACCTAGGTGACATCATGGAAGGGGCAGGTTTTGAGACAGTTTAACTGTATTCTGTATTGCCACTTAGACACATTCCTGTTGGACTCTGAAACAACAACATCTACTTCAAGCACTGTTTTAGAAGGTAATACATTAGTTAGACAAGTCTAATTGTATTATGGTAGTAGGAGTTTGCACTTTTTCCTTGTTTTTTTTTAAGTGATTGTATGCTTTGTGATATATGGTTCTGTGTTTACATTTTACCTATTTTTATCCATTTTCTAAGTAAACCTCTTATATTTAAAGAGACTGCCTGGTGCCTTTGAAGTTCTTTATTTTGCATGTGAATTACAGATGGTTAAGGCTGACTAAACTGTTCATAAGCTTAATGGTATGCCAAACTGGGAAAAGGTAAGAATTTATCTAAGGTCTTTCATAGAGTTTTTAAGGGGTCATTTTGTATAGCTGGTTAGGTGCCCGTAGGCGAAAGATATCTGGCATTCCCCAAAGAGTAGATTATCTGAGCCTGTACATTTGGGTACACTAGCAAGAGGTTCACTGTTTGAATCCCTCCAGAACTTGAGACCAAAGGTGACTCGGACCCACAAAACAGACAGCAGGGTTACCCTGTTCACAATACTGTGCTCGGAGGTTGGCACTGTGGGAGCAGAGGGCCTAACCTGCTGAATGGGGTTGTGACAGATTGGTTGTCAGCGGTGTGCATAATTTTGGTAATACAACCTTTTATTGTTCAGTGTGTCAGCTGAATACTGTCAGCTCACTTGCAAAACAAGGCAGTGATTTATTTTTTAACAAAAGGAAACAGAACTATATCACTTGACTTACAGTCAAGTTCCTACCTGTTTTTTTTTTTTCTAAAGTGCAAGTTACAGTAGCCATAGTTAGGGAAGAAGATAGCTTCCAACTACAGCGGGCACACTATAGATTACTTAATGCAGCTGTGCAGGGACAGAGGAGTCCTGTATGAGGTGAAAGTCACCAAGCAGAACCTCGTGGATGCCCTGATGGTAGAAGATGCCCAGAGCATCGAGTCACAGACAGTGACTGTAAGGGACCGAACCTTGAATGTGGAAGGGCTAGCAGCCAGTGCAGTGTCCAGATCCAATGAGGAGAGCAGCAGGGCCAGTGCCAGCGAAGGGCCACAGCAGCAGGAGAAGGTCACCAGTATTCTGGAGCCAGAAGTACTCAGGCTGCAGATTGAGTTGCACAGAATGGAGCTGGAGTTCCAGGAGAAGAGGGAACGAGAAAGATGAGAGGCAGAGTGGGAACAGTGGGAGGCTGAGTGTGAGGAGCATGAGTGCCAGCGAGCTGCAGAGGAGAAGAGGGAGCAAGAACAGCCCGAGACAGACTGTGAACAGTGAGAGGTGGACTGTGAGGAGTGTGAGTGCCAGAGATGACATGAACCGGAGAAGTTTCGACTCCAACCACCAGCACCAGAGCAGGTAAGTGGCTTGGGTTTAACTGGGACTACAGGACTTTGTTACAAATTGAATTCCAAATTGATAGCCGAATTTATAGAGGGGGAGGATATGGATGCCTTTTTAAATTCCTTTGAAAAAGTTTGTATTCAGGCTAAAATTCCTAGGGAGTCCTGGAGCTTCCTAGTATCCCCGCTACTTACTGGGAAAGCTCGGGATGCATTGGGTCAGATGGACAATGAGGACAGTAATGATTACAGCAAACTTAAAACTGCACTGTTAAAAAAATTTGAATTAACTGCTGAATCATACAGAGCTAAATTCCGTAAGCTCAGGAGAAGCCCTGACATGAGCTACGAGGAGCTAGCCATGAAACAATGTCAGTTTTTAAAATGTTGGTGGGAAGGAATTGAAGCAAACTCTGTAGATAAAATTGAAAATGTGATTTTATTAGAGCAGTTTTTTGGGGCATGCCCAACAGAGCTGAAAACCTGGCTGGAGGACCGAGATCCCAAAACAGTGCAAGAGGCTGTTGAACTCTCGGACTGCTATGCCAAGAGCAGACCTGCTCTGACAGTGAATGGGGCAGGCATGGCAGCGCAGAAAGGGAAAAGCGCACCTTCAGGGTAGCTAAAATCCTCACTGCCTCCACCAAAACCAGTTAGCCCCAGGTTTCAGAGAAAAGATTTCTCTGAGAAAAGAAATGAATGTTGGTTGTGTAAAGAAACTGGGCATATTGCCACACAGTGTCCCAAAAGGGTGAGCAATACACAACCGGGGGCTAGGAAAGAAGTGAGTTGTTTGTGTGTCCCTGGAAACATGCCTGTGAACATGAGGGAACACATGCACCCAGTCATGGTGAATGGTGTACAGACGCAAGAGTTAAGGGACACAGTGGCATCCCTGACATTGGCAAAAGGGAATCTGGTACAGCCTGGTCAGCTTATACCCAATAAATATGTCACTGTACAAGACTTTACTGGTAGGGAGAAAACATTGCCCCTCGCTAGTGTTCTTCTAGACTGGGGTGAAACAGAGGGAACTGTGCAACAGGTGGCTGTAGTCAAAACCTTAGCAGTGGATGTCATCCTTGGCAACAATCTCAAACTGGGGATGGTGTATGCAGTTACCCATAGCCAAGTGGCAAGGGAAAATTGTAGTTCCCTGAACCCCACAGAAGCCATTGTGGAAACCACTGGGAGGCTGGTTCCCTAGCCTGTGTCTCCTGATATGGTGACTAATGAAAAGGGGGTAGAAATTTCTCCAGTTGCAGTTAACCACACAGCTACAGTACAGAGGGTTACTCCAAAGAGGGAGGGGTGACCCATGGTCAGAAGGTTAGGGATGACAGCGATCCTGAGTGCCCTGACGCTAGTGCTAGGGGCCCTAGTTTCGAGACTGAAGGGGACCTGTCCCATGCCTTGGGAATGTGTAAGGATTTTGCATCTGCTCAGAAAAGTGATACTAGTCTAGAGAAGCTGAGGGCTTGGGCAGACTCTGATGGAGCATGAGGAGGTGATGGTAAACATAAAGTTTATTGGGAAATGGACTGATGTATACTCAAGCTGTGCAGACAGAGGGAGGGGTGCTAGGCAGGCAGCTTGTCCTTCCCCAGGGGTATCATGAGCAGTTGCTCAAGATTTCACATGATATGCCCTTGTCTGGTCATCTGGGAATCGCGCGCACTATGCAGCAGT
The DNA here is from genome assembly GCA_016271365.2 of Neoceratodus forsteri. Taxonomy (NCBI): domain Eukaryota; kingdom Metazoa; phylum Chordata; order Ceratodontiformes; family Ceratodontidae; genus Neoceratodus; species Neoceratodus forsteri. The sequence continues at coordinate 755,808,710 of CM057455.1, read as the reverse complement.
TGGCTCAGAATTTCTATTGGCCCAACTTCACCCAGCAGGTGAAGGAGTATTGCAGATCTTGTCACCAGTGCCAAGAAATAGGGAAGGCGGGCAAGAAAACCCAAGCCACCCTAATTCCATTGCCCATAGTGGAGGAGCTATTCCAGAGGGTGGGAATGCATACTGTGGGGCCTGTAAATACCCTAGCTCCTCAGGGAAGAGATTCATCCTGACTGTGGCGGATTATACCACCAGGTACCCAGAGGCAGTCGCCCTATCTTCACTGAGGACAGACAAAGTGGCAGATGCCTTACTTGGGATTTTCTTCTGTGTTGGGTTTCCACAGGAGGTTGTCACTGATCGAGGGGGTTCCTTCATGTTGAACCTGATGAAATGTTTGTGGGAGAAGTGTGGGGTGGTGCAGAGATTCACAACACGGTATCACCCACAAGCCAATGGGTTTGTGAAAAGATTTAATGGTACCCTGAAGTCAATGCTCTGGGCATTTGCTGAACAGCATGGGAGGGACTGGGAGAAATACCTTCCTCACCTGTTGTTTGCATACAGGGAGGTGCCCCAAGAGTTGACAGGATTTTCCCCCTTCGAACTCTTATATGGACACCAGGTACGTGGACCCCTAGACTTGATCCGGGAGGACTGGGAAGGCAAGCACGCCACTCAGGGAACTCCCATAGTGCATTACATCCTTAGGATTAGGGAAATGCTGAAGGAGCTTATGGGGACAGCCCAGAGCAACCTGGCAGCTGCCCAACAGAAACAAAAAGTGTGGTACAACCGAAGAGCCAGAGCTCGCTCGTGCATAATTAAGGGTCTCCTGTTCCTCTGACTTAATTGTAGCCTAACCTGCTGCAAGGAGGGATTGTAAACTTTTATGACATTTCAGAGGAGTTGCAATTTATGACCTCCTGCCTTTGAAGTGTGGAACTAGGAACTGCTCAAAGATCAAAGAGGAGCAGGAAACCACTCAAGATCAAAGAAGTCATTTGGGAAACGAGTTTTTGCTGATGTCACCTTATTTAATATACCTCCTGAGTGATGGGACATCCTGTGTGTATTAATTTTTATATTTTACAGGGAGGACCTAGGTGACATCATGGAAGGGGCAGGTTTTGAGACAGTTTAACTGTATTCTGTATTGCCAGTTAGGCACATTCCTGTTGGACTCTGAAATAACAACATCTACTTTAAGCACTGTTTTAGAAGGTAATACATTAGATAGGCAAGTCTAATTGTATTATGGTAGTAGAAGTTTGCACTTTTTCCTTGTTTTCTTTTGTATGCTTTGTGATATATGGTTCTCTGTTTACATTTTACCTATTTTTATCCATTTTCTAAGTAAACCTCTTATATTTAAAGAGACTGCCTGGTGCCTTCGAAGGTCTTTCTTTTGCATGTGAATTACAGACGGTTAAGGCTGACTAAACTGTTCATAAGCTTAATGGTATTCTAAACTTGGAAAAGGCAAGAATTTATCTAAGGTCTTTCATAGAGTTTAGAAGAGGTCATTTTGTATACCTGGATAGGTGCCCATAGGCGAAAGATATCTGGCATTCCCCAAAGAGCAGATTATCTGAGCCTGTAGATTCGGGTACACTAGCAAGAGGTTCACAGTTTGAATCCCTCCAGAACTTGAGACCAAAGGTGATTTGGACCCACAAAACAGACAGCAGGGTTACCCTGTTCTGTTACCCTGTTCACAATACTGCGCTCGGAGGTTGGCACTGTGGGAGCAGAGGGCCTGACCTGCTGAGTGGGGTTGTGACATCCTGCATCTTTTGTTTCCCCAAATTTAGGCACATTTGTATACCCCTTGGCTGTATCACACTGTGCAATCAGTGTCCCTTATGTCTCCCTGCCCCTTCCCCTCTCACTTAATATGTCCATGCACATCGTGTAATCCTCCCTCATCTGAAGAATGGAGATACTTTCACTTATTTGGAATATCTTCTCCTCTAACACTATGGTTCCTAGAATTGTGGTCTTATCTGTGATAGTAGAAACACTGTATAAATTAGGTTTGTGAGCTCTATGCATAAAAAATATAAAAGAATCAATGAGGTGTCTGTATTGAGAGTTCAATACTTTTAAGTACAACAGAACGCATATTTAAAATTTGCATCTCTTTGCACTACAGTGGAAACCACAGTAGAAGGGGAACCTCCACCTAGACACTTCAGTGTCTTGGGAGGTTTCATTGATTTGACCGGGCCACCAAGGGTGATGCCATTCGTAATCCAGTCACGCCCACGGACGTGCACACCCTGCAGCCTGGCTCCTTCTTCTAAACTTCGGGGAGAAGGCTCACTGCAGAGTCAGAGCGGTGTTTAATGGTAATAGCGGCAGGGCAAATCAGGTGATCATGCTGGAACAAGAAAAGTCTAGTACTTTAAGGACCGCCACATATAATTAGAGTTGGTAAGGTAAAGAAATAATATTTTGTCTAAAGAATGATGTTCAAAGTTAAAAATAGGAGCTTACTTTGATATAAGTGACTAAACTAAAAGCAAGCTTCTGCCCCTTTTTTTAGGAAAACGGATATTCCGATTGAATCAAATTAAGTGAGAAGCAGTTTGTTTCAGTTTACTACCCGTTTAAAACAAACCAAACTAGAAGCTGAGTGCTTCAGGTAAAGTTTTTCTGGCATATTTTACCAAGCAGACCAGCAGAAATAAATAAGCTAGAAATTACAATAACTTTTGAATTGGGATTTTTAACCCAGTAGAGTAAATATATTTATATTTAATTTTAGGCTACACAAGGCAACAGCATGACTAGATGCCCCCCACCCCCATTTACCTTGAGAACAAGAATGTAGCACAAAAAACTATTGTGCTTTAATCAGAGCTAAAGCAGGTTTGTTCCCCCTGCAAATAATTGAATTTATGTGGAATTTCATTATTATTTAGAGCTAATATGAAGTTATAAAGAAAACAAGGAGGACACTGACTGGTGTTCTAGTGAACTTTATATTTTTACAGAAAATTATCAGGATAAGTATCTACAACAACAAGTACAGAATAAAGAAAGAAAAGTTTTAAGAGAAAATTAAAACACAAAGAAGCTCATAGTCTGATGAAGGAACCTTGAGATGCAGTGACACGGACGAAGATTAGAGCGCTGCTGGTGGAGATCCACCCTTGATGCTGACCATCTTAGACTGATGGAACATTATCAGGTCTATCATTCCGCAACCTCCTGTAAGAAGGCAGAGTTCCTGTCCAGGGAGATTGCGGCTGCTCAGAACCAACCAGCTCAGCTCTTTCGAACTGTAGACAGACTGTGCAACCCAGCCTGTCTGCAGGTTCGAAGAGCCTTTTCACAAATTGAGTGTGAAGAGCTTGCTTGCTTCTTTGTGGCTAAGGTGGCTGACATCAAGGTGGCACTCCAGCCTGCATCCTCTATGGGAGAAGCTGTGGATCGGCGCCCAGTCACATTCCCTAGGCTCTCCAGGAGTTTCTTTGACCAGCCGGAGTTCATTGATGTCATGCAGATTGTCCAGGGTATGTGCCCCACATGCTGTAGTTTGGATCCGGGCCCAACTTCCCTGATAAAGAATTGTTGTGATGTTATCGGCCCAGTCTTAGCACAGAGAGTCTGGTGCTCCATGGAGATGGGTGAGTTCCCTAGCTCCCTGAAGGAGGCAGTGGTAACACCCCTCCTGAAGAAAGCTTCTCTGGACCCAGACTGCCATGTTAACTACAGACCAATCTCTAACCTCCCCTTTGTGGGGAAGGTGATTGAGAAAGTAGTGGCCATACAAGTGGAGAACAATTTGACCATCCATGACATTTATGAACCACTCCAGTCTGGTTTCTGAAAGAGGCATAGTACCGAGACAGCACTGGTTCGGGTACTCAATGATCTCTTGATGGCAAGAAATGGAAAGATCCATTCCATCTTGGTTCTTCTCAATCTCTCTTCAGCATTTGACACTGTGGACCATGGGGTACTTCTCAAATGCCTGAGGTTCATCTGTGGCCTGTCTAGTACAGTCCTCAGGTGGTTTAGATCTTTCCTCACTGGCAAAACTCAGAGGGTGGTATTGGGGATTAATTCCTCCGGCCCAGTCTCTCTGTCTTGTGGGGTTCCTCAGGGTTCGGTGTTGTCCCCCATGTTGTTCGCAGTGTACATGCTGCCCCTTGGGAGACATTGTAAGAAGGTATGGGCTGAGGTTTCACTGCTATGCTGATGATACCCAGCTCTACCTATCTTTTGCACCTGACCAGGATAGAGCTCTCTCTGTGTTTAACAACTGCCTCACTGAAATCCAGTACTGGATGAATTCGAGCAGGTTGTGGTTGAACTCGGAGAAGACGGATGATTGTGGACCTAGGTCACTGGATAGAGGGGATGGGAGCTGGTTTGCCCTCAGGACTTTTTCTGGGTGGCATCCAGCTCCCTACCTCTGAATGGGTGCGGAACCTGGGGGTGATTTTTGACGATGGGCTGACACTGCGATTGCAGGTGTCGGCAGTCATCAAATCATCCTTTTACCATCTGAGGAACATCTCCAGGATTAAGCACCTAGTTCCGTCCAGTGATCTGCCCACATTGGTCCACACCTTTGTGACCTCACGCCTTGATTCCTGTAACTCCCTGTATCTAGGGCTACCAGGAGTTGATATCCGCCACCTGCAGCTCGTGCAGAACACTGCAGCCCAGTTATTGACAGGTACTCCTCGTACCTGGTGACCCTGTCTTATCTGCACCCTCCTCTTCCGGTATAGTACTTGCTACCCTCCATGTTAGGCGATTATTATGTATTTATTTTTTTCTGTCAATGTTTATTCCTAACTGGTACTACAACAATCCTTGATGTAAACCTTGATGTGTTATTTCTCTAATTGTCTTTGAGATGTGATTCAGTCTATAGGCATGTTAGAAATCTCTGACTCCCTACGTTGTTTTTTTGTAACCTATTGCTTGACTGCTTGCCTTACCATGCTTGAGCATGAGCTGTACCTCCCACCTGTTGGAGCCTGTGGCTCCTGTTTGTTACCTTGACTCTGTATTTTGTTTCCCGTATGCTATGTAACTCTCTCGGGTCGCACCTGAAAATAGGCAGTTGGTTTTCTAGTGTGCTTACCTGGTTAACAAAAACAAATAAATAAATAGTTGTCAGCTGGCTGTGATGAAGAGTGGAGGGCAATGCCAGTCAATGGCTTGGGGATGGGATGGGGGAGCGGGGTGGTGGGGCACTACCTGCCAGGGTGGGTGGTCCACTAGACCACTAGGGAAATATATATAAATGGTTATGGGGGAGATCGGGGATGGGGGAATGGTCCACTACATGACCGGAGAATGATATATAAATATTTGTGGGGGACATAGGGGATCAGGGTGTGTCCGCTAGACCACCAGGGAAAGATGTATGAAATTTAATGGGGGACATCAGGGACTGGGGGAGTCCACTATACCACCAGTTGCTGTCCATGGCTGCAGCTGCCACCCGACCACCCTGCAGCTTGTGGCAAACCTCGTAGATGCACCATCTGTGTGGCACATGGCCACAGTTGCAGCAAACTCTGGAACTCTGATGCCTACCTAATAGTGAATTGGGCGCAGGCTCCCTGGCACACCAGCAATAGGCTCAAGCTGCCTTCGGCGCAGCTTGTGCCAACCTTTGTGAATTGGGTTCACAATGTCCTGACTCAGAAAAGGCCATTTATCATCATTTGAGAGTGCTAGGATTTACATAACTCGCTCGTGATTCTGCAATTCCTGAGTTATTGTCCTGTCCCTTTTCATGTTGATACAAATGGCGTATTCTGAGTCAGCCCTTTGCATGACCCATATATTCATCAGTCAAGGTGTATTCAGCAGAGACTGAGCTAATTTACTGGCTGAAGAGAAGTCAGCACTCATACTTGCCCAAGTACTTTTACACATAGAGACTGTGACAATGGAATGCTTTTCACTTGGCTGCAGGTCGAGCTGTGGAGTCTATACAAATGATGGATCTGAGGAAGAGGGCAAACAAAGAACTGAATGATCTCCAGTATGGTATACGAGCTATGCAATGAGTTAATACTACAGTACAGTCATAACATACCATTCAATTGTTCCACATATGAGGGACGTTCTGCATCTGATCACATGAAGTCACTCTATAGCACATGGAGAAGGTGATGTCTCACATTACACAGTAAGTTTTTTTTTTATTATTTTATTCATGCCACTTCTCTTTCTGGCACCTGGGCTTACTTTTTGCCACTAACCACAGTTCTTCCTAGACTGTTCTGGTGCCATGAATAGCCACCCAAGTGGGGTCCAGAATAGGGGCACCCTTCGACAGGATTCTTGAGGCCCATCACAGGATAGCTAGGTCGACGGGGTCGGGGGGGATACACCAGTGCTGCTTTAGGCCCCAGTCCCAGGGCCAATTTTCCTGTTTTTTCTACCTCATCCCAAGGCAGCACATGTATGACATCAGAATGTGTGCATACTGCACCTATCTGCACAACAACATCTTTATCCCCCTCTTCCTCTCTGCTAGTCCCTCCAGCCGCACTACCACCTCTGGTCACCCAGGTGGCAGTGTTGCAGTGGAGGAGACTACTCTCACTCCCCGAAGGAGGCACGTCTGTGTTGGTTGACCTGTATATACCCTCTCTACACAGGATGAACTACATAATCTGTAAACATCTGTTCTTGTTTTTGTCCATTTTGTTACATAGTAAACAAGCATTTGTCAATGCCGAATGTTGTCACGCTGGCATTGGCTTTGGTAGTGCAGTGCGGAAATACATTTTGGGCAGGATGTGAAAAATGACAGCTGTACAGTTCATAAGGAGGTGTAAAAAAATGCTAGTATTGAAAATGTGGCATGTAAATATTGCAAATTTGCGAAGTTACAAGGGTGCATGGGAAATGCGCAACACACACTAGTAACACAGTCATTTTATTAACGTTCGGCACCACATTTTCAACATAGGCATTTTAGCACCTCTACTCATGTACAGTGTCACTGTTATTTCCTCAAACTGTCCCAAAAAGTGATTTTGCACAGCGACCACGCTATTCTGCGCCGGATGTGCAAAAACACAATTTGGGCAGGGTATGCGAAATGACAGCTGTACTGTTCATCAAGAGATGTGGAAAAATGCCAGTGGTGAAAATCCAGAGTGAAAATACCACAAATGCACGACGTTACGAGCGTGCGTACAATCTGCTAACGCACGCTAGTAACACAGTCATTTTATGGAGTATCGTCACCAAATTTTCAACATAGGCATTTTAGGACCTCTGCTCATGAACAGTGTCATTGTCATTTTCATAATCTGGCCTGAGCACTGATTTCCCACAGCGACCGTGCTATTGTGCGCCGGAAGTGTGGAAACACATTTCGGCCAGGATGTGAAAAATGACAGCTGTACTGTTCACAAGGAGGTGTACAAAAATGACAATTTTGAAAATCTGGCATGAAAATGTTACGAATTTGCGAAGTTATGACAGCTGCGCAATGCACACCCGTAAAACAGCCATTTTTTGGATTTTTTCCACCAAATTTGCAACATAGCCTTTTTGAGAGCCCACCTCATGACCAGAGCCTTTCGGTACCGATTAACGATGTGACAGTGCCAGAATTCATGAGGAAGGATCCCAAAAACTCCATGTTGAAAATTTGATGTAAAAATTCCCCAAAATGCCTAAGATATGCATTAAAGTTGAAAAACCCCTATTTATTCCATTATATAGCTTACCGGCATTTCCTCAGTTCGCAGTCGGCTTTGAAGTGTGCAGACGTGTTTCCAGTCCACCAAAGATCACTGCGCCAGAGTTCAGTGGTAAGTACGGGTGGGGGTGGGGAGGCAGGGTGCGCAGTGGGTGGTGCGGGTTGTGGAGGGTTGAAGAGTACGAGGGACCATTTTTGCTTTATAGGTTAAAAGAAATAAAAGACATCGGGGACCATTTTCATTTTAATAGGTGCTTGACATGCTGGGGTGGGCTCCCAGCGTGCCACCTGGAATGTGTGTGTGGTGGGTGCTTTAGCCAACTGATGATTGGCACCCCTCACGGGCAAAGAAGGAAAGGGGCTGCAGGAGCCGAGGGATTGGGCACCCCCTCGGCAAGCAAAAATTGGGGGGGAACACATTATGCTGACGGGGAGTGGGCTCCCCCTTGGACAAAAGTCAAGGGGATTGAGGGAGGGATACATGCCGACTGGGATTGGGCCCCCATCAGCAAAGAAAAACTGTTGGGGGGGCACATGATGCCGAGGGGGATTGGGCACCCCCTCTGCAATCAAAGAAAGGGGGGGTTACATGATGCCGATGGGGATTGGGCACCCCTGTCAGCACACAATAAAGGGGGGGGGTTTGACAGGCAACAGCGGCAGTCACTGCCGCCATGTTGCCTGCATGTGAGGGGAGGCGTGTTATGGTCACGCTGCATGAGAGCTTTGCTTTCATTGCAGCAGACCATTTCTGTAATGTCTTCTCCTCATTAGCTAGGCAGGGTGTCGGCCCCTGCTGCTGGCTGATTGAGGAATGCGGGACGCATCTACTGGTGCATGCCCTGCATTCGCCCAACAGTGATCACGCCTACAAATCTACAGTACCGCAAGATGTTGGCTGCGCAAGCATGCCAACATAAAAATGTTCATAGTAACCAGACAATGACCAGAAGATTTGTGTTTCTTTTTCTTTACTTTAATAGAAAAATAGAAATTTGGAAATACAGTGCTATGCTGCTAAAACATTTCATTTTCCTTTCTTAATCACTTACTAACATACTAAAATGCCTGCAGAATAGGCCTAATGGTCTCTCGAGTCTGCTCGATTTTCAGCACCCACACTGAGGGACGATTTTGGTGCCCCCCACCCTTGGGTTATACCACCCCTAGTCCCAGATGTTCCACCTGTATTGGGCTTGGTCAGATTTACCCTCCCCCTGTACCTGTCCCATCCCCTCTTAAACCTGTCCACAGTCTCCACCTCTACCAGCTCCCTGGACAGTGCATTCCATGGCTCCACCACCCTGTCAGTGAAATAACATCTCCTCCTCTCCTCTCTGAGCCTGCCCCCTTCCAGCTTAGACTCGTGACCTCTTGTTGTCCCACCCACCTATTAAGGCTTAGTTGATGCTTAGTCTCATTTAAAATAATATGTTTTTTTTTTTTTGCTTAGAACTAAACTTTGTGCCCATTTTTCATGTACACACATATTTTTTATGTCAAGAACACAGTCCAGTCCACAGGTTTCTGTGTTTCCTCTGAGTGGTTTTGCTCAAAGTAGATGATTGCATTCAGACTTTTATTGGCCTCTCTTGATGTGCTAATGCATACAATACATAACGTGGCAAAAAAAATTCCACGGACATATCTCATTACATTAATCCCAACTTCAACATGTCTCACTTCTGGCTGTTACATCAACTGGGGGTAAGCACTTTAGTATTTACTTAACTTGATGAAAAAAGGAATGTTTAATACAGCCAAAGTAAGAAACATATCTTCCGAACATCATATACTCAAATAAAAGTAACCAGTCTACTTGACTGATATTGTAGTTCACTAGGCACTAATTAACATTGTTAAAAGTGGCCGTCCATATGGCTCCTTTGGACATTAAAAAACTGTAATGCGATAGAACAAATGTACAAACAGAACAGGTACTTTATGCAGAATTAAACCAACTATAGACTGTAAACTTCAGAGGTATTAGAAACATACTTTACATTTCCATTTGGAACCCAGTGATTTACTTCAGCGTACCATAACATTGGAGTTGCCTGCACAACATACTCCTGCTCATGTGGCTGCAAAATGACATCCTTCCCAGCTGCATGGGCTTCCCCCCAGCTCCAGCTGAATGACCCCAGCACCATCGTTAAAAAAATGAAAAGATGCACATGACGTTCAGAGCGCATGTAGTGTTAGCCACGCTTGCAGGCCTTGAACACTGTATAGGTACTGTACTTACAAGTCTTATAGCAAAATGAATAGTGTGGAAATAAACATCTGATTGCCCCTATTGCCCCAAATCATAACTAAGAATTTCATATTTTGTCAGAGATACATTGGCTCACAGACAGTGTTAATTAAGGCCCTGCCCCATTTGTTATGCAGAAAGAGTTTAAATGCAAGGATCTGTTCTCTCCTCTCCTTTTCTGTCTCTTCTCTGTCTGGTAGTGCAACCAAATTTTCTTGTGAGACCTAGGAACTGATCACTACGATGGTCTCGCAATTCTCCGCCTCTCGCTGTCTCTCTGCCTTCACTTGCTGTTCTGTCTTTTCTTCTCCTTTGCATATCTGCTGTATATAAAACTATATGTAAATCTTTATGTGGAAATGTCACTGATACTGGTATCCCTTTGTTTAAACATGTATATAGTTATACTTTTGAAATGATTGCAAAAAACTGCTTGGAACTCAAAGGGTTAAACTGAGATGCTGGTGTGCAAACTTTACAGAGCTGTCAACAAGAGGTCAGTTCTGGGTCATTATGTTCTTTTTGCTGCACCTGCAAGAACACTGGAAACTGACAAGAACATTCTGTGAAAAAATACTGTTTCCTTAACGAGCTCTCTGCAAAGACATGTTATAAAAAGAACAGCAATGTTTTGTGAGAGAGAGAGAGAGACTGAGATTTGAAACTGAAAAGAAACACTCAGAAGGAGGACCGTTTTCTCTGTACTGTTTTTGTAAATAGTTATACTAAACACATTTTTATATTTTGTTTTGTTGTTATTGAGAAAAATAAAACACTATTTGCATATTTTGAAACTGCTCCTGGTCTTCCAATGCTTCCTGACCTGTGCCTCGATGACAATACCATGTAAATGAAAAAAAAAATTAGTTGCAGGTGATACCTTTTATTGGACTAACAAAATCAATTCTGAGACTAGCCTTCAAGAGATAATACTGTTTTCTTCAGGTCAGGTCAGGTCAGTGAAAACAGAGCTGAATAGCATGAAAGGGATAAATGAGGAGGGGGAACAAAAATAAGTGATAGAACAAGAGATCATAGCCTGAGGTTGGAGGGGGGAAGATTCATGGGCAGTGCATGGGCACATTATTTCACTGAAAGGGTGGTGGACCCCTGGAACAGCCTACAAGAGGGGGTGGTGGGAGTGGAAACCATAGAGGGCATGGGACAAATATAAAGGACTGGCCTGAGGGCAGAGAGGGGTGTATATGGATGGGGTGAGTATCGGGGCAGACTCTGGGCAATGGTGTCCTTTTGTGTAGACAGTCTTCTATGAATTTAAGATATAGAGGTTGGATGTGGATTCAAGACATGGAGTAGCCAGTTTCCACATCAAAGCTTTACAGTCAATTCACATTCCTAACATATAGGCAGGAAGAATCTAATTGTCATTGGAGTGTGTCTGTTGAGAAGCTCAACTTGTAAGATCAAAGGGCAGTTACATTTTAGTCTGGACCATCAATTCACATTCGTGAAAAAAAAAGACTAGAAAAATACCATTGTCATTAAAGGGGTACCTGTTAAAACAGCCAACCTTAGGATCAAAGTGAGGATAGTTACATTTTAGTTCGGCGGAGGATGCTGATGTGATGGTTCAAGAAAGAAAGGAGAAACTCTGAAGCATTGTTTTGGGCATTATCACTGGTAATGTGCTAAAAAATCAACATCTTTATTAAGACCTTTTTTATGTTGGCTTACGCATGTGCAGCCGGCATATTACTGATAATGTAGGGGGGTTGGAGCAGCGGTCACTGTTTAGGCGAATGCAGGGCCGCATCAGTAGGTGCATCCCTCATTCCCCAATAAGCCAGCAACAGGTGCTGACATCACGCATCCTTAATGTGGCCACCATATCTAACAAAAGGTCCGCTGCAATGAGAGCAAAGCTCTCATGCAGCTGGACCTCAACACGCCTCCCGATGTGCATGCAACATGGCGGCACTTACTGCCACCACCTGTTACAATGCCAATGGGGGAACCCACTCCCCATCAGCATAATGACCTTCCTGCCATTTAAAATGTATGCCGAGGGGGTGTCCAATCCCCCTCGGCATTATGTGCATCCCCCAATAGTCTTTCTTTGCCGACGGGGGGCCCAATCCCTGTTGACTTTAATCCCTCTTCATCTTTATTTTGCCAATGGGGGAGCCCACTCCCCATCAGCATAATGTCCCCCCCCCCGCTTTTGTTGTGTGCCGGGGGGTGCCCAATCCTTGGCTCTTGTCCCCCCTTCGGTATGTGCCAATGGGGTGCCCAATCCCCATCAGCTAAAACATCCCCCAAAATAACACGTAGATGGCATGCTGGGAGCCCACCTCAGTGTGCCAAATCCCCTAGAAAGAAAAAAACGCCCCACGATGTGCTTTTTTTTGTTTTTAAACCTGTAAAAAAGAAAATGGTCCCTCGCAGTCTCCCTGCGCCCCTCCCGCAACTTGCTCCTCACCCGCGCACTCCCTCGCCTCCCCACAACCCCCCACCCCATACTTACCTCCAGAGTCTGGCATGACGATCTTCGGTGGACCGTGAACACGTCTGCACTCTTCAAAACCGACAGCGAACTGAAGAAATGCCCGTAAGCTGTATAGTGGCATAAATATGTTTTTTCAACTTTGGTGCCTAGCTCAGCCTTTTTTGGGAATTTTGGCACCAAATTTTCAACATGGGGTTATTGGGACCCCTCCTCATGAATTCAGGCACTGTCATGGCATTATTCTGCCCTGAAAGGTGATTTCGCTGTCACTACGCAGAATCACTTTTCGGGACAGATTAACAAAATGACAGTGCCACTGTTCATGAGGGGGCTCTCAAAAAGCCTATGTTGCAAATTTGGTGGAAAAAATCCAAAAAGTTACTGTTTTACGAACGTGCGTTGCGCAGTTTCCACGCACACTCATAACTTCGTGAATTTGCAATATTTTCAATCCAGATTTTCAACATTGGCATTTTTCCACACCTCCCTATGAATAGTGTAGCTGTCATTTTACATATCCTGGCCGAAATGTGTTTTTGCACGTCCAGCGCAGAATAGCGCAGTCGGTGTGCAAAATCAGTTTTTGGGACAGTTTGAGGAAATGTTGCTGACACTGTTCATGAGCAGAGGTTCTAAAATGCCTATGTTGAAAATTTGGTGATGAAATTCCATAAAATGACTGGTGTTACAAGTGTGCGTTGTGCAGTTTCCATGCACCCTTGTAACTTCGCAAATTTGCAATATTTTCATGCCAGATTTTCAACACTGGCATTTTTTCACACCTCCTTATGAACAGTGCAGCTGTCATTTTTCACATCCTGCCCTACATGTGTTTTCGCACCTGTGCCGCTCAATGGCGTGGTCACTGTGGGAAATCAACGTTTGGGACACATTAACAAAATCACAGTGCCACTGTTCATGAGGGGAGGTTCCAAAATGCCTAAGCTAAAAATGTGGTTAAAAAAATCCCAAAAATTATTTGGTTATGGACGTGTGTTGCACAGTTTCTATGCATGCTCATGACCTCACCCATTTTTCATATTTTCACTCCAGATTTTCAACGTTGCCATTTTTTACATGTCCTCATGAACAATACAGTTCTCATTTTCCACATACTGCCCAAAATGTGTTTTCATCCCTGTGTCACCAAATGACAAAGCCACTGTGCAAAACCACCTTTCAGCTAACAAACTGATAGTGCCGATCTTCATGAGGTGGACTCACAAAAAGCCCATGTTGAACATTTGGAGTGAAAATACCAACACACGCCTACGGTGTTATGGTTTCCAACTGTAGCACCCCACCCTGTAGAGACTGACAGGCATCAGGGGTGTGACTTGGAATCATTGGCTGTAATGCTCACGCCATTCCACCCCCACCTGCAGCCAGTGACAGCCATCGTGGTGTGCCTTGCAGTGTTCGGCCACAAAGTTCACCCCATTCTCCTATACTGCACCCACCTCAACATATTTCCTTTTAGAATGGGGTACGTATAATGCCCAGAGACCCCAAAGCACACCATGACACTTGTCAGTATCTACAGAGTAGGGTGAGGTAAAATGGCATGAGCGTTATTACTGACAACCCAAAGGCACATCCCAATGCCTGTTGGTCTCTGCAGGGTAGGGATGGGGTTGGCGTCATTTCAATACTTCACTGCCATTCCTATTATGCGTCTCTAACTCATGCACTACCAATGCCAATGCCAGCGAGACAACATTCGGCATTGACAAATGCTTGTCTTTAGTGTAATACTACTCTGTCATGCTATTCAGCACTGTTTTCACTGACCTGACCAGAAAAAGAGAGTATTATCTCTCGAAAGCTAGTCTGAGAAATAATTTTGTTAGTCCAATAAAAGGCATCACCTGCAGCATATCTGTTTTCTCTGCATTGTTGACTGGACTAACGCTGCAACCACATTTATTTTTTTATACCACGTAAACATACAGTCCAACTGAGTCAGAAAGTCTCACAAAGTTGGTATTATCCCAGTTCACTAAGGAACTGTCAGTCACTTCCAATAAGGCATAGTACATTGATTGTGGTGAGGAGTCTTTTACTTATAACCACACAGTTCAGCATGTCAAAAATTGCCCTCTAATGCCCATCCTCTTCTTGGCATCCTCAGGTGGCGTTGCAAATAGGTGGTTTTCTATAAGGTTCCTGCTGCCTTTGGGCACATGGAAGAATATTGTTTATTATTCAATAAGAATTGAGGGCATGCAGGAAACCCTTATCTGTAGCCGGTATTCATGTCCCTATGTTTTGAAGTAACCACCTTGAAAGTCCACTTTTTCTACATGGTAGCACAAAAATAGTCTAAAAAAGCACTATTCACCTATAATGATAGGAAACTGGTCCTTTGTGGCTTTCAGGATCTGGTCTTGAGCCCTTGGTGATGATGTCATCATAAGCACAGTCCTTGGCCCACTTCCTGGTTGTGCCCTCTGAGGGTTAATGTGGTATGCTTTTGAGATTGGTTCGGTCCAACCACCTCTGGGATCCATCTTTTGAGGAACTCGCAAAGATCTTCCACTTCAGTTCTTTTATGGAGATCCAAAAATCAGGTATTTGAGAACCTCACAGTGTTTTCAAACTGCTCCAGGCAATTCTTAAAAAGTGACTGCCCCTTTACATTAGCCGCCACTACAAGCAGAACTTTGTTTGCAGTTTCTCTGAATCATCAGCCCTGCCAAACACACTGTCAAAGTTGGATTCCACAAATGTTAGTCTGCTCACATAAGAGTCAAGCTTTTTGTCTGTCAGCTTAATTGAGTTGGTAAGTTCTGTGACCGCTTTCTACAGCAAGTCAAGAGTTGCTGCAAATTCCCCGGGCTTGCCTGCTGGTATCTGCTGCAAGCCTTACCACTTCAATGGTCCTACTCCTAAGTCAGTCTTAGCGGCGTTTCTGGGGCATCCTATTTTACAAGCTGGGACTCTGGTTTACCGGGATTGAGAAAGGGCATATTCTATTTTGCACATTTTTAAAAATTGTATTGCCACCGGTGTCTGCTAAGCCAAAATCCGCTTTTACCGGTGTTTAGTTTTGTGTACTTTATTTAACAACTTTTAACTCTGCTAACATGCATTTTAGCAATTTTGATTTCCACTATTACACATCCTTCCATCCTTGTACCAATTTAAAGTTATTTTAGGTACAAGATGTGATGGCAGCAGCAATCCTACAGCCCCCATTCCTATGGTGTAATGGAAGCAGCACTATGGCCCCATTCCTCAGGTACGATGGCAGCACCAACAGCACTACGACCCCCATCCCTCTGGTGTGATGGCAGCAGCAAAAGCACTACAACCTCCCTCCCTCAGGTGCGGCAGAAGCAGCAGCAGCACTGTGGCCCCCATCCCTTAGGTGTGATGGCAGCAGTACTACGTTCACCATTCCTCAGGTGTGATGGCAGTATCAGCACTATGGCCCCCATCCCTCAGGTGGGACAGCAGCAGTACTACATTTCCCATCCACCAGTGGTGATGGTAGAAGCACTACAGCCCCCACCCCTTCAGTGTGATGGCAGTAGCAACAATGCAGTCCACATCCCTCTGGGGTGATGGCAGTAGTGACAGCACTATGACTCCCTTTCTTCAGCACCCACACCCCATATGCACAAGTTACAAATGACTTGGTCTCTTTGCTTGTTAGAACTCAGATGTGAATTAATCTGAACCATCACCGCTAAGGTGGACTACCTTTGTTTTTTTCCTATCTATAATTTAACTGCCTGAATTGGATTTCAGCGTGTGACACTGCTGACCAGGGTTAGGGAACAGACTTGGGTGTTGGAAGGCCAGCTGGTGGGTGAAGGCTTGAGTGTCCAACGACCACTCACCTTCTCCTGGGAGGGAGGGTGGGTTCATGGCTCAGCATTTGCTGGCCCCTGGTGGAGGCCAGAGGCACACAACATGTCAGCCCTCACTGCAGGAAGGAGCGTGATGGACGTCGGCTTGTGCCTTGACATCATGTGGCCTGTCACGCACCCAAGAAAATGGGAAAACACCCACTGACCCAACTGAAGGACAGCTGTTGGTCCCTTCATAAGCCAGAATCTCCAGACATGTGTCTGTTCTGACCCCTGCCATGCCCAGGATACACTGGAAGCTCTTTAGGGCAATTCTTCTCCCCTGGTAGCCTCCCACAGGGGTAGGGGCCCACTCAATGAAGAGTTATTTTGGGTTACCTGGTAGCACAGCAGTAAGGGGCAGTGGATGGTGGTCAGCACTCAGCAGTGATGGTAGGGGGCCTTGGCAGGCCTGAAGGAGTGAATGGCCAGGGGTTAAAAAACTGCTTGAATTTGCTTCTTTGAAATAAAGTGTCTTCACCTAAAAAATCCACAATTGATTAGTGGAGGACGTTCAAATGGATTTATGCATCTACCAGACATGTGGATGCTTTTTTTTCCCTTGGTGTCCATGAAAAGGGTGTCTCCCAGTTTTCCTGTCTTTGTTCAGATGTGAATTGATCACTACTCTGCCCACCAGCATCATACAGCCCCTGGGGTCTTACATTCTGTACGTCATTGACTGTGCTTTCAAAATCCACTGGTCAAACATAAGTACACTTAAATACTTAACATTTGCTTTTAGTTGAAGCAGTCTATCAGAAAATCTTTTGTTGTCACAGAGACTGAAACAGTAGGTGGGAGAAAAGCTTCAAATAATCCAATTCACCCAAATGGGGTGCTAACTGTGAAGTATTTTCATAAGTAGTAAGGCAGTTTCTTCTTTGTGAACATACTTTCATTCAGACTAGTTTTCATTCAAACAACTGAGGATTGTGGATGGCCCTACTGGTTATAAACTTGAATAAGCTACTTGGTAACAGTGATCCTGCATTTAGCAATCTACAACCTAGATGCTTGTATGCAAAGAATACAATAAACACCTGACTAAAATCTAAAAACAAGCTTATAAAACACATAAAATGTATCTGAACATTTATCTTTACCTATGCAAAATCATTTCAGCCCAAGTAAAACTCAGGTAAATTACATGGTACCCTGACTACTATTCTATGATGTAGTAAACATATATTGGTATTTTTTTTTATATTCTTTGTAAAGCAGGTAAGGCCCACTAGGCAGGACTGTCTGTTTTCAGGAGTGACCTAGAAGAACTGGGGAAGTTAAGTGACTTGCTTGGAGTCACACAGTATGCAAGTGGAGGTTGTGGGAATCAAACCCAAGTCTGCTGGATGTACCCAGTTCATTCACTGCTTGTTACTCTAACCACTAGGCATGAGTGGCTAAACTGAATGGCTGATTACAACAAAGCAGTGTGGGTGATTTCCTTACTGACTACATATGCAGCAAAGCAGAAAGAATGCAAAGCACAGCAGCATTCATTTTAAGATGCTGAAATCTGGGTTGGCCTGCTGGCACTGCAGTAGCACTATTGCTTGCAATGTCAGCGACCCAGGGTCAGAAGCGAACTCGGGCACCAGGGCAGGATGGGTCTGGTCCTGTGGTGTGAGACCTGGTGGACAGTGGGGATGCTACAGTGGTGGCAGCCTGTGATGTGGGGCTAGGAGGTGGTGGCAGCCCTCCTGCCTCTTTATCCGGTGTGGCACTCTATCCCTTGTAGACAGCCTGTGGGGGGGGGGAGAGAGCCTGGTGATTCCCCAGGATTGCACGTGTTTATATACTAGGTCCGGGGATGCAGGGGGCCCTGGCTCTGTAGCCCTGTGTTGCAGGTAGAACAGGTTGGTGTGAGATGTGCTGTAGCTGTTGTGCCCACTGCTTGTGAAGAGTGAGAGAGTGGTGAAAGGAGTCGAGCTGCTGGTTCGGGTAGGCTGCAGTGTTGTGTTGTTGGTACTGTGGCCTACATGTGCTGCTGCTGCCCAGTCTGAGGAGTACCTCAGCTCCTGTGTGAAGTCCATCTCCCTGGACAGTATGGCCTAAAGTGAGTGCCACAGCCTTGTGCTGCTGTTAATACTACCTTTCTCTGTGCCGTGCTCCCAGCTCCTGGGAGCTGCTATTTAATTGTTGTAAAAAAAGTAATTTTGTTATACTTATAAATTCCATGTGGCCTCCATTGGCTTATAGAATTTTGGCTGCCTGCTGACATCTTGCTTTCACTAGCTGGAGTCCAGTGTTGCAGTCCATCGTTAACTTCCCACCACCACCACCGCTCCATGCTGCTGCTGCTGCTGTGTGCTGGTAAGAAGCTCAGGGTAATTGAACCTGTTTGTCATCTGAAGGTATGTGCCATCTTTTTCTGTTTCTATGCTGGATGGACTGCTGCTATGTGGGATTTCCCTCCCCATACTTTTAACACCAGGCCCCCCAGACACCGGTTGGGGGGGTCTTACATATAAATGCTTCTGTTTGATTTCAGGTGCTGGTGTCAGTGCAACACTTGGCTACTGTGATGTCATTAGCATAATGAAAGTGCATTCTAGTTCAACATGCATTGCGATAATTTTATCTTGCAGTGTTGGGTCTAGATAACACTTTTTATCTTGCTATTTAGCAGAACACATTTGCTGTATAAATATATATATATCTACACATATATACTAAAGTCTGGGAGTCAGGATGGTGGTATCTGAGAGACCTGGCACCATTGTGCTGTTCCTCTGGGAGTTGGGACGAGGGAGTATCTGTGAAGGCAGATAAGGCAAGGACCATCAGTGTTGACTGGGTAGGGCAAGTGGTCATTTTCTGCTGACAAATTCTATGTTTCTATGAGTTTCTGACTATTCCATTGTTCAGACAGTCACCAATGGCTTGGGCTTCAAGGTGCACATACACATCGTGGACTATGGAAGTCACATTTACTGTCATGCAAACAGGCAGCAATTGGCAAAATTGGATTTGGCTTTAAACAAGTTAGTTAGATTTGTATTGAAGTGTTAGTTTAACACCCACCACTGTATCATGTATGGCTCCATTGGCTGGAGCTCTCTGAAGATTAGAAGAAAGCAGGCATGGGCCATACAAGTCCGTGGGATTTTAAAAAATAATTTTATGCACAAACTGGTACAGGGGTTAGAAAAACCAAAACATAGCCGTAACCTAAGGAAAAATAAGGCTAGAGAGATAATAGTACCAAAATTTAAAAATAAATTTACAGCTATGACTTTTCAGTATAAGGCAGCTACTTGTTGGAACCAACTGCCTTTGCACCTTAAAGATATACATATGAACTTATATGTTTTTAAAGCTGCTGTTTATAGGTAAATGGGGTATCGCTGCACTTGTAAAGGATAGATAGATTAGATCAAAGACAGGTGTACATGTTGACAAGAATCAAAATTGTAATGATTTAATACGAGTATTGAATTGTCTGTTATTACTATTTTTTCTGTGAAGTGCGTAATATCCCTTTATTGCTGGAAATTTGCACGTGTGGATATATATTGCTTGTTGCGTTTTTTTGTACATGTATTTTATGTCATTGTAACTTCACACTTTAAACAGGTGCACCTTGAGAAAAGGGCATTTATAGCCCTAATGGCGTTATCACTCTATAAATAAATTTCATCTACTACTACTATTACTACATATACGCATATGCGTAGGTGACCTTGCACCACAGCCAAGATGTGTCCCATCTTTCTCGAGCTGCACTACTTCCTGTGGTCACACGGGTGGCAGTGTGGAAGCAGAGAGTGCAGCCCTTCCTACTCAAAGGAGAAGGAAAGCATCCTTTAGGACACTCAATCCTCCTCCCCCTGTCTGGTCCCAATATCCCAGACTTGCTCCTGAATTCAGGTCCCAGCATCAAGAGCAACAGTGCTGCTGCGACCCCCATGTGCCGGCTTACATGGGACACTTTGTGCTCATTTCAGCTGCTTATGGGGATATTGATTGACAAGGGGAAAGTGCTTTTATAGAACTGCATTCCAACTGGTGAGCAGAAAAGTGTCACAGTTTACCACAGAAAGAAAACTGTATCTTGAAATAAATTTGCACATTATCACTAATAAAGCTTAGCTTTGTGCAAACCCATGTGATATCAGCTACAAAACAAAATGAAAAAAGTTATTTTTCCAGTAGAATCCTGTCAGAGTTTAAGAAGCAGAAAAAGAATATAGCACTCCAGCCTCCACAGAGCAAGTCACGTCACATACATCTGTGGTTACATGCAGAACGTGCACTCAGGCAGTCTGTCAAGATATAGAGTAATGGCTGGCAGCCAGCAAGCTGGAGACCCTAAAGTCACTGAACAAACAACATCCAGTACAGTAGAGAAACCACTGGTGGTAAATCTGGAAATTGGCAGTGCTGAACTTCCTTCTGTCCCAGATGGTTTCTATGGAAATAGCTCTCCCGCAGCTTAATAAACTAGGTACAGCTAACTGTGTTCTTTCAGGCCTGAAAGGGCTGTTCTGGCACATGCTGTAGTCTGCATCAAATGTGTTCTGGAAATAAAATGCTTTCATTCTGCTTCAGTTCGTTGTGTTACCATATACTTATTACGTTACCTCTTCTCTGGTTTATAAGACTTGAGAAGTGGCAGAGCCTTCATATCTAAACAGAGTGCAGCCCACTTACTGCACAATACAGTCCTGGGGTGTGATCCACAAATAGGGCTGGTATACATGTAATTCAGGCATAGCACGCTTGAGCAGCTTTCTACCCTGATGCTACTCTATAATATCACGGCCACCCTTGCCCGTTGCGAGAGAGCCCCTTGCAGAGGCAGCTGGCTTTAAACCAGAAGGTTAACTGAGCAATTTAGTGTTCCCATGCTCTGCCTGAGCAGGGAAATAGGGCATGGCACTTCACCTCACACTGTCATATCTCCTTTCAGGAGAGCAGATTATTTTAAAGTTATGAAAATATTGCCAAGTTTTCTCTCCTGGCCATGCATGCCATGACAGAACAGTAGGACAGTGCAGTTGTAGGTTCACAGGGTCCCTGAATGTAGCTGACAAAAGGTACGGGGAGGGACTGACCAGTTATGTCATCCCCACCTCGAAGCTTCCACACTCCCCAAAGTGAGAGTTGCATGACATCGGGTATGCCACAGAGGATGACCCTGCCCCATGCCTGACTCCTGACTCAACCATCAACGCAGCTAGGGTGGCGGAAAAGGATCTGGCTAGGAGGCCTTAAGCATGAGATCAGGTGAGAGTCTGTGGATGCTGTGGGGTGCCTCACATGAGTAAAGAATGAGCACAACCTTATTTACAGCGTGTCTGTCACTTGGCAGAAGTCTTGAGAATACAGATCCGGTGTTTTCTTGGCCCACACTACGTGAAACACACCGCTGGTGATGAGTGTCACAAACACTGCCCCTAGGACAATATTGCAATATAATGCTTATGAAAAAGATACCTTCTAATACAATTTTAGAGCTCCCAATACTCCTTTATCTGTGGGTGTACTGAATTTGTAAACTGCTGTGTCTTTTTAAATAGTAAGAAAATGAGAACACTGTAACCACTTTAGTTTGCCTTTCTACTTCAGGGATTTGAACCATGCTGTTCTGCACTGGTTATTTTTCTACCTTGAAAAAATAATATAGTTCTAAAACTTGACAATCTCTGGGGATACTACAGAAAATAAAGTTTAAAGAGGATGTCCATCATTAAAAAACCCAAGTGGGGGACTGCCCTAGTATTGCAACTTGTGTGCAAAATAAGCATCTTTACTTAACAGCTGTTGTTTGCAGTGTTCATTTATCGGGTTGAGCCTGCATCCCCCCAGTGTTGTGTTAATAGAGCTACTCCCCATTGCTTGCTAGAATCCCTGATGGTTAACACTGCTGACAGGGATCAGGCAGTGGAGGCGCAATTATCTGTAATATATATCTGAGCTATTTAAAATGAATAAATAAAGCAACAGTATTTGTTCATTGGAATACTATGTCAACTTATGGTCTTTAGCAATAATATCTTTCTGACATCCTCATCATCACTGTATTTTTAATTCCCTCAAATATTGTAAAACAGCTTCTATTACTAGTTCTATAATTTATACTTTCTGTGTAAGTTTGTCTTACTATCCCTCTGTTCTTTTCAGTCTAATTTTTCATATTACTGTATGTTGTATTCATATTATTTATCAATTTGCTGTATACTTCTGACTGAGTGTATTGACATTGTATAGTGTATTGTGTATTGTGAAGTAAAACGGACTATACAATGCATGAACAAGAGGAGTGGGCCTATAGAGGGGACAGCAGGCATAGAGGGTGGAGGGATCCAGGGCAATCAGAGAGGGCTTAGGAGAAAGTTGCAGGGTAATGATGGAAAGATTGAGTCCTGGATGGTAGCAAGCCTGAATGCCAGAAGTCTTGAAAAAAGGATAGGCCACCTCCAGGCCTTATTAGGGGAGGGCATACCATACACTGCGGCAGTCACAGAAACGGCCCACATCAAATAATAAATGAGACCTCATAGTCCCAGGTTATTGACACCTCAGATATATGGGAGGCTTGTGCTGTGGGTATGGGGGAAGCTGAGGCAGCCTATAATACGGTTGTCACTGTCACTGTGGCCTTTGACCTGATAACTCCAGTCCATGTTTGTCCTTTGCATTCGTGTCTTGGCTAGCCATGATTTGATGGTGAGGTAAGGTCAATGAAGGCTATAGGACGGAGGTTAGAACGTCATTGAGGGACGTCCAGGGCTCAGGAAGGAGGTCCAGGGCTCAGGAGGACAAACTGACTTTGATTACTTACTATGGTGAGTAGCAAGGGGCAATCTCTCATAAGAAGGCAAAATTCCTGTTCAGAGAGATTGTGGCCAGGAAAACTCGACCAGCTCAACTTTTTTGGGCTGTAGACAGACTTTAACACCTAGCCTGTCTGGAGCTCATGAAAAATTGCATAATTGTTTACAATGCAAGGAGTTTGCTAATTTTTTCTCATACAGGGTATCCTCCATTAGGGCTGGAATCTCCTTTTCTGTACAGTTACTGTACAGCAGTGGGGGGACAGGATGTCACAGTAGCTGTCGGAAGTGTTGCTCAGATAGTGCTTTTGTGGATCCTACCACTATCTGTCAGATAGTGCTGGTATCCTACCTAGCATCCTACCAGAAATCCTACAAAAGACAGATGTAGGATCCCGGGTCAGATAGTAATGGATCCTAGTTAGGATTCAGGGATCCTAGGTCAGATCCAGGAATCCTAGGTCAGATAGTTAAGATCCAAGCTGGATCTGTTGCTAGGATCCACAGGATCCACAAAATTTGTAGGATCTATGCCCTGGATCCTAGAGGGTAGGATCCAGGTCAGATAGCACTGCTATCCTACCACAGCAACTATCTGGCCAAATGGGAGGTATATGTTGGTATCCTAGTTTCTAGAATACTTTCTGAGCAACACTAGCTGTCAGTGGTCTTGCAGTGAGTTTTGACCTGTGACAACGGAGAAGGAGCTGCAACTTACCTATTGTGAACTGGACCCAGGCCCAACATGGCTCCTAGTGGGCTGTGTGGAGCAGCTGGGTCCACTATTCACTGAGATTGTTGAACGTTCCTTGTCTGAGGGGGGCTTTCTGGCCAAATTAAAAAGTGCGCTGGTGAAACCCCTTTTGGAAAAAGACGACTTTGGACCCAGATGTCTGGGCAAATTACAGACCTGTCTCTAACCTGCCATTTTAGGTAAGGTTATTGAGATGAGAAGATGGTTGCATTACAGCTTGAGGCACACCTTGAGACCTTTGATATCTATGAGCCTCTCCGGTTAGGGTTTCGATCAAGACTCAGCACTGAAATCTCTTTGGTCAGGCTGCAAAATGAAATGCTCATGGCGAAGGATGGAGAAGAGAGATCAATTCTTATATTCTTAGATATCGCCTCTGCATTTGACACTGTTGACCATGGGCTACTTCTGGACCATCTCAGGCAATATGTGAGACTCACCGGCATAGTTTTGAACTGGTTTGAGTCCTTCCTTCAGGACAGGTCTCAAAGGGTGGTAATGGGTAATTTCTTGTCACGCCCAAAAGATTTGCATTGCAGGGTACCTTAGGGATCAGTCCTTTTGCCCATGCTGTTTTCGTTGTTTTCATTGTGCATGTTACCCTTGGGCAAGATCATCAGGCAGTATGGAGTTGGGTTTTACTGCTATGCAGATAATACTCAACTCTATCTGTCTTTTGCACCTCAAGACCGGGGAAGGTGGACATGCTGAAAAAATGTTTGGCTGAGATCCAAGGCTGGATGTCCTCAAGCTAGCTGAGACTCAGTCCCAAAAAAACTGAAGCACTGGTACTTGAGCTGAGTAGGAAAGTGAGATGGACCACGTCTGAGGGGTTATTGAACCTCTGTCTTGGTACCTCTTATCTTGACGCTGTCCAACAGGTAAAGAATCTAGGCTTCATTCTAGATGAAGGGCTGAGATCGGAGGCTCAGGTGTCAGTTGTTGTCTGGAGTGGTTTCTACCATCTTAGAAATATTAGCCGAATTTGCTCCCTTGCTCCCCTTGAGGACCTGCCTTCATTAGTGCATGCTTTCGTGATGTCTTGTCTCAACTACTGCAACGCCCTCTATCTTGAAGTCAGTGGAGGTGCACTGCGACACCTGCAGCTGGTGCAGAACACAACTGCGAGATTGTTGACAGGCCTCTCCAACTCACGAGGAAATTCAGTTGGCATCTGATGCAGAAAGAGAAGGCTGAAATAACAGGCCAGGAATTTGAGGGGACAAATAACTAATAGGAATGAAGTAAAAGAATGGGAAAAAGAAACTGAGAATGCAATAAAATGTAGATGTGATTGCATCTGGGGACACAGAATCACCTAAAATAGATGCTGAATTCAGGAGTTTTAAATAATTGTGAATAACATCATACGTGAAATGTTGAGGTGTTGGCCATATTTAAAATAAAAAGACAATATTTGGATTTGGAAACGACTGTCTGCATTAGCATTTATTCAGTGCCCTCCACTCCTTGATCTGAGCCAGAGACTGTTCAACATTTGCACCACATCGGGAGAGGCTGCTTGAAATAGACTAAGAACTGTTCATTTCCTGTGGAATTATCCTTCCCCCGGCCTTTCTCTCCAGGTCAAGCCATATCACCCCTGTGCTGCGGGATCTGCACTGGCTGCCGGTCAAGTGACACATCACTTATAAGATCGGGTTATTAACATATAAAGCCCTGCACAGTCTAGGTCCTGGTTACCTGTGTGATCTCTTGCATCTGCTCTGTCTCACTTGCCCCCTCAGTTCCTCCGATGAGGGCCCCCTGGTGGTACCCAAAACTCAATTAAAAACATCTGGCGACAGAGGCTTTGGAGTGGCTGGACCAGTACTATGGAACTCACTACTGAGGGCTCTGAGCAAGGCACCTTCAGTTGAAAACATCTTAAAACCTACCTTTTTGCCAAGGCATTCGGCTCTACTATATATTTTAACTGACTTTAGTCATTTAGCCTATTAATGGTTTTTAATTTACTTATTATGTGTATATTGGTGTTGGGCAATGTAGTATGTGACTGCTGATGTTTATTGCCTTATAATGATGCCCTGGGCCTCCGTGGGAATGGCACCAGAAAAAATAAAACTATTACTACTACTACTATGTTACGTTCAGAATAGGTAGAGTCAAAGGCAATGGGGATTGCCTTGAATGTTACAGAAAATATCAGGACTACAGAGGATAGGGAAACAGGGAAGCAGGCAGAAACTCTATGGGCTTTACTGGTACCAGAGAAAGGAAAAGTGATCCACATAGGAGTGGTCTATATAACTCCCCACCCAGACAAAAAAGGTAGATGAGAAACTGAGGGCAGAACTTAGGAGGGCTACTGGTAGGGAAATTCAACTTACTTGATGTTGACTGGAGCATCATAATGGCATAGAGCACCAAGAGTCAGGTGATAGCCCCCTCCTAGCCATAATAAGGGAGGGCATACTAGACATTGTGGCAGTCATGGAAACTTGCCCCATGTCATATAATGAACTCGACACTGTGCCGCATACAAGACTAATAAAGAAACTGAGCAACCAATGCAGGTTAGAAAATGGAGATCTATTCACCAAAGGCTAATTTTATCTTGTTTATTAAGTCAAAAACTTGCACAACAATACTGCTTAGAGTTATAATCAATGTTTCAATGTTGTAACCTCTTGTTCAGGGCAAAAGCAGATACACAGTAAATAAATATTAACATATTCATAAATTATTGTCTTTTATTACATTCATATTCACTCTATGTTGAACACCAGTGGATAATAAAAATGACATACAGTAGATAAATCAGAGCCCAAAATCATTCTTTTTCACACACCATGTGTACTAGTACCCATTTTCTGATAATCTTTTAAATATAACAAATAATAAACATATAATAACACAATAATATTGCTGTTTAAATTTCATACTGTATGTTAACACCACAGCGGAGACCACTCTTACACTTACATGCATTCTTAGGGTATGAGAACCGTGAACCTAAGGTGAGCAGTTCTGATATCCTAAGAATCTAAGGCCACTATTACAAGCATAAGAATGGTCACTACAGCAGCATCAATTTATTAATAATTGAGCCTGATCAATATTATATTTTTTTAAACTGTCCCAGAGCATGCTTGTTTCCAAGGCATCTGCACATGAGATACTCTTCACAGAATAAGAGTGTCTTGCGCAGAGGAAAGGAACACTCCGGTTGGTCAGGAGCACCCCCTCGAGCTATAAAGTAATATATACACTTTTATGCAAGGTACCTTGCTTCATTCATCTATTGTATTCAATTATTCAGGCATTAGCCTCTGATGCACCACTGTCTGTGCATAGTTCAGTTTTTCAAGTTGCAAAGCTTTAAACATAATCACAGTAACTTACCAAGTCGAAGCTGGGCAGCATCTCATGCTCCATGTGCAGGATCATATGCATGTGTGAGTGCTGAAAGGCTGTTCCTTATATACTGCACTTAGCGCCACTTAGAGGCTAGGACGTTTACCATACGACATGAGGTCATAACGTCAGTATATGGTCAACACTGGAACCAGGTTTCCATATGCTTTACTGTAGTAAACAATTGCAAGTATAAATATAATAACTTCAGCTCTTTATAAAATGGGTAGAACATTTCCTGTTTTCTGATTGGATAAGTGCCACACTTTGGTGTGCTCATATCTAGCCATAATATGGCAACCAGTCCTAGCTAGGCTGTCAAGGATGCTGCACAGCCAGAGAGATCTATACCTGCTAACCAGGTAAAACAAAAACTTCTAACCAGCAGTCTCGTCGTGTCATCCTTCACCCCCAGCAGCCGAGCAGTGTCTCCCCCACAGGCACAAACATACTGTCTCTTATAGAACTAAAGTACACAGCCACTTCCCGACATTATTTTTTTTAAACTGAAGTCTGACCTGTGCTAATGTAATAAATGCTGACCACAATCAACTGACGGAAGCGCATGCCACGGCTTTCAAACTTGCTACAGACTTCTTGCCAGCAAATGAATGTTCAGGTCGAAAGCCTGCTGTTTTGCACCAGGATGGGGAGAGGAAGGAGAGCTGCACCATGCTGTCAGAGCTATGTCAGAGCAGTAAGGCACCAGAATAGAAGGCCACGTGTATGGCACACATGGTGGCAGCATTGTACAGCGGCCGACAGATCAATGGGCATGAGCAGCCAATAAAAACCCAAACCCAGTCCTCCACCACTACTAATACTTTTCTGTATACTTTATATAATACTAAAAAAAAATCCATTGTAAGTGAGTAGCCCAAAGTTGCAACTGTGATCTGGTAAGCGCTATGTGAAAAGCATTGAGTACAGCGGCTGCTCTGGTAAGCGCTTGGTCTCAGTAAAACCGGATGCTGTCTCTCAGGCAGACAGCAGCTGTGAGCACTTCTAGATATGAAACACAACACAAAACAAAATGAGAGCTGGAGGGGGATGTAATGGTAGCAAAACCACAAGTAATAGGCAGATAACATAAGGAACACATAGAGGAGCCCTCTGCTACCAGTGAAACACTTATCAAAGTAGTTTAATAGGGGGACTATTTTTACTATTTGAGGTATTGAAACCTCCTTTTTTGCCTTTTTTTGTTCTTCTTTTTTTAATAATTAGTTGGGGGCCCATTTTATAAGCAGAATCAGACACTCCAAGGTGTGGTTTATGGGCTGATAAGAGCACTTCCCAGGGCTAAAGACACTCAGCGCAAGCACCTGGTGCCTCATTACACACCTGGGGTGTGCTCTTATCAGCTCATAAACCACACCTTGTTGTGTCTTATTCCTTATGTAATGTCCGTACTCAGGTGCACTCCAATTCCTAACTCAAAATAGTATTACTTGTTCCATCATGATTCCTAACTATTCAAACAACAGTGAAGACTTGTTGGTGCCATTGCTAGATAACTGTACTCTCTAACTGTCTGCTGAAATAATGATATCCATGTATTCAAATGTCAATCTATGCAAACAGCAAGAACACAGTGCTGAGTCAGGCATATAAGTATTGCTAGTATACACTGTTCATCAAAACCTATTTTAAAAAAGTACAGTATATAGAGGCATTATGAATCTATGGCAGAATTAAAAATGTTTGAATTTACAACTCATGATAGAGGTCAAATGACTATATTCTCTGGTTATGGGTTACAAACTCAAAGAATTGTACCCTACTAAATTAAGGATACCTTCCTCAGTGTCTCTGATATCAATGTAAATATGAGTCGAGTTAAATGTCAAATGCAGAGTCCATGCAGACCAGGTCTGGGCTGGATCTCCTACTAGAGACACGTGATAAATAACTACATGCTCCTACCTGCCCTGCCCTGAAACAAAATTAGACCCAAAACAATAGTAGGGGGACTCTGAAATTATGTCATGCTTCACAGCTGCAATCATTTACCTGGAATGAGCTGTCCCAGAGCCTAGAACCTTATGCTAATTACAGAATCTTTAGAATGAAATTCAAAACTCTGCTGTGTGGTCACGCACACACCTGCATTATAATGGCAGATTTATTTCTAAATCTAGGTGAGTAGTGACCACTAAACTAGCTAAAAGGCTACTAAAAAAGTACCAATTTAAAAAGTTCACAAAGCTTTTTAACATGGCAAAATAAGGCTTTAAAATATAATGAAAGTATCTGAAGAGAACAGATCACTGAGTATCAGTTGTAAAAGTGCTATAACAAGTAATGCTGAAGCTAAAGGAAAATAATTGATTCTTGCGCGCACCTTTTCCAGGTTCTGGAAGGGGAGGTAGGGATGGGATTGTTAAGCACAGTGAGGGATCCCTTGGAAGAAGTAACATTACTACAGTGAGTAATTTTTTCTTCAAACCCTAGGAATCCCTCATTTATGCTTAAAAGCTGCAGACTCCATAGCATTACCTTTGGAGGCTGGGTACAGAACTTACTTAGGGAAAAGGTTCTGCAAGACAGAAGAGCCAAAGCTGGCATCCCTTCTGGACTGTATGTCCAAACAGTAATGCTTTGTGAAAGCGTATACTGTTTTCCAGATAGCTGCTTTACAGATATCCTATAGGGAGACACTCCTGGAAGCTGCCACAGAGGCAGATGTGCCCTTTGTAGAGTGGGCCCGAGGCCTTCAGCTGGCAATTTGCCAGCTTTGGCATAACAGAACTGAATGCTGGAAACTATCCAACGAGAAAAAGTTCTCTTGGATGCTGGTTTACATTGCCCTACTTTACATTGGTGACAAACAGCTGGTCCTGTTGGCACCCTTTGCAGACTGTGTGAGAGGCCTTTCAGCACCATGCATTTCTACTTAAAATTGAACCAGCATAATATGTTGTGGTGATTTGCATATACAGCCCACAATGCTTTGCATTATGGGGGTATGTGTGATTTTGTATAGCTGTGTACTTGTGCACCTGACATCCATTTTGTGGTCCAAGTAGTACCACAGAGCTCTCTTAACAAGCAGACTGTGGTGCTTTTGCTCCCATGGGGTGGATTTTGCTGTAATGAACATTGGAAGCATGACTGACTGATACAGATGTTAGAAATACCACTTCTCTCAGTGCAGTTTAACCCCTGCAAGGTATACATATTTTTAAATCAAGGATGGAAATAAGAAAGGAAAAGTGTGGCTTACTGTTACCTTGCAGGGATTAAACTGCACTGAGAGAAGTGGTATTTCTAACATTGGTTCCTAGTTGCATAATTGCGCAACACTAGAGAAAGGAGTGCGTGTGGCTGTAAGGAAATTCCTCAGACGCTTTGACCAGTGAGCCTGTAGCTTAATGGTTAGAGCGCTGGAACGGCATACCAGAGATCTGAGGTTCAAATCCCAGTAAGCCACACTTTTCCTTTCTCATTTCCATCCTTGATTTAAAAAATGACTGATACAGATGAAATTCAGACACCACTGTGGGGGAGAAACTTTCTGTTAGTTGTCAAGTCTACCCTGTCCCGGTGGAATATTATATAATTAGGATCTGTACTGAGGGCTTGAAGCTCACTTACCCTTCTCGCAGATGTGAATGCCACCAAGAAAACTACTTTCCAGGTAACATACTTCAGGGCAGCAGTTCCATAATTCCCTTTCACAACCATCAGCTGAGTAATATACAGGTTGAGGTCCCATGGGGTGATAGTATCCCTTACTAGAGGGTACAAGTGAGCAAGGCCTTTAAAGAAATCTTTTGAAAATGGGCAGCAAGGCCACAGACTTATCCTTGCCAGTTCAGGTGTATGCTGATACTGCTGCCAGATGCACCTTCAGGGTTGAGGGCATAAGGCCCAGGGACTAGAGATGAACTAGGTAGTCTGCAGTTGAAGGGATGCTTGTCTGAAGTGGGCTAAGCTGCCTAGAGGAGCACCAAATGGAAAATCATTTCCACTTTGAGGCATAGGATCTCATAGTTGGTAGTTTCTTGGATACCTTAAAAACTTCCAAAACCTCTTCAGAGAGGTTTAGTCCAGAAAACTAGCTCTTCAAGTAGCATGCTCTGAGGCACACAGTTCTTGGATCTGGGAATGTTATCTTGCCCTAAGTCAGGGTCATCAGATTATATCTCAGGGGAAGGCTGATGGGATGCCTGATAGAGAGGGACAGGAGGAGGAGTGAGTACCAGATCTGCCTGGCCCAGTCTGGAGCTATGAGGATCATTATTGCTGACTCCCTTTTCAGTTTTAGCAGCACTCTTAGCAGACATGAGAATGGTGGAAAAGCACAGAGAAACTTTCCTGCCCAGTTCAGGACTAGCGCATGCTCTGGGACTGTACCCACTGAGTGAGGTCTGCAACAGTACAGTGGGAACTGGCTGTTTTCCTAGGATGCAAACAGATCAATTTCTGATGTACCCCACATTCTGAACACTGTGGCCAGCACTTGCTGTTTCAGTGTCCTTTTACAGTTTCCCAGGCAGATTCTAGTTAGGGAACCTGCCATGACATTGTCTTTCCCTGGCAGGTGTACCACCAATAGTGGAACATCCAGGGAATATGCTTAGTTCAATATTTTCATTGCTTCTGTGTACAGTTTTGAAGATCTTGCTCCTCCCTACTGGTTTATATAATACATGGTAGGGGTGTTGTCTGTCCTGATCTGGATGGACTAACCACTGATGTGGGAGGAAAAGACTTGCATTGCCAAGTACACTGCCCTGAGCTCCAGGAGGTTTATGTGCTACTGAGACTCCTGTGGGCACCACATACCGCTTGCAGTAATGTCCTCCAGGTGGGCAACCCAGCCCAGGAGGGAGCCATCTGTAGTGAATACCACTGTGGGTGACTGCTGAAGGAAGGAAACTCCCTCTCTGATGTTGCCTTCTTACTTCCACCACTCCAGTTCCCTTAATAGACACTTTAAGACAGGCACTAGCTTTGATGGTAGATCCTCTGGGGCCAGAAGCTGCCCAGGTGGTACTGAATATCTCTCATTTGGAACCTGGCAATGGGTACCACTACAGTGGATATGGCCATGTGCCCCAGCAGCTGCAAGAAATCTCTTGCAGATCTGGGCTGACCTGCTTTGAAGGATTTTGCAGGTACTATCAAATTTGTTACCCTTTCCGGAGGAAGGAATGCCTTTCCTTAGTTGGTATCTAGCGCTGCCCCTATGAAGTCCAGTACCTGAACTGGTTTTGTCTGAGACTTTTTGACATTTATCAGGAAGCCCAGGTCTTCCAGGATGTACTGTGTAAGGAGGAGGGGGGACTTGGCATCCTGGTGTGGCTTTCCTGAGACTAGCCAGTCCTTCAGGTAGGGGAAAAAGCACTAATCCTTGCCTTCTCAAATGTGTGCCACTACGGTTAGACACTTTGTGAACACTCTGGGTGCTTAGGATATGCTAAAGAGAAGGGCTGCAAATTGGTAGTGGCAATTACACACTCTGAATCAGAGGTACTTTCTGTGACTAGGTCTGACTAGTATGTGAAAAATAGAAGTCTTTCAGATCCAGTGACCCTAGCCAATCTCCTTGTTGCTAAGATGGAATCACTGATCCCAGTGTTACCATCTTGAAGAACTTTTCCTTTTTTAAGTGTCTGTTCAGGTTATCTCAAGTCTAAAATGGGATGCTACTCCACATTTCTCTTGTGGTTCAGGAAGTGTCTTGAATAAAGCCCCTTCCCCCGCTGTAAGGAGAGGACTTTCTTCACTGCATTTGGTTGCAGCAACTCTTTTATCTCTAATTCTAACAGGAGTTTTTCTGCTGGAGTGTGAGGGATGAAGGTTTTGTGACCCTGCAGTTTTGGAAATTTTCTGAACTGCAAGGTCAGACCCTGACTCATTATTTCCAGGACCCACTTGTCTGAGGTTATTCTTTCCCATTCCTGGAAATAGTGACCTGTGCAGACTTGTCAGAGGTTTTGCTTCACCTGAGATTTGGGACATGAGTTGCATCTGCATGCCTGGGACCCCTTTTGCCCCTACGTCTGAAGAAGCCCCTCTGAGGAGTGAAGTCATAAGCAATGTAGACACGGGGGGGGGTAGTAGCCCCTACTTCTACCTTTCTTTCCATAAGGCCAGCTGGAAGGGAAGCCTTTTCCTTCTCAGTACTGCTCTTGTAGGTGGTCTTATATTCATACACCTTCTTCATGAATGCCTCCGTCCTGTCACCAGACAAGGAATCTCCCTCACAATGGAAATCCATTGCTCTTGTTTGAGTGTCCTGAGAGAGGTTTGTAGTCCTGAGCCAAGAAAACCTTCTTGGGGACACTGCATGTGCCATGACCTTAGATACAGTGTCAATGATGTCCACTGTCATGCAGAACTGGTACTTGGTGGCATCCATGGGGTGTCCGGGTCAAAACCATGACAGCAAATACACACGGTCAAAAACCACATGGCCAGGACAGTGCCACACAGTTTCAGAGTTAGTATATCTTATCTAGCACAGTTTTGGACCGCACAATTTTTTACTGATCATGCGGTGTGCTTACTGACTGCACTGTTTTTCACTGCACTGTCTTGACATAGCATCCATCCATGGTGGCTTTTGCTATGTCAGCCAAACCTTTTGTCAGGTCAACTTGGCTTTCTTGCTTATTTTGCCAACATTGAGCTCCAGAAGGCTTTTAGGTACTGAGTTGCATAAGACATGTATGCTGCCTGCCTTAAGAGCAGGGAAGTTGGGGTACAGACTTTTTTTGCCCATACTATCCAGTTTCCTGGAATCTTTCCCAGGAGGCTTGGAAGAAAGGGGCACTTGGGCCTTATCACAGACCACAGTCTGGACTACCTCCTAATGATCAGGGTGGAAGTACAGGTATTCAGTGCCCTGTTTGTCTACCCGATATTTTTTTCTGCTTTCTTGTCTATGCCTGCCGCAAATGTAGGTGCTGACAACACTTTGTAAGTAGTCTTTTTGAAGGATTTGTGTATGGGCAATAGCAAACTTTTTGTGGGAGTTAAGCCCATCATATCTAAAAACTCTACCTCATCCTCATCTTCAGCAGCCTCCTGTGATGAGATATTGAGGGTATTAACCATTTGCTTCACAGAAGTGTAGTGCGAGGTGTAGTCAACTGTGGGACAAGGTGGGGAGCCAAACTCTTGTTCAGGAGAACCATCAGGCTCTATGGGTTCTCCTTCCTCCTCCTCTTCCACAGGCAATGGAATTGGTACTGGAGCCTGGGAAGGGGGGGGTATACACAGGATGAAATTCTCCATAGCGTGGATAGCCTGGAGGACTCACCATGCCTTATTCAGTCCTCTATTGAGGGAATCTCATTTTTGTCCCCTGGTGTCTCCTTTCCTTCTTTAGGAGGAGGGACAGCAACATGTTTTTCATTTTGTTTTTCCTTTGCAGGCACCGATTCCAATATCTGCTCAGAGGGTCTTTTACTTTTAATGGGTTCAGCGTTCCCCTGTTCAGACACCCTGACTTTTGAACCATCCTTAGCAGCCTTATCCTTCTGCTTATTTTGAGGGGCTGGACCCTCCTCTGAGCCTTCAGATGATGTGGAGGCAGACAGAGAAGCCACAATGTCATCTAATTTTTTTAGCCCTTTTCTTTTGCATATTAGGGCAAAACTTAATACAACTGACAAAATCATGATCTGGACCCAAGCACCTCGAACACAACTCCAGCTTGTGGCAGTCTGCCTTAGCCAGAAGGTAGAAGCAAATCTTTACAATTTTTAAAACCTGTGGGTCCTGTCCTCTTTTGGGGCTTGTCAGTCATGCCAAACACTTACAACTCAGGAGGAGTGCTCCAGTTCCCAAATAGCTCAAAAAAATCCTCATAAAGGGAAATTACATGAAAAATATAGAAATGTGGTTTGGTTCCTTACTACGGCTAGAAGAGCGGAGCCGTCTTGCGATGGGAAAATAAAAATGACCCACCCGATCTGACCCAACAACACATTTGGAATTGCAGCATGATCACTCCACATGTTGCAGCACTCCACTCAGTAGCCCCTCCCCCTCCATGGGTGCACTACTTTACTGTCCCATCACTTCCCCGGAGCACACGCACTGAGCTCATAGCAGAACAGTTCGACTTGGCCAAGATGGCCATCGGAACTCAGTGTGCATGCAACTTTATTTCAACTGCAGAAGTGAAGTCATGAATGTACAACTGCTCACACATGCATACTGAGCTCCGGTGGCCATCTTGTGTACAGTGGACCGTTCCGCCATGAACTCAGCAAGCACTCTTAAAGTGTCACTGCAGCCATGTTGACTCAGACCAGAACTTTTTTTTTTGGTAAGAATCACAATAATAAGAGTGCAAAAAAAGAAAAGAATGCCAGTTGACATCCTGATTCCAAAAAAAGGCAACCAGGAATAAATTACAGAAAAAGACCACAAAGCGGTGCTCTTTAAATTTAGATCCTTTTTCTTTGTGGTTCCAACCCTGTGGCACTTTCTACGTCATTGGGTTAGAGAGTGCCTGACCACTGAGTTCTTCAAAACTGCCCTAAAGACATATTTGTTCAGTGTAGCATTTGTTGATGACTGTTAGTTTTGCTGCTTCTTTATTGGATATTTTAATTTTGGATAAGTTAAATTTTTATTCTGTATGTATGTACAAGCTCTTTGGTTTTTGAAAAGTGTTTTTAACAAATAAAACTGAATTGAATTAAAAACAATTTACAAATAAATTTGGTAATGTTAAGTGGTTCCCTGAAAGTGGGAACTGTGCCACAACAGACCTTTCTCCGGTTCCTGGGAACCAATGCGGAACTGGAGAAAAGTACCAAAATCATAGTTTTTGCACAAATAAAGTCCTTAATTAAAGCAGAGTTTTCCTAGGAATTACTAAACATTAAAACTTAAAATCAACAAAATAATCAACTGTGATCGGCTGACATGAAAAGAAAACTTTGGAGCAACTGCTTCCTTTAGGCGGAGAAATAAATCTGCCATTAGAATGCAGGTGTCAGTATGACCACACAGCAGAGTTTTTTGGATTTTTTTTTAGCTTTTATTGCAGAAAGAACAAACAGTACATGGAACAATCACATATCATAAAATAGAAGTATAAATGTACAAGGCAGAAATAAAACACATTAATAGGTGAGTCTCTTACAATATCCAATAAAACTTACCCATAACAAACAAATAACTATATATTCCCCATTTTTCTGGCTTTTCCATGCGAACGATATATGACAGTTGTGACACTGAAAGTTAGGTAAAACTCATCACACACTCACCAATCTGTAACTAGACACAAAAACTTTTGTTCCCATAACATGTCCTTGCAGGCCTTGAAAAATAATCCGTCGCTAAGTAGACCCTCATGCAGTTAATATGTGTGCTTCTGAGTTTTGTGGAACTAATCTGCCTAAAATTACCCTTTTGGCTTCACCCTGCTATGGCAGCTTATCAGGATCAGGGTCCATAGTGGGGGGGAGGGAAGAGGGTGAATGGTAATGATATGCTTTCTTCCTAGGGCTGGGTGCATCCTGAGCTTGGTAATTGATAAAGGGAGTCCAATTATTATGATATCCGGACAGTCTATATGTTGCCAAATGAGATAGATGCTTATATTCTACCAGTTTAGAGAGACCAACAAGCCATTTTCTTTGTGTGGGGGCCTTTGTAGATCTCCACTTAAGAAGAATCTGTCTTTTAGCTTCCATAGCAGCAGCCATTACCACATGTTGGTAAATTTTCCAGTTCCCGGAAATTGACAGCTGTCTCCCAGGATCCAAAAGTTGGGGTTCTGGGCCAAATGGAGACCAAGGACATTCCCACAGAAGCTAATGACCTCTGACCAGTATGACTGCAATGCCAGGCAATACCAAAGAATATGTTCTAGGGTACCTGCTGCTGTGTGACATCTCCAGCAAGTGTCAGTTGCCATAAGGCCTATTTTGTGTAATAGCACTGGAGTGTGGTACCACCTAGGTAGGATTTTTTTTTTGTTATCAGCTGATACCTGTGGTCCCTACAGGATGTATCTGGTTTGCTCAGCAATGTGGCCCATACCACATTCAGAATTTTAATGTTAAAGGCTAGTTCAAAGTCCTGCTTTTGAATGTATAACAGAGGGCACTGTGAGGATAAGCGGTATTGTTAAATCTTTCCTCCAGTGTGTCTGGGGTTGTTTTCCCAAGCCAACAGGAGGGAGATGAGCTTGTTATCAGGAGAGACTTCCTTGCAACTGTGGCTGTCAGAAGTGGCCTGTCAAATTTGCAGGTATCTCCAAAAGACTGCTTCGGGAAGTGAAAACTGCTCTGTTAAACTTTGGGACGAAGTACCCCAGACTTTGGGTCCATCAGCTGTGCTATTGTGACAATGCCTTTTTGAATCCAAAAGGCCAGAGTATCAGCTTTCCCTTTACAGTGATATGCAGGTTTTCTCAAAAGTGGTTCCTCACTCCCTAGGTGGGGGTCTTTGACTCTACTGTGTTTCAGAAGATTTTGCCATGTCTGCCTTGCCAAACATAAAGTGGGTGATTCGGTTTCTTTACCCAGTCTAATACTGGCCTTATTCCAAGGAGCATCTTCATAAGAGGCCTCCTCCAGCTCTTTTTTTTTTTTTATTTAAATCTCGGATTACAAATACCTTTCTGCTACAGGCAGCTCATTTACAAAGGTTCCACATCAAAGGAAAGGGTTACAATAAGGTTGGCAGCTATAGACAACATTCATGATATCAACGGAGGTACAGACAACATTCATGGAATCATCGGAGCACAGCAAGTCAACTGGCAACTAAGTGGGAACAGTGCTACACACTCAAGATTACAAACAAGCATAGAAAACCATAAGGTACATTTGAAGCAACATTGCTAATCAGAGGTGGGAGGGAAGGGGAAGGGAAAGAGTAAGGAAGGGGTAGGGGAGATGAGAGGGCAGAGTCCAGCTAGAGAAGGAAAAGAAAATATGGCAGCCAGAGGCCTTGTCATAAGGTGAGAGAGAGGGGAGGCTAAGGTGGGAGAAGGGGCAAAAGAGGGGAAAAGGAGGGCGGATGAAGAGGAAGAAGATAAGGGAGAGTGGGGACCAGAGGGCCTGGACAGGATCAGGAAGGGGGGGGGTCAGTGGGATAAGAGAAAGGAGGGGGTGAGTTAAGGGAGGAGGTGGCAGGAGGAAAGGGGAAATTGTTCTGTCAGGAGAGGTGAACTAAAACAGAAAGCCACGTAAGAGTAACAATCACAAGTGCTTTCAGTTAAGAGATGCTGACGAAGCATGAGTTTAAATTGGGACAGACTAGAGAGACTGCTCAGTTGGTTGCTTAGATTATTAAACCACAGGGGGGCTCTCTATTGGAAGGATCGCTGGTATTGAGCAGTCTGATAGTGGGGCACTAGAAGGAGGTCAGAAACTGAGGTACGTGTGTGTTGGGTCTTAGGGGATTTGTTTAGCAGGCAACCAATGCTCAGGGGTAGTAATCCAAGTAGAGCTTTTTTGGACAGGAGGCAGGTTTGATATTTGATCCTGTTATTAGTTGGAGCCAGCCAGATTGAACATACTGTATAACTCATGGGTATGAGTGAGGTGCACAGCACCCATAACTAACCTACAGGCTTTGTTCAGGGCCATCATGAGTCGTTTAAGAGATGTGGAGGTTGCAGCACAGTATATGATTAGACCATAATCAGTGATCGAGAGGACCGAGCTGTGAACTGCAACCTTCAGGGCTTCTTGAGTAAGACTTCGTCTGTGTCTGAAGAAGAGCCCAATTCTGGTATTAACATCTCTAACAACATTTTCAATGTGAGGCACAAAGGTAAGGTGACTATCCAGGGTTAGACCTAGGTATCTGAAAAGCTGAGTTTGTTCAAGAGCGTCTCAGTGGTTGTTGGTGATAGTGAGTTGATGGGCCTTAAACTTATTTTGAGAGCACAAACACAGCTGGACTTTAGTTTTTTTGTACTTTAGTACTAGTTTGTGATTATTAAACCATCTCTCTGCTTCTGTGAAGACTTGTTGAAGACTGTTTTCAAGAACGTTGGGATCCAGGTGGCTAGTAAAGATGACTGCATCATATGCATAGAGGAGAGTACACTGGTTGCAGACAGCTGGAAGGTCGTTCAGGAAAATACTGAACAATAAGGGACCCAGGATTGAGCCTTGAGGTACACCTGATCGGACAGCCCTCTGCTCTGAAACTACATTTCATATCTTCACCCTCTGCAGTCTATCACTAAGGTAGCTTCCGAACCATTTCAGGGTGTTTGGGGCAA
This sequence comes from Neoceratodus forsteri, assembly GCA_016271365.2. Taxonomy (NCBI): domain Eukaryota; kingdom Metazoa; phylum Chordata; order Ceratodontiformes; family Ceratodontidae; genus Neoceratodus; species Neoceratodus forsteri. The sequence continues at coordinate 755,769,326 of CM057455.1, read as the reverse complement.
CACCAGTTTTAGAGAGTTGGCCAAGCAACAGTGTGTGATTCACTGTGTCAAAAGCTTTTGTTAGGTCAACAAAGGCTGAAGCTTGTTAATTCTAATAATGCTGTGGTAGTACTGTGCTTTTCTAAAGCCATGTTGTTGTGGCCACTGGATGGAGTATGTGTCCAGATGAGCACCAAGCTGGTTGGTAACAATTCGCTCGAGCACCTTGGAAAGTGGAGGGAGAATGGATATAGGCCTATAGTTACCCTGTAAGGAACAATCACTTGTTTTATGCACTGGAGTTATGATGGCCATTTTCTAGGCATCAGGAAATTGTACCAGTGTAAGAGAAAGGTTTAGAATCTTAGTTATAGGTAGGAGAACTTCATCTGGGGTTAGGGTGATAAGCTTAAGGTTTAGTCCATCACTACTGTGTCTTGCGTTTCTTAGGACCTTAGCTAGTAGTTTTCTAACCAGGTTGCATGATACCCTTTTAAAATAAAAAGGGGGGTGCTCAGGACTATTTTCATCACTGTGGCTTGTGGAGTGGGCAGCATCATCATCAAAAAAAAGTCAGGTGGGAGAACACTGCTCAAATTGGTAAAAGCATTGTTAAAGGCATTAACAATTTCCAGAGGGTCATCGGCAGGGGTCCCATTTATGTTTAGCATTGTAGGCAATACTTTAGGTTTTTGCCAGAGACATCATTTATATTAGACCAGATCCTTCTGCTATCACCCCAGGAGTTGGTAAGCATCTCCCTATGGTCCTTGTCTATTGCCTGGCGAGTCTCCCTCATGCAGTTGTTTCTAGCAGCTTCATAGGTTTGTAGGTCCTGCTGCTTACCAGTGGCTTTTGCACAGTGCCAGAGATGGTCCCGAAACTTCACGTGGGAAAGGAGCTCAGGAGTGATCCAGGGGATAACCGTGCCAGAGGCCTTAATCTTTTTGAGAGGGGCATGCATATCACAAGCAGTGTTAAAAACCCTTATAAAGTGACAGAGGGCTACATTAACATCATTGGTTGAGTCCAGGATGTTCCAATTTTGGGCACAAAGCTGTTGTTTTAGGAGGTCCAGATGTCCCCTTCTGAGAAACCTGCTGTAGATAGTTTGGGAAGGGGGGATAAGGAATTTATTAGTCCAACTGCATGTGATTGGGGAATGGTCACTGATGGAGTCAGGGTGCACAGTTACATTGGAAAGGTGGTTAGGTTGGTTAGAAATTATTCAGTCAAGGGTGGTGATAGTCCCCATTTTATAGTTTATCCTAGTGGGTGTATTAACAAGTTGAGTTAGGTGAAGGGCTGTCATTGCATTCTTTAGTGAGTTGGTCACAGGTGACAGCCAGTTTATGTTAAAATCTCCCATGATAATTGTCTCTGTGAGGTGATTTTGTGAGCGGAGATGGTCAAGAAGACTGAGGAGACCAGTGGCCGGGTCTCTGGGAGGTATGTAGACTGAGAGTACTAATATTGTTTTATGGTGAGCCCCCAATAGCACTTTTATCGTCAGTGCCTGGGTATTGCCACTGAGATCAACTGGTGGCAAAGCATACCCCTTTAGGGAATTTTTTAGAAATATAGCACATCCACCCCCACGTTTGGTCAGCCTGTCCAGCCTGAATATAGTGTATCCAGATATAGCTACTGCAGAATCCGGTATTTTGGGGGTCATCCATGTCTCAACAACAGATAGTATGTCAGGGTTGTGCTGAGTTACCCAGACTTTCAGGATGCCGATTTTGCTTAAAAGGTTACAGATATTAATTGTGGTCAGTTTAATGGTACCTTGTTTAGGGCTTGCATTGTAGGTGGGAGGTGCTTCAGGACCTGGATTAGGATGAATGTTTCCAGATAGCAGAAGTAGCATAAGGGCTATCCTGAGTAGGAGTTCTCTTCAAGCCTTGGAGAAACATTTAACCTTCATGAGAACACAGCAAAGTGTTGTCTTTTCCCTGTATAAAACGAGGATGGTGTGATCCATCTGGGGGCCAAATATTTATAGGGGGAAGGATCATTGAGGTAGACCAAGGTCCTTTATTAATAGTGAAAAAGTTCCCAGATGAGCAACCTATGCTGACATGAAGGTTTTTCAAGATTTCAGTATTGGGTACGTAAACCAAATTATGGCTTGTCTTGCTTGTGGGAGTGGACAAAGACAGAAATATGAGAATGGGAAAGGCACTCAGTAAGAGTTTAAAATTTTGGGCCATGGATACTTAGAGAGTGAGCAGGGAGTGGTAGCTGTGTACTTTTAAGATAAGACAGGCCAGGGTACAGAAAAAAAGAATAATAAAATAGTCCGTGTTGCTCAGTATGCAGTCGATGGTGGAGGAGGACTTGAGTAATGGGCGGGAGACTATACGTATTTAATAGCGGTTGCGGTTGTGGTTGGTGTGGTGGTTTCTTTGGCACAGCGGTAGGATAACAGACTATGGTTTGTTGGGGCATAATAATCTGCTTTAGGGAAGAAGAACCCAGAACAAGAATTGCTTGGGGGATACCAGTGAGAAGAGGAATGCAACTTCCAAGAGTTGTTGCCCTCTAGTTGCCCACTTCACAGAACGGGTGGTGGACAAGTGGAACATCCTGCCAGAGGAAGTGGTGGGGGCTGAAACAATCACTGGATTTAAGAATGCATGGGATAGACATAAAGGAATTCTGGAGGTCAGGGGTAAGGGGCAACAGACTTCTAGGAAAACATAAACTGAACTTACAAGCTCAAATGGGCAGACTGGGTGAGCCATAGGCCCTTATCTGCCGACACTGTCTATGTATCTATGTATCTAGTGGCTTTGCAGTATACTTTGCAAATGGAAAAGTAGAGTCAGGAGCCAACAAGAGAAGGGGGAATGGCGTTATGCCTAATCAGAGCTTGCAGCAGGAGGCAGTCACCTGTACCGGGCAGGATGCCTGTGGAATTGAGAAGGGTCTGTTAATTTAAGGCCAACAGGGACACTGGGCACTAGAAACCTCGGCCCCAATCAGAAAAAGAGTTAATGGCAGGGGGAGGTTTCAGGGCAGGGCAGACAGATTATTAATGCAGCTGAACAACACCTTTACAAAAGAGCTGTTACACTTGGGGGGGGGGCTGCTTACTGTAGCTAGCTGCAAAGCCAGGAAAAAAGAGACAAAAAACACAGGACATAAAGGGGAGAGAGCATACACACAGGGACTGTGGTCTGATAGTTCAGAAGAAAATAGTATTGGACACAGGGAAAAATAGTATTGGACACAGGGACTAGAACAAAATGATCAAGTTCTTAGTTGAAGCAGTTGAGTCTTTAGGGTGCCTTACAGCTCACCTTAGACACAGACAGGATATGTAGAGTAGGACAGGGGAAAAAGAATGCAGGTGTCTATAGCTGGTAAGTGGAAGAAGGAATGCAAACAGCGTAAATACTCTATGCAGTTAACATCTACAAACTGCAGTTATTAACTATTCTAAGCAGTAAACATCAACAAAATCAACAAGCTAGAAAAAGTAACAATCCCGTTCCACTAACAGTTGGTACTGGTAAACTCAGCATTAGCAGTTCCTGCATTAAAAAAGAGGTCTCAGGGAGGGTAGAGTCAGGAGCCAACAAGAGTAGAGGGAATGGCGTTATGCCTAATCAGAGCTCAGCAGCAGTAGTAGTGCAGCCAAATGGCCTCAAAGGCAAAAAGTGCCAAGTTCAGTCCTGTTGGTAGCTGTGGGCTGCTCTTCAAAATGTATAGGTATGGTTGTAGGCCAAGAGGCAGATGGGTCAGTGTAGAACAGCCGCTGGGTTCCAAGCAGCTCCTGCGGCTTGCAGGAGGAGGCAGTCACCCGTACCAGGCAGGATGCCTGGTTGTAGGCAGAGAAGCAGGTGGGTCAGTGCAGAACAGCCGCTTGGTTCCGAGTAACTCCTGCAGCTTGCAGGAGGAGGCAATCACCCATACTGGGCAGGATGCCTAGTTGTAGGCCAAGAGGCAGGCGGGTCAGTGCAGAATTCCACAGGGGGATTCTAAATGACTGAGGCTCCAACTGCCATAAGTTTTGTTTTATTCCCACCATTTGGTGGTAGGTCCATAGCCAAGGAAGGTCCATCATCCCTGCTTTGGAAGGCTCCTGAGCTTTTTTTTTGGCACATTCTTTTTTTTTTTATCCCCTTCCAACCCAGCTGCCCACTCCTTCGGGTGGCCAAGTCTCACCCTTTGCCGCTCCCCCATTCTGCCGTCCATTGCCCTGCTGCCCAACTGTCCCGACATATCCCTTCACCAGGGGCCCCCCTGCCCATGGGTGGCATCCAGGAGGGAAGATCGAGGTACCCTTTGGTACCCCCTTGCATCTTGGTTGGGTGGCAATGGTGCAATTCGGGGGCTTCCCAACTTTGCAGCCAGGGAAGGCGGGCCACCGTCATCCAGCCGGCACGTGTGGCCATTTTTCCTTTTTTTTTTCCTGTTCCCCCACCCTTGCAGGATGCACATCATGATATCCTCATTGCTTGTGCATGCAGCATGTGGTCACCCATGCTGCAAAACACAAAGCCAAATCTGGCCACGAGGGGCCAATGAAGGGTGATGCATCCACAACCCTCCCTGCCCCCGGATGACAGCATCCAAGGAATGCTCTGCAGCCCTCTCTGCTAGCTTCCACTCCTGACACCCAGGGTTTGAGCTTGAACCCAGGTCGCCAGCGTGCCAGGTGATCCGCTATTGCCTGGTGCCACGGAGCCGACATAGGAGGGCTCCTGACTTTTTAAGGCTAAAATTGGGTCTCTGTCCTTCCCACTGGAAGGAGAGGAAAAACTTTTCCAACCTAAGAAATTTGGACTGTGGGATATCTAGGGACAGATTGCATTGCCTGTTTTGTATGCTTCCAATGCTGTTTAACTCCATGTTGTATATCATAAAATTATTGCCTGCACTGTATTACTACTGCTTTTGCTGCCTTCATTCTTATGTAATTTGTACTATTCAATGTATGTACACCCTGTTTTTGTCATATCCTCTTGTCCCCTCCTCCTAGATCGCACCGGGAGACAAGCAACTTGTTGTTCAGTGTGCCTTCCTGGTGAAACATTTCAATAAATAAATAAATAAGATTACTGAGGTGGAACAGAATTTTGGTAAAGGCCATCATCTTAAATGCAGCTATTTTCCCTGCAAAGGTTAGGTTGTTTCTTCCATCTGTTAAAATCTGTCCCTAGTTCAGTTCAGTTATTAGTGGGTTAAGATTAACATCTACCAAATGGTTCAGGCCAGTAGTTAACATCATACCTAGGTATCTAAGCTATGCTGGGGCCCATCTTAGGCCTAGCCTGACCGCTGGAGTGGAGGGGCAAATGTCATTTAGGGGAAAGGCTTCAGTTTTCCCCCAGTTTGCCTTCAGGCCAGAAACTCTGCCAAATGTGTTCAGCCTTTGTAGGGCCGCAGAAAGGGAGGATGTCAGATTGTAGAAGGCCAAGTAGATCATCAGCATATGCCAGTGTTTTGTGTTGGATGTCCTTTATCATCACCCCTTGTATAGTGTGTGACTGTCAATTTTTACTAAGCAAGGGTTCCATAACTAGGAGATACACCAATGGAAAGATGTGATAGCCTTGTCGGGTCCCCCTTGACAGAAGTATGTTATCAGAGATTAATCCATTTGTTAGTATGGAGGATTTCAGATTTGAGAACAGAAGTTTAATCCAGCCAGTAAATGCGGGGCTTAACTCCATGGCAACCATGACCTAATACAGATCATCACATCCTATGGAATCAAAAGCTTTTTCTATATCAGTGGCCATCCTACTCTAAACAAAGCTTGTCCAGTGCCTCTCTAGTAAGTGCAGAATAACTTTATCCAGTCTAATGGCTAATGCCTTAGCTAGTATTTTGGCATCTACATTGATGAGAGATATGCGGCAGTAGTTGGCTGGCAGAAGAGAGTCCTTTCCAGGTTTTGGAAGCAATGTGATCAGCGCTTTGGTCATTGATTGGGGTAGGCTCCCACCGGAGGCTGCAGATCTATAGGTTTTAACAAGTCTATGTTCTAGAAGGGGAAAGAAGGTCTGATAGAATTTCACTGGAAGGCCCTCCATGCCTGGTGCTTTTCTTTTAGAGAGCATTTTTACTGCTGTTTGGCTCTCCTGTTGGGTCAGAGGCACCTCCAGAGCCTCTGGGATTGAGTGCTTAACAAACAAAGTTTTACTTACTTACTAGTGTAACCCCTAGGTGGTGCTGTCCCAAGGGTACTACCCCTGCCTGCTTGGCTAGTAGCAGGTTAAGAGGCCTGAGTTCTGAAACGGGTGCCTCCACCCAGAGGTCAGGGTTGGTAGTGGTCAAGCTAACCTGGGCACAGCCCTCCAGGACACTGTAACCCCCCCCTTTACCCTCTAGTGGCCTGAACACTGTACAATAATCACTTTCACAATACCCCTGCTACACCACACAAATACCCACACTGTTTGCACTTACCACCAGGGCTGTTTCCTCTGGCACGACCCTGGGAACCCCATGTAAAACAAGGTTACGCACAGCAAATAGCAACAGTGCAGTACTTTGAGCACAAACTGGAACCACAATCAGATTACATGCAGAAAAAGATAGATCTGATTTATTCAGGGAACTTGAACAAGGGAGGGGGAAAATCTGGTTAATTAGCTTAAAGGTTATATCAATCAAGCAGTTATGCATGCGCTTTGAGTCCCCCCACACAGTCATCTGGGTACCCAGGTGGAGAAGAGATGGGCTAGCCAGAACAGTTGCCTGGGGTTGCAGCTGGTTGGGGCCCTGTGATGGAAAACACAACATGCACAGTACACGATATTTGTAATCCGGAGCCAGAGAGCTCAGTTCGTAAAGGAAACGAAACAACAAGACAATCAGGTGACACACTTAGATTAAGCTGTTGTTGCAGGGAGCTACCCTGGTATTTACTCATGATACCCAAGACTGGACACAGGCTGGACGAAAATCAAGACTGCAGGTGGTTGATCTGGAATGCCAGGAGAAGCAGGGCCCACATAAGTCACAGAGGCGTTGTTCCTGTTCAAGCGTGGAGCAGGGGGCTGATCCCCAGGCAGGTGTCTCATCGATGGCTTCTCTGTGCAGTAGGAAGTCTGGCTGGGCCAGTCAGGCAAGGCCCAGACTGCATGGAGACAAATTTGGATGCAGTTCATTTTGGGCTGAATACAGCTTCCAGCAAGCAGAACACAGTTCACACAGTGGGGAACTAACTCACAACCCACTAGCAGCTCATAGCACATTTACATGTATGGGAATTCTACTGTACCAGGCAAAGCGCTTGCCGGTCACAATCGCAAAGTCTCTGCACACACCAGGAGCTTAGGGGTAGCTGGAACTCCTGACAGGTCAATCGCATTCAGCAAAATCTTCGGATTTCTTCAGGTTGAGCCTGGCCCACTTCAGTAGTTTACTTTAGTCACGCAAACTTGAATTTAGTCCACAATAATTCTTTTCTCTCCCTCTCAGGAGCAGCAGGCCAACATGCAGGCCAAAAACTTAGCCTTTTCACAGTTCTCCCATGTGAATCCACTCAGGATTGCTGCTCAGAATCACTTCAGCTCCTTCTTGTTCAGCTTCCAGCTTAGATCTAATTGAAAACTGCAAGCAGCCCGGGACTTCCCCAAGATCCAAAAGATTTGGTTGGCTGATTTGGCTGTCAGTCAAAGCAAGAGCTCCCCTTTCTGTTGCAAAAAAGGCTCAAAAAGTTCAAACTACAGTTCCTACAGATTTTGAATTCAGACAGCTCCTGTAGTCTGGCTACATTTTAGGTCCCCCAGTACTGTTTGGTCCAATTTGCAGTCCAGGACCAAGATAATGGAGACAAACAAAACAGTCCTTCCTACAAAGAAAGCAGGTTAGACAAACTACATCACCATTTCACTTTAAATGATTTTCAGCAAATAGTTACATCTTTCAACAGAGCTCCCTCTCAGATTACTTAAGCTGCAATTAGGCAGCTCTTAAAGAGACAGTACGCAGAGGCTATACAGGCTCTGGTAATCACATTTAAACTGCTAAAATGCAGGACACCAGCCTGGCAGTGAGCATTTAGGCAAGCTCAAGGAAGACTTTTTGGGAACCCCATTTGTAGAGGGGTTACACTCTTCCCTGCCTGGGAAAACTTGGCATCCGCGTCAAGTCTGTACCATCATGACATTGAAAATGCAATATATACAAGACATTTATACCATTAGCATGCTATACAAGTACTATCTGATTCATCAACTGGCATAACTTGTCACTTTACTATACATTTCAATGTACTCCACTATATAATTTCCATTCTGACAATACATTATGCATATTTCATACAGATAAATTGAACATTACTATACAGAATCATGTAATAACTGCTTGTGCTCTAAACAGTGCAAGAGGGGGCCCTTCCCTATCAGCTAACTTGGAGCTGGTTGAGGCAGGGGCACCATGGTGAGAGGGCAGACCAAGTAACCTGGAATGGGCCATCAAGCTCAATTTGGGCAGTAAGCTCTGAGAGACATAAACACTTTGTGGACTACATTGAGAGGCAAATCTACTGGTCTCCCGGGGGAATCGTAAGTGAAACGCACCACTGGCTTGACAGCTCGACCAGTCTTTCTGGGGTGAACAACCACAGTCTCTGTACTTTCAGCAATGGTCTTGGAGCTTGCACCACTTGTGAGGGGTGCCTCTGCATGAAGGGGAATGTCCAAGCTGGGGGCACTGTCAGCTCCTTGCTCTGTAGTCTCCATTTCTACAACACTTGGCTCATTTTGAAGACACTCTGGCACTGAAGGGGGGTTGTCAGCACTCTCATAGTGTTCCTCAAGTTCTGGCATGTCACCAGAAAGACTCACACCATCAGCCTCTCCTTCAGGCAAATCATACAGTTCCACAATACATAAAGACTCAGCATCTTCAGACGTGATACTTTGCACTTCACCTTCAGGGAGCATTGGCTCCAAGGATGATGCTGGGGCGTTAGGCAGTCCAGAAGGCCCAGCTTCATCCCCATAATTTAACATAGGATTTCCATGAAACAACTGACTCAGTTCATATGAGGGGTAGTAGGCATTATCACACTCACTGTCATCCAAGTTAGACTGGCAGTCACTTTCATTCTGGGCCTGCTGCGGGGGAAGTCTTAAATCGGCAACCACGGGGGCAGGCTGACTCTGTTTCTTTCTTGCAGCAGCAACGAGTCACTGATCCAGGGGAATCAATCTTGGCAGGTTCAGCCTCAATTATAACTTGACCAATAGGTAGCAAGTGGTTACAGTGCATGGTCTTGACAGCTTTGGAGTTATTCTCTGGGCGCACTTTGTAGACTGGCAAATCATCCAATTTTCCAGCTACGACATGGGGAAGATGGTGCCATCGATCAGCAATTTTGTGTTTACCATGCAATCCTAAATTTTGCAACAAAACACGGCCTCCAGGCCTAAGCTCTTGAGCCTTTACTTTTCTATCATGTCTCTCTTTGTTGGCTAGATTTCTTTTGGTGGCCATTGTCTGGGCCAGTTGATAGGCATGGTTCAATTGAGCTTTCAGTTTTGTACACATTGCAGGTAATCTTCTGCTCGGACCCCATCGGGAGAAACCCCAAAACAGACATCAACAGGCAGCCGGGCCTCTCTCCCGAACATGAGGCGGTAGGGAGAGAACCCAGTAGCATCATTCTTCGTGCAATTGTATGCGTGTACCAAGGTGCTAATCTGCTGGCTCCATTTATGCTTATCTTTTGGGTGGAGGGTGTCTAGCATGTCTAGCAGGGTGTGGTTAAAGCATTCTGGTTGAGGATCCCCCTGCAGGTGATAAGGGGTGGTTCTTGACTTTCGCACCGCTCATAGAGAGAGCATTTCTTTGATTAGCTGACTCTCAAAGTCCTGGCCCTGATCAGAGTGAATTCGCTGAGGAGCACCATAGTGGACGAAGAAATTTTCCACTAGCACCTTGGCCATGGTAGATGCTTTTTGATCTTTGGTGGGAAAAGCTTGTGCATACCATGTGAAATGGTCCATAACCACTAACATATTGCCAGTGTTTTGCTGATCAGGCTCTAAACTCAAGAAGTCTATGAAGACTAGTTCCATTGGGGTGCTGGTAGTAATGTTGACAAGGGGGCAGCCTTCTGAGGCAAGGCTTTTCACTGCAAGCAGCGACTACAAGTCCTTACATGGTGCTCAACATCAGCTCCCATCTTGGGCCAGTAGAATCGAGATTGTACTAGGTCAAGGGGCCGGTCGATACCGAGGTGGCCCATATGATTGTGGAGGGACCTCAGTACCAAATCTTTGAAGACTGTGGGCAGGACCAATTGTTGCTTGTCTATTTGGCCACTTCAATCTACAGTCTCTCTATACAACAAATGATTAAGCAGCTTCAACCTGGGGCCTTCTTTAAACAATAAAGCGGTTCGCAGATCAGAGGAATGCAACTTGGACACATCTTTTCCTGCACGAAGGGTGTCAAGTGCTGGCTGAATCATAGGATCTTGGGATTGAGCCCACTGAATGCTGTCATTGTCAAACTGAGGTAGTGCACTAATATCTAGAGCAGAGAAGTGGCAATAAGCAACCGGTATGCAGGTGCCAGAGGTGCCCAAGCAATCTACTAAGAAGTCCACTGTGTCCGTAGACATCTGTTCATTTCTATCAAAATTTTGGCACAATGCTTGGATGTCAGGTTCAGACAGCCTGACCCAGTCGCTCTTGGAAATGGGCCTCCGGGATAGGGCATCAGCATTAATATGATTCGGGCCTGGTCTGTATTCAACAGCATAATCATATGTTGACAATACAGAAAGCCACTGGTGCCCCATGGCATCTAACTTAGCTGAAGTCTGTACATAGGTCAATGGGTTATTGTCAGTCCTCACTAATATTTTTGTCCCATAGAGGTAATCAGGAAACTGGTCGACAATGGCCCATTTTAGCGCAAGGAACTCCAACTTGTTCACAGGGTAGTTTTGCTCCGACAGGGTCAAGCTCCTACTGGTGAATGCCATTGGTCTCAAACCATCCTCATGGTCTTGATACAGTACAGCTCATAGACCCTGCAGACTGGTGTCAGTATGCAGCACAGAGGGTTTGATGGGATCAGCATAAGCGAAGATGGGGCCGTGGGTGAGCTGCTATATGACTTCATGGAAAGCTGCTTCACAGTCAGGCATCCAATGGGACCCCAAAAGTTCACCTGAGCTGAAATATGCTTTATCTGGTTCTTTGACGGACCCTTCTTTGTATTTCCGATTGGTAGGGGGGTAACCCTGGGTAAGATTCAAGAGTGGCCAAATCACTTTGGAATAGTCCTTTATAAACCGACGGTAGTAGCCAAAGAATCCCAGGAAATGTTGTAGTTCTTTCAAATCGTGGGGCTGGGGCCAAGTAGTCAAGGCTTCAACTTTACTAGGGTCAGTCTCTATCCCCTCTGTAGACATTATGTGCCTCACATACTTCACAGAGGTTTGGAAAAACTGGCACTTGACGATGGACAGCTTGAGGCCAAAATCTTCCAGTCAGTCTAGTACTTTGAACAGTCAACTCTCATGTTCCTCTAGGGAGCTCCCGAACACAATGACATCATCCAAGTACACCAGGCAGTCTAGCATTCATGTCTCTCACTGCTCATTCCATCAGTCGCTGGAAGGTGGCTGGGGCACCCAATATCCCCTGTGGCATTCTTAGGAATTCGTAGAACCCCAAAGGAAAGATGAAGGCTGTTTTCTCATGGTCCTCCGGAGCCATCGGAATCTGGTAATATCCACTGCGAAGATCCAGCACCGAGAACCATTTGCTCCCATTCAAACAATCCAGAGCATCTTGTATATGGGGCATGGTGTATTGATCGGGGATGGGCCGCCGATTCAGAGTTCAATAATCAAGACACATTCTCACAGATCCATTCTTCTTATGCACAACCACAGTGGGAGAAGCATATGGGCTCCTGGATTCTTGTATCACACCAGCCTCGAGCATTTCCTGCAAGTGTCTTCTCACATCGTCTATGTCTGCAGGGGCTAGGCATCGAGACCTCTCTCGAAATGGCCATTCATTGTGCAGGCGTATGTGATTCTCTGCACCCTGGACACATCCCACGTCCCATTCCTTCAACAAAAACACTTGATCTCTCTGGGCAAGTTTCTGGCTAATTCTAGTCTTCCATTCAGCTGGCAATGGGGAGTCACCAAAATCAAACAAGTCAGGAGTCACTCTATCTGTCTTGCCAGGGTGCTTGTTGCTGGGCAACACTGCAGTGTCTGCAAAGTGTACCATAGCTAGGGTGCATCCTCTGTTCACCCGGATCTCCCGATCTGACACATTATGAATCTGGACCATCACTCATCATGCATAGGCATGAGCACGAGCTGGCAAGATGCTGGGCTTAACCAATAATCCTTCTGACAATTTCCATCACCTGGTGCGTCCAACATCAATATTTTGTTCTTGACATCTTTGCGGAGGCAGACCTCCCCTTAAACGATACACTGGGCATTAGGGGCCAGTACCGTTGAATCGGGATCCTTCTTCCACACATCCCCTACCAGTTCATCCTGGCCCACTCCCTTAGGGTTCTGTTGCAAGTCATAGGCCTTCTTGATCAGAGCAGGAATTCTTAGGGGCCTCCCAGTCCATCGAACTTGTTTCTCACGATAGGGTTATGCCAGTCTCCCAAACATATGGGCGTTGGTTCCAATTAACAGGGGAACCCCATCACACAGTCCAGTTGGGGGACACACTGAAGCCAGTGTCTCGACTTGCTCCTCTACACCAGTTACAGCTGCAGGAAATGACAACCAGAGGTGGACATATCATTGGTAGGGATAAGACTTGTCGCTCAGCCCCCACACATGTAGGCCTTCCAGAGACTGTAAGGGCACAGCAGATAAGTGTTTGTCATACCAGTTCTTAAATACAATGGTCACTTGCGACCCACTGTCCAGTACAGCCCGAGTAAGAATACCATTCACAGCCATGGTAGTCTCCATTGAAGGGACCACTCTTTTGGACCAGTCTGGAGGGACAGCAGCAGGGGTCTGGATGGACGATTTAGCCACAAAGGGGTTTGAGTTAGGATGTCTGAAGCCTTCACTGCGGTCATTTTGTGCACCCCTTGACCACTGATTCATTTTCCGAATCTCTCCTTGAAGCCGGTTCACCACTTTCTCTAAGTCTTTCTGAGACTGGCATTCCCTCTTCATATGGCCATCCTTTCCACAGTGGTGACAAATTATAGACTCCTGGGTCATCCTTGGAGAGAACATCATATGAGGAACTGAAGTAGTAGCAAGTGATCAGTGTCCAATATCTGCTTGCAGTGGTGAGAGGGGTGCAACGTGTCTCAATAGTTTCTTTAGGGTGGCAGTCAATTCTTTGATTTCAGCCTGGGAGCTACCCTTGGTAGAGGATGCCTGAGGGTGCACCCCCACCCCCATGGCAGTCACGTCCTGAAAGGAACCAGAATTTTGTTCCATGGGGGAACCCTTGCAAAGGCACCCGCCTTCAACTCTCGGACTTCCTTTAATAGCTCAACTTTCACAAACTGGTCCCAGGTCGGGAAGTCCTTTGCATTTTCATAGTGCTTGTTAGGTGCCAACGTTTTCCTCTGAACCCCCACTTGGACGGTCACTTGTGCAGTAGCAGCAGATATTGGTGAAATTCCCCCTTGGGGTTGCTTTTGCTCAACCCCCTGAATTTCTTTCATTAGCTCGTCATAAGAAGGGGGGATTCCAGTCGTTTGGCGGGGCGCAACTGAAGCAGAAACAATTTCTGAAATGGAGCAGACTTAAGGATCCGGTCCAGCCTAGTTCGATCTAATCAGCTCCTCGTGGGTGAAGGTTGAGGCTCGTGCCCTCCCCAAACAAGGACAGATGCATCTCTCACCAGCATTTCTCCAGCTCCCCTCGTGGGTGAAGGTCATGAGGGCACGGCGCCTTCCCCCCGAGCAAAGGACCAGACGCATCTCTCGCCAGGTAAAATGACTCCCAAAGTGTGCAGCAATACAAGGAAACCCAGCGTGAACTTGTCTCCGACTTCGGAGTAGTGGACTTTAAGGTTTTTTTGTCCCCACACATGTGGAGATAGTTTTCTTTCAAGGCTCTTTTTTCCAAACTGGTGACCATTTTAAACTCTCACAGTGTGTGCCTTAAGAGCCGTTTTGGCACCACTTCTTCACATCGAACTCAATGACTGCATTGTACCTCTAAGAGCCAGGGATAGAGAGAAAATCGCCACTGTTTTTTTTTTTTATTTTCTGTTAGCCTTGCTATCTTCCCAGTTCACCATTAACTGCATGCTACTGTGAAACGGAAATGTATTTTACCTAGCATCTGAACATGCCTTTTTAATGCTTAAAGTGTTAGGGTCTAAAGAAGCCTGTATTTAATTCTTGCATCTAATACTTGCCTAAATTTTTTCAAAGTGAGCCCTGACTCTGACTGCCCTTAGACTTATTGCCCTCCCGCCGAGTAAAGGACCAGACGCATCTCTCGCCAGCATTCCCCAGCTCCCATCATGGGTGAAGGTCATGAGGGCATGGTGCCCTTCCCCCGAGCAAAGGACCAGATGCATCTCTCGCCAGGTAAAATGACTCCCAAAGTGTGCAGCAAGACAAGGAAACCCAGCCTGAACTTGTCTCCGACTTCGGAGTAGGAGCCCCACTGACGCTGCGTGTCGGCTCCCCACTGCCCCCACCACCACCCTTGGTCGACTCGTTGTCTTATACTGCATATCAGGTGACCTTAAAAAAACAATCAGCCATTTTTTCCATCTGCAGGTTATCAACACCTAACACTAGTGGCTGCTATATTTACTTAAACGTTTCTCTCACACTACTGTACCTGGTGTGACAATCACTGAAGGCTGTATGTTGCCTAGAATACCCCTAATTTATCCCACTCTCTTTCTCTGCCGGCTGGTAAACCTCTCCTTCCTTCCAAATCACACCCATAGTCTGTCTGTAATTATAGCTCTGTCACCTTTCACACCCTGCACTACATATCCTCGCGCCTACAGTATAGAAAAACTTTTTTTCTCTATCGCATAATGTTGCCCTTACTTTTTATCCTCTCCATTACCCCTCTCCTTAGTGTCCCACCCCCTGTTCCATGCCTGTAAAACACCACACCACCCCTTCAGCCCCAAATATACCTCCCCCTGTGTTCACTCCTCACTCTGAAACCATGTCCTTCCCACCCCACCCCCCACTCGCTCCTAGCCATCCACCCCCAGAAACCGTGGCTAACCCTATGCTCTATAGTCAAGAAATTCTGCATTTTATCCGCTCTCATCCTATCAGCAAACTACCCCATTGTACTGGCCATACACTGTGAAATTGTAAGCTGACCCTCAAAAGTGCCCTATCCAGTACCTTCATTATCTTACTGCTATTGATGGGCAACATACACCTTAATCCTGGCCTTTGCCTTTCAACGCAACCAAAAGGGCTACGACTGGCTGCCATAAACATATGCAGTCTCCAAAAAAAATCTCACCCCACATCAAGCATGGGTCTGCCTCCACTCCCCTGATGCACTCGCAATCTCAGAAACATGGCTCTCCCCTAACATCCCTGACTCGGCTGTTTTCATGCCGAGACTATACACTATTCAGATCAGATAGACTGAATAGAAGGGAATTGTGGTTGTGTACTTACCTTCGGGATCACATACAAGGTATCCAAATTCCTGCTTTAAACCCTGTTGCAGGTGCCCAGTCCCTCACCCTAAGGGTATCAGTTGGAAAATCGGGTAAATCTCTCTACCTGATGTCAGTCTACATACCCCCCCCCGCAACCAAAAGGAGGCTTTCTCTTCCATTCTGAACCTCATTGCACAACTTCCAAAAAAGTCAGAGATCATTGCCCTAGGTGATTTAAACACAAACTGGTTCACCCTCCCACATATCCCCCATCAGGGATGCAGCTGCAGCCCTAAATCTCTCACAAATAGTCCTTAGACTCACTCGATTAGACCACCACAGGGGCACTAGTTCCCTTATTGATCTCATCCTTACAAACCACCATGAGCATCTCCAGGACATCCAGGTCCTCCCTGACTCACTCAGCGATCACTCCCGTTACCTGCCAAGGGTCTAATAGTTGGAAGCCCCCACTGCAAAGGATCTCCTTGCATTGCCAGCTAAAGAAGGGGTCCCTGACACATCTCCAAAACCATCTTCTCAACCTAGACTGGTCCCCTCTTGACCACCTGACGTCGGTGGACGCTGTCCTGTTCTTCTTCATTAGCTCCTACCAAGCTGCCTGTGACATCTTTTCCCCCTTTGTTAAGCAACTAGAAAAAACAAAGTCCTCCCCTTGGGTTAACCGTTCCTTACTCGACCAAATGAAGGCTCGTGATAACCTATGGTACCGTGCCACTGAGTCTTATCACTCCTCTGACCGTCAACTGTACCGTGCTGCCCGAAACTCATGCATCTGGGCAATCCACAAGGCAAAGGCAGCTTTCTATCAGTCCAACCTCACTGCCACCTGGGGCGATGGGAAGAGGTTCTGGGACAATATGAAGGAACTTAGTGGAAAGTCTCCCTCCCCTCCTCCTTCCATGATTATCATTGACGGTGTCACCTCCCAAGACCCCGACAAGATAGCAAATGCCTTAAATATCTCTTTCTCAGACCTCAGCTCTAGCCTCCCTCCTGACTTCTTTAATGCTTCCACTGGACACTCTCCACCGCCCCCCAGTGCACCACCTTTTTACTTCAAAACAATTTCCCCGAGTGTCGCCCGCTCATATCTCGCCAAGTTCCTTGGAAAATGAAAACATAGTGGTGACTCCCTGGATGCCAAGCTGCTCTCCTTAACCCTTGATGCAGTCCTTACCCCCTAACAAAAATATTGAACATGTCCCTATGCCTTGGACAGTTTCCTACCTTATGAAAAAAAGCGGTCATCACTCCTGTTCACAAAAATGGTGACCGCACCTCCCCTAGTAACTATAGGCCCATCTCTATACTTCCTCCTCTCTCAAAAGTCCTGGAAAAAACTGCTGCAGATCAAATTATAAACTATTTGGACACACACCGCCTACTGTGCAGTCAACAGCATGATTTCCGAAAAGGGCACAATGCCACCACTGCCTTGCTTGAGTTTACGTCCTTCCTCCATGAAGCACTTGACCAGGGGGACCTGGCTGGATCTGTCTACATTGATCTGTCCAAGGCCTTTGATACCATCAACCACAGCCTGCTAATAAACACCATCCTCTCTGTCGGTGTCTCCCCAGAAACTGCAATCTGGTTCTTCAGCTATCTTTATGGCAATACCCATCAAGTAAAAATAAATAGCACCTTCTCTGCCAGCCTCCCAGTCTGTTCAGGTGTCCCACAAGGGTCCATCCTTGGCCCTCTTCTTTTCTCCCTATATTTAAACTCCTTCCCTTTAGCCTCCACTGAGCGCCTGCTCCTTTATGCAGATGATGCTGTAATCTTCAGCCGGCACCCAGACACTACCCAGCTTCAAAACTCCTTACAGGGCTCCTTCACAGTGATAGAATCATGGTTCACCTCCCACAAACTTGTCCTCAACTACAAAAAAACAAAGGTCATGCTATTTGTCCACCCTCAACATAAAAACAGTATGACCAAATTATCCATACTTAACTCACAGGGTGCCATGTTGGACGCAGTCTCCTATTTTAAATACCTAGGGGTCACTCTTGACTCTGCCCTTACTTTCTGTGAGCATATTGCATTGACTTGCTCTGCCACTAACACCAGAATTGGCCTCCTCTACAAATACAGGCCCTATCTCCCTCCTGATGCCCTATGCTTAGCCATCTCTAGCTCCATCCTTCCCCTAGTAGACTATGGCATTATGCGCCGCCTCCAACACTGCCCTGTCCAGCATAAAATGCACTCTCAACAAAGCCTGCCGGCTGGCCACAGGCTGTGACCACCTTACACATACCTGTGACCTCTTCCAACAGTCATCTTGGTTAAATTTCCAGGGGTGACTTCTCTATCAGACCTGCCTAATGGCCAACAAAATACAACTAGGGTTAGCCCCCCCCCCAGGCTGTCTATCGCTCCTTCAAGCATGCTTGCCGACAAGGGCCACCAGAAGCTCTAGTACTACTACCTTCCACTTCCCCTTTGCAAGGACCACTGCCAGCCAAAGATCTTTTTCCAACAGGGTCCCACACTGGATGAACTCCCTCCCTGATGCTGCCCTCAAAATCCCAAGGCTAGGGCCATTTAAGCCAGTGCTGCATACCCATATCTTTCTAAACAGCTACTGTGACTGCTAATTAAACTACTCTATATAGCTTAGGTTTCTCTGTTGCAAACAATACTCTGTAACTAATAGTGGCTTAGATCGTTTTTGCACCTTTGGTGATACCCTGTATATGTTTAGCCCATTGTTGTCTCTGTACAGTATTCTCACTCTGTTTATGTCCTCACTAACGTAATGACATGGAGCCTTTGTAAATGAGTCCCTGACTCTTAACTCCTAGACTGTAGACAAATGGAAAAAAAATATCCATTTGGCGGCAAACTACCCTTTCTGAGGCACTCTTGTAGCAGCTTTTCAAGCCGAGGTACATACACAGACAATGGCTACCTTGAGTACTGCTGGGCATTTTTTACTCTCCACCACAAGTCCTCATCTGAATCCGGGCTCCCATACACATTCTCCAATGCATCAAGATAGTCCTGTGCAGTTGCTTCGGGGTTATTGGCCTGCTTGGCATGGATGGTAGCCAGGGCAGGACCTTGGAGGCTCTCACTCAACCTCTTTCATTTCTTTGCTTCTGAGCATTGCCATTCAAGTACTAGAGGAGCAGCATAGTCTATCCAGGTCTCCCAATCATCCTCCCCTGGGGGGTGGGGAGGCTGCCTGAGAAGATTGTCAACCTTCGGTAGGAGTCATAACTAATGGCAGGTACAGATATAGGGGCCAGCATTGTCATGGGCTTACAAGGCGGGGCAGTAACAGGTGCTGGAGTGGGAGGGGGTGTTGGGAAGGGAATACCCCCAAGTGGCAGGAAAAGTTTCTTAAAGTCCTCTATGGTTTTCCCTTCCTCCAGCAACAACTTAGCAAATTTCTCCTCAAAAGTCTCAGACAATAGGAGGAGTTAATCCTCCCCGGGGTTTTTACTGTCTTTAGTTATCACTCTCCAGGTGGCTGGGGTCCCTTCTGGGGCAATAGTCCGTGGCACTTTGGAACTGTCCACTGGGCCACTACACTCCACTAACGCCATGAAAGTTTGGGTGGTCAAATCAGCCTGTCATCCCAGCACCACAGCGTTTGTTAAACATTCAGCTTTGGAAAGTAGTCCTTCTACAGCGTCTTTACCAATGATCAGGGGAATATCCAATAAAAGCAGGGCATTGTAAGAGTCACTCTCCTGCCTTGTACACCACCCCACCAACTGGTGCACAGCCACTTCTGTTGGGGTAGCCAGTTATGTTTGACAATAATTCGTAGTTTCGGCCACTAGAAAACACAAAATCCCAGCAGTGAGCCTCCAAGATGTAACCCCTAGGTGACACTATCCCAAGGGCTACTACCCCTGCCTGCTTGGCTAGTAGCAGGTTAAGGGGACTGAGTTCTGAAACAGGTGCCTCCACCCAGAGGTCAGGGTTGGTAGTGGTCAAGCTAACCTGGGCACAGCCCTCCGGGACACTGTAAGCCCCCTATTTCCCCTCTGTTGGCCTGAACACTGTACAATAATCACTTTCACAATGCGGTACACCACACAATTACCCACACTGTTTGCACTTACCACCAGGGCTGGTTCCTCTGGCTCAACCCTGGGGACCCCTGTAAAACAAGGTTATGCACAGCAAATAGCAACAGTACAGTACTTTGTTTCAAACTGGAACCACAGTCAGATTACACGCGAAAAGTTAGATCTGATTTATTCAGGGGACGAACAAGGAAGGGGAAAATCAGGTTAATTAACTTAAAGGTTATATCAATCAAGCAGTTGTGCATGCGCTTTGAGTCCCCCCACACAGTCCACCTTTGAGTACCCATGGAGAGAAGAGATGGGCTAGCCAGAACAGTTGCCGAGGTTGCAGCTGGTTTGGGGCCTGTGATGGAAAACACAACATGCACAGTACACAATATTTGTAATCCGAGGCCAGGGCTCAGTTGTACAATGTGAAACAACAAGACAGTCAGATGACACACTCAGATTAAGCTGTTTTGCAGGGAGCTACCTGGTATTTACTCATGATACCCAAGACTGGACACAGGCTGGACAAAAATCGAGACTGCAGGTGGTTGATCTGGAATGCCAGGAGAAGCAGGGCCCACACGAGTCACAGAGGTGTTGTTCCTGTTCAAGCGTGGAGCAGGGGGCTGATCCCCAGAGGCAGGTCTCTTGTCTATGGCTTCTCTGTGCAGTGGGTAGTCTGGCTGAGTCAGTCTGGCAAGGCCCAGACCGCATGGAGACAAATTCGGATGCAGTCCGTTTTGGGCTGGATACAGCTTCCAGCAAGCAGAACACAGTTCATACAGTGGGGAACTAACTCACAACCCACTAGCAGCTCATAGTACATTTACTAACATACTAACATACTAAAATGCCAGCAGAATAGGCCTAACGGTCTTTCATGTCTGCTCGTTTGGTCAGCCCCAACCCTGGGTGCTGACCTTGCTGCCCCCCTCGCCTTGTCTGGCTTCTCCCTTCCCAGTTCTGGATATTCTTGCTGCATTGGATTTTGCTTCCAGAACCCTTCCCTGTATCTGTCCCACCCCTCTTGAACCCCTCCACTGTCTCTGCCTCCACCAGCCCCTAGGCAGCGCACTTCCATGGCTCCACCACCCTCTCAGTGAGTAGCACCTCCTCCTTTCTCCCTGAATCTTCCCCTCCAGCTTCCACCCATGCCCTCTGGTGGCCCGTCTCCTTCTTGAGCACCCTGACTGTTCCTCCCCTATTTACCCTCTTCATGTACCTGAAGACCTCTATCATGTCCCCAGTCCCTTCTCTCTTCCAATGTGTACATATTTAGCTCTTGAGCCTCTCCTCCATAGGTCCTGTCCCCAAGCCCCAAATCATTTTGGTTGCCCACCTCTGGACCCTCTCCAGGAGGTTAATGTCCCTCTTTAAGTGTGGCCTCCCAAACTGCACGCAGTACTCAAGGTCTGAGCCCACCAAGCAGTTATACAGAGGAGTATCACTTCTCCTTCTGGAGGTGATCCCTCGTGATGCATCCCAGCATCCTGTTGGCCTTGGCTGCTGCCCTCCAAAAGTCTCAGGTTGTTCATCTTGACATCCTCCACCACCCCAGGTCCCGCTCAGCCATCGAGACTTGTAGCATTTCCCCCAGGGTGTACACTTTGCCTGGGTTTCTGGCCCCAGGTGGAGTACCTTGCATTTCCCTGCATTGAACCTCAGCTTCCACTTTCTAGACCATCTTTCCAGAGCCTCCAGGTCCCCTGTAGAGCCACCTCCCTCCTCCCCATCCACCACCGCCTCAGTTTCGAGTCATCCACAAAGAGACTCATCTCACTCCTGATTCCTGTCCTTATGTCAGAGATGGGTAGAAGAACAGAGGGCCCAAGGACTGATCCCTGTGGGACCCCACTGATGACCTTCTTGGGGATGAGACTATCCCATCAACTCTGAATCCCTCTGGTCCGGTCCTGGAGCCAATTGCCTATCCATCTGATCATCTGGTTCCCCACCTCATTTCTCCCAGCTTATCCAACAGGCCAGCGTGAGGAACAGAGTCAAATGCCTTGCTGAAGTCTAGAAAGGGCGTCCACTGGTTTACCCAGGTCCAGGCACTCGCACCCAGTCATAGAACTCCACCAGGTTTGTCTGACATGATTTCCCAGGATGAATCCATGCTGTCTACCATCCAGGCACCCTGACTTATCCAGGTCCCCCCCTTAGCCTCTCCTTGACAATGCCCTCCATCACCTTGCCGACCACCGATGTCAGGCTGACAGGCCTGTAGTTCCCTGCCACCTCCCTTGATCCCCCCTTGTGGATAGACACTATATGCGCCACCTTCCAGTCCTGGGGCACCCACCTTGTCCTCAGAGAGATGGTGAAAAGCTCCACCAGGGGTTTCGCCAGGACATCCGCAAGTTCCTTCAGCACTCTGGGATGTAATTTATCCGGCCGGTGCTTTCTCCGTCTTAGGGGCTGAGGCTTCCCTCACTCTCTCTGCTGTGATTTCCCTTCCGGTACCTCTTCTCCCTGTAGCCCTCCCCCTCCTGCCAGTGATGCCTTCCCCTCCCCAGACCGCTTCGATCAGCGAGGTCCCCCCTTCCTCAGTATCTCTGTCTCCTCCCATGTATGATGCAGCACCCCCATTTTCCTTGGTGAAAACTGAGGTGAAGTACTCATTTAGTACCTCAGCCTGCTCCCCCGGGTCTTGTGCCCATCTCTCCCCTGATTTAATCTTGCTAATCTGCCCCTTCACCCTTCGTTTTTCCCCAATGTATCTAAAGAACCCCTTGTTCCCTCTCCTAATTTCCCTGGCCAGGTTCTGCTCCTTCCTTGCCTTAGCCACCCTCACTACCCTAGTGGCCCTTCTAGCCATCAGCTCGTACTCCCCTCGATCCCTTTCACTCCTTGAGCACTTGAATTGCTTATAGGCTGCCTTCTTTCCCCGCACCACCTCCTGGACCTCCCTGGTCCACCAGCAGGGTTTTTGGGCCTACCGCATTTTGTCTTACTCTTGCACAGGTGGCTGGTGGCATCCTGCACCCCTTCCTGATGATTTCCCACCTACTATCAGCATCCATGTCTCGACCAATCCCATCCAAATGCTCCTTAAGGATCCTTCCCATTTCCTTAAAATCCGCCCCCTGAAGTGATTTACTTCTGTCTTTGTGCAGCCTTCTACCCCTCCTGGGTCCAGAGCAGAACCAGACCGTGGCATGGTCACTCCCGCCAATGGGTCCCTTACCTCCAGGCCCCAATCTGGTCACTGTCTGCCAGGACCACATCCAGTACCCGTGCCTCCCTAGTCGGTTCCCTCACCTGCTGAGTTAGGAAGCGTCTTGAAAGACATCCAACAACCTCTGTTCCCTGGTCAGAGAGGATGTCATAGTCTCCCAGTCTGTTCCTGGCATGTTTAGGTCCCCAACACCACCACTGTTCCTCTGCCCAGTCTGCAGTGTCTCCCAACATCTGCCACCAGACTGTCCTCCAGCTCCTCCGCCAGCGCAGAAGGTCTATACCACTCTCTTATTTTATTCTCTCCCCCTTGTTATCAAAGTGACCCAAATCGCCTCCACGGTTCCCTCCGCCTCCTCTACTCCCCCTATGCCAATGCAGTTTTTGACTATCATTGCTACCCCTCCTCCCCTTCCCTCCCCCCTGTCCTTCCTGAACATAGTGTAACTCTCCAGGTTCAGGTCCCAGTCGTGTCCTGCAGTGGCCCAAGTCTCAGTGACCGCTGCCACATCCACTGCTCCCTCAGTTAGCATCACCTGGAGATCAGGCATTTTATTGCCCAAGCTCCTGGCATTAGCAGGACTACCTTCCACCCTTTCCCTATAGTTCCATTTCCTCTGCTCATGTTCCCATGGGGATTCTGTTTTCCCCTGGTCTGTACTTTGCCAGTCGGCCTTTTCCCGCAATCCTCCAGCTCCCCGGGGGGGGTGGAGACAGAGTCCCTCCTTTATCGGCACTTCCTTGACAGCCTTTTCTCCCATCCCTCCCCCCTTCACAAGTTTAAACCCCACTTTTCACCAATGAACCCCTCTATTTTCAACTTAAGGATTCCCCTCCCCTCCAAATTGAGATGGAGTCTATCTCTAGCATACAGCTCCTTATCCTCCCAGGTCTCCCCCCAATCCCCCATCAACCCATACCCTCTGGCCTCACACCACTCCCTGAGCCACTGGTTTATCTCCCTAATCTTCCTTTTGTGTTCCCCACTAGCCCTTGGCACCGGCAGGATTTCTGAGAAGGAAACTGTGCATCCTATGTCATGACAGACCCTGGCAAGCTCCCTGAATCTTGTCTGTATCTCTAGCTCGCTATTTCCCTCAACGTCATTTGTACCCAGGTGGACCAGTATGTCCGGGGAACCCCCACAATCCTTTGCCAGCTGATATACCTCGTGCTTAGCCCTGTGCACCGTTAGTCCAGGGAAGCATCTTGTTCTAACTGGCCAGGCTTCTCCCTCCCTATCCCATTTGATACCCTGATCATAGAATCCCCCAACAGGAGCACTCTGACCGCTCCTTTTCTTCCATTTCCCCCTTCCATGTCCCTCATCCTTTCTACTGGCCCCTCCACCCAGCCGGCTCCTTGTTCCTCCCCCTATCTGGGTGCCACATGCCACCCCCTCCTTATTTACCATGGCCACCCCTCCCTCCAATCCTATGCTCTCCTCCTCCTGAGTATCCTTCTGTACCTTGCTAATCCCTCACTGCACTGCTGACTGGTCCTTCTCCCCAACTGCTAAACTAGCCTGGCTCGTCCTCCTTCCTTCCTGTCTCCATTTAGTTCATCCTGTCACTGTGTTCCCCTGGCCTAAACCCTCAGCTCCCTTTACTGAATCCTCCTTGTACTTCTGGTCCTTCTCCTTTACCTTTCCTCCCAACTGGTCCTTCTCCTTGCGCTTTCCTCCCTCTTCCCCCTGCCCCTCCTGCTCTGATTCACTGCTCCCCCATTTTCCTGCATTCCAGGTCCCCCCTGTTCTTCCTGCTATCTGGCCCTGCCTCCTGCCCCCCACTCCCTTTCCGTCTCTAACCACCCCTGTCATGGCTACATCACCCCCTCATCCTTGAGCAGAAGAAGAGATTTGAAGCAGTTACTGAGTGTGGTCTGATCCACCTCCCGCCTTGCTTCCTTCTGTCCAGCCCTGGCCATCTGCCTACTTCCTGAGAATGTTGTCCCTCTGTCCCTCCTTTGTGAGGGTCCCCAGTTACCTGCCTGCTTCCTTGGTAGTGTCCTTTTGGACCCCTCTGCCAGGGTCCCTATGTGACCCCTGAGTATTCTCCTGCACTCCTTTCCCTATGCCCCACCCCCAGTGCTTGGTGCAACCCCGTTGGAGATCCCCAGCCCCCTTCCCAACCATACCGCCCCTTCCCCAGCTGTCTCCTAATCCCCGCAACCTCCTCCCTAAGCTGTGCCAGCTGGTAGCACACTGGGCAACCACCGAACTTCCAAGCCCAGTCCAGTATCATGGCTGCTCCACACCCTGTGCACCCCACCACCCTCCCAAAGATGCCGGCCCTAATGATGTGTGGTTCCATCCCCATCCAAATAGGTTTCCTTGGGTGAGCCACCAGGTTCCGCCCTAGTCCAAGATACACCCTACTGCCTAATCAGGTCACCCACTAATCTTAGAGACAGTCCCACTGTACACCAGTAACCCTGTTACTAGGTGCAGTACAACACATTAAACTTATAAGGGAAATGCACAACTCCCTAAGCTCCTCTCTCCCAGCCTTTAAATCCAACCCCCAGTGGCTAGAACTACATGAGCTGCAACTGCAGCCTTTTCCTCCAATTGCAGGGCAGGAGTTCCCCTATAAATTAGTAGAATTCTGGGGAGGGACAGCGGGTATTGGGCAGACACCTGACTCGAGAGAGAGTGTATCAGCCCTGTGTCTCCCCTCCAAGCCCAGCAGCCAAAGAACCAGGCCCAAGCAAATCCCACCAAATAGGTTTTAAATCAGAAGAAATAGGCCTCCACCAGCGCAGCCTGTTACAGTGAAACATCCACAAAATGAGCCCACTTACAGCCACTAAACTAGTTTTCAAACTTCCAGCAGCCCCCAAAACAATACCCTGCTAGCCCTTTAGAAGTAAGAAAGAAAAGAACTAACCTTCTACCAAGTAAAATCCACAAGAACCCTGTGAAAACAACAAGCAACAGCTACTGTCCTGGAACACAACTGATCCTGTCCTTCCAGTTCTTTCTGAGAAGACAAAGCAGCTAACACCTAAACCTGATTCAGCTCTGCTCTCCAGTCAATTGGCTGAGTGAGACCTGGCCAGACCATTAACACTTCCCCCCCATGCACTAACCTTTGCAGCTAGTGGAGTCAGCAAAAAGGAATCAAAATTCAACTCAAAGCCTCCAAAATATGTTTGCTGCCAAAGGAAACAGTTCTCCAATTTAATCAGCTTCACTAACAACACATCAAAATAGGCTTGAAATTAACAGATATAGGTATCCAATTCAAATAACCATCCCCAAGCAAATCCCACCAAATAGGTTTTTAAATCAGAAGAAATAGGCCTCCACCAGCGCAGCCTGTTACACAGTGAAACATCCACAAAATGAGCTCACTTACAGCCACCAAACTAGTTTTCAAACTTCCAGCAGCCCCCAAAACAATACCCTGCTAGCCCCTTAGAAGTAAGAAAGAAAAGAACTAACCTTCTACCAAGTAAAATCCACAAGAACCCTGTGAAAACAACAAGCAGCAGCTACTGTCCTGGAACACAACTGATCCTGTCCCCTTCCAATTCTTTCTACATTTCTACAGTTCTACAGTTCATTTACATGTATGGGAATTCTACTGTACCAGGCAAAGTGCTCCCCGGTCACAACTGCAAAGTCTCTGCACACACCAGGAGCTTAGGGGTAGCTGGAACTCCTGACTGGCCAAGCACATTCAGCAAAATCTTCGGACTTCTTCAGGTTGAGCCTGGCCCAGTTCAGTAGCTTACTTTAGTCACACAAACTTGGATTTAGTCCACAATAATTCTCTTCTCTCCCTCTTAGGAGCAGCAGTCCGACATGCAGGCCAAAAATGTAGCCTTTTCACAGTTCTCCCATGCGAATCCACTCAGGACTGCTGGTCAGAATCACTTCAACTCCTTCCTGTTCAGCTTCCAGCTTAGATCTAATTGAAAACTGTAAGCAGGCCGGGACTTCCCCAAGATCCAAAAGATTTGGTTGGCTGATTTGGCTGTCAGTCAAAGCAAGAGCTCCCCCTTCAGTTGTAAAAAAGGCTCAAAAGGTTCAAACTACAGTTCCTACAGATTTTGAATTCAGACAGCTCCTGTAGTCTGGCTACATTTTAGGTCCCCCAGTACTGTTTGGTCCAATTTGCAGTCCAGGACCAAGATAGTGGAGACAAACAAAACAGTTCTTGCTACAAAGAAAGCAGGTTAGACAAACTACATCATCATAATCACTCTAAATGATTTTCAGCAAATAGTTACATCTTTCAACAGAGCTCCCTCTCAGATTACTTAAGCTGCAATTAGGCAGCTCTTAAAGAGACAGTACACAGAGGCTTTACAGGCTCTGGTAATCACATTTAAACTGCTAAAATGCAGGACGCCAGCCTGGAAGTGAGCATTTAGGCAAGCTCAAGGAAGACTTTTTGGGAACCCCCATTTGTAGGGGGGTTATACCAGGGTTTGCACTTTCTGCACTGTGAGGTGGGTAAGGCAGATCTGCCACAAGAAATCCTGTAAATCAGGTGTAGATGGCTCCCTATGCAATTTGTACAGCACTTCACAGAAATCTGTAAAGGCCTTGTTAATGTTCTTCTGTTGAGTGAGGACCTGTCCCAAGACATGTTTCAAACTGGTGACATGCTGGGTGGCTTGTTGCATTTTGGTGTGGTAAGCAAACAGTTTTCTGGCCTTTTTACCTGACTCCCAATATTTGTGGTCTGTTCTTTGGATTGCCTTTTAGGCTGCTGTGTGAGATGATGTGTTTGTTTGGTTTTTTTCCTTTATTTTTATAATACCAAAAAAAAACAGTGTAAGTCATATTACATATACATATGTGGATTGCAACCATGACAATATATAAATGAATCATATATATATATATATATATATGCAATTTACATTATACACCTGGGATTGGGTATAGCTTACACAGTTTAGTCCAGTAACTATCAGCGGGTTGTTAATAGGTCCAAACGGTAATAACCACAACGATGTAAAGGTAGAGTAAAACAATTAACATTCATGAGGAGGATCTCTTGGAATGTTAGATAGGCACCATCGCTCTATTTCTTTAATCTATAACATCTCTTTACTACAAATGGTTAGCCAAGTCCTGGTGTTGCAGTGCTTGCACAAAGGGGGACCACATGATATTATACAAATTAATTTGGTGATAGGTGATACAGTGGATTTTCTCCAGTCTGTGAATTGTCACCATATAGTTTAGCCACATTTTAAATTCTGGGGGAGCATACTGTTTCCACAGTTGAAGTTTGCAGTTGAAGGCTGTTATGATAGCGACACGGATTAGCTTTTGATGAGTAGGAATCAAGGAGACGAGAAGGCCCCCCTGACCCAACATGATCCACGACAATTGCTTAGGCAGGGGTTTACCTACAGCCCTAGCTGGGATGACAAGTATTTTATGCCAAAACACATTCAAGTGTGGACACAACACTAACATATGTTCCCGGGTTCCCACATTGTTAAGACACTAAGGGCATTTATTAGGCACTGAAGGATTCATTAAATTCAAGTGGTGAGGGGTAAAATATACCAGGTGAAGGACATTAAAGAAAATTTGCTGCATTCAAACCAATTTAAGATCGGTAATTTTGATATTAATTGTTTTTGCCCATTGGGATGTAGAGAGGTTTATTTTTCTTCCAACTTGTCCTTTGGCTGTGTAGAATTTGTTTAGTCAGGGTGATTGAGCCACCTATAAATGGTTGAGATTTTTCTTTTAGGACTGGGATGTGCCAAAATTAATTGGAGATCTTCCAAGGAGGGATTTTCTTGCATTAATATGGTTTTCATGATAAAATCTTCAATTTGGAGATATCCATAAAATTGATTATTGGATAAATTATAACAGCATTTTAAGTTGTCAAAATCCAAACAATGGTTATCTTACGAACATATGAACATATGAAACTTGTCAGCAGCAAAAGGCCATCCTGGTCTATCTAGGCTGCTTAAGATTGCAGCCTGTATAAATTGACCCATTTTGCATAGCCCCTTATCATACCAAATCTTAAAAGTTAAATCTGTAGTTGAGAGCCTAAAATTGTTATTCAAATATACTGAGGAATGGGATGACCATTTAACCTGAAGTTTGGATTACTTCCATGCTTTATGCCAATTTTGCACTGAAGTATTAGTGCAGACAGATATGGTATTAATTGATCTATCAGGGGGGAGGATTGCAAGGAGCAGCCACACCCAAGAACGCCGTGCTGTGGTCAAAAAATGGATAAAAGCTTTGTATGGGAAGACCTGCACCTCTGCTAAGGCTTGAGATAATTCTCGTATAACAGTGGCACCGTGTAAACACTCACCAGCTCAGACGTCTTCTTAGTTTGTGCAAACGTCCTTTAATAGGTGTAGACAAACAAAAATAGAAGATAAATCATCCAGAGCGTATTCCAAAAAACCCACCGCTCCCCATAGCTAGTCCCTACTTCCTGGTTGTATCACCAAGATCACCTGATGCATTTCGCTCAATAGGAGCTTTCTCAAAGGTATGGGGGGTATGGAAAAAACAGTGCTTAAGTACAAAATCCACTTAAAGAGACATACACTTAAAATCGGAGACTTTTTAAAAATGTAAATACCATTACATAGCACCAAAAGACCTTGCTAGGACTTAATAGTAACAAAAATCAACAAAGCCAAGTGCTTAATACAACAAAGAAATAGTTTAAAATGCAGAAGATACATTTTCCACTGGTAGCTATACTCTCCAGTCCTGAATCAAATGCTGAAAACATTTCAGTGTATAAATACTGCGCTCTAGTGGTCAAACATGAATTATTTTTTAATAGTCATATGTAAACCTGGCCATGTGGTAAAAGGAAGAAAAAGACTGCATGTGTTTTTTTGACAAACTCAGACAGCACAGAGGGATGCTGGTGCAAATCTATATGAGGAAAGAGAGAAAAGAGACAAAGGACATACAAACAAAATGTTAAAATCACAGTTACTATATACTCTTCTATACAAAATAGGAGATAAGCACTCATTTCTTAAAAAAATGTTTTTACTTCAGTTCTGCCATTTAAGCCTCCACCTTCCATTGCCTTAAAGGCAAATATCCAGTACTGTTCTCTTTTCAAAAGCAAATTATCATAATCACCTCCTCTTCTGGACATAACATGTTTTTCAATATCCAGATATGTGAAGGTATGTTCTTTTTTGTTTCTAGTTTTAAAAACATGCATAGCCAATGAATTTGTTAGATCCTCTCCTTCTATGGCCCTTTCATGTTCCCCTATCCTTAACTTGAACATTCTTTTTGTTTTCCCAACATAGTAGTGGCCACATTTACAGCTGGCCAAATATATCAGCCCCTTGGTGCTGCATGTGATAAATCCTCTAACTGGTGTACTTTTGCCACTCAATGGATTTCTGTAACGTTTAGCCACTACTACTTTCTGGCAAAACTTACAGTTGCCGAATTTATTGCAGCCATCATCGCTCCTTGGAAGCCACATTCTAGGGTCATTTTTTGTAGGTTGCAAGGCATGTACAGTTTTATCCTTTATGGTCTTATCCATCCTGTTTACCATTCTAGGTCCTTTTTCATCCAGATTTTTCAAACCAGGGTCTTATTTGGCTATGTGTCAATGTTTCCTGATAATCTCAGTAATCTGTTTGGACTGGGAATTGTATGTACTGACAAAGGCAAGCTGGGGATATATATTATTTTCTTTTTCTTTCAACAGAAAGTCTCTTGGAATTCCACCAACCTCGTTTTTTAATTGAGAAGTGTATGGCAATACCCTTTTACTCCCAGTCTTGACGTTAATTCTTTTGCTCTTACCTGGTACAGTTCATCAGACCCAAAATTTATTTTTGTTCTGATGTATTGCCTTTTTGGAATTGCTCTGATTACAAGTCTGGGATGGTTACTACTTGCCAGTGACAAAGTATTCCCATCAATGGGCTTGCGATATAGATCTGTTAAGAGCCCACCTTGTCCATTCTTTTTCATAACCAGGTCTAAAAATACGATCTCTTTCAAGTCTATAGTTACAGTAAATTTAAGATTTGGGTTGCTCAGTTCCATATATTGAACAAAAGAAGTTAACTCATCCAATGTGCCTTTCCAGATTACTAAAATATCGTTAATAAAATGCTTCCATAAGTCTAACTTTTGTAGAAATGTATTTTTATCAGAATATATAACTTCTTTTTCCTACGTGGCCATGTTCAGATTAATGTAATTGGGGGCAAAACTTGCCCCCTTAGCTGTCCCTTTCTTTTGTAGATAGTAGTCTTTCCCAAAGAAAAAAAGTATTGCAAGTTAATACAAATTCTGACAGCTGTACCAATACCTCACTGGGTGGTTCCTTTACCTCTCTGGTGTTGAGAAAAAATTCCAATGCTTCAAGTCCCTCTTTATGAGGAATGTTTGTGTTCAATGGTGTCACATCTAGGGTTACTAAGTACCAATCATCATCAATTGCTATGTCCTCTATTATTCTTAAAATATCTTCGGTGTTTTTAAGATACGAGGGCACCACTTTAACCAAATCTTTTAGATATAAGTCAACATATTTAGCAAGAGGTTCTGTTAAGGAATTATTTCCTGAAACTATGGACCTTCCTGGAGGATCTTGCAAGTTTTTATGAATTTTGGGAAGACAGTAAAAAGTAGGAAAGGAAATTTGACAGTTAGAAAATCAATGACATTAATAGGTACCCAGTTCCTTTCCTTAATTAGGTTTAGGTAACTATCTATTATTTTCTTGTACTCTAAGGTGTGATCACTAATCAGCCTAACATAAAATTCTTCTTGACATAACTGTCTGGATATATCTGCCTCATATTTAACAGTGTCCATTATCACAATGGCCCCTCCCTTATCTGCCTTTTAATGATGTCCTGATTTTCACCAAGTTTTTTGAGAGCTACAGTAGTTCCTCCTGCTTACTTAAATTATGAAAAAAATGTTTCTCATATGTAGCAGATGATGTTTTTATATCATTCTCACAACTTTCAGAAACTCCTGTAGGGCAGGGGACATCGAGGGACAAAAATCTGATTGTGCTTTAAAAATATCACATTTCTTGTAACCCACATTCTCACCTGAGTTTGTATTGTTGCAGTCCATATTTTGCTCTTTTCTAGAAAAAAATTATTATAAACTCATACTGTGACCCAGTTTATTCAGGTCAATGACAATTTCAAAAATGTCACATCTCTTAGTGGGTGTAAAAGATAATCCTTTGTTTAATACTTGTAGTTCTATTTCATTAAGCTCATAGCTGGAAATGTTCATCACATTTACCGCTGGTTCCTGCCTCTGCCTCATCTCGTTCTCCAGAATCATCCTCATCTTATGTTTTGTTGATCTCTTCCATTTTGCTCCACCT
Organism: Neoceratodus forsteri; assembly: GCA_016271365.2. Lineage (NCBI taxonomy): Eukaryota > Metazoa > Chordata > Ceratodontiformes > Ceratodontidae > Neoceratodus > Neoceratodus forsteri. Next base: position 755,737,163 of record CM057455.1, on the reverse strand, counting down.
CTTCTTGCTCGTTTTTTTGCCAGGGGTTCCAGCGTGTAGTTCGCTGGCTGGCCAGGGGCCCTGCCGGGTCTGTTGGGGGTGTGGGGGTAACATATTGCTCGATCTCCTCCTCCCTTAAAAAATGATCTTCCTCTTCCAATTCCACTGTAATAATATGATTGTCTGCTAGATTAGTAATCACAGTTTGTCTGGTGTTAGGGGCTGGCTCCTGGATGCTAGGGGGTTGTTGTGCATTTTTACTAGTAGACCAGTTAAAAATGCACCCTCCCTATAATCTCTTTCATCCCTCTCAAACTTAATTATTTTTACTTAATTTAATCTTCTTTTCATATTTCCTGATATTCTCAGCAAAACCATCTACTAAATGTTTGTACTGTGGAGTATTCAAGAATGTTTTCAAGACTTCTTTTTTTATATAAAGTCCTCCTCCACCTCTTTCTGAATAGTGGTGTTTTCTGCAAGTATTAACTTGATATATTCTTTACTTGCCCTCTGACTAATGGATTGCCACTTCTCTGAAAAACAACTCTGTCTCTCCCACAACTTTTTTACCACCCGAAGTCCCCTAGGTGCTCTTTCAACTTCCAGGTAGGCCTTCAAACTTATTTCTTCCCACTGGAGTATTTTGATTTTCTGAGATGTACGTTCGAATTGAATAAATGCTTGTTTGGTGCTAAAGGGTGTTGCAGCTTGTGTACTAGGATCATTTAGCAAGCTTGTGTAGCTAGTACCACTGTTTGATGTTTTAAGGCAATGGAAGGTAGAAGCTTAAATGGTAGAAGTGAAGTAAAACCATTTCTTAAGAAATGAGTGCTTACCTCCTATTTTGTATAGAAGTGTATATAGTAACTGTGATTTTAACATTTTGTTTGTATAACCTTTTTCTCTTTTCTCGTATAGATTTGCACCAGAATCTCTCTGTGCTGTCTGAGTTTGTCAAAAAACCACGTGCAGTCTTTTTCTTCCTTTTACCACATGGCCAGGTTTGCATTTGACTATTAGGAAATAATTCATGTTTGACCACTAGAGTGCAGTATTTATACAATGAAATGTTTTCAGCATTTGATTCAGGGCTGGAGAGTATAACTACCAGTGGAAAATATATCTTCTGCATTTTAAACTATTTCTTTGTTGTATTAAGCACTTGGCTTTGTTGGTTTTTGTTACCATTAAGTCCTAGCAAGGTCTTTTGGTGCTATGTAATGGTATTTACATTTTTAAAAATGTCTCCTCCGATTTTAAGTGTATGTGTCTTTAAGTGGATTTTGTACTTAAGCACTGTTTTTTCCCCTACCCCCTCCATACATTTCAGAAAGCTCCTATTGAGCGAAACGCATCAGGTGATCTTGGTGATACAACCAGGAAGTAGGAACTAGCCATGGGGAGCGGTGGGTTTTTTGGAATATGCTCTGGATGATTTATCTTCTATTTTTGTTTGTCTACACCTATTAAAGGACTTTTGCACAAACTTAGAAGAAGTCTGAGCTGGTGAGTGTTTACACGGTGCCACTGTTATACGAGAATTATCTCAAGCCTTAGCAGAGGTGCGGGTCTTCCCATACAAAGCTTTTATTAATTGATCTATAAGTATCCCCAACATGCAGGATATGTTTAATATTTTTATAAGAAGTACGAAGAATTTCCATTTGAACTAGCTGATCTAGGCCTGTGGTTTGAAACCTCCTATGAGCTGCGGTTAAATTTGCCGCAAAGTAATATAGTTGAAAGCAGGGAAGTGAAAGTCCCCTTTCCACCAATGGAGCATTCAGTTTGGACAGCTTTAGCTGTGTGTTTTTTTGCCCCCTTCCATATAAGTTTTTTTGAAATAGTACTTTATTCAAGTTTTTCCACACAAACATTACTCATAGAGGACATACAAAAATAGTAAGTCAGTCAATCCAATAGTGCAACGTACACGACGATAATTAATTTCAAAATCAGATAAAGACAACTAACATACAGTGGACTTAAAACAAACAGTAATAAGACATTACAATAAAAAGGAAAAGGGGGGGAGGGAAGTTGACCCAGAATTAAACCTCAGCTAGGGTGGAATAATACCACCCTAATAATAGGGTTATTACAGAGCTAGGTAATTCACTAAGGGAATAGGAAGGGCACCCCATACAATTAGATCAGACCCCAAGTATTGAAGGGTTGTCAAAACCGAGGAAGAGGGGACCTATTATGACTGCTCAGCCAGAACCTCCAGCACATCCTTACCTTCCCTGGAAGCCATATAGTGGAAAAAAAGGTAACCATCTACTCTTAAATTTATCTAGTTTTAACTGGAGCTTAGCAGTAAGGTGCTCCATTTCCAAAATTCTAAGACAAACAGAGTACCAATCATCCAGAGAAGGTAATTCTTGGGTTAACCAACATCGAATAATTGTTTTAATGGCCGCAGCCACCAGAATATAGAATAAGTATTTGTTCAACGGAGATCTAAGGGGATCCAGAGGAAGAACAAACACCCAGTTCTAGAAAGTTAAGGAAGACCCCAGATCAAAAATGTTTCCCAGTGTCTCTCCCTATGAATTCCAATATCTGGAGAGAAGTGGACATTCCCAAAGAATATGAGAGAGAGACTCCACGGTCGAGCATCCCCTCCAACATAGATCTGAGCAGTGATTACCCAGGTGTTTAGAGATCACAGGGGAAGAAAAAATCTGATAACCACTCACCATCTGAACTCCCTCCAAAACAGGGATACTGTAATGTGGTGGACCCCCCACCAGATCTGCTGCTACTGGGCTTCAGTTAGGTCAATTCCCGTCTCCATTACCCAGCGATTTTTAACATGGCTTATGTGGTCGGGTTCACAATAGGACATAGCCCCCACAATATTGGATATAGTCCCCCCAGCATCCATGACTGAAGCAAGGCCATACAGGCAACTCTGCACCGGACTCAAGGATTGATCCAACCGTTGGCCCGCCTTTCCAGAAATCAAGTAGTGCTGTAGCTGTAAATAACGGAAAAAATCCTGTCTTGGTAATTGGAACTCGTTTTCCAATTACTGAAACAATTTAAGAGTGTCCCCCACAAAGAGCTGACCCACCTCCACCAATCCTTTCCAGGACCATTGCTTAAACGCTCCAACCCATTTAAATGGTAAAAACCCCAGACAACTCCTTGGGGGGGGTTTCATATGAAAGCTCAGTGGTATTTGCAGAGCCTGGCAGACCTTGCGCCAGACAGGAACCAAAATTGATGTCCAAGGGTTGCCCGGCACCACTTTCTCTAGTCTTGGCCCATCTAGGATCATAAGATTACCCAAGCTGGCCAGCTCCCAATCTTTGCATTCTATTTCAGCTCACAAGGGGGTGTTATCCTTTTTCATTAAGGGGACTAGTGCCTGTAGCTGGGCTGCCCAGACATATTTGCAGAAGTCGGGGAGGCCCAACCCTCCACCTTTCTTTGGTGCTGACAGGACACTCCACTTAACCTGAGGGGCCTTACCTTTCCAAATAAACTTAACTAAAGTCTTCCTCAACTGCCTCCAGAATTCTCTGGGGGGCCTGAGTGGTAGGGCAATAAAGAGGAAAAGAAACCTTGGGAGTACATTCATTTTCAATGTTTTTATTCTTCCAGAGAGGGACAAAGGTAGTTCTCCCCAACGGTTACAGTCAGATTGGACGGCCCGCAGGAGTCTTTGATGGTTCTGAACATACACATTTTTAACATCTCTTGGGATCCAAACCCCCAGATATCTGAACCTGGACCTAGCCCATTTAATATGGCCCAGGTCTAGCAGGGGGAACTCCGGGGCCAGACCCACTGGTATAATCTCCATCTTTGCTTCATTAACCTTATAGACTGAAAGTGCACCAAACTGCCTCAGGGAAATCAAAAATCTTGGGAAGGGACCAAGCGGGGTCAGAAACATAGATTAACGTGTCATCTGCATATAAGGAGACCTTCACTTCCACATCTCCCACCTTAATCCCAGTAGAAAGTGTGGATCATCATAGAGAAGCTGCCAGGGGCTCCATAATCAGAGCAAATAAGAGGGGAGAGAGTGGGCAACCCTGTCTGGTTCCTCTCCTGATGTGGAATGTTGGGGAAGTGACTCCGTTCGCCTTAATCTGTGCCCCTGGCTCCCTATAAAGATTCCTAATCCAACCTCAAAATTTATCCCCTATCCCAAATTTAGCCAGGGTATGATATAAATATTCCCAATCCAGGCGATTAAAGGCCTTTTTGGCATCTACATGGAAACATAGACTTTGACGGCAAATAAGGACTACTTGGCCCACCTAGTCTGCCCATTTCCTTATCTACAGGATATGCTGCAGATCCTAGTTAACCAACAGCCTATTTCTTCCTACCCCCCCACAAAAATTGCCTTATGTCTGTCCCATGCATTCTTGAATTCTCCCACAGTTTTAGACCCCACAACCTCCTCAGGAAGGCTGTTCCATGCGTCCACCACCCTCTCTGTGAAAAAATGCTTCTTCACATTGCCCCTGAACACCCCCATCTTCAAATGATGTCCCCTTGTTCTTGCACATCTCTTTTCTGAAAGATGCTACCCTCTTGGACTTTGTTGATTCCACTGAGGTACTTAAAAGTTTCTATCATGTCCCCCCTCTCCCTCCTTTCCTCAAGGGTATACATATTAAGCTCCTTTAGTCTCTCTTCATATGGCTTCTCTTGCAGTCCCTGCACCATTTTAGTTGCCCTACTCTGGACTGCCTCTATCTTGTCTATGTCCTTGCTGAGATGGGGTCTCCAGAACTGGACGCAGTACTCCAGATGGTGTCTCACCAACTCTCTGTACAGAGGGATAACAACTTATTGTTTTCTGCTAGTGTTGCCTCTCCCTATACATCCCAGTATCCCCCCAGCCATCCCTACTGCCTTTCATACATTGCTTACTAACCTTAAGGTCATCTGATATGATTACCCCCAGGTCCCTTTCCTTTTTTGTTGTTGTTACTACCTCCCCCATTGTGCAATCTTCCCCTGGATTTTTGTTTCCCAGGTGCATTATTTTGCACTTCTTTGCATTGAATCAAGCTATCATACTTCTGACCATTCCTCCAACCTTGCCAAATCCTTCTCATCCTTTCCACACCTCCTTGTGTATCAACACTGTTGCAGATCTTTATGTCATCTGCAAAGAGGCATACTTTTCCTTTCAGCCCCTCTGCAATGTCACTTATAAAGACATTAAAAAGGACTGGACCCAGTACTGAACCCTGTGGTACCCCACTAGTAACCCCTCTTTCTTCAGCGTGGACTCCATTTACAATTACCTTCTGTATCCTGTGGTCCAGCCAATGTTTTACCCAGGCTACCACCCTGGGGCCCACTCCCAGGCTGGTTAATTTGACTATTAATCTTTTGTGTGGGACTGTGTTAAATGCCTTGCTAAAGTCTAGGTAGGCCATGTCCATAGCCCCTCCCTGGTCTACTACTTTGGTCACCCAGTCAAAGAAATCAATTAGATTCATCTGACATGAGCTTGCTGCTGTGAACACATGCTGCCTTGGGTCCTGTGCCCCACTGGCCTCTAGGTACTCAACAATTCTTTCCTTCAGAAGTGATTCCATCACTTTCTGTACTACAGAGGTCAAACTGACAGGTCTGTAGTTTCCTGCCTCTGTCTTGGTCCCACTTTTGTGAAGGGGAATCACATCCACCTTCCTCCAGTCCTCAGGTACCACACCATCCTCCCACAATTTGTTAAAAAGGGTAGTCAGTGATTTCATTAGTTCTCTCCTTAATTCTTTTAGAATTCTGGGGTGAATTCCATCAGGCCCCATTGCTTTGTCCACCTTCAGTTTTAGGAGTTCTTTCAGAACCCTTTCTTCTGTGAAAGGACTGGGATCGACCCTCCTATCCAGAGTGCTTCTGTTAATTGGATTAGGCACTTCCCCCATCTCCTCTTTTGTGAATACTGAGCAAAAATATTCATTCAGTATCCCTGCTTTTTCACTGTCCCTCTCTGCCCACCCACCGCCCATTCTATTCAGCCTCACTATCCCTCCCTTTGTCTTTCTACGCTCCCTGATGTACCAATAAAAGGTTTTATCCCCTTCTTAACCGAGTTGGCTATCTTTTCCTCAGTTTGGGCCTTTGCTATTCTGACTTCTCACCCTGCTTCCTTCTGCCTTAACTGGTACAGCTCTCTGTCCTGCTCCTTCTGTGTTTCCTTATACTTTCTGAATGCTATCTTTTTCTCCCTGACCTTCCCCACCACCTCTTTTGAGAACCATAGTGTTTTTTTCTTTCATTTTGATTTGTTTATTTGCTTCACACAAAGGCTTGTTGCCTCTGTGATGACAGTTTTGATGTTTTCCCATTGTTGCTCCACCCCTCCTTCTAGCCTATTTGCTAGTACTTTTCTAAGGCACTCTTCCATCTTGCCAAAGTCAGCACTTCTGAAGTCCAGTACCCTCACTTTTGTATGGCTTGGCTCTGTAGCTGAGTTTATCATGAACCACACTGTTTGGTGGTCACCTGTTCCCAGATGGCTACCCACTTCTAGATCTGAGATCCTCTCACTGTCCCTATTTGAGAGTATGAGGTCCCTCATGAGTGGGTTCCAAAACTAGCTGTCTGAGGCATGCCACCTATAGGGCATCAAGAATGGTCCTGCTCTTGGATGTGACTGCAGCAAATGTGCTCCAGTTTAACATCTGGCATATTCAGGTCTCCCATCAACAGTATCTTCCCTTTCTCTGCCATCCTGCCATCTCTGCCATGCCTTCTATGCCTTCTATCATATCTTTGTCCATTCCCTCCCCCTGACATGGGGGTCGGTATACAACCCCTGTGCGGATTGTGGTGCCATTTCCAGTCTCTAAGTTGACCCACAGCGCCTCCTCTCCTCCCTGTTTACTCTTTTGTTCAGTTGCTTTTATCCCTTCCCTTACATAGAGAGTGACTCCTCCCCCTCTTCTCCTCTACCTGTCTCTCCTGTAGGTTGTGTACCCTGGTAAATGTTAACATCTCAGTTATGGTTCTCTGTGTACCGTGTTTCTGTGACTGCTATGATATCCAGGCATCCCTTTTCCATCAAGGCCACCAGTTCAGGGAGCTTGTTGCCCAGACTACGGGCATTGGTACTCATTACCCTCCATTTCCTGATGGCCTTACCCCTTTTTGCCCCATCCCTGTCCTTACTGCCTTTGTCACTTTCTCCATTTACCCCTGCCCTTCTCCCTATTGACATCTCTGTCTTGGTGTTTACCTCACTTACTACCCTGATTTTTTTGGGGGGGCTAGGATTTCCCTGCTCCTTTCCAGTGCCCACCCCCCCCCCTTGGCTAGTTTAAATGCTTGTCAATGAAGCATTTAATTTTATCACCTAGGATCCCGGTTCCCTTCCTGGACAGATGCAGACCATCACGACATTATAGGCCTGCATCACTCCAGGTGGACTCCCAGTCCCCAATGAAACCAACTCCCTGAGCCCTGCACCAGTTTTTCAACCACTGATTGAATCCCATGGTGTGAAGAACCCTAGCCTCACCTACGCCATAGACAGGCAGCACCTCCGAGAAGGTTACTGTGCATGCTACTTGTCTAAGGCCCCACCCCAACTCCACAAACTCTTCCTGCACTGCTCTGATCCCTTTCTCAGCCAGACCATTTGTCCCTAGGTGGACAATGACATCCAGCTCCTTCCCCTGTGCAGCTGCTCCGGCGATCCTGAGGATTCTTTCCCTGTCCCTCCAAGTCATGGCACCAGGCAGGCACCTTACCTCCCTCCCTTTCCCCTTCCTCCCCCAGTTCTACCTTCCTAACAATGGAGTCCCCCACCAGGAGTTGTTTCCTTTCCCTGTGGGGTCCCATGCCACCCTCCTGTGGGTCTCCTTTGTGGAGGTTCCAAGCAGCCTGCTTGGTCTCCACTGCGGGTGCCTCCATAGAGGAACCACACTTTGCCAGAATGGCATATGAATTATGGAGAGGTACAACTGGAGGGATGTGTCTCTGTTCCACCACCCTCAACCTCACCCTCACTGAGCCCACTGTGGTCCAACTGCTCCTCTTTCTTGGCAACCTCTGAGGCAACGGCAGTGGCCCTGATGGTCCCTGGATGGGAGAGGAGGTCCCACAAATCCTGGCCAACTCAGCCTGGAGATGAGCAACCTCCTCCCTCAGCCCACAGAAGTGCTTACAGATGGGACAACACCGCATCCTCCAGAACGTCTCCCGGAAGACTGCTGCTCCACAGCCACAGCACTGCACCACTCCCATCACGTCTTATTTCTGGCCCTTCACTGTTCTATGGAATACTTACTCTTTCCTCTGTTTTTTTTTCTCCCTACTTACTGCCTCTGTGCTCTTTAAGCTCTTGATCTTCCTGCTCTGAGATGAGAAGATCCTATATTTCTCAGTAGTCTCCTTACTTGCTCCAAGGCAGACCTCAAGCAGCTAGGAGGGGACGGAGAGCTACTCTTGTCCTTCTAGGATGGTGAGTCTTTGGTGGCTCTGTGATCACTCACTTCCTGCTCTCAAACAAGAAGTTCCTGTTGTCAGTCCAATCCTGTGCCTATAAAAGTAGAACTGGCTTTGGGTAGGGGGTGAAAGGGAGGAAAGGAGGGCAATATAGTACCAGTAGAGAAGTTCAGTCACAATAGCAGCTCCTTCATCCTGGTGTTGTCTTTTCAGTTCTCTGGCAGAAGTTATCTAGGGCTATCTAAGGATACAGAGTGTTAATCAAAGGGGAGGTGGGGGGCAGAGAGGGAATTCAGAAGAAGGTGAATGTTATCCTGGATGTGTCTCCCCAGAATAAAACACGTTTGGTTGGGGTGGATCAAAGTTTGGATGACGCCCTGTACCCAGGACCCAATCGTTTTTGCAAAAATCTTAGCATCCTGGTTGAGTAAAGAGATAGGTCTGTAGCTGGAACACAGCAAGGAATCCTTACCAGGTTTGGGCAGGACCATCACCAGGGCACCACTCCAAGAGTCAGGTGTTGACCCAAACTGCTGGGCCTCATTGAAAATCTTAGTGAGAAGAGGAGTCAAGTCAGCCACAAAATATTTATAAAATTCAGCAGTGAACCCATCCAGTCCAGGTGTTTTGCCAGATTTAAGGGATTTAATCGCCGTATTAATCTCTGCTTCTAAAAACCTTACTTCCAACCCCTTTCCCTGCTCCTTGGACAATTTTGGTAAATCAACTTGGTCCAATAAATCTTGAACTTTTTGGGCATGGCCCGGTCCTCTCTCCTCTGCATATAGATCACAGTAATACCTGTGAAACTCACTAACAATTTCCATTGGTTGAGTGAGCAAGGGCCGAGTGGGATCTACTGACCTAATTACTGGAATGTATCTATCAGCCTCTTGCTTACGAAGATGCAGAGCTAAGGGTTTGCCCACTCTCCCTTTCTCCTTCCCCGTAATATTTTTGCCCAGTGTATCTTTGCATGTTTTCAGTCCACCTCAGCATTAATTTGCTGTATTCCTCTCTAGCCTCTTGTAACCTGGGCACAAGGTCTCTTTGTCTGGATCTTGTGTTCAGCTTCCAGTAAAGTCAGCTTTTCAAGAGCTTTTCTAATAGAAGCCTGGTGTTGCTTAGTCTTATACAAAGCATGTGAGATAGTATGGCCCCTAACCACTGCTTTGAGGCCATCCCAAACATATTTTAGGGCTGTCTCGCTTCCCATGTTCTCCTGTAGATAATGCTGAATAATTGCCTTGGTTGAGTCCACGTACACCTTGTCGTGGACCAGTCCAGGATCAAATCTCCAGTGGCTTAACCTTTTTGTGGTTCCCCAGCTGAGGCAGGAAGAAATCATGGCATGATCTGAAAAGGACACAGGATGAATTTCCATATTCCGGAAAGTGTGCACCAACCCTTTTTGAGAATAAAAATGGTCCAGGCAGGAATAGGACCCTGCAGCTGCTGAGTAGAAGGTGAAATCTGACTTTTGGGGATTTTGCTGATGCCAAGGGTCAGCAAGGTCACCCTTTGTGCAGAGAGTTCTCAACAGTCTAGAGCAGGCCTTCTGGCCTCTGGTTTCTGCTGGGTTTTTGTCCAGCCTCAGGTCCTCTACGCAGTTCCAGTCCCCAGCACAGATCACCTGTCTCTCTGGGAGACCAGACATCATGTTAAACAGGGATCTAAATAATTCCCCTGTGGGGGCATAGACCGAAATAATGCGGAGGGGACGACCATCAAAAATGCCAGAGAGCATCACCAATCTTCCAGAGTCTGCTGCAGTCACTTTTTGAACCTGTAGGGGGAGTCCCCGCTGAATCAGAATAGCAGACCCTGCTTTTTTGGCCTGGGGATGTGAATCTGCATGGAGAGCGCCAACTCAGGATCTGCACAGTTTTAAATGTTCTGTCTTAGAAAGCTTTGTTTCCTGAAGGCAAGCCACATCGCAATGCACATTTCTTAATTCATTTAGTATTCTCATCCTCTTGATAGGACTATTACTGCCTTTTACATTAATAGAACAAATTTTAAGACTAGCCATTAAATCTGGAAAACATTGATATATATTAGTAACACCTCTTTAGCCCAGTCCTTGGCTCTCAACAATATATGGGGTCCCAGAGATTCCCTCCAATAAGAATGATTAACATAAAGCAGGGGTGGAGGGAAGGGATAAAAGGAACAATAAACATCGAAACCATTAACCGCATCCCCATGACAGTAAGCTTAGATGGGGACAGTAAGAACAAATATGCTCCAAACCAACTATGAGCGAATAACAAGATCAAACTTGTGCATGACCAAACATAATACTGCTGTGTGTCTCTGTCACACAACTAACTCTGTCCTCCAAAGGGAGCCAGGGAGGAAGAATCGTCCTCCTGGGGAGAGTGCCCCTAATTCTTGGGGCAGAAGGGTGCAAGGTCCTGCTTTCGCAGAAGCCCACACCTCTGTTCTCCCCTAAAATATCCCAGGAGTAAACCAGACTTATAGCTACTCTGGGCACACAAAATCTTTGAATTATAGAACAACTGTAGTGGGTGATCCCTTCCCCGCCAGCTGGCCAAAAGGGATCCCCCCATTCAGATTAGAGGTCCAGCAATTAAATCCCGGCTGGCTCTTAAAAATAAAAGAATCCAACGGTTCACCTATTCAGAGGAGCCTTGCAATGGGAAAAGATAGATACCATAACCCCTTCATCAGCAGCTCTTATATTTGTAACATAGACCTGGGGGTAACAAAACAGCAATTTAAGGAATTCACCTCCTAAAATCATCTTCTAATGACTTAAACATATACAAGCAGTATGTAGGAGCGAGAGGGAACAGAAAAGGTGACAGAGATTTTTAATAGTAATCTCATAATATCAGTGCCTATGACTTCAAAACACTGTAACCCGTTTTGAATCAGGAAAAATTAATCCTCTAAAACCGTTAAAAAATTTAAAATCCAAAGCTGTATTTATGGATTGAACCCCAATCTATAAATCGTTAGTTGTCCCACCACCCTCGCCCCCATACTAGTAGCAGTCTTTCTCTTATTAGTCCAGAGTGACAGGTCAAGCTCTCTATTCTTCAAAACAGTGTCTCAACACCTAAACAGAGGCAATGATGTAGAATAAACGTGAACTGAGTATTAATGAAAAGAGAAAAAAAAAAAACACCCCAAAGCAGTCATAGCAGAGTAACTTGCGTGTGGGTAAACCATCTGTGAAACTGCTTGCCATTGTAATGTCCTCATTTCCCATGTGTCGAGTAGTACACTTGCCAAATGAGGAGAAATGTCTGCGTCATCAACGGGGGAAGACTCAAAACAAGGGGGGACCCAGTCTGGAGTAGCCGAAACTGGAAATTCCGGTGATAAACTAAACCTCAAGATGATGAGTTCCTAGTCATTGCCCAGAACATTACAACCGAAAGGTAGATATTTAAGTCTCCAGCAATCAGGAATCTCCATGATACCCAGCCATAGTTAGGAGATAATGAAAATGCAACTGGAAGAAAAGGAGTATCACTTCAGGTTTGGCCACTTTTATTCAACCATCTGGCCATGTCTGCGTGGAAAGGGAGGAGGAAGTCTACCCTTGCTCTACTTGCTCTTCTCCCGCCCGGAGCCACTGACCACAGGAGCTCTTCTATTTCCTGTTTGGCCCTATCTTCCTTTAGGTCAGGAAGGTCAATGCCAAGAGATTCTAAGAATGAAACAGCAGCCAGCAGAGAATCGAAGCTCTTGATACCATCTTTTCCCTCCACCCAGTGCCTCGCGGGATATCTCAGTTGGGCCTTCATGCTTTTTTCTCTTAATTGCTTCACCACATATAAGACTTTTTTCCTTTTAGCTATCACTATGGGAGGGAAATCTTGGTCCATGTAAACTCTAGGATTAGATCTCGCTTCTTCCATGCTAGTCTGAGTATTTTCTCCTTAACAGGGAATTTTAAGAATTTTATAAGTATGGATTGGAGGAGGAGCGCTCCTTGCTTAGACTTGAGAGCCACTGCTGTGTCGGCTCTCTCAATCTCCATTACAAAGTCATCCTCCAACTTGAGTTCCTTCCTTAACCAGCATTCTAGAAATTGGGCAGAATCATCTTGCTCAACGCCCTCTGGAATTCCTGCGGCCCTGGCCTCTGCATCCTCAGCTCTCATGGTAAGGTCCCATTCTTTCCAATGCAGAAAATGCCAGTGATCTGCCAGAGGACATGTGCTCACTTTGTATGGACTCTAGCTGTGTCTCGACTGAAGTCATGTGCGTTTCCAGTATGCAAACGTCTTTTTGAATATTTGAGACTTTGCCATCGATTTCCTTTAGTAGCCTGATAATTTTATTGCTCTCCCCTCTGGAAACTACAGAGCCCGATTCTGACCCGGACTCATCATCACTTGACCCTATAGTCATAGAAGATCAAGAGGGTGCAGAACTAAGGTCCAAGGCCCGCCAAACAAGATCACCCACTGGTCATGACTGAGAGCCTCCCAGCACTGATCTTTTGGTACGCCCCATGTTGTAGTAGCTTCCCAACTCTAGTGAACTGCTTTTGTGGTTTAAATTAAATGAGCTAGACTACGGATTGAATTAGATTGTGTGCCCAGCGAACGGAGCACCAGTTCAGGCATCCTTTCAAGGCACTGACGTCACCAGAAGTCCAGAAATTTTTTGATAATGACTTCTAAACCTTGAAAAAAGCTGTCTTGCAACAGAATAGGAATATTCTGAAATAAGAACAAGAATGTTGGTAATACATTCCTCTTTCGCGTATTTGCTCTCACAATTAGTGTAAATGGAGAAGGGACTGCCAATGTACAAGATCATTCTTTACTTTGGTTAGTAATGGTTCAAAGTTTAAGGCAAACAAATCTTTCATCTCATGGTCTATCATGATCCCTCAATATTTAATTTTGGATACTTTTTGAACTTGGCAGCATGGGGGGGGTAATGGATTTGAATGATGGATAGTTTCCATAATCTCGGATTTATACCAATTAACTTGGTACCCTGATATTGAACCATATTGAGTCAGAATCTTGTGGAGGCTGACATAGTTATTGTTCATTTTTGTAGTAAATATCTTGGCGCCATCGGCATATAAACTGATCCGATGTTCCATCCCACCAGTATTGATGCCATGAAAGTCCTTGCTTTGTTGTATAGCAATTTCCAGTGGTTCAATTGCAATGGCGAAGATAAGGGGGGATAATGGGCACCCCTGCCTGGTGCCACGTTGCAGTTGAATTTGTGATGACATATTCTGGTTCATTTTGACCCTTGCCACCAGACTGGAACAGAGGATACCTACCCACCAACTAAAGCATGGGACAACCCCACATTTGTAAATAACTAATTTAAAGAGGCAGTCCAGTCAAAAGTACTACATTGCAGAATTAGAATCAGCCTACCCCAATAAATCTCTTACCAAAAATTAGGTTTCTACGTTACTTCATTTTAAAGTGATGAGCTATTTTGTAACCCTGATTTCACTCCCTGTTCAAAAAAGCCAGTTTCAGTGAAAAGCCACTGATGATGTCACAACCAGAACTCACAGACTAGTCCTCCCTATTAGCAACCTTATAGGACCTATTTCTTCAAAGTTATTGAAACTGTAGTTGTAGTATTTATTTAAGAAAAAAAAACTGCCACAGGGTTGCCTGCAATGATTGTGTTTCCAGAATGTTCAGATGCATGGTACTGTACTTTAGAACACATCAGGAGGTGGTTTTGGAATGCAGCACTGAACAAAGGTATAGACTGTCAAAGTGGTGCACAATTTTAGAATGTTGGGGGGGCATGTAATCTCGGCATGTTGCAGGGATGTGACATCTCGCTGTGTGGTGGGACACTCAATCTCAGAATGCGACAGGGATACACATTGAAGAATTTAGTGGGGACTGGCAATTCTGGAATATAATAAGGATGTACACTGTTGGAATAAGGCAGGACATGCCATTTTATTTTGAAACTGCTTTGTCCTTGCCACATTCCGGAATTGTATGCTTCCACCACATTTTAAAATTTTGCATCAGATACCCACCACAATCAAACATTGTGTGTCCTGGCCATATTCCAAAATAGTGCATCCTCACCACATTCCAAAATTGCACATCCACACCATGTTCCAAAGTTGTGTTTCAGTGCCACGTTCTGAAACTGTCACCATCACATTCTAAAATTGTCATTGCCATATTCTGAAACTGTGTATCACCCCCACATTCCAAAATTGTGCATCACCATCACATTCCAAAATTCTACGTCACTGCCAAATTCTGAAACTGTGCGTCACCGCCGCATTCCAAAACTGTGTGTTATCACCATATTCCAAAACAGTGCATCACCGCCGCATTCTGAAATCATGCTGCACCACTGTATTGCAAAGTCATGTGGCACCGTCATGTTCCAACACATTCTGGCACTGCCACATTCCGAAGTCATGCGGCACCACCACATTCCAGCAACCACCACATTCCAAAGTCATGCGGCATCGCCACATTCTGAAATCATGCGGCACCGCCACATTCTGAAGTCGTGCAGCACCACCACATTCTGAAGTCGTGCAGCATCGCCACATTCCGAAGTCATGTGGCACTGCCACATTCCAAAGTCATGCGGCACCACCACATTCTGAAGTTGTGTGGCGCTAACGCATTCTGAAGTCGCATGGCACCGCCACATTCTGAAACTGCAAGAGTGTTAGTCAGCGCCACCGCCGCATTCTGAAACTGCATGAGTGTTCATCAGCGCCACATTCTGAAACTAAGCGACAGTGCCACATTCCAAAATTGTGTGTCAGTGCCACATTCCAAAATTGTACCTGCCTCCCACATTCCGAAATTGTACCTGCCTCCCACATTCTGAAATTGTACCTGCCTGCCACATTCTGAAATTGTGTGTAAACTTCCATGCTCCAGTATTGCCTGTCATTGTCACATTCTGAAAATGCGCATTCCCACCATATTCCAAAACTGCACATCCCCACCACATTCTGAAGATGTGTCACTGCCACATTCAAAAATTGCATGCTCAAGTTACATTTTAAAATTATGCATCCCTTCTTCATTCTGAAATTCCATGTGGCTACCAGATTCTGAAACTGTGTCACTGCCACTTTCTGAGATTCCGTGTCCACACTGCATCCTGAAATTGAATGTTGCTACCACAATCTGAAATCAAACATACCAACCACATTTTGAAATTTTGCATCACTACACCACATGCCAAATTAATCCATCCAAGACACATTACGAAATTACAAATCCCTACCACCTTCCACAGCTATGTGTCTCCCTCACTTCAAAACTGTAACTCTGCCACATTCTAAAACTATATGACACCGTCACATTAAGAATGATAGCATCACTGCCACTTTCCAAAACTGTGTGTCCCACCTACTTTCTGAGATTGCGTCGTAGCTGCATTCCACAATTGCAGTCTGGTGACATTTCAAAATCTCATCCCTGCACTATTATAAAAATTGCACATATTTTTATCATTCTAAAGCCATGTTTGCCGCTGTATTCCAACCCCCCACCCACCCGTCACATTCCTAAGTACTGTACCTTGCATCTGCACATTATGGCAATACATGCCCTGACTTACCCATTGTTAGCATTCCTTTTCCAGATGTTTAATACCACTGCAGTTTTATGTAATATGGGAGAAATAAGTCTTGTAAGCTAGTTTGCAAGAAGGACTAGGCTGTGAGTTCTGGTTGTGATATCATCAGTAGCTCTTTACTGAAACTGGCTTTTTTTGAGCAGGTAGTACATTTAGGGTTACAAAATTACTTGTAACTTTTAAACAAAGTAATTTAGAGATCTCATTTTTGGCATGCAGCTGACTGGGGATATGCTGATCCAAATTCTGAATGTACTGATGCTAGTAATTTTGGCCAGACTCCCTCTTTAATATAATTCCATTAAATTCTATAGAATGCTTTTTCCGCATCCAACATAAGCAGGGATAGATCTTTATTTTTATATTTATCTAGAATATTTAAGGTTCTTCTTATATTAGTCTTTAGTGTTCGGTCCTTTATAAACCCATTCTGATCCGGGTGTATAATATCAGGTACCACTCTCTCTAATCTGGCGGCAAGGATCTTTGCCAAAATGTTAGTGTCTGAGTTTATTAATGAGATGGGTCTATAAGACCCGGAAAGCAAAGGATCCTTATCCTTTTTTTTAAAAACAGTAACATTTTGGCCTCTGTGAATGATGATGAAAGAGTGCCTGTCTCAGACATAAATAGAGAATTAAAATGTTGTGATAGTGTGAGAATATGTAATTTATAAAAATCTATTGGAAGGCCACTGGGACCAGAAGCTTTACCTGACGATAGTTTTCCTTTAGCTTGTCTAATCTCTCCCAATATTAGTGGTGCTTCTAAAGCTTCATTTTGGGCTTGTGAGACCTTAGGGCAAGAAATGTTAGACAAAAATTGTGCAACATTCACCCTTGATTCCATTTGTTCTGATCTGTATAGTTGTTGGTAATATTGATAAAATACTTCATTAATCGAAGAAGGAGACACTGTAATGTGGCCTGTTGTATCTTGTATGCTCGTTATATTAGTCTGTTCATGCTGTACTTTCAATTGCCATGGCAGTATTTTATCCTGTTTTTCTCCCATGGTGTAGTATCTACTTCTAGTATACATTATTTTACCCTCCGCTACCTCTGCTACTAATTTGTTATATTCATTCCTGAGTAATAGTAGTTCTTGTAATACTAATGAGTAATTCATGCTAATATAACGACGTTCTTTATTTGAGATTAACTGCTCTAGTTCAGTAATTTGCTTTTGTCATATTTTATTCCTTTTGATGGTGAATGAGGTGGTGGCACCTCTAATAAAAGCTTTAAAAGCTTCACACGAAGATGTAATCATTATGTCGGTTGAATTACACCAAAAATAGGTGTCAATTTTGTTTTTTAAATGTTTTCAAAATGCACGATCTTTAACTAGAATAGGGTCAAACTTAAATTATTTCATTTTAGGGGTATCCTCATATCAGATATCAGGTGTTATGGGGGAATGATCTGATACATGGATACTCTTGTAATCAGCTTCTTTTGTTTGCAACATGATGGAGTGTGAAATTAAAAAAAAATCTATTCTAGAATAGTTCTGATACACAGGGGGGGGAAAAGAATATTTTCTGTTTTGCAGATATCGATGTCTCCAAGGATCTATAAGGTCCATATCCTGCATATGCGGCAATACTTTCTTAGCAGCAGTGGTAGTTTTATCAGATCGGATAGTAGATTTATCTAAATCAGGGTTAAGAGTAACATTGAAGTCCCCAGCTATAATAAACGGAGATGCAAATGTGGTCATTTCCAGAAACAACTCATCGAAAAACAATGGAGAATTTTCAGTCAGACCATATACATTTACGAGTGTATACCTATTACCCTGTATAGAATTTCACACAATATGTATCTGCTTGAGGCATCCAGGATTGATTTACCAAGGGAAATGTCTGAATTATTTTAAACAGGATAGCCACCCCTCTAGAATTGTGTTTATTTTCTTTATCAATATATTTTTATTAATTTTAAATTATACATACAGTTACAAGTGTAACACCCTATCTTCACATAGGTATCTACGAGTTCGGGGAAGGATGAGGTTACCTGGCACAAGAGACCTAGGTTTGGCTACTCTCCACAGGGGCACCCAATTAAATCCAACTACAGGAAGCAATAACTGTAATGTCCAGAACCAGAATTGGGATTTTTCAGTGTGGCTTTATTTATTAACTCACTGAGTAAGCAATAATACCTGACAGGGTGGGCAGTATTTTACTATACCGGACTGCCCAGGGGCGTAATGAGGCCCGACGCTGCAGGTGGAGGGCCTTATAGCCCCTGGAAGGTCCGGTATAGTACAATACCGCCCACCCTGGAGGGTATTATTGCACTTAGAAAATGGGCACTGTAAAACAAAATGTTTAATAAAAAAAAGTTAATTAAAGATGACAGTAAAATAAGTTTTGTCATAAAATAGTTCCTCCGCCTGCATTTGAATGCTGTTTTTTTTGGGGGGCTAAAGACTGTTGTGCTAATGCAGCCTCTGTAGTAATAGTTGTCATAGTTACCCCCCCCCAACACACATGGCTTCTGGGAGCAGCAGGAGTGAGTTAGTGTAGATTATTATCTTATTTATTTTATATTTGACATGACACAACATACACTAAGGTGGGAGAAGAAGGTGCTCAGCAAAATTAGCTGAGTGAACCAGCTAAATAGAGTGACAAGGCTATCTATATTAGCGCTACTGTGTGTGCCTGATTGCCAGTCACAGTAAATAATGAAAATCGGCAATATCCTTACTGGTTACTTTTCCTTACCATGAGTAGCAGCAGGATCAGGTGGTCAGTGAAACAGCATGTGTCAACTTAAAATCTAAAAGCCAAACTGCTGCTTTTTTCCCCTCGCGAACTGTAGGTTCCTTGCTTTGGGACACGAGCGGCTGATGATTTGGGAAACAGCCTGTCAGTTTAAGAGCTGGCTGTCAAACTTATACCTTTTCCACTCACAAACAGTGGTTTCTGGGTTTGAGCAGTAACGTAGCATGTGAGTGGTAGTATGGAGATGTTTAGGAAGGATGGAAGGTTGCGACCTGAAAATGGAAAATGCTCTCGCTAACTGACAGCTAAAGGAAAAGTAAGCATGTACAGAAAGAAGATTTCTGTATCTCATATTGGCTTTACTGAGCAGTTCATAGCAGGGGATGGTCAGTAGGGCTAGTATTTTTATTTTTTAGTGATCGGGAGAATCGGGTTGAGGAATGGTGGTGGCACTTTCCTAACTTCGCCTCCCCTGAGATGAGGACGTGTTACCAGCTTACAACAGCTACTAGATTGGCCAGACTTTGATGGAGCGGGGACGCTAGTACTGTCTCTGTGGCATGACAACACTGTTGTGGATCAACAAGGTTTTATTGTGTGTAAAGAATGTGTTTGTAAGAATGTGTTTTGCTTGCGATTTTGATGATTTCACTACACAGTGTGTGTGTGTGTGTGTGTGTGTGTGTGTGTGTGTGTGTGTGGAGGGGTAACCGTTTGTCAATTTCGGTTACTGAGACAAATAAAAATGGCTGGTCTCAAGTTTGAAATTAATGTGTGGCCCTTGATCTCAGTAATGAGGCTGTTTGGGACTGGTACTTTTATTACCCGGTCTCTGTTGTATGATAGATGCCCACCTTGCCAGACCTATCAGCCAATCAGAGCCCAGAGATTTCTAAGCCCATTTTCTAAACATAAATAAAGCACTGCATGGTCCCCCAAAGGGCTACGTTACTGTAATGCAGATTAGAGGTTAAACACAGCGGTCCATTTGAGGAATGAACACATTACTACAGATGTCTGGCTTTGGACCCACCAGGCACTCAGCCCGGACTTTGCATGCGCATTGGATACATAGCCCGACTGGCCCGGCTCCCCTGCTGGCCACTCGACTGACGGTCCACTTGGTGAATGAACCCAAACTTTACTTGGAAAGACATCCCATCAAACAAGGAGACTCCCAAACTGTGGCTCCCCACACCACTTGAAGTCTGCGACTCCTAGAGAGATTTTGTTTTCATACTTCCAATCGAAACTCCCATCAAACAAGGAGACTCCCATCCAACAAGGAGTAATTTTCCCATCCTGTGGCTCCCCACACCACTTAGAGTCTGTGACTCCTAGAGAAATTTTTCAAGTTACGACCCACGTCTGGGTATCCACACCATCACTGGCCAAGTGCATGAGGCAAGTAGCAAAAACACAGAAGAAATCCGTAGAGGTGGACCTGGTTACTAAAGATGGGGGGTTTTCCCACCTCCAGCTCCCACAGCCCATACCCGGCCATTTCTCTGGACACACAGAAAACTTTAGACTTTAAAATGTAGCTTGAACGGTGGATGACCTGAAGCACCCCCTCTACAGCAAACTTTAAATCCATTTAAAACTTTAAACAGTTGACTGCTCTGTTTGTCCTAGTTAACATAGTCCTCCCAAATAGCAGTCCACATTTATTTCCCAACTGAAGAAAAGAAGTTGTTTGCCCCTTCCAATGGAGCCAAACACTCACCCATTCGTTGCAGGTGCCCCACAGGCGAAGTACTGTAACCTTTGCTGTTATACATGAACAAACTGAAATTAAAATCAGGCAGCTTCCTTCCCAGGGTGGGAGAAGGGGATTGCCCCTGGAATCCACAGAGAACTTTCTTCCTCCCCGAGGGAGGGGGGCACTGAGACCGGGGGAGCGGTCTCCACCACTTTAAAAAGGTAAAATACAGGAACACTTCCTTTTTTCTGAGTGAGAAATCACACTGCACACTAATGCTTCCTTCTTGCTTAAGGACAAACGGAAGACTCCCTTTGAATTTCCCAAAGTTCTAAACTTCACTCTCTGAGCTGAAGATTCCAAATGTGGCTCATGCAGCTGCGACAGTTCTATTATGATGTCATCTCTCAAGTCTCAGCTGTGACTGAGGACAGAGTGAGACAGTGTGAAACCCATTTAACTGGAGTTTCACAAGCTGCCTTCCCTGCCTACCACTGAGTCTTACTGGGATTCTAGTAACCCCGGGTAACAAAGGGGTTACACTCACCCTTGACCAGGAAAATGACTGTCCCCAGTCATTATGCACCCGGCCTTAGGCCATCCCACCCTATGTGCTACCTGCGGAGGGGGGTGATCAGGCCCCCTCCTACCATGTGCGAGCACAGGTAGGCAACACTAAGGGCCTAGAGGCCTATAGCTGACATATCAGCCTCTACTCTATCCACTTACTATGGACACCTAGTGGCTCTGGTAGAACCATCCAGAGCATAGCCCTGATAGATCAGCACTGCGGCCCCTACTGCAGGTCAGGGCCACAGCCTGTCCATCCCCCCTAACCCTCTAGGGAAAACCTATCTGCCTCTAACATAACATCCCAAACAAAAACAAAACCCAGGGACCTCCCCGACCTTGGGCAGCCTGCAACTACAACCATTAGCAATAATAACACAGTACATTTAAATTCTACACATAAGCACTGACGAGGAACTCCAATGAGCCCCTCCTCCTCTTCTTGTCTTCTCTTCTGTCTTCCAGGAACACCTGTAAGAAAAGAAAAAAAAAACAATCCTAATCTGCATGTACAGTCTATCTAAACAACAACGACAACATCAACAACAACAACAACCCTTACCATACAGAAAAAGCACTGAACAATCCCAAAAAGGAAAAAGATTTTTTTTTTTTTAGAAAAAGGTAGAAAACAGTATTTACATTAAAGTACAATGACATTGGTAGCAATACACCTTTGGGGGGGATGGAATGCCCTAAATGTCCCACTAGTGACTACAAGGCCCAAAGGCCAGTCCATTAAAGAGTCTACCCTGGGCCGGAGCCCCGTGAAGCATAGTTCTTTAAGGCAATAATCCCGAAGGGGAGAGTCTTTTCGGACAGTTCACACACTGTTTGAAGTCTGTAGTGTAGGGTGTGTATTGCAGTGTCATAAAGATAGAATAAAAAGGGTTTTGCGGACTTACCAGCCTCTTGAAGTATTCGGAATTCACAAACCTGGTCCCTTCTGAAGATTCTCCCTGGCAGCATTTCTTCTGATACAGCTGGGCAGACATCTTCCGGGAACCCACAGGAGTGCACATCTGGAAACAGCTGGGCTGATGTCATAACTGGAGAAGGAACCTTAGAACAGGAACAAAAAGAGAAAACAGCTGGTCCGGCATCATCTGATTACCAGGCGATGAACAGGAAAATAGCTGGGCTGGTGTCCTCTCTGGATCTGAAGTCAACTGGTGGTACCAGTAGATGGTTGCTGAATAGGGCAGTACACTGTGGACTGAAGAATATGGGGCACCTGATTCCTTGTTTATTCATATTGGCAGTTCAATAAGGGCACTTCACAGTCTAGATGTGGCAATATTGACTACCACTGCTCGGCTCTCCATTTTGTAGGCACGGGCTTAATTACTGGGAGGTCCTTGCACTGAGGCCAATAGTAGAGGGGGTCAGGGGCTTGAATTATTACTCCGTCTGGACGCACATAATTCACACAGTGGGAGACTTCGCGTCCCTCTCCATCCACTATTCTCACTCTGTCCATAAACAGTGTCCTGCCTCTCTTCCACTGTGTATACTTTTCATGGAACAGTCTATTCTTTACATGCTGGTTAGCCCAGGAAGCACATGTTTCATTGCTTCATCCCAGATCCAGGATTTCCTGCAGTTCTCAATCTCCTCCCAGACTCTCCGAGGAAAGGTAGGAAAGGTCATACCAAAGATTTCATTGGCCTTTCTATGAACCAGTCTCTCCTCTTTACTTGCTTTGGTCAATCTGAGACCGCTGGCCTAGCTTGGGGGTGGCCAGTCCTGGTTCTGCCAGCTTCGTATCCTCAATGAAATTAAAAACGGATCCCTGACTTCTTCCATTTCTGGTGAAGCCAGGGCAGTGGCATCACCACCTTCTTGAACACATTCCTCCGAGGCAAGATCTTGAGGCTGTGTACCCGTTCCTTTCTCACAAGGCCACATAGGTTCCCCCTCATCTTCCTCTTCACTGAGGATCTGAGCCCAGGAGTGAGCAGTAGTTCTCACCCCGAGACTATCCATTCATCACTGGGAGGCGAAGTCGACACCTCCCATTCAAAGGCCTCCGCATCTCATCTTCACCTTGAGACTTAGGCTAGGCCCCCCACCAGGGGACTATTGGTGCTTTATCTGAACTTGCCTTCTGAGATCCAGCATCCAATGCTTCAATTTCAGATTCAGTCTCTAATTCTGCACTCTCTAACTTGCGCCACACTCCCCGAGGACCTTCCTCCACAGGCTCCGCCTGATGCTGTTGCTGCCAACTGCAGATTCTTGAAGTTGTGTCCATGTGGGAGCCAAACGAATTTGAGGCACTTTATACAAGCCATATTTTTGAAGGCATCCAGCACAGTGAGGAATCATGAAGACATCCCTTCTAGCACTCAAGCACATCTGGCATACACGCACTGGATAATTAGGAATTGCCACATCAGGAGGGAGTTGCCCTCTATAGCACCACTTTCCAATATCTCTCAATCTATTTATTGCTGCTGTTACTGCAACCCAGGCATGATCTGGGTAACAAGCTGGTCCTGAGGCCATAACTGCAGAAAAACAAACAAAAGTTCACTGTAACTGAAAGTCCCACTTTAAAGGAACACACTCTGTAGCTTTAAAATGGCTCCTCTGCTGCTGTGTTTACTTTACTACCCCACCCTGTAATGGCGGCGGCAGCACTCCTGTGCATCAACATTCAGACTCTGGGTCAAGCCACTGCGCACCCGATTTACATCAACTACTAATAACATTTTACTTCAAACTGCACAACTTGCTCTGTTCCGGTTGTTCACACATTTACAGGATTTTCCTTGGACTTTTCACTTGCTGGCAACATTCATTTAATTACAGTCCCTTTTAAAACTTCAGGTTTCAGCAAAGGATTGCCTGCTTTTACTAGTGTTGCACTTATTTTACAACCCACAGTCTCTCTCTGGCTGCAAACTTTAAACTGAGGCTACTTTCATTGCTATGCACACATGTAATGGCTTTACAGACTTGCACTTGCTAGCAGGACATCACACAATCGCTACTTGCAAAGCGACTACACAGCTGCACACACATTTTATATGGCATTCTCTGAAAATCACATATTTGAGCAGTTTTAAATCGTTTACTCACTGTTATTGTAGCAGATTGCTGCGATGGGGTAAAACGGCCTGCAGCCAGATTTTGAAGGACTCAGATTGCAAACGGGTGGGCAGTCTCCGCGATCGTAGTATTAACCACACAATTCACTGATCCCATGATTGATAAGCGGGTTGAGCCCGATTTTTAACTGGAAAGTCACTTTTTTACTGTTTACAGCACTTTGAACACTTCGCAAACGCTCCTCTACTGCCAGTACACGCACTACTCTCTGTCTCCTTCTCGAATGTTGAAGCAGACTCTGAAGAGCTGGCTGAGGGGCGGGACTAATGGCAAACTGACCAACCACACGACGCCATGCAAATGAGCCTCTTCTTCCTCACGAGGGCTCCTCTCCTCACGGCGATCGTCGAGCAGGCAAATTTAAACTGAAAAGATGCACTTTTTTTTTTTCAACTGACTCCACACGGCGGGAGCCCATTTCAACCATGTAACATTGCCATTAACTCTGCAGTCTCTAGTATTGCACAGAAAGCATTTCCAACATCCAGGGCATAATTTCTCTGTTGCTACCCCTAGTTTTCCACACTTTCCTTCACATAACTTTATTTTAAAACTGACAAATGCTGTAAACTATGTTGATGCAGGACAAGGACACACACTTTGGCTTTACAGCTCCTTGGTAAACAGTTGGCATTTTTTAAACAGCAGCACAAGATTCACAGCACACAGCACACACTAGGGAAATTGATTCAACTTTTTTGGGCTACCGACTGCCAGATAGCCAAAACGCTAGCCTACTTGCCCAAGCACCTTCCTTCCCAAACAAATCCAAAGCGGTGCCTCCATTTTTGTAGGCTCCTTATCTTCACATAGGTATCTACGGGTTCAGGGAAGGATGAGGTTACCTGGCACAAGAGACCTAGGTTTGGCTACTCTGCACAGGGGCACCTAAGTAAATCCAACTACAGGAAGCAATAGCTGTAATGTACAGAACCAGAATTGGGATTTTTCAGTGTGGCTTTATTTATTAACTCACTGAACATAAACAAAGCACTGCATGGTCCCCCAAAGGGCTACGTTACTGTAATGCAGATTAGAGGTTAAACACAGCGGTCCATTTGAGGAATGAACACATTACTACAGATGTCTGGCTTTGGATCCACCAGGCACTCAGCCTGGACTTTGCATGCGCATTGGATACATAGCCCGACTGGCCCAGCTCCCCTGCTGGCCACTCGACTGACGGTCCACTTGGCGAATGAACCCAAATTTTACTTGGAAAGACATCCCATCAAACAAGGAGACTCCCAAACTGTGGCTCCCCACACCACTTGAAGTCTGCGACTCCTAGAGAGATTTTGTTTTCGTACTTCCAATCGAAACTCCCATCAAACAAGGAGACTCCCATCCAACAAGGAGTAATTTTCCCATCCTGTGGCTCCCCACACCACTTAGAGTCTGTGACTTCTAGAGAGATTTTCAAGTTGCGACCCACATCTGGGTACCCACCCCATCACTGGCCAAGTGCATGAGGCAAGTAGCAAAAACACAGAAGAAATCCGTAGAGGTGGACCTAGTTACTAAAGATGGGGGGTTTTCCCACCTCCAGCTCCCACAGCCCATACCCGGCCATTTCTCTGGACACAAAGAAAACTTTAGACTTTAAAATGTAGATTGAACGGTGGATGACCTGAAGCACCCCCTCTACAGCGAACTTTAAATCCATTTAAAACTTTAAACAGTTGACTGCTCTATTTGTTTGTCCTAGTTGACATAGTCCTCCCAAATAGCAGTCCACATTTTTTTTCCAACTGAAGAAAAGAAGCTGTTTGCCCCTTCCAATGGAGCCAAACACTCACCCATTCGTTGCAGGTGCCCCACAGGCGAAGTACTGTAACCTTTGCTGTTATACATGAACAGACTGAAATTAAAATCAGGCAGCTTCCTTCCCAGGGTGGGAGAAGGGGATTGCCCCTGGAACCCACAGAGAACGTTCTCCCCCCCCCCGAGGGAGGGGGGCACTGAGACCGGGGAGCGGTCTCCACCACTTTAAAAAGGTAAAATACAGGAACACTTCCTTTTTTCTGAGTGAGAAATCACACTGCACACTAATGCTTCCTTCTTGCTTAAGGACAAACGGAAGACTCCCTTTGAATTTCCCAAAGTTCTAAACTTCACTCTCTGAGCTGAAGATTCCAAATGTGGCTCATGCAGCTGCGACAGTTCTATTATGATATCGTCTCTCAAGTCTCAGCTGTGACTGAGGACAGAGTGAGACAGTGTGAAACCCATTTAACTGGAGTTTCACAAGCTGCCTTCCCTGCCTACCACTAGGTCTTACTGGGATTCTAGTAACAAAGGGGTTACACAAGTAAATATGATATAATAAAATAAACATACATATGACAGACATATGAGGAAAAGAAAAAAAAATAGCAAAATACCATCCGTATTACGGGCGATGTAGAGCCCTAGATTATTAATCCTTTTATATAAAAATGAATGAATATTATTATTCCTATATTGCTAAGTATCACTTAATGGTGCTATAAACCTAACTTATGTTATCCATAAAAGTAGTAAAAAAAAAAAATTGCTACAATGCAAATAATCACCAAGGTTTAACACTAAGCCCATATCCCATGACCCTGCACCCATTAGTGCCCAATCATGTAGGCTATCAAAACTAACATTCTTTGTCATATGGATCCCCTTGTAATCAATAGCCATTTGAAAAGTTTTACTTAGAGTAATTGATGGGGACCCTTGTGGGTTAAGAGTAGCCCACAAAACATTAATGCATAGCCAAAAAAAGGCAAATGAAGTCCACCCTGCCCACCCCCCACACTCTTGCACCAATCAAGACAGATTAAGGTCAATTGAAGCCCATCCGCCCCTACCTCCCACAGATGCCCCCTATTCCCATCTTAAAGACCTAACCTATAATATCTGAATCTCAAGCATCTCAGCTCAGCAAATTATCTACAGAGCGGGAAATGATAAAATTCAGTTTTGCCTGGAATTGTCGTTACTTATAAGCCAATCACAGCTCAGCGGTTTCAGCAGGGCAAAGCGGAAAAATGAGCCAGTTATGAGGAAATAGCAAAGGCAGAAAAGAAATGAGACAAAAAAAAAAACTTTTTTCCCCTCTCCTTTCCCCTCCACTTCCCTGATTTTTCTCCTACTGCAGTTACTTTAGCTCTTTACCACTTCCTCTTTGTTGGTTTTCAGCTCTAGACATGCACATAAAGGGTGTGCAGTAGCTTGAAAAACCTGCAGTCATTGATTAACTTTGTCACGTACTAACAATTTGAATTGCCAACCACACATCAAAATGTTGCCTTTACAATGGATTTTAGGCAGTGGGTAGTGTAAAAATTGTGCTGCCCTTTAGATACCCATATAGACCTAGAAGAGAATGCAAATCAGCAAAATAATAATCACATGAGGCACAGATATATATGCAGTAAAATCACAGCTTGTATGCATTTTTAACCCATCACATAATACTACAGTAAGAATGAGTAGTAGTAGCGAAGAATAAGTGTAGCCTGGGCAAGAATATAAACCTCAGGACAGCTGCTTGCTCATATCCTTATAGTAGCCCCCTTTCCTGCTGCTCCACTTATCTGCCCCATTTATATTTATTTATTTTTTATTTCGGAAGAATCAGATATGCCTTTGAGTCATAGACTCCTTTACAAAGGTTCTACATCACATATAACAAGTCAGATACACAAATACAGTTAGTACAGTTACAGATACAAATACAGTGTTTATGACAAAGTAATGTTAAGTTACAACTGGGATGCTAGGCTAGTATTAAGGATCTTAGCGCAGTTTGAGATAATTAAAGGAGACCGGAGACTTAACATCCCTGAGTAAGTGGAACGGAGAGGAGTATGCAGAGGCAAGCCAGAGGCCATTGTCAGTAATAGAGGGACAGGGGCACTAGTTCATATGCAGTTACAGTCACTTGAGGAGCGAAGATGGGCCCTGAGGTGCATTTGAAGTGACCAATTCTTTGATCTAGACGCAAGGAGGATGGTAGGTTATTCATCCACAAGGGTGCCCTGTAGCAAAAGGATCTTTGAAATTGAGTAGTGCGACAGGGAGGGATGGAGAAACAAAGGGTATCAGAGCTATGGGTAAGTTTATCTTTAGAGTACAAGGTGATTAAGGAGGTGAGGGATGCGGGGGAGAGGCCAAGGGTAATTTTTTTAGCTAAGACACAAGTATGGAATTTGATTCTGTTATCAAGGTTAAGCCAATTTGTGTCCTTATATAGCACACAGGTATGGATGAGTCTGTCACACCCTAATATCAGACGACAGGCCTTGTTTAGTACAAGTTTAAGACTATCAAGGGCTGAGGGGCTTGCCCTTCCAAAAGTCAGAAGGCCATAGTCAAGTAGGGAGAGAACCGAGGAGGAGATAGCAAGTTTAAGGGCCTCCGGGGTAAGGCAGTGTTTATAGCGATGCAAGAGCCCGAGTCTGATGTTTAGGGCCTTGGATAATTGATGTATATGCTCATGATAGGTGAGGCCAGTATCCAAAGTGATGCCCAGGTATTTAAAGGTGTGCACAAATTCTTAGGGGGTCAAGGATGATGATAGTATTTGGGTAAAAAGCCCTTTCCTGGAGTTTTGCGGATGTGCGAAGAGCATACCTTTAGTTTTTTTATAGTTAATAATAAGACGTTGTGAGGCAAACCAGCTTTCAACAGCGTTGAAGGAGGACTGGAGGGAGCGGTGGAGTTGAGAGGGGTCTGGGCTGGAAGAGAAGATGACCGCATCATCTGCATAGAGTAATATGTTGGAGGTGCAGGATGAGGGGAGGGAGTTATAGGTCAGTAAATTAGAGGGGTACAGAGGAAATATTAAGTTCCAACAGAAGATTGAGCCAAGGGATCCGCCGTGGTATGTTCTACATTCTGTATGAGAGTTCGCGGATCCAAATGTTATTCTTGCTGAAGAGTTAAACATTCAATATTTTCTGGCTGTGGAGTGTGCTGAATAGTCACATCAGAAATAAACTTTAAAAGAAAAATGTCTGCTTGCCTGGGGTCAGAAAAACATGGGTTTTGCCATGCAGAAAAAAATTTTATTTTAGCAGGGGAAGCAATAAAAATCTTATATCTCATTGTTTGAGTAATATTTTCCCTTCATCGAACACTTTCCTTGATTGTGTTGTCTCATAACTAAAGTCAGGATATGCAGAAAAATTAAATTGTTCCATAGTTAGCCCCCGGCTGATTTGAGCTGATTTAAGTATGCATTCACAATCAGTAAATTGGTGGAGTTTGACAAGCATCGGTTGGGGATTCCGACGCAGCTGTGAATCGATATGAAATGTTCTGGTGTGCCCCTCCCCCCTCAGCAGACCAGGACCTGAGCCAAAGCAGAAAGAGTACTTACAGGAACAGAGGAACTCAGCTTCCTGGTCTCCACACACACAAGTAAACACACTCCAAGCTGTGTTGTAAGATAACTTTTCATTAACGTAAAAACACACAGCAGCAGTCAGGTAATTCACATACCCCTCCCTCAATGACCAAACATTTTCACGCCAACACAAGTGCTTTCTCAAGGTGGCCCTACATTCCATGTCATCTATTTTTGCCCAGAGAAGTGAGATGTCATCTTTTAAATGTTGAATAATGACATTCCTGTCATCTTCCTGCCTGTCCAGATGCTGCAGCGTGGTTTCTGTATCCGACACCCTAGTGGACATTTGGTCCATCTAACTCTGCAGGGTCGTAATAGAAGATGTTACCCCAGTTACCTCCTCCAATATGTGAGCGAGCATCATCTGAATCAGTTCAGGGTAATAGCTGCTGATGGTGGCTCCGTTGCCATCTCTGGGACCTTTTCTGTCGATGATTCTGACAGGAATTTAAAAGAATTTAGTTGTAAAAGTTATATTATTCAGTAGGCCCTGAATAAAATGAAAACTAATTAAAAAACTGTGAAATCTGTGCTTTGGAAAATTAGTGTATTTTAAAGTGTAAGCCCGAAGTGAGGAGCAATCGCATCAAGCAGCTATCTTGACTTTAGCCAAACCAGAAGTCCCACAGAGTTTTGAATTTCATTCTAAAGGTTCCCTAATTAGCATAAAATTCTAAGCTCTGGGGCTGCTCATTCCAGGAAAAACATTACAGTTGTTAAACATAAGTGAGGGATTCCTGGGATTCGAACAAAGGCTCAGCCAAATCACATAGCTGATATAATTGTATTTATTCACAAAAAATATATAAAATTAAGTGTGTAGCATACTTGGATTTAATACACACCCTTGGTGTGGGATGCTTTAATAAACCCCTCGGGGTTTGTAGCATCCCACACCTTGGGTGTGCATTAAATTCTCATAACACACACTTCCCCATCATTTATTCTCTATATATTAACTACATGGAGATCAAAAACTTTATGTGAAAAAATTGTGCATACCATGCATATGCCCAGGGATTTGGAACCTAAAAGGCAACTTCTTCTTGTACCTCTGCCACTGGGTAATTTATCATGTGAAAGGTGTGCCTAATGTAGAAACTCCATTAAAGGTACTGCACTAAAAGACCCTAATACCATTTACTTATTGAAAATTGGTAACCAGGAAAGGCACACTGAGCCACGGCTCATTGCCAGGTGCGACCTAGGGAAGGGAAAAGGGAGATAAACTATAGTGTATATGGGGGTAAAGTGCAATAGATGCATACACAACCAGTGTACAGGCTGTTAAAACATAAAGTTCAGGCACCAGTAAGGTATATTCCATCAAAAAGCACAGCAACTGTTCCCATTCAGGGATCATATACGTTTTGGGATGTTCTTGTGAGACAGTTTATGTGGGACAAACACGCAGGGATTTACATTCCAGAATAAGCACACACAAAAGGGATATGCAGGGGGGACCTGTGTGATACATGATTTATACACACAAGAGCTGTTTGACCTTGTGTGACCTCATGAGTGGCGTAAGCCACGCATGAGGAGGCCAAGGGCAAACTGTACGAGTGTGCATAAATCATGTATCACACTAGGTTCCCCCTGCATATTTCATTTATGCAATAGGCAGGGACCTTGTGTTTGAGCTTTGTATCTGTAAAAGATTTGCTATTTTTAAATTATTTTTATATTTTGTTGGGTTTATTTCCTATACTAGTAGTTTTGCTCTTTTTTATATATACGTTGCTAGGGCTGTTGTCATGGAGGGAGCATTGGCATGCTGCATTACCATGTTAACATCCCTGCTGATTGGTTAGAGTTCGGCTCCTGAAGAAAAATGCAGACCAAAATGGCGACCGCTGTTAGTGAGATCACCAGGTTGCAGAAGTTGCATCGCGTGGGGAAAAAAAATCATTTAAATGCCCTGTTAAGTTTAACAGTGTTTTTTACTTTTTTAGACAGTAGTTTATTTTGCATTGTGGCAGGATGGCAGGCCAATGTATGAGTGGGGAACTGAAAGTGAAGTGGAGTTTACTGGCATCAGAAAATGACTTTCCGCAAGTACTTGCAGGCTGCAAGAAATAAGGTACATTTTGCATGGTTTATTGGAGTCAGAAGAAGTGCGTTTTTGTAGCTGTGTGAGCAGACTTGTGAGGAGCGTAAGGAAAGAGACTGGCAGAGAGGTAGAGACAGTGCTGGATGTCAAAGTGTGGAAAGGTAAAGTTACAGTGTTTTGAAATTGAGGTACCATTTTGTACCCTGTTGAAGTAGTAGCGTGTGAGTGGAAGCCTTGCAGTTTGGCGGTTTGTGCCTGGTCAGACCACAGCATGGGGAAACAAATAAGTGTGCTGTATGGTTTTGGAGGACAGCTGTGGAAGTGGCTGTATGAAAATAGAAGGGAACTCTAGAAGTATGTGGTGGTCATTTTGTGTGCTAGCAGATGGGGGCTGAGAAGTAGTGAGGTTGAAACAGATGGGGGGCTGAGAAGCAGGCCGGTAAACAGATGGGGGGCTGAGGGCAGTGCCGGTAAACAGATGGGGGGGCTGAGAAGTAGTGCCGTAAACAGATGGGGGCTGAGAAGTAGTGCGGTAAACAGATGGGGGCTGAGAAGTAGTGCGGTAAACAGATGGGGGCTGAAGTAGTGCCGGTAAACAGATGGGGGGCTGAGAAGTGTGCGGTAAACAGATGGGGGCTGAGAGTAGTGCCGGTAAACAGATGGGGGGCTGAGAAGTAGTGCGTGAAACAGATGGGGGCTGAGAAGTAGTGCGGTAAACAGATGGGGGCTGAGAAGTAGTGCGGTAAACAGATGGGGGCTGAGAAGTAGTGCCGGTAAACAGATGGGGGCTGAGAAGTAGTGCAGTAACAGATGGGGGGCTGAGAAGTAGTGCGGTAAACAGATGGGGGCTGAGAAGTAGTGCCGTAAACAGATGGGGGCTGAGAAGTAGTGCGGTAAACAGATGGAGGCTGAGAAGTAGTGCGGTAAACAGATGGGGGCTGAGAAGTAGTGCGGTAAACAGATGGGGGCTGAAGTAGTGCCGGTAAACAGATGGGGGCTGAGAAGTAGTGCGGTAAACAGATGGGGGCTGAAGTAGTGCCGGTAAACAGATGGGGGCTGAGAAGTAGTGCCGGTAAACAGATGGGGGCTGAGAAGTAGTGCCGATAAACAGATGGGGCTGAAGTAGTGCCGGTAAACAGATGGAGGCTGAGAAGTAGTGCCGGTAAAGCAGATGGGGCTGAAGTAGTGCCGGTAAACAGATGGGGGCTGAAGTAGTGCGGTAAACAGATGGGGGCTGAGAAGTAGTGCGGTAAACAGATGGGGGCTGAGAAGTAGTGCCGGTAAACAGATGGGGGGGATAGGGGACCAGGCAATGCCATGTCTGCTCCGCAGATAAATGGCTGATGACAAGTTTGTGTGTAGTAGACACATCATCGACCGTTTATCACATGGTAACAGCATCTATCAGTGGAGATTTATCTCCACACCCATTGCATAGAAGAGGTTAATGATAGCAGAAAAAGGGAGGTAATACTTCCATTGTATATATCCTTAGTGAGGCCACACCTGGGATACTGTGCCCAGTTCTGGGGTCCTGACCTCGGGAATGATAGACTGGAGACACTGCAGTACAGGGTAAAAAAATGATTCAGGGCCAGTCGGGTGTGTCTTATAAGGACCTTCTCAAGGCACTGAACATGTACTTGCTGGAGACCAGAACAGAGAGGGAAGATATGATAGAGACTTTCAAATTCCTAAAAGGAATTAACAGGGTGAATGCAGGGAACTATTTAACTTGAATACCAGCTCACAATCATGTAGTCATGAGTTGAAGCTAACAGCAGAATGTTCAGAAGGGACGTGAGGAAATACTACTTTACATAAAGGGTGGTGGAGCCGTGGAACAGGCCGCCAGCTGAGGTGGTGGGTGTAAACCCCATCAGTGATTGTAAGCAGGGCTGGGACAGAATTAAGGGTGTAGCAGTTGCTCTGGACATCAGAATCAGGGAGGAGAATGGGGGGGGGGGCTAGCTCCTGAAGGACCAGTGGTCTCAAGGATAAACAGGGAACCGGGGCAGACTGGATGGACCTTTGTTCTTTTTCTGCCATCATTGTCCATGTTTCTGTTTCTAAGATTAGCATTAGATGTGCTGACATGACATCTCTTGTAGCAAAAGCTTTCGTAGAAGAAGGGCGTTTGAACAGCTCACTGAGCTTTTATGGAGAGGAACAGGTTCAAGGCTCCCACAAGGAGGAGAGTTAAGAGTTACTCCTCTAGAGGAAAAATGTATTAGATTTGGCAATGAGGATCTGAATTAGGCAGCATTTTTATAAACTGTTATTGTTGTAACAATACACAGTTTAATTTATAACTGTCTTTTACAATGGTCACAAATATTTGATGGTTCAGGATCTGATTGGATTTTGATAGTAAGCTATATGAAACAGTTCACTTAACTGGAGACTGTGCAGCACAGGGTAACAAAAATGATTTGGGGTCAGCTGGGCATGTCTTATAAGGAGTTCCTCAAGGCACTGAACATGTACTTTTTCCATACTTAATGGTGAATTTGTGTTCCACGGGGAAGAGTTCCCAGACTGATCAGGAAGAACCGTTACCATCTGGACTGGTTGCGGTCTGTGAAGCCCGCAGCTGGAGCTGATTCAGTGGGCGTGTGAGACTAGCAGCTGAGGTGGCCGCATTTTAGCTGCACAGTTAACCAAGTGGTCGGTTGGACTTGGTGGGACTTGATCAAGGGAAGCTGTCCTCAATATACCAATTGTTATCTCTGTCGGCTAATGGCTCATTACTGGTGAGAGCAGTACTGAGCTTTAAGATGCCATCTGTGTTCAGGTTCCCAAGGTAAGAACCCTCCAAGTGCTAACAGTTCAAAGGCTGCTGTTTAACTGGTTATCATGGCACTGGTTAGGGCGGTGCTGAGGGTTAAAAAAAGGACAATTGGCTCTTAAATCCCTCCATTTGTATACATCCTCCAGCTTTAGTTTGTATTTGCATTTTGGAGTTCGGTAGTGAAATCATAGTCTCCTTATTGAGCCATCACTTATTCAGCATTGGTGGCAGAGTTACTGAAGAACTCTAAACTCCTGCTAGAGACTGCAGAGGTTTTATTTTGGAAATTCACTTAGAAACATTCAGCTGCAGCAATATCCTGGACATTGCTGCTTACAGGAGTTACATTTCTGAACTACAGTCCTCCACAGCACCCTGTCGTTGGAGTCTCCTATTAGTTTTAACTGAGTTATTTTACTTTATAATTTATTGTTTACTAATAGTGTATGTTAACGGGTGGGCTGGGTAATACTGTGGGATAATAGTTATTTTATTTAATTTTTTTGTGTGTAATTTATTTTATTTATTTAATTTATTTTGGTGTATTTGGGGTGGGAAAGAGACTTTTATTGCTAATTGACTTGGTTGGGAGGGTATTTATTTGGGTATTTTATATATGATGGTTTCAAATTGTGTATGCAGCAGTTAGATGTGCCTCAGCTCCAGAATCCCATGGGTTACTTATCCAGCGTCCCTGCTGTGTGACCTCTGCCCTTTCACTGACCTCCCTCTGTCATCTACGGCTTTGTGGTGCTGCAGGGAGATTGGAATTGGGAGAGGGCATGATGGAAGGCAGTGGGATACTGGGGAAGAAGAATCTGCATTTATATAGCGCTTTTCATACATCCAAAACGCTTTACAAGCAATGCTAGACTGGTAGTGAAGTGACTGAATGTGTGGTGGCGGCCATATCGCACATCATCACCCACACACAACCTGGATAATTGCATGAACCGGTTTATGGGAAGGGGAATGTTGGCCAGGACACAGGGAATATTCCCTACTCTTTGCGAAGAGTGCCCTGGGTTCTTTTACTTCCACCTGGACACCCACCAGGACAACACCAGGATGGGTAGAAGGGACCTCGGTTTAAGGCCTCATCCGAAGGACGGCACACCCCAGCAGTACAGCACCCCCCAATACTGCACTCAGATGCCAGCGATTTTTAGGTGCAAGTCCAATCCCGATGTGGGACGAGAACCCATGACCTTCTGGTCCAGAGGCAGATGTGCTACCAACTGAGCCACGCTGACACCCGGAGGTACTGCAGGAGTGAGTAGCATGAGGGTGACCAGGACCAGGAGGCGCCCTGGGGCTAAATGGGACCTAGAGAGAGGCTAGGTGTGTTTGATGCCCATCCTCAGGGTTCCCACCAGACCGAGTGGGCAGGTAGCTGTTGGGTCAGCAGCCTCCACTGGTGTGCTTTGGGTGGTTCTAAGCAATGCCAGATCGATTAGGAACAAGACCGCAGTTATGGCAGACTTGATGTCCTCGGTTGATCTGGCTTGCATCACGGAGACCTGGTTGGGGGATGATGCAGGGCCAGTATTGGAGGCATTTATCCCAGCCGGGTTCTTTGTAGTACACAGCCTGAGGAGGGAACACAGAGTAGGGGGTGTGGCCATCTTTTTTTTTTAGATCTGACTTAAACTTTTCCATGCACCCAGTGGATTCCACTTCATCATTTGAATGCATGGCTGTGTGTGGGGGTCTAGATGCAGAATCCTCCTCATATACCAGTCCCTGGGGCACAAGGGAGAATTTCTGCAGGAAGTTGTGGACTTTATCACTGAGAAGGTATTGGAGTCACCCAGATGGCTGATTCAGGGTGACTTCAATACCTGGATTGACGATGAACATTCGCATTTTGGTTACGACTTCCTCCAGTCAATGACTTCACTGGGCCTTGCACAAGCTGTTGCTTCTGTGACCCATAGCCTCAGCCACGCCTTGGACTTAATGTTCTCACTGAAGCTTGAGGTCTTTAACCTCAGGACTTGATCCGGTTGTTTGGTCAGATCACTGCACGATGAGGTTTTCATTCAGGCCCTCCAGTTAGTCCTTCCCCTGTGGAGATGGTCCGTTACTGCGCTTTGAGGGGGTTGTCCCCAGAGGGACTGATGGCAGTTATGGACCTATCCAGTGTGAGGGCTGCATATGCGGTGGGTGTGGCCAAGGCAGTTGCACCCTATAATGGGGCTGTTTCCAAGGCGCTCGACTCCATTGCACTGGTCCATGTATTACCCAGGTCTTCTTACTTGGGAGCCATGTGGTTTGATGAGGTTCTCAAGGAGATGAAGACCAAAGGTTGGAGCATTTTTGGCAGAGGTCTCAGTCTAAGGAGGTCAAACTGGCTTTGAGAATTCACTATGGTGAATATCAAAGGCCAATCAACTGTGAGCTTTTGTTCTGTAGACAGGTTTCTCCATCCTGCCTGTCTGCAGCCGAAAAAAGCAACTTCAGTCGCTCAGTGCGAGCAGTTTGCTCAGTTTTTCTCTGACAGGGTATCCACCATTAGAGCTGGAATCTCCTCAATTGGGCAGTTGTAGCCCTGCTGTGGTGAGTCATGTGTCTAGAGGTGCTCCTATTGTATGCAGCGAGTTTAGGCCAGTTGGGGTGTCTGAGGTTTGCAAGGTGATTTTGAAGCTGTTGCCCACCTATTGTGAACTGGACCTGGGCCCGACTCATCTCTTAGTGGGATGTGTTGAGTCCATTGGTCCAGTGTTCACCAAGATATTCCATTTTTCACTTATGGAGGGATGTTTTCCTGACACCTTGAAAGAGGTGCTGGTGAGACTCGTCCTAAAGAAACCATCTCTTGACCCTGACATCTTAAAGAATTATAGACCTATCTCTAACCTCCTATTTCTGGATAAGATTATTGAGAAAGTTGTGGCTCTGCAGCTCGAGGGATACCTCGTGGCTTATGACATCTATAAGCCCTTCCAGTCTGGGTTTAGGTCAAGACATAACACTGAAATGGCATTAGTCAGTGTGCAGAATGATCTCCTCAGGGTGATGGATAGAGGAAAGTGGTCAATTCTCATCCTCCTCGATCTCTCCTCAGCGTTTGACACTGTGGACCATGTAGTGCTGCTGGATCTCCTTGGGCACCTCTGTGGACACAACAGAACCATTATCAACTGGTTTGAGTCCTTTCTTACAGGCAGGATGTAGAGGGTGGTGACTGGAAATTTCTCATCCTGCCCAAAGCCCTTGGCTTGTGGAGTTCCTCAGGGTTTGATCCTGTCACCTACATTGTTCACAGTGTACATGCTTCCCCTGGTCGAGATCATTAGGTGGTACAGACTGGGTTTTCACTGCTATGCAGATGACACCCAGCTGTACATGTCATTTACACCTGGGACAGATGACACTGTGGAGGTGCTAAACAAATGTCTGGCTGAGATCCAGGACTGGATGTCCTCTAGCCAGCTGAGACTCAGTCTTGACAAGACAGAGGTACTAGTGATTGAGCCTGGTCGTCGGTGGAATGTGAATGCTGTTCGGATGGGAACAGGATTATTTCTTGGCCCTATTCCCTTGGTGGCGTCCACCAAGGTGAAAAATCCAGGCGTCATCCTCGACAATGGACTGACACTTGAGGCCCGGTGTCATCTGTTGTCAGGAGTGGTTTTTACCACTTGAAGACTGTTGCCCAGATTAAAGCTTTGATTCCGCCTGATGACCTACTCTCACTGGTGCATGCATTTGTGACATTGCGGCTCGATTACTGCAACACTCTGTACATCTGGGTCACTGGAGGGGTTCTCCAGCAACTGCAGTTGGTGCAGAATGTGGTGGCCAGGTTACTGACAGGCCTTCTGAGGTCCTGTCATATGACCCTTGATCTACACGGACTGCACTGGCTGTCAGTTAGGTGGAGAATTACCTTCAAGGTGGGCTTGCTCACCTCTAAGGCCCTACATGGATTGGACCCTGGCTACATGGAAGACCTCCTGACTCCTGCCCGCCTGATGCACTCGCTTTGCTTCTCTGCCAAGGGCCTCCTAGTTGTTTCCAGGGCCCACCTTAAGTCCTCTGGTGATCAGTCGTTTGAGGCGACGGGCCTGGTATTGTGGAACTAGCTACCAAAATCTTTGAGGGGGGCTCCATTGGTAGAGGCTTTTAAGCGGGCCTTGAAAGTTCATCTTTATAAGAAAGTGTTTCCAGATTAGTCAGAGATACGATAGAAACCTGCTGCAAAATCCTATTTATATTGTATTTTAACTGTTTTACCATATTTTATTGTGATTTGTGTTTCCTACCTACTTGTACGGTGCTCAGAGCCTCCGAGATAGGGCACTTAATTAAATAAACTCT
The DNA here is from genome assembly GCA_016271365.2 of Neoceratodus forsteri. NCBI lineage: Eukaryota > Metazoa > Chordata > Ceratodontiformes > Ceratodontidae > Neoceratodus > Neoceratodus forsteri. The sequence goes on along the minus strand of CM057455.1, from coordinate 755,698,477 downwards.
TACTTACTTGCTAATATTTAATTTTTTATTTTTTAGCAAACTAGGACTCAGCTTGTAATATATCTATATAAATTCCCCGGTAAAAAGCTGGTCTGTGGAATCTTTTAAAACTGAGATGCTAGCTTGCCAAATGGATTATAAAGAGCATTTGTCACCACTGAGTTGGTGCTTAAACTGTGCGAGTTGGAAGCCAGGACAGAAGCGTTCTGGTGATCTATTCAGACTCTGCTGGAATCCCAGTCTGGCAGGTATGCCCTGCCATGTGACTTGGCTCTCATTCACATACACACCATTCCCTACCACATATGGGAAAAGCTAACTAACAGGAGTATCTTTGACAGCACAATAGACAGGACAGAAGGTTTGTGCAGAAATAACTTTGTGGCAGAATTATGTATAAAAACTACAAGGTAGACTTTATTTACAGTATAATTTCAAGGGTTACAATATTTTGGAGGGTTATAATTGAAATGTGATTGTTCCTTTTTATATAGGGAAAATTATTGCTTGGCAGAGCTGGTCACACATAACAGAGGTGAGATTCTTTCAGATGTTGGGAACCTACAGGAGACAGACTTTCTATCTTTACTCAAATAATGTAAAATTATATTCCTTTCCTGGTGTAAAGAACACTAGCTGAAGAGTTTGGATGAGCAGTCTTCCTCCACACAAGTCCCTTCCTCCTTTACTCTGATAATTCCTTCCTTAGTTTTCTTTTTTTCCTAATGTACCTCAAGAAGGGTTTCTCTCCCCCTTAACCCCCTCTGCTATTCTTAGCTCTGTCTTTGCTTTACTTGCCTTATCATTATTCTTGCCTCTTTCAGCTTTTTTAGATGATCCTCCCAGTTGGTCTCACTCTTTACTTTCGAAATGCTACACTTTCTGCCCTTTCTGCATCTCCCACCCTTCAGGAAAACCAGATTGGATTTTTGTTCTTCCTGACCTGTCTCATGCATAATGCCACCATCACTGTTAAACCCCACTTTTATGACATTCCATGTGGCTTCTGCTCCTTTGCGCTCCCTGTACTACTACCAGTTTATCTTTCAAACAAACAGAAGAGAGAAACAAAATAAGTGCCTTAGCTGGGATTAGAACCCAGGGCGGGATGGTATTCCATTCTGGTTGTGCTACCAGGTGTGCCACCAAAGCAGCTGGAAACCTAGGACTCCCAGAAGCACACTTTACTCTTTTTCTAATGCACAACCTGGTGTTGCACATATAATTATATTTCCATACACAATGGTGCAATATGCTCATCTGTGGAACCCAAACAAACAGAAGCAAGAAAGAAATAAGTGCCTTACCTGGGATTTGAAGCCTGGCCACCCAGAATTCTGTTCTACTTGTGCTTCCAGCTGTGCCACCAAGGCAACAGGAAACCCAGGAGTCCCAGAGGCACTGTACACTCTCTCTAATGCACAACCTGGTGCTGCACAAATAATTATATTGTCATACACAAGGGTGCAATACACACATATATGGAACCCAAACAAACATAAGAGAGAAAGAAATAAGTGCCTAAGCTTGGATTTGAACCCAGGCTGTCTGGAATTTCATGCTGGCTGTGCTACCAGCTGTACCACCAAGGCGTGTACTAGAGAAAGAGTAAGGTGCTTCTGGGAATCCCAGGTTTCCTATTGCCTTGATGGCACAGAAACATAGAAACATAGACTTTGACGGCAGATAAGGGCCGCTTGGCCCACCTAGTCTGCCCATTTCCATACCTAGAGGATAAGTTGCAGATCCTATTTAACCAACAGCCTATTTCTTCCTACCCCCCACAAAAATTGCCTTATGTCTGTCCCATGCATTCTTGAATTCTCCCACAGTTTTAGACTCCACAACCTCCTCAGGAAGGCTGTTCCATGCGTCCACCACCCTCTCTGTGAAAAAATACTTCTTTCAGAATTTCCCCCATCTTGCCAAAGTCCAGAGCCACAGTTTTTAAACTGGAGTTATGTGTTTCTGTGGTAATGTTGACCCACACAGCACTGTGGTCACTGGACACCAATGGTTCCCTCATATCTTCTTCTCAGACTATCACAGCGATTGACAGAACCAACTCCCTGACTCACTCTACAAAAAAGCAGTTTTGCATCATATCCACCAGTGTCTAACTTCTTGCACTGCTGGCTGTCAAGATTTCTCAGTCCACATCCAATATATATAGGTCACCCATCATCACCTACTCCCCTCTGGCTGATGCTTTCCTGATCACCTCTAACTCTCAGTTCTCATTCTCCTTTTGGCTCGGCAGTCTTTACACCACTCCAACCATGATCTTTTTACCCCCTTCAATTGTCAGCTGCACCCAAACTGCTACTATTCTATACCCACCCCCACAGTAGCATCTTCTGTAGCCTCTACACCATCCCTAACGTACACTGCCACCTCTCCTCCCCTGCCCTTTTGTCTGTTCCTCCTATAGAGTGAGTAGTCTGATACTGCAAGGTCCCAATTGTGGTTTCCTGTTGCCCATGTTTCCATAATACAGGCAATGAAGTATATTAAATACTAGGAGTAAGAAGCTAGGGGCAGAACTAAAAAAGAGGGGTGGAAAAGGGTGAGGTGGTGGGAGATCTAAACCTGCCAGATATTTATTGGTTCATTCCAGCAGCCTGGAGCTCCAGAAGTCTGGCCCTGCTGGATACATTACAGGACCACCTCTTGATGCAACTTGTTAAGGAACCTACTTAGCAGGCTACCATTCTCCATGTGGTGCTTGCCAACTAGGAAATGGTAGGAGGAATGAGGGTAGGGGAACCACTAGGGTCCAGCGACCCTAACTCTATATAGTTTGATCCTGGCCATTGGGGCAAGAAAGCCCTTATCAGAAGCTGCAGTCCCAGATTTCAGAAGGGCAGATTTCAACTGGATGAGGGAGCTGGTCTGGCACAAGTTAGTCGGTGTGGACAGCATCGGAGATGTTGAAGAAAGATGAGGGGCAATCAAGGGGCCATTCTCCAGGCAATAAAGTATTGCATGAGAATGGTAATCAAAAGAAAAAGGTACAAGAGACTGACATGGTTCTCTGGAAAGGTCAGAGAAGCAGTGAGAGCCAAAAAGAAGGCCTTCACCAGGTACAAGTTAAAACAAGGGAAGGAAGACCGGGGAGAGTACCAAATGAGAACAAGAGAAAAACCAAAAGGGAGGTCAGGGAAGCAAACGCAGCCACAAAGCTGCATCCTGAGGAGGGGGTCAAAGGCAGGGAAAAACAGTTAATTTAGATATTTTAGAGAAAAAGAAAGAAGGGGGAAGGAATTGTTAGACTAACAGAGGGAGGTAGGGCAATTGAGGAGGACCGACAGAAAGTAGCTGTTCTTAATGACTATTTCTGCTCTGTATTCACAAGGGAAGATAGAAGACCTCTGCCGGAGAGTGGCATTGAGGTAGCTGTAAGGGGTATCCCTGAGATAAGGTAGCAAGTATTTAGCAGTGAAAGGGTTTGGAAAGGGATAGCAGCCCTAAAGATAGATAAGACCCCGGGGCCAGATGGGATGCATCCGAGGGTGTTCAAGGAATTGGCAGCGGAACTAACTTAACCCTTGGTAGGGCTATTCAATAGCTCAATTCAGATGGGTGTAGCTTCAAAAAACTAGAGGGTAGCAGATGAAGTGCCGGCCCACTCCATAAGTAGGCGACAAGGAGAAACCGGGTAACTACAGATCTGTCAGTCGTACATCTCTTGTAGGTAAACTGATGGCAAGGCTTACAGATTTACAGGGATTTCTGTATTTTCCATGGAAATGGGGCCTTCCACAGGAAAATTGTTCCCATATACTTTCATTGGTTACTGTATATGGGAAAATGGAAAATGCATCTTTCATAGGAAATAATGTCATCTACAAAAAAACAAGCATTTGTCAATGCCGAATGTTGTCACGCTGGCATTGGCAGTGGTGGAGGTGGAGAGGCATAGTGCTGTGAGTTGGTTACTGTGTCCCAAAAGGTGATTTTGCACAGCGAGTACGCCACTGTGTGGCAGAGCTGCGGAAACGCGTTTTGGGCAGGCTGCGGAAAATGGCAGCTGGACTGTTGATAATGAGGTGTGCATAAATGCCAGTGGTGAAAATGTGGCATGAAAATATTGCAGATTGACGAAGTTACAAGGGTGCGTGGAAACTGCACAATGCACGCTTGCAACACAGTCATTGTCTGGACTTTTGCCACCAAATTTTCAACATAGGCATTTTAGGACCTCTGCTGATGAATAGTATCACCGTCATTTCCTCAAAGTGTCCCGAAAAGTGATTTCGCACAGTGACCGTGGAATTCTGCACCGGACATGCGAAAACACATTTCAGCCAGCTGTACTGTTCATAAGGAGGCATGGAAAAATGCCAATAATGAACAGCTGGAGTGAAAGTATTACAAATTCATAAAGTCATGAGCGTGCATGCAAACTGCGCAACTCGTGCTCGTAAAACACTAATTTTATTGACTTTCGTCCCTAAATTTTCAACATAGGCATTTTAGAACATCTGCTAATGAACGGTGTCACTGCCATTTTTCATAATGAGTCTCGAACACGGGCTTTCCACAGCGACCACGCTATTGTGCGCCAGAACTGCGAAAACAGATTTTGGTCAGGATGTGAAAAATGACAGCTGTACTGTTCATTAGGAGGTGTAGAACAATGGCACTGTTGAAAATGTGGAGTGAAAATATAAGTCTGCGAACTTACGAGCGTGCGTGCAAACTGCGCAACACATGCTCGTAACACAGTCATTTTATGGAGTATTGTCACCAAATTTTCAACAAAGGCATTTTAGGGCATCTGCTCATGAACAGTGTCACTGTCATTTTTGTAATTTGTCCCAAACAGTGATTTAGCACAGCGACCGCGCTATTCTGCACCGGAAGTGCGAAAACACATTTCAGCAAGGATGTGAAAAATGACAGCTGTATGGTTCATAAGAAGGTGTGGTAAAATGCCAATGTTGAGAATGTGGCATGAAAATATTGCAAATGCACTCAACTTATGAGTACACGGTTATGAAATAAGCTGCGCACGCCAGAAACAGTCATTTTATGGAGTATTGTCACCAAATTTTCAACACAGGCATTTTAGGACCTCTGCTAATGAACAGTGTCACTGTCATTTTTGTAATGTGTCCTGAACACTGATTTTGCACAGCAACTGTGCTATTCTGCGCTGGAAGTGCAAAAACACATTTCGGCCAGGATGTGAAAAATGACAGCTATATGGTTCACAAGAAGGTGTGGTAAAATGCCATTGTTGAGACTCTGGCATGAAACTAGTGTGCATGCGCTAACTTACGAGCGTGAGTTGCGCAGTTGCTATGCACGCTCGTAAAACAGTCATTTTTTGGATTTTTCCCACCAAACTTGCAACATAGGCTTTTTGAGAGCCCCTCTCATGAACAGTGGCACTGTCATTCATTACTTGGTCCCGAAAGGTGATTCCATGCAGTGACCGTGAAATCACCTTTTGGGACCGAATAACGCCATGACAGTGCAAGAATTCATGAGAAGGGCACCCAAAAACCCCATGTTGAAAATTTGGGGCCAAAATTGGCAAAAATGCCCGAGATATGCATTAAAGTTGAAAAACCCCTATTCATTCCATTATACAGCTTACCGGCATTTCTTCAGTTCGCGGTCGGCTTTGAAGAGTGCAGACGCGTTCCCGGTCCACCGAAGATCATCGTGCTGGATTCAGCAGGTAAGTATGGGGTGAGGGAGGGTGAGGGGAGGCAGGGTGTGCAGAGGGTGGGTGCGGTGGGGGAGGAGGCATTGAGACTACTGAGGACCGTTTCATTTTACAGGAAAAAAACATTGCGGGACAGTTTTTTTTCAGAGGACCCCAAGGCCCCTCTCATGAACGAGTAGCACTGTCATTCATTACTTGGTCGAAAGGTGATTCCATGCAGTGACCGTGAAATCACCTTTGGGACCGAATAACGCCATGACAGTGCAAGAATTCATGAGAAGGGCACCCAAAACCCCATGTTGAAAATTTAGCTAAAATTGGCAAAATGCCTGAGATATGCATTAAAGTTGAAAACCCCTATTCATTCCATTATACAGCTTACCGGCATTTCTTCAGTTCCGGGTCGGCTTTGAAGAGTGCAGACGCGTTCCGGTCCACCAAGATCATCGTGCTGGATTCAGCAGGTAAGTATGGGGTGAGGAGGGTGAGGGAGGCAGGGTGTGCAGAGGGTGGGTGCGGGTGGGGAGGAGGCATTGAGACTCACGAGGGACCGTTTTCATTTACAGGAAAAAAACATGCGGGACAGTTTTTTTTTCAGAGGATTTGGGATGCGGTGGGGTTCCCAGCGTGCCACCCAACTGTTTGGGGAGTCTGTAGCCAACGGGGATTGGGCACCCTCGTCGGCACACAACACGGGGGATGAGGAAGTAATGCTAACGGGAATGGGCACCCCACAGCACACAAAGAAAGAGGGCAAGCTGAGGGGATTGGGCACCCTGCGTCATTCAACAATGGCGGGGTTTATGCCGACAGGAGTGGGCTCCCCCATCGGCATACAAAAAAGCGGGGAGTCTAACCGACAGAAGGATTGGCAGCCCAAGTCGGCAGTAGTTGGGCGGCTGCCCACTCGCCGACCATGCTCATAATGTCGGCGAGCATGTAGGAAGGGTCTGCTGCATATGACGAGCTTTGCTCGGATTGCAGCGGACCTTTTCTTAGATATGCTCACCACATTATGTATGCATGGTGTGGCACCAGCATGCAGGCTGATTAGGGAATGAGGGCTGCACCTACTGGTGCGTGCCCTGCATTCGCCCAACAGCGACCCCACCTCAAAAGCTGCACTGTCCCATGATGTTGGCTGCACAAGCACCAATATAAAAACAGGAAAATTTCCCTGCGCTTACATGGAAAATGCCATATCAATCTGGGAACACAGGGAGACACTAGTCAAAGAGGACCACGTGAACTACCTGGACAGCAATGGACTCAGGATAGTAAACAGCACGGGTTTGTGGCAGGGAGCTCTTATCAGATTAACCTGATAGTGTTTTTTGACTGGGTACAATGGTAATGGATAAGGGCCATGCCGTGGATTAACCCTACTTTGATTTCAGCAAGGCTGTCAACTCAGCGCCTCATAGAAGGTTGCTAAAGAAGCCAGAGGATCTGGGTACAGTGGAGGACACAGTTAGATGGGTGAGAAACTGGTTGGAAAGGAGACAGCAGAGGGTGGTGATAGACAGAGTCAGATCAGAAGAGAGGGAGGTCACCATTCAGGTGCCACAAGGATCGGTCCTGGGTCCAGTCCTTTTCAATACATTCATCAGCAGTATGGGAGAAAGAATACAGACAAGCTGTGTCTCTTTGCAGACAACACTAAGCTCCATGGCTGGGTAGACAGTGGGGTGGGGGTGGGGAGATGCAGAGGACTTGCAAAAGCTTGGAGGTGGTCAGAAGTTTGGCAGTTGATATTCAATGCCAAAATGTGCAAAGTGATACACATAGGGAACAAGAACCTGAAGACAGAGTACTGGATGGGGCGAGGCTAAAGTTGTGCAAGATCTCTGAGGAAATATACCTGGGGTCATCTTCAGTGATTCCCTAAAGTAATCAAACCAGTGTAACAGGGCCTGCAGTAAGGCTAACAGGATTCAGGGGTGTAAATGAAGTGGACTGACAGCAGAAGAAGGTGATATTACTACTGCTCGTAGATCACTGGTGATGCCCCACCTGGAGTATTGTGCCCAGTTCTGGATTCCTCACTTAAGGAAAGATAAGGACAGGCCAGAGACAGTGCAATGTAAGGTGGCCAAAATGATTCAGGGCTAGCAGGGCAGATCTTATGAGAATCTGCTTATTCTGATGTGATAATCAAGATTATGAAATGGGTAGAAAGAATGCTAGCTCCTGATTGGCCAAGATGTACTTCCAGCTGGGCCGTTATCCCAGCACAACAGCCTGGTTGAAAGCAGCTCAACAAAAATATGTTTAAAAAATACATCCAATTTACTAAAAAACACCCATTTCATAATCACAGTAAGGCACTCCAGGGGGTGCATTATGGTGGGTTAATAGCTCTTTTTGAGTGGTAAAAGCACTCGGCTTTGCATCGAGCCTCAATCCACCCACGGTGGGCTGGTATCCCACCATAATGCAATGCACCCCCTGTCATGTCTTACTGCTTAAATAATCCATACTTTCTGTAAATAAAACAAATTATTCATGAAACCATGTGGATTATTCAGGATTTTAAAAAGTTAGGTAGGCTGACTGAAGCATATTCAAGAAGGCAATTATTTTTATTGTGCTCGGTGCTGAGGTGTTGTACTGATCCAGCTAATGGTTTGAACAGTTCCCCCCTCCCCACACACACACACACACACACACACACACACACACACTCACACTCCTCAGTATCCTCCACCATCACTGAATATGTGATCTAGTTGAAATATATATATATATATATATATATATATATATATAACCAAAATTTAGTAGAAAACACAAGTATAATTGTTCCCTATTATACAGGGAGGAGGATGTATGTATATATGAGGGGAAAATGTTTTAGAGGATTTTAGAAAATGTGTAGAGAGTTTTTTACATCTTCAGTTAAATGATTTCAAATTATCTCTTTCTCAAAGAAAGGTGTATTAGTTGAGGAGTTTAAACGCAGTGCAACAGACATAATTTTGCAGTATAAAGTGGTGCTATGGAGATGCAATTTATTGGAGGGTTATAACTGAAATGTACTTGTTTCCTTTTATACATGAAATATTATCACATGGCAGTGCTGGTCTGTTTTAGTTGAGATATTGCTTATAATAAAATTTAGTAGAAGGTATAAATTCATTCACTTGATTTCCAGCAATAATGTTGAGAAATTATTACAAAGATCATATCGGACGGAGCACTGGGATTACACAGGGTGGGCACATTGTAAGACTGGCAGGTAATATATATTAGCTACAATACGTGAAATTTGGAGAACAAGCATTCTAGTTTGGTACAGATTCAGATGGCTATGAAATTAATTTATATCTCTTTCAGAAGTAGTCAACCAAGTAAAATTGTAAGGAACTTCCATCTGAATAGAATTTTGTGTCTTAATGTGATAATATAGACAATACTGCCATCTAGTGAACAAATTTAATATTGTTTATATTACTCAAATATTTTGGGTACTTTTGTTCTCTGTTTTTTTAGAAATAATAAAGATTGTGTTCTAGGTTTTTTTTGAAGTAATAAAGAAGGCTCATTATTTTCTGCTGTTCTGAATTAATATGTCAGTACTATATTATATATAATAAAAGCTCAGGCTCCGTGATTAGGTCTCCCTGCCCATATCTGCAGGTCATGAGAGGTGGGAGCTGCTGCATCACTCCAAATTCCCCTCTACCACAACCAATCACTGCATCTAGAACCAGGTACAAGTCAGGACCCAGACTGGGACTGGGAGGGTCAACTAGTGTGTGTAGTCTCTCCACATGCCAATCGGGTGTCGGAGAGTGAGGAGAGGACAAGAGACAAGAAACTTCAGGAAGAAGGCATGAATCAGCTGGAGCTTTACAGGCCGGGCTTTGCCTGATTATGATCAGCCCATTTGCCTGCCAGCTCTACAGGAGTCATGAGGAGTGGGAGCTGCTGCCTTGCTCCTCCCCCACCCATGGCCTATCACCTCACCAGGTGCCAGTCAGGACCCAGACTGAGACCAGGAGAGTGTGTGTGTGTGTGTGTATGTGTGTGTGTGTGTGGTTTCTCCTCATGCCAGCGAGGTGGCAGAGAGTGAAGACAGGACACAAGATGAGAAACTTTAAGAAAAAGAATGAATCAGATGAAGCTTTCAAGCACAAGCTCCAGCTGATCATGCTCAGTCCTCCCCTTGCTACATCTGTTTTCCAGCTGTACAGGGGTCATGAGGGGGTGGAAGTTGCTGCCTTGCTCCCCCCCCCCCCACTGCTGATCACCACACCTAGAATCAGGGGTCAGTCAGGAGTCAGGACCCAGACTGGAACTGGAAGGTCTGAGTTGTGTGAGGTCTCTCCATGTGCCAGTCAGGCAGCAGAGAGTACAAGGAGGATAAAGGACAAGAGATTTCAGGAAAAAGGTGCAAATCAGCTGAAGCTTTTAATCCAGCTCAGGCTGACTGTGATCATTCTGCCCCCCATCACATCTGCCTGCCAGCTCTACAGGTGTTGTCAGTGGTGGAGTTACAGCCTCCCCCCCCCACCACTGATCACCACACAGTGTGTACAAAAGAAGCCTGCCTTCAGTGGCTCTCCTTGTAGCATGCCAGAGCATAAGGGCAGCAGCCGAGGGTGTTACACTGTGGGCATCAGCTATGGAACTGGTCGGCTGATCACGCTTCCCTACAGGTATGAGCCCTTACAGCTTTTTTTTGTGCAGTTGTCAGGCAACTCCTTACAGCCTGTTTCCTGACAAGAGCATACTGTTGTGTTGTGAAACTATAGTCTTCTCTATAATGTGCTAGCTTCCATTGCGAGGTGTTGCAGCATCCTCTTCCTGCATGGCTGTAAGCACATGTATGTCTTATTGCTTCAAGCAATTCTGCTTATCTTCGCTTACTGCCTCTGCACTCCTCAAGTGCCCCTTGTTAGTTTAAATTCTTAGAAAGCACTTTCATGGGAGTGCTATTAAATTAGGTGTGCACTACATCTATTATTATCCATATCAGTGCATAGGTGCAGTATATAAGTTGATAAAGTCTCCTAATTGATCAGGTGGGTATTCACCTCTCAATATGTCCTTTCCTAAACTGTCAGCTACCATTCTATGCCATCTCCTTAGCACTTTTTTATTATCAGACATTATCTCTTCTGCCAGTTTTTCACAGCAGCCCAAGGTTAACCATAATGATTTAACTATTTAACATACTAATGCAAAATGAGACTTACACTGCCGTCCAGCCACTTTTTAAGTCTAATATCCTGCTGCAAATTGCTGTGTTATCCCCTGAAACCTTTCCAGTGTTCATAAATCCTCACAAATGGGTAATCCTCCGCCATCCCATTGGCCGATGCACTATCAAAAATCTTTTGGTCTGCTAGAGGCCAATCCCCCGGCTCCAGCCAGAAAGACCAGTTTACTTCGTGCATCTCCAGAAGGTCGGTCACGATCTAAATCGTTCCTCTTAAGTAAAATTTATTCACCTTTTTTTCTCTTACTTCTACCTCTTTCTAGGGTAGTCTCATTAACAGATGAACACATGTAGGAGCTTAGGGTCTTTTCCACTAACAGCATGTCTGCATTAACTCTGACATGGATATGAATAAAAAAAATTCAAGCTGCTCGCCACTGCAAGAGCAGGACGCAGGTGGAACGTAGTGTCTGTCTGACACCCCTGCTCCAGCTGGGAACCCTCTGGTAGCGTTCTCAACCTTGCTGTACCAGTGAGTGGTCCCTCAAATAGTGCCCACTCCTAAGGTGCATGCAGCAGTAAAGGGAAGTTTGCTATGCAGCAGCGGCTCAGGGCCCCCCCCCCCGCCTTCTCCTACCAAAGAAAAAAATGCTGCGCTGTTGCAAGACTGATGCCCCCCACAGAAAGGGCTCTTGCTCTTCCCCTATAAGCACCGTTTCCCCTGGGAGCAACAGGAATGAGGTCCAGATCCCCCCCACCTCTCCCATCTGCATGTCTGTCCTGGTGTTTGGCTCACTTCTGAATATTTTGCATGCAGCTCTTCGGGGCTCCGGAGTGCTCCTCAGGTCCTCTGGTGTCAGTCCTGGGCCCACAGGTCTCCCAGTGTGGCGTGGAGTTCCATGGAGCCATTCGCGCCATTCTGCAACTTCTCTTGCCTCCCCTGCACATTCCTTTGACCACCATGCTGCCTGCTTGTCTCACGGCCACCGGCAAGATGATGGACCTTGCGAGACCCAGTGCCTGAAGTCTAGCAGCTGCAAAAGCTGTGGCAGCTCACGCAGGGTGAACATGGGCTAGAGGTCAGACTGACTGGGAGCGACCGGGGCATAACATCAGGTTGCTCACCGGGAGGTGGAGAGTGACTTGGGCGCAAGGGGAGAACGTAAATAGGTCCCCTAGATGTCTGATGAGGTTTTAATCTTGTGATTGGTGGTTGAATCCCATAGGAGGGAGAAACTCACATGATAGGGGTCATGGGACCATGACGTCTCGCAAGACCGGTGGCCATTTTACAGAGGGCTTTTATGAAGGCCACCATTTTAGAAGGCACCACAGGGACAGAACTACCAAAATGGTGCCTGGCTACAGCCAGGCAGCTATATATGATGCAACCTCAGTTATTAAAGGGGTGGTACACCATAGGCCCTTGTTCCCCCAACTCCTAGGCAGACATTGTCGCTGTTGTGTTTTGCAAACAAGGAGGCAACTGAGCCATGTTGCTGATTCAGTTTTTTATCTCTCCTTCTTCCAGATCAGACAACTCGCATTGGATGGCTGCCATGCCCACCTGCCTGGAATGCAGCTCTGCTCTACCGGAGACTCATTTGGGGGAAGCTTTGTATGTGGTCTGGACAGTTTTGGAGAGTGGGGCCCTGCATAGTCCTAGTTTGGATGTGGTCTCCGCCAGGACAGAGGCGGTTCCCCCTACAGCACCATTGACTTTGAATGCCACCCAAGCAGGTCTCCCCTTTCAATGGCTAGAAAAGATGCAACAGCAGATGCAGAGACACGTGCAAGACACAGCCTCAAAGCATCTTGGGTCGACTCAGACCCTGCAGCTGCCAAAGAAAAGGCACAGGCGGGTGGAGGGGACAGAGAACATTTCAGAGGATGACTAGGCTGATCAGGAACCCGGACAGACCACAGGCAGACTCTACCCACAGGAGGACATAGCAGAACTGCTGAAACTGATCCAAGAAATATTGCAGGTCCTGGATGAGCCAGAACCACCTCACACCTCATCAGACCCCCTCCTGTCATCACAGACCAGGACAGCGGGGATTGCATTCCCCACATGCACAGCCCTCAAGGTCATTCTGGATAAGGGAATGGAAGCACAGAAACCTGCTAGGATCCCAGAGAAAAATTCCATCTGAAGATTATACCCACTGCCCCAGGTGCACCAGACTGCATGGCATATGGCATGCCGGGCCACGGTCCTCACCAGTTGCACCAGGCAGGCCCTCTGGCTTAAGCTCTGGCAGGCGGACACCGAATCCAAGGCAACACTGATGAAGCTCCCATTTAAGGGGGGGCCATCTATTTGGCTACACACTGACCCCGTTCCTAAGAGATGAGGCCAGAATGAAACAAATGGGAGATGAGAAAGACCTATATCTTCCATCGGGTCAGCCATTTAGCCCCAAGTTCAGGGGCAACGGGGGCCAAGTGAAGTCAGTTCAGAACAACTCCCAAAAGGGCGGCGCCTTCAAGGCACACTTCCAGGTCAAATTCAGGTTCAGGGGAGGTTTTAGAAAATGCAGAGGCTTCCACAGCAACAAGACCAGTGGAGGCTCTGCAGGAAACAGCCAATGAGATCAGTTGGGCCCCGGTGGACAGCCCGCCCGTGGGAGGTCATCTGCGGCTGTTTGCCAATCAATGGGTCTGAACCACAACAGACAAGTGGGTATGGGACCTGGTCTCTTACGGGTACACCATAGAGTTGTCACAAAAGATAATTCCACACAGACCGATGATATCCCTGACACCCAAGGACCACCAAAGGCTGGCAGTGATCCAGCATACCCTCCGCAAACTCCTGAAGAACAACGTGATTGCACCGGTGCCGCCTCAGGAGAGGAACACAGGGGTGTATTCTATATTCTTTATGGTCCCACAAAAGATGGGGGCCTATGCCCAGTTCTTGACCTTAAGTTCCTGAACAACTTTGTAGTATACAGAAGATTCAAAATGGAAACGCTCCAGTCCACCCTGATGGTGATCCAGCCAGGGGACTACCTAACCTCAATAGACTTAAAGGATGCTTACTTGCACATTCCTATCTGACCCAGCCACCACCGCTACCGCAGGCTCCAAATCAACAGGGGTCACTTCCAATATATCTGCTTACCCTTCAGCCTGGCCTCAGCCCCAAGAGTCTTCACAAAAACACTGATAGTGATTGCAGCGTCCCTTCGACTGCAAGGGATACATGTCATTCCTTGCCTGAACGATTGGCTCATAAGGGCCAGGTCGCTGGTTCAAGCCCAGAACAACACCGAGGCTGTGCTCCAGTGTCTGCAACAACACGGCTGGATTGTCAACTGGAGCAAGAGTCAAGTGACCCCGCCACAGGAAATCATCCACCTGGGAGCCAAGATCAACACCAGCGTGGCAGAGTCTTCCCGACGGAAGACAAGGTAGAAAATCTTCTATGCCTCCATCAGTCTATTCATTCACAGCCCCGCAGGCCGGTTCACCTGTATCTTCAACTGCTGGGCATGATGACATCCATGATAGCAATGTTGCCTTGGGCTCAGCTGCACATGTGACCACTTCAGAGGTACGTCCTGGACACATGGGATCAGTCATCCCAGGATTTTGAGTGCAGGATAGAACCCAGCCAGTAGATCCTACTGAGCCTCACTTGGTGGTCGGATTGGAGCAACCTATACGAGGGCATGCCATTATCGGTGAACTCCACGGTGACAATTGCAATGGATGCCGGTCTCATGGGCTTGGGAGCTATGATGGGGTGGCATGTTACCCAGGGCAAATGGTCCACACGGGAGTCCCACCTTCCCATCAATGTGCTGGAAATGTGAGCGGTATACAGAGCCCTGCTGTTCTTCAAGGCAAGGCATGTGGGTCAGCTGGTGTTGATCCAAACAGACAATCAGGTCACTATGGCTTACATAAACAAGCAAGGCAGGACGCACAACAGAGCAATGCTCTGGGAAGCATTATATACCTTGTGTTGGGCAGAGAGCCACCTGCCGATGATTTCAGCCACGTACCTAGCTGGGAAACTGAATTCTTAGGCCAACAGGCTAAGCCATGTGACCCTTACCCAGGCAGAATGGCAACTCCAGCCCCAGGTGTTTCAGATTCTGGTTCGCAAATGGGGAACCTTTCCATGTGGACCTGATGGCCTCTCAGCACAATGCCCAGCTGCCCGGTTTCCACTCCTGCCTTCCCAATAGTCAGGCTGAAGAGGTAGACATGATGGCTGCTCCATGGACCTTTCACCGAGCAAATGTTTTTCCTCCCATTTCCATGATCGCAAAAGTTCTTCTCAAGATCAGAGCCACAAGGGCGACCGTTCTGCTGGTGGCACCAGACTGGCCAAGGAGATCATAGTACTCACTACTCAGGGCAATGTTGATAAACTCACCATAGCACCTGCTGATCAGACCAGACTTGCTGATTCAGGGACTGATCCTTCACCACAACCCCTAGGCACTCTGACTGATGGCCTGGATGTTGAAAGGTCGAGACTGTTGAAGGAGGGATACCCTCTAAGGGTGGTGAGCCATCTCTTGCAGTCCAGGAAAGCTTTGACAAACAATACTTACTAGACACATTGGCATATTTTTTGCAAATGGTGTACTGCAAAGGGCTTGTCACCTTCGGTGGCAGGACTTCCTCAAATTCTTGATTTTCTCAATGATGGGGCTGATAAGGGATTAGCCTACTCCTTCCTGAGGGTCCAGGTGTCGACTATAGCAGCAGTGAGGGGATGTCTTCCCATGGTGGGGGACATAGGGTCACATCCAGATGTGGTTAGTTTGCTCAGGGCAGTACAGATTGCATCTCCTAGGACTTGCCTGCTCTGTGCTCCTTGGCAGCTTAATATTGTGCTGAACAACCTAACTAGGTCTCCTTTTGAAGCTATAGCTCCTTACTGGGTTACCTTGAGAACAGTGTTCCTTATGCACATGTGCCCTGGCAGACATGTGGGCAAGCTGCAAGCCCTCTCTTGCTGGGAACCATTCCTGGCCTTCCATAATGACAGGGTATCCCTGATGATTGTGCCCTCCTTCACTCCGAAGGTGGTTGCACAGTTTCATGTGGAACAGGCAGTCCATCCGCTAACCATGAGTGGGGTGCAGGGGGACGCAGATGGGGCTCCTCCTCCTCTGGATATGGCCTCTGTGCCAAAGGCTTATCTGTCAATGTCCAAAGGTTTTTATAGGTCTGATAGATTGTTTGTGTTCTTTTCCAGAAGAAAAAGGGGACAAGTGGCTCCCAAAGAGGCAATTGCCAGCTGGATCGGGGGGCCATACATGCGGCTTCTCAAGGGGCAGGTCAGCAGCCACCACAAGGTATAAAGGTGCATTCCACTAGGGCCTTATCGGCTTCCTGGGCAGAGAGGGGAGGGGCATCCATACAGGAAATCTGTGCAGCCGCTATTTGGTCATCGGTACACACCTTTGTGCGCCATTAGAGATTGGATGTTGCCTCAGTGGACAGGGCAACCTTTGGCAGAGCAGTGCTTCGGGCTGCAGCAGCTTTGTCCTGAGGGTGTGGTTCACCCTTGTTTCCCTTCCCATTGGTTTTGCCTGGACTCTGCTATGGAGCCCATTTGTGAGGATTTATAAGCACTGGAAAGATTGCAGGTGATAATGATATTTACTCACCTGGTAAAGGTGGTCATACCTGCAACCTTTACAGTGCTCAAGTTCCCTCCCATAATGGTCGAACCTGATGTGCTGGGGCAGCCAGAATCACCATATCTTGGCCGCAAGGTGTCCTTTTCAGGACTGCTGACTCTTTTCCTGTATTGTTGTGGATCAGCCACTACCAGTGCTGCCGGGTCTGTATTTTGCAAGTGGCTTGACAGGGACAGTATATTTAGTCCCTTCCATATGTGGTATGTTATTTGCCTTTTCAGCATATTTCCTATGCTTTATGTTATTTTCACTGAGTATATAATATATGAGTACTTGATTTCTTATAGTGTGTACACAATATTGCTGAGCCTTACTGGCTACTCATTATGTCTAAGTTTTTTCCACTAAGTAAAATTCAGAGCATTTCACTTTATTAACTTCTCATTGGTCTGGGTCATTTATGCTTTGGTTCTCTACCTGTCATAGTTTTCTATGTTGGGGGTTTCTTCTGGTTGCTTGGTTTTATTTTCTGCTAGGGAAGTTTCATACTGGTCTCTCTGGCTAGAGCTGGGGGTTGGCCTCTAGCAGCCCAAAAGATTTACAATTGTGCATCGGCTAATGGGATGGCGGAGGATTACTCATTTGTGAGTATTTATGAGCACTGTAAAGGTTGCAGGTATAATCACCTTTACCAGGTGAGTAAATACCATTTTTAAAACACCGCACATGGTGTAAATTGCTTTAAGTCCCTGCTCCCTATGCTGAATTTCAGTTCAAGTGCCTTCCTTGCCTTACTTCACTTACTTTCTGCAGTTGACATTGAACTTAATTCTGGCCCTATTGTAATGCATGTTCCATACTGCAAGCAACCCCCTTGGTTTGCCTTAAAAGGACTCATGATATTAGGAGCATTATGCCCAATTTAGACAAGCTTATATTTTGAACCTCCCATTATGACGCAGACATCCTTGGCATTACTAACAAATTCTGGTCAGAGGAAATATAGTTGCAAAAAGATGGTATTACTGCAGGCATAAAAAGTGAGAGGCTGCTTCAGACCTGAGGAAAGCTGAAGATTTCATCAATGCATGAACAGGAGCAGATGTGCCGGGCCCTTTGGGCCGTGCTCAATGGGAAGACTCTATCTGCCTACAGAAGTGCAGGGCCTGGCATATTCACTCTTTACGTAGTCACTCTTTACACATTCACCCTTCAAATATTCAGTACACATTCACTCTTTAGAGTCACTCTTTACACATTTATTCTTCATACATTCACTCTTTACACATTCACTCTTCACATATTCAGTACACATTCACTCTTCACACATTTGGTACACATTCAGTCTTTAGACAGTCACGCTTTATACATTCATTCTTCATACATTCGCTTTAAGAAACTATTCCTGCCACCTGGGGGTGTTCCTTCCCCAACATCCCCTCCCACTCCAGTACCTGTTACTGCCCCGCCTTCTGTGCCCGTGCCAATGCTAGCCCCTATATCTGTACCTGCCATTAGTCACGACTCCTACTGAAGGATGAGAATCTTCTTGGGCACCTTCCCCACCCCACCCCCAGGGGGAGGATGACTGAGAGACCTGGATAGACTATGTTGCCCCTCTAGTACTTGAATGGCAATGCTCAGAAGCAGAGAAACAAAAAAGGTTGAGTGAGAGCCTCCGAGGTCCTGCCCTGGCCACCATCCGTTCCAAGTGGGCCAATAACCCTGAAGCAACTGCACAGGACTATCTTGATGCATTGGAAAATGTGTATGGGAGCCCGGATTCAGATGAGGATCTGTGGTGGAGAGTAAGAAACACTCAGCAGTACACAGGGGAGCCATTGTCTGTGTATGTACCTCGGCTTGAAAAGCTGCTACAAGAGTGCCTCAAAAAGGGTAGTTTGCCATCAAATGAATTAGATCGAACTAGGCTGGACTGGATCCTTAAGTCTGCTCCGTTTTCAGAATTGTTACTGCTTAAGTTGCTCCTTGCCACCCGACTGGAATCTCCCCCCTCCTATTACGAGCTAATGAAAGAAATTCGGGGGGTTGAGCAAAGGCAACCCCATGGGGGAATTGCACCCATATCTGCTGCTGCTGCACAGGTGACTGAGAGTAATCAGCCAAGTGAGGCTCAGGGGCAAAAGTCAGCACTTGATGAACACTCTGAGAATGCAAAGGACTTCCCGCCCTGGGCCCAGCATTGGAAAGATGAGCTACTAAAGGAAGTCTGAGAGCTGAAGATGGGTGCCTCTGCAAGGGTTCCCCCATGGAACAAGATTCTAGTCCCTTTCAGGATGTGACTGCCATGGGGTTGGGGGTGCACCCTCAGGCATCCGCTACCCAGGGTGGCTCCAAGACTGAGATCACCAGATTGACTGCCACTCTAAAGGAACTGTTAAGACATGTTGCACCACTCTCACCGCTGCAAGCATATACTAGACCCCAATCTCTTACTACTGCTTCAGTTCCTCATACGATGTTCTCTCCCAGGATGACCCAGGAGTCTATCATTTGTCACAACTGTGGAAAGGATGGCCATATGAAAACAGAATGCCGGTCTCAGAAGGACTTAGAAAGAGTAGTAAACAGACTCCAAGGGGAGCTCCAAAAAGCAAATCAGTGGCCAAGGGGTGCCCAAAATGACCGCAGTGTGGGTTTGAGAAACCCTAACTCAAATTTCTTTGTGGCTAAATCGTCTGTCCATGCCTCTGTTACTGCCTCTCCAGACTGGTCCAAAATAGTGGGCCCTTCAATGGAGACTACGGTGACTGTGAATGATATTCATACTCAGGCTGTGCTTGACAGTGGGTCGGAAGTGATCATTGTATTCCAGGACTGGTATGACAAACACTTATCTGATGTGCCTTTGCAATTCCTGGAAGGCCTACATGTGTGGGGCCTGAGCGACAAGTCTTATCCCTACCTAGGGTATGTCCGCCTCTGGTTGTCTTTTCCTGCAACTGTAACGGGTGTAGAGAAGCGAGTATAGACATTGGCCCTAGTGTGCCCCCCCCACAGGACTGTATGATGGGGTCTCCCTGTTAATTGGGACAAACGCCCATATGTTTGGGAGAATGGTGCGACTCTGTCATGAGAAACAAGGGCGACGGACTGGGTGAGCTCTGAGAATTACGGCTCTGATCAAGAGAGCCTATGATTTACAACAGAAACACGAGGAAGTAGACCAGGATGAACCAGTGGGGATCGTGTGGAAGAAGGATCCCGATTCAATGGTACTGGCCCCTAACACCCAGTGTACCATTCAAGGGGAGGCCCGCCTCCGGAAAGATGTCAAGAACAAAATACTGATGTTGGATGCGCCAGGCAATGGAAAATTGCTAGAAGCATTATTGGTCAAGCCCAGCATCTTGCCTGCTCATGCCTATGTCTATGCATGAGTGATGGCCCAGATTCACAATGTGTCAGATTGGGAGGTCCGGGTGAACAGAGGGTGCACCCTAGCTATGGTACACTGCACAGACACTGCAGTATTGCCCATCAACAAGCACCCTGGTGAGAAGGAGAGAGTGACCCTAGACTTGTTTGACTTTGGTGACTCCCCGTTGCCAGCTGAATGGAAGGCTAGAATTAGCAAGAGACTTGCCCAGAGAGACAAAGTGTTTTCGCTGAAGGAATGGGATGTGGGATGTGTCCAGGGTGCGGAGCATCACATACGCCTGCACGATGAACGGCCATTTCGAGAGAGGTCCCGATGCCCAAGATTGCACATGATATTCCCTTGCTGGTCATCTGTGAATCACACGCACTACGCAGCGATTGGCCCAGAATTTCTATTGGCCCAACTTCACCCAGCAGGTGAAGGAGTATTGCAGGTTTTATCACCGGTGCCAAGAAATAGGGAAGGTGGGTAAGAAAACCCAAGCCGCCCTGATTCCGTTGCCCACAGTGGAGGAGCCATTCCAGAGGGTGGGAATGGATATTATGGGGCCTCTAAATACCCCCAGTTCCTCCAGGAAGAGGTTCATGCTGACTGTGGTGGATTATGCCACCCGGTACCCAGAGGCAGTCGCCCTATCCTCACTGAGGACAGACAAAGTGGCAGATGCCTTACTTGGGATTTTCTCCCGTGTTGGGTTTCCACAGGAGGTTATCACCGATCGAGGGGGTTCCTTCATGTACCGATGCCTAGCCCCAGCAGACATAGATGATGTGAGAAGACACCTGCAGGAAATGCTTGCTGCTTGCATGATACAAGAATCCAGGAGCCCATACACCTCTCTCATTGTGGTTGTGCGTAAGAAGAATGGGTCTATGAGGATGTGTGTTGATTATCAAACCCTGAACTAGCGGACCATCCCAGACCAATACACTATGCCTCATATACAAGATGCCCTGGACTGTTTGAATGGGAGCAAATGGTTCTCGGTGTTGGATCTTCGCAGCGGATACTACTAGATCCCGATGGCCCCAGAAGACCATGAGAAAACAGCCTTCATCTGTCCATTGGGGTTCTATGAGTTTCTGAGGATGCCACAGGGGATATTAGGCACCCGGCCACCTTTCAGCAACTAATGGAACGTGCAGTGGGAGATATGAATTTGCTGGAATGCCTGCTGTACTTGGATAATGTCATTGTATTTGGGAGCACCTTAGAGGAGCATGAGAACTGACTGTTTAAAGTCCTAGACCGACTGGAAGACTGCGGCCTCAAGCTGTCCATTGACAAGGACCAGTTTTTCCAAACCTCCGTGAAGTATGTGGGGCACACAGTATCTACAAAAGGGATAGAGGCTGATCCCAGTAAGGTTGAAGCACTGACTACTTGGCCCCAGCCTCATAATCTGAAAGAACTACAATGTTTCCTGGGGTTCTGTGGCTACTACTGCAGGTTCATGAAAGACTATTCCAAAGTGATTTGCCCACTCTTGAACCTTACCCAGGGGTACCCTCCTTCTAGTCGTAAATGCAGAAAAGGGTCCATTAAAGAACCAGAAAAAGTATACTTCTGCCCAGGTGAACTCTTCAGGCCCCTCTGGACGCCTGACTGTGAAGCAGCTTTCCATGAGATCATATACCAGCTCACCCACGCCCCCATCCTCACCAGGTGTCAGTGTGGCTCAGTTGGTAGCACATCTGCCTCTAGACCAGAAGGTCGTGGGTTCTCGTCCCACCCCGGGATGGACTTGCACCTAAAAATCGCTGGCATCCGAGTGCAGTATTGGGGGGTGTTGTACTGCTGGGATGTGCTGTCCTTTGGATGAGATGTTAAACCGAGGTCCCTTCTGCCCATCCTGGTGTTGTCCGGGTGGAAGTAAAAGAACCCAGGGCACTCTTCGTAAAGAGTAGGGAACATTCCCGGTGTCCTGGCCAACATTCCCCTTCCCATAAACCAGTTCATGCAATTATCCAGGCTGTGTGTGGGTGATGATGTGCGATATGGCTGCCACCACACATTCAGTCACTTCACTACCAGTCTAGCATTGCTTGTAAAGTGCTTTGGGATACTGTGTATGAAAAGCGCTATATAAATGCTGATTCTTCTTCTTCTATACTGACCCCACCAAACCCTATGTACTGCATATGGATGCTAGTCTGCAGGGTCTAGGAGAGGTGCTATATCAAGACCATGAGGATGGCCTGAGACCAGTAGCTTTTTCCAGTAAGAGCTTGACCGCGTCCGAACGAAACTACCCTTTGCATAAGTTGGAGTTCCTTGCGCTAAAATGGGCCATCGTTGACCAGTTTCATGAATACCTCTATGGGGCAAAGATATTGGTGAAGACTGACAATAACCTATTGACCTATGTAAAAACTTCATCTAAGTTAGACGCTGTCACAAACCCACTCAGCAGGTCAGGCCCTCTACTCCCAAAGTGCCATCCTCTGAGCACAGTCTTATGAACAGTGTAACAGTCAAGGTAACCCTCTTGTCTGTTTTTGTAAGTTCGGATCAACCTTTGGTCTCAGTTCTGGAGGGATTCAAACTGTTAACCTCTTGCTAGCATACCCAATGCACAGGCTCAGATATATCTGTCTTTGGAGGGCCAGATATCTTTGCCTACGGGCACCTAGCCAGGTGTACAGAGATGAACCCTTTAAAACTTTAATAAAGACCTCAGATTTAAAACGCTTCTCTTTCCAGTTTGATACCACCATTCAAGCTTATGTCTCTTGTCTGCTATAACCATGTACTCTTCTTACAAAATAAAAAGAAGTCAAAGACAGACCAAGTAAGTTCTAAAAAGAATTTTACTAAAATAGTTAAAAATATGTGAAACACAAAATACAGAACTCTTATACCAAAGACATACAAATCTTTTAAAAGAAACAAGGTTTAAACAGTGCAAATTCCTACTTCAGTACTTAGTCTCTAAATACTTGCTTAAGTGCTCACCGATCTTGCTTGGTCAGAGTCTAGGAAAAAATGTGTCTCTCTGAAGTAAAACAGGCTAAATTAAAAGCTGGCTTTCACCCCTCCTCTTTGAAGGAGGTCACCTAGCTCCTCCCTGTCAGGATATATGAAAATATATCTTATACAAAAAAGAAACATTCTGCAACTTCAGCATAATTCATGTCCTTCAAATGACATTTCCTTTGATCTCATAATAAGCTTCCCCTTCCAGGACATGAAAGCAGCTTTATGATTTCGCACTTCTATGTAATAACCTGGGTTTTTTCTCTTTAATGTCATAAACCTTTTTTATGATTTCCCTCTTAAAATTAACTTAACCCAGTCTGTAATTAACTCAGAGAAACAGGATCCTTGATTAAAGTCTTCCATATAACACACTGTCTCTAAAAACTGAGTGTGTGTGATACACATGCTGTCAGCATTTCTCTTAGCTTGCATCTGTCAGCTGAAAACTGGGGAGGTTGAGGTCACTCCTAGAGCATTAGAATTTTTCAGCAGAGATAGTCATTAATACATTTTATATTAAAAAAAATATTATACAGCACTCAGAACTGGCTGTCTATGTCACAGACGCCACTGGGCACCGGTGGCTTTCTGCATTATCGACCTATGATTATGCTGTCGAATACAGACCGGGCCTGAACCATATTGATGCTGACACCCTATCACAAAGGCCCACTTCCAAGAGCGATTGGGTCAGATTGTCTGAACCTGATATTCGAGCATTGTGCCAAAAGATAGAGATGAACAGATGTCTGCGGACACAGTGGACTGTTTAGTAGATTGCTTGGGCCCTTCTGACACCTGCATACCAGCTGCTTATTGCCACTTCTCTGCTCTAGATATTAGTGCACTACCTCAGTTTGACTATGACAGCATTCAGTAGGCTCAATCCCAAGATTCTATGATTCAGCCAGCACTTGATGCCCTGCATGCGGGGAAAGATGTGTCTAAGGTATGTTCCACTGACTTGCGAACTGCTTTATTGTTTAAAGAAGGCCCCAGATTGAAGTTGCTCAATCAGTTGTTGTATAGAGAGACAGTAGATTGTAATGGCAAAGTAGACAAGCAACATTTGGTCCTGCCCACGGCCTTTAAAGATTTGGTACTGAGGTCCCTCCACAATCACATGGGGCACCTCGATATTGACAGAACCCTTGACCTGGTATGATCTCGCTTCTACTGGCCCACAATGGGGTCCGATGTAGAGCACCATGTAAAGACTTGTAGTTGCTGCCTGCAAAGAAAAGCCCTGCCTCAGAGGGCTGCCCCCTTGTTAATATTACTACCAGCGCCTCCATGGAACTAGTCTGCATAGACTTCTTGTGTTTAGAACCTGATCAGCGGAACATTGGCAAAGTGTTAATGATTATAGATCATTTCACACAGTATGCACAAGCTTTTCCCACCAAAGATCAAAAGGCATCTACCATGGCCAAGGTGCTAGTTGAAAATTTCTTCATCCACTATGGTGCCCCTCAGCGGATTCATTCTGATCAAGGCAGAGACTTTGAGAGTCAGCTAATCAAAGAAATGCTCTCTCTATGGGGGGTGCAAAAGTCAAGAACCACCTCCTATCACCCGCAGGGAAACCCTCAACCAGAACATTTTAACCACACCCTGCTAGGCATGCTGGGCACCCTCCACCCAAAAGACAAGCATAAATGGAGCCACCAGATTAGCACCTTGATACATGCATACAATTGCACAAAAAATGATGCTACTGGGTTCTCTCCCTACTGCCTCATGATTGGGAGAGACGCTTGGCTGCTAGTTGATGTCTGTTTTGGGGTCTCTCCAGATGGGGTCCGAGTCAAAAACTACTTGCAATATGCACAAAAACTGAAAGCTCAATTGAACCATGCCTATCAACTGGCCCAGACAATGGCCACCAAGAGAAATCTAGCCAACAAAGAGAGGCATGATAAAAAAGTAAAGGCTCAAGAGCTTCGACCTGGAGACCATGTGTTGCTACGCAATTTGGGACTACATGGTAAACACAAAATTGCTGATCGGTGGCACCATCTTCCCCATGTAGTAGTTGGAAAGTTGGATGATTTATCTGTGTACAAGGTGCGCCCAGAGAACAAATCCAAAGCTGTCAAGACCATGCACCGTAACCACTTGCTACCTATCGGCCAAGTCATGATTAAGGCTGAACCTCCAGAAATTAAGCCCCCTGGGCCAGTGACTCGTGCTGCTGCAAGAAAGAGACAGAGTCAACCTACCCCAGTGGTCACAAATTTAAAGTTTCCTCTGCAGCAGGCCAAGAATGATAGTGACTGTCAGTCCACTTCTGATGAAAGTGAATATGACCACGCCTATTACCCCTCTTATGAACTGAGTCAGCTGTTTCGAGGTAATCCCCTGATAAATTGTGGGGATGAAGCTGGGTCTTCTGGACTGTCTTACCCCCCAGCCTCGTCCTTGGAGCCAATACTCCCTGAAAGCGAAGTGCAAAGTATCACGTCTGAAAATGTTGAGTCTCTGTGTATTGTGGAACTCTATGATTTGCCTGAAGAAGGGGCTGAGGGTTTGAGTCTTTCTGGTAACATACCAGAACTTGAAGAACACTATGAGAGTACTGACCACCCCCCTTCAGTGCCTCCAAAGCTTGATTGTGCCTCAGCCTTCGCAAAATAAGTCAAGTGTTATAGAAACAGAGTCTGCAGAGCAAGGATCCGACAGTGCCCCAAGTTTGGACATTCCCACCCAGGCAGAGGCACCCCTCACAAGTGATGAAAGCCCCAAGACCGTTTCTGAAAGTACAGAGACTGTGGTTGTTACCCCCAGAAAGACTGGCCGAGCTGTCAAGCCAGTAGTACGCCTCAGTTATGATTCTCCCGGGAGGCCAATGGATTTGCCTCTCAATATGGTGCACAAAGGTGTTTATGTCTCACCAAGCTCACTGCCCAAATTGAACTTGACAGCCAATTCCAGGTTACTTGTCTTTCCCTCTCACCATGGTGCCCCTGCCCCCTCTAGCCCCAAGTTAGCTGATAGGGAAGGACCCCCTCTTGCATTGTTTAAGGTACAAGAAGTTATTACCTGATTCAGTATAGTAATGTTCAATTTACCTGTGTGAAATATGCACACTGTGTGGTCAGAATGGATATGGTATAATGAAGTGTAGTGAATATCTATAGTAAAGTAATAAGTTTATGTTAACTGATGTATGATGGTACAGACTTGACGCGGACGCCAATTTTTCTCCAGGCAGGGAAGGGTGTAACTCCCTACAAATGGGGGTTCCCGAAAAGTCTTCCTTGAGCTTGCCTAAATGCTCATTGCCAGGCTGGTGTCCTGCGTTTTAGCAGTTTAAATGTGATTGCCAGAGAGTGCCTGTATAGCCTCTGTGTACTGTCTCTTTAAGAGCTGCCTAGATTGCAGTCATAAGTAATCTGAGAAGGAGCTCTGTTGAAAGATGTAACTATTTGCTGAAACTCATTTAGAGTGATAATGATAATGTAGTTTGTCTAACCTGCCTTTTTTGCAGCAAGGACTGTTTTGTTTATCTCCACTATCTTGGTCCTGGACTGCGAATTGGACCAATCATTACTGGTGGGACCTAAAATGGAGCCAGACTACAGGAGCTGTCTGGAGTCAAAATCTGTAGAAATTGTAGTTTTGGGCTTTTTGCGCCTTTTTGCACCTGAACCTGAAGGGGGAGCCTTTGTTGTGACTGACAGGAGGATCAGTCAACTGAACCTTTTGGATCTTGGGGAATTTCCCAGACTATCTTGTAATTTTTAAGAGCAATTTGGTAATAGGTGTCACTTGAGCACTTTTTGTGTATTTAAAAGTCCACAAGACCATTGTAACCATGCCCCCTGATGAAGTCTTAGTGGCAAACCGCTGGAGTTTAGATGGCTGGTTCGAGGACTGGGGTAGATCGGTTTGAATATTTTTTTCAACTTGCACTTCATAAAACTGAGATCTGAAGCCTTTTTTAACATTGGATAAAAACGAGCTTTGTGTATCAAATAAATGTGACTTTTTGCAGGTTGACAAACTGATGTTGTTTTGCGATATTCAAAAAATGTTTTTGCTTGTTTGAGACCTATCCCTGCTGCTCACCTTTTCCACATAGCCACACAGGGGTTAGCATGTAGTAGTATATTTTTGGATCTTTGCCAGGATCCAATAGGTGTAGCACCCCTCTTACAGTTCCACAGATGCAAAACCTTTTTTCTGAGTGGAAACCCACCACGGCCACCCTGCCTGGGAGCCCCCTTGGATATCGTCATCCATCCCAGCTGGTGGCAGTGCCGGCAAAGGCTGAGGTGCTGGTGCCCTGTTGTCCTGCTACTCCTTCCATACAATGTCATATGGTGCCATGTTGTCCCATGGCTCCCCAAGGACAGCCGCTCTGGTGGTCCCTGGTGCAGCAGGCACAGACTCCTCCTGGGGATCACAGTCCTCTGCCTGTTGCTCCTCCTCTGATGTGGACAGCCGTTGGGCCTCTCACTGGCAGCACCTTGTTCTCTCAGCAGAGGCATAGGTGTCCATGTGTTTTTGGCGCTACATGGTGTGCACAAGTGCCTGGAGCTGGGAGTCGTCCTAGTGGCAATTGCACCTCCCATGATGTTGGACAACTGTAACAGAAAAGGGTGACAAACTTGAGTGTGCCGTATTGGAGAGGCCCATGTGACCTACTGCCATGTGACATGTGACAGGGCTGGTAAGCAGTGTCGCAGGGCAGAATGCTGCCCAAACAGTAGAGTGTGAGAGAGCTCTGGCAGTGGTCCTGTCATGTCACACTATACCATACTGCAACAGGAGTACCAACAGGATACTGATGCATTCTGGAGAAGATACCTGCCCGGTGGATGACAAGGTCTCATGCTGGGTGACTTGACTTGTTGTCGGCATGTGGGGCTGGATGAGGGGGGCATAGAACACTGGGTGCAGGCATAAGTATCTGGCCCTCTGTGCATGTGCTGTGCAGTGCAGCAGGCCAGGGGAGTGGTGGCACTTGTAGTATAATGTGGGGGCCCATGTTGGGAAGCCATGGTGGCCACACTGTGGCCGACACGGAATGATGGAGGGATTGGGTGATGACTACATGGAATGCAGCATCAATGTACCTTCACCTGCATAGGGCTTGCAGGTACAGGAGCGCAACATGCAGGCTGCAGTGCACATGGCTCAAGGGCTGGTGGATTGGCAGTATGGCCCACTGTTGGATGGAGGAAGCAGCCTTGCGATGCCCTCATGCCTGTAACTGTGCCCTGTAGGTACACCAGGACATGTGAGAGATGTTGCAGGGAGGGTTGTGTGTACAGCCGCAGGTGTGCACTGTGGCCCAGAAGTACAAATCATGTGTGTTTCTCTATGGGGCCACCAGCACAGGTAACTGTGTGGCAGATATCTGCTCTCCAGTGGGGGACCCACACAGCAGGGGGGTAGTACCCCCTTACACACCACCTGTACGTCTCCTGGGGGTCCTTGAGAATACATGGTGAGGCCAGGGCCACAAGGCCCCTGTGGACCAAAGGCATCTCTACCCCACATATGCATATCCTTGGAGGTGACCCCAGGTGTTACGGTGGGGGTGCGTGGCCACTGTGTTGCCCCAGGGTTGGGATGGAGGGCCTATGTGGTCACAAGCCACGGTGGGCATGACAGATGGCACTGGCCTCCCCTAATGAATGTAGTGGCACATACACGGGGCAAGAGCTGTGCTGCGGGACCCCTTGAGTGGGCCCCACATGTGACACTCCCGGGATGGGCCACCCATGCATGTGTGTCACCAGGGGCCAAAATGTCTTGTGATAGGGAGCTCCTGCCACTCTTGAAGACCAACCTTTTCTTAAATCTGTTGCAACAGTTCTTCTATTTCTTAGCCTAATCTATTCTTTACAATTTCTAGTCCATAAGGTTTGCCACCTATGGGCACCCCCTCCTCTTTTTTGACTATGCTGTAGTATCCTCTGATTTTTCTTTTCCCTCTCAGGTCCTTGTACAGGGAGGTTATTGTGGTGACCTCCGAGCTGATGTAAAACAACAGGCTGTCTTCCTCATTGGATTTAGTATGTAATGGCACTATGTCATAAAATACATTAATGTATATACCTTATGTGTATGAAACCTGTAAATGCTGAAAATACCATGGCACAAGGTGTTTTTGATAAAGGTAAAAAGTTACTCGGGGACTGTATTATAAAAATTAAGTTAGTTGTACTATTTAAAATGCATGCAAACTGCTATAAGTTGAACAAGTCTGAAATGTCATGGTGATCTGTATATATCCCATGATGCTTTGCATCATCGAAATATGAGTGATGTTGTGTTTCTTTGAAACTTGGCTTATTGTCAATGCCCTTTGAGGTGACCCTGGTTTCAGTGCTTCTGCACTGAAATTCTTTGTCTTTAGCTTACTTTGTTTTGTTTTATTTGAGCCCCCACCACCCAAGCAAACAAATCCTGCATAGGGGAGGCTGAATCTCAACTGATAAGTTAGATCAGAGATCACTGAGCCAGTAGGTGCTGGCTAAGTGTAGAGGAAAGACTTGCATAGTCTGTTGCTACAAACTGATGTACTAAAGGAGTGATATGCCATTGCTGAAGGTTATCGCCTGCATTTTGAATAAACATCACACACAGATTGTGTGTTGAACTTGAAGTTCGGTGTCTGGTCTATCTGTTATCTCACAACCCCACCACATGCCTGTCCAGGTTGACAGGGCTTCCCATGGGGTGAAGCTGGTGTGATGGTGTGCCATGCAGTACCACGTAGGTCAGCTCGAAGGGCCATTTTCATGGCCCCCAGTGACATTGTCACTGGTTGTGGCACCAAACCCCATGGTGGGCCCCCATGGTGTCGTGCTCTTCACCAAGTGTGCCCTGTGGCCCACCAGGTCAGAGGGCCTGGTCTGGTGTTGCCATCCTCACAACTGATGGGCTACTCAGCTATGGGCACAGCTAGGCATCCTATCACGCCCTTGGTACAACATCCCCGGAGACTGGGGGGGCCAAAAGGAAAGCACCAGGGATGCCACTGTTGCACTGACAAGGACACGGTCTGCATGTTCGGTGTGTGTACCCTCCTGTGGAGGGGCCGTGACATGCAGCGTCATGCACCACCATGTTGTCCCCAGCATGGCATACTGGTTGCCCCATTCTCACACCTCAGGCAGTGTGGAACCCCTTTGACTAAGGAATGGTGCAGATGCATGGCAGAGGGGTATTTCTGCCCTACACCTCATGTGAGTACCACTGTCAGGTCCTGTGTGGGTCCCTATGGCTCCCCACTGGCTGGCTCAGAAAGTGAACCCCCCATACACAGCCATGTCACAGGTTCCCTGCTAACAGCCGTGCTGCCCCGATGCACTGTGGACAACCCAGTGTTCCAACCCAAGAAGGTGTTTGTAGCCACAATGGCCTGAGGTGGAGCTGCATACATCACACAGTGCTGACATGGTGCATGGGACCCCCACTTGTTCATTTCCCCCAGCTCACATTGTCCCATGGTGTGCAGTACAACTGCAGGTCATGGTCTGCAAGGTGGAGCCGTACAGCCCTGCCCATGCTGCACAGGGTCACCTCAGTGCATTTTGTGACCAGGGAGCCAGGCACCTTCAAGCATTTAAAAACAAAATACCAGTACATAACCCCCCCCCCAGACATGGTACTTTTTAATATTTAAACAATTTCATGGCCACTGGCTCTACTTACTTTAAACTTCATGTAAAAAAGGGGGTCCTCTTAGTTTTCAGATTGGAATTCCAAAGTGAGCAAGCTGTACCACCACTCCACGGTGGGACCCTTTCGGTATAGTCCCTACACTAGCTTAATAGCTCTGAAATGCCTGCAGAGGCTACTCACAAATATAGAGTGCTGCCTGAATTGGCCTACAATACATTGCCTAATTGGTTCCTTAAATAAGGTACTTCCACCCAGGAACATTTACAGGTGATGGAAGGGAGCATGTTGTAAGGGGTGCCACACCTTCCCCAAATCAACATGCTCCACTCTGCATTGCCCACAAATGTAATTCACATTTCTGCTAGGGGGTGCTACTGGGTTGTGGTAAATAACAGCAGTTAAAACATGGTATAAGCATTGTTCACCTGTCTACCACCAAGGCATTGACATGCCCCAGTCCACCACTGTTCAGTGGCATCATAGGTGACAGCATGTGGCCACCCATACTAACATATTCCAACAATGCCACTGGTATACACGTGGCCCCACAGTGGGGCATGGTGCTGGAGGACACATCGATATCACTCCCATGGTCTGTGCACTGCAAGATTCACCAGTCCACCCTACACTCCCCTGGTGGGCATCGGCTGCTTTGCTACACACCTGCATGCACTGTATTACCACCCTGATAGACACTGTGCCCCATGCAGCACCACAGAAACCACTGGCATGGTCGCAGCTCAGTGGCTGGTGTACAGTACATTGGGCAAGGTCCCACACTGGCACACATTGCCTGTGACACATCTACATCCCTGCCTGCACAGCACAAATGCAGTACATCTACAGCTCACTGCATAGCACCATTGGGTGCCCCTGTTTTTGACACCCCCGGTGGTGCTGGAGTCTGTGATACCCTGTGCGTGCAGCCACACAATGCTGCTTCTATTATGCCCCTCTCCTTATGGCCATGGTGAGGGGTTACATGCGGCAGCTATGTCCTTGTGTCCCTTGGCAGGGTTCACCACTGGGCAGGTGCTGCACATGGCTACCATTCAGGTCCTGTGGCACATTAGCCTCCTGCCTAGCTCCCATGGCCCCCTAGTCATGACTCTGGCCCAGACACCTACTGCACCCATACCTGTCTGCCCAGCCACTGTGGCACAGGCAAGTAGCCCTGAGTGACCTGCCCTTGTGCCTCATGGCTGTGTCTCACCCTAGGTGATGGAGGGCAGGGTGGCTGCTAACAGTGCCAGTGGCACACAGCCTGGTGTGGTGCATAACATGATGCCTGTTGGCCCCCCCAGGACCCTGTTGGCTGCATGGCATGTTGGCCTAGACCCATGTCACCACCACCACCTAATTCACTGCACTGCAATGTTGTTCACACTTACTTTGACTACTTAATCCAGCAGACCCCTCTTCCCATGCACCTGCTGTGCCTGTGGTGTGTGGATCACAGGCAGCCCCAGAATCCACCTGCTGTTGCACCTCTGTGAGGCCACAAAATGGTTGCAATAGTGTTAATGTGCACCACTCACCACAGCCATGCTAATGGGTACTGTACTCTACTGTGTGTTAGTTGGATTGCACCTACCTGCCATGGGTCATTCCCCATGTGCATGGCAACATCCACTGTTCTGGCCATGTTGTGGAGCTCCAGCAGTATGGACATGTCTCTCCTTGCCAGGTCCTGTCACTGGTGCCTTAAGGTACACACCAGATAGCTTGTGCAGCTGGCCCCCTATCACCCTCCCCACCCAGTTGCATTCAGTGGGGGTGTGTCTCCTGCATCTGGTGGGAGCAGCACATGTCTCCAATGCTGCACTAAGCTAATGAGGAGTGCAGTCTCCTCAGGTGTAAAGTTGGGTGCTCTGCCCATATTGTCTGACATGATTTGACTTTCTGACCCATGTGGTAATGGTGGATGCCACTGTGCCAGTTGTTAAGTCCCTACATGGTGTCCTTGCATTGCATGTTGGCATGTTTTATGGCTGCTAACTGTGTGAGGTTATACTTACACATTCACACACAGCATATATCACAATTGATGCAACTGTGTTATATTTTCCCCTGCAGCCATCTGTTGTGGCATTTCTTTGGTACAAATCTGATGCAGGTTGTAGTGAAGCTGTCTTGTGTCAGTATTTTGACACAAATGTGTCATATTACGTCTGTGATGCACATGTGGGACATATACCTCTATATGTGCTGCACTCTACACTGCTGTCCCCTCTGATGGCACCTGCACTCCCACCTTCTCCCCATGCCACATACATGGGTATGGTGTCCTCTGTACTTGGCCCAGCTTTTCGGGTTCTGACCCACCCCTGTGCCGTAGTTCGCAATGCCCTACCATGGTATGTCCTCACCCTTTTTGATCTCCCCCTCATGGGAATGCCCACCCCATGTCTGTCCCTCTCCATTCCCACTGGTACTGTCCCCTACCACCTGCCTGGAGGATAGTGCATCACTTTTTGGATGTAAGTCCCATTGCGACATGGCGCACCACATTTTTTGATGCAAGCATGGCACAAGACACTTTGACACAAGCCCTCCCAAGAGTGGCGCAAGGTGCATTATAAAACCATACTTGGTGCAATGTTTGACTCAAGTCACCACTTGCATCAAAAATGTTGGCACAAGCCCCTTGCATCATTCTCAGCACTTTGAAAATCAAGCCTCATGTCTTTAAATGTTGTGCCATAACTAGAGTCAGGCTGGGGGAGGAGGTGGAGCTCTGGACCTTACCCTTTTAAGAACAGAGTCCTACTGGCTATATATGTACACTAGGGGCTTTAACTAGCCTGGGTCTTAATGATATATTTGATATTATGCATTTCCTTAAAAAGTAATTTCTGTCACTGAGTATGCATAATATTACTGCCTTTGCATTTTCCTCAGGAAACAACAGCTGTTTTGCCTTATGCAGTGCTCCTTTCACTTGCAGAGCAGCGACCTGAAAGCACCCCTGATTGTTTCCTCATGCAAAACAAAGATGATGCCTGAAGCTTTGGAACTTAGACAGGAGACCTATTATTTGATGCCTTGAGCCTTATTCTCCATGTATTACAAGCAGCACATCATCTTCTTCAGTGATTATTGGGACATTATCCAGCCATAAATCGCATTGTATATTTTTCACGATTGGGTTAGTACACGTCTGTTTTGTCGCTAACTCAAAATGGCTGCATCGAGTCAGTACCAGTTTTAAAGCACTTCTTTTAAGCAATAAGGCATGACCAGAGGTTGTGTTAATGGTGTTTTAATCACCTTCTAGGGGTGTAATGTGGCACGAGGCATAGCTGAGTGCCACATGCCCCTAGAGAGTGATTGATTAACAATAAACATAACCCCTGGGAGTGCCTTATTGCTATTATAAAATAAAATGTTTTTTTAAATAGTGTTAAACCTTGTTCAGCATATGATCAGACTCTATACGTATGTTAATAAAAGATTAACATAACGCTGTTAGCATGTTTACAGCCAATCAGAAAGCTCCATTTCTCAGACCCTTTTTTACGGCTGCAGTGGGTGTAGCCCTGCAGATGTTTTGTTTTGAGAAAAGGACTACCTGCATAATTACCATCCAAACAACATGGTAGAGTGTTAAAAATAGTGTATTCAGCTGAAGCCTCATTACTATGCTGCCTGTGTTTTTATGGCAGCTGGAAAGCATTATTTTTCCTCTTACTTGAGAAGTGAATTGAGCCCTCCCCAGTACTGCCTTTTTTGCAAGTTGAAACCTCCTCCATAGTGTTTCATGGGCCTTTTCTTTGTTTGTTAAGTTTCAGTGCATAAGTTGAATCCTCCTAAGTACTGCCTTTTTTTGCAAATTGAAACATCCTCCATAGTGTTTTATGGGGCTTTCCTCTGGCTTGAGAGAAGTTAAAGGAAAACTCCACCCGAAGTCCAAGTCTGGTACCTCTGCAATTTCTCTGAATTTGCTAAAAACTATCCTGCACATTTTTAGTCCCTCCATAGGAAACATCAGCAAAGTAACCAAATACTAAGTAAGGATTGGATCACATAAACACAAACCATCATAAAACCTACTTAGCCAATGGATGACCGCAGCTGCAAAATGATTTGATTTATCTACAAGCACTGTCTTTTACGCAAGGCACAAACAATTGAATCAAAAGTCCATAACATGTTGATCAAAATGGGGGGAGCAGGATTTTAGGCAGAGTGACACAGTTTATATACAGCTTGCAGGCAGCAATAACTGCTGCTGAGATAAATTGATGTGTCCCTTGCTATGCAGTGGGGGGGGGTGTAAAGTAGCATTGTTGAGGAGCAATCACAGATTTGTTTTATAAATAGCTATGATCCATTATGTTTCCAGACTAGTTTAGATAATCCATTCCAGTTCTGCATATATTATTTCATGGTCTATGCTAACAAACTAGAAAGTGCTGTTCCATCTCTGCTACTTGCTGCTAGTGACATGCTTACACACACACACACACATATATAGAAAAAAAATCTTCTCACAGTCAGAACTGGAAAAAAACACTGAAAGGAAGTTAGAACACAAAGAGTTAATAATACATATCTTTTCCTGATTTTAACATGTAGTTTTCCTTTAATTGAGCTATCCCCAGTACTGCTTCATTTTTTTTGCAAGTTGAAACCTCTTTCTGTGTTAAGTTTCAGTGTTTAATTGACCATTTGCAAACTGAGAAACTTGTTTTGCTGGTATCCCCTCCACCACTCATCTAGAGGTGTCAATTTATTTGCTAACCATGCTGGTTGATCTTATTTGCTTACCTCATAGTAAGAATGTGAAACTAAACTTGTGTTATTTTAAATGATTGATAAAGTGACATCTCCAGTTTGCATCTCTTGAGGATGAAGTTGCATCCGTTCACCTCTGTGGAGTAATTCACTTGGCACCAGCTCTTAAGACCTCATCTGTTGACATCAGTTTTAAGATAATGTTAAATATAAAGCCTATGGTACTAGTAACAGAATATCATAAACAAGTACTGCTCATTGGCAGATTATAAAAGGTAACATATTATCATTTGCAATTGTTTACATTGAAAGGATCAAGGAATATAACAACAAATGATGACAAGCAAGATGGCTAAATGAGGATGAGAAGGCGACTCAACAACAACAACAAAAAAGCTAAACATGCAATAAAATATCTGAAAACAAAAGCCATGACATAACCACATGGTCAGAATATTGAACATTTTAAAAGAAACATAAATGCAAAAGTAACCATTTCAAAAAGAAAATGGAACTCAAATGCAAAATATGCAGACAAAAGCAACAGCAAGCAATTGTGCAGTTACTTCAGTAGCCTAACCAAACACACACACACACACACACATATATAAATATATATATTTATGGGGAAACAGTACGAAATCCAGTGGAGATAGTAAAGCAGTGTAATAAATATTTGTGTTCATTATTCATACCCAATCACATCTCAGTCCCCTGCTCTTGTACATTACCAGGAATGCCAACAGAATTAATATAAATACAGTCAACACACTACAAAAAATTCAAAATAAGAAAATCAGAGTGCAAAGTTTCCACTAAAATGCTGAAATTACATAATGGGATAGTCCATAATCAGGTGACTCCTCAAAATATTTTTTTTAATTAAAAAATACAGGTTCCAGCCATCCCGGTGGTGCAGGAGGTTGAAGCACTGGTGCCTTACCTCACACCATGCCAGCGACCCGGGTTCGGGAATGGACTTGGGGCACCGGGGGGTCAGCAGGGGATGGAGAGGATTGAGCATCCATAGGACTGCTCTCCTCTCCTGTGGTGGGTAACATGGCCACTTCGCTCTGCAGCAGCCCCCGGTGGAGACTGGGAGCACTGCAGAAGCATTGCAATGTGGAAAAAATGGAAAAACACCACTCTGGATTGGCCAGATGATGGCATCCAGTCCACTGGCATCCCAGAGACTTCCTACAAGCTAATCCACCTCAGCAGTGCCCCGAGGCCAAGGAAAAAAGAGTGTGCTGGGCAGCCCCAACCGGCGCCCTCCCCCTCGGAGGAGAGGGACCTACTCGGCGAAGGGTAATGTTGAGCTACCTCGGGGTCAACTGCAATATGAGGTTAGGAGGCTTGGGAAGGTTTGTGGGGGATGCCGGTGACCTTGCATGCCTGACGGAGTGGCTAGTCCAGAGCACAGAGGGAGAAAAATAGATTACACAAAAAACAAAATACAGGCTCCAGGTAAAATTCTAGAATTACTACTTAAAGATTTAAGTTAGCCACATGTCTAACAGTGATTTTAGTACAGAGAGCAGCAGTGATTCACAAAGTTATAAGCATGTACCCTAAATGTAATCTGACTCTATGAAAACATGATCCAATTATTGGGACAACAATGCCTCATAGACATAATTTCTGTTGCCTCATATACATAATTTCTGTTATACCATTGCAAACCATTTGCCACTGCATCACATTTGGCAGTCATTGAAAAATGTCTTCCCCAGCTATTCATCCATGTATTATAAGCAATAGAACCCAAACAAGCCAAACCATATAAAGATTCATCACTGTAAGTCTTCTGTATTATGCAGACTGTGATATGCAGACTGTGATATTTAACAGTTGTAGGGTAAGTTAGTGCATCTGGACGTATTTGCTGCATATGCATCTCAATTGCTAAGGGTAAATCCTGACCATGTTCACCCTTTTCTGAAGCCAAGCTAGCTACAGTATGTCTAGCACTAGCATTGATGGGAAGATTATGCCAGTAGTAAGAATCTCTTTAAATATTTTAAAGTTGATATTAGCTGATATTAACAATTAAATCTGAAGAAAGCAATAGCTTCTGTGTTTCTTTTTTTTACTTACAATATTCTGTGGTTTTCCCCCTTGTTCCCACACACGTCCAGGGCACTGAACGTATTCATGTGGAGGCACGCACACATCAGGCACTGTGGAGCGCCTCACCCCACTAACTGTCCTCCCAACTGCGCCACCATTGGACTTCCACCCAGTGGTACAGGACTACAGAAGGGACAGTGTCCACCCCAGGAGAGGTAATCCTGCTCCTTGCCCTCCCCCCAGCTGGCTCCTCAATGACCCAGGATTGTTCCTGAACCCGGGTCACTGGCTTGACACGAGGTAAGACTAGAAGCATCAACCCTCTGCTCCACCGGGCCAGCCTACCTTCTGTGTTTTTATGCTAGTAAATAGCCGGCACATGTGCATTATACTGTACATTCATGCTGACATCAATTTTAAGATGTTAAATATACAGCCTATGGTACCAGTAACACAATGCCATAAACAATTACTGCTCAAATATTCAAAATCCATGGAATCAACCTACTGTCAATTTAAATCAAAAATATTTATCTCTATAGCAGTCAGGACCATAAAGAAAAAGAGAGAAGAAAGGAAACAAACACAGAAGAAAACGTGTGCATAAAATAAGCCAAAGCAATGGGGGGGGGGGATAATATGTATAAAGCAAGTGAGCAGCACTGAAATGCATTTTCTTTATACTTGTGAAAAGATGAAAGTTCAAGTAAAATATAGGTCCCAAATACAGAAAACAGTTGAAAAAGATAAAAAGGAATGAAAAGGGCCCTAGATGCAGTAGAAAAGAACAAAACAACCAACAAAAATCAAAGAAACAGATTGTCATAAAATTTAAACCAACAAAACAGTGAATGATATTTGGCAAATTATAAAGAGCAACATATTATCATTTGCAATAGTTTATATTAAAAGGATCAATGAATATAACAACAAATGATGACAAGCAAGATGGCTAAATGAGGATGTGAAGAAAATTACTCAAAAACAACAACAAAAAATCTAAACATACAATAAAATATCTGAAAATAAAAGCCAGGACATAACCACATGGTCAAGAATATTAAACATTTTAAAAGAAACATAAACACAAAAGTAACCATTTCCAAAAAAAATGGAATTCAAATGCAACAGATGCAGACTAAAACAACAGCAGGCAATTCTGTAGTTACCTAACCAGCCTAAACAAACAACAACCAAAAATAATAAGTGATATTAATAGCGGAGACACATTAAATAGCCATTGGAGAGAGCAAAGCAATGTAATAAATCTTTGTGTTCCTATATTCAAACCCAGTCACAACTCAGTCCCCTGCCCCTGTACTTTCCAGGAATGCCACCAGAATTAATATAAATACAGACAACATACTACAAAAAAGTTCAGAATAAGAAAATCAGAGTGCAAAGTTTCCACTAAAATGCTTAAAATAAATATTGGGCTGATCCATAACCAGGTACCCCCTCAAAATATTTTTTTTTTTAAATTAATAAATACAGGTTCTGGGTAAAAGTCTAGAATCACTACTTAAAGATTTAAGTTAGACACATGTCTAACAGTTATTTCAGTACAGAGAACAGCAGTGATTCGTAACGGGACAATCATTTACCCTAAATGTAATCTGTCTCTATGAAAACATGATCCAATTCTTGGGTAACAATACTTGGAAGACATAATTTCCATTATATATTTGCAAAACATCTGCCACTGTACCACATTTCACGGTCATTAAACATGTGTTCTCTAGCTATTCATCCCTGTATTACAAACAGTAGAACCCAAACCAGCCAAACCATATGACAATTCATCTGCAAGCCTTGTATATTATGTAGACTGTGATACTTAAGAGTTGTAAGGTGAGTTAGTGCATCTAAATTTATTTCCTGCATATGCATCTCAATTGCTTTGGGGTCCTGACCATGTTCACCCTTCCCCAATCCCAGCTACCTACAGTATGTCTAGCACTAACACCGATGGGAAGATTATGCTACTAGCAAGCATCTTTTGAAATATTTTAAAGTTGATATTAGCTGGTATTCACATGAAAACCTGAAAAAATTATGCAGAGGGCTCTTAGAAGAGTGTACATAAATACAAACAATCACAAAACCTACAGAGCCAATGGATGACCACAGCTGCAAAATGATTAGATTTGTCTGCAAGCACTGTCTTCTATGCAAGACACAAACAATTGAATCAACAAGTCCATAACATGTTGATCAAAACAGTGGAGCAGGATTTTAGGCAAAGTGACACAATTTATATACAGATTGCAGGCAGCAATAACCCGCTGCTGAGATAAACTGATGTGTCCCTTGCTATGCAATATGGGGGGAGGTGTTAAGTAGCATTGTTGAGGAGCAATTACAGATTTGTTTTTTAAATAGATGTTCTCCATGCTGTTTCCAGGCCAGTTTATATAAACCATTCCAATTCTTCATATATTAATTCATTCATGGTCTACTCTAACAAACTATAAAGTGACGTTCCATTTCTGCTACTTGGTACTGGTACAAAAACTGAAAGGGACTGAGGGATAGCAACAGGAATGCAGACAAAACTACTTTAAATAGTGGCATGCTGACACACACACACACACACACACACACACACACACACACACACAGAACACATCTGGATAAAGTACCAATATTTAGGAAACTTATTAATTATACATACCCTAAAATGCAGTGTGACTCCTCTGGCTGCCATGTTCTCTCTACTGTGGCTAGTTTGAAACAAAGAGACAATGTAACAAGACACTAGCCTCCTGCAGGGTCTATTAAACATTAGAGCAAAGGGCAATCTGGGAAGATTGTCTGGAACAAGATGCAATTAAAAAAACCTGAATTGCAGCTCCCAGGGGCTATAAAACTACCACGAAAATTAGAAAAAAATCATCTCACAGCCAAAACTGAAAAGAAAAAAAAGACACTGAAATGAAGTTGGAACACAAAATTAATAACATATATCTTTTCCGGATTTTAACATGTTGTTTTCCTTTAATTGAACTATCACCAGTACTGCCTCAATTTTTTTTTTGCAAGCTGAAACCTCCTCTATACTGTTTTATGGGTATTTCCTTTCTGTGTTAAGTTTCAGTGCTTAATTTGCAAACTGAGAAACGTGTTTTACTGGTATCCCCCCCTCCCCACTCATTCACAGGTGTCAATTTATTTATTTGCTAACCATGCTAGTTGCTCTTACTTGCTTTCCTCACAGTAAGAATGTGAAACTACATTTGTGTTATTTTAAATGATTGATAAAGTGGCATGTCCAGTTTGCATCTCTTGGGAATGAAACTGTATCCCTTTACTTGTGTGGAGTAATCTCCTGGCGCCAGCTCTTAAGACCTCAGCTGTAAGATACATCATGCTTGTAAGCATGGGTGAAGCCCAGAATTTTAAACTTGTACTCTAGATGAGAGATGATGGAACTGTTGCCTATGGGGAAAGACTCAGGGAGTTAAATATGTATTCTCTAGAGGAAAGGAGGGAAAGGGGAGACATGATAGAAACATTAAAATTCCTCAAAGGTATTAATAAGGTATAGGAAGGTTCAATTCTGCTGAGAAAGAGATGTTCAAGGATAAGGGGCATGATATGTAGCTAGAAGGGGGGAAGACATAGAGGGGATACAAGGAAATACTCCTTTACAGATAGGGTGGTGGACACCTGGAACAGCCTGCTAGCAGAGGTAATGGGTACCAAAATAGTAACAGGTTTCAGACCTGCATGGGATACACATAAGGGGATCTTGGTAACAGGGCTGGAGCATGGGGGGGGGGTGTTTAAGGCTGGAGATCAGTTATGGTCCATGACATAACCACATGGTCAGAATAGTAAATATTTTAAAAGAAATATAAATGCAAAAGTAACCATTTCAAAAAGAAAATGGAACTCAAATGGCCAAGTAGGTTGTGAGGGCGTTGGTATCCTGCCTTCCCCAAGCCGCCGGATTCCCCACCAAGCCACTGGATTTCCCCACCGTGCACACAGTGCCAAGGAGGTCATGAGGGCATCGGTATCCTGCCTTCCCCAAGCCACCAGATTCCCCACCAAGCTGCTGGATTTCCCCACAGTGCACACAGTGCCAAGGAGGTTGTGAGGGTATTGGTGTCCTGCCCTTCCCAAGCTGCCGGATTCCCCACTAAGCCGCTGGATTTCCCCACCGTGAACACAGTGCCAAGAAGGTCATGAGGGCGTCAATGTCCTGCCCTCCCCAAGCCGCCAGACTCCCCAACAAGCCACTGGATTTCCCCACCATGCACACAGGTACGATGGCCACACCACGCCACACTGCTGCAGGCTTTGGAATGGTGTATTATGAACAAAGGACTTTGAATTTGACGTCTTTTTGCAACCGGCGACTTTAGTCAGCAGATCTATGCTGATAGTTTCTGGCCCCTAAATTATTTGTAAAACATTGGTTGCTGCACCCTTTAGTTGGGAACTTTAATTCTGATTGTGCCTGAGTTCAGCTATTGTGAAAGGTGCTTTAAGGGACCGAAATACATCTTGCCTATTGTAGATTAACCTGCAGCGTTCTGCATGCCTTGTTAACATTAGGCAACCTCAGTCTTTTGTATAACGCTGTGCCAGGTTCATTAAGTTGCTGTGCAGGTTACCTCAAAACGTGCTGTTTAACTACTTAAGGAAGGTCAGGCTGTTTGTGACTGCAGTGCATAGAAAAGTACACTCCTTATTACACTTTTAATTTTAAATTAGTAACAACAAGGCACAGTCTAGACCTAGAATTGCCCACACCTCAGCATAATCCGAATTGCATGTTAGCTCCTGTATGTGCTGGCCTCTGCAACTGTTGCTGTAAGCTCCTCCTCCTGTTGGCTTACCTGTGCTAATAAATTCGCTCTCCTCTTCTTTCACCAGTGCCAAGGAGGTCGTGAGGGCGTATGTGTCCTACCCTTCCCAAGCCATCGGATTCCCCACCAAGCCGCTGGATTCCCCCCCCCGTGCACACAGTGCCAAGGAGGTCGTGAGGGTGTCAGTGTCCTGCCCTGCCCAAGCCGCTGGATTCCCCACCAAGCCACTGGATTCCCCACCGTGCATACAGGTATGACGGCCATGCCACGCCATGCTGCTGCACACTTTGGAATGATGTATTGTGTCCCCGCCACCACCCTTGGTGGACTTTGACTTATATAGCCTGTGTGATCATGGGGCATGTTCGCGCGATAATTTTCTATCAGCCAGGTTTCCCATTAGCAGATTATCTGCTAGCACCACTAGTGGCCACCCTATTTAAACATTCTGCCTCATCTATTTATCACCACTAGATGCCACCCTCCATGCAGACAATCTGCACCATGTTGCCACTGTACGGCATTATGCTGTGCATATTCCCACCCCTTTCATCCCTTCCACCTGCCTCCTTTCCAGCCCCACAGCCATATACCAACTTAATAGATAGCTGGTCTGCTCCCCCACCTTTCCACACCACCGCTTCCACTGGTCCCCTGCCCCAACAGCTATCAACTAACTGGCTACCCGGCCCCTCCATCCTGCTGCACTCTTTCCAAGCTGGGCTCATTGGTCTAAGATTTTCTCACACACCTGGAACTACCAAACCTGTACAGCGACTCTGTGCACTACGTGTGCCACCAGGACAGATGCACAAAATTAAACAGCTGTTCACTCTGCTGCTTCTTATGGCAGGTGATATACAGCTTAACCCTGGCCCAACACCCCCTATCACGTCCACCCCTATAAAACTTCCACGGTGTTTTAAAATAATTCACCTAAACATATGTAGCATTTTGAACAAGCTTACCATCCTCCAACCATATGTCCTTACACTGTGCCCTGACATTCTAATCTTAACAGAAACTTGGCTAAAGCCCCACAATCTGGATGATGAATTTTCACTCCCTGGCTACTCCCTCATCCGGCACGACCGGCATGGTGACAAAAGAGGTGGAGGCGTTGCCATGTTCATTGCTGCACACCTCCACTACACCCCAATCCAGATCATCTTGACCACCCTGTCCATTAATTCCTTTCTAATACAGCTCACATTGCCCCACTCAGTGCCTTTATACATAGCTGGGTCCTACTGTGCCCCCGACACCCCCGCGCCACTCATAATGGACCACCTGAGCTCACTTAAACTACTTGGCTCAGCGGGAGAGCTGATTATCTTTGGTGACCTCAACTCTAACTAGCTCTCCAGTACCAGCTCTAAACTACAGAACTACGCATCATCCTTAAATCTCTCCCAACAAATTACCGAACTCACACGCTTAAATCATAAGTCCAAAAACCACTCCCTTCTAGATTTGTCCCTTACCTCGTACCCTCACCATATACTTGAATCCGGCCCCCTTCTGGACTCACTAAGTGACCATCACCTAATCTACGTGGTCAGAAAAATCTTCAGACCAAAAGCCCCCCCCCATGGATACTGCTCACCAGATCTTACAAATCCCTCAATCTCTCAG
The DNA here is from genome assembly GCA_016271365.2 of Neoceratodus forsteri. Lineage (NCBI taxonomy): Eukaryota > Metazoa > Chordata > Ceratodontiformes > Ceratodontidae > Neoceratodus > Neoceratodus forsteri. Next base: position 755,654,742 of record CM057455.1, on the reverse strand, counting down.
CACTCCTCTAAGACCTGTCCACTTTGAACTGGTCTTTCATCCCCCAGGCACCCTCCATCGACTCTGCCCTGGAAATTTTCAAATACAAATTCCTTGCCGTATGGAACCTCCATGCGCCACTAAAAGGACCCGGGTAAGAGGAGACCACCTGCCCTGGGTCTCCGCCAACATTATCGATCAACTCCATGCCAGGGACCAAGCATGGAAATCATATAAGGTAACCAGTTCCCAGGAGGCACTCCAACACTACTGCACACTTTGAAACTCCTGCACCAGGCTCTTACAGCAGGCCAAGGCCAACTACTTCAAGTCCTCACTCCACTCTAACCTAAATCACCCAGCGAAATTCTGGAAAACACTAAAATCATTACTCACCCCGCCTGCTCAGCCCCCCACCACAGCCTTAAATGTGGATGGCTCAACCATCACCAAGCCTGGTGCAGTGGCCTCAGCATTTAACAACTCTTTCATAAGTTGTGCAACCTCTGTCCTCTCCTCACTCCCTCAATCACACCCTCATCCACACTTGTCTAATTCACCCTTCTCCATATCTTTCGCCTTTCGTCCAGTCACCCTGACCAAAGTATTAACACAGCTGTGGGCCCTAAACCCCTCTAAAGGAAAATGTCCCACGGGTATGGACTCCAAAATGCTTTACTTGTCCGCTCCAGCCATCACCACCCCTCTGGCTGCACAATACAATCTCTCGTTCTCACTTGCCTCTGTCCCAGACAATTGGAAGTACGCCACAGTCATACCTCTCCCGAAAGGGGGCGAGCCCTCATCTCCAGGTAACTACCACCCTATCTCACTCCTCCCCATCCTAGCCAAAATCCAGGAATGCCTCATACTAGCCCAACTCTCCCCTTTCCTCGACTCCACCTCCTACTTCACACCTTACCAATCTGGCTTTAGGAAGTCACACTCCACCATCACCTCCCTCCTACAGCTCACCAACACTGTACTTACGGGTATGAATCATGGGCACATCACCTCAGTGATCTTTATCGACCTTGCCAAGGCATTTGACATGGTCTCCCACACCCTACTGCTATCCAAAGTCACACAGGTAGGTCTATCTGTATCCAGCTCCAGTTGGTTCCAATCCTATTTAGTGGAAGGTCGCAAGCTGTAAAAGTTGGTCAACATACTTATGCCCCCTCCCAGTTAATACAGGAGTCCCCCAAGGCTCAGTCCTTGGCCCCATCCTGTTCTCCATATTCCTAAATGACCTGCCCTTGGTAGGTAAACACGCATCCTTACATATGTATGCAGATGACGCGTCTCTTTAGGTGTCAGGTCCCTCCCACTCTGATGTAGCCCCCAGACTTCAGGAAGATTTTGCCGCTGTCCAGAAATGGCTTCGCTCTGACCAGCTCTTCCTAAACCCCAACAATAACATCTCCATTACCTTTGGTACCAGGCAGAGACTCGCCCATCTCCCCACCACCCCCTCTTTCCATACCTTAGATGGATACCATTGGAGGCCCTCTCCTCCTTCCAATACCTTGGGGTCTGGCTTGACCAGCACTTTGACTTCTCAGGGTACATTGACTCAATCCACAAGAAACTGTGCCCCAAGCTTGGTGCCTTATATCGTAACAGGGGCTGTATCCCTCTGGAAATCCGTAAAGCTATTCTACAGAGAATGATCCTCCCGATACTGGACTACGGTTACATAGTATACACAGCAGCCCCCAATTCCACTCTTGCCAAACTCGACCCGCTCTTCCACTCCTTTTGCTGTTTCGCCTTAGACTGCCCCCTCGCGATGCACCACTGCGAACTCTACAAGTCCCTTAACCTACCATCTCTACAGTATCAGAGACAACTCCATGGTGGAAGACTTACTGCTAAATTCTGGTCCTAGACCCTCCCTTCCTACCTTGGGTCCACACTCCAAGCTCAACCACCCACAGTGTACTCCCTCAGAAACACTGACCCCTGGCTCCTCTATGTCCCATATATGGCTACTGCCAAAGGGCAGGCCGCCTTCAAGTATCGCATGCCTAAACTCTGGAACTCCCTACCTATGGTCATCAGGCACACAGACAACTCATAGCAGCGCAACCTGTTACTCAAAGCACATTTCCCGCCCACCTGCTCCTGTCGACAGTCCCCCCCGAGACCCCCGCATCTCGCTCCTGTCCCCCTAACTGCTCTCCCAGGCCTTAGTACATTTCCCTGGTTCATGTAGGCCTACCTCCCCACACTGCTACTGATTTTCCTCCCTGTAGTAAAAGGGAGTGACAATATATGTATTAAGTAGGCTCTCTCACGGCATAGCTGAGTTGCTGACTTGTGTAGTTAGATCTGCTTGTTAGCTAGCCTCCCCTCATACTCTATTGTATTAGTTTGTTTCCTCATACATGTTTATCATTGATCAAGATGTAACCTATTTGATATGCTTCGTTGGTACTGTGTGCTATCTGCTTTATATGTTTTTCATCCTCCCCCCCAAGGTTGCATCTGGAATCGAGCGGTACTCTGCTCAGTATGCCTTCCTGGTGAAACTCTTAAATAAATAAATAAAAGATGCTGACAAAAGCAACAGCAAGCAATTGTGCAGTTACATCAATAACCTAAAACTTATACATATATATATATATATCTTAAAGGGGAAACAGTAAAAAATCCAGTGGAAATAGCAAAGCAATGTAATAAATATTTGTGTTCCTTATTCAAACCAAATCACAAACTCAGTCCCCTGCCCCTGGACATTACTAGGAATGCCAATGGAATAAATATAATTACAAACAACACACTACAAAAAAATTCAAATTAAGAAAATCAGAGTGCAAAGTTTCCACTAAAAATGCTGAAATGAAATATTGGGATAGTCCATAACCACGCACCCCCTCAAAATATATATTTTTTAAATAAATAAATACAGATTCTGGGTAAAATTCTAGAATTACTGCTTAAAGATTTAAGTTAGCCACATGTCTAACAGTGATTTTAGTACAGAGAGCAGCAGTGATTCACAAAGTTATAATCACGTACCCTAAATGTAATCTGTCTCAATAAAAATGTGATCCAATTCTTGGGACAACAATACCTCATAGACATAATTTATGTTATACCTTTGCAATACATCTACCACTGTACCACAGTTGGCAGTCATTGAAAAATGTATCCCTAGCTATTCATTCTTGTATTATAAGCAGTAGAACCCAATCCAGCCAAACCACATGAAGACTCATCACTGTAAATCTTCTGTATTATGCAGACTGTGATGCTTAACAGTTGTAGGGTAAGTTAGTGCACCTGGACTTACTTGCTGCATAAGCATCTCAATTGCTAAGGGGTCCTGATCACGTTCACCCTTCCTCAAGCCAAGCTAGCTACAGTATGACTAGCAATGACATTGATGGGAAGAGTATGCCATATTTACAACAAGTTAACATTTTAAAAAGACAGTTATTTGAGCTGAGAAGCAGCTTGTGCAGGTGAATCATCATGCTAGCCAAGATATGTTCAGGTTGCATTCAGCAAGCCTAAACAGTGGGAGCAGAAGGGGAAAGGGAAAGAAATCTAAAATAGAACCATTTAACCCATTTGTGATTTAAAGTTACATGACAGAAATGCGGCTTCCAGAACTGCACACCATATTTCAAATGAGGCCTCACCAGTGATCTGCACAGTGGTATCACCACCTCCTTTCTTCTGCTGGTAATACATCTCCCAATGCACCCCACCATTCCACTGGCTGTCCCCACAGCTTTGGTACATTATTTAGCCACATTTAGATCATTCAATATGATTACCCCAAAATCCCTTTCCTGTTTGGTGACCATCAGTTGCAACCCCGTAATCGTCCCCTGGGTTCCTGCAACCCAAATGCATGATTTTACATCAGCTCTCAGCTGCGACATTTTGGACCATTCTTCCAGTTTTCCTAGGTCCCTCCTCATTTTTTCTACTCTTCCCAGGGTGTCCATCCTGTTGCAGATCTTAGTGTCATTCACAAACAGTCACAATTTCCCCTGCAGCCCCTCTGCAATTTCATGTGTGAAGACACAAAATAGGACTGGGCACAGGACTGATCCCTGTGGCACCTGCTGGTCACACTCCGTTCCTTAGATTGAGCACCCATACCATAACTCTTCATCTTCTTTCAACCAGTTCCTAACTCAGTTTACCACCTTGTAATCCACTCCCAGGCTGCCCAGCTTGTTCACAACTCATATGTGGAATGGTATCGTAGGCCTTACTAAATGCAATTCATGTTTATGTTTGAGCCCATGAAAGACCCTTATCAAGTTAATGGCATTTGCAGCTGTAGTGGCTCTGCCACAACTTGTCTATAATTGCTATTAGGATCTTCCGTCTGCTCTTGTTTTCTAGTACCTTACTGCCTTTTGTAACTTTATAAGCACTTTAATGAAATTGGTGTGTGTGCCTTTACATTTCTTCCTTAAATGGGTTTCACCCACTGCATTTCCTCTCTCCCTGGGGACGCACATCATGCAAAACTATTTGGGAAGCCTTATCCTCCACACTGCTGGTATGTCAGTTTACTTCATGTTAAATAAATAAATGTTGATACTTTTCTACAGAGTGGTGTCTGGTGCCAGTTTTTGATTTCTGGCTGTATTTCAGTGGTAAGCTGATTGGGATCCTGCTGGACAGGGCCAGGAGTACTCAGTATCAAGCCTGTCTGGCTCCTTCTGGGACTATCCGGATCATTGCTGCTGGATCTCTCCGGAGCTTTCTGACCACTCTCTGTATAGGTGGTAATGGTGGGAGGACATGCAGGAACCTCCCTATCCAGTCCAGAGCTAAGGTGTTATCTGGGACTGTGCCCATGCCTGCAAACCTTTGGAAGCTGATTATTCTCCCAAGAGGTCAGCAGATCTTTTCCCAGAGTACTTCATCTTCTGAAGACTGAAGCCAGCACTTGCTGGTTCAGGGTCCACCAGTGGTTTCCCTGGCTGATTCTGCTTAGGGAGTCTGCTAGCACATTGTCCTTACCTGGCAGATGTACCGAAGAAATCTTTATGTCCAGGGAATAAGTCAGATCCTCATAATTTCTGTGCACAGGTTTAAGGATCTTGTTCCTTCCTGCTTGTTTATGTAGTACATTGTTGTGGTATTGTCTATGCAAATTTGAACAGACTGAACCTGTAGTTGGGAGGGAAATGATTGCACTATCATATGAAAATACAAACCTGCTAGCAGATAAAGGCCTTTCGGTCTATCGAGTCTGCTCGATTGTGCAGCTTTCTTTTTTTTTTTCAGTCTTTGGTAACCGGGTAAGGCCCACTAGGTACAAGTGCCTGTTTTCAGGGGCAACCTGAGAGCACTGGGCAGTTAAGTGACTTGTTCAGAGTCACACAGTATGCAAGTGGACGTCGTGAGAATCAAACCAAGGTCTGGCCTGCTGGATGTACCAAGCTCGTTCACAGTTCATTACTCTAACCTCTAGTCTATATTGCCAACCCTTATACTGCAGCTGTACCTTTTGTGCAAAATGGTGACACTATAAGCCCTTTCACAGTTATGTCAGTAATTTCAAAACTGTTCCAGCATTCACAGGCAGAAATGAGAAAAGACAAGCAGGATTAAGGAAACCAAAACATTTACTGAAATTAAAAATAGTAAATACATACAAAACACTGACCCTATATACATTAATACTTACAGTCAAAAGAAAAGGGAATTTCAGAAACAAAAATGCCTGTAACTGAATTTCTAGTCCTAACTCAGTTTCTAGTTGATATTACCTATTTGTGACAGAAGTGCCTTTTTTTCAGAACACAGAGTGTGTGTTCTCTTAGAAGTCCAGAGATAGAAGTCAGCTCAGTTCCCTCAGACTGCTTGGCAATATTGAAAGTTAATCTCTCCATCTCCTTGTGATGTCACAGCACATGACGTCACTGTTAGTCCTGTAATTAATTTGTAATATAACCAAGTGTACCCAAAAGGTGTAATTTTACTGTTTACTTGAAATCTGCACAGATAGCAATATTAATTTATACAGTCTCTTTGATCAGAGCAATCACCTTTGATCTTTAGAAACACATCCTGACAGCTATTTTTCGCCTAGCAGTGAGAAATGTAACAGGTATCTGTTAGAAATTATGGCTTCCTAAGATGTCGTACAAAGGCTTCCTGGACTTCAAAGTAATTGAAGTTTTACAATGTGTTATAACCTGGCGTTCTTATAGTCCCAGGAAGTCAGTTTTCTTTCAAGCCAGCGGTAACCAGCAGGCCAGTACATTTTCAAAAACCTAATATCCCAGGATGCCTTGCTGGCTGCCATATAATATATGCCATATATGTAATGGCTGTGGGGCAGCAGTCTTCCGGAAGTCTTTCTGGAGGCTGAGATGCTGCCCTATTTGCAGACAACTCTCTGCCCTGAGGGAGGAATTTGCCCGTCTTCAGGCCACACTGGACAGCAGTAAGAGAACCTTCCCCCAGGCCAGACTGGATGGTAGGAAGGGAACCTCCCCATCCAGGGAGCACCAGAGCCACCACCACTACCTCAGAGGTTGCAAAAGCACAGCAGTTGGACCACAGTGGGCTCAGGGAGGGTGAGGATCGTGGAACAGAGGCACACCCAGTCAGTTGTTCCTCCACAGTCCATACACCATTCTGGGGGAGCACAGCTCCCCTATGGATGCACCCACAGAGGAGATTAAGGAGGCTGAGGACACCTGTCACAAGGGAGGCCCACAGGAAGGAGGCAGAGGACACCACAAGGAAAGGAAGCAGCTCCTGGTGGGGGACTCAGTTATTAGAGGGATAGAACTGGGGGGAGCAGGGAAAACTGAAGTAAGGTGCCTGCCTGGTGCCATGGCTTGGAGGGACAGGAAGCGCATCCTCAGGATCACGAGAACAGCTGCACGGGAGTCTGAGCTGGATGTCATTGTCCACCTAGGGACAAATGACTTGGCTCAACATGAGATTAGAGCAGTGCAGAAGGACTTTGTAGAACTGGGGAGGGGCCTAAGACAAGTAGCACACACAGGTTTGTTGTCTCAGAGGTGTTTCAGTCTCCTTCTCACATTGAAGGAGCTAATTGCTTTTCCTCCCACAGCTCTTCCAAAGGATTAGGTGTGTATGTGGGGGTGGAGCTGGCAAACTGTCAGTAATTTCCAACAGAAAGAAGGGTTAAAAAGTCAGGTTAGTTGATATCTTGGAGGTAGAAGACTTGGTTTGCTGGCCAAGGCACCTAGCTTCACCTGAGCTCTTTCCTTCTAAGACTGCTTGAAAGGCAGAGTAGAGAAACTTACCAGAGCAAGGGAGAAGGATTAAGACTTAGTTTGGCTAAGCAGATTTACTGTGTGGTGGTGTTTTTATTTTTTACTCACAGGGATTGCTACTGTTTGTTGTTAACATTTCATTGCTTTATTTTTCTCGATTCAAATTGTTGTTGCTGGTATACCTTCTTCTGCATTATTACAAGGTGTGCCTACAGGTGTGTGCTAACAGATTACTGCTGTAATCTTCTGATTCAAATTGACTTTTGCAAGGTATATCTTCTGTTACTGCTTTATTTTCTCTGGAGCAAAGTGTTTCTTACAGGGTATATCTTCTCTGAAATTATTACAGGTGGTGCTTTACAGGTTTTACAGTTTTATCTAACATTAGGATAAGCTTTCAGGGTTACTGCATTTGTTGTTGACTGATTGTTTCTGCTCTTACCTCCTTGTTCTTTCGTCCGTGGTTCTTCTTTTTAGGCAGGAGAAGGGCCCAGCCACCCACCCCCATCCCCAACCACCCCACGCTACACTCCTTTTATAGGGTACCACAGTTGTGACATTTCCTGTGACAGAGCAGGAAGGGGCGGATCAGTGGGGCCTCCACAAGGTGATCTCATTTACAAGGCACTAGTAATTTAACTTGTTATAACAAGTTAAACAAAGCACAATTAAACCATTACTTGCATTTTTTTTCCTTCTAATTACTCTGACTAGGTTACAAACCCAGCAACTTATTTGTAATGGATTTCATTAACTGCAGGTACTGTGGAACAATTTTCAGAAGGACAGTCTTACAGGATTTAGGACACTGTCCTACATGCTGGGCCTTTGGAGATCTTAGGTCTCAGCTCCGGGCAGCATGGGCAGGGTGCACGCCTCAAATTTCATATTGAAGAGGAAATACATTATAAGAACCACCGCCATTTCCCCAGCATCCAACAGAAAAACCTCGACCGCAGAGGGTAGTTGGTCCAGGAGGTTGGCAGGTGGTTAGGAGGAGCAAATCAGGTGCCCCATCACTCTCTGCTCTCAACACATTACCTTCAAAACCATATAAACACTACAAACAGGTATCTGCCTCTATCTCTGAAATCAAATAAAGAGGCAGAAGACACTGCAGAGCAGGACATACTGCGCACAGGAGCTGGCACAACAATACTCACCCAAATCAGGAACCAAAACTAAACAAGCACAAAGGAAATCCAAAAACTTCTGATCATAGGAGACTCCATGATTCGGGAGTTGATACCCATCTCCAGCCAGGGGTGATGGTCAGATGTCTCCCAGGTACATCAGCATGGAGAGACACTGGCCGCATTGCTAAAATTTCACAAGCAGGAGAAAACATTGATGTCCTAGTACATAGGGACTAACGATCTCGCCAGCCAGTCAGTTGTGGAGACCAAGAACACCTGACTAGGCTGGGTGACAAACTATCATCTATTTCGTCCGGCATCTCCTTCTCTGAGATCCTGCCAGTCTGGGAGAAGGGAGCAGATGGACGGAAGGTCAGAGAAGGGGAGATAGGGGAGCTAAACACGTGGCTCAAGGACTGGTGCCAGAAAAAGGACACAGATTTGTAGGGAACTGGCAACAGTTCTGGGAGCGAAAGTTCTTTAAATTTGATGGACTGCATCTGACTAAGGAGGGAGTCAGTGCATTGGGGCAGAAGTTTGCGTCTTTGCAGAATATTTAAACTAGCAAATGGGAGAGGGGTGCAGCACCCTACGTCGAATGGAAAGAACACCCTCCCCTCAGCTAGTGGTCAAACAGGAATTCAGCGTGTTTGCCGTTCATTTGCATACCAGGTAAGAAAAAGGTTTGTCTCCCCATACGATGCACAGGGTAATGCCAAACTTCACCCAACAACTAACACACCAAAATCTGGCCAATGGAAAATCATGTACACAAATGCTCACAGCCTGGGAAATAAGATCCTAGACCTGCAGGCAATAATGTCAGAGGCTAAACTGGACATAGTAGCAATTAGTGAGGACGTGGTTTACCAGTAACCACACTAGGAGACTTCAGTACCTGGCTATGTATTGTTCAGAAGAGACCGAGGTGCAAAAAGGGGAGGAGTGGCCCTGTATGTTAATGAAAATATCAAAGCTACAGAAATTCAGAATACATAATGAGCCAGAAGAACTGTGGGTCACCCTGGAAACAGGAAATGGGACAGCCATAAGAACTGGGTTGTCTACAGGCCCCCAGACCAGAGGGAGGACATAGACACATTACTGTTAGAAGATATACAAAACATGACAGCTAAAGGAGGTTCTGATAATGGAGACTTCAACATGCCAGATACAGATTGGTCAATACCAGCAGGAACATCGCCGAACTAGACACATAGTGGATTCCTGCAGGGAGGGCCTCAAACAACTGGTACAGCAACCCACAAGAGACAGGGCTATCCTAGATCTAGTACTGACTAACAAAGAAGGGATCACAGATCTCCAGGTAGAAGGTCACCTGGGGCCAGTGACCATCACATGGTATGGTTCAATTTGGCTACTACATCTAAATCATCCCATTCCAAGGCAAAAATATGGGACTTCAGAGGAGCTGACTTTGATAAGATGGCCAACAGAGTTAAGCTAGCCCTGGCAAAAAGAAACACAGGTGAGGAGGTACAGGCAAAGTGGGCAAGCATTAAGGATACAATACTTGAAGCAACATCCCATTGTGTTAGACAGAAAAGGAAGTGTAAAGAAGAAGGAAACCACTTTGGTTCTCAAATACAGTAGCAGAAAAGGTCAGAGCCAAAAGGCTGGCCTTCAGAAAATATAAGGGAACACAGCGGGATGAAGATAGGAGGCATACCAAACTGCCCTAAGGGAAGCAGGTAAGGCAGTAAGGCAGGCAAAGTCCCAAACTGAGGAAACACTAGCACGGACAGTAAAGAAGGTGACAAGACTTTCTATAGATACATTAGTGAAAGGAGAAAGTCCAGAGGGGTATGCTAAGCTTAATGGAAAAAGGGAGCATGTGAGGAGGAGGACCCTGTAAAGGCATCTATCCTAAATAGATACTTTTGCTCAGTATTTACTGAAGAGAAGGTAGGGCAGGGCCCACAGCTCAGCATCATGGACACAGCGGGAGGGAGGTGAGCACTACTCCCTTCACAAAAGAAAGGGTCCTACAAGAGCTTGCTAAGCTCAGGGTGGATAAGGCAATGGGACCTGATGGCATACATCCCAGGGTACTTAAGGAGCTAAAGGAGGAACTAGCAGAGCCTTTAGCAGAATTGTTTAGTGAGTCTCTGAGCACAGGAGAGGTCCCAGAAGACTGGAGAAGGGCTCATGTGATCCACTCCACAAGAGTGGTAGCAGGGAGGAGGCGGGAACTACAGACCGGTCAGTCTTACCTCAGTAGTGGGCAAGATTATGGAGGCACTCCTTAAGGAAAGGATAGTGCAACACCTGGAATCCATAGGGGCACAGGATCCAAGACAGCATGGGTTTACAAAGGAAGGTCCTGTCAAACTAATCTCATAGATTTCTTTGACTGGGTAACCAGAGTGGTGGACCAGGGGGAGCAGTTGATGTCGCTACCTTGACTTCAGCAAAGCTTTTGACACTGTTCCACATAGAAGATTGATAAATAAGCTAGGTAGGCTCGGGGTGGGTCAGAAGTTGGTCAACTGGGTGGCAAACTGGTTGACTGGCAGAAAACACAGAGAGTGGTGGTAAATGGTATACAGTCAGAAGAGATGCAAGTCACAAGTGGGGTACCTCAGGGATCAGTCCTGGGGCCAGTCCTATTCAACATCTTCATTAGTGACCTCGCAGATGGACTAGAGGGTAAGGCTTGTCTGTTTGCAGATGACACCAAGATCTGCAACAGAGTAGATGATCCAGATGGGGTGGGCAGAATGAGAAGAGATCTGGATAAACTAGCAGAATGGTCAGAAGAGTGGCAACTGGGATTTAATGCAAAGAAGTGCAAAATCATGCACATAGGGAAGAGAAACCCTGAAGCCACTTATAGGCTGGGAGGGGAGTTGCTAGCAGTCACAAAGGAAGAAAGAGACTTGGGCATCATCATCACTGATGACCTAAAATCATCCAAGCAGACCTCAAAGCAGTAGTAAGGCTAGGGGGTGTTAGGATGTATTAGTAGGGGTATCACAAGTCGTAAGAGGGAGGTAATAATCCCTCTGTACAAGACATTGGTTGAGCCCCCATCTGGAGTAATCTGCGGCAGTATTGGAGGCCACACCTTCACAAGGACATTAACTAAATTGAGGCAGTCCAGAGAAGGGCAACCAAATGGTGCAGGGACTGCATCAGAAGACATATGAGGACAGATTAACGGAGCTCAATATGTATACCCTTGAGCAAAGGAGGAGAGAGGTGATATGATCGAGACATTTAAACACCTTAAGGTCATAAACAAGGTGAAAGAGTCTAACATGTTTAAATATAAGAAAAATAGCAGGACAAGAGGACACAGCATGAGATTAGAGGAGGCCGATTAAGGGGAATGTGAGAAATTCTTTTTCACAGAAAGGGTGGTAGATGCATGGAATGGCTTACCACAAGAAGTGGTGGCTATGAATACAGTGCAGGGCTTCAAACAGGCATGGGATAGGCATAAGGGAGCAATACAAATGACTATGAATAGATAGGTCACTGACAGAGCAAAGGCCGATGGCACATTTATAAGGTAGAAAAAGAAATGGGCAGACTGGATGGGCCTTGCGGTCCTTATCTGCCGTCAACTTCTATGTTTCTATGTTTCTATGTAAGTAGCCTTCTCAGAGGCGCTGCATGTCAATGGCATGAGTGAGGCAAGGGTACTTTGCACCATACAGTTTAATGAATGATTGAAAAAATGGTGTGGAGCACAGGGGTTTGGCTTCATTGGGGACTGGGGTTCCACCTGGAGGGACACCAGCCTATACTGGCAGGATGGTCTGCATCTGTCCAGGAAGGGAACAAGTCTTTTGAGCAATCGGTTTAAATGCTTCATTGGCAAGCTTTTAAACTAGTCAAGGGGGGAGGCACTGATAAGCAGCAGGAAAATCCCAGCCTCTCCCTACAAAACAGGGCACTAAATGAGAAAAAGACCGAGGTAGAAAGGTCAGTGGGGGATGCTGCAACAGAAGGTAAAGCCATCAAAAAATGGAAAGCAATGAATACCAATGCCCGTAGTCTGAGTAACAAGCTTCCTGAATTAGTGGCCTTGATGGAGGAGGAACATCTGGATATCATGGCAGTCACAGAAACATGGTTCGCAAAACCATGACTGGGACGTAAACATACCAGGATACACTATCTACAGGAGGGACAGAGAGGGTAAAAGGGGAGGAGGAGTAGCTCTTTACATAAGGGAAGGAATCAAAGCAACAGAACAAAAGGGAAAACAGGGAGGAGAAGAAGCACTGTGGGTAAATTTGGAGACCGGCAATAGCACCACAATCCGCACAGGGGTTGTATACAGACCCCCTTCTCAGGAGGAGGAAATGATAGAAAGTATACTTAGTATGGCAGAAAAAGGGGAGATATTGCTGATGGGCGATCTGAATATGCCAGATGTTAACTGGAGAGCAGTTGCAGCAGCCACTTTGAAGAGTGGGGTTATTCTAGATGCCCTACAGGGGGCATGCCTTAGACAACTAGTATTGGAGCCCACTCGAGAGGGAGCAATCTTAGACCTGGTTCTCTCAAATGGAGATGAAGAGAGGATCACAGATGTAGAAGCGGGTAGCCATCTGGGAACTAGCGACCATCGAACAGTATGGTTCACAATAAAAACAGCAATAGAGTCAAGCCATACAAAGGCAAAGGTACTGGACTTTAGGAGGGCTGACTTTACAAAATGGGTGAATGCCTAAGGAATGCACTAGCAAATGGGCAGGAAGGAGGGGTGGAAGAACAATGGGGAATAATAAAAACTGCCATCACAGAGGTAACAAGCCTTTGTGTGAAGCAAATAAACAAAACTAACGATGTAAGAAACCACTATGGTTCTCAAAGGAAGTGGCAGTGAAGGTTCAAGAGAAAAAGAAAGCTTTCAGGAAGTACAAGGAATCACAGAAGGAGCAGGACAGAGAACTGTATCAGTTAAAGCAAAAGGAAGTTGGGAAGTCAGTCAGAACAGCAAAGGCCCAAACCGAGGAAAAGATAGCCAACTCAGTTAAGAAGGGGATAAAACCTTTTATAGGTACATCAGGGAGCAAGGAAGACCAAGGAGAGATAGTGAGGCTTAATAAAAGGGGAGGGTGGGCAGAGGGTGACTGTGAAAAGGCAGAGATACTAAACAAATATTTTTGCTCAGTATTTACAAAGGAACAGGGGGAGGTACCTAAAACAAACAGTAGAAACACTCTGGATACAGAAGTTGATACCAGCCCATTTACAGAAGAAAGGGTTCTGAAAGAACTCTTAAAACTGAAGGTGGATGAAGCAATGGGGCCTGATGGGATTCATCCCAGAATTCTAAAAGAACTAAGGGTAGAATTAGTGACACCACTGACTACCCTGTTTAACAAATCATGGGAGGATGGGGTGGTACCCAAGGACTGGAGGAGGGCAGATGTGATTCCCTTCACAAAGTGGGAGCAAGGCAGAAGCGGAAACTACAGACCTGTTAGTTTAACCTCAGTGGTAGGAAAAATGATGGAATCACTTCTGAAGGAAAGAATTGTCGAGTATCTAGAGGCCAGAGGGCACAGGACCCAAGGCAGCATGGATTCACAGCAGGAAGGTCATGCCAGACAAATCTGATAGATTTCTTTGACTGGGTGACCAAAGTAGTAGATCAGGGAGGGCCGTGGACATGGTCTACCTAGACTTTAAGCAAGGCATTTGACACAGTCCCACACAAGCGATTAATATACAAGTTAGCTAGCCTGGGGTGGGTCCCAAGATGACAACCTGGATAAAAAATTGTCTGGAGAATAGGACACAGAGAGTAATAGTAAATGGAGTCACTCTGAAGAAGAGGGGTTACTAGTGTGGTGCCGCACTGTTCAGTATTAGGACCGGTCCTCTTCAATGTCTTTATAAGCGACATTGCAGAGGGACTGGAAGGAAAAGTATGTCTCTTTGCAGATGACACAAAGATCTGCAACAGAGTTGATGCACAAGGTGGAGTGGAAAGGATGAAAAGGGACTTGGCAAGGTTAGAGGAATGGTCAAGTGTATGGCAGCTTAGATTCAATGCTAAGAAGTACAAGGTAATGCACCTGGGAAACAAAAACCCAGGGGAAGAGTACACAATGGGGGGTGAGATACTAACAACAACAAAAATGGAAAGGGACCTGGGGTTAGTCATATCAGATGACCTAAAGGTGGGCAAGCAATGTGAGAGGGCAGCAAGGAGGGCTGGGGGGATACTCGGATGCATAGGGAGAGGCATCACCAGTAGAAAACAGGAAGTTATTATCCCTCTGTACAGACAGCTGGTCAGACCCCATCTGGAGTACTGCATGCAGTTCTGGAGACCCAGTCTTCGCAAAGACATAGACAGGATGGAAGCTGTCCAGAAGAGGGCAACTAAAATGGTGCAGGGTCTGCACCGGAAGACATATGAAGAGAGACTTAAGGAGCTTAATATGTATAGCCTCGAGGAAAGGACGGAGAGGGGGGACATGATAGAAACTTTTAAGTACCTCGAGGGAATCAACAAAGTCCAAGAGGGTAGCATCTTTCAAAAAAAGAGGTGTGCAAGAACAAGGGGACACAATTTGAAGATGGGGGAGGTGGCTCAGAGGTAATTTAAGGAAGTATTTTTCACAGAGAGGGTTGTTGATGCATGGAACAGCCTTCGGGAAGTCGTGGAGTCAAAACAGTGGTGGAATTCAAGCATGCATGGGACAGTCATAAAGACAGAGCAATTCTAGGGGGTGGGTGGGAAGAAGTAGGCTGCTGGTTAACTAGGATCTGCAGCTTATCCAGTAGGCAGGGAAATGGGCAGACTGGGTGGGCCAAGCGGTCCTTATCTGCCATCAAAAAAATTCAAATTCTATATTTTCCCCAGCAGAAATCCACAGAACATATGTTTATATCACAAATATGATACAATATAATAACAAGTAGATAGGCAGAGTATCACGTTCCTCTCTAATTTGGGGGGATCTATTCCTAAGTATTGGATTAGTTCCCCAAATTCAGTTCACTGCTCAAACTGACATGATAGCCCATTTGCATTTTCATTTGCTGCCCCTGCCCTGTGTGAAACAGTCATGTCGTAACCCTGCAAGTCAAGACTCCACCTTAACAGCCTACCATTCATTTTACCCATTTGTGCCAGCCAAACCAGGGGGCTGTGATTTGTTTGTAATTCAAAATGCTGCCCATATAGGTATGGCTCTAACTTCTTTAGTGCCCACACCATGGCAAGACATTTACTTATTTTTATTTATTTATTTCAATTCTAGGATTACAAGTTACCTTTGAGCCCAGGGCTCTTTTACAAAGGTTCCACGTCAAAACATTGATGTCACATAAT
The DNA here is from genome assembly GCA_016271365.2 of Neoceratodus forsteri. Lineage (NCBI taxonomy): Eukaryota > Metazoa > Chordata > Ceratodontiformes > Ceratodontidae > Neoceratodus > Neoceratodus forsteri. The sequence continues at coordinate 755,639,071 of CM057455.1, read as the reverse complement.
AAACATTTGTTTCACATAACTGGTTACAAGGACACATGTAGCATGGAACAGACAGGGTGCGGGTAGAAAAAAAGGAGGGGTAGGATGATGGGAGGGGCAGTAATAGGAGGTCAAGGAGGAGGAGAGGAGAGGAGAGGAGAGGAGAGGAGAGGGTGAGGAGGAATATGGATCGGGGTGGGGGAAAGGGGTGGTGAGAGGCAGCCAGACTGGTGGCATTGTCAGATTCAGAAGTGTGGGAGGGGTAGAGGCCTGCTAGGGCAAGTGAGATGGGCAAGGAGCTTGGTAGAGGAGAGCAGCGAAGGAGTGGTGTTGAATAGTTATCCATGGCAGTCGCAGGTGCTTGAAGTGACAAGGGTGTTACGGAGCCTGGATTTGAAGGCCCCTAGCCCGGTGGTAGTGACAGTATCATAGGCAAGACCGTTAAACCAAGTGGGGGCCCTGTAGGTGAAAGATTGCTGGCCATGGGCTGTGCGGTAATGGGGGATATGAAACAGTTGTGGCTTTGATCCCCTGGTGATTCTGGAGCTGGTTTTTGTTTGAAGAAGTGAACAGACTCCGGGAGGGGTAATTCCCAACTGGATTTTCTTTGCAACCACACAGGTTTGATACTGGATTCTATTTTCAAGTTGAAGCCAGTTTGCTTGTGAGTAGAGGTCACAGGTGTGTGTGAGACACTTGGCCCCAGTGATGAGTCGACAGGCCTTGTTAAGGGTGGTGGTTATCCTTCTGAGTGTCGAGGTAGTGGCAGTGCCATAGATGACAAGACCATAATCAATCTGGGAGATGATGGAGCTTTGAACAGCGGCAGCGAGGGCCTCTTTTGTCAGGCGACGTTGTAGCTGGTAGAGTAAACCCAGTCTGGTGTTCACTGTTTATGCAACATTGGTTATGTGGGTTCTGAAGGACAGGTGGGGGTCTAAGATGATTCCTAAATATTTGAAGGAGTCAGCCTGCTCCAGGGAGTTGACAAGGCAGGTATATAAGGTGAGTTGGAGATGTCTGTGCCTGTTTTGGTGGCTGGTGAAAATCATGGTCTTGTTTTTTTCTGGTTAAGGATTAACTTATGTTCTTTGAACCAGTTTTTAGCTGAGGTGAAACCATGTTGAAGGGTTTGTTGCAGGTGGCTTGGGTCATGATAGGAGGCAAGAATCACAGCGTCATCTGCATAGAGTATAACTTGCTGAGGGGTGGAGTCAGGGAGAGAGTTGAGGAACAGGCTGAAAAGCAGTGGGCCCAGGATGGAGCCTTGGGGGACACCAGAGCGTACCTCTTTAGTGTCAGAGAACACGTCCGCTATTTTTACACGAGTCCTGTTGTCAAGATAGCTATTGAACCATGCCACTGATCCCACAGAGAGGCCAATGTTCAGTAGCTGATGAAGCAAAAGGCGATGGTGAACAGTGTCAAAAGCCTTAGACATGTCTATGACTCTAGCTCCAGTTAGGAGACCATGGTCAAGGGAGTTGTGTATGACTCCCGTAAACACAAGAAGGGCCATGGCAGTGCTGTGTCCTTTTCTAAAACCATGTTGCTGCTGGCAAAGGATGTTGTATTTGCCCAGATGAATAGTGAGCTGGTCCGCTACTATCATTCCAGGGCCTTAGAGAGGGGTGGAAGGATAGAGATAGGTCAGTAATTCTCATGGATGGTCTGGTCACTGCTTTTATGGATTGGTGTGACTGTTGCTGACTTCCATTTGTCAGGGAACTGGCTGAGAAAGAGGGAGAGATTAAAGATCATGGTGAGAGGCCCCAGAACTTCTTCAAGAGTGAGGGACAGAAGTTTGACGTCCAGTGTGTCAGCACTAGCTCTGGTGTTTTTGATGGCTTTGGAAATGTATTTCCTGACGGTATTTTTGTTTACTGCTCTGAAGAAGAAAGGGGGGCATTTTTTTGGTGTAGACTGATGGGTGGGAAGAGGAGTGTCACTGTCGTTGAAAAAGTAGGGGGAGAGGATGCTGCTGAGGTCAGTGAAGGCATCACTGAATGTGTTGGCTATGACTTTTAGGTCCAGTGCAGTATTTCTATTTATTGTGATAGCAGTCGGGGGTGATTTGGACATTTTCCCGGTAACATCTTTTATGTTATTCCAGAATGCTCTTGCATTTTCCCATGTGTCAGTGAGTGCAGTCTTGTAGTATTCAGATTTTTGTTGGCATATGGATTTGGTGCAATCATTCCTTGCTCTTTTGTAGTTTTGGGTGTCTGCCTGGTTTCCAGTTGTTCTGGCCAGATCCCAGAGGTGGTCCCTGTGTTTTAGCTTCTTTAAGAGGGAACCCGTGAGCCAGGGGTTGCAGAGGGCTTTAATCTTGTGCTTTTTTAGCAGGGCAAAGATGTTACATGCTTCATTGAAGATGCATATGAATTGGTCAAGGACTGTGTTCGTGTCTGTAGCCCAGTCGATGGGGGACCAGTCTTGATTTAGTAGGTGTGATTTTAGGTGGATTAGCTTCCCATGGGGTAGGACTTTGCTGAGGATGACCTTAGGTGGAGATTTCCAGAATTTATTTGACCAGGTGCAGCTAATGGGGGAAATTATCACTGAGAGAGTCAGGCAGTACGGTGTAGCTAGAGATCCAGGAGGGGTGAGTAGTCAGGATCCAGTCCAGTAGGGTGCTGGTGCCAGTTTTATAGTTTCTTCTGTTTGTGGAGTCCAGTATCTGGGTGAGGTTAGCCGATGTGACCATGTCCCTGGCATTGCCTGCCTCAGGTCCCAACCAGTTAATGTTGAAATCACCAAGTGTGATGATTTCGGAGTCGGGTGGGAGTGATTTGATGTACTCCAGTACTACGTGGCGGCCTGGTTCCTGTTCTTTCGGAGGGATATATATGGTGATGACTGAGAGGGCTTTGTTCTGAGCTCCAAGTAGGATTTTGATGTGCAGTAGCTGGGCATTTGGTGTTGGTAGGTTAGTGGGGGTAGTGTGTCCCATCAGGTTGTCTTTTAGGTATAGGGGGCAGCCTCCTCCTCTTTTTGGTTTTTGGTCAAGCCTAAAGATTGTGTAGCCAAGGAGGGAGATTGTTTGATCAGGATCCGAGGGGATGAGCCAGGTTTCTACCACCACCAGAATATCGGGTTGGTGAGAATTTACGAAGGCTTGTGGTTGATCCAATTTAGATAGAAAGCTGCAGATGTTCAGGCAGATAATGGAGAGGGAGCCAACGCACTTGGTTTGGGTGGAGTTCATAGCAGACCAAGGGCCTGGGTTGGGGTGAATGTTTCCAGATAGCAGCAGGAGTAGGAGTAGGAGTTTCAAGGTGGCCAGTCGCAATTCCCTGTGGGAGAACTTGCAGTTCTTTATTGAGGAGGAGTTGATTGAGGTAGTTTTGTGTGTATACAGAAGGAGCGTTGTGAGCTGGGGTGACAGCGGGACCCACCACACCCTAGCATGAAGGTGTAGGTACATTGTGATGGGGTGAACCCTAGGGGCAAGAATGTTTTCATTATGAATGGTGCCAGTGTGGCTATATGAGTGATTAAGCTTATAGCTATGCAGAGGGAAGGGGAAGTAGGATGTGGGGAGCTGGAGCAGTGGGGTGAGGGCAAAGAGGAAGAGTGGTTGGCAGGGGATAGTGGGGAAGGTAAGCATAGTTTAAGGAAAGGGGAAAAAGAGGGGCCGAAGGAAGGCAGTACAAGCTGCAGTAGAAAGATGAGCTGAAAAAAAAGGGGGGCATGGTGGGAGAGAGGAGGAGAGAGGCAGGGCCCAATGGGTGTAGAAGGGGGGAGTGGCCGGTACCAGGGGCATGGTGAGAGGGCTATTTAATAAACGAAGGAGGTGGGGAAGGGGGGAAGTTCAGGCCCCAAGTGCAGAGAAACAGGAAGAGTCACAAGAGGGCAGTTAGGCAGGAATATAAAACCAGCTTATACAGTAATCGGATTCGGCAGCAAACAGTAGAAACAATCAACACATATATATTTAGCCTCTGCAAGGCAGCTACTCTCGAGGCAAATTACACTCGAACCCCCCAGTGTGCAGGAGACAGAGAGATAGCAAAGCGGTGCCGAGAAAAAAAAACTTCAGCAGAGCTCCGTGCAAGTCAATGGGTGCAACAGCCCTGAGCTCAGTCTGAAAGTCAGCAGGCGCTGCAGCCAATCAGGGCCAGGCAGAGAGGGCAAGGTCCAATAAAGGTAGAGCCCTGAGTGTGCTGGGCCAATAGCGGCACACACAGCTTTCCCGGTCTGAGGAGGGCTTCTTACCCGTCAGCGTGGATCCAGAAGGCAGCCAGGAAATGCGTTGCAGGGCGGCAGGTTCCGAGAGCCGCGCCCATGCCTACGGGGCTGGTGCAGCCCGAATCAGGGGCTCAGGATCCATCAGCATGGATCCAGGAGGTGGCCAGGAGATGGGCAGGGCGGCAGGTTCTGAGAGCTGCGCCTATGCCTATGGGGCTGGTGCAGCCTGAATCAGGGGCTCAGGATCTGTCAGCGTGGATCCAGGAGGTGGCCAGGACATGTGTTGCAGGGTGGCAGGTTTTGAGAGCTGCACCCATGCCTACGGGGCTGGTGCAGCCTGAATCAGGGGCTCAGAATTCTTTTTCCACTGTAGAGTAAGCCAGCTCCCTGGGAAGTAACTTCTTACTGAGGTATGCCATTAGGTGATCTTTCCCTTGGTTACACGTTTGACTAAGCACTGCCCCAATACCTACATCTGAGGTGTCAGTCTGGACTACAAAGGGTTTACTGTAGTCTGGACTGGCTAATGCAGGAACACTGCACAGTACCTATTTTAGTAGTGTAAAGGCTTGTTCACAAGCTGGTTCCCAGTTAATCCTTTTTGGCATCCTTTTCTTTAACAGGCCAGATGGGGAGCAGCCAGGGCACTGTAGTTTGGTATAAATTTTCTATAGTACTTTGTGGTCCCTAAAAAACTCCGAACCTGCTTCTGTGTTTCAGGTCTGGGCCATACCTCGATTGCCTCAATTTCTGCTTGATTAGGGCGGAGCTGCCCCGGTCTACTACATGCCCGAGGTATGCCACCTCAGCCATGACCACCTGGCACTTTTCAGCTTTTACAGTGAGCCCGGCCCTCTGTATCCTGCCCAGCACTTCCCTAAGGTGGGACAGGTGTTTCTCCCAGCTGGCACTGAAGATGGCAATGTTGTCCAGGTACGCCATGGCGTACTCCTCAGCACTATTTAACACCTGGTTCACCAACTTTTGGAAGATGGCCGGGGCATTCTTCATCCCGAAAGGCATTACTTTAAACTCAAATAACTCTATCAGAGTGATGAAGGCCAACCTCTCCCTAGCTCTGGCAGTTAACACTATCTGCCAATACCCTTTCGTCGGGTCAATAGTGATAAGGTATGTCGCCCCTCCCAACTTGTCCAGTAGTTCATCTGTCCGTGGCATCGGTTGGGCGTCTGACTTCATGACTGCACTGAGTCCATGACAGTCCACACAAAAACAAATAGAGTCGTCTGACTTGAGAACAAGGACTATGGGTGAGACCCTGGGCTGTGGGATTTCTGGATTACCCCTAAGTCCAGCATTTCCTCCACCTCCCTCCTAATGTCCTTTTGGACAGCCTCTGACACCCAATATGCTGTTCGCCGTATGGGCACTTGTGTCCCCGTCTCCAAATCAAGAGTCACTAAGGATGTTGGTCCAGACTTGGTGCTAAACAATGGGGCAAAGTCTGCTAAAACCTCCTTTACTTCCTGGATCTGGTCCGGGGTCAACTGGAATGACATTTTAATTGCTTTCACAGAGGACTACTGCTTGCTTTCTTCCAGCAAGTCCAGAAGGGGGTCTCCTTCATCTGTCAGCGCTCCAGCACCACACACTGCAAAGACCATGTCAGCCCTATTTGCATATGGCTTCATCATGTTGACATGGTACATTCTTTGGGTATGTCTCCTGTCAGGCAATTCTATAATGTAATTTACATCATTCACCTGTCTGACTACTTTGTATGGTCCTGCCTACTTGGCCTGCAGCTTATCCTTCTAGATCGGGATTAGGACAATGACCTCCTGACCCACAGCAAATGAGCAAGCTCTGGCTCTGCGGTCGTACCATCCCTTTTGTTTTTTGTTAGGCAGCTGCCAGATTGCTCTGGGCTGTTCCCATAAGTCCCTTCAGCTTTTTCCTAAACTTAAGGATATAATTCACTATGGGAGCACCCTGGGTGGCATGCTTTCCTTCCCAGTCCTCCCGGATCAAGTCTAGCGGCCTACATACCCTGCGTCCATACAAGAGCTCAAAGGGGGAACCCTGTCAACTCTTGGAGCACCTCCCTGTATGCGAACATCAGATGCGAAAGGTATTTCTCCCAGTCACTCCCATGCTGTTCAGCAAATGCTTGGAGCATTGATTTAAGGGTACCATTGAATCTTTCCACAAGCCCGTTGGCTTGTGGGTGATAAGGTGTCATGCATCTCTGCACCATCCCACAGTTCTCCCACAGACATTTCATCAGGTTCGACATTAAGGAACTCCCTCGATCAGTGATAACCTCCTGCGGGAACCCAACACAGGAGAAAATCCCTAGCAAGGCATCTGCCACTTTGTCCGTCCTCAGAGAGGATAGGGCGACTGCCTCTGGATACCGGGTGGCATAATCAACCACTGTTAGGATAAACCTCTTCCCAGAGGAGCTTGGGGGTATTCAAAGGCCCCACTATATCCATTTCTACCCTCTGGAATGACTCCTCCACTACGGGTAAGGGAATTAGGGTGACTTGGGTTTTCCTACCCACCTTTCCTACTTCTTGGCACTGGTGACAAGACCTGCAGTACTCCTTCACCTGCTGGGTAAAGTTGGGCCAATAGGAATTATGGGCCAATCACTGCATAGTGCAAGTAATTCCCTGATGTCCAGACATGGGAATATCATGAGCAATCTTGAGCAATCGCTCATGGTACCCCTGGGGAACAACAAGCTGCCTGCCCATCACCCCTCCTTCTGTCCTTACATCCTGCGTATACAGCAGTCCATTGTCCCAGTAAAGTCTGTGTTTCCCGTCACCTCCCAGTGCTCTGCCAGTCTGCCCAAGCCCTCAGCTTCTCTAACCTAGGGTCATTTTTCTGAGCAGCTGTAAAATCTTTACACATTCCCAAAGCATAGGACAAGTCCCATCCAGTTTCTAAACTAGGGTCCCTAGGTCTAGCATCAGGGCATTCAGGGTCACTGCCATCCCTAACCCTCTAACAATGGGTTGCCCCTCCTTCTTCAGTGTAACCTTCTGTAGCTGTTCTGTTAACTGCTACCTGGAGAATTTTTACTCCCACTTTCATTATTTTCTATATCAGGAGACAGAGGCTGGGGAACTAGCCTCCCAGTGTTTTCCACAGGGTCTTCTACGGGGTCCAGGGAACTACAATTTACCTTTGTGCTTGACTGTGGGTAACTGCACACACCACCCCCCTTTTGAGATTCTTCCTGATAATCATGTCCAGGGTAAGATTCTCTGCCACTGCAACTTATTGCACAGTCTCTCCTGTCTCACCCCAGTCCAGGAGAACACTAGCAAGTGGCAGCATTTTCTCCTCCCCAGTGAATCCCTGTACAGTAACAAATTGAGTGGGTATAAGCTGTTCAGGCTCAACCAAATCCCCTTTTACCAAAGTCAGGGATGCCCCCGTGTCCCTTAACCCATGGGTCTGTACTCCATTCACAGTGACTGGGTGTATGTTTTCCCTCATATTTACTGGCATGCATTCAGGGACACACAAACAACCCACTTCTTTCCTAGCACCACTTTGTGTACTGTCTGCCCTTTTTGGACACTGTCTGGCAAGGTGTCCAGGTTGTCTGCAAACCCAATATTCATTTCTTTTATCAGGCAAATCTTTTCTTTGTAACCTGGGACTGCCTGGTTTTGGTGGAGGCAGGGAGGGTTTTAGCTGCCCTGAAGGTGTGCTTTTTCCTTTCCGTGCTACCATGCCCACCCCATTCCCTCTCAGAGCAGATCTGCTCCTGGCATAGCAGTCTGAGAGTTCAGCAGCCTCTTGCACTGTTTTTTGATCTCGGTCCTCTAGCCAGGTTCTCATCTCTGCTGGGCATGCCAAAAAAAACTGCTCTAACAGCACAACATTTTCAATTTTCTCTACAGAGTCTGCTTCAATCCCTTCCCACCAATGTTTTAAAAACTGACATTGTTTAGTGGCTAGCTCCTTGTAGCTCATGTCAGGGCTTCTCCTGAGCTTACGGAATTTAACTCTGTGTGCTTCTGCTGTTAGATCATATTGTTTTAACAGTGCAGCTTTACGTTTGCTATAATCATTACTGTGATGATTGTCCATTTGCCCCAATGCATCCCGAGCTTTTCCCAGTAAGTAGCAGGAATAGCTGGAAGCTCCAGGACTCTCTGGGAATTTTTGCCTGAATACATACTTTTTCAAATGAATTGAAAACTGCATCCATATCCTCCCCTCTTTCAATTCAGCTATCAATTTAGAATTTAATTTGTAACCCAGTTCTGGAGTCCAGTTACACCCAGGCCACTTACCTGATCTGGCACTGGTCTTGGAAGTTGTAGCTTTTCCAGTTCAGATTTCCTCTGGCACTCTCTCTCTCTGTCTTCTCACTCGGCCACTCCCTGCTCTCGCTCGGCCTCTCGTTGCTCTCGCTCAGCCTATCACTGCTCTCACCTCTCCTTTCTCTCTCTCTCTCTCTCTCGCTCTCACTCTCTCTCTCTCTCTCGCCTCCATCTCCATCTTTCTCTGTTCAAGCTCCCTTCACTGCTGGGCTTTGCACCTTTTCTGTTCAAACTCCAGCTCCATTCTCCGCAACTCCATCTGTAGCCTGATCCCTTCGGACCCCAGCATGGTGGCAACCTTCCCCTGTTGCAGTGGCTCTTGGCCTACACTCGTCCTGCTGTCCTCCTCCCTGGGTCTGGACACTGCGTTGAACCCTGGCCCCTCCACCGCCCAAGGTTTGGTCTTTTCCGGTCACCAACTGTGACTCGAGGTCTTGAGCATCGGCTGCCACAAGACCCTCCATGAGGTGCTTTTTGACTCACCCATCATGCTGGACTCCTCTCTCTTGGCACAACTGACTCAGGTAGTCTGCAGTGTACTCGCTGTAGTTGGAAGCCATCTTCTTCCCTAAGCTACAGCTACACTAGCTTACACCCGAAAAAACATAAAACACGTAAGAAACTTCGACTGTAAGCACAATGATATGGTTCTTTACTTTTTAAATCACTGCCTTATTTTGCATGTGAGCTGTTACAGTAGTTATCAATCTGACACACTGGACTGTTAATGCTCATGTTACCAAATACTTTTAAATCGCACCACTGCCAACCAGATCAAAACACACTCCGCAGGTCAGGCCCTCTACTCCCACAGTGCCAAATCTCAAAGTGCAATATGTGAACAGGAAACAAACATGGCAACCCTCCTGTCTGTTTTTGGTCCGAAACACCTCCTAGTCTCGAGTCTTGAGGTAAAATATGAACCCTTTTTTGCTAGCACACCCAGTTAACAGGATCAAATATCACACCCTCTTCAGGGAAATGCAGTGAAATACTTAACCCTGTGGGCACCCAACCTGGTTCAAAATTCTTCCCTTTCTGCCTTAATTTGAGAGCTAGGTATTTTCGTACATTTTGTGCAAAATGGTGACACTATAAGCCCTTTAACAGTTATGTCAGTAATATCAACACTGTTCTAGCATTCACATGCAGAAATGAGAAAGACAAGCAGGATTAAGGAAACCAAAACATTTACTGAAATTACAAATAGTGAATACATACAAAACACCGAACCTATATACATTAATACTTACAGTCAAAAGAAAAGGGAATTTCAGAAACAAAAATGTCTGTAACTGAATTTCTAGTCCTAACTCAGTTTCTAGTTGGTATTACCTATTTGTGACAGAAATGCCTTTTTTTTTCAGAACACAATGTGTGTTCTTTTAGAAGTCCAGAGATAGAAGTCAGCTCAGTTCCCTCAGACTGCTTGGCAATACTGAAAGTTAATCTCTCCACCTTCTTGTGATGTCATAGAACATGAGGTCACTGTTAGTCCTGTAATTAATTTGTAATATGACCAAGTATATCCAAAAGGGTGTCATTTTACTACTTACTTGAAATCTGCACAGATAGCAATATTAATGTATGCAGTCTCTTTGATCAGAGCAATCACCTTTGATCTTTAGAAACACATCCTGGCAGCTTGTTTCATCCTAGCAGTGAGAAATGTAACAGGTATCTGTTAGAAATTATGGCTTCCTAAGATGTCGTATAAGATGCAGTCTTCAATGGCTTCCTGGACTTCAAAGTAATTGAAGTTTTACAATGTGTTATAACCTGGTGTTCTTATACAGTAGTCCCAGGAGGTCATTTTTTTTTCAAGCCAGAGGTAACCAGCAGGCCAGTACATTTTCAAAAACCTAATATCTCAGGATGCCTTGCTGGCTGCCATATTTTCCCCAGCAGAAATCCATAGAACATACATTTATATCACACATGTGATACAATATAATAAGAAGTAGATAGGCAAAGCATCACACTCTTTACACTTTGAAAAGAGCCTGTTGCCTCTTGCTCTGTTTTCCCTGAGACCAGCCAGTTGTCTGGGTAGGGAAAACGCTCCACACCTTATCTTCTCAGGTGTGCTGCTACCACAGCTAGGAACTTTATAAAGACCATTGGTGCTGAAGTGAGGCCGAACAGGAGGGCTATAAACTGGTACTTGGAGCTTCGAGCCTGAACTGGAGGAATTTTCTGTGTGTGGGTCTCTCTGGAATGTGAAAATAAGCATTTTTCAGATCCAGTGATCCCCAGTCAGTCTCCTGGTATCACTGTGCTCAGTGTAATCACCTTGAGCCTTTCCTTTTTAATGTTTTTGCTCAGATATCTTAGCTCTAAAATGGATCACCACTCCCAATTTTTCTTGTGGGTCAGGAAGTTTCTTGAGCACAGGCCCTTGCCTCACTATGAGGGAGGGACCTTTTCTACTACTTTGACATGCAGCAGTTTCTTTACTTCCAATTTCAGCAGAATTAGTCCTGTTGGTGAATGAGCTGGAAAATGTTTTGGTTTCAGCAGTCTTAGAAACCTTTCGAAATGCAGAGACCATTCCTGTCCAACCACTTCCAGGATCCACATGCCTGTAGTAATTTTTAGCCATTCCTGGAAGTAGTGGGTCATACTTCCCCCACTGGCAATGGTTGGGTGATCTGGCAAGAACTGTCAGGTTTTTTGTTCTAGCTGTGCCATGGGGCTGGTGCTTCAGCAGCATGTCTGGAGCCCTTCCTGTCTCTGCCTCTGTAGTAACCTCTTTCACGTTGGCACTCATGGGTGTAGGCTCTTGGATAGTAGCCCCTACCCCTGCCTCCCCTTCCATAGGGCCTGTAGGAAGTGGAGGCCTTTTCTTTCTCATTGTTATTTTTGTAAGTTGTGTACTCATCCACTTTTTTCAACATGCTTCTGTTTAATCGCTAAATAAGGACCTTCCCTCAAAGAAATCCATGGCCTTAGTCTGGGTGTCCTGGGAAAGGATAGAAACATAGAAACATAGACTTTGATGGCAGATAAGGACCGCTTGGCCCACCTAGTCTGCCCATTTCCCTACCTACAGGATAAGCTGCAGATCCTAGTTAACCAACAGCCTATTTCTTCCTACCCACACAAAAATTGCCTTATGTCTCTCCCATGCATTCTTGAATTCTCCCACAGTTTTAGACCCTACAACCTCCTCAGGAAGGCTGTTCCATGTGTCTACCACCCTCTCTGTGAAAAAATACTTCCTCACATTGCTCCTGAACTGCTCCCCCCATCTTTAAACTGTGTCCCCTTGTTCCTGCACATCTCTTTTTCTGAAAAATGCTACCCTCTTGGACTTTGTTCATTCCACTGAGGTACTTAAAAGTTTCTATCATGTCCCCCCTCTCCCTCCTTTCCTCAAGGGTATACATATTAAGCTCCTTTAGTCTCTCCTCGTATGGCTTCTCTTACAGACCCTGCACCATTTTAGTTGCCCTCCTCTGGACTGCCTCTATCCTGTCTATGTCCTTGAGGAGATGGGGTCTCCAGAACTGGACGCAGTACTCCAGATGGGGTCTCACCAACTGTCTGTACAGAGGGATGACAACTTCCTGTTTTCTGCTGGTGATGCCGCTCCCTATACATCCCAGTATCCCCCCAGCCCTACCTACTGCCTTTCATACATTGCTTGCTAACCTTAAGGTCATATGATATGATAATCCCTAGGTCCCTTTCCATTTTTTTTGTTGTTACTACCCCCCCCCCCGATAGTGTAATCTTCCCCTGGGTTTTTGTTTCCCAGGTGCATTATTTTGCACTTCTTTGCATTGAATCCAAGATGCCATACTTGACCATTCCTTCAACCTTGCCAAGTCCCTTCTCATCTTTTCCACGCCTCCTTGTGTATCAACCCTGTTGCAGATCTTTGTGTCATCTGCAAAAGGCATACACCTCCTTCAGTCCCTCTGCAATGTCACTTATAAAGACATTAAAAAGGACTGGACCCAGTACTGAACCCTGCAGTACCCCACTAGTAACCCCTCTTTCTTCAGAGTGTACTCCATTTACAATTACCTTCTGTGTCCTGTTGTCCAGCCAGTGTTTTACCCAGGCTAAGACCCTAGGACCCACTCCCAGGCTGGTTAATTTGACTATTAATCTTTTATGTGGGACTGTGTCAAATGCCTTGCTAAAGTCTAGGTAGGCCATGTCCACAGCCCCTCCCTGGTCTACTACTTTGGTCACCCAGTCAAATAAATCAATTAGATTTGTCTGACATGACCTTCCCTCTGTGAACCCATGCTGCCTTGGGTCCTGTGCCCCACTGGCTTCTAGGTACTCAACAATTCTTTCCTTCAGAAGTGATTCCATCACTTTCCCTACCACAGAGGTCAAACTGACAGGTCCATAGTTTTCTTCCTCTGTCTTGGTCCCACTTTTGTGAAGGGGAATCACATCCGCCTTTCTCCAGCCCTCAGGTACCACACCATCCTCCCATGATTTGTTAAAAAGGGTAGTCAGTGGTTTCACTAGTTCTCCCCTTAATTCTTTTAGAATTCTGGGGTGAATTCCATCAGGCCCCATTGCTTTGTCCACATTCAGTTTTAGGAGTTCTTTCAGAACCCTTTCTTCTGTGAAAGGACTGGGATCGACCCCCTATCCAGACTGCTTCTGTTAATTGGATTAAGCACCTCCCCCTCCTCCTCTTTTTTGAATACTGAGCAGAAATATTAGTTCAGTATCCCTGCTTTTACCTGTTCCTCTCTGCCCACCCACCGTCCATTCTATTCAGCCTCACTATCCCTCCCTTTGTCTTTCCTATGCTCCTGATGTACCTATAAAGGTTTTATCCCCTTGATAACCCGAGTTGGCTATCTTTCCTCAGTTTGGGCCTTTGATATTCTGACTTCCCTCCTGCTTCCTTCTGCCTTAACTGGTACAGCTCTCTGTCCTGCTCCTTCTGTGTTTCCTTATACTTCCTGAATGCTATCTTTTTCTCCCTGACCTTCCCCACCACCTCTTTTGAGAACCATAGTGGCTTTTTCTTTCATTTTGATTTGTTTATTTGCTTCACACAAAGACTTGCTGCCACTGTGATGGCAGTTTTGATGTTTCCCCATTGTTGCTCCACCCCTCCTTCTAGCCTGCTTGCTAGTGCTTTTCTAAGGCACTCTCCCATCTTGCCAAAGTCAGCCCTCCTGAAGTCCAGTACCATCACTTTTGTATGGCTTGACTCTGTGGCTGAGTTTATCGTGAACCACACTGTTTGGTGTTCACTTGTTCCCAGATGGCTACCCATTTCTAGATCTGAGATCCTCTCACTGTCCCCATTTGAGAGTATGAGGTCTAAGATTGCTCCCTCATAGTGGGTTCCAAAACTAGCTGTCTGAAGCATGCCACCTGTAGGGCATCAAGAATGGCCCTGCTCTTGGATATGGCTGCAGCAAATGTGCTCCAGTTAACATCTGGCATATTCAGGTCTCCCATCAATAGTATCTCCCCTCTCTCTGCCATCCTAAGAATGCCTTCTATCATATCCTTGCCCATTCCCTCCCCCTGACATGGGGGTCTGTATACAACCCCTGTGCGGATTGTGGTGCCATTTCCAGTCTCTAAGGTGACCCACAGTGCCCCCTCTCCTCCCTGTTTACTCTTTTGTTCAGTTGCTTTTATCCCTTCCCTTACATACAGAGCTGCTCCTCCCCCTTGTCTCCCCTCCCTGTCTCTCCTGAAGGTTGTGTACCCTGTTATGTTAACATCCCAGTCATGGTTCTCTGTGTACCATGTTTCTGTGACTGCTACGATATCCAGGCATCCCTCTTCCATCAAGGCCACCAGTTCAGGGAGCTTGTTGCCCAAACTACTGGCATTGGTACTCATTACCCTCCATTTCCTGATGGCCTTACCCCTTTTTGCCCCATCCCTGTCCTTATTGCCTTTGTCACTTTCTCCCTTCACCCCTGCCCTTTTCCCTATCGACATCTCTTGGCCAGGCAAATCTCCTGAATGCCACTGCATGGTCTAAGACCAGTGAAGCAGAGTCAGTGGTGTCCACAGCAATGTGTAGCTGGTATTTAGTGGATCAAGTGCTGACCTTGTTGTGGCAACCAAGTACTGTGCCATTCCACTGTCAACCCTATCAGTCAGTTCCAGCACTGCATTCCACAGTGCTTTCTGGTACTGGGCTATACATGCCAAATAAGTGACCTACATAAGAAACAGGGAAGCTGTTGTATATACTGTATGGTCATTGTATCCAGTTTCCAGGAATCTTTCTCAAGAGGCTGTGTGCAGAAGGGCTCCTTAGCCTTCTCACAAGCAGCTGCTTGGAGCACTCCTTCATGATCAGGATGGGCGCAGAGGTATTCCACCCCCTGTCTGTCCACCTGATGTTTCTGAGAGGAGATGTTAAGGGTGATCACCATCTTTTTCATGAAAGAGGAGTCCGAGGTATAATTCTCTGTAGCCCTAGGAGGGGAGCCAAACTCTTGTTCAGGTGAAGCATTGGGTTCTCTAAGTTCACCTTCCTCTTCCTCCTCATAGTACATGTCCTCCTCCTCCACACACAGGTGGTCTGGAGCCTGAGCTGGGGGAGTAGACATATTGAGAAAGTTTCCCATGGCCAAAAAGGCCTGAAAAATATGCCACGCTTTGGCCATATCCTCTTTTGAGGGAGTTCCACGATGCCGGTTCGACAACTAAGTTGTCAACCACCATCACAGCAACGGATTTATGTCGACCTCAGCTTGCGGTTGACATACAGCCAACTGGAGACCCCGGCTGTTTTTTCATAGGGGGCTTTGCCCACCAAACCCCCCATGTGGGGGGCTCTGCTACCCACACCCCCCAATCTATAGGATTCTAACTCCGAGTCAGAGTTGGATTGGGGATGGGGATACACGACCGGGAGACAGAGTACTGGGGCCTCAAGAAGACTATTACAGTGAAAACATCGATGTTGTTGGCATAGACATTTTCAAAGTAATAGTGTCACCATACAAGAGGCATACCTTTTGAGGGCATTTGTCTGAGGCCCACTACCTGCTCCTTTTCCTTTGCAGGAGGAGTGGCTTGGACTTGCTTTCTTTTTTGCTTTTTCTTGGCAGATAATGGTTCCAGTACCTGCTCTGAGGCTCTTTTATTTATATTTTTGCCATCACTGGACTCAGGGTTCCCCCTTTCAGACACCATAGTATCTGCACGATCCTTACCATACCTGTCAGATGGCTGAGCAGCTTTATCTTTTTTTAATATGTCCTCTTTGGCAGGGGCAGTTGCTTTTTATGAGGGGATGAACCCCCTGATGCATGCTTTCCCTCATCATTAGGAACTCCCTCAGAGCTTTCGTTGTGTTTTAGTGACATAAAGGCAGAATGAGAAGCCATAAAATCTTTTCTTTTTTTAGCCCTTTTCTTTTGGATTTTAGGGCAAAACAAAAATCGAGAAAATCATGATCTGGACCCAGACACCTTAAATAAAGCTTGTGGCAGTCTGCCTCTCCAGGAGCTAAAAAACAGTGGCGTCATGCCCATAGGGCCCGAGGGGGCATGTGCCCCCCAATATCTTTGATCAATGTAGAAAAAAAATGTGTATTTTTAATTTTTATTTATAGCAATTAGAATGAAGAAAACAATCAATGGCTTTTTTACAGTCTTTGGTGGTGGGGGTGGGGGGTTGGGGTCAGGCCGATGATCTGAACTGCTCAATAATCAATGTCCAACTTTGTAAAAGAAATGTACACTTGCTGGCTGTGGTGTAAGAACTGATTGGTAGTCCATGCTGACAATCAGCAATGACTTCAACAATTACTTCTTCTGTTTGTGTTGTCAGGTCAGCTCTAAAATCATTGCCTCCGTCACCCAATTACCGTGAAGAAACTCATCAGATCAGTTGGCCAATAGCAAAATGACACACAGTCCCACAGATACAGGGTAGACGACGTGCCACGTGGCAAACCGTGCATTTTCTGGCACCATCTATCTACCTCTCCATCGTGAGTGTGAGGAGGAAAGAATGAGAAACAATTTGTCTTGTCAGCCAGTGATCACCATTGGAGCCTGCAGTCTTAAATTTAGTCAAGGTAAGATGCTGAATCCTATGAAGTGAAAATGTCTTCCTATACCTCGCTCAGTCGCTCTGGTAATGTAAAAATCAGCAGATGGCAGGCATGCCATGTTTTTGGACTTTTTATTATCTGAATGCCCGTCTGAATGGGTTTGTTTGTTCACTTATGGGGAGTGGGGGGGCTGGCAAAGTGCCAATGAGCTGATGAGACCTCAGCCACTAGTTTGTCAGACTCGGATCCCTGCCTCTGCTAATCCGGTTGGGGGGGGGGAGTTGCTGAAGTAATTGAATCTGTGTTCTATTGAGGGGAAGGGGCTGTTTAAGCATTGTTCAAGCCAGGAAGTGTGGGTCTAAATGCTGCAACTGTTTATGGTTAGCAGGAGTGACTGGAAGATATGGTAGCATTCAGACACAGTAGTGCTGGAATGGCAGTGAGAGCTGTCAGCGATCGTGGTTGATCAGTACCTGATGGAAATTAAGTGCCACCAGGCAAGGTACTAAGAAGAACAGAGAGGAGCCAAAAAAATCTATAATACAGGCTGTGAGGGGAAAAATAAAATGTACAGGATCTTTCTTCCAGTACGTAAAATAAGTGCCAGGCTTCGATTAAGCAGCAGAGAGGTCAGAGGGGTCCCAAAAAATATCATGCTGTCATTTTTAGGACATAGTCAGAGTAAGTTGGCATGAGGACTGAGTCAAAAAATAAACTTAAGTCACAGTACGTAGTGACTGGCTGTTTCTGAAATTTGTTACACGTTATTGGTGATTTAAAAAGGTAGATGCCAGAGAGGTATTTGGGGGTTCTTCCCAATATTCTCCCCAGCCAGGTAGGTTATCATCCAAGACAAAATAGGCAGAATTTAAAAAAATAAAATGAGTCTAAAGGGCATTGTGGATACTGTAAACAACTAATTAAGAAAAAAGCAGAGAAGTCATGCTCTACATTTTTTTTTCTTTTCTTGACAAAGGACATGACTGCGGACTGAATGAAATAGGTGTTTATTTAGCTTTTGGAGAACCTGTGGGAGGTGAGGTGTTACTAAATGGGTAATTGAATGACTGTGTGCCCCCTGCCCAGGCAGTTTTAGTTTTGTTGGCAATAATAAGTAGGTTGTATTGCAGCCTGGTTTGTTGTGTTTGCAGCAGGTTGAAGGGGCTCTTGGTGCAGATGTGTTGCTGATGTCATTGATTCTTCCATTCCCACCTATTGTTTTTTCTGCATTTGATTGCTCATCATGGTCTCTGTTGTACCTGATTGCAGTTTTTCTGTGTTTGTGATTTCATCATAAAAATTTAAATTTTATAACATTCTTTGACACTCAGCATAGGAAACCCTCAATTTGTTTTTCAATTGGTGATTAAGAATGTGATACCCATTCAGTCAGCTTGCTTACATTTAAAAGACTAGTGCTGACATGATGTGATGCGAGGTATGGTAAGACTCCATGTGAAGAATTGATCTATACTGCAGCTGCCATGTGTAACTGACCATGCTGTAATAAAGCCCAGGGATTGTTTTGTGTATGTGAGGACCACCAAGAGTTGAACTAAGTGCTACAGCAGACAGCAGTAGCAGTCATCGTGCAGCTCAGCAACATCTGTAATTTCATATCATGCTCACTCATTCTTGTACGCCACACATATCTCCCCCCTGCATATTGTTTATGCCTTTAAGGTTCTTGAATGTTTCTGTCATGTCCTCCCCATCCCTCCTGTCCTCCAACGAGTACATATTGAGGTACTTTAATCTCTCCTCATATGTTTTCAGGTGCAAGGCCTGTACCATCTTAGTCTCCCTTCTATGGAATGCCTCCTCCCTATCAAAGGCCTTACGAAGATGCGGCCTCCAAAACTGCACACAGTACTCTAGGTTAGGGTTCACCAGAGTTTATACACTAACATCACTACCTCCCACCATCTGCTGCTGATACCTCTGCTTTGCACCCCAGCGTGCCACTGATCTTCACTGCAGCCTTAGCACTCTGCATAGACACCTTGCAGGTCCCTTTCTTCCTTGGTGATCGTCAGCAATTCCCCCCATCCTGTATTTCTCCTCAAGGTTCCCCCATCCGAGGTGCATTATTTAGCAGGTCTTTGAACTGTACACAGGTTGTCACTCTTCTGACCATTTTTTTCAATCTTCACCAGGTCCATCCTCACTCTCCACTCCATCTGGAGTATCCACATTATTGCAGATCTTGGTGTAATTTGCAAACAGGCAGCATTTTCCTCCAGCCCTTCAACAATGTTACTAATGAAGACATTAAACAGAACTGGCCCAATGACTGATCCCTGAGGTATCCTGCTGATCACCCACCTTCTTACCACCATTCTTTTCTTCCAGTCTGTTAGCTATCTCCTAACACAGTTTACCACCTTGTGCAACATGCCCAGACTACCCATCTTGTTAAGCAGCCTTTTATGTGGGACTGTGTTGAATGCCTTGCTGGAATCGAGGTAGGCGATGTCCACACACCCCCCCCCCGGGATACCTCATTTGTACCTAAGTCAAACAAATCTGTCAGCTTCATCAGTCACAACCTTCCCACTGTGAATCCATGTTGCCTCCTTTCCTAGGTACTGTTGGATTACTAGTGTGCCACTATTCTTTCTTTAAGCAGTGCCTTCATTTTCTTACCCACTGCTGAGGAGAAGCTGACCGTCCCACAGTTCCAAGCTTCTACACTATAACTACTTTTCTGTGTTGTGTTTACTTGTGCCATTTCCAGTCCTCTGGAACCGCTACTGTGTTGAGTAACTTGGTAAACATGGCTGCCTGAGGTGCTGCTAGTTCTTTTTTTTTGTTTAACCAGGAAAGACACACTAAGCTGAAAACTTGTTTACAGGTGCAACCTGGGAGCACAAGGAAGTTTAGTGACTTGCTCAGGGTCACACAGTAAGCAAGTGGGGGCTGTGGGATTCAAACCCAAGTCTCCAGGTTTGCAGCTCAGAGCCTTAAACTACTATACTATGCTACATAGAAACATAGACTTTGACGGCAGATAAGGACCGCTTGGCCCATCTAGTCTGCCCATTTCCCTACCTACAGCATAGGCCGCAGATCCTAGTTAACCAACAGCCTATTTCTTCCTACCCCTCACAAGAATTGCCTTATGTCTGTCCCATGCATTCTTGAATTCTCCCACAGTTTTAGACCCCACAACCTCCTCAGGAAGGCTGTTCCATGCATCCACTACCTCTCTGTGAAATAATACTTCCTCACATTGCCCCTAAACGCCTCCTTCTATCTTTAAATTGTGTTCCCTTGTTCTTGCCGTCTCTTTTCTGAAAGATGCTACCTCTTGGACTTTGTTGACTCCACTGAGGTACTTAAAATTTCTATCATGTCCCCTCTCCTTCTTTCCTCAAGGGTATACATATTAAGCTCCTTTAGTCTCTCCTCATACGGCTTCTCTTGCAGACCCTGCACCATTTTAGTTACCCTCCTCTGGACTACCTCTATCCTGTCTATGTCCTTGCAGAGATGGGGTCTCCAGAACTGGACACAGTACTCAGATGGGGTCTCACCAACTGTCTGTACAGAGGGATAAAAACGTCTGCTTTCTGTTGCTGATGCCTTTCCTATACATCCCAGTGTACCCCAGCCCTCCCTACTGCCTTCTCACATTGCTTGCACTCTTAAGGTCATCTGATATGATTACCACAGGTCACTTCTTTTTTACGTTGGCTTGCGGCGATGCGCAAGGGCGTTTTGGAAAGTAGCACACTTTGGAGTGTCTCTCCCGTTCAATGCACTGCTCCATTGAGCGAGACATGGTAATCCTGCACCAATGGGTGCAGGAGCTGTGATATGACAGCGGTGGTCTTTGCTTCAAAGAAAACCACCGCTGTCCACTAAGCACGCGCCCGGCCCCCAAATCTTTGCTGCCACGCTGGGAGCCCACCCCAGCATGGCAAACATCCCACGTTGTTTGCCAACAGGAGTGCCCAACTCGTTGGGCTCCACACCCCCAGTTATCCTTGTGCCATGCTGGGAGCCCACCCCAGCGTGGCAAATGTCGCACGTCGTCAATTATAAAAAAACAACCTGTAAAGTAAAACGGTCCCACGCAGTCTCCCGCCCCTCCCACAACCTGCACCCACCCACGCATCCTGCCTCCCCACCCCCCCACCCCATACTTACCTCCGGGCTCAGCGCGATGATCTTCAGTGGACCGGAACACGTCTGCACTCTTCAAAGCCGACGCGAACTGAGGAAATGCCGGTAAGCTGTATAATGGGCTAGATAGGGGTTGTCAACTTTATTGCATATCTCAGGCATTTTTTGGAATTTTTGGACCAAATTTTCAACATGGGGTTTTTGGGACCCCTTCTCATGAATGATGTCACTGTCATGGCGTTATTCGGGCCTGAAGGGTGATTTCAGTCACTGCATGAAATCACCCTTTGGGCCTGAATAATGCCATGACAGTGACATCATTCATGAGAAGTCCAAACCCCATGTTGAAAATTTGGTCCAAAATTCCAAAATGACTGTTTTACGAGCGTGTGTTGTGCAGTTCCTATGCAGGCTCGTAAGTTCGCGAATTTTCAATATTTTCACTCCAGATTTTCAACATTGCCATTTTACTACACCTCCTTATGAGCAGTGCAGCTGTCATTTTTCACATCCTGCCCAAAATGTGTTTCACCCATGTAGCGCACAATGGCGCAGTCGGTGTGCAAAATCAATGTATGGGATGCAGTAAGAAAATCACAGTGACACTGTTCATTAGCAGAGGTCTTAAAATGGCTATGTTGAAAATTTGGTGAAAAGATTCCTAAAAATGACTGTTTTACGAGCGTGCGTTGCGCAGTTCCTACACACGCTCGTACGTTTGCGAATTTTCAATATTTCCACTCCAGATTTTCAACATTGCCATTTTACCACACCTCCTCATGAGCAGTATAGCTGTCATTTTTCACATCCTACCCAAAACATGTTTCCGCCCATGTAGCGCACAATGGCGCAGTCGGTGTGCGAACTCAAATATATGGGACACAGTAAGGAAAACACAGTGACACTGTTCATGAGCAGAAGTCTTAAAATGGCTGTGTTGAAAATTTGGTGACAAAATTCCTAAAAATGACTGTTTTACAAGTGTTCATTGGCAAGTTCTTATGCATCGTCAGAAGTTTAAGACCATTATTTTCACTCCACATTTTCAACATTGCCATTTTACCACACCTCCTTATGAGCAGTGCAGCTGTCATTTTTCACATCTTGCCCAAAACGTGTTTCCGCCCATGTAGCGCACAATGGCACAGTCGCTGTGCGAACTCAGTGTATGGGACACATTAACAAAATCACAGTGTCACTGTTCATGAGCAGAGATCTTAAAATGGCTATGTTGAAAATTTGGTGAACAAATTCCTAAAAATAACTGTTTTACAAGCGTGCTTTGTGCAGTTCCTACGCATGCTGGTAGGTTTGCGAATTTTCAATATTTCCACTCCAGATTTTCAACATTGCCATTTTACCACACTTCCTTATGAGCAGTACAGCTGTCATTTTTCACATCCTGCCCAAAATGTGTTTCCGCCTATGTGGCGCACAATGGGGGTAACAAAAAGGTCATGCTAAAATTTATTGTGCAAATACCAGCAATCGCACAGGGCATTAGGGTAAGCACCATACGTGCCAAACACCACTGCAAATATCTGCAAGCGAACGTTCGGCATTGACAAATGCTTGTTGTTGTTGTTACTACCTCCCCACCGATTGTGTATTCTTCCCCTGGGTTCTTGTTTCCCAGGTGCATTATTTTGCACTTCTTTGCATTGAATCCTAGCTGCCATACCTCTGACCATTCCTCCAACCTTGCCAAGTCCCATTTCATCCTTTCCACGCCTCCTTGTGTATCAACCCTGTTGCAGATCTTTGTGTCATCTGCAAAAAGGCATACTTTTCCTTCCAGTTCCTCTGCAATGTCACTGATGAAGACATTAAAAAGGACTAGACCCAATACTGAACTCTGCAGTACCCCACTAGTAACCCCTGTTTCTTCAGAGTGGACTCCATTTACAATTACCTTCTGTGTGCTGTTGTGCAGCCAATGTTTTACCCAGGCTACCACCCTGGGACCCACTCCCAGGCTGGTTAATTTGACTATTAATCTTTTGTGTGGACTGTGTCAAATGCCTTGCTAAAGTCTAGGTAGCCATGTCCATAGCCCCTCCCTGGTCTACTACTTTGGTCACCCAGTCAAAGAAATCTATTAGATTCGTCTGACATGACCTTCCCGCTGTGAACCCATGCTTCCTTGGGTCCTGTGCTCCACTGGCCTCTAGGTACTCAACTATTCTTTCCTTCAGAAGTGACTCTATCACTTTCCCTACCACAGCGGTCAGACTGACAGGTCTGTAGTTTCCTGCCTCTGTCTTGGTCCCACTTTTGTGAAGGGGAATCACATCCGCCTTCCTCCAGTCCTCGGGTACCACATCATCCTCCCATGATTTATTAAAAAGAGTAGCCAGTGGTTTCACTTGTTCCTCCCATAATTCTTTTAGAATTCTGGGGTGAATTCCATCAGGACCCATTGCTTTGTCCACCTTCAGTTTTAGGAGTTCTTGCAGAACCCTTTCTTCTGTGAAAGAACTGGGATCGACCCCCTATCAAGAGTGCTTCTGTTAATTGGATTAGGCACTTCCCCTTCCCCTTTTGTGAATACTGAGCAGAAATATTCGTTCAGTATCCCTGCTTTTTCACTGTTCCCTTCTGCCACCCACCATTCATTCTATTCAGCCTCACTATCCCTCCTTTGTCTTTCTACTCGCTGATGTACCTATAAAGGTTTTATCCCCTTCTTAACCAAGTTGGCTATCTTTTCCTCAGTTTGGGCCTTTGATATTCTGACTTCCTCCTGCTTCCTTCTGCCTTAACTGGTACAGCTCTCTGTCCTGCTCCTTCTGTGTTTCCTTATACTTCTGGAATGCTATCTTTTCTTCCTGACTTTCACAGCCACTTCTTGAGAACCATAGTGGCTTTTTCTTTCATTTTGATTTGTTTATTTGTTTCACACAAAGGCTTGTTGCCTCTGTGATGGCAGTTTTGATGATTCCCCATTGTTGCTCCACACCTCCTTCTAGCCTGTTTGCTAGTGCTTTTCTGAGGCACTCTCCCATCTTGCCAAAGTCAGCCTCCTAAAGTCCACTACCCTCACTTTTGTATGGCTTGACTCTGTAGCTGAGTTTAACGTGAACCACACTGTTTGATAGTCACTTGTCCCCAGATGGCAACCCACTTCTAGATCTGAGATCCTCTCACTGCCCCCGTTTGAGAGTATGAGGTCTAAGATTGCTCCCTCACGAGTGGGTTCCAAAACTAGCTGTCTGAGGCATGCCACCTGTAGGGCATCAAGAATGGCCCTGCTCTTGGATGTGGCTGCAGCAAATGTGCTCCAGTTAACATCTGGCATATTCAGGTCTCCCATCAACAGTATCTCCTTTCTCTGCCATTCTAGAATGCCTTCTATCATAACCTTGTCCATTCCTCCCTGACATGGGGTCTGTACACAACCCTGTGCAGATTGTGGTGCCTTTCAGTCTCCAAGGTGAGCCACAGTGCCTCCTCTCCTCCGTTTACTCTTTTGTTCAGTTGCTTTTATCCCTTCCTTTACATAGAGAGCTACTCCTCCCCCTCTTCTCCCCTGCCTGTCTCTCCTGTAGGTTATGTACCCTGGTATGTTAACATCCCAGTCATGGTTCTCTGTGTACCATGTTTCTGTGACTGCTACGATATCCAGGCATCCCTCTTCCATCAAGGCCACCAGCTCAGGTAGCTTGTTGCCCAGACTATGGGCATTGGTACTCATTACCCTCCATTTCCTGATGGCCTTACTCCCTTTTGCCCCATCCCTGTCCTTCTTGCCTTTGTCACTTTCTCCATTTACCCCAGCCCTTCTCCCTATTGACACCTCTATGTTGGTGTTTGCTGCACTTACTACCATGATTATTTGGGAGGGCTAGGATTTCCCTGCTCCTTTCCAGTGCCTCCTCCCTTGGCTAGTTTAAATGCTTGCCAATGAAGCATTTAAACCTATCACCTAGGATCCTGGTTCCCCTCCCGGACAGATGCAGCCATCATGCCAGTATAGGCTTGCACACTCCAGGTGGACCCCCAGTCCCCAATGAAGCCAATTCCCTGAGCTCCACACCAGTTTTTCAACCACTGATTGAATCCCATGGTGCGGAACACCCTAGCCTCTCCTATGCCATAGATGGGCAGCACCTCCAAAAAGGTTACAGTGCATGATACTTGACTAAGACCCCTCCCCAATTCCATAAATTCTTCCTGCACTTCTCTAATCCCTTTCTTAGCCAGGTCATTTGTCCCTAGGTGGACAATGACATCCAGCTCCCTCCCCTGTGCAGCTGCTCCGGCAATCCTGAGGATTCGCTCCCTGTGCCTCCAAGCCATGGTGCCAAGCAGGCACCTTACCTCCCTCTCCCCTTCCTCCCCCAGTTCTACCTTTCTAACAATGGAGTCCCCCACCAGGAGTTGTTTTCTTCCCCTGCAGGGTCCCCTGCCACCCTCCTGCAGGTCTTCTTTGTGGAGGTTCCCAGCATCCTCCTTGGTCTCCACTGTGGGTGCCTCCATAGAGGAACCACACTTTGCCAGAATGGCATAGGAATTGTGGAGAGGTACAACTGGAGGGATGCGCCTCTGTTCCACCACCCTCACCCTCCCTGAGCCCAATGTGGTCCAACCGCTCCTCCTTCTTGGCAACCTCTGAGGCAACGGCAGTGGCACTGGTGGTCCCTGGATGGAAAAGGTTGTCCCACAAATCCGGGCCAACTCAGCCTGGAGATGAGCAACCTCCTCCCTCAGCCCATAGATACTGCCTCCCATCTTAATTAATCAATGAATGTCATTCCACTCTAACTTGTATCTGTGTCTCACAAAACAGTCAGTATATATTGTTTTAATGTGTTTATACTGTTTACCATACTTGCCTCACCTGCTAATTAGTTATAGACTGATGATTGATTGTTTTAACTGATGTAACACAATGAAAATATCACACAGTAAAGAGTTTCTTTCAACCCTATTTGTTACCTGTACGTCCTATACCTGATTTTTTTCAGTCTGTATTGTGATTCTTTATCCTGTATTATGAATTACCTGACTATAACTGTGCTTGTATGCTGTGAACCTTTTATTGTTTTGAATTACTGTATATTCATATGTTACCCTTCCCCGAGTCAAACCTGGGAACAGAATACTGCTCAGTGTGCCTTTCACCATTTATCAAATTTTAAATAAATCATCAGAAAGAACATATGACCTGTGTTATTATTTTTCATGGGTAATATTTATAGTACATGACTGTATATGAAAATAATTCAAATGGTGCATTTCTGTTATTTAGCAGTTAGTGAGCCAGGAATAGACTAATTAATTAGCTGATTCTATATACGATAAAAGACACACAAAATGCACAAATTTAGTTCTTTAAAAATTTATTTGAAATACAAAAGGTCACTGTACACAGACTGAACAAAGAATGAGAACAATGTACCATTGCTCTATCATTATTATGGCATTTAGCTTGTTGGGTAACATATTTTTGGCGTACTAAAGTCACCAAAATGTACCAATTGACTTCAATCTTTCAAAATTTTCCTGAGGGATCATGCCCCCAGACTCCCCTAGAGAGGCTTGGATTTTGTGCCACTCCAATATTTGGTACTGCATGACGCCCCTGCTAAAAACGGTTTGTACGATTTTTTAAAGACTATTGGCCTGGTTCATTTTCTTAGGCCAAATACTGTCAACTTTGTAAAATGTTATTCCCCTCACAGCAGTGGGAACAGCTAGAAAACAAAGTGCTTTTTTAATCTGAAACCCAAATGTGGTTTGGTTCCTTATAAATGGGAACTGAAAGTAGAATTGTATAAAAACCAATTTAAAATTAAAGCTTTGTGTTTTTTTTTCACTATTTTCATCAAATTCCTATGGATTCCCTCAAGGCAGGAACTGTGTTTTGAGTGTGACCTTCTTCAGTTTCTGGAACCAATCATGAACCAGAGGAACCACAAGTTAAAATCATGTAACAACTACCCTAAATAATGCAGAGTAGCAAAAAACTTACTTTGAGATCATAACATAAAAAACTAGTTAATTAAAGTCAGTAGACCAGAAGGCTGGAGCTGCACTTTGGGATTACTGCTCTCTTCAGGCGGAGAAACAAATCTGACATTAGAACACTAGGGGGAGTATGACCACAGTGCAAAGTTCAAGGTTGTATTCCAAGTTCTAAAATTAGCATAAAGTTCTGTCTCCTGGGCATCCCTCACTGTGAGGAACATGATGCTTATTGTAAAGCATCACTGATCAGTCCCTGCTCTTTGAAACCTGCCCACATCCCTCATGACTAAGTGGGAATGCAAATGAAGGGCAACAGATGTTAATGGGTGCAAACAGGCATTACCTGATTAACAAGCATCCAAGTGTTCTGTGCATACATATGACGCTATGCTATGCACAGACCATTATGGCTCTGGCACTACTACCGTTTTCTCCCCCCCCCAACCATTACTTTTAGCACCACTTCTGGGCTGAACTCCATTCGGGTCTTTTTTTCTTCCTCACGTTTCCTCCGGCAGTCAAGTGTCCCTCACCCTTCTGATGCCTACAGTAGTTCCTGGCACCCAGTACAACCCCCCCTCCCTAGTACCATTCCCACAAATGCTGCTGTTTCACAACCAAGTCTATGATGGTCCCTGTCCACTATCAGCTCCTGCGAGGACAGTCACAGAGTTGTGGCACCCCTCGCTACAAGAAGGTACATAAGTCAGATATGGAGATTGGTCAGAAACAGACACGTGCTCATTAGTGTAGTTATAATTAAAATGGATTGGGTTGGCCTGGACCCATACCACTTGCCTGTTTTGGTTCACAGGCATGGGGTATTGCAAAGCTATGCAACTGTCTCTGTAAGGGTTACCATGCTTTATGGCTGGATTTACATGGCAATTCCTGCCTCCTTCCCAGTACAAAGTGACCCATATGAATCTTTGCCAAGCTTTAGTATCATGTAGTGTAACATGCAATATTAAACTCTATTAGATACTTACCCATTGTTACTGCCTGGATCCATTGCTGCCTGAGGGAGTCAGCTCCACGCTTATACGGGTCTTGTGAAAAAGTGTTTTCTGACATTCCCCTTCACCACAGAACCCCTAGCGAGCCATACAGATACCACCCATGCCTCTCAGCTACTATAAATTGTGTATAGCGCTGTGGATTTTACATGCAAATTTACCCTTGCTCCTCTATGGTTTACTGGTATTCCTCATAATGTTAGACCTATTTCTGGACACACAAAAATACTATTAAAACACTGAATTAACTTGATAGAAACATTCCTTAACACTAAACATTTGGTGCACACTGTTCATACACATATTATTCTTTAAAATAAAGAAGTACTACATATTCTGCCCATTTGCTCTGAATTTTGAAGGCCAGTGCTATGTATGTTAATGCTTTAAGGCTGAGAGATATTGTGTCACCTTCATGGGGTGTTTATTATATTAACAGTATTGTTAAATGAAACCCCTGGCAGCAAGAAGGTACATAAAGCAGATAACAGTGATCAATCAGTAACAGATGTGTTAATTAGTGTATAAAAGATTCCATTTTTTTCTCAGCTTTAGGCATTTAATATTTAACTATACACAGTGGTGTTGCAAGGCAACACAGATGCCTATGTCACACAAAGGCCGGACAAATGTGATGTAAGTATCAACCTGGTTAGTAGTCCTTTGGGTACACAGGACCACCTCCACAGTTAACAGCCTCAGACCAGACGAGATGCAATGGGACATAAAATGCATTTCCAACCAGTGCCTTAGAGTGTTGGAGAACAGCAAGACAGATGCTGCTATCCAGGTGCAGACCTAACGATCCCTTATGAGTGCCTGCCTGAACATGTTGCTACTATCACAAATCCTCTAGTGACCCCCAAAGTGCTAAAGGAGCCACAGTCTGCTTAATCTGTTAACCACATTGTTATTTACAAAGGCGGAATATACCTAGAAAGGCCTATAAATCCCAAGTAGAAATCCATGTCTAGACATGTTGTGGCTGTTAAAAAGGCTCAGGGGGAGCTCAAGTTGTAGTGTCTTATCACAAATGCAACTCTGCTGCTAATATTTTACATAACTGCTGTGTATTGCATGTTCTGATCTTTAGTTACACATTTTATTCCACGCACACTGCCAGAAAGTGATAGGGTCCCATGCTAGATACTGTATTGTTCACTTGTAGCTCAGTTGCCAAGGCATTAAAAAGAGTTATCATGTAGCTTGCAGACAAATCCATAGTCAGGAAGATCATGTCTAAGGGTGGTCGATAGGTTAACTGGGCTACTGTTACACCCTTAATGGAAGCTTTCTCTCTTCCTAGTAAGAGGAACGGGAAAAAAATCTGACTGTACACAGTGCCTTTCAAAGAGAAGCTACCCCAAAGTGATATACAACTGAGTAGAGTGAGGGGAGTAAATGTTGCTGCAGTTTTCAGCACACAGAGATTCAAACGGCAAAGGGACAGAATTGGAAATAATTTAGAGAAAGGTGATACTTTTATTTATTTTTTGTTTTTATTCTTTAATAACTGGGTAGGGCTCATGGGGCACAATGCCCATTTGCAGGGGTGACTCAGGAGCATAGGGAGTTTAAGTGACTCACTCAGTCGCACAGTATGCAAATGAAGGTTGTGGGAGTAGCTTGTTGCTCTAACCACTAGGCTATACTTCCAGCCCATGTTTAGAACAGGAAGGTTAAGTGACTTGCTGAGAGGATTACACAGTGAATAAGTGGCACTTGTGGGATGACATGTGGGATTACAGAACCTTCCTAGGCATGATGGCACCAGGTTTACACACGACTGGACAAACACCTTCATCTCTAGTCATTTATTATTATTATTATTATGTTTCCTTGTAGATGCAGAGGAAAAAATTTGTCTCGGAGAACGGCATTTCAGAGGTGCGTCACGGACTAGCCCAATGCAGAGCAATGTACATTAGGCTCATCCCTGACAGACCAATGACCATGCAAGTGGAGTGTGATGGTGGTCACAGTTTCATGGGTAGAAACTTGGTGTACTTGAAAGGACTGAAGTACTCCAATGAGAGCGCTTCAGTACTTTCATTTGCATAAAGCCAGCCAGCAAGCAGCTGAGTGGCTTTATGTACATCACTGCAGTACGAGGGAGTGCTGCACTCTGGTACTAGATTCAACCACCATATCGAACTGCATGTAAAGGGCTAGTGAGGGAACCAGGGGATCCATACAGCGAGGGGTGTTACTTTGTGTACTGACTTGGGGGCCTTTCTTTACACCGCCACTCACTGACCTCCAGCTGATCGCACCTGATATGTTACATACATACACACAACACACACTCTCCTCCCACAAACTGAGATTTCCTCCCTGCACTTGTCTACTGCATTCAGTGTGAAAAGCAAGTTGAAGTTGGTCATTGGCAGACTTACAGTTTCAGGATGGCAGCTAACGCATAGCGATGGTGGGGTGCCCCCGTAGTGTGTTGGGCTGTGTTGCATGTGCAGGGGGAGGTTCAGGCTTCCTGGGCTTAACTCTAGGTGTCTCAGTACAGTGGCAGCAGCACATATCGGTGCTGGAAAGCAGGCGTGAGGTGAGGGAGGGCCGTTGTCACACTTGTCATTTCTGATATGGGTTTGCTGTCACAGGGATCGCCATTCACTTGGGAAGAGACCAAGAAATACACGGATTATGTCAAGAAGTATGGCATTCAGGAGTTCCTCAACATATACAACAAGGTGAAGGATCAGCAATAGGACATGCTGAAATGAGGTGATGAGGTAAAGCATGATGTCATTGACAACATAATGCGATCTTGAAGAATAGGACAGGCACACCGCATACCTGTCCTATTCTTGAAGATCGTATCATGCTGTCAATGACATCATGCCTTCACACACCATATGTGGAGAGAAACAAAAATGCTGAACAGGATTGGTCTTTGGAGGCAGAGGTGGTCTTTCAGTTCATTGCTGTTAACTGGAGATGCCTTACCTTTTCTGTTCTGAAGCCAGAGTGCATTGTTTACACTCGCAACGTGTTGTCCTTCCCGGCCGTGTCAAAGCTTACAAGTTTCCTGAGCTCTTAAGGATGAGTGTGCCTATTATAGTATCTCGTAAGCCTATGAATGGAGTGCTGATAAAACTATAGCTACCCAGCCCATAGCCGGTTTTAGGCACCAGCAAACCCTGCGGTTGCTGGGAGCCCCTGCTCATGGGGGCCCCAACCAGAGAAGTTTACCTTATTCATTTTTAAACATTTTTTTATTTTAATATATTTTTAAGACACCAGTAAAGGGCTTTGCAGATCCTTCTGGTTATGTCATAAAATACTTCAACAAGATACGATCCAGTCAATATCAGGTGGATAGGCAGCAATGGATGGGATGGGAAGAACAGCCCCAAGAACTGACAATGCTGCGTCCTCCTAAAAAAATTTAAAATACTACTGGTTATATTATACTAAAGCTATATATAGAAACAAAGAAACATAAAATTTAACGGCAGATAACTACTGCTTGGCCCACCTAGTCTGCCCATTTTTCCCTGCCTATGGTATCACCACAAATAAAATCTTGCACTTATGGGCTACAGTAAAACACATGGGCTAAAGGTGGGCCAAGAAGAGAGGCCACATGACTTCACTAATTCTGCTGGGGGCCCCCAAAACTCTAAAGCCGGCCCTGACCCAGCCTACCTTTCAGCTGCCCCTGATTTTTTACTTAAAAATGTCCTTGGTCTCTCCTAAATTTGACATTTTTGTCACCAGAAAGGCGGGTTTTGAATAATTAGCTTATATTTGACATAAGTGTTTTAATTTAGTTCCCCCCTCAGAAACTTTTTTTTTTCATCAAGTCATAGGTTGCATCAGCTTTTTGGACAGATGTTACAATTTCTTAAAGATGTGTCCTAATTTCTGTCCCTTGTCCTTGTGTTTTTCTTTTGGTGTTATCCTTTTTCTTGAAAGACTGAAACATAGTACTGAAACACATAAGGTCTTATGTTTTGTTTGTGGGATATGGGGTCGTGAAGTACGAGACCTATAGAATAGTTTATGGGTGACCATATACAACAAGGCTGTGTTTCCATTGAGGGTATGTGATAACCATCATAGAGACTCTTTTGTGATGTCATTATAGGCAGAGATAATACCCTCCTTCCTAAATAGGACCATCTACAAAATTTTTATTTTGGCTGCAAATGATTAGTGCGGCATTAAGATAGTGGACTATAATGCCCAACCCCTCTTCTTTGCAATTTCTATTAAAAAAAAAACAACTGCTGAAGTAGTTGTGTGGTACCACAGAGCTGTCTGTGGCTGTTCATGTCCAACCTGACTCAATTACCGGCTTGCCACTCGTTAAACAGCACCACCATTTTTCCCAGGCTTTTTTTTCTTCAAAGCCCAGTCTTAAACCGATCAGGTGGTATGTCAAGGCTCAAAAGTTGTTGAGGATAAGAATATAGTGTTACAATTCCTATATGAATGATCTAACCAGAACAATAGTTCAGTTGTTGACAACACTCAGACTTCACCAGGGGCCTGATAGTCAAAGGTTTGCTAGGGTACTAATGGGTCTTCAACTGTACAAACTGGGGTTTGTGCTGCATCCCCATATTCAAAAAGGGCTGTTGTGTGGGCAAAGAGGGTTAATGCCTGTGCAAAACACAATGTATGCAAGTGGGCAAGAGGAGAGCTGAGGTGTGGCCATGAATAGCCATGCTACTCCACACTCAGTTGTAGGTTATGACATAAGTAGATGGGTGTGTATGTATGTATTACACACACACACATTTAGTATGTTTATAGTTGCACATTAAGGTGTATGTTGCAAATAATTTGCAAAGTTACATATCATTTCAGAAAACTGTCATCTGTATCAGGCTGTTTCGCATTTCCATCATGTATGTAAATTCCATTTCTGTCCAGTAATGTTTGTAGCAATACAGATCACCATACAGTACATAGGGGATATACAGTGGCCATACTCATAATATACAATTTATCTTTATGAGTGAGGGGCAGGACCATAACTCACTAGTGACAGAGTGGCACAAGGCAGAGACTCTCCAGGCTCACATCCCTTCCCTCCTTTCACACCATTTTCGGGACTACTCTGGAGGACACCTCCTCCTTCAGATACCTTGAGGTCTAGCTCAGCCAGTACCTCAGCTTCTCTGGACACGTGGATGCTATTCTGAAAAAACTAAGCCCCAAGCTTGGCGCTCTTTTCAGGAACCGTAACTCACTACTGCTTCCAGTAAGGCGTGAACCAGTCTAGAACATGATCCTCCCTATTTTTGACTACTGTGATGTAGTCTACAGTGCTGCCCCAAAGTCCACCTTAACCAGATTGGATTCACTCTTCAACTTCTTTTGTCGCTTTGCACTTGATGTGCCTCCACGCACCCACCACTGCGATCTTTACCACTCCCTTGCTTCCCTTCACTTATCAACCATCGGCTGACCCATATTGCAAAAATTCACCTCTAAACTGGTTCAACTCCCTCTCCCCCCCATCTCTCGACTACTCTGACTATCCCTCCAGCCCATGAACACTCACTTAGATCCACTGACAATTGGACACTGGTTGTCCCTCGCAGAATCACCGCTGCTGGCCAGTCTGCCTTCTCACACAACTTCCCAAAACTCTGGAACTCA
Organism: Neoceratodus forsteri; assembly: GCA_016271365.2. Taxonomy (NCBI): domain Eukaryota; kingdom Metazoa; phylum Chordata; order Ceratodontiformes; family Ceratodontidae; genus Neoceratodus; species Neoceratodus forsteri. The sequence continues at coordinate 755,605,838 of CM057455.1, read as the reverse complement.
ATGCCACCTCAAATTAGATACTCTTTGGCCCCCTTACTCTATCTCCCAAGCCCTCATATATTACTACTCCTCTAATTGCTCATGCCTCTAGTTGTGTCTTCTGCTAATTTCCTTTTACTACTGATAGCTTCAGGGCCCTACTGTTACTCAGCAGTAGTTGCCCAAGCACTGTAAGTATTGATCACACCTAAAACGATCCAATTTGGGCCCAGCTGTTTTGACTACTGTATCATAATTAATGTGCCTTGAAAGCCTTGATGTATCTGTCATGGTATCCAGTGTTGGTATGAATCCACTTTACTGTATATGAGTACTTGTATTTTGGCTGTCTTTGTATTTGTATCTTTGTTCTCCCTCTATCCTCTCCGCCAGGATGCACCGGGAGATGAGCAACTTGTTGCTCAGTGTGCCTTTCTGGTGAAGCTTTTCAATAAATAAAATACAAATAAATAAAGTTATGAGTGAGCTATGAAAGTCCTACACTTCCACAAATGGGAATAAATTGTGTCTTTTGACTAAAGCTATTATGTATTTGATTTATTCAACATCAGTTTATGAGTTAGACTTTGTAAATTAGATGTCTCCATCTGGAGTTAACTGTTTCTCTTTGAATTCAGTACCTGGTTTCAGGACACAACAAGGCTTTTTTTTATTTTATTAAGTCTAGGATTACAAATACCTTTGAGCCAAGGCTCTCTTACAAAGGTTCCACATCAGAGAAATACAAATTATGGGGAACATCAAGACAGATATTACAGCAATGTGGACATTGCAAACAGATTACAGATTAATACAATTCAAGGGCAGCACTGTAAGCAAGGCAGCCAGTGGCATTTGTCAGAGAAAACAGACAAGATAAGAAGTGCCAGAGTCATCAGGAGAGGGAAGGGGGGGGAAGGAATGTAGGTAGGGTGGGGAAAGGGTGAAAAGTGCAGTATTGGGGTACCAAGATGTGAGGGTAGAATCCAGTGAGTAGGGAAGGGGGGACCACTGGAGCAGACAGGGAGTGGAGAAACAAGGTTAAGTTGGGCAGTCACAAAAGCTGTTGGTAGTGAAACAGTCCTGGAGCCTAGTTTTAAACATACCAATTTTGGGGGCAGAGTTGATGGTGGGGCTGAGGCCATTGAACCAGAGTGGCACTTGATAAGCAAAAGAGCGTTGTCCCTGTGAAGTGTGATAGTGGGGGATTATATAAGGCTATTATAATGTCATCAGCATTTTGGAAAGCCTGCAAAGCATTGCAGCAGGTGAGGATTTGTTTAATAACCTTACATTGTGAATCAGCTAACACAATACATCTGTCACATACACCATGCAAGGAAACATTCGGCACTGACAAATGCTTGTTTGTACTGGTGTGCAATCCTTAAAAAAACACTTCCTACCCAGTCTGATGAGAATGGAGGTAGCGCACTGTCTAACCATGTGGGAGACCCAGGTTCATGCTGCAAACCCTACTCCAAAACCAGGTTGGAGAAGTCTAGAAAGTTTGAACTCTGTAGGAGGGATCTACTTGCCCTACGCAACCTTTGTGCTATGCACAAATGTAAGGTGAGCAACAGGGTGGGTATTAGCAAGTAAAAGACTCTCTCAGAAAATCTTTTTTAAAAAATGTTTTGCTTTATTGCAAGATAACAAATGGATGACAAACAAAGGCCCCCTGAGGAAGCCTTAGGGCAAAGCGCTGGGGTTAGTGTGACTGGCTGTAGGACTTGGGTCATCCATTTATTATCTTGTACTAAAGCAAAAAGATTTTTGAAAAGATTTTCTGAGAGTCTTTACTGCTAACCTACCGTTATCACCTTACATTATTAGCATAAGGTTGCTGCATAACTGTAACTGGATCCTAGCTCGGATCATATAGGTGAAGCACCCCTTTTTCCACTCACAAAATGCTGTTTTCCCTGAGAGCAGGAATTATCTACTCCCCCTACCACTTCAGTGGTACTGATGTTGTGAGTACAGCTATACAGTATATCCAGTAAGCATTCTTACAATCAGCATGTAATTCCTTCTGCTGCTATCCATACATTTTTTTGCCACTTTTATATTATGTACAACAGTAACATTTTGGAACTAAAGTTCCTCCCACAAAGTACATTGCACTAGTCTACCTATGTATAAATTCTTTGCAAAAAAACTTAGTTAATGCACCACTTAGGGTAACTTAATGCCACAGAAGTAGGGAAATGTGGTGTTAGGGTTTCCAACCCTAACTCCCCACCCCCAAGCAGCAAAAGGAAAAAAAAAATTAGGGTTTTCAGGCTCCGGAGTCTTGGTGAATCAGTGGTGGGGTCTTCCTTGGGGTTGTCAACCCTAATGCTTACCCCCCCCAGCCTATAGCCTCCAGTCCAAAGCACAAAGTACAGCTCAAGCCAGTGCCTTATAGTGGTGCACTCTTCAAAGTGAGAGAAGTATGTCTCGCCACATGTTGCCAACACAATTTACTGTACATAGATATACAGATACTCAGACACTGTCAGCAGATAAGGGCCTATGGCCCACCCAGTCTGCCCATTTGAGCTTGTAAGTTCATTTTGGTTTTTTTCTAGCAGTCTGCTGCCCCTTATCCCTGACCTACAGAATTCTCTTATGTCTATTCCATGTATTTTTCAATCCCGTGATTGTTTCAGCACCCGTCACTTCCTCCGGCAGGGTGTTTCACTTGTCCACCACACTTTTGGTGAAGAAATTCTTCTTCATGTTTCCCCTAAATCGCCCTCCCTCCAATTTCATCCCATGTCCACTAGTCCTGGAACATCTTTTTTGCTGGAAAATAGTGTATTCCTGCACCCTGTTCCTCCCTGTAAGGTACTTATATGTCTCTATCATATCCCCCCTCTCTCTCTTCTCTCCTCCAGGGAGTACATATTCAAGTCCTTCAGCCTGTCTTCATAGGACTTGTGATGCAACCCTGTACTATCTTTGTTACCCTCCTCTGAACCTTCTCCACCCTGTCTATGTCCTTACAAAGGTAAGGTCTCCAGAACTGTACACTGTACTCCAGGTGGGGCCTCACTTGTGTCTTGTATAGTGGAATATTGACCTCCTTTTTCCTGCTGGTGATGCCCCTTCCTATGCATCCCAGCATCCTATTTACTTTACCTGCTGCCTTGTCACACTGTTTCCCTATCTTGAGGTCATCAGATATGACAACACCAAGATCCCTTTCCTGCTTGGTGCATGCTATATCCTCACCCTCAACTGATATGTTGTTCCAGGGTTTTTGTGCCCCATATGCATTATTTTGCACTTCTTTGCATTGAATTTTAACTGCCAAACTCTTGACCATTCTTCAAGCTTCTGCAGGTCCCTCCTCATTCTGTCTACACCCTCTGGTGTGTCCACTCTCTTACAGAGCTTCGCGTCATCAGCGAACAGGGAAATTTTGCTTTCTAAGTCCTGCGCAATGTCATTGATGAAGACATTGAATAGGAGTCGTCCCAACACTGATGGTGGTACCCTGTGGTACCTGACTGATCACTCTTCCCTCTGTGGAGTGACAGCCATTTACCATCACTATCTATGTTTTGCCGCCCAGCCAATTACCTACCCACTGCACTACTGTCATACACACTCTCATATTCCCCAGTTTGTTTAATAGCCCTCTATGTGGCACAGTGTCAAAGGCCTTGCTGAAGTCCAGATAGGCCACATCCACTGCCCTCCCCTGATCCACCTCCCTTGTCATCCAGTCAAAAGATTCTATGAGGTTGGTCTGGTATGACCTCTCCCTGGTGAAGCCATGCTGCCTTGGGTCCTATAGTCTGTTGGCAACCAGATGTTCCACCAATTTCTCCTTCAGTAGTGCTTCCATGATCTTCCCCACTACCGAGGTCAGGCTGACTGGTCTGTAGTTCCCCACTTCCTCTTTGTTCCTGCTTTTGTATAAGGGGACTACATCTGCTGTCCTCCAGTCTTTGGGTACCTCCCCTGTTTCCAGCGATTGGCTAAACAGGATTGCCAGAGGTTCAGCCATCACCTCTCTTAGTTCCTTTAGGACCCTGGGGTGCACCCCATCTGGCCCCATTGCTTTATTGACTCTTATTCCTTCCAGTTCCTTTAGGACCCTTTCCTGTGTAAAGGGACTTATGTCCATTTCTGCACTATTCCCACCCCTTGTATTCCCTTCAGACCCATTACCATCCTCTTCCTCAGTAAAATCTGAGCAGAAATATCTGTTCAGTATGTCAGCTTTACTGTTGTCATCCTCCACGTGGCCCTGCATGTAGCTTTCTTCAAAAAGATTATGTGGCACATTTGCACAGGAAATGGGGTAAGCATTGGTGTTGACAAACCCAAGGAAGACCCCCCACTTATTCACCAAGACTCCTGAGCTCTAAAACCCTAATTTTTTTTCCTTTTGCTGTTTGGGTTGGGGGTGGAGAGTTAGGGTTGGAAACCCTAACACTACATTTCCCTACTTTTGTGGCATTAAGTTATGCTGACTAGTGCATTAACAAAGTTTATTGCAAAGAATTTCCTTTCTTTTTGAGAGAGTGAAATCATATCCTCACACATTAGAACCTTTTGGGGCCTTCATGAACAGGTGTAGATGTGCACAGCCCTTTGAGCCCTGCACCATGGGAAAACTCCATCTGCCTACATAAGTGCAGAGCCTGGCACATTCACTCTTCACACATTCACTCTTTATTTTTTTATTTAATTTTGACCCCAAATATAGTCACTTTATGACTGCCCTTATAAACATGACATGTAACATTTATGGTATATTGGCCAAAATTGCCAGGCGGGTAACCCAGAGGGGAGGAGGGAGAAAAAAGTGGTACCAGGGGTGGGCACTCCAGTCTACTTAAAGGAGAACTACTTTGAATTTAGGGGACCTGTGTGCTTGCACCTAAGAATAGTATCTGTGGCTACTACTAAGAGTATCAGAAGTTTTAACCCTCTTTTTTTTTTTAGTTTAGAACTATGGACAAAGTACACTGGTAATGTTCATTTCAGTTTCACACCATATAGGAAATGACATACATTTTCACCTGCTATGAAATACAGTAATTAAGAAGTGCAGTAAGCTATTAATCCTGTCCCATTAATAATTTTCAAAAGTGTGAAACACAATTTCATTTTTATTTATGTGAATGTCTAAGTGTTATTCATACAAGTACAACCTCTTATTCTAAGTTGTGAGCAGCATAGTAAGCACTCTAATGAAGTGTAACCCCCTCTGTCGGGGGCTTACCTGGAAGCCCCTGAAGAAAAGACTTGTTTCCCCAGGGTTTTGGTCCAACCCCCATCCTTTTTTGTCCAGGTCCTGGCTTGCCCCCTGTTTTCCTGGTCTCTCCTGCTGGACCCTGTGTTGGTTTCCTAGAGAGAGAGTGGGTCCGGAGAAGCAAGATCATGGAGCCACCGGTTTCAAACCTGGCACAGTGGTGCCAGCAAGCTCCATGCATGCGCAGAAGTGCAATTTCAGTTTAAGCCATTCACGGCCATTTTGTTTGTCCTCTCTGGTTCTCCCAGTCTCATGGACAAGCAAAAGAGGAACTGGGACCAGTGGCAGTGCCGGAGAGGCAGCAGGAGAAGAGAAAAAGGCAGTTTTGGATGTGCCAATCGTGCAGCAGAATCCGGGAGCTGCCTCCTTAATATTCATGAGGCTGCATCCCTTTGAAGCATGGAGTACCTGTCTAACACTGGGGAGACAGTGTTTAGTGCTAGTGACAGGTAGGGGAAGAAGGAAAATTAAATAAATAAAAGAAAGGTGGGCAAGAGAAATGGAGACGTTGCCAGTCCGTGGAGAAAATAAATAAATAGAATGTGTACACGGACTGCAGCCAGAAAATGAAGTGGGGGTATACATGGATTGTAATAGGATAATGTGTAGCAGCCTGGGGCTATGTATAACTGCAGCAGCAACTGAGAGAAGGCAGGCTGAAATGGTTAATTCATGCAGTCGCTTACCAGGGCACAGGGTTGGCTACAGCTGTGTGAGGAAAATGTATAATAAAGTGCAGGGTCTAGCTGTAGGGACACTTTGATTCTGGGACTCTGCACAAACTGTGTGGGACACTGTTTACTTCAGCCACCATGTTTTGCAGCCATGTGACATCAGCCAGCCAACCACCAAGCCAGGATTCTTGCCATGGACTCTGGGACTGTTTGAACAGACTTTTGGGGGGAAAATACCAGAGAAAGTTTAGGTGCCTTTTTCTGCACCAATGAGTCATCGAGGAAGCCTCATACATATTAATGTTTGCCTAAGGACAGTGGCTCCAGCCAATGGGGAGTGAGGAAAGGGCTCTCAATAAAGCAGGGACAGTTGGAGTTGGAGTCTGTTTGGTGGGAGCTCCTCCAGAATGATGGGGGGCTCCTGCCCCTGGAGGGAATAGGGCTGTGAGATGGGACTGCCTAGGGGCTGCTAGCAATTTGTCTCGCAGTGCAGGGAGTGTCTACCCCATAGGGAAAAGGAAAAGCAGAAGCAAGGAAGAAGCAGCTTGGAAGAGAAAAAGGAAAGCTGCAGGTTGCTGAATGTTCTGCGTTGTTCTGAAATTGCATCACAGCGGTGAGGTAAAAAAGAAGAGAGAAAGGGTTGTGTCCTGAGCCTAGATAAAAGGACAACGGTTGGGACTAAGCCTAGAAAAAGACCAAGGTTATGTTCTGAACCTGGTAAAAGGACAAAGATTGTGACTAAGCCCAGGAAAAGATAGAATACAGAGGAATGATGAGGAACTAGAGAGTATAAATGTGCTGAGAAAAGGAAGAGTGAACCTCTTCGATCCAGAGAATTGCTAAGTATCTGCAAGGTGAGAAAAGGGACTGTGAGTGCAGGTGATATGTGTGAGCCAGAACGATAATGTGACTGTATTGAAGGTGAAAGACTGTGAAAAGCAGAAGTGTGGACAGGTGCCTTTCAGGGACGGGTACCTGCTGTCTGCTCCTGAGATGCAGTAAGGAAAAAGGAACCGATTGCTTTGGCTACACACCATAGTAGGAATGAAAAAGAAAGAGAAGCAGAAAAGAATGTGCTGAATAGTTTCTGCTGACACTCAGGGCTAGGTGAGAAACTCCCTAACCCCCTTCAAGTGGGGTCTGCCACTGCAGGGGATCACGGGTCATGCACCCACATGCTAGGGTGCTCTGATTAGAGGGAGCTGGGCCATGGGGCCACTCCCTGGTCTAGGTCCTCTGTAGTTGGCAGGCCTTGTGCACGTGCTCTGCAATGGGGCCTGTAATGGCCGAAGGGGACAAGCTGTAAGATCTGCAAGCAAGAGAAAGAGAGAGCAAGTTGCAGCCTCTGTGCTCCCCCTTTCAAGCATCAGAGCCCACTTCCGCCTGTGTTGCCACCAATCCCCAGGACTTCAGTGAACTGTGCCACCTGAGAACTGATTCTGCAGAACCATGAGTAAAAATCAGGAATTGCCCTGCACCTGGGGACTGTAAACAGTTAAGGACTATGCCAAGATATATGCCAAAATTCTGGCCACCAGGCTGGAAAGCCTGTTACCGAAACTAATACACCTGGATCAGACTTGTTTTGTGAAGGGCAGGCACTCATATCACAATATAAGGAAAGTCCTTAATGTCATTGAGCGCTCTTCTCTGCTCCGTGGAGGCAGTGCGGTGCTCTCCATGGACGCTGAGAAGGCATTCAATAGGATCTAGTGGCCTTACCTTTTTGAGGGTCTAGATAAATTTGGTCTGGGTGAAAACTATGTTAAAATGGTCAGTGCTCTCTACAGGGATCCTAAGGCTTCGATACTAGTAAATGGGTCTCTCTCAGATCAGTTTTTATTTACACAGGGGAACAAGGCAGGGGTGCCCCTTATCACCACTGCTATTTGCCTTGGTGGTGGAACCCCTGGCCATAGCCATAAGGGAAGATCAGAGAATATGAGGGGTGGTAGGCAACAGCAGACACCATCACAAGATTACGCTTTATGTGGATGACATGATCTTGTACATTACGGAGCTATCACACTCAATGCCACCCCTGCTAGAGATCATATCTCAATTTGCAAGCTTCTCAGGATATAAATTTAATCTGGGGAAATCTGAGATGATGTTCATAGGCCAGGGGAATGTAGAGGAAGGAAATAACTCAGGGCTACAGAGGGTGAGCTCTGCCTTTCAATATCTTGGTATTAAAATAGGGAAGGACTTGACCTCTCTGTACAAGCTGAATTACGCCCCCTTCTAAAATCAGTGATGGAAGAATTGCACAGATGGAGGGCCCTGCCAACATCATGGATAGGCCACATAAACCTAATAAAAAAGAATGTTCTGCCCAAGGTTCTCTACCTCCTGCCGATGCTACCAGTAAGCCTATCAGAGAGGGACTTTAAGAGCTTTGAAAAAGCATGCTCCGGTTTTGTTTGGTGGGGTGGGAGGCCCAGGGCTAGCCTGAACAGACTAAAGGCTGACAGGAGTAGGGAGATTGAACTATCTGGATGTGAGGACTTACTTCCTGGTGGCTCAAATTCGAGTACTTAAAGACTGGGTGCACAAGGATAAGGAGACAAGCTGGCTAGACTTAGAAGAGGCAGACTGTGGAGGGTGGTTATCAGCATACCTAGCCGAAGGAGGGAAAAAAGCGTATGTTTCCCAGGGACATATTAATATCTTGGTAGGGGGTGTATTAGAAAGCTGGGGACAGATCAAGAAAAGGGTTGGGCACAGGGGAGGGAAATCATATGTGCTGCCAGTGGCGGGAAACCTATTCTTTCTACCGGGAATGGATGAGCCATCATTGCAAGAATGGGAGTGGGGTGGGATCCTATGCCTAAACGACTTAAGGGTGAAAGGCAATGTGTGTTCATTCAAAGACTTGAAGGAAGGGTTGGGAATTCCAAACACATCTATTCAGGTACTTTCAAACTAGAAAATACATCCAAGAGATAGTGAAACAGAGGGAGCCAGAATCCCAAATGCAGACGACTGACTCTGATACAATAAGCTAGACAGAACCCTACAGGGATAATTAGAAAGGCATCTCAAGCTCTGAGGATGCAACTCCTAGGTAGGTGTATAAATACTAAGCGTTTGTGGGAAAGAGACCTGCGACTAGTACTGTCAGATGAGCAGTGGGCCATGATAGGAGCCATACACCAGGAACTGCTGATATGTAATAAATATAAAGAATTAGCATACAAATTTACCCACAGGCTCTACTGCCCCTGTGGAGGTGAACAAATATAACCCGACCGTCCCTGCAGTATGTGGTAGATGTGGCTCTGCCCTGGACTCGTACATCCACTCGTTCTGGTCTTGCCCAGTACTTAAAAAATTTTGGGGTGGGTTGGCACAGGAGATCATGGCCATACGAGGTCAGGGATTACCTGTCACGCCATTCGCATTGCTTTTTGGCATAGACAAGGCAGGTGTGGCAGATTGGTCCCCTGGGGAGAGACGGATAGGGATCCTTTTGTTATTAGCACGCCAGTGCATCCTTAACACATGGGTATCTGGAGACACCCCCACTACGATACAATGGCGGAATTTGGCTCTTTGGGCCCTGACCCTAGAAAGGCTGTTTTATTCAGCCAAAGGGTGAGGAGAGGCCTTTCTTAGAATGTGGGATCCGTTTTTGAAAACTCTCAGTCCAATGGAAATGTCTCTAGTCCATCAAGGCTCAGGATACTGACAAGTGCTCTCTATGGGGGGCAGAGTTTAGGCCCAATAGGTGAATGTAGCCTGGGATTGTTAATCTACATGGATGTATATTATATGTAAACCATAACAAATTGTATATGTAAATATGAGGTTACTCAGCAATTAGAACTTACAAATGAGCTGTACGTCTATTAGATGGATGGAACCTTCTACTACTCTTTTCTGTTTTCTTCTTCTTCTATCCTTTTTTGTTCCTTTAAGGTTGACACAGTTTTTTAAAGCTTCTTAACGTTCTATACTGTTTTTTAGTTACTATTGTATGAAATGTAAACATGCAAGAATGAATGTATAGAGATGCTACTGTTTGTTTTGTGTTTTGAAACAAGAGAAAACCTAATAAAAAGATTATGCAAAAAAACAGTTCAGGGCTGCCCACCCAGGCAGGAGAGAGCCAAGGGTTGAGAGAGAAATGTAAAAGTTAAATTTCTTAAGCGCACCAACACCGGCTACCAGCTGCACCTCAGGCCTGCAGCTTAAATCTGGGTACCCAGTGAAAGACTTTGGGGTTCAATGGACTTGGACCTGCGGGTCTGGATTTGGGCACTTCTGCAGCAGTTAACTAGATTAGATAGACCTGGTGGCTGCAAATGATTGAGATATGGGATTGAATCACAAAGGAAAATGTGGATCTGGGGAAATGAAAATCTTTAAAGCTGTTTGAACTCTATTCCACTTACCCCATCCTAACCCTCCCCCTCTAAATAAACCATGAAGTTATTGTTTTGCAGCAGAAATGGATCCAGAGCCTAATTTTAGTGAGCAGTCATTGAATGAAATGGAAAAGGTAAATGGTGTAATGGAATGTGGGGAGGTTCGAATCCTGGTAAGTCCATGTCTGGGGTAACTTTTGGGGAGGTGGGTTGATACGACATCCCAGGAGGTTGTCCTGCAAGCAATCAGACCCACTGATATGTACTCTGGGTGGAGGCACCACCATTTTATTTTAAATTCTGGGAAAGGACCCCCACAGGTTAGTTAGGGGAACCTAGACCCCTTAACCTTGGTCTGGCCAGCAAGGCAGGGGTAGTGTCCCTCTCCAGGATGGCGCCAGAGAGGGGCTACAGAAGTGAACATTAAACTGTAAGTTATCTTCCTGATTTCTCCGAATTACGATCAGTCACAGTAATATAGAATAGTGGTCACCCAGGGCAACAAGACCAGGGAAGAGAATGGGGATAGGATGGGGAGGGTTAGTACCCTGGAGGAACAGTTGGTTCCAGGGAAGGTTCTAGGATTATAGGGACTATGGGCAGACTAGATGGACCTCTGGTCTTCTTCTGCCATCATGGTCTGTGTTTCTGTGTTTCTATGTGAGTATGGCGATGTTAAATAAAGAAAGGGCCTCTGGGATTTGGTAAAATTGAGGCCACCAAACCAGACCCAAAATGGTAAAAAACCTGACTGGTCCAGCTGGAGCAGCTAGACTGGGAGCAACTTGCATGGTCCAACTATTCCATCCAGATCAGTTGGTCCAATTTTTACTGCTTTGGTCTATCCGTTCTGGCTGTTCCAGATCTTATTTAGGGTCGTGTGGGTGATATCCAGACAGCCAGACCCAGACCAGATCAAAACTGTCAAAGGTTCAGTCCGGCACTCATACCCTCATTGTACATAAAATTTGGACCAGTCTGAAAGGACAGGCCAAAACAGTAAAAATCAGACTGTATAGACCACAACAGCAGAAACTGGACAGACTGGTCTGGCTGCAACAGCTCGGCTGCGCAACTTGCAACAGTCCAGCCAAACCAGCCAGTCCAGTTTCTGCTGTTTTGGGTCCAGTCTAGCGGTCTGGATTAAACCCATACCTAGGGCTCCCACTTAAGTTTTACAGATTTCATTTTCTTATGGGACTGACAGTATAGCCTAGAGGTTAGAGTAACGAGCTGTGAATGAGCTTGACACATCCAGCAGACCTGGAATTGATTCCCACAACCTCCACTTGTGTACTGTGTGGCTGAGCAACTCACTTAACCCCCCAGTGCTCCCAGGTTGCCCCTGGGCCCTACCCAGTTACCAAAAACTAAAATAAAGTAAAATGAAGTCAAGTACAAATTTCCAGTGTATTATCTTTTATAGAAATGCAATCATTCTGTTTCCCTGCGCATGCACTGTATGCCTGTGGGAACAGACATGATATGATCTAAATAGTCCATTGAACTAAGATTATGTTTCTTTTGGACATTGGTTTTGCACAGGTGCACATTTTAGTTGAAGAGCATTTTAGGTTATAGAAACATAGAGTTTGACAGCAGATAAGGACCGCTTGGCCTATACCTAGTCTGCCTTTGTTCCCTACCTACAGTCACACCGCAGGCCCTACTTGATCTGTGGCTTTTCCACCCTTTTCCTTGCTTCTAGATGTAACCCTTAGGTGGCGCTATCCCAAGGGCTACTCCCCATGCCTGCGCAGCTAGTAGCAGGTTAAGGGGCCTGAGTTCTGAAACGGGTGCCTCCACCCAGAGGTCAGGGTTGGTAGTGGCCAAACTAACCTATGCACAGCCCTCTGGGACACTGTAACCCCCCTCTTTACCTTCTAGTGGCCTGAGCAATATACAATAATCACTTTCACAGTACCCCTTGTACACCATACCAGAACCCACCCTGTTTGCCTTTACCACCAGGGCTGGTTCCTCTGGCTCTACCCTGGGAACCCCCTGTAAAACAAGGTTATACACAGTAAATAGCAATAGTACAGTACTCTTGGCACAAACTGGAACCACAGTCAGGTTAAATGCAGCAGAAAAAAAGTCAGATCTGATTTATTCAGGGGACTTGAACAAGGAAGGGGCATAATCAGGTTGATTGGCTTAAAGTAAGGTTGTCAGAACTAGTTCATGAAAGATTCGAACCCTCCTCGAACCCTGGTGTTCGAGTTCTAACTTAGAACTCGAACACTAAATGGTTCACAAAAGGGTTCGAATCACCGCGAGATGCGAGACGTTGTCTGTTTGCACTTGCGTACCTACGTACGGGTCAGGTGGGGGTCGAGTAAGCTGCGTGAGCCGCGGGATCTGTGGGGGTATTTAGGCAGATGTGCCGTGAGGAGGAGTGCCATTTGCTGAGGATCGGAGCAGAGGCAGCAGCAGCCTAGCTAAACTGTTGCGTTAGCGGTTAGCGTACCGCTACTCTTGTCCAGTGGCCACTTCCATCATCCATTTTCCTGTGAGACCGAGAACAAGAGAAAGGCTGAAAAAAGCTCAAAATCGGGTGGGAGTGGGACTAGGGGGAGGTTCAGAACAGGTGGAGGGATTAATCAAGAATTGGGAAGGGACTGGGGAATAGGGAGGGATCGAGACCGAGATCAATCAATATCAGGACTGGAGGAGGACTCAGGAGGACTCGGAGAGAGAATAAAAAATAAGAAGAAGTGAAGAACCTTTGTGAAATGTGATTATTTGAAACTGCAGCACTGCTCAGTCAGTGGTGCACACTGCACACTCAGCAGCTGCCAGCAACAAGCATACAAGGGGGGCAAAAAAAGGCAAATAAATCTGAACCCTTCCCAGTGTAGTGTGTGTGTGACAGAGAGAAGCCCAGTGTGTGCCTCTTGACTGCACTGTACCCTACCCAGTGTGTGTTACAGAGAGAAGTCCAGTGGCCAGTTGTGTGGTGGCATTAACCTTACATGACAGAAACGTAGAAATATAATTCTCATTCCCTGGGTTGCGTATGTGACTCCGTCTCCTATGGTCAGCCCATCACCCTGCTACTGTGTGCCCTTTGACTGCACTGTACCCTACCCAGTGTGTGTGTTACAGAGAGAAGCCCAGTGGCCAGTTGTGTGGTGGCATTAACCTTACATGACAGAAATGTAGAAAATATAATTCTCATTCCCTGAGTTGTTGGTTATGTATGTGACTCCGTCTCCTGTGGTCAGCCCATCACCCTGCTGCTGTGTGCCCTTTGACTGCACTGTACCCTACCCAGTGTGTCTTACAGAGAGAAGCCCAGTGGCCAGTTGTGTGGTGGCATTAACCTTACATGACAGAAACGTAGAAATACAATTCTCATTCCCTGGGTTACGTATGTGACTCTGTCTCCTGTGGTCAGCCCATCACCCTGCTGCTGTGTGCCCCTTGACTGCACTGTACCCTACCCAGTGTGTGTTACAGAGAGAAGCCCAGTGGCCAGTTGTGGGTGGCATTAACCTTACATGACAGAAACGTGAAATATAATTCTCATTCCTGGTTATATGTGACTCCGCTCCTGTGGTCAGCCCATCACCCTGCTACTACTGTGTGTGCCTTGACTGCACTGTACCCTACCCAGTGTGTGTTACAGAGAAAGCCCAGTGGCCAGTTGTGTGGTGGCATTAACCTTACATGACAGAAATGTAGAAATATAATTCTCATTCCCTGGGTTGCGTGAGTGACTCCGTCCTCCTGTGGTCAGCCCATCACCCTGCTGCTGTGTGCCCTTTGACTGCACTGTACCCTACCCAGTGTGTGTTACAGAGAGAAGCCCAGTGGCCAGTTGTGTGGTGGCATTAACCTTACATGACAGAAACGTAGAAATATAATTCTCATTCCCTGGGTTACGTATGTGACTCTGTCTCCTGTGGTCAGCCCATCACCCTGCTGCTGTGTGCCCCTTGACTGCACTGTACCCTACCCAGTGTGTGTTACAGAGAGAAGCCCAGTGGCCAGTTGTGTGGTGGCATTAACCTTACATGACAGAAACGTAGAAATATAATTCTCATTCCCTGGGTTGCATATGTGACTCCGTCTCCTGTGGTCAGCCCATCACCCTGCTACTGTGTGCCTTTGACTGCACTGTACCCTACCCAGTGTGTGTTACAGAGAGAAGCCCAGTGGCCAGTTGTGTGGTGGCATTAACCTTACATGACAGAAACGTAGAAATATAATTCTCATTCCCTGGGTTGCGTATGTGACTCCGTCTCCTGTGGTCAGCCCATCACCCTGCTGCTGTGTGCCCTTTGACTGCACTGTACCCTACCCAGTGTGTGTTACAGAGAGAAGCCCAGTGGCTGTTGTGTGGTGGCATTAACCTTACATGACAGAAACGTAGAAATATAATTCTCATTCCTCTGGTTAGTGAGTGTGACTGCCTCCTGTGGTCAGCCCACCCTGAGTTGCTGTGTGTGCCCTTGACTGCACTGTACCCTACCCAGTATGTGTTACAGAAAGAAGCCCAGTGGCCAGTTGTGTGGTGGCATTAACCTTACATGACAGAAATGTAGAAATATAATTCTCATTCCCTGGGTTGCGATATGTGACTCCGTCTCCTGTGGTCAGCCCATCACCCTGCTACTGTGTGCCCTTTGACTGCACTGTACCCTACCCAGTGTGTGTGTTACAGAGAGAAGCCCAGTGGCCAGTTGTGTGGTGGCATTAACCTTACATGACAGAAACATAGAAATATAATTCTCATTCCCTGGGTTGCGTTTGTGACTCCGTCTCCTGTGGTCAGCCCATCACCCTGCTGCTGTGTGCCCTTTGACTGCACTGTACCCTACCCAGTGTGTGTGTTACAGAGAGAAGCCCAGTGGCCAGTTGTGTGGTGGAATTAACCTTACATGACAGAAATGTAGAAATATAATTCTCATTCCCTGGGTTGCGTATGTGACTCCGTCTCCTGTGGTCAGCCCATCACCCTGCTGCTGTGCACCCCTTGATTGCTATGTGTGTGCCTATGCCCAGCAGCCCAATCATTCTGTAAGCCTTGAACCTGGGATCCTTTAGTTGCAAACTGTCATATTCTTCAATTACTTTCAGCCCACGGTATCACAGTGTCACACAACCAAAATAAAATTTTGGAATTGTAGCCAGCGATCACAGATTACATTGCTTTGTTACACAGGAATTGTTTGGGTGTGGGTGTGTTCACCGCAGTATACTGGTAGTACTGGTACTTACTGTCTGTTATGGCTGACACCAACATAGATGAAGCATCTAGTGCTGGTGTTGGAGCAGGTGTTGGTGGTAGTGGTAATCGTGGTGCTAACAGAAATAACCAAAATGTTTCACGTGATAAAAATTCAACAAACAGCAAAAGAGCAACAGTGAAGTGTGGTAAAGGGGGACCTTTTAAGAAAACCTGTACAGCTGCTGGGGTCACACGGAGAGGCACCATAAGGTATGCCATTCATGCTGTTAAGATCCCTGTGACTAGCAGCAATAATGCAAGTGACAGTGAGTCCCTCTCTGACTCAGACAGTAGCTCTTTGTCTCAGTCCGACACTGTTGTGTCTCGCGACAAATCATTACTTCCTCAACAAAGTGAAATGAGCAAGTCTGCTGACAATGAATCAGGTAGTGCACTTGCAAATACATCCAGCACTGTTGCCAATGAAAAGGACATATCCATTGAATCCACCACTTCTGTGTTGGCCAGCAATGAAAATCCATCAGAGTCTTCTGTCCACTCTTCTAGCACCAAGGAGCATGTCCCAGGTTCTATTAGGACAAGTGAAAAGACACAAACAGTCTTTAGCTATCTTCCTAGCACTCGAACAAAATCTGTCACATCTGAGGTGTGGAATTATTTCTCTGTCAGTAAAACTGATCCATGCAGAGCAATTTGTTCCCTGTAAACAGAGTGTAAGCCGTGGTAAGTTGTGTCATGCCTTGGCACTACAGCTCTTAAACACCATCTGAAAAGCATTCGGTTTGCTTGATCATCCAAAACCCATGTCCTCCATCTTCCAGACCGCACGTGAGAAGGGTCAGGAATCTGAAATGGATACTGAATTGTCTGAACTTGATGTGGGCAGAACCACTGCCAGCCCTAGGATCACTGTTACCACCAATGCCAGCACCATTAGTACCAGTTGCACATCCAGTGATGGCACTGAATGTATAAGTCCTAGTCCACCATCTCTGCGTCCATCTGCCCATCGAAGCACGATGTATAATAAACCAGCAGGGACATGTTGCAAACAGCTAACACTGTCTCAGGCATTTGAAAGGAAGAATACCTTTACTAGAAATCATCCAAAGACCCTTCATCTTAATCACCGAATTGGTGAACTGTTAGCGGAGCCCTTCTCCCATACTCTTTGGTAGATCATGAGGATTTTAGGAGCTCATGACATTAGCAGAGCCTCGCTATAATGTTCCTCATCGAAGGTACTTTTCCTGTGTTGAAATACCAAACATTTATCAGGCTTTAAAAGCGACAGTGATGCTTGCACTTAAAACTGCAGAGGTTGGGTTATTCATGTCACAACAGATATGTGGACCAGCACTCAAACGTAGATTACATGTCCTTACACGCTCATTGGGTCACGTTTTCTTGTGCTTCTTCAAAAACAAAGACACCCCAAAAGATGGCGCTGCTGCATATAAAAAGTTTGGGCAAAGTCATACTGCTGCAAACATCTCGTAGGAACTAAATGACCTCCTTGACGAATGGGTTTATTCTCACGGTCTAAAATGTGGCTTCATAGTAAGTGACAATGGAGCCAACATCTTAAAAACAGTACAGGATGGAGGATTTCTGCATGCTTCTTGCTTTGCACATTGCTTACTTAATTGTCACGGATTTCTCAGCGAAACACAAGTGGATGGTATGATTGCTGTTTGCAAAAAAATTGTGACTCACTTTTCACATTCAACCAAGGCTATCGGACATTGTCCGAACTGCAAAACACAAGCTGCTCCAGCAAAAGCTGATTCAAAATGTTTCCACTCGTTGGAACTCAACGCTTTATATGCTGCAGCGCCTCTTGGAGCAAAAGCAAGCTGTACATGAGTACTGCTCCAGTTACATTATTGGAGATGGCATTATACTGTCTGTGCTGCAGTGGAAATTAATGGAGACAGTGTGCTGTATCCTAGCTCCTTTTGAGACAGCTACAAGGGACATGTCTTCTGAAGGTGCATCTGTGAGTCAGGTTATCCCACTCATAATGCTCATTTCACATCATCTTAGTGTTCTAAATCTACAAATAGAAAAAGACAGATCTGAAGCACAGACAACATGTCGCCTGTATCATGGGAATCTCATAAAGAGAATGAGCGAGCGCTTCAAAACCAATGACAAATTAGTTGCAATGACGAAATCAAGACACTACTTCCTTGCAGCTCTCTTAGATCCCAGGTTCAAGGCTATACATCTTCCAAAAACAGATGATATAGAGCAGTACAAATATATGTTGCTAGATGAGCTGCAGCACTCACAGGAGTCAAACACAGACACGCATAGTACCCTCAGGTTGTCATCACCACAACATGCAGGTTCATCTTCACAAAGGATACAGAACTGGAAAAGTCACCAAACATTAACAGTAGTTGTTCCACAACTGCCACTTCTTCAGCCCTTAGTAGCAAGCTAAATCTGTGGCAAAACCTTTCCCAAATTGCTGCCATACCAGCTGCTTCTGCTGATTCCTCTTCTGAGCGGTCTCTGTCCAACATGGTAGACAGTTACCTGCAAGAACTGCCTATTCCTATTGATGCATACCCTTTTGAATACTGGAGATCAAAAAAGTCAGTTTGGACAGAGCTGTATGATGAAGCCTGTAAATATCTTGGTTGTCCTGCAACAAGTGTCTCTTCAGAACGCATGTTTAGTACAGCTGGCAATATTGTGACAGACACCAGAAATAGGTTGCTGCCAGAAAATGTACACGTTAACTTTTATTAAAGTTAATAAGTCAAGATTTTCGTATCCCTACAAGAGTATACAAACTGATCCTGAAGTGATTGATGTTGTGGATGTTGATGGTGATGACAACTCAGATGGTGGTGGCTGGTAAATACTGTGTGGGCTGAGTCTCTCTGCACCAAAAAGGAAACTTTTACAAACTGTGATGACTTTGGTTGTCGTCTCTCTCCTTTCTCGATCTACTACCTTGGACTATATACCCCCCAAAACTTTCACCATTTCATGGCAAACTGTTTTGTAGCTAGGGTCTAAACTAAAGTCAACAAGTTTTATATACAGGGCAATTTTAACATCAGTGGGAACAGGCCCAAATTTGGCATAAAAGGGACACTGTCACGTCAATCCTTTCTGTATCATATTATTTATAGTTAAAGTGCAAACAATATATTTTGGATTTACCTTCTGTGACTTTGTGGTGCATCAGTATGGGCTGGGACAGGAGACGGTCTATTTTCAATTTTAAGAGGACAAAACAATGAGTTCTTATTGGTAGCTGTTTATTATTTTTCAATTACAGAAATGTTAGCCAAAATGAAAATGGATGCTAGTACATGGGTGAGGGTTGGGTTGGTTTTAACATGGGTGTAAGGGTGGCATGGGTGCTACTGCACAGATGAGGGTGGTGGAAGAAAAGTGGAATGGGTGATGGGGTGAAAGGTGGGTGTTGTTTTAGTTCTTTCATTTACAGATTCGTGATCAGCTGGGGATGGTGGAGGAAAAATGATGACAGACCGAACCTACTGTACACATAATATATATTCTTATTAAATACATTGCAAACTGCTGCCACCTAGCACAATTGTCCTGTCCCTTTAAAAAGAATAAAGGAATCAGAAATAAAAGAAAATCTGCATCAGCAGTTTTCACAGAATGTGACGTATCATAAAGTGTTTTGCTTTACAAGTAGTGATAATTTGATACATAATGGGGTTGACAGACGCTGTCCCTTAAACATCACATGCCAGCTGCTGCAGCTACATTAAATGTTCCTTAGTATGTGGTGAGGAAACCACTTTTTATTTATGTGACTGAAATACAGATTTTATTGAAGTATCAGCTGCAAAATGCATCATCTTAGAAAGTTGTATGTATTACTTCAATTTGCCAACAAAATGTTGGTATATGTATGCATTACCTTAGAAAATTGTATGCATTTTTGCCAGCAACAATGACTGGCATATTTTTTTATTCAAATGTCTTGACTGACTACGTTATGACAAAATATGTTTTGCAACAGTTCCACATGCTGCTGCTGTAGTACTTGGCTTGACTTTGTTATAAAAGCTTTCTTTAAACATAGCAACTTTTGATTTACTCATTTAAAACAGAAAGCAGCAAATAGCTGAAATTAGGTAATATCAGTTATTTTTCTCATAATTCATGACGATGAGTATATATAACTGAGTACATAAATGGCTAATGTGCCTCTTTCTTTCACTAAGGAACTATGATGCAGCTGCAGCAGGAAAACTTTAACATATGGGTGGGTGGGTGGGCCTGTTACGTATTAAGTTGCTGGCTTTAGCAAACAGAAGAACCATAAATAAACCTAGTTGTATTCCTATCAATGTCACACATGATAATTTCTCTCCCCCTTATATTGAACAGTTTTTCCTTTACATGTATTTTATTACTATCTTTGTTACTGGCAGCACAATAAAAAAATAGGGTTCGAGTTCTAAAAAGTTCTAAAAAAGATTAGAACCCTAGAACTTTTTCAAAAGTTCTAGACTAGAACTAGAACCCAGAACTTCAGAGGGTTCTGACAACCCTAGCTTAAAGGCTATATTAATCAAACAGTTATGCATGCACTTTAAGTCCCCACACAGTCACACACTCTGGGTACCCAGGTAGGGAAATGGTGGGCTAGCCAGGAACATTGCAGCTGGTTGGGGCCCTGTGATGGAAGAAAACAACATGCACAACACACACTATTTGTAATCCGGGGCCGGAGGTCTCAGTTCATGAAATGAAAACAAGACAATCAGATGACACACTTTTAGATTAGGCTGTTGTTGCAGGGAGCTACCCTGATGTTTACTCACAATACCCAATACTGGACACAGGCAGGATGAAATCGAGACTGCAGGTTGTTGAGCTGGAGTGCCAGGAGAAGCACGGCCCACACGATTCGCCGAGGCATTGTTCCCGTTCAAGTGTGGAGCAGGGGGTTGATCCCCAGGCAGGTCTCTCATTGGTGTCTTTCTCTGTGCAGTGGGGTAGTCTTGCAGGGCCAGCGTGGAATGGCCCAGGCTGAATGGAGATGAACGCGGATTCAGTCTGATTAGGCTGGATAAAGCTTCCAGCAAGCAGAACACAGTTCACACAGTGGGGAACCAAATCACGACCCACTTTCAATACACAGCACATTTACATGTAAGGAAATTCTACTCTACCAGGCAAACTGCCCTCCGGTCACGATCGCAAAGTCTCTGCACAAACCGGGGATTCAAAAGCAGCTGGAAATCCTGACAGGTCGATCGCATTCAGCAAATCTTCAGTCTTCTTCAGGTTAAAGTCTGGTCACAGTCCAGTGGCTTAAATAGTCCTCACAACTCGGATTCAGTCCGAATAAACTCTATTTTCCCTCTCAGGAACAGCAGGCAGACAGGCAGGCCAAAACTCAGCCCTTTCACAGTTCTCCCATGCAAAACTACACAGAACTGTTGCTCAAAATCACTTGAGCTGTTACTTCTTCACTTCTCAGCTCAAAACTGAAACTAGCTGCAGCAGCCTGGGAAATTCCCCAAGATCCAAAAGGTTCGTTTGGCTGATCCTCCTGTCAGTCACAACAAAGGCTCCCCCTTCAGGTGCAAAAAGGCGCAAAAAGCCCCAAACTACAATTCCTATGGATTTTGACTCCAGACAGCTCCTGTAGTCCGGCTCCATTTTAGGTCCCACCAGTACTGATTGGCCCAATCTGCAGTCCAGGACCAAGATAGTGGAGATAAACAAAACAGTCCTTGCTGCAAAGAAGGCAGGTTAGACAAACTACATTATCATTATCACTCTAAATGATTTTCAGCAAATAGTTACATCTTTCAACAGAGCTCCCTCTCAGATTACTTATGCCTGTAATCCAGGCAGCTCTTAAAGAGACAGTACACAGAGGCTATACAGGCACTCTCTGATAATCACATTTAAACTGCTAAAACCCAGGACACCAGCCTGGCAGTGAGCATTTAGACAAGCTAGTGGAAGACTTTTTGGGAACCCCCATTTGTAGGGGGGTTACATCTAACTTTCCTTTTTTGGCAAAGGCAGTGGCGCTTCAGTTGGAAGAGCACCTCATGACTCATGAGTTGTACGAACCTTTCCAGTCGGGGTTTCAGGCTAGGCATAGCACAGAAACCGCACTTGTTCAGATGCTGAATGATGTCCTCAGGGCTAGAGATGAAGGGGATAAAACAATTCTTGTTCTCCGGGATCTCTCTTCAGCATTTGACACTGTGGACCATTGTGTGTTGCTTGACCGCCTTAGGGAACTCTGCGGACTCACTGGCACTGTCATCAACTGGTTTGAGTCCTTTCTTACTAACAGGAGGCAACGGGTTGTGATGGGGGAATTTCTCCTCCACCCCAGCCTCCTGTCTTGTTGAGTTCCTCAGGGATCAGTATTGGCCCTAATGTTGTTCGCAGTGTACATTCCCCTTCCCATAAACCGGTTCATGCAATTATCCAGGCTGTGTGTGGGTGATGATGTGCGATATGGCCACCACCATACATTCAGTCACTTCACTACCAGTCTAGCATTGCTTGTAAAGCGCTTTGGATGTATGAAAAGTGCTATATAAATACTGATTCTTCTTCTTCTTCTAACCCAGGGAGGGCTCATTAAGAAGTATGGCTTGGGTTTTCATTGCTATGCTGATGATACCCAACTATACTTTTCCTTTTCCCCAGGAACATCCAACACGGTGGACATGCTAAACAGCTGCCTTGCTGAGATTAACAACTGGATGACCTTCAGCTGGTTGCGACTGAACCCCGATAAGACGGAAGTATTGGTGGTGGGGTCGAACAGAGTGCATGATAGGATGGCCTCTGAATCAGAGACTGGACTTGTTCTGGGATCTGTTTTATTGAAGACCTCCTCCATGGTGTGTAATCTTGGTGTCATTCTGGATAGGAATTTGACTATGGAGGCGCAAATATCCGCCATTGTCCACTCCTGTTTTTTCCATCTCAGAAATGTCACCAGGATAAAGCCCCTTGTTCCACCTCTGGACCTCCCCACCTTGATACATACCTTAGTTACATCAAGGCTTGACTACTGTAATGCACTCTACCTTGGGGTCACGGGAGGATCTCTCCACAGACTGCAGCTAGTGCAGAACGCAGCTGCCCAGTTACTTACTGGGCAGCAAAAATTATGCCATATTACACTGGTGCTGCGTGAGCTGCACTGGCTGCCGGTCAGTTGGAGGATCCTTTTTAAGGTGGGTCTTCTCACCTATAAGGCCTTACATGGGCAGGGCCCTGGATATCTGTCAGACCTTCTTGTACCTGCCCTCTCTGTCTGCCCCCTCTGTTCCTCCTGTGAAGGCCCTCTGGCGATTCCAAGGATGAGGTTCAGATCAGCTGGTGACAGGGCTTTTAGTATCACCACACCCGTCCTTTGGAATTCGCTGCCCTTTGGAGTTAAGGGGGCCCCTACTCTGGAGGTATTCAAGGCCCACCTTAAGGCCCTCCTATTTGCCCAAGCATTTCAGGATTGAATTACTAATTTACTGATTGATTGTTTATGATGCTTATAAGATGTGTTATTATTTTGTGTTTTTAATTTTTTGCATCTGTGTTTTATTTTCTTGAAGATGTGTTTATCTATTTATACAGCACCCAGAGACTCTGGGATTGGGCATTTTTAAATAAATTTTGCCTTGCCTTGCCATTATCTTCTGATAGAGGCCCAGGTTGCTCATTTTGAGGCGGCTCTGGCACAATTAGGCTTTGCGGCACTGAAGGGGGGCTGTCAACACTCACATTGTTCTTCAAGTTCTGGTCTGTCACCAGAGAGACTCAGACCATCAGCCTCTTCTTTGGGCAATTCACACAGTTCCACAAAACACAGAGTCCGCAGCCTCAAACGTCATACTTTGCACTTCACTTTCAGGGAGCACTGGCTCCAAGGATGAAGCTGGGGGGGTTAGGCAGTCCAGAAGGCCCAGCTTCATCCCCATAATTAGTCATAGGGTTACCTTGAAACAACTGACTCAATTCATAGGAGGGGGTAAGAGGCATTGTCACACTCACTTTTGTCAGAGGTGGACTGACAGTCACTATCATTCTGGGCCTGCTGCGGGGGAAACCTTAAATCTGTAACTACTGGGATAGGTTGACTCTGTCTCTTTTTTGCAGCGGCATGAATCACTGGCCCAGGAGAATCAATCTCTGATGGTTCAGCCTCAATTATGACTTGGCCGATAGGTAGCAAGTGGTTATGCTGCATGGTCTTGACAGCTTTGGAGTTATTTTCTGGGCGCACCTTGTACACTAGTAAATCATTCAACTTTCCAACTACTACATGGGGAAGATGGTACCACCTATCAGCAATTTTGTGTCTGCCATGCAGTCCCAAATTGCATAACAACACACGGTCTCCCTCCAGGCCGAAGCTCTTGAGCCTTTACTTTTTTGTCATGCCTGTCTTTGTTGGCGAGATTTCTTTTATGGGCAGTCGGGCCTCCCTCCCAAACATGAGGCAGTAGGGGGAGAACCCAGTAGCATAATTTTTTGTGCAACTGTATGCGTGGACCAAAGTGCTAATCTGCTGGCTCCACTTAGGCTTGTCTTTAGGATGGAGGGTACCCAGCATGTCCTGAAGGGAGTGGTTAAAACGCTCTGGTTGAGGGTCCCCATCTGGGTGATAAGGGGTAGTTCTTGACTTCCGCACCCCCCATAGAGAGAGCATTTCTTTGGTTAGCTGACTTTCAAAATCTCTGCCTTGGTCAGAGTGGATCCTCTGATGGGCACCACAGTGCACAAAGAAATTTTCCACTGGTGCCTTGGCCACAGTAGAGGCCTTTTGATCTTTAGTTGGAAAAGCTTGTGCATACTGTGTGAAATGATCTGTAACCACTAACACACTGCCAATATTCCACTGATCAGGTTCTAAACACAAAAAAGTCTATGCAGACCAGTTCCATTGGGGTGCTGGTAGTAATATTGACGGGGGGCAGCTCTCTGAGGCAGGGTTTTCCTTTGCAGACGACTGCAGGTCTTTACATGGTGCTCAACATCGGCCCCCATCTTGGGCCAGTAGAACTGAGATCGTACCAAGCTGAGAGTTCTTTCAATACCAAGGTGCCCCATGTGATTGTGGAGGGACCTCAGTACCAAATCTTTAAAGGCCATGGGCAGGACCAATTGCTGCCTGTCTACTTGACCACCATGATCCACTGTCTCGCTGTACAACAACTGATTGAGTAGCTTCAACTTGGGGCCTTCTTTAAACAATAGAGCAGTTCGCAAGTCAGGGGAATGCAACTTGGACACACATCTTTGCCTGCAAGCAGGGAATGAAGTGCGGGCTGAATCATAGGATCTTGGGATTGAGCCCACTAAATGCTGTCATTGTCAAACTGAGGTAGTGCACTAATATCTAGAGCAGAAAAGTGACAATAGGCAGCCGGTATGCAGGTATCAGGAGGGCCCAAGCAATCTACTAAACAGTCCACTGTATCCGCAGACATCTGTTCATCTCGGTCAAATTTATGGTACAAGGCTCGGATGTCAGGTTCAGACAGCCTGACCAAATCACTCTTGGAAACTGGCCTTCATGACAAGGCATCAGCATCAATGTGGTTCAGTCCTGGCCTGTATTCAACAGCACAATCATAGGTTGATAAGGCCGAAAGCCACCGGTGCCCAGTGGCATCTAACTTAACTGAAGTCTGTACATAGAGTAACAGGTTATTATCAGTCTTCACCAATATCTTTGGCCCATAGAGGTATTCATGAAACTGGTCGATGATGGCCCATTTTAGTGCAAGGAACTGCAGCTTGTGCACAGGTAGGTTTGCTCCGACGGGGTCAAGCTCCTACTGGTGAACGCCACTGGTCTCAAAACACCCTCATGGGCTTGATACAGCACAACTCCTAGACCCTGCAGACTGGCATCCATATGCAGCACATAGGGCTTGGTGGGGTCAGCATAGGTGAGGATGGGGGCATGGGTGAGCTGGTATATGACTTTGTGAAAGCCTGCTTCACATTTGGGTGTCCAGCGGGGCCCAATAAGTTCACCTGTGCAGAAGTAAACTTTCTCTGGTTCTTTGACAGACCTTTTTTTTATATTTATGGTTGGTAGGAGGGTAACCCTGGGTAAGATTCAAGAGTGGTCGAATCACCTTTGAATAGTCTTTTATGAACCTGCGGTAGTAGCCACAGAACCCCAGGAAACATTGTAGTTCTTTCAAATTATGGGGCTGGTGCCAAGTAGTCAGTGATTCAACTTACTGGGATCAGTCTCTATCCCTTCTGCAGATATTATGTGCCCTACATACTTCATAGAGGTTTGAAAAAACTGGCACTTGTCAATGGACAGCTTGAAGCCGAAGTTTTCCAATCAGTCTAGGACTTTAAACAGTTGGGTCTCATGCTCCTCTAATGTGCACCCAAACACAATGCCATCATCTAGGCACACTAGACATTCCAGCAAGTTCATATGTCCCACCGCACGTTCCATCAGTCACTGAAAGGTGGCCGGGGTGCATGAAATCCCCTGTGGCATTCTCATATTTTGGTAGAACCCCAAAGGACAGATGAAGGCTGTTTTCTCATGATCCTCCAGGGCCATTGGGATCTGGTAGTATCCACTGCGAAGATCCAATACTGAAAACCGTTTGCTCCCATACAAACAATCCGGGGCATCTTGTATATGGGGCATGGTGTATTGATCGGGGATGGTCCTCCTGTTCAGGGTTTGATAATCAACACACATTCTTACCAACCCATTCTTCTTACACACAACCACAATGGGAGAGGCATATGGGCTTCTTGATTCTTGTATCACACCAGCAGCGAGCATTTCCTGCAGGTGTCTCCTCACATCATCTATGTCTGCTGGGGCGAGACGTCGGGATCTCTCTCGAAATGGCCAGTCATCATGCAGGCATATGTGATGCTCTGCACCCTGGACACACCCCATGTCCCATTCTTTTAATGAAAACACTTGGTCCCTCTGAGCGAGTTTCTTGCTAATTCTAGCCTTCCATTCAGCTGGCAACGGGGAGTCACCAAAGTCAAATAAGTCCAGGATCACTCTCTCCTTCTCGCCAGAGCACTTGTTCCTGGGCTATACGGCAGTGCTGGCACAGTGTACTGTAGCTAGGGTGCACCCTCTGTTCACCTGAATCTCTTGATCTGACACATTCTGAATCTGGACCATCACTCGTCATGCATAGGCATGGGCACGAGCAGGCAAGATGCTGGGTTTGACCAATAATCCCTCTGGCAACTTTCCATCTCCTGGTGCATCCAACATTAATATTTTTTTCTTTATGTTTCTCTTTAGGCATACTTCTCCATGGATTGTGCACTGGGTGTTGGGGGCCAATACCAAGGAGTCAGGTTGCTTTTTCACACCATCTCCACTGGCTCATCTGGGTCCACTTCATTGGGTCTCTGTTGCCAGTCATAAGCCCTTTTTACTAAGGCTGGAATTCTTAGGGCCCATCCAGTCAGCTGCCCTTGTTTCTTATGGCAGAGTTGTGCTAGTCTCCCAAACATGTGGGCATTTGTTCCAATTAACAGGGAACCCCATCATACAGTCCAGTGGGGGGACACACTAGGGCCAGTGTCTCCACTTGCTCCTCTACGCTAGTGACAGTTGCAGGAAAAGACAACCAGAGGCGGGCATATTCAAGATATGGATAAGACTTGTCGCTCAGCCCCCACACATGTAGGCCTTCCAGGGATTGTAAGGGCACATCAGATAAGTGTTTGTCATACCAGTCCTGAAACACAATGGTCACTTGCGACCCACTGTCAAGCACAGCCCAAGTAGGAATACCATTCACAGCCACATTAGTCTCCATTGAAGGGCTCACTATCTTGGACCAGTCTGGAGGGACAGTAGCAGGGACCGGTACAGACGACTTAGCCACAGAGAAGTTGGAGTTGGGATTTCCTGAGCCTTCACTGAGGTTGTTTCCAACACCCCTCGGCCATGGTTTCGTTTTCCGGAGCTCCCCTTGAAATCTGTATACAACCTTATCTAAGTCTTTTGGGGACCGGCATTCTTTCTTTATATGCCCCTTCTTCCCACAATTATGACAGAGTATGCTTTTTAGTGTCTGGCGTGGCTGTAGCATCACACTGGGGACAGAGGCGGGGGTACGGCCAACAGAAAATCGTGATTCAACCACTGTTTGGTGTGTGGTGAGCATGGGGAGATGCCTCAGTAATTCCCTCACTTCCATAGTCAATTCATCAATCTTTGAGCTGCTGTCAACAGGGGATGCCTGGGAGTACACCACCACCCCATAGCAGACAAGCTCTGAGAGGGGTTTGGGCCCATTGTATCTCTGGAATGGGCTTGTAGGGAAATGGTAGCCCTCATTTCTCGGACCTCTCGCAGTATCTCGCCCCAGGGTGGAGCGTCCTTGCTAGCCTCTCAATGTTCAACTGGCACTGTATTTCGCCCCTGAGCATCACTCCCATGTGCATCCTTGGTCACCTGGGCAGCAGCAACAGCAGATACAGCAGGGCCCCCCCCCTCCCATGTGGCTGCCTCCTCTCAATCCTCCAAATTTCCTTCATCAGTCTGTCATAGGTAGGAGGCGCATCCAACCGAGCAGCAAGGCGTAGTTGGAGCAGCAATAATTCAGAGAATGGGGCTGACTTGAGGAGTTGGTCCAACCTGTTCCGATCTAACTTAGCTGGGGCCATGTCATCTTTCTTTAGGCATTCCTGTAGCACTGCTTCAGGTCGAGGCACATACATGGATAAGGGCTCCCCTGGGTACTGCTGAGTGTTTTTGACCCTGCCCCACAGGTCCTAATCCGAATCGGGACTCCCATACACATTTTCCAATGCATTCAAAAAATCTTGAGCAGTTGCTTCTGGATTACTAGCCTGTGTAGCGTGGATAGTAAGTTGAGCGGGGCCTCTGAGGCTTTCAACCACCCTTCTCCTCCTCTCTGGTTTGGGGCATTGCCATTCTTGGATTTGAGGGGCAGCATACGCTATCCAAGTCTCTCAATTGTCCTCCCCTTGGGGTGTGGGGTGGGTGCCTGAAAACATCCTCAGCCGGCGATACGAGTCATGACTAATGGTGGGTACAGATATAGGGGCCAGCATTGGCACAGGCACAGAAGGCGGGGCAGTAACAGGTGCTGGAGTGGGAGGGGGTGTTGGGGAAGGAACACCCCCAGGTGTCAGGAATAGTTTCTTAAAGTCCTCTACGTTTTTCCCTTCCTCCAGCAACAACTTAGCAAATTTCTCCTCAAAAGTCTCAGATAATGGTGGGAGCTCATCCTCCCGAGGGTCTTTACTGCCTTGTGTTATCACTCTCCAGGTGGCTAGGACCCCTTCTGAGGCAGTAGTCCATGGCATTTCAGAGTTGTCCATGAGGTCACTACACTCTACCAAGGCTATGAAAGTCTGAGCAACCAAATCAGCCTGTCGACCCACCACCACAGGGTTTTTTAAACATTCAGCTTTGGAGAGTGCTCCCTCTACAGTGTCCTTACTGGTACCCAGGGGAATATCCAGTATAAGCAGAGCATTTTGGGGGTCGATCTCCTGCCCTCTACACCACCCCACCAACCAGCGTACAGCCATTTCTACTGGGGTAGCCATTAATCTTTAACAATAATTCATAATTTTTGGCCACTAGAAGGCACAAAATCCCAGCAGTGAGCCTCCAAGATGTAACCCTAGGTGGCGCTATCCCAAGGGCTACTACCCCTGTCTGCACGGCTAGTGGCAGGTTAAGGGGCCTGAGTTCTGAAACGGGTGCCTTCACCCGGAGGTCAGGGTTGGTAGTGGTCAGATTAACCTGGACACAGCCCTCCAGGACACTGTAAGCCCCCCCTTTCCCTCCTAGTGGCCTGAGCAATATACGATAATCACTTTCACAGTACCCCTTGTACACCATACCAGTACCCACACTGTTTGCACTTACCACCAGGGCTGGTTCCTCTGGCTTGACCCAGGGAACCCCCTGTAAAACAAGGTTATGCACAGTAAATCGCAACAGTACAGTACTCTTAGCACAAACTGGAACCACAGTCAGGTTAAATGCAGCAAAAAAAAGTCAGATCTGATTTATTCAGGGAACTTGAACAAGGAAGGGGCATAGTCAGGTTGATTGGCTTAAAGGCTATATTAATCAAACAGTTATGCATGCACTTTAAGTCCCCACACAGTCACACACTCTGGGTACCCAGGTAGGAAAATGATGGGCTAGCCAGGAATATTGCAGCTGGTTGGGGACCTGTGATGGAAGAAAGCAACATGCACAACACACACTACTTGTTATCCAGAGCCGGGGCTCAGTTCATGAAAGAAAAAGCAAGACAATCAGATGACAACACTTTAGATTTAGCTGTTGTTGCAGGGAGCTACCCTGATGTTTACTCACGATACCCAATACTGGACACAGGCAGGATGAAATCGAGACTGCAGGTCGTTGAGCTGGAGTACCCGGAGAAGCAGGGCCCACACGAATCACTGAGGCGTCGTTCCTGTTCAAGTGTTGAGCAGGGGGCTGATCCCCAGGGAGGTCTCTCATTGATGGCGTTCGCTGTGCAGTGGGTAGTTGGGCTGGGCCAGTGTGGCAAGGCTCAGGCCCAATGGAGATGATTTTGGATTCAGTCCATGGGGCTGGATGTGGCTTCCAGCAAGCAGAATACAGTTCAAACCACAGTGGGGAACCACAGTGCGACCCACTAGCAGCACACAGCACATTTACATGTAAGGAAATTCTATTGCAGCTTCCAGCAAGCAGAATACAATTCAAACCACAGTGGGGAACCAAATCACGACTCACTATAAGTACACAACACATTCACATGTAAGGAAATTCCACTGTACCAGGCAAAAGGCTCTCCAATCACAATTACAGAGTCTCTGCACAATCCGGGAGTTCAGAGGTGGCTGGAAGTCCAGACAGGCCGATCACATTCAGCAAATCTTCAGTCTTCTTCAGGTAGGAGCCCAGTCACAATTGGTGGCTTACTTCACTCTCCAAGTTCAGATTCAGTCCGAAAAAGGCACAAGTTCCCTCTCAGGGACAGCAGGCAGACATGCAGGCCAAAAACTCAGGCCTTTCCACAGTTCTCCCACACGAATCCACTGTGGATTGCTGCTCAAACTACCTCGAGCTGTTACTTCTTCACTTCCCCACTTAGATCTAACTGAAACTGCAAGCAGTTTGAGACTTCCCCAAGATCCAAAAGGTTCGGTTGGCTGATCTCTCTGTCAGTCACAACAAGGGCTCCCTCTGCAGGTTATTTTAGGTGCAAAAAACCCAAAACTACAATTCCTACAAGTTTTGACCCCACCAAGCTCCTGTAGGCAGGCTCCATTTTAGAGTCCCAAATGTACTGATTGGCCCATTTCAGCAGTCCAGGACCAAGATGATGGAAACAAACAGAACTATCCATGCTGCAAAAAAGGCAGGTTAGAACAAACTGCAATATTATTACTATTCTGACAAATGATCAGCAAACAAGCACATCTTCTAACACAGCTCCCTTTTAGATTAATTATGACTGCAATCCAGGCAGCTCTTAAAGAGACAGTACACAGAGGCTATATAGGCACTCTCTGGCAATCACATTTAAACTGCAAAAACGCAGAACACCAGCTTGGCAGTGAGCATTTAGACAAGCTCAAGGAAGACTTTTAGGGAACCCCCATTTTTGGGGGGATTACATAAGGTTTCCTTATACCTGTCTTTATACCTATCCCATGTCTTCTTAAATCCCATTACAGTTTTTGCTCCCACCACCTCCTCAGGG
This sequence comes from Neoceratodus forsteri, assembly GCA_016271365.2. Lineage (NCBI taxonomy): Eukaryota > Metazoa > Chordata > Ceratodontiformes > Ceratodontidae > Neoceratodus > Neoceratodus forsteri. The sequence continues at coordinate 755,574,615 of CM057455.1, read as the reverse complement.
ATGCTGTTTCAGGCATCCACCACCCTTTCTATGAAGAAGTGTTTTGTTACATTTCCACTGATTTTACCCCCCCTCCAGCTTCATCACATGACTGTTTGTTCTTGTGCATCCTTTTCTCTGAAAAAGGCTTTCTTCTTGTACCTTATTTATACCCTTGAGGTATTTGAAAGTCTCTAAAGTCTCCTTTCCTCCAGTCTGTACATATTGAGGTCATTCAGTTTCTCCTCATAGGGCTTTTGATGCAGATCCTGCACCATTTTAGTTTCCCTCCTCTGGACTGCCTCAACTCTTTCTATGTCCTTTCAGAGATTAGAACTCCAGAACTGGACACAGTACTCTAGGCGGGGTCTCCCCAGAGACTGATACAGAGGTATTACCATCTCCCTCTTTCTGCTTGTGATACCCCTCCCTATGCACCCCAGCATCCTACTGGCACCCCCACCACCTTGTCACACTGTTTGGCCACCTTTAGATCATCAGATATAATACCAGATATTTTGCCATACTGTTTTTCAGTAACAGCCTTAATATGTTTTTGGAGGCCACAGCAGGAATATCCGTGGGGTCACTACCACCACAGTCCCTGCCTACCCCTGTCTGTTTCTGCCTGGCTGCCTTGGTTTGGTCATTCCTTAGTCATTTCATTATGATGCCTCTGATCAGTCATTTGATACACCATATTGCTATCTCATCATGATATCATGAAATAATGGCATAAAATATTAATATAAAAATAAAACTGCAACAGTAAAAAACAAATTGGACTGGCAGTATAGCTTAGAGTTAGAGGTTAGGATAAGAGTAACAAGCTGTGAATGAGCTTGGTACATCCAGCAAACCTCGGTTTGATTCCCACAACCTCCACTTGTATTCTGTGTGATTCTGAGTAAGTCACTTATCTTCCCCAGTGCTCCCAGGCTGCCACTGAAAACAGGCTTTGGGCCTTGTGGGCCTTACCCGGTTACAAAAGAATTAAATTTTTTTTAAACTAATTATGTGCACTATCTCTGGCTTGGGCCTCCTATAAGTCGGGTGGCAGGGCGTCCAGAAACCACAGGGAGGAAATAGAGATATTTTGCCCTAAGGTCTGTTCATTCTGTAGCACTCCACATTGTCAATGGGTAATCAAAACAACTGGGTATAGTGCACCCCTACCAGGGGAAATGGCACAGCCCAAGCTTTAGAATGTTTAGCTCATGAGGATTCCAAGCAGCAGCAGCTGCTCCCCAGTTTAGCTGTGCCATTTGAAGGGGACAGACCTACTTTCATCTTCTCTCAAGATTTTCAAGTTTCAAGATTTGAAGACCTCTTTGGGGCAGCAATTTTGCCTTGCATGTTGGGGCTGCCTGTTTCAGGGAGCACCCCTAAATTAAAATTGTGCCTGTTAAGCTGCTGCTTTCAAAGTGAATAACCCATTTTTCTCATTCTTTGTGTGGATTTGGGAGCCACTTCTGCCTTCTTAGGGTGTTTTTAATGGTCTCCATTTAAACAACAAAAAAACAAAAGGTGCCACAGGTAGGTACAAATTTTATTTGTTCTGGAAGTATAGGGTCTCTGGGGGGTCCTTCGGCTCTGGTGTTCGTTCCTTCCCCCAAGCTACAGGTTTTGTGTTTGGTACATTTATGCAGCTAATGTGTGATTTTGGTACATTTTAGAGGTGTTTGGGAGATTTTCCACCACAAAGCTTTGTTTTTCCATTTATGTGGCCAACATTAAGGTTGGGCACATGCCCCTTCTTCAAGCAGTCTTCTGCCATTGTTTTAAGTGCATGCTCATGGCGCGTGCTTGCACAGTGCTATGAGCATTTGCGCTGCTAATCCTATTAAATAATTGCTTCTGTGTTTGTGCACTCACAAGTGTGCGCACATCTGTGCTAGTGTGTGAACATCATGTGTGCCCCTGCTAGAGAGTGCACACGCCCATTTTAGTGCTTTTTGGTGTGCTAATACAGTTCACAGCTCACTGGTGAGATTTTAGCCCAGCAAGCTATAGGGCTAACAATTGTTGTATTTATATATTTTACCTGTTTTTTTTTTTCTGTGCAAATTCTGTTTGTTACTTCAGCATTAAGACATTAGCCCAGGTCCTGCTATTAGGGCTAATTATCATATTTTACCTCAGAAATTATTTGGCACACAATTATATGTCTTTCTCTGGCACCATGACTTATTGGAGACCATTAATCAGGAAATAATGTAAGACCTGCAAAAGGTTGATGGCCCCCTTCCCCGTGGATTCTTTTGCACTCATTGTGTTGCTCAGCACCCCCTAGACGGTCCTCTGGCCTGGGGGGAGGGAGCACCTGGTTCTTCAGTTGGCAGTAGCAGCAGAATTAAAAAAAAATCACTTTTTTGGCTCCAGAGTGAGCTTGAGCCCCGATGTCTTGCAGGACATCCCAGCAGATACACCCGACCCCAGTCGGGTCCCTCAGGTCGGGAGGGGGGCCCCATCCAGGCACGTCCAGGTGCAACACAGCAAGCTTAGGCTGCAATAACAGATGTGCATGAAGACAATGACCCTGCCTTCTTTGAAGGCCAGGATGAGGATTACGGGGATCTTGGGGAAGTTCCTGACCTTAAATTAAATTAAAGAGTCTCTGAGATGAGGAGGAGGACATTCCCTTCCCTCTGTGGAGGATGAAGAGGAATGGGAGTGGATGGAGCCCAAGTCAGGGATTCCTTTCCTCCCTTGTTTTTATATAAGTCCCTGTCTTTTTTTGATAGCTGAGATATATAGCTCATTCAGCTCAGGAGGTACAGTCCGGGTGTAACCCCCCCCCCCACAAATGGGGGTTCCCAAAGGTCCTCCTTGGACATGCCTAAATGCCCACTGCCAGGCTGACGTTCTGTGTCCTAGCAATTTAAAAGTGTTTGCATGTGAGTGCCCTGTTAGCCTCTGTGCCTGTCTCTTTAAGAGCTGCCTATCTTGTGGTGTAAAATTAATCTGGGTAGGGACCGAGTAGTCTCAGGCTTGAGTCCCACCTGGGCCGCAGTGTTATCGCTCCATTCTGCCATCGCTATTTGCGCAGAGGGAGCCCTGCTAGGAACTGTGCCTGTTTACTGTTTATCTGTTTTAATAATAATATTGCAGTTTGTCTAAACTGCCTCCCATTGCAGCATGGACATTTCAGTATTGCCCCACCATCTTGGTTCTGGACTGCCTATTGGAACCAATCGGTACCTTTGGGGACTCTAAAATGGTGTCTGTCTCCAGGGGTCTTGTGGGAGCAAATTTCTGTAGGAATTGTAGTTTTTGCACTTTGGTGCCTAAATGGACCTGGAGGAGGAGCCCTTGCTTTGACAGACTGATGGATCAGCCAACCAGAACCTTTTGGAGCGTAGGGAAATTCCCAAGCTGCCTGCTGCAGTGAGTCAGTCTGGAGCTAGAATTTGGAGAGTGAACAGCTCGAGTGATTCGAGCAGCAGCTCTTGCGTAGTTCGCGTGGGAAATTAGTGGAAAGACTGAGTTTGGCCTGTCTGCCTGCTGTCCCTTGAGAGGGAATCCTTTGTAAGGCTTAGCAATCGGACTGTATCCGAATTGAAGTGTGATAAAGCCACTGAAGAGTGACCAGATTTAAACCAGAAGAAGACCGAAGATTTGCTGTACGCGATCGGCCTGTCAGGACATCCATTACCACAGAATTCCCGGTTTTGCTCAGAGACATTGATATTGTGCCTGGACTGCCATCCCCATTGTGGTACGGTGATTGCTTTACTATACATGTGCTGTGTGCTGTTAGTGTGTCACAATTTGGTTCCCCACTGTGTAAATGTGCCACGCTCACTGGAAGCTGCATCCAGCACTACCGGACTCGAAATCCGAACTGTTCCACCCAGCCTGGGCCTTGCACCTGACCCAGCCAGCTACTTCAGGCACAGAAACCATCATCGACGACTCACCCAGGGATCAGCCCCCCTGCTCAACCATCTTGACCAGGAACAACACCTCGATGATTTGTGTAGGCCCTGCTTCTCCTGGGAAACCAGTCATCAACCTGCAGTCTCCATTTCGTCTAGCCTGTGTCTCGTATTGGGCAGTGTGAGTAACAATCAGAGTAGCTCCCTGCAACAACAGCTAAATCTCAAGTGTTGTCATCTGATTTAATTGTTTTGCCTAATCTTTACGAACTGAGCCTCCTGGCTCTGGATTACAAATTGTGTGTGGTTGTGCATGCCTTTTCTTTTCATCACAGAGCCTCAACCAGCTGTAATGCCGGCCTACCCCGGGCAATGATCCAGGCTAGCCCACCTTACTTCCAACTGCGTACCCAGAGCGTGTGACTGTGTAGGGACTAAAAGTGCATGCATAATTGCCTGACTAGATCAGTTTTCGAATCAATCAAACTGATTATGCCCCTCACTTGTTCAATTCCCCTGAATAAATCAGATCTAATTCTTTTTGCATTTAATCTGACTGTGGTTCCAGTTTGTACCAAAAGCACTGTACTGTTGTTATTTGTTGTGCCTAACCTTGTTTTACAGGGGGTTTCCTGGGTCGAACTGATGGAACCAGCCCTGGTAGTAAGTGCAAACAGTGTGGGGATTTGTATGCTGAATAGGGGCTACTGTGAAAGTGTTTGTTGCATACTGTCTAGGCCACTAGAGGGGAAAGAGGGGGGTTACAGTGTCCTGGAGGGCTGTACCCAGATTAGCCTTGTTACTAACAACCCTGTCCTCCGGGTGGAGGCACCCATTTCAGTACCCAGGCCCCTAACCTGCAACTAGCCACGCAGGCAGGGGTAGTAGCCCTTGGGATAGTGCCACCTAGGGGTTACATCTTGGAGGCCATCGCAGGGATTAGGGCCCCCTAGTGGCCAACATCAAGAATTATTTTTAAAGAGTAATGGCTACGCCAGTAGAAATGGCTGTACATCAGTTGGTGGGGTAGTGTACGGGGCAGGAGACTGACCCCCATAATGCTTTGCTAATACTGGATATACCTATGGGCACTAGTAAGGACACTGTTGAAGGGGCACTTTCTAAAGCTGAATGTTTGAAAAAAGCTGTAGTGGTGGGTCGACAGGCTGATTTAACTGCTCAGACTCTCATGGCCTTGGTGCAGTGTAGCGACCCCATGGACAGTTCAAAGGTGCCCCAGACTATTGTTCTGGAGGGGTTCCCAGCCACCTGGAAGGTGATAACCAAAGATAGCAAGGATCCCTTAGAGGGTGAGCCCCCGCCGTTATCAGAGTCTTTTCAGGAGAAGTTTGCCAAGTTGTTACTGGAGGAAGGCAAAACTGTGGAGGATTTAAAAAATTATTCCTGCCACCTGGGAGTGTCACCTCCCCGCTGTCCACACCCACCCCAGCGCCTGTTCTTTCACCAACTTCTGTAACTTTCTCTGAGCCAGCAGGTAGTCACGACCCGTACCGCAAGCTCAAGGTATTCTCTGGCATCTGCCCTGCTCCTAATGGGGAAGTCAACCTGGATAGACTCTGCTACCCTTGTGATACAAGACTGGCAATGCTCAGAGGCCGAAAAATGGGCCCGCCTGGGGGAAAGCCTCCAGGGGCCCGCCTACATGCGTTTCACTCCCTGAGGTCCTTTGACCCTGACGCCAAAGCCCAGGAGTACTTAGTTGCCCTTGAAAATGTGTTTGGGGACACCACTAGTGTTGAGACTTTGCAATGGAAACTTAAAAGAAGTTAAACAACAGCCAGGAGAATTGTTATCTGCCTGCATGGATCAATTAGAGGGAATCTTACAAACCATTTTTCAGAAAGGAGGCTGGACCTCTAGTAAGGTGGACTGCGTAAGACTGGATCATATACTCCATTCTGCCTGGCACTCCAGCTGGGTGTTGCTCAAATTGCAACTGCACCAAAGGAAATCTGGTCCCTTGTCCTTCCATATGTTGATGAAGGAGGTACGGGAAGTTGAGGAGGAGGAAGGCTTTCAGGAGCCCTGCGCAGTCATAGCTACCGCAACCCCTGCTCCAGGTGTGGAGTCAGTCCCTGATGGCCTGGAATTACAGAAATTAAATGACGGAATCTGAGAACTAAATGCCAGCCCCGGGGGGCCCAGCAAGACAGGGACTGCTACAGATGCTCTGCCATGGGTTGAACTGTTGAGGGAGTTCAGAGAAACAAAAAACAGTCTCTTTATGAAAGCTGCTCCTGCAGGTACAGGCCCCAATCCTTATCCAACTGCATCTGCTATGGGGGTGGGGGTGCACACCCAGGCATCTTCTGCTGACAGCAGCTCAAAAATTGATGACTTGACTATGGAAGTGAGAGAATTGATGAGACGTCTCCACATGCTTGCCACACCGCAGACAGAGATGGAACCAAGGTTTTCTGTTGGTAGTACCCCCGCCTCAGCTCCCAATGTGATGTCTCGGCCACACCAGACCCCGGGAAGTATATTTTGTCATAATTGTGGGAAGGATGGGCATATGAAGAGAGAATGCTGGTCCCCAAAGGACTTAGATAAAGTTGTATACAGACTTTAAGGGGAGCTTCGGAAAGCGAGACCATGGCCGAGGAGCACCAGAAATGACTCCAGTGCAGGATCGAGAAATCCTAACTCAAACTTCTTTGTGGCTAAATCATCTGTCCAGGCCTCTGCTACTACCTCTCCAGACTGGTCCAGAATAGTAGGATAGAGACTTCTGTGACTGTCAATGGTATCCATGCTCAGGCTGTACTCGATAGTGGGTCGCAAGTGACAATTGTACTCCAGGACTGGTATGACAAACACTTATCTAATGTGCCATTACAATCTCCGGAAGGTTTGCAAGTGTGAGGCCTGAGCGACAAGTCTTATCCCTACCTAGGATATGTCCAGCTCTGGCTGTCTTTCGCTGTGACTGTAACTGGTGTATATGAACAAGTAGAGACACTAGCCCTGGTGTGCCCTCCTATGGGATTGTATGATGGGAATACCTTGCTCACTGGAACCAACGTCCACATGTTCAGAAGACTAGCGTAGTTGTGTCAAGAGAAACAAGGAAAACAGACTGGGTGGGCACTGAGAATTCCAGCCCTGAAAAAGAGAGCCTATGATCTGCAAAAACGGACTACCGAAGCAGACAGAGATGAGCCGGTGGGGTTAGTGTGGAAGAAAGATCCTGATTCTCTGGTACTACCTCCCAATGCTCAGTACACCATTCACGGAGAGGTTCGCATTAGAAAGGATATGAAAAATAAAATACTGATGCTAGGTGCCTCTGGTGAGGGGAAGTTGCCTGAGGGGTTATTGGTTAAACCCAGTATCCTACCTGCCTGGCCCCATGCCCATGCATGGCGAGTGATGGTCCAAATCCGGAATGGGTCTGATCGAGAAATTCAAGTGAACAGGGGATGTACACTAGCTACGGTGCACTGTGCAGACACTGCTGTGCTGCCTGGCAACAAATATGCCAGTGAGAAGGGGGAGGTGACCCCAGACCTATTCGACTTTGGTGACTCCCCATTGCCTGCTGAATGGAAGGCTCAAGTCAGTAGGAAACTTGCCCAGAAAGACCAAGTGTTTTCCTTAAAGGGGTGGGATGTGGGATGTGTCCATGGTGCTAAGCCCACTATCAGGCTTCATGACGACAGACCTTTTAAAGAGCGGTCCCACCACCTTGCCCCAGCTAATATAGATGATGTTTGGAGGCACCTACAGGAGATGCTAGCTGCTGGCATTATTCAAGAGTCAAGAAGTCCCTATGCGTCTCCCATTGTAGTCATACATAAGAAGAATGGGCGAGGATGTGTGTGGATTATCAGATTTTAAATAGACAGACTGTACCAGATCAATATACCATGCCCCGCATACAGGATGCCTTGGACTGCCTGAATGGGAGTCAGTGGTTTTCAGTACTTGATCTACGCAGCGGGTACTACCAACTCCCGATGGCTCCCGAGGACCGTGAGAAAACAGCCTTCATTTGTCCCTTGGGGTTCTATGAATTTCTGAGGATGCCTCAGGGGATCTTGGGTGCCGCTAGAATGCCTAGTATACTTGGATGATGTCATCATCTTTGGACGCACCCTCAAAGAGCATGAAACCAGATTATTCAAAGTCCTTGACCACCTAGAAGAATTCGGCCTCAAGCTGTCTATAGACAAGTGTCAGTTTTTCCAAACATCTGTAAAATATGTGGGACACATAGGGTCAGTCGACGGGATACAGACAGACACCAGCAAAGTAGAGTCCCTGACCACCTGGCCTCAACCAACTAACTTAAAAGAACTGCAGCGTTTCTTGGGGTTCTGTGGCTATAGACTATTCAAAAGTAATCCAGCCACTTCTTAATCTCACTCAAGGTTGTCCTCCTACCAATCGCAGGTATAAGAAGGGATCCCTCAAGGAAGAAGAAAAGGTGTATTTCCAAACAGGTGAACCATTTGGAACCCGTTGGACCCCTTACATAGAAACATAGAATTTGATGGTGGATAAGGACCGCTTGGCCCACCCAGTGTGCCCATTTCCCTACCTGATGGATAAGCTGCAGATTCTAGTTAATCAACAGCTTACTTCCTCCTGCCCCCCACTAGAACTGCCTTATGCCTGTCCCGTGCATTCTTTAATTCTCCCACTGTTCCTGACTCCACAACCTCCTCAGGAAGGCTGTTCCATGCATCCACAAATCTCTCTGTGAAAAATACTTTCTAACATTACCTCTGAGCCATCCCCTCTATCTTCAAATTGTGCCCCTTGTTCTTGCACATCTCTTCTTCTGAAAGATACTACCCTCTTGGCCACTTGTTAATTCCTTGAGATACTTGAAAGTTTCTATCATGTCCCCCCTCTCCTCCTTTCCTCAGGGTATACATATTAAGCTTTCTTTAGTCTCTCTCATGTCTACTGTGCAGACCTTGCACCATTTTGGTTGCCCTCCTCTGAACAACCTCCACTCTGTCTATGTCTTTTCGAGATGGGGTTCCAGAATTACACGAGTACTCCAGATGGGGTCTCACTAACTGTCTGTAGAGAGGGATAACAACTTCCTGTTTTCTACTGTTGTTGCTCTCCCTATGCATCCCAGTATCCCCAGCCCTCCTTACTGCCTTCTCACATTGTTGCCCACCTTTTAGGTCATCTGATATAATTACTCTTAGGTCTCTTTCAATTTTGTTGTTGTTATTAACTCACCCCCATTGTGTACTCTTCCCTGGGTTTTGTTTCCCAGATGCATTACCTTGCACTTCTTTGCATTGAATCTGAGCTGCCACGTATTTGACCATTCCTCCAACCTTGCCAAGTCCCTTTTCATTCTTTCCACCCCACCTTGTGTATCAACCCTGTTACGGATCTTTGTGTCATCTGCAAAGAGGCATACCTTTCCTTCCAGGTACTCTCCAATGTCACTTATAAAGATATTAAAGAAGACCAGTCCCAGTACTGAACCCTGTGGTACCCCACTACTTACCCTCCTTTCTTCACTGTGGACTCCGTTTACTATTATCCTTTGCGTCCTATTGTCCAGATAGTTTTTTATCCAGGCTACCACCTTGGGACCCACTCCAAAGCTGGCTAACTTGTATATTAATCTTTTGTGTGAGACTGTGTCGAATGCCTTGCTAAAATCTAGGTAGGCCATATCCACAGTCCCTCCGTTGGTCTACTACTTTGGTCACCCAGTCAAAGAAATCTATTAGGTTTTGTCTGACATGACCTTCCTGCTGTGAAACCATGCTGCCTTGGGTCCTGTACCCCACTGGCCTCTAGGTACTCAACAATTCTTTCTTTCAGAAGTGATTCCATCATTTTCCTACCACTAAAGTCAAACTAACTGGTCTGTAGTTTCCTGCCTCTGTCCTTCTCCACTTTTGTGAAGTGGAATCACATTTGCCTCTTCCAGTCCTCAGGTACCACTCCATCCTCCCATGATTTGTTAAAGAGAGTAGTCAGTGGTGTTACTAGTTCTACCCTTAGTTCTTTTAGTATTCTTGGGTGAATCCCATCAGTCCTCATTGCTTTGTCCACCCTCAGTTTCAAGAGTTCTTTCAAAACCTTTTCTTCTGTGAATGGACTGGTATTGACCCCTATTCAGAGTTTCTCCCTTGTTTGGTTTAGGCACCTCCCCCTCCTCATCTGTTGTGAATACTGAGCAGAAATATTTGTTCAGTATCCCTGCTTTTTCACTGTCACCCTCTGCCCACATTCCCCCTTTAGTAAGTCTCTGTATACCTCCCTTGGTCTTTCTTCACTCCCTAATGTACCTATAAAAGGTTTTATCCCCCTTCTTAACAGAGTTGGCTATCTTTTCCTCAGTTTGTGCCTTTGCTATTCTGACTGCCTTCCCTGCCTCCTTCTACTTTAACTGATAAAGTTCTCTGTCCTGCTTCTTCTGTGTTTCCTTATATTTCCTGAATGCTATCCTTTTCTCCTTAACCGTCCCTGCCACCTCTTTTGAGAACCATAGTGTTTTTTTCCTTTGTTTTGTTTTATTGATTTGCTTCACAAGGCTTGTTGCCTCTGTGATGGCTGTTTTGATTATTCCCCATTGTTCCTCCACCCCGCCTTCTTGCCCATTTGCTAGTGCTTTTCTAAGGCACTCTCTTATTTTCCCAAAGTCAGCCTTCTTAAAGTCCAATACTCTTGTTTTTGTATGGCTTGACTCTATGGCTGTGTTTATTGTGAACCACACTGTTTGGTGGTCACTTGTTCCCAGATGGCTACCGACTTCTAAATCTGAGATCCTTTCTCCTTCCCCATTTGAGAGAACCAGTTCTAAGAGAGCTCCCTCCCGAGTGGGTTCCAACACTAGCTGTCTGAGGCATGCCCCCTGTAGGGCATCAAGAATGACCCTGCTCTTGGATGCCTGCAGCAAAGGTACTCCAGTTAACATCTGGGCATTAATGTCCCCATCATCAATATCTCCTGTTTCTGCCATTTTAAGGATGCCTTCATCATTTCCTGCTCATTTCTCCCTGAGATGGGGGTCTGTACACAACCCCATGCGGATTGTGGTGCCATTTCCTGTCTCCAGGGTGACTCTATAGTGACTCATCAACTTCCTGTTTACTCTTAGTTCTGTTGCTTTAATCCCTTCCCCTATATGGAGAGCTACTCCTCCTCCTCTTCTTTTATCCACCCTGTCCCTCCTGTAGACTGTGTATCCTGGTATGTTGACTTACCACTCATGGTTCTCTGTGTACCATGTTTCAGTGACTGCCACAATATCCAGGCATCCCTCTTCCATCAAAGCCACTAGTTCAGAGAACTTGTTGCACAGACTGCAGGCATTGGTACTCATCACCTTCCATTTATTTTTTATGGCCTTACCCCTTTTAGCCCCATCCCTGTCATTAACACCTTTTTCTGCATTTATCCCTGTCCTGCTTCCTACTGACTTCTCTACCTTGGTGTTTACCTCTCTAACTACTGTGCTTTGTGGGGAGGCTGGGATTTCCCTGCCCTTTCAGTGCCTCCCCTTGGCTAGTTTAAAGTTAGCATACCAGCATTTAAACCTGTCACCTAGGATCCTGGATCTTCCCCTGGACAGATGCAGACCATCGCACCAGTATAAGCCTGCGTCCCTCCAGGTGGCTCCCCAGTCCCCAATGAAGCCAAAACCCTGAGCTCCACACCAGTTTTTCAACCATTCATTGAATCCCATGGTGCAGAATACCCTAGCATCATCCTTGCATAGACAGACAGCACCTCCGAGAAGGTTATCGTACATGCTACTTGTCTAAGGCCCCTCCCAAGCTCCACAAACTCCTCTTGCACCACTCTGATCCCATTTACAGCCAGGTCATTTGTCCCTAGGTGGACAATGACATCCAGCTCCCTCCTTTGTGCAGCTGCTCCCACGATCCTGAGGATTTGCTTCCTGTCCTCAAGCCATGGCGCCAGGCAGGCACCTTACCTCACTATCCCCTTCCTCCCCCATGTCTACCCCCTAATGACTGAGTCCCCCACCAGAAGTTGTTTCCTTCCCCTCTGGGGTCTCGTGCCACCCTTCTGTAGGTCTCCTTTGTGGAGGTTCCCAGCATCCTCTTTGGTCTCCACTGCAGGTGCCTCCATAGAGGAACCACTTGCCAGAACAGCATATGAATTGTGGAGAGCTACAACTGGAGGGATGCACCTCTGTTCCACCACCTCTCCTCTCTCTGGAGCCCACCTTGGTCCGACCTCCTCTTTCTTGGCAACCTCTGAGGTAACGGTGGTGGCCCTGGTGGTCCCTGGGTGGGGGAAGAGGTTTCACGAATCCTAGCCAGGTCAGCCTGGAGACGGGCAACCTCCTCCATCAGACCAGAGAGGTGCCTGCAAACAGGGCAGCATTGCAGCCTTCAGAATGTCTCCCAGAACACTGCTGCTCCACAGCCATTGCACTGCACCACTCCCATCTTGACTTATTTTGTGTCCCGTCTCCTATTGCTTTGTATGCTTATTGTCTCCTCCCTCTATGTATTTTTACACTTACCTTCCTACTGCCTATGTGCCCTTACAACTCTCACCCTTCCTGTTCTGGGACAGGAACTTCCTGTAGTCTTCAGTAGTCTCCTTCCTCCGTGCTTGGATTCAGACCTCCAGCAGCCAGGGGGTATAAAGAGTTATTTTTTTTTATTTTTTTTTTTAGGTTTCTTCAAGGTTGCTGAAACTACTGTGTCTCAGTGATCCTTCCCTTCCTACTGCCAAACAGGAAGTTCCTGTTGTCAGTCAAATTCAGTGGCTATAAAACTAGAACTGGCTTTGGGTGGGAATGAGGGCAACTGGTAAAAAATCTGTAGTTCTGGACTTCTGTTTCTTGCTCTGCAACCAGTTCTCTTCTGCCAGAAACAGCCAGAAGCTGTAATTGGAGCCAGGTGCTTTTGTACACCTAAGCTGCTAAGCCACACCCCCAATTAGATTCACTCTCTGCTCTCAGTAAATTAAGCTGATACTGCCCCCTTCCTCAGAAAAAACACTTTTTTTTTTACTTAAATGAGACCCCCTTAGTGTGAGGCGGTATTCTTCGAGATCATCTACCAGCTCACACACACCCCAGTGCTTGCCTATGCTGACCCTACTAAGCCTTATGTCCTGCATACGGATGCCAGCCTGAAGGGACTCGGGGCCATGTTGTATCAAGATCATGAAGATGGCCTTAGACTTGTGGCTTTCACCAGTAGAAGTTTGACACCATCTGAACGAAACTATCATGTTCACAAGTTAGAGTTTCTAGCACTAAAGTGGGCCATAGTTGACCAATTTCATGAGTACCTTTAGGGGCCAAAATATTGGTAAGAAGTGATAACAACCCTCTAACATATGTACAGACCTCAGCAAAGTTGGACGCCACTGGCCACTGGTGGCTTTCTGCTCTGACAACTTATGATTGCGCAGTTGAATGCCACCTTTGACTGAACCATACTGATGCTGATGCTCTTTCACGGTGGCCAGGCCCCCAAGACAACTGGGTGAGGCTGTCAGAACACTCTATTAAAGTACTGTGCCAAAAATTTGATAAAGACGAGCAGTCCTCCATAGATACAGTGGACTGTTTGGTGGACTGTTTGGGGCCCCCTGATACTTGCATACCTGCAGCCTATTGTCATTTTTCTGCATTGGACATCAGTGCCCTGCCTCAGTTTGATAATGACAGTATTCAGAGGGCCCAATCCCAAGATCCCATAATTCATCCCACACTTGATGCCCTACATGCCATGAAAAATGTGTCTAAACTACGTTCTACTGACTTAAGGACTGCATTATTACTTAAAGAAGGCCCCCGACTAAAGTTGCAAGACCAGTTACTATATCGAGAAACAGTAGATCATCAAGGTCAGTTGGACAAGCAAAAATTGGTGCTACCTACAGCCTTCAAGCAGCTGGTGCTGAGGTCCCCGCACAACCACATGGTACACCTTGGTATTGACCGGACCCTCAACTTGGTGAGGTCCAGATTCTACTGGCCAAAATTGGGGGCTGATGTTGAAAACCATGTCAAAACCAGCAGTAGGTGCCTTCAGAGAAAAGCCTTGCCTCAGAAAGCCGCTCCTCTTGTTAACATTTCAACTAGTGCCCCCATGGAACTGGTTTGCATTGACTTCTTGTGTCTGGAGCCTGATCATTAGAACATTGGCAATATATTGGCAGTAACCGATCACTTTACTCGATATGCCCAAGCTTTCCCGACCAAGGATCAGAAGGCCTCTACAGTGGCCAAGGTGCTAGTAGAAAAGTTCTTTGTCCATTGTGGTGTGCCCCAACATATCCATTCTGATCAAGGAAGGGACTTTGAGAGCAGATTGATTAAGGAGATGCTCTCCCTGTGGGGGGTGCGAAAGTCTAGAACCACTCCTTACCACCCACAGGGGAACCCCCAACCTGAAAGCTTTAACAGGACTCTCCTGGATATGTTGGGCACTCTTCATCCCAAAGACAAGTCCAAATGGAGCCAGCAGATTAGCACCTTGGTACACGATTACAATTGCACCGAAAGTGATGCTACTGGGTTCTCTCCCTATCGCCTCATGTTCAGAAGAGAAGCCTGGTTGCCCATAGATGTCTGTTTTGGAGTCTCCCCAGATGGGGTCAGAGCTAAGAATTATTCACAATATGTGCAGAAACTGAAAGCTCAATTGTACCATGCATACCAGTTGGCTCAAACAATGGCTGACAAACAAAACCTTGCTAACAAAGAGAGATATGATCAACGGGTGAAGGCCCAGGAGTTGTTGCCCGGGGATCGAGTGCTATTACGTAACTTGGGACTGCATGGCAAGCATAAAATCGCAGACAGGTGTCATCATCTTCCATATGTAATAGCCAGTAAGTTGGATGATTTACCTGTGTACAAAGTGCGCCCTGAGAATGACTCTAAAGCTGTCAAGACCATGCACAGAAACCACCTACTGCCTATTGGCCAAGTGATCATTGATGCTGAACCATCAGATGTTGCCTCTCCTGGGCCAGTGACTCAAGCTGCTGCTAAAAAGAAACAGAGTCAACCTGCCCCAATTGTTACAGATTCAAGGCCTTCCCCCAGCAGGCTCAGAATGATAGAGACTGTCAGTCCACCTCTGACGATAGTGAGTGTGACAATGTTTATTACCCTTTTTATGAACTGAGTCAACTGTTTCGAGGTAACCCTATGTATAATCATGGGGATAAAGCTGGGCCCTCAGACTGCCTAACCCTCCAGCTTCTTCCCTGGAGCCAATGCTTCCTGAAAGTGAAGTGCAGAGGTTGTCTAGCGCAGAATCTTTTGTGTCTGGTAGAACACTTTGAATTGCCCGAGGAGGAATCTGATGTGGTAAATCAAACTGGTGACATACCAGAACTTGAAGAACAATATGAAAGTGTTGACAGCATCCCTTCAGTGCCGCAAAGTCTAATTGTGCCAGAGTCTCCTCAGAATGAGCAATCTGGGCCCTCTTCAGAAGATAATAATGAGCAAAGTATTGTGGAGACAGAGTCTACAGAGCCAGGAGCTGATAGTGTTCCCAAGCCGGACATTTCAACCAGTGCAGAGGCATCCCTCACTACAGGAGAAGAAACCATTGCCAGTGTTGACCACCCAGAGTCTGTATCTGTTCCCCCCAGAAAGTCTGGGCGACCTGTTGAGCCAGTGATGCACTTTAGCTATGACTCCCCTAGGAGGCCTGTGGATTTGCCTCTCAGTGTGGTTCATAAGGGTGTTTACATTTCCAAGAGCTCACTGCCCAAACTGAGCCTGTCTGCCACTTCTAAGTTAATTGTTCTACCCTCAGAACGTGGTGCCCCTGCCCCATCTAGGTTATTCAAAGTGTAAGAAACTATTACACGAAAAGTATAGTTATGTTATTATGTAGTTCATAGTAAAGTCAGTATTGAATGTATGAAAAATGCAAAGCTGTTGTCATTATGAATATAGTATATGAATAGAGAACGCTGAAGAAGTATAGTAATGTGTTAAGTTTATGCTTACTGATGCCTCAGTCATTATTGTATTCTGTAGTAATGTCACGTATATAACATATCATATATTGTCTTTTTCCATGCTATTATAGTATAGACTTGATGCAGACGCCAAGTTCTTTCCGGCAGGGAGGTGTAACCCCTGGCCAAATGGGGGTTCTAAAAGTCTTCCTTTGGCTTGTCCAATGCCTACTGCTAGGGCTGGCTGCTTCCAAGGCCCCTAGCAATTTAAAAGTGTTTGCATGTGAGTGCCGTGTTAGGCTCTGAGCCTGTCTCTTCAAGAGCTGCCTATCTTGTGGTGTAAAATTAACCTGGGTAGGGAACAAGTAGTTTCTGGCTCAAGTCTCACCCTGGCTGCAGTGTTATCGCTCCATTCTGCCATCACTATTTGCGCAGAGGGAGCCCTGTTAGGAACTGTGTCTCTTTACTGTTTTTCTGTTTTAATAATAATAATATTGCAGTTTGTCTAACCTGCCTTTCTTTGCAGGATGGACATTTCAGAATTGCCCCACCATCTTGGTTCTGGACTGTCTATTGGGACACTCAATACCTTTGGGGACCCTAAAATGGTGTCTGTCTCCAGGGGTCTTGTATGAGCAAATTTCTGTAGGAATTGTAGTTTTTGCACTTTGGTGCCTAAATGGACCTGGAGGAGGAGCCCTTGCTTTGACAGACTGATGGATCAGCCAACCAGAACCTTTTGGAGCGTAGGGAAATTCCCAAGCTGCCTGCTGCAGTGAGTCAGTCTGGAGCTAGAATTTGGAGAGTGAACAGTTCAAGTGATTCGAGCAGCAGCTCCTGCGTAGTTCGCGTGGGAAATTAGTGGAAAGACTGAGTTTGGCCTGTCTGCCTGCTGTCCCTCGAGAGAGAATCCTTTGTAAGGCTTAGCAATCAGACTGTATCCGAACTAGAGTGTGATAAAGCCACTGAAGAGTGACCAGATTTAAACCTGAAGAAAAACGAAAATTTGCTGTACGCAACCGGCCTGTCAGGAAACCCATTTACTGCAGAATTCCCAGTTTTGCTCAGAGACACTGATATTGTGGCCGGACTGCCATCTGCATTGTGGTACGATGATTGCTTTACTATAAATGTGCTGTGTGCTGTTAGTGGGTCGTGATTTGGTTCCCCACTGTGTAAATGTGCCACGCTTGCTGGAAGCTGCATCCAGCACTACCAGACTCGAAATCCGAACTGTTCCACCCAGCCTGGGCCTTGCACCTGACCCAGCCAGCTACTTCAGGCACAGAAACCATCATTGATGAGAGACTCGCTCGGGGATCAGTCCCCCTGCTCAATCATCTTGACCAGTAACGACACCTCGATGATTTGTGTAGGCCCTGCTTCTTCTGGGAAACCAGTCATCAACCTGCAGTCTCCATTTCATCTAGCCTGTGTCTCATATTAGGCAGCATGAGTAACAATCAGGGTAGCTCCCTGCAACAACAGCTAAATTTCAAGTGTTATCATCTGATTTAATTGTTTTGCCTAATCTTCATGAACTGAGCCTCCTGGCTCTGGATTACAAATTGTGTGTGCTTGTGCATGCCTTTACTTTTCATCCCAGCGCCCCAACCAGCTGCTACGCTGGCCTACCCTGGGCAACGTTCTAGGCTAGCCCACCTTACTTCCAACTGGGTACCCAGAGCGTGTGACTGTGTAGGGACTAAAAGTGCAGCATAATTGCCTGACTAGATCAGTTTTTCGAATCAATCAACCTGATTATGCCCCTAACTTGTTCAATTCCCCTGAATAAATCAGATCTAACTCTTTTTGCATTTAATCTGGTTGTGGTTCCAGTCTGTACCAAAAGCACTGTACTGTTGTTATTTGCTGTGCCTAACCTTGTTTTACAGGGGGTTTCCAGGGTTGAACTGGTGGAACCAGCCCTGTTGGAAAGTGCAAAAAGTGTGGAGATTTGTATGCTGAATAGGGGCTACTGTGAAAGTGTTTGTTACATATTGTCTAGGCCACTAGAGGGGAAAGGGGGGGTTACAGAATCCTGGAGGGCTGTACCCAGGGCCCCTTGTTTTCTGTGATTCTGCGGTTGCAGCAGTGACCGCAGAAATCAGTACTGGCCACAGAAACTGAGAAAACCAGCCATATGGCCACAGAAATACTAACTATGCTATATGATGACACAAGGCAAGGGCATAACTACTGATATGTTAAGTATGCCATGGCATACATACTCATTAGAAGGGCCAAAAAACTGATGCTGCCCACTACAAAGCCGAAAAGCTAATGGCCGCATGGCATCTTACTCGTGCTAGCTCTTGTTACATAACTCCATCCAGCCAGTATTTTGGGGGGATGACGTATAAGTAGCAGAGCTTGATTAGGTCACAGCGGTTATGATTTGCTGCTGTGTAGGTGTGGCTATCTCATCCATGTTAATTTTTCATTGTGAGGCTGCTCATGGTGCATGCTGAATCCCTGGAAGATGAATTTGCAAGGAAGAACTGGTAGGCGAGAAGTAGTCGAGAAATGAGAAGATTCAGTGGTTCCCATTTAGGTGGAATCGATCTTGGTGTGGTGGCAGGTATCGGAGGAGGAGCTGATTGCAGAAACATGCAGTTGGCAGCAGACTGAACAGAGAACTTGGTCCCCACTGATGGACATCGATCACAGTTTTGATCTGTGGGCTGCAGATCTGTATCTGCAAGTGTGAGAGTAATTTCTTGGCAGATTTGAACCTGCAGCCTAAGTGGTGGCATCAAGCTCAATTCTTAAGGAGGGTCAAGTCGCCCAGCTGCAGGAGAGTTGGGGACCAGAGTATACTAGAACTGAAGTGAGCAGATAAGGAAAAAAATCGGAATGGAGAGTTTGATTGCTACTATACATGAGTGAAATGAGGGTCACTGACTGAAGAACACCACCACCCCCTGAGTTGTGAGGAGAAGAGAACGTGCTAACCAAGGTTACCTCAGCTTAATAAGAATGGCTTGCTTGCATTTTTTAGTGTGTTCCCCAAAAGAAAAATCAGGAGTCAACAGATCCTACACCTTCCATCACTATTATAGGAAGACAATCCCTCCCCCCAACACACAGATTTGCACACTGCACTCAGCATGTTTGTTGCAGGGCAGTTGAGGTATTCCTAGCTTAAAAAAAATATAATCTAAAAGAACGTTAATCAAAATCAGAAAAAAAAATAAAACAGCTTTCAAATTGGAGTCTCTCTTTAGTTCTGCTAACTATAAATATAAACCAGAAGAAATCCAAGCAGGTTTTGCCTTCTATGTAGTTTTAGCTGAATGTTTATGTCCTTCTCCAATTATAACCTAGGAGAACAGCAAAAGCCATCAATTTGCAGAAGAAGAACAAATGAGCCTTCAAATTCGGGGTGGGAGGGAAAAGTCATTAAAAGAGCACTGATACCCATGGCTGCACCAGGTTTGGGTTATTGCAGTTTAATATTTGTGATAAGAAGACTACATACTGTTAAATGGCCTGCTGTTTCACTTTCAGTGTAGCTGAGTGGTTGCACGGAGGCAGTCAAAGGGTAAACTAAGACTTAATCCCCTTGAAAGTATGCTGTTTAACCACAATTTATCTGCCGCAGAATGGCTGCAGAATCGGCAGTTGTTCTGCCGCAGAAAGTATGAGGTCCTGCCACAGAATGTAGGTCCACTTTGTCGCAGTAAACACAGGGCCCTGGCTGTACCCAGGTTAGCCTTGTTATTAGCAACCCTCTCCTCCGGGTGGAGGCACTCGTTTCAGTACCCAGGCCCCTTAACCTGCAACTAGCCATGCAGGCAGGGATAGTAGCCCTTGGGATAGCACCACCTAGGGGTTACACATGGAAACGGTGGATGTCAATCCGGCTCTGTCTGCATCCTTTTCAGCTAGTGTGTGACAAAAATTAATCAGCAACAATAGGCAGGTGTAGATCAGAAAAAGTACTTTCCCAACATAAGTCACGGAGTTTCCATTTTTCAAGGAAAAGGGTCTCACAGGTGGGAAGCTCCTCCAATGAAAGACAAGGCCATTTTGTATTTCTCCTAAAAAAAAAAAACACCGCCCTGCCTATCGAAGGCTCTCTGGCACTAGCAGATTCTCACGTCAAGTGGGAGGACTCCGCGTGCAGGAGGGATTTCGCCTCTATCAGCACAAAACATTTGTACGTCTTATGCATTCTTTATTGTTGTCAGAGCCCTAAACATATGGGTCACTACTCCAGTCAGTTTCGTTCCACTTGTCTGATGGTGCGAGCTTTTCGCAGTTGATGGCCATGGCCACCATCTTCTAGGTGGCTATACACTGAAGAATTACACATATCAGGCCGCTCACCTACTTCATTGTTTTCAGCCATGAAGGCCATGTAGCTTAGTCATTGGGTCACCAATCAAGCTTTATAAGCTAAGCTCTTAACCTGCCCTTGAGAGAGGCTTATGGTTTGATTCCGACCTGGATACTATTTTAAAGGATATGCGGTAAGAAGGGTATCTCCAGTGTCAAACAACAGTGCAAGACTACCGCAACCCAAGAGGTCAAGGTAACAGCCGATGTAGACAGTTCCAAGGGGGGGTTCCTCCCTTCGGAATTTTAGCTTCAGTGAATAGAGGAGAGTACTCAGGTAACAAGGTTACAGTATCAGAGGAGTCCTGGCCAGGGGCCATGCAGGAGGCCCAGCACCAAAGCCTGGTGTCTCAAAAGAAAGCACTTGGGCCCATTCCTGACTCCTTTTCTTTAGTGGAAGACTACAGGAGCTTTCCTCAAGATGGGCCAAAAACAATGTCTGATGCCTTTTAAGGGGACATTTTCTTCCACCCTGATTTCAAGGACATCGCGAAGGCAGGTGTTGTCAGAGATCCTTACCCCCTAATCCATTCGGAGTCATAGCACAGGTCCCACTAATCAAACAAGGTCAGGGATCCTATTGGATCTATTTCATAGTTCCCAAGGAGCTGGGGGTTTTCAGGCCCATTCTGGATCTGAAGCACCTGAACAAGTTTACGTACCACAAACCTTTCAAGAGGGAGTCCCTGAGGTCAATTACCCAAGCTGTTCAGCCAGGGGGTTTCCTTAAGCCTCAGTACATCTGACAGATGCCTACCTCCACATTTCCAGCCCATCAGTCTTACCTAGAGTATCTCAGGTTCTTGATACTTGGCCAACCTTCAAGTACAGGGTGCTCCTGTTCAGCAGAGCATCAGCCCCCTGAATTCCTTGAAGGTGTTGATAGTTCTGGTGGCTCAGTTTCAATAGGAATGGGATCATGTCTGCACTTATTGAATGACCTGCTTATTCATACACAGACGTTGTCCCTGACAATAGGTCGGTACTCAGAACTCTAGAGATGCTAGAGTCGCATGGCTAGGGGTGAACCAGGAGAAGAGCTCTTTCAAGCCATCTCAGAATTTAGTATACCTGGTGGTATTTTTCGGCAAGAAACCAGGGAAGGTTTTTATCGCCTTCCTGGAAGGAGACCTTACTGACAGAGGTCCAGGACCTCAGGACACAGTCACCAGTATCTGCCCTTGGTCTGCTGCAGTTCCTGGCCTCAGGACAGGCAGTGATAGATTTATTTCCTTGGGCTCGCATCCATATGCGGCCTATTCAGTGGGTTTGCTGACAGTCTGTGATTTCTCATCGGAGGATTATCAGTCACGTTTCCCTTCACCCCTCAGCAACATCACTCCCTGAATATGTAAGTGATTAAGTATTTATAGATACATTAATGAAAGGGGAAAGTCCAGAGGAGGTATTGCTGAGATCAAAGGGGATAAGGGTGTGTGTGTGGAGGAGGACCAAGGAAAGGCATCTATCCTAAATAGATACTTCTCTTCAGTATTTACTGAGGAGAAGGTGGGGCAGGGCCCATTGCTCAGCACCATGGACACGGGTGGGGGGGAGGTGTGCATACATACCTTCACAAAAGAAAGGGTCCTACAAGAGCTCACTAAGCTCAGGGTGGACAAGACAATAGGACATGATGGCGTACATCCCAGGGTACTAAAGGAGCTAAGGGTGGAAGTAGCAGAGCCAATACCAGAACTGTTTAGTGAGTCTCTGAGCACAGGAGAGGTCCCAGAAGACTGGAGAAGAGCTCATGTGATCCCACTCCACAAGAGTGGTAGCAGCGAGGAGAAGGCAGGGAACTACAGACCAGTCAGTCTTATCTCAGTAGTGGGCAAGATTATGGAGGCATTCCTTAAGGAAAGGATAGTGCAACACCTGGAATCCATAGGCGCACAGGATCCAAGACAGCATGAGTTTACAATAGGAAGGTCCTGTCAAACTAATCTCATAGATTTCTTTGACTGGATAACCAGAGTGGTGGACCAAGGGGGTGCAGTTGATGTCACCTACCTTGACTTCAGCAAAGCTTTTGATACTGTTCCACATAGAAGATTGATTAATAAGATGGGTAGGCTCAATGTGGGTCACAAGATGGTCAAGTGGGTGGCAAACTGGTTGGCATGAAAAAAACAGACAGTAGTGGTAAATGGTATACAGTCAGAAGAGATGCAAGTCACAAGTGGGGTACCTCAGGGATCAGTCCTGGGGCCAGTCCTCTTCAATATATTCATCAGTGACATTGCAGATGGACTGGAGGGTAAGGTTTGTCTGTTTGCAGATGACACCAAGATCTACAACAGAGTAGATGATCCAGATGGGGTGGGCAGAATGAGAAGAGCAGACTAGGTGGGCCAAGCGGTCCTTATCTGCCGTCAAAGTCTATGTTTCTATGGATAAACTGGCAAAATGGTCAGAAGAGTGGCAACTGGGGTTTAATGCAAAGAAGTGCAAGATCATGCACATAGGGAAGAGAAACCCTGCACCTACCTATAGGTTGGGAGGGGAGTTGCTGGCAATCAAAAGGGAAGAAAAAGACTTGAGCATCATCATCACAGATGACCTGAAATCATCCAAGCAGACCACTAAAGCAGTAGGTAAGGCTAGAAGGATGTTGGTGTGTATTAGTAGGGGCATCACAAGTCTTAAAAGGGAGGTAATAATCCCTCTTTACAAGACACTGGTTAGGCCCATCTGGAGTACTGCGTGCAGTATTGGAGGCCGCACCTGCACAAGAACATTAACAAAATGGAGGCAGTCCAGAGAAGGGCAACCAAAATGGTGCAGGGACTGCATCAGAAAACTTATGAAGATAGATTAATGGAGCTCAATAAGTATACCCTAGAGCAAAGGAGGGAGAGAGGTGATATGATTGAAACATTCAAACATCTTAAGGGCATTAACAAGGTGAAAGAGTCTAACATGTTTCAATGCAAGAAAAATAGCAGGACAAGAGGACACAGCATGAGATTAGAGAGAGGCTGATTAAGAGGGATAATGTGAAGAAGTTCTTTTTCACAGAAAGGGTGGTGGATGCATGGAACGGCCTACTTCAGGAAGTGGTGGCTATGAATACAGTGCAGGGCTTCAAACAGGCATGGGATAGGCATAGGGGAGCAATACAGATGAGTAAGAATAGATAGGCCGTTGACAGAGTAAAGACCTATGGCACATTCATAAGGTAGAAAAAATGGGCAGACGGATGGGCCTTGCAGATCTTATCTGCCGTCAATTTCTATGTTTCTATGTGCAGGATCTGAGCAAGGGCTCCACTGGAACTTCTCCAGAGTTAATTCTCACAACAGATGTCAGTTTACATGGATTGGGGGGCAAGCCAGAGCCAGCTTCCCATTCAGAGAACTTGGTCAGCCTAGCAACATTGCCACATAAATGTTAAGGAGATGGAGACAGTCTGCCTAGCTCCCCTTCTTTTCAAGCATGCTGCTAAGCATAGCGTACATAAACATTAAGGCGGCACAAGTACGGAGATGTTTTGAGAGATCACCGATCTATCGGCAGTATACCTGGCAGGGGAGTTGAATCTTGTGGCGGACTGGCTAAGTCGTGAAAATGCTCACCCTGTGAAGGGGAGGTTGAACTCAGAGGTTTTTGAACCCCTGTACAACCAGTTGGGTCAACCTCAGATTGATCTGTTAGCCTTCAGCCTCAATGCTCAGATCCAAAGGTTCTTCAGTAGTTTTTTAGGTGCCCACAGACAGAGGCAGTAGACACTCTGTCACAAGAGTGGTCCTTCAGCAGTGTGTGTGCTTTTCTTTCCACTGCCTCTTCTTCCAAGGGTCTTACTAAATAAAAGACACTCAAGAGGAAGCTTCCTTCAAATAGCTCCAGAGTGGCTGAGAAGGCCGTGGTTCTCAGACCTGGTGAATCTAGCTCAGCCAGTGCATTTCCATCTTCTGGTGAGAAGAGGCCTTCAGTTACAGGGTCCCATTCTCCACCCAAATCCAGTAGTTATGCAGCTCGTGGCCTGGGAAGGCTCCTAAAAACTAGGTTTCGCCACAAAGTAGTTAAAACCTTGATGTTTGCCACAAAAGCTTCTACATCCACAGCTTACACTCAGATATGGACTGCCTTTTCATCCTGGACCAGGGGGAAGGATTTTAAACTTTCCAAAGCCTCAGTTCCACAGATTTTTGGTTTTCCTACAGGAAGGTATGGAGAAGGTGTCGGCATTGAGTATGCTGGGAGGTCAGGTTCCGCTCTTGGAACATCCTTGGGGTTCTTCCTAGGAACTAATAGAGAGGTTATTAGTCTTTTACACGTGGTTGGCAGGAGCCAACCGGTGTTTCGATCCCCAGTTACCCCGTGGGATCTTAATCTGGTTTTGAATGCTCTCTGTAAGGAGTTTCTCGAGTCATCTTCATCCATGTCACTGGATGTGTGGCCCTACAAGGTGTGTTCTTAGTGGCCATGTGTTCAGTCAGGAGAGTTAGTGACTTCCAGGACTTGTCCCCCAAGGAGCCATACCTTATTATACATAAAAACAAAGTGGCACTCAGGACAGTCCCGCCTTCCATCCCCAAAGTGCTCATGGCTTTCCAGATGAACCAGGAAATAAGCCTTTCGTCCTTCCACCAGCAACTTTCTCACTCCAAGGAGAAGAAATTGCACAACTTGGATTTGCTACAAGCAGTTAGAATCTACCTTAATCAGATGACTGACTTTCAGAAATCAGATAGTCTATTTGTTCTTTTGGAGCAGCCAGGCAGGGTCAAAAGCCTCTAAGGCCACCCTAGTTAGGTGGGTGCGGGCCTGCATTGCTAAGGCCTATGTCTCAAAAAGAAGAGGCCTCCAGCTCTCTTCAAGGCTCAGTCTACCAGGGCGATGGCAACTTCCTGGTTGGAGAGAAAGGCAAAACATCAGTTTTAGAGCTATGCAAGGCAGCTACGTGATCTTACATCCACACTTTCACAAAGCATTGCACTTTGGATGTGCAGAGTTCTGCTGACACAGTTTTTTTTTTTTGGTCACTGAGTGTTACAGGCAGCAGATCGCAAGTTTGTTTATTTGTTTAACGGGTAAACATTCTGGAATACAATTCCCTTTACAGGTACTACCCGAGGTCAAAAACATATATCACAGTACATTTAACAATATATAACAACTGGTGAGCATTTTTCTTTAGCGTTAATGAGTTGATACTCGCCGTAATAACCCGCAGGTTATTACAGCGAATACACGCTCTGTCCATCAAAATCAGGCACTCCCTTATTGGATGTCATCCTGTGTGTGGGCCGGCAGAACACTTCCTCAGACATGGGGGCTACAAACCTTTGTTAGTGGGGAGCCACCACCACCACATTTCTCACCATCTAAAAAACATTTTCTTTATCTATCTGGTTGATCCTGCCTTTAAATTCAAACAAAAATCCCTTATCTGGTTGATCCTGCTGTTTGGTAACTTCAGGCTATGGAGACTGTGATCAGGAATGGGTCCGTGCAGTAAGCGCAATCGCGATCCCCCTGTCAAATATAACTTAAAAAATAAATAAATAGGAAACAAAATTCTAACTGCAGAAAGCAGGGAAGTAGATACAGAGACTGTATGTGTGTGTGTGTGTGTGTGTGTGTGTGTGTACGTAATAATAACGGTAAAATGCAGGGAGGGAGGCAGAGACACTGTGTGTGTGTGTGTGTGTGTGTGTGTGTGTGTGTCACGCAGGGCAGGACTGGGGCTGGAAAAAAATGCTCACCAGATATTATATAAAATAAAAGATGGGGAAACGTGTGAAACTCGAATTTAATGCATACGCTCAGCAGGGGATGCTTTAATAAACCCCTCGGGCTTCGCCCTCAGGGATTATGTAGCATCCCACGCCTCAGGTGTGCATTAAATTCTCATATCACATACCTCCCCATCCTTTATTCTATATATAGATTAACATTACTGTAAACAGCTTTGGAATATTTGTTCCACATCTTGTCAAATGCATATACATTAAAAACAGTCAAATTTAAACAAATACTTATAATATTGATCAAGTAATTTCTCTGTTTCTGGTGTATGGGATAATATTCTCCCCTTCCAATGTTTTTCTGGGTACTGCTTCTTAGAACCCAGTTGTTTTGATTACCCACTGACAATGTGAAGCGCTACAGAAAGAAGAAATTAACTTCATACTTACCATAATTTCCTTTTCTGTTAGCGTCAACATTGCCAATGGGGCCCACCCAGGAGCCTAGCTCCTGCAGGAGAATCTCATCCAGCATGCTAGGAGGGATGTCCTGTTTGTGAAAATCCCCTACTAGGTTTTGGATATCCATCTTTTGTTTGCTGCACTGTACTCATGATTAGGAAAAACAAAGAAAATAGAATTGTGCTATTAATCAGTCAGCGACCGCTGGTTAACAGCTTTAGTGATACCTCTTAAGATATCTTTATTGCAGGTAGTCTCGCTACATTCACTTGTTGACTGGAAGCTATACCTTAGTGTGTAGACAGCCTCAGTTACCAGATGACCGACTGGTTGGAGCCTTCCAGTTTGCCTGATTGTTCTTCCTGCAAGAAGGACCAAATTATCCACAGCTTGAGTCCAAAGGAGAGTTTTTTCTTCCTCGAATGTCTGCCAGGAAGGTTAGACAACCTTACTGACAGTATTAACGAATGTTGCATGTAGGTGATTGGATATAATATATGGAAATGTGTAGCTACTATGGCACTGCAAGGTCAGTAGTGACTGGGGAGTTGCTGCTGCTTGGAATCCTCATGAGCCCAACATTCTAAAGCTTGGGCTGTACCATTCCCCTGGTAGGGGTGCACTATACCCAGTTGTTTTGATTAGCCATTGACAATGTTGGAGCTAACAGAAAAGGAAATTAAGGCAAGTATGAAGTTAATTTTTTCTTTAAGGGGTTCCCCCTGTCCCAAACTGCCTTAATTGTATGTTGCACATCCTTCCCATCTCATCATAAATGTAGTCTAGGAGGTAAAATTGTTTGGATTTTCAAGGAATTGCTAGTCCTCCATTCATCCTGCAAACTGGCATGACTGGTCTGTAACTATCCAGGGAGCAGTAGGAGGCTCTCAAGACAAGCAGGCATGTGCTGCTCATACTTCAGAGCCCTGGGGTTAATGATGAGGTGTTTGTTACAATCAGAGCACTTTTTGCCAGCCTGTGCAAGTAAATTAGAATTGCCTTCAGCAAATCTTTGGCAGTTTGTACTAGCAGTGATTTGTCTTCGAAGAATCCAATTTAAAAAATCTTGAGAACATTTCTGTTGTACCCTGGATTTATGCTACTGCATGCCTGATCTAAATGATTCTGGTGGATGGTACCCTTTCTTCATTACACACTACTCTGACATTGTTAGTGACTGAAAGGCTTTCTTAGCGAGAGAGAGAGTGTGAGTGTGTGTGTGTGTAATGGGGTTGACAGCTTTTCATTGTGAGTATCTATCACAGATTAGATGCCACGGACTTGAAAAAATGTCAGCGCTTGTGGGAACAGCAGTTTGGCCAGCTCTATGTATAAATGTGAAATTCCTGGCTACCCCTCTATGCAGATAAGAAAGGAAGGATATATGGTTCAATAAACTTTTCCATCTCTGTTGAGACTCCAGTACAGGCAGCAGCCCTGGCAGAGCTGTAGGTGTGTGCAGAAATGGTGCAGCTCATGGTGACCGAAGGAATGAAATCTGTGCATGCAGTTTTGTAACAATAGTTTGAAATCTGTGCATGCAGTTTTGTAACAACAGTTTGCTGTGGGCCGATCAGTGCATTTCTTTCATCATTTTTCAGTTTCCAGAGAGACATAGTATATATGATCTGCTTTGTTTCTCGGTTTTTTTTTAGGTGTAAAGTTATTTTTAGCTACCTTCAATCACATGGTATTTCACAGGTTTGCATAAGTTGTACACTAGGATAGTCTTTGATTGTCACTGAACATAGCTGCAAGAAGCAGTGAAATGAAGTGTCTCCAATTGATGTGTCAGTGTATGCTACCAGTACAGTGCTGCTCTTATCAGATCATTTGGTATATTTTCATGCATGTCTTTTGACTACTGTGGGCTCACTTTTCAAAAGCCCTCATTTGCCACAAACCTTGGGTGTGCCAAAGATATGGTTCACAGGCCTTGTGGCAATCACCCAGCCGGTGATCTGGATTTTTGTTCCTGTGTGCCAGTTGCCACAAGTTAGACCAACTTTTTCTGGTCTAGCTTGTGGCAATCCTGGGAACCCTTTTACAGTGCTTGTGCCAAAGAGTTGGCATGAACTGTCATAAATCAGGTAAAGTGTTGCAACTGCACCGACCTACCACAATCCAGGCAGCTACAGCAAGGTGATGGGCGCAGCTGTACCCGACCTACCACAATCAGGCGCAGCTGCTGCAACTGTGATGGGTGCAGATGTACCAAAGAGAAAACAGGAAGTTGTTGGCCCTCTGTACAGATAGTTGGTAAGACCACTTCTGGAGTACTGTGTGCAGTTCTGGAGACCCCATCTCCGCAAAGACATACAGTAGACAGGGTGGAGGCTGTCCAGAGGAGGACAACCAAAATGATGCAGGGTCTGCACCAGAAGACATATGAAGAAAGACTAAAGGTGCTTAATATGTACAGCCTCGAAGAAAGGAGGGAGAGAGGGAACATGACAGAAACTTTCAAATACCTCAAGGGAATTAACGAAGTCCAAGAGGGTAGCATCTTTCAGAAAAAGAGATGTGCAAAAACAAGGGGGCACAATTTGAAGATAGAGGGGGGACAGCTCAGAGGTAATGTGAGGAAGTATTTCTTCACAGAGAGGGTTGTAGATGCATGGGACAGCCTTCCTGAGGAGGTCGTAGAGTCAAAAACAGTGGGGGAGTTCAAGAATGCATGGGACAGACATAAGGCAATTCTTGTGGGGGGTAGGAGGAAGTAGGCTGTTGATTAACTAGGATCTGCAGCTTATCTGTTAGGTTGGGAAATGAGCAGACTAGGTGGGACATGCGGTCCTTACCTGCCATCAAATTCTATGTTTCTATGTTTCTAAAGGGTTTGATGCAGGGCTTGAAGCAAGCCCTACATCACCCTTTGAAAATCGATCTCTGTATCTCATACTACATTTATTATTGTTTAACAATACATCTCCCTTGTATTTGGTCAAGTGATGATCACGTGACTGCTGCAGTTCTGTAGTTTCCTTTGTTAGTTTTTTTCATATTTAATGCAACAATACAAAATCAGTAGAAAGGAAAACATCTATACATGTAAATAAATAGTAAAGACATTAGAAAAAGGTGTAAAACATACCTTTTCAATGACTGGGTCTAAATGACTGCTACCGTCCCCCTTACATAGTGAACTGACTCATCAGTATCTATCTACTGTACATTTCCTCGTGTCTAGTGGTCAGAGACCACTCCCACTGCTCTACCCACCAGTATCATAAGTATTGAAGAGAGGGGATCTTTGTGTTTAGGAAACCCCCTTAGACAGGATAGGAGGAAGTGCCACAAGAAGTGAGTCCAGAATGTTACCCTAATGCAGAAGGGTGTATTTTTTTCTGGAAGGGGACTGTTCTATTGTGTGTTTGCACTTATCTGTACTCAAATATAACTGCATCTATTCAACTTGGATAAGTTGACTTTTTATAGCAATAAGCCACAAAGGGGCCCTGAAGTGGATTATTATACTTATAAAATGGCTTGGTAGTCTTATGTATTGGATGTAAAATGAAACATTTTAAAATGTTTTCATAAAAGAATTTAAGTACTTTTTATATGGCAAAATTGTATACATGAAATAGTCCTTGCTTTTTTTAAGCAATGAGGATTTTTGCCTTGGTTATGAGATTTAGTACCTGACCGTGCATTGCTAGCCTTTTAATGCACAGTCAAGTAATGTCTCTGTCCTAATGAGGCTTTAGAATTTTCCATGCAATTTTGTAAATACATATACTGGAAAACCCAGTCTGGGTTGGTGATTAGCCCCCTTATCTTTCTTTTTTGCTAATTATTTGTGTAGGGGTGCACCACCTCGTCATAGCAGCAGTTCAGCGTTTCTCTTTCTCCAGAAACGCAACAAACACGTTGCTTCAGGGGTCAGTGTTGCATATGTAACTCTGTTATTTATTAATTGATTGGGTAAGAACACTGGGCTAAATGGCCTGTTTACAGTATCACCCATTTCTTCAGTAATATAGATGAGCAGCTGGACCGCTTGTTATCCAAAATCTCTGACTTCAGGACTCTGGATGGCACTCTCCTTGAAGAAAGTACCTTGCTTTAAGAACTTCAGTGTGTGACTCCATAGCTTGGACTTCCCAAATCGCATCAACTCCAGTGGCGGAGGAATAGCTGGTGCAGCCGGTGCAGTGGCACACGGGCCCAACACACTTTAGGGGCCCATGTAAGTTATACACTGATTTTCCATTTTTTTGGCACAGAATCCACGTTTTTTGTCATCTTGTCTGTTTGTGACAGACAGACTCACACCCCCGACTAAGCTGTCAGCCGCAGCCTGCAGCTGCCATGGCCGCCCGTACTGCACTGAGCAGAGAGTTGTGGGAGTCGGGATGCGCCGGCGAGTCAGCGATGTGCTGAACTGTCTGGCACTGCTGCAGAGATTAGAGCAGCATGCAGCAGCAGGCACCTCCACCTCCCCCCGTGTATTGTGTACTTACTGGCTGGTGTGGCAGCCAGCAGCGTGGCGCCCACGCCTTGGCTGGTTGGTGGCGACCGGGCTGCGTTTTCCGAGTGGGAGTCTCACTGGGTACAATTGGGCGGTTAGGGCCATGGATGCCGTTGATTTGTGGGGTGGGTGGCTGGCTGCCCGTCATCTCATGTCACGGATGGTTGTCTTTATTTCATGCAGTATCTCCTTCCTTCTCCGCACAGTCGCATGCACGGCATTCCAGATGTAGAGCGAGGACCTTGTATTGGACTGATCGTCGCTCCGACTCATCGCCAAAAGTAGTGGTCCAGTCGACATTTTGCTGTTGCTTGGGGAGCAGGGCCCCATTGGATTCGTCGCCACATCAGTACACCATTTTTTTTATAGCCGCAGCAGAGTGTTTGTTTAAAATTTTAATTGTTTGTTGTTGCGTTGCGAGTTGCAACTGAGGAGCGCGGGCCAGGGCTGGAGACAGGGGAGGAGTGGGTAGGGCGGGCGACCTGCAGACCGGCAGAGATTCGGACCTGTCTGAAGTCGCAGAGCAGAGGAGGAGCAGAGGCCAGGCACCCACACAACCACAAGCCCGCAAAAGAGATAGGCCAAGGAGTTAAAGGTAGGACGGTAGGTTACCTACCGTGCTTCTTCATATGTGGTGCTTGACTGTTGCAACTGTAAGGGAAGCTGAAGCCATATCAGAGGCAGCCAGCAGAGCAGTCAGGGCAGTCCCCACTGGGTGAGAGGGAGTCAGGACACAGAGCTGGTATAAGCCACCAAGCCACTATGAGTGGAGCTGCCTAGACAAACCAGGAGGGACAGGGTCGGAGGAGTTGAATTGATGGGACTACTACTGGGCCTCCGGTCAGGTCTGGTTATATAGCATAGTCTAGAGATTAGAGACTCTCATAGAGACAAGAGTAATGAGCTGCAAATGGGCTTTGTGCATCCATGCAGCAGACCACCTGGATTTGATTCCCACAACCTTTACTTGCATACTATGTGACTCTGAGCAAGTCACTAACCTCCCCAGTGTTCCCTGAACACACCATTAAAGAATTAACAAAAATGCAGTGAGGAGACAGAACCTGCTGAGGTAAACTGCTCAGTTCTCACTCTCAGGGAGAGGGAGGGAGAGTACAAGAGGAGCCAGGAGGCAGAGAGAAAAACTGCTAGTATAGAACAGGAGGGGGCAGAGCAAATAAAAAGCTGGGTGTTGAATGCAATCCCAGGAGGAGGAGAAGAATGTTGTTGCATGCTGCTATCGATGTTGAAGCAGCATGAAAACAAGAGCAAGGTGGTATCTGGGAAATCGAGGTTTGTGAGCAAGTTCCAGAATGCCACACTTGCATCAGATGACAGCCTGTGGATGGGACCAGATTCATCCGATCCACAGAGACCACCACCACAGTCCACAGGCTAGCATGGGGTAGGGAAGGGGGAGCAATTAGAGAGGCAATCCTGGGGGGGGGGCAGTGCCTCATAGACAGAATAAATATTTTAAAAACCAACTCTGAATCTGTATTTTAGTAATGATTTGATTCTTTTGTCAATGTGAATGTCTGTAAATGTATGAGATCCCTCCTTGACTCTTTGTGTGTTATTAAATTCCTTGATATTTGAGGGAGGTGGGTGGATGAAGGGTGCGTAATCAGATACTAAAATAAATTTGGGGGGGTACCGGGGCATTGGGGCACCGGGACGAGGGGGGAATTACAACCTGCACTGGGGCCCATCTTTCTTTTCCTCCGCCACTGATCAACTCCCAGCTGTAAAAAGCTGTTTCCTCAGCTCGTTACCATATTCTGCACCAAGACTTGCCTCCCACTTTCTGTCTGCTGGGATATTGTCCTGAACATGATCATACCAGTGTTTGATTATTCAGAAGTTGTGTACAGTGCCATTGATAAAGTCCACCACAGTCAGACTGGATCCCCCCTTTCAACTCATTCTGCCACTTTGTTCTCAATTATCTTCTTTGCACTCACCACTGCTGTCTACACTGATTCATCATTGCCTTCTTTGGAACGGAAGTACCTCTGATATTGCAGCCCTCATTTCTAAAAGATTTTGCTCCCTTCCTATATCTCATCCCTCCTTTCCCTCTCTCCCCTCCTGTCTCCCTCCCCTTCACCGATTTCCGCTGCTTCTCAACTCCCCTTCCCCCACCACCACCACCACCAATCAAGGACTTATGTGGCTTAGGTGACCTTCTTCTTTTGCTTCTCTACACTATAATCTCACTCTCTTCTCTTCCCTTCCTTTTTCCTTCAGATATCTACTTCAGGACTTCTCTACTCACTCCTGCTTCTGCTACCAACCTACCTTTTCAGGCCTGGACTCTGTGGTCACATAGAGCTGATACCCCTCACTACTTCCGTGTGACTAATTGACAGGTATTATGTATACATTCTGGTTTTGTATGTTTAGCATATTCTGTATGTACTGCTGTGTCCAGACTGTGTTTCTTCCTTTTCTAATTTTGTCTCATTTATATGTTGCTTTGCCCATTTATCCCAAATATTACTGTGATTTTCTGTAACTCTGGCCCACCGACTTGCACCTGGGGACAAGCCTTGGCTCATCGTGCCTCTCCCAGTCACCAGCTTCTAAATAAATTGATGAATATCAAAGTTTGCAGATAACAAGTGGGAGTGTGAAAAGAAAAAACAGATACATTACCGAAGGACTTAGATGGGAAGCAAGCTGGAGGGAAAGTACACAGTGATGTCCCTGGGCAAGAAAATTAGAAAAGCAGAATACTGAACTGGAAGAAACTCGGAGAGGCAGAGCGTGAACATTATCTTGGTGTTATTGTTACAAATTAGAAAGTGGGTTAAGGATTTCCAGGGATCTGCTTGACTGAGGCTCTTAGCAAGGTGGCCATCTATCAGACAACAGCCCAGGTAAAAAAGTACCAATGGCAACCGCTCTCATTACCAAAATTACGGTGCCACTCAGATTTTAAAACGGAATCTGCCGCCATTTTTTTTCACTCGCTAAGCAAGATGAGTGCCAGTTACACACAACTTTGTTTCCCTTGTCTGTGCCAGTTTCTACCAAAACAAGACATACAACAAAGGTTTAAATGGAACGGCAGCTCAACTTGTAATGTCCGTCCCGAAGGCTGGTGCATTGAGGCCTTTCAGTGTTTCTTTACTTCCAGGTGCCCCACTGCACAGTTGCACGCAACCTAATGATCGCATCATCCATCTATGTTAACAAAAAAAAAAAAGAAATGCCCAAAACTCATCTGTAAAAAAATAAAATGCTATATTTAGGGGTGCCCGTAAAGAGGGAGGACAATGCTGTTGGGGGAATAGACAGTACCTTCAATGTACTAGCACCACAGAAAACATAACAGTGTCCTCTAGTACCAATGACAGCAGTACAGTATAGGAACTACTTAACATAGAGGCCCAGATATTCAAAAGGGTTGCGCATGGTGCAACAGTGTTCGCCATCGCAACCCACTAATCTTGCGCCCGGCGCGATATTCAAAAAAGAAAAGTCGCGCTGAAACCCGATGTGCCAGAGCGATCATAATGTGTATGCAGGCACTGGTAGGGGGCCTTTCCCATGCATAACCTGCACAGCCCGATATTCAGCCCAGGATGTGCAGAGCCGTGCATGCGCAACCCCTACCTGTGCCTGCACAAAGTTAAGCCAAAAATAAGGAACAAATGATAGCCACCCACAGGTGAGCTGCCGCATTGCAGGGCGTAACATGGCAGCTGCCACCTGTGGGTGGCCACCCAAGTTCCTACCGCACCTGGCGGCACCCCCTCATGCCCCATCGCGGGCATCAGTATAATAACCCCCCCCGCCAATATTCTTGGTGGTCCAGTGGACCGAGTGCTGCCTGATCGCAGGCATCTGGTTAAATAAATAAACCCCCATCTTATATCGCTGGTGGTCCAGTGGACGCTATGTGCTCATCGCAGCATCGGTATAATAAACCCCCCAATATCCTGGTGGTCCAGTGGACGATTGCTGCCATTCGCGGGCATCTGTAAACATAAAACCAACCTATTACCCTGGTGGTCTAGTGTACCCCTCCCCACCCACTCCACGAGCCCCACCGCCCTGCTCCCTCGGCCAGCGGTGGCGGCAGTACTGGACCGCCTAGCCGCCCGCTTCCCATCACTGATAGCTCGGTAGCTGCACGCCCATTGGTTTACAGCGTGAGCCAATGGGCATGCAGCCCATACTGTACTACATTCCAGATATGTGGATGAACACAGGGTGTGCAGCCCTACCGAGCTGTCAGTCGGCGGGCGGCAGGCGGGTGGGTGTTGCCACCCGCCGCTGACCGGGGAGCGGCGGTCGGTCAGTGGGGGTGGAGGGGGTACACTAGACCACCAGGTAATAGGTCGGTTTTTATGTTTACAGATGCCCGATCGGGCAGTGGACCACCAGGGATATTGGGGTTATTATACCGATGCCGCATCGGAGCACATAGCAGTCCACTGGACCACCAGTGATATTGCGGGGGTTATACCGATGCCCACTATCGGCACATAGCAGTCCACTGACCACCAGGATATTGGCGGGTTTATTATACCGATGCTCACGATCAAGTACATAGCGGTCCACTGGACCACCAGGATATTGGCCGGGGGTTATTTAACCAGATGCCCACCATCGGCAGCACTCGGTCCACTGGACCACCAGGAATATTAGACGAGGATTTTTTTTTTGACAAATGCCCATGATCGGGCTGCAGGGGGCATCGGTCCCCAACAGCTGCTGCCTGGCAGGGCGCCAGGCGCAAGTCATCGGGGATCGGCGCACCTGTATGCTAATGGAATGCAATTGGGGCCATAATGACATGCAAATGGCCCCACGTGCACCTTGCATAAATTATGGCCCTATTTGCATGTCCCCTTTTCAATATTGCAGGTGCTGTGCATGGCGCAATGGCACTTGTGCTAGCGCATCTCCATGCTCCACTCTGGCCACTTGCACTGGCGCAGCGTGCCACTGCGACATGCACAGTGAGGGTGGCCAGGTGCGATATTCAAGTGCTGCTGGAGCTACAACGCAGTTCATGGAATATCGCCCAGCCACACCCCCTGCTAAAAAGTTGAGCTGCGCCCAGGCTTGCGCCACAGCCTGGCGCAGTTTGAATATCCGGGCCAGAATGTTTTTCTCCATTAAAATGAATAATTTGCATTCATTTGTTCAAGTTTTTTAACCACTGTTCTTAATTTTCAGCCTATTTCCCATTTTCTAAGCATAATAATACCCTCCAGGGTGGACGGTATGGGCTATGCCCACCCTTTCAGGGGCTACAAGGCCCTCCACCTGTGGTGTCGGGCCTCAATACACCTCTGGGTGGCAGGTATAGTCCAGTACTGCCCACCCTTTCCAGTATTATTGCTTGCTTAGAAACACAGCAACATAGATACTGCCGGAAGGAGACCAGTGTCCATCCAGTCTGCCTGAATAGCTTCCCCTACCTTATCCAATGACCTACTGTCATGATGGGGTTTTCTCCTTTATCCCCCCACAAATATTCCCTCTTAATAATTCCCTTGGTGTAACTATTAGCCTTCATACTCTGCTCCAGCCACACTTGAACCCATTAATAGCCCTTGGCCATACCACCTATACCAGTAGACTGTTCCAAGGCTCAACTACCCTCTCTGTGAAATAAAACTTTGTCACATCCCTCCTGAGCTTTCCTACTGTCAGCTTGCATTCAAGATCCTATATACTGACTCTGTATTCCTATTGAATAGGTCCTCACTGTTTGCCTTGTTTATTCCCCTTAGGAACTTGAAGGTCTCAACTCAATCACGTTATTCCTACTACTTGAGTACACTACCTTCATACACCGTGCCCTTGACAGCGGATATTTGGTGGCTTTTGTCTATATTGATCTCAACAAAGCTTTTGACACTGTCAATCATGCCCTGCTACTCTGTTACCTCTCAGCTGCAGGTCTCAACCCTGAGGTAGTTTCCTGGTTTGCCAGCTATCTATCAGAGTGATCCCAACAGGTCAGGATTGGCTCCACCCTCTCTTCCCATCACCCTGTTCTCTCCAGTGTCCCCCAGGGCTCTGTACTAAGTCCTCTCCTCTTTAGCCTATTTCTAAACCCCCTCCCATTGTCCTGTCCAGGTAATATGCTCCTCTACGTGGACACCGCCGTTATTTTTGACTGTCACCCCAGTCCTGGTACTCTCCAAAACATGCTCCAAGAGCGCTTCAATACCACTGAGTCCTGGTTCATCACCCACAAACTAATCCTCAACTGTAATAAGACTAAAGCCATGGTATTTATCCACCATCAAAGCCAACACCGCAACGTCTCCCTATCTATCTGTAGCTCTGCAAATGTCCCTATTGACCAGGTTCACTCTTTCAGGTTCCTGGGGATAACCCTTGACACCCACCTTTCTTTCCATGACCACATCCAGACCCTCCTGACTGTGCTCAACACCAGGATTGGCCTGTTATATAGGCATACATTCTTCCTGATCCCGAAGCTCTCCACCTAGCTGTCTCCTCTTTTGTCCTCTCCCTAGTCGACTATGGGCTGGTGATATGTGGCTCAACTGACTCAACCACCCTCACTAGGGTTAAAGCTACCTTGAACAAGGCCTGTAGGCTAGTCACGGGACATGACAGACTGACCCATATTTGTAGTTTGTACAACTCTGCAGGCTGGTTAAACCTTGATGCCAGACTTAAATATTATACCTGCATCCTTGGAAAGAAGATCCTACTCAAAACAACTCCTCCTGGCCTTTACCCCCGGTCTCTAGAATGCCCCTGGCCGAGTATCTAGAAGTACCATTAGGTCCAACTACTCCATGCCATAGTACAGAGCCTCGCTATGTCAAAAGGCCTTCCTATACCGAGCTCCGCTATGGCTCAATGAAATCCCATCATCCATCACCCAACTACCCACCTTAGGCCCTTTCAAAGTGACCCTCAAGAGCTATTTACTCAAGCTTTCCAAATGTGAATGCCCCAGACCCTGTTCATGCCCTGTGCCCCCTCTGTTCCCCACCAATGTCTGGGCTAACGTCTATGGAATATCTGGTTATCCTACAATGTTCCTCAACCTGGGTCACCTTAACCCTGGAACCTGTTGTTTGATTAAACACCATGCTGTTTAAGCTGTATGTTCCTTAGGACAGCCTTGATATGTTCACTGTATATTACATTGCTTGTATGACAAGAGCTCAGTTTTGTCTGCTATACTAGTCTCCTGTCCTTAAATACCTGTGTAATCTCTCACTTTGCCTGTTACAAATCATCTATCTTAGTGTAAAAGTAGTTACTTGCTTGTTACAAATTATCTATCTCAGGCAAATGCATTTACTTTCTTGTTACAAATGATCTATCTCAAGTGTAAACGTATTTCCCTGTATGTTATAGGCACCTATATCCTACTTAGCCAATTTCCTTGCTCTAAAATGTTGTTAGTGTCTACCCCCACTGTATGTATGATGTGGAGCCTTTGCAAAAGAGTCCTTGACTCAAAGGTTGTATTCCCAATTTTCAATAAATAAATAAATTCCATTCCCTTGTGACCTACAGCTAGTAAATATTTAGGGACTTCAGCCTCTCCACCTAGGATATGCTGTGTTGGCCCTGAGTCATCTTTGTAACCCACTGCTGCACAGACTCCAGTCTATCCCTCTCTTTTCTCAGGTGTGGACTCCAGAACTGGGCACAGTATTCCAGATGTGGCCTCACCAGTGACATATACAGGGGCAATATCACCTCCTTCCTCCTGCTATCAAAACTCCTAAAAATGCACCCCAACATTTTGGATGCCTTACTGCAGGGCTTATTGCACTGACTGGTTTGTTGCAGGAGTCACTTGTAATGACTCCCAGGTCCTTTCCTCAGTAGTAGTGGCCAACCTGCCCCCCCCCCTCCCCATTATCTGGCATTCTCTCCTAGGATACTCTTCCCTGTGTGTGCATTACCATGCATTTCTTGGTGTTGAATCTTAACTGCCTTTAGACAATCATGCTAATCTTTACAGGTTCCTTCATAACTCCCTTAATACCTCTTCACTTTCCACCCTGCTACAGAGCTCTGTGTCTCCTGCAGAGAGACACATCTTGCCCTGTATCCTTCCCCTATGTTTCTGATAAACATATTGAAAAGGACAGGTCCCGGGACCAACCCCACAGCACTACACCCATGACCACTCTATACCTTCAGTTTGACCCCATTAACCACCACTCTCTGCTGTCTCCTCCCCCAAGCCAGTTTCCCATCCACCTTGCTAGCTCTTCTTTACTCCCAAATTCTTTAGGCTTTTCAGCAATGTTCTGTGCTCTGCTGCCTGTCCCCTCTCTAGGGCCCTCATGCTCCCAGTCAAAGAATACTGTGAGGCTGGTCTGACATGACCTTCCTGCCACAGAGCCAAGTTGTTTTCCATCTTGGATTCCCTTGCTTTCCAGGTAGGTCACCAGGTTCTCCTTGACTAATGTCTTCATCAGCTTACCTACAATGTCTCCATCAGCTTACCTACAATGTAGGTAAGAATTGATGGGGTTGTAGTTACTCTGAACTTCAGTATCGCTCCCATATGTAGTTGTACCCCACCCGCTATCCTCCAATCCCTCTGAACCACCCCGGACCATAGCAAACTATGGAATAGCCCTGCCATGGGCACAGCCAGTTTCATCAGCACTCTTGGGTGCATTCCATCTGGTCCTTTTGCTTTATCTAGTTTCAGGGTAGCAAGTCCTTTCTTTATGCTTTCTACTGTTATCTCTACCAGCACCGTTTCCAGAATCCCCCTTGCTGCTGCCTTAATCCCACTTTCTAGTAGAGGGCCTGCTGTCCTCGACTGTGAATACTGAGTAGAAGTAGTCATTCAAAATTATGGCATTCTGCTTATCTTCCTCTACTGCTCACCCCTTGCCAACATAATAGTTCCCCACCCCACCAAGCTTCCTTTTTTCCATGATGTATCGGAAGAACTGTTTCTCCTCTCCCTTGACCCTTCTGCAATTCATACAAATATCTGCCTTTGCAGGGGTGTGGCCAACCACCAAGCTGAAAGCAGCAACTCTAGACAGCTCTGCAGATTTACTGGACAAAAACTTAATCTGTTCTAAACTAAGCATTTATACCAGCATTGAACAGATCACGTCCTGTGGAGTCTGGGGATACTTCATTTACGTATTTTGGAGAACTAGCAACGGACCATGGGAAGGCCAACTAAGCCGGCACCTGGTGGTGGAGAAGGAACCCAGCCAAAGAAACAGCACCCAGGTACTAGCAAAGCACTACCACCACCATTGACTGATGTAGGCACGGTGCAACCCACCAACGTGGCTCTCCTTGACACCATACAATCTATTGATAAATGGATGGAGGAGTTTCAGACCCAATTAAAAGCTATGGATAACAAACTTGGTGGCATTTCTTTGGAGACACAAAAGTCATCCCAGATGGCTGAAAGGGCTCTTATGGTCTCCACAGGACTTACAAAAGAAAATCACTTACTATGGTGACGCCTTGAAAATTTGGAGAAAGCTGTGAGATCCACTCATGTACGAGTCCTTGGTCTCCCTGAGGGCTTGAAAGGCAACAATCCTAGAGACTTTCTTAAAACTTGGCTTACTGATCAATATCAAGTAACCCTCGACCTTCAGATTATAAAATCCTATTGCATTACTCCAAGGGGCTCTCGTCCCCGCCTAGCTACCAATGAAACTTCTACATGCACATCGCTGATAGTGCTGGGCTCAGTGATGAACAGAGATGAAATTATATTAAAAGCAAAACAGAAAGGTCCAGCAGAGTGGTTGGGTAAAAGAGTGCATATTTTTCCAGACGTTAGCTATGAGAATCCTCAGCGCTGTAGAGGTTTTGATGGAGTCCAGGCGTGACTCCGGCAATTGGGACGGCGCCACTTATTGCTAATACCAGCCAGTATCAAAATTGTTTATAGGACTAAAACCTACCAGTTTGCAGACCCAAATTAAGCTTTCAAACTTGTACAGAAGATAGAATGGGAGTTCAAGGTTAGTGAGTAAAACACTGCGGCAGAACTAACTGAAACTTAAACACAGGTACTGTGCATACTGCCTTCAGAGTCTCTCTGGATTCTGTCCCCTCACTCCATAGATATTCTGTGTTCATTATCATTTGTTTCCCTGGCTGATTCACCCAGGACAAGTTAATTTTTTAAAAGAAAATTGCTTCAAAGTGGTGTCAGGATGCTAAATCCACATATTGGGACAATTTGTCAAACAGGAGGGCAAAAATGGTGGCACATTTATGTCTCTCTGGAGTGTATGGAAGGACAGCATTTTTTTTTTCCAACACCGAGACGTGCTTCACACCATTCTGAAGTCAGAGCCATAGCACAGTTGTATAAAAACTATGAGGCATCAAATTAACTTCAACGCAGCATATTCCAAACAATGACTTTCATTGTTCTTCGTTGGATTTTATATCCAACACTCATTTTATTTTAACAGTATTTACCCTGTTCCCTTATAACTGTTCATTGCATAATTTCTTTGCTTGTTACAGTTAGACAGTATGTTAAGCATTAATGTTTGCACAGCTTAAAATCAAATGTCTTTAGGACTTTATACTACTTAAGCAGAATATGTTAGGTTTAGTGATACCAAACCACTGACTGTTTGGTACTTTTAAGTGTCTAACTTAATATTACATAGATCATTAGATAAAATCTCTCTTTTTCAAATGTTCTAACCGAGGGTGCTACACTTGCCACACCATGGTAATATATCCATTTTAGACTGGGGATGTACTGTATATCCTTCTGTTCCTAAATAGGGTGCATGATTTAATTGTGCATTTGTATTGGTGGTGGTAATCCCTGCTCAAGGCAGAAAAGTGGCCTTTTGGATATTATTAGTGCAATTGCACAGAGATGATCTCTTTCCTTTGCTATGTTCTAATGGCAAGCTATAGTAAGGCAAGTGATATCTCTCTTAGTTATTGCAATTGTAGTAAAGAGGAATTGGAAAATCTGTCTCGTGTGGTCTTCGTGTGCCCATGGTACAGCAAACCTAGGTCTTACTGGCTGACCCCTGTTTGGTCACAAATCAGTATCTCAGACA
Organism: Neoceratodus forsteri; assembly: GCA_016271365.2. Classification (NCBI taxonomy): domain Eukaryota; kingdom Metazoa; phylum Chordata; order Ceratodontiformes; family Ceratodontidae; genus Neoceratodus; species Neoceratodus forsteri. Next base: position 755,532,812 of record CM057455.1, on the reverse strand, counting down.
GAAGTCTACTTTTAGATATTATGCTAACGGTACAGGATGAATATGTGATTAATCAGGTGGCTGGATTTTTTTAGAGCTATTTCGATCATACGTAAAAAGTATAAGTGATTTGTGTGTTTATCCTATGTACTGTACAAATATATGCGCTTTATTTCGAAAACTTAAGCTCATTGGACAGAAGTCTACCTTTAGATATTATGTTATTGGCAGAGGACGAATATGTGATTAACGAGGTGACCGGATTTTTAGAGCTACTTTAATTATATGTAAAAATTATAAGTGACTTGTGTGTCTATCTTATGTACTGTATAAATCTATGCACTTTATTTAGGAAACCTAAGCTCATTGTACATTGGATTGTGTATGATTAATATATTTGTAAGATGAATTTTATGATGCAGTTGGATTATTTTTGTTTTGTAAGAGTTTTATATAACATGTATCTTTACTGTAATGGTCCTTGACCGAACAAATAAAATTTACTTACCTTTTTTCACTAACCCCTCAGTGAAGTAACAGTGTTTGGGGCATAAATAATACTTACTGTAAAAATGTCGTACTCTGAGTATGTATGTATTGTGATATCAAGAATGTGAAATGTGGGCCGGACTGCCGGCACAGCAGCAGAGCTACCATTGCAACGCCGGCAACCTGGGTTTGGTAGCGAGCCTGGATTCCTTGAACGCTGGTGTCTGTAGGGGGAAGGGACCAAAAAACACAGGAAAACACCCCACAGTCGCACCAGGAGATGGGCCCCTGCACCAGTGACTGGGGGGAGCCTGGGGGACCAGCTCCGAGTGTCCGTTCCTCCTGAGGTCTGGAGGGATTGGGGGAGTTCCCTCCACCCCACCCAGGGGGTTATCTGGGGCTGGTATGTTCCAGGAGCAGAGCACTTGATGGGGCAGGCATCCTTGGGTCCTCCCAACACAGCCTGTGTGACGCATTTCACGACCCCGATGGAAGGGGCGACTGTGGCGATGGAAGGGGGCATAAATACTAAATAAAAAAAAAAGAATGAGAAATGTTTACCGATGTTCTATTTGCTGTACTGCATATAAGTAAAGCTTAAATAAATAAGGTCTGCTTTTGCACCCCTGACCACCTTCTTGGCTTCCTTTGGTTTACTTAAATGTTTAGTCCACTCCTCTTTTCCTGGGTGCTTTTTACGTTTGTTTGTGCAGAAAACATTTTGTTTTGTACAAGGAATGGCATTTCAGAGGCGTGTCACTGCTGAGCCCACTGCAGTTCAATCTACTAAGGACTTAGCAGTACAGACTAATGACTAGACACTCTGGTCATGACACTACTCATTGCTTGCTAGGCAGAAACTTCTCGTACTTGAAAGAAAGTCAGTCATTCCTATCGGACAGTGGCTGGCTGCTTTCATTTACATAAGACAGCCCAGCAACCAGCTGAGTGTCCCGGTATGTAGAAGAAAAACCCTTCCACTCCCTTTGTGGGCTGTCCCACACCCACCCTCCATTCCCTGTCCTAGTTTGTAGAAGAAAACAACTCCTGTTCCCTCCCTCTGTGTGCTGTCCAACCTCCAACCTCCATTCCCCATTCCGGTATAAATGAGAAAAAAAAAACTCCAGCTTCCTACCTCTGTGCACTGTCCCACCTCCACCCCCCATTCCTCATCCGGTATAAACAAAAATAAACGCCTCCCACTCCCTCCCTCCAAGTGCTGCCCCCCGACCCCCACCCTCCATTCTCTGTCCATGCTTAAGCTCAAAGTAAAAGAGAATTAGTCGAGCTGCTGGACTAATTCTCTTTTATTTGAAGCTCAAGCAAGAAGCCAGAGCAGCAGTGCAGCCATCCTGTTCAGAGTCCTCCTCATTTTTTAATTCTTCATACTGGGAAAGAGAACATTGTGTGGGGGTGGGACAGCATAAAGAGGAGGGAGCAGGAGGTTTTTTTCATTTATACTGGGATGGGGAATGGAGGGTGGGGTGGGACAGTACACAGAGGGAGGGAAGCGGGGGTTCCTCTGACCAGACAGGAACAGAGGATGAGGATGGAGAGAGAGAGAGAGAGAGAGAGAGAGAGAGAGAGAGAGAGTTTGCTTCTGCATACCGGGAAAGGAGACAGAGAGTGGCGGTGGGATAGATGCCTCCTGGTATTGAAAGACGTTCTCAGTCTGCATAATGTTGTCAAATACATACAATTTGCATATGGGCATTCCCAATGAAGCTTGTTTGATTGACAAGCATAAAGTGTATACACAAGAGGAAGTGCAATTTAGCTGTAAAGTAATAGCTCTACATCAGGTTTGCTGGAACACAGATTCAAGAGTGCCATGACTACCATGAATTTAGTAATTGTCAGTTGTTAAAAATGCCAATTTTAAGTGTTATGTTGGCAGTTCAGTTTCTTACTGTATTTTCATTTACTCGAGGTGCATTTATTCAGTCATAATAGCAAAGGAATCACAAACAGCTTGCTACATGACAGCTTTTAGTTTTGCCTTTCATCCTAATAACATAGCTCTGTTGCTAAAATAATGTAATTTGGTAAAATCTGAGTTTCTGAAGTATGGAATTGCTGCATTTATCTACCATCTCAGGGATTTTTTCAATATTGCTCATGCGGTTATGTGAAGTGTGCTTGTATGATCACTGAGCATATTCAATACATTAATAAAAGTTGTATTTTTTAACTCAAACAGTGATGATCTGATATTGTCATAATTTCATTCTTGACAGTCGCACAACTGGGAGACGATTTTGTGGGTGCAGTAAGAACGATGTTTACAACAAGAACATTTATGCATTTTACAAACAAAGTCGATTTTGAAAACTTTGTACAGAAGCCACTTCAGCACTGATCTCGCTCTACATCCCCATAAATATGTATGTAAAAAGGAGCAGCCTACATCTGCTGCATACTGTCTCCTCAAATTATGATATTGCCATACTGTACCTCACATTGTGAGTCCACACACACACACACACACACACGTATAAACTGCTCATGTCACTATGCATCCCTGCCAAATGCACCATGCAAGCAAACGTTCGGCATTGACAAATGCTAGTTGTAATTAGTGAAGCCTCTTTTATTTGCCCTTACCACCTCACTTTTTTGTTTCTTTTAATATACATGTACTTCATCTCCTGGTCACCCAGCTCCTCTGGGATTTACCACCGCCGTTCATCCTCTGCCACAGGACAGTGGCTGTGCCCGCTCACAGGTGCGGTCCTGCAGGGGGGGTCCACTGTCATCCCAATGCTGAGGGTGTTTTTTTCACCTTTTTTCTCCCTGCTCTCCCATTGCTGCGGTGCAAGACATCAGTGCATGTACGTAGAGGCATATGCACGCTGCGGAGTCCCACAGCACCCTCCCTTCGTTGGCATCCCTGACCTGTTCTGCCCCCAAGTCTCCACCTGGGGCAGTCATTCAGTGGGACTGCCAAGCCAGAGGAGAGCTGTCCTCCAGATGCTCAATCCTCTCCTTCCCCAGCCAACCACCAGCAACCCGCTTGCACCGTGAACACAGGTCACTGTGATGGTGTGGGATTAAGGAGGACACCAGATTCAAATGCAGTTCAAAATAATATTTATTTCTTTAACAAAAAGGCATACTAAACGGCGTACAAAATAAACAAAGGAAAATAAAAAGGCAAATAATTATTTTAGCTGAGATATCAACACTAGAAAACAGCAGTGTTCCTACAGAGCAGGACTAAGCAAGCACGTCTAGTCCTTCCGAACTCTCTTTAGTAAATGAAACAGCCTTACTTTTCTACAGATAAAAATCAGGTGACCAGAGAAATTCCGCCCCCTTTTTAAAAGACTAACACAAAGTACTGCAATAAGATGTAATTATTACATTCTTAAGACATTATACAGTTTATTAGGTATGGTAGTTTAGAACTAATTCAGAAATTCCAAATAATACTGCCTAAAATAAAACTTTTACAAAGAAATGCTGAGAAAGCCCCGCCCCTTTTGCTTCAGTCTATAAAACATGAAAGACAAGGGCCGGCTGGCTCTATAGAGTTAAGTGCAAAAAGGGGAAGACAACATGGCTTCCAACGAATACTACAGCCAACTCAGGAATACCTCTCAGGTGTCATTTTTACTGTACTAATACTTCTTTCCACTCAAGAAATGCTAGTTTAATTTTAAAATCCTGACATTAACTTTGTCAGCTTTGGTACATATGAAAAACCGAGGAATGAAAGTTAGGGCATTGTTTTACTGTTGATTCCTTTCCTTACAAGGCATTATTTTCATTCCATCCTATATGTTTTTACAGAGAAGAAAAAAATACCTTTGGTTTCAGAACGCCAATGCAACCTGCATGTTTATTGCAGCAAGTACACCCACTTTACAATAAAAGGCTAACCGGTTGTCTTTTTCTTTTTTGAAAGAAACCAAACCAGTAGAACTAAGAACAGCCGACGGCTTAAGCAATAGCTGAGCGGCTGCCAAGTTCATCAGAGTTCTTCTCTCGCTAGTGCGCACTATCAAGAAGGACTCATATTTGTACAAGCAAAGCCGACGGTTTACATATGACAGTAACCGTGCAGCTGCTGTTTTCAGAATATCAGCTGAAATGTACCTCTCGTAAAATTAAATGGAGATCAGAGAATTAACAGGGTTACATGTTTCCTAGCTTCCTAGTCTGAGCTACAATGTATCGCTAACCATGTAAACCTCAAAGAGTACTCATAGCAATTTCTCCGTTTCTTTTCACTTGTTCTCTTGTTTGAACTACCTTATTGCTTTATACATTCGGGAGTTGAGATAGTGCTAAATCATTTTGGGACCGAAAGAAATACAGACGGACAAACAAATTATTAATACTTAGGATATATACAGATGGCCGGTTTGCATATATACCTAACAGAGACAGCAACACTTAACAAATAAGGGGACATTTAAAAAAAAATAAACTGCTGTTGCAACAGACTTGTTTAATGAATAAAACAGAAAACAAAAACATAGTCCCAAGATGTGGCATCTATCTCACAGTCACCAGCATTGCAGAAGGTAACGCACCAATGCCTCAGCCCTCCACACCACTGGGCCGGCTTTCTTACCACCTGAAGTCTGACTCCAGGGCCCTCATGACAGCTCAAAAGGGCCAGCCTGGGTCCTTGTGCAACAGGACCGTAACTACTAAACTTTCGGTGGTGTGGTGCCTCCACCTGGGGACTCGGGCAAAATAACCAATGACCTTCCCCCATTCCCCAGGAACAATATTTCCAACTCCCAAGCCCCTCCAGACAATTCCCAACAATACACAGTACTCAAAAACAGTCATAGAGACAGTAATTACCATAAGCACAGCAAGTATTTATTACTGGAGGGAGTAACATACTAACATACTAGACGCCAACAGAGTAGATCTACAGATCTATCAAGTCTGCTCGTGTTTCAGCACCCTGATTGGGCACCATAGCCCTCTATCTGTCTCCTTCCACTGTTACTCCATCCCCCAGTCCTGCCCCCCTGCCGGGCAAACCAGCCTCTGCTTTACCCCTTGCCTATACCTGTCCCACCCTCTCTTGAATCCCTCCACCGTAGCTGCCTGTACCAGCTCCCCGGGCAGCGCATTCCATGGTTCCACCACTCTCTCGGTGAAGTACCTCCTCCTCCTTTCTCCTCTAATCCTACTACCCTCAGTCTTCCAACTGCGTCCTCTGGTGATTCCACCCTCCTTCAGTTGAAAGACCCTATCCCAGCTTACCTTATTTACTCCCCTGAGGTACTTGAAGACCTCAATCATGCTCCCTCAGGTCCCTCCTCTCCTCCAGCGAGAAAAGGTTGAGCTCCCCTAGTCGTTCCTCATATGTCATATCCCCCAGGCCCCAGATCATTCTGGTTACTCTCCTCTGAACCCTCTCCAGGAGTTGGATGTCCCTCCTTGGGTGCGGCCTCCAGAACTGCACACAATACTCAAGATGTGGTCTAACCAGGCTGTTGTACAGTGGCAAAATCACCTACCTGTTCCTTGAGGTAATCCCCCTAGCAATGCATCCCAGCATCCTATTTGCCCTGACCACAGCCATCCTGCACCACTCTGAATTATTCATGTTAACATCCACCAAGACTCCTAGGTCTCTTTTCCCTGCCATGGCCTGCAACTCATCCCCCCCAAGGGTGTACACATAGTTGGGGGTTTCCCACCCTAGGTGTAGCACCTTGCACTTGGAGGAGTTAAATTTTAATTTCCAGGTGCAGGACCACCTATCCAGAGTATCCAGGTCCTCTTACAGAGCCAATCTCCCCTCCTCCCCTCCACCACCGCCCCCAGCTTAGAGTCATCCACAAAGAGACTCATTTCACACCTGATACCTTCCCTGATATCAGAGATGTAGGTGTTAAACAGGAGTGACCCCAGGACTGATCCCTGTGGGACCCCACTTATGACCTCCCTAGGAGACGAGACCTCCCCTCTGACCACTACCCACTGAGTGTGACTTGAAAGCCAATTTCCAATCCCCCCAACCATCAATGGACCTACCCCCATCCCCCCCCAGCTTTTCCCTTAGGCCAATATGAGGGACCAATTCAAACGCCTTGCTGAAGTCCAGAAACAGTACATCCACTGGTCTCCCCATCGAGTGCTGATGTCACCCACTCATAGAACTCTATAAGGTTTGTTTGACATGATCTTCCTGGCACACACCCATGCTGCCAGTCATCCAGGTAACCCATCTCCTCCAAGAAACCTCCCAGCCTTTCCTTAAGTATGCTCTCCATTACCTTCCTCACCACAGATGTCAGACTGACGGGTCTATAGTTTCCTGGCTCTTCTCTCGATCCCCCCTTTATGAATGGGCACAACATGCACCTGCTTCCAATCCCTTGGCACCCTCCCTGTCTGGAGCGACAAGTTAAAGAGATCCGCCAATGGCGCAGCCAAAACATCCGCCAACTCCCTCAGTACTCTGGGATGAATAGCAACAGGCCCTGGAGATTTATCTTTTTTTTAGGGACTGGAGGGCTTCCCACAGCTGACCGATAGGAATATCAGCATCTGTTCCCCCCACCCCCATTCAGCAGAACCAGTCTGATATCTCACCCCGGCTACCTCCCCCAATGGCTTGTTCTTCAGCAGGTACCCCAATAGTCAAGTCTGCTGTGCCTTCTGTGTCCTTCAACCCCTTTTTGGAAGTTCCCCAGCCTCCTTCCTAGTGAACACTGAGGCAAAGTACTCATTCAGTACCTCCGCCTGCTCTCCAGCCCCTTCCACCCACCCCCCAGCTGTCCTCAACCTACTGAACTGGCCCTTGACCTTCCTCCACTCACCAATAGACCTAAAGAACCCCTTTTCCCCACCCCATATCCCCTGTGCCAGCCTCTGCTCTTTCCGGGCCTTTGCCCCCCTCAGTAGGACTGGCAACTTTGGTTACCAGAAAATGAGGTTAGGCACTTATACAATACTCTCCAACTCAGAGATTATATCCGTAATACTATTAGTAACACCAAATGCAACTTCTCCCAGTGCTCCCACCTGTCTGGTACCAGACCTGTCCCAGTGTCTTTTGGGGTACCCCACTACGGTGGCAGGCCTGCAATGCCATAGGTTGGTCGATGTTAGAGCACTAGATGAAGAACTAATACAAGGTAAAGCAACTTGGAACAACAACGACCATTTGTAATCCCCCGGAGGTGAAATTGTACCTAACTGACACTGCAGGTGAAAAAGATGTCCTTGGCTTTTTTCCATTCCAGAGGAATCCTCTGGAACACTTGGTGGGTGGCAGCTAGGGCAGAAGCTTGTCGGCTAAAGACAAACCATAGCTCCGTTGCTCTGGCAGGAACAGTTCAATGAAGACCCCGATCTCACTGGGGTCTCAGGCAACACACCCTGGGGTGCAATATCTTCAAACAGCAATTAGGCAAGAGTCTTCTGTAAATCCAAAAGTGAGGTCCTCTGAGCTAAAGACAAGCTCCAGACCCTCAAAAGTCTTATCCAGAATCTTCACCACCCTTCGGTGGACTTAGATAACTTTTGCAGCAAACAGTTTAGCTACTGTAGCCAACAAGTTACCTTCTATAGCAAACAGTTTGGAAAAACACAGTCCGACCTAGTAGCAATCCACTTGGTCTCTTTGCAAATGCTTCCATTTTCTCTTTTAATTCTTCAGTCCCAGCACTGTGGCTCAGTGTCTGCAGGAGTCCCAACCAGCCAACACAACTTGGGGCTTCAGCCCTTGCTGCGGTCTCTCCTGGTCTCTCTTCTCCCTGGAGACTGGATTTTTGGTGGGTTTCTGTGGGGCTATTTATAGCTTTCCCCAGTCTCCATCTGATTGGCTCAGCTCTTCCCGGGCAAGAAACAGTCTTGCCATTTTTTTCTCCTCTTTCTTCCTCTACAGTAGAGTTGTCTGCCTTTGTTTTTGTTCCTCCCTGACCCTGCCACCAGAATGAAAAGGGCCGGGGGAAGCCTTTCTAGCTGGACCAGTCCTCTTAAAGCCACAAAGGGGGTGTGGGGGCTTACATGCAAGATCCAGACTAGCAGAAACCGCAGGATCAACCAGATAACAACAATGCTGTGATGGGACTGACACACACTCGCATAATCCCGCAGATACAGGATCAACCTGCTACGGTAAAAATAAGCAGGGTCAACCAGATAATACAATCTTGGCATCCACCTCTGCTAGCTAAGTGAGACATACATCCGCCATTTTTTTTTTTTTTTAGTCTTTGGTAACTGGGTAAGGCTCACTAGGCACAAGTGCCTGTTTTCAGGGGTGACCTGAGAGCACTGGGTGGTTAAGTGACTTGCTCAGAGTCACACAGTATGCAAGTGGAGATTGTGAGAATCAAACCAAGGTCTGGTCTGCTGGATGTACCAAGCTCATTCACAGCTCGTTGCTGTAACCTCTGGGCTATACTGCCAGCCCAAATCATGCGAGATCAAGATTAGAACTCTGGTCTCCACTGCTACCCAGCCATGCTGCTCTATGCATCAGCCCTCCATGCCACAGAAGCAGCTTTTAAAGACCTCCCAAACCCAGCTAACAACCAATGAGAGTGTGCACTGGAGATGTAGGGATATCTGGTCCCTAGCAACTAGCAACTCACCCTAGCAACCCACCCTATCTCCCTAAATAGGACGCAGCAGCAAACAGTTTATTTTTTGTATTAAAGAAAATAATAATGTACTTAACATTTTTTTAAATTACCCAGGGGGCACCATACACTATAAAAAAAAATACTGGATGGGCAACTCAATGCCCAACTAGTGTGTACTGCCAACTCAGGGTTCTGATTCCCACAGACCTCTTGAGTTTTGCTTTCGAGGTCACAGGGAATCAGAACCCCTCTGTGGCAGAACACACTGGTTGTGCAATGCTGCCCAACCAGTATTCTTTAAATGTTCCCTGCATAAACCACATTGCTTGCAAGTTGTTCCATTTGTCCACCACCCTCTGCATGAAAAAAGGCTTCCAGATATCTTTCCTAACCCCCCAAACCATTTTTTATCTTGATCAATTCATTAGTAACACTCTCAAACAGTCCAGTCAGCTAACAATTACAGGTACCCGATAAGGCCCTACCTGCTCTTCTGTGTCCAGTGCTGAAGTTCACATCTCAGATAGAACAGGGATAGGCTGTAGACTGTGCAGTGAAGGGTCACCTGGATGATCCAAGGCCAACAGGGCAGATCCCAGATCCCATCAGGAATGGCTGGAGTCCCTTAAAGAGCAATTCTGCACTTCAGCATGAACATTCATAAATATGTTTCAGCTATTACAAAATACTAGACAATACATTTTTGAATTTTCACTGTTTTTTCCAAGGTTTACAGATCATCTTGGTAGTCTGTTAGCCTTCCAAAAAGTCTTAGTCCAGGAGCCAGGTGCATTTATATGTGTCTAGGTCCAAAAGGTTTGATGACTGTTTCCTATAGAAAAAAAAGTGTGTAGAATCCAGATTTACAACTCTTATTCACTCAAAGTTGAATGTTTTCTTGGAAAATGCCCTTCTTCAATGAAAAAATGAACTGTCGGTGAAAATTCTGTATATTTTAATTAATGGTTCCTTCTTTAATTTCAATTCTTTAAGCTTTTATTGAAATACTACAGACATTGCAACAAACAGCAACATATGTATCAAAGGCTTAATATTAGCATTGTTATTTATTTTATTCTATATTTAACTTCAAACAATCAACTTTTTATGACATTTTATGAACCTAAGTACAACAATCAGTATTCTTGTTCACTGTCTTCGTTATCTGACATGTTAAGCAAATCTGTCTTATCAATATCGACATCACAGTCACTGTTGTCATCTTCCTCATTTGGATTGTTGTTGTGTTCATTCAATTGTTCACTTAAGGCTGGTGATACAAGTTCACATGTGAACCACGTTGTCTTGTATTTGCCATCCTCATAGGTCCAGCCGTTGTCCTCTGGCTTCAGTAGTGTCATTTCTGGTTTGTCTGCATTTTTCCATAACAATGAAATGTAATTCGCATGGCAGATGTGTTGTGTCACAGTTGATTTGCATGGTGGCAGCGAACTTGTGTCTGCTCCTTTGATCTTTTCTAAGGGTGCGTCTTTGTCACTCGATCGATACTTTACATTCAGCATACTGTAGCAGGCTGTGTTGACACTTTTTACTTTCTGTCCTTACAAGGTACACACAAAGCTCTCAATTGTATTCTCAGTTTCTTTAGACAAGGGTGGACATCCCAGTTTTCCAAATGCCTGTGTGTACTCTGTATTCTTTTCCATAATTGTTAGAGGTCACACTTTCCCCTTGCCTTTGAACACTGTTGAATAGTCATACACTGTCAGTGCATGGAGACCTGGTAGAGCTGCACACACAGGTCTGCCTAACTCTGCTGACAAGCAGGATACATCTATGAATCTTCTTGTGTTATTCCCTGAATGGCCAACGTCCATGTGCAGTTTGAGATTATTGTTTAGAAATGCATGATACAGCAGAATGACCAGAATATCAGTATCATCTGCCCTGACCACTATATGCACTTTTTCACCCTCATGTTGACTGCAAATGTAGTGTATGTGTTGCATGCTTCTTGTGTCTGATTCTATGTGTTTGCTTTTTAGGGCCTTGCACTCTATCTAGTCTGGGCATATGTCTAGCTTCCACTTTGTATGAGTAACAAATTTCTCCTACTGCACACATGAGTTTTTTATCACCTAGAACTTCAGAGTACACATCAGAATGCCATGTTGTAGCTAGAAAACCTAGGAGTGCCGTATTGAATGAAGATGAAGACAGGGATCCAGCTTTGGTCAGGGCCAGTTATGAGCTGGGAGAGTGGAGCGATGCCATGTTTTTCTCTCTTCTCTTGTTCAAGACCATTGATCGATGGTGACTTGTAACAGTCACTGACAAGGTGGACTTCATTTGTGGAAATACAGCAAACAAGAGACAGGATGTTTTTTTTCCACACCATGAGATGTTGGTGGCAGGTTTGTAAGACTTCTGATCAAGAACATGGCATCAACCACTGTGGCATTTATAGCATCATGGTGGCTACTTTGGACTCTGGTCTCAAGTTTCTTCAGCAGTGTTGACTTCATTGATCCATCAATGTTTGCTAAGGAGAGAGGTACCGGGGTTAGCAGGTAGGTGAACACCATCAAAAGTTCAACCGTTGAAGTCGCAGATAGATATAGAAAGCGTCCAAAGAGGTCTCTGGTTCCTTTCAACTCCAACGATTTTCTTGTCCTTGTTCTTAATCTTCACCTCCATTGCATCATCTGCAAAGTTCTTCAACTTGTACCATTTGATGGGCTCCACAAACCTACTGCCTTTGATAATACATTCGTTTCTAAACACATGATACATCTGAGTACCTATCTCAGTAATCTGTAACACTTCATTTGCTACCTCTTGTGATACTGCTTTTCCACTACCTATTGAATAAAGATTGCTGTCCTGAAACACATTCCGGAATGGATTCATGGAAGAGTCTGTTGTGTTCAACAGTTTGTTTAGATCCTTCGAATCTTGCTTAGCTCTAAAACTCTTCAGCTCTTGGCTGACTTCTTCATGGCTGACAAAACCAACTTTTTCCATAAGACTTCCAACAATTTTACTTTGAGCTGACTGCAGAATGTTCCAACTCCTCCTCCTTGCATTGATGTTCTGTGTCAAAGAAGAAAACATGGTTAGTCTTGATGCAGCATCAGCATTAATTGTCTGTTCCAAGGTCAAGTCTACATCATTTCTGCTAAACCCTCTCTTTGATCTTGCAATGGTCAATGTTCCATTCTCAAATGTTTTCCTTAGTCCAGGGTGGGTCTCATCCATGTTTAGCAAATTCATAAGGTACAGGGTCATCCAGTTGGCATAGTTGTGGTGTCCAGTTGCGAAGTAAAGAGGTATCATCTTCTCCAAGCTATATACAAAGAGAGGCAAGTCATTTGTCCTGATGGAATGGCAGAAGAGTTGGTACAATTCTACCAAACTGCAGTACTGCAGCCAGAATTGGGAAATTGTGCCATGCTCACCACGGTGTGTGGAATATGAGAACATTTCATATGCTTCCATTATTGTCTTGAACTCAGCTGTATTCTCTAGGTCCACCATTGAGGAAGGTGATGGGTCATTAAGTAGCTGCTGCAGATGCTTTGAGATTGGAAAGTCTGACAAACCTTTATATTGTATAAAGCACTGAAAATATTTAATTCTGAATGACGCTGATAGCATCAGGTAAAGCCTCTTTGCCCGACTGAAAAATGTTCCTTGAAGAAGTCCATTCAGGGATCCCAGTGCCAATACACCACTTTCAACAAGAATGTGGTCTCCCCCAGAACCATTCAGGAGGTATCCCAGACCTCTGAAATATGCTAATTTTATATGGAATGGTCCAAAATGTATGAAAAGTCTGACATGTTCCAGGGACTTTGTGGACTGAATTTGTAGTGCAGTTTTGCTATAGTCATAAGTAATAGGCATATAGTTCTCCTGGCATTCATCCATAACCTTGATAGCAGTATTCATGGTGTCTTGCACTACAAAAAAGTCTTGTAGGAGGCTTTTCTATAGGGTCCATGTATGATATGATCTGCTGTGGCAGGTCATCTACAGAAACAAGAGCATTCCATCCATACCACATTGGAGTAGCATCTGTACTTGCACAAGACATCATCCAGGCAAAGTTCCTTCTCTTAGCTTGCATGAGGTTTTTTGGTTTGGAGATTTCTGTCACCTTATATTGATACTGTCTTATTTTTGGTTTTCCAGATGTATATGGTCAAATGTCTATCTCACCAGTATCTAGAGCTCTTTTCCTCAGAGATGTTTGAATGCACCTGGGTAGTGTCTTGTTCCTGTCGTGCCATTGGCTGCAATATCTGTTTCTTCACACTTGGCAAATAGTTTTCATCAAAATCTTCAGCGCTTGTCTATGATGTTCTGCGTCATTTGCTCTTTGATGTTAAAGATGGCCTTACCTGGTTGTGGGCATCAACGTCTGATCTTTGCTTATCTGTGTTTGTTTCTATTGTGTGTGTTTCATTTCTTGCTGGCACTTGGTCATCCGTGTGTGTTCTTGTCATAGCTTCTTCAGACATTTCTTTGGGTACAGCTGTCTCCTCAATACTGTATGGTATGTTTTGGTATGCTATACCCACACTGTCATGCAAAGTGCCATGACTGTCAAGTGTCTCTGTCATCTCATCGTAATTGTTGAAAGCCAAAGCAGTGGCTAAACCTGGCTGTATGAGCAGTCCATCTGGTGTAGCCATATTCTTCTCCATTATATTGGTTGCGACTGCAGTTTTGAGTTCATCCACAACATGGTACTGTAGCTGACACAGTGAACAAACCTGTTCAAAATAGTTAAAACCTTCTTACTGTCTGTCATGGATTTACTACCCATGCCCAACAAGAGGTGTTTTTGTGGTTTGATTATTCACCTTGACACTGCAAACACTATGTCATCTGCAATAGATTGAACTACCCTCTCCAGTCATTCACTTCCCACTTCTGATGAACCCGTGAGTACAGTATGTAGGAATGTCTGAAGAACAGGTGACAGATTTACATTTTCTTCTATTAAGTCTTCAGCTTTAACTTTGGTTTTATTATGAGGCTGTATCTTTAAGAGTTCCAACAACTGTTCTCTTATGTGTTGAGCTGCTTGTGCTGCGTGTGCTTCCCTCCAGTCAGCCTGTTTCTTAGCAGACCTGATGATTGTACCCATTTTTCTACTTTTGGTATCAAACATGTTTGAAGTGATCCACCAGTTGTGACTGCAAGCTCTGTGGGTCATAATTTGTTTCACGCCCACTACACTCCATAAGAATGTCCATATACCTTTTTTGTAGAGATAGCAATGATTATTCTTGCATTCCATTAACAATGATGCACTGTGCATACTTAACAAGTCTGGAAAAGGCAATCTGGAGACCGTCCCTCAACTGACTGTATTCACATTTTGTACCTGTGCCCTTTATTCATTCTGCCTTTTTCACATACAGTACTCGTTCTTACAGTTGTTGTGGTTGTGGTATTTCACTTCTTTGGCTATGAGATCAATACTGCCTACCATCATATCCATTTGTTGATCATCCATTTCTTTTGCTGCATTTTTTATGCTGTCTGCTGCCCCATAAGTTACACATGTTGTAGGATTTTCAAAAGTCTCCTTTGACCCCTTAGGATTTCTTTTCTTGTATGAGTTGCAAAATATACATTCATTTGGGAATATGCCTGGTGTAGATGCTGCAGATTCAGATAGAGCACTATGAACTTGGGAGTGAAGCAGTTTTGCTGGATAACTCTTTACTATGTCTTTTTTTTAATTTCATCAGCTGCAAGTTTACTGGAACTCTTATATGCAGTGAAGTTCTTGTAGCAGATGTAATGATACCTATGGCTACTGGAGTAATGTTCAGGCAATTCAAGACATACCATGTTGTACTTTGACAGTGTTTGACTAGAACGCCTTTCCTTTGCATCAACTACTTTTTCCCAATGAGCATCGTCAAAAGGTAACAGGTCTCCATGGTCTGTGCTAACTCCTGGATCAGTGTGTAGGATGCATTGCCTCTGCGGTTTGTGAGATGTCTTGCTAGCCATATCTGAAACATAAATAAATTATATTTATAACTAAGTAAACTGAGTCTATTAAATAAATAACTAAGTAAACCAAGTCTATTACATAAATGTAAAACTTTTAGTTACTCTTAAGAAAGTGCATTTTCCAAGAAAATGTACAACTATGGAAGAATAAGAGTTGTAAATCTGAATTCTACACATTTTTTACATGAGAAACAGTCATCAAACCTTTCAGACCCAGACACATAGATAAATGCATCTGGCTCCTGCTCTATTATCTGTATAAAAACATTTGCCTCTCCCGTCAACCTCACAGTACCTTTGTTTGTATCATAGTGCTCACCATGACAGCAGAATGATATCACAAATAGCAATTGTGTAGTTAATAGGGGAGAGTCAGATACATTTTTAAAAACTCAGTGAAATAAGTAGTGCATTATCTGCAATATTTAGTAGATGAACAACAGGGAAAAATTAAAAAAAAAAGAATAGAAAACAATAAAGTTAAAACATAATTGGGATAAATCTAGTGTTTTTAAACTTTTTATTATAGTAGAAAGTTGCTCTTTAACATGTATATGTTCTAGGCATTGGAGAAAGGCGACATGATACAGATGTGCATGTTCCTGAAGGGAATTACCAAAGTGAACAATGAGGACTTGTTCACCAGGAATAGTAGTGCTGTAATGAGAAGGCATGAATGGAGGCCTACCGGTGGGAACTTCCACAGAGACATGAGGAAATTGTGTTTCATTGAGAGAATGGTGGAGCAGTGGAACAGATTGCCACGGGAGGTGGTGGTGGGTTCAAGAATGGATGGGACAGGTGTAGGGGTCTGGTAAGACCAAAGTAGGAGCTAGGGAGGTGGGGATGGCTTAGGGTAGGTGTTATGGCTAAATACTCCTATAAGACAATATGTCAGGTGGATAGGTAGGACATTTTTCTTGGTAGACTGGATGGATCTTTGGTCATTATTTGCCAGCAGTGTCTATGGTTCTATGTTTGCCCACATATGTACAGTATTTATACATCTCTGTCATATCCCCCTCTCCCTTCTAGCCTCAAGTGAGTAGCTATGAGGTCCTCCAATCTTTCCTTGTGGGTCTTAGCAATGGGCAGACTGGGTGGGCCATAGGCCCTTATCTGCCGACACCGTCTATGTATCTATGTATCTATGTCTTGCTCTGTTGGCTTTGGATCAGTTTTGTCACCTCTCTTTGGATTGTCTCTAATCTGTACATATCCTTCCTCAGTGTGTGTTATCTCCAGAACTGCACACAGTAGTCCAGGTGCAGTGTGTGAACTTCTTCATTCCCCTGTCATGACAATTTCACTGTTCTAACTCCTCTTATTAATTTGTTTATTTTACCTTCTGCACAATGAATGCCCAACAGCTACAAAGGCAAATACAAGTAAGCAAGCAAACGTTCAGCATTGACAAATGCTTGTTCATTCTCATTTGCAGTTTATAACTGCTGGCCACTAGAGGTCTCCTTTATCCTATCTCTCGTCACAGTACATTAACTGGCTGCAGGAAAACAGGGCTGCATGTGTTCTGATACCTCTGAGGACTCTCTACCCTCACCCTCACTTCACTTTCTCCCCCTTCTCCTGGCCCACTAAACAGCCTAAGAATGTTACTCCTGACTAAATACCTTCTCACCTTTCGCTCTTTACTGGCTTTAGACTCCTTACTGCTATTTCTTGGGAACCACTCAACCTTCCCTGCTGCCCCGCAAAATGACTTCTCCTTCTTGAATATGCTACTGGAAAATTCCTCAGCTAAGATACCTCCCCTGGGTCTCAGCTACAAAACCATCGGTTCCATCATTACACTCCTGATTAGAAAGAAAATCTCTCTCCATGGTTGTGCCCCTCGCATGTTCCTCCACACCACAGTTTGGATTGCACTACTATCCCTCACACTCTCTGGTGACATTGAACCAAACCCTGGTCCCAGGGGTTCGAACGTGCGACATCACCATGCCATCTCACCCAAGTGCCCAAGCCTCCTGGACTATCCTTCTCCCACATTAATATCAGAAGTCTGGTAGCCAATCTCCCTGAACTGGAAGCATGGGTTCATGTTCATAGTCCTGACATCCTTGCATCGTCAGAAACTTGGCTAAAATCCTCAGTCCCTAACTCAGCGTGTTCTCTCCCAGGGTACAATATGCTTCGTGTAGACATACCACTCCCAAGGGGGGGGTGGCCTGGTATTGTATTTCAAACCGCATCTTAATATTTCTCTAGTACCTTGTACTCCCCTTAGTCATTGTGAGGTACTGCACTCAGTCCTCCTATTGGGAGCCACAAAAAAACTCCACATCCTAAATGTCTATTCTCCTCCTAGATACAGTAAGCTTGGACCTGAAGAATTCATTGACCAGCTACCCACGGTATCTGGTAAAAGTGACACCATCTGCCTCGGGGACTTCAACCTGGACTGGTTAGGTCTGAATGCCTCTCACTTAGCATCTATCCTTAGCAAAGGAAACTTAACCCAAATCATTGCATCTCCCACCAGAGTTTCCCCCAGTTGTACCAGTAGCACGCTCATTGACTGGATTCTCACCAATACAGTGGATCGGATTAGCTCCTCAGGAGTCCTAGCGGACTCCATCAGTGACCACTGTCCCATATACTGCACGTGGGAGGCCTCTCCCCCAACTGATCCCCCGAAAATTCTATCCTTCTCAGATTTTGCCCTCTTGGATACAGGAGCCTTTCTTCAGGACCTCAGCCTGGGTGACTGGTCCCCTATGTTCATCACCAATGATGTCAACACAGCTACTGAATACTTTACTAATGTCTTATTATCCCTACAGAAGAGACATATCCCAACCTCCACTCGCAGGGTCAAGGGCAAACCTACTAAGTGGCTTAAGCGCCCACTACCCCAGCGTCTAAAACTAAGGGATAAACTATGGGTGAAATGGAAATCCTATGCCCTCCAGTTGAACTATGAAGAATATTGGGCCTTCAGAAATACTTGCAAGAAGGATGGAAGGTTGGCCAAAAGCAATTACTACTGGGAGCTACTTTGCTCTTCTTCATCTAATCCTAAACAATACTGGTCACAAATAAATGAAATCCTTGGGTGCAATAGGCAGCAGACTGCAAGGGAAATGTTGGTAAATGAGGTCATCTGCAACCACAGTCTTACTATTGCAGATGCTTTTAACTCAGTCTTCACAATGCTCCCCACCTCCCCACAGGTTTCTCCTCCTGGCTCACCTACTTCCCTTCAGGACAGCTCTAATGCCCTAGCACCGCTGAAGCTTGCTCCTGTCACAAGGCTCCAGGTACTAAAGCTTCTTAGATCCATCTCTCCTCATGGCAGTGCGGCTATGGATGGTCTTGAACCTAGGATTCTACGGCTGGTGGCCCCCCTATTAGCAACACTGGTAACTAGGCTATTCAACCTCTCCATCTCCACCTCAGCTGTTCCTCTCATTTGGAAATCAGGTAGGATTATTCCAGTTGTCAAAAAAGGCGACCCCAAAAGATTAACAAATTATAGGCCCATTGCTATTCTACCTACCCTTAGCAAAATGCTTGAAAAATTAATACATGGCCAGGTGGCTCTCAACTGACTGAACACAATCTGCTGTCCCCTATCCAGCATGGATTTAGGCCTGGTCACAGCACCTCCACGGCACTTACCCTGTTCACCAGTGATGTTAAGACAAACATGGATAATGGACTGCTCACCAGAGTCATATTCATTGACCTTACTAAAGCATTTGACATGGTAAACTATCCCCTCCTACTTCTCAAACTACAGAGCCTTGGTGCTACTCATCCCACCTTGTCATGGTTCAAAAGCTATCTGGATTGTCGTTCCCAAACAACCTTTTTCTGCAAAGTCCAATCATCTCCCACTGCCATCTCCTGCAGCATACTTCAGGGATCTATACTGGGACCATTGCTGTTGTCCATCTTTGTTAATTCTATACCGACCTCCTCCACCCACTGTAAATCTATCATGTACACTGATGACCTACTTCTATATACTACCTCCTCATCAGCATACAACATCAATGCGAACCTATTATCTTCTTTCAGTCAGATCCAGGCCTGGCTTTCCTCAATCCAATTAATCCTCAATCAATCTAAGACTCAGGTCATGCTCCTTGGGTCCCCAAGAAAAGTCAGTGTTGAATCCCACCACCTGTGGGTCCAATACCCTGACAGATCTGTACTGACCAACACAAAATCCTTCAAATATTTAGGGGTGACTCTTGACCCCCAACTCAACTTCACCATGCATATCAATGAGATCTGTCAACTCGTCAACTCGAAGATTGGAGCTGCATACAGGGTACTTCATTCACTCACTCACTGCCTCAGCCCGGATCTCCATAGCCCAGGAAGTCCTGCTCCCAGGGCTGAAATATGCTCTTCCAGTCTTCTTTCATGCTAAAGCAGCAGATCTGCATAAGTGGGACACCACATACAACAACATCTGCAGATTTGCCCTGTCGGCTCCTTGTTTCACCCATCACTGCCTTCTCTACTCTACACTGAACTGGCTGTCTCCCGATCGTGTACGCTCCTTCACTCTGGGTAACCTTATTGATTCCTTATCCCATTCACCACGTCCTGATGCACTTGCGGCTATGATCAAACCAGTTACCCAAGCTCATTATCTAAGGTCTTCAACTTCTCGCCTGCTAGCCATTCCTCCTTGTTCTACTAAAATGGGTGAGTGTGCTTTCTCCCAGCTTGCTCCCAAATTCTGGAACTCCCTTCCCACTGAAATAAAGCATTGCCCATCTCATAACTCTTTCAAAAAAGCACTTTTTTCTTTCTTGATCTCTCCTGGTATCTGCAAGTGCCCCTAATTTCCCTCCCTGGTCTCTTCTGCTCTCACCATGTCAAATGCTGCTAAGTAGTCATGCTAAGTATTCATTCTGAGTTCTTATGTAATTCTCATACTGTTAAGTAACCACACCATGCTCCTGTAAAATATACCTTGTTGGTTTAATATTACCTCACCTACTGTGGTTGTTTTTCTCTGTACCCCTTTTCTGCCTGCCCTGCGTGGTAGCCCAGTGTTCTGAGTATTTACCTGTCTTATCCTTGCTATTGTTGCCCCTTACTGTTGTACACTCCCGAGTCATGCTTGAAAATAGGCAGGCTTTTTGCCTAATGCACTTACCTGGTTACCAAAAGCTAATAAATAAATAATGATGCATATTAACAGTCAAATAGAATGTCCAAAGTCAAATGGGGGGTAAGAAATGTAAAAAGCAGGTTGGTACTGCAAGGTGTGAAAATAAACTGAAGTCCACCAAACAGAAGTGATGCCGAGCACAGTAACAAATTGAGGTTGTAACAGATAATTATTGTGCTTAAACTGTTAATTTACAACCTGTAATGAAACTCAGATGACCTGGTACAAACATACAGATGGCCCACCGTTTCGCAATGCCCTATTGGTTTTTCAAGGAATGGACTGTTGCTACCAGGAACCCGTCATTTTAAACCCTTTCTGATTTGGCATAAATGTTTAATTAATGAATTGGGCCAGCTGCATTAATTGTGTGTGCTTAACCTATTTAAAAGCATACTAACCTTTGTATAAAAAAGACTATTCCTGGTGCAGAAATGACTTTAAAAAATGGTTACAGCACCAACTGTGAATGAAAAGTGAATCCAAAAATGACATTTTTAAAGTTACCTATTCATTATATAATGTTTTTTCTTTATATATAAACCATAAAAGTGTATTGTGAATAGGTGTATATAAAGAGCAATTAAAAACAAGCCCAAAAATGCTTTTTGTAGGTAGAAGAGAGGTTGTGGGTGTAAAGAAGACAAGGGGAAGGGGGAGTGCCAAAGAAAATTAGAAGGGAAGGGAATGAATAGATATAGAAATCTGAGGGTGGCAGTAGAGAGGGAAATATTTTTTAGTACAAGTATTGAACAGAAAAAGTTTACAGATCTTCTTTGAGGATGGCTCTTTAGGCCACAGCTTTGGAACAGTTCTTTGCAAAACACTTCGTTATTGCACCAGTTAGAATAACTTAATGCCACAAAAGTAGGGAAGTGCGGCGTTAGGGTTTTCAATCCTAACTCTTCATCCCCACACCCAAGCAGCAAAAGGAAAAAAAATAGTGTTTTGGGTCTCTGGAATCTTGGAGAATCAGTGGTGGGATCTTCCTTGGGGTTGTCAACCCTAATGCCCAACTCATTCCCTGATCAAATAATGTCACACATGATCTTCTTTCATCACCCAGGGCCCTGCGTGGAGAAAGCTGCAACAAACTTTGTTGGCAACATGCAGCAAGACATATTTCTCTACCTTTCACCTTTGAAGAGTATATAATTATGAGGCACTGGATTAGAGCTGTACTTTGTGCTTTGGACAGGAGGCCATGGGCTCGAGGGAGGGGTGAACATTAGGGTTGACAACCCCAAGGAACAGTTTTAAGTTAAATATATTTTTTCCAATTTTGAACCCAAATTTTCAAGATAGTCATTTTATGACTCCCCTTATAATCATGACATGTAGCATTTATAGTGTATTGGTTGAAATGTCATTTTGCAACAGAAATGGGAAAACACATCTCATCCAGGATTTAAAAAATGACACCTGTCACGTTTATGAGATGGTATGGAAAAGTGGTATGTTGAAAGTTTGGAGTCAAAATATTAAAAATTAATGAAGTTAGGAGTGAACGCTGAAATACTGCCATGTTCAGTCATATCTGGGCATGTTACCATATTTGTACACCAGATTTTTAGCATAGCCTTCTTATTACCCCACCTCATGCACCAGGTAGGTGAAAATTTTCAAATCCCCACCCAAACGTCATTGAGCACCACCAAAACATCATTCCACGCCACAGGTGAGAAAATACATTTTGGCCAGAATTTGAAAAATTACAAAGGTCATGCACATAAGGTGATGTGAAAAAATGGCTATGTTGAAAACTTGGGGTGAAAATATTAAAAATTACTGAACTTATGAGCTAGCATAGAAAATTTTCAATGTACGCTCATAAGTTTGTCATTGTTACATATTTTGACTCCTAATTTTCAACATAGCATTCTTATGATGCCACTTCCTCAACAATGGTGGTGAGAATGTTCAAATCCTGCCAGAAAGCTGATTTCACTAAGCGACAGCAAAATCACCTTTTGGGTCTGATTTGCACAATTCCACCACCTGTATACAACTGACTAATGGGGAGAACACCGCAGGTAAGGGTGGATGGACATCTGTCATCTATGGGGGAGGTGGGCAATGGTGCTCCTCAGGGATCAATCCTTGGACCTACTGTGCTTTGTTCAATGTTTTTATCAGCAATATCAATACAAATGTTAATCGTCTAGCAAAATTTGTAGGTGATTTGGGGGGAGGTCGACACAATAGCTAAACATCTGTCCTTAGCTAAAGATCTGGAGAACATTGAACTGCGGACCAAGGAAAATAAAATAAACCTCAGCCTAGACAAATGTGTAGTTCTACACATGGGGGAACATAATCCTCAACTTAATTATGTCATACAGAAGAAAACACTCAAAGCAGTGACCAAAGAGCACAATCTAGGGATAATTATAAATAATTCATTCTCATCAGCTGGGCACTGCAAAACATGATCCTAAACTATATTAAACACTCCTTTATCAACAAAAGCAAACACTGTATTATACTTTAGTACAGAACATACATTAGGCCCTATTTAGACTTTTGTTTTCCCTTCTGGAACTCATATCTGAAACAAGATATCCATCTCATAGAGCAGGTCCAGCATACAGCTACAAAATTAATTCCAAAACTAAGGCACCTATCCTACAAGAAGAGACTGTCCAAAACCAGACTGATCAGTCTCAAGGAAAGGAGAAGCAGGGGGGACCTATTACAGCTATACAAAATCCCTACAGAATCCAGTCCCTACAACACAATGCAGACTCCAGTTCACATAGCGCTGTGTGAACCTGAGAAGTCACAACAGGCAGCTGGCCATTCCAAAAGCCAGTACTAGCAAGGGAGACAACTTCTTCTCATCAGAGCTGCAAAATTATGGAACCTACTTCTGCAGAATGTAGTTGATGCTGAGAACTTAATTGTTTTCAAAGATAAATTAGACAAATACTTGAACTGGGACATGGGTCATGACTAATTTGCCCACAAAGTTGTGGGAGACAATCCCGATGGGCTCCGGCCTTCTTATGACCAATTAACCTAGTAATCTAGTAGCCTAGTGGTCATGAGGAGTCATCCCAAAAAATGATGTTGGAAAATATGCAAAAATGACAAAGTTATGCATCAAAGTTCAACCCTCCATTAAAATACATTGAACTGCACTTACCTTAGTTTCTCATATTGTAGTGGCCAGTTCCAGCAGAAAGACATGTCTTCGATCGGAGAGAGGATCTTCCTGTGGGACATGTTCAGGTGAGTGAGGGTGTGTAGGGGGTGTGGAGTGGGTGTGAAGTGAGGAGTGCTGAGTGGGAGGTCATGGTGGCAGAGTCAGATTGGCAAGGGACCATTTTATTTTTTACAGGTTTAAAAACAAATAAAAACATCGAGGGGCGGATTTCTTTATTACAGTTAAGATTCCGACACAGGGAATTGGGCACCCCAGTGTCAGGCTACACTTTGGAGAACAGGGGTGGATGACCTGTGGGGGGGGCTGTAGAGAAGTAGCATGGGGGCTGGGCACCCTGATCAATTTACTTATTACAAAAATACACATTTGGAATGGCGGACAGGTGACCCGGAAGGGGAGAGGGGAGAAAGAAGTGGTACCAGGAGTGGGCACTCCAGTCCACTTAATAACTACATAGATAGATTAGATAGACAGACAGAGACACAGACAGATAAAGAGACAGACAGACAGACAGACAGAACAGGGGATCAGCAGCTCACTGCCCTCACTGCAGCCAACATCATGACTTCCAGCTGCGACTACAGAACTCAAGAATGTCCCACTGTTCTCATACAGAGAACGTGTGTGAACAGCTCCTCTTCCTAAGCTGGGCATCTTGGATTTTGGGATGCCCAGAAAAAGTATTTCTGGAAAGTTAAAAAAAACAGCAGATTTCAGCAGGTTCAGGTATTTGCATTTTTTTAAAAAAAGATCATTTTAATGCATTTTTAGGAAAACTCTGTTTTTTTTTTTTCTGTTTTGTTGTCATCACCTACAGCCCGGATGGTTTGGAGTTTTGGTCTGAAATTTTCAGGGTGCTGACAAAGTGGTCATAACACAATGACCAAATGAGACTATTTTTTTCCTTGTAAAGATTTATTCAATATTTTGTGTCTTTTTTTAGCAAATAAAATACAGATTTCAGGAATTTATTTATGTATACCGTACTAGCAGGGACCCATTTCATAATCACAATAAGGTACTCCAGGGGGTGCGTTATGGTGAGCTAACAACCCTTCTCGGTTGGTGGAAGCACTCGGCTTTCCCTTGGACTTCAGCCTACCTGAGACAGTTCGCTATCCCACCACAATGCACCCCCTGTCATGCCTTATTGCTTAAACAGCCTACTCAACCTTAACTATAGTGGTGCTGCTGCGCCACTATAATATATATACAGCCCAGACAGTTTGGAATTTTGGCCTGAAATTTTCAGGGTAGAAAGGGCTTGAACCAGAATGGTGCCTTTCGTTGGTTTGGCAAAAAAAATAGTATTAATCCATTCCCAGGTTATAAGGATTTGAAATTTTGGTTCTGAACATGCTCAGTAGGGTTTCAAAATCTATCCAAAAGACCCTAATGAGCAATCCTTAGAACCAAGATTTAAAATCCTTATAACTTGGGAATTAATTAATATTTTTTCACCAAACTAACGAAAGGCACAACTCTGGGGCAAGCCCTTTCTGCATTGAACATTTCAGACCAAAACTCCAAATCATCTGGACATTAGGCAGTGACAAAAAACAGCAAACCCCCACCTGATTTTTCCTAAAAGTGCACTATATGGATCTTGTAATTCATTCATCTAGCCAGAATGAAACTTCACAAGTGAAGAGACTTTGTCCCCCAGATATTTCATGCAAATCCATTGCAGGGGGGGAGCTATTAAACTGCAAAATTAGGAGTTTAACATTAAACAGCCTACTCAACGCTAACTATAGTGGCACTACTGTGCAAATATATAATACCCACGTCAGTGCTAGGACAACACGGAAAATTTGCAAGCCAGGGGCTGCCCACGATAATGCCATCCACCAGCATCTACATAAACGTGAATGGCCCCTTGACTCTTCAGATCTTTTCCCATTGATCAGACTCATCAGACCCACCATTGGAAATGCCACTGTAAAAAGCTGCCATTTTCTTTATTTTTCTTACATAAAAATAATAATCACTTTAATAGAGATTTTTGGTGACCTGTATGCCGCTGAAAGAACTGCCAATGCTTTTCCTTTTTTGGTATTGTGACTGTGGAGGAAACATCTACAAGGACGACGTGCTTGAAGCCTGTGTCTGCTGCCTAGGCCTCTGTCACAACATAAAAGCCTGTGAGATTTGCCGAGGCTTCAACTCCATTACCAAGTGATGCAGGAAGGGGGCACTGGAGAAAGTACTCCTAAAAAAGACCTTAGCAGCAATGGAACCTACAGTTCAAGTCTGTGTCACCTACCTACGTGACCAAATCACAGTCATCTAAGTCCCGGGACATATCTTTGTTGGGGAGCCATAAACACCAGGACAAGGACAAGGCTTCCCCAGTGAGGTTCAGGTTGAAGCTGTGAACTGCAGGTACATCCCAAAGTACAACGTCATCTCAACACCATCTGCTCTAGCAACAGCACCCCCCCCCGATCCTTGATCAAACACCAAGGTCATAGCTTGGTGTAGGTGCTACTGGGCCTATTGCAGCTGGTAAATCACCATCGTTGCCAGAGATCCAACCTCCACCATTGAGTACTGCAGTCACAACCAGTACTCAAAGTGGTGTCAATGCACAGGCAGTGCACCTGTCATTCTCTGATATGATACAGTGCCAACTGCCAGGCTGCTAGCCATGGGTGAAGCTACCTGTGTAACTGACTATAAGCACTCATTAAAATAGATTTAAACTGAGCCATACAGACTATAGTGTATGTTTTTCCTCAGCTACGAGTGCAGAATTTCTTCCTGATTTTGCTACTTCCACTTACAGTGGGCCCGTTGATGGGGCCTACTAGTATAACTACCCTATTGTACCACACTCTAATATATTGGGGAATGGACTTCCTTAGTTGCCGCCGCCATCGCCAACATGCTCCTCCATTCCCGTTGAGAGGTACAACAGTGAATTTGAGTATAATCCTGACCTCATAATGGAGATGGAGGAGGAAGACTATGCTGAGGACAGCCAGTGTGTACATGGCACCAGCTCCACAGTCTCCACCTGCAGTGAGGACTGTGTAGTAAATACACTCAGGTCACCTCCAGAGGAGCCCTCCTTTTTTGGCATGATGCATCAAATGTAAGATGCCATGTGTTTAACCCAGGAGGAGCAGAATTCCACTAGAAAAGAACCTGCTGGAGCTTCTGGAAATGCCAGAATCTTCTGCTATTGTTCCACCCATTTATCCAGCTTTGGAGGATGCTATCTGTGCAGCCTAGTACAGGCTGTTCCCAGAAATGCTGACAAAATGCACTCTGCTCCTTCTAGTAAGCCTTTCTATGCTAATCAGCCTGAGACTGATTCAGTGGTTATCACGGTTGCCCATGATAGATTCAGGGCACCTAGACACCTGAGTCCCCTCCCTCCTGATAAGGAATCCAGAAGGTTGGATATACTGGGCAAACATATGTATGCCTCTGCATCTCTGGACCTGCATATTGCCAATTACAAGGCCCACATGATAAAATATCAGAATACCCTATGAAGGAAGGCTAAAGCTGCTGCACAGACCTTACTAAAAACCCTTACTTCTGGTGCTGATCTGCACAGCATATGATATAGCGGATGCTTCTGCCAGGGCTGCAGCCTCTGGCGTCTGTCTAAGGCACTACTCCTGGCTTAGGATAGCAGGCTTTGCTACTGATGTGCAGCAAGCAGTTTTTAATGCCCCATTATTTTTTTATTTAGTATATTTGTATCCTCCTTTATCCAGCCACCCCCTGTCAGTCTTGTTACTTATGCTCAGCCCCAGCAACCATCCCAGAACTTACCTTGACTCCCGAGCACCCTGGTTTGCCCCCCAGGGTGGTGCTGTTGAATGGGGGTGAGGATTCCCCTGATGGAGACTAGGTGGTACAATGGGATTGAGAGATCAGTCGGCAGTGTGGGGTCTGTGATGTGGGGGCAGATATGATTGTGTGGTGGCTGGATCACCATTTTCTCATTTTCTCCCTGGGGAGGTCTGCCATGCAATGACATAGGTGGTGTATACGTAATATGTCTTGCATGCCTCCCATCTGCAGTCAGCCTCGGCTGTCATACCTCTGGCTCCTGCAAGGGGTCAGTACCATGCTGGTGACATCCCCACCCTCTCCCCGGAGTAGGAGAGTAGTCCATGGGATGCTTGATCCTCTTCCCCCTGGCCAGCCCTCCAAGTCTCAAGATTGCTTCCAATCTCGGGTTATTGGCATTGCAAGCGCTAGTGCTACCACTGCGCGGGTGGGCCAGCCCCTTAATGTTCCATTTAGGGGATAGAAATTGGCCATAATGCTGAAGAGGTTCTGAAAAATCTTCAGTCATCTGGCAAGACTTTGAGGTCAGTCAAATCCCTGTACCTCTCCCCGGGCTCAGCATTACTCCTCATACACCCTCCAACCACCATTACCTCCAGGCTCCAAAGGTGGCTGCATGTGGTCACCTCTCCTTCCATTTGGATCTGTGGAGGGCAGTAACTACAGATGAATCGGTACTGGAGATCATAGAGAAGATTCATGCTCTGGACCTTCTGGATATCCCTCCAGACCGTCCACCAGTTACATCAACATATCCATCAGAGCACATGTCCTTGTTGCAGAAGGAAGTACAGACCCTGCTTCAAAAACGAGCCATAGAATCTGCACCTCCCAGACAGATGCAAAAAGGATTTTATTCCAGATACTTCCTAGTCCCCAAGCAGGCAGGAGATCTGCAGCCTATTCTAGACCTCAGGGACCTCAACTTCTTCATCTTCGGTGTACTTAATTTTAAACGCCCTAAAATTCCGCCTTGTTTCCTTTCTTCTCGTAATTTCAAGAAAGTTGATTTAAATGCACTTTCGTTAAAATTGTCTCAAATTGATTGGTCTTTTATTGCTAGTATTCTGGACACCAATGGCACATTGGATTTCTTTTGTAAGGAACTATTACCCATTCAAAATTATTTTTTCCACTGCGGAAGCTATTCGTTAAGGGGAGGTTTAACAGATGGTTTTCGCCAGAAATTAAGGACTGGATTAAAGCTAGGAATCTGGCATGGGTTAATTTTAAACTATTTCCTTCTACTTTTTACATGGATAGATATAGATATATTTGTCAGAAAAGTTAGCCAACTGGTAAGGAATGCAAAAAATATGTTTTGCAAAAAACAACTTGATGAGAATTTGACCAAATCAAAATATTTTTGGAATTCTATTAATGCCTTAACATCACCTAAGAGAAAACCTACCATCCAGAAGTTGGTGACTCCGGATGGAATAGTTTCTGGCTCTACCAAAATATCTAATCTCCTGCGTAAAAAGTTCTCTGACTACTCAAGTTATAGATCTAGCAATCAGACACTGGGTTATGCGTTAATTCTGAGTTCAGCCACAGATGGAAGGCCTCCTTTTTACTTTCGCAGAATAAGTCTAAAGGAAGTCTTAAATTGCTTATTACTATTCCTAATAGATACAGTGACTGTGGTGATGGTTTGGATGGGCGATTTCTTAGAATAATTGCCCCTTTCATAGCTAGCCCTCTGTGTCCCATCTTTAACTTGTGTTTGGTAAATGGTTCCTTCCCCTCCATGTGGAAATGTGCCAGAATGGTGCCAATTCCAAAAAAAATCTAGAGCTGAATGTCTGGACGACTTCAGGTCTATCTCTATTTTAAATCCTTTAAGCAAAATATTAGAAAACATTGTCTTGGTTCAAATTACTTATTATCTTGAGAAGTACAGTGTTCTGTGCCCAGAACAACACGGTTTCTGGAGAAACCATTGGTCGGAAACAGCCTTAGTCAGGTTCACGGACACCACCCTAAGTGTTTTTTGGGTTCTTTTTTTTTCATTTCTGTTTATCACCTACCAGACTGGGGCATCTCTCAGGCATCCCTCGCACAGCCTGCAGCTCCTGACCGGCCACCTGAACCGCTTCTCCATGACAACTACATTGGTATCAGGACCCCAGCTCTCCGACCCTCCTTAGAGGGACCAAGGGTCCTCAGGGGGAGAGTCGGGGATTGCGGCCAGCATTGGGCGTGTGGGCATTGGCTCCCTGAGGTTGCCGTCACCTCACCCAGCTGATAGGGGTTTTCTCAGGTTTTCTCCCAACCCTCCCTGGAGCTCGGACGTGCAATGATGTCCCTGATGTCTGCTGCAGCTCCATCCCTTGCACTGTTCCCTCTACTCAAGGCCTAAGCAACACAGTACCTCTGGCTTCCACCAGGGACTGCTGCTATGCCGAGCAGTCCCCGGATCCCTTCCCAGAGAGAGGAAAGCCGTCCTCTGGATGCTCAATCCTCTCTCTCCCCTGCCGACCCCCAATGGCCCGGGCTCGTTCCTGAACCCAGGTCACTGGCGTGGCACGAGGTGTGGCATCCAGTGCCTCAACCCTCAGTGCCACCAGGCCGGCCTGCCCTCAGTAGTTTTGACAGTGGTCTTATGCTGGAGGTGGTCTTTGTGGACTTGACCAAGGCATTTGATCTTATTGATCACTCCTAGTTAAATCTTAAACTGTCCGAGCTTGGTTTCTCTGAGAATGTTGCCTTATGGTTTCAGGAATACTTGTTAAATAGGTCTCAGTTTGTTACTTTTGGTTCTTCCACTTCATCTACTTTTCCCATTGAATCAGGTGTTCCGCAGGGATCAATATTGGGTCCTTCATTGTTTTCCCTTTTTGTAAAACAATTACCTTCCCTTTCTAAATCTTGTAGGTGTTTACTTTATGCAGATGACTTGATTCTTTACTTTCAAGCTTCTAATATTTCCAGTTTGTCTTCGACACTACAATCTGAATTTATTGATATTTGTAACTGGTTTAAGGACAATCTTCTGGATAATCCCGGAGGCAGTATAGCGTAATGGTTTAAGGATCTGAGCTGTAGCTCTGGAGACCTGGGTTTAAATCCTATAGCTCCCATTTGCATACTGTGTGACCCTGAGCAAGTTACTTAACTTCCTTGTGCTCCCAGGTCACACCTGTAAACAAGCTTCAGCTTAGTGTGTCTCTCCTGGCTAAAAAAAAAAATCATTTGATTTTAAATCTTAAAAAGACCAAGTCTATGTTGTTTTGTTCCTCTAGCATTGTGAAGGAAAACAACTGTACATATTTATAATGATGAATGTTTACTTATTGAGCAAGTTTATGAATTTAAATATCTAGCAGTTCAGCTTGATTCCTGCCGAACTTTTCATACCTAGGTTAAGTCTGTTTGTAGAAATGTTAACCAAAAACTGGGTTTATAATATAAGTTGAAATAATGTTTTTGTCTTGAAACTACACGTGCCATAGCAATCGGGATTTTGTTACCTCATATTGATTATGCTGGAGGATTATATTATAAACTGTCAGTTAAAGAAACAAATGCATTTACTATTTTGTATAATAATATTTGCTGTTTTGTTTTGGATCTCCCCTTACGGACCCACCACTGTTCTTTGTATTCCCAGATAAGATGGTTATCTCCCATATCCCAGTTTAAGTATTTTTTGGGGTGTTTAAGTTTTAAATTGTTATACTCTAACACCTTATTTCCCTGGGTAGTTTGGTTACTGTTTGTGATACAACTTTAAATTTGAGGTCTTTTAAAGGGGCCCTTTTTCTTGTACCCCCTTTTAAAACTAAAGCTGGATCCCGTTCTTTTTCTCATATTGCCCCTCCTTTTTGGAATTTACTACCTGAAAATGTTAGGTCTGCTCATCCCTATCAAGTTTCAAGTTCAATTTAAAAGGTTTTTTACCGGAATGTGATGTTTGTACTTGTATGTAACAGTAATGTATTTGTAATGTATTATTGTTTTGTATTTATG
Organism: Neoceratodus forsteri; assembly: GCA_016271365.2. NCBI lineage: Eukaryota > Metazoa > Chordata > Ceratodontiformes > Ceratodontidae > Neoceratodus > Neoceratodus forsteri. Next base: position 755,501,677 of record CM057455.1, on the reverse strand, counting down.
TGCATTTTTATGCTCGGGTGGGACCTGAAAATGGACTTGCTCCAGTGCCCTTACCTGAGTAACAAAATAAAAATTAAATGAATACAAGAAGTTTTGGATGGTCTCTTTACAGTGTCTCCTTCTCCTGCTGCAAACAAGGGATTGGCTATGCTCCCTGGATATGAAGGATACCTATCTCCATATCAAAATCAGGAAATCTCACAGGAAGTATCTGAGGTTCCTGTTCCAGGAGAGCATTACCAGTTCAGAATGTTGCCCTTTGGCTTGTCTTTTGTGCCACGGATCTATACCAAGTGCTTGGTAGTAGTAGCAGCAGCAGCCCTTCACAGGGGAAGCCTAAATGGTTTCCCTTACCTGAATGACTGGCTATTAAAAGCCCACTCCAGGGACCAACTACTGCAGACCTTAGCTCAAACCAGACACATGTTCTATGCTCTGGGGGTGCCAATTAGCATGCCAAAGTCTGTACTGACACCCTATCAACTCCTGCAGTACTTAGGGGCGGTTTTGATGTGGCCCAAGGTTCTGCGTTTCTGCTGCTGGACAGAGCAGAACGTTTGATTGCACAAACACAGTTGCAACATGACATTCATTATGTCTCAGCATGGACATTTCTGCACCTTCTGGGCCTTATGGTGGCAGCCATTGTCACAGTGCCATTGGTTAGGTTGCACATGCAGCTCCCACAATGTCCTTTGAGAATCCAGTGGGACCAACTAACAGACTATCTAGAACAAATGGTTCTAGTAACATCTCCCTTGCACAAAGCACTCAAGTGGAGAATGGAAACCAGCAACCTGCTCCAGGGCATCCCATTCTTGATTCCTACCCTACATCAGATCCTCACTACAGATGCCTCAGGATCTGGATGGGGAGCCCACCTGGGGCCTCTTCAGACACAAGGCACGTGGAACCAGGTGGAACACATTTTCTATATAAATGTCCTAGAAATGAAAGCAGTCCTATATGGGATCCAAGCATTTCAGGACCACTTGTCCCCCGGTTCTCTGTTAATACAAATGGACAATGACATTGTGATGCATTACATCAGCAAACCAGGGGGGGACTCATTCCTACCTGCTGTGCAGGGAAATTGTAACAGTTTGGTACTGGGCTCTGGAACACAGTCTAGAACTATCAGCAAAACATCTTGGCAGACAAGCTAAGCAGGTCAAAGTCCGGGATGCATGAGTGGAAACTGCTGACCTCAGTGGTTGATGGCCTATTTGCAAGATGCGGTCATCCAGAGTTGGACCTTTTTGTGTCCCCACACAACTCAAAACTGCTGCATTTTTGCTTCCTCACTCCAGGGCCTGGAGTTTTCTGGCGAGATGCATCATCCCTCTCCTGGAAAGGGAAGGGAAGGTTCTATGTGCCTTCCCTTCCTTTCTGCTAATTCAGAGAGTACTCCTCAAGCTGAAGATGGAGGGGGCAAACTCTCATACTCATTTCTCCCCTATGGTCTCAGCACATATGGTGTCCTGTGCTGCAGCAGCTGGCAGTGGAACCCCCACAACCTCTGCCCCTATGCAAGGGTCTACTGTCGCAGGAACAGGGAATCCTAATCCATTTGGACCTGCATGCATGGCTCCTTAAGACATAACCTTAGCTCTCTTTGGGGTATCACAGAAAGTGGCAGATGTTCTGGAGACTGCCAGAAAACCATCCACCAGATACACTTACTCTATGAAATGGAGGCGGTTTGATTTTTGGGCTGTTTAATGTAAACTGGATCCATTTACCTGCCTTGTCAATCAGATTCTAGAATACTTGCTGTCCTTATCAGATTCAGGCCTGCAGTATTCCTCAGTCAGAATGCATTGGCTATTATATCAGCCTTCCATGTGCTTGTGGATGGCCATACGGTTACTATACACAACATACAAAGGACTACAGAAAGTCTTCACTGCTTTTCGTTTCATTTGTCCAAACAGTGCTTGTCCAAATGGCTAGCACACTGTATTACATTCTGTTACAAGAAGTATGGTAAGGAACTTTCTGGTGTGATTCATGGTCATTCTATTTTGGGCATGGCTACTTCTGTAGCTTGTTTTCACAATGTTTCTGCTGCAGAAATGTGTGCAGCTGCCACATGGAGTGCTGTCCACACCTTCACTAAGCATTACAGTCTATACTTTGTCTCTCGCGGACAAGCTGCGTTTGGCCTAGCTGTGCTACAAGGCCTATTATCATAAGCCTATAGGCTCCAGCCACCCAGACTGTTACCTTTTGGTACTGCTTGGGACTCATTCCAAAGGTGTGGCCTGATGAAAGAGATATCCTCAAAGAAGATAGAACAGTTATGTAAGGGTACCGGGTCAATACCATGCATGTAAGACAGTGTGGCATTAACTGCGCTGTGTAAAGCATGACTGAATTTACAGCGACAGGGGTATAACAGCGGTAGGGAATTACCACTGCCCCTTTTTGCTGTACACTGTTGAAATGGCAGGATCAAGTTGCCATGTGCTGGGTGCCTGGTTGAGCTGCTCCAGTGGTGGAATAGCCAAGGCAATAGCACACAACAGAATCTAGAGACCTGGGACCATGGTTCGGTTCCTCCCAGGTCTGCCCATGCTACTACTTTTGTGGTTTATTTTTAAAAGTTCCCCTCCTAAGTTTCCCCATCCCTAAGTCCCCAGAGATTGTTATATAAATTCTGGGGGGGGGACGAAGCCCCCCCACAAAAAACAAAGAATCCTATTGTTTTGAAGGGTGTGCTCTGTTTATGTTGTGTTGGTGTTTTACCCGATGTTATTGCAGTGCACAACCATTTGCTTGCAGCATTCATTGGCACCCAGTTTTTGGTTTAGGCAACATGACCCTGTGTCTTATGTAAGAAATTACTGTAACAGCAGATATTCAAGATAATCTCTTTCATCAGGCCATACCATCCCCGTCCTCCTTCTCCCTTCAGGGTTGTGACAAAGGAGTTTTGTCTTGCTGATTCCACTACTGTCTTTTGGAGGTGTTGCTGGTGGGGGACTTCAGTCTACCAGATGTAGATTGGAGCCTGCCCTGTGGTAGCTTCAGCTAGGAGCAGGGACATCCTGAACTCCCTGCAGGGGGCTTTTCTCAGACAACTAGTCGGTGAACTGTCACAGCGTGTGGGAATAAACTTCAGACAAGGCAAATTTACAGGTTTAAAACACAACGTGGTATGATATTTATTTTTCAAAAGTTAGAAAAATAATAAATGAAAACAAAAAAAATTGCAAAGAAAATCACTACTTAACATTAGTAGTTTCTCACATAATACAGTCCTGGATCTGAAAGCTCTTAAGACCCTTCTCATCTGCATTCACAGTGGGCAGTATTTAAAATGGGGATTATAAGAACAACAGAATTATGCATTAAGCAGGTTAGCAAGAGGAAAAGGAAGAGGAGACCATTATGGTTTTCCAAAGAGGTAGCAAAGAAAGTGAAAGCCAAAAAGATAGCATTCAGGCAATACAAAAAGACACAGGCAGAAGGGGATAGGGAGAAGTACCAGGAGAAACAAAGAGAGGCAGGGAAGTCAGTAAGGGAAGCCAAAGCTCAGACAGAAGAACACATTGCAAAATCAGTGGTTAAAAGGGACAAAACCTTTTACAGGTACATAAGTGAAAAAAGAAAGACAAAGGGAGGGATAGTGAGACTGAAGGGGGAGGATGGGAGTCGCGTGGAGGATGACAACAGTAAAGCTGACATATTGAACAGGTATTTCTGCTCAGTCTTTACTGAGGAAGAGGGGGGTAATGGGTCTGAAGGGAGTACAAGGGGTGAGAATGGTGCAGAAATGGACACAAGTCCCTTTACGAGAAAGAGTCCTGAAGGAACTGGAAGTAATAAGAGTTGACAAAGCAATGGGGCCAGATGGGGTGCACCCAGGGTCCTTAAAGAACTAAGAGAGGTGGTGGCTGAACCTCTGGCTATCCTGTTTAGCCAATCACTGGAAACAGGAGGTACCCAAAGACTGGAGGACAGCAGATGTAGTCCCTTATACAAAAGCGGGAACAAAGAGGAAGCAGGGAACTACAGACCAGTCAGCCTCACCCGGTAGTGGGAAAGATCATGGAAGCACTTCTGAAGGAGAGATTGGTGGAACATCTGGTTGTCAATGGACTACAGGACCCAAGGCAGCATGGTTTCACCAGGGGGAGGTCATGTCAGACCAATCTCATTGAATTTTTTGACTGGGTGACTAGGGAGGTGGATCAGGGAGGGCAGTGGACATGGCCTATCTGGACTTCAGCAAGGCCTTTGACACTGTGCCACATAGAAGACTATTACACAAACTGGGGAATATGGGTGTGGGCAGGACAGTAGTGTGGTGGGTAGGTAACTGGCTGGGTGGCAGGACACAGAGGGTGGTGGTAAATGACTGTCACTCCACAGAGGGAAGAGTGACCAGTGGGTACCACAGGGATCAGTGCTGGGACGGTCCTATTCAACATCTTCATCAGTGACATTACGCGGGATCTAGAAGGCAGAATTTCACTGTTCGCTGATGACACAAAGCTCTGTAACAGAGTAGACACACCAGAGGGTGTAGACAGAATGAGAAGGGACCTGCAGAAACTTGAAGAATGGTCAAGGGTTTGGCAGTTGAAATTCAATGCCAAGAAGTGCAAGATAATGCATATGGGGCACAAAACCTGGCACAATATATGAGTTGGGGGTGAGGATATAGCATGCACCAAGCAGGAAAGGGATCTTGGGGTTGTCATCTCTGATGACCTCAAGGTAGAAACAGTGTGACAAGGCATCAGGTAAAGCAAATAGGATGCTGGGATGTATAGGCAGGGCATCACCAGCAGGAAAAGGGAGGTCATAATTCCACTATACAAGACACTAGTGAGGCCCCACCTGGAGTACAGTGTATAGTTCTGGAGACCATACCTACGTAAGGACATAGACAGGGTAGAGAAGGTTCAGAGGAGGCAACAAAGATGGTGCATGGATTGCATCACAAGTCCTATGAAGACAGGTTGAAGGAACTGAACATGTACTCCTGGAAGAGAGGAGGAGAGGGGATATGATAGAGACATACAAGTATCTTACAGGGAGAAACAGAGTGCAGGAAAACACTATTTTTAAGTGAAAAAGATGTTCCAGGACTAGAGGGCATGGGATGAAGTTGGAGGAGGACGATTCAGAGGAAACATGAGAAAGAATTTCTTCACAGAACGGGTGGTGGACAAGTGGAACACCCTGCCAGAGGAAGTGGTGGGAGCTGAAACAATCACGGGATTTAAGAATGCATGGGATAGACATAAAGGAATTCTAGAGGTCAGGGGTAAGGGGAAACAGACTTCTAGGAAAACAAACTGAACTTACAAGCTCAAATGGGCAAACTGGGTGGGCCATAGGCCCTTATCTGCCGACACTGTCTATGTATCTATGTATCTATGTATTCAACAGCTTGTCTACAGTAGCACCTCTCTCCTTTACTCTCAAGATGGAACTCAACTGGACTGACCTGAAGTGAACTCAGTGAAGAGGTTTTATATCTTTTGGTGGGGTCACCTGACTGAGCCCTTTCTATTTATATGTCCGGACATGTTGTTTCAAAACCAAGGGGAGTTTGTTTCAGGGGACTTCCTAGTTCAGTTAAAGGTACAGAGTATATAACCACAGATATTGACTCTCTATATCTCTGATCCACAGAGACTAAGCATTTTTTTTTGATGTGTGATTTCTTCCGAGCTCCCAGCTTCTGCCATCAGTTGTCCCCCAGCGTGCCCTCCCCCGAAGGTTAGACCCCCTCCCTTGTGCACCCCATGACTTAACCTTCGTGGCAGGGTGGTGGGGAGTGACTCAACCCACCCCAAACAGATCCATGCCAGGGAGGTGCCTTCTCGGAGGTGGCACACTGCGGGGACCACGTCATCCAGCTGGAGCTTTTTTCTGCTTTTCTTCCCTTGGAGAGGAGGCAGGCGAATGACGCCTATGTGAAAGCACGTGACGCCACGCACATGCTCCTCACTAAGCGCCTGCCTGTCTCTCCCTTCAGCTGTAAGGCCGTGCACTGCCTCCCAGCAGCTGCTAGCTAGTGGAGCACCAACAGCTGGTGTCCCCCCACCCCGGAGAAGGAGAGCAGTCCAATGGACGCTCAATCCTTCTCCTCCCTGCCAACCCCTGATGATCAGTACTGGTTCCCGAACACGGGTCACTGGCGTGGCTTGAGGTAAGGCATCCAGCGCCTCAGCCCTCAGTGCCACCGGGCCAACTTTGTGACTAAGCATTTTTATAAAGCATACCACATTATTTTGTTCAACATCATACACAGAACTTTATACAGTAACAGGTTTATAGTGTGACTTTATGAATGTAACCCCTAGGTGGCAGTATCCCAAGGGCTACTACCCCTGCCTGCTTTGCTTGTAGCAGGTTAAGGGGCCTAGGTTCTGTAACAGGTGCCTCCACCAGGAGGTCAGGGTTGGTAGTGATTGGTAGTGGTCAAGCTAATCAAGGCACAGCCCTCTGGGACACCATAACCCCCCTCTTTCCCTACTAGTGGCCTAAACACTGCACAATAATTACATTCTCAATACCCCTGATACACCGCACAAGTACCCACACTGTTTGCACTTACCACCAGGGCTTTCCTCTGGCTCGGCCCTGGGGACCCCCCGTAAAACAAGGTTATACACAGCAAATAACAGCAGTACAGTACTCTTGCACAAACTGGAATTACAGTCAGGGTAAATGCAAAAAAGAGTTAGATCTGATTTATTTAAGGAACTTGAACAAGGGAGGGCGTAATCAGGTTAATTTGCTTAAAGGCTGTATCAATCAAACAGTTATGCATGCACTTCAGGCTCCATAAACAGTCACACACCCTGGATACCCAGATGGAGAATGGTGGGCTAACCAGGAACGTTGCAGCTGGTTGTGGCCCTGTGATGGAATTAAAAACAACAACATGCACAACACACACTATTTGTAATCCGGAACCAGAGGGCTCAGTTCGTGAAAAGAAAACAACAAGACAATTACATGACACATTTTTAGATTAGGCTGTTGTTGCAGGGATCTACCCTGATGATTACTCACGATGCCCAAGACTGGACACAGGCTGGATGACAATCGAGACAGCAGGGGTTAATCTGGAGTGCCAGGAGAAGCAGGGCCCACACGAATCGTCGAGGTGTCATTCCTGTTCAAGCATGGAGCAGGCAGCTGATCCCCAGGCAGGTCTCTCATCGGTGGTTTTCTCTGTGCAGTGGGTAGTCTGGCAGGGCCAGCGTGGCATGGCCCAGGCCGAATGGAGAGGAACGCGGGTTCAGTCCAATTAAGCTGGATAAAGCTTCCAGCAAGCAGAACATAGTTCATACAGTGGGGAACCAAATCACGACCCACTTTCAATACACAGCACATTTACAGGTAAGGAAATTCTACTGTACCAGGCAAACCATTCTCCGGTCACGATCGCAAAGTCTCTGCACAAACCGGGGATTCAAAAGCAGCTGGAAATCCTGACAGGCCAATCGCATTCAGCAAAATCTTTGGTCTTCTTCAGGTATGAACCTGGTAAAAAAATCAGTGGCTTACTTCGTTCTCACAAACTTGGATTTAGCCCGAAATAATTCTCTTCTTTCCCTCTCAGGGGCAGCAGGCAGACATGCAGGCCAAACCTCAGCCCTTTCACAGTTCTCCCATGCAGAACAACTCCCAAATCACTTGAGCTATTCTCATTTCACTTCCCGGCTCAGAACTGACTGAAACAGCAGGCAGCTTGGGGATTTCCCTAAGATCCTAAAGATTCAGTAGGTTGATCTGTCTGTCAGTCACAAGAAAGGCTCCCCCCTTCAGGTGCAAAAAGGAGCCCAAAGGCCAAAACTACAATTCCTACAGATTTTGACTCCAGACAGCTCCTGTAGTCCGGCTCCATTTTAGGTCCCACCAGACTGATTGGTAGAATTCAGCAGTTCCGGGCCAAAATGGTGGGGATAAACAAAACAGTCCTTGCTGCAAAGAAGGCAGGTTAGACAAACTACATTATTACTACTACTCTAATGAATGATCAGCAAACAGTTATATCTATTAACTGGGCTCCCTCTGTGCAATTAGCAATGGCAGAAACAGAGCAATTACCTGGCAGCCCGGGTGGTACTCGAGCATGACAACACTCAGCCCCCTCCCAAATTCATTATTACTGCAATCTAGGCAGCTCTTAAAGTGACAGTACATAGAGTCTACACAGGCACTCTTTGGCAATAATGATTAACTGTTAAATGCAGGACACCAGCCTGGCAGTGAGCATTTAGGCAAGCTAATCATGAAATTATTATTGTTTTATATGGCTTCTGAATCCTTTTTATATAAAAAGGCTTTATTAACTGTATTTATTCCTATTTAAATAGCCTTCATGCTTTTTGTGCCCAAAATGCACTTATGCACTTTACACAACACCTTTGGCATCATTCCAGGGACTGAATGGATGGAAATGGAAAAAGAATGAAAACAGAGAACTAGTAGGAGTTTAGTAGGGATAGCAAAGAGGTACGCTTGGTGGCTGACCTAGGGTAGGCGGGAAAAAGAAGAAAAGCAAAGAGAAACACGTTAACTGTTGCATAACAGAAGTTTTGGTAGCTAGGAAAAAAAGGAGATAGAAAAGTGGTCCATCAGTCACAGCCGAGGGTGTAGGCTAACTCCGCTGCATGAATCCACTGGTGATGGAGCGGTACTGGATCTGGTGCTCACTAACAGGGACCGTGTTGTGGATGTGAAGGCGGGAAGCCATCTGGGGACCAGTGATCATCGTACAGTGTGGTTCAACATAAAGAACAGCTGTGGAATCCAACCACACAATGGCGAAGGTCCTAGACTTCAGAAGGGCTGATTTTACTAAGTTGGGTGAATACTTCAGGAATGATCTTGCAGGAGGGGAGGACCTGGAGGGGGTGGAGGAAAAGTGGGTCAAAATAAGAGGGCATAGTGAAGGCAATGAACCTATGCATCAAGCAAGTAAGCAAAAGTAAAAGAAAGAGGAGACCACTATGGTTCTCAAAAGAGGTAGCAGAAAAGGTAAAGGCTAAAAAGGTAGCATTCAGAAGATCTAAGGAGACCCAGAGAGAGGAGAATAGTAAAGTGTATCTGGGAAAACAGAGGGAGGCAGGCAAAGCAGTAAGGAGTGCAAATGCGCAGACTGAGGAAAGAATAGATCAGGAAGTATCAAAAGGGGACAAGACATTTTTTAGGTACGTTAGTGAGAAAAGGAAGACAAAGGGAGGGATTGTACAGTTAAAGAAGGAGGGGTTGATTGTACAGAGAGGGATCAAGAAAAAGCAAACATCTTGAACAAATACTTCTGCTCAGTTTGAAGAGTAGAAGGAGAGAGGGAGGGACCTCAAAAAAGCACCAGGAGCATTGATAGGAGGGAAGTGGACACCAGTTCTTTTTCTGAGGAGAAGGTCCAGAAAGCACATGCTAATCTGAAGGTGGAAAAAGCTATGGGACCAGACGGGGTACACCCAAGGGTGTTGAGAGAGCTCGGGGAGGTACTGCGTGCACTTCGGACCGACCTGTTTAACAGATCACTGGATACTGGTGTGGTCCCAGGGGACTGGAGAAGGGCAGAGGTAGTCCCACTTCACACAGGTGGTCGCAGGGAGAAGGTGGGAAAATATTGGCCTGTCAGCCTGACATCGATGGTGGGTACATAAATGGAAACACTGCTAAAGGAAAGGATTGTGGAATATCTGGTATCCAACAGATTACAGGATCCAAGGCAGCGTGGTTTCACAGGGCGAAGGTCATGCCAAACAAATCTGATAGATTTCTTTGACTGGGTGACCAAAGAGTTGGATCACAGAGGGGCAGTGGACATGGCTTACCTGGACTTTTGCAAGGCTTTCGATACCATTCCTCACAGGAGACTGTTAAATAAGTTGGGGAACTTGGGTTTGGGTTTTAAGGTGGTAACCTGGGTAAAAAAAACTGGTTAGGGGACAGGACACAGAGTGTAGGCGTAAACAGAGTTCACTTATGGAAAGGGAGGGTGACCAGCGGAGTACCTCAGGGATCAGTGCTGGGACCAGTCCTCTTCAATGTCTTTGTGAGTGACATAGCAGAGGAACTAGAGGGAAAGGTCTGCCTTTTTGCAGATGACACCAAGCTCTACAGCAGAGTGGGAGAGTGGTGGAAAGGATGGTTACGGATCTGAAAAGACTGGAGGAGTGGTCAGGGGTATGGTAGCTAGGTTTTAATGGAAAAAAAGTGCAACATAATGCGCTTGAAAGTCAGGAGTAGAGTACAAAATGAGTGGATTGATACTGACAAAGACCAAGCAGAAAAGAGACCTGGGGGTGATCATATCAGATGGCATAAAAGGTGGCTCGGCAGTGTGACAAGGCAGTCAGGAAAGCTAGTAAGATGCTGGAGTGCACTGGTAGCAGTATCACCAGCAGAAAAAGGGAGGAGGTGCTGCCCCTATATAGATCATTGGTAAGACCCAACTTTGAGTACTGTGTCCAGTTCTAGAGACCACATCTCAAGAAGGACATACAGAGTGGTCCAGAGGAGGGCTACCAAAATGGTGCAGGGTCTACATCAAAAGCCCTATGAGAAGAGGCTAAAGGATCTAAATATGTACACTCTGGAGAAGACAAGGGAGAGAGGGGATATGATAGAGACCTTTCAATACTTCATGGGAATAAATAAGGAAAAGGAGGAAAGTATTTTTCAGAGAAAAGGGTGCTCTAGGACAATAGGGCATGCTATGAAGCTTGTGGGGGTAAATTCAGGAGGGATGTGAGAAAGTACTTCTTCACAGAAAGGGTGGTGGACACCAGGAGCAGCTTTCCAGCAGAGGTAGTGGGGATAAAAACAGTGGGTAGGTTCGAAAATGCCTGGGACAAGCACAGGGGAATTGAAGGGGTTAAGGAGAGGAAGGGATTGCACCTTAGATCAAGGTAGGGTCTGCAGCAAAAAACGAAGTTTTAAAAAAAATTGTGAGACTGGTGTCCAGCAGCACTTACCTACCATCACATTTCAAGTTTCTATCCTTCCAAGAAGGGTCGGGCAGCCCTTGGTGGGAGGTTTAAGTGCTGCTTGGGAGAGCATTTAAACTTGCCAGGTGGAAGCAGTAAAGCCAAGGGGGATAACAGTCCCCCCCCCCCGCTGATGGAGCATCAGGGAAGGAGGGCCCAAGGAGAGAAAACTCCCCAAGGGCAGGGGTGCAGAGAGGCAAGGATGGGGACAAGACCGAAGGAAAGAGGATATAACTCGGGTAAGTGAGGGTAGAGGATTGAAGTAGACAAGGAATGGTGAAGGTAAAAAGGGAAGAGGTGTGTCTGGGTTTCTAGGAGCAACACAGGCAAGACTGGGAAGGGGGGGGCCGGCCCAGTGGTGCTGAGGGTTGAGGCGCTGGATGCCACACCTCACACCATACCGGTGACACGGGTTCAGGAGTGGACTCAGGTCGCCGGTGGGTGGGCCAGGGGGAGATAGGCTTGAGTGTCCCATTACAGCTCACCTTCTCCGGGGAGGGAAGAGGCCAATGCCCGCACACTTGCCTGACTCTGAGCGGAGGTTTGGAGTACTGCAAGCCCCAATTGTAGGGGATGGGTGGCCATTGCACAGCGTGGACGTCGGCGCCTTGCACCATGATGTCAGGGGTCACACGCTGTAGGGGAGGGAGAAAAGAGGAAAAACACCTGCCGGCTCCAGGAAGACAGGCTTCCCGGAGCGTGCCTCCAATGTACCCCACTCACCAGGCCACCTTCATGGCCCAACGAAATGAAGGATTTCGGGGTGAAGGGACCCCACCTTGTCCCGCTTGGGGGGGGAACCTAAGCTCCATGGGGGATTGAGAGGTAGGACTGTGTGAGCAAGAGGCAGGAGGATGACTCCCTGGATGCCCTGAAGGGTCGGGGCCAGCAGGCAGTATGGGGTATGTCACAGGGTGCTCCCTGTGATGAGTAGAGGCCCAGATATTCTAATAAATACCCCCCCCCAAGAAATAAAGTGCCTAGGTGTAAAGGAATGATACTGACTGTAACTTGTCTGTTAACAGCTCTGACACACCCCTTCCTGTATTACCCTGCACAAAATAGCAATCTTTCATGGTAGGGGCACACCCTTGTATCTTGCCACAAACACTTGTAAGGACAAGAGCAGCAACCCCCTTTATTATCTGTGCCCTTTCCATTCTGTTCCTTGTCCAGTAGCCAGTATCCAAAAAAGGAAAGCCTCTAAAAAGTATTTAGCAGCTCCTATCGCGCTGCTAGCATTAAAGTATGCCCTGGTTCTGTATGAAGGCACGTGTTACGCTGTATGTGCAAATCTCCCGAGTGGGAGTATTTAAAGAATGCAGGACATGCTTCTTTATGATATGCCAGTGCTCTAAAACATAGAAAAGGCATTAAGAGCCAAAACAGTTGCTTGGTAGGGTTAATGTAAAACCCCTAGCTCTGATGTGCAATGCGCCTGTGATAGTGAGCAGCTGGTAGATTGCGCTTAGCACTCTTAGGCGAGCACTTCAGGGGAAAAAGGGACAGTAAAGCCCCTGAGAGTAAAAAATACAGCTCCGTGCTCCAGTGTAGTGTGTTAGTCATGGCAGAATGCCTGAACATAATTGCAGCTGCCCTGCTCGTCAGTCAATCCTATAAACTATGCACGATAAAGTGGGGTCTAAAGAAAGCTAAGAGAGAGATAGCTTTATGATTTATTCAAGTAAGGCAAATGTCCTGACTGAATGAGAGCGGGGGAAAAACAGAGGAGCAGGCTACATAACTTTCTCTTTCTACTCCTGCATGTTACCGCTTGCTGCCTGTGGGATTTGTGGGCTCTACTGCCCTCTATGTAGCATAGTTATATAGAGGAGAAGGAGTAAAAAGAGAAAGGAGCAAGTGAGCTCCTTGTTATTTAATATAATAAATTTGAGGGATGTACAGGGCAAAACTATGTTACTGGCAAGGTGCCAGGAGCTATTTGCCAGTAGTTGAAAGTGGGGCGGCAATTGCTTTTACTTTTCAGCTGCCCCAGCTTTAAAAATATATCGTAGTCAGAGCATCTGAAGGGGGGATAGTGGTATCCCTAATTAGGAGCTGGTAAATCAGATTACGGGTCAAGTCAGAGAGAGAGAAAACATAATGAAAACTAAAGGAAGCATGTAAACTCTAATCTTCATTCTCTCTCTCTCTTCAATTAGTATAGCATGGCAGAGGGGGCGGCAGATTGATGTCAGCCACCTCTTTTCGCATAACAATAACGCTATGCGCTCTATAGAGCGCAACATTACAAACCCTGGTTTGCAGCAGGAACTAAAATAAAAGGTGGCTAAGTAGCTGCAAGGCAGCTCATTAAACAAAGTCAAAAGGGGCCAATTTGAAATGTCTGCTGTCAGGCTGATGTTTCAGCCGTCGGCTTGTGCAGAATACAAAGATACAAGTTATTAGGGAGTTGGTGAAGCATCCAGAGCTTACCAAGAACCCCCCCTTTAAGTTAGAATGTTGGTATAGCAAGGTGAGGACTAAAGAAACAAAGCCCTTACAGACAGTAAAACAAAAAAGAACATTGTTACTTTTGTTTTAGCTTGTTTTCAATTACTGCCTGGTATCCTGAAGTTGACAAGGGAAAGAAAATAAGGAGCACGCTCTTATTCATCTATTCACTTGTCCAGTTCAGGAATATCTATGTCTACACACAAAGACAGCAGTAGTCATTACCTGGTTCTGCAGTCAGGACTTTCTATAGGGCTGGCAGCCCCAGAAATGGCTGCTTTTGTAGAATGTAAGGAAGTGAGGTCACTGCAGAATGGGAGGGGTTTAATTCCTTAATGAACCTAATGATGTTATAATTAGGAATATTCAGGCCATTTTTGCCCAGTGCTCTATATAACGAAAAAGGTATTGCTATGCCACTGGGTGGGGCAATGGATTAAACAGTTTATATGGGTTACCTGGTGCAACAGTCTAACCCAGATAGTTTTTTTTCTGTAAATTAGATAATAGCCAGGTCAGGTGACCCCCACCTACATGTATAAAAGCCTACCACTAGGGTGTTAATAGGAGATAGAGACCAGACCAGGGAGTCAGTCTGGAACTGAGAGTCTGAGGGTTAGGACCTCAGAGGAAAGAGAGTGGCTTGAAGCTGAACTAATAACAGTCTTGTCTTTTGTAAGAATTTGAATCATTTGATGAAGTGGAAGAATAAAATGATAAATGCCATCCTGGCATTTTTTATGCACTAACTTTGGATGTCTACCTGCTAATTGTCTTCTGAACTAATGACCCTACAACAGGGTAAAAGAGAAATTTCAAAAAAAAAAAAAAAACGGGGAAGGGGAAGCGGGCATCAGGTAAGGGAGAAATATGTGGAAAGCTATGTGCGCCAATGCAAGGAGTACTGGAAACAAAATTCCAGACCTGGAAGCCATCATGGTGGAGTCTAGCCTGGATTTAGTGACCATAACAGAGTCATGTTGCACTGAGCACCAGCACTGGAACATCGCCATACTAGGCTACTCTCTATACAGGAGGAACAGGGCAGGGAGGAGGGGTTATGTCACATGTGAGGGAGGGCATAAAGTGCTCATGATAACACTGGCATTCAAGAGTAATGTACTCACCATTTTTGACATTAGGTAAGTAAAATATAATTTTGATGAGTAAAGTGCTTTAAACTTGGAAAATTGGCCCTTTTTGAATAGACTATGGAGCATTTTCAAGGGTTGGGATGAGTACTGTTACTTGTCAAAAAACATTTTAAAGAGTATTTCTTAAAATCTGGTGAGTAAAATAGGCAGTACTCATCTTATCTTGAACACCATATAGGGGCATATTACAAAAGAGGCAGGGAGGATTTCCGGTGACGTCATGCACCTATAAACAGCTAGGCACCTCGGCTCCACAGGACTAATACAGAAAAACACCTTAAATCTGTTTTTAGTAATTAACAAAATCGCAAAAGATACTGAAGAACGGTAACTTTGTTAACATGCCAAGATCTGACAGAAATTCCACCCCTGGAGAGTTATTTATTTATTTTTTTTTTAATTTTGCTGTTTATTTCCACGCCCCACGTCCGTCTTCGGCCTGGTCACGGAACTCCTGGGATCCCCGGCCACTGGATATTGCCGACTCCCCAGTCATCCTGGCTTGCCCCCCAGAGAGTGGGGCCGCAGTTCCAACCCCCGATATCGGACCGCGGAACAAGTAACTGGTCGGGGAACGGCTCCTGGTGGCCAATCAGGGCATCCCGGAGTAAGCGTCATGTAGACACTGGGCGTGGCTTTTACCCCCATTAGCCCACACCCTGAGGGAGGCGGGGACATGCAATGACGCTACGCTTCTGCCCCGCCTCACTCCCCTCCCCCCTGACGTAGGCACGGCCGCATGGGTGATCCCTAGCCTCCGCCTAGGGTCCCTCTTGCGCGACTGCCACCCCAGCTCTCCCCGGAGAAGGAGAGCAGTCCGTAGGACGCCTAATCCTTTCCTCGCCGCTCCCTCCGACGACCCGAGTCCGCTTTCCAACCCGGTCACCGGCGTAAGCGGAAATCCAACCGCTGCGCTGACGGGCCGGCTCACCCCTGGAGAGTTGTTGGATGGAAAAGGATACGGCCGAGGGGAATCTGAGAGCGAGGGATCTGGTACATCACGACCTACAAGGTCCTCACAGAGGGGCTTTGCATCCTCCACCAACTGAACAATACAACATCAAATGGACATAATGCTAAAAGAAATTAAAAGCTTTCGGCAGGAAATGAAGTCAACTACTGCAGCCCTGTGAGTGGACATTAACAAAATTGATAATAAACTTGCAGAAATGGAAACCCAGGTCTCCCACCAAGACAACCGGATAGATTCTACTGAAAGAAAGATCATCCAACTTCATAACATGATCCAGACTTTACAAGACCAAGATGAGGATGCTGAATGCCATACACAGTGAAATAATCTGAACCTTTACAACATACCGGAGGGAGTAGAGGGTTCAGATGTGGCTACATTTGCCCAGGATTTTTGAAATCACCACTACCACTGCCGCAAGAAACCACCCTAGAAATGGATGGGGCTCACTGAGCACTGGGCCCAAAGCCAGCACCAAACAGCCACCCCTGCTCAATAGTGGTCAGATTTCTATATTACAGGGACAAGGAGACATTGCTTCACC
This sequence comes from Neoceratodus forsteri, assembly GCA_016271365.2. Lineage (NCBI taxonomy): Eukaryota > Metazoa > Chordata > Ceratodontiformes > Ceratodontidae > Neoceratodus > Neoceratodus forsteri. The sequence goes on along the minus strand of CM057455.1, from coordinate 755,485,576 downwards.
TGGCCTGGCAACAAAAAACTGTCAAATTTAAGGATGTAAGGGTGTTTTTCGATAACGACTACTCACCAGCTATAACTACACAGAGAAGAGCCTATATTCCAGTACTCAGAAGTCTGACTAAACAGAACATATGGTTTCAGACTCCGTACCCCACCTGCTTGGTTGTTTTCCTGGAAGGAGGGACAAGATCCAAAGACACAGTGACAGCAGCAATCGAGGACTTGCCAAAACAGTAGATCAGGCTGGCAGCAATCACTCAGCCCGCACCTTCCAATTCACTAGCCGCCAAACTTTCACGTAAGTTGTGGACAGTGCAGCGACCCATGAAAATGTCTGCTACTGCCCACCGACAGCAATCAAAGGATGTGATCCAAGATATGGTGCATTATATCAGAGCTTCTCAGACTGTCCCCAAAACTGAGTCGGAATGCCAGGAATCACAGAAGTGACTGGTCAACAACATATATTTATGTCAGGTATGTCTGTAGTGATGTAGGCTATAATCCCACTATTTGAATAACTTCCCCCACACTGATAGAAGTCACCGTCCTAGCTCCCCTTGAGGTCTAACTGCTAGTTTCATGGTGTATAAATGTTGTTGGTCTCCGGTCTCTTCCCCCCCCCATGGGTGATAGTACAAGGGATGACTGTTCTCTGGTGGCCCCGATTTGGTGTTCCCCTCATGTTCAAAAAGACAGCCTAGCTTTCCTGCCACAGTATTATTGACAAACCCAGGAGTTGGGCACTGCCACCTTAGCCAAGGTGCCAATCAGATGCTCTAACAAATAACACCTTGTCCTTAAACGATTGTGTGGAGTTAAGTCATGGTGTGGAGCAACACTGCACTGAACTCAAAAGTGGGAGTCACTCAGGAGTTCCCAGTCAGAAACTTACCTCATTTTGTAAATTTCTCTCTCGGCTCTGGAGTTGTCATTCTGTCAAACAGCCTTGTAATTTCACCCACATGGCCACTGGAGAAGGGTTTGGCTGTGGTACGGCCCCAGGGGCCTGGGATTCTGGTACTGCTCCCTCACTTGGGAGAACACCATGGGGGCTGCTGGGTGTGGCATGCCTGGCCGGTTGTCCTGGGGATGAGATACGGGGAGACCGATGATTTATATGTTGGACCTTGGGAGTGGATGGCTGCCAAATTCAGCGGGGAGAGCGGGGTTGTTGACATTCACAGGCACAAACTGTGTTAGCACCAGTTGAATAATGATCAAAAAGACAGGCAAAATGTACTTGAACTAAAACACTAAGCCTTCTAATGGATGTCAACTACCTGTCATTTTCTTTCAGGATGCGCAGGCAGTCCGCAAGGCCATGCCATCATTTACAACATATTTCCAGATATTGTCTGGAACAGCTGGAGAAGGGCCAGGAGGGGATGGGACATCACAAAGTGCTTTAGGAAGGTTCGACCCACCGCAGAGCCATAATATCCACAAGTTACTGCCTCTCTAGTGGTTGGGGGTGGAGGAAGGGAGGTTTTTTCCTCCTCCCCACCCTGAGTAGTTGAACATCGTTGTGAGTGGCTTTCAACTTTACAAAGGTAGCCATGAGGTTTGACTGGGGACATCTCTGTTTAAGGTACCAGCTGTGGTCTAGAGGGGATAATCAGGGTCTGGCCACGGTGTGGCAGGGATTGTGGGACATGCAGTTTGGTGGATCCCCCCCACACTGGGCTGGTTTCTGTAGCCTTTACAACTTCTATACTTGGGCACCAACTGATAGATAAGCTGACACAGCCACTCAGCCTGGTTGATAGATACAGAGCTGAAATACGGCCCCCCAATCCCAACAGTTAACTGAGTGTGCCCAAGAATGGGACTTCCTGGGCAAATTGCCAACTTTGCATCCTTCAGGGCAGATTCACAGCAGAATGCTTCCCCAGGGAAGACAACTTTTGACGCAGTCATTGCTGTCTGTCCAACTGGGGGAAAATATAGCAGATTGTGAAGATCACTATAATCACTATGCAGGGAGCAGAAACTACCATTGCAGTGCCCAGGTTCAAATGCAACAAATGATGTCTGATTCTATGAGGAGGACACTAGAGACATGTGGGATGTTTCCTGTGTGGCAGCTGCCATCCCAGATGCTGTTCAGCAATTAAAAAATAGACCCCACTAAAGGTGCAATAGTGAGGACACTGAGTGAAGTAAAGTGGGATATTGGTCTCTCCAACCCACCGCTGGTGGCAATTGGGGGAGGGGCAAGGGGAGACCCACTAGCAGAGACCCTTCTTCTGGCATAAGGTATAACCAGCCCCTCTGAGGTCTCAGTACAGGGCCTGCTCCCCCACAGTACTGGTTGGCATGTAAAGAGTGAAGGAGATCCCAGCTTAAGCTGAATCCCCAGATGAATCTTATTGGGCTGTGGGTAGTCTGGTCTGTCCCCTATCTCCTACCATCATTGTTAGACCAGTTACCCAGGATGCCCCAGTAGGTATTAGAACTTTCCTTCCCATTGAATATACCTCAGGTCTGGACAGGACATCATAATGCTGGACTGCTGCTGAGGTAGTTTATGACCCGCTGACAATGTGTCTGTTAGATACCATTAATCATTCTAGGGAGATGCAAGTCAGGTTCTTGGTCTGCAACGAAGGCTGATGACAGTTGGCGATCCTTAAGGGAAACACATGCAGTATTGAAGATGAGTCGCCGACAGCAAGATGTCTTAGTGGCCTCTTTGAATGAATTACCTGGGAAGAGACCCTTGAAAGCATTTTATATATAGTATCCAGGGTGGGAGTGGAAACATGGAGCACCTTACATAACTACTATCCCTCCTGTTGAACCCTATTATTCTATATAGACTGATATCCAGAATAGATCTCTACTTATCCCCTACACCCAGCGAGCACATGATGTACATACTTAACCCACTCTCCCCTACCCGCATTATCCCTTAGACATAATGCTGAAGGCCACTCCTCATTGGAGGACTAACCTTCTTGAAGGCTGTCTCTACACTAGGGCCCAGATTGACCCCTACCTTGGAAGCCAAGCTGAGTTGTTCCCAGTTGGACTACTGGTTCAGGCACCTCCTGCTGGGTAGTTAGGGAGGTCCACTGTGGTCATTCCCGGTTCTGCATTGAGAACCTTAGTTAGGAAATGAAAGTTATACAATACTCAATTTCTGTATGGCTGTAGTTTTTAAATTTACTTATTCCCCTTGCCACCCCAGGTATACACTAGGTCTGCATGGTCATATCTTACAAATATTATGTTGCAGAGTGGCTCGGGTTGGGAGGGGCAGCTCTGGGGGGGGGAGACCCTGAAGCTAATTACTCTTGAAATATGGGACCCCAGTAAGGAGGGCAAAGATTTTAAATCAAATCAAAAAAAACTAAAACCAGACCTGGTGTATATACAGGAATCACATTTAACCCAGAATAAGCACACCAAGCTGACAAAATTTGGCTTTGTGGCCGAATACTCTTCGCCCCATCAGGCAGGAGATGCAGAGTGGCCATTCTGATACCCCAACATACTAATTTTGAAAGTCATCAGGTATAGAGTGACCCAGACGGATGTCTGGTCATGGTTCAGGGCACTCTACATGGGTTGGCAGTCATGATAGCTAATACATATGTAACCCCCCCTACAAATGGGGGTTCCCAAAAAATCTTCCTTGAGCTTGCCTAAATGCTCACTGCCAGGATGGCGTCCTGTGTTTTAGCAGTTAAAATGTGATTACCAGAGATTGTATAGCCTCTGTGTACTGTCTCTTTAAGAGCTGCCTAATTGTAGCTTAAGAAATCTGAGAGGGAGCTCTGTTGAAAGATGTAACTATTTACTGAAAATCATTTAGAGTGATAATGATAATGTAGTTTGTCTAACCTGCTTTCTTTGTAGCAGGGACTGTTTTGTTTGTCTCCATTATCTTGGTCCTGGACTGCAAATTGGACTAAACAGTACTGGTGGGACCTAAAATGTAGCCGGACTACAGGAGCTGTCTGAATTCAAAATCTGTAGGAACTTTAGTCTGGAGCTTTTTTGTACCTTTTTGCAACTGAAGGGGGAGCTCTTGCTTTGACTGACAGCCAAATCAGCCAACCAAATCTTTTGGATCTGGGGGAAGTCCTGGGCTGCTTGCAGTTTTCAGTTAGAACTAAGCTGGAAGCTGAACAAGAAGGAGCTGAAGTGTTTCTGAGCAGCTATCCTTAGTGGATTTGCATGGGAGAACTCTGAAAAGGCTAAGTTTTTAGCCTGCATGCTGGTGTGCTGCTCCTCAGAGGGAGAGAAGTGAATTATTTTGGGCTAAATCCAAGTTTGTGTGACTAAAGTAAGCTACTGAAGTGGGCCAGGCTCAACCTGAAGAAGACCGAATATTTTTACTGAATGCGATCGGCCTGTCAGGAGTTCCAGCTAACCCTAAGCTCCCGGTGTGTGCAGAGACTTTGCGATTGTGCCTGGGGAGCACTTTGCCTGGCACAGTAGAATTCCTGTACATGTAAATGTGCTATGAGCTGTTAGTGGGTTGTGAGTTAGTTCCCCACTGTGTGAACTGTGTTCTGCTTGCTGGAAGCTGTATCCAGCCCAAAACGGACTGCTTCCAAACTTGTCTCCATGCGGTCTGGGCTTTGCCACACTGGCCCAGCCAGACTACCCACTGCACAGAGAAGCCATCGATGAGAGACCTGCCTGGGGATCAGTCCCCTGCTCCATGTTTGAACAGGAACGACACCTCTATGACTTGTGTGGGCCTGGCTTCTCCTGGCATTCCAGATCAACCACCTGCAGTCTCGATTTTCGTCCAGCCTGTGTCCAGTCTTGGGTGTCGTGAGGGTAGCTGCCTACAACAACAACTTAATGGGGTGGCTTGGCTATGCTGAAGATGGCTGCATAAGTTTGTAGCTCCTGGGAACACCAACTATCATCATCCATCCACCAGCACCCAGACAATCAGCCTTTGCCAACAATTAGACCTTATCCTACCTACATCATAGTTCGGCTCTGGTATAGTATTTTCACTGTCTCATAACTATGGAAGTTTTTATCAGCAGCTACACAGCTTCTCTAATTTGGCCTGCAACAATGGCCAACCAACCTTTGCATAACAGCTCTCTTAACAGAGTGGAATCAATGTTTCAGCAACTAATCAACGAAATAAATGATTTAAAAATAACGTCACAGCAGAATATTACTAATATGCAAATACTTGACCAAAAAATTAGTGCCACAGAAGATAAAACAACTCAAAATGAAAGCTCTATTATCGATCTGAAAGCTACAATCAGGGAGCAGGACAGAGTTATTAGGAGTCTTCAAGACAAAATTGATGACATTGAAAATAGAAATAGACGTAACAACCTTAGATTTCTGGGTTTTCCTGAAGGTGCAGAGCTCGGAGACACCAGCGCACTTTTAATGCATGCACTTCCAACATTGTTTAAACTTCTACCCGGCCAGGACCTCATTATTGAGAGATCTCATCGTACCCTAAACCCTAGGCTTGGTCCAACCCAGAAACCAAGGCCCATTATCACTAGATTTCTAAACTATGCACATACGGAGATAATTATCCAAAGAGCAAGGCAAGTGGGAACACTTACTTGGCAGGAACACAAAATATCAATATTCAGAGATTTTTCAAAATAACTATCTAATAAGCGAAGAGCCTACAACCCCATCAAAACTATTTTGCATCAGCGGAGCATTAAGTTCGCACTACGCTATCCAGCTACAATGCGCCTGTTCCTGGGTGATTCAATCAAAGATTTTTGTACACCTGAAGCCCTGTCGGCATTTCTTGATAAGCCACAAATTGCACTTACTCCATCCAGTGATTACGCTGCAGTTTGCTCAGACATCAACCTGGGTACTTCTCAAGCTGACCGACATGCTCCTGCCACTGAGATCAACCAAAATAATCCAGAGAAGCCCGCACAGATTACAATCAGTATTGCAGCTCCTGCGCGAGTTTCAGCGTGCCTACAAGAAAAAAAATCCTCTAACTTACTTCATGCCAAGCATTCATGCTGCCCGAGTGACACTCCTTCAGCACCCCACTCACAATCTGAGCATCATATTAGCTTCTCTACTCCTCTCACTCTCTAATAAATTTTCTCCACTCCAAGAAGACTCACACTCGTCTCGAGAAGAACTACGGGAGGATGAATCAGATCCACTCATTGATGTCCTCGCGAATGTCCTGCCTAGTAATAACTCCCTTGACTCCTCTTGGGCAGAACTGGTTACTAGCTCCCCCTTTAAGTCTGCAGAACCTCCCAAAAAGAAAAGAAAGGGAAAGCTAAAGAAAAGAATAGAATACATAATGCTGTTGCCCAAATGCAAAATCATAACAAACATTGACTGCTACACATTTCAAGCTCCATATTTATATCTAATCGTTAAACCCCTTAATTCAGTAACATATCTGGGTATTCCTTTTCTTCAAACGCACAGCTTCATCCCAACATGTGCAATAATATCGCACCCAGCCAGTGTGGATCTTGAAAGGTTGTAAATCGTGGATTGAAACTCAGGGGCTGTATCTTTTATTGACTTGATATTGCGAGTAAACCTTCACTGAATCTCTCTGTTTGTGCAACCCTATATACATGTAATACAATGATTTTGTTTTAGAAGGTCTCTTTCAAGTTAATATGTGTATTACCAGATATTAGTTTAAAAAAAAATGAATAAATAAACACTGTTCATGTATAGCACCTTTAAAGATTCACTATCACTTTATGTCAAAAGCTGTATATATAGTTACATAGCGTTTCTCTACACCATTTCTAGTGGGCCTATTGTCATAGCTTATAATATGTGTTTGCCATATAACCATTATCTTTTTTGTGTGGATGCTGTTTAAATAACAACTTAACCCCAACCAGTTTATTCTTTCTATTGTTATCATATGCTCAGTTGTAGATATATGGGGTTTCAGTGGTATTTTATTTAACTCAAATATTGGCAATTTGCAAATATTAAACTCTAATTTATGTTTGTAATTTGGTCTCTCAATTTTCACTCTCCTCTCCTCTCTGTTCCACTACATCATCTGTCCCCACCCCCCACCCCGGTATACTAGTAATGCCTTTTAATCACTTATTTATATACTAGTGGGTTTCTTACATATCTCTCAACTCCTTATTGCAGGCAATATTCAAGGTGTCTGTACATTACTACCTTATTTACATTACCAGAATTAAGAATTACAGCACAGTTATACTCAAAGCCTTTATCATTTAAGCTTATTTACAGTTTTGGAACACCCTCATAGTTGGGGCTTGCTAGGTTTTTTTTAGTAGATCTGGCTACCCCTCTACAAATGTGTTCCTTCCTTCTTTTGGGCAATGTTTGAGTTATGTGCTTCTTTCAGACATCTAGATGCCTTGTTTTTCTTATTTTTAAGGCATACAGCACCTTGAAGCCTGAAACATTCTCAACCATTATAATTACTATAATGCTAAGGTGACTATATGTACCTGTTTATAAAATAACTCCTCCATCTTGCATATTGCTGATATACCAAAACAGTTTCATAATACACTGAAGCGTTATGAATCTATATTGAATTAGGATTTTTTTTGTCTCCTTATGTTATTTTATCTGCTTCCACACATCATGGTATTTATCTTTTATAATATGGTTATGCGAATGACTACATAGCTTACAGGCCTACTCTGGCTTATACTTTTTTAGTGCTTTGTTTTGATATATTGGCATAATATCTTTATTACTGCACTTACATACTACGGTTCAATTTAGATTACTATGTCTTGGATTTATTATTAATTCAGTAATATATTTATATAGTTTGGTATGATGTTCAATGGTTCCTCCCAGGGAATCAGTTTAATTACCTCGGTTCTAGTCATAATAACAATTTATAGGATATTGTTATACATACTGGGCTGGATATTCAAAAGGGTTGCGCCTGCGCATGTCCGAAATTGTGCCATTCTGCGATATTCAGCAGGAGGCAGTTGCGCCCCCCAAGTCATGCTGAGCAACAGCGCAATGCTAATGAAGATATGCTCAACCAGCGGGGGAGGAACCATGCATAAACTGCACAGCCCGATATTCAGCCGGGCTGTGCAGAGTTGTGCAGGCGCAGGTAGGAGGTTGCGCCTGCACAACTTTGAGCCCCCAAAAAAGGAGTAAGTCGAGGGCCACCCACAGGTGAGCTGCCGCATTGCAGGGCGCAACATAGCAGCTGCCACCTGTGGGTGGCCCTCCACTTGTTCCCTGTGCCCCCCCCTGCAGCCGGATCATGGGCATAATGTGAAATCTTTATGATGTGTAGTAAGGTGCAGACAGTATCGGATAGGGATTTATACAATCAATCACATCATGCGATCCTTTTACCATCAGCTATGTTCTCATAAAAATTCCAGGACTCCCAACCAAATACAAAACTTTCTTGGAAAATTACAGCTACCCCCACCTCTCTCATCAAGACATGGCTACATTGGATGAATCCTTTACCCTACAAGAGATCCAAACAGTGCTATCATCCTTAAAAAAGGTAAATCACCTGGGAGTGATGGTTTTCCTGTTGACTTCTATAAATCCCTATCCGATACTGTCTGCCCCTTACTACTTAATGTTTACCTGGAAGCAACATATAAAGGTAAACTACCCCATACCATGACTGAGGCCATTATCACTCGTCTTACCAAAAAAAGATAAGGACCCTTCTCTTCCCTCAAATTACAGACCGATATCACTGCTTAATACAGATGGCAACATTTTTGCTAAATTATTAACCCTTCGTTTAGATTCATTAATTCCAAAACTCGTCCATACCTCTCAAGCTGGATTTATCAAGAATAGAACTGGTTCTGACCATCTTCGTTCTTTATTTAACTTAATCTATAAAGCAAAAACTCTTAAATCACCATCCGCGCCATCACCATTGATTTTGAGAAAGCATTTGACTCCCTTAATTGGAACTATGTATACCAAGTTTTATCTTATTTTGGTATCACTAATAGTTGTTGTGCATGGATTAAATTATTGTACACTTTCTCTTCTGCTCGGGTTCTTACTAACTCTACTCTATCACCCTCTTTTCATCTTGCTAGAGGCACCAGACAAGGATGCCCCTTATCACTATCTCTGTTTATACTTGCCATGGAACCTCTCTCTGCATTGCTTTGTCAATCCTGCATAATCAAAGGCATCTCTATTGGTAATTCTCGCTACACTTTACTCTCGTATGCAGATGATCTTCTCATCTTACTAGAAAATCTCGAAACTTCAGGGCAGCCTCTAGTTAAACTTCTTAATGAATTCACCTCTCTATAGGGACTTGCTCTAAATTTTAACAAATCTAAAACGTTACCATTAAATAACCTTTGCAAACCCTCTATGAACAACCCATTGGGCTTCCGTTGGGCTCCCCAAGGTATCTCATAGCTAGGTATCCAGATCACCCCATCATTGGATAAATTATGGGATGCTGATCTTTCTCCTCTACTAACTATCATTAAAACTACACTTAACAGATGGAAATTGTTTAATCTCACCTTCAATGGGAAAATTTCCACTATTAAAATGTCAATAGCTCCTAAAATATTATATATTTTTTCTAATATCCCATTAATACTTCCCTCTTGTCTCCTCATCAAAATAGACAAAATAATTGGTAATTTTATTTGGGGATGGCAACCCCCCAATTTAGTCGCAACAAACTTAGATCTCATTAGTCAAGAGGGGGATTTGATCTCCCTTGGTTTCAAGCCTATTCTGGGGCTTTCCACACAGCCCAAACTATCAAATGGTTTATCCAACCTAATACCAAATCACCATTATGGGTCAATATGGAAGCCTCCCTATGCGCAGGTAATATTGCTACCTCCTTCATTTATAACCCCCCCCCCAATTTAAAATCTTACCCCACCATACCATCATCCGCGCTCTACTGGAAAATAATTCATAAACATCTCAAATCAAACCCAACCCCTCTTGCTTATGCGCCCATTTGGGGAAACTGTCATATATCTCTTGATAATCACCCAATTTTCTGTCGAACCTGGAAAAACAGGGGGATTTTCTTCTTGAGAGACATACTTGAATCCCATGGTTTTAAATTAAAATCCTATTCTGATCTATGCACTCAATGGAATCTCCCCCATCAGGATTTTTGGAAATATCTACAGCTCTGTACAGCATGCACCTCTTACTTCCCATTTATTACTAATCAATCCTTATATGATCAACACTTCTCCAAATAGATCAAAACAACACCTAAACTGAACAGTGCTATCTACGAAGATATTAGAGATTCACTACCAGACCAGTCCATTAGTGCAAAAAATAAATGGTGTAATCTGTTACATTGCAATATTACCAATGAACAATGGCATAGATGTTGGCTTTCCTGCCATAAATCCTTTCATGATAAATGTAGCTCTCTTATACAGACTAAAATCCTTCACTTGTGGTACAGGACCCCAACTGTATTGCATAAAATGGGTTTAATGGATAATAATAACTGCTGGCACTGTAACTCCCCCAATGGTGATTTACTTCATATTTTATGGAATTATCCCCTCATACAAAAGCTCTGGCATCGTACTCATATATTTGCAATGAAAGTGACCGGTCAATCCTTTGCACTTGATCTCTAACATTGTATACTCTGTATTTCTGACTTTCATTCCTATAGAATCTCCCACTACCTGAACAGATGGTTAACCATACTTTTCCTTCAAATTAAATGTAGTATGCTAATGCATTGGAGATCTAATATAATCCCCACTTTCTCCGACATTCTTAAACAATTATCTCAATATGCCTCCCTTGATCGTATGACACATATTTCTTCTGATCGACTCACTATGTATAACAAATGTTGTCAGGACTATTTTAAATATTTGGAATCATCTACTTCTTCTGGCACTTAATGTATGGATCGATATATATATATATTACATTTTTTCTTCCCACTGATATTTTCCAAAGTCTCATGTTGTGGTCTTGCTCTTCGTTTCCTTATTCTATACTTTCCCCTTCCTCTCTCTTACTTTTTCTCTATATTCCTTCTCTCTTGATTACTTTCTCAGATTTTTGGTTTTTTCTCACTTTACTACTCTTCGATCCTTCTATATAGGTTTTTGCAGCATTCTAATGAGGTTACATATCACAATAATGTACAATTATGACTATTCATACCACCTCTCTCAATTTCTACCGCTCCTACTTTCACTCTGTACTACAAAATGTTAAGCTTTCTTTTAATACATGATTGGTACTGTCTAGCTCAGATCTGTAACCCAAACTCATTATACTACTTGTAAATGTGGATAGTAAGGAGGTCCCACACAGTGTCAGGATGCCAAATAAAATAAGTATTTATTCATACAATGGAAATAAACAAAAGCGGACTGATTTCGTCAAAAGAAAATAATCATAAACAAGAGGACATCAAATAAAGGCATAACAGTTCAGTATAGCTTCAAATGGAAGCAAAATCCCACCTAGAAAAGAGCTAGGGGTCTGATAGGGTCAGCATCCTATCACCAACTAACCAAAAATGCTCCCAGACCTGATCCTTTTATACAGGAGTAGGATCAGGTGACCAACTAGGCTCCGCCCCTTTTTATAACTAAAGACTAAAATCTTCCAGAACATTTACTTTTTAGATTAGAGTTAAAGAAAACCTACAATAGTTTATTAGAAACACAATGACATAAGCTAGTAGTAATAATAATAAGGGAAATCCTTTCTATGTGTGCACTTCCAAACAGTCAGGCTCCTCCCATCACTTCTGACTATAAACAAACTGAGAAAATGTCTGCCTGGCCCTATAACAGAGTCAGAGGGATGGAGGAGCCCAGGCTGTAAGAAACACTAAATAGGTAAGACTATATTTTCTAGCACAGCAGTACAAGTTTTCTTTTACTTAAAACATAGCATACAAAGCATAAGTCTGTTAACATACATGAGTCTCTTTTCAGAAAGAAATGTGTTTTAAAAAGAAACAAAACAAAATGGGCTGCAAAAGCCTGAGGAGACAAACATGCTCATTTTCAGTCTATCACACAGAAAATAGCAAGCACCAAGCAGCCTCATTTTAACACTGAACTTTAAACTGCAGGTAACATTAACTGAAGAACCAAACTACAGGTTACTTTGTGCACACATTCTATTTTGTTTAAAAAATCATCTCTGCAGTTTATTTTGCTAGGAGGGTGACAGAAGCAGCCAGAAAGACACTCAGCTTGTCTTTCATTTCACCCTGTAGTTTCAAACCCTAAGCTACACAAGAAGGCAAATAAGGGCTGTTTTCATTGGGTTTGTCCTAGCTAAATGATTTAAAGGTGTAATCAGGGGCACAGTGCAAATGTGGAAGAGCAAGAAGAAATTAAAGAAGGAAAGAAAATAGGGATACACAGAACAACTACAGGTGGCCTTCCTGATAGTTGGGGAACACAGGGAGAAGAATTAGAATAGTACAAGACAAAGAATTACTGTTGCAACAGATTTGATTTAAAGAGAAAGCGTGCTCATTCCAGGATACACACAGCCCCTATTACACTACTATTGAATAGTCTTTTTTTCAGATAATATGCTGCCTTGTTTCTTTACATATAGGGCTGGATATTCAAACTGCGCCATTCATAGGCGCAAGCCCTTGCGCTGTGCAAAATAGTTGCGCAGGGGTGTGTCCGGGGTGATATTCAAAGGAGTTGCGCTATTGAGCAACTCCTTTAAGTATCACCCAACCAACCACTGTGCATGGTGCAGTGGAACTTGCGCCACGCAAGTTGACAAGTGGAGCATTCAACTTGCGGTGGCGCAAGCCGACTCGCATACATCGCAAAATCCCGATATTCAAAAGATGACATGCAAATGGAGCTATAATTCATGCAAGGCACAGGGGGAGCCATTTGCATCTGATTATGGCCCCATTAGCATGCAGGTGCGCCGATCCCCGAGGACTTGCGCCTGGCGCCCTGCCAGGCAGCAGCCATCGGGGAAGGACGCCCTCTGCTGCCCAATCGCGGGCAAAAGAGCATAAAAACCCCACCACCACTCCCCACTGGCCCGATCGCGGGCTTAGCCTAAATACACCCGCCTCACCAGCCCGATCGCGGGCAGCAATGTGTCTCCCCCCCCCAACACAGCCCTGGTGGTCCAGTGGACCAATAAGCCCGATCGCGGGCTAAAGTAATTAAACCCCCACCTCCTGATCATATCCCTGGTGGTCCAGTGGACTGATAAGCCCGATCGCGGGCTGGAGTATTCAAACACCCCCACCTCCCGATCATATCGCTGGTGGTCCAGTGGACGAAAATCACGATCGTGGGATGTAGTTGTCACCCCGACACATCCCTGGTGACCCTAGTGGCCCCCACCACCCACCCACGAAGCCCCACCACCGCTCCCCCCATCCGGTGGGCGGAAGCATCCACCCGCCTGCCGCCCGCCCAACTGCCCCATGGGGCTGCCGCCCATAGTGCAGAGCAAGAGCCAATGGGCGTGCAGCCCGTACCGTACCAGACAGTCCAGTTTTGTGAATGAATTTCATCCACAAAACTGAACTGTCTATCAATGCTGACGCTGCGCCCTGGCTCTTGCTCTGCACCAATGGGCTTGCAGCCTACTGGGCAGTCAGTGACGGCGGGGCAGCAGGCAGGTGGATGCTGCCACCCACTGGCTGCGGGGCGGGTGGTGGGCTTGACAGGTGGGTGGGGTGGGGGACACAAACCACCAGGGATGTGTCTGGGGTGATAACACATCCCGCGATCAGGATTTTCGGTCCACTGGACCACCAGGGATATGATCGGAGGTGGGGGTGTATTTGAAAACTCCAGCCCGATCGGGCTCATCGGTCCACTGGACCACCAGGGATATGATCGGAGAGGGGGTGTTTGAAAACTCCAGCCCACGATCAGGCTCATCGTCCACTGGACCACCAGGGATAGTGATCGGGAGGTGGGGGTGTTTGAAACTCCAGCCCGCATCGGGCTTCATCGTCCACTGGACCACCAGGGATAATGATCGGGAGGTGGGGGTGTTTGAAAACTCCAGCCGCAATCGGGCTTATCGGTCCACTGGACCACGGGATATGATCGGGAGGTGGGGTGTGTGTTTGAAAACTCCAGCCCGCGATCGGGCTCATCGGTCCACTGGACCACCAGGGATATGATCGGGAGGTGGGAGGTGTTTGAAAACTCCAGCCCGCAATCGGGCTCATCGGTCCACTGGACCACCAGGGATATGATCGGGAGGTGGGGGGGGTTTGAAAACTCCAGCCCCAATCGGGCTTATCAGGTCCACTGGACCACCAGGGATATGATCGGGGTGTGTGTTTGAAAAAACTCCAGCCCACGACTGGCCCATCGGGCCCACTGGACCACTAGGGATATGGATCGGGAGGTGGGGGTGTGTGTTTGAAAACTCCAGCCCGCGATCGGGCTTATCAGTCCACTGGACCACCAGGGATGTGTTGGGGGGGACACATTGCTGCCCGCGGTCGGGCTGGTGAGGGGGGGCACAGAGAATGGGTTTAGGGCCGGTCACAGGTGGCAGCTGCTGTGTTGCACCCTGCGATACAGCAGCTCACCTGTGGGTGGCCCTCGACTTAAGCCTTTTTTTGGGGGCTCAAATTCCTGCAGGCGCAGGTTGGGGGTTGCGCCTGCACAACTCTGCACAGCCCAGCTGAATATCGGGCTGTGCAGTTTATGCATGGTTCTCCCCCTCCAGTTCAGCATGCATTCATTTGCATTGCGCTGTTGCTCAGCATGTTTTCTGTGGCGCAACTGCCTCCTACTGAATATCGCGGAATGGAGCAAGTTCGGACTTGCGCAGGCGCAACCCTATTGCGCATGGCGCAACCCTTTTGAATATCTGGCCCATAATCTTTATATAGTATTGTTATAGAGAATGTTTGTTTGTTTATCTCATAATTACCTCAATAAAAAGATTAACTACAACAACAGCTTAATCTGAGCGTATCATCTGATGGTCTTGTTGTTTCATTTCCTTTTCGAACTGAGCCCTCTGGCTCCGGATTACAAATATTGTGTACTGTGCATGTTGTGTTTTCCATCACAGGACCCCAACCAGGTGCAACCCCGGGCAACTGTCCTGTCTAGCCCATCTCTTCTCTACCTGGGTACCCAGAGGTGGATTGTGTGGGGGGACTCAAAACACATGCATAACTGCTTGATTGATATAACTTTTAATCTAATTAACCTGATTTTGCCCTCCTTGTTCAAGTCCCATGAATAAATCAGATCTAACTTTTCTGCATGTAATCTGACTGTGGTTCCAGTTTGTACTCAAAGTACTGTAATGTTGTTATTTGCTGTGCTAACCTTGTTTACAGGGGTCCCCAGGGTGAACAGAGGAACCAGCCCTGGCAGTGAAGTGCAAACAGTGTGGGTACTTGCGTGGTGTACCAGGGGTATTGTAAGTGATTATTGTACAGTGTTCAGGCCACTAGAGGGAGGGGGTTACAGTTTCCCAGAGGGCTGTGCCCAGGTTAACTTGATCACTACCAACCCTGACCTCTGGATGGAGGCACCCATTTCAGAACTCAGGCCCCTTAACCTGCTACTAGCCAAGAAGGCAGGGGTAGTAGTCCTTGGGATAGCGCCACCTAAGGGTTACATCTACATCTCCCCAGACATTAATACCCCCAACCTTTAATCTCTTATGGCCACAATAGTTACCCACATAAAGGGAATTTTACTGTTAGCCGGAGATTTTAACATGGCACTCAATCCCAAAATGGACTCCTCCACAATCCACCCAACACGTCAGGCAGGTGCGCAAAGATACTTTAAAGCAATGGCTAAATAGGTAGACCTGGTTGACGAGTGGCAGGCTCATAATCCTATAACACAACAATATTCACACTACTCAGCAGCACATTACAGTTACTCTTGGATAGAGTACTGTTTTGTACAAGCGAAAATATGGCCTGCGCTACCAACAGCATAATTGGAGATATCTATCTCTCAGACCATGCACCCATAAGCACTTTCTGGGACCTGGAACTACAGAGAAGATCCACTAGATGGCGCCTGAACCCATAACTTTTAAAGTCCCCACAATGTCATACCTTTGTCGAGGAAAAACCTGAGATCTTGACAGATAACCCCCTCAACAGATAGTTCAGCAGCAATATGCTAGGATACTGTCAAAACAGTGTTAAGGGGGCATCCTATTTAATATGCCTCTCGCCTCAAGACACAACACCAAGAATGTAGGCAAGTTCCGGAAGATACCCTACATATCCTGCAGCTTGCCTATCAACAAGGGGACAATTCAGTTTTAGTACAGCTGACCAAGGTTAAAAGTGACTTAGACAAACTTGCCCTCAAACAAACTGAAATAGCTCCTACCTTTCTCCGCCAGTGCTTCTATGAAATTGCAGCCAGGTCATCCTGCCTGTTGGTATACCAACTTCGCAAACAGCATTGGCTTGTGACCATAACAGCAATATCCCATCCACACTCTGGTGACAAATTAACACAATACCAGGACATTGCCCAAGCCTTTAGGATTTACTACGAGGCATTGTACACCCCAGAGTACACCCCTGCGCAGCAGGAAATAGATAATTTCCTGGCCAAGCTGTCGCTACCACGCTTAACAGAAGAACAGTGGACTGCTTCAAACGAGGATGGGACAGGACAAGGGGGAGGGTTAATGAAGGGGAAGGGTGGAAGGGATGGGTAGCTGCAGAATAAGGGGTGCTAGCTGCACATTCGAGCAGACTTGATAGACCTCTAGGCCTTTATCTGCTGGCAAATTTCGTATATTCGTAAAAGGGGCAGCAACTAATGCGGCCAATTACCACTGCAGAAAATGACTAAGCAATTAGCCGATCAAAAACTATGAAGGCCCCAGGTCCAGATGGTTATGGGGCTGAATTTTATAAACTCACTAAAGAAGACCTGCATCCCATGCTGTTAACAGTGTTTAATGAAGTCTCATCTGGTAAACCTACCCCTACTACCTGGGCACATGCCACAGTCTCAGTAATCCCAAAACAGGGAAAAACCCTTTACAATGCTCATCCACAATGCTCATCATACCAACCCATTTCGGTACTAAATACCAACTACAAGTTATATATGTCTATATTGACGCAACAGGTAGATGGACTTCTACCAGATTTGATCAATCGTGATCAGACTGGCTTTATTCAGTCCCATACCACAACAGATAATATTCGCAGAACACTCCATGTCACGCATCAGATGGCACAAGGTCCCCATCCTTCAGCATTACTTAGTTTAGATGCTGAAAAAGCATTCGACCAGGTCTCTTGGCCCTTTTTATACTCGGTCCTTCGGTGCTTTGGGTTTCCATCTTCATTTATTGTCCTCCTGCAGAATATATACCAAGCCCTGCAGGCCAGTGTTAAAATCAGTGGCCACCACTCTTTAAGCTTTTAGTTACCTCAAGGCACCCAACGGGGTTGTCCCATGTCTCCCCTACTCTTTGCGGCCTACATTGAACCCCTGGCCCAAGCAATAAGAGAGTCGGAGACTATTTGTGGTATCACACTGGGGGGTGGGGGGAGCATCAAATTGCCCTGTACGCAGATGATGTTTTTTTACTCTAACTGCATAACCCAGAGGTCTCTCTTCCAAATATCCTTGAAATCATTGCCAAATACAGCAAAGTATTGGGCTGCCACCTGAACACTGCAAAGACTGAGACACTTTGTCACCACTTTGCCCCAAGTATGGCCTTCAGAAATTTATATCCGTTCCGTTGCAATCTGCAGAAGCTGAAATATTTGGAGGTATTTAATTTGGCCAACACCTCGCTATTCTATAAGTATAACTATGAACCATTTACCCAGACCATGAAACAAAATTTTGGAAGCCAGGGTACACTGCCACTCTCCCTGTCCAGATAAATAGAGGTGGTCTGCATGTTCACCCTGCCTAGAGCCCTATATCTCTTTCAAAACATACTAGTTGTAATCCCAGCAAAAGCCTTGAAACAGTGGCACAGAGAAATTTCTCATTTCATTTGGGCCAAACAATGACCCAGAATTAAACTGCAAAAGCTTAGTCTGGCAAGGGAGAAGGGGAGTTAACTCTCCCCTCACTTCGATTATATCATTGGACATCTCATGTGCATTGTATGATTTTCTGACTTCTGGAGGGACGGGGGGGGGAGTTGACTGGATATAGAGAGGGACTGCTTTCCCCTACAACAATTCATAAAAGTGTTGTACCACTGCAAAACCACCACTGACTCTGCCTTACCCACTAACCCCTGGCTGAAATTGCTATCTGGTCAACATGGCATACACATAATAACACCGGATCCATACAAAAGCACATCCTTAATGCCAGAAGCCATTTAGTGTGTGCAGCATGTTTGTTAACATTACTATGTGTCCTGTGCTGGCAACACCCTGAGTTTGTTATATTAGTGTGTGGCTCTTCCCTCCCCTCCCCCGTGCATTATACTTTAATGTGCATACTGTACGGCACACAGAACAGCACACAGATTGACGTGCTGTGATGGCTCGCGCTTTTAAGGATGCCCAATTTTGGCTGGCGCTAGTATGCCGACTCAATTTTGACACTATTCCGCTGACATTCTAGGTGGCGGTATAGCAGTCTGTTAGAAAGACTCTCCATCTCACTCCATTCCTCCCCCTTCTCTGTCCAATAATGAATCTAGAGCACTTCATTCCAGCTATACAAGATAATAGGTTTCTCCTTTGAGAAAAGCTGCACTTGAAATGTATATACCAATTTTTCAATGGACCAGCAATTCTCTGATTTGCTGATGTATAAACCAAGTATCAACTGCAGCAAGCAGAATCCTATCACTACCTCCAACTAAGACACTACATTATGTCCCACCCGCTATCAGCCTGTAATCCAATCAGTTATCCATGCATTATTTCTTACATAATTACTGGTAAGCAATTTCTCTCTAAGGGCTGACCCAGTTGATATTTGCAGCAATAACCCTCTGGTTATTATGGCATTCATGTGACCCGTCCCTCAAACTGTGCCAGTCCCTCATTGGCTTCCATTCCATTTGTGGGCGGGCTTATCACTCTCATGAACATGGCAGCTCCCTCTCTCACTTACCGAGGAGCCACCACAGTGAACTTCAGTGCTCCCTATTTTTCATTTTTAACACTATCTGGTTGATCCTGCCATCCACACTTTAACAAACCTCTATCTGGTTGATCCTGCACTTCCTCCTCTTCGGAACAGGACCATGGCTTCACTCACAGAGCCACTGCGATCAGGACAAGTAACCAACAGTATAAATGTAAGTTAAAAAAAAAAAGAAATGACTAAAAAGGGAAACAAAGAATAAATGAGAGAGGGACAGGCACACAGATAACGTGCGCGTGTGTGTGTGTCTCTCTTTTTCTGTGTGTATTTGTCTCTCTCTCTCTCTCTCTCTCTCTTTTTCTGTGTGTGTGTGTGTGTATCTGTGTGTCTGTGACACACAGTCACACAACTCGGGCTGGAAAAAAATTGCTGACTAGCTATTATGTAAAATAAAAGATGGTGAAGTGTGCATATAAGAATTTAATGCACACCCTCAGTGTGGGATGCTTTAATATACCCTCAGGCTTAGCCATCAGGGTCTATGTAGCATCCTACACCCCAGGTGTGCTACGTTCCCGCTTGCAGCTTGCCAGATTACCATTGACAATAAGTTTTCCTTTGTGGCTAAAGATTTGCTCCTAACCAACGCCATGGAGGCGAAAAAAAAAGTTGCTGCAGATATTTTTCTCTGCCATACAGGGACGGACTACAAAGGCCACGAGAAATATAGCCTGAGGGGGTAAGCTGATTTATTTTGATCTTTTTATATATTTTTTGTAATACTGACATGCTGCACTGTGTTAGGCAACCACCTCTAACCCCCCTCCTCCTTCCATGCAAAACGTGGCGCAAACCAATTACAGATGTGGACATCAGTCAGTGCCTTTCAGTTGGCAGCGTTGGAAGTTTGAAACAGGTAGGAGATGAGACAAGTACACAGTGCGTGGCTCTTACATTCTTAATGCACGAATGGGATCAGCAAAGATGACTGAAGTCGGGGAACCAAACTGCAACAGTTTTTAAAAAGGTTAGTGCTGTTTTTTGTTTGTTAGGGCTTGACTGCAAACATCAGAGGTAGTGCAAGCTGGAGTCGGAGAGAGTTTGGATGTAATCACATCTCTCTCTGACACTGATGTATACTGTGCTACGCTGGGAAGGGGAAGGGAGTTCTGAACCACAGTGAAGACAGCCTAAAAAAAATCCTTAAAGCAAGAAAAATGTATTTATTTATTACAGTATCAGAATTACAACCCTTTGAGTCAAAGACTAATTTACAAAGGCTCATCGTCACACACAGAATAGAACAGGGTAGGCGAAAAACATAGAGTGAGTGGAGAACAGACAGTAGTGCAGGAACAGTAGCATGGTAGATATATATGCAATTACAATTTGTACAGTTGAAAAACAGGTGGATGGTCCATATCAGTGACAGGAAGGCCCCTTCTTGCAGGAGACAGGTCTATACATGATGGTAGCTAAGCAAGAAGGAGTGATCATTGGGCATATATTCTTTGAGAACAGTAGTGGTAGACAGCTGGAGTGTGGTGCTGAGCTCATAATTGCAGGTGAGGTTTATATGTGATTGTAGCTCAGCAGTCATGGGATATGTACACTGGTATATGAAGAGGGTGGGTGGTGTGGGTTAGGTGGTTGGATGAGGACCAGTAGTGGAACAGTTATTTACAATTGCAATGATGGGAGCTTAGAAGGTGGTTAGGCAGGGATGGCTTCAGTGGTCCAATTCTGAGCTCAGACGAGGTATCAGGATGGAGGGTGCCGAACCAGGAGGGTGCCCTGTAGGGAAAGGATCTCTGAGCGAGGGTCGTCCTAATCCTGGGAGCTACTAGCAGGGTCTTAGTGGAGCTTCGAGTGTGGACAGGAGGAGTGGCTGTGCTGATTAGTTTAGACAGCCCGGGGGGGGTTAACCCGACATGGAATTTTTGGCTGAGCAGGCAGGTCTGGTAGAGTAGCCACTCTTCAAGGGAGAGGATGTTAGACAAGGCATAAAGTGTGCAGTATGTGTTTTCCTGTCAGCACCAATGAGTAGCCGACAGGCCTTGTTGATTGAGAGCTTGATTTTGCCCAGGGCAGTGTTGTCTGCTGCACCATATATTAGGAGTCCATAGTCCCACTAGGGACATGACAGATGAGTCAATGGCAAGTCTTAGTGCTTCTGGGGGGAGACAGGCTCTGTGCCGATAAAGCAAGCCTATATGTGAATTTATGGCAGAGCAGAGGGTGTGGATGTGTTCATGGAAGGCAAGGGAAGAGTCGATGATGATACCTAGGTATTTGAATGAGGTAACGTGCTCAGGAGGGTGGTGGGACAGGGATTGAATAGATAGTGCAGAGCCCCTGAGTTTGTTCTGATTGTGGGCGAACAGCAGAGTTTTTGGTTTTTTTCAGGTTGATCACAAGCCTGTGGTCGAGAAACCATTGCTCAGTCTGGGTAAAAGATGATTGCAGTGCAAGCTGGAGTTGGGTGAGGTCGGGGTGGGATGTGAAGAGGACCGCATCATCTGCACAAAGCAGAATGTTTTCTGACAAGACACTGGGCAACATGTTTAGGTATAAGCTAAAGAGAAGTGACCCCAGTATAGAGCCTTGGGGAACACCAGAGTGAACCAGACGAGGGCTGGATGAGGGTGTTAATAAGAAGAGGGTGCCGGCCCGGTGGCGCTGAGAGTTGAGGCGCTGGACGCCACACCTCGCGCTACGCTGGCGACCCGGGTTCGGGAATGAGCCTGGGCCATCGGGGGTCGGCGGGGGTGGAGAAGGATCGAGCGTCCGTCAAACTGCTCTCCTTCTCCTGGGGTGGGAGTGGGACTGCCTCGCTGGCCTGCCGGCTCCTAGAGGTGGCTGGGGGTTATGGCAAGTCAGGGGCAGAACTTGAGGTACGTACTGAGGCAGACGCTGGGAGGGGGTGCGTGCAGTAGTGCGCGCGCTCCGGTCCCTTGGCGTTATTGCACGCCACAGATGTAGGGGAGGAAACAAGAGAAAAATCCCTGCGGGCTTCATGATGGCTGAACGAGCAGCCCTCCCGCTGGCTTCTGCCTGGATGCTCCCCCTGCACTGGGATAACCCCTTCGGATCCCGTGGCAGTGGTTACGTGCCCACCACGGCAAACAGATCGCTGTGCTGGTTGGAAGGTAAGGGGGTTGAACTTGGGATGGGGGGCGGACTGGAGGGATGTTGGTCAGGCCGGACTGGGGGGGGGACCATCGGTAACACCCCCCCAGCCGCAGTGGAGACAAGAAAATATACAACAACAAAAAAATAAGAAGAGGGTAGCAGACCGCGTCAAAGGCCTTTGACAAATCGATGAAGACTGTCCCAGCAGGATGCCCTTTGTCCAGGGCAGAGTGAATCAAAGCGGAGTACTCAATGAGGGCAGTTGTGGTGCTGAAGCCATAAGCCGTGCTGTTCCCTGCAGAGGAAGTTATACATAGTAAGGTAGTCTGTTATCTGGTCAGCCACAATCTTTTCTAGAACTTTGCGGGGGGGAGGATGGAGATCGGTCTGTAGTTGCATGGGGTCAATTTGCCACCACCCTTGTGTATGGGGGTGATGATAGCTCTTTTCCATGCTTGGAGGAACTGGCCAAGTCAGAGGGAGAGGTTGAGAAGGTCAGTGGGGGGGGGTGAGAACAACGTCCATGGTAGAGTAGAGAAGACAGGGATCAAGTGAGTCACTACTGTGTCTGGAACCCTTTAGGGCTTTGATCAGTTAGGGTTTGGCAGCAGACGGGGAGAGAGATCAGAAATAGAAGGGTGGGTGCTAGAGAGTGGTGGTAGGGGATCAGGGGCTGGATCAAAAAAGTTGGTAGGTAGGGTAGAGGAGAGATCCAAGAAGGCATCACTCAGCCCATTAGCAATACTGTGTGTGTCAGTGGTGATGGCACCATCAGTATTGAGCTGGGAGGTTGGGGGGACTGGGCTTTGCCGTTAAGTTCCTTTAGGTTGTCCCAGAACTTGCATGAGGAGCCCCAGGTGGATGCAAGGGTATTCCTGTAGTATGCTGTCTTTACACTACAGATAGCCCAGGTGCATTTGTTGCGCTCCATTCTATAGGCTTGTATATCGGCTGGGTTCCTGGACTCCAGGGCTGTATGCCAAAGATTGTCCCTGAGACACATTCACTTTATGAGAGCAGGGGGTGATCCACAGAGAGCTGTGTTTCCTTCGTGTGGTTTTGGAGATGGGTGCATATGCATCGCAGGCCCTGTTAAAGTAATAAATAAAGTAGTTGAGGGCAGCGTCAATATCGGGGGCCAGATTTACTGGGCACCAGTCACAGCTGGCAAGGTGCCGACAGAGTAAGGCAAGGTTACCCGTGGACAGGCACCTCCTGGAGATGAGGATGGGCTTAGGCTTCTCAAGGTTACATGACCAGGAAAAAAATGACCGGGCAGTGGTCACTGAGTGCATTTGGTAGTACTATCAAATCAGTGATCTTATGAGGCCTGTTTGAGAGTACCAGGTCGAGCAGAGTGGCACTACCAGTAGTCGGGTGGGGGCGAGTGGGGGAGGAGACAAGCTGGGTGACAGTGAGCACAGCAAAGGCATCTTTGGCACTGTTTCCAGCATTGGCGAGCCAGTTAATATTTAGGTCACCCATGATAATTTGTTCCATCTTGCTGGGTTGATGTGTGATGTAGTCTAGTAGAGATTACATGGCGCGGTTCTGGTGTCACGGGGGAATGTAGGCGGCTGTAATGATAAGGGGGCTCTTGAGGGGCCAGGGTGACTTATAGGGAGATAGCCTGGGCACCATGCTCTAGCAGTGGTTTGTGAATGGGGGAGGCATAGGAGGGAGTCCCGTATGTAGATGGCACAGCCCTCTCCTCATTTCCCAACTCTGTCCTCCCTGTACAGCGAGTAATCAGGGAGGGAGGGAGGGAGATGAATGAGTCAGGCGTTCTTCCTGCATGAAGAGGTGGGGAGACCTGATGGTGCATGTGTGCTGACAGGGAAACTTGCACATTGGAAAAGTTTCCCTTTTATTTTGTTTCTGGATCAGTGGAGAGTCTTCTTTAAGTCACCACCGACAGCAAGGGGCATTAAATCTAGAAACATAGACTTTGACAGCAGATAAGGACCGCTTGGCCCAGCTAGTCTGCCCATTTCCCTACCTACAGGAAAAGCTGCAGATCCTAGTTAACCAACAGCCTATTTCTTCCTATTCCCCCCCCCAACAAGAATTGCCTTATGTCTGTCCATGCATTGTTGAATTCTCCCACAGTTTTAGACTCCACAACCTCCTCAGGAAGGTTGTTCCATGTGTCTACCACCCTCTCTGTGAAAAAATACTTCCTCACATAGCCCCTGAGCCGTCCACCCTCTATCTTCAAATTGTGTCCCCTTGTTCTTGCACATCTCTTTTTCTGAAAGATGCTACCCTCTTGGACTTTGTTGATTAAACTGAGGTACTTAAAAGTTTCTATCATGTTCCCTCTCTCCCTCCTTTCTGCAAGGGTATACATATTAAGCTCCTTTAGTCTCTCCTCATATGGGTTTTCTTGCAGACCCTGCACCATTTTAGTTGCCTCCTCTGGACTGCCTCCATCCTATCTATGTCCTTGTGGAGATGGGGTCTCCAGAACTGGACGCAGTACTCCAGATGGGGTCTCACCATCTGTCTGTAAAGAGGGATAACAACTTCCTGTTTTCTGCTGATGATGCCTCTCCCTATACATCCCAGTATCCCCCCAGCCCTCTCTACTGCCTTCTCACATTGCTTGCTAACCTTAAGGTCATCTGATATGATTACCCCCAGGTCCCTTTACATTTTTGTTGTTGTTACTACCTCCCTCCCCCACTGTGTATTCTTCCCCTGGGTTTTTGTTTCCCAGGTGCATTATTTTGCACCTCTTTGCATTTAATCCAAACTGCCATACTTCTGATCATTCCTCCAACCTTGTCAAGTCCCTTCTCATCCTTTCCACGTGACCACGTCTCCTTTCGTATTAACCCTGTTGCAGATCTTTGTGTCGTCTGCAAAGAGGCATACTTTTCCTTCTAGTCCCTCTGCAATGTCACTTATAAAGACAATAAAAAGGACTGGACCCAGTACTGGACCCTGTGGTACCCCACTAGTAACCCCTCTTTCTTCAGAGTGGACTCCATTTACAATTACATTCTGTGTCCTGTTGTCCAGCCAATGTTTTACTCAGGCTACCACCCTGGGACTGACTCCCAGGCTGGTTAATTTGATTATTAATCTTTTGTATGGGACTGTGTCAAATGCCTTGCTAAAGTCTAGTTAGGCCATGTCCACAGCCCCTCCCTGGTCTACTACTTTGGTCACCCAGTTATAGAAATCAATTAGATTCCTCTAACACGACCTTCACGCTGTGAACCCATGCTGCCTTGGGTCCTGTGCCCGACTGGCCTCTAGGTACTCAACAGTTCTTTCCTTCAGAAGTGATTCCATCACTTTCCCTGCCACAGAGGTCAGACTGACAGGTCTGTAGTTTCCTGCCTCTGCCTTGCTCCCACTTTTGTGAAGGGGAATCACATCCGCCTTCCTCCAGTCCTCGGGTACCACACCATTCTGCCATGATTTGTTAAAAAGAGTAGTCAGTGATTTCACTAGTTCTCCCCTCTCTTCTTTTAGAATTCTGGGGTGAATTCCATTAGACCCCATTGCTTTGTCCTCCTTCAGTTTTAGGAGTTCTTTAAGAACCCTTTCTTCTGTAAAAGGACTGGGATCGACACCCCCTATCCAGAGTGCTTCTGTTAATTGGATTAGGCACCTCCCCCTCCTCCTCTTTTGTGAATACTGAACAGAAGTATTCATTCAGTATCCCTGCTTTTTCACTGTCCCTCTCTGCCCACCCACCGTCCATTCTATTCAGCCTCATTATCCCTCCCTTTGTCTTTCTACGCTCCGTGAAGTACCTATAAAAGGTTTTTATCCCCCTTCTTAACCAAGTTGGCTATCTGTTCCTCAGTTTGGGCCTTTGCTATTCTAACTTTCCTCCCTGCTTCCTTCTGCCTTAACTGGTACAGTTCTCTTTCCTGCTCCTTCTGTCAAAACTTCAAAAACTTCAAAACTTCAAAATCTTTATTTATTCAGGCGAACATCATTGAGCATAGCTCATTTACAAGATGGACCTGAGTGGTCATAACAAAAAAGGTTACAGAGTGTATACAAAAACATGATATTGAAATAGCACAAATACAAACATTTATGAGTGAGATAGATGTACAATTATTTACATATATACAAGGCAAGGACAGTAAACCAAAACCTATTAAAGGTGAGAAACAAACAGTCTGGTAGGGATAAGGCTTGGATAATGGTACATGGGTGGGCATATATGTTTGAGGTTTGATGTGGAAAGGACCAGAGGAATGATAGAAGAATAGGGAGGAGCTTTAGAAGGGGGGTGGGGAGAGAGAGGGTGTGGGGGAGTGGGGGTGTGGGAGGACTAGGCCTTGTGGGAAACAATTGCATGAATCTGGGATTAGGCTGGTGTACAGCTTTTGAAGGATGTAAGGGGGATCAGTGTTTCCATTTTCAATGTCTTTTGGATAGAATTCAGATAAGTGCCAGGAATAACTGATTGCAGCTCTTCCATACAGGGTGCAGGTGATGGAATCTTCAGCAGGATCAGTTTGTTGATCCTCAAGGTGTAGGGCCTGGATGTGATCTGGTTGAAGCAATCTGAGATGTAGGAGGGAGTTTGTTTGTCAGAGCTTTGTAGATCCAGGTAGCAGCATTTTTTCTTCTTCTATGTTGCAGGGATGTCCAGCTGACTGCATTGTAGAGAGAGCAATGATGGGTGCTAGAGGGAAGGTCAGTAATGAATCTAATAGCTCTATGATACAGGGTGTCTAGTTTGTTTAGATGGGAGAGGGAGCAATGACCATAGAGGAAGTCAGCATAATCAATGTGTTTCCTTATACTTCCTAAATGCTATCTTTTACTTCCTAACCTTCCCCGCCACCTCTTTTGAGAACCATATTGGCTTTTTCTTTCATTTAGATTTGTTTATTTGCTTCACACAAAGGCTTGTTGCTTCTGTGATGGCAGTTTTGATGTTTCCCCCATTGTTGCTCCACCTCTCCTTCTAGCCTCTTTGCTAGTGCTTTTCTAAGGCTCTCTCTCATCTAGCCAAAGTCAGCCCTCCTGAAGTCCAGTACCCTCACTTTTATATGGCTTGACTCTGTAGCTGAGTTTATCGTGAACCACACTGTTTGGTGGTCACTTGTTCCCAGATGGCTACCCACTTCTAGATCTGAGATCCTCTCACTGTCCCCATTTGACAGTACGAGGTCTAAGATTGCTCCCTCCCTCATGAGTGGGTTTCAAAACTAGCTGTCTGAGGCATGCCACCTGTAGGGCATCGAGAATGGCCCTGCTCTTGGATGTGGCTGCAGCAAAGGTGCTCCAGTTAACATCTGGCATATTCAGGTCCCCTATCAACAGTATCTCCCCTTTCTCTGCCATCCTAAGGATGCCTTCTATCATATCCTTGTCCATTCCTTCCCCCTGACATGGGGATCTGTATACAACCCCTGTGCGGATTGTGGTGGCATTTCCAGTCTCAAGGTGTCCCACAGTGCCTCCTCCTACCTGTTTACTCTTTTGTTCCATTGCTTTTATCCCTTCTCTTACATAGAGAGCTACTCCTCCCCCTCTTCTCCCCTCCCTGTCTCTCCTGTAGGTTGTGTACCCTGGTTTGTTAACATCCCAGTCATGGTTCTCTGTGTACCATGTTTCTGTAACCTACGATATCCAGGCATCCCTCTTTCATCAAGGCCACCAGTTCAGGGAGCTTGTTGCCCAGACTATGGGCATTGGTACTTATTACTCTTCATTTCTTGATGGACTTACCCCTTTTTGCCCCATCCCTGTCCTTATTGCCTTTGTCATTTTCTCCATTTACCCCAGCCCTTCTCCTTATCGACATCCCTGTCTTGGTGTTTACCTCACTTACTGCCCTGATTTATTTGGGGGGGGGCTAGGATTTCCCTGCTCCTTTCCAGTGCCTCCCCCTTGGCTAGTTTAAATGTTTGCCAATGAAGCATTTAAACTTATCACCTAGGATCCTGGTTCCCCTCCTGGACAGATGCAGACCATCAAGCCAGTAAAGGCCTACATCACTCCAGGTGGACCCCCAGTCCCCAACGAAGCCAAATCCCTGAGCTCTGCACTAGTTTTTTAACCACTGATTGAATCCCATGGTGCGGAGCACCCTATCCTCACCCATGCGATAGACAGGCAGCACCTCTGAGAACTACATATAGAATTGCTCCAGGGAATGTTGCACTCGCATAGTTAAGGAAGACCAGTGACTGGTGCATGCATGGTCATAGAGAAACCCGGCGCATGTTTGCCGTTACAACCAGCTGGTTATAACAGAAAATTACAGCCAGGTTTCCCTATGGGAAAAAGCACATACCAGTAATTATATTCTCATATCCCACACTTCCCCATCCTTTATTCTATATTATACAATGGCAAGAAAGAATTCTGGGCTCTGATTGGTCAGTCTGGGGCTGGACCGTGATGTTATCCCAGCATAACATCATGGATCTAGTCCCAGCACAAGCATGACATCATCAAATGTTAAAAGAATCACTCCACTAGCCATGTACAACTTTCCCACACATGCCTGCCGTGGTTGGAGTTTCCCAATGCTTCCAATTTAAAAAAAATAAATAAATCCTACACTCTCACTTAGACTAATAAAAAGATCTGTCTCACTTGTCCACCGAACAATCCCAACATATTCCCCTCAGGTGCTCATAAATTAAAAAAAGTAAAAGTGAAGCCATCAGCGCGGTTTTGTATTCCTGATCGGCTACTGAGTTGTTCACTGACCCCTGTTTGGCAGCGCATAAGAGTGACCCTGCTCCTAACATTCACAGATGATACTTATTTTGCAGTGCCTTTCACTTACAGAAGAAAAGAAATCTGAATGAAGCTGCATGTTCCGATGACATAGTCACTGCCATCAGCTTCACTTTTCAGCTTTCCCTGCCTGCCCCAAACTGACTGAACTGATTGCGCACTTCAACGATTGGCTTCATTTTTCAGCTCTCCCCACCCTGAACTGACTTAGCTGCCTGTGTACTTCTGTTACCACACACTGCTTTCTCTACAATTCACAGACTTTTTTTTTTTTTTTTCTTTCTTCTCCTGATACAAAATGCAAAGCAACTGTACGGGAAAAAGAACATGCATACCCCAAGTGCCACTATGATGTTCTGATGTGTGTGTGTTGGGGGGGGGGGGTGGTGATTGGCTTCATGAAACAGGGACAGCTGCAGTTTCTTGGCTTCACACTGAACAAAACAAGTAAAATGAGAAATGTGTAAAGAGACACAGAAACAGGTTGAGGGCACAGGGGCTACTAGGACAGAGAACAGGTGTGTACACAATGGACAGGAGGTTTCAGAGGGAGAGTAGTCTGCTTGGAGGGTGAGAGCCACAGTAACTGTAGGAGCTCCACCTAGTGGCCAAGATAAGCAGAACTACTTTTCCTCTCAGTATTCCTACACATTGAAAAAAAATATATTAAAAAAAATATAAAAAGACATTGTATAATAGGAATAATGCAGTCCAGGGTGTGTGTCGTGCTGGGATAGCATCACTTCTCGGGTGTTGGATGCACTTGGCCTGCGGCCTAATGCCCAACCACCCAAGGTGTGACATTATCCCAGCACGACACACACCCTGTTGTACATTATTCCTTTATTTCACAACCTTCATCCAAACAAGTGCACAACCTCACATGATCTCACAACTGTACCAAATGATACAGTCTACAATCTGAACCTCCTTGATGGATGTAGCCCAGAAGTGGGAGACTGAGATGGGCAACCCTATTGAGGAAGAAACTTGAACATGAGCTTGCCGATATTCCTCAAAAGTAACTAGTGCACACCAATGGAGAGAATATGCTTGGAAACAACTTACCAGGTTTTTCCGCATCCCAGTGGTCACTGCTCATTACCTTCCAACATCAAGCTCCCCCTGCTGGAGGAATTGTGGAGAGCAGAGGGTGAGTCACTATCATGTCATGTGAGACTGCCCCTTAATCAGACCCCATCTCGATAACATGCAAGCAGAACTACAGGAAATCTTTGATTCCTCCCTTCAACTAACCCCTCAAGTTCTGCAACTGTACATTTTACTACAGTATCCCCTGGGTGGGAGAGACCCCCATGCACAATAGCTACTCGGAATTCTTATTACACTTGCCCAAAAAATTATAACTAAACTTTGGGTGACCCCAGCCCTTCTGGATGTGGCAAAGTGGAGAACATTGGTTTACCAGATTTATGAAATGGAGAGGCTTACAGCCTCCCTTAATGACCGCACTGAAATTCGCATGGATCGATGGTAGAGGTGGCTGTTTCACACCATGGGCAGAGATCCTACAATAGTCCCATAAGAACAGACTCACAGTATTGGGGGTGTAGGGGTCCCTCACTGTATTAAATCCTAACATATGCTTGGGTCTGGGCCCACCAACCCACCAGGGCTGTCCCCCTGTTCCTCAACTCGAGCCATATTCATGACGGGGTACCAGTGAAACAAGAATTGAATACAGGTGCCTTTTAGCAGTACTATTGCTTTAACTTGAATATGATATACTGATCTTCAGGGATAGTGCTTTCATCAGGTCACACCTATACAACTTAGCCATCAGGCATTGGAGCTCATGGAAACTTTCTCAAGCAGTATGCCAGGGGCCTCCCATGCTGACGTTGCATGCCAACATCATGTACACTGTATAAGCATGGGTGACCCCGCTTCCTCCTCAGTCTTTTCCCCTCCATCGACCTGCTCACATTGGTCTCCTCAGAAGCTTCATCATCAGTCTCCTGCCATTTCTGCTGTTGTTTTCTCTTGTTTTTCTAACAATATTTCTTCTTTATTTAGGCACCTTGTCCAGGCATTTTCTGCCTCGGGCCTTGCTTGCGAAGCCTGCCAGCAGATGCTCTCACTTTCCGGCAACATCAATGGAAGGCCCTGCCAGAGTTCCCTTCGGACTTTCAGCAGCAGGATCAGGGGTCTTCCAAGGCTCCCTTGCCTAGTCACCTTCTTCTCCAGCAGGTTCCAGGTTATTCAGGCCCAAGTCGAGCCTCCGGGGATTCTCCATCAACAGATCTAGGACCATCACTGGGACCGCTTCCCCTGGGAGTGCTCTCATCCCCCAGATTCTTCTTCTTCTTTCTCCTTCAGGGGTTTGGTGTTGGTGGCTTCCGGCCCCGTCACCCCTGCTGTCTAGGCCTTTGCTCTTATATGGCCCTGGTTCCATGTCAGTTGAGCAATTTTTACTAAGCGACTACAATTTGGGTGACTGATTTACATCAAATGCACATTCAGTGACCGCAATTCACAGCATTGGTATTTTATCATGAATTCATCATGTGTGCACAGTTTCTAACAGCGATTCCGGTACAGCAGTTATTGTTGACAACATTAAGACCTGTGCCCTATTCCTTTGTTTTAAATGGCTTATTTACTTACTTCATTGATATCTCTTGATGGCTTTTTGTCAGTGATTACCCAGTGCTAATTGTATATAGATAGCGCGCAAGTTAGCATGATCTGCCGATGTCTGTCTACTGGCATGAATAGGATTTACAAGTCACTGAACTTTATTGTCAGGCAACCTGGGCCTCTGGGGAAGGACACAATTACACCCATGTCACGTAGGGGCACTTTGCCTCCCTGCATCCCCATAGGGGCTGTGTCCCTGAACCTCCCCCCCATCTATTGGATTATTACTCCACGATGCACCTGGATAGTGAAATAAGTTATCATTCGTAGTGCCATAATTGTGAGTCACTCAATTGATGGATGTGCTGCCATGATACAGTCACCATAATTGCCAGTCATTGTTAACATACAGTCGCCCAATATGTTTTCACCCAGTTAAAGTTGCCCAAATAGAGTCACTCAAATCCCAGCGCTATATTGATGTGATACCCCAGGCCACTAATGACAGCACTCGCCGCTGTGGTCCCGTGGCTGGAGGTGGTTCATCAGATCCTGGTCCATCAAACTCTGCCCCATCTCTGCGCCTGTCGATGTTCCAGGGCTTGTTGGCGTTGAGTGCCTTTGGTTGCCCTTTCCGTCAACAGAGTTGGACCATGTGCCCCCTCCTTCTATTCCTGCATCGATGACAATGTCTTTTCTGTTCATCAACCCAAAGGTTTGTCGGCCCCAGGTCCTTTGAACTCTGCCCCACCTCTGTGCCCATCGATATTCCTGGGTCTGCAGGCAGTGGGCACCATTGGTCACCTTCGGCGGCCCACCTGTTAATGGAGCCAGGCCAGGAGCCCCCTCTGCTTCCTGTGTTGATGGCAATATCCTTTTTGTCCGTTGACCCAAAGATTTGTCAGCACCAGGTCTGTCGAGCTGTACCCTGCCTCTGCGTCTGTCAGCATTCCCAGACCTGCAGGCGTTAGGTACCTTTGGTTGCACTTGGTGGCCTCTCCAGTGGAGCAGGACCTTGCACCCTCCATCCGTCCCTGTGTAGCCGACAGTTTTCTGGACTTCAAGGAACTTATCCCCTTCATCCAGTCCGAGAGGTTCAGGGTTGTTACCTTACAGGGCATCCTGCCCCTACCAACTCAGGAGGCTTGGTTGTGCCCCTGGTTGTGCAAAACGCTTATTTTCCTATCCGGGTCTGTCTTCAGCACAGAAGGTACCTCGGGTTCCAGTTCCAGAGGGAACATTACCAATTCGAACTCTAGCCCTTGGGCTTGCTCTGTGTGCTTCAAGTTCTTACCAAATACTTGGCAGCTGTTGCAAAAGCTCAGAAGGGACGGCATACTTATCTTCCCCCACCAGACCAACTGGCCTCTGAAGGTGCAATCCTCAGAGCAGCTCTTGTGACCATCCATCATATTCTGCTGTCATTCCACTCCAAGGAGGATAACTGTTGGTTTGCCCCAGTTTGTTCTGGTCCTGTCCCTGCAGTTGCTGTACATAGGGGCAATTCTGACCTTTCCCCAGGATGGGGGCCTTCTGTCCCAAGTCTGGGCCGAGGTCCTGAAGGCTTGGACCCGTCTGGTGACTCAGAGAAAGTTATTCTCCGCCAGAGCCTTCCTTAGGTTCATGGGCTTCCTGGTAGCAGCTATTGCCATCATCCTGGCCAGACTGCACATGAGGTTTCCTCAATGGTCTTTCTTTATCCAGCACATCCAGTGCTTCTGGGACCCAATTTAGGTGGTTTGGTCCCTCCTCAGCTGTGCAAGGTGCTTCAGTAGCAGAGGGACGTTTCCCCTCCAACCTTTTAAAGGGGGTATTTGTTTGCTTTTCCTCTCGTTGCCTGATCCTCATGGCAGACGCCCTGGGTATGGGCTGCAGAGTGCACATTGGTCCATTCCTGAAGCAGGGAAGGGACCTATTATTTTCCCCGTGGGCATATGGGGTCTGCAGCCCTCCTTAATAGGGGTGTTTCAAACAGTGGCTGATATCCTAGTGGTTGTCAGGGAACCTTCCCCAGGGCTTCTTTCCCAATAAGGGGCAGTGGTTTATGGTCTGGGCCTCTTCCCACTGCCTGGACCTCCTTTTCTTGTCCAGTGACTCAGGTTCTCGGTCACATTACATCCCTGTTTGGTGCAGGACTTCAGTATTCTTCTATGAGGATGCCCTCGGTGGCTACATCCATCCTCCTTGTGCCTGCTGAGGGTCATATTGAGGCCTACCTGGATGTGGGCCACACCTTTCTGGGAGGCATTCTTCATCTGGTGCCACCCATCCACAATTTATGAAATTGCTCTGACTCATTTGTTTAGTTTCCATGTTAGGTGCCCTCAATGAATCACTTGTATTGTCATCCACCTGTTCGGTTATTCCCCTGCCTGTATTTGTTTTGTTGTTGATTATTCTACAATTGTGTCCTCCCAGGACTTCCTTGCAAATGGGATTTCTCAATGGTGTTTTCCTGGTAAAATAAAAATTGAATTGAATTAAATCCAGTCCTGACTGGGGACTTGAACTCTGCTTTGAAGAAGCTGTCCTTGCCCCCTGTTTGAGCCAGCTGCGACTTGTGGAGTATGTCTTCTGTTACAGGTGGCGTTGTTGTTAGTTGTTATTTCCTCTGCCTGAAGGATTACAGTGCTATAGGCCCTAATGTGTGAGCAGCCTTATTTAATTATCCACAGTGGCAAGGTCTCTTTGCGGCCCAGTCAGGGGTTTCTTTCTGAAGGGGTGCTTGAATTTATTCTGCACCACCACATCCGTCTTTCCGTGCATCATCTAGATCATACCATTCCAGGGGAAGCATTGTTCCTTACTCTGGTTGTGCTGAGCTGTAGCGTGATGATACACACACATTCTAAGGACTGCAGAAAGTCCACCCAGTTGTTTATTTCATTCACCCGGGGCAATGAGGGTGCTCTGTTTTTAAGCAGTGCTTGTCCAGATGTTTGGTCAACCGTTTTACCCTTCGTCACAGGAAGCTCAGCAAGGATCTGTCTGGGGTAGTGTGTAGCCTTTCCACCCCAGGTTTGATCACTTCACGTACCTGTTTCAGGTACATGTTGGCAGATGAAATTTATTCTGCCACCACTTGATGTTCTGTCCACCCTTTCACCAAGTGCTACAGTCCGGACGTTGTCTTCACATAGAGGGCAGGCTCTGCTCTGGCTATACTATCGGGCCTCATCTCTTTGGCCTTCGGCCTCCTGCCACCCAGACTGTGTCTCTAGTTCTCAAGTTCTCATTGCTTGGTATTCTGTTCTATAGGTGTGACCTGATGAAAGAGATATCCCCAAAGAAGATAGAACAGTTACATAAGAACTTACCATAAGAGTAGATCTTCAAGGGAATCTCTCATCAGGTCATGCCATCCTCCCTCCCTCCCTCCATCCCCTTATGTCTATGTCTTGTTATTGTTCTTTGTTGCACCAGCCCTTTTCTGTTTAGCTGGGCACCTCTTCTCTCTCTCTCAGCCCTTCTGGGACATTTTGCTCTCCTGGTCTCTGGAAAAAGACTGAGGAGGGAGCTGGGCCACCCATGCTTATATAGTGTACATGACGTCGGCATAGGCAGCCCCTGGCAGACTGCTTGAAAAAGTTTCCATGAGATCCCAGTGCCTGACAGCTAAATTCTACAGGTGTGACCTACTTAAAGAGATTCCCTCAAAGAGCTACTGTTGCAATAAGTTCTTACATAACTGTTCTTTCTCACCCCCGAACTGTAACCAAAGGGGGCAGAGAGTAACATAACACTGTCCTGCTGGACAGTAATTACTTTGTGTTGTTGTGCCTTGTCAAACTCATTACTTATATGCAGAGCTATGATAATGTAGGTTGAACC
Organism: Neoceratodus forsteri; assembly: GCA_016271365.2. Taxonomy (NCBI): domain Eukaryota; kingdom Metazoa; phylum Chordata; order Ceratodontiformes; family Ceratodontidae; genus Neoceratodus; species Neoceratodus forsteri. The sequence goes on along the minus strand of CM057455.1, from coordinate 755,450,262 downwards.
ATGCTGTACCTGGAAAAGCTGAATAAACATTACAGTTACAAAAAAAAAAAAAGAGGCAGGGAGGTGGGAGGGTTGTCGGAGACCAGATAAGGTCAGTGGAGGCAGATTAGGCAGGGAGCAGGGAGCATTTGGGAGACTAGGTGGACCTTTTAGGCTGACAAATTCCATGTTTCTGTATGCAGAACTGATATGGATCAATCTTTTCACATTGCACAAGTTCTGTTTGAAAATAACAGACAAGTCTACATCAGCGAGTCCACAACCTACACACTGAGACTTCTGAAAACCCAGACTGTAGCTTTGTCAGGGGGAGTGGGGTTGCTGTAGTAATTAGGAGATTCACCAGGCCATAGCCTGAAACCCTGGGGCCTCATTTAGATTTTAAAAGGTTTATATAACTGCTTAACTACTGTATAACCCAGCCCACAGTGCTTGGACCTTCAGTTTTTCCACATCCTTGGTTCTCTTGTTTTCATAAGCTGGTGTGCTAGAAAGTCACTTTTTGAGGATCAGTGTTTAGAAATGTATGAACTGACCCCATTACCATGACAAAACACTCTGTGAAGACTGAAGGACTCTACAAGGAGCTGATTGACATGGATTAACTAGTAGAGGCATAAATTTGATTCATCCTGCCCTAATTCAATCTAGGAATTGTGTGCAGAACTGTCAGCGTTGCTGAATGGCATAAAGGGGAACTTGCAGAATCCATTGATGTGAAAATTGTGAACCTGATGATCACTAAGATGCTGTAATCTTTTCTTTCAACTGAAACTCAGTTTAATGTTTTGTTATAGATCTAAAGCAATGACATTCTAAAAGCTTTGCTTTGATGCCTTGTCGGAAGAACCTGCATGAATGCAGTATACAGGTGTCTAGCCAGATACAGATAGTAGGGCAGCGCTGCACACACAATCAGCCTCTTTGTGATTTTTAGTTTCACAACATTTTAAAATACTGTATGCAGTATATACTCACGCACAAAAGAAATACATTTTGACCTATACTTTTTTATGGTCTGTTGTTGATGGTTCCTGTTCTCCTGTTTTGTATGGTGAGTGACACTTATCTCCCATTTTGTATAGTAGCTTTCTTTTCCCTATTTTGCATTTCCGGTAGCATTTTTTGGTACACTTGAATTAATAAATTATCTGAATGTGTCCCTGTATTGTATCATTTTATTGACATCCTAGTTGTAATATCCTTGGTTTTGCCAAAAAATAGGCATTTGTTTGTCTGCTTCACTTACCTGATAGATAAAAACTAAATAAACAAGCATTTGTCAATGCCGAATGTTTGCTTGCTGGCATTGGCATTGGTAGTGTAGAAGTTACAGAGCTGCGTAATAGGAATGGCAGTGAAGTATTGAACTGAAGCCAACCCCACCACCACCCTGCAGATAGTGACAGGCATTGGGGTGTGCCTTTGGGTCATCAGGCATAACGGCCACGCCATTTCACCACACCCTACCCTGCAGACACCGACAAGTGTCATGGTGCGCCTTGGGGTCTTTGGCCCTTATGCGCACCCCAATCCAACAGGAAATACGGTGAGATGGGTGCGGTATAGGAGAATGGGGTGAACTTTGGGGCCGAAGAGTCCAAGGCACACCTCAGTGCCTGTCACTGGCTGCATGGTGTGGATGGGGGTGGAATGGTATGAGCATTGCAGGCGACAATCCCAAGTCACAGCCCTGATGCCTGTCAATCTCTACAGGGTGGGGCATTATAGTCAGAAAATCTAACGCCTCAGGCATTTGTTGGTATTAGATACATAGATACATAGACAGTGTCGGCAGATAAGGGCCTTTGGCCAACCCAGTCTGCCCATTTGAGCTTGTAAGTTCAGTTTGTTTTCCTAGAAGTCTGTTGCCCCTTACCCCTGACCTTCAGAATTCCTGTATGTCTATCCCATGCATTCTTAAATCCCGTGATTGTTTCAGCCCCAACCACTTCCTCTGGCAGGGTGTTCCACTTGTCCACCACCCATTCTGTGAAGAAATTCTTCCTCATGTTTCCTCTGAATCGTCCTCCTCCAACTTCATCCCATGCCTCTAGTCCTGGAACATCTTTTTCGCTTAAAAATAGTGTATTCCTGCACCCTGTTCCTCCCTGTAAGATACTTGTATGTCTCTATCATATCCCCTCTGTCCCTCCTCTCCTCCAGGGAGTACATGTTCAGCTCCTTCAACCTGTCTTCATAGGACCTGTGATGCAATCCATGCACCATCTTTGTTGCCCTCCTCTGAACCTTCTCTACCCTGTCTATGTCCTTACGTAGGTATGGTCTCCAGAACTGTACACTGTACTCCAGGTGGGGCCTCACTAGTGTCTTGTATAGCGGAATTATGACCTCCCTTTTCCTGCTGGTGATGCCCTGCCTATACATCCCAGCCCTATTTGCTTTACCTGCTGCCTTGTCACACTGTTTCCCTACCTTCAGGTCATCAGAGATGATAACCCAAAGATCCCTTCCTGCTTGGTGCATGCTATATCCTCACCCCCCAACTGATACATTGTGCCAGGGTTTTGTGCCCCATATGCATTATCTTGCACTTCCTTGCATTGAATTTCAACTGCCAAACCCCTGACCATTCTTCAAGTTTCTGCAGGTCCCTTCTCATTCTGTCTACACCCTCTGGTGTGTCTACTCTGTTACAGGGCTTTGTGTCATCAGCAAACAGTGAAATTCTGCCTTCTAGGTCCTGCGCAATGTCACCGATGAAGATGTTGAATAGGACCGGTCCCAGCACTGATCCCTGTGGTACCCCACTGGTCACTCTTCCCTCTGTGGAGTGACAGCCATTTACCACCACCCTCTGTGTCCTGCCACCCAGCCAGTTACCTACCCACCACACTACTGTCCTGCCCACACCCATATTCCCCAGTTTGTGTAATAGCCTTCTATGAGGCACAGTGTCAAAGGCCTTGCTGATTTTCAACATGGTTTTTTTGTGACCCCCACCTCATGAACAGTGGCAATATCAGTTTGTTAGCCGAAAGCTGCTTTTGCACAGCGACTACGGCATTTGGCACCACAGGTGCAAAAACACATTCTGAACAAGATGTGGAAAATGACAGCTTCAGTTCATGGGGAGGTGTAAAAAATTACAATGTTGAAAATCTGCAGTGAAAATATTTTAAAAAATGGTGACGTCACGAGGGTGCATAGAAACTGTGCAACGCACACCCATAATGTAATTACTGTAGTTTGGGAATTTTTTACAGCAGATTGTCAACACAGGCATTTTGGGACCTCCAGTCATGAACAGTGTCACTGTGATTTTCTTTATCTGTCCCAAACAATGATTTCCCACAGCGACTACGCATTTTTGTGCTGAAAGTGTGAAAACACATTTCGGCCATGCTGTGAAAAATGACAGCTGTACTGTTCATAAGAAAGTGTGGAAAAATGCCACTGGTGAAAATCTGGACTGAAAATATTACAAATTCATGAACTTACGAGGAAGCTGCGGAATGCTCACTCGTAACACAGTCATTTTATGGACATTTGTCACCAAATTTTCAACATAGCCATTTTAAGACCTCTGTTCTTGAACAGTGTCACTGTGATTTCTTAATCTGTCCCAAACATTGCTTTTGCACACCGACTGCACCATTGTGCGCTATATGTGCGGAAACACATTATGGGCGAGATGTGAAAAATGGCAGTTGTACTGCTCATAAGGAAGTGTGGTAAAATGGCAATGTTGAAAATCTGGAGTGCAAATATTAAAAATTCGCAAACTTGTGAGCGTGCGTAGGAACTGTGCAATGCACGCTCATAAAACAGTAATTTTTAGGAATTTTTTCACCAAATTTTCAACATAGCCATTTTAAGACCTCTGCTCATGAACAGAGTCCCTGTGATTTTCTTAATGTGTCCCATACATTGATTTTGCACACCAACTGTGGCATTGTGCTCTACATGCGCAGAAACACATTTTGGGCAAGATGTAAAAAATTACAGCTGTACTGCTCATAAGGAGGTGTGGTAAAATGGCAATGTTGAAAATCCAGAATGAAAATATTAAAAATTTGCGAACTTATGAGCGCGCGCAAGAACTGCGCAACACACCCTCGTAAAACAGTCATTTTTATGAATTTTTTCACCAAATTTGCAACATAGGCTTTTTGAGAGCCCACCTTATGAACACTGGCACTGTTGTTCTGTTAATCAGTCCCAAAAGGTGATTTTGAGCAGTGACCATGAAATCACCCTTCGGGCCCGAGTAACGCCATGACAGTTCAGAATTCATGAGGAGGGGTCCCAAAAAACCCATGTTGAAAATTTGGTGCCAAGATTCCAAAAAATGCCTGAGATATGCATCAAGGTTCAAAAAACCCTATTTATGGCATTATACAGCTTACCGCCATTTCCTCAGTTCGCGGTCGGCTTTGAAGAGTGCAGACGTGTTCCCGGTCCCTTGAAGATCGTCGCGCTGGACTCTGGAGGTAAGTATGGGGTGAGGTGGGGGTGTGGGGAGGCAGAGGCGAGAGGGTGGGCGCGGTGGCAGGGAGACCGTAGAGGGAACTTTTTTGTTTATAGTTTTTTTTTTTAGGAAGACGACATGGGACGCTTGCCACGCTGGGGTGGGCTCCCAACATGGCTGCTGGAAGGCTGTTTGGGGCCTGGAGCCAAGGGGACTGGGCACCCCCATGGCCATAACAATTTTGCCATGCTGGGTGGGCTCCCAGCGTGGCACCCTGAATAACTTTTTTTTGGGGGGCGCAGCAGAGGCCAGCGGGGATTGGGCACCCCGTCAGCCACACAGTGTGTGCATGGGCGCATGAGCACGCAATATGCGTCGCGTGCATGCGTGTGTGTGGGGGCGCTGCTCACTGAAGTGGAGCTCTCCTTTCAACTGTACAGCATTGCATTTTAACTGCTGTCATAGACAGCTGCAGCATTCATTGGAGAACTGCGGCCGCGCCTGCAAACACACTGACTGAATTGGAAGATGGGTGCCACACCTCTGAAAACTCGGATGATGGCACTATGTTTCTTGCACATGCGTAGAAGCAAACATAATAAAATGAGCAGTCCTTTTAATAAGACTGAGTCCGTGTTTTTATCAGTATTATTTGTTGTTTCTGAACATCTGTTGTTTACCTTCACTTTTATTGTGATTCTACCTCTATTTCCTTCTGTTATCCCTGACTTGTACTGCCTTGGATCTTCCTTGAAACCCTTTCTTGTGTTTATTGCACCTTGCACTTTATTCGTACCTACTTGCTACCTACTAGACTGCTATCTCTTCTTTATTCTTGCATAAACTGCACAACTGCAAATTTTGCTTTGATTGTAGTCTTAGTTTATGATGCTCATTTTTACCTGTTAATGTAACCATTTTTTTTAAATTGTATTATTACCCTCCTCTTCCCCCCTTCCTTCCCCCAGGACGCATCTGGAAATGAGCTGCTATCAGCTCAGTATGTCTTTCCTGCATGAAACTTTCGAATAAATAAATAATGAACTAGTGTGCAGCAGACCGTGCTGCCTGACCCTCTGGGACAATAGGTGTACAAAAACAACTGAGAATACTGATGAAAACCAGGTCTGAGCCATAGCCCTCCTTTTATTATTTAAAATGTAAACAAAAATTGCTAAAGCAGACTTAAAATATGAAAAGAAGAGTATTACATATCACGAGAGGTAAGGAGCAATCTAAAATGGAATATAAAAATATAGGTGAACATCTTCACTGTAACGTGCACTGCTGCTTTAAATAGAGGTAATGTTATAACCCACGAGTTTTATATTAAATCATGCTATTCTTTTTTTTTTTTTTTGAAAATCTGTTTATTATATTTTTCATACATCAACATGTCATGTTAAATTGATTATAGGATGCTCTCACACATCCCTTGGCACTATGCTAAAAATTCATAATGAAAATGAAACTTTGTGCAGCACAACATCGACGTAATTCAAGGTCTTCATCAGGGGTATCTCAGTCATCAGGTCACACATACTGTATGGTACTTCACTGTTGGTGAGGCAGGATCCACACAGAAGATTTTCAGCAGTACAACTGGGGCCCCCCAAGCCAACTTCGTTTGCGGATGTCACCAACCCTATAAAGGCGTGAGAAGCCCCATTCCCTCCTCAGTTCTTTCCTACCATAGACTCTGTTCGCATGGGTCTCCACAGAAGCTCCAACACATGTTTGTGCCATTTTTGCCAATGGCTTTTTTATATTTAGCCTTTTAGAATCTTTTCCTAAAAAGATACCTTTACTTTGTGTCGAGGGTTAATCCTTCTACTGCTCTCTTCCGTCACTGCCGCTGTGGAAAAAAGATTGCCTCTACAAATGAATACTTTCTCTGTGTCTGCTGTCTTGGGCCTGACCACGATGTCTCAGACTGTGAGCTCTGCCAGAAAATTAACCAAACCACCCTCAGGAGATGAAAAAAAGACTCTCAAAAAATTCCTAATGGAACAACAGGTAGCCAGTTCTGGGCAGGGGCCCTCCGGGGTCCCTCTTTTCCAGTCTCCAGCAGATTCATCGAGCTCCCAGGCCTCTAAGGCCCGAGACAAGTCCTCAGGAAAAAGTCATAAAAAGACCATGATTGGGATCACTCCCCCAATAGCATTCCCGCTCCCTGATGGCCTCTCCTTCATCGAGGGGTATTCCGGCTGCATCTGCTACTGTTCAGGTCTCTGTTCCTACCAGACCCTACAGACAGCGCCGCTGCCCACTTTGTAGGGTGGCCAGTTGTTGACCTCCAAGTTGTCGGCCCCCACTAGGTCAACAACTGACTCATCGTCGATGGCCCTCCCGTAGAGGCCTGATGCTTCTCCAGGTTCTTGGGCTTTGGGCTCCTTGGACTCTCAGGGCCCGCTAGATGGGTCATCGTACTCTATGCCATTGACCCCCCCAATCAATGCAGCAATCCACTGTCATTGACCTTGATGACATTTTGAGCAAGTTCACTGTAGTCTTGATCCATAAGTTGGGAGCATATAGGCCTTCATCGCCTGCACCATCAATGGCACCATCATCGTCAACACCACTTCAGCCCCCACAGGCCATCAACAGTTCCTCGTTCCTCGTTCATCAGACCTTAAGCTGGAACAGGTCAATGTAGAGGACGGGTAACATCCTGACCTCATCTTACCTGAGGACGAGAAAGAACCTCCTTCCTCTGACAGTTCCATTGCCTCCTCAGTGAGTGAGGACTTTGTCAAGCATACTCCTAGGTTTCCTCCAGAGGACCCTACTTTTTTCAATGTCATGAAGCAGCTGTCCTCAGCCATAGACTTCCATACAGAGGAAGAGGATGACACCAGAAGAGATCTGGTGAACTTTCTAGTGATCCCAGAGTCTCCTCCCAAGGTCATTCCTCCTAGCCTTCCAGCTGTAAGGAATGCCACTACCATGACCTAGCACAGGCCTGACATGGTGCCAGCCATGCTCCACAGGGCTGGTAAATTGTATCATGCCCCCCAGGGTCTGCTGCATTATGCTGCCTAGTCAGAAATCGATTCTGTGGTTATTAAGGCCACTCATGATAGGTTGAAGGTGCCCAAGCACCTCAGTTCCCTCCCCCGACAGAGAATCCCATAGGATTGATCTCTGGGGCAAGAGTGTCTATCCCTCCTCCACCCTTGGGCTGAAGCAAGGCAAGGCAAAGTTTGTTTATACAGCACCCAATCCCGGAGGCTCTGGGTGCCTTACATAAAATGGGCAGGGTATTAGGGGAAGGAAGGGAAGGGGAACATTGTTTAACCAGGAGTAGCACACTAAACCGAAGCTTGTTTCCAGATGCAACCTGGGAGCACAAGGAAGTTAAGTGACTTGCTCAAGGTCACACAGTATGCACCTAGGCGGCTGTGGAATTCAAAACCAGGTTTCCAGATCTGCAGCTCAGAGGCTTAACCCACTGCGCTATACTGCGTCCTCCTTCCTAAATAAAACATACATCATAAATAAGACAAAAACAAATAAAACAGTAAATTCTTCAGATACAGCTTTAACATTTGGTCTAGCAGTTTCTTAGGGCTGGTCAGATAAATTCAGCAGGGAAAGTCATATAAAACAAGTAGACCTTCAGATCACTCTTATACCTCTCGACCGACAGGGCTCTCTAAGAACAGCTGGAAGAGAGTTCTACAAGACCAGTCCAGCAACACTGAAAGTCCGATCACCAGAAGTTCTTAATCTGGTCCTGGGAACTTCAAGAAGGCCCTTGGTCGAGAAGCGGAGGGAGCGTGATGAGGTGGCGGGTGTCAAGAGATCAGCCAGGTAGCCAGAGTCAAGTCCATGTAGGGCCTTATAAGTGAGAGAACTCACCTCGAAGTTAATCCTCCACCTAACTGGCAGCCAGTGCAGAGTATGCAACACCAGGGTCACATGGCTGGACCTAGAAAGGCCAGTCAGTAACCTGGCAGCTGCGTTCTGCACCAACTGCAGCTGGCAAAGGGTACCTCCAGAAACCCTGAAGTAAAGAGCATTACAGTAATCCGGCCTGGATGTCACAAAGGCATGTACCAGTGTGGGCGGATCCTCGGGTGGAACTAGGGGTTTGATCGTAGCAATGTTCCTCAAGTGGTGAAAACCACTTTGGACAGCAGCCAACACCTGTGCTTCAAGTATCAGTCTGTCATCCGGGACCACGCCAAGATCTCACACCCTAGGGGAAGCCATCAATGAAGTAGATCCCAGGAATAAGCCAGCCACCACATCGGAGGCACTCCCATCACGCCCTCGTCCCGGCTTAATCACTAGGACCTCCGTCTTTTCCGGTTCAGTCTCAACCAGCTGGAGGACATCCAATCATTAATCTCAGCCAGGCAGCTATGAAGCACTTCAACAGCATTCAGGGGCAAAGGACAGGTACAATTGGGTATCGTGCATAACAGTGAAAACCCACGTTGTACTGTCTAGTGAGCTCACCCAGGGGCAGCATGTACACTGCAAATAACATCGGCGACAAGATCGACCCCTGAGGTACTCCACATGGCAGGAGCTTCGGGGAGGAGGAGAAATTCCCCATCACCACCCGCTGCTTCCTGCCTGAGAGATAGGACACAAGCCAGCTGATGACAGTGCCGGTGAGTCCACAGTACTCTATAAGGTGATCAAGAAGCACAATGTGATCTACAGTGTCAAACGCTAATGAGAAATCAAGGAGAACAAGAACTGACCTGTCTCCTGTATCTCTAGACCTGAGGAGCTATTTTGCACCCTGACTAATGCTGTTTCAGTGCTATGCCTGGCTCTGAAACCTGACTGGAGTGGTTCATAGATGTCAAAGGATACAAGGTGCTCCTAGAGCTGCTGCACCACGATTTTCTCAACAACCTTACCCAGTAAGGGAAGGTTGGAGACTGGACAGTAATTCGCCAGGATATCCAGATCAAGAGATAACTTCTTCAGAAGGGGCCTCACCAGAGCCTCTTTCAAGGTTTCCGGAAAGACCCCCTCTGACAATGAGCACCGGACAATCCTGGTGAATGCAGGGCCAATGGAACCAACGCAACTTATCGGGAAACGTGTTAAAGCCGGGTCCAGTTCACAATATGTGTGCTTCAGTTTCGAGATGACCTCAATGACCTCAGCCACCTCCACCAGTTTAAACTCATCCCAGACTGGCAGAGCACCTCTGTTCCACCCAGGCTCACCACTGTGAGTCACATTGCAGCTCATTGACAGGATCCCCTGCTGGATAGCGGACACTCTGTCTGAGAGGAACTGAGCAAATTCATCACATAAAGTGACTTAAAAACCTTTTTTCGGCTGCAGACAGACTGAGTGAAGGAGTCTGTCAACAGTCTGAAAGAGCTGAGCTGGTCAGTTCTTTCTGGCAGCAATCTCCCTGGACAGGAATTCTGCCTTCTTAGTTGATTGCCCCTGGTACTCCAAAAAGTAGACACATGGGGCCAGCTTGTCCACATACTACCGGGTCTTACGGCCAACGAAAAACCAGCGTCTGACCCCTGATCTTCATCGCCTTGAGATCCCCATCAAACCATGGAGATCTCAGGTGAGAAGAAGTGGGTCATACATGGACCAGTGCGAGGCTATCAAGCACCTCGGAAACCACCTTATTATTCGCGGCCACCGCTGCACCCATACCCACCGCAAATGCAATGTCTAAGCTAGATAGATCAACTGCAGCCACTAGTCCCTCTGGGGACAATCCCCTTAAAGGGCGGTAGCTGACCATCTCAACAGGGAAGGGACTCTTGGGGGGCCCAACTGAGAATTTCACTGTGTAATGATCAGACCACACAACCTGATCAATCTCGAGGTTATTTACTTCAAGCCCCAGTGAGAACACCAGGTCCAGTGTGTGGCCGTGGTGATGCGTCACGGATGCAATTACTTGCGACAGGCCCAGTGATGACATCAGCTGGAGGAGGTGAGAGCCCAATTGCATGGATTCATCATCGACCCGGGCGTTTAAGTCCCCCAGTAGTAAACGTCTGGGGGACTCCAACACTGCATCGATGATGAAGTCTGCAACCTCCTGCAGGAATTCCCCCCACCACCACCACAGGAGGGCAGTAAATAAGGAGAATCCTACAACCTGAGCCCAGACCCTCACGCACAGCCACATACTCAAAAGACCTGAAGATTGCCAGTTACTTCTGCCACAAGGTCAATTACCAGAATACTATCTGGAAGAAGGGCAAGGCTGCGGCACAGGCCCTTCCTGATTGTTCCCAGAAACAGGACATTCTCAAATGCTTGCAGAGTACTGAGGATATTAGCAAGCACTTCCTGAGGGCCGGCTATGATATTTTGGATATAGGTGCCAGGGCTGCTGCCACAGGCATTTGCCTTTGTAGGTACTCCTGGCTGAAGGTCGCGGGTTTCCCAGCTGATGTCCAGCAAAAGGTGCTCAATGCCCCTTTTAATGGCTCCAAGCTGTTAGTACCAGATATGCAGGACATCATAAATGAACTACAGGCATCTAGCAGGGCTATTAAGTCTGTCCACTCCCTCTATCATACTCAGCCTAAGAGCAGATAGTGCCCTCCTTTTCGCAAGGTGTCCCACAAATCTGAAGCAGCCTCCTAGCCCCAGGGCAAGAGAAGAGCCTCCTCCCCCTTGCCAACCCCCTCCTCCTCCAGCACCACAGGAAAGTGCCTTAGGAGTGACAGATCAGCCCCAGCATCTGAATCCACCTCCACTTGACTCCTTGCCAGACCCCCTCTTCCAGTCCCCTACCAAGAGGTGGTGGTCAGATGTCGGTTCTCCCTCCATCTCAATCGATGGAGAACCATTACTTCAGATGCCTGGATTCTTCAGATCATGGAGAGGGGCCACACTCTGGAACTCATTGAGATGCCCCCAGAGACTCCTCCAGTACCCTCCACCTACCCCCAGCCCATCTGACTGTTCTCTGGGAGGAGGTACAGTTCCTTCTGTGCAAAAAGGCAATTGAGCCAGTCAATGCCCAGGTGTCAAAAATACAGGGGATTTTATTTCAGGTTCATCCTAGTCTCCAAGAAAACTGGAGATCTGAGGCCCATATAAGATCTCAAGGACCTCAATCTGTATATCCAGTACAAAAAATTCCTAATGGTAGCCCTGCTAGGCCTGATGCCTCTTCTCAAGCAGGGCGACTGGCTGTGCTGCCTACACATGCAGGATGCTTATCTGCATATCTGTGTTTCCACCACACAAGAGATTCCTCTGATTTCTTTTTCAGGGCGAGCACTACCAATTCAAAGTATTGCTCGTTGGCTTATCCTCTGCACCGTGGGTGTTTACCAAGTACTTAGCAGCAGTAGCTGCAGCTCCCAGAAGGGAGGGACTGTACGTTTTCCCCTATCTGGACTACTGGCTCCTAAAGGCCCTGTCCAGAGAACAGCTTCTTCAGACTCTGGCGAGAACCCTTCTGCTGTTTCTTTTCCTGGGCATCACTATCAGCTTGCCAAAGTCAGTCCTAGTCCCGTCCAAAAGGCTGAAATATTATAGCGGTGGTTCTGGACTCGAGTGCAGGAAAAGGTCCTGCCCCAGAACAGAGCGGAATGCCTTATAGCCCAGCCTCAGGAGGTCACCCAGAGCCGTTATGTTCCTGCAAGGGTAAACTTGAGGCTGTTGGGGCTGATGGTTGCAGCCATTCCCATGGTTTCACTGGCCAGGCTGCACATGCAAGTCCTCCAGTGGACATTCAGAGTGCAATGGGACCAACGCATGGACGAGTTAGAACAGTTAGTGCTGGTCTCCTCCCCAGTCTGCAAGGTGCTCCAATGGTGGATGGACCCTCTGAACCTGTTGCAAGGGGTCCCATTCCAAATCCCCCCCCCAGCAGATCTTCACCACAGATGCCTCTGGTTTGGGCTGTGGGGGCACATCTGGGTCCCTTTCAGACTCAGGGCTTTTGGTTCCAGATCAAAACCTCCCTACACATCAGTGTCCTGGAGATGTGGACAGTCCTGTATGCCATGCAGGCCTTTCAGAACCATCTCCTCCCGGGTCAGCTGTTAATCCAGTCCGACAACTTCAAAATTGTCTACTATATCAACAAACAGGGGGGATACATTTGTATCCCCTATGCAGGGTGACCATGAGAGTTTGGTACTGGGCACGAGACCACAGTCTGGTTCTATCAGCAGTCCGTGTCCTAGGCATGCTAAACACCCTGGCAGACAGCCTCAATTGAACTCAGTCCAGCATGCACAAATGGGAACTTCTCTCATCCATCAGAGAAGATCTGTTTGTCAGATGAGGTCATCCAGAGTGGACCTTTTTGTGTCCCCACTCAATGCAAAACTGCCCAGTTTCTGCTTGCTAGATCCAGGGCCTGGAGTTTTCTGGCGAGACATGTTGTCCTTTTCCCGAAGCGGGAGGTTCCTTTACACCTTCCCTCCATTTCCTCTGGGTCTGCAGGGTGCTAATCAAGCTGCAGATGGGGGGGGCATGATCCTAGTAGCTCCATTCTGGCCATGGCAGATATGGTTTCCATTACTGCAACAGCTAGTGGAGGAACCTCCGGTCCCTCTGTAGGGAACTGTTGACACAGGCTCAGGGGACCCTGGTCCATCCCAACCTCAAGTACTTTTACCTGCATGCTTGACTCCTGAGGCCATAGCCATTGCCTGATTTGAGATATCCCAGAGGGTGGTGGGTGTCCTCGTGGCTGCTTGGAAGCCCTCCACTCGAGCCACATATGCCACAAAGTGGAAGAGGTTTGTTATATGGGCTGCCAAGCATCATCTGGACCTTTTCACTTGTCCAGTGAGCCAGATCCTGGATTACCCGATATCCCTGTCAGACTCAGGTCTCCAGAACTCCTCCCTAAAGGTGCACCTTTTGGCTATCTCAGCCTTTCATGAGCTTGTGGGCGGCCACACCATGGCTCAATTGGATGTCTTCCATACCTTTCTCAAGAGTCTCCTGCATCTGAAACCTCCAATCTGTTCCCCTGTTCCGGCTTGTAATTTGAATTTTGTTTGGAGAAGTTAACCTTGTCCCCTTTCGAGCCAGCCATGACTTGTGAGCTATGCTTTCCTTCCTGGAAAGTGTTATTTTTGGTTCTATTACTTCTGCTCAAAGAATTTTGAGCTTTAGGCCCTCTGTTGTGAGAAGCCTTATTTGATTTTTCACAAAGACAGGGCTTTGTGCACAAATCCAAAGTTTCTTCCTAAGGTGGTGTCTGAGTTTACCCTGAAACAATCTATCCACCTACCTGTTTATTTCCCTGAGCGTGCCAATCCAGGGGAATCATTGTTTTATATGCTAGATGTGCACAGAATTTTGAAGTATTATCTGCTCCGAACTAAGGAATGCAGAAAGTCAAAGCAGCTTTTTGTTTCTTTCACCCCAGGTAGAGAGGGTGTTCAGGTTTCTAAACAATGTTTATCTAAATGGTTAGCACGTTGTATTGTGTTCTGCTACAACAAGCATGGCAAAGAGTTGCGTGGGGCAGTGAAAGCCTATTCCACAAGGGGCATGGCTACCTCTGTGGTCTGTTTCAAAGGGATCTCGGCTGCTGACATTTGTGCTGCTGCCGCCTGGAGTACAATCCATACTTTTACCAAGCACTACAGTCAGGACATTGCCTGTAGAGCCCATGCAGGTTTTGGCAGGGCTGTGCTGCATTGCCTCCTGTCTTAAGTTTAGGGATGGCCTTCCTCCCAGACTGTTTATGTGCATCTGTAACTGCTTGGAACTCATTCCATATGTGTGACCTGATGACTGAGATACCCCCGATGAAGGTAGAGCAGTTGCGTAAGAACTTACCTTAACAGTAGATCTTTGAGCAGATCCCAGTCATGAGGTCTGCCTTCCCTCCCGCCATCCCCCTTTATGGGGCTCTTTCTCACAACTGGCTATCTGGTGTATTCAGCCTTTTATTCAGGCCTGGGCACCTCTCTTTCTCCCTGGTCCACCATGGCATGAGTTTTGCTCCCTTAGTCTCCAGGGGAAAGAACTGAGGAGGAAGCAGGGCCGCTCACGCCTTTATTGGATTGGTGACATCGGCAGACAACGTCAGCAGACAACAACAGTGTGGGTGGCCCCAGTTGTACTGCTGAAAATCTTCCACGTGGCTCCTGCTTCACCAACGGTGAAGTTCCATATATGTGACCTGATGACTGAGATCCCGTTGAAGATCTACTGTTATGGTAAGTTCTTATGTAACTCTTCTTTAGTAATCGACATAAACCAGGGGGCCTTTACACAGTTCCAGTTTAGTGGCGTAAAGAGGTTGGAATGATCACTTTTTGCCACTATTCAGCTGTGCACCCCATTGTGATCTTCACAACAAGGCAGACGCTGTCCTTCGGATAACACGTTAAACCAGGGTCCCTTGTGCCCAGGGGAGTAACTAGGCATACTTCCCATATGAAAGACGTACAAAAAGTTTGCAGAGGAAGATTCTTGTTCTGCAAAACCTGTGTACATCTGTGTTAAAATTGAGAGGCTGCATTTGCAGTGTGGATGGGCAGGGATGACACATGACTCCTGGAGGCAGCAGCAAAGTGCACCCTGTCCCTGACACTTGACAGAACTCTAGGATTTTCTTTTTCTATTTCTGTCACAGTGACATCTCCATTGCCCGTTTGCTGTATCTGCCATTTAGGAGGCAGCAAATGACTCAGGTGTGCAGTGCATGCACTTTGACCCCAGAAAGCACAGCTGTCATTGCTGCTGGGGAGCAGACTAGCAGAGTGGTGTTGAGGCTGGCAAGATAGAGAAGGACCAGCGCAACAGCCCAGGAAGATGCATGTAAGTCCAGCAGGTGGGACATGGTGGGAGGATGTGGAAGGCCGGGCAGATTTCTGATAATTGACTGTTGGAAAGCCTACATACATGAATTATTTTACTGCCTGCCCTCTGAGTTTTCTGAACTTATTATGTGTGGATTTCTGACTGTTTTGTGCCAATGTTGATTTGTCATTAGTTATTGCTACAGTTTACTTTAGTGGGTGTTATGGTTTCAATGTTGTTGGCATAACGTTTAGATACATGTATGTGAATGGGGTCTCTCTGCTTTTCTTAACTCCAGGCATTTTCTATACTTAATATTTCAATGAGAACATTATATTTAGGGGGGTGATTGAACTCCTGGAGACATAACTTGCCGTTCGTTTTGTTTTGACAGCAAAGCAATCTCTCTGCATGCCAGAGTTCCTAACATATTAATTTTGTTTACTGAAGCCCTATTCATGCTTTCACAGCTGTCAATTATGGGAGGGCCTAGCCCGAGGTTCAATGTGGGGAATAGCTCCTCCCACAACATCTACTTAAAACATCCTCTAAACGCACCTCCCTTGCTTAGGGAGTGTTATTTTCCCATGCCCCCTGCGTGGCTATGCTTCCCTGTGCTTCCTGCTGCCATTCATCTCTGCCTTTGCTCTCTTCCCATCTCCCCTTCCCCTTCCCTCCCTGTGTCCTGTGCCTACCATTTGTGCTGTGGTGGTTTGTCTACCTTTCCGCTCCCTCCTTGTTATTGCTGGGTTGCCCTGTTCCTTTCGTCATTTGTTCCTTTTTGGGCATTTTCCTTTGTACCTAGTAAGTAAGCAAGTAAATTTTATTTATAAAAGGCACTTTTCCAATGTTCAGAGTGCCTGTACAATACAGTACAACAATAAAAATATCTAAAACAGCTAGTGATTCACGTAAAAACATACGATCATAAAACAGTTATGTCCCCCAAAAAAGCTTTCTCAAAGAAATATGTTTTGAGGGAGTTTTTAAACCCCTCCATGGTCAGGCTTTCACGTATCTGATGAGGTAGGGAGTTCCACAGGGTAGGAGCCATAAAGGCAAAGGATCTTCCTCCAAAGGTCTTCAAATGCACCTGGGAACCTCTAGCAATCCCTCGTCAGAGGATCGGAGTGAGCTGGAGGGACGATAGAGGGGTAGGAGGTCTTGCAGGTATTGGGGTCCCGGTTCATGCAAGGCTTTGTACGTCAGCAACGCGACCTTGAAAGGGATTCGCCATAGTATAGGCAGCCAGTGCAGTTCGCACAGCACAGGTGTTATGTGACTAGATCGAGGGGTTCCAGTTAACAACCTGGCTGCTGCATTCTGCACTAGCTGCATTAGGTGAATATCCACTCCCAGTAGCCCCAGGTAAACGGCATTGTAGTAGTCTAACCGAGTGGTGACAAAGGCATGAACCAGTGTTGGCAGATCCTTGGATGGAACCAGATGCTTCACCCTAGCAATATTTCTGAGGTGATAAAAGGAGGACGTTACAGCTGACACTTGAGCTTTCAGAGTCGGCCTTCATCAAGTACCACCTTAGGTTACAAACCTGATTTGAGGCCTTGAGTAGGCTACCTCCGAGTTGTAAACCAGATGGTTTTCCTGCCCATGACCCGGCCGTTCTCAGATCCGGGTCCATTACCAACACCTTGGTTTTCTCTGGGTTTAGCCTCAGCCAGCTAGTACTCATCCAGTTCTGTATCTCCTGCAGGCAGTTGTTAAACATCGAGACAGTGTCGTACTCCTGGGCGGGTACAAAGGACATGTACAGTTGAGTATCATCTGCATAGCAGTGAAAACTCAACCTGTACCACCTAATAATGGCTCCCAGTGGTAGTATGTACACTGCGAACAACATGGGAGAGAGCACAGAGCCCTGCAGTACCCCACAGGACAGACTTCGAGGGCACGAGGAATAAATTCCCAATACCAATATCTGCCCTCCAGGAAAGATCAAAACCAACTGAGGACTGCTCCATCCAGTCCGCAAAAGAACCGCAGGCATTCCAGCAATACCCCATGGTCCACAGTGTCAAAAGCTGCGAGAGATCAAAGAGAACCAAGATGGAACGGGCTAGCCAATCTCTCACCACCAGGAGATCATCAAGTACTCGCACCAGGGCAGTCTCCGTACTGTGCCTTTTCTGGAACCAGGCTGGAGAGGGTCATAGATATTGTAACTGGATAAATGATCTTCCAGCTGCAGAGCGACTACCTTCTCAATAACCTTCCCTTAAAAAGGTAGGTTAGAGATTGGTCTGTAGTTGGCAGGGCAGTTTGGGTCCAAGGAGGGCTTTTTCAGCAGTGGCCTAACCACTGCTACCTTTAAGGGGTCAGGAAAGACCCCTCTCTCCAAGGAAACCCAGACTATCCGAGCTAGAACAGGGTCAATAACCTCAATACACCCCACCAAAAGGCATGTTGGGCCCGGGTCCAAACTACAGCAGGTTGGTCACAGAGTCTGGATGATCCTCACTAAATCCATGACTACCAGCTGGCTGAAAGTAGACCAGGTCTGTTGGGGGTAAGGATCACTCGGAAGACCACCACAATGCCCTATGGGGAGACATTGGCTGATCTCTATCCTGATAGAGGACACCTTATCAGCGAAGAACTTAAACTCTTCACATTTTTCCTGTGACAACGCTCCTCCAGCTCGTAGACAGACTGCATTGCACAGTCTTTCCACACTCCAGAACAGCTGAGCTGAGCTGGTCTGTTCTTTGCTGCAGCAATTTCCCTTGACAGGAACTCTGCCTTCTTATGAGAAATTGCTGATTGGTAGACCTCATAATGGTCCAGCAATCTAAGTCTGTTCATCTCCTGGCGAGTTTTCCGCCAGTGTCTCTCCAACCTTCACCCTTGCCTCTTTAGTTCCCTCAGTGACTCATCAAACCATGGGACACCGAGGCAAGAGGTCAGAGGATGAACACGAACTGGAGCTATGGCATCCAGGGCCTCCGCCACTACCCTATAATAAGCCAGCACCAGGGGTCCTGGGTCATCACTATCTGATGGAATACCTGAAAGGTCCAATACTGACATAAGGCCTTCAGGCATTACCTGTCTTAAAGGCTGGTACCGTACCATTTCCTTGGGGGCAGGCCCTTTTCGGGGAATTGCGAAACTAAACCTCAAGGTGTGATGGTCTGACCATCCAACAGGATCCACCTCCATATCCAAGATCTCCATCCCCGGGTGGAACACCAAGTCCAACAAGTGCCCCTTCTCATGTGTTGTGGAGGTAAGAACCTGTGTCAGGCCCAATGAGTCCATCAATTGGAGGAGGTCCTGTCCAAAGTACGAGAGTTCATCATCGACCCAGGCATTGAAGTCCCCCAAAATTAACCATCTGGTGGACTCCAATATCATCTCGGCAATGAAGTCTGCAGCCTCCTTCAGGAATGCCCTCCCATCCCTGGGTGGACGGTAGATGAGAAGGATCCTGAGTCCTACATCTGCAGCAACCCATGCACTCATAGAGTAGTAGACGTTCAGTTCCTATCTTGGTGTCGTCAAACAACTTGGATCTCCAGCTGTGCTACCTACCTACCTACCTACGGCTCACTTCTAACTATATCAAACAGTGTAGCACCCAGATTAGACCCCATGAATTCCCCCTGATTACTTTGCTCGATGTAGATACTGCTGACAGGACTCACCTACCATTTTACGGAACTGCATGCCCAGCCCTTCTGTAAACCCCTGGACTTTACTTCCCCGCTCCAGTGCAGTGTTCGGCCATCAGTTCTTTTGCAATCTGCAACCCTGCCTGCCTGCTACAGCCCTGCTACATTTTTCATTTCATTTTATATTGTTAACCGGGTTGGAACACTGGGACTAGCCCTTTTTCAGGATCGACCTGACAAAAAACATTTAACAATATTAACATGCAAACATTTAAAAAAAATTACATACAATAATGTTAAACAAAACAATGACGAATCTCAGATGATTGTAAATACTCCTTAAAGCAAGATTTAAAATTGTACAATGAGGAAGAGGAACGTAAATTATCTGGTAACATGGACCAAAATAAAGGAGCTGTAGCAGAGAAAGAATGACCCCCAGCTTTAGAATAATGCATGGTTTCTTGAAGTAGGACACCACCACAAGAACATAAATTCAGAGTGTGAGTCCTCATATCAATTAAATCTTTTAGTGGGTAGTTAGATAGAAAAATAGATTTGAAAACTTGACATCCAAAAAAATATGTACATCCGTTGCTCCTTCTCCTGTTCCACACCTCTGGTTACCCAGGTCTCACTGTCTTCTTTATTACCTGCTTACTCCACGGAGATGGCAGGACCTTCCAGCAGCATCTATTGCCACCCCGCCTGTAAGTACACTGCCATGCTGCTTTTGTCTTCACTCTGGCGGTAGTTTGGTTCGCTAGCTCCTCTTCACAACCAACTCTCTAGCAGACCCACTCATTGACGTTTCTCCGGCTAATATCAGCTACCTGTTTATTATTACCCCGATGAGCTACTTTTATTTAGTTTTTGTTTACCGGGTAAGTGCACTAGCCATAACAATGACTGTTTTCAGGCACGACCCAGGAGGGTACAGTACAACAATACAGGGAAGACATTCCAATACAAGTACAAAATAGTTAACAATGGTATACAAGCAATTTGCATAAAGTAGCTATAGAACAAGGAGGTTGCAATACCAGTGTAGGAAAAAATAAAACAGGAACAGTACAATAACCAAAAACACCACAATTTGTTTTGAGGAAGAAAAAAAACATGACAGATTGAACATTTTAATGCTAATAAGGGATTGAAAATAGTCAACTTAGGGGAGGGATAATAGTAAGTGATAGAAGTAAAGAGACAAGAAAAGGGGATGAGAGTGAAATAAGGTGGGAGGTGAGACAGATAGGTAGAGGAGAAGTGCACTGCGTATAGAAGGGCAGATCAGTAAAATGTCAACGAGAGATGAGGCTGGGAAGGAATGAGCTAGGGAGGTTTGAAACAGGAGCACTTGTGGGAAGTATCAAGATAATTATGCAACCCTTGTTTAAAGGATGCATGAGATGGTGATTGGCGCAAAGCTAGTGAAAGGGAATTCCAGTATTTGGGGGCATGGCAGGCGTAGCGCCTTTAGTGGTGTTGTGTCTGGGGATGAAGCCGGGGGCTTGGTTAGCAGACCGCAACCCGTAGCAAGGTGTCAGATTTTGGAAGAGGCCTGCCAGGGATTTAGGTATTTGTAGGCGGACCATATTGTCAATGATACAGCCATAAGCATGAAGCCTTAGTTCAGTAGGAGGAAGCCATCCCAGGTCTGAATAGAGGAGACAGTGGTGTTTCAACCAGTTTGAGGCAGATGCATAGTGACAGATGTTGTTATATGTGACATATCATTTCCGAAGGATTGATTGGCACGCAGAGGCATATGTTGCGGCACCATAGGTAAGTGATGATAGGAGTATGCCACGGGCAATAGCAAGCCTTGCTGAGGGAGTGAGCACATAGCTGGTTTGGTAGGCTATTCCAAGTTTGGAGTTGACCAGTTTGCAGGTCTGATTGATGTGTAAGTCGAAATTTAGTGATGGATCAAGGGTGACACCCATATATTTAAACGAGTTTACTACCTCAACTAATGAGCCATTTAAGAAGGTGACTTTAAATTTAGAATGGGCATGTTTGAGCTTTGCATTTGATCCAAAGAGCATAGCTTGGGTTTTAGACTCATTTAGTACAAGTTTGTGAGTAAATAGCCACTCCTGTATTAGCTGAAAGTCAAGAGAGAGTAGATTGTTTATGTCGTCAATGCTTTTGCGCTAGCATACAGAACAAGGTACTTCATTTCCAAAGGCTTATATTATTGGAGTTCTACCTCACCTATGACCATACCCCTTCCTATTATTCAGGGTTCATGAATGGGGGGGGGTGGTGTTTAGGCCTACCTTTTCCTTTTCAGGAGTATATCACGTTTCTGAGCTGTACTCCCTCCAAGAACTCTGACCAGCCCTAGCAACAATTTCTGCTGTCACCAGATAAGGGGAGCTACATCCACAGCAATTGCTGCATACTACTGTAAAGTATTGAGCTCTATCCCCTTAGGCCACTTCCATATCTCCACTACAGAGTTTTGCCCCTCTATCTGGCTATCTCAGTCCTCCATATTCTACAGTTTTATATTTATTTTCCCACTGTCCGCTCCAGAGCACTTTAACCATGTGCTGCTGCTATCTGTATGTACCATCCCCACCACGATATGTGTGCATCATCGTACTACTCTGAGTTACTTTACCTATGATTTCAAATGCTATCCACTCCTCCACTGTCCTATACCTGCTTCATGTGCTACAACTCCTCTCTCTCTCTCTCTCTCTCTCTCTTTGCAGCAGTATCGTGCTTTGGCCAGTCCATACCAGCAGTATTCCGGACTCCATCCCTAACTCACACCTTCTGAGGTGCTAAACGAAGGTAGGCTCCCCCTGTCTACCAGGGATGGGATTCCATTACAATCACTACCTCCTGCTACCTACCAGCTGACATCCTCCATCCCTAACTCTGCTTGGCAGCATCGAGTGAAGGTTAGATCACCCCAGCTATCAGGGATGGGAGTCATGTATACAAGCTTCTGAGTCTTAACACACTTCTCTACCTTATACCAGTTGCCACTTCCCTTTGGGAATGGAACTTCTCCACCATGTGCCCTCCTCATCCTACCTACATCTAGATGAATCAAGACAGGATCCGCCCATCTCAGCCATCACAGATGGGTGTCTGAACCTCTATCCTGCAGCTGCCACTTTACGTATTCTCAGCCTGATGCCCGGCTGCTGCTTCCCTTCAGACCATGACATTGCCCGACTTGCCTTCTGCTTCCTACTTGGTCTGCAGCCTCTATTCATGGTCCCTCACCTCGACCGTCATGCCTGGTCGCATGAGCATCCATTTCGCTGCTTCACATGTGTTCATTCTCCATCTGCTATCTGATGCCACATCCCTTCTGAAACTGGACCTCCTCCTGCTAGTAGTCTCCATTTCCGCTTGCCTGCAGCCGTTCCTCCAGCCTCATTGCACTACCTTGCCTGGTCCACAGCCTGAGATTGCATCATCGTTTCCACCGTCTGCTTCTTCTGCCTGATACCAGTCACCATGTCCCATTGGGAACAGGACCACCATACTCCATTTGCCTTCCGCGCTCATCTTTGCCTGTCGACGTCAACTGCACGTCATCTCATCGACATCATGGAGTCATAGCCTGTCCCTGCATCCACTGAGTTAGTCTCTTGCCCGATTGCCGCTTCCAGTTTGAAGAGGATCTCCGTTCTTCATTTGCCTCCATCCTCCTACCTCTGCAGAGTGATATTGAAGGCTAGTTCTCACTCCCGTTTCCTGTGCCTGGAAGCTTGTTTCTACAATCAACTGTTTCAATCTTACCTGCTCTCCACTGGAGTGTCGCATGCTGCTCTCTCCTGGACTTGAGCATTTCCCTACTGTGCTTTCACCCTTAACCATGATCTGGAGTGTCATGCCCTTCATCTCACCTTACCTACATCAGGTAGGAGCCTGTGTCTGCACCTGCAGGTCCCACCTTATGCAATGTCCACATCCTATCTCATTACCACTTTTCTCCAGTCTTGGACCCTTTTATTCTGACTAACTTCCAGCCTTCCTCATCACTCACCATCCTGCTCATTCATGGACCATCATATTTCAACCCCTTGGCCTACTTTCCCTCATGATTTGGATCTTGCCTGCTGGTCCAGTGTCTATCTCGATCCAGTTTGACTGCCTCTGGGACTTCTTTGCTGCAGGTCACCCGTCCAGTTGATGTCAGAGTTTAATTTTTTCTTCAGATGTGGGAACTTTATCCTTCTTCGCTCCAGCACCTCTTTCCCTTCGCTAGTTGGTCGAAGCCTTCATCTGATGTGGGACCTATGTACCTCAACCCTGTCGCTCTTAGTACTTCGCTTCACTCCTCAGTCTTCCATGGATCATCTTCTAGTGACTGCTACAGCCTTCCTGTATTCTGGCGCCATTCACTGAGGAGCTGACCTGGTCCCGTTCCTTCTCACACAGTATGCCATTTGGCTTCATTCACCTCAACACCATCCAGGATCATCAGTCTTTCAGTCCATTGGGATTTACTATGGACTTTCCTTCCATCTTCGGATAGCTGCTTTCCATCTCCGCCTTGCAGTCTTGGGGCTTCGTCCCATCTGCTGTGCCTCCATTGGGCATCCTACCATATCACTGGCTAGTATTCCTGCCCAGGCAACTACTACCCTCATTTATCCATCGCTTACTCCTACTCTGGTCATCATCACAGCTTCCTTCCACTACTGATGGATTACTGTTCATTTCACTTGAGGGAACTACTTTGAGTATGCATTCCTTGGCAAACATGCCTCAGAAACTATTACATCAATGTAACATCTTTCACACTACCCAATTGGCTCCCCTCAATCATTCCGGACCCTCATTTGACTGGATACTAGAAACAGCCCGTCTTTCTCTCCAGTGCATACTCCCTATGAATCCATTCAGTCTCTGTGGACTTTCTTGCCCACTATGCATCACAGGCTACCCTCTCGCTCAGAAAGGATGTAACTCCTTCTGTTATGCTCCAACTTAATTTCCACCATCACTCCTCCCAATTCTGGGATTCGCAAAATACCTAACGACACCTCAGACATTGCCTAGTTTCATTCTGCAGCTGTCTACCATCACTGGATTTGTTCATGTTATTAGACTCTTACTTCTTCAACAGACATTGCTTGTCCTAAGACCTTCCCAGCTGCCTTCCAGAATATTCATTGTGGGATCTCCACCGCCTAGCTGATTACTAACTCCACGCCATCCAAAAGACATCATTTTTTGTCCTCTGACATCACCATTCCTTATACAGTCATCTGTACCTCTTCATCTAGTACCTTCAGCCGAGTTAGCCACTCTTCCAAGCAGAACCTACAGTCTCTTCTTCACGAATTACCTTCATTAATCACTCCAGTAAAGACTATCACTGAGAACTGGCTCTTCTGAATTCCATCCAGGAATCCGTAACTGTTAAGGCAAATTCACTAACACAGTCTTGCTTCCCAACTGGTCTTAATCAACCATAGCACTAAGATCCTATGGCATCCTACACTAATTGACCACACTACCAATCCAGCCTTCAGATTCTTCCTTATATTCGCCTCCAAGTTACTCTCAAGTACCTCGGCATTGGATAACCCGTAAACCTAACCACCATAAGCCACCACAGTGCATCTCCTGGACAACCACACCACAGAAATACCCGCACTTACTTCAATCAGTGTACCAGCAGAGTATTTTCGAGTAAAGTTATGAACATCATGCCCAAATAAGCCGTCCAATTCCTTATACCGAACTTCCAATCATTCTCTATATACAGTAGGTTACCATCTGGACTGCATCCGCAAATCTTCTTCTATTTATTTACTAATCTCTTATAGCATTATTCCCATCAGTCACTCAGAAACTCTCCTCTACTCATATCTACTCTGTCATTCTTACTTAGTGACTTATCGCTCACTAATAAATTCCTCATCTCCAAACTACCTTGAACGTCAAACCTTACACAAATTGGATCATTCACCTATGACTTTACAAATCATTGCACATCCCACCATATACTGTCTGGTAGTGTATCGATCAAATTATGCTCTCCCGGCTCATTACACCTCTGCAATCCCTTTGGACATGCATCTTTCATCGTCTTGGAAATATGGACTACATTAGCCTTTCTTCAACTGGATCTTCTCCACACTTAGGATTCTACCACCCCTTCAGAAAAGACTTATCTTTCATCCTCAGGATCATCATTAAATCTGTGTCGGCCATGGATCGAGAATGGATCATCATCTTGAGGGCACTCAAAGACTCCCTTCTACTCATTTTCTACTTCATGGATGCTTCCTTAGCGATTCCTCACTCATTACAGAATTCCTTGCCTCCAGACCTTACCTTGACAGTCACAACTTTCACAAGTTGGATCATTCACCCATGATTTCTCATATCATAGCATTTCCACCATTCCCTATCTAATAACTTATCAATCGATTCGTGCTCCTTCTGCTCATTACACCCATGGAATCCCTTGGGACAAGCATCATTCATCATCTTGGAAACATGGACTTCATTTGCCCTCCTTCACCTGGATCTATTCCACACTTCGGATTCTATCGCTCCTTCAGAAAAGACCTACTCTTCAGCCTCAGGATCATCATTCAATCTGCATTATCCATGGATCAAGGATGGATCATCGCCTCTCCAAGAAGCTCACCGTCCTCAAATTAGCTATGGTTACTAGAACCTAGGTTCTTCTCCTCTTAGTATGAGTGCCCAGAGGACGGGCAGACCACCGGCCATGGGTCCTCAGAGATTTCCTCCACTGGGGGGGGTCCTCTCCTGAGTGCCGGGGGTCATACTCTCCATGAGTTGGAAGAGGTATCTTTTTGGACCGTTATTCCCTACAAATTCCTACCTACATACCTACTACTCAAGGCTGGGAATAGAGTTAAGCCACAAAAAGTACTACAAGTTACAAAAGCACTATATACCCCACTGCTAGTCCACAAACATTGAATGTAGTTGGATATTGCCTTCTAAAAGCATAAACATTTAGCATGTAAGGAGGAAGAGGGGGAATGACTGGAGTTGGAGTTTGCACTAGTGGAACACAATCTAAACTGGCAGGGTTTTTCATCTCTGGTGGAGGGGAACTCTCCTCCTGTGTGGCATGGAGGGAGGTGTATTTTGCTTTTTTGTGGGACAGTGTTTCCCAGTGTTTTGTTGTTTTTTCTGTCTGGTTTGTTTTGGGATATTTTTTTCTCAAGGGAATGGAAGGAGGGGAGTTTGGGATAACCCTGGTACATATATCTATGTGTTTATACATGCATTCTGCCTGGCAATGGAAGGGACACTGGCCACCCTTAATACTTGTAATATATAAATTTACATGGCATTACACTGAGGAGCAGCTGGCTGAGACTGGTTTATGGGGGAGAGGGGTCCATGGGAAACTTACTGGACTGTGAGGGGCTAAGGTGCAGGTTGCTAGGATGGGGGCAAATAACCCCCAAAATGCACCAGAATGCACCAAAATGCCCATAATTTTCTGGAGGCCTCGGTTGCCCCAGACTCGCATCCTATAGTTTGGATTTCCTAACCTTGCACGTGCACACTTTTTAAGAGGCTGGTTACTCCACTGCTTCTGCCCGTTATCACTGACCAGGTGGAAATAAAAGATCCCATGGCACTTATTGAAAAAGAGCAGGAGAGTTTTCTCAGACTCATAGCCAGCATACCCCTGTCAGTAAAACAGGTCCATTAAATCCACTCCCCAGGACACACCTGGAAGCAAGCTTAAATGGCTTAGTGTGCCTTTCCTAGTCAAAACTTACAAAAAAATAGAAAATAAACAAGCTCTTTCCTGTGCTATTGCAACATACAATGGAACAGCACAGGAAACAGGGAGGGGCAGTCATGATAATTTGGGCAACAGGGCTTGCTGGTATTCAGATCTCTAGTCACAAGCCACAGTAACCCCCAATCAAGATACTGTAGACTTTGTGTATGCAGGTCTATGGGGGGGGGGCACACAGGCTTGAGAATTGGAACAAATGTTCTAGTAGGGGAAGGACTGTGTGCTGCAGACTTCTTAAGGCACAGAGACATTAGACAGGCCAGGTGCAGTGGTTGGGTAAACAGCTTGCCATGCTGATGACCCAGATCTGTGCCCTGAGCCTGGATTGTCACTGCAGGCCAACAGAGGGTTGGTTAGGTGTTTGCAAATACACCTTATGAGAGAAGTGCTTACTCTTTTCCCAGTAAGTGCTTTTTGCAGTTTTGCACATAGTATTGCATGTGCATTTATTACACCAGTAAAAATATTGGAAGGCTAATTTTTCATGATGTATGCCTCTTTTTCATATTCTTTTTTGGCCTGTTGTGGCAAAAGGCTGTACCCATTAGGTTAGCATTTGTGTTTTCTTGTTTTCTTTTGTGTTTTTTTTTGTGGGGAGAGAGAGCTGTACTACCCATTCTGCTGATGCTCCCTGTTGGTCACAGGGAATCGATATAAGTTAGGTGCGCCATGAATGTTCAAAGACAATACTCATGTATCATCATGCCTTAGTGTGCATATGCTTGGGAGTCCTGGCAGATACAGTACTCTCCAGAGGAGAGAGAAAAAAGGGGGGAGTCTCCCTCTAGATGAAGGCTCTGGTGCACTCTGGCTCCAGATTCACCATTTCACCCCTGAGTCTGACTGAGGAGGTAAAGAACCCTTCCACTCAACTGACTCTGCCAAAAAGGAGCAAGTCATGAAGGTCCTCTGGGGTGGTGGTGATGGTGCTGATGATGATGCTGCTGGGTAGTCACCAGTGGGACTAGACGATTGGTGTCTGGCTCTAGGAAAAAACTGGGATGGAAAAGGGTATCTTAGTGGAAAGAAAGGGGGAAGGAGAAAGAGCTGGAGACCAATTAGGGTCTGTGGTGGTACTGCAGGTAGGGAAAAATGAGCAAACTGGGTGAACCAAATGGTCTTTATCTGCCATCAAATTATGTGTTTCTATGAACAGGGTATGACTAGGGAGGGGGAACACACTGGACACCAGGAACTGTAGGAACAGTTAGTGTATGTTTGTAAGGGACCACCAGGGAGGACCAGGAAGGATTCAGCAGGGCACATGGCAGAATACCCAGAAGTGGGGGGAAAAGGTATGGGGCTGGGGATGGGAGAAAACGATGGTGGTAGCACAGTTGACCGAAGGCTAGGCTCCTTGTATAGCTCCAAACGACTGGTGCTGTGCCATGCCCTGACTCCTCTGCCTGTTGCAGTCTTGCATGTTAGGAGGTGCACACCTCAAGTGCACCACCTGCTAACATCTAAATTAGCTTATTAACATTTGGTCTTGAGGGACACTGTCACTGGGGGTTCTCCACCCCTGCAGACAGTGTGTCAGATTTCTGTACGTCTGTGTGTCAGAAATGTGTGGTGGTGCAATTGCAAGCATGTTATACCCCAATTTTGCACCACCATGCACTGAGACTGTGTATCAGATCCCCGTTTTCTTCTTCATGATGTCTATCCCTACCAGCATGACATTAATAATGCCTCTAGGCCCATTATTCCAAGCAGCATATTGAGGAGTTTAATTATTCTAGTGCTGAACTATTACACCATTGTGGAACACTGTTCTACATAGGAGACTAGTAAACAACTTGGTAGCTTAGGAGTGGGTCCAAAGGTGGTAAATTGGATAAGAAATTGGTTAGGGGATAGGTGACAGAGGGTGGTTGTAAATGGAGTTCACGCCAAGGAAGGGAGGGTAACCAGTGGGGTGCCTCAGGGATCAGCGCTGGGACTGGTCCTCTTTAATTTCTTTATAAGTGGCTTTGCAGTGGAGCTGGAAGGGAAGGTCTGCCTCTTTGTGGATGACACCAAAATCTGCAATAGGGTGGACACTCCAGGGGGATGGAAAGGATAGAAACATAGACTTTGATGGCAGATAAGGACTGCTTGGCCCACCTAGTCTGCTCATTTAGGATGAGCAGAACTAGAGGAGTGGTCAAGGGTATGGCAGCTGGGTTTCAGTGTGAAAAAGTGCAGAATAATGCACTTAGGGCACAGAAACCCAGGAGCAGAGTACAAAATGAGTGTAGTAGTATTGATGACCACCAAGCAGGAAAGAGACCTGGGATAATCATATCAGATGACCTAAAGGTGGTCAGACAATGCGACAAGGCAGAAGGGAGGGCACATGGGATGCTGGGGTGCATAGGCAGGGGCATCACCAGCAGAAAGAGGGAGGTGGTGTTGCCTCTGTATAGATCATTGGTACGACTGTACCTAGAGTATTATTTCCAGTTCTGGAGACTACATCTCTGGAAGGACATAGAGTGGAGGTGGTCCAGAGGAGGACAACTAAAATGGTGCAGGGTCTGCATCAAAAGCCCTATGAGGAGAGACTAAAGGACCTCAAAATGTATACCCTGGAACAGAGGAGGGAGAGGGGAGATATGATAGAGACCATTAAATACCTCATGGGGGTAAATAAGGTACAGGATGGGAGTATTTTTCAAAAGAAAAGGTGCTCAAGAACAAGGGGGACATGCTATGAAATTGGAAGGGGATTAATTCAGGAGAGATGTGAGGAAGTACTTTTTCACAGAGAATGGTAGATTCCTGGAACAGCCTTCCAGCAGAGGTGGTGGAGGCAAAAACAGTGGTGGGATTCAAGAATTCGTGGGATAAGCACAAAAGAGTCATAGTAGAAAGGAAGAGTGGTGGGAGAAAGAGCTGTAGATCAAGCACAGTCTTATGCAATACTGTAGGTAGGGAGAAATGGGTAGACTGGATGGGACAAGTCCTTATCTGTTGTTAAATTCTGTTTCTACGTATTACGTGTTGAGCAACAATCAAGACTACTATAATAAGATTTACAGATGCACGTACATTTGTTGTGTATCCATGGATGAGTGGCGTATGACTAGGGGGTGTGCAACGTATAGAAAAATGTTCTGTCTGAAGTACAATCTTATTCCAGAATGGCTTTACTTCAACCCATTTCCCCTATTCTGTACAATATGTCAGACTTTTCCTTTAAGCATTTCCAGCACTTCAGTCTCCTTCACTTTGGGGGGGAGTTGTCCTTATCAGTCTATCACAAAATAATTATTGCCATCAATTATATTTGAGATTGCTGGTGGTTAATCATAACAAATAGCATTTGAATTAGGAGAACAATTTTAGTTATACAGATACACTTTACGACCCTGTAAAAATAAATGTTATGGGAAGAACCCAGTGTATTTTTTGCAATAGAGGGTTATATCCCCTTAGTTTAAAATGTTGGCAACCACCCTGACCCAAGATGACGACAACTCCGCAGTTAGCTATTTTCCCAAGCAGCAGATACTTTCTGGATAACCTTGCTGGACTTTTTCTTTCTTTACAGAGCTCAGTTTAGCATTTCTGTTTGGGACATTTTAGTCACTCGATGGCATCCAGACAGTGGGCCACACAGCTGAGTTCCTTTTTCTCACTCTCTTGTTATTGAGATGTTCTTTCTGTTCTCTCTCTGTGACCGTTTAATAGTTTTCAACATACTGTGTGATTGTTTTGGGGGTAGATGATGTGGAGAGTAGATGTGAAGGATCTACTGATTTTTCCAAAGTGGAACTTGCAGTACAAGTAAGTAGCTGAACTGCTATATTTTTTATGTCAGAGTAGATATGAGGGGTACCACTGCTCTATTTACAGCCTGACTTTCATGTAAGCATACTCTTGTATAGAAAAATGGCTCCCCCATGATGTATAAAGTCATATATAGCTACTTTGTGTACAGTAGGTTTTGTACACTCATTAAATGTGATAATCCTAGCCCTCTCTGAAACCTGGCTATCTAAAAAAATCCCCAATGATGCTGTCTCCCTAAGTAACTATAACATCTATAGGGCTGATAGGTCCTGTAAGCGAGGTGGTGGCTGAGCAATATTCATTAAATCAACACTCAATGCCACCATCGTCGATCCCCCCCCCCGCAACATGGGGCCCAGACACTAACTGTCAAACTTAGTCTGGGCTCTAAAACAATCCACATCATCTCGGCCTATATCCACCCGAGAAACCAGAAACTTGCTTTTGAATCCATCCTACACACTATCTCCCACCTTCCTAATACTAATGAAACCTTATTAATGGGTGACTTCAATGTAGACTGGTTATCCCCATCTGCATCCAGCTACAAAGACTCTGCCCAGGCTTTGGACCTTACCCAGATAGTCACCTGTCCTACAAGGCGTGACACAAGAACCGGGATCTCCACCCTATTAGACCTTATTTTTACCAACAAGCCACGGAACATCACCCAGGCCACAGTGCTCCCTGACTCTATCAGCGACCACTCCCCGGTTACCTGCTGGTGGTCGGGTAAACTGCCCCCAGCACCTCCAAAAACCTCTTGGCACCGGAAGCTCAAAAAAGGAGGCCTAAATCGCATCAAAGAATACCTTTCCAATAGCAACTGGCTGCCATTATATAACGCACAGTCAGTGGATACTGCCCTCACCCACTTTATAACAACCTTCAACAAAGCCTGTGATATATTTGCTCCCCTCACAAAGCAAGTGGTGAAAACCAGGACTACCCCCTGGATCACACCCTCCCTCCTAAACCTTATGCAACACAGGGACAACCTTTGGCACAGAGCCATAGACACCCAACGCACCCAGGATAGACAGCTATATAGGAAGGTGCTCAATAAATGCACATGGGCCACGCGTCAGGCAAAAGCAGATTACTACCAGCATACCCTCTCCTCCTCCTGGGAGATGGAAAAAATTCTGGAACAACATACAAGAAATCAGTGGCAAATCACGTTCCGCACCTACCAACTCAATTTGAATGGGGACGTAACAAGATCCTGCAAAATCGCTGAAGCCCTCAAGACTCCTTTTCGGACCTCTCACATATCCTCCCGCCAAATTTCTTCCACCCTACCAAATCCCCTCCACCCATACACATGAGTAGACCTCCCACCCCCTTTCCGGCTCCGAATCATTGCTTGCAAATTGGCCAAATGCTATATCTCCAAAGCTATCGCCAACACCCGCTACAGCAATGACTCCTTGGACCTAAACCTCATTAGGCTTACCCTTGATGTCACACTACCCCACCTCACAAAAATTCTTAACCTTTCACTTTGTCTCGGCCAGTTCCCCTCAACCTGGAAGAAAGCCTTAATCACTCCTATTCTAAAGAACGGTGACCCCACCACACCAGCAACTATAGGCCAATCTCAATACTCCCTCCTCTCTCCAAAGCCCTGGAAAAAATAGTCTCAGACCAACTAACAGAACACCTAACTAGACACAACCTCCTTAGCAAGGAACAGCATGGGTTCCGATCTGGCCACAGCACCGTCACGGCACTCACTGAACTCACCATGTTCATCCATGAGGCCCTTGACCAAGGCTCTATAGCAGAGGCCATCTATGTAGACTTAACAAAGGCGTTCGACACGGTCAGTCATGAACTTCTCCTCCATGTCCTTCCACAACTAAATGTGATCCCCGAGGCCTCGGCCTGGTTCAAGGACTACCTCACAGGACGGTCACAGCAAGTAAGGATAAACTCCACCATCTCCACCCCCAAATCTGTTTGCTCAGGGGTTCTGCAGGAGTCCATTCTGGGCCCGCTGCTCTTCACCCTCTTCCTTAACTTACTCCCCAAAGCTTGCAGCGGTCATGTCTTACTCTATGCTGATGATGCGGTTCTGTACTGGAAACACCCTCAACTGAACACCCTCCAACTCGCCCTTCAGGGTTTTTTCATGGAGTGGGAGAATTGGTTCACTGTCCACCGCCTGATCATTAACCATTGCAAAACTAAGTCCATGACCTTTGCTCATCGCCCAAGCCCACACAGCCAGATGGCACTCCAAATTACGAACTCACTTAGTTCCCAACTGGAACACGTTACCCACTTTAAATACCGGGGTATCACCTTAGATACCTCCCTCTCCTACCACAGACACGTACATCTCCTCTCATCAGCGGTCAACTCCAGAGTGGGTACCCTCTACAGGATCAAAAACAGCCTGCCTGCCCAAGCCATGCAGATAGCAGTCACCTCCTCCATCCTCTCCCTAATCGATTATGGGATTGTTATTTTCGGCACCGCTGACAACTCCACTCTAAGCAGCATAATCACTGCGCTTAATAATGCCTGCCGCCTAGTAACTGGTTGTGACAGACTCACCCATACCTGCGATCTGCACACACTGACTGGTTGAATTAACTTCCAACAAAGACTCAAATACCACACCTGTATTCTGGCAAAAAGGATCCACCTCCAGCTCGCACCCACCGGTCTACTCCCCATCATCAGTCCAGCCCCCGTCAGGCGTAATACAAGACTCTGTGCTACTTCATCCTTCATGGTTCCCCCATGTCGAACGTCCCTTGGGCAGAGATCCTTCCGCTACCATGCCCCCCAATGGCTCAACACACTTCCCCCTATTCTCTCCCAGTCCCATAGCATCACATTCTTCAAATCAGGTCTTAGAACCCAACTCATGGAAATCGCTAAATGTAAATAGACCTGCCCACCCTCCTCTCACACCTCCTCTCCTGACACAGGGGCTCCCTAGACCCTACGAAACGGCATCCCTCTAAGCTCTGTCTAGGGATCGCAGGCAAGCCTCCTAATTTCTAACAAAATAAATAAGCTTCTCTATTACCATGTCAGTACTGTAATCTGTAAATAATGCATGTCAAAATTTGTCATATACTGTCTTGTTTTCCCTCCACCCCCTGTAACCAACGTGGAGCCGTTGTATAAAAGATTGTCTGTACTGAAATCTGTGTATAATTACTTGTTCCGTCTGTCATCTTTGTACTTTGTTTTCCCTCCACCCCCTGTAACCTGACATGGAGCCTTTGCAAAAGAGTCTGTGACTCAAAGGATCGTAATTCCGATTATACAATAAACTAAGCTAATGCTGCATACATAACACATATTTATTTATTTATTATTTTATTTATTAAATGTTAGTGACCAGGTAAGCCCACTGAACCCCGGAGGTCCCTTTTTCAGGGCCGACCCGGGATTACATAGTATTGATAAATAAACAGTTTGATACAGTCAACTCTAGTTACATGTTGGTAACTGTTTTTACATAAAAGCAATGCAAATAATTAAAAAAAACCTCAAACTTCCAAAAATGAAACGCTTCATTATTTATGACATACATGTATTGTTTATTTGTAGACAAAGAATTGTCATTTATATGTTACTTTTCATATTTGCTGTATCCCAGAGCATTTTACAAGCACTGAGAGAGACTGGTAGAGTTGTGACTGTAATGGTATCGTAGCAGTCATCTCACTCATCAGCACTCTCACAAAGCCATGCACTATTGTCAGAATCACTTTTATTAGGAAGAGCATCTCCTACTCTTGTGAACAGTGGTATAGGTGTAACCCTGGTGCCATTATACCAAGGGCTACTACCCCGCCTGCTTCCCTGGCTGCAGGTTGAGGGGCCTGGGTTCCGAAATGCGGGGTACTGTGGTGTGCCTACCAACAGTAAAACTACAATTATGGTGCGTCCGCTCAGAGTAGTGCTTCAGTGGGTTCCCAACAGAATTGGTACAGCCCTCTAGGAAGCTATAACCACCCACAATCCCACCCAGTGGCCTATTGGACTTAACAAAACAGTTTCAATGCTTAACGGTTAAAATACAAAGCAGTTTGACCATTAATGATATGCTCATGCAGCTTCCACTTACCAACAGGGTTCGGTTTTCTGGCACTCACCCTGCAACCCCTTGTAAAAGACAGTTTCAATAATACAAGCATGCACTTTCAATATGCTTTGCAGTACTTTAGTAACTTTAGATCAGTTAATAGTATGCTCACAAACCAGGTTAATAGCAAAACAGTAAATCAGATTTATTAAGGGGGACGTGAACAAGAGAGGGGTGAGAATTTAAACAAATGATTATTTTACTGTAATTAAGACAGGCTAGATTACTTTTCATTACTTTAGTCCCTGAATTTATCAGTCTGGCAACTACTGGATACCCAGGGTGGGACACAGGCATGTCCGAGGCAGTGTCGCGGGTTGGCCGGCATTGCAGCTGATGTTGGGATCCTTGATGGAAAGAAGGGTGATTAAATGAGAACAACACACTTGGAAACCATAAACAATTTGTATCCGTGACCGGATGGCCCAGTCACTTTTAAGCACATTAAACTGGCAAACAGAATCAGAATCAGATGGTACCATTAAAACAATTGAAGATTTGTTGCAGGGAGCTACCCTGATTTTACTCACTGTACCCAATTTGGCAGATGACAAGGCTGGCGAAATAAAGACCTGGTGCTTGCTTCAGCTGTTGATGGGGACCAGGGCCAACACGACTCACCTCCACTTCACGGCCTTTCCCTGTAGGTGGCTACAACCTACGTTTGACTGCTGCGCAGAGGCTGACTCCCCAAGTCTGGTCTCTTGCCGAAATGCTGATGATGGCACAGGAACAGTCTGGCTGGGCCTTTGTTGACATAGGCCCAGATGAAGAAAATGCCTTTTAAAAGCAAGTCTGTGTGCTGGTGTACCCTCCAGCTGGGCTTTTTGGCAGAAAGTTTGGTGTTTCTTCAGCTTAATGGCTGAGGCCTACCGCATGTGTGGAGACTTTGATTCTGGGACTCCTGAAGCAAAGCAGGAGCTACTCCAAGCAGAAAAAAACTTTCTCTTTTTCTGCGGTTTGTGGCCGGTTGCAATCTCAACCAACTTGCTGAGCAACCCCTCAGTCTGCTAGCAGGCAGTCCATAAAGATTGATCCCTTTTTGAATCGAAAGTTAATCACAGGAGGCAATTTCCAGCCCCTCCTGTGAAAATCTTCACAAAGCCAAATGAGCTCCTCTCTCCTCAGAAGCTCAAGCTGGACTGAACACAGTTTAAAACAGTTTTCTGAACTTGCCCAGTTTTCTTGTATTCCGGTTGGTTGAAGGAGCTGTCAATCACAGTTCTAGTGCTTCCAGTGGTCAATTTAGGTGCCAAACACTAGAGTTCACAGTTTTCTTCCACAAGGCACCTGAGCTAAGGACCCCTTGAGGACCCTTTGGTTCCGATTGGTCCTAACCAGGAAGTCCCAGACCAAACATGGTGGCTCCCATAGTGAAAGATATATACTCTGTACTGGCAGCCCAAACAATTTATTTTATTTAGAGAATAGTAAGGATTTAAAAATAAATATTTACACTGCTAGCAAGGGCTCCCTCTGCAGGGTTAGCGACAGCAGAGTGGAGCAGATTAGGGAGATGCCTGGCCAGTTGCAAGCTCTGGAACAATCGGACCCAGCCCAGGTTATTTACAATATACACAAGGCTGGAGCTCTTGAAGGGATTGCACGGTGGCCTGAAAGTGCGCACACACGTAGAGCAACAGCAGCACAGCATGGAACATGGATTTAACTTCTACTGCTGGATGTCCACCAGGCAGTAGGCATCAGAGGAGTCCAAGGAGACAGTCAAGGTAAGCCCACCAAAATGGGGCGGTTACACTGGTTCTTTCGACTTCTGATTGGTTACCCACCATGACAGCAGCAGATATTGGCAGAAGGGACCACAATTTAGCCTCTCATCTGAAGGCCAAAACACTCCAACTGTACAGCACCTCCCTAGTACTGCACTGGAGTGTCCGTTTCTAGGATATGAGCCCTAGTCCTAGTGTGGGACTAGAAACCCCCATGATCAGGCCCAAAGGCAGATGTGCTATCAAGTAAGCCATCACATTAGATTTTATTTATGCATGTAATAAGCTGTACAAGTTATGTAGTGTTTGGGAATTCCTGCATACGTTACCAACTCAATAATAGTGCTATGAAACATTACTTATAGTTACTATGACTGTACATCCACAGAGACTCACCAAAAATGAGCTAATACTTCATGTGTACATCGTGGTCACAAAAAAATAAAAAATGAAATCAGTAGATGTTGGTGGTTTGCCTATCAGTCCATTCAATTGAATTCAGTAAAATTACAGTTTACATCTAGCTAACGCTCTGCATGCATGTTTTATCTGAAAGTACTTTGTAGTCATTTGCCCTACATTGATTTCTAGGTCATTCATTCTTTCATGCATCACCCTGTAGAGACTGTTCATTACTCATAAAACAGCCAAGTTCCAAGTTGGCCAGTGGTTCAGACCCTCTGTCTGTTAAGCAGAACTTTATCGGATCACTAGAGGGTGCTGCAGGCTCACAAGCCAGAGTTCTTAACAGCGTTTGCTTTTCTTACTGGTATGTGTCCCGGTATGTGTATACAGCATGAATTAAGTTTAGAAGACTTCCATTTGGCAGTAAATTCACATCCATGTTCAATCCATTTTTAGACTTTCAAATCTGTCTCCCTGCATTTTGGCTTGCCAATTACGAATAAACTGAGGAGTACTACACAGTTGTCTTTGCTAAATCACACCAGTTTAGTGTTTAGTGGAAGGTTGTTATTTGTTTTATTCCTTCTTTTACATCCACCCCCCATTTAGAGTTACCACCTGTCCTGATCTTCGTAGGCCAGTCCTGATTTGAGCAGCTGTGTCCTGCAAAAAAACATGAAAAATACTACATGTTCTGACCTTATAGTGGAAAAAAATATTTTCTAATGTTTTTCTAAATGTTGCAGATAATAGCTTAACTAAAATACCTTAAAGGATACCTAAACAATATTTTGACAACAAACTATTCAAAACTCTGACTCCATAGGTGACTAAAGGAAAGGCTGCTGTATTCATTAAGGCTAAAACTACATATATATATTTACCTAAATGTGGTTCCAGAGCATTTGCATATTGTAAAATCAGCCTTCTAATTTAAAAAAAAACTGTCTTACCTGCTTCCTAAAATGGCCGCCAAATGTTTTATGTGATGACATCATTTGAGCCAAAGTCAGAAAGATATATGGCTCTCTATAGTGCTAACTAGTTATTTTTTCCCTTTGTATAGAATTGTTTCACCCAAAAGGTCAAAACCATGTGCATTATTTTGTATAATGCATGTTGAAACTATAGTTCTGTTCATTATGTTTATTTAACATGCTGAAATTGTATTTAATCCAACCGGCTTTCTCTGTGGCAAACCACAGCACAGTACAAATCTTGAATAACCTGGTGGTCTAGTGGTTATGGTGGATCCAAGATGCTACAGTGGGGGTGCTGGGGTGGTGTGCATGCTTAATATGCACTTTTTAACATTTTTATTAAACCTTTATTTTTTCTGCTATTCTTTTCTAGTACGTTTTTGACAGAACCTACAAATGTAATCCATAGTTTGAGTGTAAACACTTGTAGAATCAATAAATCAGACTTCTTCAACAAAGTGAAATGCAGCAGCAACATGCAAGTACATTACTATGTATGTTGGGGGGGGGTGCAGCCACATCCTTCACCATCCCCTAGAGCCACCACTTTTTTGTAGCAAAGTTCTTGTTCAGTCCAATGTTAGAGTTCATACTTTCTCGAAACTCAAATATATGCTTGTCTTGTCTTCTTTTTCCATGGGAGATAATAATAATAAGAAGAATCAGCATTTATATAGTGGTTTTCATACACATTGTATCCCAAAGTACTTTACAAGCAATACTAGACTGGTAGTGAAGTGACTGAACATGTAGTGGCAGCCATTTCATACATTAATATCCACACATAGCTTTGGACAATTGCATGAACTGATTTTATGGGAAGGGGAATGATGGCCAGGACAGTGGGTCAGGTAATGATCAAGGTGCTGGCAGCCCACATCTTATTTCTCACAGTAATCTGCACTGTGCAGATACCTCCCCCCTCCCCCGAGGAGACCGGAGGTAGCGAGGGCCAGTCCCTGAAGCCCTCCCTGCCTGTAAAAAGCCCAAAGCTGTACAAAGATACCATCCCCCTCCCCCGAGGAGACCCGGAGTCATGGGTCAGTTCCTGAAGCCCTCCCTGCCCGTAGAAGCCGAAGCTGCACAAAGAATACCACCCCTCCCGAGGAGACCGGATGTCGCAAGGGCCAGTCCTGAAGCCCTCCTGCCCGTGAAGCCGAAGTTGCACAAAGGTATTTTACTCTCTCCAGACTGCAGTCATGACCGTTGTTAGAGGACTGCACGGTTACTGCATCTGGCACCTTTTTCCAGCAACGGCTGCAAGCACCCCTTCTCTCTGCTACAACACAGCCGAAAACGCACAGTTAGTTGGTGCTTAGGCTGGGACTGAACTGTAATTCTGTGCCTTATTTTCCCCTATTCAAAGCGATCCTGCTCAAGTAATTCTGTGTGAAATTATCTGTAGTTTAAAATATCAGAGTTTCTGCTGCCAAAGGTCTGGGCATAATTTAATTTTACCCTGTGCAAGAACAATCTGGAGATTGAAGTAAAAAGTGATAAAAGTGTAACCTGTGTGCAGACATCTTAGCACTGCGTAGCCAGTATTTCCACAGTAAGCCTCTTAATTTTTGAATTGCAAACGAACAGCTAGCCCTGTGCTCATTTGCTCTTCTCTTCCCACTCCTGTACCTGCCCGCCCTCAATCGTTAATCTGTTTGCCCCTCTACTGCCTACTTAATCCCCCCCCTCTCCCTCTCCCGCAGATACCACCCCCCTCCCCCGAGGAGACCGGAGGTCGCGAGGGCCAGTCCCTGAAGCCCTCCCTGTCCGTAGGAAGCCGAAGTTGCACAAAGGTAATGTTACCTCTCTCCAGACTGCAGTCGCGACCGTTGTTAGAGTACTGCACGGTTACTGCATCTGGCGCCTTTTTCCAGCAATGGCTGCAAGCTCCCCTTCTCTCTGCTACAACACAGCTGAAAACGCACAGTTAGTTGGTTCTTAGGCTTTGCCCTGCCGTCGGCACTCGAATTTATAGCTAGGTTTGGTCAGGTGTCAAGCTGAAATAACCTATCAGCCCACTTTTCCAGCTGCAGGTTATACAAACTTAACACTAGTGGCCGCTGCTACATACCTCTCTCTATCTACATATACAAATTTATCTCTTCTATTAGCAGCCCTCCTGACTTCCAGGATCTTACAACATGCTCAACCCCCCCCCCCCCCGAGGCACCCAAACCACACTTCTACAACTTTTCCACTGATCACTTATTTATCAATGATGACTTAAGACCCTGTCCCTCCAACATCTCCCACACAAGCCAAATTGATCCTGCTGGCTTATACTCACACACTCTCATTAACCCTCACACCCACACATGATACACGTTGTACCTCAGCTCTCCCCCCAAGACCAACCCCCACCACCCTGGTAAACCCCATAACCATCCCCCTCACTTCCCTAACCCTTCTAGCAAGCGTCCTTCCTAGTCTCCCAGTTCCCACCTCCAGCACAAAAAGCCCTACACCCTACCAATCCCAACTTCACTCATCCAAACTCTGCAGGTTGGCCCTCCTGCGGCACACCCTTCTACTTCTCTTATTATCTGGCAATATCCACCCAAACCCAGGACTACCCTGCAGTATGGCCTCTCCAAACAACCCTAAGGGGAGTCTACTGATAGCTACTCTAAATATATGCAGCCTACCAAAAAAACACACCCCTCTCCAAGGTTGGATTGCCCAGCATGCACTGGACATCCTAGCCCTCTCGGAGACCTGGCTCTCTGAAAGAATACCCAATGATGCTGTCTCCCTCAGTAATTACTCCATCTTCCGGGCCGATAGGACCAGCAAGAGGGGTGGTGGCTGTGCAATTTATGTTAAATCCTCACTCCATGCCACTGAAGTACAAACCCCCGCACCACAATATGGCGCCCAGACAC
Source organism: Neoceratodus forsteri (assembly GCA_016271365.2). NCBI lineage: Eukaryota > Metazoa > Chordata > Ceratodontiformes > Ceratodontidae > Neoceratodus > Neoceratodus forsteri. Next base: position 755,409,796 of record CM057455.1, on the reverse strand, counting down.
TTACAGTCAGACTCAGTCTGGGTACCAAAATGCTCCACATCACTTCAGCCTATATCACCCTGAGAAACCAAAAACTTGCATTTGATTCTATCCTCCACAGTATCTCCCACCTACCTAATGCTAGTGAAATCATCATAATGGGTGACTTCAATGTCAGCTGGCTATCCCCAGCCTCATCCAGCTTCAAAGACACTGCCCTGGCATACGATCTTGCCCAACTCATCACCTCTCCAACCAGAAGGGACAATAGATCCGGGACTTCCACCCTTTTAGACCTCATTTTCACCAACAGGCTACGGAACCTCTCTCAGGCCACGGTGCTCCCTGACTCTATCAGTGACCACTCCCCATTGACCTGCTGGTGGTCGGGAAAATTGCCCCCTGCCCCCCCCAAAATCTCCTTCCAGAGACAGCTAAAAAGAGGAGGCCTACAGAAACTCAAAGCCCATCTAACTACCAGCAATTGGCTCCCCATTTACACCACGCAGTCAGTAGACCTAGCACTCGTCCACTTTATAACCACTTTCAACAAGGCCTGTGACATTTTCGCTCCCCTCGCCAAGCAAGTAGTGAAAACCAGAACCACCCCCTGGATCACACCCTCACTACTTAACCTGCTCCAACAAAGGGACAACCTTTGGCATAAGGCCCTTGTCTCCCAACGTATGCAGGATAGACAGCTACACCGGGAGGCCCGCAATAAATGTACATGGGCCTTACGGCAGGCGAAAGCTACTTACTACCAACAAACCCTAACCTCCTCCTGGGGAGACAGTAAAAAATTTTGGAACAACATAAAAGAACTCAGTGGGAAATCTTGCTCCCCCGTCCCCTACCCAACTCACTATAAACGGGGATGTCACCCAGGATCCTTCCACTATAAGCGGAAGCCTTTAATTCCGCCTTCTGGGACCTCTCCCATATCCTCCCTCCTAATTTCTTCCACCCTGTCCCCCACCCCCCCCGACACCTCGTGTAATGTCAATTCAATACCCTTCAGGCTGAGAGTCATCTCCTGCCACGAGGCAAAACACTACATTGCCAAAGCTATCGCCAATACCCATTACAGCAATGATTCCCTAGATCTTAAATTCATTCGGCTGACCCTGGATGTCACATTACTCCACCTTACTAAAATTCTCAACCTCTCTCTATGCCTCTGTCAGTTCCCCTCAACTTGGAAGAGAGCCATAATCACTCCCATTCTGAAGAGCGGCGACCCCACTAACACAAGCAACTATAGACTGATTTCAATACTTCCACCTCTCTCCAAAGCACTGGAAAAAATAGTTTCAGACCAGATAACAGAACACCTAACTAAACATAACCTTCTCTGCCAGGAACAGCATGGTTTCCGGACTGGCCATAGTACCATCACTGTACTTTCTGAGCTCCCCTTGTTCATCCACGAGGCCCTAGACCAAGGCTCAATTGCAGGTGTAATCCATGTGGATCTGACCAAGGCATTTGACATGGTCAGTCACGAGCTACTGCTTTGTGTCCATCTGCAGCTAAATGTGGTCCCAGAGGCAACTGCCTGGTTCAAGGATTACCTCTCAGGCCGGTCACAACAAGTCAGGATAAACACCACCATCTCCTCCTGCAAAACAGTTTGCTCTGTGGTCCCACAGGGGTCTATACTCGGCCCACTTCTATTCACCCTCTTTTTAAACTCTCTCCCCTAGGCATGCAGCGGTCATCTTCTACTCTACGCTGATGATGCGGTACTGTTTTGGAAACACCCACAACCGAGCGCCCTCCAACTAGCCCTACAGGGTTTTTTCTGGGAGCTAGAGACCTGGTTCACTGAACACCGCCTGATCATCAACTATAAAAAAACTAAATCCATGATCTTTGCGCACTGTCAAAGTCCACACAGTCAGTCGGCACTCCTAATCAAAAACACACAAGGCGCCCCGCTTGAACATGTTACAAATTTTAAATACCTGGGTATCACATTAGACACCTCCCTCTCCTACCATAGTCACATACAACTTCTCTCCTCAGCTGTCAACACTAGAGTGGGTATCCTCTACAGACTTAAACACTGCTTACCCACACAGGCCATGCATCTTGCGGTCTCCTCCTCAATCCTCTCCCTAGTTGACTATGGGATAGTGATATATGGCTCAGCAGAACCCACCACACTACGCAGCATTAACACTGCCTTGAATAAAGCCTGCCGCCTAGTCACCGGCAGTGACAGACTAACTCATACCTGTGAGCTCTATGCTTTGGCTGGTTGGCTAAACTTCCAACAAAGACTAAAGTATCACACCTGCATCCTCACAAAAAAGATACATCTCCAGCTAGCCCCCGTCGGCCTTCTCCCCATAATCAGTGCAGCCCCCCCCAGGCGTAATACAAGGCTCACAGCAAACTCCTCATTTCTGGTCCCCCATTGTAGAACATTCCTTGGGCAAAGATCCTTCTGCTACCATGCCACTCTTTGGCTCAATACGTTACCACCCCCGCTCTCTCAGACCAATAGCATCTCCCTTTTCAAAACAGGCCTCAAAGCTCAAATACTTGAGTCAGCTAAATGTGACTGTGGCTAACACTGCCCACCACTTGTGTTCCCAATCCCTCCTAATACCCGACACTGGGTCTCTCTAGATCCCATGAAACAGCATCCTGCACGTCTCTGTCAAGGGATATCCAGAATGCTGCCCACTACTGTCACCGGTTAACTAAGTTAAAGCCTGGACTGCACTACCAGTACTGTTATGTGTATACTGCTTGGTTTTGTACGTTTCTTCTGTATTTTGTTTACCCTCCACCCCTTGTAACCAACGTGGAGCCTTTGCAAAAGAGTCTGTGACTCAAAGGATTGTAATTTCGATTATATTCAATAAATAGATAAATAAATAAAATAAAGTATCTAAAATTATTTATACAAACATATACAAATAATGATGTAAGATGTCTGTACAACATTTAGCATTTAATATGATGTATCAGTAGTAAATTTAAACTGAGCAAGGTTGTGGCTCCCTTATGCATAGGAGTCTGTTCTTTTTCTATCAGCAATAAAGGCCATGTTAGCTCTGGAGTCCATACGTTAATGTGCGAGGCTAGAAGGCTCAGTTCATATTCAGAGATCATGGAGCTCCAAAATAATGCAACAAAGACATTCTCCATTAACACTGTATCACTAAGCAACGGTAGCAACCTTTTATAGAATTAACTAGATACCAGAACCATGTGCCGTAAACCCAACAATGATGCTGGAGTAAAAGTTTGTAAGCCAATCAGCGACTTGAATGAATGTGCTAGAGTGCCGCTTTAGGCTTCTGTTTTAACTGACATTCGTTGATCTCGCAATAAAGAAGAATACAAAAATAATAAAAATCAAAAAATGGAAATCAAACTCCAAAATTAAAACACAGCAGCACTTTGTAATGGGAAGATGGTCAAGAAGATACCCCATATCCCATCTCATTAAGCTAATATAGCTAATACAGCATCTCTGTAAGGAAAACAAGGAAGGAGGCCAAATAACCATTTGAAGCATTTTAGAAACATGTATCTTGAAGGCAAGATTCTGAACCCAGAATTAAATCATGAAGCAATGGTAAAATGTTCAGGTTCCAGTCTCTTAAGGGTGAACAGTTTAACCCAAGAGTAAAAGAGTTAAAAAAAAAAACAGTACCTCGTGAGGAGAATATCCCTTACTCAGTCACCAGCCATTACTGAAACTGCGTCCCACATGGGCCAACAAGAGAGGCCATTACTTATACAATAGAATTGTACTCCTTTCCCTTAAGTCAGGTTGTCAGGAGAGAGTTCTCTCTTATGAGGCTCAAAACAATCAATTTTCTGAGTGCCAAACATGACATTAACTGCAGGAATATTTATAAAAACAAAGTCACATCTGCAACCATTGGCCAGGCAGCTAGAAACTGTTAAGCTCTGCATTCTAAATTATGTAATATAAACTTGTACTTTGAAGGAGAGAACTACCTCAATACAGCACTCTCTCAAATTTGGAGGATTTATTTTCGTTGAAAAAAGCTCTAGCAACAGCAACGGTAACAGGTGCACAGAATCAACTTTCTTTCCCCAATGTTGCAATTCATTAAATTATGGCACAGTAACCCCTGGCTGCTTGTCAACTATAGTTCTGCCATATCTCAGCAACGGGATTCAGTTCTGTCCAGGAGTCCATAGAAGAGTCTCGTCCCATTCAGACTCACCCGCCTGGTCTCCATTTTTGCAGCTTCCAGTTCCTGCTAGTTCATCTGGAAAAGAGAGAAAAAGAACGCTCCACTGTTATACAATAAAAAAAATCGCCTTCATGCACTAATAGTGCAGAAAAAACTCTCCTCGTGGGATCGTCGTAGAATCTCCAAAACAGGTATAAAAACTCCATCTTCCCATTCTACCACAAAATACCAGACCCTTTGGACACTCTAGATGACAAATTATCTGGCTCACAGTCCTTCTTCAGAACTGATTCTTAAGCCCAAGAACACCAAAAAAAAAACCTTTATCAGTCGGTCAAGACCACCGTTTGACAATAAGCTCAGCTCTTCAGCAGTAAACTTTTACCACAGAAAGCTCATATCTGTCAAAAGCCAGAATAACATAAGTTTCATTGAGCAAATTCAAGACTGAAAAGAAAAAAAGTTTGTTTTAAAGTAAGGCATTTGGACACCAGATAACTCAAACAAAATGCAGAGCGTCCGAAAGCAGAGCAGCATCACAGCCGTCTTGCTACTCTCCCCCCCCGCTTCTCAATGTGCTTCCCCCTCCTCTAAAATCCCATCCACTATTATTTTGCCTATTTTTAACTTATGTTGTTCATGTTTATATTTTTTATATGTATAACTTGAAAACTAAATGTAACATCTGAACAGGAACATCTTGTAAACAGGGTATTGGCAAGTCAGGCATTTTTTCAACTATGATACAGGACTCTGGCATTCATGGGTCATGAATTTTGTGTTCTCCTTGTAGCTCCAAGTTTCTCAGGAGTACACGATCTCCAACTTGCAATACCTGGTGTCAAACTCATTTGGAATACCTGTTCTTTGCAAGACTGTTCTTTGCAGCAGCTTCAGACACAAGCTGGTAAGCTTTCTGTAACTGTTGATGCAATTGCCTGGTATGTTCCAAGTAGATTTCTTCTGATGCACCATTGGCTGAGACTCCAAAACAGAGATCCACTGGTAGATGAGCGTTTCTGCCAAACATTAAGTAGAATTTTTATTTTATTTATTTATTTATTTTTTGTTGACTGGGTAAGTGCACTAGACAAATTCTGCCTATCTTCAGGCATGACCTTGGGAAGGGGGATCCAGATAAATGCCAACTGACAATGAACCAGATTACGCTGTTGGTGGTATTTTTTTGTGAATGAGGGAAATTTGGCCAGGACACCGGGGAAATGCCCAAACTCTTTTCAAGAAGTGCCATGGGATCTTTAACACCCACCTGAACTACCACCAGAACAAGCAGATGGGACTTCAGTTTAACGTCTCATCCGAACGATGGAATTGCGACCTTTGGGTGGCATCTTTGCAGGTGCAATTGTAGGGAACTTACTTTCTAGCTCCAGTTTGGTTTCTGATTGGGGTCAAGGGTGTCCAACATATCCAGAAGGGTTCTGTTATAGTGTTAATGCTGAGGGTCCCCATGGGTGGTAAGGAGTGGTTCTCGATTTACTGATGTCATAGGTTGCCAGCATTCTTTGAGGGATGCTATAATGATTTACATATTGCTGCAATACTTTGCCACAGTGGTGGCTTTTTGATCTTTTGTCGGGTATGCCTGAGTATATTGTGTGTATTGATCAGTTAGGACCAGGATGTTGCCAATGTTCTTACTATCAGGCCCCAATGAGAGAAAGTCCATACAAACTAATTTGAGTGCCCCACTGGTTTTGATATTGTCTAAGGGTGCTGCTCTTTTTGACAAAGTTTTTCTCTTGATGCATCTGAAACATGTCTTACAATGCTTCTCAACCTCTTTTGCCATTTTGGGCCAATAGAAACATGCTCACATTAAGTCCATTGTACAGTCAACTTCTAAGTGACCAATCTCATTGTGGAGGCATCGGATGATGCCTGTTCAGTACTTCCAGTACAGTACCAGTTGTTGCTGAGGGATCACGGGATAGTACTATCATGAATTGTTCTTCCCAGTAGTCTACCTTTTAAAGACAATTTGTTCCATTTTCTCAATAACAGGGTGAAATCTGGGTGGGTTATTTGTGCTTGACTTGCAATTATGCCCCTTTTACAGGACACGTATCACACCACACAATACACAGTTCTTCCACTGGGCTTGTTTAAGTTTGTGATGGCTAGACTGGGGCAAGACAAAAGGTCTAAACCAGTGCAATCAACAAATGCTGTCAGAATAGTATCTGGAGCGGCCCCACACATGTTGACTACTCTTTGCAGAGTGGCACCATCTGTAGTTTCAGATTTCAAACACACTACCTTTACTGCTGCACTTGGAACTGAAGTACTTTGGTTTGGCTCCAAGACAGCATGGGTTTACAAAAGGAAGGTCCTGTCAAACTAATCTCATAGATTTCTTTGACTGGGTAACCAGAGTGGTGGACCAAGGGGGAGCAGTTGATGTCGCCTACCTTGACTTCAGCAAAGCTTTTGACACTGTTCCACATAGAAGATTGATAAATAAGCTGGGTAGGCTCGGGGTGGGTCAGAAGTTGGTCAACTGGGTGGCAAACTGGTTGACAGGCAGAAAACAGGGAGTGGTGGTAAATGGTATACAGTCAGAAAAGATGCAAGTCACAAGTGGGGTACCTCAGGGATCAGTCCTGCGGCCAGTCCTCTTCAACACCTTCATTAGTGACCTTGCAGATGGACTAGAGGGTAAGGCTTGTCTGTTTGCAGATGACACCAAGATCTGCAACAGAGCAGATGATCCAGATGGTGTGGGCAGAATGAGAAGAGATCTGGATAAACTAGCAAAATGGTCCGAAGAGTGGCAACTGGGATTTAATGCAAAGAAGTGCAAGATCATGCACATAGGGAAGAGAAACCCTGAAGCCACCTATAGGCTGGGAGAGGAGTTGCTGGCAGTCACAAAGGAAGAAAGAGACTTGGGCATCATCATCACTGATGACCTGAAATCGTCCAAGCAGACCTCTAAAGCAGTAGGTAAGGCTAGGGGCGTGTTAGGGTGTATTAGTAGGGCTATCACAAGTCGTAAGAGGGAGGTAATAATCCCCTCTTTACAAGACACTGGTTAGGCCCCATCTGGAGTACTGTGTGCAGTATTGGAGGCCACACCTTCACAAGGACATTAACCAAATTAAGGCAGTCCAGAGAAGGGCAACCAAAATGGTGCAGGGACTGCATCAGAAGACATATGAGGACAGATTAACAGAGCTCAATATGTATACCCTTGAGCAAAGGAGGGAGAGAGGTGATATGATCGAGGCATTCAAACACCTTAAGGGCATTAACAAGGTGAAAGAGTCTAACATGTTTAAATATAAGAAAAATAGCAGGACAAGAGGACACAGCATGAGATTAGAGGGGCCGATTAAGGGGAATGTGAGGAATTATTTTCACAGAAAGGGTGGTAGATGCATGGAATGGCCTACCTCAAGAAGTGGTGGCTATGAATACAGTGCAGGGCTTCAAACAAGCATGGGATAGGCATAAGGGAGCAATACAAATGAGTATGAATAGATAGGCCACTGACAGAGCAAAGGCCGATGGCACATTTATAAGGCAGAAAAAGAAATGGGCAGACTGGATGGGCCATGCGGTCCTTATCTGCCGTCAACTTCTATGTTTCTATGTTTCTATGGCTGATTAGGGCTAGGATGCAGGGTAATGTGTCAGCCTTAATGTTACTGCAGCCACTGTAATATTCAAAACTGTAATTGTAGGTGGATAAAGCTGAAAGCCACGGTGCCCAGCTGCACCCAACTTGGCTACTGTATTTGTATAGGTGAAATGATTATTTTGTGTTCTCACTGTGAACTAGGCCCCATAAAAGTAGTCATGGAATTTTTCAGTGACAGTCCACCTCAGAGCTAGAAATTCTAGTTTGTGCACTGGATAGAGCTTTTTAGATGGGTTCAAACTTCAGCTGGCAAAAGCAACTGGACAAAATCCTTCAGTGTGCTCCTGGTACAGGACAGCTCCTAGGCCACTTAAGCTGCATTGGTGTGCAAAATATGTGGTTTAGTGAAATCAGCAAATGCCAGCATGGGTGCCTCACTCAGATGTTTGATTATCTCTCAGAATGCCACTTCAGTCCACAGTCCACCTGGTGCCAAATATTTTGTTCACCTTCCAGTACTCTGCATGGGGATTGCCCCTCTGAGAGCAGACTTTCTTTTTGTCGGTAGTAGGCAAGTATCCCTGGCTGAGTTTGTTCAGAGTGCAGACAACAATGGAATAGTATTTTACAAACTGCCTGTAGTGGCCGCAGAATCCAAGAAATTACTGTAGTGCCTTAAGATTGTGTGGCCTAGACCAAGTGGTGAGTGCTTCTACTTTGGCCACGTCAGTCTGTACCCCACTGGCAGAAATGATGTGGCCCACATATCTGACCAATAGTTGACAAAACTGGCACTTGTCAATGAACACTTTCAGTCCAATCTCCCCCAATTTGTCCAACACGTTCATCAGTTGGGCTTTGTGCTCTTCCAATGTCTTCCCAAGCACTGTTATATCATCCAGCTAAACCAGCACCTCTGGTAGATGACTGTCTCCCACTGCTTTTTCAATCAGTCTCTGAAACTTGGCAAGAGCCCCAGATATGCCTTGGGGCATCCTCTGGAACTGGTAGCACCACAGAAGGCAGATGAAGGTGATCTTGTTTATCTTCTTCTGCCATAGAAACAGAATTTGATGACAGATAAGGACCGCTTGTCCCACCTATTCTGCCCATTTTCCCCCCTACCTACTGTAACACTGCAGACCCTACTTGATCTCTAGCTTTACTTTCCTTTCCTTGCCACTAAGGTTCCCTCATGCCAATCCTATGCATTCTTGAATCCCATTATCATTTTTGCCCCCACCACCTCCGCTGGGAGGCTGTTCCAGGCATCCATCACTCTTTCTGTGAAGAAGTACTTCCTCACATCTCCCCTGAGTCTATCCCCCTCCAGCTTCATAACATGTCCCCTTGTTCTACAGCATCTTTTTTTCTGAAACATGCTTCCCTCTTGAACCTTATTTATACCTGTGATGTATCCAAAAGTCTCTATCATATCCTCCCTCTTTTCTTCCAGGGTGTACATATAGAGGCCCTTTAGTCTCTTCTCATATGGTTTTTGATGCAGACCCTGCACCATTTTAGTTGCCCTCCTCTGGACCGCCTCTACTCTGTCTATGTTCTTCCTAAGATGTGGTCTCCAGAACTGGACACTGTACTCTAGGTGAGGTCTCACCAGTGTTCTATACAGCTGTAACATCACCTCTCTCTTTCTGCTGGTGATACCCCTCCCTATGCACCCTAGTATCCCACTAGCTCTCCCTACCGCTTTGTCACACTGTCTGGCCTCCTTTAGGTCATCAGATATGATTACCCTTTCCTGTTTGGTGGGCGTTAATACTACACCCCTCCCATTTTGTACTCCTCCCCTCGGTTTCTGTGCCCCAAGTGCATAATTTTGCACTTCCTCGCATTGAAACTTAGCTGCCACACCCTTGAGCACTCCTCTAGCTTTCTTAGATCTCTAATCATTTTTTCCATCTCCCCTGGAGTGTCTACCCTATTGCAGATTTTAGTGTCATCCGCAAAAAAAACATACCTTCCCTTCTAGCCCCTCTGCAATGTTGCTAATAAAGACAATAAAGAGGACCGGTCCCAGTACTGATCCCTGTGACACCATGCTGGTCACACCCCTTCTTCAGAGTGCACTCCGTTTACTACCACCCTCTGTCTCCTGTCCCCTAACCAATTCCTTTCCCAATTTACCCCCTTTGGAACCACTCTGAGGCTGCCTAGCTTATTTCCGAGTCTCCTATGTGGAATGGTGTTGAAGGCCTTACTGAAATCTTGGTAGGCCACATCCACTGCTCCACCCTAATCTAATTCCCCAGTCACCCAGTCAAAGAAATTTATCATATTTGTTTGACATGACCTCCCCCCAGTGTATCCATGCTGCCTTGGATCTTGTAACCCACTGGATTCAAGATATTCCACAATCCCTTCCTTCAGTAGTGATTCCATTAATTTCCCCACTATTGAAGTCAGGCTAACTGGCCTGTATTTGCCAGCCTCCTACCACTTTTGTGAAGTTGAACTACATCTGCCCTCCTTCTGTCCTCTGGAACCACTCCTGTCTCCAGTGAGTGGTTGAACAGGGCTGTCAGAGGTTCAGCCAGCACCTCTCAGAGCTCCCTCAATATCCTTGGACGCACCCCATCCAGCCCCATTGCCTTGTCCACTTTCAGATTTGCAATTTCCTCCAGGACTCTCTCCTCTGTAAATGGACTAGTGTCCATCTCCCTTCCCTCAATACTCCTGGTTCTTATCTGTGGTCTATCACCTTACTCTTCCTCTGTGAACATTGAACAAAAGTATTTGTTCAGGATGTCAGCTTTTTCCTGATACCCCTCCACACACACACACACACACACACACACCTCTTCCTTCCTAAGCCTTATTATCCTCCCCTGGTCTTTCTCTTTTCGTTTACATACCTGAAAAATGTCTTGTCCCCTTTCTTTACTGCCTGGGCTATTTTCTCCTCTGTTTGTACCTTTGCACTTCTAATTGCTTTCCCTGCCTCCCTCTGTTTTTCCTGATACACCTCCCTATCCACCTCCGTCTGTCTCCCCTTAGACCTCCTGAATGCTAACTTTTGTACCCTTACCTTTCTGGTCACCTCTTTTGAGAACCGTAGTGGTCTCTTTTTTCCTCTTGTTTTTGCTTACTTGCTGACGCAGAGGTTTGTTGCCTTCACTATCCCCTCTTTTAGTTTTACCCACTGTTCCTCCACTCCAGCCAAGTCCCCACCACCACCATCAGGGCATCCCTGAGGCATTCCTCCATCTTTTTAAAATTGGCCATCCTGAAGTCTAGGACCCTCGCACGTGGTTCGATTTTGCCATGTGCTAATATTGAACAACACTGTATGGTAATTACTGGTCCCCAGGTGAAGCTTCTTTTGATGGTTTCTGGCAGAGACAGACGTGTTTCCCTTCTGCTGATACAGACGTGCACTTACTGTGGGTTATTACATGACTTTTTTTGTGATTTCAAAGTGACCTCTTCCTAAGGATATAGCACAGCAAATGAGACATTAGTGGCAGAAGTTACTTGGCTAAACATTAGGCTGATGTGTACTTTCTTAGAACTTCTGCATTTTTTGGTGCATATTGCTGCCTTGGTCAGTCTTTTGGACTGCAAGATTCCATCAACCAACACCTCATATCAACCTCGGAAACGTCTTTAAAAAAGTCTTTCGAACAGAAAAGCAGGAAGATTTATAAGGATAAGCCTGAACTTTGGAAAAGTCTGTATAACTCGAGTATGGATTATAACATTTCCAGACCTCAAGGACTCTTAATTGCTGATATCTTCTAGTTACAGTAAATTTCAGAATGTTTTATACTGTATCATCCCATAGTAAATTAAGTGGGATATTGTTTAATGAAATCATTTTATCTAGTCTGTAAGCAATATTGTTTTTTTTTCCTGAATTGTGGTTTTTGGATTAGGCAACCTTAGGCAAACATGTTATACCACTAGTAATATACTCAGTATGGTTACCACAAGAAGCAGTAAAATTACATCACTTCCCCCCAGTTGGTAGCAAACAGCAAATGTAAAGGTAAATAAAAACCTAAATCTAAGGGTATGGTGGGGGACATACAAATTCAAACTTCTCCCACCAAGGATCTCCCAACTAAAAAAATTAAGGTAAATAACAAAGGTCAACCTAGAATTACGAAATTCTTACAATGAAATACTTCTACACTTACTTCTACTCCCACTGTTAATTCTAATTTTATGGGGCTCAAGGGATACCCCAAAGGAGATACAGTACTAGGTATGGCTGCTTCTGGTAGTAATGTGGAGGATGGGGTAATGCTGGATCAGCAGGAGAGTTTGTCAATAACACCTGATTTTAATAATGAGGTCAGCTTTATATACTCACTGCATGATTCTGATTTGAATGCTCACACTTTTAAGAATGAGACTACTAATTATGATGATTCTGACTGTGTTTCCATCGATTCATATTCCGTTTAGTATGACTCAATTAATTCTCATCCTTTGCTTCCCCACCCCCCGAGAGTACCCCTTTATTTCATCCTAATCAGGACTCTGGGGAAAAAGCAATTTTTTAAGATAACAGACACAGATTCTGATAAACAGTCCTCCCAGCACAAAGCAAGCAATACTGCTTCAGTTATACATGACCTCAGTAAAACAATATCAAGTCTCAAAAAGTTATCTGCCTCTAATGGTTTGGCTGGGGATAAGATTTTAACTAATGAGCCCCCAGAAAAAAACAGCTGCTGATGCATCTCGACTTTTGAATTCTATTAATGATCCCACTAAGGAGTCTTATGTCCCTAAGACAAAAGCTGATATCGCTGCCTCCGTGGAGAAATTTGTCTCTGTATCCTCCTTATCTGATCAAATTCTTGACATTATTAAAAATCCTTATTACACCAGCGTTGTTATATTGGAGAATGTATGGGCTATTAAACAAGAAATAGAAAACTTGTGCTTTGATAGTGCTACTAACCAAGCCCAGATTAGATAGTTGAGACAAAATCAACTACAAGGGAAAACAGATAAATTCAGATGAATTTTCCTCCTGTTTCAAAGAGAGGAACCTACTCCCACTAATCAGCTGCTACCAAGAGAAATTAAAGGTCAGGAAAAAAGGAAAACTAGGAACCCTGACGGGAAGTCCCCCCAAAAGAACATTTGGGCAACTACTGGCTCAGTTTCTTCTAAACCTAAGGATGTTGCTAATGCTTGTCAACCAGAAAATAGAGTGCCTTTGGTTATTGTCTCAGACAAGCAGCCTCCTTCTTGCACCACTCATAGGCAAGTTTCTACCAATATAGTTTCATTAGAGGAAATTCCCAATTTTAATGTATCCTCTAAACAGCAGGGTTGTTCCCAAGTTGCGCCAAAGAAACCAGATTCTGCAGTTATCTTTATTGACCAAGAACAAATAATAAATTTCTCATCAAATTCTCACCGTACTAAAAATCTGAGTGGACATACTGAATTATTAATTGAGGCTTATGGCATAAGGAGACTTGCACAGGAAACCCCTGATAAGTTACACCAAGGGGTTTGCCATTTATTCCATACACACCCTGACTCCAAGGAGATGTACGTAATGAGACCCCCTAACCTTGCCTATCCTGACTGTGTACTTTTGTACCTATCCTCACATGAACTGGCAACTCAGATTTGGACAATAACTCCATTACTTCATACAAATAATATCATTATACATCCACTCAAAAAAGTGCCAAAAACACCAAGCCAGAATCAAATATCCGCTGAACACGATGACCTGAACAGAGTTAAAATAAATAGTAATGGGCCTCAATCTGCCACTTATAATTCTGTTCAAGAGGCTCCCTGGGAAACCAGAACCCTTTCCTTGTTTGGATGGAGATCAATCCCTGGAGACCCTATAAGTAAGGTCAAAAAGGAATTTACAATATTTTTGGATTGTACTCTGTAAACAAATTTAGGAAACAATGGATTGGAGTGGATTAATATACATAACTAGAATTCACAAAGCTCCCAGATAGATCTCATATTCAGGAGACCTGCTCTTGCAGCATCAATATTAGCAGCAAGCTGTGTTCTTAATGCTATAGATCTTTTTATTGTGGATATGAATAATCTTGTGGGTAATCTGTGGTGAATTGGCCACCACAGTCATATTTGTTGTAATATTTCTCTATAATTTTCTTTATGTTTAATTCTAAATAGGCCATGACATAAGGTTCAGCTTATAAGGGTATCATGGGCCCATGTCTCTGTTTCAGCTGGAGATTTATGTGTAAAACAAAGGAGATTAATTGGCCTAGGAAGGCTGGAAGAAGATTCATTTGTGTTTGAATAGCTCAAAAGCTGAGGTCAAGTTCCTGGAGTCGAGATGTCTGAAGTTCCTTTGTGTGCCTCCAGACCAGGGTCTTGTCAGACAAAGGAGAACTATTTCAGAATTTAAAGAGCTCATCTTTATGTAAAATGCTGAGTTAATCTCATTATAGCCTGACCACTCAGGTAGTTAGTGCAGTGTGCAAAACCCATTTCTGATATTTGTTTTACATTTTCAAACTTTGGTGAATTTGGGAAAGAGCGAGATAGACCCTGCAGGCCTAGAGCTAAAAATCTGAATCTTAAAGTTTTAAGAGACCAGCCAATCAGAAGGAAGGCTGGACTGACCTCACAGACCTTATAAAATGCTGTGGGGAGAAGAAAGTTGCCATTTTTGTTGAACATTTTGCAGTTTCGTATGTGTTAAGTCTAACACATGGACAGGAATTGCTGAGTGTGGAAAGATTTTCCGCATGTGAGAAGGGACTGGCTAGCTGCTTCAAAGAGACCCAGAACTCTTGCAACAGATCTTCATATCTGCACAGAAAAGTCCTGCCCTACTGGGGAAGTAGATCAGAGAACAAAATTCACCTTGTCTTTTGGACATTTTCATCTGAACTTGGAAAAGATTTTTTTCAACAGACTTGCTCTTTGCTTACCTTGGACACTGAACATCACAAGCAGACTTTATTAGACTTCTAACAGTGTATGTTTTCTCTGTTTAATCTACTTTATTTTAGAATTATTGTCCGCAACTCAAAGCTTAAATTTCTTGTAGAGTTTTGTAATGACTTTATTTAAGTAAACTTTTACCATATTTTTAACACTCTGCCTGGGCCTAGTGTGTGTATGTGTGTTATTTTTGGGATAAAAGGTTTGTTCATACTGGTGCCTCATATATAGTAGACTGTGCACTATGATAATGAATATTTAAAAAAAGGCTTCTTGGACAGAAGGAGAGGAAGCTCTCCTTCTTGAGAGTCAAGGTCACTGAGTTCATCAAGGGGGGGGATCTCCTGGGAGTAGGGGATCTGGCCATACCTAGGGGTGACTTTGTGACAGATTTCGTGCCAGCTACAGGGATTTCTGAACTAAAAACTGTCTGAACAAACCACACACAGTACAGGGCAGAATTTGGAAAAGGGAAAAAAATGCTTCAGACAACAGTACCCTACCCTGTTTACATTCTTTTGTGCTGAGCAAGCAGATAGTGTTAGTACAGGGAAAGAAAATGGTTTCCAAGTACAACACTTACAATACGGAACAGCTAAGACAGCTGTGCAAGGAAAAAGGAATCGACAATGAGGGGTGAACTAAAAAGCCACTCACTGAAGCCTTCATGGCAACTGATGCAGAGGCAACCACAAGGATTGTGGAGTCACAGTCGGTGACTCAAGGTGACCAGACCTCAAATGAGGCTGGGCCAAAGAGGAATCAGGAACTATGGGAGGCATCTGAAGACAAGGAGCTGAAGAGGCTGAGGCTTCAGGTGGAGCTGCAGAAAGCACAGCTTGCCCAGCAAGCCCAACAGCAGAAGATGGAGCTGGAGCAGAGAAGGCTCGAGACGGAGGACAAACAGCATGAAAGGGGGCTTGCCTTTCAGGAAAAAACAGCTTGTCCTGTGGGAAAAACAGCATGAGGCAGAGTAGCAGGGCAGACAGCACCAGGGGGAGTTTGAGCTGGAGAGACTGAAGCTCCAACCTACAGCACCCGAGCAAGTAAGTGGTGGGGGTGAAAATGAAACTCCAGGACTGGGGTATAAATTAAATTCTAAACTGATTGCAGAATTTAAAGAGGGGGAGGATATGGATACATTTTTAAATTTGTTTGAAAAGGATTGTATCTGGCCAACATACCCAAGGAGGCCTGGAGCTTTCATTTATCCCCACTGCTTACTGGCAAAGGGCATGAAGCATTGGGACAAATAGACAATGTGGATAGCCGAGATTATGAAAAGCTAAAATCTGCATTGTTAAAAAAATATGATTTAAACCCCGAGGCCTACAGGGCAAAATTTCGGAAAATCCATAAGGAGCCTGAAATGAGCTTTGAGGAACTCGCCACAAAACTGCATCAGTATTTAAAACATTGGTGGCAGGAGGTAAAAGCTGATTCAGATGAAGCTATTGAAAAAGTGCTACTGTTAGAAAAATTATTTTGGCCATGTTCAACAGAACTAAAAACCTGGCTGGAGAACCGAGATCCTCAGACAGCAAAACAAACTGCTGAACTGGCTGACTGCTATGCTAGAAGCAGGCCTGCTCTCAAGGGAAATGGGGGAGCAGGGGATACAGGGGCAAAAGGGAAAAGTGTGCCTTTTG
Source organism: Neoceratodus forsteri (assembly GCA_016271365.2). NCBI lineage: Eukaryota > Metazoa > Chordata > Ceratodontiformes > Ceratodontidae > Neoceratodus > Neoceratodus forsteri. The sequence continues at coordinate 755,393,450 of CM057455.1, read as the reverse complement.
GACAGCCAAAAGCCATGTTGCCTCTGCAAAAAGAAGGGAGCCACACTGTACCCAAAAGGGATTTTGGGGAAAAGAAAAATGATGAATGTTGGTACTGTAAAAAGCCGGCCATATTTCCAGGCAGTGTCCTAAAAAGACAGTAAATGTGAAAGGGCCTGTGCACATTGAGCTGGTTGCAAACTATTCCTGATGCTATTCCTGCAAATAAGAAAAAGTTAATTCACCCAGTTACAGTGATTGGGGTGCAGACTCGAGGGTTAAGGGATACTGGAGCATTTCTTACCCTGGTAAAAGGGGATTTGCTTGGGCCTGAACAAATCCTGCCAAATCAGTTTGTGTCTGTAAAGGATTTCACTGGGGTGGAGAAGACCAACCCATTAGCCAGTTACCCTGGATTGGGGAGCTGCAGGTGAAGGGGTACGAATAGTGGCTGTAGCAGACACCCTCATTTTGGATGTTATTGTAGGAAATAATGTTCCACAGTGGTTGGTATGTGCTATCACTCGGAGCCAGATGGCTGCGGTCTCCTGTGATCTTCAGGACCCCACAGATACTCCTACAGGGGAGGTTAGGAGACAGGACAGCCAGTCTGTGGCTCTTGTAAGAGAGGGTGCTAACAGGGGGACAGAACTTCCCCTAGTTGCAGATAACTAAACGGCTACCAAGGTTTGGTCTAAGGGGGTAACACATGGCCCAAGGGAGGGGGATGGTTGTGATACTAAGTGCCCTAATGTTATAGCTATGAACCTCAGGCTGGGAGCTGATGGGGGCATACCCCATGCTTTGGTGAAGTGTGAGGACTTAGCAGCAGCAGCACAGCGGACTGATCCTACCTTAGAGAAGCTGAGGACCTATGCAGAGTCTGAGGGGACACAGGGAGATGACAAAAAACATAGGGTATTTTGGGACAAGGGGCTGTTATACACACAGGGCATAAGAACAGACAGAGGGGTGATAGGCAGGCAGCTTGTCGTTCCCCAGGGGTATCGTGAGTTATTGCTCAAGGTGGCTCATGATACTTCCATGTCCGTACATCTGGGCATTGCTTGTACCATGCAGCACTTAGCCCACAATTTCTATTGACCCAATTTTACCAAACATGTGAAGGAATACTGCAAATGCTGTCACCAGTGTCAGGAAATAGGGAAGGCCAGAAGGAAAACCGAGGCTGCCTTGATTCCTTTGCCAATTGTGGAGGAACCATTCCAGAAGGTGGGAATGGATATTGTGAATCCTTTGAACAACCCAAGTCCCTCAGGGAAAAAGTATATATTAACAGTAGTTGATTATGCTACTTGCTACCCTGATGCCATCGCCCTGTCCTCCTTTAAGGCGGACAAAGTGGTGGATGCCTTGTTGTGGATTTTCTTCTGTGTAGGGTTTCCACAGGAAGTTATCTCTGATCAGGGGGGTAACTTCACGTCAGATCTTATGAAATGGTTGTGGGAAAAGTGTGGTGTGGCACAAAGGCACACAACGCCTTACCACCCACAAGCCAATGGTCTCACAAAGAGATTTAATGGGACCCTAAAATCGATGCTCCAGACATTTGTAGAACAGCATGGGCAGGACTGGGAGAGGTGCCTTCCCCATCTGCTGTTTGCCTACAGGAAAGTGCCACAAGAATCTACAGTGTTTTCACCCTTTGAGCCCTTATATGGACACAGGGTGATGGGGCCCCTAGATTTGATCCGAGAAGACTGGGAAGGTAAGCATGCCACCCAGGGAACTCCCTTAGTGAAGTACATTTTGACAGAGCTCACTCATACGGGGTACGGCAGGAGATAATGGTTCTGATCACCATCCAGAAAGACAAGCTGCAGGCAAAGTGTGTGGAACCATACCAGGTAGTCCGGCAGGTAAACGATATGAACTATATTATGGAGTTACCTGACCAAAAACACACCAACAGGATGTACCATGTAAACATGATGAAGCCCTATTTTAATAGGGCTGACATGGTACTTGCAGTTTGCAGTCCTGGGGTGGAGGTAGGCAAGGAGGACCACCTCCTCGACTTGTTAGCTGAAAGCAAGCAGAAGTCATCTGTGGAGACCATTCCATTGTCACCCCAGTTGCACCTGAACAGGCCCAGAAAATGAGGATAGTTTTGAGGGAATTTGCCCCTTTATTTACATCCCAAGTTGAGATGAACCCCATAAGCAGTGCATGACGTAGACTCGGAGACTCAAGCATCCATATGTAGGACAGCCTACCGGGTGTCTGAGACAGTCCTCAAGGACATTAGGAGAAAGGTGGGGGAGCTGCTAGATGCTGGGGTAATCCAGAACCTGGACCACATACCTTTCCTTACTAAATGGCAGACACATTGTCTAAATTATAGTGCTGGTTTAATACAAATCATTTTAGATGATGGGGACGAGCAATAAAAAGAAGTGAAAGCTCTCATTTTACTTAAGGAGCAACAAGTATTAGAATTCAGACACAATGTGGAGTACTCTAAATATACAGAACAATTGGAACTCACTATTCAGAAACATGATGCTAGGATCAGAAAAGTTAAAGAAACTAAGTTTGAAAGAGATTGACGTGATTATTCAAAAGGCAGTATCTTTGAATGGAGTAAAAAGAACAGCGGAAATGCTAAATCCATTCTGAAAAATACAGTCAGAAATTTAAATGTTGACACATATACCAGTGGGTCAGATTCAGAATCTGAAAGCATTGGAATACATCAGAATGCCCCAATAGTACCACAGCAACCTTTTTTAGGACACAGTGCTAACAAAATCAGCACCCCTCCCCTAAATCAATAGGGCTTAATTTGCTTGACACAAACACGATCAAAGGCACTGTTGTTGAACCCGATTCCAGAGGTGTGCAGCATCAAGAAGTCAGCTATGCAGCTGAATGCCCTGATGCAGTTGCAATGGGAGAAATCTCTATTGGGTCACCCCACTGTGAATCAGGTCGAGACAGAGACCTCCTTGGGGAATGTTTACCGAAATTTAGCAGAGTTACCAATCGTACAGAAGAGTCTAAGGAGGAGCTCATGCTTTGTTCAATTCCACGAAGAAAGACACAAAGAGGGACATGAGGCAAGAGGAGAAAATACTGCATATGGCGGCAGGTGGAATCGGGGCAACTGAACAAGAGGAGAGCTCAGTGGAATTAAGTACAGTACAGGACACTTTATTTGTAGATATTTCAAACTATGAACTCACAGAATTTGAAGTTAAAGTACTACAAAAAGGACTTAATATTGTGCCCACAACGAGTTTCAATGAATTTCAAGTAATGTTAGATTTGCACAAATTCGTTAGGAAATTGGACTTAAAAGTTATGGTTGGCCTGAATGAATCTACGTCTGAAGAAGTAGTTGATAAAACTTACACTAGTAGCATCTAGTCTCTTAGAAAACCTTCTACATATATGCCACCAAAGAATTCCACCGTGAATGTTTTTCATAAAGCATGCGAAAAAGATATTTTGGATTTTGTACAGTATCTGAAGGTTTTACTTTTCGATATAACAATTGCAGCAGTCAAGAGAGAGAAGCATTACAGTCCCTACAGAAAAATTCAGTAATTGAAATTAAGAATGCTGATAAAGAGGGTGCTATAGTTGTGCTTGATAAAGTTAAGTATCAATCTGAAATGCTTAGCCAGGTAGCTCCTGTAAAAAAGCTTTCAGCTTAGTGTTCTATACCTGGTTAAACAACTAAATTAAAAATGAAATAACCCTTTGTTTTATAGGAAATTGCCAAATGATCTAACTTTAGACTGTAAAAAAAGTACTGATGTTTTCCTCCACGAAATGTTTTTGAATGATGTTTTCTCCCAGCAGATTTATGACTATCTTACAGTACCATTTCCTATTCATCCAGTTCTTTATGGACTTCCTAAGATCCATAAAGACTGAAGAAATCCTCCAGCCAGACCAACTGTAGCTTCAATTGGTTCAGTTACTGAACCACTGGCAAAGTTTGTGGATCAGCACATAAAGCAGCTGGTTCTTTTGTGGCCTTTCCATGTTAGAGATACTACTCATGTAATCTCCTGGCTCAAAGGTTTGAAAATACATAAAGATGATTTCCTGGTTACGTTGGATATTGCTGCATTATATACTAACATCCCACATGAGGGCGGTCTTGACGCTTTACGTACCTCCCTTTGTGAATGCACAGATTTTTCAAATTCTTTTACTGAATGTCTCGTTGGTCTGGCTGAATTGGTACTTACCAATGATGTTTTGGTTTTTGATAAATCTTTCTTTTTACAATTAAAAGGAACTGCTATGGGGGCTTCTTTTGCCCCTAACTACGTCAATATATATCTTATGCAATGGGAAAAAGAATATGTCATATCAGAGAAGAATACTTTTTCACAAAATCTTATTTTCTATGTGCGTTTTATTGACGACATACTTATTGTATGGAGAGGCATGTTAGAATTATTAGACCAATTTGTTTCTTATCTGGAGTCAACTAATAACAATTTGGTCTTTTCTAAGAAAGCAGGGGATTCTGAAATCGAGTTTCTTGATCTAAGTATTTCTAAAAATGCTGTAAATGGGCTGGATACAAAATTCTTTACTAAACCCACGGCTAGAAATTCTCTATTATATAACAGTTACCATCCTAGACATATCCCCCAAAATATACCAAAGGGCCAGATGATGCATCTGAAAAGAAACACATCTGTGCCAGAACAATATGCACAAGATGTAAAACAGCTTATTGATAAATTTGAGAAGAGAGGATATAATAGGTCAGACTTGTTAAAAACAGAGAGAATTGTTGATGAAATGAATAGAGATAGTTTGTCAAAGGGTAATATGCACCACACTAAACAGAATGATTTTACAGCTTTTAATTTCATTACAGATTATACACCCCAGAGTTTCGTCATTTCCAAAATTCTTAATAAGCATTGGAATACACTTATGCTGGAACAAAGACTAGCTAAGCATGTTGCTGTGTCCCCCAGGATGATATACAGAAGAGGACATAACAATGCTGATATGGTGACCAGTAGCCTTTTTGTTTCCTCAAGTAGCCAAAATAAATCTGAACTGCCAGGTGGGACCTTCCGCTGTGTAAATTGCACATTTTGTTGTCATGTGCATACAGGTACTGTGTTTAAACATCCAGTAACAGGAAAAGAATATTCCAGTCATGATTTTATCAACTGCTCTACAGCCAATGTAGTATATTCGGCACAGTGTACTTGTAAGGATTTTTATGCTGGAAAAACTCAAAGACCTTTCAAGAATGGAATAGCAGAGCATTTGAGAAGTATTGTGAACGAGGATGTTACTAATGCATTAGCTGTGCACGTGAGGCAAAAGGGCACTGGACACTGTTTTAAATTCCAAGGACTTGAAAAAGTTATGTTAAATATCCAGGTGGGATTTGAACAATAGGATTTTGAAAGCACAGAGTAAATGGTGATGCATACTGGGGGCACATAGGTCAAAAGGTTTAAATGCCATGTTTAGTATTGTTCCCTATCTTAAATGAAGTAGTTACCATGGATTTATTATGGCACAATTTTTAAATAGTCCTTTCAGAATCCTTGTGGTATTTTTGTAGTAACAGATTTATAGAAATAGATCTATCGGGAGTGTTTTTTGCGCATATACTTTTTTGTAATATTTAGACAGTGTTTTTCTACTCCCCTTTTTCTGTATATTTATATTTATTTGGGTAGTTGATTGATGTTTTTTACCTGTTTTTTACAGGATATTTTTCACTAGCTACTGTGATTTTTTATTGTGATTCTATGAACTGTAGTAATTGGATTGTGGTGTTATTTATTGCTATTTATAGTGCACTGTTGTATGGATTGAAATTGTATACTATGGCTTTAAATACTCTACCTATTTAAGGTGAGCCTTATAAGGTATTAGTAACACATTGAAAAAGTGTCTTTTTGACATTAAACGTACATCTGCGTGTTGTTTCAGGAGTGCTGGCTGTTGTTATTGCTTTTTGTATGTTACAATAAAAAGCTTTTTTAATGAGACCTAGCTTACAGGTCTATTATGTTATTTTACTGGGATGCCCAACTGATTTGTTTGTTGCATAATCCAGAAATCCCACAGTCCAAGCTGGCCGGGTGGCACTGGAGGCTGAGGCACTGGTCACTACACCTCATGCCATGCCAGTGACCCGGGTTCAGGGTCAGCAGGGGGTTAGAGAGGATCGAGTATCCAGAGGACTGCTCTCCTCTCTTGGGGAAAGGAGGTTTGCCATCCCACTCGCTGACTGGCTTCTGACGGTGTCCGTAGGGCAGTATGGGTCAGGAGAGCATGCGCTGGCATCCTTACAATGGTGGGGAGGAGGGGATGGGAGAAAAGGAAAAACGAGCCTGCAGGCTCCATGATGGCTGCACCAGCACTCCGACCAGCCCCTAAGTCTGAATTTTGCTCCAGAGGTGGGGTTAAAGTTGGGGCCCCCTCACCCCATCCCTGCCATGGGGCGAAAAACCATGGGGAATTAGGGGTGTCGGATCGGGAATAATGTGGCCGGAGACCAAGTCTCTCTGAGGGAGGGACCAGAGGTACCTGCTAGGCTCGGGGCATGCAAAAACCTATAGGAAAGAAAAGAAAAAAAAAAGAAATCCCACAGTCCATGAGCCTCCCCTACAGTCCTTGTCCCCAAACCAGATGGGATTATATGGTTCTGTGTAGACTAGAGAGGGCTCAACACCATCATGAAGTCTGATGCCCACCCAATGCCCCACACAGATGAACTGCTGCACAAGCTGGGAGGGGCAACATGCTTAACTACTATAGACCTGACCATGGGGTACTGGCAGATGGAATTCACTGCCAGAGCTAGAGAAAGGTCAGCTTTCATCACCCCAATTGGCCTGTTTGAGTTTAAGGTCATGCCCTTTGGGATGAGGAACACCCCTGCCACATTCCAATGCCTAGTGAATCAGGTGCTACAGGGTACAGAGGACTTTGCAGTAGCCTACCTAGATGACATAGCTATATTCAACCATAGTTGGGAGGAGTACCTGACACACTTGAGGGAAGTGTTTGGCAAAATACAGACCACAGGGCTGATTATCAAATCAGAAAAGTGCCAGGTGGCCATGACAGAGGTCACTTATTTGGGACATGTAGTGGGGTGGGGCCAACTCCACCCAAACCTGGCAGAAATAGAGGCGATTGAGGCATGGCCCACACCTGAGACCCAGAAACAAGTTAGGAGCTTTCCTGGGACCGCAGGGTACTATAGAAAATTTGTACCCAACTACAGCTCCCTGGCAGCTTCTTTATCTGGGCTGTTAAAAAAGAATCAGCCTAAGAGGTTAAAATGGAACCGAGCCTGTGACAGGGACTTCACACAGCTGAAAACCTCACTGTGTAGTACCCCAGTACTGGCCAGCCCAGACTACACCTGACCAATTGTGGTGCAAACAAATGCCTTGGATGACAGAATAGGGGCTGTCCTAAGCCAAACATCCAATCAGGGGAAGGAACACCCCATAGTGTACCTCAGCAAGAAGCTGCTTTCCTGTGAGCAAGCCTACTCCACAGTAGAGAAAGAATGCCTTGTTCTGGTATGGGCTCTGAAAAAATTGGAGCCTCTCTCTATATAAGCATGGTGAGACCTCACCTGGAGTCTGGGGTCCAGTTCTGGAGGCCTCACCTACACAAGAACATAGACCGGATTGAAAGGGTTCAGAGAAGGGCAACCAAGATGGTGCTCAGTATGGAGAGAAAGCCCTATGAAGGGAGATGGAGGGAATTGGATCTGTACCCATTGGAGACTGGGGATTCATAAGGTAGGGGAGGGGAGCTTATTTACAAGGAAGGAAAATGCTAGAACTAGGGGTCATAGTTTAAGATTAGAAGGAGGAAGATTTAAGGGCAATGTGAGGGGATGTTACTTCATGGAGAGGGTGGTGGAGTCCTGGAACAGACTACTGGAGGAGGTGATGGGGACCAAAATGGTGGAAGGATTCAAGAGGGCATGGGACAGACATAAGGGTTTGACCAGAGGGTGGAAGGGGATGTACCTTGGCAAAGGTGATGAGTGGGGGGAAGGGGCAGATGAGATGGGCCAGGGAGGTCCTTTTCTGTCACCAGAGTTCTATGATTCTATGATATCTTTATGGGCAATGATCTGAGGTACAGACAGACCACAACCCTTTAGTGTGGTTGAACCAAATGGGTAAGACAAATGGAAAACTCCTTAGATGCAGCATTGGCCTACAGGCATATGATACAGATGTATTCTATAGGCCTGGATCGGCAAATGGGAATGCAGGTGGCCTATCTAACATATTAGAACAGTAACTGAACTGATGAAACCCCTGCCATAATAAAGGACGCATTCCCACAGGTTCAGTCTTAGGAGGGAGGGGTGTTGCAAATTGGCCACTGCCGTCATATTTGTTGTCATAGTTGTCTGTAATTTTCTTTATGTTTAATTTCCCAAAAGGCCATGACATAAGGTTCAGCTTATAAGGGTACCATGGGCCCTTGTCTCTGTTTCAGCTGAAGATTTATGTGTAAAACAAAGGGGATTAATTGGCCTAGGAAGGCTGGAAGAAGATTCATTTGTGTTTGAAAAGCTAAAAACCTGAGGCCAAGTTCCAGGAGTTTAGATGTCTGAAGTTCTTTTGTGTACCTCCAGACCAGGGTCTTGTCAGACAAAGGAGAACCATTTCAGAATTTAAAGAGCTCATCTTTATGTAGAATGCTGAGTTAATCTCGTTATAGCCTGACCACCCAGGGAGTTAGTGCAATGTGCAAAACCCATTTCTGATATTTGCTTTACATTTTCGAACTTTGGGGGATTTGGGAAAGAGCGAAAGAGACCCCTGCAGGCCTAGAGCTAAACATCTGAATCTTAAAGTTTTAAGAGACTGGCCAATCAGGAGGAAGGCTGGACTGACCTCACAGACCTTATAAAAATGCTGTGGGGAGAAGAAAGCTGCCATTTTTTTGAGCATTTAGCAGTTGTCTATGTGTTTAGTCTAATATATGGAAAGGAACTGCTGTGTGTGTGTGTGTGTGTGTGTGTGTAAAGATTTTCCAAACATAAGAAGGGACTGGCTAGCTGCTTCAAAGATACCCAGAACCCTTGCAACATGTGTTCAGATCAGCACAGAAAAGCCCTGTTCTACTGGGAAAGTAAATAAGAGAACAAAATTCACCTTGTCTGTTGGACATATTTCATCTGAACCAGGAAAAGAAGATTTTTCAACAGACTTGCTCTTTGCTTACCTTGGACACGGAGCATCACAGGTAGACTTTATTAGAATTCTAACAGTGTAGGTTTTCCTGTTTAATCCACTTTTATTTTAGAATTATTGTCTGCAACTCAATGCTTACATTTCTTGTGGAATATTGTAATGACTTTATTTAAATAAACTTGAATCATATTTTAACACTCTGCCTGGGCCTAGTGTGTGTGTGTTATTTTTGGGACAAAAGGTTTGTTCATACTGGTGCCTCACATATTGTAGACCACTCACAATACCGAATATTTAAAAAAAGGCTCCTTGGACAGAAGGAGAGGAAGCTCTCCTTTTTGACAGTCAAAGTCACCGGGTTCATCGGGGGGTGTCTCCTGGGAGTAGGGGATCCGGCTGTGCCTAGGGGTGAGCTTGTGACATAATCTACCACCTAGAAAGAGTCAACCCACTCAATTACTTGAACAGATTCCACATACTAACAGCTGCAGATTGTCTACTCGCAATACAGAAAATTTTCTAAATAACAGGGACATTGAACTCCTGGAGAGGGTCCAGAGGAGGGCAACCAAAATGATTTGGGGCTTGGGGGATAGGACCTACGGGGAGAGGCTCGAAGAGCTAAATATGTACACATTGAAAGAGAGAAGGGACCGGGGGGACATGACAGAGGTCTTCAGGTACATGAAGGGGATAAATAGGGGAGGAGCAGTCAGGGTGCTCCAAAGGAAGAGGGGGGCAACTAGAGGGCATGGGTGGAAGCTGGAGGGGGGAGAAAGGAGGAGGTGCTACTTCACTGAGAGGGTGGTGGAGCCATGGAATGCGCTGTCCAGGCGGCTGGTGGAGGCAGAAATGGTGGAGGGGTTCAAGAGGGGGTGGGACAGATACTGGGGAAGGGTTCTGGAAACAAAGACCATTGCAACAAGAATACCCAGGACTGGGAAGGGAGAAGCCAGAGAGGGAGAGGGGGGCAGCAAGGTCAGCTCCCAGGATGGGGGCTGACCAAACCAGCAGACACGAAAGACCATTAGGCCTATTCTGCTGGCATTTTAGTATGTTAGTATGTTAACAGGTTTACTATAGTGCAAAATCCATCATATTTAGAACACAGTACTGTATTGCCTGATAATCAAGGTAATGTTCATCACCTAAATATCTTATCATGGAACATTGAGGGCCTTGCTCTTAAACTTGCTGATCCTGATGTATTAAAATTCCTGTCTTCCTTTGATATTTTATTAATGCAAGAAACCTGGTGGAACAATACTGTACCCCCACTGATACCAGGCTATACCCTTTACATTCTTCCTTCACATAGATTAAATAAACTAGGCCAATCCTCAGCAGGCCTAGCTGTTTTTTGTTTCAAAATCTTCCTTGAATTTCAGCATAACAATCATAGAAAATAACTCCTCACTTTTTCATATTCTTAAATTAGTACAGAGTACAGTTAGTACTATCTTGATAAATGTTTATATCCCACCAACAAATAGTAAAATATATAAAGAATTCCAATGGACAAAGTACCAGGAATTGATAGAAGGCTTTTTAGTACAGTATAGTAATTATTACTTTTTAATCTTGGGCGATTTTAATTCCCGAACTCCTTTATGCACTGATTTTGAGGAGCTTCGAGAGGATACACATATTAAGTTGCACCTTCTCAACCCCAGGGCTAACCCAATAAGAAAAACTAAGGACCTTAAGAAGAATCAACAAGGTTATTTACTTAGAGATTTAGGCCTAGATATTCAAAAGAGTTGGGCATGGTGCAACAGGGATGTACCATGTGCAACCTACAGATAAGCCACGGCGTGACATTGAAAGGGGCAAGTTGTGATGCGCAACTCCCAATGCACCGGGGCACAACAGTAGTGTATGTGGCACAAGTGTGGGGGGCTTGCCCATGCATATGCAGCACATCCCAATATTCAGCCCAGGATGTGCAGCGCATATGCTGGCGCAAACCCACCTTGTGCCGCTCAGGGGGTGCAAAGATGTGCCTGGTAAAACCAGGAACAAATCCAGGCCACCCTCAGGCAAGCTGCCATATTGCAGGGTGCAATACGGCAGCTGCCTGCCGTGGGTGGCCACCCGCCCACCCAGAACACTGACCCCAAGCCCCCTGCCCTGGGAGCATTGAGCCCCCCCCGCCCCATCAGCCGATCATGGGCAAATGTATAGAATATGTCCCTGGTGGTCCAGTGGAAGGGCCCCGTATGCCCGATCATGGGCATATGTGTAACAACCATCCCTGGTGGTCCAGTGGACCCCTCTCCATTGTCCAATCGCAGGCATATGTTTAAATATCCCTGGTGGTCCAGCGGAAACCCCCCCAATGCCCGATCATGGGCGGATATAGTGACTGCAATCCTGGTGGTCAGTGGTACCCCTCCCACCCACCCTCAGGAGTCCCCACCACCCAGACTCCCCTCAGTCAGTGGGTGCAGGTGAAAATACCTCAAGCCTCGCATGCCCCCGGCCGCCATTGCTGGCTGACAACGTACATATGAAAGCCAGGGCAAATGGCTGGTCTGTCAGGGACTAATGGGGTGTGCAGACTATGCTTCAGCCATATAGGCCTGATATGTGAATGAAACTGCCATTCACATATCGGGTTTGTGGGGAGGCTATGTGCATGGTTCAGACACCCATTGGTCCATGCAGTGGACCAATAGGCATACAGACCATACTGTACGCTGTCAGTAGGTGGGTGACCGGGAGGCATGTGGGCGGAGTGCTGCCGCCGCTGCTGACTGGGGTGGTGCTGTGGGCAGGTGGGGAGGGGGGGTACCACTGGACCACCAGGATTACAGTTGCTATATTCACCCACAATTGGGTGCAGGGGGGGGTCCACTGACCCACCAGGGATAATTTAAACATATGCCACAATCGGCCAATGGAGAGTGGTCCACTGGACCACCAGGGATAATTTAAATATATGCCCACAATCGGGTGATGGAGAGCGGTCCACTGGACCACCAGGGATCATTTAAACATATGCCCATGATCGAGCGATGAAGAGCGTTCCACTGGACCACCAGGGATATTTTAAACATATGCCCATGATCGGGAGTATGGGAGTGGGGTCTGCCAAGGGACTGCAGGGTGCCGGTCCCCGACGACTGCAGCCTGGCAGGGCACCAGGTGCCAGTTGCTAGAGATCAGCACACCACATGCAAATGGGGCCATAATAACATGCAAATGGCCCCATTTGCACCTTGCATGCATAATGTCCTCATTTGCATGCCCAGTGCTGAATATCACGGTTGATGTGCCTAGCGCAACTGCACTTGCACTGGTGCATCCCTCTGCTCCCCTTCTGCCACTTGCTCTGGTGCAGTGTCACTGCACCATGCGCAGTGTGTGCACCCTCAGTGCCATATTCAATGGTGATGAGCCATAGCACAGCACTGTTGAATATCATCTGGTCCATGCCCTGGCGCAAGCCAGTTGCGCTGCACCCCGGCTTGCGCCCCTGCCTGGTGCAGTCTGAATATCCAGCCCTTAATGTCAAGGCTGGACCTTATTTTGGGAAATGGCCATTTTTCAGCAGATGTTGAGTGGAATTTAACATTTATGGGCCTCGGAGGAGCATCCGTGATTGACCTTGCATGGGTCAATCAAGATGCATGTGACAGGGTGTCCCTGTCATGGGTGAGGTGCCCTGGTAAAGAAATGAGAGTCTCACCTTGCCCCCCCCCCCTTTTGGGAATAAAGGCTAAAAATCCTTCAAATGCACTGGACTGCTGGCTAACTAATACAGTGCTAACAAAGATGCACCTGTAGGGCTTAGTGCAGTCAACATTAATGCTACCTGTGTATTGGGGGATAATTATATATAGTTATGGCTAAAATGTTCCCATATGAATTTCTGTGGAGAAAAGAATAAAGCAAATCAGTAGGGTATTTGAAGTAGTTGAAATGTGCAGGTCTGTTATAACAGAATGCACCATTAGGTGTTAGTATAAGTAAACCTAATGCTAATACAGCCTAGCATAAAGTGATAACGTGTAGTAAAAACATGTTCACTGGATGTAAACTGCAGTTCTTTTTGCCTTGAAAGAAAAGAGAAATGATGCAGTGCTTTAAAAGCAATTAACGATTGAAAGTACAAGTAAATGAGTGCAAACTGTGCCTTTAAAGTCCAGCACACCAGTAAGAATAAAAGTAGTATAAAATGTAAACCAAAACTGTGTGGCTGTTATGCCCACGAAAGTTAAAATGCAAGGGAGGACAAGTGCATATAACCTCCAAGGCCTTATGCAGGCATGCACAACAATAAGGTACAGCAAGAGTTTGAGAGAAAGCCTTGTGAGGCTATTAAAGTTTGCATAGAACATTGGGTTCTAAAACCATCTCCTCTGCCTCAACAGTTGGTATGTTTAAAACTAGGCTCCGAGACTATCTCACTACCAACAGCTCCTATGACAGCCCAACTTAACCTTCTTTTTCCACTTCCATTCCTGCTCTAGTGGTCCCCCCTCCCCTCCTCACTGGATTCTACCCTCACATCTTGGTATACCCAATGCTGCACTTTTCACCCTCTCCCCACCCTTCCTACATTCCTTTTCCCCCCCCCCTTCCCTCTCCCTATGACTCTGGCACTTCTTATCTGTTGTCTATTTTCTCTGACAAATGCTGCTGGCTGCCTTGTTACAATGCTACCCTTGAATTGTATTAATCTGTACTCTGTTTGCAATGTCCACATTGTTGCAATGTCTGTCTTGATGTTCCCCATAATTTGTGTTTCTCTGACGTGGAACCTTTGTAAAAGAGCCAAGGCTCAAAGGTATTTGTAATCCTAGACTTGATAAATAAATAGTGCAGAGAGTCCCCTGTAGTTATGTAAAATGGTTTTGTGTAGCAAGAACTGTAAGAAAATGCTGCAACATAAAATACCCTTCATAGGAAATAAACAGGGAGGAGAAGAGCAGTGAAAAAAAACAAAATGCATTACTCCCTTCCTCCCCCCCAATGAAAACTAACATAAAAACAAAACAAAATGGACACTCTAAAACAAGGCAAGACAAAGAATTAGTTTTTCTAACTAAGGTTACCTGGGAATTCATTACTAGTACTTTAGGCAGTCTTGTTTGTTAGAAAAATGCCCAGGAAGAGATTTTGAGTGTGTTGGTTGTTAAAAACAAAAAGGTAAAGTTCTGGCCTACAATGCTGGAGAATAAAATGAAGCCAGTCTTACCTGAGCAGAGAGAGACTGTCAAGTGCCAGTTCAGGGGCCCTATAGGCCAGCAGCGGCCTCTTGTGGCCAGTTTTATAGGAGAGAAACTGTCAATCAAAATGAGTGGAAATTTCCACTTCACGCCTCACTTTTAAATCTGGTGCTAAGCTATTTTATTTACTTATGGTTTAAGGACTGTATTATTAGCATGTGTAGGAACCCCTCAGTATTTGTATAAATTAAAAAGGGGGCTTAAATACATTTTTTGTTTTAGTGATGCTAAAGTCACCTGACCACATGGGGTGGGTATAAAAGGTCCCCCTGTGCTTCCAGACTGAAATAGGGTGTCAGTGGAGAACTGACTGTGCGTGGTGTAAGCCCTCTGATGCTAGAGCGTGTGTTTGCACTTAATGGAGCTGTCTGTGTGCCATTGGGCACAACAGTGACTTCTGACTTGAAAAGTGACAAACTAATAATTTTCTTGAATTCTGTTTAACTACTGATCATTTTATGAAAGGAAAATAAAATGATAAATGCCACCTGGCATTTGTTAAGCTCTTGAGCTGTGGTTTGCCTGACTTCATTATCCTGAAATCCCAACCCCGCTACAATGCATTTATACATGTGGTTGATTTTTATATACTAGATAGACCAGAATCATCTCATTTTCCTATGCACATTATATTTAAACTGCCCATACCTATTGTTGAACCGCCAAACTTATCAGTCTCAGGGAGTCCTGTGAAGATTTTGAACTTTAAAACAAATAAGGGGCAACATCCTATTTTGACTATGAAGACAGAAATTTTCTGCTACTCAGGGCCTATCAGGGGTTGGTTACTAAATGTTCTGCAATTAATCAATACCTTAAACTTATGTTTAGAACTATAAGAACAACAAGACCTAAGGTTCCCACTTGGTTCAATGGAGTCTGCCAGAAAGCAAAATCACAAATTAACAGAAAGGTAAGATTTACTAAAAAACAGAAGACTGTAGCAAATATTAAGAATTTGAACAATTATAGGAAAGAATACAAAAGTCTTCTGGAGTCTCAAAAACAAAAATACCAGATTCAGATGTGGGGTAGACTTAGAAAAGCAGTGGTAGAGCACAACAGCTCTTCCTTCTGGTCTTTAGTAAGTTTTGGATATAGTTGTTATTCTACACAAGTTGAAGCAGCCATTCCCCCGATTGTAGGGTTTCACATTTGGGAAATTACATTACACATCACAAGAATACTCAAAACCATCAGTTTGTTTAAAATTATCTAATCTAATACATTCTTATTTACCAAGACCTATTATTTTTTATCCTGAAGAAATGTATCAAGTAAAAATCACCATTAAATCCAATAAGGCGCCAGGCCCTGATCAGATGCTGGCAGACATACATTTGTCTTTCATAGAGTGGTGGTTTCCTATTCTCATTAATATTTTTAACGCCTTCCTCGAGGGTGCTAATTTTCCAGACTCACTGAGGAGCAGTATCATTTTCCCCATTTACAAGAAGAGTGATCCTACCAATCAAGGCATGTATAGGCCCATAAGCCTCTTGGATGCCTCTCAAAAATTATTTTGTACAATACTTTTGCAGAAATTGGAATTATGGGTCAAACATAATCACCTTTTGGATGAAGCTCAAAATGGCTTCCACCAAAATAGGTCAACTATCCAGCACTGCTGTGTATTGTGTCATTTGCTTCATAGCTGGGAGTGACCACCAATTGGTGTAGCTCATGCTCAGATTGAGTAGGGAGTCTGTAGGTTCAGAAACGAGGGTGGTGGAAATCAGACAGGCGGACTTTGGGAGGATGCGGAAAATTCTGAAAGGGCGCCTAGAGGGGATTAGGCTGGAGATGGATGCCCAACAAGTGGGATATCACTAAACTTGGACTGAAAGGGCCACTGTGACTTGCACCAGGACTTAGAGCAAGAACAGCAGAGCTAAGAAGCCATGTTGGCTAAACAGGAAGGTCTTGGGGGGTGAGGGCAAAGAGAGCAGCGTTTCAGAGGTTCAAGAGGACCGGGAGGGAGGAAGGAAGATGGGGAAGTGTATGTGAGATGGTCTAAGGAAGTAACCAAGTTAGTAAGGGAGGCCAAGGCCTACAGGGAGCTAAGGTTGGCTCAGGGCATTAAAGGAGAGAAAAAAGACTTTTGTTAGATACAAGAGGGAAAAAAGGAGATGTAGGGACCAAATTGTGTTGTTAGAAGGGGGGGGTGGGTGGAAAGTGGAGCAAAACAGGCGGAAGCACTGAATGAAAACTTCTACTCTGTGTTCATGCAGGAGGAGGGTGGTCCACTACCTCTGTGGACAGGGAAGGTGGGGATGGGGGAAGGAATGACTGATGGGATGATCACAGAGAGAATACTAGAGGGGCTGAAGGCACTAAGGGTGGACAAGACACCAAGTCCTGATGGCATTCACCCTAGGGTACTGAGGGAGATGGTGGTGGTGTTGTCCAGGCCACTGGTGGACCTGTTCAACACCTCCCTGAACATGGGATGCATGTCACAGAACTGGAGGATGGCTCATGTAGTGCTTATACATAAGAGTGGCCCACAGGACAAGCCAGGCAACTGAAAGACCCATTAATCTCACTTCCATAGTGGGTAAACCTAAGGAAGCGATACTGAAGGAGAGACTGGTGACATTCCTTGAGGTTAATGGCCTCCAGGATGGGCAGCAGCATGGGTACATCTTGGGGAAATCTTGCCAGACCAATCTAATAGAGTGTCATAACTGGGTAACAAGAGAGCTGGATAGGGGCCATACAGTGAACGTCCTGTATTTGGACTTCAGAAGGGCCCCCAATTCAGTGCCTCATGGGCGGTTGAGGGAGAAGCTGAAATCAGTGGGGGTGGGGCGAAATTGGTTAACTGGATCATGAACTGGCTAAAGGAGAGGCAGCAAAGGGTGGTGAGGAACTCTCAACCCCTAGACCAGTGATGAGTGAAGTACCACATAGATTCAAAGATTCATAGATGTTTACAAGTTCAGAGAGAAAGTGCCCATAAGTGAACTCATCGCCACATTCAGTGGCAGAAGGAAAATTTCCTGTCACCCATATAGGAGTCAAGTCTTGTCTTAAACTGTTGAATGTTTTTACTATTTTCAATGTCTATGGGTAATTAATTCCAAATTGAAGGGATCCTCTGAGTAAAAAATTTGGAATATTTATTTGTTTTACATAAAAAAGTTTTAAGTTTAAAGTTATGAGATCTCGTTCTGTTGTATGCAATATTATTTTCTAATCCAATTATGTTCAACAGATATTCATTTTGGTAGGCATTAAAAGTGTAAATCAGGTCCCCTCTTAGTATTCTGTACTCTAGGCAATATAGTTGAAGTGATTTGAGTCTGGACCCATAATCCATGTCTGACATATTTTCTATTCTTTTTGTGGTTCTACGTTATACTCTTTCCACCATGCTTAAATAGCCAGTTGATGTTGGAGCACGAAATGAGGCACAATAATCCAAATGTGGACGAACAAGACAAGAATATAATGGAAAAATAACAGATTGTTTCCTACTTTTAATGTGTTTCAAGATGTTACCTAGAATCATGTGGCATTTTTTAACAGTGTTATTAGTATGAGAATTAAATTTTAGATTGTCAGATATTATGATGCTCAGGTCTTTTTCTTCTAATGTGACTATAAATTTGTATTCTGTATAGAATAGTTAAATCTTTGGTTGTTATTCCCCATGTGCATTACTTTGCATTTTGTCACATTAAACTTCATTTTATTAGTAGCTGCCCAAGAAGTTAATCTGTTTAAATTTTCTTGTAAGATGTTAGCAGATGAGATGTCATTAACAAGGCAACCTACTTTGCAATCGTCAGTGTACTTGTTGATCCAAACCTCTTTTGTTGTTTTCATACTGGAGACTACTATATTAAAAAGAAGAGGACCCAGCACAGATCCCTGTGGCACTCCACTAGTAACAGGGCTCTACTCAGACTCATGCCCGAGGATAACTACCCTTTGTTCTCTATTGGATAGCCATGATATCCATTTAATTATGTTAACATCTAAGTTTATTTTGAAAAGTTTTTTAATCAATGTCTCATGTGAAACAGTATCAAAAGCCTTTTCAAAGTCCAGAAAGACAACATCCACTGGAATGCCATTGTCCAAAGCATTGCTGACAGGTTCAAAAAAACTAATGAGGTTTGTCAAACATGACCTACCGGGAGTAAACCCATGCTATGACATATCTATACAACCTGTGCTTGAAATATGATGAGAGATTTTAGTTTTGATTAATTGTTCAATAATTTTACTAATGAGTGATGTTAGGTTAATTGACCTATAATTAGATGTCAGCTGTTTGTTACCACCTTTATGAATCGGGGTTATATTAGCTACACGCCAAGACTGTAATGCAATGCCACAGCTAACAGATGTATTAAATAAGTAGGTAAGTGGTCCTGTTAATTCCTTTGAGAGCTCTTTTAAGAACTTTGCAGATGGACTGGAGGGTAAGGTTTGTCTGTTTGCAGATGACACCAAGATCTGCAACAGAGTATATGATCCAGATGGGGTGGGCAGAATCAGAAGAGATCTGGATAAACTAGCAAACTGGTCGGAGGAGTGGCAGGGAAGGCAGCTTGTGAAACTCCAGTTAAATGGGTTTCACACTGTCTCACTCTGTTCTCAGTCTCAACTGAGACTGAGAGATGACATCACCAATAGAACTGTCGCAGCTGCATAAGCCACATTGGAATCTGCAGCAGAGGGAGTTAGATAGAACGTTGGGAGTTTTCAAAGTCAGTCTCCTGCTTGCCTTCAAGCAGGAAGGGAGTTCCTGTTTACCTTCTGTAAGAGAAGGAGTGAGTGTCCAGTGTTCAAGTGGTGGAGACCGCTGTCCAGGTCTCAGTGCCCCCCTCCCTCCCGGTGGGGGAGTAAAGGAAGTAAAGATCCCCATGTAGATTCCAGGGGCAATCCCGTAAAATTCTGCAGAAGAAAGAAAGCTGCCTATTTCAGTTTCAGTCTGTCATTTGAAAAGTGGGAAGAGTTGTACTTCGCCTGTGGGGCACCTGCAACAAAAGGGTGAGTGTTTGCTCTAATATGAGAGGGCAAAAAATGTGTTTCTTCAGCCTGGGATATGGGAAGAAATCTGGGATTTGAACTACTATTTGGGAGGCCTATAGTACTAGGACAAACAACTGGAGTAGCGTCAAAAGCTAAAGTGCTGTGTGAATTCAAGTAATATTGTAGAGAGGGTGCGACAGTTCATCCACCATTTAATCTACAGTCCGAAGTTTCAGTTTTTCCAGAGAAATGGCCAGGTATGGGCTGTGGGAGCTGGAGGTGGGAACACCCCCCATCTTTAGTAACCAGGTCCACCTCTACGGATTTCTGCTGTGATTGCTACTTGCCTCATGCGTTTGGCCTGTGATGAGGGAGGTACCCAGACGTGGGTCACAAATGGGAAAATCTCTCTAGGGGTCGCAGACTCTAAATGGTGTGGGGAGCCACGACAAGTAAAATGGGTTCATTCTTCCAATGGACCGTCAGTCAAGTAGGGGAGTCAGAAGAAGTAAGAAGGAAATCTCTCTAGGGGTCGCAGACTCTAAGTGGTGTGGGGAGCCACAACAAGTAAAATAGGTTCATTCTTCCAATGGACCGTCAGTCAAGTGGCCGGCAGGGGAGCCGGGCCAGTCAGGCTGTGTACCCAAAGCTCGTGCAAGTCCGGGCTGTGTGCCTGGTGGGTCCAGAGCCTGAAAACAGTAGAAATGGTTCATTCTTCCAGTGGACCAAGTTGTAGTCTCTAATCTGCATTATCAGTAAACGTAACCCCATGGGGTTCCATCTATGCTTTGTTGTGTTCAGCTAGTTGTGAATAAAAGCCACACTATAAAATCCCATTCCTGGTTCTGGACATTACAGTTATTGCTTCCTGTGTTCGGATTTACTTGGGTGCCCCTGTGCAGAGTAGCCAAACCTACGTCCCCTTGTGCCAGGTAACCTCATCCTCCCCGAACCCAGGTCCCCACCAGGTATTGCTGCCAGCGCCAACAGCATGCCACCTGTCATTTGGTAAAAAGGCAGGGGTGAGGAGTTACACAAAGAAGTGCAAGATCATGCGCATAGGGAAGAGAAACCCTGAAGCTACCTATAGGCCGGGAGGGGAGTTGCTGGCAGTCACAAGAGAAGAAAGAGACTTGGGCGTCATCATCACCGATGACCTGAAATCATCCAAGCAGACCTCTAAAGCAGTAGGTAAGGCTAGCGGGATGTTGGGGTGTATTAGTAGGGGTGTCACAAGTCATAAGAGAGAGGTAATAATCCCTCTTTACAAGAGGCTGGTTAGGCCCCATCTGGAGTACTGAGTGCAGTACTGGAGGCCACACCTTCACAAGGACAATAACTAAATTGAGGCAGTCCAGAGAAGGGCAGCCAAAATGGTGCAGGGACTGCGTCAGAAAACATATGAAGACAGATTAACTGAACTCAATATGTATACGGTAGAGCAAAGGAAGGAGAGCAGTGATATGATTGGAACATTCAAACACCTTAAGGGCATTAACAAGGTGAAAGAGTCTAACATGTTTCAATATAAGTAAAATAGCAGGACAAGAGGACACAGCATGAGATTAGAGGGAGGCCAATTAAGGGGTAATGTGAGGAAGTTCTTTTTCACATAAAGGGTGGTGGATGCATGGAATGGCTTACCTCAGGAAGTGGTGGATATGAATACAGTTCAGGGCTTCAAACAGGCATGGGATGGGCATAAGGGAGCAATACAGATGAGTATGAATAGATAGGCCATTGGCAGAGCAAAGGCCTATGGCACATTCATAAGGTAGAAAAATAAATGGGCAGATTGGATGGGCCTTATGGTCCTTATCTGCCATCAACTTCTATGTTTCTATGTTTCTATGTAACTTGGGATGTATACCATCTGGTCCTGTGGATGTATTACTTTTAATTAAATTAAATAGCCTCTATAGTGTCTTGTTCAGAAAAAAAAAAAATGAAATGAAATCATCTGATAATTGTGCACAGAAATTAGTTGGTTCTTTAGGACTAAATATGCTTGTAAAGTAGTGGTTAAGTTCTACAGCCATTTCTCTTTCATTAATAATCATTTTAATCGGGCTCTGTGTTGGGTCCGGTGCTGTTTGGGCTGTTCACATTGGATATCCCGCACGGAGTTGTGAGGAGGATCAGTCTGTTCATGGGAAATACTGAGATGGGGGGCTAGTGGATGACATTGAGGGGTGGAGAGAACTACAGGGGGACCTAACCAAACCGGAGGAGTGGTCAGTGAAGTGGCAGCTGGGCTTCAATGCAAAGAAGTGCAAGGTTATGCACTTTGGGGTGAAGAATCCGAGGAGGGAATATTGGTTGGGGGAAGTGAGGCTGGGAGTCACCGAGGAAGAGAAGGACTTGGGGGTGATGGTAACGGACAGCATGAACAACTCAGCTCAATGCAGGAAAGATCCAGATAAGGCTAACATGATACTGGAGTGTATTGCAAGAGGATCCACATCCAGGCAAAGGGATGTGATCCTGCACCTCTATAGGTCCTTAGTCAGGCCACACTTGGAGTACTGCATGCAGTACTGGTGTCCATATCTGAAGAAGGATATTAGACTGCTAGAAGGGGTGTAGTGTAGGGCGATAAAAATGATACAGGGGATGGAAGGCAAAACCTATGAGGACAGACTGAGAGATCTGAGTTTGTACACCCTGGGGGAGAGGAGGGATAAAGGTGGTGTCACCTGCTGTGGGTTTAGGATAACACAATTTCGGGCAGACCACAAGTCAGGTGCATAAAAAATGCTCAAAGGCATTTATCATTTTATTTTTAGCAAGTAAAATATACAGAAAGCAAAATGGTAAGTCAGACAACTGCTTAGCTTCAACAGTTTCTAAGACTTTTCTTCAGCCTAGGATGACCCAAACAGTGTGAAAGCACACACTACCAGGAGGTCTTCCACCTTCCTCAGTCAGTATCCAACTGACTGCCCTATCTATCCTTTCTCAGCACTGAGGTAGGGCTTTTTATAAGCTCACTAGAAGATGGAAAAATATTCCACTGCCTCTTGATTAACAGCAGACATGACATAAAACTAGCCACTAGGGACCACTGTTGCTCCATAGAGAACAGATATTTGGCAGCCACCTGAAGCACAGAAGAACTTGTTTACAACATTGGAAAGGTCAGAACTGAGGTCAGAACATTCTATGCTCTCCTAAACTCTCCTGCAGGGTCATATTACCTCATGCTGTCTGCTCTAAAATATTTCTTAGAAGGGGGTTGCTAACATCTAGAAAAAACAGACACAAACTTTTGTAATTCTTATATTAAAACTGCTGTCTCATTTTGTAACTGTACTCTTAGTTTTGTTTTAGGTTAATATGCACAGAAAGCTTTATAAGCACCTGAGGACTGGAGGAGGGTGGATGTGATTCCCCTTCACAAAAGTGGGAGCAAGACAAAGGCAGGAAACTACAGACCTGTCAGTTTGACCTCAGTGGTAGGGGAAATGATGGAATCACTTCTGAAGGAAAGAATTGTTGAGTGTGACACTTGGACAGCTGGTTCTGATCACTGTATCATTTTTGTAATATAAAAATGTGTTATGGACTGTCTGACATGAGAGATGCTGAGAAATCTGGTGCTCTTGGAGTGACCTCACTCACCCCCCCACCCCAGGTCTCAGCTGAAAGATGAAAGCCATGAGATAATTACAGGCTAGAAGAAAATTGAGGATATCCTGTTTAGGTGGCTAATTGTGGCTTGCCAGATGCCAAGATAGATCATATCCATTTTATGACGTTTGGAGGGTGTTATAGAGTGGGTCTACAGGCAGACAAATAACGTACACAGAAGCAGCAGTTTAGGTGCAATCCACTGTTTGTCTGGTGGCATGTTTATTACTTCATAAACAATTTACAGCACCAAAAAGTAACAATAAATACAGAAAACAAAATAATAAACAATCAGTGGTAATTCCAAAGACTTCCCTTCACTCACAGACTGAAACTTCCCTGTAGCTAGGTCAGGAAGAACTGACCCTATCTAACTTGCCACTTGGAGAGGTAGGGTTTATATACCCACCTCCTTGGTCAGGTGACCCAGTGTTCCTTTGGTACAAGGTAAATTTGATGAATAACCTTTCAAAATAGTGTTAAATATCATAACCTTCTTTTATACATTAGTACAAACTTCCTTCTTAATTTTCTATACAATAAAATCTCTGTACAAAGGATTTTATATAATCAACAGTCACCTCACATTTGATTGACAGTTTGCTTTCTTTAAATATAGACCACTAGGGGCCGCTCACTCCCTATAGTGGCTCTCATTCTGCTGTAGAGATGCTAGCAAGCAGGCCTCCTCTTAGCTTCCAAGGAGCAGCTCAGCAACAGCATTCTGGTAATTTCCTTGTTTGTTTAAGTGTTTTAGGTCTTTCCTGGTTTGCAGTAACAAAACCTTCTTTGGTTTACCAGGACACAGAAATGTTTAAAACACAGTAAACCTGTAACCATTTCTTCCTTTTCAGGTGTTTTGCAGCTCAGGAGTTAGTTTGGCTTCAATTGTGGTTTGAAATCTCCAAACATATTTTGGGGGCAAAGCAACTGGCTGCAGCTCTGCTCAGTGTTTCCTTAAACAGAAACAACTTTTTATCAACAGAAGCTAAGCAAACTAACTTAGCTATTCCTTTGTTTCACCAAAAGGAGCACCAAATGGTGTTTTTTAAAACACAGAGTCCAGCCAGGAGCTAACAGCTTAGTCTCTCTAACAGAGACACTTTTCTAGGAAAAAGAGGAGTTTTCCATACAAGTGCTAGCTTGGCATTTCTGAGCAGGAACACTGTTTTAGGGGAATTTATTTACACCATAGATGCTTTCCTTTAGCCTACCTTTACATCACAGGTACCTACAGTTTACAAATGGCTTTATTCATAATGTGCTGCTAGTGTAATAGAGTGTTCACCAGCTCAGGAAACTCAGGGAGACATGAACAGACAAGGGACCAGGAAATGAAGAGAAATTTAAACAGCAGGGAATAAAGAAAGGGAAGAAGAGGTTTTGTAAGGAGGTGGCCTGCCTCCATACAGAAAAACAGGGTCAGCATAAAGAGAAACAGGAAAGTGGTTGCAACCAGAGGTTTAAGAAGAGGAAAAGGTCCCAAGTCTCAGTGGCAGGGACAGACCCTGTCACACTTAACCCCCCCTTCTTAAGAGGGAAGGCGTATTACCATAACCCCCTTCCAGAAACCCGGTAGAGGGGTGGAACTCCCGCCCACCCACTCTCAGGAGTTCTGTCCCAGGGTCCCTTACGAACAGAAAACAACAATTTCTGTTCTGGTTCATACCAGAACCTTACGCACCCTGGGACTATGACATTCAATAACATCATTCCTATTATTATAATAACCTGTACAGTTTAACCATAACCTGAACAGTCCAACCTCTTACTTCCTAATGGGTTGGAGGAGCTCTGGCCCACCCACTCAGTGAAGCTCCATCCCAGGGTCCCATTACACATTTTCTATCTAAGAAAACTTTTGCACAGTAAACATTATTAACTTTACCCTGGGATCTGTATTTACATTTGTTCGAACCTGCTAGGTACCTGTTATTATTTACACTGATACCTTTTTGTCTGCATCTGGTATCTCAAGGTCTGGACCAAAACGAGACAGAAAATCTGCATTCCCATTTTCACTCCCTTTGTGGTGTATCACGGTAAATTGGTAGGGCTGTAAAGCCAAATACCACCTCATTATTCGAGGGTTCTTTTCTCTCATTTGTAGAATCCAACATAAGGGACTGTGATCTGTCATTATTTTAAATTCTGCTCCCCACAAGTAATATTTAAATGATTCAATGGCCCACTTGAGGTCGAGACACTCTTTCTCTACTATAGAATATCTACGTTCCCGCTCATGCAATTTTCTGCTTATGTACATTACAGGGTGTTCTTCCCCTTGTATGAACTGTGTTAAGACTGCTCCTATCCCTACCCGAGGCATCAGTTTGTGCCACGAATGGTTCATCAAAATTGGGGCTTCATAGCACAGGGTATGCACACAGTGCTGCTTTGATTTTTCTAAAGACAAGGTCACATTTTGGGGTCCATTCTACCTTGTTTGCATATCTCTTTTTTGTTAGAACAGTGAGGGGGCCCGCTATATCAGAGAAATTCAGAATAAAGCGCAGGTAGTATCCGGCCAGTCCCAAAAATGCACATACTTGCTTTTTCATTTTGGGTATGGCACAAACAGACACAGCGGACACTTTATTTACCTCAGGTTTTATTGTCCCATTCCCTATTATGAACCCTAGATACCTGGTTTCTGTTTGTCCTAGACAATATTTTTTTGGATTAATGGTTACCCCTGCCTTTTTAATCACCTCAAATACCTGCTCTAGATGTTTCAGATGGGAATTCCAATCAGGGCAGAATATTACCACATCGTCCAGGTATGTGGCACAGACATCAGAATAGGGACTCAACATTTGGTCCATAAAGCGCTGGAATGTTGCAGGCCCTCCATGGAGACCAAATGGCATGGTAACGAATTCGAACAATCCAATTGGTGTAATAAAGGCAGTTTTCTCTTTTGATTGAGGGGTAAGAGGGATCTGCCAATAACCTTTGGTAAGGTACAGGGTGGAAATGTATGCTGCACTTCCCAAACGGTCTATAATGTCGTCTATTCTGGGCATTGGGTATCTATCCAGGACAGAGGCAGCATTCACCTTGTGAAAGTCAAGGCTGAAGCGAATACCCCCCTCTTTCTTGTTCACTACTACAATAGGTGATGCCCATGCACTACATGAGGGTGTGATAATGCCCATCTGTTCCATCTTTCGTACCTCTTTTATCACTTCCTCTCTGATGTGGATAGGAAGTCTATAAGGCTTCTGATATATGGGGGTAACTTGGGTAATTCTGATGTCATGCTCTACCCCAACTGCCCTGCCTGGGACACTGGTGACGGTTTGCCCATAGGTACATGTAAGGCCCTCACCCCTGCCTTTTTGCAAATCGACAGGTGGTATGCTGTTGAAGCTGACAGCAGTACCTGGTGTGGACTGGGTTCGGGGAGGACTAGGTTACTCAGCACAGGGGGCCTAGGTTTGGCTACTCTGCACAGGGGCACACTAGTAAATCCGAACACAGGAAGCAGTAACTGTAATGTCCAATACTAGGAATGGGATTTCAAAGTGTGGCTTTTATTCGCATCCAAACTGAACAAACAAAGCATAGACAGCCCCCGACGGGGCTACATTGCTGGTAATGCAGATAAGAGCAACAGAACACTTCTTCAAACATTTCAGCCCTTAGGCTCTGAACCCACCAGGCACTCAGCCCAGACTTGCATGCAGCTTTGGGTACACAGCCCGACTTGTACACTACTTGGGTTTTTCCCTGGCCCAGCTTCCCCGCCAGCCACTTGATCGCGGTCCATATGGCAGTGAACCAGTTTTCTGCTGGTGGCTCCCCAAACCACCTTAGAGCCTTCAACTCCTTAAGGGAAATTTTCCTTCCAATCCCACGTCTGGGTACTTCCTTCATCACTGGCCAAGTGCATGAGGCAAAGTAGAAAATCCACAGATCAAATCCGTAGAGGTGGACTTGGTTACTAAAGATGGGGGATCTCCCACCTCCAGCTCCCACAATCCATACCCGGCCATTTCTCTGGACATCAAACAACTCTTTTGAAAGCTTGGCAATGTAGATTACAGGGTAGACGTATATCACATCTCCTCTACATGTCTTGACTTTCCCTTTGTGCTGTACTTGAACATACTTTTACTTTGGCTAAGCCTATTACTCTAGGCCTCCCACTACTTCAGCAGTCCAATCCCCACTTTAACACAGTTCAGCTGAACATGGGCCCTTTGGAAAGAGCAGAACTCACCCTTTGGTTGCAGGTGCCCCACAGGCAAATCTTGAAATCTTCTTC
This sequence comes from Neoceratodus forsteri, assembly GCA_016271365.2. Classification (NCBI taxonomy): domain Eukaryota; kingdom Metazoa; phylum Chordata; order Ceratodontiformes; family Ceratodontidae; genus Neoceratodus; species Neoceratodus forsteri. The sequence continues at coordinate 755,366,154 of CM057455.1, read as the reverse complement.
TGCCCCACACACTTGGGAAAAATAAGGCAGCTTCTTCTCTAGCAGAAACCAGGGGGTTGCCCCTGGAATAGCAGGCAAACCTTCCGCCCCCATCCCCTCAGGGATCTTGCACAGAGACCCGTATCAGCGGTCTCCACCATTTAAAGAACAGTTAACTGTGTCCCTCTTTAGGCGGAAACACACACCTTTCCCTAAAAGTAGCTCTGTTTCAGAGCTGAGGCTCCAAGAGCCTGTGCACAGAACTGCTGTGCTCCTCACACAACAATCTCCAACTCCAACTACTGACTGTTCAAAACTCCCAACATTCTAATCTAACTCCCTTCTGCAGATTCCAATGTGGCTCATGCAGCTGCGATAGTTCTATAGTGATGTCATCCCTCGGTCTCAGCTGAGACTGAGAACAGAGTGAGACAGTGTGAAATCCATTTAACTGGAATTTCACAAGCTGCCTTCCCTGCCTACCACTAGGTCTTACTGGGATTCTAGTAACCCCAGATAACAGGAGGGTTACACTCGCCCTGGACCAGGAAAATGACTGTCCGCAGTCATTATTTACCTGGCTTAGGCCATCCCACCCTATGTGCTACCTGCGGAGGGGGGGTGATCAGGCCCCCTCCTACCTTGTGCGAGCACAGGCAGGCAACACTAAGGGCCTAGAGGCCTTTAGCTGACATATCAGCCTCTACTCTACTCACTTACTATGGATGCCTAGTGGCTCTGGTAGAACTGTCCAGAGTATAGCCATAATAGCTCAGCACTGCAGTCCCTATGGCCATTCAGTACCACAGCCTGTCTATCCCCCCCAGCCCTCTAGGGAAAATCTGTCTGCCTCTAACTTATCACCCCAAAATAAAAACAACCTGGGGACCTCCCCGACCTTGGGCACCCTGCAACCACACACCAAGAAACTAATACCATACCATTACATTACTGCCTCCCTACCCCACAACCACACCTGTGGAAGGAAAGGTTACTACAGTAACAACAACAATAACAACCACAGTACTTTAACACTACACTAAAGTACTAGTGAGGGAACTCCGATGAGCCCCTCCTCCTCTTCTTGTCTTCTCTTCTATCTTCTTCAGGAACACCTGCAAGAAAAAGAAAGACAACACACACTCCTAATCTGCATACACAGTCTATCTAAATCCCTACCATCAAAACACTGGAGAATCCCAAAAACATTTTTTTTAGAAAAGGTAGAAAAACAGTATATATACTAGAAAACAGTAGAAAAACAATGACATTATTTAAAATACACATGTGGGGGATGGAGTGCCCTAAAAGTCCCATCTAGTGACCTCAGTGCCCGAAGGCTAGTCCATTAAAGAGTCTCTCCTGGGCCGGACCCCGGTGAAGCACAGTTCTAGCAGGCCCAAGTCCCAAAGGGGAGAGTCTTTGAGGACAGTTCACACATTCTGGAGTCTGCTAGTGTAGGGTGTGTACTGCAATGTCCATACCTCCCAACTGTCCCTGATTTTCAGGGACGTCCCTGATTTTGCCTCAAAAATGTCCTCTGTCCCTCGTAAAATTTCTGCTTTTGTGACTGAACAGTGGGGATTGTAAGCACAAAATAATGTTAAACATTAAAGTTACAGACTTGTTCTTCTTCAGAGAATGCTTCTTACACTATTTCCCTTATTCTATCAGCTTTCTGAGTGAATATTATACATTTTTAAGACGTGTCCCTGATTTGGGGTCTTTGTCCCTGATTTTTAAAGCCATATCCCTGATTTATGAGGTAAGAGGTTGAGAGGTACAGCAATGTTATAAGGATAGAAAAGTTCGGACTTACCAGCCCCTTGTAGAAGGATTAAGACACACCGACCTGCTCCTCAGCCGAAGACTCTCCCTTGCAATATTCTTCCGATACAGCTGGGCGGACATCTTCCGGGAACTACAGGAAGGCACATCTGGGAACTGCTGAACTGATGTAATCTCTGGAGATGGAACCTTAGAACAGGAACAAAAAGGAAAACAGTTGGTCTGACGACATCCGATTACCAGGCGATGGATCAGAATACAGCTGGGCTGGTGTCCTCTCTAGATCTGAAGTCATCTGGTGGGCCAGTCGATGGATTCTGGAAAGGCCAGTACACTGTAGAACTGATGAATGTGGGGCACCTGAGTCCTGGATGTCCATACTGGCGGATCAACAAAGGCACTGCAAAGGCTGGTGTGGCAGTATTGACTACCACTGCTCTACTTTCCATCTGGCAGGCAAGGGCATATTGGCCGGGAGGTCCTTGCATTGAGGCCAATAGTACCGGGGGTCAGGAGCTTGAATTATTACCCTGTCTGGGCGCACATAATTTACACTGTAGAAGGTTTCACGTCCCTCTCCATCAACTATTAGCACAGTGTCCATAAACAGTGTCCTGCCTCTCTTCCACTAGGTATATTTCTCATGAAACAGTCTGTTCTTGACATGCTTGTTTGCACCAGGATGCACACATTTCATTGCTTCGGCCCAGATCCAGGATTTCCTGCTGTTCTCAATCTCCTCCCAGACTCTCCAAGGAAAGGTAGGAAAGGACATTCCATAGATTTCATTCGCCTTCCTACGAACCAGTCTCTCCTCTTTACTAGCTTTGTTCAACCTGAGACCGCTGGCCTGGCTTGGGGGTGGCCAGTCCTGGTTCTGCCAGCTACACATCCTCAATGAGATGAAAAACGGATCCCTGACTTCTTCTTCTTGCACAGCCAGGGCAGTGGCATCACCACTCTCTTCCATGCATTCTTCCGAGGCAAGAGCTTGAGGCTGTGTACCCGTTCCTTTTTCACAAGGCCACATAGGTTCCCCCTCTTCTTCCTCACTGAGAATCTGTGCCCAGGAGTGAGCAGTCATCCTCACTCCTGAGACTATCCACTCGTCACTAGGCACGGAGGTCGACACCTCCCATTCAAACGCCTCCCTCATCTCATCTTCTCCTATGAAACTTGGGTTAGGCCCCCCCAGGGGTCTACTGATGCTTTGTCTGAATTATCCTTCTGCGATCCAGCATCTGAAACATTAGCATCTGGTTCTGTCTCTAAATCTGCACCTTCTAGCTTTGTGCCATACTCCCCCAAGGGGCCTTCTTCAACAGGCTCCACCTGGTGCTGTGTGCTGCCAACTACAGATTCCTGAACTTTTGTCCAAGTGGGAGCCAAACGAATCTGGGGCACTTTATACAACCCATATTTTTCTAGGCACCCAGAACAGTGAGGTATCATAAAGATGTCCCTTCCAGCATTTAAGCATATTTGACACACTTGCACTGGGTATCCAGGAATCGCCACATGAGAAGGCAGTTGTCCTCCATAATACAACCTTTCAATGTCCCTTAACCTATTTACTGCTGCTGTTACTGCAGCCCGGGCATGATCTCGGTAGCGAGCCGGTCCTGAGGCCATAACTGCAGGGAAAACAAACAAAAGCTCACTGTTACTGAAAGTCCCACTTCACTGAACACTTTCTTTACTTTTAAAATGGCTCCTCTGCTGCTGTGTTTACTTTACTACCCCACCCTGTAATGGCGGCGGCAGCACTCCTGTGCATCAACATTCAGAAATTGGGTCAAGCCACTGCGCATCCGATTTACACAAACTACTGATAACGTTTGCTCAAAAGTGCACAAACTTGCACTGTTCTTTTTCTAACACATTTATATGATTTGCCACAGACTTTTCACTTGCTGAAAACATTTCTTTAGTTCACAGTCCCTTAAAGCCTCAGGATTTCAAGCACAGGATTGCCTGTAAACTAGTGCTGCACATTTGGATACAACTCACCGTCTCTCTCTGGCTTTAAAACTTTAAACTGATGCTGAATCCATAACTATGCTCACAGTCAATGGCTTAACAGACTTGCACTTGCTGGTAAAACTTGACACAGTCGTCATTTCCAAAGCGACTACACTGCTGCATTCATATTCAGCTGGCTTTTGGCAGAAAATCACTGTTTGAGCAACTTTTACTGTTGGTACTCACTGTTATCAGTAGCTGTTTGCTTCAATGGGAAACGGCCTGCAGCCAGTCTTGGAGGCCTCAGAAAGGGAACAGGTGGGCAGTCCTGCCGAACGTCTCCCCGATCACCACACTCGCAATTCAGTCGATCGAGATGCGGGTTGAGCCGATTTTAAACAGCAAAGGCTATTTTTAACAGTTTTACAGTGCTTTTTAATCACTGCGACGCTCTTCCACCAAGCCAGTACACACACTCCACTCACACTCCCTCTCGAATGCTGGACAGTCACTGTAGAGCTGGCTGGGGGGGCGGGACTGATTGCAGCCTGACCAATCACACGACGCCATGCAAATGAGCCTCTTTCCCTAGCGAGTGCTCTTCTCTTCACGGCGATCGTCAAACAGGCAAATTTAAACTGCAGAAACCACTTTTTTTTTTCTTCAACTGACTCCACGACGGGAGCCCATTTCAGCCATTTAGCATGGCCATTCACACAGCAAGTCTCTCAGTTTACTCAGAAGCATTTCCAATGTCCAGGGCACAATTTTCCTGTTGCTACCCCTAGTCTTCCACACTTTTCTTTATCACACAGTTCTTTTTAAAAAGCATTTCCAACGTCCAGGGCACAATTTTCCTGCTGCTACCCCTAGTCTTCCACACTTTTCTTTATCATACACAGTTCTTTTTAAAAGCTGGCAAAAATGCTGTAAACATTTGATGCAGGACAAGGGCACACTCTTTTAGCTTTACTGCTTCTTGGTAAACAGTTGGCATTTTAACAGCAGCATAAGAACCACAGCACACAGTGACACTAGTTAAATTGCTTCAGCTTTTTGGTGCTACCCACTGCCAGATAGCCAAAATGCTAGCCCCCTGTCCGAGCACCCTTCCTCCCTAATTTAAAATCCAAAGTGGTGCCTCCATTTTGTAACCCCCGGACCCCTGCCTTTTTTGCAAATCGACAGGTGGTATGCTGTTGAAGCTGACAGCAGTACCTGGTGGGGACTGGGTTCAGGGAGGACTAGGTTACTCGGCACAGGGGGCCTAGGTTAAGCTACTCTGCTCAGGGGCACCCAAGTAAATCCGAACACAGGAAGCAATAACTGTAATGTCCAATACTAGGAACGGGATTCTAAAGTGTAGCTTTTATTCACATCCAACCTGAACAAACGAAGCACAGACGGACCCCTATGGGGCTACATTCCTGGTAATGCAGATAAGAGCAACAGAACACTTCTTCAAACATTTCAGCCCTCAGGCTCTGAACCCACCAGGCACTCAGCCCAGACTTGCACGCAGCTTTGGGTACACAGCCCGACTTGTACACTACTTGGTTTTTCCCCTTGCCCGGCTCCCCCGCCGGCCACTTGATCGCGGTCCATATGGCAGTGAACCAGTTTTCTGTTGGTGGCTCCCCAAACCACCTTAGAGCCTTTGACTCCTTAAGGGAAATTTTCCTTCCAATCCCACGTCTGGGTACTTCCCTCATCACTGTCCAAGTGCATGAGGCAAAGTAGAAATCCACAGAGCGAATTCATAGAGGTGGACCTGGTTACTAAAGATGGGGGGTCTCCCACCTCCAGCTCCCACAATCCATACCCAGCCATTTCTCTGGACATTAAACAACTCTTTTGAAAGCTTTGCAACATAGATTACAGGGTAGACGTATGTCACATCTCTTCTACATGTCTTGACTTTCCCCTTGTGCTGGACTTGAACATACTTTTACTTTGGCTAAGCCTATTACTCTAGGCCTCCCACTACTTCAGCAGTCCAATCCCCACTTTAACACAGTTCAGCTGAACATGGGCCCTTTGGAAAGAACAGAACTCACCCTTTGGTTGCAGGTGCCCCACAGGCAAATCTTGAAATCTTCTTCTGCCCCACACACTTGGGAAAAATAAGGCAGCTTCTTCTCTAGCAGGAGCCAGGGGGTTACCCCTGGAACAGCAGGCAAACCTTCCACCCCGTCCCCTCAGGGATGGGGCACAGAGACCCCTATCAGTGGTCTCCACCACTTAAAGAACAGTTTGCTGTGTCCCTCTTTAGGTGGAAACACACACCTTTCCCTAAAAGTAGCTCTGTTTCAGAGCTGAGGCTCCAAGAGCCTGTGCACAGAACTGCTGTGCTCCTCACACAACAATCTCCAACTCCAACTACTGACTGTTCAAAACTCCCAACATTCTAATCTAACTCCCTTCTGCAGATTCCAATGTGGCTCATGCAGCTGTGATAGTTCTATGGTGATGTCATCCCTCAGTCTCAGCTGAGACTGAGAGCACAGTGAGACAGTGTGAAATCCATTTAACTGGAGTTTCACAAGCTGCCTTCCCTGCCTACCACTAGGTCTTACTGGGATTCTAGTAACCCCGGATAACAGGGGAGTTGCATGCATAACAGATTTTGCAGCTGTTCTTGTTTCTGGGCTGGTAATGCTGGGTTAACAACAACTTCTTGGATTTGTCCCCTCTGTTCCAACCTGCTATACGCTATATCCAGTTCTGAGGTATCAGTCTCAGTCTGGATGTAGGAGTTTAGCATGGGTTCCTCCAGCCACTCATGCCATAGTTTTAATAAGTTAGCATGATAAATTTGCTTATTACTTCTTCTTGTAGGCATCTGTATCTTGTAGGTGACTGGTCCTACCTGCCTGAGTACAGTATATGGCCCGTGCCACTTCATTAGCAGCTTGCTGTCAGTGGCTGGTAAAAGAAGTAACACCTTGTCACCTGCAGAAAATTGTTTCTTCCCTACCCCCTTATCATACTCTATTTTCTGCTGCACTTGTTTCTCCAACAATGATTGATGGGCTAGGGTCACATATTTCAAGAGGCGCTTTCTTAAGGCAGACATATACTCCAGTATCCCTTGCTTCCCTACCTGGAGGTTTTCCTCCCAATGTTCCTTGATTACATCCAACGGTCCTGTAGGATTTCTCCCATACAGAAGGGAAAATGGTGAAAATCCAGTAGAGGCTTGGGGTACTTCATGGTATGAAAACAGAAGGTATGGTAGAAAGGTGTCACAGTTCCGTTCCTCTTCATTCACAAATTTTTGCAACATCCGCTTCAGTGTCTGGTTAAACCTTTCTACCAAACCATCTGTTTGCGGATGATAGGCCGAGGTTCTTACTGCATGAATCCCTAGTAACCTATACAATTCAGTTAGCATAACTGACGTGAAATTGGTACCTCTGTCTGTCAGTATCTCTTCTGGAATACCCATCCTACTGAAGATTGTTGACAATTCCTCAGCCACCCTGGGTGCTCTTACACTACGCATGGGTATGGCTTTGGGGTACCTAGTGGCATAATCGCAAACCACCAGAATGAACCTATTCCCCTTGGAGCTAGTTTGCAAGGGTCCTACTACATCCATGGTGATGCGTTCAAAAGGTTGGCTAACTAATGGTATGTTCTGTAGGGGTACCAACTCTTTCTTTCCTGTCTGGGCAACCATCTGACATACAGGACAGCTCTGGATATACTCTGCTATCTGTTCATGTACACCAGGCCAGCAAAATCTATGCAACAGTCTGCTCAGAGTAGTATTCCTCTCTGAATGTCCTGCTAGGGCTATATCATGGGCTATCTGCATCAGCTCTTTTCGATATTTAAGGGGGACAATCAATTGAGTGGCCAGGTTTCCATTTCTGGGGTTCACACATTCCCTATACAGTATGTCATTTACTATCACATATCTTGGAAACCCTTCCCCTGGTTGTTTTCCCACCTGCGAAAAAAAATTGGTTAATGTACCGTCTTGCTTTTGTTCATAAGCCAATGTCTCTGGTTTTGTGTCCATAGGACCCATAATATGTTTATTCTGCCAGTCTCTCTTCTCTTGTTTTCTGATGGTCTTCCCCTTCCGATCTTTCCCTGGGGTCTCATATAGTTCATCAGAGAATGGAAAAAGTTCCCCCAGTTCACTCTGCCACTTTGCTTGCGACCGAGTGGTTACCACTACAAGAGATGAACAGTTCTGTTTCACCAGTAAAGTTGGAAAATCAGGATAGTCTTGCCCAATAATCACTGGGATGGATAAATGGGTAACAATTCCGACTGCCAACTCCTGCAATGTCCCATTTACTGTCAGTTCCAAAGGAGTGGTGGCATAAAAATGAGTATCCCCATGTATACAAGTTACCATGGTGCCTCTCCCAGTTCTTTCTAGACCCTCAACAAGATCTGTACGGACCAAAGTCTGTCGACTTCCAGAGTCCAGCAAGCCCAGAACATTATGTGCCTCCACTTCTACTGTTGCCACATATGATGCCCAATTGGCTAGGGCAAGATGTCCCAAATCTCTTTTAATTACTGTGCAATTTCTTATTAAATGTCCCTTCTTCTGGCAACCATGACATACTATCTCTGATAGGGGTAGTCTCTCTCTCTCCTATCTCTTCTTACATCAGGCTGTGATCTAGTATTTACAGAAGAATAAGGAGGTCTTACCAGGTTATTGGAGGAGGCTGTTGTACTTTCCCCTTGGTCCCTCCCTCTTGTAGGTCGAGCAGCCAGGAAGTCCTCAGCCAATGCGATGGTTTTCTCTGCACCTTCCGGTTTATGCTCACGCACCCATAGTTGTACATCTTGAGGCAGAACCTTTATAAACTGCTCAATGGTTATTGCCTCCATGATTTGGTACACAGTCTTGCTACTGAGTTGTAGCCACTTGTCACTTAGATCTTTAAGACGGGCATAGACATCTCTGGGGGTATCAGAGGCTTGCATTTTCAGATACCAAAACCGCTGTCTGTAAGTCTCAGGACTGATATCATATCTCCTCAGGATCTCCTGCTTCACATGATCATAGTCATTGGCCAGTTGAATACCCAGTTTGCTGTAAATGACTTGGGCTCGTCCAGTCAGTTGGGGGGGCAAGCCGCACCACCCATTGGTCTTTGGGCCAACAACATGTCTGTGCTACCCTTTCAAAAGTGGTAAGGTAGGCTTCGATGTCATCAGAGTCCTGTAATCTGGCCAACTTAATGTCTCTCAGGCTTTGGAGACGTTCTGCATGCTCTGTCCATATAGCTTGGAGCAGCCTCATTGTATCTGCTCACTTAGCATCTTGACCTCTGCGGTCAGTCTCCCTCTCACGGTCCAGCTGCACCTGTCGTACACACAGCCACTTCAATAGTTCTCCCACATCTTCCATGGGAGCTTGTTCCAAGTAGGAGGCGTCCACTTCTTTTTCTGGACCCTCAGTCTCCAGGGGCTGTTCCAGGGGTATCCCTTCTCCATGCTCACTGGGATCCCCTTCAGAAGACCTCTCAGGAGGTGCCCGTTTCATTTTTGGATGCACATCCAGTAAACCAGATAGTAGCTGAGCCCCTGTTTGTGCTGCCATATTTCTGGTGAGGATGCCTTGTGCCAGGCCACCCTCCACCATGTCTACCTCGGACACCAGGAAGTACCCGCTGTAACACCTCCCTTCCCTGGCAAGGCATTACAGGCAGTAGAATCCCACTTCCGACACCAAAATATTATAGGGTGGGTCTACAGGCAGACAAATAACGTACACAGAAGCAGCAGTTTAGGTGCAACCCACTGTTTGTTTGGTGGGATGTTTATTACTTCATAAACAATTTACAGCACCAAAAAGTAAAAATAAATACAGAAAACAAAACAAAATAATAAACAATCAATGGTAATTCCAAAGACTTCTCTTCACTCACAGACTAAAACTTTCCTCCAGCTAGGTCAGGAAGAACTGACCCTATTTAACTTGCCACTTGGAGAGGTAGGGTTTATATACCCACCTCCTTGGTCAGGTGACCCAGCGTTCCTTTGATTCAAGGTAAATTTGATGAATAACCTTTCAAAATAGTGTTAAATATCATAACCTTCTTTTATACATTAGTACAAACTTCCTTCTTAATTTTCTGTACAATAAAATCTTTGTACAAAGGATTTTATATAATCAACAGTCACCTCACATTTGATTGACAGTTTGCTTTCTTTAAATATAGACCACTAGGGGCGACTCACTCCCTATAGTGGCTCTCATTCTGCTGTAGAGATGCTAGCAAGCAGGCCTCCTCTTAGCTTCCAAGGAGCAGCTCAGCAACAGCATTCTGGTAACTTCCTTGTTTGTTTAAGTGTTTTAGTCCTTTCCCGGTTTGCAGTAACAAAACCTTCTTTGATTTACCAGGACACAGAAATGTTTAAAGCACAGTAAACCTGTAACCATTTCTTCCTTTTTCAGGTGTTTTGCAGCACAGAAGTTAGTTTGGCTTCAATTGTGGTTTGCAATCTCCAAACATATTTTAGGGGCAAAACAACTGGCTGCAGCTCTGCTCTGTGTTTCCTTAAACAGAAACAACTTTTTATCAACAGAAGCTAAGCAAGCTAACTTACAGTAGCTATTCCTTTTGTTTCACCAAAAGGAGCACCAAATGGTGTTTTTTTTTAAAACACAGAGTCCAGCCAGGAGCTAACAGCTTAGTCTCTGTAACAGAGATACGTTTCTAAGAAAAAGAGGAGTTTTCCATACAAGTGCTAGCTTGGCATTTCTGAGCAGGAACACTGTTTTAGGGGAATTTACACAACATAGGCTTTCCTTTAGCCTACCTTTACATCACAGGTACCTGCAGTTTACAAATGCCTTTATTCATAATGTGCTGCTAGTGTAATAGAGCGTTCACGAGTTCAGGAAACTCAGGGAGACATGAACAGACAAGGGACCAGGAAATGAAGAGAAATTTAAACAGCAGGGAATAAAGAAGGGGAAGAATGGGTTTTGTAAGGAGGTGGCCTGCCTCCATACAGAAAAATAGGGACAGCATAAAGAGAAACAGGAAAGTGGTTTCAACCAGAGGTTTAAGATGAAAAGGTCCCAAGTCTCAGTGGCAGGGACAGACCCGGTCACAGTGGGAAACCCAGGCTATTACACATGGGTTCGAAGTTGTAAATGTTCCTTTGATGCCTGTGTGAGAGAGGATGCAGCTAAAGATGAAAGGAGAATCTTGGAAATTTACAACCTTGCTTGGGAAGTCACGTGGATAAAATGAGTTATGATGAGGTTACAGAATTTAATACTTGGAAAAGACATCCTGTTTTTATATAGATATATTTTTTTTATATATTCTGACAGGGAGGAGCTAGGTGACCTCACGCAAGAAGGTGGGGAATACCAGCTTTTAAACATTATTTTGTTTTTTCCTTCAGAGACACTTCTACCTAGACTCTGACAAAGAAACATCTGTGAGCACTTTAAGCAGGTATTTAGAGAGAGAGGCAAATCTAAGTACTGTAGTACGTTTGCACTGTTAAAACCTGTTTTAAGTGATTTGTATGTTTTGCGATATATGGTTCTGTATTTACATGTTACATATTTTTATCTATTTTAGTAAAACTCTATTTTTAGAGCTTACTTGGTCTGTCTTTGATTTCTTTCCTTTTACAAGTGGAGTATATATGGTTAAAGCAAACACTGTACATAAGCTTGAATGGTGATACCAAACTGGAAGAAGGTTATCGTTTTAATCTGAGGTCTTTATTAAAGTTTTTAAGGGTTCATTTCTGTACACCTGGTTAGGTGCCTGTAGGCAAAGATATCTGGCCCCCTGAAGACAGAATGATCTGAGCCTGGAGGGTTACCCTGTTTCTGTTAACTGTTCACAAGATTGCGCTCGGAGGTTGGCAGTTTAGGAGTAGAGGGCTGACCTGCTGAGTGGGTTTGTGACAGACTGGTTGGCAGCAGTGGCATAAATTTTGGTATTACAAGCTTTTATTGTTCAGCGTGTCAGCTTGAGACCATAAGCTCACTTGCAAAGAAAGAAAAAGGCAGTGATTTATTTTAAAAAGGAAACAGAACTATATCACTTCGCATACAGTTAAGTTCCTACCCATTTTATTTTTTTTCTAAAAGTGCAAGTCAGAGTAGCAGTAGTGAAGGAAGAAGATGGCTTCAGACTACAGCAGGCACACTGTAGACTACTTAAAGCAGTTGTGCAGGGACAGAGGAGTCCCGTTTGTGGTGAAAGCCAGCAAGCAGAACCTCATAGATGCCCTGATGGTAACAGATACCCAGAGCAGCGAGTCATGGACCGTGACTGAAAAAGACCAAACCTCGAGTGTGGCAGGGCTAGCAGCCAGTGCAGTGTCCAGATCCAATGAGGAGGGCAACAGGACCACTGTCAGTGAAGGGCCACAGCAGCAGGGAAAGTCACCAGTATCCTGGATCTGGAAGTACTCAGGCTGCAAACTGAGTTGTGCAGGATGGAGCTGGAGTTCCAGGAGAAGGGAGAGTGAGAGAAGCAAGAGGCAGACTATGAGGCGGAGTGAAAGAAGCGAGAGGTGGACCATGAGGCAGAGCGAGAACACCGAGAGGCAGAGGATTAGGAGCATGAGTGCCAGCGAGCTGCAGAGGAGAAGAGAGAGGAGCACCAGAGGCAACACAAACTGGAGAAGCTACGACTCCAACCAGCAGCACCTGAGCAGGTAAGTGGCTTGGTTTTAACTGGGGCTACAGGACTGGGTTACAAACTGAATTCCAAATTAATAGCCTAATTTAAAGAGGGGGAGGATATGGATGCCTTTTTAAATTCTTTTGAAAAAGTTTGTATTCAGGCTAAAATTCCTAGAAAGTCCTGGAGCTTCCAGCTATCCCCGCTACTTACTGGGAAAGCTCGGGATGCGTTGGGTCAAATGGACAATGAGGACAGTGTTGATTACAGCAAACTTAAAGCTGCACTGTTAAAAAAGTTTTAATTAACTGCTGAATCATACAGAGCTAAATTCCGTAAGCTCAGGAGAAGCCCTGACATGAGCTACGAGGAGGCTAGCCATGAAACGACGTCAGTTTTTAAAACATTGGTGGGAAGGAATTGAGGTAAACTCTGTTGATAAAATTGAAAATGTGATTTTATTAGAACAGTTTTATTGGGCATGCCCAGCCAAGTTAAAACCCTGGCTGGAGGACCGAGATCCCAAAACAGTGCAAGAGGCTGCTGAACTCTCAGACCACTATGCCAAGAGCAGACCTTCTCTGAGAGTGAATAGGATGGGCGTGGCAGTGCAGAAAGGGAAAAGCAGGCCTTCAGGTTAGCTAAAACCCTCACTGCTTCCACCGAAACCAGTTAGCCTCAGGTTTCAGAGAAAAGATTTTTCTGAAAAGAGACATGAATGTTGGTTATGTAAAGAAATTGGGCATATTGCCAGACAGTGTCCCAAAAAGGCAAGCAATAATATTCAAGGTGGTGCTAGAAAATAAATGGGTTGTTTGTGTGTCCCTGGAAGCATGCCAGTGAACATGAGGGAACACATGCATCCAGTCATGGTGAATGGTGTACAGACACAGGGGTTAAGGGACACAGGGGTATCCCTGACATTGGTAAAAAAAGGACCTGATACAGCCTGGTCAGCTTATACCCAATAAATACGTCACTGTACAAGGGTTCACTGGTGAAGAGAAAACATTGCTACTGGCTAGTGTTCTCCTGGACTGGGGTGAAACATGGGGAACTGTGCAACAGGTAGCTGTAGCCCAAACTTTAGCAGTAGATGTGATCCTGGGCAACAATCTCAAACAGGAGGTGGTGGGTGCAGTTACCTGTAGCCAAGCGGCAAGGGAAAGTTATAGTTCCCTGAACCACACAGAAGCCATTGTGGAAACCACTGGGAGGCTGGTTCCCTAGTCTGTGTCTCCTGATATGGAGACTAATGAAGAGGGGGTAGAAATTTCCCCAGTAGCAAGTAACCACACAGCTATGGAAGGTTACTCCAAAGAGGGAGGTGTGACCCATTGTCAGAGGGTTGGGATTGACAGTGATCCTGAGTGCCCTGACGCTAGTGCTAGAGACGCTAGTTTAGCGACTGAAGGGGACCTGTCCCATGCCTTGGGAATGTGTGAGAGGTTTGTAGCTGCTCAGAGAAGTGACCCTAGTTTAGAGAAGCTGAGGGCTTGGGCAGACTCTGATGGAGCACAGGGAGGTGACGGCAGACATAAGGTTTATTGGGAAAATGGACTTATGTATAATCAGACAGTACAGACAGAGGGAGAGATGCTAGGCAGGCAGATTGTCGTTCTCCAGGGGCACCGTGAGCAGTTGTTCAAGATTGCACATGATATTCCCTTGTCTGGTCACCTGGGAATCACACGCACTATGCACCGGTTGGTCCAGCATTTCTACTGGCCTAACTTCATCCCGCAGGTGAAGGAGTATTGCAGGTCTTGTCACCGGTACCAAGAAATAGGGAAGGCAGGCAAGAAGACCCAAGCCACCCTGATTCCATTTCCCGTAGTGGAGGAACCATTCCAGAGGGTGAGAATGGATATTGTGGTTCCTTTAAATACCCCCAGCTCCACTGGGAACAGATTCATCCTGACTGTGGTGGATTATGCCACCCGGTACCCAGAGGCAGTTGCCCTATCCTCACTGAGGAAGGACAGAGTGGAAGATGCCTTACTTGGGATTTTCTCCCGTGTTGGGTTTCTGCAGGAGGTAATCACCGATCGAGGGGCTTCCTTCATGTCGGACCTGATGAAATGTTTATGGGAGAAGTGTGGGATGGTGCAGAGATGCACAACACTGTATCACCCACAAGCCAATGGGCTTGTGGAAAGATTCACTAATACCCTAAAGTCAATGCTCTGGGCATTTGCTGAACAGCATGGGAGGGACTGTGAGAAATACCTTCCCCACCTGTTGTTTGCATACTGGGAGGTGCCCCAAGAGTTGACAGGATTTCCCACTTCAAACTCTTATATGGATGCTGGGTACGTGGGCCCCTAGACTTGATCTGGGAGGACTGGGAAGGCAAGCACGCCACCAAGGGAACTCCCATTGTGGATTACATCCTTAGGTTTAGGGAAAGGCTAAAGGAGCTTATGGGGACAGCCCAGAGCAACCTGGTAGCTGCCCAACAGAAACAAAAAGTGTGGTACGACCACAGAGCCAGAGCTTGATCATACATGGTTGGTCAGAAAGTCATGGTCCTTATTCTGGTCCAGAAAGACAAGCTGCAGGCTGAGTGGGCAGGACCATACAAAGTGGTTAGGAAGGTAAATGACGTGAACTACATTGTGGAGTTACCTGACAGAGAACAGACAAAAAGGATGTACCATGTCAACATGATGAAGCCATATGCAAATAGGGCTGACATGGTGTTTGCAGTGTGTAGTCCTTGGGAGGGGACGGATAAAGGAGATCCCTTCTGGACTTGCTGGAAGAAAGTAAGTGGGAGTCCTCTGTGGAGGCAGTAAAATTGTTTTCCCAGCAGGCCCCGGACCAGATCCAGAAAGTAAGGGAGGTTTTAGCAGACTTTGCCCGATTGTTTAGCACCAAACCTGGACTAACCCCCTTAGCGACTCACGATGTGGAGGCAGGGACACAGATGCTCATATGGCAGACAGCATATCTGGTGTCAGAGGCTGTCCAAAAGGACATTAGGAGGGAAGTGGAGGAGATGCTGGATTTAGGGGTAATCCAGAGATCCCACAGCCCCTGGACCTCACCTGTAGTTCTTGTGCCAAAGTCAGATGGCTCTACTTGTTTCTGTGTGGACTATCGTGGACTGAATGCAGTCACAAAGTCCGACGCCCAACCGGTGCCCCAGATGGATGAACTCCTGGACAAGTTGGGGGGCACCCTACCTTATGACTATTGACCTGACCAAGGGGTATTGGCAGGTAGAATTGACAGACAGAGCTTGGTAGAGGCCGGCCTTCATCACTCCAATAGGCTTATTTGAGTTTAAAGTAATACCTTTCGGAATGAAGAATGCCCCGGCCACTTTCCAAAGATTGGTGAACCAGGTGTTAAATGGTGCTGAGGAGTACACCACGATGACCTGGATGACACTGCCATCTTTAGTACCAGCTGGAAGGAACACCTATCTCACCTTAGGGAAGTGCTGGGCAGGATACAGAGGGCCAGGCTCACTGTCAAAGCCGGGAAGTGCCATGTGGCCATGGGAGAAGTGGCATACCTCGGGCACGTGGTAGGCCAGGGACAGCTCCGTCCTAACCAAATAAAGCTAGAGGTAATCCAGGTGTGGCCCAGACCAGAAACACAGAAGCAGGTCAGGAGTTTTCTAGGGACAGCAGGGTACTACAGAAAATTTGTACCCAATTGCAGTGCCCTGGCTGCTCCCCTATCTGACCTGACAAAGAAAAGGATGCCCAAGAAAATTACCTGGGCCCAGCCTGTGAGGAAGCCTTTTCCAAACTAAAGGAGGCACTGTGCAGTGTTCCTGTTTTGACAAGTCCTGACTATAGCAAAAACCTTTATAGTTCAGACTGACACCTCGGACGTGGGTATTGAGGCAGTACTGAGTCAGACATCCAGCCAAGGGACAGATCACTCAGTAGTATACCTGAGTAGGAAGTTACTTCCCAGGGAGCAAGCATACTCCACAGTGGAAAAGGAGTGTCTTGCCATAGTGTGGGCCCTAAAGAAATTAAAGCCATACTTAAATGGGCAGCATTTTGTGGTGCAGACTGACCACAACCCCCGGTTTGGCTGACGCAGATGGGAAAGAGCAATGGTAGATTGCTAAGATGGAGTCTTGCTTTGCAAGGATATGATATGACAAAATTACATAGGACTTGAGCCAAAAATCAGAACTCAGATGGGCTGTCTAGGGTTTATGAGGAGTGAACTGATTTGGGAAGCTTATCCCATGCAGGGGATAGAGCCCTCAAGTTCAGTCTAGGTGGGGAGGAATTGTGACACTTGGACAGCTGGTTCTTATCACTGTATCATTTTTGTAATATAAAAATGTGTTATGGACTGTCTGTCATGAGAGATGCTGAGAAATCAGGTGTTCTTGGAGTGACCTCGCTCAACACCGTCCCCCCCCCCGGTCTCAGCTGAAAGATAAAAGCCATGAGATAATTACAGACTGGAAGAGGCTTGAGTTGAGGATATCCTGTTTAGGTGGCTAATTGTAGATTGCCAGATGCCAAGATAGATCATATCCATTTTATGACATTTGGAGGGAAACCCAGGTTATTACAAACGGGTGCGAAGTTGTAAATATTCCTTTGATGCCTGTGTGAGAGAGGATGCAGCTAAAGATGAAAGGAGGATCTTGGAAATTTACAACCTTGCTTGGGAAGTCACATTGAGAAAATGAGTTATGCTGAGGTTACAGAATTTAATACTTGAATAAGACATCCTGTTTTTCTATAGATATATTTTTTATATATTCTGACAGGGAGGAGCAAGGCGACCTCATGCAAGGAGGTGAGGAAAACCAACTTTTAAACATTATTCTGTTTTCCTTCAGAGACACTTCTACCTAGACTCTGACAAAGAAACATCTGTGAGCACTTTAAGCAGGTATTTAGAGAGAGAGAGAGAGAGAGAGAGAGAGAAATCTAAGTACTGTAGTAGGAACAGCACTGTTAAAACCTGTTTTGTTTAAGTGATTTGTATGTTTTGTGATATATGGTTCTGTATTTACATGTTACATATTTTTATCTATTTTAGTAAACTCTATTTTTAAAGCTTATTGATCTGTCTTTGATTTTTTCCTTTTACAAGTGGAGTATATATGGATAAAGCAGACACTGTACATAAGCTTGAATGGTGATACCAAACTGGAAGAAGTTAAGCATTTTAATTTGAGGTCTTTATTAAAATTTTTAAGGGTTCATATCTGTACACCTGGTTAGGTGCCCGTAGGCAAAGATACCTGGCCCCCCGAAGACAGAATTATCTGAGCCTGTGCATTGGGTATGCTAACGAGAGGTTCACAGTTTGAATCTCTCCAGAACTGAGACCAAAGGTTGATCCAAACCCACAAAACAGACAGGAGGGTTATCCTGTTTCTGTTAACTGTTCATAAGACTGCACTCAGAAGTTTGCACTTTGGGAGTAGAGGGCTGATCTGCTGAGTGGGTTTGTGACATTGACTACCTAAAGGCCAGTGGGGCACAGGACCCAAGGCAGCATAGATTCATAGCAGGAAGGTCATGTTAGATGAATCTAATTGATTTCTTTGACTGGGTGACCAAAGTAGTAGACCAGGGAGGGGCTGTGGACATAGCCTACCTAGACTTTAGCAAGGCATTTGACACAGTCCCACACAAAAGATTAGTAAATAAATTAGCCAGCCTGGGAGTGAGTCCCAGGGTGGTAGCCTGGGTAAAACACTAGCTGGACAACAGGACACAGCAGGTAATAGTAAATGGAGTCCACAGTTAAGAAATGGGGGTTACTAGTGGGGTACCACAGGGTTCAGTGCTGGGGCCAGTCCTTTTTAATGTCTTTATAAGTCACATTGCAGAGGGACTGGAAGGGAAATCATGTCTCTTTGTAGATGACACAAAGATCTTCAACAGGATTGATATGCAAGGTTGGGTGGAAAGGATGAAAAGGGACTTGGCAAGGTTGGAGGAATGGTCAAATGTATGGCAGCTTAGATTCAATGCAAAGACATACAAAGTAATGCACCTGGGAAACAAAAATCCACGGGAAGAGTACACAATGGGCCTGTACCATGGGAGGTGTGTCCAGTCCCGTGCTACCCAGGATCAGTGTTAGGTCATCATCTGTGTCGGATGCCCCACTCACCTGTGTACCTGATACGAGTACAGGTAGGTCTTCGGTGAGCAGTAGGTCCAACAGGGGGTCATCGTCGCCAAGCCCTAGGATGTCCAGCAGCCCCAAACTGCCATGTCGCTGATGGTCCATGGCCCTGATGCCGGTGAAAGTAGATGGCTCATCCTCATTTGGTCCAGCTTCGTCGGCCGCGTCCTGCATCCCACCCCTGAGGCATGATGGTGCTGGAAGACACAACAGTGGTATACTTGATGAGGATGGCAGAGTGCACACATATTAACCCTTTATATCCATCAGTATTTTGTCACCACTGTTTTTTCAGGCATCTTCTTTCTTTCCTGGATTTCCAGGTCTTGGAGCTGGCCTCAAACAAGTTTGCATCAAAGTCACCAAAAGGAAAACTCTCTGTACCACCGGAGATTTTCTTTGCCTGTGCTCTTGTCATCACAGCTTCTGAACATCAGGATTTACTCACTCTGTGATTAACTCAGTAAATCCTGGAAAGTAATTTCCAATAATAACAGGTACAGATAACTTAGGTACTACCCCCACTTTCATTTGGTGTGACACCCCATTAATATTCAGAGTCAGTTGGGTGGTGGGATAGTATTGAGTGTCCACATGGATGCAGATGACACCAGTACCTGGTCCTTTGGCACAGTTCTTTTCGAGAACTTCAACACGTACCAGGGATGTCTCCTTCCTGAATCTATAAGTCCCTTCACAGGCTTATCTCCCACCTTGACATCTGTTAAGTACTTGCCCTAGTTTGCTAAGGACAAATCTGCTCCAGTGTTACTCTCCTTCTATGGCAGTTTCTTGCAATATGGCCTGCCTTATTGCCATTACTGAAAACAAAGTCTTTGGGTGCAGATTTGTTACCCCCACTAGAGTTCTTATCAGACTTGGAGTTTAGTCAGGAAAAAAGAGGGTCTTACCAGTGCTTGACTGTTACCTCACTGCTGTGGTGTCTGTCTGTCCATCTGATTGTCTTTAGCCAAAGAAAGGCCTTTTCCCCACTTTTTAATCGGTGTTCTTTTACCCAGAGCTGCACGTATGTAGATAGGATATTGATGAACTGCCACTGCAAGTGTTTCAGTGATCTGTTTTGCCCTCTGGTTGGAGCCATTTAATAAGGAGTTCTCTGAGTCTAGTGAAGGCTTCTCGAGGATTGTCTACTGAGTGGTACTTGAGGGACTAGAATCCTTGCCTGTAAGTCTCTCCTGAGATGTCATATCTTTTCCGGATTTCTCTTTTCACAAGGTCATAGTTTTCTGACTGTACAGTGTCCATATTGCTGTAGGCAAGTTGGGCTTTACCTGTCAGGTAAGGTACCAACCTGATTGCCGATTGCTGCTTTGGCCACTGGCAGGCTGTGGCAACCCTTTCAAAAGTTATCAGGTATGCTTTGATACCATCCAAGGGACACAACTTTGTAAGTTTAATGTTTTTTAAGCTGTTTGTATTCTGTTGATCTACCCGACCTGTACCAGATCCTCCAGCTTTGATAGCCTGCAAGGCATCCACCCATCGCTGCTCCTGTCGCTGCATCTCTTTTTTCAAACAACATGAAGTCTTGCTATATTATGACAATTGCAGTATGACCGCAGGTTATAACTGCTCCGGAGGTGAAATAGTTAACTTTCCATGCAGGCATGGAACTTAGAGCGCGAGCTCGGTTGAAAACTCTGTCTGTTGTTCTTCAAACGCAAACTGTCAGATTCTTTACTCCGCCTCACTGAACAGTTGCTCCGGAGATTTCTCCTGCTGCCGGTTCATTTTGTCGGTTTAAAAGTATTAATTTTTGGTTTTAGCGAAATTAAACCATAAGCAGTCGGTTCAAGCTCTGTCTGTGGTAATGTAAGTAATAGATAGGTTTTACATTTAGTTTTTCTGTGTGGAACTTGTAATTCTTTATCGGTTCGGTTTGAACCGATCAGGTTCATTAAATTCTACTAGTCCTTTTTAGAGTCGGTTCGGTTCTTATTGGTTCTAAAAGCAGATTCCATTACGGTTTTTCCACGACCGTGACACGGTTGGGAACCGATATGGGTGTCTTCTTGGTGGATTGCCATAAGCGGGCAAGTTGGTTGGCTGGCATTATGTCTAGAAACCCAAAAACCGGACCCACTGGGTTTCAACACTGTAGTGTTTGTGGGAAAGCTTTTGCTAAGGCTGACCCACATACCACATGTGTCTATTGTCTGAGGTTTGACCACCTCAATTCAGACTGCCAGATTTGTCACAATTTCCTGCTGCCACCATAGGTAAGAGAGTTGGTAGGCTCAGGAAAGGGAGGCCAAAAGTCCGCTGACCCGGATGACCAGCCCGTTCAGTACCAACCGAACGGAGGAATGCCCTCTGACCAGGCGATACTTCCTCGGTCAAGCGAAGGGCCGGTTCTGAGGAGCCGGTTCCAGCAAAAAGGACTAGAAAGTCAGCTAGTGTAGAGCCAAAAGTTCTCTCCCCAACTGCTGAGGAAATAGCTAAAGCAATTCAAATTGTCCGGTCTCTCTCCCCGGTTCTGACCGAACCAACACCTTCAGGTAAGTGTTCGGTTCGGCCGGTTCCACTGGTTCAAGATTATGATTTTGAGGAGCCAGACTATGTAGAAATGATGGATATTCCAGAGTCTAGGAGACTGTCTATTCCTTTGCATAAATCTTTTTGGAAACAGACAGTAAAAGTTTTTAAAACTCCTCACACTATACCTCCTGTGGCTAAAAGGATGGACAAGAGGTATACCTTATCAGGCTCTGACACTGATTTCCTCACTCAACAATGCAGCCATGTGGGGGTAGTGCAGGCTGCAGCCTGTGACAAGGCTAATATTCCACTAGCTTCATACACCCCCTGAGAAGGACTCCAGGAAGATTGATGCTATGGCAAAGAAACAGTACATGGCAGCATCTTTGGGACTCAGACAAGCAAATTATATGGCTTATGCTGCTAGGTACCAGAAATCCAGATGGGATACTGTGCTGGCCCTAGCAAACAAAGTCCTGACCAGCTTGCCAGGGAGCTGGAACAGGTGGCTATGGATGGTATTGAGGCATCCAAGGTGCAATTTCATGCTGCAGTGGACTCTAATGATGTTTCATCAAGAGTCATGGCTACATCTGTGGCACTTTGCAGGATGGCTTGGCTCAGATGTACTACCCTGTCTCAGGATACCCAGTCTAAGGCCATGGATTTTCCTGTTGTGGGAAATTCTCTGTTTGGGGAGCAAACAGAGAATTACATGAAGAAAATGGATGAATATAGGACCACCTATAGGAGTGCACAGGCCAAGGAAAGGCAGGCCACTCCTCAAAAGCAGCTTCCTAGAGGCAGGGGCAGGCCTTTTCATAGGCCTTTTAACCAAGCCCAAGCTTCCTCCTCCGCCTATGCTCAGAGGGGGTTCTTTAGAGGGAGAGGCAGATGGGGTACAAGCAGGTCTGCTTCCACCCCTCAGCCCAAAGCCCCTGCCAAGCAGGCACCCTGATGGGATTGCCAGGGCCGATTCTCCTCTACCTGTAGGGGGCAGGCTGGCTTACTTTGTCCAGGACTGGAAGTCTTTAACATCAGACAAGTGGGTCCTGGAAGTAGTAAGCCAGGGACTGAGTTCTCAGCTTCAAAAATTTCCAAAGCTGAGAACCAGATCTTTCCACCTGCAACTCCATCAGAGGCACTTGCCCTAGAGGCAGAGGTCTCTACCCTCCTGGCTCTCAGAGCTGTGGAAAGGGTTCCTCCCCTACACCAGGGCAAAGGTTTGTACTCCAGGTACTTCCTTACCCCAAAAAAGACAGGAGAATGGCGGCCCATCCTGGATCTCAGATATTTAAACAAGCACCTTTTAAAGCCAAAGTTCAAAATGGTGACTCTGGGAATTATCCTACCCTCTCTAAGGCCAGGGGACTGGCTAGCTTCTCTGGACCTCAAGGATGCCTACTTCCATATTCCCATCAGAAGCTCCCATCGAGAAAGTACCTCAGGTTCGAGCTGCCCTCAGGCCACTACCAGTTCAGAGCAATGCCCTTCAGCCTCACTTCTGCCCCAAGGGTATTCACCAAATGCCTGGCAGTAGCAGTTGCCTACCTAAGAAGGCAAAAGATTGCCATCTTTCCTTACCTGGACGATTGGCTCATAGTAGGCCAGTCCCCAGACCAGGTCAATTTACACCTTCAGATAACGTTCTTACCTTCATAGGTGCAGAACTGAACACACAGGAAGTCAGGGCCTTCCTTCCCCTGGACAGAGCAAAGACCCTAGTCTCCCTGGCCTCCTCATTTACCCTGCAGGTCTCCCGGCCAGCAAGGCATTTTCTACAGCTCCTAGGACACATGGCTGCTTCCACAGCAGTTGTGCAGGGAGCAATATTTCAGATGAGGGACATCCAGTTCCATTTGAGAGCTTTTGGTCTCAAAGAAAGGATCCTCTTACCAAGTTGATCCCAGTAACTCGAACCCTGATCCAAGCCCTACAGTGGTGGCAGGATCAGAGCAACCTGAGACAAGGGGTTCCTTTTGTCACTCAGTCTCATTCTCTAATCCTTACTACAGATGCGTCCCTCTTGGGCTGGGAGCTCACATGGGTGACTTCACCACCCAGGGTCTGTGGTCTCCCAGGAATCTCTGCTCCACATCAACCTGTTGGAGCTCAGAGCAGTTTTCTAGCACTTCAAGCTTTTCCAAATCTGTTCAGAATAAGAGTATTCAGGTCAGAACAGACAACACCACTACAATGTGGTACATCAACAACAAGGGGGCACTCGGTCACGGCCTTGTATAATCAAGTATGAAGGTGGTCTCTGGCTTACTCCCTGAACACCTCCCTTACGGCAGTCCACCTCCCAGGCAAGGACAATGTCCTGGCAGATGCTCTCAGCAGGATTTCCCAGGGCCACCACGAATGGTCACTGGATCCCCTGGTCTTGGGAGTAGTATTTGCCAGATGGGGCACCCCTCAGATAGATCTTTTTGCAGCCCCAGACAATCACCAACTTCCTCTTTTTTGCTGCAGGCCCCCAGTGTTGGGTTCATTCCCCCTGGATGCCTTAGCCCTCAGTTGGGAGGGGAAGTTCCTCTATACCTTCCCTCCCTTTCCTCTCCTGTTCAAAGTGCTAGTCAAAATCAGATCCCAATCCTGCAAAGTCATTCTGATAGCTCCGGATTGGGCCAGACAGCCCTGGTATCCACTCCTGCTGTCCTTAGCAGTCCATCCTCCCCTGTGCCTTCCCAGGAATCACAATCTGTTAACCTGTGCCCAGGGAAGGGTCTAGTATCCGAATCTCAAATCTCTCAATCTCAAGGCTTGGTTCTTGAAGAGTTAGAGTTTGCTGATTTACACCTTTCCCAAGGTGTAATGGATATATTGAAGGCCGCAAGAAAGCCTTCCACCAGGGCTATTTACAATTCCAAATGGAAAAGGTTTTCCATATGGTGCTCGGAAAAGCATATTTCCCCAGTCTCTGCTGATCTACCCACAGTCCTGGATTATATGGTCCACCTGAATTCTTTGGGGCTGAGACCAGCTACCCTGAAGGTGCACTTGGCAGCTGTGTCTGCTTTTATTTCAGCAGGTAAATCCTCTTCTCTTTCAGCTCATCCTGTATTTTCCAAGTTTTTTAAGGGGTTGTTTCACCAACCTCCATTCAGGGATCCTGCCCTGCCTGGGATCTTAATGTTTGCATTGCTCAGCTTATGCAACCCCCTCGAGCCCTTGTCTTCAGCTGAGCTCAAGTACTTGACTTGGAAAACTGTGTTTCTGATAGCCATCACCTCTGCCAGACGCATAAGTGAATTACAAGCGTTGTCAGTGGAGCAGGAGTTTATCTCTTTTCACAGAGATAAGGTGGTCCTTCGGACTAACAGAAAGTTCCTGCCTAAGGTGGTTTCAGATTTCCACCTTAATCAATCTATTTCTCTTCCAGTGTACTTCACTGACCACTCCTCCTCTGGGGAGAGGAGGCTGCACAGCCTAGATGTGAAGAGAGCCCTTAGTTACTACATAGAGCGTACCAAGGGTCATAGGTTTGACTCCCTCCAACTGTTCCTCACTTATGGCAAAGTTGGTAAAGAGAAGCCAGCCACTAAAAGATCCATTGCCAGGAGGATTGTCTCTTGTATCCAATTCTGCTACGAGAAGTTGGGTAAAGTTCCCCCCTCAGGCCTGAGGGCTCACCCTACCAGAGGTACAGTTGCTTCTCTGGCTGCTGCCAGAGACATTCCTATCCTAGAAATATGTCAAGCAGCTACCTGGAAAACAGTTCACACTTTTACCAAGCATTACTCCCTGGACATCCAGGCTAGGAGTGATGCTCGGTTTGGCACAGCCGTGCTTCAGAGCCTATTTCCTAAGTAAGTTCTGTCCCTCCTCCATGGGGGTACTGCTGTGTAGTCTGCAATTGTCATAATATAGCAAGACTTCATGTTGTTTGAAGAAAAAATTACTCAGCTTAGTAATGTTGTTTCTTCCAATGGAGTCTTGCTATATTATGACCTCCGTCCCTGCCTGCCCCTCTCAGAACCTCTGTTTTGGGATGTGGGTGGGCAGTACAGGGTTGGCATTTTTTTTATGCCCACCTTGTTGTTTTTCACCTTCCTTTTTGGGTGAATTGGTGTTGTGTTTTTACATTTTTGGGTCTCCTGACTTGAGTCTTTGTTTTAGGCCAAAAAATGAGTGTTTATGTTAGTAGCCAGTTGGCTAGTGTAGGTTTACAGCTTCCACAGAACCTTAATGAGTTTTAGCTCGTAAAGATCTGACAGTTTGCGTTTGAAGAACAACAGACAGAGTTTTCAACTGAGCTCGCGCTCTAAGTTCCATGCCTGCATGGAAAGTTAACTATTTCACCTCCGGAGCAGTTCTAACCTGCGGTCATACTGCAATTGTCATAATATAGCAAGACTCCATTAGAAGAAACAACATTACTAAGGTGAGTAATTTTTTCTTCTGTGCCACTAAACATTGAATCTCTTTTTCGCTCTGCTGCATCTCTTCTCTGTTTCTCCATCTCTTTTTGTTATATAGTCCACCATTTGAAAAAGGCAGTCAAGCTTTTAGGTTCTGTCACTGCCTGTTCTTCTTTTTCCATTACTTGTGCTGGCTGTGCAATCTCAGCATGGGACTTCTGTCTGTGCTAGTTTGGCTGCCATCCTTCTGGTAATCACTCCTGGGCTTGCTGCTGCAGAATCCATACCTTTCTGCTATGCTTCCTTGGAATCAGGTCTAGTATCCTTGCACAAAACTCTTGGCTTGGAGTATGCATGGCATAAATCCTACTTCTAAAACCATCTGTCATTGAGGTTTAGGTCAGGAAACATGCAGACCAGGAGAAGTTGTAAAATTTGCAAGTAGTGTTTTTTTACTATCAATAACAATAGAAAAAAATTAAAAAAACAAATGTACAGAATGGTTTCAGACGTAGGCAGTCCAGACCCAAGTCCACTTTCTGAGCTCAAAACAAAACCCAAAATAAAAACTAAACTGTCCAGCCCACTCTCCTTTTATAATGTCTCTTTTTAACAGCTTAATTGGTACTTCCTGTTGAGGACAAAGTGTCTTTCATGCTTGTACAGAATTTGGCAGTTTCATAGAAACACAGAAACATAGAAGTTGATGGCAGATAAGGACAGCAAGACCCATCCAGTCTGCCCTTTTTTTTCTACCTTATGATTGTGCCATAGGCCTTTACTCTGTCAATGACCTATCTATTCATACTCATCTGTATTGCTCCCTTATGTCTATCCCATTCCTGTTTGAAGCCCTGCACTGTATTCATATCCAGCACTTCCTAAGGTAGGCCATTCCATGCATCCACCACCCTTTATGTGAAAAAGAACTTCCTCACATTACCTTTAATCGGCCTCCTTCTAATCTCATGCTGTGTCCTCTTGTCCTGCTGTTTTTCTTATATTGAAACATGTTAGGCTTTTTCACCTTGTTAATGCCTTAAGATGTTTGAATGTTTCGATCTTATCACCTCTCTCCCTCCTTTGCTCTAAGGTATACATATTGAGCTCCGTTAATCTGTCCTCATGTGTTTTCTGATGCAGTCCCTGCATCATTTTGTTACCCTTCTCTGGACTGCCTCCATTTTGTTAATGTCTTTGTGCAGGTGCGGCCTCCAGTACTGCACGCAGTACTCCAGATGGGGCCTGACCAGTGTCTTGTAAAGATGGATTACTACCTCCCTTTTATGACTTATGAGACTCCTATTAATACACCCCAACATCCCTCTAGTCTTACCTACTG
Organism: Neoceratodus forsteri; assembly: GCA_016271365.2. NCBI lineage: Eukaryota > Metazoa > Chordata > Ceratodontiformes > Ceratodontidae > Neoceratodus > Neoceratodus forsteri. The sequence continues at coordinate 755,339,455 of CM057455.1, read as the reverse complement.
CTTTAGTTGTCTGCTTGGATGATTTCAGGTCATCTGTGATGATGACGCCCAAGTCTCTTTCTTCCCTTGTGATTGCCAGCAGCTGGCCTCCCAGCCTTTAGGTAGCTTCAGGGTTTCTCTTCCCTATGTGCATGATCTTGCACTTCTTTGCGTAAAACCCCAGTTGCCACTCTTCTGACCATTTTGCCAGTTTTTCTAGATCTCTTCTCATTCTGTCCACCCCATCTAGATCATCTACTCTGTTGCAGATCTTGGTGTTATCTGCAAACAGACAAACCTTACCCTCCAGTGCATCTGCAGTGTCACTAATGAAGATATTGAAGAGGACTGGCCCCAGGACTGATCCCTGAGGTACCCCACTTGTGACTTGCATCTCTTTTGACTGTATACCATTTACCACCATTCTGTTTTATGCCCACCAACTAGTTTGCCACCCAGATGACCAACCTCTAACCCACCCCGAGCCTACCCAGCTTATTAATCAATCTTCCATGTGGAACAGTATCGAAAGCTTTGCAGAAATCAAAGTAGGCGACATCAATTGCACCCCCTTGGTCCACCACTCTGGTTACCCAGTCAAAGAAATCTATGAAATTAGTTTGACAGGACCGTCCTGTCGTAAACCCATGCTGTCTTGGATCCTGTGCTCTTATGGATTCCAGGGGTTGCACTATCATTTCCTTAAGGAGTACCTCCATAATCTTGCCCACTACTGAGGTAAGACTGACTGGCCTGTAGTTACCTGCCTCCTCCCTGCTACCACTTTTGTGGAGTGGGATCATATGAGCCCTTCTCTGGTCTTCTGGGACCTTTCCTGTGCTCAGAGACTCACTAAACTGTTCTGCTAATGGCTCTGCTAGTTCTACCCTTAGCTCCTTTAGTACCCTGTGATGTATGCCATCAGGTACCATTGCCTTGTCCTCCCTGAGTCTAGCAAGCTCTTACGAACATACGAAATTTGCCAGCAGATAAAGGCCTTGAGGTCTATCAAGTCTGCTCGAATGTGCAGCTAGCACCCCTTATTCTGCAGCTGCCCCTCCCTACCACCCTTCCCCTTGTCCTGTCCCATCCTCGTTTGAAGCAGTCCACTGTTGTACTGCATACCACTTCAGCAGGTAATGCATTCCACCCAGCCACCACCCTCTCTGTAAAAAAGTGTCTCATCTCCCTCCTGAACCTTCCTCACTCCAGTCTCATATCATGGCCCCTGGTGGCCCTCTCCTCCCTTACTTTGAACAACCCCTCTGTACCCGTCTTGTTTATTCCTTTCATGTATTTAAAGGTTTCAATCATGTCACCCTGTCTCTCCTCTCCTCCAGTGAGTACATGTTTAACTCCTTCAACCTCCTCTCATGATAAGTCCCCAGCCCTTGATCATCTTTGTCGTCTCTGCAGCACCCTCCAGTAACTTAATGTCCCTCTTCAGATATGGACGCCAGTACTGCACGCAGTACTCAGGTGTGGTCTAACTAATGACCTATACAGTGGCAGAATCACCTCCTCCCTCCTCGAGGATATACCCCTTGCAATACAACCCAGCATTTTGTTGGCCTTTGCAGCTGCCTTCCTACATTATGCCGAGTTGTTCACTGACCCTGTAATGAGCACACCCAGATCCTTCTCCTCCTCCTCCTCTGTCTGGGCTAGCTGCACTCCCCCTAGCTGGTAACTCCTCCTTGGGTTCTTCATCTCAAAATGCAGCACCTTGCACTTTTTGGCATTAAAGCCCAGTTGCCAGGTGTCTGACCAGGTTTCAAGCTTTGCCAGATCATCCTGCAACCCCTGCCATCCCCCTAGGTCATCCACCACCGCGCCTATCTTGGTATCATCAGCAAACAGACTGATCTTGCTCTTGATGTCCCATGATATGTCTGCAATGAATATCCCAAACAACACTGGTCCCAACACTGAGCCCTGTGGAACACCGCTCGTCACTGCCCTTGGGTGTGAGAGCTCTCCACCCACCACCACCCTCTGTTGCCTTCCCTGCAGCCAGTTTCCTACCCATCTCACCAGCTTTGCACCCGCCCCTGTGCCTACTAACTTCCTTCCCAGCCTTCCATGTGGCACTCAGTTGAATGCTTTACTGAAATCCAGATACAGGACATCCACTGCATGGCCCCTGTCCAGTTGCCTAGTTACCCAGTCATAGAACTCGACCAGGTTGGTTTGGCAGGATCTGCCACGTATGAAGCCATGCTGTCTGCTGTTCTGTAGTCCTTTGGCCTCTGGGAGGGCCACCAGCCTCTCCTTCAGGATAGTCTCCATTAGCTTACCCACGATGGATGTGAGGCTCACTGGTCTGTAGTTTCCTGGTTCATCCTTGGGGCCACTCTTGTGGAGGGCACCACATGAGCCATCCTCCAGTCCTGAGGTACACACCCGATGTAGTGAGACATTAAATAGGTCTGCAAAGGTCCTGCAAGGACCTCTGCCAGCTCCTTTCAGTACCCTGGGGTGGATGCCATCTCGCCTGGTGCCTTGTCCACCTCAGTGCCTTCAAACCCTCTTGAACTCTGCTCTCATGATTTCCCCATCTGTCACCCTCCCCCGCTTATGCCATTTCTCCCACCTTGGGTGTCACCCCTCTTCTCTTTAGTAAATACTACAGGCAGAAGTACTCATTTAATTAACTTCCGCCTTATCGCACCTGCTTCCACCCAGCCCCCCTTCCTAATCCTTACTATGTGGTCCTTACAGCTCCTTTTCTCCCTGATGTACTTAAAGTCCTTCTCCCCCTTCTTAATGCCTTATGCCAGCCTGAGTTCTGTAGGTGCTTTGGCTCCCCTTACTGCCCTTGTCACCTCCTTCGATTCTGTCAAGTACTCTTCCCTGTCCTCCCCCCTCCCTGTTTTCTTGTACTTCCTAAAGGCAGCTCTTTTCCTCCTTAGTCCTGGTAGGACGAAACACGTGTCTATGTCTTCTGTTAGCACCCTTTACAAACTGTGTGAGAGGCCTTTCGGCACCATGCAATTCTGCTTAAAGTTGGACCAGCATAACATTCTGTGGTGATTTGCATGTGCAGCCCATGATGCTTTGCATTGTGGGGGCATGTGTGGTTTTGTGTTTTCTTTTCCTCCTTACCTTTTCCATGACCTCCTTGCTCAACCAGATTGGTTTCTTAGCCCCAGCCTTCTTGCTCTGGGCTTTGCAGCAGGTTTAGGTTGCCTCCACTATCCCCAGCTTTATGAGCTCCCACCTCTGGTTAGTGTCCATACTAGATTGAATTCTGACCAGGTACCCTTTTACCACTTCCCCCATCCTCCCAAAGTCGGCCCTCCTGAAGTCCAGCACTATTGTGCCAGATTCAACTCCTTCCTTGCCCATACCCAATGTGAGCCATACTGAGTGGTGGTCACTCCCTGACAGCGGTTCCTCCACTGTAAGTTCTCTCACAAAGCCCCCATTTGCCAGCACAAGGTCAAGTGTATTTTCTAACCTGGTTGGTTCACTGACCATTTGCAGCAGGAAGCTGTCCTGAAAGGCACCCAGCAGTACCTGCTCCCTTCTGTTCCTGGTTGTTGGGGTGCCACAGTCCACTCCTGGCATGTTGAAGTCCCCCACAACCACCACACTACCCTTCTCGCAGGTCCACCTGATCTGTCCCACTAGTTCCCTGTCTAACTCCACCATCTGAGATAGTGGCCTGTACACCACTCCCATTCTAAGAATCCTATTCTTGGAATCCTGGATTTGCATCCAAAGTGACTCCGTACTACCCTCCTCCCCTTCCTCCCTTACACACTTCAGTCCTTCCTTCACATATAGTGCCACCCCCCTCCTTTCCCAATCACTCTGTCTCTGCGAAATAACCTGTACCCTGGTACAGACAGGTCCCAGTCATTGTATTGGGTGGCCCATGTTTCCGTGATGGCTGCAATGTCCACCTCTCCCTCTGCTATGAGAACCTGTAACTCTGCAGTTTTCCTCCCAAGGCTCCTAGCATTAAGGGTAACCACCTTCCACCGTTTTCCCCCCCTCCTATCCTGCCCTCCTTTCCTAGCATCACCAACAGTACTTGCCATTTGTCCTTTGTCACTGTTAAGGGGGGTAAGCTCATATGGTTTCCCAACCTGTGGTCTCTGCATATTTCTTCCCCAACTGCCACCCCCTACTCCTAGTTTAAATTCCCAACTTCCTCTATGTACTCCTCCATCCTCTGTTTCAACACTTTCTTTCCTCCTCACTCAAGTGTAGTCTGTCCTTGGCGTGAGACTACTGTCCTCCCAGGTCCCTCCCACCCCAACAGCCCATACCCTTTAGCACAACACCAGGTTCTTAGCCATCCGTTAAATTTCTCTATTCTCAGCTTTCTTGTTGTTCTTGCCTTTGGCACCAGAAGTATCTCTGAAAAAGTTACTGATCTTCCTGCCCCCTCACATAATTGTGCTAGTTCCTCAAACCTCCTTTGGACTGTATCTACTGTCTTGTCAGCCAGGTCGTTTGTCCCAAGATGTATAATTAAATGAGGCTTGTCCCTACTCCTTCTAGCATATTTCAGCACAGACTGTCCCACCCTTTCCGCTGTCATTCCTGGCATGGCCTCCACCCAAATGCGAATATGCCTCTCCCCTTTGCTACCCCACCTAAATCTTCTTAGTATTGAGTCCCCCAGCACTAAGATTCCACCCCTCTTACTCCCTGCTTGCTTCCATTCATCTCCCTCTCTCATTTCCAGCTCCTCTTCCTCCTCCTGCACATTATTTCCCCCTTTTACCCCTGTTGCAATTCTCCCAGCAGAACTTCCCCCTGCTCCAGTTTGGTCCAGGCATTTATCAATTACTCCTCTAATTTCATCATTTCCCTCCTCCACCTTCTTCCTCTCTAGCAGTGCACAACTATTTTCTGAAGGCCCTTCACAAATGCCCGCTCCCTCTCTCTTCATAGTAACCTGTTCTCTCCTTTCCACTCCATGACTTTTGCCACTTCTTTGCCTCCCCTCACAAGTCCCTACCTCCTCCTTCCATTTATCTTTTGTCTCCTGACCTGGTTTCCCCGGCAATTGTTCTTCCTGGCCTGGGCCCCTTTGTCTCTGCTTCCCTTCTTCTGACCCTCTCCTCACCACTGTTGGCTTAAATCGCCCTCCCTCATCTCCCCTTCTTCCTCCCTCCAGTATTGGGCTAAACCCACCCCCAATTTACCTTGCCTGTCTTAGTTCCTCCTGCAGACCCTCAGTCTCCTTTCTAAGTTTTTCTATGTGGTTGCACACTAAACATCCTCCCACACTCCAGGCAATTTTTAGAAAGATTGGTGCACCGCAGTTGTTGCAGCCTACCACCCTACCCATTGCTGTCGTTGCCCACCAGCGACCCCCCACCCTTCCAGATGCAGGATACCAAACACTCCCCCAAGTCTCCCGTCTCCCTCCTCTATCAGTGCAAAACATTTTCTTTATTTCTCTTACCTCCTTTGTTGCTCACGTTTAGATATATTGAGCAGCTGCTTTTTATATTCCTATCCACACTCAAAAATAGACTTTAAGTAGCCATTGCACAACCTTCTTCAAACTCCTACTCCTCCTTTCCCAATGCAATATCAATGCAGTAATAATAAGCTCCTAGATTTGCATTTTCCCTTCCACTGAGAGAGCAGTCACCTCTTCACTTGCTGCTGTTCCTTTCCTGGATGTCTGCTTTTGCTATGACAGGTGCATATCCTTTGCCTGTTTGAGGAAGTGATGTCAGAACCCCTGGTATAAAGGAAATAATGGACCAAGGGTGGGACCAGCCCAAGTCTTCCAGAAACAATCAGGTAGCTGAGGCCTCTGGTCAGACCATTAGCACCCTACTGTAGCTTTTGTAGTACCCTTTCTATTGTGAAGGGACTTGTGCTCACCTCCCTCCCCCCTGTGTCCATGGTGCTGAGCTGTGGGTGCTGCTCTACCTTCTCCTCAGTAAATACTGAACAGAAGTATCTATTTAGGATAGATGCTTTTCCTTGGTCCTCCTCCACACACTTTTTCTTATCCCCTTTGATCTTAGCAATACCCCCTCTGGACTTTCTCCTTTCACTATTGTATCTATAGAAAGTCTTGTCCCCTTCTTTTACTGTTCGTGCTAGTGTTTCCTCAGTTTGGGCCTTTGCCTGCCTTACTGCCTCCCCTGCTTCCGTTAGGGAAGTTTGGTATGCCTCCCTATCTTTGTTCCTTTGTGTTCCCTTATATTTTCTGAAGGCCAACCTTTTGACTCTGAACTTTTCTGCTACTGTTTTTGAGAATGAAAGTGGTTTCCTCCTTCTTTTGCTCTTGCTTATCTCCCTAACACAATGGGATGCTGCTTCAAGTATTGCATCCTTAATGCCTGCCCACTTTGCCTGTACCCCTTCACCTTTATTTCATCTTGCCAGGGCTAGCTTAACTTTGTTGGCCATCTTATCAAAGTCAGCTCCACTGAAGTTCCATATTTTTGTCTTGGAACGGGATGATTTAGTTCTAGTGGCCAAATTGAACCATACCATGTGATGGTCACCGGCCCCCAGGTGACCTACCTGGAGATCTGTGATCCTTTCCCAGTTAGTCAGTACTAGATCCAGGATAGCCCTGTCTCTTGTGGGTTGTTGTACCAGTTGTTTGAGGCCCTCCCCCTGCAGGGAATCCACCATGTGTCTAGTTCTGGTGGATGTTCCTGCTGGTATTGACCAATCTGTATCTGGCATGTTGAAGTCTCCCATTAACAGAACCTCCTCTTTAGTGTCATGTTTTGTATATCTTTTAACAGTAATGTGTCTATGTCCTCCCCCTGGTCTGGAGGCCTGTACACAACCCCAGTGCATATGCTTGTCCCATTTCCTGTTTCCAGGGTGACCCACGGTTCTTCTGGCTCCTTATGTATATTCTGAATTTCTGTAGCTTTGATATTTTCATTGACATAAAGGGCCACTCCACCCCACCCCCTTTTGCACCTCGGTCTCTTCTGAACAGTACATAGCTGGCTACTGAAGTCTCCCAAGTGTGGTTACTGGTGAACCATGTCTCGCTAATGGCTACTATGTCCAGTTTTGCCTATGTCATTGTTGTCTCCAGGTCTGGGATCTTGTTTCCCAGACTGCGGGCATTTGTTTACATGATTTTCCATTGGCCAGATTTTGGTGCGTTAGTTGTTGGGTGAGGTCTGGCTTTTCCCCTGCATGTTATATGGGGAGCTGGACCTTTTTCCTTACCTGGTAATGCATATGAACTACAAACATGCTGAACTCCTGTTTGATCACTAGCTGAGGGGCGAGGGGTGTTCTTCCCGTTCTATATATCTGGTGCTGCACCCCTCTCTCCATTTGCTAGTTTAAATATTCTGCAAAGACATCAAACTTCTGCCCCAATGCACTGACTCCCTCCTTCGTCAGATGCAGTCCATCGAATTTAAAGAACTTTCGCTCCCAGTTACCTATACATTTGTGTCCTTTTTCCCGGTACCAGCCCTTGAGCCACATGTTTAGCTCCTCTATCTCCCCTTCTCTGGCCTTCCGTCCATCTGCCCCCTCTCCCAGACTAGCAGGATCTCAGAGAAGGAGCTGCCAGATGAAATGGATGAAAAGTTGTCTCCCAGCCTGGTCAGGTGTTCCTTGGTCTCCACAACTGACTGGCTGGTGGGATAGTTAGTTCCTATGTGTACCAGGATGTCAATGTTTTCTCCTGCTTTGTACATGATTTTTGCAATACGATCAGTGTCTCTCCACGCTGATGTACCTGGGAGACATCTGACCATTACCCCAGCTGGAGGTAGGTATTGACTCCCCGAATCATGGAGTCTCCTATGATCAGAAGTGTTTTGGATTTCCTTTTTGCGTTTTTTGGTTTGGCCCCTGTTTTGGGTGAGTTTTGTAGCTCTAGCTCCTGTGCAGCTTTGTCCTGCTGTGCAGTGTCCTCTGCCCCTTTGCTTGATTTCAGAGATAGAGGCAGATGCCTGTTTGTAGTTTTTATATGGTTTGTGGAGGTGATACGCTGGTGAGCACTGAGTGATGGGGCACCCGATTTGCCCTTCCTAACCACCAGCCAACCTACTGGACCAACTACCCTCTGCGGTCGAGGTGCTTTAATTGGGTGTTGGGGAAATGGTGGGCAGTTCTTATAATATATTTACCCCGAATATGCAATTTGAGGCACATAATCTCTGCCCATGCTGCCTGGAGCTGAGCCCTTAGATCTCCTATGGTCCAGCAGGTAGGACAGCATCCTAAATCCTGTGTAACTGCCCTATTGAAAAGTGTCTCGCAGTACCTGCAGTTAATAATATCCATTCCAGTTGAGTTGCTGAATTTATAACCTGTTCTGAGTAATTAGAAGGAAAATGAAGGCAAAAAGAGTTTTTTTTTATTTTTTTTTTATTTGTTTGTTTTTGTATAACTTTTTATAACAAGTTAAATTAATTGCGCCCCAGTAAGCAAGGTCACTGTGTGGATACCCCTCTGATCCTCCCCTTCCTGCTTTGCTACAGGAAATGTCATGACTGTGCTACCCTATAAAAGGAGTGTAGTATGGGGTGGTTGGGTATGGGGGTGGGTGGTGAGGCCCTTCCCCTGCCAAAAAAGAAGAACCACAGATGAAGGAAACAAGGCAGCAAGAGCAGAAACAACCAACCAACAACAAACGCAGTCACTATCCCTCAGTCTGTATCTCGTATGTGCTCCTGTGATTAGCCCTGAAAGCTTAGCCTAATGATAGATAAAAAAGTCACAAAGCCTGTAAGCATCACCTGTAACACTTTCACAAGCAAACCTAGAAGAAAAGAGCACAGGTGAAGCTAGGTACCTTTGCCAGCAAACCTAGTCTTCCACCTCAAAAACACCAACTAACCTTACCTTTTAATTCTTCCCTCTTTTGGGAGTTACTAAGACTTTGTCAGATCCACCACCCAGCTACACTCCTAATCCCCTGGAAGAGCTGTGGGAGGAAAGCAGTCAGCTCCTTCAATGTGAGAAGGAGACTGCAATGCATCGCCTATGAGACCAAAACAAAAACCTTTCAGCAAAAAATAAAATAGTTGCAAACATTAATTTTGCTTAGCCTAATGATAGATAAAAAAAAGTCACAAAACCTGTAAGCACCACCTGTAACAATTTTACAGAAGAAATTACCTTGCAAAAAATGCTTTGCTATAGAGAAAAAATAAATCAGTAAAAAAGTAACAACACATGTAAGCACAACTTGCAGAACACTTTAACACAAGATATACCTGGCAAAAAACAAGTTGAATCAGAGAAGATTACAGCAGTAATCTGTAAGCACAAAACAGTGACAAACCTGTAGGCACATCCTGTAATAATGCAGCAGAAAGAATACTCTGCAGCAGAAATTTGAATCAGAGAACAATAAAGCAGTAAAATGAAAGCAAAACACTGTAAGAAAACCTGTGAGCACAAAAGAAAACAATAACACACAGTAAATCTGCCTAGCCAAAAGAAGCCTTAATCTTTTTCCTTTTTCTGATAATGTTGTTCCTTGCTCTGTCCTTACAAGCAAACCTAGAAGAAAAGAGCTCAGGTGAAGCTAGGTGCCTTTGCCAGCAAACCTAGTCTTCCACCTTCCTGCCGGAGGCTTGCAAAAAGAACAGTGTGACCCAAGCTGCAAGCTGACCTCTTGCTGACAGCTATGGAGGTCAGAAAGGTCAAACTGTTATAACTTGGCTATATTTTCTAAGAAACCCAACTCTTTCTACATTCATTTCAAAAACTATAGCGCTATATATATATTTTTTACAAACCAGGAACCTCAGTTTCATATAAAGCCCCACCAAAGCTTCTATAACTATATACTGTATAAACAAGGAAGCAACAGCAAGAAACAAAGGTAGGGAGATAACGGGGTTGGAACGTGAACCCACTGGAGTGATTAAGTCCTAAATTCCACATGAAAATTTGATCGCACGATCAGACAGACAAAAGGCAGAAAATGAGAGGACAGACAAGAGCCTTGTTTTCTGCATAACCATTGGGACAGGGTCTTACTCAGCTCTGTCACACACAGTGGGTGGCAACCTAGGGACCAGTTCAGTTTAGTTTAGTAGTTTCACTTACAAAGTCATTATATATATACATATTTATAAAATGCTTGAGACAATCATGGTCAGCAGCACCATCAGCACTGGACAAACACCATCACATGACCGTGCGTATATCAGAGCGCGACCGCACACCTGCACTTTACCCCCCTCGAAAACAATTTTGACATTTTATAAGATAGATATACCACTCTGAGGTATGCGGTCACGCTCTGATATCATACGCCCAGAGCGATTGCGCAGCACCAAAGGCGTCGCGTATCAGAGCGCCGACGCACACCTGAGAGTGGTATATTATTACACATATATATATATATATATATATATATATATATATATATACACACACACACACCACACAGACAAGCATTTAAAACATCAAAGAAGTTACAGCATTTACAGAATATCATATGTTTAAATATGCATTCCAACTTGTGGTTATCACACTATGTTATCTAAACCAATCAGAAAAATTCCAATATATGGATCTGAAGTTTCTACGGTATATATTTAGAAAGAATCCAGGGGTTAGCACTTTTGCTAATTTGTGATTATCACACTATACTATCTAAGCTAATCAGATACATTCCAATAAATGGATCTGATGTTTCTAGGGTATATGTTTAGAAAGAGTCCATGGAGGGAGTACTTTAACTAATTCAGCAGTATGTGACTTGAAACAGGACTTCCATGGGTTCAGGTCTGGTTACCTACACCCCATTAAGAAGTATTACAACCTGTAATCTCAAATCCTATCTAGGAAATAAGGTCCAAAAGGACCCTAAACAGGTTGACCCATGGATTCTTCCTCAAGATCAGCTTTGATTAAACCCAGGATGAGTCATGAAGTATTACAATATATTAAAATCTGAGAAAAAACAACATGTCGATCTCATTAATAACAGTCTTGTTGCAGTAATCAAGATTTTCAAGATTACAAAGCATACAAAACAACTGGGTATCCGAGAATAAAGCACAATAAGTGCTTGACTATCGTCTTTTGTAGGTTTAAGTTATTCTAAGGTGGAAGGAGCCTTGTTCTTTATCTTCCTTAAGAATGGCAAAAGACAGTATAAAATTGTTAAATTGTGTGAGTTATATAACATAAAGATAATATTGTCAGATCGTGACTCCACATTCGCAAGGATAGGACCAAGCCAGTAGTCCTGCTGTTGTGTAAAACAAGGGCATATAAGGATCACATGCTTCAGGTTATCTTTGTGACCATTCCCACAGTTACAGTAGGGAGAATTATATCCAGGTCTTTGTTGTTTAAAGTAGATGCAGTTTGCCTCATAAAATTCCATTCTATATAGGGTAAGTATTCTGCGATCACTAGGATCAGCTAACATTTTTAAATAGGGTTCCAGGCCATAATAAGTTTTAATTCTCTTATACCAAGGAAAACACTTTAATGTTGATATTCTAGTGAAATCTTGAGCTATGGCGACATCTTGTATTCTAGTTTTGAGTATAATAGCTATTTCTTCTTTTGAGCAAATATGTACAGTATGTAGTACAAAATGTGAGCCAAACCAATAGGGAAAAGTTGATCTTAAATTAACATAATTGTAGGAAACTGGAACCCACAATAAGAGTGGTTGATTTGCTCTCCAAGCACAATCTTGGCAATCATAATTTCAGGGAGAGAAAAAAGACCCAATACAAAGATACGACTTCTCTGACTGATTAAAGAAGATAATGAAGGTTGACCCAACTCTGCTCTAGCAATTTCTGTAGGAACAAAGTTGGGCACACCATGTATATATCTTAATAATTTATTGTGGATAATTTCCAACCATGAATAATCATCAAGTCTACAAATTGCCGCTGCATACAAAATGCTTGTTTGAATTTTAGCATTTAGAACAGAAATGATTCCATTTGTGGTACTACTACCTAGTTTGGCATTAAAGATCTTAAAGGCATTAAAAGCACTATTCATATGGTCTAATATCAGTTTGATATGATTTCTCCAGGAAAGATATTTCATAAATCGAACCCCCAGTTAATCATAACATGTGACTGTAATCAGGTGTTTATTATCTAAAGAATATCATGTATTTGTTTTTTTGATTTAGATCCAAAAACAAGTAGTTTAGTCTTATCTCTATTAATTATGAGCTCATTATCATTACGCAATGTAGCAAATGCTTTTAACTTTCTCTGGAGGCCAAGTAAAGAAGGTAAGACTAAAACAATGTCATCGGCATAGGCCAAATAACTAATTACCTTATTAGTTACCTTCAGTGAATGATAGTCAGAATTATATAGTTTGATCAGAATATTATTGATATAGAGATTGAATGAAAGTGGTGTCAAAATGCAACCCTGATGTACGACTTTGTTAATTTTAATTTGGGGAGAAGGATTGCCTAATTGATCAAAATTGACTTGAAATCAGGTGTTCTTATGTAATCTTATTAAGACATCTAATAGGAATGAGTCAATACCCAGTTCCTGGAGTTTTTGCCATAAGAGCCCTCAACTTATACTGTTGAAAGCTGACTGAAAATCAATGAAACAGCAGTACAACCTGGACTTCTTAGTACTTACACATATGAACATATGAATCTGCCAGCAGAACATATGAATCTGCCAGCAGAAACAGGCCTCATGGTCTATGAAGTCTGCTTGAGTGTGCAGCTAGTACTCCTAGTTTGCAGATGCCCCCCCCACCAGCACTACTTACCCAGACCCCCCGTGCCCTTTTGAAACTGCCCACCATCTTACATGATATCATCTCCTTTGGTAAGATGTTCCATTTTGACACCACCCTTTCTATGAAAGAATGCCTCCTCATCTCTCTTCTGAATCTGCCCCTTCTACTCTTAGCCTATGCCCTCTCATGTCCTTTCCCTTCCTTAGCATAAATAACCCATCTGTGCCAGATCTGTTGATCCCCTTCAAGTACCTGAACATTTCAATCATATTCCCATGTGACAGGGTGACCCCTGTTATAGTGGACACCCTTGGGATAAGTTGAAACCCCTTCCCCAAGCAGTTTATATGTTTTGTATAATGTCCAACATGCTGGTTGGCTGGTTATAAATTAAGTGCTGAAGCAACACATAGAAACACATTGAATTTGATGGCAGATAAGGACTGCCTGGCCCACCTAGTCTGCCCAATTTCCCTACCTAACGGATTAGCTGCAGATCCTAGTTAACCAACAGCCTACTTCCTCCTACCCCCCCACCAGAATTGCTTTATGTCTTTCCCATGCATTCTTGAATTCCCCCACTGTTTTTGACTCTATGACCTCCTCAGGAAGGCTGTTCCATGCATCTACAACCATCTCTGTGAAGAAATACTTCCTCACATTACTTCTGAGCCATTCCCGTCTTCAAATTGTGCCCCCTTGTTCTTGCACATCTCTTTTTTTCTGAAAAATGCTACCCTCTTGGACTTTGTTGATTCCCTTGAGTTATTTGAAAGTTTCTATCATGTCCCCCCTTTCCCTCCTTTCCTCGAGGCTATACATCTTAAGCTCCTTTAGTCTTCATATGTCTTCTGGTGCAGATCCTGCACCATTTTGGTTGCTCTCCTCTGGATAGCCTCTACCCTGTCTATGTCTTTGCGGAGATGGGGTCTCCAGAACAGTACACAGTACTCCAGATGTGGTCTTACCAACTGTCTGTGGAGAGGGCCAACACCTTCCTGTTTTCTACTGGCAATGACTCCCCCTAAGCATCCCAGTATCCCCCCAACCCTCCTTATTGCCTTCTCACATTGCTGGCCCACCTTTTATGTCATCTGATATGACTAACCCCAGGTCCCTTTCCATGTTTGTGCATACTGGCAGCAGTCACCACCAGTGGCAATACAGCACCTGTGCAGCTGCCCCCTGTCCATGGCCATGCAGTGGTGAGTGACACCACCACTGGCAATGGGGGGGTCAGTTCTGCGGACACAGGGGCCACAGAGATGGCCCAGCAGGCAGCTGGGCAGTGGAGGTGGGCAGCAGTGACCACCATGCAGCACACCACAGAGTCTGCCGACGGAGCACCCCCACATTCCTCACCCCCTGCATGGTCCCCTGTGTGGCATCCCCCGGCAGGGGATGCTGCCAGGCATGCCGCCACACCCCTAGTGGGTCAGCATCAGCCCCAGGATGCATATAGCACTGACAGGCTAGATGAGTACACCAGACTGCTGAGGGCTTCCGTGAACAACCAGGCAATGCTCGGGGCCCAGTTATGTGCACTGCGGGTGGAGTTGCGCCACCAGTCCAAATGTGCAGACACTGGATGTGCACAACTAATCGGTGAGATCCAGCAGCTGCGGTAGGCCATGACCGCATCGCTGGACCACATTGCTGGTGCCAGCACAGCTGGATTTGCATCGCTGGTGTCCAGTGGGCATGGCAGGGTGCATTGGTCTCCCCATAGTGCAGCGTCGACACCGCAGACCCAGCGTCTGGCGACCCCAGCATGGCTGTCACTGGGCTCCAACATGGCCATCCCAGACACTCCTGGCAGTAGTCTCTTTGCTGGCCTGTTCATGCCAGCGAGGACCCGGTCATGCTCCCATGCCTCTACCCCCATGAGTGTGCTGAGTACACCACCAGTGGCCGTTGAGCAGCCTGTGGCTGCCACACAGCCCAGGCATGGCTGCCCATGTGGGTGTGGCGGCCATGCATCCACACAGTAGGCTTGCTGGTTGTGCTGTCCCATGCTGCTGCCCACTGCTGTTGCTTTGTGCATGCATGTGTTCGTGTGGTGGCACATATGTGTGGCATGGCCTCCATGTGTGCATGCTGTGCTGCAGGGCCTTGTGGCATGGGCATGATTAGGTCAGCACTGTGCTGGACTTGCCAGTGTGCCGGTGCCTTCAGTCTGATCCATGCCACATGCAACTACACATGTGTGTGCAGCCTACCACCAAGGCTGCCACATCCAGCTGTGCCAGCCACATGGCCCACTGTGCGCAGCTGTGCGCCTCTTGATGATGCCATTGCTGAATGTGCACGTCATGTCACAGCCAGTCCTGTCTCCAGCCCAGTGCCCACATGTGTGTGTGCATGCACACATGCACATGCACTGTGCTGTGGGTGTGTAGCTGTGTGTCTGTGCTGTCCCTGTGCCAGTTGTGTGTGTGCCAGTATCCCTGCATGCCTCCCTGTGTGACACTATGCCTCAGAGTGTGTGTGTGGGTGTCTGTTCCGTGCATGCACTGCTGTTATGGCTATTACTCACCCACGGTTACCAAAGTACTCAAGGACGATTGTTGCCCTGTGCATCTTGGCCCATGCAGCCATCCTTGGGTCCCTCTTCTGCATGGGCAGCTGCACTCTCCCATCCAGGCCTTCCTCCTCATCCTCATCACTGCTGTTGCCCTCTTCCAACTGGATGGCTATCCCATGGTCAATGGCCATGTTGTACAGCATGCAGCAGGCCAGGAATAGTCCACAGGTTTTCACAGGGCTAAACTGTAGGGCACCACCAGACCTGTCTAGGCAAAGGAAATGCATCTTGAGTATGCCAAAGACTCATTCAGTGAAGTTGCGTGTCACAATATGGGACTCGTTGTACCTTTCCTCTGCAGGGTTGGATGGGCGCCAGATTTGGGTGAGCAGCCGGGGCGCAGGGGGTATGCGCTGTCACCTGTGTGGGTAAGATGTACAGGTTAGCTCATTGACATGCTTGTCACCCTTTCCTTACCCCTGCCCCCTACGGCCACCCTGTTGGCTCCTGCTGCATGTGGCCTGGGCCTCGGCCCCCTGTACAGCCACCCCCATACCCCATCTCGTGCCATAATCACCTACAAGATGACCCAGGGGGATCTCCCCATGCTCAAACCTTTGGCACAGGATGGAACTGTGCCAGATGAACATGTCATGTGCACTCCCAGGGTGGGTGGTGCAGAGAATGGTGATGTGCCCCATGGCATTGCACACCACCTGGCAGTTGACTGATGGGTACCCCTTTCTGTTCATGTAGGTGGCACCCTCTGGGCCAGGTGGTGTGCGTATGGCCACATGGGTGCAGTCTATCACCCCGATCATGCCTGGCTTGCGTGCCACCCTGTGGACATCCTGCATTGTTTGCTGTACGCTCTGCCTGTGTGCTTGGGAATCGAATGAACTCTGAAGTGTTTGGCAGCAGGGCATTGAGGAACTGTGTGAGGAGACAGGACGTGGCCAACTGGGTTATTCCAGTGGTTGCCCCCATAGGTTTTTGGAAGGTGCCCATGGTGAGCAGGCACATTGCTGCTGTCACCTTGGTCTTCACTGTTATAGCGTGGCTCCTCCTGGTGGGTGCCTGCAACTCATCATGGCACAGCTTGCAGAGCTGGCTCAGAATTGTCCTGTTAAGCCAGTACCGGCCCACAATCTCTGCATCGCCATAGTCCTCAAAGATGAGGTGGGCACGGTACCATCTGTGTGTGGCATACCACCAATGGGCCCTTCCTCGGCCACATTGCTGTTCTTCCCTCCTCCTCACACTCCTCATTACTGCCTCCATCAAAAATGGCCCAGCATCCGTCTCACTCTGATTCTGTGCATTGCACATCTGCTGTGTGTGTTTGAGCCTCCTTTTATAGGCTCAGTTCTTTGTGGCGCATTCTGTGTGTTGCTCCTGACTTGCACTGTGCCATTCCACTGAATATGCCATTGTGCAGCTTATTCATGGGTATGCCCCCTTGTACTTCTGATGTAAACATTACTGCGGTACAGCTGCGCCTTGCATTTTGTGCAGCGCATTTGCGTCTGTTGAATATGGCTCTGGGGCACATGTCTGGGGTTGCGCATGTGCAACTCCTCTGAATATCTCCCCCAAAGTATCACAAATCCCTAAATGTAGGTGTTTTTCAACATTTTTTTCTACAGCTGTATTTCAGAAACCACTTTAGGCTGTGGTCTGAAATTTTAGGGTAGAAAGCCTTTGCCTCACAGATATGCCTTTTAAAGCTTTGGTGAAAAAATAACAATCTGTTCAAAAGTTATTAACCTTTTAATTTTGCCATCATTTCCTATGGGAAAAGTTACATGTTCCGCATGAAAATACTTTTGCTTTCACAGAGTGCTACTTTGTTTTCGCAGGCATGGCCACATAGCGTCACAGGGAGCCTGGTGTTTTTTCGCAGAGCTCTGTTGTGTTTGCAGGAAAGTACTTTTGTTTTTGCAGCAGCTATTTTGTTTTTCACAGACAGGGTCACATAGTGTTGCAGGGAGCTTGATGTATTTTCCCAGAGCTCTGTTGTGTCTGCCATCTTGTTTTTCAATTAGCGAGAGTTAAGAAATAAGGGAAACGCATAAAATTGGGTGGATTTTAAAAAAGAAACATCAGAACCTAGCTAAACAGGACTCATTTAGCCACATTCTGTTGTTTGTTTTTCAAAAGTGTGGCCAGAAATGGAAATTACATACCTACTGTCATTCTTGATCTTCTTGGACGAAGTCTCCACCGCTCATTCATACTGATGGGAACTATGCCAGAGGTGCTAGGTCCAGTGGGTGCCAACATTTTTCAGGAGGGTCGGCGCCAAGTTAGGGCCATGAGGAAGTGGCACTGTGAGCCAGCCTTGCGCCGTACATACTACCTCGGTGTCAACCCTCCAACCACCTCAGTGCCTTTTTTCCGAGGAGGTGCAGCATAACTAACCTAGTAAAAGTCTAACCTAATATCATACATAAGACAGTCCGAATGACCCAAGTAAGAAGGGTCAACAAAACTGAGTCTTCACAACCCAGCCATTGAGGGAGTGAAGACCACAAACAGAGAAGTGAGCTCAGGGGATGGCGGGTGGGAGTGTGAATGAGTGGTGGAGACTTCATCCAAGAAGATCAAGAATTACAGTTTGGTACATCATTTCCATATCTTCCTGGACATAAAGTCTCCACCACTCATTCACACTGATTGGAGAGTACCGAGCTAAAATAATCCCCCGAGACAGGCGGCAGGAGAAGAGCGGAGATCTCCTAGGACAAGATTTCATTAAGGATTGCCTGCCAAAGGACTGATGTTGTCTGGCATGGACATCCAAGGCATAATGCTTCTCAAAAGTATGCACTGAGCTCCAAGTGGCCACATTGCAGATGTCTGCAATGGGCACATTGCGGATTTCAGCCAGAGATGTCTCGACTGCTCTGGTAGAATGAGCGTATACTCTGCCTTTCAGCTTGACCTGTGCCATGGAGTAGCAGTGGCAGAGGCATGCTACTAGCCATACTGAAATACACCTGATAGCAACAGGTTGACCCAGCCGGGCCATGCTGAAGGAGACAAACAGTTGTTTAGACTTGTGGATTTTCTTTGTCCTGTCTAAGTAGAACTGCAAAGCACTCTTCACATCCAGGGAATGAAGAGTAAGCTCTCCCTCATTCTGGAAGTTTGCGAAGTAGATAGGAAAGACCAAGGGCTGGTTCAGATGGAATTCTAAGACAACCTTAAGAAGAAACTTGGGGTGAGTTCTAAGAACTACCTTGTCTTTGTGAAATGCAGTATACGGAGGGTCTGACCAAAGCATATATTTCCTATACCCTGCGGGCGGAAGTGATGGCCACTAGGAAGGCCGTCTTCCAAGTCAGAAATTTCAAATTACAAGTAGCTAGAGGCTTAAAAGGTTTATGGGTGAGTATATCTAGCACAAGGTTAATGTCCCAGACTGCTACTGGACATCTAACTGGTGGTCTGGTATGCAGAATGCCATTAAGAAACCTCTTAACCATGGGTAGCTGAGTCAAAGACGTGGAGAGTACAGCCTCATGGTATGCAGAGATTGTGCAAAGATGAATTTTGACAGTGGAGTACTGTAGACCTGTGTTAGAGAGATCCAGAAGATAGTCTAGGACTTTTCTTGGTGGGCAGGAAATGGGTTCTAGGAGGATTTCACACACCAGATAGCAAAAACACTTCCACTTAGCTATATAAGTCTTTCAAGTAGCTGGCTTGCGTGCAGCTAAAATAATATCTGAAACTCTACGTGAGAAGTTAAACCTGTTCACCTCTATCTTTTCAGAAGCCAAATGAAGGGACCTCAGGTTGGGATGGACTATGGGGTCCTGGGTCAGTAAGTTCGTCTGAAGTGGAAGCGGTTTCAGGGAGGTTTCTGATAATCTGTTGATCAATGGAAACTAGATCTGATGAGACCAGAATGGGGTGATGAGAATCATTCTGCTCCCCTGTGCCTCCAGTTTGAGCAGCACTCTCTGAACTAAGGGAAGAGGAGGAAATGTGTACAGAAAGCATTTTGTCCTCCGCAGTCTGAATGCATTCTGACAAAAAACACCAGGTCCTGGATTTCTGGAGCAGAAGAGAGGCAGTTTTGTGTTGAGTGGGGATGCAAAAAGGTCCAGGTCTGGAGTTCCCCATTCTTCGAAGAGTGATTGCATGACGATTGTGTCGAGAGACCACTCGTGAGGATCTGCCTCTGTTCTGCTGAGACGGTCCGCCAGATTGTTCTGTACTCCTGGCAGGTAAACCACCTGAATTAGAGCTTTGTACTCCAGACACCATTCCCACACTCTCATCGCTTTCCTGCATAAGGGGTAAGAGTGTGCTCTTCCCTGCTTGTTGTTGTAGTATATCACTGCCTTGTTGTCTATTTGAATGAGAATGGTCTTGCGACAGAGTATGTTCTTCAAGGTCCGGACCGCATAAAGGACGGCTCTCATTTCCAAAACATTTATGTGAAGTTGGGACTCGTCCTGATTCCATCTGCCCTGGGTTTGGAGATCCTGGCAGTGAGCTCCCCATCCCAGCAGGGACACATCCGTGGTGATGGAGACCTGAGGATCCAGAGGGGTGAAGGGATAACCCTTCTGAAGGTTATCCTCCTGAGACCACCAGGTGAGTGACCACAAAGTGGTTCAGTCACCTTGATGTGAAAGGACTGAGGATGTGTGGTTGGTGACCACTGAGTGCTGAGCATCCACTGATAAGTTTTCATGTGAAGACGAGTCAGAGACACAGTGAACACTGAGGATGCCATGAGATCCAGTGTCCGCTGCATCGAAAGAGCTCGGACTGAGCTGCTTTCCCTGATGAAGCAGGCCATCTGGAGAGTATTGCTCCTTCTGTCCTCTGGAAGGAAGGCTTTCACGCAGGAGGTGTCCAGAAGGGCTCCAATAAAGAGGAGCCTCTGGGAGAGCTGTAACTGTGACTTTTTCAAGTTTGGACGTGAGGAAGTTTGAGGCCATAGCCACCTCTAGAGTCTCTTGTCTGGAGGGACTCACGAGGAGCCAGTGATCCAGCTATGGGAATAATTGGATTCCGATTTTCCTCAGATGCACCGCGAGAACTGCACAGCACTTTGTAAAAACTCGAGGTGCTGAGAATAGCCCAAAGGGCAGGACTCTGAATTGGTAATGCTGACCCAATTCCATGAACCTTAGGTACTTGTGGTGCTTTGGGTGTATGAGAATGTGTTAGTAGGTGTTCTGCATGTCCAGGAAGGCTAGCCAATCATGTTGATGAATCAGAGGTGGAAGGGAACCGAGTGATATCATCTTGAATTTTTCCTTGAAAAGAAACTTGTTTAACTTTCTGAGGTCGCGAATAGTGAGCATACTACGTGTCTTCTTTGGAACTAGAAAGCAATGGGAGTAGAAACCTGTGTTCCGCTGGTCCAGTGGAACTACCTCTACTGCCCTGTTGTTCGGTAGGCCTTGAATCTTCGATGCAAGAAGGTCTGACTGAGAGGCAGACAGCCTGGGCTGTCGCTTGGGTGGATGATCCAGAGGGGTTTCCGACAGATTGAGAGAGTACCCCTCTCGGATTATCCTGAGGACCCATTTGTCTGATATCAACTTCCACCTGTTGTAAAACTGAGTCAGATGCCCTCCTACTGCCAAGAAAGAGTCCCCCTCAGACAGCTGAGGTGGGACCTGGGCTGGAATTGCAGAGGGTGGCACTGGGTGCCTTGGGGCCCTGTGCCTTCTGCTACGCTTCTGTGGCTGAAGAGTTTGGTTTCTGTTAAAGCCTCCTCTGCTCCTAGTGCGAAAGGACTGACGGTTATGAAACTGAAGCCTGTTTACACCCCATTTAAGGGGCTGCAGGAGGGGGTCTAGCTGTTTTGATGGCTGACCCAGTTTTCTGAGTGGCCTCTAGAGCCTGCTCTACCGGAGGTCCAAACAGATACATACCGTCAAAAGGTAAGGCCATAACATTTTGCTGCGCATCATTAGTGAAGCCTGAGGTGCGCAACCAAGAGTGACGATGGGTGAAAATACCAGCTGCTGCCGCTCTGGAGGCAGTGTCAAAAGCATCCATGGCAGCCTTAATCTGTTGATTATTGGATTCAGTGCCTCTGGTAATGGTCAGTAGAAGCTCTGTGTTAGCCTCCAAATAGGGAAGAGCTTCTACCTTGTACTTGTGATGCAAACATTACTGTTGCACAGCTGCGCCTTGCATTTTGTGTAGCACATTTGCGTCTGTTGAATATGGCTCTGGGGTACATGTCTGGGGTTGCGCATTCGCAACTCCTCTGAATATCTCCCCCAGAGTATCACAAATTCCTAAATGTAGGTGTTTTTCAACATTTTTTTCTACAGCTGTATCTCAGAAACAGCTTTAGGTTGGGATCTGAAATTTTTGGGTAGAAAGCGTAGCTTTGAGCGAATGCCAGAGTATATACTCGTACTGGGAGAAATAACCCTGATAGCTAGCAATGCGCATGCCCAAGGTTGAAGCAGCAAAGACTCACTTGCCCAAGGTGTCAATCTTGTGAGATTCTTTGTTTATTGGATGTACTGTAGCTTCCTGTGGAAACCAGCCTTATCATTGCCAGAACAACGATGGCATCAGCAAAAGCATGAGAGGCCAGGATGGGACGATCCTTAGGAAGGGCATATTTCCTATCTATGGACTTAGCCACAGAGGGAATAAGAGCTAGGTTATCTCACAGCATCTGGGATAGGGTCTCGAAATAAGGCTGCACCAAGGGAAGGGTTAAATCCATAAGGATATCCGGAACATGCAGATACTGCAAATGCAGCAACTTCCCAGGATCAATATCCAAGGTCTGGAGAGACAGAGTGGAATTTAAATTCCTGAGCAGAGACTTAAAGGAAAGGTCCTCAACCAAAGGCTCTGCAGCAGGTTTGTTCCCTGCCCCTAAGGCAGGGTCATCATCAAAGTAATCTCCCAATCGAAGATCAGGATTAGGTTCAATGTCATCCACTGTCAGTCCAGACAGGACTGCATAGATAGGAAAGGGATAAAAAGAAGAGAAAGGAAGAGGAGCGAAAAGAATCGGTGTTGAAAACTTCTGATACCTGTCCGGTGCCGCCAGAGCCCCCAGTGCCGCCATAGGAAGCAGCGCCGAGAACACAGGCGACACTGGCATAGGAAGGACCCCCCCAATGGGTGGGGAGGGACTCCAGAGTCGAGGATGCCAGTCATCAGGGACAGAGACCGGAGGGGACTCCAGAAGAGGCAGAGACTGGCCCCTGCCCCCAGCAACTGATGATCTACATGCAGACATACCAGAGGGCGACCTAGAACGGTGCCACTTCTTCTTCGACTGGGAGGGTGAAGAAGAGCTCGAGGTCAAGAGGGGTCAAGAATGGGAACGCTTCTGTTTGTGCTTTTGGGGAGACCACCCATCCCCCCGAGCACTGGACCATCTGTAGTCAGACTCCCTCTCTGTAGAGGGCAGCGGATCAGACCCAGCCCAGCCCAGCTGACTTAACAGCTTTCGTGCGAAGTCTCCCTGCCATCACCTGCCCCACTCATGGTCGACTCTGTTAATGGAGGGCTGAAGACTTCTTCTGACAAATAATAAAATTAATACTTTTATTAAATACTTATTAGATACTTATTGTTTTCTAGAAAATAATAAAACTAATAATACTACTAATACAACTGAAGCTGCTGTCGTATAGACGTGAAGTTTTGACTCCCGATGGGTGAGCGACGTCATCACTGAAGAACACTCGACGGCGGGAAAAAAGGAACTGAGGCAGTTGGAGGGACGATGCCAAGGTAGTCCATACAGCACGAGCCTGGCTTGCGGTGCTGCTTCCTCGTGGCCCTAGCTTGGCACCAGCCCTCCTGAAAAATGCTGGCTCCCGCTGGGTCCTAGTGCCTCCAGTGTAGTTCCCATCAGTGTGAATGAGTGGTGGAGAATTTATGTCCAGGAAGATACACCTTTTCTGGGCACCCAAAATTTCAAGTGCCGAGGTTAGCGACAGGACCACTTCTGCCACATTCTCTGTATAAGAACAGCGAGATTTTCTTGACTTGTGAGTTGCAGCTGGAATTCATCCTGCCGGCTGCACTGTCAGGTGTGACCTGCAGTTTCCCTGGTGTGTAGTGGCGCCCCCCAGAAGCGCTCTGAAAAAATCTAGCCTCCCTGCAAAACTGTATGATCCTATGTGCGCAAGGTCCTATTTTCCCTGGTGTCTAGTGGCACCCCCCCTTATGTTTCCCTGGTGTCTAGTGGCACCCTCCACCCTCCGATCGCCATCCCCCATATTTTTATAAATATTTTAATACACCGACACTGTGATGACCACCACCTTCAGTGTCGGATGCCCCTCCAGCCCCTTGTTTTTTTTTCTGTGTCAACATCGGGGTGCCCAATCCCCGTGTCAGCATTAGAAGCCTCCCCCAAGCTATGGTAGACACTGGGAAGCCCAGTCCCGAAAAATTAGTTGTTTTCTCCTGTAAAGAAGAAAACAGTCCCCTGACATATTTTTTTGTTTTTATATCTGAAAAGAAACGCCCCTCCGTCTCCCCCATCCCACCCCTCCCACTGAGCTCCCACCACCCACCACCCACACACCCCTCTTACCCTATACTTACCTCCAGAGGTCATCCGGTGTCATCTTCTGTGGAGAAGGACACGTCTGCACTCTTCAAAGCTGAACCACAAACTAAGGAATCAAGGTAAGTGCTGTATAATGTATTTCGATGGGGTTTTGAACTTATGTTCATAACTTTGCCATTTTAAGGTATTTTTTCACCAAATTTTCAACATGGGCTTTTTGGGACCCCACCTCTTGAACATCATCACTGTTGTTTGGTTAATCAGGCAAGGAACAGAATTTCAGGATCGCTGCATGAACTTGCCTTTCAGGACCGATTAACAAAATGACAGTGCCAGTGTTCAGGTAGTGGGCCCTCAAAAAGACCATGTTGAAAATTTCGTGAAAAAATTCCTAAATATGGTCAAGTTATGAGTGTTTGTTGAAATGTTTCTACACACGCACATAAAAATGTTTAATATTTTGACTCCAAATTTTCAACATAGCCATTTTTTCACACAACCTCATGAGCAGTACAGCTGTCATTTTTCACATCCTGCCCAAAACGTGTTTTTGCACCTGTGGTGCGGAATGGTGTTTTGGCATGGATTTGAACATTTTCACCTACAGGGTTTATGAGGTGGGGTCATAAGAAGACTATGTTCAAAATTTGGGGCCAAAATTTAAAAGTATCGTGCTTAGGCACTGGAAAGATTCTGCCGTATTAAACTATGCAGAATGGTTGGAGGAATTGTTAGCCTGCTTGAGGATTGAGAGGATGTTGGCCATCCTCCAGAACAAGCTCCCTAGGTTTGATAAAATTTGGGGTTCCTTTTATGCCCTTTATTCCTTGCAAGATAGGCTGAATGGTCAGGCTTAAGTGTTTCCTATCTCTGTTGACTTGTGCTGGGAGGGTAGGGAAGTGGAAGGGGTGGGAGGGGGTATGTTACAGGGTCATTTCCAATGGAACTTGTATTTACAAATGGTTGTGTTTCTGTTTGCTTGTATGTAATATGTATGGAACATTCCCTGTAATAAAATCAAATAAAGAGTGAATGGGAAAAAAAAAAAAAAATTGGGGCGCAAAATATGAAAAAATGCCAGCGTTATGGCCATTCACTGCAATTTTGGTGCACCCACTCATAAGTTCGGAAATTCTGAATATTTTGAGCCCAGATTTTCAACATAGTCTTCTTATTACTGTCCTCATGTATGTCACAGCTGTCATTTTTCAAGTCCTGCCCAAAATGTGTGTTCACATCTGTGGCGCGGAATGGCATTGCAGTTGCACAGAATTGCATTTTGGCATGGATTCAAAAATTTTCTGTACTGGGAGTACATGAGGTGGGGTAATAAGATGGCTATGCTGACAATTTGGTCACTGTTGTCCTACGAATGGTGGCTACATACTTATACATATCTATGGAGGGATGGGCCCTGCACTCCCACAGACACATAAGGATATGATTATACTATCTGAAAAAGTAAAGAAATTTATTGCAAAAAAACTTTGTTAATGCATCTGTTAGGGTTGTTACTAAAGTGACAAAAGCAGGGAAATGTGGTGTTAGGGTTTCCAACCCTATACCCTTACCCTGCAGACACTGACAGACATCGGGGTGCCTTGGGGTCATTAGCCCTAACACTCACCCCATTCTCCTATACTGTACCAATCTCAGCTTATTTACTTATGGAATGGGGTGAGAGTTAGGGCTGATGACCCCAAGGCACCCCCACACCTGTCAGTGTCTGCTAGATGGGGGTGGGGTGTTGGGGTTGGAAACCCTAACACCACATTTCCCTACTTTTGTTGCTTTAGTAACAACCCTAACTGATGCATTAACTTAAGTTTTTTGCAATAGATAGATAGATAGATAGATAAATCATTTTGTAAATACATGTAGTTCTCTAGTAAAGAATCTATTTTTGATAGAACAAGTGACTGCCTGTTTATTTACTAAGGTAATTTGATTATTTCTGCTGGACTCTGTTTGCAATCCATCCCTAAAGAGCATTCTACCCACAGTTACTGTGTTGACCTTCCTGACCTTGCGTTAAAGATGAGGTAATAAGCAGGTTTCCTGGTTTCTGTTGGTAAAATCCTGGTGGTGGCAGTGAACTAGAAGTCCCTGTGTGGATATTTCAGTCACAAAACTTATAACTGATTGTGATTTTGTTTCAGAGCAAATTAAAGATGCCTCTCTCCAAGGTTATTTTAAGCAGCTGGGGGTGAAACCAAAACAGGGTGAACCAATGTTTAAAAAATGTAACGGGTTACTTTATAGAGTTTGGGTTAAACCTCAGACACAGGAACAAATAGAACAATTGGTTATACCACAGAAGTATAGAACTGGGTTGCTACAGATAGCACATGATAATCCTATGGCTGGTCACTTAGGGAGGGACCACACCCTTGTCAGATTGCTGTACAGATTTTACTGCCCTGGAATTCATGAAGATGTTGCTAACTCTTGCAGTTTGGGTGCTGAATGTCAGAAAGTAGCCCCAGTGACTAAAAAAGACAAGGTGCCCCTGATGCCCCTACCCTGCAATGTATGTGGATGGCCCCTTAGACAAAAGTAAAAGAGTAATCAATTCATTCTGGTAGTATATGACTATGCTACTCGATACCCAGAGGCAGTTCCAATGCGTAGTGTCACAGCCCCTAAAATGGCAGCAGAGCTTACCAAAATTTTCAGCAGGGTGGGCATACTTAGAGATTACTGCTGATCAGGGTGGTAATTCTGGTGCTGCACTGCTGAAGGAGCTGTATCGATTGTTAGGTATCAGTGCCAAAAGACCCTCCACTTATCATCCTCAGACAGACAGTCTTGTTGAGCATTTCAACCAAACTCTAAAACACACGTCAAAAAGGTTTGTAAAAAGGGAAGGGAAAGATTGGGGCCAATACTTAACTTACCTGCTTTTTGCTTACAGAGAAGTGCCACAAGCCTTAACAGGGTTTTCACCATTTGAAATGCTGTATGGTAGATAACCTACAGGGCCACTAGATGCAATAAAAAAACATGGGAAGATAACCTCACTCAGAAAAAATCTATTACATTTTACATGTGTGCCTCGAGACAGAACCTGGCAAAATATGTTGAAATTGCCCACAGTAATTAGGAAGAGGCCCAAAACTGGCAGAAGGTGTGTGACGATCAGGGGGAAAAAGAAAAAGTCTTTGAGCCAGGTGAAAAGGTCTTGCTGGTGTAACCCCCCTACAAATGGGGGTTCCCAAAAAGTCTTCCATGAGCTTGCCTAAATGCTCGCTGCCAAAATGGTGTTTAGCATTTCACCATTTTAATCTGTATTGCCAGTGAGTGCCTGTGTGGCCTCCATGTACTGTTGCTTTAACAGCTGCAAGTTTGCAGTGAAAATTAATCTGGGGGGGGCAGAGTGTTGCCATGCTCGAGTCCCACTTGGGCTGCTGAAAAATAGCTCAGTTTCTGCCATCGCTAATTATAGAAACATAGAAGTTGACTGCAGATAAGGACCGCAAGGCCCATCCAGTCTGCCCATTTCTTTTTCTACCTTAGGAAGGTGCCTTAGGCCTTTGCTCTGTCAATGGCCTATCTAGTCATACTCACCTGTATTGCTCCCTTATGCCTATCCCATGCCTGTTTGAAGCCCTGCACTGTATTCATATCCACCACTTCCTGAGGTAGGCCGTTCCCTGCATCCACCGCCCTTTCTGTGAAAAAGAACTTCCTCACATTACCCCTTAATCGGCCTCCCTCTAATCTCATGCTGTGTCCTCATGTCCTGCTATTTTTCTTATATTGAAACATGTTAGACTCTTTCACCTTGTTAATGCCCTTAAGGTGTTTGAATGTTTCAATCATATCACCTCTCTCCTCCTTTGCTCTAGGGTATACATATTGAGTTCAGTTAATCTGTCCTCATATGTTTTCTGATGCAGTCCTGCACCATTTGGTTGCCTTTCTCTGGACTGCCTCAATTTGGTTAATGTCCTTGTGAAGGTGTGGCCTCCAGTACTGCACGCAGTACTCCAGATGGGGCCTAACCAGTGTCTTGTAAAGAGGGATTATTACCTCCCTCCCTCTTCCGACTTGTGATACCCCTACTAATACACCCCAACATCCCTCTAGCCTTACCTACTGCTTTAGAGGTCTGCTTGGATGATTTCAGATCATCGGTGATGATGGCCCAAGTCTCTTTCTTCCCTTGTGACTGCCAGCAACTCCCCTCCCAGCCTATAGGTGGCTTCAGGGTTTCTCTTCCCTATGTGCATGATCTTGCACTTCTTTGCATTAAACCCCAGTTGCCACTCTTCCGACCATTTTGCTAGTTTATCCAGATCTCTTCTCATTCTGCCCACACTATCTGGATCATCTACTCTGTTGCAGATCTTGGTGTCATCTGCAAACAGACAAATCTTACCCTCCAGTCCATCTGCAATGTCATTGATGAAGATATTGAAAAGGACTGGCTGCAGAACTGATCCCTGAGGTACCCCACTTGTGACTTGCATCTCTTCTGACTGCATACCGTTTACCACCACTCTCTGTTTTCTGCCCGTCAACCAGTTTGCCACCCAGTTGACCAATGTCTGACCCACCCCGAGCCTACCCAGCTTATTAATCAATCTTCTATGTGGAACAGTATCGAAAGCTTTGCTGAAGTCAAGGTAGGCAATATCAACTGCTCCCCCTTGGTCCACCACTCTGGTTACCCAGTCAAAGAAATCTATGAGATTAGTTTGACAGGATCTTCCTTTTGTAAACCCATGCTGTCTTGAATCCTGTGCTCCTATGGATTCTGGGTGTTGCACTATCCTTTCCTTAAGGAGTGTCTCCATAATCATGCCCACTACTGAGGTAAGACTGACTGGTCTGTAGTTCCCTGCCTCCTCCCTGCTACCACTCTTGTGAAGCAGGATCACATGAGCCGTTCTCCAGTCTTCTGGGACCTCTCCTGTGCTCAGAGTCTCACTAAACAGTTCTAATAATGACTCTGCTAGTTCCACCCTTAGTTCATTTAGTACCCTGGGATGTATGCCACAGGTCCCATTGCCTTGTCCACCCTAAGCTTATCAAGCTCTTGTAGGACCCTTTCTTTTGTGAAGGGACTAGTGCACACCTCCCTCCCCCGTGTCCATGGTGCACAGTTGTGGGCCCTGCCCTACCTTCTCTTCAGTAAATACTGAGCAGAAGTTTCTATTTAGGATAGATGCTTTTACACGGTCCTCTTCCTCACTCGCCCCCTTATCCCCTTTGATCTTTGCAATACCCCCTCTGGACTTTCTCCTTTCACTAATGTATCTATAAAAAGTCTTCTCACCTTCTTTTACTGTTCGTTCTAGTGTTTCCTCAGTTTGGGCCTTTGCCTGCCTTACTGCCTTCCCTGCTTCCCTTAGGGAAGTTTGGTATGTGCCTCCCTACCTTCATCCTGCTGCGTTCCCTTATATTTCCTGAAGGCCAGCCTTTTGGCTCTGACCTTGTCTGCTACTGTGTTTGAGAACCAAAGTGGTTTCCTTCTTCTTTTGCACTTCCTTTTCTCACTAACACAATGGGATGTTGCTTCAAGTATTGCATCTTTAATGCTTGCCCACTTTGCCTGTACCCCCTCACCTGTATTTCTTTTTGCCAGGGCTAGTTTAACTCTGTTGGCCATCTTATCAAAGTCAGCTCCTCTGAAGTCCCATATTTTTGCCTTGGAATGGGATGATTTTGTTCTAGTGGCCAAATTGAACCATACCATGTGATGGTCACTGGCCCCCAGGTGACCTTCGACCTGGAGATCTGTGATCCTTTCCCTCTTAGTCAGTACTAGATCTAGGATAGCCCTGTCTCTAGTGGGTTGTTTTACCAGTTGTTTGAGGCCCTCCCCCTGCAGGGAATCCACCATGTGTCTAGTTCTGGCAGATGTCCCTGCTGGTATTGACCAATCTGTATCTGGCATGTTGAAGTCTCCCATTATCAGAACCTCCCCTTTAGCTGTCATGTTTTGTATATCTTCTAACAGTAATGTGTCTATGTCCTCCCCCTGGTCTGGAGGCCTGTACACAACCCCAGTGCATATGCTTGTCCCATTTCCTGTTTCCAGGGTGACCCACAGTTCTTCTGGCTCCTTATGTGTATTCTGAATTTCTGTAGCTTTGATATTTTCATTGACATAAAGGGCCACTTTACACCCCCCCCCCCTTTTTGCACCTCGGTTTCTTTTGAACAGTACATAGCCAGGTACTGAAGTCTCCCAAGTGTGGTTACCGGTAAACCATGTCTCGCTAATAGCTACTATGTCCAGTTGAGCCTCTGTCATTATTGCCTGCAGGTTTGGGATCTTGTTTCCTAGACTACGAGCATTTGTGTACATGATTTTCCATTGGTCAGATATTGGTGTGTTAGTTGTTGGGCGAGATCCGGCGTTTTCCTTGTACATCATATGAGGAGCCGGACCTTTTTCTTTACCTGGTGATGCAAATGAACTACAAACATGCTGAACTCCTGTTTGACCACAAGCTGAAGGGGAAGGGGTGTTCTTCCCATTTGATGTTTCAGGTGCTGCACCCCTCTCCCCATTTACTAGTTTAAATATTCTGCAAAGACATAAAACTTCTGCCCCAATGCAATGATTCCCCCCTTAGTCAGATGCAGTCCATCAAATTTAAAGAACTTTTGCTCCCAAAACTGTTGCCAGTTCCCTACAAATGTGTGTCCTTTTTCCTGGCACTAGCCCTTAAGCCACATGTTTAGCTCCCCCGTCTCCCCTTCTCTGACCTTCCGTCCATCTGTCCCCCTCTCCCAGACTGGCAGCATCTCAGGAAGGAGATACTGGATGAAATGGATGATAGTTTGTCACCCAGCCTGGTCAGGTGTTCCTTGGCCTCCACAACTGACCAGCTGGCGAGATCGTTAGTCCCTATGTGTACCAGGACATCAATGTTTTCTCCTGCTTCCTGAACAATTTTAGCAATGCGGTCAGTGTCTCTCCACGCTGATGTACCTTGGAGACATCTGAGCATTACCCCTGGCTGGAGATACGTAGCAACTCCCCTAATCATGGAGTCTCCTATGATCAGAAGTTTTTGGGATTTCCTTTTTGCTTTTTTTGTTTTGGTTCCTGTTTTGGGCGTGTTTTGTTGTGCTAGCTCCTGTGCTGCAGTGTCCTCTGCCCCTTTGTTTGATTTTGGAGATGGAGGCAGATACCTGTGTGTAGTTCTTATATGGTTTGTTGAGGTGATATGTTGGAGAGCACTGAGTGATGGGGCACCGGATTTGCCCCTCCTAACCACCTGCCAACCTCCTGGACCAACTACCTTTTGTGGTCGAGGTGCTTCTGTTGGATGTTGGGGAGATGGCAGGCGGTTCTTATAATATATTTCCTCTTGAATATGCAATCTGAGATGCGCAATCTCTGCCCTTGCTGCCTGGAGCTGAGCCCTTAGATCTCCAATGGCCCAGCATGTATGACAGTGTCCTAAATCCTGTAAAACTGTCCTTCTGAAAAGTGTCCGCAGTACCTGCAGTTAATGATATCCATTCCAGGTAAGTTGCTGGGTTTATAACTGGTCAGAGTAATTAGAAGGAAGAAAATGAAAGCAAAAGTTTGATTTTGTGTTTTGTTTGTTTGTTTTTGTATAACTTGTTATAACAAGTTAAATTACTAGTGCCCCAGTAAATTAGGTCACTGTGTGGATACCTCTCTGAACCGCTCCTTCCTGCTTTGCTACAGGAAATGTCACGACTGTGCTACCCTATAAAAGAGTGTAGTGTGGGGTGGTTGGGGATGGGGGTGGGGGGATGGGCCCCTTCCCCCACTGAAAAAGAAGAACCACGGACAAAGAAACAAGGAGGTAAGAGCAGAAACAATCAGCTAGCAACAAATGCAGTAGCCCTGAAAGCTCATCCTAATGACAGATAAAACTGTGAAACCTGTAAAGCACCACCTGTAATAATGTCACAGAAGATATACTCTGTAAGAAACACTTTGCTACAGATAAAAATAAAGCAGTAACAGAAGATATACCTTGCAAAAGACAATTTGAATCAAAAGATTATAGCAGTAATCTGTAAGCACACAGCTGTAGGAATACCCTGTAATAATGCGGCAGAATGTATACCCAGCAACAACAATTTGAATCCGATAAAAATAAAGCAATAAAATGTTAGCAACAGACAGTAACAATCCCTTGTGAGAGCAAAATAAAAATAACAACACACAGTAAACCTACCTAGCCAAAAGAATCCTTTATACTTATTGTTGCTCTGGTAAGGTTATTTGCTCTGTCCTTTCAAGCAACCTAGAAGAAAAGAGCTCAGGTGAAGCTAGGTGCCTTGGCCAGCAAACCTAGTCTTCCGCCTCCAAGACATCAACTAACCTGACCTTTTAACCCTTCCCTCTGTTGGAAGAGACTGACAGTTTGTCAGCTCCACCCCCAGATACACACCTAATCCCCTGGAAGAGCTGTGAGAGGAAAGCAATTAACTCCTTCAATGTGAGAATAAGACTGCAACACCCATGAGACAAAAAAGACTTTTAGCAAAAAAATAAATAAATAAATAAAATAGTGGCAAACACTAATTTTGCTTAGCCTAATGATAAAAAGTCACAGAAATGTAAGCACTACCCGTAATAATTTCACAGAAGATATACCCTGTAAGAATCACTTTGCTACAGAGAAAAATAAAGCAGTAACAGAAGATATACCTTGCAACAGACAATTTGAATCCGAAGATTACAGCAATAATCTGTAAACACACATCTGTAAGCACACCTTGTAATAATGCAGCAAAATGTATACCCAGCAACAACAATTTGAATCCGAGAAAAATAAAGCAATAAAATGCTAGCAACAAACAGTAACAATCCCTTGTGAGTACAAAATAAAAATAACACACAGTAAACCTGCCTAGCCAAAAGAAGCCTTAATCCTTATTGTTGCTCTGGTAAGGTCCTTTGCTCTGTCCTTTCAAGCAACCTAGAAGAAAAGAGTTCAGGTGAAGCTAGGAGCCTTGGCCAGCAAACCTAGTTCTGGAACCTACTTGCTGGTAACTCTCTGTTTGGGGAAAAGACAGAGGCTTACATGAAGAAGATGGATGAGTACAGGACCACCTATAGGAGTGCTGCAGCAAAAGAGAAGTAGGCTACTCCTCAGAAGCAACAGTTTAGGGCTGGCAGGAGCAGGCCTTTTCACAGGCCTTTTTACTAAGCCCAGGTTTCCTCTTCATTCCAGTAGAGGGGGTTCTTCAGGGGAAGAGGCAGACGAGGGATGACCAGGACTCTAGCATCCACTCAGTCCAAGCCCCCTGCCAGACACCCTGAGGTGTCAGTCAGGGTCGCCTCCCCAGTTCCTGTGGGTGCAGGCTGGCTCACTACTCCCAGGCCTGGGAGTCTATTACTTCAGACAAATGGGTCCTGGAAGTAGTAAGCCAGGGACTTGTTCTCAGTTTCAAAAAGGTTCCCAAAAATGAGAGTAGGATCTTTCAGCCCTCTCTCCCCCTTTGAGACAAAGGCTTTAGAGGCAGAAG
The DNA here is from genome assembly GCA_016271365.2 of Neoceratodus forsteri. Taxonomy (NCBI): domain Eukaryota; kingdom Metazoa; phylum Chordata; order Ceratodontiformes; family Ceratodontidae; genus Neoceratodus; species Neoceratodus forsteri. The sequence continues at coordinate 755,306,276 of CM057455.1, read as the reverse complement.
TCTCCTCTCTTCTGCTCCTGCGAGCAGTAGAGAAGGTACCTCTTTGTCAGAGGGAAAAGGGACTTCATTCCAGATACTTTCTTACTCCAAAAAAGACAGGGGAGTGGCGACCCATCCTAGCTTTAAGGTACTTCAACAAACACCTAACAAAACCAAAGTTCAAAATGGTGACTCTGGGAGTAATTCTTCCCTCTCTGAGACCAGGAGACTGGCTAGCCTCCCTGGATTCTCAAGGATGCCTATTTCCACACACCCATCAGACATTCCCACAGAAAGTACCTCAGGTTCGAGTTGCCCTCAGGCCATTTTCAGTTCAGAGACATGCCTTTCGGCCTAACATCTGCTCCAAGGGTGTTCACCAAGTGCCTGGCAGTGGTGGTGGCATTCCTCAGGAGACAAGGTATCCTTCTGTTCCCACATCTGAATGACTGGTTCCTAGCAGGTCAGTCCTCAGACCAAGTCAAGTCAGCCTCAAAGGTCACCCAAAGACTCTTGAGTCCTTGAGCTTCATTCTAAACCTAGAAAATTCAGTTCTGGAACCAACTCAGTTGCTCACTTTCATAGGGGTGGACATAGACACTACCAAGGCAAGAGCATTCCTTCCTCTTTCAAGAGTTCAGTCTCTAGTCCTCTGGTTTCCTCTTTTCATCCTCTAGTTTCTCGTCCCAGCTAGACACTTTCTATAGTTACTGGGCCACATGGCAGAATCCACAGCTGTGGTCCAGGGAGCAAGGTTTCAGATGAAAGATATTCAGTTTCATCTCAGATCTTACTGGTCTCAGGAAAGGATCCTCTCTCAAATTGGTTCCAGTGTCTCAAACTCTAATTCAGGCACTCCAGTGGTGGCTGGAGGAGGACTATCTTTGGCAAGGTGTTCCATTCATCAGTCAGGCTCCTTCAGTGAGTCTCACCACAGCACCTCTCTCCTAGGCTGGGGGACTCACCTGAATCAGCTTACAGCTCAGGGAACCTGGTATCACCAGGAGTCTCTTTTTCACGTAAATCTTCTAGAACTGAGAGCTGTCTTTCTAGCACTGCAGACATTCTCAACTGCGGTTCAGGGGAAAGTAGTACAAATCAGGACAGACAATACCACAACCATGTGGTACATCAACAAGCAGGGAGGCACTCGGTCCTCGGCCTTGAGCACAGAGGCCATGAAGATATGGTCTCTGGCTTATTCCCTTCAGGCTTCCCTGGTGGCTGTGCATCTCCTAGAGAAGGACAATATTTTAGCAGATGCTCTCAGCAGAATTTCTCAGGGTCATCACGAATGGACTCTGAATCCTCTGATCCTTCAGGTCATCTTCAAAAGGTGGGGTACTCCAGAGACAGATCTCTTTGCAGCCCCAGACAATCATCAACTTCCTTTCTTCTGTTTCAGACCTCCTCTCCTAGGCTCTGTTCATCAGGATGCTCTACTATTGGATTGGACAAGCAGGTTCCAGTATGCATTTCCTCCTTTCCCACTGATATTCAGGGTCCTGATCAAAATCAGATCTCAGCCTTGCAGGGTGATTCTAGTGGCCCCAGACTGGGCCAGACAGTCTTGGTATCCTCTACTACTGTCACTGTCAGTGACAATGCCTCTGTATCTTCCTGGGCACTTTAATCTTCTGACATCCTCCCTGGGAGGATCCTCCCCAGTCTTCAGGCTCTCAGGCTCAAGACCTGGCTCTTGAAGAGTTAGAATATGCAAGTTTAAACCTTTCTCAGTCTTGGACATCCTAAAGGTTAGCAGGCAACCTGCTACCAGAAAGACTTACAACTCCAAATGGAAAAGAGTTGGGTTTTGGTGTTCCCAGATACCAGTTCAGCCAGAGTTGGCTGACATTGCTACTGTACTGGACTATCTGATGCATCTTAATAGCTTAGGCCTCCGGCCTACTACTCTCAAGGTACATTTGGCAGCTGTGTCTACCTTCTTTTCCGCTGTTAAGGACTCTTCCCTAGCCTCTCATCCAGCCTTCAAGAAGTTTTTCAAAGGCTTACTACATGTTAATTTTCCTTTTAGGGAGCCTACCCCTTCTTGGGATCTGAATATCTGTATAGCACAGCTTATGCAGACCCATTTTGAGCCTTTATCTGCAGCAGAACTGAAATACTTGACTTGGAAAACTATATTCCTGGTAGCTATTACCTCTGCCAGGAGAAACAGTGAGTTGCAGGCTTTATCAGTGGAACCTGATTTCATTTCATTTCACAGGGATAAGGAGGTCCTTCGAACTAACAGAACGTTTCTTCCCAAGGTGGTGTCAGACTTTCATCTGAACCAATCTGTCATTGCCTGTATTCTTCACTGACCATTCTTCCTCTGGGGAGAGAAGATTACACAGTCATGATGTAAAGAGGGCTCTTAGTTATTATGTGGAGCATGCTAAGGCCCATAGGAATGGCTGTTCTCTGTTGTTTCTCACCTATGGAGAAGTGGGAAAGGGCAAACCAGCCACCAAGAGAACTATTGCCAGGTATACTGTCTCCTGTATCCAGTTCTGCTATTCGAGCTTGGAAGGAACCTCCCTCAGGCCTCATTCTACCAGAGAATGCGGCTGCTTCGCTACTGAGCAGCTAGAGATATACCTTTGGTGAAATCTGTAAGGCAGCCACCTGGAAAACTGTTCACGCATTTACCAAACATTACTCTCTGGACATTCAGTCTAGAAGTGATGCTAGAGTTTAACACAGCTGTGCTGCAGAGCTTGTTCCCAAAAATAGGTTCTGTGACTCCTTCTCCTGGGGGCACTGCTTGGTAATCTGCATATAGTCAGAATACAGCAAGACTTCATGTTGTTTGAAGGAAAAATTACTCACCTTAGTATTGTTTCTTCTAATGAAGTCTTGCTGTATTCTGACTCCCTCCTGCCTCCCTCCTGGAACCTAGCAGTTTTGGGATGTGGGTGGGCAGGCATAGTGTTGGCATGCCCTATCTTAAGGGTTTATTAGTATTGTTAATGTTTTAATTTCACTACCTACTTTGTCTTTATCTTATCCTTAGCTTTCTTTTGGGGTTTTCGACTTGAGTCTTTTGACCTAAACTAATTTGTAGTGGCTATTTGGCTTACAAAATGTTTGAAACAATTTCCACCTGTCAATTTGATTAGTTAGTGCTCGTAAGAATCTGGCGGTTACACTTCAGAGTGCTAGAGACAGAGGTTTGAAAACTGAGCTCGAGCTCAACGTTCTATGCTTCTGCATAGTGTTAACTCTTACTCTCGGAGCAGTTCAAGTGCTGGGGCTAACTGCATATAGTCAGAATACAGCAAGACTCCATTAGAAGAAGCAACATTACTAAGGTGAGTAATTTTTCATCTCCACTATCTTGGTCCTGGACTGTGAATTGGACCAATCAGTTCTAGTGGGACCTAAAATGAAGCCGGACTACAGGAGCTGTCTGGAGTCAAAATCTGTAGGAATTATAGTTTGGGGCTTTTGGTGCCTTTTGCACCTGAAGGGGAGCCTTTGTTGTGACTGACAGATCAGCCAACTAAACCTTTTGGATTCTGGGGAAATTCCCAGGCTTGCTGCAGTTTGAGTCAGATCTAAGTTGGGAGCTGAAGAAACAACATCTTGCTACTAGCCAAGCAGCCGTCTGAGCGGTTTCGTGCAGGAGAACTGTGGAAAGGCCTGAGTTGTGGCCTGCATTTCTGCCTGCTGCCCCTGAGAGGGAGAGAAGAGAATTATTTCGGACTAAATCCAAGTTTGTGAGAATGAAGTAAGCCACTGATTTTTTTACCAGGCTCATACCTGAAGGAGACCGAAGATTTTGCTGAATGCGATCAGCCTGTCAGGATTTCCAGCTGCTTTTGAATCCCCGGTTTGTGCAGAGACTTTGCGATCATGACTGGAGAGCGGTTTACCTAGTACAGTAGAATTTCCTTAATTGTAAATGTGCTGTGAGTTGTTAGTGGGTCGTGATTTGGTTCCCCACTGTGTAAACTGTGTTCTGCTTGCTGAAAGTTGTATCCAGCCCAAAACGGACTGTATCCGAATTTGTCTCTATTTGGCCAGGGCCTTGTAAAACTGGCCCAGTCAAACTACCCGCTGCACAGAGAAAGCCATCTATGAGAGACCTGCCTGGGGATCAGCCCCTTGCTCCACGTTTGAACAGGAATGACGTCTCGGCAATTCATGTGAGCCCTGCTTCTCCTAGCATTCCAGATTAGCCACCTGCTGTCTCAATTTTCGTCCAGCCTGTGTCCAGCCTTGGGTATTGTGAGTAATCATCAGGGTAGCTTCCTGCAACAACAGCCTTATCTAAAAGTGTGTCATCTGATTGTCTTGTTGTTCTCTTTTCACGAACTGAGCCCTTCAGCTCTGGATTACAAATAGTGTGTGTTGTGCATGTTGTTTTCTTCCATCACAGGTCCCCAACCAGCTGCAACATTCCTGGCTAGCCCACTGTTCTCCATCTGGGTACCCAGAGTGTGTGACTGTTTATGGACCCTGAAGTGCATGCATAACTGTTTGATTGATACAACCTTTAAGCAAATTAACCTGATTACGCCCCTCTCTTGTTCAAGTCCCTTAAATAAATCAGATCTAACTCTCTTTTGCATTTACCCTGACTGTGGTTCCAGTTTGTGCAAGAATATTGTACTGCTGTTATTTGCTGTGTATAACCTTGTTTTACAGGGAGTCCCCAGGGTCCAGCCAGAGGAAAGCCCTGGTGGTAAGTGCAAACAGTGTGGGTACTTGTGTAGTGTATCAGGGGTATTGTGAAAGTGCTTATTATGTATTGTTCTGGCCACTAGTAAGGAAAGAGGGGGGTTATAGTGTCCTGGAGGGCTGTGCCCAGGTTAGCTTGACCACTACCTACCCTGACCTCCAGGTGGAGGCACCCATTTCAGAACTCAGGCCCCTTAACCTGCTACTAGCCAAGCAGGCAGGGGTAGTAGCCCTTGGGATAGCACCACCTAGAGGTTACACATATATAATACAGTGGCCCATTTTCTAAGTGCAATAATACGTCCAGGGTGAGTGGTATTGTGCTATACCAGATCTTCCGGGTGCTATAAGGCCCTCCGCCTTGGCATCGGGCCTCATTATGTCCTTTGGGCGGTCCGGTAGTGCTTACTATACCTCTCACCCTATCAGGTATTATTGCTGACGCCTTGGCCAGACAAAACAGTTAATGTGGTTCGCTGTCAGGCTCGTGCTGTGATTACAGAATTCACACACACACACCATCCCTCCGTCTTTATTCTGGTGGTGTTCTGTGAGCAGTATCTTAACTACTGGGGTCCTTAGCCCTCCACTTAGCCTGAAAATGTGTTTTTCTCCATGAATTAATTAGGGGAGTGGGTGCAGTTTCTGCTGGATGGACAAAAAATGGCAGATGAAATGTCATACTTCAGGCCCTGATGGGAATGAAGGTGATGGGGCGGGCTGTGCACTCCCGGGCCCCAACCCCATAGTGGATTGGTAAGTTTCAGGGGGAAACACCTCCCGCCACCCCTCTTACCACTACTAGAACTACTACTAATAGTCATACCTCTCAACCTTTTATCACCCAAATGTGTGACAACTGGACAAAATGTGTGACACATCATCAAACATGACATTGCAAGCTCAGAATACTGTGGAAATAAGTGCACTAATATTTATAAGGTTTGCTGATAACCTAGCATCTTATATTACTATATATTTCTGCTTAAAAGACTCAGTGGTCAGTATGGAATGTCACCGTCTCAATGTGGGACAGAGGGTTTCTGAAGGATGAAATGAGTGACGTACCTCATATTCAAACCACATGAAGTCTTACTGTATTCTTTTTTTTTTTAATTTTTTTATTCAAAAGATTATTACATTACTACACATTGGACAATGCTGTAACAGGTAGATACATATATTGAATGATAAAATTACAGATAAGTGGTTAATGCTTGACTGAAGAAATAGCAAGAGACACATTTTGTTGGATCTAGTTATCCTGTGGGTGTAGCCGTGGGTCCATAGGTAGGTAAGGGAGTGATATAGGGCAGGAATATTCCACAAATATCTAATCCATGATCAGGGCTGATGGGTTTAAAGTGCCAAATCTAGATTCCGAGACGTAACATTTTGGGACCAGTGGCTCCATTTTCAGACTTGTAGTATGGAGCTCCCCGGAAGCTCTAGGTTAAAAGTCTCAGCTTTATGAATTTCTGACATTATTTGTCTCCAGTTTTGTAATGTGGGGATCTGTGTTCTCATCCAACATCTTGTGATCGCTTTCTTTGCGGCCACGAAACATATCAGGAGTATGGTCTTCTCTCAGTGGGGAGCATGGTCAGGGTACACCCCCAAAAGGAATTGTTCGGCTGTTAGTTCTATGGGTTCTGAGAACAAAGTGGTTAGTTCATTTTGAAAAGTTAGCCAGAACAGCATGAGGTATGGGCAGGTCCAGAAGCGTGAGAGAGGTGGCCGAGGGACACCCACATTCTCTCCAGCACCTTCCAAATGTGTCCGGAGGTATTTCATTAGGACTGATGGGGCTCTAAAGTATCTAGAGCAACATTTCAAGCAAATTCCTCCAGTACAGAAATGAGGTTGATTTTATCTCAGCCATTGTTGTTTTAACCATATGTCTGGAGAGATCTACAATTGCAAGTCTCTATTCCAAGTGGATAGCGTTAGAAATGTGGCATTGGGGAGCCCAGATTGTAATTCTGAGTATATTAGGCCAATTATATGGGAACCTAGTCTCCCCTCATTGGCGTCAATGAATAGTTTAAGAAGTTTTGGTATTGGAGAAGGGATTCTAGGGGATATTATATTATTTCTTAGAAGATGGTTTCGGATTTGAAAGTAACGAAGAGATCTGAGGCCTTATGGAAAATTAAGACTGAAGCTTATCAAAGGAATAATGCCTTGGGAGAGAAACTGGTATATATGTGATAGGTCTAGCAACCGCCATTTAGAAAAGGCTTGATCCATGTAGTTGGGATGAATTTTTCGTCTTGGGATATTAATTTACAGAATTCAAATAAATGCTAAATGGGGCCTGTTTTTCTTAGTTTTTTCAAAGCTTATAGATTTGTGTTGTGATACCAGTGAAGGAAGAAGGACTTAGGAGTTATCATCTGTGGAGAACAAAATCTTCTTTTATATTGTGTAAGTCATTGAGTTGGAATTCTATGGACTTCAGGGGAGTTGTATGAGGTTGTGAGCCATAATATAAATGTGCAGGAGGAATGCAGCTTGTGCATATAGAAGGAAATATGGGAGGTTCAGACCACCTTGTTTGAGGGATAGTTTAAGGATGGTAAGTCTAGTTCTGGGTTGGTTTTTCCCCCAAATAAAATTCTGAATCATTTTGTTCCAAGAAGTAAAGTAAAATTTGGAAGGGAAGTAAGGGATAGTCTGAAGTAAATAAAGAATTCGTGGAAGGATATTAGTACGAATTGCTAAAATTTTTTGGTGTAAGGAGGTGCATTACGTGGACCATCTGTTTAGGTCTGATTGTATTTGGATTGTTAGGGGTTCAAAATTAGAGAGTTCGATGACTCCTGGATCGAGGGGAAGATGGATCCCCAGGTACTTTATTTTAGTAGTCCTCCATTTAAAAGGAAAAATATTTTTAATCTTGGGGGGGGTAATTAAAAGATAATATCTTGGTCTTATTTATGTTTAACTTGAATTCTGCTAATTTCTTGAACTGAGTAAATATTTTCCAGGCCGACCGAATCGATTGTGAGGGGGATAATAGTGTTAGCATGATATCATCGGCAAATAAGCCTACTTTGTATTCAGTTTGCGCTATTGGGACACCTTCCACAGCGGGGGGTTTTCGAAGGCAAGCAGCCAGGGGTTCAATAAACAGAGCGAAGAGGTAGGGGGACAATGGGCATCCTTGCCTGGTCCCACGGAATAGGTGAAAGGGGGTAAAGAGGGAGCCGTTGACTCTGAGAAGGGCTTTCGGGGAGAGATATAATTTTTCTAGGATTGCAATGAATTGCGGTGGGAAATGAAATGTTTTGAGCGTCTCCCATAGAAAAGGCCATGAGACCCGGTCAAAGGCCTTCTCAGCGTCAAGACTTATGAAGACAGCTGGGATCTGCCTGGTCCAAACAAATTATTGAAGCAAGAAGACCCTACATATATTATCCATTGTGTTTCTATTTTTAACAAATCCAGTTTGGTTGTCGTGGATTATTGTGGGAATTAAGTTTTCTAATCTAGATAATAAAATGGCTGTATAAATGTAAGTCTTACTGTGTTCTGACTATTGCAGTTAGCCCCAGCACTCAAACTGCCCCCGAGAGAAGAGGGCTAATTTTCTATGCAGAGCATAGAATGTTGAGCTCGAGCTCGGTTCAAACCTCTGTCTGCTGCACTTAGAAGCACAACCGTCAGATTCTTCACTCCGCCTAACTGAACGGTTGCTCTGGAGAGTTCTCCTTTGCTCACAGTGCGAAAGTTGGTCAAAGTCTTCAGTTTTACTGATTATTTTTTCGCAAGTTTCGATTCAGATCTCTGTCTGTGGTACAGTAAGTACTAGGTAGTGAACTAGACATAGTAAACTTGTGGAAATTGTAAAAATTGATTTTTGACCGGTTCGGCTGAACCGGCCGTTTAGTGAATTACATATTCTGTCTTTGTTTCTAAACTTAGAGTGTGGTTACCGGTCCTTATCGGTTTAAAAAAAAAAGCATTGTGTTTTTTTCCAATACCCGTGACATGGTTAGAAACCAATAAGGGTGTCTTGCCTGGCTGTTTGCTATAAAAAGGGTAAGTTTGTGGTTAGGATGGCTATGTCTGAGAAACCCAAAAGAAAAACTGGGCCCACTGGGTTTCAACACTGCAGTGTGTGTGGCGAGGTCTTTGCTAAGGCTGATCCCCACACCACCTGTGTTTATTGTCTGGGGTTTGACCACCTCGATTCAGACTGCCAAATCTGTAAACATTTCCCTAAGTCTACCCTGGAAAAAAGATTAGGTAGGCTTAGGGATAAGGAGGCCGTGAAGTCCACTGACCCAGATGGCCAGCCCGGTTTGGTTCCAACTGAAACTGATGGAGTGCCCTCTGACCAGGGCGATACTTCTTCGGGCAAGAGGAGGGCCAATTCTGAGGGATTGGTTCCTACAAAAAGACAAAGAAAAGAAAAATCGGCCGGTTTGGATCCAGAGACCCATTTTCCGACCACCGAAGTGATTGCCAAAGCGATAAGGATTGTAGAATTACTTCGCCCGGTGCGTCTGATCTGGCACCTTCTGGCAGGCGCTTGGTTCGGTCGGTTCCTCCGGTTCAAGGTTATGCCTCTGAAGATTTTTATGAACCGGATTTGGAGGGGGATGAGGATTATGATGATGATGATGATGGTGGCTTGGAAGGTTTGGATGAGCACATTGAACCGGACATCTTCCCAGACAGGCCTTCTGGTGTTTCCCCTCCTAAGCTTTCTGAGTCCCTTCCCACTACCGTTTACAGGAAAGTGGCAGAACCCTCCAGCTTCCTGTGGAGGAAGCCATGGAGGAACAAGAAAGCTGATTATGTGGAGATGATGGACATCCCAGAGTCAAGAGACTGTCTATTCCCTTCATAAGTCTTTTGGGAAACAGACACAAAAGATTTTAAAACTCCAAATTCTGTACCTCCTGTTGACAGAAGGATGGACAAAGGTACACCTTATCAGGTTTGGGTACAGTACTTGTCTCAACAATGCAGCCACGTTGGGGTTGTGCAGGCTGCAGCCTGTGATAAGGCTAATATACCCTTGGCTTCACACACCCCAGATAAAGACTCTAGGAAGCTGGATGCCATGGCAAAGAAACAGTACATGGTATCTGCCTTGGTACTTAGGCAGGCTAATTATAAGGCCCATGCAGCCAGGTACCAGAAGTCCAGGTGGGACACTGTACTGGCACTGGAGCAGCAGGCCCCCCAACTAGCCTCAGAGCTGGAGGTGGCTGCTGATGGGATTGAGGCATCTAAGGTACAGTTCCATGCTGCTGCTGTGGACTCCAATGATGTGTCATCTAGAGTCATGGCTACATCTGTGGCACTTCGGAGACTAGCTTGGCTCAGATGTACTAGTTTCTCACAGAACACCCAGGCTAACGCCATGGATTTCCCTGTGGTGGGTAATTCTCTGTTTGGGGAGCAGACAGAGAATTACATTAAAAAAATGGATTAGTATAGGACCACCTATAGGAGTGCACAGGCCAAGGAAAGGCAGGTAACTCCTCAAAGGCAGCAAGCTAGGGGCAGGGGCAGGCCTTTTCATAGGCCTTCCTACCAAGCACAGGCCTCTTCTCCTTTTCCTCAGAGGGGGTTCTTCAGAGGGAGAGACAGAAGGGGGATAAGCAGGGCTGCATCCACCCCTCAACCTAGGGCTCCTGCCAAGCAGACACCCTGATGTGTCAGCCCGGGTCAACTCCCCCATTCCTGTAGGAGGCAGGCTGGCTTACTTTGTCCAGGACTGGATGTCTGTTATATCAGACAAGTGGGTCCTGGAGGTGGTAAGCCAGTGGCTGGTTCTCAGCTTCAAGAAATTTCCAAGCTGAGGCCAGATCTTTTCCACCTGAAGCATCTCCCAAACCATTGCCATAGAGGCAGAGGTTTCATCTCTACTGGCTCTAAAGGCTGTAGAGAGAGTTCCTACATTGCACAGGGCAAGGTCTGTACTCCAGGTACTTCCTTACCCCAAAAAAGACAGGGGAGTGGTGACCCATCCTAGACTTAAGATACCTGAACAAACATCTTTTAAAACCAAAATTCAAAATGGTGACTCTGGGAATAATCCTTCCCTCTCTAAGGCCAGGGGACTGGCTAGCCTCCCTGGACTTAAAAGATGCCTACTTTCACATTCCAATCAGGTGCTCCCACAGAAAGTACCTCAGGTTTGAATTGCCTTCAGGCCATTATCAGTTCAAAGCTATGTCCTTCGGCCTGACATCAGCTCCAAGGGTATTCACAAAATGCCTAGCAGTAGTAGTGGCCTTTTAAGAAGGAAGAATATTTCCATACCTGGATGACTGGCTCATTGTGGGTCGTCCCCAGACACAATCAAGTCAGACCTGGTAGTAACTCAGCAAGTGCTCACTTCCTAGGATTCCTTCTCAATCTTCCCAAGTCAGTTCTTGAACCTGTACAGCTCCTCACCTTCATAGGTGCAGAGTTAGATACAGTCAAAGCAAGAGCTTTTCTTCCCTGGAAAGGGAAGAGGTTATTGTAGAGCTGGCTTCTTCATTCACCTTCTGGTCTCTCGGCCAGCAAGGCACTTCTTTCAGCTTCTGGGCCACATGGCAGCTTCTGCAGCAGTGGTCCCAGGGGCCAGATTTCAGATGAGGGACATTCAGTTACACCTGAGGGCCTTTTGGTCTCAGAAGAAAGATTCTCTAACCAAACTAGTTCCAGTGACTCAGACTCTGATCCAGGCTCTCCAATGGTGGCAGGATGAGGGCAACCTCAGACAAGGAGTCCCATTCATCACTCAGTCTCACTCTGTGGTCTTAACCACAGATGCTTCTCTATTGGGGTGGGGAGCCCATCTGGGGGCTCTCACAGCCCAAGGACTGTGGTCCCCTCAGGAATCCCTTCTTCATATCAACTCAGGGCAGTCTTTCTGGCCTTGCAAGCTTTCTCTCAGTTAGTGCAGAACAAGATGGTTCAGCTCAGGACAGACGACAGCACCACCATGTGGTACATCAACAAGCAGGGAGGCACTCGGTCATTGTTCTTGTGCAAGGAAGCCATGAAATTGTGGTCCCTAGCTTGTTCTCTGAAGACCTCTCTAATTGCAGTCCACCTTCCAGGGAAGGACAATGTGCTAGTAGGTGCATTAAGCAGGATCTCCCAGGGCCATCACGAATGGTCCCTGGACCTCCGATGTTGAAAGTGATTTTTGAAGATGGGGCACTCCAGAGATAGATCTCTTTGCAGATCCGGACAATCACCAACTTCCTCTGTTTTGTTGCAGACCCTCAGTCTTGGGCTCAGTCCCTCTGGATGCTCTGATCTTGAACTGGGAGGGGAAATTTCTATATGCCTTCCCTCCTTTTCCGCTACTGTTCAAGGTTCTGGTCAAGATAAGGTCAAAACCCTGCAAAGTGATTCTGATTGCTCCAGACTGGGCCAGGCAGCCTTGGTACCCCCTGTTGCTGTCCCTAGCAGTCCATCTTCCCCTGTCTCTTCCCAGGAATTACAACCTGTTAACCTCCTCTCAGGGGAGGATTTGGTACCCATTCTTGGTCTCTCAATCTCAAGGCATGGCTCTTGAAGAGTTAGAGTACACAGATCTGCAACTGTCCCAAGGGGTTCTGGATATTCTCAAAGCCTCTCGAAAGCCTGCCACCAGAAAAACTTATAACTCCAAATGGAAAAGATTCAGCATTTGGTGTTCCAAGAAGCATATATCCCCAGACACTGCTGATTTGTCTACAGTTCTGGATTATATGGTACATCTTAATCACTTAGGCCTCAGACCAGCTACCCTCAAAGTACATTTGTCAGCTGTTTCTGCTTTTCTGTCAGTGGGAAAGCCTTCCTCACTGTCATCTCATTCTGTATTCTGTAAATTTTTCAAGAGATTGCTTCATACCAATCTCCCCTTTAAGGATCCTACCCCTGCTTGGGATCATAATGTTTGCATTGCTCATCTTATGCAACCCCCTTTTGAGCCTTTGTCTTCAGCAGAGCTTAAGTACTTGACTTGGAAACTGTGTTCCTGGTAGCTATTGCCTCTGCCAGGCATATCAGTGAATGCAAGCTCTGTCAGTGGAGCCTGATTTTATCTCATTCCATAGAGATAAGGTGGTCCTTAGAATTAACAGGAGGTTTTTACCTAAAGTGATTTCAGATTTTCATCTGAACCAATCTGTCTCTCCCTGTGTTCTTCACTGATCTTCCTTCTTCAGGAGAAAGAAATTTACACAGTTTGGATGTTAAAGAGCCCTCAGTTACTACATTGAGCGTACTAAGGCTCACAGGTTTGACTTCCTCCAGTTGTTTCTCACTTACAGGGAAGTGGGGAAGGGCAAACCTGCCACTAAGAGAACTATTGCCAGGTAGATTGTCTCTTGTATTCAATTCTGCTATGAGAAGCTAGGCAAAATACCTCCCTCAGGCCTGAGGCGCATTCCACTAGAGTACAGCTGCTTCCTGGCTGCGGCCTGGGATATTCTTTGCTAGAGATATGTAAAGCAGCTACCTGGAAAACAGTTCATACATTTACCAAACATTACTCCTGGACATCCAGGCTAGGAGTGATGCTCAGTTTGTGTACAACAATACTGCAGAGCCTATTCCCAAGGTAGGTTTGATTCCCTCCTCCATGGAGGTACTGCTTGGTAGTCTGCAATAGTCAGAATACAGCAAGACTTCATGTGGTTTGAAGAAAAATTTCTCACCTTAGTAATTATGTTTCTTCTAATGGAGTCTTGCTGTATTCTGACCTCCCTCCCTGCCTCCCCTCTCAGAACCTGTTTTTGGGAAGTGGGCTGGCAGGTGCAGTGTTGCACCCCAGGGGTGCATTTGGGCACTCCCTCCTTTTAAAGAGGGGGAGTGGGTTATATTATTAACAGTCTTGTGTTGTTCACTACCTGGTTTTTGATTTCTTGAGTCTTTGGGGATCCCAAACATTTGGTTGCCATTTGGCTAGTAAAATTTTGCAGTTTCCACATAGTAGTTAGTACTAGCTCGTAAGAATCTGACGGTTGCGCTTCTAAGCGCAGCAGACAGAGGTCTGAACCGAGCTTGATCGCAACCTTCTATGCTCTGCATAGGAAATTAACACTCTTCTCTCCAGGGCAGTTTGAGTGCTGGGGCTAACTGCAATAGTCAGAATACAGCAAGACTCCATTAGAAGAAACATAATTAATAAGGTGAATAATTTTTCATGTGTGACAGTTGAGAGGTATACTAATAGTTGCAGTGCAAGATCGCAGCCTTGATCAGACGAGAATTCGTTATGACGCTAAAATTGCGTTTGATGACGTCATAATTTCGTCCATCTGGTTGAAACTGCATCTAAACCACTTAGGATAGCCAGTTTGCAATTCACAGATTGGCTACTACACAATTCAAGAAATGTGAGTAAACACCAGAGGAAAATCTACGGCAACCCAGCAATGTCCACTGTGGTATGTCAACTAAACACAAATAGCAGGTTTCAAAGCGGCCGCCTCGCGTCGTACTGACATCACGCGCATGCACGCATGGAATTGCGAAGGTCAGCGGTCATGCGCAGAGCGCCTCTGTGGGACGTTGTATACGGGGTGATTTATTAAAAACGCTGCGAAGTCTATTGCAGCGAAGGGCTTGTGGAGACGTCGGTGCTACGAAAGTGCGTCTAACAGAGCGTGCGGGGCAAGTACGGCCGCAGAGAGAGCGGAAGTGCCGGATTGAAGCGCTGCGGCATCCCAGATAGTCGGAGTGCCACCGAGGGGAAACCTGGCCACGCAACTGGGGTGCAACAGCTCGGCCGAGCGATTCCGGTAGGCCTCAGCGTGTTTTTGAAGGGAGGGGCGAGGTGACTTTTGTTTGGGGGAGATAACCTGTTAACAGTTTTACTTTGGGGGAAAACTACCAACAACCCAGCAGACCGTGAAAGGGGGAGGGATACACACTAAACGAGGCCCGAAAGAAAAAGTAGGGAATTTAAAGGGCTTGTCTCATAAACTTTTTTCCCCATACTAAATGTGATGCTTTATATGTCTTGACCATTTTATTATTTTGTGATGCAGGTAAGTCTTGAAATGGCCAACAGTTACCTAGAGAATCTTAAGAGTTTACAGATGGGAACAATACAGTAGTATGGTGATTTCCCTGTATGAGCTGCGATTTTCCCTTACAGTTCGTATGTTGAGCTGAATAAAGATTATGAACGCCTCATAATGTTACAAACTTGTTGATAGAAGCAAACGTAATTTTCATTTCATATATACATTACATAATTCATGTTTGCTTGCCAACTAGGGCATTCTTGTGATTGGCCCAGTTGAGTGTATGTATTTTTTTTTCCCTTGTACTTTTCCACTTTGACACCAGCCATCCCGATAACCCGTGTAACATCTGCCTTCTCTGTGCAACTTGTTCTGTTTGGGCTGCTATTGTTGGTCACTGTAAAATCCTCTTGCTAAGCCCTCTCAGCAGGGCAGTCCCTGGGTGGGGCACAATCCATAAATTTAATTGTAAAGATGTGCCGATGTCCGATACTTGCGGGGCATGAGATGGGACACTGTTCACCCCTGCACCACAGGCTAATAGGGAGAAGACCATTGAAAGTAATTTACTGTAGTTTTCCTTTGTCCTGCTCCTACTAAAGCACCAACAGTGCTAAGTTATGGAAGCTCTCACTGTTCAAATTTCAGCTGTGGACAAGACAGATTCCTTAGTGGAAATGGCACTGAGGATTACAAACCTGAATTAGGGATAGCATTCCAGCTGATAAGCCTGGAGGTGCAGCAGAAAGATCAGGTAAGATGGATCTGAAGTCATTCTGTCAACACAGTAGTATATTATTATAAATGCAGTACCCTACAAGGCTTTTCACCCCAGTAGGCTAGCAGGGTGCCATCACGTAGCAGCAGTTAGTGTGAAACCTCCCTGAAAGGATTTGTGCATTCCCATGCCTGACTGGGACCTCTGTACTCGAGATGTGAACCCTGGTCTGTCACATGGTGAGTGTGCTTGCCATTACATCAAAGTTACAAGTAACATTTACAAGATGAGGCATGCATGGTTGGGAGGGCATACAACGGCCCAACCATGCATTACTATCATTAGATGCCACCTTCAGAGTGGCTTAATGCGCTTGTAACATGGCAAGTGCAACCCAAGTATTACTTACAATTATGTCTTTTGTGCGTATTCAAGAGAAATGATCATGGCTCATTTGAGTTACAGAATCATGGTCTACCTCTGCTACTTTCTAACACTGTCTGTAAGTACAGCCGTGCACGTTGGAAATGGGACAATCACTAGTGTGGTGGCTAGCACTTTATAGAATGTTAGAAGTTTAATTTTCCTAGGTACATTCACATTTTATCATTATTATAGCTGCAAACTGCCTAATTCTGCTCGGCTGCTGCATTACTCACCGTCTATTTTCAGCTCGCGTTCATACCGTGCTGCATTGTGGGCACAATCTGTTCGGTGCATACTTTACTATGGGACTACACTGGCAGCAGTTTTCCGATCTGGGTCTCGAGCGCTGCAGTGACTGTACAGACCAAGAGGTGGCGCTTGTAGAACACCATACCAGTTTTGCTTTCTTTACCATTGCTCTGTTTGTTCCACTCCTACTGTGGCATTGTGCAACGACTACTATTATATCAGTCGCGTTACTGCGTCCATGGAAACAAGTTTTGTGCCTGCTTAGGATTATGTGCAGTTGTTCTGAATTCCAGCCCCACAAAACAAATCGCCTTCTCTAACATCACTTAGTCGTTTTTCTCACCAATAGGTGGCGCTTACACCACAAAGCTTTTATTTTGTGTCAGCCTGCTCGGTTACTGAGTTCTGCCTGCCACTCAAGTCTTGTATTTTGGTCTCACTATTGCACTTTCAACTCGCTATGTGGGTGGGTGGGTGCTTGGGAGACACCACAATGTCTACTTGATGACTCTCTCCACTACTGACAGTTACACCACCGCTAAACCCAGTGCTACAGTTCATCTCTCGCACTTCTGCTTTGTATGTGACACTGTCTGCTGCTGGTGCCACCTGTTGGTTCACTTAGCGCTATCTCTCACATTACCCAGTTATAACTTGCTAAGCGCATTCACGCTCTGAGGATGGCATTTGTGCTGGATTAATACCCGCTTGACTTTTGGTCACGAGATCTCTTCTGATCTATCTCTTTTGTGTATTGGACTCCAGGCTTTACTGCCATGTTACAAAAGGAATTGAACAGGGGTCATTCGCTCTCATTTTTACTGAGCATCTACAAGGGACACTCTTCTCCCGACAATACAAGAAGCAAGACTGCCAGTACAAAGGAAACAATCTTTCATTTACTTTCTTTGGACTTCAGTTCACTACTGACTTAAGGTAGACTTTAAATAAGTTATAGTGCGTTTTTCATCTATATTTTCCACTTTATTTATGTGCTGTGACCAAATTAGTGCATCTTTTAATTGTAATTGTATGATTATTAACTATTTTAGTAAAACAATTTGTATTTAAGAAACCCTGCCTGAGTGAGATTTGTATTTGTGTGTGAATTGTGGGACAGTTAATAATCTGACAAACTGCTATTGCTATGGGGTGCCTCCATAAGCAACCAGTTGAGTAAGGGTCTGTAAGGGATATCTGGATAAAGATAGGGGGAATACCAAAGTCTTAAGAAAGAGTCTGTAGGGATTTTGAACCAGGTTGTTGCATGCCTGTGGGCGAAGACAAAATCAGGATCACACTTCTACCCTGAAGAAAGTGTGACACCTGTATCTTCCCCGTTGTGTTATAACCAAGCAGAGTTCATATTTGGCTACAAGACTAGAGACTGGTATTGTACCCTAATCAAGAGAGTTTAGAGGGACACCCTGGGAACTTGTGGCGGGTGTTCAGTCATGACCTTAGTGAGCATTCTAAAAACACGAGGAGGTATCCCTGTCTCTTCCCCCTCAATCACAGACTGCACTAGGGGTGGTCACTGTGAGCTCAGTGGACCGGACCCTCGAGTGGGTTTGTGACACCTCTTACGTTGCTAATTCCGGGTCGCCCCTGAAAATGAGACTATAGTCCCAGTGGGCCTACCAGTTACAAAAAGTACAACAAATAAATGTATTTCTGTTTGTTATCTAGGCTTTGGGTGCTCCTTTGAATCCTATCAGACACAGTGGAATCCAGCTTGATCTGGTTTTTGCCTGTTTTCCTAGTAGAATTCTAACAGCAGAAATGTTGGTAGTGTTTTTGGTCACTGTGGGAATGGACAGAAAGCTGCAAGTGACGTAAAGGGACCTATGTGGCCTTAGAAGCTTGTGAACTTTGCATCCTGTCTTAGGTCCAGTAAAAGGTATGGCTTGCATTATTGGCACTAACAAAGCGGGGTCACTCTGCTTTAAATTTTATTTTGCCCAAAACATATGAGTAGGGATGTAAGTTTGTCATGGCAGTCATACACGTCATTGATTCCATGACGTTTGATCTTTATTCGGGACTTCCATGACTTTCACTAGTGTCATCAGAACGTAGCAATGATGACAGTGCCACAACATTTACTACTGTTTACTAATGATTTCGTGAACAAACAATGAGTCATTAAAACCTCATCCATGACAAACTTCAATCCCTACATATGCGAGTCAGAAACTGACAAGTGTCTTTCTGGTTCACTACAGTCAGGGCTCCAGATAAGTTTTTTGAGATGAGTACTGTACTCCTCATTTGGAAAGTGAGGTGAGTAAAAACAAATTCAGATGTGTACAAATGTCTGGATGGAGTGGAGTAAGGAGTACATTTTTAAAAACAATGCAGTTTTTTTCTAGATTTAAAAACTGATCAGGTGCCAACAGTGTCCCAGATAATAATGGCAGGCAAGAGTAATTAGCTCACCAGTTTTGAAATGAAATTGGGATGCATATGAGTGCTGTAAATGTGGAATAAAGTGATCCATTTAATTACAGGTTACATTATGAAGCGCTGTTCTATGGGTAGTGGCCCATTTACAAATGTTGGATGAGTATTGGTACTTGCTAAAAACAAATTCTGAAGAGTATTTCCTAAAAGAAGTAGTACTGCCCTGTTTTACTTTCCTCATCTGGAGCCTGCTTACAGTAGCTGCCGCATTGCTGCTAATGATACAGGTGCAGACATTTCAGTATACAAGATCAGTGCAGAAGCATTGTTTTTATTTTTGTGCCTCTGAAGAATCCTCAAAAATCCCATTTGGGGCTTCAGTAGGGGCTTAATGCAAATCTTGAACGGTAACCCAGTCTTCAACAAGTTCAGCAAACCAGTTTATAGTACAGAAGCTAATAACCCAATCTTCAGCAAATTCATTAAACCAACTTCTAGTACAGAAGCTATCTGCTGCATCTCCTGCAATCCAGAATATATAAGCAGTCATCCATAACTGTGTACATCTATGGTAAATTGTTGCATGCCTTGGGTGTAGTATGATGTAGAGTGTTTATTGCTAGTGCTTTTACACCCTTGGGAAGTATACCTTTTTGGTATTTCCTCACACCCTGAAGTTGGTTACTGCACTTGTAAAACGACTTGCCGTTTAGGAAACCGACCCAAAATGGCTGCAGCAATGTGAAATCTGTGTACGGCATGTGATTGTGCTAGTCAAATCAGGTTGACTTATTTTTTTCAGTGCCATTTTATAAAATGATTGTGTGTACTCCTCCCCCAGCAGACAGACAAAGAAGATTGAAGAAATCACCTTAGGTCTGTCTTCTCTTTCACTGTCTGAGGTGGAAGAGTCATCCCTATACAGTAGCCCAGAATGCATCCAGAGACTTGACTGGAACCAAATTAGTTGTAAGCACTAATTTTTTTTTTTTGGGGGGGGGCGTCATGCAGGCCCCTTCTTCCCTTAGCCATTACGAAAGGGACACATGTAGGTCTGAAATGTGGGCATATTTACTTGCATGTCTGTTTAACAAAAGATATCTGGAATATTCTGTTTGAAATTCAGACAAATACTGGCAGAAACTATGTCCGTATGGCTGACTTTGATGGCATCAACACTGGTTCTGCTCAAAGTAGCTCTCGTTAATTCAAAAAGACTCTGTCTCACTGAACATTCTAGACCCCCACTGCTAATCATCTTTGTGAATTGCTAATCATTTTCATTTTGATTAGCAAAGAGCGCTAATCAAGTCTCGATGCTAATTTATGCCTTGGTCACATTCCTCTCCACTCCATTGCCAAACACCCGGCAGTTGACGCGTGCTGCTCGGCAGGTTGCAGGTCTTCCTTGCTCCTGTGTACCACTGCCGCCACGCCTGGTGCCAAACATAACTGAAATTAAGCCAGAGGAGAGGCAATGGAATTTTGCTTTCTTTATTTTAATGAAATTGGTGCAGCCGGTTGAATGTTGAACCCCAGTCTTAACCCTAGGTCAGCCAAGTCACCACTCTTGTATGCACACACTTCTGTCCACAGCCAGCTCTGCACACAAACTGGGCGATATAGTGCATGTACATTAGGTAAATGTGTGTTTATGGTGTCTGCAGCAGTGAGTACAGCCGCTCAGTTTGAGCAGCATGTGGCAGCAGGTAACATATTCATGAGGCACACGGCATTCCATGGAGTAGAGTGAATGCTGGGAGGAGCTCCCATTTAAGTCACATTTAGAGAGATGTGGCTACTGCAGGGTGCTAAATAGCTGGCATCGTGGAGCAAAACGCTACTCAAAACGGGTAATGCTAACCATTTCCAGAAGTGTGTAACTGTAGGCTGTTGGAATCATTTTTTGAGTCCTTGGCACAGTAGATAACATAAATGAATTTTTCAGTTTATTTAATGCTCTGCTACTGCGTGCAATTAAGACCCAGGATACATGCAGGCTTCTAGTGCTACTTGCTGTGATAATTCTGCACTCCAACCTGGGAGGCTGTAAAAACACCTCCTGTGTGCTAATGTGTTCCCACCCCTTAGTGTACGTCCTTGTCTTTCAAACGCAATTAACCACCAGTGCTTTGAGGACAGGGATCTATTTTACTCAGTGGACTGAGTTTTGGGGCACGCACCGGCTGCCAGACTGTTTCATTCAACTTTCTGTAATGACAGAGCAACCAGAGCAGCTAAACCTGCTTGCTGCATTAGGAAAACCAGAGGGTGAGTTTTAGCCTTGGGCCAGTGAAGTTATGTTTGCATCAATGCCTGTTTGCAGATGCCATACAGGAAAGGAGTACAGTAGTTCAGCCAACAAAAAGGCATGAGCGGATTTGGGGGGTAGTAGAGATGGGGACATGGGTGTGGGTTACGGTATATTTTGAGGGTGAAAACATGTGGATTTACAGACCTTGAAACTGAACTGTGGAAGGCAAAAGTGAGTTTAAGGTCCGGGGGGTGGGGTCAACAAGATTTCTGATACAGTGGGTAAACTAGCTATTTTGACCACTCTTTTATTTTGGGGGAGGGGGGCAACGAGGTGCCCACTGCAGCATAGCTGTGATGCAGCCGTGGGTTGTGTAGAGATCTACAGTGTTGCATTAAAGTTGTGCCTACTGGTACCGATCTGCTGTGCTACGGTAAGGGAGGTTGTCACCAGCTGTTTCTGTCCAGATAAGACTAGAGTCTCTGGTATGATGTGATGAGGGAGCAACAGTCAATGGCTGTGATTTCTAGCCTGATCAGCCCTCTGGTTGTGCTGTGGTGAACATAGTTTACGGCTGTTTGTGTTCTGATTGGGCCTCTGGTTTTGCTCATATTTCTGTGTCACTATGCCCAAATCAAAAGCTCTTTATGGAAGAGTTTAAATCTCTGTGTGACCCCAGGTCCAGTGGAGACATAGAAAAGGAAAATAGAGGAATCCTACTCCAGTTGAGCCTAGTCTATCACATAATTGAA
The DNA here is from genome assembly GCA_016271365.2 of Neoceratodus forsteri. Taxonomy (NCBI): domain Eukaryota; kingdom Metazoa; phylum Chordata; order Ceratodontiformes; family Ceratodontidae; genus Neoceratodus; species Neoceratodus forsteri. Next base: position 755,284,832 of record CM057455.1, on the reverse strand, counting down.
AGTGAGGGACTGTCACCCCAAAGAGTTTTATAAAAAGTATTACGTTTATTTTTCTGTGAGAACTTTTACAGGAAGCCAGTATCTGCAGTAGTATAATACTCAACATTTTGTCACAAGGGCTTCTTCAAGGACGACAGGGGTATATGTCCTGCAGTGTATTTTGGAATACCATTGAAAGTGGCAAAATGGGTAATAAGTGTCATCTTCAGAATTGTTTGTTGGATGTATCAGTTTTTACATAGATATTGTTGGCAGATAAGGACTGCCAAGCCCATCCAGTCAGCCCGTAGGCCCTGTACGTTGTATGTGGCCACTGACCCTATGTGATCAATGGCTTTTCATCACTCCCTCCCCTCTCAAGGTTCCCTTGTGCCTGTCCCAGGCATGCTTAAACCCCTCCACCATGTTTGCCCCCACTACCTCCTGTGGCAGACTATTCCAAGCATCCACTACCTTTTCTGTGTAGAAAAAACGTCTTTACATTATCGCTAATCTACACCCCTCCAATTTCATATTGTGCCTTGTTCTAGTACTTTTTCTACATTGGAAAAGGTCCCCACCTGCACCCTGTTTATGCCCTTGAGGTACTTAAACTTCAATCATGTGCCCCTCGCTCTCTCCTCCAGTAAGTACTTACTGAGGGTCCTTAGTCTCTCCTCATATGTTTTATGGTGCAAGCCCTGCACCATCTTTGTTGCCCTCTCTGCATAGTCTCCACCTCTTTTTTTTTTTTTTTTTTTTTAATGTTCTTTCAGGTGTGGCCTCGTGAATTGCACGCAGTACTCCAGGTGAGGCCTCACCAATGTTTTATACAATGGCATCAACACCTCCTGCTAGTGATACCCCTGCCTATGCACTCCAGCAGTCCACTGGCCCTCCTCGCTGCCTTTGCGCACTGCTTTGATACCTTAAGGTCATCAGAGATGATGATGACCCCTAGGTCCCTTTCCTTCTTAGTGATAGTCAGGGCCACTGGAAAATTGTGCCCACAATTTTTCTATGGAATCCGCAATTTTCACTATTTTCCTCAAAAACTGACATGTTCTGCAATTTCTTGCAATTTGAGTTTTTATATTGAACTGTGTAAAAAGTATTAACATTTTAATAAAATACTTTGAAAATATATTGACAGTTTTGCATGCAGACTTGGGTTTGGCCAAAACAATGCAGTGCAAGGTAGGGCAAAGTTTTTAATTTGACACCGATTTCTTTTGAACCCTTGTCTTGTTTGGTTTCAGAATACACTGGCCAAGCATAAGTACACTTAAACACTTAACATTTGTTCTGTGTTGAAGCAGTCTATCAGAAAACTGTTTGTTGCCACACAGACTGAAACAAAAGATGGGGCAAAGGTGCAAATTATCATTCACTTAAATGGGGTGCTAACTATGAACCCTTTTTGTAAGTGGCAGGGCAAGTTTTTCCTTGCGAGCATACTTTCATTCAGAACAGTTTTGATTCAAACAGCTAAGGATTTTTGCATGGCCCTGCCAATTTTTTAAACTTGAACAAGCTAGTTGCTAACAGTGATCTCACTCTTAGCAACTACCCCTAGATGCTCACATGCAAAGACTATAATAAAAACCTGACTAAAGTCTAAAATCAAGTTTCTAAAACACAAAATGTATCTGAGCATTTATCTTAACTAAACAATCATGAGAGTAAAACAAAGATAAATTACAGGGTACCCTGACTACTGTATGATGCAGTAAAAGTATATTGATAAATTTTTTTTTTTTTTTAATTTTTTTGGTACTGATAAGGCCCACTAGGCACAAGTGCCTGTTGTTGGTTACAACCCAAGAGCACTGTTGAGGTTAAGTAACTTGCTCAGACTCGCACAGTATACAAGTGGAAGTTGTGGGAATCAAACCCAGGTCTGCTAGATGTCGTTGGCCCATTCACAGTTTGTTACGCTATGCTCTAGATTATGCTACCAGCCCCAGTAACCCCCAGATTTAATGTTTAAATATGTGATTTGCAAAAATAGTGTACAGTACCTACAGTACAAATTGTCATTAAACACTAACAACATTTTATTGGAACTCAGTTATTCACCACTCTATCTGCTTATTTTTTCTTGTACCAAAGTGGGTGAATAGCAAGCAGAGCACTTTAAACAGCTGTTGATTAGGCTGCATTATTCTGCAGCCAGAAATTAAAAAAAAAAAAAAAAAAAGTTTCTTCTGGCTTCATTTGATATTGATTTACTGTGGCTCACTTTATAGAATCTATTTAGCACTGTATGAGACAGATGATTCTAAATTTTGGAAGATGGGCAATGCTTACAATAGAAACATAGAAACGTAGAATTTGACGGCAGATAAGGACCACTTGGCCCACCCAGTCTGCCCATTTCCCTACCTAATGGATAAGCTGCAGATCCTAGTTAACCAGCAGCCAACTTCTTTCTACCCCCACCCCCCTAGAATTGCCTTATGGCTGTCCCATGCATGCTTGAATTCAACCACTGTTTTTGACTCCACAACCTCCTCCGAGAAGGCAGTTCCATGCATCCACAACCTTCTCTGTGAAAAAATACTTCCTTACATTACCTCTGAGCCGCCCCTTCTATCTTCAAATTGTGCCCCTTATTCTTGCACACCTCTTTTTTTGAAAGATGCTACCCTCTTGGACTTTGTTGATTCCCTTGAGGTACTTGAAAGTTTCTATCATATTCCCCCTCTCCATCCTTTTAGTATTCTTTTTAGGAATGTAAACTTTTCTTTGTTTAAAACATATATGGGTGTCGGGTGTATTCATTTCGCTATTTGTACTGACTAATATATGCTGTAGAAAACATTAAAAAATTTGAGATAGCAGGAATGAATACAGTTAATAAAATTTTTAAAGAAAGGGCTCAGAAACCATATAAAACAATAATTTCATGATTAATACAGTAATAAGAAACCCTGTCCGTGTATATACACTGTGGGCTGGATATTCAAACTAGCCATTCTGAGGCTGAAAGCCTCTTCGCAAAATAGTTGTGTAGGGGGGGTGTGGCGGGCGATATTCAAAGGAGTTGCAGCTATTGAGCATGTCATGTACTGTACTGTACAGTACATGTGCAGTATCGTGCTGCAGCCCATTGGCTCTTGCTCTGCACCAATGGGCGTGCAGCCCTACCGGCTGATCAGTCGGCTGGCGGGTGGGATGCTGCCGGCTGCCGGGGAGCGGGGTGGTGGGGCTTCGTGGGGTGGGGACACTAGCCACCAGGGAGATGTTTTGAGGGGGTTCATTTACATTCTGCCTGTGATCGGGCATTATGGTCCACTGGACCACCAGGGAGATGTTCGGGTGGGGGCACTTTACTTACTGCCTGCGATCGGGCACTAGGGACATGTTGGGGGGTTCATTAACATTCTGCCCGCGATCGGGCATTATGGTCCACTGGACCACCAGGGATGTGAACAGGAGGGGGCCACATTGATGCCCGCAATCGGGCTGGTGGGGGGGAGTACACTATGCCCACGATCGAGCTGGGGGGGCACAGGGACTGAGTTGGGGGCCAGCCACAGGTGGCAGCTGCTGTGTTGCGCCCTGCAATACAGCAGCTCACCTGTGGGTGGCCCTCGACTTACCCTTTTTTTTTTTTGGCTCAAGGTCCTGCAGGCTCAGGTTGGGGGTTGCGCCTGCACAACTCTGCACAGCCCGGCTGAATATCGGGCTGTGCAGTTTATGCATGGTTCCTCCCCTCCTGTTGAGCATGCATTCATTTGCATTGCTGCTGTTGCTCAGCCTGTTTTCAGTGGGCGCAACTGCCTCCTGCTGAATATCGCAGAATGGCGCAATGTAGGACTTGAGCATGCGCAACCCTGTTGCGCATGGCGCAACCCTTTTGAATATCTGGCCCTGTATCTTTAACTGAACTAGGAAATCCCCTGACACAGTTCCCTCCCCATTGGTTTTGAAACATGTCCAGACATGCAAGGGCTCAGCCAGGTGACCCTGCCAAAAATATATAAAACCTTTGCATAGAGTTTAGTTCAGTTCAGCCCAGTGGGGCTCATCCATGAGAGAGAGAGGCGAGACAAGCTGTTGAATGCAGGTGAGAAGGATCTTAGAAGCTGTAAGATCCAGGGCTGTATTATGGGAGAAACCACTGATAAGTAGTGAGTAGTTTTTTTTTTTTTTTCATTATTTTTCTAACTCTTTAAAAATAAATATCACACCGAGGGTTGGGGGTGGGTGTATGTGTGCGTGTGCGTATTTGTGTGTTTTCTTTTACCTGTAAATTTGCCTCGTCTGAAGTTTATTCCCTCACGCTGTGATAAACTTGGTATCAGAAGTGGGATATTACTGGTTGTCCAGAGAAACAAGGGGGAGACCAGTACCCAGATACATCCCTGGTATCCAGACATAGGGGACAAGGAGCAGGATGGCGTACCTCCAGGATTTCGTTGATGCCAAGGATCTGTTGAAGGAGGGGCTTCCCGGTGTGTATACCAGAGCCCAGGTGAGAAGAAACGGATTGGAGTTCAGTGGAACGTGGAGGCAAAGCAGCGCCGGAGAGAGGGAGAGCATCGCTGCCAGGGGCTGATGAAGGGTTCCCCACTGGAGGATTTTGTGGTGGAGGCAGAGGACCAGGATCCATGGGTTCTAGAGGAGGAGGACCCCAATGGAACCTTTGCTGCCTGTCACTTCTGAAATCCCGTTGCCCATTTCTCTCTCCTACGCTCGTCTCCGGGCTTCCTTACTCCTGGGTTGTACCTCCTGATGCTGATCCACAGGCAGGAAACGGACCTCTGCAGCAGGGGACATCCAGCCCTCCACTTCCTGTTCTCCTCAGTTTACTTCCTGCCTTCAGTCTGGCAGGTAGTCGGAAAACAGAGCTCTGCCATGAGGTACAGCTGAAGACAGCAGACTGTAAGTTAAGCAGTTTTGTTTCAATGAGGATCAGAAATCACTGCTGTATGTTGGAATTAGGGTTGCCACTTTTGGATGAGGCAAAAACGGATCCTAAGCTCCGCCCCTGGCCCACCCTTTTCATGACTCATCACTGCATTGTTCCTCCTAAAAGGACATTTGTTATATCAATAAAAGACAACACTTAAAGCAGCAGTTAAATAAAATGTTAAGCTACTGTACTGTGCCCATAAAGTTACTTTTATTAGGTTCTTCCCAAGTATTTATTTAATGATGTATTTATTTATTGACATTGGTTAACCAGATAAACATACAGAGATAAAAAAAATCTCATTTACAGATATGATCTGGGGAGAGAGAAATACTGTAAATAGTATACAACAGTATACATTACTTTATATCTTTTTCTGACTCCATTTCTTGTCCTTGTTCACAGTACTATTTTTCAAAGCCAAAGAAGTGACCATACTTATTTCTTGAGGAAAAAAATAATTTAAAACATTTAAAAATGCAAAATTCTGTTAGAGATGAAAATGTTTACCAGCAAATGAAGATGGAGAACAACTGGCTCTGTTACTGTTACAAAAAGTGCAGTTAGCTGTGCTGCTATGCCACTTTAAGATGCAGTGGAAAGATTAGATTAAGTAAGTGCTAATGTTGTTAATGGCCATACTTACACCTCCCAGGATGACTGCATTCACAAACAAAAGGCTACATTGACAACGGAACTTGTTTGTAACCTGGACATGTAGCTGAAACAATGAATGATATGACAAAATTTGTTTCAAAAAGTATGTGAGCACTCAAAATGGCTCAAAAACCTGACTAGCACAGAGCAAAACCGGATTACCTGATAGGGGCCCTGAAAACCTGATCACCAGGTAAAAAAACCTGACAGGTGGCAACCCTAGTTGGAATCCCAGGGTGGGTGCCAGTCTCAGCCTTGCAAACTGCACAGTCTGGTCCCATTTTCACTGGGTTGTTTTTTTTTCCGCTGCACATCCTGCACTACGCCTGAAATGCTACTTCGTGCAATGGAAAGTGTTTCTCAGGGAATCAAAACGGGTACCGGAGTGATTTGATTTTCAGGGAATCGGAACGGGCCCAGAGTGCTCAGTAACCCACAACATCTATTTTTAGGGGTTCAAAACAGGATGGGCCCCATCTCTTTGTGAGGCTGTTTTCCTGTGCTTTCTAGGGTGTTAAGCGGTATGAGGAGTTGGGGAGAATACATCTCCCCTCAGCACTTGGGCAGAAACTGCATCGTGTGTTTTTTTCGGTCTTACTACCTACGAAGGATCGGCTAAGGGAATAAACGGCACAAAGACTTAGGAGACTACATATCCCTCAGCTGGCAGCCCAGTATCTTTCCCCATATTTTTCCTTGTTATCCCATTGACTGCATTCTAATTGAGCCACTCGTCGATAGTGGGTCGGCAGCTTGTCAGTGGCAACTTGTTGCCGAATCGCTGCTTGACAAAGCACTGCAGGGATGAGGAACTCCAACGAGCTCGCAAAGGGGCTTAAATTATCATATATGAGGCAGCCGTTGTCGGTGGGCAGTCAGATTACCTCAGCTGCTCGTCTGCGGCAGACCTGTAGCACGGCTTGGCGACTCCATTGACGAGCACTACAGCGTGGGAGGAGTGCTATTATGGAGCTTCCATTGACGGGCACTACTGGGAGAAACTACTGATGTTAAGTAGTGAATTTATTTGCAATTTTTTGTTTTTCATGTATTTTTCTTACTTTTGAAAAATATCACACCACGGTGTGTTTGAAACTTGTAAATTTGCCTCGTCTGATGTTTAGTCCCACACTCTGACAGTTTCCTCTATCCAGGTGCATTATTTTGCACTTTTTTTGCATTGAACCTCAGTTGCCACATCTCCGACCATCTTTCAAGCTTCTCCAGGTTCATCTTCATTTTCTGCACGCCTTCTGGAGTATCCACCCTGTAACATATCCTGGTGTCCTCTGCAAATAAGCAGACCTTTTATTCCACACCCTCTGTAATGTCATTGATGAAGACATTGAACAGGACTAGTCCCAGTACTGATCCCAGCAGTACCCCACTGTTCGCCCCCCTCTCCCCAGATTGTACCCCATTTACCACCACCCACAGTTTTTGCACTTAATGTCTTGTTTATTTTGCTTTTGTGTTTTGAGCTTTATACTGTATTGTGCTTCATGGCCCAGGTCAGAGGACTTTGGTCCAGTGCTTCTACCAATGAACAAATTAAAATCAATCAATCAGTAATGCACTGCCTGAGGAGGTGATCCTGCTGGATTCAGTGGGGAGTTTTTAAGAAGGGATGGGATAGGCTCATGGGCAAGGTACAAGTAGGGAGAGGATTGACCAGGGTAGTGAACTCGGGGAGGGAAAATATGGGGTGGAGGGGTGGCAGCAGCAACAGTTGTTTGTCCCGTGTTTTCGAGCAGACGAGATAGACCTTGAGGCCTAGTTCTGCTGGCATTGTCGTATGTAATAAATAATCAGAACCTGTGAAAGAAAGGCACATATTTTCTGAAATAATAATAAAGGTTTCTAGAGACATGGATATGTTGTTCATCCACACTGTCTGGCAGGTATCCTTGCCGCTTTAAATCTTGCCGGAAGGTCTTCAAGCTGGCTCATCCCACCCACCCGGGTGGTAAAACTCTCGGCTCCGCCCCATGACGCCAGATCTTCCTTACCGCTGGGAAGCTCAGGTTCCTCCTTAACACTCTGCGTATAAGACTGGTTCCTAATTCTTGGTTTTGTGAATTTAAAAGTTTTGCATTTCTAGACTTGATCTTCTATCCTCGGCTCACGATGGACAAATCGACTCGGGTTTGGAGATGCGCCGAGACGAAGATGTCTTGGACAGATCCGACTCCCGCGTATGTCTACTGTTTAGGCCTTGAGCACAACCGGCAGGCTTAGACCTGTGCTCTTCCTTCTCCTTCATCCTCAAGACCGTGCTGCCCGTTTACAACTGGGCGTCCCGGCGCGTTCCTACGGTGAAGTCAAAGAGCCCGGTCGGCGGTTTCCACAGCTGCGGCTCAGCGGATCAGCTAGAGCAGATGATCGCCCTCGAAGGGAAGCGCGCAGGCCGCATCTTCCTCTCGCTTTGACATTTATCCGCTCTCCTGGGTCCTCTTATACAGCTTCCTTTAAGGAGCTTTGTCTGTCCCTCTCCACTAAAGGAGAGGGACCAACGTCTGCTGGACCTTCTTCTGGTCCAAAAAGAAGACAAGGGTAAGTCCCTCCGTCGGCGCTCTTGGGAGCCGGAAAGGTCCCTCTCCCCGAGTTGTTGGCCATCGACTTCGGTCGATCGTTTGGCTACGGCCACTGGTCTCATGGTGTCCCCGTAAGGTCAGTTGACTGAGACTCCCGTCGACGCAGTCGAGATTTTTCTTGACCCGTTGGATGGGCTGTCGCCAGGCGAAGCCGAGAATCCTCTCTCTCCCCGGTTCCCCCAGTGGGAGTTGAGGATCCCGTGGGCTTGCCAGTGCCTCCGGTTCCGGAGCCCTCGGGTGAACCCTCCGAGCCGAGGGGAGAGCCGGTTCCACCCGCACCGTCCTCGGAAAAGCCGAGTTCTCGGTCTCCTGACTTCGCCCGCGGTCCACCCGATCCCGCCGTCATGGGCGATCTCGCTGGCGGTGGCGAGCGCCGCCCGCTCGTCCTCCTCTCCGGACGAGGAGGCTCCGGCGTAAGTTCACGTCGGCGATACGAGACCTCATGTGGCAGCAACTCCTTCTGCCGGGGAACAAGCCGGCGCGTCGTCCCCGGCCATTAAGTGGCTGTCACGGGCGGCGAAACAACCCTCGACTTACCCGAGGAGCCTGTTCCCAGGCCGGTTGTTCAGCCCAAACCAGCTGCTCCACCGATTCCGGTGGAACCTCCGCCTCCACAGCCGTTATTTGGGACTTCGACCAAGAATTCTCGGTCGGCTCAGGGCCTGCCCCATAGGCTGTCTGTTACCCTCACTCCCGTCGACCTCGGCAGGTGGAGGGTGACTCAGAGCCGAGGCAGCTCTTTCGGACTCTTCCGAGTCCGACAGCGATTCCTCTCTTCTCCAGGCGAGTAGACTTGGAGTCCTCTGGAGGTCAGTCGATGGGCGATAGCCCGCCGTCCTATCTGGGATTGCTTGGCTCATCTCGGAGTCCACGGGATGAAGCTTCGAACCTGTGTCTAGCGGGCCAGGTATCCCTCACGGAGATACTGGACGGGGATTCCCCTACGGAGGCCTTTCCGGTGGCGAGGCCATAGTGGGCCCGGCCTTGGATCTCTGGCAGCGCCCTGCTTCCTGTCCTACGCCCTCGGCCAGGAAGTATGCGGTCCTTACCGGTTCTTTGTCCGGTTTTGGAACACCCTCAGCCGAGGGCTAGTTACCGACAGCGTTTTCGGCGGCGCCGAAGCGCTAGGGGACGTGGACAAGCCTCCCGACAAGAGTCCAAAAGTGGACTATGCAGCGCAAAAGTCTACGCTCGTCCTCCTCGGTCGTCAGGCCAGTTCGGCCGTACTCATAGCACATTTCTCTCCTGCCCTGTTGGGCTTCCTGGACGAGGTAGTTCCTCATCTTCCGGTGGACCTGCAGACCACGGTTAGGCAGGTGCGGGACCAGGGCAGGGCAGTGGCCAAACAGCAGCTTCAGACTGCTCTGGACATTGGAGACTCATGTGCCAGGTCAGTAGCGGCCGCAGTGGCTATGCGCCGTCGGGCATGGCTGAGGATATCCACCTTCACTTCGGATACCCAGCACAAGTTGGCGGATGTCCCCTTCCTGGGGACCGACCTCTTTGGCCCTGGGGTGGAAGGTCACCTGCTGAGGATCGAGAAGTCCAATGCTACCTTGGACTCTGTCTCATCCGCACAGAAGGACAAAGGCCGCAGACCACAGCCTAAACCCTTTCGTCCCTCTGCGCCCGTGGCACGTCCGGCCCAGCAGCGTCAGGGCCAGCAGGCTCGAGCTTGGCATCCCAAACCCAAGCCCTCGGCTTCCTCCTCCAGGAAGCAGGGAGGTAAAGGCCCAGGAGGTCCCTCGGCCGGTCCTTCCTCCAAGCCTGCCCAGTGACTGGTTGAGGGGTGTCGCCCCCAACCCCGTCGCCTCACCCCAGGTGCCCCCCTGGGGCGGCTTCACCACTTTCTTTCCACCTGGTCCGTTGTCACCACAGACCGGTGGGTGTTTGAGGTGGTGGGAAAGGGCCTGCCTCTGGAGTGCGAGGAGGCCCCACCCTTCAGAGCCGTCGCACCTCGGGGGGCCTCGGGGTCCGAAGCCTGCTGTCGGCTCACCGGCCGACATCGCTCTCCTCCTCGAGAAGGAGGTGATCAGAGAGTGCGGACCCTCCTCAGACCAGGAGTTCGTGTCCAGGTACTTTCTGGTTCGAAGCGGACAGGGCTGGCGCCCCCTACACGACCTAAACAAGTTCCTAAGGTCTCGAACCTTCAGGATGGTCACTCTGGCTCAGATAATACCATCCTTGGAACACGGCGTGGTTCTGCTCTCTGGACCTGCAGGATGCATTCTTTCACGTCCCTATCCGTCCGTCACATCAGAGGTTCCTTCGCTTTCGAGCGGAGGGATCCCTTTTCGAGTCCCAAGCCATGCCCTTCGGCTTATCTCCAGCTCCCAGGGTCTTCACCAAATGCATGGCAGTGGTGACAGCATTCCTGCAGCGCTGAGGGGTCCGGGTTTACCCTTACCTGGGCCGATTGGCTGATAGCAGCCCCCTCCAGACAGGAGGTGGAGCGGTCCAGAGATCTGGCCCTCCAGGTTTGCTCTCAGGTCGGCCTCCTCATCAACAAGGCCAAGTCGGAACTCGAGCCAAAGCAGGTGATTCTTTTCACCGGGGCAGAGCTCGACTCTCTTCGAGCCAGAGCACGGCTCCCGGCGGACAGGGCCGAGGTTCTTTCCTCCTTTGCCCAATCATTTCTGGTTGGGCAATCACGCCCTGCCCGGGACTTCCTGCGCCTCCTGGGTCTCATGGCGGCCTGTACCAGCGTGGTCCGTTGGGCCCGCTGGAACATGCGCCCCCTTCAGTGGGGGCTGGCCAGCCAGTGGTCCCAATGCTGCAATCCATTGGACCAGTTAGTGACGGTGACCCAGGGGATGTGGAACGCTCTCCAGTGGTGGACCGTTCCAGTTCATCTGCAGGAGGGCATCCCGTTTGTCCGCCCCGAGCCGATGGTCTCTCTGTCGACCGATGCCTCTCTGATGGGTTGGGGTGCCTATCTGGGGGAACACCGAGCGCACGGCCTCTGGTCCCCTCGGGAGTCCCGATGCCACATCAACCTGCTGGAGCTCCGAGCGGTCCGCCTAGGTCTCACCGCCTTTGCTCCGTTTCTTTGGGGTCAAGTGGTCCGGGTCCAGACAGACAATACCACAACCATGTACTGTCTAAACCGCCAGGGCGGGCGCTCCATGCTTCTATGCAAGGAGGCTCTCATCTGGTCACTGCGTCTGCAGCCTGGGCGGATCTCCTAGCCATTCATGGCAGGAGCCTCCAACACCCTGGCCGATGCCCTAAGCCAGATAAGGGCTGCGTCCCAGTGGTCTCTCCTGCCGGAGGTAGTACAAGATCTATTCTCCCATTGGGGCACACCTCAGGTGGACCTGTTTGCCTCCAGGAGAATGCAAAGCTGAGGCTGTTCCATGCCCGCCCCCTCAGCGGGGCTCGCTACAGGGGATGCCTTCACCGAGCCGTGGACCCGGGCCTCTTCGCCTTCCCCGTTCCCCTTGATGCACAAGGTGCTTCTCTAAGCAAGGAGGGACAAGGCGCAGGTGATTCTGATAGCCCCAGACTGGCCCCGCCAGTACTGGTACCCAGATCTCCTCAGCCTCAGCTCCAGGCTCCGAGGCAGCTTCCAGCTCGCCGGACCTGCTCTCAGTCAGTCAGGGGAAGGTGTTCCATCCGGACCTTCAATCCCTGCACCTGACGGCCTGGTTCCTGAGCGGCTAGAGTTCCAGGCCTTGGGTCTTTCCGACGAGGTCCTTAACGTAGTTGAGGCATCCCGTAAGGAGTCGACCAGAAAATGCTACGCCTTCAAATGAAAGAGATTTTCCATTTGGTGCCAGGGCAAGGGCCTTGACCCTTCCTCCTGTTCCTTGGCGAGCATATTGGACTACCTTTGGTCCCTTTCTCAGCAAGGGCTTAGGTCGACGACCCTTAAGGTGCACCTGGCAGCCATCTCTGCTTACCGGGCGCGGGCCGGGAAGCAGTCGGTGGCGCAGGAGAAGGTGGTCTGGTGCTTTTTCAAAGGCCGTGATCACATTTCCCTTCCGGTGCAGGGATCTACTGCTGGTACTGGCAAAGCTCATGGGCAAGCCATTCGAACCAATGCACAGGTGTGAACTCTCTCACCTGTCGTGGAAGACCACCTTCTTGGTGGCTATCACGTCAGCCAGAAGGATGGGAGAGCTCCAGGCACTCTGCATCGAGTCTCCTTACCTGGTCTTCCACAGGGACAAGGTTGTCCTGCGCCCCAACCCGAAATTCCTTCGAAGGTGGTGTCGAGTTTCACCTTAACCAGGTGTTGACTCTGCCAGTGTTCTACCCCAATCACACCTCGGAGGTCGAATATAGGCTCCATACTCTGGACCCTAGAGGCGCTCGCTTACTATAAGGAGGCGTGGCTGAAATTCGGGGAGAGGTTCACCAGCTGTTTGTCGCCTACGCTGAAGCCGCACCTGGCAGACCTGCAGCCAAGCGTGACGATAGGCAGGTGGGTCACCTCCCGCATAGATCTCTGCTATAAGTTGGCGGTCATGGAGCCTCCCAGAGGGATAAGAGCTCATTCTACCTGCCATACTGCTGCATCGGTAGCTGCTTCCAGGGACGCCCCTATCCAGGAAATCTGCAGGGCTGCTACCTGAAGTCGCACACACCTTCATCGCCCATTACCACATCGACCTTGAGTCACGCCCGGATGCTGGTTTTGGGGCCTCGCCTCCAGTCTCTATTCCCTAAGTAGGGGTGTCGCCTTGCCTCCCTCCTCCCAGAGAACTGCTAGGAGTCTGCCAGACATTGTGGATGAACAACATATCCATGTCCTAAATACAGGTTACTCACCTGTTGTGGTATATTGTTCATCCACACGACTCCACCCGACCTCCCGGCCGACGCACAACCTGAGCTTCCAGTGGGCCAGATCTGGCGCCATGGGGCGGAGCCGAGTTTTACCACCCGGTGGGTGGGTGGGAGGAGCCAGCTTGAAGACCTTCCGGCAAGATTTAAAGCGGCAAGGATACCTGCCAGACAGTGTGGATGAACAACATATACCATTCCTAGAACTCCTGTTACAGGTGAGTAACCTGTATTTCAGGGAGAGTGAGTCCCTCACTTGCAGTTTTCTGACAAGATGATTTGAGAGCTGGCTAACTCTTGTGAACTTGTCCCTATTTTTTGTGTAACTTTGTCAGGATTGCAATCCCAGAAGTGGGAGTTGGGAAGTCAATGCACATTATTTGTAGCCCCCTTTGACTTTGCAAATGTATTGTATCCATCTTTTGGATGAGAGGTTGAACTGGGTCCTCTGTGCCTGTTGTTGTAGTTCAGGTGGACGTTAAAGATCATGACATTTCTCAAAAAGAAAAGTAGGGGAATTTTCCCGTCTCCTATCCAAATTTCCAGGCCCATTCACTAAAAATACCAACAATAAACAGCTTAATCTGGTTCAATTTCAGTTGGTTTCCATCTGTATCTCCCCCGGCCAAGGCTGAAAAAGGCAGAATTGCCTAGCCCTTTTTTCCAGTCAATAAAAACGAAATTAAATCATTTCATGTGTGCATTACTACCTTTTATAAGTTTGATAAGCAATTCTGAGGCATGCATTCCTAATTATACAATGGCAAGAAAGAATCCTGGACTCTGATCAGTGTATGCCTGAGACAGTGATGTTATTACACAATAACATCACTGTATTGATCTCCTTTAGTATTTGCTTTTCTCTTAAACAGATAAATTGTCTTACTAAAAACCTACTAAAAACATCATATGTTTTTGTTTTATATTTTGCATAACATTGAGCCATTGTATAATTGCAATAAGGTTGTCCATGGTGTGTGTTTGTGTAATGTCACTCCTGGGGTGGTGGAAGCACCTGGTTTCACCTTAAATTCTTCAGCCCACCCAGGAGTGACGTTCGATACAATGACACACACTATCGTCTTAGTTGCAAACAACTCACACCATGGAGTTGGAGTTGCTCATCACACCTGTAAAATGGGTTTGTCCTAAAATTATAAAACAATACAAAACTAACATGCTAACATACCAACATACTAAAAGCCATCAGAATAGGACAAATGGTCTGTCTTGTCTGCTCGAAAGCCAGCAACCTAATGGCTGCTCACCTTACCACCCTCCTAGCCCCCAATAGGATCTTCTTTAGTTTGTTTCCCCTTGTACCTGTCTCACCCCTTCTTGAATCCCTCCACTGTGTCCTCCTCCCCCAGCCCCCCAGGCAATGCATTGCACGGCTCCACCACCCTCTTGGTGAAAAAAAGCTTCCTACGCCAACTGTAAAATTTGAAAATATATGTTGAGGTTTTTTAAAGTCTGTGTGTGTTTCTTTTTTTTTTTGTTTTGTTTTGTTATACAGTAAGGATCCCCTGTGTCTATACCACTAGAGTGCACTCTAGCTCTTATCTGTAGCGGTTTGGCTTCTGATTTTGTTATAACCTCCCTCCTCACAGTACGGGTGAGCTTTTATTTCATTTAAAGAGCACCTTTCATGATGATGATTCAAAAAGTTACAGCTTGTAGCAGGTGAACTTTTGCAGCCACTAGCCAGTAGGGCTGGTGACTGGGGAAATCCAGTAGCCCAGCTGGTGTACTTATTAAAATGTTACTTTCTCTAGGACGAGCCCACAGGGCTAGTTAACAGGGATGGCGTTAAGGTTTTGGCGCGGTGTGCTTCTTTGAAATTTAGGAGCACACACTAGCAAAATCAAGACCTAAAATATGTGCTTCTGCCAGTCGGATCCGTGCTCCTACATGCTGAATACTAATTTTATAAGGTAAGTGAATAAAATGAGTTTTACAATGTTTTAAGTGTGCCAAAATTATCCATAAAATGTTTTATGTAACTGTTGTGGTCGCAGATTCTCTTTACTGTCTATACTTTACCTTAATTTCTATGTACTCAATAACCACACCCAATGGTTATTCAATAAAGCTCAGTTTATTGTCTTGCACATATATGTGGAGCCTCAGCTAAAGGAGAGAGCTCCTCGATTATTGTTCACAGAAGCTTATCTACCTTTTCAGTTTTACAGTCTAACAGTGATCTCATGCTTACAACAGCTTCCCTTATCTCTAGCAAAAACCACAGATTTAGCACTTTCATTATAAGGAGTTGTTTTCCATACTTACTATGTGTCTCCCTTTATCTTAGTTACAACCAGCTGTATTTAGCTTCATTTAATTTTCAAGGTTCCTTATCTCTGTCAAACAACCTCCTTTGTTTTAGTCAGCACAGAACTGTACATTCATTATGGCTGTTTTACAAAGCAGATAGTTTTAAAGCATATGAAAGGCAACATGGCTATAACAAAGCAGATAGTTTTAGAGCATATGAGAAGCAACATATTTATATGGCTATAATCGCATATAACAGTTATAAGCTCTGGTACAATAAGCTTTAGGACATAAAGTTATTATACTTTAGGATATATAAAAATTCCACCACACTCCCCCCTTTTGATACTTTGTATCAACTAACCACCCCCCTTTTTATTTATATGTTTTAAAACTGGTTGCCAGCATACAGATAGTTAAGGCATTTATAAAAAAAACATTTTGTTTTGGAGTTGATGCAGAGGGAGTTACAGATGGAACACAGTGGTGAGTTTGTAAAACATAATACAGAATTGAGGGATGTCAACACCACAATTGAAATATGTGAAAAAAAATGCTAACATGTGACACCACATATAACATAATATAACATAATTTTGTTGATGAAAAAGAGTTCATGGAATTCACTTTGAGAGTGAATAAGGTAGATGCTACCTTGTGTTGAGGTGTGGCACACCCTTGGAGCTTGATTGAAGAATCTGTTGATAATGTCTCTTGACAGATAAGTCCTTATAAAACATAATAGTCCATGAAATTAACAGTTTATAAGTTCATATAAGTATCCACAGGTTGATGTAGTTACAGTACAGATGAAATGTCATTTGCAGAATGGTGGTAGCCCCACAAGGCACATGGGGCAATGCAGACAGTAATTTAAAAACAAAACACCAGCATAGTAGAAAAGTCAGTGTTTATTTTGCTGGCTAGCTGCTGGATGGCTGATTAGTAGACACACTGGCCAGGGGTGCATTGAGTCCTTTTAATGGAATAGCCACACACACACACTGGCATGGCATTTGTTTTGTCGTAGTTGATTACACCCTGGCATAAAGATTAACAGTCCATAAAAAGGTAACAATTGACAATAAACCATTAAGAACACAGTCCATAACAGAGCAATAGGATTGTAGAAAGTACCAGCCATGTTTGGAACAAACGGCAGTGAAGAAAATGGATGTATTGCTTGAAGGTCAATTGAAGCAGAATCTTCTCGCTGGAGTTGGGGAGTGCCCTTTCCCCAGACTTAACTTCATAGTAAGCAGAAACAATAAGCTTGATTGCAGAGTCTGAACTGACTGGACCTTCTTCAGTTGATTTAAAGTTCTACAAATAGGTGTAATTTTGCTGAAAACATTACACTTGCAGAGGTAATAATAACTGGATTCATGCAATAGTCCTTATAAGGAACCAGTCAGGCACAAAGATGGTGATAACATCAAAACTGTGGCAGTTGTTTTTCTTTTTTAAGGAAAAAGATGAAGGTCTTGGCAACTTAGATGAAAGTATTACTGCTGTTGAACGTGGAGATCTTATGTGTGCCACACAGTGGAAACCTGCAAACTTGCAAAGTGTGTTAGACACTGAGTTAAAAACACATAAATAACAATTTTTAAACCATTTACTTTTTGCTTTGTAAAGAGTGGTGTGACAGCCTAAATTCTGGCAATTAGAAAGAAAAAATAAAAATGGGACATTAACGCACACCTGGGGTGCAGGCGAGGTTCAATTATACCATTTGACCATCTGTAAATCATGACAGTGTTATGGTTACCTCCTGCTTTTAAATTACAGAAGCAGTTATGACAGTGATGAACATTATTTCCCTGTCTGTTGCAAGCAGGCCTGACTGAGACCGGAGTTATAAAATCTTGTAATGTTACAATTACACACTTCAAACATATTGTTCATAACAATATGCCTTTTACACAATGCAATTAGTGGGACAAATACATATGTTGTTGGTCTATGCCAATTTAACAGTGCCTATTGCACCTGTGACAAGTGAAAAGGTCTACTTTCTTTACCCTGTATAGTGAAATACTCCAAAGTACTGAGTGGGGTAAGGCTTGAAGCATAGGTTTGGAGTACAATCTAAATTTTGCATATTATAATTGTTAAAATTTAAAATGACAAAAACCTGTATAGAGTACACTCATTCTTTAGGGGTACCTGTGAGTAATAAGACAAACGGAGCATTAATTTTACTTTTGGTTTTGCTTTGGAACATATTGTAGGGGTGGGTCAGCAATGCTGGCCCCAGTATTTAGGTTTGGTTATGAGCATTAAAAACGTTATACATGTGGAACACTTTTCTGAACACACACATGATACAGTGTAGCAAGATGTATATTAAACATAACATAAACATGAAACATAAGCTTGTTTGTAATAGAACAATTTCAGTATTGAACATAATGCATAAAATACATTTTAAACAACACATATAGACTGTAAACTTAGCTTAGAATCCAGAAATGTTAGAGTACTGTGAATTTACTGGTTGAAAAATGTTGCATTCATTGCTGTAAGGCAATGACAAAAGTTGTTTTGCATTTGTTTTAACAGGATAAGAAAACTGAAAAGACAATCAAAAGAATGAATATGTGTGGACATACATACACAACTTCACCCTCCAGCGTAACTGATTACTTGCTGCGGGCAGAAACCCTTGTACCAATAATAGGTGTGAGATTTAACTGTTTGTACTAGAGAAAACAGAAGGGCTTGGGCTGGGTTATGCTGTTAAAATACCTTGGGTCTTTTTTAAAACCTGTAAATAAGAAACAATTATTGGCAAATACACTTTTTATACCCTTTGAGAACAGTGATGTACCTTGCAACCTTTGTGGGTATTACACTGGAAGGGAGGAAGGTAGCTTACCCCTTTCTCCAAGCTCCTACTGGTGGAAGACACAGCTCGAGGTGGAAGAGACAGCTCGAATACTGTAGCAATAAAAAGGTTAGCTGTGGATGGTGACATGATCCCCACCTACTACACTTTAAATTATAACAAGATAATATTACAATGAGTTTAGTAAGTTTCATACCTTACTATAAAGATGGGAACTTCTTTTCTCTAGAAGAAGAGAAGAAACACAGACAAACAACACAATACTAAACCTACACAAGTTTAAAAATAAAACAAGATTATTTCTATAGGATAAAGAAGCCAAAGCGTCCCTAGGTTCCCTTATCCTAAGCATGACAAAATGTCAGCTGAGTTTATAAAAATCCGGATTGATGGTAATACCATACATCGTATTTCTTAGAATGCATTTTAAAAAGACAAAAAAATGATTACACCATGGTCACACTTAAAACAAAAGCCATTGCTTTTAACTGTAGATGGTAAACTCTCAAAACAGCTGTAAGTCAGAAGAAATGAGAAGGAAAAAAATGTGTTTCTCTTTACTTAGAATACTAGTTTTGCAATAAAAGACAAATTACATGGTTCACTCTTGGTGTGCTTCCATGAAAACATACATTTGTGTGAAAAGTTGTGCTTTAGGTATGGAATACACATCAAGTTTGAACTGGTAGTAACATAAAATGTTGAAACACAAGAAGGTCAAATAATGTGCAAAAGGTCACAGTGTGCATGCAAGGGTCGTTTAAACCCAGTTATTTTTGTAGTGTCCTTGAACACTACTAATATTAAAATATCTTTAAATAATAATAGAGCACACAATAAAACTGCTGGCCAAGAAAGTACACACATATACACATACACAAAAAGAAATACTTAACACAAAATAAGACTGACATTATTTGACACTAATTTGCTGAGGTAATGCCCATAGTTTTATTAGAAAACTGAACGTGTTTTAGATATATGTGCTGCCTCCTGCCTGTCTTGTAACACTGACAATTTTTAAACCAACACATTTATACATATTGCCATGCCAAATCTTTCCAGAACAAAACACTTTTAAACACATTTTAATTTCTTTAAAATGCAGTACAACACACCATTTGTAAGTGAACACATCTAGTATAGAAGTATGATAAAGTCATTTATAGCTGTTAACACATTACATTTTCACCTAGCAGTGGCTTGGCACTTGCTTACAAACTACAACTTTTTCTGCACATTGCAATCTATGATCATATCTCTTCACCTTCAACACTACCTGCTTCAACCAGCAACTACATACAAAAGTTCTTCAATGACCCTATCTAGGTAGCACAAATGTTTCATTAAAATGAAACCAATTAAACAGTCAGCTATGAGGTAAAGAAGCTTTTTTTTTTCTACTGTAACATGTTGTGCACCTAAGGCAGTCAATCCTATCTACAACCTTGACAACAGAACATAATTACAGAACACAGATATAAGCTAGAAAATATGCACAAGAAAGACAGAGCATTACCTTGTTTAGTATACGTATTACAGAAATGAAACAGACAGACATAAAACAACTTTGAATAAAAAAAAATTCAGACTTACCGGGTGCCAAGGTATTTTTTTCTTTTTTCCGATACACAAGTCTGAGTAAGAAAACTGACTGCAGGACCTTCATGATAATTTCCAAACACTGCAGCTATTAACCCTTTTAAAGGTTTTAACCCTTTCAAAGGTTTTCTTTTTAGCCATTTAGTAACCTGCCAAACCAAGTCTTTCTCAGAGCTCTGGTTTGCAGTTTAAAACAAACAAAAAAAAAATCTTTAACAGTACTAGGTTGAGATTCATCTGGTAGAGGTCCCCGATTTCCCATTGTAGTCCCTAAAAGGTGCCTAACTGGTTTTGGAGTGCCCACCCAGCACCCCTACTTGTCACGGACGTCCCCTGACGCAGAGTGCCCACCCAGCACTCTTATTTTTCACGGGCGTCCCCTGACGCAGAGTGCCCACCCAGCACTCTTGGTGCCACCCCAGCACCTAAGACAGTAAATGATGGCTGTCACCGCTCCGTAGGCGTCACACATATGGTGGGACTAGAACCTCCGGGGCCACCCTCCCCTGAGGCCGGGACCTGGCAGTCCGATCACAGCGCGACACGGAGAAGCGAAGCCATCCTGCCAACTACGCCAAAACTGTGGTCGCAGATTCTCTTTACTGTCTATACTTTACCTTAATTTCTGTGTACTCAATAACCACACCCAATGGTTATTACAATAAAGCTCAGTTTATTGTCTTGCACATATATGTGGGAGCCTCAGCTAAAGGAGAGAGCTCCTCGATTATTGTTCACAGAAGCTTATATACCTTTTTCAGTTTTACAGTCTAACAGTGATCTCATGCTTACAACAGCTTCTCCTTATCTCTAGCAAAAACCACAGATTTAGCACTTTCCGTATAAGGAGTTGTTTTTCCATACTTACTATGTGTCTCCCCTTTATCTTAGTTACAACCAGCTGTATTTAGCTTCATTTAATTTTCAAGGTTTCCTTATTTCTGTCAAACAACCTCCTTTGTTTTAGTCAGCACAGAACTGTACATTCATTATGGCTGTTTTACAAAGCAGATAGTTTTAAAGCATATGAAAGGCAACATGGCTATAACAAAGCAGATAGTTTTAGAGCATATGAGAAGCAACATATTTGTATGGCTATAATCACATATAACAGTTATAAGCTCTGGTACAATAAGCTTTAGGACATAAAGTTGTTATACTTTAGGATATATAAAAATTCCACCACACTGTTTACAGGCAAATATGATTACTGCCAGCCGTGACCGGCTGAGTTGAATGACTCGCAATATAACAGCAGCTGGTTGGCAAATTGCCTGTGGGATCTGCTCCACCAGCGACGGCTCCTGTTTTCTTTCTAGGGTGCAGTGCACATTCTAGAGAGGTCTAGGACTACTGGGTGGGATGGGAGCAGCAGCACCTGGATTGGCTCTGGCTATTGTCTGTCTCATCGGAAATTGTCATCTAACACTTTTACTCCAGCATCAGCTGAGCTCAGTGAAGTACTATATTCCAAACCACTCCAGGTCGGCTGCAGCACCCAAATGATCATCACAGCCTTACTTTTTTGTTATTATTCTTTCCCTAATTGCTCAGAGTAAATGTTCCCTTCAACACTTGGGTGTCTTGGTTGTACTTCATGAAACAGATCACACACACACACACTCACTCACTCTACAACCCAGCCATCATTCACTCAAAGACAGCAATCCTACTAGCAACATGGCAGCTAGGTTTAAATTAATTACCACCATTAGTGACTGCAGGCACACTACTGCATGTACCGTGGGCAGCTTAACAAGGAGATGGACTCCAGGAGAGCAGCCTTCTACAACATGAACGTGATGTGTGTAGTACCCAGGTCGCAGCTGAGTCCGCTCGAATGGTGCTCACCCATTCATCACAGATCACAAACCAACGTGTTCGGATTGATTGTCGACCATCCTGAACATGTGCACTGCAGTCCCTGAACAGTCAGCAACATTCTCCTTCAAATCTCAACCCTGCTACTCAGTAGTACTACACGGCAGTCTCCAGAGATAAGCATTCTGAATTTCTTCAGTAAACTTGTTGCATAAGGCCAAGTCGTCTCAAAGCCAGGCAGGCATAGCAGAATATATATTGACACTGCCCTTGCTGTTCTGACCACAAAATACTGTCCATAACTACAAGAGCAGCAGCCTGAAACTCCTGCCCCCCCCCCCACTCAAATTAAAGTCCAAACTCCAAACCCCAAACCCAACTGCATGCCTTTAATGAATTGGTCACTGTCGCGTTCACTGCACGCTGCATGACCTTGGCGTGCTCGGGTGGACAACGGAGCCTTCTCAACCAAGCATCATTCTGACCTATTTCCACCCTGCCCTGACGCCACCCCCCAACCACAACACTGAACAGCAGTAGGCAGCATGCCTAATTTAACCAAAAAAAAAAAAAATGCTTCAGTTGCAGCTACATAATAAAAATATTACCTGACTTAAGGCTTGGTTTCAGCACTTTTTTTTAAGTTTGAGGAATCGGCTGCAGCATCTGAAAAGCATGATAACGAAAGACAAGATGGTGTGCACAGCTACATTCCATTACCAGACCCGCGACAACCTCAGCACAAAGGTAGGGACCAACTCACTCCACAACTTGGGAGCTGGGGCAGCAAACCTACTAGTCAAGTACACACAGATGGTCTCTCTGCACAAGCACGTCTCATCAAAATAGTAAAAAGAAACCACATCAGTGAGTTGGCATGACCTCTCCTCGGTGGGCAGCAAGAGAGAGACGGGGAACCTTTGAAAACTGTAAAACCCAGAATTAAAAAAACACACACACTAAATCAGCAATGTTTCCTGCAGAGATGATCTTGTCAGATCTCTCATCTCTATCCTCCTGCTCCCACTCACCTGTACTAACTAATAGGAGGCAGGAACAGACACTGGACTGGAGACTCCATATTAAATTTGTATATTGTCAACCCCTCACAGTACAGTTCTTGAAGGTTTAATGCATTCTAAGTGATTGTCAGTCTGGCACTTTCAATTCAACTCCATACAAATTGCGACATGTAAACCTTCTCAACGGTATCCGTGGGGTGACGCATCTGAACTTTTAACACTTCACCATAACAGACTGTCCTGTTTCTTAGTGTGATCATGTGAACTACCTCCTTCAAACAGCCATCAGTGGTCTCTGTTTCTACTCCCTCTCTCACATCAGTAGATGGGTGTCCTACAGAATAACTCCAGGGAACCATAGACCAACGAGTCGCCATTCTGCACAGTTTGAAGCAGTGGGGGGGGGGGGGCTGCACTGCAAGCAATAGACCAAGTGCTGCAGACATCATGTAGGAGCAAAACAAACCTCACTTTTCAAATGTGCGTATGGTGTCTCTCTTCTACCCCTATTTGGCATCAATATCAGTTTCTACCAAAGAAAGGGGGGGGGAATGTAGAATGTCTCATTTCTGCCACTGGCTACTACTCAACTGCTGACTGCTCACACTCCTTCTCCCTCATTTTGTCTGCTCAGCAGTTGGCATCCGCCTCTCTTCTGCAACAAAAAGCTGTGCAAAGAGAAATCATTCGATGCCCCCTAGCTTGCCTGCCCCCACAGCACATAGATTGATGGACAGCATAACTAGTAGTTTTCTGATAAACTCCCGCTTTAAGGGTGTGTGTGTATTCATACATACACTTATTTTTTATTTACGTCCCCAAAAAGTCTGCGCGATCTCAGTGATATTAATAGCCCTTCCCTCATCCGTGCTGTTACTGTAGGCAAGGAGCACACACAGTGCCAGAAGGAGGATTTAAAAGCGTGCTCCTCGAGTGCTGGCGTGCTCGGAGAATGGAGCATGCTCTTATCGTGACCCTGCTAGTTTAAGGAAAATCTTACTAGGCCAATGCAAAATCTGCCAGCATTTGGCCAGTGCCAGTTCAACCCCTGTTGTCGTCTTATATACAGTACTAGACCAGAAACAGTGTGTGCATTGGTTGTTTTAGCCAAGATTTACTCTGCCTTCCATATTTTGCCTTTGTTTTTGAGCCCTGCTGCACTTGCCTTTACTGTTCAGCTGCTGGATCCTGCTGACATCATTATATGGCAGAGGAGTGACTTGCACTGTGCAGTGCAGTGCAGTTGCAGCAGTTTTGCAAGAGAAAACTGCCAGTACTGGGTGTTCATACTGTCGCCCCCTCCCTAAGACACCCTGTTAGCAATGCATTATGCCAAAATCCAAATGCTTTGTCAATGTGGTGGTGGTGGTTGTTAAACTGACTTCTGCCTCTGTAACAAAGCATGGGGATTAAGAGAAGATTGAGTTGCTGTCATCACATTTCCCAGTCCTTTTGACTTTCATGCATAAATTACCCTTTCTTGCATGGATTCTAGAATTGTTTCATTACTGTCCTCCGCGGTTAGCTTTTGCATTCTGAGCTGAAAACTGCAGGGTGTGCCAGAGCTGCTTTAGCAAGCTTGGTGTTGCGTGTGGACCCAGGGTTGTACTGCTGACATCACTGTATATGGCAGAGGAGTGACGAACTGCAGTACAGTGACGTTGCAGCAGTTTTGCAAAGGAAAACTACATCACTAGGTACATACTGGGGTCTCTATGCTGCAAAGACACTCCTGTTAGCAATGCATTATGTGAAAATCCAAATGCCTTGTGAGTATGTGGTGTGTGTGTGTGTGTGTGTGTGTGTGTGTGTGTGTGTGTGTGTGTTGTTTTTGTTTGTTTTATTTCTAGTTTTTGGGAGAACTGACTTTTGCCTCTAACAAAGCATGGGGAGTGAGAGAAGATAGAGTTGCTATCAGCCAAGACAGCTGTCCGTTTATGAATCTGTGTGATTAGTGTCTATAGCTTGATCATTTGAAAGCAGTAATGCCTCCTTAACCATGCCATGCTGACGCCTTCCATGTCTTTCTGTTGTAAAGCACCTGTTGGTCATTCTGATCAAAAATACCTTTCTGCTCCTCTGTCCCGTGCCTCCTGACCTTGACATCAGCAGGGCACCACGGAACACCGAAGACTAATTTTGGTACCATGTCATACCACCTGTCCGCACGCGTGCAGAATCCGGTTTACTTTTCAAACAAGAATTTCTCTGAAATAGCCTCAGTTTTAAAACCACTTCTACAGTGCATATAGCACAGATAGCACATCTAAACACATTGGTTTATATGGTACCAAAATTAGTCTTTGGTGTTCCCAGTGCTGCTGATGGGGAGAAGCAGCAAGATTTTAACAGAGGACTGCCAGGGTGCTTACTACAGAAAGACAAGGAAGTCACCAGTATGGCATGGAGGCATAACTGCTTTCAAATGGATCAAGGTATAGATACTAATCACACTGATAAACTGACCGCTATCTCGGCTGACAGCAGTTTGATCTTGTCTCACTTCCCATGCTTTGTTACAGAGACAGTTTAAAAAAAAAAAACATACTGACAAAGCATTTAGATTTTGGCATAATGCGTTGCTAACAAGTTGTCTTGGTGAAGAGGGACCACAGTACGTACACCTAGTAATGTAGTTTTGCCCTTTTAGAACTGCTGCAACTTCACTGTACTGCAGTGTGAGTCATTTCCTCTGCCATATAGTGATATCAGCAGTACAGCCCTGGGTCCAAAGCAGCACCAGGTTTGCTATAGAAGCTCTCGTAAGTCCTGCAGTTTTTAGCAGCTCTGAATGCAAAAACTAACTGCAGAGAATCCTTTCTCGCTCATGAGCGAGTTATTCTGCAGCTCAGCAACATGTTACTGCATGGAAATGCGGGAGCAGTGGCCTGCGGTCTTTCAAGGAGGGTCATTCAAAATACATTTTTAGCACTGATAATAAATACCTGACATATTTATGTAAATCGGTTTGCATTTGTGAATGTTTTACTTATAGTACGTGCTCCAGGATGGCAGATGGCACACACTTGTGAAATGCTTAACAAAAAAACAAAACAAAAATGATTGTCCCTTTAAATCAAGTTTGCACTTTCTGTCAAACCCAAAAAAATAAGCCTGGCCAAGTCTTGTAGTGTGGTGTTTGTGATGTACCCTTTTCATCTGATTGTTGCCTGCCGCACTTCTGAAATACGTTACTGCTGACTTCTGAGGTTGAATTATGTTTGTTTTCTTCTGCAGTCTGCTTTATAGACCGGAGACCTTTGTTTTTCAAAGTGGATAATGCTTGAGAGAGAGAGGGGGAAAGAGAGAGAAACATAAGTATAATTCCTTTTGGTACCTTGCCTGTTATAAAGTGATTTTTTACTCTTTGTCCATGTCTCAATAGCGAGCTTGTTCTCAGGAAGTTAAGTTGTGAATTGCCGAGTTGTTCTGCCCGATTTCTTTACTTCAAAGCCATGGTGGGGGTCTGCCCTCAACTGTTTCCTGAGTTCCTTTTGTTTGCCTTTCTTGTAGGAATCCAGCCTGCCACAGGTCTGTCTTTAAAGGGCAGTCTCCTATTTGTTTAACCAAAGTGAATCCTGGAGAAAAGAGAAGTGTTAACATAGCCACTGTATGTGTAATAACGTCATTTCTGCAACAAATTATTTTAACTTATGGTCAGGGTGAAGGTACAAATGTGAGCACTAAACTATTTTGGAAGTGGGGAAATTATGTTTTGGACTTGACCCTCAACCCTGTAGCCACCTACTGAATGCTTCAAAGTTTAGATGGTATATGTCAAGAATGGTGTAGGGTGAATCAGTGCTTCAACCTACATTTAAAATATTTCAGCAATTTAGATAATTCTTGTCATGAACACTTTCTCACTAAATAACAAAACCTATTATCTCCTTGAACATTAGCTTTGCTCAGTGGAGTTTATCCAGGTAAAACAAATACAACTGTTAAAAATAAAGTCCTTGTCAAACATCACTAGATCTTTGGCAAGTTTAACTAAGTAAAACCTAGAAATGGAGAATGTGATAGCAGATGAGGGCTGCTGGGCCACCCAGTCCACCCATTTCTTCTTTTTTTTAACCTTCATTTTTTTGCTGCAAACCCTACTTTAATCGAAAGGTAGTTTTAACATGCAGTGATCTGTACCTGAACTAGCGGTACAGATCAACTGCAACATTACCCTGTGTGGCGTCTACAGATGATCCACTCCACAACAGAAGTGAGCATTCGCCCTGCTTGGCTGGGTTCTTTGACTCTTGTAGTGTTTCACCCAGCTGTGTACTAGCGCCATTCTGCTCATTTCTGTCCCATGAAAAGGAATTCCTGTGTGCTGTTTGCTGTTGCAGAGTGGATCGCCTGTAGATGCCATGCAGGGTAACATATGCGTTTTTTGATCCAGGGATTTATTTAACTCTAAAAATTGATTAGCGTTTTGCTCATAAAAGTGCAAAATCTTTGTGAAAATGCATAGCTCTTGCCTCACTGTGTTTAACAAACACAGCACTTCTAGAAAATCTATATAAATACTTTCTGTACAGTTAGTATAGTCCCAAGGAAAAAAAACTGCTAATCAATTATATAAAACCCTGTGATCTGTGCTGCTCACTACAATAACAAATCACTGTGTATACAAGTGCCTTTTAGGCGCAGCAGACTGAGTGGAACAAAGCGTGTCACAGAACCAGCAGTATATGCAAGCCTTGTGGCTATGGTGATTGGGGCCGAAGGTGTATTATTTCTTGGGCCTTCTAAATACACTGTATTACATGTACATAAGTGGTTTTAAGTGAAGTTTAGAACACTGGCATCAAAACTATGGTAATAGTGCAATAAAGGATGGTGGTAAAAAGCAATTTGGGAGGATTGTATGAAAACAGATTAGTCTAATCACAAATATTGGGTTGTTTAAAAAAAAAAAAAAAAAAAAAAAAATAGGGTGGTGGTAAAATCTGTAGAGCGGTAGTAAAAAAAATAAATAAATAAATAAATAAAAATAAGGTGATGGCCCACTGTTGTAAAATAATAAATGGCGAACACTGCAGTATGATTACCCCAAGGTTTTTTCCTGATTGGTCTTCATCAGTATCATCCTGCCCATTTTGTACTGGGGTTTCTATGGGCCAAGTGCACTTTTTTGCATGAAAACTCAGCTGCCATACCCTTGACTACTCTTCCAGTTTTTTCATATCTCTGCTCCTCTCCCCCCACCACAGAGTGTCCACTGTGTTGCAGATCTTGTCACCTGTAAAGAGGAGACCTTCCCTTCCAGTTCCTCTGCTGTGTCACTTATAAAGGCATTGAAAAAGACTGTTCTTGGCACTAATTGCTGAGGTACCCCGCTGGTCACCCTCCCTTCCTTAGAACGCACTCCATTTACTACCCTGTCTCCTGTCCCTTAACCAGTTTCTTACCCTGGCTTACACCTTATTACCCAGCCCAAGTTACCCAACTTGCTTATCAGTCTTGCTTTATGGAACAGTCTTGAATGCCTTGCTGAAATCCATGTTGGCCACATCCACTTCTCCTTGATCCAACACTTTTGTCACCCAGTCAAAGAAATCCATCATATTTATTTGGCATGACACCATGCTGTCTTGGGTCCTATAAGCTGTTGCTTACAAGATGTTCTGCAATCCTCTCCTTTACTAGTGTTTCCATCAACTTATCCACCACTGATGTCAAGCTGACAGGCCTATAATTGTCCGCCTCTTGCTTGCTACCACTTTTGTGAAGTGGGATTACTGTATAACCTACTATCGGAATATCACTGTGTATACCTTGCTCAATCTACCTTATGTTGTATTCTCTGTAATGTTACCCTATTGTATTCTCCGTAGTGTTACTCTGTAACCTCCCGGGTCGTGCCTAAAAATAGTCATTCCTATGGCTGGTGCACCTACTTGGTTAACAAAATATAAATAAATAAAACATCTGCCCCTTTTCCACTCCTCTGGGATCATGCCAGTCTCTAGTGATCTGTTAAATAGGTCAATCAAAAACACAGCACCCTTGGATGTACCCTGTCTGGCCCCATAGCTTTGTCCACCTTCAGGTTAGCATGTGCTTTCTGAACTCTTGTCTACTGAAACAAGCATTTGTCAATGCTGAGTGTTTGCTTGCTGGCATTGGCAGTGGTAGTGTAGAAGTTACAGAGCTGCATAATAGGAGTGGCAGCGAAGTATTGAACTGAAGCCAACCCCACCACCATCCTGCAGAGAGTGACAGGCATTGGGGTGTGCGTTTGGGTTGTCGGGCATAACAGCCACGCCATTTCACCACACCCCACCCTGCAGAGACTGACAAGTGTCACAGTGTTCCTTGGGGTCTTTGGCCCTTATGCGCACCCCATTTCATTAGGAAATATGGTGAGATGGGTGCGATATAGGAGAATGGGGTGAAGTTTGGGGTCGAAGAGTCCAAGGCATACCTCGATGCCTCTCACTGACTGCAGGGTGTGGAATGGTATGAGCATCACAGGCAAGAATCCCAAGTCACACCCCTGATGCCTGTCATTCTCTACAGGGTTGGGTGTTATGGTTGGAAACCCTAATACCTCAGGCATTCGTTGGTATTTTCACTCCAAATTTTCAACATGTTTTTTTGTGACCCCACCTCATGAACAGGGGAAATATCAGTTTGTTAGCGGAAAGCTGCTTATGCACAGTGACTACGGCATTTAGCACCACAGGTGCAAAAACATTCCGAACAGGATATAAAAAATGACAGCTGTACTATTCATGGGGAGGTGTAAAAAAAAAAAAATGGCAATGTTGCAAATCTGTAGTAAAAGATTTAAAAAAAAAAAAAAAAAAAAAATGGTGAAGTCAATGAAGGCATAGAAACTGTGCAACGACAACTGTAATATAATTAGGTTGGGGGATTTTTACAGCAGATTGTCAACTCAGGCATTTTGGTGCCTCCGATCATGAAAAGTGTCACTGTGATTTTCTTTATCTGTGCTGAACAATGATTTCCCACAGCGATACGCATCTCTGCGCTGAAAGTGTGAAAACACACTTCAGCCATGTTGTGAAAAATGACAGCTGTACTGTTCATAAGGAAGTGTGGAAAAATGCCACTGGTGAAAATCTGGACTGAAAATATGACAAAGTCATGAACTAACAAGGGTGCGTGGAAACTGCGCAATGCTCACTCGTAACACAGTCATTTTATGGACTTTTGTCACCAAATTTTCAACATAGCCATTTTAAGACCTCTGCTCATGAACAGTGTAACTGTGATTTTCTTAATCTGTCCTAAACATTGCTTTCGCATACCAACAGCACCATTGTGCGCTACATGTGCGAAAACACATTTTGGGCGACATATGAAAAATTGCAGCTGTACTGTTCATAAGGAAGTGTAATAAAATGGCAATGTTGAAAATCTGGAGTGAAAATATTAAATTTGCAAACTTACGAGCATGCATAGGAACTGTGCAACGCACACTTGTAACACAGTCATTTCTAGGAATTTTTTCACCAGATTTTCAACATAGCCATTTTAAGATCTCTGCTCATGAACAGTTTCACTGTGATTTTCTTAATTTGTCCCGTACATTGATTTCGCACACCGACTGCGCCATTATGCGCTACATGGGCGGAAACACATTTTGGGTGAGATGTGAAAAATGACAGCTGTACTGCTCATAAGAAGGTGTGGTAAAATGGCAATGTTGAAAATCTGGAGTGAAAATATTGAAAATTCGTGAACTTACGAGCCTGCATAGGAACTGTGCAACGCATGCTCGTAAAACAGTCATTTTTGATTTTGGCACCAAATTTTCAACATGGGTTTTGGGACCCTTCTCATGAATGTTATTCAGGCCAAGGGTGATTTCGTGCAGTGACTGCGAAATCATCCTTTGGGCCCAATAACGCCATGACAGTGACATCATTCATGAGAAGGGTCCCAAAACCCCATGTTGAAAATTTGGCAAAATTCCAAAAATGCCTGAGAGATATGCAACAAAGTTGAAATCCCCTATCTAGCCCATTATACAGCTTACGGCATTTCCTCAGTTCGCGGTCGGCTTTGAAGAGTGCAGGCGTGTTCCGGTCCACCGAAGATCGTGCGCCGAGGTCCGAGGTGAGTATGGGGTGTGGGGAGGCAGGGTGCACAGTGGGTGGAGTGCGGGTTGTGGGAGGGGCCAGGGGACTCACGGGACCGTTTATCTTCTGAGGTGTAAAAAAAAAACATGGGGCGTTGCCACGCTGGGGTGGGCTCCCAGCGTGGCACAAGGACTGTTGGGGGTCTTCAACCCATTGTGGATTGGGCACCCCGCCGGCCAAGAGTCGATTGCCACGCTGGGATGGGCTCCCAGCGTGGCACGAGTACCCGGAGAGAACAGTGGAGCCGACTGGGATTGGGCACCCTGTCGGCTATATCGTCCATGCTGGGATGGGCACAGCGGCATTTCGAAAGCTTTGGGGGCAGGAGGCAGCAGCACGGCCGGCCACGGGATTGGGCACCCCGTCGGCTACTCAGTGTGCGTGCGGCGCGCGACGCCTGCGTGGGCGCCTGTGTGTGTGTGTGTGTGTGTGGAGCTGCGCAGAGCAAGCGATATCTTTCGCTGCTCACTCAAGCGTAGCTCCCCCTTTGAACTGTATGCCATTGCATTTTGGAGCTTGTCATAGACAGCTCCAGAATGCATTGGCTTACAGGGGCCGCGCCTGCCAACACTCTGACTGAATTGGAGGAGGAGGAGGTGACACACCTCCGAAATCTCCGATGATGGCACTATGTTTCTTGCACATGCGTGCAAGCAAACATAAAAATGGACTAGTGTCCATTTCCCTCCCAGCAAAGCTCCTGGTGCCTTTTTGTGGTCCCTCCCCTTCTGCAGTGAACATTGACCAGAAGTATTTGTTCAGGATTTTTCCTTTTTCTTGATCTCCCTCTGTACAGTCACCCCCCCCCAATTCTTCTTTAACCATACACTTCCTCCCTTTGTTTTCTTGTTTTCACTAACATAACCTTTAAAAAAAAAAAAAGAAGTGTCTTTTGATATTTCCTCAGTTTGCGTCTTTGCGCTTATTACTGCTCTGCCGCCTCTGTTTTGCCTGATACACTTCCCTGTCCTCTCTCTCTGGGTTTCCTTTACCTTCTCAGTGCCTCTAGTTAGCCTTTACCTTTTTGCTTCCTCCGTCCAAAACCATAGCGGTCAACGTGGAAGGTCCTAAGACAGGGGATAGGGTGATGCTGCCTGCCAGCTTCACCCCCCGTCGCCAAAGTAGGTGGAGGTGGCAATGGGGGTCAAACGTCTGGATTAAAAAAAAAAAAACATAGTGGTCTTTTTTAACGCTTGCTTGACACGGAGGTTTGTTGCCTTCACCATGCTCATTTTTTTTTTTTTGACCACTTTTCCTTCACCCTCTCCCGGTCACTTCCCCTAACCAGGTCATTCCTGAGGCATTTTCCACCTTAGTAAAATCAACCCTTCTGAAGTCTAGGACCCTCACCATTGTGTGGTTGGATTCTGCTGCTGTTCTTATGCTGAACCACACCGTATGATGACTGGTCCCCAGATGACTCCCCACCTTGATGTCTGCAACACTGCCCCTTTTAATGAGCATTGGGTGCAGGATTGCCCCATCCTGAGTTGGTTAAGTGACTAGTTGCCTGAGGAATGCCCCCTGCAGGGAATCCAGGATGTCCCTGCTTCTAACTGAAGCTGTTGCAGGGAGTCTCCAGTCTGCATCCAGCAGATTGAAGTCCCCCACCAGTAACATCTCCCCCGTTTTCTGCTATTTTAATAATTTC
Organism: Neoceratodus forsteri; assembly: GCA_016271365.2. Taxonomy (NCBI): domain Eukaryota; kingdom Metazoa; phylum Chordata; order Ceratodontiformes; family Ceratodontidae; genus Neoceratodus; species Neoceratodus forsteri. The sequence goes on along the minus strand of CM057455.1, from coordinate 755,252,564 downwards.
CTTTAACATTACCCAAGTCCCCCCCCCCCCGTGTCAGAGGCCTTAGAGCACACCTGTCAGAATAGTGTCTGTTTCCCAACTCAAGGGTGACCTCCAAAAACTCTGCCTCCCACCTGAATTCCCTGTATTTCAGCTGTTTTTGTTTTCTTGGATCCCCTCACCAATGTCGCTGACTAATGTGTTGTTGAAGAGTACCAGATAGATCCCTGTGGAACCCAGTTGTGACCACCCTCTCTTATGATTTAACCCTGTTGACCATTACCCTCTGCTACCTCTCTTTAGCCAGTTATCTACCCAGTTTCCTATGACCTTCAGCATCTGTGGGTTACAGAGTTGAAAATCTTGCTGAAGTCGAAGTAGAGCAAATCCACAGTGTGGACCTTAACAGATTCCCTGGTCGCCCAGTCAAAGAAAACTCTCAACTTAGTCTGACAAGGCTTCCCTGCCATGAATCCGTGCTGCTTACTATCCTGGTGATCATTGCTCTCAAGTAGTCCTCAAAATCCTGTTTGTCCAGTGACTTCATCGGTTTTACTACAATAGAGGTAAGAATGACGGGACTGTAGTTTCCTGCTTGTTCCTGTTTCTCTTCTCTCCCCCAGTGGAGCAGAACTATGTCTGCCCCTCCTCCTTATGGAGTGGAATTACGTCTGCCGCCTTTCAATTGGTCAGAAGCACCCCTGTCTTTAGAGAGCTGTTGAATAGATCTACTAGTCTAGCAGAATTTTGCAAAAATTGTTCAAAATGTGAAAAAAAGGCAAAAAAAAAATTGGAACGCGAGTAGGTATTTGTTTTCTTGTCATCTAAAGACAAGCAAACACTCGTTATCTTTAGAAATATGTATTACAGATATATCTATAAAGAAACTTAAGATTGCTTGAAATGGAACCGGGATATGTTTACAGTTTCACACAAATAACATTCTGTGATTGCACATACTCGGGTTACAAAATTTCAGTATTAAATGCCTGTTACAGTTAAAGGATGAATGAAATAAAAATTCTCATTTGTTTAGACATTACCAAAATACTTCGTTATCACCATCTTTGTCTCTTGATCCTGCATAAGTACATGGATCGGTACATGGAAGTGAGACATTGAAGAGAAGGGGAAATTGTTTAACCAGGAAAGGCACACTAGGCCGAAGCTTGTTTCCAGGTGTGACCAGGGAGCACAAAGAAGTTAGGTGACTTGCTCAGGGTCACACAGTATGCAAATGGAGCCATGGGATTCAAACCCAGGTTTGCAGCTCGGAGCCTTAAACCACTGCACTATACTGCCTCCTACGTTTGCATGGTGGTCTGCAAGCCTTTCTGCAACCACATTTGATCAACTCTTCGCATTACTCAGCTGCTTCCGGAAGGACTGTCCAAATGGGGATCTTGTCATTCTCACTGTCTAGTTTCTAACCCCAGCTAGCTGGGCTTGGCAGTTCTTGTTGGACCACTAGTGTTGTCCCCCAGCTGTGACCTCCCTGATATGCAGCTTTTTCTGTGTGCTTTAGTAAGGCTGCCTGAGTTGAGGGATATATTCTAGCTGTCTTCCTTTTGCATACATCTGCTTCCTTGCCTGGTTTACATGTTGGCACTCTCAGATTCTGTCATAGAGGAGAACTAACAAACCTCTCAAGCCCTTTTCATTGTCTCCTCGGAAATAGACATGGGTGCATGGGACAGGTTGAGAAAAGCTTCTGTAACAGATGGAAACGCTCTCCATATTTCTCATTCCCAAGCTTTTTTTTTTTTTCCGCTCCAGTATCACTAAGTGCTGACACTGCACCACACCCAGTAAAGACATGGAAGAAAGGTAAAGCCTTTGATTGCTGATCTCTGATATTTTCTGCAATACCATGAGTCGAGAGATGGTGGGGTGTGTGTATATGTATGTTTCTATATCTATATAAGCTATATACACCTGTAGTGCTCTTTAACTCCAAAGGCTATCCATAATTCATCCAGAGGAAGAGACTGAAATACTGCTACTGCAAGGACTACCACATATATGTCAACTGTCCTGATCATGATTTTGCGATGACCTCGGTTTGCCCAGTGCAGAGTGTGCAAAAAAAAATCCTGGTATCTGCTTCCTCATGATCACATGGTACCAAGTCTGGACCCATGTTGCTTCCATGTGAGAAAAATATTGTGCCTTGTGTACTCTGTACCTCCTTTCCTTCAACAGACAGGGTAGAAATGTATTTTGCCAGCAAGTTGTGCAGTTCGATCTTATTCCCATCTACTCGAAGAAAACTGCCAGTTTTTCTTTGAATTGGCATAGATTCTCGTATTACAACACTCTCCATCTCCCCTTTTCTGCCTGGTTGAATTTTTAAGGCTGTGAGCAAGGTAGTGATCCTGCACATATTTATATGATAACTGACTCCCAAATGCATGAGGATATGTGGTATAAATATCACGTCTGCATAGTTATGAAAGGTCTTGCAGCCTTTGGGTGACAACTAGGCTTGTCTCGGTATGAAATTCTGACGGTATAATCGTCACATGTCCTAATGCGGTATTGCAGAACAAGTATTTTTTGGACAATAAAAAAGCCTCTAATTCAGTTTTCCCTAAAATGCGCAAAAAAAAAACTAGTTGAAAGGTCCTAATACTGTGGTATCAGAAATTACCCACAGTGTCAATACCGTGAATTCTGATACAGTGACAACATATGAATAACAGAGTCATCGAGGATTTTAGCAGTGACACTTGGAGTAGTAGTTGTAGATGGAGCACGTGTTTCAAGACAAGTCACGAGATCAAACTTTGTGCATGCTCTCAACATGCCCCTATCGCACAACACTGGCAGGGTAAATTGATTCTCATGCTTGAAGAAATCCTCCATATCCCTGTATCTGGATTGGCATGATATATATCTGTCCTGTCAGACACTTTGCAGTGATTCTTGAGAGTTGTGATCTGGTATGCAATCTTTTTGATTGCTGCTTTGGAGATGAATTGCTAAACAGCTGCAGTTTGTTCTTGGGATGATATTCGTGGTACGGTGGAGCACTGCACAAGTTAGTCTTTCTTCAACAAGTACATCATACTGTTTTTGACCAGTTGCTTTGATGGTCTTAATAGTGTTGACGGACATGCTTTGTGTCCAACACAAACAAATTCTAACTGTCCTCTGAAAATGGGTTGCCACTTCCTGAATTTTGTGAAATCATTGCTTTAACGCTTCTAGCAAATTCCATTTGAACTCCAGGCATACCTCTCAACCTTTTGTCCCCCAAATGTGGAACATTGCCTGTCAAACTGTGGAACAAATGGGCAAAATGTGTGTTTGCTTTAAAATGCTGACTTTGAATGCGGAACAAGTCCTCACAATGTGGAACAGGGAGCTTTTGTGAAGTAAAAATGAGGAATGTTCCTCGTAATGTGGTACAGTTGAGAGGTATGACTTCAGGCACCTGCTCATGGTGCTGAGTAGTTACTTTTATCAGAGGCAGTGACGCTGGATTCAAACTCTTCTGTGAACCTTTGAATCTCTGGACCGGCAGTAATCCACCAAAGTAATGATGTTTGAACATAGGAAGTATCTCATCATCTCTGTGTTCTTCTAAGTATGACACCATCTCACCTAAAACTATTCCTTCTAATGACTTTTCTGTTCCTTGCTGCATTTCTCCAGCCTTTTGTTTGACTGCTTTGCACAACTGTGTTTAAACTAAGGTGATAAAATCCAAAGCATGCTTATGTCCTTCAGACAACTTTCCTAATCGCTTCCTGTCTTGCAGAATTTCTGCGTATTCATGAATTCAGTCTATTGTTAATGTGCATGCGTTCACTACTTTCATCACTGCCACAGAAAAAACACTTGTTTGTTCTTAACAAAGACTCCCAACCTGCACTCATTCTTGTTTCGACTGGACTGTGTTCTTTGTCAGCATTGGCTTTCCTTTTCTGAGCATGTTGGCTTTTGTCTGTCTAACCTATTTCTGTAATTTTTATGCCACACTGTCTTATTTACTTGGAATGTCATTTCTATACTGTTGCCATCATTAAGTCTTCTTGTGTTAATGTCCAGTGGTACACAGCCCAGCTTTTCAAACTGAGGGATGTTTTCTGCAATAACTTTATATAACCAGATTCTTTTCCATTGCTCCTGAATTTTGCTTCTCCTGGGTTCACGCGTTTTTCACCGCTGTGTATCTGACAAAGCACAAAGCCGCCAAACCTTTACAGGCTTTGTGGACTCGTGCTGCATCATCGAAGTTCCTTCCCCAGGATCTACAAATTTACACTTCTTAGACATTGTCACACTTATATTAGTAGACTACAGCACGATTACTGTGTCACTGAAGCCACTACCCCACAGTGTTTTATCGGATAATTTTTCTTCTACCTTCAGTAGTTTCCCTGCGAGTAAATACAATAAGATTACTGAAGATAATTACAAGAAAATGCTGACATTCCTACCACTGATGCTAAATCTTTCTAACATGAAGATTATATGAGATATAAATCTTTCTGCTGGTCAAGCAGGCCTTTGGCACTAGCAGCTGGGGTATGCTTAAATTAAAAAAAAAATTTTGCAACCCCTGCGCATAGCTGGATCACTTGTGTCCAGCTCTTATATGAAAAGCATACAAAATTCTACCTATAGGCCAATTTGCATGTTCTCCCCCCCCCCCAAAAAAATTTTGAACGTTTCTTGTACTATTGACCTTTCTACTAGACTATATCGGGATCAGCCAGTTCTGCTGCCAATTCCCTGAATAGCCTTGGATGTCACCCATCTGGTCCTGGGCCTGATCAGTCTTTAGGGCTGCTAGCCATTTCAGGGCCCTTTTGTTAGTAAATGCTGGCTTCCTCATCTCTGGGGACCCCCTGGCCACTTTAATGCCACTGTCTGGCAAGGGCCCACTTTCTTCCCTAGTGAAAACTGAGCAGAAGGAATCATTAAGGATGGCGGCCTTTTGCCCTTCTGTCTGTCACCTTATACCCCTGTTAGCCTTACATTTACTCCTTCTTTCTTCACAAATATAACTGAAGAACTGTTTGTCTCCGTTCTTGACCTCTTCACAGTACACAGCTGTGTCTGCCTTTGTCTCCCTAACTGCCATCCTTGCCTCCCTATTTAACAGTAAATATTCCCATTTTTCCTCCTCTTGCTTTTCATTAAATTTGTAGAAGGCCTTTTTTTGGCCCTCACCGCTTCCCTGACGCTGTGAGAACCATAGTGGTCTCTTGAACCTGTTGTTGTTTTTGGCCACTGTTCTCATGCATACCTGGATACCCTGAGAATGGCCCCTAATTGCCTCCCATCACTCTTGAATCCCATCTACGTTGTCCACCCCTACTAACTTATCCCTGACTCGCTCCTTCAGCCTATTGAAGTCTGCTCTTCTAAAATCGAGGACTTCAGCTCTCAATTGCGGTTTGCCAGATCCGAGGGCCAGTTCGAACCAAATGGAATTATGATCACTGTTCCCTAATGACGACGACTACTCCCACAGCTCCCGCCACCTGCCTGGTGGACTTCTTAACTAACTACGCGCAGACAGTCCTGGAATGCATTCAGCAAGATCTGGCTTCTGGTGCTCCTGGCCACTGGAACATCCCAGTCAGTGTCCGTCAGGTTGAGATTACCCACCACCGCTACTTTCACCTTGGCGCTCCCTCTTTCCATTTCTTCCATGAGCTCTCTGTCCCTTTCCTTCCCTTGACCTGGCTGTCTGTAGATCACCCCCCCCCCCCAGTGCAGTTTCTTGCCCAAGACTGCTGTGAATTTCACCTACTGCAGCTCAGTCTCCCCAATACTGCCCCTGATGCACCCATCTTCCATCATCACCTCAATGCCCTCTTTGACAGAAAGGGCTACTCCTCCCTGTCCTCTGTTGCTCTTGAGTATAGAGTACCCAGGGACTGTCGGTTCCCAGTCATTATTTTTCTAAGCCTACATTTCTCTTGCACGCAATGTCCACCTCTGTGTCTGCCATCAGCACCTGGAGCTCACTGATTTTTATTATGTAGGCTTCTGGCATCAAGGCATACCCTCTACCATCTGATCCCTGGTCCTGCTTTGCTACTACCCTTCCACTTTGCATGTCCTCTCATCCTCTTGTTTTCTTCGTGCTTGCACCCTTTGTGTCCCCACCTCTCAAGTCCCATCACCTAGTCCAGTATGGGCCGTAGCTTTCTTTGTACCTGCTACGAGTCCTCAGATGTGGGGGAGTACTAACTCTGATCCCCTTAGTCTCCCCTGCCATTGAGGCTCCCCTAGATCCAGTCTTCTCTGTAGTCCGTTTTAAACATTCGATATAGACTTCAGACTTCTGCCTCAGCACGCAGACCCCCTCTCTCTGCGGGTGAAGTCCATCACCCTTGAAGAGCCTCCTTACCTGCCGGTTAGGAACTAAAGTATGGGGTAGAGATGTGCTAGGCTGTGGAGACCCATGCTTTACAAAATGTGTCAGTTTCCCTAATTTCACGTGGTGGTGGTAGATTTATTTCTTTGATTACGAATCCCGCAGGCTCTGGGTGTCTTGCCTATCAAAATACATGCAGTAACAGCAGCACAATAAATTTCAATAACTAGTTCCATTTACATAATAACAGTTTAGAAATCAGTTAGGTAAGGCTTGTATAAAAAGACAGTTTTATGTGGGGTTAAAAAACTTAACAGCTGAGGGAGCCTCAAGAAGGTCTTGCGGGAACTGGCTTTATAAAACGAAGAATATGAAGGCAGATAGGCCGCTTGGCCCACCCAGTTTGGCCATCTTTCCATATAACTTTCTTACAGCAGACCCCATTTGATCTACAGCTTTCTCTTTTCTCCCCACCCTTCCCCACTAGGATTCCCTTGTGCCTATCCCATGCATTCTTGAACCCCACCACTTTTTTTTTTTTTTTTTCGTCCCCACCATCTCTGCTGGAAGAATGCCCCATGAATCCAAAACTTTCTGTGAAGTACTTCCTCATATCTCTCCTGAATCTACCCCCTTCCAGTTTTATAGCCTTTCCCCTTGTTCTTGAGCACCTTTTTTTTTCCCCTGAAATATACTTTTCTTCTGTACCTATTTCACTTCCGTGAAGTATTGAAAGGTCTCTCTTCCCCTGTCCCTTCTCCTTCCAGGTGTCATATTGATTCCTTACTCTCTCTTCAGTAGGGCTTTTGATGCAGACCCTGCACAGTTTCAGTTGCTTTCCTGTGGACTGCCTCCACCCTGTGTCCATCTGGAGATGTGGTCTCCAGAATTGCATACAGTACTCAAGGTGGGGTCTTACCAGTGATCTGTACAGGGGCAGTGGTACCCAGTTAGATTAGCGCTACATTAATAGCGCCAGTCAGAGCGCTAGTCCCTGAGGCGTTATCACCGACAGAAAGTGGGGGATTTGCAGCGCTCGCCATATGCGCTCCCCTGCTCACTGTCGGTGGTGCTGCCACAGGAGAAGGGCAGCAGAATACTGGGGGTTGGCCGAGCTGCTCCCGTGGCGTGGAGGGCTGGGGCATAGAGCAGCTCGGCTGGAAGATAGTGTAGACTAGGGTTCTAATCCTGGTCTCTGACATTTTGTGCAAGCGGGACTTTTTTTTTTTGTAACAAGGGACCATGGAAACAGTATTTCCATGGCCCTAAATTCATCTTGCCCATTATCCACCCCGAGTTGGTATATATTAGTATGGGCGTGGGGGCAAAAATGAAAGTGATTTTTGCTTTGCTGTTCTTGCCAATGGCATTATGGTCGGCTGTGTTAGGATCTAGTGCTGGAGCAACAACGCCAATCTCTTTTTTTTTTTTTTTTTTTTATACCCTTTCCTGTGCATTCCACTAGCCCTCCCGACTGTCTTGTCACAATGCCTGGCCACTTCTAGGACATCTGATATAATTACTCCTAGATCTCTTTCCTGCTTGGTTGTCATCAGTACCACTCCACCCATGGCACAGATACCTGGGCACAAAATGCATTATTTTGCATTTTTTCGCATTGAAACCTAGCTGTCATACCCTTGACCTTTCCTCGAGTTTTCTCAGGTCTCAGTCCGTTCCAGCTTCTCTGCAGTGTCACTTATAAAGGCATTAAAGAGGACCTGTCCCAGGACTGATTTCCCTGAGGTACCCCCACTGGTCACCCTCCTTTCCTCAGAGCGAACTCTGTTTACCACCACCCTCTGCCTCTTCAGAAAACTGGAGCAGCCACCTCAAAGGCATGGTCTGCAAACAACTTTGTGAGGTCTGAGAACCTTCAAGGGGCCCACCTCTGAAGAACGGAGTGTGTGGACACAGGAGCTCTTTTAGGTAGTCAGGACACAGATCATGTAGGGCCTAGTAGGTTAACAAATCTGTCTTGAAGTTGGCAGATGCGCCACCTCACGGGCAGCCAGTGCAATGTCTGCAAAGTAGTAGAGAGATGCTTGGAGCAGGAAACTTCAGCAGTCAGTTGAGACGTGGCATTCTGCACCAGATGCAAATAGCGCATCAAACCTCCGGATAGGCCCAGATAAAGAGCATTACAGTAGTGCAGTCTAGATGTTGTGAAGGCATGTACCAGGGACTTAAGGTCCTGAGGACCGAGGAAAGGGCTTGATCCGAGCAGTGTTCCTAAGATGAAACTACTGCGGGCCACAGCAGACTCCTGATATTCTGGAGTCCACTTGCGGTCCATAGTGTCACTCAAATTCTTCACCCTGTCTCTGTCTGTAAGCTAAGTGGGTCCAAGATGCAATCCAGCTGCCCCTCCACTCAGTCCTGCTACCCTTTCGAATACCCGAATCCACCAGTAGCACTTCAGTCTTGTTGAGGTTTATTCTGAGCCAACTGGAGGTCATCCAGTCATTGATCACAGATAGGCAGTCATTTAGCACACCCACTGCATTTTTCTCACTGGGGCAAATGATATGTACAACTTAGAAGTGGCTTCACATACTACAAGGTGTTTTTTAATCTAGTCTCCATTCTCCTCCCCTATAACCAGTAAACCCTAGTTCAAACACCCCCTTTTCAAAATCCCAGCAAAGTAAGTTCGATGTTGACTACAATATAGTCAATACTAATTTACACAGTCAAACATCCACTTCCCCCCATTACACCCCCAAAAAAAGATACGTTATGGCCCCATGGTGGGCAACCAGCACAGCCTTCTTTCTGTCTGCTGACCACTGTCTAATGAATGAAACTGCATGCTCCCTATAGTAATCACCTGATCTGACTGGGAAGGGGGCAGGAGCTGCACTTACTTTCTTAATTGGGCTGGGGGTGATGTGGTTGACGATGCATATATCTTTCTAAAACATAAATATTAAACCTTGAGATCAGTGGTGCAAATATATCTGGGTCCCGTCTGGAGAGGTTAAGGTGAACGGATAGGTCTTCATGTTTTTTCTTGGTGCAGATTTGAGGTACAAAGCCTCCATTACCATTCAGATTTGTGAATAATAATTCACTAGCTGCATACCGTAAGTAGAAGGGCAAGGAAAATCTTGCACAGCCAATGCCATCTGTTACTTGGATTTGGGTAGGCCCATTTTCCAGCTTTCTGTATCTGGCAACTGGAAATGCAAGGATGGTGCAAGACTGGCACTGGCTGAATAGGCTTTATCACTTGGATGGGGTGCAGAGAGAGGAAATAGCAGGATAAAATGAAAAGGCAAAATCCAGTGGAAGAACCTGCTCCACTGTCTAAAGTAATGTTTCTTACCTTCTAGGTGTGTTCACATCATTGTAGCCAGCTGCTGATTTATGGCTGGAAGGGACTTTTGGGCCAATCATTTCGCCCCCTCCCCCTTCAAAACTTTATAAGCAGTGATGAAATAAGTATGAAATTTATACCAGCATATCCTGGAAGGCCAATATTGTCTTAATGTAAATTCTCTGCTGGTGGGCTGTTCCATAGGTTCAGACAAGACAGCTGCACTCTTACGACACAGAGACTATTTAAAAAAAATAAACTTGTAATACTGTACTGCACAGTTATTGTAAGAGTGAGGTACTGTACCCCAGTGCTTTGGATCTGTTAGTGTGACTCTTCACCAGAATTCCGTAGGTTCACCACCCTCTGGGAAAAGTGCTTCCTGACGTTCCTCCTGAATTTACTACCACTGAGCTTTAGGTTGTGCCCCCATGTCGTGCTGTATACCAGATCCAAAAACAAAATAACCCAAGCTGTGTGGATAGTGTTTTGAAGTGGTTGGGAGAGGGTGGATTAGACTGCCTAAGACTGCCCAGGTCTTTGATTTGGAGGGAGGGGATGGAGCAGAGGGCTGCGTTTTTTAACTTCCTATTTCATTTGAGGAGCCATCCCTTTTAAAACAGTGGTGCATGATGCAGCAAGTCCACTGTAATTGTTTTGAATTTGAAGGCAACAGTTGCAACATGTCTGCAGGGGCGTAACTGGTTTTCTCTCTCTCTCTTTGCCTCCACTAGCAGAGATCTTATTTGGAAACTGTCATTGCTATTTTATTTAGATGTAAACTTCTAAAACTAAAATGTCTGCTCCCATGTCATTTGTCATTCCCAACTGCCCTACCCAGCTTTTACAGGACTGTGACATCATATATTTATGTGCGTTCCTGAAAACTGGCAACTTGTGACCTGTTCAACTAATATTCCTAAACACATGTGAATGTGAACATATTGCCATGGTAACATTAGCTTGGGGACTTTTGGGAGGAGTGATGCTAGTAGCTGTATATTTTTAGCAGTGGTTTGTACTTGACTGTTAGCTATAAAAAATTGACCCCTGCAGATGTTTAACAGAGGTGAGTGATTGCATTCCTACATTAAAACTGCTTAACAGTTTAATTCTCTGCTTTTTGGTAGCTTTGTTTTTCATACAGCTAATAATTCACACAGGAAATGTGATTACCTTCTTTCAGAAAGGCAGACTAAAATTTGGAGTGTTATGGCTTAAAAATGTGCATGAGTCTACTGCACAAATCATTCCGAGTATTTTAAAAATGTTCCATTTAATTGACAGTTTGAGCACGCTTCTTGTTTTTAAAACAAAAACATCTACTGTGTGAAAGGGGCTGTAGACAAGCAAATTCGTTTTATCCTGTGAGATGAAATGAATGTTCTTGAAAGGAGAGGAGGTCTGATGGTACTCTGATCAATTTATTGATTGGTAAGATACTGTGAGTAGGCAGGCTTCTGCACACTGTTTTGCCAGAGCACCTTAGGGGTGAGCAGAAGGATGACCTTGTCAGGGTAGGGAGTAATTTAGTCTTTATGCTTAACACAGTCTGCGGTCATGTTTTAATTTTCCCAGAACAGTCAGCAACATCATCTTATTTTCAGGGTACTCATTTTCTCTAATGTTAACAGCTAGGAGGAACTGAAGCATGTTTCACAGTTCAACCCATGAGCGCACACTGTTAATGGTGTGTGTGGCGTTGGTGGTTTTGTGATGTAGACTCTGGCCACTAGTAACTAGAGCCAAGATTAAACCAGCCTCTTATGTTGTAGATTCAGAACCCAGCGTATTTAGCTTTTGAAATGCTAAGGAATGAGTCTGATTTGGGTTTCCTAAGAAAACTGCAAGTTAAAGACTAAAAAGAGAAAAGGGCACCATTTGGAATTTCAGCAATTCAGAGAGGAGCGTTACTGTAATCTGGCTTGGCTGTGGTGAGTATGCCACAGGCCACACTTCATGCCCCAAATATCACTGCTGTATTGGAAGGTGGTGGGACAGGAAAAAGTGCATTTTTAATTTTTTTCCAATTGGCATTATTTATTTACTTTTTGCAAATCTCCTCTTCCCTCTGCTTTTGTTATATCCAGAATATACAAGGACAACAATCTTTTCATTCCATGAATCTCCTGTCCTGTTTTTTCCGTTAGTCAGTGTGCCCCTTTGGGCAGCATGCTGCTGTACAACTCAGCACCGTACTGCAGTTTGCATTCCATTTTACCCCAGTGCACCTAAATTTGACTCATACAGGGTGCCACTAGTGGTGAGCGGTGTGGCTTACCATGCTAATGATCCACACATCAGGTGGCTGAGTCGGTGCTAAGAGTCGGTCTCCTACAGGTCAAGGCAGTGACACAGTTGCTGACTGGCCTTTTGAGGTCTAGTCATGTGATGCGCTGTCCTGTGTGAACTGCACTGGCTTCCTGTGAGGTGGAATGTTACCTTCAAGGTTGGCTTGCTAACCTATAAGGCATGGGTTGGGCCCATGCTACCTGGTGGAACTTCTGAATCATCTCCAGTCCTCACACTTACGAGGTGTTGGCCCTTCAGTCTGAAACACTTTACTTGGGGCACCGAGGGAGGCCCCCTTGATGTAGGCCTTTAAAAGTGAGCTGTAGTCATACCTCTTCAGACAGGCATTTGGGGATCTTTGAAGGTCCCTTTTATCATCTTTTCTTCTGTCTGTGCTGCTGATTTTGCTTAATATTATTATGCTGTAGATTGTAAAGGGCTGCTTATCTAAATGGACCATAGTTTGTGGATGAAGTTTGTGACCATTGTTATGTCTATGACGGCACCCTGAGCCTCGGGAAAGGCACCCAAGAAATAAAGCTGCTGCTGATGCTACTACTGCTACATTTCCTGCCTCCCAGAGGGTTGGTTGTACCATTCAAAATGGTTCCCTCATGGGCCAGTGTGTTATGAGAATGGAAATAAAGGCTCAAAGGGGTGGAATCCTGCCACTGGTGTGATGCAGGGTGCTGACATAATTTGGAGGTGTCCTGTTCAGTCCTGTCCAACTGAATGGTGATCTGAGTGTGTTAGGTTTTTCTGTTCCAGTCCCAAAACCAATACTGACCTTGTAGTGCAGAAAGGGGGGAGGGGGCTTGCACTGTTAAGGTGCTGTCTTTAGGGTTAAATGTTAAGCAGAGGTTCCTGCTACCTCCCAAGATTCTTTCTGCCTTTTTCTGGCGGTTTTCCAGGTGGAAGTTAAAGATCCCATGGCATTGTAAGTTCCCTGATGATACTTGAAGGGGTCCAAATAGTTTTGCAGCTGCTTGTCAGATGGATTAGTGACTGGGTAGCCCCACAAATCTCTTAACTGGCCCAGTAGATGTACTTATTGAAATGTTACTGCCTCTGATACAAGTTGTGAGTAAGCTCCTATAGGCAGGCATTGGTATAGGCTGGCCTCGTACGCTAGCTGGGGCAGATTGTAACCGTGTAAGAGAAGTCTTAAGACGTACCCTTCCCAGATTTAAAAATTGTACTAGTTCAGTACAAACTCTACCAGCATTTGGCCGGTGGGCTGGTGCCCATTTTCGATCCCTCACTTACGGTGGCAGGCTCACATGAAGGTTAGGGACAGAAGTCTGGAGGATTCGATTTTGAATATGCTGGCTGGTTAGACTCCTGGAGCCTCCCAGGGTATTAAATGGTCGATATCGTACAGCACTTTGGGATGCAAACCAAGCTGCTCATGCTGTGTGTGTTACTTATGGATTGCAAAATCGATCCATTGTCTATCTTGTTTGAGCCCCATCTCAGCACCCTCCCAGCCATGTCACCTTTAGACAAACTCACCCAGAATGAACATTGCTGGGTGCAGCATATTATGCCAACAGTCCGCTGCCGTGGCCTGAATGCCAGCATCGCCCCAGTAATGCTTTGCAGCATTGCATGTAGGAGTGATTCCTGGTATTCTGGCCTGCAGCAGTGAAAGTCTCAGCATAATATTGGCAGCACCCTGCAGTGGTCATAACTACCTGTGGCGAGTGTCTTAGGAGACATGTATGGGGAGGGTGGTGGGGTTGAGACAGGTGGGAGGCATTCTCTCAACTGTCTGATTACGAGGGCCTCCTTCATAGTACCACTCAAAATGATTTGCCCTCAAAGAAGATGCAGCCCAAACAGATCGTATGCTGCAAATTCAGACTTTAAAGCAATAATTCATAATATTCTAAGATTCTAAATCAAAAAACTTTTGTACAGAGTAAACAGTGGTTTGCATAGTGTTCTCATCTTGTAGCTTGTGTGTTTCAGGGTCAATGTCCGCATTGCCCCTCATTTCAGTGCCAAAGGTTGGCGATATGGTGGGTGGAGGTTGCAGCAGATGACTCGCTGTTTAGTTTCTGACAAAGGGATGTGGCTGGGGGTGGCATGTACCTTATCTGGCAAAGAGGACTTGGGTGGGTGGTTAGGCACTGAGATGGGTGGGGGAGAGTTTTGGTGGTTCTGGCAAAGGGGACATGGGTGGAGTGTGAGTGTGAGTGTGAGTGTTGGAGGTACTGAAATGGATGACGCAAAGAAGCTTTATTTTAATAAAGGATCTTATTTAGGTTATATATATATTATTACAAAATCACACATGCCCCTGCAATGCAAATCACCACAAAATATTATGCTGGTTCAACTTTAAGCAGAAATACATGGTGCCGAAATGCCTCTCTCAGTTTGCAAAGGGTGCCAACAAAAGACATAGACACGTGTTTTCGTCCAACCAGGGCTCGTCAGTATGCCTTATCTGTTTGACACTCCAGTGGAATGAACCAGCTACCCTAAGATAGTCTACCTGGGTTGTTGTGGTGAACCCAATTAAAACAAAAAACAATTTAAAAGACAAAGAACCTCTGTGCACAAGCACTGAGGCAATGGTTACCCCAAAGGGCATTTGGCCGGGAAGCCAAGTTTCAACAAAATACAAAATGACACATGCCCTCACAATGCAGAATATCATGGGCTGCATATACAAATCGCCACAGAATATTATGCTGGTTCAACTTTAAGCAGAAGTGCATGGATATATACATAAACATTTAAGCATTTTTCATTTTGCTAATCAGTTTGAGGCAAGAGCTATTCATTTTCACAATTGATTAGCACTTTCACATGCAAAACTACTGTTGGTTCAGTCAACTGCCAATCTATACTTGATCTCGTATAGACAGAGACCTCTTAAGTGGCAAACTGAAGCTGTTAATAGCTCTGTTACATTATACACGCTTCTCCAGCTACTACCTATCTCTGACGCCAGTCACGGGCCTTTGTGAGATGCACCACTAGAGGCGCTGCATTCAAATTGCTGGCGGGAGGGACAGCAGGATCAACTGGATAAAACAGAATTCACTTCAAAAGCAAGTCCCAGAATTTTTGTAACATGGGGTGAAAATGCTAATGGGGGGTGCCCCAAACTGAGGTGTGGGGCATAGTGACATGGACATTTCCCTTTAAGGCACATAACTAACACTCTGGAAGAGAAGAGGGGAATAGGATAGACATTTCAAATACCTCATGGGGGTTAACAAGGTACAAGAGGGAAGTCTTTTTCAGGAAAAAAATGGCGTTCAAGGACAAGGAGGCATGATAAGCTGGAGGGGGGTAGATTCAGGAGAGATGATAGGAAATACTACTTCACAGAAAGAGTGATGGATTCCTGGAACAGTCTTCCAGCTGAGGTGGGGGGTGCTAAAACAGGGATGAGTTTATGAATGCATGGGATAGCAAAAGGAATCTTAGGGAATAGGAAGAGGATGATTGGGCGGAGATCAGGCAGGATCTGCTGTGATACTGCAGGCAGGAAAATGGGCAGACTAGGTAAGCCAAGCAGGCCTTATCTGCTGGCTGATTCCATGTTTCTGCGGACTTTGTAGTTCCCAGACACACTTCCTTTCTCTGGTATTACAAATCCTGCAACTAGGAACAGTCGAGATGACTATGTTTTCAGTGCAGTATTAGCCACTGCTTAGCAATTAAATCACAAATTACAGTGGGAAAGAAATAATGTGACTTACTAAGAAAGTTTGTAATTGAACACAGGGCCCTGGTATACCACCTGGTGCTCTAACCAGTGAGCTGCAGGCTCACATAGTTGGACCAGGGGTTCCTTCTTTTCTCTGGCTCTTTTATCATTGTCACATGTTCTTGATAGTCCCTTGTTTGCCTTTATTAGATATGCAGTAATTCGACTGGAGTTGCCAGAGCTTGCTTGTCTTCTGCCTGGTGTGTGTGTGTGTGTTTTTTTTTTTTTGTTTGTTTTTTTTTTTTTTGTTAGCAGTCACTCAGACCTCAGCAACTTGATTATGCTGCTGTGTTGGAGGGGGCCGAGCTGAAGAGGTTTTCAACTCCCAGGAGCACCACCAGTGTGTTTCATAAGTCAGACAACAATCCACATATCTTCTAGCTTGTGTGCAGCTGGATTCTCTGTGCATGAGTCCGTTTGTCCGCTCCCTCTGCCAGTCTTGTAGCTTGATTTGCCCCAGATTATACTTTAAAGGCTTATCAGGACTAAAAAATAAAATGTTTTATTTGTTGTATTTTATATTCATTCTTGCGTGATAGATAGCTGAGCTATATAAAAATACAAATGAATCCTTCCTTACATAGTTTTTTCTTTTCCCTCTGAAGTCATATACCTTTTAATTTGACTAGATGCCAGCGCTTACTAGAATTGCTTTCAATTGTTTTGAAATCTTTCTAGGCAGTCAGTTACAAAGTAAAGGAAGGGTTATCCTATAAACAGTGTGTGAACTCTCTTGGGTCCTGAAGCATTGCCCACATTGAGGGGGTACTTATTCACCTTTCTTACTCACTTTGGACTTAACCTTGTAGCTGACAGTGGTGTTCACCAAAGAGGACTCTCTTGCTTACATTTTAAGGCACACATTTTGGTTTGAAAACCTGATTAGCAGTCTTTGCTAAGTTAGCAATAACCCGCTACAGGGGGTGTGGTTATAGGCATTTAATCCACGCCTGGGTGCGTTGCGGCACGAGGCCACAGGCTGAGTGTACTCACAGCACCCAGGCGTGGATTAAATGCCTATAACCCCACACCCTGGAGTGGGTTTTATACTTATAACATGGGTTGCTTGAAGGACGCAAATAATGCTCAGAAAGGGTGAATTTTTTTTTTTTTTTAAGGCTGGAAAAGACCATTTTATTGTGTATCCTTCAGTCTGAAAAATAGTTTCCACATGTAGACTGAGGTAACACTAGGGTTAAGTTGCATTTCTATAAAGTACAAAAGCATTGTAGACACATTAGTGCTAATGCTCGTATATAAAGTAAGTGAAACACACCATGGGGAAAATGCTACTGTGCACTGGCAAGCTTTCTGTGGACTGCACAGTTCTGTGGGAAATTTGTTCTATTTGTAATCAATAGCAGAATAACTAACATTTTTTCTAACATTCACTTGCTTCCTGTAGTATGTGAGTAGAGTGTTTGTTTATATTGTAGTGATTGAAATGCTTTAATACTACTTTGTGTTCAAAACACAGGACAGCAAAACATAGCTCCTTTCTAAAGTAATCAACCAAAACATGTTACGACGTCTGTTTTACTTGCTTTTTACCATTTATGAGAATACATCACTTCCATGACTTGCAAGCACAGCATCGTGGGTATGTAAATATGGGTTATGCAATAGCTCTGTCATTCCCTGAGAAATAAACTTCTAAACTGTAGCTCACATACCCATGATGCAGTGCTTGCAACTCATGGAAGTAATATATTCTCATACATGGTAAAAAGCAAGTAAAACAGATGTTCTAACATGTTCCTACACTCATTGATTACGTTAGGAAAGGGGCTGTGTTTTGCTTTCCTGTCTTTTGAACACTAAAAAGAAAAAGTATTAAAGTATTTTGGTCATTGCAATATAAATAAACAAGACTGTACTTGTATACTTCAGGCAGCTGTGCAGGTAGGGTTATGGGTCTTTCTCTGATAAAGCTAGGCCACTAGGTGTCTATACATTTATCTGTTAAAAAAAAGTCCTAATCAAATTGTTTTGTAATGCAGATGATTATTTAATGTATTATATGAATAAATTTCACATTTTTGTCTCCTTAATCGATGAAGACATTTAAAAAAAAAATGGTCTGTCTTAACTGTTTTTTGTGACATTCTGGCACACACCTGCTTTTAAAGAGCCCCTTTCCCAGTCCTTTTGACTTTCATGCATAAATTACCCTTCTTGCATTGATTCTGGAATTGTATATCATTACTGTCTGCTGTAGTTAGTTCTTGCATTCTGAGCTGCTAAAACTGCAGGATGTACCAGAGCTTCTATAGCAAGCCTGGTGTTGCTGTTGGTCCAGGGTTGTACTGCTGACATCGCTATAAGGCAGATTCAGTTTCACACTCACACATACACACACTGACAAAGCATTTGAGTTTGGCATAATGCATTGCTAAAAGGGTGTCTTGGGAGAGGGAACACAGTATGTACACTGAGTACTGGTAGTTTCCCCTTGCAGCACTGTTGCAACTGCATGGCATTGCACAGTGTGAGTCATTCCTCTACCCTATAGTGATGTCATCAGGAGCCAGCAGCTGAACAGCAAAGGCAAGTGCAGCTGGGCTCAAATACAAATCCAAATTATGGAAGGCAGAGTAAACCTTGGCTAAAATAACAAATGCACACACCCTTTCAGGTCTAGTACTGCGTGTAATGACTGTCATGAAAGGTGCACTTTAAAACATAGCTTGAAAACCATGACAATGACAGGGCATCCAAATATGCAGCAAGAAAGTGCACAGGGATGTTGAAATCTCTGAATTTTGTAGTTCATGTTTTTATTTTTTTCCCTATATTTAGAAATGTAACGCAACATGTTGCATGTACACCAGTTGTCAGTCATGTCACCCACAATATAAAAACAATTTTATTCTATTTAAAAGCACTTGCTTGTGAGCATTTGTGTGTACTGACCAAGGAATATGTATAATGTAAACATCCGCACTGATTTCCCTATTAATTATTGTCTCATTATTTATTAATAAATAAATCTGTTTACGTTGTCAGAATGTACTGTTTGTTAATATTGGTTGTTACACCCGGATGGAACATTCAGGTGAAAAGTATCATGTATGCAAATTAGGGGCACGTTACCATAATTGGTGCATTCTAAATGGTGATCGTGGGAATGACTGTGGGAGTGTGAGATTAAGGCATTCTGAGGTGTTATCCGAACATCCCATGAGAACAACACGCGGCAGAATTTGGCAGCTGTGTTTATTTATATATATATATATATATATATATATATATATACACACACAAATAATTTCCATATATAGATTTGTAGTACTCACTTTAATTGTCGGTTTGGGTTAGATTGGAGATAATGCCATTTTCTGTACTTGCAAAGATTATTCCGATGTCACATGTGTGAGGGACATTGTTAAACAGTCAAGTTACTGTACTGTCACATGTCTCAAATATAAAGAAATAAAAACGTTCACTGGGCTTATTTCTGTGTTTATAAAAAGCACACATTGTTTAAAAAGTGGTGTCATGCATAGGCGCAGTGTGTGTGTGTGGTTAAAAAAAAAAAAAAGCCTTGTGACATCCAGGGACCTTTACATGTACATTGAAAGCAACCCCTCCCCGAGGAGCCTGGAGGTCATGAGGGCTACCAGAAGCTCCCCCGTAGCATCCGTGATGTGAAGCTGCCCAGAGCGTGCCTTCGAAGAGCCCGGAAGTTGTGAGGGCTAGCAGAAGCCTCCCTGTAGGATCTGTGCTGTGAAGCTGCCCAGAGCGTACCCCCCTCCCCCAAGGAGCCCGGAGGTTGAGTGCTACCAGAAGCTCTCCCCTGTAGGATCCATGCTGTGAAGCTGCCCAGAGTGTACCCCCCCTCCCCTGAGGAGCCCGGAGGTCATGTGGGCTACCAGAAGCTCTTCCCTCGTAGGATCCGTGCTGTGAAGCTGCCCAGATGAAGAATCCAGTCCTGGGAGCAGCTCACCTGGTCGTGACCGTTGGTCCGTTCTGAAACCACAGGCTGAGGACAAATTTAAATCTGCTTCTGGCGCCTTTTCATTTGTATTTTCCTCGCTCTCTCCTCTAAAGTCACTAATTTGTTGGTGTATGAGTGGAGATAGAATTTTTGAACACTTGCTTGCTCTGTACCTGAATCTGTACCTGAATGTAGCTTGTTACAGGAATAAAACTTAGAATAGTGCTACTGTTAAGCAGAAATTAATTCTGTGCTGCTATTGAATTCCCGATTCTGCCCGCCCCCTTTTCTGAACTGATTTCTCCTCCTCCCTACCTATTTAACAAGCGTCTCTCTCCTTTCCTGCAGAGTGTACCCCCCTCCCCCGAGGAGCCCAGAGGTCGTGAGGGCTACCAGAAGCTCTTCTCCGTAAGATCCGTGCTGTGAAGCTGCCCAGGTAAAGAATCCAGTCCTGGGAGCAGCTCGCCTGGGCACGACCGTTGGTCCGTTCTGAAAGCGCAGGCTTAGCCCTGCCGAACGCTATGTGTTCGGCCCCCCACCACCACCCTTGGTCGGCACTCACATTTATAGTGAGGATTGGTCACATGACTCTGGAAATAACCTATCATCCTACTTCACCAGCTGCAGGTTATACCGATCAACACTAGTGGCCACTCTTACCAGCCACCTATACCTTGCTCTCCTATAAAACAATGCTTATAAAAACAATTCTATCCTGTTACTAGCAGTCCTCATTACTTCTATGAACCTACCGTTGGCTCACCCACCCCTCCAGAGGAACCTAACCTACATTGCAACATCACTTCCATTCATCAGAGTTAAGTATTATGACACTAACCAAAGTACCTCCCAAGCCCCCACCCACTTCTACCCTCCCATCCCTACTAACTATCTCATTCACCCACAATACCGCTGTACTTCTGCACTCCCTCCTGTCAGACCACAGACCCCTACCCTCCTGTTGGCTCGAGATCGGGCCCCAAACTCCCGCCACCCTGTAAACCAAGCGTAATTTCCAATCTCCTTGTCCCTACCACCCACATTAACAGACTCTGCAGCTTCCCAGTCCCTACATCACTCACCCAAACTTCACAGGTTAGCCCTTCTGAGGCACACCCCTCCTACTGCTACTATCTGGTAATATTCACCCAACCCTGGACCAACAGACACAGTGGTCTCTTCAAGCAGCCCACATGGGAGTCTCCTGCTGGCTACTCTTAATATATGCAGCCTCAACCCCCGGGCTGGATTGCCAGTACACACCGACATCCTAGCTTTATCTGAGACATGGCTCTTGAATAGAATACCCAGTGGAGCTGTCTCCTTCAGTGACTACCACATCTTCCGTGAAGACAGGACAAGCAAGAAGGCGGTGGCTGTGCCATCTATGTTAGATCCTCGCTAAACACCACAGAGGTACATACCCAGCCACCCAAATATGGTGCCTAGACCCTCACAGTCAAACTCGGTCTGGGCCCCAAAACCATCCACATCACTGTGGCCTATATCCCCCAGGCAAACAAAACTCGCTTTGAATCGATCCTCCACAGCATTCCCCCCACCCCAAAGGGAGAAGTCATCCTACTTGGGAGACTTTAATGTCAATTGGCCATCACCTGCCTCATCCAACTGCAAAGACACAGCCCTTGCCTCGATCTTACCCAAATAGTCAACTCCCCAACCAGAATGGATTACAGAACAGGGACCTCAACCCTTATAGACCTCATCTTCACTAACAGGCCTCAGAATCTCTCATGTCACTGTGCTCCCTGACTCTGTTAGCGACCATTCCCCGGTGACCTGCCGGTGGTTGGCTAAATTCCCCCCCCCCTGCCCCCCCAAAGTCACCATACATAGGTGACTTAAAAAAGGATGCCTAGCGCATCTCAAAGTGCACCTAGCCACCAGCATCTTGTCCCCCCTCAGTCTGTAGATATGGCACTCTCCCACTTTATAGCCACCTTCAGTGAGGTCTATGACATTTTCGCTCCCTTCACTAAACAAGTAGTGAAAACCAGATACACACCGTGGATCTCACAATCACTACTTAAACAGCTCCACCATAGGGACAACCTATGGCATAAGGCCCTAGACTACAAACTCCCATAGGATAGACAACTTTACAGAGAGGCCCTCAACAAATGTACCTGGGCCATACGGCAGTCCAAAGCTGCATATTATTCAACAAACCGTAACCTCCTCCTGGGGCAACGGTAAACAATTCTGGAACAATATAAAGGAACTCGGGTGGAAATCACGCTCCCCTACCCCTCCTCAACTCATAGTAAATGGGGATTCCACTCAGGATCCTGCTGCTATCACTGAAGCACTCAACTCCTCCTTGGACCTCTCCCATTCACTACCACCGAACTCTTCAGCCCCTCCTCCCAACACCTCTAATAGCAACAATACAACACCCTTTAGACTAAGTCATATCCTGCTCCGAGGCAAAATGCTACCTCTCCAAAGCCCTGGCTAATCGCTATAACAATGACTCCCTTGATCTCAAACTCATTCGGCTGACCCTAGATGTGACACTACCCCATCTCACAAAAATTCTCAACCTGTCACTATGCCTTAGTCAATTCCCTTCAGCCTGGAAGAGAGCCGTAATCACCCTGTCTTGAAGAGCGGCGACCCCACAGTCACAAGTAACTATAGACCAATATCAATACTACCACCCCTCTCCAAAGCACTTGAAAAGATAGCATCGGACCAGCTTACTGACCACCTAACCAAACACAACCTACTTTGCAGAGAACAGCATGGTTTCCGAAGAGGCCACAGCACCGTCACCGCCCTTACTGAACTCACCTCATTCATCCATGAGGCCCTAGACCAAGGCTCCGTGGCTGGTGCTATTTACGTGGATCTGACCAAGGCAATTGACATGGTCCGTCACGAGCTACTGATCTTATCTGTGTCAATCTTCACCATTCATCACAGATGGGTACTGGATGGAGGGTCAGGACCCAGCGGGGAACCTTTTTTTTTTTTTTTAAGAGCTAGGCGGGCCAGACGCAGCATCGGCGCCCCCACCGGAGCCCGGCGTACTACGTGGCGCTGAGGATCCCGTTAAGCTTGTCGACTCCGCCTTATTACCAGTTCTTCGTCTCCTGCCGTCGAGGTCGCCTCGTGGGAAGCCTGAAGAAGTTTTCTCTGTTTTAGGCCTTAAGCCTGCGATATTTCCGTCGCCAGTCCGCAGTCTACTAGTTCTGGGTACTGCCTCCACTCGACGTCGCCGGTAAGATCTTTCCTTTTTATTAGCATTTAAGCGACGTCGAGTCTCTTTTGGTGGTGTTTTTCCTGTAGGTCATGCAGCGGTCGGAGGCAAGAAGTTCTTAAAGGCGGGCCCCACTAGCCGGTGCCCGTGCGGCCGCAATTTTCTCAGTGACAACCAGCATGACCGGTCTCGCGTGTCTTGGCCGTTCACAACATGGATTCGTGCGATGCCTGCTTCTCCACGCCGGACGCTCGTCCTCGAACGGCCTTGCGTGGAAGTTGGGCGAGCTCCGCCGACTTTGGGGGCAGATTCACCTTCGTTGGGCCAACCGCTCTCGGCCTTTCCTCCGGGTCCCCTCCGGTTCTATCGGAACCGTGGAGGAGGGAGCCTCGACCTCCGTAGCCTAGCCTTGGTCGCAGGAGGCCCGTCCCGCTTCCCCGGGCAGGCGGGAGGCGCCCCATGGCAATCACCCGTTGGATGACGGCCCCCGTGTCGCTCCCGCGTCCGGAAGGCCAGGTCGGGCGCCCGTCCTCGACACAGTCTCAGTGTCATCGGGAGGCCTTGGCGCCGTTGCGGTGCCAAAGAGCTTTGGCGGCGCAACTTGTCTCTCTGCACCATGGGCCCACCGCCGGCATCGCTAGCGGCGCCGGCTCTGCTTCACGGCGCTACGACCCTGGATCCGGCGTCGCCTTTGCTATGTCTCGAGTGGCGCCAAGGTTGAGCATGGCGCGCGGAGTCCCTCGGATCGCTGGTGGCGTTGCCTTCAGCGCCACCTCTGCTCTCGGCGCCCATGGCGGGCGAGTCACTAGTCGGCCCAGGTCCGTTTTAGGGGCGTCGGCGCCCCGCCTTGGTTCTCGGTGCAGCTCGCGGCTGCGTGCGGCCTAGCGGCGTCGGCGGCGAGCCTGCTCTGGGGCGCTCGGCGCGCTTGACTCTCTGTGCCGCTCAGCGGCGCCGAAGACCTGGCGGTGTTTGCGTCTCGGGGCTGCTGTTGGGGTTGCCGCGGCACGTCTCTGTTCGGCACGGTGGGCAGCGGCTGCAGCGGCTGGCTATCTCCGGACCTTTGGTCTCGGCTGCCCTGCCGCCTTCTGCCAGCCCTCCGGCTCTGGGCCGTGAGGGCGCGGGCGGCTTTGACCACTGCCACGATTTCTGGGCCATCTGCAAAGGTTGCGTTCCTCGCCCTCCTACACTGCTGGCTAGGGCCTCGGTTCCACCTCTTCGGAGTCCAGCTCAGAGTCGGACGAGCAGTCACACCCTTTGGGGTTGCCTGCACAGGAGAGTGGGCCAGTGGTCTCTTCGACGAGTCGGAGTCAGCCCCCTGCTGAGGAGCGTCTGGTTCCCCTCCAGACCGGGGTCAGTGGCACTGACCAGCAGGCTGTGGTGCGTGCCACCATAGCCATGCAACCTGGTCTGGGGGGGGGTTCCTTGACCCTGCAGCGGAGGTACCCCCTCCTGTGGTGTGTCTCGATTGCCCAACTTTGGGGCCCATCGGGAAGCCTACGGCTGGGGAGGGTGCTGTGCCCTGGATTTCCCCTCGGGGGCATCCCAGAGCTGTCAGCTACCTAGGCTGACCCTTCTGAGGACCAGGGCCTTCTCGGACTCTGAGGGGTCGAGGGATGTGGGGTCGGCGCG
Source organism: Neoceratodus forsteri (assembly GCA_016271365.2). Taxonomy (NCBI): domain Eukaryota; kingdom Metazoa; phylum Chordata; order Ceratodontiformes; family Ceratodontidae; genus Neoceratodus; species Neoceratodus forsteri. The sequence continues at coordinate 755,228,121 of CM057455.1, read as the reverse complement.
TCGGCCTTTCTCTGGGGTCCACCCGGGCCCTGGACGGAGCTGAAGTGCGGACTTCCGCCCTTCCCCTTCGGGTTCCTTGAGAGGGTCCTATTCTTTTGAGGCAGGTGACCATCCTTCTGGACCTATACGTCCCCGGTCGCTTCACTGGGGGGATTCTTCTGGGCGCAGCCTAGGCAGTACCAACATGGTTGTACAGCTGTCGGCTGTGGAGTCTTCCGGGACACCTTCCCCGGGTGTCCATGGTCTGCTCCCTAGCCCTGGCAGAGGCCAGCCGATTCCTTCCCTCGGCTCTGCCCCATCCCCTCTGCCGCATCCTCCAGCGCTCCCGGGCATTCTTGGTCCTACCGGGCCTCTCACCTGGGAGCAGTTCAGAGCGGTGGCTTCTCGGTTCCCTGCTTACGTTAGGGCCTTGGACAGTCAGGTTTTTCAACCTCCTCCCGAGCAGCCACCCTCAGAGCATATGGTGACCTCCAGCTCCTCATCCCCCTCTTCTGGGGGTGAGGAATCATCTGTCCACATCTCTCCTGCCGCTGATCTCGTGGAGTATCAGCGTTTCCTCGCGAGGATGCTGGAGGACCTTCACCTATCCCCCCTATCCGCGAGCAATCCAGAGCATGTGGCGCACGCCTTCTAGGCGATTTCGGGCTGCCACCCTGTGGTGCCCCCCTGGCCTGCTCCCTTTCGGGAGGCGTTCATGCATTTCTGGCAGAGGCCCTTCTCCGGAGTTCCTGCTCCTCGGGACCTCAGCCAGAGGTATTGCGGACCCCCGGAGTCTCCAGGCTCCATGCTGCATCCGCAGTCCGGATTGACGCACCTGGACACTCCCGAAGGGCTTCGTGCCCTCCACCGTGACTGGTCCCCAGATCAGGACTCATTGGATTTTGATTTCTGGGGGAGGAGGACTTTCTACTTGGCACGGTTGCTTCTCTCCATCTCCGCTCATCAGGACCACTATGCAGCCTACAACAGGTTCTTGTGGTCAGCGCTGGGTCAGATCCTAGCTGCTTTGCCTGACTCGGAGCAAACCAGGCAAGCCGTCTCTCTCTCTCTGCGCGTGGCCTGGAGCTAGCAAGGCACCAAGCAAGGGCGTCTTATGATGCCAACGAGGTAGCTACCAGAGTGGTAGGGACAGCGATCTGCACCAGAAGATCGGCGTGCCTTCGCCTTTCCCGGTTGTCATCCTTGGCCCGGTGTAGGGTGATTTGCTCTGCTCACCAGGGAACCTATCTGTTTTCCCATAGGGCGAGACACCGTTTGTCGGGGCAACTTCCTTCCCCCTCCGGGGGGACCCCGTCTCGCTCTCCCCACTCTCAGGCCTCCCCAGGCCCAGAAGGTCCCCCCCCTTAGTGTGTCACCCACTGAGAGCTAAGGTTCACTGACCCTTAGGGTGTATTAGTCAACCCCTTGGGGGCTTGGTACTCATCCATTCAGGATGAATGGTGAAGATTGACACAGATAAGATATGAAATTACGTACTTCACCGTAATTATGATCTTCTGTGTATCTTCACCATTCATCACCGTCCCCCTGGGGCCTCAGTCTCTGGGTCCCCCTCCCTCTGTGCCTCTCCCTCTCTTTGGAGCAGGGTAAAGTAGGGACACTCGGGGGGGTGTAATTTCTTCCCCTTTAAAGGGTACAGATCGAGTGGCATTCCTTCTCTACTGCATATCCCCACCCTATCAAGGTGGAAGTTGTTGGTTGCCCTCCTTCTGTCATCCAACTGTTTAAAAAAAAAAAAAGGGAACCCCCTTTTTTTCACTAAATCACGTTACAGAGAGAGTACTAATCCCTGTACCCTGTCCTTCTCCAGTATAGCCGACTCTGCTTTTGGGGTATTGCCACATATTCTGTGCCTTGAATTCTGGCAAGTAAGCTTTGCTACTCCTTGCAGTTCCTATACAGTCTGGTGACGGACAAGGGTCCCGGATCTTTGTTACCTCTCACTCTCTCTAAATTTTCTCACTCCTTCCTCCCTTCTTCCGCTTCCAGAGATTGGGGCTCCTACCCAATCCCCTTAGTCTCATCTCTCCTCTGCTGTCCTCTCAGTCGTTATTTCTCCTTTTGGTTCAGTTCTTCCCTCCTTTTTCTGTCCCTTGGACTCTTTTGTCCCACCCTCCATCTCTTCCTCTTACCTCTCCGGCGACTCAGAACTGGTAATCAGGCGGAGTCGACACAGCTTAACGGCTAATCCTTGAGCGCCACGTAGCACGTCGGCCTCGAGGGCGGGCGCTGATGCTGGCCGGCCCGCTTCTATCCTTTATAAAAAAAAAAAAAAAAAAAGCCTCCTGCGGGGTCCTGACCTCCGGCCAGTACCCATCTGTGATGAATGGTGAAGATACACAGAAAGATCATAATTGCAGTAAGTACATAATTTCTATCTCCGTGCCCTTCCACAACTCAACTTTGTACCTGAGGTCACCGCCTGGTTCAAAGACTACCTCTCAGGCTGGTCACAACAAGTCGAGATCAACACAACCCTCTCCTCATGCAAACTAGTATGCTCTGGCGTCCCGCAGGGGTCCATACTTGGCCCCTTACTGTTCACCCTCTTTTTAAACTCTCTCCTCAAGTCTTGCAGTGGTTGCCTGCTACTCTACGCTGATGATGCTGTAGTGTTCTGGAAACACCCTCAGCCTAGCTCTCTCCGGCTAGCCCTGCAGGACTTCTTTAGGGAGCTAGAATCATGGTTCACTGAACATCGCCTTGTTATCAGTTCAAAATAGAGTCCATGATCGTTGCACACCGACCAAAGCCCACAGTCATACGCTACTACTAGTAAAAACTCTCATGGCTTCCCCAGAACAGGTTTCATGTTTTAAGTATCTCGAATCGCATTAAACACTGCTTTCCTCCCCAGGCCATGCATCTTGCAGTCTCCTCCTCTATCCTTTTTTTGGTGGACTACAGGATAGTCATTTATGGATCTGCGGAACAGACTGCCCTATGCTGCATCAACACTGCCCTTAACAAAGCTTGCTGCCTAGTGACAGGTTAATGCATACCTGTGAGCTTTATGCTCTGACTGGGTAGCCTTCCTTGGAAGTTAAGCCAAAGTACCACTCCTGCGTCCTTGCCAAAAAAATACAGCTCCAGCTAGCTTCCATCGGCCTCCACCCGATTTTATCAGTGCAGCCCCCTGCAGGCGGACTAAAAGGCTCACAGCCAACACTTCCTTCCTTGTCCCCTACTGTAGAACATCTCTTGGGCAAAGATCATTCCGCTACTGCGCCCCACTATGGCTCAATAGCCTACCGCCCCCTATCTCCAAGGCCTATAGTTTCCCTATTTAAAACAGGTCTCAAAACACAACTCTTTGACACTGCATTATGTGACTGTAGATAACCCTCTTTTCTTTTGGGGCCAGCCCCCCCTCTTGTCCCTTCACTCCCTCTCCCCTGCCCAGATATCTGACTCTGGGTCACTCTAGATCCTACGAAACTGCATCCTACACTTCTCCAATAAGGGACATCTTGTATGCCACCATCTAAATAAGATAAAGCGATGACTGCATAACCCTGTACTGTTAGATTAATACTGTTTGTATATGTTTCTTTTTTACTGTAAATGTGTTTCCTCTATTCTTTGTAACTGACGTGGAGCCTTTGCAAAAGAGTCTGACTCAAAGGATTGTAATTACAATTCTATTCAATAAACAGTAAACATTGTTAAACAATCAAAAGTTAGTGTACTATTTCATATTATGTATAAAGAAATAAGAAGTGTTCACTGGGCTTATTTCAGTGTTGTACTTGAAGCACACAGTGTTAAAGTGGTGTCATACACAGGCGTACATGTAAAACTTATTCACGTGTGTGACATCAGATGTCCTGCATGTGATGGGGACATTGTTAAAACTTTTTTTGGTTTTAGAGTTTATGTTCATTGTATAAAACAATATTTCTATATAGTTTTAAATACCACACCACCACAATGGATTTATGTTTGTGTTTTTATTAAAATTACATTCTATGTATTAAGAGGTTATTTGAAGCTGTTTTAAGTGTCTGCCTAGAGTCACATAAAATTGATGCACTTCTCCAGCCATAAATGAACAGGTGGAGTCTTAACTATTCCTAAGCATTGTCACAGTTATTGACATCGTCCTTTTCATTTTTTTGGTAGTACTGAGAAATGGCTTAACCTTCCACCCCACCCCCGTTTTATAAAAAAAAAAAAAAAGTGGTACAATGTGATTTAAGATAAACATGCGACTACAATAAACCTAGTGAGATTCACAGTATACCTTGAAGTGAGCCTAGTTCGTATGGCCGTATTAGCCAGTTGCTGCCCAAACTATCATTTTTAACTGTATCCTTTTAGCAAGGGAAGGGATCGTAACTGCAGCCGAACCCACAGCCAGCAAATCCCTTCCACTTCCCAGTCTGCTGGACCTGTCCCCACACTCAGACGCTTTCTGATGTCTAAGTAGGGACAGCACGGGAGCACGGGCCCACACACGTCTATGGGGACCGTTTTTCAGTGCAGTTTTACTTAAGTTTGAGCAACCTTACAGGAAAATAAACACCACTTTTTATTTATTTATTTTTTTAATCTAGTTTTTGTTTACTGGGTAGGTGCACTAGCCGTAACAATGACTATTTTCAGGCACGACCTGGGAGGGTACAGTACAACAATACAGGAAAACGTTTCAATAAAAGTACAGAAAATGGTTGACTATAGTATACAGAGCAATTTGCAAATGTTTCCATGGAACAAGGAGGCTGCAATACCAGTGCAGGGCGGAAAGTAAACAAAATAACACAGGAGCAGTACAAAGAACAAAAACTACACCACAATTTGCTATACGGAAAATTAACAAGTTGAACATTTTACTGCTAATGAGAGAATGGATATAGAACTAGGGGAGGGATACTAGTAAGTGATGGAAATGAGAGTCCAGAGAAGAGGGATGAGAGTGTGAAGTAAGGTGGGAGGAGGGACAGTTAGGTAAGAAGTGATAGTGTATAGGAGGGTAGATCAATAAGTGTCATGGAGCCTAAGAGGCTGGGAAGGAAAAGAGCTATGGAGGTTTGAAGCAGGAGCACTTGTGGGAGTATCGAGATAATTTGCAACCCTTTCTAAAAGATGCATGAGATAGTGATTGGCGAGTGCTAGTGGAAGGGAGCTCCAGTATTTGGGGGCATGGTATGTAAAGCACTAGTGCCTTTAGTGGTGTTTTTGCCTACGGTGAAAACGGGGCCTGGTCAGCAGACCTCAGTTCATAGCACAGCGCAGATTTTGGAAAAGTCCTGCTAGGATTCTGGTATTTGTAGGCGGACCATATTGTCAATGATGGAGCCATAGGCATGACGCCTAGTTCATTAGGAGGAAGCCATCCCAGGTCTGAATAGAAGAAGCAGTGGTGTTTCAGTCCGTGTGAGGAAGACTCATTGCGACAGATATTGTTATAAGTGGCATCCCATTTCCGAAGGATTGATTTGCATGCAGAGGCATATGTTGTGGCACCATAGGTAAGTGATGGAAGGAGTATACCACGAGCAATGGCAAGCCTTGCTGAGGGAGTGAGCACATAGCTGGTTCGGTAGGCTGTTCCGAGTTTAGAGTTTACCAGTTTGCAGGTCTGGTTGATGTGTAAGTTGAAATTTGGTGATGGATCAAGGGTGAGGCCCAGATATCTAAACGAATTTACCACCCCAACAAGTGAGCCATTTAAGGAGGTGACTTCAAACTTAAGGTGTGCATACTTGAGTTTCACATTTGATCCAAAGAGCATAGCTTGGATTTTGGACTCATTTAGTACAAGTTTGTGAGTAGTTAGCCACTCCTGTATTAACTGAAAGTCAAGAGAGAGTAGATTGTTTTTCTTCAATGCTTTTTGCGCTAGCATAAAGAACAATGTAATCAGCATATAGCTTAACTGTTTTAAAAACAGAAATTTAGTGTGGTGGTATGATATTTACAAGTATTTTCTTTTTTCAAAGTGAAGATGAAATGATGATTTATAGTTTAACAATGTCCCTGTCACGTTTCATCTGTCACATGTGTGAATAATTTTTACATGTATGCCTGTGTATGACATCAATTTTTTTAAAATTGTGCTTTAATGAAGTACAACACAGAAATAAACCGTGACTACTTTATTTCTTTATGTTTGATCTTTGTAACAATACGGTATAGTTTGATTGTTAAACAGTGTCCCTGTCACACGTGACATCTATCACACACGTGAATAATTTTTACGTGTACACCTGTGACATCACTTTTTTAAAAATGTGTGCTTTAATAAAGTACAACACGGAAATAAACCAAGTAAATAAAGAAATAAAAGTTTCTAGGGACACGGATATGTTGTTCATCCACACTTTCTGGCAGGTATTCTTGCCGCTTTAAATCTTGCCGGAAGGTCTTCAATCTGGCTCCTCCCACCCACTCGGGTGGTAAAACTCTCGGCTCCGCCCCATGACGCCAAATCTTCCTTACCGCTTGGAAGCTCAGGTTCCCTCCTTAATGCTCTGCGTACAAGACTGGTTCCTAATTCTTCGGTTTGCCCAAAATAAAGTTTAAGGTTTTCAAGACTTTGGTCAATTATTTCCCCGCGCGCCGCGATGGGACAAATTGACTCCTGGTTTTGAGGAAACGGCGCGGGCAGAAGATGTCCTCGATGGATCCGCACCCACGCGGTGTCTACTGCTTAGGCCTTGAGCATGACCTGCAGGCCCGCGACCTGTGCTCTTCCTTCTCGGTCCACGCCTCTGAGGACCGCTACCACCAGTTTACAACTTGGGCGCCCGAGGAACGCGTTACCTGCCGGGTGAAGTCGAAGAGGCCCGCTGGCGGTGTCCAAAGTGCTGGCTCGCTGGAACAGCTCAAGCAAACCATCGCCTCGAGGAGGAGGCGGCGCAGGCCGGTCTCGCTCTCCTCGGCCTTTATCCTGCTCTCCTTGGGATCCTCCTATTCAGTCTTTTAAGGAGCTCTGTCAGTCCCTTTCCACCAAGGGAGAGGGGCCATCAGGACTTTCTCTCGGTCCAAGAAGAAGGAATCTAAAGGTAAGTCCTTCGCAACGCTCTTGGGAGCGGGAGAGGTCCCTCCTGGGTAGTCGACCGAGTTCGGTCGATGCTCGCCACTGGCCCACTGATGTCCTGATCAGGTCAGTTGACCGAGACACCCGCCGATGCAGTCGAGATTTGTCTCGACCCGTCGGACGGGTTGTCGACCGGTGAAGCCGACAACCCTCACTCCCCAGTTCCCCTGGTGGAGATCGAGGTTACCGTGGACTTGCCTGTGCCTCCGGTTCCGGAGTCCACGGTTGAAACTGCCGAGCCGAGGGGAGAGCGGGTCTCCCCTGCCCTGCCCCAGAACCCTCCTCGGAAATGCCGAGGGTCTCGGTCTCTGTTTCGGACATCTTCACGGTCCAGCCGATCCCGCCAACATAGGCAGTCTCGGTACCGTAGTAAGTGGCGGCGCCGCTCGTCCTCGTCTTCCTCCTCGGACGAGGAGAGGCTTCACGCAAGCTGCTACGCTTAATGAGACCTCATGGGCAACAGCCCTTCTGTCCGGAAGCAAGCCGACGTCGCCTCCTCCCCGCCATCAAGTGGCTGTCACCGGAGCGTCAAGCAACCCTCGCCGCAACCGAGGCGCCTGCCCCCGGGCCTGTTGCTCGACCGAAACTGGCTGCCCCACTGATTCTGGTGGAACCTCCGCCTCCACAGCCGAAATTTGGGGCCCCGACCAAGAATTCTCGGTCGGGCCAGGGCCTGCCCCATAGGCTGTCTGTCACCTCACTCCCGACTGCCCTCAGCAGGTGGAGGGTGGCTCAGGCCCAAGGCAGCTCTTTGCGGACTCGTCCGAGTCTGACGACGATTCCTCCCTGTTCTCCAGGCAGGTCGACCTGGAGTCCTCCGAGGTCAGTCGCTGGACGAGCAGCCCATCGCTCTTCATGGGTTTGCTTAGGCTCATCTCGAGTCCACCGATGCAGCCAAGCTCAGATCCAAGCGGGCCAAGTATCCCTAACGGAGATATTGGACCAGGGATTCACCCACGGAGGTTTTTCCGTGGCCGAGGCCATTGTCGGCCCGGCCTTGAGCCTGGCAGTGTCCTGCTTCCTGCCCCGCGCCTTCAGCCAGGATGGCGAGGAAGTACGTGGTCCCTGTCCGTTTTGAACACCCCTCAGCCGAGGGGTTGGTTACCGACAGCGTCTTCCGGCGTGCCGGAAGCGCCAGGGACGTGGACAAGCCTCCAACAAGGAGTCCAAGAAGTTGGACTACGCCGGGCGCAAAGTCTACGCTGCGTCATCCCTTGACCTTCGTCAGGCCAGCTCGGCCATGCTGATGGCAGACTTCTCTCATGCCCTGTTGGGCTCCCTGGACGAGGTAGTCCCTCATCTCCCGCTGACCTGCAGACCACGGTCAAGCAGGTGCGGACCAGGGCAGGCAGTGGCCAAGCAGCAACTTCAGACTGCTCTGGACATCGGCGACTGTGTGCCGGGTCAGTCGCAGCCGAGTGGCCTATGCGCGCCATCGGCATGGCTGAGGATATCCACCTTCACAGCGGATACCCAGCAAGTTGGCAGATGTCCCTCTTGGGGACCGACCTCTTCAGCCCTGGAGTGGAGGGTCACCTCCAGAGGATCGAAAAGTCCAATGCCACTCTGGACTCGGTCTCCTCCGCCCAGAGGGACAAGGGGCACGCGGGCCATAACCCAAGCCTTTGTCCGGCTGCGCCCGCGCACGTCCATTGCAGCATCAGGGCCAGCAGGCTCGCAGCTTGGTATCCCAAAGCCAAGCCTGCGGCTTCCTCTTCCAGGAAGCAGGAGGCAAAGGCCCAGGAGGTCCCTCAGCTGGTCCCTCCTCCAAGCCTGCCCAGTGGCAGGTTAAGGGTGTGCCCCCAACCTCGTCACTCCACCCAGGTTCCCGTGAGAGGGCGGCTCCGCCATTCCTTTCCGCCTGGTCCGCTATCACCACAGACCGGTGGGTGTTGGAAGTGGTAGAAAGGGCCTGCCTCTGGGTTGAGCAGGCCCGCCCTTCGAGCATCGCCCCCGGGGTCCTGGTCCGCAGAGTTCCGCTGTCGGCTCACCGAGCCGACATCGCTCTGCTCCTCGAGAAGAAGGTGATCAGAGAGGTGGTGGACCCCTCAGACCCGGGTTTGTGTCCAGGTACTTCTTGGTCCCAAAACGGATGGGGGGCTGGCGCCCCATTCTCGACCTGCACGACCTAAACAAGTTCCTACGGTCTCGGACCTTCAGGATGGTCACTCTGGCTCAGATAATACCATCCCTGGAACGAGGCATGTGGTTCTGTTCTCTGGACCTACAGGACGTGTTCTTTCATGTCCCTATCCGTCTCTCTCACCAGAGTTTCCTTCGCTTTCGAGCGGAGGGATCCCTTTACGAGTTCCGAGCCGTGCCCTTCGGCCTTTCTCTTGCTCCCAGGGTCTTCACCAAATGCATGGCAGTGGTGACAGCATTCCTGCGGTGCCGAGGGATCTGGGTGTACCCTTACCTGGATGATTGGCTGATAGCATCCCCCTCCAGACAGGAGGTGGAGTGGTCCAGAGATCTGGCCCTCCAGGTTTGCTCTCAGATCAGCCTTCTCATCAACGAGGCCAAGTCGGAACTCGGACCGAAGCAGGTGATTCATTTCATCGGGGCAGAGCTCTACTCTCTACGAGCCAGAGCACGCTCCTGGCAGACAGGGCCGAGGTTCTTCCTCCTTTGCCCAATCATTTCTGGTTGGGCAATCATGCCCTGCCCAGGACTTCCTGCGCCTCCTGGTCTCATGGCGCCTGCACCAGCGCGGTCCGCTGGGCCTGCTGGCACATGCGCCCCATCAGTGGGATTGGTCAGCCAGTGGTCACAGCGCCAGCATCCATTGCACCAGCTAGTGACGGTGACCCAGGGATGTGAACGCCCAGTGGTGGACCGTTCCAGCCCATTTTCAGGAGGGCATCCCGCTTGTCCGCCCGAGCCGACGGTCTCTCTATCGACTGATGCCTCTCTGATGGGTTGGGGTGCCCATCTGGGGGAGCACAGAGCGCACGGCCTCTGGTCCCTTCGGGAGTCCCGATGCCTTATCAACCTGCTGGAGCTTCGGGCGGTTCGTCTAGCCCTCACCGCCTTTGCTCCGTTTCTACAGGGTCAAGTGGTTCAGGTCCAGACGGACAATACCACGACCATGTACTACCTAAACCGCCTGGGCAGGATGCGCTCCATGCCTCTGTGCAAGGAAGCTCTCCGCGTTTGGTCACTCGTGCGCAGCCTGGAGGCGGATCTCCTAGCCATCCATGTGGCAGGAGCCTCCAACACTCTGGCCGATGCCCTAAGCCGGATGGGGCTGTGTCCCATGAGTGGTCTCTCTTGCCGGAGATAGTACAAGATCTGTTCTCCCACTGGGGCACACCTCAGGTGGACCTGTTTGCCTCCAGGGAGAATGCGAAGCTGAGGCCGTTTCATGCCTGCCCCCCTCAGCAGGGTTTGCTGCAGGGGGATGCCTTCTCGAGGCTGTGGACCCCTGGCCTCTTCTACGCCTTTCCCCCATTTTCCTTGATCCACAAGGTGCTTCTCAAGGCGAGGAGGGACAAGGCGCAGGTGATTCTGGTAGCCCCAGACTGGCCCCGCCAGTGCTGGTATCCAGATCTCCTCAGCCTCGGCTCCAGGCTCCCGAGGCAGCTTCCAGCTTGCCCGCACCTGTTATCAGTCAATCAGGGAAAGGTGTTCCATCCAGACCTTCAATCCCTGCACCTGACGGCCTGGTTCCTGAGCGGCTAGAGTTCCAGGCCTTGGGTCTTTCCGACGAGGTCCTCAGTGTAGTTGACGCGTCCCGTAAGGAGTCGACCAGAAAATGCTATGCCTTCAAATGGAAGAGATTCTCCATTTGGTGTCAGGACAAGGGCCTGGACCCGTCCTCCTGTTCCTGGGCAAGCATCTTGGACTACCTATGGTCCCTTTCTCAGCAAGGGCTTAGGTCGACAACCCTAAAGGTGCACCTTGCAGCCATCTCTGCTTACCGGGCGCGGGCCGGGAAGCAGTAGGTGGTGCAGGAGAAAGTGGTCTGGCACTTTTTCAAAGGCCTGGATCCCATATCCCCTCCGGTGCGTGAACCTCCACCTCCGTGGGACCTACTGCTGGTATTGGCAAAGCTCATGGGCAAGCCATTCGAACCAGTGCACAGGTGACAAATCTCTCACCTGTCGTGGAAGACCGCCTTCTTGGTGGCTATCACGTCAGCCAGAAGGATGGGAGAGCTCCAGGTGCTTTCCATAGTCTCCTTACCTGGTCTTCCACAGGGACAAGGTTGTCCTGCGCCCCCACCCGAAATTCCTTCCGAAGGTGGTGTCGGAGTTTCACCTTAACCAGGTGTTGACTTTGCCGTTGTTCTACCCCAATCACACCTCGGAGGGTCGAATATAGGCTCCATACTCTGGACCCTAGAAGGCTTACTATAAGAGCGACGGGGTTGAAGTTCGCTGGAGAGGTTCGCCAACTGTTTGTCACCCACGTTGAAGCCGCACCTGGCAGACCTGCAGCCAAGCGGACGATACAAGCAGGTGGGTCACCTCCTGCATTGATCTCTGCTATAGGTTGGCTGGCATGGAGCCTCCCAGAGGGATAAGAGCTCATTCTACCCACCATACCGCAGCATCGGTAGCTGCTTCCAGGGACGTCCCTATCCAGGATATCTGCAGGGCTGCTACCTGGAAGTCGGCACATACCTTTATAACTCACTACCACATCGACCTTGAGTCAGGCCGGGATGCTGGTTTTGGGGCCTCGGTTCTCCAGTCTCTGTTTCCTAAGTAGGGGGTGTGCGCCTTGCCTCCCTCCTCCCGGAGAACTGCTAGGAGTCTGCCAGAAAGTGTGGATGAACAACATATCCATGTCCCTAGAAATACAGTTTACTCACCTGTAACAGGAGTTCTAGGAATGGTATATGTTGTTCATCCACACGACCCACCTGACCTCCCCGGCTTCGACGCACAACCTGAGCTTCCAGCGGGCCAGATCTGGTGTCATGGGGCGGAGCCGAGAGTTTTACCACCCGGGTGGGTGGGAGGAGCCAGCTTGAAGACCTTCCGGCAAGATTTAAAGCGGCAAGGATACCTGCCAGAAAGTGTGGATGAACAACATATACCATTCCTAGAACTCCTGTTACAGGTGAGTAACCTGTATATTTGATCCATGCAACAGTGCAGTAACTTTTAACAGCAACAAATGTGTATTCAGTGTGGACAAAATGTTACATTAAAAGAAAAGATTTACAAACAGACGTGAATAATGTAGAATCACAGGCTCATAACAGCAGAGAAGGAGACTGTTCATGGACATGTCACACGCATAACACAGAAGTGGCAGGTGGACTACAGCATCCGATATACAAAAATCAGAAAATGGCATTATCTTTATTCAAACCCATAATCAACATTTAAGCTGAGTACTACAAATCTATCTGGAAATTGTGATTTGCTTCATGTTGATGTTGATGTTGTTGTTGTTGTTGTTGTTGTTGTTGTTGTTGTTGTGTTTTTAAACCTCAGTGTCCCACTAATAGCTCAGGTTTATCAGAGAATGACCCATATGCCTTTATTGGGATAATCACAGTACTTGGTTTGCTAGTAGTAGTCTGGGTCACCTAACTGTGGATTAAAAAGGAAGTTTAATCCATGGTCACCTGATGGTGTTTGACCAATCGGCAGCTCACCTTCATGCAACCCATGTTATAATCAACCTTATTTTGATTAGCAACCAGCCAAGTTTGAGGAGTATTTTTTTTAAAGGAGAACTGATTCTATAGCATTTCTCGAAATGATTGTTGATGAGCTTTTTTGGTACAGGTCAGGGTTTGTGCAGTTTGCATTGTCATTTCAACATTATAGTTCTGCTGGCAGGCAGTGATGCTAGATGGTGCCATTTTCGTGTTGGTGTGCAGCGGGGCGCCACACACTAACACGAAATGGCACCATGCAGCGCCCGCTGTATTACCTGCCGGCAGAGTTTACAAGTGTTGGAGCCAGTAAGTGCAAACACTTAATTTTTTATTGTTATTGCCAAAAGCTAAATCGGGCAGTCCTGTTTCGGGGGGTGGGGAGCTTTACACCAGTACTGTTCTCCTTTAAATGGTTACTTTTATCATATAAAGATGCAGTGCAGTAGTGTGGGAAAGTGTCAGATTACCAGAACAGTTTCTGCAATTCTGTAATTTTTACCACAGTTGCAGGACAGTATTACTGCAATGTGGAACTTTTTATTCAGTGCAAAAAAATCAGTTGATTAGTAACTTCTGCTATTCAAAGTTGCACACGATTAGCAAATAGCTTTTGTTGTGGTATCAGATTGCTGTGTGAACATGCTTATTTTGTCTTGTTTTGTGACCAGTACTGGGAGGTACTATTAACTTGTTTTGCTGCCTAGTGAGGAAAAAAATCAGCCTCTTCTGCAGGGTGTTTTTGGGACTCTGAGAACAATTACCTTAACTGTACAAAATGAGGCGCTGGAATCTAGCTGAACCAGCTTCAGACTGTGAATCATGATTGGAGGTCGTACTTTACACTCAGTGTTGCTTTTACTGTAAGAGAAGGAATTTGGCTTGAGATCATGCCTCTTTTACAAACGGTATCCCGAAGCTCTTTGTGTGTCTGCTTTTGTAGGTACTCGGCAGATGGCATGAGTTGTCCTCTCTTACTAGCTGTAACAGGATAAAATATCCTGAGAGAAGTCTTAGGACACGCCCCCTTTCCAGACTCGCTCAGTCTTTTCATCCAGTCCTAGCTGTTGGACCCCAATATTGACACTGTAGTGCAGTATGAGGGAGGTGCTGTACTCGTGAGGTACTCTTTTTTTTGGATTAGACCTTCAGCCATGGTCCTGTCTGCCTGTTCTGGTCATTGTTCAGGTGGATGTTAAAGATCCATGGTACTTCTCGAAAAGAGTAGGGGAATTTTTTTATTGAAACCATAATACATCTTATACAATATAGTATCACATCACACAATATCATAAAGTAAAAGAGAAACAAAAACATAAATAAGTATTACGTCATACAATATCCCCAAACATAGAAAAAAAAAAATGTAGAAACAACCCCCTTCCCCCCAATAAAGGAGTAGGGGAACTTGTCATAATATACAATAAAACCTAAACAAAACAGAACTTCTTTATACAAAATCATAAAAGGGACAAAATCAGTTACAGAAGGAGAAGGAAATGCATGTGACAATCCCAAAAGTAAGGGGAAAAAAAAAAACCAAATTGGAAAACAAACCCCTGCCATTCACCCCCGGAAATAATTAATCCTCAGTTAATGGCCTACAAAGGCAAGGTGTTTCCAAAGGCCGGACCATTGAAGAAAGGAAAAACGCGATTTTTCCTCCAATTTCCATTTACCTAAATCAGTGTTAATGATCTGAAAAAGTTCCCATGGAGTAATAACCTGTTGCAGAATGAACCTGCAACGACCTATGCATATCTAGTATAAAACATGAGCAAAAAGAATACGGTAAGTACCATAATGTACCCCACTTGGTAAAGATGGAGTTATCCCAAAAAATAACCCTGGTGCTGGTGGAATAGAGCCAGTCCTTTTCCACCGATTTTTAACAATGTCCCAAAAGTCTAAAATATATGGACAATGTAAATATAAATGATCCATAGTTTCAGTTTTCATGGAACAAGAAACACGGGGACAGCACCGTTCCGACAAGGCCTTATGTTTCTGATTCCCTTTAACATTTATCCTACCATACAACCCCAACCAAACAGTATCCCATAAATGAACCAGAAGTCTAGAATCTGAAATATAGTCAGAAATCTGTTTTTTGTTCCAGTAAAGAAAAATTTGTAAAGGCAGGTACAGTAAAGTAACGCGAAATAATTTGCCCATAAGTTGCTTTTCTAGACATAACAACTGCATCAAGCCGTACACCCCATTTCTTAATAGCATCAATGACGCCATCCCATCTATAAGGGAGATGAGGAGATCTTTTGTTTTTATGCAAAAAGGCATTGTTTGACCATTCCAAAAACACACCATGTAAGGTTTCCCTACCCCACCTACACCACAAATGTCCAGAACCCGTAACTAAAGGAACAATATTCACATAAAGAAAAATCGTAAAAAAAAAAACCACCACTGGATGAATCATGTTTAAACCCCCAGACTTAATAGAAGCATATAAAACTTCCCTTTTAATAGGATTTAATCTACTACCCCAGACACAAGAAAAAAAAACAATCCATCAATGAAGTAAACAAACATGCCGGTAAAAAAAATATCGAACTAACAAACAAAAATTCAGGGATTAAAAAGGATTTTAGGAGAAAGATATGTCGTTTCTTAGATAATTTCCACCGGTTCCATAATTTAACCTTGGAATGCCCCATGTCCAAGACTCGTGACCAGTTAGTACGTGCCATATCATCCCACAAAATAAATACCAAGAATGCGACAAGGCACCCTTGAGATGGGAATATCACCAATACAATCCTCTTGGTCAATAAACCCCGCAACATTCAAACAACACGATTTGGCCATATTCAGCCGGGCACCAGAAATTCTACCCAATTCCTGAAGTAAAGCACAAGCCAAACGTACAGAGTGTGCATCATTAACCAACAAACAAATGTCATCTGCATATGCAAGTACTTTAATTGGAAATGAAATGCCCATACCCAGAGGATAAATGTTTGGGGAATTCTGAAGAATACGCAATAAAGGGTCTAATGTAAAGACATATAGAATAGGGCTCAAGGGACAACCCTCTCTAACTCCTTTTCGTATCAAAATCGTTTTCCTTATCCATCTATTCTCATAAGGTATAACACAAGCTAGAGCATAACATAGCTTTATCCTTTGTATAAATAAATCCGGGAAACCGTAGGAAGCCAAACAATTCCACAGAAAAGCATGAGAAACCCCGTCAAAGGCCTTAGCCTGATCCAAGCTAACAATATACCCATTGCCAACCGATGCCATCAAGGAAGTCCCACTGTCCAAGATTTCTCTAAGTGACAGTAAGGCCTCAATGTCGCTGACCAGGCACAGAGCAAAACCGTAGAAAAAATAAGTTGAGCCGTCCCTAGACATTATTCTATTACCAAGCAATTTAGCAAAAATTTTAAAATCAACATTAAGCAGAGTAATAGGACGCCAATTTGTAAGCTCCGCCCGTTCACCTGATTTATACAAAAAAATTAAGTCATAGAAGAAGGTAAATAGAAATCAGACCACATGAAATTAAACACCTCTAAAAAATCAGTCGGAATAAGGTGCCAGAGGATCTTGTAAAGTTCAGCAGTCAAACCATCCGATCCAGGAGCCGTATCCCCCTTCAAGGAAAGAATAACTGATTCCATCTCTAAAGAAGTAAATGGTAAGAGCAGTTCATCCTGTGACAAGGAGTTCAAGTCCGGTAAAGCAGCAGAGTTCAAAATTTAAGTACTAAAACCTTCATCAGGAACTGGAGTCCCAAACACAAGGTTAATGTACTCTTCTAGGGTAGACATAATACCCTTATTATCCGAAACCAAAATTCCTTGTGCCGAAATTAAATTTTGGAACACTTTCTTCTCCGTTCATTTATGGCAATTGAAAAAGGGGTTACCTTGGTCCAATTTCCTGTGGGTACCAAATCTCTGTTCATGTTGTAAAGACAACATCCTATTATATTGAAATAACTCCATCTGAACACGAACTTCTTGAATATCTAAAGCTACATCCTCCCTTCCCAAATGATGTTTTGTAAGTAAAATTCCTAAATGTTGCCTTAATCAGAGATAACTAGAATATTTAGACAGTTGTTGATCTTTTCCCACTGCCAGAAAAAATCACCTAAACAGATCTTTAGGTCTTCCCACCATAAACCCAGATTTTCATAAAAACTTTATAGATAATTTATTATTGAGAATCTCGGTTAAGGAAGACAAAACCAGAGGATTCTGTAAAGATGGAATTCAATTTCCAGTATCCTGGGCCAGCAATCCTACTAGAAGGAGAGTCCATACAGACTCCAAGCAAAACATGGTCAGAGGATTCAATGGCGATGGAAACCAAATTCCCACACGATAGATTTAGTAAGAAAAATCATGTCAATACAGGAAGCTAACCTACCCTATAATAAGTAGGTTTCAACGACTGTGAAGACCTGACAGATACCTGCTTCAGCCCAGTATGAGATATTAAGTCCCGCAGGAATGCCCTATCACAATACACTTTGTTGAGGCCCATCCTTCAGGACATTAATATTAAAATCCCCAGCAAAAAAAAACAAGCCTATTAGTATATAAAAAGGGTTGGATTTTTTTCAATAAAGAAATCCTCTGGGCTTTAAATTGAGGACCATAAATATTAATCAGTCTGCACGACACTGTATTAATAACAACGTCCAACAAAAAAGCACGGCCAGGTTCAATATCCACCAAACGAAAACAAGAGACATGAGTTTTAGAACAAAACCCCACCCCGCTACAAGGGTATAATCCCGCCGACCAAAAGGACAAACCGTCCTTCCAATCTCTTGTAATCTGGTCAGTGTCCAGTGACGAGTGAATCCTCTGATCCTGGAGAAAAAACGCCAAAGGTAGCTGAGAAAGAATATCAAGGTAATAAGTTTCTTTTCCAGATAGCACACTATTGACATTTAAACTGGCAATATGTAAACCCAACCCATCAGGGAGGAACATCTACTAGTTTACCACTAGAACGGGTAACTTCGTTTCATTTGGGTTTTAGACTGGTGTTTCTTAGATGGAGCAGTACTGGAAGCAAGAGGTGGAAACGGGTCAGGATCAATACCTGACATTGGTAGATCCGAATCCACCTGCTCACTCCAAGAAAAAGCTGAAAATTGATTTGACAGGGGCAAAGGAGAAAGAGGAGCCATTTCCTCAGTCCGAGGCTGATTGTGAGACTGTAAAGGAAATACAAATTCTTTTTCCGTAGCCGAAATATCTGGTCCGGGTTCAGTAATCGAGCCAGGGGGAACCGCAACAGTAACTGCAGTGGCCTCAGAAGGACTCTGGGAAGGTAAACCTAAATGGGCTGGATGTTGCTGCTCCTTAAAATTAGCTAAGGACACAGTCCGGACAGGGGAGCCTTGCGGAGTAACTGGTGGATTGACAAGGTCCACCAACTTGGAGCGTGATGGGCCTTGAGACATATGGGAAAGGGAAGAGGGAATCCCCAAAACACCCAAATCTGAATAGGGAAAGGGGGGGAACTAAACCACCACCCCCGAGGTACAGGCCGTGATGCACGACCTCGACCTCTACCTCGACCAGAAACCAATCCTTCATTAGGCTGTAGAGGTACAGAAAAGCATTGTTTAGCCTTATCCAGATAATAATCTTGGTCTGATTCCCCTTCCAAATTATGTGCTGCCCAAGGGCACTCATGAAAGGAATGTTCTTCTTCCCCGCACAGATTACAGAAGGGGCGGGCAGTATGCCCAAGCATCCCACAGTGAAAACACTGGATCTGATCACAATCTACATTAAGATGATCGAGGGCCCCACATTTATAACAACTCTTGGGTTGACCAGCATAAAACAGGACCCCCCGATCTCTACCCAAAAAAAAGGAGCTAGGCAAATGGGAAATCCCAACTTCAGATTGGTTCAACTGTACCCGAAACAACCATCCCCCATTCCAAAACCCATTTTCATCAATAATGGGTTTAGGTTTCTCCATAACAGTACATTTTTTCCCCAGCCAAAATGAAATATCATTTATACAAACCCCCTCATTCTGAAACAAAATAGTAACCGTTTTAAAGGTCGGTTTTGTTACTGGGATGGCTATAAAATCTTGCCATGCCCCAAATTCCTTAACAGAGTAATACAATTTCCAAAATTTGTCCAGTAAGTACATAGAGCAGAAACTAAGATCATAAATCCGATCACCCAGTGCATGAATAAAAGCATACACCTCCGAGGGTGCAAAGCCCAAAGAGTCCTTAATCAATGTTTTACCCACCCATATCCTATCAGGGATAACAGGAGCAGTCCCAATATACTTTAACCGGACCAAAAAACGCCTCTTCGCCGCTTCAGCAGGCTTGTGAAACAGTCCTGCAAATGTTTTGGGCTGGTCCTCGGTTACAGCTTGAGTCCCAACATCCGCACCATCACCTCCCAAAGAAGAGATAGGCACCTTACCGTCCACAGCAGGGGTGACATCAGAAGAAACAGCTACCATTGGAGCATTAAAGGTCTGCTGGCTAACTAAACAGTGGTTGTCTGTACCACACACCGAAGCTGGAGACACCGTCTTGAGCGGAAATCGTGCAGCAGGCAATTGAGTCCCCTGCTGTCGCGCCATGGACTCAGAGAAAACAGCCGAAACCGGAGTAGGCAACAAAGTTGGAGAACCCGGCAACGGAACAACCAGGTCAGGAACCCAACGATCCCCATCATGAATCCAACCGGCATTCTGTAGAGCCAGCCCTGGGGTCCAGTCTGCAACAGAACCTGGTGTCTGAGTGATGACGTCATCAACCAGAGCGTGATCCGCCGAAGAATGCAAGACAGGGTCCAAAGAATCAGCAGCAACTTCCAAGGGCAAACGTTTACCACTCCCAGGTAAAGGGCTTTGCCCAGATCGTTTCCTTTTCCTTTCATCCAAAGTTAATTTCCTGGCCAAAAAATCCCATTCAGCAGCCGAAATCAAATCCAGCAATTGTTGTTTTCGAATGTCCAAGTCACGTTTAAGGGTTTCTTCATCTGGGTCTATCGACTCCGAACAGGAGTCCACAACAGGAGAAAACTCAGCATTTGTGACAATCTCAGACTCTAAATTCGAAATCTCCACCGAGTCAGCCTGACAGTCTTGCTCCAGACAGGAGCTCTCCTCAAGACAACCCACACCGTCCATAGTCAGAGGCACACTAACCTCCATTCGACTCCCCTGCAGCGTGACTGCGCAATGTGCAGCAAGAGTAGGGGAATTTCCCCGGTGTCCTTGCAAAATTTCCCCCATTCTGTTCCCCGTGAAACGAAGCTGAAAATGGGCAGAATTGCCTAACCCGTCTTTATAATCCCAGCAACTCCAGGAATCCCACACTGATGCTTCACACAAGCATCTTCTCTGCAGAGATAGATGCCTTGGAGATGGAGCCATTTGCAGATAATGAAATTTAAAACTGTGGTTCAAACTCTGCATTGTCTGGGGATGAAATTGGCACTGGCCCACTAGTCAAATGCTGGTGGATTTTGTATCGGGCTAGTAACATTTTTTTTTATCTAGCCCTGTTGGCTTGTACTGGAGAAGGTAACATTTCATTAAGTACACCAGCTGAGCCAGTGGAAAAATTTGAGAGACTGATGCATCTTCCTAGTCATGCCCTGCTGGTTAGTGGCTGCAAAACTTAATTTCGCCCCTGATTTATGTGGTCATGTTCTACTCTAGCCACTAATGTTCAATTTTGTTTCTCTGCCTGATGGAAGCAGTGCCTCAAAGTCTGCTCCTGTATTTCTGATCTCCAAATGTTATTTTAAATTTGTAAGTTTTAGTCAATAACTATTTTTCTATTTCTGCATTTGGTAAGGTAAATAGTTTAATTATGTACATATTTGTGGTGTGTTAGGTTCCCGACTACTGTTACCAGGAGCCAGGAAGGTTATAGTGTAGCAGGCGGTTCCTGTCTTTAGGAACGATTTTTTTTCTTACCAAAGTTTTAATTTAAAAAGCATTTCTAAGGTTTTAATCTAGCAGATTAATTTCTTTAATGTAGTTCCCAGTCAGAAGGAATGGACCGCTAAATTAAATATTTTTAATCATAAGTGGTTTATATTTCACGTGGTTCCTTTTACAGTGTTGCCTTGCTGTAACTAATGTGGTTATAACAAAGTCTCGCTTTTATAATAAATGTCTCGCCTTGGCTCCTGTCTTAAAATGTCCTGTCCCGCTGACCACTCTTTTTTTTTTTTTCATCTGATCTGCTGGTCAGATTGTTAAGTACTTAGTGAGCTTATTAGTCGGCTGTTTACAGGATAGTACAGTGTAAAGTCCCAGCAGATTGTCAGGTGATTTATATTACCTGTAGTCTGCAGTGGTGCTGCAGTGGTTAATATATGGATGACCTCAGAAATTTTAAAAGGTGTTTTGATTTTAGCTTTGTCCCTTCTGTTTCTGCTCATATCCGTGCTAACAGACTACAGTTTGAAGCACTGTTGCTGTTAGATCTTCTCAAATTCTCCACTGATGTACTCTGCAACATGGACAAAGGCCTACTCACTGGAGCAGTATTTATCGATCTTACCAAAGTTTTCGATCTTGTTGATCATCCCCTGCATAGACTTAACTTCTCATCCTCAGTAGTTGACTGGTTTAACAACTACCTATCAAACAGATTACAACTTGTTAAATTCAACTCTGCTCTCTCGGATGTGACCAGCACTGACATCGAGTACCCCAGGGCTCCATCCTGGGACCCTTCTCTTCTCGCTATACATCAACAACAGATTTATGCCATACCTCCTGCTCAGTTATCTTATACACTGATGATCTTGTCCTCTACTACAGCACTGACAAAGTTAATGTCATTAACAAAAACCTCTTCTCGGATTTCAGGAATGTGCAAACATGGCTAAATGCTAATAAGCTCATCCTCAACACAAAAAGACTCAAGCCATGCTATTTGGCACTGCCCCAAACTCAGGGATTGTAGGAACCCTCCTGGTCCATGACTGGGGGTTCATTGACTGTGTCACATCCTTCAAATACCTGGGAGTCCTCCTTGATAAATCCCTTGATTTCAGTCTGCACATCCAGTCAACCTGTAAAGCAACAAATGCCAAACTTGGAATCACCTATAAAGACTTGTCACCTGCTAACACCATCTGCCAAATTGGCAATTGCCAAGGGTATTCTGCTTCCAGTGCTGACATATGGTGTCTCCACTTTTGCTAATGCCCATAAGACTGCTCTCCATAAATGGGATGTCACATGTAACAACATATGTCGGTATCCTCTTCTTCCCATCACCTCAAGCACCACTGCAGACTGTATAGTGACCTAGGCTGGCTCTCCCCAACTCCCTATCGACTATATTCCCTAGGGACCCTCACAGACTCTCTAATCCGTAACCAAACCCCCACCTCCCTTGCAGCTCTACTTGTACCACAGACACCTGCCCATGGACTACGCTCGGCAAACAAATTTCTACTCACCATACCCAGATGTCTTACTTCATAAGGCTCTAGAGCATTTCACTGCACCGCCCCCGCCACATGGAACTCCTTCCCTCCTGCCCTGAGGCAGGCTAACTCCCACCCAGTCTTCAAAAAAGAACTATATCACCACCTGTCCCGGGCCCCCTGCACATGCTTTGATCCCACTTAATGCCTCACAGCTAACCACCCTATTTAGCCCAAGATGCTGCTGCACTTCTAAACAAGCTTTGCTATAAAATGTCTTTATAGCTGCCACTTAGCCCACTTTCAGTTATTTGCATGTACTAATGTCACTTTTGCCATCTCTGCATGGCTATATGTATTATTTCTAGTACTGTCTGACTTGATCTGTATTCTAACCTACCTGTACTATATACTATGTACCTGTACTATATACTATGTATTGTATAATGTCATCTCATTTTATGTATGTATTCTCCCGGGTCATGCCTTAAAATAGTCAACTTTGGCTAGTGCACCTAACCCGGTTAAAAAAAACTAAATAAATAGATCACTGCACCTCCCACTCACCTGAGAGCGTACTTTGAATTCCATGGATGGCCACATCCAAGCACTTTCTCCCCAAGCACACTACCTCCATGATTGATCCAGCATCTTGACTCTGGCATTAGCGCCACTTTTAAAGAACATTACAGGAAGCGTCTCCTGTCTGATCTGATCTAAAAGGCAGCCAAGGGTAGTGTGGCAGACTTTCTGAAAAACTTGCACTTAAAGATGCGATCCTGCCGGCCTGATGGTGCTGAGAGTTGAGGCACTGGACGCCACACCTCTCGAGAGTGACCTCAGGTTGCTGGGGGTCGGCAGGGGAGAGAGAGGATCGAGCGTCCGATGGACTGCTCTCCTTTTTTCCAGGGAGGATTGTCCTGTTCCTTGGCTGCCCCCTGGTGGAGGCCAGAGGGCAGTGCCTAAGTCGGAGACACAGGAGTGTGGAAATGTAGTGTGCACATGCCTCCACACACGCACTTTTAGTCCACGGGAGGGATGTAAGGAGGAAAATGATCTGGCAGGCTTCTTTAATGGTGTGGTGCTGCGCCTGGCCTCGGGTGACCCCAGATCTGGCGCTGGGAAGGCCCTCCCCTCTGGTCCTGCCTTTGGGGATCCGTAGTGGAGTACTGATGAAGCGGAACTGCAAAGGAGTTCCGAGCCCTCTGAGGGCCATAGTCACCTGCTGGACTTCTGGGGACAAAAGCAAGATTGGGGGAGGAATGTGCTCTGTCTAGGGGCGGGGCAAAGTATCCGCTGCTACTGTTTCATATTGTTGAGTCTCCGTGCTGGGGCAGGTATTTGGAAGGATGCTGCAGCAGGGATGGGAACTGGAAGAAGAACCTGATGACACCAGGGAGATTGCTGCCATATAGACAAAGCTAAACACGGCAACAATAAGCTTTGGAACAGTTAATGATCGGATAGCCGTTGACGACACCACACTGACTGAACAGCTGTCTGCAGAAATAGTGCGTTCCTTGACAGGTGTCTTGAGCAATGGAGTCTGACTCGGCGAAGGATGAGGAAAGTGAGAAGACTGAGGCACATGTAAGACCAGCAAACACAGAGGCAGTAACAGGGCTTGAGAAAGTCTTAGAATGGCTTGAGCACCAATCTGCTGACCCCATCAAACTCATTCAGGTACGCCAATTCATATCACACACATGCAATCTAGGTACAAAAACTACAATGAGGCGGACAAAAATTACTGACATAAATGGCAGAGACTGTTCTAGAAAGTACTCTTATCGCTTGCTTTTAATTATTTAGTAGTAAAGTAAGGACTTGTTTTTAAAGTGGTGACACGTTCAGGTGAACTTTAACAAAACATAATATTCGGATACAGTCCAGCTTGCATTTCCCATTAGTTCTGTATTTCTCCTCCTCATTATTTATTACTGAGGTCATTTGTATGCAAACATTTCTGCTCCTGAAGAGTTCATCTGTTCCTGCTTTCTGCTTACCTGAACTCATAGAGCACTACGTGTGACCTCACAGCTGATCCCATGGCAACACTGATGTCACAACAGAGGATTATGACTTGGAGTTGGGAGTATACTACAGAGGCAGATAAACTCAGAATAAACTCTAAAGGAAAACAGTCATACATTCATACACATTTCCTTAGTAATAAATTATGGGACGGAGAAATATATAAAATATAAATGGAATGCAAGCAGAATTGTATCTAATTATTATGTTTTATAAAGGTTTCTTTGAGGCATCAGTAGCTCTTTAAAGACACCGCAAATAAAACTTTAAAAACATAATATTTGGGTACAATTCCACTTGCATGCCTTATATATTCTATAGAGTTCTCTATTTGTTGATGAGGAAATTTGCACGAGCATATGATCCTTATCTCTTAGAGTTCATCTGTCTCTCTCTCTCTCTCTCTCTAGCTTCCCTAGTTCAAGTCATAATCCTGTTTTGTGGCATCGTAATCTGTTCCGCTGGGAGTAACTGTGATGTCACAAGCAGTGCTTTATGACCGCTGGTAGGGAGAGAGCAAAAGGAATAGATGAACTCTTCAGAAGCAAAGATCCTATTTTCCTGCAAATGACCACAGTATAATGATGGGGAAGAGAAATGTAGAACTAATGTGAAATACAGGCCAAACAGTGTCTAAATGTTATGATGTTTTGTTAAAGTTCTCCTGCAGGTGTCAGCTGCTCTTTAACAATTGTGATGTTGACATTTGTTATTGAACTGCTTTTTCACAAACAGCTTTGTTTCTTTATGCACCTTGATGTAATGAACAGTTGGGCTTGGACCCAGCTTTGCTCATGTAATGAGGGAGCACTGTAGTAGGAAATGGAAGTCTCTTATTTTCCCTCAGAACCAATCTTTTTTACCTCAGATTCTGTGACAAATGTGATTTGTTCTTTTTTGGGAACCACAGCAGTTTCTGAGGTCTTCAGTGTTTGGGATGACCGATATTATTTATTTTTTAATTATTCAATAAATTATCGTGATAGGCACAAGAAAAAGACAGGACCCAACAGGCTTTAAAAATTGTAAAAATTGCTTCCAGCTCCTGTCAAAGGCAGAATGCCACAAGCTCTGTTTAAGGTGCCGGGGTCCAGATCACTGTCATCAGTTGTCAGCTCTGTATAAAGTTTTGCCCTAAAACCCAAAAGAAAAGGGTTATATAAAAAAAAAAAAAGAGTTTAGGGCTTTTCAGTCTGCCGCCATGTCACCAACACATAATAAAGGCTCTTCGGGAGTTTCTAATGATGGTGGAAAGCACGCATCAGAGGGTTTGTCTTCTCAAATATATAGTCTGGGGGCCCAGGCCTGAAATGTTTGGAGACGCAGCACCCCCACCCCGTATAGAAAGCAACAACTGTTATTTTGATAGAAGCAGGGATCCAGATAAGGTGAGCACAGACCTATTTTACTTGCCTCATTTTAGGAAATACTCTTCAGAAAATGGTTTAATGAGTAGTAGTACTCTCCCAACATTTGTAAATGCTCCACACACCACAGAATAGTGCTTCTTAACATAACTGGTGATTCAAAAGGAGCATTTTTTTCCAAATTTACAGCACTTGTATGCATCCCCATTTTGTTTTACTTTTTATATTTTAAAACTGGTGAGTAAATTACTCCTACCTGCCAACATTATCTGGAGCATTGGATAGAAGTGTCCTTTAGGTATCTAGGGTGGATGTAGTCTTGTAAAGTTCTGGTACTGTGCATGCCCAGAATTTCGGCTTCAATTTTTGCAGTCAAAATAAAGTAGGTTACAGCCCTTGTTTGCAAGTGGGACTAAGTTTGGTCTACCCAGTGTATTAAACACTTGCAGAAAATTTACTTCATATTGCACCTAAAATAAGTCACCCGTTCATAAACGAGTTTCCCCTTGGCTCCATGCTGTTTTAGCTCGTGGACATGCGGAGCTGAAATTTTGGGCGGACCGGAAACTGAATTTTTAAAAAAATAGTAAAGATGCAACTTTTCTGTGTGCCCATGCTGGTAATTTTGCATTTGACATAAGTACTCCTTGCTGCACAGCCCTTCAGTCTGTTATTTTCAAAATAAGCCCCCAAAGCTGACGGTGATCTTTAAGTGTTATTTTTAGATGTCTCTGCTGTATCCAGTTCCTTCTTCTGTTAGCATTTCTGACCTCTTTTTACAGATCCTAGCGGTTTTCTTGTATTGCTCCTGTAGTCTCGGGTCATTTGTTGTTTTTGCCCTTTGGAATAGTTTCCTCTTCTATTTATTTGTGCTGCCAGTCCTTTTGTTAACCATACTAGTATTCTCCCTTTCCTGTTGTATTTTGCTACAACCGGTACAAACCTCTTCAGGTGATTTTTATTTTATTTGTAATCAGGGTTTAAATAACCACCTGTCTCAGCCACCCAGTTTTCCTCAGGGACAGCCTGTTTTATTTCTCTGCCCTGTGACAGGCTCTAAGTGAAAAGCATTAGCGGGCACAAGGACCCAGGAGCCAGGTACAAATTCAATAAGACAGTCAAAATAATATTGCACCTGTCCCTTGGGACAGCCATCCATAAAAAAAAATATTTCTAGCCCTGTTTGTAATGATCATCCAGATACCATTTACATCTTTCCTTTCCTCCTCCAGTGCCATTTTTCTGATTTCTTCATCATGGCTGCATACTGCCCTGTTGTAGCATTTTCTTTTTGATAGTCCCATATTGCTTATCTTTTCCCATCTTATGTTAAATGATACCATTGAATGGTCGCTATCACCTGGTGGTTCCCCAAGATTGCAATTATACAAATAGCCCCTTAGGTCGCTTAGTACCACTTCCAAGGTAGTATTATCCCTTGTTGGTTGCTGTTCATATTATTCTAGGTTTAGGTGTTAAACCATTTGCCAAATATCTACTTTGGCTACTACTCCCTTGTGCTGTCCACCAGGGATGTTTGTCTCTCATTAACACAGTGTTATTCCTTCCCATAAGTTCCCCAGTTATATCAACTAACACATTGTCACTAGCTATTTGATTCAGTGGTCTGTAATTTACTCCAATATAATATAACCTGAACAGTTCTTCCCTAATTTTAGCCAGATTGACTGTGTCATCCTGCGCTACTTGATTAATTCCCTCTGCCCATAATTGTCGTCGTATACAGCTACTCCTCCCCCTTTCTGTCCTCTTCTATCCCTTCTAAATAACTTGTATCCATCTATTTCCTTGGACCATGTGTCATTCTCCGACCACCATGTTTCTGTTATACCTACTACATCTGGATTCTTCTTCTGTAGTATAAATTCTAGCTTACCAAGCTTATTACTAAGACTTCTTGTATTAATCGGTGGACAGTCTCATTCTTTATCCTTTTATCTTATTGACCGAAGTCCTTTTTGCTGTCTCAGCGTGATTTTATGGTTATCTTGTGTTTCTGTGCACCCTCCCCATTCCCTCACCATTCAGTTTAAACTCCCATCTATATATTTGTTCAGAAAGTCTTAACAGTCTGGCCCCATACCTATTTAGATGAAATCTGTCCCTTCTGTGCAATTCTGTTGTAGAACTCATACCAATGTTTGGCAACAATGAAACCGCTCTCTTTTGTCCCAGGTTTGTAGCCAGCTCATTTTCCTCATTGCTCTTAATCTTCCAGCTCCTGTTCTAGGGACAGGTAAGTAAACAGTAACCCACGACAGGGTATGGGGATTTAATGCACGTCTGGGTGCATTGTGAGGCATGAGGCCACAGGCAGTGTCTCCTCACAGCACCCACCCATGCATTACATCCCCATAACCCCATACCAAGTAGTGGGTTATTGCACTTATAATATGGGTTATGTGAAAAACACACAGAACGTTTTTTCTGTTCATTAAAGACCAAAAAAGTTACTGTATCCTGCCACCTTGCAAAATAGTCCCTAAGGAAAAAAAAAAACACAGAACCTTGTACTTCTGCAAATAAAAATATGACAGATCCACTACTGACCCGATCTGTCACATTTTTGTCATAACATGCTGTGCTACCATGCCCAGTGCATTTGGTTTACCAACCCCCACCTCCCTAAACTCACATGCTGTATGTGTGTCTCTTGTCTCTGAGCATAAGTACAAGTTTGTGTTGGGTACAGTAGGACTCGCACAAATATATGTGTGTGTGTGGTGTGTGTGTGTGTGTGTGTGTGTATATATAATATACACACACACACACACGACTTGGGAAATGTACCTTCGGGACACCCGTGCCATGCAGTTTTATGGGAGGGAGGGACACACAAAAACTATCCTGTGAACAGAGCACTCAGTGACATAGAGACACAGACAGAGGGATGATCACTGACACACAGGAAAAAAGAACCTTACACAAACAAAATGAATGTAGTAGCCACTGTTACTCAGTCTCGCTCTATCGCTCTCTCTCCCTCCCTCTCTCTCTCAGGCTGCCAGTGTTGCCAAACTACTGTCAGGAGTTTGCAGTCACAGTGCTGAACTTTCTCTCTCTCTCTCTGTCTGTCGTGCAGAGATTTGTGGCTGACATTTCCATGGCTGGGTTGCCAGCCAGGGACTGTGGCACTTTTTTATCCTCTCCGGACAACACACAAGATAGCGGATGACGACAGCAGAATGACTAGAGACACGCGTGTGTGCACGCACACACACACACACACACACGCACACACACACACAACAGTATGGTGTTGAAGCGCTGACCACCAGTGAACTGGCTTAAGTGACAATGTGACCTGTGTGTGTCTGTCTGTCTGTGTTTCTCTCTCTCTCTCTGTACGCTGCCACTTGCGCCTGCGCGCTGTCTCTCTCTGTCTGTCTCTCTCTCTCTCGGGGACTGCGGCACTTGCCCTCTCTCTGTCTCTCACGGTCTCATCCTCTGTGTTACCGTTGGGGTCCGCAACCTTCTTCAAGTCTTCCCTCCTTCACCCCCCCCCCAAGTCCTTGGAGCTGTCCCTCCGTGGCACAGCTGCTTCATCGCATGGCAGCAGACGGACAGCTGGCAATCTGAGGCTGAGACCAACTGACAGAAAGCAAGTCTGTGCTCAATGGCATGATCCTGTCTCTCTACACGCACTATAGCAACCCATGCTGGCTGTGTCTCGGGGAAGGGGCCAGGAGGGGATGCCGCATGACCCAGCAACAGCACATTAATTGAGACACACTATGAAGCATTTCGTTGATTACAGCTCACCTGCTCGCTGTAACTGCAGTTTAAGGTCCCGCTCTCCCACTCGCTGTCACTCTGTCTTGCTGTTCGTCTCTGTTGCAATGCAGGCTGTGTCCAGCTTCAGTATTTTTACATGGCTCGTTGGGGGGGGCCACTCTGGTTGGGGGACAACGACATGCTTGGGGGACATTGTCTCCTTGGCGGGACAGACAGTATTACAAGAATGCAGAGTTCATGGCACCCTGGTCTCCTGCTTCCCCACTTATTTAGTGGCTGCCCTGCTCGCTTTGCTTTCTGAAGCAGGAAACGAGTGCCGGGCGGCAGTTTCCCAGAGTCACTCTGCACAATTGTGCATTTAAAAAGGGAATATAATGCACAGCCACGCAGACAGACTCCACCAATTGGGTTGTACGTTTTCCCCAACCCATATTATAATACGGAGGAGCAGGAGGCTGTATTGCGCAGTGGCTTAAGGCTCTGAGCTGCAAACCTGGAGACCTGGGTTTGAATCCCACATCCCCCACTTGCATACTGTGTGACCCTGAGCAAGTCACTTAATTTCCTTGTGCTCCCAGGTCGCACCTGTAAACAATTCTGAAATAACCTTGCTCCCTGTTTGTTTTTGTTTTTTAACCTTTTACCTATGTTCTCAAGTCCTGCTTGATATCGTCAAGTCTACACCCAATATCATTTGCACCCACATGTATTGCCACTGTGGGGCTAACCCCAGATCTCACTTAGAGATGGAGTTGTTGCAGCAGGTAATAACTGTTAGGACTGTTCTGCCTGGCACTAGGACCCCATGGAAAAATTCTAGATAGCAGTCTAAGATGGGTGACCGCCCCTGACATCCTCCTCGGTATAAAGGAGGAGGTCCCCTGGCACCACCTCAGTTCTTTTCCCGCCATCGACCCTGCATTTCGGCTCCACGGACGCCTCCTGCTACCGTCGACTGCCATTTTTCTTGACGCTTCACGCAGTTCAACTCCTAGAGTTAATCAGTCACCTCTTTATGTCTGCCGAGTCTTCCACTTCTACACCTCGGCGTAAGACAAAGTATGCATGAGGCAAACAAATTCTGGCCAAAGACTGCCACTTGGCTTGCTTCCTGTGTCTGGGACCAGAGCACAGGTCGAATGACTGCCTGCACTGCCTCAGCTTTAACAAGTGCACCCACATTCGCCATCTGAAGACACTCCGCGCTCACCTGCTAGAAAAACAAGTGGCCGTGATGCAAAAGTCTTGCTCTGGGCAAAGCTCCTCTTCGTCCTCCACCCATGACGCCTCCCCCAAAAAGAAGCACTCAGGGAAGCATCACAGGACAGACAAGGACAAGTCCAGGTCAGACTCGGTCTCATTCCCCAAACAAGTGTAGAGTAAGCCTGTAGTGTCAGTGGCTCAGTAGGTAGCACACTCGCCTCTGAGGCCGGGAGATCAGAGGGCTGTGGGTTCAGTTCCCACATCTGGCACTTGGGTTAATATCCCAGTACTGACACTGTAGTGCAGCATGAGAGGGGTACTGCACTTCTGAGGTGCCGTCTTTCGGATGAGACATTAAACCGAGGTCCCATCTGCCTGGATTGGTGGTAGTTCAGGTGGATGTTAAAGATCCCATGGCACTTATCGAAAAGAGTAGGGGAATTTCCCTGGTGTCCTGGCTAAATTTCCCTCATTCAGTAAAAATACCACCAACAGCTTAATCTGGTTCAAGGTCAGTTGGCATTCATCTGTATTCCCCTTCCCCTGGGTCGTGCCTGAAAATAGGCAGGATTTGTCTAGTGCACTTACCCAGTCAACAAAAGCTAAAATAAAAAAAATAAAATAAAAGTGCTACAAGGCCTCCGGCTGGAGGTCTGATTCTCCCCCACCCCGGTCACTAGTCATCCCAGGGCTTTCAACTGCCAAACCTCCACCTCTGCCCAGGCGCAGGTGGAGGGTCAGGCAAGGGCCTTCCCAGGCACTCTCTCTTCACTATCTCTGGCTATCAGACCCCACAAACAGATGCTAGAGTCTAGGGCCGGGGACTTGGCCTCTGTTACTTCTGTTTTGACGGGCGTACAGGCCCAGCCGTTGTTAAGGCCTCGTCCTCTGGTTCCTGATGATCATGACAGGTGCCAGGGCCATGAGCACGCCAAGGAAGTGCCCTCCGCGTCGAAACTGTCGGCCTTTCCATTGGACCAACGACAGCCTCCAGTGTCGTCTGTCTTCATCCCTCTGGAGTCAGACCAGACATCTGACGTGAGCCCTGCTAGAGTGGCATGGGACTACACCAAAGGACCTGACTACCACCGATCTAATGTATGGCTCCACTAAGCGTACGACCACAGGGCTTGTCACCCAGTCGTAGGCCACAGCCAAAGCGTCTGACGCTCAGAACGAGGACCAGATGCCAGGTGATTTGCTCACAGACGGTCCGATGTGGAAAGCCCCTCGGATGCCAGGCCTGGCGCCAACCACTTCGGAGTAAACTAACCAGATGTCAGACCTGCTGTCAGGCTCGATGGTATGGTTCTGGGGCCCTTTCTTGGTGAAAGTAGGAGCACTCTTCCAGTTGGTGGAACACCATCAAGGGTAACCTCCTACCCAAACTTGAACCTGCAGGGATAGCGGCGTCCAGGGTATGAAATTCGTGAAAAAAAGTACATGCCCACTTGGGCATGTAAGAAGAAAATGTACATGCCCAACAAACTATTTACATGCCGCCCCTTAGTTTGTATAATTCTAGACGTCATCTTCACTGGACCAAGCACTTTCGTTTTCATCACCACCACTAGGGCTGGCAGAAGCAGCATGCAGTGACAGTGTTCTGGAGTCATAAGCTTTGGTAGTGGGCCTTCTTTTGCCATTTTTCCACCACAGCGATATGGCACCTTGAGGGTTATAGTCGCTAAACTGGGGTCCATTCAGAGATATAGACATTAGGTCATGTAGGGTGTCTGGGCGTAATCCAACCCTCCAGTCATTTTTTTATTCTTCCCATCTGAGAGAAGCCTCTTTCTGCAGAAGCAGCAGTGTGAACAGGAATCAGGAGAATGATTCTGACAATGGCCAGCACATTTCGAAATTGTTGATCCTGCACATCCGCAAGAATCACTTTCTGCCACAATTTCAAAGACTTAGAACTTTCAACAGACACCAAGTGAAGTATGTGCTTTAAGTCTAGCCACTCCAGCAGTACCAAAGTAACATCAACTCCACGAGACTCTAGGACCACTTTATAGTGATCAACAGTTGTTTGAATTGCTTGATCTCCATATGTTTCAAGTGCCTCTGTGGATGTTGGCCAGGACTGAAAATTTAAAGCTCTTGCAGCTAGTAGCACTTTATTGGTCATGAAGGACTGAAAGCGAGATTCAATGTGCTGTGACATTTTCTGAAGAATTTTTTGATCTCTGAAATTGTGGCTTCTACAATGTCTGAAGGAGAACCTGATCTGTGCCTGCTAGTTTCATTAGTTAAGTCAACACTGTTGTACTGAGTTAGGTTCT
Organism: Neoceratodus forsteri; assembly: GCA_016271365.2. Lineage (NCBI taxonomy): Eukaryota > Metazoa > Chordata > Ceratodontiformes > Ceratodontidae > Neoceratodus > Neoceratodus forsteri. Next base: position 755,195,392 of record CM057455.1, on the reverse strand, counting down.
CATTTACAGATGTAAGTGTTACATGGTGAAGAGTTTCTTGATTTGAGACCATTTAGTTTTTGAATTGTGCTTTCTACTCTGCTGTGAACTTTTTCAACAGTGGCATCCTCTTGCTGAAAGCACAGACTAAGAGGAGATAAGTAACCAAAAAACACTATAACAAAGTTCATGTATATAACACATTTTAAAGTCTTAAGCACTTTAAGTATCCCTAGTGCTTTTTGGCCATGATCCTGCTTGCTTGTCAGTGACACATGTTCCAGGTGAGGCACTAATGCAGCCCAGTTCCTTTCAAGGGCAGAAATGGCCCTTTCTCTGTGTGCAAGCCACCTAGTGCCACCAGTGTTAACTGGTTTGACCACATTAATATTTAAAAGGGATCCTGTTTCCTGTAGGCCTTTCCAACTTTTTGGTGACCTGTGGTAAAACGAGTAAATGTTCAGCAGAAGTTGTTCTAATGACTTGTAAAAGGGACCGTCTCTGAATGAATCCTTTACAGCAAGCTCTAAACGATGTGCACAGCAGTGTATGTCAATGAGGTGTGGGCACTGGAAATCTTGCTTTATTCGACGGATGACACCTGAAGTGCTCCCCAACATTACAGCAGCACCATCAGATGCCGCACTTATCAGCTTATGTTTTCAACCACCATCCTTTAAACCACCTTCACCCTCTAAAGCATTAATCACAGCATTTAAAATGCTTTCTGAATTGGGGACACTGACTGGTTTCAATGCAAGAAATCGTGTTACAGGTAGGCCATTTTCAAAAACACATACATAAATGCCCTCCTCCTCAGTCACACTTTTATCTGTGCAGGAATCAACAAGAAAAGAAAATAAGTCATTGTCTTGTAGTAGACTAGCAGTAGTGCTTTGAATATCTTGGGCAATATAGTGAATGAAGACACGGCATTGCTTGTCACTGCTGTAACTGTGACTCATAGCATCATCCCCATGATTTCTTCTTTGTAAATCTGTCAACCCAGGAAAAGCCCTGAGAGGCTTTCGGTCCTAGTAACGTAATATGCAGTACAGAAAAATTTACATATTTGATCCATTTCTTTTTGTTCCATAAATTGTATGGATTTCTCTATTGGTCTTTCTCCAACTTTTGTTTTATTTGCAATGTATGCCATCTCAGCATTTTTGTGTGCTATGGACACTTCATGTGCTGAGATAATGTGTACTCTAAAAGTACTGCATCCAGTTCTGAAATTATCTTTGCTTTGGCCTTTATCATAACTCCGACACCATGTACAGAACATGGCACATTTATCTGTGTCATACATAAGCCACTTCCGGCCCTTTTTCCAGGATTCCTGAAATTTTCTAACTTCCGGGGCCTTAACCTGGCTTTCAGTACAAGCAGTAGCACTTGAGGAAACTTCAGTGGTCACAACAGTTTCACTGGGCAAGGAGGTGGTGGGGTTATAGCTGTGCCTGTAGTAGTAGTACTAGTACTTGTTGTAAGGGAATCCGAGTCAGCTCCCGCAGTCTCATCAAAACGCTTTCTCTTAAATCCAAATTTAAAAAGACTCATGGTCAGGGCTAGAAATAATTTTTTTGAGATGCCTGTCCGAGGGACAGGTGGAATGTAAAGGTTGCCTGTCTGGACAAAGTTTTACCTGTCCACATTTTTGTGAGGTGAATTTTAAACTTAAAACATAAAATGCACTGTAAAGTGGAAATAGAGAAAACTGTTGCTTTTTGGGGGGGTTATTTTTCAAGGTAAAACACTGAGTCTAGTCTATTTCTGAATCAGAACTTGAATCTAGTCTGCAGCCATATGGTCTCACATGAGGTCTTCTCTTTCCAGATTTGAACCATAGTGTTATGGCATCCTGCAGGTCAAATGTAGCAACGCTAGCATCTGACAGCTTGACACGCATTAGTTCAGATGTAGTCATAGGAGACAGACAGGACCGCCAGTCAGACTTCACTCTGCCCATCAAGCTGAATCCTCTCTCAACTACTGCAGTTTGGGTTGGGATCAGTAGAGCTATTGTGACTAAGACCAGAATATCAGGGAATCGCTGTTCATGTGCATCATTATGGAGAATTTTTGCCAGAAACCAAATAGTGAAATTTCGAGACAGCTCATTCAGTGATTTTTTCATAAGTGGTTTCAGCTCTAACCATTGCACTTCAATCAAGTTTACATTATTATTGTGTTTCTTCAGTAGGTCACTGTAGTGCTCTGTGAGGTTCTGACTTCCTCATTGCCATAAAGGGCTAGTTGGTCACTATCTGGTGGTAACTGTAATGGGTTAAATATACTGAATGACCGTGGGACTTTGTCTGTTTTAAAATTGGAAAATCGTGAGTTAATACTTTCAGTTGTTGATGAAAGAAGGCTTGTAACATCACGCAACACTGCCTGTTTGGTTCTATCTATAGAATATCCCTTTCTAAGTTAAGGAAGATATCAGATCCACGGAACTGAACCTGAGTAGTGGCTGAGCCTGTCAGTCGACTTGTGCTAGTGTCACTGTCAGCTGTGTCAGAGTCAGGGAGCAACAGCAATTCGTTACAGACTTTGTCAAGTTTATCCTGCGCAGGGTAGTTCTTTAGCCAGAGCACCGTGCTTTCAACCTTGCTGACTGTTGTTTCTACTGTTGAGCTGTCTCTCTGTAGAGTTAGACTGAAGGCCATCATGACAGAAAGGTATTCAGCCAGAAACTGAGAAAAGAGGACAAATCTCACAGTACTTATTGTTTGGAACAACTCACTGGCCTGATCTTTTGTTTGCCCTGGTGTGGAAGCAATGTGCTGTAAATGTACAACTAAGGCCTTGTAGCTGGACAGAATAACAGAGCCCTTTCTCTGTGTGCAACCCACCGGGTCCCTGACACGTTAACTGGTTTGTGAATGGTGTACCTCATATTACTGGCTAACTCTTTGAGACCGGCCCAGTTTTTGGGAGACTTATGGTATATTTTATAGATCCCCATTAAGACTTCATCTGTTGTTTTCATGTATGGAATAGATGTTGCTGATTGCTTTATAGCTAGCTCCAACTTGTGGGCACTGCACTGAATCCCTAACAAATGAGTCGTCTTTCAAAATCCTGCCAACACCCCAGTCACTTTACCCAACATGACGGGTGCCCCATCAGATCCAAAAGCAACAATTTTTTCTTTCCAGTCTTTACAGTCCAAGGTGAATTCTAAGGCATCACCTATTGAGTTATAAATGCTTTCACCATTTGGAATAGAGACTGGCTGAAGGGAAACAAATTTAACTGGACGGAAATTTTCCGTTGTCCTAATATAGACTGCCTTATCTTCTATTACTGAGGCATCAGTGCTCGAGTCACATAGGACAGAGATGAAAGTGTTACTGTTAACCAGTTTTGCATCTTTTATCCTTATTGATTCTGAAATAAAATGTGTGAACGTTGCTGCCTGTTTGTCACTTCTATAACTGACTCCGACATTTGCACCATTTACATGTTGTAATTCTAAGATGCCAGGGAAATCTCTGAATGGGCGTTCTGAATTAATCAAATAAAGAGTTGTTCTAAACAAATGTTCCACTTGTGTCGCCTCATTTTTTCCATTTGTATTATTCCTCGTTCTATTGCTAAGTTGGAAGGGTCTGTGTTAGACACAGTATTTTTTCATTGGCTAATTTATGAGGTTTGGAGAGTTCACGAGCTCATACATTTCAAGTCTCATGCTCTTACAGCCACTCATGAGTGTTTGTCTTCCTTAAGTATTTTTGCAGTATGAGCAGGTCATGCCCATCAGGCTCATATAGTAGCCACTTCCTATTTTTCTTCCAGGTCTCCTGGAACCCCCTTTTTCTTTTTGCCCCGGGACTCCCGCCACTTTCAACAGTAGTCAGAGTTGCTGGCATATCAGCACTGGCACTACAAGTTGTCACATCTGTGGCCACAATGGTGGGGTGAGTAGTTGGTGCTACTGAGTCTATCAGTAATGGAGAAGCAGTATACATGGAAGAACCCGAGCTCTCCTCCCTCTTGGCTTGAAACCGAAGGCTTTCCTGTAATTTTTTTAAAGCCAAACTTTAACAAAGACATTTTTTTCCCCTTTTGGTTTACTTAGCTAGTACGAATTTAAAGTACAGTAAGCACTCTGAAGACAGTGGACACTACAGTGAAGTGATGATCAGAGATATTAGAAGACGTGAATAGTCTGTTTAGTTTTCTTTCCCTCCCTGTAAAACCCCGGACAAAGGAGTTTAATATTTATATTTTCTTCCCGCTCAGATTTCACAACTAAAACCTGAGGGGTATCCTGCTGTCAACCTGTTTTGTAATTTAATCCCCTCCTCTCCCTTTGACAGTGCCTTCTTGAAGTTGTCACAGTGTCACTCAATTTTACTTTTATTCAGTTAGTCCAGTGGCAGAGCACAACAGCAGGCTGACAGGGGCTAGTTTAAATTAGTAGTAGTACAGTAAGTCTGTCAGTATCTATCTTCAAGGTTCAAGCTCTGGAGGGCTTTACACAGGCTGAGTGGACAATAAGCTTTAATAGAGCCTTGCCTTCACCTCTCTGCACACTCAAGATATATTTTTTTATTCAGAGTCAGAGATAATGAGACTTGCAGATCACAAGGTGTCTTTTGGCTTTGAGAGAGTTTTAGGTGTACTACAGGTACAGTGTCTGACTGCTTTGAGACTTGACTTACACTAAATAAATCCCTTGTTCACCTCCCCTCTCCTCCTCCAAGTACCAGCAGGACTGATGCACACAAACTGAGCCCCCAAATGCTAGAGCCCTGAGAAGGGCTGTTGAGAATTTATAGAAGTCTTTTTTTTTTTTTTTTTCACTTTCTAAATAAATCCCTTGTTCACCTCCCCTCTCCTCCTCCAAGTACCAGCAACCCCCAAATGCTAGAGCCCTGAGAAGGGCTGTTAAATTGCTGATTTTTTTTTTTCCCCCACTCGCTCTTCCTCTCACTCTCACGCTCCTCACCTATGGCCAGACTAGTAGAGAGTGAGGAGCGAGTCGGCGCCTAGTCAGTTTTTTCCCGCCGCTGAGAGGTCAGGTGACTTAGTAGCTGCAGTCACTTGACCCTCAGTCATGGGGAATGGGCAGCCGGAGCTGCACTCCCTTTCGGCGGGCGGAGCTAGGCGCATGACGCCGACACCGTCCGGAAACCTCCCGTCTGCCACTGGGTCCTAGTGCCCAGCTCAGTACTCCGGCTGCAAATGTAAACCGCCTGTCCCCGGGACAGGCGGACTTCAAAAAACGGCTGTCCCAGTTGGAAACCAGCTGTCCGGGACGGGTGGACAGCCGGTTATTTCGAGCCCTGCTCATGGTGTCTGCCTGGCTGTTCGGAGCTGAACTTGTGAATACTGATTTTTAAGAAAATTTTATTTGTGTTACTCAGTATTAATAAATGCAACAAGGAAAAAAGTGTGTCTTGTCTTTTTTTTTTTTATATAATAAACTTAAGAAAACCTGACTGTGTGTTGTCTGATTATTTGTTATAACAGGTATTAAGATTTTAGATAGTCCACACAGTGTAGCCTCTAAAAAGCTAGAGATTTTTTATAACAGTATTCAGATTTTATATACTCAAGCGTAGCTTGTAAAAAGCTTAAGAATTGTTTTCAGAACAGTATTCAGATTTTAGATGGTCCACTCCACACAGCGTAGCTTGTGAAAAGCTTAACAGATTTCAGATAGTTCATAAAATTGTATTTACCCAGACCTCCTCTCCCAGAGTACAGCTTTTTACATTTAATTAATAGTAGCACAACAACATATTCTTTTTATTTGGATTTTTTTTAGGTAGACCACATGTAGTTGTAAAAACAGAATTCCAAAATCAAGAGGCTTTATCGAAAGAATAAAGATCCTTTTTATTTAGATTTCAGGTACTGTACCGGGTACCATACATACTCCTTCACACACACTACACAAGAAGTAACTGTTGTTGTTAAACTTTTATTAGGAGGAGACTTTATTTAACAGAGTGACAGAAGGATGTATGTAGAATTTCAGTAGGTGGCTATCTGACCAATTATAGTGTGACTGTACAAGGTAGACGAGTAGCTCCCAGTCCCCGACTGCCTTAGTGCCTTAACAATCTTTTTCAAATAGCTACCTCCTCAGCTTAAGTAAGTGGAGTCTTTTTTTTTTTTTTGGCTAGGCTTAGGTTTATATCATGTCAACAAGCAGCAGATTACATACAGACAGCCTGTAGACACGGTATATTATTCATACATAGTCTACTGTCTAGTCTAGATTTCAGTTTGCAAAGAGATTTTCCCTGCAAGTTCAGCTTCTACTAAGGTGAGGCTGGGACTGCAAAAGGCAAGTGCAGTATAGACTGGCTGGCAATCCCTCAATCCCTCACACTAATACAGTCTGTAACAATTATTATTGCCTCAGAGACTGAAATTGCTAGGAACGTAGGAAGGATCCAAAGGACAGTACTAGACAGTAGTAGTAGTAGTAGTAGTGCAGAATTAGTCACTTTTGGGTTTGGGCAATTTTGATATTTAATTTGCAGACTGGTACAGTATATTTGGAACAGAGACGGAGCTAGTCTCTAGCCTTCTACACTGTCTGTCTGCAGTGCTTCTTGTTAGACTTTTTCAGCTGAACAGAAAGAGCAGCTTAATCTCAGTCAGGACTGCTTCTGGCTGCTTTGCTACACTTGCTTGCTTCCTAGTTTATTTTTTTTTACTGTGCTTACAGTTTTCTCCTGCCCTCCCTCCTGAATGGAGAGACCCTCGTGGTCTCAGACACACTAACTGCTCTCCTGGCTACCACTGTTTAATTTAACCCCCCCCTTTTTGCAAAATGGTCACTTTTTTTTATTTTTTTTGTATTTAACAAACTGAGCTCTTAAAAGAGCTGTTTTTTTTTCCCCATCAGGTGGCTCGCTAGAGTCGCGACAATTGCTTGGCATTTCCCTACACGGCAACAGGACCTGTCTCCCCGAAAGAAAGGCAAAGAGTGGCGGGCTGTGCAGCGTCATTGAAATTTACTGTCTGGAGGGGGTGGGCGAAAAGGTAAAATACTGGTGCCGATCGGTGCATGCGCCTGCTGCAGCCCGCCTCCAACAACGCCCAAGGGACTCGAAGACTGATTCTGTGCCACTCAGAACGGCACATCATGCTCCTTAAGCAGACAAACAAGCAGTCAGCTGACATCCCAGACGAGCACACTCGTGATCAGCTCTCGGGATGTCAGCTCTGCGCCTGTGCTCCTTGGATGCCCCCCCCAACCGGAAACTGACTGCGGGGGGGGAAGCAGTCTGTCAGACAGTGACCAAAAAAAAAAACGGAACTCTGTGGAAAATACCTTAGGTGCCCAAAGGGGCAGGCACTAAACAGCTGTAGGTGTCCTGAAGCAAAAGTGCCTGCCCTGGGGCACCTAAGGTATAGGAATTTCGCACCCTGAGTGACATATTAGAAAAGAGCATTTCTAAGGGCGAGCATATGGTTCACTATCCACAATCTGGTAATTCCACTGGAATAGTCTGATTGGCCAGACAACTTTTTAGCTAAGTGCCTTTCACCACCTGGTCAGTGTATTCCCCTGACTCCGCCCTGTGATGTCATATCTATCTTTCTACTGGCAGAACAGGTCACTTTCTTCCCGGCTCCTGCTTAGGATTTAGAGTGTCGTCAGAACTTATTCGAGTTTTCTAACTTGCTCAAGTTATTTCCTCAGTTCCTTTGACTCCCTTCGTTGATCTTCGATGGAACAGTGGAAGCTGAGGTTCAGGTTTAGCATTCGGTGCCGGCAGAAGATGTCTGTCACTGATCCACACTACTCGTGTGTACTGCCTATGTGGGCAACACAACGTGGCCAGGTGTGGCCCTTACCTCAGCATACTTCCTCATTCCCTCGAGGACAAGACGCTGTGGTTCTCTCTGGATTGTCCTTCGGAACAGGTTCTGAAGGACTGCCCTAAGGGCTGCAAGAAGGCCTCAGCTGTGGCTGGGTCTGCCCAGTGGCTTGCGGCCTTTGTGGCAGAAGCGGTGGCTGCTGTGGCAGGCACCTTCTCTGTCTCTCTGTGCTGCTCCCGGCTGGAACCAGCATCAGAGTGTCATTACTGAAGGCTTCCAGGATATAGGTTTGGCCCTTCAGACCCTGAGGAAGAGCCCTGCCCTCCGTGGCACTAAGCACAAGCTCTGCTGGCAGTGATTGTGGGACCGGGAGACACTGCAGTCCTCCCAGCCTCTCTGCTTACCTGACTGCTTGACGGTGGTTTAGCGCCCCATGGTTGAGGAGCAGTGCAGACAAGTTGAAGGCTCTTCGGTTCCCATCAAGCCAGTTGACTTGAGCAGGCCCTGGAAATTCTCTTCAAGCCTGTCAACCAGTTGTTGGGCGAGGTCAGGAATTTGATCTCACAGACCCCAGTGCTCCTGGTCCTCACTCTAGAGCAATAGTTCTCAGACTTTGTCACAGTGAGCCTCCCCAAATCCATAGAAAAGATTTTGAGCCTCCCCCAAAAGTTGAAATAATCTTGGGCCTTCCCAAAGAAAAATAACGTACTGTACTTTGTGCAGTACACTATAAATACACTGAAACCTCTTTAAGTACTTGGCTCACATTCAGTTCTTTGTTTTATACTGATGTGGAACTGTTGGAAAAGAGCTCCTGTGTCTAAAGGTGTTATCTGAATAACAAATAAATAAAATAAACAAATATTATTATTCAGCTTATTGTAACCTCCCACAGGCCACCTCACGTGCTCTATTTTCATTCTTGAACCATTGTTACCCCTTGTTGCAGTACCTTCATGGGACAGACTACTTTCTCCATTTCTCTCTATATGAAATAACCTTCCTACATACTTTGACTCTCCCCATCCTTCCCTGCTCCTAAGCAACTTCTCTGGGATTACTTTGCTTCTTCCTGCTATTGCTCTTGGCACTTCCATGCTCCACCCTTGTATTTGGGCTGTTCTGCCATCAAGCTACAAATTGATAAATTACCACCACTCATTATTAGTTTATTGTTCATATTTGTTTGCACTATTGTTCATTGTGTATTTCTTGATTGTTTTGCAGTTACCTTTTGAAATGTATTTACTCCCTACCCTTCCCTGGGTACACCTGAAATGAGCCTTGGCTCATTCACCTTCCCTGTCACCTATTAGTAAATAAATACAGTACATTCACCTACTATTATCCTCTTTCAGTTTGTATCATCTCTTCACACACAAAATCTAGAAAATTCAAAATTTAAATACAGTACTTTTTCAGACTTGCTTGAGCCTCCCCTGGAACAAGTTGGGGACTCCCCAGGGAGGCTGGCCTCACCATTTGAGAACCCCTGCTCTAGAGGATGTGGTCCAGTCGGTGCTCCCATCTGCTCCTTGGAAGGCACCGCCTCCATCAGCAGTCGAGCCTTTTAGATCCATGCTGCTTAATGTGGGCAGGCACATGGTATCCTAGGAAACTCCAGGTCAGCCAGCCTCTGAGCAGACACAACCCAAATTAGGGGAGTAGCCCAGCTCCAATCAAGGCACCAGAACAGATTGGAAATTACAGGCCCACTCACCCAAAGTTAATCAAAATACAATTTTTTTTAATTTTCATAAAACACCAGAATAACCAGTGTAAAGGTCAGTTGAGCTCCTGACCTGATACCAACGTTTTGTATTTCTCCTTCAGGGTTTACACTGGTAATTTATTATAAGATAAATACAAAAATCACCATTTTAACTTCTATTTCTATGCCTGGATATACAGCAGGTTCTGTACTGTAAACATACTTACATTTTTGTATAAATCAATGTCACCTTAATCCCCATTTCCTAAATGGTACCTGATTAAATTGGCTTATATTTAGTACAACAAATGTAATTACACATAAATTGAAATAGAGTTCATTTCCTAAATAGACATTACTTTCTTGATAACATGAATATGTTTTACTGTGCTCCTTATAGGTTATTATATCCCATTCATCCTGAAAGAAAAGACTAAAAGTTATTTCCCACTTAAATGGTTCATCTTTCTACATGTAACAGTGTCTGAATATTGCATTTGTTTCTTTGTGTTGTAGTAGTTTTACTTAGTTAAATGTTTACAAGTCTAAAGACAAATGTGCTTTGATACTTTAATACTTCTTTTAAGAAATAGTTTTAATTTCATGTTATATTTGTTTTAAATGAATGCTTACCTTTCCAACTGTCCTTTGTCTCTTTGTTTAAAAAAAATCTGTAAATGAGGCAAGAGCTGGCATGTTATAATTCCCCATTTCATTATTTTATTCTTCCAAGTTCAATCAATTAAAAATTCTACATAAGTTTGGAATGGAGCAGAGCACAACCCCCAGCTTTCTCTGTGGTAAGGCAGTGTGCTCGCACTTTGCTGCCATTTTTATAATGAGGAGATGAAGAGAATTGGGCACACAGAAACACCCCCCCCACACATGACTAGCACTATCATGTGACCAGTGCTGTCACCTGAGGCCTGCTTCCTTGTGGACTTGGCACTGGCTCTTACCTGTTTTGCCTGATCATTTCAGGTTGGGTTCTAATGCCCTTCCCGGATTTCCTGAAGTTGCTGGGGTACATGGTGTCCTGCACCAGCATGGTCTTTTGGAGGTGGCGCATCCACCAGTGGGAGTTGGGCCGTCAGTGGTCACAGTGACCCCGTCAGTTATGGAATGCCATACATTGTTGGCTTATTCCAGAACACCTGGTGGAAGGAATCCCGTTTGCCTGTCCAGAACTGGCCATTACACTCTCAGCAGATGCCTCTCTGGTGGGGTGAGGAGTGCAACTATGAGACCAGATTGCTCAAAGGTTCTGGCCACCCCGGGAGTCCCTTCATCACATAAATTTGCTGGAGCTCCATGCAGTGCATCTGACTCTCACGGAATTCACCCCTCTAGTCAAGGGTCAGGTTGTGCAGGTCCAGATGGACAACACTACCGTCTTACCTATATAAGCAAGGTGGAACTCTCTCCTTTCCCTTGTGTCGGGAGGCCCTCCACACCTGGACTCTAGTGCACACCCTAGGTGCATATCTCTTGGCGATTCATGTCGAACAGTCAGCTGGCTGACGCTTTCAGCCGAGTAGGAGAGACCGCATACAAGTGGTCCCAGAAGCAAGAGGTGGTAAACCACTTGTTTTTCCAGTGGGCCTTTTTTGCCTCCTGGCAGAATGACAAACTGAGGCTATTTTTATGCTGGGAGATGCCTTGGTGTGAGGTCTTGGACCCCAGGCCTCATGTACGCCTTCCCTCCTTGATCCACAAGGTAGTGGTCAGGGCCCGGAAGGACAAAGGTGTGGATGATCCTGATGGCTTCAGACTGGAAAAGGCAGTTCTGGTACCCATATCTTTTTAGCCTCAGCAGCAGACCTCCATGGTGACTGCCACTTTGCACAGATCTGTTGACAAGACTTCAGGGGACAGTCTTGAAACCAGACCTGTAGTCCCTGCACCTCACAGCCTGGGTCTAGAACACCTAGAGTTCAGGTCTTGGATCTCTTGAATGATGTGCTCCATGTTGTGGAAGCCTGAAAAGAGTAGACTCACAAATGCTGTGCCTTCAAATGGAAGATCTTTTCCATTTGATGTGGGGATAAGGCGCTTGATTCCCTTGTCTGCCCTGTGGCTAGTATCCTGGATTACCTCTGTCCCCTCTGTTAGTTGGGACTGTGGGCGATGACCCTTAAGGTGTACCTGGCAGCCATGTCTGCTTGCTGGACATGGGCTGGTAAGCTGATGGTGGCCCAGGAGAAGGTGGTTGGACACTTTTTCAAGGGCCTTGACCACCTGTCCCCTCCAATGCGTGTACCACCTCCATTGTGGGATTTACTGCTGGTGTTGGCTGTGCTCATGGTCAAGCCTTTTGTGCCTATGCACGGGTGTTGGATGTCATGCCTGTCATGGAAGACTGCTTTTCTGGTGGCCATCACATTATCCAGAAAGATTAGTGAGCTCCAGGTGCTCTCAGTGGAGTCTTCTTACATGGTATACTTTACTAACCCATTTTTGGAGGCTGAAAACAGGTCCCATACCCTTTCCCTGTGGAGGATGCTCTCTCAGCGTGCACTACTGGAGTTCAGGGAGAGGCTTGCCAGCTTTTTGCCTCTTACACTGAAGCTGCACCTGGCAGACCTGCAGCAGAGCAGACAGTTGGCAGGTGGATCACATCCTGGGTGGACCTATGCTACAGGTTGGCTGGTAGGGAGCCTCCTGTAGGGCTTAGAGCTAATTCCACCAGACATACCACTGCCTCAGTGTCTTCTAGAGTCGTCCCTATCCAGGATATCTGCAGGGCTGCTACCTAGAAGTCGGCACACACCTTCATTTCCCACTACTGCTTCGATCTTGAGTCACACTGGGTTGTCTGCTTTGGGACCTCTGTTCTCCAATCTCGTTCCACCAAGTAGGGGTGCATGCCTTGCCCCTTACTCCCAGAGGACTGCTAGGAGCCTTCCAGAGTGTGGCTAGTGAACCATATCCACGCCCCTAGAAAAACAGGGTACTTACCTGTAAGCATAGTTCTAGGAGTGGTATATGATATAGTGCACATCCACACACCCCACCTGGCCTCCACTGGCAAGTGGCACACACATCCCTGCTTCCAACCTGCAAGATCTAACATCATGGAGCAGAGTTGGGAGATATACCGCCTGGGTGGTGGGAGGAGCTTAGCTTAAAGATGTCTAGCCAATAAGACCACTAGCAGAACTACCAGAGTGTGGATGTGAACCATATACCATTCCTAGAACTATTGTTGCTGGCAGTGCTCTAGATAATTTTGGCAGGCAAGAGTAATTTACTCCTTTTTTTTTTTTTCTTTAAATGAAGGTGAGTAAAATGAAATTTTCATGAGTAAAAGTGCTTCAAATCTTGATAAATGCTCCTTTTGAAGCAATAAGTGTTATGAAGTGCTCTTTTGCTGACTATAAAGCATTTTCAGGTGTTGGGATGAAACATAGAAACATAGACTTTGATGGCAGATAAGGACCGCTTGGCCCACCCAGTCTGCTCATTTCCCTACCCATTGGATAAGCTGAAGATTCAAGTTTGCCAACAGCCTACAGTATTTGTACTTGGCAAAAAAAATTTTGAAGATTAATTTCTTAATGGATAATAAAATAAGCTAGTTCTTGCCTTATCTTGAGCACTGGTTACAGGCGACGAACCTAATTTTACTCTTCTCCATTGGGACACACCTTTAGGAACTGTAAGCCATCACTGTCGGGACCATTTGGAAACTTTTGCTAGCTGGGGGATGCCCACAGTGACTTGCAACGTCGACGCCTATAAAACATGGGCGGCCCCATTGCTCTTCAGTTCCCCGCCAGAGATGAGCTCAGAGGGCCTCTTACTGTGAGGAACCAGGAGACGAGACCAGTACCTCGCACACTAGGAATGGCGTGGTACTGGGCAGTAGATATCATAAGGCAGTTATGGACATTTCCAGACAAGGCAATGTACAAACTGTCAGCAAATACCTCAGTAACTGAGAAGGGAGAAGGAGGGTGGGCGCGTTATGGCCCAATGGAGGAGAGTCTCAAATCTACTGTTGCTGGTAAGTAACTGTTCCGCCTTAATTGAGGGAATCTCCTCCATTGAGCCATACCTTTTTGGAACCATTTCACCAGTGCATAGGGAACCCTGGGAGGATGGCGTAACCTGATATGCAAGCAGGACAGAAGGCCTTGCAGAACAGCAAGACTAAAGACAGCATACCTCTGGGAGAAGGCGTCTAGACAGTAGTGCTTATTGGAATTATACACAGTGCTCCATGTGATAGCACATATGTTGGCTGCAGAAACATTCTGAAAGCAGGAAACTGAAGTAACCATACTACATGTTCAGTGGCCATGTACAGCATCAGGGAGTTCATCATACTTCTGATAACTCAATACAATGAGCTAGCCATTTGAACAGGTACTGTTTAGTCACCGATGTGCCCTCTTTTCCAGGGGTGAATGAAACAAAGCTGTTTGGACAATCTGCAGTCCTTTGCCCGATCGAGATGGAAGCGTAGTGTTCTATGTACATCAAGTGTATGGAGCAATGCCTTACCTCTGTTAGCACGCTCGGGATAAAACACAGAAAGGTTTATAGTCTGATTTTTAGTGAAATCAGAGACTGCTTTCAGTAGAAAGCATTGATTGGGTCTCACGGATACCTTGTCTTGTTGGAAAATTGGGCAAGGAAGCTCGTGCATCAGAGCCTGAAGTTCAGATTCTATAAGCTGAAGTTATGACGACCAAAAACCATGTTTTCCATGAAAAGAAATGCATCTCGTAGGTCACAGCAGGCTCAAACTGTCTCGGTCTATTTTTTTTTTTTTAAAGATGAAATTAAGGTCCCATGGCAGAACTGGTTTACAGATAGGAGGACATGTGCAAACCTTTAGGAACGTACAGGACACTTCCACTGTGCCTCCGTACGCCCATCAATAGGAGCATCGATAGCCAAAAAGGTGGCCAGATGCACCTTAATGGACAAGTATTGGAGTTTGATAGAAATAGGAAGTAGACCAGTACAGTACTGGCAGAGCATGTAAAAGGGTCTTCCGAATGGGGAAACTCATCATGTGGAGAAAAGCTTCCATTTTAAAGAATAGGTATGTCTAATGGAAGGCTTTCTAGCTGCACACACCATACCAGCCTTTGGGAAAACCCCCAAATGGGCAAAGGACACGTCTCCAGGAGCCATAGGTGTAGGGACCATAGGTCTGGATAGGCCAGGGATCCCCTGCCCTGCGACAGCAGACCCTGACAAAGCAGGAGCTGAACAGGAAGCTCAACTGCCACTTGCTGCAGAAGTGAAAAACAGATCTGCCAAGGCCAGAGAGGGGCCGTCGGTATCAGGGTGGCATACCCTGACTACAGTTTGACCATTACTCTAAATGAGCAGGATTGAACACATAAAGGAACCTCCCTTTCCAGGAGAGGGACCACATATCTCGTCAAACTCCAGGCTTGTAGACTAAACAGAATAGCCCTTCTCTCCAAAACGTTGATATGGAGATCTGAATCCAGGTCTGTCCGCAACCCTTAGGTCTCGAAAGGACCCAGATGGGCACCTCAGCCTGAGCCCGAGGCATCTGTCATGAGAGTGCACCCTGGAGTCGAAGAGAAGAATGGGGCACCTTGCAACAAGTGGTGACATTCCATCCTCTATAAGAGTATTACGGAGAGGGGATGTGTCCTGGACCATTTGTTCCCAGTTGTTTGTCAATGAACCCACTGCACCCAAAGGATCCATTGCAGTATGCACATATGAAAGCAGGCAAAGGGAACTGTCACTATTGCAGCAGCCGTAAGTCCCAAAGGATGGTGCATTGTCCAAATGGATACATCTTGACTCCTTTCTACTAGCCCAGCCTGAACAACCAGGGTCTCTGATCTGTCAGCAAGCAGAAATGCCCTGCCCACTGCTATGTCCAGCACTGAACCAGTGTATTGGAGGTGCTGACAGGGAACTAGTACAGATTTTAGTGCATTGACTAACGCCCAATTCCTCAAACAGTTGTTGTTATGGTCTGAATAGTGTGTACTGAGCTATTCTCCCTCCTTGTGCTGGTTGCAGGGCTCTTGGTATCTGAGATCTCTGTCCAGCGTCGGCGGGAAGGCAAACATTGCAACAGTCTGGTATCCTCTTCCCCTGCCAGGATCCAGCCAGTCTATTTCCTGCCTCCTAAGTAGTAGGTACAGTTGCAGCAGAGCTGAGACTTTTCTTTTTCCCCTATATAGATTTTTGTCCGGATTTTTTCCCCCGTTTTTCTCCTGTACCCTGGCTGCAGGCGCACGTTGCGTCTCGAGGTGCTCTCCCGTTACTTGCTGACCACCATACCTCCACCCTATGGCAGCGGTACTACGGAGGGACGTCTACCACCTGAGAGGAGAGCTGCCTTCCGGCTGGTCAGTTCTGCTATCACCCCCCCCCCCTGTGCTGGCTTCTCATCGTCCAGAGTCCATTCCCGAATCCAGGTCGCTAGTGTGATGCGAGGTAAGGTGTCCATCGCCTTGGCCTTCTGCGCCACTGGGCCGAGTTGAAGATCTTACTTCGAGAGGGCTCTTGCAGTAGGTAATTATATATAGGACTGACGCCGGCCGGCGGCAGGACCCCATGGAAAAATTTCTAGCTAGCAGTCCCTGGCAAGGGACCGCCCCCACGTCAGGCGACCGGCGTCAGACGACATCTGTATAAAGGGGCGGTCCTGGACGCCCGCCTTCCAGTTCTTTCCCGCCGTTAGCTCGTGCAGCGCCTCGCGGTAAAGTTCATGCTTAGCAAAGCCCTGTTCTTTTCAATTTTACCAAAGTTTTCAGTATTTTTTCTTCTCGTCAGGTCAGCGTCGGTGTATGTCGTCCCCTGCACCTTCCAAAAACAAGTGCGACTCATGCGGCACCCAACTGCCACACAAGGACGGCCATTCTCTCTGCCTTTTTTGCTCAGGCCCCGACCACCTGCTCGACAAGTGTCTGCATTGCCTGTCCTTAAACGCGGCTACCCGCAGACGACGCCAACAGTCCCTGGAAGCCCATCTGCTCAAGAAGATGATGTCTTCAATGGAAAAAGAATTGAAGAAGCTCAGCCAGGCGTCGACTTCAAGGTAATATCCCCTCCAGGGGATCGTCCGGCAGCCTCCAAGGTTTTGGAGGAGGCGTCTGGCTCGTGCTTGGGCCTTGCGGGCGCCTCCGGGCAAAAGGAGGCCTCTGCCCCAGTACCGCTGCAGGCTTGCGGCCTACTGGCGCGGGCACCTCCCATAAGCCGGACGTCGGCTCGTCCACCGGGAGAAGGTCGATAAGATGCCCGACCCTGCGGGCGGCACCGACCTCGACCCCCTCGGACCGGGCGCTCCCACCTCGGCCCGCCTCCGGCGAGGGACCCGTAAGTTGGAAGCCCGGCTCCTCCGGCGCCCGGGAATCCAGTCCCTAAAGTCGCGCGTCGGCTCCCCGACATGCGCCCGGAACCTCGCGGACCCTTCAACCCCATTATACCTGGTTCCCCACAGCCTCGCTGCCATCCGGGAGCCTGAGTCACCAGCCTGACCCGGGGACTTTTCTCCACCGTTCAGCGAGGCGGGAACATTCCACCTCGTCAGACCCTCCTTCTCGGGAACCGGATCTGGCGCCCGGCCAACTGCGCCGGTTTCGGCGAGGATATTCCCCTTCGTCGAACAGGCCCCGGGCCTCTCAATCTTGACCCGCCCGGTCTGCTTCTGGACCGTCTGCTCCGGCAGCTCCTCCGGTACCCGCTGTCTTACCCGGACCTGCAATATCCAGCACCGCAGTACCTGACGCCGGTTCCGCCGACACCGCAGTACCAGACTCCGCAATACCTGGCTCCGGTTTTCCCGCAACCGGGTTTCGGATACTCTACTTACGGATACAATCTGTACCCTTATCCCCCTCTTCCTCCACTGCCCCCCAGGCCGCCGGTGGATTTGCAGGAGAGACTGGCTTCCTGGTGGGCTGAGGCCAAGGCTCAGCTCACCAAGAAAGTAGAAAGCCGCCTTACAGCAACGGTGCAGCCCCCGACCCCCGTACGCCTGAGACGGCGCACTCCCTCACCGCCTCCGGATTCCAGAGCCCTTCCCTCTGGATCCCGATAGGGGCAGGACACGCGTCCAGGGACCCCAACCCCCCAAGGAACCTGTTCCTCCCCCTAGACATGCCAGGGAGTGTTCTTCTTCTTCGCTCTCGGATTCCTCCGGATGTTCCGACAGACGACGAGCCTCGCTCTCCGTCCAAGCCCCGGCCGAGGTCTCCTCCGTAGGATCCTTCCTTCACGGAGTTGCTCAGGAAGATCCAGGGAGTACATCAGTGGCGTTCTCTGGAACCAGATCCTCAGCGGGTCAAACTCGCCGAACATCTGGACCTGCCCCTTACGGCCCCTACTTTAGTGCCACCCAGGATCGAGTCTCATACCTACCTTGTTTCCACTATTTGGAAACAACCGTCAGCTTTAGCCCCGCTTCCTAGGAAGTCCAATAGGCTATATCAGGCTCCAGAGGGTGTAGACTTTTTGGATTCTCACCCTCGTGCAGACTCTGTCGTGATCAGCGCCGCTCACGGCCGGTCTGCACATCCCAAACATCTAAGCTCGTCTCCTCCAGATAAGGAATCTCGCCTCCTGGACCAGTATGGAAGAAAAATCTACGCCTCTTCCACACTGGCAATTCGGGCCCTGAATTATGTAGCTCATATGGGGGATTACCAGAAGGCCATCCTTACCCAGGCGGAATCTAAAATTGACTCCTTACCTGACTCCCAGGTCAAGCAGGAGTTAGCTGACTTAGTCCGGTCTGCTCGTTCGGCCAGTCGTCACATCCTGCGGACGACATACGATGCAGTGGACACTGCCGGGCGGAGCTCCGCGTTCACCGTAAGTCTTCGGCGTCATGCCTGGCTCCGCATGTCAGGTTTGGTCCCGGAGGTGCAGTCAGCAATTCAGGAAGCACCTTTCAGGGGTTAAGTGCTTTTCGGTGGTGATGTCAAGGACATCATCACCCACTTGCAGGAGAAGGGAACGGCTCTGAAATCCGTGGATTCCATGTACCGTCCCCATCCCCCACAGCGCCGTCCTTTTCGCAGACGCAGCCGGCCAGAAGCGAAACCCCAAGGAAGGCGGGCCACTAAATGCCTGGCCCCCACCACCCAAAAAAGCAGCGGGTGCCCCAGCTGCAGCGCTGCCCCACAGCACCAGACTCCTCCCCTCTCCCACCGCCTCAGGACACCCCGGAAGAACCGGTAGGAAGGTGGTTCTCCCTCCACCTTCCGGGTTGGGAGAGGATAACAATGGGTTCATGGGTGCTTCAGATTATTGCGGAGGGGCACTCCATAGAGTTTCTACAGAAACCACCCCGCCACCCCCCTCTGAAGTCGTCCTACGCAAGGGACCATCTTCCTTTGGTCAGGGAAGAAATATCTGCCCTTCTCGTGAAGCAGGCCATAGAACCCGTTCCTCTTCACCTTCAAGGGACGGGTTACTATTCTCATTTCTTCCTGGTCCCAAAGAGGACGGGAGATCTCAGACCCATTCTCGATCTTGGCTCCTTGAACCTTTACGTGGAATACAAAAAGTTCAGGATGCTCTCCCTTCAAACCCTTCTGCCCCTTCTTCGGCTGGGGCAATGGCTTTGTGCGCTGGATATGCAGGACGCATATCTGCACATTCCCATTCGTCCCTCGCATTGCAAGTACCTCCGGTTTGCTTTCAAGGGGGACCATTACCAATTCCGGGCACTACCGTTTGGTCTTTCCTCGGCTCCCCGAGTTTTTACCAAATGCCTAGCTGTGGTAGCGGCCCACCTGCGTACTTTGGGAGTTCAGGTGTTCCCCTACCTGGACGACTGGCTCCTGGCGGCCTCGTCCAGGGAGGAGCTCCTGCGTTTTCTCTCCCTCACCCAGCAGGTTTTCACTTGCCTGGGTATTACCATCAACCATTCCAAGTCTCATCTGGATCCCTCCCAGAGACTTCAGTTCATCGGGGCTATCCTCGATAACGATGGTGAGCAAGGCCTTCCTTCCTCCGGACAGGGCGGCCTCCCTCCAATCACAGATTTCCCTGCTTTCAGAATGCAGGAAGGTTCTGGCGAGGTCGGTTCTCCGTCTCTTGGGGCTCATGGTGGCCGCCATCCCGACAGTTCCCCGTGCGCGGCTCCACATGAGGATTTCTCAGTGGACTCTCCGCTCCCAGTGGGATCAACTCGTAGACAACCTAGATCATCTGGTTCTGATCTCCTCACCGATAAGAGACTTGCAATGGTGGATGGTTCGAGAGAACCTGTTACGGGGGACCCCCTTTTCTCATCCTCCCCCCTCCCAGACTCTGACCATAGACGCATCAGGCGAAGGTTGGGGAGCCCATCTGGGTCCTCACCGAATCTAGGGTTTCAAACAACATGAAGTCTTGCTATATTATGACATATGCAGTGAGTCCCAACCTTCGAACTGCTCCGGAGGTGAAAGAGTTAACTTTCCATGCCAGGCATGGAACTTTGACACAAGCTCGGTTGAAAACTCTGTCTGTTGTTCTTCAAACTCAAACTGTCAGATTTTTACTCCGCCTCACTGAACAGTCGCTCCGAGATTTCTCCTTCTGCTCAGTTCATTTTGTCGGTTAAAGTATTAATTTTTCGGTTTTTAACGAATTTAAACACAACCGGTCGGTTCAAGCTCTGTCTGTGGTATTTAAGTATTAGATAGGTTTTACATTTATTTTCTCGTGGAACTTGTAAGCGTATTATCGGTTCGGTTTGAACGATCAGTTGTTGTAAATACATTAATCTGTCTTTTAGAGTGCGGTTCCCGGTTCTTATCGGTTCTAAAGAAAACGGACTTCATTACGGTTTTTTCCACGACCCGTGACACGGTTGGGAACCGATAAGTCTTGCTTGGCGGATTGCCATAAATGGGCAAGTTTTGGTTAGGCTGGCACTATGTCTGAGAAACCCAAAAGAAAAACCAGGCGCACTGGGTTTCAACGCTGCAGTGTTTGTGGGGAAACCTTTGCCAAGGCTGACCCCCACACCACCTGTGTTTATTGTCTGGGGTTTGACCACCTCAATGCAGACTGCCAGATTTGCAAAAATTTTCCTGCAGCTACCCTGGATAAGAGAGTTGGTAGGTTCAGGGAAAGAGAGGCCAAGAAGTCCGCTGACCCGGACGGCCAGCCCAGTTCGGTTGTAATCGAACTGGAGGGAGTGCCCTCTGACCAGGGCGAGACTTCCTCGGGCAAAAGGAGAGCCGACTCGGAGGAGTCAGTTCCAGCAAACAGGACTAGAAAATCAGCAGGTGTGGAGCCAAGATTTCCCTCTCCAACCACTGAAGAAATAGCCAAAGCGATTAAAATTGCCCAGTCGCTTTCCCCGGTTCCGACCGAACCGGCACCATCATGTAAGCGTATGGTTCCGTCGGTTCCACCGGTTCAAGAATATGATTTAGAGGAATTTTATGAACCGGAGGAGGGGGAAGAGGAGTATGAGGAGAGTGAATATGGATTTGAAAGTCTGGATGTGCCCATTGAACCGGACATCTCCCCAGACAGACCTTCAGGAGTGTCTCCCCTTAGGCTTTCTGAGTCCCCCTCTCATTTTATGTTTTATAAAAAAGTGGCTGAAACCCTCCAGCTCCCTATGGAGGAAGCTGTGGATGATCAAGAGGAGCCTGACTATGTAGAAATGATGGATATCCCAGAGTCTAGGAGACTGTCTATTCCTTTTCATAAATCTTTTGGGAAACAGACAGTAAAAATTCTAAAAACTCCTCACACTATACCTCCTGTGGATAAGAGAATGGACAAGAGGTACACATTGTCAGGCTCTGATACGGAGTTCCTTACACAACAATGCAGCCATGTTGGGGTAGTGCAGGCTGCAGCCTGTGACAAGGCAAATATTCCCTTGGCTTCACACCCCCCTGACAAGGACTCCAGGAGGACTGATGCCATGGCAAAGAAACAGTACATGGCAGCATCCTTGGGACTCAGACAGGCAATTTATATGGCTTATGTTGCTAGATACCAGAAATCCAGATGGGACACCGTTATGGCTCTAGCAAAGCAAGTCCCTGGCCAGCTTGCCAAGGAGCTGGAGCAGGTGGCTGCTGATGGTATTGAGGCATCTAAGGTGCAATTTCATGCTGCAGTGGACTCTAATGATGTGTCATCAAGAGTCATGGCTACATCTGTGGCTCTTCGCAGGATGGCTTGGCTCAGATGTACTAGCCTGTCGCAGGATACCCAGACTAAGGCCATGGATTTTCCTGTTTTTGGTAACTCTCTGTTCGGGGAGCAGACAGAGAATTACATGAAGAAAACGGATGAGTATAGGACCACCTATAGGAGTGCACAGGCCAAGGAAAGGCAGTCCACTCCTCAAAGGCAGCCTTCCAGGGGCAGGGGCAGACCTTTTCATAGGTCTTTTTACCAAGCCCAGGCCTCCTCTTCAGCTTATGCCCAGAGGGGGTTCTTTAGAGGGAGAGGCAGACGGGGTACAAGCAGACCTGCTTCCACCCCTCAGCCTAAAGCCCCTGCCAAGCAGGTGCCCTGATGGGGTGGCCAGGGCCGATTCTCCACTAGCTGTAGGGGGCAGGCTGGCTTACTTTTTCCAGGACTGGAAGTCTTTAACATCAGACAAGTGGGTCCTGGAAGTAGTAAGTCAGGGACTGGTTCTCAGCTTCAGAAAATTTCCAAAGATGAGAACCAGGTCCTTTCCACCTGCAAATCCATCAGAGGCACTTGCCCTAGAGACAGAAGTTTCTACCCTCCTGGCTCTCAGAGCTGTGGAAAGGGTTCCACCCCTACACCAGGGCAAAGGGTTGTACTCCAGGTACTTCCTTACCCCAAAAAAGACAGGAGAATGGTGGCCCATCCTGGATCTCAGATACCTAAACAAGCACCTTTTAAAACCAAAATTCAAAATGGTGACTCTGGGAATTATTTTACCCTCTCTAAGGCCAGGGGACTGGCTAGCGTCCCTGGACCTCAAGGATGCCTACTTCCATGTTCTTATGAAGCTCCCATCCAAAGTACCTCAGATTGAACTGCCCTCAGGCCATTACCAGTTCAGAGCAATGCTCTTGGCCTCACCTCTGCCACGAGGGTATTCACAAAATGCCTGGCAGTAGCAGTTGCCCACTTAAGAAGGCAAAGATTGCCATCTTTCCTTACCTGGACAACTGGCTCATAGTAGGCCAGTCTCAGACCAAGTCAATTACATCTTCAGGTAACTCAGCAACTGCTCACATCTCTAGGTTTCCTTCTCAGTCTTCCAAAGTCAGTTCTAGAGCCTGTCCAGCTTCTCACCTTCATAGATGCAGAACTGAACACGAAAGAGGCCAGAGCCTTCCTTCCTCTGGAAAGAGCAAGGACCCTGGTCTCTCTGGCCTCCTCTTTCACCCTGCAGGTCTCTCGACCAGCAAGGCATTTTCTGCAGCTCCTGGGGCACGTGGCTGCTTCTGCAGCAGTAGTGCAGGGAGCAAGATTTCAGATGAGGGACATCCAGTTCCATTTGAGAGCCTTTTGGTCTCAAAGGAGAACCCTCTAACCAAATTGATCCCAGTGACTCGAACCCTGATCCAAGCCTTCAGTGGTGGCAGGACCAGAGCAATCTGAGACAGGGGTCCCTTCTCCCTCAGTCTCACTCCTTAATCCTTACTACAGATGCATCCCTCTTGGGGTGGGAGCTCACATGGCGACCTCACTGCCCAGGGATTGTGGTCCCCTCAGGAATCTCTGCTCCACATCCATCTGTTGGAACTCAGAGCAGTTTTCTAGCACTTCAAGTTTTTCCAAATCTGTTTCAGAACAAAGTTATTCAGGTCAGAACAGACAATACCACCACAATGTGGTACATCAACAAGCAAGGCTTTCGATCTATGGCCTTGTGCAGAAGCAACGGAGTTGTGGTCTCTGGCTTACTCTAAAACACCTTCCTACTGCAGTTCACTCCCAGGCAAGGACAATGTCCTGCAGATGCTCTCAATAGGATTTCCCAGGCCATCACGAATGGTCACTGGATCCCCTAGTACTGGAGGTAGTATTTGCCAGATGGGGCACCCGCAGATAGATTTTTGCAGCCCCAGACAATCACCAACTTCCCTTTTGCTGCAGGCCCCAGTGTTGAGCTCAGTCCTCTGGATGCCTTCCTTCTCAGTTGGGAAGGGAAGTTTCTCTATGCTTTTCCCCCTTCCCTCTTCTGTTCAAGGTGCTAGTCAAAATCAGATCTCAACCCTGCAAGATGATCCTGATTACTCCAGATTAGGCCAGACAGCCCTGGTACCCCTCCTTATGTCCTTAGCAGTCCACCTTCCCTGTGTCTTCCCAGGAATCACAACCTGTTAACCTGTGCTATGGGAGAGTTTGGTACCGAACCTCAGATCTCTCAATCTCAAGGCCTGGCTCTTGAAGAGTTAGAGTTGCTGGCCTACACCTCTCCCAAGGTGTATTGGATATCTGAAGGCTTCTGGAAGCCTTCCACCAGAACTTCTTATAATTCCAAATGGAAGAGATTTTCCATATGGTGCTCTGGCAAGCATATTTCCCCAGAATCTGGGACTTACCCACAGTCCTGGATTATATGGTGCATTTGAATACTTTGGGCTGAGACCAGCTACCCTAAAAGTGCACCTGGCAGCCGTGTCTGCTTACTTATCAGCAGTTAAACCCTCTTCTCTTTCAGCTCATCCTGTATTCTCCAAGTTTTTCAAGGGGTTGCTTCACACCAACCCTCCATTCAGGGACCCTGCCCCTGCCTGGGATCTTAATAATTGCATTGCCCAACTTATGCAACCCCCTTTTGAGCCCTTGTCTTCAGCAGAGCTTAAGTACTTGACTTGGAAAACTGTGTGTTTGGTAGCCATCACTTCTGCCAGGCACATAAGTGAATTAGAAGCATTGTCTATGGAGCCTGATTTTTATCTCCTTTCATAGAGATAAGGTGGTCCTCAGGACTAACAGAAAGTTCTTGCCTAAGGTGGTTTCAGACTTCCACCTTAATCAATCTATGTCTCTCCCTGTGTACTTCACTGACCATTCCTCCTCTGGCGAGAGGAGACTGCACAGTTTAGATGTCAAAAGAGCCCTTAGTTACTACATAGAACGTACCAAGGGTCACAGGTTTGACTCCTCCAACTGTTCCTCACTTATGGTGAGATTGGTGAGAAACCTGCCACTAAAGATCCATTGCCAAGTGGATTGTCTCTTGTATCCAATTTTGCTATGAAAAACTGGGTAGGGTTCCTCCCTCAGGCCTGAGGGCTCACTCTACCAGAGGTACAGCTAGCGGCTCTGGCTGCTGCCAGGGACATCCTATCCTAGAGATATGTCAAGCAGCTACCTGGAAGACAGTTCACACTTTACCAAGCATTACTCCCTGGACATCCAGGCTAGGGTGATGCTCGGTTTAACACAGCTGTGCTTCAGAGGCTATTTCTAAGTAGGTTCTGTCCTCCTCCATGGAGGTACTGCTTTGTAGTCTGCATATGTCATAATATAGCAAGACTTCATGTTTGAAGAAAAAATTACTCACCTTAGTAATGTTGTTTCTTCTAATGGAGTCTTGCTATATTATAACCTCCACTGCCTGCCCTCTCAGAACCTCTGCTTTTGGGATGTGGGTGGGCAGTGCAGTGTTGGCACTTAGTAAATGCCACCTTGTTTTTCACCCTTCCTTTTTGGGGTGATTGGGTGTTGTGTTTTACATTTTTGGGTCCCCTGACTTGAGTCTTTGTTTTCAGACCAAAAAATGTGTTCTTGTATTTAGTAGCCAGTTGGCTAGTGTAGGTTTACAGCTTCCACACAGAACCTTAGTGAGTTTTGCTCGTAAAGATCTGACAGTTTGAGTCTGAAGAACAACAGACAGAGTTTGCAACCGAGCTCGTGCTCAAAGTTCCATGCCTGGCATGGAAAGTTAACTCTTTCACCCCCGGAGCAGTTCGAAGGTTGGGACTCACTGCATATGTCATAATATAGCAAGACTCCATTAGAAGAAACAACATTACTAAGGTGAGTAATTTTTTCTTGGTCCAGATTGGAGCTAACTCTTCACATCACTGTGCTCGAACTACGAGCAGTACTTTATGCTCTCCAAGCCCTTCACCAATACATCCTTCCCGGTCACCTAGCTGTCCAGATGGACAACGTGCGTGGTGTGGTACATCAACAAGCAGGAAGGGACTCGATCCCACCCTCTATGCAGGGAAGCAATGAGGGTTTGGGACTGGGCAACGCTCCACAACCTTCACCTCACGGCAATCCATGTTCCAGGAGTCGACAGTACCCTGGCAGACAAGCTAAGCCGCTCCTCTGCTCTGCCACACGAGTGGGAGTTGGGCCAGAAGGTTCTAGACGACATCTTCCAGCTTTGGGGGACTCCACAGATAGACCTGTTCACCTCTTCCCAAAACGCAAAACTTCCCACCTTTTGCTCGCTCGCTCCAGAGCGAGATGCTTTCTGGAGCGACACTCTGTCTCTAAACTGGATGGGCAAATTCGTCTATGCTTTCCCCCAATTCCTCTGGTCCCTCGTGTACTGCAGAAACTAACATCGGAAGGAGCGAGAATGATTCTGATCGCTGCTTTCTGGCCCAGGCAAATCTGGTGTTCTCTTCTACAACAATACTCAGAGGTTCCTCCTCTTCCTCTTCCTTTATCTCCAGGATTGCTGACCCAGGATCAGGGGACCCTGGTCCATCCGGGACTCAAGTCTCTACAACTTAATGCATGGCTCCTGCAGACCTAGCCCAGTCTCGTTTTGGCAACTCTCCTAAGGTGGCCGAAATTCTGATGGAGACTAGAAAACCCTCCACTAGGTCCACCCACGCTGTGAAATGGGAGCGATTTTCCATTTGGGCTGCCTCAAGGAACGTGGAGCCTTTCTCCTGTCCTGTGGCTGTTCTGCTGGATTATTTGCGTCATCTTTTCAACCTGGATCTCAGTCACTCCTCTTTGAAGGTTCACATGGCTGCTATTTCAGCCTACCATGCTCCTTTTGCTGATAAAGCCTTTGACAATTAGAGGCATCCAAGACCTTTCTCAGAGGGGTCCTTCATCTCAGGCCCCCTGTTCGGACTCCCGCTCCCCCTTGGGATTTGAACTTTGTTCTCGAGAAACTTACCCTTCCTCCTTTTGAGCCTGCGGCTTCTGCAGACTTGAAGTTTTTATATAGTGGAAGGCTCTTCCTGGTGGCCATTACTTCTGCTACTTAGAATTTCTGAGCTCAGGCCCTTATATGTAAAGTCCCTATCTGATTTTTACAAAGAGCAGTAGCTCTTCTGCACGAACCCTAAGTTTCTTCAAGTGGTGGAGTCTACCTTAAATCAGTCTATCGAGTCACCTGCATTTTCATGCAGTACTCCAACAGGAGAATACTTGCTCCATACCATGGATGTCCACAGGATTCTGAGATACTACACCGATAGGACGAAGGATCTCAGAAAGACTGATCAGTTGTTCGTCTCTTTTGCTCACAAATGGGAAGGCAATGCTGTCTCCAAGCAATGCCTATCAAAGTGGTTGGCTCATTCCATCACTTTCTGTTATGACAAGTACAACAAGACCATACCGGGTCAAGTCAGAGGTCACTCCACTCGTGAGGGTTTGGGAATGGGCCACACTTCACAACCTTCACCTCACGGCGATCCATGTTCCAGGAGTCGGCAATGTCCTGGCAGACAAGTTAAGTTGTTCCTCGGCTCTGCCACACGAGTGGGAACTGGACCAAAAGGTTCTAAACGGCATTTTCCAACTTTGGGGGACTCCACAGGTAGACCTGTTTGCCTCTTCCCAAAACGTAAAACTTCCACCTT
Source organism: Neoceratodus forsteri (assembly GCA_016271365.2). Classification (NCBI taxonomy): domain Eukaryota; kingdom Metazoa; phylum Chordata; order Ceratodontiformes; family Ceratodontidae; genus Neoceratodus; species Neoceratodus forsteri. The sequence continues at coordinate 755,168,161 of CM057455.1, read as the reverse complement.
TTGCTCGCTCGCCCCAGAGTGAGGCGCTTTCTGGAGCGATGCTCTGTCTCTAAGCTGGAAGGACAGATTCATCTATGCTTTTCCCCCAATTCCTCTGGTCCCTCGTGTGTTGCAGAAACTTGCATTGGAAGGAGCGAGAATGATTCTGATCGCTCCTTTCTGGCCCAGGCAAATCTGGTTCTCTCTTCTACAACAATACTCAGAGGTTCCTCCTCTTCCTCTTCCTTTATCTCGAGGATCCCTGACCCAGGATCAGGGGACCTTGGTCCATCGGGACTCAAGTCTCTGCAACTTCATTAATGGCTCCTACAGACCTAGCCCAATCTCGCTTTGGTGTCTCTCCAAAGGTGGCCAAGATTCTGGTGGAGGCCAGAAAACCCTCCACTAGGTCCATGTATGCCATGAAATGGAAGAGATTTTCTATTTGGGCCGCCTCTAGGAACGTGGAGCCTTTCTCCTGTCCTGTGGCCGTTCTGCTGGATTATTTACGTCATCTCTTCGACCTGGGTCTCAACCATTCCACCTTGAAAGTGCACATGGCCGCTCTTTCAGCTTACCATGATCCTTTCGCTGATAAAGCCTTTGTCCAATTAGAGGTCTCTAAGACTTTTCTTAGAGGGGTCCTTCATCTGAGGCCCCCTGTCCGGACTCCTGCTCCTCCTTGGGACTTGAACTTTGTTCTCGAGAAACTTACCTCCCTTAGAGCCTGCGGCCTCTGCAGATCTGAAGTTTCTGTCGTGGAAGCGCTCTTCTTGGTGGCCATTACTTCCGCTTGAAGAATTTCAGAGCTCCAGGCCCTTGTGTGTAAAATCCCCTATTTGATTTTTCACAAAGAACGAGTAGCTCTTCGCACGAATCCTAAGTTTCTACCTAAAGTGGTAGCAGAGTCTACCTTAAATCAGTCTATACTATACAGTTCTTAGACTTTGTCACAGCGAGCCTCCCTAAATCCATAGAAAAGATTTTGAGCCTCCCCAAAAACTGAAATAATCTCCCCAAAGAAAATTAACATACTGTACTTAGCGCAGTACACCATGAATAAATTGAAACCCCTTTGAGTACTTGGCTCTCATTCAGTTCTTTGTCTTTCACTGATGTGGAACTTTTGAAAAAGAGTACCTGTGCTCAAAGGTGTTATCTGACTAACAAATAAATAAAACAAAAATAAATGTTGTTATTCAGCTTACTGTAAACCCCCTGGCCAGCCTACTTGCTCCACTATTTTGATTCTTTTTTTTTTTAAATTTAAGTTTATTAGTATTCATCGGGTACAATTAAAATGAACCAACCAGACAAAATCAGTTCCGTTTACAAATATACAGTCCATTTAGAGATGTGAACAATGAGAAGTACAGAATAAAGGAAGTGACCTACATCAGTCTATTTCAGATGGCAGGATAACATCTGCAGGCTCATTGGGGACAAGCCCACTAAGCTCTCACCACATGAAGTAGGCCATCCCTGGGCAGCTGTCCACATTGAGATTGGTTTTATGGGTGCTTCTATTTAATTTTAACTTGGCGCGTTGGTCCCTGAGCAGAGACCTAGGGGGACCAGACTGGGAAACTCTCCCTCAACCCCCCTGAGATCTCCCATCTTGTCCATCTCCGAACATAAACCGCAACCTATAGTTTATCTTGTAGGTTATTTCCTCCATACCTGCCACCTCCCTGCACCACCCCAATCCAATCACCCAGGCCAGGAGGATCTTTTTTCAGCCACAGCCTAGTGATTGGCAGTGGAGCGCCCGCCAAGAGGAGGGACCAGAGATACAACGTGTCTGCTCCAGCCAGGTTTTGGGGAGGATCTCCCAGAATGAGATTTGTCCAGTCCAGGGGGAAGTCCAGGGCAAACAGCTCCATGAGTGCCTGAGCCACCACTCCCCAGAAGGGCCGAAGCCGGGGACAGGACCACAGGACATGCAGGTAGTTCACCCGGGCCTCTCCACAAATTCTCCAGCAGCTGCCGGGTCTCTATCAGGGAATCCTCTGCTCAGGGACAAAGGGGAGTGGAAGTAACGTATCCTCACCTTCCAGCTAAATTCCTGCCAGAAGGGTGAACAGGTAGTTCTGGAGGCCAGTTTAAATACTGGCTCCCAGTTAATTCCCCGTGCACCCACCTGCCCCTTCTCTAGCCATTTCTCCCTGACCTTAATCAGAGGATCCTTTCTTAATCCGTCAGGCTTGTACAACATGGAAATGAGACCCGATGATTTCTGTGAAGTCAATATTTTATGGAAAGTCTCTACAAAGGGGCGCCTTTCCCTAAGAGATCCCTCTTCGACAATGAAGGATATAATCCCTCACCTGCAGGTATCTAAAATGGTCTGTATTCGCAGTCCATATTCTCTGCTTAGGGTTCTAAAGTCCGCTACCTCCTCCTATCGTAAACTGCCTGATATAGATTAAACCTCTCTTCTCCCAGGTCCTGAAGGTGTGGTCAAGGCACGGATGGTGTAAAGTCGGCGTCCCATGATAAGCGTATGCAGTGGCCATAGGGAAGTTTTTAGCTTGTATTTCTGCCAGGCCCTATGGGTGGCTTTGAGTGTTCCTGACAGCCATTAGTGAGGGGGTGGGATGAGCTCTATCCGTGCTCAGCTGTGCGGGATCCTAACATTGGGCCCGTTCCTCTTCCTCAGTGTTTCCATCTCCTTCCAATTGGCTGCATATGTAGGGACAGACCACTGTAACGCCCTCTTTAACCTGTGTGGCGAGGTAGTAATCTTCAAGATCTGGCAAGGATTTACCCCTTTATTTTGGGCAGTTGGAGGATCTGAATGTTTATTCTAGGTTTTGTTATTCCATATAAACTTTGTGATCATTCTTTGCCAGTCACGAAATGGATTCTGTAGGTATAAAGGTGGAAGACATTGAAACAATACAAAAACTTGGTGAGGATATTCATGGTGATGGAGTGGATTCTCGGGTAAAGGGGAGGTTCATGCAGGGACCATCTGTCTAGGTCTCTTTGCACTTGGCTAGAGAGTGGGGCGTAATTTGCCTTGAAAAGATGGGAGTTATGTTTAGTCAAGATGGCTCCTAGGTATTTCATCTTTCCGCCTGCCAGTTAAGTGGCAGGAATTCCCTCAGTCTATGAGAGGGGGAGAAATAGAAGCAAAGCACTTCGGTTTTGGTTTTATTAAGGACATAACCCGAGTATTCGCCGAACTCTGATAAAATTGACCATACCTGTGGGATTGCAGCCTCTGGATGCGACAAACAGAGCAGAACATCATCTGCATACAGTGATATTCTCCGCTGCTGTCCCCCCCACCTCAATTCCCTGTACTCCAGGGGAAATACAGATTGCCTCCGCCAGAGGCTCTATGTAGAGGGCGAACAACAATTGGGACAGGGGACAGCCCTGTCGGGTGCCCCTACCAAGTGAAAAATCTATCCGAGACCCCATTTCACCCTGGACTTGCACTTGTCGAGGCTAGTATATAGGGACTTAAGCTATTACTAAAGGATTGTGGAATCCCATCTGATCTAGAACACAAATAGAAATGGCCAGGAGACCTTATCAAAGGCCTTTCCACGCCTAAACTCATGAGACATGCAGGAGGCGTGGCGGTGGATGATATCAATTATATTGATCGCTGACCTGACCCCATCCGGGGCCTGTCGACCCTGGACAAATCCCGACTGGTCTGGGTTGATAAGTTCTTGGAGGATTGGATTCAATCTCGATGCGAGAATTGAGGTAAAGATCTTATAATCAGAGTTCAAAAGAGAAATTGGCCGGTATGATTCGCAACGAGAGGGGTCTTTGTTTTCTTTTGGTATGAGCGAAATTGTGGCATATTGCCATGATGGGGGAATTGGCCGTGCCTCTGCCATACCCCAGAAGACCTCTGCCAGTATAGGGCCGTTTCTGTGGCAAAGGCCTTGAATCGGCTCCAAAGCCGCCTGGCCCTGGACACTTCCCATTCTTCAAGTCCTTTATAATTTTTAGTATTTCTGCTATGCAATTGGCCTGGTTAACACCTGGCCTTTTTCCTTTGTGAGCTTAGGAAGGGGTAGGGTCCCCAGATAGTCCACAATCACCTGGGTGGATGTCTACGCCTGTGGGGTGTAAAGCTTGGAAAAATAGAAGACAAAAGCCTCTACAATCTCCTTCGCCTTATTAGTCATCTGGCCTCTAGTTGGAGATGTAATTTTAGTTCTAGGGAAATGGATATGTTGTTCATCCACACTTATTGGCAGGCTCCTTGCTGCTTTAAATCTTGCCGGAAGGTCTTCAAGCTGGCTCCTCCCACCCACCCGGGTGGTAAAACTCTCGGCTCCGCCCCATGACGCCAGATCTTCCTTACCGCTTGAAGCTCAGGTTCCTCCTTAACGCTCTGCGTATAAGACTGGTTCTAATTCTTGAAAGTTGAAATCAAAGGTTTTGCTAAAAGACTTCAGTCTTCTTTTCCTCGCTGCTGCGATGGACCATCGACTCCGGTTTCCAGACATGCCCGCTTGCGGGCAGAAGATGTCTAGGACGGATCCGCACTCCACGTGCGTCTACTGCTTGGGCCTTGAGCACGACCCGTAGAGCCTCGACTTGTGCTCGTGCCACTTCGGCCCTACGTCCGTGAAGACCGTGCTGCCCAGTTACAACTGGGGCGCCCGAAAGAGAATTCCACCGTGAAATCTAAAGAGGCCGGTTGGCGGTGTTCACAACTGGGCGCGGCTCAAGGATCAGCTCGAACAGATGATCGTCAAGAGGAGGCGGCGCGGCCACTTCTACCTCAGCTGCGGCATTTGTCCGCCTCTCTCGGTGCCTCGTGCTCGGCTTCTTTCAAGGCTTTGTCTGACCCTCTCGACAAAAGGTGAGGGTCCAACACTTCTGGACCCTTCAGGTCCAAAAGAGCAAGTGAAGTCTCACTGTCGGCAGCTCTTGGGAGGCGGAAAGATCCCCTCCTTCTTGTCAACAGTGCGACTTGGTGAGCCCCTCAACTCCGCCACTGGTCTCACGGTGTCCCGGTCAGGCCAGTTGACCGAGACTCCTGTCGGCAGCGTTGGGATTTTTCTCGATCCGTTAGGCGGGTTATCGGCTGGAGAAGCTGAGAATCCTCTCCCGGTGGGAGTTGAGGATCCCGTCGCTGACTGTGCCTCCGGTTCCGGAGCCGGTGGGATCATCCGAGCCGGGGGTGCCGTTCAGTACTTCTCCTCGCCTCCTCGGCCTAGTCGAGACTCCGGTCTCGGACATCCTCGCTTGTCCAGCCGATCCCGCGTCATAGGTGGTCTCGGTCTCGGCACCATGGCGGCGGCGCGCTGCTCTTCCTCCTCCTCCGGACGAGGAGGCTCCAGGCGCAAGTTACGTCGGAGGTATGAGAGCTCATGTGGCAACAGCTCCTTTGACCGAGAATAAGCCGACCAGTCGTCTTCCCGACCATTAAGTAGCTGTCACGAGCGGCCGGAAACAACCCTCGCTGAAGCCGAGGCCTGTTCCCAGGCTGGTTGTTCGGCCAGTTCCAGCTGCCCACCGACTCTGGTGGAACCTCCGCCTCCACAGCCGTTAGTTGGGACTCGACCAAAATTCTTGGTCGGCTATGGGTTTACCGCATAGGCTGTCTGTCACCCTCACCCGATAAACCTCGGCAGGTGGAGGGTGGCTCAGGCTCGAGCAGCTCTTTGAGGACTCTTCGGGTCCGGATGATTCCTCCCTTTCTCCAAGCGCATGGACTTGGAGTCCTCAGGAGGACAGTCAGTGGACGATAGCCCTTCGTCCTTCTTAGGATTGCTTGGCTCATCTCGGAGTCCACCGGGATGAGCTCGAACCACGTTTCTAAGGGCCAGGTATCCCCTCACGGAGATTCTGGACCGGGGATTCTCTGGAGGCCTTTCCGGTGGCGAGGCCATAGTGGGTCGGCCTTGGAGCTTTAGCGCCTGCTTCCTGCCCTGCGCCTTGGCCAGAATGGCCAGGAAGTATCTGGTCCCTCGGTTCCCTGTCCGTTTTTGAACACCCCTCTGCTGAGGGGTTGGTTACCGACAGCGTTTTCAGCGTGCGAGAGCGCCAGGGATGTGGACAAACCTCCGACAAGGAATCAGAAATTTGGATTATGCGGGCGAAAAGTCTATACTGCGTCCTCTCGGCCTTCGTCAGGCCAGTTCGGCCGTCCTCGTGGTACATTTTCTCATGCCCTGTTGGGCTCCCTGGATGAGGTCCTCATCTTCCAGCGGATCTGCAGACTACGGTCAGGCAGGTGCGGGACCAGGGCAGGCAGTGGCCAAACAGCAGCTCCAGACTGCTTTGGACGCCGAGGGACTCATGTGCCAGGTCAGTGGCCCCACATCGTTGGGCTTGGCTGAGGATATCCCACCTTTACCTCGGATACCCAGCACAAGTTGGCGGATGTTCCTTTTGGGGACTGACCTCTTGACCCTGGGGTGGAAGGTCACCTGCAGAGGATAGAAGTCCAGTGCTACCTTGGACTCTGTCTCTTTCGCTCAGAAGAACAAGGCCTAAGCCACAGCCTAAGCCCCTTCGTCCTTCTGCGCTTGGCCGCGCCTACCCAACAACGTCAGGGCCAGCAGGCTCGACCTGGCATCCCAAACCCAAGCCGTCGGCTTCCTCCAACAGGAAGCAAGGAGGAAAGGCCCAGGAGGTTCCTCGGCGGTCCCTCCTCCAAGCCTGCCCAGTGACGGGCTGAGGGTGTCAGCCCCATCCCGTCACCTTACCCTGGTTCCCCCGTGAGAGGCGGCTCCAACACTTCATTTCCGCCTGGTCGCTGTTACCACGGACAGGTGGGTACTGAAGGTGGTGGAAAGAGCCTGCCTCTGGAATTCGAGCAGGCCCCACCCTTCAGAGCCGTCGCACCTCGGGGGGCCTCGGAGTCCGCAGCCTCACTGGCGGCTCGTCGAGCCGACATCGCTCTCCTCCTCCAAAAGGAGGTGATAAGGGAGGTGGAGGACCCCCAGACCTGGGGTTCGTATCCAGGTATTTCCTGATTCCGAAACGGACGGGGGGCTGGCGCCCCATTCTCGACCTGCACGACCTGAACAAGTTCCTAAGGTCTCAAACCTTCAGAATGGTCATTCTGGCACAGATAATACCATCTCTGGAACACGGCATGTGGTTCTGCTCTCTGGACCTACAGGACGCGTTCTTTCACGTCCCTATCCGTCCGTCACATCGGAGATTCCTTCGCTTTTGAGCGGAGGGATCCCTATTCGAGTTCCAAGCCATGCCCTTCGGCTTATCTCCAGCTCCCAGGGTCTTCACCAAATGCATGGCAGTGATGACAGCATTCCTGCGGCGCCGAGGGGTCCGGGTGTACCCTTACCTGGACGATTGGCTGATAGCAGCCCCCTCCAGACAGGAGGTGGAGCGGTCCAGAGATCTGGCCCTCCAGGTTTGCTCTCTAGTTGGCCCTCTCATCAACGAGGCCAAGTCGGAACTCGAGCCGAAGCAGGTGATCCTGTTCATCGGGGCAGAGCTCGACTCTCTTCGAGCCAGAGCACGGCTCACGGCGGATAGGGCCGAGGTTCTTACCTCCTTTGCCCAGTCATTTCTGGTTGGGCAATCGCGCCCTGCCCGGGACTTCCTGCGCCTCCTGGGTCTCATGGCGGCCTGTACCAGCGTGGTCCGTTGGGCACGCTGGCACATGCGCCCCCTTCAGTGGGGACTGGCCAGCCAGGGGTCACAACACTGCGATCCATTGGACCAGCTAGTGATAGTGATAGTGACCCAGGAGATGTGGAACGCTCTCCAGTGGTGGACCGTTCCATCTCATCTGCAGGAGGGCATCCCGTTTGTCCGCCCCGAGCAGACGGTCTCTCTATCGACCGATGCCTCTCTGATGGGTTGGGGTGCCCATCTGGGGGAACACAGAGTGCACGGCCTCTGGTCCCAGCGGAGTCCATGCCACATCAACCTGCTGGAGCTTAAGCGGTCTGTCTAGCTCTCACGCCTTTGCTCCGTTTCTCCGGGGTCAAGTGGTCCGGTCCAGACGGACAATACCGCGACCATGTACTACCTGAACCGCCAGGGCGGGGCCGCTCTCCATGCTTCTATGCAAGGAAGCTCTCCGCATTTGGTCACTCGTGCGCAGCCTGGAGGCGGATCTCCTAGCCATTCATGTGGCAGGAGCCTCCAACACCCTGGCTGATGCCTGAGCGGATAGGGCTGCATCTCACGAGTGGTCTCTCCTGCGGAGTAGTACAAGATCTGTTCTCCCACTGGGGCACACCTCAGGTGGACCTGTTTGCCTCCAGGGAGAAGCAGCTGAAGGCTGTTATATGCCCGCCCCCTCAGCAGGGCTCACTGCAGGGGATGCCTTCTCAAGGCTGTGGACTCCCGGGCCTCTTCCTGCGCCTTTCCCCATTTCCTTGATTCACAAGGTGCTTCTCAAGGCAAGGAGGACAAGCGCAGGTGATTCTGATAGTCCCAGACTGGCCCCACCAGTTCTGGTACCCAGATCTCCTCAGCCTCAGCTCCAGGCTCCGAGGCAGCTTCCAGCTCGCCGGACCTGCTCACAGTCAATCAGGGAAGGTGTTCCATCCGGACCTTCAATCCCTGCACCTGACGGCCTGGTTACTGAGCGGCTAGAGTTCCAGGCCTTGGGTCTTTCCGACGAGGTCCTCAATGTAGTTGAGGCGTTCCGTAAGGAGTCGACCAGAAAATGCCACGCCTTCAAATGAAGAGATTCTCCATTTGGTGTCAGAGCAGGGCTTGGACCCTTCCTCCTGTTCTGTGGCAAGCATTTTGGACTATTTATGGTCCCTTTCTAGTCAAGGGCTTAGGTCGGCGACCTAAAGGTGCACCTGGCAGCCATCTCTGCCCACCAAGCGCGGGCCGGGAGCAGTCGGTGGCGCAGAAAAGGTGGTCTGGCGCTTTTTCAAAGGCCTTGATCACATTTCCCTCGGTCGAGAACCTCCACCTCCGTGGGATCTACCGCTGGTACTGGCAAAGCTCATGGGCAAGCCATCGAACCAATACACAGGTGTGAACTCTCACCTGTCGTGAAGAACCGCCTTCTTGGTGGCTATCCGTCAGCCAGAAGGATGGGAGAGCTCAGGCGCTTTCCATGAGTCTCCTTACCTGGTCTTCCACAGGGACAAGGTTGTCCCGCTTCCCAAATTCCTTCCGAGCTGGTGTCGGAGTTTCACCTTAACCAGGTGCTGACTCTGCGGTGTTACCCCAATCACACCTCGGAGGCGAATATAGGCTCCATACTCTGGACCCTAGAAGCGCTCGCTTATTATAAGGCGACGGCTGAAATCGAGGAGAGGTTCGCCAGCTGTTTGTCACTTAACGCTGAAGCCGCATCTGGCAGACCTGCACTAGCGGACGATAGGCAGGTGGGTCACCTCCTGCATAGATCGCTGCTATGAGTTGGCGGGCATGGAGCCTCCCAGAGGATAAGAGCTCATTCTACCCGTCATACTGCTGCATCGGTGGCTGCTTCAGGGCGTCCTATCCAGGAAATCTGCAGGGCTGCTACCTGGAAGTCAGCACTGCCTTTATTACCCATTACCACATCGAGCCTTGAGTCACGCCCGGGATGCTGGTTTTGGGGCCTCGGTTCTCAGTCCTTATTTCCCAAGTAAGTATTAAGGGGTGTCTTGCCTCCTCTCCCAGAGAACTGCTAGGAGTCTGCCAATAAGTGTGGATGAACAACATATCCATGTCCCTAAATACAGGTTACTCACCTGTAACAGGAGTTCAAGGAATGGTATATGTTGTTCATCCACCGACTCCCGACCTCCCGGCTTCGGCGCACATATCCACAGAGCTTCTAGCGGGCCAGATCTGGCGTCATGGGGCGGAGCCGAGAGTTTTACCACCGGGTGGGTGGGAGGAGCCAACTTGAAGACCTTCTGCAAGATTTAAGCGGCAAAAGCCTGCCAATAAGTGTGGATGAACAACATATACCATTCCTAGAACTCCTGTTACAGGTGAGTAACCTGTATTTATTAGCAACCCTATCTCTATAGTGTCTCAGGCAGGCCTTCAATAATCTGGTGCCTCTGGGGCCTCCCTCATAGTATTTTGTTTGAGAAAAGGGTCCTCTCTCTCCTCCTTTGTAATCTCTGGTGTTCTGTCCTCAGGGATCTAAGTTCTCGGTCTCTCTCTGCATGTCCCATTTCATTTTGTTTTAGCCTCCAGCTCCTTTATACCCGTCAGCAGGTTTTGTTGCTTAAGGAGGCGTTCCTTTTTTCTGGGAGGCTATGCGTATAAGTTGTCCTCTGACAATGGCTTTCACTGTGTCCCAGATAATCTATGGGACATCCGGGTAGTATTTTCCTGTAGTGTATCTCGATCAACTGCTTAATTTTTCTAGGGTCTCTTTGTTTCTGAGTAAGGAGGTGTTGAGCCTCCAATGAGTTGTTTTCTTGGGTAGAAAGGGCCACCTCTAGAAAGATGGGATTATGATCCGACAGGAGGCAGTACCACCCACATCGATGGGAAGCCGTCCTCCATCTCTAAAGGTGAAGAATGTATCAGTTCAGGAAAAAACCTTATGGAGGGAATAACAAGTATATCTCTCCCTGTTGGATATCTTTCTGCCAGATATCCACCAGTCCCACCTGATGCAGGCGTGTTTGATCTTCCTGACCTTCTGCTGATCATAAGGCTGAGCCCTCGATGTTGTATCTAGTTTTCTGTCCCATATCAAATTCCAGTCCCCCCCCATGATCAACATGCCCTTAGACCTCTCCGCAACCAGTCGGGCAATCGATGTGTAGAATGCTGTGGGGGAGCCCGGAGGGGCATAAACATTGACTAGGGTTACCGGAGTATCCTGTACCCTACCCACCACCAGGACGTATCTGGCACCAGGGTCCATCACCGTCTCCTCATGCTCGAATGGGAACGTGGCAGCAAGCATGATGGCTACCCCTCTTACGCCCGCATCAAGGGCAGAAAAACATATGGGGATATGCTTGGTCTTCAACTTTAATGTTTCAGGTGGTGACAGGTGGGTCTCCTGTAAGAATACCACCTCACAGTTTTGTCTGGTGATGTACCTCTGAATTTGCTTTCTCTTAACCGGGCTGGAGCAGCCGTTGATGTTGTAGGAGAGCACTTTCACATTTCCGTTACTCATTTGTATTCGTCTTAACTATCATGCTTAAGCAAAAAAGGACTGATATTACTTTGTCTGAGAAATGCATCATAACCCAGCTACATGTTACCCATTTAACTTTTCTAACCAAAACATATTATAACCAAAGAACAGCAGTGTCAGTAACTCCCAACGTGGGAGCGAGAAAACCTCATGAGGCATTCCTCAGCTGAGGGCCTGTGCAAAAGTGATGGCACGCAAGTGAGTCCTTTAACATCTCCTGCTCATGCTAACCAAAACTGATGGTGTACTTCCAAGGGAGGGCTGGCAGTATGTCCCCAGCCGTGGGGTGATTCGCAATCAATATTCAGAAGGGGCTCCAGTCTAGGAGTTTCACCCTTCCTTACGAGGGAAACCCCTGTCCGGGACACCCTACAGACAGCGACTTGTAGGCCTTAGACTCCTCCTCAGTCTAGGATCTAAACAGATCAACGTTATGGCATTTAGCATCACTCTATGTAATTTCTAAGTGACCGGCCAGAGTGGTGAAGAGTATACAGTTGCAAGGATAACCAACAGTGGAGGAAGAGTAAGAGTAGTAAAGAGAGAAGGGGAAAAAAAGCCATTTCACCCCCCCCCCAGTCCATAATGTCCCTATGAGAAAAAAAATGGATTAAACATCCAAAGTCTCGAGGCGTTCAGAACAGCTGTCAGCTCGGCTCCAGGTCACCCTGCAGGTAGCTCCCAATAAGAGACCTCTACCTTTGCAGTCGTATTCAGACAGGAGCGATTAGAGCAGGGAACAGCTGACAGTAACCAGCGGGAGGTAATATTGAAACGCGGGTCAAGTTCAAATCCCATTAGCTAGTTTGCGGTACCTTGGGCAGTTGTCAGTCTCCCCTCTCCCGCCTCTTGACGGCGTTGCAATCTCAGATCGCCTTCAAGCAGGAGTTCTCAGTTGGGACAGTCAGGATTCCTATATCCTCGCGGTGGTATTTCTAACTACAGCTGCCCAGGAGACAAGCGCTCGTCCCACCTCGAGCAGGCATGCAGTATGGCACTCAGAAGCCAGGAGCGTCCGGGGCGTCTCTAAATTGCAGTAAAAAGAAGAAAAAAGTACCCTTTGGGAAACCACAGGTGAAGACAAGAAAGGTGGGGGGGGGGGGCCATAATCACTGAGTGGCCCCCGGGCATGTAGTTGAAGGAGGTAGCTCAACAGGGTGTTCAGGCATGGGTTAGTTAAGGATGCACCAGGATCTATACCTCTCGGTCCTCTCATCCAAATTCAGGTCTCCGTGTTTTGATCCCGGTCGTTATTTTGGGATGATCCCTCGCTCACCTTGTGTAGATGTGGGGCCTTCTTATCCAGCTTGGCAGGATCCCCAAATTGCTTCACCAGTGCTGAGATGTCTGCCCGGAGGGTCGTCTGCTGGTTTCCCCGGACAGAGCCACTTCGGGGAGCCCCCTTCTGAGCGATGCTCCAAGCCGATGTGAGTAGGTCTTTTTCTAGTTTCTCCTTCAGCAGGGGTGGGACGGCAATCCCCAGCGACTCCAGGAAGGCCGAGGCAGCAAGGAGGTCTTGAAGGTTTTCGAGCCGTTATCTCTGTGGCAATTTTAGGCGAGCTGGGTATAAGATCTGCGTTTTTAATATTTCGGGCCCTCAGTTGCTTCACTACTACACAGCTTTCCTAGCCTCCTGGACACAGCGTGGTATGGTCATTATCTATGTTTACTCGCTGGCCCTGTAAAAGCGCTCCTTGCTTCCAGGCCCTGGGATGATCTCTTTGCCTGGTAGTTGGTCAGCCTTGCCACAATGGGCGAGGTCTCGCCTCAGTTCTTAGGCGCAGGGACCAGAGATCTGTGTGCTCGGTCCATGGTTAGATCCAAGTCTTGTGGGGCGGGGAGTATTTGTTTAAGGGTTGTTTGAAGAAAGTTCATAACATTTGGTAGCTGTCTTCCGATCCTTCGGGATGCCATAAATTCTTATGTTGTGCCTTGGCTTCTACTTTCTAGGTCGTCCAGCTTATGTGTGAGTTCTGGTCCCTGGCCATGAGGTACAGTAGGAGTCTGTCGTGGCGATCTGTTTGCTCCACCGTTTGGGTCATGCATAGCTCAAGTTGCTCAGTTTTGTGATCTATTTTACTTAGATCCGACTTAAGTTCATTCAAGTTGTGGTCTATTTTGGCAACTGTATGTGCCGTTTGTATTATTATTTCTTTCAGGGTCGCTGGAGGTTGCGTCTGAAGTGATCTCTACATTGTTGTAAGCCCTCAATACCTCGTCCCTTGGATACCAGATCTTATTTCCTCCTGTATCATCTCGCATTTTCTGCATCTGAGTGGGGGTTTACCGCTTTATTTCTTTTAGGTTTGGCGGTGAAGACATGTTTTCTTGGTGATGGAGTTTGATTTTATTCGAGGAGGAGGGCCACCGCTCTATGCTGCCATTAAGTCGCTGGCGTCACCGAATCCCACTATTTTAATTCTTGAACCATTGTTACCCCTTGTTGCAGTACCTTCATGGAGTCAGACTGCTTTCTCTGTTTCCTCTCTATCTGGAATAATCTTCCTACATACCTCGCCTCACCCCCTATTTCCCTGCTCTTAAGCAACTTCTCAGGGATTACTTTGTTCCTTCCTACTATTGCTCTTGGCACTTCTATGCTCAACCCTTGTATTTGGGCTGTTCTGCCATCAGTCTACAAATTGATCATTTACCACCACTCATTATTACTTTATTGTTCATATTTGTTTGTACTATTATTCATTGTGTATTGCTTAATTGCTTTGCAGTTTCCTTTGAATTGTATTCACTCCCTACCCTTCTCCGGGAACACCTGAAATGAGCCTTGATTCATTCACCTTCTCGTCACTGATTTGTAAATAAATACATAAATTTCACCTACTATTATTTTTTTCAGTTTGCTTCATCCTTTCAAACAAAATATATAAAACTCAAAATTTAAATACAGTACTTTTTCAGACTTGCTTGAGCCTCCCCTGGAACAGGTTGGGGCCTCCCAGGAGGCTGGCCTCACCATTTGAGAACCCCTGGTCTATAGAGTTACCTGCCTTTTTCACGCAGTACTCAACCAGGAGAATATTTGCTCCAGCCATGGATGTTCACGAATTCTGAGATACTACACGATGGGACAAAGGATCTCAGAAAGACTGATCAGTTGTTTGTCTTTCTTGCTCACAACAGGAAGGCAATGCTGTTTTCAAGCAATGCCTGTCGAAGTGGTTGGCTCATTGCATCACTTTCTGTTATGACAAGTACAACAAGACCCTTCGGGTCAAGTCAGAGGTCACTCCACTCGTGGAGTAGCAGCCTCTGACTTTTTTCAAGAATGTGTCTCTGGCTGACATCTGTGCTGCTGCCACCTGGACTTCCGTCCATGCAACTGTCTGAAACATTATAGTTTGGACATTGCCTCTCGCTGTAGAGCAGGCTTGAGCTAGCTGTTTTGCAGGGCCTCCTGTCTTGAGGCCTGCAAGGCTACTGCTTCTTTCAGGAGTAGTTTCCTCCTCCCGGTGCCTTTTATTTGTTCTAGACTGCTTGGGATTCAGTCCTATATGTAATTACCTACTGCAAGAGCCCTGTCGAAGTAAGATAGTACAGTTACGTAAGAACTTACCTTAACAGTAGATCTTCCAGAGGCTCTTGCAATAGGTAATCACCTTCCGCCCTCTATCCCCTAGGCTTTTCAGCTCCTTTTCCATTGAGGAAAATATCTGCTTCTCTCATCATGGGCCTTCGTGGTCCTGTGGCGGAAAAAAGAACTGGAAGAAGGCGTCAGGACCGCCCTTTATACTGGCGTCTTCTGGCGCGGTCACCTGATGTGGGCGGTCCCTCGCCAGGGACTGCTAGCTAGAAATTTTTCCATGGGGTCCTGCCGCCGGCCGGCGTCAGTCCTATATGTAATTACCTACTGCAAGAGCCTCTCTCGAATATCTACTGTTACGGTAAGTTTTTACGTAACTGTACTTTTTTTTTCTACCATCTTGTTGGGGCTTTTTTTGTTTTGTATTTTTTGGTGTGGGGGGGGTGTTCCTTCACAGATTGGACAACATCCTCCATTGGGTGCTGGGAAAGAACTTCAGCATTCAGCTTTCTGCGCCTTGTGGCTATTTTTGCCACCGGGACTCCCAAGCTTAGCTGCACAGCTTGACCCACCCACCCTTCCACAAGCCTCAGTGGCAGCAACAGATCCAGGACCAACAGCAGCAGCAGAATGGTAGCAACAGGACTGGGAGAAAGCAGTTTCTGCAGTTAGGGCCACCGTGACGGTGCCCAGCAAACCAATCCACTCGGGGACCGAATTGCAGGCAGCTGAGAATTTCAGCCTTCCACAGAATCTCTGGCAGCCGCAACTAGTTTCAGCCACCTGTTCTGAGGATCTTGCTGGCCTGGTGGACACAGAGCCACTGCGAACCATGGTGAGTACCGGCTGAAGTGGCCAGTTGGTGGGGGCCGGACAGCACAGTGAGTGTACGATTGCTGCCAAGCCCCAGATCATGGGAAAATTGTGCTGGCAGCTATTTTGCTCAGTGTTTCCATGCAGCGCTGTCTCCGCCACATATGTCAGCCACTTAGGGCCTTAGCATTTCCTTTTCCTGGTGCTCTGGCACTTTGGGGAGTTTGACTTCTATGCTGAACTTCAGGCAGCCACTTGTTTTTTTAACTTGTTTATCTCCTGGTGCTTCCTCCAGCGGCCCCCTTCTGACCGGACCCCAGCCATGTCACCCGGCTTCCCTGGGACTTACCTTCACTGTGGTCCTCTGCCACAAAACCCATGGTTGTACCCAGCCACCGGTGCGGTGCCTGTGGGGGGTCGGTCTGCCACCATGCAGCTCGGAGGGGGTTTTCCTCCAATTTTCTCCCAGACCCACAGATTTACAATAGACAACATCCGAGCTCCACCTCCACGGAGACTGCTCCAGCGCCCTGTATGTGGGATCCTCACTACGTTGCG
The DNA here is from genome assembly GCA_016271365.2 of Neoceratodus forsteri. Classification (NCBI taxonomy): domain Eukaryota; kingdom Metazoa; phylum Chordata; order Ceratodontiformes; family Ceratodontidae; genus Neoceratodus; species Neoceratodus forsteri. The sequence goes on along the minus strand of CM057455.1, from coordinate 755,152,187 downwards.
TCGTGGAAGTGCTGCCACCCAGTCACCACTGAGCGGCAGGTATGCAGCGTGCCGCATCACCCCCAAAGGAAGGAGAGCTGTCCTGGGATGCTCCATCCTTCTCCCCACCGACCCCTGAGCAGCCAGAGTCCGTTCCCATTCCCGACCGGATCGCTGGTGTAGCGCGAGGTGTGGCTTCCAGCGCCTCAACCCTCTGCGCCCACCAGGCCTGCTTTGGGGACTTGTTAAGCAGTAACAATTTGGGGCAGCCTTACAAAGAGGAGTGCTGTGATTGCCCCCTTTTCATCTGTGTCTTGAGGCTCCTATTAGCGAAGGGCAGCAGCTGAGCAATCTCTTTTGCCTCAGATCCCTGTGGTGCCCTTCCCTTTTACAGATCACCTTACTATTAATCTCCGAGCTGTCTTCTGACAAGGCACCTGGCAAGTCCTCAAACAAGTCGTCTGGGGCAGAAAATGCACCAAATGCAAATACACATGCAGCACACACACACACACACACTTTTTTGGTCCGTTTGCAGGTCCCTATGCTTAAAGTTCAAGACTGCGTAGCCAGTTTGGACTCTGCCACCACAGATGGGTGGCCAACTTGTCCTCTCGCTCACAGGAGATCCAGCAGCAGCCACACTGCAATTGGCTCTAGACTTGGAGGACAGGAATAATTTATAATAGGCAGCTATTTATAAAGTTCTTATTCTCAGAAAGGATATGCATTCCCTAAATTATCCATATTAACTGTACCTGAATAAAAGTGATCTCGAAACACTGTATTTTGCATTGTTTTGTTTTTATGAGCAACATTCTGTCATAGTTCTCATCATGGAACCAGTGATTTGGAGTTTTAACTGTCACGATTTGTACAGAACTCTAAGCATAGTTCTGATAGGCCAGCGGCTCATAATCAATTTCTGTACACAAATCGTGACATAGTAAAAAAAAATTACTGGTTCCATGAGAGAACTGTAACAGAATGCTGACCATAAAACAAGACAATGCAAAATGCAGGTTTTTCTTATCCCTTTTATTCAGGTACAATTAAATATGGATAATTTAGGGAATGCATATCATTTCTGAGAATAAGAACTTCATAAACAGCTTCAATAAGCACAGATTTCCTTTTCCTTTAATCAAAAATTTAACAGAGCTTTTACCTTGGATCCAACATGTTTTGATTTTGCAACCTCTACATCCTTGCAGCCTGTCCACACAAGAAAACCACACAAGTGTGTCAGTGTCCTTGTTGGACAAAAGGACCCTCCGGCATGCCACCATAGCAAGAAAAGTGCCAACTCCTTGTTGTAGTGGCACGCCAGACAGCATGCCCAATCATCACAAAAAGTGGTGTGCTAGATCACCTTCTTCCTCAGATTCCAGTTCTTCTTCACTTGAGGAAGGAGAACTTCAGAGCAGTTCCTCATATTCAGACTCTGAATCTACCAGACACTTTGATCTGGACAACCTGAACTTCTTCATTAAGAACATCATGACAGAAATTCACCTGGGCACCTCGCAGACCACTGCTAAATCAAACAAACTGGCCTTCAAGCTGTCCACCTCATCTAAACCATCAACAGCATTCCCTATACCTCCGGCAATTGAGGATCTGCTTAAAGAAGAATGGCAGGCCCGGAGAAGACTTACCCTGGACCATGGTTGGTTAACAAATTGTTGAAATTTTGCCAAGAAGCAATCGGAAACCTGGCTGAAACTGCCCAAAATCGACCCTCTAATTTCATCTCTAATGAAGATGATAATCATCTCCATGGACGGTGGGGCTACCCTCATGACACCCTGTAGACTGCAAGGTGGATTCATCCTTACAGAAGACCTTCCAGGCCTCAGCGACTTCTTAAATGGAGCAATGGCCTGTCTGTTTTCAGTTTGGCTTTTCGGCTAGCAGAAAACTCTGAAAAGAATAAGGCAGCGATTCAGCAACTCCAGCTGATGGGCTTCACCTCCGCTTATTCGGTGGATGTTTCAGAGGATGTAGTCCATCGAGCTGCCAGATCTTTGCTAGGTGTCACCCCTGGCTACAGGCCTGGCCGCCAGATACCTCCTGCAGAGTTCATCTGGTAGATGCCCCATACGAAGGCAACCTTTTTGTTCAGTTCCGAAAGAGGCAGTGAAGGAATCCGGAGAAATGGCTAAGGTGCGCATGCTACAGTCAAAACCTAAGGACAAATCTTGGATCTTACTTCGAGTATGAGCTCCTGCAGCAGGCTACACCTTAAGGACTATGCTGCCAGGCACTAGGAGTCCACGGAAAACTTCTAACCAGCAGTACCCAGCTGGGGCCTGCCCCTTATGTCGGTCCACCTACCGAAGTCACCCTCTGTATAAAGGGGGCGGTCCCCAGCTCCACCTCAGTTCTTTTCCCACTGTCGACCCGTGCGCTTTGGCTCCTCTGACACCTGGTTGCACCTGTCGACTGCCATTTTGTGCTTCTTGTTAGCATACCCATTTTTTTCTCTAAAATCTGTTTATTCGATATAGTTTGTCATCTCCATCTTCTTCCTTTACCAAGTGATGGAAATTCAAGTGTCCGTGCAGACGGCAGATTCTGTCGAAAGACTACCACACTCAGTGCCTCATCTGCTTGGGGCCTGACCACAATTGTTAACGCCTGCCCGGACTGCGGTAAATTTAACCAACGGACCAGGACCCGTCGCCACAAGATACTCCAAGCCTACCTTATGGAGCAGCAGCTCACTGCCCTCCCAACAGCCGTCAAAGGCCAGCTCCTCAGCCTCCCGGTCACAGACTTCCCATAAGGAGAAACACGCAGGAGGGAAGCACAGTAGGCCGGAGTCCGGCTTCAGATCTCCTCATCAGAAGGAGAAACCTTCCAGTTTGCACTCTAGCAGGAAGCGGACTCTGCCCTGCCAGCCTCGTTTTCTCCAGCTTGCCGTTGATGAAGGCTCCCGCCCTTAGCCTTGTGGGTGGGAGGTCTTGAGAACAGAATCTTTGGGTCCCTCCCTGAGTCTTGGGCCCTTCCAGCATTCCTTGGGGTCTAAGGCTGGGGCATCTGCCAGCAAGGCTTAGGCGTTTTGTGCCTCTAGTTCGTCAGTTTCCGACAACTGATGCAGACGCCGGGAACATTCCCGCTCAAGGGAACACTCCCCCTGAGGGAAGTCGTCTGGCGCCAAGCCAAAAAACCCTGATGTATACCTCTGACGACGGGCCTTCCAGTAAGCGGAAGGACCAGGGGCAAACGCCACAACATGAGGCGTCCGGTGACCAGACGTCAGGGTCAGCTACCCTGCCTGAAACGCCTACAGGTCTGCTGCCTCAGAAGCCAGCATCAGGACTGTCGTCTCAGGATCAGCAGCCTTACGCCAGGGCACCGGTTGATCTGACGCTGGACCAGACGCCCACTGCTTGGGGACCAGACATCAAGGGACCAGATGACTGGCAACTAGACAACAGGTCTTGCAAACCTCCCTAACCCTGACGCATACCCAGATGTGATGCCAGGACAGAATAATCCCATGGATGCTCCCACAGGACCCACCGGCGTACCACTGCCTCAGGTACCAGTGGTTCCCCCGGCGGATGTCTAGCAACTTTTTGCATCATTGTGGAACACGGTTAAAGGGGACTTGCTTAAAGGATGACCCCAGCTCTTCCTCTGCCACAGCCTCCCACGGTCCAGAAGAGACTCTGATGCCGGACTCTCAGCCCTTGCTTCATCCACCCCCAGAGCCGCACTCCTAAGGGTTCAGATTTGGGCCTCTAGGCATAGGGGCAGGCTTCGCACTCCTCCTCAGGTCATCTTCCTTCTCTGACTGGAGCAGACACACGCACAGGCGCAAACATTCGAGGTCAGCTTCTCTTCCTCCTTCAGAAGTCACTCTTTTCCTTGAGCTCTTGACCATGGGCTACTTCCCAGAACCAGAAGGTCCTGCAATTCTCCCAGGTCCTTACCGGATGACCGACCTTCATGGACATGATGTGCCATATCCAATACCTACCTAAACCAGTGGGATGCAGAGAATTGGACCCTGAGAGAAGGCTGCATACCTTCTTGGGCATGAGGGACCCTAAAACCTTTGCTCATTTCCCCATCTGGTCTCTCCCTTCCAGGACCTAACCAGACTGGCATGGAAGCGCCCTTCTTCCTTTTCAGCTGTTCCCAAAAAGGCGGACAAGCTATACAAGCCCCCTAAAGTGGAGCCCTCCTTGGGGGAGAATCCAAGGGCAGATTCCATGGTCCTAACTGCAGCACACGGCAGGATCAAGCAGCCCAAGCACATGAGCTCACAGCCTCCTGACAAGGAATCTAAGAAGCTAGACCAGTTCGGGAGAAGAGTTTATGCCTCTTCCACTTGTTCCATGTAATCCTAAAATTTTCTGGAACACATGATGCTGTAACAAATCTCTGTGGAAGAAAGCTCTCAAGTTGGCCCAAAAATAACCAGACAGTCTGTTTCGTACGGAACTTCTGGATGTCCTTCAGTCCTGCCTGGACGTAGGAAAATGTGTTGAGGGCATCCTACGATTCAATGGACACAGCTGCTAGAGCCACAACCACTGGGATTTGCCTTCGCCGCCACTCTTGGTTGTGGGTATCCGGGTTTAGACAGGACCACCAGGATTCCACCCTGGGTGCTCCCTTTCATGGATCCGTCCTCTTCGGGGAGGAGGTACAGAAAATCTTAATGGATCTGCAAGAGTCAGGAAAGGCAGTGCAATCCATTCATTGTGTACCGGTCAGACCCCCAGCAGCCCCAAGTGTAAGCCCTTTCGGCACAAAGGTGCCTAAAAACAAAGAGGCAAACAGCCCCACGGTTCTTTCAAGAGAATGGCTCCTTCCCAACAGTCTGGGAACAGCGGGCCTAGGAGTGCCAAATCCTCCCAGTCCTCGCTGACCACCCCAGCCACCCATGCATGACTCCATGCCTGCCCCCCTCCCATCGGAGTCGATGGGGAGGGCAGTAGGTGTCTGTTCTCGCTCTACTTAGAAGGGTGGACCAGCATTACCACAGACGTATGGGTTCGAGATATTATCGAAAAGGGTTATACGCTGGAGTTCGTCAAACTTCCCCCAGACAATCCTCCAGCCCCCTGCAATACTCTCCAGCTCACACAGCTCTCATCAGGGAGGAGATCCAGGCCTTACTCTTAAAACGAGCCATTGAGCCTGATCCTCTTCCTCAACAGGGGATTGGGTATTACTCCCACTTCTTGGTTCCCAAGAAGGCGGGGACTTGAGATCCATACTGGACCTGAGTCAACTGAACTGACTCATCAAGTACAGAAGGTTTAGAATGGTGAACTTACCTGGCCTGATCCCATGTTACATCAGGAGGATTGGCTATGCCCCCTGGACATGTAAGATCCCTGTTCGCACATTCCAGTGTTTTCAGCTCACCAGAAATACCTTCGGTTCACCTTCCAGGGGAACCACTGTCAATTCTGGACTGTCTTTCGGCCTTTCCTCAGCACTGACTGTTTTTACCAAATGTCTCGCAGTAGTTGCAGCAGCTCTCAAGAGACAGAGCCACTTTGTCTTTCCCTACCTAGACGACTGGCTCCTAACTACTCCCTCCAGATTGCAGTTAATACACACCCTCTCTGACACATTCCAGATGTTCCAGTGGCTTAAGATAAGTCAGCCTCCCAAAGTCCTGTCTTTGGCCATGCCAGTGTCTACAGTACATTGGGGCCATTCTGTACACAAAGCAAGGAAGGGCTTTCCTCTCGCCCGACAGGACCACTCGGCTGAAGATCTGGCGTCCAGAATAGTTTCAGCCAACCTAGTCACAGCCGGACTGTGTTGCAACTTCTGGGACATATGGTGGCTGGCATACCCGGTCCCCTAGCACGCTTGCATGAGAGTTCCCCAGTGGACCCTAAGGGCTCAGTAGGACCAGAGGTCCAATGACCTCGAACATCCCATCGATATATCGAGGGCTGTTAAGCAAATGCTATCATGGTGGCTAACTTCTCCAAATTGGAATCGGAGTACTGTTCCAGTCTGATTCACTGAGCCAGATCCTGACCACAGATGCATCTGGTCTAGGATGGGGCGCTCACTTTCAGAATTACCATACTCTGGGCACATGGTCAGACCTAGAAGTGCCCCTGCACATCAACATTTTAGAGAGAAGTACGATTCTGTTTGCCATGCAGGCCTTTCAAACACACCTTTCCCAGGGTCCCCTGCTTGTTCAGACCGACAACATGGTGGTGGTCTTTTATATAAACAAGTGGGGGGGAAGACACTCTGCCCTCTGTGCAGAGAAGTCATGAGAGTGGTACTGGGCCCTAGAATGCAAACTAACACTAACAGCAGTTCATGTTCCAGGTGTCCAAAACTTCCTTAGGGAGACTAACTCAGCCGCTCTTGATCCAGGAACCACAAGTGGGAGCTGCTTCAAGAAGTGGTGGACAGCCTCTTCAAAAGATGGGGCCGTCCAGAGCTGGACCTCTTCGCATCCCTGTGCAATGCCAGACTACCTAGTTTTCGCTTGCTAGATCCCGGGCCTGGTGTTTTCTTTCAAGACGTGTTGTCCCTCTGCTGGACAGGGATGTTTCTTTACACGTTCCTTCCCTTTCCCCTTCTGCAGGGATGGCAGTGATTTTGATAGCCCCATTCTGGCCGCGCCAGATATGGTTCCCCCTCTTGCAAAGATTGGCAGCAGAACCTCCTTTCCCACTATCTCTATCGTCCAGCTTGCTATCCCAAGACCAGGGCACACTAGTCCACCCGGATCTTCAGTCACTACACCTTCATACATGACTCCTGCAGGCCTAGCTGTCTCCCGTCATGGAGTTTCGCAGAGGGTGGCTGAAGTCCTAATAGAGGCAACAAAGCCATTTACACGGGCTACGTATGCCATGAAGTGGGAACGCTTTTGCATCTGAGCAGCTGCATGTTCCCTGGACACCTTTTCTTGCTCAGTGAACTCAGTCTTGGAGTATCTTCTCTCGCTGTCAGGACACAGGGCTGTGCTACTCATCCATTAAGGTGCACCTCTGCACCATCTCGGCTTATCATGCACATGTGGGGGGTAGAAACGTTGCTCAGTTGGATCTCCCCCGTACCCTTGTATGGGGCATAGTTAATTTAAAACCTCCCTTCAGGTATTCTGTTCCCCTGTGGGATCTTTTATTTGTTGTAAAGAAATTAACCTTCAAACAACATGAAGTCTTGCTGTATTCTGACTTAATGCAGCTAGTCCCAGCATTTGAACTGTCCCGGAGAGTAAGGAGTTAAACTCTATGCAGGAGTATAAACGTTGAGCTCGAGCTCGGTTTTCAAACCTCGGTCTGTGGTACTTCCCAGTGTAACCGTCAGATTCTTTACTCCGCCTAACAGTGAAGTCACTCCGAAGATTCCTCTGCTTGGTTTGGTAAAAGTAAAGTGTTTTTTTTTTTTTTTTTTTTTTTTTTTAGATTTCCAGCTTCTCTCTAAGGTACAGGTAGTGTTGTAGATAGGTAGTGACTGTGTTTATTTTGCAAAAGTTCATGGAAATTACTTTTTTCCTCTGTTTCTTTTCGGTCGTTCCAGTTAGGAACCAACACTGTTTCTTTTTTTCTGAGAACATTTTCTGGGATTAGAGTGGTGTTCTGGTATCGGTCGGTTTCAAAAGAACGAGCCTTTTCTTGTTGTTTTTCAAAACCCGTGACACGGTTTGTAACCGCTTATTTTATTACCTGGCTTGAAAGCTGCTATAGGGTAATTTAGTAGGTTGGCCATGTCTGACAAACCCAAAAAGAAAACTGGTCCCACTGGGTTTCAGCACTGTACTGAGTGTGGAGAGGCCTTTGCCAAAGTCGACCCCCACCTCATCTATTTTTTATTGTCTGGGGTTTGACCACCTCAAGTCGAACTGCCAAATTTGTAAAAACTTTCCAAAATCCATTCTAGATAAGAGACTGAGTAGGCTGAAGGAAAGGGAGGCCGATAAGTCCATAGATCTGGATGGCCAGCGCAGTTCGGTTGTGGCCGAACCCGAGGAGGTGCCTACTGACATAGGCAGTGCCTCGGGCGAAAGGAGAGCCAACCCTGAGGGGCCAGTTCAATCAAAAAGAAAACATAAGTCCACTGGTTCGGATCCTGTACCGCATTCTCCAACCATGAACGAAATAGCCAAAGCGATTAGCATTGTTCAGTCACTTAGATCGGTTCCGTCCAAACCGGTACCGCCGGTTAGGCGGTCGGATCCGTCTCCTTCGGATTATGATCCAGATGCTTATGAGGAGTGGGAGGGAGACGACTATCCTGATGACGTCGACCATCACGGGGGTCTGGATGTGCCCATTGAACCGGACATCTCCCCAGACAGGCCCTCTGGTGTCTCTCCTCCCAGGCTCTGAGTCCCCTTCACACTTTTTGTTTTACAAAAAGGTGGCCAAAACCCTTCAGCTTCCCTTGGTTGAAGCTGTAGAGGAGGAAGCCGAGCCTGATTTTGTGGAAATGGACATCCCAGAGTCCAAAAGGCTGTCTGTCCCTTTTCACAAGTCCTTGGGGAAACCGAAGCGCACAATTTTACAAACTCCTAATTCAGTACCTCTTGTGGACAAGAGAATGGACAGTAGGTATATGTTGTCGGGTTCAGCTACGGAGTTCCTTTATAATCATAGCAGCCATGTTGGGGTACTGCAGGCTACAGCCTGTGACAGGGCTAACATTCCTTTGGCTTCACACACCACCACCCCCCCCCCTTCCCCTGGATAAGGACTCCAGGAAAGTGTATGCCATGGCCAAAAAACAGTATTTGGCATCCTCTTTGGGACTCGGGTAGGCTAATTATATGGCCTACACAGCCAGGTACCAGAAATCCAGATGGGATATGGTTCTGGAACTGGCTACACAGGCCTCCCCCAGCTAGCCAAAGAGCTGGAGGACGTGGCTGCTGATGGAAGTGAGGCATCGAAAAAGCAATTTCATGCTGCTGTGGACTCCAGTGATGTAGCCATGACTCTAGATGCCACATCTGTGTCTCTCAGAAGACATGCTTGGCTCAGATGTACTAGCCTTTCACAGGATACCCAGACTAAGGCTATGGATTTTCCTGTAGTGGGTAACACACTGTTTGGGGAGCAGACAGAGGCTTACATGAAGAAAATGGATGACTACAGGACCACGTACAGGAGTGCACAGGCCAAGGAGAGGCAAGCCACTCCACAAAGGCAGCAGTCTAGGGGCAGGCTTTTTTACCAAGCCCAGGCCTCTTCTCCCTTCCCACAGAGGGGGTTCTTCAGAGGGAGGGGCAGGAGGGGGATGAGCAGGGCTGCTCCCTCCTCCCAGTCTAAGGCTCCTGCCAAGCAGACACCCTGATGTGTCAACCTGGGTCGACTCCCCAATCCCAGTAGGAGGCAGGCTGGCTTACTGCTTCCAGGCCTGGAAGTCTGTGACCTCAGACAAGTGGGTCCTGGAAATAGTAAGCCAGGGACTGGCCTTCAGCTTCAAAATGTTTCCAAAAAAGAGGGCAAAGTATTTTCCACCTGCATCAATCTCAGAAACCCTTGCCCTAGAGGCATAGGTTTCCTCTCTTCTAGCTCTCAGAGCTATAGAGAAGGTTCCTACTCAGCACAAGGGAAAAAGACTGTACTCCAGGTACTTCCTTTCCCCAAAGAAAACAGGGGAGTGGCGACCCATCCTAGACCTAAGGTATTTGAACAAACACATTTCAAAGCCCAAATTCAAAATGGTAACTCTGGGAATAATCCTTCCCTCTCTAAGGCCAGGAGGTTGGTTAGCATCTCTGGACCTCAAGGATGCCTACTTCCATACCCCTATCAGGTGCTCCCACAGAAAATACCTCAGGTTCGAGTTGCCTTCAGGCCATTACTAATTCAGAGCCATGCCATTTGGCCCAACATCAGCTCCAAGGGTATTCACAAAGTGCCTTGCAGTAGTGGTGGCTTACCTCAGAAGACGGGGCATCACCATCTTCCCATATCTGGACGACTGGCTCATTGTGGGTCAGTCATCTCTACAGGTCAAGTCAGCTCTGCAAACTACCCAGGACCTACTCAGTTCCCTGGGTTTTCGTCTCAATCTTCCAAAGTCTGTCGTCGAACCAGTTCAGCTTCTCACCTTTATAGGAATAGATTTGGACACTGTACAAGCAAAAGCTTTCCTTCCCCTGGCAAGGGTGAAGGCCCTAGTGGATCATCTTTGCAACCTCGGGTCTCTCGCCCAGCAAGACAGCGTCTCCAGCTTCTGGGCCACATGGCAGCTTCCACTGCAGTGGTGCAGGGAGCAAGATTCCAGATGAGGGACATTCAGTTTCACCTAAGGTCCTTCTGGTCTCAGAAAAAGGATTCTGTTACCAAACTGATTCCAGTGACTCAGACTTTGGTCCAAGCTCTCCAGAGGTGGCTGGATCAGGACAACCTCAGACAAGGAGTCCCATTTCTCCCGCAAACTCCTTCAGTAGTTCTGACTATGGATGCTTCTCTCCTAGGTTGGGGAGCCCACCTGGGGGGCCCTGACAGCCCAAGGGGTCTGGTCTCTGCAGGAGTCTCTCCTTCACATTAGCATTCGGGAACTCTGGGCAGTGTTCCTTGCCCTTCAGTGCTTCTCAGATTAGGGCAAGGTGGTCCAAGTCAGAACAGACAACACGACCACAACGTGGTATATCAACAAACAAGGAGGCACTCGGTCCTCGGCCTTGTGCATGGAAGCCATGGAACTGTGGTCTGTGGTCTATTCATTTCAGACTTCCCAAGTAGCAGTTCACCTTCCAGGGAAGGACAATATACTGGCAGATGCTCTTAGCAGAATATTCTAGGGACATCACAGATGGTCCCTGAATCCTCACGTCCTGCAGATCACCTTCTCTAAATGGGGCACTCCAGAGATGGATCTCTTTGCAGCCCCAGACAGTCACCAACTTCCTCTGTTCTGTTGCAGAGCTCCACTCCTGGGAACTGTGCCAAAGGATGCCCTGATTTTGGATTGGAAGGGCAGGTTCCTCTATGCCTTCCCTCCATTCCCTCTGCTGTTCAGAGTTCTGATCAATATCAGAACTCAACCTTGCACAGTGATCCTAGTAGCTCCAGACTGGGCCAGGCAGCCTTGGTATCCTCTGCTCCTGTCCCTGGCATCCTCGTCCCCTGTCCCTTCCTAAGAGACTCAATCTTCTGTCCTCCTCCCAGGGGGGGGATCTGGTATCCCGATCTCTCAATCTCTCAATCTCAAGGTCTGGCTTTCGAAGAGCTAGAATATGCAGACTTGCATCTTTCTCAGGCAGTCCTGGATATGCTTGAGGTTTCCAGGAAACCATCTACTAGAAAGACTTAAGATTCCAAATGGAAGAGGTTTACCATTTGGTGATCTCAGAAAGGCATTGTCCCTGATTCTGCAGACATCTCCACAGCCTTAGATTATCTGGTTCACCTCAATGGTCTAGGCCTTAGGGCTGCAACTCTAAAGGTTCACCTAGCAGCAGTTTCTGCTTTCCTTTCAGCAGAGAAGGGCTCTTCCCTGGCCTCTCATCATGTGTTTAAAAAGTCTTTTCAAGGGTCTGGTTCATACAAACCCTCCATTTAGAGAACTGACTCCTGCTTGGGATCTTAATGTCTGCATTGCACAGCTCATGCAGCCCCCCTCTGAACCCATGGCTTCGACTAAGCTGAAATACCTGACCTAGAAAACTGTGTTCCTGGTAGCCATTATTTCTGCCAGGAGGATTAGTGAATTACAGGCCTTGTCAGTTGAACCTGACTTCATATCCTTCCATAGGGATAAAGTGGTCCTAAGAACCAGTAGGAGGTTCTTACCCAAAGTGGTATCAGATTTTCATCTGAACCAGTCTGTCTCTTCCTGTGTTTTTCCACTGACCACTCCTCTTCAGGTCAAAGAAGGCTGCACAGCTTGGATGTTAAGAGCTCTTAGCTATTACATAGAGCACACTAAGGCTCACAGGAATGACAGTCTTCAGTTGTTTCTCACCTATGGTGAGTTGGGGAAAGGTAGGCCTGCCACTAAAAGAAATATTGCCTGGTGGATTCTCTTGCATACAATTCTGCTATGATAAATTGAGTAAAGCCCCCCCGCCAAGGCCTGAGGGCTCACTTGACTAGGGGTACAGCTGCTACTCTGGCAGCTGCCAGAGATATACCCTTGTTAGAGATCTGTAAAGCAGCCACCTGGAAAACAGTACATACATTCACCAAGCATAACTCTCTGGATATCCAGGCTAGGAGTGATGGTAGGTTTGGCACAGCAGTACTGCAGAGCCTGTTCCCAAAGTAGATTCTGCTTTCCCTCCTCCATAGGGAACTGCTTGCTAGTCTGCATTAAGTCAGAATACAGCAAGACTTCATGTTGTTTGAAGAATAAATTACTCACCATGGGGGGGGGGGGTGTATATATGTATATACATATATTATATCTAGACTCTGCTAGTTAGTTGCTCGTAAGAATCTGACGGTTACGCTGGGAAGTACCACAGACAGAGGTTTGAACACCGAGCTCGACGTTCTGTGCTCCTGCATAGAGTTTAACTCCTTACTCTCCAGGACAGTTCAAGTGCTGGGGCTAACTGCATTAAGTCAGAATACAGCATGACTCCATTAGAAGAAACAACATTACTATGGTGAGCAATTTTTTCTTGCCTCCCTTCGAACCAGCCGCAGATTGCGACCTTCGCTTTCTGTCATGGAAAGTGCTATTTTTAGTTGCCATTACTTCGGCTTGAAGATTTTCCGAGCTTCAAGCACACCTGTGCAAAGAACCCTATTTAATTTTTCAGAGATCAGGTGTCTCTTCGTACCAATCCTAAGTTTCTGCCAATGGTAGTATCTGAGCTGACACTGAACCAGGATATCTGCCTTCCGGTTTATTATCCAAAGTATTCAAATTGGGGGAGGCCCTCCTTCACACTCTAGACATCCACAAGATCCTTCGTTACTACTTGGACCATACTAAATTAGTCTGCAACTCCAATCAGTTCATTTCTTGTGCCCCCAGAGCTCTGAGGAAGCCAGTTGCAAAACAAACCCTGTCAAAATGGTTAGCCAGTTGCATTGTGTTCATCTACAAAAAGTATGACAGACCCTTGCAGGGGCCAGTCAAGGGACATTCTGCAAGGGAGTTGGCTGCATCCTTCACAGCTGTGAAGAATGTTTTGACGGCAGACATCTGCACTGCCACAACCAGGAACTCTGTGTATACTTTAGTCAAGAACTACACACTGGACATTGCCTCCAGAAAGAGCAGGATTCAGTCTAGCTATGCTCCAAGGCCTCCTATCATAAGAATTCTGTGGGTTTTTTTCCTACCACCCAGTTTTTTCTTTTCTCCTTTTCTGGGACACTGCTTTGGACTCTGTCCTTAAAATGTAGCTTGCTGCAGGAGTTCATACTTGAAGTAAGATGGTTCAGTTACGTAAAAACTTACCATAACAGATCTTCGAGAAGAGCTCCTGCAGCAGGCGCCATTTTCCCTCCCTCCATCCCCCTAGTATGTTTTGTCCTTCTGGAAAGTTTCAGAACCTGCTAAAGATTCCTCCTGCTGAACAACCTCCGGATTTCCAGCGGGTGAACTGAGATGGAGTTGGGGACCTCCCCCTTTATACAGAGGGTGAAGTCGGTGGGTGGATCAACCTATGGGGCAGACCCCATCTGGGTACTGCTGGCTAGAAGTTTTCCGTGGAGTCTTAGTGCCTGGCATAGTCCTTAAGGTGTAGCCTGCTGCAGGAGCTCTTCAAACAACATGAAGTCTTGCTGTATTCTGACAGTAGCAGTGAGTCCCAACCTTCGAACTGCCCCGGAGATGAGAGTTAACTTTCCATGCCAGGCATGGAACGCTGAGCTCGAGCTCGGTTGAGACTCTGTCCGTTGCTGTTTAAACTCAAACCGTCAGATTCTTTACTCCGCCTCACTGAACAGTCGCTCCGGAGATTTCTCCTCCTGCTCGGTTCAATTTGTTGGTTAAAGTACCGCTTTTCTCGGGTTTCGACCGAATTTAAACCGTAACCTGTCAGTTCAGTCTCTGTCTGTGGTATTTGTGAGTACTAGATAGGTTATATTTTATTCTGTTCTGTGTGGAACTTGTAAACGGTTCATCGGTTCGGTTTGAACCGATCAAGTTGTTAAATCTTAAATTGTACATTTAGAGTATGGTTACCGGTTCTTATCGGTTCTAAAAAAAAAAATGATTTTATTACGTTTTTTTTCCACGACCCATAACACGGTCAGGAACCGATAAGAGGATCTTGCCTGGCGGATTGCCATTAAAAGGGTAAGTTTGGTTAGGACTGGCACAATGTCTGAGAAACCCAAAAGAAAAACCGGGCCCATTGGGTTTCAACACTGTAGTGTGTGTGGGGAAGTCTTTGCTAAGGCTGACCCCCACACCACCTGTGTTTATTGTCTGGGGTTTGACCACCTCAATGCAGACTGCCAGATTTGTAAAAATTGCCCTGCAGCTACCCTAGAAAAGAGAGTTGGTAGGCTCAGGGAAAGGGAGGCCAAAAAGTCCGCTGAACTGGATGGCCAGCCCAGTTCGGTTCAAACTGAACCAGGATTGCCCTCTGACCAGGGCGAGACTTCTTCTGGCAAAAGGAGAGCCGATTCTGAGGAGTCGGTTCCAGCTAAGAGAACTAGAAAAGAAAAATCAGCTGGTGTGGACCCAAAACTTTCCTCTCCAACCGCTGAAGAAATAGCCAAAGCGATCAAAATTGTGCAGTCGCTTTCCCCGGTTCCGACCGAACCGGCACCCATGAAGCAGGTGCTCGGTTCGGCCCGGTTCCACCGATTCATAAGTATGATTTAGAGGAATTTTATGAACCGGAGGAGGGAAGAGTATGAGGAAAGTGAATGTGGTTTTGAAAGTCTGGATGTGCCTGTTGACCCGGACATCTCCCCAGACAGACCTTCAGGAGCGTCTCCTCCTAGGCTTTCTGAGTCCTCCTCCCATTTCATGTTTTATAAAAAAGTGGCTGAAACCATCCAGCTTCCTATGGAAGAAGCTGTGGATGACCAGGAGGAGCCTGACTGTGGAAATGATGGATATCCCAGAGTCTAGGAGGCTGTCTATTCCCTTATACAAATCTTTTGGGAAACAGACATTTAAGATTTTAAAGACTCCTAATACTATACCTCCTGTGGATAAGAGAATGGACAAGAGATACACATTGTCAGGCTCAGATACGGAGTTCCTTACACAACAATGTAGCCATGTTGGGGTAGTGCAGGCTGCAGCCTGTGACAAGGCAAATATTCCCTTGGCTTCACACCCCCTAGACAAGGACTCCAGGAGGATTGATACCATGGCAAAGAAACGGTACATGGCAGCATCCTTGGGACTCAGACAGGCCAATTATATGGCCTATACTGCTAGGTATCAAAAATCCAGATGGGACACTGTTATGGCTTTAGCAAAACAGGTCCCTGGCCAGCTTGCCAAGGAGCTGGAGCAGGTGGCTGCTGATGGTATTGAGGCATCCAAGGTGCAATTCCATGCTGCAGTAGACTCCAATGATGTCATCTAGAGTCATGGCTACATCTGTGGCACTTTGTAGAATGGCTTGGCTCAGATGTACTAGCCTGTCACAGGATACCCAGACTAAGGCCATGGATTTTCCTGTTGTGGGTAATTCTCTGTTTGGGGAGCAGACAGAGAATTACATGAAGAAAATGGATGAGTATAGGACCACCTATAGGAGTGCACAGGCCAAGGAAAGGCAGGCCACTCCTCAGAGGCAGCATCCCAGGGGCAGGCCATTTCATAGGCCTTTCTACCAAGCCCAGGCCTCCTCTTCTGCTTATGCCCAGAGGGGGTTCTTTAGAGGGAGAGGCAGACTGGGTACAAGCAGACCTGCTTCCACCCCTCAGCCAAAACCCCCTGCCAAACAGGCACCCTGATGGGTTGGCCAGGGCCGGTTCTCCACTACCTGTAGGGGGCAGGCTGGCTTACTTTGTCCAGGACTGGGAGTCTCTGACATCAGACAAATGGGTCCTGGAAGTAGAAGCCAGGGACTGGTTCTCAGCTTCAAAAGGTTTCCAAAGATGAGAACCAGATCCTTTCCACCTGCAAATCCCTCAGAGACACTTGCCCTAGAGGCAGAGGTCTCTTCCCTCCTAGCTCTCAGAGCTGTGGAAAGTGTTCCACCCCTACACCAGGGCAAAGGATTGTACTCCAGATACTTCCTTACCTCAAAAAAGACAGGAGAATGGCGGCCCATCCTGGATTTCAGATACTTAAACAAGCACCTTTTAAAACCAAAATTCAAAATGGTGACTCTGGGAATTATTCTACCCTCTCTCAGGCCAGGGGGACTGGCTAGTGTCCCTGGACCTCAAGGATGCCTACTGCCATATTCTCATCGGAAGCTCCCATCGAAAGTACCTCAGGTTCGAGCTGCCCTCAGGCCATTACCAGTTCAGGGCAGTGCCCTTTGGTCTGACCTCTGCTCCAAGGGTATTCACAAAATGCCTGGCAGTGGTAGTTGCTTCTCTAAGAAGGCAAAGGATTGCCATCTTCCCTTACCTGGACGACTGGCTCATAGTAGGCCAGTCCCCAGACCAAGTCACGTTACACCTACAAATAACTCAACAACTGCTCACCTCTTTGGGTTTCCTTCTGAATCTTTCAAAGTCAGTTCTAGAGCCTGTCCAACTCCTCACCTTCATAGGTGGAGAGCTAGACACAGAAAAGGCCAGAGCTTTCCTTCTCCTTGACAGGGCAAGGACCCTTGTCTCTCTGGCCTCCTCATTTACCCTGCAGGTGTCTCGACCAGCAAGGCATTTTCTACAGCTCCTGGGGCACATGGCTGCTTCCACAGCAGTAGTGCAGGGAGCAAGATTTCAGATGAGGGACATTCAGTTCCATTTGAGAGCCTTTTGGTCTCAAAGGAAGGACCCTCTGACCAAACTGATCCCAGTTACTCGAACCCTGATCCAGGCCCTACAGTGGTGGCAGGATCAGAACAATCTGAGACAAGGGGTTCCCTTTGTCACTCAGTCTCACTCTTTAATCCTTACTACAGATGCCTCCCTCTTGGGGTGGGGGGCTCACTTGGGCGACCTGACCACCCAGGGGTTGTGGTCCCCTCAGGAATCTCTGCTTCACATCAATCTGTTGGAACTCAGAGCAGTATTTCTAGCACTTCAAGCTTTTTCCAAGTCTGTTCAGAACAAAGTTATCCAGGTCAGACCAGACAACACCACCACAATGTGGTACATCAGCAAGCAAGGAGGCACTCTGTCTTCGGCCTTGTGCACAGAAGCAATGAAGTTGTGGTCTCTGGCTTATTCCCTGAACACCTCCCTCACGGCAATTCACCTCCCAGGCAAGGACAATGTCCTGGCAGATGCTCTCAGCAGGATATCCCAGGGCCATCACGAATGGTCACTGGATCCCTGGTCTTGGGGTGATATTTTCCAGATGGGGCACCCCACAGATAGATCTTTTTGCAGCCCCAGACAATCACCAACTTCCCCTCTTTTGCTGCAGGCCCCCAGTGTTGGGCTCAGTCCCCCTGGATGCCTTAGTTCTCAGTTGGGAAGGGAAGTTCCTGTATGCTTTCCCCCCCTTCCCTCTCCTGTTCAAAGTGCTAGTAAAAATCAGATCTCAACCGTGCAAGCCGATCCTGATTGCTCCAGACTGGGCCAGACAGCCCTGGTATCCACTCCTACTGTCCTTAGCAGTCCAGCTTCCCCTGTGTCTTCCCAGGAATTACAACCTGTTAACCTGTGCTCAGGGGAGGGTTTGGTACCCGAATCTCAAATCTCTCAATCTCAAGGCCTGGCTCTTGAAGAGTTAGAGTTTGCTGATTTACACCTCTCCCAAGGTGTAATGGATATTCTGAAGGCTTCTAGGAAACCTTCCACCAGGGCTACTTATAATTCCAAGTGGAAAATATTTTCCATATGGTGCTCTGGGAAGCATATTTCCCCAGAGTCTGCTGATCTGCCCACAGTCTTTGATTATATGGTCCATTTAAATAGCTTGGGGCTAAGACCAGCTACACTGAAGGTGCATCTGGCAGCTGTTTCTGCTTTTATTTCAGCAGGTAAGCCCTCTTCTCTTTCAGCTCACCCTGTATTCTCCATGTTTTTCAAGGGATTGCTTCACACCAACCCTCCATTCAGGGACCCTGCCCCTGCTTGGGACCTTAATGTTTGCATTGCTCAGCTTATGCAACCCCCTTTTGAGCCTTTGTCTTCAGCAGAGCTTAAGTACTTGACTTGGAAAACTGTGTTTCTGGTAGCCATCACTTCTGCCAGACGCATAAGTGAGTTACAAGCTTTGTCAGTGGGGCCTGATTTTATCTCCTTTCACAGAGATAAGGTGGTCCTCAGGACTAACAGGAAGTTTTTGCCTAAGGTGGTTTCAGATTTCCACCTTAATCAATCTGTCTCTTCCTGTATACTTCACTGACCATTCCTCCTCTGGCGAGAGGAGGCTACACAGTTTAGATGTGAAAAGAGCCCTTAGCTACTACATAGAGCGTACCAAGGGTTACAGGTTTGACTCCCTCCAACTGTTCCTCACTTATGGTGAGGTTGGTAAAGGGAAACCTGCCACTAAAAGATCCATTGCCAGGTGGATTGTCTCTTGTATCCAATTTTGTTAAGAAAAACTGGGTAAGGTTCCACCCTCAGGCCTGAGGGCTCACTCTACCAGAGGTACAGCTGCTTCCCTGGCTGCTGCCAGGGACATCCCTTTCTAGAAATATGTCAAGCAGCTACCTGGAAAACAGTTCACACTTTTACCAAGCATTACTCCCTGGATATCCAGGCTAGGAGTGATGCTCGGTTTGGCACAGCTGTGCTTCAGAGCCTATTCCCTAAGTAGGTTCTGTCCCTCCTCCATGGAGGTACTTTTTGGTAGTCTGCTACTGTCAGAATACAGCAAGACTCCATTAGAAGAAACAACATTACTAAGGTGAGTAATTTTTTCTTCTCGAAGATCTACTGTTACGGTAAGTTCTTGCATAACTGTACTTTTTGCAGATACCGGTGGCCTTTTTGTGGGCAATCCTACAACGAAGGACAGAGCAGAAGTTTTTCGAGCAAATGACCCTGGTTTTCCTCTCATAACCAATGCAACAACTGAAGAAGAGGAAGCGGCAGCCATCCTACCGGAACTTCTACAAAGAAATTTCCGCAATGAGACGTCCGGATCCTTCCCCACATAGGGGGCAAATTTTCCAGTTCCTAGGGGGAATGGGTCCATTCTGCTACAGACAGATGAGTACTGGTCATCGTCAGCAAGGGGTATTTAATTGAATACAAAACAAAGCGTCCCTTACCTCATGTCGTACCCTGTCCTCTCTTGACTGACCCCAACCAAGAGACAAGCGATGCTACAGGCGATTACAGACTTGCTGCAGAAAGGGGCCATAGAACCAGTTTGCCTCCCAGACCTTAATGAGGGCATTTACTCCCTCTTCTTTATCATCCCAAAATGCATTTTGAGGGGGTCCAACCAATGTTGGACCAGAAAGTCCTGAATTACTTTGTCCGCACCAGATCTTTCAAGATGGAGACCCTGTCATCCATCATCAGAGAGATCCAGCAGGGGGACTACTGGCCTTCATCGACTTACAGGATGCTTACTTACATATCCCCATTCAGGGCTCTTTCAGACAATATCTCAGATTCAAGGTTCAGGACAGTCGCTTCCAATTCAGAATCCTGCCAATCGGGCTTTCCTCTGCCCCAGGAGTCTTCTCCAAGTTTATAGTGGCAGCGAGTGTGCACCTAAGCAGCCAGGGGATCCAACTCTACCCATATTTGGATGATATCCTGATTCGAGCTCCTTGATTCAAACTGGCCTTGCAAGCAGTGATGGAGCTTGTTTGTTGCCTCTCCGCACATGATTTTGTCATCAACAAGCAGAAGAGCTCCCAGTTTCCAGCACAGTCGCTGAATCATCAGGGGCAGACTTCTAAACATGCTGTGACAAGGTTTTTCCAACCTCCGTGAAATTCAGGGACCTTCTGTCCTTGCAGAAGTTTCAGCACACTTCTCAACTTCCAGCCCAGATGTTCGTGCAGCTCATAGGGACAGTAGTTTATCTGGCACATACGGTTCCATGGGCCTTAATTCACATGCACACAATTCAAGCAACTCTCCTCAAACAGTGATCCCCACTCAAAGCCAGAACCACATAGTCTATATCCCACACCAGATGGTCATTCTTCATTGGTGGGTGGTGCAATCGAACATCATGACCATCCACAAGCTGGGACACCCACATCTGGTGAGGGGGGGCCCTCAGGAAGCCTTGTTTGAGGGTGAAGCGCTGGAGTAGTGATCCATCTGGTGACTGGCTTTGCTTGAATACTAGCAGCCTGCTAAATAAATGTTTACTTGATCAACATTTCTAGCCTTAATTGTTTTCTCGGAGTGCAACGGCTTTGGTTCTACTCCATGACCACAGGACTGATGATGGTAGTTATTGCCACCATGGGCCATCGGGACGAAATGAGCCTTTACCACACCCCATGGCAGGTTAAGGGGTCGCAGTTTTAATGGACCTTAAAGTAAATTTGGATGAGTAAGGCTTCTTGAGAGCGCTTTCAGCATCTGTGCTACACAGCTTAGAGCCCTTAAAGGGGGCATTCAGCATAGCATGTTGTACATCAGTAGCAAAACCAGCTACCCTGGGCCAGAAATGTCTCCAAACGCAGATGCCAGAGGCAGCAGCCCTGGCAGAAGTATCAGAGGCATCACATGCAGAGCATAATAGATGCTATCCATTGTAAGTCTGTCTTGGTAGGCCCATCATGCAAAACTTCAGTAGCAGGGATGGCAGATTTCCACAGGCTATTCTGATATTTTATCATGTAGGCCTGGTAGTTGCAGTTCTTAAACCCAAGGATGCAGAGGCATACATTCTTTTGGACATAATATCTAGCCTCCTGGATTCTTTATCAGGAGGCAAAGTACTCGTGTGTCCATTAGTTCTAGCATGATCTTGAGCAGCCAAGATAACTACTGAATCGATCTCAGGCTGAGCAGCATAATAAAGCTTAACCAACAGAGCAGGGTACTGTTTCTCAGCCTTTCTAGGTACTACAGGCAAGGTGTTAGGCTGGTGCCAGGCAGCAGGTGTAGCATCCTCCGCATATACAGGAGGCATTACAATGGATGGTGCAACTTAAACCTTGAAGAACTCCATTAAATTTGTTTTCTGGAGTGCGCCTTCTTCACCCTCGAAGCCAGTGACATCCTGGATTTCTCTGAGTGAAGCTTAGAATGAAGAATCTTCAGGAGGAGACCTTGGGGTATATACCACAGAGTGCTCACTGCAGGAGGAGAGGGTGAAACTAGGAGGTAAACCTCCTTCACGTGGCTGTTCACCCCTCTCCTCATCCTTCAACTCTTCCTCCGTGTTGAGGAGACCAGAATTGTATTCCACCTCCTTGTCGTGTGGAATAACAATGGGGATAATTAATGGAGGTGACGACAGAGGAATGTATGATGTGCTTTTGGGTTTCGTCGACAACTGGTCCTACAGTGGGCAGTTGACAGGACTGTAGTTGTTGTCATTAGGGATGTATCAATACCAAATGTTTATTATCCCAATATTTGTGTTCAAACAAAAAAATCATGATATATTGATTATCATGCCCAGAAAGGGACACCCAGATGGAGCAGCAAGACGTTTTATCACAGTATATCGTGCTGCACGATAAGTGTGATATTTATTTTTTACAGCGATAAACTCAGTGGTAATTGTTATATATCACTATAACTTATCGTGACATCCCTAATCCTTGTTGGAAGCGGCAGTAACAGGTGACGTCAGTTTAGAGAGCGTCTCCAGCACAGCCTGGGAGTCAACAGTGCCTGTTAAAGGGTCTGTGACTACCGGCATCCATGCGACAGAACCAGATGATGGAGGCAGTATACCATCCTAAGTAGGTGCACCAGAGCCAGGTCCTAACCTTGGTGTCTCATCGATGGTTGGGGGAGTTGTGGTAGACTCCGCCGGGGGAGGGGCGCGACAGCTGGGACTTATGCCCTTTAATGGACACCACGACCTCACTCGCAAAGCAGTTTTGTCTCTGCATGTGGTGGTGGCTAGAGGAGGGAGGGCTGTCCTTTTCTTTACTCTTCTCTGAAGTCGTCGCCGACCACGGCGGTGACGGTGTCGTCCAGCACCTGGATGTATCCTTCCTGACAATGGCAGAGTATGAGGGAGAAGTCTTATTTTTACAGCCAGCAGCCTTGGCTTGAGCTTCCATGGTGATGAAGGTTTCCAGAGCAGTCTTTTGGTGTCGCCTTGTGGCCTGGTTTAATCCCTGGCAGATCTTGGCAGGCCTTGATGTTATGGGACAGAAACCAAACAGCAAACGCAACCCATGTGAGCTTTTTCCTTGTAGCTCCTGTCACCATAGCTACAAAACCTAAATAAAGGTTCTTTAGATGGCGGCATACAGGGACTACATTGAAAAGTTATTTTACGAGTAAATAATAAAGTAACAATGGTGACGTTTCTCTGTAGGTCCGAGTGGGTGACTGTGGAAGAATGAGCTGAGCAGTGATGTTGCTCACTTTTTACAGGCACGGATGTTGAACATCATCGTTGGTGGTCCCCAGCTAGCAAAAGTTTCCGAGTGGCCCCGACGCTGATGGCTTACAGTTTCGATGGAGATGTCCTTGACTAAGGTTTCAGAATTCCTGGTTCCTGAGAGAACCACACGGAATGTTGCCCATGAAAAGAAAACTATGCAAAACACAGTTGTACACAGTAGCTTTATTTTGGGTTCAGTTAAATATGGATCATTTGGCAGTCCAGATAAGGGTAGGGATTGCCAAACCAAGTAGGGAAATGGGAAGACTAGATGGACCAGTTGGTCCTTATCTGCCATCATATTCTGTGTTTCATTTGGGTGTATAGCTTTCATCATTTCTAAAAAAAAAAAAATGAGCATTACAAGCTGTTGCGCAGTAGAAACAAGTTTGTCCTGTTTAATTCAGGTGGATTTGAATAGTAAGAAGTCCTCCCTTTGACATGACTCTGCGTATATACTGTCATTGTCATATGTTTTAACTTCTCTGCACACATTTAAGCTATACAACCAGTGATGCTGCGCTCAGTGCAAAGAAAGAACCACCAAAAGACAAATCAACTCAATAGTTGTATTTTGAAATCCACCATGTGAGAGCTCTTAATAAACTATTGAGTTGATTAATTTGTCTTTTGGTGGTTCTTTCTTCGTACGGAGCGCAGCAGCATTGGATATATGTCCGTTTTTGGGTTAGTCAACATTTTGCTGCAAATCCACTCGCTTTCTGAGTGCAGTCTGAACTTCTCTCTGAGACGCATTTTAGTTGCACAGCCCACTAGAACAGAAAATACCATTAAATAATAATTGATAGAAAAATATAACTATGATGCAGTCTGCCAGAAAGTCCCACCACTGTAATATTACAGTTCTCACAATATTGCAGGAGGATTATTGTGTTCTAAGCAGCACTCGGATTTTACAGTTGACTTAGTATTCTGCACAAAGTAGAAGTGTGTGCCTGGAAAGCAAGTGACACCTCTAGGTGCAGGTACTTCACTAATTAGGCTTTTATTATTATTATTTTTTTTTTTTTTTTTGCAGATTTAGTTTGATACACTTGCATATATATTTATTTATTGATATTCTTCAGCTTATTAAATTAAAATCAGATCTGTGATTGTTAACAAATCTTTTCTTTTTCCAGGTGTAATGTGGTCTGACACCTTTGCTGGTTGGAGCGGACAGTCCGAATTGGTACTGAAGCATTTCCACAGTCAGTAGATGTTGGGGTACAACATTCTGGCAGAGTCCTAGCCATTACATTTTTTGTGCCCTGAAAAAGGTTTCTTTTGAAAGAAATTAAGTGTATAAATATTTTTTAAAATTGACATGGCTAGCAGAAGAAAGTCCACAATTCCGTGTATGGTCCGAGCTACTGACATGGTGGAGCACGAAGATCAAGATGATGATGAACTTATGGGAGAAATGAAAAATGGTTCTCAAGTGATTTGTGATGGCTGGACTGCAAATCCTGAAATAGTTAAAAGTAACTGTGAAGTGGTTGAGGAGAAAGTGACAGACAATCAACAATCGCAGAAGCACCAGGGGGGCTATGAATGTAAATACTGTCCTTTTTCATGTCCAAACGTGAACGAGTTTACAGAACATGTTGACACCCAGCACCCAAATGTAATACTGAACCCTTTATATGTATGTGCTGAATGTAACTTTACAACCAAAAAATATGATACCCTAGCTGACCACAATTCGAAATCCCATACAGGGGAAAGTAACTTGAAACTTAAGCTGATCAAACGCAATAATCAGACTATTTTGGAGCAGACCATTGAAGGACTTGATAATGTTGCCTTAGCTGGAAGCATTAGCGTTGAAGCATTAGAAAAGGATGGAGTTGCTCTCTCTGGAATTACATTTAATAAAATGCCTGTTATGAAAATGGGAACATCAAAAATTGAGACGAAGAGGATACAGCGAAAGGGAGAAGAAGCTAGCTTGAAAAACCAAATGGAAGAGTGCACCACTGTTGTTGCATCTGTTACTAATGGAAGAGAAGTTATTAAAGATGCTGTGCTCCAGGAAGGGGCAGCTCATGTTATGCCCTCAGTCCAACTACCACCAAATATCAATTTGGTTCCTAAAGTCCCAGTCCCTCTGAACAGTACCAAATACAATTCTGCACTGGACACTAATGCAACCTTAATTGGTTCCTTCAACAAATTTCCCTATCCTACACAGGCAGAGTTGTCTTGGTTGACAGCTGCTTCCAAGCACCCTGAGGAACAAATTCGAATCTGGTTTGCAACACAACGTCTAAAGCATGGAATAAGCTGGTCACCAGAGGAGGTAGAAGAAGCACGGAAGAAGATGTTCAATGGCACTATTCAGCAAGTACCACAAACTATCACAGTTCTGCCAGCACATCTTACAGCAACCACTAAGGTCTCACAGTCCATTATCCAGACTGCTGTCCCCTGTCAGATACTTGGCCAACATGGCTTGGTTTTTACTCAAATGCCAAAGGGACCTGCAATGACATGCACACCTGTTACACTTGC
This sequence comes from Neoceratodus forsteri, assembly GCA_016271365.2. Classification (NCBI taxonomy): domain Eukaryota; kingdom Metazoa; phylum Chordata; order Ceratodontiformes; family Ceratodontidae; genus Neoceratodus; species Neoceratodus forsteri. The sequence continues at coordinate 755,127,188 of CM057455.1, read as the reverse complement.
AGTTTCTGGAAATACCAGTCATGCAGTGAAACGCCCATTGCAAAGCCCACAGAATGTGCTGGAAACAAAGCAACTAAAAATAGTAAATGTTACGCCGAAAGAGCCTAAACCCAATACACCAGCTGCAGCTCTGTCACATGAACGTAAAAAGACCAAGGAGCAAATAGCGGCACTGAAGGCCAGCTTTGTTGGTTCCCAGTTCCCTGATGATCGAGAAATTTATAGGTTAATACAGGTTACTGGACTCTCACGGAGTGAAATAAAAAAGTGGTTTAGTGATCATAGATATAGGACCCAGCGAGGCATTGTTCATATCACAAGTGAATCCATAGCCCTCTCATCTCCAAAATCAAGTCGCTCACAACACCTTTTTTCTGATTTTTCACCTCACAAATTCAAAGAGAAAAACTCAGAGCAACTTAAAATTCTTGAGGAAAGTTTTCTTCTGAGTTCTTTTCCAGCTGAAGGTGAGATTGATAGGTTAAGGGCAGAGACAAAACTAACAAGAAGAGAAATTGATTCTTGGTTCTTAGAGAGGAGAAAATTAAGGGACAATATGGAACAGACTGTTTTAGATACAAGTGCAGACAGCAGTGGCAATGAACAAAAGACTCCTAATGGTTCTGTAGTTGAAGGAGGTGAAATCTCTAGCTCCCCATTATCCAGTCCATTACCCAGTGCTTTATCCAGTTCCTCTAGTGCAACGGATAAGAAAACACAAGAGCAACTTCACTTTCTAAAAAGTACATTTGCCCGGACTCAGTGGCCATCTCCGGAGGAGTATGACCAATTAGCAGAAAAGACAGGGCTTGTTCGAACTGAAATAGTACGCTGGTTCAAGGACAATCGGTTATCTTTAAAGAATGGGAGCTTAAAATGGATTGAGCAATACCAAAAGCAGAATGCAGAGGGTGACATCGACCAAACTGAGAACAAGGGACCATTTGAGGCAGCTCAGGCCTCCAAAAGTGGAATAGCTATTCTCGAAGAATATTACAGAGACCACAAAGAGTTGAGAGAAGAGGACTTGGACAAATTAGCTGCAAGATCCAAACTGAATTGTGAGCAGATCAGAGACTGGTTTACACAACAGCAAACTAATGACTGCATGGACGCTTCGGAAAGTAACAGCAGAGAGGATCAGGGCATCGAAGGGAATGCAGATGCAGACTGGGTTGAGGTCACCATCGGGGATGGAGATGACGATGATGATGCTGTGTCTGATTGTACAGATAACTGGAGTCAGACTGCACCAGAAGGCCCAGCAGAGCTGGCTGAATACGATTCTGAAAGCATGTCTGCAGAGAATTCCCTCACTTAGACAGGTAATGCTGGAAAACACTGTTAACTGACTGACTGGGTTTTTATGTCATTAACTTGTAGAACCTGCAGTTACTTTTCAGTTATAACAATACAAGAATAATATCTTTCATAGTTTTCTCCATATCTTCTGAGATATCAGGGGAGCAGCAGCAGAAAAATGAAACGGATATGGGGCTGATAGGTCTGATCCTAATAAGAAAACTATTTTCTTTTTGGTGAAGTGACTGCCAGTGGGCTGTAATGCCACAAGCCTGTGACTTTAGTAACTATGGAATGCAATTTGATTTGATGGAAATACAGACAATGACAGCAGAAAAAGACCATTGGTCCATCCATTCTGCCCATTAATCAACAGCAAAAAATAACCCACCCAGGATCTATTGTGCTTTCAGGATTTCTAACCCACACTGTCCACCCCCATGCTCCCTGCCCTACCGCAGCCACTAAGCTCTTCATTCTGTCTCAGCCATGTGAACCCATTGATAGTTTTGGTGCCTACCACATCAGCTGGAAGATTGTTCCACAGCTCCACCACCCTTTCTGTAAAACATAACTTTTTCACTTCCCTCTTGAACTCCCTCGTCAGTTTCCACTCATGCCCCTGTGTTCTTAATCCACTACTTATGCCAAATAGTTCCTTGCAGTTTACCTTGTTCATTCTTTCCAGCAGCTTGAAGCTCTTCTTTGAGGAATCTCTTCCATTAGGCCACACCTTTAGAACTATAGCCATCAGGCACTTGGACCGCGTGGAAACTTTTGCTAGCTGGGGGCTGGCCATGACAATGTCCTGTATCTGCATTTATATAAATGTGGGCAGCCCCATCACTCCTCAGTTATTTTCCCTCATCTATCTTCCTTCTCAGACCTGCTGAAGGAAAAGTTAACTAGCCTTTGTGATTATTCTTTTACTTTATATAACAGTTTATTTAGCTTTTATTTTGGTACTGTAAGTGCAGAGAGAAAATTTACAGATAAGGCACATGCACAGTCTGTGTCTACTGCTTGGGCCTGTCTTACAACATGAGGACTTGTGAGATTTGCTAGAGCTTCGAGGCTACAAGGCGATACCACAAGACCGCTCTAAAAAAGTTCCTTCTCCTTAAAACTTCAGAATCCATGGAGAAGAAACGGGGCCCAAAATCTGCATCTCCATCAGCATCTGCTGAGAAATGGCTGCCAAAGTTGATGGACCAGGACAGGGAATGGTCAGCATCACAGCCCTCCTCATTGCTGGGCCACAAGGACAAACAGAGAGAGAGATAGCTGCTTTGCCAGCGAGGTCCTGGTTGCTGTTGAGAAAAAAAAAAGTAACTCTATTGCGTCATCGCCCACTCCACCAGTGTTGACAGCTTCCCCACCGACCATCATGACACCAAGATCAGGGTTTGGCTTGGGTAGGCGCAGCCGTACCTATGGTGGATAGTACAACACCATTGTCGTCAGGCCAAGGGTAGTCAATGCAGGTAGTCTCAGCCCCTTTACAGGGTGCCAGAGACTCTCAGGCTGTGCTGGGGTTATTCTCCGGAATGGTCAGATGCTTTGTGCTAGACTACCACTGCAGACACTTATTCTACCGACAGGGCATCCTGCTGCGCAGCCCTCAACAGCCTCTACCAGCACACTGCAGATTCCTTATTCTCACCTGCCACCAGTGTCACCAGTGATTCTGTGGTGCCTGTCACTGATGGACGTTGAGGACGAGGTTAAATGTAATCCTGGCCTCATGGTGTTAGAGGAGGAATACGTGGGAGAACAGCAGGTTGCACCAGCTCTAGTTCTACCTGCTTATCCTGCAGTGAGGATGTGGTGGTTTACACCCAGAGGTCTCCTCCTGAGGAGCCTACTTTTCAAGCCATGATGCAGCAAATGCAAACTACCACAAAAAGAGACCTGATGGAATTTTTGGAGGTCCCTTGCATACATGTCATCGAGACATGGGTCAGGAAGCATAGGTAGACCAGGAGAAGTTGTAAAATTAGCAAATAATGTTTTATTATTTTGAGTAACCATAAAATTGGAAAAAAAATGTACAGGATAGTTCTTACACAGGCATTTCCGACAAAAGTCCTTCATTTTAGGGTATCTCTAAATCTAAGGCAGTTAACTTTCTGCATCCTGAGCTCGTTAAGATACATCTCCTTTTTCTCACAGAATGTATGTGAACTTAGTCAGTTTCTCCTGCAGGTACAGCAAAATAGAACATTGTGTCCCGGAACTGATCTGTTGACAACTCTGCAGATCAGTTTGTGGAGGTTAAACTGCCTCTCAAGGTTAACCCTCTGAGTTACAAATAGCTTGCAATCATTTTAGCAAAATAACTTTCTATACAATTACAAACTAAGGGATCACAATTTCACTCAAGATTCATACATATTTTTTAAGCTCAGAGAAGTAAGGGGGGAAAAATAGAAACAGCAATGTGTGCTCAATGCCTGCATGTCCCAGAAAGGCTGACAAGCAGTATTCTCCATCTGCTTAGCCTTATTATGCCGAACTGACTCCTGAGTCATTGTGGCTGCTGATGATAGATATAGATCACCTAAACATGAGTACTTTGCCTGTGTACATATGTTTCTGCCTCACTAGGATTAGGATTGCAAACTACCAGGCCCATATGATAAAATATCAGAATAGCCTCTGGAAAATGCAAAAACTGCCTAGGCTTTGCTGGATGGCTCTGCCAGGAATGAGTTATTTAAAACCTTAACTTCTGGGGCTGAGGTTGGCAAGCATTTGCTATGCTCAGCCTGTGATGGATGTGATGCATCTGCCAGGGCTGCTCCTTCTGAAATTTGTATGAGAAGATATTATTGGCTCAGGGTTGCTGGTTTTGCTAATGATGTGCAACAAGTAGTTTTGAATGCCTCTTACAGAGGGACAACACTGTTTATGATGTTAAGGAGGCCTTCAGACCTCAAAAATGACTTAAGGTCCACCAAGTCAGTCTGTCCCACTCTTGCCAGGGGTCATGGGAGGATCCTTTCATCAGGCTGATATCAGAGGTGGCCTTGCCTACTGTCAACAAGGCCGTGGTAGAAAAAGTGGCCCCTTGCTGTGGCTCGCCTCACATGCCCACACAGAAGTACTCAAAGCAGCTGGTACCAGTGGCACTGCTATCACTGGTTCTCCTTGATTTTCTTCTGGAGACGCCCTCTCCACTGTTACCTTTAGGGGTGGTTGGGGGCAGACTCTCCCTGCATCTCATACAGTGGCTGGAGATTACAATGGACAAGTGGGTCCTAGAGATAATTTCAAGAGGTCGTGCTGTGGAGCTGCCAGAATTGCCTCCAGATCGTCCTCCGCCTCCTTCCCGTTATCCTCTGGGTCATTTATTGCTCCTGAAGAAAGTTCAGTCAGTATTCCAGAAACATACTATAGAATCAGTTCCTCCTTGACAGAGAAACAAAAGGTTCTGTCCTGGTCCAAAATGGACAGGGGATCTGTGTCCTGTGTTGGATCTCTGGGATCTCGACGACTACATCGAATACAAGAAGTTTTGAATGGTATCTCAGCAGGCTTTAATTCCCCTTCTGCAAACGGGACTGGCTTTGTTCTCTAGACCTGAAGGATGCATACCTTCATATCAGGATCGGAAAATCCCACAGGCAGTACCTCTGCCTTGTGTTGGAAAGGGGGGGGGGACATTACCAGTTCCGAGTATTGCCTTTGGCTTGTCTTCAAACAACATGAAGTCTTGCTATATTATGACATATGCAGTGAGTCCCAACCTTCGAACTGCTCCGGAGGTGAAAGAGTTAACTTTCCATGCCAGGTATGGAACTTTGAGCACGAGCTCGGTTGAAAACTCTGTCTGTTGTTCTTCAAACTCAAACTGTCAGATTCTTTACTCCGCCTCACTGAACAGTCGCTCCGGAGATTTCTCCTTCTGCTCGGTTCATTTTGTCGGTTAAAGTATTAATTTTAGGTTTTTTTTAACCGAATTTAAACCGCAACCGGTCGGCTCAAGCTCTGTCTGTGGTATCGTAAGTACTAGATAGGTTTTACATTTATTTCTGTATGGAACTTGTAAACGGTATTATCGGTTCGGTTTGAACCGATCAGGTTGTTGTAAATACATTAAATCTGTCTTTTAGAGTGCGGTTCCCGGTTCTTATCGGTTCTAAAAAAAAAAAAAAAAAAACGGATTTCATTATGGTTTTTTCCACGACCCGTGACACGGTTGGGAACCGATAAGAGGGTCTTGCTTGGCGGATTGCCATAAACGGGCAAGTTTTGGTTAGGCTGGCACTATGTCTGAGAAACCTAAAAGAAAAACGGGGCACACTGGGTTTCAACACTGCAGTGTTTGTGGGGAAGCCTTTGCCAAGGCTGACCCCCACACCACCTGTGTTTATTATCTGGGGTTTGACCATCTCAATGCAGACTGCCAGATTTGCAGAAATTTTCCTGCAGCTACCCTGGATAAGAGAGTTGGTAGGCTCAGGGAAAGAGAGGCCAAGAAGTCCGCTGACCCGGATGGCCAGCCCGGTTCGGTTGTAACCGAACCGGAGGGAGTGCCCTCTGACCAGGGCGAGACTTCCTCGGGCAAAAGGAGAGCCAACTCGGAGGAGTCGGTTCCAGCAAAAAGTACTAGAAAATCAGCAGGTGTGGAGCCAAAATTTCCATCTCCAACCGCTGAAGAAATAGCCAAAGTGATTAAAATTGTCCAGTCGCTTTCCCCGGTTCCGACCGAACCGGCACCATCAGGTAAGCGTACGGTTCGGTCGGTTCCACCGGTTCAAGAATATGATTAAGAGGAATTTTATGAACCGGAGGAGGGGGAAGAGGAGTATGAAGAGAGTGAATGTGGATTTGAAAGTCTGGATGTGCCCATTGAACCGGACATCTCCCCAGACAGACCTTCAGGAGTGTCTCCCCCTAGGCTTTGAGTCCCCCTCTCATTTTATGTTTTATAAAAAAGTGGCTGAAACCCTCCAGCTCCCTATGGAGGAAGCTGTGGACAATCAAGAGGAGCCTGACTATGTAGAAATGATGGATATCCCAGAGTCTAGGAGACTGTCTATTCCTTTGCATAAATCTTTTGGGAAACAGACAATAAAAATTCTAAAAACTCCTCACACTATATCTCCTGTGGATAAGAGAATGGACAAGAGGTACACATTGTCAGGCTCTGATACGGAGTTCCTTACACAACAATGCAGCCATGTTGGGGTAGTGCAGGCTGCAGCCTGTGACAAGGCTAATATTCCCTTGGCTTCACACCCCCCTGACAAGGACTCCAGGAGGATTGATGCTATTGCAAAGAAACAGTACATGGCAGCATCCTTGGGACTCACATGGGCAAGTTATATGGCTTATGTTGCTAGATATCAGAAATCCAGATGGGATACTGTTATGGCTCTAGCAAAACAGGTCCCTGGCCAGCTTGCCAAGAGGCTGGAGCAGGTGGCTGCTGATGGTATTGAGGCATCCAAGGTGCAGTTCCATGCTGCAGTGGACTCTAATGATGTGTCATCAAGAGTCATGGCTAAATCTGTGGCACTTCGCAGAATGGCTTGGCTCAGATGTACTAGCCTGTCACAGGATACCCAGACTAAGGCCATGGATTTTCCTGTTGTGGGTAATTCTCTGTTTGGGGAGCAGACAGAATTACATGAAGAAAATGGATGAGTATAGGACCACCTATAGGAGTGCACAGGCTAAGGAAAGGCAGGCCACTCCTCAAAGGCAGCCTTCCAGGGGCAGGGGCAGACCTTTTCATAGGCCTTTTTACCAAGCCCAGGCCTCCTCTTCAGCTTATGCCCAGAGGGGGTTCTTTAGAGGAAGAGGCAGACTGGGTACAAGCAGACCTGCTTCCACCCCTCAGCCTAAAGCCCCTGCCAAGCAGGCACCCTGATGGGGTGGCCAGGGCCGATTCTCCACTACCTGTTGGGGGCAGGCTGGCTTACTTTGTCCAGGACTAGAAGTCTTTAACATCAGACAAGTGGGTCCTGGAAGTAGTAAGCCAGGGACTGGTTCTCAGCATCAAAAAATTTCCAAAGATGAGAACCAGGTCCTTTCCACCTGCAAATCCATCAGAGGCACTTGCCCTAGAAACAGAAGTTTCTACCCTCCTGGCTCTCAGAGCTGTGGAAAGGGTTCCACCCCTACACCAGGGCAAAGAGTTGTACTCCAGGTACTTCCTTACCCCAAAAAAGACAGGAGAATGGCGGCCCATCCTGGATCTCAGATACCTAAACAAGCACCTTTTAAAACCAAAATTCAAAATGGTGACTCTGGGAATTATTTTACCCTCTCTAAGGCCAGGGGACTGGCTAGCGTCCCTGGACCTCAAGGATGCCTACTTCCATGTTCTTATCAGAAGCTCCCATAGAAAGTACCTCAGATTCGAACTGCCCTCAGACCATTACCAGTTCAGAGCAATGCCCCTCGGCCTCACCTCTGCCCCGAGGGTATTCAGAAAATGCCTGGCAGTAGCAGTTGCCCACTTAAGAAGGCAAAAGATTGCCATCTTTCCGTACCTGGACAACTGGCTCATAGCAGGCCAGTCTCCAGATCAAGTCAAACTACACCTTCAGGTAACTCAACAACTGCTCACATCTCTAGGTTTCCTTCTCAATCTTCCAAAGTCAGTTCTAGAGCCTGTCCAGCTCCTCACCTTCATAGGTGCAGAACTGAACACAAAAGAGGCCAGAGCCTTCCTTCCTCCGGAAAGAGCAAGGACCCTGGTCTCTCTGGCGTCCTCTTTCACCCTGCAGGTCTCTCGACCAGCAAGGCATTTTCTGCAGCTCCTGGGGCACATGGCTGCTTCTACAGCAGTAGTGCAGGGAGCAAGATTTCAGGTGAGGGACATCCAGTTCCATTTGAGAGCCTTTTGGTCTCAAAGGAGAGACCCTCTAACCAAATTGATCCCAGTGACTCGAACCCTGATCCAAGCCCTTCAGTGGTGGCAGGACCAGAGCAATCTGAGACAGGGGGTCCCCTTCACCCCTCAGTCTCACTCCTTAACCCTTACTACAGATGCATCCCTCTTGGGTGGGAGCTCACATACATGCACCTCACTACCCAGGATTGTGGTCCCCTCAGGAATCTCTGCTCCACATCAACCTGTTGGAACTCAGAGCAGTTTTTCTAGCACTTCAAGTTTTTTCCACATCTGTTCAGAACAAAGTTGTTCAGGTCGGAACAGACACCTCCACTACAATGTGGTACATCAACAAGCAAGGAGGCACTCGGTCTACGGCCTTGTGCACCGAAGCAATGACGTTGTGGTCTCTGGCTTATTCCCTGAACACCTCCCTTACGGCAGTTCGCCTCCCAGGCAAGGACAATGTCCTGGCAGATGCCCTCAGCAGGATTTCCCAGGGCCATCACGAATGGTCACTGGATCCCCTAGTACTGGAGGTAGTATTTGCCAGATGGGGCACCCAGCAGATAGATCTTTTTGCAGCCCCAGACAATCACCAACTTCCCCTTTTTTGCTGCAGGCCCCCAGTGTTGGGCTCAGTCCCTCTGGATGCCTTCCTTCTCAGTTGGGAATGGAAGTTTCTCTATGCTTTTCCCCCCTTCCCTCAAAACCAGATCTCAACCCTGCAAGATAATCCTGATTGCTCCAGATTGGGCCAGACAGCCCTGGTACCCACTCCTTATGTCCTTAGCAGTCCACCTTCCCCTGTGTCTTCCCAGGAATCACAACCTGTTAACCTGTGCTCAGGGGAGAGTTTGGTACCCGAATCTCAAATCTCTCAATCTCAAGGCCTGGCTCTTGAAGAGTTAGAGTTTGCTGGCCTACACCTCTCCCAAGGTGTATTGGATATCTTGAAGGCTTCTAGGAAGCCTTCCACCAGGGCTACTTATAATTCCAAATGGAAGAGGTTTTCCATATGGTGATCTGGCAAGCACATTTCCCCAGAATCTGCTGACTTACCCACAGTCCTGGATTATATGGTGCATTTAAATACTTTGGGGCTGAGACCAACTACCCTAAAAGTGGACCTGGCAGCCGTGTCTGCTTTCTTACCAGCAGATAAACCCTCTTCTCTTTCAGCTCATCCTGTATTCTCCAAGTTTTCAAGGGGTTGCTTCACACCAGCCCTCCATTCAGGGACCCTGCCCCTGCCTGGGATCTTAATATTTGCATTGCCCAGCTTATGCAACCCACTTTTGAGCCCTTGTCTTCAGCAGAGCTTAAGTACTTGACTTGGAAAACTGTGTTTTTGGTAGCCATCACTTCTGCCAGGCGCATAAGTGAATTACAAGCATTGTCAGTGGAGCCTGATTTTATCTCCTTTCATAGAGATAAGGTGGTCCTCAGGACTAACAGAAAGTTCTTGCCTAAGGTGATTTCAGACTTCCACCTTAATCAATCTATGTCTCTCCCTGTGTACTTCACTGACCATTCCTCCTCTGGCGAGAGGAGACTGCACAGTTTAGATGTCAAAAGAGCCCTTAGTTACTACATAGAACGTACCAAGGGTCACAGGTTTGACTCCCTCCAACTGTTCCTCACTTATGGTGAGGTTGGTAAAGGGAAACCTGCCACTAAAAGATCTATTGCCAGGTGGATTGTCTCTTGTATCCAATTTTGCTGTGAAAAACTGGGTAAGGTTCCTCCCTCAGGCCTGAGGGCTCACTCTAGCAGAGGTACAGCTGCGTCTCTGGCTGCTGCCAGGGACATCCCTATCCTAGAGATATGTCAAGCAGCTACCTGGAAAACAGCTCACACTTTTACCAAGCATTACTCCCTGGACATCCAGGCTAGGAGTGATGCTCGGTTTGGCACAGTTGTGCTTCAGAGCCTATTCCTTAAGTAGGTTCTGTGCCTCCTCCATGGAGGTACTGCTGTGTAGTCTGCATATGTCATAATATAGCAAGACTTCATGTTGTTTGAAGAAAAAATTATTCGCCTTAGTAATGTTGTTTCTTCTAATGGAGTCTTGCTATATTATGACCTCCCCCCCTGCCTGCCCCTCTCAGAACCTTTGCTTTTGGGATGTGGGTGGGCAGTGCAGTGTTGGCACTTAGTAGATACCCACCTTGTTTTTTCACCCCTCCTGTTTGGTGTTGTGTTTTTATTTTTTGGATCCCCTGACTTGAGTCTTTGTTTTAGGACCAAAAAAATGTGTTGTTATATTTAGTAGCCAGTTGGCTAGTATAGGTTTACAGCTTCCACACAGAACCTTAGTGAGTTTTGCTCGTAAAGATCTGACAGTTTGAGTTTGAAGAACAGACAGAGCTTTCAACCGAGCTCGTGCTCAAAGTTCCAAGCCTGGCATGGAAAGTTAACTCTTTCACCTCCGGAGCAGTTCGAAGGTTGGGACTCCCTGCATATATCATAATATAGCAAGACTCCATTAGAAGAAACAACATTACTAAGGTGAGTAATTTTTTTTTCTGTGCCATGGGTTTTTACCAAATGCATGACGGTAGTGGCAGCAGCCCCTCGCAAGGAAGGACTGCATGCATTCCCTTATCTGGATGACTGGCTGCTGAAGGCCAACTCTAGGGAAGTTATTCTACATACCTTGTCTCGGACAAGGAAGTTGTTTGAGGACTTGGGAGTCACAGTAAATGTACCAAAATGTGTACTGATTTCCCTCCCAAAGACTGCAGTACATAGGGGCAGTCTTGGACATATAGAAGGGTTGTGCTTCCTGCTACAGGACAGAGCAGAAAATCTGATTGCCCAAGCACAGTTGATATACAGGAGTCGCTATGTCTCTGCAAGAACAATTTTGTATCTCATGGCAGTGTCCACTGTGATGGTGCCACTTGCCCTCCTACATATGAGAATCACTCCGTGGACTCTCAAGGTCCAGTGTGATCAGCTGACGGACGAGCTGGACCAAATGGTTCTCATCGCATTCCCACTTCCCAGAGTATTGCTGTGGTGGATGGATTGTGAAAAACTTGTTAGCCCATTCCACAGCTTCTGCACAGATTCTCAACATGGATGCTTCGGGCTCTGGCTGGGGTGCTCATTCAGACCCCAGGAATCTCCTAGTAGTATTAGACGTATGTAGTCGGTTCAGAATCTCTGACTGCCCCCAGAGCTCTGATGTAATGTGGAATGTATGCAAATCATGTAACTTAGAATGATGCATTAAAACTGCTGCCTCTAGATGGACTGTTCCGTCTAACTGCCAGATTCATTTTCTCCATTCAGACAACTTGATGCCTTCAGAGCTGCTCACAGTAACTTCACTGCAAGATTGTTTATTTTGACCAAAAAAGTGGTATTTCACACCGTTTTTGTCATAACTCTACTTCTAGTGGCTTTTTATATTAGTTTAGTAGTTTAGGTATTTATTACTCGCTTTTAGCTGTTCCCAGGAACAGAGGTTTCCCTTTTAAACTACTGTTGCAGTTCCTACCGCTACTTATTTACTTTAAACTTTGCTGTTTTTTAAAGTATTTTAAGGGGATTTATTATTTACGATCCATTCCCATTTGTAGTCAGGAACTGATCGCATTTTGTATTTACTGAAGAAATATTTGTTTAAATAGCGGTCCCCTCTTCATTCAGGGAACCGATTGCGATTAGTGTTTTTTTTCCTTTTTTCTATTTTGGAGAAGTTTAGTCAGTCTTTTGACATTTGGTATGTCAGAAAGATCTAAGAAGAGGACGGGGCCCAGAGGTTTTAAAAAAATTGTATTGGGTGTTTTCTGGTATTTACTAAGGCTGATCACCATGCTTTGTTTAGAATGATTGGTTCCTAGTCTTATTTTCTCTTATTGTGAAGTGTGCAGCACTTTTTGCCCTCAAACTGTTGAGGAAAGAGCAAAACAATTACTAACATACTAAAATGCCAGCAGAATAGGCTTAACGGTCTTTCGCGTCTGCTCGTTTGGTCAGCCCCCACTCTGGGAGCTGGCCTTGCTGCCCCCTTGCCTTTTCTGGCTTCTCCCTTCCCAGTTCCGGATATTCTGGCTGCATTGGATTTTGCTTCCAGGACCCTTCCCCTCTACCTGTCCCACCCCCTCTTGAACCCCTCCACCGTCTCTGCCTCCACCAGTCCCTAGGCAGCATATTCCATGGCTACACCACCCTTTCAGTGAAGTAGCACCTCCTCCTTTCTTCCCTGAATCTTCCCCCCTCCAGCTTCCACCCATGTCCTCTAGTGGCCCCCTCCTCCTTCCTTCGAAGCATTCTGACTGCTCCTCCTCTGTTTACCCCCCTTCATGTACCTGAAGACCTCTATCTTGTCCCCCCGGTCCCTTCTCTCTTCCAATGTGTACATATTTAGCTCTTCGAGCCTCTCCTCATAGAGTCCTGTCCTTCAAGCCCCAAATCATTTTGGTTGCCTCCTCTGGACCCTCTCCAGGAGTTTAATGTCCCTCTAAGTGTGGCCTCCAAAACTGCACGCACTACTCGAGTGCGGCCTCACCAAGCAGTTATACAGAGGAGTATCGCCCCTCCTTGGAGGTGATCCCTAGCGATACATCCCAGCATCCTGTTGGCCTTGGCTGCTGCCCTCCTACAAGTCTCTGAGTTGTTCATCTTGTCATCCACCACCACCCCCAGGTCCCTATCAGCCATCGAGACTTGTAGCATTCCTCCCACCCCCTGGGTGTACACTTGGCCCGGGTTTCTGGCCCCCAGGTGCAGTACCTTGCATTTCCCTGCATTGAACTTCAGCTTTTACTTTCTAGACCTTCTTTCCAGAGCCTCCAGGTCCCCCTGTAGGGCCACCCTCCCCTCCTCCCCATCCACCACTGCCAGAGTTCTGCCCCCACCTCAGTGTCACCAAAGCAAACTGATAAGGGCTCTTCTTCCCACCAAAAATGAAAGGAGAGACTCTGTAAAGATCATTGAGACCCCAAAATTGCTGAAAAGGGGGTCTGAACATATTAAAACCAAAAGAACCACTGAGCAGGCTCCTTAGTCTTGCCTGCCGAAAAGAAACATAAAAGCACATCGCTATGCCTCCTGCTGAGAAAGCAAGGGAGCTCCCAGCAGACAAAGATAAAATGCCCTCTGTGGATGACGTTGCCAAAGGCCTGCAAGCCATTCAGGCATTACAGACTGCAGGCACCATACTGGGTTCACCGGTTCAAGTCCCACCACCGGTTCCCATAGAACAGGGACAAGAGGTATACGTTGAGGGAGGAGGAGAAGAATCCAGATCTACGGGAACTCATTAAGGCAGAGGTATCCCCAGATCAGGAGTTTGGTAACCCTCCTTGTGGGCATGATGGTTTTTCATCCCACTTTTCTTTCATCAAACAGATGGCTGACGCCTTGGGCCTCCCCTCACAGGAAGCTATAGAAGAGGAGGAGGAGGAGGTGGAATTCTTGGATATGATAGGATTGGTCCCCACAAAAAAGGTTATCTTCCTGTGCCATAACTCTTAAAGACCACTTTAAAGATTTTACAGACACCTTCCTATGTCCCTGGGGTAGACAAGGTGGAGAAAAAGTATCAACTGGATAGGGCTACTGCTGATTATTTGTATACCCATCCATATCATGAAGGTGTGACACTGTCTGCTGCCTGTGATTAAGCTGAGGTACCCCTAGCATCTCTTCCTGTAGATAAAGATTCCAGAAACATTATGGGGAAGTAGGGTTATTTAGCTTCCTCCCTTCTTCTCAGACAGACAGCTCATATGGCATATGCTGCACAATACCATAAAGCCCTGTGGAATTTCATGCTAGCTTTAACTGATAGAATCCCAGGAGATGTGGTACGTGATATGGTATATATCGTCAGAGCGGCTTTGGATGCCACAAAGTACCAGTTTAACTTGGCTGTAGATGCAGATGTGTCACTAAGAAGGTTTGTCTGGCTCAGAGCAACCAATCTTTCCCCTGACACACTGTTAAAGGCTATGGATTTTCCTTGTGAAAACAATTCCCTTTTTGGTGACAAGACTGAGGCGTTTGTGAAAAAGGTGGAAGAATACAAAACCACCTACAAGAGTAACTCCACTAGAGAGAGAACCTCCACTTATTTTAAACCCACAGGAAGTGGGGTAGAGGGGGTACTACCCCAGGTCTTATGCCCCATACTCTATACCTGTAGAGTATACACAGGTTTGAGGTTACTACAGAAGCAGGGGTAGGTCTTCTAGGTGAGCCAGTCTAGCTTCTAGACCACAGTCTGGACAGAGCTCCTGACTGCACAGAACAGGCTGCCACCCATCTTCCAGTAGGGAGCAGGCTGACTCGCTACTTCCAATACTGGGAAAACATCACCACGGACAGCTGGGTTCTGGAGGTGGTGAGTCAGGAGCTCTGTCTACACTTCAAACAGTTTCCAAAATTCAAGGGCTACAGGATTTTCTGGCCTCCAATGCCTGCAGAGACTGTTCTGCTAGAGTTGGTGGTAAAAAAGCTCCTGCAAGCCAGGGCAATAGAGTCAGTCCGTCTTACCCAAAGGGGAAATGGTATGTACTCAAGATGCTTTTTAACCAAAAAGAAAAATGGAGCTTGGTGGCCATCCTGGATCTCAGATACTTAAACAAACACTTGGCAAAGCCCAGGTTTAAAATAACACTGGCCATAGTTATAAAACAAGAAGTAAAGGGGTCTCTCACCACCTTGTATGCTGTGTATACATAGATACATGGACAGTGTCGGCAGATAAGGGCCTATGGCCCACCCAGTCTGCCCATTTGAGCTTGTAAGTTCAGTTTGTTTTCCTAGAAGTCTGTTGCCCCTTACCCCTGACCTCCAGAATTTCTTTGTCTATCCCATGCATTCTTAAATCCCGTGATTGTTTCAGCCCCCACCACTTCTTCTGGCAGGTGTTCCACTTGTCCACTACCGTTCTGTGAAGAAATTCTTCCTCACGTTTCCTCTGAATCGTCCTCCCTCCAACTTCATCCCATGCCCTCTAGTCCTGGAACATCTTTTGTATTAAAATAGTGTATTCCTGCACCCTGTTCCTTCCTGTAAGATACTTGTATGTCTCTATCATATCCCCTCTCTCCCTCCTCTCCTCCAGGGAGTACATGTTCAGTTCCTTCAACCTGTCTTCATAGGACTTGTGATGCAATCCATGCACCCTCTTTGTTGCCCTCCTCTGAACCTTCTCTACCCTGTCTATGTCCTTACGTAGGCAAGCCAGAACTGTACAGTGTACTCCAGGTGGGGCCTCACTAGTGTCTGGTATAGTGGAATTATGACCACCTTTTCCTGTTGGTGATGCCCCTGCCTATGCATCCCAGCATCCTATTTGCTTTACCTGCTGCCTTGTCACACTGTTTCCCTACCTTGAGGTCATCAGAGATGACAACCCCAAGATCCCTTTCCTGCTTGGTGCATGCTATATCCTCACCCCTCAACTGATATATAGTGCCAGGGTTTTTGTGCCCCATATGCATTATCTTGCACTTCTTTGCATTAAATTTCAACTGCCAAACCCCTGACCATTCTTCAAGTTTCTGCAGGTCCCTTCTCATTCTGTCTACACCCTCTGGTGTATCTACTCTGTTACAGAGCTTTGTGTCATCAGCGAACAGTGAAATTCTGCCTTCTAGGTCCTGCGTAATGTCACTGATGAAGATGTTGAATAGGACCGGTCCCAGCACTGATCCTTGTGGTACCCCACTGGTCACTTTTCCCTCTGTGGAGTGACAGCCATTTACCACCACCCTCTGTGTCCTGCCACCCAGCCAGTTACCTACCCACCACACTACTGTCCTGCCCACACCCATATTCCCCAGTTTGTGTAATAGTCTTCTGTGTGGCACAGTGTCAAAGGCCTTGCCGAAGTCCAGACAGGCCATGTCCATTGCCTTCCCCTGATCCACCTCCCTAGTTACCCAGTCAAAAAATTCAACGAGGTTGGTCTGACATGACCTCCCCCTGGTGAAACCATGCTGCCTTGGGTCCTGTAGTCCATTGACAACCAGATGCTCCACCAATCTCTCCTTCAGTAGTGCTTCCATGATCTTCCCCACTACTGAGGTGAGGCTGACTGGTCTGTAGTTCCCTGCTTCCTCTTTGTTCCCACTTTTGTATAAGAGGACTACATCTGCTGTCCTCCAGTCTTTGGGTACCTCCCTGTTTCCAGTGATCGACTAAACAGGATAGCCAGAGGTTCAGCCACCACCTCTTAGTTCTTTAAGGACCATGGGGTGCACACCCATCTGGCCCCATTGCTTTATCAACTCTTATTACTTCCAGTTCCTTCAGGACCCTTTCTCGTGTAAAGGGACTTGTGTCCATTTCTGCACCATTCTCACCCTTGCTCCCTTCAGACCCATTACCCTCCTGTTCCTCAGTAGGAGACTGAGCAGAAGTAACTGTTCAATATGTCGGCTTTACTGTTGTCATCCTCCACTCGGCCCCCATCCTCCCCCTTCAGTCTCACTATCCCTCCCTTTGCCTTTCTTTTTTCACTTATGTACCTGTAAAAGGTTTTGTTCCCTCTACCCACTGATTTTGGAATGTGTTCTGTCTGAGCTTTGGCTTCCCTTAATGACCTCCCTTTACTTCTCCTGGTACTTCTCCCTATCCCCTTCTGCCTGTGTCTTTTTGTATTGCCTGAATGTAATCTTTTTGGCTTTCACTTTCTTTGCTGCCTCTTTGGAAAACCATAATGGTCTCCTCTTCCTTTTCCTCTTGCTAACCTGCTTAATGCATAATTCTGCTGTTCTTGTAATCCCCATTTTAAATAGTGCCCACTGTTCCTCAACCCTTGATTCCTGCCCCATTCCCCTTAATGCCTCTTTCAAGTATCTCCCATTTTCCCAAAGTCTGCCCCCTAAAATCCAGGATCGTGTTTCTGTGTGGTTTGGTTCTGCTCTTTCTGTGATTTCAAACCACAATGACTGGTGGTCACTGTTCCCAGGTGCTCCCCACTGTTACCTCCATCACACTGTCCCTGTTTGTGAGCACAAGGTCCAGCATTGCCTTCTGCTGAGTTGTTCCATGACCAGTTGCTTGAAGAAGGCACCCTGAAGGGAGTCCAGGATAAATCTGCTCCTAGTTGATGCTGCTGTTGGGATGCTCCAGTCCACGTCTGGAATATTGAAGTCTCAACCAGTACTACCTCACCTTTGTCTGCCATCCTTTGGATGGCTAGCATCAGCTCCCTATCTGTTTCTTCCTCCTGGGCTGGTGGTCTATAGACCACACCTGTGTGGATGGCTGGCTCCATTTTCCTTTCCAGCTTAACCCACAGTATCTCTCGCCCATTTTGTTCCTCCTGGATCTCTGTGGCCCTTATGTCATTTTTCACACACAGTGCCACTCCTCCTCCCTTCCTGCCTGCCCCCTCTCTTCTGAATATGTTGTAGCCAGGTATGGCCATCTCCCAGTCGTGGTTATCATTACACCAGGTTTCAGTGATGGCCACAGTGTCCAGGTCTGACTGAACCATGACAGCTTCCAGATCTTCCATCTTGTTGCTAAGGCTCCTGGCATTTGCACACATGGCTTTCCATGATTTGACCTCCCTAGACTGTTTTGCTGTTCTACTCCAGCCCCTTCCTTGGTTGTCCTTTATCCCTGGTTCTCCTTGCTGTCTGCCCTTCTGCTGAATTTTGCCCCTTTTTTGCCTATCCACCTCTTGGGCGCTAATCTCCATCTTTTGCACACTGCTTTGTAGAGATAGCCACTCCTCTGGTTCACTGGTTCCACTGCTAGCAGTGGGGGGTGAGCAAGTAGGTACCCTCCTTGCTGGCCTGCCATCCCCATTTGCTAGTTTAAATGCTTGTCAATGTAGCATTTAAACTTATCATTGAGTGCTTGGATTCCCTTCCAGGATGGATGCAGGCTGTCAGGCTTGAACAAACCTCCATCCTTCCAGGTGGGTCCCCAGTCACCAATGAATCCAAACCCTTCCTCACAGCACCAGTACTTCAACCATGAGTTAAAGTTCCTGGTGCATGCACCCCTATGCTCTCCCTTGCCTCACGTAGGTAGTACTTCTGAGAAAGTGACAGAAGTAGCTACTTACTTGAGACCCCTCCCCAATTTCTTAAACTCTTCCTGAACTTCCTTTGGCTCCCCATTTGCCAGGTCATTAGTACCTAGGTGGATAATGACATCCAGCTCACCCTCCCGTCTTGCCTTCCCAGTGATCCCCAGGAACTTCTTTCCATCCCTCCATGCTGTGGCACCTGGTAGGCACCTCACCTCCCTGTCCTCTCCCTCCTGTGTTCCTTGCTGGATCCCTCTTATGATGGAGTCCCCCACCAGGATTCGCTTCCTCCTCCTCTGGGGTCCACTGCTTTCCCCGGTGAGGTCACCTCCTTGGCTAACCTCCACATCCTTTCCTTCCACTTCTCTGGGTACCTCTATTTAGTTGTCCCATTTGCCAGTGTGGCATATGAGTTCTTGAGTGGAATAGGATCTGGGAAGTGCCTCTGCCTGACCGCTCTAACCCGCCCTGAGCCCACTGTCATCCAAGTGCTCCTTGTTCTCGGCATTCTTTGAGGCAGTTGCATTGGAGTGGGTGGTCTCTGGAGAGGGGTGATGGTACTCCTGACCCAGTTTACTTCCGCTCTGAGTCTGGCTACCTCATCCCGCAGTCCAGAGAGATGCATGCAGATAGGGCACCACCTCAGTGTCCAGAAGGTCTGCCTGAATATGGCTGCCCCACAGCCACTGCATTGCACTACTTCCCACATTATACTGCAATTATACTGATATTCCAGTACTTGTCTGCTACTGAAGCTCTCCTAGTTCCTTTTTTATTACTTTACTGTCCTAAAAATCCTGCCACTGATCCTCAGATACTTTTCTTTAAAAAAAAAAAATAAAAAATAAACCAATAAATAAATAAGTCAAAACACTTCTCATGCTGAGGATGGGCTTCTTCCCCCTTATGCCCCTCCTACTCCATACCCCTTACTATACCCTGTGTTTAGCTCCTGTCAATCAGATTTAACAGGGCATATAATTAAGAGCTGGGGGAAGGGGGGGCAGCAATTAGACAGCACAGAACTACACCACCACTACGTTTTAAATTTTCAACCGCCCAAAAACAATTCTAAGTAAAGACAACAAAGAAAGTACAGTGTCGCTAAAAGCCCACAATCTAAGTTTAAAAGAAAAATAGCAATTACCAGTTACTGTAAGGCATTGAATTGAATATGTTTCCTTCCCCTTCTGGCTTCTTCTGAGAAACTTCTTAGGAGTTAGTATGTTCAGGAAAAGATGCCACAAAAAGTGGAATCAGGTCAGCACCATGGTAGAAAAAGTTTAACGGCTTTCTTTTGCATATGTAGAAAACAAATTGTAGGTGTACCCACATTCAGAAACACAAAGAAGTTGCTCTCTGGTGTTGGGGAAAAAATAGGATTACATCCATTGCATGCTTACTTGTTTCTTTGTTTGTTTGCACCAAAGCTAATAACGAACCGGGCACGTCTCCAGATCAAGAACCAGCAGCTGAAATAGCATGTCATGCACATCTGGAAGAATCTGGAATAGAATCTTTTGTGTTTCTGAATGTGGGTATGCCTACAGTTTATCTACATGTACAAAATAAAGCTGGTAAACTTTTTTACCACTGCTCACGTAGGTCTGGTTTATCAACCATGGTGCTGACCTGATTCCATGTTTTGTGGCATCTTTTCCTGAACTGGCCACAGTTATTCATTCTCTAAAGAAAGGAAACTGGCTGGCACCTCAGGTTCTGAAATATATTTTCTTTCCAATCAGACCTTGCTACAGAAAATACCGAAGGTGTTCTCTGCTCTCTGGTCATTACCAGTTTTCAGCATTCCCTTTCGGATTCACTTCGGCCCCACAGATATTCACAAAATGTCTGTCAGTGGTGGCAGTGTACCTCAGAAGGCAGGAAATCATTTTATTTCCTTACCTGGACAACTGGCTAGTCATAGGGAACTCGTATCACAAGGTAAAGGATTCCATCAGGGTGACTCAAAGTACCCTGGAGTCGCCGGCCTGGTGACGCGGAGGGTTGAGGCACTGGACGCCACACCAGTAACCCCTGTTCAGGAACGAGCACAGGTCATTGGGGGTCGGCAGGGGAGGAGAGGATTGAGCATCCGATGGACTGCTCTCCTCTCCTGGGAAGGGTGAGTGGTTGATTCCCCGGCAGTAGCAACTCCCAGTGGAGGCTGGGAGCGCAACAGCCTGAGGATCATGCAGGTGCTGGGAGGAGCCTCAGCAGATGTCCGCGGTAAGGGTGCGGGAGCACGCCTGGTCGCACTGTACGTTATTGCATGTCCGGGCTCCAGGGAGCACACTAACAAACACTGGAAAAACCCCGTTGGCTGGTGGAAAGATGTCGCCTGCCCCCACCTCCAACGTCTGGGCCCTGCCCACTGGGACCTTGTCTACCCATTCGCCTCCGCCCGTAGGAGCACCGGAAGAAAGCGCCCGAGGCAGAGCGGCCCACCGAGGGGTGAATTCGAGGGGGATGCTCCACGAAGGTGTGGGCGCGGGTGATGGTGGATCGGGTGCAGCTGGGAGGGTCTCTGATAGGAGGGATCAGGTAGGTTGACCGATGGGGCCCCAGCCAGCGGTGGCGGGGGAGATAGTTGGGGGTGGGGGGATACCTTGGAGTCTTTGAGTTTCTTTATCAGTCCTCAAAAGTCTCAGTTGGAGCCAGTTCAGTCACTGGAATTCATTCTTGCAGAACTGGATACTGTCCAGGGAAAAACTTTTCTCCCACAAGAGAGGGTGACAAATCTACTGACCTTAGCAAATTCCTTTGCATTGGGTCAGCCCAGATCTGCAGGACAGTTCCTAGCATTACTAGGACATTTGGCCTTGACTACTGCAGTAGTGTTGAGCTCCAGGTTTCAGATGAGCAATATTCAATATCACCTTAGATCTCACTGGTCCCAAAGAAGGGATCCCATTTAAAAGCTTGTGTCAGTTACAGGTACTCTCAATGGCCCTTCAATGGTGGAAAGAAGAGGATAACATCAGACAGGGCATCCCTTTTCAGCAACAGCACCACACAGTGGTCCTAACATATGCTTCCCTCTTAGGGTGTGGGGCACACACGGGCGACCTTAAAATCAGTGGAATGTGGTCACCTTAGGAGTCCAAGCTGCACATCAGCCTTTTATGTTGAGCAGTTCTCCTTGCCCTAAAGGCCTTTGCTCCTCAGTTGAGTGGTCAGTCAGTCCAGATAACACAACCACCATCTGGTATATGAACTAGCAAGGGGGTACAAAATCCTCAAGGATGTGCACAGAGGCCATGAAAATGTGGTGCCTAGCCGATTCCCTGGAGGTCATCTGTCCGCCATTCATCTTCTAGGGAAGGACAGTACACTGGCAGATTCACTCAGTAGAATCAATCGGGATCATCACGAATGGGCCTTTGAAAAGGCAAGTGTTGGACGCAGTTTTCAGATGTTGGGGCATCCCAGATATAGATCTGTTTGCCTCAAAAGAAAACCACCAGCTTTCTCTTTATTGCTGCTGGCCTCCCACCCCACCCTCATCCTTGGGCACAGTGCCCTTGGAGGCGTTAGCCCTGGATTGGATGGGAAAATTCCTCTATGCTTTTCCTCCATTTCCAGTGGTGTTAGGTCTTTATCAAGCTGAGGAGTCAGTCTGCAGCCATGATACTGGTTGCTCCAGACTGGGCCAGGCAGCCATGGTACCTTTCTGATGCTCGCCCTGTCCTCCAAGCAGCCCATTCGTCTTCCCCAGAGATGTAGTCTCCAAACAGCTGTTCAGGGTCAGATAGTTTTTTCCGAACCTTGAGAGCCTTCACTTGAAGGCCTGGTTCTTGAGGAGTTAGAATTTTCTGAATTGAACTTGTCAGAAGAGGTATTTAAAGTACTGAAAGTTTCTAGGAAAACTTCCACAAGAAAGACTTGTGCTTAAAAATGGAAAATATTTTCCATCTGGTGCAAGCCTAAGCAAATCAATTCCCTTAAGGCAAGCCTGTCTACATTGCTTGATTTTCTGGTGCACTTTCAGATTCTAGGCCTCAGGCCTGCAACCCTTGGGGTTCACTTAGCAGCAGTATCTGCTTACTTGTCTGCAGGTGCTTGAACAATAGCTTCACACCCTATTGTTAGGACGTTTTTCAAAGGATTGGCACATACGTTTCCTCCTGTTTGGAAACCAGTCCCTCCTTGGGACCTGAATTTGTGCATAGCCAAACTCCTGGAAACTCCCTTTGAGCCAGTGACTACAGCTGATCTGAAGTATGTCGCATGGAAAACTGTTTTCAAACAACATGAAGTCTTGCTATATTATGACATATGCAGTGAGTCCCAACCTTTGGACTCACTGCATATGTCATAATATAGCAAGACTCCATTAGAAGAAACAACATTACTAAGGTGAGTAATTTTTTCTTCCTGGTGGCAGTCACTTCAGCAAGAAGAGTGTGAGCTCCAAGCTCTGCACAGATCCTAATTACATTATCTTCCATAAGGACAAGGTGGTCCTTAGGATGAACAAGAAGTTCCTTCCAAAAGTGGTATCTGAGTTCCAATTGAACCAGTCCATCAACCTTCCTGTATTTTTCACAGCCAAGTCCAGTTCAAGGGAATTGAAACTTCATAGCTTGGATATAAAAAGATCTCTCGGCTGTTACATCACTCATGGGTTCCCACTCACAACTCTTCATTACTTATGGTGAAGTGGGAAAGGGCAGGCCTGCCCCAAAGAGATCAGTTGCATGTTGGATAGTATCTTGCATCCAATTCTGCTTCAGTAAGGCTGAGAAACAGCCACCAAAGGACCTCAGGGCACATTCAACTCATGGAACTGCTGCCTCTGTGGCAGCTGCAAGGGACATTCCCTTGTTGGAAATCTGTAAAGCGGTTACCTTGAGTACAGTCCACACCTTCACAAAGCACTATTTCCTGGATGTCCAATCCAGGAGTGATGCTAGATTTGGCACTGCAGTATTACAGAACCTTTTCCATAAAACAGGCTCTGTGCCCACCTCCCAAGGCACCGCTTGGTAGTTTTCATATGTCTAATACTAAGATTCCTGGGGTTTGAAGAACAAATTACTTACCATTGTAATATTTCTGTCAAGGGATCCCAGTAGGATTAGACCTCCCATCCCTACCTTCCCTTACATAACCTGAATTGGGTTCAGCAATACTTTTGTGGGGAGTCATTGGCTTAACTTACTGTTTTGATACACACAAGTATGACTAGGTTATCTAGCTCTCCTTTTCGTGTTTCTTCTTTTTCCTGTTTGGAACCCGTCCTCTTACAATGGGGAGGACATTACTGTTATGGTTGCTAAGTTAGTTATTTAATTCAGGTAGTCTGTTTTTCATGTGCAAAAATGAATCTGGCAGTTAGATGGAACACAATCCACCTAGAGGCAGCAGTCTGAATGTATCTTTCTAAGTTCTAGGGATGTGGATATGGTGTTCTATCCACACTTCAGGCAGTGTTCCTTTCCCCTTTAAGGCTTGCCGGCATGTCTTCAAGCTGCCTCCTCTCACCCACCTGGATGGTAACTCCCTTGGCACCGCCGCATGATGTCAGATCTTCCTTTCCGCTGGAAGAAGGTGGTTCCCTCCTTACCACTGTTGTGCTGAGAAGGTCCTTTGCATATTAAAACCTTGAATTTTCAAATAAGCTTTGTCTTCAGGCTTACTCTTTCTGGTCACTGGTATGGACAACATGAAGTTGGCGCTGGGATTCCAAAAATGTGCCTGTGGGCAGAAGATGCCTCGGACGGATCTGCACACCATGTGCAGCACTTTTCATCTGTGTAGGTTAGAGGATCACTATTCCTCCCTGCTTCTGGGTTGTCCGGACGATCGAGATCCACCCATCAAATCTAAGGAAGTCCATTGGGTAGTCTCCATGGCCTCGGAGTCCGCCAAACAGCTTGTGGCATTTGAGGAAGACGTGGCCCAGGCCACAGTTCAAGCTGCTTTGGCCTTTTTGCCGCTCTCTTTGGGTGCCTCCTTCACAGGGGCATTCAAAGACTTGTGCAAGACCTCCCACCCATGGACAGAGACCATCGAGCACAAACTCAAAATCCAGACCTAAAAAAGAGACCAAGAAATGATCTCGCCATCGATCGTGGGATCAGGAGCACTCTCTGGCTTCAGATTCCCACACTTCTCTGGGGGTTCTGACTTCGGTCTGTTCTATGGCCCAGGCCACCAGCCTCACAGTCTCCCCGTTGGGCCAGTTGATAGAGATGCAGCAAGCTGGTCGACCCGTTGTCACCAGAAGAGGCCAACACCTCCCTGTCTAGGACCCTGGTCCTACCGCTCACTTAATTAGGGACAAGACCAGTCAGCTGATGTGCCGCTTCTCACCCAAGAGCTTCGGGACCCGTAGGAGACCTGGCTTTCACCAGCCCCCTCTGCGACCTGCCATCAGTGGCCCTGACAGTCGAGGTCGCGGTCCCGCTCTCGGAGTCCCGAGTCTAATAGCCCATGTCGACGCTTGCGTGCTCAATTCTCATGCAAGTGGCGCCACTGCTGTTCCTCGTTGTCCTCCTCTGGCAAGGAGAGGCTCCAGCACAAGCTGTGTCAGTGCTACGAGGACTTGGTGTGGCAACAGCTCATTTTTACTGGGGTGAAGCCCATCCTGGCTCCAATCCTTGCCATTGCTTGGCTTTTGCCACAGAGGCTGCAGCCTTCTCCACCTCGGCAGGAGTCGACCCTTCAAGTCCCAGCTCGGCCTCCCCGACCTCTCTGCCAGTTCTGGTGGAGCTGCAACCGAACAGCCAAAGTCCGGTGCTCCAACTAAGGAGGCCCACCTGGCCTTGGGTCTTCCTCATTGGCTGTCTGCCACTGTTACTGCTGACCGTCCCCGGAGGTTCAGCTGGGATTCTTGCGTTGACCTCTCTTCCATGAATCTTTGGATTCAAATTCCTCCTTACACTCCCATCCGGTGGACATGGTGTCGGCCGAGGATCTGTCAACTGAGAGGAGTCCTACTTCCTTTATGGATCTTCTCCATCTCATCTCGGAATCTACCAGTCTCCTGTTGGAGCCCATTCAGGAGCGTGCTAGGTACCCGCTCACCAAGATCCTTGACCAGCGCAGCTCCCCTGGGGAGCCTTCCCAGTGGCAGATGCCATTCTTGGTCCTGCCTTATAGCTGTGGCAGCACCTAGCCTCTTGCCCTGCACCATCTGCCCAAGTATATGGGCCCTACCGGTTCCCCTTTGGGATTCATAGAACACCCCTTGATTGAGGGGCTCGTGGCTGACTCTGTGTTCAGGCGCTTTGGCAACGTGAGGGATGTTGACAAACCTCCTGATAAGAGTCCAAGAAATTGGACCATATGTCAGAAAAGGTGTATGCTGCCTCTGTCTTGGCCTTCGGCAAACAAGTTCGGCTCTTTTGATGACTCGCTTCTCGCATGTCCTCCTTGGCTCGCTTGATGAGGTGCTTCCTCATCTCCCAATGGACCTGCATACCACATCAAACAGATCCAGGATCAAGGCCAAGCAGTAGCCAAGTAACCGCTCCAGACTGCCGTAGACATTGGTGACTCTTGTGCTTGGTCCGTGGCAGCCGCAGTGGCCACACACCATAGAGCCTGGCTGCGGATCTCTACCTTTACGGCAGATACCCAGCACAAGCTAGCGGATGTTCTCTTCCTGGGTACCGACTTGTTTAGGCCCGGGGTCGGGGGCACCTCACCCGCATTGAGAAGTCCAGTGCCACCTTGAACTCTGGCATCCTCCCAGAGACACCCCAGGGGCTCTAAGCAGCAGCAGCAGAAGAAGCCCTTTCAGCCCCTCTCTGCCTCAGTGGCCAAACCAGCCCAGTCTCACGCTGGACAGCATGCTTAGGTGTGGCGATCTCGACCGAAGTCTGTGGCCATGGTCAGCCAGGGCCCAGGCAGTTCCTCAGCTGGGCTTTCCACCACCTCCAAGCCTTCCACTTCTTTCCATCTGGTCCGCTGTCACCATGGACAGATGGGTTCTCAAGGTGGTCGGTCAGGGTCTGCCTCTGGAGTTCGAGGTGTGCCCGCCTTGCCGAGTCTGTGGCCCACGGGAGGGCATCGTGTCCAGACATTCTGTCGACCCTTTGGGACAACATTACCCAGCTCCTCTGCAGGGAGGTCGTGGTTTCTGTCTCGGACCCGCCGGAACACCCAAGGTTTGTCTCCACACGTGCTTCCTGGTGCCAAAACTGATGGGCTGGCACTCAGTCTTAGATCTGCACGACCTGAACAAGTTTCTCGGATCATGCACTTTCAGGATGATCGCTTTGTCTCAGATCATGCCATCTCTCAAGCAGAACGTGTGGTTTTGCTCTCTGGATCTTCAGGATGCGTTTTTTCACAATCAGACAGTCCCACTGCTGGTTCCTCTGATTCTGGGTGGAGGGGATCATCTGCGAGTTCCAGGCCATGCCATTCGTCCGGTCCTCAGCCCCCAAGATTTTCACCAAATGCATAGCAGTGCTGGCAGCTTACCCGAGGCACCAAGGAGTCCAGGTATACCCCTACCTGGGCAACTGGCTTCTTGCGGGTCCCTCCAGGCAGGAGGTGGAGTGGTCCAGGGATTTGGCCCTCCAGACCTGTCTCTCTCTTGGCCTCCTGGTCAGCAAGGCCAAATGGGAACTCGTGTGTTCACAAGTAAAAAACTTGATTGGGGCAGAGCTTGACTACTGCAGAGCCAGAGCTCGACTCCCGGCGGACAGGGCTGAGCATGATCCATTGGGCCTGCTGGAGAATGCGTGCTCTGCAATGGGAGCTGGCCCACCAGTGGTCTCAGTGCAAGGGCCACTTTGACCAGACTGTCACTGTGACCCAGCTGATGTGGGAAGACCTCCAGTGGTGGTTAGTACTGGGACGTCTGCAGGAAGGGATTCCATTGGTCCACCCAGAGCCAACGGCAACAGATGCGCCTCTCATGGGCCGGGCGTGCCCACCTGGGAAACGCAGAGTCCACGGCCTCTGGACCCACCAGGGGTCCTGGTTCCATATCAACCTGCTGGAGCTCCAGGCAGTTCAGCTGGCAATGGCTGCTTGAAACAACATGAAGTCTTGCTATATTATGGCATATGCAATGAGTCCCAACCTTCGAACTGCTCCGGAGGTGAAAGAGTTAACTTTCCATGCCAGGCATGGAACTTTGAGCACGAGCTCGGTTGAAAACTCTGTCTGTTGTTCTTCAAACTCAAACTGTCAGATTCTTTACTCCGCCTCACTGAACAGTCGCTCCGGAGATTTCTCCTTCTGCTCGGTTCATTTGCCAGTTAAAGTATTAATTTTTCGGTGGTTTAGCGAATTTAAACCATAACGCGTTCGGTTCAAGCTCTGTCTGTGGTATTGTAAGTACTAGATAAGTTTACATTTACTTTCTGTGTTGGAACTTGTAAGCGGTATTATCGGTTCGGTTTGAACCGATCAGGTTATTGTAAATACATTAATCTGTCTTTTAGAGTCGGTTCCGGTTCTTATCGGTTCTAAAAAAGCGGATTGCATTACGTTTTCTCAACGACGTGACACGGATAGGGAACCAATAAGAGAGTCTTGCTTGCGGATTGCCATAAACGGGCAAGTTTTGGTTAGGCTGGCACTATGTCTGAGAAACCAAAAGAAAAACCGTGCCCACTGGGTTTCAACACTGCAGTGTTTGTGGGGAAGCCTTTGCCAAGGCTGAACCCCACACCACCTGTGTTTATTGTCTGGGGTTTGGCCACCTCAATGCAGACTGCCAGATTTGCAAAATTTTCCTGCAGCTACCCTGGATAAGAGAGTTGGTAGGCTTAGGGAAAGGGAGGCCAAGAAGTCCGCTGACCCGGATGGCCAGCCCGGTTCGGTTGTAACCGAACCGGAGGGAGTGCCCTCTGACCAGGGCGAGACTTCCTCGGGCAAAAGGAGAGCAGACTCGGAGGAGTCGGTTCTGGCAAAAAGGACTAGAAAATCCGCAGGTTTGGAGCCAAAAATTTCCCTCTCCAACCGCTGAAGAAATAGTCAAAGCGATTAAAATTGTCCAGTCGCTTTCCCCAGTTCGGTCGGTTCCACCGGTTCAAGAATATGATTTAGAGGAATTTTATGAACCGGAGGAGGGGGAAGAGGAGTATGAGGAGAGTGAATGTGGATTTGAAAGTCTGGATGTGCCCATTGAACGGACATCCCCCAGACAGACCTTCAGAGTGTCTCCCCTAGGCTTTCTGAGTCCCCTCTCATTTTATGTTTTATAAAAAGTGGCTGAAACCCTCCAGCTCCCTATGGAGGAAGCTGTGGATGATCAAGAGGAGCCTGACTATGTAGAAATGATGGATATCCCAGAGTCTAGGAGACTGTCTATTCCCTTGCATGAATCCTCTGGGAAACAGATATTTAAAATTCTAAAAACTCCTCACACTATACCTCCTGTGGATAAGAGAATAGACAAGAGGTACACATTGTCAGGCTCTGATACGGAGTTCCTTACACAACAATGCAGCCATGTTGGGGTAGTGCAGGCTGCAGCCTGTGACAAGGCAAATATTCCCTTGGCTTCACATCCCCTCTGACAAGGACTCCAGGAGGATTGATGCCATGGCAAAGAAACAGTACATGACAGCATCCTTGGGACTCAAGACAGGCAAATTATATGGCTTATGTTGCTAGATATCAGAAATCCAGATGGGATACTGTTGTGGCTCTAGCAAAACAGGTCCTGGCCAGCTTGCCAAGGAGCTGGAGCAGGTGGCTGCTGATGGTATTGAGGCATCAAGGTGCAATTCCATGCTGCAGTGGACTCTAATGATGTGTCATCAAGAGTCATGGCTACATTGTGGCACAGCAGAATGGCTTGGCTCAGATGTACTAGCCTGTCACAGGATACCCAGACTAAGGCCATGGATTTTCCTGTTGTGGGTAATTCTCTGTTTGGGGAGCAGACAGAGAATTACATGAAGAAAAATGGATGAGTATAGGACCACTTATAGGAGTGCACAGGCCAAGGAAAGGCAGGTCACTCCTCAAAGGCAGCCTTCCAGGGGCAGGGGCAGGCCTTTTCATAGGCCTTTTACCAAGCCAGGCCTCCTCTTGCAGCCACCCAGAGGGGTTCTTTAGAGGAGAGGCAGGCAGGGTCAAGCAGACCTGCTTCTACCCCTCAGCCTAAAGCCCCTGCCAAGCAGGCACCCTGATGGGGTGGCCAGGGCCGATTCTCCACTACCTGTAGGGGCAGGCTGGCTTACTTGTCCAGGACTGGATGTCTTTAACATCAGACAAGTGGGTCCTGGAAGTAGTAAGCCAGGGACTGGTCTCAGCTTCAAAAATTTCCAAAGATGAGAACCAGGTCCTTTCCACCTGCAAATCCATCAGAGGCACTTGCCCTAGAGACAGAAGTTTCTACCCTCCTGGCTCTCAGAGCTGTGGAAAGGTTCACCCCTACACCAGGGCAAAGGTTGTACCCAGGTACTTCCTTACCCCAAAAAAGACAGGAGAATGGCGGCCCATTCTGGATCTCAGATACCTAAACAAGCACCTTTTAAAACCAAAATTCAAAATGGTGACTCTGGGAATTATTTTACCCTCTCTAAGGCCAGGGGACTGGCTAGCGTCCCTGGATCTCAAGGATGCCTACTTCCATGGTCTTATCAGAAGCTCCCATCGAAAGTACCTCGGATTCGAACTGCCCTCAGGCCATTACCAATTCAGAGCAATGCCCTTCGGCCTCACCTCTGCCCCGAGGGTATTCACAAAATGCCTGGCAGTAGCAGTTGGCCCACTTAAGAAGCAAAGGATTGCCATCTTTCCTTACCTGGACGACTGGCTCATAGTAGGCCAGTCTCCAGACCAAGTCAAATTACATCTTCAGGTAACTCAGCAACTGCTCACATCTCTAGGTTTCCTTCTCAATCTTCCAAAGTCAGTTCTAGAGCCTGTCCAGCTTCTCACTTCATAGGTGCAGAACTGAACACAAAAGAGGCCAGAGCCTTCCTTCTTCTGGAAAGAGCAAGGACCCTGGTCTCTCTGGCCTCCTCTTTCACCCTGCAGGGGTCTCGACCAGCAAGGCATTTTCTGCAGCTCCTGGGGCACATGGCTGCTTCTACAGCAGTGGTGCAGGGAGCAAGATTTCAGATGAGGGACATCCAGTTCCATTTGAGAGCCTTTTGGTCTCAAAGGAGAGATCCTCTATCCAGATTGATCCCAGTGACTCGAACCCTGATCCAAGCCCTTCAGTGGTGGCAGGACCAGAGCAGTCTGAGACAGAGGGTCCCCTTCGTCCCTCAGTCTCACTCCTTAATCCTTACTACAGATGCATCCCTCTTGGGTTGGGGAGCTCACATGGGTGACCTCACTACCCAGGGATTGTGGTCCCCTCAGGAATCTCTGCTCCACATCAATCTGTTGGAACTCAGAGCAGTTTTTCTAGCACTTCAGGTTTTTTCCAAATCTGTTCAGAACAAAGTTTTTCAGGTCAGAACAGACAATACCACCACAATGTGGTACATCCAACAAGCAAGGAGGCACACTGGGTCTACGGCCTTGTGCACGAGCAATGAAGTTGTGGTCTCTGGCTTACTCTCTGAACACCTTCCTTATTGCAGTTCACCTCCCAGGCAAGGACAATGTCCTGGCAGATGCTCTCAGCAGGATTTCCCAGGGCCATCCAGAATGGTCACTGGATCCCCCTAGTACTGGAGGTAGTATTTGCCAGATGGGGCATCCCACAGATAGATCTTTTCGCAGCCCCAGACAATCAGCAACTTCCCCTTTTTTGCTGCAGGCCCCCAGTGTTGGGCTCAGTCCCTCTGGATGCCTTCCTTCTCAGTTGGGAAGGGAAGTTTCTCTATGCTTTTCCCCCTTCCCTCTTCTGTTCAAGGTGCTAGTCAAAATCAGATCTCAACCCTGCAAGATGACCCTGATTGCTCCAGATTGGGCCAGACAGCCCTGGTACCCACTCCTTATGTCCTTAGCAGTCCACCTTCCCCTGTCTCTTCCCATGAATCACAACCTGTTAACCTGTGCTCAGGGGAGAGTTTGGTACCCGAACCTCAAATCTCTCAATCTCAAGGCCTGGCTGTTGAAGAGTTAGTTTGCTGACCTACACCCCTCCCAAGGTGTATTGGATATCTTGAAGGCTTCTAGGAAGGCTTCCACCAGGGCTACTTATAATTCCAAATGGAAGAGATTTTCCATATGGTGCTCTGACAAGCGTATTTCCCCAGAATCTGCTGACTTACCCACAGTCCTGGATTATATGGTGCATTTGAATACCCTGGGGCTGAGACCAGCTACCCTAAAAGTGCACCTGGCAGCCGTGTCTGCTTTCTTATCAGCAGGTAAACCCTCTTCTCTTTCAGCTCATCCTGTATTCTCCAAGTTTTTCAAGGGGTTACTTCACACCAACCCCCCATTCAGGGACCCTGCCCCTGCCTGGGATCTTAATATTTGCATTGCCCAGCTTATGCAACCCCCTTTTGAGCCCTTGTCTTCAGCAGAGCTTAAGCACTTGACTTGGGAAACTGTGTTTTTGGTAGCCATCACTTCTGCCAGGTGCATAAGTGAATTGCAAGTATTGTCAGTGGAGCCTGAATTTATCTCCTTTCATAGAGATAAGGTGGTCCTCAGGACTAACAGAAAGTTCTTGCCTAAGGTGGTTTCAGACTTCCACCTCAATCAATCTGTCTCTCCCTGTGTACTTCACTGACCATTCCTCCTCTGGCGAGAGGAGACTGCACAGTTTAGATGTCAAAAGAGCCCTTAGTTACTACATAGAACGTACCAAGGGTCACAGGTTTGACTCCCTCCAACTGTTCCTCACTTATGGTGAGGTTGGTAAAGGGAAACCTGCCACTAAAAGATCCATTGCCAGGTGGATTGTCTCTTGTATCCAATTTTGCTATGAAAAACTGGGTAAGGTTCCTCCCTCAGGCCTGAAGGCTCACTCTACCAGAGGTACAGCTGCGTCTCTGGCTGCTGCCAGGGACATCCCTATCCTAGAGATATGTCAAGCAGCTACCTGGAAAACAGTTCACACTTTTACCAAGCATTACTCCCTGGACATCCAGGCTAGGAGTGATGCTCGGTTTGGCACAGCTGTGCTTCAGAGCCTATTTCCTAAGTAGGTTCTGTCCCTCCTCCATGGAGGTACTGCTGTGTAGTCTACATATGTCATAATAGCAAGATTTCATGTTGTTTGAAGAAAAAATTACTCGCTTTAGTAATATTGTTTCTTCTAATGGAGTCTTGCTATATTATAAACCTCCCATGCCCCTCTCAGAACCTCTGCTTTTGGGATGTGGGTGGGCAGTGCAGTGTTGGCACTTAGTAGATGCCCACCTTTGTTTTTCACCCTCCTTTTTGGGGTGATTGGGTGTTGTGTTTTCATTTTTTGGATACCCTGACTTGAGTCTTTGTTTTGGGACCAAAAAATGTGTTCATATATTTAGTAGCCAGTTGGCTAGTGTAGGTTTACAGCTTCCACACAGAACCTCAGTGAGTTTTGCTCGTAAAGATCTGACAGTTTGAGTTTGAAGAACAACAGACAGAGTTTTCAGCTGAGCTCATGCTCAAAGTTCCATGCCTGGCATGGAAAGTTAACTCTTTCACCTCTGGAGCAGTTTGAAGGTTTGGACTCACTGCATATGTCATAATATAGCAAGACTCCATTAGAAGAAACAACATTACTAAGGTGAGTAATTTTTTCTTTTGCTCCGCATATTCGGGATCAGGTCATTCAGGCCCAGACTGACAACACCATGACCATGTACTACCTCAACGGGGCGGGACGCACTCCTTCCTCTGTGCAGGGAAACTCTCCGTATTTGGACCCTTGTGCGCAGTCTGGAGGCCGATCTGCTGGCCATCCATCTGGCCGGTGCCTCCTGTCGGCTGGCAGATGCTCTCAGCTGTCTGGGTGAGGCATCTTGTGAGTGATCTTTCCACCCAGAGGTAGTACACAGCCTGTTCTCTCAGTGGGGCACCCCTCTGATGGACCGGTTTGCCTCCAGGGAGAACGCTATGCTGAGTCTGTACTGTGCCTGCTCCCCTCAGCAGGGAATGCTGCAGGGGGATGCCTTCTCAATGCCCTGGACCCCGGGTTCTATGCCTTCCCTCAGTTTCCCTTGATCCACAAGCTGTTGCTCAAGGCGAGGGAGGGACAAGGCATTTGTGATCCTGGTGGCTGCAGACTGGCCATGCCAGTTCTGGTACCCTGATCTCCTCTGCCTCAGTAGCAGGCCCCCCAGGCGTCTTCCTCTCCAACCAGACATGCTCTTGTTTAATCAGGAGAAGGTACTTCATCCAGACCTTCAATCCTGCACCTGACAGCCTGGTTCTTGAGCGGGTAGAGTTCTAGCCTTTGGGTCTCTCTGAAGATGTCCTTGCTGAAGTCTAGGCATCTCGCAATTAGTCGACCCAAAAATGCTACACCTTCAAATGGGAGTGGTTCTCCATTTAGTGCCAGGGCAAGGGACTGGACCCCTTATCTTGTCCAGTGGCTAGCATTCTCTACTACCGCTGGTCCCTCTGCCAGTCAGGCCTTCAGTCAACGACCCTTAGGGTGCACCTGGCAGCTATCTCTACCTACCGAGCGCAGGCCGGTATGCAATCGGAGGCGCAGGAGAAGGTGGTTTAGTGCTTCTTCAAAGGCCTCAACCACATTTCCCCTCTGGTCCGTGAACCACCACCACCTTGGGATTTGTTGCTGGTTTTGGCACAGCTCAAGGGCAATTTATTTATTTATTTTTTTTATTTTAACTTTTGTTTACCAGGTGAGCATTATGAGCCAATTCGAACCAGTGCACAGGTGTGACTTCTCTTGCGTGTCATGGAAGACCTCCTCCTTGGTGGCTGTCACGTCAGCCAGAAGGATTGATGAGCTCCAGGCGCTCTTGGTGGAATCTTCATACCTGGTCTTCCACAGAGACAAGGTTGTCATTTGTCCCAACCCGAAGTTCTTCCCGAAGGTTGTCAGATTTTCACCTTAACCAGGTGATTAATCTCTCAGTGTACTTCACCAACCACACCTCGGAGGCTGAGCACAGGCTCCATTCCTTGGACCTGCGGTGAGCGCTGTCCTATTACAAGGAGTGCAGAACGGGAGTTTGGGGATAGGTTCACCAGCTGTTTTTCACCTATGCTGAAGCCACACCAGGCAGACTGGCAGCTAAGTGGACAGTTGGCAGGTGGATTGTATCCTGCATTGACCTCTGCTATAGGTTGGGTAGGGAGTCTCCCATAGGGCTTAGGGCTCATTCCACCTGTCATACTGCTGCCTTGGTGGCTGCCTCCAGGGACATCCCTATCCAGGAAATCTGCAGGGCTGCTAACTGGAAGTAAACACATACCTTCATTTCCCACTACACATCAACCTTGAGTCACTCTGGGATACTGGTTTTGGGGCCTCAGTTCTCCCTAAGTAGGGGTGTGCGCCTTGTCTCCCTCCTCCCGGAGAACTGCCAGGAGTCTGCCAGAAGTGTGGATAGAACACCATATCCACGTCCCTAGAAAAATGGATTACTTACCTGTAACGGTAGTTCTAGGAGTGGTATATGGTGTTCATCCACACTTGACCTCCCCTGGCAGGTGACACACCAGTCTTGTTTCTAGCAGGCCAGATCTGATGTCATGGGGAGGTTCTGAGGGAGTTACCACCCATGTGGGTGGTAGGAGCCAGCTTGATGATGGTCCAGCAAGCCTTAAAGGGGAAAGGAACACTGCCCACAGTGTGGATAAACACCATATACCACTCCTGGAACTACTGCAACAGGTGAGTAACCCGTTTTTCCATGATTTGCATACATTCCACATTACAACAGAGCTCCGGGGCCAGTCGGAGATTCTGAGCTGCCCACATATGTCTAATCTTACTGAGAGATCCCTTGGAAGAAACAGTGTTACTATGGTAAGTAATTTTTCCTTTTGGCCCTTACCAGATGCAGGAGTTGTTGACCAAGGTGGAGAAGGCCAGGTTACACGTAAATGTCCTGGAGATGAGAGCTGTCCTGTGCAGCCTCCAGGCATTTCAGGAGCATCTCTGCCCCGGTCCTCTGATACAGACAGACTATGCCACTGTGATGCATTACATCAACAAAAAGGGGCACTCATTTCTGTCCCCTGTGCAGGCAAGCAGTGAGAACATGGTACTGGGCTCTGTCCCACGGCCTACAGCTGTCAGTTGTTCATCTCCCAGGTCTCCAGAACATCTTAGCAGACTGGCTAAGTAGGTCACAGTCCAAGATTCATGAATGGAAACTGCTGACCTCTGTGATAGGCAGCCTGTATGCAAAATGGGGTCATCCAGAGTTGGACGTTTTTTTGTCCCCACACAGCGCAGAACTGCCGTGTTTCTGCTCGCTTGTTCCAGGGCCTGCAGTTTCTTGGCAAAATGTGTTGTCCCTCTCTTGGAATGAGAAATTCCTGCATGCATTTTACCCAGTTCCACTAGTACAGAGGGTGTTGCTCAGACTGCAGATGGAGTGCCATTGCCATACTCATTGCTCCATTGTGGCCTCACTAGCTATGGTTTCCCCTTCTACACTAGATGGCAGTGGAGCCTCCTATCCTCCCTACCTCTGTCAGGGCCGGTTGTAAAGGATCCCTTCTCCATCCAGACCTGAAATCCCCTACATCTGCATGCATGGCTCCTGCAGACATAGCCATTGCACGTTTTGGGGGTATCCTGTAAGGTTGCTGATTGACTGCAGCTAGAAAGCTTTCTGTCAGACATAACATGGGGTTTAGTTCCGGACTTGCACATCTTCTTTCCTTCCTAGCCCCCTTCACAAGTGCCTTCAGCATCATAGGGGGCTCGCTCTTGCCTCCCCCTCGCCTCTCATGTAGTAACTTCTCTCACCCATCCAGCCTCCCTCCTCCCCTACCTCCCTTGCGCTACCCCTTCCAAAATTCATTGAGCTCTTGGCTTTTCTGAACTTGACCTGCACCTACTCGCCACCTTGTTGCTGCTACCCTTCCTTCTGCCTGATATCTATGCCTAACACCTCCCCTAGTCCTACTCCTCACATGCCATCCTTCTATCTAAATCCTTAATGATAGGTTAGGCACCTTATATAGTCACCTCCCCCTAACAATTCTCAAGTCAGCCTACCCGCCATACTCTCCTGCCCCCTACCTTCCTTGTATCTAAACTATAACTGCAACCGCATAAAGTTACCCGTGCTGTCTACGCTACGACTATGCCTACCTAATGCTACCAGTGCTTTCTGCTTAGTGTCCATTGCCACCCCCCCCACCCCCAAGGACTGTCTTCCTCTCTCCCCCTATATCTTGGCCTCACTATGTATATACCACTCCCTGCTTTTCATAAACCTCTGCATCTCATACTGATTATTACTGCATTTGCATCAGCACAACACTTCATGTATCTGATTTGCACTTTTATGTTGATTGGTATTGTTTTCCATTGTAATTGCACAACACTTTATGTATTTGTTCTGCACTGTATCTATTTTTATCGTTTTTGAGTGGCTCGATCCTCCTATTTATGTACCCCTTCCCCCCAGGACGCTTCTGGAAACGAGCTGTTTACAGCTCATGTTGCCTTTCCTGGTGAATCCTTTTCAAAATAAATACTTATTCCTTGAAATGGAAGCGGTTCAGTTTGTGGGCTGCTTTCAGAAGTCTGGACCCATTTACGTGTCCTGTAAATGCTCTGTTGGAATACTTGCTGTCCTACGTCAGACTTTAGTCTGCAGTATTCTTCAATTAAGGTGCATTTGTCTGCTATATCTGCTTTCCATGCACCTATTGAGGGTTGTATGGTGGCCCAATAACATACAAACATACGAAGAAGCCAGCAGAAGAAGGCCTTCAAACACCATGAAGTCTTGCTATATTATGACTAATGCAGTTAGCCACTGCACTTGAACTGCCCCGGAGAGGAAAGAGTTAACTCCAGGGAGTCTGGAGTTCTACAGCGAGAGAGCGCTTATGCCAAAGCTCTATCTGGGCAGTTTCAAATGAAACTGTCAGATTCTTTACTCCGCTTCACTGAACAGTCGCTCCGGAGATCAGCTCCTTCTGCTCGGTTCATTTCTCGGTTCAAGCGAGTATTTTCGGTTCATTTGAACCGGAAAAAAGTATTTATTTTACCGCATTTGGTTAAAAGCTCCATCTAGTAAACCGTAAGTACAAAATTAAAGTCTGTGTGGAAATTCAATTATCAGTTCGGTTTGAACTGATCGGTTTACTAAATTAACGTTTTAAAGTGTTGGTTGGGCTTTTAGAGTGCGGTTCGGTTCTTATTAGTTCTAAAAAACCTTGCTTTAAAATTAGGTTTTCAAATACCCGTGACACGGTTAGGAACCGATAAAGGGTGTCTTGCCTGGCACTGCCATCAAAGGGCAAGTTTTTGGTTAGGCTGGCATTATGTCTGAGAAACCCAAAAGAAAACTGGGCCCACTGGGTTTCAACACTGTGATGTCTGTGGGAAGCCTTTGCCAAGGCTGACCCACACACCACTGTGCTTATTATCTGGGGCTGACCACCTCCTGTCAGACTGCCAGGTGTGTAAAATTTCCTGCAGCCACCCTGGAAAGAGATTGGGCGGCTCAGGGGCGAGAGACCAAAAGTCCGCTGACCGGATGGCCAGCCGGTCCAGCACCCACTGGACCAGAGGGTGCCCTCTGACCAGGCGAGACTTCCTCTGGCAAAGGAAGGCTGGTTCAGAGGAACCAGTCCCAGTGAAAAGACAAAGAAATCAGTAGGTTTGGAGTCCAAAATTGTCTCTCAACTGCTGCAGAAATAGCTAAAGCCATACAGATTGTCCAGTCACTGTCTCAGGGTCCTGTCGAACCACCAACAGTTGGTAAAGGGTTGGTTCGTTCAGTTCCAGTGGTTCAGGAGTATGATGTTGAGGAATTTTATGAACCACAGGAGGGAGGAGGAATTTGATCAATATATATGTGGCTGGGAGGGTCTGGGCGTGCCCATTGAACGGACATTTCTCCAGACAGACCTTTAGAATCTCCTCCTATTCTGTCTGAGTCCCCTTCTCATTTTATGTTTTACAAAAAGGTTGCAGAAACCCTCCAGCTTCCTTTAGAGGAGGCTGTGGATGAGCAAGAGGAGCCTGATTACGTAGAAATGATGGATATACCAGAGTCTAGGAGGTTGTCTATTCCTTTGCATAAGTCATATAGGAAGCAAACAACAAAGATTTTAAAAAATCCTCATTTTGTCCCTCCTGTAGATAAAAAAATGGACAGAAGGTATACTTTGTCAGGCTCTGATACAGACTTCCTCGCTGAGCAGTGTAGTTAGTCATGTAGGTGTGGTTCAAGCTGCAGCCTGTGACAAGGCTAATATTCCCCTGGCCTCACATCCTCCTGATAAGGATTCCAGGAGGATTGATGCCATGGCGAAAAAACAGTATATGGCAGCTTCTTTGGGACTCAGGCAGGCAAATTATATGGCTTATGTAGCTAGATATTAGAAATCTAGATGGGACACAGTATTGCAGTTAGCCAGCAGGCACATGGCCAGCTGGCTAGTGAGTTGGAACAGGTGGCTGCTGATGGCATTGAAGCCTCTAAGTTCAATTTCATACTGCTGTTGATGTTAATGATGTTTCCTCTAGGGTCATGGCCACTTCTGTAGCTTTCCGTAGGTTGGCATGGCTCAGATGCACTAATCTGTCCCAAGATACTCAGTCAAAGGCTATGGATTTTCCTGTAGTGGGTAATTCTCTGTTTGGAAACAAACAGAAAACTATATGAAAAAGATGGATGAATACAGAACTACCTACAAAAGTGCCTAGGCTAAGGAGGCATGCCACTCCACAGAGGCACGCTCAGAAGGTAGGGGCAGGCCTTTCCACAGGCATTTTACAATTTCAGGCCTCCTCTGCGTTTGCACAGAGGGGTTTCTTCAGAGGCAGAGGTAGGCAGGGCACAAGTAAACCGTCCCCTCCCCTCAGCCTAAGGCTACTACAAGCAGGCACCCTGATGGGGTGCCCAGGGCCATTCTCCTGTACCAGTGGGGGCAGGTTGGTTTATTTCAGCCAGAACTGGGTGTCCCTAACCTGGACAGATGGGTTCTGGAGGTAATAAGCCAGGGTCTGGTTCTCAGCTTCAAACAGTTTCCAAAGATGAGAGCCAGACATTTCACCTGCAAATCCTACAGAAGCCCTTGCTTTGGAAGCAGAGGTTTCTTCTCTTCTGGACTGCAAAGCAGTAGAAGGGTCCTCCTTGCCATCAGGGTAAGGGGCTGTACTCAAGATACTTTCTTACCCCAAAAAAGACAGGAGAATGGCGGCCCATCCTAGATTTAAGGTACCTGAACAAGCATCTTTTGAAACCAAAGTTCAAAATGTTAACTCTGGCAATGATTTTGCCTTACCTGAGGCCAGGGGACTGGCTGGCTTCCCTGGACCTCAAGGATGCCTATTTTCATGTTCTGATCAGGCCTTCTCACGAAAGTACCTCAGGTTGGAACTGCCTCAGGCCACTACCAGTTCAGGGCAATGCCCTTGACCTTACCTCTGCGCCAAGGGTATTCACAGAATGTCTAGCTGTGGTAGTGGCTCATTTAAGAAGGCAAGGGATTGCTGTGTTTCCCTACCTGGACGACTGGCTCATAGTGGGTCAGTCCCCAGATAGGTAAAATCCCACTTGCAAGTCACCCAGCAGCTTCTCACTTCCCTGGGATTCCTGCTGAATTTACCAAAGTCAGTTCTGGAACCAGTTCAGGTACTAACTTTCATAGGTGCAGAATTGAACACAAAGTTAGCCAGGGCATTTCTTCCCTCAGAAAGGGTAGACATGCTCATTGCCCTGGCATCCTCCTTTACCCTCAGGGTTTCTCGACCAGCAAGGCATTTTCTGCAACCCTAGGGCACATGGCTGCTTCCACAGCGGTAGTGCAAGGAGCAAGATTCCAGATGAGGGACATTCAGTTCCATTTGAGGGCCTGTTGGTCTCAAAGGAGGGACCCCTTTCAAATTGGTTCCAGTGACCCAAACTCTGATCCTGGCTCTACACTGGTGGCAGGATCAAAACAATCTAAAACAAGGGGTTCCTTTCATTCCCGTCTCCCACTCCCTCACCCTCACCACGGATGCCTCCCTGTTAGGGTGGGGAGCTCATGGCGACCTGTCCACTCAGGGAGTGTGGTCTCCTCAGGAATCTCTGCTCCACATCAACCTTTTGGAACTCAGAGCTGTCTTTCTAGCTCTTCAGAGATTTTCAGCTTCTGTCCAGAACAAAGTAGTTCAAGTCAGGACAGACAACACCACAACAATGTGGTACATCAACAAGCAAGGGGGCACTCGGTCATCAGCCTTGTGCACCGAAGCAATGAAGTTGTGGTCTCTGGCTTACTCCCTGAACACCTCCCTGATAGCAGTTCACCTTCCAGGGAAGGACAATGTCCTGGCGGATGCCCTCAACAGGATTTCTCAGGGCCATCACAGATGGGCTCTGGATCCTCAGGTGCTGGGGTCGGTCTTTGCCAGATGGGGCACCCCTCAGATAGATCTTTAGCAGCCCAGACAACCACCAACTTCCTCTGTTTTGTTGCAGGCCTCCAGTGCTGGGCTCAGTCCCCTGGACGCCTTTCAGTTGGATTGAAAGGGAAGTTCCTGTATGCCTTTCCCCCTTCCCTCTTCTTTTCAGGGTACTAGTAAAAATCAGATCTCAGCCCTGCAAAGTGATTCTGATTGCCCCAGATTGGGCCAGACAGCCCTGGTACCCACTGCTTCTGTCCTTGACAGTCCACCCTGCCCTGAGCTTGCCCAGAGTCCACGACTTGCTGGCCTGTGCACAGGGGAGAGTGTGGTATCCGGACCTCAAATCCCTCCATCTCAAGGCATGGCTCTTGAGAAGTTAGAATTTGCTGACTTCCACCTTTCTGAAGGTGTTCTGGATATTTTAAAGGCTTCAAGGAAACCTTCCACTAGGGCCACTTACAATTCTAAGTGGAAAAGGTTTTCCATCTGGTGCTCTGAGAAGCAGATTATCCCAGAATCTGCTGATCTGCCCATTTACTGGATTATTTGGTCCATTTAAATTCCTTAGGGCCTTAGGCCAGCTACCTAAAGGTTCATCTGGCAGCTGTCTCTGTTTTTGTGTCAGCAGGAAGCCTGCTTCCCTTTCTTCTCACCTGTGTTTTCCAAGTTTTTTAAGGGGTTACTTCACACTAACCCTCCTTTTCGAGAACCAACTCCTGCCTGGGACCTGAATGTTTGCATTGCTCAGTTAATGCAACCTCCCTTTGAGCCTCTGTCCTCAGCAGAGCTCAAGTTTCTAACTTGGAAAATTGTTTTCCTAGTGGCTATCACTTCTGCCAGACGCATAAGTGAACTACAGGCCCTGTCAGTGGAAGAAGATTTTATCTCTTTCCACAGAGATAAGGTAGTCCTCAGGACTAACAAAGTTTTTGCCTAAAGTGGTTTCAGATTTCCACCTGAACCAATCCATATCTCTTCCAGTATTTTTCACTGAGCATTCTTCCTCAGGCGAGAGGAGACTGCACAGCTTGGACGTCAAAAGAGCCTTAAGCTACTATTTGGAACGCACCAAGGGTCACAGGTTCGAATCCCTCCAACTCTTCCTTACCTATGGCGAGGTTGGCAAAGGGAAACCTGCCACTAAGAGGACAATTGCAAGGTGGATTGTCTCTTGTCCAATTTTGTTATCAAAAACTAGGTAGAGACCCCCCTCAGGACTGAGGCTCACTCCACCAGGGATACAGCTGCATCTCTAGCGGCTGCTAGAGATATTCCCATTCTGGAAATCTGTCAAGCTGCTACTTGGAAAACAGTTCACACTTTTACAAGCATTATTCCCTGGATATTCAGTCCAGGAGAATGCTCGTTTGGCACAGCTGTGCTTCAGAGCCTATTTCCTAAGTAGTTCTGACCCTCCTCCATGGAGGTACTGCTGTGTAATCTGCATTAGTCATAATATAGCAAGACTTCATGGTGTTTGAAGAAAAATTATTCACCTTAGTAATTGCTTTTCTTCTCATGAGTCTTGCTATATAACCACCCTCCTGCCCCTCTCAGAACTTCTACTTGGGTAGGGTGGCAAATTAGTGCAAGCACTGTGTCATACCATTGTAGTTTTTTCCCTTACCTTCTTTTATTTAGGGTTAGGGAACTAGGTTATTTTATTTAGGTATATATTGGCCCCTTCCTGGACTTGAGTCTTTGGGGAAGGGGGTCCTAATGGTGCTTGTCAGGGGTAACTAATAATACTATTATTCATTGTTATTATTATTATTGTTTGTTTATATTGTTGTTATTTCTACTAGTAGGTAGCCATTTGGCTAGTGTAGAGCTTTCCACACAGACTTGTTGCTTAGTATTAGCCTGTAAAGATCTGACAGTTTCATTTGAAACTGCCCAGATAGAGCTTTGGCATAAGCGCTGTCGCGCTGTAGAACTCCAGACTCCCTGGAGTTAACTCTTTCCTCTCCGGGGCAGTTCAAGTGCAGTGGCTAACTGCATTAGTCATAATATAGCAAGACTCCATGAGAAGAAAAGCAATTACTAAGGTGAGTAATTTTTTCATTTGGTCTATCAAGTGAGCTCGTATTGGCCGGCACGGTGGCACTGAGGGTTGAGGCGCTGGATGCCATACCTTGTGCCACGTGTTTGGGAACATACTTGGGTCGGGGGTCAGCAGGGGAAGGGAGAGGATCGAGCGTCCCAAGACAGCTCTCCTCCCTCTCTGGAGTG
The DNA here is from genome assembly GCA_016271365.2 of Neoceratodus forsteri. NCBI lineage: Eukaryota > Metazoa > Chordata > Ceratodontiformes > Ceratodontidae > Neoceratodus > Neoceratodus forsteri. The sequence continues at coordinate 755,084,423 of CM057455.1, read as the reverse complement.
GGCATGGGGCTCGTGTCACTATGCAGCGGCATCTGGCAGCTGTCTGGTGCACTGCACAGTTGCGCACAGAAGAGGGTTGGAGCGCGGCAGATTTCTGCACGCAAGTGTGCTGTATGTCATTGCACACCAGCTCAAGGGAGAACACCAAGCCGGAAAATAGCAGGGCAGTTGCGGCGGCTGATGGCCGTGCGCTGCGCCCATGGACTTGCGCACGCCCCCAGGTATTGGTTCCAGGTCCCTGGGGAGGGGGGGATACTGTGTGTGCGTCAAGCCTGTGTTGGACAGCGTATCGCTGGCCAGACCTGGTCCAGGGGTGCAGGTGCCAGTGGCTGGACGACCTGCCATGCCCACGCCGCAGGAGGGGGGAGAAACATTGACATGATTTAAAAAAAAAAAAAAAAGTCTGCTTGTATTGCAGAGTCCACAGCTTGAGCCAATGTCCCTGCCCTCCCTCCTCCAAATAAGAGGTGTCCTGTACTTTGCTGAGAGGTATTCTGCATATGAAACCTCGTATCTGCAATCCAGTCCTGCCTTGGGACTTGAATTTTGTGCTTGAGAAACTGACGTTGGCTCCTTTTGAGTCAGATGCAAGTTGTGGCTTACGTTTCCTATCATGGAAAATGTTTATTTTTTTGTAACTTTTTTAAATTTTTTGTTAATTTTTTGCGCTTTATCATCCAGGCGGCTTTCTCCATCTGATGTGCCCGTCACGCACATGTCCACAGTCTGTGATGGTGACGCCAAAGCCGACCCTCCTGGAGTGCCCCTGGCCTACCCAGCAGGGCAGGGCCTTTGGGGCTCTCCGTAAATCTACTTTAGATTGCTGGTTACGGATCTAGGCAGGAAGCCCTGGTTCAGCTGCGTGGTGCCAGGGACGCGATTGGGGTGTCATCAGGCTCGCCTGGTGAGGCTTTTTTCCTTAATTCAGGAGACGTGGCATGCAGTGACGCTGCAGGACAAAACGCCATATGACTGCATGCCTCCCATGTGCCAGCTTTCACTGGGTCACTAGTGGCAGGATGTCCTGTGCTCACTCAGGAGCCCTGCACTGGAGATGCTCATCCCCCCCGCGTACAGGAGTTTGATCAGCTTGCATTTGCCTGCAGTTTCACCAGCATTTCCCTTTGTGCAGATCTACATATTTTGCCACCCCAGCCAGGGTATAGAAGTATAGATAGCAGCACTCTCAAGCATATTCCCTCTAGTAAGTGGTGGGGGATACTTTGTAGGCTGTGCTAGCAAACTTGAGTCACGTTTCCAAGGTATGGGAGGTGGCTAGCTTTGTGTCCCACCTTTGTAGGATCAATGCAGTGTACTTTGCCAAGGTCTCCTGTAGTGCCTTATACATATGGCTGGCAAGATGTGTTTATATTTTGTCGAGTAGGTGGCCTGTACATGTTGTTGGGGATCATACTGCATGTCAGTGAAGACTTGAGTTTTTGTATTTTTCCCTTGTTGCATTTTGGTCCCCGAAACTCCACCCCTTAATGACACCAGCATGAAGGACGAGAGTCCAGGCTGTAGATGTGTTGGCACACATCTCAGCCAGGTATCTAATGCCGTCCTCCCCTCCCCACACGGTGAGTCAAGTGCCACTGCCTATGTATCCACGGGCAGCGTTAACAGGGTTGTGCAATAGCCCTCCCCCACCCCCTTCGGAGGAGAGCGTCCTGTGGGACAGTCAGACGTGTCGTTCCCCCCCCCGGCTTGCCTTAACGACCCAGGCTTGTTCCCAAACCTGAGTTGCTGGGGTTGTGGGCAGTAGTGATACCGCCGCACTGGTGAGCCAACTGAGGAGGTGGGCTTTGAGTAAGTGAATGAGTAGGGAGGGATCTTACTTCGAGATACAGCTCTTGCAGCAGGTAACACCATTAGGACTGAAGCCGGCAGGCGTCAGGACCTCACGGAAGTCTTCTAGCTAGCAGTCTTCAGCGGGGACCGCCTCCGACGTCAGTCCAACCCCCGGCGTCAGGTGTAGTACATAAGGAGGCGGTCCCACCAGAATCCCCAGTTCTTTCCCGCCGTCAACTTGCATGTCTCGACCCTTCAGTCTGTTTCTAGCGCGCGACGCCTGGTAAAGTTCTTCCGTTTGGAAAAAGTTTGTTTTTTCTTCAAAGTTGCTGTCTGATGCCCTCTCCAACCTCCGTGGAAGACCATCCGTCGAAGTGCGCCTGTGGGAAGCAAATCCCTTTTAAAGACCCGCATTCGGCCTGCATCCGGTGCCTAGGCCCAGATCACGACACCCAGGCCTGTACCTTCTGTCAGGGATTCAATAGCCGGACCCGGATCTGTCTCCAGAAGGCCCTGCAAGCGTTCCTGCTCGAGGAAAAAGTTAAGGCCATGGATTCAGCCTCCAAAGGGGAATCATCGGAAAAAGCCCGGAGACGCCTTGAAAAGCATAGGGAGGGGGTGAGATCAAAGTTCCCTTCTAGGGCCTCCGATTCCCGTAGCTCCGGCTCCCGGTCCGACCGCTCCCCTTCCCGGGCCCGCTCTCAGCCTCCCCCTGCTGCGCTGAAGACTTCTTCAGGTTCTTCTTCTCTTCCTCAGGCCAAGACCTCCAGTCCCTCCTCTTCTTCGGCTTCCAAGGCCTTGCAGGTCAGGGGACCGCCACCACCACCACCACAAATCCGGTTCCCGTCATCCGGACCTCGACGCCCGGTCAGTCTCCTTGCCCCCTCCTCCCCAGCGGAAGACCAAAAGCTGAGCTTCACTCAAAGGGCGGATCGGCGTCGGCAAACACACCACGGTCCGAGAACAGGCGACCGCCAGGCGCCCTTCGCCGGTTAGACCTTCGCTGCCATGGACGCCGGCCGGGGGACCGACGCTCGTTCCAGTAGAGAGGAGAACCCCTACGCCTCCCACCGACGTCGGCCAGGAGGCACTCACGGAGGAGGAGCTGACCCAGCCCGAGGACCAGACTGGTGAAACCCGGTCCTGTCGCACCCCACCAGGGAACCCTCCCCTGAACCCAAGACCCCTGGGGAGCGGACGCCGGAACCCAACGACCGACCACCGGTGCCCAGTCCATCGTCTGGCCTCAGCATTTCAGAGGTTAAGGAGCTGTTCACCTACTGGTGGGATACCATAAAGAAGGATGTGGTTCCCACACCTCCTCCTCTTCCTGCGACTCCACCGGCCCCTGCGCCCCCTACTCCATCCGGGGCTGCAGGCCGAGTACCTTCCCCCCAGGAGCCTGCGGAACCTCCTAGGGGTAGACCAGACAAGAGGAGACCTCTGTCCAGATCATCTTCAGGGTCACCCAGCCCTAAGAGACCCAGAAGGCGGCTGCCATTCGCCTTGACGGAGGACGCAGGATCGGGACTTCTCGGATGGATCCAGATCCCCTCTCCAATCAGCGTCCCTTCCCGGACCCACATGAGCTCCAAGATCTCCTCCGGATGACCCATCGTTCTCGGAGATTATGAGGCATATCCAGGAGAACATGGGCTGGGGCATGAGAGGAACTCGACCCGAGACTACGCCTTGCCAGATATCTTTGGCAAAAGATCCAAAAGCCTGTGATGGTGCCACCCTTGGTGGACACCCCGTGGACATCACCAGGGCAGCATGGAAAGCGTCCACACTCGCTCCAGCGATGCAAAGAAGGCTGACCGCCTGTACAAGGCCCTAGGAGGACCAGTACCTGCATCACATCCTCTGGCCGATTCTCTGGTCATTACAGCCTCACATGACTGGTCCCAGAGGCCACAACATTTGAGCACCCTGCCACCAGACCCAGAGTCCAAGCAGCTGGACGCTATGGGCAGGCGCACGTATGCATCCGCTACCTGCGCCATTAGGTCCCTCAACTACTTAACCCACATGGTCCAGTTTCAGAATGCCTTGTGGGAGCAAGGGACTGGATCTGGCAGAAAAGATGCCAGAAGGTGAGCAGAAGGAGGAGTTGCTGCAACTCCTTCGCACGGGTTCGGACGTGGGAACCCAGGTGCTGCAAGCCGCGTACGACTCCGCGGACTCCTCGGCCAGAGTGGCAGCCTCAGGCATATGCCTCCGGAGACACTCTTGGCTCCGTGTCTCTGGATTTACCCCGGATGTCCCGAAGAACATTCTGGACGCCTCGTTCCACGGAGAAGTTCTTTTCGGTGAGTCCTCGGAGAAGGTCCTCACCAAACTTCAAGAGGCCGGGAAGGCGGTGCGGTCTGTCCAAGCCATGTACAGACCCAAGCTTAGTTCCTTTCGTAGGAACCAAAGCCGTTTTCGAGGCCGGATACAGAGACGGCAGTCCCGCACCGGCCCGCAACAGAGGGGCTCCTTCTCCCGCAGAGCCCAGGGGAAGTCGTCCGCGGGCCAGAGCCAACGCCCTGCAAAGGCAGCCCAGCCTGCAGGACCCTCAGCCACCACAGCATGACTTCTTCCCGGCCCCCGCCCCTCAGGATCAACGGGACACCAAGGTCGGGGGTCGTATTGCAGACCACCTGCCAGGGTATGATCCATAACACCGACAGGTAGGTTCTTCAATTAGTCAGAAAGGCCACTTTATAGAATTAAGTGGACAAGCCACCCACAAGGCCTCCTCTGCTCTCCCGTTACTCGGGTCAGCACAGATCACTCATCAGGCAAGAGGTACTCGCACTCCTGCAAAAGGGAGCGGTAGAGTACGTCCTGGAGAACCAGAAAGGATCCGGATACTATTCCCACTTCTTTCTGGTTCTGAAGAAAACAGGGGACCTCCGTCCAATTCTGGACCTCAGCGACCTCAACATGTCGGTCGCCTACAAACGTTTTCGCATGGTGACCCTCCAAGGACTTGAGCCAACTGAGGAGGTGGGCTTTGAGTAAGTGAATGAGTAGGGAGGGTTTTTCAGTGAGTCTAGTTGGAGCCAGTCCTCTGTCACTTGGATATGAATGAAGTTGCAGATATTTGTAGTGCTCTGCAGGAGGGAGGGAGGTGGTATGATGTATGCAGCGTGCAGAACGGTAAGCTCCCTATTGGGCCTGTAATTTAAGTATATACCAGAGGCCTAATCTGTGCTAGCGTTGCATGGCTGAATCTGTTTTGTTAGGGTAGTCTTTGTTGTGGGCAGTGGCCTGGAGGAACAGTCTTATCAGTTTGGGATGGGAAATATTTTTGTATGGCACAGTCAGCCACCGACAGTAGGTCTCCCTCCGTAAACTGGCAAAATTTGGTTAAAGGCTGACATTCAGGTGGTTTGTCTAGCAGGTATCTACAGTATATTGGTCATATGCATCATTTAGTATGAATTCAGTCCACTTCCAGTAGGATTGATGGGGACGGGGTGAACCAGAGGCATATAATGCAAAGATGGGATACCAGGGAAGCAGTATAGCACAGTGGTTTAAGGCTCTGTGCTGTAAATCTGGAGACCTGGGTTTGAATTCCACAGCCTACACCCGCATACTGTGTGACCCTGAGCAAGTTACTTAACTTCCCTGTGCTCCCAGGTCGCACCTGTAAACAAGCTTTCAGCTTAGTGTGCTACTCCTGGTTAAACAATTGGAAGAAAAAAAAAAGGGTGTACTATCTAAAATTGGGTAAGTTTATATCACTCTTTGCCTGAGGGAGCTGGAGTACAGAGAGGTAGATACGCAAAGGCTTTCCATGCCAAATGAAGCGTGAAAGTGCTCTATCCCAGGCCCTAAAATAACTCTTATGTGGCATGAGGTGAATGGTTTTTAATTGCATGTTTTAATTGTAAGGACTGATTGAAATTGTAGAGGAGAACCTCAGTCGTAAGTATACTCAGTTTGTAACCGGATAAGTCGCCACAGTTATTAAAGGTCTCCTGGACCACTGGGACCAATTCCTCCGGTGAGGTCAATATCAACAAGAAGTCGTCGAAGAACAACAGAATCTTGCATTGTCCTACCTCTCCCCCCCTCCCCCAAAAGGAATCCCAGCTGCCCAAGGATCCTGACAATTTCTTCTTCCAGGGGTTCTAGATAGAGGTTGGATAGCAAAGGGGAAAGGGGGCATCCCTGTCGTGTGTCTCTGCTGAGGGGGAATGGGTGGAATAAAGATACATTTAACTTCAGATAAGCTTGGGGTGAGTTGTAAAATATAGAATAATATATGGGGTGGTGTGTGTAACAAGAATTTTACACGCCCCCGAGATGTTGGATGCGAAATAAGACTTTCTGTGTGGCCGAGATCTGGTTGGGTTTTAGCAGGGTCCATGGTCACATGCTGAAAGGTAACTTTTTTCCCTGGTAGTTATTGTTTTAAAATTGTTTTTTTAGAAGTGAGTTTTGGTTTTTTAAAATAATCTTGCAAGACTTACCGCCAAGTCCATGTGGCGGTGCAGTCTCTGGCGGTAAGCAGTGCAGTCGGCAGTGAGAATGGAAGAGCCTATGGCTGGCGCCTGCACGGAGCGAGGAAAATCCTGTGCGTGTTTGCCGTGTTAAACACTCCTTAATAATGGCAAATTATGCCACGAGTTTCCCTATGGGAACAAGCTAAACCCAGTTATTATTGCCCTGTAATATCTGTATGAAGATGTCGGGGAGTCTAAAGTTTGACAGGGTGGCCCACAAAAATGGTCCAGCCACCCTGTCAAATCCTTTTTTGGAATCTAAACTCACCAGTGCGAGTGGGATTTGGCATATGACTGTTAAGAGTAGGTTGCGCTGTACACTATTGTGCACCCACTAGTGCAGATGAAACCTGCTTGATCGGAGTCTGTCAGTTGTGGAAGGAGGTGTTTCAACCTATGGGCTAGGATGGACATAAATATTTTGTAGTCATAATTGAGCATTGAGATCAGCCTGTATGAAGCAGGGTATCAGTGGTCTTTTCTGGGGTTTTAGGACAGTGGAAATCACCACGTATTTCCAGGATGGAGGTGGGGATTCACCCTTTTGTATTGCCTGAAAAGCAGGCAAGGGGGGAGGAGGTAAGTTGTTTCCGCAACTTGTAAAATTCGGCCAGATGCCTTTTGTGTTTTGTAGTCTTGTAGCACTGCTTCTATCTCTCCTGTAGTTACTGGGATCAAATGATGCACCTTCCTGTTTACTATCCAGAGCATGTCAGTCAGGGTGAGGCACTACTACAGCTTTAGGTGCACATAAAATGCTAAGATGATGTGCGAATCACACTATGGACTGCAGAAAGTCCTCTCAGCTATTTATTTTGTTGCCCCTGGAAAGATGGCTTTCCTGTATTTAAACAGTGCCTGTCCAAATGGCTGGCAGATTGTATTATGTTCTGTTATAGAAATTACAGTAAGGAACTTCCTGGTGCAGTTCGTGGTCACTTCACCAGGAGTATGGCCACTTCTGTTGCTTGTTTCTGCTGCTGACGTGTGCTGCAGCCACTTGGAGCCCTCTCCACACCTTCACTAAACATTACAGTATGGGCATAGCCTCTCGTAGACGTGCTGGCTTAGAGCTGAGGCCTTCTGTCCTGAATATATATACAGGGCCCCTGGTGTTCTGCTGCAGAATTTTCTGATTTCTGCGGCAGGGCTCCTTGACTTCATGCCGCAGAAATCAGAAAATGCTGCCGCAGATTTATTAATTTCTCTGGCAGAATGCAGTCCTGTCATTGGCTAAATATGATGTGATGTCATTGATGACATCATATGCTGAGCATAGAGGAGGGGCTTCAGGATAAATGAGGTGGGAAAGAAAGCCTGACACTATGGAAGAACTGTGTGTGTGTGTGTGTGTGTATATGTATGTGTGTGTAAAATATGTACTCCCTGTTATTTGGGACTGCTTGGGAATCATTCCAAAGGTGTGGCCTAATGGAGGAGATGATATTCAAAAAAGATAGAACAGTTACCGTCTTACCATAACAGTGTATCTTCGAGACACTGTCCTTAATTAGGCCATGCTGTCCATCCCTTCCTCCTCCCCCTTCTGCTTCAGTGAGGATTACATCAGATATTGCCCCTGAACCTAATCCATGCATCATATATCCAGCTCCATGCCTTTCCTTGTATGTCTGGTGCTGGTCTAATCTCCTGGTTCTCCATGGTTGGAGGTCCTCCGATTCTATTTTCTGGCAGATAACTATGGAGTGATGGGGCTGCTCACAGTTATATAGATGCTGACGCAGAATGCCATCATGGGCGGCCCCTGGCTAAGCAAAGTTTCTGTGTGGTCCTAGACCCTGATGGCTGTAGTTCCCAAAGGTGTGGCCTAATGGAGGAAATTCTCTCTAAGATCTACTGTTACGGTAAGTACCTAACTGTTCTGACTGTAATATCTCCCATCTTTCATCTGGCCTCCAGTGAGTACCTGTTCAGTGCCTTGAGCCGATCCTGGTAAGGTCTGCCATGCTGGTTCTGAATCAGTTTGGTCTCCTATGTTGCATCGTCTCCAGCCTGTCTATCTGTCCTTAGGTGAGGTGGTGAGGACTCCAGAACTGTGCACAATACTCCAGGTTGGGCCTCAGCAGTGATCTACCTGCTGTCAGGAGTCCTTCCTGTATACCCCAGCACCCTGTTTGCCTTACTACAGGCCTTATCTCACTGGCTTGATTGATTTAGTGAGTGACTGATCATGACCCCCTAGGTCAGTTTCCTCAGAGGTCGTGCCCAGCCTTACCCCCCCCAGCCACACCCACCCCCAAGTCCAGCACTGTGCCATGGGGTTCTTGTCTTCTATGTGCATCACCTTCCACTTTCTAGCATTGAATTTCAACTGCCATACCTTTGATCACCTCTCTAGCCTTTGCAAGTCTCTTCATGTCTTCTTTAGCCCCCCCCCCTCCTTGCTGTGTAGCCTGCCACAGAGCTTAGTGTCCTCTGCAAAGAGGGACATCTTGCCCTGGATTCCTTCTCCCATGTCCCTGATGAACATATTGTAAAGGTCTGGACCCAGAGCCGATCCTTCTGTCGTGGCACCCCACTGGTGACCTCCCTTTCTTCTGATTTGACTCCATTAACCACAGCCGTCTCCCTTCTAACCAGTTTTTCACTCATCAAACTGTCCTTTGCCAAACCCAAGTCCTCCAACTTCTTCGGCAACCTTCTGTGAGACATGGAGTTAAAAGCCTGGCTGAAATGGAAGTAGAGTAGATTAACAGCATGGCCCTTAACTACTCATTACCCAGTCAAATAATCCTATCTGGTTGGTCTGAAAAGAACTTCCTGCCACAGAGCAGTGCTGTTTATTATCCTGGAGTCCAGTGTTTTCCCGGTAGTTCACGAGGTCCTCTTACTAGTGTCTCCATCAGTTTACCCACAGTAGAGGTAAGACTAACAGGTCTGTAGTTACAGCTACCACCCCCACCCCCTCAACTAGAGCGAGACTAGTCTGCTACCCTCCAGTCTTTGAACTACACCTGTCTTAGTTGAGCTTTTGAATAGCCCTACCAGCTACCAGGGGTTCAGTTAGTTCCTTTGCCAGTTCCTTAGGCTTCCTCAGATGCATCTAATCTGTACCCAGTGTCTTGTCTATCTTTAGGGCTGCTAGCCCTTTCTGAACCATTCATTAGTAAACACTTGCTGCCTCATCTTGGGGATCCCCCTTACAGCCTTAATGTCACTGTGGCCGAAGTCTTCTGTCTTCCCTTGTGAATACAGAGCAGAGGTAGTCGTTAAGTACGGCTGCTTTCTGCCCATTCTAATTACCCTACTTCCCTTTGTTAACCTAACTATCCTTCCTCCCATCTTTTTCTCCTCTAGTAAGAACCGTCCCCCGACCCCCTCCACGTGTCATAGCTCTGTCTGCCTTTGCTTTTCTGATGCCTTCTTGGTTTCCCTTGTACTTATTTGGTACTCTCCCCATTTTCCTTCCTTGTTTTTCTTATCGTGGTGAAGGCCTTCTTTTTGTCTCTCGCTGCTTCCCTGACTTTTCCAGAGAACTATATTGGTCTTGTGTGCCTGTTTCTTTTGATTACTGTTCTCGTGCAAGACTTTGCTGCCTCAAGAATGGCCCTCTTGATTGCTCCTCAACTTTTCTCCACATCCCTGATGCTTTCCACTTCAACTAATGTTTCTTGTACCAGCTCCCTCACCCGATTGAAGTCTGCCATTTTGAAATCTAGGACTTGCCTTTGATAAGGACTTGGCCCAAAGAGCAGGTCAAACCATATAGCATTATGATCGCTGGATCCTAGTGTCTACCCTGCACTCACTCTTCTACCACATCTGAGTTGGTGAGCACCACATCAGAAATGGTTGCCTGCCTAGTGGGTTCCTTAACGAGCTGCACCAGCAGGCTCTCCTGCAATTTATCCAGTAGGGCATTACTTTTGGAGCTCTTGGCCGCCGGAGTGACCCAGTCAGTATCTGGAAGGTTTAGATCTTCCACCACCACCGCCTCTCCCCTTTGCCACTCCCATTTCTAGTTCTGCCCCTAGCTCTTTGTCTCCCTCTTCTCCATGTACTGGAGGTCGATGGGTTACCCTATCTTTAGTTTCTTATGTGAGCATGCCATCAAATTAACTGACAGCGATTCTGTTTCACCATTATCACCCTTGATGTTTGCATCCTCCACTGCCTCAATCCCTTTCCTGACATATAGGGCTATGTCTCTTTCTCTGCCTTTTCCTAAACATGTTGTAGCCTGGGATTGTCGATTCCCTATTGTTCTCTGTGACCAAAGTTTCTGTGATAGCTACCGAGTTCATCGCAGTGTCTGCCACCATTGCCTGGAGCTCACTAATTTTATTTCCCAAACTCCTGGCATTAAGGCAGACCCATTTCTGTCTTTCTTCTGATCTCCTCATGCCTTTTCCTTTTTTTTTTCTCTCCCTTCATCTCTGTTTTTATCTTACGTGCTAAATGTAGGATTTGTCAGCTCTCCTGCAGTGGCCTCTTCCCCTTACCTGATCTTACTGTTTTAATGGCATGGATGCAGTTCACTGTCCACACTAGGGAAGTTGCACTGGAAGAGGTTGATTTGTTGGCATCTTCAGGCTCAGCTCCTCCCACCGCCGGTGCGGTGTATCCTTCCACTCCACCTGTAATGTCAGACCTTTCTTTCCACAGGAAGGGACGTCTCCTTCTTGTAGCTCTGCAGCATTCAAGAATTTCTATTGTTTAGTGCTTTTGGTGAACAATCTTTGACTTTGTTTTGCAGTCTTCGATGCTTCCACTCGTTTCTGACCCTGCCTGATGATGATGATCGAACTTCAGCATGGAAGAACAGAAGCCACGTGGATTTAAGCTCTGTTCAGTGCCAGCAGAAAATGTCAGTTACTGCCACCCACATGTCTTGCCTCTACTGCTTGGGAGAGCAGCACAACGTGATTGGTTGTGGCCATTGCCAGGCAGTGCTCCTAGTGTCTCTGTAAGATTGGTAGGTCAGACTCTCCTTCATTTGATCCTCTGAGAGGATCCCAAGGATTGATCTAAGGGCCGCAAGAAGACCTTGGTGGCTGCCTGATTTACTTCCCAGCTTGTGTTGCTTGAGGAGGAGGAGGTGGCCACGGTGAGTTCCTCATCGTTCTCAGTGGTGCTCTTGGCTGGGACCAGCATCAGAAGATCCTTCATGGAACATTTTCCATGGAAATGTGTCACAACCTGCCAGGCAGCAGGGTGAAGCCCTTCTCCCCAGGGCAGGAAGCACTAGCACTGCTGGCACAAGTCATGGGATCAGGAGCAATCTAGGTCCTCCCACTTCCTCGACTCCAGCTGCTTGACTTTGGTTGAGCTGCCTTCAGTCGAAGGCCAGGTTGAGAGCTCCTCAGTACCCTTGGCAGGCTGTTGATCAGTTGTCAGTGGAGCTCAGTGATGAGTTGATCTGTCGAACCCTGGTGCTCCTGGTTAAAGCAGGAGGGTGTGGCTCGGTTATATCCATGACTGGGTCACTCTGGGACCAGCTGCAGCTGGCGGTTGTGCCTCTGTAGCTACTACTGCATGTAACTCTGCATAGTCAACCACAACCCTCCAGAGGACTTGGACTCTACGTTGCTCCCCAGGTCGAGGTGCCACTTGCACTTCAGTGATGCTCCTCGACCTCCTCTGGCAAGGAGAGAACACCGCATGATGCAGTGGTGCTACAAGGAGTTCCTTTGGCAGCCTTGTACCATCGCATGGTGGGGTAGGCTCTACCCTCAGGATCTTTGGTCACCTGGCAACTGGCAGTCATAACAATGCTGGTCCATCCGAGGCAGATGTCCCCAGTGTCTGCTTTATCACCTCTGAGAGTGGAACTGCCACCACTGTAGCCCTTGATGGGAGCTACAGCAAAGGGCTTCTGTGCTGTGGCCAGCTTGCCAGGCTATCTGTCAGTAGAGATCACGCAGTCTAAGGACATCAGGGTCGTCCACGGCAGAAAACGATCAAGGGCTGTTTTTTGAAGACTCCTTGGATGACTCTGAGGGGTTGTCCATGCTTTCCTTGTGGACCCACACTTTTGACTGGGGCTTTGTCAAGGAGGTGTCCACCGTCCATGGGCTGATGTCTTTTGGGGCTTTACTCCACCTCAGGTCTGAGTCCTTGAGTGTGCCCTTGAAGCCAGTTCAGAGAGGGCTAAATACCACTTCATTTTTTTTTTTAGATCTCCAGCATTGCATATATGTGCATATTCCTTAAAAGATGATGTACATTTCAGTTCACTCTACTGTCTGGTACAACAGGAATTGGGGGATCCAACTTATTATCTGAATATGTCCACTATAAAAATCCCAGTATGCTAGCCTATTCAGTGGCTGTGGTTTTAATCTGTAGTTAAGGAAGAATTTAAGGAAAACCAAAGATACGCAGTACATTTACTGTTAACCATGTATACTTGATAAAGTAAAGGAAGAATATTATGCTCCCCCAGACTTACTGTATCTCCAACATCTATCACAGAAAATATCTTTCAATAACTGAACAGCAGATTTTCAACTTTAACACTGTTTTCATTTTTTAACTTCTTTATTGACATGCTGACTGTCACACAGCATAGTATTGAAGCCCCTACTACCTAGACAGCTGCTTGAGCACCATGTCGCAGCTGGGGGGGGGGAGATAAACCAACACTGATCAGACCAAAATAAAGTGCCTGTATACCCCCTTCCCCCACACTTAGTCCCAGTGTGCCCGATCTTACAGTTGATGTCCAGCACCCTTTCTTTTTTTTAATTCCTGGCCTCCTCCTCACAAAACACAGAGAGGAAGAATTTAACAAAACTTGGCACCGAGGAAAAAGAAATATTAACAGTCACCGCATGTGGGTCCAATAATCCTCTGTCGCCGTCAGACTGGCGGCTTTAGTGGCAAATTCCACTTCGGTTTTGGTGGTCCATCATCCCGCATTCTTTGGACCTGAAAATTGCCATGTTTTCCCCTCCATATGTTGTTCAGAGGCAGGATGGCAATAAAGGAATCTGCTATCGTGGAATGTGGAGGCGTTGGGCGATACGAGGTCAAATTGCTTTCAATCAGCTCTAGTTTGGAGCAGAGGTCCGGGAAAACTTTATATCCTCTCCATTGAGCAGTAGCAGGTATGTTGCTCTGGCTGCAGCAAAGTTAGTATCCCAAATATAGGGACTGGAGTGCGCGGTAGAATAGACGGGGAGGTTGAGGCGGTGCCTGAAGGCCTGACACGTAGATTTACTCGATATGTTTTTTTCACAGGAATGCCACACAGAGTCCTCGAAATATGGTAAAGATTCTTGTAACCAAGTTTTCAGGAATTTGTAGTAGATCAGTGCCCTCGCACCTTCCGACAGACCTACGATTCGCACAACCCTGGAGCGAGTTTAATTCTCCAGGGCTTCCATTCTCCTTCGCAGCTGCATGTTCTCCTGGGAGATCATGTTGACAGCTGCTTGAGTTGTTGTGGATCACCTGTCTGCTTCTGCAACTGTGCCCACTAATTCTTTTATGGCGGCATCTTGTGTTTCAAGTCAGAGAGTCCATGGCTGTCATGAACTCCATCATAGCCTGCCATTGAGGTTCCGAAGCAGGGCCTCGCTCTAATACTGGGTTCGGTATCATTAGCCTTGCTGTGCTACTGCTCCAACGAAGTTTTTGAGGAGCCGGCCTGCTGATTCTTAGTTTTCCCCATAAAGTGTGATATCTGTCGACTCCAGAAGTAATAAAGAATCCGGTTCTGCTGAGCAAACTTACTTCTAAACAAATTATTTTTTAGCTTTTCTATGAAATTGTAAAGACACGAGATAGAGCTTGAGAGAGAACAACCTGCCACGAAGATGGCTCTCTAGTGCCCCCTTGCTAAATACCACTTCACCGACAGCCTGGACATGGACAGATCCCTGGCGATCTTGGGCATCCAGTATACTGCGCGGCACCCTCCACCCCTATGGCCCACAAGTATGCAGTCCCTACAGGGCCCCTGTCCAGCTTCTTGGACCACCCTTCAGCCTAAGGATTGTTCTGTGATAAGGTCTTTCGGAAGCCTGGTCGCCAAGGGGTCATGGACAAGCCTCAGATAGTCTAAGAAGCTTGGCCATGCAACGAAGAATGTCTGTACTGCTGCATCCATGGGTCTCTGTCAGGCGAGCTACACTGTAATGATGGCCAGCTTTGGCCACTCCGTGTTAGTAGTGCTGGATGATGTGCTTCATTACCTTTTGATTGACCATCCACTCACAGGGAAGTTGGTCAGAGACCAGGATCAGTCGCTGGCTAGGCACCAGCTCCATGAAGCTTTGGACATAGGCGGCTCTCGTGCCCATGTTGTGCCATCAGCCACTGTGATGCAGTCAGGCTCTGCTATGCAGCTTTCCACCTTCACATGTATAGCCAGCACAAACTAGCCAATATCCCCTTTCTGGGCACCAACCTTTCTAGCCCTGTGGTGGAGAGACATCTCACTAGAATTCTGCAGTCCAGTGCCACCCTAGATTCTGTGGTGGTGTCTCAGAAGGACCCAAAGACTCAGAAGCCTAAGCAAACAGAGTATAGGTCCATTCCGTCACAGCAGCCTCAGCAGGGGCAGTATCAGGCCTGGTGCCGGAAGTCGAAGTTCAGTGGCCAGAGGCCAAAAAGAGGCAGTGGCAGGGGAAGTGGCACCTCTCCAGCCCTATTGTCCAGTAAGTACCTCCTGCAAAGCTGCCCAGTGATGGGTTGGCGGGTGTCATCCTCCCACCTGTCCAGTCCCTGACCCAGTTCCTAGTTGGGGGGGTGGGTCTGCTGCACCACTTCTGGCCACATTGGTCCATCATCATTACCACGGACAAGTGATTACTAGAGGTGGTAGTTAGAGCATTGCCTCTGGACTTCGAGGTGCTTCAGCCTTACTGGTTCATCACTCCTCTGGAGTTCAGGGTCTTGCAGGGCATGCTTTCCACCCTTAGGGAAGACTTCTCTCAGCCCCTTGTGAAAGGAGTGATAGCCTATATCACAGATGCTCTGGCAAGTCGGGGGTATGTGTCCAGGTAGTCTTTGTCCCGAAATGGACAGGAGGCTGGCGCACCATACTGGATCTGCACAACCTAAATCAGTTCATGCAGAAGTGCAAGCTCTGGAGGGTGACTCTGAGTTAGATTATACCATCCCTGGAGTAGGGCGAATGGTTCTGCTCCCTGGACCTAAGGGATGCATTCTTTAGCATCACAGTCTGTCTGTCCCGCTGGCGGTACCTATGGTTCCGTGCACAAGAGGTTCTGTATCCATTCCAAATCATGGCCTTCAGTCTCTCATCCATGCCCAAGATCTTAAAGTGTACAGCAGTAGTGGCAGTCTTCCTTCCCTTGCCTTTGTGACCTCTCGCCTTAACTACTGCAGTGCTCTATACCTAGGGCTTCCGGAGTGGACATCTGCCACCTGCAGCTGATGCAGAACGCGGCAGCCAGGTTGTTGATGGGTTTGTCAAGACCTAGCCATGTCTCGCCTGTGCTCCTCGAACTGCACTGGCTGCCTTTGCAGTGGAGGATCACCTTTATGGTTGCTTTGTTGATCTATAAGGCCCTACACGGACAGGGACCGTGTTATTTGCAAGACCTCCTTCAGGGGTCAAAATAAGGATTTGGCAGGCAAGAGCCATGAATAGCTCCTGGGTATCGGCATTTTCCAGCTGACCAGGAGCTGATAGTAAAATATATTAAAAACATGACAAGACGCACAGTGGTCAGCTAGGAGGCAGTGTGGTTACTAGGTATGGTGTAGTGAATACCAGCTTGGGAACAGAGATTGCAAGTTTAATCCCCACTAGAGCCACATACTCATTGTGTGACCCAAGACACTTATCCACCCCCCTCCTCCAGTCCCCAAGCTGTGAAAATGAGTAGAATCAGGACACCACTGGAAACAAGATGAGGTATCTCAGCTGGACTATCCTAAATAAAATCTGTGGTGAAAAAAGCACATTGTCAGAAGAGGTAATCTCATTGAAGACAGTGAGCAGCTTTGAGAGGCTGGGACAGGTATAGGGAGAGGGTAAGGGTCACTGGTAGGGAGGATGGGAGGAGTGGGGAGAGGGGGTCGGGACAGTAGCTCAAGCTGTCAACCCTGCAACGTGAGCAGACTTAATAGACCAAATGACCTTCTTCTGCTGGCTTCTTCATATGTTCATATGAGTATTGTAATCTGCATTTTATTTTCCTTGATAATCTGGCTGTCATGGAATAGGTTTGTGACTCTCATGACTTCTGTGCTCCCTCTGGTATCCTAAATAGTTGAAAGTGTGTTTTTATAGGTTTTGTGGGGCTGGAGTCAAGAGTTAAATATATCCTCCTTTTTTTTTTTTTAAGCAGTTCAAGTAACTGTTTAAACTGCTGCTTAGGGTACTTTGCTGGGATAGTTCTTTAAAATATAATTAACATCTGCCACCTCAAGCATTCTTTTTTAAAATGTGAAAATACACATAATATTGCAAGAGTAAGGAAGCTTTGCCTTTAAGACTACTTCTTTACTTAATAAAAGCAAAGCTATGCCTTACATGACTTGTAAACTGTGTTAATCTATATCATGTTGTCCGCACATGACTTGTAAGCTGTTTATATCTGTATCATGTTGTCCTATGTATTTAAATCTAATTCCTGTACTCTCCCGGGTCGTACCTGAAAACAGGCAATTGTCTTGTCTAGCGTACTTACCTGGTCAACAAAACCTAAATAAATAAGCTCCTTTCATCTCTTTCCTGTCCTTCCTGAGGTGCCTGTTCGTATGTTAACCCTCCTCCCCACTCTGGTTATATTTTTAAATATTTCCTCCATTCTGATCCAGCCGAGTCTGTGGCTTGCTATGTTTTAGCATTGTTTCTAGGAACAAAACGGCTCCCAGTCTGTGCAGAACGTGTTTTCCTGCCGTGCGTTTCTGTACAGCATAAGGAGGAGGGGAGTAGCTGAGCTCTGCTTAGAGACATGCAGGCTTAAAATCAAAGCCAAGTCAGAGAAAGCACAAGAGAACAGGGCGTGGTTATGCTGAATCGGAGCTACAAACCTCCAATTCTGCATATCAACGCCTCATTCTCCTTTTGTGCTTTCTCTGACTCTGCTCGGATTTCAAGCCTGCTTGTCTCTAAGCAGAGCTCAGAAACTCCCTTCCTTTTTTACGCTGCACAGAAATGCACGGCAGGGAAACATGTTCTGCACAGACTGGGAGCTGTTCATAGCGCTGCAGACTTACCGTTTGTTAAAGCAGCAGGTGCTGAATATCAAAATACAAACGTGGATTGGCGCTCAGCGCCCCCTTATTTCGAGCCCTTCTCCTTTGCCCACTCTGTTCTTCTGAGGGATTGCTGGAGATTCCCAGGGTCCATTTAAAGACCTCGGGGGGGGGAGCATTCTGTTTTGCAGCCCTGACCCTGTAGAATTCTCTACCTTGTCGGATTAGAGAGTGCCTGTCCACTGAGACTTTTAAATCTGCATTAAAAACCTATCTGTTTCATTTAGCTGTCGCGGATGCTGTCTAATTTATAACTTATTTGCGCTGCCTGTTTTAATTTGTGTTTTTAATTTTGAGTATTTTTCGCTTTTACTTTGTACAAGTGCTTTGGCATTTGAAAAGCACTTTTTAAAAATAGTCTGGGTTTAGTCCTACCTGGATGAATGGCTGATAGCCCAAGGAGGTCGTCAAGTGGTCCAGCGATCTGGCCCTGCAGAGGCCAGGCTGTGTTGGTCAGCTTTGACAAGTCTGAACTGACTTATTCTGGCCCCCTGCAAAAACCGGTATCTTCCCTCCAGCTCCCTAACCTAACCCTTGATGCTCTCCCTTACGGTTTCTGATACTTCCCTAGTTTCCTTGTCTAATTCTGTATTTACTTATACTGTATATGTTGTATAAATTGTTATCTTAGCCTGCAGCTCTTTGTTAGTGACCTTGTACATCGTACTTTTTCTGGATCTGTCTTTTAGTTTGTTTATTTTATTTATTCCCAATTCGGATTTACAACCTTTGAGTCAGACTCATTTACAAAGGCACTTTGTCGCAGGGAGGGTAGACAACAGTTGGAGTACAACAGTAGAGAACATTAAGGTGAGATAGAATAAAAAGAACATACAAAGCAAAAGGACATACAAAGCACTTCAGTGATACCGTGGTGTACAGAGTGGAGTACATAGCTTCAATACGTGGTGTACAGAGGCTTCAAATAAATTAATCTAGTTAAACTAATATACATGTATTATTCCTAGAGGTACTGGGTAGCGATACCTGGGGGAGGGGAGGGGGGTGTGGAGGCTGGGGAGAGTGGCAGACAGGGAGGACTTTGTCTGTAGATTGGGACAGGCAGAGCTCTAGGTATGGGCATGTACAGCTCAGAGTGTCAGGTGTTTTCGTAGGGCAATTTTGAAGGGGCCGATTTTGGGGATGTCTGTGATGTGAGCAGGGAGGGAGTTATACCAGGAGGGGGCTCTGGAGTGGAAAGATCTTTGGGCGAGCGAGGTCCTGGCTCTCGGCACCTGGAAGGTGGCTTTGGTTGCATTTCAGGTGGTGACTGAGTGGGAGGCCTGTTTTAGGGACGTAGTAACCCCTGGGGGGAGAGCCCAAGCAGTGTTTTTTTTTTTTTTGTTTTGTTTTTTTCTTTATTGCCAATATACAGGTGTGGTATCGTAGGCGCTCTTCAAAGGTGAGTAGGTTTGAGGTGGAGTAAAGCTGGCATGTGTTGTGTTCTGCTGGGGATACCGGTCAGGAACCTGCAGGCCTTGTTGATTGAGGTCTGGACTTTGGAGAGGCAGTGGGGTCAGCAGCTGCATAGATAGGGAGCCCATAATCAACCAAAGACGGGATGGAAGAGGTGATGGCCAGCCGGAGGGCATACTCAGGGAGGCAGTTTTTGTGACGGTAGAGGAGTCTAATCCGGGCGTTCATGGCAGAGGACAGGGAGTTAAGATGAGAGTGGAAAGAGAGCGCTGAGTCGAAGGTGATGCCCAGATATTTGTATGCTGACACATGTTCAGGAGGGTGTAGGGTGCGGGGGCGGATAAGAAGAGGGGCATTTCTGGAGTTTACTTTGGCGGTGGGCAAAAATCATAGATTTCGTCGTCTTGTGGTTTAGAACCAGACGATGGTCGAGGAACCATTTTTCAGGTTGGCTGAAGGTGAGTTGCAGAGAGTTCTGGAGGGCGAGTGGGTTGGGGTGGGAAGCGACGAGGACTGCATCGTCTTCATATAGGAGCATTCTGCCCAAGCAGGAGCAGGGAAGGGTGTTTAGAAAGAGACTGAACAATGGATGGAACCCTGAGGGACACCAGAGCGTACAGGTAGGGCTGTTTATAGGGTACCGTTTATTTTGACCCGTTGGGATCTTGCATGGAGGTAGCTGGAGAACCAGGCCAGGGGGCCAGATGAGAAACCAAGCTGATGGAGGGAGTCAAGCAATAGTGGGTGACGCACAGTGTCAGAGGCCTTAGATAGGTCAATGGACACTGCCTCAGCGATATCCCCAGAGTCAAGTGCAGAGTGTATTTGCTGAGAGAACTCCAAGAGGGCTGAAGTGGTGCTGTGTCCAGGATGGAAGTCATGCTGTTCTGGACATAGTATATTGTACTTGGATAGATACTTCATGAATTGGGTGGATACTATTTTTTTCCAGGGCTTTGGAGAGTGGGGGGAGGATGGAGATCGGTCTGTAGTTTGGTAATATGCAGTCTCCATTCTTATGAATTGGGATAATTTCAGCCGATTTCCATGTGCTCAGGAATTGACTGAGGCACAGAGACTGGTTTAAAAAGGTCAGTGAGAGGGGCTAGCATGACATCAAGAGTTAGGCGGAGAATCCTGGAGTCAAGGGGGTCACAGCTGGGGCTGTGGCTGGAAGAGACTTTAGTAGGAGTGGTTTAGCGTCATGGGAAGATGTGGTGCGGAGGAGAAATGGGGCGATTCATGGAGGGGTTGGAGGCAGGGATAGGGTCAAAGTGGACAGGAAAGACTGTACTTAGGTCAGAAAAAGCCGTGTTGAGGCAGTCTGCCACATGGGGGGGGTCAATGGTAATAGCGCCGTTGACAAGCATCAGAGAAGGGGGGAGCGAGTTTTCCTATTGAACTCCTTAACATTATCCCAGAATGCTAATGCAGAGCCCCAGGAGGAGGCCAGGGTGGTTCGGTAGTATATGACCTTGGCTTGCCTTATGGCCCAGGTGCATTGGTTATGAGTGGCATTATAGGCTTGTCTGTTTACTGTCCTGCCTGACTCTACCGCGATCTGCCATAGGTTGTCTCACGTTGGCATTGTATTGTTGTGTTTACTGTGTGGTCTAATGTTTAATGGAACCTGTCCAGGTCCGTCTCGCAAAGGAGCATGGCTTAATGATGTTCACCTGGTTAAATAAAGATATTGATTGATTCCCTCACAGGTGATCATCGGGGCAGAACTAACCTCCCTGCAGGTCAAGGCTTGCCTCCTTTCAGACCAGGCTCAGGACCGTACCTCCTCTGCCCAGTCATTTCAGGTTGGACTCTTGCGTCCTGCCCAGTATTTTCTTCGGTTGCTGGGGTGCATAGTATCCACCACCAGCATTGTTTGTTGGGCTTGCTGGCGGATGAGCCACCTGCAGTGGAAGTTGGACCGCCAGTTGTCTTGGCTCTTAGGTCATCTGGATCAGCCGGTCTTTGTGACTCAGTTGATGCAGGATGTCATCCAGTGGTGGCTGGTTCCACAACATCTGGAGGAAGGAATTCCATTTGTCTGCCCAGAGTAGACCACCAGGCTCAAGACAGATGTGTCTCTGGAGTGGGGAGCACACCTGGGGAGGCCTGTCACCACATCAGCCTGCTGCAGCTCCGTCCATTGCAGCTGGCTCTCATGGAATTTGCTTCACTGATCAGGAGTCTGGTCGTGCAGATCCAGACAGACAATACCATGTCCATGTTCTACTTGAACAGGTAGGGTGGAAGGCACTTTCTTCGCTGTGTCTAGATACTCTCTGCACCTGGACTGTTGTCCGCAACCTGATTGTAGACGACCTGGCAATTCATGTTGCAGGAGTCCTCAGTCAGTTGGCAAACACGCTAAGCCGGTTTGGGGTGGGGGTTGCACAAGTAGTCCCTGCATCCGGAGGTGGTAAGTCACCTGTTCTTGGAAGATAAAAAGTTTAGAGCACTCACCACCCCATAAGAGGGACACAGACCAAAAGGTTTCTCTGTCATTTATTCAAACAAACACATTTCTTCGCCTGACATGTTTAGAACTCCTTAGTTCTTTATCAGAAGCCTTTAAGAACTAAGGAGTTTGAAACATGTCAGGCGAAGCCGTGTACGTTTCTGTTTGAATAAATGACTTTGTGAGAAACCTTTTGGTCTCCACGGGTGTGGGACTGTGTCAGATGCCTTGCTGAAGTCTAGATAGCCCTTGTCCACAGCCCTCCCTGGTCTACTACTTTGGTCACCCAGTCAAAGAAATCTATTACATTTGTCTGACATGACCTTCCTGCTGTGAATCCATGCTGCCTTGGGTCATGTGCCCTGCTGGCCTCTAGGTACTCAACAGTTCTTTCTTTCAGAAGTGATTCCATCATTTTCCCTACACTGAGGTCAAGTTAACAGGTCTGTAGTTTCCTGCCTCTGCTTTGCTTCCACTTTTCTGAAGGGGGAATCACATCTGCCCTCCTCCAGTCCTTGGGTACCACACCATACTCCCATGATTTGTTAAAAAGGCTAGTCAGTGGTGTCACTAGTTCTCCCCTTAGTTCTTTTAGAATTCTGGGGTGAATCCAGTCAGGCTCCATTGCTTTGTCCACCTTGAATTTTAGGAGTTCTTTCAGAACCCTTTCTTCTGTGAAAGGACTGGTATCAACCCCCCTATCCAGAGTGCTTCTGTTGATTGGATTGAGTACCTCCCCCTCCTCCTTGCACCACTCTCCTTGTGCGTGCTGTGTTGCTACTTTGAAGATAGAAAGCTGTGTCTGTTTTTTATGCCTACCATTCCCCCACCCACGCTGTCCAGGACACTGTTTGGGGATGCCTTTACGAGGCCTTGGACCCCAGGCCTTGTATACACCTTCCCTCCATTCCCGTTGATCCACAAGGTGGTGGTCAAGGCTCAGAACAAAACGTGGATGATCCTGATAGATCCAGACTGGCGCAGACAGCTCTGGTATCCGGATCTCCTCAGTCTCAGCAACTGGTCTCAAAGGACATGCTGAGTAGACAGCAGGGAACAGGGGAAGGTCCTGCACCTCTCGACCTGGTTTCATGAGTGGCTAGAGTTCCAGGCTTTGGATCTCTTGGAAGATGGGCTCCACATCATGGACGCCTCCTGGAAGGAGTTGACTGCAAATACTATGCATTTAAATGGAAGTGGTTCTCGATATGGTGCCTGTGCAAGAAGCTTGATCCCCTTGCCTGCCATTTAACAAGCATTCTTGAGTAACTCTGGTCCCTCTCTGTCATGACTGCAAGCAGTGACCCTGAAGATGCACCTGGTAGCCATCTCTGCTCATTAGTCGTGGGTTTGTAAGCAGATGGTGGCTCAGGAGAAGGTAGGCAGGCACTTCTAAATAAGTGATGACGCATCACATCTGTCGTGGAAGACTGCCCCAGATCCAGCTGTCTAGCCCTTAGCAGAGTTTCCTTTGCCTTCTGTGGAAGAATTTAAACCGATGTGGGAGTCCTTCCAGACAGTGTAGCAGCAGCAGCAAAAATCCCTCACTAGGTGGCCCTTAAGTGGTACAGAGGAGTAATATTGTCATGATGAGGAATGAAGAACATATCACCCCTGAGGTAAATGGTGATGAGGAGATGGGTTCCTCTCCTTGGCCTCTGGAAGATATTGCATCATATTTTTTCTTCTGTAAAGGGATGGCATAAATTATAACTGTACCTACTAATGTGGGAGAGTCAGACTTTTGAGTGTGCTAGGTCCTGTCTTCTACAAAAATGGTCAACATCCCAATCTACAACACTTTTTATAAAAAGGTGAGTAAGATGTTGCAACTGCCCACTTCTGCTACAGCAGTTAACATGAAGGAGGAAAAAAGATGCCAAGTAACCAGAGGAGGTTCTGAGTATCTTTAGTCATCCAATGCCTCATTAAATGAACTGCTTCTGACGGGGAAAACGCTTTTTCTACAGCCCCTCTTCCCTCCCCCCATGCCCTTGCAAGGTGTAAAATAAGCAGGGTCACATGGCAATTTATGCAAATTACGCAAATGTAGGTTAGTTGTAGGCTTGATTAGCAGCCGTTGCTAATTATCTTAAAATGAAAGCAATCCCTTTTGTAGCACTACTTTCCCCTCTCCCCCAACTTCCTGTAATTCCTCATCCCTCTTGCTCCAAAGACCATCCATTGACTTCCCCTGCACAGTGCACGAAAGCAGCATAGGGTGAGGCACCATGAGAGTAAAAGAGAGAGAGCGGGTTGAGCAGCACACGGTGCAACGAGTGTTGCAAGTAAGACATTGTCAGTGAGTGACTGAAGGTCAGCCCAGCATCTGGTGAGAATTTGACATCGGCTGTCTGAGATATTAGATAAGGTAATGTTAGAAGCCATTGACAAAAATGGCAGAAAAGGGGGAGGTGCTGCTGGTGGGGGACTTCAGTCTGCTGGATGTGGATTGGCTCCTCCTAGCTGTAGCTTCAACTAGAAGCAGGGATGGCCTAGACTTCCTGTGGGGGGGGGGGCGTTCCTCAGACAGCTAATCAGTGAGCCCACTTGTGATGGGGCAGTACTGGACCTGGTTCTCACTAATGTGGACAGTGTTGCAGATGTCAAAGTGGGAGGTCACATGGGGACCAGTGATCATGTACAGTGTGGATCAGTTTGACTGTTGTGGAATCAAACCACACACTGGTGAGGGTCATTGACTTCAGAAGGGCAGATTTTATAAAGACAGGGGAAAGCCTCAAGGATGCTTGGTGGGGGGGTGGAGGAACAGTGGGCCAAGCTAAAACTGGAGCATAGTGAAGGCAGCAAACCTCTGCATCAAGTAGGTGAGTAAAGGCAAGAGGAGAGAGACCACTGTTTCCTGAAAGAAGTGGCAGGGACAATAAGGAGATGAACACTAGTCCTTTTTCAGAGGAGAGAGCCCTGAAGGCACTAGCAAGTGTGAAAGTGGGCAAAGCAGTGAGGCCAGACGGTACATCCAAGGGTGTTGAGGGAGCTCAGAGAGGTACTGGTAGCACCACTAACAGTCCTATTTAACAGCTCATTGGAAACAGGAGTGGTTCCAGAGGATTGGAGAAGGGTAGATGTTGTCCCACTTGACAAATGAAGTAGCAGGGGAGAGGTTGGAAATCATAGGCCAGTCAGTCCGACTTCGGTGGTGGGAAAGTTAATGGAAACTCTGCTGAAGGAAAGGATTGTGGAATATCTTGAATCCAGTGAGTTACAAGACCCGAGGCAGCATGGACTCGCACCGGGGAGGTCATGTTGAACAAATCTGATAAATTCCCTTAACTGGGTGATTAGATCGTGGAGGGGAGGTGGATGTGGCCTGCTGTTGGCCTACCTAGATTTCAGTAAGGCTTTGGGCACCATACCACATAAGAGACTAGTAGGTAAGCTGGGTAGCTTAGGGATGGGTAAAACAGGTGGTAAACTGGGTAAGAAATTGGTTAGGGA
Source organism: Neoceratodus forsteri (assembly GCA_016271365.2). NCBI lineage: Eukaryota > Metazoa > Chordata > Ceratodontiformes > Ceratodontidae > Neoceratodus > Neoceratodus forsteri. Next base: position 755,059,598 of record CM057455.1, on the reverse strand, counting down.
ACAGGCAACAGAGGGTGGTGGTATACAGAGGTCACTCTGAGGAAGAGATGGTGACCAGCTGGGTACCTCAGGGTTCAGTGCTGGGACCGGTCCTCTTTAATGTCTTTAAGTGACAGTGCAGAGGAGCTGGAAGGCAAGGTCTGCCTCTTTGTAGATGACACCAAGCTCTGCAACAGGGTGTACACACCAGGGGCCGTGGAAAGGATGACCAGAGATCTGGGAAAACTTTCAAGGAGTGGTCAAGCATATGACAGCTGGGTTTCAGTGTGAAAAGGTGCAAGATAATGCACTTGTATCACAGAAACATTGGGGTGGAGTACAAAAATGGGTGGAGTGGTATTCCCCAAAAAACAAGCAGGAAAGAGACCCAAGGTCGTCATATTGGATGACCTTAAGGTAGCCAGGCAGTGCAACAGGGCAGTCGGGGAAGTGAGTGGGATGCTGGAATGCATAGGAAGGGAGGGTGTCACCAGCAGAAAGAGGGAGGTGGTATTTCCCCTGTATAAACTGCTGTAAGACCCCGCCTGGAGTACTGTGTCCAGTTCTGGAGACCACATCTCTGGAAGGATACAGAAAGAGTGGAGGCGCTCCAGAGGAGTGCAACTAAAATGGTGCAGTGCCAGCATCAAAAGCCCTACAAGGAGAGACTGTGACCTCAGTGTGTACACCCTGGAATGGAGAAGGGTTATGATAGACCTTTAAATATGTCACAGTAGTGAAAAAGGTACAGAGGGAAGTATTTTCCAAAAAAAAAAAAAGGTGCTCAAGATCAAGGGGACATGCTATGAAGCTGGAAGGTGTAGATTCAGGAGAGATGCAAAGCAGTACTTTATAGAAAGAGTGGATGCCTAGAACTGTCTTCCAGTGGAGGTGATGAGCACAAAAACAGTGGTGGGGTTCAAGAATGCTTGGGATAGGCACAAAGGAATTATAGTGGAAAGGAATATGAGAAGGGAGAAAGAACTGTAGATAAAGTAGGTCTGTGGTGAGAATGTTGGTATGGAAAATGGGCTGACTTGGTGGGCCAAAGGACCTTTATCTGCTGTCCGATTCTATGCCTCAAGGTTGGAGCTAATGGCAGTGCTGACAGGAGCGCTTTTAAATCAGCGGTTCTGGGCTGGGAAAATGGTGGAGGTTCGCACATTGTCTGCGATGGTCTCTTATTTCAGAAGCCTCAGCCCAGAAAGTGTCTTAATAGACAGGAGGCCTAAAGTTGTATATCGGAACCCTCTATTGCGGCAAGCTCAGGCCTACTTGCAGTAGTTGAGATAGGGTGGGGGATAATAGGCTGCTAAATGATGTAGAATAAATGTAACTTTTATGCATCGCTGAATTTGTGTTCTAGAAACATAGAATTTGTCAGTAGAAAAGGACCGCATGCCCTTGCTGTATGTTGCTTGGCTAGTATGTGTCTACGAACCGTAACTGTTATCCGGTGACCCTCCTGCCTCCCTGCCAATTTACTAAAATACCACAATGTCTATCCCACGCACGCTTGAAGCCCTGCACTGTTCTCGCTGCTATCACTTCTGCTAATAGTTTGTTTCAGCCATCTACCACCCTTTCAGTGAATTAGTACTTCCTCCTCCTTGGCACAGGGAATCAAGGATGGGGAAAAGGACTTCTTCAGATTCACTGGCAAGAGGAGAAGAAAAGCGAAGACCAGATTGTGAGGATTAAGAAAGATGGGGGGTGTGAGTGGAGAAGGGGAGAACCAGGCAGAGGCACTGAATGAGTACTTCTGCTCTGTGTTCAGAGAAAGAAAGAGGGCAAATACCCATGGGAAGGGTGGAGTGGGCGGGGGTGAATATCATCACAATTAGAGGACAGGGTGTTGGAGGAACTAAAGGCACTGAGGGTGGACAAGGCACCGGGGCCGGATGGCATTCACCCTAGGGTACTTGGGGAGCTAGTAAAGATGCTGGCAGAACCACTGGCCGACCTGTTCAGTACATCACTGGACACAGGATGCGTGCCACAGGACTGGAGGATGGCCCATGTGGTGCCATTCATAAAAGTGGACTGAGGGATGATCCAGGCAACGACAGACTGGGTGAGTCTCACTTCTATCGTGGGGAAACTCATGGAGTCGATTCTAAAAGAGAGGCTGGTGACCTTTCTGGAAGACGGTGGGCTCCAAGGCTGCCATCAGCACAGTTTTGTATCAGGCAGATCATGCCAGACGAACCTAGTTAAGTACTATGACAGGGTTACCAGGGAACTGGACAGAGGCCATGCAGTGGATGTCCTGTATTTAGACTTCAGCAAGGCCTTTGACTCAGTGCCACATGGGAGGTTGGGGGAGAAACTGGAATATATTGGGGTGGGGACAAAAATGGTCAACTGGATCACCAACTGGCTGAGGGGTAGGCAGCAAAGGGTGGTGGTGGTGGTGGAACTCTCATCACCAAGGGATGTTAAGAGTGGGGTGCCCCAGAGTTCAGTACTGGGACCGGTGCTGTTCGGGTTATTCATAACCGATATCTCATACGGGATCCGGAGCAGGATCAGTCTGTTCGCAGACGATACTAAGATTGGTGCAGTGGTAGATGACATAGAGGGGTGGAGGGGGCTGCAGGAAGACCTGACCAAACTATAGGAATGGTCGGAGACATGGCAATTTGGGTTCAGCGCCAAGAAGTGCAAGGTACTGCACTTCAGAGCAAGGGACCAGGGGAGGACATATTAGTTGGGAGGGGTACAGTTGGAAGGCACAGTGGAGGAAAAGGATCTGGGGTACTAATAAAGGGGACTATGAACCACTCGGCTCAGTGCAGAAAGGCGGCTGCAAAGGCAAACAAGATGCTGGGGTGCATAGCGAGGGGAATCTCCTCCAGGCACAGAGAAGTGATCCTACCCCTGTACAGGTCACTGGTCAGGCCGCACCTGGAATACTGCGTGCAGTACTGGCGGCCATTCCTGAAGAGGGACATCAGATTGCTGGAGGGAGTGCAGCATAGGGCAACGAAGATGATACAGGGACTTGAGGGAAAATCAAGGAGAGCTGCAAATGTATTCCCTGGAAGAGAGGAGGGATAGGGGGATAGAATCGAAACATTAAAGTACCTAAAGGGTATTAACAGGATTAATATAGAAGGGATTCTTCAGATCAGAAGGGGGAGGCACACGAGAGGGCATCGGCTGAGATTGAAGGGGGAGATTCAGGAGGAAATCAGGAGATACTTTTTACTGGAAAGGATGGTAGATAAGTGGAACACTCTGCCGAGGAGGTGTGTAGTGTGGAGCGGTGGGAGGATTTGAGAGGTGGGACAGAATGAAGGGGTGGTTATGGGGAGGGAGGGTGGGGCACTGCAAGTTGAGGGCTAGCTGCACTATTGAGCAGACTTGATGGACTGTGAGGCCTGTTTCTGCTGGCATTTCGTATGTTCGTATGTATGTAATCCCTCTTAATGCCCCCTGGTCCCGATGCTTTCTCTCATTTGAAAGAGACTTCCCTATTCAAACAACATGAAGTCTTGCTATATTATGACATATGCAGTGAGTCCCAACCTTCGAACTGCTCCGGAGGTGAAAGTGTTAACTTTCCATGCCAGGCATGGAACACTGAGCTCGAGCTTGGTTGAAACTCTGTCTGTTGTTCTTCAAACTCAAACCGTCAGATTCTTTACTCCGCCTCACTGAACAGACGCTCCGGAGATTTCTCCTTCTGCTCGGTTCATTTTGTCGGTTAAAGTACCGTTTTCTCGGTTTTCGACCGAATTTAAACCGCAACCTGTCGGTTCAGTCTCTGTCTGTGGTATTTGTGAGTACTAGATAGGTTTTACATTAATTCTATTCTGTGTGGAACTTGTAAACGGTTTATCGGTTCGGTTTGAGCCGATCAGGTTGTTTAAAATATCTTAATCTGTCATTTAGAGTGTGGTTACTGGTTCTTATCGGTTCAAAAAGTTTATTACGTTTTTTCCACGACCCGTGACACGGTTGGGAACCGATAAGAGGGTCTTACCCATGGATTGCCATAAATGGGTAAGTTTGGTTAGGACTGGCACTATGTCTGAGAAACCCAAAAGAAAAACTGGGCCCACTGGGTTTCAACACTGCAGTGTGTGTGGGGAAGTCTTTGCCAAGGCTGACCCCCACACCACCTGTGTTTATTGTCTGGGGTTTGACCACCTCAATGCAGACTACCAGATTTGTAAAAATTTTCCTGCAGCTACCCTGGAAAAGAGAGTTGGTAGGCTCAGGGAAAGGGAGGCCAAAAAGTCCGCTGAACCGGATGGCCAGCCCGGTTCGGTTCCAACCGAACCGGAGGGAGTGCCCTCTGACCAGGGCGAGACTTCCTCGGGCAAAAGGAGATCCGACTCTGAGGAGTCAGTTCCAGCAAAAAGTACTAGGAAATCAGCTGGTGTGGAGCCAAAACTTTCCTCTCCAACCACTGAAGAAATAGCCAAAGCGATTAAAATTGTCCAGTCGCTTTCCCCGGTTCCGACCGAACCGGCACCATCAGGTGAGCGGCCGGTTCCACCGGTTCAAGAGTATGATTTAGAGGAATATTATGAACCGGAGGAGGGGGAAGAGGAGTATGAGGAAAGTGAATGTGGATTTGAAAGTCTGGATGTGTCCATTGACCCGGACATCTCCCCAGACAGACCTTCAGGAGTGTCTCCTCCTGGCTTTCTGAGTCCCCTTCTCATTTTATGTTTTATAAAAAAGTGGCTGAAACCTTCCAGCTCCCTATGGAGGAAGCTGTGGATGATCAAGAGGAACCTGACTATGTGGAAATGATGGATATCCCAGAGTCTAGGAGACTGTCTATTCCTGCATAAATCCTCTGGAAACAGATATTTAAAATTCTAAAACTCCTCACACTATACCTCCTGTGGATAAGAGAATGGACAAGAGGTACACATTGTCAGGCTCTGATACGGAGTTCCTTACACAACAATGCAGCCATGTTGGGGTAGTGCACGCTGCAGCCTATGACAAGGCAAATATTCCCTTGGCTTCACACCCCCTCTGACAAGGACTCCAGGAGGATTGATGCCATGGCAAAGAAACAGTACATGGCATCCTTGGGACTCAAGACAGGCAAATTATATGGCTTATGTTGCTAGATATCAGAAATCCAGATGGGATACTGTTGTGGCTCTAGCAAAATAGGTCCCTGGCCAGCTTGCCAAGGAGCTGGAGCAGGTGGCTGCTGATGGTATTGAGGCATCCAAGGTGCAATTCCATGCTGCATTGGACTCTAATGATGTGTCATCAAGAGTCATGGCTACATCTGTGGCACTTCGCAGAATGGCTTGGCTCAGATGTACTAGCCTGTCACAGGATACCCAGACTAAGGCCATGGATTTTCCTGTTGTGGGTAATTCTCTGTTTGGGGAGCAGACAGAGAATTACATGAAGAAAATGGATGAGTATAGGACCACCTATAGGAGTGCACAGGCCAAGGAAAGGCAGGCCACTCCTCAAAGGCAGCTTCCCAGGGCGGGGCAGGCCTTTTCAAGGCCTTTTACCAAGCCCAGGCCTTCTCTTCTTTATGCCCAGAGGGGTTCTTTAGAGGAGAGGCAGACAGGGTACAAGCAGGCCTGCTTCCACCCCTCAGCCCAAAGCCCCTGCCAAGCAGGCACCCTGATGGGGTTGCCAGGGCCGATTCTCAGCTACCTGTAGGGGGCAGGCTGGCTTACTTTGCCCAGGACTGGGAGTCTCTGACATCAGACAGGTGGGTCCTGGAAGTAGTAAGCCAGGGACTGGTTCTCAGCTTCAGAAAGTTTCCAAAGATGAGAACCAGATACTTTCCACCTGCAAATTCACCAGAGGCACTTGCCCTAGAGGCAGAGGTCTCTTCCCTCCTGGCTCTCAGAGCTGTGGAAAGGTTCCACCCTACACCAGGGCAAAGGGTTGTACTCCAGGTACTTCCTTACCCCCAAAGACAGGAGAATAGGCCCATCCTGGATCTCAGATATTTAAACAAGCACCTTTAAAACCAAAATTCAAATGGTGACTCTGGGAATTATTCTACCCTCTCTAAGGCCAGGGGACTGGCTAGCGTCCCTGGACCTCAAGGATGCCTACTTCCATATTCTCATCAGAAGCTCCCATTGAAAATACCTCAGGTTCGAGCTGCCCTCAGGCCATTACCAGTTCAGAGCGATGCCCTTTGGCCTCACCTCTGCTCCAAGGGTATTCACAAAATGCCTGGCAGTAGCAGTTGCTGCCCTAAGAAGGCAAAAAATTGCTATATTCCCTTACCTGGACGACTGGCTCATAGTAGGCCAGTCCCCAGACCAAGTCAAGTTACATCTACAGATAACTCAGCAACTGCTCACCTCTCTAGGTTTCCTTCTGAATCTTTCAAAGTCAGTTCTAGAGCCTGTCCAGCTCCTCACCTTCATAGGCGCAGAGCTGAACAGAGAAAGCCAGAGCCTTCCTTTCTTTGGACAGGGCAAGGACCCTGGTCTCTCTGGCCTTCTCATTCACCCTGCAGGTCTCTCGACCAGCAAGGCACTTTCTACAGCTCCTGGGGCACATGGCTGCTTCTACAGCAGTAGTGCAGGGAGCAAGATTTCAGATGAGGGACATCGAGTTCCATTTGAGAGCCTTTTGGTCTCAAAGGAAAGATCCTCTAACCAAATTGATCCCAGTAACTCGAACCCTGATCCAGGCCCTACAGTGGTGGCAGGATCAGAGCAATCTGAGACAAGGGGTTCCCTTTGTCACCCAGTCTCACTCTTTAATCCTTACTACAGATGCCTCCCTCTTGGGGTGGGGAGCTCACATGGGCGACCTCACTACCCAGGGATTGTGGTCCCCTCAGGAATCTCTGCTCCACATCAGTCTGTTGGAACTCAGAGCAGTTTTTCTTGCACTTCAGGTTTTTTCCAAATCTGTTCAGAACAAAGTTGTACAGGTCAGAACAGACACCACCACAATGTGGTACATCAACAAGCGAGGGGGCACTCAGTCTACGGCCTTGTGCACCGAAGCAATGAAGTTGTGGTCTCTGGCTTACTCCCTGAACACCTCCGGCAAGGACAATGTCCTGGCAGATGATCTCAGCAGGATTTCCCAGGGCCATCACGAATGGTCACTGGACCCCCTGGTCTTGGAGGTGATATTTACCAGATGGGGCACCACGCAGATAGATCTTTTTGCAGCCCCAGACAATCACCAACTTCCCCTTTTTTGCTGCAGGCCCCAGTGTTGGGCTCAGTCCCTCTGGATGCCTTAATTCTCAATTGGGAAGGGAAGTTGCTCTATGCTTTTCCCCCCTTCCCTCTCCTGTTCAAAGTGCTGGTCAAAATCAGATCTCAACCCTGCAAGATGATCCTGATTGCTCCAGATTGGGCCAGACAGCCCTGGTATCCACTCCTACTGTCCTTAGCAGTCCATCTTCCCCTGTGTCTTCCCAGGAAGCACAACCTGTTAACCTGTGCTCAGGGGAGGGTTTGGTACCCGAACCTCAAATCTCTCAATCTCAGGGCCTGGCTCTTGAAGAGTTAGTTTGCTGATCTACACCTCTCCCAGGGTGTAATGGATATCCCGAAGGCTTCTAGGAAACCTTCCACCAGGGCTACTTATAATTCCAAATGGAAGAGGTTTTCCATATGGTGCTCTGGAAGCATATATTCCCAGAATCTGCTGATTTACCCACAGTCCTGGATTATATGGTCCACTTAAATACCTTGGGGCTGAGACCAGCTACCCTAAAAGTGCATCTGGCAGCTGTGTCTGCTTTTATTTCAGCAGGTAAACCCTCTTCTCTTTCAGCTCATCCTGTATTCTCCAAGTTTTTCAAGGGATTGCTTCACACCAACCCTCCATTCATCGACCCTGCCCCTCCCTGGGATCTTAATGTTTGCATTGCTCAGCTTATGCAACCCCCCTTTGAGCCTTTGTCTTCAGCAGAGCTTAAGTACTTGACTTGGAAGACTGTATTTCTGGTAGCCATCACTTCTGCCAGACGCATAAGTGAATTACAAGCTTTGTCAGTGGAGCCTGATTTTATCTCCTTTCATAGAGATAAGGTGGTCCTCAGGACTAACAGGAAGTTCTTGCCTAAAGTGGTTTCAGATTTCCACCTTAATCAATCTATATCTCTTCCAGTGTACTTCACTGACCATTCCTCCTCTGGCGAGAGAAGGCAGCACAGCTTAGATGTAAAGAGCCCTTAGTTACTACATAGAGCGTACCAAGGGTCACAGGTTTGACTCCCTCCAACTGTTCCTCACTTATGGTGAGGTTGGTAAAGGGAAACCTGCCACTAAAAGATCCATTGCCAGGTGGATTGTTTCTTGTATCCAATTTTGTTATGAAAAACTGGGTAAGGTTCCTCCATCAGGCCTGAGGGCTCACTCTACCAGAGGTACAGCTGCTTCCCTGGTTGCTGCCAGGGACATCCCTATTCTAGAGATATGTCAAGCAGCTACCTGGAAAACAGTTCACACTTTTACCAAGCATTACTCCCTGGACATCCAGGCTAGGAGTGATGCTCGGTTTAACACAGCTGTGCTTCAGAGCCTATTTCCTAAGTAGGTTCTGTCCTCTCCATGGAGGTACTGCTTTGTAGTCTAGATATGTTATAATATAGCAAGACTTCATGTTTGAAGAAAAAATTACTCACCTTAGTAATGTTGTTTCTTCTAATGGAGTCTTGCTATATTATGACCTCCCCTGCCTGCCCCTCTCAGAACCTCTGTTTTTGGGATGTGGGTGGGCAGTGCAGTGTTGGCACTTAGTAGGTGCCCACCTTGTTGTTTTCACCCCTCCTTTCTTGGGGTGACTTGGTGTTGTGTTTTTCATTTTTTGGGTCTCCTGACTTGAGTCTTTGTTTTGGGACCAAAAAATGTGTTCTTATGTTTAGTAGCCAGTTGGCTAGTGTAGGTTTACAGCTTCCACACAGGACCTCAGTGAGTTTAGCTTGTAAAGATCTGACGGTTTGAGTTTGAAGAACAACAGACAGCGTTTCAACCGAGCTCGAGCTCAGCGTTCCATACCTGGCATGAAAAGTTAACTCTTTCACCTCCGGAGCAGTTCGAAGGTTGGGACTCACTGCATATGTCATAATATAGCAAGACTACATCAGAAGAAACATTACTAAGGTGAGTAATTTTTTCTTGCACCCTGTTCACCCCTTTGAGGTATTTGTGGGTCTCAATCACGTCCAGTCTCCACCAACTGATCATATCAGTCACTGAAATGAACAGAATTTTGATCACTATTACAGGATGCTTAACTACAGTTGAGACATCTGTTGATGTTTAAAAGTGGAACTGCAGGATTCCCAACAGCTGACAGAATCAACTGTGCACACCTCCATGACACTCAAATGTGTGCATGTTAGGTATGTGAGAATGGGGCAAATGGGGGCTACGTTACACTGTACCTAACTGGCTGGCTGAAAGACGCACAAAGGCATAAAGGGTTACAGCAATGAACAGTCTGCTGTTACTACTACCATGGCATCACCAATTAATTCATTGTAAATAAACAGTGATGGGAGAGGCTGGTTGGTGGCGTTACAGGTTCGCAAGATGTATATCCTTTGGGCAGTTCAGGGGGGAAGGGTGGCAGGGTGCTGGGTGCCACTGGTATAGGGGGTTGTATTGAATGGTATCTGGAGGCAGGGGTTGTGATGCTGTATATGGTAATGTCTGGGTGGGGTGATGAGTCATATGAATAACAGTACTACCGTATACTGAATGTGGGCGGAGGGGCTGGGGGCTTCTGGGTAAGGAGCAGCAACCACTGGACCCAAGGATGCCTGTTTTCGTGAGATTTTGGAATTGGGTGAGGGAGGAGGGACCAGTAGACACCAGGGATATTTATTGACATGAGATTCAGGGATCGGGTGAGGGGGACCACTAGATGTCAGGGCTATGTTTTACACAGTGTTTCAGGGAACAGGTGTGGGAGAGATAACTAGTGGCCACCAAGGATATCTGTGGCATGTGGGGGCATACCTTTGAACCTCTTATTTCTTGGTGCTGCTATATTGTTTGTTAAACTGATTATCTTCAGTGAGGATATCTCCTCCATTGGGCCACACCTCTGGAACTGTAAGCAATCAGCATCAGGACCTTCTAGAATCTTTTGCTTAAGGGTGCCACCCATGATGACATACATCGTCACCTACAAAACATGAGCGTCTCCCTCACTCCTTAGTTCTTTTTTCTTTCACCGTTGACTGCTCATCAGACCTGCAGAAAAACAATGCCATTGTTTCACTTTGATTGTTTTCTAACTTAACTAAATTTCATATTGACATTATCCCTGTGTGCCCCCATCGAAAGAACCTTTATTTAGGTTTTGTACTTATTGTTACAAGCTCTACAAGGATGATGCTTACACCATGGGTGTTTGCTGTTTGGGCCTGTCCCACAACTTGAGGGCCTGCAAGATCTGTCAAGGATTTAACCTGGCCACAGAGGAGATGCTAAAAAAAAAAAGGTTTTGGAGACTTTTTTGCCTTGATTGAAGGCCATGGAAGCTCAGGCAGAGGCCCCAGGAACCAAATTAGCTCCTCCCTCTCGATTGCCCGACCCAAGGTAAGGAGACGCCCTAGAGGTAGTCATTCACATTGCCACCAAGGTCTGCGAGGATGACTGATAAATCTAAAGAAAATGAAAAAGCTTTGTCTAAACGCTTCTCTTTTTCCAGTCAGCATAAGCATGGAGAAAAACATGTTTCACTGGTGAGGTCTCCATTAAAGGATTGCAAGTCCTTGGCGGCGTCTGCTCCAGTGGCGTCAACTACTGCCCCCCAAAAAAAAGAAAAAACCATTGTTGAGACACCAGGGTGGGCTTGGCTCAGGCGTATCTGCTACGGACAGTATGCAGCCTCCATCCTCTGGTTCCGTCCCAACAACAGCTTTAGTCTTGACCCCCTCAGCCGAGCATCGTAGACGCAAGGTCACGCTGGTGTCATTTTCAGAGGTTTTTTTACATGCCTTTTTTCTGTCGCTGCATCAGTCGCTGTTCGACAATTCCTCCTCCATTGGCACTATCGTCATTGGGACTGAAAAGCATGCCTACTTCACTGACTGTACAGCTGCCACCTTATTCACCAGCTGTATCAACCCCCCCCCCCCAAAAAAAATATCATCTGAGATGACAGTGAGGTGGAGTAAAATTCTGATATCCTAGAAATGGGGAAGGACTTGGAAGATAAAGGTGGGGATGAAGAACCCTGTGATGGAAATTTCCTTTCCAGCTCAACCTTGTTATCTGTGGGGATTACTCTCTGGTATGTACTCCCAGGTCGTCTCCAGATGATCCCTCCTTCCAGGCTTTGTTTACACACATACAGGATGCGATGGGATTTGAGGGTGAAGACTACAACAGTAAAAGAAATGTAATGGAATTCTTAGAGGTAATCGCTGCTTCCACTGTTGTGGTGCCCCCTGTTTACTCTGCCTTAGAAGATGCTGCATTTGCTGGCTGGCACTCTGCCAGCAGTCTCCAGCAAGACTGACAAACCGTATTCTGTTCTGTTTGTCAAGCAAGCTCTATTGTGCTTCTCCATCTGAAACAGACTCTGTGATTATGGCTGCACATGATAACTAGGGCTCCTAAAGTACAATCAGTCATCTTTATTTTACCAGGCGGAGCACCATTGAGACAAGCTCATTTACAAGGCGGACCTGGGGTACAAGTACAAACATACAACTATCACATTTGCAGAAGGAGAGAAGGGGTATGCAACAAATGCACTGCCAACTAACATCCAACACTGAAGTATAGAAGGCTCATTTATTAACATAAATAAGAGAAAATAATTACAATATTTACAGTACAGTATATCCAAGGTGTACAATGCAGTATAATGAATGTTATAACCACATAAATAGTGCAGTAGGAAACAGGAAACGGGGAAGGAATAAGGAAGGGATAATATACTGAATACAAGTGAGGTAATGAAGGGAGTTTGAGTTATGAGCACTCTGCCTCCTAACAAGGAGTCTAGGAAATTTGATATATAATGGGCAAGGGAACTTATGGCTCTTCTGCTTTGGGCCTTTGTATTGCAAACTACCAGGCTAATATGATTAAGTATCGGAATAGTCTTCGGAAGTCAGCTATGGCTGTGGCACAGACTCTGCAGGATGGCCCTGTATAAACATAACTGCTTAAAGATGTCTCTGCTGGCCTAGATACTGGTAAATATTTACTAAGGTCAGCATGTAATGCCTCAGATGCTGCTGCTAGATCAGCTGCCTCTGGTATATTGCTCCAAAGGTATACCTGGCTCAGATTGGCAAGGTGTTTCAGATGTGCAACAGGCCATGCTTAATGTCCCTTTTCAGGGCTGTAAGGTGTTCGGGCCAGGATCTGGATAATACATTAAAAGACAGTCCTCTACAATGATTTTAAGGTCTGTGAAATGCTTGACAATCCCCTTCCCTGAAAGAATGTAAACGGGGCTCATGGTAGGGGTGCTTTTTGGAAGCCTGCTGGTTGAGGAGGCCATGGCTGCTGTCACCCATACCGTGGCAGAGGATGTGGTCTCCTGCTGGACTTACTGCCCTAGCTGGCCACTCCAAGGTACCTAAAGTTTCCTGTTCAGGTGACCCTACAACCCCCGGCTCCTTCTGACTCCCCACTCCCCCACCCACATCTGCCGCCAGGGATACAAGTTGGGGAGCATCTCCCTTCATCTGCTAAAATGAAGGGAGATAACCTTAGATGAATGGGTCCACAGGAGACTTGTGTCCCTTGTTTAACTTCAGAGCCCTGAACAAATTCATTGAATACAAAAAGTTTTGATTGGTGTCCCGTTCAAGCTTTCATGGCCTTTCTGCAAACAGTGGACTGGCTTTGTGCTCTGAACATGAAGGATGCTTATCTTCATATCTATATATGTAACACATAATTCTTCTACAGAATCTTGTCCATTGGCCCACAGCACACCCATCCTCATTCCCTCTTTGTGAGGTACCAACTGGCAGGTTGTCATGCTGATTTTTGCAGAAGGTATGGTTATTTGTGCTTTTCTTCTGTCAGCAGTCTCAGCCTTTCCTTGTGTGATTATCTGATCCTTCTCAGTAGGTGGCCCTCTTGAGGTTATCTCTGGTAGGGAACTGAGGAGCGAGGGGGCCACCAACATTTTATTGGCACCGACGTTGTACATCATCACGGGCAGCCCCCAGCCCAGCTAGGCAAAAGTTTCCAGAAAGTCCTGATGTTGATGCTTTATAGTCCAGAGGTGTGGCTCAATGGAGGAGATTCTTTCGAAGATCTACTGTTAACTGCTGGGTAACTGTTCTTTCTTGGATTAAATGGCCAAAATTCTAAGTGAGACCTTCAACAACATTATTTACTCTAGTTGCTACATATACTGTATACAGTATTTGTGTGCACATGGTTAAAGATTTCAGTTTAATTTATAATTGAATAGTGCATGTCATCGAGGCACAGGTCAGGAAGCATAGGAAAACCAGGAGCAGTTTCAAAATTAGCAAATAGTGTTTGATTTTTCTCAATAACAGCAACATAAAAATTATTCCGTATAACTATGTACAAAGGCAGTTCAAACAGAGAAAACCAAGTCCTTCTTCTGAGGGTACAGTATCTCTGAATTCCAAGCTCTTCCCTGTGTCAATCTTCACCATTCATCACTGGTGGGTGATTGGCCGGAGACAAGCACCCCACGGGAGCTTTTTTTTTTTTTCCTCCTGGGGGAGGGGCCATTGCCTCCCACGAGACCGACTCACTGCGTGACACTTGCCGGTTGGCCAGAAACTGCCGTTGGCTCCTTCTCCACCTCCATTCTGCTTCTCCCACCATCGATACAGCAGCTGTCCTGCAGCAAGTGAATTTCTGATACGCCATTGCAGCCTAGCTCATCTTGAGTTCTCCTCGATGCCTCAGAGTCGCTCCTTTGAGCCATTTTTCCCAACGCCACTTGAGTTCCACCTCGGTTCTGCTGTCCATTCGACACTGTTACTGAAGATTACTGGTAACATCTTTCCTTTTCTTAGCGGCATCAAGTCTCTTCTGTTTTAAAGTTTTAGGTTCAGGGGACAAGAAACGTTCATCGAAAACGGGCCGGCCTCCTATGCATCAGTGTCCCAGCGACCAGCAAATTTCCATTAAAGACTGGCTTGACATCTTTCTTGCCTTGGACCCCAGCACGACGTGGACCACTGCGATGCCGGCTTCTCTGTGGTCTGCCACGTTCTTGAGCACCACGCATTGAAGGTCAGCAGGGCTCCACTGACTTTCAGGGAGTGGCGTTGCTTTCGTTGGTCCAAGCGTAGCACCCTCTGCCTTTTCTCCGGGTCCCTTCACAGGCCTACACGGTCCAGTGAAGAGGAGGTCTTTACTGTGGTGCCGGAGGACCGATCTGACCCCACTCGGGGTGGGAGCATCGCCCTGGAAGTCGCCTCTTTGGGGGTGCAAGCGCCCCACTGTCTAGGCCCACCGCTGCTGGGCCTGGCGTGGGGTGTTCCTTGGCGCCACCTGTTGGTGTCTCCCTAGATCCTGGAGCAGTTTGCGGCTCTGGTGATGGGGCAGTGCCGTAAGGGGTGCAGGACCAGCCCACAGCGCCATTCACGGTGCAGTCGGGAGAGCCCCTGGTGTCACCGGTCCAGAGCTCTTCTGGATCTCCTTCTCTCTGGAGCCAAATGATCTGGAGTCTGACCCAGACTGGCAGCCTGACTCCTCAAGAGGGTTCTCCGGGGCCTAGCACCCTTGCGCCTCCCTGGGTTCCCCCACCTACAGCTCCGGTGACTGCAGGTCAGTGGCCCTGTTGCTACGGGTGGGATGGTCTGGACTTTGGGGAAGGGGTCAGCTGCTGCCCCCGGTCCCACCCCCTCTCAAGGCCAGGACCAGATCCCCCTCCTCTGCAAGACTTCTCAGGGAGCCTGCAGAGTTGGGGGGTCCTTTGCAACAGGGTCCGAGGAAGAGGTCTTCCTCTGAGTCAGCGGGGTTGAGGGGACAGGGCAAGGGGCTGCAGCACTCCTCTGTAGCCTTCTGGGGCTTGGGGAGGAGCCACAGTGCTGAGCCCAAGTTCTCTCCCTCGTCTCCTTCGAGAGAGTCCTCATTGGGTGGGGCTGGGGACTGCCCTTCTGGATCCATGTGGCCTCTGTCCCCTCATAGGGAAGCTTCCTCTACAGGGCTCAGTCCCGACCATTTTTCTTTACTCCACAGGACAATGACGCTGCAGACCTACGGATTCTTGTTCTTCCAGGATCACCCTATAACTCTGGCAGAGGTGCACCACATACGGTGGCCAGTTCCCCTGTGCCTTTGTGTCCAGCTCCTCTTCTCCCAGGCCCTGTTGGTCCTTTGAGGCCTTTGACCTGGGAACAGTTCAGATCCCAGGCTGCGGACATCCCCCCTGTACGTTAGGCCATGGGAGAACAGGTCTTTCGACCAGTTCCCCCTCTGCAGTCGGAATCTGACTCCGCAGGTTCCTCGGCCTCCTCATCTTCCTCCCCAGAGGAAGAGGAACCATCTGTCCACCTGTCCTCTGACCCTGATCAGCACTTCCTGGCGAGGCTGGTCAGGGACCTGCATATTTCCTATTTGGCCCATCACAGTAGAGAGCTTATGATGCAAGCCTTTCTGGGCGAGGTCAGGGCATACCATTTGGTCATCCCCTCCTGGCCGATCCCCTTCCAGAAGGCATCGTACAGCACCTGGCAGCTTCCATCTGCCACAGTTCCACCCCCTGTGGACTGCCAGCGTCAGTACTGCGTACCCCAGGGATCTCCAGGCACTCTGCCTCATCCCACTATGAGATTGACTCATCTGGACACCCCTACTGAGCATAAACGTCCGGTCCACAACCGACCCCCGGATCCTGTCTCTTTGGAGTTCGATCGTCTAGGGCAGAGAGTGTTCTCCTCTGTACGGATGATACTTTCCATTGCTTCACATCAGGCACATCACGCTGTGTACAGCAGGCATCTGTGAGCAATACAGGGCCAGGCACTGGCATCACTGCCCAATTCAGAGGCTACCCAGCCACCCCATAGCCCTCTCTGCTATAGGTCTGGAGCTGGTAAGACACCAGTCAAGGGCATTTTATGACACCAGTGAAGTTGCTTCACGACTTGCAGGGACCGCGATCTGCATTAGGCAAATGGCGTGGCTTCGCCTTTCACAGTTATCACCCTTGGCCCAGCGTAGGGGGGTGGCCACCTCCTTCCGGGGGACCCATCTTTTCTCCCGTAGGGTGAGATGGGATTTGCAGGGGCACCTTCCTTCCCTCAGGGAAAGGGGAACCCCGCCTCGCCATGACCAGTCATAGGCCTAACTGGCTGATGGAGTATCTCTTCTCCTCCCCCACCCACCCCAGGGGGAGCTGGGGATGTTATTCTCTCGGAACTACTGGGCCCCTTCGGGGCTTGGTACTCACCCACCAGTGATGAGTGAAGATTGACACACGGAAGACATGAAAAGTATGTACCTACCATAATTCTTGATCTTCCTGTGATCTCCACCATTCACCACTGAATCCCACCCACCTTCCCCTCACAAGGCCTCAGTCCCTGGGCGATGCCCCGTCCCTGCTCACCCTCCTCCTCGGGGATCCGTTGGGTCTCCCTTTTTTCCTTGGAGCCCTCCTTATTCAAGGAGGGTACTGGAAAACTTCTTGTAGGAGAGCGAGTAGGGCTTTCCTACTAGCCCAGTGGGGGACTTCTGGTGGAACCCTCCCCCTTGTCCTGGGTATGATCTCAGAGGCTGGCCCACTCCGTTGGGGTGTGTCTACTCTTCCAATCCCCAGGGATGGGGGTCGGGGCTGACGGGGACTCCCCTTATTATACTATTTATCCTCCTGTCTCCTTCCCCTTCATGAGGGAGACATTAATGGGTGGGATCATCGCTCCTCCGCTCCCCTTTGAACCCTGTGGGTTCTTCCTTTGGAAAACGTAACGGGGGAGTGGGGAATCCTCACCGATGGGTGGTTTCCACCCTCAGGGGTTAGAGGGAGGGACTTTCTCTATGCTCCTATCCCTAACGGGATTCCAATAAACTGGGATTCTCCTCGGTATTGGCTTCCTGTGTTGGCTGTTTGCCTCCCTGGAGGCTCTGCTGGTCTCAAGATCGGAGTCTCTTAATGTGTGGATGTTGGTCCCACCTCTCCATCCCTCACCCCTTGTTTTTCTCTCTCACTTATCTTTCCCTTTCCTAGCCATACTGACCGTCTGGGGGCCCTTCGGCCCATACCCTCCCAGATCCTCCTCCGTCCTCTGGTCAGCCTATTCCTTTTTCAGTTTATATCCTTTACTTTTACTATCACTCGGGCTCTCTTGCCCCGCCCTTGTTTTTCTCTATCCTTTTTTTCCCTCTGTCTGAGGAGGAGCCAACTGCTGTTTCTGGCCAACCCGTGAGCGCCACGCAGTGCGTCTGCCTCATCGGCGGTGCTGGCCACGCCGGCTCTTCCCCAGGGGGAAAAGCTCCCGCAGGGTGCTTGTCTCCGGCCAGTCACCCACCAGTGATGAATGGTGATACACAGGAAGATCAAGAATTATAGTAGGTACATAATTTTCATATTCAGTCTCTGTCTCTCTAGCAAAAGCATTGCTGCTCTTTTTTCAAGTCTTTGTCTGGGAACTCGTTAAGAGCCTGCTTCTCTCAGAATGTTCTTGTAAGTTTTGTTCCTTGCAGGTGTAAAAGGCTTAAAAATTGCATCTCCAGTTAACCCCTTGAGTTCAAAATAGCTTTTTGCAATCATTTCAACAGTATAACTATACACAGTTTTAAACGAAGGGATCCCAGTTTGTGTCATTTCCACATAAAGATTCACATTTTTTATAATTGCAGATATGCAAGGGGGAAGAAAAGACAAATAGCAAGGGAAGGCAGAGAGATAACGATGGCGGAGAATTACGAAACTGTCTGAGTGATCAGTTCCTAGGTCTCACAAGAAAATTTGGTTGTGCACCCAGACAGACAAGAGACAGAAAAGTAGAAGATGGAACAGACCCTTGCATTTAATTCTTGCTGTATAACAAATGGGACAGGGCCTCATTCAACCCTGTCACAGTACATGGTTCAGTGTTTAGGGAATTCTCTGTATTAGGGCACACAGAGCTGGCCTTCACAATGCAGAGCAAATGAACAGAATGTATAGCACTTTCTCATCCCAAAGAATATTAATACATTTTAATAGTGATTCCCATATATTTAGTGTGAAGGAAAGCATCTATCAGGTTAATTTGTCAATATTTATGTCCAGAAAAGGCTCTAACATTGAGGAACATCAGTAAATCTTTGAGGAGCAAGGGTACATGTTAATATACAATACATAGCGCTACGTGAACTGCATAGCAGTTAAGAGGTTTAATAGTGTGTTGTTGGGGGTTCTGTGCTGGGCGCTGTTTTCCTTATTTGGACCTGCACCACTCTGTACCATAGGCAGTGTGGCGCACTCTGCCTGCACCAGTTTAGAGGAGCAAATGGTTGCTCCTCCTATTGTAATACAAGTATCTTGACATGCAGGTGTCCTCTTTGCCTTGTTTATGGGCAGTGTGGTTATTTGCATGTCCTGGTTCCATTATGGGGCTGTGTCTCAAGACCAGACAGCTTTGCCATGTGCAAACACTTGTTTGCTCATGTGACTGAGGCCTGTCTATGCTTTTCTGATAGCTGTGCCTCCTTCCTAGTCTAGCAGAGGGCTATGGAACAGACTTTGCATGGGCAACCTTTGCTCTCTGCCTGTTCCATTATAATACTTCTGCACTTGTCTGGTAACTTTGCTCATAAGTAGGGGACTGTGCCCTATACTTTGATCTAGCTTCAGAACTGCTGCCCATTGACTTTTCTTTGCTATCTTATTGTTCGTTAAAATAGTACAGTCAAAATTTGCAAAAACATATGTTGTGCAGTGTGTTTTGATTTCTATGTGTAGTCCTGGTGTGTTCTTCCCTTTGTTTGCCATTAAGAGTTTTTTTCCAAATTAGCGCGCTAGTTATATGGTAGTTTTATGACCCCTGTGAATCTCCATCTCAGTAAGATTTATTGCTCTTCTTTTTCCTACAGTGCATTCTGTCCCATGTGACCGTGATGTGTCGGCAACCACTGATTCAGCAAGTACTAGAGATAGCAGCCTGATGTTGTGGCCTACATTAAATGGCTCTAATTTAATATTTTTGTTTCGTATGTGTGTATCCGGTCTAGGTGGCAGGTTTAAGTGTTTGTGCTTTTAAAACTTTTAATTTCATTGAAGTACACACAGCCATAAAAAGCACCGAAATCGTGCCAGATCATCAGTGCTATAATTATTAAAGGACTCTAGCTGTTCTCTTACAGAATAACCCACTCAATAAGCCCTCAAGTATTTGCTAAACTGTAAATGTAGCCATTGGTGCTCACTGGATAAGGAAAGTTACACAGCCCTGCTTTTTAAAACTAACTCTAAAACCGTGCTTGCTGAGTCCATGGTCCTGGCTACATCACTGTCACGTGAGACAGGAGGCACTGTAGGAACAAGAAGAGCAATAACCCATTCTGAGATGGAGATCTCCAGGGGTCAAAAAACTACCATAAAACTAGCTGGGTAACTTAGAAAAACTCGTAGCAGAAAAAAGGGAAGAACATAGTAGAGCTACACGCACACACACCAAAACACTTTGCACAACATATGTTTTGGAAAAAAAAATCCTGGGCGTACTACTACAACGGGGGGGGGGAAAAAACTAAGTGGCTAACAAAAGGTCTGGTGATTAAATTTGTTGTCTTACAAATGCATGTGTGTACTGTATGTTTTGAAATTTAGATTACTATAAGTTAACAGAGCCTCTGAGGGTTGAGGTCTGGGTGAGAGGACCATGAAGCTGAGATATTCTGTCTGCGCAAACCTCAGAAGCGGTGTCTCTTATACCATAAGACACCCGTCGGATACACTTACAAATCACTCAAGTTTAGCGCAAGTGATTTATAATATTTATTTAGTTTTTTTTTGACCGGGTAAGTGCACTAGACAAATCCTGCCTATTTTCAGGCACGATCCGGGGGAGGGGGATACAGATGAATGCCAACTGACCTTGAACCAGATTAAGCTGTTGGTGGTATCTTTCATGAATGGAGGAAATTTGTCCATTGCACTGGGGAAATTCCCCTGCTCTTTTCAAGAAGTGCCATGGGATCTTTAACATCCACCTGAACTACCACCAGAACAGGCAGATAAAACCTCGGTTTAATGTCTCATCCGAAAGACGGCACCTCAGGAGTGCAGCACCTCCCTCATGCTGCACTAGTGTCAGTATTGGGATATTAACCCAAGTGCCTGGTGTGGGGATAGAATCCACAGCCTACTGCTCTCCCGGCCTCAGAGGCGAGTGTGCTACCTGCTGAGCCACTGACACTGACGTGTTATGTTTAGAGCCTTTTTGTAATTTACTTATACCTCCCCCCCCAAGTGAATCACTATCCCCTAATGCTCCTGCACGAGAGCACACTGTGCACAGAATGAGGTATAGTGGCTCTTTGTGCTGATTGGCTGAAACCACCCTAGTCCGTAGTGTGCTATAGTATGAAGCAGTGACTGCTTAAATCCAAATCGGTGTTGAAAGGTTTGTTCTGGACTTCAGGTTTAAAGATAATGTGCAAAAGTGCTTCATACATTTCAATATGCTGCTGTATTTGTCAGACTAACATGCTGCTGAAGAGTCCTCTGTGGTGCTTTCTGGTCTGTGTTGCTGAAACACTCAGAAAAATCAAGTTTATTTCCCTTACACATACTGCAGCCTACGTTTCGCCTCCAGTTTGTATTTCCCACTGCACTCCTTAAAGGATGTCTGGCGTGGTGACGACATTAGGTGTGTAAGTAGGAAAGTGGAGGGACAGACATACAGATTGGTACTGTATTTACTGCTATAGTCAATGTCTTACTGTAATAAAGTCATGCCTGCAGTGTAGTTTAAATTACCACCCTTCCCTTAATCCTGCTGGATATCCATAGTGTGTCACAAGAAAACTTTCACTTTGTAGAACCGGAGGATTCTTTAGCGCCCCCATCATTCCTGCTGTCTGTCCTGGCACGCTCACGATCTGACAGAGCGCCTGCGCCCGATGTCCCGAGCAGCCTGAACAGTCATTCAGTGACTTATTTACATATCAGGTCCATGGTGTGACAAGTACATTTTCCGACAGAGATAAATGCTGATAATAAAAACACAAGCCTTTACTAGAAACGAGCGCTACAAGTCTTACAGTTCTGTTTTGAAAAAGTCCGCTGTGGCTCTGTGCATGCGCAGTGCAGGATCCCGCCCCCAAAGCTCTCTTTTCAAAGTCCTGCACGATAGGGGAAAATAACTTTGCTGCTCCTCCCAGACAGCTCCACAGTTATCACATTTTCTTGATGCAGTGCCTATTTTGTAAATCAAAGGAACCATACCTAAACTTTCAGCTGTTCTGTATTTTAACCTCTCGCCACCTGTTTGTAGTTACACACCCACCACTCGATAACACTGTGGCGGAGTAATGCTAATCTCTTTACTAATATTCATATCACTGGCAGTCTTGATGAAGGGTGTGTCACTGCAGACAGGCAGCGAGAGGTTAAAATACAGAACGGCCAAAAGTTTAGGTAAGATTCCTTTGATTTACAAAATAAGCACTGCATCTAGAAAATGTGATGACCCTGGAGTTGTCTGGAAGGAGCGGCAAAGTTAATTTCTCCTGTCGTACAGATGCTAGGGAGGTGGTCCAGGATCTGGCACCTTGGCTTCAATGCCAAAAAATGCAAAATTATGCATACTGGAGCCAAGAATCCCAGGACAGAGTACTACCCGGGTGGAGTCAGAGGATCTGCATCAGAGGAGGAGAAGGACCTGGGAGTGATGATCACTAAGATGCTGGGATGCATATCTAGGGGGATCAGTAGCAGTAGAGAGGGGGTTATACTGCCCTTGTACATGTCACTGGTAAGGCCACATCTAGAGTATGGAGTTCAGTACTGGTGCCCACACCTCAAAAAGGACATTAACCTGCTGGAGAAGGCCCAGAGGAGGGCTACAAAAATGAGTGGGTCAGCAGGGTAGGGCATATGAGGAGAGGTTGAGGGCACTGAACATCCCTGGAAGACGAGAGAGAGAGCGAGAGAAGAGACATGATTGGGACCTTCAAGTACTTGAAAGGGATAAATAAGGTTGGTAAGGAGAGTCTCTTTAAGCTGAGTGGCAACCATAACACAAGGGGGCACAGTCTTAAGCTGGAGGGTGGGAGGTTTAGGAGGGAGGTCAAGAAGCACTTCTTCACAGAGAGGGTGGTGGACATTTGGAATGCACTGCCGGAAGAGGTCATCCCATTGAAGACAGTGGGCAGCTTTAAAAGAGGCTGGGATAGGCATGGGGGAAGGTAAGGATCATGGTTTTGGGAGGAGCGGGGAGGAAGGGCAGGGAGATTAGCTCAAGCTGTGGACCCTACATTATGAGTAGATTTGATAGACCAAATGGCCTTCTTCTGCTGGCTTCTTCGTAAGTTTGTATGACTTGGAAAAGAGAGCTTTGTGGGTGGGATCTTGCACTGCTCATGCGCAGAGCCACAGCTGATTTTTTTCAAAACAGAATTGTAAGACTTGTAGTGCTTCTTTCTAGTAAAGGCTTGTGTTTATTATCAGCATTTATCTCTTCAGAAAATGTATTTGTTACACTATGGACTGGCTATGTAAATTAGTCACTGAATGACTGTTCGGGACATCGGTGCAGGCACTTTCTCAGATCGTGAGCACGCCGAGACAGACAGTGGGGGGCTAAAGAATCCTCTGGTTCTAAAACGTTGAAGTTTTCTTGTAACACACCATTAATATCCAGCAGGATTAAGGGAAGGATGGTAATTTAAAATGCACTGCAGGCATGACTTTATTTGCTGCCATAGTCAATGTCTTACTGCAATACAGTACCAGTCTGTACTGTCTGTCCCTCCACAGTCCCACTCACACACCTAATGACATCACCACACTACAGACGTCTTCTGTGCAGCGTCTGTACAGATCGGGGACAGCACAACCGAACGAGTCAACAATTTGAGGTGCAATAAAACACATTATTTTAACAATTTCTTTACTACAGTGACAGGACACCACTTAGAAATGTTTTTGTACTGCTGTGTTAAGTCTGAATGAGAATGCAGGGTGTTGCACGTAAGCAATAAGCCACGACAGGGTGTGCGTTAGACACTTTAACACACTGCTAGGAGGCGTAGTGAGGCACGAGGCCACCGTCCAAGTGCGTCCAGCCTCCTAGCCGTATGTTGGTATCTTAACGCACACCCTGGAGTGGCTTATTGCGCTTATGAAATGGCCATCTTTAGTGCAACTGCATTTGTAGGTTAAATTTCCAATTTAAAGTAGGAAAAAAAAATGTATGTTTGTGTCATTTTTAATAAAATAGTTCCTCCGCCTAAGTCTCCTGTGTTTTTTTTTTTTTTTTTGCACTTAATGAATTTTGTCCTAGAAAGGCTTCTGTACTTTAGGTCTGGTTGTCATGGCAGTATTCACCTCACCATCGCCCAGGGTACAAAATAATATCCAAGTGTTTGGATATCCCAGTGTGCACTGTTGGATCAATAGTGAGGAAGTGGAAGCTGCATCACACCACCCAGGCACTACCTAGACAAGGCCGTCCCTCAAAACTCAGCGTCCGAACAAGGAGACTAGTGAGGGAAGCCACAGAGAGGCCATCAATCACTTTGAAGGAGCTACAGAGTTCAGTGGCTGAGAGTGGAGTGAAGGTGCACCAGTCAACCATATCAAGAGCTCTGCATAATACTGGCCTGTATGGGAGGGTGGCTAGAAAAAGCCATTACTCAAAAGAACCATATCAAAGCACATCTGGAGTTTGCCAGAAAGCATGAGAGTGACCCAGCTAAGATGTGGCACAAGGTTTTGTGGTCTGATGAGTCCAAGATAGAGATTTTGGCCAAAATTCAAAAGCTATGTGTGGCGCAACCCAACACTGCCCATGCCTCGAGAAACACCATCCCTACAGTGAAGTATGGTGGTGGCAGCATCATGCTGTGGAGATGCCTTTCATCAACAGGGACTGGGCATCTTGTTAAAATTGAAGGAAGAATAGATGGAGCAAAATACAGGCAGATACTGCAAGAGAACCTGCTTCAGTCTGCTGAAAAACTGAAGCTTGGGAGAAACTTCACCTTTCAGCAGGACAATGATCCCAAGCACAAGGCCAAAGCAACATAGGAGTGGTTAAACAACAAAAAGGTGAATGTCCTACAGTGGCCAAGTCAAAGTTCAGATCTCAATCCCATCGAGAATCTGTGGCACTGTTTGAAAATTGCGGTCCACAAGCGTCACCCAACCAACCTGAACAACCTGGAACAAATCTGCCAAGAATAATGGGCAAGAATCACTCCCGAACAGTGTGCAAGGCTGGTAGATACTTACCCCAAAAGACTTAAAGCTGTTATTGCAGCAAAAGGTGGCTCTACCAAATACTGATGTGTAGGGGTTGAATACCTCTGCAAGCAGCATTTTCCAGTTTTTAATTTTCTTTAAAAGATCTGCTGACGGATAATTAATTTTGGCTTTGACAGTATACTGTTAGAGCATATGAGTTTGCAATAAAAATACTGACTGGAATAATATATGTAAGTCTCATTTGTAATCCAGACAAATCTGGTAACTTTCAAGGGGGTTGAATACTTTTGCAAGTCACTATATCTATCTATATCTATATATATATAAAATATATATAGAGAGAGAAATATATGTGTATATATAGATAGAGATATATATTTAAAAGTTCAAACTTCAAGAGCGGGTGGGCTGGTAGAGAGACAGAGTGAGCGGGCGGGCTGGTAGAGAGATTGCGGTTGTTCCGTTTAAAAAAAAAAAAAAAAAGATGAACGAGCAGGCAGGTTGGGAGACGCATCACGGCTGTACTTTCCAAATAAGAATTTCAACAGCAAGCGGGCGGGCTCTGAGAGAGAGAGAGAGAGAGAGAGAGAGGGGCGGGCTGGTGTACAGATTGAGGCTGTTCCGTTCACCCCCCCCCCCAAGGAACGAGCGTGTGTGCAATTCATTTCATGCTATATTCGAACACTGGGGAAATCTGAACAGGAAGTCAGAGGTATTTGTTACAGTTCGGCTGGCACCACTTTTGGCACAAACAAGATGGCTGCGTTTTGTTTTGTTGAGGTTCTGAGTGGGCAGCATCACCTGTATCAATGCCCACTGCCCAATGTTGGACCTTCTTCCTGTGCATCAGACTGAATATCACATCCCTTGCAGCCAATCGGAGATCCTATCTTATGATGCCCATTTCACAAATGATCAGGCATAACACCAACAGTGCCCAAGAGGGAAAGGGCTTTTGTTTTTTTCTTTTTTTGTTTACCTTGATCTATCATGCAGTCACGGGCTCTTTACCACTGTTTAACAGTTAAAATGTTGGAATTGTATACCTAGCTGTACTGCCCCTTCATAACGTATAGCAGTTTGGGGATTAATGATGACCAGTTTATCGCCAAGCTCTTATTAATTATGATACTCTCTAACTGGATTTCATTGTGTTTTTTTATCTTTAAAACTTGTAAGCAAAGTTTGGGATACTCAGTTGTTACTTTTTATAGCACAAGCTATTTTGTTGTTATTTTTGCTAATTTTAAAATGTCCTACCTGATAGTATTAGCTGAGATGTGTGGAATAGTACTTTAAAGAACTGCACTGAATTTGTAAGGGATTTTTCCCAGTGAAAGCTGTTTTTTAAATACTGGTTCAAATTATGTTGCTGTTGTAGCTATCCAGGCTTTTTAGCTGTCCTAGTGGATGTTCCTGATTTACACGCTGCTGGTAAGAACCATTTGAGAACTGCATGATGTAGTTTGTCCCTGCTCTACTGGTCTATTGTTGGCACGATGCATTTATGTTCTGTTCTAGAACTCTGTAGCTGAGTGGGACATAAACTACATCTCGCAGTTCTAAAATGGCACTTAACACCAGAGTGTAAGGCAGAAACACCCACAGAGACTACTAAAAGGCCTATAAAGACAGAAAAATAACAGAAATTTAACCAGTACTTAAACAAACAGCTTCTGTTGGGGAAAAATGACTTGCAAGATCTTCTAGATTAAAAGTCTTCACCATTCATTCACACTGGTGGGACTACGCCCGAGGAGCTAGGACCCAGCGGTAGCCAAAAATCTACAGGAGGGCTGGCACAGAGGTAGGACTGTGCAGGTGCAGCGCCGCAAGACTGGCTTGTGCCATACAGCCTATCTCAGCATCAACCCTCCAACTGCCTCAGTTCCTTTTTTCCCACTGTCGAGTGCGCGTCAATTAGACGTCGCTTACGAGTGGGGGGAGTCTTCAAGTCTGTACAGCAGCTGCATTTTCATTCAGTTGGTTTAGTTTTGTAATTTATCTGTTTCATTTGTGTGTGTGTGTGTGTGTGTGTGTGTGTGTGTGTGGGGGGAGACCTTGTCACAGCCATTCCTTCAGCGGAGTCGACCATGGACAGTGTCTGATGGTAGGGAGACTTTGCTTGAAAGTTGTTCTGGTGGTGGGGCTGTGTCCGGTCCGCTGCCCTTTTCGAAGGGGGGGGTCCAACCACTGGCAGTCAAGTGCTCAGGAGGGAGGACAGTCCTCCCATGAGCGCAAAACAGTCCTCCAGTAAGCACAAAAAGGAGCAGTCCCGTTCCTGATCCAGTTTGGGGACCCGGCACCGCTTGACCTCAAGCTCTTTTTCATCCCAGCGGTCGAAGAAGAGGGGGAACCGCTCGAGGTTGCCCTCTGATATGTCTGCACAAGGGTAGTCAATGACTAGGAACACTGTGCCCGACTCGACTCCGGTTGGGTCCCCGGTGGCCTCTGTTCCTGGCTGCTGCGAGAATCTGCCCAGGAGCCCCTTGTTGTCCTCCGCTGGGGCTTCCGGTGAGCAGTTCCATCATTGGGCCACTCTTATGGAGCAGTGGGTGCAATGTTTATCTCCTCTTCCTTCGGCGGCTGCTCCGGATCCTTCGAGATTCGGAGCCGGTAAGCTGACACCTGGGTGTTCCGATCAAAAGGCGCAGGCTCCGCCTGCAGTGCTAGCGCTTCTCATCCACCCTTTGTGCCTACCCCCAATTGTTGTCCAAGCAGGGGACAGCACAAGTACCTATAACTACTTCCTTTTCTTTTAGGTCTGTCAGGATTTTTCGAGGGACGGCGCAGGCTGCTTCAGAGTCAGGCGTCCAGTGGCTCGCCTTGTCGCCGGCTTTCACAGCGCCGTCCCTGGCGGCACCAGGGCTGTAGCTGATGCCGAGGGCCTCTACAGTGGTACCGGCCGTGTCACTTCCTCGTTTTTCCTGGCCCAAGCCTGTCAGTGGTGGCCCGTCTGGCACAGAGGGAGACCTTGATGAGTCTGATCCGGACATGATCCTTTCTGATAACGACGTGGATGACTCCGTTTTTGGACTGGAGAGCAAGCCTTCAATCTCTGCCAAATCCATAGTGAAAGATCTTTCTTTCCTGTGTTTAATCAAGAATATGGGATCCACCTCGGCTTTACAAACCTTTTTCGTGGCTCCAGGTAAGCTGTTGCGGTTACAATTCCTGCATGTCCCAAAAATCCCAGTGGATTTAATTCCTTTGATTCCCCCTTCTTTCAGAACTTTATCAGAGATGATTTGGGACAAGCCGGCTCTGATTCCCTTGGTGTCAAAAGTCATTGATAGGAAATATGCCCTGCCCGAGGATAGACCAATCCTGTCTTCACAGGCTTTTGCAGATGCTTTGGTGGTGCTCACCGAAAATGACAAGGTCGTCCTTCCTCAGGAATCTTCTGCTTGACCTGTCAATAAGGAGTCTCGCAAGATTGACACTCTGGGCAAGCGGACATTAGCAGCTGCAACCTTGGGTATGCGTATTGCTAGCTACCAAGTGCATTTCTCTCAGTATGGGTATATACTGTGGCACTCGCTTAAGACTTTGGTCAAGAAGCTCCCAGAGTCTGACTTCTCCTTGGAGCTACTACAGACCATCACCAGAGGCATAGAATCCAATGACCAGCAGCCGAAGGCTGCAGTGGACGCCTGTGATGCTGCTTCCAGGGCCGCTGCCACCAGGATTTGTATACGGCATCACTCCTGGCTCAGGACATCAAGTTTTCCACCTGATGCCCAGCAGAGGGTTATGAATGTTCCTTTCGACGGTGCTTATTTGGCTCTCAAGTAGAGCAAGCGCTAGAGGCCTCAGAGAACACTAGGTCTGCCCTGAAAACAGCTAGACCAGCACCCGCTGCCCTTCATAAAAAATGGGAACCGCCGGCAATTTCGTAGCAGACGGCCCTTTCGGGAAGGGGCGAGGAGCTGGTAATAAAAACACAGCTTCCCAGCCGCAGCAGAAGATTCAGGCCCCAAAGGCACCTATCACCAGTCTCTGAGGATTTGGCCCAGGTCCCTCCTCCGTTGCCCGATCGGGACGTTTCCTTGGTGGTGCGAGGTCATCTGTCTTTTTTTTCCGAGCAGTGGAAACATCACATCAGACAAGTGGGTCCTCAGAATTGTCAGGGAGGGCTACTCCCTCAGTGTGATGGACATTCCTCCAGACCTTCCACCAAAACGCCAGTCCATCCTGTCCACTGTTCAGTTAGACCTTCTTACTGCCGAGATCCAGGGCCTGTTAGAGAACAGGGCAGTAGAAGTTGTTCCCCTTGCAGAGAGGAAGACTGGATTCTGTTCCCATTACTTTCTGGTTCCGAAGAAAACAGGCGGGATGCCCCCAATTCTCGACCTCAGAAGGTTAAACAAGTATTCTTTCAGGGAGAAATTCAAGATGGTCTTCCTGGGAACGCTACTTCCACTGATTCATCAGTTCGACTGGCTCACGTCCCTCAACATGCAGAATGCTTACCAGCATGTTCCAGTGCATCCGGATCACCGCAAATACCTCCGCTTTGTGGTTCTGGGTCAGCACTACCAATTCTGAGTATTGCTCTTTGGGCTGTCCTCAGTGCCTCTAGTCTTCACAAAGTGCTTTGCAGTGCTTGTTGCGCACCTCAGAAAGCAAGGTATTCAAGTCTTCCCTTATCTGGACAACTGGCTCCTAGCAAGCTCCTCTGAAAAAGTGACAAAGGAAGCAGTGGCCAAGGCCTCCCAGTTCCTTACATCCATGGGAGTCCCCTTGAACCTAGAGAAGTCTCAACTTCAGCCTTCTCAACAGCTCCTCTTCATAGGGGCTATACTGGATACCACCCAGGTGAAAGCCTTCCTCCCATTGGACAGGAAGGACTCCATTCTCCAAATGGCCCGCTTCATCAGGCAGAACACGTCAGTTACAGCCATTGCAATGCAGCTGATGTTGGGCCTTGTAACATCATCCATTTTCACGGTACCCCTGGCACGATTGCACATGAGGACCACTCGGTGGGTGCTCAGTACACAGTGGTCTCCGACCATGCACCCGCAGTCTTTTTTCACATAAGTGACACAGCCTCTGGCATGGTCCCTCCTGTGGTGGACACAGGAAATTAGCCTGCAACAGGGTCTCCCCTTTGCCCCGCCAGAGCCGCAGATCACGGTCACCACAGATGCTTCCCTGGTGGGTTGGGGGGCTCACTGTCAGGACCTCTACACTCAGAGAGTGTGGAGCCAGGACGAGTCTCACCTTCACATAAATGTTCTGGAGATGAAGATGGTCCTGTACGCTGTCTGAGCCCTGAGGGATGTTCTCTGTCGAAAAGTAATCCTACTCCAGACAGACAGACAGCAAGGCTGTGATGTATTACATCAACAAGCAGGGCGGAGCACACTCCTCCCCCATGCAGGGAAGCGATGAGAGTGTGGGAATGGTGTCTCAAGAATGAGGCATCCATCCAGGCAGTTTACCTCCTGGGAGTCCAGAATGACCTGGCAGACCACCTCAGCAGAACAGAGGCGTATCCTCACTAATGGTCTCTCGCAGTAGACGTGCAATCGCCTACTGGGTCCCTTTGTCGTACGCTCTACAGCGTAAGAGCAAACCGCGCAACAGGAACAGAGCGAG
Organism: Neoceratodus forsteri; assembly: GCA_016271365.2. Classification (NCBI taxonomy): domain Eukaryota; kingdom Metazoa; phylum Chordata; order Ceratodontiformes; family Ceratodontidae; genus Neoceratodus; species Neoceratodus forsteri. The sequence goes on along the minus strand of CM057455.1, from coordinate 755,029,703 downwards.
GGTGTATGCACGGTAGGGCACCCTCTCACTCTCCCAGGCAGAGGATAAGACCTCTGCTGGGACGGGTCCGGCGAGCAGCTACCGTAGCTCGACGGGATGAGCCACTGTCAGCAGGGGAGGCAAGCAGCGTGTTTGAGACTGGGTTTCGATTCCCGGTCCCAGATGCATGGATTTTTTTTCATTTTAGCATTTTGTGCTAGTTTAACTGTTAAACCTCCCCGGAGTTAGATATTTTAGTTGAGGGGTTAAGTGCCCCAATAACTGGGAGTGTGGAGACTGGTCTCCCATAAAATAATAACCATGCCATTGGCATATATATTGCACTGTATTGGCAGCGCGGTATATTGTTGCGGCATAATGTCTTGTGACATTATGAAACCATGCCATGCAATCGCTGTTCAATGAGTGGGGCACTCCGGACCTGGACCTTTTTGCGTCCCCACTCAATACAAAACTGCCTCGATTCTGCTCCAGAAATCCAGAACCTGGCGTTTTCTCTCAGGATGCATTCAGACTGCAGTGGACAAGACTTTTTGTACACATTTCCTCCTGTTCCGTTGGCTCAGTGGGTGCTTCCCAAATTGGAAACACAAGGGGGCAGAATGATTATAATCCCCCATATGGTTTCCACTGTACAACAGATTGTCAGAGGTTCCTCCAAGGCAGCTGCCCCTGCGAACAGACTTCCTGACACATGGACCCCTGCTCACTCCATCTCGGCTCCTGAGGAGATAGAAGTGAGTAGGTTCAAGGTCTCCCAGCGGATCTCAGAAATCCTGTTAGCTCGTAAACCTTCCACTAGATTACACAGCAAAGTGGAAGCGTTTCTCGATTTGGTTTGCAAAGTCCCACCTGGATCCTTTCTGTTGCCCACCAAACAAGGTGTTGGAGTACTTTCTAGACCTGTCAAATGCAGGGCTGCAATATTCCACAGTGAAGGTGCACCGCTGTGCGATTTCCGCCTACCATGAGCCAGTGCATAACCTGGCATTGGCTCAGCTTCTTTTGGTCAAAAGGTTCTTTAAAGGCATCCTTCACACCAGGCCCCCTCTCAGAAGACCAGTAGCTGCATGGGATATCAACCTTGTGCTAGATATGCTCACTTGCAAGCCGTTCGAACCTTTAGCCACTTGTAATTTGAAGTTTCTGACCTGGAAGACTGCCTTCCTGGTGGCCATAACTTCCGCGCGTATGTTCTCCGAGATCCACACATTGGTCACAGACCCTCCATACACAACGTTTCACAAGGATAAGGTGGTTCTTTGCACACACCCTAAGTTTCTTCCAAAGGTGGTTTCCGAATTCCATCGTAATCAACCTTTGGTGCTTCTGACTTGCTTTGCTAACTTCCAGAATGAAGGGAACCCTTCACTCCCTGGATGTGAAAAGAGCTTTGTGGTTCTACATTGACCGAACTAAGGAGATCCGTCAATCTAAACAACTCATTTCCTCAGTGAGACCCGACTGGGTCAGCCTGTCTCCATCCGATGTACCTCTGCATGGCTAGTAGCCTGTCTCTGACACTGCTGCTTGATGGTGCAGGTCAAGCTGGAAGGCCGGGTTTACGCCCACTCTACTAGAGCGGTAGCGGTTTCTCTGGCAGAGATTAGTAATGTACCCATTGCAGACATCTGCAGAGCGGCTACTTGGAGTTCAGTTCATGCTTTTGTAAAGCACTATGCCCTCGACGTTCATGCCAGACAGCACACGTCCTTCAGCAGATCTGTCCTTAATGGACTTCTGTCTTGAGCGAGCTTGATCTCCTGCCGCCCTGCTTGGGGGACTGGTGTTTAGTTCGGTACTCTCCCACTAGTGTGAATGAATGGTGAAGATGTTTAGTCCAGGAAAATATGGGAATTACGTACCTACCATTCATTCACATGCCCACCCACCATCCCCCGAGCTAACTCACTCTGTTTTTGGTCTTCACTCCCTTGTTGGTTGGGTTGTGAAGACGTTGTGTTGACCCTTCTTACATAGGTCATCCGGGCTATCTTATGCCTGATTAGGATAGGTTTACCTAGGTTAGTTTACGCTGCACCTCATCAGTCAAAAAGGTACTGAGGTGGTTCGATGGTCGACACTGAGCTTGGCGCCGGCCCTCCCAAAGATTTGTGGCTGCCACTGGGTCCTAGCACCTCCGGCGTAGTCCCACTGATGTGAATGAGTGGCAAAGACGCTGTCCAAGAAGACCAAGAATTGTGGTAGGTACGTAATTTCCATTTCGGTGCAGTTCTCCTTTAAGGCTGAGATATATAATTCTGTGCCCCTACATGCCTCATAAGCATCGTGACCTCACTTAGTGTGACATCACAACATTCCAAGAAGTCACTCCCTTGCTACCAGAGGAGGCACCAGTGGTGTCTCACATCACAATGCCAATAGAGTATGAAGGAGACCATAACTAGATATATTGATCTAAGTGTTCTTCAGATCATACCTAATATCTTTGGATAGAAAGCCTTACGAACAAATGGAAAAGGAAAAATACTTAATTCTGTAGCACTACACATTGTCAGTGGGTAGTTAGTACATATGGGTTATGTGCACCCCTGCTAGGGGAAATGGCACAGCCCAAGGCTGTACTCAGAATAGAATCCTTGACACCTGAACATTCCAGACAGCAGCAACTCTCCAGTCTTTGCTGTGCCATCAAAGGAGAAACGATTCAAATTTCTCTCAAGAAGAAAACTAACCTGACTTTATAACTTGTGAGGCTGCAGTGCAATTCTGCATAGCAGGTTGGGGTCACCTGATAACAGGGAGCAACTCTGAATTAAAATCATGCCTGTTAAGCTGCGGATTTAAAATTGACTAATCTGCCTCCCCCCCCCCCATTTCCACTGCCTGTGCTTAGATTGGGGGCCACATCTGCCACCACAGTTTAAGGACATCTTCCTAGCAGGTCTCAGACTTTTTGTTTTTGTTTTGGTTTTTTTACACAATAAAAGGGGTTGGGGGTGTCTCGGGTAAGTACCTTTTTGTTTGGTATCTGATTGGTGTTTTCCCTTGGTCTCCCTCAGTCTTTTGTGGCATGCCCCAAGCTTAGGGTCACTTGTCACTTTTTGTTCCTGTCGGAATGGGATAGTGCCGCTTTAATTCCCTGTCCTGTTTGAGAGGACAGTTTCCCCTTTAATTATTCTTCTAAGAAAAAAAATCAGAAAAGGGGAACCAGTCCATCAAGGAGAGTGAGCTCTGAGTTTAAAGAGCTATTTTCATGCCTTTTTGGGGCTTTGGTTGCCACAGTTTGTGTTGGGGTTCTTTTTCAACAGCTCTTTGAGCCACCCAGCTTCATGCTATTTTTCTTTCTAGCCCCGTTTATTGGGCATGCGCGCCTTTTCTTAGAAGACTTCTGCAGTCTCTGGGCGCCTTCGACATGCTTGTTCTTGGACATGCATCCCCCAGTGAAGTGACTAAGTAATGCACAGCATCATGCTGTTGTGCACTTACACTTTCTTGGGAGCACACGCGCCTGCACTTTTCCAGTGCTAGATGTGGCGGCTCTGATTTCTGTCCTGCCTCACTGAACGATGGTAGGAGCGCATATTCTGTTTTGTTTTCCCCTTAGTCAGAGGTGGGGATCGCGGCAGTAGTCTTTATTTCAAGTATTAGTGCACCTAGTTCTGGTGGTTTGGCATAGCAGCAGTAGGCACTTTAGCTACTTATGGTCAATTTTACGCTGTTTTGGGCATATACAGGACTAGTTTTGGCACCACTGCTTGTTGGAGACCTCTAGTTTTAAAACTAGGTAAGACCTGGAAAAGGCTATTGTGACCCTCTCCTCTGGATTCATATTGCTCCATTGTGTTACTCAAGCGAATATGTCTCTTACAGTCCACCCCCACCCCACTCAGCACTCTGAGGTGGGGGGTTGCACCTGGTGTACCAGCTGGCAGTGACAAAGCAGAATTGTGTAGATCGTGGTTGTCGCTGTTAGAAGAGCTTTTGGGCCCTGATGTTCTGCAGGACATCACATCAGACACTTCTGACCCCAAACCGGACCCTTAGGTCTGGGGTGGGGGGAGGCACACAGGCACGTTCAGGTGCACTGGAGCAGGGCAAGGCTGCTAATACAGATCTGCAGGTGGACCCCGATCCTGATCATACAAAAGGTCTGGATGTGGATATTGGGGATCTTGGGGATAATCCTGCCCCAAAAAAGTTACTTGATGATGACGAACCCTCGGGGAGGGAGGGAGTGGACAGAGGAGAGGAGGAGGAAGGGGAGTGGAAAGAGCTGAAGAGGAGGATTCCTAACCCTCCCGTTTGATACAAAATCTTTGTCCTTGCTGATAACCGAGGCTTGTAGGACATTGCAGATGAAACGAGGTGCAGTCCATGGAGGCCTCAGATGTAAACCCTATCCTGTCTGTGTCCTCCTCTCCAAAACGTTTTCCCAACTTTATTCACTGTAACTAGATTATTGAACAAGAATGGGCAGATGCAGACCAAAGAAGGTATCTGTCAAAGCCTAGAGTGCAGGGTTTCCTTTATTATTTTTTTTTTTGAAGAAAACAGCTCCTCTGGCAGATAAGGCTGTACTATCCCTGTTGAGGGGCCCGTAGCCTTGGCGGATTCGCGCGATAAGCGAGTGGACGCTTTTCTCATGAAAGAGCCTTCCCCTCCAATGGTGCAAACCTCTGCACCTCCTATGCCTCATTTATTGTTGCTAGGGGCATTTGTGCATGATGGCACTTTGCACTTGGTAAGCATATGACTATCCTCCTCTGCCACTCCTCCCCAAGGTCATATGCAAAATAAGGCACTCAAGAGGAAGCTTTCTTCTAATAGCTGCAGTGGCCCAGAAGACAGTGGTTCTCTGACTTGGTGAACCTAGCTCAGTATGCATTGTTTCGCCTCTGGGTGGGGGGGGGTGGCCTTCTTTTCCAAGGTCCCATTCTGCATTGAGGGGTGATGCAGCTTGTGGCCTGGCTCCTGAAAGGAGGAGACTCTTGAAGCAGGGTTTCTCTAAGAAGGTAGTGGACACCCTGATGGCTGCCAGAGTTCCGTGTCGGCAACTTATGCTCAAGTATGGTCCACCTTTTTAACCTGGGCAGATTTTGGATTTTCTGAAGGAGTGAAGAAAGATTTGGCCTTGAGCACCTTTAGAGGTTGGCTGTTCCTTGGAGCCTCCTTGGGATCGTCCTTGGACTAACCAGAGGTTATTCATTTTCTCTGGGCTGTCAACAGGAGTTGACTTCTATTCCAATCCCCTGTTTCTCCATGGGATCTAAATCTGGTTCTGAATGCCCTTAGTAAGGAACCTTTTGAACCATTTTCATCAGTTCTGTTGGATGTGCCATCTTACAAGATGTTTTTTTTTATTTTTAGTTGCTATGTGCTCAGTCAAGAGGATTGGTGAGCTCCAGGTTTTGTCTCACAAAGAATCTTATCGTGCATAAGGACAAGGTGGTTCTCAGGACAGTTCCGTCTTTCATTCTGAAGGTCCCTGCGGCCTTCCTCATGAATCAGGAAATCTGTCTCCCATCCTTCTGTCTGCAACCTACTCACCCAAAGGAGGAGGAGTTGCAGAAGTTAGATTTAGGACAGGCTGTTAGGGACATACCTTAGACGGGACTGCTGAGTTCTGGAAATCAGATATGTTCATTCTTTTGGCAGCAGCCAAGAAGAGGCAAAAGGCCTCCAAGGCCACCCTAGCTAGGTGGGTAAGAGCATGCATTGCCAAGGCTAATATCATGGAAAAGAGGCCTTTGGCTCTCATTAAGGCTCACTCCACCAGAGCTATGCCCACCTCCTTGGCGGAGAAAGGCAAGGTTTCTATCTTAAAACTGTGCTAGGAAGCTATGTGGTCCTCTGTCCACAGAGGTGTCAGCGTGGCTCAGTTGGTAGCACATCCATCTCTGGACCAGAAGGTCGTGGGTTCTCATCCCACACCGGAATGGACTTGCACCTAAAAATCGCTGGCATCAGAGTGCAGTATTGGGGGGTGCTGTACTGTTTGGGTGTGCCGTCCTTCGGATGAGACGTTAAATCGGGGTCCCTTCTGCCCATCCTGGTGTTGTCCTGGTGGGTGGGAAGTAAAAGAACTCAGGGTACTCTTCGTAAAGAGCAGGGAACATTCCCGGTGTCCTGGCCAACATTTCCCTTCCCATAAACCGGTTCATGCAATCATCCAGGCTGTGTGTGGGTGATGACGTGCGATATGGCCGCCACCACACATTGTCACTTCACTACCAGTCTAGCATTGTTTGTAAAGCACTTTGGGATACTGTGTATGAAAAGCGCTATATAAATGCTGATTCTTCTTCACACATTTACCAAGCACTGCAGATTGGATGTTCAGTTGTGATGCGGCCTTTATTCACAGAATTTTGCAGGTGACAGTTGTATAAATTCTTTCTTCTATGTGGTTGATGTATGGTACAATATTCTCCCCAACCCGGTTTTTCATGGGTACTGCTGCTTAGAACCCATGTGTACTGACTACTCATTGAGAATGTGGAGCGCTACAGAAAGAAGACATTTCTTCATACTTACCTAATCTCTTTCTTTCTGTTAGCTCCAGCACTGTCAATGTGGCCTGCCCATGAACATTGCGCCTGCAGGAGAATATTGTCCTGTATGCCAGTATTGGGATGTTTGTTCTTTTGTGTTAAGACTCCAATTGTAAGTCTGTCTGGACATCCCTTTGTAGTTTACCTGCTGCACTTGTAATTCTATAGATATGCAAAAAAAAAAAAATTTTTTTAAATGAAAGGGAGTGGGCAGTTCCGCACTAGAATGTTGATTACTAGCATGCAGTTTTAACAGGTTCAAATTTGATAACTAAGGGTGCCTCCTTTGTTACAGGTGAGAGTTTACACTTTTTCCCAGTGTTATCTGTTTGCACTAATTACTTTGGCAGATCTGTTCTAGTTGATTCGATGCTGCAAGATCTTCTACGCCGTTGGAGAATTGGAAGGTGAGCCTTGATTTCTTACCTCCACCATCTGACAATGTAGATGACTGTTTTATTATGCCTAAGGTCCTATCTATGTAGGCAGCTGATGTGTATGTTTCAAACAACATGAAGTCTTGGTATATTCTGACATATGCAGTGAGTCCCAACCTTCGAACTGCCCCGGAGATGAAAGAGTTAACTTTCCATGCCAGGCATGGAACGCTGAGCTCGAGCTCAGTTGAGAGACTGTCTGTTGTTCTTCAAACTCAAACCGTCAGATTCTTTACTCCGCCTCACTGAACAGACGCTCCGGAGATTTCTCCTTCTGCTCGGTTCATTTTGTCGGTTAAAGTACCGTTTTTCTCGGTTTTCGACTGAATTTAAACCGCAACCTGTCGGTTCAGTCTCTGTCTGTGGTATTTGTGAGTACTAGATAGGTTTTACATTAATTCTATTCTGTGTGGAACTTGTAAACAGTTTATCTGTTTGGTTTGAACTGATCAAGTTGTTTAAAAAATCTTAATCTGTGATTTAGAGTGTGGTTACCGGTTCTTATCAGTTCTAAAAAAAAACCTGGATTTTATTACATTTTTTTCCACGACCTGCGACACGGTTGGGAACCGATAAGAGGGTCTTACCTGGCGGATTGCCATAAACGGGTAAGTTTGGATAGGACTGGCACTATGTCTGAGAAACCCAAAAGAAAAACCAGGCCCACTGGGTTTCAACACTGTAGTGTGTGTGTGTGGGGAAGTCTTTGCAAAGGCTGATCCCCACACCACCTGTTTACTGTCTGGGGTTTGACCACCTCAGTGCAGACTGCCAGATTTGTAAAAATTTTCCTGCAGCTACCCTGGAGAAGAGAGTTGGTACGCTCAGGGAAAGGGAGGCCAAAAAGTCCGCTGAACCGGATGGCCAGCCCGGTTCGGTTCCAACCGAACCAGAAGGAGTGCCCTCGGAGTCGGTTCCAGCAAAAAGGACTAGAAAATCAGCTGGTGTGGAGCCAAAACTTTCCTCTCCAACCGCTGAAGAAATAGCCAAAGCGATCAAAATTGTCCAGTCGCCAGTCTCCGGACCGGAATCGCACCGCCAGGTAGGCCGGGTTCGCCAGTCTCCACCGTTCAAGAGTATGATTTAGAGGAATATTATGAACTGGAGGAGGGGGGAAGAGGAGTATGAGGAGAGTGAATGTGGATTTGAAAGTCTGGATGTGCCCATTGACCTGGACATCTCCCCAGACAGACCTTCAGGAGTGTCTCCTCCTAGGCTTTGAGTCCCCTTCTCATTTTATGTTTTATAAAAAAGTGGCTGAAACCCTCCAGCTCCCTATGGAGGAAGCTGTGGATGATCAAGAGGAGCCTGACTGTGTGGAAATGATGGATATCCCAGAGTCTAGGAAACTGTCTATTCCCTTGCATAAATCTTTTGGGAAACAGACATTTAAAATTCTAAAAACTCCTCACACTATACTTCCTGTGGATAAGAGAATGGACAAGAGGTACACATTGTCAGGCTCTGATACGGAGTTCCTTACACAACAATGCAGCCATGTTGGGGTAGTGCAGGCTGCAGCCTGTGACAAGGCAAATATTCCCTTGGCTTCACACACCCCAGACAAGGACTCCAGGAGGATTGATGCCATGGCAAAGAAACAGTACATGGCAGCATCCTTGGGACTCAGACAGGCAAATTATATGGCTTATGTTGCTAGATATCAGAAATCCAGATGGGACACTGTCATGGCTCTAGCAAAACAGGTCCCTGGCCAGCTTGCCAAGGAGCTGGAACAGGTGGCTGCTGATGGTATTGAGGCATCCAAGGTGCAATTCCATGCTGCAGTGGACTCAAATGATGTGTCATCAAGAGTCATGGCTACATCTGTGGCACTTCGAAGAATGGCTTGGCTCAGATGTACTAGCCTGTCACAGGATACCCAGACTAAGGCCATGGGTTTTCCTGTTGTGGGTAATTCCCTGTTTGGGGAGCAGACAGAGAATTACATGAAGAAAATGGATGAGTATAGGACCACCTATAGGAGTGCACAGGCCGAGGAAAGACAGGCCACTCCTCAAAGGCAGCTTCCCAGGGGCAGGCCTTTCCATAGGCCTTTTTACCAAGCCCAGGCCTCCTCTTCTTATGCCCAGAGGGGGTTCTTTAGAGGGAGAGGCAGATGGGGTACAAGCAGGCCTGCTTCCACCCCTCGGCCCAAAGCCCCTGCCAAGCAGGCACCCTGATGGGGTTGCCAGGGCCGATTCTCAGCTACCTGTAGGGTGCAGGCTGGCTTACTTTGTCCAGGACTGGGAGTCTCTGACATCAGACAAGTGGGTCCTGGAAGTAGTAAGCCAGGGACTGGTTCTCAGCTTCAAAAAGTTTCCAAAGATGAGAACCAGATCCTTTCCACCTGCAAATCCATCAGAGGCACTTGCCTTAGAGGCAGAGGTCTCTTCCCTCCTACCTCTCAGAGCTGTGGAAAGGGTTCCACCCCTACACCAGGGCAAAGGATTGTATTCCCGGTACTTCCTTGCCCCCAAAAAAGAGAGGAGAATGGCGGCCCATCCTGGATCTCAGATACTTAAACAAGCACCTTTTAAAACCAAAATTCAAAATGGTGACTCTGGGAATTATTCTACCCTCTCTAAGGCCAGGGGACTGACTAGTGTCCCTGGACCTCAAGGATGCCTACTTCCATATTCTCATCAGAAGCTCCCATCGAAAGTACCTCAGGTTCGAGCTGCCCTCAGGCCATTACCAGTTCAGAGCAATGCCCTTTGGCCTCACCTCTGCTCCAAGGGTATTCACAAAATGCCTGGCAGTGGTAGTTGCTTCTCTAAGAAGGCAGAAAATTGCCATTTTCCCTTACCTGGACGACTGGCTCATAGTAGGCCAGTCCCCAGACCAAGTCAGGTTATACTTACAGATAACTCTGCAACTGCTCACTTCTTTGGGTTTCTTCCTAAATCTTTCAAAGTCAGTTCTAGAGCCTGTCCAGCTCCTCACCTTCATAGGCACAGAGGAGGCCAGAGCCTTCCTTCCCCTGGACAGGGCAAGGACCCTGGTCTCTCTGGCCTCCTCATTCACCCTGCAGGTGTCTCGACCAGCAAAGCATTTTCTGCAGCTCCTGGGGCACATGGCTGCTTCTACAGCAGTAATGCAGGAAGCAAGATTTCAGATGAGGGACATTCAGTTCCATTTGAGAGTCTTTTGTTCTCAAAGGAAGGCCCCTCTGACCAAACTGATCCAGTAACTCAACCCTGATCCAGGCCCTACAGTGGTGGCAGGATCAGAACAATTTGAGACAAGGGGTTCCCTTTGTCACCCAGTCTCACTCTTTGATCCTTACTACAGATGCCTCCCTCTTGGGGGGGGGCTCACATGGGCGACCTCACCACCCAGGGGTTGTGGTCCCCTCAGGAATCTCTGCTCTATATCAATCTGTTGGAACTCGGAGCAGTATTTCTAGCACTTCAAGCTTTTTCCAAATCTGTTCAGAACAAAGTTGTACAGGTCAGAACAGACACCACCACCACAATGTGGTACATCAACAAGCAAGGAGGCACTCGGTCTACGGCCTTGTGCACCGAAGCAATGAAGTTGTCTCTGGCTTACTCCCTGAACACCTCCCTCACGGCAGTTCACCTACCAGGAAAGGACAATGTCCTGGCAGATGCTCTCAGCAGGATTTCCCAGGGCCATCACGAATGGTCACTGGATCCCCTGGTCTTGGAAGTGATTTTTTTCCAGATGGGGCACCCCACAGATAGATCTTTTTGCAGCCCCAGACAATCACTAACTTCCCCTTTTTTGCTGCAGACCCCCAGTGTTGGGCTCAGTCCCCCTGGATGCCTTAGTTCTCAATTGGGAAGGGAAGTTTCTCTATGCTTCCCCCCTTCCCTCTCCTGTTCAAAGTGCTAGTCAAAATCAGATCTCAACCCTGCAAGATGATCCTGATTGCTCCAGACTGGGCCAGACAGCCCTGGTATCCACTCCTACTGTCCTTAGCAGTCCATCTTCCCCTGTGTCTTCCCAGGAATTACAACTTGTTAACCTGTGCTCAGGGGAGGGTTTGGTACCGACCCTCAAATCTCTCAGTCTCAAGGCCTGGTTCTTGAAGAGTTAGTTGCTGATTTCATACCTCTCCCAGGGTGTAATGGATATCCTGAAGGCTTCTAGAAAACCTTCCACCAGGGCTACTTATAATTCTAAATGGAAAATATTTTCATATGGTGCTCTGGGAAGCATATTTCCCCAGAATCTGCTGATCTGCCCACAGTCCTTGATTATATGGTTCACTTAAATAGCTTGGGGCTGAGACCAGCTACACTGAAAGTGCATCTGGCAGCTGTGTCTGCTTTTATTTCAGCAGGTAAGCCCTGTTCTCTCTCAGCTCACCCTGTTTTCTCCAAGTTTTTCAAGGGATTGCTTTACACCAACCCTCCATTCAGGGACCCTTCCCCTGCCTGGGACCTCAATGTTTGCATTGCTTAGCTTATGCAACCCCCTTTTGAGCCTTTATCTTCAGCAGAGCTTAAGTACTTGACTTGGAAGACTGTGTTTCTGGTAGCCATCACTTCTGCCAGACGCATAAGTGAATTACAAGCTTTGTCAGTGGAGCCTGATTTTATCTCCTTTCATAGAGATAAGGTGGTCCTCAGGACTCACAGTAAGTTCTTGCCTAAGGTGGTTTCAGATTTCCACCTTAATCAATCTGTCTCTCTTCCTGTGTACTTCACTGACCATTCCTCCTCTGGTGATAGGAGACTGCACAGTTTAGATGTCAAAAGAGCCCTTAGTTACTACATAGAGCGTACCAAGGGTCACAGGTTTGACTCCCTCCAACTGTTCCTCACTTATGGTGAGGTTGGTAAAGGGAAACCTGCCACTAAAAGATCCATTGCCAGGTGGATTGTCTCCTGTATCCAATTTTGCTATTAAAAACTGGGTAGGTTCCTCCCTCAGGCCTGAGGGCTCACTCTACCAGAGGTGCTGCTGCCAGGGACATCCCTATTCTAGAGATATGTTAAGCAGCTACCTGGAAAACAGTTCACACTTTTACCAAGCATTACTCCCTGGACATCCAGGCTAGGAGTGATGCTCGGTTTGGCACAGCTGTGCTTCAGAGCCTATTTCCTAAGTAGGTTCTGTCTCTCCTCCATGGAGGTACTGCTTTGTAGTCTGCATATGTCAGAATATAGCAAGACTTCATGTTGTTTGAAGAAAAAATTACTTACCTTAGTAATGTTTTTTTCTAATGGAGTCTTGCTATATTCTGACCTCCCCCCCTGCCTGCCCCTCTCAGAACCTCTGTTTTTGGGATGTGGGATAGGCAGTGCAGTGTTGGCACTTAGTAGGTGCCCACCCTTTTTGTTTTACCCCTTCTTTTTTGGGGTGAGTGGGTGTTGTGTTTTCATTTTTGGGTCTCCTGACTTGAGTCTTTGTGTTGGGACCAAAAATTGTGTTTTATGTTTAGTAGCCAGTTGGCTAGTGTAGGTTTACAGCTTCCACACAGGACCTTAGTGAGTTTAGCTCGTAAAGATCTGACAGTTTGAGTTTGAAGAACAGACAGAGTCTCAACCGAGCTCGAGCTCAGCGTTCCATGCCTGGCATGGAAAGTTAACTCTTTCCTCTCCGGGGCAGTTCGAAGGTTGGGACTCACTGCATATGTCAGAATATAGCAAGACTCCATTTGAAGAAACAACATTACTAAGGTGAGTAATTTTTTCTTTTGTGTCATGATGACTGGTATGATCTAGGCGGATATTTTTTTTTTCCATATTTGTTTGGCCTCTCTGGATCTGAAAGACACATTTCCAAAACCCTGTCAGACCTAGCCACAGAAAGTACCTGAGATTCAGGCTACCTTCAGATCATTGCCAGTTCTCAGCCCTGCCCTTCGAACTTACCTCAGCCCCCGGGGCATTCATAAAGTGCCTGGTAGTAGTGGCACATCTGAGAGACTAGGTGTCAGTGGTGTCCCTTTACTTAGATGACTGGCTAGTCGTTGGGGGGGGGGGGGTCCTTCCAACAGGCCAGGGATGCTCTCAGACTTCCAACAAACTTGCAGCACTCAAAAGGACTAGAGCACACACAAAAAATATATGCAAAATAGAAAACATTTAATGTGCTCAAGACGGTTCACAAAAGGCTAGAGATGGTCACTTCCAGTACGGCCACTTGAACTACATTCTGTAGCTCTTTTTTGTAATTTGAAATTGGGATAGATGGTAATCTAACATAGTTTGTTCCTATGTTATGTAATGACTGTGCGATTCTCATGTAGTGATCCTTGTTAAGTGCCACCACATTGCCGCCTTTGTTGGCTGGTTTTATCACCATTTCTTCTGCTATCATAAGATCTTGTAAAGCGTCTTGCTCAGATTTAGATTATACCTCGCTGGTCTTTTTACACTAGCTAGCAGTTCATTTACTGGTTTAGTCACAATTTTTTCAGTTTACAGATATTTATTTCATTGTTTTTAGCCCCACAAAATAAAATGGATGATCAAGGGGCTGGGGGACTTGTCATACGAGAGGAGGTTGAAGGAGTTGAACATGTACTCACTGGAGGAGAGGAGGGACAGGGGTGACATAATTGAAACCTTTAAATACATGAAAGGAATAAACAAGATGGGTACAGAGGGGCTGTTCAAAGTAAGGGAGGGGAGGGCCATGATATGAGACTGGAGGGAGGAAGGTTCAGGAGGGAGATGAGGAGACACTTTTTTACAGAGGTTGGTGGTTGGGTGGAGTGCGTTACCTGCAGAAGTGGTATCCAGTAGAACAGTGGACTGCTTCAGAAGGGGATGGGACAGGACAAGGGGGAGGGTTAATGAAGGGGAAGGGTGGAAGGGAGGGGCAGCTGCAGAATAAGGGGTGCTAGCTGCACATTCGAGCAGACTTGATAGACCTCTAGGCCTTTATCTGCTGGCAAATTTCGTATGTTCGTATGCTGAGCACGTTAAAATAATTTCATTATATTGCTCTTTAATATGACTGCACTTTATTTGCATTGATGTTATTGGCTAGCTAGCATTACTTCAGTGTGGCACTTTGTCACTTTCATTGACGTTACTCATAACTGGATTATGTGTGTGTGTGTGTGTATGTATGTGTATATATACACACACACATATATTTATATGTGCGTATGTATATGTATATGTGTGTGTGTGTGTGTGTGTGTGTATATATATATATATATATACACGCACACATATATATATATTATATATATATACACACACACACACACAGCCTCGGACACACCCCTGAGGAAGGCTGGGATAGCTGAAGTGCCGGAAAAGTGACCTGAACAGCTCCATTTTGGATCAGCAGCTCTTATCCAGCAAGATTTATTACTGCATTCTGCAGTTTGTATTTTGCTTATTGCTCTGCCTAAGCATTGTCTTATGCTGGACTGTGAAGCTGCTAGCCTTTTGTGAACAGTCTTGAGCACATTAAATGATTTCTATTTTGCATATATTTTTTGTGTGCTCTCGTCCTTTCGAGTGCTGCAAGTTTTCTGGAAGTCTGTGGTTTGCTTTGGGCTGGCAGTCCTTTGTCTACACCGCACTCCATTCCTGCTGTCGTGGCACCTTCAAAGAATCTGCAAGGATACTCTCAGCCTGTCTTAGTACACCCTACAATCCTTGGGGTTTCTTATAATCCCTCAAAAGATGCAGACAGAATCCATACAGGTCCTGGAGTTCATAGGGGCAGTGTTGGACACTGCGCAAGGGAAGGTATTCCTGCTTCAGAACAGGGTAGACGGTATCCTGGCACTGGCTGGATTATTCACCCAAGGGCAACCCAGACCAGCAAGACATTTCTTGTAGCTCTAACCCACATGACTGCCACCACGGCAGTGGTCCCTGGTGTCAAATTCCAAATGAGACATACAGTTCCATCTCTGGTCCCTTTGGTTCCAAATAAGGCACCCACTCTCCAAGCTGGTTCCAGTAACAAGGTCCTTCCTTCAATCTGTAGAGTGGTGGAAGGAAAGAGACCATCTCAGGGAGGTATTGCTCTTGCAGCAACTGGCCCCCATGGTCATCCTCACAAGAGATGTCTCTCTTGGGGAGTGGGAAGCACATCTGGATGACCTCACAGTAGGTGGCACCTGGACTCCCCAGGAATCATGCCTGCACATCAACCTGCTGGAGCTCAGCAGTGTATCTCACCCTACAGTATTTTTCCCCCCAGATCCAGGGCAAGTCTGTACAGATCAGGACAGACTACGTCACCACAATGTACTACATCAACAAACGGGGTGGAACCAGATCCACTAAGTTGTGCACAGAGGCCATGAAGATCTGGAGCCTAGCATACTTCAGTCAGATCAGCCTTTCTGCAATACACCTTCCGGTGAAGGACACTATCCTGGCAGACTACCTCAGCTGGATCAGCCAGAGCCACCACGAGTGGTCTCTGAACAAACAGGTATTGAACACTGTGTTCAGGAGGTAGGGTACACCAGAAATGGACCTTTTCTCTTCTAGGGAGAATCGCCAACACCTTGAGTTCTGCCACAAGACCCCAGCACTGGGCTTAGTGCCCCTGGATGCCCTGGCACTGGATTAGACGGAAAGATTCCTTTATGCCTCTCCCCCAATCCTCCTACTAAAGAGTTCTCCTCAAACTGAGGAGTCAACAACCATGATTCTGGTGGCCCCGGATTGGGCCAGACAGTCATGGTGCTCCCTCCTGCTTTCCCTGTCAGTTGCGCAACCTTATTCATCTGCCTCAGAGGCACACACTCCTGACCACATCCCAGGTAGGATCCTGTACCCTAACCTTGGGCCACTTTGCCTCAAGGTCTGGCTCTTGAAGACAAGAGTTTTCTAACCTCCAGTTTTTTAAGGAGGTCCTGAATGTCCTTAAAGTATCCAGGAAGCTAGCAACCAGGAAAACCTATGCCTCCAAATGGAAGAGGTTTTCCCCCTGGTGTGGGCCTAAGCAAATCATTCTCCTGCAGGCAGGTTTGCCTGTGCTCCTTGATTACCTGGTCCACCTGCAGAGCCTAGGACTCAGGCCTTCCACTTTTAAGGTACACTTGGCAGCAGTTTTTGCCCATCTCTCGGCAGGTAGAGAGAGATCAGTGGCCTCTCACCCCATCTTCGAAAAGTTCTTCAAAGGGCTTCAACACCTATATCCCCCTCTCAGGGAGCCGGTCCCACCTTGGGATCCAAACCTTTGTATAGCCAATGGCTTCTGCAGACCTGAAGTATGTTAACTGGAAGACAGTCTTCCTGGTAGCCATCACTTCTGCTCGAAGGGTATGTGAGCTCCAAGCCCTCTGCACAAACCCTATTTTGCATTCTGCAGGGACAAGGTGATCCTCCGGACCAATAGGAAATTCTTCCCTAAGGTGGTGTCCGAATTTCACTTGAATCGGTCCATCACCACCTTCCCTGTGTTTTTCAAAGCCAAGCCCAGTGCGGGTGAGATGAAGTTACACAGCCTAAATGTCAAGAGGGCACTTATAACATGGCCTTTAGAAACTGAGATACCTGATTGGTACAGACCCATCAGGTGTCCGTTGATTGATTAATCCGTGATATACACACAGCTAGTGGTAAAGTGGCTGCCCAGAGTGATCAGTGAGCAGACCAGATCTTGTTTTTTGTGCCAAAACCTGCAGTCTGAGCAGCAGCCATTGCTATCCTTGCTAACAGAGCGAGAGCTGATGCCTGTCATCTGTGGCTCGACTGTTCAGTCTATCTAACTGTGTGGGTCTGTACCACTCTGGAACCTCAATTTGTGAAACCCACGTTATAAGACAATGTTTGTGCCATGGTTCCCATTGCAGATACGTGACAAGTTGGAGCTTGGGAGCGCCAGTACACAATTGCGACACTGTCCTGTGTCTCGCTGCAGCAGAGACAGGCGAGCTACTGGAGGGCAGCATCACTGAAATGCAGTGTCAGCTTACGGTAGACTGGGTAAGCAAGAGTAAGAAACAGCCACAGTGCGTTGTGTTGTTGCAGCGACCCCTGCACTTCCTGGTTTCTGTGACCCCTGTTGCTAAGCCTCGAAGCAGGCTTCTGAGTACTGTTGTTGAACCCTGTCAGTATTTGCAGAACAGTTTTCCCCTCACCACTCTCTTCTCTCCCCTTCCCCCCCCCCGGGGCAACATACCTCCAGGAACCGAGGGCATCATACAGCCCCCATGGTTGTAGTTAGTGTTCTGCGTGTGGGAGCGAGAGAGAGTCACTGTCTCCACGGCTATTGTGAAAAGTGCCGACCTCAGCGGGGGAGAGTAAGCGAAGTAATGGTCAGTTGAGCCACGGCTGTGTCCTGTTGCCACACCGGTTTGCATATCCCAGAGTTCGGCAGCGGTTATCAGTTTGATAGTGCACGCAGTAGCTGGCTCTGCTCCCAACCATCTGTGCTTGTGCAGAACTCGGGAGAGACAGAACACAGTGTTCAGCAGCAGTTCACGGCCAGGAGCGAGTCAGCATTAATGAACAGTTCAGGTATGCCCCTGCATTTTCACCTCTGAACCCATGCTGCTATGACACCAAGTAAGTCACACAGGTTCTACGATGGATACTTGTTGCCCAACTGCATGCATACAGCAACCTCCACTTTAGCAGTTGTTTCAGAGTGCTGACGTTGTCCCTGAGTTGAGAGCGAGAGAGATGCATGACAGGAGAGAGGCTTTGAGGCAGAACAGTGCAATATCTCTCTCTCTCCTCTTCCCCCCCCCCCGATAGTGTTAGTTTGCAGCTCTGTTTCTGTCTGAGATAGTGCAATATCTCTCTCTCTCTCCCCTCTCTCTCTCTCTATGTGATAGTGTTTCGGTTTCTGTCTGCTGTGTGCCGTCGGAGCTAGAGAGAGAGACTCAGCATTCTGCAGTTCCTCTCTGGAGCTCGGTGTCAGTGTCCACAGTGACAGTTGTGCAGTCCCTCTTCCTAGGCAGTGTTATGCAGCACAGATGTCAGAAATCAACTCAGCAGTGAATGTGTGACATTTCTGTCTGCATAACATCAATGCAGTATGCATTATTTGTTGGACTGTTTTGCAAGGCGGCAGGATACAGTCTCTTTCTTGGTCCTTAAATGGGGGAAAAAAAACTTTTTTTTCTCCTTTGTTTTTCACATAACCCATGTTACAAGCACAATAACCCACTCCAGGGTGTGCGGTTATAGGGGCTTAATCAACACCCCGGGTGCTGTAAGGACACTTGGCGTACGGCCTCTTGCCTCACAATTCACCCGGGGTGTTGATTAATCCCCAATAACCGCACACCCTGTCGTGGGTTATTGCGTACCTACCCACTACCTTGAGCATACCAAAGCTGTCAGGTCAGGCCACTCTCAGCTATTCTTCACTTATGGCAAAGTGGGTAAGGGTAGGCCAGCATCAGAAAGGACAGTTGCACGCTGGATAGTCTTACATTCAGTTTTGCTACAGCAAAGCTGGCAAGCAGCCCCCTCAGGGCCTTGGAGCTCACTTCACTTGTAGAACACCCCCTTAAGTGTCAGCAGTAAGGGATATCCCCTTATTGGAAATCTGTAGAGCAGCTACTTGGAAAACTGTACATTCACAAAGCACTACTGTCTGGATATGCAGTCCAGAAGTGATGCCAGGTTTGGCACTGCAGAACCATTTTCCTAAGTAAGTTCTGTACCCGACCTCTCAGGATAACTGCTTGGTAGTCTGCATCAGTTAAGCATACTGAGGGATTCCTGGGGTTTGAAGAAAAAATTATTTAACATAGTAATGTTGCGTCTTCCATGGGGTCCTTCAGTATGCTTAACTCTCCCTCCCTACCTCCCCTTCCAGAACCAGAAAAGGTTCCGTATCCTACAAGTATTACCCTCTGCTTAGTCATTTGGGCAGAATTTCTGATGTACTTTATTATTTATGGTTTCCACGTTAGAACCAAGTCTGTTCATGTTCTCTCCTAAACATTGTTTTTTTCTCTACCCTTAGGATAGTTTTTTGTTTTTTCCCTGTATGCTAGCTAGATATAGGGGTTAGACCCCATTAGGCATTGTACAGTGAATCTGAACTGTTTAGAACAACGCAGCACCTAGGAGCAGCAGTTTGAATTACTGGCACATACCAATGATTCCATCATTTACATATGTTCCAATCTGTCCGGGGCAGTTCAGCATATTTATTTTATTTAGTTTTTGTTAACTGGGTAGGTGCACTAGCCATAAAATGACTATTTTCAGGCACGACCCGGGAGAGTACAACAAAAGAACAGTTAAACAGCAGCAGCATGGGTACAGTAATACAAATAGAGGAACAGTACAGCAGTGCTACAAAAATACAATGGGTAGAAACAACAAAAAATAATGGCAAGCATTATATAGATAATGGCAGTAAGATATATAAGTAGTGCAGAAGCCATGGACCCGACCTGTGGAGTGAAAAGGTTAACAAGGTAGTAAGGTTATATAGAGAGAAATGTGAGGAATGTTCAAACATAACAAGAAAGACTGACGGAAGGTCAGGGGTGGTAATTGACAAAACAGTGGATGGTCAGCAACAAGGTTCGAGAAGGAAGAGAGCTAGTAGTCAAGAAGTGATTTTTACAAAGAGAAGGAAAAATATGGGGAGGGGAAGAGGAGACAGTCTTGGAGCTGGATTAGAGCAGGGGTGACATTACTGGTAAGTCTCAGGAGCTTCAGGTTGGGTCAAAGCATGTACAAGCATCAGCTAAGGATAGATAACGACGATATTCACTTTTAAATCCAAAGTGAGATTGAGACAGCCGGAGGTTGAATGGAAGAGCATTCCTTATCCTGGGAGCAGAGGATTGGAAGGCCCCTGTGCCTTTATTCGTCTGACATCTTGGAACATAGAGCAAGGATTTGTCAGCTGTTCACAGGCCATGGGAGGATGGTTGAGGGACCAGCAACGCCACCGGCTGGGATGGGTTTTTTCCCCCAGATGATCGAGTCCATTAGTGATCCAAGGTAGTATTGTCTACTGGCAGAGGGTGAGAGCCAATTCAGATCCTTATAAAGAAGGCAGTGATGTTTGAGTCGAGGCGACGAAGAGGCAAATCGGCATATATTGTTATAAGTTGCATCCCATTTTAGTAGGGAGGTTTTATGGGCAGAGAGAGGTAAGAATAGAGGCACCATAAGTAAGGGATGGGAGCAGAATACCTCAGCCAATTGCTAATTTGGCCAAGGGTGTAAGCATGTAGCTCGTTTTGTAAGCTACTCCTAGTTTCAAGTTTACAACTTTGCACGAGGACTGAATGTGAAGATTAAAATCCTGGAGGATCCCAAGGTACTTGAAGGAAGTAACATTTTCAAGTGGAAATCCTCCTGGGTGAAGAACCTCCAGCAAACTAGAACAGGTCTTAATCTTCGGTGCAGAACCTAGGAGCATGGCTTTCATTTTCTTTTCATTTAGTACAAGCTTACGGTCTAGTAGCCAGTCTAAGACCTTATTGAAGTCTGAAGTAAGTGATGTGTTTATACAAGCAGTACTAGAAGAACTAGTGTAGATGATCAGGTCATCAGCATAGAGAATAGCTAAGCAGGATTCCAGGACCTTAGCTGCATTGTTGATAAAAACTGAGAACAGAAGGGGCCCAAGGATAGAGCCCTGGGGGACCCCAAGGTTGATAGTAGACGTGTTGGACAGGGAGGAGTTACATTTGACAGCTTGCAACCTGTTTGACAGGTAGCTACAGAACCAGTCCACAACAGGGGTAGAGAAATGGAATTTATGGAGAGGGGAGAGAAGCAGGGGATGGTCTACAAGGTCGAAAGCCTTAGTGAGGTCAGTGAAGATGGCACCTGTGAGTTTTCCAGAGTTCATGTTGGACAGAATATCAGTAGTTAGTTGAAGAAGAGCCGTGGTGGTGCTATGACCTTTTCTGAAACCATGCTGAGTGTCTGAGAGGAGATTGTAGCGTGTAAAGTAGTCAGTGGTCTGTGATGTAACTATTTTCTCTAGGATCTTGTTAAGGACAGAGAGAATTGCTATAGGTCTGTAATTGGCCATGTACTTTGGGTCACCTTTTTTAAAGACCGGCGTTACTCTTGCAGATTTCCATAGGTCTGGCACAGTGCTATGGATAAGGAATAAAGTGTAGATTCTGGCAATCAGAGAGGCAATGAGTGGAGCAGCCAGCTTAAGAAGATGAGGTTCCAGTGAGTCAGAACCAGAGCTGGTATTGGCAGATATGGATCTCAGTAATTTCAGAACTTCCGCTCTTGATATATCCTTGAAATAGAATGGTGGCGCTGGAGGAGTATCATACGATAGGGCAGTATGGTTGTTTGATGGTAGTGTGGTAGGTAGACTGGAGTGTGATCCACTAGGTTGTAAAGCCAAGATATAGTATGAAAGATCAGAGAAAAGATTGTTAAAACTGTTTGAGATGGTCCTAGGGTCATTACAATGTGCCCCATTTATGATCATTTCATCGGGAGTGACCGACTCCGAGGTACCGAGAAATGTTTTGACATGGGCCCAGAATTTTCTTGGGTCACAGGCTGAGCTTTGTAGAAGGTCCTTGCAGTATTTGCTTTTAGCAACTCTAACTTGTCTCTTATATCTGTTCCTTAGTTCACGATAGACAATAAGATCTGACTGTAGGCCAGTTTGTTTGTAGCGAATCCAAAGCTTGTCCCTCTGGCGCAGATTAGTAAGGAGGTGTTTATGCAGCCACCTCGTCCGTTTTCCTCTGACCCTCCTAGTAGTCTTGGGGGCATGTTTATATTGAATGGAAAGAAATTCATTTATGAATATCTGTAGAGCAACCTCCACATCCTTTGTTTGATAGATACCTGCCAAGTCGATATTGGAGACATTATAGAGAAATGCATCCTGGTCAATATGAGCTAGATTTGTAAACGTGATTAGTCTTGATGGAGGCGCAACCATAGGTAGGATACAAAAAGTGGGTGAGTGGTCTGTTAGTGCATCTGCAAGGATTCCTGCTTTTGACACATGTTCCATATGGTTAACCATCACCTAGTCTAGGAGTGTACCCGTTTGATGGGATGACGTGGCTCTAGTTGCTTCAGAGATCAACTGGTGAAAATTATAACTAAGCGTGAGTGATTGCAAGGATATTTGAGCTGACCCTAACCAATTGAGATTAAGATCACCTAGGATGACAGCCTCATTACGATTTACAGTCTGGGAGGTGATGTCAAGGAGTTCTTGAAGACCTACTATTCCCCCAGCCGGGGGATTATAGGCACAGATAATATGAAGCTTCTTTTCCCCAATACAGTAGTTGCTCAGGATGAATTAGACATCATGGGAGAGGCAGATGCCGGGACAATAGAGATGTTGAGGTGGTTTTGAAGAATAGGGCAACTCCACCTCCATGCTTGGATGAGGATCTATCCCGCCGGAACAGGGAATAGTTAGGCAAAGAGCATACGTCATCAGGTATTCCGGGTTTTAGCCAAGTTTCTGTGAGACAGAGTACATCAGGATTGTAGAGTTTCACCCAGGCCTCGAGTTCCACATGGTAACAGGTAAGATTTCTGATATTGATATTGATATGAGCAATTAATAATCCTTTCTTGGACATGCCAGATAACTCATTTGGGGAAAAGAAACGGGTAGGTGGACCTGGATTTAGTTTGACGTCCCCAGATAGCAGAATAATGATCATGGCTAGGAACCAAAGCCTTGCACAGTGGCAGGTTAGGGTGAAAGCACATCTCCATGGCAGCTTCCTCCTGGCATGTAGAGGATAATAGTTGCTGCCTCTAACAAGGAGAATAGGGTTCAGTTGCAGATCAGGCTTTGTCTCTGCAATCAAGTTAGAGAAAATATAGTTGCGGTAAGCCTCTGAGGAGTCTTTTGCCATTTGGTTACATGGGAGAGCCCATGTGGCAGTGTCCAGGCTGAGTGAAAGGACAAATGACAAGAGTGCCCATAGCAGACTATACTTCACCATAGTGTTACTGTTTGACTTGGGTAGGAAGGCTAGTGGTATACTGAGACAGAGGATTAGCTCTTAGGGATAAAGAGATAGTGTGTGTAAAATTGAGACTGCCAAGGGTGACAGTGTTCCACCGTTTTAACCCTTGGCCGAAATTAGAGATAGACAAAAACAACGAAGTGTTTCCTGCCAGCGTAGCAATTAGTTAGAAGAAGTGGATCAGAGAAGCAGAAAGTAAAGCCCCACAAAGGTTAATTAGGAAAGCAGACCAGCCGGAGGCTCTACTTGTGGTAAAGATTACAGTGAGGAAAGGAAGACCTGTTCAAGATATGTTAGACGGCACCCCTAGTGGCGGAATTTTATAAGGAACCAATGGGAGACTCGACAGCAGTAGTGTTTGGCAAGAGTCAGTGCAAAGTAGAGGGCGCCGAAGCCCAGAGACTGATAATTCGACAGAGAAAAGGCAGGGCCAAACAGTGGCCGAGCAGAGAGCAGCAGTCCAATTAGAGGAGGGTGGCAGCAGGTGGCCGCCTATCAAACCTGCACAATGCTAGCCTGGACACTTAACCGGATTTGAAGTTGTCCTGTTCGGTCAGAGGATAGAGGTACGGGCAGCTGGCAGGATTAGCTACCACTGGAGACCATCAGGCACAGTGGATCTATTTTAAGATATAAAATATAGGTTAAGATAGGATGTTATTAGCTAGGCAGGGGTACCAAGACAACTTGAAAAATACTCGGGGGTAGCAAGAGAGGAAGCCCAGGTATGGAACTGCACAGTAGATAGCAGAGCAGGTACTAAGTAAAGCTGATAGGAAGTAGATGGTGAAAATAGGAAGATGTCTTTAAAGGGAAGACCTGACAAGTGTTAGGCCTAATAGCTGCACTCTGTATCTTTTAAGAGGAGTTGCAATATTAGTGAGAGGGGAGGATGAACATTGCTAGGGGTGGTGTCTAGGGGGGAGGGAGAGTATTTAATAAAGGGTGGGTGTAAAAATTCAAGCAGCAAGGAGACAGAGGGACAGAAAGTGAAAGAGAAATTGAATTATTTACAGGGCAAAGTTTACAACTGTGACCCAAATGGAATCTGGTCTAAACAGAAAAAACTGTATTACTTTAAACTTAGTTTCTGATCCAGGGTAGCTTACCACTGGACCTTAAAACAAAGAGAGCTGTAATATTTTACAATCTATAAACCTGCAGCCTAAATGAACTTGCACTTCAAACTACCCTCGGAGTGCAGAATTGCTGTAAACAGGTTTAGGTTCGCGTTTAAGTTAGGATTTACAAGACAATTTGGAGAGACGTAACAACTGCCACAATCAGAATATAACATTAGCTTAAGGTCCAGAGAGGAAACAGCAGTAGCAAAGAATTAAAGAACTGCAGCAGCCCGTCAGCAGGCAGAGTCTGTGGTTCTGGACAGCCCAGTTTCTGCAGCGTGCCTTCGGTCTGGTGATCAGCGGGCAGTGCAGCGAGGAAGGCAGCTGGCGGACAGAAGGGGTCCGCCCAGTTCTTGAAGCAGCAGAGGCACCCGTGTCAAGGGTGAAGCTTCGGTCTGGTGATCAACGGGCAGTGCAGCGAGGAAGGCAGCCGGCGGACAGAAGGGGTTCGCCCGGCTGCTTGAAGCAGCAGAGGCACCTGTGTCAAGGGTGAAGCTAACTGCATCAGTTAAGTATACTGAAGGATCTCGTGGAAGAAACAACATTTCTATGGTAAGTAATTTTTCCTTTTGACAGAGCTCGCGGAGGAACGTGGTCGTCTGAGGAAGCGGTCTTCTTTCCACAGTGACGGAAGAAAGATGTGGAAGAAGTGACTCTTGACATAAACAAGGTAAAAGAACCTCTTTATTGAAAAGAGATTCCCAAATTAAATACTAAAGAAAAATGTGTAGGCAAAAAGATGCGAACTGCAACAGAGCTTCCGCAGAGATCCACAAGTGTGGAGTCAACGGCGGTAAAGAACTGAGCAGGGAGGGGGACCGCTCACGCCTTTATAGGGCTGATAACATCAGCAGGTGACGGCATGTGTGGCCCCAGTTATACTGCTGAAAAAGTCTTCTATGTGGATCCTACTTCACTGATGGTGAAGTTCCTACGGTGTGACCTGATGACTGAGATACCCCTGAAGATGATCTGGGGATTTGGCACCCCAGTATCACAAGGTGGGAGACTGGTATTAGATGAGGTGTGTTGGGGGTCTCAGCGGGGTTGCACAGCCTCAGCCCAGGATGGGCAGTGTTCTTTTTAAATATTCCTGAGTCTTGAAGACCAGAAGCGGTGTTGGGAGCAATGGGGAGCCCAGGGGTGGGGGCGGGGAGATGAAGAGTTGGCCGACATTAATGGAATGCAGCTGCTTCCTGGGTGGTGTCTTGTATATGAAAGGACAAAGCCACACTCTGATAGGTGCAGCTTTATCCCATCACTACACAAAGTTTGCACTTATCAGCCAGGCTGAACACAGTCTCTCTCAGCCAGTTCCTCATTGGACTGTCACTGATGAGCCTTCTGCAGCCCCTACTGCGTGCAAGCAAACATGATTAACTTTTTCCATGTTTGGCACTTCTAGCTTTTTAAAAACTAAATAAACTGATCTTTGAGGATATCTCTGTCATCAGGACACAGCTATGAAACTTAGCCACGAGGCGCTAGGATCACACAGAAGCTTTTCTGTAGCTCTAGTAGTAGGGGCTGTCCACGCCGTCATACTCCGACATAACAGCCATATATAAGCATGGGCAGCCCCGCTCCCTCCTTGGTTCTTTCCCACCGTCGACCATTCGTGCACGGACTCCGTGGAAGCTCAGTCGACCGACAAAATTCTACTAACTTTTTTTTTGTTTGTTTATTTCAGTTTTGAATCACTAAAGTTATTCCTTTTTATTTTTGTATGTCTAACTACTCCTTCGTTGGCTCTTTTCCCTTGCTGCCACTGCGGAAAAGATTTCTTCAACAGACTACCACAAACTTTGTGTCGACTCCCTCAGGCCTGGTCAGAACACTCTTGCCTGAAGTTCAGTCTCACCACCCGGCGACAATGCAAGAAAGCCCTGCGGAAGTTCCTTACAGAGCGGCAAACAACCAGTGGAAAGCAGGGGTCTTGGGGGCTCCCCACTCCCAGTTACCGGTGTCCTATTTTGGCTGCTAAGCCCCAGGACAAGTCCTTGAGGAAACATTCTCATCGCGATAAGGATCAGCCTATGGACCATTTCCCTCCCTTCTGGCGATCCAGATCCCCACTGCATTCTTAATCTTTTTTTCACCTGGGATCGCACCATCAAATACTTTGGCTTCATTGGCTCCCTCTGTGCAGGCCTTTGCTCCTATCAGGCCCCCCCCCCCCCAACCAAAAAAAAATGGTAGAGAGTTCCTCCAGTCATCTAGGGCTGTGGAGTGGCCGTCAGCCTCTGGATTGTCTGCTCCAGCCCCACCATCAGGACCTCTTGAACTGCAAGGTTCGCAGGCGCTGGGTCCCACCTCATCTGCTACAGTTCGTGTTGGTTCGTCTGAGTCGGGCGTTGCTCCCTGTCTGTCGATACCTGTGTCGATGATGCTTCATTACCCTGCACATCAACTTTAATGTGGTTCTTTCTTCTATAACCTCGGCTCTTGTACAACAGTTTGTTCCATGGCGTGGGCCTTCGTCACCCTTGCCGTTGAGTGCTGCCTCTGTATCAATGCTAGTTCAACCTGTCTGCCTCACGTCCTCTAGAGCAGTCAGTATTCCGGTCATCAGTCCATGTTACAAAACAGGCCGACGTAGAGGAAGAATATCGCCCTGATCTCCTTCTTCCTGATGAAGAGGAAGATGTTGAGGTTGATTTCCTCTGACAGGTGTGCTGTCTCCTCCAGGAGTGAGGACTCTGTCATACATACCCCAGGTCCCCCCGGACCCCTCCTTCTTTAATATTATGAAACAGCTCTCCTCCATTATGGGGTTTCAGACTGAGAAGGATGTCATAAGGGGGAACCTGGTGGATTTCTTGGAGATCCCAGAATATCCACCCAAAGTTATTCCTCCTCTGCTTACAGCACCGCATAATGCTGCCAGTGCTGCCTGGCATAGGCCCAACCTGGTACCTGCCATGTCCAGAAAGGCTGATAAGCTTTACCAGGTGCCTTTGGGGCTGCCTTTCTAGGCAACCCAGCCAGAAACTGACTCTGCGGTAGTCAAGGCAGCTCATGACTGGTCTAAGGTGCCCAAACACCTTAGCCCCCCACCACCACCACCACCCCCGGACAGGGAATCTTAGAAGATTGATCTCTGGGGCAAGAGGACTTTTGCCTCAGCCACTTTGGGTCTTAGAATTGCCAGCTTCTTGGCTCATATGATCAAGTACCAGAATACCCTCTCGAAAAAGGGCAAGGCTGCTGCTTAGGCCCTTCCTGGGGGCACCCAGAGATGAGCTTCTCAAAGTTCTTCAGGCATCTGAAGATGTAAGCAAACATCTCCTCAGAGCCAACTATGATATAGCTGATACTACAACCAGGGCAGCTGCCACTGGCATTTGCCTTAGAAGGCACTCCTGGCTTAAGAGTCTTTGGTTTTGCTACTGATGTCAAGCAAAAGGTGCTGAATGCCCCTTTTGTGGGTCACAATCATTTTGACCCTGATGTGTGGGATATCACTAATGGCCTGCAGGCCTTTGGCAGGGCTTTTGGGTCTGTCCACTTCCTTTATCATAATCTGCCTAGGAACAGACCACCAGTCCTCCTTTAATAAGGTCTCTCACAAGTCTGGCTCAGGACCCAAGCTTCAGGGCAAGCGCTGGCCCAGCTCTGCCTTGCCTGCACCCTCCTCTACCACTGGTCCCTCTGCTAAACACCCCAGGGGAGGAGGAGTGGCCCCAGTCACCAGTTCCGCCTCAGCCTGACTCTTTGCCTGCCCCCCCCCCCATTGTTCCAAGCCAGGAGGTGGTGGTCGGAGGTCAGTTCCCCCTTACATCTGTCCCAGTGGAGAAACATTACCACAGACGCTTGGATAATCCTCCAAATAATCAAACAAGGCCATGCTCTAGAACTTTTAGACCAGCCTCCAGATGTTCCACTGGTTCCCAACTCTTATCCTCTGGACCACACTGGTGCTCAGGAAGGAGGTGTTCACCTTGCTGCACAAAAAAGCCATAGAACCAGTGCCCAGGCAGCAGGGGAACAAAGGGTTCTACTCACAGTTTGTCCTGTTTCCCAAAAGAATCTGGGACTCGAGGCCCATTCTAGACCTCAAGGAGCTGCATCTTTACATCCAGTACAGAAAGTTACGGTTGGTGACTCTACACGGCTTTCCTCTGCTCAGGCAGGGCGACTGGCTATGCTCACTGGACTTGCAGGGTGCCTGTCTGCATATCATGGTTTGCTGCCTCACAGGCTGTACCAACGGATCTGACTTTGAGGTGGAGCTCTTGCAGCAGGTATTGCGCTTAGGACCAATGCTGCCAGGCATTAGGACCCCACGGAAAAAGCTTCTAGCCAGCAGTCTGTGGTGGGGTCTCCGCCCGACGTCCAATGTAGTATAAAGGGGGCAGACCTTCGGTGCCATCTTAGTTCTTTTTCCTCCGTCAACCTGCTTAGTTTGGCTCCACGGACACCTCGCCTTAGTAGTTGACCACCTTTTTTTGCGCTTAGTAAAAGCAGTTTTCAAATAGTTTTTCTCAGTCGATTAATAGTTATTTTGCATGTCTTCGCCCTCCCCACTGCAGCAAAAGTCGAAGTGCCAGTGCAGCAAGCAGATCCCGGCCAAAGGCAGCCACGAGGCCTGCCTGATCTGCCTAGGCACCGACCGTCGGCCCGATGACTGTCCGCACTGCAAAAAGTTCAACAGTAAAACAAGGATCCAAAGAGCGAAAGCACTCAAAGCTTACCTCCTGGAGAAGAAAGTAGCGGCCATGAAGAAATCCCCGTCTGGACCCAGCTCTTCAGCTCCCCATAGAGATAAGTCATCAGGGAATCACCATTTGAAGGAAAACGATAGGGCCAGGTCAGAATCCTGCCCAAAATCTCCTCAGAGAGCTTCTTCCTCGGCCTCCAGTGGGAGGTCAGGGTCTGTCCGTCCATCCTCCGCTGGGACCAGTTCTAAGAATACACAGTCTTCTTCCTCGGGGCACTCGCACACCCAGGTCCCCCTGGCTCAGCGACCCCATAAAACTTTGCCTGGGTCAAGCCAGGAGGGGCAGTCGCCCACTGGTAGGCCTAAGGAGACAGGCCATAAATCCAGTGGATCGTCTGACAGGCACAGAAAGTCAGACGACTCCACCAGGCAACAGGAGACCGTCCACCTGTGGACGCCGCCTCGTCCTCCGGGTAAGGGAGCTCACCCGCCAGTGACAAGCATCCCCCCAAGCTGAGCGACCTCATCAGAAGGCAGGGCCCCATCGCCCGATAAAAGGCAGTCTCTGGCTGGCGACCAGACACCCGACCTTCCACCAGACGACTGGTCGCCTGTCAATGCTCAGCACACACCAGACGTCGGGTCGGACGACCGCTCACCAATACACAAGGAGCCCGAGCCACCTCCAGATACAGTAAGGGCGGCCTCCCCAGAGTGGACACCAGTACCGGACACTTCAAAAGTCCCGACGCCAGCCTGCCCAGTGGCAATGAGGGTTGAGGCGCTGGATGCCACACCTCACGCCATGCCGGCAACCCGGGTTTGGGAGCGAGCCCGGGGCGTCTGGAGTCGGCAGGGAGGAAAGTTGGCGTCCGGGACAGCTCTCTTCCCCTGGGTGGGAGGGGGGATCCATACTCTGTGCCCAACTGGCCCCTGTTTGAAGCCGGGGGCACAGCAGGCAGAGTTGACACTGGGGACAGGGAGTGGTGACACCGGCAGCAATGCCTTGACATAGGGGCGTGCCACTCCTCCTTAGGAAATCGTGAAAATGCCTGTGGATACCGGGAAGACGGAGCACCCAAAGCGTGCCACCTATATGCCCTTGCGTGCCTGACTACCCCCAATCCGACGCCACTTGAAGTATCGGGTTGCCTGCTGCCCCACCTCGGCCCCGCTCGGGGGGGGCACAGCTCCATGGGGACCAGGTGGTAAGTATCGGGTAGGGCGAATGAGGCAGGGGATGACTCCTTGGCACTCACGAAGGGTCTGGATCAGCAGGATGAAGGAGAGTTAAATAGAAATTTAAAAAAAAAAAAAAAAAAATCCCGACGCCCGGTCCTTCAAACCAGACGCCCCTGCCACCAGTCGTCCCCTTAGCAGATGTTGGGGCCCTAGCCACCTTGTGGTGGAATACAGTGAAAGGGGACCTGCTGTACAGGCCGCCAGATTCCCCCACCTAAAGAAACACTGGTGCCTCCTCCTCTGACCCCGGACAAGACACCAAGTGAAGGCTGTCATCCACCTCCCAGTCCTAGAAGGAAAAGGAGATGGAGATGAAGGCCATCCACTGTTCCCTCTTCCAGTGGCCATCCGTCGTCCACGTCTGGAGACGACGCGGGAGATTTATCCTCAATCTTCGGATGATGAGGGCTATAATCCTCTGTCCCGGGGACTGAAGGATTCTCCCAGATCCCCACCAGATGATCCTTCCTTCCTTCCTTCCTAGATAAGAGGCACATCCAGAATATATATGAATGGGACACTGAAGAGTTGGACCCGGAAAGGAAAAGGTTAGCTAAATTTCGGGGTGCCAAAGACCCCAAACCGCTGGTCATACCTCCTCTAGTTGAGCCTTTTCAAGACGTTGCCAGGCTCACCTGGAAAAAGCCGTCCTTCACATCAGCAGTGCCTAGGAAGGCAGATAGGTTGTATAAACCCCTGAAAGATGAACCCTTCCTGGGGGAGCAGCCAAAGGCTGACTCCATGGTGCTCGCCGCAGCTCATGGATGACTCACCCAACCCAAACACCTCAGCTCCCAGCTTCTGGACCCAGAGTCCAAAAAACTGGATCACTGAGGCAGGAAGGTCTATACCTCTGCCACTGGGACCATTCATTCACTAAACTTCTTGGCCCACATGGTTACATACCAAAAATCACTGTGAGGGGGGGAAAAAACATGGAGCTGATCAAGGCCCAACCTGATTCAGACACAAAAAATGAACTACTGTCTTATGTCCAGTCCAGCATGGATGTGGACAAGCATGTCCTCCGATGCTCCTATGATTCTGCAGACATGGTGGCTAGAGCAGCAGCGTCAGGGGTCTGTCTGCACAGACACGCCTGGCTCAGGGTGGCCGGATTCCGTCAGGACCTCCAAGACGCAGTCTTGGATACCCCTTCCAGGGCCCAGTCCTTTACGGTCAAGAGGTTGAGGGCATCATAAAATGCCTTCAAGACTCAGGGAAGGCAGTTGCCGATGTACACAAGATGTACAAGTCAGAACCACAGGCGGCACGTTGGCTCCTTTTTCGTAAACCTCAAGGCCAGCATGGAAACCGCCAATTCCATGGCAAGGATTTTAAGCACCGTGGTCAGTCCATCCCATCAGGAGCCCAAGGTTCCCAGACACACCACACTCAACCCCCGCCAGGGAACTGCATGACTTTCATCCGCCTCCCCCTAGTCATCAGTCCTCGCAGGGGAGAAGAGATGGGAGGACAATTCTCCCTCTACCTCCCAGAATGGAGCAGTATCACTTCAGATCAGTGGGTGCTACAGGTCATTCAGAGGGGATACACTATAGAGTTCCTGAGCGTTCCCCCCGACAACCCACCTTCTCCCTCCCACTGTTTAACCAACCATGCTCTTCTTCTGGAGCAAGAGAAGAAATCCCTCCTCCAGAAGAAGGCCATCCAGCCAGTCCCACCCTCCCAGCAGGGCAAAGGCTTTTACTCCCATTTTTTCTTGGTGCCCAAGAAAACAGGAGATCTTCGCCCCATTCTAGACCTCGGCCACCTTAACAAGTTCATTCTGTGCAAGAGGTTTCGGGTGGTGACCTTGACAAGCCTTTTTCATCAAGGGGGCTGTGCTCCCTAGACATGCAGGACGCCTACATGCGTATGAAGAGCCTGCCCTCTCACAGGAAATTACTTAGCTTCCTGTTCCATGGCCACCATTACCAGTTTAGGGAGCTCCCTTTCGGCCTGTCATGGGCACCCAGAGTCTTCATAAAGTGCTGCGTGGTGGTAGTTGCAGCATTGAGGAGAGGACTCTCTGTCTACCCTACCTCGATGACTGGCTGCTCTCGGCCCAGTCGGAGGACCAGCTAATGGGCACTCTCAAGGAGACAAACGAGTTGTTGTTTTTCTCTAGGCATCACTCTGAACTGGCCAAAATCTCAGCCCTGGCCCTCCCAAAGGCTTCAATATATTGGAGCGCTGCTCAACACCCATCAAGGCAGGGCCTTCCTGATGAGAGACAGAGCGCTTCGCCTGGGCGAGCTGTCTCGAAGGATCCAGACATCGGACCAGGTCCCCACAAGTGTAGTCCTGCAGTTGTTGGGACATATGGCAGCTGCCATAGCTGTGGTCTCTCTCTGTCCTGATTGAAAATGAGGACCCTCCAGTGGCACCCCAGAGTCCAGTGGGACCAGGGCTTGGACGACTTGGACTATCCCATCCAGATATCTGAAGCGGTTCATCGCTCCCTCTGATGGTGGCAAAACCAGACTCGCTTGGAGCTGGGAGTACCCTTTCAACGGCCAAGCGCGTTGCAGGGTCCTTACCACAGACTCCTCGGGACTAGGCTGGGGTGCCCACTTAAACGAGCATCAGACAAGAGGATCATGGTCTGCCATAG
The DNA here is from genome assembly GCA_016271365.2 of Neoceratodus forsteri. Taxonomy (NCBI): domain Eukaryota; kingdom Metazoa; phylum Chordata; order Ceratodontiformes; family Ceratodontidae; genus Neoceratodus; species Neoceratodus forsteri. The sequence goes on along the minus strand of CM057455.1, from coordinate 754,997,243 downwards.
AGAGGTCTCGCCATATCAATGTACTGGAGATGAGGGTCGTTCTGTACGCCCTCCAAGCCTTCCAGGATCAGCTCTCCCCGTCGGACAATACCCTAGTAGTCTTTTACTTGAACAAACAATGGGGCACTCTCTTATGGAGGGAGGCCATGAGAGTTTGGGACTGGGCAGTAGAACGCGATCTGTTCCTCTTAGCAGTTCACGTGCCAGGAAGTCAGAACATTCTCGCCGACAGTCTGAGCCGCTCTTGTTCTTTAAATCATGAGTGGTAATTGCTTCAAGAAGTAGCAAACTACCTCTTTGACACCTGGGGTTGTCCAGAGTTGGACCTTTTTGCGTCATCGTGCAATGCAAAACTGCCAAATTTTTGCTCGCTAGATCCAGGGCCTGGTGTTTCCTGGTGAGATGCATGGTTTCTCTCTGCCTTTCCTCCCTTCCCTGTGGTTCAGAGAGTACTGCTCAAACTGTAGTCTGAGGGGGCCAGAATGATTCTGGTAGCCCCTCTTTGGCCTCGACAGATTTGGTTCCCTCTGCTACAGCAGCTGGCCACAGGGCCTCCGTGCCGCTGCCTCTCTCCATTAGATTCCCTCTTCCAGGAACAGGGGACACTTGTCCATCCAGGTCTACGGACTCTCCACTCGCATGCCTGGCTCCTACAGTACTAGCAGAGGAGAGACTGGGAGTTTCGAAGAGTGTGGCAGAGATTCTTGTGGCAGCAAGGAATCCCTCCACTAGGGCAGCTTATGCCATGAAGTGGAAACGCTTCCGTCTATGGGTGACAGCTCGTTCCTGGGATTCTCTGCATTGCTCAGTCAAGCATGTGCTGGAGTATCTTCTCCAGCTCCTCTATTTGGGTCTCAGTTACTCATTGATAAAGGTGCACCTCAGTGCCATTTCAGCATATCAAGCCCCTGTGAGTGAGAGGACTCTGGCACAGTTGGACGTATACAGAATTTTCCTACGGGGTGTCCTACATGTCAGACCTCCGAGGAGGGACCCCATTCCTCCGTGGGATCTTCTTTTTCTTTTGGAAAAGCTCACACTGCCCTCTTTTGAACCAGCTGTGACGTGCAAGCTATGCCTCCTCTCTTGGAAGGCAATATGTTTAGTTGCCATTACTTCTGCTCAAAGGATTTCCGAGCTTCAGGCCCTGATGTGCAAGGAGCCTTACCTTGTGTTTCACAGGGACAGGGTGCAGCCACGTACAAATCCTAAGTTTCTTAAAGTTGTCTGCATTGACGCTGAACCAGGACATTCAACTTCCGGTTTATTAACATAGAAACATAGAGGTTGACGGCAGATAAGGACCGCAAGGCCCATCTAGTCTGCCCATTTTTTCTACCTTATGAATGTGCCATACACCTTTACACTGTCAATGACCTATCTATCCGTATTTGTCTGTATTGCTCCCTTATGCCTATCCCATGCCTGTTTGAGGCCCAGCACTGTATTCATAGCCGGCTGTTCCATGCATCCACCACTCTTTCTGTGAAAGAATTTCCTCACATTCCCCCTTAATTGGCCTCCCTCTATTCTCATGCTGTGTCCTCTTGTCCTGCTATTTTTCTTGTATTTAAACATGTTAGACTCTTTCACATTGTTAATGCCCTTAAGGTGTTAGAATGTTTCAATCATATCACCTCTCTCCCTCCTTCGCTCAAGGGTATACATATTGAGCTCCGTTAATGTGTCCTCATATGTCTTCTGATGCAGTCCCTGCACCATTTTGGTTGCCCTTCTCTGGACTGCCTCAATTTGGTTAATGTCCTTGTGAAGGTGTGGCCTCCAGTACTGCACGCAGTACTCCAGATGGGGCCTAACCAGTGTCTTGTAAAGAGGGATTATTACCTCCCTCTTACGACTTGTGATAGCCCTACTAATACACCCTGACATCCCCCTAGCCTTACCTACTGCTTTAGAGGTCTGCTTGGATGATTTCAGGTCATCAGTGATGATGATGCCCAAGTCTTTCTTCCTTTGACTGCCAGCAACTCCCCTCCCAGCCTATAGGTGGCTTCAGGGTTTCTCTTCCCTGTGTGCATGATCTTGCACTTCTTTGCATTAAATACCAGTTACCACTCTTCTGACCATTTTGCTAGTTTATCCAGATCTCTTCTCATTCTGCCCACCCCATCTGGATCATCTACTCTGTTGCAGATCTTGGTGTCCTCTGCAAACAGACAAGCCTTACCCTCTAGTCCATCTGCAATGTCACTAATGAAGATATTGAAGAGAACTGGCCCCAGGACTGATCCCTGAGGTACCCCACTTGTGACTTGCATCTCTTCTGACTGTATACCATTTACCACCACTCTGTTTTCTGTCAGTCAACCAGTTTGCCACCCAGTTGACCAACTTCTGACCCACCCCGAGCCTACCCAGCTTATTTATCGATCTTCTATGTGGAACAGTGTCAAAAGCTTTGCTGAAGTCAAGGTAGGCAGCATCAACTGCTCCCCTTGGTCCACCACTCTGGTTACCCAGTCAAAGAAATCTGAGATTAGTTTGACAGGACCTTCCTTTTGTAAACCCATGCTGCCTTGGATCCTGTGCCCCTATGGATTCCAGGTGTTGCACTATCTTTTCCTTAAGGAGTGCCTCCATAATCTTGCCCACTACTGAGGTAAGACTGACTGGTCTGTAGTTCCCTGCCTCCTCCCTACCACTCTTGTGGAGTGGGATCACATGAGCCCTTCTCCAGTCTTCTGGGACCTCTCCTGTGCTCAGAGACTCACTAAACTGTTCTGCTAATGTTAGTTCCACCCTTAGCTCCTTAAGTACCCTGGAATCTATGCCATCAGGTCCCATTGACTTGTCTACCCTGAGCTTAGCGAGCTCTTGTAGGACCCTTTTTTTTTTGTGTCTGTGTGAAGGGAGTAGTGCTCACCTCCCTCCCCCTGTGCCCATGGTGCTGAGCTGTGGGCCCTGCCCTACCTTCTCTTCAGTCAATACTGAGCAAAAGTATCTATTTAGGATAGATGCTTTTACAGGGTCCTCCTCCTCTCATGCCCCCTTTTCTCCTTTGAGTTTAGCAATACTCCCTCTGGACTTTCTTCTTTCACTAATGTATCTATAGAAAGTCTTGTCACCTTCTTTTACTGTTCATGCTAGTGTTTCTTCAGTTTGGGACTTTGCCTACCTTACTGCCTTCCCTGGTTCCCTTAGGGCAGTTTGGTATGCCTCCCTATCTTCATCCTGCTGTGTTCCCTTATATTTCCTGAAGGTCAGCCTTTTGGCTCTGACCTTTTCTGCTACTGTAGTTGAGAACCAAAGTGGTTTCCTTCTTCTTTTGCACTTCCTTTTCTAACACAATGGGATGTTGCTTCAAGAATTGCATTCTTAATGCTTGCCCACTTTGCCTGTACCCCCTCTCCTGTGTTTCTTTTTGCCAGAGCTAGCTTAACTCTGTTGGCCATCTTATCAAAGTCAGCTCTTGTGAAGTCCCATATTTTTGCCTTGGAATGGGGTGATTTAGATGTAGTAGCCAAATTGAACCATACCATGTGATGGTCACTGGCCCCCAGGTGACCTTCTACCTGGAGATCTGTGATCCCTTCCCTGTTAGTAAATACTAGATCTAGGATAGCCCTGTCTCTTGTGGATTGTTGTACCAGTTGTTTGAGGCCCTCCCCATGCAGGGAATCCCCCCATGTGTCTAGGTCTAGCAGATGTTCCTGCTGGTATTGACCAATCTGTATCCAGCATGTTGAAGTCTCCCATTATCAGAACCTCCCCTTTAGCTGTCATGTTTCGTATATCTTCTAACAGTAATGTGTCTATGTCCTCCCCCTGGTCTGGGGGCCTGTAGACAACCCCAGTTCTTATGGCTGTCCCATTTCCTGTTTCCAGGGTGACCCACAGTTCTTCTGGCTCTTTATGTGTATTCTGAATTTCTGTAGCTTTGATATTTTCATTGACATGCAGGGCCACTCCACCCCCCCCTTTTTTTTTTTACATAGAAACAGAGACTTTGACGGCAGATGAGGACCGCTTGGCCCATCTAATCTGCCCATTTCCCTACCTACAGGATAGGCCGCAGATCCTAGTTAACCAACAGCCTATTTCTTCCTACCCCCCACAAGAATTGCCTTATGTCTGTCCCATGCATTGTTGAATTCTCCCACAGTTTTAGACCCCACAGCCTCCTCAGGAAGGCTGTTCCATGCATCTACTACCCTCTTTGTGAAATAATACTTCCTCACATTGCCCCTGAACCGTCCCCCTCTATCTTTAAATTGTGTCCCCTTGTTCTTGCATGTCTCTTTTTCTGAAAGATGCTACCCTCTTGGACTTTGTTGATTCCACTGAGGTACTTAAAAGTTTCTATCATGCCCCCCCCCCCTTTCCTCAAGGGTATACATATTAAGCTCCTTAGTCTCTCCTCCTCTGACTTCTGTTGCAGACCCACCATTTGTTGCCCTCCCCTCTGGACTGCCTCTAGCCTGTTTATGTCCTTGCGGAGATGGGGTCTCCAGAAGTGGACGAGACTCAGATGGGGTCTCACCAACTGTCTGTACAGAGGGATAACAACTTCCTGTTTTCTCTGATGATGCCTCTCCTATGCATCCCAGTATACCCCAGCCCTCCCTACTGCCTTCTCACATTGCTTACAACCTTAAGGTCATCTGATGATTACCCCAGGTCCCTTTCCTTTTTGTTGCTGTTACTACCTCCCCTCCCCAATTGTGTATTCTTCCCCTGGGTTCTTGTTTCCCAGGTGCATTATTTTGCACTTCTTTGCATTGAATCCTAGCTGCCGTACTTCTGACCATTCCTCCAACCTTGCCAAGTCCCTTCTCATCCTTTCCACGCCTTCATGTGTATCAGCCCTGTTGCAGATCTTTGTGTCATCTGCAGAGAGGCATACTTTTCCTTCCAGTCCCTCTGCAATGTCACTTATGAAGACATTAAAAAGGACTGGACCCAATACTGAACCCTGCGGTACCCCACTAGTAACCCCTCTTTCTTCAGAGTGGACTCCATTTAGAATTACCTTCTGTGTCCTGTTGTCCAGCCAGTGTTTTACCCAGGCTACCACCCTGGGACCCACTCCCAGGCTGGTTAATTTGACTATTAATCTTTCGTGTGGGACTGTGTCAAATGCCTTGCTAAAGTCTAGGTAGGCCATGTCCACAGCCCCTCCCTGGTCTACTACTTTGGTCACCCAGTCAAAGAAATCTATTAGATTCATCTGACATGACCTTCCCGCTGTGAACCCATGCTGCCTTGGGTCCTGTGCCCCACTGGCCTCTGGGTACTCAACTGTTCTTTCCTTCAGAAGTGACTCCATCACTTTTCCTGCCTCTGTCTTGGTCCCACTTTTGTGAAGGGGGATCATATCTGCCTTCCTCCAGTCCTCGGGTACCACACCATGCTCCCATGATTTATTAAAAAGAGTAGCCAGTGGTTTTACTAGTCCCCCTTAATTCTTTTAGAATTCTGGGGTGAATTCCATCAGGCCCCATTGCTTTGTCCACCTTCAGTTTTAGGGTTCTTGCAGACCCTTTCTTCTGTGAAAGGACTGGGATCAACCCCTATAGAGTGCTTCTGTTAATTGATTAGGCACTTCCCTCTCTTGTGAATACTGAGCAGAAATATTCTCTTCAGAACAGTACATAGCCAGGTACTGAAGTCTCCCAAGTGTGGTTACTGGTGAACCACATCTCACTAATTGCTACCATGTCCAGTTTAGCCTCTGACATTATTGCCTGCAGGTCTGGGATCTTATTTCCCAGGCTGTGAGCATTTGTGTACATGATTTTCCATTGGCCAGATTTCGGTACGTTAGTTGTTTGGTGAGGTTTGGCATTTCCTCTGTGCGTCGTACGGGGAGACGGACCTTTTTTCTTACCTAGAGGCAAATGAACTGCAAACATGCTAAATCACTGTTTGATCACTAGCTGAGGGGGGAGGGGTGTTCTTCCCATTCGACGTATGGGGTGCTGCACCCTTCTCTCCATTTGCTAGTTTAAATATTCTGCAAAGACGTCAAACTTGTGCCCCAATGCACTAACTCCCTCCTTAGTCAGATGCAGTCCATCAAATTTAAAGAACTTTTGCTCCCAGAACTGTTGCTAGTTCCCTACAGATCTGTCCCTTTTCCTGGCACCAGCCCTTGAGCCGCATGTTTAGCTCCCCTATCTCCCCTTCTCTGCCCTTCCGATCTCTGAGAAGGAGATGTCGGACGAAATGGATGATAGTTTGTCACCCAGCCTGGTCAGGTGTTCCTTGGTCTCCACAACTGACCGGCTGGCGCGATCATTAGTCCCTATGTGTACCAGGACATCAATTTTAGCAATGCGGTCAGTGTCTCTCCACGCTGATGTACCTGGGAGACATCTAACCATTACCCCTGGCTGGAGATGGGTATCAACTCCCCGAATCATGGAGTCTCCTATGATCAGAAGTTTTTTGGATTTCCTTTTTGCTTTTTTTGTTTTGGTTCCTGATTTGGGCGAGTTTTGTTGTGCTAGCTCCTGTGCTGCAGTGTCCTGCTCTGCAATGTCCCCTGCTGCTTTGTTTGATTTTGGAGATAGAGGCAGATATCTGTTTGTAGTTATTATATGTTTTTTGGAGGTAATATGTTGGAAAGCACAGAGAGATGGGGTACCCGATTTGCCCCTCCTAACCACCTGCCAACCTCCTGGACCAGCTACCCTCTGCAGTTGAGTTTCTTCTGTTGGATGTTAGGAAAATGGCGGGTGGTTCTTTTAATGTATTTCCTCCTGAATATGAAATTTGAGGCGCACAATCTCTGCCCATGCTGCTCGGAGCTGAGCCCTAAGATCTCCAATGGCCCAGCATGTAGGACAGTGTCCTAAATCCTGTAAGACTGTCCTTCTGAAAAGTGTTCCGCAGTACCTGCAGTTAATGATATCCATTCCTGATAAGTTGCTGGGTTTATAACCTGGTCAGAGTAATTAGAAGGAAGAAAATGCAAGTAATGGTTTGATTTTGTGTTTTGTTTTCGTATAACTTGTTATAACAAGTTAAATTACTAGTGCCCCTGTAAATGAGCTCACCTTGTGGATGCCCCACGGATCCGCCCCTTCCTGCTTTACCACAGGAAATGTCACAACTGTGGTACCCTATAAAAGGAGTGTAGTGTGGGGTGGTTGGGGATGGGGTTGGGTGGCTGGGCCCTTCCCCTGCCGAAAAGAAGAATCATGGATGAAAGAACAAGGAGGTAAGAGCAGAAACAAACAACAAATGCAGTAACCCTGAAAGCTTATCCTAATGTTAGATAAAACTGTGAAACCTGTAAAGCACCACCTGTAATAATTTCGGAGAAGATATACCCAGTAAGAAACACTTTGCTACAGAGAAAAATAAAGCAGTGACACAAGATATACCTTGCAAAAGACAATTTGAATCAGAAGATTACAGCAGTAATCTGTTAGCGCTCACCTTGTAATAATGCAGAAGAAGGTATACCAGCAACAACAACTTGAATCAGAAAAAAATAAAGCAACGAAATGTTAGCAACAAACAGTAGCAATCCCTGTGAGTACAAAATAAAAATAACACACAGTAAATCTGCTTAGCCAAAAGAAGTCTTAATCCATTTCCCTTGCTCTGGTAAGGTTCTCTGCTCTGTCCTTTCAAGCAATTTTAGAAAGAAAGAGCTCAGGTGAAGCTAGGTGCCATGGCCAGCAAACCAAGTCTTCTACCCAGAGTTCTCTAATGGAGGGAGGCCCTGTTACATACTCTGGACGTTCATTGGCTTCTTCGTTATTACTTAGACCAAACTCGTTCTGTTTGCAAGACGGACCGATTGTTCTTCGCTTTTGCTCAGAGAAAGGGAGGGGATCCTGTCACTAAGCAGACCCTAACCAAACGGTTAGTGCACTGCATCACTTTTTGTGATAAGCATCACAGCAAACCCTTACCGGGCTCGGTTAAGGGTCATTCCACCAGAGCAGTAGCCACTTCATTTGCCTCTTTGAGGAGCGTTTCAGCATCAGATTTGTGCACTGCAGCCACTTGAAGCACTGTCCAGACCTTCATTAGACACCACAGTTTGGACATGGCCTCTAGGAGGAGAGCAGGATTTGAGCTGGCTGTCCTGCAGGGACTACTCCCATAAGAGGGTAGGCACCCCTCAGCTTCAGTCGTTCTACCCTTCTGACCTGGACCTATTTAGGGATATTGCTTGGGACTCTGTCCTAAGTGTAATACGTGCTGCAAGAGCTCCACTTTGAAGTCAGATAGTACAGTTACGTAAGAACTTACCATAACAGTAGATCTTCGAGAGGAGTTCTTGCAGCAGGTGGCTTTCCCGCCCTCCATCCCCCAGATCATTTCTTTACCGATACTTCTCTCGAGTAGGGGAGTTTCCTTCTCGGTTCTCCAACTTTTTCAGCGGTGCGCCAGTGAAATTGAGATGCTTTGAGGGGTCATGCTATGCTGCATTGGACATCCGGCGGAGCTGGCGTTAGGCGGACCCTGCCACAGACTGCTGGCTAGAAGATTTTCCATGGGGTCCTAACGCCTGGCGGCATTAGTCCTAAGTAATACCTGCTTCAAGAGCTCCTCTTGAAGATCTATTGTTCCGGTAAGATCTTCTTCAAGATACAGCTCTTGCAGCAGGTTACACCATTAGGACTGTAGCCAGCAGGCGTCAGGACCCCACGGAAGTCTTCTAGCTAGCAGTCTTCAGCGGGGACCGCTTCTGACGTCGGTCCCGCCCCCGACGTCAGGCGTAGTACATAAGGAAGCGGTCCCGTAGAATCCCCAGTTCTTTCCCGCCGTCGACTTGCATGTTTTGACCCTCCGGTCAGTGTCTAGTGCGCGACGCCTGGAAAAGTTTTCCCCCCCCCGTTTCTTCGACAAGAAACTTTTTCTTCCATTGTCTGCCATCTGATGTCCTCACCAACATCTGCAGAGGGCCATCCGTCTAAGTGTGCCTGCAGGAAGCAAATTCCCCTTCAAAGATCCACACTCTGCCTGCGTGCGGTGCTTAGGCCCGGACCACGACACCCGGGCCTGCTCCTTTTGTCAAGGCTTCAACAGTTGGACCCGGATCCGTCGTCAGAAGGCCCTCCAAGCTTACCTTCTGGAAGAAAGATTGAAGGCCAAGGAACCTGCCTCCAAGGGGGAATCTTCTGAGAAAGCCCACAGGCACCTCGAAAAACACAGGTGAGAGGGTGAGATCTAAATCCCCTTCTAGGGCTTCCAACTCCCGCAGCTTCAGTTTCCGGTCCGACCGCTCTCCTTCCCAGGCCCGCTCTCAGCCTCCCCCGGTCGCGGTCAAGTCTTCTACCGGTTCCTCCACTCTGCAGCCTGTTATGACCTCCAGGCCGCCTTCTTCCTCGTCCAAGGCCTCGCCGAGGTCAGGGGACCATCATCACCACAAGTCCGGCTCCCACCACTCGGTTCCCGACGTCCGGTCGGTCTCCTTGCCTCCTCCCCCACAGCGGAAAACCAAGGAGCTGACCTCGCTCAAAAGGACGTCGGACCCGACGTCGGCCAAGCACCACTGGTCCCGGGACCCGACGACAGCCAAACGCCCGTCGCCGGCCAGGCCTTCTCCACCGCGGATGCCGGCTGGGGGACCGACGCCCCCTCCAGCAGATAGAGGAACCCCTACGCCACCTACGGCGTCAGCCAGGGGCGCTCACGGAGGGTCGACCCAGCCGAGGACCAGGCGGGCGACCCGGTCCTGTCGAGCCACCGAGGGAACCCTCTCCTGAACCAGAGACCCCCGGGGGGCCGACGTCGGGACCAGACGACCGGCCACCGGCGCCCGGCCCATCGTCGGGCCTCAATATTGCTGAGGTGAAGGAGGAGTTCACTTTCTGGTGGGACACCATTAAAAAGGATGTGGTTCCCACACCTCCTCCTCTTCCTCCTCCTCCACCCGTGACTCCACCGGCCCCAGCGCCCTCCACCCCATCCGGGGCAGCAGGCCGAGTACCTTCTCCCCAGGATCCTGTCGAATCTCCTAGGGGCAGACCATCGGACAAGAGGAGACCTCCGTCCTGATCTTCTTCAGGGTCACCCAGTCCCAAGAGACCCAAAAAACGCCGCTTCTCGCCCACGACGGAGGACTCTGGATCGGACTTCTCGGGTAGATCCAGATCCCCTTCTCCCATCAGCGTCCCCTCTCCGGACCCATGTGAGCTCCCAAGATCTCCTCCGGATGACCCATCGTTCTCAGAGATTATGAGGCATATCCAGGAGAACATGGGCTGGGACTAAGAAGAACTTGACCCCGAGAGGCTACGTCTTGCACATTATCTTCGGCAAAAGGACCCAAAGCCTGTGGTGGTACCACTCTTGGTGGACACCCTCGTGGACGTCACCAAGGCAGCGTGGAAATGTCCACATTCGCTCCCAGCGATGCGGAAGAAGGCTGACGACCTGTACAAGGCCCCCAGGGAGGACCAGTACTTGGCATCTCATCCTCTGGCCAATTCCCTGGTCATCACAGCCTCACATGACCGGTCCCACAGGCCGCAACATCTGAGCACCCTGCCACCGGACCCGGAGTCCAAGCAATTGGACGTGATGGGTAGGCGCACGTATGCAGCTGCAACCTGCGCCATTAGGTCCCTCAATTTCTCACCCACATGGTCCAGTTTCAGAACGCCTTGTGGGAGCAGGGACTAGAGCTGGCAGAAAAGATGCCGGAAGGTGAGCAGAAGGAAGAGCTACTTCAGCTCCTCCGCACAGGTTCAGACGTGAGAACCCAGGTGCTTCAAGCCGCGTATGACTCCGCGGACTCCTCGGCCAGAGCGGCAGCCTCAGGCGTATGCCTCCAGAGACACTCATGGCTCCGTGTCTCCGGATTCACCCTGGACGTCCACAAGAACATACTGGACGCCACCTTCCTCGACGAAGTTCTCTTTGGTGAGTCCTCGGAGAAGGTCCTCACCAAGCTTCAGGAGGCCAGGAAGGCCGTGAGATCTGTACAGGCTATGTACAGATCCAGGCCCAGTTCCTTTCGTAGGAACCAGAGCCGTTTTCGTGGCCAGACTCAGAGACAACAGTCCCGTTCCGGCCAGCAACAGAGGGGCTCCTTCTCCTGGAAAGCCATGGGGAAGTCATCTTCAGGTAGAGGCCAACGTCCCACCAAGTCGGCCCAACCTGCAGGACCCTCAGCCGCCACAGCATGACTTCTTCCCGGCCCCTGCCCCTCAGGATCAACGGGACACCAAGGTCGGGGGTCGTATTGCGGACCACCTGCTAGGGTGGCAGTCGATCACCACCGACAGGTGGGTACCCCAATTGGTCGAAAAAGGCCACTTTAAAGAGTTCATAGACAAGCCACCCACAAGGCCTCCTCTGCTCTCCCGCTACTCGGGTCAACACAGATTGCTTATCAGGCAAGAAGTACTCATGCTTCTGCAAAAAGGAGCAGTGATGTACGTCCCGGGGAACCAGAGAGGAACAGGCTACTATTCCCACTTCTTCCTGGTTCCAAAGAAAACAGGGGACCTCCGTCCAATATTGGACCTCAGCGACCTCAACATGTCGGTCGCCTACAAACAGTTCCGCATGGTGACCCTCCAGGGTCTTATACCCATGCTGAAGAAGGATGCATTTCTGGCGTCACTGGACATGCAGGACCAGCTTACCTGCACATCCCCATAGCTCAAGCGCACAGGAGGTTCCTGCGCCTCGAGTTTCTCGGCTACCACTTTCAGTTCGGCGCTTCCTTTCGGACTGTCATCGGCCCCCAGGGTCTTTACCAAGTGCATGGCAGTCGTGGCAGCGTCTCTAAGGAGACAGGGCCACTACGTGTTCCCGTACCTGGACGACTGGCTTCTCATGGCCGCCTCCCGGGAGGCGCTGCTGTTGGCTATCCAGAACACCCAAGCTCTTTTTCAGTCGCTGGGCATACTTATCAATTATGAGAAGTCTCTCCTGGTACCATCCCAGAAGCTGCAGTTCATAGGCGTAGTTCTGGACACCGTCAAAGGGAAAGCTTTTCTTCCCGAGGACAGAGTGGAACGCATCAGGTCCCTCATCAGGGACTTTTCGGCAAAGAAGACCGTCCCTGCCAGACTGGTCCTTCGCCTGCTCGGACATATGGCTGCGGCCATTCCAACCGTCCCTATGGCAAGGCTCTACATGCGGGTAACCCAGTGGATGCTCAGAGTGCAATGGGACCAGAAGCAAGACCATATGCAGCAGCCAGTCAGAATCACGAGGGCCGTGATTCGGGATTGGCAATGGTGGCTAGACCCGGGGACACTCTCTGTGGGAGTCCCATTTGCAGCGCCGTCCCCGGAGGTAATCCTCTCTACAGACACCTCAGGGCTGGGGTGGGGGGTACACCTGAACGAGGTGAGGTCTCGGGGAACGTGGACCCCTCAGGAAGCTCACCTCCACATCAATATTCTGGAGGTGAGGGCGGTCCTGTATGCCCTGCAAGCCTTCCAGTCAGAAATTCCACCGAGTACTCTTCTGCTTCAAACAGACAATACGGCGGTGATGTATTACCTCAACCAAAAAGGAGGCACACACTCCTATCCCTCTGCAGGAAGCCATGAGAGTGTGGGATGGGTAATTCGACACGGCGCGAGCCTGATTACAGTTCATGTTCCCGGAGTGGACAACACGGTCGCAGACGGTCTGAGTCGATCCCAGGCCAGAGTCCACGAGTGGGAACTTCTTCAGGAGGTAGCAAAGGATCTGTTTCATCGATGGGGCACTCCAGAATTGGACTTGTTCGCTTCCCCATCCAACGCAAAACTGCCCAATTTTTGCTCGCTAGATCCAGGGCCTGGTGTTTCCTGGTGAGACGCGTTGTCCCTCTCCTGGGCGGGCAGATTCCTCTACGCTTTCCCTCCCTTCCCGTTGATCCAGAGAATCCTTCTCAAACTTTGCAGGGAGCACGCAACAATGATCTTGGTAGTGCCTATCTGGCCCAGACAGATTTAGTTCCCGATGTTGACGCAGTTGTCCCGGGAACCTCCTCTTCCGTTGCCCATCAGCTCCTACCTGCCGTCTCAAGAGGAGGGTTCGCTAGTCCACTCGGACTTGCGCTCACTGAACCTGCATGCCTGGCACCTCGAGACATAGCCATTCTGCGACACGGGGTCTCGCAAGAGGTGGCGGAAGTCCTTTCTGCTGCCAGAAAACCGGCAACGCATGCGACGTACGCCATGAAATGGCGTCGGTTTTGCCTGTGGTCTCAGGCACGCGGTCTCTCCCCTTTACAATGCCCAGAGAAATCAATTCTAGAATACCTGCTGTCCCTCTTTCACTCAGGTCTGGCCTACTGCTCAATTAAGGTTCACCTCTGTGCGATTTCAGCCTACCATTCTCCGATAGGCCAACGCACAGTGGCACAACTCGATACTGCTCGTGATTTTTTGAGGGGGGTGCTACACCTTAGACCACCCATTAAGGATCCCGTCCCTCTTTGGGACCTACTCTTTGTCCTGGAGCAGCTCACGCTGCCCCCTTTTGAACCTGCCGCAGATTGCGAGCTACGTTTTCTGTCATGGAAAATGTTATTTTTGGTTGCTGTTACGTCAGCAAGGAGAATCTCCGAGCTACATGCCCTCATGTGTAAGGAACCTTATTTAATTTTCCACCAGGACAGGGTGTCCCTGAGGACGAATCCAAAATTCCTGCCTAAGGTGGTTTCAGCCCTCACCCTTAATCAGGATATCGATTTGCCGGTGTACTTCCCCAGGTACACCAACAGAGGAGAGGCACTGCTTTACACCCTAGATGTTCACCGCTCCTTAAGGTATTACTTGACCAGGACCAAACAGCATCGCAAATCCGAACAGCTGTTTATTTCCTTTGCTGAGAGGATGTTGGGCCAACCAGTCTCAAAACAGACTCTTTCTCGCTGGCTTGTCCAGTGCATTTCCTTTTGCTACAACAACAAGCAGAAGCCCCTTCCGGGCACAGTCAGGGGCCACTCGACAAGAGGGGTGGCTACTTCCTTCGCAGTACTGCGCAACGTCTCCACCTCGGCCATTTGTGCTGCAGCCACATGGAGCTCAGTGCACACCTTCATGAGGCACTACAGCCTCGACATCACCTCGTGGCGGAGGGCCGGTTTCGGCCTCGCCGTTCTGCAGGGTCTCCTGTCCTAGAATCAGGATTTTCCAGGATCTCTGTTTATGCCTCCTCCCTAGGGCGTTTCTAGGCGCCCGTTGCTTAGGAATCAGTCTAATGGTGTAACCTGCTGCAGAGCTGTATCTCGAAGAAGATAGTACAGTTCGTAAGAACTTACTGTAACAGTAGATCTTGAGAACAGCTCTTGCAGCAATACTCTCCCCTACCATTCCCCTTGGAGGAGGTAAGGCCTAACCAGGCTTCGGCAGAAAGCCACTCAACCTTGTACTTCTGATGGCGGGTCCTCAGTCTCCACTTCTGATGTCATCCAGCGGCCGGAAGTCTGGGGATTCTGGTGAGACCGCCTCATATATTTTCGCCTGGCGTCAGGCGGGACCGGCGGTCGAGCTGATCCCGCTGAAGACTGCTAGCTAGAAGATTTCCATGGGGTCCTGACGCCTGCCGGCTACAGTCCTAATGGTGTAACCTGCTGCAAGAGCTGTTCTCGAAGATCTACTGTTACGGTAAGTTCTTATGTAACTGTACTTTCTTACATAATTGTACTTCTAGGGACATGGATATGTTGTTCATCCACACTGTCTGGCAGGTTCCTTGCCGCTTTAAATCTTGCGGAAGGTCTTCAAGCTGGCTCCTGCCACCCACCCACCACCGGGTGGTAAAACTCAGCTCAGCCCCATGACACCAGATCTTCCTTACAGCTTGGAAGCTCAGGTTCCGTCCTTAACGCTCTGCGTGATAGACTGGATCCTAACTCTTCGGTTCGTCCGAAACTTGTTTTAAAATTTTCAAGACTTCGGTCTTCCTTTTCTCTTGCGGCTGCGATGGACAAATCGATTCCCGGTTTTCGGCAGTGCCCTTGTGGGCAGAAGATGTCCAGGACGGATCCGCACTCCACGTGCGTCTACTGCCTCGGCCTAGAACACGACCCGCAGGCCTGCAAGTCATGCTGTTCATTCTCTGCCAACGTCTTGGAGGACCGCTGCCGGTTGAGCTTGGGCACTCCTGAGAAGTGCTATCGCGGTGGTAGAGAGGCCGGTTGGTGATTTACCCGCGGCTGGCTTGGCTGAGCAGCTCGAGCAGATGATCGCCCTCGAGGAGGAGGCGGCCCAGGCCGCATCTTCCTCCTCCTCAGTCACAGCATTTATCCCGCTCTCTTTGGCTACCTCATATTCTGCTTCTTTCAAGGAGCTTTGCCAGTCCCTTTCCACGAAGGGAGAGGGGCCATTGGGACATTCCTCTCGGTCCAAAAAGGAGGATTCCAAGGGTAAGTCCCATTGTCTGCGTTCGTGGGAGCGGGAGAGGTCCCCTTCCCTGGACAGCCGACCGTCGACTTCGGTTGAGGTTGCAGCTAAGGCCGAGACACCCATGACGTGGTCGAGATTTTTCTCGACCCGTCGGATGGGTTGTCAACTGGTGAAGCTGACAACCCTTCTTCGCCGGCCAAGGGCGACAGCCTGCCCCTTTCTGGAAAGGGGATCTATGTCCTTAGTGAATGGTTTAAATGCTTCTTTGGCAGGCATTTAAATTGGCCAAGGGAGGCAGGTAGCAAACTCCGTAACCTTCTTGGAGGTGCTGCCTGTCCATGGCAAGGGGATCTCCGCACCAGAGACTTCAACACTTGGTTGGAGAGCTGGTGTGGAGAGCAAGGGTTTGGCTTCATTGGGGAATGGGGACCCACTTGGAGGGATGCAGACTTGTATAAGGGCGACAGCCTGCATCTTTCTGGAAAGGGGGCCGATGTCCTTAGTGAACAGTTTAAATGCTTCATTGGAAGGCCTTTAAACTAGCCAAGGGGGGGTGGAGGAAGGAAGCAGGATAAATCTTAACTGCCCAACCCCACAGGATAATGTAGCCAGCAAGGAGGACTGTAATGTCACGAGATTACCATAGAAACATAGAAGTTGATGGCAGAAGGCCTCTAGGTCCATCTAGTCTGCCCATTTATTTTGGACCTATTTGGACACTCTAGTTGCCCTTTGTAGTAAGGGCTCCCTTATGTCTATCCCATGCATTCTTGAATCCCCCTACAGTGTTGACCCCCACTACCTCTTGGGGCAGGCTGTTCCAGGCGTCCACCACTCTTGATGTGAAGAAAAATGTCCTTGTGTTGGTAGAGAACTGTCCTCCTTCTTGCAGCTAGAGGTCATGTCCCCTGGTCCTGGAGCCCTTCTTGAAGGGAAAAAGTTCCTGCACCTTGTTAATGCCTTTTATTTATTTGAATGTTTCAGTTGTGTCCCCTCTCTCTTCTCTGCTCCAGGGAGTACATATTCAGTTCCCCAAGTCTTTGCTCGTAGGGCATGTACTGTAGACCCTGAATCATTTTTGTCTCCTTTCTCTGTACTGTTTCCACCCGGTTGGTGTCCTTCCTGAGGTGAGGCCTCCAGAACTGGACTCTGTTACAGGTAAGGCATGACCAGCGATCTATACAGTGGTAGTACCACCTCCCTCCTGCTCGTGATTCCCCTCCCAGTGCAGCCCAGCATTCTGTTGGCTTTTAATGTTGCCTTCTCACACTGCTTACTAACATTCAAGTCGTCTGAGATTAGGATTCCCAGATCTCGTTCCTGGTTTGAGGCCACCCGTCTTTAGTCTCCTAGGTAATGTTCCTTTCTTGGAATTTTATTTCCTGTGTGCATGACCTTGCACTTTTTGGCGTTAAATGTCAGCTGCCACACTCCAGACCATTTTCTAGTTTCTTGAGGTCAGCTTCCATCTTGCTCACTCGGTCTGAGATGTCCACCTTGTTACATATCTTTGTGTCATCTGCGAACAGACACACCTTCCCTTCCACTCCGTCAGCAATGTCTGCTATAAAAATGTTGAAGAGCAGAAGCCCCCAGCAGTAAGCCCTGGGGCACTCTGCTGGTCACCCTGCATTCCATTAATTGTGTTCCATTTACCTGTACCCTCTGGGTTCTGCCTTGTAACCATTTTTGTACCCATCTGACTACTTCTGGACCAGTAAGCAGTGAACTCAGCAGAAAAAGGGGAGGAGAGGGGTAACAAGGGGAATTGAGGGGAGGACAGGAGGAGAGTTTGCAGAACATGGGAGAGCCATGTGTGTGGGTGAATGCCACAGCCTGGGGAACAAAATCTCTGATCTGGCAGCTTTGATAGCTGAGGCTGATCCAGATATTGTAGCTATTACAGAGACATGGTACAATGCGAAGCATGAGTGGGATTTAGCTATACTGGGTTATACTTCGTTCAGGAGAGACAGGGAGGGTAAAAAGGGAAGGGGGTATAGCTCTCTATGTCATGGAGGGTATAAAGGCAACAGAGGCACAAGGAATGCATGGGGAGGCAGAGACACTGTGGGTCTTCCTGGAAACTGAGAATGGCATAGCCATTAGAACAGGTGTAATCTGCAGACCCCCAGCACAAAGGGATGAAATGGACAGGGATCTACTGGAAGCCATCCATAAGTTGGCAGCTAAAGAGGAGGTGTTGCTGGTGGGTGACTTCAGTTTGCCAGAAATTGAGTGGAGCATCCGAGGGCTGCAACACCCAGAGGCAGAGACATCCTGGACTCCCTGCTAGAAGCATGCCTCAAGCAGTTAGTGTTTGAGCCAACTCGGGAGGGAGCGATTTTGGACCTGGTTCTAACCAACTGGTGCAGAAATTCGGATGTCAGGGTGGGTGACCCCTTGGGATCCAGTGACCATCACACACAGTGTGATTCAATACAAATACTGCAACGGGGTCATGCCACA
The DNA here is from genome assembly GCA_016271365.2 of Neoceratodus forsteri. Taxonomy (NCBI): domain Eukaryota; kingdom Metazoa; phylum Chordata; order Ceratodontiformes; family Ceratodontidae; genus Neoceratodus; species Neoceratodus forsteri. Next base: position 754,979,490 of record CM057455.1, on the reverse strand, counting down.
CAAAAGCGAAGGTTCTGGACTTCAGGAGGGTGGACTTCACAAGGATGAAGTTGTGTCATAGGGAAGCCCTAGCAGAGGGAGAGAAGGAGGGGTTGAGGCAATATGTGCCCATCTAGAAGGAGTGATAGGGAAGGCAACAAACATTTGCATTTGGGAAATAGACAAAGGCAAGACGAAAAGAAAACCACTATGATTCTCACAGGAAATGGCCTGTAAAGTAAAGGCAAAAACATTGACTTTCAGGAAATATAAGGAGTCGTAGAAGGAAGAGGACAGAGCAGTGTATCTAGAAAAGCAAAGGGAGGCAGGGAAAGCAGTCAGGAGTGCCAAGGCAAAGACAGAGGAAGAAATAGCAAAAGAGGTTAAAAAAGGGGACAAGACTTTTTATAGGTACGTTGGCGAAAGCAGGAAGACCAAGGAAGGTATTGATGGGCTAAAAGGGGAGGAAGGAGTGGGAGCGGAAAGAGACCAGGATAAGGCATCAATCCTGAACAAGTATTATTGTTCAGTTTTCACAGTGGAAGGGGAAGCGGAGGGACCACAGCTAAGACTCAGGATTGGTAGGGAGATGGACAGCAGTCCATTTACTGAAGAGTGAGTCCTAAAAGAACTCACAAAACTGAAGGTGGACAGGGCAATGGGACCAGACGGGATACACCCTAGAGTATTAAAGGAGATAGTAGCTACACCACTAACATACCTTGTTCAGTAGGTCACTGGATCCGGGAGAGGTTCCAGAGGACTGGAGAAGGGCTGATGTCAGGGCTCTAGAAAAGGGGAGTACTGACCTGTTTTACTCACCTCTCCTCATTTTAGGAAATACTGTTTAGCAAAAAATGTTAACGAGTACAAATACTCATCCATTGTTTGTAAATACTTCACACCAAAAAATAGTGCTTCATAACATAACTGGTGATTCAAAAGGAGCAGTTTTTTTACAGATTTAGTACTCGTATGCATCCCAATTTTGTTTTACTCACTATATTTTAAAACTGTTGAGTAAATTACTCCTACCTGCCAACATTATCTGGAGCATTGGCCGATGTAGTCCCTCTCCACAAAAGTGGGAGTAGGGAAGAGGCTGGTAACTATAGACCTGTCAGTCTGACCTCGATGGTGGGGAAAATGATGGAATCGTTGCTAAAATAAAGGATAGTGAAGCACATTGAAGCCAGCGGAGCACAAGATCCGAGGCAGCAGGGATTCGCATCAGGAAGGTCATGTCAAATTAATCTTTTTTTTTTTTAATTTATTATGCTTTTTCTGCCACCCGGTACCTCGGCCTGGTCACGGACCCTCTGCGCCCACTCTCATATTGGCCGTGGCTCCCTGATACCCACTGGCTTACTTCCCCAGGGGCGGGTCGCAGCACCGGCCCTATAGTGCCGCAACCGACAGGATAGGTCAGGGAGCCGGCCTGAGAGCTTATTGAAGCTGAGGGCGGGCTTCATCAAGGGCGGCCGCCAGCGTTTTTCCCCAGTGTACGGGGACGTGCAGTGGCGACCATCGTTCGCCCCACCCCTGAGCGAACTGACGTCGGCATGCTGAGTACACCCAGCCTCTGCTAGGTGTCCTTGTTATGCCGAACACTCTACCCCCTGGAGAAGGAGAGCAGTTATTGGACGCTCGATCCTTCTTCCCCTGGCCAGTCCTCCGACATCCCGGGCAGGTAGGCAACCTGTGCCAGCAGGCTGGCATGTCAAATGAATCTGATTTCTTTGACTTGGTGACCAGGGAGGTGGATCGGGGGAGCAGTGGACGTAGCCTACCTTGACTTCAGCAAGGCGTTCGACACCGCTCCACATAGGAGGTTTGTGAACAAGCAGGGTAGCATGGGATTGGGTTAAGGTGGTGAACTGGGTTGGAAATTGGTTGAAGGACAGAACGCAGAGGGTGGTGGTAGACTGAGCTAAATCCGAGGTGGGGAGGGTGACCAGAGGGGTGCCACGGGAATCGGTTCTTAAGCCAGTACTATTTAATATCTTAATCAGTGACATTGTGGAGGGGAAGGTATGCCTCTTTGCGGATGACACCAAGCTCTGCAATAGGGTAGACAGTCTGGGAGGGGTGGAGAAAATGAGAAGCGACGTAGCTAAGCTGGAGGAATGATCCAGAGTGTGGCAGCTAAGATTCAGTGCAAAAAAGTGAGAAATCATGCACTTGGGGTGCAGTAACCAAGGGGAGGATTACAGGATGGGTAAGAGTTGTTAGAGGCCACAAAACAGGAAAGAGATCTGGGGTGATCATATCTGACGACCTAAAGGTGGCCAAACAATGTGCCAAGGCGGTGGGGAGAGCCAGTTGGATGCTGAGGTGCATAGAGAAGGGTATCACCAGCAGAAGAAAAGTGGTGGTGATACCGCTGTACAGGTCATTGGTGAGGCCTCATTTGGAGTACTGTGTCCAGTTCTGGAGACCTTATCTTCAAAAGGACATAGACAAGGTAGAGGCAGTTCAAAGAAGGGCAACAAAAATGGTGCAGGGCCTACACCAAAGGTCATAGGGGGAGAGATTGGAGGAACTCAATATGTTTACCATGGAAGACGGGAGAGAAAGGGGTGACATAATTGAGACCTTCAGGTACCTAAAGGGAATAAATAGGGTACAGAAGGGCAGCATCTTTCAGAAGAAAAGATACTGTAGAACAAGAGGACATAACATGAGACTGGAAGGGGGTAGACTAAGGGGCAACGTGAGAAAGTACTTCTTCACAGAAAGGGTACTGGAGGCATGGAATAGCCTCCCAGCAGAGGTGATGTGGGCAAAATCGGTAGGGGAATTCAAAACTGCATGGGATAGACATAGGGGAACCCTAGCGGGGTCAAAAGAGGAGGTGAGGCCAGAGACCAGGTAGGATCTATGGCATTTTGTTGCAGTAGGTAGGAAAAAAGGGCAGACTGGATGGGCCTGGCGATTCTCATCTGCCGTCAAATTCTCTATTTCTATTTGTTATGCAGAGAGAGTTAAAAGCAATAATCTATTTTGTCTCTTTCTATTCTGCCACTTGCCTTTCTGATTGTGTAATGAAACTTTCTTGTGGGACCTAGGAATTGCTCACTCTGATGGTCCTACAATTTCCCCATTATCTCCCTTCCTTCTCTTGCTCTTTCCCCTTGCTTCTCTGTGGTTGAAAAATACATTATTTATTGTTTGTAACCAGGTAAGGCCCACTAGGCACAATGCCTGTTTTCAGGTGCATCCCAGGAGCACTTGCAAGGTTAAGTAGGGGTTGCACAGTATACAAGAGGAGGTTGTGGGAATCTGCCCATGTATGCTGCATGTACCAAGCTCATTCACATCTTCTTGTTCTAACCTGTAGGCTATACTGCCAGTCCTATGTGTGAACCTTTGTGTGAAACTGGGATCCCTTGGTTTGCAAATGTATATAGTTATGTTGTTTGAAATGATTTCAGAAAGCTGTTTGGGTTTCTTAAAAAGGAGAGTCTGTAATATGGGGGTTGACCTTGAGATGCATTTTGTCTTCTACAAGCTTGTTGACATAATTGTCAACAGGAAACCATCTCTGGGACAGTGTGTTCTATTTTGTTGCATCTCTTTTGAGAGTGAATGTACTCTTAAGGCTGCTCACAGGAAAGAAATCGATGACTTATTTTAATATATCAACTAAGCAGCATGAAGTTTGAACTGCCAGGCTAAAACATCTTATAAAAAGAGCAGTGTTTAGAGAGAGACTGAGAGCTGGAGGAGTCTCTGATGTAGGACGTAGTTTGAACTGCCTGTTTGAAGAGTTATCCTGTGCAAATGTTTTGTTATTTTATTATTGATAATAAAATGCTACTTGTGAATTTTATAACTTCTGGCTGACCTGCTTATGTTTTCCTGACCTCTGCCTCTATGACAGTCACTGTTTATGGAAATCCATACACTTCCAGATGCTGTTGTCAGAGTAGTGATGTCCAAATACTGTTGTACCTCATTACCAGTGTCACTAGTGTGGTATAGCAGTCCCACTTCTATTAAGATTCCTCATGCTTGCCTACATTGCAGATTCCCCATAGTGAAGATGTTAAAACTGAAAACACCCCAAGTAAAAGATTTAACTGCCAGAAATATTGCCTGCTTGTGGTGCTGTTAGTTAAATCACATTACATGTTTTAATCTAATCATTTTGCTTTGTTTTTCTCTTTGTCCGCAGTTGGACAGTTAGAAAGTAAATGATTTAAAACAAACACATAGACTTTGCAAAATAATGTGTAACTATACACAGCAGTGCTAATATTTACATCTCTGGGTGAGATGACACGATAGACCTCGAGAGCAAAATGATAATCTCACTCTTTGATGGAAACATTTGTTGTGTCTAGTTGCCCATTTATTATTCTGTATTTTGTGGGATACTAAGAAAGACTGTTTGTAGCCATATTGGTCCTATGAAAACTAGAACACCAGGAGAAAAAAGTGTTCATTTACAGTTTTTTTTTTTTTTTAAGAAATCTGGTGCCTCTAATATCTTAATGAAAAAAAATATATTTTTTTTTTTCTATGTTCTTTTTACCTCCTACTATGTGCACACAGTTGTCCTCTCCTTTGGGTGGCCAGTCCTGCCGTTACCACCCACCAGTCCGCCGTCCTGCTGCTCCAGCGTCCCATTGTCCCGGACATGTCCCTTTGCCGGGGGTTCCCCCCTTACCTGCCAGTGGGCATCAGCGGGGGGACCAAAGTGCACGTAGGCACTCCTTTAGTTCTTCACAGGACATGGAAATGCAGCCTGGAGGAATCATGGCTGAGGCGCTTTCCTGGTTCCCCTGCTGCGTTACCCTTGTAGTGCTCCCGGTCTCCACCGGGGGCTGCTACAAAGCAAGGCTATCCACCTAACCCACCCTGGGAGAGGAGAGCAGTCCTCCGGACGCTCAGTCTTCTCTATCCCTGGTGCCCCGAACCCAGGTCACCAGCGTGGCTCAAGGTAAGGCATCCAGCGCCACTAGGCCGGCCAAAAATATATATTTTAAACATATAATGTGTTCCATACTATACTGTGCTGCACAGCATACTTATTCACCGCAGGAGGATGGACATGATGGATCTAGAAGTCACTGTTACTGGTTTCCAATTTCCTTTTGTTTAAAAGTGTCTTATTTGGGTCCAGATTGGGGGTGATGTATTGTCTTCTTATAACTGCTGCATTCTTCCTTACTAAAAATGGCAGCTGCCACCTTTTGTTGCCATTAAGGTTTAAAATAAAGACTACATTAGGATTAAAAAGGGTTTTAACAATGACATTCACATCTTTGAAACCTGAATGAACTGAACACTATTTTTGGTTTTTGACTTGTGACATCCAACAGTCTAAGCACCAATATTCACTTTTTACATTTCAGCACAAAATTCCATACTGTAAATGTCCTGTGAAACTAGAAAAAATTGTGCTGTTCTCTGTGAAATCAGTATCTTCTAAAGACATCTTGGAGGGGAGGGTAAATATAAATTAAAATGGGGTTGTTGGGGGTTCTGGGAGGGAATGCTAATCTGGGAGGTGGAGAGATGCAGCTAAACAAAAAGTGTTTGGGGGCGCTTTTGGGGCAGTGATTTGTCAAAGTTTTTAAATACGTTAGCACATTTTAATGCATCAGGGTTACTGTCTAAGCATATAGCTATCATAGAAGTGTTATAAATATGTTTAAAACATTTATATGGCAACAGTGAAGTGTTTAAAACATGGCAACTTATTTAAAAGAGTTCAATACCTATGCATCCTTGGAAAAATACTGTTATCTCTTGAGCCATGCATGCTAGTAGCTCATGCTAAACAGTAGAAAGCTGAGACACTACCGTTTTGGGGGGCAGACCAGGTAGATCCCTGGGGTGGTGGTTGCTGGTTCGGGGTGATGGGGTTAGGGCTGATTAGCCTCAACCAGCCACTGTGGGAGAAAAACCTCTGTTGCAAAAAAACAAACAAAAATAATGCATTTCCAAAGTGGTTTAATTGCATTACAAAAAAAATCATTTATCCTTAGTAGCCACATATCTTCCTTGCTTTTGTAGGCTTTGCTTGCAAAAGCTTTGGAAGATCATAAAAATCTCTGAAATTGCCTTCACCTGCCTGTTTTATGTATGGATGAAGTTGGATTTGTGAAATTACTAAATTACATACAAACTATTAACCTTGCAGCTGAATCCCAGGCTTTAGTTAAACTCTTTAACATAGCACTTAAAAAAAATCTCTTGCTGTTAATTGAGTTGGGATATGAATGAGTTGTTTAAATTTATTTTGTATGAATATCAATAACAGAATAGGCTGAATGTAAGATTTTGATAGTTATTTTATTGAATTTTAGCTGAGGTGTGCCTCTGGGACTGAGAGATGTGTGATTTTTCTTTTGGGGAATTTTTTAATTTTTGTCTCCTCTTTATAACAATTTGTTGGGGGAACTAAGGGATTACTATATTATGCACTCCAGTCATTGCAACTGCAGTATGTCCTTATCTGAGTGCTTCACCCTACTTAGACCTTGAGATTAAAAACTAGTAAGGGCTTGTGTATTACTAGACCTGTCGAACTCTTTCAGCACTTGTTTCAAATTGGTTTAGTAGAAAGATGAACCAGGCAGTGCGGCATAAGAGTGCTGCCTACAGGAACTGTAGAACATCCCAAACGGACAAGAATGATAGGAACCACTTGGAGAAAGCTAGGGAGTCTAGAAGGGTGGTTAAGCAGGACAAGCTTGGGAAAAAGCTACAAATTGTAGAGGGATTAATGAGGAAGGGAGAGCCTTCTTCAGGTGTATCAGCAAAAATGACACAAGAGTAGGCATAGTGAAGTTAAAAATCAGGGTGAATGGAAAGCAGTAAAGAGAAGGCAGAGGTGGCGAATGAATGCTTCTACTCTGTCCTTACTAAGGAAAAGAATGGACCAGTGCCACGAATGGGGGGATGGGGTGGAGAGAGGACAAGGCTGAGGACAGAATAACAGAAGACAGTTAGGGGGCTCACATCCTTGAAAGTAAAAAAAAAAAAAGTCCCCAGATCTAGATGGCATGCACCCAAGAGTTTTGAGGGAACTGTCGGGTCTGCTGGCAGATCTGTTCATTATATACTGGGGTGATGTCACAGTAATGGAGAACCACACATGTGATACCGCTACACAAAAGTTGGCCTGGGGATGACCCTGGGAAATGGTCTTTCCTCTATTGTGGGTAAACTGATGGAGACCATTCTGATGGAAAGACTAGTTGGGTTCCCTGAAGCAAACGGGCTACAGGACAAGAGGCAACATGGGCTCATATTCAGGGAGATCATGTGAGACCAACCTGATCAGCTTTTTTTTTTGGCTGTATAACGAAGGCAGCGGACAAGGCCCAGGCAGTTGACATACTGAGCTTGGATGTCAGCAAGGCCTTTGACTTGTTGCCTCACAAGAGATTGATCAAAAAGTTGGAGGACCTGGGTCAGGAAGCAGATTAACATGATGGGTGGTAAACTGGCTCAGTGACAGGACCTAAAGTGCGGTGGGAGAGGAGCTCTCAGGTTTCTGTGACATAATTTGTGGGGTCTTGCAGGGGTTGGTGCTCGGCCCACTGTTCCTTGTGTTCGTTCATGCCGTTAGAGATGGCATTAAAAATAAAATCTGCCTCTTTGCAGATGACACAGAGCTCTGTGGGAGGGTGGACATGGATGAAGAGGTGTAGGACTGAAAGGAGGACCTGGGGAAGCTGGAGAGGTGGTCTGGCATGTGGCAGCTGGGGTTCAGTGCAAAGAAGTGCAGAGTCATACACATAGGAGGAAAGAACCCAAGGGCCCAGTACAATCTTGTGGGGTCAGGTTCTTGTTATCAGAGGGGGGAATGGACTTGGGGCTAGCCATTGCCAGTCACCTAAAGCAGGCTACACAATGTAGAAAGGCTACAGCCAAGGTAGACAGTGCTGGGTCGGTTCACGAACAGAAAGGAGGAGGTGATTCTGCCACACTACACATCCCTGATGTGACCGCATCTGGAGTACAGTGTGCAGTGCTGGAGTTCCTCCCTGATTAAGGATATCAACCAGCTCGAGGCAGTTCAGAATAGGGTGACAAAGATGGTTCAGGGACAGCAGGATGGGGCATATTAGGACATAATGAGATAACTCAGTATTGTATTTATTCGAGGAGATGAGCGATAGAGAGGGCCAGGGGACATGACTGAAATCTTCACATACCTGAAAGGTATTTACTTAGTCGACTGGGTAAGTGTGCTAGACAAACATTGCCTATTTTTAGGTATGATCCAGGAGATAAACAAGGTGGATATTGGAGACATTTTCTTCGTGGCTCAAACAAGACTACAAGGGGCAATGTTTATAAGCGGGCAGGGAAATGTTCCAACAGGCACTCACCCAAGTAGTTAAGTAATCTTCCAGCTTGGGGCGGTTGCTGATTCGTGGGGCTGCCCACCCCGGCTCCAAAGTCGCATATACCAAAGAGAATTGCACTCTTTCAAAAGGATGCTGCCAAAATCCAAAGTTTATTCATCCACAGTGGTAAATCCTGCAGCCAAAACCAGATACAGTGGAACACATAGAGGGTCCAAACAGCCGTAGAGTGGGTGGTGTCAAGGTGGAATTTACTCACATCTGAGGTAGTAAATTTGAAGACAGTGGGGGTGGGGTTCATGAGGAAGAGGTGGGATAGCCAGCCTGGTAACACAGCGGTGGCTCTGCCACTTGGTACACTGGCGACCTGTGTTTGGGAACAGTCTGACTGACTGGGGTGGAAGGATCGAGTCCCAGGACTGCCCTCCTTCCTTGGAAAGGGGAGATGCTGTTCCCGCTGCATGACTATCAACTGGTAGAGGCCAGTCAGCATCAGTCGGGAACACTGAGAAGGAAGGGGCTAGCCAGGTGCCTGTCATGCATGCATGCCACTGCATGCAGTCACCCCAGGGAAGAAAAATACAGTCTGGAGGAAAAAAGCTGGCCATCCAAGTGCCCCCCGCCCTCAGCTGACTCTTGCCCAGATGACACAGCTGGACACCCCCCTTTGACAGTCCTGGACAAGTGGTGGATAACCGATAAGTCCATTGGACAGCTGGTGACAGGGCTGGGGAGGGTGCTATCGGATGAGACCAACATAGAGAAACTGCTTTGTGGAGGAAGAAGGGGAGTGGACAGGGTGAAGGGAGAGGGTCAGAGTTGGCAGGAGGGGGTGAGGCCCACTGTAATCTGTGGATCAGGAGCTGTGCAATTAAGCAGACTAGATGGACCTAATGGCCATCTTCTGCTGGCTGAGTCATAAGTTCGTATGATTAGAGTGAGGGTAATGATACGTAAATCCAGCTATGTACAGCAAATTAGGGGTCCCTCGTTTCTTATTCATATAGCCAGGCAGCCACATGATTCTGAAATTACATGGAGTCCACAGAGAGCACTCCTCCAATCCCTGTTGTACAGTGCAAGCGTCTTCTAAGAGGGGCACAAGCAGACCCATGTAAATGTCCACAGTCCCTCCTGTTTAGAGTCTGGGTCTGTTCCCATGTATCGGACAGCAGGGCAGTTACAGAGACCTGGTTGCAGTCAAGGATCCTGGACTACCAGGTCTTGTTCTTAAACTATTCCCTCCACATAGTCAATAAGACTTCGAGGAGAGGTGGTGTATCTTCTTTGCCTCCCACCTACTAGCTTCCCTACCCATACATTCACTTCCTACAGAGCATTCATTTCTCCAGGTTAGGATTAACCAAACCAAGCCATTGCTACTAAGTCGCCTGGGTGTTCTCACCCCAAGAATTTCTCAGTTTGCTTGAGTAATGCAGTTACGCCCAGAGGTGGAATTTATGGTAGTGATGAACACAAATTAGCCTGTCAGAATGTAGTAAGAGTGCAGCCTGTAGGTGCTGCTGTAAGCCAGCCAGATTAATTTCTCTGCTGACTGGATAAGTCTACCCCGGAGCTGTCTTTGTACATCTTCAGTTCAAGAACTTTCTTTCTTTAAAAGTCAGTATTATTTTAAAGTTTATGCTGCCTTTAGTATTTTTTTAGTAGTGTTTAGTGTTTTTTGTGTGTTTTCTGCAGTTCCTGCACTTTTTATTCTGTCTAAAATAACTGTTTTTGAGGTAAAATTTTCGCTTTTGTGATATTAGCTTCAGTTTTTTAGTAGTTACCTTGTTTTTAAGGGAACTGCGTTTAGCGCTACTTTTTACTTTATTTCTCTTTATTTAGGCACCATTTCTTGCAGTTCCATAGCGCTTGGGAACCAACCACAAACTATAAAGGTTTCCCTTTTGGGAACCATTTTAAAGGTCTTCTGACGAGATTGGCATGTCAGATAGACCCAAAAAGAGGACTTGGACCTACTGGTTTTAAAAATTGTATTAAATGTTTTTAAATCGTGGCCAAGGCAGACGACCACAACCTTTGCTTGAGTTGTTTGGGTCAAGCCCACATTTTTGCTGTGAACTTTGCACTAAATCTTACATACTAAAAAGCCAGCAGATTAGGCCCAATGGTCTATCAAGTCTGTTTGCGGATCAGTGCCCCTAACAAGGTCCCTCCCCCCCCAACCCCCGGTGAGGCTCTGGGATGCACCCACCTCCTGTACCAATCCCAGCCTCTTTAGAACCCCTGCACAGTTGCAACAGCCACCAGTTCCGCAGGCAGCGCATTCCAGGGCTCCACAACCCTCTCTGTGAAGTAGTGCCTCCTTGTCCCCCCCTTAGTCTCCCACCGACCAGCCTTATCGAGTGCCTCCTGGTGTCCCCTACCTCCCTCCCTCAGCTGCAGCACCCCTCAAGGTTGACCCTGTTTATTCCCATGAGATACCTGAAGACCTCTTATCGTATCCCCTCTGTTCCTCTCTCCTCCAGCAAGTACAGGTTGAGCTCCTGTAGCCGCTCCACAAGATCATGCTCAAAAACAGTTAAGAAAAGTGCCAAAAGACTGGAAATAAATGGCTTCTCCATCTTCCTTCCCTCTAATAAGGCTTCAGAAGAGGGGTCCTCCTCTCATCAAAAATATAAAGACAGGTCCTCCGAGGACCCGCTAGAAAAGAAGTCAGATAATGACCAAGCCAAACAAAAAAGACTTTCAGATCTGGTTCCTGATTCAGTGCCTGCTAAAAAGAAACAAAAAGAAAAACATCACTGCCTCTCCTGCTGAAAAGCAAATGGAGACGCTAGTGTCACAACAAGATATTCCCTCTGCGGAGGAAATGGCGAAGGTTTAGCAGCTATATCAAACCTTTCAAGCTGTGAGCAGTCTCTTTACCGCCCCAGCTGGCTCTGCTACACCTATAACCTCTGTCTCTGACCTTGGTCAGGGCATTTTCCTTGAGAAAGGTGGTGATGAAGAGGAGGGTGAACCTTTAGAACCTGACATTTCCCCTGACCAAGAATTTGGCTCTCCTTCCCGTGGTCAAGAGGATTTTTCCTCTCATTACACTTTTATCCAGCACATGGTAAACACTCTGGATCTCTTAATCTTGAGAGTACAGAGGAGGAGGAGGAGGCAGACTTTCTGGGTATGATAGGTGTCTCTTCTGCTAGAAAGTTACTCCTTCCAGTTCATAAGTCACTTTGCAGTGCTACTTTCAGGCTACTTCAAAACCCCACCTCTATCCCAGGTGTGGATAAGAAAATAGAGAAGTACCACCAGCTGTATAAAACAAGTGCTGTGTACCTATACATCCATTCAGACCATGAAGGAGTGGTGGAGGCTGCAGCCTTTGATAAGGCGAAGGTGCTCTTATCATCCCAGCCACCAGAAAGAATCTAGGAAACTGGATACAATAATCTTACACCACAGCCTCTCTGCTGCTTCACCGCTTTACTTATATGGCATACACAGCTCAATATCAAAAGGCTTTCTGGAACTCTGTCCTGGCCATCAGCCAGAAAGCTCCAGATAATGTTGCCCAAGACCTGGCAAACTGTAAAAACTGCCTTGGAGGCCACAGAGACCAGTTTCATATGGTTGTGGATGCCAGTGACACCGCCTCTAGGTCTATGACTCAGGCCATCTCTATCAGGAGGTTTGCCTAGTTGAGAACCACCAATCTCTCCCAAGACATCCAGACTAAATCTATGGATTCACCCTGTGAGAACAGTTCTCTTTTGAGGAACAAAACAGGCATACACACGAAGAAGGTGGAGGAATATAAAACCACCTATCAGAGCAATACATCTAAAGAGATGGCCTCTACCTCAAACAAGCCCCAAAGAGGGGGCAGAGGTAAAGGCTACTATCCCAGTGCCTTCTACCCCATGCCTATGTCCATGGTCTTGGATTACTCTCGGATGAGAGGATTCTTCAGAGGAAGAGGTATGAGGGCTCAGAAACGCACTGACCCCACCCAGTTCCCCTTCCCTCTGCCAGTAGGGGGAAGGCTGATCCACTACCTCGATCAGTGGCATCACATCACCACAGACAAGTGGGTGCTAGAGGTGATGGGTCAAGGTCTTACCATGCAGTTCAAAAAAATTCCCCTCTCAGTGGGGTCACAGGAGTTTCAAGTCTCTAACTCTCACAGAAAAGATTATGTTGGAGTTGGAGGTAAAGTCTCTCTATTAGCAAATGCAGTAGAAAGAGTTCCCTTCTCCAGTGGGGGGGAAAATGCCTCTACTCCAGATACTTTCTCACTCAGGAGAAAAATGGGGACTGGCTACCCATTCTAGATCTCGGGTACCTAAACAAGCACCTGTTCAATCCCAAATTCAAGATGGCCACTCTCTCATTGGTGATTCCCTCCTTGCAGCAGGGAGACTGGCTAGCCTCCCTAGACCTCAGAGATGCCCATTTCCACATTCCAGTCAGGCCCTCTCACAAAGAGTACCTCAGATTCGGGCTGCCTTCTGGCCACTACCAGTTTGCAGCTCTGCCATTCAGACTTTCTTCAGCTCCCAGAGTTTTCACAAAGTGCCTGGCAGTGGTGGCAGCCGATCTCAGAAGACCGGAGTTCTCTGTCTTCCCCTATCTGGATGACTGGCTAATAGTGGACAAGTCTCCTCAAAAGGTCAGAGACTGTTGTCTCACAAAACACACTCTGGAGTCGTCTGACTTCCTGATCAACACAAAGTCCCACATCAAGCCAATTCAACTCCTAGAGTTAATTGCAGCAGAGCTGGACACACAGCAAGGCAAAGCTCTGCTCCCACTGGACAGGGTGGAAAACCTCCAGACCCTGACACACTCGTTTGTCCTTGGCCAACCAAGACCAGCCAGGCACTTCCTAAGACTTCTAGTCCACATGGCATCTACTACAGCAGTAGTGCCAGGTTTCAGATGAGAGATTCAGTACCATCTCTGAGCCCATTGGTCTCAAAAGAGGGACTCCCTGTCAAAGCTGGTACCAGTCACAAGGACACTGTTACAGGCCCTGGACTAGTGAAAGGACGGGGACAACCACGGGAAGGGAATTCCCTTTCAACAGAAGGAACCTTTCCAGAATCCTCACCACAGACTTCTCCCACCTGGGATGGGGAGCACACCTGGAGGACCAGTCCATAAGTGGGGTATGGTCTCACCAGGGAGTCCATGTGCCACATAAATCTCCTCGTGCTCAGAGCTGTGTACCTGGCTATCAAGCCTTTGCTCCCCAGCTAAAAAGCCAGTCTATCCAAATCAGGACAGACAACACCACTGTCATGTTCTGTATCAGCAAACAAGAGTATACAAGATCCATAAAGCTCTGCACAGAGGATATGCAACTGACTGCCATCCACCTGCCAGGCAAGGACAGTGTGCCTGCAGACTCCCTCAGTCGCATAAGTCAGCGCCACCCCGAGTGGCCCTTAAAAAAGCAAGTGCTAGCTACAGTCTTCAGAAAATGGGGCAGTCCAGAGATGGATCTCTTTGCCTCCAAACACAATCAGATGCCCCTGTACTGTTGTAGGCCTCTGGGCTCAGTGCCGGTGCATGCCCTGTCTCTTAATTGGACAGACAGATACCTGTACGCCTTCTCTCCATTTCCCCTGATCTTAAGGGTGCTCCTCAAGCTCAGGAGCCAGCCAGCAACAGTGATTCTGGAATGGGCAAGGAAGCCTTGGTACTCCCTGTTCTTTGCCCCGTCAGCCAAATGGCCCATTCACCTGCCCTTGACCCACAGTCTCCTGACCCTGCCTCAGATGGGAATAACATACCCTAGCATAGTCTCTTCACCTCAAAGCTTGGTACTTGAAGAGCTAGAGTTTCCCTATTCTCAGTATTCAGAACAAGTCCTGAGAATCCTTCACCTGGCTGAGAAACTAAGTACCCAAAAAAGTATGCCTCCAAGTGGAAGAGATTTTCTTTCTGGTGTAAAGACAGGCAGACTGGCCCTCTGCAAGCTAGCTTGTCAATGTCCTCTATACCAGACTATTTGGTATACTTACAAGCATCAGGCCTTCGAGCCTCATCACTGAGGGTCCACCTGGCAGCCATTTTATCCTACATTTCAGCTGGCAAGGAGACATCTATAGTTTCTCATTCCATTTTCAAGAAATTGTTTAAAGGTCTGCACCACCTTCAGCCCCCACTCAGGAACCTCCATCGTCTGTCCTCCATCTCCCCGGTTTGGACCTCTGCATAGCTAAGCTGATGGTTCCATTTGAGCCCATGGCTACTGCAGACTTAAAGTATGTCACCTAGTGTGACAGGGTTGAATAAGGCCATGTCCTATTTGTTATGCAGAAAGAGTCTAAACACAAGAGTCTGTTGTATCTTTTCCTTTTCTGTCTCTTCTGTGTCTGGTTGCGCAACCAGATTTTCTTGTGAGATCTAGGAGATTCTCTGCCCCTCACTATATCTTTGCCTTCACTTCCTGTTCTGTCTTTCCTTCCTCCTTGCATATCTGCACTTATAAAAAATATATGTGAATCTCTGTGTGAAACTGGAATCCCTTTGTTTAAAAACTTTATATAGTTATACTGTTGAAATGATGGCAAAAAGCTATTTGGAACTCAGAGTTAACCTGAGATGCAGTTTTTATGCCTTTTGCAGAGCTGTAAACAAGGGGTCAGTTCTGGGTCACTGTGTTCTTTTTGCTGCACCTGCATCGAAACTGACCGGAATACTCTAAACTGACAGGACCATTCTGTGATGAGCAGGCTCTCTTAACAAGTTCCCAGAGACTTATAAAAATAACAGCAATGCTTTTGCTGGAGAGACAAGGAGATGGAGATAAGAGAGAGAGATTGAAACTTGGAAATAAGAGATACCCTCAGAAGGACGACTTTGTTTTTTGTTTGTACTGCCTTTGTAAATAGTTATACTGAATAATTTTTATTTTGCTGCTGTTGAGAAAAATAAAACTCTATTTGTGAATTTTTAAACTGCTTCTGGTTTTCCTATGCTTTCTGACCTGTGCCTCAACGACAGATGGTGTCAGCCTAAGTGGGATTTACGCTGTCTAAGCCAGGAGTTTTGAGCGTGGGTACTAGACCTGGTACCAGGGAAGCATAACAGAAAGGTATGGATTCTGTGGAAGCAAGTCCAGGAGTGATTACTAGAATGGTAGCCAAACTAGCAGAGACAAAAGTCCAAGCTGAGACTGTACAGCCAGCACCAGCGATGGAAAAAAAAAAAAAAAAACAGGCAGTGACAGAACCTGAAAGCCTGACTGCCTTTTTCAGATGGTGGGCTATACAACAAATAGACAGAGAAACAGAGAAGAGAAGAGAGGAGATGCAGCTGAGAGACAGAGATTGAGCATTTAGAGGCACAAAGAAAAAAAGAAAAGCAACAACCCGAGAAGCAGAGAAGAGATGCAGCGACAAGCAGCAGAGATCCAGTGATGTATTGATGCCTTGCAAGTTATCAAAGCCGGAGGATCTGGCACTGGTCTAGCAGAGCAACAAGACACAAACAACTTAAAATGTATTAAACTTAAAAAGTTGTGTCCCTCGGATGATACTGAAGCATATCTGACAACTTTTGAAATAGTTGCTACAGCTTGCCAGTGGCCAAAGCAGCAACGGGCAGTCAGACTGGTACCTTACCTGACAGGTAAAGCCCAACTTGCCTACAGCAGTATGGACACTGGACAGTCCGAAAACTGTGACCTGGTGAAAAGCAAAATCCTAAAAAGATATGACATCTCAGGAGAGACCTACAGGCAGAGATTTTGGCCTCGGCAATCCTTGAGGAGCCTTCACCCGACTCAGAATTCCTTATGAAATGGCTCCAACCAAAGGGCAAAATACTCCCACAGACCATTGAAACATTTGTAATGGAGCAGTTCATGAACATCCCACCCACAAACATACAGCTTTGGGTAAAAGAAAACCAACCAGAAGGTGGGGAAAAAGGCTGTTTCTTTGGCTGAAGACTACCAGACGCCACAACAGCGTGGTAACAGCCAAGCACCAATAAGATGCGCTTTTTTCCATTTAAACTCCAAGTCTGATAAGAACTCAGGTGGGGGTAACAAATCTGCAGCCAGAGACTTTATTTGCTATAACTACTAAGCCAAGTCATATTGCAAGAAATTACTGTAGTAAGAAGAGTGATACTGGAGCAGATTTGTCCTTGGCAAATGTGGGCATGTGCTTAATAGATGTGAACGTAGGAGATGAGACCGTGAAGGGACTTATTAATTTGGGAAGCAGACAGAACCTAATGCATATTGAAGTGCTGGGAAAACAGTGTGCAAAAGGACCAGGTACTGGTGTCTTCTGCATCCATGGGGACACTCTATACTATCCCACCACCCAAGTGACTCTATTAATGGGGTGTCACACCAAATGAAAGTGGGGGTAGTACCTAAGTTATCTGTACCTGTAATTCAAACAACATGAAGTCTTGCTGTATTATGACATATGCAGTGAGTCCCAACCTTCGAACTGCTCCGGAGGTGAAAGAGTTAACTTTCCATGCCAGGCATGGAACGCTGAGCTCGAGCTCGGTTGAAACTCTGTCTGTTGTTCTTCAAACTCAAACCATCAGATTCTTTACTCCGCCTCACTGAACAGTCGCTCCGGAGATTTCTCCTTCTGCTCGGTTCATTTTATCGGTTAAAGTATTGTTTTTCTCGGTTTTGACGAGAATTAAACCGCAACCGGTTCGGTTCAGACTCTGTCTGTGGTATTGTGAGTACTAGATGGGTTTACATTGATTTCTGTTCTGTGTGGAACTTGTAAACGGTTTATCGGTTCGGTTTGAACCGATCAGGTTGTTTAAAATATATTAATCTGTCTTTTAGAGTGTGGTTACCGGTTCTTATCGGTTCTAAAAAGACGGATTTTATTACGGTTTTTTCCACGACCCGTGACATGGTTGGGAACTGATAAGAGGGTCTTACCTGGCGGATTGCTGTAAACGGGGAAGTTTGGATAGGCTGGCATTATGTCTGAGAAACCCAAAAGAAAAACCGGGCCCACTGGGTTTCAACACTGCAGTGTCTGTGGGGAAGTCTTTGCCAAGGCTGACCCCCACACCACCTGTGTTTATTGTCTGGGGTTTGACCACCTCAATGCAGATTTGTAAAAATTTTCCTGCAGCTACCCTGGAAAAGAGAGTTGGTAGGCTCAGGGAAAGGGAGGCCAAAAAGTCCGCTGAACCGGATGGCCATCCCGGTGCGGTTCCAGCCGGAACCGGAGGGAGTGCCCTCTGACCAGGGCGAGACTTCCTCGGGCAAAAGGAGAGCCGACTCTGAGGAGTTGGTTCCAGCAAAAAGGACTAGGAAATCAGCGGGTGTGGAGCCAAAACTTTCCTCTCCAACCGCTGAAGAAATAGCCAAAGCGATTAAAATTGTCCAGTCGCTTTCCCCGGTTCCGACCGAACCGGCACCATCAGGTAAGCATATGGTTCAGCCGGTTCCACCGGTTCAAGAGTATGATTTAGAGGAATATTATGAACTGGAGGAGGGGGAAGAGGAGTATGAGGAAAGTGAATGTGGATTTGAAAGTCTGGATGTGCCTGTTGACCCGGACATCTCCCCAGACAGACCTTCAGGAGTGTCTCCTCCTAGGCTTTCTGAGTCCCCTTCTCGTTTTATGTTTTATAAAAAAGTGGCTGAAACCCTCCAGCTCCCTATGGAGGAAGCTGTGGATGATCAAGAGGAGCCTGACTATGTGGAAATTATGGATATCCCAGAGTCTAGGAGACTGTCTATTCCTTTGCATAAATCTTTTGGGAAACAGTAAAAATTCTAAAAACTCCTCACACTACACCTCCTGTGGATAAGAGAATGGACAAGAGGTACACATTGTCAGGCTCTGATACGGAGTTCCTTACACAACAATGCAGCCATGTTGGGAGTAGTGCAGGCTGCAGCCTGTGACAAGGCAAATATTCCCTTGGCTTCACCCCTGACAAGGACTCCAGGAGGATTGATGCCATGGCAAGAAACAGTACATGGCAGCATCCTTGGGACTCAGACAGGCAAATTATATGGCTTATGTTGCTAGATATCAGAAATCCAGATGGGATACTGTTATGGCTCTAGCAAAACAGGTCCCTGGCCAGCTTGCCAAGGAGCTGGAGCAGGTGGCTGCTGATGGTATTGAGGCATCAAGGTGCAATTCCATGCTGCAGTGGACTCTAATGATGTGTCATCAAGAGTCATGGCTACATCTGTGGCACCGCAGAATGGCTTGGCTCAGATGTACTAGCCTGTCTGGGATACCCAGACTAAGGCCATGGATTTTCCTGTTGTGGGTAATTCTCTGTTTGGGGAGCAGACAGAGAATTACATGAAAAAATGGATGAGTATAGGACCACCTATAGGGTGCACAGGCCAAGGAAGGCAGGCCACTCCTCAAAGGCAGCTTCCCAGGGGCAGGGCAGGCCTTTTACCAAGCCCAGGCCTCCTCTTCTGCTTATGCCCAGAGGGGGTTCTTTAGAGGGAGAGGCAGGCGGGGGTACAAAGCAGGCCTGCTTCCACCCCTCAGCCTAAAGCCCCTGCCAAGCAGGCACCCTGATGGGGTTGCCAGGGCCGATTCTCAACTACCTGTAGGGGGCAGGCTGGCTTACTTTGTCCAGGACTGGATGTCTCTGACATCAGACAAGTGGGTCCTGGAAGTAGTAAGCCAGGGACTGGTTCTCCGCTTCAAAAAATTTCCAAAGATGAGAACCAGATCCTTTCCACCTGCAAATCCATCGGAGGCACTTGCCCTAGAGGCAGAGGTCTCTTCCCTCCTGGCTCTCAGAGCTGTGGTAAGGGTTCCACCCCCACACCAGGGCAAAGGATTGTACTCCAGGTACTTCCTTACCCCAAAAAAGACAGGAGAATGGCGTCCCATCCTGGATCTCAGATATTTAAACAAGCACCTTTTAAAACCAAAATTCAAAATGGTGACTCTGGGAATTATTCTACCCTCTCTAAGGCCAGGGGACTGGCTAGCGTCCCTGGACCTCAAGGATGCCTACTGCCATATTCTCATCAGAAGCTCCCATCGAAAGTACCTCAGGTTCGAGCTGCCCTCAGGCCATTACCAGTTCAGAGCAATGCCCTTTGGCCTCACCTCTGCTCCAAGGGTATTCACAAAATGCCTGGCAGTAGCAGTTGCTTCCCTAAAAGGGAAAAATTGGCATCTTCCCTTACCTGGATGACTGGCTCATAGTAGGCCAGTCTCCAGACCAAGTCAAGTTACATCTACAGATAACTCAGCAACTGCTCACCTCTCTAGGTTTCCTTCTAAATCTTTCAAAGTCAGTTCTAGAGCCTGTCCAGCTCCTCACCTTCATAGGCGCAGAGCTGAACACAGAGAAAGCCAGTGCCTTCCTTCCTTTGGACCGGGCAAGGACCCTGGTCTCTCTGGCCTCCTCATTCACCCTGCAGATCTCTCGACCAGCAAGGCATTTTCTGCAGCTCCTGGGGCACATGGTTGCTTCTACAGCAGTAGTGCAGGGAGCAAGATTTCAAATGAGGGACATCCAGTTCCATTTGAGAGCCTTTTGGTCTCAAAGGAAAGACCCTTTAACCAAATTGATCCCAGTAACTCGAACCCTGATCCAAGCCCTACAGTGGTGGCAGGATCAGACCAGTCTGAGACAAGGGGTTCCCTTTGTCACTTAGTCTCACTCCTTACTACAGATGCATCCCTCTTGGGGTGGGGAGCTCACATGGGCGACCTCACTACCCAGGGATTGTGGTCCCCTCAGGAATCTCTGCTCCACATCAATCTGTTGGAACTCAGAGCAGTTTTTCTAGCACTTCAAGCTTTTTCCAAATCTGTTCAGAACAAAGTTGTACAGGTCAGAACAGACACCACCACCACAATGTGGTACACCAACAAGCAAGGAGGCACTCTGTCTACGGCCTTGTCCACCGAAGCAATGAAGTTGTCTCTGACTTACTCCCTGAACACCTCCCTTACAGCAGTTCACCTCCCAGGCAAGGACAATGTCCTGGCAGATGCCCTCAGCAGGATTTCCCAGGGCCATCACGAATGGTCACTGGATCCCCTGGTCCTGGAGGTAATATTTGCCAGATGGGGCACCCCTCAGATAGATCTCTTTGCAGCCCCAGACAATCACCAACTTCCCCTCTTTTGCTGCAGGCCCCCAGTGTTGGGCTCAGTCTCTCTGGATGCCTTAGTTCTCAGTTGGGAAGGGAAGTTTCTCTATGCTTTTCCCCCCTTCCCCCTTTCCCTCTCCTGTTCAAAGTGTTAGTCAAAATCAGATCTCAATCCTGCAAGATGATCCTGATTGCTCCAGATCGGGCCAGACAACCCTGGTATCCTCTCCTACTGTCCTTAGCAGTCCATCTTCCCCTGTGTCTCCCCAGGAATCACAACCTGTTAACCTGTGCTCAGGGGAGGGTTTGGTACCCGAACCTCAAATCTCTCAATCTTGTTAGAGTTT
The DNA here is from genome assembly GCA_016271365.2 of Neoceratodus forsteri. Lineage (NCBI taxonomy): Eukaryota > Metazoa > Chordata > Ceratodontiformes > Ceratodontidae > Neoceratodus > Neoceratodus forsteri. Next base: position 754,958,782 of record CM057455.1, on the reverse strand, counting down.
GCTGATCTACACCTCTCCCAAGGTGTAATGGATATATTGAAGGCTTCTAGGAAACCTTCCACCAGGGCTACCTATAGTTCCAAATGGAAGAGGTTTTCCATATGGTGCTCTGGGAAGCATATTTCCCCAGAATCTGCTGATTTACCCACGGTCCTGGATTATATGGTCCATTTAAATACCTTGGGGCTGAGACCAGCTACCCTAAAAGTACATTTGGCAGCTGTCTGCCTTTATTTCAGCAGGTAAACCCTCTTCTCTTTCAGCTCATCCTGTATTCTCCAAGTTTTTTAGGGGATTGCTTCACACCAACCCTCCATTCAGGGACCCTGCCCCTGCCTGGGATCTTAATGTTTGCATTGCTCAGCTTATGCAATCCCCCTTTTGAGCTTTTGTCTTCAGCAGAGCTTAAGTACTAGACTTGGAAGACTCTGTTTCTGGTAGCTATTACTTCTGCCAGACGCATAAGTGAATTACAAGCCTTGTCAGTGAAGCCTGATTTTATCTCCTTTCGTAGAGATAAAGTGGTCCTCAGGACTAACAGGAAGTTCTTGCCTAAGGTGGTTTCAGATTTCCACCTTAATCTATATCCCTTCCAGTGTACTTCACTGACCATTCCTCCTCTGGCGAGAGGAGGCTGCACAGTTTAGATGTGAAGAGAGCCCTTAGTTACTACATAGAGCGTACCAAGGGTCACAGGTTTGACTCCTTCCAACTGTTCCTCACTTATGGTGAGGTTGGTAAAGGAAACCTGCCACTAAAAGATCCATTGCCAGGTGGATTGTCTCTTGTATCCAATTCTGTTATGAAAAGCTGGGTAAGGTTCCTCCTCAGGCCTGAGGGCTCACTCTACCAGAGATACAGCTGCTTCCTGGCTTCTGCCAGGGACATCCTATTCTAGAGATATGTCAAGCAGCTACCTGGAAGCGGTTCACACTTTTAATCATTACTCCCTGGACATCCAGGCTAGGGTGATGCTCGGTTTGACACAGCTGTGCTTCAGAGCCTATTTCCTAAGTAGGTTCTGACCCTCCTCCATGGAGGTACTGCTGTGTAGTTCAGATGTCATAATATAGCAAGACTTCATGTTGTTTGAAGAAAAAATTACTCACCTTAGTAATGTTGTTTCTTCTAATGGAGTCTTGCTATATTATGACCTCCCCCCCCCCCCGTCTGCCCCTCTCAGAACCTCTGTTTTTGGGATGTGGGTGGGCAGTGCAGTGTTGGCACTTAGTAGATGCCCACCTTGTTTTCACCCCTCCTTTTTTGGGGTGACTTGGTGTTGTGTTTTTCATTTTTTGGGTCTCCTGACTTGAGTCTTTGTTTTGGGACCAAAAAATGTGTTCTGATGTTTAGTGGCCAATTGGCTAGTGTAGGTTTACAGCTTCCACACAGGACCTCAGTGAGTTTAGCTCGTAAAGATCTGACGGTTTGAGTTTGAAGAACAGAGTTTCAACCGAGCTCGAGCTCAGCGTTCCATGCCTGGCATGGAAAGTTAACTGTTTCACCTCCGGAGCAGTTCGAAGGTTGGGACTCACTGCATATGTCATAATATAGCAAGACTCCATTAAAAGAAACAACATTACTAAGGTGAGTAATTTTTTCTTATTGGAGATGACTTTCCAGGATTTACTGAGTTAATCAAAGAGGCAGTAAATCCTGATGTTTCAGCAGCTGTGGTGACGAGCTCGGGCAAAGAAAATATCAGAGGGTGGGGACTCTTTACTTTTGCTGATTTTGATTCGGATGTGTTTGAGCACAGCTCCAAGATCCGGAAGTCCAGGAAAGAGAAATGACGCCTGAAGAAACTGTGTAAACAAAAGACTGATGGACATAAGGGTTTAACATATGAAAATGCTGAAACTAAACTGATCATTGATTGTGATTTTCTTTCAGAACAAGCTAACAGTGTTTCTCTCCATGGTTATTTTAAGCAGCTGGGGGTGAAACCAAAATGGGGTAAACCTATGTTTAAGAAATGTAATGGGCTACCGTACAGAGTTTGGGGTTACACCTCAAACACAGGACCAGATAGAAACAATTGGTTATACCGCAAAAGTATAGGTCTAAGTTGTTACAGTTGGCGCATGATAGTCCTGTCTGGTCACTCGGGGAGGGATCGCACCCGTGCAAGATTACTGTACAGATTTTACTGGCCTGGAATTCATGAAGATGTTTCTACCTATTGCAGTTCCTATGCTGAGTGTCGGAAAGTATCCCCAGTGACTAAAAAAGATAAGGTGCCCCTGATGCCCCTTACCCTTGATATATGTGCCTTTTGAGAGAATTGCAATGGATGTGGTTGGCCCCTTAGACAAAAGTAAAAAGGGTAATCCATTAATTTTGGTAGTATGTGGCTATGCTACTCGATACCCAGAGGCAGTTCCAGTGCGTACTGTCACAGCTCCAAAAGTGGCAGCTGGGCTTGCCAAGATTTTCAGCAGGGTGGGCATGCCAAAAGAGATTACTGATCAGGGTAGTAATTTTGGTGCTGCATTACTGAAGGAGCTGTACCAACTACTAGATATCACTGCCATAAGAACCCCACCCAATCACCCTCAAACAGACTATCTTGCTGCGCGTTTTAACCAAACCCTAAAATGCATGTTAAAAAGGTTTGTACAAGGGGAAGGGAAAGACTGGAACCAATACTTAACCTTAATCTGCTTTTTGCTTACAGAGAAGTGCCACAGGCATAAACAGGTTTTTCACCAATTGAAATGCTGTATGATGGGCAACCTAGGGGGCCACTAGATGTAATAAAAGAAACATGGGAAGATAACCCCCATCAGAAAAAGTCTGTTGTAGCTTATGTATGTGCCCTGAGAAAGAAACTGGTGAAATATATTGAAATCACCCATAGTGATCAGGCAGAGGCCCAAAACCAGCAGGTGTATTATGACTATGGGGTAAAAGAAAAAGGTTTTGAGCCAGATGAAAAGGTCTTGCTACTGTCACCCACTACTGAAAATAAACTGTTAATAAAGTGGCAAGTGCCTTATAAAGTGCTTAGACATACTGGTACAGTTAACTATGAGAATGAGACCCCTGATAGGAAAAATCCTACTAAGCTACACCATGCTAACCTCCTCAAGAAATGGGTTAGAAAAAACACCTAAAGTTGTCTTGCTAGTTTTACCAGAAACTGATAAAGAAGATATTGATGTAGCTTATGAGAGAATGGAACAAACTGCTGATGCTGTAAAGGTGACTGTTTCCTTAATCTCCGAACAAACCGCAGAAATTTATAGCTTGCTAAAGACATGTGACAGTACTTTTACCACAGTGCCAGGCTGAGGTAAAGGGGTCGAGCTTATAACAGTGACAAGGAATGCTTTCCCTGTTAGACAAAAGACTTACAGATTACCAGAGAGGTTAAGAGCTGACGTGGTTAAGGAAATACAAAAAATGAAAGAATTGGGTATCATAGAAGAGTCTGAGTGCTTGGTCATCACCAATGGCGAAAACAAAAAAGGTGGTGTAAGAATCTGCCTTGATTTTAGGAAGCTTAAGTGTCAGAATTTGACAGTTGTCCTATGCCCAGAACAGATGTTGGTGGACAGACTGGGAAGTGCCAAGTATATCAGTACCCTCTCTCTCTCACCAAGGGTTACTGAGACATCCCCCTAGCTACAGAATACAGAGACAAAACTGCATTTACCACTCTTATAGGATTCTGTCAGTTCACCACCATGCCGTTTGGTTTACATGACGCACCCGCTACATTCCAGCAGTACATGGATGTAATTTTGTCTCCTCACACTGGCGAGTGTGCTGCGTACCTGGATGATGTGGTGTACAGGCCAGACTGGAAAAGCCACGTGGAACACCTACAAGCAGTTATCCAATCAATCAAAAAGGCAAGTCTGACAATCCTACCAAGTGTGCATTCAGTATGCAGGAAGCCAGATATTTGGGCTATGTTTTGGGGAAATGGAGAAGTCAAGAAAGAGATTTCCAACATAGAAGCTTTAGCTAACAACCCTGTCCCTAAAACCAAGAAACATGTCTGGTCATTTTTGGGGTTTGCTGGTTATTATCGGAGATTTGTTCCCAGCTTTGTTGTTAGCTACTCACCTCACTGAACTCGCAAAGAAACTGTTCCCAAATAATGTGAAATGGACCCCAGAGTGTGATGAGGCGTTTTGGGCCATTAAGGCTGCATTATGTCCAGCCCCTGTTTTGTGAAGCCCAGACTTCGATAAACAATTTCTGTGAGACTGATGCATCAGAGTGCAGGTGCAGTCTTGAGTCAGCATGTAGATGGGAAAGAACATCTTATTCTATATATCTGTAGGAATTGCACGACAAGAGAGAAAAGATACTCCACCATTGAAAAGGAATGCCTTGCGGCAAAGTGGGTAATGGAATCCCTTAAGTTTTACTTACTTGGAGCTGACTGTGTACTTGTAACAGAACAATCCTCTCTGTTGGCTTAACCAAATGAAGATACAAATTCTAGAATCACATGGTGGTACCTGGCACTACAGACATTTAAATTTTAAGTGATGCACTAATCTGGGAAAGAGAATGTCAATGCTGATTTACTGTCAAACTATGGATCAGGAATTGAGAATTCCGAAGGTTGAAAAAATGTGAGTTGAAACTTCTGTTTGCTATGCTGCATATGCACTAAACTGTAAAGGTTATAAGCTAATGTTAGATTGGAATTTAAAAGAACGTTTGGAAACCTGTTTTTGTAAAACAGGTTCCCTCTTAAAGAGGGGGCATGTGACAGGATTGAATAAGGCCCTGCACCATTTGTTATACAGAAAAAGTTTACATGCAAGGGTCGGTTCAAGTCTCTCCTTTTCTGTCTCTTCTCTGGTTGCACAACCAAATTTTCTTTCGAGACCTAGGAACTGATCACTCCGATTTTGCAATTCTCCACCTCTCACTATATATCTGCCTTCATTTGCTGTTCTGTCTTTCCTTCCCCCTTGCATATCTGCAGTTATAAAAAAATACATGTGAATCTCTGTGAAACTGGGATCCCTTTGTTTAAAACTATATATAGTTATACTGTTGAAATGATTGCAAAAAGCTATTTGGAACTCAAGGGGTCAACCTGAGATACAGTTTTTAAGCCTTTTGCAGAGCTGTAAACAAGGTCATTTCTGGGTCACTATGTTTTTGCTGCACCTGCATCAAAACTGACAAGAACATTCTGTAAACTTACAAGAACATTGTGTGAGAATTGAGATTCCTTCAGAAGCAGGACTTTTTCTCTGTACTGCCTTTGTAAATAGTTGTACTGAATAATTTGTATTTTTTTATTTTGCTGTCGTTGAGAAAAATAAAACGCTATTTTCGAATTTTGAAAATGCTCCTGGTTTTCCTATGCTTCCTGCCCTGTGCCTTGACGATAAGTGGAAAACTGTATTCCTAGTGGCAGTCACTTCAGCCAGAAGGATTTCAGAGCTGCAAGTTCTATGCACTGAACTTAACTACATTGTTTCCCACAAGGATAAAGTAGTTATTGGAACTAACAGGAATGTGTTTTCCCAAAGTGGTTTCTGAATTTCACCTTAATCTATAACATTCCTTGTCTTCTTTACAGACAGATCCACTCCTGGTGAGCGCAAGCTTCTCAGCCTGGACGTCAGAAGGGCACTGACATACTACCCGGAGCATACCATGCAGCTCAGGTCCTGGCACACCCAACTTTTCCTCACCTATGGTAAGGTGGTCAAAGGCAGGCCAGCCTTTAAAAGAACTATCTCTCGCTAGATAGTCTCTTACATCCAGTTCTGCTACAGTATTAAGGCTGGCAGACAACCACCTCAAGGCCTTAGGGCCTACTCCACTAGGTGCACTACAGCCTCAGTGACAGCAGCAAGGGATATTCCCATGCTAGACATCTGCAGAGCAGCTACCTGGAAGACTGTACACACCTTCACGAAGCACTACTGTTTAGATGTACAGTCCAGATCAGATGCCAGATTTGGCACTACAGTCTTGCAGAACCTCTTTCCAAAGCAGGTTCTGTTCCCTCCTCCCAACTTCACTGCTTTGTAATCTGCGTTAGTCAAGCATATACTGAAGGATTCCTGGGGTGAGAAGAAAAAATTACTTACCATAATAATATTGTTTCTCCCAGGGGATCCCTCTGTATGCTTGACCTTCCATCCAGCCTCCCCTCACATAACCTTGCTGAAAATGGTTCTGCAGTCCATGCCATAGGCCAGATTTCTTACTGGGGAGGTGTAACGTGTAATGTTCCACAGTAAAGCATGGTGTATATAGTTTTCCCTATAGCTGATTTCCTTTTTCTATTCTCTTTTTTTCCAAAAATGTTACTGTTTTACCAGGTTAGGTTTACGAATTGAGGGCCTTTTGCCGCTCTGGCTATGAAATGAATCTGGCTAGCTTACAGCAGCACCTACAGGAAGCACTCTCTTACTTTGTTCTGATAGGCTAATTCTTTTTCGTAATTAGCATAAACTCCTCCTCCGAGGCAGCTGAACCCAGCTGGCATAACTGCATTAGTCAAGCATACTGAGGCCTCTGGAAGAAACAATATTACTATGGTATTTTTTTAATCTCCTGTTCTGTGGCAGGGCAGTAAGAAGAACAAATTAGTCCATCACTGTAGGACTGCGTCCATGAAAGTTGTCATAATAGACTGACCACAAGAGCAAGAAGACTACTTGTACTTCTGTTTCTACTTTGACAGAGTATATGACATACCACTAAGGGAATTGTATTTTGATCCATCAGTCACGCAAGATCTTCTCTTGCCTGTATAACACTGTCATGCAAAGCAGTACCCACTTAGTACTGGACCCTTTCAGTAGTGGGACCTCGGGGCAGGCATGGTTATGAAGGAGATAACTAATTCTTTACCTGTATTTACTGATGGCCAAGTAACTTCTTCACAGAGCCATGCTCTTCCCACCTGTCTTCCTCTGCAAGAGAATTTCTCTTTTCAGTTTGCGTTTGTTGCTTGATGTAGTTTACATAATCCCAGGATTCTTTTGGAAATTGAATATTGCATCCCATGCAAGGTGTTTCAGGTAAAGATTTTCAAGCATATTTGCTTAGTGTAGTATTAGAAAAACAGTGGCAGTCATATGGATGATCCATGACATACTGTATGGTCTTGGCACAGGTGACCTTAACACTGTGGACCATTATTAACGTGTGCTAGTTTAAACTTGTACAGATTCCCATGAACTGAAGGTGTGGCATTGTTGAGAATATTCACTCCCAAGGTGTATTACAGGTCAGAAGTACCCATACAGATAGAGATCCTTTCAAAACCAATCAACTCTGGGAACTGAAGAAGCTTGATGTGGGCACAATGGAGTCATGGCGCACTGACAGACATCTCTATTGTGGAGGCCATCATGGAGGAGGCTAGCCTGGATTTGGGTCTACATTGGAGTCATAGTGCACTTACGGCCATGACTGGGATATGGCCGTACTGGACTGCAAGGCTGTGGGAGTACAGAGGCACCTAGAGGAAAAGGAAGGATTGAAGGTGCCAAGGCTCATCCTGGAGACAGGAGCTGAGACCACTGTCTATATAGACCTCCAACACAGGGAAGAGAAGTTTGATAAGACACTTAAGGAATATATCATCAGGATGGCAAATAATGACTCCCTTACACTGTTATATAGTGTAAGGGAGTCATGTGACTGCCTCCCCACTTACCATTTGCAGCCTATACGCCATCAAAAAGAGGGCGTCTGAAATTTCTCCAATGCTCCTTCCAAACCTTGCCAACTCACTTTATCTACTTGCAGCGCAGCTTCAGAAGCAGTTTTCTGCACTCTAACCCCTACAGCTGCCTTGTACTTTCATACCCCAAACTAGGTGTGCCTTGCTAACCAATTCAGCCTATAATTGCCCCCTCACATACCAACCATATGGCTCCCCAATTACATGCAGCTTTGCTGTCCGTCTGTTTGTGGTCCTCTGCTATGGCTCTCTCTGGTGTGCTACCCACCCCCCTTGGAGGCTTACACCACAGATCCTAAAGATTTTACCTTCTCAAACATGCTCATAAGGACCTACAAGTCTCATGCCATCATGTCCCTACTTGTCCCCCACTGCTTCATCTACCATGTAGCCTATACACTCCATAAGTCCTTGCTCTGTTACCCTGTCCTGCCCATGCCTTTCAACCATCGTAAACTGTGATATCTGCTCCTCCTTGCTTTAATACTTGCTGTGGACACTGAGCCAAACCCAGGCCCACCAGGTCGCGTCTCCTGCTCTGATGACTTATGGAAGAACACCAAGGGTATTCGCTTTGTTCACCTGAACATAAGGAGCCTTCCCCATAACCTAACTGAACTTGAGACATGGGTTGTTCAATATAACCTGTATATTCTTTGTCCAAGACCTGGCTAAAACCCACTACCCCTGATTCTGTCTGCTCGTTACCAAACTATAAACCTATTAGGTGAGACAGGCCTTCATCGAAACGAGGTGGTAGTGGTGTTGCCATCTTCTGTAAATCACATCTAGTCCTCTCACACAATGTTTCACCTGCCCTCTCCCACTGTGAATCTATTCACGCAACTCTCCAGCTCGGCGCAAAGAAATTTCACATAATGTGTGCCTGTAAATCCCCCTGCAGGTGACACCACTGGCCTCAGGGAACTACACTCCCAGGTGGACGCTGCCATCGGACATGAAGTCCTCTTACTAGGGGACCTAAATTTAAACTGGATCGGCAAAGCAAATAAGACCACAACCTCCACCAGCTAAGACCCCCCATCCAGCACTCTAATTGACTGGGCCCTAACAAATTGTCTTGACAGCATAGTCTCCTCAGGCACCGTCGCCAATGCAATAAGTGATCACTGTCCAGTTTACTCCATCTGGTGCTCTACCATTTGACCCCCACCAACGCATCACTTTCCGCAACCTAGCTTAATTTAATCAGTTTATGCACAGTCTCTCTACGATTGATTGGTCATCCATGTACTCTGCCACTGACGCCCAGGCAACCTTAGACTGTTTCTGAACCAAGTTTGGATCTCTCCAGGACATGCATGCTCCCCGCATCACACGCCGTGTATGTGGAGCTCAAACAGAGCGGCTCAATTAAAAGCTACTCACTCAAATCAGGGCAAGGGACAAAAGCTGGCGGCGTTTCAAGGCCTCTGGGTACCAATCCGACTATAATGACTACAGAGAACAGAGAAACTCCTGCAAAAGGAATGTTCACTTGGCCAAAGGCTCCTATTGCAAAGTTTTACTAACAAATGCTGCAGGTGACTCCAAGAGATCACTTATCAAAACACTCCTTGGAGCCAAACATACGAGTTCTACAAAAGACATGCTACTAAATGGAGTGCATTGTAACAATGCAGCAACTATCGCCAACTCCTGTAACCTCCACTTCTCTGACTTATCAAGGCACTAGTCCTGCTTCCCTCAGTACAGCCCCCACCCACCCCTGTGGACACTGAACCTCCGCTCGCTCACCCACCTTTCTGGTTTTGAACCAGAACTGAAGTTCTAAATATGGTACATACCATCCCTGACAGCACTGGTATTAGCGCAGATGGTCTTGAACCCAGGCTTTTGAAACTCGTTGCCCCTCTCATTGCCTCCCCCTAGCCAAAGTTTTTAACTTGCCACTGTGCCACGGTACAGTTCATAGCATCTGGAAGATAGCCAGAATTACTCATCTTTAAAAAAAAAAAAAGATGACCCCAAAGAAATCACCAACTATCAACCCCATAGCCATTCTTTCTGTTCTTAGCAAAATTCTCAAAAACTTAATGGTAACACAAACCATTTTATATCTTCAGGAACATAACCTCCTCTCTGGCTCTCAGAATGGCTTCCGCAAAGGCCATAGCATGGCCATGACCCTCCTAAAATTCGCAAACGAAATCTATGCCGCTATGGAAAATGGACTCCTGACTGGTGCAGTTTTCATCGACCTAACCAAGGCGTTTGACCTTGTTCACCGCACCCTTCTCCTTACAAAACTTCGCTCACTTGGTTCCTCCACAGACACCGTGGCCTGGTTCAACATCTACTTGTCCAACAGGAAGTGGACTGTAAATTTCAACTCTCATGTCCGATCTCTCCTCCTTACACATTGGTGTTCCACAGGGATCCATTCTGGGCCCTTTACTTTTTTCAGTTTTCGTTAATCTCCCATCGCTCGTCCCAGCTTGCTCATCTCTGCTCTGTGCGGATGACCTTGTTATTTACTGCAGTGCTAAGAACATCTCAGACATAAACCACTCACTCACCTCAGATTTCCTCCACATACAATCCTGGGTGTCAGAAAACAACCTCGTTCTTAATGCTGGCAAAACGCACTCTATGCTCTTTGGCTCTCCTGCCAGACTTAGAGCAAATCAAGACTCTCTCAAAATCTCATGTGCAGATGGTTCACCATTGGTCAGTACTAGCTCTTTCAAGTACCTGGGTGTCCTGCTTGATGAATCACTGGAGTTCGATCAACACATTACTACCACTTGTAAATCCAGTGCTAAAATTGGGGGACGCCTACCGGACCAGCTATGCCCTAACCCCATCAGGCTTGCTATTGCACAAGGCCTTCTACTTCCGGCATTGACCTGTGGTTCAGTCGCCTACTTAGGCGCCACCAAAACCACTCTCCATAAGTGGGAGAGCTCATACGATAACCTCTGCCGCCATGCCTCCTCATCCCCTGGGTACGAGCACCACTGCCAGCTCTATGCTGATTTAAATTGGCCCTGCCCTGCTGCCTATCGACTACAGTCCTTTGGATCTCTTATTGATGGCATAGCCAGAGCAGGTCTCCCCCAATCCCTTGCCTCCATGCTACACCCCCAAACTTTCTCCTGTGGGCTCCGATCAAATGACCAATCCCCTCTCCACATTCCCAGATGTAAAACCTCCATGGTTGCTCGAACTTTCTCATATGCTGCTCCTAAATATTGGAACTCCTTTCTCAAGCTATTCCCCTTGCTCCCACTCATGCCTGTTTCAAGAAACTTAACCATAATCACTTACTTGTATCAAACCCCTGCACATGCTTTCATCCACCTTAGGTCATTAACTTCCTCTACTCCCCCGTCCCACCTTGTTACAGCTGTTTCTCTCCCCTAGTACTTTCCCTCACTTCACCTTCTCAGCCTCATCGTTCCACGTTCTGTCCTTTACCCCTCTCCTATGCTATACCTCTCCCACCTTCTCCTCCTCCCTCTTAGTCCCCACTCTCCCTCCCCGACAGATCCACCGAGTGGCTCAGTACCTCTTCTCTTCTACTACTATAATACTTCATCTCTTGGACCCCTAGTGCTTGGTCTGCTCACTAGCTGACTTTATTGTGTTCCTACTCTTTCAATCTCAATGGCATGCTTTTGTATTTTGTAAATACAGTCCAGCAATTTTGTACTTATTTTTTGCACTTGATGTTTTTATTTATTTATTTATTGAGTAAGATCGGAATTACAATCCTTTGAGTCATAGACTCTTTTGCAAAGGCTCCACGTCAGGTTACAGGGGGTGGAGGGTAGACAGATACAGTAAAGACGTACAAGAACAGGCAGTATTTACAGTTTCAGTACTAACTCAGCAATGTTTTCAGAATCTCCACATCAGTTACAGGGGGTGGAGGGTAAACAGAGTACAGTAAGGACTAAAATTGACAGGCAGAATTAAAAGTTACAGTACTGATAGAGCAGTCCAGGCTAGAAACTTAATTAGCAAGTGAGGTAATTAGGTATGAACCTTAAACAGCAGGAGAGGTAATTTGGTAGCAATCCTGGGGTCCCTAGGCAGACGTGTGCAGAATGCCATTACGTAGGGTCTAGGTAGACCCTGTGTCAGGAGAAGTGAAGGATTAGGGAGAGTGGGCAGAATTAGCCACAATCACATTTAGCACTCACCTTTAGGTGGGTTTTAAGGCCTGATTTGAATAGTGAGATGCTATGGGACTGGGAGAGAGGAGGGGGTAGTGAGTTGAGCCAGAGAGGAGCACGGTACCGTAAAGATCTTTGCCCTAGTGCTGTTCTACAGAGGGGAACCTGAAACGATGGGTGTGCTGTGAGTCTTGTATTACGCCTGATGGGGGCTGCACTGATAATGAGGAGTAGTCCGGGGGCAAGCTGAAGGTGTATCTTTTTTGTGAGAATGCAGTTGTGGTATTTTAGTCTTTGCTGGAAGTTTAGCCAACCAGTCAGTGTATAAAGATTGCAGGTGTGGGTTAGTCTGTCACTGCTTGTAACTAGGCGGCAGGCTTTATTCAGAGCAGTGTTTATACTGCTCAGTGTGGAGGGTTCCGCAGAGCCGTATATAACTATCCCATAGTCAATTAGGGAGAGGATGGAGGAGGTGACTGCAAGTTGCATGGCCTGTGCAGGTAGGCAGTGCTTGAGTCTGTAGAGGATGCCCACTCTAGTGTTGACAGCGGAGGAGAGAAGACTGGTGTGGCTATGGTAGGAGAGGGAGGTATCCAGGATGATACCCAGGTATTTAAAGTTTGTGACGTGTTCCAGTTGGGTGCCTAGCGAGTCCGAAATTAGGAGTGCCGTCTGACTATGAGGGCTTTGGCGATGGGCGAAGATCATGGACTTAGTTTTGTTATAGTTGATGATCAGGCGGTGATCACTGAACCAGATTTCTAGCTCCCGGAAAAAGCCCTGAAGGGCCTGTTGGAGGGTGCTTGGATGAGGATGTTTCCAGTACAGGACTGCGTCATCAGCATAGAGTAGTAAATGACCGCTGCAAGCTTTAGGGAGAGAGTTTAAGAGGAGGGTGAAGAGTAATGGGCCAAGTATAGACCCCTGCGGGACCCCGGAACAAACTGTTTTAGAGGTGGAGATAGTGGTATTTTTCCTGACATGCTAAGATCGTCCTGAGAGGTAATCCTTGAACCAGGCAGTGGCCTCCGGGACCACGTTTAGTTGAGGAAGGACACAAAGCAGTAGCTTGTGACTGACCGTGTCAAATGCCTTGGTCAGATCCACAAAGATAGCCCCTGCAAGTGACCCATGGTCAAGGGCCTCGTGGATGAACGTGGTGAGTTCAGTAAGTGCAGTGACGGTATTATGGCTCATCTGAAGCCATGTTGTTCCTGGCTGAGAAGGTTGTGTTTAGTTAGATGTTCTGTTAGCTGATCCGAAACTATTTTTCCAGTGCTTTGAGAGAGAAGGAAGAATAGAGATTGGTCTATAGTTGCTGGTGTTAGTGGGGTCACCATTCTTCATAATGGGAGTGATTATGGCTTTCTTCCAGGTTGAGGGGAACTGGCCGAGGCTAAGCGAAAGACTGAGAATTTTTGTAAGGTGAGGTAGTGTGACATCGAGGGTAAGCCTTATGAGTTTGAGATCTAGGGAGTCATTGCTATAGCGGGTATTGGCAATGGCTTTGGAAATATAGCGTTTGCCTCACTTCAGGGATGACTCGAAGCCTGAAAGGAGGTGAGTTGACATTACCCAGGGTTGGGGGGAGGGGTAGTGGTAGGGTGGGAGAAATTAGGGGAGGATATGGGAGAAGTCAGAGAGCGGAGTTAAAGGCTTCTGCTACAGTGGCGGTATCTTGTGTGATGTGACCGTTTAGATTGAGTTGAGTAGGGGTTGGGGAGCAGGATTTACCACTGAGTTCTTTTACGTTGCTCCAGAATTTTTTCCCATCTCCCCAGGAGGAAGAAAGTGTTTGCTGGTAATAAGTGGCTTTCGCCTGACGCACAGCCCATGTACATTTATTTCGAGCTTCCCTGTAAAGTTGTCTCTCCTGGGTGCGCTGGGAGTCAATGGTTTTGTGCCAAAGGTTATCCCTGTTTTGCATAAGGTTGAGGAGTGAGGGTGTGATCCAGGGGGTGGTTCTGGTTTTCACAACTTGCTTAGTGAGGGGAGCGAATATATCACAGGCTTTACTAAAGGTGGTAATAAAGTGGGTGAGGGCAGTGTCAACAGACTGCGTGGTGTATATGGGGAGCCAGTAGCTGTTGGATAGGTAGTTTTTGAGGTTCTCTAGGCCTCCTCTTTTAAGCCTTCGCTGCCAGGAGATTTTTGGCGGGGCAGGGGGCAGTTTACCCGCCCACCAGCAAGTAACCAGGGAGTGGTCACTGATGGAGTCAGAGAGCACAGTCGTTTGGGAGAGGTTACACGGCCTGTTGGTGAAGATAAGGTCAAGGAGTGTTGAGGTCCCGGTTCTAGTGTCCCGCCTGGTTGGGGTGGTGACAAGTTGGGTTAGATCAAATGCCAGGGCCTTGTCTTTGTAGCTGGATGCAGCTGGGGATAGCCAGTCGACGTTGAAATCACCCATTAATATAATTTCACTGGTATTAGGTAGGTGGGAGATAGTGTGAAGGATTGACTCAAACGCCAGTTTTTGGTTTCTCGGGGGGGGGATATAGGCCTCGATGATGTGTAGCGTTTTGGAACCCAGGTTTAGTTTGACAGTTAGTATCTGGGCTCCATGTTGTGGGGCGGGGGTATGAACTTCTATGGCATTGAGGGAGGATTTAATAATTGCACAGCCACCACCTCTCTTGCTGGTCCTGTCTGCCCTAAAGATGGTATAATTACAAAGGGAGACAGCATCATTGAGGATATTTTCAGAGAGCCAGGTCTCAGAGAGGGCTAGTATGTCAGGTGCATGTTGGGCGATCCAGCCTTGCAGAGGGGTAGGCTGCAAATATTAAGGGAGGCTAGCAGCAGTCTCCCCTGAGGTTTTATGGGGAGGTCTTTGTGCTGCGAGGTCCTGGGTTGAGGTGGATATTGCCCGATAGAAGCAGAAGGAGGGTGTGCCACAGGAGGGTCAGTCTGCAGAGTTTGGGTGACAGATGCTGGTAATGGTAGGGTTATGGGCGTTTATTGTTGTAGGAGGGGACTGGGAGACCAGTGATAATGCTGGGTAGTACGGAGAGGGAAGTGAGGGGAACAAGTGTAGGGTTAACGTGGGTGGTGGGGGGCTGAGGTCTGAGGTGGGGGAGCACAGAGGTACAGTGCAAACCCTGTGTGAGAGTGCGTATTAATGTGGGTGTGTGTGAGTAAGGGTCTTTGGGAACAGTTTGGAAAGAGTGAGAGAAGTTGGCAGGCCAGGGCCAGTAATAAACAGTGATTGCTGAAAGGTTAGGTTAATAGGTAAGGAGTTGTGGTATGGGAGCCACTGGGGGTTGAAGAGCCAGTAGTATGATCCTGGAAGTTAGTGTTGTTATAAGTATGGAATACATTGTGTGGGAATTAAGTGAGGGGATGGTTATAGTGGCCACTAGTGACTTTCTGTGGAAAGGAAGCAGAAACATAGAATTTGACGGCAGATAAGGACTGCTTGGCCCACCAGTCTGCCCATTTCCCTACCTAATGGATAAGCTGCAGATCCTAGTTAACCAGCAGCCTACTTCTTTCTGCCCCAACCCCTTAGAATTGCCTTATGACTGTCCCACGCATGCTTGAATTCCACCACTGTTTTTGACTCCACAGCCTCCTCCGGAAGGCCGTTCCATGCATCCACAACCCTCTCTGTGAAAAAATACTTCCTTAAATTACCTCTGAGCCGCCCCCCCATCTTCAGATTGTGCCCTTGTTCTTGCACACCTCTTTTTTTGAAAGATGCTACCCTCTTGGACTTTGTTGATTCCCTTGAGGTACTTGAAAGTTTCTATCATGTCCCTCCTTTCCTCGAGGCTATACATATTAAGCTCCTTAAGTCTCTCTTCATATGTCTTCAGGTGCAGACCCTGCACCATTTTAGTTGCCCTCCTCTGGACAGCTTCCATCCTGTCTATGTCTTTGTGGAGATTGGGTCTCCAGAACTGCACGCAATACTCCAGATGGGATCTGACCAGCTGTCTGTACAGAGGGATAATAACTTCCTGTTTTCTACTGGTGATGCCTCTCCCTATGCATCCCAGTATCCCCCCAGCCCTCCTTGCTGCCCTCTCACATTGCTTGCCCACCTTTAGGTCATCTGATATGACTATCCCCAGGTCCCTTTCCATTTTTGTTTAGTATCTCACCCCCCATTGTGTACTCTTCCCCTGGGTTTTTGTTTCCCAGGTGCATTACCTTGCACTTCTTAGCATTGAATCTAAGCTGCCATACATTTGACCATTCCTCTAACCTTGCCAAGTCCCTTCTCATCCTTTCCACCCACCTTGTGCATCAACTCTGTTGCAGATCTTTGTGTCATCTGCAAGAGACATACTTTCCTTCAGTCCCTCTGCAATGTAAACATAAAGACATTGAGAGGACTGATCCTATCTGAACCTGCGGTACCCACTAACCTTCCTTTCTTCAGAGTGGACTCCATTTACTATTACTCTCTGTGTCCTATTCTCCAGCCAATTCTTTACCCAGGCTGTCATCTTGGGACCCACTCCCAGGCTGGCTAACTTGTATATTAATCTGTTGTGTGGGACTGTGTCAAATGCCTTGCTAAAGTCTAGGTAGACCATGTCCATAGCCTCTCCCTGATCTACTACTTTGGTCACCCAGTCAAAGAAATCTATCAGATTCGTCTGGCATGACCTTCCTGCTGTGAATCCATGCTGCCTTGGGTCCTGTGCCCCTCTGGCCTCTAGATAATCGACAGTTTTTTCCTTCAGAAGTGATTCCATCATTTTCCCTATCACTGAGGTTAAACTAACAGGTCTGTAGTTTCCTGCTTCTGCCTTGCTCCCACTTTTGTGAAGGGGAATCACATCTGCCCTCCTCCAGTCCTCGGGTACCACCCCATCCTCCCATGATTTGAGAGGGTAGTCAGTGGTGTCACTAGTTCTACCCTTAGTTCTTTTAGAATTCTGGGATGAATCCCATCAGGCCCCATTGCTTTGTCCACCTTCAGTTTTAATAGTTCTTTCAGAACCCTTTCTTCTGTAAATGGGCTGGTATCAACATCTGTATCCAGAGTGTTTCTACTGTTTGTTTTAGGTACCTCCCCCTCTTCCTTTGTAAATACTGAGCAAAAATATTTGTTTAGTATCTCTGCCTTTTCACAGTCACCCTCTGCCCACCCTCCCTCCCCTTTATTAAGCCTCACTATCCCTCCCTTGGTCTTCCTTCGCTCCCTGATGTACCTATAAAAGGTTTTATCCCCCTTCTTAACTGAGTTGGCTGTCTTTTCCTCGGTTTGGGCCTTTGCTGTTCTGACTGCCTTCCCAGCCTCCTTTTGCTTTAACTGATACAGTTCTCTGTCCTGCTCCTTCTGTGATTCCTTGTACTTCCTGAATGCTTTCTTTTCTCTTGAACCTTCACTGCCACTTCCTTTGAGAACCATAGTGGTTTCTTACATCGTTCGTTTTATTTGCTTCACACAAAGGCTTGTTACCTCTGTGATGGCAGTTTTATTATTCTCCATTGTTCTTCCACCCTCCTTCCTGCCCATTTGCTAGTGCATTCCTTGAGGCTCGCCCCATTTTAACAAAGTCAGCCCTCCTAAAGTCCAGTACTTTTGCCTTTGTATGACTTGACTCTATTGCTGTTTTATTGTGAACCATACTGTTCGATGGTCGCTAGTTCCCAGATGGCTACCCACTTCTACATCTGTGATCCTCTCTTCATCTCCATTTGAGAACCAGGTCTAAGATTGCTCCCTCTCAAGTGGGCTCCAATACTAGCTGTCTGAGGCATGCCCCTGTAGGGGCATCTAGAATAACCCCACTCTTGAAGTGGCTGCTGCAACTGCACTCCAGTTAACATCTGGCATATTCAGATCACCCATCAGCAATATCTCCCTTTTCTGCTATTCTAAGTATACTTTCTATCATTTCCTTGTCCATTTCCTCCCCCTGAGAAGGAGCTCTGTATACAACCCCGTGCGGATTGTGGTTCCATTGCCGGTTTCCAAATTTACCCATAGTGCTTCTTCTCCTCCCTGTTTTCCCTTTTGTTCTGTTGCTTTGATTCCTTCCCTTATGTAAAGAACTACTCCTCCTCCTCCTCTTTTACCCTCCCAGGGTTTAAATATGCAGACAGGTAGGATACAGAGGAGGGGCAGAGTGAGATGCCAGAGGCGGAGGGGAGAAGAGCCTGAAAGTTTTCAATGCTGCCGAGATTCGGAAAACAGAAAAAACCTTGATTGCTGCCTTAGTAACTCTAGAGCTGCAGCGTTTCATATATAATCTTTTAAATATCAGTCGGCTAGCCGAGAAATGCAGCCTTAGCGTTTAACAGCTGCCAAAGATGACTGTCGCACTATTAATCACAGTCGGAGAGCCGTGGTAAGGTTTTTAGTTCTCTACCCGTCTGCAGACTGTTTTAAGGTCAGAAATCGCAGCATGGGCTGTGGGGTCAAGGCAACATTTTTATCTGGCTCGTTTCATTAGCAGTGAACAACCTTAGCTATGTAACAGGCTGCTAACGCATAAAAATTCAAACACAGCATGAAGGACAAGGTATCCTCTTTTTACAGATAACAGAGAAAATTTCAAGGGGAAAAAACAGTCTTCATTTGTGTGGGGAAATCAAGTAAGGCATTTGGAGGTACTGCACATTAATGGTAAACAATACATTTAAAGGGTACTGCACTTTAAGGTTTAAAAAAATGGCGCCAACAGCCGAGTCTGGTCCGTTTGTCAAAGTTCAGTTCAGCCTTCATACCTGGTTTACTGGGCGTCCTGAGCCCTCTCGGACCCTCAATGCAGCGATCCCGAAGAGACTTTCTGGTTTGCGGGGGCGTCCTGAGCCCTCTCAGACCCTCAATGCAGCGATCCCAAGAGAGACTTTCTGGTTTGCGGGGGTGTCCTGAGTGCCCTCGGACCCTCAATGCAGCCATCCCAGTGAGACTTTCTGGTTTGTAGGGGCGTCCTGAGCCCTCTCGGACCCTCAATGCAGTGATCCCGAAGAGACTTTCTGGTTTGAGTGGGGGAGGGCATCCTGAGCCCTCTCTGACCCTCAATGCAGCAATCCCGAAGAGAGACTTTCTGGTTTTCGGTAGCGTCCTGAGCCCTCTCGGACCCTCAGTGCAGCGATCCCGAAGAGGAGCGTTGTTCTGTCATTGTAGATGTAGTCTCGAACTGTATTTTACTAACGACTAAGTTAATTGTATTTTGACTTGCAACCCTCTGTTTTATCCATTTGATGTACTGTTTTCACATTATGTATTTCAGCATGTACCCTCCCAGGTTGTGCTTGAAGATAGGCATCCTCTATGCCTAGAACACCTACCCAGTTACCAAAAGCAAATAAAATAAAAATAAGGGGGAGTTGATGCTAGTTGGTGACTACAGTATGCCAGCTCTGGATTGGAACATTCCAGCTGCAGGTTTGGGAAGGAGCAGAGCCATCCATGACTCCCTACAAGGGTTTTTTCTCGGGCACCTAGTCAGCAGACCTGCTAGAGATGGGGCAGTGCTGGGCCTGGTGCTTACAAACGGACAGCTTTGCAAATGTCAGTGAGCAGTCCCCAGGTACTGGTGGTGGTCACTGCTCAGAGTGGTTTAACATTAAGACAGAAACAGAAGCTAATTACATGAGGACGAAGATCCTGGTTGTAGTGGGACAGATTTTAAAGGAATGGGAGACTACCTCAGAAACTTAATTCCTAGTATTTGGGGGGGGGGGGAGACGGTGAGAAAAAATACACGTGGGCATGAGGAAGGCAGCCAGCCTCGGCATGAAGGAAGTGAGTAAAAGGGAAAAGACCATTATGGTACTCTAGGGACACAAGTCCATTTTCAGAGGAAAGTGTGCTGAAGGGACTTGCAGCTCTGAAAGTGGACAAGGGAGTGGGACTGGGCAGGATACACCCATGGGTACTAAAAACTCCAGGATGTGCAGTCTGCCCTACTGATGACCTTTTTCAGCAGCTTACTGGAATCTGGCATGGTTCTGGAGGACTGGAGAAAAGCAGATGTGGTCCAACTACATAAGAGTGGCTGCACAGAAGAGGCTAGCAACTGTAGGCCTGTGAGCCTCGCCTCAGTGGTGGGGAAATGAATAGAAACACTTACAAAGAAAAAGTTGGTAGAGCATATTGAATCCAGTGGGCTGCAAGACAAAGGCAGGATGTGTTCACATATTTTTTTTGGGGGGTCATGCTCGACCAACCTGACTGATTTCTTTGACTGTATGACCTTGGAAATAGATCAGGGGGTGCAATGCACATGGTCTATCTATACTTCAAGGCATTCGGCACTGTGCTGCACAGGAGACTGATAAATTGAGCAGCCTAGGGGTGTGATACAGAGTAGTGTACTAAGGTTAAAAACTGGGCAATGGATAGGTGAATAAGGCAGTGTACCATAGTGGTTAAGAGCACTGAGCTGCAAATCTGAACTGTGCTTGAATCCCACAGCCACCACCTGCATACAGTGTGCCCTTGAGTAAGTCGCTTAACTTCCATGTACTCCGAGGATGCACTTGGAAACAGGTTTCTGCTTAGTGCGTTTCTCCTGGCCAAAAATCTTTAGAGGGTAGTAGTTAACGGCACTCAGTCCCAGTGATGGAAGAGTGACCAGAAAGGTGCCACCAGGCTCAGTACTGGGACTGGTCCTCTTCAGTCTCTCCATTAGTGACTTGCAGATAACTGGAAGGGGAAAGTAAGCCTTTTTGTAGATACCAAAATCTATAATATGGTAGATAAGGAGGGGGTGAAAAAAAATGCGTAGGGAAACTTGAGGAATGGTCAAGAACATAGTATTTAGGGTTCAGTGCCAAAATGTGCAGAATCATGCACCTAGGAACAGAGTATAGGATGGGGGGAGGTATTGTTAGTCACTAAGCAGAAAAGGGTCTGTGGTGTTCCCATATCTAATGACTTCAAGGTGACAGGGCAGTGTGACAGATTAGTAGGTGGGGCTAGTGGGATGCTGGGTTGCATAGGGAGGGCTGTATCCAGCAGGCAGAGGGAGGTAGTACTGCCACTATGTCGCTCACTGTTGCGAACCCACCTGGAGTATTTTGGCTATTTCTGGAGGCCACACCTCTAAAAAGACAGGGTGGAAGCAGTCCAGAGGAGGGCAGCTAAAATAGTGCAGGGGTTGCACCTACGGCCTACGAGGAGAGGCTGAGGGATCACATCATGTACACTTTGGAGGAGAGCTAGTTGGGATGTGATAAGAAGTCTACAAATACCTCACATGCGTGAACGGTACAGGAGCAGTGCCTTTATTTTTCACAAAGGCTTTCTCTCTCCTGTGTCTGGGGGCAGTTGATCATTCCCATTCCCACTTCCCCGAGCCAGCCACAATCTCTCCCAGGACTCACCTGGTGTGAGGTTCCCTCAAGAATTTCTCCTCATGGTGAGGGAGGGCTTGCCCCCGTGTCTTATTATCCAGAGCAAATCAGGTGAGCTTCCTAGGCGGATCCTGCTAACTCTAGGCACACGGACAGGGCCTCATGTAGCCTCCGATACCCTTTCTCGTTTTTCTCCCTGCCACAGACTGTCGAGGCCTGTGCATGGAGGTGCACACACCTGACATTCCCATAGCCTCCCATCCTTCATGCTGCCTGTGCATCACTACCATCAGACCTCCACCGGGTAGCAGTATAATGTAAAGCCAACATCCCTCCTGTCCCCAGGCGAGGAGCACAGTCCCTCAGATGCTCAGTCCTCTCCCGCCCTGGCGTGCCTCTGGTGACCAGAGTCCATTCCCGAACCTGGGTTGCCGGTGTGGCAGAAGTTAAGGCACCTCAGCCATCCATGCCACCAGGCGGGCTAGGAGGGGAGTCTCTTTCGAATAAGGAAGAGCACCAAGACCAGAGGGCATTCAGTGGTGGGGGCTTTAAGTTTAATAGGGGTATGAGGAAGTACTACTTCGCTGAAAGAGTGGCGGTCGTCTGGAATGGACTGCCAGTGGAAGTGGAGGAGGCAGAAACAGTAAAGGGGGGGTGTTCAAGCATGCATGGGATAGACATAAGTAAATATTGAAAAGGTAGGGAGGTGTGGAGGGGGGGTCGCAGAATACCAGATAGGGTCTGTGGAGACAGACTATACAGGGACCATCTGGGCAGACTGGGTAGACCATACAGTGCTTTTCTGTCAACTCCTGTGTTTCTGTGTAAGTTAGAGTGCACCAAGGTTGTTGGATATTTCTTACCTGTTTCATCCCCAGAATGAACCACTAAAGTTTCACGAGTGGTGCAGCGGCAGCGAGTTGTACTGCTACTTGGGGAGACTGGTTTGTGTGTTAGATGCAAGCCCTGGAATCTCATACTGTGGCTGGCTAAAGGGGGCAGCATTTTAATTTCTCCCAGCTGCATTAGTATTTGCAGCAAAAATATTCACCCGCTGTCCTGGCTGGAGCTTTGGCAGCCTGAATCATTGGGATGGGTATAGGGAGCAAAAATGGTGATAAAAACAAGTTTAAAATGGTTGAAGTTTTGGAGCAAATTAAGTTGGTGGCAATTTACCAAAAAGGAGAATACTTAAAAATGTTTATCTTAATTTTCTTTCAGGATTAATTGAGCTGCTGTCACAAGGGGAAGAGAAGAGACTTACTTTGAATATAGTTCAAGTCTATATTCCAACGTGATATAAAATAACCAATGAACTGTGACTCACCATCAAGTTTAAACCACAAATGTGGAGGGCACAGGGAATAGATTCCACCGTGTTGGAGCATCAACCTGGAACTGTCCATAGTGCCAAAGTTCTACTACTGCATTCTGAAAGGGTCTTTGTAAATATTTATTTCTGTACTGGAACCGATTTGTACAACGTGGGGATTTTGTTACCTTTATAATTGGTGCAAGTTATTTCTGCAGATTATGCAGCAGTATGTTTTTTTTTTTTTTTTAAGATTTAGCAACCAAAATATCTTCTTACGATGTTTTCAGTTCAAATTTTTTTTTTTTTTTCTTTCAGTGTGGTGTATCCTGTGGTCCGGATACTTATAAGGACTGGAAAGTATTTACTGTTAGCTTCAACCTGGTAGTATTTTCATTGGCATTTTCATCTAAATGGTAGTTATACCATCCACAGACCAGTCTCTGACCACTCACCACCACCACCTCCTCTAAATCAAGTCTCTAACCCACTGGTCACCTGCAGCCACTGACACTCATTACTGGAGCCTTAGATTCCCCCCCACCCCCACCACCACCACACTGATACGTAGTGCGATTAATTCTTTTTTAACATTGCCAGGTTGCAGCAGCCCTTCTGTTCAGCCAGTGAGCAACTGTTGAAACGGTCTCCACCATACACAGCTGATGTTGATAATCACCCCTACTGCTTCCACTTGGCTAGTGTGTGGTGCCGTGGCTGCTAAAATCTAATGGTTCTGCCAGTTATCAACATACTGAACAGTATGCAGCTTGGTGAAACAAATTCCTAAAATCAGGAAGTGGAAGTAAATCATGCAAAAATGAGGAGGAAAATAACTCCTTTACTCCCTTTAGTTTTTCCCATGGGTGCATCTAAGTGGTCCTGGATTTGGAAACTAAATGTTGCTGATATTTAATCTCCCCTGATTAAACATATTGAGGTAGGCAGTTGTTTAATGGTTGTACTAAGGGTGTTGTCCCTTACCATAGGGTGAAGTATTTTGCTATTTGGAGGGGGAACTTGGGCACTACCTACTGTTAAGGAAGCTCCCTGTCTGGAACACACATTGCAGGCATCTTCTTCAGCACCTTGAGGATAGAGAGCACCTAAAGGACATCACAGAAATTTGGAAAAGGGTTTTTTAGAACTAAAATTTCTCATTTTCATACTGAAAATCTGAATCCGGCTGAATTTTTTCATTGACCCTGGAGGCTAACAAAACATAGTAAGAAATAATCTTTGTTATAAAATTTTAGAATGATATAGATCCCTATGTGAGTGCTTTTTTTAAAATAGCCCTATTTTTGAAAAAAATGTTGTAAAGGTTGCAATATGATTAGTTCTGTTTAGAAAACATCCTTATTTGAATATACTGCACAAAATATATTGCTAGGGAGTTTGAATACTTTTTCTAACCCATTGCTCATGTGTTGTAATTCAATAAAAACAAGGAGCGCAACTTTGTGTATATTGGTTCATTGATACTTTGAGGTTTGCTGATGAAACACTATTCTTTGGTTTGGCCCGGACACCTTGTAAAAATGCCATCGAGGATATCACCTCCATTGGGCCACATCTTTGGAAATTTAAGCCATCAGTGTCAGGACCACTCGGAAGCTTACTAGCTGGGGGCAGCTAACTGTGACATGACATTGGCACCTATAAAACATGGGCAGAACCATCACTATTCAGTTCTTTCTCCCCTCATGGACCCCTCGTCGGACCTGCAGAGAATCGGTGCTGTCAGTTCATCAACTTTTTTTTATTTACCAAGTTTAACTTGCGTCTCTTGTCATTTTATGTATCCATTGAAAGAGCCTTTATTTAGGTTTTGTACTTGCAGGCCAGAAGATTTACAAAGATAATGTTCACAACATTTGTTTGTTGTCTGGGTTTATCCCACAATATGACAGCTCACAACATCCACCAGGGATTCAACCAGGCCACGAGGAGACACTGCCAGAAGGCTCTAGAGACCTTCATTACTGAGAAGGCCATGGATGCTACTGACAAGGCCACAGGCTTGAAGCCAGCTTCTCATCCCATTAGTCAATCACTGCTGCTGGGAAGTCTCCCTGGTGTGTGTTTGCTGTTACTGATGCAGTCGTCAGAGCCCCCAAAAGAAGGACAAGTCCTCATTTTCCAGCTTTCACCACAAGCATAAGGATAAAGCTCCTACTTCTACTGTGAGTCCGAGGTCCCGACTCTGAATGGAGGTAAAGTCCTTGTCCGCTTCAGCAGTCACCACTCCTAAAACCCTGTCTCTCTCCCCCACCACTCCCCCAGACCATCCAAGAGACATCAAAGTCAGGGTCTGACTCTACCTACTGCTGGCAATTTGTAGCCTCTGACGGATACTGTCTTGTCAAACATTTGCTCAGACTCCCTTACAGGGCATTGTCGACCAGGTGCTGGCTGCAGTATCAGAGTTGTTTCAACGATTGTTGCCATCACGTCCGCCAGTGATTAGGGCTGTGCTGTTCAAAGCACGCTGGTGATTCCTCCATCGCAGCTGCTGCCGTCAATGCCAGCTGCTCTTGAATCCTTCATCATTGTGCCAGATGACTAGGTATATAATCCTGACCTTAATTTGGAGAAAGATTGAGGGGAGGTGGATCCCTTTGGTGGTGTGGGTTTCAACTCCACCTTATCGTCATGTAGTGAAGATGCTGTGGTTTATACACCCAGGTCCCCTCCTAAAGATGCTTCTTTTCATGTATTATTGAGACAAACGCAGATTGCTATGTGCATTGCTACTGAGGAGGAGGAGGACTCCAAGCATAATTTGTTGGAGGTTTTGGAAGTCCCTACTACTCTCTCAATTGATTTCCCTCCTTTGTATCCTGCATTGGAGGATTCTACTTTGGCTGCATAGCATAGGCCTAGCACTTTGCCTAAGTTCCTAAAAAAGCCAACTAGCAATATTCTGCTGCTTCTGCCAAGCCTTGCTGTGTCTCACAGCCTGAAACTGATGGTCATCATGACTGCTCTTGATAAGTCTAGAGCTCCAAGACATACGAGTTCCTTTCCTCCTGATAAGGAATCCTGGAGGCTGTATGTGAAGGCTAAAATATTATATGCTTCTTTAGGCCTCAGGATAACCTTTTATCAGGCATACATGATTAAATGCTGAATCAGAACAGCCTGCGGAAGTCTGCTGTGACTATATTAATTCCCTGCCTGATGGTCCTGCCAAGATTGATTTGCTAAAAGCTGCTACAGCGGGCTTTGACACTGGTAAGCATCTTGCGCGCTCTGCATATAATGACTCCAGTGCTTCAGCCAGGGCTGCTGTCTCTTGTTTGCCTTGAAGATATCCATGGCTGGTTTATCACTGATAGTCAGCAGCCTGTCCTCACTGCCCCTTTTAGAGATTCCAGACTGTTTGGAGGAGATCTTGAATCCACCTTGCGTGAGCTTCAATCCTCCAGAATGACTTTCTCAGGTCTGTTAAGTCCTTGACCCCTCAGCCCTCCCAGGAGACATGGTATGGGGTGCTTTACATAGGCCCTCTGCCTCTGGTGGCCATGCTGCCTGTCAACCCCATACTCAAGGTAGGAGTACCCACCTCCCAGATGCCCATGCTGAAGTGCCCAAAGATCAGTCCAGGCAGCCCTACCGCCCCCGGTATCTTCTGACTCTCCACCTCCATCACCTTGTTTCACTAGGGATTCACAATTATTCATGAGCATGAATTCATGAAGGGGCAGTCATGTCAGACAGATCTGATTGATTTATTTGACTGTATGATCAAGGAAATGGATCAGGGAATGGCAGTGGATGTGACCTTTTTTAATTTAAGCAAAGCCTTCAACACTGTAGCATGTAAAAGACTGATAAAGAAATTGGGTAGCTTAGGGGTGGGAGCCAGAATTGTAATCTGGATAAAAAACTGGTTTAAGGATAGGTGGCAGAGGGTGGTGATAAATGGCATTCACTCTTACTGAGGGGAGCGTGACCAGCGGGGTGCCACAGGGTTCAGTATTGGGATTGATCTTGTTCAACATTTTAAGTGACATTATAGCAATGTTTAAAGGGAAGGTTTGCCTTTTTTGCAGATGACACCAAGATCTGTAAAAGTATGGATATTCAGTGAGGGGGTAGAGAATGAGTAGGGATTTTAGAAGACCTGAGGAGTGGCCAAGTGTATGGGGTTCAGTGCCAAAAAGTGCAGAATCATGCACCTGGGGCATAGAAATACAGGAGTGGTGCATAACATTTGTGTGTGGGGAGGAGGATATTGTCCATCACTAAGAAGGAAAAGTACCTTGGGGTTATAATATTTGATGACCTCAGTCTCAGGGCAGGGTGACAGAGCATTGAATAGGGTCAATGGAATGCTGGAGTACATGAGGAAAGGTATCGCAAGCAGGAAGTAGGTTATATTACTGTTGTATAGTTCGTTGGTGAGCGTACACCTGGAATATCGTGCAGTTCTGGAGGCTGCATCTTAGAAAAGATATGGGCAGAGTAGAGGCAGTCCAGAGGAGGGCAACTAAAATGGTATGGGTTGCATAAGAAACTTATGGGGAGAGAATGAGGGATCTCAGTATTACACCCTGGAGGAAAGGAGGGAGTGAGGGGACTAGATAGGGACCTACAAGTACCTCACAGGAGTGAACAGGGTACTGGAGGGCAGCTTATTTCAAATGAAGAAGTGCAGCAGAACAAGAGAGTATGCAACAAAGCTAGAAGGGGAGAACGTAAGGGATGTGAGGAAATACTACTTCACTGAAGTGGTGGTGGAAGCCTCAAACAGCCTGCACCAGAGGTAGTAGGGGTAAAATGGGGGGGGATAAGGGGAATACTGATAAAAGGGGGGGAGTAGGGTATGCTGAGATAAGATGGGGAAGAACTGGTCAGACTGGGTGGGCCAAGCATCCCTTTTCTGCCAACAGATTTCCGTGTTTCTGTTTCCCAAAATGTAGGGAAATTCCCACAGAAGAGTGGGTATTGGAAAATAATAGAAAAAGAGCTCTGGAGTTGCTGTCTACCCCTCCAGTGCATCCACCGCTTCCTTGTCATTATCCTCGGGCCATTTGTCCCTTCTTCTGACACAGTTTCAAACACTGTTATAAGAATATAGTATTGAATCTGTCTCTTCCACCCCCCAAAAAAAAAAAAAAACAGATGGGTTCTATTCCTGCTATTTCATGGTCCCCAAGTGGACAGTAGAATATGTCCTGTATTGGACCTATGGAGTTTGACTGAGTACATCGAATACAAAAAGAGCAGGGCTCTGTGTCATCCATTATCTAGACAGTTGGCTCCTCTAGGCCCTGTTAGGGAAGTGATCCTGGACACACTGTCCAGAACTATTCAGTTGTTAGAGGAACTGGGTGTTATGGTGAACAAAAATGAAGTCCGTCCTTGTCCATGCCTCCAGTATATTGGGGCAGTACTCAACACGGCGGTGGTCAGTGCCTTCCTGCCCGCAGACCAGGCAGAAGCCCTAGTTGCTCAGGTTCGCTTGATATACAGAAGACATTATGTGTGAGACAGGACAGTGTTGTCTCTACTGGGTCTGACTGCAGCCATCGTAACAATCTGTTTTGCCTGCAGCCACATGCGCATTCCACATTGGACTCTTCAGATTTAGTGGGACCAGGAGATAGATGACATAGAACAAATGTTTCTTGTTACTTCCTCTCTCCACTGTTCTGTAGTATGGTGAATGGACCACCTGAACATGTGAAGGATATCCCATTCTTAAACCCAGCTCATTTCTAGATACTGGCAATGGATGCCATGGTGTCTGGTAGGGGTGCAAACGTAGGGTTGTTCCAGACTCTGGGCACATGGTCTATCCTGGAGTCGGATCTCCATGTAAATATTCCAGAGGAATGAGCTCTTCTGCTTGTCCTTCAGGCTGGAATGCCGAATTATTAAGGGGCTAGGGCCGAGATGGACTTGAAGTAGTCAGTCTCAGTCCTGGTTCCTTGCTGATTCAGGCAATGTCAGTGTCATGCACAAGATCAGCAAGGGGGCACACGCTCATCCACTATGCAGGAAATCTATGAGTGTGTGGTACTGGGGCATGTCTAATGAGC
Organism: Neoceratodus forsteri; assembly: GCA_016271365.2. Lineage (NCBI taxonomy): Eukaryota > Metazoa > Chordata > Ceratodontiformes > Ceratodontidae > Neoceratodus > Neoceratodus forsteri. Next base: position 754,930,336 of record CM057455.1, on the reverse strand, counting down.
TTTAGCAGCTCTGTTGTTCCCAGATGTTGAAAATGTCTTGGCAGACAGCCTAAGCAGGCCTGAATCCCTAACTCCCAAATGGGAACAGCTGACCTCCATGGCAAACTACATCTTTGCAAGATGTGGTCGTCTAGTGTTGTACCTTTTTGCATCCCCACACAGTGCAAAACTGCCACATTTCTGCTTGCTCATTCCAGAGCCTGGATTTTTTGAACACAACATATTGTTCCTGTTCTGGAAAGGGGAAGTTCCTTTATACCTTTTCTCTGATACCTCTCATGCAAATGGTACTGCTCAAGTTGTAGGTGTAGCATGCCACCTTAATAGTGGTGGCTCCCTTCTGTCTCTCCCCAGATTTGGTTTCCACTTCTGCTGCATTTGGCAGTGGAGCTTTCTGTTCAGCTACCTCTGTGTTTGGGTCTGCTGTCCCAGTATCGAGAGTCTGTAGTCCTTCCAGACCTGCATTCTCTGCATCCTCAGACGTGGCTCCTGAAAACATAGACATTGCTCATTTGGGGGTCTCACCCAAGATGGCTGATGTCTTGTTTGCGACTCAAAAGTCAAAGCTTTCAACCAGACAAACCTGTTCTTTGAAGTGAAAGGGTTTTTCAATATTGTGTGCTTCTGACTCCCAGAATCTCACTTAATGTTACACTTCATGCAGTCATCTTGGCCAAGAGTGGCACCCTGGAGATGGAACCTGTGCAAATTTTAGAACTTGGAATGTAGGTTCAAACTCTGCATCCACGCTCCACTCTGGCCATTGCACAGATCCGTTTCTCTTGAAGAGGGCAATCACCCCATAATGAACTCCGGTAACTGCTGGTACTCCAGGCAGCTTTGATATTTTGTGTCAAGTGTTTCAGTCAGTTTTCTTAATTACTTTGTGTTTGTTAGGGGTTTTTCTGTAAACCACAGTTCTAGAGACATGGATATGTTGTTCATCCACACTATCTGGCAGGTTCCTTGCCGCTTTAAATCTTGCCGGAAGGTCTTCAAGCTGGCTCCTCCCACCCACCTGGGTGGTAAAACTCTCGGCTCCACCCCATGATGCCAGATCTTCTTTACCGCTTGGAAGCTCAGGTTCCCTCCTTAGCGCTCTGCGTTTTTCGACTGGTTCCTGATTCTTCGGTTCGTCAGAATTTAGTTGTGAAGTTTTCCAAAACTCCGTTCTTCTTTCCCTCGTGGCTGCGATGGACAATTCGTTTCCCAGCTCTCGGAGGCGCCCTGGCAGGTGGAATATCTCCAGGACTGATCCACACTCCACATGCGTATACTACCTCGACTTGGACCATGACCCGCAAGTTTGCAAACTGTGCTGCGCCCTCTGGTCCAATGCCCTGGAGGATCGTGCGGCCCGATTTGGGCTTGGCGCGAGTTATTTTACCACCGAAAATCTACAGAGCTCGCCGGGCGTGCCCGCCTGCTGCCTCGGCTGAGCAGCTCAAACTTCCTACCTCCCTGGAGGAGGCGGCGCTGGCTGGCATCTTCCTCTCGGTCGCGCATTTATCCCGCTCTCTTTGAGTTCCTCTCATTTGGCTTCGTTCAGGGAGCTTCGCCAGTCCCTCTCCATGAAAGGGATGGGGCCATCGGGACCTGCCTCTCGGCCCAGGTCCAGGGAGTCACAGGGTAAGTCCCATCATCGGCGTTTGTGGGAGCAGGAGAGGTCCTCTTCCCCGGTCTGCCGACCTTCGACTTCAGTCGAGGTTGCGGCTCAGGCCATTGGCTTCACGGTGTCCCTGTCAGGCCAGCCGGCCAAGACTCCCTTTCGATGTTGTTGAGTGTTCTCTTGACCCGACATCCGGGCGGTGTACTGCCAGAGCCGTCAACCCTTCGCTGGTTTCCCCAGTGGAGGCCGAGGTTCTGCCTGCGCCTTCGCGGCGGCAGTCCTCTGTCAGTATGTCCGAGCCAAAGGAAGAGCGGGTGTCCCCCGCTCCTTCCCAGACCCACCCTCGGTTTCGCCGAGGATCTGGGTCTCGGTCTCGGTCCTCTTCTCGGTCAAGCCGCTCCCACAGTTTTCGGCGGTCTTGGTCAGGGCACCGAGTTAAGTGGCAACACCGTTCCTCCTCGGATGGCGTCGATGTTACGAGGAGTTTATGTGGCAGCAGTTGCTGTTGTCCGGGAATCAATCAACTCTGATTCATTCCCCGTCTATCAAGCTGGTGCTGCCTGAATGGCCGACGCAACCGCTCGCTGCAGTTGAGGTGCCCATTTCTGGGCCGGTTGTTCGACCAACTCTTGCTGCCCCACCGATTGTGGTGGAACCTCGTTCGGGTCACGGCCTGTCCTGCAGGTTGTGGGCCACCCTTACTCCCGCCCACCCTCGGCGGGTGAAGAGTGGCTCAGGCCTGAGGCAGCTCTTTGCAGACCCTTCGGAGTCCGACGATGACTCCTCCCTGTTCCCCAGGAGGGAGGGTCCGGAGTCCTCCCCGGGCCTGTCTTTGGACGACAGCCCATCATCCTTCCTGGGTCTGCTTAGGCTCACCTCGGAGTTCACCAGGATGCAGCTCGAACCGTGTCCAAGCAGGCCTATTATCCCCTGACGGAGATCCTAGACCGAGGGGGTTCACCCTGTGAGGCCTTCCCGGTGGCTGAGGCCCTTGGCCCAGCCTTGGAGCTTTGGCAGCGGCCTACTTCCTGTCCTGCGCCCTCGGCCAAGATGGCCAGGAAGTATGCAGTCCCTATCGGTTCTTTGCCCGGTTTTTTGGGGCACCCCTCCGCCGAGGGGTTAGTTACCGATAACGTCTCCCAGTGTTTGGTGAACGCTCAGGATGTGGATAGGCCCCCTGACAAAGAGTCCAAAAGGATGGACTATGTCGGGCTCAAGGTTTACGCCGCTTCCTCCCTAGGCCTCCGACAGGCCAGCTCGGCCGCACTGATGGCACATTTCGCCCACGCCCTCTTGGGCTCCCTGGATGAGGTGCTCCCTCATCTCCCGGCTGACCTGCGGACCACGGTCCAGCGGGTACGGGACCAGGGTAGGGCAGTGATGAAGCAGCAGCCTCAGACTGCTCTGGACATAGGTGATTCCTGTGCCAGGTCAGTAGCGGCCGCGGTGGCCATGCGCCACAGGGCATGGCTGAGGATATCCACCTTCTCGTCGGATACCCAGCACAAGTTGGCGGACATTCCCTTCTTGGGGACTGACCTCTTAGCCCTGGAGTGGAGGGACACCTCCAGGGGACCGAGAAGTCCAGTGCCACTCTGGACTCTGTCACCCCCGCCCAGAGGGACAAGGGCCGCTGGCAACCTTTGCGTAGGCCCCTTTGTTCCCTGCTGCACGACCGACCCATCAACACCAGCATGAGGGCCAGCAGGCTTGCGCTGGGCATCCTGACCCCAAGCCAGAGGCTTCCTCTAAAGGGAAGCAAGGAGGTAAAGGCTCAGGAGCTCCCTCGGCCAGTTCCTCCTCCAAGCCTGCTCAGTGACAGGCTGCAGGGCACCGCCCCCGGCCTCATCGCCCCTACCCAGGTCCCCTCGTGGGGGGATGGCTCCGCCACTTCCTCTGCCTGGTCTGTTATCACCACGGACCGCTGGGTGTTGGAGGTGCTAGGAAAGGTCCTGCCTCTGGAGTTCGAGCAGGCCCCACCCCTTTGAGCCGTCACCCCTCGGGGGGGGGGGCTACAGGGTCCGCAGCCTCACTGTCGGCCCACCGAGCCGACGTTACCTTGCTCCTCTAAATAGAGGTGATCAGGAAGGTGTGGATCCTTCTCCAGACCCGGGGTTTGCGTCCAGGTTTTTCCTGGTCCCCAAACGGATGGGGGGCTGGCGCCCCATTCTCGTCCTGCACGACCTGAACAACTTCTTAAGGTCTCGGTCCTTCTGGATGGTCACTCTGACTCAGATACCCCATCCTTGGAATGAGGCGGGTGGCTCTATTCCCTGGATCTCCAGGATGTATTATTCACATTTTGATCTGTCCGTTTCTTTGGAGACCCCTCTGCTTCAGAGCGGGGGGATCTTTTTACGAGTTCCAGACCATATCCTTCGGCCTCTCCCAGCAACATTCCTGTGGCGCCGAAGGGTCCGGGGGTACCCCTACCCGAATGGCGGGCTAACTGCAACCCCTCCAGAGCGGAGGTGGAGCGGTCCGGAGTTCTGGCCCTCTAGGTTGCTCTTAGACTGGTCTCCTTTCCAACGGAGCCAAGTCGGAACTCATGCCAAAGTGGGTGTTCCTTTCATGGGGACAGAGCTCGACTCTTCGAGCCAGAGTTCGGCTCCTGGCGGACAGGGCAGAGGTTCTCCCTCCTTTTTCCTTATCATGTCTGATTGGGCAATCGCGCCCTGCCCGGGACTTCCTGCGCCTCCTGGGCCTTGTGGCGGCCTGCACCAGCGTGGTCTGTTGGGCCTGTTGGTACATGCGTCCCCTTCAGTGGGGGCTGGCCAGCCAGCGGTCACAATGCTGCGATCCTTTGGACCAGCCCATGACAGTAACCCAGGGGATGTGGAACACTCTCCGATGGTGGACTGTTCCAGCACATCTGCAGGAGGGCATCCCGTTCGTCCGCCCCGAGTCGACGGTGGTCTTCGACCGATGCATCTCTGATGGATTGGGGTGCCCATCAAGGGGAGCGCAGAGTGCACTGACTCTGGTCCCCCGCCAGGGTCCTGATGCCATTTCAACCTGCTGGAGCTTCATGCGGTCCGCTTAGCTCACACCGCTTTCGCTCCGTTTGTATGGGGTCAAGTGGTTCAGGTCCAGGCGGACAATACCACAACCATGTGCTACCTAACCTGCCAGGGCCGGACGCGTCCCTTACCGTTACATAAGGAGGTTCTCCGCATATGGTCTTGTGCGCAGCCTGGAGGCGGTTTCCTAGCCTTTTCGATGGCAGGAGCCTCCAACGCCCTGGCCGATGCCCTAAGCCCAATAAGGGCTGCGCCTCACGAGTGGTCTCTCCTGCCGGAAGTAGCACAAGATCTTTCTCCCACTGGGTCACGCCTCGGGCGGCCCTTTTTCCCTCCAGGGAGAATGCGAAGCCGAGACTGTTTCATGCCCACCCCCTCAGCAGGGCTCGCTGTAGGGGATGCCTTTGAGGCCGCGGACCCCGGGCCTCTTGTACACCTTTCCCCCATTTCCCTTGACCCACAGGCAAGGCGAGGAGGGACTAGGCGCAGGTGATTCTGGTAGCCCCAGACTGGTTCCGCCAGCTCTGGTATCCAGCTCTCCTCAGTCTCAGCCCCAGGCTCCCGAGGCGGCTTCCAGCCCGCCTGGACCAGATCTCTGTTATCAGGGGAATGTATTCCATCCAGACCTTCAATCCCTGCACCTGGCGGCCTGGTTCCTGTGCAGCTAGTTGCCAGGCCTTGGGTCTTCTGGCGAGGTCCTCGATGTTGAGGCGTCCCGCCAGGAGTCGACCAAATAATGCTACGCCTTCAAATGGAAGAGTTCTCCATTTGGTGTCAGGATAGGGCCTGGTCCCTTCTCCTGTTCCTTGGCGAGCATTCCGGACTACCTGTGGTTCGTTCTTCTTTTTCAGTAAGGGCTTCGGTCGACGACCCTTAAGGTGCTCCTGGCAGCCACCTCTGTCCTCCGAGTGCGGGCTGGAAGGCAGTCGGTGGCGCAGGAAAGGTGGTCTGGCGCTTTCCAAGGCCTTGATCACGCTTTCTCTCTGGGGAGAGAATCTCCACCTACGTGGGATCTTCTGCTGGTATGGGCTTAGCTCTCGGGCAAGCCATTCCAACCAACGCACAGTTGCGATTCTCCCACCTGTTGTGGAAGAACACCTTCTCGGTGGCTGCCACGTCAACCAGGAGGACGTGAGAGCTCCAGGCGCTTCCTTAGTCTCCCTATCTGGTCTTCCACAGGGACAAGGTTGTCCTGCGCCTCACCCGAAGTTCCTTCCGAAGGTGGTGTCGGAGCGTCAACCTATCCAGGTGTTGACTCTGCCGGGACTGTATCCCATTCACACCTTGGAGGCTGCATACAGGCTCCTTTTGGACCCTAGTTGAGTGCTCCCCTTCTCAGGTAGCGTAGGGCTGAAGTTCGGGAGAGGTTCGCCAGCTGTTTGTCATCTACACTGAAGCCGCACCTGGCCCTGGCACCTGCAGCCAAGCGGACGATGAGTGGGTGGGTCACCTCCTGCATAGGTCTCCGCTATAGGTGGGCGGGCATGGAGCCTCCCAGAGGGATGTGCTCATTTTACCCACCCTTCCGCTGCATCGGTGGCTGCTTCTGGGGATGTCCCTATCCAAGATATCTGCAGGGCTCCCACCTGGAAGTCGATACATACCGTTTTACCCCCTACCACATCGACCTTGGGTCACGCCGGGATGCTGGTTTGGGGCCTCGGTTCTCCAGTCTTTATTCCCTAAGTAGGGGGTGTGCACCTTGCCTCCCTCCTCCCAGAGAGCTGCTAGGAGTTTGCCAGATAGTGTGGATGAACAACATATCCATGTCCCTAGAAATACAGGTTACTTACCTGTAACAGGAGTTCTGGAATGGTATATGTTGTTCATCTATGATCTCCACCTTACCTCCCGGCTGACGCATAAGCCTGGCTTCCAGCGGGCTAGATCTGGCGTCATGGGGCGGAGCTGAGAGTTTTACCACCTGGGTGGGTGGGAGGAGCAAGCTTGAAGACCTTCCAGCAAGATTTAAAGCGGCAAGGAACCTGCCAGATAGTGTGGATGAACAACATATACCATTCCTAGAACTCCTGTTACAGGTAAGTAACCTGTATTTTCTCTGGTTCCCCTGGCTACCATTGTTGTTTTCTTCACTTATTAGCTAATAAACAAGATTGTTTGCTAATTTTTGGTAGTTGACTATATTCAGCTATCCATTTTGCAGAAAACTACGCTTTCAGTTTCTGTATGTGCTCTTTCACCTTAATCAGTTCCTCTTTAAGTAGCCATGATCTGACCTTTGGCACAGTTTCTAGAGTACAAGAGATGTTTTTTACTGTTGAGCTCTTGTACTGCATCTTTTTTGGGAGATCTGTTTATGACAAGGTTCTCTAAATGGCATGTCAGCCAAACCTTGTGGACCATCAAAAATTTTTACTAATTGTTCTAGGGACTTGGATATGATCTATTCACAATTTCTGACAGTTGCCTTTTCCTTTAAGACTCCACCGGAACATCTTGAAGCTGGCTCCTCCCACTCACCCGGGTGGTAACTCCCTCAGCTCTGCCCCACGATGCCAGATTTTTCTTTCCGCTGGAAGACGCAGGTTCCCTCCTTATCGCTGTCACGCTGAGTAGGCCCTTTGCTGTAAATCTTCAGATTTTCTTCCAAATTCTAAACAAAAACTTTGTCTTCAGGCTCATTCTTCGATCGCAACCGTGATGGATAAGTCCGCTCCAGGGTTCCGGCAGTGCCTTTGCAGGCAGATGTCCCGAACTGATCTGCACACCGCGTGCATGTACTGCATGGGCCATAAACATGATCCCCTGGCCTGCAATATATGTCAGACTTTTCACCCCTCCATTCTCAAGGACTGTCACACCCGTTTAACTCTCGGCCATTCAAACAAACTGAACCCACTAGTCAAGTCAAAGGACTCCCGCGGGTGGTCTCCATGGCTGCAGGGTTTGCCAAACAGTGGCTTTCGAGGAGGCAGTGGCCCAGGCTGTGGCTCGGTCCTCCTCAGCTTTGGCCTATTTGCTGCTCTCTTTGGGGGCCTCCTTTTCGGAGGCATTTAAGGACTCATGCCAGGCGGTCCCCACTCACGGCCAGGGCCCCTCGGCACACACATCCAAACCTAAAAATAAAAGATCAAAAAGTCATGGGATTGGGAATACTCTTGCTCCTGGGCTTTAGATTCCTGTGCTTCACCAGATTCGACTTTGGTCGAATCTTCATCCCCATGGTAATGCCGTCAGGCCATCTTTCGGCTGAGATTTTTCTCGAGTCGGTTGGCCAGTTGTCGACCAAGGAGACCAACACTTCCTTGTCCAGGACTCCAGTCCTGACTCAGACCCAGGGAGGGATGGATCAGTCCATTGACCTACCTCCTCTCATCGACCAGGAACCGGAGGTGCACCAACTTTCACTGGCATCCGAGACCTGCTGCCGGTTCCCCCCCACAGCTGTCGAGGTCCCGGTCTTATTCTCGGGGGTCAAATGACTCTCAACGACTTCAGCATTCCCACTCCAGACACCCAGGAAAGCAGTGCCCTCGCTATTCTTCATCCTCATCCGCCTCTGATGAGGAGAGGCTTCGGCTCAAGTTACCTCAACGCTACAAGGATCTCATGTGGCAACAGCTGGTGTTTGGAGGTATGAAGCCTGTGCTGGCTCCCACCCCATCCATCACCTGGCTTTTGCTGCAAAGGTCGATGCCTTCTCCACCTCAGGAGCCGACCAAACCGGTCTTGGCTCGGCTTGCCCCAGTATCTCCGCTGAGTCCAGTGGAGCCGCCACATAAACAGCCAAATTCCGGTGCTGCGACCAAGGAATCTTGGCCGACTTCGGGTCTTCCCCATCGGCTGTCTGTCACAGTCACCACTGACCATCCGTGGAGGGTCATTGGGAATTCAGGTGGTCGACACCTCTTAGACGACTCCTCATAGTCTGAGACTTCCTCCTTACACTCCCGTCCAGTGGACCTGGAGTTGGCTGGGGGTCTCCATGGATGAAAGTCCTACCTCCTTCACAGGTCTTATTCGCTTGACCTCAGAATCCACGGGTCTTGGGATGGAGCCTGTTCAGAAAAGGTCTTTGTGCCCTCTTACCGAGATCTTGGACCGGGTGACTCCCCTGGGGAAGCCTTCCCAGTTGCAGAGGCCATTCTTGGCCCCTGCTTCCTGGATGCGTTCCCTACCAGCTCCCTTTCAGGATTCACAGAACATTCCTCAGCCAAGGCCGATTCTGTGTTCAGGTGCTCTGGCAACATGGGGGACACTGACAAACCACCTGATAAGGAGTCCAAGAAATTGGACTATTCAGCAAAAAAGGTCTGTTACCTCTTCGCTTGTCCTTCGCCAGGTGAGTTCGGCCCTCCTGATGGCCCACTTCTCCCATGCTTTGTTGGGCACTTTGGATGAGGTGCTCCCTCATCGCCTCCAGACCACGGTCAAACAGGGCAGGGTCAGGCTGTGGCTAAGCAACAGCTCCAGACAGCCATGGATATTGGGGACTCCCTATGCCCACTCTGTGGCCACCACAGTGGCCATGCACCACATGTCTTGGCTGCGGATCTCTACTTTTACGGTGGATACCCAGCTCAAGCTGGTAGATATCCCTTTCCTGGGTACTGACCTGTTCAGGCCTGGGGTCAGGGGCCACCTCACTCATATTGAGAAGTCCAGTGCCACCTTGGACTCTGTGACATACGCCCAGAGGTACCCCAAGGGCTCTAAACAGAAGAAGCCCTTTTCTGGCCCATCTCCTCTCCTGTGGCCAAACCAGCCAAGCCCTAAGCTGAGCAGCAGGCTCAGGCTTAGCAACCCTGGCCAGTTCTGTGGCCTCTGTCATCTACAAACCTGGAGGATGAGGCCCCAGTGTTTTCTCAGCTGGGCCCTCCTCTATCTCCAAGCCTGCACAATGATGGGATGACGGTGCCTTCCTCATGCCCGTCAAGCCACCCCTGGGTCCTCCCATGGAGGGCCGGCTCCACCACTTCCTTTCCACCTGGTCTGCTGTCGCCACAGACGGGTCCTCGAAGTGGTCAGTCAGGGTCTGCCTCTGGAATTTGAGCAGTACCCCCCCCCCTTGCTGAGCCCATGCCCCACAGGAGGATATAGTGTCTGCAGACATTCTGCCGGCCCTACGGGACAACACTGCCCAGCTCCTCCGAAAGGATGTTGTGGTTCCTGTTGCGGATCCTCCAGAATGCCCAGGGTTTGTCCCCAGGTTCTTCCTGGTGCCAAAACGGATGGGGGCTGGTGCCCCATTCTAGATCTGTACGAGCTGAACAAGTTCCTCAAGTCGTGCACCTTCAGGAAGGTCACTCTCCCATGTAATTCCATCACTGGAGCAAAATGTGGTTCTGTTCCCTGGATTTCCAGGATGCGTTCTTTCATGTCCCGATCTGACCGTCACACTTGCAGATCGTACTTCGAGATACAGCTCTTGCAGCAGGTTACACCATTAGGACTGAAGCCAGCAGGCGTCAGGACCCCACAGAAATCTTCTAGCTAGCAGTCTTCAGCGGGGACCACCTCCGACGTCGGTCCTGCCCCGACGGGCGTAGTACATAAGGAGGCGGTCCCGCCAGAATCCCCAGTTCTTTCTCGCCGTTGACTTGCATGTCTCGACCCTCCGGTCAGTACCTAGCGTGTGATGCCTGGAAAAGTTCTTTTCCCGTTTCTCGAACTGGAAACTCTATTTTCATCGAATCGTCTGCCATCTGATGTCCTCTCCAACATCCGCGGAGTGCCATCCATCAAAGTGCGCCTGTGGGAAACAAATTCCCTTTAAAGACCAGCATTCGGCCTGCGTGCGGTGCCTAGGCCCGGACCACGACACCTGGGCCTGCTCCCTCTGTCAAGGCTTTAACAGTCGGACCCGGATCCGTCATCAGACTGCCCTCCAAGCTTACCTTCTAGAAGAGAGATTGAAGGCCATGGATTCTGCCTCAAAGGGGGAATCATCCGAGAAAGCCATGACACCTCAAAAGCACAGGGAGAGGGTGAGGTCTAAATCCCCTTCTAGGGCTTCCGACTCTCGTAGCCTCGGCTCCCGGTCCGACCGCTCGCCTTCCCGGGCCCGCTCTCAGCCTCCCCCCGGTCGCGGTCAAGTCATCCTCCAGTTCCTCCACTCTGCAGCCTGTTTCGACCTCCAGGCCTTCTTCCTCTTCGTCTAAGGCCTTGCCGAGGTGAGGGGACTGCCATCACCACAAGTCCAGCTCCCGCCACTCTGCTTCCAATGTCCAGTCGGTCTCCTTGCCCCCTCCACCCTAGTGGAAAACCAAGGAGCTGACATCGCTCAAGAGGACGTCGGACCCGACGTCGGCCAAGTACCACCGGTCCCGGGACCCGACGACTGCCAAACGCCCGTCGCCGGTCAGGCCTTCTCCACCACGGATGCCGGCCGGTGGACCGGCGCCTGCCCTAGGAGAGAGAGGAACCCCTACGCCACCTACAGATGTCGGCCAGGAGGTGCTTACGGAGGAGGAGGAGTCTACTCAGCCCGAGGACAAGGCGAGGCGAACCCAGTCCTGTCGAACCCCTGAGGGATCCCTCTCCCGAACCAGAGACCCCTGGGGGCCAACGCCGGAACCCGACGACTGACCACCAGCGCCCGGCCCGTCGTCGGGTCTCAATATTTCTGAGGTCAAGGAGCTGTTTACCTTTTGGTGGGATACCGTAAAAAAGGATGTGGTTCCCACACCACCTCCTCCTCCATCTATGACTCCACTGGCCCCAGCGCCCCCCACCCCATCCGGGGCAGCAGGCCGAGTACCTTCCCCCCAAGAGCCTGCAGAATCTCCTAGGGGCAGACCAGAAAAGAGGAGGTCTCCGTCCAGATCTTCTTCAGGGTCACCCAGCCCCAAGAGACCCAGAAGACGCCGCCACTCGCCTTCGACGGAGGACTCGGGATTGGACTTCTCAGACAGATCCAGATCTCCTTCTCCCATCAGCGTCCCCTCTCCGGACCCACGTGAGCTCCGAAGATCTCCTCCGGATGACCCATCGTTCTCTGAGACTGAGGCATATCCAAGAGAATATGGGCTGGGACGCAGAGGAACTTGATCCCGAGAGGCTATGCCTCGCATGCCATCTTTGGCAAAAGGACCCAAAGCCTGTGGTGGTACCACCCTTGGTGGACACCTTCATGGATGTCACCAAGGCAGCGTGGAAACGTCCACATTCGCTCCCAGCGATGCCGAAGAAGGCTGACCGCCTGTACAAGGCCCCTAGGGAGGACCAGTACTTGGATCTCATTTTCTGGCCGATTCCCTGGTCATTACAGCCTCAAATGACCGATCCCACAGGCCTCAACATCTGAGCACCCTGCCACCGGACCCAGAGTCCAAGCAATTGGACGCAATGGGCAGGCGCATGTATGCAGCTGCTACCTGCGCCATTAGGTCCCTCAACTGTCTTACCCATATAGTCCAGTTTCAGAATGCCTTGTGGGAGCAGGGACTAGACCTGGCAGAGAAGATGCCAGAAGGTGAGCAGAAGGAAGAGTTGCTTCAGCTCCTCCGCACGGGTTCAGACGTGGGAACCCAGGTGCTTCGAGCCGCGTATGACTCCGCGGACCCCTCGGCCAGAGCGGCAGCCTCAGGCGTATGCCTCCGGAGACACTCATGGCTCGTGTCTCGATTCACCCGGACGTCCAGAAGAACATACTGGACACCCGTTCCGACGGTTCTCTTCGTGAGTCTTGGAGAAGGTTCTCACCAAGCTTCAGGAGGCCGGGAAGGCTGTGAGGTCTGTCCAAGCCATGTACAGACCCAGGCCCAGTTCCTTTCGTAGGAACCAGAGCCATTTTCGCGGCCGGACGCAGAGACAACAGTCTCGTTCTGGTCCGCAACAGAGGGGCTTCTTCTCCAGAAAAGCCCAGGGGAAGTCGTCCTCAGGCAGAGGCTAACGCTCCGCTAAGTCGGTCCAGCCTGCAGGACCCTCAGCTGCCACAGCATGACTCCTTCCCGGCCCTCAGGATCAACGGGACACCAAGGTCGGGGGTCATATTGCAGACCACCTGCCAGGGTGGCAGTCTGTTACCACTGACAGGTGGGTACTCCAATTGGTCAAAAAAGGCCACTTTATAGAATTCATGGACAAGCCACCCACAAGGCCTCCTCTGCTCTCCCGCTACTCGGGTCAGCACAGATCGCTTATCAGGCAAGAAGTACTCACGCTTCTGCAAAAAGGAGCGGTGGAGTACGTCCCGGAGAACCAGAGAGAAGCAGGCTACTATTCCCACTTCTTTCTGGTTCCAAAGAAAACGGGGGACCTCCATCCAATATTGGACCTCAGCGACCTCAATATGTCGGTCGCCTACAAGCGGTTTTGCATGGTGACCCTCCAAGGGCTTATTCCCATGTTGAAGAAGGATGCATTTTTAGCGTCACTGGACATGCAGGACGCCTACCTGCACATCCCCATTGCTCAAGCGCACAGGTTCCTGCGCTTCGAGTTTCAAACATGAAGTCTTGCTATATTCTGACATATGCAGCGAGTCCCAACCTTCGAACTGCCCCAGAAATGAAAGAGTTAACTTTCCATGCCAGGCATGGAACGCTGAGCTCGAGCTCAGTTGAGACTCTGTCTGTTGTTCTTCAAACTCAAACCGTCAGATTCTTTACTCCGCCTCACTGAACAGTCGCTCCGGAGATTTCTCCTTCTGATCGGTTCATTTTGTCGGTTAAAGTACCGTTTTTCTCGGTTTTCGACCGAATTTAAACCTCAACCTGTCAGTTCAGTTTCTGTCTGTGATATCTGTGAGTACTAGATAGGTTTTACATTAATTCTATTCTGTGTGGAACTTGTAAACGGTTTATCGGTTCGGTTTGAACCGATCAAGTGGTTTAAAAAATCTTAATCTGTGATTTAGAGTGTGGTTACCGGTTCTAAAAAAAACTGATTTTATTACAGTTTTTTCCACGACCCGTGACACGGTTGGGAACCGATAAGAGGGTCTTACCTGGCGGATTGCCATAAACAGGTAAGTTTGGATAGGACTGGCACTATGTCTCAGAAACCCAAAGGAAAAACCGGCCCACTGGGTTTCAACACTGTAGTGTGTGTGGGGAAGTCTTTGCCAGGCTGATCCCACACCACCTGTGTTACTGTCTGGGGTTTGACCACTTCAATGCAGACTGCCAGATTTGTAAAATTTTCCTGCAACTACCCTGGAGAAGAGAGTTGGTAGGCTCAGGGAAAGGCAGGCCAAAAAGTCCGCTGAACTGGATGGCCAGCCCGGTTCGGTTCAAACCGAACCAGGAGTGCCCTCTGACCAGGGCGAGACTTCTTCGGGCAAAAGGAGATCCGAGACTGAGGTGTCGGTTCCAGCAAAAAGGACTAGAAAATCAGCTGGTGTGGGCCAAAACTTTCCTCTCAACCGCTGAAGAAATAGCCAAAGCGATCAAAATTGTCCAGTTGCTTTCGTTCCGACCGAACCGCACCGTCGATAGGCGCTACGATTCGGCCGGTTCCTGAGTTCAAGAGTATGATTTAGAGGAATATTATGAACTGGAGGAGGGAAGAGGAGTATGAGGACAGTGAATGTGGTTTGAAAATCTGGATGTGCCCATTGACCCGGACATCTCCCAGACAGACCTTCAGGAGTGTCTCCTCCTAGGCTTTCTGAGTCTCCTTCTCATTTTATGTTTTATAAAAAAGTGGCTGAAACCCTCCAGCTCCCTATGGAGGAAGCTGTGGATGATCAAGAGGAGCCTGACTATGTGGAAATGATGGATATCCCAGAGTCTAGGAGACTGTCTATTCCCTTGCATAAATCTTTTGGGAAACAGACATTTAAAATTCTAAAAACTCCTCACGCTATACCTCCTGTGGATAAGAGAATGGACAAGAGGTACACATTGTCAGGCTCTGATACGGAGTTCCTTACACAACAATGCAGCCATGTTGGGGTAGTGCAGGCTGCAGCCTGTGACAAGGCAAATATTCAGTTGGCTTCACACCCCCCAGACAAGGACTCCAGGAGGATTGATGCCATGGCAAAGAAACAGTACATGATAGCATCCTTGGGACTCAGACAGGCAAATTATATGGCTTATGTTGCTAGATATCAGAAATCCAGATGGGACACTGTCATGGCTCTAGCAAAACAGGTCCCTGGCCAGCTTGCCAGGGAGCTGGAGCAGGTGGCTGCTGATGCTACATCTGTGGTACCTCGAAGAATGGCTTGGCTCAGATGTACTAGCCTGTCAGAGGATACCCAGACTAAGGCCATGGATTTTCCTGTTGTGGGTAATTCCCTGTTTGGGGAGCAGACAGAGAATTACATGAAGAAAATGGATGAGTATAGGACCACCTATAGGCGTGCACAGGCCAAGGAAAGGCAGGCCACTCCTCAAAGGCAGCTTCCCAGGGGCAGGCCTTTCCATGGGCCTTTTTACCAAGCCCAGGCCTCCTCTTCTGCTTATGCCCAGAGGGGGTTCTTTAGAGGGAGAGGCAGACGGGGTACAAGCAGGCCTGCTTCAACCCCTCAGCCTCTGCCAAGCAGGCACCCTGATGGGGTTGCCAGGGCCGATTCTCAGCTACCTGTAGGGGGCAGGCTGGCTTACTTTGTCCAGGACTGGGAGTCTCTGACATCAGACAAATGGGTCCTGGAAGTAGTAAGCCAGGGACTGGTTCTCGGCTTCAAAAAGTTTCCAAAGGTGAGAACCAGATCCTTTCCACCTGCAAATCCATCAGAGGCACTTGCCTTAGAGGCAGAGGTCTCTTCCTCCTAGCTCTCAGAGCTGTGGAAAGGTTCCACCCTACACCAGGGCAAAGGATTGTATTCCAGGTACTTCCTTACCCCAAAAAGACAGGAGAATGGCAGCCCATCCTGGATCTCAGATACCTAAACAAGCACCTTTAAAACCAAAATTCAAAATGGTGACTCGGGAATTATTCTACCCTCTCTAAGGCCAGGGGACTGGCTGAGTGTCCCTGAGACCTCAGGATGCCTAACTATATTCTCATCAGAAGCTCCCGTCGAGAAAGTACTTGGGTTTGAGCTGCCCTCAGGCCATTACCAGTTCAGAGCTATGCCCTTTGGCCTCACCTCTGCTCCAAGGGTATTCACAAAATGCCTGGCAGTAGTAGTTGCTTCTCTAAGAAGGCAGAAAATTGCCATTTTCCCTTACCTGGACGACTGGCTCATAGTAGGCCAGTCCCCAGACCAAGTCAGGTTACACTTACAGATAACTCAGCAACTGCTCACTTCTTTGGGTTTCCTCCTAAATCTTTCAAAGTCAGTTCTAGAGCCTGTCCAGCTCCTCACCTTCATAGGCGCAGAGCTAGACACAGAGAAGGCCAGAGCCTTCCTTCCCCTGGACAGGGCAAGGACCCTGGTCTCTCTGGCCTCCTCATTTACCCTGCAGGTGTCTCGTCCAGTAAGGCATTTTCTACAGCTCCTGGGACACATGGCTGCTTCTACAGCAGTTGTGCAGGGAGCAAGATTTCAGATGAGGGACATTCAGTTCCATTTGTGAGTCTTTTGGTCTCAAAGGAAGGACCCTCTGACCAAACTGATCCCAGTAACTCGAACCCTGATCCAGGCCCTACAGTGGTGGCAGGATCAGAACAATTTGAGACAAGGGGTTCCCTTTGTCACCCTGTCTCACTCAATCCTTACTACAGATGCCTCCTCTTGGGGTGGGGGGCTCACATGGGCGACCTCACCACCCAGGGGTTGTGGTCCCCTCAGGAATCTCTGCTCCATATCAATCTGTTGGAACTCAGAACAGTATTTCTAGCACTTCAAGCTTTTTCCAAATCTGTAAAGAACAAAGTTGTACAGGTCAGAACAGACAACACCACCACAATGTGGTACATCAACAAGCAAGGCGGCACTCAGTCTACGGCCTTGTGCACCGAAGCAATGAAGTTGTGGTCTCTGGCTTACTCCCTGAACACCTCCCTCACGGCAGTTCACGTACCAGGAAAGGACAATGTCCTGGCAGATGCTCTCAGCAGGATTTCCCAGGGCCATCACGAATGGTCACTGGATCCCCTGGTCTTGGAAATGATTTTTTCCAGATGGGGCACCCCACAGATAGATCTTTTTACAGCCCCAGGCAGTCACCAACTTCCCCTTTTTTGCTGCAGACCCCCAGTGTTGGGCTCAGTCCCCCTGGATGCCTTAGTTCTCAATTGGGAAGGGAAGTTTCTCTATGCTTTTGCCCCCTTCCCTCTCCTGTTCAAAGTGCTAGTCAAAATCAGATCTCAACCCTGCAAGATGATCCTTATTGCTCCAGACTGGGCCAGACAGCCCTGGTATCCACTCCTACTGTCCTTAGCAGTCCATCTTCCCTGTGTCTTCCAGAATTACAACCTGTTAACCTGTGCTCAGGGAGGGTTTGGTACCTGAACCTCAAATCTCTCAATCTCAAGGCCTGGTTCTTGAAGAGTTAGAGTTTGCTGACTCACACCTCTCCCAGGGTGTAATGGATATCCTGAAGGCTTCTGAAAAACCTTCCACCAAGGCTACTTATAATTCTAAATGGAAAGATTTTCCATATGGTGCTCTGGGAAGCACATTTCCCCAGAATCTGCTGATCTGCCCACAGTCCTTGATTATATGGTTCACTTAAATACCTTGGGCTGAGACCAGCTACACTGAAAGTGCATCTGGCAGCTGTGTCTCTTTTATTTCAGCAGGTAAGCCCTGTTCTCTCTCAGCTCACCCTGTTTTCTCCAAGTTTTTCAAGGGTTTGCTTCACCAACCCTCCATTCGGGACCCTGCCCTGCCTGGGACCCTCAATGTTTGCATTGCTCGACTTATGCAACCCCCTTTGAGCCTTTATCTTCAGCAGAGCTAAGTACTTGACTTGGAAGACTGTGTTTCTGGTAGCCATCACTTCGCCAGGCGCATAAGTGAATTACAAGCTTTGTCAGTGGAGCCTGATTTTATCTCCTTTCATTAGAGATAAGGTGGTCCTCAGGACTAACAGGAAGTTCTTGCCAAGGTGGTTTCAGATTTCCACCTTAATCAATCTATGTCTCTTCCTGTGTACTTCATCGACCATTCCTCCTCTGGCCAGAGGAGACTGCACAATTTAGGACAAGCCAAGAGCCCTTAGTTACTACATACAGAGCTGCACTAAGTGGTCACAGGTTTGACTCCTCCAACTGTTCCTCACTTATGGTGAGGTTGAAAGAAACCTGCACTAAAGATCCATTGCCAGGTGGATTGTCTCCTGTATCCAATTTTGCTATGAAAAACTGGGTAAGGTTCCTCCCTCAGGCCTGAGGGCTCACTCTACCAGAGGTACAGCTGCTTTCCTGGCTGCTGCCAGGGACATCCCTATTCTAGAGATATGTCCAGCAGCTACCTGGAAAACAGTTCACACTTTTACCAAGCATTACTCCCTGGACATCCAGGCTAGGAGTGATGCTCGGTTTGGCACAGCTGTGCTTCAGAACCTATTTCCTAAGTAGGTTCTGTCCCTCCTCCATGGAGGTACTGCTTTGTAGTCTGCATATGTCAGAATATAGCAAGACTTCATGTTGTTTGAAGGAAAAATTACTCACCTTAGTAATGTTGTTTCTTCTAATGGAGTCTTACTATATTCTGACCTCCCCGCCTGCCCCTCTCAGAACCTCTGTTTTGGGATGTGGGTGGGCAGTGCAATGTTCAGCACTTAGTAGGTGCCCACCCTTTTTGTTTCACCCCTTCTTTTTCGGGTGAGTGGGTGTTGTGGTTTCATTTTTGGGTTTCCTGACTTGAGTCTTTGTGTTGGGACCAAAAAATGTGTTTTTATGTTTAGTAGCCAGTTGGCTAGTGTAGGTTTACAGCTTCCACACAGGACCTTAGTGAGTTTAGCTTGTAAAGATCTGACGGTTTGAGTTTGAAGAACAACAGAGTCTCAACCGAGCTCAGCGTTCCATGCCTGGCATGGAAAATTAACTCTCATCTCCGGGGCAGTTCGAAGGTTGGGACTCACTGCACATGTCAGAATATAGCAAGACTCCATTAGAAGAAACAACATTACTAAGGTGAGTAATTCTTTCTTCTCGGCCACCACTTTCAGTTCCGGGCACTTCCTTTCGGACTGTCATCAGCCCCCAGGGTCTTTACCAAGTGCATGGCAGTCGTGGCAGCGTCTCTAAGGAGACAGGGCCACTATGTGTTCCCGTACCTGGACGACTGGCTTCTCATGGCCGCCTCCAGAGAAGCGCTGTTGTTGGCTATCCAGAACACCCAAGCTCTCTTTCAGTCGCTGGGCATTCTTATCAACTCCGAGAAGTCTCTCCTGGTACCGTCCCAGAAGCTGCAGTTCATAGGCGCAGTTCTGGACACCATCAAAGGGAAAGCTTTTCTTCCCGAGGACAGAGCGGAGCGCATCAGATCCCTCATCAGGGACCTTTCAGCAAAAAGACCGTCCCTGCCAGACTGGTCCTTCGCCTGCTCGGACATATGGCTCGGGCCATTCCAACTGTCCGATGGCAAAGGCTCCACTCACGGGTAACCCAGTGGATGCTGAAAGTGCAATGGGATCAAAGCAAGACCATATGCAGCAGCGGTCAGAATCACGAAGGCCGTGATTCGGGACTGGCAATGGTGGCTAGACCCAGGGACATTCTCCATGGGCGTCCCGTTTGTAGCGCCATCCCCGGAGGTAATCCTCTCCACAGATGCCTCAGGGCTGTGGTGGGGGGCACACCTGAACGGGGTGAGGTCCCAGGGAACGTGGACCCCTCAGGAAGCTCACCTCCATATCAACATTCTGGAGATGAGGGTGGTCCTATATGCCCTGCAGGCCTTCCAGTCAGAAATTCCACCAAGTACTCTTCTGCTTCAAACAGACAGTACGGCGGTGATGTATTACCTCAACAAACAAGGAGGCACACACTCTTACCCCCTTTGCAGGGAAGCTATGAGAGTGTGGGAATGGGTAATTCGACACGGCGCGAGCCTGATTACAAGTTCATGTTCCCCGGGCGGACAACACATCGCGAGATGGCCTGAGTTCCATCCCAGGCCAGAGTCCACGAGTGGGAACTTCTTCAGGAGTAGCAGAGGATCTGTTTCTTCGATGGGGCACTCAGGAATGGACTTGTTAACTTCCCCATCCAATGCAAAACTGCCCAATTTTTGCTTGCTAGATCCAGGGCCTGGTGTTTTTTGGCGAGACGCGTTGTCCCTCTCCTGGGCGGACAGATTCCTCTACGCTTTCCCTCCCTTCCCGTTGATCCAGAGAGTCGTCCTCAAACTTCGCAGGGAGCATGCAACAATGATCCTCGTAGTGCCTTTCTGGCCCAGACAGATCTGGTTCCCCATGCTGATGTAATTGTCCCGGGAACCTCCACTCCCGTTGCCCATCAGCTCCCATCTGTTGTCTCAAGAGAAGGGTTCGCTAGTCCATCTGGACTTAGCTCTATGAACCTGCATGCCTGGCTCTCGAAGTTACTATGCCATTATCACGTTTCAGCGGTCTCGCAAGAGTGTAGGCGGAAGTCCTTTCTGCTGCCAGAAAGCCCGGCTTGCTGTTGCGACGCACGCCATGAATGGCACCGGGTTTTGCCTGGGTGGTCTCAGGCACGCGGTCTCTCCCCTTTAGAATGCCCAGAGAAATCAGTCCTAGAATACCTGCTTTCACTCAGGCCTTGCCTAATCCTCTATTAAGGTTCACCTTTGTGCGATTTCGGCCTACCACTACCCGATAGGTCAACGCACAGTGGCACAACTCGATGCCTCTCGTGACTTTCTGAGGGATGTTACACCTTAGACCACCCATCAAGGATCCTGTTCCTCCTTGGGACCTACTCTTTGTCCTGGAGCAGCTTACGCTGCCCCCTTTTGAGCCTGCCGCAAATTGCGAGCTGCGTTTTCTGTCGTGGAAAACATTATTTTTGGTTGCTGTTACGTCAGCAAGGAGAATCTCTGAGCTACATGCCCTCATGTGTAAGGAACCTTATTTAATTTTCCACCAGGACAGTGTCCCTGAGGACGAATCCTAAATTCCTGCCTGAGGTGGTCTCAGCCCTTACCCTTAATCAGGACATCGATCTGCCGGTGTACTTTCCCAGGTACCCCAACAGAGGAGAGGCACTGCTTCACACCCTAGATGTTCACCGCTCCTTAAGATACTACTTGACCAGGACCAAGCAGCATAGCAAATCCGAGCAGCTGTTTATTTCCTTTGCTGAGAGGATGTTGGGCCAACCTGTCTCAAAACAGACCCTTTCTCGCTGGCTTGTCCAATGCATTTCTTTTTGCTACAACAACAAACAGAAGCTCCTTCCGGGCACAGTCCGGGGCCACTCGACTAGGGGGGTGGCTACTTCCTTCACAGCGCTGTGGAATGTCTCCACCTCGGCCATTTGTGCTGCAGCTACATGGAGCTCAGTGCACACCTTAATTAGGCATTACAGCCTGGACATCGCCTCACTGCGGACAGCAGGTTTCGGCCTCTCAGTTCTGCAGGGTCTCCTGTCCTAGAGTCAGGATTTTCCAAGATCTCCCTGTTACACCTCCTCCCAGAGTGTCTATAGGGCGCTATTGGCAGAATCAGTCCTAATGGTGCAACCTGCTGCAGAGGCTGTATCTCGAGTAAGATAGTACAGTTACGTAAGAACTTACCGTGAACAGTAGATCTTCGAGAACAGCCTTGCAGCAGGTACCTCCCCACCATTCCCCTGGAGGAGGTTAGCCTAACCAGGCTTTGGCAGAGCTTTCTTTCCTTTGTCCTTCTGAGGCGGATCCTCGGTCTCCACTTCTGATGTCATCCAGCGGCCGGAAGTCTCCGGGGGGAGAACTGGGGATTCTGGCGGGACCGCCTCCTTATGTACTACGCCTGACGTCAGGGGTGGGACCGAGGTCGGAGGCGGTCCCCGCTGAGGACTGCTTGCTAGAAGATTTCCGTGAGGTCCTGACGCCTGCCGGCTTCAGTCCTAATGGTGTAACCAGCTGCAAGAGCTGTTCTCGAAGATCTGCTGTTACGGTAAGTTCTTACGCAACTGTACTTTCCTCCACTTCCAAGCGGAGGGAGCCCTCTACGAGTTCCAGGCCATGACATTCGTCCCGTCCTCTGCCCCCAGGGTCTTCACCAAGTGCATCACATTGATGGCAGCTTACCTGAGGCACCAAAGAGTCCCAAGTTCATCCCTACCTGGACAACTGGCTGCAGGTCCCTCCAGGCAGGAGGTGGAGAGGTCCAGGGACCTGGCCCTCCAGGCCTGTGTTTCTCCTGACCTCCTTGTCAGCAAGGCCAAGTTGGAACTCATGCCCTTGCAGGTGATCAGCTTCATCTGGGCAGAGCTTGTCTCTTGCAGAGCAAGGGCTCGGCTCCCGGCGGACAGGGCAAAGTCTCTCTCCTCCTTTGCCTGATAATTTTTGGTTGGACGATTGCACCGTGCCTGGGTCTTACTGCACCCACTGGGTTACATGGTGGCCTGCAGCAACGTGGTCTGATGGGCCCACTGGAAAATGCACTCTCTGTAGTGGGAGCTGGCCTGCCAGTGGTCTCAGCGCAGGGGTCACTTCGACCAACTGGTCACTGTGACCCAGCAGATGTGGGATGCTCTCCAGTGGTGGTTAGTCCCAGAACATCTGCAGGAAGGGATACCGTTTGTCTACCCCAAGCTGATAGTCATCCTGATGACTGACACCTCTCTCATGGGCTGAGGTGCCCACCTGGGGGAACACTGGGTCCATGGGCTCTGGACCCCTGCGGAGTCCTGATGCCACATCAGCCTGCTAGTGCTGACTGCCTTTGCTCCTCACATATGGGGTCAGGTGGTCCAAGTCCAGACGGACAACACCACGACCATGTACCACTTCAAAAAGCTGAGCGGGATGCACTCCCTGCCTCTGTGCAAGGAAGCTGTCCACATGTGGACCCTCGTACACAGCCTGGAGGCCAGTCTATTGGCCATTCATGTGGCCGGTGTCTCCAGCCAGCTGGCAGACACTCTCAGCCATGTGGTCGAGGCATCTCATGAGTGGTCTCTCCACCCAGAGGTAGCACACAGTCTGTTCTCTCAGTGGGGCACCCCTCAGGTGGACCTGTTTGCCTCCCGGGAGAACGCAAAACTGAGGATGTATTGTGCCCACCTCCCTCAGCAGGGCTCGCTGCAGGGGGATGCCTTCTCAAGGCTCTGGACCCCAGGCCTCTTATGTGCCTTCCCTCCACTTCCCTTGGTCCACAGGGTGTTACTCAAGGCCAGGAGGGACAAAGCATGGGTGATCTTGGTGGCCCCTGACTGGCCATACCAGTTTTGGTACCCTGATCTCCTCAGCAGCATGCTCCTGAGGTGTCCTCCTCCACGCCCAGACCTGCTCTCCATCGTGCAGGGGAAGGTACTCCATCTGGATCTTCAATCCCTGTATGTGACAGCCTGGTTTCTGAGCGGCTAGAGTTCCAGGCTTTGGGTCTCTCCGAAGATGTTCTCGCTGTTGTTGAGGCATCTCTGTAGGACTCGTCCAGGAAATGCTGTACATTCATATGGAAGAAGTTCTCCATTTGGCTTCGGGGCAAAGGGCTGGACCCTCTGTTCTGTCCAGTGGCTAGCATCCTTGACCATCTGTGGTCCCTCTCTGTCGGGCCTTCGGTCGATGACTCTCAGGGTGCACCTGGCAGCCATCTCTGCTTACTGGACACGGGCTGGTCAGTAGTCGGTGGTGCAAGGCGGTCTGGTGTTTCTTTAAAGGCCTCGACTACATTTCCCCTCTGGTGCGTGAACCACCACCTTGAGACTTGTTGATGGTGTTGGCAAAGCTTCATCAGCAAGCCATTTGAACCACTGCACAGGTGTGAGATGTCTCACCTGTCGTGGAAGACTGCCTTCCTGGTGGCTATCGTGTCAGCCAGAAGGATAAGTGTACTCCAGGTGCTTTTAGTGGAGTCTTCTTACCTGGTCTTCCACAGAGACAAGGTTGTCCTTCACCCCAACCCGAAGTTCCTCCCAAAGGTTGCATCAGATTTTCACCTTAAGCAGGTGGTTAATCTCCTGGTGTACTTCACCAACCACACCTCGGAGGTCGAGCACAGGCTCCATACATTAGACCTGCGGTGAGCACTCGCCTATTACAAGGAGTGCACGGCTGGAGTTCGGGGAGGGGTTTGTCACCTGTGCTGAAGCTGCACCTGGCAGACCAGCAACTAAGCGGATGATTGGCAGATGGATCATTTCCTGCATTGACCATTGCT
Source organism: Neoceratodus forsteri (assembly GCA_016271365.2). Lineage (NCBI taxonomy): Eukaryota > Metazoa > Chordata > Ceratodontiformes > Ceratodontidae > Neoceratodus > Neoceratodus forsteri. The sequence continues at coordinate 754,906,613 of CM057455.1, read as the reverse complement.
ATAGGTTGGTGAGTAGGGAGCCTTCCGCTGGGCTAAGTAAGGGCTCATTGCACCCATCATACCGCTGCCTCGGTGGCTTCTTTCATGGACGTCCCGATCCAGGAAATCTGCAGGGCAGCTACCTGGATTTCAGCACACCTTCATTTCCCACTACCACATTGACCTTGAGTCACACAGGGATGCTGGTTTAGGGGCCTCAGTTCTCCAATCTGTTTCTCAAGTATGGGGTGTGTGCCTTGCCTCCCTCCATTCAGACAACTGCTAGGAGTCTGCCAATAAGTGTGGATAGAACATCATATCCACGTCCCTAGGAAAACAGGTTATTCACCTGTAACAGTAGTTCTAGGATATATGATGTTCACACGGACCTACCCAACCTCCCTGGCTGTGGCGCACACTGCTGATTCCAGTGGGCAAGATCTGGTGTCACGGGGTGAAGCAGAGGGAGTTACCACCCGGGTGGGTGGGAGGAGCCAGCTTGATGTTCCGGTGGAGTCTTAAAGGGAAAGGCAACTGCCAGAAAGTGTGGATGATCATCATATACCACTCCTAGAACTATTGTTACAGGTGAGTAACCTGTTTTTCTAGGGACACGGATATGTTGTTCAATCCACACTTACTGGCAGGTTCCTTGCCGCTTTAAATCTTGCCGAAGGTCTTCAGGCTGGCTCCTCCCACCCACCCGGGTGATAAAACTCTGGGCTCCGCCCCATGATGCTAGATCTTCCTTACCGCTTGGAAGCTCAGGTTCCCTCCTTAGCATTCTGCGTTTTAGGCCTGGATCCAAACTCATTGGTTAAACAGATACTTATTCTTAAATTTTCTAGACTTCGGTCTGTTTCTTCCTTGGCAGCTGCGATGGATGAAGTGAGACTCGGTTCGGTGGTGCCCATCGGGGCGGAAAATGTCTGACCAGTCCGTACTCCACGTGCGTTTATTGACTTGGACTCGATCACGATCCACAGGCCTGCGAATTGTGCAAGTCCTTCTCGGTCAGTGTCCTTGAAGACCGTGCTGCCAGACTCCAACTTGAACGCCCCGAGAGACGTGTTCCTCCGGTGAAGTCAGAGGAGGCCCATTGGGCGGTGTCCATGGCGGCGGGCTCGGCTAAGCAACTTGAGCAAATGATCACCTTCGAGGAGGAGGCGACCCAGGCCGCATCTTTCATCTTCCTCGGTCGCGGCATTTATCCCACTCTTCTTGGGCTCCTCCTACATGGCTTCTTTTAAGGTGCTTTGTCAGTCCCTCTCTACAAAAGGTGAGGGTCCCTCAGGACATTCCTCCCAGTCCAAGAAGAAGGACTCTAAGGGTAAGTCCCACCGTCGGCGTTCATGGGAGCGGGAGAGGTCCCCTTCCACAGACAGTCGACACTCGACTTCGGTCGAGGTCGCGGTCAAGGCCACTGGCTTCACGGTGTCCCCGTCAGGTCAGCCAGCTGAGAAACCTGTCGACACGGTCAAGATTTTTCTCGACCCGTTGGACAGGCTGTTGACTGGAGAAGCAGACAACCCTTCTTCACCGGTTCCCCCGGTGGAAACAGAGGACTTGCGTGTACTTCCTGTGCTGGAGTCCCCTGTTAAGGTTCCCGAGCCGAGGGAGGAATGGGTTCCTCCCGCTCCTTCCCAGACCCACCACTGGAAATGCTGACTGTCTCCGTCTCGGACCTCTGCTCGGTCCAGCCGATCCTGCCATCGGCGGCCTCGGCACCGAGGAAAGCGGCAGCGCCACTAGTCCTCATCATCTTCCTCCTCGGAGTAAACACTTCGGCGCAAATTGCGTCAGCGCTGTGAGGACTTGATGTGACAGCAGCTCCTTCCTGACAGAACAGAGTAAACCCGTTGCCTTCCCGGCCATTAGTAGCTGTCACCGAACGGCAGAAACAACCCCTCATGGTTATTAAGGAACCCAAGCGGCGCTGGTTGTTCAGCCAAAACCAGCTGTGCCACCACTGTGGTGGGATCCCGCCTCTCGACCTAAATCTGGGGCTCCGACCAAGGATTCTTGGTCGGGTCAGGGGTTGCCCCATCGGTTGTCTGTCACCCTCACTCCCGATCGGCCTTGGCAAGTGGAGGGTGGCTCAGGCCCTAGGCAGCTGTTCGCAGACTCCTCAGAGTCTGATGACTCTTCCCTGTTCTCCAGGCCCCTTGATCTGGAGTCCACTGGGGGACAGTCAGTGGATGAGAGCCTATCCTCGTTCCTGGGCATGCTTCGGCTCATCTTGGAATCTACTGGGATGAAGCTCGAACCCATGTCAAAGCGGGTCAAGTATCCCCTCACGGAGATACTGGACCGAGGGGATTCTCCCACGGAGGCATTTCCGGTGACTGACGCCATTGTTGGCCCAGCTTTGGAGTTATGTTAGTAGCTGGCTTCTTGTCCTGCTCCTTCAGCCAGGATGGCCAGGAAGTACGCGGTCCCCACCGGCTAACTCTCCGGTTTTTCGGAGCACCCCTCTGCGGAGGGGCTTGTGACTGACAGCGTTTTCCAGCGTTCCGGAAACACTAGGGACGTGGACAAGCTTCCCGACAGAGTCCAAGAAGCTGGACTACACCGGGCGTAACGTGTAGGCTGCATCCTCCCTAGGCCTTCGTCAGGCCAGTTCCACCATACTGATGGCACACTTTTCCCACGTCCTTAGGCTCCCTGGATGAGGTGATTCCTCATCTCCCGGCTGACCTCCAGACTACAGTCAAGCAAGTGTGGGATCAGGGAAGGGCAGTGGCGAAGCAGCAGCTCCAAACTGCTCTTGACATTAGAGACTCTTGTGCCCGGTCAGTAGAGGCTGCAGTGGCCATGCGCCACAGAGCTTGACTGCAGATCTCCACCGTCAGAGCGGATACCCAGCACAAGCTGGCAGATGTCCCCTTCCTGGGTACCGACTTGTTCGGTCCTGGGGTGGAGGGCCATTTGCAGAGGATCGAGAAGTCCAATGCCACCTTGGACTTGGTCACGTCTCCCCAGAAGGACAAAGGCCACCAGCAGCAGCGTAAGCCCTTTTGCCCCTGCGGCATGTCCAGCCCAGTAACACCAGCATCAGGGCCAGCAGGCTTGCAGTTGGCACCCCAAAGCCAAGCCTGTAGCTTCCTCCAGCAGGAAGCCGGGAGGGAAAGGCTCAGGAGGTCCCTCGGCCGGTCCCTACTCCAGGCCTGCCCAGTGATGGGTTGAGGGGTGTCACCCCCAGCCTCGTCACTTCCTCTTGGGTTCCCCCGTCGGGGGGACGGCTCCGCCACTTTCTGCCTGGTCCTGTATCACCACGGACCGCTGGGTGTTGGAAGTGGTAGGAAAGGGTCTGCCTCTGGAATTCAAGCAGGCCCTGCCCTTCCGAGCCATCGCCTCACGGGCGGCTACGGGGTCCGTGGCCTTTCTGTCTGCCCATTGAGCCGTCATTACCCTGCTCCTCCAGAAGGAGGTGATCAGGGAGGTGGCGGATCCTCCACCAGACCCAGGGTTTGTGTCCAGGTATTTCCTGGTCCCAAAACGGACGGGGGGCTGGATCCCCATTCTAGACCTACACGACCTGAACAGGTTCCTAAGGTCTCGAACCTTCAGGATGTTCACTGTGACTCAGATCATTCCATCCTTGGAACGAGGCATATGGTTCTGTTCTCTGGACCTCCAGGACACGTTCTTTCACATCCTAATCCGTCCGTCCCACCAGTGATTCCTCCGCTTCAGAGTGGAGGGGTGCCTTTATGAGTTCCGAGGCATGCCCTTCGGCGCCTCTCCTGCTCCCAGGGTCTTCACCAAATGCATGGCAGTGGTGACAGCATTCCTGCGGCGCCTAAGGGTCCGGGTGTACCCTTACCTGGACGACTGGCTGATTGCGGCCCCCTCCAGCCCGGAGGTGGAGCGGTCCAGGGATCTGGCCCTCCAGGTTTGCTCTCAGGTTGGCCGCCTCATCAATGAGGCCAAATCAGAACTCATGCCACCGCAGGTGATTCAGTTCATCAGGGCAGAGCTCGACTCTCTTCGAGCCAGAGCACAGCTCCCGGTGGACAGGGCTGAGGTTCTTTCCTCCTTTGCCCAGTCATTTCAGGTTGGGCAATTGCGCCCTGCCCAGGACTTCCTGGGCCTCATGGCGGCCTGCACCAGCGTGGTCCATTGGGCCCATTGGCACATGCGTTCCCTACAATGGGGACTGGCCGGCCAGTGGTCACAGCGCTCCGTTTCTTTGGACCAGCCAGTGGCAGTGACCTTGGAGATGTGGAACGCTCTCCAGTGGTGGATCGTTCCAGCTCATCTGCAGGAGGATGTCCTGAGCCTACGGTCACTCTATCAACCGACGCCTCTCTGATGGGTTGGGGTGCCCATCTGGGGGAGCACAGAGCACATGGCCTCTGGTCCCCTCGGGAGTCCCGATGCCACATCAACCTGCTGGAGCTTTGAGCGGTCCGACTAGCCCTCACCGCCTTCGCTTCATTTGTACGGGGTCAAGTGCTCCAGGTCCAGAAGAACAATACCATGACCATGTACTACCTAAACTGCCAGGGCGGGACACGCTCCTTGCCCCTGTGCAAGGAAGCTCTCCACACTTGGTCCCTCGTGCACAGCCTGGAGGCGGATCTCCTAGCCATCCATGTTGCAGGAGCCTCCAACTCTCTGGCTGATGCCCTAAGCTAGATAGGGGCTGCGTCTCATGAGTGGTCTCTCCTGCCGGAGGTGGTACACGATCTGTTCTCCCACTGGGGCACACCTCAAGAGGACCTGTTTGCCTCCAGGGAGAATGCGAAGCTAAGGCTGTTTCATGCCCACCCCCCTCAGCAGGGCTCGCTGCAGGGGGATGCCTTCTCGAGGCCGTGGACCCCAGGCCTCTTCTACGCCTTTCCCTTGATCCACAAGGTGCTTCTCAAGGTGAGGAGGGACAAGGCGCAGGTGATTCTGCTAGCCCCAGATTGGCCCCGTCAGTTCTGGTATCCAGATCTCCTCAGCCTCAGCTCCAGGTTCCCGAGGCGGCTCCCAGCCTGCCTGGACCTGATCTCTGTCAACCAGGGGAAGGTTCTCCACCCAGACCTTCAGTCCCTGCACCTGACGGCCTGATTCCTGAGCGGATAGAGTTCCAGGCCTTGGGTCTTTCCGACGAGGTCTTCAACGTTGTTGAGGCATCCCGTAAGGAGTCGACCAGGAAATGCTACGCCTTTAAATGGAAGAGATTCTCCATTTGGTGTCAGGGTAAGGGGTTGGACCCTTCCTCCCGCTCCTTGGCCAGCATTGTGGACTACCTGTGGTCCCTTTCTCAGCTAGGGCTTCGGTCGATGGCCCTTAGGGTGCACCTGGCAGTCATCTCTGCTTACCAGGCGGGGGCCGGGAAGCAGTCGGTGGCTCAGGAGAAGGTAGTCGGGCCCTTTTTCAAAGGCCTTGATCACATATCCCCTCCGGTGCGAGAACCTTCACCTCCATGGGATCTACTGCTGGTATTGGCTAAGCTCATTGGCAAGCCATTCGCACCGATGCACAGGTGTGAAATCTCTCGCCTGTCATGGAAGACTGCCTTCTTGGTGGCTATCACATCAGCCAGAAGGATGGGAGAGCTCCAGGTGCTTTCCATCAAGTCTCCCTATCTGGTCTTCCACAGGGACAAGGTTGTCCTGTGCCCTCACCCGAAATTCCTTCCGAAGGTTGTGTCGGAGTTTCACCTTAACCAGGTGTTGACTCTGCTGGTGTTCTACCCCAGTCACACCTTGGAGGCCGAATATAGGCTCCATACTTTGGACCCTAGAAGAGCGCTCTCTTACTATAAGGAACGGACGGCTGAAGTTCGGGGAGAGGTTCGCCAGCTGTCTGTCACCTACGCTGAAGCTGCACCTGGCAGACCTGCAGCCAAGTGGACGATGGGCAGGTAGGTCACCTCCTGCATAGATCTCTGCTATAGGTTGGCGGGCATGGAGTCTCCCAAAGGGATAAGAGATCATTCTACCTGCCATACCGCTGCATCGGTGGCCGCTTCCAGGGACGTCCCTATCCAGGAAATATGCAGGGCTGCTACGTGGAAGTCGGCACACACCTTCATTACCCACTACCACATCAACCTTGAGTCAGGCCGGGATGCTGGTTTTGGGACCTCTATTCTCCAGTCCTTATTTCCCAAGTAAGTAGAGGGGGTGTGCTCCTTGCCTTCCTCATCCCGGAGAACTGCTAGGAGTCTGCCAGGAAGTGTGGATTGAACAACATATCCATGTCCCTAGAGATACAGGTTACTCACCTGTAACGGGAGTTCTAGGAATGGTTTATGTTGTTCATCCACACAATCCACCCGACCTCCCCGGCTTCGACGCACAACCTGGCTTCCAGCGAGCTAGATCTGGCGTCATGGGGCGGAGCCGAGAGTTTTATCACCTGGGTGGGTGGAAGGAACCAGCTTGAAGACCTCCCGGCAAGATTTAAAGCGGCAAGGAACCTGTCAGTAAGTGTAGATGAACAACATCTACCATTCCTAGAACTCCTGTTACAGGTGAGTAACCTGTATTTCTTTTCAGCTCCTGGCAAGGACTGACTGTCCCAAGCTCTGTCTAAAGTGTTTAGGTCATTACATAACTTTATATATTGTAAGTCCTGTCAAATGTTTTGCCCAAAAACCTCATTTAAAAGGGTAAACAGTTAGAGCCATGCTTTCTCAGTCTGCCTCTGTCACCTAAAAAAATCATCAAAAAAAGGTTCTGCGGGTGGTCCCAATGATGGTGGAAAGCACTCATCTGAAGGGGCCATCTCCTCATCTACAGCAGCAAATGTAAAAAGTGATCAGAAAAAAAGAAAAAGCTGCACAGTCATCAGAAAGGCTTGGCAAAGATGGTTCAGATATCAGGGTGTCTGAAAGGGGCAAACCTAAATCCAGTTATGGCAAAAAATAAGAGCAGGCACTGGAAACTGTGTCTGCCAGAAAGCAAAGAAAAATGTCACTGCCACTCCTCGGACATGGAGAAAGAAAAGGGCAAATGGCACAGAAGAAAATGCCCTCATCAGAGCACATATCAGAAATGTGGCAATTTTTCCAGTCCATCTAGGCCATGGAAAATTTAAATAAATACCTGCCACCGCCAACCCCCCCCCCCCCAAAGGCTCAGGTTGCAACCTACCTGCTTGCAGAGGAGGAATAAGCATGTGCATATGGAAGAAGTTGACCCCATGGAGTTGGAGGGCACATCTGAACAAGATTTTGAACCCCCTCCCCCGTGACAGTTTGAATAGGACCCTGTCCCAGTTGTTATGGAGAGTTTGAATGCAGGGATCTGTTCTTTCCTTTCCTGTCTCTTGTCTGTCTGGTTCCGCAACCAGATTTTCCTGTGAGACCTACAGTAGGATTTGATCACCCTGACAGTCTCGCAATTCTTTGCCTCTCAGTCTTCACTTTCTTTTTTCCCCTTGCATACCTGTCTGTATAAAAATATATGCAAATCCTTACGTGGAAATGTAACTGATATTGGGATCCCTTTGTTTAGGAATTATATAGTCTTACTGTTGAAATGTATATAATTATAGTTTGAGATGATTGCAAAAACCTATTGGGAACTCAAGGGGTTAACCCGAAATGCAGTTTAAGCCTTTTGCAGAAGCTGTGGAAAAAGGGTCTCAGTTCTGGGACATTGTGTTCCTGCCTGAAATATACAAGAACATTTAAAAAAAAAAAAAAAACAGGATGCTTGATGTGGTGGTGGTGGGGGGGGGGGAAGGTTTGCAAGGTTGTTTTTGAGATGCACAGAGACTGAAGGAAAACTCAGATAGATCTTCTCTATTCTGCCTTTATAAATAGTTATACGGAACCTGTTTTTTTTTTTTATGTTACTGCTGGTACAAATAAATACTTTTTGTAAATTCTACAACTGCTCCTGGTTTTCCTATGCTTCCTAACCTGTGCCTTGATGACAGATGGTGTCATCCTAAGTGATATTTACACCATGCATACTCTAAGCCAGGAGTTTTGTGTGTTGGTGCTGGACCTAGTACCGGGGAAGCATAGAGAAAGATATGGATTCTGCAGCAATAAGTCCAGAAGTGGTTACCAGGAGAATGGCAACCAAACTAGCAGAGACAGAAGTCCAAGCTGAGATTGTATGTACAACCAGCACAAGTTATGGAAAAAGAACAGGCAGTGACAGAACCTGAAAGCCTGATGGACTTTTTCAAATGGTGAGCTGTACAACAAAAAAAGATGGAGAAGCAGAGAAAAAAAAGTTTAACGTTTAGAAGCCCAGAAAAGAGATGCAGTGACAGGAGCAGCAGATGAAAGGAGGTGCAGCAACAGGAGAAGTGATGACTGGATGCCTTGCAAGCTATCAAAGGCAGAGGATCTGGCATAGATCCAGTCAAGCAACTTAAGACATTAAACTTACAAAGTTGTGTCCCTCTGATGATATCGAGGCATACCTGACAACTTTTGAAAGAGTTGCCACAGCCTGCCAATGGCCAAAGCAGCAAGGCTGTGTGTGGGTGATGATGTGCGATATGGCCACCACCACACATTCAGTCACTTCACTACCAGTCTAGCATTGCTTGTAAAGCGCTTTGGATGTATGAAAAAGCGCTATATAAATGCTGATTCTTCTTCTTCTTCTTCAGTGGACAATCAGACTGGTGCCCTACCTGACAGAGAAAGCCCAACTTGCCTCCAACAATATGGACACTGCACAGTCAGAAAATTATGACCTGGTAAAAAGCGAAATCCTGAAAAGGTATGACATCTCAGGAGAGACCTACAGGCAGAGATTTCGATCTGTGAAGTACAACTCAGTCAACAGTCCTCGAGAAGCCTTCACCCGACTCTCAGAACTCCTGATAAAATGGCTCCAACCAGAGAGCAAAACAGTCACACAGAACATCAACACATTTGCAATGGGGCAATTCATCAACATCCTGCCTACAGATGTGCAGCTTTGGGCAAAGGAACACCGACCAGAAAGTGGGGAAAAGGCTGCTTCTTTGGCTGAGGACTACCAAATGGCCAGACACCACAACAGTGAGGTAACAGCCAAGCACCGGTCAGAGACTCTCTTTCCCATTTAAACGCTGTGTCTGATAAGAACTCTGGTGGGGGTAACACATCTGTGCTCAAAGATGTTAACTGCTATAACTTTAATAAGCCAGGCCATATTGCAAGGAACTGCCATGATAAGGAGAGTGGCACTGGAGCAGATTTGTTCTTGACAAATTGGGGCAAGTACTTAACAGATGTGAAGGTGGGGGATAAGACTGTAAAGAGACTCATTCATTCAGGAAGCAGACAGACCCTGGTGCATGTTGAAGTGCTGAGAAAACACTGTGCAAAAGGACCAGGTACTGGTGTCATCTGCATCCACAGGGACACTCGATACTATCCCACCACCCAAGTGACTCTGACCATTAAGGGCGTGTCACACCAAATGAAAGTGGGGGTAGTACCCAAGTTACCTATACCTGTGATTATTGGAAATGACTTTCAGGATTTACTTGAGTTAATTAAAGAAGGAGTAAATCCTGATGTTTTAGCAGCTATAGTAACAAGAGCTCAGGCAAAGAAAATTTCAGATGGTGGGGACTCTTTTCCTTTCGCCGATTTTGATTCGGGCTTGTTTGAACACAGCTCCAAGGTCTCGAAATCCAGGAAAGAAAGACTCTGCCTGAAGAAACAGTGGCAGCAAATGACTGATGGACATACAGGGTTAAAATATGAAAATGCTGAAGCTAAACTAATAATGATTTTGTTTCGGAATGAGCGAACGATGTTTCTCTCCAGGGTTATTTTAAGCAGCTGAGGGTGAAACCAAAACCGGATGGACCAATGCTTAAAAAATGTAATGGGTTACTGTACAGAGTTTGGATCAAACATCAGACACAGGAACAGACAGAAGAATTGGTTATACCACAGAAGTATAGAACAGTTGTTACAGATAGCACATGATAGTCCTATGACTGGTCACTAAGGGAGGGATCGCACCATTGCCAGATTGCTGTATAGATTTTACTGGCCTGGAATTCATAAAGATGTTGCTACCTTTTGTAATTCCTGTGCTGAGTGTCAGAAATTAGCCCCAGTCGCTAGAAAAGACAAGGTGCCCCTATCCTTGATAGATGTGCCTTTTGCAAGAATGCTCCTGGTTTTCCTATGCTTCCTAACCTGTGCCTTGATGACAGATGGTGTCATCCTAAGTGATATTTATACCGTGCATACACTAAGCCAGGAGTTTTGTGCATTGGTGCTGGACCTAGTACCGGGGAAGCATAGAGAAAGGTATGGATTCTGCAGCAGTAAGTCCAGGAGTGGATTTGGTTGGTCCTTTAGACAACACTAAAAAGGGTAATAGATTTATCCTGGTAGTATGCGACTATGCTACTCGATACCCAGAAGCAGTTCCAATGCGTACTGTCACAGCCTCAAAAGTGGCAGCAGAGCCTGCAAAATTTTTCAGCAGAGTGGGCATACCAAAAGAAATTATTACTGATCATAGTAGTAATTTTGGTGCTGCATTACTTAAGGAGCTGTACAGACTGTTGGGTATCACTGCCATAAGAACTTCCCCTAATCACCTTCAGACAGACTGTCTTGTTGAGTGTTTTAACCAAACCCTAAAACGCATGTTAAAAAGGTTTGTAAAAGGAGAAGGGAAAGATTGGGACCAATACTTGCCTTACTTACTTTTTGCTTACAGGGAAGTGCCACAGGTATCAACAGGGTTTTCACCATTTGAAATGCTGTGTGGTAGGCAGCCAGGAGGGTTACTGGATGTGATGAAAGAAACGTTGGAAGATGAGTCCACTCAGAAACAATCTATAATTTCTTACATGTGTGCCCTGAGAAAGAAGCTGGCAAAATATGTTGAAATTGCCCATAGTAATCATGAAGAGGCCCCAAACCAGCAGAAGATATATTATGACCATGGAGTAATAGAAAAAGTTTTTGAGCCGGGTGAAAAAGGTTTTGCTACTGTTATCCACAACAGAAAATAAACTGTTAATGAAGTGGCAAGTGTTTAGAAGTACTGGCACTGTGAACTTTGAGACTGAGACCCGACAGGAAAAAGTCTACTAAGATATACCATGTTAACCTCCCCAAGAAATGGGTTGATAAACTGCCGAAATAGTGCACGTAATAGTGCCAAGGAATGCTCGCCCTATTAGGCAAAAGACATACAGATTACCAGAGTGGTTAAGAGCTGACGTGGTTAAGGAAATACAAAAAATGAAAGAATTGGGTATCATAGAGGAATCGAGGAGTGCTTGGCCATCTGCAATGGTAATTGTAAGCAAAAAAGAAAGGGGTGTTAGAATCTGCCTTCATTTTAGGAAACAAGTATCAGAATTTGACAGTTATCCTATGCTCAGAATAGATGATTTGGTGGACAGACTGGGGAGTACAAAGTATATCAGTACCCTCAATCTCACCAAGGGTTACTGGCAAATACTTTAACTAAAGAATCCAGAGACAAAACTGCATTTGCCAGTCCTGTTGGACTTGATCAGTTCACCACCATGCCATTTGGTTTACATGGTGCGCCAGCTACATTCCAGCGGTACATGGATTTAATTTTATCACCTCACACTAGTTGTTGTGCTACATACTTGGATGATGTCATGGTGCACAGTCCCGACTGGAAAAGCCACCTGGAACACCTACAAGCAGTTGTCCGAGATATCAAAAATGCAGGGCTCACTATTGATCCTACCAAATGTGCATCGAGCATGCAGGAAATCAGATATTTGGGCTGTGTGTTGGGAAATGGAGAAGTTAAGCCAGCGGTTTCTAAAATAGAAGTTGTAGCTAATAGCCCTGTTCCTAAAACAAAGAAACATGTCAGGTCATCTTTTAGGGCTGGCTGGCTATTATCTGAGATTTGTTCCCAACTTTGGTGAGTTAGCTACTCTCCTCACTGAGCTCATGAACGGTACCCAAATAATGTGAAATGGACCTCAGTGTGTGATCAAGCTTTTCAAGCCATTAAGGCTGCATTATGTTCTGCCTGTTTTAAGGCCTCCCCCAGTCATGTGACGCTCACATTTTCTAAGTGCTTGTATCTCCCTTAGCAGTTTATCACTAGACAGTAGTACCGTGCTCACCTCCAAACCTCTCCAGGCCAACCCACTTCCCTCTCTTCAGTACCTTCTGCTCCATTGCTCCCTTACCCTGCACCTTATGTTTATTTCTCCCCTTGGCCACTAGGAGCCGCTATTGCCTCACCCCCCCCTTTTTCTTTTTATATCTTATTCCCCTTGACCAACCCCACTTCTCTGCCTAGTTATTTTCCTCCCTTCCCGGATATTGAACCTTGCACCCTCGGTGCTGCGGTCTGTGGCCCTACTCCTGTGCTATCTGGGTTGCCTCCCCACTAGAAGTCTTCTATTCCCCTTCTAGCTCCCTCTGTACCTGACCCCCAGTGCTCCTACCATGTCCACCCCACACCCCTTCCACTCGACTGCCTCCCTAGCCACCTACTCACTTCTTCTATTTCTTCATGCCCCCCCATACACCTCCAGTCTTGCCCCTTCCCAGTACCAGCTCGGCACCCACACTGTTCGACTCCTGGCACTCCCCACCCCTTGTGGCACTCCCAACTCCTTTCTGCTGCTCTTCCAGATTCTCCATAGCCTCCCTTCTTCCTGGCCAGTCCTATCCTCCGCTACCTTCCTATCCCGGTTTCCTTCCCCGAGCATGTGTGTGCTCATACCTATGCTACTTCTTGCCATAGGCAGCACTTCACACTCCTCAGACTGATATCCCTTCTCCTGTTGTCTGGGAATATCCACCCCAACCCAGGTCCCCCCATTGCTAACCCCACCTCTCCCCACTGGCGGCTGGGCTTCGTATTGCCACCATGAACATCTGCAGCCTCCTAAAGAAGTTTGACGGACTCCAAGGCTGGATTGCTCAGCACCAACTGGATGTCCTGGCGCTCATGGAGACGTGGCTCTCTAAATCCACCTTAGACTTATTCATCGCTGTACCTGGGTACACACTGTTCCGGGAAGATAGCGCAGCCACCCCCATGCTTTCTGACTATCTACCTCCCTAACTTGCTGCAAGGGCACCCCCCCAATTGGGACACGATGCCCAAGCCCTCTCTCTCTCAAAGTCACCCCTGGCACCTCCAGGGTCCCATTGATCATCACTGCCACCTATATTCCACCGCGTCATCAGTTTCCTGCATTCCAATCCTTACTTGATCACCGCTTGTAGCTCCTGCCCAAAATAGAACTTATATTGATGGGTGACCTCAACATCAACTGGCTCCCCTGCTCTGCTGCCCAGGCCAAAGATGCAATTGCTGCCCTTGATCTCACCCAACTGGTCACCCTCCCCACCTGGACCACCTCACTAATGGCTCCGCGACCCTGTTTTATGTTGTCCTATCCAACAAACCCCTCACAATATCTGACACCACGGTGCTACCCAGTGCACTGAGCGACCACTCCCCTGTCATCTTCTCCTGGTCCTGCAAAGTGCAGAAACTGCCTCTCAGAACTGTCCTTGGGCGACACCTCAAACCTGGCAAGCTAGGTTCACTAATAGACCACCTTACGTGCTGGGATTGGACTCCAATTAAACTAGCTCCTGACATCAACACAGCCTTCAGTTATTTTTTCCGCTCTTTCAGTTCGGCCTGTGACATCTTCGCTTCCCTTTCCAAAACCACTATCAAAAATCCAGACACCCCCTGGGTCACCCTATTGCTAATCAATCAAATGCACCACTGGGACAACCTCTGCCACAGAGCCCTCGACTCGGGCAAGCCCTCTGATAGGCAAGCCTACCGGGCTGCTCAAAACAGTTGCACCTGGGCCATCCGTAAAGCTAAAGCGGACTACTGCAGGTCCTCCCTTGCCTCCTCGTGGGGCTTGGCCTGAAAATTCTGGGACGACATGAAGAAACTCAATGGAAAGCCTGTATTCAAACAACATGAAGTCTTGCTATATTATGACATATGCAGTATAACCCCAGGTTAGAACTGCTCCGGAGGTGAAAGAGTTAACTTTCCATGCAGGGCATGGAACTTTAAGCGCGAGCTCGGTTGAACACTCTGTTTGTTGTAGCTCAAACTTAAACTGTCAGATTATTTACTCCGCCTCACTGAACAGTCGCTCCGGAGATTTCTCCTGCTGCTCGGTTAGTTTGTCGGTTAAAAAGTGTAATTCTCGGTTTATTTAATCGAAATTAACTGCAATCGGTCGGTTCAAGCTCTGTCTGTGGTATTGTAAGTAATAGGCTTATTTTATTTTCTTTTGTGTGGAACTTGTAAACGTCTTTTTCGGTTCGGTTTGAACCGATCAGATGGGTTTTAAATTAACTTTCTAGCCCTTTAGAGTGCGGTTCCCGGTTCTTCAAACAACATGAAGTCTTGCTATATTATAGACATTAGCAGTTTGATCCAGCTCTAGAACTGCCCGGAGTGAAATGGTTAAAACCATTCCAAAATAGAATTTTGGCACGAGCAGCTCTATCTGTGTCATTTCAAACTTGAACTGTCAGATTCTTTACTCTGCCTCAGTGAACAGTCGCTCGGAGATTTCTCCTTCTGCTCGGTTCATTTCTCGGTTTAAAGTGTTTTCGGTTGGATTTAACGAGAATAGTTTTATTTAACACAAAATCGTTCAGTTCAAGCTCTATCTGTGGTAACCGTAAGTAAATGAAGAGTTTTGTCTGTGTGGAACTTGTAAGTTATCGGTTCGGTTTTGAACAGATCAGTGGGTTAAAACTCATTTAAAACTAAAGTTACTATTTTAGAGTCGGTTTCCAGTTCTTATCGGTTCTAAAAAAAGCAGTTTATTCGTTTTTCCAATACTAAATGACACGATTTAGGAACCGATAAGGGTGTCTTGCCTGGCACTGCCGTTAAAGGGCAAGTTTTGGTTAGGCTGGCATTATGTCTAAGAAACCCAAAAGAAAAACGGGCCCACTGGGTTTCAACACTGTGATGTTTGTGGGAAGTCTTTGCCAAGGCTGACCCACACACCACATGTGTTTATTGTCTGGGGTTGACCACTCCAGTCAGACTGCCAGGTATAAGAAATTCCTGCAGCCACCCTGGAAAAAGATTGGGCAGGCTCAGGGGCGAAGGCCAAAAGTCCGCTGACCGGATGGCCAGCCCGGTTCGGTGCCAACCCAGACAGAGGGAGTGCTCCCTCTGACCAGGGCCAGACTTCCTCGGCAAAGAAAAGCTGGTTCTGAGGAACCAATTCCAGTAAAGAAAACAAGAAAATCAGGGGTCTGGGTCAAAATTCCTTCTCCAACTGCTGCAGAGATAGCAAAAGCCATACAAATTGTCCAGTCACTGTCTCAGGGTCCGTCCGAACCACCACTATCTGGTAAAAGGTCAGTTCGTCCGGTCCCAGTGGTTCAGGATTACGATATTGAGGAATTTTATGAACCAGAGGAGGGGGAGGAGGATTATGAACAGTATGAATGTGGCTGGGAAGGTCTGGGTGTGCCCATTGAACCGGACATCTCCCCAGACAGACCTTTAGAATCTCCCCCTATGCTGTCTGAGTCCCCATCTCATTTTATGTTTTATAAAAAAGTTGCTGAAACCATCCAGCTTCCTTTAGAAGAGGCTGTGGATGAGCAAGAGGAGCCTGATTTTGTAGAAATGATGGATATTCCAGAGTCTAGGAGATTGTCTATTCCTTTACATAAGTCTTTTAGGAAACAAACAATTAAAATTTTAAAAGCTCCTAATTCTGTGCCTCCTGTAGATAAAAAGATGGACAGAAGGTATACATTGTCAGGCCCTGATACAGAATTCCTTTCTCAGCAATGCAGTCATGTTGGGGTAGTTCAGGCTGCTGCCTGTGATAAAAGCTAATATTCCCTTGGCTTCATCCTCCTGACAAAGGATTCAGGAAGATTGATGCCATGGCAAAACAGTATATGGCAGCCTCTCTGGGACTCAGGCAAGCAAATTATATGGCTTATGTAGCTAGGTATCAGAAATCTAGATGGGATACTGTTATGCAATTGGCCAAGCAGGACCATGGCCAGCTGGCTAGTGAACTAGAACAGGTGGCTGCTGATGGCATTGAAGCCTCTAAGGTTCAGTTTCATGCTGCTGTGGATGTTAATGATGTTTCCTCTAGGGTCATGGCCACATCTGTAGCTTTTACGTGGGTTGGCCTGGCTCAGGTGTACTAGTTTGTCACAGGATACCCAGACTAAGGCTATGGATTTTCCTGTGGTGGGAAATTCTCTGTTTGGAGAGCAGACAGAGAACTACATGAAGAAGATGGATGAATATAGGACTACTTACAAGAGTGCCCAGGCTAAGATGGCAAGCCACTCCTCAAAGGCATGCCCGGGGTGAGGGGAGGCCTTTTCACAGGCCTTTCTACCAGACTCAGGCCTCCTCTGCCTATACTCAGAGGGCTTCTTCAGAGGCAGGGCAGGCAGAGGGTGGGCAGACCTGCTCCCACCCCCCAGCCTAAAGCTCCTGCGAAACAGGCACCCTGATGGGGTGCCCAGGGCCGATTCTCCTGTACCAGTGGGGGGCAGGCTGGCTTACTTCAGTCAGAATTGGGCTTCTTTAACCTCAGACAAGTGGGTTCTGGAAGTAGTAAGCCAGGGTCTGGTTCTCAGCTTCAAAAAGTTTCCCAAGTTGAGAAGCAGACTTTTTCTACCTGCAAGTGCTTGAGACCCTCGCTCTGGAAACAGAGGTCTCATCCCTGTTAGCTCTCAGAGCAGTAGAAAGGGTTCCTCCCCTGCATCAGGGCAGGGGTCTGTATTCCAGATACTTCCTTACCCCAAAAAGACAGGAGAGTGGCGGCCCATTTAGATCTCAGATATCTGAACAAGCATCTTTTGAAACCAAAGTTCAAAATGGTAACTCTGGCAATGATTTTACCTTCCCTAAGGCCAGGGACTGGCTAGCCTCCCTGGACCTCAAGGATGCCTATTTCCATGTCCTAATCAGAAGATCCCATCAAAGTACCTCAGATTCAGAACTGCCCTCAGGTCATTACCAGTTCAGAGCAATGCCCTTGACCTTACCTCTGCTCAAGGGTATTCACAAAGTGTCTAGCAGTGGCAGTGGCCCCTTAAGGAGGCAGAGGATTGCTGTTTTCCCTATCTAGACGACTGGCTCATTGTAGGCAGTCCCAGAACAGGTAAAATCTCACCTGCAGGTCACCCAGCAGCTTTTCACCTCCCTAGGTTTTCTGCTAAACCTACCAAAGTCGGTTCTGGAACCAGTCCAGGTACTCACCTTTATAGGGGCAGAATTGGACACAAAGCTAGCCAGAGCCTTTCTTCCCCCAGAAAGGGTAAGGAATTTAGTGGCTCTGGCCTCTTCCTTCACTCTGCAGGTCTCCGACCAGCAAGACACTTTCTGCAGCTCCTGGGCACATGGCTGCATCCACAGCTGTTGTGCAGGGGCCAGATTTCAGATGAGAGACATTCAGTTTCACTTGAGAACCTTTTGGTCTCAGAGAAGAGACCCCCTTTCCAAGTTGGTCCCAGTGACTCGAACCTTGATCCTAGCTCTCCAGTGGTGGCAGGATCAGAGCAATTTAAGAGCGGGGTCCCTTCATTTCCCCTTCTCACGACTTGACTCTCACTACAGATGCTTCCCTTCTGGGTTGGGGAGCCCACATGGGCGACCTTTCCACTCAAGGAGTTTGGTCCCCCCAGGAATCTCTGCTCCACATCAATTTGCTGGAACTCAGAGCTGTCTTTTTAGCTCTTCAAGCTTTTTCTGCATCTGTCCACGACAAGGTGATACAAGTCAGAACAGACAACACCACAACAATGTGGTACATCAACAAACAGGGGGCACTCGGTCTTGACCTTGTGCACGAGGCAATAAGTTGTGGTCTCTGGCCTATTCCTGAACACTTCCCTCATAGCAGTTCATCTTCCAGGGAAGGACAATGTCCTAGCGGATGCCCTCAGCAGGATTTCCCAGGGCCGTCACGAATGGTCCCTGGATCCTCAAGTGCTGGGGATAGTTTTGCCAGGTGGGGCATCCCTCAGATAGATCTTTTGCAGCCCCAGACAATCCAAACTTCCTCTGTTCTGTTGCAGGCCTCCAGTGCTGGGCTCAGTTCCCCTGGATGCCCTTCTTCTGGATTGGGAGGAAGTTCCTCTATGCTTTCCCCCTTTCCTCTCCTATTCAAAGTACTAGTCAAAATCAGATCTCAGCCTTGCAGGGTGATTCTGATTGCCCCGGATTAGGCCAGGCAGCCTGGTACCCCTCCTTCTGTCTCTGACAGTCCATCTTCCCTTGCCTCCCCAGGAATCACAATCTGTTGACTTGTGCCCAGGGAAGGGTTTGGTATCGGACCTCAATCCCTCAACCTCAAGGCCTGGCTCTTGAGGAGTTAGAATTTGCTGATTTACACCTCTCTCAGGGTGTTCTTGAGATCCAAAGGCTTCCAGAAAGCCTTCCACTAGAACTACTTATAGTTCTAAGCGGAAAAGGTTTTCCATTTGGTGTGCTGGGAAAAATATTTCCCCAGAATCTGCTGAATTTTGTTAGATTACATGGTACATCTTAATTCTTTGGGTCTCAGACCAGCTACCCTGAGAGTTCATTTGGCAGCTGTGTCTGCTTTTGTGTCAGCAGGAAAGTCATCCCTCTTCCTCTCATCCTGTGTTTTCCAAGTTTTTAAGGGATTACTCCATACTAATCCTTCCTTTCGGGAACCGCCCTTCTTGGGACCTTAATGTTTGCATTGCCCAGTTAATGCAACCACTTTGAACCTCTGTCTTCTGCAGAGCTTAAGTGCCTAACTTGGAAAACTGTTTTCAGTGGCCATCACTTCTGCCAGACGATAAGTGAATTGTAAGCCTTGTCAGTGGAGACTGACTTTTATTTCTTTCCACAGGGATAAGGTAGTCCTTAGGACTAACAGGAAGTTTTGCCTAAGGTGGTTTCAGATTTCCATCTTAATCAATCTATCTCCCTTCCAGTATTTTTCACTGATCACTCTCTTCAGGTGAGAGGAGGTTGCACAGCCTGGATGTTAAGAGAGCTCTAGTTATTATCTAGAGCGTACTAAAGGTCCTGGTTCAAATCCTCTCAACTTTCCTTACCTATGGTGAAGTTGGGAAAGGCAAACCTGCCACTAAGAGATCAACAGCCAGGTGGATTGTCTCTTGTATCCAATTTTGTTAACAGAAGTGGGCAGATCCCCGGTTTGAGGGCTCATTCTACCAGGGGTACAGCTTGCGTCTCTAGCTGCTGCCAGAGATATCCTTTATTAGAGATTTGCCAGGCTGCTACTTGAAAGCGGTACACACTTTTACCAAGCATTACTCCCTGGATGTCCAGGCCAGGAGAGATGCTCGGTTTGGCACAGCTGTTCTTCACAGCCTATTCCTAAGTAGGTTCTGCCCTCCTCCATGGAGGTACTGCTGTGTGTTCTGCTAATGTCTATAATATAGCAAGACTTATGTTGTTTGAAGAAAAATTACTCACCTTAGTAATGTTGTTTCTTCTAATGGAGTCTTACTATATTATAGACCTCCCCAACCTGCCCTCTCAGAACCTCTACTTGGTGGGTGCGGGCAACTTAGTGTGGGCACTACTTATGTCCTGTTAGCATTTGTCCCCTTGGGACTTTGGGGTGTGTGTATGTGTATGCGTGTGTGTGTTTTATTATACTTATGTTCCATTTTCATATTATTAGAATGGTGTTAGTATTTCTGGTCCCCTGACTTGAGTCTTGGGTGTTGGGACCATCAATGGTTGTTATTATTTAGGTAGCCATTTGGCTGGTGTAGGTTACAGCTTCCACACAGACCTTAGTGAGTTTGGCTCGTAAAGATCTGACAGTTCAAGTTTGAAATGACACAGATAGAGCTGCTCTCGTGCCAAAATTCTATTTTGGAATGGTTTAACCATTTCACTCCGGGCAGTTCTAGAGCTGGATCAAACTGCTAATGTCTATAATATAGCAAGACTCCATTAGAAGAAACAACATTACTAAGGTGAGTAATTTTTCTTTATCGGTTCTAAAAACCGGATTTTATTACGTTTTCCACGACCCGTGACACGGTTGGGAACCGATAAGAGAGTCTTGCTTGGCGGATTGCCACTAACGGGCAAGTTTTGGTTAGGCTGGCACTATGTCTGAGAAACCCAAAAGAAAAACAGGACCCACTGGGTTTCAGCACTGTGGCCTCTGTGGAAGCCTTTGCTAAGGCTGACCCACACACCACCTGTGTATATTGTCTGGGGTTTGACCACCTCAATGCAGACTGCCAGATTTGTAAGAATTTTCCTGCTGCCACCGTGGAAAAGAGAGTTGGTAGGCTCAGGAAAGGAGGCTGAAAGTCCGCTGACCCAGATGGCTAGCCCGGTTTGGTTCTAACCAACCTGAGGAGTGCCCTCTGACCAGGCGATACTTCCTCGGCAACGAAGAGCCAGCTCTGAGAGCAGGTTCCAACTAAAGGGCTAGAAAGTCAGCTAGTGTGGAGCCAAAGTTTTTCTCCAGCTGAGGAAATAGCTAAAGCTATTCAATTGTCCAGTCTCTTTCTCAGTTCCGTCCGAACCGACACCATCAGGGAAGCGCTCGGTTCGGACGGTTCCACCGGTTCAAGATTATGATTTTGAAGATTTTTATGAACCGGAGGAAGGGGAAGAGGGGTATGAGGAGAGTGATTGTGATTTTGAAAGTCTGGATGTGCCCATTGAACCGGACATCTCTCCAGACAGACCTTCAGGGGTCCCCAGGCTATCTGAGTCACCTTCTCATTTTATGTTCTATAAGAAAGTTGCTGAAACTCTCCAACTCCCTGTTGAGGAAGCTGTTGATGACCAAGAAGAGCCTGATTATGTAGAAATGATGGATATTCCAGAGTCTAGGAGACTGTCTATTCCCTTGCACAAATCCTTTAGGAAACAGACAGTAAAAATCCTAAAAACTCCTTACTTTATCCTTCCTGTTGATAAAAGGATGGACAAAAGGTATACCTTATCAGGCTCTGATACGGAGTTCCTCTCCCAGCAATGCAGCCATGTGGGGGTAGTGCAGGCTGCAGCCTGTGACAAGGCTAATATTCCTCTAGCCTATCACCCTCCTGAAAAGGATTCCAGGAGGATGGATGCCATGGCAAAGAAACAGTACATGGCGGCATCTTTGGGACTCAGACAGGCGAATTATATGGCTTATGCAGCTAGGTACCAGAAATCCAGATGGGATACTGTGCTGGCACTAGCAAAACAGGCCCCTGACCAGCTTGCCAGGGAGCTGGAGCAGGTGGCTGCGGATGGTATTGAGGCATCCAAGGTGCAATTTCATGCTGCAGTAGACTCAAATGATGTTTCATCAAGAGTCATGGCTACATCTATGTCTCTTCGCAGAATGGCCTGGCTCAGATGTACTGCCCTGTCACAGGATACCCAGTCTGAGGCTATGGATTTTCCTGTTGTGGGCAATTCTCTGTTTGGGGAGCAGACAAAGAATTATATGAAGAAAATGGATGAGTATAGGACCACCTATAGGAGTGCACAGGCCAACGAAAGGCAAGCCACTCCTCAAAGGCAGCATGTCAGGGGCAGGGCAGGCCTTTTCATGCGCCTTTTTACCAAGACCAGGCCTCTTCTTCTGCTTATGCCCAGAGGGGGTTCTTTAGAGGAAGAGGCAGAAGGGGGTCTAGTAAGCCTGCTTCTACCCCTAAACCCAAAGCCCCTGCAAAACAGGCTCCCTGATGGGGTGGCCAGGGCCGATTCTCCACTCACGGTAGGGGCAGGCTGGTTACTTTGTCCAGGACTGGAAGTCTGTAACATCAGACAAGTGGGTCCTGGAGTAGTAAGTTGTGACTGGTTCTCAGCTTCAAAAATTTCCAAGATGAGAACCAGGTCCTTCCACCTGCAAATCCATCAGAGGCACTTGCCCTAGAAACAGAAGTTTCTTCCTCCTGGCTCTCAGAGCTGTGGAAAGGGTTCCACCCCTACACCAAGGCAAAGGTTGTACTCCAGGTACTTCTTACCCCAAAAAGACAGGAGAATGGCAGCCCATCCTGGATCTCGGTATCTAAACAAGCACCTTTAAAACCAAAGTTCAAAATGGTGACTCTGGGAATTATTTATTCCTCTCAATGGCCAGGGACTGGTTAGCCTCCCTGGACCTCAAGGATGCCTACTTCCATGTTCTCATCAGAAGCTCCCATCGAAAGCACCCCAGATTCGAACTGCCCTCAGGCCATTACCAGTTCAGAGCAATGCCCTTCGGCCTCACCTCGGCCCCGAGGGTGTTCACAAAATGCCTGGCAGTAGTAGTTGCCCACTTAAGAAGGCAAAAGATTGCCATCTTTCCTTATCTGGATGACTGGCTCATTGTAGGCCAGTCCCCAGACCAGGTCAAACTACACCTACAAGTAACTCAGCAACTTCTTACATCTGTAGGTTTCCTTCTCAATCTTCCAAAGTCAGTTCTGGAGTCTGTCCAGCTTCTACCTTCATAGGCGCAGAACTGAACACAAAGAAGCCAGAGCCTTCCTCCTCTGGAAAGAGCAAGGACTTTGGTCTCTCTGGCCTCTTTCTTTCACCCTGCAGGTCTCTCGACCAGCAAGGTATTTTCTACAGCTCCTGGGGCACATGGCTGCTTCTACAGCAGTAGTGCAGGGAGCAAGGTTTCAGATGAGGGACATTCAGTTCCATTTGAGAGCCTTTTGGTCTCAAGGACAGATCCTCTAACCAAATTGATCCCAGTGACTCAACCCTGATCCAGGCCCTCCAGTGGTGGCAGGATCAGAGCAATTTGAGACAGGGGTTCTCTTCATTCCCAGTCTCATTCCTTGACCCTTACTACAGATGCATCCTCTTGGGGTGGGGGAGTCACATGGGCGACCTTACTACCCAGGGTTGTGGTCCCTCAGGAATCTCTGCTCCACATCAATTTGTTGGAACTCAGAGCAGTTTTTCTAGCACTCCAGGTTTTTTCCACATCTGTTCAGAACAAGGTTGTTCAGGTCAGAACAGACAATACCACTACAATGTGGTACATCAACAACAAGGGGACTCGGTCTACGGCCTTGTGCACCAAGCAATAAGTTGTGGTCTCTGGCTTATTCTCTGAACGCCTTCCTTATGGCAGTTCACCTCCCAGGCAAGAACAATGTCCTAGCAGATGCTCTCAGCAGGATTTCCCAGGGCCATCACGAATGGGCACTGGATCCCCTAGTACTGGAGGTAGTATTTGCCAGATGGGGCACCCCTCAGATAGATCTCTTTGCAGCCCCAATCACCAACTTCCCCTTTTTTGCTGCAGGCCCCCAGTGTTGGGCTCAGTCCCTCTGAATGCCTTCCTACTCAGTTGAGAAGGAAGTTTCTCATGCTTTTCCCCTTCTCTTCTTTCAAGGTGTTAGTAAAATCAGGTCTCAACCCTGCAGGATGATCCTGATTGCTCCAGATTGGGCCAGGCAGCCCTGGTACCCATTCCTCATGTCCTTAGCAGTCCACCTTCCCCTGTGTCTTCCCAGTAATCACAACCTGTTAACCTGTGCCCAGGGGAGAGTTTGGTATCTGAACCTCAAATCTCTCAATCTCAAGGCATGGCTCTTCAAGAGTTAGAGTTTGCTGACCTACACCTTTCCCAAGGCGTACTGGAAATCTTGAAGGCCTCTAGGAAGCCTTCCACCAGGGCTACTTATAATTCAAAATGGAAAAGATTTTCCATATGGTGTGCTGGTAAGCATATTTCCCCAGAATCAGCTGACGTGCCCACAATTCTGGATTATTTAGTGCATTTGAATTCTTTGGGGCTAAGACCAGCTACCCTAAAAGTGCACTTGGCAGCTGTGTCTGTCTTTTTATCAGCAGGTAAGCCCTCTTCTTTTTCAGCTCACCCTGTGTTCTCCAAGTTTTTTAAAGGGTTGCTTCACACCAGCCCTCCGTTCAGGGACCCTGCCCCTGCTTGGGATCTTAATGTCTGCAACCCCCTTTTGAGCCATTGTTTTCAGCAGAGCTTAAGTACTTGACTTGGAAAACTGTGTTTCTGGTAGCCATCACCTCTGCCAGGCGCATAAGTGAGCTACAAGCTTTGTCAGTGGAGCCTGATTTTATCTCCTATCATAGAGATAAGGTGGTCCTCAGGACTAACAGAAAGTTTTTGCCTAAGGTGGTTTCAGACTTCCACCTTAATCAATCCATGTCTCTTCCTGTGTACTTCACTGACCATTCCTCCTCTGGCGAGAGGAGATTACACAGTTTAGATGTCAAAAGAGCCCTTAGTTACTATATAGAACGTACCAAGGGTCATAGGTTTGAATCCCTCCAATTGTTCCTCACTTATGGTGAGGTTGGTAAAGGCAAACCTGCCACTAAAAGATCCATTGCCAGGTGGATTGTCTCTTGTATCCAATTTTGCTATGAAAAACTGGGTAAGATTCCTCCCTCAGGCCTGAGGGCTCACTCTACCAGAGGTACAGCTGCGTCCCTGGCTGCTGCCAGGGACATCCCTATCCTAGAGATATGTCAAGCAGCTACCTGGAAAACAGTTCACACTTTACTAAGCATTACTCCTGGATATCCAGGCTAGGAGTGATGCTCGATTTGGCACAGCTGGTGCTTCAGAGCCTATTTCCTAAGTAGGTTCTGTCCCTCCTCCATGGAGGTACTGCTGTGTATTCTGCATATGTCATAATATAGCAAGACTTCATGTTGTTTGAAGAAAAAAATTACCTTAGTAATGTTGTTTCTTCTAATGGAGTCTTGCTATATTATGACCTCCCCCCAGCCTGCCCCTCTCAGAACCTCTTCTTTTGGGATGTGGGTGGGCAGTGCAATGTTGGCACTTCATAGATGCCCACTTTATTTTCACCCTTTCTTAGGGTGCTTGTGTTATGTTTTATTTTTCTTTCTTGAATCCCCTGACTTGAGTCTTTATTTTGGGATCAAGAACAAAAATGTGTTTTTGTAGTTAGTAGCCAGTGGGCTAGTGTAGGTTTACGGCTTCCACACAGAACCTTAGTGAGTTTTGCTCGTAAAGATCTGACAGTTTAAGTTTGAGCTACAATAGACAGAGTGTTCAACCGAGCTCACGCTCAAAGTTCCATGCCCTGCATGGAAAGTTAACTCTTTCACCTCCGGAGCAGTTCTAACCTGGGGTTATACTGCATATGTCATAATATAGCAAGACTCCATTAGAAGAAACAACATTACTAAGGTGAGTAATTTTTTCTTCCCCCCCACATCAGTGGATCCATCACCACTGACCCCCCTTTGCATAGCAAATGCCCTCAATTCCACCTTCTCAGACCTCAGATCGGTACTCCTCCCTAACATTTTGACCTTATCCTACCCCCACCCCCTTCTACTTCCACACCCTTCTA
This sequence comes from Neoceratodus forsteri, assembly GCA_016271365.2. Taxonomy (NCBI): domain Eukaryota; kingdom Metazoa; phylum Chordata; order Ceratodontiformes; family Ceratodontidae; genus Neoceratodus; species Neoceratodus forsteri. The sequence goes on along the minus strand of CM057455.1, from coordinate 754,881,388 downwards.
CGCAAGAAGCCAAGCCCTACCTTCTCAGTGCTCTAAATGGTGCCAGTCATAGTAATGACCCGCTGGACCTCAAACTGCTTTTTCTGGTTCTGGACACTGTACTGTCCCCCCCAACCAACCTCCTTAACCGTTCCCGTCCATCTGGAAAACTGCGGTCATTACACCCATTTACAAGAGTGGTGACCACACCTCCCCTGGGAACTACAGACCAATATCCATCCTCCCACCCCTATCCAAAGCCTTAGAGAAGATGGTCTCGAACCCGCTCACTGACTATCTCACTACTTAAACCTCCTCTGCAAGGAACAGCATGGTTTCCACCGAGGCCATGGCACCACCACTGCCCTACTTGAATTCTCCAGCTTCTAACACTCTGCTCTTGACAAGGGGTACCTAGCCGGTGTTGTATTCCATGACGTGTTGAAAGCTTTCAACACTATCAACCATCCCCTCCTGCTATCCACCCTCGCACAACTAGGCCTCCCCCAGAATGTCCAAGACTGGTTTGCCAACTAACTCTTGTCCTGGCTCTCAGTGCTTTAAAATTAATAGCTCCCTATCTGAATACCACCCTGTCCACTCTGGGGTCCCCCAGGGCTGTATTCTGGGGGCTTTACTTTTTAGTCTAGATCTTAACGCCATCCCCACCAACTGTTCTGAAAGGGCTGTTCTTTATGCTGACGCGGTCCTTTTCTCCACTCACCCTGACCCTATCTCCCTCCAGAACTCTCTTAGCCAGGCTAAAACCTGGTTTACTACTAGGTCTTTATATGGAAAGAAGATGAGGCCGGGGCCCATCTAGATTCTTTCCCCCACACATGTGGGTTAATATAAATAAGATGGATTTAACTTAGCCCAGTTATCAAAATTATTTTTAAAGGTATCGGCATTTAAAATATCCACCAGTACTTGAGGTAATAAATTCCAAAGTCTAGATGCACGTATGGTTATGTAATTATTTCTGTTGTTTAAATTAGCTTTCTTAATAATAATCTGTTTATGTGACGAAAGTGTTTTTTGGTTTTAACAAATAGAAAGATTACACTGGGCTAACAAAGATGGAGATTGTAGCACTTTGTGAATAAACAAAATATCACTCCTACAACATCTAGCTTGGAGGATCTGGAGGCCAGTCTCCTCCATCCTCTCAGTATATGATTTATTTGTCAATAAAACAATATCATCTGCAAGGTAAGGATTCCAAAACGGAAATCCATAGTCCAAATGGGGCCTGACATGTGATCTATACAGTGGAATCAAGCACTTCTTAGTTCTTGTAACAAATGAGCGTTTGATTTGGCTCAATAATGAATGTGCTAGATTAGTAATTTTCATATAATGATCATGTGAAGTTAGTTTGTTATTGACACAGATTCCTAAATCTCTTTCTATTGAAGATGATTTTAATGGGAGATTATTAATCTTGTATATATTCTTTTTGTTCTACCAAAATGGAGAACAACACATTTATCAATATTAAATTCCATGGAATTCAGTATTGCCCACTGCTCAATAGATGATAAATCAGAAGTTAAACATTCTAAATTAGACACCGAGTCCACATAACCACCAAGTTTGGAATCGTCCACAAATTTGAAGAGCCAATTTCGAGATGAAATTGACATATCACTAATATATATATTAAACAGTGTAGGTCCCAATACGGAACCCTGGGGGACACCACTAGTAACTAAGCATTGGCTAGATATAGCGTTATTAAAATTTACCCTTTACGTTCTATTTAACAACCAGTTCCTTATCCACTTTGTAAGACAAGTTGACAGCCCAAATTATTCCAATTTATGTACCAATCTGTTATGTGGTACTTTATCGAACGCTTTACTAAAATCCAAAAGTACAACATCCAATGGAATGTTATTATCCAGATCAATGTTTATAGTATTATAAAAAGCCACCAAACTAGTGGTGCATGAGTACCCAGTTTTAAGCCCATGCTGGGAATTGTCAATTAAATTAAGTTCTCCCATTTCTCTCTCAATCAACAATTTAATAATCTTCTCCATGATTTTACAGATAACGGATGTCAAACTTCTTGGGCGATAGTTTTGAACATTTGCTTTATTACCTTTTTTATAAATAGGTGTAACTAATGCTGTAAGACAGTCAACAGGAATCTGTCGAGTTATAAGAGATTTATTAAAAATTATTTTGAGGGGGACTACAATTGCCTCGGCTGTTTCGAGTAAAAATCTTGGTGTAATATCAGGCCCAGGACTAGATGATTTTTTTATAATACGTAAAGCAGTCAGGATCATTTGCTCTAAAATAATATAATGTCTGGAATTTAAAGGCTGCTCCTGAAAACCAGAAAATAAAGTATCTTTAGAAGAAAACACAGAAGCAAAATGTGGATTAAATATATTTGCTATTTCTAAATCTGAACTGATGATATTATTATTGTGGATAATATGTCCAATCTTCCTAGTGTTATTCTTCTTACTGTTTAAATAGGAATATAAAGTTTTGTGTCTTTAGTATGAGCTATTTTAAATTCTAGCAATTTTTTTAGCTTTTTTATGGTGTTTTTAAGCAAATGCAGTATGGATTTATATTTTAAATAAATTATTTCCTTGTTTTCAAGCAACATAAAATTCTTCCAGGGTATAATCTTGAACTGGAGGAACCAACCGAACCGAGCCCCTGCCAAAAGGTGCCGGATCAGTCGGAACCAGGCGAAGCGATTCCGCATTACGAATCGCTTTGGCTATTTCCTCAGCGGTCAGAGAATGAAATTCTGGATCCGAACCGGTCGATTTGTCTTTGCGTTTTCTTTTTGCAGGAACTGATTCCTCGGATCGGCTCTCCTTTTGCCTGAAGTATCGCCCTGGTCAGAGGGCACTCCTTCTGGTTGGTCGGAACCAAACCGAGCTGGCCATCCGGGTCAGCGGACTTCTCGGCCTCCCTTTCCCTCAGTCTACCTAATCTCTTTTCAAGGGTAGATTTGGGAAAATTTTTACAAATTTGGCAGTCTGAATCGAAATGGTCAAACCCCAGACAAGAAACACAGGTGGTGTGGAGATCGGCCTTAGCAAAGACCTCCCCACACGTGCTGCAGTGTTGAAACCCAGTGGGCCTGGGTTTTTGAAGTTTCTCAGACATGGCCAACCTAACCAAACTTACTCCTTTTTCGCAACCGCCAGGCAAGACTCTATCGGTTCCTGACTGCGGTTGCTGTGTCTTGGGAAAACGATTTTATAACCCGTATTTTTAGAACCGATACAGACCGGTAACCACACACTAAAGTAAAATACAAACTTTACCTGAATGATCGATTCACCGATCCATACTTTTTTCAAGTTCCACACAGAAAACGGAACAAAACCTATCTAGTGCTCACAGTACCGCAGACAGAGACTTGAGCCGACTATGCGGAAACAAAATTTCAGTAGAAAACCGACTGAAAACCGACACTTCAACTGACTTCGAACCAAGCTGCAGGAGAAATCTCCGGAGCGACTGTTCAGTGAGGCAGAGTAAAGAATCTGACGGTTGCAGTTCAGATGACAACAGGCAGAGACATCAACCGAGCTCGAGATGAACATTCTATGCCCTGCATAGAAAAGTTAACCCATTGTTTTCCCGGGACAGTTTAAAGGCTGGGGCTAACTGCACTTGTCAGAATACAGCAAGACTCCACTAGAAGAAACATAATTGCTAAGGTGAGTAATTTTTTTTGCGATTCATTCTTTTTAAGTTTATGAAATAATTTAAACTTTTTATTGATTAAACATTGAATTTTTTTGTTGAACCATCTTGGTATCCTTCCCTTTGTATTATATTTTTTTAACTAGGGAGACCGATTCTTTCTCAATTTTATGAATGAGTTTTTAGTAAAATCCAGGCATCATTTATTGACAAATGTTGCATAAGGATTTCCCAAGGTTTATTTACAAGTAGTTCGTTTATGTTGTTAAAATTAGTTTTATCATAATTTCTGAAAGTGAATTTTTGAACACTGGGATGCATGATCTATAGGGGGAGAAAAAGGATAGCTGAATGATCACTTGTGCCCAGTGGTGCCCTTATATGAATATCAGAAATAGCATTTTTTATCTTAGATATTACAAGATCTAAAGTATTAGGACCTCTAGTTGGAGATGTGATAAATTGTGAGAGACCATGCTCAGAAAGGCAGGACAAAAATAATTTGTCCTGGCTAGTAGTGCCTCTTAAGGATGTCCAGTCAATACTAAGGAAATTAAAGTCAGACTACTGTTGAACCACAAGAAGATGATCATGCTCTTCTCCCTCAATCAAAGCAGATACAAAGATTCACCCCTTCTGGTCCAGTCTGTTGGTCACCTCCCCTCAAACAAGTAAATTCCTTCAAGTACCTTGACCTAACTTTTGACCCAGCTCTCTTCCTCCACTGCCATATCCATAACCTCTGCTCACTTGTAAACTCTCGAATCGGCCTACTCTACTGCTACAGGGACTGCCTCCCCTTCGAAGCCCTGAGACTGGCCATCACCTCCTCTGTCCAATCCTTTGTAGACTATGGGCTTTTGGTCTACGGGGCCGTGGACAACACTTCCCTCAACCAAGTAAAAATGTCCCTAAACAAAGCATGCCATCTCCTCACAAGTGCCAACAAGCTTACCCACACCTGCTCACTCTATTCTCTGGCAAATATGCTTAACTTTGAGAAGAGGCTACTGTACCAGACCTGCCTGTTTACCAAAAAAATTGTAACTGGACTGACCCCCCCCCAGGTGTGTCTTCACTTACCCGCTCCACTCCCATTACTCTCTCTGCCTGTAGCTCCTCCAAACCTTCTCTCCATGAACCCAGAGTCAGGACCTCTTTGGCCTAAAGGTCCTTTCCCTACAGAGCCCTATCCTGGTTTAACTCCTTCCCTGCTGCCATCTCTTCTGAAAGTAGGATTGGGCCTTTTAAAACTGTCCTCTGCCACCTCCTCTTCTCCTCCCGCAGCTGTAAATGCTCATAGAGGCTCTACCCACCCTTTGATCCCTAGAGCTCTTGCTTGCCCGTGTGGCTGCTGCCCCCCCTCGACAATGGACTCCTGTCCTGCTCTTTTAGCCCTATATGGCTTCCCCTCCCTCCCTCGGCCTGCATTTAGTCTCACTTTTCATGTTTGTGTTGGTTGTGCTGTTCTATTGTGCAATTAATCAAGTGCTGAAACTGTTACCACTACTTTAGCTACTACCCTGTATAAGAAATGTAACTGTTCTGCTGTATCACTTCACTTGTTTGTCTACTCTTGACGTGCCACCTTTGTAAATGAGTCTGTGACTCAAAGGTTTGTAATTCTGATACTGTTAATAAATACATAAATAAGAAGCCCAGACTTTGAGAAACCATTTTTGTTACAAACAGATGCATCAGAGGTCGGCCTAGGTGCAGTCCTAAGTCAAAATATAGATGGGACGGAACATCCTGTTCTGTACAAAGTCGGAAGTTGCATGACCGAGAGAAAAGGTACTCCACCATTGAAAAGGAATGTTTAGCAGCAAAGTGGGCCATGGAGTCCCTTAAGCTTTATTTACTAGGAACTGACTTTGTACTTATAACAGATCAAAGTCCTCTCTGTTGGCTTAACCAGATGAAAGATAAAAATTCCAGAATCACAAGGTGGTACCTGGCACTACAGCCATTTAAATTCATTGATACGCAAATCTGGTTAAGAGAATAGCCATGATGATTTTGTGTCAAGATATGGATCAGGAATTGAGGGTTCTGGAGGTTGAAAAGCAAATGTATAAGGAATTTTACTGTTTGCTGTACTGTTATAGTAAAAAGGATAATGCACATGTGCTTAATTTCTGAAAGTTGGGAGCTAATATTATTAGAGAATTAATGGAAAGTTTTGGAAACCTGTTAAATAAAACAGGTTCTCTCTTAAGGGGGGTGTATGTGACAGGGTGGATTAGGACCCTTTCCCAGTTATGGAGAGTTTAAATGCAGGGATCTTTCCTTTCCTGTCTCTTGTCCATCTGCGCAACCAAATTTTCCTTTGAGACGTAGGATTTGATCACCCTGACAGTCTCGCAATTCTTTACCTCTCACTGTCTCTTTTTCTCCCTTGCATATCTGCTGATATAAAAATATATGCAAATCATTATATGGAAATGTAACTGATATTGGGATCCCTTTTGTTTAGAAAGTATATAATGTTACTGTTGAAATGTACATAATTGTGGTTTGAGATTATTGCAAAAAGCTATTGGAAAACCAAGAGATTACCGTAGTGCGGTTTTTAAGCCTTTTGCAAGAGCTGCGGAAAAGGGACCTCAGCTCAGGGACACACTGTTCCTGCCAGCACCTGCCTGAAACATGCAAGAACACTTAGGAAGAAACAGGATGCTCTTTAAGAATGGGGGTTGGAAGGACTTATAAGAGAGCTGAGCTGCCGTTGCAGATTAGATGGACACAGAGATTGAAGAAAAACTCAGATGGGACTTTTTCTGTTTATTTGGTCTTTGTAAATATTTATACTGAGCAATATTTTTTTATGTAACTGCTAATACAAATAAAACTCTTGCAAATTTTAAAACTGCTTCTGATTTTGACCTGTGCCTCGACAACAGTTAACCTCAGAACAAACTTCAGAAATTCATAATGTGCTAAAGACATTTAACAGTACGTTTACCACAGTACCAGGCCAAGCAAAAGGGGTTGAGCACGTAATAGTGCCAAATACTGCTCTCCCTATTAAGCAAAAGACATACAGGTTACCAGAGGGGTTAAGAGCCGACATGGTTAAGGAAATACAAAAAATGAAAGAATTGGGTATCATAGAAAGAGTCAAGGAGTGTTTGGTCATCTCTAATGGTAATTGTAAACAAAAAAGGTGTTAGAGTCTGCCTTGATTATAGGAAACACATCAAGTGTCAGAATTTGTCAGTTATCCTATACCCAGAATAGATGATTTGGTGGACAGATTGGGGAGTGCAAAGTATATCAGTACCCTCAATCTCACCAAGGGTTACTGCCAAATCCGTTTAGCTAAAGAATCCAGAGACAAGACTGCATTTGCCACTTCTCTTGGATTCTATCAGTTTACCTCCATGCCATTTGGTTTACATGGTGCACCAGCTACATTCCAGCAGTAAATGGATGTAATTTTATCCCCTCGTACTGGTTATTGTGCTGTATACCTGGATGATGTTGTGGTGTACAGTCCAGACTGGAAAAGCCATGTGGAACACCTACGAGCTGTTATCCAAGCTATCAAAAATACAGGTCTGACTATTAATCCTACCAAATGTGCACTGGGCATACAGGAAACCAGATATTTGGGCTGTGTGCTGGGAAATGGAGAAGTTAATCCAATTAATTTCTAAAATAGAAGCAGAATCTAACAGCCCTGACCCTAAAACAAAGAAACATGTCAGATCATTTTAAGGCTGGCCGGTTATTATAGGAGATTTGTTCCCAACTTTGCTGAGTTAGCTACTCCCCTCACTGAAGTCATGAAAAAATGGTGCCCAAATAATGTGAAATGGACCCCAGAGTATGATGAAGCTTTTCAAGCCATTAAGACTACATTATGTTCAGCCCCTGTTTTAAGAAGCCCAGATTTTGAGAAACCATTTTTGTTACAAACAGATGCATCAGAGGTTGGCCTAGGTGCAGTCCTGAGTCAAAATATACATGAGACAGAAGAAAAAATTACTCACCTTAGTAATGTTGTTTCTTCTAATGGAGTCTTGCTATATTATGACATATGCAGTGAGTCCCAACCTTCGAACTGCTCCGGAGGTGAAAGAGTTAACTTTCCATGCCAGGCATGGAAAGCTGAGCTCGAGCTCGGTTGAAACTCTGTTTGTTGTTCTTCAAACTCAAACCGTCAGATCTTTACGAGCTAAACTCACTGAGGTCCTGTGTGGAAGCTGTAAACCTACACTAGCCAACTGGCTACTAAACATAAGAACACATTTTTTGGTCCCAAAACAAAGACTCAAGTCAGGAGACCCAAAAAATGAAAAACACAACACCAAGTCACCCCAAGAAAGGAGGGGTGAAAACAACAAGGTGAGCACCTACTAAGTGCCAACACTGCACTGCCCACCCACATCCCAAAAACAGAGTTTCTGAGAGGGGCAGGCGGGGGAGTCATAATATAGCAAGACTCCATTAGAAGAAACAACATTACTAAGGTGAGTAATTTTTTCTTCAAACAACATGAAGTCTTTCTATATTATGACATATGCAGACTACAAAGCAGTACCTCCATGGAGGAGGGACAGAACCTACTTAGGAAATAGGCTCTGAAGCACAGCTGTGCCAAACCGAGCATCACTCCTAGCCTGGATGTCCAGGGAGTAATGCTTGGTAAAAGTGTGAACTGTTTTCCAGGTAGCTGCTTGACATATCTCTAGAATAGGATGTACCTGGCAGCAGCCAGGGAAGCAGCTGTACCTGGTAGAGTGAGCCCCTCAGGCCTGATGGAGGAACCTTACCCAGTTTTTCATAACAAAATTGATACAAGAGACAATCCACCTGGCAATGGATCTTTTAGTGGCAGGTTTCCTTCACCAACCTCACCATAAGTGAGGAACAGTTGGAGGAGTCAAACCTGTGACCCTTGGTATGCTCTATGTAGTAACTAAGGGCTCTCTTCACATCTAAGCTGTGCAGCCTCCTCTCGCCAGAGGAGGAATGGTCAGTGAAGTACACTGGAAGAGATATAGATTGATTAAGGTGGAAATCTGAAACCACCTTAGGCAAGAACTTCCTGTTAGTCCTGAGGACCACCTTATCTCTATGAAAGGAGATAAAATCAGGTTCCACTGACAAACCTTGAAATTCACTTATGCATCTGGCAGAAGTGATGGCTACCAGAAACACAGTCTTCTAAGTCAAGTACTTAAGCTCTGCTGAAGACAAAGGCTCAAAGGGGAGTTGCATAAGCTGAGCAATGCAAACATTAAGATCCCAGGCAGGGGCAGGGTCCCTGAATGAAGGGTTGGTGTGAAGCAATCCCTTGAAAAACTTGGAGAATACTGGATGAGCTGAAGGAGAAGAAGGTTTACCTGCTGAAATAAAAGCAGACACAGCTGCCAGATGCACTTTTAGGGTAGCTGGTCTCAGTCCCAAGGTATTTAAGTGGACCATATAATCCAGGACTGTGGATAAATCAGCAGATTCTAGGGAAATATGCTTCCCAGAGCACCATATGGAAAACCTCTTCCATTTGGAATTATAAGTAGCCCTGGTGGAAGGTTTCCTAGAAGCCTTCAGGATATCCATTACACCTTGGGAGAGGTGTAGATCAGCAAACTCTAACTCTTCAAGAGCCAGGCCTTGAGATTGAGAGATTTGAGGTTCAGGTACCAAACCCTCCCCTGAGCACAGGTTAACGGGTTGCGATTCCTGGGAAGACACAGGGGAAGATGGACTGCTAAGGACAGTAGAAGTGGATACCAGGGTTGTCTGGCCCAATCTGGAGCAATCAGGATCATCTTGCAGGGTTGAGATCTGATTTTGACTAGCACTTTGAACAGGAGAGGGAAGGGGGCAAAAGCATAGAGAAACTTCCCTTCCCAATTGAGAACTAAGGCATCCAGAGGAACTGAGCCCAACACTGGGGGCCTGCAGCAAAAAAGGGGAAGTTGGTGATTGTCTGGGGCTGCAAAAAGATCTATCTGCGGGATGCCCCATCTGGCAAATATCACCTCCAAGACTAGGGGGTCCAGTGGCCATTCATGATGGCCCTGGGAAATCCTGCTGAGAGCATCTGCCAGGACATTGTCCTTGCCTGGGAGGTGAACTGCCGTAAGGGAGGTGTTCAGGGAGTAAGCCAGAGACCACAACTTCATTGCTTCGGTGCACAAGGCCATAGACCGAGTGCCCCTTTGCTTGTTGATGTCCCACATTGTGATGGTGTTGTCTGTTCTGACCTGTACAACTTTGTTCTGAACAGATTTGGAAAAAACTTGAAGTGCTAGAAAAACTGCTCTGAGTTCCAACAGATTGATGTGGAGCAGAGATTCCTGAGGGGACCACAATCCCTGGGTAGTGAGGTCGCCTATGTGAGCTCCCCACCCCAAGAGGGATGCATCTGTAGTAAGGATTAAGGAGTGAGACTGAGTGACAAAAGGAACCCCTTGTCTCAGATTGCTCTGATCCTGCCACCACTGTAGGGCCTGGATCAGGGTTCAGTCATTGGGATCAATTTGGTTAGAGGGTCTTTCCTTTGAGACCAAAAGGCTCTCAAATGGAACTGGATGTCCCTCATCTGAAATCTTGCTCCCTGCACTACTGCTGTAGAAGCAGCCATGTGCCCCAGGAGCTGTAGAAAATGCCTTGCTGGTCGAGAGACCTGCAGGGTGAATGAGGAGGCCAGAGAGACCAGGGTCCTTGCCCTGTCCAAAGGAAGGAAGGAAGGCTCTGGCTTTCTCTGTGTTCAGCTCTGCGCCTATGAAGGTGAGGAGCTGGGCAGGCTCTAGAACTGACTTTGAAAGATTCAGAAGGAAACCTAGAGAGGTGAGCAGTTGCTGAGTTATCTGTAGATGTAACTTGACTTGGTCTGGGGACTGGCCTACTATGAGCCAGTCATCCAGGTAAGGAAAGATGGCAATTTTGTGCCTTCTTAGGGAAGCAACTGCTACTGCCAGGCATTTTGTGAATACCCTTGGAGCAGAGGTGAGGCCAAAGGGCATTGTTCTGAACTGGTAATGGCCTGAGGGCAGCTCGAACCTGAGGTACTTTCGATGGGAGCTTCTGATGAGAATATGGAAGTAGGCATCCTTGAGGTCCAGGGACGCTAGCCAGTCCCCTGGCCTTAGAGAGGGTAGAATAATTCCCAGAGTCACCATTTTGAATTTTGGTTTTAAAAGGTGCTTGTTTAAATATCTGAGATCCAGGATGGGCCGTCATTCTCCTATCTTTTTTGGGGAAAGGAAGTACCTGGAGTATAACCCTTTGCCCTGGTGTAGGGGTGGAACCCTTTCCACAGCTCTGAGAGCCAAGAGGGAAGAGACCTCTGCCTCTAGGGCAAGTGCCTCTGGTGGATTTGCAGGTGGAAAGGATCTGGTTCTCATCTTTGGAAACTTTTTGAAGCTGAGAACCAGTCCCTGGCTTACTACTTCCAGGACCCACTTGTCTGATGTCAGAGACTCCCAGTCCTGGACAAAGAAAGCCAGCCTGCCCCCTACAGGTAGCTGAGAATCGGCCCTGGCAACCCCATCAGGGTGCCTGCTTGGCAGGGGCTTTGGGCTGAGAGGTGGAAGCAGGCCTGCTTGTACCCCGTCTGCCTCTCCCTCTAAAGAACCCTCTGAGCATAAGCAGAAGAGGAGGCCTGGGTTGCAAAAGGCCTATGAAAGGCCTGCCCCTGCCCCTGGGAAGCTGCCTTGAGGAGTGGCCTGTGCACTCCTATAGGTGGTCCTATACTCATCCATTTTCTTCATGTAATTCTCTGTCTGCTCCCCAAACAGAGAATTACCCACAACAGGAAGATCCATTGCCTTAGTCTGGGTATCCTGTGACAGGCTAGTACATCTGAGCCAAGCCATTCTGCGAAGTGCCACAGATGTAGCCATGACTCTTGATGACACATCATTTGAGTCCACTGCAGCATGGAATTGCACCTTGATGCCTCAATACCATCAGCAGCCACCTGCTCCAGCTCCTTGGCAAGCTGGCCAGGGACCTGTTTTGCTAGAGCCATAACAGTATCCCATCTGATTTCTGATATCTAGCAACATAAGCCATATAATTTGCCTGTCTGAGTCCCAAGGATGCTGCCATGTACTGTTTCTTCCATGGCATCAGTCCTCCTGGAGTCCTTGTCAGGGGTGTGAAGCCAAGGAATATTTGCCTTGTCACAGGCTGCAGCCTGCACTACCCCAACATGGCTGCATTGTTGTGTAAGGAACTCCGTATCAGAGCCTGACAATGTGTACCTCTTGTCCATTCTCTTATCAACAGGAGGTATAGTGTGAGGAGTTTTTAGAATTTTAAATGTCTGTTTCCCAAAAGATTTATGCAAAGGACTAGACAGTCTCCTAGACTCTGGGATATCCATCATTTCCACATAGTCAGGCTCCTCTTGATCATCCACAGCTTCCTCCATAGGGAGCTGGAGGGTTTCAGCCACTTTTTTATAAAACATAAAATGAGAAGGGGACTCAGAAAGCCTAGGAGGAGACACTCCTGAAGGTCTTTCTGGGGAGATGTCCGGGTCAATGGGCACATCCAGGCTTTCAAATCCACATTCACTCTCCTCATACTCCTCTTTCCCCTCCTCCGGTTCATAATATTCCTCTAAATCATACTCTTGAACTGGTGGAACCGGCCAAACCGGGCGCTTACCTGATGGTGCCGGTTTGGTCGGAACCGGGGAAAGCGACTGGACAATTTTAATCGCTTTGGCTATTTCTTCAGCAGTTGGAGAGGAAAGTTTTGGCTCCACACCAGCTGATTTCCTAGTCCTTTTTGCTGGAACTGACTCTCGAGTCGGATCTCCTTGCCCAAGGAAGTCTCACCCTGGTCAGAGGGCATCCTCTGGTTCGGTTGGAACCGAACCGGGCTGGCCATCCAGTTCAGTGGACTTTTTGGCCTCCCTTTCCCTAAGCCTACCAACTCTCTTTCCAGGGTAGCTGCAGGAACATTTTTACAAATCTGGCAGTCTGCACTGAGGTGGTCAAACCCCAGACAATAAACACAGGTGGTGTGGGGGTCAGCCTTGGCAAAGACTTCCCCACACACACTGCAGTGTTGAAACCCAGTGGGCCCGGTTTTTCTTTTGGGTTTCTCAGACATAGTGCCAGTCCTAACCAAACTTACCCGTTTATGGCAATCCGCCAGGTAAGACCCTCTTATCGGTTCCCAACCATGTCACGGGTCGTGGAAAAAACCGTAATAAAATCCGTTTTTTTTAGAACTGATAAGAACCGGTAACCACACTCTAAATGACAGATTAAGATATTTTAAACAACCTGACCTGTTCAAACCGAACCGATAAACCGTTTACAAGTTCCACACAGAATAGAATTAATGTAAAACCTATCTAGTACTCAAATACCACAGACAAGAGTCTGAACCAACCGGTTGCGGTTTAAATTCGGTCGAAAACCGAGAAAAACAATACTTTAACCGACAAAATGAACCGAGCAGAAGGAGAAATCTCCGGAGTGACTGTTCAGTGAGGCGGAGTAAAGAATCTGACGGTTTGAGTTTGAAGAACAACAGACAGAGTTTCAACCGAGCTCGAGCTCAGCGTTCCATGCCTGGCATGGAAAGTTAACTCTTTCATCTCTGGAGCAGTTCGAAGGTTGGGACTCACTGCATATGTCATAATATAGCAAGACTTCATGTTGCTTGAACATCTTATTCTGTAAATAAGTAGGAAGTTGCATGACCGAGAGAAAAGGTACTCCACCATTGAAAAGAAATGTCTAGCCGCAAAGTGGGCCATGGAGTCCCTTAAGTTTTATTTGCTAGGAACTGACTTTGTACTTATAACAGATCACAATCCTCTCTGTTGGCTTAACAAAATGAAAGATAAAAATTCCAGAATTACAAGGTGGTACCTGGCACTACAGCCATTTAAATTCAAGGTGATGCACAAATCTGGGAAAGAGAATAGCAATGCTAACTTTATGTCACGTTATGGCTCAGGAATTGAGGGTTCTGAAGGCTGAAAAATAAATGTATGAGTTTAAACGTTACTGTTTGCTGTACTGTTATGGAAGAAAGAATACTGCACATGTGCTTAATTTCTGAAAGAAGCTAATGTTAGAGAATTAATAGAAAGTTTTGGAAACCTGTTCGATAAAACAGGTTCCCTCTTAAGGAGGGGGTGTATGTGACAAAGTTGAATAGGACCCTGTCACAGTTGTCATGGAGAGTTTGAATGCAGGGATCAGTTCTTTCCTTTCTTGTCTCTTGTCTGTCTGGTTGCGCAACCAGATTTTCCTGTGAGACTTGGATTTGATCACCCTGACAGTCTCGTAGTTCTTTGCCTCTCACTGTCTCTCAGTCTTCAGTTGTTCTGTTTTTTTTCCCCTTGCATATCTGCTGGTATGAAAATATATACAGATCCTTATGTGGAAATGTAACTGATATTGGGATCCCTTTGTTTAGAAATTATATAGTTTACTCCCCCCCACCAAGAATACGAGATGCCTAGTGGGGGCTACAGGAGATAGGATAAAGACAATGAGGAAAGCTAGGATGGGAGAGCACAAGGGTGGCAGGAGTTTGGAGGGCAATGTGCACAAATGCAAGGAGCCTGGGAAATAAGGTTCATGACCTGACAGTTGCCATGGCAGAAGCGGAATTAGACCTGGTGGGAATCACAGAAACATGGTGCCATGGAGGGCAGGATTGGGACATTAATATACCAGGGTACAAGCTATTTAGGAGAGAGAGGGTAGGAAGGAGGGGGGAGGGGTAGCGCTTTACATGAGGAAAGGGATTCAGGCCACGGAGTTGCGGGGAAGCACAGAGGCACTTTGGGTCTTGCTGAACACAGAGAGGGGGGGAGGTGGTCTGCATAGGGGTGGTCTATAGGCCACCGGAGCAGCAAGAGGGTGTGGACAACCAGATGGTGGAGGAAATTCTGCGAATGTCAGCAAAGAAGGAGGTGCTTCTGATGGGGGATCTCAAACTGCCGGACGTGGCATGGGACACATTGTCGGCAGCATGCCCAAGAAGCAGGGTGATACTGGACTCCCTTCGGTTGCTTTGCTTAGGCAGATGGTCCAGGAACCAACTAGGGAGGGAGCGGTGTTGGATGTGGTGCTAACAAGTGGGGATAGAGTAGGGAATTTATCGGTGGTGGGAAAACCTTGGTACCAGTGACCATTGCACTGTGTGGTTTACGATACGCACGTCAGCTGCTCCAAACCTCGGACTAAGGTGAAGGTTCTCAACTTCAGAAGAGCAGATTTCAAGAAAATTGGGGAATATGTTAAACATGCTTTAGAAGGAGTGGGGCAGCAGGGAGGAGGGGTTCATGAGATGTGGGAATCAATAAAGGCGGGGACGGCCATAGTGAGAGCCACTGACATCTGTGCAAGGAGGGTATGTAAGAATAGGAGAAATAGGAAGCTGCTGTGGTTTAACAGGGAGGTTGAGGCAGCATCAGGGCTAAAATGAGAGCCTTTTGGAAGTTCAAAATGACACAGAAGGAGGACTGGGAGGAATACCAGGTTAAGCAGAAGGAGGCAGGCAGGGTAGTCGGGCGAGCAAAGGCTAGGACTGAAAAGAACATTGTCAAGGCAGTCAAGAAGGAGGAAAAGACAATTTTTCGATATATAGGTGAAAGGAGGAAAACAAAGACAGGGATTCCCAGCCTGAAAAATGGGGTAGGGGAGAAGGTGGTGGGGGACCAGGAAAAGGCAGCGCTGCTAAATGGCTATTTCTGCTCGGCATTTACGAAGGAAGCAGAATGGAAAAGGGGCACCTCTAAGGTAGCAGAACTCACCGGAGAGGGAGTGGATGTAAGTCCATTTCAGGAAGAGGAGACACTAAGGGAGCTTGGGGATTTGAAAGTTGACAAGGCCATGGGGCCAGACACGGTGCACCCAAGGGTTTTAGGGTAACTGAGGGAGGTGCTGGCTGCTCCCTTGACTGATCTTTTTAACAAATACTTAAGCTCGAGGGTAATAATAATAATTTTTATTTATAAGGTGCCTTTCTAATTTCAAGTAGTACCTAAAGGCTAGAAATGTGCGGATGTGATACCCCTGCACAAGGGAGGAGGGAAAGAGGACATGGGTAACTATAGGCTGGTGAGTTTGACATCCATGGCTGGGAAACTCATGTAGAAACTGCTAAAGAGCAGCATAAGTAGCTACCTGGAGGCAAAAGAACTTCAGGACCCGGTGCAGCATGGGTTCACAGAGGGAAGATCCTGTCAAACAAACTTAATAGAGTTTTTTTGACTGGGTCACCAGGGTGGTGGATGGGGGGAATCAACAGATGTGGTCTACCTTGATTGACTTCCGAGAAGCTTTTGACTGGGTGCCACACAAGAGGCTCTTACACAAATTGACTTACTTGGGGCTGGGAAGGGGGTAGTATGGTGGGTGGGTAACTGGTTGGAGAGAAGAACACAGAGGGTACTGGTCAATGGGGCACACTCAGAGGAGTCAATGGTCATTAGTGGGGTTCCCCAGGGGTCGGTGCTAGGACCTCTTCTATTTAATATCTTCATAGGGGATATAGCGGTGGGTCTTGAGGAGAAAATGAGGCTCTTTGAGGATGACGCAAAGGTCTGCAGTAGAGTGGATACACCAGAGAGGGTGGAGAGGATGCGACGGGATCTGGTGAGGCTAGAGGACTGGTCCATGGAATGGCAACTGACATTCAACATGGCAAAGTGTAGGATCATGCACTTAGGCAAGAAAAATGGGAGGGCTGAGTACTCACTGAGAGGTAGTTCCTTGCAGGTTATGGAGGAAGAGAGGGACTTGGGCATCACCATTTCACATGATCTGAAGGTAGGAAAGCAGTGTGATGGGGCAGTGGCAAGAGCAAGTAGAATGTTAGGGTGCATAGGGAGGGGGGATCTCAGGCAGAAAGAGGGAGGTTATAGTAGCCCTTTACACACAGCTGGTCAGGCCACACCTTGAATAGGGGATTCAGTTCTGGAGGCCCTACCTCAGGAAGGATGTGGATAGGGTACAGCAGGTTCAGAGGAAGGCCACGAGGATGGTGAGGGACATAGAGTGCTTACCATATGAGGGGAGAGTGAACGAGCTGGGCAAGTACTCCATGAAGAAGAGAGGGGAGACATGATAGAGACTTTTAAATAAGGTGCCCGTGGAGACCCATTTCCAACTGAACAAGAAACCTAAGGCAAGGGGACATAAATATCAAATGGGGGGGGGATTGGGGTAATGTCAGGAAGTATTTATTCACTGAGAGGGTGGTGGACAACTGGAATGGGTTGCCAAGGGAGGTGGTGTGGGGGTTCAAGAGGGCCTGGGATTGCCACAGTGGATTGCTGAAACGGGAGAAGGACTTGAACAAGGGTCTAGGGAAATCCTAGGCACTCAGGGCAGACTGGTGGTCCTTTTCTGCCGTCATATTCCTGAAATGTACATAATTATAGTTTGAGATGATTATGAAAAGCTATTGGGAACTCAAGGGGTTAACTTGAAATGCAATATTTAAGCCTTTTGCAGAAGCTGTGGAAAACAGACCTCAGTTCTGGGACATTGTGTTCCTGCCAGTTCTGCCTGCACCTGCCTGAAATACTGTATAACAGGAAATATTCACTGATCCTACATACTGAATCCTTGTACTTTTCTTTAGTGTGTGTTTACCGGTCCTTATCAGTTCTAAAAAAAACATATTTTAAACATTTTTTTCCAATACCCGTGACACGGTTAGGAACCGATAAGGGAGTTTTGCCTGGTGATTGCCAAAAAGGGTAGGTTTGGTTAGGTTGGCCATGTCTGAGAAACCCAAGAAAAAAAACTGGCCCACTGGGTTTCAACACTGCAGTGAGTGTGGGGAAGTCTTTGCTAAGGCTGAACCCCACACCACCTGTGTTTATTGTCTGGAGTTTGAACACCTCGATAGAGACTGCCAAATTTGTAAAAATGTTCCTAAGTCTACCCTGGAAAGGAGACTAGGTAGACTTAGAGAAAAGGAGGCCGAGAAGTCCGCTGACCCGGATGGCTAGCCTGGTTTGGTTCCTACCGAACCAGAAGGAGTGCCCTCTGACCAGGGCAATACTTCTTCGGGCAAGAGGAGAGCCGATCCTGAGGGATCGGTTCCTACAAAAAGGAAAAGAAAAGACAAATCAGCCGGTTCGGATCCAGAGGTTCATGTTCCAACCGCTGATGAGATTGCCTGAGCGATTTGGATTGTTGAATTGCTTCGCCTGGTTCCGACCGATCCGGCTCAGTTGGCTAGGGGCTCATTTTGGTGAGTTCCACCAGTTCAGGAATATGCCCCTGAAGATTTTTATGAACCAGAAATTGAGGAGGAGGGGGGTTATGAACAAGATGATGATTATGATGGAGCAGAAAGTCTGGATGTGCCCATTGAACCGGACATCTACCCAGACAGACCTTCTGGTGTTTCCCCTCCTAGGCTCTCTGAGTCCCTTCCCCCTATATGTTTTACAGGAAAGTGGCTGAAACTCTTCAGCTCCCAATGGAGGAAGCTACAGAGGATCTAGAGGAGCCTGATTTTGTAGAGATGATGGACATCCCAGAGTCCAGGAGGCTGTCTATTCCCTTGCACAAATCTTTTGGGAAACAGACACAAAAATTTTTAAAGTCTCCTAATTCTGTATCTCCTGTAGATAGAAGAATGGATAAGAGGTACACTTTATCAGGCTCAGACACAGAGTTTTTCTACCAACAATGCAGCCATGTTGGGGTCGTGCAGGCTGCAGCCTGTGACAGGGCTAAAGTCCCCTTGGCTTCACACCCCCTAGATAAAGACTCCAGGAGGATGGATGCCTTGGCAAAGAAGCAATACATGGCATCCTCTTTGGGACTCAGGCAGGCTAATTATATGGTCTATACAGCCAGGTACCAGAAGTCCAGGTGGGACAATGTACTGGCACTGGCTAAACAGGCCTCTCCCCAGCTGGCCAAGGAGCTGGAGGAGGTGGCTGCAGATGGGATTGAGGCATCTAAGGTACAGTTCCATGCTGCTGTGGACTCCAGTGATGCGTCATCAAGAGTCATGGCTACATCTGTGGCTCTTCGGAGAATGGCTTGACTCAGATGTATTAGCCTCTCACAGGACACCCAGGCTAAGGCCATGGATTTCCCTGTGGAAGTTAATTCTCTGTTTGAGGAGCAGACAGAGAATTACATGAAGAAGATGGAGGAATACAGGACCACTTATAGGAGTGCACAGGCCAAGGAGAGGCAGGCAACTCCTCAAAGGCAGCATTCTAGGGGCAGGGGCAAGCCTTTTCATAGGCCTTTCTACCAAGCACAGGCCTCTTCTCCCTTTTCACAGAGGGGGTTCTTCAGAGGGAGAGGCAGAAGGGGGATGAGCAGGGCTGCATCCACTCCTCAGCCTAAGACCCCTGCCAAGCAAGCACCCTGATGGGCCTACCCGGGTCGACTCTCCTATCCCAGTAGGGGACAGGCTGGCTTACTTCATCCAGGACTGGGTGTGTGTTACTTCAGACAAGTGGGCCCTGGAAGTAGTAAGCCAGGAACTGGTTCTCAGCTTCAAAAAATTTCCGAAGATGAGAGCCAGATCTTTTCCACCTTTAAGTCTCTCCGAGACCCTTGCCTTAGAGGCAGAGGTTTCATCTCTTCTGGCCTTAGAGGCCATAGAGAGAGTTCCTACCCTACACTGGGGCAAAGGTCTGTACTCCAGGTACTTCCTTACCCCCAAAAAAGACAGGGGAGTATCGACCCATCCTAGATCTAAGATACCTGAACAAACATCTCTTAAAACCAAAGTTCAAGATGGTGACTCTGGGAATAATTCTTCCCTCTCTAAGGCCAGGGGACTGGCTAGCCTCCCTGGACCTCAAAGATGCCTACTTTCACATCCCCATCAGGTGCTCCCACAGAAAGTACCTCAGGTTCAAGTTGCCCTCAGGCCATTACCAGTTCAAAGCAATGCCCCTTGGCCTAACATTAGCTTCAAGGGTTTTTACAAAATGCCTGGCAGTAGTAGTGGCCTTTTTAAGCAGGCAAAATATTTCAGTTTTTCCATATCTGGACGACTGGCTCATAGTGAGTCAGTCCCCAGGCCAAGATAAGTCAGACCTGCAAGTCACCCAGCAAGTGCTCACTTCCCTGGATTTCTCCTCAACCTTCCCAAATCAGTTCTCGAACCAGTGCAGGTTCTTACCTTTATAGGGGCAGAGCTAGACACTGTCAAAGCAAGAGCCTTTCTTCCCCTGGAAAGAGCAAGATTTCTTATAGAACTGGTTTCTTCTTTCAGCCTTCAGGTGTCCTGACCAGCAAGTCATTTCCTTCAGCTCTTGGGCCACATGGCAGCTTCTACAGCAGTGGTCCAAGGGGCAAGATTTCAGATGAGGGACATTCAGTTCCATCTGAGGGCCTTTTGGTCCCAAAGGAAGGACCCTCTTACCAAACTGATTCCAGTGACTTGGACACTGATCCAAGCTCTTCAGTGTTGGCAGGATCAGGACAATTTAAGGCAAGGGGTCCAATTTGTCACTCAGTCTCATTCAGTGGTTCTCACCACGGATGCTTCCCTTTTGGGGTGGGGAGCTCATCTGGGGGATCTCACAGCTCAGGAACTGTGGTCCCCTCAGGAGTCCCTTCTCTATATCAATCTCCTAGAACTCAGGGCAGTTTTTCTGGCCCTGCAAGCTTTCTCTCAGTCTGTGCAGAACAAGGTGGTTCAGGTCAGAACAGACAACACCACCACCATGTGGTACATCAACAAGCAGGGAGGCACTCAGTCTATGGCCTAGTGCACAGAAGCCATGAAATTGTGGTCTCTGGCTTATTCCCTGCAGACCTCTCTGATAGCAGTCCACCTTCCGGGGAAGGACAATGTGCTAGCAGATGCACTGAGCAGGCTCTCCCAGGGCCATCACGAATGGTCCCTGGATCCCCTGGTGTTGAAAGTGATTTTTTCAAGGTGGAGCACTCCAGAGGTAGACCTCTTTGCAGCCTCAGACAATCACCAACTTCCTCTGTTTTGTTGCAGACCCCCAGTCTTGGGTTCAGTCCACCTGGATGCTCTGGTTTTGAACTGGGAAGGGAAATTTCTGTATGCCTTCCCTCCCTTTCCTTTACTGTTCAAAGTTCTAGTCAAGGTAAGGTCACAACCTTGCAAAGTGATTCTCATTGCTCCAGACTGGGCCAGACAGCCTTGATACCTCCTGTTGCTGTCTCTAGCGGTCCATCTTCTCCTGTCTCTTCCCAGGAATTACAACCTGTTAACCTCCTCTCAGGGGAGGATTTGGTACCCCAATCATCGATCTCTCAATCTCAAGACATGGCTCTTGAAGAGTTAGAGTAAGCAGATCTGCATCTGTCTCAGGGGGTTCTGGACATTCTTAAAGCTTCTCGAAAGCCCTCCACCAGAAAGACTTATAACTCCAAATGGAAAAGATTCAGCATTTGGTGTTCCAAGAAGCATATTTCCCCAGACACTGCTGACTTGCCTACAGTTCTGGATTATATGGTCCATCTTAATGGCCTAGGCCTCAGACCAGCTACTTTCAAGGTACACTTGTCAGCTGTCTCTGCTTTTCTGTCAGTGGGGAAATCTTCCTCACTATCATCTCATCCTGTGTTCTGTAAATTTTTTCAAGGGATTGCTTCATACCAATCCTCCCTTTAGGGATCCTACCCCTGCCTGGGACTTAAATGTTTGCATTGCTCAGCTTATGCAACGTCCTTTTGAGCCTATGTCCTCAGCAGAGCTTAAGTACTTGACTTGGAAAACTGTGTTTTTGGTAGCCATTACCTCTGCCAGACATATCAGTGAATTGCAAGCCCTGTCAGTGGAACCAGATTTTATCTCCTTTCATATAGATAAAGTGGTCCTTAGAACCAATAGAAGGTTCTTGCCCAAAGTGGTTTCAGACTTCCACTTGAATCAGTCTATGTCTCTTCCTGTCTTCTCTTCACTGATCATTCTTCCTCAGGAGAGAGGAGACTACACAGTTTAGATGTTAAAAGAGCCCTTCGCTACTACATAGAGTGTATCAAGGGTCACAGGTTTGACTCCCTCTAGTTGTTCCTCACTTATGGGGAAGTGGGAAAGGGCAAATCTGCCACCAAGAGAACTGTTGCCAGGTGGATTGTGTCTTGTATACAATTCTGCTATGAGAAACTGGGAAAGATTCCACCCTCAGGCCTGAGGGCTCGCTCTACAAGAGGTACAGCTGCTTCCCTGGCTGCTGCCAGGGATATCCCTCTCTTAGAAATTTGTCAAGCAGCCACCTGGAAAACAGTCCATACCTTTACCAAGCATTACTCTCTGGACATCCAGGCTAGGAGTGATGCTCGGTTTGGCACAGCAGTACATCAGAGCCTATTCCCAAAGTAGGTTCTCTCCCTCCTCCATGGAGGTACTGCTTGGTAGTCTGCAGATTGTCAGAATACAGCAAGACTTCATGTTGTTTGAAGAAAAAAATTACTCACCTTAGTAATTGTGTTTCTTCTAATGGAGTCTTGCTGTATTCTGACCTCCCTCCCTGCCTCCCCTCTCAGAACCTGTTTTTGGGAAGTGGGTGGGCAGGTACAGTGTTGTACCCCAGGGGTGTCTTCAGCACACCCTCCATCTTCCTGGGTTCTTTGTATTATAATCTTTATTTTAGTTAGGTTTTGGTTTTGGGTTTCCTGACTTGAGTCTTCCTTCGGGAACCCAAAACTTTCTGTTGCCATTTGGCTAGTAAACATTTTACAATTTACACATAGTGTAGTTAGTGAGTTTTTGCTCATAAGAATCTGACGGTTGGGTTTCAAAGGGCTGCAGACAGAGACCTCAACCGAGCTCGAGCTCAACGTTCTATGCACTGCATAGAAAATTAACCCTATTCTCTCCAGGGCAGTTTAAATGCTGGCGCTAACTGCAGATTGTCAGAATACAGCAAGACTCCATTAGAAGAAACACAATTACTAAGGTATTTTTTTCTTCTCTGCCTCTCTTCTGTTTTTTTTTTCACATCTCTGCTCACCTCCGTTGCTTCTCCTGTAGTACACTTAACCTTTTCCCCTTTCTTGCCATCCCTCACATATTCTTTTTCCTTGCTCCTCCCCCATGTTTTTCCTGCTGCTTAAACTGTTTGTTTGCCCAAACCCCTGCTGCCTACTTATTTACCTGCCCTCATCTTCTTTTCCAATTTAGAACAACGGTTGGGCCACCCGTGGAGCAGCTCCTGCTCGCCTAGCTGAACCCGTTCAGGTATGCCGTGGAGGACGCCGAGACCGCGCTTCTGCTCCTGTCTCTCTATTTTCAAATTTGGTGCCTTTTTAGTATAGCCCACTGCTCACTCTTGTGGACTAAAAGCAAGGTTAGCCAAGGGGAACTGATCTGAAACCAGCTGTGGGACCTTTCTGTTAGTTTTACACCGTAATTGCTGCCCTTAAAATTATTGGAAGTAACTCAGTTGACACTTGATACTGCAAGCTGCTTTTCTAAGTCGGCTCTAGTTTAATTCGGAGCACAATTTCACAACTCCTGGCAGCTTGCACTGTCCTCAGATCTACGTGATGGGCTGAACCCCCACAGTCACTTCGCAACTGCTCCCCACCTGCCCCCCAATACCCTCCCACCTTTAGCTGGTGTTACATTTATATGCTATGCTCTTGTGAGATTTCTTTTTTGTCTATCTCCATGGTTTCTCATTTGCTCGTAATATAGGTTCTCCACTAGAGGTCTCCAGAACCACATTACAGGAACTTCTGCAAGCCCACTGGGGCTTCAGACCTGCTCCTCCCCGGACCCAAGGACCCTCCACCGCACCCCAAGAAGCCTCAGGGATCACCGCTTGCCCTGTGGTCCCCAAAGAAAAAAGCTGCGCTCCTCCAGGAGTTCCTGTGGACAGGGGCCACCTGCCGCATGCTTGCCCAGGATGGGAACCAGGAGCCCGGCCGCTCACTGGCACCCCGTACCGCTAAAGGCGCAAAAAAACGTAAGGAACTTCTCCAAGCCCACTGGGGCTTCAGACCTGCTCCTCCCCGGACCCAAGGACCTCCACCACACCCCAGAAGCCTCAGGGATCACCCTGCCTTGGCGGTCCCAGGAAAAAAAGCAGCGCTCCTCCAGGAGTTCCTGGACAGGGCCGCCCGCCGCTTGCCGGAAGGGAACCAGAGGCCCGGCCGCTCACTGGCACCCCGTACCGCTAAAGGCGCAAAAGCCGTAAGGTACATTTTAAAACACTTTCTCCCACCGGCTGTCTTCAGTAAGGGCTGGTGGCACTAGCTGGACCCGCCGTTCACTGAAAGCGGCTGTTTTCACTTTGCTACTGGACTGCCTAAACGTGCTTGGGGGCTGTGAGCAAGCCACTCTCCCCGCCTGAGGTGAGCTGTTTTCGGCTAGTGTTACAGCTCCTCTGTGGATACTGGTCCAGCTTTGCGCCGGCTCCCCACCCACCCCCACCTCACCCACCCTGAGTCGGCCCTTTAGCTTCATAGGCTTTTGGTGGTCATATGACTAAGTGTCCACTTTTCCATTGGCTCCTTATACTCTATAACCACTGGGGGCATTAATCATACTCGCTGACTGAAAGTCCTTGCCAACAGCCCTCCTGAGAGCAGCCCTGCCTTTTCGTGTTTTTTTCCACTTTCAAACCCGATTTCTCTCTCCACTCTCTCCACCTTTCTCATTCTCCTCCACTTCGCTGAATCCTTGCTTCACCCTCTAAACTCCCTTTTTTCCCTGCTCTGCCTGCTACTCTTTGTTTCCTAACCCAAAAAAATATAAACAAAAATATGCTAACGTCTCTCCTACGTGAGTGCACGCCGCCACCGTGTGGTAAA
The DNA here is from genome assembly GCA_016271365.2 of Neoceratodus forsteri. Lineage (NCBI taxonomy): Eukaryota > Metazoa > Chordata > Ceratodontiformes > Ceratodontidae > Neoceratodus > Neoceratodus forsteri. The sequence goes on along the minus strand of CM057455.1, from coordinate 754,856,999 downwards.
CTACAAGCACTAACCCCCATTATTTGCCTTCTCCTCCTGGTTTGCCTAAACTACTCCTCGCTGTCTCTACCTCTGGTCATACACCACAACACCCCCTCACTCTGTGATTTCTCCTTCTATAACCTACTCCTTACCAAACAATATGCCAAACCCGCCCTACACTACCTATTTCTAAAGATTGGGTGCACGTATCTCTCCTTCACAACCTACCATCAAACAAGGAAGAAACGGTCATCTATCGAATCTATATGTAAGCTGCAGCTTAAATTCCTAGCCTCTCTTCGCCTACTACTGGCGGGTGATGTGGAACCGAATCCTGGTCCCCCCCCTTAACAGCAACTCCCCTGGCAAACCTAAAAAAGGTCTACTGTTTGTGCATATGAACATTAGAAGTCTCCTGGGCCATGTGGCCGAGCTTGAGGCGTGGACCAAAGTAGCTGGACCTGACATCCTTTGCCTCATGGAAACATGGCTCAAACCTCACATACAGGACGCCCAATGCCACCAACCCGGATACTCTATCCTGCGACAGGACAGGCCAGGCTCGAAAAGGGGTGGGGGTGTTGCCATATACTATAAAAACCACCTCACCATTAAGCCTGTTCCTGTCCATAACCCTCAACGGATCTGCGAATCATTACATGCTATCCTGTTCCTAGGTGCAAAAAACCTGCACATTATCTGTCTCTATAATCCACCCACTGGAGGGGTGGATGGCCTCCACGAACTGCTCCAGCTAACCTCACAAACCATAAACTCGAACGAAGCCATCTTCCTGGGGGATATCAACCTAAACTGGCTGGGCCCTGCCCACAGCTCCCTTGCAGTCCTAATCCAAGGTTTCCACCTCCACCAGCTCATCACTGAAAATACCAGGATGATAAACCCCCAATCAGGCACGCTTATTGACTGGATCCTCACAAACAGACCTGACCGCATTACTAAGGCATGCACCCTGGCTGATGCTATAACTGACCACTCACCCACTATCTGTCACTGGCACGCGAGTCCCTCTCCATCCCCCCAGTCCCACCTGGTCACTTTCACCAACTTCGCACACCTGGATCTAAGTGCCTTTCTCCTGGACATATCCTGCATTGACTGGACGGATATCTACCAATCTACAAAAGTTGAGGATGCCCTTAACGTGTTCCTCACCAAGTTCACAGAAGCACAGACTAAACATGTCCCAAAAGTACAAAGAAGGGTCAGGGGACAACAGATGAGGTGGCTCCACAAAGACCTACTCAGCCAACTCAGAACCAGGGACAAACTATGGAGGAAGTATAAAAGCACTGGCCAACCCAGGGATCACACCATCTATAAGCAACATAGAAACTCTTGCAAAAAAGCAGATACTGTCAGAACCTACTTGCCAGCTCAGCCAGAGATCCACGCAAGTTCTGGGGCCACATAAAAACCTTTCTGGGTACACCTCAATCCATAACCCCCTTGGAAATGATTCTAGATGGTGTCCACTGTAATGACTCCCTTACCATTGCAAATGCTTTTAATAAGATGTTCTCTGATCTGTCCCAGTATACTTCCACACTTCAACCTCCAACTGTGGTTTCCCAGCCCTCATCAACCGGTGCACCAGCAGATCCCTCTCTCAAGAAACATGTGCTGGATATTTACAAGCCCTTCTATTTCAAAGCTGTGTCTGCATCGCAAGTCTTCAAACTGTTAAACTCAATATCGGACACCACCAGCCCCGGGTCCGACTCACTGGAACCTTGCCTACTAAAGGCAGCCGCCCATCTCATCTCCTATCCTCTAGCCAAGGTATTCACCCTCTCCCTCTCCAACAGTACCTTCCCTGACATCTGGAAATCCGCAAGAATCACCCCCCATCTTCAAAAAGGGCAACAAAAGTGAGATCTCAAACTACAGACCCATAGCTATTCTGTCAGTCCTCAGCAAAATACTTGAAAAACTAGTAGCCACTCAGACCATTGATTTCCTTGAAACATCAGAATCTGCTATGTGCAGCACAACATGGTTTCGGAAAACCACAGCACCACAACGGCGCTAGCCAAATTCACCACTGATACTCTCACAAGCATAGACAAAAGTCAGCTTACTGGTGCTATCTTTATCGACCTCACCAAGGCTTTCGACCTCATGGACCACCCCCTACTCCTATCCACCCTTCATAAATTTGGCTTTTCACCCCCTGTCATAAGCTGGTTCAGGAGTTACTTAACCAACAGGACCCAAGCAGTCAAACTTAACTCATCAATCTCCGACTGTACTACCATCAACATTGGAGTGCCACAAGGATCAATACTGGGTCCCTCTATTTTCATTATTCATAAATAACCTGCCATACAGCAGTGCATCCTGTGACTCTCTACTCTACGCAGATGACCTGGTTATCTATGCTAGCTCTAATAATGTAGACCAACTTAACGTGGCACTGACATCTGCTTTCCACGCTGTCCAACTCTGGCTAAACACCCACCGCCTTATACTGAACTCCAGCAAAACCAAACTGATGCTTCTGGGCACTGCCCACAAGATAAGGTCCTGCCACTCTCCTTTAAAAGTCCTTGACCTGGATGGGACTCCCTTGAGGTAGTTACCTCCTTCCATTATCTGGGCATCCTGCTAGACCAATCTCTGGACCTAAACCTGCACATCCAAGAAACGTAAATCTGTGAACTGCTAACTGGGTGCTGCCTACAGATTCAGATACATGCTCACACCTGCAGCCAAACTAGCCATCGCCAGGGGTCTCCTCCTACCCGCTCTGACCTATTGTGCTCCCATCCTACCCATGGCGCATAAATCCACACTACAAAAATGGGATGTCACTTTCAACAATATATGCAGGTATGCCTCAAAAGCCCCCAGACTTAAACATCACTGCCAACTGTATAAAGACCTCGACTGGCTCTCCCCCTCTGCCACCAGACTATACTACCTGGGCTGCCTTTGCGACTCCATCATTAGACTCAACAGACCAGCATCCCTAACTGAACTGCTTCAGCCAGCCCTCCCTCCATGTGAGCTGAGATCCTCGGACAAATCCCTACTAAAAATCCCCTGTTGCCGCACCTCCAAAGGGTCTGGAGCGTTCGGGTGCACACAGCCCCTCAAGTGTGGAACCTCCTGCCTTTCGACCTTAGACTGACATCTTCCACGATCTCTCTTTAAGTGCAAGCTACGTGAACACCTGCTTTCCACGGACCAGTGTGCCTGTTATGACCCTACCTGAGCTTGTCGTGCCAACCTCTCTCTCTTGCCCCACCACTCCCTCCTTCCTACTCCTTACCCTATTTTACTTACAATATTAACACTGTGATATATGTCTCTGCCCATATGCACTTCATTTCGAGTTCAAAACTCCGACCTCAAAGCCTACTTGCACTTGTCTAAAGTATGTAATTTTGTTGTAAGTTACTGCACCTTGACTACTGCAGTGTTTACCTGTTATTGCTGTTTGTACTATTGTACCTGTTACTGCTGCTTACTGAAATGTTTGTACTGACGATCTATGGGTACCAGGTACTGGCATAGCCAATGCCTAAGCGCCCCCCAACGGATCTGTTTCAGGGTACTTCTCTCTACTTGCACTTGTCTAGAGTGTGTAATTTTGTTGTAAGTTACTGCGCCTTGACTACTGCATTGTTAACCTGTTATTGCTGTCTGCACTGCTCTACGTGTTACTGCTCCTTACTGGAATGTTTGTATTGATGATCTAGGGGTACCAGGTACTGGCGCAGCCAATGCCTAAGTGCCCCCCCAACAGACCCGTTCCTCTACTCCTATTGCCCCTGGACCTCCACAGCCCCCCCACCCCGCCTAAACACCGTTTCCCCTGCCCGGATACAGTTCCACAACCCCAGACATAAGCCGCACCATCAACCGCTGAAACCGCTCACCCGCCATACCTTATCCCGAACCCCCGCTATCTTTAGCCTCCCCCTCCGGCCTACGGCTCCACGATCCTGGGCTCCTCTAGTAGGCTCCTGCTGCTAAAACCGCTCGCCCGCCGCTTTCACCCCCGTATTCTCACACTCATCGATCTGTCCAGCCTGCGTATGGTTTCCATGGACATGGTCTCATCCCTCAGCCCCTTGCCGCCATTCCCGCCATATCCCCCTAACACTGACTTTTCGCTTCTACATCCCCCAGTTAGACCTGTTTGCTCTTAACCTCCGCAGCTCTCCCCCCAACTACCCCGACTGAGCACCGACTCCCCTGCCCGGGAACAGTACCACAACCCCGGGTACTTGCCGCACCTGCCAGCCGCTTATGGCGCTCCCCCGCCATACCGAACCCCACCATCCTAACTCTCCCCTGCCAACTTCAGTTCCATGAACCCGGACTCCTCTTGAGTGGTTCTGCCACTAATAGCCGCCCCATGGCTGTCTTCACCTCTGATCCCTTCCCCTTCAGCTCTCTCTAGCCGCCGCACGGTTCCATGGACTCGGTCTCTTCCCGTAGCCTTCTACCGCTTATGCCACCATATGCCCCTCACCCAGACATATTCTGTAAGCCCTGCCCGTCCAAATGTTCCCCGCTTCACTCCTCCTCTGGCCGCCGATGCCTATCATGTCCTTTCCTGCCCTGTTTTCGCGCCGCCTTTAACCCCTCTATAGCCCCACTGCAGGTGGTGTCTCCCCTGCCTCCAGCTCTGCCTGACCTACTGTCTCCCCCCACCTCAACCATGTACCGCCACCATCCATTCACCGCCCCACACCCAGCCCCCCGTCCTGCCTCCTTCATCCCTACTGCCACCTTAACCACTTAGCTGCAAGGTTGCCGTCCCTCATCCCCCCCTTTTTCCTGCTCACCCAGTTCCCCCCCCCATTCTCTCCCTCTCCCCTGACCCACCTGTCCTTTGGATCTGCCCTGTATACCTTTACCCGCTCACTAAATGCTACTTGTACACTGTAAATCTGCTGTTTTTTTCTTGACCTGTTGATTGTCTCTGAAGCTGTACTCCTTTATTGCCTTTTACTGAAAACTGTTCTCTGTATTGTTACTGCTTCCCTGTATTATGTAAATGAACTCTGTATTGTTACTGTACCTTCCGGGTCGTGCCTGAAAATAGTCACCTGTTTGGCTAGCGCGCCTACCTGGTAAACAAAAACTAAATAAAAAAAAACCTACAGATTTTTCTCTATCCCAGCCCTCTTCCATGCTCCCTTCCCTGGTAGTTGATTCTCTGCCTGGTTGATCTATTTTTTTCTCCCCATTTTCTGGGATTAATTTATTTTTGCCCTGCTTTCACTGCATCCTACTCCTTTCCTCCTCCTACCCTGTTTCCCTTGCTCATAATCTTTTACCTCCCCCTACTTGTACTCTATCCTCTCTCTTTCCTACACTCTCTCTATTCCAGTCTTACCTCTCTTCCTCCCTCCCTCCATGAAATGTGGGGCTATATTCCACCTCCTGCCATTATTTGGCATCATGTTTTTGTTGGGATTTTTAACAGGACCGACTGATTATCCCTCCTCTCGACTTGTATACTCGCTTGATAACTTCTGCTAGTCCAACTTACTATCTTACCCCACCACTAATCCATCACCTCTGTTGGGTCTGAATTATAAACACCTAGGGGTATTACTTAGTTATATCTTGCATAGGTACTCTATATCCTGTAGGCGTGCTTCACTGGCTATATTGACTGCATCTTTATGGACCACTGCCCTATTGCTTACCATTGCTGGGGACATTGAAATGAATCCTGGAACAACTACTGCTTATAATACCACCCAGCCTCACCCATCCAACTGCCTGCCCCAGTCATCCAGCTTCACCTTTGCTCACCTAAACATTAGGAGCCTTTCTGACAACTTCTCAGAACTAGAGGCTTGGGTTTCTTCGAATAAACTTGACATTCTTGCCTTATCCAAAACATGGCTGAAGCCATCCATCGCTGACTCCCTCTGCTTCCGGACTATAGTCTGCTTAGGGCTGATTGTGCCACCTCTAAAAGAGGTGGAGGCCTAGCACTATACTTTGTCTCATCTCAATGTGACTGTCTTACTTTGTCCCCCTTTGGCCAGTTGTGAAGTGCTTCATTCCCTCCTGTTGCTTGTGGGTGCTAAAAAAAAAAATACACATCTTCTGCATTTATGTGCCTCCCAGAACTGCTAGGCCTGGTCTGGAGGAGTTTATCAAATGATTACCATCAATGGCAGAGAAAAATGAAGTAATCTGCTTGGGGGATTTCAATCTGGACTGGGCCGGGCCTTGTTACTCCCTCCTTTCCACCATTACTAACAAGGCAAACCTCACCCAACTTATCCAGGCCCCCACTAGGATCTCCCATCATGGTTCCTGCTCAACCCTCTTGGATTGGATCCTAACAAATAGGAAGGTGAATTTCCTCTCAGCTGGAGTTCTACCTGACTCCATAAGTGATCACTGTCCAGTGTACTGCGTTTGGGACATCACCTCCCCCTCATTTCCCTGTAATGTCTTATCCTTTTCCAACCTCTCTAGGCTTAACCCCGATGCATTCCTACAGGATTTAAAAATGATCGACTGGTCTCCCCTCTACATAACCAATGATATCAACATAGCAGCTGAATATTTCAACACTGCCCTACTCTCTCTTCAGCACCAACATATCCCAGTCTCCACACGCAGGGTAAAAGGTAAAGTCACCAAATGGTTCAAGCGTCCCCTTCTTCAGCTGCTAAAATGGAGGGATAAACTCTGGGCAATGTGGAAATCCTCCTCCCTTCTAGCTGACTTTGAGGCCTACAGATCCCTTCACAACACATGTAAAAAGGAGATTTGATCGGCAAAGAGCAGCTACTACCGCAATCTACTCAGTTCCTCTGCCTCTAACCCTAAATTATACTGGTCACAAATCAAGGAAATCCTCGGGAATGACAAGCCAATGTGTCCAAATGAAATGTTAGTCAACAGTACCCACTGCAATAACCCTCTCACCATTGCGAATGCCTTTAGCTCCCTCTTTTCCTCACTTCCCACCCCCACTCCTTCACTTCCCAAGATTTCTCTTGTGTCCTCAACTCCACTTACCACTGCTTCCCCTGCTCTTGCGCTGACTCTGGTCACGCATCAAGAGTCCTTACACTACTAAAATCATTACCAGCAAATGGCTGTGCTGGACCTGATGGTATTCATCCTAGGATCCTTAGGCAGTTTGCTTCGTGTCTGGTGGCTCCTGTAACCAGGATTTTCAACCTCTCGATCTGCTCTGCCTCTGTCCCATTAATCTGGAAAGTTGCCAGAACCATTCCATTGTTTAAGAAAGGAGACGTCAAAGTCTTACTGAACTACCGCCCTATATCACTCCTGCCCACGCTCAGTAAATTGCTTGAAAAACTGATTCACCGACAGGTCTCTGCATACCTCCACAATTCCAACCTCCAAACTCCAGTACAACATGGCTTTAGGGCTGGGAACAGCACAATTACTGCTCTCACCCAGTTTACGAACAATGTCAAATGCAACATGGACAAGGGTTTACTTACTGGAGCAGTGTTCATAGACCTCTCCAAAGCATTTGACATGGTGCATCACCCCCTTCTCCTGGCTAAACTGCATTCACTCGGCACCTCTGACACTACGCTATCCTGGTTTGGCAGCTTCCTAGAAAATCGATCTCAGGCTGTCTCTTTCTGTAAGGTTCTCTCATCCCCTGCTCCTATCTCCTGTGGTGTTCCACAGGAATCAATTCTTGGTCCTCTTCTCTTTTCCTAAACGATATCCCCACTCTGCCTACCCACTGCAGTATTATCATGTACACAGATGATGTGGTGCTTTATTCTGCCTCCAAGTCTATTGTTGACATCAATCAACATCTCTCATCTGCCTTTCAGACCCTACAAGTCTAGTTTTCCTCTAACTTACAAATCCTGAATTTATCCAAGACCCAGGCCATGCTCTTTGGGTCCTCTAGAAAGGTATCTGCTGAGTCCCCCAAGCTCCTGGTCCACTGCTGTGATGGGACCACTGTTGATAACACCTTATCCTTAAAATATCTTAGGGTTACTCTGGACCCGGTACTTGATTTTGCTGCTCACGTTAGTGAGGTATGCCGATCAGTCAATGCCAAGATTGGGGCGGCCTACAGAGTGCATCACTCTCTCACTCCAGCAGCTAGGAGCTCAGTAGTGAGAGGTGTTTTACTCCCATGACTGTTATATGCCCTCCCTGTACTCTCTTATGCCAATGCTGGGGTTCTTCGCCAACGGGACATATTTTACAACATCTGTAGATTTGCCTCATCGGCTCCTCGCTTAACCCATCACTGCCAGCTCTGTTCTGCTTTAAACTGGCTGTAACCCAAAGCCCTACGCTGTTATACTCTTGGGTGTTTTGTTGACTCCCTATCCAAAAACCCCCACCCCTCCTCTCTGGGTGACCTGCTTACCCCTGTCTCTCACTCTCACTCCTATAGGTCTTCCACCTCCCCCTTGCTCACTGTTCAGCCCTGCTCCACTAAAATGGATAAGCAAGCTTTTTCATATTTTGCACCCCGGTTCTGGAACTCACTCCCTCTACATGTTAAGACCTCCTCACCTCACCTTACATTCAAGCATGCTCTGTTCTCTCACCTTTATGCTCTTGGAACCTGCGAATGCACTTAACTGCTGCTTGTCTCTCAACTTTGTCCAATCAGCTGTATACATGCCCTTTGTTTATGTAAGCCTTATGTGTACTAGTGTTTCTTGTCTTTTCTCCCCTAGCTAGGTAATATGACTGTTTGTTTGCCAATATGCCATCATTGTACGATTATGCAAGTTTTATTCAACCTGTTCCTGATGTTATCTCCATGCTGTTAAGTCCTGTAATCTGCTTCTGCTGATGTAATTGTTGCCTTGACAGTTAACCGACTTAATGTACCTGATTTGTTGTTCACTACTATATTTGTCAACTAGGCAGGTTTTTTGCCTAGTGCACTTACCCGGTTACCAAAAACTAATAAATAAATAAATATTCTGACTATATGCAGTTAGCCCCAGTACTTGAACTGCTCTGGAGAGTAAAGGGTTAACTCTATGCTAAGGCATAGAATGTTGAGCTCGAGCTTGGTTTTCAAACCTCTGTCCTGGTACTCCTCAGTGTAACAGTCAGATTCTTTACTTCACCTAACTGTGAAGTCGCTCCAGAGATTCTCTCCTTCACTTTGGTTCGGTTTAAGAAAAATCACTTGGTTTTCAACCGCTTTTCTTATTTTATTCGGTATTCAGATCTCTGTCAATGGTACAGTAAATGTAGCTAGTAGGTAGTTAGAGTTTTGTTAGTAGAAATTGTTTTTTGTTCGGTTTTCTCCCAGTTGGTCCGGTTGGGAACTGAAACAAATTTCTGTGTTGATTTTCTCTTGTGTTCTGTTCTATAATTTGTGGTTTCCACTACCTATCGGATCCTAAAAAAAAACAACAGTTTTCTTGGTTTTTTTTAACTGACTGGTGACATGGTTGGAACCGATAGGTCTTGTAGTTGCCTGGCTTAAATGCTGTTAAGGGTAACTTTTACTATTCCAGCATGACTGAGAAACCCAAAAGAAAATCGGTCCCACTGGGTTTCAGCACTGCACCGAGTGTGGGGAGGCCTTTGCTAGGACTGATCCCCACCTCGTCTGTGTTTATTGTCTGGGGTTTGACCACCTCAAAGAAGACTGCCAAATATGCAAAAACTTTCCCAAAGCCACTTTGGATAAACGTTTAAGTAGGCTGAAGGAAAGGGAGGCCGAGAAGTCCTCTGATCCGGATGGCCTGCCCGGTTCAGTTCCGACCAAACCTGAGAGGGTGCCCACTGATCTGAGCAATACCTCCTTGAGCAAAAGGAGAGCCGACCCTGTGGAGTCGGTTCCATCTAAGAAAAAGTGCAAGTCAGCTGGTTCAGATCCCGGTTCCCATGTTCCAACCGCTGGAGAAATTGCTGAAGTGATTACTATTGTTCAATCGCTTTGCCCAGTTCTGACCGAACCAGCACCGACTCAAAGACGATCGGTTCGGTCGGAAACCGTTCCTTCTGAAATTGGTACTGAAGCATTTGATTTGATTGGTGATTGGGAAGGAGAAGAAGAGGAATATGAAGGCCTAGATGAGTCCAGTAAAGCCTGACACCTCCCAAGACAGGCCTTCTAATGTGTCTCCTCCCAGACTTTCTGAGTCCTCCTCCTCCTCCCATGTCTTGTTCTACAAGAAAGTGGATGATACTCTTTAGCTTCCAGTGGAAGAGGCTGAACAGGATCAGGAGGAACCTGACTATGCTGAAATGATGGATGTCCCAGAGTCAAAAAGAGTGTCTATCCCTTTGCATAAATCCCTGGGGAAAGAGACACAAAAAATTCTGCAGTTTCCAACATCTATACCTCCTTTGCATAAAAGGATGGATGGGAGGTATACCTTGTCAGGTCCTGGGATGGAATTCCTCACAAATCATTGCAGCCCTGTTGGGGTAATGCAAGCTGCAGCGTGTGACAAGGCTAACATTCCCCTAGCTTCTCACCCCCCAGATAAGGATTCCAGGAAAATGGAGGCCATGGCCAAGAAACAGCACTTGGCATCCTCTTTTGGACTCAGGCAAGCTAATTACATGGCATATACAGCCAGATACCAGAAATCTATGTGGGATACGGTTCTGGAACTGGCAAAGAATGCCCTTCCCCAGCTGGCCAAGGAGCTGGAGCAGGTGGCTGTGGCTGTGGATGGTATTGAGGCATCCAAAGTCCAATTCCATGCTGCTGTGGACTCGAATGATGTGCATTCCAGGGTCATGGCTATATCTGTCCCCATGAGGAGATTTGCTTGGCTCAGATGTACCACTCTGTCACAGGATACCCAGGCTAAGGCCACTGATTTTCCTGTTACTGATAACACTGTTTGGGGAGCAAACAGAGACTTGCAAGATGGATGAGTACAGGACCACCTACAGGAGTGCTGCAGCCAAAGAGAAGTAGGCCACTCCTCAGAAGCAGCAATCTAGGACTGGCAGGGGCAGGCCTTTTCACCAAGCCCAGGCCTCCTCTTCTTTCCAGCAGAGGGAGTTCTTTAGGGGAAGAGGCAGAAGGGGGATGACCAGGACTCCATCCTTCACCTAGTCCAAGCCCCCTGCCAAACAGACACCCTGAGGTGTCAGTCAGGGTCGCCTCCTCAGTTCCAGTAGGGGGCAGGCTGGCTCACTATTTTACGGCTTGGAAGTCTATCACTTCAGACAGATGGGACCTGGAAGTAGTGAGCCAGGGACTTGCTCTCGGTTTCAAAAAGTTCCCAAAAATGAGAGCAAAGTCCTTCAGTCCTCCCTCACCCTTAGAGCCAAAAGTCTCCTCTCTACTACTTCTGCAAGCAGTAGAGAAGGTACCTCATTGTCACGGGAAAAGGACTGTATTCCAGATACTTCCGTACCCCCAAAAAAGACAGGGGAGTGGCGACCTATCCTAGATCTAAGATACCTAAACAAACATATACTAAAGCCGAAGTTCAAAATGGTGACTCTGGGAATAATTCTTCCCTCTCTGAGACCAGAAGACTGGCTAGCCTCCCTGGATCTCAAGGATGCCTAGTTCCTCATACCTATCAGACATTCCCACAGAAAGTACCTCAGGTGCGAGTTGCCCTCAGGTCATCATTACCAATTCGGAGCAATGCCTTTCGGCCTAACATCTGCTCCAAGGGTGTTGACCAAGTGTCTGGAAGTAGTAGTGGGATTTCTCAGGAGACAAGGCATCTTGCTTGGAGGAATGGCCAAATGTATGGCAGCTTAGATTCAATGCAAAGAAATGCAAAATACTACACCTGGGAAACAAAAACCCAGGTGAAGAGTACACGGGGGGGTGAGATAAAAATGAAAAGGGACCTGGGGGTAGTTATATCAGATGACTTTAAGGTGGGCAAGCAATGTGAGAAGGCAGTAAGGAGGACTGGTGGGATACTGGGATGCATAGGGAGAGGCATCACCATTAGAAAATAGGAGGTTGTTATCCCTCAGTATAGACAGTTGGTGAGACCCCATCTGGAGTACTGCGTCCAGTTCTGGAGACCCCATCTCCGCAAGGACATAGACAGGATGGAGGCTGTCCAGAGGAGAGGCAATGAAAATGGCGCAGGGTCTGCACTAGAAGACATACGAAGAGAGATTAAAGAAGCTTAATATGTATACACTTGAGGAGAGGAGGGAGAGGGGGCACATGATAGAAAGTTTCAAGTACATCAAGGGAATCAACAGAGTCCAAGAGGGTAGCATCTTTCAGAAAAAGAGATGTGCAAGAACAAGGGGGGAACAATTTGAAGATAGAGGGGGGACGGCTCAGAGGTAATGTGAGAAAGTATTTTTACACGGAGAAGATGGTGAATACATGGAACAGCCTTTCTGAGGAGGTAATGGAGTCAGAAACAGTGGGGGAATTCAAGAATGCATGGGACAGATATAAGGCAATTCTAGTGGGGGGGTAGGAGGAAGTAGGCTGTTGGTTAACTAGGATCTGCAGCCTATCCATTAGGTAGGGAAATGGGCAGACTAGGTGGGCCAAGCAGTCCTTATCTGCCATCAAATTCTCTGTTTCTTCGTTGCTGTTCCCCTATCTGGACGACTGGCTCATAGTGGGTCAATCTTCAGACCAAGTCAAGTCAGCTCTAGAGATCACTCAAAAGCTTCTGGGCTCCTTAGGATTCATTCTGAACCTAGAAAAGTATTTTCTGGAACCAGCCCAGCTTCTCACATTTATAAGGGTGTAACTGGACACGGTCCAGGCAAAGGCATTTCTTCCTCGTTCAAGGGTACAATCCTTCATCACCCTGGTTTCCTCTTTTTTGTCCACTAGTGTCTCGACCAGACAGGCACATCTTACAGTTGCTAGGCCACATTTATTTATTATTTATTTAGATTTTGGTAACCGGGTGAGCCCTCTGAGACCAGAGATCCCTTTTTCAGGGGCGACCCGGGGTTGATTACAATGACAACTTTACATTAGGTGAGAATTCTAGTGAAATACAATAATTAAGTTCCAGAGTGTGCATACAAAATCAAAGGGGTACATTAGACAATAGTTGGTACAGGTCAGGAAGTAGGCAATATACGAGGAGAAAACAGGAATTAGTAGGAATCAACAGGGTTGAAACAGTTTCTTACATCAGGTCTACAGTGTTTTTAACATTAACCATAGGCGATCCAAGGAGAGAAGGGCATAGGTCAGCTGGCATAGGAGGGGGTTAGGTTTACTGCAGGACATGATCTAGCGGTTACAGACACATGGCAACTTCCACTGCAGTAGTGCAAGGGGCAAGATTTAAAATGAGAGATATTCAATTTCATCTAAGATCTTTCTGGTCTCAGAAAAAAGACCCTCTCTCCAAGTTAGTTCCAGTGTCTCAAACTCTGTTTCAGGCTCTCCAGTGGTGCCTTGAGGAGGACAATCTAAGGCAAGGTGTCCCTTTCCTCGGTCAGGCTGCTATAGTGATTCTCACCACGGATGCCTCCCTACTGGGATGGGGAAGCCCATCTGGACCAGCTCACTGCTCAGGGAACATGGTCTCATCAGGAGTCTCTTCTGCACATAAATCTTCTCGAACTCAGAGCTGTCTTTCTAGCACTTCAGACATTCTCGAACATAATTCAGGGGAAAGTGGTACAGATCAGGACAGACAATTCCACAACCATGTGGTACATCAACAAGCAGGGGGGCACTCAGTCCTCGGCCTTGTGCACAGAAACCATGAAAATATGGTTACTAGCTTATTCCCTTCAAGCTTCCCTGATAGCCGTGCATCTCCCAGGGAAGGACAATGTACTGGCAGATGTTCTCAGCAGGATCTCTCGAGGTCACCACAAATGGGCCCTGAATCCTCTGGTTCTTCAGGTCATTTTCAAAAGGTGGGGCACTCCAGAGATAAACCTCTTTGCAGCCCCGGACAGTTACCAACTTCCTCTGTTCTGCTGCAGACCCTGTCTTCTGGGGTCTGTTCCTCAAGATGCTCTCCTATTGAATTGGACAAGCAAGTTTCTGTATGCTTTTCCTCTGATATTCAGAGTTCTGGTCAAGATCAGATCTCAGCCTTGCACAGTGATTCTAGTGACTCCAGACTGGTCCAGACAGCCATGGTACTCTCTACTATTGTCAATGTCAGTGACAGTACCACTTTGTCTTCCCAGACAGTACAATCTCCTCACCTCTTTGCAGGGGAGGATACTGTATCCCAACCTTCAGACTCTCAGACTCAAAGCTTGGCTCTTGAGGAGCTAGAATATGCAAGCCTGCACCTTTCCCAATCAGTCTTGGACATTCTTAAGGTTAGTACAAAACCTTCTACTAGAAAAACTTACAATTCCAAATGGAAGAGATTTGGCTTCTGGTGTTCTCAGAGGCATATTCAGCCAGATTTAGCTAACATTGCCACTGTTTAGGACTGTTTGGTGCACCTTAACAGTTTAGGCCTCAGGCATTCCACTCTCAAAGTACATTTGGCAGCCATTTCAGATGGGAAGGGCTCTTCTCTAGCCTCTCATCCAGTTTTAAAGAAATTTTTCAAAGGCAAAGGTCTGGTTCATATCAGTCCTCCTTCTGGGAGCCTACTCCTGTTCGGAATCTGAATATCTGTATTTGCACAGCTCATGCAGCCCCCCATTGAACCATTATCTTCAGCTGAGCTAAAATACTTGACTTGGAAAACTGTGTTCCTGGTAGCCATTACCTCTGCCAGGAGAATCAGTGAATTACAGGCTTTATCAGTGGAATCTGACTTCATTTCACAGGGGTAAGGTGTTCCTTCAAACCAACAGAAAGTTCATTCCCAAGGTGGTATCAGACTTTCATTTGAATTAGTCTGTGTCATTGCCTGTATTTTTTTACTGACCATTCTTCCTCTGGGGAGAGAAAACTACACAGTCTTGATGTAAAGAGGGCCCTTAGTTATTATATTGAACACACTAAGGCCCATAGAAATGACTGTTCACAGCTGTTTCTCACTTATGGAGAAGTGGGAAAAGTTAAACCTGCTAATAAGAGAACTGTTGCCAGGTGGATTGTCTCCTGTATCCACTTCTGCTATTCAAAGTTGGGGAAAGAACCACCCTCAGGCCTGAGGGCTCACTCCACCAGAGGTACAGCTGCTTCGGTCGCAGAAGCTAGAGACATACCCTTAGCGGAAATACGTAAAGCAGCCACTTGGAAAACTGTTCACACATTTACCAAGCATTACTCTCTTGACATCAGTCAAGAAGTGATGCTAGGTTTGGCACAGCAGTGCTGCAGAACTTGTTCTCAAAACAGGTTCTGTAACTCCCTCCTCCAAGGGAGTACTGCTTGGTAGTTTGCCTATAGTCAGAATACAGCAAGACGTTATGTTGTTTGAAGAAAAATTACTCACCATAGTAATGTTTCTTCTAATGGGGTCTTGCTGTATTCTGACCTCCCTCCCTGCCTCCGCTCCTGGAACCTAGTTGTTTTGGGATGTCTGTATGGTTATTATTTAAGAAGATATTGTTTTTGTTTCACTACCTACTTGGATTCTTTTGGTGGTTCTCGACTTCAGTCTTTTTGACCCTAAAAATATATTTATTGCCCTTTGGCAAAAAATGTTAAAAAAACAATTTCTAAATTGTTAGATCTTACTTCGAGAGGGCTCTTGCAGTAGGTAATTACATATAGGACTGACGCCGGCAGGCGGCAGGACCCCACAGAAAAATTTCTAGCTGGCAGTCCCTGGCGAGGGACCGCTCCCACGTCAGGTGACCGGCATCAGGAGACGTCAGTACAAAGGGGCGGTCCCGGACGCCCGCCTTCCAGTTCTTTCCCGCCATTAGCTTGTGCAGTGCCTCGCAGAAAAGTTTGTGCTTCATCAGCCCTACCTTCGTCGTTTTTTTACCAAAAATAGTTTTTTCGACTAATGTCAGTACAATCATCAGTGTATGTCGTCCCCTACACCCACCGAGCACAAGAATAAGTGCGATTCGTTCAGCGCCCAACTACTGCACAAGGACAGCCACTCCCTGTGCCTGTTCTGCCTAGGCCCCGATCACCCAGTTGGGAAGTGCAAGCACTGCCTCAGTTTCAACGCGGCTACCTGGAAAAGGCGGCAGCAATCCCTGGAAGCCCATATTCTGAAGAAGAAAATGAGTTCTATGGAGAAGGAGCACAAAAAACTGAAGCAGGCGTCTACTTCCCCCGAAGGCCATCGGAAGAAGAAGGAGAAGGAGAGGCACCGGGACAAGGGCTTCTCCACCGCGTCTCCCTCAGGAGTTGCTGGGATGCAGGTAACATCCCCTCCGGGGGATCGCTCCTCGACGGACGCCTCGGAGGTTTCCGAGGGGGCGTCAGCCCACCCATCTGGCTCACGCTCAGGCTTTGCGGGCGACTCCGGGCAGTTGGAGGCCTCCACCCCGGTTCAGTCACAGACTTGCGGCCTACCACTGTTGGCGACTCTGGTAAGCCGTGCGTCGGCTCCTCCACGTCCACCTGGAGAGGACCGGTAAGACGTCAGACCCTCCGGGGCAGCGTGCGGCCTCCACTCCACTGGACCAGGCCGATCACTCTACTCGGCCAGCCTCCAGTGATGGCTATCATAAGTCGGATGCCGGCTCCTCCGGCGCCCGCCGGGAGCTTGCCCCTAAGCCTCAAGTCGGCTCATCCGAAGTCTGGCTGGTGAAGGAACCGACGACGGAACCCCCCACGTCCATCGTACCCAGTTCCCCACAGCCTTCGCTGCGGTCTGGGGAACCAGAGTCTCCCCAACTCGACCCCGAGGATTTTTCCCCTCCATCCCCGGGCGGAGCTGGGGATCTTTTGCCTCCGTCAGTCCTTCCACCACCTGGTGCGCCGGACCTGACGTCGGCTCCCCAGACGCAGGCTCCGTCACCAGTCCCTCCGACATTGGTACCTCCGATGCCAGGGCCTCCGCCATCAGCCCTGACGTCGGTCTTACCAACTCTGATATACATTCCGCTCCCATCGGGCCCTCTACCCTGTGGACTGTGCCACTATGGACCCACCCGTGAGGCCACCAGCTGGGCCGTCTGCTCCAGTAGCCCCCCTGGCTCCCGGGTACCCTCCATCCTATCCAGGACTGCAGAATCCAGCGCCACAGTACCCGACGCCGGGCTTCCCGACGCCGCAGTACTCTACACCACAATACCCGATGCTGGGCTACCCACAGCCAGGTTTTGGATACGCTCCACATGGTTACAACCCATATCCTTATCCCTCGCCTCCTCCTCCACCGCCCTCGCAGCTGCCGGTGGACCTGCAGGAGACTCTGGCCTCCTGGTGGGCTGAGGCCAAGGCTCAGCTCACCAAAGAGGTCGAGAGCCGCCTTCCGGTGATGGTGCCTTCCCAGGTTCCTGTACGTCCAAGGCGGCACACTCCCTCACCACCTCTGGACTCCAGGGTTTTTCCATCTGGATCCAGAGAAGGGCAGGACACACTTTCCCGGGGACTTCCCAAGGGTTCCTTTCCTCCCCCGGGTTGGGAAAGGGAGTCTTTCTCCTCTTCATCCTCCTCTTCACCCTCGGAATCCTCGAACTCTTCCGACGGTTGCTCCGAGAGAGACGACGAGCCACGCTCTCCGTCGAAGCCCAGGCCAAGGACTCCTCCGAAGTCTCCTCCGGAGGATCCTCCTTTTACCGAGTTGCTTAGGAAAATCCAGGAGGTTCATCACTGGCACTCTCTGAAACCAGATCCTCAGCATCTGAAACTTGCTGAACATCTGGATCTGCCCGTGACAGCTCCTACCTTGGTGCCACCCTGGATAGAGCCGCACGCCGACCTCGTTACCACAATATGGAAACAGCTGTCAGCCTTAGCCCCACTTCCTAGGAAGTTGAACAGGCTATATCAGGCTTCAGAGGTTGTTGATTTTCTGGATTCTCACCCTCATGCCGACTCGGTTGTGATTAGCGCTGCTCACAGCCGGTCGGTGAACCCCAAACATCTTAGCTCGTCACCACCTGATAAGGAATCTCGCCTTCTGGACCGGTATGGGAGAAAGATTTATGCTTCCTCCATGCTGGGGATCAGGGCCCTGAACTATGTCAGCCATATGGGGGACTACCAGAAGGCCATTCTGACTCAGGCGGAAGCCAAACTGGACTCCTTGCCTGACTCCCAAGTCAAGTAGGAGTTGGCTGATCTTGTCCGCTCTGCTCGTTCGGCCAGTCGACACATGCTACGTGCGACATACGATGCAGTGTAGGCCTACAGCATCATGCTTGGCTTCGTGTGTCAGGGTTGGTTCCGGAGGTGCAATCTGCTATCCAGGAAGCACCCTTCCGGGGGTCGGTGCTTTTCGGGGGTTATGTCAAGGACATCATCACCGATTTGCAAGAGAAGGAGACGGCACTGAAGTCAGTTGATTCCATGTACCATCCCCATCAGCAGCAGTGCTGCCCCTTTCGCAGATGGAATCGGCCAAAGGCGAAACCCCAGGGAAGGCGGGCCACAAAATACTGGGCCCCCACAGCTGCCAAGCCCCCCGCCCAAAAAAGCAGTGGGTGCTTCAGCTGCGGCACTGCCCTACACCACCTGACTCCATTCCTCTCCCACTGCCTCCGGACTCCCTGGAGGAACCGGTAGGAGGGAGGTTTTCCCTCCACCTTCCAGGATGGGAGAGGATAACCACAGATTCTTGGGTGTTCCAGCTCATAGAAGAAGGACACTCGATAGAGTTTCTTCAGAAACCACCCCGCCACCCCCCTCTGAAGTTGTCGTATTCATGGGAACATCTTCTCTTGGTCCAGGAGGAAATTTCAGCTCTCCTGCTGAAACAAGCAATAGAGCCCGTTCCCCCTTCATCTGCGAGGGACGGGTTACTATTCTCATTTCTTCCTGGTCCCAAAGAAGACAGGAGATCTCAGACCGATTTTGGATCTCAGTTCCCTGAATCTTTATGTAGAATACAAAAGGTTCAGGATGCTCTCTTTGTAGAGCCTTCTGCCCCTCCTCCGGCCGGGTCAATGGCTTTGTGCTCTGGATATACAGGATGCTTATCTGCACATTCCCATTCACCGATCTCATCATGCAAATACCTTCGCTTTTATGCTTCCAGGGGACCACTACCAGTTCAAGGCGCCTCCCATTTGGTCTATCCTCAGCCCCCGAGTTTTTACCAAATGCCTGGCAGTGGTGGCACCCCACCTGCGTGCCAGGGGTGCAGGTTTTCCCATACCTGGACGACTGGCTCCTGGCGGCCTTGTCCAGGGAGGAACTCCTGCGTTACCTCTCCGTGACCCAGCAGGTTTTTGCCTGCCTGGGTATTACCATCAACCATTCCAAGTCTCATCTGGAGCCATCCCAGAGGCTACAGTTTATTGGGGTGATTCTCAATATGACCATGGGCAAGGCCTTCCTGCCTCTGGACAGGGCGTCCACCCTTCAGACCCAAATAAGTCTGTTGTTCGACCACAGGATGGTCTCTTCGAGGTCGGTCCTTCGCCTTCTCGGGCTCATGGCGGCTGCTATCCTGATGGTGCCTTGTGCTCGACTCCACATGAGGATTTTTCAGTGGACTCTACGCTCTCAATGAGATCAGCTAGTGGACGACCTAGATCACCCAGGTCTGATCTCCTCACCGATGATTCAGGACTTGCAGTGGTGGATGGTTCGAGAGAACCTACTTCGGGGAGTTCCTTTCTTTCATCCTCCCCCAGACTCTAACCACAGACACCTCAGGCGAAGGTTGGGGAGCCCATCTAGGCCCTCATCGGACCCATGGTTCCTGGTCCAAGCTAGAACAAGCTCTCCATATCAATGTGCTCGAGCTTCAGGCAGTGTTGTACTCTCTCCAAGCCCTTCACCAATACATCCTTCCCAGCCACCTAACCGTCCAGACGAACAACATATGCATGGTGTGGTACATCAACAAACAGGGAGGGACTCGGTCCTACCCTCTTTGCAGGGAGGCAATGAGGGTTTGGGATTGGGCAACACAACACGACCTTCACCTCATGGCAATTCACGCTCCGGGAGTCGACAACACCCTGGCAGACAAGCTAAGTCGTTGTTCTGCTCTGACTTACGAGTGGGAACTGGACCAGGGGGTCCTAGACAATATCTTCCAACTTTGGGGAACACCACAGGTCGACCTGTTCGGATCCCCCCAAATGCAAAACTTCCCGTCTTCTGCTTGCTCGTTCCAGAGCGAGGTGCTTTTTGGAGTGACGCTCTGTCTCTAGACTGGAAGGACAGATACGTCTATGCCTTCTCCCAATTCCACTTATCCCACGAGTCTTGCAGAAACTAACTTCAGAAGGAGCGCAAATTATTCTGATTGCTCCTTTCTGGCCCAGGCAAGTTTGGTCCTGTCTTCTACAACAATACTCAGAGGATCCTCATCTTTCTTTTCCTCTATCTCGAGGTTTGTTGACCCAGGATCAGGGGACCCTGGTCCATCCAGGCCTCAAATCCCTTCAACTGCATGCATGGCTCCTGCAGACTTAGCTCAATCCCATTTTGGAGTGTCTCCCAAAGTGGCAGAGATTTTGGTGGAGGCCAGAAAACCCTTCACCAGATCCACTTATGCCACGAAGTGGGAAAGATTTACTATCTGGGCTGCTTACAAGAACGTGGAGTAGCTACGTCATCTGTTTGACCTGGGTCTCAGCCATTCTTCTCTGAAGGTACACATGGCGGCCATCTCGGCCTATCATGTTCCATTCGCAGACAAAGCTTTCGCTCAACTGGAGGTCTCTAAGACCTTTCTCAGAGGGGTCCTCCATCTGTACTCCTGCTCCCCCGGGACTTGAACTTTGTTCTCGAGAAACTTACTCTCCCTCCCTTCGAACCTGCAGCTGCTGCGGATTTGAAGTTCCTTTCGTGGAAGACTCTTTTCTTGGTGGCCATTACTTCTGCTCGGAGAATTTCTGAGCTCCAGGCCCTGATGTGTAAAATCCCATACTTGATTTTTCACAAGAAAAGTGCTGCTCTTCGCACGAATCCTAAGTTTCTCCCTAAAGTAGTTGCTGCGTCTACTCTAAATCAGTCCATAGAGTTACCTGCATTTTTTTTTTACACAGTACTCTAATCAAGGGGAGTATTTACTCCATACTATGGATGTTCACCGGATTCCGAGATACTACACCAACAGGACCAAGGATCTCAGAAAGATCGATCAATTGTTCGTCTCTTTTGCTCATAAAAGGGAAGGCAATGCTATTTCCAAGTAATGCCTGTCTAAGTGGTTGGCCCATTGCATCACTTTCTGTTATGACAAATACAACAAGACCCTCCCGGGTCAAGTCAGAGACCACTCGACAAGAGGAGTAGCTGCCTCAGCGGCTTGTTTCAAGAATGTGTCTGCAGCAGACATCTGTGCTGCCACCACCTGGACTTCCATCCATACCTTTACTAAACACTACAGTTTGGATGTTGTCTCTCGCTGTAGAGCAGGCTTCGGGCTGGCTGTTTTGCAAGGCCTCCTATCTTGAGACTTGCACAACCAGAACTGCTTTTTGGAGTAGTTTTCCTCCTCCCGGTGCCTCTCTTTGTTCCAGACTGCTTGGGATTCAGTCCTATATGTAATTACCTACTGCAAGAGCCCTCGCGAAGTAAGATAGTACAGTTACGTAAGAACTTACCATAATAGTAGATCTTCAAGAGAGGCTCTTGCAGTAGGTAATACCTTCCCGCCCTCCATCCCCCTAGGCTTTTTCAGCTCCTTTTCCATTGAGGGAAATATCCGCTTCTCTCTCATCTGGCCTGTTTTGGCCTGTGGCGGGAAAGAACTGGAAGGCGGGCATCCGGGACCACCCCTTTATACCAACGTCTCCTGACACCGGTCACCTGACGTGGGGGCGGTCCCTCACCAGGGACTGCTAGCTAGACATTTTTTGGTGGGGTCCTGCCGCTTGCCGGCATCAGTCCTATAAGTAATTACCTACTGCAAGAGCATCTCTCAAAGATCTACTGTTACAGTAAGTTCTTACGAAACTGTACTTTAGTTAGCATAGTGCTCGTAAGAATCTGACGGTTACATTGAGGAGTACCAAGGACAGAGGTTTGAAAACTGAGCTCAAGCTCAATGTTCTATGCCTTGGCATAGAGTTAACCCTTTACTCTCCAGAGCAGTTCAAGTGCTAGGGATAACTGCATATAGTCAGAATACAGCAAGACTCCATTAGAAGAAACAACGTTACTATGGTGAGTAATTTTTTCTTCTGTGTCCTTCCCTCCCCTTGTACTCCCTTCAGACCCATTACCCTCCCCTTTCTCAGTAAAGACTGAGCAGAAATATCTGTTCAGTAAGTCAGCTTTTCTGTTGTCATCCTCCACACTGCCTCCTGTCCTCCCCTTCAGTCTCACTATCCCTCCCTTTGCCCTTCTTTTTTCACTTGTGTACCTGTAAAAGGTTTTGTCCCCTCTACCCACTGATTTTGTGATGCACTCTTTTGTCTGAGCTTTGGCTTCCCTTACTGACCACCCTGCCTCCCTTTGCTTCTCCCGGTACTTCTCCCTATCCCCTTCTGCCTGCATCTTTTTGTATTGCCTGAATGTGATCTTTTTGGCTTTCACTTCTTGTTACCTCCTTGGAAAAGCTTAATGGCCCCCTCTTCCGTTTCCCCTTGCTAACCTGTTTAACGCACAGTTCTGTTGCTCTTGTAATCCCTGTTATAAATATTGCCCACTCTTCCTCCACCCCTGATTTCCCTCCCCATTCCCATTAGTGCCTCTTTCAAGCATGTTCCCATTTTCCCAAAGTCTGCCTTCCTAAAATCCAGGATATGTGTTTCTGGGTGGTTTGGTTCTGCTCTTTCTGTGATTTCAAACCAAAGTAACCAGTGGTCACTGTTCCCCTGGTGCTCCACCACTGTTACCCCTGTCACACTGTCCTCGTTTGTGAGCACGAGGTCCAGTATTGCCTTCTGCCGAGTTGGTTCCATGATCAGTTGCTTAAGGAAGGCACCCCGAAGGGAGTCCAGGATAAATCTGCTCCTGGTTGATGCTGCTGTTGCTGGGAAGCTCCACTCCATGTCTGGAATACTGAGGTCTCCAACCAGCACCACCTCCCTCTTGTCCGCCATCCTTTGGATGGCTAGCATTAACTCCCTATCTGTCACTTCCTCCTGGGCTTGTGGTCTGTAGACCACCCCTGTGCAGATGGCTGACCCTGTTTTCCTTTCCTGCTTAACCCACAGTATCTCCCCTTCCCCCATTTTGTTCCTCCTGGATTTCTGTGGCCTTTATGCCATCTTTCACATAAAGTGCCACTCCCCTTCCCTTCCTGTCTCTTCTGAACATGCTGTAGCAGGGTATGGCCATCTCCCAGTCGTGGTTATCATTACACCAGGTCTCTGTGATGGCCACAATGTCCAGGCTCGACTGCACCATGGCAGCCTCTGGATCCTCCATCTTGTTGCTAAGGCTCCTGGCATTGGCACACATGGCTTTCTATGATGTGAACTCCCTGGACTGTTTAGCTGTTCTACTCCAGTCCCCTCCCTGGTTGTCCTTTATCCCTGGTTCTCCCTGCTGTCTGTCCTTCTTTTGTATTTTGCCCCCTTTCTGTTTATCCACCCCTTGGGTGCCTATCTCCATCTTTTGCACACTGCTTTGTAGAGCTGTCTCCTCCTCCTGTTCACTGGTTCCAGTGCTAACTATGGGGGGTGGGCAATTAGGTACCCTCCTTACTGGCCTACCCATGCCCTCAGCTAGTTTAAATGCTTGTCCATGTAGCATTTAAACTTATCATTGAGTGCTTGGATTCCCCTCCAGGACAGATGCAGGTGGTCAGGCTTGAACAAGCTCCCATCCATCCAGATGGGTCCCCACTCACTAATGAATCCAAACTCTTCCTTGCAGCACCAGTTCTTCAACCATGTGTTAAAGTTCTCGATGCATGCGCCCCTACACTCTCTCATGCCTCTCACAGGTAGTACTTCCAAGAAGGTGACAGACGTAGCTACTTGCTTGAGACCCCACCCCAATTTCCTAAACTCTTCCTGAACTTCCTTAGGCTCCCTGTTTGCCAGGTCATTAGTACCTAGGTGGATAATGATATCCAGCTCACCCTCTCATCTTGCCTTCCCGGCGGTCCCCAGGATCTTCCTCCCATCCCTCCATGCCGTGGCACCTGGTTTGTACCTCACCTCCATGTCCTCCCCTCATGTATTCCTAGCTGGATCCCTCTTATGATTGAGTCCTCCACCAGGATTTGCATCCTCGTCTGGGTCCACTGCTCTCCCTGCTGAAGTCACCTCCTTGGTTGATGTCTACATCCTTCCCTTCTACTTCTCTGGGTTCCTCTGGTTGTCCCCATTTGCCAGTGTGGCATATGAGTTCTGGAGTGGAACAGGATTTGGGATGTGCCTCTGTCTGACTGTTCTAACCCTCCCCGAGCCCACCATCATCCAAGTGCACCTTGTTCTTGGCATCCTTTGAGGCAGCAGCATTGGACTGGGTGGTCTCTGGAAAGGGGTGAAGATACTCCTGACCCAGTTTACTTCCACTCTGAGTCTAGCTACCTTGTCATGCAATCCAGAGAGATGCCTGCAGATATGGCAACACTTCAGCATCCAGAAGGTCTACCTGAATATGGCTGACCCACATCCACTTCACTGCATCACTCCCCACATTATACTGTTCTTATACTCTTATTCCAGTAGTCTGTTACTGAAGCTGTTCTTCTAGTCCCCTCTTTGTTAATTTACTGTCATGAAAATCCTGCCACCAATCCTCAGATACTTTTTTAAATAAGGAAAGCAACAACAAAAAATGAGTCAAAATACTTAAGCTGAGGGCGGGCTTCCTCCGCCTTATGTCCCTCCTACTCCAGAACCCCTGTTATTCCCCAAGTGTGGCTCCTGTCAATCAGATTTAACAGAGCATTTAATTAAGAGTGGGGATGGGAGTGAGGGTGGGCAAACATTTGATTTGCAGCAAGTAAAGACAGCAAAGAAATAACAGCACCACTAAAAGCACAACAAACTAGGTTTCAAATTTTCAACAGCCCCAAAATAAATCCAAGTAAAGACAGCAAAGAAATAACAGCACCACTAAAGCACACCAAACTAGGTTTAACATTTTTAACATCCCCAAAACAATTCTAAGTAAAGACAGCAAGGAAATAACAGCACTTGACCTCAGTATGTACACCCTGGAAGAGAGGAGAGAGAGAGGGAGGCTATGATGGAGAGTTTCAAATACTTCACAGGTATAAACAAAGGTACAAGAGGGAAGCATTTTTCAGGAAAAAAGATGTTCAAGAACAAGGGGTCATACTATGAAGCTGGTGGGCGGTAGACTTGGAGGGGGGGAGGAATGTGAGAAAGTACTTCTGCATAAAAAGGGTGTTGGATGCATGGTGGGAGCAAAATCAGTAACGGAATTCAAAAATGCATTGGACAGGTATAAGGGAACCTTAGCGGTTAGGAAAGGGAGGGTAAAACCGGACAAGTGGGGTCTGTGGTATTACAGTAGTGGGCAAAATAGGCAGACTAGGTGGGCCAAGCGGTCCTTATCTGCTGTCAGTTTCTCTGTTTCTGTATATGAGCCAATGTCTGACTTTGTTGTGGGCAGCTCCTGACTGCTTGCAAAAGTTTCCATGTGGTCCTAGTGCCCAGCAGCTTATACAGTATGTGCCAAATGTACTGTCCACGGATGACCGGATGTATCACACTTGCCAAATGCCAAATTCTGTTAACTCCCATTCAGAAACTAGTGTTTAAAATGGACCTGGTGCTCTGCATGTACCGTGCACTTAAGTAATGCTTAATGACCCCTTTCTTTATATTCAGCTACCATTTGCACTTATCTTCACCTGTTGTTATGCGAACAATACTTGTGGCAGAGTGTGAAAGCCACTGATTACACATCAATTGCCTCAATTACAGTAGCCAGTTAGTTCAGCTTAATTTATGCTAGTGGTTAAAAGAATAGGGCATTTACAACTTGCAGTCATTCTTGTTCTGTGTCACCCTGCTGGTGGTTACACCGCTCTCCTGAATATGTCCGTGATTGCAACTCTTTCAACTTCTTCTGCCTCCGAGAAGTGGACCTGCTTGTCACTTGCTCGAAAAGTCGAAATTTTACTTGAGATAGAAAAGCTCCCAAAATTAAGCATTCGGGACTTAAGTTCACATTTTATGATTTGCTGGCTGTGTGTGTCCCTGGGAGAAGGAGGTACCATGATTTGAATGAGTGGCTGAGTGTGGTGGTGGCAGAGTATGTGGTTTGTGGGCACTATGAATACTTGCATGGCCTTGCTTATCATTTTCATTTGCAGGTGTAGTGCTCCCTTTAAAATGCCTGTGGTGTGCTGGTAATGCATAGGAAATGCACCATATTTGAAGGTCGCCATATATTAGTGTCACCATTAATGTATGCACCATTTTGTCTTGGCCCGTTATTCCATCACCGTAATGACATGGAACCGATTCTCTCTAAGATCTGCTGTTATGGTAAGTTCGTAATTGTTCTTTATAACTGATGTTGCTTGAGCATTACTGTTGCAGTTCCTACAGTTGTAAGTTTGTTGTGGTTTATATGACAAGCATTTTTTTCTCAAGTCTGCTTTCAAAATATCTGCCGTGTTTTAAAATTTCTATACAAATGTTTCAATTTTTTTTTTTGGGTAGCTTTTAGCTAATTTAACTAGCCATTGCTCCACTCTGGTTTGGAAACAGATCTGAGCAATGGCCAAAGTAAGGTGCAAATGCAGAGTATGAACCTACACTCCAGATTCTAAAAGTTGCATAGGTTCTATTTCTGGGGCATCACTCCCAGCTGAGATGACTGCATACAGTGTAAATGTAGCAAAGGATCCCTTAAAAACAAGGACCATTACTACGATGAGTAATTTTTCCTTCTTGTTCCATGGACCCAATTTATGGGGCCTGTGAGGACTGTACTGGATTACCCATCTGACTCTGGTTTCCAGTATTCTTCTATTAAGGTGCATTTGGCTGCCATCTTAGTTTTTCATGCCCCTCCTAATGGGTGTATGATAGCACAACTTGAGGTTCCCATACGTTTCTTAAAGGCATTTCACAGCCCTGATTCATAAACTGGTTCCACCTTGGGACCGTAATTTTTTTGAGAAATTGACGGGGGCTTAGTTTCAGCTGGCTGTGACTTGTGGCATGCACTTCCTGTTATGGAAGGCAGTTTTTCATGTCACTGTTTTCTGGTTGTAGAAATGTCAAGCTTTGTACTCTCAAGGCTGAGACTCTGTTTGATTTTCCACAAGGACATTGTGTCCTTATGAATCAGTCCTCGATTCTTACCAAAGATTGTGTCAGATATGATATACTGAATCAGACCACTCATCTTCCTGTGTATTACGTTGAGCATGCTAACAAAGGGGAAATATTGCTGCATACATATGATGTACATAAAACACTATGTTTCTATCTTGATCACACTAAGGACTGCAGAAAGTCCTCTAAGCTTTTTGTTTCTTTCATCCCCGGTAAGGAGGGAACCCCTGTGACTAAACAGTACCTGAAATGGCTGACTGATTGTATTGTGTTCTGTTATAGGAAGCACGGCAAGGAGCTTCCTAGTACTGTCTGTGGCCACTTTTCCTATGGTGTGGTCCCTTCTGTTGCCTGTTTGCAGAATGTTTCTGCAGTAGACATTTGTGTTGCCGTCACACGGAGTACTGTGCATACTTTCTCTAAGCTTTACAGTCTGGACATTGTCTCTCACAGATGTTCTGGTCTTTGGCCTTGTGGTACTGCACGGCTTCCTGTTATTTTTTATTTATTTTTTTTATTTTCTCTTTTATCTGGCAGGACCCCGTTATTCATCACCCCTGGTCACGGCCCCCAGAGACCTCCATCACTGCCTATGGCTGCTGAGGACCCTCAGTCACCCCCGGCTTACCCCCCCGGAGAGCAGGGCCGCGGCCACCTTCGTGACCACGGAACTAGTGTCTGGTCGGGGTCCCGCAGCGACAGTGATGAGGTGAGGTCCTCTGGGGAGGGCTTCATGCTCACAGTGGTCCTGCCTGCCTCTCTTTTTCCTTTACTTTTTTCCTCCCCACGGGGGTGGGGACGTGCAATGACACCCGCATCCGCCCTGCCCCCCAGATACTGAGCGTCGGCAGTGCGAGATCTCCCATCCTCCGCCAGGAGTCCTCAGCGCTCTGAATGCTTCCCTCACCCTCCCCCCAGAGAAGGAGAGCCATCCATAGGATGCTCCATCCTTCTCCCCCGGCCGGCCCTCCGATGACCCGGGTCTGTTCCTGAACTCGGATCGCCGGTGTCACAAGCGAAAAGCCCACCGCTGCGCCAACAGGCCGGCCATGGCTTCCTGTTATGATGTCATATCAGACCCTACCATCCTCCCTGGGTGCTTTGAGTACTACTTGGAAATTGTTCCAAAGGTGTGCACCACTGGAGAAGATATCCACGATGAAGAAAGAAGAGTTCTAGGGATGTAGATATGGTGCACTATCCACACATTGGCAGTCTTCCTTTCCCTCTAAATCCAGCTGGAAAGTCTTCAAGCTAAGCTCCTCCCACCCACCTGGGTTATATCCTCCTCAGCACTATCCTGTGATGCCAGATCTTCCTTTCCACTGGAAGAGTCAGGTCTTCTCCTTCGCAGCTCTCTGCATACGTTGTACACCCTATTTTATCATCTTTAGACATTTTCTGATGAATATTCATCTTTTAACCGGTCCCCTTCAATCCAGCTTTCCCTTTCCATGGAGTGTGACAAATCCGAGCCAGCCCAGGGTTTAAACAGTGCATGACATGCAACCAAAAAATGTTGTGCACCAACCCCCACGCCTCATGTATATATATTGTTTGGGGCCAAAGGTGTCTGCATTTAGACTTCCCAGTAGTCAGCTTTTGGCCAGAGAGAAAGAAGCACAGCAACTTGGCATAGGAAGCAGCTGACCATTTTTGTGTAGTAAGAGACCAGCAGGGGAAAAAGGAGCAAGAAAGCGGATAGTGGCTGTTGTGGTGTTCTTTTTGTTTTAAGCAGGAGGCCAGTGTTTTTTTTTCCCTAGACCAGCAAGGAAAAAAGAGTTAGGATAAGGCAGTTACTCTCCTTAAGGTTGGAACTGCCCTCCCATCCACTTGTAGCCAGTTCCAATTTGATAGGCACCAGGATTGATTGACAACAGATACTTCCTGTGGGAACAGGCTGGGCGGGTTCACCAGAACAAGTCAGAGGTAGGGAAGTGGTAGTTCCAAGGGCATGTGGGTAAACAGCATCTGGGCATTGTTAGCCAGAGGTTAAAGGGTTTGAACACTGCAGTGGGGGTTCAGAAATTGAGTGGAGAGGCAAAGTATACACAATTAGTGAAAGGGAAGAGGAGAGCGAAGCAAAAAAAAAGGAGGGAGTTGTTAACCTGTAGGTTAATTATTGTACTGTGGGAATTGGCGGGGGGAGCAGGTACGGTCTACATACAGGGTGTAACTATGATGGGAGTGGTGCAGTGCAGAGGCTGTGGAGCAGCAGTCTTCAGGGAGATCTTCTGGAGACTGTGGTGCTGCCCCATCTGCAGGCACCTCTCTGGGCTGAGGAAGGCGGTTACCTTAAGAGGACCAACTCCCCCACTCAGGGACCACCAAGTCCACTTCCGCTTCCTCAGTGGATGGCAGGAAGGAGGAATGGATGGAAAACGGTGGGCGTGGGGAAGGTTAGGGTGGTGGAGCATAGGCTCATCCCAAATCCCATATCACTACGGAACTCCTACACCACACTGGCAGGGCAGGACAGTCCCACAGAGGCACCTGAAGTAGTGGCAGGGACAGATGTGGAGGTCCTCCAGGGCAGAGACCTCATGGGGGGTTGCAGAGGACCCCAAAGGAGGAGGAAGCAACTCCTGGTGGGGGACTCCATAGTCTGGGAAGTGGGACAGGTAGCAGGGTGGAGAGGGAGTTAAGTGCCTGCCAGGAGGCACAGCTCAGAGGGATGGAGAGCAGATCCAGAGGATTGCTCAGGTAGCAGCAAGGAGGGGGGAACTGGGTGTCATCCGTTGACAAATGACCAGGCTAGAGACATGGCAGGGATAGGAAGAGTGCAGGAGGAGTTCAGGGAGTTGGGCAGGGGCTTTAGGCAGGTAGCAATCTCCTTGACCTTCTCAGAGGTATTACCTGTCCACGGCAAGGGGGAGGCTAGGGATCTCTGCACCAGGGACTTCAATGCATGGTTGAGGAGCTGGTGCAGAGAGAAGGGTTTCAGCTTCACTGGGGACTGGGAACCCACCTGGAGGGATGTTGGCCTGTACAAGGGCGACGGCCTGCATCCATCCATTGAGGGGGACTGTTGTCCTTAATGAGTGGTTTAAATGCTTCAATGACAAGCATTTAAACTAGCCAAGTGGGATAATGGAAGGAGGCAGGGAGAATCAAACTGCCCACCCCCACAGGTTAATGTAGTCCATAGGGAGGACCCTAAGGTTGAAAAATCGCCAGTGATGACTAAACTAGAAAAAGGCAGAATGGCAGAGAAAAAGAGAATGGGGCTCAAAGGCAGGGGGGTAGTGAGGGAAGGCATGAGGATAAAAGGAGGGATGACAGGAGGGGAAGTAACCAAATATGGAAGGCCATGTGTACAAATGCTCACAGCTTAGAAAATAAAATCCTGTATCTGGTGGCCTTGATGGCAGAGGCTGACCTGGACATTGTCGGTATTACCAAGACATGGTATAATGGGAACCATGACTGGGACATAGCTATACCAGGTTATACTCTATTCAGGAAAGACAAGGAGGGTAAAAAGGGATGAGAGTAGCTCTTTACATTGGGAGGATATAAAAGCAACTGAGGTACAGGGATTGCAGGGAGGAGAAGTGGAGGCCCTGTGAATCACCTTGGAGATGGGCAGTGGCACCGCTGTTCATACAGGTGTGAGCTATAGACCACCAGCACAAAAGGAAGAGTTGGACAAGGTTCTAGTGAAATCCAGCCATAAGATGGTAACTTAAAGGGAAGTGCTGCTGGTAGGTGACTTCAGTCTGCCAGATGTTGATTGGCGCATCGCAGCTGCAGCCTCAGCCAGGAGCAGGGACATATTGAAATCCCTGCAGGGGACATGCCTCAGGCAGTTAGTGCTAGAGCCCACACATGAGGGTGCGATTTTGGACCTGGTACTTACTAACGGGGACAGAATTGCAGATGCCATGGTGGACATCTGGGGTCCAGTGATCATCGCACAGTGTGGTTCAACATGAGTACAGTGGCAGATTCAGGGCACTCGAAAGCAAGGGTCTTGGACTTCAGGAGGGCAGACTTTGCAAAGTTGGGGGTATGTCTCAAGAAAGCCCTAGCAGGGAGGGAGGACCAGGGGGTGGTTTGGGGAACAGTGGGCCCATCTATGAGGAGCCGTAGTGGAAGCAACAAGCCTTTGTGTTAGGCAAATAAAGGCAAGAGAAAAAAACACTATGGTTCTCAATGAAAGTGGCCGGGAAGGTAAGAGTGAAAAAGTTGACTTTCAGGAAGTACAAGGAAACACAGGAGGAGAAGGAGAACAGGGTAGTTTATCTGGATAAGCAGAGGGAGGAAGGGAAGGCAGCCAAGAGTGCAAAGGTGCAAATGGAGGAAAAAATAACCCAGGCAGTACAAAAAAGGGGACAAGAGTTTTTATAGGTATGTTAGTGAAAGGAGAAAGACAAGGGGGTGGAATTGTAAGGCTTAAGGGGAAGAAGGGGAGTGTGCAGAAGGGGTCTTGGACAAAGCAAGAATCCTGAGTGAGTATTTTTGTTCAGTATTTACAGAGATGGGGGAAGGTGAGGGACCATAATTAAGTGACAGGAGCAATAAGGGGAGGGAGATGGACACCAGTCCATTTACAGAGGAGAGAGTTCTAAAGGAACTCTCAAAACTGAAAGTCAAGGCAGTGGGACCAGAAGGGATGGATCCTAGAATATTAAAGGAGCTTAAGAGAGGTGCTGGCAGCACCACTGGCAGTCCTGTTCAATGAACTGCAGGAAATGGGAGTGGTTCCAGAGGACTGGAGAAGAGCAGATGTAGTCCCTCTATACAAAAGTGGGAGCAAGCAGGAGGCTGTAAACTATAGACCAGTCAGCCTGACCTCAGTGATGGGGAAAAATAATGGGAGCACAGGATCTGAGGCAGCATGGATTCACAGTGGGAAGGTAATGTCAAACAAATCTGATTGATTTCTTGGACTGGGTGACCAAGGAAGATCGGGGGGAGCAGTGGATGTGGCCTACCTGGACTTCAGCAAGACCTTTGACACCATTCTACATAAGAGGCTTGTAGACAAGCTAGGCAGCCTGGGAATGGGTCCCAATGTGGTAAACTGGGTTAGAAAGTGGTTGAGGGATAAAACACGGGGTGGTGGTTAATGGAGCTCAGTCCGAGGAAAGAAGGGTGACCAGTGAGGGCCACAGGGATCAGTTCTGGGGCCAGTCCTATTCAATGTCTTCATAAGTGACATTGCAATGGGGCTGGAAGGAAAGGTATGCCTCTTTGCAGATGACACGAAGATCTGCAACAGGGTAGACATTCCGGGAGAGGTGGAAAAAATGAGGGACCTAGGTAAACTATAGGAATGGTCAAGAGTGTGGCATCTAAGATTCAGTGCAAAATCATGCATGTGGGGCACAGGAACCCAGGGAGGCTTACATGATGTGGTGGGGGGGGAGATACTGACTGTCACCAAACAGGAAAGAGATCTGGAGGTAATCATATCAGATGACCTAAAGGTGGCCAAACAATGTTCCAAAGCTGTGGGAAGAGCCAGTGGGGTACTGGGATGCATAGGGAGAGGTATCGCCAGCAGAAGAAAGGAGGTGATGATGCCACTGTACAAAGCATTGGTGAGACCCTATCTGGAGTACTGTGTCCAGTTCTGGAGGCCACATCTCCATAAGGACATAGACAAGGTAGAGGTAGTTCACCAAAAGTCATATGAGGAGAGACTGAAGGACCTCAATATGTATACCCTGGAGGACAAGGGGGGGGATATGATAGAGATCTTCAAATATCTCAAGGGCATAAATGAGGTACAGGAGGGTAGCCTTTTTCAGATAAAAAGATTTTCTAGGACAAGGGGATATGACATGAGGCTGGAAAGGGGTAGACTAAGGGGTAATGTGAAGAAGTATTTCTTTACAGAAAGGGTGGTGGATACATGGAACAGCCTCCCAGTGGAGGTGGTGGGGGCTAACTCGGCAGGAGAATTAAAAAATGCATGGGATAGGCATAAGAAACCCTAGCCATAGGAAAAAGAATGAAGCCGAAGATCTAATAGGGTATGTGATTTTTGCAGCGGGTGGGGAAAATGAACAGACTAGGTGGGCCTAGCAGTCCTTATCTGCCATCAGTTTCTATGTTTCTATGACCCACAGGCTTGCGGTCTGTGAAAGACCCTGCTCCCCTCCTAAGAGGACAGGTATACCCATCTTTTGCTTGGTTGGCTGGACAAGCAGGATCATCCGGTTTGGTCCAAGGGCTCCTGCAAGACTGTTTTGGTGGCGGTGGGCTCAGACTCTTAGCTGACTGCCTTTGAAGAGGAAGTAGCTCAGGCCATGGCAGTCTCTTTCTGTACCCCGGTGCCGCTTTCGGTGGGTGCCTTTGTGGGGGCTTCCTTTACTGGGTCCTTTAGGGACATGTGTCAGTCCCTCCAAACCCTAAGGGAGGGCCCTTCCTGAGGGGATCATGCTTCTAAGGT
This sequence comes from Neoceratodus forsteri, assembly GCA_016271365.2. NCBI lineage: Eukaryota > Metazoa > Chordata > Ceratodontiformes > Ceratodontidae > Neoceratodus > Neoceratodus forsteri. The sequence goes on along the minus strand of CM057455.1, from coordinate 754,823,482 downwards.
ATGACTTAAGAAGTCCCAGTGTAGGTCTTGGGACTAAGAATGGGCTCATTCTTTCCCCGCGCAGGACTCCCTCAACTGCTTGATGGACATCGAGCACTCGGCTTTGGCCAATCCCACCAGGCTGGACAGGTCATTGGCTCTTCATTGTCCCCATCGAGCTTGCTGGCCGAGACGCAGGCCAACCAGCCGGATGAGATTTTTCTCAACCCAGTCGGGTTGGACGGGTTGGGGGCTGACTCTCTCCCGAACTCCAGTCCTCTCAGCCCACTCCCAAGAGAGACAGGTGAGGTCGGCTGACCTCAGCAGTCTCCTCCCAGGATATTCCCCCTTTGGGGGTCGTGTGGCAGGACCCGGTCCATGTGTCCCCTCGATGGTGGCATTCCTGTTGCCAGTCAGGGTCAAAGACGAGGACCTGGTCCAGGTCTCAGGACTCGGACCTTTCCCGTTCTTGTAATGCCACCAATGCTCTTCCTCCTCCTCATCTTTGGATGAGGTGAGGCTCCTCCGCCAACCACGGTGACAGTACAAGGACCTCTTATGGCAGCAGTGGGTCCTCGGGCAGGGCTAGTCCTTCCAGCATGCACCAGCACTTCAGTGGGCTACCTCGTTGGGGCTGGTTCCAGCCCAGCCTAGGGCAGCTGAGCCTTCTCTGACTCTTCAGCTATTTTAGTGGAGCCTCAACAGAAGCAGCCCTTGCAGGGGGCCCCATCCAAGACTGCTTGGTCGGCCTCCAGTCTCCCTGACCAATTTTCAATTCAGATTACCCACTCTGATGAACCCAGAGTGGTTCATGGGACCGGGGTCCAACGGTGGAGCTCTAGGATTCATCAGATACTAATGGCTCCTCCATGCATTCCTCTAGGACCCTGGGCTGTGATCAGGAATCCTCCAAGGACCTTGCCTCCAACCAGGGCTCTGTGGCCTTCGGGGGCCTTGCTCCAGCTAATCTCTCAGTTTATGGGGATCCCACTGGAGCCAGTCCAGAAGAGGGTCAAGTACCCCCTCACTAAGATCCTGGACAGGGATGTCTCTGCAGGGGTGGCCTTTCTGATGGCAAAAGCCATACTGGATCCCACCTTGAAGCTGTGGCAGAATCTGGCTTCTTGCCCTGACCCTTCTGCCCATATGGTTTGCAAGTATGCTGTCCCGACCGGGTCCTGACCCGGGTTCTCCAGTTACCCCTTAGCCGAGGGGTTAGTGGCGGACTTAGTTTTCTGTAGGAAGGGCAATGTTGGGGATGTCAACAAGCCCCCTGACAAGTAATCAAAGAAGCTGGACCATGCTGCCAAATGGGTGTACACTGTGTCCTTCTTGGGCCTCAGGCAGGCAAGCTGTACCATGACTATGGCCAACTCCAGTCAAGTGCTTATAAGGGTCCTAGACCATGTCATTCCACCCCTTTCCACAGACTTGCAGTCTGGTTTAAAAGTGATTTGTGGGTGGCAGCCCTGCAGTGCAGAGGCCAGAGACATCCATGCCTTACCTGCCGTCATGCTGGTGACCCGTGTTCGGTGATGGACTCTGTTCACCAGGGGCTGGCTGGGGGGAGGTGGATTGAGCGTCTTGAGGACAGCTCTCCTCCTCTGGGGGAGAGAGTTGGGGTTTCTTGGCTTTGGTCTGACCCCCAGCAGTGGCTGGGGGTTATCAGTGTGACTGTGAAGGTGGGGGAACCGGTGGCTGTCGACATCTTACGTGTGGTAGCATGCATGGGTGTGTCTCCGATGGCACTGTACCTCCAGCCCTTTTCTAGGAAAAAGGAAAATGGCCTGGTGCTGCCTGGATGAAACCAGCCCTCCTGTGAGCTCTGCACTGCCATCGTACCCCCACCACGGGGGGGGCAAACCATAGGAAAGGTTTGGGCTGAGGACCCACACCGGATCCATGTCTCCAGTGGCAGAGCGCTGCTGCCAAACCCCATCACAGGGGGTAAGCCATGAGGGACGCCTGGGAGGAGATCAGTCCTTGGATGCCAGGGCTGGGGAAGTCGGCAGAGGGTTTGGCAGTGCTGCAGCAAGGGAGAATAAACAAAGTAACAAAAAGTGGTCCATGACCAAGGCCGCGCTCTGGCTAAGCATCAGCTCCACACGGCCTTGGACATAGACGACTCCTGCAACTGGTCCATGGCAGCAGCAGTGGCCATGTGTCGCAGAGACTGGCTTCAAACTTTATGGTGGATAGCCAACATAAGCTGGCAGATGTCCTGTTCTTGGGCACCAACCTCTTTGGGCTGGGTGTAGAGGACCACCTTACAAGAATTGAGAAGTCCAGTGCCACCCTGGATTCTGCCACATCTTTGCAAAAGGACCCCAAGGGCCAGCAAACAAAGAGGAAGCCATTTTCATTTCAGCCCCAACAACCTAAGGAACAGAAGCCCCAGTCGGGGCATTCCCAGGGCTGGCGGCCCAAGTCAGCCATCCAGGTCCCCAAGAAATCTGGAAGTTGGAGCACCAGCGCTCCTCCGGCAGCCAGTGCCGGATCCTCCTCCTCCAAGGCTGCTCAGTGATGGATTGGGAGGCGTTTACCTTCCGCTTGTCACAACTTGACCTCAGCTTCCCATTGGAGGGGTCAACTTCACCATTTCTGGTACACCTGGTCCACAATTACTACATACAAATGGGTTTGTCTCTCGAGTTTGAGGGTCTCCTGCCCTGTCAGGCCCATGCCCCACAGGAGTCCGTGGCTTCTAAGGACATCCACCCTCAGGGAGGGCATTGCCCAGCCCTTCGAAAAGGCACTTTGGCTCATATTCCAGGCTCCACGGCAGGCCATGGCTTTGTGTCCAGGTACTTCTGATCTCCAAACGGATGGGTGGGGGTTGGTGCCCAGTACTGGATCTGCAGGGCCTGAACCAGTTATTGAGAAGGCACAAGTTCAGGATAATCCCATCTCTGGAGTAGGGCATGTGGGTCTGCTCTCTGGATCTCCAGGATGCCTTCTTTCACATTCCAGTCCATCCATCCCACTGGTGGTACCTTCAGATCTTCTTCGAGCTGGTCTCTTGCTGCAGGCCATAACACATGGGATATCCAGCTGTAGGCATCACTTCCACTGGATGATTTCCCAGCAGTCTCTCAGGGACATCCCCTTTTTGTCACCTGATGTGTTCTTGCACATATATAAAGGGGAGGCCCCTGATACTCTCCAGTTCTTTTCCAGCTGTGACCAAGTTCACTTCAAGTTCTCCTTCAAGAGTACCAGCTTTCTCCAGTACCATCGATGATGAGTTCTACAAGTCACCTAAGAAGCTTCATCCACTGATGTCTTCGAAACCCTTGTTTCAGAAGTGTTCCTGTGGCCAGAGAATCTCATCGGAGGACCTCCACGATGTGTGTGTTCTGTGCCTGGGTCCAGAGCACAGCTCCAGGGAGTGCATCCTCTGTGGACGGTTCAACAAAGCCACCAAGTGCTAAATGCTCCAGCAGTTAAGGGAGTACCTCATGGAGCAGAAGGTAACACTTTTGGAGCAACAGCAATGCTCCTCTTCAGGGGAATCTTTGACCTCCTCAGGGCTTTGGAGGGGTGAAACCTCATCGTCAATGGAGCATAAGGCCGGGCGGAAACATTTTTCCAAAACCAAACATGTTTCCCATGCTCCACCATCTTCATCGTCGAAGACCTCAAGCTCCTCAAAGGTAAGTAGGAGGAGTCCCACTGATCACCCACTGTCTTCTCCACCATCGATGGTAGTGGACCCCTCTAAGTCGTCGACGGCTTTTCCGTCGATGACTGCAGTTGTACTGCAGCTTCCACCACTGCCTTCATCAACCTGCATTGTCAGCCATCGTCCGTCGATGATGGCTGCATCTGCTCTGATGGTCCTTCCATCGATGGAGCGTTCCCTGGTCCTCCCATCGACGGGGCACTCTACCCACTCCTCAGCTGCTCCACCACCGATGATACGTTCTGGCTGTCCCTCATTGACAGTGGACCATGTGGCTTCTGTTCCATTCTCATCAACAGTCCTCTCATCAAAGGGACTTTCTTGTCTGCCTCCCTCGTTGACTGCTTCCTCATCGACTATCATGGCACTGCCTCAAACAGCTTGGGGGATGTCTTCAAGTGTGCTCCCATCCTCTGTTTTGTGGTTTTACATTCACCTCATGGTGCCATCGATCCAGCTGGATCCTTTACCCTCGGCGATCTCCTCTGTGGTACTAATCCAGTCCATGGCCCCTCCCTCTTTGGAGGTCACCTCGCCATGGTACATGTCCAGGCTGTAGTTCACTCCATCATGGGCCTTACTAAACCCTCCCCATCTCCTCTGGGTGAGGCAGTGGTCCCTGCCTCAGTGCCCTCCAGGCCTTCTTCAGCCTCTCAGATGAGGAGTTCCTCTCCTTCCTCCCCTGGGTTCCATCCCACACCAAATGAGGACCCATCCCTCCACAACTGGGATCTGGAGGACGAGGAGGATGAGGAAACTGAACAAGATTATGGCTCACAAGTCTCTAACTCATAGACATATTCCATGCCTGGGGTAACCCCAAAAGTGCTCCCCTGCTCTTCTTCTAATGACCCATCTTTTTTGGATATTATGGTGCATCTGCAAAAAATCTTTGGTTTCCAGACTATGGAACAGGATGCCTCAAGAAGCAAATTGGCCAGGTACCTAGGCCTTCCTGATGGCCCCTCACTGGTCGTCCCTCCCCTGGTGGATGCTTCTGAGGGGTCCATGTTGCTTCACAAGTAACATCCCTCCCAAATCCCCTCTCTAGACCGCAAGGTGGACAGGCTTTATAGGGCCCCTGTGGATCACCCTTATCTTTCTACGCCTCCACAGACAGACTCTGTGGTTAAGAATGCGGCTCATGATAAATCTGCTAGACTGCAACACATGAGTGCTCATCCCCCAGATAAAGAATCCAAGAAATTGGATATCATGGGAAGAGGGTCTATGCTTCGACCACTTTGTCTCTTCACATTTTGAATTATATTGGCCACCTTCTCAAATATCAGGAGGAAATCCTTAAGGCCGCTCAAGCATCAGTCCAATCCCTTCCACCTGGCCAGCCTCAGGAGGACCTTGATGCCAGGCTTTCTACCACTGGGGTTGTCTGTCACCGACTGCTTAGGGCCACCTATGATGCCGTTGATACTTCGGCCCGGGCCTCCTCGGCAGGTGTTTGCCTCAGTTGCCATGCATGGCTGAGGATTTCAGGATTTTCACAAGATGTCCAACAATCCATTCTGAATGCTCCCTTTAAAGGAGACAAACTTTTTGGACCACAGATCCAAGACATTTTAAAAGACCTGCCAGACTCTGGTCGTACCCTTCAGTCTGTTCGTACCATATATCGCCCACAGGCAAAGCCTTCCTACATGGGTACCTTTCAGACCCATTCTTCTAAAGGTAAACGTACTACTCAGCAATAGCCTGCTCACAAATGCAAGGCTCAGTTAGCTCCACTGGACAGGCCTGCCCTAAATAAATCCTGTGATATGTCCCCTGCTGTCCTTCAGCAGGGTCAGCTTTCGGCCTGAAGGTATGTCTCCGGCTGTGGAGGCAGAGACCCCCTCCTCGGCTGTTGGGGGCAGGTTCTCTCTGCACCTCAGAGGTTGGCAAAGGATCACGTCAGACCAGTGGATCCTTCAAATGATCCAGTACAGTCATATATTGGATTTTATAAGTTTTACTCCTCCTTCTTTACCTCCTCGGGTCTCTTACTACCCTCCGGACCATGCTCTAGTACTACAAACAGAAATAAATGTTTGGAACAAAAACATGCCATAGAACCAGTTCCCACCCTTCAAAGAAGTTGAGGGTTTTACCCCAATTTTTTTTCTGGTTCCTAAATGGACAGGGGACTTGTGTCTCATTCTGGATCTCAGAGGCCTCAACCTCTATATAAGGTACCAGAAATTCAGGATGGTGACGTTACCCACCCTTCTTCCCCTGCTTAAACACAGGACATTGGCTTTGTTCCCTGGATATGAAGGACGCATACCTTCATATATTGCTCCACCTCACTAGCAGGCGGTTCTTATGATTCCAGTTTCAAAGCAATCATTTTCAATATTGGTCCTTCCATTTCAGCCTTTCCTCGGCTCCCAGGGTGTTCACAAAATGCCTGTCAGCAGTGGGCAGGAGCGCTTCACCAGGAGGGTCTGTACGTCTTTCCATACCTAGACGACTGGCTCCTAAAGGTGTCTAATAACCCCATGTTAGAATACACCCTGACCTGCACCATGGCAATGTTCTCCATGGTGGGCATCACGATCAACTATCCAAAGTCTATGCTGACCCCATCACAGACTCCCCATTATATCAGAGCAGTACTAGACACCTGAGGCATGGCGTTTCTCCCCGAATCCAGGATGGATACCATCCTGACCCTCATTCTCTGATTGGAACCTTGTTGGTATGTCTCTGCAAGGGACTACCTTTGACTCCTGGACATTTGGCAGCTACCATCCCCGTTGTCCCTCATGCCAGACTTCATAAGAGGATGCTTCAGTGGAACCTCAGGGTCCAGTGGGATCCAAAATGGGACGACTTTGATGCCCCAGTCCTTGTGCCTCCCCAGTACTTTGCACACTACAATGGCGGAAGTCCAGGGACAATCTCCTGCAGGGCATGTCATTCCATCCCCGGGTCCCGGACCTCATTCTAACAATGGACACCGCCTCCTTGATGGGCTGGGGTGCCCATCTTCCAGGGGTTCAGTCCCAGGGCTCTTGGACAGTGATGGAATCTTGTCTTCACATCAACATCCTGGAATTAAGGGCTGTTCTCTATGCCTTACAGGTGTTCGAGACGTTACTCCCTCAGGGTTGCCTTCAAGTGCAATCGGACAGTTCCATGGTTGTTCACTACCTGAACAAACAAGGTGGCACCCATTTATACCTTCTCTGCCAGGAGTCCATGAGGGTGTGGCATTGGGCAATCCAGAGAGACATTCACCTTCTGACGGTTCACATTCCAGGGGTTTCAAATACCCTGGCAGACACCCTGAGCAGAACTCATGCTCAGGCTCACGAATGGGAGCTCCACCCGATCATCTTAGCAGATGTCTTCCTCCAGTGGGGTCACCCAGAATTAGACCGGTTTGCTTCTTCGCAAAAGTGCCTCTCTATTGCTTTCTAGAGCGAGGTCCTGGAACTTTATGGCTGGACAAGAAGATTTCTTTATGCTTTCCCACCCTTTCCTCTCATACAGAGAGTTCTCTTAAAACTTGTCAGAGACGGGGTGTCAATGATTCTCATAGCCCCCTACTAGCTGACGCAGATTTGGTTCTCCCTACTGTTGCAAATCTCTGATCAGGATTCTCTTCCTCTACCTATTTTTCCAGCCCTCCTCTCACAGGAGGACTTCTTCCTACTACACCCAGAACTGTACTCCCTGCTCCTGCATACCTGGCTCCTGAGGACATAGTCCTCTCTCATTATCAGGTGTCCCCAGGGGTAGCAGAGATTCTGTGGGTGGCACAGAAGCCCTCTACAAGGGCCTCCTACTCTATGAAATGGAAGTGTTTCTCCATTTGGGCTTCCTCCCAGGAACTGGAACCCTATGACTGTTCCCCACAAAGAATACTGGACTACCTCCTCTTTCTGTCAGAGGCTGGTCTAAAATATTCATCAATAACAGTACACCTATCAGCTGTTTCTGCTTTCCATTTACCGGTGGACAATAAATCATTGTCCCAGTTACCTCTCATTAGAATCTTCCTGAAAGGTATCCTACATTTGCATCCTCCTGTTCAGTACCCTATCCCAATGTGGGATTTAAATTTTGACTTGAAAAATTGACTGAAGGTCCTTTTGAGCCCGCTGATACATGCGAGCTCTGGTTTTTGTCATGGAAAACGATATTTTTGGTGGCGATTACGTCAGGTAGATGTATCTCCGAGTTACAGGCTCTAATGTGCAAGCCACCTTATTTACAGTTTCATAAGGATTGGATATCCTTGCGTACTAATCCCTCCTTTCTACCTAAAGTTGTTTCTGAATTTACTCTAAATCAGTCCATTCAGTTGCCAGTATATTTTGCAGAGCCTGAGAATCCAGGGGAAGCCCTGCTTCATACTCTCAATGTGAAAAGAACAATGAGAATTTACCACACTGAACAGTTGCGTAAAACTGAGCAACCCCTTGTTTCTTTCACCCCAGGACGACTGGGTGATCGGGTTTCTAAGCAGTGCTTGTCCACATGGTTGGCCAACTGCAGTACGTTTATATATAACAAATATGATAAACCTCTCACAGGATCTGTGAAACCCCACTCCACTAGATGCATGGCTACCTCCACAGCGTGTTTTCATGGCGTCTCTGCTTCAGAGATATGCGAGGCCGCCGCCTGGTCTACTGTTCACACATTCACAAAACAGTACAGTCTAGACATTGCTTCTAAGAAGCATGCTGCTTTTGGGTGGGCCGTCCTCAATGGCCTCCTGTCCTAATTTGCTGCAGTTTGCTACCTCCTCCCATGGGCATCATAACTGCTTGGGATTCTTCCCATGTGTTATGGCCTGCTACAAGATATTGACTTGAAGAAGATAGCACCAAGAACTTGCCTTAAGAGTAGCTCTTCGAGAGAATCTCTTGCAGAAGGCCATGCTGCCCTGCCCACTATCCCCCTTGCTCCTGCTTCAAAAGGGTACCTTGCTCCATCCTCACATGGAAGCCTTGACCTACTGGTTTTTGTTACTCTCCTCAGTTCCCATCAGAGACCTATGACTCACTTTTCATATCGGTGGCTAAGACAGAAAATAGAACTGAGGAGTATCAGGGGCCTGCCCTTTATATATATGTAAGAGCACATCAGGTGACAGGAAGGGGAGGCCCCTTGAAGAGACTGCTGGGAAATCATCCAGAGGAAGTGATGCCATCCCATGTGTTATGGCCTGCTGCAAGAGATACTCTCAAAGATCTACTGTTACAGTAAGTTCTTATGCAACTGTTCTTTCCACATGAAAGGGGTTCTGTACAAATTCCAGGTCATGCCTTTCCACCTCTCATTGGCCCTCAGGGTCTTTACCAAGTGCATTGAAGTGGTGGTGCGGGGTCTGGGTCTACCCTAACCTGGATGACTGGCTGATTGCCGGTCCATCCCAGAAGGCGGTAAAGTGGTCCAGGGGTTTGGCCCTCCAGACTTGCTCGGCCTTGGGTCTTCTTATCAACCTGTCCAAGTCGAAACTCAGCCCCTCTCAGACCATCTACTTCATCAGGGAAGAGCTCAACTCCCTTCAGGCCAAGGTCTGACTCATAGTGGACCAGACAGCAGACCTTCCCTCCTTTGACCAAACATTTCCGAGTGGGTGCTCAAGCCCTGCCTGGGACTTCCTGCGGCTGCTAGGGTACATGGCGTTCTGCACCAGCACAGTCCAGAGGGCCCACTGGTGGATGCACCCCCTGCAGTGGTCACTGGCCCTTCAGTGGTTTCAGTGCCTCATCCACCTAGATCACTTGGTCGTGGTGATGCAGCTGATGTGAGATGCCATCCGGAGGTGGCTGGTCCTGGAACACTTGCAGGAAGGAGTCCTGTTCGTCTGCCCAGAGCCGATGGTCTTTCTGACAACCAACATGCCTGTGGTGGGATGGGGAGCCCACTTGGGGGACCTCAGAGCCCATGGGCTCTGGACCCCCAGTGAGTCCCGATACCACATCAACCTGCTGGAACTGCATGCAGTGCATCTAGCCCTGATGACATTCGCTCCTTCGGTTCAGGGTCCGGTCATGCAGGCCCAGATGGACAACACCATGACCATGTGCTACCTCAACAGGCAGGGCGGAACACATTCTCTCCAGCTGTGTCAGGAAGCCCTCCATACCTGGACCCTTGAGCACAATCTAGACGCCAATCTCCTGGCGATCCATGTGGTTGGATCCTCCAGCCAGCTGGTGGACGTTTTCAGCTGAGTGGGTGAGGCGTCTCATGAGTGGTCTCTTCATCAGGAGGTGGTGAACCATCTGTTCTCCTAGAGGGGCACTCCCCTGGTCGACCTGTTCACCTCCAGGGAGATCGCAAAGCTGAGGCTATTCTTTGCCCAGCCCCCACAGTGCTGAGGGATGCCTTTCGCAAGGTCCAGGACCCCTGGCCTCTTTTGTGCTTTCCCTCCCTTTCCCCTGACCCACCAGGTGCTGGTCAAGGTACTGAGGGACAAAGCGAAGGTGATTCTAGTAGCCCTAGACTGGCTGTGCCAGTTCTGGCACCAAGATCTCCTCAGTCTCAGCAGCACCAGGTATCCGTGGCTCTTGCCTCTACACCCGAACCTTCTCCCCTGTAACAAGGGAAGGTCTTATACCCAGACCTTCAGTCCCTGCACCTGACAGCCTGGTTTCTGAGCAGATACAGTTCCAAGCTTTGGGTCTCTCCAAGGAGGTTCTCTCTGTTGTGGAAGCCTCCTGGAAGAGGTTGAGCCGCCAGTGCTATGCCTTCAAATGGAAGCGCTTTTACATTTGGTGCCAGGGCAGGGAGCTAGACTCCCTGTCCTGCCCCATGGTTAGCATCATGGACTACTTATGGTCCCTTTCTCAGTCGGGCCTGAGGTTGATGACTTACAATGCACCTGACTGCCATCTTGGTATACCAGGTATGGGCTGGTATGCCAACGGTGGTACAGGAACGGTGGTCAGGTGCTTCTTTAAGGGCCTAGGCCACCTGTCCCTACCGGTGCATGAATCACCACACCCTTGGGACTGGTTACTGGTCTTGGCAATGCTCACAGGCAAGCCATTCAAACCGGCGCACAGGTGTGACATTTCTCACCTGTCATGGAAGACTGCCTTCTTGGTGGCAGTCACCTCCACCAGAAGGATCTGTGAGCTCCAGGTGCTCTCAGTGGAGTCTGCTTACTTAGTGTTCCACTGGGACAAGGCTGTCCTCTGCCCAACCCGAAGTTCCTCCCAAAGGTTGCTGGAGTTTCACTTTAACCAGGTGATCAATCTTCTGGTGAACTTCACCAAGCCAACCTTGGAGGCTGAACACAGTCTTCACGCGTTGGACCTGCGGTGAGCACTTACGTACTATACAGAGCGCACAGCTGGTGCTTGGGGAGAGGGTCACCAGCTCTTTGTCACCTATGCTGAAGCCACACGTGGCAGACTGGCAACTAAGTGGACAATTGGCAAGTGGATTGTGTCCTGCATTGACCTCTGCTATAGGTTGGTTGGTAGGGAGCCTCCCGCAGGGCTCAGGGCTCATTCCACCAGACATACCGTTGCCTCAGTGGCTGCTTCAAGGGACGTCCCTATCCAGGAAATCTGCAGGGCTGCTACCTGGAAGTCCACACACACCTTCATTTCCCATTACCACATCAACCTTGAGCCAAGTCAGAATGCTGGTTTGGTGACCTCTGTTCTCCAGTTCCTTTTTCCCCCAAGTAGGGGTGTGCGCCTTGCCCCCTACTCCTGGAGAACTGCTAGGAGTCTGCCAACATTTGGATAGTGTACCATATCCACATCCCTAGAAATGAGGGCTACTCACCTGCAACTGTAGTTCTAGGACTGGTATATGGTGCACAACCACACAACCCACCCAACCTCCCCTGGCAAGTGTCACATGGATCCCTGCTTCCAGCATGCAAGATCTAATGTCATGGGGTGGTGCTAAGAAGGATACCATCCAGGTTGGTGGATTTATTTTATTTATTTATTTAGTTAGTTAGTTAGTTAGTTTTTGTTTACCGGGTAAGTGCCATTAGCCAAAACATGACTATTTTCAGGCGTGACCCAGGAGATTTACAATAAGTAGGGTGAACAGTAGAATACAATTTGATTTGGGGTAGAGACATAACATATACAGAGCTAAAACAAGGTTTGACAATCACATAATTAGGTAACAATAGAAGTTCAATAGTTTATATTAATTGGAAGAATCAGCGAGAAAAAAATCACATACAGCTGACAGCTGATTGGTTAAGGGTAGCTAAAGCACAAACAAAATGAGACAATAAGTGCCTAGAGTAATAAACTAGAAGGTCAGGATAGGTGGAGATCAGTTTACAGTGGCTGGGGTAGTGGAAAGGGAAAGGAAGACTGCTGTGTGGATGTGCACCATATGCCACTCCTAGAACTATGGTTACAGGTGTGTAACCCTCATTTATTTACCATAACAGTAAGTCTTTGAGACAATCACCTCCATTGGGCCACAGCACACCCACCCTCCTTCCCCCCCCTTTACTGATGTAATGGCTGGCAATAATGTCTTCTGCCTTGTTAAGGTGGCCATAAGTGTCTTATGTGTACAATTCTGTTTTCCAGTCCCATGCCTCTGTAAGTGTACATGATTCTGGTTTGGTCTTCTGGCTTCTCCTGGAAAAGATACCCTCTGAGCTTGTCTCTGGTGGGGAACTGAGGAGTGATGAGGCCACCCATGTTTTATAGGTGTCAGTGCTGTACGTCATCGTAGGTGACCCCCAGCTAGCAAAAGTTTCTGAGTGGTCCTGACACCGATGACCTGGGAGTTCCAAAGGTGTGGCCCCATGGAGGAGATTCTCTCAAAGATCTGCTGTTGGGGTAAGTAACTTCATTTCTTAACAGAAAAGCAGATAATTGTTATTCAGTCTTCAACTCTTCTCACACTAGCATATACAACACGTCCTACCAGATGTAAGCATTCCATCTAAATGGATAATTAACAGCTCATCAAGCCATTTGGGTTTCTCGTGCAAGAAAATTCAAAACTGCATTTCAGTTACAGGAACTGGGACTAACCCACCAAAAAAGAAAACTGGACCAAAGGAAGGTGTAAATTTGTTTTAAAAACAAACCCTTGTGGATTTGTGCTCTAGTGGGTAATGACATTGCCAAGATGCAGCTGCTACGTACATCATATTTTATTTTCAGTCATGCAAAATACAGGGAAAGTATGACGAATACCTCACTGAGAATTAGAGGTGCAACACCCCCTACTTACAGTGTGGGCTCTGAATTCATCAGAGGCCCTTTACAGCCCTTCTTATATACAGTACATTCCTCAACTGACCTTTTCTGCTTACAAGGACACACATACATAGTCATTCTTCTTCTCATATAATACAGCGCACAGCTTCCAATAACCTTGAACAGTCTTAGAACCCGCAGACACCAGTCTTTCTGCCTAAATCTGCACGTTTACATGGTGGACATGCCAGGGGGAGTGGGCAGAATGAGGGAAGCTTTAAAGAAGCTGGAGGATTGGTCACGGGATTGGCAACTGAGGTTCAGTGCAAAAGGGTGCAAGGTGATTCACATGGGGAAACACGGGCGCTATATCATCGGGGGGGGGATTCAATGCTTCAAAGAAGAAAGAGACCTGGGGGTGATCATCTCTGACGACCTCAAGGTCAGTAGGCAAGGTGGCAGGATGCTGGGATGCATAGGCAGAGGTATCACCAACTGAAAAAAGGAGGTGATGATTCCACTATATAGATAATTGGTGAGGCTACACCTTGAGTACTGTGTCCAGTTCTGATGGTGTCATCTAGGAAAGGACATTGATAGGCTAGAGGTGGTTCAGAGAAGGGCAACCAAAATGGTACAGGGACTGCATCCCAAACCCTACAGGGACAGGCTGAGGGAATTAAATATGTATTCTCTTGAGGAGATGGGGGATATGATTGAGACATTTAAATACTTCACAAGGATAAATAAAGAGCAGGAGAATACAATTTTTCAAAGAAAAAGGTGTTCCGGACAAGGGGACACAAGATGAAACTGGGTGAAGGGAGGTGCAGGGGGAATGTGAGAAGTACTTCTTCACAGACAGGGTGGTGGACAAATGGAACAGCTTGCCAGCAAAAGTTGTGAAGGCAGAAATGATTACAGGTTTAAAAAAAAGCTTGGGATAGCCATTGCAGGCTGCTGGTAGGTGGGGAAGGGGGACAACCTATTACCAGCAGAATATAAAAAAGCACATTTCTTAGGGATGATAGGGCAAACTCAGTGGTCTGAAGGCCCTTATCTGCCGACAACTTCTATGTTTCTATGTTACATCCAGCTCCAACAGTCCAGGCATAGTTAGTCTTCATCAGTTCTATGTCATCATAAACCCAGGTGCATAGCAAACAAAATGTAAACCATCACTAATGTATAGCTGGTATGTTTCCATCACAAGTACTGAACTATAGCAACATGTTCTACTAAAGAAAAATATCTATCCTGAAATAACTGCCTAGGCAGATCCTAAAGCATTGTGCTAACAGTCTCTCTCCCCCCTCCCCCGGCTAAGTTATACAGCATTTAAAGCATGAGCATGCTTTAAGCACAGCAGTCACTGGATACTTTGACTTGACACTGATTATTTAAAACGTTTTTTCTGATTTTATGTTTGCACTGTGTCATTGTTAAAATGGAGCTTAATGATGATATCATCAGACTGTGACTATATAAGATAAGCATGTCTCATTTACTTTGCCCCCTCATGAAGCCTTAATTAGAAGGCAAAGCGCTGGGGAAGCTGTGAAAACTGTCCGGCAACTAATAGAGCCATAGTGCTCAAATAAATTTGATTTAAGCTTTAAAGTGCTTTTTGAAGTTATTCTTTCTATGGAGTGCAAAATTTAACTTGTAACCTGTACCAGTGGGAATTGTCCAGACTCCCATCTTCCCAATCATTATTGTGCAAGTCCCCAGAGCCTCTCCATGATTCCATTTCTGTGACCCCCCTCCAATTACCTTTACAGGGAGAAATATGGTGCTAACTTCCCTGCCATGGACTTGCCATGGATCAGTGAGACTATTTCCATCCACATTCTCTTACATCCATCATCACATATCCAACAAGGAGGAAGATTACCAGAGTGGTCTTCTGCATTCTGAAATGACAGAAAACAAACAGAAGTTTGACTCCCCTCCTTTCCTCCACACATTACTTCTTATCCTTAAACAATTTCAACTTATTAGCATGAAGGACCATCTATCTGTTAGCCTTTTATTGCCTGTAATATGAGCTTTGTACACAGAACGGTTACATTTATTTACAATAAAGTAAGGACCCTGCCATCTATCAAATAATGCATGTTTAGGTGTTTCAAATGTTAAAATTAATCTTACCATCTCTTGCTGCAGACCACACCAGTAGGACTTGGCTGCCAGGCACTAGGACCACATGGAAAACTTTCTGGCTAGCAGTCTACCAGAGGGGCTGCCCACTTCCGTCATCACCCTCTGACATCAGCCTATCCTGTAAGAGTGGGCAGCCCCAATAGCCTCCTCAGTTCTTTTCCCATTGACTGACGCACGTCAGACCTCTGGAAACTGCTGCAGCTTCAGTCGACCGCTATTTCCGTCAGCATTTTTATTTTATTTTCTCACCGTTGTTCCATTTTATTATTTTTCTTCTTTTATGTGTTCTAAACCGACTTCGACCTCAGATCAGTCCAAAACCAAGTGTGCCTGTGGAAAACAACTCCTAGAGAAGGACAGCCATTCTGCTTGTGTCTGCTGCCTAGACCCAACTCACGACGTCCAAGCCTGCCAGATCTGCCTGGAATTCAACCAGGCCATCCGGCGATGCTGCCAGCAGATCTTAGAGAACTTTTTTCTGCAGCAGAAGGTTGCCTCCATGCAACAGGAGCTGCAGGCCAGGAGCCCCTCAGTCTCCCCAGCTCAGTCCTCTGGCTCCCATTCATCGAAACCCCAGGACAAGGCTAGTGGGAAACACAAACACCAAGACAAGGACTGAGACAGGCCCTGTTCCTTCTCCTTCCGGTCATGGTCTCCCCACTGTTCATCGATCACGAAGGGGCCTTCCTCCTCCTCCATGGGGGTCAGCCTTGGTTGCTGTTCATGCCTTCTTACCTACAGGACTACCATAAGCACTGCCTCCCACCACTGTTACTATGTCAGGTGGAGGCCTTTCAGTCCAGGGTTCACTGCCCCCCAGCCCCTGCTGCTCAGGCCCTTGCCATCTAGTGACACACAGCATGCTGAATCTACTGGCATTTCTTCTGCTGGCATGGGTTCAGTGGTCACCGGGCCTCCACCTGTCTCCTGCCCACCGCCCATAACCCCGGCAATGGCGGGGTCCACTGCTCGATCTCCGGCCTTGGGACAGGCACTTTAAGATACTGGCACCTCCCTGAGTTTGAGCCCTCCTCCGCTTTCGCCTATGAGGGCTCCTTCCTCACCGGTGCCTGTTCTCCCTCAACCAGCACCCATGGGATGTTCACTGGCCTTGCCTCTTCCAATGCCTGTTGGGCCTCCTCCGATCTTGCCACAGCCAGCTCCCATCAGGCCTGCGCCCACGTACCCCTGATGACTACGGTAATCTGGATACTGATGAGGGTGATAACGGTGATGTTAGCAGCTTGTCTCCCCCTCTACAGGCTCCTCTGAGGCAAGGGTACCCCTAAGTGTGCACCCAAGTCTCCACCAGATGACTCCTCCTTTACGGCCGTTATGCACACATCCAAGAGGCCATAGGGTTTAAGACAGAGGAGCACAATCTGGAGTGTTGCCGGCTTGCCTCCTACCTTTGTCAGCTGGAAACTCCTTCGCTGGTGGTTCCTCCTCTGATAAATGCTTATGGGGATGTCACCATGGCTGCCTGGTGTCAGCCCAATATGATCCCGGCCATATCCAAGAAGGCCGATAGGCTGTACCATGCCTCAGCAGGGAAGCCCTTTCTCGGGGAATAGGTGCAGGCAGACTTGGTGGTGATAAATGCCACACATGACCACAGAAAATGGCCTAAGCATCTGAACTCATTGCCACCTGCCAAAGAGTCATGTCGGTTGAACCTCCTGGGCAAGCAGACATTCACCTCTTCAACTCTGGTGATCTGCGCCCTGAACTACTTGGCTCACATGCTTCAGTATCAAAATGCCTTGTGGGATCAGGCCAGGATGCCATCCAATCTTTTCTTGATGACCCTGCCAACTAGCAGGCCATAGGCACCCTGACGTCATCCTCTGCCATCGGTACCCACTTGCACTGGGCGGTGTACAATGCTGTGGATGCATCGGACCAGGCAGCAGCGTCCAGCATTTGTCTGTACCGACACACTTGGCTTTGGGTGTCCGGGTTCACCTAAGATGTCCAGCTGTCCATCATGAATGCCCCTTTTAGAGGGTACAAATTGTTTGGTGGGGGCGTGGAAGATATCCTCGCCCAGCTAAAGGCATCTGGATGCACTATGAGATTGGTCCATTTTATGTGTCCTACAGTGAACAAGCCTGGGCAGAATGCACCCTTTTGTTGGGTCATCCAGAGATAGACCCAGACATCAGCCAAAGCTCAGGGAAAGCGGTGGGTGACAGCAGCTGCTCTGCCCACCCCCACCCCCTCCGCCAGCAAGAGCTGTCGGGGAGCTCCCGCAGCCCCAGCTGTGGCTGCCCCAACTCCTGACTCCTTGCTGGACCCCTTCCCTCCAGAAAAGCAGGAGGTGGTCGAAGGGGGTTGCTTCTCCCTCCATCTGGACAGGTGGAGGAAGATCATGTCAGACAGTTTGGTGCTGCAGTTCATAGAGCACGGACATTCCCTGGAACTTTTGGAGTGGCCTCCGCACAATCCCTAGTTCAGTCCTCTTACCCTCAAGGTCGCATTCCTCTGATCTGGGATGAAATTCAAGCCTTGCTTCAGAAAAAAGCTCTCAAGAGGGTTCAGACTGCGATCAACAAAGCCTGCAGACTCACCCTGGATGCTAAGCATGGCACTCACACCTGTACTCTGTACAAACATGCAATTTGGCTGTCATTAAGAAACAGGGTCAAATTCCAGACTTGCATCCTAGGGAAGAAGACTCTATTGGGTAAAACACCAACTTCTGTTGGCAATTTGATCAAGGCAGCCAACTCATTACAGGTCACCAGAAGGAGGACTAGAGAGGCCTTGGCTATCCCCTTCCGTCGCACCTCACTTGGGCAACGTGCATTTGCCTACCGGGCCCCCCTGTGGATGAATGAACTCTCCGAGCACCTCTTGGCCACCAATTGTCTGATAATTCAAAACTGACCTCAAACAGCACCTAATAACACTCTCTAAGTGCACCTGCCCCTGAGTCCAGTCACACCTGCTCTCTCTGCCCCCCAAGCAAGCACTAGGCAGGCCTCAGGTACCCCCTCCCTCTGTCTCTTTTTATGACTTGCCTCAGCAATCAGTTTGCATCATGCTCCTTTGGCACCCACCACCCCCCTCCCCCAACTCACAGTCCCGTGAGTTTCCCTAACAGTCACTACTAATGCAGGCTGCCTGACCATGCCGCCTCACACCCCACCATTTACTCTAGCATGTCTTCTCTGCTCAACCTCCCCTCACCCCACCATTTCTCCCTATACCTTATTGCCCTTCTTCCCCACCCTTCACCTCAACCGCAGCACATACCTCTCTCTCGTGCCTCCTTTCTTCACCCCACTGCCAGCTATTCCTGTCCCTCTGAACTACTGACAAGACACTTTGTGGCTGCTTATTCCCTCCCCACCCTCAAAAGTGTTTCTCTTGTTATTTTAACTTGTACCTATGTTTTGAGTTATTCTGTAAGTTCTGAATCCAAGCTGTATCGTTCATTGTAATGTACCTTTGCTTTCTCCTATTGTACTTTGTTTTGCCATCTATGACGTGGAACTTTTGTAAAAGAGCTTGCACTCAAAGGTCTTATCCAAATCACTAAATAAATAAATAAATAAATAAAAGCCATAGAACCTGTTCCACAGTTCCCGCAAGGGAAGGGGTTTTATTCCTACTTCTTCCTGGTTCCCAAACGGATGGTAGACCTTCGGCCTATCCTGGACGTCAGTGAACTGAACTTGTTCATCCAATACAAAGTCAGAATGGTAGGGTCTACTGCCCCTGTTACACAAGGGGGACTGAATTTGCTCCCTGGTTATGAAGGTTGCGTGTCCGCGTATCAAGGTTTGCACCTCCCATTGGCACTTCCTCTGCTTTCATTTTCAGGGAGCCCATTTCCAGTTCAGAGCCCTTCCATTTGGCTTATCTTCAGCCCCTCGGGTGTTCACCAAGTGTTTGGCAGTGGTGGCAACTACCCTCAGAGGCAGGGGTTCTATGTTTTCCCCTTCCTGGATGACTGGCTGCTAGTAGCTTCGTCCAGGGAGCATCTGCTCCAATCCCTTTCTTATACTGAAAGCCCCGATTTTTCCACAATTCCACGCCGCGGAGATTGCCACGGAATATAATGTAAACCACAGAATATTATTCCGTGGTTTACATGAACTGCAGAATATTATTCTACAGTTTACATGAACTGCAGAATATTATTCCACGGTTTACATGAACTGTGGAATATTATTCCATGGTTTACATGAACTGCGGAATAATATTCCGTGGTTTACATGAAATGCAGAATATTCCACAGTTTATACTGAAGAGTCAGTATCAGGCCCACTGGCACAGTGGTACCACTGCTGCTTGCAATGCTGATGACTTGGGTTTGGAAATGAGCCTGGGAAGTTGGAGGGACAGCTAAGGGCAGGAGGATGGATCATCCTATGGACTACTCTCTTTCTCAGGGGCCGGGGGAGTTTCCAGTGTTCGAGTAACCCCTCATGGAGCCTGAGGTATGACAGACAGGACTGACTGTGTTTGGGAGGCATGTCAAACGGTAAGCGTGCCACCCCAACATCAGAATGGAGGTTCGGCCACCACACAATGATGTCCACTCCCACGTTGGAGACCCTGAGCCACTGACCGGCCTCTTGCTCCCATTCTACTGTTCCATCTGTCTGGGGAAGGGGCCCCCCTTAGGGTTAGGCTGGGGGTGTTTGGGAGTGAGGTAACTACTGGGGTCTGTGACTGGGCTGTGCATGTGTAGATCAGACCAATGGGGGCCAGAAGATGAGGAGATAAAGAATAATAAAAGTAAAAAAAAATAGGAGGCAGTATAAACTTTGAGTAAAACAAATCTGCAGTTTACATTGACTCTGACCAAAGAAAATTATTCCATGGAGCATATTAACCCCAGAAAACCATTCTGTGGTTTACATTAAATTCTACAGAATGCTTTTTGGAATTCTGTGGAATTTAAAAATAAAAATCTGTAAAGCATTTTATAACAGCCCCTGCCCATTAGTTTGTCTGCAAGGCCTTTACCTTAAAAATCAAAACTGTTAAATCCCTCCATCCAGCTCAGTCCCACCACCCTCCCTATCCCACCCTGAGAACCTCCTGGAGCCCATTTATTTATTTATTTATTTATTTATTTTTTGTTGACTGGGTAAGTGTACTAGACACATTCTGCCTATTTTCAGGCAACTAGACACATTCTGCCTATTTTCAGGCACGACCCGGGGGATGGGGATACAGAAGAATGCCAACTGACATTGAACCAGATTAAGCTTAACCAGATTTGAAGCAGAAATATGTTTATCTGGTCCCATACTGTGCAGCGATCCTCATTCTTCTAATTTCACTGCCAGGCCCGAATTTTGGTTTCTCATCCCAGAAGTGCCCTGAGCACAGCCACACAAAGCACTACTGGAATGAGAAACTGGCATGCTGGCTTGTTGGTAAAACTAGAAGGATGAGGATCGCTGTGCAGTACGCTAGCCACTAAAAATAGTATTCATTCAAATTTGGTGGCCCTGGGAACTCTCAGGCTGGGGCAGGGAGGGTGATGGGACTGAGATGGAAGAGGTGGATTTTGTACTTTCTAATACCAAGTACTCAGCAGTTAATTGACAACCTTCTCTGGTTTGTAGGTCCTAGCTCAAAAACAAACATTTTCCCCTACCTAGGTGATTATGGGGTGGTTATGGACTACTAATGAAGCCCCCAACTGCTGGTGCAGAATTTCCTCAGAATTTGCATACTAATGTCTCAGAAGTTCTGCAGCAACAGGGGGACTTGCCACAAAATTTAGACCAATTTGCTGCAGAAAAATCGGCCTTGCAGATACCAGCCACCTGTTTCAGGATTTGGGTGTCGCTATCAGTTTGCCCAAGTAATTTCTGACCGCCTGCCAATTACTTCAGTACATAGGGGCAGTGCTGGATACAGCCTCAAGGGATGGCCTTCCTGCCACAAGACCGAGTGCCTGATGGCCAAGCCCATCAGCTCTACTCCATCCGACATGTACCAGCTCAGGCCTTTCTGCATCTCTTGGCTGCAGCAAGAGATTCGGGGGTATCTCAGTCATCGGGTAACACCCTAGGAACCTTTGCTGTCAGTGAAGGGGGATCCACACGGAAGATAGAAACACAGACTTTGACTGCAGATAAGGACCACTTGGCCCACCCAGTCTGTCCATTTCCCTACCTATCGGATAAGCTGCAGATCCTAGATTTACCAACGGCCTACTTCCTCTTACCTCTCACTAGAATTGCCTTATGTCTGTCCTATGCATTCTTAAATTTCCCCACTGTTTTTGACCCCATGACCTCCTCAAGAAGGCTGCTCCATGCGTCCACCACCCTGTCCATGAAAAAATATTTCCGCACGTTACCCAAGTCGTCGCCTCTCTGTCTTCAAATTGTGCCCCCTTGTTCTTGCACATCTCTTTTTCTGAAAGATGCTACCCTCTTGGACTTTGTTGATTCCCTTGAGGTACTTGAAAGTTTCTGTCATGTCCCCCCCTCCCTCCTTTCCTCAAGGGTATACATATTAAGCTCTTTTAGTCTCTCTTCATATGGCTTCTGGTGCAGACTATGCACCATTTTAGTTGCCCTCCTCTGGACTGCCTCCATTTTGTCTATGTCCTTGCGGAGATGGGGGTCTCCAGAACTGCATGAAGTACTCCAGATGGGGTCTCACCAACTGTCAGTACAGAGGAATAACAACTTTCTGTTTTCTACTGGTGATGCCTCTCCCTATGCATCCCAGTATCTCCCCCCCAGCCCTCCTTACTGCCTTCTCGCATTGCTTGCCTACCTTTAGGTTGTCTGATATGACTACCCCCAGGTCCCTTTCCATTTTTGTTGTCATTAGTACCTCCCCATTGTGCATTCTTCCCTTGGGTTTTTGTCTCCCAGGTGCATTACTTTGCACTTCTTTACATTGAATGTAAGCTGCCATTCTTCTGACCATTACTCCAACCTTGCCAAGTCCCTTCTCATTCTTTCTACCCCCACGTGTATCAACTCTGTTGCAGATCTTTATGTCGTCTGTAAAGAGGCATACTTTTCCTTCCAGCCCCTCCACAATGTCACCTATAAAGACATTAAACAGAACCGGTCCCAGTACTGAACCCTGCAGTACACCACTAGTAACCGCCCTTTCTTCAGAGTGGACTCCATTTGTCCAGCCAATTTTTTTACCCAGGTTAGCACCCTGGAACCCACTCCCAGGCTGGCTAATGTGTTTATTAATCTTTTGTGTGGGACTGTGTCAGATGCCTTGCTAAAGTCTAGGTAGGCCACATCCACAGCCCCTCCCTGGTCTACTACTTTGGTCACTCAGTCAAAGAAATCTATTAGATTCGTCTGACATGACCATCTTGCTGTGAATCCATGCTGCCTTGTGTTCTGTGCCCCGCTGGCTTCTAGGTACTCAACAATTCAGCAGTACAACTGGGCCACCCACACCGTCGATGTCACCAACCCTATATAGGCATGAGTGGCCCTGCTCCCTCCTCAATTCTTTAACACCGTCAACTCACTCGTATGGGTCTCTGCAGAAGCTCCATCAAAATAGTCACACCTTTTTCAGCCTACAGCTTTTATTTACCTACCTTTTAAAAATCACTTTTTCAAAAAGATTCCTTTTTTTTGTTTATGTTGAGAGTTAATCCTTCTACTTCTGTCTTACGTCGCTGTCACTACAGAAAGAAGATTGCCTCTGCAGACAAACATTCCATCTGTGTCTGCTATCTTGGGCCTAACCATGAAGTTTCTGACTGAGCTCTGCCAGAAGTTTAACCAAAGAACCCTGAGATGACACAAAAAGACCCTCAAATAGTTCCTGATGGATCAACAGGTAGCCAGCTCCAAGCAGAGGTCCTCCAGGGTATTGGCCTTTCAGTCACCCACTGGTTCTTCGAGCTCCAAGGCCCAAGACAAGTTCTCCGGGAAAAGTCACAAAAAAGAGATCGTGATCACTGCTCCTGGTGTCCATCTTGCTTCCTGTTGGCTTCTCTGTCTTCTAGGGGATCTTCATCGGCTGCAGCTGCTCTGATGAAGAGGACTGCTGTCCAGATCTCTGTGCCCACCAAACCTATACTGACGACACCGCTGCCCAACTCTCAGAGCGCACAGCCATCAACCTCTGGGTCATCAGCGGCTCTCCCATCGAGACCTGCCCCTTCTCCTACTAGGGCTACAAGCTTGGGTTGTTAGGACACAGCAGGTGGGTCGTTGACACCTGTGCCATCGAACCCCCCCCCCACTGACTTGAATGAAGTCCTGATCAAATTCTCTAACATGCTTGCTCAGCAACTGAGCACCTTAAACACGCCCCCTTTGCCGACCCCGTCAGCTTCATCATTGATGCCCATTCATTGGCCCCTGGAGGCTCCCCACGGGCCACCACCAGCGTTTCTGATGCCAGACCCAGAGATTGAAGAGGTTGACATGAAGGAGGAGTATCACCCAGACCTCATTCTTCCTGATGATGTGGAGGAACAAGAGGAGGAGGTCCTACTCTCTGACAGGTAGACAGCCTCTTCTGTCAGTGAGGACTCTGTAAATCATACTCCCAGGTCTCCTTCTGAGCATCCCACATTTTTTAATGTGATGAAATAACTATCCTCAGCCATGGGCTTCCACACTGAGGAAGAGGGTGCCACCAGAAAAGATATGGTGGATTTCCTGGAGATTCCAGAATCTCCCCCATAGATCATTCCTCCAATTCTTCAAGCCTTGAAAAATGTAGCCACGGCAGCCTGGCACAGATCAGACATGGTGTCAGCTATGACCCATAGCGTGGACAAACCTTATCACACCTCCTCCAGGGTCTTCTGTGTTATGCTGCCCCAGCCAGAGACTGACTTAGTGATCATTAAGGCAGCTCATGACAGATCTAAGCGCCTTAGTTCCCTTCCCCCCGATAAAGAGTCTGGTAGAATTGACCTCTGGGGTAAAAGGGTTTATGCTTCCTCCACGCTAGGTCTGAGATTGCAAACTATCTGTCACACATGGTTAAATACCAGAATGCCTATTGGAAGAAGGGCAAGGCTGCAGCCCAGGCCCTTCCAGAGGGCATCCAAAAGCAAGAGCGGCTTTAGTGCCTCCAAGCAGCTGAGGATGTTAGCAAACACCTCCTCAGAGCTTTGTATGACATGGCTGCCAGGGCAGCTGCCACGGACATATGCCTCCACATGCACTCCTGGCTCAGGGTATTGGGTTAGCAGCTGACATGCAGCAAAAAGTGCTTAATGCCCCTTCAGTGGCACCAAGCTGTTTGGCCCTAATGTCCAGGATATCATAAATGATCTGCAAGCCTCGGGCATGGCTCTCAAATTGGTCCACTCCCTCTATCGTACCCAACCAAAGGGTAAAGGATGGCCTCCTTTTTGTAAACAGAACAATAGGCTTGGAACAGCTCCCCATCCCCAGGGAAAATGCAGAGCCCAGGCTGCATTGCCTGCCCCCTCCAGTGCTGGAGCGGAGGCCAAGCACCCCAGAAGTGAGGTACCAGCTCCTGCAGCTGGCTCCACCTCTGCTTGACTCCTTGCCGGACCCCCCTCCTCTGGTCCCAGACCAGGAGGTGATGGTCACAGGTCAGTTCTCCCTCCATCTGAATCAATGGAGAACCATAACTTCAGATGCATGGATTCTGCAGATCATAGAAAAGGGTCACACCTTGGAGCTCACTGAGCAACCTGCAGATGCCCCGCTTCCACCCTCCAGTTATTCCACGGCTCACTTATCTGTTACCCGGGCAGTGGTGCAGTCCCTTCTGCACAAGCAGGCCATCGAGCCAGTCCCTAGGTGCCAGAGAAGCAAGGGTTTTTCCCAGTCCCCAAAAAGACCAGAGATCTGAGGCCTGTTTTAGATCTAAAGGACCTCAATCTGTTTGTCCAATACAAGAAGCTCTGTATGGTAACATTGCCAGGCCTAATGCCCCTCTTCAAGACAGGGGACTGGCTCTGTTCACTGGACATGCAGGATGCTTATCTGCACATTTTGATATTTCCTCCTCACAGGAAGTTTCTCTATTTTGCCTTTCAGGGTGAGCATTACCAGTTCAAAGTGCTGCCCTTTGGCTTATCTTCTGTGCATCTTTACCAAGTGTTTGTCAGCGGTCACAGCAGCTGTCAGAAGAGAGGGACTCTATGTCTTCTCGTATCCGGATGATTGGCTCCTGATGGCCCCATGTCCAGGAAACAGCTTTTGCTGACTCTGGATTGAACTCTTCAGCTCTTCCACTCCCTGGCCATCACTGTCAGTCTGCCCAAGTCAGTTCTGGTTCCATCTCAAAGTTTGCAGTATATAGGGGCGGTCCTGGACTTGGCACAGGGGAAGGCCTTCCTGCCCCAAAACAGGGCAGAGTGCCTCATAGCTCAAGCTCAGGAAGTCACTACATTCCACCAAGATATACCTCAGATTGCTGGGCCTGATGGCAGCTGCCATACCCACTGTTCCACTGGCCAGACTTCACATGTGCATCCTCCAGTGGACCCTCCGGGTACAGTGGGACCAGCACACGGATGAGTTACATCAACCAGCTCTGGTCTCTTCCCCAGTACGCAAGGTACTGCAGTGGTGGATGGACCCCTTGAATCTACTTCAGTGCATCACATTCCAGATCTCCTTCCTGCAACAAATCCTAACCATGGATGCCTCCCGTCTGGGCTTGGGAGCATACCTGGGTCCCTTCCAGACCTAGGGCTCTTGGTCCCAGTGAGAATCCTCCCTGCATATCAATGTTCTAGAGGTAAGGGTGGTATTCTATGCCATGCAGGCCTTTCAGGTCAGCTGCTGGTGCAGTTGGACAATCTAAGCGTAGTATACTACATCAACAAGTGGGGGGGCTCATTCGTACCCCCTATGCAGGGAGGCCATGAGAGTGTGGTACTGGGTGCTGGATCACAATCTGACACTCTCTGCAGTCCATGTGCCAGGTGTGCTAAACACTCTGGCAGACAGTCTCAGCAGGACTTAGTCCAGCTTGCATGAATGGGAGCTTCTCTCATCCATTGCAGAAGACTTGTTCGACAGATGGGGTCATCCAGAGTTGTACCTTTTTGCATCTCCACTCAACACAAAACTGCCCAATTTCAGCTCGCTAGATCCAGTGCCTGAAGTTTTCTGCTGAGATGCAGTGTCCCTTTCTTAGAGAGGGATGTTGCTTTATGCATTCCCTCCATTTTCTCTAATCCAGAAGGTGCTAATCAAGTTGCAGATGGAGCAGCCAGCATGATTCTAGTGGCTCCATTCTGGTCTCGCCAGATGTGATTCCTTCTCCTTCAGCAGATGGCAAGGGAACCTCCAGTCCCTCTTCCTCTTTGCAGGAATTTGCTGACCCAAGATCAGGGGACCTTGGTCCATCCCAACCTCGGGTCCCTCCATCTGCATGCCTGGTTCCTACAGCCATCACCAGGTTCGGGGTCTCTAACAGGGTGGCAGACATCCTAGTGGCTGCTCGGAAGCCTTCCACTCGAGCCACATATGCCATGAAGTGGAAGCAGTTTGCCATCTGGGCTGCCAAACATAATTTAGGCTTTTCCACCTGTTCGGTGAATCATGTCCTGGACTACTTGATTTCACTGTCCACCTCAGGCCTCCAGTATTCTTCCCTCAAGGTCTACCTTTCAACTATTTCTGCCTTTCATGAGCCTGTGGGTGACCACACAATTGCTCAGCTGGATGTCTCTCGTACCTTTCTTAGCAGCATCATGCATCTGAAACCTCCAATCCATTTGTCCTGGCTTGGGACTTGAATTTTATTTTGGAAAAACTAACCCTGTCTCCTTTTGAGGAAAGCACTGTTTTTAGTTAGAATTACTTCTACTTGAAGAATTTCAGACCTTCTGGCCCTCTGGTGTGAGGAGCCTTATTTGATTTTTCATGTTTGTAAAAAAAGAAATGTGGTAGCCATGTTAGTACAGTCAACAATGTAGAGGGAAAAAAACAACAAATATGTTGCAGGAGATACCTTTTATTGGACTAACAAAATTATTTTTAAGACTAGCTTTAGAGAGATAAAACTGTCTTCCTCTGGTCAAAGTGAAGACAGCTGAGCAGTATGACAGATTATAAAGGTTGGATGTGGATTCGAAACCTAAACTAGCAGTTTACAGATCAAAGCATTGCAGTCAATTTGGACCTCTTACAAGCAGAAAGACTCATTTTCACTGGAGTGTGTTTGTTGGAGACATCAACTTGCAAGATCAAAGGGCTGCCTAATTTTACTCTGACTCTGGACCATTAATTAGCATTTCTAAAAAGTCAAGACAGAAAGAAACTCTAAAAAATATATTTCCCATTCCACCAGTGCCTGCCTTCCGCCAGCCACCAAACCTGAAGCAGAAACTGGTGCAAAGCAAACTTCCCTCTGAGCTCCAACTAGGTGACAAAGATACAAAACCATGCAAAGCACCTCACTGCAAACTATGTACACATATCTCTCCTGTGTCAGTCATAATGGAAAAACATTTACAATCCAAAACTCGTATACCTGTTCTTCTAGCGACGTAGTATACATGATACAATGCAGAAAATGTGAGGAAGGCTGCTATATTGGTGAAACTAGCCAGGAACTCAAAACAAGAATAAATCACTACAAATTCACAGTTTCCCATAAAAATGAAAATATGCCAGTAGGGGAAAAGTTTTCTAGACCAGATCACTCAACCAGTGATTTTACTGTCAGAGTGTTAAAAGAGAACTTCAAAAACAGCCAGGGTCGGCAAACATTTGAAATAAAAATGATACAGTATCTTAACACTAAAGAAAAAGGACTTAATAAAGATGTTGGTTTTTTAATACACTACTAGTGATTATGCTTAAAGCAGTGCTTCAGAGTTTCTTTTTAAACCCTCACATCAGCACCTTCTGGCTCTTAACAGGCACCTTCTTAAGACAATGGTATGTATTTCTTTCTGTCTTAACTTTTTAGAAATGTTAATTAATGGTCCAGAGTCAGAGTAAAATTAGGCAGCCCTTTGATCTTACAAGTTGATCTCTCCAACAGACACACTCCAGTGAAAATGAGTCTTCCTGTTTGTAAGAGGTGCAAATTGACTACAATGCTTTGATCTGTAAACTGCTAGTCTAGGTTTTGAATCCACATCTAACCTTTATATCTGCCATACTGCTCAGCTGTTTTTGAATTTGACTTGAGGAAGAGAGTTGTATCTCTCGAAAGCTAGTCTTAAAAATAATTTTGTTAGTCCAATAAAAGGTATCACCTGCAACATATTTGTTTTTTTTTTCTCTCTACATTGATTTTTCACAAAGGCAGGGTGTCTTTGTGCACAAATCCTAAGTTTCTGCCTAAGGTGGTTTCAGAGTTCACACTTAGTCTATCCACCTTCCTGAGTGTGCCAATCCAGGGAAAGCGCTGCTCTATTTGTTGGATGTGCACAGAACTTTGAAGTACTACATGCTTAGCACTAAGGAATCCAGAAAGTCAAAGCAGTTGTTTGTATTCTTCGTCCCTGGTAGAGAGGGTGTTTCAGTTTCTAAGCAGTGTTTATCCAAATGGTTGGCAAATTGCACTGTGTTCTGCTACAGGTACAGCAAAGAATTGCCTGGTACTGTCAAACCTCATTCCACCATAGGAATGCCTACCTCGGTGGCTTGTTTCCGAGGGGTCTTAGCCACTGACATCTGTGCGGGTACTGCCTGGAATACAGTCCATACTTTCACCAAGCACTACAGTCTGGACATTGCCTTAACAGCCTGTGCAGGATTTGGCAGGGCTGTGTTACAGGGACTCCTGTCTTAAGTTTATGGAGAGCCCACCTCCTAGACTGTCTGTTTTATACTTGTAACTGCTTGGTACTCGTTCCTACAATGTTACCTGATGACTGAGATATCCCCAAAGAAGATAGAACAGTTATGTAAGAACTTACTGTAACAGTAGATTTTCGAGGGGATCTCAGTCATCAGGTATACTTTCCTTCCCCCCATTCCCCATCTTGGTTCTTCTGTCTAGGAGCTGGCTGTCTGGTGTATCCAGCTTTTCTTTTAGGTCTGTGCACCTCTTTCTCTCCTCGGACCCCCAGGGCATGAGCCTAGTTCCCTTAGTCTCTGGGGGAAAGAACTGAGGAGGGAGTGAGGCCACTCATGCCTGTATAGGATTGGTAACATTGACAGACGCCAATGGTGTGGGCTGCCCCTTTCGTACTGCTGAAAATCTTCCATGTGGATTCCCCTTCATCGACGGTGAAGGTTCCTGCGGTGTTACCTGATAACTGAGATCCCCTTTAAGATCTACTGTTAAGGTAAGTTCTTACATGACTGTTCTTTATGGTTCCTCTGGTCAGGGTACACATGACAGTTCCTCAGTGGACCTTGCTGGTCCAATGGGACCAGTGTACAGATGACCTAGAACAACCAGTCCTGGTCTCAGCTCCAGTCAAGAGGGTGCTGTTGTGGTGGCTACAGCCCAGCAACCTCCTGAGAAGAGTGTCATGAACCCATTCCTGTGGGCAGGTCCACTGAGATCACAGTGCCCACCCTTAAGTGCAATCCATGATATGGGGGGAACAGTGATACCCTCCTTGTGCTTTTAGAATGCTCACCGAGTTCATGACTGCATCTCTGCCATGAGGATTCAGGGCATCCCTCTAACTCTGGATAAGAGCACAATACCAGTCTCGAGTCTTGTGGCCACACATGAACCCTTCCTTGGCTATTACACAAAGGAGGAAGACTCAGGCATCACACTCTCTTCAGGGTAGCAGTGTAAAAACCTGATTTGGCCTTATCCCTACAGGACATGCAACAGCCTGGCTCAAAATCTTTGTAGACTCTAGTATTCTCCCTATCCTTCCATATCCCTTACAGACCCTTTCCTCAGTTTGGTTGCTTATGGTGTGACCCATGTGGCAATAACAGTCTTCACAGATTATTAATACTGTTTTCACAATTTACACACAAATATATATAAACCTCATGCAGGCAGATATTCTTTGGGAAAACAAAAGTTTCTACTAACATAATTAAATAAAAGCCGTTACAACTAAAAGAGAACATCTGCGAATTTAGGTTACAGTATAAGAAACAAATGGAAACATACAGAAAAATGCACTAAAACATGTTAGCTAAATCTACCTTGGGTATGAGATTTCAAAGTCCAGAAAA
The DNA here is from genome assembly GCA_016271365.2 of Neoceratodus forsteri. NCBI lineage: Eukaryota > Metazoa > Chordata > Ceratodontiformes > Ceratodontidae > Neoceratodus > Neoceratodus forsteri. The sequence continues at coordinate 754,793,429 of CM057455.1, read as the reverse complement.
TCACTGGTTTGCGAAATATTTCTCTTTCTTTTTTTTTTTACTTGCTGTTTTTTTTCCCTCCTCCTCTCTCTGGAGCCCACTCCTTCCATCCTACTCCTTCCCACCTCACTCCACCTCCCTTGGATCTGCCCCTAGAGTGCCTCCTTCCCTTACCTCCTGCACAGTGGGGTCTGTCCTTTTCTTGGTGGTCTAGGATGGATCCAGAGCGGATTTCATCTAGGGCTGCCAGAGAGGTTATTTTTCTGTTTTTCTCCCTCGTAATCCCCTACCCCTGGGACGTCCAGCGCTAGGACGTACGTTCCGAGAGAAGACGTGCTGACGCATGCCAGACCTCTCATGCGCCACCGATACCCCCCTTCCTCGACCCCAACAAGCGGAGCCGCCTCCATCCCCTTCAGTTGTCGGTGCTCCCACCGGCTGCGAAGGGGGATGCAGAATGCAGATGCGTTCTTGGTTCCCACCCGAGAGAGGAGAGCATCCGTTGGGATGCTCAATCCTCTCACCCCCTGCCGACCCCCAGCCACCCGAGCTCATTCCCGAACCCATGTCGCCAGCATGGCACGAGGTGTGGCGTCCAGCGCCTCAACCCTCAGTGCCACCGGGTCGGCAATATTTCTCTTTCTGCAGCAGCCTTTGGTTCTTAGGCAGTATCTGTGCTGGCAGCTGTTCGCTTGTTGTGAGGATTTGGGGTTGGGGAATGGGTTTATTTTTTGGATTTTGGGGTGCTGTGGTTTGTTTTGTTTTTTGTTGTTAACCTTTTTAAGGAGCTTCCTTATTTTATTTTTAGACTGCAACTACATTTATGACTGTTTTGAGGAAATTAGGATTTGTTGTGTAGTTTTTGACACAGTTTGGTGGCATTTTGTAGAATGTGCCTGCTTGCTTCCCCAGTCCTGTGCTATTCACCCTCCTCCCTCCTGGCCCTCTGCCTGTTCTCCCCCCCCCGCTTGCCTCCATTTATCAGTGCTGTCTGGCACTGGGGATTGCTCACTGGAGTGCGGGCGGGGAGCACAGACATTGGAGTTCGAATGAGCAGTTCTCTTCCATAGAGGTTGTTAGGACCAGAAGACACCCTGGGGCAAAATGGTGTCTGGAACATGGAGGTCCATGTTTAGTCCCCATACCCAAGGGCACCACCTTTTTGGGTGGGCAAGTAGCCAGGACAGCTCACGAACATCATTCTACTCGGGCGTTGTTATGCAATGCTAGATCCATTAAGAACAAAACTGCACTTATTGCAGATTTTGTTGGAACAGCGGATCTGGTTTGCATCACCGAGACCTGGTTAGATGGAAATGCTGCTCCAACTTTGGAGGCAGCTATTCCTGCCAGGTACTCGGTGATACGTCGCCCGAGATTGTATCTGGGGGGGGTGGCGGCCTGTTTTAAGGCCGAATTGGGCCTCAATGGTGTACCAGTTGAGGCCAAATCATTTGAGCGCACTGTGGTAACTGGTGTGGGGTGCAGGATAGCTCTCATCTACCATCCACCAGGGGATGAAAAGCTGTTCCTGCAGGAAGTAGCAGACTTTGCTGTCGACATGGCATTGGAGTACCCCAGACTGATGTTTCTGGGCAACTTCAATGCCTGGGTCGACGACGAATCTTCACTTTTTGGACAACACTTCCTCCAGTTGATGATATCACTGGGCTTCACACAGGTTGTTTCCTCAGCTACCCATAATGGTGGTCACTCTCTTGATTTGGTCTTCCTCCTGGGGATTGAGGCCTCCGATTTGGGGGTGAAACCAGTCGGTTGGTCAGATCACTACACCGTGAGGATCAATTTTTCTGCCACCCTGTGAAGGTCTCCTCCTGTGGAGATGGTCAGTTTCCACCCTTTGTGGAATGTTGTCCCTGAAGGCCTGGTGGTGGCGATTGACCTCTCAGAGTTCTGTGAGACCAGCGCAGGTCCAGAGCCATTGATTCTGGCCTATAATAAGGCTATTTCCTCAGCTCTTGTCCTGATTGCTCCTGTCCATGTTCACCCCCTTCCGCTTCACCCTCGGGCCCCCTGGTTTGATGGCTCTCTGAGGGAGTTGCGGAGATTAGACTGTCGATGGTGGAAATGCACCTTGGATGCCGATCATCTTATTTTGTTAGAGCATTATCAACTTTACCAATCAGTGATTTCCCGTAAGAAGGCAGAATTCCTGTCCAGGGAAATTGCTGTTGCTTGGAATCGATCGGCTCAACTCTTCCGAACTGTGTATAGGCTGTGCAACCCAGCCTGTCTGCAGCTCCGTCAAGTTTTTTCACAAATGGAGTGTGATGAGATCGCTCAATTCTTTGCAAATAAGGTGGCCTACATCAGGTTGGGGATCCGTCAGACTCGTTCTATGGGGGATGTTGTTGGTCGATGCTCGGTCACTATGCCCCGTGTTTCCTGGAGTACCTTCGACCTGCTGGAGTTCATTGATATTATGAGGATTGTCCAGGGGATGCATCCCATGTGCTGTAGTTTAGATCCAGGCCCAGCTTCCCTGATTTTGTGTTGTAGTGACATCATTGGCCTGGTCTTAGCTCAGATTGTCCGGTGCTCCTTGGAATCAGGTGAGTTTCCAAGCTCCCTAAAGGAGGCAGTGGTGATGCCTCTTCTGAAGAAAGCTTATTTGGACCCGGATACCCTAGCGAACTGCAGACCTATCTCGAAACTTCCTTTTGTGGGAAAGATTATTGAGAAAGTTGTGGCAACTCAACTGGAGAACCATTTGACCATCCATAATATATACAAACCTCTCCAATCGGGTTTTTGTAAGAGGCACAGTACTGAGACTGCTCTGGTTCGGGTGCTCAATGCTCTCCTGATGGTGAGAGATTGGAGAAACCGTTCCATTCTGGTACTCCTCGCTCTCTCTTCAGCCTTTGACACTGTGGACCATGGGGTCCTGCTCGAGCACCTGGGGTCCATCTGTGGGCTGACTGGTACAGTGCTCAGATGGTTTTCATCTTTCCTCACCGGTAGAACTCAGAGAGTCGTCTCAGGAATTTTTTCTTCCTCTGAGTCTTTATCTCTGTCTTGTGGGGTGCTCCAGGGCTTGGTGCTGTCCCCCATGCTGTTTGCAGCGTTTATGCTGCCCCTCGGAGACATTGTAAGTTGGTATGGGCTGAGGGTTCACTGCTATGCTGATGATACCCAGCTCTATCTGTCTTTTGCCCCTGACCAGGTTAGTGCTGTCTCAGTATTTAACAGCTGCCTTGTTGAAATCCAAGATTGGATGAATTCCAGCAGTTTAAAGTTGAACGCAGGAAAAACTGAGGTTTTGGTAGTGGACCCGGGTCACAGGACAGAGGGGTTGAGGACTGATCTGCCCTCCGGCTTATTTTTGGGGGGCACTCAGATCCTTACCTCTGAACGGGTGCGTGACCTGGGAGTGATACCTGACAATGGGCTGACCCTTTGTCATCAGGTGTCAGCAGTCATCAAGTTAGCCTTTTACCATCTTAGAAAGATTGCCAGGATCAAGCACCTTGTTCCGTCCAGTGATTTGCCCATTTTGGTCTATGCCTTTGTGACCTCACGCCTTCACTATTGCAACTCCCTTTACTTAGGGCTTCCTGGGGTTGATATCCACTGCTAGCAGCTAGTGCAGAACACTGCTGCATGTTTTTTGACTGGGGTATCCAGGAGACCTCATATTTCCCCAGTGCTGCACAATCTGCACTGGCTGCTGGTTCAGTGGCGGATCACCTGTAAGGTAGGTTTATTAACCTAAAAAGCCCTACATGGACTTGGTCCTGACTACTTGAAAGAGCTCTTGACTCCTTACACCCCTGTGCGACAGCTCCGCTCGGCTGACGAGGGGTTGCTGGAGATTCCAAGGGTTAATTTTAATTCATCTGGGGCTCGCACTTTTATGTTTACTGCCCCAACCCTCTGGAATTCTCTGCCTCATCAGCTGCGGGAGTGCAGAACAGTGAGGAGCTTTAAGCAGGCACTGAAGACATTTTTATGGAGTAAGGCTTTTCCTAATTTTCTGTGATTTTATTTATATTTATTGAATTATTTCTGTACTTGTAAAGCACCTTGATATTGTGAAAGTCGCTCAACCAAATAAAGTTATTATTATTATTATTATTATTATTATAAGGATAAAGAATCCAGACAGAATGGCAAAATGGCTCTGAATATATGTGCTGGACAGTTTATATAGAAGGACCCCCCCCCCTCCCAGTCTGTGAATAAAGACTGGCCCTTCTGTGAATCAAGGCTGGCCCTTCCACTTTAGGCCACTGGGTGTCACTCTTGTGCTTTCCCAAAGTCTTGGCACTTAGAAAAAATGTCAGTGTACTGTAGAAACCTTTTCCGTCACCTGACATTACAATCTCACACAGGCCTGTTAGAAGAATGGTTCCTGGCACTTATACAAAAAAAATGTCAGTGTACTGTGGGAACCTTTTCAGTCACCTCTTGTCTAAGACCATTTCCCTTTTGATCTTAAGGGTTTACAACAGTGAAAATAAACTTCTCTCATCCTGGGATTTTGAACTGGCTTAATTTAATTAGTTATAAGGAAGATCCTGTAAGTTGTATGATTATATAAGCTGATTTTATTCATTCTATTTCCCTTGGCCAGTTAATTTAGAAGAATGCTCTTTGCTCATGTATCCACAAGCTTTTTGACAAGAACTTGTCAGACTCCCTCAAGCAAGGCTGGTCTTGTAGGTCATATAAAGGTCAAACCCCTTAAAAAAATCCAGTCTTTACTCTATGTGCCTTTGCTGACACATGTACATAGAATTGCATAAAAAAAAATATATACAACAGAATAATATATGCAAATAAGGGCTAGCAGTGGGGTAACTCACAACACTCCTCCCTCCTAGACTGAATTTGTGGGAATCCATCCCTACGCAGAGTATGATTTTCACAAATTCTGTTCACTGTTCTAACTGGTGAGATAGCCCATCTGCATTGGCATTGGTCGATCCAGCCCTGTGAGTAATGGTCATATTGTAGCCCTGTAAGGCAATACTCCACCTTAAGAGATGATCATTCATTTTCCCCATTTGTGTTAGCCACACCAGGGGGTTATGATTGGTCCACACCTCAAAGTGCCTCCTGTAGAGCTATGGCTCTAATTTCTTCAGGGCCCATACCAGTGCAAGGCATTCCTTTTCAACTGTGGAATAGGCCAACTACTGGGGGAAGCAGCTTTTTGCTAAGGCACAATATTGGGTGATCTTTTCCTTGGTTAGAGGTCTGACTGAGAACTGCTCCAATCCCCACATCTGAAGCATCTGTCTGGACTACAAATTGCTTACTATAGTCTGAATTAGCCAACACAGGAGCACTGCACAGTGCCTCCTTTAGCCGGGTGAAGGCTCGTTCACAGGCTGGCTCCCATTTTACCTGCTTTTTTCTTTAGCAGACCAGAGTGGGAAGCTGCCAGGGTACTGTAATTTGGTAAAAACTTTTGATAGTACCCAGCAGTCCCTAGGAAACTCCAAACCTGCTTCTGGGTCTCAGGCCTGGGCCATGCCTCTATCACCTCAATCTTGGCTTGATTAGGGTGGAGCTGCTCCTACCCTACTAAATGTCCTAGGTATGCCACCTCCACCATGGCCACCTAGCACTTTTCAGCCTTGACAGTGAGACCCACCCTCTGTATCTTGCCCAACACTTCCCTCAGGATGACAGGTGTTCCTTCCAACTGGTACTGAAGATGACAATATCATCCGGATGTGCCACTTCGTACTCTTCAATACCATGCAAGACCTGATTGACCAACCTTTGGACGGTGGCAAGGCGTTCTTCATTCCAAAAAGCATTACCTTGAACTCGAATAATCCTATTGCAGTGATGAAGGCCGACCTTTCATTAACTCTGGCAGTTAACTCCACCTGCCAATACCCTTTTGTCAAGTCAGTTGTGGTAAGGTATGTCACCTCTCCCAACTTGTCCAGTAGTTCATCCATCCATGGTCTTTGGGTGGCCATCAGACTTTGTGACTGTGTTGAGTCCACAATAGTCCATACAAAAGTGAGTAGAGCCATCCAGTTTGGGAACAAGGACTAAGGGTGAGGCCCAGGGGCTGTGGGATTTCTGGATTCCCCTAAATCCAGCATTTCATCCACCTCCCTCTTAGTGTCCTTTAGGATGGCCTCAGACACCCTGTATGCTGTCTGCCATATGGGCGCTTCTGTCCCCGTGTCTACATTGTGTGTCGCTAAAGGGGTTAGTCCAGGCTTGGCCGTAAACAAAAGGGCAAAGTCCGCTAAAAGCTTCCTCACTTCCTGGGTCTGTTCTGGGGTCAACTGGGGTGACAGTTTGATTGCCTCTACAGAGAACTCCCGCTTGCTTTCCTCCAGCAAGTCCAATAGGGGGTCTTCTTCATCAGTCCCCTCCCCAGGACTACGCACTGCAAATACCATGTCTGCCATATTTGCATATGGCGTCATCATGTTGACATGATACATTCTATGGGTATGTCTCCTATCAGGCAGTTCTATAGTTTTACACTATGGGTCACGTCATTAACCTGTCGGACTACCTTATATGGTCCCACCCACTCGGCCTGCAGCTTGTCCTTCTGGACCGGAATTAGGACCATGACTTCCTCACCTACACTGTATGAGTGAGCAGTGGCCCTGCAGTTGTATCAGACCTTTTGTTTCTGCTGGGCAGCTGACAGGTTGCTCTTGGCTGCTCCCATAAGCTCCTTCAGCTTTTCCCTAAACTTTAGGACATACTCCACTATGGGAGTTCCCTGGGTGGCATGCTTGCTTTCCCAGTCTTCATGTATCAAGTCTAGGGGCCCATGCACCCTACGTCCATATAAGAGTTCAAAGTGGGAAAACCCTGTTGACTGTTAGGGCACCTCCCTGTATGCAAACAACAGGTGGGGAAGGTATTTCTCCCGGTCCCACTCATGCTGTTCAGCAAACGCTTGGAGCATCACTCTTAGGGTACCATTAAACCTTTCCACAAGCCCATTGGCTTGTGGGTGATAAAGTGTCATGCGTCTCTGCACCACTCCACACTTCTCCCACAAACACTTCATCAGTTCCTACATGAAGGTACCCCCTCGATCAGTGATAACCTCCTGTGGAAACCCGACACGGAAGAAAATCCCTAGCAAGGCGTCTAGCAAGACGTCTGCCACTTTGTTCTAAATGAGGAAAGGGCGACTGCCTCTGGGTATCAGGTGGCGTAATCTACCACCATCAGGATAAACCTCTTCCTGGAGGAGCTTGGGATACTCAAAGGTCCCACAATATCCATTTCTACCCTCTGGAATGGCTCCTTCACAATGGGCAAGAGAATTATGGTGACTTTTGTTTTACTGCCTGCCTTTCCTATTTGTTGGCACTGGTGACAAGGCCTGCAATATTCTTTCACCTGCTGGGTGAAGTTGGGCTAATGGAAATTCTGGGCCAATCGTTGCATGGTGCATGTGATTCCCAGATGTCTGGACATGGGGTTATCATGAGCAATCTTGAGCAACCTCTCACGGTACCCCTGGGGAACAGCAAGCTGCCTGCCCATTACCCCTCCCTCTGTCCTGACGTCCTGCATATACAGCAGTTCACTGTCCTAAAATACTCTGTCTCATGTCACCTCCCTGTGTCCTGTCAGATTCTGCACAAATCCTCAGCTTCTCCAAACTAGGATCACTCTTCTGAGCAGCTGCAGATTATTCACATTTTCCCAAGGCATGTGGCATGTCTCCTTCAGTTCCTAAACTTGGGTCCATAGCTCTAACATCAGGGTCACTGCTATCCCTAACCTTCTGACCATTGGTTACCCCTCCCTCCTCAGAGTAACCTTCCGTAGCTGTTTTGTGAACTGCTAGTTGGGGAAGTCCTACCTCCCTTTCACTACTCTCCATTTCAGGAGACACAGGCTGGGGGAACCAGCCTCCCGTTGTTTTCCACAGGGGCTTCTATGGGGTCTAGGAAACTAGAATCGGCCTTGCCATCTAACTGCAGGTTACCGTACACACCACCCCCTTCTGGAGATTGTTCCCCATAATCACATTCAGGGTGAGGTTGTCTGCCACAGCCACTTTTTGCACCCTCTCGCCTCTCTCACCCCAGTCCAGGAGAACACTAGCTAGTGGCAGAGTTTTTTCCTCCCCAGTGAATCCCCCTACTGTTACAAAGTGATTACATATAAGCTGTTCAGGCTCAACCAAATCCCCTTTTACTAAGGTAAGAGATGCCCCATGCCCCGTGTCCCTTAACCCATGGGTGTGCACCCCATTTACAGTAACCGGGTGTACAGTATGTGCACCCCTCATGTTTATAGGCATGCTTTCAGGGATACACAGTGCACCCAGCTCTGTTCGCTCACCACTTTGTCCACTCTGTGCCCTTTTAGGACACTGTCTAGCAAGATGCCCTGGCTGTTTGTAAAACCAACGGTCATCATTTCTTTTATCCATTAAATCCTTTTTTTTTTGTAGCCTGGGGCTTCTCCCTTTCTGTGGAGGCAGTGCAGGTTTTAGCTTCCCTGAATGCATGCTTTTTCCCTTCTGCGTTGCTACACCCACCCCACTCCCTTTCAGAGCAGGCCTGCTCCTGGCATAGTGGTCCGAGAGTTCAGCAACCTGCTGTGCTGTTTTGGGGTCTCAGTCCTTCAACCAGGTTTTTAGCCCTGCTAGGTAAGCCAAAAAGAATTGCTCCAGAACTACAACCTCCTCAATTTTCTCTACAGAGTTTGCTTCCACTCCTTCCCAACAACATTGCTTTGTGGTGAGTTCCCAATAGCTCATGTCAGGGCTTTTCCAGAGCTTACGGAACTTAACCCTGTATGCTTCAGGTGTGTGTTCATACTTTTTATAACATGGGGTTAGCAGTCTGACACAGATGATTGGTCCAGCACTGCCAACTGACCGTGCATTAATGTACCATATACTCACAGTTGATGATGGTGAATCAGTGGGCAGCACAGGTTTTTTTCTGCATGACAGCACAAATGTCAACAGCAGCCATTTGCAATTGGCAGCTTTGTGAGACCTTGTGGACTGCTAACCCCATGCAGTTAGCAACAGTGAGTGAGCTCACCAGCCACCTAGCTGTGTAGTCAGCCTTGAGCAGCGGCAGCTCCCCACCATCCCCCAGCACCCGTCACTGTGCTAGAATTTGTCCCCTTCCATTATCTGGCTCCCTCCATCTCTCCCACTGGTTCTGACATGTTTTCCCACACATCCGCCTCATGGATGTCTGGATACCAAGGCTACAATGACTGGAGAGAGAGACTATTGACTTGTCACTCTGTGTCTCTCTCTCCATCTCTCTTGACAGATCCAACAGCACTGGAAGCTCCCCTGAGACAGGGACTGAGACTGGTACTGCTCCTAATCTCTGTCCCAGTGTCTGAGAACTGTGCTCAGGATGCATGCGAGTTGTGCTGCGCGGTCCCCATGTGTTTACCGCATTGCTGTTCTTGTACAGGTTGCTTTATGCACGGTGCGGTCCACTACCTTGACATATTGAGCACGGGAATGCACAATGTCAGAAAAGTGAAGGGGGGCAGAAAGTACAGCAATGCTGTGGAATGCGTCAGACACACTGTCATTGTCACGGTCGCAAGTAAGTACAGGTCAGTTTGAATCTCTGCTGTCTTTTCTCTCCCACTCTCTCTGTTTGTGTATTGTTGCTGATAGTGTCATCTGTCGTTAGCGCCGCAGCCTACTGAACGGAGTTCCAGTTTGCTGTCAATGTCCCGAACGGTTGTGCACCAACCCGGTGTGCAGCTCTCTCTCTCTATGTAAGTTGTATGGAGAGCTGCATGTGTGTCTCGGTGTTGGAGGGGTAAAGTAAACCTCATAGCCAAGGTAGCGGACAATGTGATGTGCAAGAAATGTCACAAATCATCTAGGTAGTGTATGTGTGACATTTCTATGTGCATAACAGCACTGAACTGTGCATTATTTGATTGGGACTATTTTGCAAGGTGGCAGGATACAGTAGCTTTATTGCTAGTTAAACAGCAAAAAAAACACCTTTCTGGTTATTGTTTCATTGTTTAAGCATTCTCCTGGGTGTGTGGTTATTGGGGATTAATCAACACCCCGGGTGCTGTGAGGCCACTCAGCCTGCGGTCTCATGCCTCACAATGCACCTGGGGTGTTGATTAATCCCCAATAACGTCACACTCTGTTGTGGGTTCTTGCTTACATAAGCAATGCAGCTTTAAGTTTCTCATAATTACTACTTTCCTGATTGTCCATTTGGCCTAGTGCTTCACTTCGTTTACCAGTAAGTAGCAGGGATAGCTGAAAGCTCCAGGATTCCCCGAGTATTTTAGCCTGGATACAGACCTTTTCAAACAAATTCAAAAATGCATTCATATCCTCCCCCTCTTTAAATTCAGCTATTAATTTTGAATTTAATTTATATCCCGGTCCTGGAGTTCCAGGTTCACCCCTGCCACTTACCTCCTCTGGCGCTGATCGTTGGAGTCTTAGCTTTGCCATTTCAAATTCCCTCTGGTGCTCTTTTTCCTCTCTCTTGACCTCTCTCTGAAGCTGACTTTCTTTTTCTCAGCCTCTCTATGATGCTGGTTATCTTTCTCCTGCATCCCCAGCTCCATCTGGAACTTCCTCTGCCTGAATTCCAGCTCCAATCTCCTCAGCTTCAGCTGCAGCCTGATCTCTTCTGGCTCCAGTGTTGTGGTGACCTTCTTCTGGTGCTGTGGCTCTGGGTTCCCTCTGGCCTCGCTGTCCTCCTCCCTGGGACTGGACTCTGCGACAGCCTCCACAAGGTGCTTTTTGGTTCGCACCTTGCACTGGGCTCCTTTCCTGACACAACTGCTTCAGATAGTCTGCAGTGTATTCGCTGTAGATGGAAGCCATCTTCTTCCCTAACTACTGTTACACTAGCTTGCACCCGAGAAAAACAAAAAAACAGGTAGGGAACTTTATACTGCAACCAAATTATAATTTTTTAAAAATCTCTGCCTTTAATTGTATGTGGACTGTTTACAGTTTATCAATCTGATACACTGGGCTTGAATCCAACTGTTATGCCTGAGTCACTAATATCACGAATCGCAACAGTATGCAACCAAATCTCTCAGATCCCACCTCTGTCACAAACCCACTCCTGGTGGCAGGTCCACTGAGCTCACAATGCCCACCCTTAAGTGCAGTCCATGACAGTAGGGTGATAGGGGTACCCTCCTCATGCTTTTAGAACGCTCACCGAGGTCACGACTGCACCTCTGTCATGAGGATTCAGGGCATCCCTCTAACTCTCAATAAGGGCACAATACCAGTCTTGTGGCCAAATATAAACCCTTCCTTGGATATTATTCGAAGGAGGAAGACCCAGGCATCACACTCTCTTTGGGGTAGCAGTGTAAAAACTTGATTTGGTATTCTACTTCCAGTACATGTAACAGTGTGGTTCAAAATCTTTGTAGACTCTGATATTCTCCCTATCATTCCATATCCCTTACAGATCATTTTCTCAATTTGGTTGCTTATGGTGTGACCCCTGTGGCAATAACAGTTTTCACAGATTATTAATACTGTTTTCACAATTCACACAAATATATATAAACCTCATGCAGGCAGATATTCTTTGGGAAAACAAAAGTTTTTACTAACTTAATTAAATAAAAGCAGTTACAACTAAAAGAGAACATATGCTAATTTAGGTTACAGTATAAGAAACAAAATGGAAAAATATACAGACAATGCACTAAAACATGTTAGCTAAGTCTGCCTTAGGTATGAGATTTCAAAGTCCAGAAAATCACTGGTTTGCAAAATATTTCAGTCTTTCTGCAGCAGCCTTTGGTTCTTAGGCAGTCTCTGTGCTGGCAGCTGTTCACTTGTTTTTGGGAGAAAGAGTTCAAACAGAATGGCAAAATGGCTCTGAGTGTCTGTGCTGGACAGTTTATATAGAAGACCCCCCAAAACTGTGAATAAAGGCTGTCCCTTCCACTTTAGGCCACCAGGTGTCACTCTTGCACTTTCCCAAAGTCTTGACACTTAGAAAAAATGTCAATCTACTGTGGGGACCTTTTCTGTCACCTTTTGTCTAAGACCATTTCCCTTTTGATCTTAAGGGTTTACAGCAGTGGAAATAACTTCTCTCATCCTGGGATTTTGAACTGGCTTAATTTAATAAGTTATAAGGAAGATCCTGTACATTGTATGATTATATAAGCTGATTTTACTACTTCTGTTTCCCTTGGCCAGTTAACTTAGAAGAATATTCTTTGATCATGGATCCACAAGCTTTTTGACAAGAACTTGCGATATGTTATTCAAGCTATTGTAGGATGTCCAGCCATAAATTGGTTCGATTCAGTGCAAAGAATTTTCAAAAAATTCTTGTGGAGAGGGATGGAAACCCTGAATACCTTGGAAAAAGATGATTTCCCCCCAAGAAGGTTGGGGGATACAGTTGCCCAGAACCACTAAACTACAAAATTACCTATCAGATAAAATTATGGTGGGAAAGTGCCTTTGAAGAACAGGAGAAAGATTTGGATGAAGTTTCTTTTTGGGTACCTAAAGGGAATAAGAAAAATATATCTTACTATGGGAAAGTGTAAATAGTATAAAGATTCCCCTTCTTTTCCGTGCTATAGGAAGTTAAATTAAAAATGAAATAAAAAGATTAAGCAACAAGGGGCTAATCCCTTGGCTATTATTACCTATTGGACAGGCAATGGGCTTACAATCAGTAGAAGATCTGAAATTAATCCTTTTTTTTAAAATAGCAGGAATTGGTAGATGGGGCCACCTATTAACTAAGGAAGGACAATTTATTTCTTATGAAGTATTTAGTTACTTTCCACCAATTATAAATGTAATTTCTTACATTACTTAAAATTTAAAAAAAAATTATAATTTGATACAAAGGATTAATGGTGACCCATACAAAGACCTTTATAGAATACTTGATGAACAGCTAAAAAGGAAGTAGTGTGGAGAGAAAATCTACTTCAAAAACTATATTTTCAAGTCTCTACATTTGACCAAGACCCATGGAATAAGACAAATGCTAAGTGGAAAAAAGAAACAGGGTTGGAATATTCCAGTCAACAATGGAAAAACTTAAGAGCCAAGATATACAGTATAAAGACTATGTTTATTCCAAACATATTGCAATACAGAAAAAGATAGTAGACAGAGCCGACTATACCACCTGAAGTACTTAGTCATACAAGGGAAAACGGGGCCAATCAATGTTGGCATCAGTGTGGATTAAAAGTGGATTTGTATCACTGTATTTGGGATTGTAGCAAGATTAAAATGATTTGGGATATTACTGCCAGATGGTTGATGAATATTTTTTGGAATAAACATCCCTAATGATTTCCAAACAATGGTATTAAATAGCATGGAAAATCTGGGGTTCGATATTAGAATTGTTTTTTGTCTGGGAACAATGTGTACCAAGAGGCTTATTCTGGGCAACTGGAATGCACAGGTAGTTGAGTTTCTACCCCAAAATATTTGGTGGTATCAAGTTCAAAAGACTATTCTCTATGAAAACTTATGGCAGGATGCATCAGGAGTTACAGAGGGAAATAGTAACCCTAAAAATAATTTCATACCACTGTGGGGTTTGAATTAATTTAACCAGGGGTAGGGTTGGGGGGTGGAGTATTCCAGAGTATGAGAATGTATATTGGATATATATTACTCTTTACTAATAAAATTATTTCTTGAATGCATAAAATAAGGATAAATACAATTATTCAAGAATGTTATTTCCTAAAGAAATTCAATAAAATTAAAAAATAAAAAAATAACTTGTCAGATTCCTGCAAGCAAGGCTGGCCATGTAGGTCAAAGCCCCTTTAAAAAAAAATCAAGTCTTTTCTCTATGTGCCTTTTCTGACACTGACATGCACATAGAATAAAAAAAACATATATACAACAGAATAATATCTACAAATTAGGGCTAGCAGTGGGGTAGCTCACCACAAGGGTTGCTATTTTTCATTGCACCTTCACAGCAGATCCTCACCACAGATGCCTCGGGCCTAGGCTGGAGGGAGGGCTCACCTAAGTGCTTACCAGGCTCAAGGAACATGGTCCAAGGCAGAAGCGGATGTGCACATAAATGTCCTGGAGATGCAAGCTGTTCTGTATGCCTTGCAGGCCTTCCAGACCCAGCTCTCCCCCGGCCCACTGCTGATTCAGTCAGACAATTTCAGCATGGTTCATTACATCAACAAGCAGGGGATACTCATTTCTACCCCGTGTTGGGAAGCAACGAAAGTCTGGTATTGGGCCACAGATCATGGCCCGGTACTCTCAGCTGTGTATGTTCCCAGTAAACAGAATGTCTTGGCAGATAGCCTAAGCTGGTCTCACAAGTGGGAGGCTCTGACATCTGTGATGGAAGACCTGCTGAACTGGTGGGGTCATCCAGAGTTGGACCTTTTTGCATCCCCATATAACACAAAACTGCTGCTTTTCTGCTAACTCATTCGAGGACCTGGAGTTTTCTGGTGAGATGCGTTGTCCCTCTCTGGGAAGGGGAGGTTTCTGTATGCCTTCCCACTCCTTCAGAGGGTTCTGATCAAGCTTCAAATGGAAGGGGCAGCTATGATCCTGATTGCCCCCTTCTGGCCTCATCAGATCTGGTTACCCTCTCTTCAACAGCTGGCAGTGGAACCTCCAGTGCCTCTGCCCCTTTGTACAGGCTTGCTGTCCCAGGAGCAGGGCACCCTGGTCCATCTGGACTTTGAATCTCTTCACCTTCATGCTTGGCTCCTGAAAACGTAGCCATTGCGAGGTTTGGGGTGTCCCCTAAGGTGGAGGATGTTTTGGTGGCAACTAGGAAACCATCCAACAGGGCCACCTATTCCATACAACACAGTCAAAGGTGGGCACTCACCAACCACATCAGAAATCACACTGTGCTCCAGCAGTTCAAGAAAATAGTTAATTCCAAGACACACATGGTCTGTACGCTTGATGGATTTTGGATAAAGGACTTTTGTCTGAAACGTGTTAAGCGTGCAGACCATGTGTGTCTTGGAATAAATTATTTTCTTCAACTACTGGAGCCCAGTGTGATTTCTTATGTGGTTGGTGAGTGCCCGCCTTTAATTGTGTTGTATTCATTAACTGAATGGAGCACCGCCATTGCTTGTGCAACCTTTCTGTGTTTGACAAAACCACCTGTTCCATGAAGTAGAAGTGTTTTGCTATATGGGCTGCTTCGCACCATTTAGACCCCTTCACCTACCTGGTGAATCAGATTTTGGAGTACTTGCTGTCCCTTTCAGATTCTGGTCTGAAGTACTCCTCCATCAAAATATATCTTTCTGCCATCTCTGCATATCATGTACCTGTCGATGGCCGTACTGTGGCTCAACTTGACGTGTCTTGCACATTTTTGAGAGGTATTCTGCATTTGAAACCTCTGACCTGCAATCTGGTCCCAGCTTGGGACTTAAATTTTGTGTTGGAGCTCACCATGCCTCTGTTTGAACTTGCTGGGAGTTGCAAGCTACGCTATCTGTACTGAAAATGTTATTTTTAATTGCTATTTCTTCTGCTTGAAGGATTTCTGAGATTCAGGCACTCATGTGAGCAGCCATATTTGATTTTCCACAAAGACAGAATGTCTTTACGTACCAATCCTAAGTTTCTCCCTAAGCTTGTGTCTGAATTTACTCTGAACCAATCCATCCACCTGCCCATCTATTATCTGGAGCATGCCGGTCCAGGGGAAGGAAAACCAGATTAATTGTTGCACTCCAGCGTGTGGCAAAGTTCCCAGACCAATGTTTTTAGCTGTCCATTGGTATGTTGTTAAAATGTGCGGCAGTACAGTTGCCAAAAGTAATCTACAATGTTGTAGCTCCATAACTAAATCAGATAGACTGCAGACCAGGTTCCATTGCCAAAAGGTGATTTATTTCAATGGACAAACGTGCAGAGATAGTTAGCAAAACACTAACCACACTGCTGGTTCCAGTCCAGGGAAAGCATTGCTCCATACTTTGGATGTGCATAGAATTTTGTGGTGATATACGCACCGGACAAAGGACTGCAGGAAGTCCTTACAGTTATTTGTGTCCTTCACCCCTGGGAAAGAGGGCGTTCCAGTGTCCAAACAGTGTTTATCCAAATGGTTGGCTAATTGTATTCTTTTCTGCTACAGGAAGTACAGTAAAGAACTTCCTGGCATGGTTCATGGCCACTCCACCACAGGTATGGCCACCTCTGTCACATGTTTCCAAAATGTTTCAGCTGTGGAGATCTGTGCAGCTGCTACCTGGAGCACCGTCTGTACCTTTACCAAACATTACAGCTTGGACATCTTCTCTAGGCGCAGGGCAGATTTCAGCCTGGCCATTCTACAAGGCCTTCTTTCATAGGCCCTTTCAGACAACCACCCAGTTTATATGTCAGTTTTTGCTAGAACTACTTGGGACTCATCCTACCAGTATGGCCTGCTGCAAGAGATAATCTTGAAGTAAGATAGTACAGTTACATAAGAACTTATTGTAACAGTAGATCTTCGAGAGGATCTCTTGCAACTAGCCATGCATTTCCCTCCCTCCTTCCCCCTTGTCTTTTTCTTTTTGGCCTTCTGTTTAGTTCTCCTCTGCCATGCAAGAGATTCTTCAGCTTTCCTTTCGCTCTATGATTGCCTCAGCTACTTCCTTGGTTCCCCTAATGGGCTTCTGCTTTTGGTCTGTAGTGGGAGAACTGAGGAGGCTATGGGGGCTGCTCACTCTTATAGGATAGGCCAGCATCAGAGGGTGATGTCAGAAGTAGGCAGCCCCCTCTGGTAGACTGCTAGCTAGAAAGTTTTCCGTGTGCTCCTTGTATCTGGTGGCTAAGTCCTATCAGTGTAGCCTGCTGCAAGAGATCCTCGCAAAGATCTACATGTCAGCGGTAAAGGGGCAGTGACAATGAATTGGCAGCATATTGCAAAAAGTAAAGTACAAGTGGTTTAAAAAAAATATGAGTTCAACAAATATCTTCAAACATGGATACAATGAATTAGCGCCAAGGTCAGCCACATACTGTTCTGGTGGCTGCAAACTCTGAAATGTGGTTGAAATATTTTCCTTTCAGAGTAACATCGAGCAACAGTACATATGTCATATGCATTCATTATAGTTACTTGCACATTTACATTTCAGATTGATATTGGCTGCATTGCACTGTAATGAGAACAGCTGCCAATTGGCCTTGTAGGATGACAGTGGTCATCCGAAACTGGAAGTGTATTTTTCGAAAGCCAAGAAAGGGGAACCATCTGTTCGCATGGTGAAGCCCAATGCCACATATGGTGAGTCTCAAGTTTTTGCAGATGCCAAACACCAGCAATGTTTCTACATTGATTTTACAAATTATGCTTTATGGTTGTGTCACTGGCATTTACATTGGTAATCAAAATGATTATCGGACTGCACTGTTGATATTGCAGCTATTGATCATGTGTTGCAGGCAGACTTCAGGCAGCAAGCTGACACTAACAGCGTGAATTAAATCTTGGCATGGAAAGAACACCATGCGATGTCGTTCACACAAACAAAATGCATGTGCAATACTTGCACCTTCAATAGTCACGTTGCACTGACAGCAGTGTCAGTGTCACGAACAGTAACATGGTGTTACCCAGTTTTTATACATTTCAATGATACCTGAATTGAATACATGGGTACCCACTGCTGAAAATGTGCAGTGTTTTTCTAGGCAACGTTTCAAACAGCTATTGAAACTGTACCAGAAAAGAAGAATATGTTTTCTGCATCCTGGTTCTTGTTTTTGTTCTCCCCTCACATGATATGCACAGAGGCTGCTGTCAGAAATTGTTGAAGCAATAAAATCGACAGAAAGACGATCTCAGCTTCTACAGCACCTGACTGAAGAAAAAGAACACTTTCCACTGACAGTCAGTTATCAGACTGTGGATCGAGAGGCAGCAAAGGCAAATTTTGTCAGTCGATTCCAGAAACAGTTCCCATGATAGTGACACAACACATAATGTGCACAATCGCTCTGTAATGGACAGAACATACCGGCAGGTGGTATTGACATAATTTACCCAATGTTATGCATTTGACCAGCTATTAGGTAATCAACAGCTTACTTCTTACTCCCCATCCACCCGAGTTGCTTTATGTGTGTCCCATCCAGTGTTTTGAGCCCATGACCAGCTATGTATGTAATATGACAATCCCGACTTTGTTGTTTAGATAATAATGAAGTGCTTTAAAGCAGTGTTTGACAAATACAGTGTGGGACACAGAACCGGTTGAAAAAACAAACAATTGTTCTAGGATTACAATACAACAACATTTTCAGTGGCAAGCAACGCTGACATTGTCAAATAGAAACTGCTGCATTGCTGCTCGAGGTGTGCCATTGTTTGCGTCTACATACATAGATACATAGATACATAGACAGTGTCAGCAGATAAGGGCCTATGGCCCACCCAGTCTGCCCATTTGAGCTTGTAAGTTCAGTTTGTTTTCCTAGAAGTCTGTTGCACCTTACCCCTGACCTCCAGAATTCCTTTATGTCTATCCCATGCATTCTTAAATCCCGTGATTGTTTCAGCCCCCACCACTTCCTCTGTATTACATGTACATTTCTTTTTCATTAATAGTTCTAACAATATACAATGACAGACTTGTCAGTTGTAGTACAATGTAAATAACTGCACCTTCTTTATCATGTCCTTTATGGTGGCACGATTCTTTCTGGCTTAAAGTGGGTGTACGCCACTCCAGGCGCATTCGGGTGCGTGTCACAAATTCTTTGTATGGCGCAAGCAGGTAGTGCCACCTGTACATCTTTGCCCAAGTATCCCCATACCCACCTGATCAGCTGCCTATAGCCAGTATATCTATACTTTCTGTGGAAAGAGAAAGACATACGACAAAATCAGTCTTTAGCAGTAACACAAATATATTATCATTTTCGATATTATTTACATTAACTGGTAGAAGTTATCATGTGACGGAATGAAACACTGCAGTTGGGAACTTTGTACTGTTAATTATGACAGAACCGGAAGGTGATTGCTTACATTGGGACTTTCACATGAATGGTTTTAACAATTATGTGGTATTGTACTCATTATTGATGCATGGTCAAATGTCCATAAGCGACAACAGCATGTTACAATGTGTTAGAGGATGTGATAAGGGTACACAAGCTATTTCAGCGAGGTTGGATGTAACATTTTTCAGAAGATACTTTATACGCACATCATCACACACTGTGTGTTGTCTGCCGCAACTTGATGACAGAGCCTGCCAAATTAAATAACTGTAACCAATTTGTACATTGATCAAAGCTGCCCGGAAACTTCATGGCTGTCTGACCATGTCAACACGAGTATTCACAGCACCTGCTGTACTGGTATGACACGTTTTGACACATGTGCCAACACCATTTCTGTGTGATTCATGATATTGCCTGTATGTGTGCATGGTTTGATACGACTGTGTAGCCATTCTGTGACACTGTCAGTGAGACATATATGCGCACAATACCTAAAACCGTTGTCACGCGACAACTGCGGTTGTCAGACAGTTGGTTTTCAAATGTTTCGTAACTTCACTTAACATGCCACTGCTGTATGTGACTGCAGCACTTGAGTGTGTCATGATGGAAGTGAGAGGAGGCCAGCAGATAGTCATTATGGATGGGTTCCTGGCGGTAGTGGTGGGGTGTGGTTGCAGCACGGGGCAACCAAGAGAATCCAGGAGATATGTGACAACCTTCAACATCACCATTAGGGAGTTCAACATGTACTCCCAGGAGGAAAGAAAGGATAGGTTCAAGATGATTGAAACCTTCAAGCACAGGAAAGGAATAAATTATATAGCCACGTAGTGGCTTGACAACTGAAGGTGTGTTGATATCAGTGTGAACAATGGGATGCATTCCTTTACACAACTGGTTATTAGCAACCATTACATGATATGTTTATGGATGTATATGCAGTCCACAGGCTTAGATGATGAGTGAAGCATCAATACTGTTACATGTTAGCCAAAAGTAAGTAACAAGTAAGTGAGTTACTCACTCGTATATGCTGGCTAGTGCATTGCCACCATTATAGTGTTGGTGGTATGTGTAGTATGCAGCTTGCAATACATGGGGATTCAGCACAACAGGTTCAAATCCAGAGTGCAAGATAATACATTGTACAGGCTCATCCTCCAGCTGTAGTTCATTCTCAATTTCTGCACAGCACAGTCACGCCAGTGTCTGTTGCATAACAGGGCAATGTCCACAAGTGCACCTGATGTTGGGGGAAACAAAGTAAAATTGGTGTTATCATGTGTAGTGATATTACAGTACATTTTCATGCACCAAGTGACAACATGTAATCATCAATATGCAGTGGATGTGCACAAACTGTACTACAGTATGGCTTTGTAATCAACGCCACATGTGATGCTGGGAATTAGATTACAAGTGACATGGGCTGGTGCAAAGCTGTGAAATGGGTTCAGGGAAGTCAACAGATGGTGGCAGTAGGAGATGAGATATCATCCAGAAGGGAACTGACGAGCATTGTTCCTCATGGCTTGGTGTTGGGTCTAGTGTCATTTTGGAAATTCATTGCAGACATATCATTATGAGCAAGACCAGTCTGTTTCTGCATGACACCAAGATGTCAACGGTGGTGGTCGACATAAGTGGATGGCTGCAGTTGGGGATGACCAGGCAAAGCTGTAAATATGGTCAGACACCTGGAAAGTGTGGTTCAATGGCAACAAATGCAATGTGCATCATGACATTAGACCCGACACAAAGCAATGAGGAACAACGCTCATCAGTACACTTGCAGATGATAGCCTACCTCCCACTACCAAATTCTATTGAATTCCAGAAACAAAGCTCACTACCCATCTCACAGCTTTGCATCAGCCCATGTCACTTGTAACATAATTCCCTGCTTCCCATGTAGTACTGATTACAATGCATTACTGAAGTACACAGTGGACAAGGAGCAGACATTGATGGATGTCTTCCAGGCTGAGTTCCGGACCCAGCAGGTGGGGATCAGACTACAGAGGAAGAGATACTAGACGTACTCCTGGCAGACAGTGACAAGATTGGGGACATGGAGGTGAGGGAACCTTTGGTGGTGAGTGGTCATGCCACAGTCTAGTTTATCCTGGAGAGGGTCCAGAAGAGGGAAACAAAAATGATGCGAGGCTTGGGTGAAAGGAACTATGGGGGAGGATGAAGGAGAGCAACCTGTACACTGTGGAGGAGAGGAGGGACAGGGGTGGCATGATAGAGGTCTTCAACTACACAAAGGGGATTTATAAGGGGGGGGTTAGTGAGGGTGATCCAAAGGAAAAATGGCAGGCAACTTCAGGACATGGGTGGAAGCTGGAGGGGGAGGGACACTCAGAGGGGAGAGGAGTAGGTGTTACTTCACTGAGAGGGTGGTGGAAGCATTGAATGCACTGCACAAGGGACTGGTGCAGGTGGAGACTGTGGATGGAGTCCAGAGGGGCTGGGACACATATAGGGGTGGGTGAAGGTAAAGAAGTCAAATACAAGGGGAACATTTTGGACTGTAGATAGAGAAAACCAAGGGAGTGGTGGGGACAGCAGAGTGTGTGCACAGTATGGGTGTTGACTATCAAGCAAACACGAAAGAATATTAGGCCTCATCTGCTGGCATTTTAGTATGTTACAATGTTAGTTAACAGATGGGGAAATGTACATAGCAGAGACAGCGGAGGATAAGGATGGGGGTGCTCATTAGGGGAGTCAGTGAACAACTCGCCCCAATGTGGGAAGGCATCTGCAAATGCAAACTAAGTGATGTGTTGCATTGAAAGGGGTATATCATGCCAGAGGGGGGATGTGATGCTGGCACTGTACAGATCAGTACTTAGGCAGTACCAAGAGTACTGCCAGCAGTACTGCCACGCATATTTTTGAAGAGGGACATTAAGTTACTGTAGGGGTTGCTGCGTGAGATGACAGAGATGATCGAGAGGCTGTTGGACAAGACCGGTACGGAGTGGATGTTAAAAGTAAGGGAGCAGAGGGACACACAGGGACCTAATATGACACTGGGTGGAAGAGGGACACACAGGGACCTGATATGACACTGGGTAGAGGAATGTTCAGGAAGGAGATGAGGAAACACTTTTTTACTGAGAGGGTAGTAGCTGGGTTGAATGCCTTGGTGGAAGTGGTATCCATTATAACAATGGAGTTCTTCAAAAGGAGCTGGGACAGGACAAGGGTAAGGGTGGGAGTGATGGGTGGCTGCAGAATAAAGGGTTGCACATAAACATTACAGCATGCTTGATGGATTACTATGACTTTATATGCTGGCAAAGTTTAATAGGCACAATATCACATCTGTTGTTTCTTATAGTAAGTAGTACTCAACACAGAAATTGTTATTCACAAAATGTGCACATGGTCACAGCAAAAGTTGAACGATGAACGACACAGAGCAGATGAAGATGTGCTGTAAGCAGTCAGTGAATGGAGCAGGACAGATGAAAACATTTGTGAAACCGAATGAGCTGATATTCATGTGAATGACACAACCCAAAAAATTTTAAAACAAAAAGGCCGGGAAGTGTTAGTGACAAGCGGTGTCGCCATGACAAGACCCTTCCCGTTCGACACAGAAAAAAACAAGAAGTTGACACCTCGATTATCAGTGGCAGAAGTCACAGATAGGACATCAATAACAAAGACATCAACACAAAACAGCCAAGACACATACAGGTTATCAGTAATTGTGACAAACAGTAAAAATAGTGTTACACATGGAATGAAAACTGTGAACAGTTGGACTATACCTCGTAATACACAGACATTCTTTTGGTAGACTGATACATTTAGTGTAAGTTCACATGTAAAGTGCATACAAACTAAGCACAGCAAAGTCTTCACACATGTGAGGAGGCATACGTTTGTTGGGAATGCATGTCAGTGCAGCGGTACCCCCCTCCCTCATGATGCTCTGATCACCGTTACATAAATATTGAAACCCACCATGGTACTCTAGTGGCACCCCCCTCACCACCCACAGCTGCGCTGCCCATTAAACAATATGTACTATTCCCTGGTACTCTAGTGTTCACCCCCCACCACGCCTGTATCCATGACCACCACTATGGGCAATGGGAATACTTCTCTGGTGGTCCACTGGCCACCACCACACACAGGCCCCCTCACTCACCCACGATGTACAGACATTAGTAGTTAAAGTAGCCATTAATTCCACACTGTGAACCAATGGGTTTTCAATGCACACTGCAATATTCTTAAAAATATGTGAATGAAAGACATCATTCACAAGACTCTATATAGTGCACTGAAAGCCCATTGGTCCACAGTGTGGAACAATGTGCTTACAGCTGCTAATGTACTCTGTCATTCAACGGTAAGGAGGAGGCATTGCAGCCCCTGACCATGACCAGGGGGAGATGGATTGGGGTGGGGGCCTGTATGTGTGGGGGCACCGACCACCAGAGAAGTTTTTCCATTGCTCATCCTGGTGGTCAGGGATATGGTCAGGGTGGGGGGTACCACTAGACTGCCAGGGAATAGTAAATATGGGAGGGGAGGGGTGCGACTACTCTGGGAGATCAAGACAGAGGAGGGAAACTTGAAATCACATATCTAAGGCACAGAATCAACTGCCTCTACATGAGGGTGCCAGCACTGACTGAAGAGGCTTGGTATCCGAGCCATTTCTTTGACACAAAGATTTTGCTTTGAGGTAGATCAAGCAGTACAAATATAAGCCTCAAAACCTCTGAGTTTCAGGTCCATTCCCCTACATGAACTCACAATGTATGTATGAACTGACTTTCCAGTCAGCCAACTGGTGTGCACATTTAGGTACCTAAATAGCTGGGGAAATAGATGTGCTGACTACTGTGGAAGAATCACTGTCCTGAGGTGAATGACGGTCACCCCATCCCCACCCCTCACTCATACAACCTCTTGTAGGTTCATCAGCACATCACATGATGTATAAACAGCTAATATTTAGCGATATGACTGTACCTGCCATGCAATACAAAAACTTTATGGATTTCATTTTATGGAATAAAAACATGTGGTCTTAAATGCGGAACTGAGGTTACTACAGTTATTGTACATAGCACTACTGAATATGGAAATATTTATTTATTTATTTATTTATTTAAATTTTGGTGACCGGGTAGGCCCACTGAGACAGAAAATACAGGTTACTCACCTGCAACAGGAGTTCTAGGAATGGTATATGTTGTTCATCCACACTTATTGGCAGACTCCTAGCAGTTCTCCGGGAGGAGGGAGGCAAGGCGCACACCCCCTACTTAGGGAATAGAGACTGGAGAACCGAGGCCCCAAAACCAGCATCCCGGCGTGACTCAAGGTCGATGTAGTAATGGGTGATGAAGGTGTGTGCTGACTTCCAGGTAGCAGCCCTGCAGATTTCCTGGATAGGGACGTCCCTGGAAGCAGCCACCGATGCAGCAGTATGGCGGGTAGAATGAGCTCTTATCCCTCTGGGAGGCTCCATGCCCGCCAACTTATAGCAGAGATCTATGCAGGAGGTGACCCACCTGCTTATCGTCCGCTTGGCTGCAGGTCTGCCAGGTGCGGCTTCAGCGTGGGTGACAAACAGCTGGCGAACCTCTCCCGATTTCAGCCACCCGCTCCTTATAGTAAACGAGCCTTCTAGGGTCCAGAGTATGGAGCTCATATTCGCCTCCGAGGTGTGATTGGGTAGAACACCGCAGAGTCAACACCTGGTTAAGGTGAAACTCCCACACCACCTTCTGAAGGAATTTTGGGTGGAAGAGACAACCTTGTCCCTGTGGAAGACCAGGTAAGGAGACTCAATGGAAAGCGCCTGGAGCTCTCCCATCCTTCTGGCTGACGTAACAGCCACCAAGAAGGCAGTCTTCCACGACAGGTGGGAGAGATCACACCTGTGCATTGGTTCGAATGGCTTGCCAGTACCAGCAGTAGATCCCACGGTGGTGGAGGTTCTCGCACCGGAGGGGAAATGTGATCAAGGCCTTGGAAAAAGCGCCAGACTACCTTCTCCTGCGCCACCGACTGCTTCCCGGCCCGCGCCCAGTAAGCAGAGATGGCTGCCAGGTGCACCCTTAGGGTCGTCGACCTGAGCCCTTGCTGAGAAAGGGACCATAAATAGTCCAAAATGCTTGCCAAGGAACAGGAGTAAGGGTCCAGGCCCTTGCCCTGACACCAAATGGAAAACCTTTTCCATTTGAAGGCATAGCATTTCCTGGTCGACTCCTTACGGGACGCCTCAACTACATTGAGGACCTCGTCGGAAAGACCCAAGGCCTGGAACTCTAGCCGCTCAGGAACCAGGCCGTCAGGTGCAGGGATTGAAGGTCCGGATGGAACACCTTCCTCTGATTGACTGAAAGCAGGTCTGGGCGAGCTGGAAGCTGCCTCGGGAGCCTGGAGCTGAGGCTGAGGAGATCTGGATACCAGCATTGGCGGGGCCAGTCTGGGGCTACCAGAATCACCTGCGCCTTGTCCCTCCTCACCTTGAGAAGCACCTTGTGGATCAAGGGAAATGGGGGAAAGGCATAGAAGAGGCCAGGGGTCCACGGCCTCGAGAAGGCATCCCCCTGCAGTGAGCCCTGCTGAGGGGCGGCATGGAACAGCCTCAGCTTCGCGTTCTCCCTGGAGGCAAACAGATCCACCTGCAGTGTGCCCCAATGGGAGAACAGATCTTGTACTACCTCCGGCAGGAGAGACCACTCGTGGGATACAGCCCCTATCCGGCTTAGGGCATCGGCCAGGGTGTTGGAGGCTCCTGCCACATGAATGGCTAGGAGATCCACCTCCAGGCTGCGCACGAGTGACCAAATGCGGAGAGCTTCCTTGCACAAGGGTATGGAGCACGTCCCGCCCTGGCGGTTTAGGTAGTACATGGAAGTGGTATTGTCTGTCTGGACCCGAACCACTTGATCCCGTAGAAATGGAGCGAAGGCGGTGAGAGCTAGGCGGACCGCTCGGAACTCCAGCAGGTTGATATGGCATCGGGACTCCCGCGGGGACCAGAGGCCGTGCACTCTGTGTTCCCCCAGATGGGCACCCCAACCCATCAGAGAGGCATCGGTCGACAGAGATACCGTCAGCTCGGGGCGGACAAATGGGATGCCCTCCTGCAGATGAGCTGGAACGATCCACCACTGGAGAGCGTTCCACATCCCCTGGGTCACCGTCACCGCTGGTCCAATGGATCGCAGCATTGAGACCACTGGCTGGCCAGCCCCCATTGAAGGGGGCGCATGTTCCAGCGGGCCCAACGGACCACGCTGGTGCAGGCCGCCATGAGACCCAGGAGGCGCAGGAAGTCCCGGGCAGGGCGCAATTGCCCAACCAGAAATGATCGGGCAAAGGAGGAAAGAACCTCGGCCCTGTCCGCTGGGAGCCGTGCTCTGGCTTGAAGAGAGTCGAGCTCTGCCCTGATGAAGAGAATCACCTGCTTCGGTTCAAGTTCTGACTTGGCCTCGTTGATGAGGAGGCCGATTTGAGAGCAGACCTGGAGGGCCAGATCTCTGGACCGCTCCACCTCCTGTCTGGAGGGGGCTGCTATCAGCCAGTCATCCAGGTAAGGGTACACCCGGACCCCTCGGCGCCTCAGGAATGCTGTCACCACTGCCATGCATTTGGTGAAGACCCTGGGAGCAAGAGAAAGGCCGAAGGGCATGGCTAGGGAACTAAGTAAGGGATCTCTCCGCTCAAAGCGAAGGAACCTTCGGTGGGACGGACGGATAGGGACGTGAAAAAACGCGTCCTGCAGGTCCAGAGAGCAGAACCACATGCCGCGTTCCAAGGATGGTATTATCTGAGCCAGAGTAACCATCCTGAAGGTTCGAGACCTTAGGAACTTGTTTAGGTCGTGTAGGTCGAGAATGGGGCGCCAGCCCCCCCGTCCGTTTTGGGACCAGGAAGTACCTGGACACAAACCCCGGGTCTGAGGGAGGGTCCGCCACCTCTCTGATCACCTCTTTTTCGAGGAGTAGAGCGATGTCGGCTCGACGAGCCGACAGCGAGGCTGCGGACCCCGAGGCCCCCCTGGGGGGCGACGGCTCTGAAGGGCGGGGCCTGCTCGAACTCCAGGGGCAGGCCTTTTCCTACCACTTCCAACACCCACCGGTCTGTGGTAATAGCAGACCAGGTGGAAAGGAAGTACCGGAGCCGTCCCCCCACGGGGGGAACCTGGGGTGAGGTGACGAGGTTGGGGGCGACACCCCTCAACCCGTCACTGAGCAGGCTTGGAGGAGGGACCGGGCCGAGGGACCACCTGGGCCTTTACCTCCCTGCTTCCTGGAGGAGGAAGCCACGGGCTTGGGTTTGGGATGCCAAGCGCGAGCCTGCTGGCCCTGATGTTGCTGGGCCGGACGTGCTGGGGGCGCAGACGGACAAAAGGGCTTGGGTTGTGGTCTGCGGCCCTTGTCCCTCTGAGCGGATGAGACCGAGTCCAAGGTGGCATTGGACTTTTCGATCCTCTGGAGGTGGCCTTCCACTCCAGGGCCGAAGAGGTCGGTCCCCAGGAACGGGACATCTGCCAATTTGTGCTGGGTATCCGCTGTGAAGGTGGATATCCTCAGCCATGCCCGACGGTGCATAGCCACTGTGGCCGCGACTGACCTGGCGCAGGAGTCTCCAATGTCCAAAGCAGTCTGAAGTTGCTGCTTTGCCACTGCCCTGCCCTGGTCCCGCACCTGCCTAACCGTAGTCTGCAGGTCAGCCAGGAGATGAGGGACTACCTCATCCAGGGAGCCCAACAGAGCATGGGAGAAATGTGCCATAAGCACGGCCGAGCTGGCCTGGCGAAGGCCAAGGGAGGATGCAGCGTAGACTTTTCGCCCGGCATAGTCCAATTTCTTGGACTCCTTGTCGGGAGGTTTGTCCACGTCCCTAGCATTTCCAGCACGCCGGAAAACGCTGTCGGTAACTAACCCCTCGGCTGAGGGGTGTTCCGAAAAACCGGACAGGGAACCGGTAGGGACCGCATACTTCCTGGCCATCCTGGCCGAAGGCTCAGGGCAGGAAGCAGGGCGCTGCCAGAGCTCCAAGGCCGGGCCCACAATGGCCTCGGCCACAGAAAAGGCCTCCGTAGGAGAATCTCCTCGGTCCAATATCTCCGTGAGGGGATACTTGGCCCGCTTGGATACAGGCTCGAGCTGCATCCCAGTGGACTCTGAGATGAGCTTAAGCAAACCCAGAAAGGACGAAGGGCTATCGTCCAGCGACTGACCTCCAGAGGACTCCAAGTCCACTCACCTGGAGAAGAGGGAGGAATCGTCGTCGGACTCGGAAGAGTCTGCAAAGAGCTGCCTCGGGCCTGAACCACCCTCTACCTGCCGAGGGCGATTGGGAGTAAGGGTGACCGACAGCCTATGGGGTAAACCCTGAGCCGACCGAGAGTTCTTGGTCGGAGCCCCAAACAACGGCTGTGGAGGCGGAGGTTCCACCCTAATCGGTGGAGCAGCTGGTTTCGGCTGAGCAACAGGCCTGGAAACAGGCGCCTCGGCTAAAGCGAGGGGTTGCTTCGGCCGCTCCGGTAACAGCCACTTAATGGCTGGAGAAGGCGACGTCGTCGGCTTGTTCCCAGCCAGCAGAAGCTGTTGCCACATGAAGTCCTCGTATCGTGAACGCAACTTGCGTCGAAGCCTCCCCTCGTCCGAGGAAGAGGACGAAGACGAGCGGCGGCGCCGCTTGCTGCGGTGCTGAGACCGCCTCTGGTGGCGGGAACGGCTGGACCGCGAAGAAGTCCGAGACCGAGACCGCGAACCTCGGCTTTTCCAAGGAGGGTGCAGGGAAGGAGCGGGGGAAACCCGCCTTCCCTTCGGCTCAGAAGGAACACCCAAGGGCTTCGGAACCGGAGGCACTGGCAAGCCCACGGGATCCTCAACCACCACCGGGGGAACTGGGGAGAGAGGATTTTCGGCTTCGCCAGTCGACAACCTGTCCAACGGGTCGAGAAAAATCTCGACTGCGTCGACGGGAGTCTCGGTCAACTGACCTGACGGGGACACCGTGAAGCCAGTGGCCGAAGCCGAAGGATCGACCAAAGTTGATGGTCGACCGCTCAGGGAGGGGGACCTCTCCAGTTCCCAAGAGCGTCGACGGACGGACTTACCCTTGTCCTTCTTCTTTTTGGACTGAGAGGAAGGTCCCGAAGATGAAGGTCCCTCTCCCTTGGTGGAGAGAGACAGACAAAGCTCCTTAAAGGAAGCAGAATATGAGGATCCCAGGGAGAGCGGGATAAATGCCGCGCCGAGGAAGATGCGGTCCGGGCCGCCTCCTCTTCGAGGGCGATCATCTGCTCTAGCTGATCTGCCGAGCCCGCCGCCGCAGAAACCGCCAACCGGGCCTCTTTCAACTTTACCGGAGGGTAACGCTTTTCGGGTTGCCCAATTTGCAGACGGGTGGCACGGTCTTCCAGGACGTAGGCTGAGAAAGAAGAGCACAGATCGCAAGCCTGCGGGTCGTGCTCAAGGCCCAAGCAATAGACGGACGTGGAGTGCGGATCCGTCCGAGACATCTTCTGCCCGCATGGGCATCTCCGAAACCCGGGAGTCGATTTGTCCATCGCAGCCGCGAGGGAAATAGTTGACCAAAGTCTAGAAAACCTTAAAGATTAATTTCAGAAAACCGAAGAGTTAGGAACCATTCTTATACACGTAGAGTAAAGGAGGGAACCTGAGCTTCCAAGCGGTAAGGAAGATCTGGCGTCATGGGGCGGAGCCAAGAGTTTTACCACCCGGGTGGGTGGGAGGAGCCAGCTTGAAGACCTTCCGGCAAGATTTAAAGTGGCAAGGAACCTGCCAATAAGTGTGGATGAACAACATATCCATGTCCTTAGAACAGTCCTTTTCCAGGGGCAACCCAGAATTAATTACATACATCTATAAACATAACAAAATACATACATGTCATTTCACAATTAACAGTCAATATAGACATACTGATCCAATCAAGGATACAATAACAGGCTAATTACAATCAATATCAATAAGAGTAGAAGCACTGTTATACACAAGACAATCACAATCAGACTGAGACGACTCGGTTTCTGAGGATTATAATGATAGTGGCAGTGATCTGGAGCCTGTAAATGTAGCAGTCGGCATTCTAGACCCATTTTGTGATGACTCCTATGAATCCGATGCTTCTTCCAAAGGAAGTGATTCAAACATAGTTGCCGAACATGGTGATGATCCTAATGGATATGGCGGGGAAAGTCATCTTGGGAATACTGAATGGTACCTCACTATTGCGTATATGTAATACTGCTGGCACTTGTTTCAGCGCCCTAATGCGTCCAGCACCATCGCGTGCAGCCTGGAGTGCCTCAGCAGTGCCCATGCACAAATCACTGCTGATGCGACACAGTTCATTTGGCTGCCCGACGACTGCAACAGCCCAGTGAGCTGTCTGTCCATCTTCTGACTTAGTTTTGGGTCATGTCCTGCTTTTATCATTAATGCTCTATTCACAACACCCTTACTTGCTGTGTAATATGACAGATTTCACTGCAGGCAGGCACATATCACAGATACAAACACAGCAAGTAAGTGTTGTGAGTAAGGCATCGACAATATTAAAAAGCAGGACCGTCTAATGGCAGCCCACAAAACAACAAAGCCAACAAATTAAAGACAGACAAAACCACAAAACAGCACAGTCATTAGGGTGACCATAAATAAAACTGCTGTAACCTCGCTATCCACATAATGAATTTGTAACTCTGTTTACATAGACACTGCAAATGAACACTCAATTCATTGATGGAATACTGGACACATTTTAGGGCACTGGGAAACAAATTCTTGCCAGTATAGAGTACATAATACACAATAGTGAGTTACCATTCAGTATTCCCAAGACGGCTTTCCCCTCCATATCCATTAGGATCATCACCGTTTTCGGCAACTATGTTTGAATCACTTCCTTTGGCAGAGGCATCGGATTCATAGGGGTCATCACAAAATGGGTCTAGAATGCCGACCGCTACATTTACAGGCTCCAGATCACTGCCACTATTGTTATAATCCTCAGAAACCAAATTGTCTGTCCAGTCGGAAGAGCTCTCACTAACATGGTCCGCCATGTTGTACGGGAAGATGTCCCTGGTAATACATCACACTGCAGATATGGAGACAATGTGCATGTGGGTTAAGTAGAGGCAGGATGTAAATACAACGCACTTTCTGGTTCACGGAGCATTAAAATGAAAAAAGGTAATTAACTACATTTTTTGAAAAAGAAAGTCAGCGATTACACTTTGTAGCCCTACAGGGATCCAACAAACCAACACAGACCTGTAGATTGGAAAATTCCTTTAAAGAATTTCTTGAAAATGGCATTAGAAGCCAGGGAAGAGCCCTTCCCTACTGAAAGGTAGGCAGAAACAGCTGCCAAATGCACCTTGAGAGTAGAAGACCAGAGGCCTAGAGAATGAAGGTGTGCCAAATAGTCTAACAGGACAGCCAAGCTGGCTTCCTGAGGATCTGTATCCCTTTGGGAATACCATATAGAGAACCTCTTCCACTTAGAGGTGTAAGTCTTCCTGGTGGAGGGCTTCACAGAGACCCTTAGGATGTTCATCACTCCTTCAGAGAGATGCAAGCCTGCATACTCTAGGTCCTAAAGATCCAGGCCTTGAGCCTGAGGGACCTGAGGCTGGGGTACAGGATCCTTCCTTGAGAGGAGGTCAGAAGGTTGTGCCTCCTGGGGAGGCATATTGGACTGGTGACTGACAGGGTCAGTAACATTGAATACCATGGTTGTCTGGTCCAGTCTGGGGCAATCTGAATCAATTTTGCAGGCTGTTCCCTGAGCTTGGTCAGCACACTGAATATCAGGGGAAATGGGGGAAAGCATATAACAACTTACCTGTCCAATCCAGGATCAGTGCATCCAGTGGAACTGAGCCCCGAACTGGTGTCCTGTAGCAGTAGTGGAGCAACTGATGATTGTCTGGGGCTGCAAAGAGATTCATTTCTGGCGTGCCCCATCTCGTGAATACTGCCAACAGGACTTGTCTGATCAGACTCCATTCGTGGTGGCTCTGATTAATCCTGCTGAGAGCATCTGCCAAGACATTGTCCTTTCCTGGCAGGTGAACTGCTGACAGGGAGACTTTGAGAGAGTCGGCCAGACTCCTGACCATCATGGCTTCTGTGCACAGGGCAGTGGACCTGGTCCCTCCCTGTTTATGTAGTACATGATGGTTGTGTTGTCTCTTCTGACCTGAACCACCTTCCCCTGCACTATTGTGGCAAAAGATTGTAGTGCTAGCAGCACTGCTTTGAGTTCCAATAGATTTATGTGTAGCAGGGATTCCTGCTTGGTCCATGTGCCATGGGCAGTGTGATCCCCCAAGTGGCATCCCCACCCTAGGAGGGAGGCATCTGTGGTCAGTACCACGGTAGGAAACTGTTGCAGGAAAGGAACCCCCCTCCTGAGGTTGTCCTTGTCCTGCCACCATAGCAGCACTTGTACCAGTGTGGAAGTCACTGGTATTATCTTGGACAGAGAATCCTTCCCCAGGACCAAAAAGACCTGAGGTGGAACTAAATATCTGTCGTCTGGAACCTGGCCCCTGGGACCACAGCAGTGGCTGCAGCCATGTGGCCCAGTAACTGGAGAAAATGCCTTGCTGGTCGAGGGACATGCAGCCGAAAGGAGGCTGCTAACTGGACAATGCCATCCACCCTTGCATGTGGTAGGATAGCTTTTGCCCAGATTGTGTCAAGTTCTGCTCCTGTGAACTTCAGGAGCTGGACTGGCTTCAGAACTGACTTTTTGACGTTTCCCCAGGAACCCTAGAGCCCACAGAGTGTCCTATGCTGTGACCAAAGATTCTTCTACCTGCTGGGGAGAATGCCCTATGACTAACCAGTCGTCCAGGTAGGGGAAGACTGTGACCCCCTAACCTTCTTAGATGTGCAACAGCCACTGCTAGGCACTTTGTGAAGGTTCTTAGTGCAGAGGACAGGCTGAAGGGTAGGGCTCTGAACTGATAATGGCCTGAGAGCAGGTTGAATCTGAGGTATTTTCTGTGAGACTGCCTGTTGAGGATATGAAAACAGGCGTCCTTGAAGTCCAGAGATGCCAACCAGTCCCCTTTGTCTTAGAGTGGGAAGGATCAAAGCCAAAGTGACCATCTTGAATTTTGGTTTTGTCAGATGCTTGTTTAGGTATCTTAGATCCAGAATAGGTCGCCACTCTCCATTTTTTTTCAAAGTTTAGAAAGTACCTTGAGTACAATCCTTTTCCCCTATAAAGGAATGGGACAGGTTCCACTGCTCTGTTTTGCAGTGAAGTGGATACCTCTGCCTCCAATAGGGCTGTTTCTGATTTGGTGGCAGGTCCGAATAGCCTTGCTCTTGTTTTTGGAAATGATTTGAAGCTCAGAGCAAGACCCTGGCTTATTACTTCCAGGACCCAAGGCAAAAGTGGAAGGAGGAGAGATGGGAAGAGGAGGGGCAGGACACAAGGTGAACTGTAGTATCCTTGAATGCAAGGAGCTTAGCAAACAAGGTGGCAGAGTTCCAGGCAATGATGGCAGAGGGGGAGGTAGATATTGCCGCCATCTCAGAAACCTGGGCCACCCAATACCATGACTAGGATCTCATGATCCCGGGATACAAGGTGTTCTGCAGGGGCCGGGAAGGGGGAGGGGTGGCTATTTATGTCAGAGGTGGGATCTGTGTACCAGGGAGGAAGGGGACAAGGGGAGGCCAGAAGCCATATGGGTATTGCTCCAAAGCCCTAAAGGTAAGAAGCTCAGGATGGGGGTGGTGTACATTCCACCCTCACAGAGTGAGGAGGTGGATAGGGAGCTGGGGGAGCAAATCAGAAAGATCAGTGGCAAAGGGAATGCAGTTATACTGGGAGACTTCAACCTACCTGGGGTTGACTGGCAGACAGTAACTATCTACAGTAGACACCTGGGAACAGGTGCTGATGGAGGCTATCCAGGACAGTTACCTAGTGCAAGGGGTGATGCATCCTACTAGGGAGAGGAACATACTGGACTTGGTGCTAACAAATGGAGACCAAGTCCAGGATGTGGTAGTACAGGACCCTCTAGCAGGAAGCGACCACCGCTCAGTGTGGTTGCTCCTCAACACAGGGAGGGAGTCAGCTAAGACCAGGACAAGAGTGTTGTATTTCACTAAGGCAGATTTTGCCAGAATGGGCAGAATCCTAGAGGGGTATTTAGCTGAAATTAACCCAGGGATGGATGCTGAACAGAAGTGGGCAATCATTAGGAAGGGGATAAATGAGGCCACAAACACGTATGCCAAATCTCAGAGTAAGCAGTCTAGGTCAAAAAAAAAAATTGCTGGCTCAGCAAGGAGGTGGAGGGGAAAGTGAGAGAAAAAAGATTGGCCTTCATTAAGTTCAAAAAATATGGGCGTGAGGAGGACAGAGAAGTTCTCTCAAAAACATCTAGGGAGGTGACCATGTCAGTCAGTGCAGCAAAGGAGCTGAAGATGGCTCAGGAGATCAGAGAGGGGGAAAACGGGTTCTTTAAATACACAAGGGAGAAGAGGAGTTGTAGGGATGACATCATTAGAATCAAGAGGAAGGATGGGCAGAACATGGAGGAAAACAGGCAGAGGCACTCAATGAGTATTTCTGCTCGATATTCACAAAAGAAAAGGATGGCCCAATACCACAGGGGAAAGGGAGCAAGGGTGGAGTGGGGGGCAGAGATAACAGACAAGGTCATCCAAGAGGATAGATTTCTGAAGGGCCTTAAAGCCCTGCGGGTAGACAAGGCACCAGGACCAGACAGTGTACACTCAAGGGTCCTGAAGGAACTGGCACAGTTGTTGGCAGGCCCTCTGACAGACCTGTTCAACACCTCCTTGGAGATGGGGAATGTACCCAGGGACTTGAGGATGGCTCACGTGGTGCCCCTTCACAAGAGTAGACCCAAGGACCAGCTGGGTAACTACAGACCGGTGAACTTGACTTCCATAGTGGGGAAGTTGATGGAGACCATTCTGAAGGAGAGATTGATAACCTTTCTCGATAGCAATGGACTGCAGGATGAGAGGCAGCATGGGTTTGTCACAGGAAGATCTTGCCAAACTACTCTGATCGACTTCTTTGACTGGGTCACTAGGGTGGTTGATGAAAGCCACGCTTTGGATGTCCTGGTCCTGGACTTCAGCAAGGCTTTCAACTCTGTGCCACACAGGAGGTTAATAAGCAAGCTGAGGGACATGGGGGCGGGCTAAAAAACGGTGGTGTGGGTTGAGAGCTGGCTGCAGGGCAGACAGAGGGTAGTTGAAAGGGGGGAAGACATCCCAGCAAAGGCCAGTAATGAGTGGAGTACCACGGAGTTCAGTGCTTGGCCCTGTTTTGTTCAATGTCTCCATTGCAGACATTGCAGAGGAGGTCAAGGGTAAGATCTGCCTGTTCGCGGACGACACTAAGAGTTGTGCAAAAGTGGACAATGAGGAAGAGAGGCAGGCACTCAGAGAGGATCTAGCTAAACTCAAACACTGGTCTGGGGAGTGGCAGTTGGGGTTTAACACTAAGAAGTGCACGGTCATGCACCTTGGAGCCAGAAGTCCTAGGAACAGCTACTGGCTAGGGGGAGTGCAGGTAATGGCTTCAGAGAAGGAAAGGAACCGAGGGATAATAGTCATAGGGGACATGAAGATATCAGCACAGTGTAGGAGGGCAACAGCAAGGGCAAATAGGATGCTGGGGTGCATTGCCAGAGGGATCACGTCTCGAAAGGGGAAGGTCATCCTGCCATTGTATAGATCGTTGGTGAGGCCACACTTGGAGTACTATGTACAGTACTGGTGCCCATACCTCAAAAAGGATGTGAGATTACTGGAGGGGGTGCACCGTAGGGCTACAAAAATGATCATGGGACTAGGGGAGTTGCCATACTAGGAAAGGTTGAAGGAGCTTAACATGTACTCACTGGAAGACAGAAGGGTAAGCGTGGACATGATAGAGACTTTTAAGTACCTGAAAGGCATAAACAAAGTCAGGGAGGGAGGATTGTTCCGCTTAAAACAGGAGAAGGGTCAATAGGGGGCGCAGTCTGAAGTTGGAAGGGGGAAGGTTTAGGAGGGAGATGGGGAGGCACTACTTCACAGAGAAAGTGGTGGCGGGTTGGAACGCACTGCCAGAGGAGTTAAGCACTGAAAGGACAGTGGATAGCTTTAAGCACGGTTGGGATAGAATCAAGGGCAGGGTTAGTACAGACAAAAACACAAAAGGGAAGGACGGGAAAGAGGAGGAAGGAGGGGTTTGGGTGGGGTGGGCAGCTGCAGTGATATAAAACTAAGAGCTGCACAATCGGGCAGACTTGATAGATCTGTGGGCCTTTTTCTGCTGGCAATTTCGTATGTTCATCCCACTTGTCTGTGGTAATGGTTTCCCAAGCCTGAAAATAATAAGCCAGCCTCCTCCATACTGGGGATGGGGAGGCAACCCAGACAATCACCTCAGGGGGTATGCTTGGCAGGGGCCTTGGGCTAGGTCCAGCATGACCAACACCTCTTCTGCCTCTGCCCCTAAAGTAGCCTTTTTGCTGCTGGTAGGCAGGGAAGGCCTGGGCCTGGTAAAAAGGCCTTTGATAAGGTCTGCCCCTGCCTCCCCTACTTTGCTGTCTTTGAGGGGTGGCAGCCTTCTCTTTGGCTGCAGCACTCTTGTAATCCACTCTGTATTCATCCATCTTTTTCATATAGGCCTCAGTTTGTTCCCCAAAGAGAGAATTCTGCACCAGGGGGAAATCTAAGGCTTTAGTCTGGGTTTCTTGTGAGAGGTTAGCACATCTTAACCATGCAAACCTCCTTTGAGATACAGCAGTAGCCAATACCCTAGAAGCTGTCATTGGTATCCACAGCCATGTGGAACTGATATTTAGCTGCTTTCACTCCATTTTTAACCAGCTCCCCCAGATCAGCTGCTAGCTGGGAAGGGGCTTTGCTGACCAATTCTTGTACAGACTCCCATAAGGACTTTTAGTACCTGGACACTTAGGCCATGTAAGAAGCTTGCCTTATACATAGGGAAGCCCCCAGGTACCCCCTTTTAGCCAGAGAATCAGTTTTCTTGAAGTCCTTCTCGGGAGGATGTGAGGCCAAGGGGACGCCTGATTTCACACAAGCAGTAGCCTGTACCACCTCCTCATGACTGCAGTGGCTAAACAGAAATTCATTGTTATTGCCAGCCAGAGAATACCTCCTGTCCACTTTCTTGTCTACAGGGGGTATAAAAGTGTGTGTGTGTGTGTGTGTGTGTGTGTGTGTGTGTGTGTATGGAGAATTTTAATAGTCTGTCTTTTTAAGGACTTACAGATGGGGATTAAAAGTCTCTTAGAAGTAGCCACATTCATCTCCACATAATCAGGCTCTTCTTCTTCCTCCTCAGGGGCTTCCTGAGCAGGGAGCTCTAAAGCCTCTGCCACCTTCTTTATAAAAGCATAATGGGAAGCAGGGTCCCCAGAAGAACGAGGAGGGGACTCAGGGTCCTGTTGGTCTGGTGAAACCTCAGGTTCAATGGGTTCACCAAACTCATCCTCCTCCTCCTCTTCCCACTCTTGTTCATAAAAGAATTCAGACTCAAGTGAATCGGGGGGAAAAACAGTACCCAGTGTTTGAACCAGAGTTAAAGAGGTAGAACGCTGACCCGGTTCACCTGAACCGGTCTGTAAAGATTGTATAATTTGAATGGCTTTCACTATCTCTTCTGCTGTTGGAACCGCAACCACCTGTTTTTGCAGTTCTGAACCGGTTGTTTTTTTTTTTCTTTTTAGCCGCAGGCGTTTCAAGGCCCGAGTCAGCAGCTCTTTTCCCTGTGGAGGTCTCACCCTGGTTAGAGGGCACCTCCTCCGGTACCACCAGTTTATCTTTCGAGGTGGAATCGGACCGACCTTCAGTGTTGGTAGATTTGTCAGCCATTCTGTCCTGCAGTCTATTTAGTCACCTATCAAGCATAGACGGAGGGAAATTTTTACAGATTTCACAATCTGCCTGAAGGTGTTCAAACACAAGTGAGATGCGGATCAGCTTCAGTAAATGGTTCACCGCACGCGGTACAATGCTAAAACCCAGTGGGACCGGTTCTTTTCTTGAGTTTCTGTGACATAACAGCAACCGAGAAAAAAATAAGTTCTAACACTTATTCACAGTGGGTGGTTTAGACCCGGATAAGAGAGGAGATTTGGTAAACAGCTGGTTTAGCAGCCGAGGAGAAAACCGAGAAAAAAAACTTGGTTTTCTTATCAAAATCTACTGATCCACAACTATAAGACTTTTACAATGAAGACTTAAGGAATGTACCTCAAAAGATAAGAAAAAAATCTTTGGTTTCCTCCCAGTTACGGGGAACTGATCAGAAACTGAAAAACTTACCGGAAAGTAGAAAACCTAATCTAGTCTAACCTGTAACTGAAGGATAGTGGTTTGAAATTAAAATTTAAACGGTGGTTATAGAAACCGACAAAACTTCTACTTCAACCGAAGGAGCTGAGGAGAGATTTCCGAGGCGACTTCACAGGCAGGCGGAGTAAAGAATCTGGCAGTTACATAGAATGTACCAGGGACTGTGGTTTGAAACCGAACTCGAGCCTACTGAACGTTCCACTATTAGCATGTAGGCTTTTAACTCGTTCTTCTCTGGGGCAGTTCAACTGGAAGGGCGAGCTGCATTTGTCAGAATACAGTAATACTTCCTGGGGTTTGAATCCAATATTCTAGTTTTGAGTAAGGCTACATTTTTTTGCCACTGTCTTATACAATTTAATTTCCAAGTAGTCTATGTGATCCTGAGCCCATTCCAGACCACTATTAGTAATATCTTCAGATTAAACAGCAAAGGAGAGAGTGGGCATCCCTGTCGAGTACCTCTCAACTGGAAAATACGGTGAAATCATGCCATTAGTGATTATGGCTGAAGTAGGGTTTTTGCATAATATTTTAACTCATTTCATGAACATGTCTGGAAATTGAAGCAGTTCTAGGGTATTAAACATATGGGGTCAAAGAATGCGGTTGAATGCTTTTTCTGCATCCAAAGATAGTAGACCACAAGGTTTCCTATATTTAATCGTTTGTTCCAAAATTGAAATAATTTCCTTGTGTTATCTGCCGAGAGCCACCCTTTCATGAATCCGGTCTGCTACGAGGATATTAAGTAAGCAGCCACAGGTTCTAATCTGCAGATAGTATTTTAACTAATATTTTAACATCAGTATTAATTAGTGATGTTGGTCTGATATTATTACAGCCTTGTGGGTCCTTCCCTGGTTTATGGATCAGCGTAACTAAACCTCTGGTTTGGTCCCAAGAGATACACCCTTTTTCTACTGCCTCATTAAACACCTCTTTCAATACTGAAGTCACTTCCTGCACAAAAGTCCGGTACAAATTAGAAGAATAACCATCAGGACCTGGTGCTTTGTTTGTTTTAAGAGCATTAATGGCATTAAGTAATTCATAATTAGTTATCTTAGAAGCCAGGGTTTGTCTTCTTTTAATTTTTTAACCAGGAGAGAGAGACACACTCTAAGCTGA
Organism: Neoceratodus forsteri; assembly: GCA_016271365.2. Classification (NCBI taxonomy): domain Eukaryota; kingdom Metazoa; phylum Chordata; order Ceratodontiformes; family Ceratodontidae; genus Neoceratodus; species Neoceratodus forsteri. Next base: position 754,753,931 of record CM057455.1, on the reverse strand, counting down.
AAGCTTGTTTACAGGTGCAACCTGGGAGCACAAGGAAGTTAAGTGACTTGCTCAGGGCCACACAGTATGCAAGTGGGGGCTGTGGGATTGAAACCCAGGTCTCTAGGTTTGCAGCTCAGAGCCTTAAATCACTGCGCTATACTGCCTCCTTCTGCTACAGTAGGTACCATCAAATTATCACAGAATTCAGACAGAGTATCGTCCACATTTTTAGTAACTGCATCATATATCTTTTGGTAAAATTCATAAAAGATTTCATTAATCTGTCTAAGATTTGTTACAATCTGGTTATGCCCCCTGTGGTAGGGGCTGTTTACCCCCACCCCTGTGTACACCTTGTTTTCACTGAACCTTGGTTAGACTCATAATTGGTATAATTGGTAATGACAGGCATTTTTGCAGCTGAGGTTTAGTAGCATCTGGGCTGGAAAGTACTTTGTTAAAACTTTTGCAACTGTACATTTCTATTCCTGTCCCCTATTGTTTCTATTTCACTATGGTTACTTTCACCTTTTGTTTCCCTTCACTCCCCTACCCATGGAATGGCCACCTGTGGGTAGTCATTCTTTCCCTGGTCTCTTTCTGTGCCTTCTTTCTAGTTTTTTGTTTGCCCATTAAAAAGATACTATGTGCCTGAAACCACTGTAGCAGAACTCCCCATGAGTATGCGCACGTTCGCGCTGAGCAATAGTGCGAGGAGTCCCTGCGAGTCTGCGAACAATCTTCAAGTTAAGCCATTGCGCTCCTTTTCACTAGTTTATGCAATTATGAGGATTTATGCACTTTCTAGCTAGCATTTTACTTGCTGCATGAAACTCTGAAAAGCAAATAGGAAATGTACGTGCCATATCACCCCTTGAAGCCGGGCCTCATCTGCAAAAAGCCTTAGCTAGCAACAACCCCAGCTGTGATCCCCTGGACTCCAGGATTCTCCGATTAGTCCTAGATACTGTACTAGCCCCTCTCACCAACCTTTTAAACTGGTCACTATGACTTGGTCAATTTCCCAGTGCCTGTAAAATTGCAGAAATCACCCCATCCATAAGAGTGGAGATAGAACCTCCCCTAACAATTTCAGACCCATTTCCATTCTCCCCCCTCTCTCCAAAGCACTAGAAAAAATAGTGGCCATTCAGCTCTCCGAGTATCTGGCCAAATACGACCTGCTGTGTCCGGAATAACATGGATTCTGCCCTGGACACAGCACCATTACAGCCCTCCTGGAGTTCTCCCAGGACCTCCACTCTGCTCTCGACTCTGGTCATGTTGCGGGTGCAGTGTTCATTGACCTCTGCAAGGCCTTTGACACTGTCTGTCACCCCCTCCTACTTGACCTTCTCCACCAACTTGGCTTCTCCCATGGCCCACTGGCTTGGTTCACCAGTTACCTCTCTGCCAGATCACAACGTGTGAAGGTAAATGGCACCCTGTCTAATACCCCACCTGTTCGCCCGGGGGTCCCCCAGGGTTCTATCCTGGGCCCCATTCTGTTCATCCTATTTCTCAATACCCTCCCCAGCTCCTGCTCGGGCAATATGGTACTCTATGCCGATGATGCGGTTCTCCTTGCCTCCCACACTGACCCCACATCTCTACAGGAATCTCTGCAGCACACATTGAACCAAGCCGAAAAGTCGTTCCTTGACCACCAGCTCATCATTAACCTCAAAAACAGAATAAGGCCAAAAATGCCCCCCTCTGCATTCTCCCCAGTAATGCTCACCCTCTCGAGCAGGTGTCATCCTACAAGTACCTGGGCATCACCTTTGATTCGGCTCTTACATTCCACACCCACAATACCCTGCCCTTAGCCACAAACTCTCGGATTGGCCTTCTCTATCGCCACAGAGATTGCCTCCCCCAAACCGCTCTCTGACTGGCCATCAACTCCTCCGTCCTGTCCCTAGTGGACTACGGCCTACCTATCTACGCTGCACCTGACAATACCGCCCTCACCAGAATCCAGACCAGTGCATCCCTCTGCACCTATACTTGCCTGCTGTATTCCACCACCAACCTGCTCACCTTGGAGGAGTGCCTGCTCTACGAAACTGGCTTACTTGCCAAAAAATCCCTGCTAGGAATCTCCCCCCAGAGGTCACTGTGTCCCTGTGGCTTGCATCCCCATCCATTGCCAACCATAGCTCAGTTAAGGCCACTTTTCTGGTGCCCCGTACCAAGACCTCCCTAGCCCAAAGGTCCTTCCACTGCCGTGCCCCCACATGGTTTAACTCTCTGCCACTCTCTGTCATTAAGTTTACCAAAATTGGTCCCTTTAAAGTCTTTCTCCATAACCACCTCTTTGGCAAAGGCAAAGGCAATTTTATTTAAAAGACGCCCAATCCCAGAGGCTCTGGGCGCTGTACAAGTTTTTATAACATTACATACAGCATAAGCATTTAAAATTAGAATAAAAACATCCTATAAATAATCAACATTAAACACCAAACGCTTGCAAAAATAGGAGTGTCTTCAGGCGGAGTTTAAAAATAGCTACGGTGGGGGACTCTCTGACTGCAGTTGGTAATGAGTTCCAAAGAGCGGGAGCAGCAACACTAAAAGCTTGGTCGCCTGCTGATTTTAACCTCGCTCTAGGAACAGTCAGGAAGCCACCGCTAGAAGAACGGAGATGGCGGGTAGAGGAAGTAGGTACCAGGAGCACTAACAGGTAACCAGGGCCCTGCCCGTGCAGGGCCTTATAGGTGAGAAGACCCACCTTAAAGAGGATTCTCCACCTGACAGGCAGCCAGTGCACTGCAATACAGGTGTAATATGACAAAATTTGTTTTGCCCAGTCAGTCCGGGCAGCAGCGTTTTGCACCAGCTGCAGTCTATGAAGAGAACCCCCAGAGACCCCGAGATAGAGGGCATTACAGTAGTCAAGCCTAGATGTGACTAAGGCATGTATCAAGGTAGGCAGGTCCAGAGGCGGAACAAGGGGCTTAATCCTGGCAATGTTTCTGAGATGGAAAAAACAGGTACGGACCACGGAAGATATTTGAGCCTCCATGGTCAAATTCCTGTCCAGAATCACTCCAAGATTTCGCACCCAAGAGGAAGCCATCAATGACGCAGCTCCCAGCACAAGTCCAGTTGCAGAGTCAGAGGCCATCCTATCACAAACTCTGTTTGACTCCGCTACCAATACCTCAGTCTTGTCAGGGTTCAGTCGCAGCCAGCTGGAGGCCATCCAGTCGTTAATCTCGGCCAGACAGATATTTAACACATCCACTGCGTTGGATGTTCCTGGGGCAAAGGACAAGTATAGCTGAGTATCAACTGCATAGCAATGAAAACTCAGACCATACTTCCTAATGATCCCCACCAGGGGCAGCATGTATACTGCAAACAACATTGGGGCCAGTATCGAACCCTGAGGGACTCCACACAAAAGGGGGCAGGATGTAGATGAGAAATTTCCCATCACAACCCGTTGCCTCCTGTTTTTAAGAAAGGACTCAAACCAGTTGATGACAGTACCGATGAATCCACACAGCTCCCTAAGGCGGACAAGCAACACACAATGGTCCACAGTGTCAAATGCTGAAGAGAGATCAAGGAGAACAAGAATTGTCCTGTCCCCTCGGTCTCTAGCCCTGAGAGATCATTCTGCACCCGAACAAGCGCAGTTTCCGTGCTATATCTAGCCCAAAAAGCCGACTGGAAGGGATCATGCAACTCATGAGTCACGAGGTGTTCTTCCAACTGAAGCAATACCACCTTCTCAACAATCTTCCCCAAAAATGGGAGATTGGAGATAGGACGCTAATTTGCCTTGATCTCCGGGTCCAAAGAAGATTTCTTTAAAAGGGGTCTCACCAGAGCCTCCTTCAAGGCATCTGGAAAGACACCCTGACGCAAGGAACACCGTACAATCGAGGCAAACACCGGGCCAACAGAGTCAATACATCTCATTAAGAAACACGTTGGCACTGGGTCCAGCTCACAAAAGGTATGCTTCAAATTGACTGCCACCTCAATAACTTCATGAACCTCCACTGGCCTAAACTCCCCCTAACTAGGCGGAGTGCACTCAGAACACATCTGGCGACCACTGTCAGCAATGGTATTGCTGGCTGAAGAAACCTCCCGCCGGATCAAGGACACCCTGTCCGAGAAAAAACGAGCAAACTCCTCACAGTCTTCAGGCTGCTGACAGACAGGATGTAGAAGTCTATCAACAGTCCGGAAGAGTGAGGCTGGTCGGTTTCTCCCAGCAGCAATCTCCCTAGACAGAAACGCTGCCTTCTTACGGTTGATTGCCTCCTGATATGCACAATGATGCGCACACAGGACCAGTTTGTCCATCTCCAGGTGGGACTTCCTCCAGCAGCGCTCTAATCTCTGACCCATCTTCTTCATCTCCCTAAGGTCTCCATCAAACCATGGGGACCTCCGCTACACAGTTCTGGGTCGTACATGGATAGGTGCAAGGGAGTTGATGGTGTCAGATAACACCCTATTATAGGTGTCAACCACAACATCAACACCTCCGACGCATGCAACATCCACACTAGACAATTCAGCTGCCGCCAAAAAACACTGAGGGGCAAGATCCCGTAAAGGGCGGCAGCGAATCATCTCTGCAGGGGAAGAACTTATGGCGGGAGCCCCAAGCATGAACTTCACTGTGCAATGATGAGACCAAAATATCTGATCAATCCCGAGATCAGTAATCTCAAGCCCCAGTGAGAACACCAAGTCCAGTATGTGGCCGTTCCGATGAGTTGGTGCAGCAACGACCTGTGTCAGCCCCAACAAGGACATGCTCTGCAGGAATTCATTACTGCATCTTTGATCTTTATCATCAGCCCAAACATTGAAATCCCCCCAGAAAAACACATCTGGGGGAACCCAATGTTTCGCCGGCAGCAAACTCGGCAAATTCCTGCAGGAAACCCCCATTGGGCCAGAAGGGCGATAGACGAGGAGGATCCTGCAGCCCGTGCCGAATCCTCCACGAACACCCACACACTCAAAAGAACTTGGAGTTCCCACCGGGTGCACAGTGAAGGTCAGGCTAGATCTAAAACAGATAGCTACACGGCCACCCCTGCAATTTTCTCTGGGGCAGTGCACCACGGTATACCCTGGAGGAACTGCAGCCTCAAAAATGGGGCCAGCATCATCTCCCACCCAGGTCTCCGTAATGCAAGCCAGATTGACCGATGAAATCAAGGCGGCACTAATTGCCGTCTTGTTTCTGATCGACCTGCCATTGCACAGCACTGCCATCAGAGAAATAGAGGGTGATGCAGCCCCTCGGGTTACCTGACCACTCGGTCTGGTGGTCTCCCTGGGAAAGGGCACCAACCACATCTGACCTCTCCCAGATGCCCAACATAACCCAGGGCGTCTCCTGGACCTAACAACCGCTATCCTTCCATCAACCAAACCCAGGTCGTCCCACTGCCAACAAGCAGCACGACCCTTTTCAATCTCCACTTCCCTACAGCGTCTAACAGTGGTATCAGACACTGGGAGAGGGATAAAGGGACGCAAAGCATGTAGCTGTGAGCTCCCATAGGTGATCCTAGCCCCCACAAGTCCTCCCGTGTACCCCCTACACATTTCCAATAATAACCCAGACTATTAACACACTTAAATAACACCAAAATAAATAATTATCCTACATAACTAAATAAACTAAAACAACTAAATCATTAATACAAAACAAAGAATCATAACAATAATCAAATTAAACATACCTATCACAAACTATTTTATTATACACCCAATTAAAACCATACCATGGACTAACCAGTTTCCCTCCTCTGATTCCAGACAGAGATTTCCAACACCGAGTGGCGCTCGCGCCCTCCCACCATCCTTTTCACCTTCGTGCTTGCGGCCGGCATAATTTAAATAGCACTGTCCCGCCCCTCAGCAGCAAACCCCGCCCCTACTCACACCTCCAGCTGATAACAAGGTAGTCCATAGGTACTTGTACTGCCTCTCACTGCAAGTGCACTCCAGCGCTCAGGAGGGCAAATGGGCAATCAACCCGCGAGCAGGACAGCAAGCACCAGAAACTGAAAGTCCAAAATCATCCAGCCGCTAACGAGCGGTGTTTCAAGATCACAGATTCAGTTCCACACATGTAGAGCTGCCACTTGCGAACAGCACTTTAATTTAAACAGTACTGTCCCTGCCCCCTCAGCAGCAAACCCCGTTCCCCCTACTCACACCTCCAGCTGATAACAAGGTAGTCCAGGCGTACTTCAGCACGGCCTCTCACACCGTGCGACCCAGTGCTCAGGAGGGCAAACGGGCAATCAACCCACGAGTAGGAGAGCAAGCACCAAACAGAGACTGAAAGTCCAAAAACATCCAGCCGCTAATGAGTGGCGTTTCAAGATCACAGATTCAGTTCCACACATGTAGAGCTCTGGCATCCAAAGCTGTAGTTGCCCTTAATCCACCTAATGTTGGGGTCCCTTCCCGTTTCTTGCCCATAGCCTTGACAATGTCCGTTGGACTGCTCCCCCCACCTTTCTTTTTTTTTTTTATATACGATTGCTATTTACTACATGTAACTTTATCCCCTAAACCACTGTTATATTGTGTTCTTTTTGTCATCTGTATTGTACCTGTATGTTACACTGTTATATCTATCTCTCACTGTAACCATGTCTACCCTCCCTGCAATGAGGTGCCTTTGTAAATGAGTCCCTGACTCAAAGGTTGTAAATCCGACTTTAAAAAAAAATAGGGCATGTTGCCCCAGATTTAGGATTTGAAGCAGGACAAGAAAAGTCGCTAGAGTGAGTGCAGCGTTTGTGGCCAGCTGCCTATGCAACATGCAGGTACAGAATTACGAATGCAGAGTTTTTGCTGTTTATGAGCAAAGAACCATGTTTTATGTAGCTGTGGTTTAAATTAACTCTTTCTAGTTCTGCTCTTTTTTGAAATATGGTAACACTAATGTATAGACTGTAGAGAACTGGAGAAACTGACCTGTTGTTGTTTAACTGTGTAGCAGCTCACCAGACCCTCCTCTCAGCCTTCCATCTGGCTATAGAGCTGGCCGGCCCTTGCTCCTCCCTAATTATGGAAGAAGCTGATGGGAGGAGCCTGGTTTGCACAGTAAAATGAGAAAAAAAAAGAAATACTAGTATTTATTGACTTTTTAAAAGCTGACAGTAATGTAAATGTTCAAAGAAAGGCTAAAATGAAATGCAGAATACATTTAAAGTGTTTGTATGTATTTTTTGAGTACCTGCCCTGTTTAGGGAGGAGCTATGTGTACCATGTGACCTAAAGTCTGTATATATTGTGTGAAGACAATGAACTGATTCAGAGTGTGGTAGGAAGGTGAACCTGACAGGTGTCTAGCGTGCTTCTAGACAGATATTCTCCATTGATGCTAATTGTTGAAATGTTATAGCTATCTATTTTGTTTGCTTTGATCAATTTATTTTCCACTGTTCAGCCCGTTTATTTTTCCTGCTTTAAAGAATAAATGCAAGTTTTCTTTTTGCAGTCTGACTGTGTTCTGGACTCCATTTAATTCCACGTGTACACCCCTGCCTACGTATCAACATAATGCTAGTTGTGGAACAGTTTTGCTTTAATCTTATTGCTAAGATCTTGGAAGCTCTTGGTCCGGAATCTACATAACTGAGTTTAGCCTTCCCAACTGCGAATTCTGCCTCAACTCCGATGCTTTCATTATATTCAGTTTTCAGTTTGGACTATAAATTGTATTTTTCTTCTGAATCCAAATCCTTAAAAGTATGCTCCGCCTCAGTAATTTTACCCAGTAGATCTGCTTGTGTCTAAATGCAAATTTCCTTGTTGTTGGCCCCAATGCCAATAAAAATGCCCCTCAACCAGCACTTTAGTGAATCCCACAAATTTCCCCAGGATGTAGCCTGCGCTTTAAGTGACAAAAATTCTGCTGTGTGTTCCTTAATCTGTAGCCCAGTCTGAGGCTCAGTTAATATACAATTATCTTCCACCTGTTATCTTTCTTGTCTTATAAGGACCTATCAAAGTTCATTAAAACAGAAGAGTGGTCTGAGACAGCAGTAGACTTAATCTCTATGTAACTAATTCTGTTAAGCATTCTCCCTGATGCAAAGATATAGTCAATTCTAGAGCCGAATTTATGGCAAGAAGATCAGTATGTGTATTCTCGGCCTAGTGGTTTAGTTCTCTCCATATGTCCACTAACTTAACATTAGATAGTAAGTTATCTTAAGTCTTTATCTATCTTGGCCCGGCAGGATCTGGGTCTCGCCCTATCTATCATAGGGTTAAGCATCGCATTTGTGTCACCTGCTATTATGATAGTCGTGTTTTTGTAATTACAAATTAGGGTAAAGATTGTGTCAAAAATATTATGATCATGTGAGAATGGACCGTACACATTAACAAAAGTAAATATTTCTTCGCCTATTCTACCTGAGACTAACACATAATTTCCCCCAGGTCCATTACTTGGTGACTTAACTGAAAATCTACATTTCTGGAAAAGAGTATTAGAGCACCTGCTTTTTGGAACTATTCCCTGCTCCAAAAACTTGTCCCACCCATTCTCTCTGCATAAGGTTATAATGTTTCATTTTTAAATGAGATTCCTGTAAAAAAGCAATAGAGGTGTACATCTTTTTGAGATGTTTGAGGATCGAGTACCTCTTGATCTTATGACTGAGGCCCCTAACATTCCATGTCACCATTGTCTAACAGTTTAATAACATAATTAAAAATTACCCATGTGACATAGAGAAGCATTGTTTATCAGCCCAACATTAGAACCTTGTGTAAACAACCCTGCACTGCACTGCATCCCCTGAATAAGAAAAAGAAAAAGGAAAAGTAGTGTGAGACAACGAAAAAAAGCAGCTCAAAACTCCAGTTAAAAACAGGGCAATCAGTAATAAGCATAAAAACACCAAAAGTATTCCCTGTAAACCCCAGACTCTTTGGCATTCTTGAATGTTTATGTAACCCAACAGGCTAGAACCCTCCCCATCCAATCTGACAGGTAAGGAAAAGCTCATAAACAACCCTTCCTTAGGCATACTAAATAATATAACATAGACATCATAATATATGTTATCATATGGTACAAAGCTAACCAATTTGTTTCATTTAGTTCACATTTATGTGACGAGTAATTTTCATCTGGACCCCTCCACTTCAACTACATGTAACCCCCCTACTAAAAGGGGGTTCCTAGAAGCCTTTCCTGGAGCTGGCCTAAATGCTCCATGCCTGACTAGTGTTCGGCGTAAGGCCATTTCTGTGGGCGTTGTGAGTGCTTTTAAAAAAAAAAAAGCCTCCACTACTGTCTCTCTATGAGCTGCCTGCTCGCAGGTTTTAGCGGTATCAGTAGGGGGATTGGGGTTTCCCTGCTCGAGTCCCACTCTGGACTGCTGTTTGAGCGTTCCGTTTCTGTGGTCGCTAGGAGCGCTGAGGGGGCCTATCTAACAGATGTGGTTGTCCCCTTAGAAACATGTATAGTATTGGCTAAATTGCAGTTTGTCTAACCTCTCTTTATTGCAGCTGGGACTTTGTGTTGTGCCCCTCCATATTGGACCCAGACTGTGTAAAAGGGGGTCCAATAGTAGCTAAGGGGCACTTGAAATGGAGCGGAGGTGACCAACCAGGAATCAGGACTCTGGCTGGAGCCAGATGACCAATGGGGACACCGCTTGTAGTTTTGGAAGTGGCATTATGGGCCATGGCGCCTTTTCTCACCACTAAGGGCCAGAATAGGTGACTGGCATGTGTAACCAGCCAATGGAATTGGGTAGTGCCCGAGCTGTGAGGATTGCCCTATGCTGTTAGCAGCAGATGCGTTGTGACTGTGAAGAAAGAGGGAGCTCTGAGCTCCTGCGTCGTTGAGTGTTCATGAGGGAAGCACGTGAAGGGCCTGAGGCAGCCGTTTGCATCACCAGTGTTCCAGGGATAAAACCCGAAGGCTTGCGGTCAGAGGAGGCTGTGAATAAGCACAGCTACCTACCAGGCTACACCTGAAGAGGACTGGAGAATCTGCTGAATCGAGCTCGGTCTGTCAGGACAGTGAAGCTGCAGTGAGATGCCCTGTGAGTTCGGTCGGATCCTGAAAGCAGCTGCCTGGTATGGTACCCCTCTGTGTTTTTCCATATAAGTGTGTGAGGAGGCCTTGAGGCTCAGGCTCAGCCCTGCGAGTGGCGGAAGGGGGGGTCCTCTATTGGAGTTGTGAGCACTGCATCAGGGTAGCTCCCTGTTAAAGGTTGCTAGCAAAGGCAAAGATTATCTTGTTGTGTTGCTGACTGAACTAGTTGAGCTTTCTGGCTCCATTTAAACTTCTCAGGAATCAAATGCTCGTTTGTGCCAGGGCCCCAACCAGCTGCATCGAAGAACTAGCCATTAGGGCTTGGGTACCCATAGGCAGTAATTTATAGGTTAGGCCTGTGCACAGAGCCATAGGTAGGTTTATATATACACTGTAGTGGTAAGCCAATTAACCTGATGCCCCCCCCCCCGGTCCTTGTTATCTCCCCTTGAATAAATTGGATTGCTTGTTTTGCAGAAGTACACTGGCTAGTTTGTGTATTATTGGTGAAATACTGCACAGTGAATGTGGTGTAATTGTACCTTACTTTCCAGGGGGTCCCCAGAGTGAGCTGACTGGTTCGAACCAGGGGAAGTGTAAGTGGTAGAGACACTGAAATTGAACTGCGTGGGCCACTGGTGGGAAGAAGGGGGGCTGCAGCAACCCAGAGGGCTGCGACCGAGTCAACCACGACAGTTTCAACCCCGACCTCTGGGTGGAGGCACCCGCCAATGGATCTGGACCCCTCACCCTGCCACAGTTACGGCAAGCAGGGGTAGTAGCCCTTAGGATAGCGCCCCTGGGGGTTACATACAGCTTATACAACAAAATAACACATTACTCCCTGTGTAGCTATGCATTTCACAGCGCATTACTAACTATGGTTAAAAATAATTTTCGTAGTCTATAACAGCTTTATAATGTGGACCTGACAATCTCCACAATGACTGCAGTAGAAGACCCCTTCCCCCATTAATAATTTCATGGGAGATATTGTAAACCTTCATTAAAATGTATATACTGAACTCATAAAACTATAGAATTAAAAACAGATGGGAGGAATTAAAATAACACTGTACAGGACCCCTCAAATAAATGTTTAGTTAAAAATCCAACTATACAAATGCAGTAGGTAAAATGTAACTAAGGTAAACTGAATGAATTATACATACTCAGGAACTTTCCTTTGAACACACTTGAATCTATGCCTGTTGTTTAAACAGAATTATCGTAAAAGAAAAAGTAGAAATATATTTAAATTTTAAATAAAAAGTCTTACAGAACAGATTTTCGTTCCATATCCATTCTTTAGTCACCATTGCCAGGCTTCCCATCATGCTTAGCAGTGAGGTCATCAGCATCAGTAACGTCTGGTACATTGTTACACGCAACAAGTGCATGATGTAATTGCACCTTCACGCGATGGGAGCCATCTCGAGGAGCACATTAAAGCTTGTGCAGTCACTGTTGGATTTTAGAAGCCAGAACTTGGTAAGCAAAAGAAAAAAATGGCTGAAACTGAAAAAATCTGTAAGGACTGTGGCTGTGATTTCACAAGTGTGCAGCCCCATGAGGCACGCTGTACCAGAGAAGGCATTTGCCCTCCTTCCAACCCACCAAACACTATTTGTTCAATTAACTACATAAAGGAGAAGCAGTCAGTAGTGCCAAGCCCATCCAAGCCCCAAATGAATATTTAAAACATAGGATTTAGCACATAAAATACATCAGAAAGCACTTCTACAAGGTAAGGCATTATCATCACAGATGACCTGAAATCATCCAAGCAGACCACTGAAGCAGTAGGTAAGGCTAGGTGGATGTTGGGGTGTATTAGTAGGGGTATCACAAGTCGTAAGAGGGAGGTAATAATCCCTCTTTACAAGACACTGGTTAGGCCCCATCTGGAGTACTGTGTGCAGTACTGGAGGCTACCCCTGCACAAGGACACTAACAAAATTGAGGCAGTCCAGAGAAGGGCAACCAAAATGGTGCAGGGACTGCATCAGAAAACATATGAGGACAGATTAACAGAGCTCAATATGTATACCCCAGAGTAAAGGAGGGAGAGAGGAGATATGATTGAAACATTCAAACATCTTTTTTTTTTTCCCCCAATTCTTTTTCCCTCCTGGTCATGATCCTGGGGGCCTCTCTCAGGCATCCATCCCTATCCTGCCCTACCTGAAGTCCCCCCTACCGGACCTCCCTCTCTCCTCTACCCTGCCTTGCAGCTGGCACCCCGGTTTGACCCCTCCGGGGTAGGGCCACTCCTACTACATTGGGCACACTTACACACATAGCCTCCAGCTGCAGATGTGGGTCCATGGTGGAGGAACCTTGAAGGCCGGCCAGGTCAGACCCTGCAGTGGGCATTGAGGATGGTGCCTTCACCTACTCCCAGGACCAGGTTTTTCTATGTTCTGTGGTGTCCCCTCCCCATGCATGGGCACGTCTCAACGCTTTGGTGCATAGCAACCCCTGTCTGCATCAGCCATGCTAATTCATGCTTGCCTGGCTTGCTGCAGTGCCCCCGGTCTCCACTGAGGGTCCCTGGCTCACCAGGTCAACCCATCCCATGAGTCCAGGGAAGTGAGCACCACTCGGGCACTCAGTCCTCAACCCTTCCTCTGCCAACCCCCCGCACCAGAGTCTGTTCCTGAACCCGGGTCACCAGCATGGCGTGAAAGTGTGGCGTCCAGCGCCTCAACCCTCAGTGGCACTCGGCCAGCTCATTCAAACATCTTAAGGGCACTAACAAGGTGAAAGAGTCTAACATGTTTCAATATAAGAAAAATAACAGGACAAGAGGACACAGCATGAGATTAGAGGGAAGCCAATTAAGAGATAATGTGAGGAAGTTCTTTTTCACAGAAAGGGTGGTGGATGCATGGAACGGCCTACCTTAGGAAGTGGTGGATATGAATATAGTGCAGGGCTTCAAACAGGCATGGGACAGGCATAAAGAAGCAATAAAGATAAATATGAATAGATAGGCCATTGACAGAGTACAGGCCTATGGCACATTCATAAGGTAGAAAAAATGAGCAGACTGGATGGGCCTTGCGGTCCTTATCTGCCATCAACTTCTATGTTTCTATATTTCTTGGCTCATCCTGGTCAGTTGCATAACAGCTTCATAGACCCGATCAAAGACAGCCCTACTAACACAGGCTAAAACGCATAAGGAATCCCCATTTTAAAGCCTATCCAGAGGATCCTTGCTCACTGATTTAATCTATCTGGCCATGAGATTCATTACAACACTTTGATCAGGCTCCTAATCTTGTAATGTATGATATATTTAAATAAGAATGGTGGGCACCACTGAATGCTCCAGTCCTATCTTTATCAAATATTCACTAAATAGCAAAATATGAAGTCTGTAAATGGAGAAACTGAGCCCTGAACCCAAGTATGGCTAACCCCCTGAGACACCAGCTCAAGAGCAGTAACCTTAATAATTGATAAGCCACAGTACCTATTAGAATTATTTTTTTTATCTTTTTATTTATAAGATTTTATGATATTACAGCATACACTGTGTTCCATAAACAGTAAAGAATCGATGTATGCAAACCCCTGCTTCACATGTATAGAACATAAAAACCAGAAAAGGAGTATATTTATTACAGAAGATAGTACATGTGCTGGAAAGGCTGCCAGCAAAAATGTAGGAGTATAGTCCAAGCTGTACTGCCTATAGAACGGTGACCCCTCTCACCTCAGAATAAGTAATGTCCGTCTATATAGCCAGGGATCCAGTTCCCTTGAAAAACTTGTTGGAGGGAAAAGAAAAAGGCCATTACACAATAAACAGGCAAATAAGACTGTCTGGTCTCAATTAAGATGACTGATATCCCCTTAGGCTATAGCATGGCATGGCAACCTGCCCCAAGGGAACTGTAGCAGTGGAGAATATTGACTTCGCTCACATACTGAGAAGTGCTTGATGTACTAACATATGATATTTTATTTATTTATTTAGTTTTTGTTGACCGGCTAAGTGCACTAGACAAATCCTGCCTATTTTCAGGCACGACCCGGGGGAGGGGGATACAGATGAATGCCAACTGACCTTGAACCAGATTAAGCTGTTGGTAGTATTTTGAGTGAATGAGGGAAATTTGGCCAGGACGCCGGGGAAATTCCCCTACTGGCTGCTGTTGATATGCTGCAGTCAGAGCTTGAGCTGGATGGTGAGAGTACAGGGGAGAGGGCCTCCTCCCCTGTGTTTCTATTCTCAGGGGCCGTGGAGGAAGAGTGTGCTGTGGCAGAAGTCGCGATGGCGACTATTATCGAAACAGAGGAAAGAAAGGGTGTTGTTCTGGCTGGCGAGCTACCGGAGGTCAGTTGCTCAGGAGACAGTAGTTCTCACTCGGTGTGGTCGGCAAAGCGTTTAGCTTTGCTAAGAGAACTTGCTGTGGTTGATGGGGAAATTGCTGCACTTCCTAAGGCAGCGCTTGGGCCATCTAAGGCGACTGTTCTTCGGTCTGGGAAGACCCAGACTGACGCAGAGGAGTCGGCGTCACTTGCAAGCGACGCGCTGCATCAGGAAGCTGGAGCTGGGGCTGGCAGTTTTCCAAGTGACTTCTCGGTGTGCCTACAGCCCCAGCAGGATTTACCCATTGCTGAAAATCTTTTACAGTCCTCAGTTGGAGGTGAGGTGTCTTCCAAACCGTGTGTGTTGCATGGTGTGCAGAAGTCTGCTATTTTACAGAAGCCTAAAGGACCGGAGGTTTTCTTTTTTCCATCATCACAAACTCCTGGCTGGAGTAAAAAAGGTACTGTGAATCCTGTTGAAAAGCGAGTTTCTAAGGCATCTCATGACTCTTCATCTGCCTTTTTTCGACAAGGGACATCGTGGTCTCCAGAAAAAGCTCTTAGAGGGGCTGGGTGGGAACAGGATGATGGTGGGGTTTGGACCCCAGATTCGCAAGATCCCACCTATTTAAATATGCTGAACAAGGTTGGGGAATCTGTGGTAACTCTGGCTGTTCAGAACACTAATGACTTTCAAGAGGCTGTTTCTGTCGGTATTAAGCAAAAGTCTGGTAGTGATACCTCTGCTTTTTCTGTTGTTGAACCTGCTTTGAATGTGTTACCTTCTAAGACTTTACAGGATAATTCTGCATTGTTTGATTCCCCTGTTGAAGCCCCATCCAAGTCTCTAGAACCAGAGGGTCCAGTTCGGATGGGACCTGGCCCTCAGTTACTAGACTTACAGGATAAGGATCCTGATAGACCAGTAGGTTTTAAGCTGGCCGATTTGTTTTCCTCCAAAGGTGAACCTGCTCCCAGAAGGAATGCAGTTTGCCTATTGTATAAGGGGGTTAATGGATCCTCCGACTAGGCTCTATGTGGTAAAAACTTTACTTAAAGGATCTATGAAATTTCTTTCTTCAGATATATTTGCCCTCATTAGCTTGGGAAATCATAATTATGATGTTAGTTTTAAACAAGTTTCTAGTTTAGATAGATTTGGGGCCCAATATGCTGCTTGTCAGGCCTCTCCTACGTGGTCTCCCTTTCATGCAATTCCTTTGACAAAACCTGCTGTTAGAAATATAACTGTCATGTTTAAAAATGAAGGAGTACATATTGAGGATATTCTATTCTGGTTACGACAACTGTGAAGTGCTTAATAAACCTTCACCCACATTAGATAGTGAACACATTTGGGATGGGGATGGAGGATTCGTGTGAAATTGTATTCCACGAATAATGGGCCTAGTCACTTACCGAGTTTTTTTTTATTTGGGGAAAGACAAAGGTTTTATTTTTTATGTGGGACAGCCGAAATCCTGTTTTAAGTGTGGTTCCAGAGCTCATTTTAGCTCCACTTGTGACACTATAAAATGCAGTCATTGCTTTGATTTTGGACATGCTTCTAGTGCCTGTCTTAACCTTTTTAAGTGCAATTTGTGTGAACGAACTGGGCATGCATCTGGTCACTGCCCTTGGGCTTCCCATAATAGGGGTAATTGCCCGTCACATGTGGGACTGATTTCCTTGGCCCAACAGGCGCAGGATAAGAGTAGTACAGCTCGTGTTCAGGCTCAGAACACATCTATCTCTGGATCTGGGGAACCAATGGTTAAGTCAAAGGACGTTTGTGTTAAGGACCCTAGAGTCTATCCTCCAGCAGTGGAGATAGATCAGACGGAGGGTGTGCAGGATATTCCTGTTTCTGAGGTGACTGTTTAGAAAATACTGTAGGTTGACACCTACAATGCCCCCCAGCCCCCCCGGTAACATGGAGTGTGGCACTGAGGCAGTTGGATTTGTTCAAATACCCCATAAAAGAACACGGAAAGGTGCAGTGGTGTTGGGTCCGGGTAAAAATGTGAGGGGTAATACATGGAGAGTGGGAAATAAATTTGCTGTCTTAGCTACTGGCACCTCTGATAAAGATTCTGGTGGGGAAGACATGGATAGCTCTTCTATTCGTTCCTGTACAGACACTGGGAGGGGGGGGATTTAGACCCCATCGCGAAACGGACCAGACAAAGTCGGAGGAGTAAGTTACCCCTAGGTACCTCATGAAGGAGACTTTATCTGTGTGTACATTAAATGTCAACAGTATTAAAGGACCTAGAAAGCTTGGGGGGTTTATTTAACCTTACCAGATTTCAACTGTGATATCATTTGTCTAGTGGATACCAGACTAAAATCTAACCATGAGCTTCAACAAGCCTCTCGGGCATGGACTTCTGGTCCTTCTTTTTGGTCTTCCGGTACTGACAAATGTGATGGAGTTGGAATTTTATTTTCCAACTCTGATTTCCGGGTATCACGGTTGGTTGACATTCAGCCCGGTCATGCATTATTGTTGGATTTTTCCTATTTTGGGGAAAGATTTCAGATTATTTGTGTTTATGCCCCTCAATCTAAAGCACAGAGGGTTTAGCTTTTTCAGTTAATTCGGCCTGACTTGCATTCTTCTAGATTAATTTTGTGGGTAGTAGATTTTAATTGTGGGCTGCATCAGAAGCATAGAGGGTTACAGACCACAAAATTATTTTGTGATTCAATCGCCTTGAAAGAGGTGGTTACAACTGCTCAGTTGGCAGATGCATATAGATCGTGTCACGAGTCGGGGGGGGATTTACTTTTTTTAAAGGGCCATTGCGGACTCGTATTGATTTAATTTTTTTATCTTGAGTGTTACGGATTCTATCTTGTGTTACTCTGGGTGTTGAATTTTCTGATCATGTAGCAATTAAGGTGACTTGTTCTTGGAAGAATACTCCAAGATGTAAAAAAAATAGGTGGCGGCTTAATGATTCTTTGTTAGAAGACCATCACCTACAAAAACTCTGGAGGAAGGAATGGCAGCAAGACTTTCGGTGGCAGATGTTTATGAAGACCCTTGTGAGTGGTGGGATGATTCGAAACTCAGATGGCAGCAAATTTTTCAGGGGCAAGCTGCAGCAAAACATACTGCAACTTATTTATCTTATCTAGCACTAAGGCACCAACTGCAGCATCTGATTTCCTTATCAGATAGGACGGATTTGGATTATAGTGCTCAGATTGCAGTGCTTTGCTCACAAATGAGATCTCTGCAATATGACAGGGCGAGTTCCTTAGGGCAGGAGGCACGATTTGGGACACAGGTAACCAAGGGTGGGCTGAATGTGTTCAAAGACTGCAAAGGACGGGTGGATTCTAAGTTTATTCAGGAACTCAGGTCACCCAGTGATGATCTGGTATCAGATCCAGAGGTAATGGTTCAGGTGGTGGAACAACATGTCCTTTCTATGTTGGGTAATTCTCCAAGTTGCAAAGATGCTAAACCCTTCTTAGAATCCTTACATCTTCCACCACTTCCTTTAAAGGAGCAAGAAATGTTGTCTGGTGCTATTTTACCCTCAGAGGTGGCACATGCCATTGACAGTCTGAATGTTGCTTCTGCACCAGGGTCAGATGGCCTTACTGCTCGTTTTTTTCAAATATTTAAAGAGGATTTAGTTCCAGCTTTATCTCCCTTATTTAATGATATGCTGACCATGGGTACAGTTACTAAGTCCATGAAGGAAGCCATTTTAGTTCTCATCTTTAAAACACAGGGAGATCGTACTGATTTACAAAACTGGAGACCTTTAAGTTTATTAAATGTTGATTATAAAATCATGGCTAAAATTTTGTTGGCCAGGCTTATAAAAATTGCATCACGTCTTAGTCCTGCCCAGACTTGTGGTATCCCTGGAAGGTGCCAAAATGATAATTTAATTCTGTTACGGGAATTGTTTGTGCTGGGTGAGCAAGGTAAGGTTTCTGGTTGGGTGATGGGGTTAGACCAAGAGAAGGCTTTCGATACGGTTTCTCACGATTTTTTATTTGCAGTGTTAGGTGCATTTGGGATTCCTTGCCAGTTTCTCCTTTGGATTAAAGCTCTGTATAAGGAGGATACAATCCTTCCAAACGTGAATGGTTGGTTGGGTAATCCTGTTAGGATGGGTAGAGGGGTCAGACAAGGCTGCCCACTAAGCCCCCTTTTATATAATTTTTGTATCGATACATTGATTCAGGCAATTTCCCTTTGTCCCCAGATTTTGGGGTTAGGGGTCCCGGGTCCCCCATTAGCGCCAGTTAAAATCCTAGCATATGCAGATGATTTGGTTTTGAAGGTGAATATTGGTACGGTTGAAACTGATGTGTTACAAGTTCTAAATGCTTATTTTTCTGTTTCTGGTTCCCGAATTAATTTTGGCAAAAGTATTGGGGTTCCTATTGGACACCCAGTTCTTCTGCAATCAGGGCAGTATGCTGGGATTTCAATTGATATTCGCCCTTTTAAGTATTTAGGTATTTTTTTGGGGACTGACAATGTGTGTCATTATAATTGGCTATTAGCCTTTGGTAAGGCTGAGGGTTTGATTTCGGGATGGAAACAACATCTGATTGGTAAGAAAAAACGTGTTATGTTGCTCAAAACTTTGGTGCTTCCCATTTTTGTATATCTTTTATGTATTTCCGCCACCCATGAATTGTTTTTCTAGATTATATAGGATTTTTTTTCAAGGGTTGTGGGTGTCTAGATTGAACCCTGTGAAGAGGAGCATAACCGATAGACCATATAAGGAGGGAGGGGTTGGGATGATTAACCCTGTGGCTTTCTTTTACAGTATATTTTTTAACACTAATTTTGGGAAAGCCTTAAAACCAGGGATGGTGAGTTGGACGCCATTGTTGTTACATTGGTTAATGCCTTGCCTTCCCAATTGGGATTCGGAGAAAAAAGGGTGGGTTTCTCGATTTTCTGATGTTCCCTTATATGGGAGAGCAGCTATTAAGGTGGCGTTAGTTTGGGATTTACATCCTCAGGATATTTGTATTCTATCTAGATTACTTCTTTATGACACCATTTGGAGGAACGAAGCACAGGATAGGGTGGTATTTCTGTTTTGTCCTGAACATCGGGTTGAATGGATTCTTCAACAACTATGTAATACCAGTTTGCCTTCCTATGTGTAGGATGTAGTCTGGTTAGGTAATTATGGGCGTCTGAGTGTTAAAGGCAGTCATAAGCACAAAGCATTAGATGCTCGATTTTGCCCCAGGGAGGGTTGTTCTGTTATTGTTGAAACCCAACAACACCTTTTTTTGGAGTGTCCCTTTGCTGTTTCCTTTTGGACTCAGTTAGCTGGCTTGTGGTCAGAACCAATGTTGTTACAGTTGTCATATGCACACATTATGTTTTGTACGCAGGGTGCGTTATGTCAAAAATATCATGAAGACACTTTATTTATTGTTTTTTCTTTAATCCATTATTATTTATGGCAGGCCAGATGTATGCTGGTTTTGCATCAAAAATATCGGAATTGCTATTCGTAGTGTTAAAGTACAGGACTTTGAGCGTTTTGTAGGACCTCAGTTTTTTCTTTTATGGTCACACTGTGATCTTTTTACTGGGGTTTAAAGGGTGTTTCCCTCTTGTTTTGTAATTTCTGTATGTATATGTTTGGCTTGCTTTATTTTTGTCATTTTGCAGTTTTTTCTGTTTCTGTTTGTTGTATTGTTTGGTTTCTTTTTTCTGTAATGAAGTCCAACTTTCTCAATAAAATTCCCCTACTCTTTTCGATAAGCGCCATGGGATCTTTAACATCCACCTGAACTACCACCAATCCAGGCAGATGGGACCTCGGTTTAACGTCTCATCCGAAGGACGGCACCTCAGAAGTGCAGCACCCCTCTCATGCTGCACTACAGTGTCAGTATTGGGATATTAACCTAAGTGCCAGATGTGGGAACTGAACCCACAGCCTTCTGATCTCCCGACCTCAGAGGCGAGTGTGCTACCTACTGAGCTACTGACACTGACTATTACAGTCTTGACCTATAAGAATTTATGGTAGAACAGTAGATTGGAGCAGCAATTTAAAATCAAAATCAGAGCCCAAAAAATTAAGTTATGCAAGTTTATTTAACTTTAGTTTCTCTAAGATAGCGGGCAACCTCATAACTAAAATATTAATTGAGGAAGAAAACCCCCATCAATGAAGTTCCAATATATAAACAGTTAAGGCAGTGGTTTAACCCTATTTCTATCTTAGCCCTAAGCATTGTAATAATATACTTTACTGCATCAGTTCAATGTTTCAGCCATCATTGTCGGAGGTGTCAGCCGGAGGATTCAGTGGCCCGATGATTTTTTTTGGCAAACACAGATGCTGCTACAGGGTCCACAAATAAATACGTTTTGGAAGCATCACAAGTTGGGTAGGGAAATGTAGGTGAGCCTCAATACCATTCTGAAGGAGTTTTTTTTTAATGGTTTGTAAGTCCATCTTCCTAGATTCTGTTTGTGCTGATAGGTCAGGAAAGAAAGAGAGGCAACTGCCTTTCCAGATGATTCCTCCATGAGAGCGTGCAGCTTGTAATAGGGCTATCTAGGCCTCCGAGGTAGAAAGAGTGGCAACAGCAGTATGCGGTGGTTGCTATGTGGCTCCCCTGGATCTGAGCAGCTGCGGTATTGAAAAGACTCAGGATTTTAATCCCTGCATCTTGGGGCAACAGCTTTAGGTCCTGAAAAATTATTCTTTGAACCACCGACTGAAGATCTGTAGGTGCAGAATGTTTGGAGGGGAAACCCACTATTCTGATATTGGTTTGCCGGTGGAGATTTTCCAGAGTCTCTGTCTTCAACTTCAGGAGATTCAAATCTCTGATATAGGCAGCATTGCATTTGGAGTGGCATTGTCTCCCCTCCATGAGATCCTTAATAGCAGCTGTGTTGTCCTGGATCAGTTGATCATTTTGCGACAGTTAAGCCTTGACTGCTGCTAGGCACTTATTGGTTTCATAGCTGGTGGCCTGAATCTTGGTGAGCATAGCTAGTATTTGTGCAGTTGGGAACTCCAGCAGCACCGTGTTTTTGGTAGGATTAGGCCTCGAACTGGTAGCTGTGCCCTTGGCCGAGAGATGAACATCAAGACTCTGTGAGGTATGCTTTATATCTTTTTAGGGCTCATTCTGTAGCAGACGAGTTCCGACAATCGTTGGAGAGATAAAAACTCCAAATCAATAAAGTTTACAGGAGTTATCTGAGATTTTTGTAGTTCATTGTCAGAGCTCTGTTAAAAAGCTGCCGCCATGTTGCTGTTCCACAATGCCCCCCCCAATTAGAATTATATGACAGCAATTATATTAATGTGAACATAACTTGTAACTGGCATTTCTCATGTTATTGTTAAAAGTCAAAGTGCTTAAAAAGACTGGGAAAATCTCTATTCAGCCCTTGCTTGGCTGCTTCAAAACCATCGTACTCCTTGACGCCATCAGGTGCCCAAAGAAAAAAATACTCACCATAGTAATATTGTTTCTTCTAAGGGAATCTTACTGTATTGTGATTTTAGCAGTATGGTCTCACCATAGGACTTCCCCGGAGCTGAAATGGTTACTAGAACCTATGCAAATGATGGAATGCTAGGCTCGAGCTCTGTTTTCAAATCACTGTCCCTGGTAAACAGTTCTAAACCGTCAGATTCTTACGAAGCCTGCACTAAGCAGTTTCCGACTACTAAATTGATAATAATAATAATAACCCTCCTCAACCAACAGTAGGGTATGAATAAGGGATTTATCCCCTTTGAAAAAAGAACTTTAAAGTAGCATCACTAAAACTCAAGTCATAGATGCCCAAAAACAGAACATAATACACCCCCAGGTTTGCAACATCTCTACCACAGCTGTAGTGCAGTGACCATAGGATTCGAGTAGGGGAGGAAGGGAAGGAGCTCAGAATACAGTAAGATTCCCTTCGAAGAAACAAGATTACTATGGTGAGTAATTTTTTTCTTCAAACCCCAGGAAATCTTACTGTATTCTGACTTATGCAGATTACCAAGCAGGGCCTTTGGAGATGGGCCTATAACCTATTTAGGAAACAGATTCTGCAGGACTGCTGTGCCAAACCTGGTATCACCTCTGGCCTGGACATCCAGACAATAATGTTTGGTGAATGTGTTGACTAATTTCCAGGTTGCAGCCTTCTAAATGTCCACTAGGGGGATATCTCTAGCAGCTGCTAGAGAAGCTGCAGTACCCCTAGTTGAACGGGCACTGAGGCCTGCAGGTGGTTGTTTGACCACCTTGCTATAGCAAAACTGAATACAGGCTACAATCCATCGTGCAATGGATCGTTTTGTGGCAGGCTTTCCTTTTCCCACCTCTCCATAAGTGAGGAAGAACTAGGTTTGATCCCGTCTGTGACCCTTTGTGTGGTCAAGACAGAAGACGACTGCCCTTTTCACATCCGGGCTGTGTAGCCTGTGCTCACCTGAGGTGGAATGGTCTGTGAAGAAGACTGGCAACGTCAGACTGGTTGAGGTGGAACTCTGATACCACCTTAGCCAGAAATCTCCTGTTAGTTCTCAGAACTATTTTGTGTCTATGGACAGCAATGTACCCAGGCTCTGTGGACAGTGCCTGGAGCTCGCTGATCCTTCTAGCAAAAGGTACTGGCTACCAGGAACACTGTTTTCCAAGTCACACGTTTGAGGTCTGCAGTAGACATGGGCTCAAAGGGAGACTGCATTAGTTGGGCAATACAAATGTTCAAATCCCACATGGGAGCAGGTTCCTTGTGTGGTGGGTGCAAATACAGTAATCCCTTAAAAAACTTCTTGAATATTGGCCTCGAAGCCAAAGATGCTTTACCTGCTGATGAATAAGCTGAAACAGCTGCCAGGTGCACTCTCAAGGTGGAAATACTTAACCCTGTGGAATGCAAATGGGTCATATAGTCCAGAACTATAGAGAGATTGGCTTGGGTATGGTCAAACCCCTTACCCTGACACCAAATCGAAAATCTCTTCCATTTAGAAGCATAGGTTTTCTTGGTAGAAGGCTCCCTGGAGACTCTCAGTATATCCATGACTCCTTCTAAAAGATGTAAATCTGCATACTCTAAGTCTTCAAGAGCCATGCTTTGAGTCTGAGGGACAGCAGATTGGGATACATGATCCTGTCCTGTGAGGATGACAACAGGTTGTACTTCCTGGGGAGACTGATTGGCTTGGCTACTGACAATGATAGGATCATGGAGTACCAAGGCTGTCTGGCCCAGTCTGGAGCAATGAGGATCATTGAGGCTGGTTGAAGCCTGACTTTAACACTTTCAGTTAGAGAGGAAAGGCATACAGGAACCTCCCTGTCCAATCCAGCAGAAGTGCATCCAAAGGAATTGTGCCCTTGATGGGGGGCCTGCAGCAATGCTGTGGGAGTTGGTGGTTGTCTGGGGCAGCGAACAGATCCACCTCTGGGGTGCCCCACCTCCTGAAAATGGTCTCCAAGACCTGTTTGTTCAGTGACTACTCATGGTGGTTCTGATTTATTTTGCTGAGGGCATCCACCAAGACATTGTCTTTGCCTGGAAGATGGACAGCTGAGAGGGAAACATTAATGGAGTAAGCAAATGCCCAGATTCTCATCGCCTCTGTGCAGCGGGGAGTAGACCTTGTGCCCCCTTGCTTGTTTATGTAGTAGTTGTGTTGTTTGTTCTGACCTGGACCACCTTTCCTTTTATCAGATTGTGGAATGACTGAAGAGCCAGAAGAACTGCTCTAAGCTCCAACAGGTTGATGTGCAGGAGGGATTCCTGCTTTCCCCACGTTCCATGTGCAATGTGATCCCCCAGGTGTGCTCCCCACCATAGGAGGGAGGCATCTGTCGTGAGTACCAGAGAGGGAACCTGCTGCAAGAAGGGTACACCTTGCCTGAGATTGCCCTTTTCCTGCCACCACTGAAGGGCTTGGAGAAAAATGGCTGTTACTGGCACTAGCTTTGAGAGAGAATCCCTTATCTGGAGCCAGTGATCTCTTAAATGAAACTGAATATCTCTCATCTGGAACCTGGACCCTGACATGGTTACTGGTTACTGTGGAAGCTGCCACATGGCCTAGCAATTGCAGGAAGTGCCTTGCTGGCCTGGAGACGTGAAGTTTGAAGGAACTGGCCACCTGGATAAGGTTGTCCACCCTGTCCTGAGGCAGGTAAGCCATCCCTTTTTTTGTATCCAGTTCTGCCCCTATGAATCTGAGAAGCTGGACTGGCTCCAAAACAGAGTTTTCGTTATTCACCAGAAACCCCAGTGAGTAGAGAGTGTCTTGTGTTATTGACAGGGCCTCCTTTACTTGCTGGTGTGACTGGCCCACTAGGAGCCAGTTGTTTAGGTAGGGGGACACTGACACCCGTTGTTGCCTTATGTGTGCCACTACCACAGCTAGACATTTTGTGAACACCCTTGGAGCAGATGTCAGTCCTAAAGGCATTGCCCTGAATTGGTAATGACCTGATGGCAACCTGAACCTGAGGTACTTTCTGTGTGACCTTCTGATTGGGATATGAAAGTAGGCGTCCTTCAGATCCAGGGATGCTAACCAGTCTCCCTGTCTTAGGGTGGGTAGTATAGTAGCCAGGGTAACCATCTTGAATTTTGGTTTTGACATATGCTTGTTTAAGTATCTGAGGCCCAGAATGGGTCGCCACTCCCCTGTTTTCTTTAATGTGAGGAAGTACCTTGAATACAGGCCTTTTCCCATCTGGTTGGAAGGGACTGGTTCCACTGCCTTTTGCAGCAGAAGGCTTGAAACTTCCTTTTCCAAGAGGGCTGTTTCTGATGGGGAAGAGGGTTTGAAAACTCTTGACCTCAGCTTTGGCATAGCTTTGAAGCTGAGGACAAGTCCTTGGCCCACTACTTCCAGAACCCAATTGTCTGTGGTGACATTTTTCCACTCCTGGAAGTAGTGTGCCAGTCCGCCCCCTACTGGAGTTAGGGAGGCGACCTGAACAGTCACTTCAGGGTGTCTGTTTGGACTGTGCTACTGGTTGAATACTGGGTGCAGTGCGGCCACTGCCCCTTCTGCCCCTGTCTCTGAAGTATCCCCTCAGCTGATACTGGGGAAGGGTCTGTGTGATATGGGCAACCGCAGAAGGGCGACCCGCAGATGGGCGACAGCAACCAGGCGACCACCGGAACAGCACCCACGCAAGTGCAGCACACATCAGAATGGCGACCAGAGGATTTAAAAAAAAAAAAAAAATGCTACACCACCACAGGGGAATGGGGAACAATGGAGGATGCACCGAGGGGACTGGACACGGATACGGCCGGCACAATGAGGGATGGGGGGGCAGGCGGTAGCGCAAACACACAGAGGGACAGCAGACATGGGAGATACCAATGGTGCGGGGTGTGGGGATGCAGACGGGCACAGCAGGACACTGACAGATGTGGCTGCCCACGGCAAGGCTGGGGGGGCATGGCACAGCAGTGGGCAGGTAGACTGGCGCAGGCGGGAGGCGCCTAAGGCACAGGGTGGCCTGTGATGTGCAGGCAGGCAGGTGGTAGCGGAGGCCGTGCACAGTGCAGGCCTGGCAGTCATGCCATCATAGCGATGGGCGCCAGGGGCCGGCCACTGGGGCGGTGCATGGGTAGGGGGCATACAGTGAAAGGGAGCACAGGATAGCATGAGTGGGTGTCAGCACAGCAGCGGACAGGGTGGGGTGGCACCCAGGTGGACTACACTTGCATCTGGAAGTTGTGTGCAAGTCCCTGGGGGTAGTCCACCATACTGCAGACCCCGTACTCCACCACGATGGCCTCAATGCGGCATGTGAGGTCCCTGTACTGCCTCTTCGACATGGTGGCCCAGCGCTAGAGACGAGCTGCTCCATGCGCACAGTGGTGAGCCGCTGCTCCTCCATGAGGCAGTCCAGGAACCACCAGATGTTTGGGTGGCAGGCACTGAGCCGGGTGTTGAACCCCAGCGCCAGCCCTACACCGCGTTGTTTGTACGCGTCTTCCCGCAGTGCGCTGGCTCATAAATGCTCCACATGGCTGTGTGGAACAGTGGCTGGCACGGCACCATGCTGTACGCCCCACTGGGCACCCAACCCAGGTGTTCTCCATGTAGTCCAGCAGCGGACACAGGAGCATGTCATGCGCCTGGTAATAGGGTGTGTCCACCAACTCCCCATACACTGTCGCCACATCGTCCGGTGGCACAAAGGCCAGCGCGAGGAGCATGCGGACCTGCAATGCACACTCCGCATCTATGGAGTTGCGCTCGAGCAGTGCTGCATTGCCCTGTAACCGCCACCCACACTGCCTGGCAGAAGTGGTAGAAGCAGCCACACAGGATGGTGCCCTCAAAGACAATGATGAAGGCATGCCAGGCAGCCCTCTTGAAGTCCCTGAAGGTGGACTGTGACTGGGCACCGCACAGTAGCTGACGCAGTTCGGTGAACGCCCTCACGTAGGCACGCTTGGTCCGTGTACACATCAGGATGTACACGGCTGGCAGAACTGTCCCGGACCGCAGGCCATGGACTGAATAGAGCTGCCTGAAGAGTGGCAGTGTGGCATGAAAGGTGCCATCCAGGAACCAGTCCTGGCACCCGGACAGGAATGTAAGGTCACGCTACGTGGCGAAAATCATTATGCGGTCCCCTGCAGGGCCACTGTCGTATTGCAGGAACAGTGCCCCGTCGGGTGTGTTGGTGTATGCTGGGGGCAGTGCGAGGTTGGCCACGCTGCCCGGCATGGCTGGACAGCCCTGCGCAGCTTGCCGCACATGCTGCACCGTGTGGCGCAGCAGGGGCACTGCAGGCAGCCTGCCAGCGATGGCATCGGTCACCCCCCTGATGGCCTGCACTATGACCTGGGATGTTGTCTCCAGGCTCATCTGTGCCCGTTCACGCACATCTGCCATCATGCCCCTGACGCCGACCTCCCCTGGATCCAGGGCGTGGTTGTGTGGCCAGCCAGTGTACACCACATGGTCGGCAATGGAGTGTGCCCATGCTGGGCATGCATGCCTGTGGCCCTACACACACCTCCAATACACCTTCCCTAGCTTCTCCTTATCCCTGCGGTACATGTACCCGTGGTGGGATAGCAGTGGTCTCCCTTTCTGGCTCGTGAGGTAGGTTGCTATCTCCATCCCTCACGGGCTGGTCTACTGTGACGGGCATGTGTTGCGCTCCATGCCCCTTTAAGGGCTAGCTGTGCGGTCCCGTGGCCGTCCGCCATGCCTACAGCCCACCCCTAGTGGTGGCATAAGGAAGTGCTGACGGCGGTACCGCCCCCTTTGCACGTCATCTTTCGTGGTGGTCAGGGATGAAAAAAGGCGAGTGTGGGTGCCTGCGAGCATGTGCACATTGTACAGTAACAGCTCGGTGTGTCCAGCGTCATCCCCCGCCGCATCCGTGCTGCAGTGGCATTGAAGTGAGTGGTGCCTGTAATGACGACGGGACTGTGCTGCTGAGGTGAGCGTTTACATCTCCCCTGATCTACTGCCCTACTCTGCCTGACTGTTTTGCTGTGTGTGCCAGCCGTGGGGTTCGAACCCATGATGGCTGTCCAAGGAGGCACCGACAACGGTGCTGTGCCGGTGCATGCCACAAGAACGGCTTGCCTGCAGCCTGCCTTCCCATGCACTTCACCTGTCCATGGTGGTGCATGTTGGGGGGGGCGTAGCCGCTCCTCTGCGGTGCTGGGGGAGGCAATGCTGTGGGCTGTACACCTGCTAGGTTGTGTAGCCGTCATCGTGAAATTTGGGTCACCATTTCAGTCAGTCGCCCTTATTCCCCAGTCTCCCTGATCACAGTCGCCTTGTACGTGGAGCCATTCTGCGGGTGGCCCTTACTCAGTAGCCTATGTCACAGGATACCCTGAGGAAATACTTGAGGCTGGAAGAAAGGCCTATAAGTAGGCCTGCATCTGCCACCCCTTGCATGAAGCTTCTGGGTGGTAGCCACTCTCTCTCTTTGGCTGCTGCACTTTTATATGCAGCCTTGTATTCATCCATTTTTTTCATATATGCCTCTGTTCGCTCCCCAGACAGAGACACAGGGTCACATGGAAAATCCATGGCCTTAGTTTGAGTATCTTGTGTCAGGTTAGTGGCTCTAAGCCAAGCAAACCTTCTGAGGGACACAGCAGATGCCATCTGCCTGGATGCAGTGTCATTTGAGTCCACTGCCATCCTGAACTGTGTCTTGGCAGCTTCAATACCCCTTTTTGCAGCCTCCTCCAGGTCAGCAGCCATGGGGAGGGCTGCCTTAGCAATTTGTAGAACTGTGGTCCACTTATTTTTTTGATAGCTGGCTATATAGGCCATGTAAGATGCCTGCCTGACAACCAGAGAAGAACCAAAATACACTTTTTTAGCTATGGAATCCACCCTCCTAGAATCCTTGTCTGGAGGGTGAGAGGCCAGAGGGATGTCAGCTTTGTCACAAGCTGCAGCCTGTACCACACCTTCATGGCTGGGGTGCCCAAAGAGGAACTTGTCCCTAGACGTAGCCATCCAGTATTTCCTATCCACCTTCCTGTCTGTGGGTGGAATAGAAGTGGGGGTTTGCAGAACCTTCATAGTCAGCTTTCTTAGAGACTTGTGGAGATGGAGGAGTAGCCTCTTTGATGGGAGCACATCCATCATCTCCTGATAATCCTCTCCTCATCCTCCACAGATTCCTGGGATGGGAGGTCACGGGATTGAGCCACTTGCTTCATAAAAGCAAAATAAAAGGTAAAATCCTCCTTTCCCTTGTCAGGGAATCTGGTCTGTGAGGATCAAGGGAAATATTTGGATCAATAGGGTCCCCAAAATCCTCATCTTCATCATCATCGGGCTCATTTCCAAAGTCATTGTCCCCATAAAGATCCCCACTGTGGTCTATTAAACCAGGGGTAACATTTGAACCAGGAGTTTGTGGAAACGGTTGCTTGTCAGCCGGAACCAAGGACTGAAATGACTGGATAATCCTAATCGCGTTAACGATCTCCTCGGCAGAAGGAACCGCGGTTTGTTTAGGTTGCGGTTCCTGGTGCTTTTCCTTCTTCTTTCTCTTGACCGCAATGACCGGTTCAGCAGCTTTATCTGCAGTTTGTATTTTTGAAATAGAGCTATCGCCTCTTTCAGAGGGCAGCTCTCCCGGTTCATCCGGTTGGTCTGCGGCTGGGTTAGCAGCCTTATCCGCCATTCTTTCTGACAGTCTTTTAAACTGTCTATCTAAGGTGGACTGCAGAAGGCTAGCACAAATCTCACAGTCTGTCTGTAGGTGGTCAGACCCCAGACAGAATAAACAGATTAAGTGTGGATTTACTTTTGCAAAAAAGTTCCCCGCTCTCGGACCAGTGCTGGAAGCCTGTGAGTCCTGTTCTCTTTTTAATTTTCTGTGACATAACCCAGATCACCACACCAAAGTAAATCGTTTTTTTTTTTTTTTTGGTTACACGAACTGATAGAAAAACCAGGAGTTACCCCGGAATGAAAATAGAGTAAAATACCAGGAGTTACCCTGGCTGAACTCCAACACAAATGAAACCAGGAGTTACCCTGGTTAAAACACATATAAATGCTAAAAACCGACTATACTGAGTCAGTACAGAAAATTTAACTCTAATTTAATTAGTAAAATGGAAAGGGAGACTGTCGGTTCCCACTCAGTTGAAGAACCGGGAGAAAAGCGACTACTTACCCCTACTTGACTAAAATCTGCACAATTACTACCTGAAACCAAGGACAGTGAAAGGAATACCAATAAAATAAATTTTATAAGTGAATAAACCAAGAAAAATAAAGTTTCTTCAAGTGATGAAGGAGAGCTGTCTGGAGACGTCTTACTGAGGCAAGCAGAGTAAACAATCTGATGGCTTAGAACTGTTTACCAGGGACAATGATTTGAAAACCGAACTCGAGCCTAGCATTCCATCATTTGCATAGGTTCTATTAACCATTTCAGCTCCAGGGCAGTCCTATGGTGAGACCATACTGCATAAGTTAGAATACAGTAAGATTTCCTGGGGTTTGAACCTTCAATTTAGTGGGGAAGAACAGACCATATTTATATCCAGCTTCACGCAATTTCTGTTTAATAGGGGAAAAAGCATCTCTTTTTCTGATGGTCTCAAGTGGCAGGTAGTTGACCTTTTTGAGGGAACAGCCTTCAAACAAGATGCTGTGTCCCTAAGGGCTCTTTGTAGTTGCACTTTCTGTTGGAAGTTCAGTAGTTTTAAAACAAAGGATCTAGGTTTTTCATTTTTCCCTGGCTTGGGCTGGGAACGGTTTTGTGCTGGCCCTGCTATGCTTTCGAACAGTCCATTAGCAAATTCAACAAGATCTGCCCCTTCAATAACCTCACGAAGACCAAAAACTCTCAAGTTATTTCTTCTATTTCTACTTTGTAAGTCTTCAATTTTGTTTTCTAGCACCGTAATTCTTCTACTGTTAGCAACCTTTTAATTTTGTTCTTTAACTGACAGGTCTTCTAAACTGCTTATTCTGATTTCTGCATCTTGAATTCTTTTGCTGTGTACTAACGTTTCACTCTTAAGCTCTTCTATGTCATGTGCCATGTAATCTAGTGTGAGTTTCATGCCAGAAATGTCCTGCATTAATATATCAAAATGTGTGATTGTGACAGGAAATGCAGTATTAATTTTTGGGGGGTCAGATTCAAGTGTTTCAGCTTCCTCAGAATTGCTGTCAGACGGTAGAGGGCACTTCATAGGATTTATTTTTGCTAATATTTCCACTAAGTTTTCTCTTCTTTCCATATTTGTAAAACGTCAGTAACAGTACTTAACATAGAAGGATGAGTAAACAAGTGTTTTTAACAAAAGACAAACCTGTTTCGGCAGATATTTTTCTGGACGCGATCAGCTGCAAACTGTTAGATAAATAGCAAACACTTACCATACTTTAACGCTAGCTTCAAGGCATAGTTCGACCCACTATCGATGGATCGAAGGTGTTAAAGTTAATTTCTGGTTGTTTTTTCTTTCTTCCCCTGTATTACACATTTTAAGGTAAAAATCACTGGATTGATGGGGGTGGGCTGCAACACAGCTCACTCAAAGCTGTCCGCACTGCCCACTGACATTCGATCAACCTTCCTGTGCTTTTTTACCAGCGGTTGTCAACCGTCGTGAGAATAACCCTCAGAAACTTATGACACATGCACTGCTTGCAGGGTAGCGAAGCGCATGCTCCCGAGATGGGCACCTGCACTATCATCACGCTTTCTCTTCTGCGATTGGTGCGATCTTGGGCAGGGAAGGAGGGCAAATTTCCTGTTTCAATAAAGCCTGATGATATTTGTGCAGGCAGCAACTTTCCATTTCATGGAAATGTATAGTAACTCACCTACCTCATACATTCTAGAAGTGGCTTGCCATTTATTGAATAACACATTCAACAACAATAGTGGTCTTTCTCATTGATCAAATCAAGTGTATATATCTTGCCCCATAAAAATCAGTGACCATTATGGCAAGCCATAATCCGTCCTGTATATCCTATGCTTCCCACAGGCATTCATTGTTCAGATGCCAGTAGGGCTTGTCCCCTCCCCCTCCCAATTCATGGAATCCTTCCTTATCTCCTCAGACATTGGTGCTACGGGGAAGGGCATGTTTGTCACCACTTTTCTGTGGACATCATGGACCTCGGGTTATTTACAGAGACTAAATGCGAGTGAGGTGTGTGGTGTAGGACTTTGGTGCTGTGGTCTGCACTCATTCACTAGGCTGAACATTTCCCTGACATAGCTATCAGCTGGATTTGTATGACGCATTTAGATAATCAGCATGCTGGTCTCTCTTTTGACCCACAGACCTCATGACAAATCAGGAATCTATAAATATAAGCTACATCACAATATCCTGCATAATGCTGCCCATATAGCTCAAGGGATTTATGTATCATCCCCTCCGATGGATGGGAAGGAGGGTCGCTCCCTGCCCGGCCCATCATCCAACAATCACAGGACGGGTATAGCCTCATGCCATCCCATCAGCAGGTGCTCCTGGCAAGGAATGTTATTTGCCTAACATACCCCAGCTAAGGAAGACATCATCTCATATGACTCATTTCACAACTAGCCTCCTGGTGCCTGCACGGTTGTGTTGGCTCATGCCACGTTCCATACCCTGCACTTACTGTAGGTCTCTCTTCCTTATTCATGACATCCACATCCCTTGTACCAATGTCCCCCCAATGTTCCCTCATCAACCATTCTGCCTCCCAAATTCAACGTCTAGTAAATAGATATGCATTTAATCATATTGTTTCACCCTTCCCTTGTTGGCCTCTCATGCTAAGCATACTTAACATGACAGCATGGTCCCGCTCAGCTCAGTTTCTCTACCTTAGGTAATCACCCCCTGGAGTTCCTATCCCACATCAACAGGGCATAAGAGCTCCCAAGGTCTTGTACGCTACATCTCTGCTACTAGCAGATCTGCACCTTAGCTCCCTCTGGATAGCTGGTGTTCTATATAGCTAGTGCGGCTCTAAATATGGGTTGGGGTGTTTGGTTTGGATATGGGGAGAGGGACGGAAACAGAGATGCTCATCTATTAAATTGGGTTACTTTAAATGTTTTGGACAGGTTAACTTTATTATTGTTACTTTTCATGTTATTGCAGTGGTTCATACTCCAGTGCCTGCTGGGGGATAATGACAGAAATGTTTTCTCACGTCTCAATACTTTGCTGTTTGTAACTTATTTCTCATATCTTAACTGGTCCTTACAAGATAGAATGCCCATTAATGTTTTTTTATCCCCATTTTCCATACATGGGTGACACACAGCCTATCTTTTGGAATGTTCAGGGTGTTGATTGCCCGGTGAAGTAGAAGAAATGACTAACCCACTTATGCTGCTTCCAAACCCAAATAGCATTTCTTCAGGAGACACGTCCCACATACATAGAAACATAGAAGTTGATGGCAGAAGGAGACTGCTAGGTCCATCTAGTCTACCCATTTGTTTTAGACCTATTTGGACACTCTAGTTGCCCTTTGTAGTCAGGGCTCCCTTGTGTCTATCCCATGCATTCTTGAATCCAGCCACAGTGTTGATGCCCACAACCTTTTGGGGCAGGCTGTTCCAAGCATCCACCACTCTTTTTGTAAAGAAAAACTTTCTGGTGTTGGTAGAGAACCTCCCTCTTTGCAGCCTGAGGTCATGTCCCCTGGTCCTGGAGCCCTTCTTGAAGTGAAAAAGAAGCACTGAAACTAAAGCGGGAATAGGTAGGCCTAGAAGCACATAGCACAGCCCCGGTTAAAAAGTGGGGCATCTCCATTGTCATCTATAAAAACCTGCACTGGTTTGTAGATTACACTGCCTCTGACAAGAACGGCTGATGGCTCATGGTGCAGGCTTTCACACCCCAAGGCCTGATCATGATGAGTAACATATACGCCCCCAACATGGATGGTCCCAATTTTTTTGCATGAAATGAATCAAGCCATGTCTACTTTTATCCCCCCTCTCACATCTGTCCTGATGGGGAGAGACTTTAATTTGGTGATGGAGGCCTCTCTGGACAGGCATTCAGGCCTATCAGAATTTCATGCATGTGCCAGAGCTGCCCTAAGTGTACCAATGGGAGAATACAGCCTTTCTGATACTTGGCAGTTGCATAAGCCCAGGGTAAAGGATTTCACTTGTTTTTTGGCTGTGCATGGGTCCTCTAGTTGTATAGATCTCTATGGCTTACATCCCCTGACATGACCCACAATATAATATCCACCAATATTTATCCGATTGCAGCATCGGATCACACCTCTATAGCTGTCACAGTGCTGTGGGGCTCTCCCCCCCCCCCAAAATCGTGCACCTGGCATCTGACTCCACTTTTACTCAAATATCCATCCTTCATCCACTGGGTCAAAGAGGAAACAGCAGCCTTCATACGCATACATCAAAACAGGGATACCTCGCATTCCATGGTTTTGGAAGCATACAAAGCCACTATGCGAGGGAAAATAAGCATTACCACCCATCAGCTCAAGGAAAGATAGGCGGAATTATGCTCATTAGAAACAGAGCTTTGCATCATGGAAACTCAATATAAACAACAGAATCACTCCTCCAAAGAAATAATTTTTTTGCCTTGCACAACTACAAATGCACTTAAATGAACTGCTTTCCAGAAAGGCCGAACTAGGCTTGTTCCATTTGAAAAAACAATACTGGGAATGGTGGGAGGAGAAATCAGGAAAACTCCTCGCCTACAGGCTAAGGAAAAAACAGGCTGAGAGCCATTTGGCCGATCTCTGTGATAATAAGGGGGTAATACAGTCTGATGTCCTCTCCCTTAATAACATCATGAACACATACTATCAGACCCTATACTCTTCCCACATTAGTAATACTGAGGAGCATATAGACTCCTTTTTATCTGACCTTCCTATTTCTTGCATCTCCCCTAAGGAAGCAGGAATGCTGGAGAAACCCCTCACAGATTACGAATTTAAACAGGCAAGAAGGGTCCTCGCCAAAGGCAAAGCACCTGGTGGAGATGGGTTTCCTGTAGAATTTTTATCAGATATGGTGTGACAAAATTTCCCCTCCCCTCTTACAGGCATTTCAAGAGGCTTTTCAGTCTGGTAATCTTCCACCCACTCTGATAAAGTGGTCATAGCACATTTACCAAGCAATTATACACCGATATCAATTATCAGTGCTGTTTCTTCTGACCCACAAAACCAGGGTTCCTTCCGCCTCTCCCCTATAAACTTTCAAACAGGTGGAGGATCTGCTCATAAAACTAGACACTAAAAAGAGCACAGGCGCTGACAGAATTGATTCCATATTCTTAAAATTAGGCTATCATTTCCTGACTTCTCCCATAACCCTTCTATTTAATATGTGGCTCACTCTGGTATAGTCCCTTCATATACAACAGGAGTGGGGGTGAAAATGACAAGATAAAAAATATATCTTTTTTTTTTATCACATTATTTTATCCACTAGGCGCAGATCTGGCAGGAGCTCGACCCCCCACAGGTGTCGTCCTCCGGCCCATCATGGGTCCTGCCAGGTCCTGGTATTTTCTCTGTTTTCTCCCCTTGTGCCCACGTACCCTGCAATGGGTGCAGCAGCTGTCTCCACCTCCGTGGAGGCAGCCAAGCACCCAGGGCGTGGGCTGAACCCCTCCAGTTGTGCTGACGTGCACAGCACAAACCCCCCACCCCAAGGAAGGAGAGCAGTCCGGATGCTCAATCCTTACCTCCCCGGCTGACCCCCAAATGACTCGAATCCAGTCCTGAACCCACGTCGCCGGCATGGCATGAGGTGTATCATCCAGTACCTCAATCCTCAGCGCCACCAGCCCGGCTGATAAAAAAGATATCTTAGTTAGTGACATTAGTAACAGCAAGATATCAAAAAATATAATTGTTACTGTTGTCACAATGGATATTTTTTGTTACTGTCATCACAGTGGAATACTGAAACAATCAGAGAGCAGCTTCCACAATGCTGATGACATCACAATGCCTAGTGCAACACTGAAGCAAGCTGTTAAAGAAAAGCAGCAAAATCTTTAAATAAACTGCAGATTTAAAAAGCTATAACTTATAAACTACTGTTGTATAACTTGTAAACTACTGTTGTAAATATCAAATATACAATAGCCTGATTCAAAATACCCAATTTATCATCACTTGTGAGTGGGCAGGACTTTCATAACTCACTCATGGCTTTGCCACTCGTGAGTTATGGTCCTGCCCCCTCACACTTGAAGATAACTTGCATATTTTGAGTCAGCCCATTGTATATCCCATATATCTTGGAAAATAGCTCACATACTTCCCCTGTTTAAATCTGACAGCCCATGTGACCTAAATAACTATAGGCCTATCTCCATCCTGCCAGTTCTCGCCAAACTTCTGGAGAAACAAATCAATACACAACTAAGAGACTATCTCTGAAAATCGAGTCTATTCAATCTGCTGCAATCCAGTTTTAGGAAAAATCAGAGCATGGTCTCTGCCCTTGCAAAAGTGACAAATGTTGTCTTACTTCCCTAGACCACAAATATTTAACTGGGGCCGTTTTTCTAAATTTAAGTAAAGCCTTTGATATGGTGGACCATGACAGTACGGTTACGTAGGAACTTACCATAACAGCAGATCTTCAAGAGAGGTTCCTTCAGTAGGTCATCACATATAGGACTGGCACCACCTGGCGTCAGGCCACATGGCAGACTTTTCTAGCAATACTTGATGGGGGACCGCCCACCCGATGTCATGTGACTGACGTCAGCGTGACTGTATATAGTGGGCGGTCCCCACACCCACCTTCCAGTTCTCCAACCGGAGACAGGATGAGGCCTGACAGCAGAAGTGAACAGGATTTGGAATCCCTGTAAAAACAGAAAATGAGGGGAAAGAGGGAGGGAAAAATATGACCAACTGAAGGAACCTCTCTCGAAGATCTACTGTTACGGTAAGTTCCTATGTAACTGTACTATCTTACTTCGAGAGGGTTCCTTCAGTAGGTCATCACATATAGGACAGAGTCCCAAGCAGTCCCTCCAAGAAGAGACCGAGAGAAACTAGGGAGGAGAAAACTAACGCCAACGGAAAAAACTGGAACCCAGAATGGACCCAGTCTAGGAAAGAAGGCCCTGCAGAACTGCTAGGCCAAAGCCAGCCCTCCGCCTAGAAGTAATGTCCAGACTGTAATGCTTGGTAAAGGTATGGACAGAACTCCAAGTAGTGGCAACACAAATGTTGGCTGCAGAAACGTTCCGTATGAAGGCCGCAGAGGCAGCCATGCCCCTAGTAGAATGACCTCTGATAGAACCTGGCAGAGGCTTTTCATACTTCTGGTAACAGAATCTATTGCAGTTGCCTAACCACTTGACAGGCCCTGCTTAGAAACCGATTTGCTCTTCGATCTCGGGCCAAAGGAATCAATCAACTCATCGCAAGAGCAGAACTCTTTGGTCCGGTGGGTGTAACACCGGAGAATCCGATGGACGTCCATTGTATGAAGGAGTACCTCACCTCTGTTAGATGGGGATGGGTAATACACTGGAAACTCTACTGATTGATTCAGCGTGGCTTCTGGCACCACCTTGGGAAGAAACTTCGGATGTGTTTTGAGGACCGCCCTGTCTCTATGGAAAATCAGATAGGGCACCTTGCAGACTAGAGCATGAAGGTCTGAAATCCTTCAGGCTGACGTGATAGCCACAAGAAAAAGTACCTTCCAAGGCAGGTAGCACAAATCACAGCTCATAGCAGGCTCAAAAGGAGGAAGGCTGAGCTTTTCCAGGATGAAGTTCAAGTCCCAAGGTGGAGCTGGGCTGCGGATGGGGGGTTTCAGGTGGAGAATCCCTTTCAGAAAGGATTTTGAGACCTCCAACTGAGCCATGGGTTTACCATCCACTAGCTTGTGGTACGCCGAGATAGCTGAGATATGGACCTTCAAAAAAAAGTAGGACAGACTGGAGTCTGATAAGTGAAGGAGGTATTCCATGACTTGTGGGGCCGAGCAAGAGAAGGGGTTCCAACTCTTAGTGGTCACCCAAATGTAAAACCGCTTCCACTTCATGGCATAAGTGGAATGGGTAGAGGGCTTTCTAGCTTCAATGAGGACTTGAGCAACCCTGGAGGAAACCCCGAAACGGGAGATCGCTATGTCTGCAGGAGCCACGCATGGAGATGCAGGTCCTGAGCCCCCGGTGCAACAGTCTACCTTGATCCTGGGTCAGGAGGTCGTGAGTCACTGGATGTGGAACCGGTGGTTCCCTGGAAAGCTGCTGCAGGAGCAGGAACCAGATCTGTCTCGGCCAGAGAGGAGCGATGAGGATCATCCTTGCCTTCTCCGCTTGAAGCTTGAGAAGAACCCTCTGCAGAATGGGAAACAGAGGGAATGCATACAAAAATTTCCCTGTCCAAGATAGAGACAATGCATCATTCCAGAAAGCACTGTGCCCTGGAACAAGCACGCAAAAGCTGGGAAGCTTTGCACTGGATTTGGAGGTGAAGAGGTCGATTTCCAGATGCCCCCAAAGTTGGAAGATGGATTCCGCCACTTCCTGATGCAGTTCCCACTCATGAGCTTGGGTTCGAGATCTGCTGAGACTGTCTGCCAGGACGTTTAAAACACCCGGGATGTGCACGGCCATGAGGACCAGATGGTGCTGGACTGCCCAGTTCCACACTCGCGTCACCTCCCTGCACAGAGGGTACAACCGGGTTCCTCCTTGTTTGTTGATATACCAAACTACCAACATGTTGTCCATTTGGATTAGCAGTGATCCCTTTGGAAGCAGGGTCTGAAAGGCCTGTAAGTTGTACAGGACCACCCTCAACTCCAGAACATTGATATGCAAAGGAGTCTCCACTCCGGACCATAGTCCCTGGGTTTGGTGATCCCCAAGATGAGCTCCCCACCCCATATTCGAGGCATCCGTGGTGAGAGTACCTACTGGTGCAGGGCTCTGAAAGGGAAGTCCCACAGAAAGATTGTGAGAATTCATCCACTACTGCAATTCTTTCCGAACTGTAGAGGAGACCAAAACCAGATGGTCCAGGTCATCCAAGAGCTGATCCCACTGCACCCGCAAAGACCACTGAGTGACCCTCATGTGAAGTCTTGCTAGGGGAATGGTTGTGATGGCAGCCACCATCAGGCCCAGAAGGCATAGGACCTCCTGAGCTGGGATGGTTCTGTGAGAAGTCACTTCGGAGGCCTGACAGATAAGGGTCTCCACCCTGTCTGGAGGCAGGAAGGCTCTGCACTGGACCGTATCCAGGACTGCCCCAATGAATTGAAGTCACTGGGCAGGGATAAGGGATGACTTGGGAACACTGACTGTGATCCCTAGTCTGCTGAAAAGGTCCAGGGTAAAGGTAAGAGCCTCCAACAAAGAATCCCTGGATGGGGCTGAAATCAACCAATCATCCAGGTAAGGGAAAACCGCAATACACCTGCGGCATAGGAACACTGCGACTACCGCCAGGCACTTGGTAAAAACCCATGGTGCCGAAGACAGACCAAAAGGGAGCACTCAAAACTAGAAGTGTTCCCCTTGGAAGTGAAAGCGCAGAAATCAGCGGTGGCTGGGGAAGATGGGGATGTGCAGGTAGGCATCCTGCATATCCAGTACGCAGAGCCAGTGGTTCTCCATGAGGCAAGGGAGAAGGCTCTGGAGTGTCAGCATTCAAAATCTTTTGTACTCGACAAACTGATTTAGACGACTTAGGTCGAGTATGGGTCTGAAGTCCCCAGTCTTTTTTGGAACCAGAAAAAAATGGGAGTAAAATCCCTTTCCCCTTTGCCCGAATGGACCCACTTGATTGCTTCTTTGAGCAAGAGCAAGTTTACCTCCTTGCAAACTAGGAGGACCTGGTCCCAAGAATAGGAGGACTTCTGTGGCAGAGTTTCCGGAGGGATTTCTAGAAATTCTATGGTGTGTCCGATGGACACTAGTTGCAGGACCCATTCGTTGGAGGTGATCACTCTCCACTCCTGCGCATGGCGGGTGAACCTCCTCCCTACCTGCTCCCCATCGTGAGACTGAGGAGGCAGTGAGGCCGGGGAGTCAAGAAGTGGCAGGACGTTCAAGGGAGGGCCTCCTGAATGTCTCTGATTTTTGGAGGCAGGAGGGGTGGCTGTACCTGTGGCCTTATGCTTCCCTTGGTGGTGCACCCGAGCATTCTTTCTCTGCCTTCAGGTCCTTTTCCGAAAGGGCTGCTGCTGTTGCTGGGAGCCCAATCGGTACATTGACCTCACAGACCTAAGGGCAAGGCCCTTGTCCTGTAGGTCTGTGATAATGTCTTTGGTGTCCCCACCAAAAAGTACCAAGCCCCTAAAAGGGGTGTCCTGAATTGCCGACTGGACTTTGTTGGCGAGTCCAGAAAGGCAAAGCCAGGAATGCCGTCTAAGGGCAACGGCAGTTGCCAAGGTACAAGCCACCAAATCAACGGAGTCATAGGTGGTGCGTAAGGCATGCCTACATGAAACTTTGGAGAGGCAGAGATCCTTGGCAAGTTCCTTCTTCAAAGATGAGGGGTCCATGGACTGGACTCGCGCTTCTAGCCTGGCCAAGGTAGCCTTTTGATGGGGCACCATGTGGGCCATGTAATTGAGGGACCAAAGGGTGCATGTGGCCAACAAGTATATCTTTTTTCCGAACTGGTCCATCTGCCTTGTCTCTTTGTCAGGAAGAGAGGTGCTCATGTGCTTTGGTGTTGAGGAGCAATCATGAGCCGCAGAGATGACCACAGAGTCCGCTTTGGGATGAACCTTCAAGAACGGGGCATCCTTCGGCACCCGGTAAAGCCTGTCCACCCATTTGGGGACAGCTGGGAGGATATGAGGCATCTGCCAGATGGCAGTGGTGAAGTCTTGGTGAGGTGCCATCCAGGGAGGAATGGGGACTGGAGACAGAGATTCTAGGTCGAGATGCTCCGCAAGTCTCTGTCTCATGGGGTCCTGTTCCTCCGACTCCCAGTCGAAATAATTCTTCATGGACCTCAACAGATCTGAAAAGACAGGGTCCTCTGGTAGAGAATTTGGGGACTCCTTGTCTTTCATGTCTTCAGGGTCCTCCGGAACCTCCTCTGAGGAATCATCAGCCCCCTCTGAAATATCATCGTCCGCCTCCTCAACAGGATGACGTCTGGTATCCAAGAGGGAAACGTCCTGCCGAGTCTTCCCCGAGATATGGACAGTGGTAATGGAAGAAGTGCTCAGAGAAGGAGACTTGGGAGACCGCAGTTGTGGGAGCCTAGTCTCCAGGTCCAACACCAACTCCAACTATGCCCCCTGCCTCCAAGACTGGATTAAAGCCTTAAAATCCAGGTTGACCAGGAAGTTATTATCCCTCTGTACAGACAGCTGGTGAGATCCCATCTGGAGTACTGTGTGCAATTCTGGAGACCCAATCTCTGCAAAGACATAGACAGGATGGAAGCTGTCCAGAGGAGGGCAACTAAAATGGTGCAGGGTCTGCACCAGAAGACATATGAAGAGAGACTTAAGGAGCTTAATATGTATAGCCTCGAGGAAAGGAGGGAGAGGGGGGACATGATAGAAACTTTCAAGTACCTCAAGGGAATCAACAAAGTCCAAGAGGGTAGTATCTTTCAAAAAAAGAGGTGTGCAAGAACAAGAGGGCACAATTTGAAGATGGGGGTGGCTCAGAGGTAATTTAAGGAAGTATTTTTTCACAGAGAGGGTTGTGGATGCATGGAGCGGCCTTCGGAGAAGGTTGTGGAGTCAAAATCAGTGGTGGAATTCAAGCATGCATGGGATAGTCATAAGGCAGTTCTGGGGGGTGGGGTAGGAAGAAGTAGGCTGCTGGTTAACTAGGATCTGCAGCTTATCCAGTAGGAAGGGAAATGGGCAGACTGGGTGGGCCAAGCGGTCCTTATCTGCCATCAAATTCTATGTTTCTATGTTTCTATGACCGGAGAGGGGGGTGCAGTAGGCAGAGGCTGATGGGGAGGAAGAGGAGCAGGAAACGGTGGAGGGTAATAACCCTGGAATCCTTGAAAGTTCAAGTAAGGATTGGATCCAGGGTAGAACTGCCCAAAATTACTCCAGACCGGAGTGGGGCCCCCCTGGGTAGTAGCCCCCTGAATACCCTTGCGGGTAATGCGGGACAGTTTGGGGTCTGGTATAAATCCCCATCATCAGATCTGGCGTTGGAGGTACCCATGTCAGACCTACTGTTGCATAAATCGGTAGAGGGTCCGGCGTTGGGACAGCCCACATCAGGGGAACCGACGTCAGAACCCGATCCGGTGCCAGAAGGGGGGTCCGGCATCGGACCTGGACGAAGAGGCCCTGGGGCGGGACCTGATCCAGCATCAGGGCCACAACAGAGGCCGGACAACTGGTCCCAGCTACGGGATTGTCATCGAGACAACCGGCTTCGGAGGTGCCGGAAGCCCACTGGAAGGCAGAGGAGGGGCCTCTATAGTAAGGCCAGATGGCCGGAGAGGATCCTCCTTCTCCTTGACCCTAAGAGGGGAAATCAGAGCAGACCCTGAGGCATAGACAGGGTCGAGGGGCTCTCTGTTGTCATCGCCGGAGGTACCCACTGGAGAATTGGAGGGTACAGGCGAGAATGGAGGAGGAAGAGGGGCTATCTCCCTCTGGTTCGCCGGACATCAGGTAAAGAATGCTGTCAGGCTGACAGAGACACGCACCGTGTGAGGTCATCAGAATGGAAGCTTACCGGGTGGAGTCGAGAGGGTGGGGGAGGAGCCCCCGGCCGGCTTATTGACTGGTGCCGGGTGAGTACCCACAGCCTGGATAGTCATCTTACTGCCCGCTGTGCAGTCCCCAGAGGAGCCAGGGGTCGACTTATCGACTGAGGTGGTGCGGTCATCAGAGGCGCCAACAGCCAACTGACCCACCGTAGATTTACCAGACTTACCTTCCCTGCTGGGCGGCAGCTGGGTCTTCCTCGTCGAGGGCATGGCGTCATCTGCGGAGCGTTCCCGCTCCCTAGATTTCTCCTTATGTTTCTTAGAAGGAGAAGCCTTTTCAGACAAAGAATGTCTAAGTCGATCCATTTTCTTCTTGAGGGAAGCCAGGTGGGCTTTTAGCAGATGGGCCTCCAAAGCCTGCTGTCTCCTCTTTTTTGTGGCCTGGTTAAAGGTCTGGCACTCAGGGCAGGAGGAGACCGGATGGTCCGGGCCTAAACAGAGGATGCACTTGAGGTGACCGTCTTTGTGCGGGATCTGCGTGCCACAGGACGAGCACTTCTTCTTTGGTGAAGACATCAATAATAAACATGAAATAGTTGGAAAAAATTATCAGGATACTCTGGCGCAGGCCTTTTCTGAAATCGCTATATGGAAGTCTGCAATGTGACATGAGGTGGCGCGGAAAAAAGAACTGGAGGGCAGGTGTGGGGACCGCCCACTACATACAGTCATGCTGATGTCAATCACGTGACGTCGGGTGGGCGGTCCCCCGTCAGGTATTGCTAGAAAAGTCTGCCATGTGGCCCGACACCAGGTGGTGCCAGTCCTATATGTGATGA
Source organism: Neoceratodus forsteri (assembly GCA_016271365.2). Taxonomy (NCBI): domain Eukaryota; kingdom Metazoa; phylum Chordata; order Ceratodontiformes; family Ceratodontidae; genus Neoceratodus; species Neoceratodus forsteri. The sequence continues at coordinate 754,710,567 of CM057455.1, read as the reverse complement.
CCTACTGAAGGAACCCTCTTGAAGTAAGATCTACTGTTACTTAAACTCAAGGAGTACAGTCTATGTAACTCTACTATAAACTGGTTTTCTAGCTACCTCTCAGGAAGATTACGACGCATCGCGGCAGACAGGCTCCTTTTTTTCTCCTCTACCGCTCATATGAGGTGTTCCACAGGGATCCCCATTAGGCCCTATTCTATTTCTGATTTACATAAGCACTCTAAACAACAATATACATAAAGCCAAACCACAGTTTTTCACAATCGACACCATCCTTTACCTATCGAAACCCTCCCTATCAGACATTTGCAACGAGCTGCAGTCAGACTTCAATAAACTACAACTCAACCTTTTACACTCCAAACTCCTGTTAAATGCCAAAAAAAACCAAAGATGATGTTTTTCTTACCCACAAACTCTTTATCCTCTTCATTTAATCTTGGCCTGGTAGCACCTATTACAACCCTGCTAGGAGATATCCTAGAAGTCATGGACAAGTTTAAATACCTAGGCCTTTGACTAGACAATAGCCTGTCCTTCACCTCCCACATCAATGCCCTCTCTACAAAGTTAAAAGCTAGACTGGGCTTCTTTTATAGGAACAAATTCCTTTTCCCCACTGACATCAGAAAGAGACTAGTCCAAGCTACTCTCCTTGACTACACGATATACAGTTACTGTACAACCTTTAACTTGCTCAAACTAAATGTTCGTTTTCAGTGTGCTATTCATTTTCTACTGAATGCACCATCCAGAACTCACCATTGCACCTTTCATACTACGGTAGGCTGATCATCCCTTTCCACCAGGAGAATGATTCATAGCTGCACTTGGGCAAATAAAATGCTACTGAACAAACTCCCTTCATATATCATGTCCCTGTATCGTTGCTACTCACTCAGGAAAACTTCTATCATCTTGCTAGACGTACCTAAGTTTCGCACCCACTTAAGTAAAGCTGCCATCAGCCACGCCATTCCTTCAGCCTGGAACAAACTATAACCTTTCCTCAAGCTTTCTGAACTAGTCTCCTTTAATATACTTAAGACTTTGATCAACAAATGCCTGAAGGAAGTCTGCCGTTGTCATATTACCTTAATAAGTCATTCCAAGCTATGCAACTATTACTCCATAATGAGCTCATTTGTCCTTCCAAATCGATTGTAATTTTATCTTTTTTAAATTGTTAGAACTGTCATAATTGTTATTACTATGCCACTGTTCGTTTTATTCATGTGATCTCTCATCAGTTGTATATATCCACTGCATTGCCATTGTATATTTACTTGTCATTGTATCTTGTGTTGCATTGCCATTGTATTTTGTCATATTGTTCTGTCCTTAACAGGACCTCCTTGTAAATGATCATGCTCAATGGAGTCTCCCTGGTGAAATAAACTTGAACTTAAACAGTGCAGATGCTAAGATACTCGCCAGTGTTATCATCTAGACTTGAGCTGGTTTTGCAAGGGCTCACACATTCCTGCCAGGCAGGCTTTGTTAAGGGGAAACAAAGCCTGGACCATCTCCATACTCTTCTTCAACTCATGTACTACGCCAAGAAGTTCTCCAGTCCAGCCGTGGCCATAGCAGTTGATTTCAAAAAGCTTTCGACTCTGTGGAATGGAGGTATCTTTGGTGCACGTTATCCCATATGGGGTTTGGGGACAACATTCTAAAATGGGTACAATTGCTGCATGCCTCCCCTTCTGCCTCCATGCTCACCAATGATCTCCGCTCCACACCCTTTGCTCTACAGCAAGGAATGCAACAGGGATGCCCTTTATCCCCACTGCTGTTTCTTCTGGCTATTGAACCTTTAAGTATTATCATTCACCAGCAGTCTGACCTTAATGGCATCAATTGTGGGGTCAAGGAATACCAAGCCCTGCTATAAACTGACGATTTTCTAATCCTTCAGCATGACAGTCCGGCGTCATTTGGCCCCCTTCTTCAGCTGTTACACCATTCTACAGAACTATCAGGATTGCATATCAATCCTGATAAAAAAGAAGTGCTACCATTGCATCCTTCCGCCCAAGCCGCCCCTTTTCAATCTAAAGGTCTTGAATGGGCCCCCAATGGAATCAAGTACTTAGGTATACTTATTCATCCCTCTGTCCCTAAAATGACTCAAACTAACATGAAGCTGGCTCTGGATGCCACTAAATTAGACTTTGGCAGGTGGAAGCACCTCCATCTACCCTTGGTTGGATAAATTGATGCTATTAAAATGCTTTGCACACCAAGATTTATACACCTTCTATCCCATTTTACTGTCTTTATCCCTTCCTCCTGGTTCAATAAAATGAATACGTTGGTGGCTAATTTCTCATGGGAAGGCAGACCCCTCCCACTTCAGTAGGAATAAGCTCCAAAGCCACTGAAGTAGAGGGGATGGGGTCTTCCATGGCTCCAGGGCTACCATATAGCCTTTACCTCAGCCCAGACAGTACACTGGTTTTCTCAGGTGACTCAAGGTACCACCTTATGGTCAGTCATTGAGCAGGACCTCAGCCAGTCCCCGTGGTTGCAGTATTATTATACACCCAGGCACCGACATCCCTGCATGGTAACCCTGTGATCATAGCTTCCACACATTTCTAGAAATTACTCCATAAGTATTTAGAATTCTCCCCGACCCCACACTTATTAGCACCCCTTTGGGGCAACCTTAACATTCAAAGTGGCAGTACCCCCCTCCCCCCGTTGGCACACTGGGGAACAGTGTGGGATTCTCTTATTACAGGACCTACTCACTCCTGATGAGGGTCCTACTGAATCTTTCTCTAACCTGCAGCGATAATATAGTCTTCTGAAACAGGACTTTTGGCGCAACCTTCAGATAAGGAGTGTAATCTCCACTTTGTTGCCTTCAGGCTCCAACATAAAAGATGAACCTGCAGAAGACCTGATTGTTAAGATATCCTGCTTGCTCCTGTGTAGAGCAAGTGCACTCTATAAAGCACTCTGGGAAGCTCTCCTAAATCAATCTTTATCTGCCAAAATGGCATGGGAGAATGTTCTTGACACTCGGCTTACAGACACAGAATGGTCTGCCTGCCTGCACAGGGTACACATGGCCTGCAGATATGCCCATAGCCATCTTATACAAAATAAGATATTTCTGTGGTGGTATCACACACCAGTAGTTCTTCATCGGATGGGGTTGATGCCAGATGATAAATGCTGGCAGTGTTCCAAGTCTAGAAGCCACCTTCTCCACATATTCTGTGAATGTCTGGCGATTGCACCCTTCTGGGAAGACGTCTGTAAGATATGCAAGTGTATTATTGGAAACAGCCCCTTCCCCGGATGCCTCGCTCTTTTGTTAGGGCATCCATCCACACCTGGAACAGTTCACCCCTCCACAATTAAGTGGATCGTCTCTGGGAATGTAGTGGTTAAATGCATTATCCTCAATCTGTGGTACTCACCTAACATTCTTTCCATATCTGAATGTCTCCTAGGGGTGGGGCAGTTGGCCTTCCTGGAGAAACTCGCACACAAAATTGCAGATAGCCTAACTCAGTATGAGGAAATTTGGGGGCCATATTTATCTTCCGAGCTATGCCGTCTGCAAAGGTAAGGCGCACAATGTCTTGTTTTGGCAATACCATCTGGAAAATCCAATGACAGTAAAGATTTGGGTTTCCTGTCTGCCTCTCCTTGGGAATCCCCTCTCATTACCCTTCAATCCCTCTAGGTAACAGTCTACAATAACATTATGGATGATGCTGTATGGTATATTAATGGGACCCTCTACATTGTTAATGTATCCCCTTTCTGTTTCTATAGTTTTTGGGATATTTTTCAGGTATATTGTATTTCCATTTATTTATGATTCTGTTTCCATTGTTAACCAGCACATGTTGTTTTACCTCGTCAGAATGTTTTTTTTTTCTGCTTTGTTGCATGTTTATTTTTTTTAAAACTTTATGTTTATTAATTTTCTGTATAAGCAGATAAATTAACATCCACATTGCCTCAAACATGGAAATAAAAAAAGAGTTGTACAATAGTACTACAGAGATTTGATATACACTGAAACTGATAACCATGTATTCTGGTACAGTAGGAGGTGGGGGGAGTCCTGGGCAGTCAGCCCATATGTAATTAAAGTTCCCAAAAGTCCTTCTTTACTTGCCAACCTCTTCAGTGGTGTAAGGTATATCTATTAGGGAGCAATCACATGAAATAAAACACAGTCTAAACAACTGCTATTAAACCTATTGCATGACTAGGGAGAAGACAGAAATTAACTAGGACTCCTTTATAAAGCCCCCCCCCCCCGCAATTGTAGCAATCATCCTGAAACACAAGTAGCACTGCATTGTGACGCAACATATTTTAGGTTATAACATTAATTATGACCATCAAGCAGTGCTGAATTTTTATTTTCACAATTTTATATAAAACAACAGGTAGACTGTTTTTTGAATCACAGCACAGCAAGCCCTCTTACTGAGTGCTTATGATGGGGACATGGAACATTGCAGAGACTCTGAAGACACCACCTGGCCCATACTGGGAAATAATCTCAAATATGTAACTCCAATCTTAGCACCCATAATCAGGTAAGGTAAATAATGTTAAGGAAAAAAAGTCTCCCTAGATTTTCAAATTGTTCAAAGATTTCACGGGGATTAATTCAAACCTGCAACTGTAAGTGTTTAAATGTTCAGTCCAATGTTCAGGCTCCTCTGAATCAGATCCCTGAGACTCGGATGGCACATGACAAGCTGCAAACTCTTCCTCAGTTTTCTCTAACCAGTGACCAGTGTCTTGCGAGTTTGTGAATTGCCAAGTCTTTCCACCATATACTAAGCACAACATTGCTGGTAAGAGAAAGGAATGTATAATCCCCAGACCTCGCAGACGATGTTGTACGGCATCAAAACTTTTTCTCCTGTTGCGTGTCTGATATGATAAGTCTGGGTAGACCTTGATGTCTGCTCCATTGAGCTCCAATCGGTATGCTGCTCTAGCCGTGGCCAGCAGCACATCTCTAACATCCGATCCACTGGATTTTAGGAGGATGGTACCTAACTGGGAGGAATCATTCGGTCAGATTGACCCTGTAGGCTTTAGTAAGGGCCTCCCAATGAAAGTCATTGGCCAGTTGAAGATTCTGTTTTATCTAGTCAAGAAGAAATGATAGAAGGGATGTCCCCTCTACTCCCTCCAGTAAGCCAACTATATGAATGCTCCCGGCCAGCACCACGTCTCTGACATCTGATCCCTTGGATTTTAGGAGAATGGTACGTGGCTGGGAGGAATCATTAGGTCGGACCCTCAGATTGATCCTGTAGGCTTTAGGAAGGGCCTCCCAATGAAAGTCGTTGGCCAGTTGAAGATTCCTTTTTATCCAGTCAAGAAGAAATGATAGAAGGGATGTCCCCTCTACTCCCTCTGGTAAGCCAACTATACAAATGTTCCCGGCCCTAACATAGTTTTCCAGAGCCTCCATGCGTCCTCTGAACTGCTGATTTTCTTTTGTTAAGGAGGCAACAGGCCAACCCAGTGGCACTGATGGTTGACGCGCTGGGCGCCACACCTCGCGTCACACCAGCGACCCGGGTTCGGGAACGGCACCGAGTGGTGGGGGGGAGATTGAGCATCCAGAGGACTGCTCTCTCTTCCCAGGGAGGGTTAGGGTAGCGATTCGCTCAATGAGCGCCCTCTGGCGGAGGCTGGGGGGTAGCCGAATGTAGCATCGCATGTGTATACCAGGGGTGGAGCCACGGCACACGTCACCTTGGTAGCCGGGCTCCACAGGGAATGTAGCGTATAAGAAAAAAGGAAAAAAAAAAAACTCTCCTCTGATAGGCGAAAGCACTTCCCTTCACGGACTACACTCCCAGAGACGGGCTCGGTCCTCAGGCTGTCCCTCTCCTCTCCGGCCCGGTGTCTCAATACTTGGAGAAAGAGCGCCCTGGGCAGGGGCGGCCCTTCCCTGGAGGGTAAACCTGGGGGTTGCCCGGTGCCGGAGAGGAGCCTGTGAATTCCGAGCCACGCTGGGAGGTAGAGACTGTGATCCAGGAGGTTGCCGGAGACAGTTCAGAGGTGAGTGGTGCACAAAAAAGAGTTCAAAAAAAAAAGGCGGCAACAGAAGTGAGGGTAGTTATTGTTCGTTGATCCACTTTGGGTACAGAGCCAGTCAGTTTTTGAATTGTGGCATTGTGGTTTTCCAGTTTTTGCAGGGTTTTTTCAATTTTTGAATCCATGGCCCACATGGACTCAAGCATAGTCTGCCAAGGCAGCTCCACTGATGCTGCCTGAGTTACCACGCCACTACTGCTCGAGGGACCCGTGGCCTTGTTAAACTGCAGCAGCTGATCTTTTTGTTGTCCCTGTTGTTGCCCTTTTGTCCACCCCATATCAAATTTAGTATCTTTTGATTCAGGATACTTTTCTGCGTCATATGCAATGCTTTGTTTTCCCCAAAAAATTCTGAAAATTGTAATTTTCTGGTAACTTGCCACTGCACGTGAGAGAGCTCTCTGGAGTGCTACTGACCTGGAAGATGGCTCTCTGGCACCCCACCCCAACCCCCGTTGCATGTTTCCAATGGTTATATTATTACCTTGTCCTGTTGGATGTAACACCTGCAAAAATGTTATGCGACACTCTCCTCTGGGTTCTTTGCCCACATTGTGTTACTCAAAATAATACGTCTCTTACTGCTCCCCCCCGGACCTCCGAGCTGGGGGGGGGGTGCACCTGGTGCACCAGCAGGCAGTGGCAAAGCAGAATTGCGTAAATCTTTCTTGTTGCTCTTAGGCGAGCTTTTGGGCCCCAATGTTCCAGAGGACATTCCATCAGATACACCCACCAAACCAGGCCCCTTAGGTCAGGGGGACCCACAGAGGTACATCCAGGTGCACTGCAACAAGAAGGGGCTGCTAATATGGACATGCAGGCAGACCCTGAACATACAGAGGGTCAGGATGAGGATATCAGGGATCTTGGGGAAATCCTGACCCTAGGAAGCTACTTGATGAGGATGAACCTTCTGAGAAGGAAGGGGAGTGGACACTGCCAAAGAGTAGGATTCCTATCCCTCCCCTGTTTGATAACAAGTCTTTGTCCTATCTGATAACTGAGGCATGTTGGACATTACAGCTCAAGAAGGTGCAATCCATGGTGGCATTGGATGTTAATCCTATCATGTCGGCGTCCTCTTCTGCTCCAAAGTGTTTTCCAAACTTTATTCAGTGTGACCAAATTATTGAACAGGAAAGGGCAGGTGTGGACCAAAGAAAATATCTGCCAAAACCTAAGGTACAGTATGGTGTTTCCCTTTATTGGAAGAAAACACCCACAAATGGGAAACCCCACTCTGGTGAATAAGGCGGTTCATAACTCCATCAGACACACCACTATTCCTATTGAAGGTCCTTGGCCTTAACGGATTCACATGACAAGTGAGTGGATGCTTTGTGCAGTAGAGCTTTCACCTCCAACAGTGCAAACCTCCATGCCTCCTATGCCTCCTTCATTGTTGCCAGAGTTTTAAACTTGTGGGTTATAACCCTGGGCTGCTTTGTTCCCCTGGATTTGGAGGGGGCAAGCATTATGTAGTTGGTATCCATGGCCTCCACCTTCTTAGGGGATGCCACGGTGGAGAATTTGCACAAGTCAGCTCACTCCATTTACCACATTGTGTCCACCATGCAAGGAGTGTGACTCCGACATTTGGTTGCTGATCAGGGTTCCAAGACCAAGCTGTTTAACTTAGCCTTCGAGGAAGGCTTGTTGTTTGGTTCTGGGTTGGATGATATTTGAAAGATATTTAGGATAAAAATGGCCACCTTCCAGTGTCAAGGCAACAGCAAAGGACTGATTCAACTCCAAAAAGTCAAGGATGCTGGAGAAACTCACAAAATTGAGGGTGGACAAAGCGATGGAACCAGATGATATACACCCTAGGATATTAAAGGAATTATGGACGGTGCTAGAAGCACCACTGGTGGCCCTTTTCAGTGATTCACTCAATACAAGGGTGGTTCCAGAGGACTGGAAGGGGGCAAATGTAGTCTCCCTCCACAAGAGTGGTAGCATGGAGGAGGCAGGAAACTATAGACCAGTCAGCCTCACCTCAGCAGTGGGTAAGATTATGGAGGCACTGCTTAAGAAAAGGATTGTGGAACACGTGGAAATCATGGTAGCACAGGATCCAAGGTAGCATAGTTTCACAGCAGGGAGGTTGTGTCAAACAAATCTGATTGACTTTTTGGCTGGGTGACAAAGGAGGTGGATCAGGGAGGAACGATGGATATCACCTACCTCGATTTCACAAAGGTCTTCAACACCATACCCCACAGAAGCCTGGTGAACAAGATAGGGAGCCTGGGGGTGGGCCACAAAGTGGAAAACTGGGTTGGAAACTGGTTGAAGGGAGGAGTTCACTTGGAAATGTGGCTCAAGGTTTTTTAATGTACCCTTCCAGCTGATTAAATTTGTCCCCTCCTACTACGGATTTTGTTGGCAGGGTTGCGGAGAACCAAAGGCCACTTACTCTCATGTATTTTGGTCCTGCCCTGTTATTTCTCCCTTTCTGTCACAGATAGCAGATGCTCTCCTTCACTTAGTGGGGCTGGCAGCAGTCCAAACCCCCGAATTAGTTTTGCTGTCCATTCCTCCCCCGGACCTTAAGCTAGCTCCATGAGCTATCCTCTATACATACATATATACTGACAGCTAAGAAGGCCATTACTCATAAGTGGCATAAGGATTCTCCCCAGACGCTTGCCCTTTGGTATTCCATTTTAATTGACATGTATTATTTAGAATGTTTAATTGCTTGCTGTGCAGGCAGGGAACAACAGTTTGAGTTACGCTGGAGACCATGGATTTTTTATATTGGAGAATGGAAGATATCCTTCATTCCATGATGATGGGGGGGTGGTATTGATGTCATAGTTTTTTGTGGACTCACAGGGAGCTGTCTACAGTTACGGTTATACTTGGTCAGGTGTATCTGGGGTTTTCGGTCTTTGACAATATAATTTTTGTGGTTTCCTCTTGGGTCCCCTTGCATATTACTGTGTATGAACCTTTCCGGCCCCTATTCTTCCTTATTATTATTATTATTCTAAAGCTCCTGGGTAAAGAGTATTTATTTGTTGGTTTGTTCAACAGCTCCTTGTTTTGAGTTATGAATATCCATTATTTTTACTTTCCAATATAGTTGATATGCAATATGAGGTCTCATGACATGTATGGATTGTCATCCTGAGAAATAAAATAGAGTATAAAAAAAAAAAAGAAACTGCTGGCCCGGTGGCGCTGAGGACAGAGGTGCAGGATGCCTTACCTCGTGCTGCGCCCACGACCCGGGTTCGGGAACAACCTCATGTTGCCAAGGTGCCAGAAGGGGGGTGGGAGCAGGATTGAGCGAAGGCTCTCCTCTCCTGGGAGGGGGGGTCGCCTCCTGTAGTCCCGCCATCACAGGATGGAGGTCCGTTGACAGGCGCAGGTGGCAACAGTGTGACCAGTAGGGTGGGGAGCATCCTGTAAAGTGTGCGTATGCAAGCCTCACATCAGGGACACGTGGGAGTGGGACTAAAAATGGAGAATAAGCCAATAGAGTACGTATGGGGAAAAAAAAAGAAACTAGTTGAGGGACAGGAAGCAGAGGGTGGTAGAAAATGGGATCAAATCTGAGGAAAAGAGGGTTACCAGTGGGGTGCTTCAGGGATCAGTCCTGGGGCCAGTTCTTTTCAATGTCTTCATCAGTGACATTGCTGAAGGGCTAGAGCGGAAGGTTTGCCTATTTGCAGATGATACCAAGATCTGCAACACAGACACTCCAGAGGGTGTTGAATGAATGAGGAGAGATCTGGGAAAGCTGGGGAAATGGTCAAAAGTGTGGCAGTTGAAATTTAATGCAAAAAAATGCAAAATCATGCCCCTGGGATAAAGAAAACCTGCGGAGAGCTACAGAATGGGGGGGCATTGCTGACAGTCACCAGGGAAGAGGGGGATTTAGGGATAATCATCACAGATGACCTAAGGTTGGTCAAACAGTGTAACAAGGCTGTGAGTAGGGCTAGCGGGATGTTGGGATGCATAGTAAAGGGTATCACTAACAGAAGAAGGGAGGTGGTGATGCCATTGTACGCTGGTGAGGTCTCATCTACAATACTGTGTTCAGTTCTGCATCTTCGCAAAGCAATAGACAAGGTGGAGGTTGTCCAGAAAGAGCGACCAAAATGGTGCAGGGCTTGAATCAGAAAACATATGAGAACAGATTAAAAGACCTCAATATGTATACACTTGGAGAGGAGGGAACGGGGTGGGGGGTTATGATACAGACCTTCAAGTATCTTAAAGAGCACCTTTCCCAGTCCTTTTTGCTTTCATGCATAAATTACCCCGTCTTGCTTTGATTCTGGAATTGTATTTCATTACTGTCCCCTGTAGTTAGTTTTTGCATTCTGAGCTGTTAAAAACCTCAGGGTGTACCAGAGCTTCAATAGCAAGTCTGGTGTTGGACCCAGTGTTGTACTCACACTGTGCAGTACAGTGCAGTTACAGCAATTTTGCAAGGGAAAACTACCAGTACTCAGTGTTTAGTTTAAGTTTATTGTTCGACTTTAAAATAAGTCTTTACAAAACCTGTATAAAATACAATAATTTACTTCTCCATGTAACATAAATACAAAAATAGGAACAAACAAGCATAAAAAATAGAAATCCATACATTATGTGATCTCATTAAGTTTATACAGACAAAATATCCTTCGCCATAAAGTTTAAATAGTTATAGAGAACATCTTAGCAGCAATTCAAAATCAATATGTGTTACCATTGTATACACAACTTTAATTACTCATTAAAACCCCTTAGAGGCTAACAATTTATACAATAATTGCATTACATTGAATATGCTTTTTTCTCCTAACTACAATATTACAGAATCGTGCTATTACCTCAAGGTGTCTTAAGTTAGACGTTTTTAATACATAATTGTATTGATATTGTGGCTCCATATCTAAAGTCTTTAAAATATCCCATAAGAATTGCTTTCTCTCAAAATTATATCTGGGGCAAAAAAGTAGGTGGACTGGGTTGTCTTTCTCAAGAGTACAAGCGCACATTCCAGAATTAGAAATACCATATTGTAGGGGTCACGTGACCGCTTCATGGCGTAGAGACTTGTCTTCTACGAGCTCCGACCCCGGTCTGACTATAAAGTTAAATTTTGGTATATCTCAGCTGTAAAAAGAAGTAACTTGAAGGTTTAAAGTGTGGAAGCAATGGACGATTATATTGTGAACGTTGGAGGGAAATCGCAACGAGCGGGTGTGAAGGGCAACAAGAAACAGGCGGCGGTGCTCCCGGGCAATGTGGCGGGGCCTATCTCGTTGTCGGCCACCGAAATGTCTGCTATTGGGAGAGAGTTACGGGAGCAGTTAACGGAGGTCCTTACCCCGCAGTTGAACCGGGTTGAGGAAAAGATAGATCGCCGCTTAGAGAACGTGGATGCACAGATTGCCCAACAACAAGAGAGACTAGACGAAGTTGAGAATCGTATCTCAAACACAGAAGATCTCGTGGCCCCATTCCCACGGCGTATAGAAAAACTAGAAAAAGAGATTGCTGAGTTGCGGGAAGCCCTAGATTATCAAGAAAACTATCACCGAAGATCAAATCTTAGGCTAAAGGGCCTCCCTGAAGGATGAGAAGGAGCCAACATATTAGAATTTTGTGCTAGCACTCTGCCTGCTCTTATGGGCCTGAAACCTAAGGGAGGAAGGTATAAGTTAGAGCGGGCCCATCGAGCTGTACTCCCGCGCCCACCACCAGGACAGCCCCCACGTCAGATTGTGTTTAGGTTTCACAACTTTCAAGATCGCCAGGAAATGTGGAACAAGTTTCGGGCAATGCAGGAATTGCAGTATGATGGGTGTAAACTGCAACTAGCTCAAGATTACTCGCCCAGGATTGGGAGGAAGAGAAGGGCCCTCAATGATGTGATCGCGCTGTGCCAGCAACTGAAGCTGGAGTGCTATATGGTTTTCCCAGCCATGCTACGAATTAAACACTGGTGAAGGTGAATGGGATATTCCCAGAAAGACCTGAACGAGAGCCTGTGTTGGGATGTAGTGAGTCTGTGCCTGAGAAGTGATCAGCTGATGTGGGGCTGAGAGAACTGGAATTTACTGTTTATTTGAAGTGGCAGAGGAGGATCTGAGAAGGAGAACTTTCAGATCTGGGATCTTCCCCTGCCGTAACCGCTCCTGAACTTTCCTGATGATGAGAGCCGGGGGGTGAAAAGAGAATTGTGAATGTACAAAAGACTGCAGACAACCCGGAATGTCGGAGTTGGAGATGAGGAGCCATGGATGGAACCCCAGCCTTGTGCTGGTGCCGTGAGTAGTGGCCTATGGGGGACCCAGGCATTGGATTTGACTCGCCGGGCCTCCTGTGGAGCTGCAATGGGACGGGGAGGGAGGAGTACTCTGAATGATCATTTAAATTTAAATATCCTCTCGTTGCTGGACTGCCACGGTGCTAAACATTGGATAATCTCCTCTTTGATATCGTGCCTTTGGGCCTGAGGGGTGATTGACTAATCGGATAACAAGAGTCTGGGGATAGAGGTTGTGGCTAGACTAGCGGGGAGGGGCTCGAGGGGGAGGGCTAGTTGGAGTGAGGCTTCCCCTTGTGGCGTCCCCATCTAGCTCCCCATGGCGGAGAGGGTATAGCCAAACATGATCCGAGAATTGTGATACTAAAAGGGGTGATAACTCAATTGAGACATACGAGTGGAGGAGAGGAGTGTGAGATAAAATCCCTGCTCTGCGATGGTGTTGTGATTAGCGGCCTACGGAGGATCCGGGCATTGGATTTGACTCGCTGGAACCCCGTAGTGCTGCGCTAAAATGGGGGGGGGTATCCTTAAGAGGTCGAAAGTTGACTTTTCCCGCACTGCTGGATGACTGCAAGCACAGACACGTGAGAATTTCTGGGATGACTTTAGAGAAGGAGGGAGTGGGTGAGCTATAGTGCAAAGTGGCCTGTAAGAGAGAAGTGCTGTGATTTTTTTTTTTTTTTGCTTCTTTCTTTATCCCCCAGGGCCACTGATCTGCCTACCTTCCCGCTCTGGCCTCACCCACAGGTCTGTCTGGCCGCCTGTCCTTGGACTACTCCCGGCAACCTCATTGGCCCAGCTGCCCCTGGCTTACCCCCACGGCAGGGGGTGGGAGCTCAACCCACCCACTCCAGATCAGTAATGCCGCACCCAGGTGCGTGAAGTCAGCGAGGCGGCCATCATGCCGCCACAACCAGTGCCCTCCTTTTCCCTTTTCCACTAAAGCGGTAGGCGTGCGTGGCGCCAATGGCCATGAGCGTGTACGTCGCCCACATTCTGACAGCGTCTGCCTCAGACTATGCTTGTGCTCCCAGCAGCAGAAGTACCTCCGGTCTCCACGGGTCTCTCCCTGCGCCGAGATGCCCCTGAATCCCCACAGGGAAGGAGAGCTGTCGCCCGGGGCGCTCGATCCTACTCCCCTCCCGCGCCGACCAAGCGCGGGCTGGTTCCCGAACCGGGTCGCTGGCGTGACGCAAGGTGTGGCGTCCAGCACCTCAACCCTCAGCGCCACCGGGCCGGCGTCAGAAGTGCTGCGATTTAGAATACTATATGATGAAGTGGGGCAAATTGTAGCGAGGAAGGGATTAGCTGGGCTATAAGCCACGGAGCACTTAATCAAGGGCCATGAGAATTTGGAGGGGATTCATTGATATTATGAGACATGTTCAAAAGTAGTGCGATGAACAGGTTGGATAGCCAAAGAGAAAATAAAAGAACCTAGAGTTGGACCGGGAAGGGGAGAGAAGATTGGATATTAATCCAAGCCCAAGGATATCAGTATAAGTCGGGGAGCACACTAATTCGCTTTTGTAGAATGTTGTGCTGCTGGGGGGGGGGGAGCTGGGGACAATACCTGTAAATAAGTGATTTACTTTCTCCAATGTTTTCTTGTATGTTTGTTGCATTAGTTGTTTTTACTACCAAGGTCGTAAGGTCTGTATTTTAGTAAAAGGAAAGAGATGGCAGTGTGTGGGAAAGAGGGGTGAATGGAGGGAGAAGACAAAGGGGCACCTAATAGAGAAAATAAATGGCTGGAATGGCTACAGAGAAGGTAAACATTGTTTCTTGGAATATCAGGGGGATCTCTACTCTGATTAAGAGCACGTCTGTTCTGACTGTGTTACGAAGAGTAGGAGCACAAGTTGCTCTTTTGCAAGAAACGCACTTGACGCAGTCGGAGCATCAGAAATTGGTGAAGGGCTGGGTGGGAGCCTGTTATGCCGCTTCTTACATGTCCCATAAGAGAGGAGTAGCGGTCCTGCTCACAGAGGGCTGCCATTCAAGGTTACCAGAGTGCTGAGGGATGGGAAGGAGGGGAGATACATCTTTGTGGAGGGTATGCTACAAGAGGAGCCTGTAATGTTTGGGAGTGTGTATGCACCGGCTGTGTTTGAGCCACTATTCTATCGGGAGATCTTGGACCTGTTGATTCGTGAACAGTTTCAGGGTCTAGTGATGGGGGGAGATTTTAATTGCACCCCAGATCAAAATCTAGATCACTCTGAAGGTAAAGGGAGAGGGGGGGCATTGCATGCGTAAATGGTGTGAGGGGCTCAGTGAGTTAGATATCTTAGATGCTTGGAGAACGGCGAACCCCCAGGAAAAGGACTTTACCTTTTACTCCCCACCACACAAAACATGGTCATGTATAGACCACATGTATATTGCAGAAGCATGGTACTCCAGATTAATAGCTATTAAGCATGGCCCCATATACGTTTCTGACCATGCAATGGTTGTTGCCTCCATAGAGATGGTCCCCCAACAGATGAAAACCAATAATTGGCGTTTCCCATCCTACCTTCTGGGATCCCAGGACTTTCAGGAATACATGAAGGCTCAGTGAGTTTTGTATACCTCGACGGATCTGCTGTCTGCTCCTTCCATTCAGGGATTTTGGGATGCCGGGAAGGCATTCATGAGAGGTGCTATTACGGGATTTGTTATTAGGCATAAAAAAAGTAAGCGTCAGAAGCAGATGGAGCTAAGAAATCGAGTTAGAGAACTGGAGCATCAGATGGTGAGGAAAGGGGGAAAGGAGGTTTCTCAGCAACTGGCAGCTAGTAGGGAAGCGCTTAACAAATCGTTAATGGATGAGGTCCGCACACAATTGTTTTTCTGGAAGCACAAATTCTATGAATGGGGTAATAAACCGGGCCCTCTGCTGGTTAATCTGATCAAGGGGAGGAGAGGGAATAAAAGGATTAACAATGTGAAGGATAGACACGGAGTGCTGCATAGGAATACACAGGGCATTCTAAACAACTTTGCTGAGTTCTATCAAGAGCTCTATAAGGCAGAGGAGGGGGGAGGGAGGAATAGGATGAGCCAGTTTTTGCAGCAGATTGCAATGCTGAGGATCTCAGAAGCTTGGAGGGATAGGATGGACAAGGAGATCTCTAGGGAAGAGATTGCCAAGGCCATTGCTTGCTTAAAACCGGGTAAAGCATGCGGACCAGATGGTCTACCCACGGAATTCTATAAAGTAATGGGAAAGGAGGTAACAGAACATCTGTGGGTCCTTTTTAAGGAGATTGGGGGGGGACCCCTGCCTCGTTCTATGGGTGAGGTGACTATATGCGTTATCCCGAAGCCTGGTAGGGATCAAAGGGACTGTGCCGCTTACAGACCCATATCTCTCCTCAATGCCGATGCAAAGATTTATGCTAAGATACTTGCCTCTAGATTGGAGGAGTTGCTCCCAGAATTGGTACACATAGATCAGACAGGATTTATCTGAGGTAGACACTCATACCATAATGTAAGGAAGGTTCTAAATGTAATACAGAATGCGTCTAGGACAAAGAGACCTACGGCGATTATTTCTCTAGATGCTGAAAAGGCTTTTGACCGTATAGAATGGGAATATCTATTTGAGGCATTGGAGAGATATGGGTTTGGGAAGAATTTTATGGGGATGGTGCGGGCCCTGTATACCTCTCCTCGGGCTTCGATTCTAGCAAATGGAGTCCTCTCTGAATGGGTTTCTCTGCGTAGGGGGACGAGGCAGGGGTGCCCTTTGTCTCCCCTCCTGTTTGCCCTGGCAATAGAGCCCCTGGCCATTGCAATCCGGCAAAATCCTGAGATTAAGGGAGTGGTTGGAAGAGAGGGGGGACACCACAAACTGTTCTTGTATGCGGACGACATGATTCTATACCTCAGAGATCCAGAGGGCTCGGTACCGGCCTTATTGCGGGCAATAGCAGACTTTACGGAATTCTCTGGATACAAGATCAATATTGATAAATCAGAAATCCTTTTAGTGGGAAGTACTGGACTGCAGGAGAAGAAAAGGGAATGGGGCCTACGGTGGGTGTCCTCCTCATTTAAATACTTGGGAGTAGTGATTGGACGGAAATGGGAGGACCTCTACAGGCTGAATTACACCCCTATGATTAAAGGGATATTGGAGGAGATGAAGAGATGGCGGGCTTTACCCCTGTCTTGGCTAGGACGTATTAACTTAATCAAAATGAACATTTTGCCCCGAATTTTATACTTATTACAGATGTTACCAATTGGGCTTAATAATAGGGATATAAAAACTTTGGAGAGAGGGTTTGGAGAATTCCTGTGGGGAGGGAAGAGGTCGAGGATAGCTTTACCGAGGTTGAAGGCGTTAACGGAGAATGGCGGCCTGAACTTCCAGGATTTGAAGCATTATTTTTTGGCGGCACAGATCAGGATTGTTAAAGACTGGCTCATCAGAGGGATTCAGTAAACTGATTAGAGTTAGAGGAGGGGGAGGTGGCAGGTCTGCTGATGGCTTATTTATCGGAAAGAGGCAGAAAGGGATACGCCTCCATGAGATAAACGAACTCCATGGTTTGGACAGTAATAGAGAGTTGGGTTAGAATAAAGACAGTCCTAGGCTATACAGAGGGAGAGACATTATTATTATTACCAGGAGCAATGAACCCCTTTTTTTAGACCTTGCTTAGAGGATAAGGGTTTTCAGGAATGGAAGAAGAAAGGGGTGAGGTGTTTAGGAGATGTGTGTGTGGGGGGTGGGGTATGGTGTTGCCCTTCCAGGAGATCCAGGAGAGGTTAAGAATACCGACAACCCACCTTTACAGGTTTTTTCAGATTAGGAATCTGATCAAGGCGGTGGAGAAGCAGCGAACAGAGAGTCCGAGGATGGAACAACTGGAGGGGTTAATTGGAATGGCAAGGAGGAACCCATCTGGGATCCTAAGGAAGGCGGTACACCTCTTAAGACTAAGTTTTAAGGATCTGTCAGATAAATCGAGGCAACTATGGGAGAGAGGCTTGGGTGTAGCTATATCCCGGGATAACTGGGGACTAATACTGAGATCACGTGTGGGGCTTCTGACTTGCAAAAAATATAAACCACTTACTTCCTTTTTTCCTTATTGAAACCTTGAGGAGCATTGATGAAATTTTTTTCATTACTCCCTCAAACCTCTCTAGACAGACATCTACATTTTCCAGATAAGCTAGATCCTCTATTGTTTCCCTAATTCCATGATCATTAAAAGTTTAACTGAATTGTAATTTTCTAATAATTCCCACTTTATCCCTTTCCTGACCCTAATAATTTCCAGTTTATTATTTATTTTTGTTACTCTACTAGGCCAAATCCCTATTTCTAAAGGGTTGTGTTCATTTTCTGCTCCCATACCCATTTTAAAATCCTTAAAATAAGGTAATAAGTCAAAGGAGATCCAACAGTGATCTGGATGAGGTCCTTCTTGGTCCTATATAAGTAAATGCTCCTAGTGGGTCACCCCTTGACCTCCCATTAATTATAATGAGATCTTTTTTCTCTAGTTCCCTATTTGTTTACTTCTTGTGCATTCTTTATGGTCTTTGGATCTCCTTTGCTCAGCTAAAACATGGGGACTCAGAGCTGCACACACATCAGTTAACTCTATAGATGGGTCTAGACTGTGCCCCACCCTGGCATTAAAATCTCCAAATAAAACTAGTTCACAAACTGGATCTTTGCATTTAATTTCCTCCAGTAAATTAGTAAGTTTTTCTATAACATCCAAGCCCAAATAACTAGACCCTTTTGGAGGCAGATATATGTTAATAATTATAATAGTTTTGTGTGTAAATATCAAGCACGTTGGTAGGATACAGTCTGAATTAATTTTTACCTTTTTGTAATTTACTTTAGCTCTTATTTTACACCATGTTATTAAACCCCCCAACATTCTACCATAGTGTTTGAGTTTCTTTGCTTTTATCTGGAACATTTTATGCCCATCTAACTATTTCCTCATTGGTCCATGTTTCCTGTAAGCAAATACAATTAAATGCTGTCAGATAGTTCATAATGAAAGGATCTGCCAACCTTTCCCTGATACCAGCCACATTCCAGGATAATATTTACCCATTATTCTTCTTATCATTATACCCTGTTGTTGGGTTACTTTTTTTTATTGGCTGTCACTAGCTTATATCTTGTAATACCTGAAATCTGTTGGCTGTTTTTAATAGATTCTTCCACTGGTTGTTACCAGATAGTATCTACAAATTGGATTCTGATAACACTTCACCATGCATGTTTATATCATATCTATCCATTATCCCTGATTTTGTCAGACTATATTGATAGTCTGATTTATTTCCTGTCCATATTATCACTTGACCATCTTTTAACTTTACTGATCCTTCTCTGTAAAGCATTGTCTTTAGAGAGACTTTGTAGCAAGTCCACTACTTTCATTTTTAAATTGTTTTTTGTCTCTGTTAGAAAGTTATTGATTCCAAAAATGGAAACTTGAAATTCCCTACCTTTAATTTCCCAGTTTCTGATCTCTCCATAATATTCAGGAAACAATGTTCCTATAGTGACTACACAATCCATTTCAAATCCCAATTGTCTCAGTTGATCTTTTGGTTTTTGAATCCCTTTCAAGACATAATATTGATCTGATAATAATAATAATACCAATTCTACATTAAAGAGAGATCTGATTACACTTGGGTTATCATGTCTTCGATTCCCTTGAAGGAATGAACCCAAGAATTGTTTTAAGTGAGTGTTCAGTTTCAATTCTGTTTCCTCTGGGATTATGGGAACATTATAGCGGGGTAACACAAAATCAGTTTCCAAAGTTCTTTTTAATATCTCTCTTAAGTTACTTTCATTATTACTTTCAACCCTCCTCTCTTCTAGCTCCTGATCTAAATCTGCTTCCATTTTTTTACCCTCTGATATTATTTCTTTGTTCAGTTCTTTTCTTCCCTGCAATGTACCATCTTGTCCTACCTTGTCACTCATTTTTGGTTTCTGCCTTTTTGTCTCCTTTGTTTTTTTGCTTACCAGTATTTTTTTTAATATGGACCTTCTTTTCTGTCTTTCTTATATTTTTATTGTTCCCAAGTTTTGTAAGTATTTGTTATTATTTGGTCTTAATCTCCTTTTATTACCTCTCGTTTGTATTACTCTGTCCATCACTACTTCCTTTTTCTGAAAGATGCTCTACCTGACTGGATTATCTCTTTCTTGACTCATTTTTACTTCTCTGTTTATTATATTGTAAGTTATTAATGTTTACTGTCTGTGAATCTAAATGGCGATATTTTACCTTTTGTGACTCTTCCTTATGCATGCTTGTCTTTTCTCCTCTGTCTTCCTTACTTTTCCTTTTTTGCCTAACCCCCCTGTCCCATAATTCTAGATTTCCAGCTCTTAATTAGGACAGTATAACAAAAGAACTATCAAAACCTTCTGGTAGCATAATCAATTCGCTATCTAGAGAATTACTGGGTTCCAGCTCAACAACTGTAGAATGGAATAGATCCCATGTATTTTCTTTGAATGAATTATCTAAACTTCTTTCCTCTTTCATTGAACCTACTTGGATAGTTTGATTTCTAGGAGAGCTAAATATGGTATTCTTGTTATGTTCATGTGGTTCTATTGTGACATATCTCTAGAGATAGACTCAATCTTAATTTTATTTTCAATCACTACTCCCTTAATAAGGGACAAATGTTGTCTTAGCAACACCATATGTTCATATATCATTGTATTAGCCAGAAAAGGATCTCTTAAGGCATTGGTGAATTCTCTCATAAGAGTTTCCATAGGGAGGTGAGTGCTTCAGTCTTGCAGACACATCCACTGTGTCACATCCTCATTTGATTCCAGGTGTAAATTTTCTATCAGAACCAGTTTATCACCTTGTTCAATACCACCTGTACTGTCACAATAGGAACCATGTCCATATTTCAAATCTTTGATTTCTTTCATCTTCTTTTCTATTCTGTTGTTGGTACTAATAGTTTCTCTTATACTTTCTATTGTTTTACTAACCTCATTATTAACCAATTCCAAAAGACTTTCATTCTGTAGTACAGACCAGTTATTAATTCTACCCTCAGTTCTGGGAGTATTTTGGTCATAGTTTTGACCTGAATCTTTATGGCTAATTTTTCTTATTTTACTAATACCTTTACTTAGTAGTGTTACATCCAAATTACCCTTTGGATGTTTCTTTGGTGAATAGTCCTTTTTATTCCAAAGCTCCCAGACTGATAGTTGTCATCTTGGATTTGGATTTAGCAGGTGATTTAAAACTGCTTTGGTCATTTGGGGATTTGCATACTTGAGGGGCAATTAGCTCTAGTGCATTAAACTCCCTAGAGCCATTTTCAGTTGTCTCTCCAATCATACCTTTCTCATCAGGCCAATTATTATTAATTGGTGACCCCCACCATCTCATTAATCTGAACAGGTGGCCAACACTGAATTATTTTAGAGTTGGTCTTCACTTTTGACAATTTCCCTTTAACTTTTTTGCTGTTTAGTCCACTGTTACATTTCAGTGCCAGTTTACCACTGTGTGTGTTCACTGGCATTTGGTTAAGCTATTTCCCCCTGTTTTAACAAATAATCAAGTAAAAATATAACAATTTAGTAGTTTAACAGTTTTGTTAAATACAGTAATTAGTTATTAGATTAATTAGTGTATATTTATTGCCTCACTCTAGCAGTCCAACTATAGAAAAAATTCAGCAACACAACGTCTCCCCACAGAGAGACGGACCCCCCGGACCATGCCGAAGGAATCGCAAAAGAGCGGAGGTCGGGTCGCGAGGGCAGGAGTCCCTAAGCCCTCCCCACAGAGAGATGGACCCCCCCGGACCACGCCGAAGGAATCGCAAAAGAGCGGAGGTTGGGTCGCGAGGGCAGGAGTCCCTAAGCCCTCCCCACAGAGAGACGGACCCCCCCGGGCCACGCCGAAGGAATCGTAAAAGAGCGGAGGTCGGGTCACGAGGGCAGGAGTCCCTAAGCCTTCCCCACAGAGAGACGAACCCCCCTGGACCACGTTGAAGGAATCGCAAAAGGTAGCCAGAGTTTCTTCCTGCAGCCGCTTCCCTGAGCCAAGAGGATCTGTACCTCACCACTTTTTGTTTGAAATTGGCGCCTTTTTAGCTTTCACTGTACTGTTAAATCTGTGTAAACTGCTGGTGTGCACCAAGCGTTTCCATAGCTCTCTGCATCCAGTGTTAGTTACTGCTAAATTTGTGTGCTAATTTTTAAAGAAGAGAGCTGTTAGTCTGGGCAGATTTAAAAAAGATTTTAAAGCAGGGTTCTTGTTTCCTGTCTGAAACCGCAACTGATAGCACAGCCTAGCCCAGGGCTAATTACTGCTGGAGAAAAAAGGGGAGCTGCAGGATTCTCCGCGGCTATAGTCTGCTGCTCAGGGCTCTCCCACATTTGCTCTGATTGTGTAAGTTCTGGTAAATCCCCCCGGGTTGCGATTTCTACCACGCCACTTTTGATTTTTTTTGCCTTCCAATAAAGAGCCTTCCCCCACAAAAGCTAACATTACCATTTGTAAAGAACACTCCGCCTGCATAGCCTCTCACCTGTACTTAAGCCCTTCTCCTTTCTTCTGCAGGCGGAGGTCGGGTCGTGAGGGCAGGAGTCCCTCAGCCCTCCCACAGAGAGATCCGGACCACCCCGAGACATAAAGGTAGCCAGAGTTTCTTCCTGCAGCCGCTTCCTGAGCCAAGAGGAGTTCTAGCCCCGCCCGCGCTAGGCGCAGGCTGCCCACCGCCCCCACCACCACCCTTGGTCGACTCCTGAACTTATACCTGTTCAAGTCAGGTAACAGGGCAAAATAACCAATCAGCTCACTTTTCCAGCTGCAGGTTATACAGTTCCATTCCTAGAGGCCACTGTCGCACATTCCCTCTTGACATAAAGTCACTATGCATCTTCTATTAATCACAACGTTGCTGACCAGCAGGCTCACTCTCCTTGCTCTGCAACCCCACCCTGTGGCTCCTCCACCTCATGACTTCACCAACTTCACCATCCCTTCATCCACCCCAGACATTGGCTGGCTGAGACACTCCTATGCTGCACACCAACATCATTTTGTCCTAATTTACCTTCTCTCTCATACTCCTGCACTTACACCCACTTTACAGATGGGTCAACACTGTAACTCTGCCCTACTCCAGCCTACACCTCAGCCCCCTTCCACCCATGTAGACGTGACGTTGGCCCCCCTCGCAACCTCCCTGCTTCCCTGCATCATCTCTAGTCTAACAGTACCCACCCACAACAAAAAAATACAAGTCACCCTATCATTCTCAGCTTGGGTCCCTCAAGCGTTGCAGGCTCTCTCTACTAAGACACATATTACTCCTACTCCTGCTATCTGGAAATATTCACCCCAACCCTGGACCCCACCACAAACCCCCAAACAAACCTCAGGAAGACTGCTGCTGGCATCAATTAATATTGTAGTCTTCCAAAAAACTGCGCTACTTCAAGGATGGATTACCCAACATGCTCCTGACATTCTAGCCCTCTCAGAAACCTGGCTATCCAAAAAAATCACCAACGATGCAGTCTCCCTAAGTAACTATAACCTTTTTAGGGCAGATAGACCTGATAAGCGTGGGGGTGGCTGTGCAATATTCGTTAAATCTACACTCAGTGCCACAGTCGTGGACACCCCCACCCCAGAACATGGGGCGCAGACACTTACAGTCAAAATTAGTCTGGGTGCCAAAACTATCCACATCATCGCTTCCTATATCCCCCTGAGAAACCAGAAAATTGCATTTGAATCAATCCTACACACTATCGCTCACCTCCCAAATGCTAACGAATCCATATTAATGGGCGATTTCAACATTGATTGGCTATCCCCATCATCCTCCACCTACAAAGACGCAGCATAGGCTATGGACCTCACCCAAATTGTTACCTCCCCAACAAGGTGTGACACAAGAACCGGGACCTCCACACTATTAGATCTTATTTTTACAAACAGACCTCATAACATCACCCGGGCCTCAGTGCTCCCAGATGCTATTAGTGACCACTCCCCGGTTATCTGCTGGTGGTCGGGTAAACTCCCCCCAGCACCACCAACCACCACATGGCATCAGAAGCTCAAAAAAGGAGGCCTTGACTGCCTCAAAGAATAGCTTGTAAATAGCAACTGGCTACCCATATATAACACCCAGACAGTGGATACCGCCCTTACCCACTTTACAACTACGTTTAACAAAGCCTGTGATATATTTGTCCCCTTTACAAAGCAGGTGGTGAAAATCAGGACTACCCCCTGGATCACACCTTCCCTTTTAAACCTTATGCAACACAGGGACAACCTTTGGCACAAGGCCATAGACACACAGCGCGCTAGGGACAGACAACTATATAGGGAGGCGAGTAATAAATGCACCTGGGCAACTCGCAGGGGCAAAAGCTGAATACTACCAGCATACCTCTCCACCTCCTGGGAGATGGGAAAAATTCTGGAGCAACATTCAGAAATCAGTGGCAAAACTCGCTGCCCCACCCCTACCCTACTCAAGTGAATGGGGACATTACTCAAGACCCAGCTAAAATCGCTGAAGCCCTCAACGACTCCTTCTCTGACCTCTCACATATCCTCCCCAAATTTCTTCCACCCTCCCAAACCCCCCACCTTGTCCAGCGAATATAGACCACCAACCCCCGTTCCAGCTCCGAACCATTCCCGACAACCTGGCCAAACGCTATATCTCCAAAGCTATCGCTAACACTCGTTACAGCAATGACTCCCTGGACCTAAAACTTATTAGGCTTACCCTCGATGTCACGCTACCCCATCTCACAAAAATTCTTAACCTCTCACTCTGCCTCGGCCAGTTCCCCTCTAACTGGAAAAAAGCCTTGATCACTCTTATCTTAAAGAATGGCGACCCCACCTACACCGGTAATTATAGACCAATCTCAATACTCCTTCCTCTCTCCAAAGCGCTTGAAAAAATAGTCTCAGACCAGCTTACAGAGCACCTTATGAGACACAACCTCCTAAGTAAGGAACAACATGGGTTCCGTGCTGGCCACAGTACCATCACGGCCCTCACTGAACTAACCACGTTCATCCCTGGGGCCCTGGACCAAGGATCTATTGCCGGGGCCATCTATGTAGACTTAACAAAGGCATTCGACACGGTCAATCATGATCTTCTCATCCAAGTCCTGCCACAACTAAATGTGGCCGCTGAGGTCTCGGCCTGGTTCAAGGACTACCTCTCGGGTTCCTCTCAGCAAGTAAGAATCAACTCCACCATCTCCAACCCCAAACCTGTGTGCTCGGGCGTTCCACAGGGGTCTATTCTGGGCCCACTGCTTTTTACACTCTTCCTTAACTCTCTCCCCAAAGCTTGCAGCGGTCATCTCCTACTTTATGCTGATGATGCTGTTCTTTACTGGCAACAGCCTCAGCCTGACACCCTCCAGCTCTCCCTTCAGGGCTTTTTCAGGGAGCTGGAAAACTGGTTTACTACACACCGCCTGATCATTAACTATTCCAAAACTAAGTCCATGACCTTTGCCCATCGCCAAAGCCCACACAGCCAGATGACACTCCAAATCTCAAACTTGGATGGTACCCATCTGGAACATGTTACTCATTTCAAATATCTAGGTGTCACCTTAGATACCTCCCTCTCCTACCACAGACATGTACGCCTCCTCTCGTCAGCAATTAACTCCAGAATTGGTACCCTCCACAGGATCAAGAATAGCCTGCCTGCTCATGCCATGCAGATAGCTGTCACCTCCTCCATTCTCTCACTTCTCGATTACGGGATTGTTATCTCCGGCACTGCTGACAACTCCACCCTAAGTAGCTTAATCACAGCGCTTAATAAAGCCTGCCGCCTCGTTACTGGCTGTGACAGACTCACCCACACCTGCGATCTGTACACACTAACAGGTTGGCTTAATTTCCATCAAAGACTCAAATATCAAACCTGCATCTTAGCAAAAAAGATCCACCTCCAGCTTACTCCAGCGGTCTACTCCCCATCGTCCACTGACCCCTCACAAGCGGACTACCAGACAGTCGGCTACCTCATCCTTCACGGTACCCCCCATAGCCGAGCGTCTCTAGGGCAGCGATCCTTCTGCTACCGTGCCCCCAAATGGCTCAACACCTCCCCTTCTCTCTCCCAGATCCACAGCATTGCACTTTTCAAAACAGGCCTTCAGACACACCTCTTTGAAAACTCTATATGTAAATGCCAATAAGGCCTGCTGTCTCCCCTTTATCCCATAACTGACTCAGGGACTTCCTAGACCCTCTGAACCTCTCTGCACTAGCCCTGTCTGAGGCCCATGTATGCCTCCCAAAGCTTTTAAAATGCCTCTCAACTGCCATGTCAATTTCTGTAACCTGTAAAAAATCAAAGTGTATAAAAAAAAAAAAAAAATGTGTTTCTTTTAATGCTTTATATTGTCCTGTGTCTCTCCACCCCCTGTAACCACCATGGAGCCATTGTATAAATACTGTCTGTACTGAAACCTGTATATAATTGCTCGTTCCGTCTGTCTTCCTTGTACTTTGGTTCTCCCTCCACCCCCTGTAAACGACGTGGAGCCTTTGCAAAAGAGTCTATGACTCAAAGGATTGTAATTTCAATTATACAGTAAATAAATAAATAAATAAATAGATAAATAAATAATGGTGGTTAATGGTGGTCTTGAGTTTCTCCACAAATCCCTTCATGGATTTATATTTTATATCATCGGATGTTAACCGTTTTTTCCACGTATGCTAAAATCCCAAAACTGCAAAAAAAAAGTCTTGTTTTATTCTATGTGCTGGATCCACACTGGATCTATATCATTTTACGTTCAAACAAGATGGAATAAAAGTCCTGTACATTATTTTCCTTTGCCACACGAAATTAACAGTTTAAATTCAGAATCCTGGTCCTTATTTAGTGTCTTTTTCTCCTTTCCTTCACAAAAGAAGATCAGAAAATCTGTACCTTGTCCAGCGTATGGGTAAATAAAGACTGGATGCCTAGAAAATAGATAAACCATCCCAACAGTTCAAATGTGGTCCCTCCAATTTATCCCACTAATCCATGGTCAAGCCAAGGTGGAATGATGGACAGAATGTTCTCCTTCAAGTTCAGGTGGCCAACTTCGGGGTTCACTGTTAAGGGGGAACAATAAACAAAAGCCAATAACAAGGAAATACCAAAAAACAATATTTCCAAACCTCCCACAGTTATTCCCAGTTACCCTCTGCTATCCCCACTTCTAACACAGGTATCTTCACTTCAGTTCAATTAACTCAGTTAAATCAGTGAACAGGATTGGTACATTTGGTACAGCTAAGTCAGCAAAATAGTTCCAAAACCCTTTTGGTTTCCACTAGAAATTCCCAATTATACAAAAGAAGAAATTCCCCCTGCTAAGTTAAGATAAACAACTTACTTTTTAATTGTGAGTGGAGGAGTACTGAAAAACAACTGCTTTAATGCATAAACATAAACAAAGCATAAGCTGTCGCAGTGAGCGAGGGTACACACTCTGCGTTCGCACTCTCGGAAAATTTAAGTGCAACCACTAAAGCTAGTACTGGTGAAATAAAAAGAGCTTATGCTCAACTTAAAGCTAAGCACTCTCGCTTGTTTACACGCTTATTCGTATGTTCTGAAACACACCTTCTGTGAGCATCTCTTCTAAGCAGCAGTATCTGAGCTTGAATGAATAAACTCAGGATGATACTGTAATGCGCTTTATGGGACAGGGTCACATGCGTCACAGAACCAATCAGTGCCAGAAAAAACTAGCCTCGTCTTCCGGGTTTAAATTTAACAATATAAAGTTAAAAATAAAACTCTAATACACAAAAATCAAAACAGGCACATTTAAAATATTAAAACAAATTATAATAGCAACTGATAATATCATTGAATGGCAGAAACAGAAGAGATACTCTCACAGTATTTTTTCTCTTTCGCTATCAAATAAAAGTACCATTCATATAAGATTCATATAAAATAACCAGGCTCTTAACAGGTTCACCAGGTCATTTAAAATCCCAAAGAGCTTCTAAACCAGGGGTTGTAACAGAATTATAACGGGGAGACTACAACAACAGAGCTGCCAGGGAGGCCAATAAACCTTACTAAAGAAGCTTCTCAGCAGCGAGGGGCTCTCCCACTGCTTGAGACTCCCTCCCTCCTCGAGGAGCCTTCCAGAGGCCTTCCCCATCTCACGGGACTGCTCGTTCTTCGTCAAGAACACCAAAGTCAGTCCGGAAAGGTTAGCAATTCATTTTTTCAGTTTAAAGCAACAGTGGCATACCTGTACAAGAAAAAATGAAGCCTTTGCTAACTCCTGCTGCAGCCAAATTCACAAAGTAGCTTAGCGGACGTCCTCCCCATCCTCTCTCCAAGAGTCAGAATCCCAAACTGAGTCCATATCATCCAGTACTCAATGTACGTACTGAGTTCCCCCTTCCTCAAGGCACCCTGTTAACAATGCATTATGCCAAAATCCAAATGCCTTGTCAGCATGTTTATTTTTTTTGTAAAATTGACTTGTGTGTGAGTCGCTCCTCTGCCATATAGTAATGTGAGCAATACAGCCCTGGGTCCACAGAAACACCAGGCTTGCTACAGAAGCTCTGGTACACCCTGCAGTTTTTAGCAGCTCAGAATGCAAAAACTAACTGCAGAGGACAGTAATGAAATGCAATTACAGAATAAATGCAAGAAGGGGTAATTTATGCATGAAAGTTAAAAGGACTGGGAAAGGTGCTCTTTAAATCTCAATCTCTCTATCTCTCAACAAAATATGGCTTTCTTTTATAAGACGTCTTTTCCTAGCAGTTGAAACTCTGCCTCTTGTTCTTGTAAGTTTCAAATAAAGAACAATGTGCAGGTGGGTGACATCTTTCAGTACAAGAGTTGTACAAGAATGAGAGGTATGATATGAGATTGGAGGGGGGCAGGATAAGGGGAAATGTGAGAAAGATTTTCTTCACAGAGAGGTTGGTGGATGCTTGGAATAGCCTAACCCAGTAAGTGGTGGGTGCTAACACAGTGAGGGGATTCAAGCATGCATGGGATAGACATGAGGGAACCCTAGATGTGGGGAAGAGAGGCAAAAGCCAATGACCAAGTAAGGTCAGCAGCCACTGATGTAGGCAGGGAATATGGGCAGACTAGGTGGGCCTTGTGGCCCTTATCTGCCGTCAGCTGCTATGTTACTATGAAGCACCTGACTGAGACAGTATCAAGAGGGTTTTCACCCCCTTTCAGAACTTCAGGAACCAGAGGAGCAAAGAAGTCTATTCTGGTTTCAAGAGCAATAGTAGCAGAGGAGCCTGTGCTAGAGCTGGGCTCCACTGTTGGTATACAGAGGGCATGAGGGACACTTTCCTATCATCCTACATTTCTTTACTTAAAGTCTGTTGCAACAGCGCTTATCTATTGTAACCCCAAGAAATCTTATTGTATTCTGACATATGCAGTACGGTCTCACCCCAGGACTGCCCCGGAACTGAACAGGTTAATAGAACCTTTGCAAATGATGGAATACTAAGCTCGAGCTTGGTTTTCAAACCACTGTCCCTGGAATACATCCTGCAACCCTGATTCGTTACTCTGCTTGCCTAAATAAGAAGCCTCGGAGAGCTCTCCTTCATCTTTCTTGAAGCTTTTATTTTCTTGTTTTTTTAAAGTACCGATTATTTCTTTTCATGTTTATAGCACTGTCCATGGTATTACAGGTAGACTAGTATAGATTTAGTGTTGTTCCAGTAAGTTTTTTGGTTCCTTGCAACCGGGAAGAAACCAAGCCTTTGTTTATATTTCGAGGTAACATTTCTTTAAAATTTACTTCTCTGATATGTTTTTTTTTTTATTTTTACATTTAATTTGCATTATTTAAATGGGTAACTCTCAGTTTCACTTTGGTCATGGAACCGACCGCAAAAAAAAAAAAAAAAAGAGGAACCAGAGAAGTTTTATGTAATAGTGTGTGTATTTGGCTCAGAGGAACCAAGTTTCTGTTTTATTTTTGGGATTACGTCACAGACTAGCAAGAAAAGAACCAGCCCTATGGGGTTTCAACATTGTACAGAGTGTGGTAAGCCTTTCACAAAAGCTAATCCACACTTGGTTTGTGTTTTCTGTCTAGGGTTTAACCACCTGAATGCAAACTGTCAGATCTGTAAAACTTTTCCCCAGTCGATGCTTGATTGACGATTGAACCGACTGCGGGAAAAGATGTTTGATAAGGCCACTGATCTGACCTCAGATAAGCAGACTCCTTCTCATTCAAAACAAAAACCCAGTGGCTGGCCCACCAGTGCAGCAGAAAGATTCACTGCTGCAATGCCGGCCAACCATTGTTCGGGAATGGACATGGGCATCGGAGGGCCAGCCAGGGTAGAAGACTTGAGCATCTGATGACTGCTTGCCTTCTCCCAGGGAGGGTGGGTCTGCGGCACAGCATTTGCTGACTCCTGGCAGAGGCTGGGAGTATAGCACCGCATCAGGCCCCTTTGCCTAGAGTGAGCATGACAGACATTGGCGTATGCCCTGACTTCAGTGGTACGTCACGCTCCCACGGGGAGAAAATGAGAAAATACCTCCTGGCTGACTGGATGCCATGAAGCCGGGATAGCTCTGAGCTGTCTGCCCCACCACCGATCCCAGGGTTAATTGGTTGTGCCTATGGGCACTTCTCTCCGGGGGGGGGGGCCATCCAATGAAGCATCACCCGGGAGATACATGGGCGGTAGTGGGTGGCAGCAGGAAGGTGGCCCAAAGGAGTGACTAGCCAGGAGGGACATGAGGGAGAAAAAATATAAGAAAAACCCAAGGAACTAGACAAACAGCCCTCTGACAAGGATGAAGGTTCCCTTGGAAGGAAGCGAACAGCAGAAACTGTTGCTGAACTGGTAACTGATACGAAAAAGAAGGAAAAGCACTCGAGGAAGGAACTGCAACCGACAAACCCAATGGTTCCTACTGCTGAGAAAATTGCTAATGCTACTAGAATAATTCCGTCACTGCAAACTGGTACCAGTTCGGTTCCGCGATTTAGTTCACATCATCCATCGGTTCAAACCTCAAACAACATGAAGTTTTGCTGTATTCTGACATATGCAATTAGCCCCAGCACTTGAACTGCTCCGGAGAGGAAAGAGTTAAATTCTATGCAGGGCGTAGAACTTTGAGCTCGAGCTCAGTTCAAACCTCTGTCTGCTGCACTTTGAAGTGTAACCATCAGATTGTTTACTCCACCTAACTGAACAGTTGCTCCGGAGATTTCTCCTGCTCACGGTTCTCGGTCAGTTAAAGTCATCAGTTTTACCAATAAATTCTTTGTTTTTTTTGTTCAGATCCCTGTCTGTGGTACAGTAAGTGCGTAGTTAGTGGACTAGATTTGGAAAAACTTGTGGAAATTGTAAACTATATATATTTCAACCGGTTCGTCTGAACCGGCTGCTGTGTAGAATTTGTCTTATTGTAAATTTAGTGTGTGGTACCAGTCCTTATCAGTTTAAAAAACGTGTTTTGTGGTTTTCAAATACCGTGTACGGTTGAAACCAGTAAGGGTGTCTCTGCCTGGCTGAAGCCGAGTAAAGGGTAAGTTTTCTGATTAAGTATGGCTACGTCTGAGAAACCCAAAAGAAAAACTGGGCCCACTGTGTTTCAACACTGCAGTGTGTGTGGGGAGGCTTTTGCTAAGGCTGATCCCCACACCACTTGTGTTTATTGTCTGGGGTTTGACCACCTCAATTCGGAATGCTAAATCTGCAAGAATTTCCCTAAAGCCACCTTGGATAAAAGATTGGGCAGGCTTAGGAGAAAGGAGGCAGAGAAGTCCGCTGACCCAGATGGCCAGCCCGGTTTGGTTCCGACCGAACCAGGAGTGCCCTCTGACCAGGGCGAGACTCCTTCGGGCAAAAGGAGAGCCGATTCTGAGGGATCGGGTCCATCAAAAAGAAAAGATAAATCGGCCGGTTCAGATCCAGAACCGCACCATCCGACCGCCGAAGAAATTGCCCGAGCGATTCGCATAGTGGAATTGCTTTGTTTGGTTCCGACCGATCCTGTGCCTTCTGGCAGGCGTTCGGTTTGGTCGGTTCCTCCGGTTCAAGATTATACCCCTGAAGATTTTTATGAACCAGACCTGGAGGGGAATGATGATTATGATAATGATGAAGAAATAGAAGGTCTGGATGAGCCCATAGAACCGGACAACTCCCCAGACAGGCCTTCTGGTGATTCCCTTCCTAGGCTTTCTGAGTCCCCTTTCCACTTTATGTTTACAGGAAAGTGGCAGCAACCCTCCAGCTCGCTATGGAAGAAGCTGTTGAGGAACAAGAGGAGCCTGAGTTTGTGGAGATGATGGACATCCCAGAGTCCAAAAGGTTGTCTATTTCCCTTCATAAGTCTTTTGGGAAACAGACACAAAAAACCTCCAAATTCCTTACCTCCTGTGGACAGACGGATGGACAAGCGGTACATGCTGTCAGGTTCAGAAATGCAGTGCTTGTACCAACAGTGCAACATGTTGGGGTCATGCAGGCTGCAGCCTGTGTTAAGGCTAACATTCCCTTGGCTTCACACCCCCGGATAAAGACTCCAGGAAGTTGGATGCCATGGCGAAGAAGCAGTACATGGCATCTTCTTTGGGACTCAGGCAGGTTAATTACATGGCCTATACAGCCAAGTACCAGAAGTCCAGGTGGGACACTGTACTGGCAATGGCTAAGCAGGCCTTCCCCCAGCTTGCCAAGGAGCTGGAGGAGGTGGCTGCTGATGGGATTGAGGCATCAAAGATCCAGTTTCATGCTGCTGTGGACTCCAATGATGTGTCATCTAGAGTCATGGCTACATCTGTGGCTCTTCGGAGACTAGCTTGGCTCAGGTGTACTAGCCTATCTCAGGATACCCAGGCTAAGGCTATGGATTTCCCTGTAGTTAATAATTCTCTGTCTGGGGAGAAGACATATAATTATATGAAAAAGATGGATGAATACAGGACCATCTATAGGAGTACACAGACCAAGGAAAGGTAGGCAACTCCTTAAAGGCAGCAAGCTATGGGTAGGGGCAGGCCTTTTCATAGGCCTTTCTACCAAGCACAGGCCTCCTCTCCTTTTCCCAAAAGGGGGTTCTTCAGAGGGAGCGACAGAAAGGGGATGGGCAGGGCTGCATCCACCTCTCAGCCTAAGGCTCCTGCCAAGCAGACACCCTGATGTGTCAGCCCGGGTCGACTCCCCCATTCCTGTAGGAGGCAGGCTGGCTAACTACTTCCAGGACTGGAAGTCTGTTACCTCAGACAAGTGGGTATTGGAGGTAGTAAGCCAGGGACTGGCTCTCAGCTTCAAAAAGTTTCCAAAGCTGAGAGCCAGATCTTTTCCACCTGCAAACATCTCCAAAACCATTGCCCTAGAGGCAGAGATTTCATCTCTTCTGGCCTTAAGGGCCATAAAGAGAGTTCCTACAATCCACAGGGCCAAAGGTCTGTACTCCAGGTACTTCCTTACCCTGAAGAAAACAGGGGAGTGGCGGCCCATCCTAGACTAAAGAAAGCTGAACAAACATCTATTAAAACCAAAGTTCAAAATGGTGACTCGGGGAATAATTCTTCCCTCTCTAAGGTCAAGGGACTGGCTAGCCTCCCTGGACCTAAAGGATGCCTACTTTCACATTCCCATCAGGTGCTCCCACAGAAAGTACCTCAGGTTTGAACTGCCTTCAGGCCATTACCAGTTCAAAACAATGCCTTTCAGCCTAACATCAGCTCCAAGGGTATTCACAAAATGCCTAGCAGTAGTAGTGGTATTCCTAAGGAGAAAAAATATCTCCATATTCCCATATCTGGACGACTGGCTCATAGTGGGTCAGTCTCCAGACCAAGTCAAGTCAGATTTGAAAGTGACCCAGCAAGTGCTCACTTCTCTAGGTTTCCTTCTCAATCTTCCCAAGTCAGTTCTCGAGTTAGTGCAACTTTTAACCTTCATGGGGGTAGAACTGGACACTGTCAAAGCAGGAGCATTACTCCCTTTGGTAAGGGTAAAGGCCATCATAGAGCTGGCTTCTTCCTTCCGCCTTCTGGTTTCTTGACCAGCAAGGCACTTCCTTCAGCTTCTGGGCCACATGGTAGCTTCCACTGCAGTGGCCCAAGGGGCCAGATTTCAGATGAGGGACATTCAGTTTCACCTGAGGGCCTTTTGGTCTCAGAAAAAAGATCCTCTAACCAAACTTATTCCAGTGACTCAGACCCTGATCCAGGCTCTTCAACAGTGGCAGGATCAGGACAATCTCAGGCAAGAGGTCCCATTCATCACTCAGTCTCATTCTGTGGTTCTAACCACAGATGCTTCTCTCCTGGTGGGGGAGCTCACCTAGGGACTCTGACAGCCCAGGGAGTGTGGTCCACTCAGTAGTCTCTTCTCCATATCAATCTTCTGGAACTCAGGGCAGTTTACCTGGCCCTGCAAGCCTTCTCACAATCAGTACAGAACAAGGTGGTTCAGGTCAGGACAGACAACACCACTTCACCATGTAGTATATCAACAAGCAGGGAGGCACTCAGTCTATGGCCTTGTGCATGGAAGCCATGAAATTATGGTCCCTAGCTTATTCTCTACAGACTTCTCTGGTAGCAGTCCACCTCCCAGGAAAGGACAATGTATTAGCAGATGCATTGAGCAGGATCTCCCAGTGCCATCATGAATGGTCCCTGGATCCCCTAGTGTTAAAAGTAATTTTTTCAAGGTGGGGCACTCCAGAGATAGATCTCTTTGCAGCCACAGACAATCACCAACTTCCTCTCTTCTGTTGCGGACCCCCAGTCTTGGACTCAGTCCCTCTGGATGCTCTGATTCTGGACTGGGAAGGGAAATTTCTGTATGCTTTTCCTCTACTGTTCAAGGTTCTGGTCAAGATAAGATCACAGTCTTGCAAAGTGATCCTGATTGCTCCAGATTGGGCCAGGCAGCCTTGGTACCCCCTGTTGCTATCCCTAGCAGTCCATCTTCCCCTTTTTCTTCCCAGGAATCACAACCTGTTAACCTCCTGTCAAGGGAGGATCTGGTATCCCAACCTGCGGTCCCTCAATCTCAAGGCATGGCTTTTGAAGAGTTAGAATATGCAGGTTTGCATCTCTCTCAAGGGGTTCTGGACATTCTCAAAGCCTCTCGAAAGCCTTCCACCAGAAAAACTTATAATTCCAAATGGAAGAGATTCAGCATTTGGTGTTGCAAGAAGCATATAATCCCAGATACTGCTGACTTGTCTACAGTTCTGGACTATATGGTTTATCTTAATGGCCTAGGCCTCAGACCAGCTACCCTCAATGTACACTTGTCAGATTTTTCTGCTTTTTTGTCAGTGGGAAAGCCCTCCTCACTGGCATCTCATCCTGTTTTCTGCAAAAATTTTCAAGGGATTGCTTCATACCAATCTCCCCTTTAGGATCCTACTCCTGCTTGGGAACTTAATATTTGCATTGCTCAGCTTATGCAACCCCCTTTTGAGCCTTTGGCCTCAGCAGAGCTTAAGTACTTGACTTGGAAAACTGTGTTCCTGGTAGCTATTACCTCTGCCAGATGTATCAGTGAATTGCAAGCTCCGTCAGTGGAGCCTGATTTTATCTCATTCCATTGGGATAAGGTGGTCCTTAGAACCAATAGAAGGTTCTTACCTAAAGTGGTTTCAGAATTTCATTTGAACCAATCCATGTTTCTCTGTTTTCTTCACTGATCATTCTTCTTCAGGAGAGAGATTACACAGTTTAGATGTTAAAAGGGCCCTTAGCTACTACATTGAGTGTACTAAGGCACTCAGGTTTGACTCTCTCCAGCTGTTCCTCACTTATGGGGAAGTGGGGAAGGGCAAACCTGACACTAAGAGAACTATTTCCAAGTGGATTGTCTCTTGTATACAATTCTGCTATGACAAGCTAGGTAAAATACCACCCTCAGGCCTGAGGGCTCATTCAACTAGAGGTACAGCTGCTTCCCTGGCTGCTGCAAGGGATATTCCTTTACCAGAGATATGCAAAGCAGCCACCTGGAAAACAGTCCATACATTCACCAAGCATTACTCTCTTGATATCCAGGCTAGGAGTGATGCTAGGTTTGGTACAGCAGTACTGCAGAGCCTGTTCCCAAAATAGGTTTGATTCCCTCCTCCATGGAGGTACTGCTTGGTAGTCTACATATGTCAGAATACAGCAAGACTTCATGTTGTTTGAAGAAAAAATTACTCACTTTAGTAATTGTGTTTCTTCTAATGGAGTCTTGCTGTATTCTGACCTCCCTCCCTGCCTCCCCTCTTAGAATCTGTTTTTTGGGAAGTGGGCTGGCAGGAGCAGTGTTGCACCTCAGGGGTGCATTTGGGCACTCCCTCTTTTTAGAGAGGGGGACTGGGTTACATTTTTTTTGTTTTGATAGTCATAAGTTGTTCACTACCTAGTTTTTGTTTTGGATTTCTCGACTTGAGTCTTTTGGGAGATCCAAAATATTTGGTTGCCATTTGGCTAGTAAAGCTTTTACAATTTCCACATAGTGGGGTTAGTTAGTATTAGCTCATAAGAATCTGATGGTTACACTTCAAAGTGCAGCAGACAGAGGTTTGAAACGAGCTCGAGCTCAACGTTCTATGCCCTGTATAGAATTTAACTCTTTCCTCTCCGGAGCAGTTCAAGTGCTGGGGCTAACTGCATATGTCAGAATACAGCAATACTCCATTAGAAGAAACACAATTACTAAGGTGAATAATTTTTTCTTCAGGTTCCTCTTCGGTCCCTGGCTGTCTTGAATACTGCACTGATGTTTATGATGTTGATGATGAAGAGTATTATGATGAGGACTTTGGCAAGCCCCCTGAACCAGATGTTTCCCCTGATCCTCAGCACCCTGATTCCCCTAATAAGTGACCTGAGGATTTTACCACACATTTTGCTTTCATGAAGCAAGTGGCACAAACTCTGGACCTCTTCACCCAGGAATCTACAGGAGAAGGAACCAGATAACATGGAAATGATGAATGCACCAGCAACCAAGAGGTTGCTATCACTCATCCATAAGTCTCTGAAGAGACAGGCCACTAGGATTTTGCAAACCCCCACTTGTTTCCCCAGTGGACAAAAAGATGGATAGAAAATACTCAGTTGCCAAGGCAGGAGCTGAATTCCTCTTTGGGCATCCCAGTCATGAAGGGGTGGTACAGGCTGCTGCATGTGATGAGGCAGACAATCCTCTAGCATCACATCCCTCAGATTAAGATTCTAGGAAAATGGACCTATTGACAAGAAATCTTATTTGGGTTCTTCTTTATCCATTTGGCAAACCACTTACATGGCCTATGTTTCCAGATACAAGAAAGGTCTCTGGAACACGGTTTTGGAGATTGCTAAGGCCTGCCCTGTTCCCATGGTATCTGACTGAGCTGAGGCTGCAAAAAGGGGCACAGAAGCCTCCAAATACCAATTTAGAATGGCAATGGATGCCAATGACACTGCAGTCAGACTTATGGCAACTTCAGTGTCCCTGTGAAGGTTTTCTTGGCTTAAGGCTACTAATCTATCATAGGACACCCAGGTGAAGGCCCTAATTTCTCTTGTGAGCCCACATCTCTCTTTGGTGAACAGATAGAGGCCCAAATGAAAAAGATGGATGAATATAAGAGTGTTGCTGCTAAGGAAAAAGCAGCAACATCTCAGAAGTACCAGAGTAGAGGGGGGTAGGGGTAGAACCCACTACAGATCTTTCTTCCAGACTCAGGCTCTCCCAGCCTGCCAACCACAGAGAGGGTACGGCAGGGGCAGAAGGGGTGGCAGTCATGATGGCCCCAGTCCCCAGCCCAGTGCACAAGCAAAGCAGACCCCCTGAGGAGTCTGCCAGGGTCACCTCCCCACTCCCAGTAGGGGACAGACTGGCTCACTACCTCCAGGCTTGGAGTTCTATTACCCTGGACAAGTGGGTCCAGCAGGTAGTGAGCCAGGGTCTTGCTCTCAGTTTCAAGGTCTTGCCCAAACACAGGAGTTTTCGGACCTGCCACCCCATCAGAAGCAATCCTATTGGAGGCAGAGGTAGCAAAACTCCTGCAAGAGAAGGCAGTAGACTAGAATGGTCTGGAGTGTGGCAGCTGAGATTTAACACCAAAAAGTACAAGGTCATGCATGTAGGAAAGAAAAATCCAAGAAAGGAGCATTACCTAGGAGGCAAAAGACTGGTGGCCTTAGACCAGGAACAAGATCTGGAAATCATAATCTCAGATGACGTGAAGGTTAGTAAGCAGTGTGAGACAGCAACACTGAAGGCCAACAGAATGCTGGGCTGCATTGGGAAGGGAATCATGAGCAGGAAGAGAGAGGTGGTACTATCACTGTACAGATCATTGGTCAGGCCTCACCTGGAATATGGAGTCCAATTCTGGAGGCCTCACCTCAGGAAGGAAACTGACTGGGTGGAAACAGTACAGAGGAAGGTGACAAAAATGATTCAGGGTCTGCAGTACATGTCCTATGAGGAAAGACTTGGGGAACTGAATATGTACTCCCTGGAGCAGAGAGGAGAGAGAGAGAGAGAGAGGGGACATGACTGAAACAGTCAAGTACATAAAAGGCAGGTACAGGAACTTTTTCTCTTCAAGAAGGGCTCCAGGACCAGGGGACATGACCTCAGGCTGCAATGATGGAGGTTCTCTACCAACACCAGGAAGTTTTTCTTCACAGAAAGAGTGGTGATTGCCTGGAACAGCCTGCCCCAAGAGGTTGTGGGGGGATTCAAGACTGCATGGGATAGACGCAAGGGAGCCCTGACTACAAAGGGCAACTAGAGTGTCAAAATAGGTCCAAAACAAATGAGCAGACTAGATGGACCTAGAGGTCTCCTTCTGCCGTCAACTTCTATGTTTCAGTAGAGCCTGTCCCCTTGACCCAAAGAGGAAAGGGACTGTACTCAAGATACTTTCTCACCCTAAAGAAAACAGGGGAGTGGCGACTCATACTGGATCTCAGACATCTAAACAAACATTTGACAAAACCAAAGGTCAAAATGGTAACCTTGGCCTCCATCCTCCCTATACTCAGGCAGGGAGATTGGCTGGCATCTCTAGACCTTAAGGATGCCTACTTCCACATCTCTATCAGGCAATCTCACATAAAGTACCTCAGGTTCAGACTGCCATCAGGCCATTATCAGTTCACAGCCATGCCTTTTGACCTGACTTCTGCTCCAAGAGTGTTTACAAAGTGCCTAGCAGTAGTGGTAGCACATTCAAGGAGACAGGGAGTTACAGTCTTCCCATACTTGGATGACTGGCTAGTAGCAGGACAGTCACCTCAGTAGGTCAAAGATGCACTGACCACCACTCAGGATACCCTGCAGTCCTTAAGTTTCCTGGTAAACCAAAAAAAGTCAGTGCTGAGGACAATTCAGCTCCTGGAATTTATAGAAATGGAATTGAACACACTGAGGGGAAAGGCATTCCTCCCTCAGGGGAGGGTGGACAGCCTGGTACAGTTGGCCAACTCCTTCCAGCTGCATATTCCTAGACCAGCAAGGCACTTTCTCCAGCTGTTAACACATATGGCTGAGTCAACAGCAACAGTGCCAAGTTCCAGATGAGACACATCCAGTTCCATCTCAGATCTCACTGGTCTCAGAAAAGAGATTCCCTGTCAAAAATGGTGCCAGTCACAGGAACCCTTCTTCAAGCACTCCAGTGGTGGCAGGAAAAGGACAACCCCAGAGAAGGTGTGCCTTTCTTTCAGCAGCCACGATCGGCAGTGCTAACAACGGATACCTCCCCCCTAGGATGGGGTGCCCATCTGGGAGAGCACACCACACACGGTACTTGGCTTCAGCAGAAGTCTCTGCTTCACATAACAGTTCAGGGCAGTTTACCTATGCATTCACTCCTTTGCCTCAATGCTGCAGGGCAAGGTGGATCAAGTCAGAACAGACAACACAACCACAATGTATTACATCAACAAACAAGGGGGCACACAGTCATCCTTCCTGCGCACAGAGGCCATGCAAGTATGGAATTTGATCTACTCCCTGGGGATCTCCCTCTTAGCAGTTCCGTCTCCCAGGGAAGGACAATGTCCTTGTAGATGCCCTCAGCAGGATCAATCAGAGTTACTATGAGTGGTCACTAAACAGGCAGATCCTGCAAGTGGTGTTAGAAGGTGGGGCACCCCTGGACTAGCCCAGTAGCACAGAGAGCTGAGGCACTGGTGCCTTACATCGAGCTATGCTGGTGACCCGGGTTCAGAAATGACCTCGGGTCACCGGGTTGCCAGCTCGGGGAAGGGAGGCATGGATTGGGATTGAGCTATGGCTTTCCTCTCCTCTCCGGTGGGGTGGATGCCTGCCCGTCCATAGTCCTGCTCCCACTTGGTGGAGGTCCAGTGGGTGCATAGGCAGTAACAGGTGGTGACTAAAGTCAGGGGAGGGGTGGAAGGGGCCACTGGATCCTGGTGTGTACATGCGCGTACACGCATGTGTATGCCGTGGCCCTGGGGGGAGTAGGGAGTAAAAATAAAAAAAAAAGAAGGTGGGGCACCCCAGAGGTGGACCTCTTCGCAGCCCCAGACAATCACCAGCTGCCACAATTCTGCTGCAGACCTCCTGCAATGGCACAGTGCCTCTGGATGCACTGCTATTAGATTGGACAGGGACATTTCTGTATGCCTTCCCTCCATTTCCCCTGTTGCTCAGAGTACTGAACAAGCTCAGGGTTCAGCCAGCGACAGTGATCCTCATAGCTCCAGACTGTGCCACGCAGCCCTGGTATTCACTGCTTCTGACCCTGTCAGTATCCAGACCAATCTCCCTCTCCAAGAGGCACAACCTACTGATCTCTTCATAGGGCAGAATCCTTTACTCCAATATCCAGTCCCTCAGGCTCAAGGCGTGACTCTTGGGGACTTACAGTATGCTGACCTACACCTCTCTGAAGAGGTTCTAGAGGTCCTCAGAGTTTCTACAAAATTCTGTACTAGGAAAACGTATCCCTCTAAGTGGAAGAGGTTTTCTATTTGTTGCCAGCAAAAACATATAGACGGTAGCCAGGTTGGCTTGCCAACTGTTTTGGATCATCTGGCACACTTTCATTCCCTCGGCCTTAGGCCATCTACCCTTAAGGTGCACTTGGCAGCTGCCTCTGCTTACCTCTTAGCAGGTAAGGGTTCATCCCTGGCTGTGAGCCAAGTATCCAGAAAGTTTTTCAAAGGTCTGTTAAACTTGCACCCCCCACACAGGGAGCCAATTCCCACATGGGACGTAAGCAATAAGGCACAAACGGGTGTGTGTAAAACATATTTTACAGCAGGCCAGGGGCGTAGTAAGGCATGAAGCTGAAGGCCGAGTGACTTCAGGTGCTGGACATGCTGTAAAATGTTTTACAGACATCCCTGAGTGCCTTATTGCGCTTATAAAATTGGCTTTTTTTTTTTTTTATTGTTAGGGACAAGCATGTTTATATGTAGAAACAATAGATTTACTTGCATGCATTTGTGATAAAATAGTCCTTCCGCCCACTGCAGGTAATGTCATTGATGATGTCATTGTATTATTGTCTACTTTCTTCTTCCTGTTTTTTTCTCTGTTTTTCTCCACATTCTAGATATGGAATGTTTACCATGGAATACATGGATTCAACATTCTGCTCAGTTCCACTGGCAGAACGTTTGTCTCCTAACATACTGTACACATAAACAATATAGAGAATACAGGATGGGTAACCATGCAGAACCAGTGTGTTCTGCCACAGAGGGGTCTGATTCCTTGTGACCTCGAGAGCAAAGCTCAAGAGGTCCTTGGGAATCAGACCCCGAGGTGGCAGAACACATGGTTCTGCATGGGGTTACCCATACTGTGTTTTTTTTATAGTGTATGGTGCCCCTCGAATTTGTTTTTAAATCTTTTTAGATTTCCAGACTGTATTTACATAGTGGATAAAGAAATTGGTGTCTCCCCTCGCTAGGAGACAGAGTTGGGTGGTTGCTAGGGACTGGGCATCCCTAACGTAATAGCGGACATGCCCACTGGTTGCCGCTCTGCTGTGGGCGGGATTTAGAGAGAAAAAAATGGTGGCCTGACCTTTTACTTAGCAAGAAAAATTACTGTAAGGCAGAGAAAAATGTAAGTAAAATACAATATCTGGTTGATCCTGCATTAAAAAATGAAGAGTGCCCGTTTCAGAAAACCGCCACGTT
Source organism: Neoceratodus forsteri (assembly GCA_016271365.2). Lineage (NCBI taxonomy): Eukaryota > Metazoa > Chordata > Ceratodontiformes > Ceratodontidae > Neoceratodus > Neoceratodus forsteri. Next base: position 754,668,970 of record CM057455.1, on the reverse strand, counting down.
AGTTTTTCTGGCCGTTGTGCATAATGTTGAAATGCGGCGGTTTTCTGTTCAGTGTTTCAACCTGTGGCTTGAGTTTTCAAATCAAAATGAATGGAATGCTGTTCTGCACGTACGGTCAGTACAGCATTCCATTCATTTTGCTGACTGTGGCAGAACAGTGTTTTTGAGAGGCTGGATTTCTGGTGAGAACAACGTTTCACCATACACTATAAAGGTCTTTGTTACAGACAGAGACTCAATTATCTCACTGTCAGGGCAAGAAGAAGAGAGTTCCCTGATGAGCAGGTAAAGATAGAAGGGGAATTTTTCACTGTCAGCAAAGAAACAGTTGTAGGGAAAAACTATAAACAATACTTAATGCTTCTAATTTGCTTATGTATGTAAACAGAGTGTGATAATCAGGGAAATATTACATTTTTTTTTTTTTATTTAAGGTAGTTTTATTTTAGGGCCCAGTTGAAGTTTTTTTACAGTGTAAAGGTAGCAGCCTTGTTTGTGGTGGAAGATCAGTTCTGGCTATAGGTTGCTAACTGAAATTCCTGTGTTCCAAATGCCCATTGATCAGGGTTCCAGACTCTTCACGGCTGAGCAGTCCTTTTTTTTTTTTTTAACCAAGTGTAAACCATATTTTCCACATAATTAAGAGTCAATCAGATTACTGAATTTTACCCTGCCATTTTATAACTCAATATATGCATCGGCCAGCTAATGTAGCCACCCTTCGAGCCCATGTCTTCAGCAGAGCTTAAATATGTGACATAGAAAACAGTGCTCCTGATAGTTATTACCTCAGCCAGGAGAATCGGTGAGCTCCAGGCCTTGTCCATGGAACCAAATTACATTTCAGTCCTTGGGGACAAGGTAGTCCTCAGGACTAACAGGAAGTTTCCCCCCAAGGTGGTGTCAGATTTTCACCTGAATCAGTCCATCACTTTGCCAGTCTTTTTCACTGACCATTCCAGTTCAGGGGAACATACAGAGGCTGCATAGCCTAGATGTCAAATGGCTATCAGCTACTACTTGGATCACACTAAGAATCAGAGGCAGGATAGTACTCGGCTCTTCCTGACTTATGGAGAGATGGGCAAGGGCAAACCTTCCTCAAAGAGGACCACTGTACGCTGGATTGTTGCCTGTATTGAATTCTGCTACAGCAAAGTAGGCAAAGAACCCTCTGTGGGTCTTAGGACCCACTCTACAAGGGGTACAGCTGCTTCTATAGCAGCTACAATAGATATTCCCTTGTTGGAAATTTGTAAAGCAGCTACCTAGAAAACTGTTCATACATTTACCAAACCATATAGCCTGGACACCTGAGCCAGAAGTGATGCCAGATTTGGCACAGCAGTACTGCAGAGCTTGCTTCCTAAACAGGTTCTCTGCCCTCTCCAAATGTACTACTTGGGTAGTCTGCATATGTCAGAATACAGTAAGATTTCCTGGGGTTAGAAGAAAAAAATGACCATAGTAATCTTGTTTCTTCCAAGGGAATCTCACTGTATTCTGAGCTCCCACCCTAGCTCCCCTACTAGAACCTATGGGCACTGCACTACAGCTGTCCTTGCTGTTTGAAACTTCTGAGTTGTTTCTTGTCGGGGCATCTGTGACTTTAGTCTTAGTGATGCCCACACTCTTAAATGTAAAGGGATTGTTTGTTTTTGGGGGGGTGCTCGTTATTTATTAGGATAGTTTATTCTTATGCATGCTCCGTAAGAAGCTCAATCCTAACATTCCATCATTTGCATAGGTTCTATTAACCATTTTGGCTCTGGGGAAATCCTATGATGAGACCATACTGTATATGTCAGAATACAGTAAGATTCCCTTGGAAGAAACAAGATTACATAGACATATAGATACATAGATCCACTTTCAAAAGTCCAGCACTCACCATCACTGAATAAAAATGCAGCTCGTTTGTAGTCCACAAAAAGTGCAAATCTTTATTATTAATCTTTTAAATGTGGTGTTTTGTGTTCTGGTACTGCGTTTACACATTTCACCTGTGGCCTGCACTAGGTACCTAATTATGATGTCATAACCAATGGACTATATAAGCTGTATGTGTGATTTGAAATGCATGTCTTTTGATAAAGAACTCTCTGTCCGAAACTAGTCAAGACATGTTAGATGTGCTGTGCACTGGCACTTTAATAAGGATTTGAACTTTTTGTGAACTACAAGCTAGCAGCATTTTTATTAAGTGGTGGTGAGTGCTGGACTTTTGAAAGTGGACTTATGGTTTTTTGACCTAGCACCCCAGCCCGGTGCAACCTTCTGCTTCGATTTGGATTACTGGCTTTTTGAATTGTTTGTGCACTGGTTGCATATGGACATTTCCGTGTGTTAAATCACATATGTGTGCATGCTCTATTGCTAACTCTCCACGCTAGTGTTCCTTACTGTGTGTGACCAGCACTGTCTAGAACACAGGCCATGGAAGGGTGTGTGATGTCCTTAGAAACGACACCAAATTTTGCCTTTACAGAAGAAGAAGATCCCTTCTCTTTTTTTTTTTTTTTAACTGCTTACTACAGTAAGCAGAAAATGTCAACCCTTTTCTGTTAGAGGCCAGGAATGCAGCGGACGTTGTTGGCGCACCAGCAAATTCACTTCTGGAGGCCTTCAGAACCCTCAAAAAACTTATCATGAAAACCTGTAAGATACATCGGAATATCACAAATTTAGATGCCTACCTACAGGTCAAACGCATTCTACATGGTTTGAGATTGCTCAGAAATTCATCATTTGGTCAGGACGTCGAGGCTTTTATTAATGAATGGAGAGCTATTTTGGAAGAGGTGTCTAACAAATTTATGAGACTGATTATCAATTATGGCAAAGAGGTAAGCCAAACTTTACTAAAAGAGAAGATTGTGTTAACTTTTAAAAATAACTTTGGTATTTGTAATAAGTGACTGAAAGACACGATTGCTAAATTGAATTTTGATCTTAAAAATAAGAAACTGACAAATTTCAAAAGAGACTTGGATGATTACCAACTGGGCTGTATACATAACTGGAAAAAGTCAAACAAGGCCCCTAAAGGGATTCTTAGGCCTGACGGAAGAGTCTCCTTTAATTTAAGTACCAGTGAGTCAGAAACTGCCACATCTGGTGAGGAACTAACAGAACTACACACCTCCTCACCAGAAGTCAGCGTACCTAGGAGAAGCAATAGACAAACTCGCTTCCAGGGTTTTCAAATACCATACCAGAGAGGGAGAGGTCTTGGTCAAATTAACAGAGGAAAACAAGGGGGGGGCAGGAGAATGGCAGGAAGCATACCACCAGACCCCCATATCAAACCCTGGTATCATGCACCACATCTACAACGGCAGCATTTCTACCAGGGGTAGAACTATCACAAACCCCTCCATGGATACCAACAACAGAAGGGTTACAGAAAGTGAAAAACCTCTCTGACAGGACTTTAACCAACACTGAATATGATCTTCTGAACAAGGACTTATCATTTGCCCCTACATGTGGTGGGAATAAGTTTGAAACTTTTGTAGACTTTCAAAAATTCTGTAGGAATTTGAGCCTAAAATAATTTTTTTCCAAGAAACGAGGTCTAACTAAGGCATCTGTGGACATTAATTCTGAGAGTGTGAATGCTGACTATGAAACATAGACTTTGACGGCAGATAAGGACCACTTGGCCCACCCAGTCTGCCCATTTCCCTACCTACTGGATAAGCTGCAGATTCTAGTTAACCAACAGCCTACTTCCTGCAACCCCCCACTATAATTACCTTATGTCTGTCCCATGCATGTTTGAATTCCCCCACTGTTTTAGACCCCACAACCTCTCCAGGAAGGCAGTTCCATGCGTCCACCACTCTCTCCGTGAAAAAGAATTTCCTCACATTACCCTTGAGCTGTCCCCCCTCTAACTTTAAATTGTGCCCCTTGTTCTTACACATCTCTTTTTCTGAAAGATGCTACCCTCCTGGACTTTGTTGATTCCCTTGAGGTACTTAAAAATTCTATCATGTCCTCCTGTCCCTCCTTTCATCAAGGTTATACATATTAAGCTCTCTCAGTCTCTCTTCATATGGTTTCTGATGTAGACCCTGCACCATTTTAGTTGCCCTCCTCTGGACTGCTTCCATCCTGTCTATGTCCTTGCATAGATGAGGTCTCCAAACTGCACACAGTACTCCAGATGGGGTCTCACAAACTGTCTGTATAGAGGATAACCACTTCCCTTTTCTACTTGTGATGCCCTCCCTATGCATCCCAGTATCCCCTGGCTCTCCTTACTGACTTCTCACATTGCTTATCCACCTTTAGGTCATCTGATATGACTACACCCAGATCCCTTTCCATTATTGTTGTCGTTAGTACCTCCCCTGCTATTGTGTACTCTTCTCCTGGATTTTTATTTCCCAGGTGCATTACTTTGCACTTCTTTGCATCGAATCTAAGTTGCCATATGTCTGACCATTCCTCCAACCTTGACAAGTCCCTTCTCATCCTTTCTACCCCCCCTTGTGTATCGACTCTGTTACAGTTCTTTGTGTCATCTGCAAAGAGGCATACCTTTCCTTCCAGACCCTCTGCAATGTCACCTTTAAAGACATTAAAGAGGACTGGACCCAGTACTGAGCCCTGAGGTACTCCACTAGTAACCCCCTTTCTTCAGAATGTGTTCCATTCACTATTACCTTCTGTGTCCTGTTGTGCAGCCAGTTTGCTACCCATGCTACCACCCTGGGACCCACTCCCAGGCTGGCTAACTTGATTATTAATATTTTGTGTGGGACTGTGTCAAATGCCTTGCTAAAGTCTAGGTAGGCCATATCCAGAGCCCCTCCCTGGTCTATTACTTTGGTCAACCAGTCAAAGAAATCGATTAGATTCATCTGACATGACCTTCCCGCTGTGACTCCATGCTGCTTTGGGTCCTGTGACCCGCTGGCCTCTAGGTACTGAACAATTCTTTCTTTCAGAAGTGATTCCTTCATTTTCCCCACCACTGAGGTCAAACTAACAGGTCTGTAGTTTCCTGCTTCTGCCTTGCTCCCACTTTTGTGAAGGGGAATCACATGTTCCCTCCACCAGTCCTCAGGTACCACCCCATCTTTCCATGATTTGTTAAAAAGTGTGGTTAGTGGTGTCACTAGGTCCCCCCTTAGCTCTTTTAGGATTCTAGGGTGAATCCCATCAGTCCCCATTGCTTTGTCCACCTTGAGTTTTAGGAGTTCTTTCAGGACTGAAGTCATTGTTCTTTTCTCCACTGGATCTGCAGTCAGCTTTAGGGGCAAATCCACATTTTTCTCGCCCCATCAGCTGCCATCATCACATTCCAGGAGGTATGTGAACAAGAAATGGAATCCCTGTTCAATAATTTACCAGACATTCTATACAACAACCTCTCTCGAGATGAAAGAAAAGCATTGAATGATCTTAAAAAATGATAAGAATGGCTGGCCCGGTGGCGCTGAGGGTTGAGGCGCTGGATGCCACACCTCTCACCACGCCGGTGACCCCTGTTCAGGTACGGGCCATCTGGGATCGGCAGGGGCAGAGAAGGATCGAGCATCTGAAGGACTGCTCTCCTTCTCCAGGGAGGGGGGATTCATGTGTGGTGGCAACAGTTGCCCTCTGGCAGAGGCTGGGGGACATGGCACCATGCCACAACATGGGGTGGAGCTAGGACAGATGCTTGAACCCTAGCGTCATTGCACATCCTAGCTCCAAGGGGATGCAATATCTAAAATCGCCGGCCCCTGCATATGAGCCAGGCCCGGTGTCCGACCCTCCAGCCATGACAATTCTGCTTCACCGGCCCCACTCCGGGGGGGCTTCCCGGAGTGAGGGTTGGGTCACCGGGGCCGGGGTGAGCCTGTTCGCAGGGCTGGGGTCCGGCAACCAAAAAAGAAAATAATGATAAGAACATTGTTATTAAACCTGCGGACAAGGACAGGGTCATGGTCATTCAAAATACTACAGATTAGATTCAAGAAATTGAGAGGCAACTTAATAATACAACATTTTATAAAAAAACTGACCATGGACTCCACCCCCGAGGTTTAAGCAGGAGATTGACAGATACAGTGGGACTGCTTTTCAAAATGGCTGGATTGATTCTAATGTACTTAATTTTCTAACTGCTGATTTTCCCATTAGAGCAACTCTATATACCCTTCCTAAGGTGCATAAGAATTTTCAAGCACCTGCCCCCCCAGGTCGACCTATAGTAAGTGGTATAGTGTCTCTTACCGAACCCCTATCGCAATACATTGACCACTACTTAACACCTTCTGTTGAAACCCTGGGATCATATGTTAGGGATACAGGAGATATTCTGAATGTTTTGGAAGATACTGAGGTAGGCATGGACTCCCTTCTAGTCACCCTAGATGTGGAGTCCCTGTACAGCAACATACCCATTCAAGGGGCCCTGGAGAGCATAGAACATTTTCTGGATAGCTGAGACAACAATAGGGAGCCCCCTACTGCATTTCTTGTGAAATTGTCTGAATTTGTTTTGTCATACAACACCTTCACCTTTTCAGACCAATTTTTCCTGCAAACAAAAGGAACAGCTGTGGGGGCTACTTTTGCCCCCAGTACAGCCAACCTATACATGGGGATGTGGGAAAATAAATATGTGAGAGATCCAGAGCACAATCTGTTTTTTGATAAAATTGTACTATACCATCACTTTATCGCCAATTTGCTTTTGATTTGGAAGGGTACTATAGAGGAACTGGGTTTATTTGTGGACATCTTGCACCAAACTAACCCAAACCTTCGTTTCAGCTACACTGTAAGTGAGACTGAAATTTGTTTTTTCTAGACCTGCACATCACTAAGGACAGAGAGGGAAGTATCAGTACAAATATCTACAAAAGAGTGTGACAGGAATACCCTCCTACCATCTTCAAGCTGCCATCCACGCCATGTAGTGGAAAACATTCCTAAAGGGCAATTCCTTAGGATAAAAAGAAATTACAACTTAATAGATAAATATGACATAGCAGCTTCTGATCTAGAGGGCAGATTTGCAGAGAGGGGATACAGTGCAAGAAAGGTGTAAGAGAAACATTACAGTCAGAAATATACCCAGAGACACCGTTCTACAGAAAGGACCAGTCAGGAAACAAAATGAACACAGACTCAACTTTGTTACTAATTATTCTATACATGCAAACAAAACAGGAGAGATTATACAGAGGAATTGGAATATTCTCAGGGGGGACATACACCTGAGGGACTTTCATCATAATATACCTCGTCTCTCCTATAGTCGAGCTGACACACTTAGGGATTATCTTGTTCATAGTAGACTCAGTAAACCTGTTGTAAAGACATGGCTCACCAACACTTGTGTGGGCTGCTTCCCCTGTAAGAGATGTGTTTACTGTCCAGTGATTACCTCAGGAAGGGAGTTCAATAGCCCAAACAACAGCAGAGTTTTTGAAATTCGCCAGTTAATGACATGTGACACCCAGGATGTCATTTATCTAGCCAAATGCTGCTGTGGTGCCTTCTACATAGGTAAAATGGAAAGAGCTTTCAAACTCTGAGTGGGTGAGCACTGCAGAGCCATAAAACATGAGGACCTTACATATGCTACAGTACTTCACATTAAAGGGTCCATCAATCCTGGCGAACATAAGTTTATGTTTCAGGCAATAGAGAAAGTTATGCCGAAGCCCAGAGGGGGTGACTACAAGAATTTAATACTACAGAGAGAGGGCTTCTGGATATAAACAGCCCTGGGCTTAAATGGTAGATTTAACATCACTCCATAAATCAAATACAGATAGTCATCTCCCCCCCACAGATATGTTCTTGATGGGATTCTGATGAGATTTATGCTTATTAAAACAGTATACATGTAATGTCCACAATGTAAGTAGTTCATATGAATTTGACATAACGGTCACTTTTTAATAGACATACATGTGTATATACATTGTAGTATTTATAAGTCTTCCTTGCATACTGCCTTTTTGACATAATTTCCCTTTTTTCTTTCTTTTTAGACATCTCATTTCCCTATATGAGGCTGATATAATCTACATGGAGTTTCTCCTTTTCGTTGCATCTCAGTGTTGCCACAAGACTTTATAAGCAGAAAATAGGAACTCTGATACACCTTTAATCTAATTTATAGTTGTTCTATATATGAATATTTATTCTGTTTTGATATGTTCTTTAGTATAAACATTTGTGCTGATGCCCTGAGCACTATGCACTTTTAAATGTGTTGTCTTGGACTGTGTTCTCCTGTATAGCTCAATTGTTCCCAACCTCCACTTCTGAGTATAATGGCTCTATCCTTCCTACCTCTTCACCTGATTATCTTGCTCTCCCTGCAACCTCTATTCTACCTACCTGGGGCTAGTAACCCCTCTCTCCCCCCCTAGCTACCAGATTGATCATATCTATCCACACACTGGCACCCTACCCGCTGCACCTGGCTCCCCATTCTCACCCACAACTGGGAATGGCTCGCAACACCCATGGGGTCTTGAGAGGGTGATATATACATGTTTGTTCCCTCTACCACCTCTGGCATTCATGACTGCTCTCTGGGACTACAGACAACATTATTACCTTTGCTCGAGCAGTAAACGGACCAGGAAAATCTCCCTCAGACAACTACGATGGTACACCCTGAAGCTCCTGCTCCTCCTGCTGCTGCTTTCAGGTAACATTCACCCCAACCCCAGGACCAGCACCCACTACTTCTAGCCCAGGCTACCAACTGAGCCACTCTGGAACACTCACTCTTGCTACTGTAAACATCTGCAGCCTCCTGCCAAAACTTGATGCCCTGCAAATATTTGCAAACCAACACAAGCCAGACATCCTTGCGACTGTCGAAACCTGACTCTCACCTAAAATCCCAGACATGGCTATTACCCTGCCAGGCTACAACATTTTCAGACTGGACAGGATCACAGAAAGAGGTGGTGGCTGCGCCTTATACCTCAAAGACTCTCTCCAGGACCACCCTTTAAAAAACCCTGTCTCTGACTCATCCTCCCAGATTCTCACTGTTAAAGTCCTGTTAGGGGCCCACAATAAAGCCCTGTCAATTGCCACAGTGTACATCCCCCCAAAAGAACAAGGTAAAGGCCTCAACTCAGTCCTAGACCTCATCTGATCCCAACCCCCCTGGGTCAGAGACAATCCTTATGGGTGACTTTAATATCAACTGGCTTGCCCCAGAAACAGGAGGTTTCAAAGATGCCATCTCTTCAGCCAACCTAGCCCAACTGGTTGACTCCCCCACTAGGCACAACTACAAAACAGGCACAAGTACACTTCTGGACTGGATTCTGACCAGTCACCCATCCTGCATCTCAAATGTCTCTGTCCTTCCTGACTCTCTAAGCGACCATTCCCCAGTCATCTGCGTCTGGACAAACAAACTGACAATGACCCCCCCACACACACACACAAATTAATCACCAGCAGAGACCTTCCACAAGGACAGTTGAAACACCTAAAATCCTGCCTCAGGCTGCAAGATTGGTCTCCAATCTTCCACACTCCGGATGTCAACACAGCCCTTGACTTCTTCATCAACACCTTTAATGTTGCCTGTGACTACCATGCCCCTTTCAAAAAACACAGTCAAAGGCCTATGTAACCCCTGGCTCTCCTCAGAACTACTAGCACAACTAAAATCTAGGGACCACTTCTGGGTATGGGCTTGGGCAACAGGAAAACAAGTTGACATACAGAATTATAAACAGGCTCGAAATGGCTGCACAAAATTAATCCAGCAGCAGAAAAGTACCTACTACAAAGATGCTCTGACAAACACTTGGGGAAAAGGGAAATCATTTTGGAACAATATTAAAGAAGTTACAGGAAAGCAGCCAAAAACTTCCCCCACTATGCTGGCCATTGATGGAATCACAATGCTTGACCCGACTACCATAGCAAATTCATTCAACTTAGCATTCACAGGCCTCAGCACTGTTCTTCCACCTGACTTTTTCAACGAAGATGACCCTCCAATTTTCCCCTCAAGCCCCTCTCTCCTAATCGACCCCCATTCTACTTCAAAATAGTCAAGACGTACGAAGTCGGCAATTATATCAGTAAAGCAATTGCCAGGTCCAGGTCAAGTGGGGACTCCCTTAACCTCAAACTGCTGTCCCTCACCCTCGAAGAGGTGCTCCTACCATTAACAAAAATGTTCAACCTCTCCCTCTCTCTCAGCCAATTCCCGGACAGATGGAAATCTGCCACTGCTACACCGGTCCACAAGAGTGGGAACAGGGCCCTTCATGTGAATTATCGGCCCATCTCCATATTACCCCCACTCTCTAAGGCTATTGAGCGTATAGTATCAGACCAGCTTATGGAATACCTTGATAAGTATGATATCATGTGCACTCAACAACACGGTTTTAGAAAAGGACACAGTACCACATCTGCCCTCCTCAAATTCACTGGAGCAATCCATAGTTCTCTGTACAATAGCCTTCTTACTGGATTGGTCTTCATAGACCTGTCGAAGGCCTTCGATACCGTCCATCCACTACTCTCACAGTTGCTTAATGCTGGGCTATCCCCTGAGACTACAACATGGTTTAAGAGCTACCAGGAAAACCACTCTCAAAGAGTGAAAATAGCTGATGTCCCCTCTGATGCAAGACCAGTGCGCTCTGGAGTTCCACAAGGGTCCATTCTCGGGCCTCTTCTCTTCTCTTCAGCCTCTTCCTGAATAGTCTTCCACAATCCTGTCCTAAGCAACTCCTTCTATACGCCGACGATGCTGTCATCCACTCCACCTATAAGGACCCCCACCTCCTGCAAAGCAAACTACACCATGGCTTCACCTCAGTTGAAAACTGGTTCAGTAAACACAAATTGGTCCTCAACTATAAAAAAAACCAAGTCAATGCTTTTCTGCAGCTTGCAAAATAAGCACCGGCATCACCCCCTCACTATTACAAACAGCCTAGGTGCAATCCTAGAACAAGTGCAATCCTTCAAATACCTTGGAGTCACAATCAACAGTAACCTTTACTAAGGGTCTTACATTGACAATGTTGCCAAAGTGGCTAATACATGCATTGGTCATCTCTATAGACATAGATAATGCCTAACTCCGGAAGCCTTAAGGATCGCAGTCCAGAGCTCGGTGGTCTCAACAATCGATTATGGCCTCATCATCTATGGTTCCGCTTCCACCACCGCCCTTAGGCGCATATCCATGGCCCTTAACAAAGCTTGCCAACTCATCACAGGATCCCACTGTCTCACCCACATGTGTGACCTATACACTCAAACTGGGTGGCTTCAACTCTCAAACCGCATCAAGTACCAAACATGCATAATGTCTAAAAAAACATTGTAGGGCTTTGCCCCCCCTGGAGTTCATGCTCTTCTACGAACTGCACAGAATCCCCGCCTCACTAGGGGCTCTGAATCTCAATTACTGCATATCCCAAGATGCTGGACCTCGCAGGGACAAAGATCCTTTGCTTGCAGAGCTCCCAGCTGATTAAATGGTCTCAACCGTGACATCTCCTCCCTACCTAAGCTAGGCCCATTCAAATCTAACCTCCGCCTATTCCTCTCTGCCTCTAGCACATGCGACTGTCTCCTCTAATCTGCTATTTCCATGTAGCACTTGTCCCCTCTCATCACTCCCTACAATCCCCCCCCCCAATACTTGCATTTACCACTTGCTCTTCCTGTGTGTTTGACAATCGCCTCTGGCAGCATCTTCAACTTGTGTCTCACCCAAGTCTCGTTAACAATGATATCCCTGTCTTTGTTCATGCTCCTAGTACCACCTAATTGTATGTACTCATGTAATGGTAAACAACTGTAACCTGCTAACGTGTAATAATTAATGTCATAGAACATAGAAACATAGACTTTGACAGCAGATAATGACCGCTTGGCCCACCTAGTTTGCCCATTTCCCTACCTAGAGGATAAGCTGCAGATCCTATTTAACCAACAGCCTATTTCTTCCTACCCCTCACAAAAATTGCCTAATGTCTGTTCCATGCATTCTTGAATTCTCCCCCAGTTTTAGACCCCACAACCTCCTCAGGAAGGCTGTTCCATGCATCCACCACCCTCTCTGTGAAAAAATAATTCCTCGCATTGTCCTAGAGCCATCCTCCCTCTATCTTCAAATTGTGTCCCCTTCTTCTTGCACATCTCTTTTTCTGAAAGATGCTACCCTCTTGGACTTTGTTGATTCCACTGAGGTACTTAAACATTTCTATCATGTCCCTCCTTTCCTCAAGGGTATGCATATGTCCTGCTTTGTTTGTAAATCATCTGATGTGGAACCTTTGTAAAGAGCCTTAGCTCAAAGGTAATTGTAATCCTGGACTCAAAATAAATAAAAAATAAATAAAATTGCGTTTACACATTTCACCTGTGGTCTGCACTAGGTACCTAATTATGATGTCATAACTGAGTACATAAGCTATATGTGTGATTTGAAATGGATGTCTTTTGATAAAGGACTCTGTCGGAAACTAGTCAAGACTTGTTAGATGTGTGGTGCACTGGCACTTTAATAAAGATTTGCACTTTTTGTGAACTACAAGCGAGCAGCATTTTTATTAAGTGGTGGTGAGTGCTGAACTTTTGAAAGTGGACTTATGGTTTTTTGACCTAGCACCCCAGCCCGGTACAACCTTCTGCTTCGATTTGGATAGATACATAGATGTTGTCAACAGATAAGGGCCTTGTAGCCCATCCAGTCTGCCCTATCCCTTTCTAATGCTTAAGTTACCCTAGATGCTATAAGCACCCCCTTCACCCTAGCTTGATAATTCCAATGTGCCTATCCCACGTATTCTTGAATCCCTGACCCGTGGCCACCCCCACCTCTTCCTGGGGGAGACTGTTACATCTCTCTACCACCCTTTCAGTGAAGTAGAATTTCCTCAAGATCCCTCTAAGTTTTCCCCCTTTTAGTCTGATGCTGTGCCCCCTTGTTCTGCTATTTCCTTTCATGTGAAATATGCTCCTCTCTGGTACCATGTTGATCCACTTTAGATATTTGAAGGTCTCTATCATGTTCCCCCTCTCTCTCTTTTCCTCTTGGGAGTACATATTGAGAGCTCTGAGTCTCTTCTCATATGACTTATGCTGTATCCCTGACACCATTTTTGTCGCCCACCTCTGTACCGTCTCCATCCTATCTGTCTTTTTGGAGATGGGGCCTCCAGATATGAACACAGTACTCCAGATAAGGCCTTACTAGGGGGTTGTACAATAGTACCACCACTTCCCTCCTTCTACTTGTTATACCCCTCCCTATGCACCCTAGCATTCTGTTAGCCTTTCTAGCTGGTTTGTCACACTGTTTAGCCACTTTGAGGTTGTCTTCTATGACTACCCCTAGATCCCTTTTCTCTATGGTGGCCTCCAGTGTTACCCCTTCTATTTCATACTCAGCCCTAGGATTCCCTCTCCCTAGGTGCATAATCTTGCACTTTTTTGCACTGAAACCCAACTGCCATTCCTTGGACCAGTTTTCTAGCCTCTTCAGATCCCTTTTCACTTTTTCTATACCTTCCTGTGTATCTACCCTGTTACATAGCTTTGTATCATCCGTGAACAGCCTAACCCTCCCTTCTAGGCCCTCTGCAATATTGCTTATGAAGACGTTGAAGAGCATTGATCCCTGGGGGTACGTCACTTGTTACCTGTCCCTCCTGTGAGCTAACCCCACTTACCACGACTCTGTGTTCTTCTACTCAACCAGTTTCTAACTCACGTGACCATCTCTGTTCCCACTCCCAGATTTGCCAGCTTGTGGATTAGTCTCCTGTGTGGGACTGTTTTGAAGGCCTTCCTGAAGTCCAGATAGGCCACATCTACCGCTCTGCCCTGGTCTATTTCCTTTGTTACCCACTCAAAGAAATCAATCAAGTTGGTCTGGCATGACCTCCCTGCCATGAATCCATGTTGCCTTGGGTCCAGCAGCCCCATTTTCTCTAGATAGTCCACCAGCCTTTCCTTAAGTAGGGTTTCCATCATTTTACCTAGTATTGAGATCAAACTGACTGGGTGGTAGTTTCCTGCCTCCTCCTTGCTACCACTTTTGTGCAGGGGTACCACTTGTGCCCTCCTCCACTCCTCCGGCACCACGCCTGTTTCTAATGATCCACTGAACAGCTAAGCCAGATGTTTATTTATTAGCTTTTGTTTATGAGGTAAGCACACTAGACAAGGAATGCCTATTTTCAGGTACGACCTGGGAGATTACAAAAGCATGGTTTAGTCAGTTCCTCCCGGAGCTCCTTTAGGATCCTCGGGTGTATCCCATTGGGCCCCATAGCTTTATCCACTCTAAGCTATTCTAGTGCTCTTTTTACTGTGTCCTCTGAAAAAGGTCTAATGCCCACCCCTTCTCCCTGTTTACCCTTCTCCATTAATGGTGGACCATCCCCATTGTCTTCTTCCATAAATATGGAACAGAAGTATTTGAGGATGGTCACTTTGTCAATGTCTTTCTCCACTACCCTGCCTCCCTCTTCATTAAGTCTTACAATCCCTCGCGGTCTTCCTCCTCTCGCTAATGTACCTAAAGAATGCCTTCTCTCCTTCCTTCATGGATTTAGCTAGTTTTTCCTTGGTTTCAGCCTTTGCTGCCCTTACTGCCTTGTTCACTTCCTTTCCTTTTTTCCAAGTATTTTTGTCTGTCCTCATTGCTTTGTGTTGCCTTGTACCTCAGAAAGGCCATCTTGTTTCCTCTTACTAGCTCTGCTACTCTCCTCGAGAACCACAGTGGTTTCCTCTTTCTTTTGCTCTTGCTGCATAGCCTTCCTGAATTCGTCCTTCATTTTACCAAAGTGTGTCCTCCTGAAATCCAGGATTCTAGTCCTTTTGTGGCTAGCCTCCTGTGATGTCCTTATGGTGAACCCCACGGCTTGATGGTCACTAGTCCCTAGGCTCTCCCTCACTGTGACTTCCTTTATCCTGTCCCCATTGTTTAGGACAAGATCCAGGCTTGCATTCTCCTTTGTAGCCTCCCTCACTAGCTGTGTGAGACCCGCCCCTTGCAAGGATTGCAGGAATCCCCTACTCCTGGCTGAGGCTGCCGCCGGGATGCTCCAGTCCACATCTGGTAAGTTGAAGTCACCCATCAGCATCAGTTCACCCTTTGTTGCCATGTTCTTTATAGTCTCTAGCAGTTCTCTGTCTACATCCTCCGCCTGCTCTGGGGGCCTGTATATCACTCCTGTTCCAAGTACTGTTCCCCTTCCCACCTCCAGGGTTACCCACAGAACCTCTGCTTTCCCCCTTGTCTTGTAGGACTGTCAATTTTATCCCTTCCCTAACGTACAATGCCACCCCTTCTTGCCTTCCCTGTCCCATCTGTGCAGTGTGTACCCTGGAATGGCTAGCTCCCAGGCATGGTAGCTATTGCACCATGTCTCTCTGACTGCCATGATATCCAGGTCCTCAGAGGCCATTAATGCTACAAGTTCTGGGATTTTGTTACCCAGACTGTGGGCATTGATGCACACAGCCTTCCAAACATGGTCTCCCCCTCTGTTATAACTGCAGTACCATCCCCCCCTATTGTGTGTCTGCCCCTCCTGTACTTTACATGCAGTCCCTCCTTTTTCACCTATGGCCACTCCTTGCTCATCGCCATGCCTGTTCCCTTCAGTTTGGTGATGGGGGGGGGGTTCCCTTCCATTCACTGATCCCCTTACTTTTGTATCTTTCTTCTGCATCCTTATGTAGGTCTTCTTCTCTGTATTGGAGACC
This sequence comes from Neoceratodus forsteri, assembly GCA_016271365.2. Lineage (NCBI taxonomy): Eukaryota > Metazoa > Chordata > Ceratodontiformes > Ceratodontidae > Neoceratodus > Neoceratodus forsteri. Next base: position 754,653,232 of record CM057455.1, on the reverse strand, counting down.
TCTCAGTTTAAACCCTCCATGAAGACCTCCAACTTCTGCCTTAGTGCTTTTGCTCCTTCTCTGGTGAGATGCAGACAATCATGTTTGAAGAGCTTCCTGTCCCAGAAGGTCCCCCAGTCTCCAATGTAGTGCATCCAGTTGTCTGCGCATCAACCCTGGAGCCACCGGTTGAATTCCCTGATCTCTTTCATTACTATGGTAATTTTTTTTTCTATCATTTGCTATCTCTTTCCTCAAGTAGGTTGGCCATCTACTGAAGGCCCCCCCCCCCTTTCCTCTATCTTTCCAATTTTCCTTTCAGTCACTCACATGCCTTTCTGTGCCATTGAGAGAACTCTGTTAAAAACAGACTGAAATGCAAGGCTGGATTGCCAGCCATATAATGGAACATTGCATGGTGGAAAAACAAATGCATACAAGAATGGAGTAAAGTGCCATCAGTGCCTTACCATACAGTAAAAATTAATTGTTTTTCTTTTGCTAAAGTGCTACATGCTACAGTTGGAAAAGGGGTTAGCAAAAGACGGTATGGTGCTTAAGATAAAAGATGCCCCTTAAACAGCTGTTTTCCTCGTGTAAGAAGCTGGGCAATGAAACGTGGACTTGCTGTTCCCCTCTGGCACCTGTGTTCTCCTTTTTGTTTAGGTCTGCACATAAAAAAAAAAATTAAAATACTTTAATTCATTTTTGTGTTATAGTTAAGACTGCAAGCTTGCAAAGAGAGTCTGTAGGCTCTAACAGTAAGCTGTAGCATGGAGCGGCTCCAATCATGCTGCCTGTGCTAAAAGCTGCTCCATGTCTGTTAAAGTTCCCCCTGTATGCCTTCGATCTAAAGATAATATGAGAGGCTTAGAGTTAGTGGGGAAATGTAATAGATGTTATAAAATATTTTTTTTATTTTATTTATTTATTTAAAAGTTGGTAACCGGGAAAGGCACACTGAGCCAAGGCTCGTTTCCAGGTGCGTCCCAGGGAAGAGCAAAGGATTAGCATATAACAGTAACAATTACAGCATTTGTGCACAGGAATACAGAAGTTACACAGCTTTAAATAGATACAAGTATGTAAGGACAACAGTGGTACATGGCATAACAGAGTGGTCCACATAACAATTAGCATATATCAATTGCAGCATTGGTGCATGGTTATACAGATGTTACACAGCTATAGTAGATCAAGTATGATGATAGCAGTGATACACAGCATAACAGAGTGGTAACACAAAGAATGACAGAGGAGAGAGCATTGGTGCGGGACAGTAAACAACAGGTAATCAATTAGAAGCAGATCACATGACCCACTAGACAAGGGCTGGTGATGAAAGGACAGGGTAGAGGGGAATCAGGGTGAGGGGGTGGGCATGAGGACTGGTAGGTTATGGGGGTGGGTGGCACAGACATGGAGGGAGGGGAAGACACCTAAAGTGTTTTTTAACGGACTCTGTGGTCGGCAAGCCCCGAACCGCAAGGGGTAGTGTATTCCACAAGGTGGGGAGCTGGTAGGCATAGGCATAGGCTTGTATCCCAGCCTGAGAGAGTGGGATAGCTAATGAGAAAGAGCGTGGGTCATGAGAGCGCTGGGCATAGCCAGGGCTGGGGCAGAGGCTATTATAGAGGAGAGGTAGGAGGGGAGAGTGTTGAACCAGAATTTAGTGATGAAAGACACACAGTGAGCAAGCTGGTGGTTGGCTAGAGAGGGGAGGGATACTGATTGTTATAGGCTGCAGTGATGCGTGTGGACGTGGTAAGAGAAGTTGGAAGCAAAGCGGCAGAAAGCATGGAACAGGGGATCTACTTTGGCCAGGGAGGACTGGGGGGACAGCACTATAGACCACGTTGGTGTAATCGAAGGCAGGGAGGATAAGTTTGGTTATGATTTCTTTCCTAACTGGTAGGGAGAGACTAGATTTATGCCTGTGCAGCATACCTTACTTGGGCTGGAGTTTATTTATTTATTAATTCAATTTGGTAACCGGGTAAGCCCACTGGGCTCCAAAGGTCCCTTTTTCAGGGGCGACCTGGAGCTAGTTACACAGAAGAGCATTTCACATACGGAGGGAATATATAACAGGTGGGTGATTGCAGCCATTTCAGGTTACAATCTGGCTGGCACAATGCAGAGTTCGAGTCTTAGTACATGGTGTGGATTGGTCATTCATACATTTGGAATACAGTGGAGTTAGTTAACTTGGCAAACAAATTGAACAGTAAACACTATCTTGAGTCTCCCCTGCATAGGGGTGGTCTGGGCTTGCTTGGGGCAGATAAGCAGGAAGCTAGTCTCTCTTAGGTCAGAGTTTTAGTGCAAGAACAAATGCTGATTCCCAGATGGTGTGCCCATAGCCCCGATTGGAAGCTTCCCAGAGAGGTTGCATCCTGTAATTGCTGTGGTAACTTATTCCACAGGACCAGAGCTGCAAGGGCAAAGGATTTGGCGCCAGCAGTCATGCGTATCCTGGACTCTTCCAGGAGATTTCTCCCAGAGATTTGGAGCTGCTGCTTGATCTCTTAGGGACCAAATTTACAAAAAGAAAGCTTCTGCAGTCATTTGTGAGTCAGTTCACTGCAATGGGCAGCCAGCCCAATACATAACAGGAATCCACACAACAGCGCTCCAGAAAAAAAACATAGAAGACCATGTAATCCAACTGAATTGTCTGTTTATTCACACCACGGTGAGAGCCCCTAGTGCTCTGGCTACAAGCCTTTAAAGGGGCGTAAGCTATACCGGATACGTGTCTCACTTAAATACCCCCCAAAAAATGACATCAGTGTTAGTCCAACAGAAAAACACCAGAATTATACCAACAAGAATCTATAAAAAACATTTCTTTACAAACTTTACATTAATTAGATATTCCTACTACATTTAAACCTTAGAAATTGATATGTTTTCACATAATGACATTGAAATATCATGTCTTAGTGTAACATTTCATTCACTTTTATTTAACCAGGTAATCCACACTGCAGTAACAGGAAAAGACCTTAAGCAACAAACCATAAGAAAATCATAAAAAAGATGATATACAGAAAATTCAGATTATTGACTACATAGAAAACAGTGTTATCTAACATAATTTCTTTATTCCAAGGGATCTCCAAAAAAATGGGCTACACCTTAGAAAACTTTCACTGAAAACACCATTTAATAGTAATAGGTATAGACAAACATCTTTACAATTTTCTCAAGAGAACACCTTAAATAGCTTTCACTGAAAACTATACAGATATGTAGGGTCACCAGTTAGCTTTTTGTAATTATTTACGTCAAAGACCAATCTTTCAACCATCTCTATATTTTTCAGTATCCATCGATACAATATTGCCCCCCTTATCTACTTTCTTAATTACTATATTTCATTGGCTACCAGCTCTTGTAAGGCACATTCTTCTGCAAAACTAAGATATTTTTGTTTTTAGAATTTGCATTCTTTATAAAAAGCTCTCTTACCTTATACAGGACAGTATTCTCAAATGCATTGATATTGCTGTTAAATACTACTGGGCAGAAGTCCGATTTACTTTTAAACAAAACATCCCTCATTATTTCTAATTCTCTATTGTCCAAATGCCCATTTTCAGCAGATGCAAAACCTTCAGAATCAAAAGAGACTTCTGGTACCATTTCATTCTACCTGAGGTCCTGTATTTTTTGAACTGCTGCAATCAGGTAGTCCAAATCCTCTTCAAAACCTGTCTACTTACTTGATACTTCCGTGTACCCCATAATTTCCATGGGCCCGTTTACGTGTTTATTAGCAAAGAAAAACTTCAAATGTATCCTCCGAAATAACTTGAAAATGTCCACAAAAGTAGCAAACTGATTAACGATTGGTGTAGCAACAAAATTTAGACCTTTCTGCAGTAACTGCGTTTGAGACACACTCAACTCAAATTTACTATTTGTAGCTCGTTGCATTCTTGGGGGCTCAGAGTTCACTTTTTCCCCACTTGGTTAGTTCCAAGCTTACCTCTTCTAGTCCATTTTTTTAAACTTCCACGTTTCTAACTGCTAAGGATCCAGCTACAGAGCTTTTAGTTAAATCAATAGTTACTGACTTTGCAGGAAGTTGGTCAGGATTATGTTTCCTCTGGGCAGCATTATTTCTAACCTGTTCCTACTTTTGTTCCTCGACCTCCGTCTACTTCTCGACTTTTGGTCCATATCTTTTGGAAGTACATAAGGGGTACCTTGTTCGTAATCCTGGCTGTCACTTAAAATCTTCTACTGTTTTCGTTCAATGACCTCTTTTTCATGCTTTAAAACTTTATTTCTCAGCACTTTATCTAAATGAAGAAATTATTGATGCTCTTTAAATGTTGCCACCTCCTCTTTTGCTACTTTAAGTTCCTTGGTTAGTTACTGATAATTTTCTGTGTCCTCTTCTATAATAAGTTTTGTATGTGCTAATGAAGCTGCTTCAGAAATTTTTAACCAAGCTTCCTTCCTTTTGAATTTATCCAGACTGCACGAGGGCGTTTTAATTACCCTCAACCCACGTGGCGCTTGGCTCTTCTCTGAATATGCTTCTAATGATGTGATGTTATAACTTATATTCACTCCTTTAAACAACAATCTCTCACGCTTCAGAAAAGCTGATTTAATGGTACCTCTTGTATCCTTATCAGAGCAGAGCTCCACCTGATGCCGTGCCTTCAAGGTTTGCCCTGAACAGTAGTTTCCTGAACTGCAGCAAGGACAGGCTCTCCAAACTAAAACTTATTGCTTCTGTTGCTTCCCTAGTAACTGTGGGTACATCTCCAGTCATTTTATTTAAATAAAGGTTAAGACAACCACATATGCACAAGATTTTTTGACTTGACCGTGTCTGAATACTGTTCGAGTGTTGCAACCTCTAATGCAACACTATTGAGCAAAGTCAAATGAAGAGCGTGGTAACAAAAACCTGTACGGCTCTCACCAATTAGTGGTTCAAATGAATGGCAGCTGGTTTCACTTCACCTGAGTCCATAAAGACATGCTCAGTTGTTCATGAGCTTAGAAGCAGATACAAAATTTATAAAAAGAAAGTCCCTGGGCTCAATTGTGAGTCGGTTCATTGCAATGGGTAGCCAGCCAGATACATAACAGAAATCCACACAGCAGCGCTCCAGAAAAAACACAGAAAACCATGTAACCCAACTGAATTGTTGGTCTATTCACACCAAGGTGCATACCTCTCAACTGTCCCTGATTTTCAGGGAAGTCCCTGATTTTGCCTCAAAATTTTAATCTGTCCCTCCTAAAATGTGTGTTTCCATGACTTAAAAGTAGAGACTGTAAGCACAAAAGAATGTCAAACAATAAAGTTATAGATTTGTTCTTCATTAAAAAATGCATTTTGTACTAATCCCTTTATTCTGAGAGCTTCCTGAGTGGATATCACCCATTTTGAAGAAGTGTCCCTCATTTTGTTCCTTTGTCCCTGATTTTTTTTAAGCCTTGTACCTGATTTATGAGACAGGAGGTTGAGAAGTATGCCAAGGTGAGAGCCCCTAGCACCTTGGCTACAAGCCTTCAAAGGGGGCGTAAACTATACAGGATATGTGTCTCACTTAAATATGCAAAAAAACATGACATCACAGTGTTAGTCCAATAGAAAAGCACCAGAATTATACTAACAAGAATATATAAAAAAACATTTCTTTACAAACTTTACATTAATTAGGTATTCCTACTACATTTAAACCTTATAAATTGATATATCTTCACATAATGACTTTGAAATATAATGTCAGTGTAATATTTCATTCACTTTGATTTAACCAGGTAATCCACACTGCAGCAACAGGAAAAGACCTTAAGCAACAAACCATAAGAAAATCATAAAAAAATGATATACAGAAAATTCAGATTATTGACTACATAGAAAACAGTGTTATCTAACATAATTTCTTTATTCCAAGGGATCTCCAAAAAATGGGCTACACCTTAGAAAACTTTCACTGAAAACACAATTTAATAGTAATAGGTATAGACAAACACCTTTACAGTTTTCTCAAGAGAACACCTTAAATAGCTTTCACTGAAAACATAATTTAATAATAATCAGAATATAAATAAACAAACATATTTACAATTTTCTCAAAAGAACACATCACTAACTAAAGAGCATAATTCAATGGAAACATTTCTGGACTCTCAGCACTACTGTTAATGGAAATAATTCCTTGGCCATCTGTACCGAAAAGACCTGAATGGAGAAAGACAAAAGGAAGAAAAACATTTAAGGTTATTACTCAGCATGTTACAAAAGAGAAAAAACAATATATTATACATATATATAAATAAACAAAAAGGGGGAATTTTTTACTAAACTGCTTAATATTATATATATAGAGGGAAACAGGGGGATGGGGAAAGGGGGAAGGGGAGGGGAGGAGGGGGGATAGGGCCTTTTTGCTTAGAGATAGAGAGTTAATGAAGCACAATTAAGAAATTAGCCTCAAAGGATAATCTAGATTTAGTAGTTGCTGTATTGGTCCTTGCAAGAATAGATCCAGAAGCAAATGATTTGATACCTTTTAATGGACCAACATAGATGTAACAACAAGAACAAAGTGCTCTAGCTTTCAGACCAACCAGTCCTTCTTCAGAAGCTCATGGCAGTTGTTTAGAAAATACAATACTTATAACAGCTAGATAATGCAGAGAAAAACAGAAAAAAATCCCCATTGGTTTAAAATACTCATTTAAAAAAAAAGGATAATAATTATAAGAACTTAACTATCTCACTTCTTTAAGAAGGGTTTCAAATCCCATCTTTCATTAAGATCCCTGGGTCTAATAGTATCTTCCCTAAAGATCCAAAAACTCTCTCTTTGCATTAAAAGGTTCTATCACCTCCTCTTGCTGGAGTGTGTACACATTCAAGCCCCATGAACCTGAAACAACTGGGATCAGACTGTTGTACCTGTGCAAAATGCCTGCTTACACGCTTATCAGTTTTGATTTACAATGGAGCGAATATGCTGTTATATACACTCCTTCATGGTTTTAATAGTCTTACCCACATAGAAGAGATTACAACTACACCAAAGAATATAAACAACAAACGTTGTGGTACATGATATAAAATCCTGTAGTAATACAATACTGTTACCTGTTTGCATATACTTTGAGATATTGCATCTTCTGCATTTATGGACCCCACTGGGTCATGGCAGTTATTACATCAGATGAGAGTCTGATAAGGGCTGTATCCATGCCATGGTTTCTTCTAAATCCATGTTGTGTTTGTTGTGAAATGCATCGAGGTGAAGGGAGAAGTCTAGTTTAGGGTCCAGCCAGACTCCTAGGTACTTGTAGCTATTCACAACAAAGATATTGGACCCATCAGAAGCATTGGGGGGAGGATAGTTTGGCCAGTTTCTGGGCAGAACCGAACACCATTGAAACAGTTTTTTTTTTGTATTACACTTAAGGGATTTAGCATCTAGCCAATGCAGAATACACTCAAAATCGAACTGGAGGACAGATTTGACTTGGTTTAGAGAGGGGCCTAAGGTGAAGATAACTGAATCATCCACATACATTTGGACAAGCGAGGAAGGACAAACAGATGGCAGATTATTTATAAAGATAGAGAAGAGGGTGGGGCCGAGGATTGACCCTTGGGGTACTCCAGCAAGGATGGGAAGGGGGGAGGACTTGATTTCTCCCAACTACACAAACTGGAACCTGTCCGACAGGTAGGCCTTGAACCAATTAATGGCAATGGGGGGAGGCCTATTGAAGCAAGGTCGTCTATTAGGAGATTATGGGCAACAGAGTTGAACGCTTTGGTTAGGTCCACAAAGATGGCCAAGGTGAGGTGGCCTTTGTCCATCGCATTGTGGATATGATTGGTAAGGCTGAATAGGGATGAGGAGGAGGTGGAATGGTGTCTTCGAAAGCCTGATTGGTAGGGGGTCAGGACGTCATTGGTGGACAGGTGGAAGTTTAACCTTTTGGATATGAGGGATTCCAGAATTTTGGAGAGGGGCGGAGAGAAGTGAGATGGGCCTGTAGTTGCCTGGATTTGAGGGGTCACCTTCTTTGTGTAGGGGAATGACCATGGCCAGCTTCCAAGCTTTGGGCAGGGAGCTTGAGGTGAGAGAGAGAGAGAGATTAAAGAGGTGGGTAATAGGAGAGACAATGGCTGGGGCTGAGATTTTCAAAAGTTTGGGATTGATTACATCAGGGCTCTGTTTGGAGGAGTTTAGGGATTTCAGGGCCCTGAGCACCTCAAGAGGGGAGAAGGGGAGGAAGTCATGAAGGGGAGGGGGGAGGAGAGAGGGGAATGTGCAAGAAGAGGAGGGGACTCCTGGGGGTGTAGCTAGGAGCTTGAGGGGAGAGACGGTGCCCCTGGGGTAGGGCACATGTGGTGAAATAAAGGTTTATGGAGGCGGCAGATTCATCTGCTCTATCAGGGGAACAGTAGGCCAGAGGAGAAGGACCTATTAGGGAGTGTGGGGTCTTCCAGAAAGCAGCTGGGGTGGAGCGGAAACTGTCAAGTTGGGCTCTGAAGAAATCAGATTTGGCAGAGCGCACTGCTTTAGTGCAGGTATTCCTTAGGGTCCTGTATTTTTGGAGGTCAGAGACAGCAGAGGTAGCTTTGCATACTTTCCAGGCCTGATCCTGGTTCTTGCAAAGCTTTCAAGTGGGGAGAGATCCAGGGTTGGTGTCTGCGATATAATCTTAGCCTCAGGGGGGCATGGGAATTCCAGGTATTCAGGAAGGTCGAGCTGAAAGCAGCCAAAGTGGAGTCTATATCGGGGCGATAAAATCTCCAGACCAGTCAGCGAGGTAGAGGTCGGCCAATAGTGACTGATGGTTCAAGGACCTTAAGAGGCTGAATCACATGTATTTGGGCAGGCCCGGAGGGAGAAGAGTCTTCCTGCGACAGTAGGTAATGCAGTGGTCACTGAAAGTGTCTGAGAGGGTGCCAGATGAGGAGTATTTGTGTGGGTGAGTCATCAGAATCCAATCAATTAGTGAGTGGTGGTTTGAGTGGAGGTTGAGCCTTGTGGGGTCGGAAATTAATTGCGTTAGGTTGAGGGCCTCGATTTCTTGTATGGTTGGCCTGGGAAGAGGACAGATCAAATCACATTAAAATTGCCCAGGATCAGGAGTTCACCGGAAGAGGAGTGGGAGATGAGAGAGGCAAGCTTATATACTATGAATGAGGGAGGGGGATTGGGGGAGCAGTAACAATTTGCTATAAAGAGGGGGGACGAGCAGGAGAAAATCAGCTTTAAAAGAAGTAGCTCATGAGATTTAGGGATGGCCTCCTGTAGAACTATGGAGGCTCCAAGGGATTCGAGTACATATATGGCTACACCACCACCTCGTTTTCCCCTGTCCTGGTGGAATACAGAATATCCGGGGATGGCTACCGAGGAGTCAGGGACTTTGGCCGAGAGCCAAGTCTCAGTGATGCAAAGGATGTCAGGAGAGCACTGTATAATCCAGGCTGTGACATGGTCTAGTATGGGCAGAAGGCTCCTGGCGTTTATGTGATAGATGCCCAGCCCATTTGATGGGGGGTGGGGAGCTACAGGGGTAGGCCCAGGGTTTAGTTCCACATCACCAGCAAGTAGGAGAAGGAGGAGGCAAGGGAATAGGAATTTTGGGAGTGGTTCCTTTCTTAGGGAGCCGCATGGGTGGAGTCTAGGATTGAGGGATTGAACGCTCGAAGGGGAGGAGTGGAGAGTGGAGGCGGGACTAGGTGAAGTAGGGGGAGGAGAGGAGAGGGCGGCTGGATAGCCTGCGTGGGAGGTGAGGGGAGGTGTTGGGGGAGGAGGAAGGGACTGAGGGTGGCAGATAGGGGGTTGCGGAGAGACAGCAGTACTAGAAGAGTGGCAGAGAGAGCAGAGTAAAGCAGGTTATTCAATGCTGGCATATTTGTAGGTAGCGGGGGGGGGGCTGAAGGAAAAATTGGGAAGAGTAGTTGCCTCCACTAGGTTAGGAGCCTTGCAGATAAGACTATCCTGCATGAGAAAGAAAAGTAGGAGCCTCTGTAGCGTAGCTTTGTTTGGTGATCCATGAAGCAGAGCTGCATACAGTTAGCCAGGCTAATCGGAATGACAGCTCTGTTCCTGGTGCCAAAACTTGCCGTCTAAAGTTTAAATTCCTTCTGTTGAAGGAAGAAAAAATTACTCACTTTAGTAATCTTGTTTCTTCCAAGGTATTCTTCAATATTCTTAACTCTTGCAGTCAGCTTCTAGCGTAGAACTGCCCGGAGAATTGAGCAAATACAAATGATGGAACTTTCATTGGCTTCTGCCACCATTCAAACTGCTGTCCTTACGAACTGCTGCGTTCTGTAACACTTGGATTCATTGAAGCCTGCAAGGAAAGGCCTCTAAACTAAGCTATCAAATTAGTACTAATAACAATTTGGTAATAATAGTAATAACAGCAGTAATAATAATAATAGGAAGCATTATAGCACAGTGGTTTAAGGCTCTGAGCTGCAAACCTGGGTTTGAATCCCACAGCCCCCACTTGCATACTGTGTGACCCTGAGCAAGTCACTTAACTTCTTTGTGCGCCCAGGTCGCACCTGTAAACAAGCTTTCAGCTTAGTGTCTCTCTCCTGGTTTAAAAAAAAAAATAATAATCATAACATCCCTCCTAGCAAAAGGAATCCCCCCAAATTGTCAGATATGGCCTAAAGAGGGAAAAACAAAACCCAACAGGGTTCAAAAAGTATAACATAACTAAGGTGACCACCCATCTATACAGGTATCCAGCTGAGAAGCATAGGCCACTGGTTCTGGAAGGGGAGGCAGGGTGGGAGAGTTAAGAATATTGAAGAATACCTTGGAAGAAACATGATTACTACAGTGAGTAATTTTTTCTTCTGACCCCAGGAATTCTTCCATATTCTTAACTCTTGCAGACTACGAAGCAGTACCTTTGGAGGTGGGCACAGATCCTATTTTGGAAATAGACTTTTCAGAACTGCTGTGCCAAACCTGGCATCACTTCTAGACTGAGTGTCCAGGCAGTAGTGTTTTGTGAAAGTGTGTACTGTTCCCCATGTAGCTGCTTTGCAGATTTCCAGTAGTGGGATGTCCCTGGCAGCTGCTATTGTAGCAGTTGTACCCCTCGTGGAGTGAGCCCTGAGGCCTACTGGGGGTCCCTTTCCTACTTTTGAGTAACAGAATTGGATACATTGTACTATCTAGCATGATATAGTCCCTTCAGATGCTGGTTTTCCTTTTCCCACATCTCCATAAGTCAGGAACAGCTGCCGTCTGTCCTGGTGTGCGAGTAATGTAGTAGCTCAAAGCTCTCTTGACATCCAGGATGTGCAGCCTGTGTTCACCTGAACTGGAATGCTCAGTGAAAAAGACTGGCAAAGTAATGGAAGTCAGAAACCACCTTTGGAAGGAACTTCTTGTTAGTTCTAAGCACCACCTTATCCCTATGGAAAGAGATATAATTCTGCACTATACACAGGGCTTGGAGCTCACTAACCCTTCTGGCTGAGGTGATGGCCACTAGGAAAACTGTTTTCCAGGTCACATATTTCAGGTGTACAGAGGCCATGGGCTCAAATGGGGGCTCCATGAGCTTGGCAATGCATACATTAAGGTCTCATGTTGGCACCGGTTCCTGTGGGGGAGGGTGCAGGTGGGCTAAACCTTTGAAAAACCTCTTGAAAATGGGATTGGATACTGTGGAGACACCCTTGCCAGCTGAACTATACGGTGAAACTGAAGCCAGATGAACCTTCAGGGTAGTGGGCTGCAGGCCCAAGGAATATTAAATGGGTATGGTAGTCCAGCAAGGCTGGTAGACCTGCCTGTGAAGGTACCATACCATTAGTAGAACATCATATAGAGAACCTCTTAATTGAGGGCTTACTGGATCCCCTCAGAACATTAAGGACACTCTTCGAGAGTTGCAAGCCTGCATACTCTAGGTCTTCAAGAGCCATGATTTGAGCCTGAGTGACCTGAGGTTTGGGTATAGGATCCTCCCTTGTGAGGAGGTAGGGAGATACTGACAAGGAGAGAAACACAGAAACATAGAAGTTGATGGCAGATAAGGACTACAAGGCCCATCCAGTCTGCCCATTTTTTCTACCTTATGAATGTGCCATATGCCTTTACTCTGTCAATGGCCCATCTATTCATACTCATCTGTATTGCTCCCTTATGCCTATCCCATGCCTGTTTGAAGCCCTGCACTGTATTTATATCCACCACTTCCTGACGTAGGCCGTTCCATGTATCCACAACACTTTCTGTGAAAAAGAACTACCTCACATTATCCCTTAATCGTCCTCCTTCTAATCTCATGCTGTGTCCTCTTGTTCTGCTATTTTTCTTATATTGAAACATGTTAGACTCTTTCACCTTGTTAACGTCCTTAAAATGTTTGAATGTTTCGATCATATCACCTCTCTCCCTGCTTTGCTCTAGGGTATACATATTGAGCTCCGTTAATCTATCCTCATATGTTTTCTGATGCAGTCCCTGCACCATTTTGGTTGCCCTTCTCTGGACTGCCTCCATTTTGTTAATGTCCTTGTGCAGGTGCGCCTCCAGTACTACATGCAGTACTCCAGATGAGGCCTAACCAGTGTCTTGTAAAGAGGGATTATTACCTCCCTCTTACGAATTGCGATACCCCTACTAATACACCCCAACATCCCTCTAGCCTTACCTACTGCTTTAGTGGTCTGCTTGGATTATTTTAAGTCATCTGTGATGATGATGACGATGCCCAAGTCACTTTCTTCCCTTGTGATTGCCAGCAACTCGCCTCCCAACCTATACTGTAGGTGGCTTCAGGGTTTCTCTTCCCTATGTGTATGATCTTGCACTTCTTTGCGTTAAACCCCAGTTGCCACTCTTCTGAACATTTTGCCAGTTTATCCAGATCTCTTCTCATTCTGCCCACCCCATATGGATCATCTACTCTGTTGCAGATCTTGGTGTCATCGACAAACAGACAAACCTTACCCTCCAGTCCATCTGCAATGTCACTGATGAAGCTATTGAAGAGGACTGGCCCCGGGACTGATCCCTGAGGTACCCCACTTGTGACTTGCATCTCTTCTGACTGTATGCCATTTAGCACCACTCTCTGTTTTCTGCTCGCCAACCAGTTTGCCACCCAGTTGACCAACTTCTGACCCACCCCGAGCCTACCCAGCTTATTAATCAATTTTCTATGTGGAACAGTATCGAAAGCTTTGCTGAAGTCAAGGTAGGTGACATCAACTGCACCCCCTTGGTCCACCACTCTGGTTACCCAGTCAAAGAAATCTATGAGATTAGTTTGACAGGACCTTCCTGTTGTAAACCCATGCTGTCTTTGATCCTGTGCTCCTATGGATTCTAGGTGTTGCACTATCCTTTCCTTAAGGAGTGCCTCCATAATCTTGCCCATTACTGAGGTAAAACTGACTGGTCTGTAGTTCCCTGCCTCCTCTCTGCTACCACTGTTGTGAAGCAGGATCACATGAGCCCTTCTCCGGTCTTCTGGGACCTCTCCTGTGCTCAGAGACTCACTAAACAGTTCTGATAATGGCTCTGCTAGTTCCACCCTTAGCTCCTTTAGTACCCTGGGATGTATGCCATCAGGTCCCATTGCTTTGTCCACCCTGAGCTTAGCGAGCTCTTGCAGGACCCTTTCTTTTGTGAAGGGACTAGTGCACACCACCCTCCCCATGTCCATGGTGCTGAGCTGGGGGCCCTGCCCTACCTTCTGCTCAGTAAGTACTGAACAGAAGTATCTATTTAGATTATATGCTTTTCCTTGGTCCTCCTCCATACACTCCCCCTTAGCCCCTTTGATCTTAGCAATACCCCCTCTGGACTGTCTTCTTTCACTAATGTATCTATAGAACGTCTTTTCCCCTTCTTTTACTGTTCGTGCTAGTGTTTCCTTGGTTTGGGCCTTTGCCTGCCTTCCCTGCTTCCCTTAGGGAAGTTTGGTATGCCTCCCTATCTTCATCCTGCTGTGTTCCCTTATATTTCCTGAAAGCCAGCCTTTTGGCTCTAACCTGTTCTGCTTCTGTTTTTGAGAACCAAAGTGGTTTCCTCCTCCTTTTTCTCTTGCTTTTCTTTTTAACACAATGGAATGTTGCTTCAAGTATTGCATCCTTAATGCTTGCCCACTTTGCCTGTACCCCCTCACCTGTATTTCTTCTTGCCAGGGCTAGCTTAACTAGCAGCAGTGAGTACCATGGCTGCCTGACCCAGTCTGGAGCTATCAAAATCATTGTGGCTGACTGGGACCTGAGCTTGATCAGAACCCTGAGCAGCAGGGGAAAAAGAGGGAACGCATACAGTTTTCCCCTGACCAGTCCAGCACCAGGGCATCCAGGGGTACTGTTCCCCTTGCTGGTGGTCTGCAACAGAACTTTGCTGGTGGTTGTCGAGGGATGCAAAGAGAGCTATCTCTGGGGTGCCCCAGCTTCTGAACACCACCTCCAACACCTGCCTGTTGAGGGACCATTCGTGGTGATCCTGGTTGATTCTGCTTAGGGCATCTGCCAGGGTGTTGTCCTTCCCTGGCAGATGAATAGCTACTAGTGAGGCTTGAAGTGTGTAAACCAGAGTCCACACTTTCATTGCTTCTGTGCACAAAGGGATGGACCTTGTTCCTCCCTGCTTGTTTATGTAGCACATTGCAGTGGTGTTGTCTGTTCTGACCTTTACCACTTTGCCTTGTATCAGGGATGCAAAGGCTTGTAGGGCTAGAAATACTGCTCGAGTTCCAGCAAATTTATGTGCCAGACAGACTCTGCACTTGTCCAAGTGCTGTGTATAGTATGTGCCCCTAAATGAGCTCCCCAGCCTAGGAGGGAGGCATCTGTTTTGAGGACTATGAAGGAACACTCCTGCAGGAAAGGGACTCCTTCCCTGAGGTTTTCTCCTACCTTCCGCCACTAAAGGGTTCGCAATAATGTCTTTGTTACTGATATGAGTTTTGAGAGGAGGTCCCTTCTTTGGCACCAGTGTGCCCTGAGGTGAAACTGAATGTCCCTCATTTGGAACCTGGAACCTATGACTGTGCCTGTTGCTGCAGGAAGTCTCTTGCTGGTCTTGGTTTGTTCAGCTTGAAAGTGCTAGCAATCTGCAGAATGAGGCAGTATAGCACAGTGGGTTAAGGCTCTGAACTGCAGATCTGGAAACCTGGGTTTGAATTCCAAAGCCACCTAGGTGCATACTTTGTGATCCTGAGCAAGTCACTGAACTTCCTTGTGCTTCCAGGTCACATCTGGAAACAAGCTTCAGCTTAGTGTGCTACTCCTGGTTAAACAATGTTCCCTTTCCTGAGGTAAGAATGCACTTCCCCTTAGGGAGTCCAGCTCTGCTCCTATGAAGTGCAGCACCTGGACTGGCTGCAAGACAGATGTTTTGATACTGATCAAGAAACCCAAGGGACTCCAGAAGATCCTGGGTTGCTCTTAGGGAAACTCTTACTTGCGATTTTCCCAACACCAACCAGTTGTCCGGGTAGGGAAACACTGTGACTCTCTGCTTCCTTAAGTATGCTACCCACCACTGCCAGGCACTTTGTGAACGCTCTTGGAGCTGAAGTGAGGCTGAATGGTAGGGCTGACAACTGGTAATGACCTGAAGGGAATCTGAACCCGAGGTATTTTCTTTGAGACTCCCTTATTGGGGTGTGGAAGCATGTGTCTCTCTTAGGTCAGGGATGACCACCAATCTCCATTCTAGAGGGTTGGCAGGATCATAGCCAAGGTCACCATTTTTAACTTTGGCTTTGAATGCCTGTTCAGTAATCTTAGGTCTAGAATGGGTTGCCACTCCCTATTTTTCTTCTGGGTGGGCCAAGAATTACATTGGGTAAAACCCTTTTCCCCTTTGCTGCAGGGGGCACTGGTTCTACTGCCTTTGACAGTGTCAGATCTGCCACTTCCCCCTCCAGTAGTTTCTTTTCTGAGGTGGAAGCTGGTCTGAAGATCCTTGTTCTTAAGGTTGGGAAGGATTTGAAACTGAGGGACAAACCCTGACTCATTAATTCCAGGACCCACTTGTCTGTGGTGATGTGTTACCATGCCTGGAAGAAGTCAGCCAGCCTGCCCCACACTGGTAGTAGGAAGGCGACCCTGGTAACCATATCAGGGGTTCTGCTTAGGCTGGGATTAAGCCAGGTTAGCCTGCTTCCCTCACCTAGATCCTTTTCTGCCCCTTCCTCTGAAGTATCCTGTCTGCTGAGATACTGCTGGTACTGGGAAGCTTGGGCCTGAAAGAAAGGTCTGCCATAAGTGGACCTACCTCGAAGGCTTCTATTAGGCCGAGTTGCTCTTGTAGACGATTTTGTATTCATCCACTTTCTTCATGTAGGCTTCTGTCTTGTCCCAAAAAAGTGAGTTGTTCTCACAGGGAAAGTCCATAGCCTTTGTGTGTGTGTCCTGTGACAAATTAGTGGCTCTCAGCCAAGAAAAAAACCTTCTTAAGGCAACTGTCAGGGCCATCCATCTGGAAACAGTGTCATTAGCATTTACTGCCATCTGGAACTGGTATTTAGAAGCTTCCAGACCAAACCTGGCTATCTCAGTTAGGTCAGCTACCAATCCATCTCATACTAAGGTAGTGATAGGAACAAAAAGGCTGAAAGCCCATAAGTGTTCTGTCTTTGTTAATAATACGTTAAGGATGCTCCATTTAATATGTATTTATCAAGTTTGGACTTAAACTCAGTTCGACTTTGGCCAATAATTATGTTTAAGGGAAGATTATTCCATAAGTTCACAATTTTGACAGTATAAAAATATTTTGTGGCAGTGGTTCGGAAACAAACTCCTTGAATTTGTAGGGGGTGTCCCCTTGTCACTTGATTAGTGTTTTTAAAATCCATATCAAGCTCTCACATAAGCTCAGGATCCTGTAATATGTCGTACAGCAGAAGTAAGTCTCTGCATGCCCTGTGTGTTTCTAAAGACGTTAATTTAAGTGAATTAAGCCTATTTTCATATGGTACTTCATGAAAACTCTCAACAATCTTTGTGTACCTACGTTGTACCCTCTCTAATCTATTCCTATCACCAACTCTATAGGAGTTCCAGATCTGGGAAGAATATTCCCGATGTGCCCGTACGTATGATCTATACAAAGGAATCATGACTTTGCTCGACCTAGATATAGTGTTTTTCTTTATTGACCATGTCACTCTCTTTGCAGTACTTACAGCCTTGGTGACGTGCTGTTTAGAACTTAAGTTATTTGTTATTGAGACACCCAAGTCCGTCTCACAGTCTGTTACATCTAACTTGTGGCCTTCAATATAATAATTGTATTTATTATTTGATCTTCCTATGTGCATCACTGTGCACTTGTCTATGTTGAGTAGCATATCCTATTCTTTGGTTGAAAATACTACTTTGTCCAGTTCTTTTTTAAACTTTTTAGAATCTTCCATGCTTGTGCAAGGAGCACATAGTTTGGTGTTGTCCGCCTATTTCAAGGTCATACACTCAATTTGTGTTGTCAGATCTAAGATGAAAATATTAAAGAGAACGGGGCCCAAAACTGAGCTCTGTGGTACTTCACTTTAGATTGGTCCCTCGCCTGAAACATACCCATTGATTTTTACACATTGTCACCTATTTAAGAGCCAGTCTGCTACCTAGTTTTCCAGATCTGTGTCAATTTTAAGTTTAACTATTTTTTTCTAGTATGGCCCAATGCAGGGTCAAGTCAAAGGCCTTAGAGAAGTCCAAGTAGATTATATCACAGGGGATGTTATGATCTAAATATTTGCTAATGTGGTTATAAAAGGTCAACAAATTAGTTGTACAACTTTTCCCTTTGACAAAGCTATGTTGTACTGAATCATATCCTTGAATAAAAGAGAGGATTTTATCTTAGCAATACTGTCTAATAATTTCCCAATTACACAAGTGAGACTAATCGGGCAATAGTTTTGCACAAGCTTTCTGTCTCCCTTTTTGAAGATTGGGACAGCATGAGCTAGTTTCCAATCATTGGGGACTTCCAATTTGGAGAGGGATAGTTCAAACAATATTTTAAGAATACAATAAGACACGACAGGGTGTGGGTTATTGATTGATAAGAGCACACCCCCAGGTGCGTTGTTAGGCACGAGGTGCTTGCGCCGAGTGACTACAGCAACTGGGTAGTGCTCTTATCAATCAGCAGCCCACACCCTGAAGTGTCTTACTGCTCTTATAAAATGGGTAACAACTATTATTTCTATAACAATTAAACATAACTCTGGAAATATTATTAAAGATTTAATAATAGTATGTTATTTTGTTTAAATATGGTGAAAAATAGTCCCCAGACTTGGGTAGAGGAGTGGTAAAATTGATTGAATAGCAACTCACTGAAAAATGCTAAACCAGTGAGTTGGAGGGACAGCAATGTATTATTTGAGCAGTTTGTGTCTGCCTCTACATATGTAACTTGTGTTTTGCCATCTTTTCTCTGTTTATAAAGTATTACTGTTTTGCCTGTTTTCTTCATACTGTTTTTTTTTTTGTTTTTCCTCTCATTCAAGACATAGAATGTTTATCATGGCATGTTTATCATGGAATACAGAGATTCAAAATTCTGCTCAGTTCCGCTGGTAGAATGTTACTCTCCTAACACACTGTACACACAGACAACAAAGGCCTGTTTTAGAGCCAGTGACTCTATTTCACTGTCAGGGCAAGCAGAAGAGATTTCCCTGATGAGCAGGTAAAGACAGAAGGGAGATTTTTCACTGTTAGTAAAGAAACAGTTGTAATGAAAACTGTAAACAATACTTTAATGTTTCTAATTTGTTTATGTGTGTAAGGAGAGTGTGATGATCAGGGAAACAATGTTTAATCCGTTTTATTTTTTATTTAAGGTGGTTTTATTTTTAGGGCCCAGTTGAAGGTTTTTACAGTGTAAAGGTAACAGCTATGTTTATGATGGAAGATCAGTTCTGGTCACAGAGGGACTAATGGAAGATAGTTCTGGTTGTAGGAGGACTGATTTGCTCATTGTGTAATGTGGTTTAGAACCAGGATTACTGTGTGTGTATAGAGATTTAATGTACAGTCAGCTGATGTCTCTTGGCCAATGAGATTTCTAAATTTTTTCTTGCCATTTTATAAGTGGTAGTAATAAGTGTTTAGCCATTAATTGGAGAATACCAGCAGATATTTTATCTGGTCCAGGGGATGACTCTTTTCTAAGATTCTTAATTTTGTCTAGTATTTCAGTTTCAGAAATCTGTATAGCTGAATCAGATGTTACTTTACCCTTTGTAATAGTTTTTTTTTTACCTTTTTATAAACTGTCGTGGAAAAAAATATATGTTCTTACACTTTACTTTAACATCAGACTCAGGACCACTGCATAGTAGAAAGAACGGTTTATTACATATGCATATGGGAGTCTGCTTCCAAAAATCATGCAAGGCTCCTGAGTTTTATTAGTCAATCACTTTTATACACTTATTATCAAGGCGTTGTTAGGCATACTCTTATCTTGAAAATTACCAACATTGCAGTATTAACCAATCATGAATTAGAAAAACATGTTGATACCAATGTAACAGAAAAGCATACTGATACCACCATCTGGGGTACATTTCCACTGTTTATTTCATCTCTTTCCCAATACTTCTTGATACATATGCCTGGGTCAAGCTGACCTGAGTGAAACAATGAGTTTCACTCACACCATAGCAACGTACAGCTTGCCTTTAATGCCTTAACATGCTGTTATCTCATATTCTGCCCGAGCTTGTAATGCAGGCTGGTACAACCAGTTCTGCCCAGTTTTATCTTGCTTTCTGTTCCTACAAATGTACCTCAAGTAACCTCAGTATTATTCTATAACAAAATAAAAAACAGCATGATACCAGAAATTTCTACTACATCCATTATGACTTTGTTACAGCATGGCCTACAAAGCAAGCATATATTTAGGGCATATAATAGCAAATAGAGTTATAGTTTTATGAACTCAGAAATTTCTACTACAAAACACTGCAAAAATAAGTGTTAAATGCCTCAGCCATAGGTTTATTTTCAGTTAATGTAACAGTGCCTATTCTGATAGATCCTACCTCATTTTGGGGGGGTGTTTCAGAGAATTAATATATCAGTAAAATTGCTTAGCATTGGACTTATTGGCATTGGTGGCAAGCCTCACTTCCATGTTCCTCTTTGCCTGTCTGATTTTGGCTTTGCATAGTTTTTGATGTTTTTTTGAAAGATTCATATGCAGTACTAGTTCCATATTTTAGATATTTTTTTATATAATCTAGCCCTTTTTTGTATTAGTTGTTTGATGTTTTGATTGAGCCATCTGGGACTTTTGTAAGAGCTTGCCTTTTCAACCTGTGGAATGTTATTTTTTGTAACCGTCAAAACAGTATTTTTGATGGTTTGCCAGGCCTCATCAGCTGTCTTATTCCCTAATATAACAGCCCAGAGTAGGCTTTCCAGATCCGTTTTTATTCCTGCATTGTCTGCTTTATTAAGAAGAAATATTTTGGTGCAACTTCTTCTAGGTATGTAAGAACAGGTTACTCACCTGTAACAGTAGTTCTAGGAGTGTATATGTTGTTCATCCACACTCTTTGGCATGTCCCTTTCCCTTTAAGGATCACCGGAAGTCTTCAAGCTGGCTCCTCCCACCCACCTTGGCGGTATATACCTCGGCTCCGCCCCCCATGATGCCAGATCTTAGCCCGCTGGAAGCCTGGGTGTGTGCGTCCGCAGCTGGGGAGGTTGGGTGGGTCCATGTGGATGAACAACATATACCACTCCTAGAACTACTGTTACAGGTGAGTAACCTGTTCGTCTAGGATCGTGGATATGTTGTTCATCCACACACTCTGGCAGACTCCTAGCAGTTCTCCAGGAGGAGGGAGGCAAGGTGCACACCCCCTACTTAGGGAACAGAGATTGGAGAACTGAGGCCCCAAAACCAGCATCCTGGCGTGGCTCAAGGTCGATGTGGTAGTGGGTGATGAAGGTGTTTGCAGACTTGCAGGTAGCAGCCTGACATATTTCCTGGATAGGGATGTCCCTGGAAGCAGCCACCGAAGCAGCAGTATGGCGGGTAGAATGAGCTCTTATCCCTCTGGGAGGCTCCTTGCCCACCAACTCATAGCACAGACCTACACATAATGTGATCTATCTTGCAATAGTCTGCTTCACTGCAGGTCTGCCAGAAGCGGCTTCAGCATAGGTGACAAACAGCTGGCGAACCTCTCCCCGAATTTCTGCCATCCTATCCTTGTAATCGGAGACAGCACATCTCAGGTCCAAAGTATGGAGCCTGTACTCGGCCTCCGAGGTGTAGCTAGGGTAGTATACAGGCAGAGTTAACACCTGGTTAAGGTGAAACTCTAAAACCACCTTCGGAAGGAATTTTGTGTGGGGGCATAGGACAACCTTGTGCCCGTGGAAGACCAGATAGGGGGAGTCCACTGAAAGCATCTGGAGCTCCCCTGTCCTTCTGGCAGATGTGATAGCCACCAGGAAGGCCGTCTTCCATGACAAGTGTGACAACTCACACCTGTGCATTAGTTCGAATGGCTTGCCCATGAGCTTTGCCAATATCAGCAGTAG
This sequence comes from Neoceratodus forsteri, assembly GCA_016271365.2. NCBI lineage: Eukaryota > Metazoa > Chordata > Ceratodontiformes > Ceratodontidae > Neoceratodus > Neoceratodus forsteri. Next base: position 754,631,676 of record CM057455.1, on the reverse strand, counting down.
ATACCATGGAGGTGGAGGTTCACACACCAGAGGGGATATGTGATCCAGGCCTCCTGCGCCAACATCTGCTGACTGGCCCATGCCTGGTAAGTAGAGATGGCTGCCAGGTGCTCCCTGAGGGTCGATGACTGACGACCTTCTTTGGAGAGAGACCAAAGGTAGTCAAGAATGTCAGCCACTGAACAGGATAAAGGGGCCAGGCCCTTACCCTGACACCAAATGGAAAATCTTTTCCATTTGAAGGCATGACATTTCCTGGTCGATTCCTTTCTAGATGCCTCCACCACAGTGTAAACATCTTCGGAAAGACCCAAAGCCTGGAACTCTAGCTGCTCAGGTATCATACTGTGAGGTTCAGGGATTGAAGGTCCAGATGGAATACCTTCCCCTGATTGAGTGATATGAGGTCCGGGCATGTACAAAGCTGCTCCGGGTGCCTGAGGCGGAGGAGATCTGGATACCAGAACTGGCGCGGCCAGTCTGGGGCTACCAGGATCGCCTTCACCTTGTCCCTCCTCACCTTGAGAAGCACCTTGTGGATCAAGGAAAATGGAGGGAAAGCATAGAGGAGGCCTGGGGTCCACGGCCTCAAGAAGGCATCCGCCTGCAGCAAGCCCTGCTGATGGGTGTGGGCATGAAACAGCCTCAGCTTGGTGTTGTCCCTGGAGGCAAACAGGTCCACCATCGGTTTGCCCCAACAGTAGAACAGGCTGTAAGCTACCTCTGGATGGAGAGACCACTCGTAGGATGTCTGGCCTAAGCGGCTGAGGGCATCCGCCAGATGGTTTGAGGCTCCTGCCACATGGATGGCTAGGAGATTTGCCTCCAACCGGCTCACATGTGTCAGCGTGGCTCAGTTGGTAGCACATCTGCCTCTGGACCAGAAGGTCATGGGTTCTCATCCCACACCGGGATTGGACTTGCACCTAAAAATCGCTGGCATCCGAGTCTAGTATTGGGGGATGCTGTACTGCTGGGGTGTGCCACCCTTCGGATGAGATGTTAAACCAAGGTTCCTTCTGCCCATCCTGGTGGGTGTCCAGGTGGAAGTAAAAGAACCCAGGGCACTCTTCGCAAAGAGAAGGGAACATTCCTGGTGTCCTGGCCAACATTTCCCTTCACATAAATCGGTTCATGCAATTATCCAGGCTGTGTGTGGGTGATGATATGCGATATGGCCACCACCACACATTCAGTCACTTCACTACCAGTCTAGCATTGCTTGTAAAGCACTTTGGGATACACTATGTATGAAAAGTGCTATATAAATGCTGATTCTTCTTCTTCTTCTCACGAGGGTCCAGATGCAGAATGCCTCCTTGCACAGCAGACAGGAGTGCGTGCCGCCCTGTTTGTTGAGGTAGTACATGGTCATGGTATTGTCCATCTGGACTTGAACCACTTGACCCCAGAGCTGAGGAGCGAAAGCTGACAGTGCTAGTCTGACTGCTCTGAGCTCCAACAGGTTAATGTGGCATCGGGACTCTTTGGGGGTCCAGAGTCCGTGGGCCCTTTCATTCCCCCAAGTGGGCTCCCCAGCCCATGAGAGAGGCATCGGTCATGAGGACAACCGTCAGCTCGGGGCAGACAAATGGGATCCCTTCCTGCAACTGGTCTGGGGTGGTCCACCATTGGAAAGCATCCCACATCTTCTGGGTTACAGTGACCAGCTGGTTAAAATGACCGTGGCACTAAGTCCACTGGGTGGCCAGCTCCCATTGGAGGGGGTGCATGTGCAACCGGGCCCAATGGACCACTGAGGTGCATGCCACCATGTAACCCAGAAGGCGCAGAAAGTCCTGGGCAGGGAGGAAGTGCCCAACCAGAAATAAATTGGGCAAAGGAGGAGAGAATCTCTGCCCTGTCCATCGGGAGCCAAGCTCTGGCTTGACAAGAGTCGAGCTCTGCCCCGATGAAGCCCATCACCTGAGAAAACATGAGTTCCGACTTGGTCTCGATCAGGAGGCCGAGCTGAGAGCAGGTCTGGAGGGCCAGGTCCCTGGACCTCTCCACCTCCTGTAGGGTGGAACCTGCTAGGAGCCAATCATCAAGGTAGGGGTACATTCTGACCCCCCAATGCTGGAGATGGGCTGCCACCACTGCAATACATTTGGTGAAGACCCATGGGGCCAATGACAGACCGAACGGCATGGCTCGGAACTCGTACAGGGTCCCTTCGACCCTGAAGCGGAGGAACCACTGATGGGACGGACGGATTGGGACATAAAAGAACATGTCCTGCAGATCCAGTGAACAGAACCACATGTTTTGCTCCAAGGATTATATGATCTGGGACAGAGTGACCATCTGAAAGGTGCGTGACTTAAGATATTGATTCAGGACGTGCAGGTCTAGAATGGGGCACCAGCCCCCCATCCACTTGGGCACCAGGAAGTAACTGGAGACAAAGCCTGGGTCTGCTGGAGGATCCACCACTGGAGTTACTGCCTCCTTTAGGAGGAGCTGAGTGGATACTCATTCCTCCTGAGGGGTGCGGGCTCAGTTTAGAGGGTACTGCTTGAATTCCAGAGGCAGTCTCTGACCAACCACTTCCAGAACCCACCTGTCCATGGTGACAACGGACCATGCGGAAAGAAAGTGGTGGAGCTGGCCCCCCATGGGAGGGCCCAGAGCTGGCGTGACGGGAATGGGGATGGCAGCCCCCGCCCCATCACTGAGCATGCTTGGAGGAGGAGGATCCAGGACCTGACCTTCAGCCTGCTGCTGTTGCTGCTGTCCACCATGAAAGGCGGCTGCTGAGTCGCAGGGGCAGAATGCCAAAAAGGCTTTTTCATTTTCCTGTACTGGTTCTTGCCCACAGAACTCTTAGCAGAGGTAGTGTCCAAGGTGGCATTAGACTGCTCAATGCGCTGAAGGTGACCAGCCACTCCTGGGCTGAACAAGTCGGTCCCAAGGAAGGGCACATCAGCTAACTTATGCTGGGTATCCACTGAGAAGGAGGAAAGCCTCAGCCAAGCCTTGCGATGGGAGGCAACTGCGGCAGCCATCAAACAGGCACAAGAATCCCCAAGGTCTAGGGCCATCTGGAGCTGCTGTTTGGCAACAGCTCGGCCCTGATCCCGGACCTGCTTGACCATGGTCTGCATGCCCGTGGGGAGATGTGGAAGGACCTCGTCCAATGACCCCAGAAGGGCATGAGAGAAGTGTGCCATGATGACATCCGAACTTGCCTGATGAAGGCCCAAGAGGAAGCCGCATAGACCTTCCTGGCTGAATGGTCCAAGAGTTTGGACTCTTTATCAGGAGGTCAGTCAGTGTCAGCAGAAATGCCAGTATGCCTGAACACAGAAGCGGTCACCAGGTTCTCGGTTAAAGGGTGCTCTGTGAACCCCACAAGGGACCCCATGAGCATCGTGTACTTGCAGGCCATGCAGGCAGACAGAGCTGGAGAAGAGGCAGGACGCTGCCAAAGTTCTAAGGCCAGTCCAACAATGGCCTCGGCCACAGGAAAGGCCTCCGTCAGTGTATCCCCTCTCTTGAGGATGTCAGTGAGAGGGTACGCCGCCTTTTTCTGGATGGACTCAAGGGGCATTCCCTGTAGACTCAGAGATGAGGCAGAGGATCCCTTGGAAGGATGAAGGACCTTCCTCAGTCTCTAGGCCAGTGGTCCAATCATCATCCCTTGGATGTGAATGAAGACTGATGACATCCGAATCCGAAGAATCCAGATACAACGGCCTACCACCCATGTCACCTTCGACTCGCCAAGGGCGGTCTGGGGTGACCGTGATAGACAATCGCCGGGGAAGCCTGTTGTCCAGTCTATCTTGTTTGGAAGGAGCCCCTCCCACAGTTTGCTTGAGCAGTGGTTCCACCACGATAGTTGGGGAGACCATTATGGGCCAAACAGGTGGTCTTGCTGGCTCCGCGGGCATGGGAACTGATTTAATCAGCTCCAAAGGAGTTGGCTTCGGCCTAGGAGGCGAAAGCCAAGTAATGGCTGGGGAGGAAGCCATGGTAGGCTTATGCCCCGACAGGATTAGCTGCTGCCACATGAGATCCTTGTAGCACCGGCGGAGTTTCTGCCAGAGCCTCTTCTCATCCAAGGAAGATGAGGACGACTGATGGCATTGCCTTTTCTTAGAGCGCTTGTGGCCCTTCCTCGGCCTGTCAGACGAGAGGGTCCTAGACAGCGACCAAGATCGGGCAGGCCAACTCAGTCAGTCAGGAGACACCGGGAGGGCTGGTGACTTCCTGGAGTCCAGGACCTGATCCTTGATGGGGACTCCAGCAGGCTGGGTTTCCTCATTGGGGAAGACAAGGACCAGAGTCCTTTCTAAAGAGTCGGAGACCAGAGTCGGTGACAGGGGATCAATTGGGTCGATGATTATTTCGATCTCACTGACCACATTCTTGGTCGGCTGGCCTGAAGGGAGGTCCGAGAAGCCAGCGGCCGAAGAAGCGATCTTGACCGAGGTCGAGACCGCATGCTCCAGGGACTGAGACCCCTCTCGGTCCCAAGAGCACCTTCATCGAGAAGAAGACTTGCTCAGATCCTTCTCCCGAATACGGGATCGAGAAGAGTGCAGGCCCGTAGGTGTCTCCCCCTTAGTAGGGAAAGACTGGCACAATTCCCTGAAGGAACCCAAGAAGGTGGAACCCAGGTTGAGCGGAACGAAAAAGCTCCGGGAAGAGTAAGCCACTTCTTCCTCGAATGCTTGCATGTGTTCCAATTGCTCGGTGGATCCCACAGTCGCGGAAACCACCCACTTACCCTCTTTTGATTTCACCGAAGGGTTCCTCTTCTCCGGCCTCCCCAGCTGCAAACGTGAAAGACAGTTGTCCAGGACTTTGGGATGGAAGGCCAAGCAGAAACTGCAGGACGAGGTGTTATGGCCGATACCAAGGCAGTAGACGCACACGGAGTGGGGATCGGTATGCAACATCTTCTAGCCGGAGGAGCACTGACGAAATCCCAGGGGAAGATTTTTCTTCCATAATCAAGGATGCGAAAAGGAGATCGCTAACTCCAAAGATACAAATTTTCAGTAAAACCGAAGGTTTTAAAGCCAGGGCCTACAAAATGGAGCACGAGAGAGGCAACCTGAATCTTCCAGCGGTAAGGAAGATCTGGCGTCATGGGGCGGGGCCGATGTATATATACCACCCGGGTGGGTGGGAGAAGCCAGCTTGAAGATTTCCAGTGATCCTTAAAGAGGAAAGGGACATGCCAAAGAGTGTGGATGAACAACATATCCACGATCCTAGATGTATAATTTACAATGAACCATATTGTTTTATGATCACTGTTAGCTATTGGGGAATCAGTTAAACAATTTGTAATGGATGTGCTAGGTGACGCCAGCACCAAATCTAATATTTCTGTACCTCTTGCTGGTTCCTTGACATATTGTTCTGGGTTTAACTCCGTACAGGTATCTACAAGCAAGGTACCAGAAGTAGATTTTGGAATACCATCAACCCAGTTGATACCAGGGATATTAAAATCCCTCAGCAGTACAATTTGACCTCTATCCCCTGTCCTAATAATCTCAGCCATAATTTGTTGTTTTAAGTCAGTGGTACTATCCGGTGGACAATATAAACATCTAAAATTGACTGACTTATTATCAATACCCTGGACTTGCACCCAAGCAGATTCGTATCTAATGTCAGTTTTAATTTTGGGCGTAATATCAGTGCTAAGTAGGGTGTTCTTAATATAGAGTGCTACCCCACCCCCTTTCCTACCTTTCCTCAATTTCTCAAATAAATTGTAACCATTGATATTATTCCCCACGATTCCCCAACATCTTGGGTCCAGGTTTCAGATATTGCTATTATATCAGCAGTTTTTGAATCTAATATGGCCATTAAATCATTCATTTTCTTTTGTATACTTCTTGCATGAAAGGAAAGAACAGTTAGTTCAGACTTTGTCTGGTTATTAATGTATGAGTTTTATATGTCCTGCCTGTAGTCACACCCTCCCCCCATGAGCTAGTTTAAAGCTACCGTTCCCAAAGCACAGTTGATGTTTATTGCTAGTTGTCTAGTACCCCTCTTATTAAGGTGTAGCCCATCCTTTGCATACAATTCTTTCTTGTCTGCAAATGTTTGCCAGTTGTCTATTATTTGGATATCTTTATCTCTACACAAGTTTCCAAGTCGAGCATTTGGGGCCTTATCTGCCATGGCCATGACAGACTGCCACAGTGATTTTTGATACTGGGCTTCACAGGCCATGCAATTTGCCTGTCTGATGGACAGAGAGGCTGACAACCCTTTTTGGCCATACTGTTGTAATGCACCTTTGCCTATCACAGGTTGTAGTCTGAACCACCTCCTCATACCCAGGGTGTGAAAATAAGAATTTTACCCCAGACCTATCCAACTGATAATTTCTATCAGCTCTTTTATCCAAGGGTGGAACAGAATTTGGAGTCTGTAATATCTTGAGGATGTGTTTTTTGAGAAAGTTATTTATAGGCAAGAGAAGCTTCTTGGTGGGAGTTAATCCCATGAGGTCCATAAACTCCACCTCCTCCTTATCCTCTACCACCTCATTGGCAGTCTGTTTCAAAGCATCTACCATTTGTTTTATGTGTATAGTGCAAGGAGAAATCATACGGCAGTCTGGGAGAGGATTCAAATTCCAAGGTCAGGAGAGACATCTGGTTCGATGGGTTCCCTTCATCCTCATATTTCTCATAATCTTCATAATGATCCTGAGTGTTAGGAACCGGAACTGCAATCAGTGCTATTGGTTGCTGAACCGAGGAATGAACCAAGGGATTTATCGGTACCTGTGGAACTGCAAACCACTACCAATCCCTGAGAAGTAGCCACTTGAAAAACCTGAATGACTTTGAAAGCTTGTGCAATAGCCTCAACTGTTGACATAGCCGTTTTGTTTTTGGTTTTTTTTACAGAAGTCCCCTTGTGCTTTCTAGGTGGGGGTTCTGTGTATTTGGTTTTCATCTTCTTTTTGGCTGGTTCCGGTTTGTCATCAGATTCGCTTTGCCTTAGGAGGCTCTCCTTTACTAGGAGTAGACAGATTAGGTTCTATGGTTTTAACCGTTTCAGATGAAGGAGAAGGTTGATCGGAGCCCTTGTATCTTATGGAACTGCTATTATCTTCTTGTACCTTACTAGCCTTTTTACATCTGCAGTGGGAGGAGCCTGCAGATGTTTAGTATCGGAAAAGGACCTACGTCATGTTTTTCATCTGCACAACAGTATTTCTTCCGCAGAGAGCCTAGCCTAAGTACTACGCTGACTGTATAAGGCATGGTAGTTAAACAGCCCTATTTTTCTTGCCGCTTCATGTCTCCAGAGGTGCCCTCCCCCACAGAGTATGTTTAACCCGCCCCCAACTCTGCCCCACATGGAGTTTACTTCAGTTTACTATAGACTTAGTAAGCCTGAAATTACACCTGCTAACCTTGAAACTCTGGGTCAGTTTATGGTCCCCCTAGTGTGCCTGCACTGTGCACAGAAGCAAATGTTTTTTTTTTTTTTTTTTATATATATACAGCTTTTGTTTCAGACCTGTTCCCCGACTGAAAGCAAAATACATAAAAGGGGATGTCAGGGAAACAGGAGAACAGTTGCTGGGGAAGGGGGCAATCGCCAACCTCTGAATGGTGTATCACCAACTCACAGAGCACAAAGTCTGTTTCCCTTTAAAATGTTTGTACACGGTCATATAAATGTAAGAATTAAAGCAAGGACAGTATGAATGTGTTAATGCACAGGAAAGCAGTATAGCGTAGTGGTTTAAGGCTCTGAGCTGCAAATTTTGAGACCTAGGTTTGAATCGCACCCCCACCCCCTTGCATACTGTGTGACCCTGAGCAAGTCACTTAACATCTCTGTGCTCCCAGGTTGTACCTGTAAACAAGCTTTCAGCTTAGTGTGTTTCACCTGGTTAAATAATTGCAAAAAAAAAAATAAAAAATGCGTCACGATCTGGGGTGAAAGAACTCACCCAGATCTCAACAGCTGGACTGCCCACTCCCTGCCCTGTACCCATCCTTTACCAACACTCTCATTCCGGACTTTTTTTCTCCTTGCTCTCTTGAATTGTTTCCCCAGAATGTGCTTCAGGTAAATTTCCTTGAAGTATTACTTGACTCACAAACCGCAACATATTGTGCAGTTGGAAGATAGAGGCTTCTGGAAATTCCTTTGTTCCCCAGATCAGTTCGTCACTTTTCAGGTTACAGTGACTGGGTTTTTCCGGTGCATGGAGTGATGTTGCCATCTAGTGGCCACACGCGGTACTGCACTCTGTTGTAAGGCGCTGCGAGGGGGAGCTTATGGAAACCAGACAGTGTTCTGCACAAACTGCAATAGACACAAACCCCAAAGGTTCTTAAAAATCTTAGATTTAAAGCAGCAACCAACCACGAAAATGGACTGAAAGAAATTATTCTGCATATGTGCAAGTTTTATATTTTGTCTTTACGAATTTCATCAGGGATGCAAAAGTGCTGCTTATTAATCTCCATAGACTCAGTGACCGACTTCCACATCCCCTGTAATCAAGGTCAGGACTGAGAGGTAATGTTCCCCACTGCAGGAACCCCATCAGCTGAAATATATCAAATCAGGCCGTGCTATCAGCCTACGTTTATGGGAGCGAGAGCCTTTTAAAGATCAATGGGCAAATATGCTAGTGGCGTGGTCATAGTTTTATGCTGTGTGTAACGAACTTTAACAAAACTTGAATATGTAAGCACACTAGCAATGTATGTTTTTTGTTGTTACAGTTTACAATGTTCTACAATTTTAGTGTTTATATACCAAACTCGTCTGATCCCCTCTCAGTCCTTAGACAGGCAGAACCTGGAAAGTGTGTCTGTTATAGAGGTTGTGATGCCAATTGTTTTCACTTTGGTTCTGTTTGATGACTTTATTGTCTACAGAGAGAGCACAAGCCGATCGGGAGCAAGTACGCTGGAGTGCGAGCTGAACTGACAGCTCAAACACAGACCCACTGACAGTCTTGGCTGGCTGGGTCAGAATGTTAAACGACATCTCTTGCCATCTCAGTTTCTATAAATTACACAAATCCCTGGCCGAACAGCCTATTCGGCAGTTCTATCACTTAGGTAACAGCAGTAAGTCTGTTTGCTAACTTCAGTGTCTAAGGGTGCATGTCACCGACTCCCGGCATAGAAAGTTAAATCATGAGCCTGAGTCAAAAACAATTCAGTTTAATAAAACCATCAAGGAAAAAAAGTACAGATTCCCACTATATGTGTGGGAGCCAAGGGAGACAATCTTGTAGCACATATGCCACACTAAATATGCGTCTAATGAACAACATAAGGGATTAAAATGCAGCAGTTTTTCATTTTTATAGCATCAGAAGATCTTTGCTGGCTGCCGTGTCTCACTCTGGTCAGTCAGATTTAGATACACATAACAACGACGATAGTTGCAGGCTGCAGCTTAAAAACGTATCACTGACAGGAGTCAGTAATATATTATTGAAAAACTGCATTTTACCAGAACTAAAATTAATAAAACATGCAGCTCAGAGATTAGATCCGCAGATGGGGGATATTAAAAATCACAGATAGGAAAAGGATGATCTTTGCAGATTGCATTGTTGTCACTGACAGTGACACCGCTAGGTCTGAACTTAGAAGCTGTAGTTTGGACAAATAAACACAAGTAATGACATGGCTGGAAGCTTGTAGTTCAGATATACTGCAAGGCATTTTGCAGGCTGCAGCATCTGTGCTGCAAAATGGTGGTCCTGCTGTTTTATTTACATTGACTTCAGTCAGCGACAGCTTATTTGGTCTCCTGATTTGGAACCAGTGTGTGGGGTTGGGGGTTGAAAACAGCATATAACACAATATGATCTTGTCAGGCTGCATCGTCTTACTTTTCAGTGACAAGACACCTTTAGCTACCATTGAGCACTGAAGCTGTAGTTAAAACAATAAACAAATAAAACCAATGAGACAGCTAGAAGCGAGTTCATTTACCGCATAAGTAACTCAGATTTACAGCAAGGCACTTTGCAGTGTTAGTGCAATGAAACTGTCTTTTTTTACCCAGGCAGCCCCGAGTATCAATGGCACTCTCACATCTGCCATCTGTGTTTGAGCTGTTAGTTCAGCTCACACTCCCGCACACTTGCTCCCGATCGGCTTGCACTCCCCCTATAGACAATGAGAGAAAACAAAAATGGTGCCATGACCTCTATAACGCACACACTCTCCAGGTTCTGCCCGAGTACCGACTGGGATGGGATCTGAACAGTATGGTATAAACACATTGACAGTGTTTGTTTCAACAATTTTACTACGGGATGTTACATATACCACAAAACTATGACCACACCAGTAGCATACTTGCAATTGATCTTTAAAAAAAGGGGGAGGGGGGGGTCAATGTTATGTGCTTACTCAATGAATGGCAGTTCAGTAAATGATCTGTCAGCTCAGTGTTGTTAGCAAGAACTTTCTCTGCAGGAAACAACAGTAACAGGACAAGTTCCAGCCCTGTCTGTGACAGAGACATCAGTATCACAACCCGACAGCACATGGTTAATATTCAACAGCGAGTACAGCTTTTTATGAAAGGGTGGGTGGTTCTGAAAAGAGCCTTTGGGTTCTGATTCATTGTTCTTACATTGTATTTGGATCCCTTTTACTTTTTACGTCTGCAGTGGGAGGAGCCTGCAGATGTTTTGCATCAGAAAAGGACCTACGTCATGTTTTCCGTCCTCACAACAGTACTTCTTCTCCGGAGAGCCCAGCCCAAGTACTACGCTGACTGTATAAGGCAGGGTAGTTAAACAGCCCTATTTTTCTTGCCGCTTCATTTCTCCAGAGGTGTCCTCCCCCACAGAGTATGTTTAACCCGCCCCCAACTCTGCCCCACACAGAGTTTACTACGGTTTACTATGGACTTAGTGAGCCTGAAATTACACCTGCTAACCTTGAAACTTTGGGTCAGTTTATGGTCCCATTGCCCATTAAATGTTTTTTTTTCACCCTTTTACCACAAACTGACAACCCTATAAAATGTGTTTTTATGTAGTTTTATGTTTGTGTAGTTGACAGAAGACCAAGGGGAAACGAGAACTTCCGAGAAGGCTACTCAGAATGGGTCATGCACATTACATTTATTCCTTATCAGGTCAAATCCTGCAGATGTTTTGGCTCTGACCAGAACTTGTTTCCACTGTTTTAGGTGGAAATGTCTTAGAGAGTTCATATTCAGTAGTGAAATGAGATTCTCCAAGGCAAACCACATACATATCATGTTTGTCTGCCTTGGCAAAAATCTCACTACACTGTGAGCAATTTTTGAACCCGGTAGGGCTTGTTTTCTTTTCAGGTTCATCTGACATCCCCCAAACTGATGAGATTAACCCAAAGTAACCGCAAATATGTAATAAATCTCAAACTAAACAGTGATTGACACCACACAACCCCGGTCGTATGCGGTTGATTTTCGGAGGAAAAAAGGCCGCGATTCGGGGATGAACTGCAAAAATACCAGTTTAGAAACAAGAAATGGAATAAAATAAATAAAAAGAAGTAAATATATCTAATGGAACACCGGTTCCTCAACAGTTTCAGAGAACCGAGGAGGAACCGCAAAACTAAGGTAAATAACACTATACTAATCTAGTGCTAACCAAAAAACAGAAAGTAAAGGCAAAAGATGAAATAAATAAGAGTTACTTGGGTTTCTTCACAAAAACAACAAATTTCGTGACTTGTGAAAAGACACCTCTGAGGCATCTTGACTAGCAGGCGGAGAATGACATCTGAGCATTACAGAACGCAGCAGTTGGTAAGGGCAGCAGTTTGAATGGTGGCACAAGCCAATGAGTGTTCCATCATTTGCATACGTTCCATTGTCCGGGCAGTTCTACACTACAGGCTGACTGCAAGAGTTAAGAATGTTAAAGAATTCCTGGAGAAAGAAACATCATTTTCTTAGACCAGCCAGATATTTTCTTGTTTCCCAAATCTCAGCAAATTCTAAAATAGGGAACTTACTTTTACGTTACAAACTTACACATTGGAGAGAGCAAGGAGACAGTATTGCAGGTCGAGGAGCTGGCAGAGCTCTCTTTCTCTCAGCATTCTCTGGTGCAGTAGGAAAGGGCTGCAGCCTGATCCCTAAGTCGGGGGACTCCCCCAAACCTACTGCTGCCTCAAAATAAAATAAATTGTTTCTGAACATAAATTAAAAATGTAAGCCATCTTGGTGGCACCGAGGGTTGAGGTGCTGGATGCCTTATTTCATGCCTCAGCGGCGACCTGGGTTCGGGAACAACCAAGGGTCGTTGGATAGCTGGTACGGTGGGGAGCAGGACTGAGCAGCGGAAAGGTAGCTCTCCTCTCCTGTGGTGGTTGTTGCAACCCCCCCATAGTTCCACTCCCACCAGGCGGAGTTCCGGTGGGTAGCGTAGACGGGAGGAGGCGGCAGTGTAGTAGGAGGGAACCCCGGGGCATGGTATGCGCGTGCCTAGGGTACGGGGAGAAAATGTCGATAAAAATCTATATAGAAAAAAATTTAAATGTAAAGAACAAGTTATAAATAAGTGACAGAACAATAACTTGTTTTATTCCCCCCCCTCGCTTATTCTCTTTCATATTGAGCACATTATTATAAGATACCAAGATAAACATTCATAAGTGCAGTACTGTACTTTAAATAATTTCATTTTGTGATCTGTTGAAGAGGTGCCTTAAAATAAAATGTTCTATACTCTTACCTAGGCTGAACTCTATATATAGCTCCTGGGAGCCAGCGGCCTCCAAGTTGGACAATTTATACCGATGCCCAAATGTCGGTCACAAAGAAAGGGAAGGGGCTATAATTCATTAAGTCCCATTACATATTCATGGTCATGTGTCTTGTGAAATGTGATCAAAAAAACACAGGTTACTCACCTGTAACAGTAGTTCTAGGAGTGGTATATGATGTTCATCCACACTTCTGGCAGTGTCCTTTCCCTTTAAACCTTGCCGGATAGTCTTCAAGCTAACTCCTCCCACTCACTCGGGTGGTGACTCCCTCAGCTCCACCACATGACATCAGATCTTGCCCACTGGAAGCAGAGTGTGCACGCTGAAGCTGGGGAGGTCAGGTGGGTCAATGTGAACATCATATACCACTCCTAGAACTACTGTTATAGGTGAGTAATCTGTGTTTCTAGGGATGTGGATATAATGTTCTATCCACACTTCTGGCAGACTCTTAGCAGTTCTCTGGGAGAAGGGAGGCAAGGCGCACACCCCCTACTTAGGAAACAGAGATTGGAGGCCCTGTGACAGGGAACTCTTGCCACTCTTGAGGACCGACCTATTCTTAAATCTGTTGCAACAGTTCTTCTATTTCTTAGTCTATTCTATACTTTACAATTTCTAGTCCATAAAGTTGGCCATCTATGGGCACTCCTTCCCCTTTCTTGACTATGCTATAGTAACTGTCTCCTCATTTTACTCTAGTCGAAGGTGACCTGTAACCTCCCTTAGAGCTCCACTTTTTTGGCACCAGTTTCCCCCACTCTCACCCCTCCCCCCCCATCACACTGCCTCACCCACCCCCCTCCGCCCCTCTCTAATCGCACTTCAGATGTGGGCCTCCAGCCCATCCACCTCGCTTTTTGCCACCCACCTCTACCGCCGACAATGGCCCTTTAGCTTGCCTACTTTTCCTAACTCCCTCCTACCCTATACTAACTATATACAGTTCACTCTAAAACTTGTCTGAAGCCGGCTTATGTTGTCTCTCTCTCCATTTTTGGCAGTATAATAAGTGCTTAGACATCTTTGTGTTTCTAAGACTGTAACCATTGTGACCTTTGTATGTATGCTACCCTACATCCTTTGACGTGGAACCTTTTCAAATGAGCAGTTCCTGCTCAAAGGTACTTGTAATCCTAGAGTTTAATAAAATAAAAAATTAAAAAAAACAGTGTCCTCTTTAATTTTCCTTTTCCCTCTCAGGTCCTCATATAGGGAGGTTATTGTGGTGACCTCCAAACGTATGTAAAACAGGCTGTGTTTATCGTTGTTGGAGTTGGTATGTAATAGCACTATGTCATAAAATACCTTGATGTATATACCTTATGTTTATGAAACCTGTGAATGTTGAAAATACCATGGCACTAGGTGTTTTTGATAAAGGTAAAAAGTACTATGTGACTATTATATAAATTAAGTTAGTTGTGCTATTTAAAATGCATGTAAATTACTGTAAACTAAACAAGTCTGAAATTTCATGGTGATCTGCATATATAATAATAATAATAATAAAACTATTTATACCGTGCCTTTCTTAAATTCAAGGCACCTTACAATACTTATAGGTATAATAAATAATACTTACTACAACAATAATCAGAGCTCTAAAATCACAATAATTAATTAAAATAAATCTTAAACCATAAATAGGTCTTCAAGGCCTTTTTAAATTCCTCCACGGATGCACACTGATGAAAAGCGGACGGGGTAGAGAATTCCAGAGGGTTGGAGCAGCATACATAAAAGCATGAGCACCTGAAGATTTTAAAGAAACCTTTGGAATCTCTAGCAACCCCTCGTCCACTGAGCAGAGAGATCACTTAGGGCAGTAGAGCACCAGAAGCTCTTTCAAGTAGTCCGGACCCAGTCCCTGTAGGGCTTTGTAAGTCAAAAGACCAACTTTAAAGGTGATCCGGCACTGAATTGGCAGCCAGTGCAGATCACGCAGCACCGGTGAAATATGACAGGCATGAGACGTACCCATCAGTAACCAAGCTGCAGCATTCTGCACCAGCTGCAAGTGGCGGATTTCAACCCCAGGAAGCCCTAGATAAAGGGAGTTGCAGTAATCAAGGTGTGAGGTCACAAAAGCATGGACCAGCGTAGGCAGATCGCCGGGCGGAACAAGGTGCTTAATCCTGGCGATGTTCCTAAGAAGATAAAAGGAAAGTCTGACAACTGCCGACACCTGCGAGTGCAGTGTTAGCTCATTGTCAAAAATCACCCCCAGGTTCCACACCTGTTCAGAGGTATGGAGCTGGATACACCCCAGAAATAAACCTGAGGGTAAACCAGCTCCCATCCCCTCTACCCTACAACCTGGGTCCACAACCATTACCTCCGTCTTCCCAGAGTTCAACTTAAGCCAGCCTGAATTCATCCAGCACTGGATTTCAGCAAGGCAGCTATTAAAGACCAAGAGAGCTCTATCCTGGTCGGGTGTAAAAGATAGGTAAGCTGGGTATCATCTGCATAGCAGTGAAACCTCAGCCCATACCTTCTTACAATGTCTCCGAGGGGCAGCATATACACTGCGAACAACATGGGGGACAACACCGAGCCCTGGGGAACCCTACAGGACAGAGAGACTGAGCGGGAAGAATCTATCCCTGACACCAGTCTCTGAGTTCTGTCAGTGAGGAAAGATCTAAACCAACTGAGGACTGTACCTGACAGGCCACAGATGAACTCCAGGTGCGTGAGAACTACCCCATGGTCCACAGTGTCAAAAGCTGATGAGAGATCAAGAAGAACCAAGATGGAACATCTCTTCTGATCTCTAGCCATCAGAAGATCATTGAGCACCTGAACCAGCACTGTCTCAGTACTATGCCTCTTTCAAAAACCAGACTGGAGTGGTTCATAGATGTCATGGATGGTTAAATGGTTTTCCAATTGTGTAGCCACTATTTTCTCAATAATTTTCCCTACAAAGGGAAGATTAGAGATCGGCCTGTAGTTGGCATGGCAGTCTGGGTCCAAGGAAGCTTTCTTCAGGAGG
Source organism: Neoceratodus forsteri (assembly GCA_016271365.2). Classification (NCBI taxonomy): domain Eukaryota; kingdom Metazoa; phylum Chordata; order Ceratodontiformes; family Ceratodontidae; genus Neoceratodus; species Neoceratodus forsteri. The sequence continues at coordinate 754,615,923 of CM057455.1, read as the reverse complement.
GGTGTCACCACTGACTCCTTCAGGGAGCTAGGGCACTCACCAGAGTCCAAGGAGCACCATACTATCCATGCTAGGACCAGGCCAATGGTATCAAGACAGCCCTTTATCAGGGAAGTCGGGCCCGGGTCCAAACTACAGCATGTAGGGCGCATACTATGGATAATCCTCATGACATCAATGAACTCAGACCGGCTAAAGGAACTCCAGGAAAGACCTAGGGCTGTGACCAAATGCTGATCTGTAGCTTCTCCCATAGAGGGGGCAGGCTGGAGTGCTGCCCTGATGTCAGCCACCTTATCTGCAAAGAAGCAAGCAAGCTCATCACACTCCACTTGTGAAAAGGCTTTTCAAACCTGGAGACAGGCTGTGTTGCACAGTCTGTCAACAGTTCAAAAAAGCTGAGCTGGTCAGTTCTAAGCAGCCACAATCTCTCTGGACAGGAACTCTGCCTTCTTATGAGAGATTGCGGAATGATAGAATTGATAATGTTCCATTAGTCTAAGATGGTCAGCATCAAAGGCAGTTCTCCGCCAACAATGCTCTAATCTTTGTCCTTGTCGCCGCATCTCCCTCAAGGTCCCATCAAACCATGGGGACTGAGGTCGAAGAGGGAGAGGACAAACACGGACCAGAGCAATTTGATCGAGAGCCGAGGAGATGGCCCTATTATAGGCCAGCACCAAGGTATCAGGATCATTGCTCACTCCAGAAAACTCCAATAGGTAAAGCACCGCTGCCAAGCCTGTAGAGCTAACATCTCACAAAGAGCAGTACTTAACCATCTCCACAGGGGTAGGCCTACAAGGGGGGGGGGTGCAAAAACTGAACCCCACAGTGTAGTGATCGGACCAACTGACCGGTTCCACCCCCACGTCAAAGGCCTCAATCCCCAGGAGGAAAACTAAGTTCAAAAAGTGACCGCTCCTATGAGTGGCAGAAGTAACCACTTGTTTAAGACCCAAAGATGATATTCAGATATCCCATGGTGCTTTGCATTATGAAAGTATGTATGATGTTGTAGTTCTTTGAAACTTGATTTCTTGCCAATGTCCTTTGGGGTAACCCTTTTTTCAGTGATGCTACAATGAGATTCTTTATTTTTAGCTTGTTTTGTTTTTTTTCTTTTTGAGCCCCCACTACCCAAGCAAACGGAGCCCACATAGGGATGAAGGGTTTTCACTGAAAAGTGATTAGATCAGAGATCAGTGTCAGTAGGTGCTGGCTAAGTGCAGAGAAAGGACATTCATAGTCTGTTGCTGCAAACTGATGTACTGAAGAAGGAATGTGCTATTGCTGAAGCTTATTTCCTGTATTCTGAATAAACATCACACAGAGATTGTGTGTTGAACCTGAAGTTTGGTGTCTGGTCCATCTGTTATCCCACAACCCCTTCATAGGCTACAAAACCAGCATCCTGGTGTGACTCTCGGTCAGTGTGGTAATGGGAAATAAAGGTGTTTGCTGACTTCCAGGTAGCATCCCTGCAGATTTTCTGGATAGGGACATCCCCAGAAGCAGCCACCGATGCAGCAGTATGGCAGGTGGAATAAGCCCTGAGCCCTCCAGGAAGCTCCCTATCTGCCAGCCTATAGCACGGATCAATGCAGGAAGTGATCCACCTGCCAATTGTCTGCTTGGCTGCTGGTCTGCCAGGTGCGGCTTCAGCATAGGTGACAAGCAGCTGGTGAGCCTCTCTCCGAACTCCATCTGTGCGCTCTTTGTAGTAAGCGAGTGCTCACCTCATGTCCAAAGAATGGAGCGTGTGTTCAGCCTCTGAGGTGTGATTCAGAAAGAACACCAGAAGAGTCATCACCTGGTTCACGTGAAACTCTGACACAACCTTCAGAAGGAACTTCAAGTTGGGGGACAGTACAACCTTGTCCCTGTGGAAGACCAGGTAAGGAGACTCCACCGAGAGTGCCTTGAGCTCACTGATCCTTCTGGCTGACATGATAGCCACCAGGAAGGCGGTCTTCCATAGCAGGTAAGACATGTCACATCTGTGCAATGATTCGAATGGCTTGCCTATGAGCTTTGCCATAACCAGCAACAAGTTCCATGGTGGTGGTGGTTCATGCACTGGAGGGGAAATGTGATCTAGGCCTTTGAAAAAGCACCAGACCACCGTCTCCTGTGCCACTGACTGCTGACCGGCCCACACCGGTAAGCAGAGATGGCTGCCATGTGTACCTTAAGGGTTATCAACCCAAGTCCTCCTTGGGAGAGAGACCACAGGTAGTCCAAAATGCTAGCCACAGGACAGGTCGAAGGGTCCAACCCCTTGCCCTGACACCAAATGGAGAGAGTCTTCCATTTGAAGGCATTGCATTTTCTGGTTGATTCCTTTCTAGACTCCTCTACAACAATGAGGACATCTTCAGAGAGACCCAAAGCCTGGAACTCTAGCCACTCAGGAACCAGATTGTCAGGTGCAGGGATTGAAGGTCCGGGTGGAGAACCTTCCCCTGATTGATTGAGAGCAAGTTCAGGCATATGGGAAGGTGCCTCGGGAGCCTGTTGCTGAGGCTGAGGAGATCGGGGGACCAAAAATGGCGGAGCCAGTCCGGAGCCACCAGGTTCACGTGTACCTTGTCCCTCCTGACCATGAGTAACACCTTGTGGATCAAGGAAAGTGGAGGGAAGGCATAGAAGAGGCCTGGGGTCCAAGGCCTCGAGAAGGCATCCCCCTGCAATGTTCCCTGCTGAGGGGGGCGGGCACAAAACAGCCTCAGTTTTGCATTCTCCCTGGTGATGAACTTGCCACCTGAGGGGTGCCCCGCTGGGAGAACAAGCTGTGAACTACCTCCAGATGGAGAGACCACTCATGAAACGCCCACCCAGCTGAGGGTGTCCGCCACCTGATTGGAGGCTCCTGCCACATGAATGGTGAGGAGATCCGCCTCCAGGCTACGCATGTGAGTCCAAATGCAGAGGTCTTCCTTGCACAGAGGCAGGGAGTGTGTTCTGCCTTGTTTGCTGAGGTAGTACATGGTTGTGGTGTTGTCCATCTGGACTTGGACCACTTGACCCCGAACAAAGAGTGAAGGCAGTCGGCGCTAGCTGGACTACTCAGAGCTCCAGCAGGTTGATGTGGCATCAGACTCCTTGAGGGTCCAGAGCCCGTGGACTCTGTGTTCCCGCAGATGGGTACCCCAGCCTGTGAGAGAGGCGTCAGTCATCAGGATGACCGTTGGCTTATGGTGGACAAATGGGATCCCTTCCTGCAGATGTTCTGGGATGAGCCACCACTGGAGGGCATCCTACATCTTCTGGATCACCATGACCAGCTGGTCGAAGTGACCTTTGCGCTAAGGCCACTGACTGGCCAGCTCCCATTACAGGGTGTGCATAGACCAACGGGCCATCGGACCTTGCTGATGCAGGCCGCCTTGTAACCCAGAAGGTGCAGGAGGTCCTGGTCAGGGCACAAGTGCCTAACCAGAAATGATCAGGCAAAGGAGGAGAGAACCTCCGCCCTGTCCACCAGGAGTTGGGCTCTGGCTCGGCAAGAGTCGAGCTCTGCCCTGATAAAGCTGATCACCTGCTAGGGCACAAGTTCTGACTTGGCTTGTTGACTAGGAGACCAAGTTGGATGCAGGTCTGGAGGGCCAGGTCCCTGGACCGCTCCACCTTCTGCTTGGTGCGACCTGAAATCAGCCAGTTGCTCAGGTAGGGGTACACCCGGACCCCCTGGCACCTCAGGTAAGCTGCCACCACTGCTATGCATTTGGTGAAGACCCTGGGAGCTGAGGAGAGGCAGAATGGCATGGAACTCATAGAGGGTTCCCTCAGCTCAGAAGCGGAGGAACCTTCGGTGGGACGGACGGATCAGGAGGTGAAAGAACGCGTCTTGTAGATCCAGGGAGCAGAACCACATGTTCTGCTCGAGAGATGGTATGATCTGACACAGAGTGACCATCCTGAAAGTGCGGGACCTGAGGAATTTGTTCACGTCGTGCAGATCTAGAATGGGGCACCAGCCCCCCCTATCCACTTTGGCACCAGGAAGTACCTGGAGACAAACCCTGGGTGTTCCGGAAGATCCACTACTCTGACCATGACCTCCTTGTGGAGGAGCTGGACTATGTTGTCTCAAAGAGCTGACCGCGTGTCTGCGGATACCAAGTCCTCCCATGGGGCACGGGCTCGGCTTGGGGGGTACTGCTCAAATTCCAGAGGCAGACCCTGACCAACCACTTCCAGAACCCACCTGTCCAGGGTAACAGTGGACCAGGTGGAAAGGAAGTGGTGGAGCTGACTCCCCACAGGAGGACCCCGGGGAGTTGTGATGGGCATGAGGGAGGCACCCCTCATCCCTTCACTGAGCAGGTTTGGAGGAGGAGGACCCGGCAGAGGGGCCAGCAGGTCCCTTCCCTCCAGGCTTTTGGACCACCGAGGCCATGGACTTGGCCCGAGGTCGCCAGGACTGAGCCTGTTGGCCAGACTGATGCTGGGCTGGTTTTGCCACAGGAGTAGAGGACCGAAACGGCTTGCGCTTCTGCTGCTTGGAGTCCTTGGGGTCCTTCTGGGTGGATTTCACAGAGTCCAGGGTGGCATTGGACTTTTCAATGCACTGGAGGTAACCCTTCACACAGGGCCCAAAAGGTTGGTGCCTAAGAAGGGTACATCTGCCAGCTTGTGCTGGGTGTCCGCTGTGAAGGTCAGGATCCATAGCAAAGCCCTACGGCGCATGGCAAAAGCAGCTGCCACAGAGCGGGCACAGGAATCTCCAATATCCAGAGCCATCTGAAGTTGCTGTTTGGCTACAGCACCACCCAGGTCCCGAGCCTGCTTGACCGTAGTCTGGAGGTCCGCAGTAAGATGAGGAATCACCTCATCCAGAGAGCCCAGAAGGGCATGGGAGAAGTGTGCCATCACAATGGCCGAGCTCACCTGATGGAGGCCGAGTGAGAAGGCAGCATAGACCTTTTTAGCCAAGTGGTCCAATTTCTTGGACTCCTTATCTGGTGGTATATCAACGTCCCTTGTATTGCCCTAGTGCCTGAACGTAGAGTCAGCCACCAACCCCTCAGCCAAGGAATGCTCAGTGAACCCTGAAATGGTACTGGTGGGCACTGCATATTTGCGGGCAATCCGGGCCAAGGGTGCAGGGAAATAGGTGGAGCGCTGCCAGAGCTCCAGGGCAGGGCCAAGCCTCAGCCACTGGCAAAGCCTCTGCTGAAGAGTCCCCTTTATAAAGAATTTCTGTAAGGGGGTAGTGAGCCCACTTTTGAACAGGCTCCAGTTTCATCCCGGCAGACTCTGCAATGAGGCGGAGAGGGGCCTTCCTCCATTGGAAGATCCCTCAATGACTCCGTATCCAGTGGACGGGAGTGCAAAGAGGAATCCTCGGACTCCAAGGAGTCCACATAAAGTGGGCAACCACCAGAATCACTCAACCTGCTGTGGGTGGTCAGGTGCGAGTATAACTGACAGCCAATGGGGAAGCCCCTTAGCCAGCTGAGACTACTTGGAGGGAGCCCTGGTCGATAGCTGCCTGGGTGGTAGCTCCACCACAATGGGTGGAGAAGCCATCTTTGGCCGAGCCAAAACCGTCTGGACTGTCTCAGCTGGGGGAGGAAAAATTTCAACTGGCCTCACCGGGGGCGTTGGCCTTTCAGGCGACAGCCAGGTGACAGCCGGGGTAGTAGCCAGTGTCAGCTTCATCCCGGTCAACGCTAACTGTTGCCACATAAGGTCTTCATAGTGTTGATGCAACTTTCGCCAAAGCCTCTCCTCACCCGAGGACGAAGATGAATAGCGGCGGTGCCGCTTCCCATGCTGCCGAGAGTGAGACCGCTGATGTCGGTGGGACCTGCTTGACCCAAGGATGTAGATGTCCTTGACCTCTGCCATCAGTGGTGCAGATGGGGGCCTCAGAGGGAGCAAAGGAGACCTCCGGCTCCTCCTGGTCTAGGTCGATGATCACAGGGGCCTGCTCAGCTGGCTAGGCTGCCCCTTCAATGGTCACTGCTAGGACCAGGGTCCTGAAGAGAGAGTTGTCAGCCTTTTCAGATGACAACCAGTCAACAGGGTCGAGAAAAATCTCAGCCACATCATCAGACAGTGTCTCAGTCAACTGGCCCGACAGGGTTTCCGTGAAGCCAGCAGCCATGGCTGCGGTTTTGACCGTAGTCAAAACCGAAGATTCCTTAGAGCGAGAACGCTCTCGGTCTCAGGACCATCGACGATGAGTCTTCTCTTTATCTTTCTTGGACTCCTTCTTGCGTGAGCGGGAACTGTGCAGTTTGGAAGAGCCTTGCCCCTTGGTTCGAAGCGACTGGCACAGCTCCTTGAAGGAGGCCGAATAAGTGGAGCCCAACTGGAGCAGAAGGAAAGCCGAGGCAGAAGAGGACTGTGTGGCAGCCTGGGCCTCCTTCTCCTAGAAGGCCTTGAGTTGCTCCAACTGCTCGGCAGACCCCGCAGCCACAGAGACCACACAATGGGTGTCCTTAGATTTGACCAGCGGATAATCTTTCTCAGGGCAGCCCAACTTCAGGCAGGCAGCACGGTCCTCCAGGACCACTGGGTGAAACGACCGACAAAAGTCACAGACCTGAGGATCATGATCGTGGTCAAAAAAGTAGATGCATGAGGTGTTGGGATCAGTATGCGACATCTTCTGCCCACACAGGCACTGGAGAAATCCGGGCGAGGATTTATCCTCCATTGCGGTCCTGATCGAACACGGAGTTGAAGACGAAACTCGAATGAGTTTTAGTTTACATTTTGGAAGTAAATCCAAAGATTTAAGCATCAGGGCCTACTGAATGCGGGAACAGTAAGGAGGGAACCTGCTTCTTCCAGAGAAAGGAAGATCTGGCATCATGAGGCGGAGCCGAGGGAGTTACTACAAAGGTGGGTGGGAGGACCCAGCTTGAAGACTTTCTGGCAAGATTTAAGGGGAAAGGACACTGCCAGAAGTGTGGATAGAACATCATATCCACATCCCTAGAACTTTCGGTTACCAAGAGGGAAGGATCTTGACTTTGTAAAGATGTAACTTTTAATTTTTTCATTTCTGTATGGATTGTATTAGTCTAGATTCAGAAACAAATGGTTTGATACCTTTTATTGGGCCAGCATAGATGTAACAAAAGAAAACAGTGCTTACGATTTCGACCAAGTCCTTCCTCGAAAGCTTGTATTAGTCTAGAAATTTAATGTATTAGAATAGAGGGTGGATCACATGACTGGTGGAAGGGGTATAAAAACCCTGGAGACAGGGTGTACTTCAGATTAGCCTTGTGGATGATCTCAGAATACCGTATACACTTGCACATAAGTCGGTCCGCTCATAAGTTGGGGGGGGGTACGATTCAGCTGAGTGCAGTAACGCACTTTGCATTAACCTGCTCATAAGTTGGAAAGACTTTTTTGGAAGACTGGCTGAATCATTGACTGTGTGCAAGTACACAGGGCCGAAAGCAGAACTGTATCAAAGGACGGCAACAGATGGAAAATGGTAAAAAGATGAGGTATGTGAAGGTATTTATTAGCCAGCTAATAGCTTAATATGCTGCAATTTAACACACCACGGGAGACAACTGAGTCTTGCTTAGGTGTTGTCTTCTAATCTGCTAACTGCTTAATATGCTACCATTAGCACACCACAATGTAGCAACAATGCAGCATTGCTGATGCCTTTGAAGCTACTTAGCACACCGCGGGAGACAACACAGGTAAACTGCGGCTACTGAATTCTGTCTGTGCATTTAGCAATTCGTGGTTTGCGATATGGGTTTTCTCTGTAAGCCTCAATTACTCGCACATAAGTTGGTACCTCTAATCGAGGACACAGAAAAAGTTCACAAAAAACTGACTTATGAGCGAGTATATACGTTACCCAAAGCCAGAGTGAGAGGAGGACATACAGAGGTGTATGGTCCTGGACCACACAGAGGAAAAAGGATCTGAGAGCGTGTTATGATCCAGACTGTGTGAATACTACAAGTAGTAGTGGATTGCTGTTTGCTTTTTTTTTTATTTTAGTTATTTTTATAAATAAAACCACACTTTATGGTGTGTTGTACCTTATCTTGGTGGTTTGTGTTATCTTTCTCCCACACTCTATGACTCTGTGGTATTTGAAGTGGGATCCTAACATGACAGCTAAGGGGGAGGTTCTGAAAATGGGAGACTTCAACATGCCAAATATAGATTGGTCAATACCAGCAGGAACATCTGCCAGAACTAGACACACAGTGGATTCCCTGCAGGGGGAGGGCCTCAAACAACTGGTACAACAACCCACAAGAGACAGGGCCATCCTAGACCTAGTACTGACTAACAGGGAAAGAAGAAGAAGAATCAGCATTTATATAGCACTTTTCATACATCCAAAGTGCTTTACAAGCAATGCTAGACTGGTAGTGAAGTGACTGAATGTGTGGTGGCAGCCATATCGCACATCACCACCCACACACAGCCTGGATAATTGCATGAACCGGTTTTATGGGAAGGGGAATGTTGGCCAGGACACCGGGAATGTTCCCTACTCTTTTTGCGAAGAGTGCCCGGGTTCTTTATTCCACCTGGACACCCACCAGGACAACACCAGGATGGGCAGAAGGAACCTCGGTTTAACGGCTCATCTGAAGGACGGCACACCCCAGCAGTACAGCACCCCCCAATACTGCACTCGGATGCCAGCGATTTTTAGGTGCAAGTCCAATCCCGTTGTGGGACGAGAACCCATGACCTTCTGGTCCAGAGGTGGATGTGCTACCAACTGAGCCACGCTGACACCTTCACAGATCTCCAGGTAGAAGGTCACCTGGGGGCCAGTGACCATCACATGGTATGGTTAAATTTGGCCACTAAAACTAAATCCCATTCCAAGGTAAAATATGGGACTTCAGAGGAGCTGACTTTGATAAGATGGCCAACAGAGTTAAGCTAGCCCTGGCAAGAAGAAATACAGGAGGGGGTACAGGCAAAGTGGGCAAGTATTAAGGATGCAATACTTGAAGCAACAGCCCATTGTGTTAGAGAGAAAAGGAAGTGCAAAAGAAGAAGGAAGCCACTTTGGTTCTCAAAAAAACAGTAGCACAAAAAGTTGGAGCCAAAAGGCTGGCCTTCAGGAAATGTAAAGGAACGCAGCGGGATGAAGATAGGGAGGCATACCAAACTTCCCTAAAGGAAGCAGGGAAGGCAGTAAGGCAGACAAAGGCCCAAACCGAGGAAACACTAGCATAAACAGTAAAAGAAGATGACAAGACTTTCTATAGATACAATAGTGAAAGGAGAAAGTCCAGAGGGGTTATTGCTAAGATCAAAGGGGATGAGGGGTCATGTGAGGAGGAGGACCATGTAAAAGCATCTATCCTAAATAGATACTTCTGCTCAGTATTTACTGAAGAGAAGGTAGGGCAGGGGCCCACAGCTCAGCAGCATGGACACAGTGGGGAGGGAGGTGTGCACTAGTCCCTTCACAAAAGAAAGGGTCCTACAAGAGCTTGATAAGCTCAGGGTGGACAAGGCAATGGGACCTGATGGCATACATCCCAGGGTACTAAAGGAACTAAGGGTGGAACTAGGAGAGCCATTATCAGAACTGTTTAGTGAGTCTCTGAGCACAGGAGAGGTCCCAGAAGACTGGAGAAGGACTCATGTGATCCTGCTCCACAAGAGTGGTAGCAGGGAGGAGGCAGGGAACTAGAGACCAGTCAGTCTTACCTCAGTAGTGGGCAAGATTGTGGAGGAACTCCTTAAGGAAAGGATAATGCAACACCTGGAATCCATAGGAGCACAGGATCCAAGACAGCATGGGTTTACAACAGGAAGGTCCTGTCAAACTAATCTCATAGATTTCTTTGACTGGGTAACCAGAGTGGTGAACCAAGGGGGGAGCAGTTGATGTCACCTACCTTGACTTCAGCAAAGCTTTCAATACTGTTCCACATAGAAGATTAATAAGCTGGGTAGGCTCGGGGTGGGTCAGAAGTTGGTCAACTGGGTGGCAAACTGGTTGACGGGCAGAAAACAGGTTAACGGTATACAGTCAGAAGAAATGCAAGTCACAAGTGGGGCACCTCAGGGATCAGTCATGGGCCAGTCCTCTTCAATATTTCATCAGTGACATTGTGGATGGACTGGAGGGTAAGGTTCCTCTGTTTGCAGATGACACCAAGATCTGCAACAGAGTAGATGATCAAGATGGGGTGGGCAGAATGAGAAGAGATCTGGATAAACTGTCAAAATGGTCAGAAGAGTGGCAACTGGGGTTTAACACAAAGAAGTGCAAGATCATGCACATAGGGAAGAGAAACCCTGAAGCCACCTATAGGTTGAGAAGGGAGTTGCTGGCAGTCACAAGGGAAGAAAGAGACTTAGGCATCAGCACCACAGATTACCTAAAATCATCCAAGCAGACCACTAAATCAGTAGGTAAGGCTCTGGGGATGTTGGGGTGTATTAGTAGGGGTATCACAAGTCATAAGAGGGAGGTAAAAATCCCTCTTTACCAGACACTGGTTAGGCTCCCCATCTGGAGTACTGCATGCAGTACTGAGGCCACACCTTCACAAGGACATTAACCAAATTGAGGCAGTCCAGAGAAGGGCAACCAAAATGGTGCAGGGACTGCATCAGAAAACATATGAGGACAGACTACCGGAAGTCAATATGTATACCCTAGAGCAAAGGAGGGAGAGAGGTGATATGATTGAAACATTCAAACACCTTAAGGGCATTAACAAGGTGAAAGAGTCTAACATGTTTCAATACAAGAGAAATAGCAGGCAAGAGGACACAGCATGAGATTAGAGGAAGGCCAATTAAGGGGTAATGTGAGGAAGTTCTTTTTCACAGAAAGGGTGGTGGATGCATGGAATGGCCTACCTCAGGAAGTGGTGTATATGAATACAGTGCAGGGCTTCAAAACAGGCATGGGATAGGCATAAGGGAGTAATACAGATAAATATGAATAGATAGGCCATTGACAGAGCAAATCCCGATGGCACATTCATAAAGTAGAAAAAGAAATGGGCAGACCTGATGGGCCTTGCGGTCCTTATCTGCCATCAACTTCTATGTTTCTAATTGGTTGTCCAGGTGAGCAGGGGGACTCCAATCAACTGATACCAGCCCTGGTACTGTATCGTGGATAACACAACAGGTACATGTCAAAGAAGCAACCAGAACATATGAAGACGGATCATCCCGACAAGGGCCATGGCTGAGAAGATGGGAGAAAAGCTGCTGCCTGGCCTTGAACCTGGGGCTAGAGGAAAAACAAAACCCAACCCTGTCTTTGATGCCAGCATGTCAGAAACAGGTGAGGAACTGGCAGAGGAGCCTCCAGAAAATATTAATGAGCCTTTAAGGTGGCTAGTCATAAAACAGAGATGGAGAGCCGGCCCGGTGGCGCTGAGGGTTGAGGAGCTGGGTGCCACACCTCGCGCTACGCCGGCGGCCCGGGTTTGGGAACGGACTCGGACGGCCGGGGGTCGGCAGGGGAGAGGGAGGATTGAGCGTCCCAACAGGATGCTCTCCTCCCTCAGGGTGGAAGACCAAGAACGCACCCAGCGTTCTGCATCCCTTCCATAGCGGTGGAAGCACCGGCATTAGGGAAGGGATGGAGGCGGCCCGGGCCGGGCCGGGAGGGGGGACGCCGCAGCGCATGAGAGGTTGGCGTGCATCAGCATGCCACCACTGGGACGCACGCCCCAAACGCAGGCGTCTCAGGGGGTGAGGGACCTAAGGGGAGAAAAAGCGGAAAAAAAAAAAAAAAACCCCGGCAGCCCTGGATGAAGTCCGCTCCAATAACATCCAGGCCACCGACAAGGGACAGACCCCACTGTGCAAGGAGAAGAGGAGGAAGCACTCTAGGGACAGATCCCAAGGTAGGTGGCTTGGGAAGACATGAGCAGATGGAAGGAGTGGGCTCCGGGGGTAGATAGGAGGATAAAGAAGAAAAACTAAAAAAAAAAAAAAAACAGAGATGGAGAAGCAAAGGGAATGGCACAACCAAGAAAAAGAGATAGAAATAAGGCAGGACCAGAAATGGGCCAACAGTATGAGGGCAGTACAGATTACTGGGACTAGTCACAGTCATGATGGGGCAGGCACCAACCAAAAAGACCTTAAACTAACCAAAATGACTTCTACTGATGATACTGAAGCATCCTTAACCACCTTTGAAAGAACTGCCAGGGCATGTGGGTGGCCCCAATCACAGTGGGTAGTCAGACTAGCTCCCTATCTGACTGGTCAGCCCAATTGGCCTACAGTAATATGGACAGTCAGAATGCTGATAACTATGAATTGGTGAAAAAAGAAATGTTATGGTGTTTTGACATTAACCCAGAGACCTACAGACAGAGATTGTGTTCTCTTAGACATCAACATACAGACACCCCTAAAGAGACTTTTACAAGATTGAAAAACTTATGCACTAAATGGCTACAGCCCGAAGGGAAGACAGTTATGGATATTATAGAAATTTTGGTGAGTAAACAATTCCTGCAGATCCTGCTTTCGTATGTACAAATACGGGTAAAAGAACACACTCTGGAATCCGTTGAGGTTGCCATCACCTTAGCAGAAGACTTCCTGTCTGCTCACCAACCCACCAAGAGAGGCTACCGGAAAATATGGATCCAACAATCACCAATGCACCCCAGATGGTAAGACAGATTTCTTTTACCCCCTACTCACCCCCTAATAAGATCTACAGGGAAGGCTGGAAGAGGAGGAAGATACTTTCCTTCAGACACTATGTGCCATAATTGTCAGGGATTGGGCCATATAGCCTGGTTCTGTTCCAAGAAGAAAATGGAGCTCACACATTTAGCTTTGTTGAACTGGGGCAATTTTATGACAGATGTGCAGATAAAGAACACGACTGTAATGGGGTTGATAGAGTCTGGAAGCAAACAAACTTTGATTCATCCAGACCTCTTAGACATTGAACCCATAACAGGACATTTTATTTGTATTGTGTGTTTCCATGGTGACACACATCATTACCCACTAAGATAGACATGCACATTCAAGGCCAAACTGTTATTACCGCAGGACTTGTGCCCAAATTACCTCTGTGCCAGTAGGGACTGGCCATGATTTTCCAAATTTTTGTTCCCTTATTTGCCAGAAGGAACAAGTAGCCGCAGTGACTATCAGAGCCCAGAGTAAAAAGGACAGAATGATTGGGGACACATTTCCTTTTGAATGGGATGTTATCAGGGCTCCTGGAAAAAAAGAAATCCAGAAGTGAGAAGAAACAGAGCAGCTTATTTGTCACTCACCTATGCTGTGAGGCGGACACTGTGCTGTGAGACAGTATGGGGGGGACTAGGCTGCTCGGCCTCGAATTACAGATTAGGAATCATTGGGAGTATTAGCCTCGTGCATGACCAATCAGCTGGCAGTATACCAGAAGCAGAAAGAGAGGCTGATGTCTGTAGTCCTTGCCTGTATCTCGGGACTACAGAGGCCTCTCTTCTAAAAGTTTGTTTGATTTTAAATTTTGAACTAAACACAGGGTTTAGGGAACATTGTTAGTAGCCCCTTGTGATTTTTATTCAGGGCATAGTGAAAGTTCTGGGATAATGTGATGGCTGACCCGAGGTAGCACTTCTGGGTCTCTCTGTATTTAATCAGGCCCCTCTGTGAGTGGGGCACGTGGAGATGCACGGAGAGACACACGCATGCGTGTGTCTGCTGTGCCCGGCATGCAGGTGGCCAGAGGGAACAGCAAAAAAAAAAAAAAAAAGGGGAAGGCAGTCATTTTAGCTAGCATTACACATACTAATAAGGTAAAATGGCTTCATCAATATTAACTATGGATGGTGATCTTTGTGTGAAATGCAATAGTTTTCTAATGTATAAAATGGTGGACGCTGGCTCCAACTGTGAGAACTGTGTGTGTGTGTGTGTGTGTGTGTGTGTGTGTGTGTGTGTGTGTGTGTGTGTGTGAGAGAAGTGCTTGTATAATCAGGAACTCAAACAAACTGCATTTAATTAGCACCAAACTCAAATCCCTAGAAAACAGCCAGATGGAGATGACTACAAAGCTGAAGATTTTATCAAGACTCAATAAACAGCAGGCAGATAAGGGGTCCAACGTTGTAGCAGACTCAAGGGCAAAGAGAAAACTAGTTAATGAAACAAACAATGCAGAACCAGAGGATGATAATGACTGGTGCACAGTCACCTCAGTTAAAAGGAAGGAGAGAGAGGCAGGAGTCCCTTAAAGCCAGTAGAACATGGTTTAGAGAAGGAAGATGCAGTTATCTCAAAGGATGAGAATAGTATAGCCACTGGAATAGATGAAGACAGAACCAAAGAAAGTGACACTGAGACAGTTATACCACTTAATAATAAATTCCAAGTGCTAACACAACTTGAACCTACACAGAACAAGCACATGGAAACTAATATTGTTTCAACAATCTCTACAGCATACACCATAGATGGTTGTCACGAGATTAGGCAGGTCATAGTAGTTGGGGATTCCATTACTAAGTATACAACAAATACACATGTAGGGACGATAAGGCTATCGTGATTAGCAGTTTTCCAGGTGAAGGGGCCCAGGACCCATTAAGTATGTCAGAATAGTTTTAAAGGGGCAGGAGCTAAACCTATTGCAATAGTACATGTGGGTATTAATGATCCAAGTTGTAAATCTCTACCCATAATACAAAAATACTTTACCAAGTTAGGAGAGAAATTAGGTGAGAAGGACTGCAAAATAATCTTTTCAGAGATCCTTCCAGAACCAAGAGCATCAGTCTATAAACAAAAGAAAATTAGCCTTGCCAATTCGTGGCTGAGAAGATGGACACAGGAGAATAATTATCATTTCCTGAGACACTGGGATACTTTCCACAACAGACCAGATCTATATTGGAAGGATGGATTTCATTTAAGCTTTAGGGGTAGCAGAGTTCAGGGAATGATAATAAAATGTGAGAAAGAAAAACGTTTAAACTAAATGGTAAGGAGACAAGGGTATCTGATCCAAATTCCACCTTGGTCAAATGCAATAAAGTACAGTTACGTAAGAACTTACCGTAACAGAAGATCTCCAAGAGAGGATCCTGCAGTAGGTCATTCCATGTAGGACTGCGCCCTCTGGCATCAGGATTGCATGGCAAACTTTTCCAGTAGTGTCTGGCGGGGGACCACCTAACAGATGTCATGTGACGGACATCAGCATGACCCTATTTAGTGGGCATTCCCCACACCCACCTTCCAGTTCTCCCACCGGAGATCCAAGTAGGATAAGACAGGAGAAAGGATAAAATCCTGGAGCCCAGTTCAGAATGGCTGAAAGAAAATGCAGAAACTGTGGAAAGGAGGGAGGGGGAAGGTGACCTACTGCAGGAACCTCTCTCAAAGATCTACTGTTATGGTAAGTTCTTACGTAACTGTACTATCTTACTTCGAGAGGGTTCCAGCAGTAGGTCATTACATGTAGGACTGAATCTCAAGCAGTCATTCACAGAGAGACAGAGAGTCATGGGAGGAGGAGGAGCAACTGAAAGACAGCACAGGACCAGCTTAAGACAGTAGGCCCTGCAAGATGGCAAGGCTGAACCCGGCCCTACGCCTAGAGGCAATGTCCAGACTTTAATGTTTCGTCAAGGTATGGACAGAACTCCAGGCTGCTGCCACACAGATCTCTGCTGCAGAAACATTCTGCAGAAACGCCATAGAGGTAGCCATGCCTCTAATAGAGTGACCTCTAACCTCCCCCGGAAGAGGTTTGTTGTACTTCTGATAACAGAAGCGAATACAGTTACTGAGCCACTTAGAAGGGCACTGTTTAGAAACAGCCAACCCCAAGGATTTGGGAGCAAAGGAGACAAAGAGCTGATCAAACTTTCTGGACTCCTTAGTTCTGTGAACATAACATATGAGGATTCCGTGAACATCCAAGGTGTGAAGGAGATTCTCCCCCCGTTCGAATGGACAGGGTAATAACCAGGAGTTCAACCATCTTGTTTAAGGTGAACTCAGAAAACCACCTTGGGAAGAAACTTAGGATAAGTACACAGAACCGCCCGGTCCTTGTGGAAAATCAAATAAGGCTCCTTATGCATCAGAGTCTGAAGCTCGGAAATCCTACCAGCAGAAGTAATCGCAACCAAAAACAGCACTTTCCAGGAAAGGTAGTGCATGACACAGCTCATCACTGGTTCAAAGGGAGGAAGCGTAAGCTTCTCTAACACAAAATGCAAATCCCAAGGTGGGGTGGGGTTATGGATGGGAGGTTTAAGATGGAGGATCCCGAGCCAGCCCGGTGGCACTGAGGGTTGAGGCGCTGGGCTCCACACCTCGCACCATCCCGGCGACCAGAGTTCGGGAGCGAGCTCAGGCCTCGGAAGTCAGCAGGGGAAGGATTGATTGAGCGCCGCTGGGCTGCTCTCCTATCCCGGGGCAGAAGTCCAGTGCTCAGTGGCCTCTGGTGGAGACTAGTGCTGCAGAGCGCTGAGCTGCATGTACACAGCGTGGCCCGACATTGGCAGGGTAGCTGCAGCCGAAGTCGAGGACATGCACCGCCGCATGGGAGGGGGAGGAGGGCACACAACCAGGGGAAAAAGCCCACTCCTGCCGGATAGGCGACGGCTTCCTCCAGTGCCGCTGCCACATGCCCAATGCTGGTTCCCCATCACTGCCCCTTCTTTCTCTCCGAGGCTGTAAGGCCCGCATCCTTGGAGAGTTGTAATGACTTTGAAGATGACGGGTGACACAACAGGTTCTAGAGCGGTCCGGCCAGTGGGTAAGCCTGAGAGAGTTCCGGATCAGGGTGGAGAAAAAAGGAATCTGCAAAAAAAAAAAAAGACGCAGGATCCCTTTCAAAAAGGTCTTAGAGACCTCCAACTGAGCCACGGAGTTTCCTTCCACCGGCATGTGGTAGGTTGAGATGGCCAACGAGTGGCCCTTAAGGGGTGAATACGATAGACCCCAATCGGACAGGTGCAGGAGGGTACTCCATAACCTGGGGAGCAGAGCAAGTAAAGGGGTCCAAGTCTTTAGAAGCCGCCCAAATAGGAAAAATGCTTCCATTTTATAGCATAGGTGGATCTGGTGGAGGGGTTCCTCGCCTCTACCAGGACCTAAGCAACCTTTTGGGAGACCCTGAAACAAGCCCCGATTATGTCTGAAGGAGCCACTCATGAAGATGCAGGATCCTGAGCCCCGGATGCACCAACCTGCCTTGATCCTGAGTCAACAGATTGTGCCTGAGAGGTAAAGGAACTGGAGATTCCACTGAAAGCTGCTGCATTAGTGGAAACCAGATTTGCCTGGGCCAGAGCAAAGCTACCAGGATCATCCTAGCTCCCTCTGCTTGGAGTTTGAGAAGTACCCTCTGTAGAATGGGAAAGGGAGGGAAGGTGTACAAGAACTTCCCTGTCCAACATCGTGACAATGCGTTGCCAGAAAGCTCCGGGCTCTGGAACGAGCGAGCGAAAGCTGAGTAGTTTTGCATTGGATGGGGAGGCAAAAAGATCGATGTCTGGGTGACCCCACCTCTGAAAGAGAGAGTCCACTACCTCCTGACTTAATTCCCATTCTTGAGTGAGGGACATTGTCTGACTGAGGCTGTCTGCCAGGATGTTTCGAGTGCCTGGAACATGCACGGCTGTGAGAAACAGGTCATGCTGGACTGCCCAATTCCACACCCACATCGCCTCCCTGCATAGGGGGTATGACCGGGTGCCTCCTCGTTTGTTGATGTACCAGACTACCGACATGGTCTGTCTGGATCAGCAGTGTTCCTCTTGATAGGATGGTCTGAAAGGCCTGAAGGGCGTAAAGAACCATCCTCATCTCCAGGAATATTGATGTGCAAGGACATCTCCAGCTGGGACCACAGACCCTGGATTCGATGGTCCCCCAGATGTGCCCCCCAACCCAGACAAGATGCGTCTGTGCTGAGCATCCATAGAGGAGGGGAACTTTGAAAAGGAAGTCCCTTGGACAGATTCAGAGGGCCTAGCCACCATAGGAAATCCCTCTTGACTGCACTGGAGACCAGAACAGGATAGTCCAGGTCGTCCGAGCGCTGGTCTCACTGGGTGCGTAACGTCCACTGGGAGATCCACATATGCAACCTGGCTAAAGGAACTGTGGAGAAAGAGGCTGCCATTAGGCCCAGCAAGCATAGCAATGCTCTGACCAGAAGAAATCTGGGCGCAATCACCAGGGTGACCTGCTCTCGAAGAATCTCCACCCTATCCGAGGGGAGGAAGGCTCTGCACTGTACCGAGTCCAAAACCACAGTGCTCCTGATGTCAAAGGAGGAGCAACAGGCAGCAGGTGACCCGACACCAGGGTAACAATAGGGCCCGGTGAAAGGGAAAGTATCCCGCAGGAGGATCTGAGGGACCACCAAGGGAGTGAACGAAGAAAGGACCACTTCTTCTGTCCCAGACATAGGCTGCAGGGCAGGAGAAACCACCGAGGGAGGCGGAGAGGAAGTCTCCTGGCCGGGCAGGTCCCAGGGGGAGGGCTGACCAGAAGGAGCCAGCTCGCTCTGCTGGACATCGGGTGAGACGGCGTTAGCCCCCCGACAGACGAGCAACGCCTGAGCAGTCATCTGAAGGCTGGACAATCGACTGACCAGGCGAAACTGAGACCGGGCGGTGGAGGGAGGAGCCCTCGACCAGCTTATTGGTTGGAGTCGAGCAGGACTACGGGCTGCTTCTGGTGGGAGTCCAACTTATCGACTGCTGGGCGGACCCCAGAAGAGCCGGCGTCATACTTACTGACATGGACTGGGTGTTCACCGGAGGAGCCAGCAGACAACTTACCAGTCGAAATAGGTTGAAAGATGGCAGAAGCACTGGAGGTTGTCCCCAAAGCTGCCTGGGTCACCACAAGGGTGGGCGGTGGGGAAAGGGCCTTGCTGGTCGAAGGCTTGCTAGCAGAGGATCGGTACCGGTCCTCTGGACACTCCTTTTTTCTGTGCCTCTCCTTGTCATTTTTCTTCTCCTGCTTGGATTCTGATGAAGGGGAAGATGCCGTGTCCTAGAGTTTCTGCATCTCCTTTTTGAGGGTAGCCATCCTGGTCTTAAGGAGATAGGCCTCCAGAGCCTGCTGTCGTCATTTGCGAGTGGCCTGGTTAAAGAGTTGGCAGTCGGGACAGGCAGCGGTGTCATGGTCTGGGCCTAAACAGAAGAGGTAGAGATGATGGCTGTCTCTGTGGGGAATTTGTACCCCACACTTGGTGCACTTCTTTACCTTTAGAGGCGGAGATGGAGAAGACATAAAGTGTGAAAAACTGACAGATTTTCAAATAAAATAAGAAAAAATGGTGATTGACAAAGCTGCAGATTACCGCGTGGTACTAGTGCACGTCAACAGTGGGAAAGAACTGGAAGGCAGGTGCGGGGACCACCCACTATATAAGGTCATGCTGACATCCGTCATGTGATGTCTGGTGGGCGGTATCCCACCAGACACTTCTGGAAAAGTTTGCTCTGAGGTCCTGACACCAGAGGGTGCAGTCCTACATGTAATGACCTACTGCAGGAACCCCTCGAAGCAAGATCGCCAGGAACCCAGCTGTAAGGAACAACAATAAAGCTAACATTATGTATCTCAATGTTAGAAGTTTGAATAAAGATAAAATGTCAGAGTTACAATTATTACTAAGCAAAGAGAAAATTGACATCATTGTGGTTACAGAGACATGGCAGAATGATGACAGCATTCGGAATAAAAATATACCAGGCTTTCGTTTAATAAGCAAGGATAGGGGATTAGAAGGGGTGGAGGTGTTGCCTTATATATAAAAGAAGGAATCAAATGCCTATGCAATGACATCAGTAATGACTTGAATACCGTTGAGGTAGTGTGGGCGTGTGGGCAGACATCACAGCATTAAATGGGAAGAAATTCAAGCTGGCAGTTTTCTGTAGACCCCCTGATACACTGGCCCATGAAACAGAATGATTTATTGAGCATGTTGCAGCTATGGCAGAATATTCTGACTTACTATTAATTGGGAAAGTACAGTTACGTAAGAACTTACCATAACAGGAGATCTTTGAGAGAGGTTCTTGCAATAGGTAATTACATATAAGACTGAAGCCAGCAGGCGTCAGGACCCCACAGAAAAATTTCTAGCTAGCAGTCTCTGGCAAGGGACTGCCCCCACATTAGGTGACTGGCGTCAGGCGACGTCAGTATAAAGGGGCGTTCCCTCATGCCTGCCTTCCAGTTCTTCCTGCCAAAGGCCAAAAAGACGGACGAGAGGAAGCGAGATTTCCTTCCTCAAAAGGAGCTGAAAAACGAAGGGGGATGGAGGGCGGGAAGGTGGATATTCAAGAGCCTCTCTCGAAGATCTACTGTTATGGTAAGTTCTTACGTAACTGTACTATCTTACTTCGAGAGGGCTCTTGCAGTAGGTAATTACATACAGGACTGAGTCCCAAGCAGTCTGGAACAAAAAGAAGCACACGAGAGGAGGAAACTACTCATAAGAGATCCCCTGGCTGAAGTGGACTTGAGAGAAGTTTTTGCAGAACAGCCAACCCAAAGCCGGCTCTACAGCAAGAGGCAATGTCCTAACTGTAGTGTTTGGTAAAGGTATGGACAGAAGTCCAAGTTGCGGTGGCGCAAATATCAGCCACTGACACATTCTTGAAACAGGCAGCAGAGGCCGCGACACCCTTGGTAGAGTGACCCCTGACCTGACCTGTGATACAGTGAGCCAACCATTTGGACAAACATTGTTTGGAAACAGCGTTGCCCTCTCTTTTGCTGGCAAAACAGACAAATAGTTGGTCAGACTTTCTGAGATCCTTCGTCCTGTTGGTGTAGTATCTCAGAATCCGGTGAACATCCAGAGTATGTAAAAGATACCCCCATGATTGGAGTGCTGTGTGAAAAAGGCAGGCAGGTCAATGGACTGGTTCAGCGTAGATTCTGCTACCACCTTAGGGAGAAACTTAGGATTGGTGCGCAGAGCCACACATTCCTTATGGAAAATCACATATGGAATTTTGCACATCAAGGCCTGAAGCTCGGAAATTCTTCGAGTGGAAGTAATGGCCACTAGGAAGAGAACCTTCCATGAAAGGAACTTAAGTTCTGCTGAGGCTGCCGGCTCAAAGGGAAGCAGCGTAAGCTTCTGGAGAAAGAAATTCAAATCCCGGGGTCTCAGATGAAGAACCCCTCTTAGAAAGGTCTTCACGACCTGCAGCTGAGCGAAAGTTCTGTCCCCAAAGGGAATATGATAAGCAGCCAGAGCCGCCATGTGAACTTTCAAAGAGGAATGACTGAGACCCAGGTCGAAGAGATAACGCATGTAGTCTAGTAGCCGCCCGACAGGACAGGAGAAAGGCTCCAGGTCTTTGGACGAAGCCCAAATGGAAAACCGTTTCTATTTCATGGCATAGGTGGAGCAAGTGGACGGCTTCCTGGCCTCCACCAAGATCACTGCCACTTGAGGAGAAACCCCAAAACGGGCTTGTGCTACGTCTGTAGGAGCCAAGCATGCAGCTGAAGGGACTTGAGGCCCGGATGGACCAGGGATCCCTGATTCTGGGTCAACAGTAGTCGCGAAAGTGGAAGAGGAATCGGAGGTTCCTCTGAGTACTGTTGCAGAAGAGAGAACCAAACTTGCCTGGGCCAGAAGGAAGCAATGAGAATCATACGGGCCCCTTCTGAGCTGAGCTTGTGCAGGATCCTCGGAATCAACAGAATAGGGGGAAAAGCATAAACGAATCTGCCCTTCCAGTCGAGAGACAGAGGGTCTCTCCAGAGTCACCCGCACCCTGGAGCGAGGGAGCAAAAGGTGGGCAGTTTTGTGTTTAGTGGGGACGCAAACAGGGCGACCTGAGGGGTTCCCCAACGTAGGAAGATGCCGCCTGCTATTTCGGTCCACCTCACTATGAGGTTGTGCCGAGGATCGCTCAAGCGATCTGCCAACGAATTCTCTACCCCGGGACGTGGACCGCCGTGAGATGAAGGATGTGTAGGGTCGCCCATTCCCAGACCCGCATCGCTTCCCGACAAAGAGGGTAGGAACGAGTTCCCCCGTTTGTTGAGGTACCAGACTACACTCATGTTATCAGTCTGGACAGCCAGGTGACCAGGAAGCAGAAGGGGATGTAGTGCTTGAAGAGTGTACAACACCACTCTGAGCTTGAGCACGTTGATGTGAAGTGTCTGCTCGAGTATGGACCACAAGCCCTGAGTCTGCTGGGATCCCAAATGAGCTCCCCAACCTTCATCCAAGGAGTCCATTGTCAGTGTTTGGGAGGGGGGAGGAAGGCAGAAGGGAACTCCTCGACAAAAGTTCTCATGAACCAACCACCAGTGCAAATCCCAAAGCATCAGGGTCGAGACTAGCACCTCTTGGTCCAAGTCATCGACTAATTGATCCCACTGAGACCAAAGAGTCCACTGAGAGATTCTCACGTGGAGCCGAGCATACGGAACTGTCGGAATTGCAGCCGCCATGAGCCCCAGGAGGCGAAGGAACGACCTGGCGGGAATCCACCTGTGAGAGGACAAGAAACATAGAAACATAGACTTTGACAGCAGATAAGGACCGCTAGGCCCATCTAGTCTGCCCATTTCCCTACCTACAGGATAGGCCGCAGATTCTAGTTAACCAACAGCCTATTTCTTCCTACCCCCCACAAGAATTGCCTTATGTCTGTCCCATGCATTCTTGAATTCTCCCACAGTTTTAGACCCCACAACCTCCTCAGGAAGGCTGTTCCATGCATCCACTACCCTCTCTGTGAAATAATACTTCCCCACATTGCCCCTGAACCGCCTCCTTCTATCTTTAAATTGTGTCCCCTTGTTCTTGCAAGTCTCTTTTTCTGAAAGATGCTACCCTCTTGGACTTTGTTGATTCCACCGAGGTACTTAAAAGTTTCTATCATGTCCCCCTTCTCCCTTCTTTCCTCAAGGGTATACATATTAAGCTCCTTTAGTCTCTCCTCATACGGCTTCTCTTGCAGACCCTGCACCATTTTAGTTGCCCTCCTCTGGACTACCTCTATCCTGTCTATGTCCTTGCGGAGATGGGGTCTCCAGAACTGGACACAGTACTCCAGATGGGGTCTCACAAGAAGCTTGCCTGAGCCTGGAGTGTGGCCACCCTGTCTGGGGGTAGAAAAGCCATACCGGTGGTCGTGTCCAGAATTGCCCCAATGAACTGGAGGCACTGAGATGGGATCAAATGGGATTTGGCCTGGTTGATGGTAATACCTAGGCTGGTAAAAACCTGCCTGGTAAGGCAAAGAGAATGCAGGAGCTCCTCCCTGGATGGGGCCGCCAGGAGCCAATCGTCCAGGTACGGGGAAAATCTGCACTCCCTGAGTACACAGGTGGGCCGCTACCACAGACAGGCATTTGGTGAATACTCGGGGGGCCGAGGAAAGACCAAATGGGAGTACCTTGAACTAGTAGTGGTCCCCTTGGAAAGCAAACCAGAGGTATTTTCGGTGGGAAGGGTGGATAAGGATATGCAGGTACGCATCCTGCATGTCCAGAGCACACAGCCACAGTCCCAGCCGAAGAAGGGGCAGGAGACTCTGTAGGGAGAGCATCCTGAATCTTTTGTACTCCACGAACAGATTTAGAGAGCTGAGGTCCAGAATGGGCCTCATGTCTCCTGTCTTCTTGGGGACCAGGAAGAAATGTGAGTAGAAGCCCGTCCCCTGAAGGGGGGGGGGGACAGGTTCTATTGCCTCCTTCAACAGAAGGGAGGAGATTTCTTCCTGAACCCTGAGAAGATGTTCGGAGGAGTAAGACAACCTGGGGGGTTTCTGAAGAAACTCTATGGTGTGGCCCTCTGCTATGAGCTGAAGGACCCAAGAGTCAGAAGTGATCCTCTCCCAACCCGGCAGATGTAGGGAAAATCTCCCGCCTACCAGTTCCTCTGGATTGACCAGAGGCTGTGGGAGAGGGAGGGAGTCAGGAGGTGTGGGGCAGCGCTGTGGCTGGAGCTCCTGCAAGCCGTTTTGGGTGGTGGGGGTCTCGCGGCCGGAGGAGCCCGGCGTTTGTTGGCCCGCTTTCCCTGTGGTTTCGCCTTAGGCCGTGTGCAACGGTGAAAGGAACGATGCTGCGCTTGAGGGGCTCTGTACATGGAGTCAACCTCCTTGAGAGCAGTGCCCTTCTCTCTCAGTCTGGTAATGATGTCCTTGACATCACCACTGAACAACACCGAACCTCAGAATGGGGCATCCTGGATGGCAGATTGTACTTCTGAGGCCAAACCTGACACCCGAAGCCAGGCATGTTGCCGCAGACTCACGGCGAACGCTGAACTTCATCCAGAAGCATCCACCGCATCATAAGTAGTGTGCAGCATGTGCCTACCGGCTGAACGTGCGGAGCGGATCAGGTCTGCCACTTCCTGTTTAGTCTGAGACTGAGGAACGGTGACTAACTTGGATTCCACCTCGCTAAGGATAGCCTTCTGGTAATCCCCCATGTGAGCCACATAGTTCAAGGGTCTGATACCCAGAGTGGAAGAAGAAAAGACCTTCTTACCATATTGGTCCAGAAGGCGGGATTCCTTATCGGGTGGGGATGAGCTCAGGTGTTTCAGGTTAGCCGAACGGCCATGGGCGGCGCTGATCATGACTGAATCAGCCTTGGGGTGTGATGAAAGAAAGTCAATCCCCTCGGGAGCCTGACACAGCTTATCCACCTTCTGAGGAAGGGAGGCTAAAGCCGATGGTTGTTTCCAGATAGTGGAAACGAGGTTGGCGTGAGGCTCGATCCAGGGTAGAACTAACGTGGGAGCAACCTCGGGCAAATCCAAATGGGCAGCTAGCTTCTGCCTCTGTGGATCCAGCTCCAGAGATTTCCACTGATGAAGAGCCCGGATTTTTCTTAGTAACTCCGTAAATGAGGGATCCTCCGGAGTGGACTTCGGAGGAGTCCTGGGCTTGTCAGGAGTGCGAGGATCATCTGGATTGGAGCTGTAATCAGAGTCCTCCAATGAGTCTGAAAAAGAAGGAGATGAAGACCCTTCCCCGCTCGGGGGAGGAACATGGCCCCTAGAGGGCAAGGTGCCACCCCCAGCCTTAGCCCCCGTAGCAGTGTCTCTGGGGTTGGGGGGAGGAGGGGTCTCTTGCCCCTGGCAACGGGGATCCGGGGCCGGGTCCATTGTCAGGAGGTGGCTCTCCACCTCCCTGGTGAGCTGAGCCTTAGCCTCAGCCCACCAAGAAGCCAGAGTCTCCCTCAGATCCACCAGCGGCTAACGGGGTGGTGGAGGAGGGGGAGGTGGGGATACGGATACTGAGGGTATCCGTAGGGCGATTATCTATAGCTCAACAATGGGAAGTCTGGCATCGGGTACTGAGGCATCGGGTACTGCGGTACCAGATACTGCAGAGCCGGATAAGATGGCGTAAGATCCAGCGCCAGGGGCTCTACCGGGGTAGAAGGTCCTGGAAGAGGCCCTACAGGCGGGCCAGGGACAGGTCCAGCAAGGGGACGTCGGCCGGCGATGGGGCCGGCATCCGAGGGTCCGACATCAGGCCATCCGGACCTACGGGAGGGAGGCCTGACAGAGGCACCAAAAAGTCCCCAGCGGCATCCGGGGGAGGGCCGGAGGGATCCTCCAGGTCCAGCTGGGAAGATGCAGGAACCTCAGATGGCAGCAGCAAAGGCTGCAGGGAGCCAGCGGTGCCTGATAAGACCAAAGGATCTGGCATAGGCTCCATTGCCGAGCGACCACCGGATGGGCCGGCGGGTGTCTGATCGGCGGGATCCAGGCGGACGTCGGAGGAGCCGACATCTGACTGATTAGAC
Organism: Neoceratodus forsteri; assembly: GCA_016271365.2. Lineage (NCBI taxonomy): Eukaryota > Metazoa > Chordata > Ceratodontiformes > Ceratodontidae > Neoceratodus > Neoceratodus forsteri. The sequence continues at coordinate 754,590,180 of CM057455.1, read as the reverse complement.
CCAGTGCCAGAAGAAGGCCACACAGGGGAGGTGAATTGATGGGTGGCTTGATGGCCGTGCGCTTCCCCGAAGGGTCAAATGACTTAGTGGCTGGCTCTGGGCGGACGTCGGAGGAGCTGACACCTGACTTACCAGAGAGGCTCGAACCAGAAGGCCGCACAGGGGCGGCCTTACTGGGAGCGGATGCCTCCTTTGTCCCAGAGGCTCCCAACTAGCCCAAGCACGAACCAGCCGGGGGAAACAACGCTGTCTCAGACAGCACCAAATCGGCCGTCGGGGAACGGTCCCCCAGAGGGGACGTTACCTGAAGGGTGGCGACCCCAGCTGAAGTCGCCGCAGCTGCGGATGAAGAGTCCCAGTCCCAGTGCTTCTCCTTCTTCTTCTTAAGGCCCTCGGGGGAGGTGGAAGCCTGTCGGAGCTTTTTCAGCTCCTTTTCCATGGAGGACATCTGTTCTTTAGAATGTGAGCCTCCAGGGACTGCTGCCTTCTTCTGCGGGTAGCCGTGTTGAACTTCAGGCAGTGCTGACAGGAATCCATGGGGTGGTCGGGGCCTAGGGAGATGAGACACCGAGAATGGCCGTCCTTGTGCGGGAGTTGGGCGCCGCATGAGTCGCACTTGTTTTTGTGCTCGGATGTGGTAGGGGACGACATACGTGGCAGGTAAAAGAATCTTGATGAATATATTAGAAAATCAAAAAGACGTATAACTACCGCGATGACTGGAGGACGAGGAGTGGAACCTAACCATGAGGTACTGTCGAAAGCTAACGTTGGGAAAGAACTGGAAGGCGGGCATGAGGGACCGCCCCTTTATACCAACGTCGCCTGATGCCGGTCACCTGATGTGGGGGCAGTACTTTGCCAGAGACTGCTAGTTAGAAATTTTTCCTTGGGGTCCTGACACCTGCCGGCTTCAGTCCTATATGTAATTACCTACTGCAAGAGCCCTCTCGAAGTAAGATCTTAAATATCCCCAGTATAGACTGGGGCAGTCTAACTACTAATAACTCCTTGAGTAACAGGGTGCAGACTACCCTAACTTCAGCTAGGCTAGAACAATGCATCAATGAACCCACACGAGGGTGGAGCATTCTGGACATCATACTGACTAATATGGCTGAGGACATCTTAAACATCAAGCATGACCTTCCCCTAGGTACAAGTGACCACAATATCTTTATGTTTCAAATTAATAAGACTAGGAAATTTACTATGGGAAAAACAGTTCACAAATTGTACAACAGGGCTAATTACATTGCTATATGGCATGAATTATCACAAATCGACAGGAGAATTTTATCAGATGGGTTAAAAGTTGAACAATGCTGGGATCTGTTCCTTAGGATAATTGATGATTTGGTGTCAAGACATGTCCCAGCAAGAGCCATGTATAATAAAAGAGGGAAAAAGCCATCTTGGCTAAACAGAAGGACTAATAAGCTCATAAACAGGAAACGATTATGTTAAAGGAAAATGAGAAGCAATCCAACAATCAAGAACAGAGATAATTATAGAAAAACGTTACAGCTACTTAAACACGAGATAAAGAAAGCCAAGAAGCAAATTGAGTTTAGGTTAGCCAATACTAAACACGATATCAAAGGCTTCTATTCTTATATAAACAACAAAAGGGGCAATGACTGGGTTATAGGACCACTTAATATTAATGATACCCTTTACTATAAACCAAATGATATGGCCAGGGAATTCAATCTTTATTTTGGTACAGTTTTCAACAATGATGACCCTACTGCCTCATATTTACTACCTAAAGACACGGACCTCCCAGCCTACAGACAAAGCCCTTAATGTTATCAAATCAGCAGGACCAGATAACCTGCACCCTAGATTACTTAAGGAGTTGGGAAAGGAGCTAGCCACTACCATAGCTGATATAGGTCTGTGATGTCCCAAAAGACTGGAGACGGGCTGTTGTGGTACCAATTTTCAAGAAGGGTAGTAAGGCTGATCCAGCCAACTACCGACCAATCAGCCTAACTTCCATAGTCAACAAGATAATTGAGGGAATAATTTCTGATGAAATCAGAAATTTCTTAGTTAACATGGATCTCCCTGACAAGTCCCAACATGGATTTACACAAAATAGGTCCAGTAATACTAATTTAGTAAGTTTTTACAACTATGTAGGAGGTAACGTTGACCAGGAAGAGCAGCAGATGTACTGATGTTGGATTTCAGTAAGGCATTTCATATTATGCCACATAGTATACTGATCTCTAAGCTTATAAGATTAGGAATCAACCACATTATAATTAAATGGATTGTTCACTGGTTGATGAGCAGGGCACAATCAGTGCGAATCTATGGTTACTTATCTGCTGAGACTAAGGTTACTAGTGGAGTACCGCTGGGGTCTGTGTTGGGTCCACTGCTGTTTAACATCTTTATAAGTGATCTGAACATCGAGAGTGAAAATAAGCTGAGCAAATGTGCAGATGATGTTAAACTGGGGGGTGTTGTGGATACCTTTGAGGAAAGGCTCAGATTTGGGCAACATATCATTGTGACACTTGGCCAGCTGGTTATGATTGTTGTATATTTGTAATATAAAAATATAGTAGGTGACTGTCTTACATAAGACAGCCTATGCTCATGGGTGACCCCCCCCCCCGCCAGGTTTCACTGAAGCAGGAACCATTTAATTAACTTACTTCAGAATGGCATTTTATTACCTTTTTATGATATGCCTAGATTCTTTGAAGTGGAAACGAAATGTGACTTTATGAGTCTGCCAGGACAAGAGTCTAATAAACTTTTATGACGTCTTAAGAGGAAAAACATTTTATACCAACCTGGTGTTAAAAAGTTGTAAAACCCTTTGAATCTACCTTGGGAACAGGAAACCACACAAGATCAAAGAGAAAATGTTTAATTAAGGAGTCATATTTAGGAAGTGGAGGTTTTGCTGATGTCACATTATTTAATAAATCTCCTGACAGGAAATCACTGTTTGCCTTTTTTTTTTTTTAATTCTAAAAAGGAGGAGCTAGATGACTCACCAAGGGGTGGGGAGATGGAGTTGAAATGTATCCTTGTAACTGGGGAATATGCCATATCTTTTTGGGCTCTTAAGAAACACACTCCTATAACTTTCAAGGCACTTATAGAGGTAATACATTAGATAGAAAAAGTCTAAATGTATTGTGGTAGGAGTTTTTGTTTGGTATTTTGCCCTTGTTCTTTTAAGTGATTGTATGCTCTTTGATATATTGCTCCGTGTTTAAATTTTTTCATATTTTTATCATCTTGTAGTAAAGTATCTTTTTTTTTTTTCAAAAGACTGCCTGGGGTGTCTGCCAGTTCTTTTTTGCATGTGACATATAGAGGGTTAAGACTGACAAAAACTGTTCAAAAGCTTGATGGTGTTGTCAAACTCGGAAAAGGTAAGAATATACCCAAGGTCTGTTACAGAGTTTTAAGGGTTCATTTTGGAAGCCGGGCTTGGTCCCCTGGTGAAAGACTGTACCACAATCCCCGAAGAGGGTACATATCTGAGCCTGAACTTTGGGTACGCAAGCATAAGGTTCACAGTTTGGAACCCCCCCAAGAACTTCAGACTAAAGGTGATTCGGACCCAAAAGCAGACAGGATGGTTACCCTGTCTGTTACCTGTTCACATTACTGAGCTCGGAGGTTGGCACTGTGGGAGCAGAGGGCCTGACCTGCTGAGTGTGTTTGTGATAATCATAACCATCACTGAGTGGGCTGATGAAAGTAAGATAAAGTTTAGTCTGAATAAATGTACAATTATGCATTTTGGAAAAAAATGAAAATTACGTACCTACCATAATTCTTGATCTTCTCTTGTATCTTCACCATTCATTACTGCTGGGTATAAGCCGGATGCGTGCACCTGCCATGGGAGCTTTTTTTTTCAGGGAGGAGTCAGCGCCACTGGCGCCGCTTACGAGTGGCCTATCATGAAGTGCATGAGGGGCAGGCCGTTAGGCTTCTCCATCCCACTTCTGTGCAGCCAGAGAGGCAGAAATAGATTATAGGAGTACAGCGAGGCAAGGGAGCTGAGGGATAGGAAAAGAAAAGGAAAGGAAATAAACTGAAAAAGGAATGAGCCAAAGAGAAGACAGAAAAGAGAGAACACCTTACCCTACGTGACCACAAGACCGCAATCCTTGGGCAGTTCTAAGGGAAGAGAAAGTAACAATAGGAAAAAGGAAGGAAGAAGCAGAAAAGGGGGTAAATGGTGAGGAGGACTGGCATTCCTCCCCCCCCCCGCCCCGGGCTGGCTGAGCTCCTCAAACCGGCTGTCTCTTCTTCCTACTCTCTTAGGTCTCTGGGCCCTGTTCTTAAAATTCCTGCCACCTGAACACAAATGGGGGACAGGGATTTTGCTTCATGCGCCCGAGTATGGAACTCCTTTCCCACCCAGGTCCACTCCTCCCCTTCCCACTCATGCCTCCAGAGCTCCCTGCAGAATTACCTGAAGCTCTCCTCTGCGTGTGGATGTCCCAAACTGCCATAGCTAATGTTGGTCCCCTGCACTGGACTCACATGTCCTTTTTGGTAACCTTGAGCAGGTCCAGCTGATGCATCCTGCCTGACTGGGTTCTGAGCTGCATATAATGTATTTATTCTCTGTTTCAGGAGATACTGTACTTTGACTGTGGCTCTGTGCCATATAGAATTTGTAAAATCTACTGTTTATAGCCTTGGTGTCTCTATGTATATATCTTGTTCATATCTTAACTGTGCTTACTGTCTACTGTGTTATGTTCACTTGGTTCTATCTGATTCTGTATATTGCCTAACTTGTGTCATGTTGTCCTCTGTATGAACTTGTATATCATTGTACTCTTCCGGGTTGTACCTGAAAATCGGCAAATGACTTGTCTAGTGTACTTACTGGTCAACAAAAGCTAAATAAACAAAATCTGGTCAGATCCACCATGACTGCATAATGAAGTTAGTGAGGTTGTGTGGAACTGTTATGGAGACATGGAGAAACAACACAATGTTTTTTAACTAGTAAGATTTGTTTTATTTTGTATTCTAAGGAAGGCAGACACATTATGTGAGATGAGCAACTTGTTTGCTCAGTGTATCCTACCTGGTGAAACTTTTCAATAAATAAGATTATTAGGAAAAGATATGGAGGTGTAGATTTCAATGGAAGGAATGGTAAGCAATATAGGTTTGACAGGTACAGCACATGGCAGTACATGAAAAAGTAATGGCTGGCATATGTTCAGTCATGGGATTATTTACACAGTTTTGAGAGAAACAGGATTTTTGTCCATGAGCTGATGTAAGTTATATTTAAGTAATGTGTTGATGTCAGGCAGTCAGGTGTAATGATGGACTTCGTTAGGAGAGAAAATGTGATAGTAACTTTTATAAGGGGTCGCTGTTGATAATGTTAAGGTAGTTATGCCTGTGATAATGGGAATATCAGGACAGTATGAGTTCTATACAGGAGTGGAATACAAATATGCACTGTATCATAAGTATGTGTTCAGAGTGCAGGCCAATGCGATATGCAGGTTTATTTTACATATACAGTAGGTAAAAATAGGGACAGATGCAAATGATAGAAATATAGATAATTACATAGATAGATAGACATGCAGAGACAGAGGGAGAAGTTATAGTCATGACAGTCTTTGGAGAGGCAACTGCCCCTAGAGTCACAGTCATGTTCACTAATTTGGGTTGAAAAACTTTTCAAGCAGCACTGTTTTGCTGTCAGTAATCGCCTATGGGTCTGAGCATGTATTTGAATGTCTTAAAACAGTTATAGTACAGGAAAAACAATGAAAGCAATTGTGTTATAGTTTAGCACTGAAACATGCATGTAACATACATGTTGCCACCTTGCTCCAATGAGCACCTTCCCCCAAGCAAAGTGCCAGTCTTAAAGAGCATCTGACGCCTTCAGGACAACTTAAAGAACACATAACATTTAGACACAGTTCAGTTTATATTTCACATTAGTTCTGTATTTTTCCCCCATTATTTTTTACTGAGGCCATTTGCATGAAAAGAAGATCTCTGCTCCTGAAGAGTTCATGTATTCCTGGTGCTTTCTCCCTACCCGAGGTCATAATGCATGGCTTGTGACATCACAGTTACTCCCATGACAGCAGTCTGTGATGTCACAACACAGCATTATGACTTGAAGTAGGGAGTAAGCTATAGAGGCAGATGAACTCTAACAGATAAAGATCATATATTCATCCAGATTTCCTCTGTAATAAAAGTTAGGAGAAATCTATAGAATATATTTAAAATGTAAACTGAATTGTACCAAGTTATTAGTTTCTTCAAAGTTTTCACTGTGGCATCAGCAGCTCTGATTATAAAGAGGGGAGCTGAAAAAATGTGTTTCAAAGTAAGTGCAGAATAATTTTTCTTAAATCTGTTTCAAGATATTAGGCCTTTCCTTTTTTTTTTTTTTTTTAATGATAAAAAGAAGCACCTTTCTTCTGACCAGACTAATGTAAATGATGACAGTCAGTGGTTTAGGATATGCTGAGTGTCCCCAGGAGCAAGGTGTGCTCCTTTGCTGGCTAGAGAGTAGGGTGTTAAAAAAAAAAAAACCACCACAAACAAAACCCCCACACAGATCAGGCATTCTACCAATGAGACATGCAGAGGTACAGCAATTGGTGGTGGTGGTGGTGGGGGGCAAGAGTTGTTTGGGACTGCAGCTCCATTTTGAAATGGAAAAAAAATAATGTTGATCTTCTCTCCTGTTCTAGCCTGAAAAGAACATATTTTAAATGCCTGTTTTAAGTGTGTATAATGGACTGTTTTGTTTGCCATTTAGGAACCAAAGAATGAATGTGTAACAGGTGACATTATGGTTACATAGCAATTGTATGCCAAAGCAATGTAGGCATGTAATTAAGAACTGAATAAATGGAAGGCCATTACCAGGTTATTATACACATTGGCAGAACTTAAATTATAGCTAACAAATTGCTGCACAGTACTTTGAAGATGTGCAAAGTGTAAAACATTAGTTGGGAATTTTAATAGCTGAACGCTGTGCTTGTGTCTTAAACAAATACATGGATGTTATTTTTTCTAGCTGCTCTTTATCATCTTGTATTAAGACACCTATATTTTCAATAAAGAGCTGTCTTAGCACTAATATCACAAGATTTGCCAACGGTAATCACTGAACCCACATAAATGGGAAATGAATGATGTCTGCTTACTCCACTGAAATGAGATGTGTGCTGTCCCATTGTGTGTCATTGCAGCGTTTCTAATTTTGAACTTGGCACCACCACAACAGGGAGTTCTCTATTTCTTCAACAACAAAAATTAAAAATCTGCAAGATATACAGTATGTATAAAGTGCAACAATGTTCACAATTTCACTTTAACAAGATTTGTTACTGTCCTAGCTTCTGGAGTAAGGTTCACACAAAGCACAGTTTGAAAGAATAGAAGCTCCCTGTCACAGTGGTGCCAAGTTCTGAATGAGAAACTTTTCTATGACATACAATAGTCACACTAACCTTCAGTATTGCTGATTCAATTTTCCAAATCCTAATAGGTACAACACTTGGGGCGGGCAGCAGTTGTTACTGACTGCAGCTTCAGGTTTGGAAATGTAATCAGTTTTAAGATGATTTTCCCTTGTGTTCCTACATGAAAAGAAAATGTTTTACATGTCTGTTTTATGTATGTATAATGAACTGCTTTGCCATTTAGGAGCCATAGAATGCATGCGTAACAGGTGACATTATGGTAACCTAGCAATGGTACACCAAAGCACTGTAGGCATATTTAGTGAAGTTCGTCTTTCCCTTGGGTCATCCATAACTCCACTGACACCGGAAGCATAACCCCATTGAGGATGCGCGCCAGGACCGAGCATGGTCACGACGTGCCATTTTATGCCAAGCCAGCTTTAAGAACATGCTGCCTATATAAACATCTACCTCACGAACTGCTCCTGGTAATTTAAAATTAAAACTGAGCCCTGCGTGTCTCGCAATTTACTTTTTAAAGCTGATGCCGAAATCTTGCGCATGCACAAGGGCAGCACACTCTTGCGCATGCGCGGGATCTTCACACATCTTTATTCCAAGCATGCGCAGTTCGCAAGGTAGAAGTTTATATGGGCAGCATGTTCTTAAAGCAGGCTTGGCATAAAATGCTACTTTGTGACCACACACAGTCCTGGTGAGCGTCCTCAATGGGGTTATGCTTCCGGTGTCAGAGGTGTTATGGACAGACAGAGGGAAGACGAACGCCACTAAATATTTATAAATCAGGTATTTGTGCTGAATTTCTATGTCCATGGAGTTAATCTGCAGTGCTAATTATCTAGGTGTGTGCCAAAAGGCACAGTGCGCAGAGATTAATAAAAACAGAGGGTTAAAGCTGACAGTGCCCCTTTAAAGAGGGAGGGGGAGGGCAGCAGGGGAACCCGTAAGTGTCATAGCTGCAAATAGTGATACCAGGGCCATGGGCAAGGCCAGATGTGCTATGTTTGTATGTTAGTGAACTACTGCGTTCACCAGGTGAAAATGCTGATCTGTAGCTTGTTTTGTTTAGCCATTTTTTTTTGCTATTAAATGAATGTTTTACTGACCTGATTAAACACATGTGAAGAAAAGAATGCAGAAATAAAACAGACACAGACACATATCTTCTTCGAGTACTGCTAGCGTAGTACTACTGTTGATTTGCTTGGTAATTTCAGACATACTGTAGCACAGACTAACTCAGGACAAATGTGCATAACAGATAATATGTGCATGTTGTGACTATGAAGGGATTCCTGTCTTTCTTTTTCCATTTTAATTGTTTCTATTTTGTGCCCGGAGCATCACTATTCTGGATCGGCATGTTCATTTCCAGTACTGGAGGATTTTCAATTGCAACACAGTAAATATAAAACACATAAAACTAACAAGCAAAACATATCACTCAGAAAACAGCATGCCTCCTTTGAATCATGCCCCTACCATCTCCCAACTCAGCCACAGCAGTACTGTTCTGAGATAAAAGATCTTCGAGTATAGAGCTAACAGGATTCTAGAATGAAATGCAATTATCAGCTGAAATTCACCCTATCAGTATCACAATAATAGTTTTTGTAAAATGTTTAAAGGACTCATTTTAAAAGTAATGTGTATGAAAAATTAATACTATCCCATCCAACAGTTACCATGCCAAGTAGACAGGAACCTTAGGCCCTGTCCACACTCACCACTTGGTACCATTACCGTGGGTCACAACCATTACAGAAATTTGCAAAAATGGTTTGCGTCCGCATTGGTAATGGTATCTGATGCGTTTTTGCTACCCGATTTGAGACCTGTTGGAAGGGAGTCTCGAGATCGGTAGCAGGAACGTTTGTTGCCTGAAAACGCTTACTAATTGGAATACTCACCAGTGCGGATGGGTGAGTGTTCGCTCTCAGTACTCCTGGTCCTCCATGGCCGCTCCAGGCATCCCATGAGGGAGTGCAGCACATTTTGTAGATGGATCGCCCATGTAGGACAAACAGACAAAAAGACCCTCATCCCATAGGTGTCTCCTACTCAGGGAGGTGAGTGACAGCAGGACTTTTTTGTTATGTGTTCTGCACAGGCTGGCCCTGGTCTGGTACTGGTTCTAATTGCACTGATTGCATTTTTGTATACTAGCCCCAGGTGCAAAGCTTGTTGTGCTGATGGAGGTCAGACAGTAGCAGTTGCTTTCTGTTTGGGTTAAGTTTCCTGGTGGGAATCCCAAGTCATGCCACCATGCTCGTTTCCATTTATTGTGGCCATGGAAATGAGCAGCAGCTTGCTGGGATATGTTGTGAAGTGATGCACAGCATTCTGGAATTGTGTGTGTCACTTCACTACTATCGGGTGATGGCAGCCATAGTGAAACATGCAAGGAGCTCAGCAGTGCGGACGTGAGACGGGTGTGAGCATGGTTGTGGTGGAGTGCGGATGAACTGTAACGGTAAGGCTTAAACTGTTACAGATACCGTTACGCTGCTGCTAGCACAAGTGTGGACAGGGCCTTACTGTTTTGATTTATTGCAAGGTGGGATGTAATGCAGACACATGTAATGCGAGTACCTGGAAACAGTTAACTTCAACAAAAGGAAGCTTGCAAATAGCCTAAACAATTTGAGCCAGCTTCCTGTCAGACAACACTTGCAAGTCTCCTGATTCACTGCACTCTCTCAGGATGATCAACTAAGCAGGTGTATTTGATTAACAAAAAAGTAGCAGTCTGTCCTAGTAATATTGTTTTCTTTTCCAGACCACAACACAGCAGCATGTTTCGGACGTGCAAAATAATATGAAATGCCACAAACATCTATTTTTTTCTATAGGGAGCTACAATAGATTACAAGAGGACTAACACTGTGCTTGAGTGTGATTGATACATCACCATTTGTAATACCATTCATTAGCTGTTCCAGTAAAGCAGCATTACTGTTAGCCTTGGTCAAATGAACTTGATATGGTCTGTGTTCATCGTGAAGTCCACTTTGTGTTATAAAGTATTTCACACATTCAGCGATCATAAGTCACTCACACATATATTACAACTGTAATACAGCAATTATGCTGCGGTCAGAGCTCTCTATACAGGGGGGAAAATAATTTCCAGAATCTGAAACATCACTATAAAAATAAGATAGGAAATGATCATATAAAAATGTATACCATCCTTTTAAATGCACTCCTTCCTAATTTGTTTTATGGTCTGTACTTGCAAGATGTGGGACAGCATATTAATCTGCCTCAGCTGTGATTGAGCCTGTATATAAATCATAATAATTTCTGCCCCCATCCCTTTAAAATCAACTTTTACACTTTCCTTCACTGAACATCAGGTTTTCATCTGTTAACTGTATCTGTAGTAATGTGTTTCAGTATGCTTGCAACGTAATTTATGCGCATCAGGTCAGCAGGTTCAAAACTAGGCAAATCCTCCTTGCGCCGCACCGTGTCAATGTCATTAAAAGAATATGAGCTAAAAAGCGGCAATCATTCCTCAAACACACATTAATCAATTTATTTCTGCACATGTGTAGAAAGAGGTTGTGTATGGGGCGACTCTGGCTTTGTCAAGATTTGTGAATGACTTTGACATAGTACAGCTCCAGACTGCTTTGCCTACTTTCCAGCTGGCGACAAGATGCATATAAAACTAGGTTGTCAGCATACTGAAACTCATTAGATTTGAACACGAATTCCTCAGCCATTTACTGGATTGGGGAAGAGACACTTAAGAACTTTGTTTTGATAACTGAAAGTGAATGAAAACGTTTCCATGTTTTACTATCCAAGCTTGGTTGACCAAGTCTATTACAGAGGTGTTCCTTATTATCATTGTAATTAATTGTTAGCATTACTTTCCGTTCTTCATATTGTTACAGTGAATTACAGTATCTGGCAATATTCTGTGATTTAGCTGCCTACCAGGCATCTGACAGCACAGCAGCTCTGTAGAAAAGTTCTACAAACTCTGCGGTAAAGTTATTCTGAAGGGTGCCGGTTGCTTGAGAAGGCTGGGCAATCAGACTGGTTATTGTTACACATTCAGTAGGTCTCCGTGGTTGTCTACCTGTGGCTGTTTGGAATGTACAGTATGTATAACTTCCTAATAGTAACGTGTAAAAAAGAGAACAGGAGTTCCCTCTCCATTTTCCTTAAAGTTATGTACATCTAATGAGAAATAGGTTTATAAGGATGGAGTACAATTATATCAGTGATACAAAAAAAATTCTGCAAAAGCAATATTTTAATTTTATTTTTATGTCAGAAAGTAGGGCTACAGATGTGTTATTAAAAACTATGGGGACTCACTGAATGAAGTATGCAAGCAAGTTGGTAAATAGATAAATGGACACCCGATCAAATGGTTGCCTGCTTGCTGAAAACCAGACTGTACTGAATGTGCATTTTTTTGATGTTGTTTTATGCTGTCACTAGGTTGGATTCCTAAATGTTCCATTCTGCTTGCTCGACACAAGATGTGAGCAGCTTGCTGGAGATGTTGTATTGCAATGTAAGGCGTGTCCTTTTTTACAAAAATTTGCAGTCAGGGTGGAGTTTTTATTTACACTTGCCAGCTCGAAGAAAGATGATCACATCTACTTTAAATCCCACCAAACTTCGCTCCCTCCTCTCTGCCTGTGAAACAGCACCCCGTTGTGAACTGTAACAAATGTGTTGGCCTGTTTTGTGGGTCTTGATGGTGGGGTAGGGTCATATCAAAGCACTGATGCTGCGGGCCATTGAACTTACTCAGAAAGTAAATACCGTAAATTAAGTGAAAATAAAGTCCCCACATCCATCCACAAATGCATCCACCGAGGGACTTAGCCTGACAATTTGATTTGGATTAGGCTGACTTTAGTCACAGACAGCAGATGAGTCTGGGGCTGGAGGTATATCACTTCTGATTGTTGCAAATTGGACTCCTTTACAAAAATAGCCCCTGCTGCAGTCATCCCTCCAGCAGTCAAACAGCTGATGGACACAGCAAGGGCAAAGAGACAACTGCTAGAGACATACCTGTGTCCAGCTCTTCAGAATTCGTCACTTTTACTTATTGAATATCAACACTGAGTTAGCCGTGGAAGCAAAAGCAAAACAAAAACAAGCATTTGTCAATGCCGGACGTTCACTTGCAGGTATTTGCAGTGGTATTTGGCACGTATGGTGCTTTACCCTAATGCCCTGTGCGATTGCTGGTATTTGCACTACAAATTTTCAGCATGACCTTTTTGTTACCCCCACCTCATGAAAGCATTTGAGACCTCTGCTTATGAACAGTACCACTGTTATTTTGTCAATCTGTCCTGAACGTTGATTTCCCACAGCGACCACACCATTCTGCTCCACATGTGCAAAAACACAGTTCGGGCAGGATGTGAAAAATGACAGCTGTAGCATTCATAGGGAGGTGTGAAGGGATGGCAATGTTAAACATCTGGAGTGAAAATACAACAATTTCTCGAACTTACGAGCGTACATGGAAACTGCGCAATGAACGCTCATGACACAGTCATTTTGTGGACTTTTGTCACTAAATTTTCAACATAGGCATTTTGGGACCTCTGCTCATGAACAGTGTCACTGTGATTTTCATAATCTGTCCTGAGCATTGATTTCTCACTGTGACCACACCATTGTGCGATGGATGTGCAAAAACACATTTCTGCCAGGAAGTGAAAAATGTCAGCTGTACTGTTCATTAGGAGGTATGAAAAAATGCCAGTGTTGAAAATCTGGAGTGAAAATATTTCAACTTCTTGAAGTTACGAGTGTGCGTGGAAACTGCGCAACGCACGATCGTAACAGTCATTTTTTGACATTTTTTCACCAAATTTGCAACATAGGCTTTTGGGAGCCTACCTCATTAACAGTGACAATGTTGTTTAGTTAATCAATCCCAAAAGGTGATTTTGTGCAGTGACCATGAAATCACCTTTGGGGACCGAATAACTCACATGACAGTAACTGAATTCATGAGGTGGGGTCCCAAGAACTCCCTGTTGAAAATGTGGTGCCAAAATTTGCAAAAATGGCAGAGATAACCACCTAAGTCGAAAAAAAAATATTTATGCCATTATACAGCTTACCGTCATTTCTTCAGTTTGCGTTCGGCTTTCAAGAGTGCAGACATGTTCCCACTCCACTGAAGATCATTGCGCCAGGCTCCGGAGGTAAGTATGGGGTGAGGGGGAGGTGGGGTATGCAGAGGGTGGGTGTGGGTTCGGGAAGGGGGCACAAGACACAGCAAGGGATGGTTTTCTGTTTCCACAGGTTTTAAAAAAACAAAAGATGTTGTGGGACAGTTTTCCCATTTACAGGGACAATGGGTATGCTGGGGTGGGCTCCCAGCATGCCGCCTGGGTGTTTGTTGGGGGGGGCTGAAGACAATGGGGACTGGGCACTCCATCTGCACATACAATGTGTTTGGTGGGGGCAATAACAAGGAAGCAGGTAGACGGCAGCAGAGGGAGGAAGTGGGAGGGATTTATTAGCAGCCAGAGGAAAAGGGTGGCGTCAATATGCTAAATACACCCGTTACCACGCTGATTGCAGTGGTGCTTTTCTTTAACTGAAGACCACTGCAGCCAAACTGCTGTCATAGACAGCTCATGCATCCATTGGTGCAGTAGGGTTGCACATGTTACACTGAGCACTGCATTGGACAGAAGGGTCACACACCTTCAAAAAGTCGTACTGTCCCAAAACGTTCCTTGCACATGCATGCAAGTGAATGCAAAAATAAACAAGCATTTGTCAATGCCGAATGTTGCTTGCTTCTATGTGCTGTTTGGGTATTTGGAAGTCATTGGAGTGCAAATATTGAAAATTCGCGAACCTACGAGCGTGCGTAGGGAACTCGCATAGCGCATGCTCGTAAAAGTCATTTTTAGAATTTTTTCACTAAATTTTCAACATAGCCATTTTAAGACCTCTGCTCATGAACAGTGTCACTGTGATTTTCTTAATGTGTCCCATACATTGAGTTCGCACTCCAACTGCGCCATTGTGCGCTACATGGGCGGAAACATGTTTTGGGCAGGATGTGAAAAATGACAGCTGTACTGCTCATAAGGAGGCATGGTAAAATGGCAATGTTGAAAACCTGGAGTGAAAATATTGAAAATTCGCAAACCTTAGAGCGTGCGTAGGAACTGCGCAACACACATTCGTAAAACGGTCATTTTTAGGAATTTTTCCACAAAATTTTCAAAATAGGCTTTTTGAGAGCCCACCTTATGAACACTGGCAGTGTCATTTCATTAATCATTCCGGAAAGGTGATTTTGCACAGTGACTGCGAAATCACCCTTCGGGCCCGAATAACGCCATGACAGTGACAGCATTTATGAGAAGGGGTCCCAAAAACCCCATGTTGAAAATTTGGTGCAAAAATTCCAAAAAATGCCTGAGATATGCAATAAAGTTGAAAACCCTATCTATCCCATTATACAGCTTACCAGCATTTCTCAGTTTGCGGTGGCTTTGAAGAGTGCAGGCGTCTTCCAGTCCACCAATGATACGTCGCGCCGAGCTCGAGGAGGTAAGTATGGGGTGGGGGGTGAGGAGAGCAGAGTGCGCCAATGGGTAGGTGCGGGTTGTGGGAGGGTGGGAGACAGCGATGGAGCGTTTTCTTATTTACAGATTTTGGTGTTTTTTTATTCAGACAGCGGGACATTTGCCATGCTGGGGTGGGCTCCTAGCATGGCAGCAGGAAAACTGTTTGGGGGCGATGGAGCTGACGAAGTTGGGCACCCCGTCGGCCATAAATTTGTCAGCTGGGGTGGGCTCCCAGCGTGGCACCAAAGTTTGGGGGGCATGCAGACTTGAACGTATTTTGTTTCGCAGCTCATACAGAGGCACTGCCAGCACTGATCAGTAGCGGTGGTTTTCTTTGAAGTGAAGACCACTGCTGTCATACACAGCATCCACATCCATTGGTGCAGGACCGCCACGCCTGCTCAACGGAGCAGTGGATTGCACAGGACAGTCACACCTCCAAAGTGTCCTATTCTCCCAAGACGTTCCTTGCGCATGTGCGCAAGCGAACGTAAAAATGCAATTAATTAATTATTTAATAATAAATATTAATTATTTTGAACAGTACCGATATGCATTAACTTGAAGTAGTTACAGCGGCGTGTAGCAGATTATGATCCATGACTTTTTTTTCTGTTTGTTAAGACAGCACAACTTCGGGGGAAAGGCATACTGCAGTTATTTACGCAATGTGGTAGGTCTGTATATACAGCGACTTAATAACGACCTGCATTATAGATTGCTTCAGACAGAATGATTTTAGTGATCAGATGGGTTGCATTACACTGTATGAGCTGAAGGGACACGTAGGTCAGGGTTAGGTAAATAGACTGAACTATTTTACAGATCAAACTAGTCACTGCTCTCCATTTGCTGCAGCCTAACCACTTGTGCTCCTTGCCTGATCCTGCAATTATTTTTTAAAATGAACAGTGCTAATTCACACCATAGTTACAGGGATTATAAGGAAACTGGGCAGACTGGTTCAGTCAAGGTGTCTGTGCTGATCATTGAGTATTACTGAAATGTAAACTGGCGGTTGGGTTGGAAGGCTGTGAGGGAGGAGATTGGGGAGCTGCAAACTGATCTGAGCACTCAGAACAGGCCAGGAAGGAGGAAACAAGGAACAGCCATATCAGCGAAGTCTTAAGGACATATAAATATACAAAATGTGTGAGTAGATCTATAGTCCTTATGAGTAGGATTGTGGTTTCCAGTTAGTACTGTAGTTGACTGTCTTATGCTGCATGCAAGGGCATTTAGGATAACAATTTCTGTTAGAGGCTGGGCTAGGATTAGTTAATTCTACTTGCTGTACAGAGCGTGGTGTGGAGAGGCTGTATAGGTAGCGTGGACTGTTATGTTCTAACATTCATTCTGGTCTTGTCAACAAACCCACACCTCAACAGGAGTAGAGCAGCTTTCATTTTTTTTTTCAGGTGCCTCTCTGGTCTCAGCAACGACACTCTCTCTCTCTCTCTCTCTCTCTCTGCTCTCTTTCTAGCTTACACATTTCGGAATGCTGCCCTCAAGTGGCACAGTAACGCAATGCATTACCATTTCACATACATAACATGGACCATGGGTAGGATTGTAGGGTGCAATGGTTGTGGGGCAGCAATGCAGATGAACATTATGTGGAGGCTGGGAAGGTGTCCAATATGCCATAGGCTAAGAAGGCTTGAGGAAGAGGTTCAGTGGCTTGGCAGGGAGCTGGGGAGGTTGAGGGAGGAGGGGAGGATTGCATTGGTAGGAGGGCTGACGTCTGAGAGTATTGTGGGGGCACCACAAAGAAGGAACAGTGGGGTAAGGGAGAGGTCAGGGGGAGGAGGCACAGTAGATAGGAAGTCAGTTGATGAAGGGTGGACTGTAGTAGGACCTAGAAAAAGAGGGCAGCAGTAGGCAGGAGGGAGGGAGGGAGGGAGGAGGAAACACACAATAAGGCAAAGGGAGGAGGGAACATGTTTGCTGTACTAGCAACACATGGGAAAGAAGGACCAGGAGGAGACTGCACAGGGATAGTACAAGAGAAGGGAGAGGGCATTACTAGTGGGGAGACAGAGTATGGCATGGCAGGGGGATAATACTCGGAGAGGTGAGGAGGGAGTGGAAGGTTGCCAGTCAAACAGGAGGAGGAGGGGGAGGAGTCTCAATTGAGAAGGCCGGGGGGAGACACTGGGACATACTGTAAAAGCACCATCTTGAGTGGCCCCAAAAATGAGAACCTGGGTGGGGAGGGTGGCGACAGGTACAAGAAAAGAGGAGGGAGGTGTACTAGTGTTGGGGGACTCCATACTCAAGGGGATCAGATGGGGCAGCAAGGGGGAGAGGCACAGTCAGATATGGGTGGAGTCCATACCAGGATTAAAGGCAGACAAGGCAGGACAGGCAATCCTAAGGTGCATAAGGAGGGATAGGAGGAAACCACACATTATGGTACATGTGGGGACAAATGACCTAGCGAGAGAAACGGTGGAGGTAACAAAGTAGAGGACTGAGGAAGTGGGAAGGTTGTGTGAGGAGACTGGGGAGTCTGTGGCATTCTCTGAAGTGCCCCCAGTACCCTGCGCAGGCACAGTGAGAAAGGAGAGGATTAGGGAGTTGAACACATGGTTGGTAGAATGGTGTCAAACTAAGGAATATGGGGTTGTGGGTGGCTGGGAGAGTACCAGGGATAACAACAATCTGTTTGCAAGAGATAGGCTGCACCCGAGTGGGGAGGGGAAGGAGGTATTAAAGCAAAGACTGGGGAGGTATATTGCGACAAAGGTGGATTTAAACTAGATGGGAGGTAGCAAGTGGACAGCAGGTAGGCAGGGATCTGATAGAGTGGCACCTACCTCCCAGACTAGCAGGGAAGGACTTTGGGTGGCCGAAAAAAGAGGGAGTAAAAGGAAGGAAATGGAGGCTAATGAAGGGAAGGGGAAAGGATGGAGGGTGGTCTCGCTGAATGCAAGAAGCTTAGGCAACAAATCTGCTGAGCTACAGGCACTCTTAGCAGTGTGGAAGGTGGATGTTGCAACTGTTACAAAAAGCAGGGTCATTCTTGATGCCCTACAGGGGGCAAGCCTCAGGAAACCCAGAAGGAGCAGGACAGAGAACTTTATCAGTTAAAGCAGGAGGAGGCAAGGAAGGCAGTCAGAATAGCAAAGGCACAAACTGAGGAAAAGATAGCCAACTCTGTTAAGAAGGGGGATAAAACCTTTTATAGGTACATTAGGGAGCGAAGAAAGACCAAGGGAGGGATACAGAGACTTAATAAAAGGGGAAGGAATGTGGGCAGAGGGTGACAGTGAAAAAGGAGGGATACCGAACGAATATTTCTGCTCAGTATTCACAACAGATGAGGAGGGGGAGGTGCCTAAACCAAACAAGGGAGAAACTCTGAATAGGGGGTTGATACCAGTCCATTCACAGAAGAAAGGGTTTTAAAATAACTCTTGAAACTTAGGGTGGACAAAGCAATGGTTTTCAACACTGGCATTTTTCCACACCTCCTTATGAACAGTACAACTGTCATTTTTCACACCCTGGCCGAAATGTGTTTTCGCACTTCCAGCGCAGAAATGCGTGGTTGCTGTGGGAAATCAGTGTTCAGGTCAGATTAAGAAAATCACAGTGACACTGTTCATGAGCGGAGGTCCCAAAATGCCTGTATTGACAATCTGCTGTAAAAAATCCCCAAACTAATTACATTACAGGTGTGCGTTGCACAGTTTCTCACTACGCTCCTGACTTCACCAGTTTTTTATATTTTCACCATTGCCATTTTTTACACCTCCCCATGAACAGTACAGCTGTCATTTTTCACATCCTGTTTGAAATGTGTTTTGCACCAGTGGTGCCAAATGGCATAGTCGCTGTGCAAAATCAGCTTTCCGCTAACAAACTGATATTGCCACTGTTCATGAGGTGGGGGTCACAAAAAACCCATGTTTAAAATTTGGAGTGAAAATACCAACGAACACCTGGGACGTTAGGGTGTCCAACCATAATGCCCCACCGTGAAGAGACTGACAGGCATCAGGGGTGTGACTTGGGATTGTCACCTGTATTACTCCTGCCATTCCACCCCCACCCATACCCTGCAGCCAGTGACAGGCATTGAGGTGTGCCGTGGACTTTTTTGCCCCAAAGTTCACCCCATTCTCCTATACTGCACCCATCTCACCATTATTTTTTATGGAATAGGGTGAGCATAAGGCCCAAGGACTCCAAGGTACATTGTGACACTTGTTGGTGTCTGCAGGGTAGGGTGTGGTGAAATGCTATGGCCGTTATGCCTGATGATCCAAAGGCACACCCCAATGCCTGTCAGTCTCTGCAGGGTGGAGGTGGGGTTGGCTTCAGTTCAATACTTCACTGCCATTCCTATTATGCATCTCTAACTCCTACACTACCAATGCCAATGCCAGCAAGCAAACACTCTGCATTGACAAATGCTTGTTTTTTTCTGTGGTAGTGATAGTATCATGGAGCTGAATTGTAATTACACCAAGGTACTATCTGAAAAGCAGTTGAAAATCAGGGGTCTATTAGTCTACAGTGCCAGACTTATTTATTCAAATCATTTAGGTATCCAGGACATAAAAAATGATTAAAGAAGTAGGTATTTTTTTTATATGGAATCAAAGTGTTAGGGAACTGTATTTTTTAGTGTTTTGAATGTCTCCTAATGATTCCCTGTACTTTTGCTGTATTTGTCTAAGTATGACATTCTTCCTAACTTACAAAAAAATGCCTATTCATACGCAGGTGTAAAATAAAGTAAAGGCTGCACCATTTATGTCTGCATTTACATTTAATAGTCCAGGTCAAGAGGCACCCAATTGTTACAGATATTGCTATGTCGTTAATTGGTTGACTGGAGAAATAAAGTTACCTTGAAGTCAGAGGGCTAAAGAAAACATTTTTTTAATAATAAACTGTTTTGTGAGGCCCTGCAGAAAGTCTTCCCATTTAGCAAGTGAGGAGGAAGCTGTATGAGGTGGAAAACACAAGCATTCTCTCTCTCTCTTGCTCCCTCGGGCAGCAGCCTCCACACTGGTGCTATCACTGGAAAGACGCTCCAAGAGAAAGAACTTCCCCTCCTAATGATTTTGTGACAAAAGAATGCTCAGTGTAGCAATCATAAGAGGGTAACAGAAGAAATAAATCTTTATTTTAAAAATAAAGTAACCAAGCTATGGAACAGAGCTGTATTAATGTTAGTGGGTTACAAACAGCAGCGGGAGCAGTAATTTATTAGTTGAGCTGAGGAAAAGATAGCCAACTCAGTTAAGAAGGGGGATAAAACCTTTTATAGGTACATCAGGGAGCGAAGGAAGACCAAGGGAGGGATAGTGAGGCTTAATAAAGGGGGAGGGTGGGCAGAGGGTGACTGTGAAAGGCAGAGATACTAAACAAATATTTTTGCTCAGTATTTACTAAGGAAGAGGTACCTAAAACAAACAGTAGAAACACTCTGGATACAGAAGTTGATACCAGCCCATTTACAGAAGAAAGGGTTCTGAAAGAACTCTTAAAACTGAAGGTGGACAAAGCAATGGGGCCTGATGGGATTCATCCCAGAATTCTAAAAGAACTAAGGGTAGAATTAGTGACACCACTGACTACCCTCTTTAACAAATCATGGGATGATGCAGGAAACTACAGACCTGTTAGTTTAACCTCAGTGGTAGGGAAAATGATGGAATCACTTCTGAAAGAAAGAATTGTTGAGTACCTAGAGGCCAGCGGGGCATAGGACCCAAGGCAGCATGGATTCACAGCAGGAAGGTCATGCCAGACAAATCTGATAGATTTCTTTGACTGGGTGACCAAAGTAGTAGATCAGGGAGGGGCTGTAGATATGGCCTACCTAGACTTTAGCAAGGCATTTGACACAGTCCCACACAAAAGATTAATAATCAAGTTAGCCAGCCTGGGAATGGGTCCTAGGGTGGTAGCCTGGGTAGTAAGCTGGCTGCACAACAGGACACAGAAGGTAATAGTGAATTGAACACATTCCAAAGAAAGGGGGGTTACTAGTGGCGTACCTGCTTGAAAGGCAGAGTAGAGAAACTTACCAGAGCAAGGGAAAAGGATTAAGACTTATTTTGGCTAAGCAGATTTACTGTGTGGTGGTGTTTTAATTTTTTACTCACAGGGATTGCCACTGTTTGTTGCTAACATTTCATTGCTTAATTTTTCTCTGTAGCAAAGTGTTTCTTACAGCATATGTCTTCTCGGAAATTATTACAGGTGGTGCTTTACAGGTTTTGCAGTTTTATCTAACATTAGGATAAGCTTTCAGGGTTACTGCATTTGTTGTTGACTGATTGTTTCTGCTCTTACCTGCTTGTTCTTTCGTCCGTGGTTCTTCTTTTTCAGCAGGGAAAGGGCCCAGCCACTCACCCCATCCCAACCACCCACACTACACTCCTTTTATAGGGTACCACAGTTGTGACATTTCCTGTGGCAGAGCAGGAAGGGGTGGATCAGTGGGGCCTCCACAAGGTGAGCTCATTTACAGGGCACTAGTAATTTAACTTGTTATAACAAGTTAAACAAAAACAAAACACAATCAAACCATTACTTGCATTTTTTCCCTTTTTTTCCTTCTAATTACTCTGACTAGGTTATAAACCCAGCAACTTATATGGAATGGATATCATTAACTGCAGGTACTGTGGAACAATTTTCAGAAGGACAGTCTTACAGGATTTAGGACACTGTCCTACATGCTGGGCCTTTGGAGATCTTAGGGCTCAGCTCCGGGCAGCATGGGCAGAGATTGCACGCCTCAAATTTCATATTCAAGAGGAAATACATTATAAGAACCACCGCCATTTCCCCAACATCCAACAGAAAAACCTCGACCAGAGTGTAGTTGGTCCAGGAGGTTGGAGGTGGTTAGGAGGCAAATCAGGTGCCCCATCACTCTGCTCTCCAACATATTACCTCCAAAAACATATAAACACTACAAACAGGTATCTGCTAACTCTGAAATCAAACAAAGGGCAGAAGACACTGCAGAGCAGGACACTGCAGCACAGGAGCTAGCACAACAAAACTCACCCAAATCAGGAACCAAAACAAAAAAAGCAAAAAGGAAATCCAAAAAACTTCTGATCATAGGAGACTCCATGATTCGGGGAGTTGATACCCATATCCAGCCAGGGGTAATGGTCAGATGTCTCCCAGGTACATCAGCATGGAGAGACACTGACCGCATTGCTAAAATTGTTCACAAAGCAGGAGAAAACATTGATATCCTAGTACACATAGGGACTAATGATCTCACCAGCCGGTCCGTTGTGGAGACCAAGGAACACCTGACCAGGCTGGGTGACAAACTATCATCCATTTCATCCGGCATCTCCTTCTCTGAGATCCTGCCAGTCTGGGAGAGGGCAGCAGATGGACGAAAGGTCAGAGAAGGGGAGATAGGGGAGCTAAACACGTGGCTCAAGGGCTGGTGCCAGGAAAAAGGACACAGATTTGTAGGGAACTGGCAACAGTTCTGGGAGCGAAAGTTCTTTAAATTTGATGGACTGCATCTGACTATGGAGGAAGTCAGTGCATTGGGGCAGAAGTTTGACATCTTTGCAGAATATTTAAACTAGCAAATGGGGAGAGGGGTGCAGCACCCCATATGTCGAATGGGAAGAACACCCTTCCCCCCTCAGCTAGTGGTCAAACAGGGATTCAGCATGTTTGCAGTTCATTTGCATCACCAGGTAAGGAAAAAGGTTTGTCTCCCCATACGACACACAGGGGTAATGCCAAACCTCACCCAACAACTAACACACCGAAATCTGGCCAATGGAAAATCATGTACACAAATGCTCACAGCCTGGGAAATAAGATCCCAGACCTGCAGGCAATAATGTCAGAGGCTAAACTGGACATAGTAGCAATTAATGAGATGTGGTTTACCAGTAACCACACTTGGGAGACTTCAGTACCTGGCTATGTATTGTTTAGAAGAGACCGAGGTGCAAAAAGGCGGGGAGGAATGGCCCTGTATGTCAATGAAAATATCAAAGCTACAGAAATTCCGAATACACATAAGGAGCCAGAAGAACTGTGGGTC
Source organism: Neoceratodus forsteri (assembly GCA_016271365.2). Taxonomy (NCBI): domain Eukaryota; kingdom Metazoa; phylum Chordata; order Ceratodontiformes; family Ceratodontidae; genus Neoceratodus; species Neoceratodus forsteri. The sequence goes on along the minus strand of CM057455.1, from coordinate 754,567,057 downwards.
ACCCTGGAAACAGGAAATGGGACAGCCATAAGAACTGGGGTTGTCTACAGACCCCCAGACCAGGGGGAGGACATAGACACATTACTGTTAGAAGATATACAAAACATGACAGCTAAAGGGGAGGTTCTGATAATGGGAGACTTCAACATGCCGGATACAGATTGGTCAATACCAGCAGGAACATCTGCCAGAACTAGACACATAGTGGATTCCCTGCAGGGGGAGGGCCTCAAACAACTGGTACAGCAACCCACAAGAGACAGGGCTATCCTAGATCTAGTACTGACTAACAGGGAAGGGATCACAGTTCTCCAGGTAGAAGGTCACCTGGGGGCCAGTGACCATCACATGGTATGGTTCAATTTGGCTACTACATCTAAATCATCCCATTCCAAGGCAAAAATATGGGACTTCAGAGGAGCTGACTTTGATAAGATGGCCAACAGAGTTAAGCTAGCCCTGGCAAAAAGAAACACAGGTGAGGGGGTACAGGCAAAGTGGGCAAGCATTAAGGATGCAATACTTGAAGCAACATCCCATTGTGTTAGACAGAAAAGGAAGTGCAAAGAAGAAGGAAACCACTTTGGTTCTCAAATACAGTAGCAGAAAAGGTCAGAGCCAAAGGCTGGCCTTCAGGAAATATAAAGGAACACAGCGGGATGAAGATAGGGAGGCATACCAAACTGCCCTAAGGGAAGCAGGGAAGGTAGTAAGGCAGGCAAAGTCCAAAACTGAGGAAACACTAGCTAGAACAGTAAAAGAAGGTGACAAGACTTTCTATAGATACATTAGTGAAAGGAGAAAGTCCAGAGGGGTATTGCTAAGCTTAATGGAGAAAAGGGAGCATGTGAGGGAGGAGGACCCTGTAAAGGCATCTATCCTAAATAAATACTTTTGCTCAGTCTTTACTGAAGAGAAGGTGGGCAGGGCCCACAGCTCAGCATCATGGAGACAGGGGAGGAGGTGAGCACTCCCCTACACAAAGAAAGGGTCCTACAAGAGCTTGCTAAGCTCAGGGTGGATAAGGCAATGGGACCTGATGGCATACATCCCAGGGTACTTAAGGAGCTAAAGGTGGCACTAGCAGAGCCATTAGCAGAACTGTTTAGTGAGTCTCTGAGCACAGGAGAGGTCCCATAAGACTGGAGAAGGGCTCATGTGATCCGCTCCACAAAAGTGGTAGCAGGGAGGAGGCAGGGAACTACAGACCAGTCAGTCTTACCTCAGTAGTGGGCAAGATTATGGAGGCACTCCTTAAGGAAAGGATAGTGCAACACCTGGAATCCATAGGAGCACAGGATCCAAGACAGCATGGGTTTACAAAAGGAAGGTCCTGTCAAACTAATCTCATAGATTTCTTTGACTGGGTAGCCAGAGTGGTGGACCAAGGGGAGCAGTTGATGTCGCCTACCTTGACTTCAGCAAAGCTTTGACACTGTTCCACATAGAAGATTGATAAATTAGCTGGGTAGGCTCGGGTGGGTCAGGCGTTGGTCAACTGGGTGGCAAACTGGTTGGCGGGCAGAAAACAGAGAGTGGTGGTAAATGGTATACAGTCAGAAGAGATGTAAATCACAAGTGGGGTACCTCAGGGATCAGTCCTGGGGCCAGTCCTCTTCAACATCTTCATTAGTGACCTTGCAGATGGACTAGAGGTAAGGCTTGTCTGTTTGCAGATGACACCAAGATCTGCAACAGAGTAGATGATCCAGATGGGGTGGGCAGAATGAGAAGAGATCTGAATAAACTAGCAAAATGGTCAGAAGAGTGGCAACTGGAATTTAATGCAAAAAGTGCAAGATCATGCACATAGGGAAGAGAAACCCTGAAGCCACCTATAGGCTGGGAGGAGTCAGCTAGCAGTCACAAAGGAAGAAAGAGACTTGGGCATCATCATCACGGATGACCTGAAATCATCAAAGCAGACCTCTAAAGCAGTAGGTAAGGCTAGGGGGTGTTAGGGTGTATTAGTAGAATCATCACAAGTCGTAAGAGGAGGTAATAATCCTCTTTACAAGACACTAGTTAGGCCCCATCTGGAGTACTTCGTGCAGTATTGGAGCCACACCTTCACAGGACATTAACCAAACTGAGGCAGTCAGAGAGGGCAACAAAATGGTGCAGGGACTGCATCAGAAGACATATGAGGACAGATTAACGGAGCTCAATATGTATACCCTTGAGCAAAGGAGGGGGAGAGGTGATATGATCGAGGCATTCAAACACCTTAAGGGCATTAACAAGGTGAAAGAGTCTAACATGTTTAAATATAAGAAAATAGCAGGACAAGAGGACACAGCATGAGATTAGAGGGGCCGATTAAGGGGGAATGTGAGGAAATTCTTTTTCACAGAAAGGGTGGTGGATGCTTGGAATGGCTTACCTCAAGAAGTGGTGGCTATGAATACAGTGCAGGGCTTCAAACAGGCATGGGATAGGCATAAAGGAGCAATACAAATGAGTATGAATAGATAGGCCATTGACAGAGCAAAGGCCAATGGCACATTTATAAGGTAGAAAAAGAAACAGGCAGACTGGATGGGGCCTTGCGGTCCTTATCTGCCATCAACTTCTATGTTTCTATGTTTCTGAGGGCTCAGTACTGGGTCCAGTCCTCTTTAACATCTTTATAGGTGACATTGCAGAGGGTCTGGAGGGAAAGGTATGCCTCTTTGCAGATGACACAAAGATCTGTAACAGAGTTGATACACAAGGGGGAGTAGAAAAGATGAGAAGGGACTTGGCAAGGTTGGAGGAATGGTCAGACATATGGCAACTTAGATTCAATACAAAGAAGTGCAAAGTAATGCACCTGGGAAACAAAAACCCAGGAGAAGAGTACACAATAGCAGGGGAGGTACTAACAACAACAAAAATGGAAAGGGACCTGGGGGTAGTCATATCAGATGACCTAAAGGTGGGTATGCAATGTGAAAAGTTGGTAAGGAGAGCCAGGGGGATACTGGGATGCATAGGAAGGGGCATCACAAGTAGAAAAAGGGAAGGGTTATCCCTCTGTACAGACAGTTGGTGAGACCCCATCTGGAGTACTGTGTGCAGTTTTGGAGACCTCATCTACGCAAAGACATAGACAGGATGGAAGCAGTCCAGAGGAGGGCAACTAAAATGGTGCAGGGTCTGCAGCAGAAACCATACGAAGAGACTGAGAGAGCTTAATATGTATACTCTTGATGAAAGGAGGGACGGGGGGACATGATAGAAATGTTCAAGTACCTCAAGGGAATCAACAAAGTCCAGGAGGGTAGCATCTTTCAGAAAAAGAGATGTGTAAGAACAAGGGGGCACAATTTAAAGATAGAAGGGGGACGGCTCAGGGGTAATGTGAGGAAATTTTTTTTCACAGAGAGAGTGGTGGATACATGGAACAGCCTTCCTGAGGAGGTCGTTGGGTCTAAAACAGTGGGGTAATTCAAACATGAATGGAACAGACACAAGGCAGTTATAGCGGGGGGTTGCAGGAAGTAGGCTGTTGGTTAACTAGAATCTGCAGCTTATCCAGTAGGTAGGGAAATGGGCAGACTGGGTGGGCCAAGTGGTCCTTATCTGCCGTCAAAGTCTATGTTTCTATGTTTCTATTAGCAGTTACTGAGTTTTACTTGCAATGGGCTGGAGTTTATATCTTCATACCTGTGCTGAGTTGCTGAATACAGCTACATGTCAATACATTAGTAGCTGTTTATAGGGCTGCAAAATGCTGTAGGATTATTCGGAGTCCAGCTCCTTATTATGTTTGCTTGCATGCATGTGCAAGAAACATAGTGCCATCATCCAAGATTTCGGAGGTGTGTCACCCCCTCTTCCAATTCAGTCAGTGTGTTGGCAGGTGCGGCCCCTGTAAGCCAATGCATGCTGAAGCTGTCTATGACAAGCTCCAAAATGCAGTAGCATACAGTTGAAGGAGCTACGCTTCCAGTGAGCAGCGATAAGATGCTCGCCTGCTCATGCGCAGCTCCCCTACACACACACACACACACACACACACACGCATACTGCGTGCTGCCCCACATACACCTCTATAGCCGGCCGGGGTGCCCAATCCCCGTCGGCTGTGCTGGCTCCCAAAGCCTTCCAAATGCCACACTGGGTGCCCACCCAGCATGTGCTTCGATGGTATAACCGGCGGTGTATCCCGTCGGCTTCACTGTCTCTCCCCATGCTATCGCCGGCCGGGGTGCCCAATCCCCATCGGCTTCCTCCTTTCTTCCCCCCGCCTTGAGTACAAGGTGCCCGCTGGGAGACCCCACCCAGCGTGGCAACCATCTCATAGCTGGCGGGTGCCCAATCCCGTTGGCTCCCGCCCCTCCAGCCATCCTTCTGCCACGCTGAGGCCTGCAGCGTGGCCATCCGCTCGTCTTTTTTTTAACCTGTAAAGCAAAAAGCGGTCCCACGAGTCTTCCTGCCCCCAACCCGCACCCACCCACTGCGCACCCTGCCTCCCCACCCCCACCCCATACTTACCTCCGGAGCTCGGTGCGACGATCTTCAGTGGACCGGGAACACGTCTGCACTCGCCAAAGCCGACCGGAACTGAGGAAATGCCAGTAAGCTGTATAATGGGCTAGATAGGGTTTTTTCAACTTTGTTGCATATCTCAGGCATTTTGGAATTTTGCACCAAATTTTCAACATGGGGTTTTGGGACCCTTCTCATGAATGCTGTCACTGTCATTGGCATTATCGGGCCGAAGGGTGATTTACTGCACTGCGAAATCACCTTTCGGGACCGATTAACTAATCGACACTGCCAGTGTTCATAAGGTGGGCTCTCAAGAAGCCTATTTTGAAAATTTGGTGGAAAAATTCCAAAAAACGACTGTTTTACGAGCATGCGTTGCGCAGTTCCTATGCTCGCAAGTTCGCGAATTTTCAATATTTTCACTCCAGATTTTCAACATTGCCATTTTACCACACCTTCTTATGAGTAGTACAGCTGTCATTTTTCACATCTCACCCAAAATGCATTTCCGCCCATGTAGCTCACAATGGCGCAGTCGGTGTGCGAAACCAATGTACGGGACAAATTAAGAAAATCACAGTGACGCTGTTCATGAGCAGAGGTGTTAGAATGGCTATGTTGAAAATTTGGTGAAAAAATTCCTAAAAATGACTGTTTTATTTAGCTATGCTATGCAGTTCTACGCACGCTTGTAAGTTCAGGAATTTTCAATATTTTCACTCCAGATTTTCAACATTGCCATTTTACCACACCTTCTTATGAGCAGTACAGCTGTCATTTTTCACATCTCACCCAAAGCGTGTTTCCGCCCATGTAGCGCACAATGGTGCAGTTGGTGTCTTGAAATCAGTGTACGGGACAAATTAAGAAAATCACAGTGACACTGTTCATGAGCACAGGTCTTAAAATGGCTATGTTGAAAATTTGGTGAAAAAATAACTGTTTTATGAGCATGCGTTGTACAGTTCTTACGCACACTCGTAAGTTCGCGAATTTTCAATATTTTCACTCCAGATTTTCAACATTGCCATTTTACCACACCTTCTTATGAGTACTACAGCTGTCATGTTTCACATCTTGCCCAAAATGTGTTTCCACCCATGTAGCCCGCAATGGCGCAGTCGATGTGCGAAATCAATGTATGGGACACATTAAGAAAATCACAGTGACACTGTTCATGAGCAGAGGTCTTAAAATGGCTATGTTGAAAATTTGGTGAAAAAATTCCGAAAAATGACTGTTTTACGAGCGTGCATTACGCAGTTCCTATGCATGTTCATAAGTTTGCGAATTTAATATTTTCACTCCAGATTTTCAACATTCTCTCTCTGTCTCTCTCTGTCTCTCTCTCTCTCTCTCCTCGGACAGCAGCCTCCACACTGGTGCTATCACTGGAAATACGCTCCAAGAGTAAGAACTTCCACTCCTAAAGATTTTGTGACAAAAGAATGCTCTGTGTAGCAATCATAAGTGGGGACCGAAGAAGTACATCTTTATTTTAAAAATAAAGTAACCAAGCTACCGAACAGAGCTGCATTAATGTTACCGGGCTGCAGTCAGCTCCAAGTGGGAATGCTAAGGAGTCGGCAAAATATGATGGGGGTGGGACAGAGTTGGGATGGGTCAAACATACTCTTACCAAACAAAAAAAAACTAATGCCCCCTCCCACTACTCAGGTTCCAGTTCTTGTACCTCCCAATTAAGAAAGAAAATAGCACCCTGCAACCACTGACTAACATGAAAGTGCATTTATTTGAGGGTGGAAATCATTTCTTGGAGGAGGGTCAGGCAGAGGAGACTATTTACACCTTCAGCCAGTTCCACGGATGGAAAACATGACGTCAGCCCTTTTGTACATGCAAAACGCCTGCAGGGCTCCACCCATGCAGCCATAATAAATAAGGAGGACTTCTGTCCAGGTGAAATGGAAGACCACTGGCTTACAAATTTTCAAATCCCAGCAGGGACTGAAAATAAGGGAGCAAGGATCCCACCAGTTGAGGGTTAAGAGTCCAAAGTTGGACTACCGGTCCTTACCACTTTGAAGACAGACCTCTCTTCCTCTCCATTTATCCAAAATTTTAAGTAACCCAGATTCTAGGCTCACTGCTGTCCCCAGAAGAGAAGCAGCTCTGCTCAGAAGAGTAGTGAGACCTGATTTAGGGGTAGATGACAAAAAACCCTCATGGGGTACTGACATAATTCCTATTTCGAGAGAAACATGGAACAGCCAAAAGAGGAAAAGAGAGAGAAGGAGAACTCCCATGAACTCTCTCAGAACTGTACTGAAAAGACAGTCATAGGGTGAATCCAGAAGATGAGGACCCCCTAACCGGGGGACACCCTGTACATAAGAGAATCAGAGGAAGTTCCCTCTGAGGGTTAGGGTGAAGGCCCTACTCGCCATCCCCTGAAGCGAACACACTGTGACTTCAGGGAAGGGACAGAGAGCTCTGAGGTACCAGGGGGACTCAGCTCCCAATTGGCCTCAAGAAGGGGAGGGCGAGCAAAGCGGGGGGGAGACACCCAAGAATTGAGGCCCATAAGGGGAAGGTGGACGGGAATCAGTAATGAATGGTGAAGATACAAGAGAAGATCAAGAATTACGGTAGGTACGTAATTTTCATATCTTTCCTTGTCAATCTTCACCATTCATTACTACTGAGTGAGTACCAAGCCCCCCCGGAGGGGGCTTGATGTTCAGCCCTGAGGGAACAGATCCTGCAGCCTCCTACTGGTGGAAAGCAGGAGGGAGAGACACTAGCCAATAGACTGAGGCAGTCTAAGGCTGCTGAGGATGAGAGGTTGTCCTCCATGGCCAGAGGGATGGAGTATGCCACTGAAGAATCCTCCTTGCCCTGCGGGAAGCGGAGGAAGTCACCCTACTCCGTGCAATGGGTGACAGTCTGGAGAGATGAAGCCATGCCGTCCGCCTTATGCAGATCGCTGTCCCTGCCAGTCTGGAAGCCACCTCACTGGTGTCATAAGATGCCCTTGCCTGGTGCCTTGCAAGCTCCAGACCCTGTGCAGAGAGGGCAATGGTTTGTCTGGACTGCTCCATATCAGGCATAGATGCCAGAACCTGAGCCAGCATCGACCACAGATGCCTGTTGTAGGCAGTGCGGTGTGCCTGATGTGAACCTATGCATATCAACGCACAAGCCGAAGAGAAGACTCTTCATCCCCACTGGTCGAATTCTGCAGAATCTGGATCCGGGGATCGATCATGCGCCAGGCACCGAGGCCCGTAAGGAGCGTCTAGGGTCGTCAAGCCAGAGAGTGGTGAGGTAGAAAACCTAGAGACTCGTGGGGGACACAATACCATCTCCTGCAGTCTGCCGGGGCTGGAGAAGGGGCAGCTGGAGACTGCCAGGTGCAGACAGACGCCTCCTGGAAAGGGATTGGCCAAGAAGGCACCACGAGGTGGTGAGTGCTGAATTCACTGACGAATGCACTCATCTGCCACTCGATATTGTCCTTGCAAACAAAGGAAATATGGAGCTCCGTGACCAGCCTCGAAAGGAACTGCTGATATTCAGTGAACTCAGCATCAGAGGACAGGTGGACAGGGAGTTCCTCTTCCTCAGAAGAGGAAGACAAGGAGGAAGTGGAGCTTGGATGATCAGAAGACTCCTGCGGTGGGGGGGGGGCAGGCAGAAGACCTGCTCATCCATGGCCCTAACATAGGAAGGAAAGGCCGCTGCAGTAGCTCTGAATGTTTCCCAGGTTAAAGGCCCCGTAGGACCCACATGGCCTGGAAGGGGGGAGTGTCTGCAGAGGAATGGGTGAAGGGCACCTAAGAGAAAGTGTCCAGCCTCTGCCGGGGCTCTGAGATCCAGGGAATGATGCCACCATGACTGGGGTCCCTGAGACCATGCCAGGTTGCAAAGAAGATATCTGAGAAGGCAAACTCCAGAAGAGCTCAGAAGGGGGGTCTTCCTTGTGATGAGCCTGGGGTTGCATGGGTCCAGAAGGGCAACCCTCTGCACTGCCACCCAAGGGTGCCTTTGAGCCCTCAAGGGAGAGGCAGGGTTCAGCACTGTGACTCCTCCCCAACCCCTGCAGGGTGGTGGTGGAGTGTCACCACTCCTCACCCCGACCTCTCAACCCCTCGGACTCTGAGGCAAGCCTTTTCCTTGAAGCCAGCATGGGGGTTCCCCATTCCGCAGACCTCCCGAGGGAGGCCACAGAAGCAGGGAACCCTGCCCCTTCCTGGGGGGCCCTAGCAGCATCAAAAATGGCAGCTGCCTGGGCCTCCGCAAAAGAGGGTTCCCCTTCCCAAATTCCAGAACTATCACCACCAAGAGATCCCAGACCACCCCTAGCCATGGAACCCCGAGAAGTAACTTGCTACGGGGACTCAGGGAGAGGGACACTGGGCCACCTAATGCCATGTCCCACAGAGGCCTCCGACTCTGAGGAGTTGGGTTGCCAGTCCGTGTCCAATTCTGAATCGTCCCCCTCCGAGGAGGAGAAGGCGAGCAGAAGAACCACCAGAGAAGCTACCCCGAGACAGCACCTGTCAGTGGCACCCCGAACAGTGATGCCCGAGTCACCGGCATCGTGAATGACACCAGAACCCAGGATGACACTGCCCGAGCTGCGAACGGCACCAAGGCCCAGGGTGGTGCCACCCCAATTACCGGCACTGCGAACGGCAGTGGGATCAAGAGCGGCACCAAGGATCTGCCAGTGCCGGACCCCGCAGCCAAGGGCTGCGACACTGTCGGAGCCTGCACCTCCTTGGAGGTGACTTCCGGGATGCTGCCGGTGACCCGACTCCAGAGGGAATCATGCTGCTCCCCCTCCTCCTTGGCAAGGCTGGAAGTAGAGGAGGCTTCCTCCTCGCCGGGCTGTATAGACCCGGGAGGGGACCCAGGGGGAGGAACTAGAGATCTGGCCTGGGAGGACCACAGGCAACATCGTCCTCCGAAAGTCGGCAGAGCCCTGCCGCTCTTGAACGCGCATTTCCAGTACACAGTGGTCCACGGAAAAACAGGCTTCGCAGTGATCCATATCACATTTGGGTCCCAGGCACCAAGGCAAACATCATGTCGATCCATGATGGGAAAATGCCAGCCGCCTGGGCACTGACGCATAGGGGCTCGGCCCGCTTTGGATTTGCGCTTAGCCCCCGAATCGGACGTGATGCAAAAATAACACAATTAAACAGCAAAAGATCCGGACGCCATTGAAAAAGTAAATGAAACGGTCTTACCAGCTTAAACGGCATAGGGATGGTGAACCAGGATGAAGGAGAATAAAGAGCGGTATTGACAACTCGACTTGGCCTAAGCGGTGCAGTAGAATGCTCTCACAGTGGTCATAGCAGGTGTGGCCGGACGGCACGAGAAACAGAACTGGGATGGAGGAGGTGCCCAACGGCTGCCCCTCACACACTGTGCAGTGCATCACTCTTGTGGGCGGCGCCGTCAGCGCAGACTCTTCCCTCAAAAAAAAAAAAAACCTCCCGTGACAGGTACACGCATCCAGCTTACACCCAGCAGTAATGAATGGTGAAGACTGACAGGGGAAGGTCAATATCCAACATGACTTACTATATTCAGGAGATGAATCTAAGGAAATCTACATGTAAAAGGGATTTAGGAGTGTACATTAGTAATGACTTAAAGCGCGAAGCCCACAGCAAACATAGCTAACAAAACAATGCATTTGATAATCTGTGTACGTAGATTTTTCTTCTCCAGAAATGAAAGTGTACTACTTCCACTGTTCAAAACTTATATAAGACCACATCTGGATTACTGCTCTCAAAGCTGGAATCCATATCTGAAGGAGGACAAGAATATGGTTGAAAAACCACAGAGGTTGTTTCCTAAGTTAACATCTACTTTAAAGTCAATGAAGAATCTGCTCAAGGAACGTGGTGCAACTTGAAATAAGTACATAAGCTACAGCAAAAAGCAAGTGCACGTTAAATACCGATATCTTCTTTTTTTAAATGATATGCTAAAGACAACGTTAAATGAGAAGTAAATGGATAAATTAAATGAAATTGACAAGCTCTCTATTCCACAAGTTATTTAACATGTGAAAGCTGTATCTTAAAGTGAGTAATTGATTATTGAAAGTTTTTTTTAATTGGTAAAGCATTTAAGCATGAAATTTGATTAGATATGTAATTAAAAAGACAATATGATTGGTGGTGTTTTTTACAACTGTGTATATTTAAACGTTTTCACGTTGTGGTTTGGTATTCTCTGTGGAAGCACAGAGGGGTGCGAAATGTAAGAATCTACCAGGAGCTGCATACGGCATGGGCTGGTGCTGCTGAATAAATGTAAATTCATTAAGAAAACAGCAGTTTTTGTGTCGTTTATAAGGAGGCATGTGTGTGCACTTGCTTTTTACTGTAGCTTATGTACTTATTTCAAGTAGCACCACATTCCTTGAGCCGGTTCTTCATTGACTTTAAAGTGAATATATTTTATTTTATTTTTATTTATTTATTGAGATATTCAGAAAGACCTTTGAGTTAAAGACTCATTTACAAAGGTTCCACATCATACATAGAGTACAGAAGGGATGAAACATGGTTTACAGGTTGTTTGCACATAACAAAAAATCTTAGAGATTATTTTTTTAACATGGTTACACATTTGATTCAGTGGGTGAGCTACCCTTCTGGGGAAACATGATTTACAAGAGATTCACACAGCCACAGAGGAGCAGAGAGGTTCTGAAGTGGCTGTTTGTCCAAAAAAAGTTTTATCTTGTGGGAACCATTTGCATGGGGGAGTCAAAGAAGTTCAGGGTCTACGGGGGGGAGGGTCAGTTGCAGCCACACAGGTTGGTGGCTTGTAGGGGATTCTTTAGTCTGGCTTTGAAAGGGCCAAGCCTAGTTTCTTCCGTTATTAGGCTGGGGAGTGTGTTCGTCCAGGATGGGGCTTTGTAGCTGAAAGTTCGCTGGAATTGGGAAGTCCAGCCATGGGTTACCCATAGCAATGGTTTGTTCAAGCTACGGGTTGTTTTGCCTGGTGGTATTGGGAGGATAAATTGGCTCAGGGCAGGAGGGGTGAGGCCTAGGATAATCTTTTTGGTCATTAGGCAGGTGTGATACCTGATTCTGTTGTCTAGGTTTAGCCAGTTTGTGGTACTATAGAGGGAGCACGTGTGTGTGTGAGGCGATCACAACCTAGGATGAGATGGCAGGCTTTGTTAAGCACAAGCCGGAGTCGGTTTAGGGCTGTGGATGCTGCTGCACTGTAGACGAGGATGCCGTAGTCCAGCAGGGAGAGGGCAGAGGAGTTTATGGTGAGTTGTAATGCTTCAGGGGTGAGGCAGTGTTTGTAACGGTAGAGGACTCCTAGTCTGGAGCTAAGGGCAGTAGATAGGTGTAGGATATGAAGATTAAAGTTGAGGGCAGGGTCTAGTGCGATCCCTAGATATTTAAAGTTGCTTACTTATTCTAGGGGGGTCTGATTAGCGGTGAGAAACTGGGGGCAGAGGTTTTTGAGGGGGTTCTGGGGATGTGAGAAAATCATGACTTTTGTCTTATTGTAGTTTATTGTAAGACGCTGGGTGGCAAGCCATTGTTCGATTTCATGGAAAGAGTGTTGTAGAGTTTGGTGGAGTTTGAGGGGTACCGGGTCAGAGGCGTACAGGACAGCTTCGTCCATGTACAGTAGCAGGTTGCCAGGGCAGGCAGATGGGACGGAGTTTAGGTATAAACTGAAAAGTATGGGGCCAAGTATGGAGCCTTGTGGGACACATGAGCGGATAGGGAGGCGGGGGGATAGGACAGTGCCAACCTTGACCATCTGCGATCTATCGGTGAGATAGCTGGTGAACCAGTTCATGGCGTCATTGGAGAAGCCAGTGTAAGTCAGAGCGTTTAGTAAGAGAGCATGGTTGACGGTATCAAATGACTTAGATAGGTCCACGAAGATGGCGCCTGAGAGGTGGCCACGGTCCAAGGCAGAGTGGACATGGGAGGTAAATTCAAGGAGGGCGGTGGTGGTACTATGACCCTTTCAGAAGCCGTGTTGCTGGTTGGTTAGCAGGTGATATTTATTAAGGTGGTCAGTAAGTTGGTCGGCAACTATGCATTCTAGTACTTTAGATGGGGGGGTAGAATGGAGATGGGGCAGTAGTAGTTTGTGGATGTGCGGTCCCCATTTTTGTGAATGGGTGTGATGTATGCCGATTTCCAGTGGGTGGGGAATTTCCCTTGACAGAGGGAGCAGTTTAGAATGTGGGTGAGAGGGGCTAGGACTTCCAGGAGGGTGAGGCGGAGAAGTCTCAGGTCCAGGGAGTCGTGACTATAGTGATGGTGGCTAATGGCATTGGTTAGGTAGGACTTTGCTGTCTCTGGGGTGAGGACACGTAGATAGAAGGGAGGAGTGGGGGGATGGGTGGAGATTTTGGCTGGTGGGGGGTCGAAGAAGTTTGGGGGGAGCACATGAGTGAGGTCATTGAAGACTGAGTTTAGGGCTGAGGCTATACTGAGGGGGTCGGTAGAGAGGCTTCCCTCAATTTGCATTTGGTCAGGTGGCAGATTAGGGGTTTTACCACAGAGCTCCTTGATATTATCCCAGAATTTGCGCCCAGTGCCCCAGGTGGAGGTTAAGGTAGCTTTGTAATAGTCTGCTTTGGCGGTGTGTATGGCCCAGATGCACTTGTTACAGGCTTCCCTATACCGTTGCCTGTCTGAAGGCCATTGGGTCTCATTTGCTAGGTGCCATAGGTCGGTTAAAGTAAAAAACCTCCTTTGCGTCTGTTTACTTCAGCCCTGCTAAAGAAGTTGTGCCATACTGAAGAATAAGATGGCTAACCCTAATGATGGGAGCAGCAACCCAGAAGTTCATACCGGAGGGAGTTTGTTTGACTCTATTTTTGGAAGACACACAGATTCCAGTTTTACAGGACATGGGTATATATGCAGCTTCAACTAACAGCAGTGGGAGTGAAGAAATGTCTGGCAGCATTCAAGATCATTTTTTTCTGATGGAAAAACTGGCAACCTGAATAAGGAGGCTGTACTGGCAAGAGAAAACTATGGCAGCATATTTGGAGGTACATAGAGCACCCCGGGGTTTAAGAATTTTAAAGAGACCTACTTTTGGGGACAATAGAAAGCCATTTATAAAAGAATGGGAACAGATTATGACAGAGACTTCTGATAAATTAATGGACTTAATTAAACGGGAAAGTGCAATATTATAAGATGAAGTTAAAGCAGCTTTGAAAGAACAGGAAATTTCTGTAGCAGTATTTAAAGAACACTCTGATTTTGAAAGATGCCAGACTCAGTTTAAAAAGTATATGACAAAATATGATCAAAAGATTCAGCTACAGAAGAAAAAGAAGTTCTTAAGGGACTATAATGACTATAAGCATGACTTGATTTTCAATAAGAAAAAACATAAGGGGACCCATAGTACGGCTACTACAATATTAGAATCAGGGGACTCGCCAGGTACTTCAGATGGGAGAGAGAGGATTATATGTTCAATCTTACAATGGACAGAACACTCTGACTATAGTATCAGTGAGAGTACTTCGGAACAGGAAGATAGTGAAAATGAAAATGCTGGTCCTTTTTTAGTGAGTACTCCTCCTGGAGTAATGCCCAGGAGGAGCAACAGACAGACGAGGTTCCAGTTCCCATTGGAGCAACAAGAAACTTGAGGAAGAAGGGAAGGGGGGGAAGAGGAAGAGCAAGTATACAAGTTAGCCAGCCGGGGAGTGGGTCCCAAGATGACAGCCTGGGTAAAGAATTGGCTGGAGAATAGGTCACAGAGAGTAATAGTAAACGGAGTCCACTCTGAAGAAAGGGGGGTTACTAGTGGGGTACCGCAGAGTTCAGTATTAGGACCAATCCTCTTCAATGTCTTTATAAGCGACATTGCAGAGGGACTGGAAGGAAAAGTATGTCTCTTTGCAGATGACACAAAGATCTGCAACAGAGTTGATGCACAAGGTGGGGTGGAAAGGATGAGAAGGGACTTGGCAAGGTTAGAGGAATGGTCAAATGTATGGCAGCTTAGATTCAATGCTAAGAAGTGCAAGGTAATGCACCTGGGAAACAAAAACCCAGGGGAAGAGTACACAATGGGGGTGAGATACTAACAACAACAAAAATGGAAAGGGACCTGGGGTAGTCATATCAGATGACCTAAAGGTGGGCAAGCAATGTGAGAGGGCAGCAAGGAGGGCTGGGGGGATACTGGAATGCACAGGGAGAGGCATCACCAGTAGAAAACAGGAAGTTATTATCCCTCTGTACAGACAGCTGGTGAGACCCCATCTGGAGTACTGCATGCAGTTCTGGAGACCCAGTCTCCACAAAGACATAGACAGAATGGAAACTGTCCAGAGGAAGGCAACTAAAATGGTGCAGGGTCTGCACCAGAAGACATATGAAGAGAGACTTAAGGAGCTTAATATGTATAGCCTCGAGGAAAGGAGGGAGAGGGGGGACATGATAGAAACTTTCAAGTACCTCAAGGGAATCAACAAAGTCCAAGAGGGTAGCATCTTTCAAAAAGAGGTGTGCAAGAACAAGGGGGCACAATTTGAAGACGGGGGGCGGCTCAGAGGTAATTTAAGGAAGTATTTTTTCACAGAGAGGGTTGTGGATGCATGGAACGGCCTTCCGGAGGAGGTTGTGGAGTCAAAAACAGTGGTGGAATTCAAGCATGCATGGGACAGTCATAAGGCAATTCTAGGGGGTGGGGGTAGGAAGAAGTAGGCTGCTGGTTAACTAGGATCTGCAACTTATCCATTAGGTAGGGAAATGGGCAGACTGGGTGGGCCAAGCGGTCCTTATCTGCCGTCAAATTCAAATTCAAAAGAGTGAGAGGCTGGCAAATATCCAAACCAGCGAGCAGATACTGACTGTTATTAATATTTCGAAAGAATGTTTGAGTGATATACAGTTAAAGGTATTATTTAAGGGATTGTCTTTTGTCCCATCTTTTAGTATAAAGGAATTTGATGCATTTATGGATATTAATAATATTGTTAGAAAAATAAACTTTAAATCATTTTATGCTGATAAAGGTTTTGAACAGGAAGTAGAGGATATAAATGATATGTCTAAAAATGTAATCACGAATGTGTTCAGACTACCTTCCACTTTTTGTCCCCCTCTACACCCAAACATTAGTACTTATTTGGACTGTTGAACTAAAGATGTGGCTGATCTCTTTCAGAAGGAAGGTTCCCCCCACCCCCCGATGCCTTTTTGTAACATTAGTAGATCAGAGAGAGAAGCTTTGGAATCTCTCATACAAAACCCTGACATTATAATAAAGCCAGCAGATAAAGGGGGAAGTATTGTGATTCAGGACCGGGATCAATATTTAAAAGAAATCTATAGAGAACTTTCTAATTCGGAATTTTATAAATTATTAACCTTTGACCTCACTTTAAAAATTCAGAAAGAGGTCGAGCTATATCTACTGGAAGCTTATCAAAATGGGATTATTTCACAAGATGAATTATTTTTTTCTGTCTGTTGATTCCCCTCAAAAACCAGCTATTTACACACTCCCAAAGATTCATAAAGATCGAGAGAACCCCCCCCCCCCCAGGGTGGCCCATAATTTCAGGTATGGGATGGCTCACAGAACCTTTGTCTGTATACATTGACAGCTTTATTAGTCCCTTAGTACCAAAACTAAGAAGTTATGTAAAAGACACTGGGGATGTTCTAAATATTCTAAATGAAATGCAGATTGAAAACGAGTGGCTTTTGGTTACACTAGGTGTGGACTCGTTTTATACCACTATTCCACATGAAGGTGGGATTGCAGCTATTGAACATTATCTGCATATGGCAACAGATATCCCACAGTCTAAGGTCAATTTTTTATTAGATTTGGTGGATATCGTTTTAAAGAACAATGTTTTTCTATCTGAAGGGAAAAACTATTAGCAATTAAAGGGGATGGCTATGGGGGCTACTTTAGCCCCTAGCCTAGCAAATCTGTACCTGGGGCTATGGGAGGAGAAATATGTGTTTGATGCATCAAAAAATAAATTCCTGGAAAAAAATGGATTTGTACAAAAGATTTATCGATGATTTGCTGATAGTCTGGAAAGGGAACAGAGAGGAACTACAATATTTTGTAGATTATTTAGAAAATACAAACAGTGATCTGAGATTTAAGATACATGCGGACGAACAAAGTATTAATTTTTTGGATCTCAGAATAAGTAAAAATGACGATAGAACCATTTTGACAGATCTTTTTAAAAAACCAACGGATCGAAATACATTACTTCACACCCACAGTTGTCATCCTGGCCATACTAAAAATAATATTCCTAAAGGCCAATTTATTAGGGTTAAAAGAAACTGTGGGAGTGAATTTTTGTATTCACAAAGAGCTGAAGAGCTCAGTAGCAGATTAAGGGAAAGAGGTTACTCTGAGAAATTAATTGAGAACACAAACATTTCTATTAATTCTGGGATTCCCTTTTGACATCAAAAAAAAGAAGAAAACAGATACAGGAATTTTTACTTTTGTGACAACTTTTGGAGGTGGTTCAAAGGAAGTTGTGGATATAGTTAAAAAGAACTTATGTGTTATGAGGGGAACACCGCATCTATAGTCCCTGTTTGAGAAACCTTTACGTGTGTCATATAGAAGGGGGCGAAATCCGAGAGATAAACTGGTACATAGTTATTGTCCAGGGGCAGCAACTAGGAAAACAGATAAACAGAAATGGGGATCAAAACACTGTGGTGGGTGTAGAACATGTAGAACAATGATAACAAGTAGCACGTTCCTTAATAAAAGAACTGGTTGTCTTGAAAAAAATAAGGGGGAATATAACTTGCAATACTGAGTCAGTCATTTATTTATTAATGTGTAGTTGTGGATGTTTTTATATAGGACGTACAAAAAGGAAATTAAGCCAAAGGATAAATGAACGTGTTTTGGCTATATGCAATAACAATCAGGAATATGCGATGGCAGTTCACATAAATATGTAGAAAGCTAGATCAGTACATAAAGTTACTGCCATGGCACAGAACATGTGTCACACAATATTAGAGGGGGAGATCTTGCTAACATTTTAAGTTGTAAAGAACAGGAGTGGATTTTTCGTACAGGTGCATTGGACTATCCTGGCCTTAATGGCAAGTTTGAGTTAAGACCTTTTTTTTTTTTTTAAAAAAAAGACGAATTGTTAAAGGAAATAGCTAAATTTATGTGTTGGTGTTCTTAAAATAATTTATTTTGGACTGTAAAATGTTCTATGGAGAAATTTAAACAGAGAACAATATCCAGTTCTTAGAACATGTCCTACTTTAAGAAATGTGTAACTTTCTATTATTTTTTATTTTTAATTTTAACTAGCATTAGTATTTGATAATGTTGATTATGATCAGTGTCTGTATGTGTATAAATAAGTTTCATACAACAACCCTTGTCCCCAGGTTCCCTCCCCAAGTTCCATCTTTATAGTTGTTGCTTTGCTGTTAGCTGCAGATCCGTAAATAGATAATAGATAGAAACATAGACTTTGACGGCAGATAAGGACCGCTTGTACAGTCTGCCCATATCCTACCTAGAAGACAAGCTGCAGATCCTATTTAACTAACAGCCTATTTCTTCCTACCCCCCACAAAAATTGCCTTATGTCTGTCCCATGCATTCTTGAATTCTCCCACAGTTTTAGACCCCACAACCTCCTCAGGAAGGCTGTTCCATGCGTTCACCACCTTCTCTGTGAAAAAATACTTCCTCACATTGCCCCTGAGCCGTCCCCCTCTATCTTCAAATTGTGTCCCCTTGTTCTTGCACATCCTTTTCTGAAAGATGCTACCCTCTTGGACTTTGTTGATTCCACTGAGGTACTTAAAGTTTCTATCATGTCCCCCTCTCCTCCTTTCCTCAAGGGTATACATATTAAGCTCCTTTAGCCTCTCCTCGTATGGCTTCTCTTGCAGACCCTGCACCATTTGGTGCCCTCCTCTGAACTGCCTCCATCCTATGTCCTTGGGAGATGGGGTCTCAGAACTGGGCGCTTGGCCTCAGATGGGGTCTCACCAATTGTCTGTACAGGGATAACAACTTCCTGTTTTCTGCTGGTGATGCCTCTCCTATACATCCCAGTATCCCCAGCCCTTCCTACTGCCTTCTCACATTGCTTGCCAACCTTAAGGTCATCTGATATGATTACCCCCAGGTGCCTTTCCATTTTGTTGTTGTTACTACCTCCCCATTGTGTAATCTTCCTCTGGGTTTTTGTTTCCCAGGTGCATTACTTTGCACTTCTTTGCATTGAATCCAAGCTGCCATACTTCCAACCATTCCTCCAACCTTGCCAAGTCCCTTTTCATCCTTTCCATGCCTCCTTGTGCATCAACCCTGTTGCAGATCTTTGTGTCATCTGCAAAGAGGCATACTCTTCCTTCCAGTCCCTCTGCAATGTCACTTATAAAGACATTAAAAAGGACTGGACCCAGTACTGAACCCTGCAGAACCCCATTGGTAACCCCTCTTTCTTCAGAGTGGATTCCATTTACAATTACCTTCTGTGTCCTGTTGTTCAGCCAATGTTTTACCCAGACTACCACCCTGGGACCCACTCCAAGGCTGGTTAATTTGACTACTAATCTTTTGTGTGGGACTGTGTCAAATGCCTTGCTAAAGTCTAGGTAGGCCATGTCCACAGCCCCTCCCTGGTCTACTACTTTGGTCACCCAGTCAAAGAAATCAATTAGATTCATTTGACATGACCTTCCCACTGTGAACCCATGCTGCCTTGGGTCCTGTGCCCCACTGGCCTCTAGGAACTCAACAATTCTTTTCTTCAGAAGTGATTCCATCAATTTCCCTACCACAGAGGTCAAACTGACAGGTCTGTAGTTTCCTGCCTCTGTCTTGCTCCCACTTTTGTGAAGGGGAATGACATCAGCCTTCTTCCAGTCCTCAGGTACCACACCATCCTCCCATGATTTGTTAAAAAGGGTAGTCAGTGGTGTCACTAGTTCTCTGCTTAATTCTTTTAGAATTCTGGGGTGAATTCCATCTGGCCCCATTGCTTTGTCCACCTTCAGTTTTAGGAGTTCTTTCAGAACCCTTTCTTCTGTGAAAGGACTGGGATCGACCCTCCTCTCCAGAGTGCTTCTGTTAATTGGATTAGGCACCTCCCCACTCCTCTTTTGTGAATACTGAACAGAAGTATTCATTCAGTATCCCTGCTTTTTCACTGTCACTCTCTGCCCACCCACCATCCATTCTATTCAGCCTCACTATCCCTCCCTTTGTCTTTCTACGCTCCCTGATATACCTATAAAAGGTTTTATCCCCCTTCTTAACTGAGTTGGCTATCTTTTCCTCAGTTTGTGCCTTTGCTATTCTGACTACCCTCCCTGCTTCCTTCTGCCTTAACTGGTACAGTTCTCCGAATGAAGGTAAAAATGTCCTATTATAGGATTTTGTGTGTATTTATTCTGCCTTTTTTTCCAAAAGGAGACTTCTTATATTGCAATATGCATTACGTGAAGAAAAGTTTAAATGAGGAATCGTCAGTGACGTTAAATACTGATATCTTCTTTTTTTAAATGATATGCTAAAGGCAACGTTAAATGAGAAGTGAATGGATAAATTAAATGAAATTGACAAGCTCTCTATTCCACGAGTTAACATGTGAAAACTGTATCTTAAAATGAGTAATTGATTATTGAAAGGTTTTTTAATTGGTAAAGCACTTTAAGCATAAAATTTGATTAGATGTGTAATTAAATAGATAATATGATTTGTGGTGTTTTTTTACAACTGTGTATATTTAAATGTTTTCATGTTGTGGTTTGGTATTCCCTGTGGAAGCACTGAGGGTTGTGAAATGCAAGAATTTACCAGGAGCTGCATACAGTATGGGCTGGTGCTGCTGAATAAATGCAAATTCATTAAGAAAACAGCAGTTTTTGTGTCGTTTATGAGGAGGTGTGTGTGCACTTGCTTTTTGCTGTAGCTTAAGTTAATATCTAGTTATAGAGATAAACCATATGAATTAAGACTAAATAAATCAGGTCTGTGGCCCCTGGAAGCTAGGCATGCAAGGGGAGACATACTACTATTGTACAGAATCCTAAAGGACGATATGCTAAGGAATGACCTGAGCTTAGTCTATAAAGACAAAAAAACATAATTTGAGAGAACACAAGCACTAGATTGTAGAGATGCCGTGTAAAACTGAAATGTGGAGACATTGTTTTGTATTGAGATCAGTTACACTGTGGAACCAGTTACCAGAGAAAGTGGTCAATGCACCTAGCTTTGATAGCTTTAAGGCAAAGTTGGAGCACTACGTCACCGCTGGTAACTGCTGTTACCTCCACTGAGAAGTGGGGACAACATACATGGCCTTACGCCTTCTGTTGTCTTAAATGTCCGAGTATAAACGGCTACAAAGACAATGGAGTTGAGATCAAAATGGATTACCTGAGAATAAACTGGACTCTATTGTCAAATGTGATATTGCAAATGAACAAAGGTGTGATCCATCTCTAACCTTTGTTTTCAGCAGGTGGGCAAGAATGTGAAAAGGGAGGCCCCTGAATTTAAAGTAAAAACTAATATGTTGTACAGGGTGCATACTAACCCCAATACTGGTGAGGAAGAGGAACAAATGGTAGTCCCTGAGAAATGTAGAGTAGAGTCCAGTTAATGTATCTTGGTCATGACCTACCTTGTTCAGGGCATGCACCCTAACCAGGATATTACATGGATTTTTCCAGCCAAATATACACAAACAAGTGGCAGAGTACTGCAGATCATGTGAAGAGTGTCAGAAAGTGGCCTAGACAGGGAAAAAGGACATGGTGCCCCTGATACCTCTACCCATAGTAATGACGCCATTCGAGAGGGTTGCCATGAATATCGTGGGCCCCCTAGTATAAAGTTCAAGGGGCAGCAGATTCATGCAGGGCATCTGTGACTATGCCACTCAATATCCAGAGACTATATACCTCTATGCTCTATAACAACACCTAAAATTGCAGAAGAGTTGGTGAAAGTTTTTAGCAGATTGGGTATTCCCAAAGAGATCTTAACCTATCAAGGGAGTATTTTTAATGCTGCTCTACTAAAAGAATTGAACCGCCTACTGGGGGTAGTAACTGTCAGCACATCACCCTAACACCCACAAACAGATGGTTTGGTAGAACAATTTAATCAGACATTAAATCTGAAGATGGCCGCCAGGCTGGGTGAGCTGCATGGTTTTGCTACAATTTGTGTTTATTCGCAGCACATTTATATTTGTATTTTTGTCCTAGTTTTTTTAGTTATTTGCTTTTTTGATATTTGAAACTAATGGAACCTACAACTTTGAAATACAGAATAACTAGTTAGGGATGCTACAGTTGAGGTAGTAAATGAGCTGAGCGTCTTTTCAGGAGTTTGTTATTTCAATGTCGGAGGGTTTTTGGAGCGGTGTAAATGCTTTTTCTTTAACACCGCTCAAGTAGGACTTGCATATTTCTGTGAATCAGATTACTGGGTTCTTGTTTGATTTTTGGGCCTGACTGGTGGAGTGGCGTCTAGAGGAGGTGCTCTGTGCCGAAGGTAGCTTTTTGCCTGGAGAATCGTGCCGAGGGAAGCTCCCTGTTTGAAGAGCCGTGCTGTTTTGTTCCCTGGCTGGCTCTGAACCATTCTTCTATTGTTTGGATTATTTGCTGGACTTCGCTTTTTTGAAGATTATGAGGCATAATCGAACTCTTCTCGTTGTGGAGAACAGGAGGTATTGTTGGTTTGGGTTTGGCCATTCGTGGGACTTACTGTTGGCGTGGAGGAATGGGTCCAACTTTGCTCCGTGGAGCTTTGTTGCTGGATCCCTCACTGTGCAGGAGTCGGGGTCTGTGTCAGCCGGGGAGTCGACTGATTCGGCCTGGGGGTCCTAGGTTTCCGGGGAGTCGGCTGGTGAGCCAACTCTAGCTGTGGGCCAAAGTTGCAGTGGAGGATTATCTCTGGCAGTAGTTCCTTCAGGGCAGAGTTTTTTGGGCCCCCTGCCAGCTTTCAGGTGGTCTGAGATCCTGGAACCCTTGAAGAAGACCTGTTCAGTAATTTCTGCATGAACCTGACTTTGGACATGGTCAGACCACTTTCATTTGATATTCATATTTACATCTGGAAGGCAGTGAAAGTATTTACACTACTTTTGTTTACAGTATCTATGGTTCTGCCTGCCTACGTGAGAGGTAGCCTAGACAGAACATTATCTGGCTTTCAATTTACCAGGTAGTGAGAGTACCTGATTAGTCATTTTTAAACAACTTGCTAGTCCTTCCCTGCCTATGTGAGAGGTAGCGCAGGGGGATTGTTTTTGGTTTCATTGTACCTCCTCTGGCAGTGAGAGTATCCGGTCAACCATCTTTTCATACCCAGTTTATGGTGTTATCTGCCTTTGTGAGAGATTGAGCAGACTGAACCTTTCTTCGGACATTTACCCAGTTGAGATGTGAGCTCTATGAATCATAGTATCTAATGGAGAGACTTTTAGTGACTGGTTCCATAATTTAAAGTCCTGAAGTGCTGTTCGTCTCATTTTATTATATTTTCAATTAAGTTATTTACATGTTTTATTATATTTGATTGCTTAGTTATTATTTTTATTTTATTGTTTGGTAGTGAGAGTACCTTATTATTTGATGTTGTTTTGGGTTTTTTGAGGGTTTGTGTTTTGGGATTTTTACTAGTTTTGAAATTTAAATTGCAGCTCTGTTTTGGATTGTGTTAAGGAATTGGAGTTTGGGTTTTTCCCACTGTTTCTGTAATAATTTGGTGGAATGTGCTTGCTTGCCCCTCCTGTCCTATGCTACTCGGCCACCGCCCTCCGCCTGTTCTCTTCCCCTGCCTGTTCATATCTACCAGTGCTGTTGGCTGGGGATTTATACAGGTGGGGTGGGGAGTGAGTCTTGAGCGAGGAATCCGAATGAGTGGAGGACCAGAAGACGCCCTGGGGCGAAATGGTGCCTGGAATGTGGTGATCCTTGTCTGGTCCCCATACCCAAGGGCAAGTAGCTGGGACAGCTCACCAACATCGCCTAACTCAGGCACTGTTATGCAATGTCAGATCCATTAGGAACAAAACTGCTGTTATTGCAGATTTTGTTGAAACAGTGGATCTGGCTTGCATTACCGAGACCTGGTTAGATAGGAACGCTGCCCCAATTTTAGAGGTAGCGATTCCCTCTGGGTACTCTGTTATACATCGCCCAAGATTGGATCGTGGGGGGGTGGGGGTTGCGATCTGTTTCAAGACTGAATTGGGCCTAACTGGGGTTCCAGTTGAGGAGGCCACATCATTAGAGTGTACTGTGGTAACTGGTGTGGGGTGCAGGATAGCGCTCATTTACCATCCACCAGGTGATGAGAAGCTGTTCCTGCAGGAAGTAGCAGACTTCGCCGCCGACATGGCATTGGAGTCACCCAGGCTGATGGTTCTGGGCGACTTCAATGCCTGGGTCAATGATGAATCCTCGCTTTTTGGACAACACTTCCTCCAGGTGATGACATCACTGGGCTTCACACAGGTTGTTTCCTCAGTCACTCACAATGGTGGTCACTCTCTTGATTTGGTCTTTCTCCTGGGGATTGAGGCCTAAAACTTAATGGTGGAACCTGTCGGTTGGTCTGATCACTGCACCGTTAGGTTCAATTTTTCTGCCCCCCCTAGGTAGGTCAACCCCTGTGGAGATGGTCAGTTATCACCCTTTGTGGGATGTACTCCCTGAAGACCTGGTAGCGGTGATTGACCTCTTGGTGTTTGGTGAGGCTAGCACAGATCCTGAGCTGTTAGTCATGGCCTATAATACGGCCATTTCTTCAGCTCTCGATCCGATTGATCCTGTCTGTGCTTGCCCCCTTCCGCTTCTCCCCAGGGCCCCATGGTTTGATGGGTCCCTGAGGGAACTGCGGAGGTTGGGGCATAGGTTAGCGTCTGCCTTGGATGCTGACCATCTTGTTTTGTTAGAGCATTATAAACTCTATCAATCAGAGATTTCTCATAAGAAAGCAGAATTCTTGTCCAGAGAAATCACTGTTGTACCGAACCGACCGGCTCAACTCTTCTGAACTGTGGAAAGGTTGTGCAACCCAGCCTGTCTGCAGCTCCGTCAAGTTTTTTCACAAATTGAGTGTGAGGGATCACTTGATTCTTTGCGAATAAGGTGGCCAACATCAGGCAAGAGTTCCGTTAGACTCACCCTATGGGGGATGCTGTTGGTTGGTGCTTAGTCACAAAGCCCGGAGTTTCCTGGAGCACCTTTGATCTGCCGGAGTTCGTTGACATTATGAGGATTGTCAGGGGATGCGCCCCACATGCTGTAGTTTAGATCTGAACCCTACTTCTCTGATTTTGGGTTGTAGTGATACTATCTGCCTGGTCTTAGCTCAGATTGTCCGGTGCTCTTTGGAATCAGGTGAGTTTCCTAGCTCCCTGAAGGAGGCGGTGGTGACACCCCTCCTGAAGAAAGCTTCTTTGGACCCAGAGAATCTAGCAAACTACAGACCTATCTCCAACCTTCCTTTTGTGGGAAAGGTTATTGAGAAAGTTGTGGCAGCTCAACTGGAGAACCATTTAACCATCCATAATTTATACGAACCTCTCCAATCGGGTTTTTCGCAAGAGGCATAGTACTTAGACTGCTCTGGTTTGGGTGCTCAATGATCTTCTGATGGCGAGAGATCATAGAAACAGCTCCATTCTGGTACTCCTTGATTTATCATCAGTTTTTGACACTGTGGATCATGGGGTTCTGCTCGAGCACCTGAGGTTCATCTGTGGGCTGTCGGGGACAGTACTCAGATGGTTTTCATCTTTCCTCGCTGGTAGAACTCAGAGAGAGTTGTCTTAGGAATATTTTCTTCTGAGTCTTTCTGTCTGCCTTGCGGGGTACCCCCAGGCTCAGTGCTGTCTCCCATGTTATTCGCAGTGTACTTACTGCCCCTCAGAGACATTGTAAGACGGTATGGGCTGAGGTTTCACTGCTATGCCAATGATACCCAGCTCTACCTGTCTTTTGCCCCCAACCAGGTAAGTGTTATCTCGGTACTGAATTGTTGCCTCGTGTAAATCCAAGATTGGATGAGTTCTAGTGGTTTAAAGTTGAACGCAGAAAAGACTGAGGTTTTGGTGGTGGACCCGGGCCGCAGGACAGAGGGGTTGAGGACTGATCTCCCCTCTGGTTTAGTCTGGGGGGAGGGCTCATATCCTTACTTCTGAGCGGGTACGTAACCTGGGAGTGGTGCTTTACGATGGGCTGACCCTTTGTCATCAGGTGGTGGCAGTCATCAAGCTGGCCTTTTACCATCTTAGGAACATTGCTAGGATCAAGCATCTCGTTCCGTCAAGCGATCTGTCTGTTTTTGTCCACGCCTTTGTGACCTCGCACCTTTACTATTGTAACTCCCTTTACTTAGGGCTTCCTGGGGTTGATATCCACCGCCTGCAGCTAGTGCAGAACATTGCTGCATGTTTGTTGACTGGAGTATCTAGGAGCTCTCACATTACCCCAGTGCTGCGCGATCTGCACTGGCTGCCTGTTCAGTGGCGGATCACCTTTAAGGTAGGTTCATTATCTTACAAAGCCCTACACGGACAGGGTCCTGACTACTTGAAAGAGCTCCTGGTTCCTTACACCCCATGCGACAGCTCCGTTCGGCTGAGGCTGATGAGGGGTTGCTGGAGATTCCGAGGGTTAGCTTAGTCATCTGGGGCCCGTGCCTTCGGGTTTGTTGCCCCTACCCTCTGGAATACTCTGCCCCGTCAGCTACGGGAGTGCAGGACAGTGGGGTGCTTTAAGTAGGCGTTGAAGACCTTTTTATGGGAGAAAGCATATCCTGAACTTCTCTGATTTTATTGTATTTATTGTATTTGCTGAACTTTTATCTATTTGTTCAGCGCCTTGATAATTGAAAGGCGCTATATTAAATAAAAATTATTATTATTAAAGAGAATGATAAGGAAATTTGTACATGATGAGGGGAAAGAGTGGGATACTTATCTTCCATTATTGTTGTTTGCTTACAGGGAGGTTCCTGAAGCCTCAAAAGGTTTTTTCACCCTTTGCATTGCTGTACAGAAGGAACCCCCAGGGACCATTAGATGTGATCAAAGCATTTTGGGAAGAGGGAACAGAAATTGGGCAAACTTTATAATATATATATATATATATATATATATATATATATATATATATATATATATACACATACATACATACATACATACATACACACACACACACACACACACACACACACATATATACACACATATATACATGTTTATACAATAGGGGTGAAGGAATGACACTGAATAAATGTAGTTATTTTCACCACTACTGAATATCAGGGAGCTGACATAGACACTGTGGAATATCTTAACAAATATTCCACTGTGTCTACATCTGCTGCTGAGATTCAACAGTGGTTACATCATCCAAGCAGCACAACCTTAAAAAAACAAAATCAAAACTTCTTGTCAGCTTTTAACTTCACCTTCTCAAAACCCCATGCGAGCTGTCCTCTGCAAAACACCACCAAACTCACTCAAAAAGACATGTTTCTGCACGGTTTCTACAAAAGCAATACACTACTTACTATCCCCATACTTCTAGGCAAAGACTCCACGGAACCACATCTGCTGAGCGGCTCTTGTTCTATGCCAAAGACTCCATGGAGCACGTTGAAAAAGTTGAGCAAGCCGAGAAGTCGAAAATAAAACCATGGACTACATTCACAAATGAGCCACTCCTATCAATAAACTAAAAAAATAACACCCCTTACCAACAAATATCACCCTTACAGCCAGATAAATCCACAAAATGCCATATGCAAAATCTGTAAAAAAAAAAAAAACTCCACCCCAAACAACATTCAACCAATCAGATAACACGCATGATGACAACAAACAAAAAACAATCAATAACACACTGAATCACACTCCATTCACAAAACACAACCAATCAGAACCCACAAACGTCCCATTCAAGCACACCAAGAAGTGCACAGCAGATAAATGAACAAAAATAACTTCATTGAGAAATAATAACATAAACAAACACCCTATTGTATAAATCGCACACATGATGCACGACTTGTGGAATATAGAAATATTAGCACTCGTGCAGAGTGAACTGTGATAATATCGCTCGTGGCTTCACCAGTCATGATATTATCACAGTTCACTCTGCACTCGGGCTAATATTTTCCATATTCCACAGTCGCCCATCATGTATCCTATATATCATAGTATCATAGTCAATACAAAGCTTTAATTAGGCTTCCGCATATTTGTTTGCTATATTGCATGATTGATTAGTACTCATATATTTTATTCTGACTATATGTGTCTAGTCTTTCTTTAAAACTTTCTAACAATGGACTGTCTACCACTTCTTTTGGAAGTGCATTCCAATGCAGTACTACCCTTTGGCTAAACCAATATTTCCACTTTAGTAGTTTCCACCTTTGTAAATCTAACTGTAAACCATGAGTTGTAGTACTGTAGTTTTTCTGTTTTACTACAAGCCCTAAATCTAATCTCAGCTTATAGTCCTGAAAAGCTTTATAAACCAATATCATATCTCCTCTCTAACGTCGGTATGTCAATGAGTAAAGATTTAAGTTCTTCATCCTCTCCTCATATGTCATAATTTCTAAGCCCTTCATTGCTCTAGTAGCTCTTCTCTGCACCCCCTCCACTCTGTCAATTTCTCCCCTCCTGTATGGTGCCCACACTTGAGAGTAATACTCAATATATACAGTATATATATTACTCTTACTGTTAGCCTCCTCTGAAAATAAACTATTCATGAAGTGACAGATACCTTATCAAGTCCTGAGGCAGACAGGGCCATTGACGTATAAATTTGAGACACCCAACAAGAGATCAGGTAAAAAGGTGTACTATGCCAACTTAATTAAGAAATGGCACGAGAAACAGGAACAGAAAATGGGTATGGTTGTTATCACAGAAAGAGAAGAGTAACATCTCTATCTTGCTTACAAGAGACTAGAGGAGATAGAAGGTATAAAGGAGATCCAAATTAACCCCACCTTGGACAATAACCAGAAGGAAGGAAGACATTGTTACTCAGATACAGTCATTTCCTGTCACATTTACTAGTGTTCCAGGAAGGGCAGTGGGTGAAGAACACCACATCAGAATGGACTTTCTCCTCATCAGACAGAAACCCTATAGGCTCCCTGAAAGGATAAGAGCTGATGTCAAACAAGAGATTGAAAAACTCAGTCAGGTCGGCCTGCTGGTGCAGCGTTAGAGCAACCACTTGCGATGCCAGCAACCCAGATTCAGGAACGGACTCGGGTGGCTGCAGGGCCAGCCAGGGGGAGGAGGATTGAGCATCATTGGGGGTGCTCTCCTCCTCCTCTGGGGAGGGTGGGTTTGCCTGTCCTACTGCTATACCACCACCTGGGAGACCACAGGTGAAGGTGCAGCAGGACGGCAAACAGCGGGGTGGGAGGATGTCAGCCGGGATCCAGAGCAGCAGCATGCTGCGTCATGCCCTTCCCCTTGGCTCCCCTAGCATGCCAATGTCTGTGGGGGTGGACCAGAAAAAGTGGAAAACCCTGCAGCAGCCACCTGAAAATGGGACCCGGCTGTCCCGAGACAAACCATAACTGAATCTCCTTGAGGGCCAGTATGGACCACCTGACACATACTAATGGACCAAGGGGGGGACAATGGAGGGTCCTCTCCCTCCCCATGTGGGGGGTAAACCATGGCAGGATGGGGGTAGGTCCACCGGTACCAGACAAGAGATACCAGGGGCAGAGTGCAGTGCTCACAGCCTCTGGCTCCCTGAAGAAAGGCGGATGCTGTGGTGAGTAAGGAGACATAAAAAGAGTAAAGAAAAAAAAGAAAAACTCAGTCAGTTGTAATCATAGAACCCTCAACAGTGATTGGGCATCCCCAATAGTAGTGGTGCCAAAGAAGGTGGGATCAGACTGTGCTTAGAATTTAGAAAATGTAATAATGTGTCACAGTTTGATGGATCTCCCATGCCATGCATGGATTGACAATGTTATTGATCGTATTGGGAATGCTGGGTATATCATTACCCTGGACTTAACAAAAGGGTACTGGCAAATTCCCTTAGAACAACACTTAAAAGAAAAGACTGCTTTTATCACACCAGTAGGATTATTTCAATTTGTGACCATGCCGTGCCCCAGCAATGTTCCAAAGGTTCATGGATCACATTCTGAGCCTTCACACAAGCTACTGTTCAACCTATCTGGATGATGTAGTTATCTATAGTCCAGACTGGAATGCTCACTTGATTCATCTCTCTGCTGTCATTCAATCTATTAGGGAGGCAGGACTGATCATCAACCCCTCCAAATGTGCCACAGCAATGACAGAAACAAAGTATTTGGGGTTTCTACTGGAAAACAGACAGGTAACACCAGAGATTGGACAGACAGAAGTGGCTGCCAAATGTCCAGTACCCCCAATCAAAGAAGCATCTTAGGTCTTTCTTAGGTCTGTCAGGGTACTATAGGAGTTCTATTCCAAACTTTGCCTCCATAGCCACACCTCTGACATACCTAAAAAAAAAAAACATTTGTCAATAAGATGAAATGGAGTCCACAGTGTGAAGAGGCCTTTCAGACCATAAAGGCGATTTGCTATTCATTCCCAGTGTTGAACTGTCCTAATTTTGGCCTACCATTTGAGGTGCATACAGACGCCTCTGGGACAGGGATTGGAACAGTCCTTAGACAAACAATTCAAGCAGAAGTACACCCAGTTGTCTATATCAGTAGAAAACTTCATGACATGGAGCAAAGATACGCAACTATCGAAAAGAAGTGCCTAGCAGTGAAGTGGGCTGTAGAAGCCTTGTTTTTATTTATGGGGAACTGAGTTTACCTTGGTCACAGACCATAACCTTCTTGTGTTAGCTAAATCAGATGAAAGACAAAAATGCTCACATGCACTGGTACCTAGCCTTACAAGTTCACTGTAAAGCACAGGCCTAGAACACAGCATAAGAAAGCAGATTTTTTATCTAGGTATTGAGGTGGTGTGAACCAGACAGCAATGTAAATATGCTATGAAGTACTATGAGATGAGGTACTATGAAAAGCAATAGTACCTACTCAACCCCAGGGTAATGATTATGGAATATATAGCTACTGTACAGTATGTATGAATGTACTGTTGATGATATTGTTTAAGGAACCCTGGGGTGGAGCTTCTGTAGAGGGTGGGTGGAAGCTCCAATAAACCCCTACGTGCTGAATGTGGTTCGACATCTCTCGGGGGGTTGACTTGAAAACCAGTTCATTTCAACATGAAAACCAGTTCATTTGAAAATACTGGTTTCCTCCTGATCAGAGGTGTGTGTGTGTGTGTGTTAGAGTTGCACTCTACTGTTGGTATACAGATGGCATGAGGGACACTATCCTATCACCTTACAATTCTTTACTTAAAGTCTGTTGCAACAGTGCTCATCTATTCTATCCTTCGCTACCCTACATACTGAAGCCCTTCCCCCTTCTCTATCTTTCCAATTTTCCTTTCAGTCCCTCAACTCACATTCCTTTCTGTGCCATTGAGAAAAATCTGTTAAAACAGACTGAAATGCAAGGCTGGATTGCCAGCCACATAATGCAAAGTTGCATGGTGGAAAATAAACATGTATATAAGAATGGAGTAAAGTGCCATCAGTGCCTTACCATACACTAAAAATTAATTGTTTTCCTTTTGCAAAAGTGCTATGTGCTATAATTAGAAAAGGGGTTAGCAAAAGGTGGTATGGTGCTTAAGACAAAAGATGCCCTTTAAACAGTTAGCTGTTTTCCTTGTGTCAGAAGCTGAGCAATGGAACGTGGACTTGCCGTTACCCTCTGGCACCTGTGCTCCTCTTTTTGTTTAACTTTGTACTTAGAAAAACATTAAAACACTAATTCATTTTTGTGTTATAGTTAACAGATTACAAGCATGCAAAGACAGCCCATAGGCTTTGACAGTAAGCTGTAGCATGGAGCAGCTCCAATGATGCTGCCTGTGCTAAAAGCCGCTCTGTGTCTGATAAAATTCCCCCTGTATGCCTCCGATCTAAAGATAATATGAGAGGCTTAGATTTAGTGGGGAAATGTAATAGATATTATAAAAGTGTTTTTTTTTGTTTTGTTAGTTTGCCTGGCGATCCACGAAACAGAGCTGTATACAGTCAGCCAGGCTAATCTGAAAGACAGCTCTGTTCATGGTGCCAAAACTTGCCGCCAAAAGTTTAAATTCCTTCTGATGAAGGAAACATTTTCTTTGATCAGCCAGACTTTTTCTCGTTTCCCAAATCTCAAAAAATTCTAAAATAGTGAACTTACTTTTAGGTTACAAACTTGCACGTTGGAGACAGCGAGGAGACAGTATTGCAGGTCAGGGCACTGGCTGAGTGCTCTCTCTCTCTCTCCCACTCCCTCTCTGCATTCTTTGGCACAGTACGAAAAGGCTGCAGCCTGATCCCTAAACCTATTGCTGCCTTAAAATAAAATAAACTGTTCCTGAACATAAAAATGTAAAGGAGTTATAAATAACAGGACAATACCTTGTTTTGCATACACCCCCCACCTAGTTTATTTCATATTGGGCACATTTGTAAAAGTGTAAAACCCGCTGTTCAATACCTCCCTGGACACAGGATGTGTACCACAGGACTGGAGGATGGCTCATTTGGTGCCCCTCCACAAAAGTGGCCCAAAGGATGAACCAGGCAATTACAGACCAATAACTCTCACATCCATTGTAAGGAAACTAATGGAGACAATCCTGAATGAGAAGCTGGTGACCTTTCTGGAAGATGATGGACTCCAGGACAGTCAGCAACATGGGTTTGTCTCAGGGAGATCCTGCCAGACCAGCCTAGTTGAGTATTACGACTGGGTGACGAGGGAATTGGACAAGGGCCATGCGGTGGATGTCCTGTATTTGGACTTCAGCTAGGCCTTGATTCAGTGCCTCATGTGCGGTTGGGGGGAGTTGGAGTATGGAGGGGAACAAAGATGGTGAACTGGATTGTGAACTGGTTGAAGGGGAGGCAGTAAAGAATGGTGGTGGGGGGGGGGGGACTCTCATCCCCATGGGCTGTGACAAGCAGGGTGCCACAGGGTTCGGTACTGGGGCCAGTGCTGTTTGGAATTTTCATATCGGATATCTCACATGGCACCAGGAGTAACATCAGTCTGTTCGATGATGATACCAAGATGGGGGCGGTGGTGGATAGCGTTGTAGGGTGGCAAGGGATACAGGACACAAAAGAATGCTAAGATGTCGATAAAACTGAGCATCACAGCATGTCAGTAAAGGCATTCTTGTTTCCTTCTTATTTAAAAACATGAAACACAAGTCTACTTGTATATGAAAGCAGAACCAGAATATCTTTCAAGTAGACACTAGGTATGTATTTGAACGGGGAAAAGGGAATGACTTGAAAAAATGAAAACAACAACTAACATTAAACTTGGAGAACTTTTTCTCAAATAAATAACGCCCCCCCCCCAAAGTGCCTGCAGAAGTAAAATGCACTTGAACTAAATGACAATAAAATTTAAGTCACACCATATAAATAGATTAAGTATGTCTAGGAACCACCCCCCTTTTTAGAGAGTGGCAGAATTTTGCAAGAATGCAGTTAAAATTTAGATGGCTGATAAACTATGTAATATAGCAGTAACTGATTTATTTAATCTGATTTTTTAGATCAAGAGAATATTGGTCTGTATAGCACGTGCCAGAGGATTTACAGACTGCAAGCATAGCACGTGCCAGAGTAATTTACAGACTGCAAGCATAGCACGTGCCAGAGTAATTTACAGACTGCAAGCAGGTATGTTCCACCTGCAAATTAATTGTTTAAATAATTTTTTTGTTCTGAAACTCCAAAATATTATACAGAAAAAATAAATGTATGATTCCGATTATGTTTTTCAGCCCAGTTAAGTTCTGATGAAGAGACAAAGTTGGTCCTCAAACGTTAACACAGAAAATATAATGGGAGCGAATATAAAATTGGAAATTCTGAATGAAGTCAAGAACTATATCTTACTTACCCAGTTATCAAAAGCTAATAAATAAATAAACCCATATCAGTATACTGAAGTCTTTGTTCTTTGGGGTAGAGATCACCACACATTCAGCAGTTTTTCAAGGGCTACAGGATGACCTAATTAAACTGGAGGAGTCGGAAACGTGGCAGTTGGGGTTCAATGCTAAGAAGTGCAAGGTACTGCACTTCGGAGCAAGGAACCCTGGGAGGAGTTGCCAGTTGGGACAGGTTCAGTTAGGTACCACCGAGGAAGAAAAGGATCTGGGGTGGTTATAACGGGGAATATGAACAACTCAGCTCAGTGCAGGAAGGCAGCAGCTAAAGCCAACAGGATGCTGGAGTGTACTGCGAGAGGAATTTCCTCAAGATGGAGGGAGATGATCCTGCCTCTGTATTGGTCACTGGTCAGGCCACACCTGGAGTACTACATGCAGTTCTGGCACCCAATTCTGAAGAAGGATGTCAGACTACTTGAGGGGGTGCAGGGCAACAAAGATAATGCACGGTTTGGAGGACAGACCCTACGAGGACAGGCTGAGGGAGTTGAATATGTACTCACTGGAGGAGAGAAAGGATCGGGGTGATATGATTGAGACCTTTAAATACATGATTGGGATAAACAAGACAGGTACAGAAGGGGTATTTAAGTTAAGGAGGTGGAGGGACACGAGAGGGTATGGTCTCAGATTGGAGGGGGGAAGATATAGGACAGAGATGAGGAGACTTTTTTTTCAGAGAGAGGGTGAAGCTAAGTGAAACACTGCAGAGCAGGTGGTATCCTGTAGGTGGTGGGCAGTTTTAAAGGGGATGGGGCAGGGTGGGGGGTAAACACGGGGAGGGAGGGGAGAGGAAGCAGCTACAATGTAGGCAGCTAGCTGCACATTTGAGCAGACTTGATAGACAATGAGGCCCATTTCTGCTGGCAGATTCTTATGTTCGTATTTACATGATTATAAGATACCAAGATAAAAATTTGTAAGTGCAGCACTGTGCTTTAAATAATTTCATTTTGTGTTCTGTTAAAAAGGTGCCTTAAAATAAAATGTTTTATACCCTCACCTAGGCTGAGCTCCATATATAGCACCTTTGGGAGCCAGTAGCCTCCAAGTTGGACAACGTATAATCTCCCTGGTGTAAAAAGGGAGCAGCAGGCCCAGTAGGGTTCCATCTGGAACCTTAGGCACGAGATGTAAAACTACATGTATTGGAGATCCAGGATGGGTCGTAAATCCCGTGTGGATCTGAGGACTGGAAAGATGTGGGAGTATAACCCCCTGCTTCTTTGAGCCTCGGGCCCTGGTTCTATAGCCAATATTGGCAGCAATGTGCAAAGATCCCCCTGCAGCACTGGAAGGAGGTGTAGAGGGAAGCCTTACTAAACTGGAGGCATATCCGGAGGCCACCCCAGAAGTTGTACAGGGTGGTGTGACACAGTTGAATAAGACCCCTTCCCATTTGTCACGCAGAAAGAGTTAAAATGCAAGAATCTGTTATGTCCTCTCCTTTTCTGTCTCTTGTCTGTCTGATTGGCCAACCAAATGTTCTAGTGAGACCTAGGAACTGATCACTTCAACGGCCTTGCGATTCTCCGCCTCTCGCTATCTTTCTGCCTTATCATTCCTCTTGCGTATTTGCGTTTGTAAAAATATATGTGAATTTTTGTGTGAAACTGATACTAGGATCCCTTAACCTGAAACTGTATATAGCTGTACTGTTGAAATGATTGCAAAAAGCTATTTGGAATTTAGGGGGTTAACCCTGACATGCAGCACAAACTCTTTTGCAGAGTTGTCAACAAGAGGTCAGTTTTGGGACACCATGTACTCTTTTGTTGCACCTGCAAGGAAGGAAACTGACAAGAACATTTTCTGAGACACAGAATGTTCTCTCGACGAGTTCCCAGGCAAAGACTTATAAAAAGACCAGCAATGCTTTTGCTAGAGAGAGAGAGAGAGAGAGAGAGAGAGAGACTGAGAAACTTGGAATTAGAGATTCCCTCAGATGAAGGACTTTGTTTTCACTGTTTGTACTGCCTTTGTAAATAGTTATACTGAACAACTTTATTTTTTATTTTAAGTTATTGGAAAAAATAAAATGCTACTTGCGAATTTCATACCTGCTCCTGGTCTTCCTGTGCTTCCTGACCAGTGCCCCGACAATGAAGGGCCTATGGGGGCATGACTAAGGGCACCTACTACCCACTCCTTGGCTGAATGTGGCATATGTAGTGGAGAAACTGCAGGGTTCTGCCAGAGGCCAGCCAGTCAGGGAGAATACCCTGCACATCCGCCCTGAAGGGAATGAAACCTCAGATGGGGGCCCACGGTATGGACTACCTCGTTAAGGTCAACTCCAAATGCCCTAAGCCAAAGATGCCAATGCAGGCAGATGCCAAACCACAGCTGCTCTGGCAGAAGCAGCAGTGGTGACACTGACAGATCGCAAAAGACGCTTGCCAATGTCAGCCTCAGCATGGAGCACCCTGAACAAGGCTTGCCACTGGTGACCCTCTGTGAGGGTCTGGAGCGGCAGCTCTGGCCCATTTCCAGAGGTCAGTGTTTGAAACTGGACCAAGTGGGCAACGCAGTGTAAAACCTGCTAGACAGAGGCAAAGGCCACTTCCCCCCAGAAGGTCCTGCCTGCTGGGCTCATCTGGGGGCAGAGAGCAGAGATGCATGCAGGACACCCCCTCTAGAGGGCTTCCCTGAGGGAGCCTGGTACATGGCCCCCCACGATGAGCATGGTAGGGAGCACTGACGGACTGTATCAGACGGCTATAGCGCCATTCTCTAAGGTGCAGCTGCAGAGGCGGCAACAGAGGGGAGAATCTGGAAGTCCTGGGTCCTTGGCCAGAGTCCTCTCAGGCACATCCTGCTCCTAGGCACCACACCCATAGAGTCAGCACTGAGATGAAGCACCCCCGTAGCAATATGAAGCTGCAGAAGCACGGAGATAAAGGGGGGCATGGAGGGGACCTCACTATAAGCTGAGCTGAGGCCGTGCCCCTGAAGACGTCTATGGAGGTAGATCCTAAGGGGGCTCCCAGCCCCATCAACCCTTACCCCAAGCAGTAAGGTACCCATCCTCAGCCCCCAGGGATGGAGACAACTGGAAATAAAGAGGGCCCCTTGCTGAGGCAGGTGCTGGCGGGGGCTGTGCTAGAGGGTCCCGACGTCCCCAGACCTGATTGCACAGACTCCCAAAAGAGTAGGATGGCATGATGGAGACTCCACTAGGCCACAGCATTGGACTGCCTGGTAGTGGTGGTGGGGGTGATCCATGGAGTTGGTGGAATGGCATGAAATGGCCGGGGCCATGGCCCCGATTGTCCCGAGGCTGTGACAGGGGAAGCTGGATCCCTGGAGGTGCCAGGGAAGCCAACAAAATTGGTAGAGGAGGTGGATTCCATACACAACAGGCTAGCACCAGCTGCAGTACTGGTGCAACTCCCCGCCAGTTGCCCCTAGTGAAGAGGGGTCTAAGTGGTAGAAGTGGAAACAGCGGCAGGGGTGGAAAAAGGCCCGATGCCTGTGGCTGATCACTGAGTCCACACCAAACAAAACAGTGCCGGTGGACCTCCCTGCCCACTGCTCCAGAAAAGGAGGGGGACAGGCAGCAAGACAGGAGCGGTGTCCGGTCAAAAGGTGGCCCAATGCAGACAAGCCTCCCGCTGCCCAAATTTTTTTGAGGGCTCAACAGGGTGCCAGCTGAAGCCCACCCTGAGGAGAAAAGGGTGCGGGAGGCATGGCGAGGTACACGCTGACCATAGGGGGACCATCAGCCAAAACTGCCAAAGCTATACCGTGTGAGTGTGAAAGGTACTGAATGGCAGGAAGCGGCACCTGGGAAGGCACCCGGGGGAGGGGAGGCTGACCCCTGGAGCTACAGAAGATGCTAAACCACCCTTCGGGTCCTGTGGCCTTGGGAAACAGAGGAGAGGGACGTCTCCCAGGGGCGCTCTTCTTCAGACACCCCCCCCCCAGACAGGAGATCTGCTTGTTCGATGTACGTCGGTCATCTGGATAGCAGATCCATTGGAAGCTGCTAGATTTCCAGGAAGGATGGCAGGCCTAAAAACCCAGGAAGGTCCGCCGGATTCCCCGGGAAAAGAAGAAGAGGTGGGAGATGTGTTTTTGGGTTCTGAAAAGTGTAACAAAAAAATGAAAATTATTAGCCTGACATAATTTTTGATCTTACTGTGTATCTTCACCATTCGTCACCGGTGGGTATACGTTATGAGCGTAGCACCTCACAGGAGCTCCCCCTTCCCCAAAGGTGAGGAGCCCTCGCCGATGGCGAACTGCATGGCACTCGCGGGTCAGCCAATAATGGCCATCGGCTCCTCCTCTGCCTCAGTTCTGAACGCTAGAGAGACAGAGGAAAAAAGAGGATAGAGAAAATGAGAGTGTGGCAAGGCAGCCTGAGGGACAGTAAAAGGAAAAGATATAAACTGAAAAGGGAACAGGGCGGAAGAGAATCTGGAGGACATGGGCTACAAGCCCCAGTCCCTGGATGGCCAAAAATCAGGAAAGAAAGAAAGAAGAGAAAGAGAGAAATAAAGAAGAGGTAAAAAGAGAAAGGAAGGAGGGACCAGTCTACTGACATGCTTCGATCAGCTCAGGATACTTAAGAGACTGGGGAGTGCTACCTGAAGTAGGTTGCCAGCAAACAGACAAAGTTGTTGAGAGTTTGAAACTTGAAG
Organism: Neoceratodus forsteri; assembly: GCA_016271365.2. Taxonomy (NCBI): domain Eukaryota; kingdom Metazoa; phylum Chordata; order Ceratodontiformes; family Ceratodontidae; genus Neoceratodus; species Neoceratodus forsteri. Next base: position 754,528,813 of record CM057455.1, on the reverse strand, counting down.
TTATAAACTCCCCACCAGAGTCAGAAAGAGAGCAATCGAGGAGAAGATCTCCTCTCCTCTCCTTCATCTACCCCCAAAAAGGTGGAACCCCTGGTTAGGAGACCGCACTCCCCCCTGGCAATAGCCGACAAAGGAGAACCCACAGGGTTCAAAGGGGGGGATGAGGGCTCCATGCACTCAAACACCTCCCTCCCTCCCTAAGGAGGAGGGAGATTGAAGGGGAAGAAGGAGACAGAGAGGGAAGGTAAAGTCCCTGTTGGCCCCGTCCCTGCCCCCAATTCAGGGAACCCCCCAAGGGCAGAAGGAAAGGGGCCCACCAGGAGTCCCCCCCAGAGATCTCTTGATTAAGAGACCCTACTGGCTTTCCTCCTAAAAGGGACCCCTTTCCCAACTCTAGGAGTGAAGGGGTCTTAAGGCTGCAGAGGGGAATAAAACCTCAACTGGACCTTGAGGAGGAAAGCCAGCAGGGAGGAGGACTGCCCAGGGGCTGAGGCCTTCTGAGGGGAAGATGGGCAGGATTCAGTGACGAATGGTGAAGATGCACAGGAACATCATGAATTATGGTAGGTACATTATTTTCATATCTTCCCTGAGTTGATCTTCACTAATTATCACTGGTGGGTGAGTACCGAGCCCCCCCCCCCGAAGGGGGCCCCCTCAGCCTCTTGCGGGGGAAACATGAAAGGAGGACACCCATTTCGGGCCAGTTAGGCCTGAAACTGGTCAGGGTGAGGCAGAGTCCCCTGTCCCCTGAGGGAAGGAGGCATCCCTGAAGTTCACGTCTTGCCCTGTGGGAGAAAAGGCAAGTCCACCGGAATGCAGAGGTAGTCACCCTATGCCGGGCCAGGGGTGAGAGCCTTAATAGGTGAAGCCACACCATCTGCCTGATCATCAAATCAATCAAATCAAACTTTATTTATCAAACGCAATTCATAAATATCAAAGCGTTGTACAATCTTAAAATATGAAAACATTTTTAAAACACTAAAACAAATCAACACTATCTTTAAATATATACTTCCAGATATCATATCCGAAGTACCATGTCAAAAATCAGGGAAGGCCAGCTTGAAAAGGTGCGTTTTAAGGGCAATTTTAAAGCTCTCCACTGTCAGGCACTCTTGTAACCGACGAGGGAGAGAATTCCACAGGGTAGGAACAACAAAGACAAAAGCTTGTGCCCCAGAAGTCTTCAGACGCACCCTGGGAATCTCTAGCAATCCCTCGGCAGCAGAGCGGAGCAGTCGGTGGGGGCAGTAGGGATGCAGAAGCTCTTGCAGGTAACTCAGACCCAAACCGTGGAGGGCTTTAGAAGTCAGTAAACCGACTTTAAAGGTGATCCGCCACTGAACAGGCAGCCAGTGCAGAGTGCGCAGCACAGGGGAAATATGGCTGGATTGAGAAGATCCAGACAATAACCTGGACGTAGCATTCTGCACCAGCTACAGGTGGTGGATATCTACCTCAGGAAGCCCCAGGTAGAGGGAGTTATAGTAATCAAGATGCGAGTTCACGAAAGTGTGGACCAGAGTTGGAAGATCGCCAGACGGAAAAAGGTGTTTAATCTGGGCGATGTTCCTCAGATGGTAAAATGATGATTTGACAACAGCTGACACCTGAAAATGAAGTGTAAGCCTGTCATCAAAAAACACCCCCAGATTCCGCACCCATTCAGAGGTCAGCAGCTGGGAGCCCCTAAGCCACAGCCCAGGAGGCCATCCAGTAGTTGACCCCTCTATCTGGCGACCAGGCTCCACCACTAACACCTCCGTTTTGGCAGGGTTTAACTTTAACCAGCTGGAATTCATCCAGTCTTAGATTTCTATGAGACAGTTGGAGAATACTGAGAGCACACTATCCTGGTCAGGCACAAAAGACAGGTACAGCTGAGTATCATCTGCATAGCAGTGATAACTCAGCCCGTACCGTCTCACAATGTCTCCTAATGGTAGTATGTACACTGCGAACAACATGGGGGACAGCACTGAACCCTATGGACCCTGCATGGCAGGGAGAAAGAGTCAGAAGAATAAATTCCCGAAACTACTCTCTGTGACCTGCCAGAGAGGAAAGAATGGAACCATCTGAGGACTGTACCAGACAGACCTCAGATGTACTGCAGGTGGTCAAGCAGCACCCCATGGTCCATGGTGTCAAAAGCTAAAGAGATCCAGAAGGACCAAGATGGAGCGACTCTTCTTATCTCTAGCCATCAGATCATCATTGAGTACCCGAACCAGAGCGGTCTCAGAGCTATGTCTCTTATGGAAACCAGACTGGAGAGGATCATAGATAGCATGGATGGTAAGATGATTCTCCAGCTGTAATGCAACAACTTTCTCAATAATCTTCCCTATAAAGGGGAGGTTAGAGGTTGGTCTGTAGTTTGCAGGGAAATCTGGGTCAAGAGATGGTTTCTTGAGAAGGGGGTTACCACAGACTCCTTCAAAGATGGGAAATTCCCCCGACTCTAGTGAACACCAGAGTAGCTCTGCGAGAACTGGATCGATCACATCCACACATCCCACTAAGAGGCAAGTGGGGCCTGGACCTAAACTACAGCTAGTTGGTTGTGCACTGCGGAGAAGCCGCATGATATCCGTGATCACCGGCCGGTAAAACTAAACCCAACAAAAAAGAGGAGTCGCAACTCCGTTCCGACCACCAGTAGCCACCATAGGGCACGACAAGCGAATCTCCGACCTGATGTCGGCAATCTTATCAGCGAGGAAGCGAACAAACTCATTGCACTCAATTTGTGAAAAGGTTTTCTGGACTTATAGACAGGCTGGATTGCACAGTCGACCATTCGGAACGGCTGTGCTGGTCAGTTCTGCGCTGCAGCAATCTCCCTGGACAGGAACCCTGCCTTCTTATGGGAGATTATTGACTGATAGTCCCTATAATGCTCCATCAGTCTAAGTTTGTCGGCATCCAGGCCGGATCTACGCCAGGCATGCTCTAACCTTCGACCCACTCGCTTCAACTCCCTCAAGGGCCCATCAACCCAAGGGGCCCAAGGGCGGAGAGTGAGTGTCCAAACATGGAATGGAGCAGATCGCTATCCCCGCTAGTCATGAAGCGACCTCACTGCCATCAAAAAATGCCCTTGCTTAGTGCCTTGCTAGCTCCAGGCCTATCGCAGAGAGGGCTGTGGCCTGCCTGGTTTCCTCCGAATCAGGCAACAATGCTAATACCAGGCCTAGCATCATCCACAAGTGCCTGTTACAGGCAGCGTGGTGTGTCTGATGAGATGCGATTGGAAGGATAACCCGTGCCAAGGAGAAAACTCTCTGCCCCAGGTGGTTGAACTCCACAGAGTCCGGATCTGGAGGCCAGTCGTGGACCAGGTGTCTTTGCCTGGTAGGAGTGTTCAACCAGTCTATTCCCACAGAGAGACTGGGCAAAGTGCCTGGAGACCCCTGGGGTGTGCAATATCAACACTGGCATTCCGAAGTGGCTGGAGCAGGGGTGGCTGGAAACTGCCAGGTGCTGTATGATGCCTCCTGGAAGGTTATTGACCAGGAGGGGGACCACCAAGTGGTCCGCACTGTATTCGCCTAGGAAGGCGCGCAGCATACGATCGTTATTGCATCTTGCCACATAGGAGATATGCAGGTCCTCGACTAGCCTCATAAAGAAGCGCTAATACTCCATCTGATCAGCATCGGAGGACAGGTAGACAAGAGTCTCCTCTTCCTCGATGGAGGAAGACGAGGAAGCAGAAGAATCTGAAGAGTCAGACTCTGGCTGCAGAGGGGGAGACAGGCAAAAGACCTGCTCGTCCATGGCCCTGATGTACCTAGGGAATTCTGCAGCCTGAGCTCTGAACTGTTTCCAGGTCAAAGGTCCTGAAGGACCCACATGGCCTGGGAGTGAAGGGGCTGGACACAGAGATAAGTGGAAAAAGATTTCACCGCAAGTGAAACACCTCTGCCAAGGCTAGGAAACCTAACAGGCAATACCAGACTGAGAGGGGATCTGTAGGTCGAATTAGCCAAGGACCATTCAACCAGCCCGAAGTGGCCAGGACTGAGCCCTGTAGAGGAAGCACCCCTATGACAGGACTGGGGCCATATGTGTCTAGAAGGGCAGACCCCAACCCCACTCAACAAGGACTGCCCCGAAGGAAATGAGGGAGAAAACTTAGGCTCAGCACTGTGGCTCCTTCCCAAGCCCCGAAGGACTGCAGGGGAGTGCCCCAGTCCCTCACCCTGGCCTTTCAACCCTGCCGACTCCAAGGAAGACCTCTTCCTCACACCCTATGCCTTGGGGCCCCCTAATTCCACAGGCCCTCAGAGGAGGCCATAGAAATGAAAATTACGTACCTACTGTAATTATTGATCTTCACCATTCATGACTACTAGGTACTGCACCAGAGCTAGGACCCCATGGGAGACTTTTTTTTCCCTGTGGGCGGAGTTGACGCAGGGCCAGCGCCACCCTGTAGGCCGACATTCCACATGGTGCTCGCGGACTGTCCGTTATCTGTCGTCGACTCTGCCCTAGCCTCAGTTCTGAGACACTGGAGAGTGTAAGAAAAGGGAAGGAGGGGTGGGGCAAGGGAGCCCAAGGGATAGATAAAAGGAAAGGACAGAAAAACCAAAAGGAGAAATAAACGATAGAGGAGACAGGAGGGAGAAGCTAGGTTTGAGGAATTGGAGAAAAGGGGGAGGGGCCCCAATCTCTGGAAAGGAAGAAGGGAAAGAAGAGGAAAAATAGAGGGATAAGGAAGAGGAGGGTGAGAAGAGAGGACTGCACCACTAAGGAGGCCCTGGACCCCAGGGCTTTTAGCAACTGACGACAAACCAGAACGTCTGGATCATCTGACTTGGTTAAGAGCTGCCCCCAGGCAAAGCCTGGGTCTGAATGAGCAGCATTAGCCCGAGAAGGGCCAAAACCTTAACGAGAGGGGGGTAAGGAGGAATAAGGGTGCCTCTCTCCCCTTCTCCCCCCCTAAAATAAAGGGAGAACTTAAAAATGTTAGGGAGGATAGCCAAGGGATATCCAAACTGGGACAAGGAAAACAAAGGGTTTTCAGGCCAAGGGAAAAAGGGGGGGTCTCCCCTTGATCCCTCACCTCACTCCAGAAACGAAGGTGAGGAGAAGACAAGGCTAATGAAGGGGGAGAGGACCCCCCCACCCATAAACAAGAACCCTTTTCAGGAAAAACTCCTCCCTGCTTGCCTTCAGGGTCCCCTTCCTCCCGACCACAAGGGAGAGGAGAAAAACAACAGGGAGACACACAGAGGGAAGGGGGAGCCCAGAGGCTGAGACCCCGGGGGAAGGTGGGCGGGATGTAGTGATGAATGGTGAAGATACACAGAAAGATCAATAATTATGGTAGGTACGTAATTTTCATATCTTATCTGTGTCAGTCTTCACCATTCATCACTACTGGGTGAGTAACGAGCCCTTCGAAGGGGGCCCAGTACTTCCTTAAGGGGCTAAGTCCCTTCACCTCCACTGAGGGAGACACTGGAGGGGAGAACCCTTACAGGCCTGGGGAGGCCTGAGACTGGTCCAGGTGCGGCAGGAAGGGAAAAGCGCCTCGAAAGCCGCTGCCTCACACTGCGGGACAAGAGGTGGGTTCTCCGGTAGGCAGAGGAAATCACCCCACGCCAGGCCAGGGGTGACAACCGGGATAAGCGAAGCCATGCTGTCTGTCTAATGCAGATCGCTGTCCCTATAGCTCTGGAGACTACCTCATTGGCGTCATTAGATGCCCTTGCTTGATGCCTTGCTAGCTCCAGGCTCTGAGCAGAGAGGGCAATGGCTTGCCTGGTTTTCTCCATATCAGGCATTGAGGCTAGGAGCTGCTCTAGCCTGGACCACAAGAACCTATCGTAGGAAGCAAAGTGGGCCTGATGTAAAGCAATGGAAAGAAGGATCCATGTGGAATAGAAAATCCTTCTCCCCCACAAAACTCGAAGTCCACAGAGTCAGAGTCTGGGGGTCGGTCATGGTGAGGGGCGCGAAGCCCAGAGGGGGTGTCCAGGCAAGTCAAACCCGAAGAGGGATGAGGCAAGGTACCTGGAGACCCGGGCGGGGGGCACAATACCGTTGGCGCAGGTCCCTCGGGGCTGGAACAGTGGAGAAGGGATGTAGCAAAAGCCGATGTGATGCTTTCCAGAAGGGGACAGGCCAGGTGGGAACCACCAGGTTGGCCGCACTGTATTTGCCTAAGAAGGTGCGCATCACATGCTCGGGATTGCTCACAGGGACCGAGGTAAGATGGCTCTCGTCCAGCATCCTTGCGAAGAAGCGCTGATACAATGAAAGATTAGACACTGGGGAGATGTGGACAGACAATTCCCTCTTCCCGAGGAGGAGGAAGATGTAGGCGAGCTCAGAGATTCAGGGTCCAGCTGCAAGGGAGCATGGTGGAACACCTACTGGTCCAGGGCATTAAGGGAGGTAGGGAAATGTGCAGCTGAACCTCTGAATTGTTCACAGGCGAGAGGTCCCCTAGGACCAGGAATTCCTAGGATAGCTGGGGATGGAGGCAGAGGCATGGGGGACAAGCTCCTAGCAGCAGGAGAACAGCCTCTGTCAGGGCAGGAGGGCCTAGAGAAAATTCCCTGCAAGGAGGGAGACCCAAAGGTCCCAGCAGCTAACAGCCATTCAACTGGATCGTAATGGTCAGAGCTGTGCCCATGGGAAGAAATCCCCCCCCGTGAGGTGACCGGGACCGTGCGAGTCCAGACGGACGGCCCCTGACCTCCGGAGTTGAAGTCCTTCTCAAGAAACGTTCAAGGGAAGAGCAAGGGTCTGCACTGCGGCTCCTCCCAGAACCCGGCTGGGCTCCGGTGAGGACGCACTGCGACATGCCCCGACTCCTCAACCCTTCAGAGTCCAAGAGGGACCTCGTCCTCATAGCCACCAGCCTAGGTAACTGACAACTCTTGGTAGACTCTGAAGAATCCACCCAGGGAACAGTACCCTTCCCTTCCTGGGGTGCCCTGGGCTGTCCCAAACGTGGACTGTCCAAACACACCAGAGAAGTGGGTGTCCCAGCCAAAAGGAGCAGACATGCTAGTGGCCCCGGGCTGCACAGCAGTGGCCACGTGGACCACTGGTGGCTGGTCAGTCCCACTGACCCCAGTACCCACCGACGTGCTGGACACAGAGGGATTGGAGGATTCCAAAGAATCCAGGATCCAATCTGGATCAGACCCAGAGTCCCCCTCCAAAGAGGCAGACCCTGAGGCCAGATGCCAGACCACCCCTTGATCCCTACCATTTCCTGGACCACCTTCAGCCCTGGCACCGCAGGTGGCACTGGAGCAGAGCCCGGCACCACGCCTGATGCTGCAACCCTCCTTGGTGCCGTGAACAGCACCCAAATAGGGAATGACACAGAGCGTGGCACCGCACTCCACCCCTGTGTGTGAATGGCCCCAGAGCCAAGGTCAGCGCCGACTGCGGCACTGACCCCATCTCCGGCGCCGCAAACAGCACCAGAGTCGGGAACGGCGCTGACTTCAGTCCCGGTGACAGAACCAGAGACAGACCCAGAATCTGAAACAGCACTTCCCCTGACATCGCAGACATCCCCAGCACTGCAAATGGTGCCAGGAGCGACAGCGATACTGAGTGATGGCCCGGCACCAACTGTGATGCCACCCTCAAGGCCTCAGACACTGCGAATGGCACCAGAAACCAAGGCCGGCGCCGCCAGTCGACACAGAGGATGGTGCCAGCCCAGGTCCAAAGGGCACAGAACACAACACTGAGGAAGCCTTCACCTCCGAAGAGACGACTGCCATAGCGGTGCCTCCCGCCAGCCCCCCAAAAGGGGCAGACTGGGCCTCCAGCACCATGGAAGGAGCTCCAGCCGCAGCAAGGCTGAGAGAGGCGGATGCCCCCTCCTCCACGGACCATATAAGACTGGGAAGGGACCTGGAGGAAAGGTCAAGAGTCTTGGCCTTGGCCCGCCGACTGCGAACCCGCCCCCAGAAAGTCGGCGGCGCACGTTCAACTAGAACTGAATGGTCCATAGAGAAGCAGGCATCACAGTTGTCCATGTCATGGGCCGGGCTGAGGCAGTAGAGATACCGGTCATGCTGGTCCGTCATGGAATAAAGGTGGCCATAGGGCACCAACGCATTGGTGGCAGCCCCACCTTCGACGACTTTTTGCCCCCGGGACGAGACAAGACTGCACGGTAAACAATCAACAAAAACAGTACTCGACATTGCTAGTAATAATGAAATGGTCTTACCGGCACCAAAAGCGACGTCGAGCAGGGCAAAACAGAACCGAGAACCTTCGAAAACTAGGCCGCGAACGATTGCTAGGCTGCAACACACACTTGCTGGAAGTCTCCTCATGAGGCCTGCACTTGATGGCAGGAGAAGAAGAACTGAGGCTAGGGCGGAGTTGATGACAGATAACGGCCAACCCGTGAGCGCCACGTGGAATGTTGGCCTCAAGGGCAGTGCCAGCCCTGCGTCGACTCTGCCCACAGAAAAAAAAGTTTCCCACAGGGTCCTAGCTATGACACAGTACCCAGTAGTGATGAATGGTAAAGACTGACACAGATAAGATTGGGGGTGTCAACGGGGGTGGCAGACAACCCCACTCCTGACACCAGAACCACCGCTCCCACATGCCTGGGACTGCTATGCTGTGCCGTGCTCCTGGCACCACCCTCTGTGCAGGAGCTGGCACCGACCGTAGTCACCGGAGCCGTGGGAGGGGGCAACTGGGAAGGCATAAGGGTCCTGGGTCCTGGACAGCCCACCAACTCCGAGGAGTCAGGTTGCCAATCCGGATAAGCCTCTCAATCATCTGGCTCCGGAGAGGAGGAGATCCAAAAGACCTCCAGAAGGGTGACCCTGGGAGCTCTCCCACCCTTGGTGCCACAAACGGCACAGTGGGCAGACCCAGTTCCCCTTGCAGTGCCGCCTTGATCACTGGAGCTGTGAACAACTCTAGGATCTGAGATGGCACTAGTGGGTGGCGCTGAGAAATGTCCCGTGCCAGACCCAGAAACGGCACCGAAACTGGGGAAGCCTGCACCTCCAAGGAGGTGACTGCCAGAGTGGCGCTCCCAACCCCGAGTGGAACCAGACCAGCCCTCCAGCACCATGGAAGAGGCCGTCTCTGTGGCAAGGCTAGATGAGAAGGAGGGCCCCTCCTCACTGGACCGTATAGGCCCAGGAGGGGACCCAGAAGAAGGGCGAAGAGACCTGCATTTAGACAGACGAGAGCGCCGCTGCCCCTGAAAGTTGGTGGAGCCCTGCCGACTTTAAACATGCAGTACTCGAGAATGCAGTGGTCCTTCAGGAAGCAGGTGTTGCAGTGATCCATATCATGCTGAGGTCTAAGGCAGGTGAGGCAAACATTATACTGGTCTGTTACAGAAATCTGCCGGCCACAGGGACACCGACGCATGGGAGGCCGGCCCACTTTGGAAGATCGCTTTTTGTCCCTCGAACCTGGCACGATGCTACGAAAAACTAAGTGGCTAGACTACTGAATGTAAGTATCACACCTTTAAAGAGGATATAGGAATCCCTTTAATGGGGATGATTTTGTGGCTGTTTCCTCTGATATCCTCTCATTATCTGTCGTTATCACCTGCTAAGACACTTGACATTTCCAACTTAATCAGGTGCTGCTAATCAAATTTAATTGGTACATACTGCATGAACAGTCAAAAACTGCTAATCGACATAGGGTGTGTCTCTTGCTGTTACCTATGCGCATTTATCTGTCATGATGGAGTCTAAACGAGTGGATCTTCCCTTGACAAAGTGAAGGTTATCGAAATACTGCAGGAGCTGGGTGCATCAATGTCCAAGGTAGCTAAACTCTGTACTGTTTGTAAATATTTTTTAATTTTTTTTCTCAATAAAATAAAGTAACATTAGTTAACTTGAGACATACAGCACAAAATCACAAAAGAGCTGAAATCAGTATGCACTGTTTTAGTGTTAATGTATGTCTCTGTTCCTGATGTTTGTTTGTTCTCTGTCTCTGTATGTTGTGGTTTTTGGATCTTCTGTTATTAGAAATGCCCACTTATAGGGGACAAAGGCCCGTCCACGGAGGCACCCCCTTTAAGAGGCTTCAACTTTAATCAGACAAGACTTGGCATCGTTTAAAATATAAAAGGAAAGATCTTACTGGTATTTCCATGAAACAGTGCAGAGTAACCGGAACTGCAAAACCGAGGTGGCGAAGTCTGGCTGAGACGGTGTCGAAAAATGGCCCTGTAAACCGAAGGTATGGTGCTGCATCGAAAACTAGGCCGCTCATGCAGATACTTTCTCACGAGCTGTAGCGAGGTGCTGTCTCGAACAGCAGGAGAAGAACTGAGGCAGAGGAGGAGCCGACAGCAATTATTGGCCAACCTGTGAGCACCACGTTGTGCGTCAGCCACATGGACGGTGCCATCGGCGTCAGTTCCTCCCCCAAGGGAAAGAATAAAACTCCCACGAGGTGCTGTGCTCACGGAATACACCCACCAGTGAAGAATGGTGAAGACTGACTCTGGGAAGATACAAACTTAGGAAAAATGACTAGAATAATAAAACGTAAATTAGAAAAGCTAGTAGTCAACTAAAGCTTGTGTCGTTTCTGTGGAGTCCAATGTACGATGGTCGATGGCGGGAAAAGAACTGAAGAGGGCGAGGGGCCACCCACATTTATATTGTAGGGAGGATGTCAGCATGTGATATCGTGGGCAGCCCCCTTGTAGAATGCTAGCCGGAAAAGTTTCCTTGTGGTCCTAGTGCCTGGCGGTTATAGTTCCATAGATGCGGCTCGATGCAAGACTTATCCCTGAAGCAAGATTCACATTTCCCTACTTTTTCGCTTTAGCCTGAACCCCAAATGTTGCATTAACACAGTTTTTTGCAAGGATATATATATGAGAGAGAGATATTATACTGGCGTGATAGCGCCAGTGTTTCAGGGTTGAGTGCAAACTTCTATGTTAAACCCAAACTTTTGAACCTTAACTTTGGAACCACTCAATAGATTTGCACAAAATATGGCATGCATAATTTCCAGGGGGTAGGTACCTTGACGTGCACAATTTCGTGCAAATCCGTTGTGTGGTTTGAGAGATGGAAACTGTTAAAAAATCCTAAATTTACGACTTTTTTCATATCTCTTTGTCCACCTGTATCTCAGAAATGCCTTTATGTTGTGGTCAGAAATTTTCAGGGTAGAAGGCCTTTGTGTCACAGATGTGCCTTTTGAAGGTTTGGTGAAAAAATATTAATCTGTTCTAAAGTTATTCAATTTTTAATTTCCCATTATTTCCTATGGAAACGTATATGTATAATGAAAGTGAAAGTACTTATGGCACATGCGCACCTTAACTTTGCAACCCTTCAATGGATTTGCATGACATTTGGCAGGCATAATCTCGGCGGGGGTGGGGGGGTAGGTCTCCTGATGTGCCAAATTTTGTGTTAATCAGATTTGCAGCTTTTGAGATACCGAGCATCAAAAAAATCCTACATTTACTTTTTTTTTTTTCACATTTCTTTGTCCACCTGCATCTCAGAAATGGCTTTAGGTTGTGATATGAAATTTTCAGAGTAGAACTCCTTTACCTCACAGATATACCACGTAAATGATTGGCGCAAAAATATTAATCCATTCTAAACTTATTAAACTTTTAATTTCCCATTATTTCCTATGGGAAAATTTATATGTCAGGCATGAAAGTTGTAATTTGCTCAAGTTACTTAACTTGCATAAGACACTGTTGTATTTTGTGCAAATTACATAATTCACACAAAATACAACAGTATCTTGCTCAAGTTATGTAATTTGGGCATAACTTTGGAACTGTTTCACATATTTGCAAGACATTTGGCATGAATAATGTCTAGGGGACGGTCTCCTGACGTGCCAAATTGTGCAAATTGATTTTGTGGTTTTTGAGATACAGAGCATCAAAAGATCCTACATTTACCAGTTTTTTTTTTTACATTTCTTTGTCCACCTGTATGTCAGAAACGGCTTTAGGTAGTGGTCTGAAATTTTCAGGGTAGAAAATCTTTGCCTCACAGATTTGCCTTTTGAAGGTTTGGTGAAAAATATTAATCCTTTCAAAAGTTTATTTAACTTTTAATTTCCCATTTCCTATGGGAAAATGTATGTGTCAGGCAGGAAAAAACAAGTTACACACCTGTAATAGTAGTTCTAGGAGTGGTATATGTTGTTAATCCACACTTGTTGGCATGTCCTTTTCCCTTTTAAGTCTCGCCGGAAGGTCTTCAAGCTGGCTCCTACCACCCACCTGGGTGGTATAACCCTCAGCTCCGCCCCATGATGCCAGATCTTAGCCCGCTGGAAGCCAGGTGTGTGCATCGTAGTCAGGACGGTTGAGTGGGTCAGTGTGGATGAACGTATACAACTCCTAGAAAGTATTGTTACATAAGAACTTACCATAACAGTAGATCTTTGAGGAACTGTCTCTTGCAGTAGGTTATTACACTTGGGAGTTCCTAGGTAGCGCTATCACGCGGCACCTTCTTCTAGCAGTCTTCCATGGGAGCCGCCCACATGACATCACTTTCTGCTGCTGAATATAAGCGTGGGCAGCCCCAAGGACCCTCTGTTCTCCGTCAGCTTCGGTGAGCAAGACCTGGACCAAGGAAAACCAAGGGATGAAACAGACCAAAGAGATCCCACCCAACGTCCTGGGCTGCAGTGAACAAAAGCGGGGGGAGGGGGATGAAGGGTGGAATTGTATTTACTGCAAGAGACAGATCTTACTTCGACAGGGTTCCTTCAGTAGGTCATCACATATAGGACTAGCGCCACCTGGCGTCTGGCCGCACAGCAGATTTTTTCTAGCAATACCTGACAAGGGACCACCCACCTGATGTCACGTGGCCAATGTCAGCGTGACACTATATAGTGGATGGTCCCCACGCACGCCCTCTAGTTCTTTCCCGCCGTCGCCTCATGTCAGTCGCATTGCAGGCTTCCCAAGTGATCATCATTGAAAGTGCTTTTTTTCTCGTCGGTTTTCTTCTATGTCTTCACCGAAGAAGTGTTTTACCTGTGACACACAAATTCCACACAAAGACGGCCATGTGAAGTGTGTTGTCTGCTTAGGACCAGACCACTCAGTTTCTTCTTGCCCGGACTGCCAGCCTTTTAACCAGGCTACACGTAAAAGGAGGCAGCAGGCTCTGGAGGCCCATATTTTGAAGACCTGGCTGGCGTCTTTAGAAAAGCAGATGGAGCGGATCCAATCTTCTTCATCTCCTTCCAAAAAAGAAAATAGGAAAGAGAAACACAGGGAGCAGGAGTGCTCTGTGGAGGTGTCACAGCCTGAGGCCTCTTGGCCCCTGACCAGCAAGGCTTCTTCCCAGCCGCCGCCTAAGGCCAAGCCGGCTTCAGAAGGTAAGTTGGACAAGTCTGATGGCTGCACCGCCCCTGCTGTTAAGTCGACCCCCAGCTAGGGGATCACCTGGCCACTGGTAAGATGACTCCCCAGGCCTCGGGGACCCGCACAGCACCAGCCACTAAGTCAGCAGGAGGCTCCTTCCTCTCCCGCCCGGCTCAGTCTGGTCAGATGTCCGTCCCTGGTGGGCGCTCAGATGTGGCTCTTCCATCAGGGCCTAACGGTACCCAACCCGTCGCCCGCAAGATCCTGGGGGAGACTGCCCCTCTCCCCACTTCCTCTTCACCAGCAGCTTCCCCTGTTCAGGCAGCTACCTTGAGCGATGACAGTGTGGAACCCCTGGACATTGTCGACCTCTCTGGGTCCATTCCACACACCCCTGACGGGGTCGCAGGGATAGAGGCTCCTCCACAGCCATCTGGCCCTATTCAGGAGGCCCCTCCTATCCCTTCTGGGGTGGATCACTTCCAACCCGACGCCTGTCCCGGTCGAGATCCCTCTGCCAGATCCGCCGACAGTCCCTCCAATGCCGGGCCCCCCTACGACGGTCTCTGAGCCTGGGCCCAGTCGTCTGCCCAAGCCTTCAGTTCTGGTACCAGACACAGTCCCTCCATCTGAACCCCTTTGCCCGGCTACGACGCTGGCCCATCTGACGCCGGCCCCCGTTCTGGCACTGGATTGGGTGGTGCCATTCCCGACAACGGTGGTCCCAATGCCGGACCTGCCGCTGATTTATACGATGGCGGGCCCTATGTGGGTTCCCCCTCCATCAGATCTTCTGACGGGCCTTTACTCAAGACCCTGGACTGTCCCACATTATCCCTTGGGATATCCTGGGGATCACCTCCCGGCTGGTCCTCCTCCAGAGTGGAGTAGCGTGGGGCGTTATTTCCCGGGTTACGGTCAGTACCTGGGTTATGGCTACCCAGGTTACCAGGGGGATCACTGCCCTACTCCCCAAGTAATCCCTCCACCTTCTCCACAACCTCAACCTCCTCCTCCACAGGCTCCGGTCCAACCAGACTTCAAGACTCTTATTCAGTCATGGTGGCAGGGGGCAAGCTCAGAGCTGGTATCTGACCTGGAGAGCAGACTCCCATCTCCGTGCTCTCCTAGGTCTCCATCCCCAAGGAGCTCATCCCCCTCTACGGTTCACATCCTGGGGACATCTTGCAAGGAGATCACTCTTCCAGATCTTGGAGACCATCCGGACGGGGGGGGATGATGATGAGGATGGTGATGAGTCACCAGAGGAGCCCTCGGATCACAAGTCTTCGGTCCCTAAGGGCAAGGTTTCCCCCAAATCCCCTCCGGACCCTGCCTTTTCGGACCTCCTGAGGTCCATGCAGAACTACTTCGAGTGGGAGTCGGAGGAACAGGATCCAATGCAACAGAGACTCACTGAACACCTGGATCTGGAGTCTCTTTTCCTGATCCCTGTTTCCCCATGGATAGGACCTCACCTCTATAGTCTGGCAGATGCCTCATTCCATCCCGGCTGTCCCCAAGAGGGCGGATAGAGTTAACCGGGCACCCAAGGATGCTCCGTTTCTTAACACTCATCCAAAGGCAGACTCAGTCATGATTTCAGCTGCTCATGATCGCTCTTCAGCACCCAAGCACATGAGCACCTCTCCTCCAGACAAGGAGTCAAGGCAGATGGACCAGTTCGGTAAGAAGGTCTATTCTTCGGCCACATGTGCACTTCAGTCCCTTAATTATGTGGCCCACATGGTGTCACACCAAAAAGCTACCCTGGCTAGGCTCGAGGCCAGAGTCCAATCTATGGAACCTTCGGATCGCAAGGAGGAGCTCACCAAGGAACTCCACCTGTCACGTTTTTCTTGCAGGCATGCATTGTGGGCTACTTACGGCTCTGTCGATTCAGTAGCCTGCACCTCGGCAACTGCCATTGCTTTGAGACGACAGGTCTGGCTTCACATCTCTGGCCTCACAAATGAGGTCCAGTCTGTGATTCAGGATGCCCCCTTTCGGTGCTCTTTGGCGGTGACACCAAAGACAACATCACCGATCTCCGGGATAAAGGTCAGACCCAGAGGTCAATGCGGTCCATGTACTGATCGGGTGCCAACAACAGCAGCAGCCCTTTCGGAAAAGGACCTGGAGGCACAGGAAGCAAGCCCTGGCTCGTCACCAAGACACGTGTAAGTTCATGGGTTATGCCACCCCTCCTGCCTCCAAGAATCAGAGACGTTCAGGGGACCCCCCCCCTGACCGTCCTGCCACCTCCTGACTTCCTCATCCCACCTCCTTCTCAGACTCAGTGTGAGAAGCTGATGGGGGGGGGAGTTTCGCCCACCACAAGCACGAGTGGCAGGGCATTACCTCCGATGCATGGGGGTCCTGCAGTTGGTGCCCGCCGGTCACACCATAGAGTTTCTAGAGATTCCACCAATCCGGTCATCCTACTCTCGAGACCAGGCTCTTCTCGTCAGAGAAAAAAAATCAACTCTCTTGCTCAAGAAGGCTATAGAGAGCATTCTCCTCCAGCAAAGGGGACGGGGGTTCTACTCCCACTTCTTCCTGGTTCCAAAAAGGTCAGGTGACATGAGACCCATTCTCGACCTGAGCAGTCTCAACCTGTTCGTCGAGTACAAAAAAATTCAGAATGCTGACCCTCCAAAGCCTTCTCCCTCTCCAGCTGGAGAACCAGTGGCTTTGTGCTCTGGATGTGCAGGATACTTACCTGCACATTCCAATTTTCCCCAGCCACCTCCGGTTCCTGTGGTTTTGTTTCCAGGGGGAGTATTTCCAGTTCTGGGCCCTCCCCTTTGGTCTGTCTTCAGCACCTTGGGTGTTTACCAAGTGCCTGGTGGTGATGGCAGCCTTTCTGCATCGCCAGGGCATAGCAGTTTTCCCTTACCTGGACGACTGGATGATTTCAGCCCCTTTCAGAGATTCTCTTTCAGAAGCTCTGCATTTCATTCTGGATCTGTTCTCCAAGTTGGGGATTACTGTCAATTTCCTTAAGTTGTCTCTTTCCCCGAATCAGAGACTTTTCATTGGGGCAATCTTTTTACACGGTCCAGAGCAGGGCCGTCCCTAGTCTGGACAGGGTGGAAACTGTGGTCTGTCACGCTTCAGTGGTGGCCTCATCCAGGACCATTCCAGCAAGGGAGGTCCTTCGCCTTCTCAGCCTGTTGGCGACCTCCATCACTACAGTTCCCCTGGCAAGGCTCCACATAAGAATCACTCAGCGGTCCTTGCGGGTGCAATGGGATCAACTCCTGGATGACCTCAACCATCCAGTCCTGGTATTGTTGGCCGTACAGAAAGACTTGCTGTGGTTAAGGGATCCCTGCAACCTTTCCTTGGGTCTCCCATTCAGAAGCCCCATCCCCTTGGCATCTCTGGCTACAGATGCATCGATATGGGCTGGGGGGCACATCTGGGGGAACACCAAGCACAGGGACTTTGGTCCAGCTCGGAGGCGTTGTTACATGTCAAAGTCCTGGAGATGACAGCAGTTTTGTACGTGCTTCAGGCGTACCAGACTCTTCTCCCCAAGGGATCACTGTTTATCCAGACTGACAACATGTCAGTCATCTGGTATATGGTACAAACAAGGAGGAACTCGCTCGTACCCTCTCTGCAGGGAAGCGATGAGAGTGTGGAACTGGGCAGTCCAGCACGATCTGTCCTTAGTGGCAGTGCATGTTCCAGGCATCCAAAAACGTCCTGGCGGACAGTCTCAGCAGATCTCGAACCCCCAGTCATGAATGGGAACTAAGGCAGGAAGTGTCAGAGTCTCTCTTCCTAAAGTGAGGGCGTCCAGATCGCGACCTTTTCGCCTCCCCATTCAACACAAAACTTCACAGGTTTTGCTTGCTCGTTCCAGGGCATGGTTCTTTCTGGCATGACGCGTCTCTCTCTTGGTCAGGGACATTTTTGTACGCCTTCCCTCTGTTTCCCATTCTCCAGAGGGTTCTCCTCAAGCTTCAGGCAGAGAAGGCATGGATGATCCTCATTGGCCCCCTCTGGCTGAGACAGATTTGGTTCCCGCTTCTGCGACAGTTAACAGAGGAACCACCGGTTCCAATTCCGGTGACTCATTACCTATTGACACAGACTCAAGGCCTGCTCGTGCACCAGAGGTTCAGAACCCTGCATCTTCATGCGTGGCTCCTGCAGACATAGCAGTCTCCCGCTTTGGGGTCTTCTCTCGAGTCAACCAGATAATTGTTGAGGCTAGAAAGCCATCTACTCGTTCCACCTATGCTATGAAGTGGAAATGTTTTTCCATTTGGGCGGCTTCCAAAGATTGGAACCTTTTCCCTTGTTCTGTCCCACAAGTCATGGAATACCTCCTTCATCTTTCAGATTTGGGCCTATCCTATTCCTCCTTGAGGGTCCATCTTTCGGCTATGTCAGCGTACTACGAACTGGTGGATGGTAAACCTGTGGCTCAGTTGGAAGTCTCTCGAAAACTTTTCTGAAAGGGATTCTCCATCTAAAACACCCCATCTGCAGCCCCACACCACCTTGGGATTTAAACTTTGTTTTGGAGAAGCTCACTTTCCCACCTTTTGAACCAGCGATGAGCTGTGATTTGCGTTTCCTGTCCTGGAAGATGTTTTTAGTTGCTGTTCCCTCAGCCCGAAGAATTTCGGCGCTTCAGGCTAGAGTTTGTAAGAAACCCTGTTTAATTTTCCATAGCGACTGGGCGGTCCTCAGGACAAATCCTAAGTTTCTGCCTAAGGTGGTTTCGGAGCTCACACTGAACCAATCAGTGGAGCTCCCTGTATATTTTTCATCCCCTGCAAATAGAGGTGAGGCACTCCTGCACACTATGGATGTGCATCGTGCCCTCAGATGCTATACTCACCCTACAAAAGAGTTTCGTAACGATGACCAACTGTTTGTCTCTTTGGCCCCCAGATCTTTGGGCAAAGCTGTTTCTAACCAATACCTATCCAATTGGTTGGGCAATTGTATTCACTTCTGCTACCAGAAGTATGACAAGTCTCTGCTGGGACCAGTCAGAGGTAATTTTACAAGGGGCCTAGCTGCTTCCACGGCTTTTCTGTGCAACATTTCAGCAGTCGATATTTGCGCAGCAGCAACGTGGAGTTCTGTCCATACCTTTACCAAACACTACAGTCTGGACATTGCTTCTAGGCGGAGGGCAGCTTTTGGCCTAGCCGTTCTGCAGGGCCTTCTGTCCTAGGCTGGTTCCACTCTGTGTTTTCCTTAGTTGCTGGAGTTTTTCCTTCTCCCTTGTTTCTCTCGGTCTCTCTGCAGAGGGACTGCTTGGGATTCAGTCCTATATGTGATGACCTACTGAAGGAATCCTCTCGAAGTAAGATAATACAGTTACATAGGAACTTACCGTAACACTAGATCTTCAAGAGAGGTTCCCTCAGTAGGTCATATTTTTCCCACCCTCCTTCCCCCTTTTTTATTTATTTAGGGACTCCAGACTGTTTCCTCCTGCTGTCAGGCCTATTCCAGGCTCTGGTGGGTGAACTGGAAGTCGGGTGTGGGGACTGTCCACTATATAGTGTCATGCTGACGTTGGTCACGTGACATTGGGTGGGCGGTCCCCCATCAGGTATTGCTAAAAAAAAGTCTGCCATGCAGCCAGACACCAGGTGGCACTAGTCCTATATGTGATGACCTACTGAAGGAACTGCTCTCGAAGATCTACTGTTACGGTAAGTTCCTACGTAACTGTACTTTCCTCGAAGATCTACTGTTATGGTAAGTTCTTATGTAACGATACTATCTTCTATGGACTGGTCTCTTTCAGTAGGTTATTACAATTGGGAGAGTGCCAAGAGGGAGGACAAGCAAGGCTGGAAGCTAGGCAAGACGGCATGCCTGACGGTCGGGTCCTTGCAAAACTCAGCAGCCAAACAGGCAAGACAAGCAAAAAGATAGGAGAAATGTCAACTCAAACCACAACCGGTCATGCAGAAAAGCCAAAGGTGGGTGAGGACAACATGCTGAAAGCATGGTGCTGTAGAAGAACAGTGGGTGGCCAGGCACAGTGATTCAACCGGATGAGGCAGGGGTCGACAGGCCCTGGCATGAAGTCAAATCCAGTAGAGCACCCACAGCACGGATCATGTGGGAGGAGACAGAACGCACTGAAGTAAAACACACTGGGAATCCCAGAAGAAGGAACAACTGAAGGGCTCCAATAGGAAGAGTAGCAGAAGTTCCAAACAGATCCGCACTTAGGAGTGAAGCGTCCAGGTTCAGGAGCAAGCCTCCAAGAAAATGGTGAAGAAATCACTTGACTCCTCTGAGGCTTGCAAGAGGAGGCAGGGGAAAAGCCCTGTGGTGCAGTTCAAAGTGCAGAGGTGGGCCCGGCCCCCCGAGAGGGATGGGCACGCTGCAGAGAGGCCGTCAGAGCAGCACCCCTGGATGCCCGACCGTGGTCCTGAGAGGTACCCTGGTAAGGAGGCCGGGAATGGGAGGGTCCACCCACAGAAGCATAGGACTGGGCCCTGGGGGCATGATAGAGATCCTGGACAGATTGCAGAACATGCCTCGAAGCCTGTAGGGGACTCCAGGATGGACTGAGCACCAGGGCCAAACAACTTGGTCCCAGAGAAAGGTACACTGGCAACTGACAACTGAATGTCGGGTGCCAGACCAGACATCCTGAGCCAGGCATAGCGCCCGACAGCGATGTCAGTGGCAGAGAGGCGGGCAGAGGCATCGACCGCATTGTAACCCACCTGAAATAGGTGACAGGAAAGAGAAGACAAGGCGGACATGGGCTGAGCCAACTGGGATGACACCTGGGAGGGTGGCAAGGAGGATAGGAGGTCCAAAGCCGAAGCACTCAATGTGCGAAGGTACCTGACCATATGGCCCACATAGTTGAGGATACAAAGTAGCAACGTACTGGAGGTGTAGACCTTCTTGCCAAGGAAATCTATGTGCCAAGAATCAGCATCTGGCGGCACGGAACTAGTGTGACAGGGCCGAGCAGTCTGGTCATGAGCCACCGCATTGATCACCAAGTCTACCGAAGGGGTGGTGGACAAATAGGGATGGTCAGATAGGGCCCGGTAAAGTCGGTCTGGGCCACAAGGGGTGGACTCAGCAGAAGCAGGATGATGCCAAATCTGAGACAGTGTGTTAAAATACACAGGAATCAAGAGAGGGACAACCAGAGCAGGCTCCTCGGGCATGTCGAGGTAAACGGCCATGTCCTGGCGAAAGGAGTCCTGTTCCACAGCAGGGAAGCCAAATGCATCACAGATCTGCAACGTGAGATCCGTGAAGGAGAGGTCTGGGAATGAGGAGGGATTGGCCGGGTCAGGCGGGGAACGTCCAAAACAGAGGACGTGGACAGAGGGGAACCAAAGTCCCCACAGTCCGAGAAGCCCCCCGTTAGGAGCATCACCCATGAAGGGATCCTCCCCGTCCGAATCCCCATAGAGGGAATCCCCATAAATGGGGGGGGGGGACCAGGCAGAAACCGCTGGATCTAGGTAAAGTCACTTGGGCGGAGGAGGGGGAAATCACAGCTTGGGACTCTGAATCAGGTCTGAAGCGGGGCCGTGGCCCATAGACTGGAGGTCCTCCATGACAATGCGGGCGATGCCTGGCACTTGGGAAGAGGGGAGGTCCACAGACAAAGGGCGCCCAAGGGCAGCACTCAGGGAAGGGAGAAACACCTCAGGGACGGCCAACCCAGATAGGTGGGAGAGGCATCCCGACCCCTGTGGTGTGGCACCGGTAAGGGATTGAGGAACTCGAGGCAAGACCCTGGAACCCTGGCTGAAGGCACATAAGAAGGCGCACCCAAGGGACGCAAAAAAAGGGTGCTAGGGGAACCCCCGATGGCGCCGGAATACTGTGCCAGTGCCAAGATGGCGGGGGGGGGGAGACAGAAGAGGAGCCCCGAACTGGGGGCATCCCTGGGTGTGGAGCTCCTATCATTGATGGGGGAAGCAGCCCTGTCAACGAGGCAAGGGAATGAGGCCTGTCTGTCGATGATGGAAGCATCCCTGTTGACAAGGGACAAGAAAGAAGCCTCTCCATTGATGGGGGAAGCTTTCCCGTCGACGAGGAATGCAAAGCATGACGCCCCGTCAATGGGGGAAGCTGCCCGTCAATAAGGAGTGCTTCGCTGATGGAGGAAAAGCATCAGTCAACGAAAGAAATGTAGAAACATGCCCTGTTGATGGGGAAAGAGCTCCCCGTCGATGAGGGAGAGGAAACAACACGTGCTGTAAATGGGGAAGCCTTCCTGTTGATGAGGAATGCTCCACTGATGGGAGAACACTGCCAGTAGACGGGAGACATCCAGCAGAGTGCTCCATCGATGGGGTATGACTCTTCGACGAGACTGATCCCTACAGGCTCTGTTGATGTGGGGAGCAGTCCCGTCAATGAGGAGCGCTCCGTTGATGATGGAGGAGCAGGAAGTGATGTGCGGGGGCCCCCCATGGAAGACTGCTAGAAGAAGCTGCCGTGTGATAGAACCATCTGGTGGAACTCCCAAGTGTAATACCCTACTGCAAGAGAAGTCCATAGAAGATATGAAAATTACATACCTACCGTAATTATGATCTTTCTGTGTATCTTCACCATTCATCACATTTGGGTTACTAGCCAGAGGTCATGACCCCATGGGAGCTTTTTTCTTTTGATGGGCGGAGTTGATGCAGTATCGGCGCCGCCCTCGAGGCCGACGCACTGCGTGGCGCTCGTGGGTTGGCCATTATGTGCTGTCGACTCCGCCCTCCCGCCAATTCTGAGTCGCCGGAGAGGTGAGGAAAAGGGATGGGAGGGTGGGACAAGGAAGTCCAAGGGACAGACAAAGGAAAAGAGATATAAACCAAAAGGAGAAATAAATGACTGAGAAGACAGAAGAATAAAAAGAAGGAAACTAAGGGGATTGGGTAGGGGCCCCAATCTCTGAAAAGACAAAAGGAAAGGGGAGGAATTTAGGGTAAATTTGAGGGTTGGGGAGAAGGTAGCAACCATACCCTGGACCTTGACTTGCCTCCAGATTGTATAGGAACTGCAAGGAGTAGCCAAAGGCTTGATGACAGAATTCAAGGCACAGAATTAATGGCACTAACTCCAAAAGGCAGAAAGCGGTTATTCTGGAAGAAAGATAGGACACAGGGACTCCCCCCCAAGAAAGAATGGTGTAAGAAAAGTAGATTTTTTTTTTTATGGAGGATATGTTCAACGGACAAAGAAATCAAGGATTGATGGGAACAAAGGAGAAGCAGAGGATGGAGGGCAACTGCCAACTCTCACCTCACAGGGATGGAGCTAAAGCACTGGAGAAGAAGTGCCCCCCACGCTAACCACTCTCCCTTAGAAGTATCATCCCCCTACAGTATGTGCCCCAGGTTATCCCACTCCTTACAAAAAGGAGGGGGGCAAGGGAGGGGGACCCAGAGACTGAGGCCCCAGGGGGATGGTGGGCGGGAATGTGATAGAATGGTGAAGATACATAGAAAGATCATAATTATGGTAGGTACGTAATTTTCATATCTTATCTGTGTCAATCTTCATCATTCATCACATTTGGGTGAGTGCCGAGCCCCCTGAAGGGGGTTTAACCCTAAAGGACAGAGTCTCTTAGCTCTCAGTGGGTGACACACTAAGAGGGAGAACCTACAGGGCCTGGGGAGGCCCGCGTGTGGGGAGAGTGAGACAGGGACCCCCCCAGAGGGGGAAGGAAGTTGCCCCGACAAACGCCGTCTCACTCTACAGGAGAAGAGACAGGTTTTCTGGTGAGCGGAGTTAATCACCCTACGCCGAGCCAAGGGTGACAACCGGGAAAGACGTAGCCATGCCGCCTGCCTAGTGCAGATTGCTGTCCCTACGACCCTGGTAGCTACCTCGTTGGCACTGTACGATGCCCTCGCTTGGTGCCTTGCTAGCTCCAGGCCACATGCAGAGAGTGCAATGGGTTGTCTGATTTGCTCCGTGTCAGGCAAAGAGGCTAGGAGCTGACCCAGTCTGGACCACAAGAACCTGTCATAGGATGCATAGTGGGCCTGATGTGCTGCGATGGAAAGCAGCAACCATGCCGAACAGAATGTCCTCCTCCCCCAGAAGTCAAAATCCAAGGAGTCTTGATCTGGGGGCCGGTCATGGTGGAGGGCCCGAAGCCCATCAGGAGTATTCAGCTGAGTCAGTCCTGACTGAGGATGAGGCATGGAACCTGGAGACTCCGTTGGGGGTGGGGGCGCAATACTGCTGACAGAGATCCCTAGGGGCGGGAAGAAAAAATTACTCACCATAGTTATGTTGTTTCTTCTAATGGAGTCTTGCTGTATTCAGACATCATGCAGTTAGCCCCAGCACTTGAATTGCCCAGAGCAGGAAAGAGTTAACTCTATGCAGAAGCATAGAACGTTGAGCTCGAGGTCGGTTTTCAAACCTCTGTCTGTGGTACTTCCCAGTGTAACCGTTAGATTCTTACGAGCTAACTAACTCGTAACTGAAGTATGGAAATTGTTCAAATATAGCCAAATGACAAAATATATCTTCTTGGGCCCCAAAAGACTCAAGTCAAGAACCCAAGAAGGAAAGGTAATGACAATTATTTAGTAAAACACCAGAAAAAACAACAACATCTAACCCACCCAAGAGGGAGGGTACAAGGTACACCCCTGAGGTGCAACACTGTACCTGCCAGCCCACTTCCCAAAACCAGGTTCTGAGAGGGGAGGTGGGGGGGGGAGGTCTGAATACACCAAGACTCCATTAGAAGAAACAACATTACTATGGTGAGTAATTTTTTCTTCAAACAACATGAAGTCTTGGTGTATTCAGACATAATGCAGACTACCAAGCAGTTCCCTATGGAGGAGGGAATGCAGAACCTACTTTAGAAAGAGACTCTGCAGTACTGCTGTACCAAACCTAGCATCATTCCTAGCCTGGATGTCCAGGGAGTAATGCCTTATGAAAGTATGTACTGTTTTCCAGGTAGTTGCTTTACAGATCTCTAACAAAGGTATATATCTGGCTGCAGCTAGAGAAGCAGCTGCACCCCTGGTCGAGTGAGCCCTCTGGCCTGAAGGGGGTGTCCTACCCAATTTGTCATAGCAAAATTGTATACAAAAAACAATCCACCTGGCAATAGTTCTCTTCGTGGCAGGCTTACCTTTCCCCACTTCACCATAAGTGAGAAACAATTGAAGACAGTCATTTCTATGTGCCTTAGTATGCGCAATGTAGTAGCGAAGGACCCTCTTAACGTCCAGACTGTGTAACCTTCTTTCACCTGAAGAAGAATGGTCAGTGAAAAACACAGGGAGTGATACAGACTGGTTCAGATGAAAATCTGAAACCACTATGGGCAAGAACCTCCTACTGGTTCTGAGGACTATTTTGTCCCTATGGAAGGAGATGAAGTCAGGTTCCACTGACAGAGCCTGTAACTCACTAATCCACCTGGCAGAAGTAATAGCTACCAGGAACACAGTTTTCAGGTTAAGTACTTCAAATTGGCCGAAGCCTGAGGTTCAAAGGGTGGCTGCATGAGCTATGCAAACATTAAGATTCCAAGGCGGAGTGGGCTCCCTAAAGGGAGGGTTAATGTGAACCAGACCTTGGAAAAAACTTTCTGAAAACAGGATGAGTTGCCAGGGAAGAGCCCTTCCCTGCTGAGAGGAATGCAGAGACAGCTGCTAGATATAGAGTTGCATATTCTAACTCTTCAAGAGCCAGGCCTTGAGATGGAGAGACTGGAGATTGGGGTACCAGATCCGCCCCTGGGAGGAGGACAGGAGATTGTATGTCCTGGGCAGAGACAGGGGACGTGACACTGACAAGGACAGCAGTAGAGGATACCAAGGCTGTCTGGCCCAATCTGGAGCCACCAGTATCATTGTGCAGGGTTGAGTCCTGATCTTGATCAGAACTCTGAACAGCAGAGGGAAGGCATAAAGAAACTTGCCCTTCCAGACCAAAAAGAGAGCATCCTGGGGAACCGTCCCCAGGACTGGAGGTCTGCAACAAAACAGAGGAAGTTGATGATTGGTGCTGCAAAGAGATCTATCTCTGGAGTGCCCCACCTGGAGAAGATGACCTTCAGTATGTGAGGATCCAGGGACCATTCATGGTGTCCCTGTGAATTTCTGCTCAGAGCATCTGCTAGTATGTTGTCCTTCCCTGGAAGGCGAACTGCTACCAGAGAAGTCAGAAGAGAATAGGCCAGAGACCACAGCTTCATGGCTTCTGTGCACAAGGCCGAGGACCGAGTGCCTCCCTGCTTGCTGATGTACCACATTGTGGTGGTGTTGTCTGTTCTGACTTGGACCACCTTGCCCTTGTCTGAATCCGAGAAGCTCTGCAGGGCTAGGAAAACTGCCCTGAGTTCCAGGAGATTGATATGAAGGAGAGACTCCAGTGGAGACCAGAGCCCTCGAGCTGTCAGGGCTCCCAGGTGGGCTCCCCACCCTAGGAGAGAAGCATCCGAGTTAAAACTACTGATGGGACTTGAGGGAGAAATGGAACCCCTTGTCTGAGGTTGTCCTGGTCCAACCACCACTGGAGAGCTTGGACCAGAGTCTGAGTCACTGGAATCAGTTTGGTAAGTGAATCCTTCTTTGAGACCAAAAGACCTCAGATGAAACTGAATGTCCCTCATCTGGAATCTTGCTCCTGCACCACTGCCGTGGAAGCTGCCATGTGGCCCAGGAGCTGGAGGAACTGTCTTGCTGGGCGGGAGACCTGAGGTCCAAAGGAGGAAGCGAGATCCACTAGGGCCTTTACCCTTGCCAGGGGAAGGAAGACTTTTGCTTGTACAGTGTCCAACTCTATGCCTATAAAGGTGAGAAGTTGAACTGGTTCGAGTACAGACTTTGGAAGACAGAGAAGAAAACCCAAGGAGCTTAGTAGGGCCTGGGTAGTTTGAAGAGCTGACTTGACCTGTAAATGAGACTGACCCACTAACAGCCAGTCGTCCAGATACGGAGAGATGGTGATACCCAGTCTTCTAAGGTAAGCCACCACTACTGCAAGGCACTTTGTGAACACCCTTGGAGCTGATGTTAGACTGAATGGCATGGCTCTGAACTGGTAATGGCCTGAAGACAACTCGAACCGGAGGTATTTTCTGTGGGGGCACCCGATAGGAACATGGAAGTAGATATCCTTGAGGTCCAGAGATGCTAGCCAATCCCCTGGCATTAGAGAGGGAAGGATTATTCCCAGTTACCATTTTGAATTTGGGCTTTGAAATGTGTTTGTTTAGATACCTCGGGTCTAGGATGGGTCACCACTCCCCTTCTTTGGGGTAAGAAAGTACCTGGAATACAGACCTTTTCCCTTGTGCTGAGTAGGAACATTCTCTATAGCTCTGAGAGCTAGAAGAGAGGAAAACTCTGCCTCTAGGGCAAGGGTTTCCGAGACTGATGCAGGTGGAAAAGACTTGGCCCTTCTGTTTGGAAATTTTTTGAAGTTGAGGGCCAGTCCCTGGCTTACTACTTCCAGGACCCACTTGTCTGAGGTGTCAGACTTCCAGGCCTGGAAGTAGTAAGCCAGCCTGCCTCCTACTGGAAATGGGGAGTCGACCCGGGCTGACACATCAGGGTGTCTGCCTGGCAGGAGCCTTAGACTGACAGGAGGAGGGAGCAGCCCTGCTCATCCCCCTCCTACCCCTCCCTCTGAAGAACCCCCTCAGTGGGAAGGGAGAGGAGGCCTGGGCAAAGGCCTTTGAAAGGGCCTGCCCCTGCCTCTAGACTGCTGCTTGTGTGGAGTGGCCTGCCTTTCCTTCCGCCTGTGCAGTCCTGTACGTGGTCCTATATTCATCCATTTTCTTCATGTAAGCCTCTGTCTGCTCCCCAAACAGAAAGTCACCTACTACAGGAAAATTCCATGGCCTTAGTCTTGGTATCCAGTGAAAGGCTAGTACATCTGAGCCAAGCATGTCTTCTGCGAGACACAGATATAGCCATGACTCTAGATGCCACATCATTGGAGTCCACAGCAGCATGAAATTGCATTTTGGATGCCTCAATTCCATCAGCAGCCACCACCTCCAGCTCCTTGGCTAGCTGGGGAGAGGCCTGTTTAGCCAGTTCCAGAACCGTGTCCCATCTGGATTTCTGGTACCTGGCTGTGTAGGCCTTCTAAGTAGCCTGCCAGAGTCCCAAAGTGGATGCCAAATACTGTTTTTTGGCAATGGCATCCACTTTCCTGGAGTCCTTATCTGGGGGTGTGTGAAGCCAAAGGAATGTTAGCCCTGTCACAGGCTGCAGCCTGCACTACCCCAACACGGCTGCAATGACTATAAAGGAACTCCACAGCCGAGCCTGATAACGAATACCTCCTGTCCATTCTCTCATCCACAGGAGGTATTGAATTAGGGGTTTTTAAAATTTTGTGTGTCTGTTTCCCCAAAGATTTATGAAGAGGGATAGACAGCTTTTTGGACTCTGGGATGTCCATCATTTCCACAAAATCAGGCTCTTCATCCTCCTCTGCTGCTTCAACCAAGGGAAGCTGCAGGGTTTGTGCCACCTTTTTGTAGAACAAAAGGTGTGAAGGGGACTCGGAGAGCCTGGGAGGAGGACACCTGAGGGCCTGTCTGAGATGTCCGGTTAAATGGGCACATCCAAACCCCCTTCATCGTCATCACTGGGATAGTCTTCGTCTCCCTCCCACTCCTCATAATAAGCATCTGGGTCATAATCCGGAGGAGATGGATCCGACCGAACTGGCGGTATCGGTTCAGACCAAACTGGCCTAAGTGACTGGACAATACTAATCGCTTTGGCTATTTCGCTCCCGGTTGGAGAGTGGGATACAGGATCTGAACCGGAAGACTTGAGCTTTTTCTTTTCCATTTGAAGGCATAGCACTTTCTGGTAGACTCCTTCCTGGATGCTTCCCCTACTGTGAGTACATCCTCGGAGAGACCCAAAGCCTAGAACTCTAGCTGCTCAGGTACCAGGCTGTCAGGTGCAGAGATTGAAGGTCCGGATGGAATACCTTCTCCTGATTGACAGATAATCATGTCTGGGTGTGCTGGAAGATGCCTCGGAAGCCTGTTGCTGAGGCTGAGGAGATCTGGATA
This sequence comes from Neoceratodus forsteri, assembly GCA_016271365.2. NCBI lineage: Eukaryota > Metazoa > Chordata > Ceratodontiformes > Ceratodontidae > Neoceratodus > Neoceratodus forsteri. Next base: position 754,500,398 of record CM057455.1, on the reverse strand, counting down.
CCAGAACTGGCAGGGCCAGTCTGGTGCTACCAGGATCACCCGTGCCTTGTCCCTCCTCACCTTGAGAAGCACCCTGTGGATCAAGTGAAATGGAGGGAAGGCGTAGAAGAGGCCTGGGGTCCATGACCGCAAGAAGGTATCCCTCTACTGCGATCCCCACTGAGGGGGGTGGGCATGAAACAGCCTCAGCTTGGTGTTTTCCCCGGAGGCAAAAAGATCCACCATCGGTTTGCCCCAGTGGGAGAACAGGCTGTAAGTTACCTCTGGATGTAGAGACCACTCATGGGATGTCTTGCCTATGCGGCTGAGAGCATCCACCAGTTGATTTGAGGTTCCTGCCACATGGATGCCTAGGAGATCCACCTCCAGTTGACTCACGAGTGTCCAGATGCGGAGTACTTCCCTGCAGAACAGCCGGGAGTGCGTGCCGCTCTGCTTGTTGAGGTAGTGCATGGTCATTGTATTGCCCGTCTGGTCTTGAACCACTTGACCCCGAAACTGCTGAGTGAATGCTGACAGCACCAGTCTGACCGCTCTGAGCTCCAACAGGTTGATATGGTATTGGGGATTCCTTGGGGGTCCAGAACCCATGGGCCCAGTTGTTCTCCATGTGGGCTCCCCAGCCCGTGAGAGAGGCATCAGTCGTGAGGATGACCATTGGCTTGGGGTGGACAAATGGGATCCCTTCCTGCAACCGGTCTAGGATGGTCCACCACTGGAGAGCATCCCACATCTTCTGGGTCACAGTGATCAGTTGGTCAAAATGACCTAGGCGCTGAGTCCACTGGGCAGCCAGCTCCCACTGAAGGGGGCGCATATACCACCTGGCCCAATGGACCATGGTGGTACAGGCTGCCATGTAGCCCAGAAGGTGCAGAAAGTCCTAGGCAGGGCATGGGTGCCCAACCAGAAATGATTGGGCAAAGGAGGACAGAACCTCCGCCCTGTCCACCAGGAGCCGAGCTCTGGCTCAGCAAGAGTCGAGCTCTGCCGCGATGAAACATATCACCTGAGAAGGCACGAGTTCTGACTTGGTCTTGTTGATCAGGAGGCCAAGTTGAGAGCAGGTCTGGAGGGCCAGGTCCCTGGACCTCTCCACATCTTGCTGGGTGGAACCTGCCAAGAGCCAACAGTCTAGGTAGGGGTATGCTCTCACCCCTAGACAGGCTGCCACCACTGCAATGCATTTGGTGAAGACACTTGGGGCCAATGACAGGCCGAATGGCATGGCTTGAATATAGTATAGGGTTCCTTCTGCTCTGAAGCGGAAGAACTGCTGGTGTGACGGATGGATTGGGACATGAAAGAACACATCTTGGAGATCCAGTGAGCAGAACCACATGTTTTGCTCCAGGGATGATATGATCTGGGACAGAGTTACCATCTGGAAGGTGCGCGGCTTGACATACTGATTCAGGTTGTGCATATCTACAGTGGGGAGCCAGCCCACCATCTGCTTCAGTACCAGGAAGTACCTGGAAATGAACCCTGGGTTGGCTGGATGATCTGCCACTTGAACCACTGCCTCAAGGAGGAGCTTGGCTATGCCATCTTGAAGAGTCAACCAAGTGTGGGCTGATACTCTCTCCTCCCATGGGGTGCGGGCTCGGCTGGGAGGGTACTGCTCGAATTCCAGAGGCAGAGCCCTGGCTGACCACTTTTAAGACCCATCTGTCCATGGTAACAGTGGACCAGGTGGAAAGAAAGTGGCGGAGCCAACCCCCCACCGGAGGACCCAGAGCTGACATGACAGGGATAGGGGTGGCAACCCGTATCCCATCACTGGGCAGGTTTGGAGGAAGAGGGTCCAGGGCCTGAACCCCGACCTCCCTGTCTGCGGCCTGGAGGAGGTCCGGACTTGGGCCAAGGATGCCAAGTCTGTGCCTGCTGTTGCTGCCCACCATGAAAGGAGGGCTGCTGGGTCACAGGAGCAGGATGCCAGAAAGGCATTTTCTTTTTCTGCTGCTTCTTGGCACCAGAGGCACTTTGAGCAGAAGTGGCTGAGTCCAAGGTGGCACTGGACTGCTCGATTCACTGAAGGTGATCATCCACACCTGGGCTGTAGAGATTGGTACCCAGGAAAGGAGTTTCTGCTGGGTATCCGCCGTGAAGGTGGAAAGCCTAAGCCAAGCTCTGCAGCGTGAGGCAACCACGGCTGCCACCGAATGAGCGCAAGTCCCCAAGGTCCAAAGCAGTCTCAAGCTGCTGCTTGGCAACAGCACAGCCCTGGTCCCAGACCTGCTTGACCCTAGTCTGAATGTCCGCGGGGAGGTGCAGGAGAACTTCATCTAAGGAGCCCAACAGGGCATGAGAGAAGTGCACCATGATGATGGCCGAGCTCACCTGACAGAAGCCTGAACAGGAGGATGCATAGACCTTCCTGGCCGTGTGGTCCAGTTTTTTGGACTCCTTGTCAGGAGGTCTATCAGTGTCAGCAGAGCTGCCTGTGTATCTGAACACTGAGGTGGTCACCAGCCCCTCGGCCGAGGGGTGTTCAGTGAACCCCGAGAGGGACCCAATGGGCACCGCATACTTGCGGGCCATCCAGGCAGATGGTGCTGGGCAGGAGGCAGGATGCTGCCAGAGCTCCAAGGCCAGGCCAACAATGGCTTTGGACATAGGAAAGGCTTCTGTGGGAGTATCTCTTCTTTTAAGAATATCTGTAAGAGGGTACTCCGCCATTTTCTGGACAGGCTCGAGGGGCATTCCCATGAATTCGGAGATAAGGCGGAGAATCCATTGAAAAGATGAAAGGCCCTCCTCCGTCAACAGACTACCGATAGACTCATCGTCCCATGGGTGAGAGTGTAAGTCGGTATCTTCTGTATCTGAAGAATCCAGATAGATCGGTGGGTCACCATGGTCCCCTTCAACACGCCTGAGGCGACTAGGTGTAAGGGTGACTGACAACCTACGTGGGAGTACCAGAACCGTCCAAGAATCCTTTGTAGGAGCCCCTCCCAAAGGCTGTTTAGGCATCGGCTCCACCACGATCGGGGGAGAGACCAATTTTGGCCGGCTCTTCGGGCGGAAGAACAGATATGATCAGTTCCAAAGGAGTCGGCTCCGGCCTAGGAGGCAAAAGTCAAGTAAAGGCCGGGGTAGAAACTGTAGCCGGCTTCTGTCTGAACAGAATCAGTTGCTGCTACATCAAGTCCTTGTAGCGTCGACGGAGTTTCCACTGAAGAGGAGGACAAGGATGACCGATGGCATTGCTTCTTTTTTAGAGTGCTTATGCGCCTTCCTCGGACTGTCAGTCAAGGGGGGTCCCAGATCTCGACCTCGATCAGACTGGCCAACTAGGTCATTTGGCAGACACCGGGGGAACCGGTGATCTACCCGGATCAGAGACCGGTTCCTCAATGGGATTCTCAGCTGGTTGGATCTCCTCATCAGGAAGTGGTAGGACCGGAGTCCTTGTCAAAGAGTCATCGGCCTCATTGGGCCACTACGGGTCGATGGGTTCGAGAACGATCTCAACCTCTGTCTGGCCAGACAGCAGGGTCGATAAGCCAGTGGCTGAGGAAGCAATTTCGACCGAAGTTGACACTGCCAGCTCCTGAGACCACGATCACTCATGATCCCAAGAGCATCTTTGCCGAGACAAAGATGATTTTGGATCCTTTTCCCTTTTATGGGACCGAGAGCAATGCGAACCCGCAGATCCCTCGCCTTTAGTGGGGAGGGATTGACACAGCTCTCAGAAGGAACCCGAAAATGTGGAGCCCAGGTTGAGGGTAACAAAAATTGACAGAGAAGATGATTCCGCGGCCAGTGCCGCTTCTTCTTCAAAGGCCTGCATGTGTTCCAGCTGCTTGGTGGACTCCACAGCTGTGGAGACCGCCCACTGAGCCTCTTTAGATTTCACAGGAGGATTCTATTTTTCGGGCCTGCCCAACTTAAGACGTGCAAGGCGATCGTCGAGGAAGTTCGGGTGGAACGCGAGACACAACTCGCAAGTCTGGGTGTCATGGCTGACACCCAGGCAATAGACACACGCGGTATGCGGATCAGTGCGTGACATTTTTGGCTGCATGGACATTGGCGAAATCTGGGGGAAGATTTATCTTCCATGACCAAATAACAAAGAGCACAGTCTCTAGCTCGAACAAGCCTAACTTTCGGAATAACTTAAGGTTTAGAAGCCAGGGCCTACAAAAAGCAATTGCAAAGAGAAGGGGACCTGAATCTTCCAGCAGAAAGGAAGATCTGGCGTCATGGGGTGGAGCAGAGGGTTATACCACCCGGATGGGTGGGAGGAGCCAGCTCGAAGACCTTCCGGTGAGATTTAAAGGGGAAAGGGACATGCCAACAAGTGTGGATAAGAACAACATATCCACATCCCTAAAAGTTGTAATTTGCGCAAGTTACATAACTTGCACAAGATACTGTCAGGCATGAAAGTTGTAATTTGCGCAAGTTACATAACTTTCACAAGCTACTGTTGTAGTTTGCACAAATTACGTAATTTGCGCAAAATACAATGGTATCTGTGCAAGTTATGTAATTTACACAAATGGGAGTGCAGGGTTCAAATGGCCCTGTGCTCCCACCGTAACACAAGGATGCTGTTATACTGTCTCAATGGAGGGATGGGAGCACAGGGTTGAAAGATCCCTGCATTCCCACTGTAAAATAAGGATACTGTTATAGTGTCTCAAGGACATTGTTATACTGTCTCAATGGAGGGCTCACACTGTAAAATAAGGATACTATTATACTACCTGAAAAATTAAGGAAATTCATTGCAAAAACTTTGGTAATGCACCATTAGGGCTGAAGAGTAAAAAGTAGGGAAATGCAATCTTATGGTTCCCAAGCATAAGACCCTGCCACACCCTCGGCTTCCAACCCGAACATCCCACCCTCACCCTCGGCTTCCAATTCTAAGGCCTGCCTCCACCCTGCATGCACGAACAGGTGTAAGGGGTGTGCCTTGGGGTTGTGAACCCTTTTGTCTTTTCCGGAAACCAGACTGGATAGGGACATGGATATTATGGCTAAATGTTCATCTAACTGCAGAGCGACTACCTTCTCAATCACCTTCCCCACAAAAGGTAGGTTGGAGACTGGCCTGTAATAGGCAGGGAAGTCTGGGTCCAGGGAAGGCTTTTTTTTTTTTTTTTTTTAAAGCAGTGGTGTAACTACTGCTACCTTTAAGGGATCAGGAAAAATCCCTCTCCCCAGAGAAGCCCAGACTACCTGAGCTAGAACAGGGCCAATAATCTCAACACAACCCACCAAAAGGAGAGCTGGGCCCGGGTCTGAAATACAATAGGTTGGTCGCAGAGTCTGGACGATCCTCACTATATCCATAACTACCGGCAGGCTGAAGGTAGACCAGACAAACCAAGCATTAGTACCACTCGGAGGGCCACTATCATGCCCTATGGAGAGGCACTGGCTGATCTCTGTCCTGACAGAGGACACCTTATCAGCAAAGAACTAAGCAAACTCTTCACACTTTTCCTGTGACAACGCTCCTCCAGTTCGCAGACAGACTGGATTGCACAGTCTGTCCACGGTCCGGAAGAGCTGAGCTGGTCTATTCTTTGCTGCAGCCATTTCCCTGGACAGGAACTCTGCCTTCTTACGGAAAATTGCTGACTGATAGACCTCATAATGGTCCATCAATATAAGCCTGTCCGACTCCAGGTGAGTTTTCTGCCAGTGTCTCTCCAGCCTTCACCCTTGCCTCCTTAGCTCCCGTAGTGACCCATCAAATCATGGGACACCAGGGCGAGAGGTCAGTGGGTGAACATGAACTGGAGCAATAATATCCAGGGCCCCCACTACTGCCCTAATATAAGCCAGCACCAAGGGCCCTGGGTTGTTACTATCTAACGCAATCTCCGAACAGTCCAGCACAGACATAAGGCCTTCAGGTGTTACCTGTCTTAAAGGTCGGTACTACACCATTTCCTTAGGGGCTAGCCCTTTAAGGGAGATCACGAAACTAAATCTCAGAGCGTGATGGTCTGACCATCCAACCGAATCCACCTCCATGTCAGAGATCTCCATCCCCAGGTGGAACACCAAGTCCAATGTGTGCCCTATCTCATGAGTTGCGGAGGTAAGAACCTGTGTCAGGCCCAGTGAATCCAACAACTGGAGGAGATCCTGTCCAAAATGTAAAGGTGTTGACAGTGCTCCATGTGGCAGCTGCAGAGATTTCAGTGGCTGAAACGTTGCGGAAACAAGTAACCAAAGTGGCCGTGCCCCTTGTACAATAACCACAAACCACACCAGGAAATTCCTTACTGTACTTCCTATAACAGAATGGAATACAATGTGCCAATCATTTGGTCAGGCAATAAAAGACAGAGGGTGTCCTCCTTCCCATGGGTGAATGAAACAAAAAGCTCAGAGGACTTTCTACAGTACTTGGTGCAGTTTACATAATATCCAAGTATTCCATGGACATCCAAAGTATAGAGTAATGCTTCCCCCGGACTGGCATACTCTGGGTAGAACACTGGAAGTTGGATAGATAGATATTTTATTTATAAAATGCCCATTGCCATAGACTCTGGGTGCTGTAGAGACAATTCAGTAACAAAATACATATAGGCAGCAGCTCAACACAAACTTAAAATTCTATCCATCCCATTAAAATCAACATCAGTCATTAAAAGCCTGCTGGAATAGATACATTTTTTAATGCTTTCTTAAAGGCTTCTACTAAGGGGGATGGTTTGATTTAAAATAAAATCAGACACCACCTTTGACAAAAACTTAGGAATGGTGTGTAAAGACACTGTTTTTATGGAAAATCAAATAAGGAGGCTCACACATGGGAGCCTGTAGCTCTGAAATCCTTTGAGGAGAAGTAAGGTCAACTAAAAATAATGCTTTCCATGAAAGAAAGCATAAGCCACAACTCGTGGCTGGCTCAAAAGGAGCCAAAGTAAGCTTTTCCAAAACAAAATTCCAGTCCCAAGCCAGGACTGGATTCCAAATGAGAGGTTTCAAATGTAATATGCCCCTCAAAAATGTACAGGCCACCTTTAGTTGAGCAACCATACAACCATCAATGGGTGCATAAAAAACAGAAATAGCGGCCAAACGCACCTTGAGGGAGGAATACTGGAGTCCTCAGTGTGACAGGGTAACAGGTACTCCACCACTACAGTGACTGGACAAGTGAAAGGATCCAACTGTTTGGAAGTAGCCCATATCGTAAACCTTTTCCTTTTTCAAAGGATAAGGTATGTTTGGTGGAAGGTTTTCTGGCAGCCACCAGAACATCAGCCACTTTAAAATATACCCCAACATGGGCCATGGCTATGTCCTCAGCAGCCATGCATGCAAATGTACAGACTTCAGGTCTGGCTGGACCAGAGATCACTTGTCTTGTGAGCGCTGTCCCCTGCACAGCATTTGCTTTAGCACTAGGTGCCAGATTTGCCGAGGCCACAGTGGAACAATGAAGATGAGTGTTGCTCCCTCCATCCTCAGCTTGAGTAGTACCCTCTATATGAGAGGAAAGGAAGAGAAGGCATATAGAAACCTCCCTTTCCAAGAGAGGGACAACGCGTCTTGCCAGAAAACTCCAGGCACCAGAACGAGCGAGCAGAAACACAGCAGTTTTGCATTGTGTGGGGATGCAAAAATGAAAATTACGTACCTACCGTAATTCTTGATCTTCCTGTGTATCTTCACCATTCATCACTATTAGGTATAGGTCAGAGGATTAGGACCCTGCAGGAGCATTTTTCCTTTTTTTTGCAGGACGAGCTGATGCAGAGACAGCGCCGCCCTAGAGGCCGACATATTACGTGGCACTCGCGGGTTGGCCAGTAACTGCCATTGACACCTCAGCCCCAGTTCTGAACGCCGGCGAGAGACAGAAAAGTAAGGAAGGTTGGGAGGGTGGACAAGGGAGCACGAGGGACAGAAAAAGAACAGGATATAAACCTAAAAGGAGGAATATGACACAGAAGTCAGGAAAGAAGAAGAAAACCTAAGGTATTGGGGGAGAGGGAGCCCCAATCTCCAGGTGAAAAGGAGTGGGTGGGGAAGGGGAGGGTAGAAAGAAAGAGGAGAAGGAGACACTGCCTTCCCCACGCTATTGGCCTGGGCTGTTTGAGAAGGCAAGCTACAGATTTAAGGCAAGCTAACTGGTGTCAAGGCTTGAGGAATGGAACCACTGAGAGGTAGCGACAGGCCAAGGATTCAGGGTGGGCAGTGCCTTCCTCTCCTACCAAACTATTAAGGAAGAACAACTGTTAAAAGGTGCCCTGGAGAATACTCCAGGGTAGGGATTGAATGTTTGGAGAGTAGGATACCTCCACAGGAGGAACCAGAGGGGGAAAAACAAATTTTCCAGAGGGAAAATAACTGAGGGGGATCAAGAGAAGAGCTCCCCCCCGGGCTCCCTCTTGAGGAAGAGAGGGAGTCAGTGCATCAAGAGTTACCTGGGTTGAAGGAGAAGAAGAGAGCTCCTGCAATCCCCAGCAGCACAACTCTCTCTGCTTGCCTACCCAGAGGAATCCCCCCTCGATTCCAGAAAGGAAGAGGGGGAAGCTAAGACCAGATTCCAATGGAAGACATACAGGGAGGAGGAAACTGCCCAGAAACTGAGGCCCCAGAGGGGAAGGTGGGCGGGATTTAGTGATGAATGGTGAGGATACACAGAAAGATCAAGAATTACGGTAGGTACGTAATTTTCATATCTTATCTGTGTCAATCTTCACCATTCATCACTATTGGGTGAGTACTGAGCCCCTCAAAGTGGGCCCAGCACCTCCCTAAGGCACAGTGTCCCTCAACCTCCAGTGGGGGAGATACTGGGGGAGAGAACCCCTGCAGGCCTGGCTAGGCCTGGTCCGGGTGAGGTGAGGATCTCCTCACAGAAGGAAGGTGCCCCTGAAGCTCTCGCCTCCCCCTATGGGAGAAAAGATGGGCTCTCTAGAAGGCGTAGGAAGTCATCCTATGTCGGGTCAGGGGTGACAACCAGGAAAGACGAAGCCATGCCAAGCACCTGATGCAGATCGCTGTCCCTACTATCCTGGAGGCCACCTCGGCATTGTGTGATGCCCTTGCTTGCTGCATTGCAAGCTCCAGGCCTCGCGCGGAGAGGGCAATGGCTTGTCTGTTTTCCTCCAAATCAGGCAAGGAGGCTACAACCTGTCCTAGCCGTGACCACAAGTACCTGTTGTAGGTAGCATGGCGGGCCTGATGTGCTGCCACACAGAGTGAGATTCGTGCCGAGGAGAAAACCCTCCTGCTCCAAAAATCAAATTCAGCAGAGTCTGAATCTGGGGATCGGTCATGGCTCGGGCTTCTATGCCAAGAGGGCGTGTCCAGGAGTGTCACGCCCGGAGGGTGAAGCAGAGTTCCTGTAGACCCCGAGGGGGGGTACGATACCACTGGCGAAGGTACCTTGGGGCTGGAGCTGGGGCAAAGGGATGTCGCCAGACCCGGCACGACGTCGCCAGAAAGGGAGCAGGTCAGGCAGGGACCAACAGATCGGCTGCACTGTACTTGCCCACGAAGGCCCACGCCGACTGGTCTGGATTGCATTCTCCTAAGGTGGAAATGTGGAGCTCGTCGAGCAACTCTGATAGGAAACATTGATAACTAGAAAGATCAACTGCTGGGGAAAGATGGATGGAGGCCTCCTCCTCCCTTCAGAGGAGGAAGACGAGGGAGCCAACGAGCCTGGAGAGACAGGGTCAGGTTACACTGGGGAGTGGTGGAACACCTGTTCGTCCATGGCTCAGAAGTAGACCAGGTACAGTGCAGCTGTGGCCCTGTACTGTTCCCAGGTAAAGGGGCCCCATAGGACCAGAGATACTTGGGAGAGAGGGAGGGGTTGGCAGAGGCATGGGGGGGCCAGGCACCCCTGAGGAGGGGCACTGCCTCTGCCCAGGCAGGGGGACCGTGTGGGAGAACTCAAGGGAGGAGTCCCGGTGGTCCCAGCAGAAAAAGGCTGCTCAACCGAACTGGAACGGCCAGAGCTGAGCCTGAGAGAAGAACTCCTCCCCCCGGCAAGGCGACTCGGGCCGCATGAACCCAAAAGGACAGCCCCTTTCCTCCAAAGAAGATGTCCCTCCCGGGTGGACCTCAGGGGAGAAGACTGGCCCAATGCTACGACTCCTCCCAGAGCCCCTGCGGGTTTCCAGGGGAGGTTACTGCGCTGAACCGAGTCCACTCAACCCTTCACACTCTGATAGAGCCGTCTTCCTCACCACCAGCTGAGGTAGCTGGCACCCCACAACCGACTCTGAGGAGACAGTCAGGTGGAGCACCCTCCCCTGCCTGGGACACCCCAGTCCGCCCAGACGTCGGGCTGGCCAGGACAATCACAGGAGGAGGCAAGTCCCCCGAGGGGGCAGACGGTCACCGGCTCTGGGCTGCCCTGTAGTGCCCCCCTGGGCATCTGAGGGCTGGTCAGTACCACTGACCCAGGAACCAGCAGAATCCGCCTTCCCCCCAGGAAGGGGCTGAGTGGGGGCCGAAGTGTTGGACATGGAGGAATCCGAAGATTCCGGAAGCCAACTCAGGTCAGCCTCCAAATCATCCTCCCCTCAGGGGGAGGCTCAAACCCAGACGACTCCTCGATCCCTCCCATTCCCGGCACTGGAGTCAGAGGTGGCACCACATACCAGCCACGTGCTTCCCATGGCACCGGAGGCTGGCCCAGTGCCACACAGACTCTAGGCACTGACAGGTAGCACCAAGGACGCCACTGGCCCAGACCTGCGGGATTCAGAGCACAATGCCGGCATAGCCTTCACCTCCGAAGAGGCAACTGCCAAGACGGTGCCTACCACGTGGCCCCCAAGGGGGCCAGACTGTGTCTCCTGCACCGTGGAAGGAGCCCCCTCAGAGGCAAGGCTAGAACGAGTGGAGGCCCCCTCCTCCGTGGGTCAAATAGGACCAGGAGGGGACCCGGAGGAAGGGCCAAGAACCCTGACCGTGGCTTCCCAAGTGCGAGCCAGTCCTCTGAAAGTCGGCGGTGCTCATCTGACTTTAAACACGTGCAATTCCAAAATACAGCGATGCATGGAAAAACAGGCATCGCAACAATCCATGTCTTGGATGGGGCCGAGGCAGATCAAGCACCAGTCATGCTGGCCCGTGACGGAGAAAAGTCGGCCACAGGGAGACCGCTGCATAGGAGGCCGACCCGCCTTATAAGTTTTCTTCTTGCCCCCGAATGAGACATGACCAGATGAAAACACAACAAACAAAACAAAGGTACTCAGCATTGTCGAAAATAAAAGGAAAGATCTTACTGGGAGATGACACCGAGAATGGAGGCGAGCAGAACTTGAGCCGGAGCCGACGGACTAGGTCGCTGACACAGTTTCACTTCAAAACTTCCACACAAGGTCCTCTCTTGACGCCGAGAGAAACAGAACTGGGGCTGAGGAGGCATCAATGGTAGCTACTGGCCAACCCATGAATGCCACCTACGTCGGCCTCAAGGGCAGCGCCGTCTCTGCATCGGCTCCTCCTCCTGCAAAAAAAAAAATAAATAAATACTCCTGCAGGGTCCTAATCCTCTGGCTTATACCCAATAGTGATGAATGGTGCTGTAGATTGACACAGATGAAAAAATTACTCACCTTAGTAATTGTGTTTCTTCTAATGGAGTCTTGCTGTATTTTGACATTAGGCAGTTAGCCCCAGCACTTGAACTGTTCTGGAGAGGAAAGAGTTAACTCTATGTCAGAGCATAGAACGTTGAGCTCAAGCTCGGTTCAAACCTCTGTCTGCTGCACTCTGAAGTGTAACCGTCAGATTCTTACGAGCTATAACTAACTACACCCACTATGTGGAAATTGTAAAATTATTAGCCAAAAGGCAACCAAATATTTTGGATCCCAAAAGACAGGTTGAGAAATCCAAAACAAAAAACTAGGCAGTGAACAAATATAACTATCAAAAACATATAACATAATCCACTCCCCCTCTCTAAAACAGGGGAGAGTGCCAAATGCACCCCTGAGGTGCAACACTGCGCCTGCCAGCCCACTTTCCAAAAACCAGGTTCTGAGAGGGGAGGCAGGGAGGGAGGTCAGAATAAAGCAAGACTCATTATAAGAAACACAGTTACTAACAAGTAATTTTTCTTGAAACAACATGAAGTCTTGCTGTATTCTGACATATGCAGACTACTGCAGTACCTCCTTGGAGGAGGGTACCGAACCTATTTTGGGAATAGGCTCTGTAGTACTGCTGTACCAAACCTAGCATCACTCCTAGCCTGGATATCCAGAGAGTAATGCTTGGTGAATGTATGGACTGTTTTCCAGATGGCTGCTTTACTTATCTCTAGTAAGGGTATATCTCTGGCAGCAGCCATATAATCAGCTGTACCTCTGGTCGAATGAACCCTCAGGCCTGAGGGGGGTACTTTGCTTAGCTTTTCATAGCAGAATTGTATGCAAGAGACAATCCACCTGGCAAGAGTTCTCTTTGTAGCAGGTTTACCCTTCCCCACTTCACCATAAGTGAGGAACAACTGGAGAGAGTCAAACCTAAGTGCCTTAGTACGCTCAATATAGTAGCTAAGAGCTCTCTTAACATCCAAACTGTGTAATCTTCTCTCTCCTGAAGAAGAATGATCAGTGAACACAGGAAGAGACATGGACTGGTTCAGATGAAAATCTGAAACCAGTTTGGGTAAGAACCTCCTGGTGGTTCTAAGGCCCACCTCATCTCTATGGAATGAGATAAAATCAGGCTCCACTGACATAGCTTGTAATTCACTGATACACCTGGCAGAGGTAATAGCTATCAGGAACACAGTTTTCCAAGTCAAGTACTTAAGTTCTGCTGAGGCCAAGAATCAAAAGGGGGTTGCATAAGTTGAGCAATGCAAACATTAAGATCCTAAACAGGAGTAACATAGAAACATAGACTTTGACGGCAGATAAGGACCACTTGGCCCACCCAGTCTGCCCATTTCCCTACCTACTGGATAAGCTGCAGATTCTAGTTAACCAACAGCCTACTTCCTGCAACCCCCCACTATAATTGCCTTGTGTCTGTCCCATGCATGTTTGAATTACCCCACTGTTTTAGACCCAACGACCTCCTCAGGAAGGCTGCTCCATGTATCCACCACTCTCTCCGTGAAAAAAAATTTCCTCACATTACCCCGGAGCCGTCGCCCCTCTATCTTTAAATTGTGCCCCCTTGTTCTTACACATCTCTTTTTCTGAAAGATGCTACCCTCCTGGACTTTGTTGATTCCCTTGAGGTACTTGAACATTTCTATCATGTCCCCCCCCGTCCCTCCTTTCATCAAGAGTATACAGTACATATTAAGCTCTCTCAGTCTCTCTTCATATGGTTTCTGCTGCAGACCCTGCACCATTTTAGTTGCCCTCCTTTGGACTGCTTCCATCCTGTCTATGTCCTCTCGTGAGATGAGGTCTCCAAACTGCACACAGTACTCCAGATGGGTCTCACCAACTGTCTGTATAGAGGGATAACCACTTCCTTTTTCTACTTGTGATGCCCCTTCCTATGCATCCCAGTATCCCCCTGGCTCTCCTTACCGACTTTTCACATTGTTTACCCACCTTTAGGTCATCTGATATGACTACCCCCAGGTCCCTTTCCATTTTTGTTGTTGTTAGTACCTCCCCTGCTACTGTGTACTCTTCTCCTGGGTTTTTGTTTCCCAGGTGCATTACTTTGCACTTCTTTGCATTAGTAGGATCCCTAAAGGGAGGATTGGTATGGAGCAATTCTTTGAAGAATTTTCGGAAAACAGGGTGAGATGCCAATGAGGAGGGCTTTCCCACTGACAAAAATGCAGAAACAGCTGACAAGAATAATTTGAGGGTAGCTGGTCTGAGGCCTATGCCATTAAGATGAGCCATGTAATCCAGAACTGTAGACAAGTCAGCAGTATCTGGGGATATGTGCTTACTGGAACACCAAATGCTGAATCTTTTCCATTTGGAGTTGTACGTTTTTCTGGTGGCAGGTTTTCGAGAGGCTTTGAGAATGTCCAGAACCTCCTGAGACAAATGCAAATTTGCATGTTCTAGCTCTTCAAGAGCCATGCCTTGAGATTGAGAGACCAAAGGTTGGGGTACCAAATCCTCCCGAGAGGAGATTAACAGGTTGTGATTCCTGGGAAGAGACAGGGAAAGATGGACTGCTAGGGACAGCAACAGGGGATACCAAGGCTTCCTGGCCCAGTCTGGAGCAATCAAGATCACTTTGTAAGATTGTGACCTTATCTTGACTAGAACTTTGAATAGTAGAATAAAGGGGGCAAAGGCATACAGACATTTCCCCTCCCAATCCAGGAGGACTGAGCCCAAGACCGAGGGTCTGCAACAAGAGAGAGGAAGTTGGTGATTGTCTGGGGCTGCAAAGAGATCCATCTCTGAAGTGCCCCACCTTGAAAAGATCACTTTTAACACTAGGGGATCCAGGGACCATTCGTGATGGCCCTGAGAAATCCTGCTCAATGCATCTGCTAGCACATTGTCCTTCCCTGGAAGGTGGACTGCTATCAGAGACATCTGTCGGGAATAAGCCAGGGACCATAATTTCATGGCTTCCATGCACAAGGCCATCAACCGAGTGCCTCCCTGCTTGCTGATGTACCACATGGTGGTGGTGGTGGTGTCTGTCCTGAACCACCTTGTTCTGTACCGAGTCCGAGAAAGCTTGTATAGCCAGGTACACTGCCCTGAGCTCCAGAAGATTGATGTGGAGAAGAGACTCCTAAGGGGACCACACTCCCTGTGCTGTGGGGACTCTCAAGTGAGCTCCCCACCCCAGGAGAGAAGCATCTGTGGTTAGAACCACAGAATGAGACTGAGGGATGAATGGGACCCCTTGTCTGAGGTTGTCCTGATCAAACCACCAATGGAGAGCTTGGATCAGAGTCTGAGTCACTGGAATTAGTTTGTTTAGAAGATCTTTTTTCTGAGACCAAAAAGCCCTCAAATGGAACTGGATGTCCCTCATCTGAAATCTGGCCCCTTGTACCACTACAGTGGAAGCTGCCATGTGGCCCAGGAGTTAAAGAAAATGCCTTGCTGTTTGAGACACCAGAAGATGAAAAGAAGCTAGGTCTATAAGGGCCTTTGCTCTTGCCAGAGGGAGAAAGGCTCTTGCCTTGACAGTATCCAACTCTACCCCAAAGAAGGTCAAGAGTTGCACTGGTTCAAGAACTGATTTGGGCAGATTGAGGAGGAATCCTAGGGAAGTGAGCACTTGCTGGGTCACTTGCAGGTTTGACTTGACTTGATCTGGAGACTGACCCACAATGAGCCAGTCGTCCAGGTATGGTAATATGGAAATGTTTTGTGTCCTTAGAAAGGCCACTACTACTGCTAGACATTTGGTGAACACCCTTGGTGCTGAGGTTAGGCCAAAGGGCATTGCTCTGAAGTGATAATGGCCTGAAGGCAGTTCGAACCTAAG
Organism: Neoceratodus forsteri; assembly: GCA_016271365.2. Classification (NCBI taxonomy): domain Eukaryota; kingdom Metazoa; phylum Chordata; order Ceratodontiformes; family Ceratodontidae; genus Neoceratodus; species Neoceratodus forsteri. Next base: position 754,484,990 of record CM057455.1, on the reverse strand, counting down.
GTACTTTGTGTGGGAGCACCTGATGGGAATGTGAAAATAGGCATCCTTGAGGTCCAGGGAGGCTAGCCAATCCCCTGGCCTTAGAGAGGGAAGAATTATTCCCAGAGTCACCATTTTGAATTTTGGCTTTTCTAGGTGCTTGTTTAAGTATCTTAAATCTAGGATGGACTGCCAATTCCCTGTCTTCTTTGGGGTAAGAAAGTATCTGGAGTACAGACCTTTGCCCCTGTGAGATGTAGGAACTCTCTCTATGGCTCTGAGAGCCAGTAGAAAGGAAACCTCTGCCTCTAGGGCAATGGTTTTGGAGATGTTTGCAGGTGGAAAAGACCTGACCCTCAGCTTTGGAAATATTCTGAAGCTGAGGGCCAGTCCCTGGCTTACTACCTCCAGGACCCACTTGTCTGAGGTAACAGACTTCCAGGCCTGGAAGTAGTAAGCCAGCCTGCCTCCTACAGGAATTGAGGAGTCGACCCGGGTTGACACATCAGGGTGTCTGGCAGGAGCCTTAGACTGGGAGGAGGATGCAGCCCTGCTCATCCCCCTTCTGCCGCTCCCTCCGAAGAACCCCTCTGAGGAAAAGGAGAGGAGGCCTGTGCCTGGTAGAAAGACCTGTGAAAAGGCCTGCCCCTGCCCCTAGATTCCTGCTTCTGAGTTGCCTGCCTTTCCTTGGCCTATGCTCTCCTGTAGGTGGTCCTGTATTCATCCATTCTCTTCATATAATTTTCTGTCTTCTCCCCAAACAGAATTCTCCATGACAGGGAAATCCATGGCCTTAGCATGGGTATCCTGTAATAGGCTAGTACATCTGAGCCAAGCCAGTCTCCGAAGAGCCACAGATGTAGCCATGATTCTTGATGACACAACACTGGAGTCCACAGCAGCATGAAACTGGATTTTTGATGCCTCAATCCCATCAGCAGCCACCTCCTCCAGCTCCTTGGCAAGCTGGGGGGAAGCCTGTTTAGCCAGTTCCAGAGCAGTATCTCATCTGGACTTCTGGTATCTGGCTGTGTAAGCCATGTAGTTAGCCTGCCCGAGTCCCAAGGAAGATGCCATGTACTGTTTTTTAACCATGGCATCCAGCTTCCTGGAGTCTTTATCTGGGGGGTGTGAAGCCAAGGGTATGTTAGCCTTATTACAGGCTGCGGCCTGCATGACTCCAACATGGCTGCATTGCTGGTACAAGTACTCTGTACCTGGGCCTGACAGCATATACCTCTTGTCCCTTCATCTGTCCACAGGAGGTAAAGAATTTGGAGTTTTAAGTAATTTCTGTGTCCGTTTACCAAAAGATTTATGGAGGGGAATAGACAATCTCTTGGACTCTGGGATGTCCATCATCTCCACATAGCCAGGCTCCTCTTGCTCCTCAACAGCTTCAACCAGAGTGAGCTGGAGGGTTGCTGCCACTTTTCTGTAAAACATAAAGTGGGAAGGGGACTCAGAAAGCCTAGGAGGGGAAAACACTAGAAGGTCTGTCTGGGGAGATGTCCGGTTCTATGGACTCATCCAGACCTTCTAAACCACCTCCACCACCACCACCACCATCATCATCATCGCAATCTTCATCCCCCTCCAGATTCGGTTCATAATACTCTTCTGGGGAATAGTCCAGAACTGGAGGAACTGACTGAACCGAATGCCCCATCGAGAGGTGCCGGATTGGCTGGAACCAGACGAAGCGATTCAACTATACTAATTGCCCTGGTAATTTCCTTGGCGGTTGGATGATGTGGTTCTGGATCCAAACCGGCAGATTTCTCTTTTTTCTTTCTTTTAGTCAGAACTGACCCCTCAGGATCAGCATTCCTTTTGCCCGAGGGAGTCTAGCCCAGGTCAGTGGGCACTCCCTCAGGTTCGGTCGGAACCAAACCGAGCTGGCCACCCGGGTCAGCAGACTTCTCAGCCTCCTTTTCCCTAAGCCTGCCCAATCTTTTATCTAGGTGGCCTTAGGAAAATTTTTACAAATCTGGCAGTCTGAATCAAGGTGGTAAAAACCCAGACAGTAAACACAGGTGGTGTGGGGATCAGCCTTAGCAAAGACCTCCCCACATTCACTGCAGTGTTGAAACTCAGTGGGCCTGGTTTTTCTTTTGGGTTTCTCAGACGAAGCCATCCTAAAAACTTACCCTTTACTCAGCAAAAGCCAGGCAAGACCCCCCCTTATTGGTTCCTAACAGTGTCATGGGTATTTGAAAAAAAAAAAAAAAGTCTAAATAAGTTTTGTTTAGAACCGATAAGGACTGGTACCTCACACTAAATTCAGAAACAAACATAAACTTAAGAGAGAATAACAGGCAATCGGTTCAGCTGAACCGACTGAAAATATTTCTTACAATTTCCACTCAAAAATCACACTAATCCACTACCTAAGTACTTATTGCATCGCAGACAAGGATCTGAACCGAGAAAAACAAGAAACAGTGGTTTAAAACCGACGTTTTCACTTTACTGAACTGATGGCGAAGGAGAGATCTCCAGAGTGACACTTCAGTTAGGCAGAGTAAAGAATCTGACGGTTACACTTCAAAGTGCAGCAGACAGAGGTTTGAACCGAGCTCGAGCTCAAACGTTCTATGCTCTGGCACAGAGTTAACCCTTTCCTCTCCTGAGCAGTTCAAGTGCTAGGGCTAACTGCCTAATGTCAGAATACAGCAAGACTTCATGTTGTTTGAAAAGATAGGTCCAACTCTGTGTGATCTGAAGAGGTCTTCCACTACAGAGGTCAGCAGCTCACATTCATGTATCCTGGACTGGAACTCACTTAACATGCCTGCGAAGGCATTTTGGGCCCCTGGAAGATGTATGGCTGGAAGTTCTAGGCTGCATTTGAGAGCCCACTGCACAGTCCAACTGCTTCCCTACACAATGGATAGCAAGGAGTCCCCCTTGTTTGTTGACGTAGTGCATGACACTGACATTGCCTGTCTAAATTAACAGTGGACCTGTTATCAGATCTGGCTGGAAGCTGTACAGGATGTGCAATTTCTTCTCCACCTGGGACCAACTCTCCCCCCCCCCCAATGTTTGGTAAGGGTCCAGATATGCTCCCCATCCAGAGCCCGAGGCATCCAAGGTGACAAGTTGTACTGGATTTGGCAACACAAATGGAATGCCCTGCAGCAGACTGGTGCAGCCCATCCACCATGTCAGTGTTTTCCTCAAAGGAAGAGTGACTAATACCTGTCTGTCTCGGTCATCTATGGCTTGGTCCCACTGAACTCTTAGGGACAATTAGGGGATCCACATATGCAGGCAGGCTAGTGGCACTGTTACTATAGCTGCTGCCATCAGGCCTGAAAGGCTTACTAGAATCTTGGCTGGGACATATTGGCTGTTGTACAGCAGGTGTGCCCCAATTATAAATGTGTTCTGATAAAAATGCACAGCCTTGCGCTGTGTCCAGTACCACCCCTAGATACTGCAACCTTTGGCATGGGGTCAGGACTGACTTCAACAGACTGTCACCCCCAAGTCGAACAGCTTCCTGGTACGAACTAGGGTAAACTGCAGTTTTACCTGGAGTAGGCCTTCAATAGCCAATCGTTCAGGTAAAGAAAGACGCACAGGCCTTCCCAGCAAAGAGCTGCAGCCATCACTACTAAGCATTTGGTAGATTCCTGCAAAAGATAAGCTAAAGAGCAAGACTCAGAAAGGGTAATGTTCTCCGTCTAACATGAACTTAAGATATTTTCTGCGATTCCATTTGATTTTTATATGAAGGCAGGCATCCTTCATGACTAGAGAACATATCCAGTTTCCTGTCTGCAACGGGAGAATCAGAGTCTGTAGAAAGGTCATCCTGAACTTCTTGTAGCTATGTACAAGTTGAAGGCGCTCAAATCTAGAAAAGGCCTCAGATCTCCTGTCCATTTGGAAACCAGGAAATATCTGGAATAAAAGCCTATGTTCCTTTGCCTGACGGGCTGGTTCTATGGCCATTTTCTGTAGTAAGGCCTGCACCTCTTCTTTCACCAGGCACAGCTGTCCTGGGGGATAAGTTGAAATCTGTGGCAGATAATCTGGAGGGATATCCCAACAGCTCCAGAGCTTGTCCCTTTGCAATGATATCCAGAACCCATTCATCTGTATTAATCTCTCTCCATTGGGTCAGATGAAGGTGGAGAGATGACCCACCCCCACCAAGGTCAATGGTGGTTAGAGAATGTAGTTCTGACAGTCATGCTGAACTGGTGGGGGCAGCGCCACCGGCTCCACTTCCTCTAGGTGCTTTGGAATGTGCACCTCGGAGAAGGTGCGTTGGCATGGCTTCAGCACTTTTTGCTTTACCTGGATGACTGCAGGCCTGTCTACCAGCTCTTGTGGCTGGTTGATAAAACTGACTCCTACCCTTACTCCTGCCTGGTATGGGGTACAGGGACTTAACTAACCTTAAGGTCAAACTCAATGGCTGAAGGCCTCAGAGTGCCTCTTCCACATCATAGCTGAATAGTTTAGTGCTTCTGAATAGTGCATTTAATACTGCCTGTTGCACATCACTGGCAAACCCAGCCATTCTGAGCTAGGAGTACCACCCCATGCAAATGCCAAATGCAGTTGGCATGGCAGAAGCATCCAAGACATTGTAAATCAAGCGGATTAAAGGATGTACTATGATATCCCTAAACTCTGTATGCCGACACTTGGCATACCAAGCAATATTGCCCAAAATGCATAGCCCTGAATGACTATTATGCCTGACATACGAATTTCGGGCACTTCATGCAAATAAAGGGTAAAATGCGGGGGGCTTCTCCCCTGCACCCCCCCAAGGGGGAGCAGACCCCTGAGTAAAATGTTAAGCATTTTCTGCGATGCAGTGGTAAAATGAATAGGGGGTACAGTGTGTAAAATGATGTGACCCGGACCAGAACCAGGGTCACGCACAGTATGCCGGCCAAGCTACCGGTGTGGTATTCCCCTCCGCACCACCGGGGCAACTCGGCCAGCAACCCCATCCAGCTGTCCTTTCCCAAGCACCACACAGGGTAAGGCAGCATTCTGTCACATCCACTACCTTACCCCGTCAGGAGCAATACCGTTGGGTGTAGTAGCGTCGGGTTATTTTGTTTAGCAAGTAAAGCTGACGGGGGTACTGCATGTCAGGATAGTCAGTTTCCGGAAACAGTAAGTATACTGGATTAAATGCTCACCCACTTCAGTCCCTCCAGTGAGTGTTTTCATTAACTCAGTTTTGGCAGTACCCTCGGGTAAGGCTGTGCTGGAGCCTTGCCACCTCTCCATAGGGTCTTCCGATATTTGATCATATGGGCCTGGTAGTCCAAAATGGCAATACATAGGCCTGATGAAGCAGAGACATAGGTCATTCTGCCCACGATTCACATCCAGCCACATGGATTCCTGATCAGGAGGGAGGGAGCTCATGTGTTTAACCATCTTTGACCTGTCACGGGCAGCTGTGATCACCACTGAGTCGGTTTCTGGATGGTTGGCAAAATAAGGCTTGTTAGATGGAGCAGGGTAAATCTTGTCAGCCTTTCTAGGAACAACTGGAATGGCATTAGGCCTATACCAAGCAGCATAGATGGCATCCTCCAAAGCTGGGTATAAAAAAGGAACGACTATGGAGGGTGACTGGCACCTCTACAAACTCCAACAGGTATTTCTTTGTGGAGTCTTCCTCCTCCAAGGAGAACCCCATTGCAGTCTGCAGTTTTTGCATCACTGCCTGGAAAGAAGCACCCTCTAGTGGTGATCTCGGTGTATTAACACGGATTCTTCCCTGCAGGAGGATAAAGTAGAGCTGGTCCAAGGTAAAAACTGGTTCTCAGCTTAACCCTCCTCTTCCTCATGATCTTCTTCCCTTATGAGGTCTGGGTTATACGCCACCTCACTGTCATCCCCCTGGACGACAGGAATGGAGGATCTTGCCAGTGATGCTAGCAGTGGCTGAGTAGGTTCCTCAAGTACAGTGCTGGGAGGCTGCGTAGACAGGTTCTGGGAAGTGGCAGGTTCCGTTGGCATAAGTAAGTACAAGCTGATCAGGCAAGGCTGGTGACAGGCACATCATTTCCAAAAATAATACAAGCACTGCTTGTGCGTTGACACCCACAGTAGGGGTTGTGACTGTAATGGTCGACAGCAGGTGAAAATCTGGCAACGAATTTCATACTGCCTGTAATAGGCTCAGTACTGCATATGCAAAGCCCCGAACTTGGTGTCTGGTAGACAGTCCAGGGGGTGGGGGAATGTGGTAATCGCCACTGTAGCAGATGCGGTGAAAGACGTACCTGCTGGCTGCAAAGGTGACCTAGAGCAAGTTGGGCAGCCAATGTCTTTATCTTTGTCTCGATGCTTATATTTATGACTACCAGACAACGATGTTTCTTTTGATTTTGATGACAGAGATTCAGTCAAAGGGGCAAGTTACACAGACTTCTCTTGCATCCATTTCTCCATCGCTGCCAAAGTTTTCTTCAGTAGAAACTTTTCCAGCTCTCGTTTTCTGGTAGTAGAGTTGAAGTCCCTACAAATCTCACAGGTTTGGACGTTATGAGAGGTGCCCAAACAGCATACACACACTTCGTGGGTATCATCCTTATAAATCTTCTCTACACACTTGCAATACTGGAATAATTTCACAGGTTCCTTCAGTGGCATACAGGAGATCCAAAAAAATAATCACTAAAGTAGTGATTCTAAGCTATTTAGAAAATAACAGCAGCTAACTATTGTTATGTCCATGTGTAGATAAGAGTATGATCGACAGTGGGCAAAGGAATGGAGAAGAGATGGGGCCACTCATGTTTATGTAGATGTGGACGCATGAAGTCATAGTGGGCAGCCCCTGGCTTGCAACAGTTTCTGCGTGGTCCCATCACTGATGTGGGTATAGTTCCAAAGGTGTGGCCTGATGAAATACCCTCAGAAAAACGTTCATAAGTTCCATCTGTTTTGTAAAATAAGTAGGGCATTCTGCAACTGTGCCATCATCCTTTCCCTTTTGTGTATTTCCCAAATAGAATCCTCTCAGTTGGGGGTCAGAGGTTCTGCCTTTAACCATATACTAGATACTGTTTTTGTTTTTTGCTGTTGTCAATAAAATACATAGTAGTATAGATTTTTATCTCTGAAGCTGCTAGGGAAGTGCAAAAGAAGTGCCATCTCAGGTGTGAGCATGGGGATCACTGGAAACAGGGTTGCTACTTCCCTGGACACTTCCACCCAAAATGGGGCTACTACAGGACGTGACCAGAAAACATGAGTATGTGTCACCACATGCTTGACAACTGTGCCAGAAAGCTGTTCTTTTGGTGTGAAACTTCGCTGTAATATGTGGTGTTCTAAAAAAAAAAAAAAAAAAAATGCATGGCTGTCTTCCACCCACATTCCCTACCCTCTTGTTTGTTGATATAATACATCACACTGGCACTGTCCATCTGGAGTAGCACAGGACCAGGGGACAGATGATTCTAAAATGCCTGCAGGATCTACAGGACAGCCTCCACCTTGGTCCATGACCTCAGCATCTGGTAAAGGCCAAGATGAGCACCCTAGCCAGAGCAGGAAGCATCTGTCGTGAGGATCTGTCCAGGAGCTGGTAGAAGGAATGGAATGCTCTTCAATAGATTTGTGATCCCATCCATCATAGCAACTCTCTGCAAAGTGATGATGTGACGAGACCCATTTGGTCCAGTTCATCCATCAACTGACCCACTGGACCCTGACTGTCCACTAAGGGATCCTCATATGAAGGCAAGCCAGTGGCACAGACACTATGGCTGCAGCCGTGAGACCCAGGAGATGTAAAACTGTCCTCGCAGACACATTATTTCTCCTGTGCACCAGTTCTGCCTGGCAATCAGATGGTTTGCCGTGTTCTGAGGTAGGAAAGCACATCCCTTCACTGTGCCCAAGAATGCCCCTATGTACTACAGTCTTTGGCAGGGCAACAACACAGACATTGGCACATTCACTGTGACCCCCCCAAGTCTTTGAACAACTGCCATGTTACAAACAGAATATGTAGCAAAGCTTCCTTGGAGCTGGCTTTCAGAAGCCAGTCATCCAAATAAGGGAACACATACAGGCCTTCCCTGCAAAGGGCTGCTGTCACTACTGCCAAACATTTGGTAAAGACCCATGGCACAGAAGACAAGCCAAAGGGCAGTACTCTTAACAGGTAGTGTTCTTCCTTCAGCACAAAGCTGAGGTACTGCCTGTGATATTTCCTGATCATGGCATGACGGTATGCATCCATCGTGTCCAGAGAGCAAAGCTAGTCCCCTGTTTGCCGAAGGGCAATCGGAGCTTGCAGGTATATCATTCGAAACTTCCTGTATTCAATGTAGAAGTTGGGATCCAACACAGGATGCAGATCCTCTACCAATTTTGGGAACAAGAAGTATCTGGACTAGAACCCTTTTCTCTCAAGGAGGAACAGGTTCAATAGCACATTTCTGGAATAATGAATAAGCTACTTCTTTCAGAAGGGACAAATGGCCTGGAGGATAACAGGAAGGAGGTGGAGGATTGTCGTCGAGGCACAGGTCAGGAAGCATAGGAAAACCAGGAGCAGTTGTAGAATTCACTAAAATATTTATTTACAGTAGCAGTAACATAAAAAAGAATCTTATTCAGTATAACTATTTACAAAGGCAAAATAAAATGAGTTTTCCTTCAGTCTCTGAGTCCCTTTTTCTTCTTTCGCAGTTGCAGCTCAGCTCTCTTAGAAGTCATTCCGACCCCCATTCTCAACAAGTATCCCATTTCTTGTAAATATCAGGGCAGGGAGAACACAGTGTGCATGGGTTGAGGCCCCTTTTGCACAGCTCTTCTGCAAAAGGCTCAAAAATTTAACTTGGGTAACCTCTCAAGTTTCCAATAGCTTTCTGCAATCATCTCAAAATATAATTATATACATTTCAACAGTAACACTATATATTTTCTAAAAAGAGATTCCAGTATCAGTTACATTCCCATACAATGATCTGCACATATTTTTATATTAGCAGATATGCAAGGGAGGAAAAGACAGACAGCAAGAGAGGACTGAGAGATAGTGAGGGGCAAAGAATTGCAAGACTGTCGGGTTAAGTTCGACGTCTCACGGGAAAATCTGGTTATGCAACCAGAGAGACAGGAAAGGAATAGAACAGAACAGATCCTTGCATTTATACACTTTCTCCATAACAACTGGGACGGGGTCTTATTCCACCCCATCACATACACCCCCTTCTTAAGAGGGAACCTGTTTTATCAAACAGGTTTCCAAAACTTTCTATTAATTCTCTATTAACATTTACTGCTAATTTTCGGAAATTAAGCACATGTGCATTATCCATTTTTCTATAACAGTACAGCAAACAGTAAAGTTCAAACCCATACATTTGTTTTTCAACCTTCAGAAAAGTCAATTCCTGATCTATATCTTGACAGAAAATCCGAATTGCTTTTGTCTTTACCAGATTTGTGTATCACCGTGAATTTAAATGGCTGTAGTGCCAGGTACCACCTTGTGATTCTGGAATTTTTATCTTTCATCTGGTTAAGCCAAGAGAGAGAACTGTGATCTGTTACAAGAACAAAGTCAGTTCCTAGCAAATATAACTTCTGGGACTCCATGGCCCACTTTGCTGCTAAACATTCCTTTTCGATAGTGGAGTACCTTTTCTCTCTGTCATGCAACTTCCTGCTTATGTACAGAATAGGATTTTTGTCCCATCTATATTTTGACTCAGTACTACACCTAGGCCTACATCAGTTTGTAACAAAAATGGTTTATCAAAGTCTGGCTTCTTAAAACAGGAGCTAAACGTAATGCAGCCTTTATGGCTTGAAAAGCTTCATCACACTCTGGGGTCCATTGCACATTATTTGGGTACCGTTTCTTTGTGAGTTCAGTGAGGGGAGTAGCTAACTCAGCAAAGTTGGAAACAAATCTTCTATAATAGCCATCCAGCCTTAAAAATGACCTAACATGTTTCTTTGTTTTAGGGACAGGGCTGTTAGCTACAGCTTCTATTTTAGAAACCTCTGGCTTAACTTCTCCATTTCCCAACATACAGCTCAAATATCTGGTTTCCTGTAAGTCCAATGCACATTTGGTAGGATTAATAGTCAGACCTGCATTTTTGACAGCTTGGATAACTGCTCATAGGTGTTCCAGGTGGCTTTTCTAGTCTGGACTGTACACCACGACATCATCCAGGTACACAGCAGGGAAGGGGATAAAATGATGTCCATATACCGCTGGAATGTAGCTGGCGCCTACCATGTAAACCAAATGGCATGCTGGTGAACTCACAGAATCCTATAGGGGTGGCAAATGCAGTTTTGCCTCTGGATTATTTAGTAGTAAAATTTTTATTAATCTGAAATACATATCAGTGAAAAGGTACAACTCGACTGAGACAAGTTCATTTCCAGCAAGGCCCCAAATACATCTAATATAAAAGTAAACAGTACAAATTACAAAATGCCATACTAAATATAATATACATTGAACATCATAATAAGACATATCCTACAAACACACATAACACATGACACACAAACATCATTACACCACAGAATTCAAGTACGCACTAAGCAGCGGAGGGTATACCTGTGTCAATTTTTACATATCAAGTAATACCCTCCTTAACATTCCTAATAGCTTTCCATTGAAACCAGGCTACAATTGCACCATGGTATATACCCGTAGTCCTTGATCTGTAACCATATGGCACAAAATTCCAAATCTGTGGACCTCTATTAAAGAAATGTGTACATCCAAATTCTGTCCTCATTTTAGGTTGTTTATATTCGAAATCACAAGCAGACCGTAGTCCTAATTTTACTTCCCTGGTTTGTAATTCATCCAGTATAGTCAGGGACCTTCCCCTTATTGCACTTTACCATATAATTTAATACATGGAGTAACCTCCTATCCTTAGGATACACCCATCCTAGCAGATCATATAACTGCTGTCTATGTGCCATTCTCGATGCTCCCAGGATAAATTTGGCCAATTTATTAAACATCACATCTATCTTAATTAATACTGTATTTATTGCACTCCTATAAACTATATCCCCAGAGTCCAAAAGAGGAAGGACTAATGTTATAACAATGTTTTCTAATTTGCTCAGACATATACCCTTTAATTCTATATAAAGCCCCCGACTTCCCACCATTTCTAGTACATAGCCCATGTGTGTATTCCATTTCATGACATTATCCAAATACAGTCCTAGGTACTTATAATTCTGGGTTTGCTGGAGAGGGACACCATCCAAAGTCCTGATCCCTAAAGGGGCCTCCAAAGTCCTAGTCCCTCTATCCCTTGAGAACAGAACAACCTGTGTCTTTTGTGGATTCAAAATAAGTTTAGAATCCAGAAAAAAAATGTTGAAGCTCTATAAATGCCGCCTGTAATGTAGTTTCAATCCCCTGAATGGATGTACCCTCTGAGCAAATAATGGTATCATCAGCATATAGACGCCAACCAACCCCCAAGTGAGACAAATTAAGACTTTTCATATATAAATTGAAAAGAATAGGCCCCAAAATAGATCCTTGGGGCACCCCTGAAATAATAGTTCTAAATTCTGATGCACAGTCATTCACGAAATTAGCTAAAGGGATTTGCCAGTAACTCTTGGTGAGGTCGAGGGTACTGATATACTTTGCACTCACCAATCTGTCCACCAAATCATCTATTCTGGGCATAGGATAACTGTCAAATTCTGACACCTGATTAAGTTTCCTAAAATCAAGGTAGATTCTAACACACCCTTTTTCGTTTACAATTACCATTGGAGATGATCAAGTACTCCTCGACTCCTCTAAGATACCAAATTCTTTAATTTTTCGTATTTCCTTAACCACGTCATCTCTTAACCACTCTGGTAACCTGTATATCTTTTGCCTAATAGGACGAGCATTCATTGACACTTATGTGCTCAACCTGGTACTGTGGTAAAAGTACTGCTAAATGTTTTTAGCACATTTCGAATGTCTGCAGTTTGTTCTGAGGTTAAGGAAACATTCACCTTTACAGCATCAGCATTTACAGTTTGTTCCAGTCGATCATAAGCTACATCAATATCTTCTTGTCAGTTTCTGGTAAAACTAGCAAGGCAGCTTTTAGCATTTTTTCCAACCCATTTCTTGAGGAAGTTAGCATGCTATATCTTAGTAGGATTTTCCTGTCAGGGGTCTCAATCTCACAGTTAACAGAGTCAGTACAGCTAAGAATCTTATATGGCCCTTGCCACTTCATTAACAGTTTATTTTCTGTTGTGGTTGACAGTAGCAAAACCTTTTCACCTGGCTCAAAACCTTTTTCTTTTACCCGATGGTCATAATATACATTCTGCTGATTTTGGGTCTCTTCCTGATTGCTATGGGCAATTTCAACATGTTTTGCCAGCTTTTTTCTTAGGCCACATATATAAGATGTTACAGATTGTTTCTGGGTGGGATTATCTTCCCACATTTCTTTTTATCACATCCATTGGCCCTCTTGGCTGCCTACCACACAGCATTTCAAATGGTGAAAACCCTGTTGATGTCTGTGGCACTTCTCTGTAGGCAAAAATTAGGTAAGGCAAGTACTGGTCCCAATCTTTCCCCTCCCCTTTTACAAACCTTTTTAACATGTGTTTTAGGGTTTAGTTAAAACGCACAAGACCGTCTGTCTGAGGGTGATGGGGAGGTTCTTATGGCAGTGATACCTAGTAGTCTGTAGAACTCCTTAAGTAATGCAGCACCAAAATTACTACCCTGAGCAGTAATAATTTCTTTTGGTATGCCCACTCTGCTGAAAATGTTTGCAAGCTCTGCTGCCACTTTTGAAGCTGTGACAGAATGCCTTGGTACTGCTTCTGGGCATCGAGTAGATAGTGAGGCTTAATAAAGGGGAGGGGGGTGGTCAGAGGGTGACTGTGAAAAGGCAGAGATACTAAACAAATATTTTTGCTCAGTATTCATAAATGAAGAGGAGGAGGTACCTAAACCAAACAATAGAAACACTGGATATAAGGGATGATACCAGCCCATTCACAGAAGAAAGAGTTCTTAAAGAACTCTTAAAACTGAAGGTGGAAAAAGCAATGGGGCCTGATGGGATTCATCCCAGAATTCTAAAAGAACTAAGGGTAGAACTAGTGACACCATTGACTACCCTCTTTAACAAATCATGGGAGGATGGGGTGGTGGTATCTGTGGACTGGAGGAGGGCAGATGTTATTCCACTTCACAAAAGTGGGAGCAGGGCAGATGCAGGAAACCACAGATCTGTTAGTTTAACCTCAGTGATAGGGAAAATGATGGAATCTCTTCTAAAGGAAAGAATTGTTGAGTACCTAGAGGTCAGAGGGGCACAGGACCCAAGGCAGCATTGATTCACAGCGAGAAGGTCATGTCAGACAAATCTAATGGATTTCTTTGACTGGGTGACCAAAGTAGTAGATCTGGGAGGGGCTGTGGACATGGCCTACCTAGACTTTAGCAAGGCATCTGACACAGTCCCACACAAAAGATTAATATACAAGTTAGCCAGCCTTGGAGTGGGTCCCAAGATGGTAGCCTGGGTAAGGAATTGGCTGGAGAACAGGACACAGAGGGTAAGAGTAAATGGAGTCCACGTTTAAGAAAGGGGGGTTACTAGTGGGGTACTGCAGGGTTCAGTACTAGGACCTGTCCTCTTCAATGTCTTTATAAGTGACATTGCAGAGGGGCTGGAAGGAAAAGTATGTCTCTTTGCAGATGACACAAAGATCTGCAACAGAGTTGATACACAAGGTGGGGTGGAAAGCATGAGAAGGGACTTGGCAAGGTTGGAGGAATGGTTAAATGTATGGCAGCTTAGATTCAATGCTAAGAAGTGCAAAGTAATGCAATATATACAGAAAGCCCAGTCACTCAAAGGATTTGTGCGGGTATATGCTGCACACATTTCCTGGAGGCAGCAGTGTTAGACAGTACAGAAAAGGGTAAATTGTTTTATTTACAATTATTTTAGGCAGTTTAGGGCATTGCAACTATTTCTGGCGACGGTTTAGTGAGCTTAGGGTTTACTGTGTCTTTTTTTTGTGTGTGTGTGCTTTGTGCAGGGCCAAGTAGCACTGCTCCCAGGAGAGAAGGAGAGTGAAGAAGCTGGGCGGGGTGAAGCCTCGTGAGCAACATGTTTCAATGAAGCCTTACTGATTATTTTGGTGGAGAAGAATCCTCCACACCAAAGGATAAGAAACCAACAACATCATCCTCTGAGTATGACTTAAACACATCTCAGGAGACAGTTGACACTGTGAATGTTGAAACTGATGATCAGTCTGAACAGACTGCATCTGCTAAAAGCAGCAAGAAATTAAGGCTGTGGAGAGACAGCTGGACAAAGTTATTTCCATGGCTTGTAAATGAGGAAGCAGAGGGGAATGTCATTGGGAAGTGCAGTTGGTGCAAAAAAGGTGGCAAAAGCAATCCATTTGCCACAACTGGCACAGCGAATTTGCAAGTGTCTGCTTTCTACAGACATGAAAGAAACAGAGAACATTTGTTGGTGCAAACTGGAAAGAAAACAGCAGAAAAACAATCTCTGCCAGTGGCATTTGAGAAGCAGATCTCTGGTCCTGAGGCAAAGGATGACAGTAAAGTTGCTCAGTTAATGACAATGTACTACCTTAAACAAGGGCAATCACTCAACCAGTTTGAAACACTGATAACTCTGCAGGTGAGGAATGGAATCTTTTGGGCACAGGGTCGTGGCAGCTGTTGCTTGAGGATTGACACTAATGTTGGTGTGTTTGTCAATCCACAGAAGTGAAATGGCTGTCCAGCCCTGCAAGACAGTGGCACAATCTACTCTGATTGGGATGCAAGATATGACATGCTGGACTCCATAAACGCAGTCCTACAGGAAGAAATCAAAGCACACTTAGCAGGTTCTCAGTTCCTTGGGGTAATAGTGGATGAAACCACTGATGTAACCATTCACAAAAAACTGAACATTTATGTGAAGCGTGCACAAAGCACAGGCCAAAGTTCATTTTATTGACTGTATTGCAATACCTGATGGGAGGGCTGACACAATTGTGGCAGAACTGTTACATGTGTGTACTGCTAATGCAGTTGATCCTATCAAGATCATCACATTAGCAAGTGATGGTGCCAGCGTCATGACTGGAATGCACAATGGGGTGGGTGCAAAGTTAAGACAGCAAGTTAACCCAAGGCTGATTCAGATTCATTGTGTTGCCCACAGACTGGCACTGGCAGCAGGTCAAGCATGTTGGGACACCCCTGTATTCAATGAATATCAAGTAACCATCAAAAATTTGTACAGATACTACAGCAACTCTGCGATGCGTACGGCATACCTTGCGTTTCATCCAGGAAACTCTCAGTGATGAAAATATCAAATATCTATCCCTAAAAGAACCTGCAAGTTTTCGGTGGCTGTCACTGCATACTGCAGTTCAAGCAATTCATAGATCATACCCTGTACTTTTACAAGCCCTACAGCATGATGCAGCAAAAGGTGTGTCAGAAGCAAAGGGCCTTCACACAAAACTGAAATCAGTCTGCTTTATCTTATGCACTTCTTTTTTCATGGATGTCTTAGATGTGGTGAATAAACTGTCTTTAGTCATGCAACAGGACAGTGTTGACATTTCAGTGGCCAGCAGCATGATAGAAGCCACAGCTACTTGACTGCAGCAGTTTAAAGAGCAGAATGGGGTAGAGCTACAGAACACATTTCAGGTACTCGACCAACGTCCTGGCATGTGGCAGGATCAAAAAGTGAATGACAAGCCATCATTGCGAATGCAGTTTCAGATGGCATCTCAGGGATATCTGACGCAACTCATTAAAAACTTTCACACAAGATTTGAGACAACTTCAATGCAGCTGCTGCATAACTTAAATGTTCTTTTAAATCCAAAGTGTCTCCCAGATGACTCCAACATAATGGACCATGGACTGCAGGAACTCAAGGATGTTTGCACTTATTTCCAAGAAACAACCTTCAAAGAAGAAACACTGCCAGCACTTATTGACCAACACAGGGCTGTGAAAGAGTATGGACAATTCAAATGTGTTCTAAAATCTAAAAAAGGACTGACTTTGCTCAGTAGTGTGTCTGTCAAGACTTAATTGAGAACTACTCAGATGTTGTCCCAGATTTTGTCACAATGGCCAAGATTTTACTTGCGTCACCTGTTCCATCAGTGGCATGTGAAAGAGGGTTTTCTATACAAAACAAAATAAAAACCAAAGGTAGATGTTCCCTAAAGGCAGACACTGTGAGCAAACTCATGCAGATTGCCCAAGAAGGAGCTGAATTTGAAGACTATGACCTTCATCTAGCACTTAAGAAATTTAAAGCCATAAGACTGCATAGAAAATAATTTTAAATTTTAAAATGCTTAAATAATTGTCTAATATTTTTTTTTTTTTAGTTTCAGAAACAATTTGAGTGACTGACACTGACCCAGAGACAGGACGATGGAAGAACTTGGGCACAGGAGTAGAAGATAAGCAGGGACCCTGGTTTTCCATTTTTACCGGTAACACCGGTAACAATCACGGAATCCTGCTTGGTATGCGGATTTTGAATTCTTGTACCGGTGCCTCACGGAAATGCATGTCACTGCACAGAATCTCTAAGATTTCAGCATCTTTTTTCTCTTTCTATCTCCCTTCTCAGACATCAGTCTCCACTTTTCAGAGATCCCTAGGCTGGGTATCCCTAGCTTCACCCCAGGTAATGCTCAGGAGCTCCTGTGGGCCTGCCCTATCCTGCCTGGATTGTAACCCCAGGTGGGAAGGGATGGAACCCCAGGTCACCCCTCCACCCCGTTAGTGTGTGGCGGGCAGCTCAGTGGGTCCCTCATGGTGCCTGGTTATGAAATCTGGGGCACCTGAGTCCCTTCTGCCAGTGACCGATGTACAGTGATTGTTTCTGGTTTTCTGGTGTCTGTCCCTGAGGGCATCTGCACTAGAGGATTCCAAGGGGTAGGTCACAGAGACATGCCACTGCTCCAGATCCTGGCTAGCATCCTCCCACCTGATCACTCTGCAGCACCATTTCACCGCCATCCGTGGTCACACAGGTGGTGGTAAAGCAACAGGACCTGCAGCCCACCCTCTCTGGAGAAGGCAGTCCCTGGGTGCTCGATCCTACTCCCTGGCCAGACCTCCGGCAAACAGAGTTCACTTCTGACCCTGGGTCACTGGCATTGCAAGCAATAATGCTACTGCAGCGCTAGTGGGCGACCCAATTTCAGCATCTTAAAATGAATGTTGATGTGCTTTGCATTCTTTCTGCTTTGCTGCATATAGAGTCAGTAAGAAATCACCTGCACTGCTTTGTTGTAATCAGCCATTCAATTTAATCACCCATGCCTAGTGGTTAGAAAAACAAACAGTGATTGAACTGGGTGCATCCAGCAGTCTTGGGTTTGATTCCCCAACCTCCACTTACATACTGTGTGACTCCAAGCAAGTCACTTAACCTCCCCGTGCTTCTAGGTCACTCCTGAAAACAGACAGTTCTGCATAGTGGGCCTTACCTCCTTTACAAAGAATATAGAAAAAATACCAATATATATTTATTACATCATAGAATAGTAGTCAGAGTACCATGTAATTAGTCTCGTTTTACTTGGACTGCAATGATTTTGTATAGGTAAAGGTAAATGTTCAGACACATTTATGTGTTTCATAAGCTTGTTTTAGATTTTAGTCAGGTTTTCATTGTATTGTTTGCATATGAGCTTCTAGATTGTAGATTGCTAAACACAGGATCACTGTTGCCAACTAGCTTATTCAAGTTTATACTGTAATCAGTTGGGCCATCCAAAATCCTCAGTTGTTTGAATGAAAACTAGTCTGAATGAAAATATGTTCACAAAGAAGAAACTGCCTTACTACTTGTGAAAAGACTTCACAGTCAGCACCCCACTTAGATGAATTGGATGATTTGCACCTTTTCTCCCACCTGCTGTTTCAGTCTCTGTGACAACAAAAAGTTTTCTGATGACTGCTTCAACAAAAAGCAAAAGTTAAGTATTTAAGTGTACTTATGTTTGTCCAGTGGATTTTGAAAGCACAGTCAATGACATATAGACGGTAAGACCCCAGGGGCTGTATGATGCTGGTGGGCAGAGTGGTGCTCAATTCACATCTGAACAAAGACATGAAAACTAGGAAACACCCTTTTCATGGACACCAATTAAAAAAACAAAAGCATCCACATGTCTGGGAGATGCATGAATCCATTTGAAGGTCCTCCACTAATCACTTGTGGATTTTTAGGTGAAGACACTTTATTTCAAAGAAGCACATTCAAGCAGTTTTGTTTTCTCCTCCTACCCCTGGCCATCCACTCCTTCAGGCCCCAAGGCCCCCCTTCACCACCATCCACTGCCCATTAGTGCTGTGCTACCAGGTAACCAAAAGTAACCCTTCATTGAGTGGGCCCCTACCTCAGTGGGAGGCTACCAGGGGAGGAGAATTATCCCAAAGAGCTTCCTGTGTGTCCTTAGCATGGCAGGGGTCAGAACAGACACATGTCTGAGGCTTCCAGTTTATGGAAGGACCAACAGGTGTCCTTCGGTTGGCCAGTGGGTGTTTTCCTATTTTCTTGACAGGCCACATGATGTCAAGGCACAAGCCGATGTCCATCATGCTCCCTCCTGCAGTGAGGGCTGATATGTTGTTGTGCCTCTGGCATCCACCAGGGGCCAGCAAATGCTGAGCCGCGGAACCCACCCTCCCTCCCAGAAGGTGCGTGATCGTTGGACAATCAAACCTTTACCCACCAGCTGGCCTTCAACACCCAAGTCTGTTCCCTAGCCCTGGTCAGTGGTGTCACAGGCAGATATCCAGTTCAGGCAGTTAAATTATAGATAGGAAAAAACAAAGGTAGTCCACCTTAGTGGTGATGGTTCAGATTAATTCACATGTGAGTTCTAACAAGCAAAGAGACCAAGTCATTTGTAACTTGTGCATGTGTGGGGTGTGGGTGTTGAAGAAAGGGGATCATAGTGCTGTCACTACTGCCATCACCCCTGAGGGATGTGGACTGCATTGTTGCCACTGCCATTACACCGAAGGGGTGGGGGCTGTAGTGATTCTGCCATCACCAGTAGTGAATGGGGAAAGTAGTACTGCTGCAATCACATCTGAAGGATGGGGTCCACAGTGCTACTGCTTCTGTCATTCCTGAGGGAGGGAGGTCATGGTGCTATTGCTGCTGCCATCACACCAGAGGGAGGGGGCTGTAGTGCTGTGTTGGTGCTGCCATCACACCTGAGGGATGAGGCCGTAGTGCTGCTTCCATCACACCTTAGAGATGGGGGGCTGTAGTGCTGCTGCTGCCATCACATCTTATACCTAAAATAACTTTAAATTGGTACAAGGATGGAAGGATGTGCAGCAGTGGAGGTCAAAATTGCTAAAATGCATGTTAGCAGAGTTAAAAATTGTTAAATAAAGTACAGAGAACCAAATACCGGTAAAACCGGATTTTGGCTTATCAGACACCGGTGACAATACCGTTTTTTACAATGTGCAAAATGGAATATGCCCTTTCTCAATCCCGGTAAACCAGTGTCCCTGAAGATAAGCATTAAAATATTTTGTTCCAACAAGGGTGGGGGGGATACAAGTTTTTAATTTAGCCCCTTAAGGTCAATGCTGCTTTTGGTGGGGGTCCCGTTCGGGGGAAAGGATCAAGATTTAAAGTTCCTGGGGACTGGCCCAGCCCTGCGAGGATGGTCATACCCCATTCTGCTAAATTTAATATTTTGATTTTGGTGGTAGAGGATCACAGTCTAACAAGTTCAGATGTGATTGTGTGTGGTTTTGGGGGGTAAACTATTATGGCCCCAATGCAGTCCCTGTGTTTTTTGTTTGCTTTTTTTAGTGGGGGACAGTCTGAGATTATTGTCAAATGTAGTTAGCTAACCCATTCTGCTCTTTCCACAGTCTGTCTGCAACAGTGGCTTCTTCTACTGTCATCAACAGTACACTACAGTTAATAAATGTGCAGGAGGAAGAGGTGTTGGGTTACAGAAGAAGTTATGGGCAGGAGGTGTTAGGAGAAGTTATGGGCAGGAGGGTGTTTTTAGGAGAAGTTATGGGCAGGAACGTGTTTTTTAGAGAAGTTATTGCCACAGAAAACATGGCATGCCATGAAAAAGTAAGTTCAAAATGAAAAAGCAGACTCATGCACTTGCAGTGTGGCAGCTGCGTGCAGATAATTCCACCAAGGTACCACCTGATTGTGCCACACACCAGACAGACTGGGAGACTTGCTGAGCCAAGGTAATTGTGGGTGGGGTGGGTGAGGATGGAGGAGCTTTTTAGTCACCCCATGTGCTATCCAGTTATGAACAATGGCACTTGAGTTCTCTTTTAGCTGCCACACACACACAATTAAGAAATGTGCAGGAGGGTTTTGGAGAAGTTATGGGCAGGAGGGTGCTTAGGAGAAGTCATGGGCTGGAGGTGTTATGAAATTGCCACAGAAAAAAATGGCAATCTAATGCCATGAAAAAAGAAGTTCACTAGAAAAGCAGACTGTATAGATTTCATGCCACCAACCAGATTAGATTGTGCCACTGTTAAACTGGACAGATCTGGGAGACTTGCTGAGCCAAGGCAGGTTGTGGGTGGGGTGGGTAAGAAATGTGCAGGAGGAGAGTCGGAGAAGTTATGGGCAGGAGAGTTGTGTGGAGACGTTAATTGGGCAGGAGGGGTGTTAGGAGAATGCCTACCAGCATAGAAGTACCCATGACTCTTACACACAGAAAGCAGACACACTGCAGACTCAGTTGTCTTATCCACCAGATTGTGCCACTGCACCGTCTCTTCTGTGTGCTTCACAATAAGCACAGCCATGGAGACAAGCCATACAAAACCAAGGATACTGGACTTTAGAAGGGCCGACTTTGGCAAAATGGGTGAATACCTGAGGAATGCACTACCAAATGGCCAAAAAGGAGGGGTGGAAGAACAATGGAGAAAAATCAAAACTGCTATCATAGAGGCAACAAGCCTTTGTGTGGGACAAATAAAGAAAACAAAGCAGAGTAAAAACACTATGGTTCTCAAAAGAGGTGGCAGGGAAGGTTAAGGAGAAAAAGGCTGCATTCAGAAAGTATAAGGAATCACAGAAGGAGCACGACAGGGAACTGTATCAATTAAAGCAGAAAGAAGTGGGGAAGGCAGTCAGAATAGCAAAGGCCCAAACCGAGGAAAAAATAGCCAACTCAGTTAAGAAGGGGGATAAAACCTGTTATAGGTACATTAGGGAGCACAGAAAGGTTAAGGGAGGAATAGTGAAGATTATACAATGACAAGAGAGAATCCTGGTCCCTAATTGGTCTAATTGGGACTGGACCCGGGATGTTATCCCAGCGTAACATCCCGCATCTAGTCCCACCACGCTGACCGACCGCATTAGATATAAAAAGAATCGCTCCACAGCATCCCTATTAGCAGCTTCAGTACTCTCCGCTCTGCTCGGGACCAGTGCTCCCCGCCTCGCTCCACTTACCCACTCTCCGCCCACTGACCCACAGAAGAAAACGTACAATCTTCCATTTCCCACACACCCAAAGTTTAATTATTGCTTCAGCATTTCACAAAACCAGAAGTGTACCTCTCGGACACAGCGACTTGCGGCGCCAATTGGAAACGGACTACTGCTTCCAGCAGTCATGAAAAAATATTTCGCTCGGTCCCACGGCAAGCAGTAACACCAGATAAATCAATGTAGCAAAGCGGGAGAACAAATTTCCACCAGCCCTTGTCAGAATTGCGGTTGAGATAACACAGGCAGCACGGGGAGACGAAACTCCTTATTTACTAGCAGCAATAGCTTGTATTGCCAAACAAATTCAGCACAAAAGAACATCAAGGAGGAAAAAACTTTTAACTCTACACAAAGGAATACAGTACCAAGAAAACAGCAAGGCACAGTTTAGAGTGGAGACTGGATTCCAGACCAACAGTTACAATCCTGCAGCCCATCTGCTGGCAAAAGGTAAATTCACACTGTTTTATTAGAAAGTAAACCTACTCATTGGAAAAAAAACATGTAACTTTAAATCTACTTTTTCAACTTTTCATTTTGTTAAACTTACGAGCCTTGTATATAGAATAATGTTTCAGGGTAGGTTTAATAATATCCACCTGGTGGACGCCGCCGGTGGCTCGGCCCAACCACCCGAGGTGGGATGTTATCCCAGCATAACACCCACCCTGTTGGGCATTATTTCTTTATTAATAAAGGAGAGGGGAGGTGGGCAGAGGGAGACAGTGAAAAGGCAGAGATACTGAATGAATACTTTTGCTCAGTATTCACAAAAGAAGATGAGGAGGAGTTACCTAAACCAGACAATAGAAGCACTCTGGGTAGGGGGGTTGACACCAGTCCATTTACAGAAGAAAGAGTCCTGAAAGAACTCCTAAAACTCAAGGTGGACAAAGCAATGGGGCCTGACGGGATTCACCCCAGAATCCTAAAAGAACTAAGGGAGGACCTAGTGACACCACTGACCACACTTTTAACAAATCATGGAGGATGGGGTGGTACCTGAGGACTGGAGAAGGGCAGATGTGATCCCCTTCACAAAAGTGGGAGCAAGAGAAGCAGGAAACTACAGACCTGTAAGTTTGACCTCAGTGGTAGGGAAAATGATGGAATCACTTCTGAAAGAAAGAATTGTGGAGTACCTAGAGGCCAGCGGGGCACAGGACCCAAAGCAGCATGGATTTACAGCAGGAAGGTCATGTCAGAAGAATCTAATTGATTCCTTTGACTGGGTGACCAAAGTAATAGACCAGGGAGGGGCTGTGGATATGGCCTACCTAGACTTTAGCAAGGTACTTGACACAGTCCCACACAAAAGACTAATAATCAAGTTAGCCAGCCTGGGAGTGGGTTCCAGGGTGGTAGCCTGGTTTGCAAACTGGCTGCACAGCAGGACACAGAAGGTAATAGTGAATGGAACACATTCCAAAGAAAGAGGGCTTACTAGTGGAGTACCTCAGGGCTCAGTACTGGGTCCAGTCCTCTAACATCTTTATAGGTGACATTGCAGAGGGTCTGGAGAGAAAGGAATGCCTCTTTGCAGACGACACAAAGATCTGTAACAGAGTTGATACACAAGGGGGGGGTAGAAAGGATGAGAAGGGACTTGTCAAAGTTGGAGAAATGGTCAGACATATGGCAACTTAGATTCAATGCAAAGAAGTGCAAAGTAATGCACCTGGGAAACAAAAAACCCAGGAGAAGAGTACACAATAGCAGGGGAGGTACTAAAAACAACAAAAATGGAAAGGGACTTGGGGTAGTCATATCAAATGACTTAAAGGTGGTAAGCAATGTGAGAAGTCAGTAAGGAGAGCCAGGGGGATACTGGGATGCATAGGAAGGGGCATCACAAGCAGAAAAAGGGAAGTGGTTATCCCTCTGTACAGACAGTTGGTGAGACCCCATCTGGAATACTGTGTGTAGTTTTGGAGACCCCATTTACGCAAGGACATAGACAGGATGGAAGCAGTCCAGAGGAGGGCAACTAAAATGGTGCAGGGTCTGCATCAGAAACCATATGAAGAGAGACAGAAAGCTTAATATGTATACCCTTGATGAAAGAAGGGACAGGGGGGACATGATAGAAACTTTCAAGTACCTCAAGGGAATCAAAGTCCAGGAGGGTAGCATCTTTCAGAAAAAGAGATGTGTAAGAACAAGGGGGCACAATTTAAAGCTAGAGGGGGGATGGCTCAGGGGTAATGTGAGGAAATTTTTTTTCAAGGAGAGAGTGGTGGAAGCACGGAACCGCCTTCCTGGGAAGGTTGTTGGGTCTAAAACAGTGGGGGAATTCAAACATGCATGGGACAGACATAAGGCAATTGTAGTGGGGGGTTGCAGAAGTAGGCTGTTGGTTAACTAGAATCAGCAGCTTATCCAATAGGAAGGGAAATGGGCAGACTGGGTGGGCCAAGTGGTCCTTATCTGCCGTCAAAGTCTATGTTTCAGCTGTCTAGGCTAAGAGGGTGGGGTGGGTGGGAGATGTGAGGGTGGGGGCTTTCAGTCACCCCAGTCAAATCCAATGTCTCTGGTACAGCCAGGTTGAGGTATTCTTACAATTTAAGAAGATTTTGTGCAGGACAGTAGCAGGGAGAAGTTGTGGGCAGGAGGGTGTTTTAGAAGAAGTTGTGGGCAGGAGGGTGTAGGTGAAGAAATAATCACTTTTATGCCAGGCCAAGATAGTGTAGCCAGTTTGGTTTAGCCAGTTAAAAAAACTGCTCTTAGCCACGAGGCAGCAACCACACAATCATGCTAGATTGTGTCATCTAACTAAGCCTGAGTCATCATTGGTGGGTGGGAGCTGGGAGGGAGGTTTCTGTAATGTTTGGTGGGTGGGCTCAGCCAGGGAGTCTGAAATAGGGGGGCTGATTATAATTGCATCTAAAATGTCAATGTGCAGGAGAGAACGAAGGAGAAGTATTTTGGGCAGGAGGTGACTGACTGGGAGACATAGGTGACTGTCAATGACTATTAATGTTTACATCTTCTTACTGTCAGTACCTAATCTAATGGCAAACTTTGTTTGTAGCAGTTTGGCAAATAAATAATTGGGCAACTGCACTGCAGCAGTAGAATTTCCAAATCAATGTACCAGAACTGCAAAACTGTAAGTACATTTTTCTCACTGTAATTTGTGACAGTCATTGAACAAATGAATGAACAGTCACACAGGTGATTATTTTCATGTGATCATTTACTGCTGTGGTTACTTAGCCATCACTGGTACCTTGTCAGAATGCAAAACAACACTGTCTGCTGGAAAAAAAAGACTATGGCATTATATTAGCAACATAATAATTCAGGAATATAAAAAAAAACATGGATATATAAATAATAAACACTGAAATGCACTTTCCAGACTCGTTCCATTCATTTCAATGGGGACCCCCAAAAATTTCACGAGGACTCCCAGATTTTCGGTCCTGACCCCCATTTTTTTTTTAAAGAAAGTCCGGGACTCTTCAACAAAAAACCCTACCGAGAGCCCTAGGAGACCCAATCTCCGCAAAGACATAGACAGGATGGAGGCAGTCCAGAGGAGGGCAACTAAAATGGTGCAGGGTCTGCACCAGAAGACATATGAAGAGAGACTTGAGGAGCTTAATATGCATAGCCTCGAGGAAAGGAGGGAGAGGGGGGACATGATAGAAACTGTCAAGTACCTCAAGGGAATCAACAAAGTCCAAGAGGGTAGCATCTTTCAGAAAAAGAGGTGTGCAACAACAAAGGGGCACAATTTGAAGATAGAGGGGGGACGGCTCAGAGGTAATGTGAGGAAGTATTTTTTCATGGAGAGGGTTGTGGATGCATGGAACAGCCTTCCTGAGGAGGTTGTGTAGTCAAACAGTAGTGCAATTCAAGAACAGATGGGACAGTCATAAGGCAATTCTAGGGGGTGGGGGTAGGAGGAAGTAGGCTGTTGGTTAACTAGGATCTGCAGCTTATCCATTAGGCAGGGAAATCGGCAGAATGGGTAGGCCAAGCAGTACTTATCTGCCGTCAAATTCTATGTTTCTATATTCGTATACTACCAGAATAAATCTATTACCCTTTTACTTTTGTCTAAGGGACCAACCACATCCATTGCAATTCTCTAAAAGGGCACATCTATCAAGGGTAGGGGCACCTTGTCTTTTCCAGCGACTGGGCTACTTTCTGACACTCAGCACATGGATTACAATAGGTAGCAACATCTTCATGAATTCCAGGCCAGTAAAATCTACACAGCTATCTGGCAAGGGTGCAATCCCTCCCTGAGTGACCAGCCATAGGACTATTATGTGCTATCTGTAATAATTCTGTTCTATACTTCTGTGGTATAACCAATTGTTCTGTCTGTTCCTGTGTCTGAGGTTTAACCCAAACTCTGTACAGTAACCCATTATATTTTTTAAACATTGGTCCACCCTGTTTTGGTTTCATCCCCAGCTGCTTAAAATAACCCCGGAGAGAAACATTGTTAGCTTGCTCTGAAAGAAAATTACAATCAATTTAGTTTCAGCATTTTCATATTTTAACCCTTTATGTCCATCAGTCATTTGCTGCCACAGTTTCTTCAGGCATCGTCTTTCTTTCTTGGATTTCTGGATCTTGGAGCTGTGCTCAAACAAGTCTGAATCAAAATCACTGAAAGGAAAATTGTTCCTACCATCTGAAATTTTCTTTGCCCTGAGTTCGTCACCACTGCTCCTGAAACATCAGGATTTATTCCCTCCTTGATTAATTCAGGAAATCCTGGAAAATAATTTCCAATAATCACAGGTACAGGTAACTTGGGTACTAACCCCACTTTCATTTGGTAAGACACACCCTTAATGGTCAGAATCACTTGGGTGGTGGGATAGTATCGAGTGTCCCTGTGGATGCAGATGACACCAGTACCTGGTCCCTTTGTGCAGTGTTTTCCCAGCACTTTAACATGCACCAGGGTCTGTCTGCTTCCCAAATCAATGAGTCCCTTCACAGTCTTATCCCCCCACCTTCAGATCTGTTAAGTACTTGCCCCAGTTTGCCAATGACAAATCTGCTCTAGTGCCACTCTCCTTACTACGGCAGTTTCTTGCAAAATGGCCTGGCTTATTACAGTTACAGCAGATAACGTCTTTGGGCACAGATCTGTTACCCCCACTGGAGTTCTTATCAGGCTTGGAGTTTAAATGGTTAAAAAAAAAAAAAGTGACTTACCAGTGCTTGGCTGTCACCTCGCTGCTGTGACGTCTGTTTGGCCATTTGGTAGTCCTTGGCCAAAGAAACCGCCTTTTCCCCACTCTCTGGTCGGTGTCCCTCTACCCAAAGCTGCACATCTGTAGGTAAGATGTTGATGAATTGCTCCATGGCAAATGTGTTGATGATCTATGGGACTGTATCGCTCTCTGGTTGGATCCATTTTATCAGTTCTCCGAGTCGGGTGAAGGCTTCGAGGATTGTCAACCGAGCTGTACCTCAGAGATCGAAATCTCTGCCTGTAGGTCTCTCCTGAGATGTCATACCTTTTCAGGACTTTGCTTTTCACCAGGTCATAGTTTTGTGACTGTGCAGTGTTCATATTGCTGTAGGCAAGTTGGGCTTTCCCTGTCAGGTAGGGTACCAGTCTGATTGTCCACTACTGCTTTGGCCACTGGCAGACTGTGGCAACTCTTTCAAAAGTTGTCAGATATGCCTCGATATCATATGAGGGACACAATTTTGTAAGTTTAATGGCTTTTAAGTTGCTTGTGTTTTGTTGCTCATCTGGATCTTTGCCAGATCCTCTGCCTTTGATAGCTTGCAGGCATCCAGCCATCGCTGCTCCTGTTGCTGCATCTCTTCTCTCATCTGCTGCTTCTGTCGCTGCATCTCTTCTTTTCTCTGTGCTTATAAACGTTGAAGCTCTTTTTCTCTCTGCTTCTCAGTCTCTTCTTGTTGTGTAGCCCATTTAAAAAAGTCCATCAGGCTTTCAGATTCTGTCACTGCCTGTTCTTTTTCCATAACTTGTGCTGGCTGTACAATCTCAGATTTGACTTCTGTCTCTGCTAGTTTTGCTGCCATTCTCCTGGTAACCACTCCTGGACTTGCTGCTGCAAAATCCATACCTTCCTCTGTGCTTCCCTGGTACTAGGGCCAGTACCCACACACAAAACTCCTGTCCTAGGGTATGCATGATGCAAATCCCACTTAGGCTGACACCATCTGTCGTCGAGGCACAGGTCAGGAAGCATAGGAAAACCAGGAGCAGTTGTAGAATTCACCAAAAACATTTACAGTAGCAGTAGCATAAAAAAAAAAACTTTCAGTATAACTATTTACAGTCTCAGTGTCCCTTTCTCTTCTTTTGCAGTTGCAGCTCAGCTCTCTTAGAAGTCCTTCCAACCCCCATTCTCAACAAGCATCCTGTTTCTTGTAAATAGCAGTGCAGAGAGAACACAGTGTGCTTGGGTTGAGGCCCCTTTTGCACAGCTCTTCTGCAAATGCTCAAAAATTTAACTTGGGTAACCTCTCAAGTTTCCAATAGCTTTTTGCAATCATCTCAAAATATAATTCTATACATTTTAACAGTAACACTATATATTCTCTAAACAAAAAATATTCCAATATCAGTTATATTTCCATACAATGATTTGCCCATAGTTTTATATTAAGCTGGACCTACAAGCTCCTTGATGCCCAACCTCTGGCAGGGCTAATCAGACTACTTGCCCTAAAGCGGACCATATGACCACTCTGTTCCTTGAGCAAAAAACTACTAGAAATTCCCTTGGCCTGCTCTGTCGCTGGGGTTAAATCCTTTGCTCACCTAGCCCCTGTATCATGGAACAATCTCCCCAGTCACCTTCAGGAGGCACCCACCCTAGCCATATTTCAAAAGAGACTGCGCGCTCACCTCCTTCACCTTAGTCCCTGCCCCTGTACAGATGGCTAGCCTACCTCACCTTGTGTCAATTGTGTAAGTACAAAATTGCTCTCCTCTAAGGGTAATGACTAATGACTGTATAAACTGGTACTCTATCTTACATGGAACTTCTTGTGTCCACTTAAAGCACTTAACACCCCACATCTATCTGCTGTTACTGCTGTACTCTGTATTGTAATGTATCTACTGCCCTTATAACCCTGTATAATATGTACTATGCTGTACTGTTTTATTCATTAATGTAATGTACCTCCTGCCCTCTTCCACAAAACTGTATATTGTCTTTGTAATCATGTACGATATGTCCTACACTGTATTACCTGCCTGTATGTGCAAAATTATATGTAACTAACTCCAGGTCGCCCCTGAAAAAGGGACCTTCAGGGCCCAGTGGGCTTACCCGGTTAACAAAATTTAATAAATAAATAAATATTAGCAGATATGCAAGGGAGGAAAGAAAAAAAATTACTCACCATAGTAATCTTGTTTCTTCAAAGGGATCACTCATTATGATTAAACTGATGCAGTCAGCCTCCTGAGTTGGACTGCCCAGAGAGATGGAATTATATGCAAATGATGGAACTCTCAATTGGCCCATGCCACTTTCAAACTGCTGCCCTAGCAACTGTTGCACTCTGAGTGCTTCAGATTCTTACGTAGCCTAAACTGGGCGTAAGACCCACTATCTAGAGTAATATTTCTATAAAACACCTTTTTTTGTCCTCTCAGGTCAAAAAAAACATTCCAATAAGTAAACCTAGAAAACTTGAGACCACAAAGGAACCAACTGGTTAACAAAAGGTGAGTCTCTAACATGACCTACTGTATATGGAAAAATATCCTAAAACAGGGTTGCAGAACAACTTTAATAGGTTTTAGCAGGGGAGGCAGGTTGGGTGCTTTAATCATAATGAGTGATCCCTTTGAAGAAACAAGATTACTATGGTGAGTAATTTTTTCTTCGAACCCCAGGAATCACTCATTATGATTAAACTGATGCAGACTACCACACAGTACCTTTGGAGGTTGGGCAGAACACCTATTTAGGAAACAGGTTCTGCAGCACTGCTGTACCAAACCTGGCATCACTTCTGGATTGTACATCCAGGCTGTATTGCTTTGGGAAGGTGTGTACTGTTTTCCATGTAGCTGCTTTTTAGATTTCCAAAAGTGGAATCTCTCTTAAGCTGCCACTGAAGCAGCTGAGCCCCTGGCAGAATGAGCCCTCAGGACCATGGGAGCCTGTTTACCCACTTTACTATAACAAAACTGTACACATGCCACTATCCAGTGAGCAACTGTATGTTTTGTGGCAGGTCTACCCTTACCTACTTTTCCCTAGGTAAGAAAAAGCTGTGTCTGATCTGGTCTGTAAGATTTAGTTCTGTCAATATAGTGGCTAAGTGCCTTTTTGACATCAAGGGAGTGAAGCCTCCTTTCTGGAGAACTGGAATTCTCTGTGAAAAAGACAGGTAAAGTGATAGACGGATTTAAATGAAAATCAGATACCACTTTGAAAAGAAATTTTCTACTAGTCCCGAGGACCACTTTATCCCTGTGGAATGAGATGTGGTCTACATCCATGCACTGGGCCTGTAACTCACTGATTCTTCTGGCTGAAGTAATAGCAACCGGAAACACAGTTTTCCAAGTGATATACTTCAACTCTGCTGTTGCCATTGGCTCAAATGGGGCATCCATGAGCTTAGCAATGCAGATATTCAGATTCCAGGCTGAAACCAGTTCCCTCAAGGGAGGCTACAAGAGGTTAAGGCCTTTAAAAAACTTCCTGACAACTGGATGAGAGGCCATGAATCTCTCTTTACCAGCTAACAAATAAGCTGAGACCGAAGTCAAATGTAACTTGAGTGTTGAAGGCTTCAGACCTGAAGAATGCAAGTGTGTCAGGTAATCCAGAAGAATGGCTAGGTCAGCCCTGGATGGGTCAACACCCTTACCTGTACACCATATAGAAAATCTTTTCCACTTAGCAGAGTATGTCTTTTTAGTGGAAGGTTTCCTGGAACCCCTAAGTACTGTCAGCACTTGTTCTGACAGTTTAAGATTAGCATGCTCTAGGTTCTGAAGAGCCAGGCCTTGAGCCTTAGCGATTTAAGGTTGGAGTACAATATCCTGCCCTGAGAGGATGTCAGCAGATTG
The DNA here is from genome assembly GCA_016271365.2 of Neoceratodus forsteri. Classification (NCBI taxonomy): domain Eukaryota; kingdom Metazoa; phylum Chordata; order Ceratodontiformes; family Ceratodontidae; genus Neoceratodus; species Neoceratodus forsteri. The sequence continues at coordinate 754,454,387 of CM057455.1, read as the reverse complement.
TGCCTCCTGTGCAGATGAACTGGAGGTACTACTGATAGAGCCAACAGAAGTGACTATCAGTGTTGCCTCACCCAATCTGGTGCCACCAGTATCACTGTGGCTGACTGGCACCTCAATTTCAGCAGGGTCCTGAATATTAGCGGGAAAGGAGGAAAGGCATACAGGAACTTCCCTGTCCAAAACAGTGCCAACGCATCAAGTGGTAGTGTGCCCCTGAGAGGAGGCCTGCTACAGTATACTGGTAGCTAGTGATTTTCTACAGAGGTATAGATCTATCTCTGGAGTGCCCCATCGTCTGAAAAAAGAACTAAGGATTCAGGCACCACTCATGGTGATCCTGACTTATCCTGCTGAGTGAGTCTGCTAGCACATTGTCCTTTCCTGGAAGGAGCATAGCTGATAGGGACACCTTCACTGAGTAAGCCAGGGACCACAGCCTCATTGCTTCTGTGCACAGTGGGGCTGACCTGGTTCCTCCCTGTTTGTTGATGTAATACATAGTGGAGGTGTTGTCTGTTCTGACCGGCACCACTTTATTTTGAAGATGTGGAGCAAATGACTGCAGGGCTAGGTACACTGCTCTGAGCTCCAGCAAATTTATGTGCAACAAGGATTCTTGAGGAGAACATTGCCACTTGCTGTATAATCCAACATGTGTGCACCCCAACCCAGAAGGGATGCATCTGCTGTAAGAACTAAGGAAGGTTGTTCCTTTTTGAAAGGCACACCTACCTGAAGGTTGTGCTCGTCCAGCCACCACTGCAGTGCCTGTAGCAGGCAGTGGGTGACTAGGACCAGTTTGGACAGAGGATCTGTCCTCTGCGACCAGTACTGCCTCAGGTGTAACTGGATGTCCCTCATTTGAAATCTGGCACCTAGTACCACTGTGGTTGCAGCTGCCATATGGCCCAGAAGCCTAAGGAATTCTCTCGCTGGTTTGGGTTTTCCTGGCACAAATGAGCTTACAATCTTCAGAATGCTGTTTACCCTGCCTTGTGGCAGAAAAGATCTGCTCAGATTGTTTAGTTCTGTGCCAATGAATTAGATAGAGTACCTGGACTGGTGTTTGTTAAGACTTCTGTTCGTTTATGAGGAAACCCAGGGATTCCAGAGTAGACTTTGTCAGTGCTAAGGCCTGCTCTGCAAGTTGTAGAGATGGACCTACTACTAACCAGTCGTCCAGGTAGGGAAACACTGACATTCCTTGTTTTCTCAGATACTCCACTACCACAGTCAAACACTTTGTGAAAGCCCTTGGGGCAGAAGTCAGACCAAAAGGAAGTGCTGCAAACTGATAATGGCCTGAGGCCAATCTGAACCTCAGGTACTTTCTGTGGGAAGGCCTGATGGGGATGTGAAAATAAGCACCCTTTAAATCTACGGAAGCTAGCCAGTCTCCCTTTTGTAAAGTGGGAATGATCAGTGTCAGAGTGACCATTTTGAATTTTGGTTTCAGAATGTGTCTGTTTAGAAGTCTTAAATCCAGAATAGGTTGCCAATCCCCATTTTTCTTTCTTGTAAGGAAGTATCTGGAGTAGAAGCCTTTGTCCCTCTGGTTTAGGGGCACCGGCTCCACTGCCTTGATTGCTAGCAGATGTTTTACTTCTGCTTCCAGTAAAATCCTGTCTGTAGATGTAACTGGTGCAAATGTTCTTGCTCTCAGCTTGGGGAGAGATTTGAAGCAGAGTGCCAGACCCTGGCTCACCACCTCCAGGACCCACTTGTCTGTGGTGATGGTATACCATTCCTGGAGGTAATGAGCCAGTCTGCCACGCACTGGTGGATTTATGACAGGGGATGCGACCTCTACTAGAATGTCAGGAGTTCCGAGTGGGCTGTGCTTGAACCACAGGGGAAGGAGAAGCTCTCCTCATGGCTCTCCTGCCCCTTCCTTGAAAATATCCTCTAGACTGTTGTTGCAGCTGAGAAGCCTGAGCCTGGAAAAATGGTCTGGGATAGGATCCCCTACCTCTGCCTCTCCTAGTTTGGGCCCTATAGGACGTGGAAGGCCTATCCTTAGAATTACTTCTATAGGTGGCCTTGTATTCTTCTACCTTCTTCATACAGGCCTCTGTTTTGTCACCAAATAGCAAATTTTTCTCAAATGGAAAGTCCATTGCCTTGGCATGGGTGTTCAAAGTCAGATTTGTGGCCCTGAGCCAGGCAATTCTCCTAAGGGAGACAGATAGTGCCATCAACCTGGTTGCAGAATCGTTAGTGTCCACAGCCATATGGAACTGGTACTTTGTGGTATCTAAAGCAACTCTTGCTGCATCCTGTAGGTCCACTGCCACCTCACCTGGCACTCTGTCTGCCAGGGCTAACACCACATTCCAGAGTGCCTTTTGGTATTGCACTGTATGAGCCATATAACTGGCCTGAGTATAAGCGAAGCAGCCATGTACCCTTTTTTCCCCATTGCATCCATCTTCCAAGAATCCTTGTTAGGAGGATGGGTAGCCAAGGGAATTCTGGCTTTGTTGCAGGCAGCAGCCTGCTCAACTCCTTCAGGGTCAGGGTGGCTGAATAGGAGGTCAGCTGTTATTCTATCAAGCTGATACTTCTTGTCAGCTTTTTTGTCAACTCCTGGAATAGAGTTAGGAGTTTGAAATATCTGTAATGCTGCCTTTTTCAAGGACTTATGCATAGGCAGTAATAAACATTTTGTGGGGGTTAGCCCCATCATATCCAAAAATTCTGCTTCTTCTACATCCTCCTCTGTCTCCTGCAGAGGGAGACTGAATGTTTTCACCATGCTTTTAACAAAAGCATCATTTATTTATTAGCTTTTGGTAACCAGGTAAGTGCACTAGGCAACTATCCTGCCTATTTTCAGGCAGGCACGACCCGGGAGAGTACAACAGGAGTAACAAAATCAAGACAACAGTACAGTATCGACAATTCAAATACAGGCACAAAAGTATGGGATAACACATATGGTATAAATACTATACTGTGTACAATATGTTGAACAAAATCAGGATACAGCAAAAAAAGGCAATGCCTCAACGTCTCCAAAACAGAAGAAATGGAGAGGAGATGCACAGTTAATTACATTTACAGATTCCAAGTGCATTGAGGTGTGAGAACAGCGACCGCTTAAAGGAATGGTGAGAGGGGAATGTTGAACCAGGGGTAGGAGAGAGTTCCAGAAATTAGGGGCAAAATATGAAAAGGCCTGTTCTCCCATTTTTGTAGCACATGGCCGAACTGATAGCATGGGGACAGAGGATGACCTGAGCAAGTGGGTACGTGAGATAGGGGTAAGCAAGTCCCTCGGGGAGGACAGGCTGTGGGGTCTAGTGAGAGAATCAATAAAGTACCCTAGGGAGTAAGAACGGAGGTCTTTGGGAGATAGCCAGTGTAGACCAGAGTACAGCAGGCAGTGATGCGTTAGTTTAGGGGCAGATAAGGCAAACCTACATATATTACTGTAGTAAGTGTCCCATTTGCTGAGCACACTGGTATTAATATTGTAGAGAACAGGGAGGGCATAGAGAAGTTTCGGGAGTAACACGCCTTTGGCTACTGCTAACCTAGCAGAGGGGGTGAGAGAGTGCCGCACATGATAGGCAGCACCTATTCTGATACTGACGGCCCGGCACACCTCATTGATATGCAAGGAGAAATCAAGGGCAGGGTCAAGCGTGACCCCAAGGTATCTGACAGACACCGCATTAGTAACAGGTGTTCCCTCCTGACTGAGGACAAGGAGTTTAGAGGATTCTAAGCACACTTTTTTAGTTGACCCGAACAGCATAGCCTGCATTTTACCTATGTTAAGGATTTGTTGGTTAGCAGAGAGCCAGGATTGGAGAGATTGAAAATCCTGTGTGAGAGTATGGTTAATATCAGCAACAGTTCTGGCAGAATGGTAAAGCACTATGTCATCAGCATACATGAGGTGGTTGCTGTGTAGGGACGTACATTGAATGTCATTAAAGAAGAGGGAAAAGAGAAGAGGACCAAGAATCGAACCCTGAGGAACACCCCGAGTAATTGGGATGGGGAGGAAAGAGTTTTGCAGAAGGAAACAGCCTGGGAGCGGTTATCCAGGTAGCTACTAAACCAAGATAGGGTGGAGTCAGAAGCACCTATGTCACTATGTTTGGACAGCAGGAGCTGGTGGTGAACCATATCGAAAGCTTTGGACAGGTCAATGAACACTGCACCAGTGACCAGGCCCTTATCTATGTTGCTTTTGATATTGTTCGTGAGGAGGGTCAGTGCAGTGGTAGTACTATGCCCCACCCTAAACCCATGTTGGGAGGGGGACTGAAGATTATGGAGACTGAGGTAATCAGAGACCTGTATAATGTAAGGTATAATCCTCTGAACCCCTGGGGGGAACAAAACTCCTGTTCTGGGGAAACCTCTGGATCCATCAGTTCTTCAAAATCATCATCCCCCTCCTCCTCCTCCTCAGGAAAAGAGGCTTGTGGTTCTTGAGAAGGTGGAACAGACACAGAAACCTAAGCAGTCGGTATGGGAACCGGGACTGCAGCTTGCAGGGCTTGCAAGACCTGTAAGGCCTTGGCAACGTCCTCAGCTGAGGGCATACCAGTTTTGTCAGCTGGGAGCTCCTTAGCCTTCTCGGCCGGAGGTGCAATGACATATTTTTCCTTACATTTTTTCTTCAGTGGCACAGGTTCGGTCCCTGAATTCACTGTCCTTTTTGACTTACCCTGCTCAACCTTATCTGATCCTTTATCAGGATCCTTATCTTTACCTCCATCCTTTCTTGTGCCAGAGGCGGAGGAGCCACTATCACCAGTAATAGCAGAAGCAGAGGCCATTTCTTCCAAAATTGTTGACCTTTTCTTAAGAGTTTTAGGGCAAAATGTTCTACAGATATCACAATTTGCGACAATATAGCTAGTGCCTACACAAAAAATACACAATGAATGTCTGTCTGCTTTTGCTATAATCTGACCACAAGACTCGCACAATTTGAAACCAGTGGGTCCTGTGCATTTTCAGACTTAACAACAGGAGACTCTGACATTGAGCAAGAATCGTAAAGAAATGTATCAAATTATGGGTTCCCTAGAACCGAATATTTTAAATATAAAACAACCGCTAATGGTTCCGGGAAGCAAGCGATACTCTGTTCCTGACAAAAAAGGGAACTGAGAAACTAACGATTTTAAACAGAATTTAAATAAGTAGATGCGGTTAAGGAACCAACCGCAAAAAATGAACAAATATATATATATATATATATATATTGAGGTAAAAACCTCACTAGAAATAGCGGAACCCTCGGTTCCAAAGGACCACGAAGGAACAGCTAAACATACTAAATATTAACACAAATTACAAAATAAACTAAAACTAAGGCAGCAATCTGAAATATAAACTAAAAACACTACTTATCCAGATAAATGGATTTTGAAGAGGCTGAAGGAGCGCTCTCCGGGACATCTTTACTAGGCAGGCATATAATTCCAACTCTCCGGACAGTCCAACACAAGAGGCTGACTGCATCAGTTTTTAACCATAATGAGTGATTCCTGGGGTTAGAAAGACAGAAAGCAAGAGAGGACTGAGAGATAGTGAGGGGCAAAGAACTGTGAGACTGTTGCGTTAAGCAAGTCCAACGTCTCACAGGAAAATTTGGCTACGCAACCAGACAGGCAAGAGACAGGAAAGGAATAGAACAGAACAGATCCTTGCATTTAAACACTTTCTCCATAACAACGGGGACTGGGTCCTATTTCGCCCTGTCACAAGGATGTTCTGGAAGGTTTTCTAACTGCTCCAAAGCATGCCCCCTTGCAATTATCTCCAAAACCCACTCATCCATAGTGATCTTCTGCCACTGCTTCAGATACAGGAGATTCTGCCCCCCTCAACCACCCCTGGAGGCAACAGTGGAGATGGGAGTGTATCTGAGAGAGAGAGTCAGGTGGAACTGGTCAGGGCAGTGCCACCGGTGCCAACTGCTTTGGGTGATTCTGTATGGGTACCTGGGGGAAGGGGACCCAGTAGGGGGCCACTTCCCTTACTATGGCCTTGCTGGCACCAGGCTGATTAAAAGCACCCCTCCCACAACCCCTAGCAAGAGTGGGGTACAGGAAAGTCATTTTTTAAGGTCTGAAGGCCACATAGGTCCTCTAACATCATAGACAGTTCTGTCCCTCTAAAATGGACATTCAAAACTGTTTGCTGCACATCACTGGCAAAGCCAGCAACTCTGAGCCAAGAATTTCTCCTCATACATCTGCCAGAAGCATCAGAGATACCATAAGCAGAGTGTAGCAAATGTTTGCCAACCTCAGCACCAGATGACACTGTTTTAAGTAAATGATTCTTGGCGGAGCCATCAGGTAAAGCTTGTGCTGCAGTACAAGAAGCTTTCCACAGGCTGGTCTGATATTTTATTATGTGGGCCTAGTAGTTTGCAATCCTAAGGCCCAATGAGGCAGAGGCACACTTATCAGGAGGTAGGGTGCTCATGTGTTTAGGTGCCCTAGAGTGATCATGAGCAGCCATGATGACTGCTGACTGATTAGCATAATAAGGTTTAATAGATCGTGCAAGATGCTACTCATCAGCCTTTCTAGGAATTGCAGGCAGAAAGTCTGGTCTGTACCATGCAGCAAAGGTTGCATCCTCTAATGCAGGATATATAGGTGGAATTATAATGGATGGCGTGCAGGGCAGATCCAAAAATCCCATTAGATTTCTTTCTGTGGAATCATTTTCCACAGCAAAGCCCACAGCAGACTGCATTTGCTGCATCACGGCTTGGAAACCTGGCTCCTCGGGAGGAGATCTCAGGGTACAAACTACAGAGTCCTCACTGCAGGAAGAGAGGGTATAACTAGATCAAGGTGCTAAATACTTTTCTCCCTCATATTGCTCCTCTAAATACTCCTCTGAATCCATGAGGTCAGGACTATATTCTATTTCATAGTCAACATCTCTATTGATGACTGGAGCTGCAGAACAAACCAGCGACACCAGTGGTGGCTGAAAGGGAGAATCTGCGGTGTGCTAGATGAGCCCGTCTATGAGGGCTTAATACCAGGAGGCCCCAGTGATGGAATAGCTGCCTGTACTGAAAGTCCAGCATCGGATCATTTCTGAGAACAACGCAAGCACAGTCTGTTCTTTTTCTGTGTTTGTGCTTGTGGCCGGACAACAAGGAGGGCCGTGATGATCACTGTTCCCTGTCCTGATACTTCAAATCTGTCGGCCGACGCTGAGGGAGATTAAGATTTTTTGGCTCTGTTCCTTCTCTATGGCTTTCAGAGTTTTGAGAAAGAAGTTTCCTAGGGTTTTCTTGCGACGGCATCTTGTTTCTTGTAGACTGGTTGAACCTCTGGCAAGACTCAAGTCCTTGCGTTGTTAGACAGGCCCAACCAGCACACACAAGACTGCTGACTGGGTGTGTCTTCTTTGTAAATTTTATCTCTGCACTTACAATACTGAAATAAAGGCTCTTTTGACTTCGGCAATACACAGAGATGATGAAATAAACACTTTAGTAAAATAAAAGAATAAATGGCAATGGATACACTGATGGCATTTCCTTCAGCAGGCCCGAACATAATTCACAGCGAGAAAAGTACTGAGGAGTGGTGGGGCTGCCCACGCTAATATACACGTAGACGTGGTATGTTATTGTGGAAGGCCCCCCAGCTAGCAAAAGATTCCATGTGGTCCTAGCGCTGATGGCTACAGTTCTAAAGAAGTGGTCCAATGGTGACTGTATCCTCAAAGAGTATGAAATAATACACTAGAATAGAAAATTCACTGAAAATTGGAAAGCCAATTTGAAATCTTATAGCGAAACACTGTGTTTACTTGACTGATAAAGTAGTTCAATAACTACTGGTTACCTATGTCAATTGAAAAACAAATCCTTACATTCTCCGTATTATTACATGGGTGTGATGTAGAGTTGCAGCGAATTAAAACTTCACTGGCAAGGCTGGTACTTTGTAAGGAACTTGGCAATATGCATCGCGAGCCAGAGTTTCTCAATTTCATCCAACTCTGTGCAGCAACTTTTTGTTTTTTTGTAAACCTATGAAACATAACTCCCCACCCATGTACTCATGCTTTCCTCCACTTCCCACCAGACCATCTGAAACTGAATCCCCCCCCCCCAATCTTCTAATTACCTGTACCTTCCCCCAGTCCTGGCGAAATTCTGTTGAAATACCTTGCCCCACTCAATGTCCCGCCTCAATAGTACACAAATATCCTCCCCTCCTCCACCATCTGACCCATTAAAAATATTTTGCATCCCACATCACAACCCTCTGACACCCCCTTCTCCTCCCCACAAAAAAAGGATACTGCTGAAATGAAGAAGATTCCATAGTGGGTGACTGGCACAGCCCTCCCTCCACCTGAGTCTGCCATCTATTGAATGAAACTGAGCATGCACTCCTATAGTAATCACGATTGGTAAGCTGAGGCGCTAATCAGGTGACTACTACAGTATCGCGCCCAGCTTTAGTCAGTATATGGTGACGGGCCAAACTAGAGGAAAGGCTGTGCCTGTCACCCACCATAAGATCTTTCTCAATTCAGCAGTGTCCTCCTTTTGGGGGAGGTGATGGTGTTTCATATGTTTTACTAGGTCAGGTGGGGGAAGGAGGGGGGAGTTATTTGTGCATTGCTGTGTGGTGGGATACGTGACAGAGGAAAGGGTCTGTTCATTATACTTCAATTAAACTTTGCTGGGATTGGGGGGCAGACAGTCTGCAAGCACAGGCAGTGGACATGACAATTGCACAAGTTTTCAATGTAAGCCTGGACAAAATTCTGCTTGCCAAGGGAATCACAGGGTACCCTCACCAAGATCCAGGACTGGATGAACTCTAACTGGCTGAGACTTAACCCAGATAAGACGGAGGTTCTAATGATTCAGCCTGGTCGCAGGCATGATGGGGGCACCTCCGGGATGACAACAGGTTTGGTCCTGGGGTCGATACTGTTGATGGCGTACCTTAGGGTGAGAAATCTGAGTGTGGTCTTTGACAAGTTGACATCTGAGACTCGGGTGTCGGCAGTCATCAAAAGCAGTTTCTACCATCTGAGGAACATTTCCCGGATTAAACCCCTAATTCCGCCCGAGGATCTGCCATCACTAGTGCACACCTTTGTGACATCAAAACTCTACGGTAATGCTCTATACCTCAAGGTCAGTAGAGGGAACCTTCGCCGGCTGCAACTGGTGCAGAATGCAGCGGCCTGGCTGATAACAGGACTATCAAGGTCCTGTCATGTGACCGCAGTCCTGTGGGGTCTGCACTGGCTGACAGTCAGGTGGCGGGTTCTCTTCAAGGTGGGCTTGCTCACCTGTAATGCCCTATATAGACTGGGCCCTGGCTTCCTGTCAGACCTTACTCCAGCCATCCCGGTCCGCACCCTCCGTTCCTCCACCCAGGGCCTCCTGGCGGTTCTGAGGACCGGGCTGAAAATTTCGGGTGTTTGTTCATTCGGGGTGGCCGACCCAGTCCTCTGGAACTTGCTCCCAAGATCTTTGAGGGAGGCACCTATGGTGGAGGTGTTCGGGGGCCTAAAGACTCATCTTTTTAAACTTGCCTATCCTGCTATGTTTTAAAAACAGACCAGTATAATTTTATGAGTATTCTGCTGGTCTTTTATAACTGTGATTTTATTTTTTGTGTCTATTGCTATTTTCTACTACTGTATGGTGCCCAGAGCCCCTGGGATTGGGCTCCTTATCAAATGTTACTTACTTACCCTGGGTACAGAGTGGTAAGGACAATCCCTATAAATTAATACACGTTTGTACAGCATATGTATTAACTGGAATATCATTCCCAGTCAAAGAGTAACCAAGCTTTGTTTAATCAATATTATACTACATATTTATTAAATATCTAAGAAAATACATTCTGTTTTGCCAAAGCCTCTAATAAACAAGTATCAAAGATCCTCTGCCTTGTCATAGTAAAATGATTATAGTAAATAAAAAGTTTTATTTAAAGTTTAGGAACATAAAGATGACCAGTACAAATTAAGAAGTAAAGGATAATTGGATGTCATGGAAAACTGAGAAAATTTATTAAGAATTTGATTAAATACGTAATGTTAAAACCTGTACAGTTTTGTTGGCTAGGGATACATTAATCTTGGCTGGGTGATAAATGAAACAGAACATTACGTTTTACACTGTACAAAACCCTTCCATATAAATCTATTATTTATAGTGCTCAAATGTGTATTGTCTTATACAGAACTGTTTTGCCCTTGATGGATGAGAAACCTGCATTCTATCCAATGGAGGTCTTGCAGCATATTACACTGGATCAGATTCTGCAGGCTCCCTTTCTATTGTTCAGCAACTGGCTGTAGATGTTCACCGTTCAGAAAAAGAGAGTCCTTAATCAAAATCTTGTCACCAAGTCCTAAACAACAGACAGTCTCGTTCTGTTTTTTTCCACCAGGACTGATCTATTGAACGAGATAATATTCATACATTGCAGGGTCAAACTCTAATCTGAATGTCCCCAAGTCCGATGCGAACTAAATAGCGTCTTATCTTACCAAAGTTCAACCATACAACAAGCCTGTTCAAATATCAACCAGCAAGCTCTGTACCAGAAATAACTGTATTTCATAACAATATCATGTACGTTTTAAAACAACTTGCCTCGTAACAAAGGTTTTCAAACATTTATTACCTTTTTGTTTGGGCAAACCAATCATTTTGAGCCCAAAAAAAGAATTTTAAAGCCAGGGCAATGCTAAAATGAATCTTAGACTGGCTACAGTTCTTGAGATACAGACAAGCTGGCTGCTACTGAGGGGCTCTAAAGTTACTGCTACAGAGGAGAGCATGGCACTGACATTGTATCTGACACATCTGTAGTCCCATCCGAAAGACATATTCATTTCAGGATGATGATCAAGCCAGTAAAACGGTTTTCCTAAGAGAGCTAGTGCCTGCTTACTCAGTGTGCACAGGGAACATCCTGCCCTTCATATACATTTCACTGTTGTAATCAGGGTAAGCAGTCCTGTACTACTACATTCAGTGGTCTCAAGGATGTGCTGTCAGTAGTAGTGTAACGAGAAACCATCATTATTATTATTATAACACTAACATATAGGGAGCAGCCTTCAAATCCCATGGCAGATGACATCTGCACTGTCACTCCTGGACTTGTGCGACAGAGCAATTTTACAGAAGAGAAACACTACTCTTGGGTATTAGTCAATTGCACGTAGTTTCTGTTGAGTACTATCCCTTACTTTTTAATATTAAAAAGAGATCTCCTCAAACCTGTGTATGCAAGAAAAAAAGCTCTTTGTTCACTAGAACAGAAACAAACATATTTACTTCTATTTGCTTGTTCAGCTTGGGAAAGTTGTTTGCAAATGATTATATTTATTTAAACAAAAAATGATGAGCTGGCACTTTTTACATGCCAGTACTGAATTTCAGTGGCAGTACACCACAACAGCAAAGTGCCATTTTCTTTTACTCTCTGAAAGGGAAAACTATTTAGACACAAATATATATTCTGTACTTGAAAAAGTTCTCAACTCCAATTTTAGTTACACATTTCTTTCTGGGCCCAGGTAGGTTAATAGTGTCCCTTTAAATCCCTAACAATAAATCTCATTTTCCTTTGATCTTCACTTGTACTCTGAAGTAGCTGGCTCCTATTTTCAGCCCATGCACTGTCAATTATGCAGAGGTTTATGGATGAACTTGCTTTCCTTACCCAAGTATAAGCCTAGAAAGGCCATTGTGCTGGTAGGCCTTTTACAAAGCTCTTATTTCTTCCACTGTTGACATCTCGTAAGTACATTACTTTGCCCAGAGTTTAGTAGCACTAGATAGTGGAGGAAACAACAGCGATGTTAATCTGCATCACCTATGCAAAGGTGCGTTACTGAAGTCAGGGTGAAAAGAATGCCATGTTGTTAGGAATGGCAATCAGATATTCACAGAGGTAATACAAAATAAAATAGGGTGCACTGTAGACCACGATTCAACCCCCCCAAATAAAACTCCTCTTCCGAATTACTTTGCTCCAGACACATGGTAAGGTGCTGCAAACTGATGAGATAGGAAGTGTTCTTCAATCTTGCCCTAATCTGAAGCCTTGGCCCCAGTTATGTCTTCCTCCCTGGTTACCCTGGTCATCTGGAGCTTGTCTTCTGCTAGGTGGTGGGACACCGAATCCTGAAACACCTCCTCGTCTACTAGGAAACCAACGATACCTGAAAAAAACAACACACAATTATATACATACACAGAAGAGTTACGTAAGAACTTACGGTAACAGTAAAACTTTGAGGGAATCTCTGTCATCAGGTCACACCTATGGAACTTAGCTATCAGGATCCTATGGAAGCTTTTTCTGCAGCAGTATATTAGGGGCCGTCCACACCGATGTCATGCTCCGACGTCACAAGCCCTATATAATCGCGTGCGGCCCCACTCCCTCCTCAGTTCTTTCCCTAGCTGGAGGCCATAGGAGACAGGAGTCCTACCAGGAAACCAAGGAGAGAGAGAAAGAGAGAGAGAGAAGGTGCCCGGCTACCAAAAAGGCTGGAGCAACAGTACAGCCGAGCAGTAGAGAGAGACCGAAAGGGGATGGAGGGAGGGACGGCATGACCTAATAGCAGAGATTCCCTCAAAGCTCTACTATTATGCAAGTTCTTGCGTAACTGTTCTATTTTCTTTGGGGATATCTCTGCCATGAGGTCACACCTATGAAACGAGTCCCAAGCAGTGCTGAGAGCAAGGACAGGTTGGGTGGCAGGAGGCCAGAGGCTTAAGAAAGAAGGCCCTGAAGCACAGCTAGGCCAAAGCCTGCCCTTCCTCTGGAGGCAATGTCCAGACTGTATATACTTGAAAGTGTGGACAGTACTCCAAGATGCAGCTGTGCAAATCTCAGCTGCAGACATGCCCGAAACATGCAACTGAAGTGGCCATACCCCTGGTGGAATGGCCTTAGCAACTGGAAAATCAAATAAGGCTGCTCACATGAGAGCCTGTAGCTCTGAAATTCTTCGAGCAGAAGTAATGGCAACTAAAAAGTGCAGCTCGCAAGATGAGGCCAGCTCAAAAGGAGGCAGGGTCAGTTTCTCGAGCATTAAATTGAGGTCCCCAGCCAGGACTGGATTACGAGTAGCAGGCTTCAGGTGCAGAATGCCTCTCAGAAATGTACAGGCCACATCCAATTGGACCACCGTACGACCATCTATAGGCACAGGAAAGGCTGAAATAGCTGACAGGTGCACCCTGATGGAAGAATATTTGAGTCCTGTATCCAATAAGGACAGGAGGTACTTTAGAACTTGGCTGACCAGACAAGTAAAAGAGTTCAGGTGGTGGGATGCGGCCCAAATAGCAAATCGCATCCACTTCATCAAGTAAGTGGCCTGGTGGAAGGTTTCCTTGCGGTCATCAGGACATTGGCCACCTTCTGAGACACCCCATACCGAGCAACGGCTATGTCCTCAGGAGCCATGCGTGCAAATTTAGGGACTTGAGGTCCGGATAATCCAGGGTCCCTTGAGCCTGCATCAACAGGATCCATCAAAGGGCAGAGGAACAGGAGGTTCCGCAGCCAACTGTTGCAGTAATGGAAACCATATCTGATGAGGCCAGAATGGAGCCACCAGAATTAGGGTAGCACCCTCCATCTGTAGCTTGATGAGTGCACTCTGACTCAGGGGAAAGGGAGGGAAGGCATAAAGAAACCTCTCTTTCCAGGAGAGGGACAACAGGTCTCACCAGAAAACTCCAGGCCCTGGATCTAGTGAGCAGAAATGTAGCAGTTTTGCGCTGAGTGGGGACGCAAAAAGGTCCAACTCTGGACGACCCCACCTGTCGAACAGGTTTTCTTCGACCGAGGTCAACAGCTTCCACTCGTGCATTTTGGATTGAGACCTGTTGAGGCTGTCCACCATGGTTTCTTGGGCACCTGGCACATGGACGGACGACAATTCTAGACCGTGATCTAGAGCCCAGTACCAGATCCTCATTGGTTTCCAGCATAGGAGGTAGGAATGAGTACCCCCTTGCTTGCTGATGTAACATATCATACCGAGACTGTCAAACTGCACCAGCAGAGAGCCTGGGAAGAGATGGTTCTGGAAGGCATACAGAACTGCCCCAATTTCTAAGATGTTTACGTGGAGGTGAGCCTCCCATTAGGACCAGAGGCCTTGGGTCTGATGAGGACCAAGGTGGGCTCCCCAACTTACACCTGAAGCATTCGTGGCGAGGATTTGCTGAGGGGTGGGGATAAGAAAGGGGATCCCTTTAAAAGACTGGCCAGGTCCATCCACCATTAAAGCACTCTGCAGACTGGGGAGGAGACAAGGATCAGTTGATCTAGGTCATCTGAGCGCAGATTCCACTGGACCCTAAAGGTCCACTGCGGGATCCTCATGTGCAGTCTGGCCAAAGGGACCACAACAACGGCCATGGCCATTCGGCCTAGAAACCGCAGGAATGTCCTGACCGGGACATACCAGCTCTGAACCACCTCCTGGGCCTGGGCAATGAGGTGGTCTACCCCATCTTGGGGGAGAAAAGCCTTGCCCCCGAGTAGAATCCAGAACTGCTCCTATGTACTGCAACCAGTAGGACAGGATCAGCACAGACTTGAGCTGACTGACAGGGATGCCCAAGGACTGGAACAACTGCAAGGTGTGCTCTGCATTTAAACAGGAGCTCCCTAGACTGGGCTTTCAGTAACCAGTCATCCAGATACGGTAACAGGTAGCAGCCTTCATGTCAGAGTGCTGCCATTACAGCTGCTAAGCACTTGGTAAATACCCGTGGCACAGAGGATAAGCCAAAGGGCAATACCCTGAACTGGTAATGCTCCCCCTGGAACAGGAAAGAACAGTTACACAAGAACTTACCATAAAAGTAGATCTTCGAGGGGATCTCAGTCATCAGGTAACACTGTAGGAAACTTCACCTTCTGTGAAGAGGAATCCACACAGAAGATTCTCAGCAGTATAACTGGGACCCTATATAGGTATGGGCGACTCCACTCTCCCGTAATTTCTTCCCCTCCGGAGACGAAGGGAGCAAGGCTCAGGCCCTGGGGAACCGAGGAGAAACAGAGAGACACAGCTCTATATTGAAAAGATGGAAACACAAGATAGCCAGGCCCTGAACAGAAGCCCCAAGAAGGGGGAAGGTGGGAGGGAAATCAGACCGAATGAGACCGAGAGCTCCTCGAAGATCTACTGTTACGGTAAGCTCTTACTTAACTGTTTTATCTTCTTTGGGGGTATCTCAACCATCAGGTAACACCGTAGGAATGAGTACCATGCACTGACAAGCGTAAACAGATAGTCTGGGAGGTTGGATCTCCATAAACTTAAGACAGGAGTCCTGTAATACAGCCCTGCCAAATCCTGCACAGGCTCTTGAAGCAATATCCAGACTGTAACGCTTGGTGAAAGTGTGGACTATACTCCAGGTGGCAGCTGCACAAATCTCAGCAGCAGAGACCCCTTTGAAACAAGCCACCAAGGTAGCCATGCCTCTGGTGGAGAGAGCTTTGACAGCACCAGGCATCTCTTTGCCACACTTACTGTAGCAGAACACAATGCAATTTGCCAACCATTTGTATAAACATTGCTTAGAAACTGAAGCGTCCTCCCTACCTGGGGCGAAGGAAACAAACAACTGCTTAGACTTGCTGGACTCCTCAGTCTGAAGCAAATAATACTTGAAAGTTCTGTGCACATCTAACGTATGGAGCAGTGCCTCCCCTGGATCAGCACGTTCAGGAAAATAAACAAGACGGTGGAGAGACCGACTGTGAACTCAGATATCACCTTAGGAAGAAACTTGGGATTTGTGAGCAAAGACACCCTGTCTTTGTGAAAAATCAAATAAGGCTCCTCGCACCAGAGGGCCTGAAGCTCTGAAATTCTTCAAGCAGAAGTCATTGCAACTAAAAATAGCGCTTTCTAAGAGAGAAAGCACAAATTTCAAGTTGCAATCGACTCAAAAGGAGACCCTCTCAACTTCTCCAAAAGAAAATTCAAGTCCCAAGCTGGGACAGGGAACAGATTGTGGGTTTCAGATGCAGGATGCCCCTAAGAAAGGTACAGGAAACATCCAGCTGAGTAATCGTGTTGTCACCCACGGGCTCATGAAAGGCAGAAATAGCCGAAAGGTGGCCCTTGAGAGAGGAATACTGGGTCACACAAAGAAATCAAGCAGTCCAGGACATGCTTTACCGGACAGGTAAAAGGGTCTGGGGAATGCTTTGCAGCCCAGATGGCAAACTGCTTCCACTTCATGACATAAGTGGTACGAGTGAAAGGCTTGTGGATGGCCACTAGGACATCAACTACCCTGCTAGAGACCCTGAACCTGGCGATGACTACATCCTCAGGAGCCACGCATGCAGATGGAGAGACCTTAAGTTGGGATGGACCAGGGTCCTCCGATCCTTTCCTGCAAAGAGGCAGAGAGACTGGGGGTTCCTCCACTGCTGCTGAAGCAGAGGGAACCATATCTGGCGAAGCTAGAATGGGGCTACTAGAATCATGCAGACTCCCATTTGCAGCTTGATGAGCACCCTCTGCATTAGTGGAAATGGAGGGAATGCATACAAAAATCTCCCGCACCAGGAGAGGGACAATGTGTCTTGCCAGAAAACTCCATGCCTGGATCTAGCGAGGAAATATTGGGCAGTGTTGCACTGAATGGGGACGCAAAAAGGTCCAACTCTGGATGACCCCATCTGTCAAACAGATCTTCTGTTACAGATGAGAGAAGCTCCCATTTGTGTATGCTGGACTGAGTCCTGCTAAGACTGTCCGCCAGGGTGTTTAGGACGCCTGGCACGTGGACCACAGCGTGTGTCAGACTGCACTCCAGTGCACAGTACCACACTCGCATGGCCTCCCTTCAAAGGGGATATGAGTGAGTCCCGCCCTGCTTGTTGATGTAGTAGACTACACTCAGATTGTTCAACTGAACCAGCAGTTGGCTTGGAGCAAGGTGCTCCTGAAATGCCTGCATGGCACAGAGCATCGCTCTCATCTCCAGGACACTGATATGTAGGGCGGCTTCCCACTGGGACCAGAAGCCCAGAGTCTGAAAAGCACCCAAGTGAGCTCCCTAGCCTAGACCTGAAGCACCCGTGGTTAGGATTTGATGTGGAGAAGTAATCTGGAAAGGAACCCCTTGAAGAAGATTCAAGGGATACATCCACCACTGCAATACTTTACGGACTGGGGAGGAAACCAGGATTAGTTGGTCCAACTTGTCCGTGAGCTGGTCCCACTGCACTCTAAGGGTCCACTGAAGGATGCACATGTGAAGCCTGGTCAGTGGAACAGCTGCAGCCATTAAACCCAAGAGCCTGAGGTACAGTCGGGCTGGGATGTGCAGACTCTGAGTGACTTCCTGAGCCTGGGCTATAAGGCATTCTGTCATGTTTTGAGGCAAGAAGGCCTTCCCCTGCTCGAAGGCCAGAACCGCTCAGATGTAATGCAGTCTTTGGGATGGTACTCGAACAGACTTGGGCAGGTTGACTTATGCCCAAGGACTGGAAAAGCTGGAAAGTATGGCTCCAGAGTCCGCAACAGCTGATCCTTGGATGGGGCCTTGAAAAGCCAATCGTTCAGGGTAAGGAAAGATGTACAGTTCCTCTCTCCTGAGAGCTGCTGCAACAGCTGCTAAGCATTTGGTAAAGAAATGTGGCGCAGAGGATAAGCCAAAAGGCAGCACCTTAAATTGGTAGTGCTCACCCTGAAAGGCAAAACAAAGAAACCTCCTGTGAGGAGGAAAGACAGCAATGTGCAGGTAAGCGTCCTGCATGTCCAGAGAGCAGAGCCAGTCCCCAGTGTTGAGGAGAGGCAAGAGACCTGATAAAGTTGCCATCCAGAACTTTCTGTACTGGACAAAGTGACTGAGGTCCCAAACGGGCCTCAGCTCTCCAGACATTTTGGGGACCAGTAAGAACCTGGAGTAAAACCCGTGGTTTCTTGGTCACCTTGGCACCAGCTTGATTGCCTGCTTGCGCAGAAGAGACTGTACTTCCTCCCGCAGAATGGACAAGTGGGCCAAGGGGTAGTTGGAGGGTGGTGGAGGGGTATCTGGAGGCTGTTGAATGAGCTCCAAGGCATCATCGCTTTCTATGATCTGCAGGATCCAGCCATCTGAAGTTATGGTTCTCCACTGATTCAAATGGAGGGAGAACCAACCTCAGACAACTACCTCCTAGGTCTGGACCAGAGGAGGAGGAGGAGGAAGAGGAGTGGGGTTTGGCAAGGAGTCAAGCGGAGGTGGGGGCCAGCTGTGGAAGCTGGACCATCATTTCTGGGATGCTTGGCCGCCGCTCCAGAATTAGAGGGGGCGGGTAAGGAAGATTGGGCTCTGTACTTGCCCTGTGTGCAGGGGCCCGAGCCTGATCTATTGGCCTGTCTACTAAAAGTAGAGGGCCCTCTACCATAGGGTTTAGTGTGGTAGAGGGAGTGGACAGACTTAAGGGCTGTGCCAGAAGCCTGTAGATCATTGATGAGGTCCTGGATATCGGGGCCGAAGAGCTTGGTGCCACTGAACAGGGGTGCTGAGCACCTTGTTTTGCATGTCAGCTGCAAAGACAGAGACCATCAGCCATTAGTGTCTATGAAGGCAAATGCCTGTGGCAGCTGCCCTGGCCATCGTGTCAGCCAAATCATAGAGGGCCAGAAGGAGATGTTTGCCGACATCTTCTGCAGTTTGCAGGCACTGGAGTAATTCCTGTTTCTGGGTGCCATTGGGGAGGGCTTGGCCAGCCGTCTTGCCCTTTCTCCAGTTGTCATTCTGGAACCTGACCATATGTGACAGATAGTTTACAATCCTCAAACCTAAAATAGAGGAGGTGTAAACCCTCTTACCCCAGAGAGCAATCCTACAGGATTCCTTGTCTGGGGGAAGGGAGCTAAGGTGCTTAGGCATCTTACACTGGTCATGGACTGCCTTAATGACAACTGAGTCAGTTTCAGCCTGGGCCACAAAGTAAGGAAGGCACTGGGGGGCATTATACATCCTGTCTGCCCTACATGGCATAGCTGGCACCACATCTGGCCTGTGCCAGGCTGCCGTGGTAGCATTTTTTAGGGCTGGCAGAATGGGAGGGATAGTTTTATGTGGAGAATCTAGTCAGCCAGGTCTTTCCTGGCGACATCCTCCTCCTCCTCGGTCTGGAAGCCCATAGTAGCAGACAGCTGCTTCATGGCATTGTAGAAGGCAGCATCCTCAGGAGGAGACCTCAGAGTATGCTTAACTGAGTCCTCACTGACTGAAGAGGCAAAGGACTTCTCAGAAAGGAGGATTTCCTCCTCTTCATCCTCTATGTCATCAGGGAGGATGAGGTCAAGACAGTAATCCTCCTTGATGTCGACCTCCTTATCAGGTCTGGTGTCAGAGCCGTCATCGGTGGCCCACGGGGGAGGGGTTTCTGATGAATGGGTGTCTATTTAAAGCCACCATCGACGGTGCTGGTGATGATGGCCTGTTAAAAGCACTGAACTGCTGAATCAGGACATTAGTAAACCTAACAAGTACCTCGTTCAGGTCCATGGTCATCAACGACGGAGGGGAGTTTGACGGCACAGCAGCCGGCCAACCTGAGAGCCCAATGAGCCTATAGCCCTCTGAGAAGAAGGGGCATGCATCGATGGAGTGACCGTCGATGATGAGGCCATCATCGATGGAGATGGGGCCAACGACCCGGAGGTCAACGGCCGGGCACCCCGAGAGTCTGGTGGCAAAGCTGTTGGTATGGGTCTGGTAGGACTAGAAACCTGGACAGCAGGTCCCTTCATCAAGGCAGCCACCATCGACGAAGATCCCACTGAGGAAGGAGAGGTCGACGGGGAACGGGATGGCCACCGAAGGGAAGCAGACATGATCCTGATCTTTTTTGTAAACCCCCCCAGGAATTTTTTGAGAACCTTCCTGAGTCGCCTGAGGGTTGTCTGGTTGAACTTCTGGCAAAGCGCACAGTTAGAGACTTCGTGGTCCAGCGCAAGACAGCAGACACAAACGGAGTGTTTGTCTGTAGAGGCAATCTTCTTTCCACAGCAGCAGCGCTGGAAAAGAGAACAAGAGGATGGATTAACTCTCTACATAAAAAAGTAAAAATCTTTAAAAGTGGTTTTGGGGAGAATTAGAAGAAAAAACATCCTTAGGCAGAAAAAGGCGTGAAACACTGCAACAGCTCTTCTGTGGAGACTCTGCTTGCAAGTCGACAGCAGGAAAGAACTGAGGAGGGAGCGGTGCCACCCATGCCTATACAGGGTTGCTGACATTAGCGGATGTTGACTGCGTGGGTGACCCCAGTTGTACTACTGAAAATCTTCCATGTGGATTCCCCTTCACTGATGGCGAAGGTTCCTAAGGAGTTACCTGATGACTGACATACCCCTGAAGAAGATCAAGGAGTTCTGCTCCATGTTTTTCCTGATTCCCAAAAGAACACATGACTTGAGGCCATTCTAGACCTCAAGGAGCTAAATCTTTCCATCCAGTCAAAAAAAGCTCCAGATAGTAACCCTTTATGGCCTCCTTCTGCACAAACAGGGCAACTGGCTATGCTCCCTCGATATGCAGGATACCTGTCTGCATATCATGGTTTGCCCCCTCACGGGCGGTACCTGCGATTCCTTTGCTACCTGGGCACTGGTTCTGTGGCCCTTTTGTACAGCAAGGTAAGCACCTCCTCCCAGAGCACCTCCATGTGGTCCGGAGGATAAAAGGTGGGGACCGGAGGAACATCTGAAGGTTGTTCTAAAAGTTCTAGAGCACGGCCCTTCTCGATTATCTGTAGGATCCAAGCATCTGTAGTAATAGTTCTCCACTGGGACAAATGGAGGGAGAACAGACATATGACCAACACCTCCTGGCTTGGAACAAGAGGAGGGGGGTCTGGCAAAATGTCTGGCTGAGGCTGAGCCACCGGCCAGGGCTGTACCTCCTCCTCTGGATTGCTTAGCAGAGGAACCAAAGGTGGAGAAGGGGGCAGGCAAGGCAGAGCTGGCCCCGTTCTTATCCTGGAGCTTGGATCCAGAATCAGCCTTGTGAGAGACCTTATGAAAGGAGGGCCTCCATCTACTCCTGGGCTGAGTATGATAAATGGAGTGGACAAATTGAATAGCCCTACCAGAGGCCTGCTAGTCATTAATAATATCCTGCACATCAGGGCAAAAGAGTTTGTGACCCATAAAAGGGGCATTCAACACCTTTTGCTGGACATCAGCTAACAAACCCCCAGACTCGAGCCAGAGTTCGAAGGCAAATGCCAGAGGCAGCCTGGCACTCCAGTACCAAAGCAATAACAAAGATGGCTCTGAGGAGATGCTTATTAACATCTTCCAAGGTCTAGAAAACCCTGATAAGCTCTAGTTTTGGAGAACTTGCAGGGAGAGCCTAAGCAGCAGCTTTGCCCTTCCTCCAGAGGGTATTCCAGTACTTGATCAAATGAGCCAAGTAACTGGCAATCCGAAGGCCTAGAGTGGCAGAGGCAAACGTTCTCTTGCCCCAAAGGCCTAGCTTCCTGGATTCTCTATCAGGGGGCAGGGAACTAAGGTGCTTGGGTGTCTTCATCCTGTCATGAGTGGCCTTTACTACCACGGAGTTGCTTTCCGGCTGGGCTGCATAAAAGAGCAACCCCTGAGGAGCCTGGTACAGCTTGTCAGCCCTTCTAGACATGGCTGGTACCAGGTTGGGCCTGTGCCAGGCAACAGTGGCAACATCATTCAGGGCTGGCAGCAAAGGCGGAAAACCCTGGGTAGAGATTCTGGAATC
This sequence comes from Neoceratodus forsteri, assembly GCA_016271365.2. NCBI lineage: Eukaryota > Metazoa > Chordata > Ceratodontiformes > Ceratodontidae > Neoceratodus > Neoceratodus forsteri. The sequence continues at coordinate 754,432,606 of CM057455.1, read as the reverse complement.
TCTAAGAAATCCACCAGATTCCTCCTGGTTATATCCCCTTTCAGTCTGAAACCCATAGTGGAGGACAGCGTGCTTCATGATGCTGAAGAAAGAGGGGTGGGGTGGGGGTGGGAAGAGACCTGTGGGTGTGACTGAGTCCTCACTCCTGGAGGAAACAGCAGACCTATCAGAAGAGTCTACTTCAGTGTCTTCTTACTTATCCTCTTCCTCAGGGAAAATGAGGTCAGGATGGTATTCCTCCATGACGTTGGTCTGTTCTGGGGCACGGTCTGATGGTCGAAGTACAAACAACTCTCTAGAAGGTGCAAGGTGGCTGGGTCAAACTTGCGTCGATGTCAAAGCAGCACCCAACGGCGCAGGCGACGATGGCCCAGGCCGTGGAACAAACTGTTGTATGAGCAGTGTGATAATGGAGGAAACAACAGCATTAATGTTGACACCGGGAAAAGGAATTTGTTGACACAGGCATTGACAAAGTGGGCACAGGGCCAAGCTCAGACAAACTGCCGCTTACTATAGTAGAAGCAATAGGGCCCAGCCCCTGAGGACCTAGAGATTCAAGAGGTCTCAATGGTAGAGCAGTGACAGACAACCCAGAGGTCGACAGCCCCCTCACAACCCTGTGAAGGCCAAGAGAACTCTCATCTAGTCTGATAGGAGCAGAGGCCTGCACAGAGCGTGGTGTCAATGCCCAAGTGGCAGACAGAGCGATCCCAGGAGAAGAAGTCGAAGAATCCAATGGGGACCATGATCGGCGCTGGTGGGAGTGGTCCTCAAGTCAGTCCTTCTCCCGATGAGTGTTTCCCTCAGGACATGCCCTGGGCCCTGGTAGCCCGAGAGCCTGAAGATGCCGGAGACTGGGAGAGGAACCCCAGAAGACCCCTGCTCTCTGCTGTTGCTCCATAAGGAACTTCAGCAGGGCTTTCCTGAGTCGTCGCCAGGTGGTGAGGTTGAACTTCAAGCAAGACTTACAGGCAAGAATGCTGTTGCCAGGCCCAAGACAGCAGACACAGAGTTCATGTTAGTCGGTAGAAGAAATCTTTCCACAGTGTCAGCGACGCAAGTGGGCCTATGAAGAATTAGTTCTCATCATACAAAAAATGTAAATTACGTACCTACAGTAACTTTTCCTGTGTATCTTCACCATCCATCACTAGTGGGGTACCAGTTGGAGGTGCAGGGCCCAGTGGAAAGCTTTGCTTGTAAAAGCTTTCAAACCCCAGGAAATCTTACTATATTTTGACTTCTGCAGTATGATCTCACCATAAGACTGCCCCGGAGCCAAAATGGTTAATAAAACCTATGCTAATCATGGAGTGTTAGGCTCGAGCTCAGTTTTCAATCCACTGCCCCTGGTAAATATTCTACAACTGTCAGATTCTTTACTCCACTTGCCTAGTACGGACGCCTCAGACAGCCCTCCTTCATCTTTCTTGAAGATTTTATTTTGTCAGTTTTCTGAAGTAAAAATTTATTTCTGTTCATTTCTGCAGCACTGTTCTTTAGTTTACAGGTAGATTAGCCTAGATTTAGTATTATTCTGGTAAGTTTCTCGGTTTCTTCTCAGTTCTTTTAACCGGGAGGAAACCGATTACTTGTTTCCATTTTAACACTTTTCGTTTTACTTTTAAACCCTTTTTGGGTCCGTTTTTTTTATATTGTGGAGAAACTGGGGTAACTCTCGGTTTCTCTTTGGTCGCTTAACCATCAAAAAAAAAAAAAAAAAGGCATTACTGTTTGTGTAGTGGCTTAGACTCACCAGATCCCACTGTTAGGGGTTTTGGTTGGTAATTTACTATCCAAGAAAAGAACTGGCCCAGTAGGTTTTCAGCATTGTACAGAGTGTGGGGAACCATTTGCTAAAGTGGATCCTTACTTAATGTGTGTTCTCTGCCTGGGATTCGATCACTTAGAGGCAGATTGTGATATTTGCAAACATTTTCCTCAGTCGACACTGGATAGGTACTTGAACCGACTGAAAGAAAAAATGTCAGAGAAAGCTGCTGACCCAGCTACAGAAAAAGCTTCTACTTTTTAAAAGGAGAAGTCTAATGAACTGAGTGAACAGCCCTCTGATCAGGGTGATGGTTCCTCAACAAAAAAGAGACCCGCTGAACTGGCAAGCTCTGTGAAAAAGAAGAGAAAAGAAAAGCACCCAGCTAAGGAACCGCAACCAACGGGTCCAGCGGTTCCTACCACAGAAGCTATAGCTAGTGCCATTAGCCTTTCACAGGCATTGCAAACCAGTATTGGTTCAGCACCCTGGTTCACAGCTGTCTGTTCTGGATTCAGGTTCCCTCTCGGTTCCTGGTTCTTTGGAAGACTCAACTGATGTTTTCCCGGAGGAAGACGATGATTATGATGATGATGAGGATGACTTTGGAGAACCCATAGAACCAGAGGTTTTTCCTGATCCCCATGGTGCTGATTCACCGGACAAGGCAGTGGAAGATTATTCTACCCACTTTGCCTTTATGAAGCAGGCGGCACAGACCCTGGACCTCTCCACTCAGGAGGAGGAGGAACAAGATTATATGGAAATGATGGATGTTCCAGCAACAAAGAGGCTCTTGTTGCCCATCCACAAATACTTCAAAAGACAAGCCACAAAAATCTTACAGAAACCAATGTCCATCCCCCTAGTATGGACAAGAGGATAGACAGGAAGTATTGTATGGCCAGATTAGGAGCGGAGTTTCTTTTTAGGCATCCTAGCCATGAGGGAGTGGTGCAGGCTGCTGCTTGCGACAAGGCAGGCATCCCTTTGCCATCACATCCTCCTGAGAAGGATTCCAGGAAAATGGATTCCATAGCCAACGAATCATACCTGGGGGCTTCTTTAGCCATCAGGCAGGCTACCCACATGGCTTAAGTGTCCACGTACCAGAAAAGCTTTTGGAACACAGTACTTGAGATAACCAAGGCATGTCCTGGACCTATGGCATCTGACCTACCAGAGGCAGCTAAGAGGGCACACTGAAGCCTCCAAGTATCAGTTTCGCATGGCAGTGGATGCCAATGACATTGCAGCCAGGCAAATGGCTACCTCAGTGTCCCTGAGGAGATTTGCTTGGAGAGCAACAAATCTGTCGCAGGATACCCAGACAAAAGCACTGGAGTTTCCCTGTGAGCCCACATCCCTGTTCGGGGAGCAAACTAAGGCTTACATGAAAAAAATAGATGACTACAAGGTAGCTAACAAGAGTGCTTCTGCCAAGGAGAAAGCACCAACATCCCAGAAATTCCAAGGAAGAGAGGAGTAGAACCCATTATAGACCCTTCTTCCAAGCACAAGCCCTGCCTTCCTACGAGTGACAGAGGGGGTATTTTAGAGGCAGAAGGGGCAGCAGCAGCAGGGCTGGCCCCAGTACTCAGGCTAGTGCTCAGGCTAAGCAAACTCCCTGAGAAGTCTGCTAGGGTCGCCTCCCCACTCCCAGCAGGGAGCAGGCTGGTTCACTATCTCCAGGCCTGGGAATCTATCACCACAGACAAGTGGGTCCTGGAGGTAGTAAGTCAGGGTCTTGCTCTCAGTTTCAAGTTTCTGCCCAAGTTGAAAGCAAGACTATTCAGACCTGCCAACCCATCAGAGGCATTTATGTTAGAGGAGGAAGTAGCAAAGCCCATTCAGGACCAGGCAGTAGAACCTGTTCCACTGCCCAGAGGGGAAAGGGTCTCTACTCGAGATACTTCCTCACTCTAACGAAAACAAGGGAGTGGTGACCCATTCTCGATCTCAGATTTGTAACTAAACACTTGACAAAACCAAAGTTCAAGATGGTCACTCTGGCTGCCATCCTCCCTACACTAAGACAGGGAGATTGGTTGGCATCCCTGGATCTAAAGGATGCCTATTTCCACATTCCCATCAGGCAATCACACAGAAAGTACCTCGGGTTCAGATTGCCATCAGGACATTACCAGTTCAGGGCCATGCCTTTTGGCCTGACCTCTGCTCCAAGGGTGTTCATCAAGTGCCTAGCAGTGGTGGTGGCACACCTAAGAAGATGGGGAGTCTCAGTCTTCCCATATTTGGAACGACTGGCTGGAGGCAGGTCAGTCTCCACAACAGGTACAAAAGGCACTGTCCACCGCTCAAGATACACCGAGGGCACTGGGTTTTTTGGTAAATCAGAAGTAGTCAGTGTTCACCCCTGTGAAGCTTCTGGAGTTTACAGGGGCGGAACTAGACACCCCCAGAGGCAGGGCCTTTCTACCTCAGGGAAGAGTGGACAATCTGGTACAGCTGGCAAACTCTTTCCAGCGTCATACCCCCAGACCAGCAAGACATTTCCTACAGCTGTTGGGTCACATGGCCGCATCAATAGCAACAGTGTCTGGGTCAAGATTCCAGATGAGAGACATTCAATTCCACCTCAGAGCTTACTGGTCTCAAAAGAGGGCTCCACTGTCAAAGATGGTGCCAGTCATGAGAACCCTTCTTCAAGCACTACAGTGGTGGCAAGAAAAGGGCAACCTCAGGGAAGGGGTGCCTTTCATCCAAAGACCTCAGTCAGCAGTCTTGACAACAGATGCTTCCCCCCTAGGATGGGGTGCTTACTTAGGGGAGTATACCGTCCATGGTACATGACTCCAGCAGGGGTACATGACTCCAGCAGGAGTTAATGCTCCACAGAAACCTACTGGAACTCAGGGCAGTTTACATGGGCATCCAGTCCTTCACTGCAATACGAACATACAGACATACGAAGAAGCCAGCAGAAGGCCATTTGGTTTATCAAGTCTGCTCATATTGCAAGGTCCACAGCTTGAGCTAGTGTCCCTGGCCCTCCTCCCCACGATTTTTACCTTCCCCCCCCCCAAGCCTATCCCAGCATCTCTTAAAGCTGCCTACTGTCTTCAACGAGATGACCTCTTCAAGCAGTGCATTCCAAGTGTCCACCATCCTCTCTGTGAGAAAGTGCTTCCTGACCTCCCTCCTAAACCTCCCACCCTCCAGCTTAAGACTGTGCCCCCTCGTGTTATGGTTGCCACTCAGCTTAAAGAGACGGTCCCAATCATGTCCCCCCCTCTCTCTCTCCTGTCTTCCAGGGAGTACATTTTCAGAGCACTCAACCTCTCCTTGTATGCTTTACCCTGCTGACCGGCTATCATCTTTGTAATCTTCCTCCTCCTCCTCTGGACCTTCTCCAGCAGGTTAATGTCCTTTTTGAGGCGTGGGCACCAGTACTGAACTCCATACTCTAGATGCGGCCTTACCAGTGACCTGTATAAGAGCAGTATAACCTCCTCTCTCCTACTACTGATCCCCCTAGATATGCATCTCAGCATCTTGTTTGCCTTTGCTGCTGCTTTCTTGCACTGCATGGAGTGCTTCAGGTCGCTGAGCGATCATTAACTCCCAGGTCCTTCTCCTCCTCTGATGCAGATACTTGGACTCCACCTAGGTAGTACTCTGTCCTAGGATTCTTGGCTCCAATACGCATAACTTTGCATTTCTTGGCATTGAAGCCAAGCTGCCAGATCCTGGAACATCTCCCCAGCTTTTCTAGATCTTCCTGTAGGTCCTGTATTCCTTCAGCTGTGTCCACTCTTCCACAGAGCTTGGTGTCATCTGCGAATAGGCACATTTTGCCCGTAATGCCATCCTCAATGTCATTGATGAAGACACTGAACAACACAGGCCCCAGCACCGAGCCCTGCGGGATCCCACTGGTTACCTCTCTAGTGCCAGATAACTCTTCCCCCACTACTACCCTCTGTGTTTTGTCCCTCAGCCAGTTTTCTACCTATCTGGCCATCTTCTCCCCCAACCCAGAGATCCACCAACTTCCTGATCAACATTTTATGGGGCACAGAGTCAAAGGCCTTGCTGAAATCAAGATAGAGGATGTCTACCGCTTGGCCCCTGTCTACGGTCTTAGTGACACAGTCAAAGAAGTCAATCAGATTTGTTTGACACAATCCCCCCCCCCCATGAACCCATGCTGCCTCGCATCCTGGAGACCATGCTCCTCTAGATATTCCACCAACCTTTCCTTTAGTATGGTCTCCTTGAGCTTGGCCACAATGGAGGTCAGACTGACTGGTCTGTAATTCCCTGGGTCATCCTTGTGATTGCTTTTGTGGAGGGGCACTACATGTGCTGTTCTCCAGTCCTGCAGTACCACGCCTGACTCTAGTGAACTATTAAATAGGTCTGTCAGCTCCTCAGCCAGTTCCTTCAGTACCCTTGGATGTACTCTGTCCGGGCCTGGTGATTTGTTCACCTTCAGTGCCAGCAGCCCCTCCCTGACAATGCTGCAGGGCAAAGTGGTTCAAGTCAGAACAGACAATACAACCACAATGTACTACATAAACAAGCAAGGGGGCACAAGATCTTCCCCCCTGGGCACAGAAGCCATGAAGCTATGGAACCTAGCTTACTCACTAGGAATCTCTCACTCAGCAGTCCATCTTCCAGGGAAGGACAATGTCATTGCAGATGCCCTCAGCAGGATCAAATCAGAACCACCACGAGTGGTCACTGAACAGGTAGGTCCAGCAAGTAGTGTTCAAAAGATGGGGCACCCCCAGAGGTGGACCTCTTCGCAGCCCCAGACAATCACCAGCTGCTACTGTTCTGTTGCAGACTTCCTGAACTGGGCACAGTGCCTCTAGATGCACTACTGTTGGACTGGACAGGGAGGTTACTGTATGCTTTCCCACCATTCCCCTTGCTGATCAGAGTACTGAACCAGCTTAGGGTTCAACCAGCAACAATGATACTCACTGCTCCAGACTGGGTCAGGCAACCCTGGTGCTCACTGCTACTGACCCTATCAGTCTCCAAGCCAATCTCCCTCCCCAGGAGGCACAATCTTCTGACTTCCTCCCAGGGCACAGTCCTGTACCCCAATCTACAGTCCCTCAGACTTAGAGCTTGGCTCTTGAGGACTTAAGAGTATGTCGACCTTCATCTCTTGGAAGGGGTATTAGAGGTCCTCAGGGTGTCTAGGAAGCCTTCCACTAGAAAGACTTACTTGTCCAAATGGAAAAGATTCTCTTTCTGGTGCAGGCAAAAAAAAAAAAAACAGATCACCACTAAGCTGACTTGTCAATAGTTCTAGATTACTTGGCACATCTGCATTCCTTGGGCCTGTGGCCTTCCACACTTAAGGTGAACTTGGCAGCTGTTTCCACATACCTCTCTGTGGGAAAGGAGTATCTCTGGCTTCTAACCAGGTGCTCTGGAAATTTTTTCAAGAGCCTATTGCATTTATACCCCCCTCACAGCGAATCCACCCTTGTATGGGACCTCTATATTTGTACTGGCCAGCTAATGCAGCCTCCTTTCGAACCCATGTTCTCAGCTGACCTAAAGTATGTGACATGGAAAACAGTGTTCCTAGTGGCCCTCATCTCAGATAGAAGGATCAGAGAGCTCCAGGTCTTGTCCACAGTGCCAGTCTATACAGCAGTTCAAAAGGACAAGGTGGTCCTTAGAACCAGTAAGAAATTCCTTTCCAAGGTGGTCTCAGACTTCCATCTTAACCAGTCCATGACTTTACCAGTCTCCGTTGCTGATCATTCCAGTGCAGAGGAATGAAGACTGCATAGTCTTGATGTCAAGAGAGCTATAAGCTACTACCTGGATCACATGAAGGGACACAGGCAGGACAGAACCCAGCTCTTCCTGACCTATGGAGAAGTGGGGAAGGGCAAGCCTGCCTCAAAGAGGACCACTGCCCGGTGGATTGTGGCCTGTATCCAATTTTGCTACAGCAAAGTAGGCAAGGAACCTCCGGTGGGGCCTCAGGGCCCACTTTGCAAGAGGCACAGCTACTTCCACAGCAGCTGCAAGAGATGTTCCCTTATTGGAAATATGTAGAGCAGCTACCTGGAAAACAGTTTACACCTTTACCAAGCATTAAAGCCTAACATCAGTCGACCAGACGCCCCCTTTTTAGGGATACGCCTCAACCTAAGTAGTAGATCACTCTCCCTCGCCTCCTGTCTTTGGGGGCGGGCTGGGCGACAGGCACAGCTTAAGAGCTGAAATCCCAAAAGGTACGAGAAGAGAATCCTCACCTAGAATAGGAAGTTAGGGGCCACTGTCAAAAGTAAAGGCTTACTCAAAAGGGATTAACGCTCCTCTCCCTCTACCATCAGGTTGAGAGGCCTAGAGAGAGAGAGACCTCTCTATCCGAAAACACCTTGGATTCCAGGGTCACCGAAGGTGGAAGTCAGGGCAGAACCCCCCAGGGGGCTCCCATACCTGTACTGTAGATCTAAGGCTAAAGTAGTGGGTCCAAGGATTTCACTCACTAAGAAAGAGAGGAAAAAGCAGTCTATTGGAAATGCCCCTAAAGGTAAGCAGTACACCCAAGGGGTTTTCTGGAAGAGGAGAACTAATGGGGCCCCAGGGCCCTAGAGACAGAGGTAGTGAGGAGGGCACTCACAGGATGTGAGCCTGGAGAAATTGACAGGAGTCAAACCCCTACTGTAAGGGGGGGACCCAGGGAGCCAAGAAAGAAGGGCCAGAGCTCCCTACTTGCTCCCCGCCCTTCGGTGGGCCCCCTGCTGCTTCAAAGAAGTGGCAGAAGGCCCGGAGGTACCAGTGAGACTATGCCCACAATTAACCTCAGTGGGAGGGAGGGCAAGCAGGGAGGAGGCACTGCCCAGAGACGGAGGCCCACGTGGAGATGGTGGGTGGGAAGCAGTGATGAATGGTGACGATACACAGGAAAATCAAGACTTATGGTAGGTATGTAATTTACATACATCTTCCTTGTGTCAATCTTCACCACTCATCATTGGTGGGTGAGTACCAAGCCCACAAAGTGGACTGGTACCTCCCTGAAGACTGAACCGCCTTTAACCCCTCTTGGGGGAGTCACGGCAGGGGGCCCACTATGAGTCTAAACAAACTCTGCTCTTAGAGAGTCAAGTCGGATCTCCCGACTAGCGGAAGGAGGGTACCCCGATAACCCCTGCCTGGCTCTCTGGGGAGAACCCCCGAAAGGCGATGCAGTCACCCTACACCAGGCCAGCGGTGACAACCAGGAGACGCGCAGCCATGCCGTCCACTTGATGCAGACCGATGATCCTACCAGCATGGAAGCTACAGTGTTGGGGTCATAAGATGCCCTCGCCTGCTGTCTCGCTAGCTCCAGGCCCATCATAGAGATAACAATGGCATGCTGGATTTCCTTGCAATCAGGCAAGGCCGCAAGGAAAGAGCCTATTGCGGCCCACAGTTGCCTCTAGCAGGCCATCATGTGTGGCTGATGAGCAGAAATTGCTAACAGGAGACGCGCTAGGGTAAAAACTCTCCTGCCCCAGCGATCGAACTCCGCAGAGTCCGCATCTGGGGGATGGTCTCCTGTCAGATGCAAACACCCAGAAGGGGTATCCAGCCACTCCCAACCCGAGGAAGGTTGGGGTAAAGACCCTGGAGACCCTGTGGGTGCACAATGAAAAAATTACTCACCATACTAATCATGTTTCTTCAAAGAGATCGCTCATTATGATTAAACTAATGCAGTCAGCCTCCTGTGTTGGACTGCCTGGAGAGATGGAATGCTATGCAAATGATGGAACTCAGACTGGCGCATGCCAATTTCAAACTGCTGCCCTAGCAACTGCTGCACTCAGAGTGCTTCAGATTCTTACAGAGCCTAACTGGGTATAATACCCCCTAGCTAATCTTTACATAAAAAAGAAAAAACTGCCCCCCAACCCCCAATATCAAAACTCCCCAAAAGACAGACCTAAAAACGAGACCACAAGGAAACCAAGTAGTTTAAAGGTGAGTCTCTAACCAGGCCTACATGTAACATTAAAGCAGAGATGCAGAACAAAGATTCCCTCCATTTTTTTTTTTTTTTTAAAGGTTCTAGTAGGGGAGGCAGGGTGGGTGCTTTCATCATAATGAGTGATCCCTTTGAAGAAACAAGATAACTTTGTTATTACTAGGTTATACTGCTTTTGTACAGGTCACTGGTAAGGACGCATCTAGAGTATGGAGTTCAGTACTGGTGCCTACGCCTCAAAAAGGACATTAACCTGCTGGAGAAGGTCCAGAGGAGGAGGAGGACTACAAAGATGATAGCCGGTCAGCAGGGTAAGGCATACGAGGAGAGGTTGAGTGCACTGAAAATGTACTCCCTGGAAGACAGGAGAGAGAGAGAGAGAGAGAAGACATGATTGGGACCTTCAAGTACTTAAAAGGGACAAGATTTTCTTCTAACCCCAGGAATCACTCATTATGATTAAACTAATGCAGACTACCAAGCAGTACCTTTGGATGTTGAGCACAGAACCTATTTGGGGAACAGGTTCTGCAGCACTGCTGTGCCAAATCTGGTATCACTTCTGGATTGTAGATTCAGGCTGTAGTGCTTTGTGAATGTGTGCATTGTTTTCCATGTAGCTGTTTTGCAGATTTCCAGTAGTGGAATATCCCTTGAAGCTGCCACTGACGCAGCTGTACCCCTGGTGGAATGTGCCCTTTGGCCCAGGGGTGCCTGTTTACCCACTTTACTGTAACAAAACAGAATGCATGCCACTATCCAGCAAGCACTAATACGTTTTGTGGCAGCTCTACCTTTACCCACTTCACCATAATGAGGAAGAGCTGTGTTTGAGCTGGTCTGTATGCCTTGGTTCTGTCAGTATAATGACTCAGTGCCTTCTTGACATCAAGGCAGTGAAGTTTCCTTTCTGGAGAACTGGAGTTCTCTGTAAAGAAAACCAGAAGAGTCATAGACTGATTCTAATGAAAATCTGATATCACTTTGGGTAGAAATTTCCTATTGGTCCTGAGGACCACCTTATCTCTGTGAAATGAGATGAGATGTTGTCCACATCTATACACAGAGCTAGCAGCTCACTTATCCTCCTGGCAAAGTGATAGCCACCAGAAACACAGTTTTCCAGGTGACAAACTTCAGGTCTGCTGTTGCCATAGGTTCGAATGGTGGCTCCATCAGCTTGGCAATGCAGATATTTAGATTCCAGGCTGGGATCGGCTCCCTCAGAGGACGGTGAAGGAGGCTGAAGCCCTTAAAGTATTTCCTGAAAACTGGACAAGAGGCCATGGATCTCTCCTTACCAGCTGACAGGTAAGCAGAGACTGAAGCCAGATGGACTTTCAGGGCCGAGGGCTTCAGTCCTAATGAGTGCAAGTGTGTCAGATAATCCAGGAGAACAGCAAGGTCAGCCCTGGATGAGTCAGTACCCTTATCTGAGCACCAAATGGAGAACCTCTTCCACATAGAGGAATATGTTTTTCTAGTGGAAGGTTTTCTGGAGCCCCTAAGCACTGTCAGGACTTGCTCTGACAGCTTGACGTTAGCAAACTCTTAAGTCCTCAAGAACCAGGCCTTGAGTCTCAGTGATTTGACGCTGGGATACAGGATCCTGCCCTGAGAGGAGGTCAGCAGGTTGTGCCTCCTGGGTAAGCGAACTGGGAAGGTCACTGAGAGTCAGTAGAAGTGAATATCAGTGTTACCTCACCCAGTCCGGTGCCACCAGTATCACTGTTGCTGGTTGGGACCTTAATTTCAGTAGGGTCACGAATATCATTGGGAAAGGAGGGACGGCGTACACAAACTTCCCTGACCAATCCAGAGCCATTGCATCCAGGGGAACAGTCCCCTTGTGAGGAGGTCTGCAGCAGTACAGAGGCAATTGATTTTCTGCAGAGGCAAAAAAGATCCACATCTGGAGTGCCCATCTTTTTTTTTTTTTTTTGAACTTATTATTTATACTCCCCAGCCCCGCAGCACTCCCACTGTTTGGGAGAAACCTATGGCCTTCTAGTCCCCACCCTCTTACATGGAGCCTGGTGCAGTCCGTCCCCCATGTAGCCGTGGATATATCCCCCAGGCGGGCACGGGGCCGGGCCACCCCTGAAGTCCTTCTTGTTGTCGTCGGAATGCTGGTACCAGGACAGGCAGGGGCACTGGGGATCAGGGCCTGGTGCTCCGTATACCGGGAGCGCTGTGGGGTGATTTTCCCTTTTTCTTGTGGGAGTGGTGCATGCCCCAACGTCAAGGCATCACCGCCGACGTCAACCACTCCCAGCCCCCTCTGTGCACTCATGCACTTGCTGTGCCCCCACCTTCCACCAGAGGCCAGTCAGGCGCAGAGTGTGTGTCCCTCTCCCTCCCGGAAAAGGACAGCTGTCCTCCGGACACTCAATCCTTTCCCTCCCCTGCCGACCCCCCGGACTCGTTCCCGAACTCGGGTCACCGGTGTGGAGCGAGGTGTGGCGTCCAGCACCTCAACCCTCAGCGCCACCGGGCTACGGAGTGCCCCATCTTCTGAAGACTGCACTGAGTATCTGAGGGTTCAGAGACCACTCGTGGTGGTCCTGACTATTCCTGCTGTGAGAATCTGCCAATACTTTGTCCTTCCCTGGAAGGTGCATGACCGATAGAGATATCTGCATAGAATATGCCAGGAACCACAGTTTCATTGCCTCCGTGCAAAGTGGACCTGACCTGGTTCCTCCCTGTTTGTCGATATAGTACATGGTTATGGTGTTGTCTGTCCTGACCTGCACCACCTTGTTTTGCAGATGAGGGGCAAACGCTAATAGAGCCAGGTACACTGCTCTGAGCTCAAGCAGAATTATGTGCAGCCGGGACTCTTAAGGAGACCATGTGCCACTTGCTGTGTGATCCAGTATGTGTGCCCCCCAACCGAGAAGGGAAGCATCTGTTGTTAGAACTAGAGATGGCTGTTCCCTTAGAAAGGGTACAGCTACCCTGAGGTTGTGTTCGTTTAGCCATCGCAGAAGTGCCTGCAGTAGGCTGTGGGTGACTGGAATCCATTTGGACCGGGGGGGGGGATCTGTCCTTTGTGACCAGTACTGTTTCAAGTGAAACTTGATGTCTCATTTGGAATCTGGAACCTGGCACCACTGTGGTGGCAGCTGCCATATGTCCCAGTAACCTAAGGAATTCCCTGGCTGGCTTGGGCTTGCCCAGCATAAAGGAACTTGCAATTTGTAGGATGCTGTCCACTCTTTCCTGGGGTAGGAAAGCTCTGCCCCAATGAAGTCCAGCACTTGTGCTGGTTCTTGCTGTGATTTCTGCTCGTTTATGAGGAAACTTAGGGATTCCAACGTGGATTTTGTGAATGCCAGTGACTGTCTTGCATGTTTGTTTTTTTTTCAACTTATATTTTATTGAGTATGCAATAAATTGTTACATAATAAGAACCGTCAGGTAGGCAATCATTACATTTGCTTAAAATAAGTCATACAGTATTAAAGTAACTTAATAGTCTATTACCCCTGAATAAGTTACTTCACTTGAGGGTTAACAAGATAATCCCCGCATGAACATTTTTGCCACAGCAACTTAAACAGCTTATAAAGCTGAATATAATAATTACGAATCCATAAGAACAAGTCCCAAAAGTGACCGATGCTGCCATGAGCTGGACTTTCATAAATGTCCATCTATAATCACGCACCTTATCAAAGGGTAAAGTATCGCACTTCCAGAAATATCGAGCAACAGAAATGTCAAAGCTTTATAACACTTCCTAAGACCAGTATACAGTATCAATAACTTTTATCAAATTAGTAAACAGAAAGAAAAAATTACTCACCTTAGTAATGTTGTTTCTTCTAATGGAGTCGTGCTATATTCTGACATATGCAGTGAGTCCCAACCTTCGAACTGCTCCGGAGGTGAAAGAGTTAACTTTCCATGCCAGGCATGGAAAGCTGAGCTCGAGCTCGGTTGAAACTCTGTCTGTTGTTCTTCAAACTCAAACCGTCAGATCTTTACGAGCAAACTCACTAAGCCCCTGTGTGGAAGCTGTAAACCTACACTAGCCAACTGGCTACTAAACATAAGCACAACTTTTTTGGTCCCAAAACAAAGACTCAAGTCAGGAGACCCAAAAAAATGAAAAAACACAACACCAAGTCACCCCAAGAAAGGAGGGGTGAAAAACAATAATGTGGGCACCTACTAAGTGCCAAAACTGCACTGCCCACCCACATCCCAAAAACAGAGGTTCTGAGAGGGGCAGGCGGGGAGGTCAGAATATAGCAAGACTCCATTAGAAGAAACAACATTACTAAGGTGAGTAATTTTTTCTTCAAACAACATGAAGTCTTGCTATATTCTGACATATGCAGACTACAAAGCAGTACCTCCATGGAGGAGGGACAGAACCTACTTAGGAAATGGGCTCTGAAGCACAGCTGTGCCAAACCGAGCATCACTCCTAGCCTGGATGTCCAGGGAGTAATGCTTGGTAAAAGTGTGAACTGTTTTCCTGGTGCAGCTGCTTGACATATCTCTAGAATAAGGATGTCCTGACAGCAGCCAGGAAGCAGCTGTACCTCTGGTAGAGTGAGCCCTCAGGCCTGAGGGAGGAGCCTCACCCAGTTTTCCATAGCAAAATTGGATACAAGAGACAATCCACCTGGCAATGGATCTTTTAGTGGCAGGTTTCCTTTACCAACCTCACCATAAGTGAAACAGTTGGAGGAGTCAAACCTGTGACCCTTGGTACGCTCTATGTAGTAACTAGGGTTCTCTTCACATCTAAGCTGTGCAGCCTCCTCTTGCCAGGGGAGGAATGGTCAGTGAAGTAAACTGGAAGAGATATAGATTGATTAAGGTGGAAATCTAAAACCATCTTAGGCAAGAACTTCCTGTTAGTCCTGAGGACCACCTTACCTCTATGAAAGGAGATAAAAATCAGGCTCCACTGACAAAGCTTGTAATTCACTTATGCGTCTGGCAGAAGTGATGGCTACCAGAAACACAGTCTTCCAAGTCAAGTACTTAAGCTCTGCTGAAGACAAAGGCTCAAAGGGGGGTTGCATAAGCTGAGCAATGCAAACATGAAGATCCCAGGCGGGGCAGGGTCCCTGAATGGAGGGCTGGTGTGAAGCAATCCGTTGAAAAACTTGGAGAATACAGGGTGAGCTGAAAGAGAAGAGGGCTTACCTGCTGAAATAAAAGCAGACACAGCTGCCAGATGCACTTTTAGGATAGCTGGCCTCAGCCCCAAGGTATTTAAGTGGACCATATAATCCAGGACTGTGGGTAAATCAGCAGATTCTGGGGAAATATGCTTTCCAGAGCACCATATGGAAAACCTTTTCATTTGGAATTACAAGTAGCCCTGGTGGAAGGTTTTCTAGAAGCCTTCAGGATATCCATTACACCTTGGGAGAGGTGTTAAATCAGCAACTAACTCTTCAAGAGCCAGGCCTTGAGATTGAGAGATTTGAGGTTCGGGTACCAAACCCTCCCTGAGCACAGGTTAACAGGTTGTAATTCCTGGGGACGGACAGGAGAAGATGGACTGCTAGGGACAGTAGGAGTGGATACCAGGGTTGTCTGGCCCAATCTGGAGCAATCAGGATCATCTTGCAGGGTTGAGATCTGATTTTGACTAGCACTTTGAACAGGAAAGGGAAGGGGGGAAAAGCATAGAGAAACTTCCCTTCCCAATTGAGAACTAAGGCATCCAGAGGGATTGAACTCAACACTGAGGGCCTACAGCAAAAAAGGGGAAGTTGGTGATTGTCTGGGGCTGCAAAAAGATCTATCTGCGGGGTGCCCCATCTGGAAAATATCACCTCCAAGACCAGGGGGTCCAGTGACCACTCGTGATGGCCCTGGGAAATCCTGCTGAGAGCATCTGCCAGGACATTGTCCTTGCCTGGGAGGTGAACTACCATCAGGGAGGTGTTCAGGGAATAAGCCAGAGACCACAACTTCATTGCTTCGGTGCACAAGGCCGTAGACCGAGTGCCCCCCTGCTTGTTGATGTACCACATTGTGGTGGTGTTGTCTGTTCTGACCTGTACAACTTTGTTCTGAACAGATTTGGGAAAAGCTTGAAGTGCTAGAAAAACTGCTCTGAGTTCCAACAGGTTGATGTGGAGCAGAGATTCCTGAGGGGACCACAACCCCTGGGTGGTGAGGTCGCCCATGTGAGCTCCCCACCCCAAGAGGGATGCATCTGTAGTAAGGATTAAGGAGTGAGACTGAGCGACAAAAGGAACTCCTTGTCTCAGATTGCTCTGATCCTGCCACCACTGTAGGGCCTGGATCAGGGTTCGAGTCACTGGGATCAATTTGATTAGGGGGCCTTTCCTTTGAGACCAAAAGGCTCTCAAATGGAACTGAATGTCCCTCATCTGAAATCTTGCTCCCTGCACTACTGCTGTAGAAGCAGCCATGTGCCCCAGGAGCTGTAGAAAATGCCTTGCTGGTCGAGACACCTGCAGGGTGAATGAGGAGGCCAGAGAGACCAGGGTCCTTGCCCTGTCCAAAGGAAGGAAGGCTCTGGCTCTCTCTGTGTTCAGCTCTGTGCCTATGAAGGTGAGGAGCTGGACAGGCTCTAGAACTGACTTTGAAAGATTCAGAAGGAAACCTAGAGAGGTGAGCAGTTGCTGGGTTATCTGTAGGTGTAACTTGACTTGGTCTGGGGACTGGCCTACTATGAGCCAGTCGTCCAGGTAAGGGAAGATGGCAATTTTTTGCCTTCTCAGAGAAGCAACTGCTACTGCCAGGCATTTTGTGAATACCCTTGCAGCAGAGGTGAGGCCAAAGGGCATTGCTCTGAACTGGTAATGGCCTTAGGGCAGCTCGAACCTGAGGTACTTTCGGTGGGAGCTTCTGATGAGAATATGGAAGTAGGCATCCTTGAGGTCCAGGGACACTAGCCAGTCCCCTGGCCTTAGAGAGGGTAGAATAATTCCCAGAGTCACCATTTTGAATTTTGGTTTTAAAAGGTGCTTGTTTAAGTATCTGAGATCCAGGATGGGCTGCCATTCTCCTGTCTTTTGGGGTAAGGAAGTACCTGGAATACAATCCTTGCCTGGTGTAGGGGTGGAACCCTTTCCACAGCTCTAAGAGCAAGGAGGAAGAGACCTCTGCCTCTAAGGCAAGTGCCTCTGATGGATTTGCAGGTGGAAGGATCTGGTTCTCATCTTTGGAAACTTTTGAAGCTGAGAACCAGTCCCTGGCTTACTACCTCCAGGACCCATTTGTCTGATGTCAGAGACTCCCAGTCCTGGACAAAGTAAGACAAGCCTGCCCCTCTACGGGTAGCTGAGAATCGGCCCTGGCAACCCCATCAGGGTGCCTGCTTGGCAGGGCTTTGGGCTGAGGGGAAGCAGTAGTGCTTGTGCCCCGTCTGCCTCTCCTCTAAAGAACCCCCTCTGGGCATAAGCAGAAGAGGAAGCCTGTGCTTGGTAAAAAGGCCTGCCCCTGCCCCTGGGAAGCTGCCTTTGAGGAGTGGCCTGCCTTTCCTTGGCCTGTGCACTCCTATAGGTGGTCCTATACTCATCCATTTTCTTCATGTAATTCTCTGTCTGCTCCCCAAACAGGGAATTATCCACAACAGGAAAATCCATGGCCTCAGTCTGGGTATCCTGTGACAGGCTAGTACATCTGAGCCAAGCCATTCTGCGAAGTGCCACAGATGTAGCCATGACTCTTGATGACACATCATTTGAGTCCACTGCAGCATGGAATTGCACCTTGGATGCCTCAATACCATCAGCAGCCACCTGCTCCAGCTCCTTGGCAAGCTGGCCAGGGACCCGTTTTGCTCGAGCCATAACAGTGTCCCATCTGGATTTCTGATATCTAGCAACATAAGCCATATAATTTGCCTGTCTGAGTCCCAAGGATGCTGCCATGTACTGTTTCTTTGCCATGGCATCAATCCTCCTGGAGTCCTTGTCTGGGGGGTGTGAAGCCAAGGGAATATTTGCCTTGTCACAGGCTGCAGCCTGCACTACCCCAACATGGCTGCATTGTTGTGTAAGGAACTCCGTATCAGAGCCTGACAATGTGTACCTTTTGTCCATTCTCTTATCCACAGGAGGTACAGTGTGAGGAGTTTTTAGAATTTTAACGTCTGTTTCCCAAAAGATTTATGCAAGGGAATAGACAGTCTCCTAGACTCTGGATATCCATCATTTCCATATAGTCAGGCTCCTCTTGATCATCACAGCTTCCTCCATAGGGAGCTGGAGGGTTTCAGCCACTTTTTTTATAAAACATAAAATGAGAAGGGGACTCAGAAATCCTAGGAGGAGACACTCCTGAAGGTCTGTCTGGGGAAGATGTTCAGGTCAATGGGCACATCCAGACTTTCAAATCCACATTCACTCTCCTCATACTCCTCTTCCCCCTCCTCCGGTTCATAATATTCCTCTAAATCAAACTCTTGAACCAGTGGAACCGGCCGAACCGGGCGCTTACCTGAAGGTGCCGGTTCGGTCGGAACCGGGGAAAGCGACTGGACAATTTTAATCGCTTTGGCTATTTCTTCAGCGGTTGGAGAGGAAAGTTTTGGTTCCACACCAGCTGATTTCCTAGTCCTTTTTGCTGGAACCGACTCCTCAGAGTCGGATCTCCTTTTGCCTGAAGAAGCCTCGCCCTGGTCAGAGGGCACTCCATCTGGTTCGGTTGGAACCGAACCGGGCTGGCCATCCGGTTCAGCGGACTTTTTGGCATCCCTTTACCTGAGCCCACCAACTCTCTTTTCCAGGGTAGCTGCAGGAAAATCTTTACAAATCTGGCAGTCTGCATTGAGGTGGTCAAACCCCAGACAATAAACACAGGTGGTGTGGGGGTCAGCCTTGGCAAAGACTTCCCCACACACACTGCAGTGTTGAAACCCAGTGGGCCCAGTTTTTCTTTTGGGTTTCTCAGACATAGTGCCAGTCCTATCCAAACTTACCCGTTTATGGCAATCCGCCAGGTAAGACCCTCTTATCGGTTCCCAACCGTGTCACAGGTCGTGGAAAAAACCGTAATAAAATCCGTTTTTTTTTTTAGAACCGATAAGAACCGGTAACCACATTCTAAATCACAGATTAAGATATTTTAAACAACCTGATCGGTTCAAACCGAACCGATAAACCGTTTACAAGTTCCACACAGAAGAGAATTAATGTAAACCCCATCTGGTACTCACAAATACCACAGACAGAGCCTGAACCGACCTGTTGCGGTTTAAATTCAGTTGAAAACCGAGAAAAACAATACTTTAACCGACAAAATGAACTGAGCAGAAGGAGAAATCTCCGGAGCGACTGTTCGGTGAGGCGGAGTAAAGAATCTGATGGCTTGAGTTTGAAGAACAACAGACAGAGTTTCAACCGAGCTCGAGCTCAGCGTTCCATGCCTGGCATGGAAAGTTAACTCTTTCACCTCCGGAACAGTTCGAAGGTTGGGACTCACTGCATATGTCAGAATATAGCGAGACTTCATGTTGTTTGAAACACTATTATTCAAAACTTGTTTATATGAGGACCTAGAGGTCCTGAAAAAAGAACATAACCTCCCCTATCAGCTTTATTTTTCACATCGCTATAACAACTCTTGTAGTTTTATACTAACCTATGTCATAAGGGGAAAGTTTGAGAGGTGGGGGAAGGGTATTTGATGAAGAAAGTGGGAGAGAGAGAGCAAACATATTGTAGCATGTTGTAATGGCCTAATGAGTAACTTTTGGAACCCAAAGACACCTCAGACTTTTGGTATGAAAATACATCCTCATATGTACTCACTAGAAATACTTTTAACACTTTCCCTCCTCTACGAACATTAATAAATAGGTTGGTGTCTCATTATTCAGACCCTCTAATCCCCCTAGCCCCTCAATATCCAGAGTCTCTTACTAAGAATAATTTGTTCAGGTCTCCAGATCATCCTGCGACTCAAGACGCTTCTTTCCTTGCCGAAAACTGTTTTTCCAGTTTTTCTAATAATTTGGCTGCTTTCAAGAATTGGTATGCCTCCTCTCTGTATACGACCAGGGGGCTCGCAGGCATCAGCATAACATGGCGGATTCCCAAGGCACGAAGTCTCCCCCGAACACCATCAAAACTTTTCCTCATCTGTGTTGGGTAGCTCAGATCTGGAAACAAATGTACCCTTACATCCTGCCAGGTGATGGGACTCAAACATTTGGCTTGCTGTAATATCAGGTCCTTTTGGGCTGATGTTTGACGTTTCACCATGAGAGTCTGAGGAGCTAATTTCCTAGTGGCAGTCTTGGGCCTACCACCATGTGGCTTAACTCTGTATGCCTTCAAAATAATAATAGTGTCTTATAAGTGGAGAATTTCCTGTAACCAGTCGTGGTTATTTATTTTTGTTAGTTATTTGGGCCATCTCCCTCCATCTTCTCCAGCAAACCGAGCACCCGAATGTTCATGGATCTGGCAGTATTTTCTACATTCTCTAGGCGCCGCCAAGAAAGGGTATTTTCTTCTGTCAGGCCTGATGCCACTGTGAGTGCCCTATCCGTCGTTTTTGCTGTTCCCTTAGCTTCCTCAGCCAACATCTCCACCTGCATGTGAATTTGCCATAATTTACTTTTAAAGTCTTCCAGTTTTTTATCTAAGCCCTGGATCACTCTCAGTAGAGCTGTGGTAGAGGGCTGTAATTCATCAGGTTCACCCGAGGTGGCGGGACATTCTTTGCTATCGCCCGTTTTACAGTCTTTATGTCGGGCTCCTTCTGCAATAGCAGCCGCTTTATTGCCTAGGACCATTTCAGAAGATTTCTTTGCTCCCCAAACGAGATTTTGGGCTCTTTCAAAAGCTGAGGAGAAGCTCTTTCTTTCGGTCTATAGATTTACTAGTTTTACAAAGATTAAGTCCTATATTTTAGGCGATAACTGCGATTACTCTCAGAGCACTGTAAGAGAGCTGTTCACTACTCAACTGCTGCCCACAACCCCCCCCCCAGGACTGTCTTGCATGTTGAAGTGACTGGCCTACAACAACCAGTCGTCCAGGTAGGGGAAGACTGTCACACCTTGCTTTCTCAGGTATTCGACCACCACTGCTAGGCATTTTGTGAATGCCCTTGGTGCAGAAGTCAGACCGAATGGGAGTGCTGCGAATTGGTAATGACCTGAGGCCAGCCTGAATCTTAGGTACTTTCTGTGAGTTGATCCAACAGGAATATGAAAATAGGTGTCCCTTAAGTCCAGGGAAACTAACCAATCTCCTTTTTGCAGTGTGGGGATGAATATTGAGAGGGTCACCATTTTGAACTTTGGTTACAAAATGCACTTGTTCAGAAGCCTTGGGTCCAGGATAGGTCACCACCCACCATTTTTCTTTTTGGCCTTATATTCCTCCACCCTTTTCATGTAGGCCTCTATTTGTTACCAAATACAGAATTTTTCTCTCATGGAAAATCCATAGCCTTAGCTCGAGTGTCCAGGGTTAGGTTGGTAGCTCTTAGCCAGGCAAATCTTCTGAGAGAGACAGATAAAGCCATCAGTCTGGCTGTGGTGTTAGCATCTACTGCCATGTGGAACTGATATTTGGTGGCATCTCGTGCAGCCCTTGCTGTTTCTTGCAAGTCAACTGCCACTTCCCCTGTGACTTTATCCGACAGAGTAAGACCAGAATTCCATAGTGCCTTCTCATATTGAACAGCACAGGCCATATAATTTTCCTGCCTAACAATGAGCGAGTCAGCCATATACCCCTTCTTTCCCATGGAATCCAGCTTTCTTGAATCTTTATTAGGAGGATAGGTTGCTAAGGGGATCCTGGCCTTATCACAGGAAGCAGCCTGTACCACCCCTCCAGGATCAGGGTGACTGAACAGAAAATCAGCAGTGGTTCTATCCAGCTGATATCTCACCTGTTTTCTTGTCCACTACAGGTATTGAATTTGGAGTCTGTAATATTTACAGCACAGCCTTTTTGAAAGATTTGTACATAGGTAGCAGAAGGCGTTTTGTGGGAGCTAGTCCCATCATATCCAGGAATTCTGCTTCCTCCACATCCTCCTCCGTCTCTTGGAGGGGAAGATTGAGGGTATCCACCATGTTTTTTTTACAAAGGCATAAGTGGTGTAGTCTTCTGGTCCCCTGGGAGGGGAGCCAAAGTCCTGTTCTGGTTCTATGGGTTCCCCTTCATATTCCTCATCCTCCTCCTCTGGATTACAATACAGAGGTTGCAGTTCCTGTGGTGCTGGAACTGGCACAGGAACCGGTGTAACTGGTGAGGGAACTAGGACCGCAGCCTATAAGGCCAGTAAAATTTGTAAAGCCTTTGCAATGTCCTCAGCTGAGGGCGTATTTTGCTTTCTGCTGGGAGCTCCTTAGCCTTCTCGGCCAGAGGCAGAGCGACACGTTTTTCTTTGTATTTTTTCTTTAGTGGGACAGTTTCAGTTACTGTCTCAACAGCCCTTTTAGAATTACCTTGCTCAGTCTTATCTGACCCCTTGTCAGTATCCTTAGGCTTAACCCTGTCCTTACCCGGACAGAGGGAGAGGGGTTTCCTTCTGCAGAACTAGCAGACGCAGAAGCCATTTCCTCTAATTTTTTTAGATCTCTTCTTCAAAGTCTTGGGACAAAAAGTTTTGCAAATTTCACAGTTTGAAAAAATATGACTAGTTCCCAAACAAAACACACAAAGAGAATGCTTGTCTGCTTTTGCTATAACCGGACTACAAGACTCACAATATTTAAACCCTGTGGGTCCTGTGCATTTTTTAGGTTTATCAACAGGATTCTCTGACACTGAGTAAACACAGAAATTTAGATGTTTCTGAAAATAATCGGTTCCCTGGAACTGAGAATTTGAAATATAAACAACCGCTAGCGGCTCCTTGAACTGAGCGTTAATCGGTTTCTTGAACCGAAAATAAGCTTCATTTAAATAGAAATACAAATGGTCAACGGAACCGTGAAAAAAACAATAAAAAGTATTAAAACACTAGAAAAACTACACTAAAATAACTTATAAGGGCAGCAATCTAAAATTAATGAATTAAACCGGTACTTATCGGCCAATTTAAGATGTCTAAAGTAAGCTGAAGGAGAGCTCTCCGGGACGTCTTCACTAGGCAGGTGGAGTAAAGAATCTCAAGCACTCAAACTGCAGTAGTTGCTAGGGCAACAGCTTGAAACTGGCATGAGCCAATCAGAGTTCCACCATTTGCACAGTATTCCATCTCCCTGGGCAGTCCAACACAGGAAGCTGACTGCATTAGTTTAATCATAATGAGTGATTCCTGGGGTTAGAAACCAGCGTCTGCAGTCCTACGGGGCTGAGGGATCATAAGCGACAGACTGCCAAGTACTATGCGACTCCTCTGCAAAAGGCCTGAGCCACTGAGAGATCACAATGGACTCCTGGCTGTATTCCCCTAGGAAAGCCATAGTCGCTCAGTCAGTATTGTGACTGTGAAAAGGGGCAAGATTGAGCTCAGTCAGCATCGCCAGGAGGAAACGCTGATATTCTGTAAAATCAGCATCTGAAGCCCAATGATAGGAGGGAGGTTCCTCTTCCTTTGGGGAGGAAGCCGATGAAGTGGAGGTGCTTCACATAGGGAACGACAAAGCGGTCCCCTGAGACGTAAAAAACATCTTGTCCATCGCCCTGTAGTAGACTGGGAATGCACCAACTGTAGTCCTATACTACTCCCAGGTGACAGGCCTGAAGAGATCTAAGAGACCTGGGAGAAGAGGAGGGGGCTGCAAAGTGGTAGTGGGATGGGAAGAGTGGCCCTGCTGGACCTAGCCTGCTTCGTTAGGACCTGGGGCATGAGCGGAGGACCCCTCTAATGTGAAGGGGATGTGCTGCCCAGAAGCTATCTGCTGCTCAACCGCCCTTGAGCCAGCAGATGGGAGTCTTAAGGGTGAAGAATCATGGTGGGGAGGCCAGAGCACCACAACCCCAACAGGGCGGCCCCTGTCCCCAGCTGATGCAGGACTCCATCCTCCAGAAGACAAAGGGGAGCCCGGACCCACACTCTGACTCCTCCCCAGGCTAGCTGAAGCCAACCAGGGGAGCGAGGTGAGCATCGAGCTCCCAACTTCCCCAGAAAGGACAGAGACTTGCCCCTTCAGTGAAGTGCTCTCAACATCAGAGATCTAAGAGAGGGGGGAAGCGAGCGGCCACCTCCCAGGTCGCCTTCTGATTCCCCGTACCCCACAGCGACAACGAGAGGGGACCTAGCCGCCCTTCCTCGGAGACAGCACCGTCCCTGAGTGTGGCATCAAAAATGGCACTGGGACCCTCCACAACCCTGACACTGGAAGCGCCCCCCAAGACCACATCGTTCCTGGCCTCGGCCACAGATGCAGCATCAAGGCCATACTCAGCACCAAGCTCTGAGGCGGAACCGACCACTGCATTGTCCCCAAGGGTGGTGCAGACTGCAGCACTGATTATGGTGCCGACACAAAGTGCGGCACTGTTCTTGGTACCGACCCAGGGCATGATGCTGACTGCGTAGTCATCGCCCGGGGTGGCACCGAGAACAGCGCCAGAGTCCCCCTTGGCACTGACCATGGTGCCTGCAGAGTCAGGGGCGTCACCAAGCTTGGTGTCCATGTCATGCTGAGACCTGGTTGGTGACATCGAACATTGTCCGGCCAGCGACCTGTCAGACGGGCTGGGCAGCAACTCCGAACCATCCAAACCCACCTCCGAATCCGAGGAGGAGAAGGAGACAACAGACACATTCAGGGAGGTGATCCCGGACACCCACCCAGACTAGACACCGAGAACGATGTCAGGTAGGGGACTCCGTGGCAACAGAAGTACAGCCTCGCTCAGACACACCAGGAACGGTGTCAGGGGCCGAAGCCGCCCCCCCCTCCTGAGGCCTCTGAAGGGACCACCAATGCAGGCCCTGCGTATAGCTGAGGCCTCGACACCAGGGTCTGCCAGCAGCCGACCCCCCCTGAGAAGACCGACCGCTCCCCCAGATGCTGAAGCTCAGCAGGATGCGAGTTCTCAGTGGCCTGCTCCTCACTGGTGCGTGTAGCCTCGGAGGGAGGCCCGGGGGTCAGGCCTAAAGATCTTACCTTGGCAGCCCGTGTGCGTGACTTCCCTTTAAAGGTTGGGGGGCCGCATCCCATCCTTGCCGCATGCAATTCCAGGGTCTGGTAGTCCATACTGAAGCATGCATTACACTGATCCATGTCATGATTCAGCCCCAGGAAAGTAAAACAGTGATCATGCGGGTCCGTGACCTGAGAAGTGGCCTCCGCATGGGCACTGGTGCATAGGGGAGGTCCCTGCCTTCAACAACTTGCACCCTGAACCGGACATGATTGCACAACAACTTTAAAAGGAAAAATAACAAAAGGGAGCTTGACGCCTAAGCAGAGGTGATACTGAACAACGATGTCGAATACGCAGTCGATTCGGTATCTAGATCGGTGTAAAGAACGTTTACGACAAGCAGAAGAGAAATTACGCAGTCTAAATTTCGAGTATATGCTGTCCCACAGAGCACCTGCTGCCTCTACAGCAGGAAAAGCAGAACTGAGGGATTGGAAGGGACAGCTTCGGTTACTGGCCAACCTGTGAGCGCCACGCAGTGCATTGGCCGGGGGGGGGTGGTGGTGCCGTCCTCTACATCGTCCCTCCCTCTTACAGCAGTAAAGTTTTTCCAAGCAAAGCTTCCCACGGGGTCCTGCGCCTCTGGCTGCTATCCCACCAGTGATGAATGGTTAAGATTGACACAGAGAAGATCAAAAGGAATCACTTTAAAATAAAGTGATTCAAAGGCTAATACCAAAGAAAAAAGGTAAGTCGTTTTGGTGGTCGAACTAAGCGACGAGGCTTCTGCGGACTGGTAGGGTCATCACAGTTTTACGGTATGCCGCGGTATCAGAAGTCATGGTATTGACACCGTGGGCAGTTTCCGATATCGCGATAACCGTGATTCATGGTATACTGCTATATTGAGACCTTTCAACTAGTTTTGTTTGCATTTTCAGGAACAACTGTCCCTTCCATGCCAACTCTCCCTGATGCAAGAGTTTGCAGAGGCTTCTTTTTTTGTGCAAAAGGAAAAAATTACTCACCATAGTAATGTTGTTTCTTCTAATGGAATCTTGCTGTATTTTGACAATGTGCAGTATGACCAACTGGTTCAGCTGCCCCAGAGAACCAAGAGTTAAACACAATGCAAATGTACAGAATGTTGGGCTCGACTTCGGTTTTCAAACCACTGTCCTCGGTACATTCTATGTAACTGACCAGATTCCTACGAAGCTACTAATAGTAAAACTAAATAATTAATAAGCATAACTAACACCCAATAGGGAAATACACACCAGAAGAAAGGCATACTGAAGACAAGTCACTGTTGCCCAATAAGAAACACCACCCACTGGTGGTTTAGAGAATAAACAACTAGAATGCAGAGACTCCGCTCCTTAGGTTCCAGAGGGGAGACAGTGTGGGAGGTCAGAAGACAACAGGACTCCATTAGAACAACACTGCTATGGTGAGTAATTTTTTCCTTCAAACAACATGAAGTCTTGCTGTATTCTGACAATATGCAGACTACCAAGCAGTGTCCCATGGAGGTGGGCTCAGAACCTACTTAGGGAATAGGCTCTGCAGTACTGCTGTGCCAAACCTGGCATCTCTCCTGGCCTGTGTTTCCAGGCAGTAGTGCTTAGTGAATGTGTGAACAGTTTTCCAGGTAGCTGATTTACAGATGTCAAACAGGGGTCTATCTCTGGCAGCTGCTATTGAGGCAGCTGTCCCCTAGTGGAGTGAGCCCTCAAGCCCACTGGTGGCTCCTTACCCAGTTTGCTGTAGCAGAACTGAATGCAAGCCACAATCCATCTGGTGATGGTCCTCTTTGTGGCTGGCCTGCCTTTGCCCACTTTACCATAGGTAAGGAACAGCTGAGTACAGTTCTTCCTATGTTCTTTTGTTCTGTCCATGTAATAGCTGATGGACCTTTTTACATCCAGGCTATGCATCCTGCGTTCACCTGACCTGGAAAGATCAGTGAAGAAGACAGGCAATGTTATGGATTGATTCAGGTGAAAGTCTGAGACTACTTTGGGGAGGAACTTTCTGTTAGTCCGTAGAACTATCTTGTCCCTGTGAGGGGCAATGCAGTTAGGTTCTATTGACAGGTCCTGAAGCTCACTGATCCTCCTGGCTGAGGTGATGGCCACCAAAAACACAGTCTTTCATGTAAGGAATTTGAGCTCTGCTGAGGACATAGGCTCAAAAAGGGGCTGCATAAGCTGAGCTATGCAGATATTAAGGTCCCAAGAAGGAGAGGGCTCCCTGTGAGGAGGCTGATGATGGAGCAACCCCTTGAAGATCGTCTTAAAGATAGGATGGGCAGCTAGGGAAGGGCCCTTCCCAGCTGACAGGCAGAAACAGCTGCCAGGTGCACCTTCAGGGTGGAGGGCTGCAGGCCCAGGGACTGAAGGTGAACTAAATAATCCAACAGGACTGCCAGGTCAGCCTCCTGTGGGACCATATTCTTCTGGGAACACCAGATGGAGAATTACTTCCATTTGGAGGAGTAAGTTTTTCTTGTGGAAGGTTTCTGGAGACCCTAAGAATGTCCAGGACTCCTTCTGAGAGATGTAAGCCTGCATACTCAAAGTCGTCAAGAGCCCAGCCTTGAGCCGGAGGGACTCGAGGTTGGGGTATAAGATCCTCCCTTGGAACAACGTCAGGAGGTTGTGTCTCCTGGGGAGGTAAATTGGACTGGCCACTGACATGGACAACAGCATCGAGTACCATGGCTGTCTGGCCCAATCTGGAGCTATCAGAATCATGGATGCTGATTGTGCCCAGAGTTTGACCAAGACTCTGGGTATCAGAGAAAATTGAGGGAAGTCATACAGGAATCTGCCCGACCGATCCGGAAGCAGAGCATCCAGGGGCACTGAGCTCAGTGCCGGGGGTCTGCAGCAGAACTAAGGCAACTGATGGTTATCTGTGGCTGCAGAAGAGATCCATCTCTGGAGTGTCCCACCTCCTGAAGACTGGCATCAGAATTTGTCTGTTCAAGGACCATTCGTGATGGCCCTGGTTGATCCTGCTAAGAGCATCTGTCAGGACACTGTCCTTCCCTGGCAGGTGACCTGCTGACACAGAAATGTTTTAAGGAGTATGCCAAACTCCAAACCTTCATGGCCTCCATGCACAGCACTGAGGACATTATCCCTCTTTGTTTGTTGATGTAATACATGGTAGTGGTGTTGTCTGTTCTGACTTGCACCACCTCACCTGTAGCATCTTGGCAAAGGACTGAAGTGCCAAGAAAACTGCTCCGAATTCCAGCACATTTATGTGTAGCAGGGACTCCTGCTAGAGCCAAGTCCCATGAGTAGTATGTTCCCCTAGGTGTGCCCCCCAACCCTGTAGTGAGGCACCAGAGTTCAGCACTACTGAAGGAGCTTGCAGAAGGAAGAGAACTCCTGCCCTGAGGTTGTCCCTGTCCTGCCACCACTGAAGAGTTTGTAGCAAGGTGGCCAACACTGGAATCAGTTTGGACAGAGAATCCTTCTTCTGGGATCAAAAGGACCTCCAGTGGAACTGGATGTCCCTCATCTGAAGTCTGGCACCTGGAACCACTGCTGTGGTAGCAGCCATGTGGCCCAGGAGCTGAAGGAAATACCTCGCTGGGTGAGGAACATGCAGGTGAAAGGACTCTGCCAACTGAATGATGGCATTCACCCTTCCTGGGGGCAGGAAGGCTCTTGCTTGAATTGTGTTCAGCTCTGCCCCTATGAAGTCCAGGATTTGAACAGGTTTCAGGACAAACTTCTTTTGATTCACCAGAAAACCCAAGGATTAGAGAGTATCCTATATGAGGGCTAGGACTTCCTGTACCTGTTGTGGGGAATGACCCGCTATCAACCAGTCTAGGTATGGATAAACCAAGACTCCCTGCCTTCTTAGGTGTGCCACGACCACTGCTAGGCACTTTGTGAAAGCCCTTGGGGCAGATGTCAGTCCAAAAGTCAAAGCCCTGAACTGACAATGGCCTGAAGACGGTCTGAATCTGAGGTACTTTTTGTGGGACTGCCTGATGGGGATGTCAAAGTAAACATCCTTTAGATCTAGGGATGCCAACCAGTCCCCTTGCCTGAGAGTAGGAAGAAAGATAGCCAGAGTGACCATTTTGAACTTTGGCTTTGTGAGGTGCTTGTTTAGTTATCTCAGATCTAGAATCAGCCACCACTCTCCATCTTTCTTCAGGGTTAGGAAGTACCTTGAGTACAATCCTTTTCCTCTGTGCTGAAGTGGAACATGTTCCACTGCTCTGGCTAGAAGCAGAGTGGAAACCTCTGCTTCCAGCAGGGCTGTTTCTGAGGTAGTGGCAGGTTTGAGTAATCTTGCTCCTGTTTTTGGGAACAGTTTGAAAGAGTAAGACTCCAGCCTACTACCTCCAGGACCCACCTCTGTCTGAGGTGATAGATTGCCAAGCCTGAAGGAAGTAGGTCAGCCTGCCCCCTACTGGAGGTGGGGAGGCGGATGGAACAGACCTCTCAGGGTGTCTGTTTTGAGGGCTCAGTGGACCGAGAGGTGGAACCAGCACGGCCAGTGCCTCTTCTATCTCTACCTCTGAAGTAACTCCTATGCTGCTGGTAGGAGGGGAAGGCTTGAGCCTGATGGAAAGGTCTAGGGTAAGGCCTACCTCTGCCTCCTCAAGCCTGTTGCCTTTGAGGGGTGGCAGCTTTCTCTTTAGCGGCCACATTCTTATAGACTACCCTATAGCTGTTCATCTTTTTCATGTATGCCTCTATTTGCTCCCCAAACAAAGAATTTTGTGTAAGGGGAAAATCAATGGCACTGTTCTGTGTGTCCTGGGAAAGGTTTGTACACCTCATCCAGGAGAACCTCCTGAGAGGGATGGCAGAAGACATGGAACGACAGGCTGCATCATTGGCATCCACTGCCATGTGGAACTGGGATTTGGATGACTGGACCCCTTTACTGATTAACTCCTGAAGGTCTGCTGCCAGCTCAGAGGGAGCCTTCTTAGCTAGCTGTTCCATTGACTCCCAGAGAGACTTCTGGTACCTAGACACATAGGCCATATAGGATGCCTGCCTGATGCCCAGGGAGGCAGCTAGGTACTCCTTCTCTGCTAAGGAATCAATTTTTCTTGAGTCTCTATCAGCAGGATGAGAGGCAAGAGGGGTGCCAGCTTTTTCACAAACTGCAGCTTGAACTACTCCCACATGACTGCAATGGCTACTCAGAAATTCAGTACCACTGCCAGCCAATACATACTGTACTTTCTGCCCATTTTCTTATCCACTGGAGGAACAGAACTTGGGGTCTGGAAGATTCTAGAGGTCTGTTTTTTGAGGGACTTGTGGATATGAATCATGAGACCCTTGGAGATAGGGAGATCCATCATTTCCCTGCAGTCATCCTCTTCCTCCTCCTGTCCAGTCTCCTGGACAGACAACTGCAACATTTCTGCTACCTATCTCGTAAAAGAAAAGTGAGAGGTAGATTCTCTTGAAGGATGAGGAGGAGACTCGTACCTGAGGATGTTCAGGAGAAACCTCACGTTCAACAGGTTCTCCTTCATCCTCCTCCTCTTCATCATAATCCTCATATTCAGATTCATAATATTCCTCCGAAGCCAGGCAGCCTGAAGGAACTGAACCAACAGGCACCTGAACCGAGGTATGCGCAATCAGTCGTTGAGTTGGTTCATGTTCACCCCAACCGGGCTGTAGCAACTGAACAATGCGTAGCTCTCTCTTTTACCCAGCCTAACTAAAGCCATCAAGGGCAAATACATCCGCTTATTTTCTTTATCTGGGCCTGACTAAGCCATCTTCGGATAAAATAATTTAAATTAGATTCACTTAACTGGCCTAGCTAAAGCATCTTGGTTAAGCTCTAAATTTGGTAAAGGTTATGTCACTGAAACCCCCCCCCTCAAAAAAAAACAAAAAAAACAAAAACAAAAAACAGTCCCTCTGGGTTCCAGCACTGCACTGAGTGCGGGGAGCAATTTTCTATGGCTGATCTCCACTTGGTGTGTCTGTATTGCCTGGGTTTTGACCATTTGCAATCAGACTGCGGGAAGTTTTTACAAATTTTGCAGGCCGGTTAAGTGAATCTAATTTAAATTATTTTATCCGAAGATGGCTTAGTAAGGCCCGGATAAAGAAAATAAGCTGATGTATTCACCCTTGATGGCTTTAGTTAGGCTGGGTAAAAGAGAGAGAATAAAGTTTTAGGCAGCAAGCAGTTCAGCGCCTGCGTTAAAAACCGAGAAAAAGTGTTGGGTTTTAGTCTGAAACTTTGAACCGGATCACAAAACACAATGAAGATATGTTTTAAATAACACTTTACCACAAGAAAAGAAAAAAAACTCTTCAGTTCCCTCCCGGTCGTGGAGAACCGCTCGGAAACCGAAAACTTACCAAAAGGAAGTTAAGCCTAGGCTAGTCTAACCTGTAACCGCAAGACAGAGGTTAGAAAAAACAAAGAAATAAACAGTGGTTTAAACGACCGTCGATATTTGAAATTCAACCGAAGAAGTTGAGGAGCAGTCCCCAAGGTGTCTTCACAGGCAAGCGGAGTAAAGAATCTGGTCAGTTACATAGAATGTACCATCTACCATCATAATTTCATACCGTGACAAGCAGTAGAGTCCGTGCACGAATGCTCGATGGCGGGAAAGAACCAAGGAGGGAGCGGGGCTGCCCGCACTTATATAGGGCATGTGGCGTCTGAGCATGATGTTGGCATGGGCTGCCCCTAATAGACAGCTACAGAAAAAGCTTCCGTGGGATCCGGACACCTGATGGCTAAGTTCCACAGGTGTGACCGAATGACAGCGATATCCCTGAGAAAGGTCTACGTATATTAATATATGCACAGCTTTTCATATTTAATGCTTCGGTTGGGGGGGGGGGGGTTCATCATGCTCACATTCCTGATGTACTGAATACACAGAAGATTGATAGATTTGAATACAAAACAGAAAAAGGGTAGCACTCAAAGAGAACAAGTTATACAGTTTTTCATTACAAAATCACTAGAACAAATGATAAACGTGGTTTCCCCTAGTGCCAACTTTTTTTTTTGTGTGACATGGAGAAGTGTTTATTTTTTTTCTCATTAAGCACCAAGCCCAGTTTCCAGAACATGATGCAACTGCCTGTTTCGTATATGTCTGAATACAGAAGTTTAATGAAAGTTAAATACTGTACCTTGTAATTATAGTTCTTTTGATCAGTATTTTCATCTGATTACCACTCAGATAGCCTGCATGTGCTCACTGTCCCAGAGCCAAGTAGTCTGAACCAATCCAAGCACTGATCATGTGACACCTGAGCCTAAACTGCCAGATCATTTAGCAGTATAGACCATATAGCATAAAATAAAATACCAACCCAAAGTATACTTGGAA
Source organism: Neoceratodus forsteri (assembly GCA_016271365.2). NCBI lineage: Eukaryota > Metazoa > Chordata > Ceratodontiformes > Ceratodontidae > Neoceratodus > Neoceratodus forsteri. The sequence continues at coordinate 754,400,465 of CM057455.1, read as the reverse complement.
AAGTATAACACAATCTTTCTAACATTATTTTTTAATAAAAGTTTTAAAAACTCACTTATAACCAAGAGAAAAAACACCTGTACAGAATAAACATAAATAGTCATACATACTGTATTTTTTTTTTTTTAATCACGACATCATTTGTCCACTGCCATGGACCTGGCAGGGCCCCCCCCGTCCTCAGGCCTATCAGGTCATCATGGGTCCTGCCATGTCCCGGTAGTTTTCTCCACTTTTCTCTCCTTGCACCCATGCACCATGCAATGGGCGCAGCAGCTGTCTCCACCTCCGCGGAGGCAGCCAAGCACCTAAGGTGCAGGCCAAACCCCTCTAGCTGTGCTGACGCACACAGCACAAACCCCACACCTTGAGGAGGGAGAACAGTCCTGACGCTCAATCCTCACCTCCCTGGCCAACCCCCGAATGATCCGAATCTGTTCCTGAACCCAGGTCGCCGGCGTGGCGCAAGGAGTGGCATCCAGTGCCTCAACCCTCAGCACCACCGGGCCGGTCTATACATACTGTATGTGTGACAGATCTATACCTATCCCAGAAGGGGAGGCAAGGAGCACAACGGTAATGATAAAAACACAATTTCGAAAAAAGAAAGAACAGTTACGCGAGAACTTACCATAACAGTAGATCTTTGAGGAGATCTCAGTCGTCAGGTCACACATATGGAACTTCACCATCGGTGAAGCAGGCTCCACACTGAAGATTATCAGCAGTACCACTGGGGCCGCCCATGCTGTCATCTGCCGATGTCACCAACCCTATAAAGGCACGAGCGATCCTGTTCCCCTCCTCAATTCTTTTCTCCCGGAGACTAAGGGAGCAAAACCCATGCCACAGGGGATTGAGAAGAAAGAGAGAGAGAGAGAGAGAGAGAGAGATAGGGAGAGGTGTCCAGGCCTAAATAAAAGGCTGGATACACCAGATAGCCAGTTCTGAGGAAGAGACTCCATAAAGGGGATGGTGGGAGGGAAGGCAGACCTGATGACTGAGATCACCTTGAAGATCTACTGTTACGGTAAGTTCTTAAATAACTGTTCTGTCTTCATCAGCGGGTATCTCAGTCATCAGGTCACACATAAGGAACGCATTCCAAGCAATTACAGATGCAGCAGAACAGTCTGGGAGGAGTGTTAGCCAAAGCTTAGGACAAGAGGCCCTGCAGGACAACCCTGCCAAAACCTGCACGGGCTCTGGAAGCAGTGTCCAGACCATAGTACTTGTTGAAAGTATGGACGGTACACCAGGTGGCAGCAGCGCAAATGTCAGTGGCTGAGAGCCCTTTGAAACAGGCCACAGAAGTAGCCATGCCCCTTGTGGAAGGAACTTTTACTGTCCCTGGCAACTCTTTACCATTCATGTTGTAGCACAACACAATACAATGTGCCAACCATTTAGACAAACATGGTTTAGAAACCTAAATGCCCTTTCTACCGGGGTGAAAGAAACAAAACGCTGTTTCGACTTTCTGCATTCCTTAGTGCGCAGCAAGTGATATTTAAAGATTCTGCCCACATCGAACGTGTGGAGCAATGCTTCCACTGGACTGGCATGCTCAGGAAAATAAACAGGTAGGTGGATAGACTGATTCAAGGTAAACTCGGACCCCAACTTAGGAAGAAACTTAGAATTTGTGTGCAAAAATACCCTGTCTTTGTTAAAATTTAAATAAGGCTCCTCATACCAGAGAGCCTGTAGCTCAGAAATCCTTCAAGCAGAAGTAATAGCAACCAAAAATAACGCTTTCCAAGAGAGAAAGTGCAGCTCGCAACTTGCTGCTGGCTTATAAGGAGACAGGGTCAACTTCTCCAAAACAAAATTCAAATCCCATGCTGGGACAAGAGAATGGATTGGAGGCTTCAAGTGCAGGATGCCTCTAAGAAAAAGTATGGGAAACATGGCAACTGGGCTTTAATGCCAAAAAGTGCAAGGTGCTGCATTTTGGGATGAAGAACCCAAGGAGGAGTTACCAGCTAGGGGGAGTGCAGCTAGCCCAGACAGAGGAGGAGAAGGATCTGGGTGTGCTCATTACAGGGTCAAAGAACAACTCGGCACAATGTAGGAAGGCAGCTGCAAAGGCCAACAAAATGCTGGGTTGTATTGCAAGGGTATATCCTCGAGGAGGAGGAGGTGATTCTGCCACTGCACGGGTCATTAGTTAGACCACACCTGGAGTACTGCGCTGCAGTACTGGTGTCCGATCTCGAAGAGGGACATTAAGTTACTGGAGGGTGCAGCGAGAGCCACAAAGATGATCAAGAGGCTGGGGACTTATCATACGAGAGGAGGTTGAAGGAGTTGAACATGTACTCACTGGAGGAGAGGAGAGACAGGGTGACATGATTGAAACCTTTAAATACATGAAAGGAATAAACAAGACGGGTACAGAGAGGCTGTTCAAAGTAAGGGAGGGAGGCTACCAGGGGCCATGATATGAGACTGGAGCGAGGAAGGTTCAGGAGGAGATGAGAGACACTTTTTGCAGAGGGTGGTGGCTGGGTGGAATGCGTTACCTGCTGAAGTGGTATGCAGTAGAACAGTGGACTGCTTCAAGCGAGGATGGGACAGGACAAGGGGGAGGGTTAATGAAGGGGAAGGGTGGAAGGGAGGGGCAGCTGCAGAATAAGGGGTGCTAGCTGCACATTCGAGCAGACTTGATAGACCTCTAGGCCTTTATCTGCTGGCAAATTTCGTATGTTCGTATCCAACTGAGCCATGGTGTGGCCGCCCACAGGCTCATGAAAGGCTGAGACAGCCAAAAGGTGCATCTTGAGAGAGGAGTACTGAAGACCAGAGTCTGAAAGCGATATCAGGAAGTCCAGAATCTGACTCACTGGACAAGTGAAAGGGTCCAGATGTTTGGCAGCCCAGATGGCAAACCTCTTCCATTTCATGGCATATGTGGCTTTAGTGGAAGGCTTCTGGGCTGCCACAAGGACACCCTCCACCCTCTGGGACACCATAAACAGGCATGCAGACGAAGGGAGTTGATATTGTGATGGACCAGGGTCCCCTCAGCCTGCATCAGCAGAGCCCTACAAAGAGGCAGAGGGACCAGAAATTCCTCTGCTAACTGTTGCAATAATGGAAACCATATCTGCCGTGGCCAGAATGTCGCGATCAGGATCATGCTGGCCCCCTCCATCTGCAGTTTGATTAGCTCTCTCTGAATCAGGGGAAATGGAGGGAAGGCATAACAGAACCTCCCGCTCCAGGAGACGGACAACACGTCTCACTAGAAAACTCTAGGCCTGGGATCTAGCAAACATAAACTGGGCAGTTTTGCGTTGGGGATGCAAAAAGGTTCAACTATGGACGACCCCATCTGATGATCAGATCTTCCATGACGGATGAGAGAAGTTCAGTCATGCATGCTGTACTGCACCCTGCTGAGGCTGTCGGCTGGAGTGTTTAGCACATTGGGGACGTGGACCGTCGCGAGGATCAGACCGTTGTCTAATGCCCCCCGCATCATACTCTCATGGCCTCCCTGCACAGAGGGTATGAATGTGTCCCTCCCTGCTTGTTGATACATTAGACGACGCTGAGATTGTCCAACTGGATCAACAGCTGACCTGGAAGGAGATGATTCTGAAAAGCCTGCATGGTGTACAGGACTGCCCACATCTCCAGCATGTTGAAATGCAGGGAGGCTTCTATCTGGGACCAAGCCCCCGCCCCCCACCCCAAGTCTGAAAGGACCCCATATGCCCCCAGCCTGGACCAAAGGCAGCGTGGTATCTGCTGGGGAATGAAATCTGGAATGGGACCCCTTTTGAGAGGTTTTGTGGGTCCATCCACCACTTGTGCACCTTGCAGACTGGTGATAAGACCAGCACTAACTGATCTAACTCATCCGTGCGCTGGTCCCATTATACTCGGAAAGCCCACTGGAGGATGCGCACGTGGAACCTGGCCAGTGGAACAATGAGGTTGGCAGCCTCAATCAGCCAAAACAGCCTCAGGTACATCCTGGCAGGAGTATAATGGCTCTGGGTGACCTCCAGGGCCTGAGTAATAAGGCACTCTGCCATGTTTTGAGGCAGGAAGGCCTTTCCTTGCACAGAGTCCAGAACCGCCCCTATATATTGCAGCCTGGGGCAGAATCAGGACAGACTTGGGCAGGTTGACCATGGTGACTAGGGAGAGAAACAGCTGAAGGGTTCTCTCCAGAGTCCGAAGGAGCTGTTCTCTGCAAGGGGCCTTTATGAGCCAGTCGTCCAGAGAGGGGAAAACGCACAGTCCCTCCCCTCTGAGAGCTGCAGCTACTGCCGCTAAGCACTTGGTAAAGACCCGCAGTACAGCGGATAAGCCAAAGGGCAATACTTTGAATTGGTAGTGCTCACCCTGAAAAAGAAACTGGAGGAACCTCCTGTACGATGGAAACACCGAGATACACAGGTAAGCATCCTGCATGCCCAGGAAGCATAGCCAGCTGCCCTGCTTAAGTAGGGGCATCAGGCCTTGCAGGGTGACCATACTGAATTTTTTGTACTGGACATACAGATTGAAGTCCTTGAGATCTAGAATGGGCCTCAGATAGCCTGTTCTTTTGGGGACTAGGAAGAACCTGTAATAAAATCCCCTGTTCCTCTGGCACCAGGGCACTGGCTCGATGGTCTTTTTGCGCAGAAGGGATTGGACCCCCTCCCAGAGGACGGGCAAATTGGTCGGGGGATAGGAGGCAGGTACTGGAGGAGTCTCTGGGGACATCTCTTAAGTTCCAGAGTGTGACCCCTCTCTATAATCTGACGAATCCCGGCATCTGAAGTGATGGTTCTCCACTGATTAAGATGGAAGGAGAACAGACCTCCAATCACTACCTTTTGGTCTGGGACTGGCAGAGGAGGGTCCGGCAAGAAGTCCAGTGAAGGCAGATCCAGTCACTGGGGCTGATCCATCACCCCAGGGTGCTTTGCTGCAGCGCTGGAGAAGGAGAGGATAGGCAAGGTGGAAGTGGCCTTTCTCTTGCCCTGAGAATGGGAGGCTGCTCTGGACTTGTGGGACACCTTGCAAAAGGTAGGTCATTGTCTGCTCCTAAGCTGCATATGATAGAGCGAGTAGACAGACTTAATACCCCTACCAGATGTCTGAAGGTCACTGATGATGTCCTGAACATCTAGCCCAAACAGCCTGGAGCCACTGACAGGTGCGTTAAGTACCTTTTGCTGGACATATGCGGCAAAGTCCGAGATCCTTAGCTAGGACTGCCTACGAAGGCAAATGCCAGTGGCAGCAGCCCTGGCACCAGTATCCGAGACATCGTACAAGGCCCTGAGGAAATGCGTGTTGATATCCTCTGCAGTCTGCAAGCATTTAAGAACCTCCGGTTTCTGGGAACAATCAGGTAGGGCCTGGGCAGTCCCCTTGCCCTTCTTCCATACGGTATTTTGGTATCTGACCATATGAGAAAGGTAATTAGGAATCCTCAACACCAGAGTGGAGGAGGCAACACCCTCTTCCCCCAAAGGTCAATCCTCCAGAATTCCCTGTCAGGGGAGAGGGAACTGAGGTGCTTAGGCACTTTAGACCTGTCATGAGCTGCCTTGATGCCCACCTAATTGCTCTCAGGTTGGGCAACATAGTAAAGAAGGCCCAAGGTTGGGGGGCATGCTACAACTTGTCTGCTCTGCGGGGAATGGCCGGGACCATATCAGGTCAGTGCCAGGCGGCTGTACTGGCATTACTCAGTGCTGGGAGGACAGGGGGAATGACTTTAGGAGGAGATTCTGAAATTTCAAAAAAGTCTACTAGCTCCCATCTGGTAGCATCCTCTTCCTCAGTGTGGAAGCCCATAGCTGTAGATAGCTGCTTCATAACACTGAAGAAAGTAGGGTCCTCAGGAAGGGACCTAGGAGTATGCTTGACAGAGTCCTCACTCACTGAGGCAGTGGACCCATCATAGGAAAGAGGTTCCTCCTCCTCTTCCTCAGGTAAGGTTAAGGTCAAGGTGGTACTCTTCCTCGACATCTACCTACTCCTGCTCGAGGTCCGACAATTGAGGGACAGATGACGGCCCTCAGGAGACAGCCTAAAGAGGCTGAAGCAGTGTCGATGGTGCACAGGACCTGGGTCTATAAGCGCCCAGTTGGTGGACCAAGACTGTAGTAAACTTGGTCAGGATATCATTAAGGTTGAAGACATCAGACTGCCATGTCGATGTAGGAGGGGATGATGGCAAAGGGTGCGACGACCCATCAGTCAGGCCTTGGGAGCCCAAAGACTGAGGGGTCCTGGAGAAGCATCAGTCCAAAACGGAAGGGCCGTCATCGACGAGCCAGGCATTGACAAACTAGGGGCAGACAACCTGAGGGTTGATGACTGGCCACCCTGAGAGGCGAGCGGCAGCACTTTCATTATGGGTCTGGTAGGAACAGAGACCTGGACAGCACCAGGCGTCAGTGCAGCCGCATCTGACGGAGTACCCCGGAGGAAGAAGAAGCCGTTGGGGAGCGGGAATGCTATGAGGGAGGGGACGATCCCAATCTTTCTTGCGACCCCCCCTCCCCCAAGGACTTGTCTTGGGCTTTAGTGGCCTGGGAGCTCAACGAACCCACAGGCAACTGGGAAGGAAGGTCACCTCCCCCATCCAAGGACCCCTGCCCAGAACTGGCTACCTGTTGATCCATCAAGAATTTTTTGAGAGCCTTCGTTAGTCACCTGAGAGTTGTTTGATTAAATTTATGGCAGAGCTCACAGTCAGAGACGTTGTGGTCAGGCCCAAGATAGCAGATACAGAGAGTATGCTCGTCTGAAGAGGCAAGCTTCTTTCTGCGGCACTGAAAGAGAGACGTGGAAAGATTAACTCTACACATAAATAAGGTAAAGGAACCTCTTATAAAAAAAGAGATTCTAAAACCAAAATAAAAGTAGTAGGCAAAAATGGCGCAAAACTGCATCGGAGCTTCTGCGGAGACCCATGCGAACAGAGTCGATGGCAGGAAAGAACTGAGGAGGGAGCGGGGCCGTTCACACCTTTATAGGCTTGGTGACATAGGCAGATGACATCATTGTGGGCGACCCAAGTGGTACTGCTGAAAATCTTCTGTGGATTCACCTTCACCAACAGTGAGGTTTCATATGTGTGACCAGATGAATGAGATACCCCCAATGAAGATCCATAGTTATATCGTATGTAACTTTCTTCCAGCAACATCAGTGTTTTTATTTGTTTACCATTTTAAACAGACTCCTAGCAGCACCACAATAATGTGTGTGCTAGGATAACTTGGGGAAAAGGTTCTGAAGGACATATGCCCCAAACCTAGCATCTCTTCTGGAGTGCACATCAATACCGTAATGGGATATGAAGGTGCGGGTTGAGTATGAGGTAAGGTAAGGCAATTTTATTTACAAGGCACTCTAACCCAAAGGTTCTTGATGCCCTACAAGGAAGCAGTCCCATATACAATAAAAAATAACTAACATACAAAAGCAATAAGTTTATTAACATGGGCTAAATACCTGACCAGATGTGCAGCAAGTCCCCAGATCCTTGATCCAAGGGCCTTCAGTGCCTGAAAGGGTATTTATTCCATGACAACCACCAACCCAGAGTGGCTTGTTGCTCTTATAAAATGTGTCCCCCAATAAAAACTGAAATATATATTTAAAAAAATACTAAGCAAATAAACTGTTTTGCAATAAAAAGTACAAAAAAGTCTATGCTGCAGTTTGTCTGGTCCTCTTTCTCAACCATCCACTATGACCACAACAGAATTGAGGTGCATTCACATACTGACCAGAAGTTCAGTCAAAGACGGTTTTCTGCAAATTAATACACCAAACAGTGTGGAAGTAGGTGCCCCTGCGCTTCGACTGTACAAGCAGCCAGTCTGAGAAAAGAAGAGTTACGTAAGAACTTACCATAACAGTAGAGCTTCGAGGGTATCTCAGTCATCAGGTTACACCATAGGAACCTTTGCTGTTGGTGAAGGGGAATCCATATGGAAGATTTTCAGCAGTACAACTGGGGGGTGTCCATGCCGCCGACTTCAGCAACCCTACACAGACGTGGGCGGCCCTGCTCCCTCCTCAGTTCTTTCCCTCCGGAGACGAAGAGAGCAAGGCCCACGCCCTAGGGAACCAAGGAGAGACAGAGGGACTCAGCTCTAAATAAAGGATGGGATACAACGGACAGCCAGGTCCTAGACAGGAGCCCCAAGAAGGGGGACGTGGGAGGGAAATCATACACACTAACGGAGATCCCCTCGAAGATCTATTGTTACGGTAACTTCATATGTAACTGTTCCATCTTCTTCAGAGGTGTCTCAGTCATCAGGTTACACTGTAGGAACGAGTACCAAGCAATGACAAGTGAAAACACACAGTCTGGGAGGCTGAAGCTCCATAAACTTAAGACAAGTCCTTGGAACACAGCCCTGCCAAAACCTGCACAGGCTTTTGAGGCACTGTCCAGACTGTAATGCTTGGTGAAACTGTGGACTGTACTCCAGGTGACAGCCACACAAACATCAGTGGCTAAGACCCCTTTGAAACAAGCCACCGAGGTAGCCATGCCTCTGGTGGAATGAGCTTTGACAGCACCCGGCAAATCTTTGCCGTACTTATTGTAGCAGAACACAATGCAATTTGCCAACCATCTGGATAAACACTGTTAAGAAACTTAAGCGTCCTCTCTACCTGGGGCGAAAGAAAACTGCTTCAACGTTCTGAACTCTTCAGTCCGCAGCAGATAATACCTCAAAGTTCTGTGCACATCTAATGTATGGAGCAGCGCTTCCCATGGACTGGCACACTTGGGGATGAGGGGGTTAATAAACAGGAAGATGGATAGATTGATTTAGTGTGAACTCAGAAACCACCTTGGGAGAAAAAATGAAAATTACATACCTACAGTAATTCTTGATCTTTCTGTGTATCTTCACCGTTCATCACTGGTGGGATTAGGCCGGAGGAGCAGGACCCCGTGGGAGCATTTGTTTTTGTAAAGGAAGGAGTCGGTGCCGTGGGCAGCGCCACTCTCGAGGCCGATGCATTGTGTTGCGCTCGCGGATTGGCCAGTAACCAATGCCAGCTCCTCCTCCAACATAGTTCTGCACGCCGGAGAGTGAAGTCAAGAAAAGAGAAGGAAAGAGAGCTAGGCAAGGGAGCCTGAGAGACAAGAAAAAGAAAGGATATAAACAAGGAAGGAATAATGACGACCAAGAGGACAGAAGAGAGAGAGAGAACCTAGGAACATAGAAACATAAGACTTTGACGGCAGATAAGGACCGCTTGACCCATCTAGTCTGCCCATTTCCATACCTACAGGATAGGCCGCAGATCCTAGTTAAGCAACAGCCTATTTCTTCCTACCCCCCCACAAGAATTGCCTTATGTCTGTCCCATGCATTCTTGAATTCTCCCACAGTTTTAGACCCCACAACCTCCTTAGGAAGGCTGTTCCATTCCTCCACTACCCTCTCTGTGAAATAATACTTCCTCACATTGCCCCTGAACCGCCCCCCTTCTATCTTTAAATTGTGTCCCCTTGTTCTTACACATCTCTTTTTCTGAAAGATGCTACCCTCTTGGACTTTGTTGATTCCACTGAGGTACTTAAAAGTTTCTATCATGTCCCCTCTCTCCCTTCTTTCCTCAAGGGTATACATATTAAGCTCCTTTAGTCTCTCCTCATATGGCTTCTCTTGCAGACCCTGCACCATTTTAGTTGCCCTCCTCTGGACTGCCTCTATCCTGTCTATGTCCTTGCGGAGATGGGGTCTCCAGACCTGGAAACAGTACTCTAGATGGGGTCTCACCAACTGTCTGTACAGAGGGATAACAACTTCCTGTTTTCTGCTGCTGATGCCTCTCCCTATACATCCCAGTATACCCCCAGCCCTCCCTACTGCCTTCTCACATTGCTTGCTAACCTTAAGGTCATCTGATATGATTACCCCAGGTCCCTTTCCTTTTGTTGTTGTTACTACCTCCCACCCATAGTGTATTCTTCCCTGGGTTCTTGTTTCCCAGGTGCATTATGTTGCACTTTTTGCATTGAATCCTAGCTGCCATACTTCTGACCATTCCTCCAACCTTGCCAAGTCCCTTTCATCCTTTCCACGCCTCCTTGTGTATCAACCCTGTTGCAGATCTTGTGTCATCTGCAAAAGGCATACTTTTCTTCCAGTCCTCTGCAATGACACTGATGAAGACATTAAAAGGACTGAACCCTGCGATACCCACTAGTAACCCCTCTTTCTTCAGAGTGGACTCCACTTACAATTACCTTCTGTGTCCTGTTGTGCAGCCAATGTTTTATCTAGGCTACCACCCTGGGACCCACTCCCAGGCTGGTTAATCTGACTATTAATCTTTTGTGTGGGACTGTGTCAAATGCCTTGCTAAAGTCTAGGTAGGCCATGTCCACAGCCCTCCCTGGTCTACTACTGGTCACCCAGTCAAAGAAATCTATTAGATTCTGCCTGACATGACCTTCCCGCTGTGAACCCATGCTGCCTTTGGGTCCTGTGCCCCACTGGCCTCTAGGTACTCAACTATTCTTTCCTTCAGAAGTGACTCCATCACTTTCCCTACCACAGAGGTCAGACTGACAGGTCTGTAGCTCTGCCTCTGTCTTGGTCCCACTTTGTGAAGGGGAATCACATCCGCCTTCCTCCAGTCCTCGGGTACCATACCATCCTCCCATGATTTATTAAAGAGTAGCCAGTGGTTTCACTAGTTCCTCCCTTAATTCTTTAGAATTCTGGGGTGAATTCCATCAGGACCCATTGCTTTGTCCACCTTCAGTTTTAGGGTTCTTGCAGAACCCTTTCTTCTGTGAAAGGACTGGGATCGAGCCCCTATCAAGAGTGCTTCTGTTATTTGGATTAGGCACTTCCCCTCCTCTTTTGTGAATACTGAGCAGAAATATTTGTTCAGTATCCCTGCTTTTCACTGTCCCTCTGCCCACCCACCATTCATTCTATTCAGCCTCACTATCCCTTCCTTTGTCTTTCTACGCTCGCTGATATACCTATAAAAGGTTTTATCTCCCTTCTTAACTGAGTTGGCTATCTTTTCCTCAATTTGGGCCTTTGCTATTCTGACTTCCCTCCCTGCTTCCTTCTGTCTTAACTGGTACAGCTCTCTGTCCTGCTCCTTCTGCGTTTCCTTATTCTTCCGGAATGCTATCTTCTTCTTCCCGACTTTCACAGCCACCTCTTGTGAGAACCATAGTGGCTTTTTTTTTGTTTTGATTTGTTTATTTGCTCCACACAAAGGCTTGTTGCCTCTGTGATGGCAGTTTTGATGATTCCCCATTGTTGCTCCACACCTCCTTCTAGCCTGTTTGCTAGTGCTTTTCTGAGGCACTCTCCCATCTTGCCAAAGTCAGCCCTCCTAAAGTCCAGTACCCTCACTTTTGTATGGCTTGACTTGTAGCCGAAGTTTAACGTGATCCACACTGTTTGATGGTCACTTGTTCCCAGATGGCAACCCACTTCTAGATCTGAGATCCTCTCACTGCTCCCGTTTGAGAGTACGAGGTCTAAGATTGCTCCCTCACGAGTGGGTTCCGAAACTAGCTGTCTGAGACCTGCCACCTGTAGGGCATCAAGAATGGCCCTGCTCTTGGATGTGGCTGCAGCAAATGTGCTCCAGTTAACATCTGGCATATTCAGGTCTCCATCAACAGTATCTCCTTTCTCTGCCATTCTAAGAATGCCTTCTATCATATCCTTGTCCATTCCCTCCCTGATATGGAGGTCTGTACACAACCCTGTATGGACTGTGGTGCCTTTCCAGTCTCCAAGGTGACCCACAGTGCCTCCTCTCCCTCCTGTTTACTCTTTTGTTCAGTTGCTTTTATCCCTTCCTTTACATAGAGCTACTCCTCCCCTCTTCTCCCTGCCTATCTCTCATGTAGGTTATGTACCCTGGTATGTTAACATCCCAGTCATGGTTCTCTGTGTACCATGTTTCTGTGATTGCTACGATATCCAGGCATCCCTCTTCCATCAAGGCCACCAGCTCAGGGAGCTTGCTGCTCAGACTACGGGCACTGGTACTCATTACCCTCCATTTCCTGATGGCCTTACTCCCTTTTCCCCATTCCTGTCCTTCTTGCCTTTGTCACTTTCTCCATTTACCCCTGTCCTTCTCCCCATCGACACCTCTATGTTGGTGTTTGCCACATTTACTACCGTGATTTTTTTTTGGGGCTAGGATTTCCTGCTCCTTTCAGTGCCTCCCCTTGGCTGGTTTAAATGCTTGCCAATGAAGCATTTAAACCTATCACCTAGATCCTGGTTCCCTCCCGACAGATGCAGCCCATCATGCCAGTATAGGCTTGCATCACTCCAGGTGGACCCCCAGTCCCCAATGAAGCCAAATCCCTGAGCTCCACACCAGTTTTTCAACCACTGATTGAATCCCATGGTGCGGAACACCTAGCCTCTCCCTAGCATAGATGGGCAGCACCTCCGAGAAGGTTACCGTCCGTGCTACTTGACTAAGGTCCTCCCCAACTCTACAAACTCTTCCTGCACTTCTCTATCCCTCTTAGCCAGGTCATTTGTCCCTAGGTGGACAATGACATCCAACTCCCTCCCTGTGCAGCTGCTCTGGTAATCTTGAGGATTCGCTCCTGTCCTCCAAGCCATGGCACCAGGCGGGCAGCCACCCCTCCTCCTTCCTCCCCAGTTCTACCTTCCTAACAATGGAGTCCCCACCAGGAGTTGTTTCCTTCCTGCAGGGTCCCCTGCCACCTCCTGTGGGTCTCCTTTGGAGGTTCCCAACATCCTCCTCGGTCTCTACTGCGGGTGCCTCCATAGAGGAACACACTTTGCCAGAATGGCATAGGGTGTGGAAGGTACAACTGGAGGATGTCTCTGTTCACCCTCACCCTCCCTGAGCCACTGTGGTCCAACCACTCCTCTTTCTTGGCAACCTCTGAGGCAACGGCAGTGGCACTGGTGGTCCCTGGATGGAAGAAGAGGTCCCACAAATCCTGGCCAACTCAGCCTGTAGATGAGCAACCTCCTCCTCAGCCCAGAGATGCCTGCAGATGGGACAACACCGCATCCTCCAGAACGTCTCCCGGAAGACTGCTGCTCCACAGCCACTGCACTGCACCACTCCAATCATGTCTTATTTCTGGCCCTTAACTGTTTGAAATCCTTACTCTTTCCTCTGTTTTTTTTTTCTCTCTCTCCTTACTTTCTGCCTGTGTGCCCTTTAAGCTCCTGATTGTCCTGTTCTGAGACAAGAATATCCTATATTTCTCAGTAGACTGCTTACTTGCTCAGAGGCAGACCTCCAGCAGCTAGAGGGGGCCAGAGAGCTACTCTTGCCCTTCTAGGATGGTGGGTCTTTGGTGGTTCTGTGATCACTCACTCCCTGCTCCCAAACAGGAAGTTCCTGTTGTCAGTCAAATCCTGTGCCTATAAAAATAGAACTAGCTTTGGGTGGGGGAGGGAAGGAGGCATATAGTCCCAGAGAAGTCCAGGGACAGGGGCCCCAACCTCTGGGCAGGCAAGGGAGGGACAGAGTAAGGAAGGGAGAAAGAGGATTGAAAAGAAGGAGAGAAGAGAGGAAGAAGGGAGACACTGCACCGCACTTGCAGAGGTCCAGAGGACTCTCTGAGGACCAAGGAGAAGCATACCACTGCCTTAAGCCACATTTTATCTCTCCGCCGAGGGAAGCGGGAGAAAAAACAACCCCAAGTTTAAGGATTACCCAGAGTGGGATGGCTGACTGAAGAACAGTCCAGAAGACATAGGCAAGCCATGGCACCAAACTTGAAGTTGACGGGGGAGTCAATCCATGAGGTGGAGTCGGAGGCCACTGTCTCCCACTCCTGTCTTAAGAAAATCCTGGGGTGGGAACAGGACCCACCCCGCTGCAGGGTCCTCCTGACAAAAAACTTCCCCACAGGGGGTCCAAAGATGTCACACTCCCGAGAATCAAGAAGGGGATTATGCCAGTAGGAGATTTCCCTAGAGGACATGATTTTTTACCATCCAGAGGGGGACCCTGCATAGGAGAGACAGCCAGACCCATCGGTAAGAAAAAAGGGGAGCTACAGCTCCTGAAGAGAGACTAGGGGTCACCAGGGGCCTTTCAAAATATCGTACTGAAGTGGATCCCTAATGGTAAAGAGACCAAGCTGACAGGTCGAACCCTAAGACAGTTCAGACCAACCGGAGGAGGGGGATCTCATCAGGGATGACAGAAGAGGTCCTGGTGAGCCCTCACCAAGCAGGGGCAAGCATCCCTGCTTGTCTTTCCCAAACAGCGAACCCCTGTCTCCCTCAGAAGGAGGAGTGGAGCCAAGAGGTACCAGTAGGACAAAGTCCACAAAGGCCTCAACTTGGTGAAAAAACAAGCAGAGAGGAGGCATGCCCAGAGACTGAGGCCCAAGACGGAAGGAGGGCAGAAAGCAGTGATGAATGGTGACGATACATAGAAAGATGAAGAACTACGGTAGGTACGTAATTTTCATATCTTACCTGTGACAGTCTTAACCATTCACCACTGGTGGGTGATTACCAAGCCCCTCATAAGGGGACCTGGTACCTCCCTGAGGGAAGAGAAGAAAAAGTTACTCACCTTAGTAATTATGTTTCTCCTAATGGAGTCTTGCTGTATTCTGACTATTGCAGTTAGCCTCAGCCTTTAAACTGCCCCGGAGAACAAAGGGTTAACTTTCTATGCAGAGCATAAAATGCTGAGCTCGAGCCCGGTTGAGGTCTCTGTCTGCAGCCCTTTGAAATCCAACCGTCAGATTCTTACGAGCAAAAAACTCTAACTATCCTATGTGGAAATTGTAAAATTTTTACTAGCCAACTGGCAACAAGAGTTTTGAATTCCCAAGGAAGACTCAAGTCAGGAAACCCCAAACCAATCCAAATAAGAATAATAATAAAACAAACACCCAAACAAAAAAAGGAGGGTGTAAAAGAAGCACCCCTGAGGTGCAACACTGCACCTGCTCACCCACTTCCCAAAAACAGGTTCTGAGAGGAGAGGCAGGAAGGGAGGTCAGAATACAGCAAGACTCCATTAGAAAAAACATAATTACTAAGGTGAGTAATTTTTTCTTCAAACATGAAGTCTTGTTGTATTCTGACTATTGCAGACTACCAAGCAGTACCTCCATGGAGGAGGGACAGAACCTACTTTGGAAATAGGCTCTGAAGTACTGCTGTGCCAAACCGAGCATCACTCCTAACCTGGATATCCAGAGAGTAATACTTGGTAAAGGTATGGACAGTTTTCCAGGTGGCTGCTTGACAAATTTCTGAGAGGGGAATATCCCTGGAAGCAGCTGTACCTCTGGTGGAGTGAGCCCTCAGGCCTGAGGGTGGAATCTTTCCTAGTTTCTCATAGCAGAATTGTATACAAGACACAATCCACCTAGCAATAGTTCTCCTGGTGGCAGGTTTGCCCTTTCCCCACTTCTCCATAAGTGAGGAACTGGAGGGAATCAAACCTGTGACCCTTGGTACGCTCTATGTAGTAGCTAATGGCCCTTTTAACATCTAAATTGTGTAGCCTCCTCTCTCCTGAAGAAGAATGATCAGTGAAGAAGACAGGAAGAGACAGACTGATTCAAGTGGAAATCTGAAACCACTTTGGGCAAGAACCTTCTATTGGTTCTAAGGACCACTTTATCCCTATGAAAGGAGATAAAATCAGGTTCCACTGACAGGGCTTGCAATTCACTGATACGTCTGGCAGACGTAATGGCTACTAAAAACACAGTTTTCCAAGTCAAGTACTTAAGCTCTGCTGAGGACATAGGTTCAAAGGGAGGTTGTATAAGTTGAGCAATGCAAACATTTAAGTCCCAGGCAGGGTCAGGGTCTCTAAAGGGAGGATTAGTATGAAGCAATCCCTTAAAAAATTCACAGAACACAGGATGAGATGACAGTGAGGAAGACTTCCCCACTGACAGAAAAGCAGAAACAGCTGACAAGTGCACCTTGAGAGTAGCTAATCCGACGCCTAAGCCATTCAAATGGACCATATAATCCAGAACTGTAGGCAATTCAGCAGTGTCTGGGGAAATATGTTGCTTGGAACACCAAATGCTGAATCTGTTCCATTTGGAGTTATAGATCTTTCTAGTGGCAGGCTTTCGAGAGGCTTTGAGGATATCCAGAACCCCCTGAGACAGATGCAAATCTGCATACTCTAACTCTTCAACAGCCATGCCTTGAGATTGAGAGACTGAAGATTGGGGTACCAAATCTTCCCTGAGAGGAGGTTAACAGGTTGTAATTCCTGGAACAGACAGGGAAGATGGATTGCTAGGGACAGCAACAGGGGTACCAAGGCTGTCTGGCCCAGTCTGGAGCAATCAGAATCACTCTGCAAGGTTGTGACCTTATCTTGACCTACACTCTGAACAGTGGAGGGAAGGCATACAGAAAATTCCTTCCCAGTTCAGAATCAGAGCATCCAGGGGACTGAGCCCAAGACTGGGGTCTGCAACAAAGAGAGAAGTTGGTGATTGTCTGGGGCTGCAAAGAGATCCATCTCTGGAGTGCCCCACCTTGAAAAAATCACCTTCAACACCAGAGGTCCAGGGACCATTTGTGATGGCCCTGTGAGATCCTGCTCAGTGCATCTGCTAGCACATTGTCCTTCCTGGAAGGTGGACTGCTATCAGAGAGGTTTGCAGGGAATAAGCCACGGACCACAACTTCATGGCTTCTGTGCACAAGGCCGGGACAGAGTGCCTCCCTGCTTGTCTATGTACCACATGGTGGTGATGTTGTCTGTTCTGACCTGAGCCACCTTGTTCTGCACTGACAGAGAAAGCTTGCAGGGCCAGAAAAACTGCCTCGAGTTCTAGGAGATTGTTATGGAGAAGGGATTCTTGAGGGGACCACAGTCCCTGGGCAGTGAGGGTCCCCAGATGGACTCCCCAACCCAGAAGGGAAACATCCGTGGTAAGGACCACTGAATGAGACTGAGTGACAAATGGGACCCCTTGCCTTAAATTGTCCTGATCCTGCCACCACTGAAGGGCTTGGATCGGAATCCGAGTCACTGGAATCAGTTTGGTAAGGGGAGCCTTCCTTTGGGACCAAAAGGCCCTCAGATGGAACTGAATGTCCCTCATCTGGAATCTTGTCCCTTGGACCACTGCTGTAGATGCTGCCATGTGGCCCAAGAGTTGAAGGAAATGCCTTGCTGGTTGGAACACCTGAAGGCTGACGGTAGAAGCCAGTTCTATAAGAACTCTTGCCCTTTCCAGGGGAAGAAAGGCTCTTGCTTTGATAGTATCCAGCTCTGCCCCTATAAAGGTAAGGAGCTGCACTGGCTCGAGAACTGACTTGGGAAGGTCGAGAAGAAATCCTAGAGAAGTGAGCACTTGCTGGGTCACTTGCAGGTCTGACTTGACTTGGTCTGGAGACTGGCCCACTATGAGCCAGTCATCCAGATATGGAAAAATGGAAATCTTTTGCCTTCTTAGAAAGGCAACGACTACTGCCAGGCACTTTGTGAAAACCCTTGGGGCTGATGTTAGACCAAAGGGCATTGCTTTGAACTGATAGTGACCTGACGGCAACTCGAACCTGAGGTACTTTCTGTGGGAGCACCTGATGGGAATGTGAAAATAGACATCTTTGAGGTCCAGGGAGGCTAACCAGTCCCCTGGCCTTAGAGAGGGAAGAATTATTCCCAGAGTTACCATCTTGAACTTTGGTTTTAAAAGATGTTTGTTCAGGTATCTTAGGTCTAGGATGGGTCGCCACTCCCCTGTCTTTTTTGGGGTAAGAAAGTACCTGGAGTATAGAACTTTGCCCCAGTGTAGGATAGGAACTCTATGGCTCTTAAGGCCAGAAGAGATGAAACCTCTGCCTCTAGGGCAAGGGTTTCTGAGAGACCTGCAGGTGGAAAAGATCTGACTCTCATCTTTGGAAATTTTTTGAAGCCGAGAACCAGTCCCTGGCTTACTACTTCCAGGACCCACTTGTCTGAGGTAACAGACATCCAGCCATGGACAAAGTAAGGCAGCCTGCTCCCTACTGGAATAAGAGAGTCTATCCGGGCAGACCCATCAGGGTGTCTGCTTGGCAGGGGCCTTAGGCTGAGGAGTGGATGCAGCCCTGCTCATCCCCCTTCTGCCTCTCTCTCTAAAGAACCCCCTCTGTGAAAAAGGAGAAGAGGCCTGTGCTTGGTAAAAAGGCCTATGAAAAGGCCTGCCCCTGCCCCTAGACTGCTGCCTTTGAGGAGTTGCCTGCCTCTTCTTGGCCTGAGCACTCCTATAAGTGGTCCTGTACTCGTCCATTTTCTTCATGTAATTCTCTGTCTGCTCCCCAAACAAAGAATTACCCACTACAGGAAAATCCATGTCCTTAGCCTGGGTGTCCTGTGAGAGGCTAGTAAATCTGAGCCAAGCCATTCTCCGAAGAGCCACAGATGTAGCCATGACTCTTGATGATACATCATTGGAGTCCACAGCAGCATGAAACTGTACTTTTGATGCCTCAATCCCATCAGCAGCCACCTCCTCCAGCAACTTGGATAGCTGGGGGGAGGCCTGTTTAGCCAGTGCCAGTACAGTGTCCCACCTGGACTTCTGGTACCTGGCTGTATAGGCCATATAGTTTGCCTGTCTGAGTCCTAAGGAAGATGCCTTGTACTGATTTTTTGCCATGGCATCAATCTTCCTGGAGTCTTTGTCTGGGGGTGTGAAGACAAGGGAATATTTGCCTTGTCACTGGCAGCAACCTGCACTGCCCCAACATGGCTGCATTGTTGGTATAAAAGCTCCGTATCTGAGCCTGACAGTATGTACCTCGTGTCCATCCTTCTGTCAACAGGAGGTACAGTATTGTGAGACTAAGATTCTGAGTGTCTGCTTCCCAAAGGATTTGTGGAGGGGAACAGACAGTCTCCTGGACTCTGGGATGTCCATCATTTCCACATAATCAGGATCCTCTTGATACTCCATGGCCTCCTCCATAGGAAGCTGGAGGTTTCAGCCACCTTTCTGTAAAACAGAAAGTGGGAAGGGGACTCAGAAAGCCTAGGAGGGGAAACACCAGAAGGTCTGTCTGGGGAGCTGTCCGGTTCCACAGGCACATGCAGACTTTCACCATCATCCTCGAACTCCCTCTCCTCCTCAAACTCCAGTTCATAAAAATCTTCAGGGGTATAATCTTGAACCGGGGGAACCGACCGAACCGAACCCCTGCCAAATGGTGCCGGATCAGTCAGAACCAGGTGAAGCGATTCCACAATCGGAATCGCTCTGGCTATTTCTGCAGTGGTCGGAACATGAACCTCTGGATCCGAACCAGTTGATTTCTCTTTGCGTTTCCTTTTTGTAGGAAGCGACCACTCAGGATCAGTTCTCCTCTTGCCCGAAGAAGCATCGCCCTGGTCAGAGGGCACTCCTTCTGGTTCGGTCGGAACCAAACCGGGCTGGCCATCCGGGTCAGCGGACTTCTTGGCCTCTTTTTCCCTCAGTCTACCCAATCTCTTTTCAAGGGTAGATTTAGGATAATTGTTACAAATTTGTCAGTCTGTATCAAGGTGTCCAAACCCCAGACAGTAAACACAGGTGGTGTGGGAGTCAGCCTTAGCAAAGACCTCCCTACACTCACTGCAGTGTTGAAACCCAGTGGGCCCGGTTTTCTTCTTGGGTTTCTTAGATATGACCAACCTAACCAAACTTACCCTTTTTATGGCAACCACCAGGCAAGACTCCCTTATGGGTTCCTAACCGTGTCACGGGTGCTGGGGAAAAAAACATTCAAAACACTTTTTTTTTTTTTTTTTTTTTTTTTGAGAACCGATAAGGACCGGTAACCACACTCTAAGTAAAGAACAGAAAATTCACTAAAAGTGATTGGTTCAGCTGAACCGATCAAACAAGTTTACAATTTCCACACAGAATTTAGGTAAAACCTATCTAGTACTCACGGTACTGCAGACGGAGACCGACTTTTGAACCGAGTTGAAGGAGAAATCTCCGGAGCGACTGTTCAGTGAGGCGGAGTAAAGAATCTGACGGTTGGATTTCAAAGGGCTGCAGACAGAGACCTCAACCGAGCTCGAGCTCAGCATTCTATGCTCTGTATAGAAAGTTAACACTTTGTTCTCCGGGGCAGTTTAAAGGCTGGGGCTAACTGCAATAGTCAGAATACAGCAAGACTTCATGTTGCTTGAAGAAAAAATTACTCACCTTAGTAATGTTGTTTCTTCTAATGGAGTCTTGCTGTACTCTAACTGAAGTTAGCCCCAGCACTTCAACTGCCCCGGAGATGAGAGGGTTAAACTCTATGCAAAGGCATAGAACGCTCATCTCGAGCTTGGTTTTTAAACCTCTGTCCCATGTACTCTGAAGTGTAACAGTCAGATTCTTACGAGCCCTAAACTGTCTAACAATCAAGGAACGACAACTCCCATAGCCCGACGTCCCGGGCTACAAGAAATTACATTCAGACAAGCAGATTTTCATTTGCTGCTTGTCCACCGGACAACTAACATAGAAAGTTATTTTAGACATTTCTGCTTGCCTGCTGTGTGTTTTCATTGTTCCACCACTAGGTGCCGTCGGTGTTGCCCGTCAAGCTGGGTCTGTGACTGTGTCACATGGGCGCTGAGACTGCAATCACATGGTTGCGTTAAGTCAGCGAGAGATTGGGACCGGGATTGAGAGCGCTTGTTGTGGCGGCATGCAGTAGCAAGCAAGGACCTCCCCGATTTCTCTCTCAACTCATCACAGCAGCAGAACAGCTTCAAGTGATCCAGGGCTGACAGGTGAGTCATTAAATCCATATGGGAGAGTACCTGTCAGTCCTTGGAATTGGTCACGGTGCTGGTAGGGGCGGGAGGTTCCCGGAGACAAAGCAGGAGACTGTAGCTCTGAGCGCCATAATTTCATCGTCTGTTGTTGTAACAGATGGGATGGGAG
The DNA here is from genome assembly GCA_016271365.2 of Neoceratodus forsteri. Classification (NCBI taxonomy): domain Eukaryota; kingdom Metazoa; phylum Chordata; order Ceratodontiformes; family Ceratodontidae; genus Neoceratodus; species Neoceratodus forsteri. The sequence continues at coordinate 754,379,569 of CM057455.1, read as the reverse complement.
TGATTTTCTAAGTGCAGTGCGCCTAGTTGACTACGACGAATGAACTATATATAGGGGGTTTAAATATTTCTATTACTATTTCTTTTCTGAGCGAGGAGCAAAAAAGGGACATTAAAACACGAGGCTGTGAGACGAGTTAGTTTTGGGGGGAGGTGGGTTAGCGACTCGTGGTCGGACAAACCGACAAACTCAAGGAGACTCAAGAGAGACTGCATTGCAGTTAGTCAGCGGGACGCATTAATTACCAAAACAATACAAAAAATAAATTAAAACAAGGATTTCTGTATCTCTGCCTTTTGGTGTTTTGAAGAGGTGGTTCTCTCTCTAGACTAGAGTGAGTGTACAGTCAATCGGGTGCTAAAATTTGGAAGTAAAATAAACTGAATCAAGGAGGGGTAGGGGTGGTTTTCTTGTCCTAACTAATGTAAACTGAAGTTGGACAACATTGAGAGAGAGGGACAAGCATTGATTTGAGAGAAAAATATCTTACTGACAATCCACTGAAACTGGGCAAAGCACAGCAGTTTGAACTGAAGAGTATTTTTTCAGGGCAGTCTGCTTGGAGTGGCTGGAGCCTGGAGATCTAATTTTGGGATTGTGTGTGTATGTGCCATAATTGAATTGCCACTGCAGTGCAGCCATCTAAGCAGTAATAAGAAAGTAGAAGTAACTGAATACAGAAATAAAATAAGAACAGGTTAAGAGGCAGTTGAAAGAGAAGTAAAGAGACTACAGGGGTGTTGTGTGGGAAACTAGGAGTAGGGTGATTGTGACGGTGACCTGATCTGCCCCTGCCCGTGAGTGCCCCCCCAGTGTCCTGTAGCCGGCTTGCTTCAATGTTAAAGACAAACAAAAAAAAAAAAAAAGAGGAGCCTATATCAGCCTAACAGAACAGTAGTGTTTGTGGCCTGGGCTGTATTGGGAGGGAGAGAGGAGTGTCCCACTACCCAGTGTGTCCTGCGGCCACCTGACTTATGAATTAAGACACACAGAAAAGAAATAGTAATAGTAAAAAAAAAGATAGTAAGTAAAAAAGATGGTAAAGAAAAAAGTAATACTGAGCTGACTGAGCCTAACTCTAACTGTGAGGGTGGGTGGGCTGTTGGGAGACTGATTGTGTAAGGCATGAACTTGAAGCCAAGGGGTGACTGACCTGCTACCCACTCAGTGTCCTGCGGCCGGCTGGCTTGTGACAGGACAAGACAACCTATGGTGTTTAAAAAAATATATACAAATAAACAGTAAGTACTAAGCACCAAGCAAGCAATACATACATTACACTACTAAATAAAGTACTGCCATAAAGGAAGTTCCCTGAGGAGTGCTGGTAATCGTTTGTGCTATACAATACATTACACTATCTGTCCATGTTTCTGTCAGTGACTGAATCACTGTTGGTATTCCTTACCACTTCCCAGTCAACTCCTCCCACCCAATTCCTTCCCCTAGCTGTTGCCTAACCTTCCTGTTCTTCCCTGAGTGAGTGTGCGTTGCTTAATTTAAACAGTGTATAGATTATAAAGTATGATTGCAGTGACTCATCAGTGAAAAGGCACACACAGTGTGTTGATACCAAATAAGTTTATCAGTTCCATTCGTAGACTTTTAAAAAGTGACCAATTCATACAAACAATATGCAGAACAAGCAGAGCAAAGCCAAGCAACAAATTCTCTTATCTCCTCTCTGGTCAGCAGCAGCAACATCCTCTTCTACTAAGAGACAAACACAGTCTACTGGTACTAGTAGTACAAGTACTACTTCCACAGATAAAAGTCATGAAACGGATGAATCTGCATCAGCAGCATCTGTGGCACTGGATATAACTGCTGATCAGGTGCTTGATGTGAACAGAGAAGCCATAGCCTTGACTGAAAAAGCCTCTGTATCACTTGCAAAGAAACGTAGTTTAGTTGAGGATGAGATGGAAGTTGGGAAAAGTAAAGACAAGAAATATGACCAGGAAAAAAGAGCCAGACTATTTCAGTGTCATTGGTTGTCCACTTATAAATGGTTGAGATACGATAATAACAAGGGACTTGTGTACTGCACAGTATGTGAAAACTAACCCAGTATTGCAACTCCAGCCTTTTGAAAAAAAAAACAAATGTCTTTGCCACGGGCTCTAACAACTTTCAGATTGAGTCGCTACGTGCACATGAAAAGTCCAATCCACATGTGTTATGCCAAAACCAACATATTCTGGAAAGTGGCCAACGAGTAGTGCTCTGTGAGGTAGGTGAGTCACCACTTTACCAAGCCTTTGCACAACTGGAAGAGGCCACAAAGGTGAAAATGAGACGTCTGTTTAACACAGCATACTCCACTGCCAAAAATCTGCGCCCTTTCTCAGACATGGAGTGGCTCTGTGAATTACAAGAAAAAAAATGGCATTAAGCTAGGTTCTAATTATACTAATGATAAGCGAGCCAGGGACTTTTGTGATGTTATACCAGCGGTTATATCCAGAACCCAGATGCAGACACTTACTAATGTTAAGTATGTGACAGTTCTTGATGACGGCAGTACTGATTCCAGTATAACTGAGTGGGAAAATATTTCCTACGGTTTGTTGAGCCAAATTCAAAACAGGTTTGTACACTGCTTATCCAAGCTGTGCCACTGGAACATGCACATGTGGAAGGTGTATTTCACGCAATATCGACTGCATTGGAGTCAGTAAATCTTCCCCTCAGTAACCCACAAAATGTTAACAATCCAGGGCCGCTACTCATTTCAGCAAATTTTGACGGGGCCAGTGTCATGATGTGTGAAAGAGGAGGAGCCACAGCAAAGTTGCGGGAACACTGTCCTCAAATAACTGCAATGCACTGTGTTGCCCACAAGCTGGAGTTGGCAGTTCTCGATGCGTTAAAAAAAATTCTTTTGTATCAAAGCTTGAAAGTACTTTCAAGGGAATATTTAAATGTTATCACTATAGTCCCAAAAAAATGAGAGAGCTCCAAGAAATTGCTAACATCATGGATACAGATCTGGCGCACTTTAGTGCAATTGAACGATTGAGATGGCTTGCCAGTAGGTCACGTTCAGTACATGCAGTTCAGGTTAATCTACCTACTGTCATACAACACCTTGCACATGCATCTTCGGCTGCTGGTGATGAAGGTTTAAAAACAAATGGCCTCTTAAAAGAAGTACAGAGTGTGCAGTTTGTAAAAGCTATTCACATACTGCAAGATTTCCTGCCAATACTAAAAAACCTGTCGCTGCAGTTTCAACGAGATGACATAATAATACTGGAAGTTCCACAACTTGTTGAGACCTGCCTACTCCAGCTTACAGAACTGAAAACAACACCGGGGAAATACATGTCAGCGTTCCTCAGCCATTACAAACCTGAAGAGAAATGTATGGAGTATGTTGTGTCAAAGAGGGAAGGGGAGGAGAAGACTGTTTATTTCCCATTCAGAGGCAACTGCCACAAATCAGTTTTCTGACCAATGGACAACTGAAGACTAAGAGATGCAGCAATTTCGACAGATTTAACAATTTCTCAGAGGTGCCTCTCAAATGGTTCAACTGTTTAGATTTTAAGCAGTTTGATCTGCCAAGAGACCAACTGGCGGTCTTTGGTACTTTTGAACTGGCAAACTTGGCTGAATACTTTCCTTTTTTCACGGAGGAGCAGCAGGACCATATAAAGTCAGAGTATGCTGCATTTAAAACACTACTGCAGGCTGCAGTTGAAAAACCCTATTTGCAGGTGTATGCAAGATTACTAAAAGAAAAACCACCCCAGATTACGCACATTCTTGACCTAGCCGAAATAGTCATGACAACGAGTATATCAACTGCAAAATGTGAAAGTTTTTTCGGTTCAGAACCTAATCAAAATAAAAATCAGGACATGTCTGGCTGATGATTCACTACAGTCACTCCTGCAGATAGCAGCAGAAGGTCCTGAGCTGCATGACTTTGTCCCTGATCCAGCAATTAACCACTGGCTGCTCTCTGGTCCAGGCACTCTGCATGTTTGTGGGCATGCTGCTGCTGCTGCTACATCTGCTGATGATCCTGATGCTAGTACTCCTGCTCCCAGTGCTCCAATGCCATCATCTTCTTCCTGGCATAGTCCTTAATGACAATTTTTCGTTCAACCGATGGCCAGTCCTTCTGACTCAGTCTGCAACATTTCTCTAATCTCTTCTAATACGGACTGTAGTACTACCCTGTATTAAAGATAGGAAAATATTGTTTTTCCTGATTTATGAGGTTCTTCTACAGCTACATCCATCCATCTTATTAAATAATAGTATCATACAAGCCCTGCCACACCATAATTTATTTTTAGTGATTTGGTTGAAAATGTCCATTGAAATGCACCGGACTACCACTCGGAATTGTGGGACTACCATTTTGGTCAAGGCCAGTTGTCCTGGACTAGCATGCCATTCTGAAATTTGTCGATCCCTGCTAACAATCCAGAAATTGTTTTAGAATTTTTGCCAAAAGGCCATATATGTAAAGAATTAGGGTATGAAGACTCAAGTCGAGACCCCCCAAAAGAATTCAAGTAGGTAGATAAATTACAATCAGAAGGATAACAGAGAAAAACAACCGGTACACCCCTGGGGTGCAGCACTACACCTGCCCACCCACATCCCAAAACAACTAGGTTCAAGGAGGGGAGGCAGGAAGGGAGTTCAGAATACAGCAAGACTCCATTAGAAGAAACAACATTACTAAGGTGAGTAATTTTTTTCTTCAAACAACATGAAGTCTTGCTGTATTCTGACTAATTGCAGACTACCAAGCAGTACCTCCCAGGAGGAGGGAACTACAGAACCCATTTTGGGAACAGACTCTGCAGCACTGCTGTGCCAAACCTAGCATCGCTTCTTGACGGAATGTTGAGGGAATAATGCTTGGTAAATGTGTGAACAGTCTTCCAGGTGGCTGCTTTATAGATTTCCACTAAGGGTATATCCCTGGCAGCTGCAACCGAAGCAGCTGTACCTCTGGTGGAGTGAGCCCTCAGGCCTGATGGAGGCTCCTTCCCCAATTTTGAATAGCAGAAGTGTATGCAAGAAACAATCCATCTAGCAACAGTTCTCTTAGTGGCAGGTTTTACTTTACCCACTTCTCCTAAAGTAAGGAACAGCTGAGAACAGTCGTTTCTGTGGGGTTTAGTGGATTCTATATAATAACTCTGAACCCTTTTAACATCAAGCCTGTGCAACCTCCTCTCTCCAGAGGAGGAGTGGTCAGTAAAGAATACAGGCAATGTCATGGATTAGTTCAGGTGAAAATATGATACCACCTTGGGAAGGAACTTCCTATTTGTGTGAAGGACCACCTTGTCCCTGTGAAATGAGATGAAATCAGGTTCCACTAATAAGGCCTGTAATTCACTGATTCTCCTGGCAGAGGTGCTAGCCACCAGGAATACAGTTTTCCAACTTAAGTTCAGCTGAACAAAGAGGCTCAAATGGAGGCTGCATCAGCTGTGCAATACAAATATTCAGATCCCACAGAGGAGTGGGATTCCTAAAAGGAGGTTTGATATGAATCAGCCCTTTGAAAAATCTTTTGAAGACTGGATGGGAGGCTAGGGAAGAGACTTTCCCTGCCAAAATAGCTGCCAAATGCACCTTGAGGGTGGCAGGCCGAAGGACCAAGCTATTAAGATGCACCAAATAATCCAGGGCAATGGCAATATCAGCTGAGTCCGGCTGGATGTGCCTCTGGGTGCACCAAAACCCAAACCTCTTCCATTTGGAACTGTAAGTTTTTCTAGTGAAAGGCTTTCTGCTAGCCTTGAGGACATCCAGAGCTGACCAGGAAAGATTCAGGCCTGCATAATCTAGCTCTTCAAGAACCAGGCCTTGAGCCTGAGAGAGTGAAGATTGGGGTACAGGATCCTCCCCTGGGATGAGGTGAGGAGATTGAACTGCCTGGGAAGGCACAGAGGTATTGTCACTGACAGTGACAACAATAGAGGATACCAAGGTTGTCTGGCCCAGTCTGGATCTACCAGAATCACCATGCAAGGTTGGGATCTGATCTTGACCAGCACTCTGAATATCAGAGGAAAGGGAGAAAAAGCATAGAGAAACTTGTTGGTCCAATCCAACAGGAGGGCATCCAGATGGACCGACCCCAGGAGAGGAGATCTGCAACAGAACAGGGGGAGCTGATGGTTGCCTGGGGCTGCAAAGAGATCTTTCTCTGGAGTGCCCCATCTCTTGAAAATGATTTGAAGAATGAGAGGATTCAGGGACCATTCGTGGTGACCTTGAGAAATCCTGCTGAGAGCATCTGCAAGTACATTGTCTTTCCATGGGATATGCATAGCAATCAGGGAAGCTTGCAGGGAGTAAACTAGAGACCATATTTTCATGGCCTCAGTGCACATGGCCAAAGAACGAGTGCCCCCTGCTTGTTGATGTATGGTTGTGGTGTTGTCTGTCCTGATCTGCACCACTTTCCCCTGGATCGTGTTCGAAATTGTCTGGACTGCCAGAAAGACAGCCCTAAGTTCGAGCAGGTTTATGTGCAGAAGGGACTCCTAAGGAGACCAAGTCCCCTGAGCTGTGTGCTGATCCAGATGGGCTCCCCACCCCAGTAGGGAAACGTCTGTGGTGAGAATCACTGTGGGCGCCCGAATGAGGAAGGGAACCCCTTGCCTTCAAATTGTCCTCTTCCAGCCACCACTGGAGGGCTTGAACCAGAGTTAGAGATACTGGAACCAACTTGAAGAGGGAATCTTTTCTCTGAGACCAAAAGGCTCTCAGGTGAAACTGAATATCTCCCATCTGGAACCTTGCTCCCTGCACCACTGCAGTGCATGCTGCCATATGGCCTAGCAGCTGTAAAAAATGTCTGGCTGGCCGAGACACAAGTGGACGAAAAGAGGAAGCCAGATTGATGAAAGACCGGACCCTTGGGGAAGGGAGGAAGGTCTTGGCCTGAACAGTGTCCAGATACATTCCTATAAATGTGAGAAGCTGGGTAGGCTCCAGGATAGACTTTTTTCAGATTCAGAATTAATCCTAGGGAGTCCAGAAGGTTTCGCGTGGCCCTGAGAGCTGACCTGACATGGTCTGGAGACTGGCCTACTATGAGCCAATCGTCCACGTAAGGGAAAAGTAAGATGCCTTGCTTTCTGAGGAAGGCTACCACTACTGCCAGACACTTGGTGAATACCCTTTGAGCAGATGTTAACCCAAAAGGCACTGCTCTGAACTGATAATGGCCTGAGGGCAGTTCGAATCCGAGGTACTTTCTGTGGAACTGTCTGATAGGTATGTGAAAATAGGCATCTTTGAGATCCAGGGAGGCTAGCTAGTCTCCTGGTATCAGAGACGAAAGAATTAGTCCCAGAGTCACCATCTTGAACTATGGCTTTAAAATGTGTTTGTTTAGGTATCATAGATCTAGGATGGGTCGCCACTCCCCTGTCTTTTTTAGGGTAAGGAAGTACCTGGAGTACAATCCTTTTCCCTGTGAATGAGAGGGACCTTTTCCACTGCATGCAGGAGCAGTAGAGATGAGACCTCTGTCTCCAAGGCCTGTGTTTCCTCTGGAGAGGAAGGGGGGAAAAAAAACCTTTGCTCTCAACCTTGGGAACCTGGTGAAGCTGCAAGCAAGACCCTGGCTCACCACTTCCAGAACCCACCTGTCTAAAGTGATAGACTTCCAGGCCTGGAAGAAGTGAGCCAGCCTGCCCCCTACAGGGATTGGGAAGGCGACTCTAGCTGACCCATCAGGGTGTCTGTTTGGCAGGGGGCTTAGACTGAGAGGAGGATGCAGCCCTTGTCATCCCCCTTCTGCCTCTTCCCCTGAAGAACCCCCTCTGCTGGAAAGAAGAGGAGGCCTGGGCCTGGTAAAAAGTCCTTTGAAAGGGCCTGCCCCTGTCAGACCTAGATTGCTGCCTTTGAGGAGTGGTCTGCTTCTCTTTGGCTGCAGCACTCTTATATGTGGTCCTGTACTCGTCCATCTTCTTCATGTAAGCCTCTGTTTGTTCCCCAAACAGAGTTACCAGTGACAGGAAAATCCATGGCCTTGGTCTGGGTATCCTGAGACAAGTTGGTACACCTGAGCCAGGCAAATCTCCTCATGGAAACAGATGTAGCCATAACTCGAGAATGAACATCATTCGAGTCTACAGCAGCATGAAAAGTACAGTTACGTAAGAACTTACCGCAACAGTAGATCTTCGACAGAGGCTCTTGCAGTAGGTAATTACATATAGGACTGGCGTCGCAGGCGGCAGGACCCCCTGAACAAATTTCTAGCTAGCTGTCCTGGTGAGGAACGCCCCGTAATCAGGTGACCGGGCTCCAGTGACGCCGGGTATAATGGGGCGTCCGGCCTCCGCCTTCCAGTTCTTTCCCATCACAGGTCAAAAGAGGCCTGACGAGAGAGAGCCGGATATTTCTCAATGGAAAAGGAGCTGAAAAGCTTAGGGGATGGAGGCGGGAAGGCATTACCTACTGTAAGAGCCTCTCTCGAAGATCTACTGTTACGGTAAGTTCTTATGTAACTGTACTATCTTACTCCGAGAGGGCTCTTGCAGTAGGTAATTACATATAGCACTGAGTCCCAAGCAGTCTGGAACAAGGAGAAGCACACGGGAGGAGGAAATCTACTCCTAGTAGAACCTCTAGCTGTGCAAGCCTTAAGATAGGAGGCCTTACAGGACAGCCAACCCGAAGCCTGCTCTACGGCGAGAGGCAATATCCAAACTGTAGTGTTTTGTAAAGGTATGGACTGAGGTCCAGGTGGCGGCAGCACAGATGTCCGCCGCTGACACATTCTTGAAACAAGCCTGCTGAGGCAGCAACTCCCCTGGTGGAGTGGCCACTTACTTGACCTGGAAGGGTCTTGTTGTACTCGTCATAACAGAAAGTGATACAATGAGCCAACCATTTAGATAGGCATTGTTCAGAAACAGCACTGCCTTCCCTTTTGGGTGCAAAAGAGACAAACAATTGATCGGTCTTCCTGAGATCTTTTGTCCTGTTAGTGTAATATCTCAGAATCCGGCGAACGTCCATAGTATGGAGTAAATACTCCCCTTGATTGGAGTACTGCGTAAAGATGGTGGGTAACTCTATGGACTGGTTCAGAGTAGACTCCGCTACCACCTTAGGGAGAAACTTAGGGTTACTGTGCAGAGCCACACATTCCTTGTGAAAAATCAAGTATGGAATTTTACATATCAAGGCTTGGAGCTTGGAAATTCTCCGAGCGGAAGTAATGGCCACCAGGAAGAGTGTCTTCCATGAAAGGAACTTCAAGTCTGCGGAAGCTACCGGTTTGAAATGAGGCAGAGTAAGTTTCTCAAGAACAAAGTTCAAATCCCAAGGAGGGGCAGGAGTATGTATAGGAGGTCTCAGATGGAGGACCTCTCTAAGGAAAGTCTTAGAGACCTCCAGTTGAGCAAATGTCCTGTCTGCAAAGTGAACATGATAGGCCGAGATGGCCATCGTGGACTTTCAGAGAAGAGTGACTAAGACCCAGGTCAAAGAGATGGCGTAGGTACTGCAGCAGTAGCCCAGCCAAACAGGAAAAGGGTTCCACGTCTTTTTGAAGCAGCCCAGATAGTGAACCTTTTCCATTTCATGGCGTAAGTAGATCTAGTAGAGGGTTTTCTAGCCTCCACCAAGATCTCCGCCACTTGGAGAGAAACCCCAAAGCGAGTTTGAGCTAAGTCTGCAGGAGCCCTGCATGAAGCTGAAGTGACTTGAGACCTGGATGGACCTGAGTTCCCTGATCCTGGGTCAGCAAACCTCGTGATAGAGGAAGAGGATGAGCCTCTGAGTATTGTTGCAGAAGAGAGAACCAAACTTGCCTGGGCCAGAAAGGAGCAATCAGAATCATTCATGCTCCTTCTGAAACTAGTTTCTGCAAGACTCGTGGGATAAGAGGAATTGGGGGAAAGGCATAGACGAATCTGTCCTTCCAGTCTAGAGACAGAGCATCTCTCCAGAAAACGCCTCGCTCTGGAACAAGTGATCAGTAAATCGGGAAGCTTTGCGTTTAGAGGAGAAGTGAACATTTCGACCTGTGGTGTTCCCCAGTGTCGGAAGATACCTTCTAGGACCCCCTGTTCCAGTTCCCACTAGTGAGCCAGAGCGGACGAGCGACTTAGCTTGTCTGCCAAGGTGTTGTCGAATCCCGGAGCATGAACTGCCGTGAGGTGAAGGTCGTGCTGTGTTGCCCAATCCCAAACCCTCATTGCTTCCCTGCAAAGAGGGTAGAACCGAGCCCCCCCTTGTTGATGTACCAAACCACGCACATATTGTCCGTCTGGACAGCTAGGTGGCCGGGAAGAATGTAGAGGTGAAGGGCTTGGAGAGCATACAAAACTGCCCGAAGCTCGAGCACAATGATGTGGAGTGTCTGTTCGAGCTTGGACCAAGAGCCCTGGGTCTGATAGGGACCGAGATGGGCTCCCCAACCTTCGCCAGAGGCGTCTGTGGTTAGAGTCTGGGAGGGGGGAGGAAGAAAGAAAGGAACTCCCCAAAGCAGGTTCTCTCGAACCATCCACCACTGCAAGTCTTGGAGCATCGGTGAGGAGAGTAGAACTGGGTGATCTAAGTCGTCCGCCAACTGATCCCACTGGGAGCGGAGTGTCCACTGAGAAACTCATGTGGAGCCGAGCGCGAGGGACTGTCGGGATAGCAGCCGCCATGAGCCCAAGAAGGCGAAGGACCAGTTTTGCACTGACCCGCCTGCGGCCGGACAACAGACGTACTTGAGTCTGGAGGGTGGACGCCTGGTCCGGTGGCAGGAAGGCCCTGCCAATGGTCGTGTCTAAAATCACCCCTATAAACTGTAGTCTCTGAGATGGGATCAGGTGAGACTTGGAATGGTTGATGGTAATACCCAGGCAGGCAAAAACCTGCTGGGTAAGGGCGAGGCAGTGCAGGAGTTCCTCCTTGGATGAGGTCGCCAGGAGCCACTCGTCCAGGTATGGGAAAACCTGCACTTCCGGAAAGTAAGAGGTAGGTTACCGCCACCACCGCAAGGCATCTGGTAAATATTCGGGAGCCAGGATAGGCCAAAGGAAGTGCCTTGAACTGGTAGTGGTCCCCCTGGAATGCAAAACGAAGATATCTGCGGTGAGACGGGCAAATGGAAATGTGCAGGTAAGCATCCTGCATATCTAGAGCGCATAGCCATTGCCCCGAACGGAAGAGTGGCAGAAGGATCTGCAAAGAGAGCATTCTGAACCTTTTGTATTCCACAAAAAGATTCAGGGATCTGAGATCTAAAATGGATCTTAGATCTCCTGTCTTCTTTGGGACCAGGAAGAAGTGGTAATAGTAACCCGTCCCTTGAAGATGAAGAGGGACGGGTTCCATCACTTCTTTCAGTAACAGGGCTGAAATCTCTTCCTGGACCAAGAGAAGATGTTTCCGTGAATACATGGACCTTTGGAGGGGGGGGGTGGCGAGATGGTTTCTGTAGAAACTCAATTGAGTGTCCTTCTGCGATCAGCTGGAGCACCCAAGAATCTGATGTTATCCTCTCCCAGCCCGGAAGGTGGAGGGAAAACCTCCCTCCTACCGGTTCCTCTGGGGAGTCCGGAGGCTGTGGGAGAGGAGAGGAGTCAGGTGGTGTGGGGCAGCGCCGCAGCTGAAGCACCCGCTGCTTTTTTGGGCGGGGGGGGGGCTTAGCAGCTGTGGGGGGCCCCGACGTTTTGTGGCCCGCTTTCCCTGAGGTTTCGCCTTGGGCCGATTCCGTCTGCGAAAGGGACGGCGCTGTGGCTGGTGAGGATGGTACATAGAGTCAACAGACTTTAGAGCCATCCCCTTCTCCTGCAAATTGCTGATGATGTCCTGGACATCACCACCGAAAACCACCGACCCCTGGAAGGGCGCTTCCTGGATAGCGGACTGCACTTCCGGGACCAACCCTGACACAGAGCCAAGCGTGACGATGTAAGCCTATGGCAAAAGCTGAGCTCCAACCAGCAGTATCCACTGCATCGTAGGTCGCACAAAGCATGTGTCGATTGGCCGAATGTGCAGAGCGGTCAAGATCAGCCAACTCCTGCTTGACCTGAGAGTCCGGCAGGGAGTCCAATTTGGCTTCCACCTGAGTAAGAATGGCCTTCTGGTAATCCCCCATATGATGGACATAGTTCAGGGCCCTGATCCCCAGCGTGGAAGAAGCAAAAAATCTTCTTACCATACTAGTCCAGTAGGCAGGATTCTTTGTCAGGTGGCGACGAGCTAAGGTGTTTTGGGTTAGCTGACCGGCCGTAAGCGGCGCTAATCACTACCGAGTCAGCACGAGGGTGAGAATCTAAAAAGTCAACACCCTCGGGAGCCTGGTATAGCCTGTTCGACTTCCGCGGAAGTGGGGCTAGAGCCAACGGCTGTTTCCAAATGATGGTAACAAGGTCGGCATGAAGCTCAGTCCAGGGTGGCACCAAGGTAGGAGCTGTCATGGGCAGATCCAGATGCTCGGCAAGTTTCACCTACTGAGAGTCTGGTTCCAAAGATTGCCACTGATATACCTCCTGGATTTTGCGTAGCAACTCCATAAAGGAAGGATCTTCCGGAGGCGACTTCAGAGGAGTCCTTGGCCTGGGCTTTGACGGAGAGCGTGGCTCATCATCCCTTCCGGAGCAGCCATTGGAAGAGTCAGAGGGGGAAGAAGAGGAAGAAGAAGAAGAAAAAGACTCCCTTTCTCAACGGGGGAGGAACGGACCCCTTGGGAAGTCCTCGAGGAAGCGTGTCCTGCCCCTCTCTGGACCCAAAGGGATTAGCCCTGGTGTCCAGAGGTGGTGAGGAAGTGTGTCGCCGTGGACATACGGGAACCGGGACCAGCACCGTCGTCGGTAGGTGACTCTCCACCTCTCTGGTGAGCTGAGCCTTGGCCTCAGCCCACCAGGAGGCCCGAGTCTCCTGCAAATCCACCGGCGGCTGAGGAGGCGGTGGAGGAGGGGGGAGGGATAAGGGTATGGACTATATCCATATGGAGAGTATCCAAAACCCGGCGGCGGAAAACTAGGCGTCGGGTATTGTGGCGACGGGTACTGCGGCGTCGGGAACACCGGCATGTGGTACTGTGGCGCCAGATACTGTGGTCCCGGATACGGTGACGTCTGATAGGACAGCAGGTACCCAGGAGCTGGAGGAGCTGCCGGAGCAGATGGCCCAGCCAGAGGCCTCACGGGTGGGTCCAGGTTGGAAGGCCTGGAGGGTGGAGGGCCCGGTGTCGGGGCGACATCCGGAAGCGGGATGTCGGCCGGAATCTGTAAAACCGGCGTCGGGGCTGGCATCGGAGCCGGCGTCCGGGGAACCGACGTCAGATCCGGCGAACCCGCAGGTGGGCAGTCTGACAGAGGCGGAACCCCAGCATCGCCCGGGGATGGAGGGCAAAAATCCCCGGGTCGGGCAGGGGAGACTCGTCCCCGAGGGCAGCGGTCCGCTGGAGCCAGGGACGATGGACGCGGGGGTCCGCGGCCGCTCTTTCGCTGAATAGACGCCGGATGAACCGGTGTGCGGTTTTCAGTGAGATCTGGGTGGCCGAGGAACCAGCATCCAACTTACGGGACCCATCGCCGAGGCAGACCGTGATGGAGTAGCGGCCTGGTCCGACAGAAAAGGGGCCGGCGCCACCCCGAAGGTCGCGGCGACTACCAGCCTTCTCCGCTGACGCCGGAGGAGCAGACGTCCGCTACCGAGCCGCCTCGCGCCAGTAGTCATGGGCTACCGCCGTGACCGGGCGGAGGGCTTCCGATAGCCCGAGGCTCGGAAGGCCCAAGCGTGAGCCAGATGGGTGGGCCGACGCCACTCAGAAGCCTCTCAGGCGGCCGTCGAGGAGCGGTCCCCCAGAGGGGATGTTACCTGGAGCACGGTGACTTCCGAGGGAGTCGCGGTGGAGGAGCCCTTGTCCCGGTGCCTCTCCTTGTCTTTTTTCTTCAGATGGCCTTCAGGGGAAGTGGATGCCTGCCGCAGTTTTTTGAGTTCCTTCTCCATGGAGCTCACCTTTTTTTTCCAGAATGTGGGCTTCCAGGGACTGCTGCCGCCTTTTCCGGGTAGCCGCGTTAAAACTGAGGCAGTGCTGGCACTTCTCGACTGGGTGATCGGGGCCTAGACAGAAGAGGGACAGGGAATGGCTGTCCTTGTACAGGAGTTGGGTGCCGCATGAGTTGCACCTATTTTTGTGCTCGGAGGGTGCAGGGGACGACATACACTGACGGATGTACTGATGATTGAAGCAAAAAGTGAAAATACCGTAAAAACGGACGAAGGGAGGCTGACGAGAAGTTTTCCAGCAGTGCTGCACAAGTTAACGGCGGGAAGAACTATAAAGGCGGACGTCGGGGACCGCCCCTTCATACCGTCTCCTGGACGCCGGTCACCTGACGTGGGGGCGTTCCCTCGCCAGGGACTGCTAGATAGAAATTTTTCCGTGGGGTCCTGCCACCTGCCGACGTCAGTCCTATGTGTAATTACCTACTGCAAGAGCCCTCTCAAAGTAAGATCTGTACTTTAGAAGCTTCGATGCCATCTGCAGCCACCTGCTCCAGCTCACTGGCTAGCCGGGCCGGGGCATTCTTAGCCAGTGCCAGACTCGTAACCCACCTAGACTTCTGGTATCTGGCTGTATATGCCATGTAGTTGGATTGTACGAGTCCCAAAGAGGATGCCAGGTACTGCTTCTTAGCCATGGCATCCACTTTCCTGGAATCCTTATCTGGGGGGTGAGATGCCAGAGGAATATTAGCCTTGTCACAGGATGCAGCTTGTACTACCCCAACATGGCTGCAGTTAGTAGTAAGGAATTCCGTCCCAGGGCCTGACAAAACATACCTCCTTTCCATCTTATCCACAGGAGGTATGGATGTTGGGAGTTGTAATATTTTTTGGGTCTGTTACCCCAGCGACTTGTGCAGAGGGATAGACACACTTTTGGACTCTGGGACGTCCATCTTCTCAATGTAGTCAGGCTCCTCCTGATCCAGTTCAGCTTCTTCCATGGGGAGCTGAAGAGTGTCAACCACCTTCCTGTAAAACAGGTAGTGGAAGGGGGACTCAGAAAACATGGGAGGAGACACATTGGAAGGTCTGTCTGGGGAGACATCCGGTTTGATAGGCTCATCCAGGTCTTCATATTCTTCATCCTCATGGTCTTCGTCTCCTTCCCATTCGCCCTCATAAAAAGCTTCAGGGTCATAATCGGAAGTTTGTAAGTCTGACCGAACCGACATCCTTGAGATGGTGGCAGTTCGGTTGGAACCGGCCAAAGCGACTGCACTATAGCAATTGCTTTGGTAATTTCGTCGGCGGTCGGAACATGGGGACCGGGATCCGAACCATCTGACTTGCGTTTTTAATTTGTAGGCACTGATTCCACAGAATCGGCTCTCCTCTTGCCTGAGAGGGTATCGCCCAGGTCAGTAGGCACCCCTCAGGTTTGGACAAAACCAAACTGGGCTGGCCATCAGGATCAGCAGACTTCTCAGCCTCCCTTTCCTTCAGCCTACTTAAGCGTTTTTCAACAGTGGCTTTAGGGAAGTTTTTACAAATTTGGCAGTCTTCCTTGAGGTGGTCAAACCCCAGACACTAAACACAGATGAGGTGGGGATCGGCCTAGCCAAAGGCCTCCCCACACTCAGTGCAGTGCTGAAACCCTGTGGGGCCCGGTTTTCTTTTTGGGTTTCTCAGACATGCCTCCAAATAACCAGTCACCCTTATCAGCATTAAAGCCAGGCAACTATCAAACCTATCGGTTCTGACCGTGTCACGGGTCGGTTGAAAAAAAATACAGGTTACTCACCTGTAACAGGAGTTCTAGGAATGGTATATGTTGTTCATCCACACTTTCTAGCAGGTATCCTTGCCGCTTTAATTCTTGCCGGAAGGTCTTCAAGCTGGCTCCTCCCACCCACACGGGTGGTAAAACTCGCTCCGCCCCATGGCGCCAGATCTGGCCCGTGGAAGCTCAGGTTGTGCGTCGAGCCGAAGGAGGTCGGTGGAGTCGTCTGGATGAACAACATATACCATTCCTAGAACTCCTGTTACAGGTGAGTAACCTGTATTTCTAGGGACATGGATATGTTGTTCATCCACACTTTCTGGCAGACTCCTAGCAGTTCTCCGGGAGGAGGGAGGCAGGGCGCACACCCCTGATACTTACTTGGGAAAGAGAGACTGGAGAACGAGGCCCCAAAACCAGCATCCCGGCGTGACTCAAAGTCGATGTGGCAGTGGGCAATAAAGGTATGTGCCAACTTCCAGGTAGCAGCCCTGCAGATATCCTGGATAGGGACATCCCTGGAAGCAGCTACCGATGCAGCGGTATGGTGGGTAGAATGAGCTCTTATCCCTCTGGGAGGCTCCATGCCCGCCAATCTATAGCAGAGCTCTATGCAGGAGGTGACCCACCTGCCTATCGTCCGCTTTGCTGCAGGTCTGCCAGGTGCGGCTTCAGTGTAGGTGACAAACAGCTGACGAACCTCTCCCCGAACTTCAGCCGTCCGCTCCTTATAATAAGCGAGTGCTCGTCCAGGGTCCAAAGTATGGAGCCTATACTCGGCCTCCGAGGTGTGATTGGGGTAGAACACCAGCAGAGTCAACACCTGGTTAAGGTGAAACTCTGACACCACCTTCGGAAGGAATTTCGGGTGGGGGCGCAGGACAACCTTGTCCCTGTGGAAGACCAGGTAGTGAGACTCGATGGAAAGCACCTGGAGCTCTCCCATCCTTCTGGCTGACGTGATAGCCACCAAAAAGACGGTCTTCCACGACAGGTGTGAAAGATCACACCTGTGCACTGGTTCGAATGGCTTGCCCATGAGCTTGGCCAATACCAGCAGTAGATCCCACAGAAGTGGAGGTTCTCGAACCGGAGGGGAAATGTGGTCAAGGCCTTTGAAAAAGCGCCCGACCACCTTCTCCTGTGCCACCGACTGCTTGCCGCCCGCGCCCGTAAGCAGAGATGGCTGCCAGGGTGCACCTTAAGGGTCGTCGACCGAAGCCCTTGCTGAGAAAGGGACCACAGGTAGTCCAGAATGCTTGCCAAGAGGCAGTCAGAAGGGTCCAAGCTCTTCCCGACACCAAATGGAAAACCTCTTCCATTTGAAGGCATAGCATTTCCTGGTCGACTTACGGACGCCTCAACGACGTTGAGGACCTCGTCGGAAAGACCCAAAGCCTGGAACTCTAGCCGCTCAGGAACCAGGCCGTCAGGTGCACGGATTGAAGGTCCGCATGGAATACCTTCCCCTGACTGACTGAGATCAGGTCCGGGCGGGCTAGAAGCCGCCTCGAGAGCCTGGAGCTGAGGCTGAGGAGATCTGGATACCAGAACTGGCAGGGCCAGTCTGGGGCTACCAGAATCACCTGCGCCTTGTCTCTCCTCGCCTCGAGAAGCACCTTGTGGATCAAGGGAAACGGGGGAAAGGTGAAGAGCCCGGGGTCCATGGCCTCGAGAAGGCATCCCCCTGCAGCGAGCCCTGCTGAGGGGGCCGGGCATGGAACAGACTCAGCTTCGCATTCTCCCTGGAGGCAAACAGGTCCACCTGAGGTGTGCCCCAGTGGGAGAAGAGATCTTGTACACCTCCGCAGGACAGACCACTGGTGAGACACAGCTCCTATCTGGCTTAGGGCATCGGCCAGGGTGTTGGAGGCTCCTGCCACGTGAATGGCTAGGAGATCCGCCTCCAGGCTGCGCATGAGGGACCAAATGCGGAGAGCTTCCTTGCATAACAGCATGGAGCGCGTCCCGCCCTGGCAGTTCAAATAGTACATGGTCGTGGTGTTGTCCGTCTGCACCTGAACCACTTGACCCCGTATAAACGGAGCAAAGGCGGTGAGAGCTAGACGGACCGCTCAGAACTTCAGCAGGTTGATGTGGCATCGGGACTCCTGAGGGGACCAGAGGCCGTGCGCTCAGTGTTACCCCAGATGGGCACCCCAACCCATCAGAAATGCATTGGTCGAGAGAGACCGTCGGCTTGGGGCGGACGAACGGGATACCCTCCTGCAGATGTGCTGGAACGATCCACCACTGGAGAGCGTTCCACATCCCCTGGGTCACTGTCACGGGCCGGTCCAACGGATCGCGGCATTGTGACCATTGGCTGGCCAGTCCCCACTGAAGGGGATGCATGTACCAACAGGCCCAACAGACCACGCTGGTGCAGGCCGCCATGAGGCCCAGGAGGCGCAGGAAGTCCCGGGCAGGGCGCAACTGCCCAACCAGAAATGATTGGGCAAAGGAGGAAACAACCTCGGCCCTGTCCACCGGGAGCCGTGCTCTGGCTCGCAGAGAGTCGAGCTCTGCCCCGATGAACAGAATCACCTGCTTTGGCACGAGTTCCAACTTGGCCTCGTTGATGAGGAGGCCAACCTGAGAGCAAACCTGGAGGGCCAGATCTTCTGGACCGCCCACCTCCAGTCTGGAGGGGCTGCTATCAGCCAATCGTCCCAGGTAAGGGTACACCCGACCCCCGCGCCGCAGGAATGCTGTCACCACTGCCATGCATTTGATGAAGACCTGGGAGCTAGGAGAGGCCAAGGGCATGGCCTCCGAACTGGGGATCCTCCGCTTGAAGCGGAGGAATCTCTGATGGGACGGACGGATTGGGACGTGAAAGAACGCGTCCTGGAGGTCCAGGGAGCAGAACCACACACCTCGTTCCAAGGATGGGATTATCTGAGCCAGACTGACCATTCTGAAGGTCCAAGACCTTAGGAACTTGTTCAGGTCGTGCAGGTCGAGAACGGGGGGCGCCAGCACCGCGTCCGTTTTGGGACCAGGAAGTACCTGGACACAAACCCCGGGTCCGGAGGGGGATCCGCCACCTTCCTGATTACCTCTTTTTCGAGGAGCAGGGCGATATCGCCCAGTGGGCCAACAGCGAGGTTGTAGGGACCCCGTGGCTCCCCGAGGGGCCACGTGCTTGAAAAGGTGGAGCCTGCTCGAACTCCAGAGGCAGGCCTTTTCCTACCACCTCCAACACCCAGCGGTCCGTGGTGATAGCGGACCAGGCGGAAAGGAAGTGGCGGAGCCGTCCCCCCGGGGAACCCAGGGGGGAGTGACAAGGTTGGGGGCGGCACCCCTCAACCCGTCACTGGGCACGCTTGGAGGAAGAACCGGCCGAGGGACCTCCCAGGCCTTTACCTCCTTGCTTCCTGTTGGAGGAAGCCATTAGCTTGGGCTTGGGACGCCAAGCGCGAGCCTGCTGGCCCTGTTGCTGGTGCTGCTGGGCCGGTCGAGAAGCAGGGACTGAAGTAGGAAAGGACTTCTGCTGCTGACGGCGGCCTTTGTCCCTCTGGATGGAGGTGACCGAGTCCAGAGTGGCACTGGACTTCTCAATCCGCTGGAGGTGTCCCTCCACTCCAGGGACAAAGAGGTCAGTCCCCAAGAAGGGGACGTCCGCCAACTTGTGTTGGGTATCTGCCATGAAGGTGGATATCCTCAGCCACACCCTGAGTCGCATGGCCACCGCGGCCGCTACTGACCTGGCACAGGAATCACCTATGTCCAGAGCAGTCTGGAGCTGCTGCTTCGCCACCGCCCTACCCTGGTCCCGCACCTGGCAGACCGTGGTCTGCAGGTCAGGCGGGAGATGAGGGACAACCTCATCCAGGGAGCCCATGAGGGCGTGGGAGAAGTGTGCCATCAGCACGGCTGAGCTGATCTGTCGGAGGCAGAGGGAGGATGCAGCGTACACCTTGCACCCGGCAAAGTCCAGCTTTTTGGACTCTTTGTCGGGGGGGGGGCTTGTCCACATCCCAAGCGTTACCGGAAAGCCGGAAAACGCTGTCGGTGACTAACCCCTCGGCAGAGGGGTGTTCCGAGAAACCGAGCAAAGAGCCGGTAGGGACCGCATACTTCCTGGCCATCCTGGCCGAGGGCGCAGGACAGGAAGCAGGCCACTGCCAAAGCTCCAAGGCTGGGCCGACAATGGCCTCAGCCACCAGAAAGGCCTCCGTGGGAGAATCCCCTCGGTCCAGAATCTCCGTCAAGGGGATACTTGGCCCATTTGTACATGGGTTCGAGCTGCATTGAAGCAGACCCAAGAAGGACGATGGGCTATCGTCCACTGACTGGCCCCCGGAGGACTCCAGATCAAACTGCCTGGAGAATAAGGAGGAATCGTCGTCGGATTACGAAGAGTCTGAGAAGAGCTGCCTCAGCCCTGAGCCACCCTCCACCTGCCGAGGACGGTCGGGAGTGAGGGTGACCGACAACCTCTGGGGCAGGCCGTGACCCGACCGAGAATTCTTGGTCGGTGCCCCCGACTTCGGTTGTGGAGGCGGAGATTCCACCACAATCAGTGGATCAGCTGGTTTCGGCTTAGCAACCGGCCCTGGAGCGGGCAACTCGACTGGAGCGAGTGGTTGCTTCGGGCCTTCAGGCGACAGCCACTTAATGGCTGGGGTCTTGGCTGGGGTCGGCTTAGGCCCGGATAACAGCAACTGCTGCCAAATAAGGTCCTCGTAGCGCCGGCGCAACCTGCGCTGCAGCCTCTCCTCACCCGAGGAGGACGATGAGGAAGAACGGCGTCGCCTCTTACTTCAATGTGAGACAGAGACCCGCCGATGTCGGTGAGGCAGCTGGACCGGGACCGAGACCTCAGAGGACAGAGGGTGGGTCTGGGAAGGGGCAGGGGACATCCGCTCTTCCCTCGGCTCGGGCACTTTAACAGGGGACTGCGGCCCCAAAGGAGCAGGCAGATCCTCGGTATCCACTGGGGGAACCGGTGAAGGAGGGTTGTCTGCTTCTCCAGTCGACAGCCCGTCTAACAGATCGAGAAAAAACTCGACTTAATCGTCGGGAATTTCGGCAGGCTGGCCTGACGGTGGCACCATGAAGCCAGCGGCCTCAGCTGTGACCTCGACCAAGTCGATAGCCAGCTGCCCGGGAAGGGGACTCTCCGCCCACCTAACGCAGACGGTGGGACTTACCTCTACTCTTTTCTTGGGCCAAGAATAATGTCCCGAAGGCCCCTCTCCTTTCGTGGAAAGGGATTGACAAAGCTCCTTGAACAAAGCCGTATACGAGGAACTCAGAGAGAGCAGGATAAATGCCGCGACCGAAGAGGAGGAAGATGCAGCCTGGGCCGCCTCCTCCTCAAGGGCGATCATCTGCTCGAGCTGCTCAGCCGAGCCAGCCGCCGCGGACACCGCCCAACGAGCCTCTTTAGATTTTACCAGCAGGAAACGTTTCTCGGGGCGCCCGAGCTTCAAACGGGCAGCATGATCGTCCAGAACGTTGGCCGAGAAAGAGCGGCACAACTCGCAAGCCTGCGGGTCGTGATCTAGGCCTAAGCAGTAGACGACAAGGAGTGCAGATCCGCCCTGGACATTTTCACCCGCAAGGGCACCTCCAAAAGCCGAACAGATTTGTCCATCGTGAGCCGTGAGGGAAGAAGACGACCAAGTTTAGAAAACTTCAAAACCAATTTCAGACGAACCGAAGAGTTAGGATCCAGTCTAAAACGCAGAGCACTAAGGAGGGAACCTGAGCTTCCAAGTGGTAAGGAAGATCTGGCGTCATGGGGCAGAGCCGAGAGTTTTACCACCCGGGTGGGTGGGAGGAGCCAGCTTGAAGACCTTCCAGCAAGAATTAAAGCGGCAAGGATACCTGCCAGAAAGTGTGGATGAACAACATATCCATGTCCCTAGAACTGAACAGTCGTCGTTTTTTTCAGGAACTGACAGATACCGGAACCGCACACAAACTTTTTTTTTTTTTTTTACAGAAATACTTTGGTTCCTGACAGAACCGAGCGGTAGGGAACCGAATACAAAACAATTCCTATAGCACTCTACCTACTACACCCGTACTGTACCGGGAAAGAGATGCGAATACCAGCAAAAATAAGAAAGGGTAGAAAAGAACTGATCGATTTACTGCGACCGAACCGAAGTGTAGGAGTGGCTCTCCAGAGTGACTTCTCAGTTAGGCGGAGTAAAAAATCTGACGGTTACACTTCAGAGTACATGAGACAGAGGTTTAAAAAACAGAGCTCGAGATGAACGCTCTGTGCCTTTGCACAGAGTTTAACCCTCTCATCTCCGGGGCAGCTGAAGTGCTGGGGCTAAGTGCAATTAGTCAGAATACAGCAATACTTTGTGTTGTTTGAATCCCTCAGCCTCCTGTGGGGGAGACACAGAAGGGGGGAGCCCCAAACAAGCCTAACTAGACCTGGGACTGATCTGGGTGAGACGGGGTCTCCCCCTGGCTGGGAGAATAAATTTGTCCCTGAAGTTCCTGTCTTACCAGACGGGGAAAAAAAGTGGGACCCCCAGGAAGGAGGAGGCTGGGCCACGGGTGGTAACCAGGATAGACAAAGCCATGCCATCAACCTTACACTGATAGCTGTCCCCGCTAAACTGGACACCACCTCATTGGCGTCATACAATGCCCTTGCTTGGTGCCTCGCAAGCTCCAAGCCACGTGCGGAGAGGGCAATGGCTTTGTCTTGTTGCCTCCGTATCAGGCATAGATGCTAGGATTGGCCCTAGCAAAGACTATATAAGTGCCTGTTGTAGGCAGCATGATGAACCTGATATGCTGCTATAGAAAAAGAAAGACATGGTGAAGAAAACACTCTCCTTCCCCAGAAGTCAAACTCTGCGGAGTCCGCATCCGGGGGTCGGTCACGTCTTGGGCTTCTATATCCGTAAGGAGTATCCAGGAGAGTCATGCCCGAATAAGGGTGAAGTAGAGCTCCTGGAGATCGAAGGGGTGTGCAATGCCTGCACCGGCAGTCCATCGGGGCTGGAGAGGGGACTGATGGAAGTTGCCAAGCTCTGTGTCATGCATTCCTAAAGGGGGAGGGCCAGGCGGGAACTAACAGGTTGTCTGCACTGTATTCGCCAAAAAAAGGCACGTGCCGCCCGTTCAGGATTACGACTTGCCAGTCTAGTTATATGGCGCTCGTCGACTAACCCCGAAAAGAAACGTTGACAGTTGATCTGGTCAGCGCCTGAGAAAAGGTGGACAGAAGAATCCTCTCCGGTAGAGGGGTCAGACGACTTTGAGGAAGACAAAGAAGCCAACAAGTCCAGAGAGTCAGAGACTGGCTGCCCAGGGGGAGAGTGGCAAAACACCTGCTCGACCATGGACCTAACACAGGCAGGGAATAGGGCAGCCGTGGCCCTAAACTGTTCCTAGGTTAGAGGCCCCGTAGGACCAGAAAGGCCTGGGAGAAAAGGAGGGGTTTGGAGAGGTAGAGGGGTCAGACGACTCTGAGGAAGAGAACGACCTCTGCCAGGGCTCTGGGACCGAACAGGCGAACCAAGAGTCTAGGAGGATTCATCGGTCGAGGTAGTCAGCGGCCATTCAACCATTCTGAAATGGGCAGGACTGTGCCCTGAAGGGGGTTCCCCCCTGTGAGGTGACTGGGACCACTTGGATCCAAAAGGCCAGCCCTCAACCTCAAAAAGACGAGATCCCCCCCCCCAGGGAAACTTCAAGGGAGAAGACAGGGCCGGCACTGTGGATCCTACCCGAACCCTTGCGGGCTACCAGGGAAGGACGCTGCTCCTTGTTCTGCCCCCTCAACCCCTCAGTCTCAGAGAGGGACCTTTTCCTGAGGAGCAATCAAGGAAGCTCAACCTCGCCCGCCACCTCCCGAGAGGTGGCAGATGAGGGAACATTCTCCCCCGTCCCAGATGCCCCAGCAGGTCCACAACTAGGCCCAGCCTGGACACCTAAAACAGGGAGATCGCCTCTTCAGAGTCCAGAGGTACCATCGACTCCGGTGGTCTCTCCGGTGCCGCTACTGGCACCGGAGGTACCGTCAGTACCGCAAACAGCTCTGACACCGGCGCCAACAGAAACCACCAGTCCCGAAGGAGGGGGTTGGACAGGTGCCAAAGTGCTGGGCGGGGAGGAGTCTGAGTACTCCTAAGAATCCGGAAACCAGTACGGGTCCACCTCCGAATCATCAGTCTCCCCAGAGGAGGTAGGGATCCAGTAACTTTATGAACCCCCCCCACGGCACCGACAGCTGGCCCCGCACTACCCACGGCGCCACCCTGATCACTGGCACCATGTACAGCGCCGAGGAAACCGCTGGGCCAGGCAGGCACAGGCCGCGACGCTGGAGGAGCCTTTACCTTGGAAGAGGTGCTTGCCAAAACGGTGTCTCCAGCACGACTCGTGGGGGAATCGAACCAAGCCTCCTGCACCGTGAGAGGGGTTTCTGCCGAGACGAGGCTAGAACGGGTAGAACTTCTCTCCTCTGCAGTCCATATAGAACTGGGAGGGGACCCAGAGGAAGAGTCAAGGGACCTACGTCTGGCATCCCTAGTGTGCGCCTGTCCTCCGAAAGTCAGCGGCGTATGGCCAACTGTAAACGTGTGGGTTTCAAGAACTCTTTGATTCACAGAAAAACAGACATCGCAATGGTCCATAACGTGGTTAGGGCCCAGGCAGGTTAAACACCGATCATGCTGGTCCAAGACAGAATAATGCTGGCCATAGGGACACCGCTGCATTGGGGCCAGCCCTTCCTCGATGACTTATTTTTGTCCCCTGGATGAGACATGAACGGACAGAAAAAATAGCAGCAAAAAGGGTCTTGGCGTCGTTGAAAACAAAAGGAAAGGTCTTACTGGGTCGACGATGCCAAGAACACAATGGCTCCTGAAGAACTAGGACAAGTTAAATAGATGGATTCAATGGACTAAGCAGTGATGTCGCAGTAGGAAAACACTCCACTCACGAGGGTCATGCTCACCCGACGGTGGGAGAAGCAAAACTGGGATGGAGGATGAGTCGCCATTGGTTACTGGCCAACCCGCAAGCACCTCACAATGCGCTGGCCTCGAGGGCACCACCGGCCACGGCACCGACTCCTCTCCTTACAAACAAACAAACAAATAAATAAAAGCTCCTTCGGGGTCCTGTTCCTCTGGTCAAAACCCACCAGTGATGAATGGTGAAGACGGACACAAAAATACCCTGTCTTTGTGAAAAATCAAATAAGGCTCCTCACATCAGAGGGCCTGAAGCTCTTTGAGCGGAAGTAATTGCAACCAAAAATAGCGCTTTCCAAGAAAGAAAGCGCAAATCGCAAGACGCGATTGGTTCAACAGGAGACAGGGTCAACTTTTCCAAAATAAAAGTCAAAAGCTGGGACAGGGGAACAGATTAGGGGTTTCAGATGCAGGATGCCCTGAAGAAAAGTATGTGAGATATCCAGCAGATCAATGGTGCGGTCACCCATGGGTTTATGAAAGGCAGAAACGTCCGAAAGGTGGACCTTGAGGGAGGAATACTGGAGGCCTGAGTCAGACAAAGAAATCAGGTAGTCCAGGATATGATTCACCAGGCAGGTGAAAAGATCTAGAGAATGTTTGGTAGCCCAGATGGCAAACTGCGTCCACTTCATGGCATAAATGGCACGGGTGGACGGCTTGCAGATGGCCACCAGGATGCCTGTCACCCTGCTAAAGACACCCAGATCTGGCAATGGCTACATCCTCAGGAGACAGGCTTGCAGATGAAGGGACCCGAGATTGGGATGGACCAGGGCCCTTGACCCTGGGTCAGCAGATTCCTGCAAAGGGGCAGAGGGACCAAAGGTTCCTCCACTAGCTGCTGAAGCAGAGGGAACCATATCTGGTAAGGCCAGAATGGGGCTACCAGAATCATGTTGGCCCCCTCCATTTCCAGCTTGATCAGCACCCTCTGAATTAGAGGAAATGGATGGAATGCGTACAGAAATCTCCTGCTCCAAGAGAGGTACAACACGTCTCACCAAAAAACTTCCATACCCTGGAACCAGTGAGCAGAAACTGGGCAATTTTGCGTTGAATAGGGACGCAAAAAGGTCCAACTCTGGACGACACCATCTGTCGAACAGATCATCTACTACAGATAAGAGAAACTCCAATTCATGCATGCTGGACTGAGTCCTGCTGAGCCTGTCCGCCAGGATGTTTTAGACGCCTGGCATGTGGACCATAGAGAGTCAGACTGTGCTCCAGTGCCCAATATCACACTCTAATGGCCTCCCTGCAAAGGGGGGTATGAGTGGGTCCCACCCTGCTTG
Source organism: Neoceratodus forsteri (assembly GCA_016271365.2). Classification (NCBI taxonomy): domain Eukaryota; kingdom Metazoa; phylum Chordata; order Ceratodontiformes; family Ceratodontidae; genus Neoceratodus; species Neoceratodus forsteri. Next base: position 754,353,566 of record CM057455.1, on the reverse strand, counting down.
TTGGTGTAATACACGACATTCAGATTGTCAGACTGCACCAGCAGCTGGCCTGGAGCAAGGTGCTCCTGAAATTTCTGCATGGCATAGCGCACCGCTCTCATCTCCAGGTCACTGATATGTAGGGCGGCTTCCCACGGGGACCAGAAGTCCTGGGTTTGAAGAGGACCCAGGTGTACTCCCCAGCCCAGACCCGAAGCATCTGTGGCTAGAATCTGATGCGGGGAAGCAATCTGGAAGGGAACCCCTTGAAGATTCAAGGGGTCCATCCACTATTGCAGTACCTTGCAAACTGGGGAGCAGACCAGGACTTGTTGGTTCAACTCATCTATGCGCTGGTCCCACTGCACTCAGAGTCCACAGAAGTGTATGCATACGAAGCTTGGCCAGCGAAATGGTGGGAATGGCCACTGCCATTAGACCCAACAACCTGAGGTACAGTCTGGTAGTAATGTACAGACTCTGAGCAACCTCCAGAGCTTGGGCCATAAGGCACTCTGCCATGTTTTGGGGTAGGAAGTCCTTCCCTTGCTCGGAATATAGAACCACCCCTACCTCCTGCAGTCTTTGGGACAGTACTAGAACTAACTTGAGCAGGTTGACAGTAATGCCCAGAGACTGGAAGAGCTGGAGAGTACACTCCAGAGTCAGTGAAAGCTGTTCCCTGGATAGGGCCTTGAGAAGGCAATCATCCAGGTAAGGGAAGACATACAGTCTCTCTTCTGAGAGCTGCTACTACCATGGCTAAGCACTTGGTAAAGACACCCGGCACAGATGACAAGCCAAAGGGCAGCACTTTGAACTGGTAACGCTCGCCCTGAAAGACAAAACGAAGAAACCTCCTGTGAGGAGGAATGACCAATATGTGCAGAAAGGGGTCCTGCATGTCCAGTGAACAGAGCCAGTCCCCGGTCTTGAGAAGGGGCATAAGGCCTGGCAAAGTTACCATCCAGAACTTTTTGTACTAGAGGAAGACACTGAGGTCTTTGAGGTGCAAAATGGGCCTCAGATCTCTGGTCTTTTTGGGGACCAGGAAGAACCTGGAATAAAACCCGATTTCTTTGTCATCTTGTCACCAATTCAATTGCCTGCTTGCACAAAAGAGACTGTACTTCTTCCTGCAGAACAGACAAGTGAGCCAGGGAATAGTTGGGAGGGTGGGAAACGGGTATCTGGAGACTGCTGGATGAGCTCCAGGGTATAACCAGTATCTATGATCTGCTGGATCTATGCATCTGAAGTTATGATTCTCCATCTATTCAGAATGAGGGAGAACCTGCCTCCAACCCCTACTTCCTGGGTCTGGACCAAAGGAGGGGGCTTCGGCAAGGAGTCAAGCTGAGGTGGGACCAGCTGTAGAGGCTGGTCAGTCATTTCTTGGACGCCACTCCAGCACTGGAGGGGGCAGGCAAGGAAGCCTGGGCTCTGCACTTACCCTGGAGTGCAGTGAGGCCAGCCTGGTTTATTGGCCTGTCTACAAAAAGTGGACCTTCCTCTACCTCGTGACTGAGTGCAGTAGACAGAATGGACAGAACTGAACCAGAGGCCTGTAGATCATTTATGAGGTCCTAGACATCGGGGCCGAAGAGCTTGGTGCCATTGAAAGCGGCATTAAACACCTTATTTTGCACATCGGCTGCAAATCCAGAGACCCTAAGCCAGAAATGCCTACAAAGGCACTTGCCAGTGGCAGCTGCCCTGGCCACTGTATCGGCCATATCATACAGGGCCCTGAGGAGATGTTTACTAATCCTCCACAGTGTGCAAACACTGAAGCAATTCCTGCTTCTGGGAGTCATCGGGAAGGGCTCGAGTGGCAGCTTTGCCCTTTCTCCAGTTGGCATTCTGGAATTTAACCATGTGCAACAGATCATTTACAATCCTCAGGCCAAAGTGGAGGAGGCGTAAATCCTTTTGCCTTGGCGGTCAACCCTGCAGAATTCCTCGTCTGAGGTAAGGGAACTAAGGTGCTTAGGCTTCCTTAGATCGGTCATGGGTTGCCTTGATAACCACAATTGTCAGTTTTGGCCTGGGCAGCAAAATAAGGAAGGCCCTGAGGGGCATTATAAAGTTTGTCTGCCCTACGTGGCATAGCTGACACCATGTCTGGTCTGTGCCAGGCTGCCGTAGTGGCATTCTTCAATGCTGGAAGCATAGGAGGAATGATCTTATTCACTTCTTTTTAACATCTACCTCCTCGTCTGGGTTTGGCATCTGATGCACCGGCACCGGCCTACGGGAAGTCTCAAGGGGTCGACAAAACAGGTGTCAATGATGAAGCTGACGTCAACTGCACCTGCAAAGAGGGCCTATTGAAGGCACCCAGCTGCTGAACGAGTACATTTGTGAATTTAACTAATACTTCGTTCTAGTCCACAGTGGACGTCGATGGAGGGGTTCAATGGCACAGGAGCCAATGACCCTCCGTCCTGGGAGCCCAATGAGCCTGTCGCCCTGGGAGAAGAAGGGTCAGGCCACGACGGAGCCGTTGTCAATGGTCGAGGGGCTGATGACCCGCAGGTCAACGGCCTAGCATCCGGAGAGTCAGGTGGAGGAGGTGTCAGTATGGATCTGGTAGGAATAGAGACCTAGACTGCTGGTCTCTTCGTCAAAGCAGTCGCCATCGATAAAGAGGCCCCTGAAGAAGAAGGGCCGATGGGGAATAGTATTGCCGCCGGGAGTGCAGTTGCGATCCTGGACTTTCTATGGCTTTCCCCAGAGGACTTGTCTCCTGGCCTTGGAGGCTTGGGAGCTCGAGGATCCAGTGGGTGGCCGGGGCCCTGGAGGACCCCTGCCCGGAGCTGGCTACCTGTTCCATGAATTTTTTCAGAGCCTTCTTGCGTTGCCTGAGGGTTGTTTGATTAAACTTCTGGCAGAGCTCACAGCTGAAGACGTTGTGGTCAGGTCCAAAACAACAGACACAAACAGTGTTCGTCTGTAGAGGCAATCTTCTTTCTGCAGTGGCAGTGACGGAAAAGAGAAGGAGCAACTCTCGACAAACAAAGGAAAAAAATCTCTAAAAAGAGATTTTGGTAAGGGTTAGAGGAAAAAACATCCATAGGCCGGAAAAAGCGCAAACACTGCGACAAAGCTTCTGTGGAGACTGTGGTTGCAAGTCGATGGCGGGAAAGAACTGAGGAGGGAGCGGGTCCACCCATGCCTATATATAGGTTTGCGGACATCCGCAGAAATCAATGGCGTGGGCAGCCCCAGTTGTACTGCTGAAAATCTTCCGTGTGGATTCCCTTTCACCAACGGGGAAGGTTCCTACAGTGTAACCTGATGATGGAGATACCTCGAAGATCAAGTTTTTAAGAGAGGGGTCACCATGAAAGAACACTGCTGAACAGTGCCTTGTTCAAGGTCGGAAAAAAAAAAAAAGCACACTTTTGACACTGATAACCAAATCCTTTTCTTCTGTAACGGACTTAACCAGCATCTCAGAAAAAATAGGCCACAATATAATTACATACTGGCTAGTTTTGCAGGGGGGTCCAGCACTTGCAGCTGTGGTGGGTACAAAGCCTAGGGTATCACTTTCGTAGATCCAGAAATTTCAGGGACAGATTCATACATAGTCACTTTACAAGTCCTAAGGTGCAATCACTATTTCGACACTGGTTACCCCCACAGCCAAAGGGTATATTCTGCTGCAGACACTGCAACATTTGTTCCTGTTGCCACAAGTCCAACATTTTCCAGCTAGATTCAGTGAGTAGGGCTGTGGAGAAATGAAAATGACGTACGTACCGTAATTCTTGATCTTTCTGTGTATCTTCACCATTCATCACTATTGGGTAAAAGCCAAAGGATTAGGACCCCGCAGGAGCATTATTTTTTTTTGCAGCAGGAGGAGCTGCCCTCGAGGCCGACATATTACATGGTGCTCGCAGGTTGGTCAGTAACTGCCATTGATGCCCCCTCAGCCCCAGTTCTGCACGCTGGCAAGAGACAGAAAAGTAAGGAAGGTTGAGAGGGTGGGCAAGGGAGCCCGAGGGACAGAAAAAGGAAAGGATATAAAACTAAAAAGGAGGAATATGCCGCAGAGAAGACAGGAAAGAAGAAGAAAAGCTAAGGGATTGGGGGAGAGGGGGCCCCAATCTCAGGGCAAAAAGGAGTGGGTGGAGAAGGGGGGGGGTAGAATGAAAGAAGAAGGAAAGAGGAGGAGGAGACACTGCCCCCCTGCTATCGGCCTGGACTGTTTGAGAAGGCAAGCCACAGATTTAAGGCAAGCTAGCTGGCGTCAAAGCTTGAGGAATGGAACCACTGAGAGGTAGAAGCAGGCCAAGGATTCAGGGCAGGCGGTGTCTTCCTCTCCTACCAAACTATTAAGGCAGAAGGACTGCTAAAAGGTGCCCTGAAGAACACCCATGGGTAGGGATTGAATGTTTGGAGAGTAGGGTGCCTCCACAGGAGGAACTGGAGAGGAAAAAACAAATTTCCAGAGGGGAAATAACTGAAGGGATCAAAAGAAGAGCACCCCCGGGCTCCTCCTCGAGGAAGAGAAGGAGTCAGAGCACCAAGAGTTATCTGTGTTGAAGGACAGGGAGAGAGCTCCTGCGATCCCCAGCAGCACAACCCTCCCTGCTTGCCTATCCAGAGGAATCCCCACCTCAATTCCAGAAAGGAAGGGGGGTGGTGGTGATCAGACCAGATTCCAATAGAGAACAAACAGGAAGGAGGAAATTGCCCAGAGATTGAGGCCCCAGAGGGGAAGGTGGGTGGGATTTAATGATGAATGTTGAAGATACACAGAAAGATCAAGAATTATAGTAGGTACGTACAGCAATTTTCATATCTTATCTGTGTCAATCTTCACCATTCTTCACTATTGGGTGGTACCGAGCCCCCTGAAGGGGGCCCAGCACCTCCCTAAGGGACAGTGTCTCTCAGCCTCCAATGGGGGAGATACTGGAGGAGAGAACACCTGCAGGCCTGGCTAGGCCTGGGACTGGTCTGGGTGAGGCGAGGATCTCCTCGTAGGAGAAGGAAGGCGTCCCTGAAGCTCTCGCCTCACCCTACGGGAGAAAAGATGGGTTCTCCGGAAGGTGAAGGAAGTCACCCTATGCCGGGCCAGGGGTGACAACCGGGGAGACTAAGCTATGCCAACCACCTGATGCAGATTGCTGTTCCCAATATCCTGGAGGCCACCTTGCTGGCATCGTACAATGCCCTTGCTTGGTGCTTGCAAGCTCCAGGCCTCGCGCAGAGAGGGCAATGGCTTGTCTGGTTTCCTCCTAATCAGGCAAGGAGGCTACAACCTGTCCTAGTCGTGACCACAAGCACCTGTTGTAGGTAGTATGGTGGGCCTGATGCGCTGCTACACAGAGTGAGATCTGTGCTGAGGAGAAAACTCTCCTGCCCCCAAAAATCAAACTCAGCTGAGTTCGAATCTGGGTGTTGGTCATGGCTCGGACTTCTATGCCCAGAGGAGGAGGTATCTAGGAGTGTCACACTCTAAGGATGGTGAGGCAGAGTTACTGGAGAACCCGGGGGGGTGCAATACCGCTGGCGAAGGTCCCTCGGGGCTGGAGCTAGGGAAAGGGGACGTCACTAGACCCGGTGCGACGCCTCCCAGAAGGGAGCAGGCCAGGCGGGGACCAACAGGTCGGCCGCACTGTACTCGCCAAAGAAGGCCCGTGCTGACCGGTCTGGATTGCGTTCTCCTAAGGTGGAAATGTGGAGCTCGTCGAGCAACCCTGACAGGAAACGCTTATAACTAGAGAGATCAGCTGCTGGGGAAAGATGGTTGGATGACTCCTCTCCCTCAGAGGAGGAAGACGAGGGAGCCAATGAACTCAGAGAGACAAGGTCAGGTTGCACTGGGGAATGGTGGAACACCTGTTCGTCCATGGCTTGGAAGTAGACAGGGTACAGTGCAGCCATGGCCCAGAACTGTTCCCAGGTAAGGGGCCCCGCAGGACCAGAGATACCTCGGAGACAGGGAGGGGCTGGCAGAGGCACGGGGGCCAGGCACCTCCGAGAATGGACACTGCCTCTACCCGGGCAGGGGGACCATGCGGGAGACCTCGAGGGAGGAGGAGGAGTCCTGGTGGTCCCAGCAGACAAAGGCCACTCAACCTAGCTGGAACGGCCAGAGCTGAGCCCGAAAGAAGAATTCCCCCTGCAAGGCGACTGGGGCCGCATAAGTCCAAAAGGGCAGCCCCTGACCTCCAAAGAAGATGTTCCTCCTGTGTGGACCTTGGGGGAGAAGACTGGCCCAATGCTACGGCTCCTCCCCGAGCCCCTGAGGGCTCCCAGAGGAGGTCGCTGCACTGAACAGCGTCCACACAACCCTGCGGACTCCAAGAGAGCCCTCTTGCTCACCTCCAGCTGAGGCAGCTGGCACCCCACAGCAGACTGAGGAGACATTCGGGCCTCCCCTGCCTGGGACACCCCAACCTGCCCAGAAGTCGGGCTGGCCTGGACAATCACAGAAGGGGGTACATCCCCAGAGGGAGGCAGACGGATCACTGGCTCCGGGCTACCCTGTGGTGCCCCCCCCCCGGGCATCTGACAGCTGGTCGGTACCACCGACCCCGGAACCAGCGGAATCCACCCACCCCACAGGAGGGGGCTGAGTGGAGGCCGAAGCACTGGACATGGAGGAATCCGAGGAACCTGGGAGCCAATCCGGGTCAGCCTCCGAATCATCCTCCCCTGAGGAGGAGGCCCAAACCCAGACGACTCCTCGATCATGGGACTGAGCGGTGCCACCCCCATCCCCACCATCGCGAATGGCACCGGTGTGAGAGGCGGCACCGCAGACCAGCCTCGCGCTGCCCATGGCACCGCCTCCATCCCCAGCACTACGAACGGCGCCGAAGTCAGAAGCGGTGCTGAAGGCCAGCCCGGTGCTGCCTGCAGCACCGCTCCGACTCTCAGCACCGCAAGCGGCACCAGAGTCAGGGGCGGTGCCGACAGGCGGCGCCAAGAACGCCGGGCCCAGGCCCCAGAGCTCGATGCCAGGAGAGCCTTCATCTCCGAAGAGGTGATTGCCAAAATAGTGCCTCCCGCCTGGTCCCTAAGGGGGCCAGACTGGGCCTCCTGCATCGTGGAAGGAGCCCCTGCCAAGGCAATACTAGAACAGGCGGGGGTCCCCTCCTCTGCGGGCCATATAGGACTGGGAGGGGACCCAGAGGAAGGGCCAAGAATCCTGACCTTGGCTCCCAGAATGCGAGCCTGTCCTCCTAAAGTCAGCTGCACTCGTCAGACTTTAAAAGCATGCAATTCCAAAACCTGGCGGTCCATGGAAAAAAACAGGCATCGCAACAATACATTTCGTGGTTGGGGCCGAGGCAGGTCAAGCACTGGTCATCCTGGTCCGTGATGGAGAAAAGTTGACACCGCCGCATAGGAGGCAGACTCACCTTAGAAATTTTCTTTTTGTCCCCCGAACGAGACATGACCAGACGAAAACACATAAATGAAAACAAAGGTACTCGTCGGCGGCAAAAATAAAAGGGAAGATCTTACTGGAGACGACACCTAGAACGGAAGCGAGCAGAACTTGAGCCGGAGCCGACAGACTAGGCCGCAGACGCAGTTTCACTTCGAAGTTTCCACACGAGGTCCTCTCTCGACGGTGGAAGAAGCAAAACTGGGGCTGAGGAGGTGCGGCAGCAGTTAATGGCCAACCCGCGAGCGCCACGTAGTACGTCAGCCTCGAGGGCAGCGCAGTCTCTGCGTCAGCTCCTCCTCCTGCAAAAAAAATAAAATAAAAATGCTCCCGCGGGGTCCTATTCCTCTGGCTTATATCCAATAGTGATGAATGGTGACGACCGACAGATATGATCAGGCAGTTTATTAACTGCAGTAACAATTTTGTAATTTATGTGCTCTGGTGTCCATGTACCAAAATTATGTGGTAAGAACAATTAAACCCCTCAAGGAAAGATTCCAAGAGCATGTCAGGAGTATTAAACATTCATCCAGTGAAAGTAATATGGGGGTGCACTTCAGAGAAATGGTGGAAAAATCTTATCATTAAATTCAGGTGAATTAAGCATGTGACTGTGGGGGCCAGGGGTGGAGACAGATTATAAAGATTATTTTACAATACAACACTTATTGGATTGCTTTCTTTAAATAGTCCCAGAAACACTGGTCTGAATGACGACAGAGACTTGAAACCCTTCCTTTATAATTAATACACCTTAAAGCAAAGCAGCCATACTCCATACTAAAAACTACTCCCCAAAAAAAAAAACAAACACAGATCTGTCTACTTATATTTTCTCTCTGGGCAGGGCACATGATGGTATATTTCTGAGGGTATTTTGTGCATCTCTTTTTGTATGCCTGTTTCCACTGATCTGTGAATTGTTACACTGTGGATTCTTACAGAAACTTGTGACTCTGCATATACACTGTAATTAACTGCATTATTTTTCCTATCTGTGAGATCAAGACAGATTCAGCAGGCACAGGCAACAGCTCCTTCTGTCACATGTTTTTTTCTGCAAATTTCTATGGGGTGATCGCAGCGTAGATTGGACTGTCACTACCTGGATTTGACTCGCTGGTCTTTGTACCAGTAAAAAATAGGGATCACAGCATATTTTGGTAACAATTATTTTTCAGGTACACTGCAGAGCTGCTTCTAAGTTACTTTTTCTATGATACGTACAGTACTTTTATCTAGTATGCCTTTTAACAACTTTGTGATATTTGTAAGATATCTATCTATTGCACTTGTATTTGGGTATTATGGTAAATTTTCGGTTAAGGTGGTTTGACTACACACCCCAAATACCTCTATTTACATGTAACTGGTCCAACAAGTTGCCATATGACCAAGAAGGGTATGAAAGAGGTGTCAGTTTAGTAGGAGCCCACCCCTTGAGGAAGATCCAGTTCGGTCAACATGGAGGGGCACCTATTTCCATACCGCCTGGTGCTGTTGATGTGTTGCCATCTCGCCCTTAATTTGATTGAGTATCTAAGATCTGCTAAATCCTGAGGCAGCACCTGATGCTAATGCACTGTTGGGCACAGACCCATTCCTGTCCGATACTGTGTCCACTGTAGCACTGTTGTAAGTTCTCAGTGCTGGCTACAGTGCAGGATAAGGAAGGAAAGGAACCTGTGGATGGGGCAGGGAGAAGGGGGGGGTGTTATGGAGAAGGGGGGTGTTATGGAGAAGGGGGTGTTATTAACAACCCAAAAGGCAGCAGTATGGCAGTTGGAAGAGACAGGGATACGATGGGTAACAGGAAAGGGGAAATGGCTAGGAGGGTGGGCAGGGGGACTAAAGCTAAGGAGGAGGAAGGGAAGCAAGGGTTAAGTGGTGATGGGAATGATGGTGCTGAAACAGGGATTACTGTAGTGAGAGTGGCTATCGGGTCAGATAAGAGATGAAGGTGGTGGGGGAGACAGGATGGAGGTAGAAGCTGGAGAGGTGGTGGGTGAGGCAGGGGGTGTCAGGGATATGCAAGATGGGTAACGGTTCAGAACTGGGGCTAGGAAAATGAGAAGAGGTTGTGTCTAAAATGTGAAAGGGATGAGGTCTTAGTTTTGGGAGACTATTCTAAAAGTGAGATGGGGAAGTAAGGAGGAACGACAGTCACATATGGGTGGAATGCAGGCCAGGAACGACAGCAGATAGGATGGGACAGTTTATTCTTAAGTATGCAAGGAAACTGAGAATTGATGAGTTTAACACTTGGCTGTGGGCCTGGTGTCAGACCAAATGGTACAGGCTGGGGGGGGGGTTCAACTGTTTAACCAGGATTGGCACACTAAGCTGAAAGCTTGCTTATAGGTGCGACCTGGGAGCGCAGGGAATCTAATAAACTTGCTCAGGGTCAAACAGTATGCAAGTGGGGGCTGTGGGATTCAAACCCAGGTCTCCAGATTTGCAGCTCAGAGCCTTAAACCACTGCGCCATACTGATTGGGGCAAATACTTACCGCAATTATTGATCTTCTTGGACAGTCTCCATCATTCATTCACACTAGTGGGATAGCACCGGAGGCACTAGGACCAAGCGGGAGCCTAAAATTTTCAGAAGGGTCGGCGCCGAGACAGGACCACGCATGCGCGACATCGCGAGACTAGTTTGTGCCTGAGTAGGCTATTTCGTGCCGACCGCCAACCGCCTCCAGTACCTTTCTCGACCGAGGAAGTGCAGCGTAACTAATGAGAATAACTCATCCTGAGTTTCTGGGCCTGAGAGGGCCCAGATGGCCTTTGCAAGAAAGGTCAAAGAACAATGTCTTCACAGTCTGAACCACAGGACCATGAAGACCAGGAAAAAAACCGAGTGAACCCTGGGGATGGTGGGTGGGCATGTGAATGAGTGATGGAGACTGTCCAAGAAGATCAATAATTACGGTAGGTACGTAATTTCTGTATCTTCCTGGACCAAGTCTCCATCACTCATTCACAATAGTGGGAGAGTACCAAGCCAAAACCAACAACCCTGAGTAGGGTGGTAGGAGATAGGGTTTACTCAGAAAGGACGGCCAAGGACTGTCCTGCTAATAAAAAGGGTTGTCTTGTAAAGAGCATCTATAACATAGTGCTTACAAGATAAGCGCTCGAGTTGTAACTCACCACTTTGCAGACAACTGCAATGGGCACAAAATGAAAGTCTGCCAGGAAGCTGCAACCACCCTAGGAGAGTGGCAAGAACCTGGCCTCACAATTTGGTCTAGGACCAAAAGTAAGAGTGTCAAAGACATGTACAAATGTAACGTAAAGGTACCTCAGGAACTGAAAGAGTCGGAGGTAAAGTCTACTGGTTCAGGGTAGATCGGAAAGTGCAGATGGAAACCCTCACTATCAAGTATGGCTGACCTGTGAACAACAGGTCCAGGAGCACTTGAACCCCTTACTTGGTGAGCAAAGGGGGTCCAGGTGGGGTTAGCCCATCAAGGAGAATAGTCTCAACTTAGTCAGTGGAACCCTCCTGATGGAAAGCCAAGCACGACTTAGAAGCCTCTTGAGGTGGTCTAGTAGAACCAGATCCTACCCACTGCATATTCAAATAAGGAACCATCCTGCCCCTGTATGTACAACTGTAGTAGCAGTCTCTGAACTCAGGGAAGAAAGGAAAAAGTGTACAGAAGGAGATGTCCACTGCTGAAAAAAAACATTTCGGCAGAAAGAAACGGGCTGGATTTCTAAGGCAAATAGAGGCAGATATGCATCGAGGAGGGGCACAGCAGGACGGAGTTAGGGCTAACTCACTCGTTAAAAGTCACTGGAAGCAGCAGTGACTCAATGCGGTGAGGCACTACTCACTCTGGCCTCCCTGAAGGGAGTAGGAAAGGATTCTAGTTTGTTTGCTGAAAAACAAACATCACAACTCCGTCACGCACTTAGAGAGGATAGCTTCGTGAGCGAATGGCATGGAACCAGTGCACTGGAACCAAAGGTGTGAGTGTTTGAGAAGCTACCTCAGAAAAAAGACCTACTTGACATTCGGTCAAGAAGGAGTATATCACCTGTTAAGTTAAAGCAAGCAAGGAAGTAGGAACCTGAGTTCCGACTTGGTTGAGAGTCGCTTCTGTTGCTGCAAGGCTCTGCTCAAGAGAAGAAAGCCTGATAAAGAGAAAGGGTAATTAACAGACTGGGCAGTCGCCTAGGTCTAGGAAATGTCCCTGAATGAGAGAAATCTCTCTTGGAGAAAGAGATGACCCATACCACCACTGGATCGGACTCCCCCTAGGGGAAGAAGCAGTCAGGTACTCTTTACTGTACTCTGGAGACTAGGGCCTCAGGGGCTGAGGCGGAACCTGACCAGTTCCAAAAAGAGGGTATCGGTTAATTTCGGCGAGGCCCTGTGCTGTGATAATCTTTATTTTTTTTTTTTTTTTTTTAATAGTCAGAGCCTAACAAGACTTTCAGGCTGCTATTTCGCAAGGATTGTCTTGATATAAAATGACGAAGATGTACTCCATCTGAGTGCGGAAGGAGCCTGAGCGTCCATACTGAAATCATGACCGGACTAATAATCACGGCTGGAGAGATGTTAACCACCTGTGCCGAAGAAGCCCCCGAAGGGGCAATATCATGGGAGGGGCATATACCCCTATCAAAGGGGAGGAAGAGCCTGAGCGGCCCCCAACCATTAAATTAAAATGTTCCACAGAGTGCAATTGTCTTGAAGACTGAAAAAGTCTAGACGCAGAAGCGTATGGTCCATGGACGCAGTCTGAAATACTATAGTGGACCCCATTACTGAGGAACTACTGAAAAAATCTTCCATCACGGACTCTGATGATAGAGAGGCCATGCCCTTCAGTACATAAAATGAGTCGTCCGCTCTATTACTGACCAGAAGGACAGGGAAAGACCCATCTAGATGCACTTCTACCCCAGAAGGACCTCTAAGGGAGGTCTAGGTCAGAGCCACTAGAGACTCCGCCATCAGGAAGGATGTCGAGGAGCTTGTACCACGTAGGGAGCCGAGAAAGTGCTGAGCGGAAAGAGAGATTCCATAGGCAGAACAGTACAGCAGAGTTCCATCAGCAGAAAACCGCTGAATGACACACGATCCCACATGGACCACCCACTCACTAAAATGTGCGGAAAAATAATCCACAGAACAGGGCTTCTTTCTGCGGAAACATCCCGCTACAAGTTCGGTGGAGAAGAAGTCCGAAAAGGAAAAATGTGTCATTAATTCTGCGAGACAGCACCCCCTAGCACCCCCATGGCACCAGCATCACTCATGGCACAGGAAGGCACCAAGCAGTGCCTATGCCAACCTGGGCGATACCCAAGGGCACCCGCGGCAGTACCTGCAGGCACCCCGGCACCCATGCAGCAATGGCACCCGAGGGCACCCCAACACCCATGGTACCATGACACCCATGACACCATTGGCAAGAATGGCACCCGAGGGCATCAGTGGCACCCATGGGTGCCCCTGCACTACCCTGGCACCAGCCCCGCCCCGCGAGACACCCGCAGCACCACCAGCAGAGCCAGCAACCAATGGCAGCAACAACAGCACCCACAGTGCATGCACAGGACGATGGCTAGACGCACGGCGCCGACCAAGGCATGGTGCCGACCAAGGCATGTCGCCGACCAAGGCACCGAGCCACGGCGCCGAAGGAAAATGCCAATGGAAATCCTGAAAGAAGGGGAGAAGGAAAAAGGTGGTGCCCGTGCCGGCCCCTGCATGGAAAAGGGAGGGGGGGTAGGCACAAAGGGTCGACACGATGGCAAAGGCACCAACAGGGCACCGCGCCCATCGTGATCCAATCGACCCGGATCCGGTCCAATGGCTCCGAGGCCCGGAGGCCCCGAAATCAGGAACAGAGCCAGGAGAACTGGAAAGTCAAACCCCCTGCTCCACAGGAGCGGCCCAGAGGTGAAACTGCCTACCAGAGCTCCAACGAGGACAGAGATGGAGTTTGGAGTAAAGAATACAGCCGTTAGGAGTAGGGCCAAGGGGAACCTACCAAAGTCTGTTCAGACCCATCGCCCCTCCCGATGAACAATCCTCATGTAGATGTACCAACGTGCAACCTCGAGCAGCACCGATTCTTCTTCCCCAAACGAGGAAGAAGAGCTCGAGGTTAAGCGGAGCCGGATACCCGGAACCACTAGATTTGTGCTTCGGTGGACTGTCCTCCCCCCCTGAGCACAGGACAGTCGGAGTCAGACCCCCCTAATTAAGGGTGGCGGACTGGACACAGCCGCTCTGCCATAAAACTTTCAAGCGAAGTCCTCCTACCGCCTAAGGATGACTCCGCTGATGGCAGGAAAGAATTTCTTTCTTCTTCTTCATAATCTTCTTTTCTTGTTAGTAAAATAAGAAATAGCACTTAAAATATTAACGCTAAAAGCTGCTGTCGTATAAACGAAAACTTAGACTCTGGCAGACGAAATAAGCCTACATCCAAGCGCACTTTTAGTGGGAGAAAAGGAACTGAGGCGGTTGATGGTCGACGCCGAGATACCCTACACAGGCGCGAGCTAGTCTCGTGGTGCCGCGCATGCATGGTCCTGTCTCAGCGCCAACCCTTCTGAAAATTTTAGGCTCCCGCTTGGTCTTAGCGCCTCTGGCGCTATCCCACTAGTGTGAATGAGTGATGGAGACTTAGTCCAGGAAAATCTTGGGATAACAACAACCTATATGCCCAGGACAGGTTACACTTGAGCAAGGAGGGCTCTGAGGTACTAAAACAGACACTGGGGAAATACATAGCGACCAGAGTGGATTTAAACTAGGTGTGGGGGGAAGCAAGTGGGCAGAAATCAAACAAGGTTTCCGGATCAGGGAGCCAAATGGGCTTACCCCCATATCATCAGATACGGAACAGGGGAGTGTTCATACAGTGTTGTTAATAATAGTGTTCAGAAGGGGAAGGAAGGGCACATATTGGAGGGTAATCTCCCTGAATGTAAGGGGCCTGGGGAACAAAATGGCTAAGTTTCAGGCTCTCATGGCAGAGGGGGAGGTGGACATAGCTGCCATCACTAAAACAAGTGCCACACAATACCAGGACTTGGACTGGATGATCCCGGGGTACAGGCTATTCCGCAGGGATAAGGTAAAAGGGAAGGGGGGTGGCGATTTATGTGATGGAGGGGATAAAGTGTGCCAGGGAGGAGGGTAGAAAAACAGGTTACTCACCTGTAACAGGAGTTCTAGGAGTGGTATATGTTGTTCATCCACACATACTGGCAGGTTCCTTGCTCCTTTAAATCTTGCCGGAAGGTCTTCAAGCTGGCTCCTCCCACCCACCCAGGTGGTAAAACTCTCGGCTCCGCCCCATAACGCCAGATCTAGCCTGCTGGAAGCCAGGCTGCACGTTGAAGTCGGGAAGGTCAGGTGGGTTGTGTGGATGAACAACATATACCACTCCTAGAACTCCCGTTACAGATGAGTAACCTGTATTTCTAGGGAAGTGGATATGTTGTTCAATCCACACTTACTGGCAGACTCCTAGCAGTTCTCCGGGAGGAAGGAGGCAAGGCGTGCAGCCCCTACTTGGGAAATAAGGACTGGAGAACAGAGGTCCCAAAACCAGCATCCCGGCGTGACTCAAGGTCGATGTGGTAGTGGGTAATGAAGGTGTGTGCTGACTTCCAGGTAGCAGCCCTGCAGATTTCCTGGATAGGGACGTCCCTGGAAGCAGCCACCAAAGCAGAGGTATGGCGGGCAGAATGAGCTCTTATCCCTTTGGGAGGCTCCATGCCCACCAACCTATAGCAGAGATCTATGCAGGAGGTGACCCACCTGCCTATCATCCGCTTGGCTGCAGGTCTGCCAGGTGCGGCTTCAACGTAGGTGACAAACAGCTGGCGAACCTCTCCCTGAACTTCAGCCGTCCGCTCCTTATAATAAGAGAGTGCTCTTCTAGGGTCCAGAGTATGGAGCCTATATTCGGCCTCCGAGGTGTGATTGGGGTAGAACACCGGCAGAGTCAACACCTGGTTAAGGTGAAACTCCAACACCACCTTCAGAAGGAATTTCAGGTGGGGGTGCAGGACAACCTTTTCCCTGTGGAAGACCAGATAAGGAGACTCGATGGAAAGGGCCTGGAGCTCTCCCATCCTTCTGGCTGACGTGATAGCCACCAAGAAGGCGGTCTTCCACGACAGGTGAGAGAAGTCACACCTGTGCATTGGCTCGAATGGCTTGCCCATGAGCTTAGCCAATACCAGCAGTAGATCCCACGGAGGTGGAGATTCTCGCACCGGAGGGGATATGTGATCAAGGCCTTTGAAAAAGCACCCGACCACCTTCTCCTGTGCCACCAACTGCTTCCTGGCCCGTGCCCGGTAAGCAGAGATGGCTGCCAGGTGCACCTTAAGGGTCATCGACCGAAGCTCTAGCTGAGAAAGGGACCACAGGTAGTCCAGAATGCTAGCCAAAGAACAGGAGGAAGGGTCCAACCCATTATCCTGACACCAAATGGAGAATCTCTTCCATTTGAAGGCATAGCATTTTCTGGTCGACTCCTTACGGGATGCCTCAACAACATTGAGGACCTCTTCGGAAAGACGCAAGGCCTGGAACTCTAAGTTAAGCCCGCAGCCGCGGACACCGCCCAACGGGCCTCCTTCGACTTGATCGGAGGATAACGTTTCTCGGGTCACCCCAACAGCAATCGGGCAGCGCGGTCCTCCAGGACCGAAGCCGAAAAAAATTTGCACAACTCACAGGCCTGCGAGTCATGGCAGAGTCCAAGGCAATAAACGTACGTGGAGTGTGGATCGGTCCGGGACATCTTCTGCCCAGAGGGGCACCTACGAAATCCTGGAGTCATCTGCCCATCGCAGCCACGAAGGAAAAGGAAGACCGAAGTCTTTTAAACTGAAGAATGAGTTTCAGTTTGACCGAAGAGTGTGGATCCAGGCCTAAACACAGAGCGCTAAGGAGGGAACCCGAGCTTCCAAGCGGTAAGGAAGATCTGGCATCATGGGGCGGAGCCGAGAGTTTTACCACCCGGGTGGGTGGAAGGAGCCAGCTTGAAGACCTTCCGGCAAGATTTAAAGCGGCAAGGAACCTGCCAGTAAGTGTGGATTGAACAACATATCCACGACCCTAGAACAGAGGCATTATGGATACAATTCCAGGATTCGAGAAATAGGACACTTAGGATGGGGGTAGTGTATAGGCCACCATCTCAGTAAGAGGACAGAGAACTAGCAGAGAAGATAAGGAGGGTCACCGGGAAGGGTAACACCGTGGTCGTGGGGGACATCAATCTGCAAGGGGTAGACTGGAGCACCCCAGCCACCTCGAGCACAAGGGAGCAGGTCCTCCTTGAGGCTTTCCAAGACAGCTTCTTGGTACAGATCGTAAACAAGCCAACCAGGTTAGGCAACACTCTGGACCTCATGCTGTCTAATGGGGACTTTGCCAGACAGCTCAGGGTGAAGGATCTGCTGGCAGGGAGTGATCACCACACAGTGTAGTTCTCACTCAACATGGGCAAGGAGGCTGTAGGAACAGAGACCAGAGTGTTGGACTTCAGGTAAGCAGACTTTGGTAGGATGGGGGAAATTGTGACCGGGTACCTAGCCAGGACACATCCTCACATGGATGCTAACCAGAAATGGGAAGTCATCAAGCTAGGGGTCGCGGATACCACTAGCTCCTGTACCAAGACACAAAGCAAAAAGGCTAGATCCAAAAAAACAAGTTGGCTAAGTGGGGAGGTGCTGGAAAAGGTGAGGGGAAAAAGGACAGCCTTCAGAAGATTCAAGAGATTCAGCTGGGGGGAATGATAGAGAGGAGTACCTGAATAAATCAAGAGAGGTGACCAGAGCAGTCAGGGCAGCCAAGGCTTCCAAAGAGCTTAGGCTGGCACAAGGCATCAAGGATGGAGAAAAAGACTTCTTCAGATACATAAGGGTGAGAAGGATCTGCAAAGATCAAATAGTAAGGCTCAGGAAGGGTGGGGGGTGGGCAGAGAAAGTTGCAGAGCAGGTAGAAGCGCTAAATGAATACTTCTGTCCTGTATTTACTAAGGAGAAGGATAGGTCACTGTCTCAGGGGATAGCGAGGGTAGGCACAAGGAGGGAGGGGGTGACAGATGGGGAAATCACAGCAGACAGAGTGCTAGAAGGTTTAAGGGCACTACGGGTGGATAAGGCACCAGGCCCAGATGGTGTGCACCCTGGGGTACTGAAGGAATTGGCAGTGGTCCTGGCAGAGCCATTGGGAGACTTGTTCAATACCTCTCTGGGAACAGGGTACATACTCCGGGACTGGAAGATGGCTCACGTGGTGCCTCTCCACAAAAGCAGACCCACGGATGAACCGAGCAACGACAGACCAATAAGCCTAACATCCATTGTGGGGAAGTTAATGGAAACAATCCTTAAGGAGAGGTTGGTAACCTTTCTAGAGGTAATAGTCTCCAGGACGGAAAGCAACATGGGTTTGTCTCTGGCAGATCCTGCCAGACCAACCTGGTTGACCACTATGACTGGATAACTAGGGCACTTGAAACAGCCATGAGGTGGATGTCCTGTATCTGGATGAGGCACTCGATTCGCTGCCACATGGGAGGCTGATGAGCAAGTTGGGATACCAGTGAGCAGGGACAAAGATGTTGAATTGGATCAAGAACTGGCTGCTAGGGAGACAACAGAGGGTAGTGGTGTGAGGGGAACTCATCTCCAAGGGCTGCAATGAACAGGGAATTGCAGGGCTCGGCACTGGGCCCAGTTGGCATTTTCATCGCCGACATCTCACATGGCATTAAGAACAAGGTTAGTCTCTTTGCGGATGACACAAAGATCGGAGCAGTAGTGGATGACACAGTAGGGTGGCAGGGGCTGCTGGATGATCTTGTTAAACTTGAATACTGGTCTGACACATGGCAGCTGGGATTCAATGCTAAGAAGTGCAAAGTCATGCACTTGGGAGCAAAGAACCCAAGGAGGTGTTATCAGTTAGGAGGGGTATAGATAGCAACTACAGAGGAGGAAAAAGATCTTGGAGTGGTAATAACAGAGGAAATGAACCACTCAGCACAGTGCAGGAAAGCAGCAGCTAGAGCCAATATGATGCAGGGATGTATTGCTAGAGGAATCACCTCCAGGAGGGGGAGGCGATCCTGCCTCTGTACAGGTCGTTGGTGAGGCCACACCTGGAGTACTGCATGCAATACTGATGCCCATACTTAAAGAAAGATGCCAGATTACTGGAGGGGGTCCAGCACAGACCAACAAGGATGATCCTGGGATTGGAAGACAAACCCTATGAGGAGAGGCTGAGGAAACTTATGTATTCCCTAGAGGAGAGGACGGATGGGGGATATGATTGAGACCTTTAAATATATGAAGGGTATAAACAAGACTAGTAGAGAGGGGATTTTTAAGCTAAGGGGAGGGAGGGACACGAAGGGGCATGGTCTGAGATTGGAGGGTGGAAGATTCAGGAGAGAAATGAGGCGGCACTTTTTCACGGAAAGGGTGGTGTCTATGTGGAACACGTTGC
The DNA here is from genome assembly GCA_016271365.2 of Neoceratodus forsteri. Lineage (NCBI taxonomy): Eukaryota > Metazoa > Chordata > Ceratodontiformes > Ceratodontidae > Neoceratodus > Neoceratodus forsteri. The sequence goes on along the minus strand of CM057455.1, from coordinate 754,334,650 downwards.
CCGAGGAGGTTGTATCCTTTAAGCCGATGAGCAGTTTTAAAAGGGGATGGAACAAAGTGAGGGGAGGCTCATTGTTTTGGTTTTTTTTTTTGGGGGGGGGCTACAGTGTAATGGACTGCTAGCTGCACATTCAAGCCGACTTGATAGACCATATGGCCTGTATCTGCTGGCAGTTTCAAATGTTCGTATGCAAGTTATTTTCAAAGCCTTATTATGGCTTTTTTGTTTGTTGCACAGTGATAACTGCAATGTATGTACTGCCTGGTTCATTTACACAGCACCAGGTGTAGGCAGCACTGACTCTCAGCAAACAGGGCTACACCTGCCTCTACCTCCCCCTCCTGCATGCTTCTTTCCTGCCTCCCCCTCTCCTTCCTGGTACCTGTGTTAACAGAGCTGGAGCTGACTACCAGTAGTCTTGACAATGGTCGGGCAGGGGGTGGCGCAACTCCATAGTACCGACATACAGGGGCACTGGAAGGTACAGCCATACTTCATGGCCGCAGCAGTGGAGAACTTGTTGCCAACAGGTAGCTGGTGTAGCAATTGGGCGAGTAAAGAAGGAGGGGGTAAACCCAGTCACATAGTCTTTCCCTCCCACTGAAGGTACGTGCGGTTGTTAAGATGTGTGCAAGCAAGGACTGATTGAATAGAAGTTGCTAAGTCAGTAACCATTTCCATGGCTGACACAGTGTGAGCAGAAGGCTGTTTGGGAGAGAATACAAGTTCAAGAAAGACCATGATGGTGATGAAATGTTTCTTTTTTAAAAACAAAAAAAGGTACAGAATTCTATTGCCACACATATGTGTCATGCTCAGTGCCACACTGAGCAATCGAATGAACAAGTGGATAAGTAGATAAGACTAGGAAAGCAAGAGGCAGCATGGCAGATGGTGGAGACTGTCCAAATCAAGATGGAAGATTGCAGGCATGGGAAATAAAGTGAAGAAATAAAAGAAATAATTGTACCACTTTAAAAATTGATATTTTTTATTTGTTGGTTATTGTTTCACTGTGCGAGTGTCATGTGGAGGTAATAGAATGTGTGGCATGTGGATTTATAAGTTGAGCTAAGTAAGTGTGGCATGCGTATTTTTACTTTATAGGCATGCCTGCCAGAAATTTTCGTTTCAAAAACTTTTTGGGAGGCATGGATGTCGAGATGCGCTGCACCCTGCCTGCTGAAAGGGTTCCCCAACTGGTGGTGGTGGTGGTTGTTGTTCCATAAGCACCTGGGCTCCGAACCCTCTCGACCAATAAGAATGCAAACAGTTCCCTAGCCATTTTATAAATTATAATAAATGCAAAGCACCATGGGCTATATATGCAAATCAGCACAGTATATTATGCTGGTTCAACTTTAAGCAGAAATGCATGGTACCAAAGAAAACAATATTTACCTTAGTAATTATGTTTCTTCTAATGGAGTCTTGCTGTATTCTGACTATTGCAGTTAGCCCCAGCACTCGAACTGCCCCGCAGAGTAGAGGGTTAAATTCTATACAGAGCATAGAACGTTGAGCTTGAGCTCGGTTCAGACCTCTATCTGCAGCACTCTGAAGTGCAACCGTCAGATTCTTACGAGCTAATACTAACTAAGACCACTATGTGGAAATTACACAATTTTTACTAGCCAAATGGCAACCAAATATTTTGGATCCCCAAAACAATCAAGTCAAGAAATACAAAATCAAAAACCAGGTAGTGAACAACTTAAGACTACTAAATTAATAAAATATAACCCACTCCCCCTCTCTAAAAAGAGGGAGTGCCCAAATGCACCCCTGGGGTGCAATACTGCACCCGCCAGCCCACTTCCCAAAAACAGGTTCTGAGAGGGGAGGCAGGAAGGGAGGTCAGAACACAGCAAGACTCCATTAGAAGAAACATAATTACTAAGGCGAGTAATTTTTTTTCTTCAAACAACATGAAGTCTAGCTGTATTCTGACTATTGCAGACTACCAAGCAGCACCTCCATGGAGGAGGGATTCAAACCTACTTTGGGAATAGGCTCTGCAGTACTGCTGTACCAAACAGAGCATCACTCCTAGCCTGGATATCCAGTGAGTAATGCTTGGTAAACGTATGGACTGTTTTCCAGGGGGCTGCTTTACAAATCTCTAGCAAAAGAATATCCCTGGCAGCAGCCAGGGAAGCAGCTGTACCTCTAGTCGAATGAGCCCTCAGGCCTGAGGGTGGTATTTTGCCTAGCTTCTCATAGCATAATTGTATACAAGAGAAAATCCACCTAGCAATAGTTCTCTTAGTGGCAGGTTTTCCCTTTCCCACTTCCCCATAAGTGAGAAACAACTATAGGAAGTCAAACATGTGTGCCTTAGTACGCTCAATGTAGTAAGTAAGGGCTCTTTTAACATCCAAACTGTGTAATCTTCTCTCCCCTGAAGAAGAATGATTAGTGAAGAACACAGGGAGAGACATGGATTGGTTCAGACGAAAATCTGAAACCACTTTAGGTAAGAACCTCTTATTGGTTTCTAAGGACCACCTTATCTCTACCGGAATGAAATAAAATCAGGTTCCCCTGACAGAGCATGCAATTCACTGATATGTCTGGCAGAGGTAATGGCTACCAGGAACACAGTTTTCCACGTCAAGTACTTAAACTCTGCTGAAGACAAAGGTTCAAAGGGAGGTTGCATAAGCTGAGCAATGCAAACTTTAAGGTCCTAAGCAGGAGTAGGATCCCTAAAGGGGGGGATTGGTATGAAGCAATCCCTTGAAAAATTTACAGAAAACAGGGTGAGATGACAGTGAGGAAGGTTTCCCCACTGACAGAAAAGCAGAAACAGCTGACAAGTGTACTTAGAGTAGCTGGTCTGAGGTCTAGGCCATTGAGATGAACCATATAATCCAGAACTGTAGACAATACAGCAGTGTCTAGGGATATATGTTCTGGAACACCAAATGCTGAATCTTTTCCATTTGGAGTTATAAGTTTTTCTGGTGGCAGATTTTCGAGAGGCTTTGAGAATGTCCAGAACTCCTTGAGACAGATGCAAATCTGCATACTCTAACTCTTCAAGAGCCATGCCTTGAGATTGAGAGACCGAAGACTGGGATACCAAATCCTCCTCTGAGAGTAGGTTAAGAGGTTGTAATTCCTGGGAAGAGACGGGGAAGATGGACTGCTAGGGACAGCAACAGGGGATACCAAGGCTGCTTGGCCCAGTCTGGAGCAATTAGGATCACTTTGCAGGATTGTGACCTTATCTTGACCAGGACCTTGAACAGTAGAGGAAAAGGAGGGAAGGCATATAGAAATTTCCCTTCCCAATTCAGAATCAGAGCATCCAGAGGGACTGAGCCCAAGACTGGGGGTCTGCAACAAAATAGAGGAAGTTGGTGATTGTCTGGGGCTGCAAAGAGACCTATCTCTGAGTGCCCCACCTTGAAAAAAATCACTTGTAACACCAGAGGATCCAGGGACCATTCGTGATGGCCCTGGGAAATCCTGCTCAATGCATCTGCTAGCACATTGTCCTTTCCTGGAAGGTGGCCTACTATCAGAGAGGTCTGTAGAGAATAATCCAGGGACCACAATTTCATGGCTTCCGTGCACAAGGCCGTGGACCGAGTGCCTCCCTGCTTGCTGATGTACCACATGGTGGTGGTGGTGTCTGTCCTGACCCGAACCACCTTGTTCTGCACTGACTGAGAGAAAGCTTGCAGGGCCAGAAAGACTGCCCTGAGCTCCAAGAGACTGCTATGAAGAAGGGATTCCTGAGAGGACCACAGTCCCTGGACTGTAAGAGCCCCCAGATGGGCTCCCCACCCCAGTAGACAAGCATCCGTGGTTAGGACCACAGAATGAGATTGAGTGATGATGGGAGTCCTTGCCTGAGGATGTCCTAATCCTGCCACCACTGGAGAGCCTGGATCAGGGTCTGAGTCACTGGAACTAGTCTGTTAGAGGATCTTTCCTCTGGGACCAAAAAGTCCTCAGATGAAACTGCAGCAGAAGCTGCCATGTGGCCCAAAAGCTGAATGAAGTGCCTTGCTGGCCGAGAAACCAGAAGGTGGACGGAAGAAGCCAGCTCTATAGTATACTTAGTATGGCAAAAAAAGGGGAGATATTGCTGATGGGTGATCTGAATATGCCAGATGTTAACTAGAGTGCAGTTGCCGCAGCCACTCCGAAGAGTGGGGTTATTCTAGATGCCCTACAGGGGGCATGCCTTAGACAACTAGTATTGGAGCCCACTCGAGAGGGAGCAATCTTAGACCTGGTTCTCTCAAATGGAGATGAAGAGAGGATCACAGATGTAGAAGTGGGTAGCCATCTGGGAACTAGCGACCATCGAACAGTATGGTTCACAATAAACACAGCAATAGAGTCAAGCCATACAAAGGCAAAGGCACTGGACTTTAGGAGGGCTGACTTTGCCAAAATGGGTAAGTGCCTAAGGAATGCACTAGCAAATGGGCAGGAAGGAGGGGTGGAAGAACAATGGGGAATAATAAAAACTGCCATCACAGAGGCAACAAGCCTTTGTGTGAAGCAAATAAACAAAACTAAACGATGTAAGAAACCACTATGGTTCTCAAAGGAAGTGGCAGTGAAGGTTCAAGAGAAAAAGAAAGCTTTCAGGAAGTACAAGGAATCACAGAAGGAGCAGGACAGAGAACTGTATCAGTTAAAGCAAAAGGAAGCTGGGAAGGCAGTCAGAACAGCAAAGGCCCAAACCGAGGAAAAGATAGCCAACTCAGTTAAGAAGGGGGATAAAACCTTTTATAGGTACATCAGGGAGCGAAGGAAGACCAAGGAGGGATAGTGAGGCTTAATAAAGGGGGGAGGCAGAGGAGACTGTGAAAAGGCAGAGATACTAAACAAATATTTTTGCTCAGTATTTACAAAGGGGGTACCTAGAACAAACAGTAGAAACACACTGGATACAGAAGTTGATACCAGCCCATTTACAGAAGAAAGGGTTCTGAAAGAACTCTTAAAACTGAAGGTGGACAAAGCAATGGGGCCTGATGGGATTCATCCCAGAATTCTAAAAGAACTAAGGGTAGAATTAGTGACACCACTGACTACCCTATTTAACAAATCATGGGACGATGGGGTGGTACCCGAGGACTGGAGGAGGGCAGATGTGATTCCTCCTCACAAAAGTGGGAGCAAGGCAGAAGCAGGAAACTACAGACCTGTTAATTTAACCTCAGTGGTAGGGAAAATGATGGAATCACTTCTGAAGGAAAGAACTGTCGAGTATCTAGAGGCCAGAGGGGCACAGGACCCAAGGCAGCATGGATTCACAGCAGAAAGGTCATGCCAGACAAATCTGATAGATTTCTTTGACTGGGTGACCAAAGTAGTAGATCAGGGAGGGCTGTGACATGGCCTACCTAGACTTTAGCAAGGCATTTGACACAGTCCCACACAAAAGATTAATATACAAGTTAGGTAGCCTGGGAGTGGGTCCCAAGATGACAGCCTGGGTAAAAATTGGCTGGAAAATAGGACACAGAGAGTAATAGTAAATGGAGTCCACTCTGATGAAAGGGGGTTACTGGTGGGTGCCGCGGGGTTCAGTATTAGGACCAGTCCTCTTCAATGTCTTTATAAGCGACATTGCAGAGGGACTGGAAGGAAAAGTATGTCTCTTTGCAGATGACACAAAGATCTGCAACAGAGTTGATGCACAAGGTGGGGTGGAAAGGATGAAAAGGGACTTGGCAAGGTTAGAGGAATGCAGCTTAGATTCAATGCTAAGAAGTGCAAGGTAATGCGCCTGGGAAACAAAAACCCAGGGGAAGAGTACACAATGGCGGGTGAGAGACTAACAACAACAAAAATGGAAAGGGACCTGGGGGTAGTCATATCAGATGACCTAAAGGTGGGCAAGCAATGTGAGAGGGCAGCAATGAGGGCTGGGGGGATATTGGGATGCATAGGGAGAGGCATCACCAGTAGAAAACAGGAAGTTATTATCCCTCTGTACAGACAGCTGGTCAGACCCCATCTGGAGTACTGCGTGCAGTTCTGGAGACCCAGTCTTCGCAAAGACAGACAGGATGGAAGCTGTCCAGAGGAGGGCAACTAAAATGGTGCAGGGTCTGCACCGGAAGACATATGAAGAGAGACTAAAGGAGCTTAATATGTATAGCCTCGAGGAAAGGAGGGAGAGGGGGGACATGATAGAAACTTTCAAGTACCTCAAGGGAATCAACAAAGTCCAAGAGGGTAGCATCTTTCAAAAAAAGAGGTGTGCAAGAACAAGGGGGCACAATTTGAAGATAGGGGGGTGGCTCAGAGGTAATTTAAGGAAGTATTTTTTCACAGAGAGGGTTGTGGATGCATGGAACGGCCTTCCGGAGGAGGTCGTGGAGTCAGAAACAGTGGTGGAATTCAAGCATGCATGGGACAGTCATAAGGCAATTCTAGGGGATGGGGGTAGGAAGAAGTAGGCTGCTGGTTAACTAGGATCTGCAGCTTATCCAGTAGGCAGGGAAATGGGCAGACTGGGTGGGCCAAGCGGCCCTTATCTGCCGTCAAATTCTATGTTTCTATAATAGCCCTTGCCCTTTCCAGGGGAAGAAAAGTTCTTGCTTTGACAGTAGCCAGTTCTGCCCATATGAAGGTGAGAAGCTGTACTGGCTTGAGAACTGACTTGGGGAGACTGAGAAGAAATCCTACGGAAGTGAGCACTTGCTGGGTCACTTGCAGGTCTGACTTGACTTGGTCTGAAGACTGACCCACAATAAGCCAGTCATCCAGGTACAGAAACATGGAAATATTTTTCCTTCTTAAAAAAGCCACTACTACTGCTAGGCATTTTGTGAATACTCTTGGAGCTGATATCAGGCTGAAGGGCATTGCTCTGAACTGATAATGGCCTGAAGGCAATTCGATCCCGAGGTACTTTCTGTGGGAGCATCTAATGGGAATGTGAAAGTAGGCATCTTTTAGGTCCAGGGATGCTAGCCAGTCCCCTGGCCTTAGAGAGGGAAGGATTATTCCCAGTGTCACCATTTTGAATTCTGGTTTTAAAAGATGTTTGTTTAGGTATCTTAAGTCTAGGATGGGTCGCCACATCCGTCTTTTCTTTTTCATGTTGTCCATCCTCTGATCCCATTGGACACGGAGAAACCACTGGGTGACCCTCATGTGAAGTCTGGCCAGGGGCACTGTGGAAATGGCCGCTGCCATCAGTCCCAAGAGACGGAGCACGGCATGTGCTGGGATCCACCAAGCCTGGGCCATAAGAGTGGCCTGAGCAACTAGAGTCTCAGCTCGATCCGATGGCAGAAAAGCCTTGCTCTGAACTGTATCTAGTACTGCTGGAGCCATTGGGATGGTAATAGCTGGGATTTAGGCAGATTGACCATGACACCCAGAAAGGAAAACAAATTCAGAGTGAAAGAGAGAGCCTCTTTCAGGCTGTACGGAGAGGGTGCTGCGAGGAGCCAGTCATCCAGGAACAGGAAAACGTACATGCCCTGGCGGCGAAGAAAAGCCACAACCACCGCTAAACACTTTGTGAACACCCGAGGGGCCGAGGAAAGGCTGAAGGGGAGTGTTCAGAACTGAAAACGGTGCTCCAGGAAAGTAAACCGGAGAAAGCGGCAATGGGCCGGGAGGATAGGGATGTGCAGGTAGGCATCTTGCATATCCAGAGAGCACAGCCAAGAGCTTGGATGGAGCAGGGGGAGGAGCCCCTGAAGGGTCAACATGCAAAACCTCTTGTACTCGACAAAGAGGTTTAGCGTGCTGAGGTCCAGGATCGGTCTCAGATCACCAGTCTTCTTTGGGACTAGGAAGAAGTGGGAGTAAAATCCCCTTCCTATTTGATTTTGAGGGATGAGTTCTATTGCCTTCTTTAGTAGAAGGGCCTGGATCTCTTGAGAGACAATGGGGATCTGATCCCTGGGATAGAAAGACCGTCCCCGCGGATGAGGGGCCGGAATCTCGGAAAACACTATCGAGTGACCCCACTGTATGAGTTGTAACACCCATGATTCTGCGGTGACGAACCTCCACTCCTTAAGGTGGAGGCCGAACCTCCTTTCCACCAGTTCCTCCTTGCCTAACGGAGGTAGCGGAAGGAGGGGAAAGGAGTCAGGATGCTGAGGGGAGGGGAGCTTTTGCCCCAGAGGCCGGCTTGGGGAACTTGGCATGGGGGGTTTGTGCTCCTGAACCAGGGGCGCATCTTTTGCCCTGACGCTTACCCCGATTTCTATTCCACCTTCTTTGACAATGAAAAGGCTGCTTTTTCTGCCCCATTCGGTACATGGAGCAGACATCCCGAAGGGAGCGTCCGCTCTCCTGCAGCCCGGTGATAATATCTTTGGGCATGCTGTCAAAGAGGATGGAACCCCTGAAAGAGGCTTCCAGAAAGGAGGACCGGACATCTTGTGCCAGACCTGCTATCCTTAGCCAAGAAAGGCGGCAAAGGCAGATCCCCGTGGCTGTCGCTCTAGCCATTGAGTCCAATGAGTCATATGTCGCACGCAATGCATGACAGCAAGAGGACTTTCTCATCCTGATCTTGTCCAGTAACTTTTTACGAAGGGTTTCATCCTAGACCTCCAGGAGGTCCCTTTCCAGTTCAAAGAGATGCCTTCTGGAATGCAACCATGTGGGAGACGGGTGGCCCCCTTTTGCCCAACACCATGACGGCAAAACACGGAAAATTGCCACTACAGCGACTGTCACTGTAATGGTCTGTTTCCGTGTTTCACAGTCCCCCAGTGCCCTGCCCCCTTCCCGGACCAACTCCGACCTGGAATTGAGAATCTTAAAGTCCGGGGTGCAGAACCCCGCTTGGGGGGTGTGGAGGGCACGGCCCCCCACCCCAAGAAAACACTGGGGTCTTGGGCGGCACAATACCTGCGTCAGTATTGTGCCATAGCTGTGTGGGTGGTAGACAGGTTTACTGTCGACCAAACATGGTGCTTCCATGGGAAACATAGTTGAGGGACCGAATGGCACAAGAGGAAAAGGAATAAATCTTCCGGCCAAACTGGTCCAATTGACGAGAGTCCTTGTCCGGAGGCGAGGAGCTCAGGTGTTTTGGTTGGGCTGACCGGTCATGAGCGGCCGTGATCACCATAGAGTCAGCCTTAGGATGAGAGGTGAGGTGTAGAATCCCTTCCAGTGAATAATAAGTGGGATCCGCCTTTCAGGAGACTGCCAGGATGGACGATGGCTGCTGCCATACCGTGGTCACCAGATCCTCATGAGGACCCATCCGGGGGAGGGATAGGGAGGGGATCTGAAGTGGCTAAATCCAGGTGTTCCACCAGTCTTTTATGTTGGGGATCCAGCTCTTTCGAAGGCCTGCCTCCTGCTGCCTGAATGGTGTGTACAAGGTCCCCAAAGGAAGGGTCCTCTGGAGGAGATTTTAGGGACTCCTTGGGATGTACCTCAACGGGGGACCTAGGATGCGAAAGCTCAGAATCAGGGTCCGTGTCGGAGGGCTCAGAACCACTGGAGATGGAAGAATCCACCCCAGATAATCTTACAATGAGAGCACCCGATGCTTGTCCGGAGGGAGGTGGTGGTGGAGGAGGGCCCTCGGCATGGGGGATGTCCCCCACTGACTGCCTAATCTCCGTGAGGAGCTGGGTTCTGGCATCCTGCCACCACGAAGGGGCCGACTCACGGTGTGGTGCCGGAGGTGGAGGAGGCTGAAAGCCTGGATAGTCTGGGTACTGGGGGTATTGCCATGAAGGGTACTGATAGCCAGGCAATCCTTGAGAGTAACAGGAGTACCCAGGATATCCCGGCGGCATCGAGGCACATGGCCTGGCGCTGGGTACTGAGGAGCCGATGGGCCTCTCAATGGCGAGAACGTGGGTCTGGGCCTCAGGAAACTGCTTCTGATGGTTCTGGACCTACTGGGAGGTGCCAGCACCACTAGGGTGGCGCTGATCTGAAGGCCCCAGAAGGTCCTGAGGGAGGAGGCTCCATGTACAACTCCCCAGCCGGCGACGGACTCCTGTCCGAGAGCTGCAAAAGACTTGGCAAAGGGGGAAGTTCCGGGAGGGACCCCAACGAAAGGTCAATCAGCGATTCTGACGGGAGGGTGAACACAGGATCAGGTGGCGAATCCCTGGGGTGAAGAACCCGGAGGGATGACGTGTCACTCTGCAGCTCACTCTGTCCGACATCTGGGGCCAAAGTGGAGCCTGACGGGAGAGTGGAAGGGTCCAGGCGGGCGATGGAGGATCCGTCGTCCGACTGATCGGATCTTACTGGGCTACAGGAGGTCGGAAGACCGCCGCTAGACTTATCGTCCAGGGCTATGCGCCCCTCGACAGAGTTGAGGGGTGACTTATCGGCCAAGCTGAGAGGCAACTGAACAGAAACCTCCACAGAGGTGACCCCCAGCTGCTCGCTCACCTCGGCAGGAAGGGGAGAAGATGCCCAGCCCAAGGAGGCGGACGGGGCACAAGAAGCAATACTCACAGTTTTTGGAGGCCTCCTGTGTGGCGACAGACTCCTGTCCCGGCGTTTCTCCTTACTTTTCTTCTTTCTTTGGGCCGGCGATGACAACCTTTCCCTCAACTCCTGGAGCTCCTTTTCCATCGATGCCAGACGTCAGGTTAGGAGGTGGGCCTTGAGGGTCTGCTTGCGCCTGGTCCGAGTTGCTTGGTTGAAGGCCTGGCAGATGGAGCACTACTCAGTGTTGTGCTTGGGGCCTAGGCATAAGAGGCAGCGGGAATGGTCGTCCCCGTGCAGGATTTGGGCTCCGCACTTCGAGCACTTTTTCTTTGGTCGAGAAGACATCAAATGTCGAAAAAAAAATAAACAGAAAGGTTATGAGGCGAAGAGAAACTTCGACTAACACTACAGGCATTTGATTGATGTTCTAACTCGTGGCCGAACGAACTGAGGTGATGAAGGGAAAGAACTGGAGGGCAGGCGCGGGACCGCCCCTTTTATAGTCGGGCTGACGTCACGTCACCTGACGTCGGGGGCTGTCCCTGCTGCTGATTGCTACCTACAAGTTTGCCATTGGAACCTGACGCCGGGGGGCGCAGTTCTATATGTGAAGACCTACTGCAGGAACCCTCTCGAAGTAAGATCTTGGGTTCCGCACTGCAGCGCCTCCCCGAGCTCTGAAGGATTGTAGAGGAGTGCCGCAGCCCCTCACCCTGTCCCTTCAACCCCGCAGATTCTGAGGAAGACCTCTTCCTCGGACCCTGTGCCCTAGGCCCCCTCCCCCCAACTCTGCAGACTCCACGAGGAGAGTCGAGTCGAGGGGATCCGGTCCTAGCCTTGGGGCCGCACCGGGGTGGCAGCCGATCCCTTCCCCAAAGCCTGGATCACCACACCCACGGGGCTGTTGACCCACACCATCACCTCGGCGCCGTCATCGGCCTGGGGGTCGGCGCTGGTCGCAGTCACCAGAGCTGTGCTCGGGGGGGGGGGGCACCTGGGCAGGTGCAATGGTCCTGGGCCCCAGAGAACCCACCAACTCCGGGGAGTCGGGCTGCCTGTCCGGATCAGCTTCCCAATCACCCGGCTCTGGAGAGGAAGAGATCCAGAGCAGCTATAGACTGGTGAGCCGGGGGCTCTCCCGCCTACAGCGCCATGAGCAGCACCGCAGGTAGGCCTATTACCCATTGTGGCGTCACTCCAATCACCGGAGAGCCACTAATGGCACCAGCAGGTGGTGCCGTGGAACGCCCTGCACCGGACCCAGAGACCTTGGGCTACAACAACAGGGGAGCCTGCACCTCCAAAGAGGTGACTGCCTGGGTGGTGTTCCCAGCCCGGCCCTGGGTGGAGCCAGACCAGTCCTCTAGCACCGCAGTAGAGACATCCTCCATGGTGCAGCTAGAAGAAGAGGAGGAAGCCCCCTCCTCACCAGACCCGTGTAGGCCTGGGAGGGCACACAGAGGAAGGGCGAAGAGTCCTACACTTGGACTGACAAGACTCGACATCATTAAGGAAAGAAAAGGAAAGGTCTTACCGGGTCTTCAGTAATGGCGCAGAGTGGTGAACAGCAGAACCGAGGCGGATTATTTAAGGCAGTGTCCACAGCGGCTCTGAGGCATAGAAAACGGCTCAGAAGACCAATTAGGCCGAAATGGCATGCAACAAATTTCTTCAGCTGCAGGTGAGGTGCTCTCTCGACGGCAGGAGAAGCAGAACTGAGACGGAGGAGAGCCATCAAGTTACTTGGCCAACTCATGAAAAGCTACTGCAGAGTGCGTTTGGTTTTATGGGTGGCGCCGTTCCCCACCCCACCCCAAAAAGCTCCTGCGGCGTGCTCGTCTCCAGCCAATCACCCACCAGTGAAGAATACTGAAGACTGATACAGGGAAGACCTGGGTGTTGCCCAACACTGCGCATCAGGCCCAGGATTGCATCAGCAACCAGGAAAACCACCATGGGTGAGGAATTGTGATCCAGGATGTCTATCAAGGAGTAAGACTCCTATTTCTAGACCTCCTCTAGGGATGAGGACATGCGCTGCAAGAGAGCAGAAATGGAGACTGAATCGCCGGGGGCTGAAGGCTTTCGGATGAGTCTATGGCCATCTGGGAGGAAAGCATGAAAGAATCCTCTGAGTCGGAATCATGGTCCTGGCAGAAAGGCTGGGGCCAACGTTTATGGGTGTGGACTAGCCACTTAATCGGGGTGACGACCACTGACAAAAGCTTAAGTAGTCTGGACTGTGGCATAGAGTCCTTGGTAGGATCCCCCTGCTGTGGCTGCGAGGGGTTTTGTTCCACTAGAATCAGCTGCAGTGGTACTGTCGGAAGTATCAAGGGGGGGGGAACCACTGGATCCCCCACAGGCTGTGTTTGCACAGACAATCAGCAGGAAGCCGAGGTGGCAGGCAACACTCTCAACCAAGTCCTTGGCCCATTACCCCACGCGATCCTCACACTTCTAACACAATTGACACCAATCCAAAGAAGAGGATTAACTGGACAACAACCCCGAAGGTGATGGTGTCAATCTGAGTGACATCAAGACCTTGACCATCGCTCTTTAGGTGGACAGAAACACAATAGCAGTAGATTAGAGTACACCACCTGCTGGTCCACTTTACTACTATGGGTGACATGGGAGTCATGATCGGCATAGGGACCACCAGTGTAGGCAGCACATGGATAGGTTCAACCAGGGGCATAGTCTAACCAGTCTCTTTGATCAGAGAAGGTTTCTGCAGCATTGGTGTCTAGGAGAGATGAAGCCTCGTATATCCTCAGACTCCAGGTAGAAAACAATCTTGACAGCGTGTTGACCGCTCCTTCGACTGGAACCAACTCAATCAAAGTCGAACAGTTGGTGAGCCCAAAGAGCAAGAAAAGCAGGAATCTTCCTTCGCCCATAATAGCTTTTTGTGCCTCTTTCAGTATGGAGGGCTTTTCTAGAAGGTCTGCATAGCTCAAAATAGCTCCTGAAGTTCTGGGTACTCCCACAATAGTATCCAGTCCACAGAAGACCCGCGTGGGACCACAGGCAGGCCCAAAGAGGCCCCCACCAATGCCTTTTCTACATGACTTGAAATTCAGATGGCAAACTCAGGGACACTGAGGCCTCCCTCAGAAGAAGGTGAAGACAGATGCATGGCCTGGCAGTGGGGGCAGTTTGCAACATGGTGCTAGGACCCTAGGCAGTTAAGGCAGGGATTATGCCCATCCTTGACTGACATCTTCAGCCTGCAACTGATAAAACTGCACTTAAAATCCAGCTTTATTTTTTTTTTTCCCCTCCATCTCGACATCACTGACAGAGTGGTAACTGGAAAAGGAGGTACACATGATCGGTAAAAAACAAAACCAAAAAAAAAAAAACACATTAAATGAAACAGCAAGTAATAATGCTTGAAAACTTTCAGAATCCTCTTACACAGCAGGAGCTGTGAAGGAGAAGACTTGTCTCTTTCCAGTGAAAAGGAAGATAAGACTTTGATCAGGGCGGAGCCAGAGGACGACACCAAGGGCGTTGGGAGGAGTCTAGCTTGAAGACTGTTCTAGCGAACTGAGCTATGCTCAACAACTGTCCAGTGTGGATAGTGAACTGAAGGCAGTTACAATTAATGTTTGATCCAGGCCACTTTCTGGATAAGAAAATGAAAACATTTAAAGAAAAAACCAAACGACTTTTGGTGTACGATACTCTTTACCCTCTTTCCAAAGCAACCAGAGTTAATTGCACTGTGTACACATGTAGCAATAATCTGCATTTTATAGATGTGTCCTTGGCTCACTACTCCCCTCCCCAACAAAAATCTCCTATGCATGACTTGTCACAGGAAGCAAAGCACTCCAAAGCCCAGCTAAGCCATCTCAAGTGTTCCACATTTCAACCCGCAAATATCAGCCTGTCCACATGGTAATACACATTCCTTGTGTCAGGGAAATCCTTGTCCAAGTGGTTACTGATTTGTATTAATGCAAGCAGCAGCTTTGAACTCCATAGGTACACCTGCCAATGTATAAAGTAGCTTACAAAAAAATTCAGAGATGAAAGGGCACACACAAAGTTCCTGATACTGCAAATCATACCTTTCAAGTGTCCCTCATTACGAGGGACATCCCTCACTTTATCCCTCAAAATGTCCCTGTCCCTCCTCGAAAAGGTGCTGCACACACAGAGAATGTTCTGTAAATTCACACTTTAAAGCAGAAATTGGCTGGCCCATCGGCACAGCGAGTGAATTTCCACCTGCAACGCCAGTGACCTGGGTTCGGGAACAGACTCGGGTTGCTGGAGGGCCAGCCAAGGGAGAAGGAAATGAGCGTCTGACGACGGCTCGCCTTCTCAGGGGGAAAGGTGGATACACGGCTCGGTACCTGCTGACTCCTAGCAGAGGCTGGGAGTACAGCAGGACGTTGGCCCCAACGCACTAGGGGAGTGATGGACGCTGGTGTATGCCTTGACGCCAGTGGCACGTCGCTCCTCAGAGGAGTAAACGGAAAAATGATGCCTGGCTGATCAGGTGACGGCCTTCCTGAACCCTCACCGCCGGGCTCCTGGACCTCCATATGCCATCCCAGCAGCACCCAAGGATCGTTGATTGGCCGCCAGGGCCCTTCTCCTACAAATGTAAGAGACCCGCCCGGTGAAGGGATACACTGGGGCTGGCTGTGATGTGCAACGGTAGCGGTCGAGAGTAGCTGCGGTAGGGCAGTTCATATGGGGGCCTGAAGGAGAGACCAGCCAGGTGGGGGGGGGGGGAGAAGAGTCCAAGAAAATAAATAAATAACACAGAAATTAATAATATTCTAAGATGTTACATAGAATAAATAAACTTTGTACAAGTAAAGGCAATGGTTTTCACATTGTTCTGAGCTTGTATCTCCATGTTTCAGGATGCGTCCCTCATAATGAGGGTCTGTATCCCTCACTGTTCCTCATTTTGGGGGCCCGTGTCCTTCATTTATTCATAACTGGGTGTTGCACATTCTGGACATTTGTTCACCACTGTGGTCCACACTGCCTGAGTACAAGGTTGAGCACTTTGGTAAACTATATGACCACCAAAGCACTGCCACACAGTTGTCAGGGCTTTGTTGCCATAATTTGATGAAGTGGCAAACATTTTATCTGTGACACTCATGTCACACATCTGAGTGACAAATGGGTGAAAAGTACAGGCCCGAGTATACAGTATGTGCTATTGATACTAACAGAGAAATTACCAGTTGTGAAATGGCATATGTACTCCTCACAATAACAACAAACATACGAGATGGCCATCAAGAAGGGAATGCACCCACTGAGGATTCCTGTTATGTTACCAATCCATCGAAAAGAAAAACTGGAAGGACTTACAAAAACTGCGGTGTAGACAGAAAAGAATTTCCTCCCAGGTCCATAGGATACTTAAACATCAAGAAGAAATACAGGTGTCCAACCAAGTTCCCAATCAGTTCATTGACGATGCTGCAATTTAACAATAAAAGTATATGATAAGTATATGAAAACTGCAGAAGTGCTTCATGAGTAACAGGCTTATTATTAACCAAAAGTAAACTAAGGCTGTTTTTCAGAACCACTCAAAACATTACACAAAGTACAGAGAGCAACTCAAAATCTCCTCTAATGATGGCCCTCTTGGGAGGTTACAAGCAGCTTCAAATATCTGAGGCTATATCTGGACCAAGTCTTATCTAGAACCCCAAATGACTTCATTACAAAACATCGGAACATCGATCCTAACTCTCATTTTCTATTTTCAGCATGCGTTTAATATATCATTTTGTTTTGTTTTCAGACCACACGCTAATGTAGCACCTTGGTTTTTTTTTGTTCTTAAAAAACAAGATGCTGCATCAGCATGTTGACAAAACAGAAAGGTAATATGCTGAAAGCAGAGTTAGAATTGACGTTTCAACCACAGGTCTTCTTCAGGAATGATCTAAAAGGTCCATAGGACAATAATCTAACTTTGCTTTTTTTTCTCTTTTAGATAATTCCTGAAGACCACCTATGGTTGAAACGTCAGTTGTAACTCGATTTTTAGCATGCATTTAATACTACCTTTTTGCCTCTTTACAAAACGTCTACCAGGAAACGGTCTTCTCCTTCCACCCCCCTCCCTCTGGAACAACCTGCCAGCACATCACCATCCATATATCCCCCTTACCTCTCCCTTAACTCATTTGCTCCTGGTGGCCAGTTTGGGTCGGATCTAGCAATGGATGGTTCTGATGCCATATGGAGTCTATGGGAACAAATGTGCTTTAAGCATCTGCTGAAGTTTCATTTTTCTCCCTCCTGTTCCTAAACTACTTAGACCGCTGGCACTCCTCTCTTAGCCGAGATGTATTTATTTTTGCTTTGCTACAGCATCATATTATGTGGGGGCAGGTGATTGGACTAAACGTTTTTTGAAAACATGGCCTCTCTAGAATATCTTAAGTGTCAGGAACTTGAACAACCAATTATCTAGGAGGAAAATGTTGATGTAATTAAAGTACTGCCAAATGGCAGAGACCCTAGCAGAGAGCACTACCCTGCAGCAATGTACAGGGCACTAGGGGAGGAGATCGCCAAGCTACTCTGTGATATGTATAAAGAAGCTGGTGGGTGGATCTTGCCACTCATGCTCAGGGAGACTCTTTCGTGGAAGGCCTTTGCTTTGGTTGTGTGGCCCTACTTAAACAGCATACTAGATAAATTTGGCTTTGGAGCCAATATGCAAAATGTTACTTTTCACTATCATATGACGTTTTGTAAATATGTATAGACAGCACATCAACTGAAGGTTTGTTTTGTATGTACCACTCCACCAATATTGCATTATTCCTGCCCTGTACAAACATGTAAGAAAAATATGTATGCTCCTTTGTTTTGTAACCTATGACCTTTCCTGTATGTATATGTATAAGCTAAATCATATTTCTGTGCATATGCAAGTGTAAACAGTGTATGTTTATAAGTTAAACCTTATTTCTGTACAACTGAATGTGTCAACAGTTCTACCACTGTAATGCAATATATTTTATGGATTATGCATGAAATGCTTATATTCCCTGGGTCGCCCCTGAAAAAGGGACACCTTTGTCTCAGTGGGTCTACCCAATCATCAAAATTCAAATAAATAAACTGGTTTCTGGCCCTATAAAATCAACTAAAAGCTGTGGTCCTCACAAACAATCAGGTGTCAAGGGGCTTCTTCCTGAGGTGAACTAGGCTGGGGTACCCCTTCTCCACCATTTTGTTAGCCACGGCAACTGGGGTGCACCCAAATATACAAGGAAGTAAGACAGGTAAATCTACTCACAAAGGTTTTACTATATGCCACTGATGTGCTTTTGCCCTTGTCTGATGCCAAGAGGGCAACACCTTATGTGTTGTAACTGCTGGGTGAATTTGCCACAGTCTTTGGCTTATGGATAAACTGGAAAAAAGTCTAAACTCCTCCTTATAAACAATTGTTAGCAGGAAATGCTAAAGAACGGAGATCTTCGATGGTCCAAAAGAAAAATTTACTCACCATAGTAATGTCGTTTCTTCTAATGGAGTCTTGCTGTATTCTGACAATATGCAGTTAGCCCCAGCACTTGAACTGCCCCGGAGAGGAAAGAGTTAACTATGCAGAAGCATAGAACGTTGAGCTCAGTTTTCAAACTTCTTCTCTGGCACTTACAAGTGTAGCCATCAGATTCTTACGAGCAAACTAACTAATTAGTACACAAAGTGGAAACTGTTTACTAAAAGCCAAAGGCAACAATTTGGGCCTAAAAAGACTCAGGCAGAGAACCCAAGAAAAAAAGGCAGTGACTAAACATATTTTATGTAAGCAATAAGACACGACAGGGTGGTGGTTGTTATGTGATAACCGCACACCTAGGTGCGTGGTGAGGCACGAGGCCGAAGGCCGGGTGTCCTTCCACACTAGGTGTGCGGTTATCACATAACCACCACCCTGGAGTGTCTTATTTCACTTATAAAATGGGAAATAACTACGGAAACAAAGAAAATGACAAGGTGTTTATATTTTGAAAACTTTAACATTTATTTAAATACAGAATAGAGAATTAATTGAAACATTGAGATAAAATAGTCCCTTGGTAAACTTTTTTGAATGGTAAAAAATATCAATTACTAACAACATTAGCAAACAACAGTCTACTTGTTGTAGTTTATGAATTGCACTTTACTTTACTGTGATTTTCTTAATCTGTCGTCCCGAACATCGATTTTGCACACCGACCGCGCCATTGTGCGCTACATGTGCAAAAACACATTTCGGGTGATATGTGAAAAATGACAGTTGTACTGTTCATAACGAGGTGTGGTAAAATGGCAATACTGAAAATCTGGAGTGAAAATATTAAAATGCTCGGAGTTACGAGCGCATGAAACTGTGCAACGACGCACTGAAACAGTCGCTTTGGAATATTACCAATTAACATAGGGTTTTAGAGCCACCATGAACTGTGACACAGCTCATTTCGTTAATCATCTCGAAAGGTGGTTCCGCCGCAGTGACTGCGGAACCACCGCTTGGGGACCGATTAACGAAATAACAGTGGTACAGTTCATGAGGCAGGGCCCCAAAAACCCCATGTTGAAAATTTGGTGAAAAAATTCCCAGAAATGGCTGAGATATGCGCTAAAGTTGAAAAAAAATCCATTTATGCCATTATATAGCTTACCACCATTTCTTCAGTTCGCGGTCGGCTTTGAAGAGTGCAGACGTGTTCCCGGTCCACCAAAGATCGTCGCAAGCTGGTCTCCGGAGGCAAGTATGGGGTTGAGGTGGGGTGAGGTGGGTGGGTACGCAGAGGGTGGGTGCGGGTTGGGGAGGGGAGAAAAGAATCAACGAGGGAAGGTTTTTTGTTTCAGTTTTTTTTTTTTTCCATTTATTTACACGTTAGGACTTTTGCCACGCTGGGGTGGTCTCCAGCGTGGCTTGGAATGAGCCAACGGGGACTGGGCACCCCGCTGGCTAAGGAGGTTTTGCCATGCTGGGTGGGCCTCAGCGGCATATGAACATTTTTTTGGGGCAGTGAAACCGACGGAGGATTGGGCACCCCATCAGCAAATGAAGCTTTGCCACGCTGGGGTGGGCTCTCAGCATGGCACCAGGCAGCTTAGGAGGGCAGTGAAGCCGACGGGGACTGGGCACCCCGTCAGCTAAGGAAGTTTTGCCACGCTGGGGTGGGCTCCCAGCACGGCATACTGAACATTTTGGGGTAGTGAAACTGACGGGGATTGGGACCCCATCGGCAAATGTGATTCAAACCCAGGTTCCAGAATTGCAGCACAGACCATTCAACCTCTGTAGTATGCTGCCTCCTTTAATATTAAATTCTCTCCATGACCGTAGCGGTCGCTACTTCTTTAACTTTTTGGTGCCTACCATCATGCACCGCACACTTCCATCTCGGGAAGCGATCAGCTATTTTTCTTTCAATGCCTTTCTGCACTTGCATTGTATGTTTGAGTTAACTGACAGCCCGTGTCACCGGCCAATTACCTCTATGGATTGCTTTTATTAATATTAGCAATGTATTTGGGCACTTTGGCTCTGTCTCTGCCTATTTAACTGTGTTTTCCCACCTTATCTTATTGTTTATAAAGTATTACTGTAATGCCTACTTTCTTCATCCTGTTTTTTTTGTTTTCTGTTTTTCCCCACATTCAAGACATAGACTGTTTATCATGGAATGCTTACCATGGAATACAGAGATTCAAAATTCTGCTCTGTTTCACTTGTAGAATGTTACTCTCCTGACATTCTGTACACACAGACAACAAAGGCCTGTTTTAGAGCCAGAGACTCAATTATATCACTGTCAGGGCAAGCATGAGATATTTCACTGATGAGCAGGTAAAGACAGAAGGGGGATTTTTCACTGTTAGTAAACAAACAGTTGTAATGAAAACTATAAACAACACTTAATGTTTCTAATTTGTTTATGTGTGTAAGGGGAGTGTGATGATCAGGGAAACAACATTTAATGAATTTTTTAATTTTTTTATTTAAGGTAGTTTTATTTTTAGGGCCCAGCTGAAGTTTTTTTACAGTGTAAAGGTAGCAGCCATGTTTACAATGGAAGATTAGTTCTGGTTGAAGGGGGACTGATTTGCTCATTGTGTGATGTGGTTTAGGACCAGGATGACTGTGCATATATACAGAGATTTAATGTACAGTCAGCTGATGTCTCTTGGCCAATGAGATTTCTAAATGTTTTCTTACCATTTTATATATATATATATATATATATATATATATATATATAGACATAGATACAGTTGTGGCCAATAATATCAGCGCCCTTGCAGCTTTTTCTAATAATGCATCATTCCTTCCAGAAAATTGTTGAAATTAAAAAATATTTTGGTATCCACATATGTATTTCTTTGGTTTGCAGTGGAATAAAACACAAAAAGCAGAAAAATTTACTAAGTCTTAGCTTATTCCACACAGAAATCCTTAAATGGCCCAGACAAAATTATTGGCACCTTTTAGAAGTAGTTAGAAATAATTAGATTTCAAGCAGGTGATTCTCCTTCACTTTGGAATTTAACTCACCTATGGTGAGTTGCAGGTGCCTGCAATACAAAAATCACTCTTTCAACCAGTTTGAATAGAGAAAAGGACTCATTCTCCTGTTTTGTGTCACTGTGTGTACCGCAATGAGCATGGAGAAAAGAAAGACAGCCAGAGAATTGTCTGAGGAGGTCAGACAGAAGATTGTAGCCAAGCATGGACAATCTCAAGGCTACAAATCAATCTCCAGAGACCTTGATGTTCCTGTTTCCACCATATGTAATGTTATCAGGATGTTTAAGGCCCATGGCACTGTAGCCAACCTCCCTGGATCAGGGGTGTAGCCAGACAATATACAAATGTACACCATGACCGTGTTTGTTGCCTCATTTGGCACAATAAATACAACTTTTATATCTCATGACAATGGTTGTTGCCATGCATGGGTAAATACAAATACCATGCATTGCTCCCTAAGACACCCACATACCAGCCCAAAACCTGTAAAGTTGTATTGTCCTTGGGATGCAAAGACAGTATTAGTGACCAATCCTTCTAGTTTTGACTCCTATGAATAAAATTACAGAAAGATTCAGCATTTTCTTTGTTAGTTTTCATGGAAAAAGGGATCAGTTCATAGCCTATTTGCTACCCCCCTTAAATAAAATTGCACACCATGGAGTGCTTGGAGTATGCCTGCCTACATCCATGCCCTGGATGTGGCCGCAACAGAAAACTTGATCGAAGATTGCAGCACAGGATTGTTCGAATGGTGGAGAAAGCACCTCGATCAACTGCCAAACAGATTCAAGCTGACCTTCAAACACAAGGTACGACAGTTTCAACTCGCACCATCCGTCGCCAACTCAATGAAAGGGGGGTTATATGGTAGGAGGCCCAGAAAGATCCCACTGCTGAGAGAGAGACATAAGAAAGCCCGACTGGGGTTTGCCAAAACACACCTGAACAAGCCAAAATCCTTCTGGGAGAATGTCCTGTGGACAGATGAGACCAAATTACAGCTTTTTGGTAAAGCACATCATCTCTATGTTTACAGAAAACAAAATGAAGCCTTCAAAGAAAAGAACACCTTCCCTACAGTCAAACATGGAGGAGGTTCAGTGATGTTTTGGAGTTGCTGTGCTGCCTCTGGCACTGGGTGCCTTGAACGTGTGCATGGCATCATGAAATCTGGAGATTACCAGGCCATTCTGGAGCGCAATGTTGAACCCAGTGTCAGAAAGCTGGGTCTCCGTCAAAGGTCATGGGTCTTCCAGCAGGACAATGAACTCAAACACACTTCAAAAAGCATGACTGGTTCAAGACAAGACGCTGGACTGTTCTGAAGTGGCCAGCAATGAGTCCAGATCTAAATCCCATTGAAAACCTGTGGAGAGATCTGAAAACAGCAGTTGGGAGAAGGCACCCTTCAAATCTGGGAGAACTGGAGAAGTCTGCACAAGAAGAGTGGGCCAAACTGCCAGTAGAGAGGAGCAGGAAGCTCATCCATGGCTATAGGAAGTGGTTGATTGCTGTTATTTTGACCAAAGGCTGTGCTACCAAATATCAAGTCTAGGGTGTCAATTTTGTCAATGCCATTTCTGTTCATTTTCTGATTTAAAAGTATATATTAAATTCTGAATCAAAAACAACGGTTCTGTAATATTAACAGAGAAATAAAGAATTGTGGAGACCAAATACTGTACTGTTGTTAATTTCAACTTATTTTAGAGGAAATTGTGAGTTATTTGAAAAAGTGCAAGGGTGCCAATATTTTTTGGCCACGACTGTATAAAATATCAGCAGTGCAAAATGCAACAGTAAACAGAAATGAAAAACACTGCGAGGGAATGCAGACAGTGCGGGAAAAGAAAAACTACATTAATCCACTAGTGCATACTGCAAAAGCACTTAAGCACACAAACTGGGCAGGACAGCAAGAAAACTAGGCGCAGGAGTAGACACAAGTGGTGTGGTCACGGAGGAGGGCTTTTAGGACAGCAAGACAGGAGACTAACAAGATGGAGGGTGGGAGGCAAGCTCATAGTCTGGAAAGCAGATAAGAGAAGGAAAACTACCTTGCAGTGGACTTTGTGCGGGGCAAGGAGAAAGAGCAGGAGTCCAAGTGATGAGGCGAGTAAGAGAAGAGTAGTGGGGAAGAGAGCGCAGAAGTAACAGTGGACAGAACCAAACCAGAACGGAGGTAAGAGATGCAGAATGGGAGACGTCTGCAGACAGACAGATGGGCAGAACACCCAGATCTCTGCAGAAGCCAAGGCTAAAACAGCAGGGAGTCAATCAACTGTCAAAAACAGGTGTGCTTTGAATTTATAAAAACTGCTTAGGACAAACAGAATTTCTTTGTTTTAAGTTACTACAGTGAAGAAAAACAATAAAAGTTGCGATGCACTAATCATGGTAAAGCACCTTTCACCGTGTTTACACAGTGGCAGCGCTCTTCGTCCTTTGTCGCTTCTTTCCTGCTACGCTGTGGGCTCCATGCACAAATTCTGTCTACACAGCTGGCTTTTGCTGCACTTCAGGTCCCGCTGGAGGAGGCTGGACATTCCTCCGTGGGGCAGGTTTGGTTGGCAGGGAGACAGCTTGGCAGCAGATTGAGCGCAGAACAGCATTTACAGTGCCACTTAATGCGCTCGATCTGATAGAGGTCCTCACTCCAGCATCGCAGCCAAAAAACAATCCGCAGCGCTCTTAACATGCTCCGTTAAATCTCTACACCACCGTGTTTGCGGCACATCAACCTGTGTGCATGGGTTGAGGCGCTGCAAACAAGGTAGTGTAAATGAGGCTTTTATTCTTTGCCTTTCAACTGACACAGAACAGACTGGTAACTACCCAATGGATTGTTGAGAAAGGCTAGGTTTCATGATGATGACACAGCTTTGTGAGTGACCCTTAGTAAGATGACATAATTCCCCAACAATTATAAATAAACCAGTGACAACATGGAACAACATAGAAAGGCAATCTTTGTTAAGACTATATTCTAAAGAGAATTTAGTTTTTGCACAGGTTTACCAATTGATGAAAATCTTTAAAGGTGTTAATCTGTATACTTACAAAGTTTTTATGCCTGCAGCCTGGATATCAGCATAGCAGGCACTGTACAGAGAGCAAAACAAAATGGTAATATTAAATGCATGCTGAAAATAGAAAATGAAGTTAAAATCGACATTTTGATCTTAGGCCTTTTCCAGAAATTCTCTAAAAGAGAAAAAGCAAAGTTTGCTAACTTTTTTTTTCTCTTTTAGATAATTCCTAAAGAAGACCTAAGGTTGAAACATCGATTTTAACTCTATTTTCTATTTTCAGTGTGCATTTAATATTACTGTTCGGTTTTGTTTTCAAACCACACGCTGACATAGCACCTTCTTTCTTTTGTTCTTACATTTACTGTGTAGGGAGGTTTTCTCCAAATTTTGGAGTAACATTAGGACACTGACACAGTCACTAGTGCATTACAGGTGACTGCACCATGTAAATAAGCATTGTGACATGTGCAGTTGTCCCGATGCTGAGCCAAAATCATTATTTAAACCACAAAGAAATCACTTGTTTAGATAGCATTCCACTTGAAAATGATGATGCAGAGAACTGAAATGTGTTAAGTGAAGGTAAGCTCTTAATCTACGTTCCTAGTTAGGGCCATGACTCAGAAAAGCCTTAATTATCCTGCTTACTGAATTTACTTATAGAAATGTGATTTAAAGTTTACCCGATTACGTATATTGTGATTTACAGGACCACGTCCCTTGAAAAAGCAGTTGGTGAACTGTTAAACATTGGGAAATTAATGTGCGATGGCCAATGATATGATTGAAGAACTTTGAAAAGATTACAAAATTATTAGAAACTTGAAAAGATTTTAAGCCAGGTAAGTTTGTTACTGTCCTACCTTTAAAATACAGATAATGAAAGTTAATTATCACATTATTTCATGCTGTACTTGATAAATATTTGTTAACCGAGTAAGAATACTGGGCTAAACAAACTAGACTACTTTCTGTCATCTTTCTAGTCTCCCTAAATAGCAGCGTCCTGTCAAAAGATATCTGGATCAATAATGCATTCACTGCTGGTTTGTCAACCACTATCCTAATTACACATTTACTCCTAATCCATACGACTGACATGATACCCCTTGCCAATTCACAGAAACATAGAATTTGATGGCAGATAAAGACCACTTGTCCCACCTAGTCTGCCCATTTTCCCTACCCATTTCATATACCGCAGATCACCTCTCTTTCCTATCACTCGAATTCCATTCAGACCGATCTGCTGGGAAAGCAGCTGACATTGTTTAGTCAGTAACATACAGTATGCTGCCCCATACTACATCCAGACCCATACGCTCCATGCCCAAGTGCCTCAGACAATGAAAGCTGCATGAGATAAGAGTTTCTCTTTAGAGTACTAGCTACGTTTTGCACCACCAGACTCCAAAAGGACACTACTACTTGGATGGAAGTACCATATATTTTGTGATTGTGGAAAACGTGCCATATATTTAGGGTGCCAGTTCCTCTATACTTTTGACTCTTTGTAGAACTTTTGACAGTACCTACATGCCCCAACATTCTTGAGGTCAGGGGTTTTACAACAGTTTTCTATGATGGTCTCCACTGAAGAGTTAAATGGAAGTTTGGCAGAGCTTCCCAAGCCCGCAAAAATACAGTTACGTAAGAACTTACCATAACAGTAGATCTTCGAGAGAGGTTCCTGCAGTAGGTCATAACATGTAGGACTAGCGCCACCTGGTGTCAGGATCCAATGGCAGACTTTTCCCAGCAATGCCCGATGGGGGAACCACCCACCCGATGACATGTGAATGACATCAGCGTGACCCTATATAGTGGGCAGTCCCCACGCCCACCCTCCAGTTCTCCCACCAGAGCCCCGAAGGAAAGGAAGCTTGGCCTGGAGACCGAAAGCAAAAAATAAGGGGGAAGGAGGGGGGAGAAAATCATGACCTACCACAGGAACCTCTCTCGAATACTGTTATGGTAAGTTCTTAAGTAAGTGTACTATCTCACTTTAAGAGGGTTCCTGCAGTAGGTCATAACATGTAGGACTGAATCCCAAGCAGTCCCTCCAAAAAGAGAACAAGAGAAACACGGAAGGAGGAACAAAATAAAGGCGAGAGAGGAACCAGCCTAGGACAAAAGGTCCTGCAGAACAGCTAGGCCAAATCCGGCCCTTCGCCTAGAAGCAATGTCCAGACTGTAATGCTTGGTAAACGTATGGATGTAAGTCCAGGTTGCTGCCGCACATATGTCCGCTGCAGAAACGTTATGGAGAAAGGCTGCAGAAGCAGCCATGCCCCTAGTGGAATGAGCCTTGACAGACCCCGGCAAGGGTTTTTCGTACTTCTGATAACAGAAACGAATGCAGTTGGCTAGCCACTTAGAAAGGCACTGCTTAGAAACATCTTTCCCCAAAGTTCTGGGAGCAAAAGATACAAAGAGCTGGTGATCTTTACGCGTGTCTTTGGTTCGGAAAGTGTAGCACCAAAGGATCAGTGTACGTCCAACCTATGCAACAGAGCCTCACCTCTATTTGCTGGGGCTGGAAAGTAGACAGGGAGCTTGACTGACTGGTTCAGGGTGAGCTCTGATACCACCCTGGGAAGAAACAAAGGATGAGTTCTAAGGACTGCCCGGTCCTTGTAAAAAATAAGGTATGGCTCCTTACAAACAAGAACCTGAAGCTCAGAAATCCTACGAGCAGAAGTAAGGGCAACCAAAAACAGCACCTTCCAAGAAAGGTAGCGCATATCACAGCTCATCGCTGGTTCAAACAGAGGGAGAGTGAGCTTCTCCAACATAAATGTAACATCCCAAGGTGGTGTAGGGCTGCGGATGGGGGGTTTCAGATGGAGAATCCCTTTCAGAAAGGTTTTAGAGATCTCCAACTGCGCCACGGGTTTACCATCCACCAGCATATGGTAAGCCGAAATAGCAGATAAATGGACCTTTAAGGAGGATTGGGAGAGCCCTGAATCTGAAATATGAAGCAGGTATTCCATTATCTGCTGGGCTGAGCAAGTAAAGGGGTCCCAACCTTTGGAGGCTGCCCAAATAGGAAAACATTTCCACTTCTTGGTGTAAGTGGATCTCATGGAAGGCTTTCTGGCTTCCACAATAACCTGGGCAACTCTCACAAGAACCCCAAAGCAAGAAATCACTATGTCTGCAGAAGCCAGGCATAAAGATGCAGGGTCCTGAGCCCCAGATGCACCAGCTGACCCTTGTCCTGGGTTAACAGGCAGAGCTTCAATGGAAGCAGAACTGTGGGTTCCCCAGACCACTGAAGAAGTGGGAACCAAAATTTGTCTGTGCCAGAGGAGCAATGAGGATCATCCGTGCTCGCTCCGTTTGCAGCTTGATGAGCACCCTCTGAAGAATGGGAAAGGGTAGAAATGTGTATAAGAATCTCCCTGTCCAGGAGAGAGACAACGCATCGTGCCAAAAAGCACCATGCCCTGGAATGAGCAAGCAAAAGCTTGGAAGCTTTGTGTTGGATGGGGAGGCGAATAGGTAGAGTTCCGGTCACCCCCATCTCCGGAACAGTGATTCCGCCACTTCCTGATCTAGTTCCCATTCATGTAAGAGGGTGAAGGATCTGCTTAAATTGTCTGCCAGGATGTTTTCATCTGCTGGAACATGCACTGCTGAGAGAGTCAGTTTGTGCTGGACTGCCCAGTTCAACACTCTTATCGCTTCCCTGCAAAGGGGTAAGATCGAGTGCCTCCCTGCTTGTTGACCAGACTACTGAGGTGTTGTCCATCTGGATAAGCAGTAGTCCCCTGGGGAGAACGGTCTGGAACACTTTAAGATCATGCAGGACTGCTCGCATCTCCAAAATATTGATGTGCAAGGACATCTCTGACCAGGACCAGAGCCCCTGAGTCAAGTGGTTCCCCAGATGAGCCCCCCAGCCTAGACTGGAGGTGTCCGTGGTGAGGACTCCGGGGGATGAGCCTCGAAAAGGGAGGCCCATGGACAGGTTTCCAGGATCCCTCCACCACTGCAGGTCCCTCTGAAGTGCAGAACAGATGCGGTTGGTCCAGTTGGTCTTGGAGCTGATCCCACTGAATCCACAAGGACCACTGGGGAATTCTCATGTGAAGCCCTACCAGGGGAACAGTGGAGATAGAGGCCGCCATCAGGCCGAGAAGACAAAGGACTTCTCTGGCTGGCAAATGTCTGGAGGAAACCACCAGGGTGGCCTGTCTAGTCAGAGTATCCATCCAGTCTGGAGGGAGGAGGGCTCTGCCCTGGATTGTATCCAGAATTGCCCCAATAAATTGAAGCTGGTGAGAGGGAATCAAAGAAGACTTGAGGATACTGACTCTGATCCCCAGTCTGGAGAAAAGATCCAGGGTGAGTGAAAGGGCCTCCAAAAGGGACTCTCTGGATGGGGCCGAAATCAGCCAATCGTCCAAGTAAGGAAAAACTGCTATGCCCTGCCTCCTCAGGGCTGCAGCTACCACCAGTAGGCACTTGGTAAAGACCCTGGGTGCCAAGGAAAGGCCAAAAGGAAGAGCTTTGAACTGAAAGTGCTCCCCTTGGAAGGTAAACCGTAGGAAGCAGCGGTGACCAGGAAAGATAGGGATGTGCAGGTAAGCATCCTACATATCCAGAGCGTACAACCAGTGATTCTCCTGCAACATGGGCAGGAGGCTCTGGAGGGATAACATCCTGAATTTTTTGTACTCAACGAACAGGTTGAGCCTGCTGAGGTCAGGGATGGGTCTTAGGTCGCCTATCCTTTTTTGAACCAGGAAAAAATGGTAATAGAATCCCTGCTCTCTGTGCCGAAGAAGGACCGGCTCCATTACTTCTGTGAGCAGAAGAGCTTGAACTTCCTCCCTTATTAGAAGTGCCTGGTTTTGAGAGTAGGCTGACCATTGAGAAGACTCTAGAGGAGGCTCCCGAAACTCCAAGGTGTGCCCTTCTGACACTAACTGCAGGACCCATTTGTTGGAAGTGATGCCTCACCACTCCTGCACATGGCAGGCAAACCTCATCCCCACCGGCTCCTTGCCCACTGGCTGGGGAGGGAGTGGGGCAAAGGAGTCAGGAGGTGGCAGGGCAGGCTGGGAGAGGAACCCCAGACCGTCGTCTAGTCTTGGATGCGGGGGTGTGGACACCATCCCCATGGCCTTACATTTCCCCTGCTGAAATTGGGAAGGTTTACACTGCCTTCAAGTCCACTTCCAAAAGGGCTGACCAGGTTGGTTGCCCAATCGGTACATGGACCTCACAGACCTGAGAGCTTGGCCGCATTCTTGGATGTCCGTGATAATGTCTTTAGTGTCCCCTCCAAAAAGCACCGAGCCCTGGAAGGGGGCATCTTGAATGAACAACTGGAGCTCGTTGGCGAGGCCCGAAATGTGGAGCCAGGCATGCCGTCGAAGGGAGATGGCGGTTGCCGAGGATCTGGCCACCGAGTCGACGGAATCATAGGTGGCCCAAAGAGCATGCCTACAAGAAATCTTAGATAGGCGAACATCCCAGGTGAGCTCCTCCTTGAGTTCCGAATCTGGCATTGACTGGAGTCAGTCCTCTAGCCTAGCTAAAGTGGCCTTCTGGTGAGACACCATATGGGCTATGTAGTTCAGAGACCTTAATGTGGACGTATCCAAGGAGAAAACCTTTTTCCCCCGAACTGGTCAAACTGTTTGGACTCTGTCAGGAGGAGAAGAGTGCTCATATGCTTGGTTACACTGGCACAATCCTGAGCAGCCGAGATGACAACAAAGTCCGCCTTAGGAGGTGCTGTCAAGAAAGGGGCATCCTTGGGCATCCAGTAGGTCCTGTCCGTTCTTCTGGGAACAGCTGGGATGGAGTGTGGCAGTTGCCAGATGGTCGTGGTCAGGTCTTGGTTAGGTCCCATCCAGGGAGAAACAGGGATAGGCGACAAAGACTCCAGGTCTAAATGTTCAGCAAGCCTTTGTCGTATTTGGGTCCCGTTCCTCAGACTCCCACTCATAGTATTTTTGGGTGGACCTCAGCAGGTCCACGAAAGAAGGATCCTCTGGTGCAGATTTAGGAGAAGCCCTTCCTGGGACCGGGGATTTGTGGCTAGATGATTCCTCCAATGAGTCCGCCCTGGAGTCTGGATTGTCTCCTGCCTCAAAATCCGGAAGAGTAATTCCGGTATGGTCGGTTCCCCGGACATGGACCGTGTCGGACTGACAGTCCACGGGGGAAGAGGATGTGGGACAGTAGTGAGGTTGGGGGAGACTACTCTCCAGGTCTGTCACCAGCTCAGCCCGTGCTTCCTTCTACCAGGACTGGATTATGGTCCTGATGTTTGGTTGTGGAGCCGGAGGGGGAGGAGGGGCGGAGGAAGAGGGGGATAGGCATGGGGAGGACGACAATGGTACCCATGGTATCCCTGGGAAGTACAGCCCAGGAACGAACTGTAACCCAGAAAATAATGTCCCATGTTGTGCCAATCAGGCAAAGGACCAGCTGGGGTATGGTCCAGAGTATACCCAGAAGGGTACTGAGGGACATAGTGGGGTCTCGGAAAAAAAAAAAATGACGTCAGAGGGGCCCACGTCGGGCCAGGCGTCCTGTATATGGGCATCTGGCCCGGCAACAGGATAGCCGACGTCAGAAACGCCATCGACGGGACCGGTGGATCTGACATCAGAAAAGGATCTGGCGCCGGACAGGCCAGCGACGGGACCCGTCACAGGATGTCAGACGATGGACCCGGGTCTGCCAAAAGGTCCAGCGGCGGAGGCAGACAACCGGGTCCCGGTAAGGAGATGGTCGTCAGAGGGAGAGGTATTGGCATGATAGAAACTAGGTCTGACGAGGGAGTAGGATCCGGTGCTGGAGCTCCCTCCAACAGGAACCAAAGGTTCCTCCCAAGGAACCTCTGGAGGGAGAGGAGCCTCCGGTTCCAAGATCCCCAAGGGGAGCATGGGTGTGACCCTGGAGTGTGCTCCATATCCAGGGACCGTGCTGTTTCCTATGCTGGGGTAGTGGGACCTGAAGCTGGCACTACCGGCAGGGGAGTGGGGGGAAGAGGGGCAATCTTACCCAGGCTCATCCGGGTGTCAGGTTGGCTGACCAGAGTCCCCGACGGGAGAGCCTGGTCTGCGCGATCTCTCACATGGATTGTCTTATCGGATGCTGGAGCAGGGCGAGAAGGGGAGCAGTCCCCTCCCAACTTAGCGGCTCCAGCTGTGCGGGACCCAGAGGAGCTAATTAGCGGCAGGAGCAGAGCAGCCCCTGGAGGAGCGGGAGACGACTTACCTGCTGCAAGAACTGGGAGCACAGTGGTTTCCTTAGAGTCCCCGGACACAGCCTGGATGACCTTCATTGCAGGCGGCAGGGGAAAGGCCTTGCTAGAAGCCAACCTGGAACCTCGGCCCTAGAACCTTCCGGCTGATGTTCCCGCTCCCTGTGTTCTTCCTTCTTCTTGTGCTTTGAAGGGGAGGCTAAAGAAGGAGAAGCGGAATCTCAAATTTTTTCCATCTGTTTTTCCAAGGAGACTAAACGAGATTTTAAGAGATGGGCATCCAGAGCCTGCTTTATCCGTTTCTGGGTGGCCTGGTTAAACAATTGGCACTTTGGGCAAGTGGCCACAGGATGGTCTGGGCCTAGACAGATGATGCACCATTGGTGAGTGTCCTCAATGCAGAATCTGGGTGCCACAGGATTCATACTTCTTTTTCGGCGTCAGAGACATAGAAGCGAGAGAATTTTGGGAAATTCAAAATTTTAATCAAAAACGTGAGAAAAGATGGCGATCACTGTGGTGAGTCTACCGAAGGAAGCTGCAAGAGGCGACGGCAGGAAAGAATTGAAGGGTAGGAGTGGGGACCGCCCACTATACAGGGTCACGTTGACATCAGCCACGTGACGTCGGGTGGGCAGTCCCCTGTCGGGCATTGCTGGGAAAAGTCTGCTGTTGGATCCTGACGCCAGGTGGCGCTAGTCCTACATGTTATGATCTACTGCAGGAACCTTCTCAAAGTAAGATCACCAGATCTATGTTAACTATTCCACCATTTCATCTGTTCGATCAGGACATTTTAGACCTATTAGAAACTTTAAAATAGACTAGGTCTTTTGGATAAACAAATGTCCTTCTTTTGACCCTGACTTTTGACTGATCTAAGGAAGTGTACGAGTGATGTCTGGTACCCATGCTCGGGTATATAATGTTAAATATATACAATAGAGCTGTTAGTCAACTGAACACCAGTGTCTGGGTCATATGTGGTGACCTCTTAGCTGAACAACAGCTGCCGAACAGATTTCAGCTCAAGTAGAAGCAGAAGCGCCAAGTAGGACAAAAGCCGGCCACAGCCGCAACAAAAGCACAGTACTTACAGTCCAAATGAGTTGGGCTCAAAATGATCCTCTGAAGCTTGAAGAAAATGGATGCTGCTGGGTCGCAGGATAATTTAAAAGCGGTTATTTCACAGCAATAGAGGAAGACACTACCCTCAGCAAGCTGAAAGTTTACGCATGCTCTATGCACTTTCTCAAGACATACTGATGCTTTAAGAAAATGCATACAGCATGCGTGGAATATCGACGTGCTGACAGGAGTGTGTACCCTTATTTCTGTGAAACAAAAAGCTTGTAAGTTATCCTATGACCCAGACTAGCCCCCTCAGCGCAGCAGTAGAGCGACCACTGACGACCTGGGTTTGGGATTGAGCATGCATTAGAGTGCAGGCTGGCAGAGGATGGTTAAGCATGCTAGAAGACGCTTGCCTCCTTGGAGGAGAGAGGGCTTTTAGTCTCCACTGCAATACCACCAGAGTGACCACAAGTGGTGGTGGTGCAGGCTGAAGCCAGTACTAAGGGAGAGGGTTGTTGGAGCTCTGACACTTCAGCATCAGACACAACCTCCACAGGCTGAGCAAAAGAAAGTAAGGGGGGAAAAAAAAAAAAACTCGACCATGCAGTATGCCTTTCACCACCCACAACAGGCTCTGCACCACTGACTGAACTCTCACTGACCCTTAACGTTTGGACGGAGGTATGGGGTGGTCTTTTGACGGCCCTTCCCATTTTGGGGTGTATCCATGGGGAACATGGGAGAATCAGGTATAAGTCCCAGGGATGGCAGGTAACAGGGCTAGGTGAAGCGGAGTAGCGGACCAAAGTGGGCCAGTTGGGAGACAAGGCAGGATAAAGTATAGTAAGTTTAAAACATTATCCTAAGTACCAGCGGTGGTCTTTTTCTTCAAGCTTTAGAGGACTGTTTTGAGCACAAATCATTTTGACTGTAGATTTCAGCCCAGGAATGTCAGCAACAGTCATTGAGACAACAATGGAGGGATTCTCCCAGTTTTCTCCTGCCCTCCACTTACCACCACTGGTGCCAGGCAACCTAGTGGGGGCCATGCAAACAGCTAGCTCCCAGCCCACAAGGGGTTGCTGCAGCGGCAGCGTATGGCACCACCATCCCTTGGCTGGAATGTGTTGCTGATAGGGTTTACTGGGCTCTTACCAACAAGCTTCTAGAACCCAGGTCCACTCCTGAACATGGGCCCCTGGCTTGGTAGCGTAATGCACCTACTGCTGGCCCACTTTGTACTTCTTTGGTCTGCGTCCCTAATGTCCCTTGGATCAAAAAGGACATTCTGAGCCAGACTTCTGTCTGGGCCATTTACCCTTTTTTGGGGGTTTCGAGGGCTGTCTGCATTTAATTTCATGTGGTCAATCATGCTTGAACCACAATGGACAGTGGCTAAAGAGTGGAGAGAGCAGTTGAATACTAAAAACAAAAACCAAACAAAGGAGCACTCTATAGAAAGAAAGAAAGCTGCACAGGAGGACAACAAGGAGGCCTTGACCAGACTATTGTGACCAATACAGGAGGAAAAAAATGGCAAAAGGAGAGAAATGGGAGGTAGCTACTAAGACACCAGGCTGCTGTTCAATTCGGTCTTGCCTACCAGACACAGAGGGTGGCGTTACCTGCTCATTAGGAGTAATAAGTATACCCTCTGTACTGAAAAAATATTCATCACACTCACTAATAAGAAGTATGGATTAAACTTATTTATTTCCATTTAGGTTCTCATCGCCATCAGTCGTCACCCTTCTTATATATACTCACAATTTCTCAGCCCCAACACTGCTGTATAGCAACTTTATGCAATGCAGGCCCCAGAGTACAGGCATCAGTCATTCTGATGGCAGTGGCTGAGTTTTCCCACCTATCTTGCTGCATGGAGTTAAGCACATAGCTTCCTCCTGTGAAGGAGGCGAATTTTCTTAGCCCAATACAAAGGGGCCCCGGTGGCTGCAGAATGCAGTACTGCGCTCCCTAAGAAAGCAGTGCCAAATGTCACTAGCAGCACTATCCAACCACAGCCAACTCTTCTGCAAATGTCCAGGGCTTGCTCCAAAAACCAATCTGTCTGTGCAGTAACGTGGAATACTACCACTGAACTACTGTGCAGCCATTTGACAATTTTCAAGGAGCTGAACCTGAAGATGACTTTCAAAAGAGAGCTGGATATGTTCACGGTGATAAATGGAGTAATGATGGATATCAAATGAAGTGGTGGGAGGGTGGACTCAACTGGCACAGCCTCCTTCTATCCTACCCAATGTAATGTAATGAACCTCAGATTTTTTTGAATACTTACGATCCTCCAATGATGTAATTAAAAGCAAGAATGACCCATGGAAGGTAACAGGCCTAGAGAGAGGAGATAGAAATTACTCGCATTAAACATTTTGGTCTCAGCAGTTAGTTTAGGATTACACCTCTAAAGAAGTACTTTTAAAACTCAAATTAATACTTCTGACAGATTCTACAACTTCCTTACAAAGCAACAAAATCATGAATAGAGATATCACAATAAAGATATGAAGATATATCACTGTAGTTCCCAAGGATGATAATTTATTATTGTAAAAAACCCAAACAATATTCCTTTTGTTGCACGATATACCATAATAAATTATCTTGAGTCCTGCTCCGGCCAGTGTTCCATTTTCAGGTGTGAGCGAGATTCCTGATTCACCATCTTCCCCCGTCAGATTTTTTTTTTTTTAAACTTAGTTTTTATTAAAAGATTCTGAATCAAACAGGGAAGCAAAATGCAATGTACAGGAGAGATCAGCTGACAGACATATCGGCACAGGGCAAGTCAGATATACATTTAGGGTAACATCATGACAACTGACTAGTGTCCATTAAATACCAGGAATCCAGCGCCGGCCCGGTGGTGCTGAGGGTTGAGGTGCTGGACACCACACCTTGCGCCACGCCGGCGACCTGGGTTCGGGAGCAAGCATGGGTATCGGGGGATGGGGAAGGATGGAGAGCCCTAGGGCTGCTCTCCTTCCCCAGGGAGGGGGGATTCTCTCATCCTGCAGCTCTGGCAACCCCTGGTGGAGGCTGGGGATGATGCAGAGCTCAGGTGCAGCTTGCAAGGGATTGGAATTCGGCAGACGTCCTCCAGGTGCGCACAGGAGCATGCGCACGCTAGGCTGGACGTCACTGCACGTCCGTGCTCCGGGGCAGAAACACAGGAAAAATCCCCTTACAGTCGGGTGAGGCGACGGTGAAAACCTCATGGTCCAACCACATGCCCAAGGTCGGCTGATTCTCCGGTTCTCCCAGGGATCTGGGGCCTCTCTGTGGGGTCGGGAGAGCCCAGACCCCGCTAACCCGATGTAATTCCCGGAGGTCGGTTCAGGCAGGTGGTTGAGTCCAGTGCCTCGAGACTTGGGATCCCCGAGAGATGCCCCGAAGGTAGGGTGCTTACAATTAGAATGTACAAAACAAAAAAACACCAGGAATCCAGTGTTATGTGAAGGGAAGCTTGGCGACCTAGACCTACCCCCCCCCCACCCCAGTTCACTGCTCAAAATTTAGGAAGACATCTATTCTGTGAGCTAAAATATGAAGCAGCCATGGGCTCCATCTACTTTGACATTTTTGTTCTGCGGAATACTGGGGTCCCACATCTGAAACCACTGCCTGCATATCTTTTTGTACCACAAATCAAAAATGCTGCAGGGCCAGACAGGAGCATAAAACAACTCTGGTACGTGTAGCTACCTCTGCACCCTGTCCAGCAAGAAGAATACTTACTGGGCAGGTATTTGGCAATAATTTGGGGTGTGTGGAAAAATCTCATGGCCGTCTTCCAACTAAATTTGTGCCACCGATTAGACAGAGTGACTTTGTGCTGTCTAAACCAGATCTTGTCCCATTCTGCTTGTTGCAGTGTTAAGAGACCTCTGCCTCCCAAGTGTCTTGAGTGGCCTGGACATCGGTCTGATGACCCTGCAACAATACTGATAACCTAAAGAAATGACCTGGTCAGGTCATGAGGGCATGGGGTCATGATGTCATGGACGAAGCGGCGCACAGAAAACAGCATGCCGCAATGCAGCAGTGGCACATAATGCCATCCGCACATGAACATTGTACACCCGATCCTTCAGTTTGTTTTTTGCAGGGGGGGCTCTGCCCCCACACCCCCCAGAATAAATATAATCAACTCCGCAGGGTGTGGACAGCAGGGCAAGTTAAAAAGCAGACTGCGGCACTTAGTCATGGGCGCACAGTCAGAGAGTAAAAAAAAAAATTCCTGAGTAGAGTTTCAAACCCTGGTCTTCCCCTCATCTACTGCTGGGTCGGGTGCTCTAGCTGCTCCACCACCGGAGCGGCTCAGCTCAGCACCCGACCGGCAGTAGTTACATCCACTTCCTCTTTGGTACAGAGCGACTGGGGGTAGCGATGTAGTCGTATCGCTCATATACCCCTGTCACTCTCATACCATACATGCTACTGACCATGCGGTTCTTCATGTGTGGTTTAGTCCGGGCTATACTGACCCGGTAATGCCCATGAGCCCTGCAAGGCCAAAATGACTAGGTCCATCAAAGGTGGAAGGTCAGCTTCATTCACCTGTAATCCCGGCCCTGCTGCACACTGGTGGTGTATATGCAATGATCCCACTAGTCTAGACTGTATTCCCACTGGAGTTGGTCAAAAGATTTAAACTGACCTTTGGCATAAAACTGAAAGGTATGTGCCAGAATTTTCTGGACCCATAATCTGAATCTGTGATCCAGATGTGCCAATCCAAACTGGGAACCATATGCCAGTATTTGCAACCACTGTGCACAACTTTGTAATATGGCTAGAATAATAGCCAGTGCCAACTCCGCAAGACCCCCCCACCCCTCCAACGTGAGGGAAGGGAAGGGGCAGTCAGTCTATGCACCTCATCCATGAAGATCAAAAAGCATCAGGTCTGGTAAAAGATCCAAGGAATACGTTTCCACCCCCACCCAAAAAGGTTTACTGGAGGACATCTTCCAGGGGAGAGATGCTTAACTTAGGGATGCTAGGGCATAAAGGTCCATGCTTGGGAAAGTCAACCCCCCCCCCCATTCTTCATCAGCTGCAATTTGCTGTATGCAATACAAGGATGACCCCTGCCCTGAAACAAAATCTGGAAATTAATTTATTCCATTTCCAAAACTCGAGTGGATTAGGAAGAATGGTATGGTTTGAAAACAAAGGTTACTCACTTGTATGTTCGTTCAAAATACCTCAGCTGCCATCCTCAGTAGCTAAGCAGGATTGAGCCAAGAGGGGCAGTGGAGTAGCTATATACCTCTCCCCTACATAGGTGCCGGAACGGGGGGGGGGCACTAGGGCCATGGCCCCACCACTTTCGTAAGTGGCCCTATCACTTTTTGCTATCATGGTAATATATTTAATAGGGGAAAATTTACCCCTTACGTCCTTGGCCCTACCATTTTTCAAACCGTTCCGGCACCACTGCTCCCCTAGTATCCTCGTTGAGCCTGTGCCCTTTGCCTCTTCCCCCTCTGCCTATGAGCTGCTCCTCCTCCTCAAACTCTCCCTCCCCTTCTTTGTCGCTATACTTACTGCTGGGGTCTACTGCTATCCTGATTTATCCCCTACATTGGTTGCGGAGCTCCTCTTTTCCATCTATGTTGCTTATCCTTGGTGACAACTATCAACTGGCTCTTCCACACCACACATAAATTATGCCAAAATGTGAAATCCCTCCAACTCTCAATTGTTCTCTGATCTAAACGGTTTCCATAATAAGTCCTTAAACCACTCCTCCCCTAAATGGGTCCTCTCCTCCTGCCTACACTGAACTGTGTATAATGGTACTCTCCCAGACACCCTCAGTGACCTCAATAAAGCCTACTGCGTGTGCAAAATTTGTTGTTCTGAAGTTCCCTCCAAATTCATCCAACTTCAGTCCTTCAGTCGCTGGACTTGTCCTCTCTCCACACAGACCTCTCTGCCACAGACTGGTCTCCCATCTCTGCAGGCAACAATATCAATTCTGCCCTCCATCACTTCTACTCCAAATTCATGGCTGTCTGGGGCTACCAAGCCCCCCCTTAGGAAAACCAAGGGTCAGGGGTTCTCACCTTCCCTGGATCGCCTGGCTGCCTCCATGCAAGAGACCTAGCCCGGTGAATCTACAAGTCCACTGGTTCCCCTGCTAACCTAACTACTGGTCCCTTCGCAATGCCTAT
The DNA here is from genome assembly GCA_016271365.2 of Neoceratodus forsteri. Lineage (NCBI taxonomy): Eukaryota > Metazoa > Chordata > Ceratodontiformes > Ceratodontidae > Neoceratodus > Neoceratodus forsteri. Next base: position 754,296,148 of record CM057455.1, on the reverse strand, counting down.
AAAAACAGGTTACTCACTTGTAACAGTAGTTCTAGGAGTGATATATGTTGTTCATCCACACTCTTTGGTATGTCCCCTTCCGCTTTAAATCTCACCAGAAGTCTTCAAGCTGGCTCCTCCCACCCACCCGGGTGGTATACACCTCAGCTCCGCCCCAGGACGCCAGATCTTAGCCCGCTGGAAGCCAGGTGTTGTGCGCCTGCAGCCGGAGGTCAGGGAGTCCGTATGGATGAACAACATATACCACTCCTAGAATTACTGTTACAGGTGAGTAACCTGTTTTTCTAGAAGCGCTGATATGTTGTTCATCCACACTCTTTGGCAGACTCCTAGCAATTCTCCGAGAGGAGGGCGGCAAGGCGCACACCCCCTCAATACTTACTTGGGGAACAGAGATTGGAGAACTGAGGCCCCAAAACCAGCATCCCGGCGTGACTCAAGGTCGGTGTGGTAGTGGGTGATGAAGGTGTTTGCTGACTTCCAGATAGCAGCCAGACAGATTTCCTGGATAGGGATGTCCCTGGAAGCAGCCACTGATACAGCGGTATGGCAGGCAGAATGAGCTCTTATCCCTCTGGTAGGCTCCTTGCCCGCCAACTTGTAACACAGACCTATGCATGTCGTAATCCATCTTGCAATAGACTGCTTTGCTGCAGGTCTGCCAGAAGCGGCTTCAGCATAGGTGACAAACAGCTGGTGAACCTCTCCCCAAATTTCGTCCGTCCCCTCCTTGTAATCGGAGAGGGCTTGTCTCAGGTCCAAGGTATGGAACCTGTACTCGGCCTCCGAGATATAATTAGGGTAGTAAACTGGCAGGGTTAACACCTGGTTAAGGTGAAACTCTGACACCACCTTCGGAAGGAATTTCAGGTGGGGGCGTAGGACAACCTTGTCCCTGTGGAAGACCAGATAAGAGGAGTCCATCGAAAGTGCCTGGAGCTCCCCGGTCCTTCTGGCAGACGTGACAGCCACCAGGAAAGCAGTCTTCCACAAGCGTGACAAGGCACACCTGTGCATTGGTTCGAATGGCTTGCTCATGAGCTTTGCCAGTACCAGCAGTAGATCCCACGGAGGTGGACTTTCATGCACCGGAGGGCATATGTGATCCAGGCCTTTGAAAAAGCACCCTATCACTGTCTCCTAAGCCAAAGTCGGCTGACGGACCCGAGCCCGGTAAGCAGAGATGGCTGCCAGGTGCAACTTTAGGGTCGATGACTAATGACCCCCTTTGGAGAGAGACCAAAGGTAGTTGAGAATGTTAGCCATTGGACAGAACAGACCTTGCCCCGACACCAAATGGAAAACCTTTTCCATTTGAAGCCACAACATTTCCTGGTTGATTCCTTTCTGGATGCCTCCACCACGGTGTAGACATCTTTGGAAAGACCCAAAGCCTGGAACTCTAGCCGCTCAGGTACCAGGCTGTGAGGTGCAGGGATTGACGGTTCGGATGGAATACCTTCCCCTGACTGAGTGATATCAGGTCCGGGCATGCTGGAAGCCGCTCCGGGGGCCTGCAGCTGAGGCTGAGGAGATCTGGATACCAGAACTGGTGGGTCCAGTCTGGGGCTACCAGGATCACCTTCACCTTGTCCCTCCTCACCTTGAGGAGCACCTTATAGATCAAGGGAAATGGAGGGAAGGCATAGGGGAGGCCTGGGGTCCACAGCCTTGAGAAGGCATACCCCTGCAGCAAGACCTGTTGGGGGACCCCTTTCGGTTCTCCCTTTCCTTGATTCCTTCTCCTGCTCCTTCACTTCTTTCCAGTCTACCTTCAGGAAGCATCCCACTACCTCCACCTCCCTCGTTTTCCACCTCACTGACTTCACCCTTGGGGGACCCTGGGGTTATCATATCTGATGACCTCAAAGTAACAGAGCAGTGTGACAAAGCAGTGAGTGGAGCCAGTACTCTTCTGGGATGCACTGAGAGAGCTATCTCCAACAAGAGAAGGGAGGAGGTGTTGCCACTGTATCGCTCACTTGTGAGAGCCCACCCGAAATACTGTGTCCAGTTCTGGAGGCCGCACCTCAGAAAAGACATAGACAGGGTAAAGGCAGTTCAGTCCAAACCAAGGAAAAGATAGCCAACTCAGTTAAGAAGGGGGTAAAACCTTTTACAGGTACATTAGGGAGTGAAGAAAGACCAAGGGAGGGCTAGTGAGGATTAATAAGGGGACAGGGTGGGTGGGCAGAAGGTGACAGTGAAAAGGCAGAGATACTGAACGAATACTTCTGCACAATATTCACAAATGAAGAGTATGGGGAGGTACCCAACCCAAACAATAGAAGCACTCTGGATAGCGGGTGTCGATACCAGTCCATTGACAGAAGAAAGGGTCCTGCAAGAACTCCTAAAACTGAAGGTAGACAAAGCAATGGGGTCGGATGGGATTCACCCCAGAATTTTTTATTTTTTAATTTTTTTTAACCAGGAGTAGCACACTAAGCTGAAAGCTTATTTACAGGAGTGACCTGGGAGAACAGGGAAGTTAAGCGACTTGCTTAGGGTCACACAGTATGCAAGTGGAAGCTGTGGGATTCAAACCCAGGTCTGGTCTGCTGCATGTCACCAGATTTGCAGCTCAGAGCCTTAAACCACTGCGCTATACCGCCTCCTAAAAGAACTCTAAAAGAACTAAGGGGAGAACTAGTCACACCACTGACTATCCTTTTTAACAAATCATGGGAGGATGGTGTGGTGCTGAAGGAGGGTGGATGCGATACTACAGACCCGTTAGTTTGACCTCAGTGGTAGGGAAAATGATGGAATCACTTCTAAAACAAAGAACTGTTGAGTACCTGGAGGCCAGCAGGGCATAGGACCCAAGGCAGCATGGATTTACAGTGGGAAGGTCACGTCAGACGAATCTAATAGATTTCTTTGACGGGATGACCAAAGTAGTAGACCAGGGAGGGGCTGTGGATATGGCCTACCTAGACTTTAGCAAGGCATTTGACATAGCCTCACACAAAAGACTAATAAACAAGTTAGCCAGTCTGGGAGCGGGTCCCACGGTGGTAGCCAGGGTAAAAAATTGGCTGGACAAGAGGACGCAGGGAGTAATAGTAATCGAAGTCCACTCCGAAGAAAGGGGGGTTACTAGCAGGGTACCGCAGGGTTCAGTACTGGGACCAGTCCTCTTTAATGTCTTTATAGCTTACATTGCAGACGGGCTGGAAGGAAATGTATGACTCTTTGCAGACAACAGAAAGATCTGCAATAGGGTTGATACACAAGGGGGGTGGGAAAGGATAAGAAGGGACTTGGCAAGGTTGGAGGAATGGTCAAATGTATGGCAGCCTGGATTCAATGCAAAGAAGCACAAAGTAATGTACCTGGGAAACAACAACCTAGGGAAGAGTACATAATGGGGGCATACTAACATCAACAACAAAATGGAAAGGAACCTGGGATAGTCACATCAGATGACCTAAAGGTAGGCAAGCAATGTGAGAAGGCAGTAAGGAGGGCTGGGGGGGATACTGGGATGCACAGCACGAGGCATCACCAGTAGAAAACAGGAAGTTGTTATCCCTCTCTACAGGCAGCTGGCGAGACCCTATCTGGAGTACTGCATGCAGTTCTGGAGACTCCATCTCCGCAAGGACATAGACAGGATGGAGGTGGTCAAGAGGAGGCAACCAGAATGGTGCAGGGTCTGCACCAGAAGCCACACGAAGAGAGACTAAAGGAGTTTAATATGTATACCCTCGAAGAAAGGAGGGAGAGGGGGGACATGATAGAAACTTTCAAGTACCTCAAGGGAATCAACAGAGTCCCAAAAGGGTAGCATCTTTCAGAAAAAGAGATGTGCAAGAAATGTAAATTTACGTACCTACCGTAATTCCTGATCTTCTTGGACTACATTTCCACCACTCATTCACGCTGATGGGAACTACACTGGAGGCACTAGGATCCAGCAGGAGCCAAAATTCTTCAGGAGGGTCGGTGCCTATGTAGGGCCATGAGGAAGTGGCACCGCGAGCTTGGCTTGCGCCATATAGGCTACCTGGTGTCGATCCTCCTACTGTCTCAGTATCTTTTTTACTGAGGAGGTACAGCGTAAACTAATCTAGTGAAACTAACCTATGTCGGACATAAGATAGTCCGAATGACTCATGTAAGAAGGGTCAACACAACAGAGTCTTCACAGCCCAACCATCGAGGCAGTGAAGACCACAAGAAAAAATTACTCACCTTAGTAATGTTGTTTCTTCTAATGGAGTCTTGCTGTATTCTGACTATTGCAGTTAGGTCCTGCCTTTGGACCGCCCCGGAGAACAAAGAGTTAACTTTCCAAGGCCAGCATGGAATGTTCAGCGCGAGCTCGGTTGAAGCCCCTGTCTGCTGCTGTTTAAACTCCAACCGTCAGATCTTTACGAGCAATACTCACTAGAAGTTCTATGTGGAAACTGAAAAACTCACACAAGCCAACTGGCATCTAATTTTTGTTAAAAAGGGTTTTTTTGGTTTCAAAGCAAAGACTCAAGTCAGGAAACCCCCAAAAAACAAAACACAACACACACCCAAATTAAGGAGGGTGAAAAGGGGCACCCCAGGGTGCCAACACTGCTCCTGCCCACCCACATCCCAGGTTCTGAGAGGGGAGGCTGGGAGCTCAGAATACAGCAAGACTCCATTAGAAGAAACAACATTACTAAGTTGAGTAATTTTTTCTTCAAACAACATGAAGTCTTGCTGTATTCTGACTATTGCAGACTACCAAGCAGTACCTCCATGGAGGAGGGACAGAACCTACTTTGGGAATAGGCCCTGAAGTACTGCTGTGCCAAACCGAGCATCACTCCTAGCCTGGATAGCCAGAGAATAATGCTTGGTGAATGTATGGACTGTTTTCCAGGTGGCTGCTTGACACATTTCTAAGATTGGAATGTCCCTGACAACAGCCAGGGAAGCAGCTCTACCTCTAGTAGAGTGAGCCCTCAGGCCTGAGGGTGGAGTTCTACCCAGTTTTTCATAGCAGAATTGTATACAAGAAAAAAATCCACCTGGCAATAGATCTCTTAGAGGCAGGTTTGCCCTTACCGACCTCTCCATAAGTGAGGAACAACTGGAGGGACTCAAACCTGTGACCCTTGGTGCGCTCTATGTAGTAGCTGAGGGCCCTTTTAACATCCAAGCTATGCAGCCTCCTCTCTCCAGAGGAGGAATGGTCAGTGAAGAAAAAAGGAAAGAGACTGGTTAAGGTGGAAATCCGAAACCACCTTAGGCAAAAACTACCTGTTAGTCCTTAGGACCACTTTATCTCTATGGAAAGATGAAATCAGGCTCCACTGACAGGGCTTGCAATTCACTGATACGCCTGGCAGAGGTAATGGCTACCAAAAACACAGTTTTCCAAGTCAAGTACTTAAGCTCTGCAGGGGACAAAGGCTCAAAAGTTGGTTGCATAAGCTGAGCAATGCAAACATTGAGGTCCCAAGCAGGAGCAGGGTCCCTAAAAGGGGGATTGGTGTGCAGCAATCCCTTGAAGAACTTACAAAACACAGGATGGGTTGACAGAGGAGAGGGCTTGCCTACTGACAAGAAGGCAGAAACAACTGCCAGATGCACTTTAAGTGTAGCTGGCCTAAGGCCTAGGCCAATAAGATGGACCATATAGTCCAGGACTGTAGGCAACCCAGCAGATTTTGGAGAAATATCCTTATTAGAGCACCAAATATGAACCTTTTCCATTTGGAGTTGTAAGTCTATCTGGTGGAAGGCTTTCGAGAAGCCGTAAGGATATCCAGAACCCCTTGAGAAAGCTGCAGATCAGCAAACTCTAACTCTTCAAGAGACATGCCTTCAGATTGAGAGACTTAAGGTTCGGGTACCAAATCCTCCCCTGAGAAGATGTCAACAGGTTGTAATTCCTGGGAAGAGACAGGGGAAGGTGGACTGCTAAAGACAGCAACAGGGGGTACCAGGGCTGTCTGGCCCAGTCTGGAGCAATCAGAATCACTTTGCATGGTTGTGACCTGATCTTGACTAACACCTTGAACAGGAGAGGGAAGGGGGGAAAAGCATACAGAAATGTCCCTTCCCATTTCAGGATCAGAGCATCCAGGGGGACTGAGCCCAAGACTGGGGGTCTGCAACAAAAGAGAGGGAGTTGGTGACTGTCTGGGGCTGCAAAAAGATCTCTCTCTGGAGTGCCCCATCTCGAGAAAATCACTTTCAAAACCAGAGGATCCAGGGCCCATTCGTGATGGCCCTGGGATATTCTGCTCAGTGCATCTGCTAGGACATTGTCCTTCCCTGGGAGGTGAACTGCTATCAGAGAGGCCTGCAGGGAGTAGGCCAGGGACCACAACTTCATTGCTTCTGTGCACAAGGCCGTAGACAGAGTGCCTCCTTGCTTGTTGATGTACCACATGGTGGTGGTATTGTCTGTTCTGATCTGGACCACCTTGTTCTGTACAGATTTGGAAAAAGCTTACAGTGCCAGAAACACTGCTCTGAGTTCCAAGAGACTGATGTGAAGCAGAGAGTCTTGGGGTGACCACAGCCCTTGGGTGGTAAGATCCCCCAGGTGGGCTCCCCAGCCCAGCAGGGAGGCATCTGTGGTGAGTATCACTGAGTGACAAAAGGAACTCCTTGTCTCAAACTGTCCTGATCCTGCCACCATTGCAAAGCCTGGATCAGGGTTCGAGTCACTGGTACTAGTTTGGTAAGGGAATCCTTTCTTTAGGACCAGAAGGCTCTTAAGTGGAACTGAATGTCCCTCATCTGGAATCTTGCTCCCTGGACCACTGCTGTAGAGGCTGCCATGTGGCCCAGAAGCTGCAGGAAATGCCTTGCTGGTCGAGACACCTGAAGGGTGAATGAAGAGGCCAGTTCCATAACGGTCCTTACCCTGTCCAGGGGAAGGAAGGCTCTTGCCCTTATTGTATCCAGCTCCGCCCCTATGAAGGTGAGGAGCTGTACTGGCTCGAGAACTGACTTTGGAAGGTTGATGAGGAATCCTAAGGAAGTGAGCACTTGCTGAGTTATTTGCAGATGTGACTTGACTTGGTCTGGAGACTGACCCACTATGAGCCAGTCGTCCAAGTATGGAAAGATGGAGATCTTTTTTCTCCTTGGGAAAGCAACCACTACTGCCAGGCACTTTGTGAACACCCTTGGGGCTGATGTTAGGCCAAAGGGCATTGCTCTGAACTGATAGTGGCCGAGGGCACTTTCGAACCTGAGGTACTTTCTGTGGGAGCACCTGATGGGAATGTGAAAATGAAGCGTCTTTGAGGTCCAGGGAGGCTAGCCAGTCCCATGGCCTTAGAGAGGGCAGAATTATTCCCAGAGTCACCATTTTGAATTTTGGTTTTAAAAGGTGCTTGTTCAGATATCTTAGATCCAGGATGGGCCGCCATTCTCCTGTCTTTTTGGGGGTTAGGAAGTACCTGGAGTACAGTCCTTTGCCCTCGTGTAGGGTAGGAACCTTCTCTATGGCTCTGACAGCCAGGAGGGAAGAAACCTCTGCCTCTAGGGGAAGGGTCTCTGATGGATTTGCAGGTGGAAAGGATCTGATTCTCATCTTGGGAAATATTTTGAAGCTGAGAACCAGTCCCTGGCTTACTACTTCCAGGACCCACTTGTCTGATGTCAGAGACTTCCAGTCCTGGACAAAGTAAGCCAGCCTGCCCCCTACAGGTATTGGAGAATCGGCCCGGGCAGACCCATCAGGGTGTCTGCTTGGCAGGGGCTTTAGGCTGAGGGGTGGAAGCAGGCCTGCTCATTCCCCGTCTGCCTCTCCCTCCGAGCATAAGAAGAAGAAGGGGAGGCCTGGGCTTGGTAAAAAGGCCTTTGGAAAAGCCTGCCCCTGCCCCTGGACTGCTGTCTGAGGAGTGGCTGGCCTTTCTTTGGCCTGGGCACCCCTGTAAGTGGTCCTGTATTCGTCCATCTTTTTCATGTAGTTTTCTGTTTGCTCCCCAAACAGAGAATTACCAATGACAGGGAAATCCATGGCCTTAACCTGGGTATCCTGTGATAGGCTAGTACATCTGAGCCAAGCCATCCTACGAAGGGCCACAGATGTAGCCATGGCTCTTGATGAAACATCACTGGAGTCCACAGCAGCATGAAACTGCACATTGGATGCCTCAATCCCATCTGCAGCCACCTGCTCTAGCTCCTTGGCAAGCTGGTCAGGGGCCTGTTTAGCCAGAGCCAGAACAGTGTCCGATCTAGACTTCTGGTATCTAGCTGTGTAGGCCATATAGTTAGCCTGCCTGAGTCCCAAAGATGCTGCCATGTACTGCCTCTTTGCCATGGCATCAATCCTCCTGGAGTCCTTATCTGGGGGGGTGTGATGCCAAGGGAATATTTGCCTTATCACAGGCAGCAGCCTGCACTACCCCAACATGGCTGCATTGCTGAAAAAGGAACTCCGTGTCCGAGCCTGAAAGGGTGTACCTCTTGTCCATTCGTCTGTCCACATGAGGTATGGAGTTAGGAGTCTTAAGAATTTTATTTGTCTGCTTCCCAAAAGATTTATGGAGGGGAATAGACAGTCTCCTGGACTCTGGGATGCCCATCATTTCAACAAAATCAGGCTCCTCCTGATCCTCTACTGCTTCTTCCAATGGAAGCTGGAGGGTTTCAGCCACTTTTTTGTAAAACAAAGTGGGAAGGGGACTCAAAGCCTAGGAGGAGAAACACCTGAAGGTCTGTCTGGGGAGATGTCCGGGTCAATAGGCACATCCAGACTTTCATAATCACCATCATCATCATCCTCATACTCTCCCTCCTCCTCCTCCGGTTCATAAAATTCTTCTGGAGTGTAATCCGGAACCGGGGGAGCCGACCGAACCAAGCCCCTGCCAGAAGGAGCCGGTTCGGCCGGAACCGAAGTTAGCGACTGCACTATTCTTACCGCTTTGGCTATCTCATCAGTGGTCGGAGTATGAATTTGTGGATCCGAACCGGACGATTTATCTTTTTTCTTCCTTTTATCCAGGACCGACTCCTCAGAATCGGCTCTCCTTTTGCTCGAAGAAGTTTGACCCTGGTCAGAGGGCACTCCTTCTGGTTTGGTCGGAACGGAACTGGGCTGGGCTGTCCATCCGGGTCAGCGGACGTCTCGGCCTCCCTTTCCCTCAGTCTACCTGCTCTCTTATCCAGGGTAGCTTTGGGAAAATTTTTTACAAATTTGGCAGTCTGACTGGAGGTGGTCAAACCCCAGACAATAAACACAGGTGGCATGGGGATGATCAGCCTTAGCAAAGGCTTCCCCACACACACTGCAGTGTTGAAACCCAGTGGGCCCAGTTTTCTTGGGTTTCTCAGACATGGCCAATCCTATCCAAAAAGTACCCTATTTTCGGCAATCCGCCAGGCAAGACTCCCCTATTGGTTCCTGACAGTGTTATGGGTCTTGGAAAAAAACGTAATAAAATCCAATTTTTTTTGAACCGATATGGACCGGTTACCACACTCTAAGTAAATTCACAAACTTTTCTAAAACTACACTGATTGGTTCAGCCGAACTGATCCAAAATTTACAAGTTCCACACAGAGACAAAATGTAAAACCTATCTAGTACTCACAGTACCACAGACAGAGACTTAAACCGACAGATTCGGTAGCAAAAATTCGGTAGAAACCGAGCGGAAAACGACACTTTAACTGACTTTTTTGAACCGAGCAAGGAGAAATCTCCGGAGCGACTGTTCAGTGAGGCGCAGTAAAGAATCAGACGGTTGGAGTTTAAACAACAGCAGACAGGGGCTTCAACCGAGCTCGCGCTGAACATTCCATGCTGGCCATGGAAAGTTAACTTTGTTCTCCGGGGCAATTCAAAGGCAGGACCTAACTGCAATAATCAGAATACAGCAAGACTTCATGTTGTTTGAAACAGATAAGTGAGCTCGGGGGGGATGGCGGGTGGATGTGTGAATGAGTGGTGGAGCCTTCGTCCAAGAAGATCAAGAATTACGGTAGGTAAATAATTTACACATCTTCCTGGACATAATGTCTCCACCACTCATTCACACTGATGGGAGAGTACCAAGCTAAAATAATCCCCCGAGATGGGCAGCAGGAGAAAGGCGCACACTTAGGACAGAAGTCCATTAAGGATCATCCTGCCAAAAGACCGATGCTGCCTGGCATGGACATCCAAGGCGTAGTGCTTCACGAAAGTGTGCACGGAGCTCCAAGTGGCCACACTACAGATGTCCGCAAAGGACACATTATGGATTTCTGCCAGAGATGCCGCAACTGCTCTGGTAGAATTAGCGTATACTCTGCCTTCCAGCTTAACCTGTGCCATGGAGTAACAGTGGCAAAGGCATGCCACTAGCCATGCTGAAATACATCTGATAGCAACAGGTTGACCCAGCCGGGCCGTGCTGAAGGAGACAAACAGTTTTGTCATGCAGATTTCCTTAGTTCTGTGTAAGAAGAACCGCAAGGCTTTCTTCACATTCAGGGAATGTAGAGTACGCTCTCCTTCATTCTGGAAGTTCCCGAAGTAGGTAGGAAGATCCAAGGGCTGATTCAGATGGAATTCTGAGACAACTTTGGGTAGAAACTTAGGGTGGGTCCTAAGAACTGCCTTATGTTTGTGAAATAGAGTATACGGGGGATCTGTAACCAAAGCATGTATTTCAGGCACTCTGCAGGCAAAAGTGATGGCTACGAGGAAGGCTGTCTTCCAAATCAGAAATTTCAGCTCACAAGTAGCTAGGGGCTTGAAAGGTTTATGGGTCAGCATGTCTAGCACAAGGTTAATGTCCCAGATTGCTACTGGTCATCTGACCGGTGGCCTGGTATGTAGAATGACCTTAAGAAACCTCTTGACCACAAGAAGCTGAGCCAGAGACATTGAGTCTATGGGCTCATGGTACGCTTAGATTGCACAGAGGTGAACCTTAACAGTTGAGTACTGCAGGCCTGTGTTAGAGAGATCTAGAAGATACTCTAGGACCTTGGTTGGTGGGCAGGAAAAAGGATTTCAGGAGGATTTGCACATCAGATGGAGAACCGCTTCTGCTTAGCCATGTAAGTTTTCTGGGTAGCTGGCTTGCGAGCAGTTAACAAGATATCTGAGAGCCTATGTGAAACGTTAAACATGTTCACCTCTATCTCGTCAGGAGCCACGCATGGAGGCGAAGAGACTTCAGGTTGGGATGGACCACAAGACCCTGGGTCAGTAGGTTCATATGAAGTGGAAGCCGCTTCGGTGGGGGTTCTGATAATCTGTTGATTAATGGAAACCAGATCTGATGACACCAGAAGAAAAAAATTACTCACCTTAGTAATTGTGTTTCTTCTAATGGAGTCTTGCTGTATTCTGACATATGCAGTTAGCCCCAGCACTTGAACTGCTTCGGAGAGGAAAGAGTTAATTTCTATGCAAGGCATAGAACGTTGAGCTCGAGCTTAGTTTTCAAACCTCCGTCTGTGGTGCCTCACAGTGTAGCCATCAGATTCTTACAAGCAAACTAACTACACTTCCAGTGTGGAAATTGTAAAACATATAAGCCAACAGGCCACAACTTGGGTCCAAAAGACTCAAGTCAAGAACTCAAGAGAAAAAACAGGTAGTGAACAAGATATATAAATCTAAGTTAAAACCTAACAACCACCACCCCACCCTGAAGGGAAGGGGTGCAAAGTACACCACTGAGGTGCAACACTGTACCTGCCAGCCCACATCCCAAAACTAGGTTCCGAGAGGGGAGGTCAGAATACAGCAAGACTCCATTAGAAGAAACACAATTACTAAGGTGAGTAATTTTTTCTTCAAACAACACGAAGTCTTGCTGTATTCCGACATATGCAGACTACCAAGCAGTACCTCCATGGGTACCGAACCTATTTTGGAAATAGGCTCTGTAGTACTGCTGTACCAAACCTAGCATCACTCCTAGCCTGGATATCCAGAGAGTAATGCTTGGTGAAAGTATGGACTGTTTTCCAGGTGACTGCTCTGCAGATCTCTAACAAGGGTATACCTCTGGCAGCCGCCAGAGAAGCAGCTGTACCCCTAGTCGAGTGAGAGTGAGCCCTCAGGCAGATGTTTTACCTAGCTTGGCATACCACAACTGTATACAAGAGACAATCCACCTGGCAATAGTTCTCTTAGTAGCAGGCCTACCCTTTCCCCACTTCACCATAAGTGAGAAACAATTGACAGCCATTCCTATGAGCCTTAGTATGCTCAATGTAGTAGCCAAGTACCCTCTTAAAATCCAAACTATGTAATCTTTTTTTCTCCTGAAGAAGAATGATCAGTGAAAAACACAAGAAGAGACATGGACTGGTTCAGATGGAAATCTGAGACCACTTTGGGTAAGAACCTCCTATTGGTTCAGAGGACCACATTATCTCTATGGAATGAGATAAAAATCAGGCTCAACTGACAGGGCCTGTAATTCACTAATTCGCCTGGCAGAAGTGATAGCTACCAGAAGAAAAAATTACTCACCTTAGTAATGTTGTTTCTTCTAATGGAGTCTTGCTGTATTCGGACTATGTGCAGTGATCTCCAAACTTTGAACTGCCACGGAGAGGAAAGAGTTAACTTCCCATGCAAGGCATGGAACGCTGAGCTCGAGCTCGGTTGAGCCTCTGTCTGTTGTTGTTTGAACCCAAACCGCCAGATCTTTACAAGCTATACTCACTGGGAGTCCTGTGTGGAAACTGTAAACTCACACTAGCTAACTGGCAACTAAATTTAATAAAAGGTTTTTGTTCCAAAGCAAAGACTCAAGTCAGAAACCCAAAAACAAAACACAACACACACCCAAAATTAAAGAGGGTGAGAAAAGGAGGCACCTCTAGGGTGCCAACACTGCTCCTGCCCACCCACATCCCAAAATCAGGTTCTGAGAGGGAGGCGGGAGTCAGAATACAGCAAGACTCCATTAGAAGAAACAACATTACTAAGGTGAGTAATTTTTCTTCAAACAACATAAAGTCTTGCTGTATTCTGACTATGTGCAGACTACCAAGCATTACCTCCATGAAGGAGGGACATAACCTACTTTTGGAACAGGCTCTGAAGCACTGCTGTGCCAAACCGAGCATCATGCCTAGCCTGGATATCCAGAGAGTAATGCTTGGTAAAAGTGTGGACTGTTTTCCAGGTGGCTGTGACAAATCTCTAAGATAGGAATATCCTGGCAGCAGCCAGGGACAGCTGTACCTCTAGTACAGTGAGCCCTCAGGCCTGAGGGTGAAATTCTACCAATTTTTCATAGCAGAATTGTATACAAGAGACAATCCACCTGGCAATAGATCTTTTAGTGGCAGGTTTTCCCTTACCGACCTCACCATAAGTGAGGAACAATTGGAGGGAGTCAAACCTGTGACCCTTGGTGCGCTCTATGTAGTTGCTAAGGGCCCTTTTCACATCCAGGCTGTGCAGCCTCCTCTCCCCAGAGGAGCAATGGTCAGTGAAGAAAACAGGAAGAGACAGACTGGTTAAAGGTGGAAATCTGAAACCACCTTAGGCAAAAACTTCCTATTAGTCCTGAGGACCACCTTATCTCTATGGAAAGAGATAAAATCAGGCTCCACTGACAGGGCCTTTAACTCACTGATGCATCTGGCAGACGTAATGGCTACCAAGTACACAGTTTTTCAAGACAAGTACTTAAGCTCTGCTGAGGACAAAGGCTCAAAAGGGGGTTGCATAAGCTGAGCAATGCAAACATTAAGGTCCCAAGCAGGAGCAGGGTCCCTGAAGGGAGGATTGGTGTGCAGCAATCCCTTGAAGAATTTACAGAATACAGGATGAGCTGAAAGGGAAGAGGGCTTGCCCACTGACAAGAAGGCAGAAATAGCTGCCAGATGCACTTTAAGTGTAGCTGGTCTGAGTCCCAAGCCATTGAGATGAACCATATAGTCCAGGACTGTAGGCAACCCAGCAGACTCTGGAGAAATATGCTTATCAGAGCACCAAATAGTGAACCTTTTCCATTTGGGAGTTGTAAATTTTTCTGGTGGAAGGCTTTCGAGAAGCCTTTAAAATATCCAGAACACCTTGAGAGAGATGCAAATCAGCAAACTAACTCTTCAAGTGCCAAGCCTTGAGAAAAAGAGATTTGAGATTCGGATACCAAACCCTCCCCTGAGAGCATGTTAACAGGTTGTAATTCCTGGGAAGAGACAGGGGAAGGTGGACTGCTAAGGACAGTAAGAGAGGATACCAGGGCTGTCTGGCCCAGTCTGGAGCAATCAGAATCACTTTGCAGGGTTGAGACCCGATTTTGACTAGTACCTTGAACAGGAGAGGGAAGGGGGAAAAAGCATACAAAACTTCCCTTCCCAATTGAGAACTAGAGCATCCAGGGGGACTGAGCCCAACACTGGGGGTCTGCAGCAAAAAAGAGGAAGTTGGTGATTGTCTGGGGCTGCAAAAAGATCTGTCTGTGGAGTGCCCCATCTGGAGAAGATCACCTTCAAAATTTGGGGATCTAGGGTCCATTCGTGATGGCCCTGAGATATCCTGCTGAGAGCATCTGCCAGGACATTGTCCTTCCCTGGCAGGTGCACTGCTATCAGAGAGGTGTTCAGGGAATAGGCCAGAGACCACAACTTCATCGCTTCTGTGCACAAGGCCGTAGACCAAGTGCCCCCCTTGCTTGTTGATGTACCCACATTGTGGTGGTATTGTCTGTTCTGATTTGAACCACTTTGTTCTGAACAGATTTGGAAAAAACTTGCAATGCTAGAAACACTGCCCTGAGTTCCAAGAGACTGATGTGAAGCACAGATTCTTGAGGTGACCACAACCCTTGGGTGGTCAGATCCCCCAGGTGGGCTCCCCAGCCCAAGAGGGAGGCATCTGTGGTAAGGATTACAGAATGAGATTGAGTGACAACGGGAACTCCTTGCCTTAGATTGCCCTGATCCTGCACCACTGCAAAACCTGGATCAGGGTTCGAGTCACTGGGATTAGTTTGGTCAGAGAATCCTTTCTCGGGGACCAGAAGGCTCTTAAGTGGAACTGAATGTCCCTCATCTGAAATCTTGCTCCCTGGACCACTGCCGTAGAGGCAGCCATGTGGCCCAGGAGCTGCAGAAAGTGCCTTACTGGTCGAGACACCTGAAGGGTGAATGAAGAGGTCAGTGTCACAAGGGTCCTTGCCCTGTCCAGGGGAAGGAAAGCTCTTGCCCTTATTGTATCCAGTTCTGCCCCTATAAAGGTGAGGAGCTGTACTAGCTCCAGAACTGACTTTGAAAGATTTAGGAGGAATCCTAAAGAAGTGAGCAGTTGCTGAGTTATCTGGAGATGTGACTTGACTGGGTCTGGAGACTGACCCACTATGAGCCAGTCGTCCAGGTATGGAAAGATGGAGATCTTTTTTCTACTTGGGAAAGCAACCACTACTGCCAGGCATTTTGTGAACACCCTTGGAGCTGATGTTAGGCCAACAGGCACTGCTCTGAATTGATAGTGGCCTGAGGGCAACTCGAACCTGAGGTACTTTCTGTGGGAGCACCTGATGGGAATGTGGAAATAAGCATCCTTGAGGTCCAGGGAGACTAGCCAGTCCCCTGGCCTTAGAGAGGGTACAATTATTCCCAGAGTCACCATTTTGAATTTTGGCTTTAAAAGGTGCTTGTTTAAATATCTTAGATCCAGGATGGGCCGCCATTCTCCTGTCTTTTTGGGGGTTAGGAAGTACCTGGAGTACAATCCTTTTCCCCTGTGTAGGGATGGAACCCTTTCTATGGCTCTGAGAGCCAATAGGGAAGAGACCTCTAACTCTAGGGCAAGGGCCTCTGAAGGATTTGCAGGTGGAAAGGATCTGGTTCTCATCTTGGGAATTTTTTTGAAGCTGAGAACCAGTCCCTGGCTTACTACTTCCAGGACCCATTTGTCTGATGTTAAAGACTTCCAGTCCTGGACAAAGTAAGCCAGCCTGCCCCCTACAGGTAGTGGAGAATCGGCCCGGGAAGTCCCACCAGGGTGTCTGCTTGGCAGGGGCTTTAGGCTGCGGAGTGGGAGCAGGCCTGCTCATACACCGTCTGCATCTCCCTCTAAAGAACCCCCTCAGAGCAAAGGCAGAAGCGGAAGCCTGGACTTGGTAAAAAGGCCTATGAAAAGGCCTGCCCCTGCCCCTGGAATGCTGCCTCTGGGGAGTGGCTTGCCTTTCTTTGGCCTGAGCACTCCTGTAAGTGGTCCTGTACTCATCCATTTTCTTCATGTAGTTCTCTGTCTGCTCCCCAAACAGAGAATTACCAATGGCAGGAAAATCCATGGCCTTAGTCTGGGTATCCTGTGTCAGGCTAGTACATCTGAGCCAAGCCACCCTACGAAGGGCCACAGATGTAGCCATGACTCTTGATGAAACATCATTGGAGTCCACTGCAGCATGAAATTGCACCTTGGATGCCTCAATACCATCTGCAGCCACCCGCTCCAGCTCCTTGGCAAGCTGGTCAGGGACCTGTTTAGCTAGAGCCATCACAGTGTCCCATCTAGACTTCTGGTATCTAGCTGGGTAGGCCATATAATTAGCCTGCCCGAGTTCCAAAGATGCTCCCATGTACTGTTTCTTTGCCATGGCATCAATCCTCCTGGAGTCCTTATCTGGGGGGTGTGAAGCCAAGGGTATATTTGCCTTATCACAGGCAGCAGCCTGCACTACCCCAACATGGCTGCATTGCTGGGAAAAGAACTCCGTATCTGAGCCTGAAAGAGTATACCTCTTGTCCATTCTTCTGTCCACAGGAGGTATGGAATTAGGAGTTTTTAAAATTTTAAATGTCTGTTTCCCAAAAGACTTATGGAGGGGAATAGACAATCTCCTGGACTCTGGGATGTCCATCATCTCAACGTAATCGGGCTCCTCCTGATCCTCTACTGCCTCCTCCATAGGAAGCTGGAGTGTTTCAGCCACTTTTTTGTAAAACATAAAGTGGGAAGGGGACTTAGAAAGCCTAGGAGGAGAAACACCTGAAGGTCTGTCTGGGGAGATGTCCGGGTCAATGGGCACATCCAGACTTTCATAATCACCATCACTATCCTCATACTCTCCCTCCTCCTCCTCCGGTTCATAAAAATCTTCTAAATTATAATCCGGAACCGGGTGAACCGACCGAACCGAGCCCCTAACTGATGGTGCTGGTTCGGTTGGAACCGAAGTTAGCGACTGAACAATCCTTATCGCTTTGGCTATTTCATCAGCAGTCGGAGAAAGAACTTGTGGATCTGAACCGACTGACTTATCCCTTCTTTTTCCTTTAACCGGAACAGACTCCTCAGAGTCAGTTCTCCTTTTGTCAAGAAGTTTCACCCTGGTCAGAGGGCACTCCTTCTGGTTCGGTTGGAACCGAACCGGGCTGGCCATCCGGGTCAGCGGACTTCTTGGCCTCCCTTTCCCTCAGTCTACCTACTCTCTTGTCCAGGGTAGCTGTGGGAAAACTTTTGCAAATCTGGCAGTCTGATCAAGGTGGTCAAACCCCAGACAATAAACACAGGTGGTGTGGGGGTCACCTTTAGCAAAGGCTTCCCCATACACATTACAGTGTTGAAACCCAGTGGGCTCGTTTTTTTTCTTGGGTTTCTCAGACGTGGCCAGTCCTAACCAAACTTACCCTTTTATCGGCAATCCACCAGGCAAGACACCCCTATCGGTTCCTGACCGTGTTACGGGTCTTGGAAAAAACCGTAATGAAATCCGTTTTTTTTTTTTTTTTTTTTAAGAACTGATACGGACCGGTTACCACACTCTACAAAGCAGAAAAACTTTTCATTAAACCTGATCGGGTTCAAACTGAACCAATCCGAAGTTTACAAGTTCCACACAGAAAACTAATAATAATAAACCTATCTAGTACTCACAGTACCACAGACAGAGACTGAACCGACAGGTTAGATTGTAGAAATTCGGTTGAAACCGAGAGAAAAAATGTCACTTTAACCGACTAAACTGAACCGAGCGAAGGAGAAATCTCCAGAGCGACTGTTCAGTGAGGCGGAGTAAAGAATCTGGCGGTTTGGGTTCAAACAACAACAGACAGAGGCTCAACCGAGCTTGAGCTCAGCGTTCCATGCCTTGCATGGAAAGTTAACTCTTTCCTCTCCGGGGCAGTTCAAAGGTTGGAGATCACTGCACATAGTCAGAATACAGCAAGACTTCATGTTGTTTGAAACACAGTTTTCCAGGTCAGGTGCTTAAGTTTGGCCAAAGCCAGAGGTTCAAAGTGTGGCTGCATAAGATGAGCAATGCAGATATTGAGATCCCAAGTCAGACTAGGCTCTCTAAAGGGAGGGTTGATATGAACCAGACCTTTAAAGAACTTACCAAAAACAAGGTGAGCCACCAGGGAAGATCCCTTCCCTGCTGAGAGGAATGCAGTCACGGCTTTTAAATGAACTTTTAAAGTGGCTGGCCTAAGGCCCAAGCCATTAAGGTGAACCAGGCAATCCAAAAGTGTAGTATTGCCAGCAGCATCTGGTAGAATATCCTTATGGGAACATCAAATGCTGAATCTTTTCCATTTGGAATTATAAGTTTTCCTGGTAGAGGGTTTCCGAGAAACCTTAAGGATGTCCAAAACTCCCCGAGAAAGATGCAGGCCTGCATATTCTAACTCTTCAAAAGCTAGGCCTTGAGATTGAGAGACTGGAGATTGGTGTACCAGATCCTCCCCTGAGAAGAGGTGAGGAGATTGTGCCTTTTCGGAATAGACAAGCGGAGTGAGACTGCTAGGGGCAGCAACAGAGGATACCAAAGCTGTCTGGCCCAGTCTGGAGCCAGTAGAATCACTGTGCAGGGTTGTGACCTGATCTGGACTAGAACCCCGAACAACAGGGGAAAGGGAGGAAAGTCATAAAGGAACTTGCCTTACCAGTCCAATATCAGGGCATCCAGGGGAACAGTCCCTAGGACTGGGGTTCTGCAGCAGAACAGGGGAAGTTGGTGATTGTCTGGGGCTGCGAAGAGCTCTCTCTCTCTCTCTCTCTCTGGAGTGCCCCACCTGGTGAAAATTACTTTCAGTATGAGAGGATCCAAGGTCCATTCATGATGGCCCTTGGAGATTCTGCTCAGAGCATCTGCTAACACATTGTCCTTCCCTGGGAGGTGGACTGCTGTAAGGGAGGTTTGCAAGGAGTAGACCAGAGACCATACTTTCATGGCCTCCGTGCACAAGGCCGTAGACAGAGTTCCCCCTTGCTTGTTGATGTACCACATGGTGATGTTGTCTGTCCTGACCTGAACCACCTTGTCCCTTACTGAGTCCAAGAAAGCCTGAAGGGCTAGAAATACTGCCCTGAGTTCCAGAAGATTGATATGAAGGAGAGACTCTTGTGGAGACCAAACACTCTGTGCTGTGAGGGCTCCTTGGTGGGCTCCCCAGCCCATGAGAGAAGCATCTGTGGTTAGTACCACTGAATGAGACTGACTGAGGAATGGGACACCTTGTCTGAGATTGTCCTGATCCAGCCACCACTGGAGAGCTTGGACCAGAGTCTGAGTCACTGGAACCAATTTGGTGAGAGAATCTTTTTTCTGAGACCAAAAAGACCTTAGGTGAAACTGAATGTCCCTCATTTGGAACCAGGCCCCTTGTACTACTGCAGTGGAACTACCATGTGGCCTAGGAGCTGAAGAAAATGTCTTGCTGGGTGCAAAACCAGAGGATGAAAAGAAGAAGCAAGATCTGTAATGGCCTTTACCCTTGCTAGTGGGAGGAAGGCTTTTGCTTGAACAGTATCTAACTCTATCCCTATGAAAGTGAGGAGTTGTACTGGTTCGAGAATAGACTTCGGAAGATTCAGAAGAAATCCCAGAGAACTGAGCAAATCCTGTGTGACTTGAACAGCTGACCTGACCTGGTCGGGAGACTGTCCTACATGAGCCAGTCATCCAAGTATGGGAATAGAGAGAACCCTTGCCTTCTGAGGAAGGCCACTACTACTGCAAGTCACTTTGTAAACACTCTTGGAGCCGATGTTAGGCGGAAAGGCATGGCTCTGAACTGATAATGGGCTGAAGGCAGCTCAAACCTGAGGTACTTTCTGTGGGAGCACCTGATAAGAATGTGGAAATAGGCATCCTTGAGGTTTACGGATGCTAACCAATCTCCTGGCCTCAGAGAGGGAAGAATTACTCCCAGAGTCACCATTTTGAACTTTGGTTTTAAGATGTGTTTATTCGAATACCTTAAGTCTAGGATGAGTAGCCACTCCCCTGTCTTTTTTGGGGTAAGGAAATATCTAGAGTACAGACCCTTGCCCCTGTGTAGAGTAGGAACCCTCTCCACGGTTCTGAGAGCCGACAGAGAGGAAACCTCTGTTTCTAGAGCAATGGTTTTAGAGAGGTTTGCAGGTGGAAAAGACCTGGTCCTCATTTTTGGAAACTTCCTGAAATGAAGGCCAGTCCCAGGATTACTACTTCCAGGACCCACTTGTCTGAGGTAACAGACTTCCAGGCCTGGAAGTAGTAAGCCAACCTGCCTCCTACTGGAGTTGGGGAGTCGACCCGGGCTGACACATCAGGGTGTCTGCTTGGCAGAAGCCTTGGACTAGGAAGGGGATGCAGCCCTGCTTATCCCCCTCCTGCCTCTCCCTCAAAGGAATCCCCTCTTTGGGAAGGGACAGGAGGCCTGGGCTTGGTAGAAAGGCCTGTGAAAGGGCCGGCCCCTGCCTCTAGACTGCTGCTTTTGAGGAGTGGCTTGCCTGTGCACTCCCGTAGGTGGTCCTGTACTCATCCATCTTCTTCGTGCAAGCCTCTGTCTGCTCCCCAAACAGAAAGTTAACCACCACAGGGAAATCCATGGCCTAGAAAGGCTAGTGCGCATCTGAGCCAAGCAAATCTCCTGAGAGACACAGATGTAGCCATGACTCGATGCCACATCATTAGAGTCCACAGCAGCATCGAATTGCACTTTGGATGCCTCAATCCCATCAGGAGCCACCTCCTCCAGCTCTATGGCTAGCTGGGGGGAGGCCTGTTTAGCCAGTTCCAGAACCGTGTCCCACCTGGACTTCTGGTATCTGGCTGTGTAGGCCACACATAGGTAGCCTGCCCGCATCCCAAGGAGGATGCCAAGTATTGTTTCTTGGCCATGGCATCCACCTTCCTGGAGTCTTTATCTGGGGAGTGTGAAGCCAAAGGTATATTAGCCCTGTCACAGGCTGCAGCCTGCACTACCCCAAAATGGCTGCAATGACTGAACAAAAACTCCGTACCAGATAGCATATACCTCCTGTCCATTCTCTTATCCACAGAAGGTAAGCAATGTGGTGTCTGTAAAATCTTCTACGTCTGTTTCCCTAGGGATTTATGGAGGGGAATAGACAATCTCTTGGACTCTGGGATGTCCAGAGTCTCCACAAAATCAGGCTGCGCTTCCTCCTCAACAGCTTCAACCATAGGGAACTGGAGGGTTTCAGCCACCTTTTTGTAAAACAAAAAGTGAGATGGAGACTCAGAAAGCCTTGGAAGGGAGACACTGAAAGGTCTGTCTGTGGAGATGTCCGGTTTAATGGGCACACCCGGACCTTCATAATCATTGTCGTCATCATCCAGGTAACTGTTCGTCCCCTTCCCACTCCAATTCGTAATAAGCATCCAGATCATAATCCGATCGAGTTGGATCTGACCGAACCACGCACCTAACCGACGGCGCCAGTTCGGACAGAACTGGATAAAGCGATTGCACAATACTGATCGCCTTGGCCATTTCTTCAGCAGTTGGAATAAGGGATGTTGGCTCCGAACTGGCTGACTTTTTTCATCTTTTTGATGAAACCGAACCCTTAGGGTCAGCTCTCCTTTTGCCCGAGGACGTCTCGCCCAGGTTAGTGGGTACCTCCTCAGGTTCGGTCGGAACCAAACCGGGCCAGCCATCCAGGCCAGTGGACTTCTCGGCCTCCTTTTCCTTCAGCCTACCCAATCTTTTTTCTAGGGTGACCTTAGAAAATTTTCTGCAGATCTGGCAGTCTGTTTTGAGGTGATCAAACCCTACACAAACACAGACAAGGTGGGGGTCAGCCTTAGCAAAGGCCTCCCCACACTCTGTACAGCACTGAAACGCAGTGGGACCGTTTTTTTTCTTGGGTTTCTCACACATGGCCAGACTAGAAAAAGTTACCCTTTAGCCAGGTAATATACCCCTATCGGTTACCAACTGTGTCACGGGTTGTTTAAAGAAACCGAAAAAGGATGGTTTTATTTGAAACCGATAGGAACCGGCACACCACTACTAAAATCCCAGAAGAAAAAATTACACACCTCAGTAATTATGTTTCTTTTAATGGAGTCTTGCTGTATTCTGACTATTGCAGTTAGCCCCAGCACTCAAACTGCCCCAGAGAGTAAAGGGTTAATTTCTATGCAGAGCAGAGAACATTGAGCTCGAGCTCGGCTCAGACTTCTTTCTGCTGCACTCTGAAGCAAAACCGTCAGATTCTTATGAGCTAATACTAACTACTATGTGGAAATTATAACATTTTTACTAGCCAAATGGCATCCCAATATTTTGGATCCTCAAAAGACTCAAGCCAAGAAATCCAAAATCAAAAACTAGGTAGTGAACAACTTAAAACTGTTTAATAATATAACCCACTCCCCTTCTTCTAAAAGGAGGGAGTACCCAAATGCACCCCTGGCGTGCAACACTGCACCTGCCAGCCCACTTCCCAAAAACAGGTTCTGAGAGGGGAGGCAGGGAGGGAGGTCAGAATACGGCAACACTCCATTAGAAGAAACATAATTTCTAAGGTGACTAATTTTTTCTTCAAACAACATGAAGTCTTGCCGTATTCTGACTACTGCAGACTACCAAGCAGTACCTCCATGGAGGAGAGAATCGAACCTACCTTGGGAATAGACTCTGCAGTACTGCTGTACCAAACCAAGCATTACTCTGAGACTGGCTGTCCAGGTAGTAATGCTTGGTAAATGTATAGACTGTTTTCCAAGTGGCTGCTTTACATATCTCTACCAAAGGAATATCCCTGGCCACAGCCAGGGAAGCAGCTGTACCTCTAGTCGAATGAGCCCTCAGGCCTGAGGGAGGTATTTTGCCTAGCTTCTCATAGCAGAACTGAATACATGAGACAATCCATCTGGCAACAGTTCTCTCAGTGGCAAGGTTTGCCCTTCCCCACTTCCCCATAAGTGGGAAACAACTGGAGGGAGTCAAACCTGTGAGCCTTAGTATGCTCAATGTAGTAACTAAGGGCTCTTTTAACATCCAAACTGTGTAAACTTCTTTCTCCTGAAGAAGAATTACCAGTGAAGAACACAGGGAGAGACACAGATTGGTTCAGATGAAAATCGGAAACCACTTTAGGTAAAACCTCCTATTAGTTCTAAGGACCACCTTATCTCTATGGAATGAGATAAAATCAGGCTCCACTGACAGAGCTTGCATTTCACTGATACGCCTGGTAGAGATAATAGCTACTAGGAACACAATTTTCCAAGTCAAGTACTTAAGCTCTGCTGAAGATAAAGGCTCAAAAGGGGGTTGCATAAGCTGAACAATGCAAACATTAAGATCACAAGCAGGGGTAGGATCCCTAAAGGGGGGGGGGGGGTTGGTATGAAGCAATCCCTTGAAAAATGTACAGAATACAGGGTGAGATGACAGTGAGGATGGCTTTCCCACTGACAGAAAAGCAGAAACAGCTGACAAATGTACTTTGAGAGTAGCTGATCTGAGGCCTAGGCCATTAAGGTGAACCATATAATCCAGAACTGTAGACAATTTGGCAGTGTCTGGGGATATATGCTTCTCGGAGCACCAAATGCTGAATATTTTCCATTTGGAGTTGTAAGTTTTTCTGGTGGCAGACTTTCAAGAGGATTTGAGAATATCCAGAACCCCTTGGAACAGATGCAAATCTGCATACTCTAACTGTTCAAGAGCCATGCCTTGAGATTGAGAGACTGAAGACTGGGGTACCAAATCCTCCTGAGAGGAGGTTAACAGGTTGTAATTCCTGGAAAGATGGACTACTAGGGACAGCAACAGGGGGTACCAAGGCTGCCTGGTCCAGTCTGGAGCAATCAGAATCACTTTGCAAGGTTGTGACCTTACCTTGACCAGAGCCTTGAACAGTAAAGGAAAGGAAGGAAAGCCATACAGAAATGTCCCTTCCCAGTTCAAAATCAGAGCATCCAGAGGGACTGAGCCCAAGACTGGGGGTCTGCAACAAAACAGAGGAAGTTGATGATTGTTTGGGGCTGCAAAGAGATCCATCTCTGGAGTGCCCCACCTTGAAAAAATCACTTTCAACACCTGAGGGTCCAGGGACTATTCGTGTTGGCCCTGGGAGATCCTGCTCAATGCATCTGCTAGCACACTGTCCTTCCCTGGAAGGTGGACTGCTATCAGAGAAGTCTGCAGAGAATAAGCTAGGGAACACAATTTCATGGCTTCCGTGCACAAGGCCATGGACCAAGTGCCTCCCTGCATGTTGATGTACCACATAGTGGTGGTGTGTCTGTCCTGACCTGAACCACCTTGTTCTGCACTGACTGAGAGAAAGCTTGCAGGACCAGAAAGACTGCCCTGAGTTCCAAGAGACTGATATAAAGAAGGGTTTCCTGAGGGGACCACAGTCGCTGGGCTGTGAGAGCCCCCAGATGGGCTCCCCACCCCAATAGAGAAGCATCCGTGGTTAGGACCACAGAGTGAGACTGAGTGACTAATGGGACTCCTTGCCGGAGGTTGCCCTGATCCTGCCACCATTGGAGAGCCTGGATCAGAGTCTGAGTCACTGGAACTAGTTTGGTTAGACAATCTTTCTTCTGAGACCAAAAAGCCCTCAGGAGAAACTGAATGTCCCTCATCTGAAATGTGGCCCCTTGGACCATTGCTGTAGAAGCTGCCATGTGGCCCAGAAGCTGAAGGAAGTGCCTTGCTGGCTGAGAGACAAGAAGGTGGAATGAAGCAGCTAGCGCTATAATAGCCCTTGCCCTTTCCAGGGGAAGAAAAGCTCTTGCTTTGACTGTATCCAACTCTGCCCCTATGAAGGTGAGGAGCTGTACAGGCTCGATAACTGACTTGGGAAGACTGAGAAGGAATCCTAGGGAAGTGAGCACTTGCTGAGTCACTTGAAGGTCTGACTTGACTTGGTCTAGGGACTGACCCATAATGAGCTAGTCGTCCAGGTATGGAAATATGGAAATATTTTTCATTCTTAAAAAGGCCACTACTACTGCTAAGCATTTTGTGAATACCCTTGGAGCTGATGTCAGGCCGAAGGGCATAGCTTTGAACTGATAATGGCCTGAAGGCAATTCGAACCGGAGGTACTTTCTGTGGGAGCACCTGATGGGAATGTAGTAGAGCATCTTTTAAGTCCAGGGAGGCTAGCCAGTCCCCTGGCCTTAGAGAGGGAAGGATTATTCCCAGAGTCACGATTTTGAATTTTGGTTTTAAAAGATGTTTGTTCAGGTATCTTAAGTCTAGGATGGGTCGCCACTCCCCTGTCTTTTTTTGGGTAAGGAAGTACCTGGAGTACAGACCTTTGCCCTTGTGCAATGTAGGAACACTCTCTCTATAGCCTTTAGAGCCAGTAGAGATGAAACCTCTGCCTCTAGGGCAATGGTTTCGGAGATGCTTGCAGGTGAAAAAGATCTGGCCCTCAGCTTTGGAAAGTTCTTGAAGCTGAGAACCAGCCCCTGGCTTACCACCTCCAGGACCCACTTGTCTGAGGTAACAGACATCCAGTCCTGGATGAAGTAAGTCAGCTTTACTCCTACAGAAATGGGGGAGTCGACACGGGCTGACACATCAGGGTGTCTGCTTGGCAGGAGCCTTAGGTTGAGGGATGGATGCAGCCCTGCTCATCCCCCTTCTACCTCTCCCTCTGAAGAACCCCCTCTGAGGAAAGGGAGAAGAGGCCTGTGCTTGGTAGAAAGGCCTATGAAAAGGCCTGCCCCTGCCCCTAGCCTGCTGCCTTTGAGGAGTTGCCTGCCTTTCCTTGGCCTGTACACTCCTATAGGTGGTCTTACACTCATCCATCTTTTTCACGTAATTCTCTGTCTGCTCCCCAAACAGAGAATTACCCACCACAGGGAAATCTATAGCCTTAGCCTGGGTGTACTGAGAGAGGCTAGTACATCTGAGCCAAGCCATTCTCCGAAGAGCCACAGATGTAGCCATGACTCTAGAGAACACATCACTGGAGTCCACAGCAGCATGGAACTGTACCTTAGATGCCTCAATCCCATCAGCAGCCATCCCCTCCAGCTCAGAGACTAGCTGGGGGGAGGCCTGCTTAGCCAGTGCCAGTACAGTGTCCCACCTGGACTTCTGGTACCTGACTGCATAGGCCATACAATTAGCCTGCCTGAGTCCCAAGGCGGATGCCATGTATTGTTTCTTTGCCATGGCATCCAGCTTCCTAGAATCTTTATCTGGGGGATGTGAAGTCAAGGGTAAATTAGCCTCATCACAGGCTGCAGCCTGCACAACCTCAACATGGCTGCATTGTTGATATAAGTACTCTGTACCAGAACCCGATAAGGTGTACCTTTTGTCCATCGTTCTGTCGACAGGAGGTACAGAATTTGGAGTTAAAATCTTTTGTGTCTGTTTCCCAAAAGACTTATGGAGGGGAATAGACAGTCTCGTGGACTCTGGGATGTCCATCATCTCCACATAATCAGGTTCCTCTTGTTCCTCTACAGCTTCTTCCACAGGGAGCTGGAGGGTTTCGGCCACTTTCCTGTAAAACATGTACTGGGAAGGGGACTCAAAGCCTAGGAGGGGAAACACCAGAAGGCCTGTCTAGGGAGATGTCCGGTTCAATGGGCTCAACCAGACCTTCCACACGATCGTCATCATCATCACCATAATCTTCTTCAGCCCCCTCCAAATCCAGTTCACAGAAATCTTCAGGGGCATAATCTTGAACCGGAGGAACCAACCGAACTGAGTGCCTGCCAGGAGGCGCCGGATCAGACGGAACCGAGCGAAGAGATTCTACAATCCTTATCACTTTGGCAATCTCTTGGCAGTCGGAAAACAGGTCTCTGGATCCGAACCGGCCGGTTTTTCTTTTCTTTTTCTTTCTGTAAGAACCGATCCCTCAGGATCGGCGCTCCTCTTGTCCGAAGAAGTAATGCCATTGTCAGAGGTCTGCCAGGTGCGGCTTCAGCGTAGGTGACTAACAGCTGGCGAACCTCTCCCCGAACTTCAGCAGTCCGCTCCTTGTAATAAGCGAGCGCTCTTCTAGGGTCCAAAGTATGGAGCCTATATTCGGCCTCTGAGGTGTGATTGGGGTAGAACACTGGCAGAGTCAACACCTGGTTAAGGTGAAACTCCGACATCACCTTCCGAAGGAATTTCGGGTGGGGGCGCAGGACAACCTTGTCCCTGTGGAATACCAGATAAGGAGACTCAATGGAAAGCGCCTGGAGCTCTCCCACCCTTCTGGCTGACATGATAGCCACCAAGAAGGCGGTCTTCCACGACAGGTGAGAGACGTCACACCTGTGCATCAGTTCGAATGGCCTGCCCATGAGCTTAGCCAATACCAGCAGTAGATTCCACGGAGGTGGAGGTTTTCGCACTGGAGGGGATATGTGATCAAGGCCTTGGAAAAAGTGCCCGACCACCTCTTCCTGCGCCACCGACTGCTTCCTGGCCCGCGCCCAGTAAGCAGAGATGGCTGCCAGGTGCACCTTAAGGGTTGTCGACCGAAGCCCTTGCTGAGAAAGGGACCACAGGTAGTCCAGAATGCTTGCCAAGGAACAGGAGGAAGGGTCCAGGCCCTTGCCCCAACACCAAATGGAGAATCTCTTCCATTTGAAGGCATAGCATTTTCTGGTCGACTCCTTACGGGACTCCTCAACGACGTCGAGGACCTCGTCGGAAAGACCCAAGGCCTGGAACTCTAGCCGCTCAGGAACCAGGCCATCAGGTGCAGGGATTGAAGGTCCGGATGGAATACTGCTGGAAGCCGCCTCAGGAGCCTGGAGCGGAGACTGAGGAGATCTGGATACCAGAACTGGCGGGGCCAGACTGGGGCTACCAGAATCACCTGCGCCTTGTCCCTCCTCGCCTTGAGAAGCACCTTGTGGATCAAGGGAAATGGGGGAAGGCGTAGAAGAGGCCCGGGGTCCACGGCCTCGAGAAGGCATCCCCCTGCAGCGAGCCCTGCTGAGGGGGCCGGGCATGAAAGTCTCAGCTTCGTATTCTCCCTGGAGGCAAACAGGTCCGCCTGAGGCATGCCCCAGTGGGAGAAGAACTCTTTTACTACCTCCAACAGGAGAGATCACTCATGAGACGCAGCCCCTATCTGGCTTAGGGCATCAGTCAGGGTGTTGGAGGCTCCTGCCACGTGAATGGCGAGGAGATCCGCCTCCAGGCTGCACACGAGAGACCATATGCGGAGAGCTTCTCTGCACAGAGGCATGGAGCATGTCCCGCCCCGACGGTTTAGGTACTACATGGTCGTGGTATTGTCCGTCCGGACCTGAACCACTTCACCCTGTAGAAACAGAGCGAAGGCGGTGAGGGCTAGACGAACCGCTTGAAGCTCCAGCAGGTTGATATGGCATCGGGACTCCCCGAGGGGACCAGAGGCCGTGCGCTCTGCGCTCCCCCAGATGGGCACCCCAACCCATCATAGAGGCATCGGTCGATAGAGAGACCGTCGGCTCGGGGCGGACAAATGGGATGCCCTCCTGCAGATGTGCTGGAATGGTCCACCACTGGAGAGCGTTCCACATCCCCGGGGTCACTGTCACTAGATGATCCAGCGGATCAAAGTGCTGTGACCATTAGCTGGCCAGTCCTCATTGAAGGGGATGCATGTCCCAGCGGGCCCAACGGACCTCGCTGGTGCAGGCCACCATGAGGCCCAGGAAGTCCCGGGCAGGACGCAATTGCCCAACCTGAAATGATTGGGCAAAGGAGGAAAGAACCTCGGCCCTGTACACCGGGAGCCGTGCTCTGGCTCGAAGAGAGTCGAGCTCTGCCCCGATGAAATGTATCACCTGCTTTGGCACGGTTATGACTTGGCCTCGTTGATGAGGAGGCCAATCTGAGAGCAAATCTGGAGGGCCAGATCTCTGGACCGCTCCACCTCCGCTCTGGAGGGGGCTGCTATCAGCCAGTCGTCCAGGTAGGGGTACACCCGGACCCATCGGCGCCGCAGGAATGCTGTCACCACTGCCATGCATTTGGTGAAGACCCTGGGAGCTAGGGAGAGGCCGAAGGGCATGTCCCGGAACTCATAAATGGATCCCTCCGCTCTGAAGCGGAGAAATCTCTGATGGGACGGACGGATTGGGACGTGAAAGAACGCATCCTGAAGGTCCAGGGAACAGAATCACATGCCTCGTTCCAAGGATGGGATTATCTGTGCCAGAGTGACCATCCTGAAGGACCGAGACCTTAGGAACCTGTTCAGGTCGTGCAGGTTGAGAATGGGGCGCCAGCTCCCTGTCCGTTTTGGGACCAGGAAATACCTGGACACAAACCCCGGGTCTGGAGGAGGATCCGCCACCTTCCTGATCACCTCTTTTTCGAGGAGCAGGGCAATATCGGCTCGGCGGGCCGAGAGCGAGGCTGCGGACCTCATGGCCCCCCGAGGGGCGACGGCTTGGAAGGGTGGGGCCTGCTCGAACTCCAGAGGCAGGCCCTTTCCTACCACCCCCAACACCCAGCGGTCCGTGGTGATTGCGGACCAGGCGGAAAGGAAGTGGCGGAGCCGTCCCCCCACGGGGGAAACCCAGGGGGTAGTGACGAGGCTGGGGGGACACCCCTCAACCCGCCACTGGGGCCACTGCTCGGAAGGGTGGGGCCTGCTCGAACTCCAGAGGCAGGCCCTTTCCTACCACCTCCAACACCCAGCGGTCCATGGTGATTGTGGACCAGGCGGAAAGGAAGTGGCGGAGCCGTCCCCCCATGGGGGGAACCCAGGGGGGAGTGAAGAGGCTGGGGGCGACACCCCTCAACCCATCACTGGGCAGACTTGGAGGAGGGACCGGCCGAGGGACCTCCTGGGCCTTTATCTCCCTGCTTCCTGTTAGAGGAAGCCGCGGGCTTGGGTTTGGGATGCCACGCGCGAGCCTGCTGGCCCTGGTGCTGGTGCTGTTGGGCCGGACGTGCCGCAAGCACAGAAGGAAAAAAGGACTTGTGCTGCTGCTGTCGGCGGCCTTTGTCCTTCTGGGTGGAGGTGACTGAGTCCAGAGTGGCATTGGACTTCTCGATCCGCTGGAGGTGACCTTCCACTCCAGGGCCGAAGAAGTCGGTCACCAAGAAGAGGACGTCCGCCAATTTGTGCTGAGTATCCGCCGTGAAGGTGGATATCCTCAGCCATGCTCTGCAGCACATGGCCACCACGGCCGCAACTGATCTGGCAAAGGAGTCTCCTATGTCCAGAGCTGTTTGGAGCTGCTGCTTCGCCACCGCCCTACCCTGGTCCCGAACCTGCCGGACCATGGTCTGCAGGTCGGCCGGGAGATGAGGGATCACCAACATCCAGGGAGCCCATGAGGGCGTGGAAGAAGTGTGCCATCAGCACGGCCGAGCTGGCCGGGCGGAGGCCAAGGGAGGACGCAGCGTACACCTTGCGCCTGGCGTAGTCCAGCTTTTGGACTCCTTGTCGGGGGCTTGTCCCACGTCTCAGCGCTCCCGAACGCCGGAAAAACACTGTCGCGGTGACCGGTGTTCCAAACCCGGCAAAGAGCCGGTAGGGACCGCATACTTCCTGGCCATCCTGGCCGAGGGCACAGGGCAGGAAGCAGGCCGCTGCCAAAGCTCCAAGGCTGGGCCAACAATGGCCTCAGCCATCGGAAAGGCCTCCATGGGGGAATGCCCTCAGTCCAGTATCTCCGTCAGGGGATACTTGACCCGTTTGGATACGGGCTCAAGCTGCATCCCGGTGGACTCTGAGATGAGCTGAAGCAAACCCATGAAGGACGATGGGCTTTCATCCAGCGACTGGCCCCGGAGGACTCCAGGTCAACCGCCTGGAGAACAGGGATGAGTCATCGTCGGACTCAGAGGAGTCCGCGAAGAGCTGCCTAGGGCCTCAGCCACCCTCCACCTGCCAAGGACGGTCAGGAGTGAGGGTGACCGACAACCTGTGGGGCAGGCCTTGACCCGACCGAGAGCCCTTGGTCGGCGCCCCCGATTTCGGTTGTGGAGGCGGAGGTTCCACCACAATCGGTGGGGCAGCAGGCTTCGGCCGAACAACCGGCCCAGGCTTGGGTATCTTGACTATGGCGAGGGGTTGTTTCGGCCACTCGGGTGACAGCCACTTGATGGCCGGAGAAGGCGTCGACTTGTTCCCGGACAAAAGTAACTGCTGCCACATCAGGTCCTTGTAGCGTCGACGCAATTTGCGCTGAAGCCTCCTCTTCCAAGGAGGAAGACGAGACGGGCGCGCTGGCTAATCTTGTGAAGCGACCGCCGGCGTCGGCGGATCGGCTGACCAAGAAGAAGTCCAAGACTAAGACCGAGATCCTCGGTGTTTCCGAGGACGGGTCTGGGAAGGCGTGGGGGACACCCGCTCTTCCCTCGGCTCGGACACCTTAACCGAGGACTGCTGCACCGAGGGCGCAGGCAGATCCTCGGTTTCCACCGGGGGAACCGGTGAAGAAGGGTTGTCGGCTTCACCAGTCGACAGCCTGTCCGATGGGTCGAGTAAAATCTCGACCGCGTCGACGGGAGTCTCGGCCAGCTGGCCTGACGGGAACGCCGTGAAGCCAGCGGCCTTAGCCGCAACCTCAACTGAAGCTGACAGTTGGCCGTCCGGGGAAGGAGACCTCTCCCACTCCCACCAACGCCGCATGTATGGGACTTGCCCTAGAATCCTTCTTTTGGACCGAGAGGAATGTCCCGATGGCCCTCTCCTTCGTGGAAAGGGACTGGCAAAGCTCCTTGAACGAAGCTGAATACGAGGTACCCAAAGAGAGAGGGATAAATGCCGCGACCGAGGAAGAGGAAGATGCGGCCTGGGCCACCTCCTCCTCGAGGGCAATCATCTGCTCGAGCTGCTCAGCCGAGCCAGCCGCCTCGGTAACCGCCCAATGGGCCTCCTTCGACTTAACCAGCGGGTAGCGCTTCTCAGGACGCCCTAGCTTTAACCAGGCAGCACGATCCTCCAGGACGTTGGCAGAGAACGAACAGCATGACTTGCAGGCCTGCAGGTCGTGTTCTAGGCCGAGGCAGTAGACACACGTGGAGTGCGGGTCCGTCCTGGACATCTTCTGCCCACAAGGGCACCGCCAAAATCCGGGAGTCGATTTGTCCATCGCAAACCGCTAGGGAGAAAGATAACCGAAGTCTTGAAAATTTTAAAATGAGTTTCGGGCAAACCGAAGAATTAGGATCCAGTCCATCACGCAGAGCATTAAGGAGGGAACCTGAGCTTCCAAGCGGTAAGGAAGATCTGGCGTCATGGGGTGGAGCAGAGAGTTTTACCACCCGGGTGGGTGGGAGGAGCCAGTTTGAAGACCTTCCAGCAAGATTTAAAGCGGCAAGGAACCTGCCAGACAGTGTGGATGAACAACATATCCATGTCCCTAGAACAGGTATATACCATCAAAAAGCAAGGCCATGACCCTCTGTTGGGCATCATTTGTGAAGCCCAAAGTACGTAACCAAGTGTGGCGACGGGTGCAAATACCGGCCACTACTGCTCTGGAGGCAGTGTCAAAGGAATCCAGGGCAGCTTTGAGCTGTTGATTATTGGATTCAATACCCTAGTAATGGTTTGAAGAAGCTCTGTGTTAACTTTCAAATCCGGGAGAGCTTCTAACGTAGCCTTAAGCGAATGCCAGAGTGTATATTCATATTGAGAGAAGTAGCCCTGGTAGCTAGCAATGCGCATGCCCAGGGTGGAAGCAGCAAAGACTCGCTTTCCCAGGAGTCTGTTTATTGGACGTACCACATATTCTTGCAGAACAACGGGTGTGTCATTCACTGCCAGGACAACTATGGCATCAGCAAAGGCTTCCAAGACCAGAATGGGCTGATCCTTGGGAGGGGCATATTTCCTGTCTATGGACTTCGCCACAGAGGGAATAAGTGCTGGATTATCTCACACCATTTGCGAGAGTGTCTCAAAAGAGGGTTGCATGGGGGAAGTCAATTCCACAGGAATGTCCAGAATGTGCAGGTAATGCAGACTCAGCAACGTCCCAGGACCACTTTCCGAAGTCTGGAGAGAGAGAGTGGTATTCACACTTCTAAGCAGGGACTTAAAAGAAAGGTCCTCGACCAGAGGCTCTGCTGTAACAGTAGATTTATTCACTACCCCTAGGCATAATCATCGTCAAAGTCGTCCTCCAATCGCAGATCAGGATCAAGCTCAACATCAACTCCTACTAGTCCTGAAGGGACTGTATAGATAGGAAAAGAAAGAGGAGGAGGAGCACTGCGAACTGGAGACGAAAACCCCTGCATCGCATGTGGCACCACAGGCGCTCTCAGCGCTGCTACAGGAAGCGGCGACGAAAATACAGGCAGCGCTGGCACAGGATGTAGGTTCCCAAACCCTCAACTTGCTGAGGAAAAGCGTAGAAATTTATCAGGAGATAAAGGCACCAGTGTGGACCTCTGCGCCACAGCCATATGAGGAGGATAAACACCACAGTGCGGCACTGAAGAAGGCACAGCACGACTAGGAAGCCACAACCACCCCACCCCCGCAGGTCCGAAACCAACAGGCCCGAAGGCCCCAGTGACGGACTCGCCGGCTCAGGCAGACGGGACAACCACTGAACCCACTGATCCATAAGAGCTGTCCAATTGTGAAACTGCTCACCGGAGAACCCCCCCAGCGGGCGGGGAGGGACTCCGGAGTCGAGGATGCCTGCCACCAGAGACAGGAGCTGGACGGGACCCTGGAAGGGGCGGAGTCTGGACCTGCCTCTGGTAACAGATGATCAATGCCCAGATGTACCAGAAGCCGAGCTCGAGCGGTGCAGTTTCTTTTTCGACTGGGAGGCGGAAGAAGAACTCAAGGCCGAGCAGTGCAGAGTCCTCAATGAGGATTGAGAATGGGAACGCTTCTTTTTGTGTTTTCGCGAAGACCGCCCATCCTCCCAAACACCAGACTGCCTGTAGTCAGAACCCCCCCCCGTAGTGGGCGGCGGACCAGACCCAGCCCTGCTGAAAGAAAAGGTGTTTTTTTTGTACTTTCTTTTTATTAGTTTACAATGTACAATACTTTGCAAAAAGACTCCTTGGTTACAAATATAGGAATATTTTTCAATTACAGCATATAACGATAGGATATATTAATTGACATCCTTTGCTACCCCACTGGGGGGGGGGGGGACTTGTATCTAACCAAATACAAAGTATTAGCAATAGTTTCATCATGTGGTCACTGCAGCATGCTTATGGACTTAAATGAAAATTGTAAAAGAAATGTTCCCCCAGGTGAAGAAACTCACCCTATAACACCAAATGGTGTTTTATAGTCCATAAAACTAAGAAAGTCATTATGGTTTACTTTTAAAAATAGGACATGTCTCTCCAGAGGATCCATCTGGAAAACTCTCCACTCGGGAAGATGTTCCTAAAAGGAAAAACACCTCTCTAGTTTGGGAAAATAACCAGAGACTGAGCATACAGAACACTTGTGATAGTTGTATAATAACCAATGTGTACACAGTGCTAAAACTCCCCTTTAGCGTACCTCTAATTCTAAACCGGATAACACCCATGTTGTTAACAGTAATCATAAAATGGCAAGAAAGAATCCTGGCTTCTGACTGGTCAGTTGGCCATCACATCAGAGATGTTATCCTGGCATAACATCCCTACTGATTTTATCATAGAGAACCTTGAGCACTGCCTACATCTTTTCTTAAAAAAATATTTAAAAATACTAAATAAAATTCTTTAAAATTATTTTTTCTGTATAAAACAATGAGCCATTGTATAATAGGAATAATGCCCTCCAGGGTGGGTGTTATGCTGGGATAACAACCGCTTCTCGGGTGTTTGGCCTCGTGAGTGGCCTCCCGGACCCTAACACCGAGTGGGATGTTATCCACATAAACACCCACCCTGGAGGGCATTATTCCTTTAACATAAACAGTGAATAAATGTGCCTTAAATATAGAAAGGCTTTAGCGGCACTTTCCCATTACTGTACTTCCATACAATTTGAAGGCCATAAACTATACTCTACCCCACAGTACTGAGGACAAATCTAATTCCAGTCCTTGGGGCTGAAACCAATCGTCCTATTCAGACGAAGGCTCAGATCTGGTGCGATGAAAATCCCTCTTGATAAGGTTAAGCTTCTTCCCGGCTTCCGAGGGATCTGAGCAGATGAAAGTCTTGCCCGCGTAATTAATTCTGAGCCAAGACGGTTGCTGCAACACGTACGTTACTCCCAGTGCTCTCAGGACTGCCCAAACTCCATCAAAGGCCTTCCTACGCTGTTGTGTCGAGTAACTCAGATCAGGAAAGACATGCATCTGGGTGCAGTCTTTCAACTTCAGCGGGGCCTTTATTTTAGCTGCTTCCAGAATCCGGTCGCAAACATAACAGCCACTAGTAATGATCAAAATGGCAATTGGAAAATTTTCTGGTTGGGCTCTTCTGGGAGTTATGGGATAGATTTTTAAAATGTTCGATTGAGTGTCTACATCCAGACATTGATTTAGCAGTATTCAGACATATTCCAGCAGGTCAGACCCTTCAAAGTCCTCAGGAACGCCCAATAGTCTGATATTAGCTGCCCTCGCACTGTTCTCCAGGTTTTCCAGCCTAAGACGCAACAACTTATTTTCAGTAATTATGCCAGCGACCGCTGCTGCAGATTTGTTCACTGAATCTGTTGCAGTTTTAACCTCTGTGTTAAGATTCTGGACTCCATACTTGTAAAACGTATCCCCAAGGTCTCGACCTTCTTATCAAGGTCCCTGATCACTTGCAGCAAGGCAATGTTCATCGGTTCAGGAGGACCTCCTGCTGTAGTTTCAGTATCGAAGCCATGTGCAGGATCTCCAGGCCGCTAGATATATATATAGATGTTAACTGGAGCACCTTTGCTGCAGGCACATCCAAGACCAGGGTCATTCTTGATGCCCTACAAGGGGCATGCCTCAGACAGCTAGTATTGGAACCCACTCAGGAGGGAGCAATCTTAGACCTGGTACTCTCAAATGGGGACGGAGAAAGAATCTCAGATTTAGAGGTGGGTAGCCATCTGGGAACAAGCGACCACCAAACAGTGTGGTTCACGATAAACACAGCCATACAATCAAGCCATACAAAAGCAAGAGTATTGGACTTTAGGAGGGATGACTTTGGGAAAATGAGAGAGTGCCTTAGAAAAGCACAAGCAAACAGGCAAGAAGGAGGGGTGGAAGAACAATGGGGAGTAATCAAAACAGCTATCACGGAGGCAACAAGCCTTTGTGTAAAGCAAATCAATAAAACACAACGAAGGAAAAAAACACTATGGTTCTCAAAAGAGG
The DNA here is from genome assembly GCA_016271365.2 of Neoceratodus forsteri. Classification (NCBI taxonomy): domain Eukaryota; kingdom Metazoa; phylum Chordata; order Ceratodontiformes; family Ceratodontidae; genus Neoceratodus; species Neoceratodus forsteri. The sequence goes on along the minus strand of CM057455.1, from coordinate 754,259,765 downwards.
TGGCAGGGAAGGTTAAGAAGAAAAGGATAGCATTCAGGAAATATTAGGAAACACAGAAGGAGCAGGACAGAGAACTTTATCAGTTAAAGCAGAAAGAGGCTGGGAAGGCAGTCAGAATAGCAAAGGCCCAAACCGAGGAAAGGATAGCCAATTCTGTTAAGAAGGGGATAAGACCTTTTATAGGTACATTAGGGAGCGAAGAAAGACCAAAGGAGGGACACTGAGGCTTAATAAAGGGAGGAATGTGGGTAGAGGGACAGTGAAAAGCAGGGATACTAATGAATATTTCTGCTTAGTATTCACAAAAGAAGAGGAGGAGGTACCTAAACCAAACAAGAGAAACACTCTGAAGATGGGGGTCGATACCAGTCCATTTACAGAAGAAAGGGTTCTGAAAGAACTAATAAAATTGAAGGTGGACAAAGCAATGGGGCCTGATGGGATTCACCCAAGAATTCTAAAAGAACTAAGGGTAGAACTAGTGACACCGCTGACTACTCTCTAACAAATCATGGGAGGATGGGGTGGTACCCGAGTACTGGAGGAGGGCAGATGTGATTCCTCTTCACAAAAGTGGGAGCAGGACAGACGCAGGAAACTACAGACCAGGTAGTTTGACCTCAGTGGTAGGGAAAATAATGGAATCACTTCTGAAGGAAAGAACTGTTGCGTACCTACAGGTCAGTGGGGCACAGGACCCAAGGCAGCATGGATTCACGATGGGAAGGTCGTGTCAGACGAATCTAATAGATTTCTTTGACTGGGTGACCAAAGTAGTAGACCAGGGAGGGGCTGTGGACATGGCCTACCTAGATTTTAGCAAGGCATCTGATACAGTCCCACACAAAAGATTAATACACAAGTTAGCCAGCCTTGGAGTGGGCCCCAAGGTGGTAGCCTGGATAAAAAATTGGCTAGACAACAGGATGCAAAGGGTAGTAGTAAATGGAGTGCACAGTGAAGAAAGGAGGGTTACTAGCGGGGTACCGCAGGGTTCAGTACTGGGACCCGTCCTTTTTAATGTCTTTATAAGTGACATCGCAGAGGAACTGGAAGGAAAAGTATGTCTCTTTGCAGACGACACAAAGATCTGCAACAGGGTTGATACACAAGATGGAGTGGAAAGGATGAGAAGGGACTTGGCAAGGTTCGAGGAATGGGCAAATGTATGGCAGCTCAGATTCGATGCACAAAAGTGCAAGGTAATGCACATGGGAAACAAAAACCCAGGGGAAGAGTACACAATGGGTGGTGAGATACTGACAACAGTAAAAATGGAAAGGGACCTGGGGGTAATTATATCAGATGACCTAAAGGTGGGCAAGCAATGTGAGAAGGCAGTAAGGAAGGCTGGGGGATACTGGGATGCATAGGAAGAGGCATCAATAGTAGAAAACAGGAAGTTGTTATCCCTCTGTATAGACAGTTGGTGAGACCCCACCTGGAGTACTGTGTGCAGTTCTGGAGACCCCATCTCCACAAAGACATAGACAGAGTGGAGGCTGTCCAGAGGAGGGCAACCAAAATGGTGCAGGGTCTGCACCAGAAGACATACGAAGAAAGACAAGCAGCTTAATATGTATACCCTTGAGGAAAGAAGGGAGAGAGGGGACATGATAGAAACTTTCAAGTACCTCAAGGGAATCAACAAACTCCAAGAGGGTAGCATCTTTCAAAAAAAGAGATGTGCAAGAACAAGGGGCACAATTTGAAGATAGAGGGGGATGGCTCAGAGGTAATGTGAGGAAGTATTTGTTCACGGAGAGGGTTGTGGATGCATGGAACAGCCTCCCTGAGGAGGTCATGGAGTCGAGAACAGTGAGGGAATTCAAGAATGCATGGGACAGACATAAGGCAGTCCTAGTGGGGGGTAGGAGGAAGTAAGCTGCTGGTTAACTAGGATCTGCAGTTTATCTGTTAGGCAGGAAAATGGGGAGACTAGGTGGGCCAAGCGGTCCTTATCTGCCATCAAATTCTATGTTACTCTTTCCCAGCTCCGCTGTGGTAGTGTGTTTCATTCATCCCATGGCTTTATTAGGCATGTGAGGAAGCTCGAAATATTGTCAGGCTGTCACTCTGAAGCTAGGGGTATTATTTTCGTGCTGGGACCTTTTATTTCCATGATTTCTGATAAGTTTTGGAAAGTAACTGACGACGCTCTCCGAGGACACATCTGCTCTCGCTGGCTGCTGGACATGCCCCCCCACCCCCCGAAAGAACAGCTTTTACGTGAAGTCTCCCTACCGTTACCTGCCCCATTCATGGTAGACTCCGTTGAAAGAGGACTGAAGACTTCTTTTGATGAAAAAATGTACTTAGAAACAAAGAATTTGACGGCAAATAAGGAGCGCTTGGCCAACCTAGTCTGCCCATTTCCCTACCTGATGGATAAGCTGCATTTATTTTACTTGAACTAACAAAGAAGCAATAAAACTAATCGAAAACTGAAGACTATAGCTGCTGTCATATAGATGTGAAGTTCTGACTCCCGGCGGGCGAGCGACATCATCACTGAAGCGCACTCGACGGCGGGAAACAGAGAACTGAGGCAGTTGGAGGGTCGACACCAGGTACCCAATATGGCATAAGCCGAGCTCGCAGTGCCACTTCCTTGTGGCTCTACCTAGGCGCCAGCCCTCCTGAAGATTTTTGGCTCCCGCTGGGCCCTAGTGCCTCCGGCGTAGTTCCCATCAGTGTGAATAAGTGGTGGAGACTTTATGTCCAGGAAGATCAAGGGGGCACAATTTGAAGATAGAGGGTGGATGGTTCAGGGGGCAATGTGAGGAATTATTTTTTCACAGAGAGGATGGTGGAGGCATGGAATGGCCTTCCTGAGGCGGTAGTGGGGTCAAAAAACAGTGGGGGAATTCAAGAATGCACGGAACAGATATAAGGCAATTCTAGTGGGAGTAGGAGGAAGTAGGCTGTTGGTTAACTACGATCTGCAGATTATCCAACAAGTAGGGAAATGGGAAGACTGGGTGGACTAAGTGGTCCTTATCTGCTGTCAAAGTCTATGTTTCTATTTTTCAGTCCAGAGGAGGGCTACTAAAATGGTGCAGGGTTAAACCAAAAGTCCTCTGAGGAGAGACTGAGGGATTTCAACATGTACACGCTGAAGTGTGGGGCTAGAGTGGGGCCAAGACAGAGACCTACAAGTACCTCACAAGGGTGGACAGGATGCAGGAGGGGAGTCTCTTTTCAACGGAGAAAGAGCAACAGGACCAGAGGGCATGTGATGAAGCGGGTGAAGTCAAAGAGAGATGCGAGGAAGTACTACTTCACTTAAAAAGTGGCAGATGCCTGGAATAGACTGCCAGTGGAAGTGGTGGAACATAGCAGGGGACTGCAAGCATGTGTAGGATAGATATAAGGGAATATTGGTGAAGAGGCAAGGAGGAGGGAGGGTCACCGGAGACCAGTTAGGATCTGTGGAGGCAGAGCTGGCAGGGATCACATGGGCAGACTGAGTGGGCCAAGTGGTCCTTTTCTGCAGACAGATTCTGTATTTCCATCCTATCTGGCATGGACCAGGCCCAGGTCACCTCTGCCACCTCCAGTGACTTGGCCAAAGCCTTTGAAACTGTTGCCTATCCTCTTTGGGGCGAGCTTAAGGGGACAGGGATCTCTTCCTCTGTCGGTTCCGCTTCTACCTGTGACAGGGTTAGGATAAGACCCTGCCCCATTCTTTATGCAGTTACAAGCAAGTACTTATTCTGTCCTGTCCTATTTGGTCACTTGTCTATCTCTTGTCTGTCTGATTGCGCAACCAAATTTTCCTTGTGGCACCTTGGAATTTGTCACTCCGACAGTCCCACAATTTCCCCTTTATCTTCCTTCCTTCCCTTGCTTCTCTGTGGATAAGAGAGGTATACAGTATATGAAGCTGTATGTGAAACTGATATTCCTTAGTTTGCAAAAAATTACATTGTTAAAATGAATGCACATTGCCAGTCCAGAGGCGTGCTGGGCTGAGGCATCATGCCTTACCTCCTGCCACACCGGCAACCCATATTCGCGGTGAAGCGGGCGCCGGGGTTGGCTGCGGGGGAATCGAGCATCCTGAGGACGGCTCTCCTCTCCCGGGGAGTGGGTGGGATGGAGTCCGCTGAATGCCTGACCCCTAGTGGAAGCTGGGGGCCAGTATTGGTGGCTTGGACGTAGGGGGTGGTTACAGAGCAGACACCCGGCATGTCGCATGTGGAAGCGTGCGCAGCTCGGCCACTGGTGTCACTGCACGCCGCTGTGCCGCACTTTGGGGGGGGGGATGGAAAATGGCTCCTCGGCAGAATGAATGTCGGTCACTGCAGGACCCGCTCCCGCGAATGGCAGTAACCCCTGCACCAGATCCATTCCGGCAGGTTGTGGGATCCCTGCCACCCCACCAAGGGGGGCAAGCAGTGGAGGAAGCGGAGAGGTAAGCTGCGAGCGGAAGACGGGACTGGGTGACCTGGCAGGAGGGAGTGCTGTAGGGGATGTAGGAGTAAAATAGATTAACTGCAAAAAAGGAAAAAAAAAGGAATCCAGACAGCTACTTGGGTTCGTTAGAAAAGCTAGCAACTTCAAACACAGGTGGTTGACCTTGAGAAATCTTTTGACCGTCACAAGCTTGCTGACAGAGTTATCAGCAGGAAGTCCGCACTGCACAGACTGTATTAATGGCAGCACCTGTTAAGAAGTCTAGATGTACTCTTCATGCTTGTTACAGGAAGGGCAATGACAAAGTTTTGTTACACTGCATGAAAACAGGAGACATAGCTTAATGAGAGGATCTCAGATGAAGAACTTTGTTTTATTTGTTCTGCCTTTGTGAGGTGCTACCCTGCACAACTTTATTTTTTATTTTGTTAATAATAATAATAGAAACACTACTTGTCAATTTTATAACTTCTCCTGGTTTGCCTATACTTCCTGATCTATGCCTCGACCACACTACATTCAGGACAGGTCTCAAGCTGTCTGGAATGGAAATATCCTATTCCTCCAGGCGTGGTCCAAGAGTCCGTCCTTGACCCAATTCTCTTTTTAATTTTTCTGAATGACCTCCCAACGTCTGTTTCTTTGCATCCATCCACACGTATGCAGATGACACGGTGCTCTCTGCCTCTGGCACCTCCTTTTTCACCCCTTTCCAGTCTGGTTTCAGGAAAAAACACCCAACCACCACCACCTCTCTCCTATGGCTCACAGATTCCATTTTAACTGGAATGGACTATGGCCAAATTACCTGCCATTTTTGTCAATCTGGCCAAGGCCTTCGACACCGTCTCTCACTCCCTTCTCCACGACTCACTCCCAGCAGCTGGCCTGTCTCCCTCAGCCACAAACTGGTTCAAGGCCTACCTTATTGGTACAACCCAATCAGTTAAGATATTGTATGCCATTTCCCTTCCCCTCCCAATTAGCACTGGAGTGCCCCAGGGTTCAGTATTAGGGCCCCTCCTATTCTCCATCTTCTTAAATGACCTCCTCTCTGTTTGCTCCCCATCCTCTGCTATACATATGTATGCCGATGATACACTCCTGTATACATCTGGCTCCTGTCCTGATGAGGTTACAACCTGCTTACAGCAAGATTTCGACAAGGTTCAGCTATGGTCTGCTAACCATACACATTTCCTCAACGCCAAAAAGACTGTCCCCATGACCTTTAGAACAAGGCAGAGACTCTCTAGGTTTCCCTCCCTACCCACTTTTCACACCCTCAAGGGGACTTTAGTTGAGGACACATCCTCCTTCAGGTACTTAGGTGTTTGGTTGGACCAACATCTAAAACCTCTCTGGACACATTGACGCCATCCAGAAAAAACTGAGCCCCAAGCTTGGTGCACTGTTCAGAAACCGTACATGCATCCCAAGGCAAAAATATGGGACTTCAGAGGAGCCGACTTTGATAGGATGGCTAACAGAGTTAAGCTAGCCCTGGTAAGAAGAAATACAGATGAGGGGGTACAGCCAAAGTGGGCAAGTATTAAGGATGCAATACTTGAAGCAACATCCCATTGTGTTAAGAGAGAAAATGAAGTGCAAAAGAAGGAAACCACTTTGGTTCTCCAAAACAGTAGCAGAAAAGGTCAGAGCCAAAAGGTTGGCCTTCAGAAAATATAAGGGAACGCAGCAGATGAAGATAGGGAGGCATACCAAACTTCCCTAAGGGAAGCAGGGATGGTAGTAAGGCAGGCAAAAGCCCAAACTGAGGAAACACTAGCACGAACAGTAAAAGAAGGTGACAAGACTTTCTATAGATACATTAGTGAGAAGAGAAAGTCCAGAGGGGGTATTGCTAAGATCAAAGTGGATAAGGGCCCGTGCGAGGAGGAGGAGGACCATGTAAAAACATCTATCCTAAATAGATACTTCTGCTCAGTATTTACTGAGAAGGTAGGGTAGGGCCCACAGCTCAGCACCATGGGCACAGGGGTGAGGGAGGTGTGCACTAGTCCCTTCACAAAAGAAAGGGTTCTACAAGAGCTTGATAAGCTCAGGGTGGACAAGGCAATGGGACCTGATGGCATACATCCCAGGGTACTAAGGGAGCTAAGGGTGGAACTAGCAGAGCCATTAGCAGAACTGTTTAGTGGGTCTCTGAGCAAAGGAGAGGTCCCTGAAGACTGAAGAAGGGATCACGTGATCCCGCTCCACAAGAGTGGTAGCAGGGAAGAGGCAGGGAACTACAGACCAGTCAATCTTACCTCAGTAGTGGGCAAGATTATGGAGGCACTCCTTAAGGAAAGGATAGTGCAACACCTGGAATCCATAGGAGGACAGGATACAAGACAGCATGGGTTTACAACAGGAAGGTCCTGTCAAACTAATCTCATGAGATTTCTTCGTCTTGGTAACCAGAATGGTGGACCAAGGGGGAGCAGTTAAGGTCGCCTACCTTGACTTCAGCAAAGCTTTCGATACTGTTCCACATAGAAGATGGATGAATAAGCTGGGTAGGCTTGACGTGGGTCAGAAGTTGGTCAACTGGGTGGCAAACTGGTTGACGGGCAGAAAACAGAGAGTGGTGGTAAACGGTAAATAGTCGGAAGAGATGCAAGTCACAAGTGGGGTACCTCAGGGATCAGTCCTGAGGTCAGTCCTCGTCAATATCTCCATCAGTGACACTGCAGATGGACTGGAGGGTAAGGATTGTTTGCAGATGACACCAAGATCTGCAACAGAGTAGATGATCCAGATGGGGTGGGCAGAATGAGACGAGATCTGGATAAACAGGCAAAATGGTTGGAAGTGTGGCAACTGGGGTTTAACACAAAGAAGTGCAAGATCATGCACATACGGAAGAGAAACCCTGAAGCCACCTATAGGCTGGGAGGGTTGCTGGCAGTCACAAGGGAAGACAGAGACCTGGGCATCATCATCGTCGATAACCTGAAATCATCCAAGCAGACCACTAAAGCAGTAGGTAAGGCTAGGGGGATGTTGGAGTGTATAAGTAGGGGTATCACAAGTCGTAAGAGGGAGGTAATACTCCCTCTTTACAAGACACTGGTTAGGCCCCATCTGGAGTACTGTGTGCAGTACTGGAGGCCACACCTTCACAAGGACATTAACCAAATTGAGGCAGTCCAGAGGAGGGCAACCAAAATGGTGCAGAGACTGCATCAGAAAACATACGAGGACAGATTAACGCAACTCAATATGTATACCCTGCGGCAAAGGAGGGAGAGAGGTGATATGATTGAAACATTCAAACACTTTAAGGGCATTAACAAGGTGAAAGAGTCACATGTTTCAATATAAGAAAAATAGTAGGACAAGAGGACACAGCATGAGATTAGAGGGAGGCCAATTGAGGGGTAATGTGAGGAAGTTCTTTTGCACAGAAAGGGTGGTGGATGCATGGAATGGCCAGGAAGTGGTGGATATGAACACAGTTCAGGGCTTCAAACAGGCATGGGATAGGCATAAGGGAGCAATACAGATAAGTATGAATAGATAGGCCATTGGCAGAGCAAATGCCGATGGCACATTCATAAAGTCGAAAAAGAAATGGACAGACTGGATGGGCCTTGCGGTCTTTATCTGCCATAAACTTCTACGTTTCTACTGCTAGGCATGAACTTGTTCAGAAGATGATACTGCCCATTTTCGACTACTGTGACATAGTCTATAGTGTTGCCACCAAGTCCTCCCTGGCCAGACTGGACACCCTGTTCAATTCCTTCTGCAGCTTTGTCCTGGATGCCCCCCCCCCCCTCGCACCTATCACTGCGATCTTTATCGTGCCCTATCCTTCCCCTCTCTTACAAACAGGCGACTCTCCCACTGTGCTAAATTCACCTCAAACACTAGTTGGGTGAGCTCCTTCTTACCTCACCTCCTCTTTTATAACATCCCCCTCCACCTCCATTCCCGTAGATCAACCGACTACCGTACCCTGGTTGTCCCCTCCAGATCCACCCAAACTGGCCAATCCAGTTACTCTCACCGCCTCTCAAAAATTTGGAATTCCTTCCCCCTCAAATTCGGCACTCGTTCTCTGCCTACTTTATCAGCTCTGCTCTCAATAATTACTTTGCACCTACCTGCTCCTGCCATGTCCCTCCCTAATTTCCTCGTCTACCTCACCTTAATTTTACTCTGTGCACACTCACCCCCAAATCTCTAGCCCTCCTCCACTTTCCCCTAGTTGCTCCCCCTTACTGGCCTCCCTTGATCTCACAGAATGTAAAAGACCCTAACTGCTCTCCATGGGCCACTCTCCTACCCTGCCCCCCCAGGGGCTTGTATCTCTCCCTTCCCCCACCATCTTAAAAGGGTCTCTCTGGGACAGTGCCTTATCCCCTTTTTGGTCCCCCTAGTCTCCTTCCAGAGTTCCTCGCATCCTGAATAGGTCTCCAGGGACACAATTCTTTCCCCTCCCATTTCTCCCTTCTTTCATGTAAGCACTTATTTATTTATTAACCCAGCACTTATTATTGTCCACTCTTTCTACCTGTTATGCGCAACACTTTTCTAACACTGTTTGTAACACCTGCCTTACAACTGTACGTTAATGCTGATCTTGTAACTTGAATGTTTAATGTCTCATTCCAAATGCACCCCTTCCCCTCCAGGTCGCACCGGGAGACGAGCGACTTGTTGCTCAGTGTGCCTTCCTGGTGAAACATTTCAATAAATCAATAAATCTGTACTTTGCTAATATCCAGAGCTGCTTCCTGGCAGATCAGCTGTCCATCAGTGCCAATAAAATGGTCTCCATGACCTATGGCACCAGGCAGAGACTTGCCAGACTCACCACTCTCCTTCTCCTTTCATACCCGTGATACTATAATGATTGAGGATGTCACCTTCTTTAAGTACCTCGGGGTCTGGCTGGACTGACACCTCAATTTCTCAGTGCATGTGGATGCCGTCCACTGGAAGTTCATTCCTAAACTTGGTGCGCTTTACAAGAATAAAGTAAGTATCCAACTTCCAGCCTGCTAAGAAATAGTTTCAAACATGATCCTTCCCATCTTCAACCATGGTGATATCATTTACAGTGCTGCCCTGAAGTCCACCCTAGCCTGACTGGACCCCTCTCTCACTCTTTCTGTTGCTTTGCCCTAGAATGTCCACCTTGCACTCGCCACTGCTCCTTGTGCTCCTCCCTTGATGCCAGATGCCTCACCCACACTGCTTCCCTCATCTCTACATTCTGTTACCAGCTCAGTATGCCTTTCCTGGTAAAAAATGTTTGAAACACATAAATAAAATAATGCTCATACTTCAGAAAACCTTGCTGTTGCGTTGAACAACTGTATGAGATGTCTGGGTTAGCTATAGGAACTGTGTCCAAATGTTTATGCACTTACATCAATTTTAAGCACTTTGTGCTGTATTCTAGAAAACTGTGTCAACAGTTTTGCCCAGTTGCAGCAAGTCTTAAAAATGTTATGATATATTGCACACCCGAGTCAAAATCTTCCACAGCTGTACGCCCCAACAGGATAATGTAAATGTCTATGGCAGGGGTTCTCAAGTGGTGAGGCCAGCCTCCTTGGGGAGGCCCCAACCTGTTCAAGGGGAGGCTCAAGCAAGTCTTGAAAAAAGTATTATATTTCAATTTTGAACTTTATAGATTTTTTGTGAAGGATAAGGCAAACTGAAAGAGGATAATAGTAGGTGAATTTATGTATTTATTCACCAGTCGGTGACCAGGGAAGGTACTGTACACTGAGCCATGGCTTATTTCAGGTGTACCCAGGAAGGGTAGTGAGAGAATCAATTCAAAATGTAACTGCAAAATACTTAAGCAATACAAAATGAATAAACATGCAAACAAATTCAGAACAATAAACTAACAATTGAGGAACAATTGGTCAATTAGACTGGCAGCAGAACTGTCCAAATACAAGAGTTAACCATATAGGTACTAGGAATAAGAACAGGAGGAGCAAAATGATCCCTGGGAATTTCTTAAGAGCAGGGTGAGAGGGAGAGGCAGAGGTCGGCAGGAAGGTTATTTCAGTTAGAGGGGAAAAGAAAAGCAGTCTGACCCATGAAGGTATGGCTGTAAGGGCAACAGTGGTTCGAGAGTCAAAATATTGCAGCAAGCATGTTGTCCTGTTGGGGGTGTTACAATAAGCATAATAACATGAGAGCCAGCTTTGCAAAGAGGTTTCAATTTATTCCTGATGTACTGTGAAAAGTAGGCTATTTTCTATGGGGAGGCCCAAACATATTTCAATATTTTGGGGGAGGCTCAAGATCTTTTCCACGGCTTAGGGGAGGCTCACTATGACAAAGTTTGAGAACTGTTGGTCTATGGTTTGTTATTCTCTACCTACACTAGATCAGATGTAAAATAACAGTTTTAAAAGGTGACTTTGTCTGGTAAAGTCTGGTCAGGCTGCTCTACAAAATGTGTACACTGTTACTCATTATGCCTTGCGTGTGTTTAAAGCCTTAAAATATGTGTGTTGGCATGTGGTTTGAAGAGATACAAAGAAGGCACTCCTATAGCTGTAAAAGGCACAGCAACTGTGCATGTAAAAGTATTCAGGAGGTCAAAGTAGCTGAAAGAAAATGGTCAGCTGCAAAATAAGTGCATACTGTCATCCCAAACTGTGTAGCCACCTGTAGCTGGCTCCTGGTCTTAGTTTTCGGTTTACTAAAGGAACACTCCATAACCATTTTCACCTTTTCTGTAATTTTAGAGAGGCACAAAAAAGGTAAATACCTTAAACCTTGTTCCAAACCAAAATGATACAATCATGTCTCTGTTCAGCTGTGCCCAGACATAAAGCACGGACATGATGAGGGGGATCATCAGCAACTGCAACAGAAGAGAGAAAGAGAATGAAACATGGTGTTAGTTCATTAACCATCAAAACTTCAAGAGCTTTAAGTGATTTGCCAGTTCCCCTGCAAACGATTACAGCTGGAATCACCAGGACTCAAATCTCATAGCAGTCAAATAAATAGGTTTCATTCCTTATTTCTAAATGCATTTGCATGTACCTAGGCTCTTGTTCCTTGTCTACTGTACATGTTCCTGCTCTTTTTTCTGCCCTGAAATCATAATCCTCTGCTTGTACACAAGAATAATTTCTGTGGCAACAGGCTGTGATGTGGTAAGTAGGGGAGCCGGAGTCCACACCAGGTACATGAAACATGAACTGGTTGACAGGCTGAAAGACTGAACTCAAAACAGTGGAAATGAATGGCAAATTCTCAAGATTTTTTTTTGGGGGGGGGTCACTACTGTACTATCACAGGGGTCTGTCCTGGGGCCAATACTATTTAACATGCGCATCAGCAACACTGGGATGGGGTTAAAGAGAGTCTGTTCGTAGATGACAATACTCTACAGAAGACTGGATAGTGATGAAGGGATTAGCAGCATGAAAAGGGACGCTGAAAAGCGGAAGCAGTGGTCTAGACTTTGGCAACTGAAGCTCAATGCCAGAAAAATGTAAAACAATGTACACTGGGAAGAAACGAAAAAAAAAAAATCCCCAGATGGAATACTGCATCAGTGGGCTCATGGAAGAACACTCAAAAGGCAGAAAGCGACCTAGGGGTGGTACTAAATAACCATTTAAAAGCCTCTTCTCGATGCAGTACGGCATATGAGAAGGCTAACAGGATCTCAGACCGGGAGCTACTGACAGGAGCCATTTTCACTGACCTGGACAAGGCAACTGACTCCCTGCACAATGTGCTCCTCCTAAGCAAACTGTGCTAGGTCTAAACAGTTTTGTAATAAGTTGGCTCAAAAACTGTCTCTTGGACAGGAACCAGACTGTATCCTTTAAAGGGGTAAAATTAAAACTCAAGCCCACTGTGTCAGAGCCCCCCACCCCGAGTTCTGTGCTGAGCCCAATCTTGTTCACGCTCTTCATTAACGACTTAGGCTGTGGGTCAGAGAATCGCTACTTCCACCTACATGCGGAGACATCTTGTATACCCACAGGAAGACTATGCTGTCAACCGAAGCCTTCCTACAGCAAGGTTTCAACAAGGTCCAATCCTCCTTTGTACAACATAATTTGACAGTGACTACAGAGAAAACCCGAACAATGTTTTTTTGGGACACAGAAGAATTTTTTTTTTTTTTTTTTTAATAGTTCATCCTTTTTATTAAATCCACTTTTTACAATAAACAAAATACCAATGCTTATTAACATGACTTAGATGTGTGCATCCATTCTACATATATATCTTTAACAATATATAGATACTCACCTTAAATTATCTTAATAATAAAAATAGTAAACATTACTAAAAACTTAAGCCATTCCTTTCCCTTGTGATATTCACCAATGCATATAAGAATGAATTTATCATTGTAGTACATTTGATAATTTCTAAAACTTATGCTACCCTTAATTTTTCAACTCTATTTATTCATTCCCCCCCTTCCTTTTTGTTCCCCTTTTCTGTTGAAGAGGGATCTTTCTCCTGTTCATCTTCCCTCCTGCTTTATTCCCTTATTTAACTTACCCATGTCCCTTTCATTTCTTTAAGTTTGTTTGCTTATCTTTCTTCATACTTATACTACCCTAAATAAACAAGTACATGGGGTGGACGTTCTTGGGTTAGTGGAAAGACTAACAGGGTAGAAGGAATGGTTATAGGATTACCCAAATGAGTCCCTTTATTCCTAATCAGTCCCCCTCATGTGCACGTATTCATTAAAAAAAAAAAAAAAAAAAAAAAGGGCGTTTCCCCCTCTATTCTCCTCCCCCATAGAGGTCCCACCTCGTCCATCTATTCGTCTATTCGTATACTGTGGTAGGGCTTGCCTAAATGAAAAAGTAATTCTCTCAAATGTTTTAACCTTTTCCACTAATTCTTTCCATTCTTCTAATGTGGGAGAATCAGGGGACAGCCATCTCCTGGTTATAGCCTTTCCAGCTTTCGCAATTAACACAATCCAGAAGTATCTAGCTTCACCCCCCTTTAGTTCCAGTGGATATAAGCCTAATATTAGATGTTCTAGCCCTAAGGGATTCAAAAGAGCGAATATCATTCATATACAGTTCTGTATCTCTTTCCAGAATCTCTTCAGTTTAGGGCAGTACCATAACACATGTGACTTGATTGGCAATCTCTGCCCCACATTCTCTCCAACACTTACTGTTTTAAGTCTCTGTCCATTTTGCCATCTGTGCTGGCACCCTAAAGTACCTAATTCTCATTTTCCACGTAAATTCCCGCCACCCTGGGGAGGAAGTAGTGTTCCAAGTATTCTGCCAGATTCCTGTCCGGTCTCTGTCCAATAATCTGAGATCCAGTTCTTGTTCCCACTTCACTTTTATATAATCTGTTGTGTATTGGAGATCAGTCATATAATTTTGGTATAAAATCGATATGGCTCTTTCCCCTCTACTCGAGCTCCAAATTGTTTCAAATACGTTTGGGGGTATACCGCCTCCCGATTGCTTATTTGAAATATTTAACTGTGTCCCAGTGAAATCTCTCATTTGGTAATAGTGAAGTAAGTTCCCCCATGTCCATCCACACTTAACCTGGGCCTCTTCAAACAAAATAATTTTTTCTCCTCTAAGGATTTTCCACGGTGCCCTACAACCCTGTCTTTCCTGTCTTTTATACCATTGGTCCACTGCTGCGGGGTTCCTTTCTGTATTGGTAGTCCACCATGCATATTTCCACCTATATATTCTCATGGCCCCCTTTGTTAAACCCTGTCTGTATCCTTGTATAGCCGACTCTGTTCCTACATACGGAGAGCCCGTCCAATTTGGTTTAGGATTTAATGTTGTACACTGGGCAAGTAGGGGTGGGGACAGGTCAGCCTCAAGGTCAAGCAGTAGTAATAAAATTATTCTAGTCTGCACTGCTATCCAATATCCCTCCAGGAGGGGGATAGCAAGTCCTCCCATTCTTTTGGGGAGGTACAGTGTATGTTTTCTGAATCTGGGTCGCCTGGCAAACCAAATGAATTTCAAAATCATTTTTTGCCATTTCCCAAGCTGCTGGGGTAGTACCAGAGCCGAGACACCCTGAAAAAAGGAACAGGAATCGTGGTAACATGTTCAATTTAATTGCCTGTGCTCTGGAGAAGAGGGAGAAGCGTCCACCTTTGTATATCTTCCTGTATTTGTTGCACTAATAGAGGGTAATTGAGTTGTATCAGTTGTTTGGTTATTGTGGCCAATCTAATTCCCAAGTATTTCATTGAGGGCAACTCCCATCTCATAGGATACTGGCTTTTCAATATTTTAGTTGGGAGAAAATTAAACCTTAGTACCTCTATTTTAGTATTGTTTAGTGTGTAACCGGAGTAGATAGAAAACTTTTTAAGATGCTCAAATACATTTGGTATTGATTCCTCTGGAAAAGACAAATAGAGTAATATATCATCCACGTATAAAGCCGGTTTTTGCTGTATTCCCCCTAGCTGTATGCCTCTGATACTCTTATTATCTCTGATAGTTTGAGCTAAGGGTTCCAAATATAGGGCAAACAGCAGGGGGGAAGTGGGCAACTCTGCCTAGTTCCCCTTTCCAAAACAAAGACTGGAGAATGATGGCCATTAATTCGGACATAGGCCTTAGGCGCCTCATATACTTTCATAATCAATTTAATAAATTGGTCGGGAAACCCAAATCTAACCAATACTGCTGGTAGAAAATCCCAGGACCCTTTATCAAAAGCCTTCTCTGTGTCCAGGCTGAGAAGGACTGCTGGTTGCCGCGTACAATTCAAGTGGTCTATAATATGCGCAGTATGCCTTAGGTTGTCTTGGGCTTGCCTCCCTGAAATGAAACCCGTCTGATCAAGTTGAACTAGGGTCGGTAAGGTTTGTTGTAACATGCGAGCCAATATTGCCATAAACAACTTATAGTCAGTATTAAGAAGTGAGACAGGGCGGTAGGAGGGGCACAATTTAGGGTCCTTGCCCTCTTTAGGTATCACAGAAATAACTGCTTGTAAACAGGATTCCGGGGGTTGTCCCTCAGGCATAAGGACTTCATTGAAAACTTTGAGTAGTAAAGGGGCGAATTGTTTTTGAAAATGTTTATACATTTCTGCAGGATAACTGTCTGTTCCTGGGCATTTATTGGTTTTTAGGCGGGATATCTCCTCTCTCAACTCCTTTCCAGAAATTGGCTTAATAAGCTGCTGTCCTATCTGGACTAAGACTTTAGGGAGTGGAATATTTTGTAAATATTGCTCCAATTCAGCCAGCCTGGTGGCGCTGAGGGTTGAGGCGCTGGATGCCACACCTCGCGCCATGCCGGCGACCCGGGTTCGGGAACGGACTCGGGCCGCCAGGGGCTGGCAGGGGAGAGGGAGGATTGAGCGTCCGACGACTGCTCTCCTCTCTTCTCTCTGGGGTGGGTAGTGGGGCTTGCATCGCCCTGTAGCGGCGACTGGCAGAGGCCAGCCGCACTACAAGTGGCATGCAATAGTAAGGGGAGAGTGCGGTGGGTGTCAGCACTCGTGCGGAACACCATTGCACGTCCGGCTCTCCACTAGGGAGAAAATTGGAAATCGGAGGGCGTGCCTTGCGCCCCAGAGAAGATCCGAGGGAGGGGGTGTGCCCGGTGGGTGCGAGTGATAACGGCAGGCCCACTGGAGGCGAGTTCATGTGGCCTGCCTTGACTCAGGTCCGGGAGTGCAGGGCCAGCAGCCGGAGATCATGTAGGGCCGATCTGCAGAGGAGAATAAACAATAGTATGATAAAAAAAATATATTGCTCCAATTCTACACTATCTCCAGCAGGTGGGGCTGTGTATAATTCTTTATAATACATTCTGAAGGCCTCAGCAATATCCGGTGTGTTCTGAAACATCTCCATTCCTTGTGGGTGTTTTATCTTGGAGATGTGTGCCTTCGCCCTCTGTATGCGCAGCCTGGCTGCTAGAAGCCTGGTGGCCCTGGGCCCTCCTTCATAATATCTCTGCTTGATGAACAGTAAGTTTTGCTCTATGTAATAATCTAACACAGTATTCAGTTCCCTTTTAGTTTTTTTGCAATCTTATATAGCTCTGTCTTTCGTACTTCTGTTTTAGCTTTAGCTCTAAGTTATCCATTTCCTTCTTTGGGGTCTCAACTTTTTTCTCTTTTTTTTTTTTTTTTTTATAAGCTGCGATGGAGATCAACTTCCCTCTCATTATCACAGAAGAAATTTAGATTCACTAAACAACAGATAGTCATCACTACCCTAGACCATCATGAACTCCAGCTCACTACCGTATACAAATATCTGGGCATGTGTCTGAACCCCCATCTCAGCTAAAACCTACACCTTGTGAATCTAATAAACAATGGCCCCAAAAAACCTTCACATTTTGAACAAAATGTCAACCCCTCTACTGAACTACAGGGATATACAGTACTATACAGTGGGGCCAGCAAATCTGTCCTAACAAGCCAGCTGTTCCTAAAACAGGCTTGCTCACTTTGTACTAAATGCACCGCATTACAGCCACCACTGCACACTGTTTAGTAGACCAAATTGGCTGAACCTATAGTATGTGACCACAAACAACTTCATTTGCTACTCCTCATGTACAAATGTATCACAGGGTAAGGTGAGTGGCTACATCCTGACCCTGGCAGAGCCCAGACCAGTCCAGGAGGGACTTGGATCTGCAGCAGGACTGGAATATACTGTCCCTCACACAAACACCAGAGTGGGCTCCAACTGCTTCTCCCATACCGGCCCCTCTGGTCAGGAGCAACCTGCCTATTGGCCTGCGCCCGGTCCACACACATCCAGCCACACCATTTTTGGCCTGATACGAGGATAGTACCTTCTGCACTGCTCACAGTCTAGGCCCTGCTGTACTTCAGCAAGTTTGGAGACCCCATGGTATAGATAACTATATCCTATACTGACCTATGTTGTATGCTTAATATACTAACATACTAAAATGCCAGCAGAATAGGCCTAACGGGGTCTCGAGTCTGCTTGATTTTCAGCACCCGCACTGAGGGCGATTTTGGTGTCTTCCCCCTTGGGTTATCTGTATCCCACATCCCAGATGTTCCACCTGTATTGGGCCTGGTCAGATTTACCCTCCCTGTGACTTATCCCATCCCTCTTAAACCCGTCCACAGTCTCCACCTCCACCAGCTCCCTGGGCAGTGCATTCCATGGCTCCACCACCCTTTCAGTGAAATAACATGTCCTCCTCTCCCCTCTGAGCCTGCCCCCTTCCAGCTTACACCCATGACCTCTTGTTGCCCCACCCTCCTTCCTTTGCAGCACCCTGACTGGGCCTCCTTTATTGATCCCTTTTAAGTACTTAAAGACCTCTATCATGTCTCCCCCATCCCTCCTCTCCTCCAGGGTGTACATGTCGAGCTCCTTGAGCCTCTCCTCATAGGTCCTCTCCCCCCAGGCCCCAGGTCATTTTGGTTTCTCTCCTTTTGACCTTCTCTAGGAGTGTAATGTCCCTCTTTAAATGTGGTCTCCAAAATTGTACTCAATACTCGAAGTGTGGCCTAATCGAGCAGTTGCACAGTGGAAGGATCACTTCCGCCTTTCTGGAGGTAATCCCCCTGGCGATGCATCCCAGCATCCTATTTGCCCTTGCTGCTGCTGCCCTCCTACAGGTCTCAGAGTTGTTCATTTTGAAATCTACCACTACCCCCAGGTCCCTCTCACCCTCCATGACTTAAATCATGTCTCCTCCCAGGGTATAGCCCTGGCCTGGATTTCTGACTCCCAGGTGCAGAACCTTGCACTTCCCCGCATTGAATTTTAGTTTCCATTTTCCTCGACCACCTTTCCAGAGCCTCCAGGTCCTCCTGCAAGGCCACCTTCCCCTCCTCCCCATCCACCACTGCACCCAGCTTTGAGTCATCTGCAGAGAGACTCATCTCACTCCTGATCCCCCTCCTGATGTCTGAGATATAGGCATTGAACAGGAGTGACCCCAGCACTGACCCCTGGGGAACCCTAATAGTAACCCACCTTGGGGATGAGGCTATCCCTCCAACCACCAACACCTTCTCAGTATGCTCAAAGAGCCAATTTCCTATCCATCTTAGCAACTGTCTCCCTACCCCCATTTCCTTCAGCTTAGCCAGCAGGCCACTGTGGGGTACCGAATCAAACGCCTTGCTAAAATCCAGAAAGAGGATGTCCACTGGCCTACCCTGATCCAGGGCCCTCATCACCCAGTCACAGAACTCAACAAGATTTGTCTGGCATGATCTTCCCATGACAAAGCCATGCTGCCTATCGTCCAAGTACCCAGTTTGCTCCAGTAACCCCCCTAGCCTTTCCTCGACAATACCCTCCATCACCTTGACAACCACCAATGTCAGGCTAATGGACCTGTAATTTCCTGCCTCCTCTCTTGATCCTCCCTTGTGGAGCAACACGACATATGAAGAGGTTTTATCTATCCATGCAAGAACTATGTGGAAGGTAACAATATGTTGCAGTCTAACAGCCGAGTAATAAGTCCCTCTCCACTTGTGAGGGATAAGTAAAATTTTAAATACTGTAAGTGTGGTGAAAACTTTCTGTACTCTACCTATAATGTATAAATTAGTACCTTCTCCAAGCTGTAACCAGATGCTACTGCAATTGGAAACTACTGTAAATGAATCCCGATTTGATGGTGTATTGATTTCTAAAACAAAAATCATCATCAGGCAGGGTTTTACTGGCCGCAGCAACAAGGTGATGTTGCTGCTGTACAGGTTACTGGTTAAACCACACCTGAAGTACTGTGTGCAGTTTTGGAACCCGCATCTGAAGAAGGACAGGGAGACGTTAGTAATGTTCCAGCAGCAGCATTTGCATGGGACGTGAAAGCCAGATAATTTGATACTTCATGAGTGTTTTACACTCTGGACAACTATTAGACAGACACGTTTCAGAATAATGGTCCATGGTGTTGGCTGCATATAGCTATTAGAAACTACATGACTTTAACATTGCTTAAAGATCAAAGGCAAACATATTAAAGAATTTCCCCACTTTTTCATTTATTCTACAGACGTTCTAATAAAATGTGACTGTTCTACCAGAATCTGTTTGTCTACCATTGTCCTTTCCATTGTCAGTGTGATTTTATGTGTCTGTATGTTTCTCTAGTCACAATTGTCAGTTTGACTCCCCCTCCCACAAAGAAAATGGTCCATCAGAGATCTGCTCCCCACCCCCAGTTTCCAGCAGCAAGCGCATCTGGAAGACAGCAGAGAGAGGGGACATGATTGGGACATCAAGTACTTGAAAGGGATAAATAAAGTTGATAAGGAGAGTCTTTTTAAGCTGAGTGGCAACCATATCACAAGGGGGCACAGTCTTAAGCTGGAGGGTGGAAGGTTTAGGAGGGAGGTCAGGAAGCACTTCTTCACAGAGTGGGTGGTGGACACTTGGATTGCGCTGCCAGAAGAGGTCATCTCGTTGAATACGGTGGGCAGCTTTAAGAGAGGCTGGGATAGGCATAGAGGGATGGTAAGAATCATGGGTCGGCAGGATGGGAGGAGTGGGGAGGGAGGGAAAGGACATTAGCTCAAGCTGTGGACCCTGCAATACGAGCAGACTTGATAGACCAAATGGCCTTCTTCTACTGGCTTCTTTGTATGTTCGTATGCTTTGTGGGCCATGTTCAGGTGTGTGTCTGGGGTGGGAGGGGTGCTGAGTCGGTGGGTGGATGGAGCAGATCGCCGATGGATAGTTTTCATTTTATCAGGTTAGGGAGAAAAAGGAAAAAAAAATATCAATGAAGGACGTTTTTCTTTATAGTAGGGGGACCATAGCCAACACTGGGGATTGGGCACCCCAGTGTCGGGATGATCTTCAGCAGCACCAGGGGAGAAAACCCCGGTGCTGCCATGTATATAAAGGTAAAGGAAGGGGGGCAGACGACCTAGAGGGGAGGTGTGGCAAGAGAAGCAGTACCGAGGAAGGGCACCCCAGACCGGTTAGTAGTTAAAAAAAAAAAAAAAAGGAGGGGTTGACCTGGGAGGGGATGAAAGAAGTGGTACCAGGGGTGAGCACCCCAGTCCACTTAGGAAAAATATAAAAACAGACAGATATTATAGATTCAATTACAGCAGTAAGCCACAGATGCCCTGATCTGTTCCTCTCTTTCTCTCGCTCTATGCATGTATGTTTTCCTTTTTTCTTAGCAGACCAGGGTGCCTATCCCAGTACTGCTTTTTCTCCCCCCTCCCCTCCAGGTCACCCCCCTATTTCTTTTTTAAACTAGTACGAGGGCCTTGCACTTCTGCAGCCAGATGAATCTGATCATGCATGTCCCAAAGGAACCTGCATGAATGAGGATACGATTCCAATATTTCAAAAAAGAAAGAAAATTCATTACAAAAAACTGTATTAATGCACCAATTAACATTCAACTTAAAGCAACAAAAGTAGGGAAATGCAGCTTCCAACCCTAACTCCCCACCCACCCATACAGCAAAAGGGCAAGCCCACATAACCAACCACAGACAGCCATCATCAGGTAAGCAAACATACAACTATTTCCAGATGACACAAATGCAGCAGCACTGATATGTTATCTTTGTGGATTTCTATCTCCAGCTGCATAAGTACAGGCCCAACAGGGCATATGTCATACAGCATGTTCTGCAGACAGAATGCCCCATGGGGACTGCACCTCTTCAGAAAGAGGTACTCATGCACACTGTACAAGATACTTTGCTACTACATGGTTTTCTATATGCAGTTATATAACTGAAAACCTGCTACCACCTTGAACAATAGACTTATTTGCCTCTCTGGACAACCACCTTGAACAATTTCTAGATCGACTGCTGAAACCAAAAGTTTGCGTGTATGTCTTACATCTGTGGCTGAAGAGGTACAGACCCCTCAGGGGCCTGCGCTTCTGCAGACAGAAGTACAACTGCAATTCTGGTACCATGGATTTTGTTTCCCCCACGCTTCTGCAGTCAGAGGTCAGTCTATATGTCTTCCATCTGTGGCTGCAGAGGCACAGGCCCATCAAGTGTGTGTATGCCAGAGTATCTGAGGCTACAGAAGCGCTGGCCCCTTACAGGTTTGCAGTTCTGCATACAGAAGAACTTTTGTGATTTGGGTGTCATGGATTTGTATCTGTGGCTGCAGGGGTCTGTGCTTCTGCACACAGAGTCACTAATGTGATTTGAGTATCCTGGATTTCCGTCTGTAGCAACAAGTAAGTGTGTATGTCTTGCAGTGTGCATGCTTCAAATACAAATCCACAAAAGTAGCACATCAGTACTACTGCATTTGTGTCATTTGGAAACAGTTATATTGTCCGTCTCCCCTGATAATAGCTGTCCGTGATTGGTTGTGTGGGCTTGTCCTTTTGCTGCTTGGGGGTTGGGGATTAGGGTTGAAACCCTACTGCCGCACTTCCTTACTTCTGTTGCTTTAAGTTGAAGCCTAATTGGTGCATTAATCCAGTTTTTTTTTTCAATGAATACAGGGCTCGAATTTAATGGTATTCCACCCTGTTTTGCGTACCACTTTTCAAGGCGGAATACTATTTTCATCATGCTCGCTTTCAGAATGGAATACCACTCCTCCATGCAGTCACTCTGCAGTTTAATCTGTAGCATTCCTTTTTCGATAGGTGGAACACCAAGACTGAGGCAGAATACCAAATTTAGGTTTTTGGTATTCCGCCTCCCACACCAGCTTACTTGCTTAATTTTTACCCCTGGAATATATACACACACACATATAGTGTTTCCCCTAGTTAAAAGATTTTGATTGATACACACACACACACACACACACACACACGTACGTACACAATATACACATATCTACACAGTACACCAATGGGGGCATGGCAGATGAATTTAGCACTTGCAGGCTAAAGAACAACCACAACATGAACGAACTTCTATAAATTCTGTTACATTTCAACTTGTTGCCAGCAATGCAGCTGCCAGTTTCTCACTCCAAACCCCTTTCAGAATGCTGAACACACACCACAGCTTTTAAGTACTTTCTTTCTGCATACATCTTTAGACCGACAGAAATATTAAAAACTACTGGCAACTGGGGACAGGGTACAATACAGAAAAAAAAAAAAAAAAAAACTTTACTTGCTTACCTCCCTTCCCTTTCTTTCCTCCTTTCCTTTCCTGGCCCGTACCACAGTTGATGCCTCTCACCTCATTCTCTCCCCCCCTTCTGTTGACAAGGCCTTCCGGCTGCACCCCCCCACACTAATATCTACCCCTCACTAACCTTTACCCTCGCTGTGCACCCTTACACCCCATTTTATACTTTTCCTAGATGTTTGCCTTTTAAGTTTATCCTGACTCCCGTTCCTCCTTTGGGTAAATAATCACTAGATATTGGTTACCTGAACCTCATATTACCTCTCTGTTTACTCGTACCGTTTGCCTTTGCTTGCATACTTGTAGAGGATTTGCCTGTTTTATTTCTGCTGTTCATATTACCTTTCTGTATACTCATACTGTACTTGCCTGTGCTTGCTTACTTGTACTGGATTTGCCCAATGTTTTATCTGTATTGTTAATTGTCTGTATTTGTCTCTCGATGTAAAACTTCTGTAAAAGTGCCACTAGCTCAAAGGTGTTAATCCAAAAGTTAAATAAATACATAAATAAATAAAATTTGAATCGGAGAGGACAGTCAGCTAAGAGACAAGGAGCTGATCAGATGTTTACAGGTACAACAGTACCTCGAGTGACAGCTAAATCAAAACACGGGGAAACTCAAATGTAAGATATCACTGCAGCAGACATGACGAAAGAAACAAAATCGCATGTGCATCAGGTCTTCAACGTACATTCTCAAGACTGACAGAGGCATTCAAAGAAAACCTCAGTCCTTGTATAACATCTGAAAGGAAGTCAAACTGAGCCAACTCGAGGTGGTGGTGGGGGGGGGGAAGAGAGTCAAACTGCTGATTGTGATTAGAGAAACATACACAGACATAAAATAACATTAACAAGGAAAAGGACCACGGTAGACTTTCTGGAAGGAGCATCACATTTTATTAGAATGTCTGTAGAATAAATGAAATAAAGGAGACATTTATTAGTATGTTTGCCTTTAATCTTTAATGTAGAAATTCCCTACCATGATGTATCGGGGGTGTCAAGTATTGTGTCCTCTGCAAGAAGATCTCGTATTATCAATTGTTATGCCTAATAACCAAGTAATGCTTTTGTTTGCTGAAATAACTGAATAAAAAGAAATCCAGTGGAGGGCTACAAACAGGACTCAGGGGTAGCAAGGTAAAAGCTATGAGGAACACGTGGACAGTCTAACGATGTACTTGCTGGAGGACAGGTGGGCAATGGTTGATAGGATAGAAACATACAAATACATGAGGGATACAAAAGGGTGGACCACTTAAGAGTCAGTGGCTCAGCAGGTTGCACACTGACTCGCCTCAGAGTGTGGAAGATCGGAAGGTTGTGGGTTCTAGTCTCACACCAGGAACATGGGGTAAAATCCCAATACTGACACTATACTGCAGCATGAAACAGAAACATAGAAAGAAACACTATTGGCAGAAAAAGGACTGCTTTGGGCTGACCCAGTGGCGTGGAGGGCTGAGGCATCAACACCTAACCTCCTGCCACGCTGGCAACCCGTGTTTGAGGTGCGAGTGGGTCACCGGGGATCGGCCGGGGAAGGAGAGGATTGAGTGTCTGGAGAACAGCTCTCCTCTCTCGTTGCGGGTGGCTTCACAGCCCCAAATGACTGCCCCCAGGTGGATGCCTGAGGGTAGAACGGAATAGGGCACCAATGGAAGAGTGGGTGCTGCGGGACTCTGTAGCGTGCGTACACCTCCACGTACACACACTGACATGTCGCACCCCAGCAATGGAGAGGGTTTGTGGAAAATATCTCATGGCGGCAGATGCTGATTGCCCCCCTGCAGGCTCCACACTGGTGGCCGGGCAGCCGATCCTGTGGCCAGGATGGCTAACAAGGTAAGATCCCGGAGGAACCGGTGATGGGGCTGGGGACGGGGACTAAAGGATATTTAGAAAAAGAAAAGAACTGCTTGGCAAACCCAGTTTTCCCAGATGCTCTCTGCCTAGGCCGTCTCTGCAGACTGCAGTTGGTCTCCTGCGATCCTTCCCACTCACCCTGCCTATTTACTAATATTCCCCTAAGTCTATTCCATGCATGCTTGAAGCTCCCCACTGTTTTTGCCTCCACAGCTTCAGCTGACAGTCTTTTCCAGGACACCTTTTCAGTTCATTTGTACTTCCTCAAATCCCTCTTAACCCCTCTACACCCCCCCAATTCACTGCATGCTCCTGGTGCTCCTTCCTATTTGAAAGAAACTCCCCTCCTGCACCTTGTTCACCCCTGTGAGGTCCTGTAGGTCTCTCCCCTGTCCCCTCTCGCTCTCCTCTATACCAGGGAGTACATGTTGTGGGGAGTCCTATGAAGACCAACAGTCACTCACCTGACTTACAATAGCCCGACCCCAATTAGCCAACAATCACTAGTCTGACATTAGACATTTGCCCCGTGGCGGAGGTGATTATATTTAAGTATGGAGGGATGCGGTTGGCAAAGCCCCCTGAAACATAAAATCACCTCCGCAGTGGGCAAATTTCTATTGTTAGGCAAGATCCAGAAGCAAATTATCTAATACCTTTTATTGGACCAACACAGATGTAACAAAAAGAACAAGGTGCTTTAGCTAAGTGATTGTTGGCCAAATGGTGTTGGTCTACTGCAAGTCGGGCGAGTGATTATCAGTAGAGTGCAGTAGATCCCATGTTGAGATCCCTTAGTCTCTCCTAAACGAGCTTCTTGTGCAACCCCTGCACCATTTTTGCTGCCCTCCTCATGACTGCCTCCACCTGTCTATGATCCTTCTGAGATGTGGCCTCCAAGCCTGGACACAGTACTCCAGGTAGGGTCTCACCAGCTAGCAATATGGCGGCAACACTGCCTCTCTCTCCTCCTTCTAAAGAAACACCTCCATACGTATCCCACTAGCCAGACCCACTGCTTTGCCACTTTGAGGCTGTCGGTTATAATAACCCCAAAGTCCCACTGCTGCTTGGGGGCTGATGGTATGCCCCCATCCTATACTTCACTCCTGGGTTCATATGCCATAGGTGTATAAGTTTGCCTTTTTTTTTTTCTCCATTTTTTATATGTTATTTCTTTCCATGCCCCAGTGGCAGACTGCCATCAGCTGTCACCCCAGCACTGCTCTCCAAGAATCAGACCCCTTCCCTTAAGCACCCACGACTTACCCTTCGTGCAGGGTGGTAGGGAAAGTCGTCACGGGGACAGCTTCATGTAGCCATGACTTTTTCTTGTTTACTCCCTTTTTGTGGAGGTGGGGTGTGCAATGACGCCTACGGAGAGAGCGTGCACGCTTCCGCATGCGCCCTCTCCAAGCATCTGCCCCATCTCCTCCCCTTTGTTGCAATGTCAGCGCACTGCCCCCCAAGCAGCCGCTGGGGTCAGTGGGGCAGACTACTGATGGCCCCCCTCCTGAGGAGGCAGTCCATCAGATGCTCAATCCTTCTCCCTGCCAACTCGACATGCATTCGTTCGAACACGGGTCCCTGGCGTATGCACGATAAGGCATCCAGCGCCTCTGCACCACCCTTAAGTTTGCACTTTTTGGCACTGACTCCCAACTGCCATGTTCTTGACCACTCCTCAATTTTCCCCACAATTCCTGCTCATTCTCCCTACCCTCTCCTGGGAGTCCACCCTATTACAGAGTTTGGTATCATCTGTAAAAAGGCAAACCTTCCCTTCCAGTTCTTCTGCAATGTCACTCATGAGAGGGGTGCTGCACTCGTGAGGTGTCATCTTTCAAACGAGCCATTAAACCGAAGTTCCATATGCCTCTTCTGGTGGTTGTTCAGGTGGACATTAAAGATCCCATGGTACTTCTCAAAAAAAAAAAAAAAAAAAAAAAGTAGAGGAACTTCCCTGGTGTCCTGGCCAAATTTCCCCCATTCACTAAAAATAACATCAACAGCTTAATATGGTTCAATTTCAGTTGGTTTCCATCTGTATCTCCCCCGGGTAAGGCTGAAAATAGTCAGAATTGCCTAGCCTTCCATTCCTATTCAACAACGACTAAATAAATAAAGTTAAAGGAACACAACCACCAGTGGGCACAATATTATACTGGAAGTGGGAACATATAGTAAATATATCGGAACGTTTCAATTTCAGTTTACTGGAAGGCAAGTTGGACACACGTCTCATTTACAACTGCATCCAGTACAGCGGAGAATCAGCAGGTACTTACAAATAACAGGCAAAGGAGTTCAACAACAATAACAATAACAACAACAACACCACCACCAACACCACGCAGTTCCGTGACTAAGTATTCATTTGAAACATTTGCAGACTAAATAAGGTATTTTGAATCAAAGACAGTATTTTTTCAGGGAGTGGGTGGTGACTTGGTGGAAGTCTACCCATTAATGTGATTAATGCTCGATTATCTCAGGGTTCAAAACCCAATTGGACATTTTTAAGAGGGTAAATAGGAATAAGAGGAAGGCAGGAGGCAGAAGCTCCAAAGAGTAGATTACAGCAATGTAAGAACATCAGGGCAGGCTCACTGGATTTGTGGGGCAGATTTTCAAGCTCGTCCATTGTTTCAGATGTGAATCCGGAATTCTGCTTTAGAAGTCAGACCACAAAAAATTGGTCTAACTCTCATGTGATGAGAGTGTATATCCATCACGCTCCTTTTATCCGTAAACTGCTTCACAACCCTGCAACACAGACAACACAGGTTTTGACAGTGGCTGTGATGGGGTTTCTACCAAATCCCTTTTGTTGTAAAGTCGGCCCTTTAAGGCTACATTACACTGGATGTTCAATCTGTTGGCTACCTCTTGGGGGAAAGGGAGTGTTAACAAGTAACACCAGAGCCCAGTAAAGGGAGAAGGGTGAACGAGCAAAAGGAGAGTTCTGATTCAGTGAAATGCAAGTGAAGACGGCAAGAGACTAAACTGCAAGAAGGTTCCGTTAGCCTGAATCCAAGCTTTTTGTTTCTTTTTCCTGTTAATGAAAATAAAGCACATTTCATTTAATTTAAAATGGGTCTTCTCTTTGAGATGGTTCCCCAGAAGCTGCCTGGTTTGCTACCCTGTCACACGTGGTGGCAGTTGTGGGATCAAACTCCCCTTGTCTAAATATTGGTAAGATGGACTAGGAGAAACTAGTGAAATGGCTGGCAGAACAGCAGGCACAACAGGCCCAGATGCAAAGGGACTGGATGGCCCCAGCAAGTGCAACAGAAGGCTGAGAGAGATCACTAGTAGGCCCAACAGGTCCAGATGCAGAGACTGGATGGCCCAGCAAACATAACTGCAGGCACAGAAAGGCCAGCAGCAGCAGCAGCAGGATTTTACGAAGCAGGTGCTACAAGCACAGAAAGAAACTGTGACCTAGCTCCAGGTCACAGGGAATCTAGTTGCTGCAGGATCCCACTCCATGCTAACAAAAATGGGTCATGAGGATGAACCTGAGGCCCACCTTATGATTTTCGAGAGTTGCCAGTACCACTGCCTGGCCACAAGAAAGCTGAGCTACTTACACTACACCGTACCTGACTGGAGATGTCCAAGCTGCATACAGAAGCCCAACTGTTGCCACTATCAAAGACTATGATCAGGTAAAGGCAGCCATCTTAGACCGGGTTGGAATAAATTAAAGAGAGTTAGACAGAAAGTACAGTTTTGTACTTACAGTAACTATAGATCTTCAAGAGAATCTCTTGCAGCAGGTCAAACACTTGGGTATCCACCAGAGGGTGCTCCCATTACCAGTAGCTTTCACTAGCAGTGCTGACTGGGGGCCGCCCACAATGACGTCATTCCATTCATCTCTATAAATATGTGGGCAGCCCTTAGCGGCCTCAGTTCCCAGCCAGAGACCAGATAGCAGGGCAGGACACTGAGGGGAACTGAGAAGGCTGGAATAATGAGTATAGGAGCAGAAGATAGCTCTCCCTGCGAAGGAGAGGGGAGGATGGTGGGAATGTGACCTACTACAAGATATCCTCTTGAATATCTACCGTTACGGTAAGTATGAAACTGTATCATCTTCTTCAAGGGTATCTCTTGCAGCAGGTCTTACACTTGGGATGATTCCCAAGCAGTTAAACATGACGGGTGGTTAAGAAAGGAGGCCTTGCAGGATAGCATAGCCAAAGGAGATGCGGCGCCTGGAGGCCGAATCAAGGCTGTAGTGCCTAGTAAACATATGCACTGTAGACCACATGGCATTGTCACAGATATCTGAGATAGAAACACCACGAAAGCAGAGACAGACAGAGCCATGGTGGAGTGCACATGCACAGTCCCAGAAAGAGGTTTTCGGTTTTTAGTGTAGCAATAGGTAATGCAATGGGCTAACCAATGGGATAAAGTTTGCTTTGTGACAGGATGGCCTACCCTGCTAGGGGCGAAGGCAACAAACAGTTGTTTTGACTTACGAGAGGACCTGGTATGAGCGAGGTAGTAACGCATTATTCGATGGACATCCAGGGTATGTAGAAGGGACTCCCCTGGATTAGAATGATCTAGGTAGAGGACAGGGAGCTGAATGGATTGGTTAAGTAAACTCAGACACTACTTTCAGGAGAAATGAGGGACTGGTGCGCAGTGAGACCCAGTCTTTATGGAACACCAGGTAGGGCTTGTGGCACATGAGAGTTTGGATTACGGAAATGTGCTGAACTGAAGTAACAACCCCCAGAAAAAGTGCCTTCCAGGCCAGGAAGTGCATGTCACAGGTAGCTGCCGGTTCAAACAGTTCAAGAGTGAGCTTTTCAAGGATGAAGTTGAGGTCCCAAGGTGGAACTGGATTCCGGATGGGCGACTTGAGATGGAGAATGCCTTTGAGGAACATCTTGGCGAGGTCCAGTTGGGTGATCTGGCAGTCCCCGATGGGTTTATGAAATGCAGAGACTGCAGATAAGTGGATTTTTATAGAAGAGTAGCTTAAGCCCTGAGTGGAGAGGGTGGACAGGTACTCCAGGATATTACGTAATGGGCAGGAGAAAGGGTTTAGGCCCCTGGTGGATGCCCAAACAGAAAAACGTGGCCACTTGACCCAATACGTTTTTCTGGTTGAAGGCTTTCTAGAGGCCAGCTATGAAGACATCCTCAGGAGCAAAGCATAAAGATGAAGGAAACGGAGACTGAAGTGCAGCAGAGTGCCCTGGTTCTGTGTGAGAAGGTCTGGGCAAAGAGGCAAGGGAAGGGGATCCATGACAGACAGTTGCTGGAGAAGGAGAAAACAGATTTGTTGGTGCCAAAATGGAGTGATAAGAATCATGGATGCTTGTTCCAGCTGCAGTTTGAGTAGTAATTGCTGGAAGAGGGGGGATGGGCAGGAAGGCATATAAGAACTGCCACTGCTATGAGAAGGACAGGGCATCCAGTGAACTGCCCTGTGGGTCTGGAATAATTGAGCAATAGCGCGAAGTCGGTGGTTGTCTGGAGAGGAAGTAAGTCCATCTCTGGTGTACCCCACAGCATAAAAATGTTGTGGAGGACCACTCTGCAAGGTGGTGTGGGTTCACTGCGGCCCTGCGCAGGACGGGACGAATCTCGACAAGGACGTTTGAGCTCCCGGAACATGAACTGCTACGAGATGGAGTTGAAGATCCAGTGCTCAAGTCCAAACTCAGACTGCTTCTTGACAGTGTTTGTGATCTCGTACTCCCTTGTTTGTTGATACAGTAGACTACACAAGTGTTGTCTATTTCAACTAGTAGGGGCCCTGGGAGCAGGAACGGTCTGAAGGACTGTAGTGCAAGACGAATGGCCCTCATCTCCAAGAGGCTGATGAGGAGAGGCAGCTGTGGGGCCCCAAAGGCCTTGTATCTGGCACGGGCAGAGATGGGTGCCCCAACCAACAGGGGAAGCATCCATCATGAGGACCTGGGATGGAGTATGGGAGCGAAAAGGCATGTATGTTAGTAAGTCTGTTGGGTCCAGCCACCAGGAGAGTGCTCACCGGAGGGCGGGAGTCACTGTGATGGAATCCTCAAAGTCCTCTGACTTTTGGTTTCACTGATGGTGCAGAGTACGCTGGACCGGGCGCATGCGTAAGCGTGTGTATGGCATGGTGGCAAAGGCAGCTGCCATGTGACCCAGAAGACACAAGTACTGGCGCAAGGTGATGTTTTTGAGCTGCTTGGCAGTGCCGGGCCAGGAAGACAGATTGTAAACACCCGTCTTCTGGCAGAAAGCCCCGACTGCGTGCCATATCCAGGACAGCGCCTATGTATGGGAGGCATTGGGATGGCTCCATGTGCGACTTGGCTACACTGATCATAATTCCTACCTCCTGGAATAGTTGGAGGGTGCATGTGAGGGACTGTAGTAAGCCCTCTCGAGCTGATGCCTTTATGAGCCAGTCATCCAAGCAGGGGAACACACAGTGACCATGGCGACAAAGGGCAGTGGCCACGACCACCGAGCACTTTGTGAACACCTGTGGTGCTGAGGACAGTCCGAAGGGCAGTGCACGGAATTGGTAGAGGAAACCTAGAAGGTTGAACCCGAGATACTGGTGGTGGGCAGGATGGATTTGGATGTGAAGGTAGACGTCCTTCATGTCAAGGGTGCAGAGACAACCCCCTTGATTTAGGAGGGGAGGACAGTCGTCAAGGTGACCATCCGAAATATTTTGTACTGGATAAACCAGTTGAGGTCCCTTAAGTCCAAGACAGGGTGCAGATCACCTGTGCGTTTGGGCACAAGAAAGAAATGGGAATAGAATGCCTTGTTCAGCTCCTCGGGAGGCACCGGTTGGATGGCTTGCTTCTGAATCAGAGAAAGGAGTTCCTCCAGGAGAACTGGAACATGTTTGGAAGGGTAGGACATGAGTAGAGGTGGGGGCAGATGTCAGTTCCAATGTATGGCCCGTGCGTATGATCTGCAGGACCCATTCGTCGGAGATTACATTTTGCCAAGCCTCCAAATGTAGTGAAAAGCGGCCTCCCACAGCCTCAGAAGCTGGTAGAGGAGGGCTGGGAAGGGGAGCAGAGGAGTCAGAAGTACTGGTGAGCTGTAGCGGCAGCAGCAGGGTTGGCACGGGCACCCTTGGAGGCGGAGGCACAGCCTAGGGCTGTTGGTGGCTTCTGGTGGACTGATGGGTGGGACTTCACTGCCAAAAGGCCCGACGAAAATGAAAACATTGATATGGTTTCCGCTATGACATGGTCAGCAGAGTATGGTACATTGTGTGTACAGTCTGGAGGGTGCAGCCTGATGCCTGCAAGTCATTCAAAATGGCTTCAGTGTAAAAGCCAAACAATTTGTGCCCATTAAAGGGGGCATTCAGGATAGGATAGTTTGTTGTACATCCAAGGTGAAGCCAGACACTTGCAGCCAGGCATGGTGGCGAAGGGTAATCCCCATTGCTGAGGTACGGGCTGATGTATCTACCCCATCATAACCTGCATGGAGGAGAAGATGGGAAAGGCTAGTGTCCATTTTAAGGGTGGCGAGTAACTGGTTAGTTTCTGCAGACTGTGGAAGCTTAGTGGCCACTTCAGAGGCGGCAGTCCACAGAACCTTTTGATACTTCAGCATATGCCCCATATCATTGAAGATATGCATATTGAGGGTGGATGCAGCATACACCCGTTTCCCCATCAAGTCTAGTCTTCTCGATTCCCTGTTTGGAAACAGAGAGCAGAGATGTTTTATCTGATCATGGGCAGCATTAATGACCACCTAATCTGCCTGTGGAGCTGCGGTGAAAAAGGGGTGGTCAGTGGGAGTCTGGTAGAGACGATACACCTTCTTTGGAACCAGAGGGACCATGGAAGAGTGGTGCCATGCCTCAAGTATGGCATCCTGGTATGCCTATATGAGCGGAGGAACCACAATAGCCAGGTCCTCAAGTAAATCCAGGTAGTCTGCCAAATTTTGGCATTGCCTGTCCTGCTCAGTGGTTTGAAACACCATGACTTGTTGCAATTGTGTCATGATCGCCATAAAACTAGGGTCATCAGCAGGAGCGCAAGGGGTGTAAAGCCCTGGATCCTCTTCGACTGAAGACAAAGTGGAGGCACTAGAAGGGGGCGCACATCATCACCACCACCACCACCACCACCACCACCACCACCACCGATATCTTCATCTTCAATGTCCTCTTACTCCTCCAGATCCCGGTTCCAGAGTGGCTGACAAGAGGGGGATGGAGGAGGGGGAGGTTCCCAACGCGCCCACTTAGAAGGTAAGAAAAAATTACTCACCTTAGTAATTTTGTTTCTTCTAATGGAGTCTTGCTATATTATGACATATGCAGTGAGTCCCAACCTTCGAACTGCTCCGGAGGTGAAAGAGTTAACTTTCCATGCAAGGCATGGAACCTTGAGCGCGAGCTCGGTTGAACACTCTGTCTGTTGATGCTCAAACTCAAACTGTCAGATCTTTACGAGCAAAACTCACTAAGGTTCTGTGTGGAAGCCGTAAACCTACACTAGCCCACTGGCTACTTAACTACAAAAACACAATTTTGTTCTTGATCCCAAAACAAAGACTCAAGTCAGGAGATTCAAGAATAAAAATATAAAGACACCTAAGCACCCTAAGAAGGGTGAAAATAAAGTGGGCATCTATGAAATTCCAACATTGCCCTGCCCACCCACATCCCAAAAGTAAAGGTTCTGAGAGGGGCAGGCTGGGGGGGTGGTCATAATATAGCAAGACTCCATTAGAAGAAACAACATTACTAAGGTGAGTAATTTTTTCTTCAAACAACATGAAGTCTTGCTATATTATGACATATGCAGATTACACAGCAGTACCTCCATGGAGGAGGGACAGAACCTACTTAGGAAATAGGCTCTGAAGCACAGCTGTGCCAAATCGAGCATCACTCCTAGCCTGGATGTCCAGGGAGTAACGCTTAGTAAAAGTGTGAACTATTTTCCAGATAGCTGCTTGACATATCTCTAGGATAGGGATGTCCCTGGCAGCAGCCAGAGACGCAGCTGTACCTCTGGTAGAGTGAGCCCTCAGGCCTGAGGGGGTAACCTTACCTAGTTTTTCATAACAAAATTGGATACAAGAGACAATCCACCTGGCAACGGATCTTTTAGTGGCAGGTTTTCCTTTACCAACCTCACCATAAGTGAGGAACAATTGGAGGGAGTCAAACCTGTGACCCTTGGTACGTTCTATGTAGTAACTAAGGGCTCTTTTGACATCTAAACTGTGCAATCTCCTCTCGCCAGAGGAGGAATGGTCAGCGAAGTACACAGGAAGAGACATGGATTGATTAAGGTGGAAGTCTGAAACCACCTTAGGCAAAAACTTTCTGTTAGTCCTGAGGACCACCTTATCTCTGTGAAAGGAGATAAAAATCAGGCTCCACTGACAATGCTTGCAATTCACTTATGCGCCTGGCAGAAGTGATGGCTACCAAAAACACAGTTTTCCAAGTCAAGTACTTAAGCTCTGCTGAAGACAATGGCTCAAAAGGGGGTTGCATAAGCTGACCAATGCAAATATTAAGATCCCAAGCAGGGGCAGGGTCCCTGAATGGGGGATTGGTGTGCAGCAACCCCTTGAAAAACTTGGTGAATACAGGATGAGCTGAAAAGGAAGAGGGTTTACCTGCTGATAGGAAAGCAGACACGGCTGCCAGGTGCACTTTTAGGGTAGCTGGTCTAAGCTCCAACAAATTCAAATGCACCAAATAATCTAAGATTGTGGGCAAGTCAGCAGATTCTGGGGAAATGTGCTTGCCAGAGCACCATATGGAAAACCTCTTCCATTTGGAATTATAAGTGGCCCTGGTGAAAGGCTTTCTAGAGGCCTTCAAAATATCCAATACACCTTGGGAAAGGTGTAGGTCAGCAAACTCTAACTCCTCAAGAGCCAAGCCTTGAGATTGAGAGATTTGAGGTTCGGATACCAAACCCTTCCCTGGGCACAGGATAACAGGTTGTGGTTCCTGGGAAGGCACAGGGGAAGGTGGACTGCTAAGGACAAAAGGAGAGAGTACCAGGGCTGCCTGGCCCAATCTGGAGCAATCAGGATCACCTTGCAGGGTTGAGATCTGATTTTGACTAGCACCTTGAACAGGAGAGGGAAGGGGGGGAAAGCATAGAGAAACTTCCCTTCCCAACTGAGAAGGAAGGCATCCAGAGGGACTGAGCCCAACACTGGGGGCCTGCAACAAAAAAGGGGAAGTTGGTGATTGTCTGGGGCTGCAAAAAGATCTATCTGCGGGGTGCCCCATCTGGCAAATACTACCTCCAATACTAGGGGATCCAGGGCCCATTTGTGATGGCCCTGGGAAATCCTGCTGAGAGCATCTGCCAGGACATTGTCCTTGCCTGGGAGGTGAACTGCCGTAAGGGAGGTGTTCAGGGAATAAGCCAGAGACCACAACTTCATCGCTTCGGTGCACAAGGCCGTAGACCGAGTGCCCCCTTGCTTGTTGATGTACCACATCGTAGTGGTGTTGTCTGTTCTGACCTGAACCACTTTGTTCTGAACAGATATGGAAAAAACTTGAAGTGCTAGAAAAACTGCCCGGAGTTCCAACAGACTGATGTGGAGCAGAGATTCCTGAGGGGACCACAATCCATGGGTAGTGAGGTCGCCCATGTGAGCTCCCCACCCCAAGAGGGATGCATCTGTCGTAAGGACTAAGGGGTGAGACTGGGGGGTGAAAGGGACCCCCTGTCTCAGATTGCTCTGGTCCTGCCACCACTGAAGGGCCTGGATCAGAGTCCGAGTCACTGGGATCAATTTGGTTAGAGGGTCCCTCTTTTGAGACCAAAAGGCTCTCAAATGGAACTGGACGTCCCTCATCTGAAACCTTGCTCCCTGCACTACTGCTGTAGAGGCAGCCATGTGCCCTAGGAGCTGAAGAAACTGCCTTGCTGGTCGAGAGATCTGAAGGGTGAAAAGAAGAGGCCAGAGAGATCAGGGTCCTTGCTCTTTCCAGAGGAAGGAAGGCTCTGGCCTCTTTTGTGTTCAGTTCTGCACCTATGAAGGTGAGAAGCTGGACAGGCTCTAGGACTGACTTTGGGAGACTGAGAAGGAAACCTAGAGATGTGAGCAGTTGCTGAGTTACCTGAAGGTGTAGTCTGACCTGATCTGGAGATTGGCCTACTATGAGCCAGTCGTCCAGATAAGGAAAGATGGCAATCCTTTGCCTTCTTAAGTGGGCAACTGCTACTGCCAGGCATTTTGTGAATACCCTCGGGGCCGAGGTGAGGCCGAAGGGCATTGCTCTGAACTGATAATGGCCTGAGGGCAGTTAGAATCTGAGGTACTTTCGATGGGAGCTTCTGATGAGAACATGGAAGTAGGCATCCTTGAGGTCCAGGGAGGCTAGCCAGTCCCCTGGCCTTAGAGAGGGTAACATAATTCCCAGAGTCACCATTTTGAACTTTGGTTTTAAAAGGTGCTTGTTTAAGTATCTGAGATCTAGGATGGGCCGCCATTCTCCTGTCTTTTTTGGGGTAAGGAAGTACCTGGAGTACAACCCTTTGCCCTGGTGTAGGGGTGGAACCCTCTCCACAGCTCTGAGAGCCAGGAGGGTAGAAACTTCTGTTTCTAGGGCAAGAGCCTCTGATGGATTTGCAGGTGGAAAGGACCCGATTCTCATCTTTGGAAACTTTTTGAAGCCGAGAACCAGTCCCTGGCTTACTACTTCCAGGACCCACTTGTCTGCTGTTAAAGACCTCCAGTCCTGGACAAAGTAAGCCAGCCTGCCCCCTACCGGTAGAGGAGAGTTGGCCCTGGCCACCCCATCAGGGAGCCTGCTTGGCAGGGGCTTTGGGCTGAGGGGTAGAAGTGGGCTTACTTGTACCCCATCTGCCTCTCCCTCTGAAGAACCCCCTCTGGGCATAAGCAGAAGAGGAAGCCTGGGCTTGGTAAAAAGGCCTATGAAAGGGCCTGCCCCTGCCCCCGAGATGCTGCCTTTGAAGAGTGGCTTGCCTTTCTTTGGCCTGTGCACTCCTATAGGTGGTCCTATATTCATCCATTTTCTTCATATAATTCTCTGTCTGCTCCCCAGAGAATTACCCACAACAGGAAAATCCATAGCCTTAGACTGGGTATCCTGTGACAGGGTAGTACATCTGAGCCAAGCCATTCTGCGAAGTGCCACAGATGTAGCCATGACCCTTGATGACACATCATTAGAGTCTACTGCAGCATGAAATTGCACCTTGGATGCCTCAATACCATCTGCAGCCACCTGCTCCAGCTCCCTGGCAAGCTGGTCAGGGACTTGTTTCGCTAGGGCCAGCACAGTATCCCATCTGGACTTCTGGTACCTAGCAGCATAAGCCATATAATTTGCCTGTCTGAGTCCTAAAGATGCTGCCATGTATTGTTTCATTGCCATGGCATCCATCTTCCTAGAGTCCTTCTCAGGAGGGTGCGAGGCTAGGGGAATATTTGCTTTGTCACAAGCTGCAGCCTGCACTACCCCCACATGGCTGCACTGCTGAGAGAGGAACTCAGTATCAGAGCCTGATAATGTATACCTCTTGTCCATCCTTTCATCAACAGGGAGGATGGAGTGAGGAGTTTTTAGAATTTTTACTGTCTGTTTCCTAAAAGATTTATGCAAGGGAATAGACAGTCTCCTAGACTCTGGAATATCCATCATTTCTACATAATCAGGCTCCTCTTGGTCATTAATAGCTTCCTCAACAGGGAGTTGGAGAGTTTCAGCAACTTTCTTATAGAACATAAAATGGAAGGGGACTCGGATAGCCTTGGGGAGACCCCAGACAGCCTGTCTGGAGAGATGTCCGGTTCAATGGACACATCCAGACCTTCAAAATCACATTCACTCTCCCCATATTCCTCCTCCCCTTCCTCCGGTTCATAAAAATCCTCAAAATCAAAATCTTGAACCGGTGGAACCGACCGCTTTCCTGATGGTGCCGGTTCGGACGGAACCGGGGAAAGTGCCTGGACAATTTGAATTGCTTTAGCTATTTCTTCAGCGGTTGGAGAAAGAACTTTTGGCTCCAAACTAGCTGACTTTCTAGCCCTTTTAGTTGGAACCGGCTCCTCAGAGCTGGCTCTTCGTTTGCCCGAGGAAGCATTGCCCTGGTCAGAGGGCACTCCCTCCAGTTCGGCTGAACCCGAACCGGGCTGGCCATCCGGGTCAGCGGACTTTTTGGCCTCCCTTTCCCTGAGCCTACCAACTCTCTTTTCCACGGTGGCAGCAGGAAAATTCTTACAAATCTGGCAGTCTGCATTGAGGTGGTCAACCCCAGACAATATACACAAGTGGTGTGTGGGTCAGCCTTAGCAAAGGCTTCCCCACAGAGACCACACTGTTGAAACCCAGTGGGCCCGGTTTTTCTTTTGGGTTTCTCAGACATAGTGCCAGCCTAACCAAACTTGCCCGTTAATGGCAATCCGCCAAGCAAGACTCCCTTATCGGTTCCCAGCCGTGTCACGGGCCGTGGAAAAAACCGTAATGAAATCCGTTTTTTTTTTTTAGAACCGATAAGAACCGGGAACTGCACTCTAAAGGACTAGAAAATCTATAAAAAACAACCTGATCAGTTCAAACTGAACCGAAAACACGTTTACAAGTTCCACACAGAATAAAATAAATGTAAGCCTATCTATTACTTACGATACCACAGACAGAGCTTGAACCGACCGGTTGCGGTTTAATTTTGGTTAAGAAACCGAAAAAATAAAACTTTTAACCGACAAACGAACCGAGCAGAAGGAGAAATCTCCGAAGCGACTGTTCAGTGAGGCGGAGTAAAGAATCTGACAGTTTGAGTTTGAGCATCAACAGACAGAGTGTTCAACCGAGCTCGCGCTCAAGGTTCCATGCCTTGCATGGAAAGTTAACTCTTTCACCTCCGGAGCAGTTCGAAGGTTGGGACTCACTGCATATGTCATAATATAGCAAGACTTCATGTTGTTTGAAAGGCACAAGAAAGTAAGAAGAAAAAATTATTTACCATAGTAATCTTGTTTCTTCCCGGTGATACTCAGGTATTCATAACTTTCTGCAGTGTGCCTTCAAGACAGAACTGCCTGGAGAGGACAGAACACATGGGCTGGCAGTATAGCCTAGAGGTTAGAGTAACGGGCTATGAATGAGCTTGGTACATCCAGCAGACCAGACCTGGGTTTGATTCTCACAACCTCCACTTGCATACTGTGTGACTCTGAGCAAGTCACTTAACCACCCAGTGCTCCCAGGTCGTCCCTGAAAACAGGCACCTGTGCCTAATGGGCCTTACCTGGTTACCAAAGACTAAAATAAAATGATGGAACTCTTTGCACGTGACAACTACTCAAATGCTACCTTGAACTAACTGCCTTATTTCTAAACCCCTCAGATTTCCTGGACGCCTGGAAAGGTAGACCCCCAAGAACTATGAATACTGAATAGTATTAGTAAATCAATAATCAAATTTAATAATAATAATAAAACCTTTAACTCCCTAAATAAACCCTCCGACTGGAGGGTTAAAAAAACATCAGATTCCCCCCAAAATGTCACAGTCACCGGGGGGCGGGGGCACAACATGAACCTTGGTTAGTCAAACTGTGCCAGAAAGTGGCATGTATAGCCCTGAGAGTACAATATGTAGGAATGCAGAATCTAAAGGTTCTGGAAGGGGAGGCAGGAAGGGAAGTTATGAATACCAGAGTATCACTGGGAAGAAACAAGATTACTATGGTAAGTAATTTTTTCTTCTAATCCCTGTAATACTCAGGTATTCCTAACTTTCTGCAGACTACCAAGCAGTACCTTTGGAGGTGGGTATAGAACCTTATTTAGGAAACAGACTTTGCAGGACTGCAGTGCCAAACCCAGCATCACCCCTGGACAGAATATCCAGGTTGTAGTGCTTCGTAAAGGTGTGCACTGTTTTCCAGGCAGCTGCTTTACAGATGTCAACTACTGGAACATCCCTGGCAGCTGTTAAAGTAGCAGCTGTCCCTCTTGTGGAATGGGCCCTCAATCCTGTTGGGGGCTCCCTTTCAGCTTTAGTGTAACAGAGCTGGAAACACTGAACTATCCATCAAGAAATGGACCTTTACGATGCTGGGTTACCCTTTCCCACATCCCCATAAGTCAGGAACAGCTGTTTTCTGTCCTGCCTATGGTCCTTAGTGGCTGTCATGTAGTAGCTGAGAGCTCTTTTGACATCCAGACTGTGAAGCCTTCTTTCATCAGAAGTGGAATGCTCAGTGAAAAAGACAGGTAGGGTAATGGACTGGTTCAGGTGGAAATCTAAAACCACTTTAGGGAAAAATGTCCTGTTTGTCCTCAGGACCACTTTATCCCTGTGGAATGAAACGTAGTCCTGTTCAATGCAGAGAGCCTGAAGCTCACGGATTCTTCCTACAGAAGTAATTGCCACTAGGAAAACCGTTTTCCAAGTGAGATATTTCAGATGAGCAGAGGACATGGTCTCAAAAGGAGGTCCCATGAGCTTAGCTATGCACACATTAAGGTCCCATGCTGGCACCTGTGAGGGGGATGCAGATGGGTCAAGCTCCTGAAGAACCTCCTGAAGATAGAGTCTGAAGCTATTGTCACATTTCTTCCAGCAGAAATGTAAGCAGATGCTGCAGCCAGGTGTACCTTAAGGGTACTGGGCTGCAGCCCCAGGGAGTGTAAATAAGAGAGATAATCAAGAATAGCTGGAACCCCAGTCTGTGCTGGTACCAGATCCCCTGGCCAAGCACCAGATAGAGAACCTTTTCCATTTTGAGACACAGGTTTTCTTAGTAGAAGGCTTCCTGTAACCTCTCAGGATGTCCAAAACAGCTTCAGAGAGGTGCAGACCTGCATATTCTAGGTCTTCAAGAGCCAGGCTTTGAGATTGAGACACCGGAGATTCGGATATAGAAGTCTCCCCTGGTTGGAGGTTAACAAGTTGTGCCTCTGAGGGAGATGTATTGGCTCGGCTACAGACATGAAAAGCAGAAGAGAGTACCATGGATGCCTGGGCCAGTCTGGGGCTATCAAGATCCTAGCTGCTGACTGGGACCTGAGCTTGGGCAGTACCTTGTACACCATAGAGAAGAGAGGAAAAGCATATAGGTGTTTCCCTGACCAGAGCATCCAGAGGTAGTGTGCCCTGATCTGGTGGTCTGCAACAGTACTGAGATAGGTGGTGGTACTGGTGGGATGCCCCACCTCCTGAAGATTTACTTCCACCACTTGCCTGTTCACAGTCCATTCGTGATGGGCCTGGTTGATCTGATTCAGAGCATCTGCTAGGGCATTGTCCTTCCCTGGCAGGCAGATTGCCTGCAGGGAAACTCCTAAGGAGCAAGCCAAGCTCCAAATGTTCACGGCCTCTGTGCTGAGGGGACCCGACCTGGTGCCTCCTTGCTTGTTTATGTAGTATATTGTGTGTCTGTTCTGACCTGTACCACTTTCCCCTGTACCAGTGTTGTAAAGGCCTTTAGTGCCCAAAACACTGCTCTGAGTTCCAGCAAGTTTATGTGCTGGAGTGACTCTGCACTTGACCAAGTGCCCTGGGTTGTGTGGTCCCCTAGATGGGCAACCCACCCCAGTAGAGATGCATCTGTTGTGAGAACTACTGATGGAGATTCTCATTGGAAAGGGACCCCTTCCCTCAGGTTGGATTCCTCTTTCCACCACTGAAGTGCTTGTGTAACCCCACACCCCTGCCTTTTTGCCAAAACGACAGGTGGCATGCTGTTGAAGCTGACAGCAGTACCTGGTGGGGACTGGGTTCGGGGAGGATGAGGTTACTCGGCACAGGGGACCTAGGTTTGGCTACTCTGCACAGGGGCACCCAAGTAAATCCGAACACAGAAAGCAATAACTGTAATGTCCAGAACCAGGAATGGGATTCTTCAGTGTGGCTTTTATTCACATCCAAGCTGAAAAAAAAAAGCACAGACGGACCTCCACGGGGCTACATTCCTGGTAATGCAGATTAGAGACAACAGAACACTTTATCACTATTTCCAGCCCTCAGGCTCTAAACCCACCAGGCACACAGCTCAGACTTGCACGCAGCTTTGGGAACACAGTCCAACTTGTACACTACTGGGGTTTTCCCCACTGGCCCGGCTCCCCTGCCGGCCACTTGATCACGGTCCATTTGAGGAATGAACCAATTATCCTGGTAGCTCCCCAAACCACACTAGAGTCTTCGACTCCTACAGAGAATTTTCCTTACAATCCCACGTCTGGGTACTTCCCTCATCACTCGCCAAGTGCCTGAGGTAAAGTAGAAATCCACAGAAGAAATCCATAGAGGTGGACCTGGTCACTAAAGATGGGGGGCCACCCACCTCCAGCTCCCACAGCCCATACCCAGCCATTTCTCTGGAAACTGAACAATTCCTTTACTGAACTTTAAAATGTAGATTCTGGGTGGACGTCTGTCACATCTCCTCTACATATCATTTGCATCCCAACAAGCTCTGGACTTGAACCTACTTTTAATTTGCTTAGCCCATTACTGTAGGCTTCCAAATACTTAGTAGTTCAATCCCCACATTGTCACACAAGTCCCAGGGTGAAAAACATAGGCCCTTTTAGCAAGAGCAGACACTCACCCTCACATTGCAGGTGCCCCACAGGCGACTCACAAATCTTCTTGTTCTCCCAAATAAACTCTGGAACACATAGGCAGCTTCTCCTTTATGAGCAGAACTAGGGGGTTGCCCCATGAATCTGCAGGGAAACCTTTCCTGCCCCCCACCAAAGGGAGGGGGCACCGAGACCCGAAAACAGCGGTCTCCACCACTTCAATTATCTTCTGCGTCTCTCTTTAAGGTGGAGACACACACCCTTTTAAACTAAAAGTAGCCCTCCGACAGGGCTGAGGCTCCTAGAGCCTTCACTGAGCTGCTTTCTCAGCAAGCTCCCAACTTCACACTTCACTGACTCACACTCAACTGAAGACTGACTTCAAAACCTCCCAATGTTCTAACCAACTCCCTTGCTGCAGATTCCAATGTGGCTCATGCAGCTGCGATAGTTCTATTGGTGATGTCATCCCTCAGTCTCAGCTGAGACTGAGACTGAGAACAGAGTGAGAGAGTGTGAAACCCATTTAACTGGAGTTTCACAAGCTGCCTTCCCTGCCTACCACTAGGTCTTAGTGGGATTCTAGTAACCCCGGGTAACAAGGGGGTTACACTTGTAACAGAGTTTTTGTTACTGGAATCATCTTTGAGAAGATGTCGTCGAGGCACAGGTCAGGAAGCATAAGAAAACCAGGAGCAGTTGTAGAATTCACCAAAAATATTTATTTACACTAGCAGCAACACAAAAAAATAAATTAGTTCCGTATAACTATTTACAAAGGCCAAAACAAAAAGTGAGTTTTTCTTCAATCTCTGTGTCCATCATTTTTCTTTCAAGCAATTGCAGCTCAGCTCTCTTGTAAGTCTTTCCAACACCCATTCTTAACAAGCATCCTGTTCTTGTAAGTATCAGGCAGGTGCTGCAAGAACACAATGTGCCTGAGCTGAGGCCCCATCTCCACAGATCTTCTGCAAAAGGGTAAAAAACTGAACTCCAGTAAACTCTAGAGCTTCTAACAGCTTTCTGCAATCATCTCAAACTATAATTATATACATTTCAACAGTAACGCTATATATTTTCTGAACAAAGGGATCCCAATATCAGTTACATTTCCAGATAATGAATTGCACTTATTTTTATATCAGCAGATATGCAAGAGAGAGAAAGACAGACAGCAAGGGAGACTGACAGTGAGAGGCAAAGAACTGTGAGACTATCGGGGTGATCAAATCCTAGGTCTCACAGGAAAACGGCTGCACAACCAGATGGACAAAAGACAGAAAAGGAAAGAACAGAACAGATCCCTGCATTCAAACTCTCCATAACAACTGGGACAGGGTCCTATTCAACCCTTTTGCAAAGGAATCTGTTCTCGAGCACCAGTGAGCCCTTGGGTGGAACTGGATTTCTCTCATTTGGAACCTGGATCCTAGGACTGTGCCTGTGGCTGCAGCCATATGGCCCAGGAGTTGTAGGAACTGCCTTGCAGTTTTTCTCTAGTGTAGGCTGAATGAGTTTGCAAGCAGCTGGAGATGTCTTACCCTGTCCAGAGGCAGGTCGGTTCTGCCATGCAGGATATTGATCTCTGCTCCTATGAACTGCAATTCCTGTACAGGTAGGAGGAATGATTTTTTTTGTGATTTATTAGGAATCCCAGGGACTCTAGAAGCTCCTCGGTGATTTGCAGATGCTGTCTGACCTGGTCTGGTGATTTTCCTACCACCAGCCAGTTGTCCAAA
Organism: Neoceratodus forsteri; assembly: GCA_016271365.2. NCBI lineage: Eukaryota > Metazoa > Chordata > Ceratodontiformes > Ceratodontidae > Neoceratodus > Neoceratodus forsteri. Next base: position 754,216,085 of record CM057455.1, on the reverse strand, counting down.
TATTGGAACACCGTGACACCCTGTCTTCAAAGGTGTGCCACTACCACTGCCAAGCATTTTGTGAATACCTTTGGGGCCGAAGTTAGGCCAAATGGCAGGGTTGAAAACTGATAAGTGACCTGATGAGAGTCTGAACCAGAGATATTTTCTGTGAGACTACTTTACGGGGATGTGGAAATAGGCATCTTTTAGATCCAGTGATGCCAACCAGTCTCCTGTTTGGAGTGTTGGCAGAATCAGTGCCAAAGTTACCATTTTGATCTTTTTTTTTTTTTTTAAATGCTTGTTCAGTACACTGAGGTCCAAGATGGGCCACCACTCCCCATTTTTCTTTGTGGTAAGAAGTACCTGGAATAGAAATCCTTTCCTCTCTGCTGAACTGAGACAGGTTCCACTGCCTCTGACAGCAGCAGGTTTCGAACCTCTGCCTCCAGCTGCTTCTTTTCTGTGGGGGAGTGTGAACTGAACACCCTGGTTCTGAGAAGAGGAAGGGATTTGAAATTTAGACAGTCCCTGACTCACTACCTCCACGACTCACTTGTCTGTGGTGATCCTTTGCCAAGCCTGGAGGTAGTGAGACAGTCTGCCTCCGACAGGTAGAGAGGAGGCAGTCTGTGAAGACACGTCAGGGTGTTTGCTTGCTTTGGGGTTGAGACTGGGTTTGAGATCTCCGCCTGGAACCCCTTCTGCCCCTACCTCTGAAGTACCCTTGCTGGGGGGTACTGTTGGTATTGGGGTGCAGCCATTGGCTGGAAAAAGGGCCTAGTGTGAAAGGACCTTCCTCTCTGCCTCCCCTTCCATAGGGTCTGGTAGATGGAAAGGCTTTCTCCTTAGAGTTACTCTTGAAGGTAGCTTTGTATTCATCCACCTTCTTCATATAAGCCACTGTTGATTCTCCAAAAAGTGAATTTCCCTCCAAGGGGAAGTCTAGAGCCTTTGTTTGGGTGTCCTGGGTAAGATTTGTAGCTCTTAGCAAGGCAAACCTTCTCTGAGCAACGGTATTTGCCATCCATCCAGCTGCTGTGTCATTGTTATCAGCGGCCATTTGGAACTGATACTTGGCTGCCTCTAAACCAAACCTGGCAGATTCTGCCAGGTCATCAGATAAGGGTGAAGGGGCGTTTTGTGCCATGGTCAATACAGACTGCCAAAAGGACTTCTGGTACTGGGCAGCATAGGCCTGGAAATTTGCCTAATAGCCAAAGAAGCTGACAAGTATCCTTTTTTGGCCATACTGTCAATCTTCCTGGACTCCTCATCCAGTGGATGAGAAGCCAAAGGCACCCTAGCCTTGTCACGGGCAGCTGCCTGCACCACCCCCTGGTGGTCAGGGTGGGAAAACAGAAACTCTGCCCCTTCCCTTTCCAATTGGTACTTCTTATCCAGCATCTTCTCAGGGGGGGCAGAATTAGGGGTCTGTAAAATCTTCACGGTATCCTTCTTGAAGAATTTATTGACAGGCAAAAGGAGTGTCTTTGGGGGTGTTAATCCCATCATTTCGGGTATTCCACCTCTTCTTTATCCTCTATTTGTTCTTTTGTGGCTATGTCCAAGGCACCAGCCATTTTCCTCACAAAAGTAAAATGTGAAGAATAATCCTCAGTGGTTCTAGGAGATGAACCAAAATCTTGCTCAGGGGAGACCTCAGGCTCAATGGGTTCCCCTTCATACTCCTCTTCATCATAATCTTCTTTCTCAATAAAAGAGAATTTACCAGTGCTGCCAGTCTGTCCAGCTGGGACTGGGACAGGTGGCTGCTGGCCAGTGGGAAAAAGACCTTGTAAGGCCTGGACCACTTTAAAGGTATGAGCAATTTCAAGGGGAGAAGGTAATACTAGAGCACCCACATAAGTTCCCTTTTTCTCAGTTGGGGGTTCAGTGTGCTTTGTTTTCTTTGTCTTTTCTGAGGGAACCGGGGAGTCAGCCGGTTCAGCAAGCCTCTTAGTGCCCTTGTCACCTGTCTCAGGGGGTTGAGGCAATTATTGAAGTGCTTTCACCCACAGAAGAGGGTATCGGCTGGTCAGAGCCAGAAGGACCCTTGGGTGCAGTAAGTTTTTTCTTGAGCCATTCTAGGCGTTTCTCCACTGTTTTTTCTAGGAACATTTTACAAATATCACATTCTTCATTAAGGTGATCATATCCAAGGCAAACCACACACAGACTATGTTTGTCTGCCTTAGCAAACACTTCCCCACAATCAGAACAATTTTTAAAACCAGATTCACCGGTTTTCTTTTTAGGTATCTCTGGCGGTTGACATTTTTATCGGTTTAGGAAAAAGTGTCAAACAATTTAAATGTTTATACAAAACAATTTAGTGGTTGCAGTCGGTTCCCGAATCGATAATGAACTGATGGGAACCAGAACCGATGAGAAAAATGAACTGAGACTAGTGGTTCAGTAACTGATATACAGGTTACTCACCTGTAACAGGAGTTCTAGGAATGGTATATGTTGTTCATCCACACTGTCTGGCAGGTTCCTTGCCACTTTAAATCTTGCTGGAAGGTCTTCAAGCTGGCTCCTCCCACCCACCCGGGTGGTAAAACTCTCGGCTCCGCCCCATGACGCCAGATCTAGCCCGCTGGAAGCCAGGTTGTGCGTTGAAGCCGGGGAGGTCGGGTGGGTCGTGTGGATGAACAGCATATGCCATTCCTAGAACTCTGTTACAGGTGAGTAACCTGTATTTCTAGGGACATGGATATGTTGTTCATCCACACTGTCTGGCAGACTCCTAGCAGTTCTCCGGGAGGAGGGAGGCAAGGCGCACACCCCCGATACTTACTTGGGAAATAAAGACTGGAGAACAGAGGCCCCAAAACCAGCATCCCGGCGTGACCCAAGGTCAATGTGGTAGTCGGTAATTAAGGTATGTGCCGACTTCCAGGTAGCAGCCCTGCAAATATCCTGGATAGGGACATCCCTGGAAGCAGCCACCGATGCAGCGGTATGGCGGGTAAAATGAGCTCTTATCTCTCTGGGAGGCTCCATGCCCGCCAACCTATAGCGGAGATCTATGCAGGAGGTGACCCACCCACTCATCGTCCGCTTGGCTACAGGTCTGCCAGGTGCGGCTTCAGCGTAGATGACAAACAGCTGGTGAACCTCTCCCCAAACTTCAGCCCAGCGCTCCCTATGAAGGCGAGTGCTCAACTAGGGTCCAAATGCAGCCTATATACGGCCTCCGAGGTGTGATTGGGGTAGAACACCGGCACAGTCAACACCCAGTTAAGGTGAAGCTCCGACACCACCTTCGGAAGGAACTTCGGGTGGGGCGCAGGACAACCTTGTCCCTGTGGAAGACCAGATAGGGAGACTCGAAGGAAGCACCTGGAGCTCTCCCATCCTTCTGGTTGACGTGGTAGCCACCAAGAAGGTGTTCTTCCACTACAGGTGGGAGAATCGCACCTGTGCATTGGTTCGAATGGCTTGCCCGTGAGCTTAGCCAAAACCAGCAGTAGATCCCACGAAGGTGGAGAATCTCACACCAGAGGGGGGGGATGTGATCAAGGCCTTGGAAAGCACCAGACCACCTTTCCCACGCCACCGACTGCCTTCCGGCCCGCGCCCGGAGGGCAGAGATGGCTGCCAGGAGCACCTTAAGGGTCGTCAACTGAAGCCCTTGCTGAAGAAGAAAGGACAACAGGTAGTCCGGAGTGCTCGCCGAGGGACAGGAGAAGGGACCAGGCCCTTCCCTAACACCAAATGGTGAAATTCTTCCATTTGAAGGCGTAGCATTATCTGTTCGACTCCTGACGGGACGCCTCAACGACGTTGAGGACCTCGCCAGAAGACCCAAGGCCTGGCAACTAGCCGTTCAGGAACCAGGCCGTCAGGTGCAGGGATTGAACGTCCGGATGGAATACCTTCCCCTGATAACAGAGATCAGGTCCGGGTGGGCTGGAAACCGCCTCGGGAGCCTGGAGCTGAGACTGAGGAGAGCTGGATACCAGAGCTGGCGGAACCAGTCTGGGGCTACCAGAATCACCTGCGCCTTATCCCTCCTCGCCTTGAGAAGCACCTTGTGGATCAAGGGAAATGGGGGAAAGGCGTAAAAGAGGCCCGGGGTCCACAGCCTCAAAAAGGCATCCCCCTACAGCGAGCTCTGCTGAGAGGGGCTGGCATGAAGCAGTCTCGGCTTCGCATTCTCCCTGGAGGGAAAAAGGTCGGCCCGAGGGGTGAACCAGAGGGAGAAAAGATCCTGTGCTACCTCCGGTAGGAGAGAACCCCTTGTGAGACGCAGCCCCTATCCAGCTTAGGGCATCGGCCAGGGTGTTGGAGGCTCCTGCCATCCAAATGGCTAGGAAACCACTTCCAGGCTGCGCACGAGACCAATGCGGAGAGCCTCCTTACATAATGGCAAGGAGCGCATCCGGTCCTGGTGGGTTAGGTAGCACATGGTCGTGGTATTGTCAGTCTGGACCTGAACCACTTTACCCCGTATAAACGGAGCGCAAGCGGTGTGAACTAGGTGGACCGCATGAAGCTCCAGCAGGTAGAAAAGGCATCGAGACTCCCGAGGGGACCAAAGGCCATGCACTCTGTGCTCCCCCAGATGGGCACCCCAACCCATCAGAGATGCATCAGTCGATAGAGGACAGTCGACTTGGGGCGAACGAGCGGGATACCCTCCTGTGGATGTGCCAGAACGGTCCACCATTGGAGAGCATTCCACATCTCCTGGATCACTGTCACGGGCTGGTCCAAAGGATCGTAGCGTTGTGACCACTGGCAGGCCAGCCCCCCATTGAAGGGGCGCATGTACCAATGGGCCCAACAGACCACGCTGGTGCAGGCCACCACAGGAGGCTCAGAAGGCAGGAAGTCCGGGCAGGCACAATCCCAACCAGACATGGTTGGGCAAAAGAGAAAGAACCTCGGCCCTGTCCGCCGGGAGCCGAGCTCTGGCTCGAAGAGTCGAGCTCTGCCCCTATGAAAATAATCACCTGCTATGGCACAAGTTCCGACTTGGCCCCGTTGAAGAGGGGGCCCAGCTGAGAGCAACCTGGACGGCCAGAACTCTGGACCGCTTCACCTCCTCTCTAGAGGGGGTTGCAATCAGCAGCCATCTGGGTAGGGGTACACCCGGACCCTTCGGCGCCGCAGGAATGCTGTCACCACTGCTATGCATTGGAGAAGACCCTGGGAGCTGGGAAGGGCATGGCTTGAAACTTGTAAAAGGATCCCTCCGCTCTGAAGCGGAGGAACCTCTGAAGAGACGGACGGATTGGAACGTGAAGGAAGCGTCCTGGAGGTCCAGGGAGCAGAACCACACGCCTCGTTCCAAGGATGGGATATCTGAGTCAGAGTGACCATCCTGAAAGTCCGAGACCTTAGGAACTTGTTCAGGTCGTGCAGGTCGAGAATGGGGCACTAGCCCCCCATCCATTTGGAGACCAGGAAGTACCTGGACACAAGCCCCGGGTCTGAAAGAGGATCCGCACCTTCCTGGTCACCTCTATCCCGAGGCACAGGGCAACGTCAGCTCGGTGGGCCGATGGCAAGGCTTTGGACACGTGGTCCCCAGGGTGGCCAGCTCAAAGGGAAGGGGCCGCTCGAGACCAGAGACAGGCCCTTACCTTCCACCTCCCACACCCAACGGAAGGAAGTGGCGGAGCCGTCCTCCCTGGGGGGGGACCCAGGTAAGGGTGACGAGGTCGTGGGTGAGGCCCCCAACCAGGCACTGAGCAGACTTGGAGGAGGGACTGGCCGAGGGAGCCCCTGGGCCTTTACCTCCTCGTTTCCCATTAGAGGAAGTTGCTGGCTTGGGTTTGGGATGCCAAGCACAAGCCTGCTGGCCCTCCTGCTGGTGCTGATGGGCCGGTCGTGCCGCAGGGGCCTAAGGGGCTTACGCAGAGGTTGCCGGCGGCCATTGTCCCTCTGGGCGGAGGTGACCGAGTCCAGAGTGGCATTGGACTTTTCGATCCCCTGGAGGTGTCCCTCCACTCCAGGGCCAAAGAGATCAGTCTCCAAGAAGGGGATGTCCGCCAACTTGTGCTGGGTATCCGCCGAGAAGGTGGATATCCTCAGCCACGCCCTGCGGCGCACGGCCACCGCGGCCGCTACTGACCTGGCACAGGAATCGCCTATGTCCAGAGCAGTCTGAAGCTTCTGCTTAGCCACCGCCCTACCCTGGTCCCGCACCTGCCAACCGTGGTCCGCAGGTCGACCAGGAGATGAGGAAGCACCTCATCCAGGGAGCCCAAGAGGGCGTGGGAGAAGTGTGCCATCAGTGCGGCCGAGCTGGCCTGTTGGAGGCCTAGGGAGGACGCAGCGTAAACCTTGCGCCCAACATAGTCCATCCTTTTGGACTCTCTGTCGGGAGGCCTATCCACATCCCGAGCGTTTCCGGAACGCTGGAAGACATTATCGGTAACTAACCCCTCCGCAAAGGGGTGCTCCGAGAAACTGGGAAAAGAGCCGATAGGGACTGCATACTTCCTGGCCAAGGGCGCAGGACAGGAAGCAGGCCGCTGCCAAAGCTCCAAGACTGGGCCGACAATGGCCTCAGCCACAGGGAAGGCCTCCAAGGGTGAATCCCCTCGGTCTAGGATCTCCGTCAGGGGATACTAGGCCCGTATGGACACGGGCTCAAGCTGCATCCCGGTGAACTCCGAGATGAGCTGAAGCAGACCCAGGAAGGACGATGGGCTGTCGTCCAGAGACCGGTCCCGGAAGGACTCCAGGCCCACCCGCCTGGGAAACATGGAGGAGTCATCGTCGGACTCCGAAGGGTCTGCAAAGAGCTGCCTCAGGCCTGAGCCACCCTTCACTCGCCGAGGGCGGGCGGGAGTGAGGGGGACCGATAACCTGCGGGGCAGGCCGTGACTCGACCGAGGTTCCACCAGGATCGGTAGGGCAGCTAGATTTGGTCGGTGACCGGCCCGGAGTGGGCATCTCGACCTCTGAGCGGTTTAGATCGGCGAGCAGGCGGCAGCCGCTTGGTAGCCGGGGAATGAATTGGAGTCAATTGATTCCCGGACAACAGCAACTGTTGCCACATAAGCTCCTTGAAGCGTCAACGCAATTTGCGTCGAAGCCTCTCCTCATCCAAGGAGGAAGACGAGGAGGAATGGTGTTGCCACTTAACTCAGTGCCCCGACCGAGACCGCTGAAGTCGGCGGGAGCAACTTGACCGAGAAGAAGACAGAGACAGAGATCCTCAGTGAGACCGAGGGCGGGTCTGGGAAGGAGCGGGGGACACCCGCTCTTCCCTCAGCTCGGACGCTTTGACCGAGGACTGCCGCCCCGAAGGCGCGGGCAGAACCTCGGCCTCCACCGGGGAAAACCGGCGAAGGGTTGACTACTCTTCCAGTCGACCACCCGGGTGACGGGTGGAGAGAAAACTCGACTACGTCGACGGGAGTCTCGGCAGGCTGGCCTGACGGGGAAACCGTGAAGCCAACGGCCTGAGCCACAACCTCGACCGAAGTCGACGGTCAGCTGTCCGGGGAAGGAGACCTCTCCCACTCCCACGAACGCCGAAGGTGGGACTTACCCTTTGACTCCTTCTTCTTGGGCCGAGAGGAATGTCCCGATGGCCCCTCTCCCTTCGTGGAAAGGGACAGGCGAAGCTCCTTGAAAGAAGCCGAATGAGAGGAACTCAGAGAGAGCGGGATAAATGCCGCGACCGAGAAGGAGGGGGATGCGGCCTCCTCCAGGGCGACAGAGTGCTCGAGCTGCTCAGCCGAGTCAGCCGTCGCGGACACCGCCCAACGAGCCTCTTTGGATGTTACCGGCAGGGAAAACCCCTCGGGGCGCCCGTGCCTCAATCGGGCAGCACGATCCTCCAGGACGTTAGTAGAAAAAGCGTGGCACAACTCGCAGACCTGCGGGTCGTGGTCCAAATCGAGGCAGTATACGCACGTGGAGTGTGGATCAGTCCTGGAGATATTCCGCCCACCAGGGCGCCTCCGAGAAACGAATTGTCCATCGCAGCCACGAGGGAAAGAAGACTGAAGTTTAGAAAACTTCAAACTAAATAACGGACGAACCAAGAATCAGGAACTAGTCAAAAACGTGAAAGTGCTAAGGAGGGAACCTGAGCTTCCAAGCGCTAAGGAAGATCTAGCGTCATGGGGCGGAGCCAAGAGTTTTACCACCCGGGTGGGTGGGAGGAGCCAGCTTGAAGACCTTCCGGCAAGATTTAAAGCGGCAAGGAACCTGCCAGACAGTATGGATGAACAACATGTACATGTCCCTAGAAAAAGTGGTTACAAAAATAAGTATTTAAAATAACTTTTAAGTAAACTAAACAGGGTTTTTTAGTAAGAAAACCCCAAAAATAACTAAACTAAATCGGTTCCCCACCGGTTATATGGAACCGACGAAAAGTATTAAAATAACGCTAAACTACGTTTAATTACCAGTAACAAATAGTAAAAGGCAGCAAAAGAAAGAAAAATATACTTATGTTTTTATAAGTTTCTTCACGTCACAGGAACAAGTTGAAGAGTGAGACTCCAAGCGACTAGACTTTACAGGCAGAGAGTGAAATCTGAGGAGTTTAGAACCAAGGCAGTTAGTTCAAGGCATCATTTGAATAGTTGTCATGTGCAAGGAGTCCCATCATTTGCATGTGTTCCATCCTCTCCGGGCAGTTCTGGCTTAAAGGCACACTGCAGAAAGTTAGGAATACCTGAGTATTACTGGGGTTAGAAGGCTGGGGTTGAGGCTGTTGCATAGCCTTCAGCATCTCCAAGACAGCTTGGAAAACTGAAGCCATGTCGATCTCCAAGACAGCTTGGAAAACTGAAGCCATGTCGATGTCAGAGGTCGCCGATGGGGCCGAAAGAAGGTAGAGGCATCCCTCCCCCGAGACCCCTTGCTAGACAGAGCTAAACAGGAGACTCCAGCTTGGGCTGAGGATGAAGCCATGAGCTGGAAGCATGTGAGGTCACATCTGGTGCCGGGACCAATGAGCCCCAGTAAGATACGGGCTGGGAAGGTGGCGGCAAAGACAGCAATACAGTCTGCATGAAACCCCAGATCCATGCTGGAGGATATCTTAGTCAGGGCTTGAAATGGCAATATAGCAGAGTGCCGAAAAGTAGCCGTCGTCAGGAAAGAATCCTGGTCCATGCTGGAGGACCAGGTCATCGATGAGGAAGGAGTGGACATCGTGGTGGTGGTCAGGACTGACAAGGCCTGAGTAAGCACTGATGACAAAACTGGCACGGAGGTAGTCGACGGGGCCTGCTGCTGGTCACTTCGGAAGGCTTCCATAGTTTGGGCCAGAGCCGCGAGGACCGTCTGTGTCTTTCCTATAAGAGAAGGAGAGGCCTGGCTCACTGACAGGCAACCAGAACTGGAAACAGTCAACGAGTGGGGTTCCTTACTGTGGACTTGTTAATGGCTTTTCCTTGTCTCGATGTTTGTGCTTGGAAGAATGTTTCGATTGCAATGTCTGGGAGGTCATCGACAGCGGACAAGATGAGGAGTGGGACTTCACCTCCTGTTCAAGGAGAGCTACCTTCTGCTCTATTAGGAAAGCTTCTAGTTCCTGGAGTCGTTTACGATGGGTGGCTCGATTAAATTCCTGGCAGTAGGCACAGGAGTAGACATTGTGAGAAGCCCCCAAACAGCAAATACAAAATGAATAATTGTCATACCGGTAAATCTTCTTGCCACAATGGCACTTACAGAAGACAGATTCTGAACTGGACATAGGTTTTGAAGAAAAATAACAAAACCGGAGGTTGTTTTCCTTGTCAATGAGCACTTCGATACACTAGCGGTAAAAGCTACACGTGCAGCGAGCTGGGAGACGGTGGGAAAAGAACTGAGGCCGCTAGGGGCCACTGACATATTTATAGATATCAACGGAGTGACATCACTGTGGGTGGCCCCTAGTCAGCACTGCTAGTGAAAGCAAACGTTGATGGGAGCAACCTCTGGCGGATACTCAAGTGTAGGACTTGCTGCAAGAGATGCCCTCAAAGAAGATCTTCTGTACCCTGGGTTTCAAGGTTGTAACACGATCTAGAGTGCTAGCACAAAAACTACAAGGCTTGGCTACATGGTGGTTAAAACCAGAGGTATGCACTAAAGAGAAGATTATGGATTTGACTGTACTGGAGCAACACTGTAACATTTTACCAGACTGAGTCCATGATTGGTAAGCCAACACGAACAGACCACTCTGGCTGCTGCAGTGAAAACTGAAAGACCAGAGGTCACTTAGAAGAGCGGAACCCATGCTGAACTTTGGGCAGTGACCCAAGGAGAAAATCCCCACAGAAGAGGGAAGAAAGGACTTTGGAGGGTTGGGAACAAATGTGCTGGTATGGGCAAATGGTCATGTGGTGAAATACTGCTTACCACTCCACTTAAAAAAAAGTATAAGCCCTGGACCTGGTGTACCCCCCTCCCCCAACTTATATCGTCCTTGTCCTGGATCTGTCTAGACCCTCTAATTCCCCTACGTGGCAATTCCTCACTACCGCAGACAAGTGGTTGCTTTGCCATGCACTCTCTAATCGCTCTGCCTGTTTCCGTCCAACTGCACTCAGAAACCTGTTCATTGCACTTAGTAACCTGTATTTTTTGTTATGTACCCACCAGTTGTTTCACTTTGGTATGTTTATCGTTGTCTAGTGTCACCCTTGTTCCTCTCTCTGTACAATGTTTTCACTGATGGTTTTATATTGTGTCACCTGACTTGGAACCTTTGTAAACGAGCCTCTGGCTCAAAGGTATTAATCTGAATCTTAAATAAATAAATAAAAGTTCCATGACCTCGTTCCCCAGTGACCTAAATAGTGGTGAGGGAAGGCCAGGTCACAGACCAGATAGTAACATTGTATGTTTTCACTGTGGGGAAGTGCAGCATATCAGTAAGTTTTGTGACCGCATGGACTGCGATTCTGCAGAATGCACAGCTAACACATACACACGTCCAAAAAGCTGTCTACAATACCAGTGCAAGTGGGGAACAAGACAGTTATAGCTCTGGTGGATCCAGGCTGTAGGCAAACATTGGTTACAGAATCTGTGGTGGGACCCAACCTGGGTCAATGGGGAGATCCCATATATATTGCCCGCGTGGCATGGAGATGCATGTAAATACCCTATGGCCCCAGTACGGTTAAAAGTAGGCAGCGGGGCAGGGATAATAAAGGTGGGAATTTCTAAAACCTACTGTAACCTTGGTCAGCAGTCTTGGGCCTAGACTGGGAAGGGTTTCATACCCCCCGGCAGAGCAACAATGAAAGTTTGTGCTCACAGGACGCCAAACAGACAATAAGGACTAGAATATGTATTTTCCTTTACCGACTCTGAACTATCTGGCCCACAAGAGTTTAAGAAGTCCTGGGGTCAGAAATGGAGGGAGACAAAGGAAAGGGCGCCCCTCTATCTGAGGTTATAGTGGCTCAACGAAGGTCTGAGGTGATTCAGATGAGGACATGGTATCTACATCTATAGGAGGTTGTGAGTTTCTTCTGGAGGTCAGACCAGAATTTTTTCAAAACCCAAACCAACATAATTTCTTAAAGCAAGGGCTAATGAGGTTCTAAGGAATGCCTACCAGACCTTCGCCGTGGTAAATGGCGAAGTGGTAAGACGAACAAAAAGCACAATGTTTTCCAAAGTTTGAACTGAAAGATGATATTCTATACCAGGTAGAACACAAGAAAAACTAGAACTTCATGTTAGTGGTTCCTAGGTCTACATGAAGGGAGGTACTGAGGCTGACCCCATACTATACCTACTGCAGATCATTTGGGTAGGGGAGAAAACCAAGGCACACATATTTGCCCCATTCTTCTGGTCAGGTATATGGAAGAAAGTAGCAGACTTTTGTGATTCCTGTCCTGAGTGTCAGTTGGTAGCCCCTAGAAGCAAAAGAAGGGCACCTTTGACTCCTACGCCCATAACAGACACCCTGTTTGAAAGACATGGGGTTGATATGGTGGGCCCCTTGATAAAAAGTACATTTGGGTATCAGTATATATTGGTTATACTGAATTACGCCACCAGATACCCTGAGGCTAGTCCCCTTTGTTCCACTACAGCCTGGTTAATGGCAAAAGAACTGATAAAAGTATTTTCCCCAAGTTGGGCTGCTGAAGGAGATGAGATCCTATCTGATCAAGGCACCAACTTCATGTCAAAACCATTTATTTTATTTATTTTGAAAATGTTTCACCAGGAAAGACAACATGAGCTGTAAACAGCTCATTTCCAGAAGCATCCACGGGGTGGGGGGTGGGGGAACACGAGTTGGGAGAACAAGCAAACACATAGGAATACAAGTACAATTTCTAAAACAAAACAGTGTAGTACAACTACAGAGCTGAAATAACCCAGACCAACTGGTCAGGGTAAACAAAATCATATTCGGACATAGCATACATTGCAACAACCCAAGAGCAGGTGATCCAGTAGGGTAAAGGTTAGAGAATGGAGGACACATCTGAAGTCCCAGAAGTAGTAGGCTGAGCACAAGATTCGAAGTGCTATTGTATACCCAAGGGAAGGATGTTATAAGACAAGTAGGAAAGTGGACAGGCGAGGGGTAGAACGTGGAAGAGGGAGAGAGAGGGACAGCCAAGATCTATACCCATCCAGGTTACTGAGAACCCTGCAAGGGGGTTAGGAACAGGCAGAAGGGGAGAGGAGAGAAACAGAGAGGTGTGGTAGAGAAGAGAGGGGCAGAGGAACAGGAGGGGAGGAAGGGGATAAGGAGGGAGGGAGGAAGGTGGGCAGGCGATGGATTTGAAAGTGGGGGGAAACGTAGAGGGGGAAAAAAGAGAGCCAATCTATACCCCTTCAGGATGCAGAGAACCCTGCCGGGGGGCAGGATTAGAAAGTGGGGGGAAAGGAAGAGGGGAAGAAGAGAGGGAGCCAAAATCTATACCCCTTCAGGATGACAGAGAACCCTGCAAGGGGGACAAGACCAGGCAGAAAAGGAGGGGGAAGAGAATGGGAAGTGGGGATGAGAAGTGGAGTGCGGCAGGTGATCGGAGGGGAGAAGAGGAATAAGGAATAGGGAGGCTGGAGAAAATAGGGGTAAACTAGGAATGAAAAAAGGGGAGAGCATCAGTAGAGGGGAAGAGGGGGTTGTGGGGGAGGACCGCCATAGAGTGTAGAAATAGCACAGTAGCTTGTGGATGATAGCAGAGTGTAGAAATGGTGCAACAGGTTATGGTAGGGGGTGGGAGTATAATAGGAGGTAGCATGTGAGGAAGTAATCAGAGGAAGGGTTCAGTTAGGAGACAGGAGGTAAGTTAGGGATAGAGAAGTAGGGGATAGTGCATAAGGGATTGGGAGGGTTGTGAAGGGGGGCTAAGAACAAGTACAGTTAGGAGAACAGAAGTAAAGTAGGGCTAAAGGATACTCCTCCAGGGTGGAGAGTGTTGAAGCGGGGCTAAGAACAAGTGCAGTTAGGGGGATAGAAATTTTGAAGGACTAAGGAAATTGAAGATGTGGAACAGGAAAGTCTGATAGGAGGTGGTAGTGCATTTCAAAGCTTTGGGAAGTGGTAGGAGAAAGCTTCCTGTCCTATGGAGGTAGAGCGATGAGGAATAGCTAGAGTGCGTGCGTCAGTAGATCTGAGAGGGCAGGGGGAGGAAGGTAGAGCAGAAAGTAAGGAGGAGAGGTAAGGGGGGAGAGTCCCAAGCCAGAATTCAGAAGTTAACTTGGCACAGTGAGAGAGAGATGCCTACACTCAAGGAAGGGGAAAGCTAGAGAATGATACAAGGTACAGTGATGTGTGCAGGAGGGGCGTCAAAGGCAAAAGCGACAGCGAAAAAGAAGCACTGAAGAGTATCAACCTGGTGAGGAAGACTAGGAGCAGCACTGTAGACTATGTCGCAATAGTCCAAAACAGGGAGTATCATTTTCTGAACAAGATCACGCCTAACCAGTAGTGGTAAAGAACTACGGTTCCTGTAAAGGGCACCGAGCCTGGGGAGCAGGTTTTTCAGGATGGCATCAATATGTACTGTACAGAAAAGTTAAGGTGTTGGTCAAGCCAGAAACCCAGGTATCTGAAAGAGGTGGTGTCCTCTAGTGTTGTCCCGTCAAGGATGTGGAAGGAGGGAAGGAAGAGCAGCCTAGAGGGCCTCTGCCTAGTGCCAAAGGTCATGGAGACAGTTTTCTTGGCATTTAGAAAGAGCTGATGTGAGCTTTACCAGTGTTGAACATTACTGAAGTCAACCTGTAGTCTGGAAGTCACATCGGAGGGAGACTGGCCAGAAGTGAACTAGGCCATGTCGTCAGCATACATATGGATGGAGGATGAGAAGCATACTGATGGTAGGTCATTTAGAAAAATTGAGAATAAGAGAGGGCCAAGTGTGGAGCTTTGAAGCACACCAGCAGGGATGGGTAGTGGAGGGGATGTAGAGTAAGTTATTTTAACAGATTGAATTCTACCTACCAGGTAAGCTCTGAACCAGTTGCAGGCAGACAGAGACAAGCCATCTGACGAGAGAGTTTCGAGGAGGAGGGAGTGGGAGACTGTGTCGAAAGCCTTGGCAAGGTCGACAGATAGCAGAAGTGATGTGACCTCTATCCATGGCTGAATGGACAGAGTCAGTGAGTCTAAGCAGGGAAGTGGTTGTGGAGTGATTCTTCCGAAAACCAGATTGAAAGGGAGTGAAGGAGTCGTCGTCAAGAAAGGAGGAGAGTTGGGAGAGAACAAGGTGTTCCTGAAGATTAGCCAGGGTGGGTAGAAGACAGATGGGGCAGTAATTCCTAGGAGATGAGAGATCACCTCCCTTTGGTAGGGGGAGAACTGTAGCAGGTTTCCAAGCTTCAGGGATAGTTGCAGTGTGGAATGACAGGTTGAGGAGATCAGAGAGGGAGAGGGAGATAGCAGGAGCAGAGAGGTACAGCAGCTTAGAGTCAAGGCCATCAGGGGAGCTGCCCTTAGCTGGGTTGATAGAGTAGTGCCTTTAGGGTGTCGTTGGGAGAGATGAGTGAAAAGGCAAAACTCTCCACTAATTGGTGTTGTTGGGAGGAATCGGAAGGGATGGAAGATGTAGTATGGTGGGGTGGGAGGGAGGCTAGCAGGATGAAGGCACAGGAAGTAAAGTAGGAATTGAATTCTGCTGCTACTGTAGGATGGTCAGCAATGATTTGGTTATTTATTTTGAGCAGCGGAGACAGGAGTTTAGTTTGGGGGAGAGAAAAGTGAGTGAACTACTTTCCAAAACTTTGATGGATTGTTTATGTTAGTATTAAAGGTGGACCGGAAATATTCCACTTTGGCCAGGCGGATGGCTTTGGTACAGGCATTTCAGTGTGTCTGGTAGATAGCATAGTCACAAGGGAGTTTGGAGGATTTGTGGGTTTTCCATGCTTTCTCACGCGCTTGCTGACAGGCCAGGAGTTCAGGGGTTACCCAAGGGAGGGGACTACCATGCACTATAACTTGCTTTCGGAGGAGCATGTTTGTTCCAGACATTGATGAAGTTATCTTTGAAATAAGCCAGGATGTGATTGATAGTTTTGGTCAAGGACATAGGGACCCAGTCAACGTGAGTTAAGCCATGATGTAGTGGGGCAAGAGGTGTGTGATTTACTAAAGGTCAAGTCCAACCGTACATCAGTGTACCACCCACAGACTGATGGCTTAGTGGCATGCTTTAATAAATTGTTAAAAGTTATGGTGTCTAAATTCGTGTCAACTGAGGGGGAAAAAAATAAAAATAACCACCACAATGAACTGTTAGCCTATTTAATGTTTGCCATTTGGAAGGTGCCACAGTCGTCCACTGGTACTCGCCCTTTGAATTATTGTACGGGCGACAATCTCAAGGGGTGTTGGATCTCAGAAAAGAGATGTGGGAAGAACAGGCACACAAGTCCACCAAACATAGAAACATAGACTTTGACGGCAGATAAGGACTGCTTGGCCTACCCAGTCTGTCCATTTCGCTACTACTAGATAGGCTGCAGATCCTAGTTAACCAACAGCCTACTTCTTCCTACCCCCACTAGAATTGCCTTATGTCTGTCCCATACAGTCTTAAATTCCCCCACTGTTTTTGACCCCACAACCTCCTCAGGAAGGATGCGTCCACCACCCGCTCCATGAAAAAATACTTCCTCACGTTGACCCTGAGTTGTCCCCCCTCTATCTTCAAATTGTGCACCCTTGTTCTTGCATATCTCCTTTTCTGAAAGATGCTATCCTCTTGGACTTTTTTGATTCCCTTGAGGTACTTGAAAAGTTTCTATCATGCCCCCCCTTCTCCCTCCTTTCCTCGAGGGTATACATATTAAGCTCTTTTATTCTCTGTTCATAAGGTTTCTGGTGCGGACCCTGCACCATTTTAATTGCCCTCCTTTGGACTGCCTCCATCCTGTCTATGTCTGTGCAGAGATGGGGTCTCCAGAAATGAAAATTACGTACCTACCGTAATTCTTGATCTTTCTGTGTATCTTCACCATTCATCACTGGTGGGTTCTAGCTGCAGGATTAGGACCCCACAGGAGCTTTTTTTTTTTTTTTGCACAAGGGGGAGGATCCGATGTCGGGCCGGGGCTGCCCTCGAGGCCGACGCACTGCATGGTGCTTGTGGGTTGGCCAGTAGCCGACGCCGACCCTTCCCCAGTCCCAGTTCTGCATGCAGATGAGTAATAGAAAAGAAGAGAGAGGGTGGGGCAAGGGAACCCGAGGGAAAGGAGATAAAAACCAAAGGAGGAATAAAGCCGAGAGAGGACAGAAAGAGAAGAAAGCCTAAGGGTTTGGGACAGGGAGGCCCCAACCTCTGGGCGAGCAGCGGAGGGATAAATAAGGGAGGGAGAAGAAGGTAGAAGGGAAGAGAGAGAGAAGAGAAGGGAGACACCGCACCAGAGTCACAGGGGCCCAGAGGACTGCTGGAGGCTGGAGGATGACACCATTGCCCTTAAGCTACATATCTCTTCTCCCAAAGCAGAGAAGAAACCTTTAACCAAGGTCATGAAAAGGGAGGCTGACACGAAGCCCAGGAGAGGGCTGCCACAGTGCAGATTCCGAGGAGACTTTACTGGACCAAGGGTAGCGGGACAATGTCTCCCCCTCTTGTCTAATGGAATTGAAGTGAGGACAGGACCCTCCCTCAAGAAGTATCATGCTGAGGGAAAAAAAAACACCCTCCCAGGAGGGTTTTAGAGAATTTTAGAGATGTTTTAGAGAAGCGTCACCTTCGAAAGAGGAGAATGAGACAATGGAGGATTTTTTCTCTTTTTGAATAAGAGGTGGAAAAGATTCCTGAGGGGAACCACACAGGGAAGACCGTTTAAAGCAGCAGTTAGAAGGAAGAAAGATTATCAGGGAGGGATCACCAGCCCCAACACCGCTTCAAAAAACCACGGGTTTGGCTTACAGCTGAGCGAGGGTCCAAGAAAGTCCCAAAAGAGAGAGGTTCCAACAGGACAGTGAGGAGACCCCGGTGACCCCCAACAGAGGGTTACCTCTCTGCTCATCTTACCCAGGATACCTCCAACACCCTCAGGGGCAGCGGAGCCACAAGGTATCAGAGAAGGACCATATGGTCCCCTTGTTGAGAAAACAGGAGGAGGATCACCCAGAGACTGAGGCCTAAGAGGAGAAAGTGGGTAGGAAGCAGTGATGAATGGTGAAGATACACAGAAAGATCAAGAATTACGGTAGGTACATAATTTTCATATCTTATCTGTGTCAGTCTTCATAATTCATCACTGGTGAAAGAAGAATACTGAGCCCCCAAAGGAACCTGGTACCCCCCCAAGGGACCGAAGTCCCTCCGTCTCCAGTGGGGGAGGCACCGAAGGAGGGAACCCTTCCAGGCCTGAGACTAGTCTGGGTGAGGTGGGGTTCTCAGAGTAGGAGAGGGAAGTCACCCCTGCAGTTCCTGCCTCACCCTGCAGGAGAAAAGGTGGGTTCCCCGGAATGAGGAGGCAGTCACCCTACGCCAGGCCATGAGTGATAACCAGGAAAGACGAAGCCATGCCGTCCGCCTAATGCAGATCGCTGTCCCCACCAGCCTGGAAGCCACCTCGTTGGTGTCATAAGATGCCCTTGCTTGGTGCCTCGCAAGCTCCATGTCCTGCAAGGAGAGGGCAATGGCTTGTCTGGTTGCCTCCGAATCAGGCAGAGAGACTAGATCTGCCCTAGCAGAGACCATAAGTGCCTGCTGTAGGCAGCATGATGGGCCTGATGAGCTGAGAGGGATAAGAGGAGAAGTGCCAAAGAGAAAGCTCTCCTCCTTCAAAAATCAAATTCAGTAGAATCTGATTCTGGAGGTCGGTCACGCCTTGTGCGTCTATGCCCAGAGTGTGTGTCCAGGAGAGTCACGCCCGAAGGGGGGTGAGCCAAGACTCCTGGAGACCCTAGGGGTGTGCAATACCTCTGGCGGAGGTCCTTTGGTGCAAGGATTGAGGGACTTTGCCAGGCGTGGTACGACGTCTCCATGAAGGGAGAAGGCCAGGCAGGAACCACCAGGTTGGCCGCACTGAACTCGCCTAGAAAGGCGAGCACCGCCCGGTCAGGACTGTGACGGCTTAAAGCGGTGATGCGAACTTGTCGAGCAACCCCAACAGGAAGCACTGATAACTAGACAAATCAGCTGCGGGAGATAGGTGGATGGTAGACTCCTCTCCCTCAGAGAAGAAAGATGAGGGAGCCGACATGTCCAGAAAGTCAGGAATGGGCTGCACCGGGGAATGGTGGAACACCTCCTCGTCCATGGACCTGTAGCAGGTGGGGAAAAGTGCAGCTGTAGACCTGAACTGCTCCCAGGTGAGAGGTCCCGTATGACCGGCGTGGTTTGGGAGGGAGGTGTTGGCAGAGGTAAGGGGTTAGACACCTCCGAGGAGGAACGCGACCTCTGCCAGGGCTGGGAGACCACACGGGAGATCTCAAGGGAGGAGAAGACCCACTGGTCGCAGCAGTCAGTGGCCGCTCAACCAAGCTGGAACAGCCAGGACTGAGCCTGACGACATAATTCCCCATGCGAGGCAAACGGGGCCACAGGAGCCCAGAACGACGGCCCCCATCTTCTAAAGGTGAGAACCCTCCCGGAGAGACCTCAAGGGAGAAAACAGGACCAGCGCTGCAACTCCTTCCCAAGCCCCCGCGGGCTCCCAGGGAAGGGTGCTGCCCCCGAGACTGTCCCCTCAACCCCTCAGACTCAGACAGAGCCCTCTTCCTCAGGATCAACTTAGGTAGCTAGATTCCTGTGGCAGACTCCTGAAAGACAGCCACTGGGCGAGCACCCTCCTCTGCCACAGATGCACCAGCCGGCCTAAAAGTAGGGCCAACCTGAGCAGCCCATTACACCTCCGAAGGGAGCAGGTGAACCACCATCTCTGGTCTGTCCCCTGGTGCCCCCCCCAGAGCACCCAAGGACTGGTCAGGACCACCAATACCAGATCCAGTAGTAGCTGCCGACTCCACGGGAGGGGGCTGAACAGGAGCTGAAGCACTGGGCGAGGAGGAACCACAGGATTCCAAGGAATCCGGGACCCAGTCTGGGTCAGCCTCCAAATCATCCAAGGAAGAGGAGGCCCGGACCCAAACCACACCCCGATCTCTCACACCAGCAGCAACGTGAGATGGACCTGCACTACCCACGGTGCTGCCTCCCTCCCCGGCACCATGAATGGCGCCAGAGTCAGAAGCGGCACCACTCCGCCTAGATCCCTGGCACCACAAGCAGCGCCAGGATCCGAGGCGGCACCGGTAGGCAGCACCGAGAACGTTGCCAGACCGGGTCTGGAGGTGCCAGGTCATGACACCAGGGGAGCCTCGCCTGGGAGAGGGGACTGCCAGAACGGTGCCTCCCA
Source organism: Neoceratodus forsteri (assembly GCA_016271365.2). Lineage (NCBI taxonomy): Eukaryota > Metazoa > Chordata > Ceratodontiformes > Ceratodontidae > Neoceratodus > Neoceratodus forsteri. Next base: position 754,196,327 of record CM057455.1, on the reverse strand, counting down.
CTCCGACTCCTGGAGTGAGTCAGGCCAGGCCTCCTGTACCGTGGAAGGGGTTCACACCGAGGCAAGGCTAAGAGGGGTGGAAACCCCCTCCTCCATGGGCTGTATAGGACCAGGAGGGGACCCGGAGCAAGGGCCAAGAACTTTGCATTTGGAGTCACGAGTACGAGCCTCTCTACCGAAAGTCGGCGGCGCACATCCGACTTTGAACGCACGCAATTCCAAAACTCAACAGTCCATGGAAAAACAGGCGTCACAATAATCCATGTCATGGTTTGGGCCCAAGCAGGTCAAGTACCGGGCATGCAGGTCTGAGACGGAATAAAGTCAGCCGCAGGGACACTGCCGCACAGGAGGCCTTGGGAAGTTTCTTTTTGTCCCCCAAACGAGCCATGATCGGACAGAAAACACAATAAATAAACAATAGCACTCAGCGTCGTCGAAAATAAAAGGAAAGGTCTTACCGGTCAACGGCGCTGAGAAACGCAGCAGTACAGAACTAGGATGAGTCAGTGCCGACGGACTAGGCCTCTGATGCAGTATGAAAAAGTCGCTTCACACACGAGGACGTGCTCACTCGACAGCGGGAGAAGCAGAACTGGGACTGGGGAGGGATCGGCGTCAGTTATTGGCCAACCCGCGAGCACCACGCAATGCGTCAGCCTCAAGGTTGGTGCCACCCCGATGTCTGCTCCTCCCCCTTGCAAAAAAAAAAAAAAAAAAAAGCTCCCACAGGGTCCTGATCATCCAGCCAGAACCCACCAGTGATGAACGGTGAAGATTGACACAGATAAGATCTGCTCACAGTACTCCAGATTAATGGGAAGAGCATGGTGAAACCATGAGTATAGTGACAGCATAATTCATGAATATATTTGATAGATGGCAAACACATTCCCTGACCTAGAATCAAACCTCTGACCCTCTGCTTGTAAAGCAAGCACACATCCAGTGTGCCACTTGAGGAGCTTAAACATGCGCCAATAGGTATTACAAATGAGAGAAAGACTGGACACGGTTGGCAGATTTGCCAAAGAAAATGCAATAAAAAGTAATATTTAATAAAAGTACAGCAAACCCAGACAGGGCACTATAACCAAGGGGAGAGCCTACAGGAGTTTAAGTTTGGGAACAGAGTACTCCTCCGTTGCCTAGCTCTAAGACTAAACTCCTAGTTAAATGGCAGGGACCACATAAGTCCTGAGAAAGATGGGGCCAGTTGATTAGGAAATCTTACAACCAGACAGAAAAAAAAAAAAAGCTAAACCAGGCCCAAAAGCAAGAAGCCTATGGGATGGTAGAGAATTTTGAGAAGGTATTCTCCAGAAACCAGGATGAACCCATGTGGTCCAGTACCACCTAAACACAGACCCAGGTGTCCAGATCTGACAACTATACAGACTACCAGGAAGAAATCCAGGCTATGTTGCAGTTAGGAGTCATTGAAGAATCCCAGTGTAAATCGTCTAGCCCTACTGTGCTAATCCCAAAACTAGAGGGGACCACACAGTTTTGTATAGACTTCCAGAAAGTCAATGCTGAATCCAGGTTCAACACATACCCTCTGCCAAGGGTAGACAAACTGTTGGACTGACTGGGGAAGGCTCATTACATTAGTACCCCAGACCTGACCAAGGGGTATTGGCAAATCCTGTTAACTTCTGAGTCCCGTGAGAAAACGGCCTCTGCCACCCTATTTGGCCTATATCAATTTACCGTGCTTCCCTTCAGACTGCATGGAACCTCGGCAATATTCCAGAGAATGACTGGCTGCATCCTCCATCCGCACGGGCTGTATGCAGCAGCGTACCTGGATGATGCTGTCATATTTAGCTCTGACTAGGACAGCCACCTACAGGATGTGGCCATTGTACTTCAATCACTCAGGGAGACAGGTCTCAAAGCCAATGCAGCAAAATGTGCCCTAGGGCAAGAGGAGACAAAATACTTGGGGTATATGTTTGTGAATGGCCATGTATGCCCAGTTATCGACAAAGAAAAAACTCTAGCTGACTGCCCCATCCCAACTAATAAGAAATAGGTTAGGTCCTTTCTTGGACTTGCAAGGTAGTACCGCCGGTTCATTCCGGTATTCTTGACTCGTTACCCCAATGACTGACCTGACCAAGAAAACTGCCCCGAATAAAGTCCATTGGTCACTTGAGTGTCAGACTGCATTTCAGGCCACCAAAAATGTGCTGTGTGAGGGGCCAGTCATACAGAGTCAAGATTTCAACCATCACTTAGTTTTGTACACAGACGCCTCTAAGGTGGGGCTGGAGGCAGTGCTATCACAAGACTTAAGAGGATGGGATTCACCCCATCCAATATCTCTCTTGAAACTTTTTCCCCCACGAGCAGTGCTATGTCATGCTAGAAAAGGAGTGTCTAGCAGTAAAGTGGGTGGTGGTCTCACTATGTTGAGACCTGTTGGGATGAAGTTTACCCTCATCTCGGACCACCCCTCCCCCCCAAGTGGTTACATGCTATGAAAGATACCAATGCCCATGTTGCCAAATGATATTTGGTGCTGCAGCCTTTCTCGTTTGATGTGTGTTACTCGACAGGTACCCAGCATGGTAATGCAGATTTTCTCTTGGGATGGTGGGTCTCTGATGGCCCATACCGAGCTTGCCACGGGCGCAACTCTGAGGGGGAGGGTATGTGACAGAGTGCATGTCCATCATGCTCCCTTCACCTACAAACTGCTTCGTAACCCTGCAACACAGACAACACAGGTTTTGACAGGGACTGTGGTGGGATTTGTACCCAATCCCTTCCATTTTAAAGTTGGTCTTTTAAGGTCTAACTGCACTAGATGTTCAATCTGTTGGCTATCTCTCAGGGAAGGGTTAACAAGCAAAACCCGAGCCCAATAAAGGGAGAAGGGTGAATACGCAGAAGGTTTCTGTTTCAGAGAGATGCAGGTGGAGACAGCAAGAGACTTAACTGCAAAAAGCTTCTGTAAGCTGAATACAAGCTGTCGGTTTCTTTAGCCCGTTAACAAAAAGTGAAGCAGACGCTGTCCGGAGCATTTTCTTTGATAATGTTCCCCAGCAGCCACCCACTTTGCTGCCGTGTCACGTCCCGGGATGGAATTCCATAGTTGTGGCAGAAAAATTGCCCTGAACTGCGAAAACTGTCACAAATGCATCCAGATGTCTGTGAATAGGATGCAGACATCTGGACACATCTGTGTGGATACAGCACGCATCCAAAACATGGACGCAAGTTTTTCTGTCATTGATCATCTATGTATCAACAGTATATATGAATGGATACAGTCTAATGGGAAATGAGAAAAGATCCTGGTTCAATTAAAGGTTCTTTAGTAATGCAAAATGGAAGACCCTGAAATTCCAGTTTTGAGGGGAAGTGTGCGTAACAGTTCTGCTGATCCCTAATGTGATTTTTTTTTTCCTGGGAAAAAAAAATCTCTTTAAAAGAAGAAGGTCAGATGTTTGGTTACAAATCAGTCATTGTTTAATGCACACCCCCTTCCTTGTTTATTAATGTTAATAGGGTGTGTACAACATAATGATTTTGCTCCCCAAGTAGAGGTTCCTTAAGGGAAGAAGTGAAGTTACCCATCATTCAGTCATTCATTCATTCTATTCTTTTTCCCCATCCTGCCCTCGCTCCTCACCTTCACTGCTCTCAGCATTCAAAGCAGCTGTCCAATCAGCTGCACAATCATCGCCTCTCCCAATCCTTGGAATGTCTATCTAAAATGCACCCTGTCCCCACTCGCACCCCTCTTGATCACCTCAACTTTGCAGCCACTGACATCCACTATGTGCTGCAAGAGATGGGAAGAGTACGTGTGGCAGATGTATGCTGATACAATCCTCAATGGACGTGGGGGGCAGAACCAACTTCATCTACCCTAATTGAGGCATTATAATCAGTTTTCTTCACTGCCTACCCAACAACCCTGGAGGCTTCCACCCAACCTAAGGCCCCAAGGCCCATCTGTGAGACTTATGCTCCCCAGGCCCACTAGAGGGCAAACATACAGCAGGTCAAGCCTTCCACTTGCCCTGGAGAAGGCTACCTTTTTCCATATTCTGTTTATTACGACTGTGGGCGGAGCCTACAGGAGTACTGCATGTACAAAAGGAGTGATGTCATATTTTCTGTCCGTGGAACTGACTGAAGGTGTAAATAGTCTCCTCCGCCTTACCTCCTCCAAGCAATGTTTTCCGCCCTCAAATAAATACGCTTTCATGTTAGTCAATGGTTGCAGGGTACTATTTTCTTTCTTATATGGGTGGTACAAGAACTGGAACCTGAGTAGTGGGAGGCAGCATTGTTTTTTTTTTTTTGTTTGTTTTTTTTTTTTTTTTTTTTTTTGAGTAAGATCCACCTCCACCTCAAACTTTTTTCTGATTCATGTGGGAGGGGCATGAGATAGCTCTAGCATGCTATAACAAGATACACTAGTGATTATCAGAGCCACCTGGGGCCTCAGAAGGAGGCCTAGACACACATTCTAATTTACAGTAAGAGCCACATGTTTTTCTTAAACATTATATATATGTATAGTTTATATATAATTTGTCTTTAGTAGTTTCAAAACTTTGAAAGCATTGACATTCACACACACACACACACACACCAAGCAGAACACAGCAGGATAAGGTACCAGTATTTAGGAAACTTGTCATACTTACCCAGAGTCTAGCAATGTGAATCCTGGCTGTGGCTATAGGTGTCTACAACTGAATGATGATAACTGCAGTGCCCCAAGGAAAGTGGGGGCACTACAGAAAATAGGGGATCCTCAGTGATATGAGGGGTCAGACAGTAATGGAAAACCCTTGAAAAGCTTTGGTGACCCTCTGAAACACAGAACAGGCCCAACTCCTGCAGACAGTCCCAGCAGTCTAAATTCAGGGTTTTAAAAGAAAACCATTTTTTTCCCTCTCTCTTTCTTCTCCCTTCCTTGGTTCCCCCTTCCCCCCCACTCAAAACAGACACCTAGCCAGCCAAAGCCAAACCAGTTGGGCCACATTTCTGTCCCACAGTGGAGAAGGAAGCCAGGCTGAGCCTTCTCAGCCAATACTTGTGGCCAGGGCAGATTCAAAATTGGAGACTTTTTTTTGTTTAAGCCACTGAGAGCCTCAGGAGGCTGACCTCCGGATGAAGGAGACAATCCCTGGGAGGTAGCCAGGACCGCCTCAGCCTAGAGAAGGCTCTGCACAGGCAGGAGAGAGAAGAAAAAGAGTTTGACCTGGGAGGGTGAAGGACAGCAAGGCAATGGATGTCGGCTTCCCTATTAGGAGGCTGAAGCGCATCCCCTGGGACCCTTCAGTGTAACTCCCTCCAGAAGATCCCCAGTAGCAGCCTCAGTCATTTTTTTGCAGAACTCTGCCATCTAGTCGGGTCCCCCACTGCATCGAGTCAGTTAATTTGGCCGGAAAACAGACCCAGTGAACCTTTCATGCAGCAGTCTCCAGGAGAAGATGCCTTATCACTCCTTTGTGGTTGTGCATTCCACAGAGTACAGAAATCCTTGTGGAACTCCAGGGGTGAGTAGGCTTGTTGGCCAGCATTTCCTTTAATAATTAGTCCTAACTATTTATTTAGCTTTTTTGTTGACCGGGTAAGTGCACTAGACAAATCCTGCCTATTTTCAGGCACGACCCGGGGGGAGGGGGATACAGATGAATGGCAACTGACCTTGAACCAGATTAAGCTGTTGGTGGTATTTTTAGTAAATAAGGTAAATTTGGCCAGGACACCGGGGAAATTCCCCTACTCTTTTCGATAAGTGCCATGGGATCTTTATCATCCACCTGAACTACCACCAATCCAGGCAGATGGGACCTCGGTTGAGTTGTTAAATTGCTTCCATTGTACCCCCCAGGGTGGAGGAAAGCTGCTTACCTTGTCCAATTGTAAAGAGAGAGAGAGAGAGAGAAATGAGAATCAAGAAGGCAGAAGCTAGGAGGGTTCAAACCAAATAATTGTTGGACCAAGATTAAAGGTGTTTGTGAACTCCTATATTGAAGGAACCTCTGCTAGTCTAATTAATTCAAGCAGTCTGTGCCCCAAATAGAGAAACTTGGGCACTCCCTCTCAGCCAAGAATCAAAAGAAGTGCTAGGTAAAGCCAGGTCAAAGTGTTATTGGTGAGAATGTGCATTTCCTGCTGAATTTCTAATTGTTTAGCTGTAAGAAGCCAATTACTAGAAGCCTGGCAGAGCCTTATTGCATTCTTCTCTGAGTTCTAAAGTAATCTAGGCTCTAGTAATGGGAAAAACTTAGTCCTTTGTTCATGTAGTAGAAGGGCGGGGCAGCCCATAACCAGGACAGAGACTAGGTACCCTGGCCTCCACACTCAGAAGGCACCCAGAGCTGATCCATATTAACAAAGGGGAAGGGTCATCAAACTGTTTCAATGCCCATGAAGCAAACTGTATTTTCTTTATCTGCCTGCAGTCTCCTGTTGCTTGCCTACCTCTCAGCTGTCCCTGATTTTGCCTCAGAAATTTCTACTGTCCCTCCTAAGTCTGGCATTTCTGGCACTAAAGAGTAGAGATTGGGATCACAGAATAATGCCAGCCATTGATGTTACAGTCTAGTTCTCATTAAGAAAATGCTATTCACACTAAGAAACATGTTGTATGCAGCTTCTGGGACTAATATTACTGTTTTATCTGATGTGTTCCTGATTTTGGTCATTTGCCCCTGCCTTGTGATGAGGGAGGTTAAGAGGTATGGTTGCCTGGGACCCACTGCTTGCTGTGACTGAACTGCTATATTCAATTGAGGAGTTTAAATGACTGCACTGCCTTATTTTCTCAATTGTCCTGTGTGACTGCACTGCCCTGAGGGATTGATTGCTGCACTTGCCTACTGCTACTTCTTCTGAAGATATTTGGGGCCACCCCATTCCAAATGGCAGGGCTCTCTGTCATACAAGAAGGGGGGGAACTGCCTTTCAGGTTTTTAATTTTTGTCCTGTTCCAGGCTCCTGCACACACCTCACACCTCATCTAGGACTCCTCCGGTGCCTCTTCCTCGACTCGGGGAGGGTCTCTGGGAAGCCCAGTATCACCTGCACCCACCTCCAATGACCTCCACCAACTCCAAGTGCTCGCCCTGACGCCCCAGGTTCGAGTTGCCGGTCGTAAGTGGTAGCCAGCTGGTAGCTAGGGCCCACCAAAGTGAGTCAGGTTACGGGCCGCCTCGGCTGTAGCTTCAGGGACTTAAGTCATCTGCCGAACTCAGAGTCACATTGCCCATTCTCCTACATAGGCGTTGTCCCAAGGTAGCAATAGTACCGGTGGCCTATACCAAGGCCATGCCGAGGATTGCCAGGCTCTGTGCCTCATTCCCGGAAGTGGCATAAGTACCGGTGGCCCATGCAAGAGGCCACACCAAGGGTCGCCATACTCTTGATTGTACTGCCCATAGATGGCTTGTGTTCCAGTGATGCATCAAGAGGTCACACCAAAGATTGTCGGATTCTGAAGCAGCAGGGGTGAGGTGGTAAGGGTTCCCGGGATCTGCCCAGAGGTTGTAAGGTGGATCATCGCACCCAGCATCCTTTTCTCGACTGGGGATCACCTGCCCGAGGTCACTGCAGTCGACAACCCCAGATAAGGGTTCTCTTCCCCTGTAACCTGGTGACAACACCCATCCTTGACCAGGCATTTCCCTTTCCATGTTGCCTCAGCGACTCCAGCAGTCACCTTCTTCCCAGGGCCAGGAGGCCTACAGTGTTTTACTTGTTTTTGGTTCACTCGGGACACCCCATTTTATGGCCTGTGTAGGAAGCGCTTCTTTAGGTTCACCCTCGGCAGTCGGCCGACCAAAATACTGGGAACCCAAGCTTAGTGCATCGGATCGCTACACCTTTAAGACTTGAATAACCTGGACTTTTGTAGGACATTAGTGGGGCCAGTTTGTGGTCCCGGTAACCTTATTCACTCTTTCTCATGTGTATAGTGTTAGTGAATGCTAAGTCTTTTCTGTGTACTCCAACTGTGGCTAATAAACCTTGCATCTTGGCTCTAGAGTACGCCTCCAGCCTCTCCTTCCAGATTTATCTGGCATCACCCTAAACTACAGGGGTACGAACCACCACAGCTCGTCCACCACATAACCACATTTGCTTCACTTGCAAATAGGTAGGCATTTGTGTCTAATTTCTGTTTGACTTACTGTAGGTTACACATAGAATCTTTGATTTCGGATCACGTGATGAGCTAGCTGAGGAAGGACGTCTTGAGCGCTCCCAGGCCCTAAATTCGATAACGTTTTAAAGTATCTTTGATTCCAGTGCGGGGGTAGAAACGATATAATCTGACCTGCAAACGATACTAGCACCCCTGGAGGAGTTTGTGCGATCAGGAGAATTTCTTAGAGATAGGTGCTGCACTAGAGGGCTGATCGCGATGGAGTGCGGAAGCCCCGAAGTCCTCGACGCATGAGCGCCGGCAACAAAGCGCCCAAAACCCCCTTCACCAGTGCCGGAGGACCAGGAGGATCGATTGGGTGTGGAAGGGAAAGGTCAGGCAACTCCTGATGATATCTCCGAAATTAAAACGCTCCTTCGGGGGCTTGTGGCCGATTTCTCTGCAGTTAAACCGATGCTAAGCACCCTGGCACAGAGAATAGATGTGGAGGTTGGAGCTGCTTCCCAGGAGCGGAAAACCTCTGTACAGGAGCAAGAATTGGTGGCTTTGCGGAGACAAGTTAAAAAGTTTAAAGACAGAGTTGAAGACCAGGAATCTCGCAGTCGAAGAAACAATCTGATCATGGCAGGTCTTCCAGAGCGGTCAGAAGGCTCTGATTGCATAGCTTTCATTCAGGATTTATTGCTGAAGCTCCTGGGTCCAACACCATTTGGGGATGCATACAATATTGAGAGGGCACATCGGTCACTGAGAGAAATGCCCCCGCCAAGGGCTTGCCCCAGGGTTATTATTATTATGTGGTTTTTGAACTATAAAGAGAAAGCCCATGTCCTTAGTAGAGCAAAAGCACTCAAGAATTTGCAATGGAATGGGGCATCTCTATGGCTATTCCAAGACCAGACACCCGCAATCTGTGAGAAACAGAAAGAATATCTGGATATCAAGAAAAAGTTGCATCTTGCGGGTGTGAAGTTTAGAATGCAACACCCGGCCACCATGGTGGTAAAGCTACAGTCTAGAGAGCGGAGGTTCCTGACAGCGAAGGATGCTGCTGAGGGACTGCGAGTTGAATTCCCGGATCTGTTTAGGTCTGCATCCTGACTGTGTGAGGACAGCGAAGACCTCAGATAAGGCTGAGAAATGTCTGTCGTGTGCATAAGCATATATGGAGCAGGACTGAGTGGTAGAAGTACCTTACAGCTCCCTCGAGGGGACTCTTTGGTCTTAGATTCAAGGGGTCTGTGGGGGGGGGTGCAAGGTGGTTGTTTTTTTTTCCCTCCTTTTATGATCCAGGAATATATGGTTAAGCTGATATATATTGCTGAGAAGATAGAACCAGTTACTGAGAATTATGCATGACATGCTATGGTTATTTGTTTTTGTAGGTCACCTAGAAGCTACGTATTGATTTCAGCCTGGTCTCAAAGGGATTTAAACTGTACTTGGGGCCTTACAATAATGGGAAATTGAGCATTGTAATCTGCAACTGTAGTTGTTCCCTGGTTATATGGGGCTACTTCATTATTACTACTGTTGCCATTTGTTTCTGTATAGTTAGAGTTTATAGGATTGGGGCTGAGTGAGAATGTTAATGGGATGCATTATTCTAAAAAGGGGAACCTAGCCCTAGCCCTATGGGGGGAAAAGAGGCCCTTTGTCCTTAGTAAGGGATTTGGCGGGCATGGGGACGCTCTCAGGGGCTGGCTCATCTCGGTTTCAACTTGTGATAGGAGGACGATCGAGGATGGGGATCATGGTAAAATGGCGGAGGGTTGGGGGGTGGGGAGAGAGAATCAAAAGGCAGATAAAATCATTTTGGCAGACTCTGTTGGGGTGAAAGGAAGGGGTATGGTAATCCAATATGATAAATATTAACATTATATCTTGGAATGTTAAAGGCCTCAGAGGGAGGAAAAAAAGGTTAGTGATTTTAAAACATATATAACAGCTGGGGGCCCGAATAGCAGTACTGCAGGAAACCCACTTATTAAAGGAAGAGTGAAGTCTTTTGAAGAGACTTTGGGTGGGCCAAGTTTTAGGAGAAGGGAAGGCGAAAGCTTCAGGGGGAGTAGCGATCTTGATTGGGAAAAACTGTCCATTCGTGCCATCACAAATTAAAGCAAGACAGGATGCTAGAGGGGTATTTGTTACGGGCACTATCATGGGTAGGTTACTAACAATTGCTTCTATATATGGACCAACTCCCTCTAACCCAGATTTTTTCGCCTCACTGGAAATAGATTTAGCTACTCTCTCATCCCATCCATTAATTATAGCAGGTGATTGGAACCTGTGTCTTAATAACTTGCTTGATAGGAACCCCCTTCTAAAAAGCCACCCTCTAGGGCGCAGGTGGCCATGGCTAGATTTTTAGAGGTTACAGCACTGGTGGACCCGTTTCGGGTGCTCAACCAAGGGGACTGTAACATGACCTCCTATTCAGGGGCACACAAAACCCAGTCGCGTATTGACTTTTTTTTGGTTAATAAAGAGGCCCTGCAGTGAATTAGGGAAGTGTCCACCCATAGCAGAATTTTATCCGACCACTCTCCAGTGCAGCTGACATGGGCGCTGGAGTCTATTCGGATGAAGCCTTTCAGATGGAGGTTAGATAAATCACTGTTTTTAGAAGATAATGTTACTCCTATTGGAGGAAGCCCTGTGGGACATTATCCAGACCCAAATTCCAACACTTCATAATAAGAGTTTAGCGTGGCCTACCTGCAAAGTACTATATGCTGGTGTAGCTCAAAGATATACAGCCAGAAGAAATGGTATGAGGAAGGCAAGGGAGGAATTTATATGGGGTGCTATTAATTCACTTACCCCTCTGGAGGGTTCCTCAGAGGAGGTGGATAGTGAACGTAAGGAATTGAGGGACGAAATGACAGACATTCTTTATGGTAAGATGGATGCCTGGCTTGAAAAGCTTCAAGCTATCTATCTTCTGCAAGAGGACATGCCTAGTCGGCTTCTTGCAAATAGAATCAAAGAGTGGGAGGCAGCTCGAATGATCCCATTAATAGAATACCAGGGGGAAATTACAACAGAGCCTCAGAGAATGGCGGATGCCTTCGCGGATTACTTCACAGAGATCTATCAAGGGGACTCCCTTAGTAATGAGGAGGAGCTGCGGGGGTTTTTGGAGACCATAAGCTTACCCAGACTGGACCAAGCACAAGCCCAGGCATTAGGGGCCCCCCCCATATTAGAGTCTGAAATTAGGGAGGCGATTAATGCATTACCTAAGGGCAAAACTCTGGGACCGGATGGTTTATCAGCTCAGTTTTATAAAGTCCACTCTCAAACTCTCTTACCCCTACTGAAGGATTTATTTTCTAATACTATGTTGGATGGGGTCCCCCATCTACCACTATATCAGGCTTACATTACACTCATCCCTAAGTCAGATAAACCCAAAGAATTACCTGGGAGTTATAGACCTATTGCTCTGATGAACCAGGATCTTAAGCTGTTAACTAAAATACTGGCTAATAGAATTTTAAAGATTGCTCCTGCAATCATTAGTCAAGAGCAAGTTGGATTTATGCCAGGTAGAGGGGCACATGATGCTCTTCGGAAGCTTCAGCATGTACTGTGCGAGGCTTCTAATTCCCGGTCAGCTATGGCGCTAATTTCATTAGATGCCGAGAAGGCCTTTGACAGGGTCTCCCATTCTTTTCTATTTGCTACTATGGAGAAGATGGGCTTCCCGGAGGGCCTTCTTAGGGGTATTAAGAATCTCTATGCTGCTCCCACGGCTAGGGTGATTTGCAATGACTATTTGTCGAAAGAGTTTCGCCTTGATAATGGGACTAGACAGGGATTTCCCCTTTCACCAATTTTATTTAATATATATCTGGAACCTTTATTAAGAGCTATTCAGACGGACCCAGCAATACAGGGGATTGTTGTTAAGGGAAGGGAAATGAAGTTCTCTGTTTTCGCAGATGACATATTGTTACATCTACAGGAACCAGCAAAGAGCTTTAAAAGGACTCTTGAAATCATAAGGAGATTTTCTATGGTTTCGAATTATAGCTTAAATCTGAATAAGACACAGGTTCTCCCCTTACCCCATATACCTATAGGGCAGATTTTGAACCTCTGCAATTGAACTGGGCTCCAGATAGGATTAAATATCTTGGTATTTGGGTCACTGCTAATACAGAGGAAGGAGTGGAAGCAAATAGAAACAAGGTGCTTTCAGCAGCTAGAGCAGATATAATTAGGTGGAATAAAATTCCCCTGAATCTGACGGCTAGAATTGGCTTAATTAAAATGAATCTATTGCCTAGATTTTTGTACCCAATACATTTGTCCCCGTATAATATCCCAAAGGGTTGGTTTATTAAGATACAGAAATTACTTTCAGATTTTTTATGGAACTCCAAACCGCCTAGGAGGAAACATAATATACTGCGCCTTCCCTATAGTATGGGGGGTCTCAAAATCCCAGACCTTCATTTATATTATGTAGCGGACAGTTAGCTATAATGGAGTCGGTGGAATAGGACACAGGAGAAGAGGATATATTCAACCTGGTTACATATTGAGACAAACTCAGAGATATGGGTATCTCCCGGTAGCATTGCTTTACATTAATTCAGAAGGCTTACGGAGGAAGGAAACATACTCCAATATATAAGTCAGTCTCGGCTTGGTGGGCTCTTCTATCTCCGACCCAGAAAAAAATCTCAGAAAGGTTTCAGGGATCAGCCTATTTTGGGCAATCCCAACATGACTATTGGGGAGTCGAATAATTAGGAAACACTGGGCCCCTCAATTATTCAATTTTAACTGGGCAGATTTTACTGTAGATGATAGGGTAGTTTTCCCAGCTCAATGTAAAAGTATTGATTTTTTTTAAGAGGATACAGGTTACCAAAATGGTGCAGAAGGTGTTGAGAGAGAATAGGGGCTCTCAGGGGACCCCGTTTACCTGGGATAACCTTAAGGAACTTAACTATTCGCAAAAACCTCTTTCACATGCATATAAGGTGCTGTTGGATTTTTTAAGTAGGGCTATTTCAGCGAGGGTAGCATATTGGGAAAAAAAAAAAAACACTCACCTGGGGCCAGACTGGAAAGAAATCTGGAAGAGCTCTGGTTATATACCAATACCCAAATACAGGACCATGCAGTTTTTTATATTTTCCAATATGTACTATATCCCTTCCAAATTATGTGCTAGAAGGCTTAAACAGACAGATCTATGTTTTAGATGTGGCTTGAACCCAGGGGATACATTGCATATATTCTGGGACTGTCCCAAGATCTATCCCCTTTGGGTTCAAGTTAAACAAAATATGGACCCCATTCTAAACTACTCGGAATTTATTTCGCCGGAGATCTGTGTACTGGGGGATATGGTCCAAATCTCAGGGATGCACATTAAATACCATATAGCGCTGATATTTGCTCTAGTCAAAGCTTTTGTTTTGAGGCACTAGAAAAGTGACCATATCTACTCATATGACCAATGGATAGGGGATCTATTGAAGACACTTGACAGGATTAGGAGGCAAATGCTCCGGGACGGAAGGAAGGGACCATATGATAAGAGGTGGAGAACCTTGGAGGCAATTTACTCACTCCAAGCCAAAGGTCCTTGGGCACGGATCTGTCTGTCTGAGTGTAGTTAATTCAAGGCTTATAGGTAAATAGTAGATCCATAGTAGGGACTCATTTGTTTTCTTTTTTATTTTTATGACAAGGGACTGCGTATACTGTGGCTGGGTATTATTAGGACTTCATAGTATGAAGCTCATTATCTGCCAAATGATTGTGGTTGGGGAATTCTCCCTCTTTCCTTGGGACACAGCGGCAGGAATACATCCCAATCTATGGATGCTTATATGGAGCTTAGATTACTGGGTTGGGATCCCTCCCAAATAGTGGCTGTTCATTATAAGACCTTGATGCCTAAATATGAAAACCCGATTACTGAATGGTTAGAACAACCTTTTAGGATAACTGAGAGGGGTATTCACTGCAGCTGTGTATGTACATAGTTATGAGTGTATATAGTTGCCCTACCCAGTTTGGGGGTGGGGACCCGGGAGATTCCTGGGTGTTAATGTTTGTCTGTCTGTATGATCAAGAAACTGACAATAAAGATTGTTATAAAAAAAAAAAAAAAAGAATCTTTGATTTCAAGTATTTGCTAAATTGTAAATGTAGGTATCAGCATTCTGTTAGTAGTTAGTGCTGATTGTGGTTTGTGACAAGATCTATTTTTTTTTTTTTTTTTTACAAATGAAGTGCATGGTAGGAAGCTGAAAACAGACTTTGATGATAAAGTGTGCTTTTTCTTTTAAGTTTGAGATGTATTAGAAAACACTGAACAAGAAAACAATTGGTGATTTTAAAAGCTATTCTGATCAGAGCTGACATAGAAAAATCTTAACTATTTTTTCTTTTCTCATGGACACTAGAAATAGGATGTCAGCATTCACTCCATCAAACCCATTTTGCAGGTTTTTTATAGCATCTTGCCAAAGCAATCTTCCCAGAATGCAATCTGTCATGGGGGGGTTGAAACTGTTTTAATCATGAAGCATTGGTGTAAGTAATGCATTTAGAAATACAAATTTTAACTGTCTTTACAGTTAAACATGCAGTTTCATGTCAGGGCACATTTACTGGGGGGTTCAAATTATTTTAAACATGGACACAGTACTTGATAAATACAGACTGATGATAAGGTGTATATTTTCTTTCAAGTTTGAGAAGTATGTATTATATTTAGGTGTAAACATGTTGTAAATGGGTAGTAGGCAGTGGTTTAAGGCTCTGAGCTACAAACCTGGAGACCTGGGTTTAACTCCCACAGCCCCCACTTGCATACTGTGTGACCCTGCGCAAATCACAACTTCCTTGTGCTCCCAGGTCACACCTGTAAACAAGCTTTCAGCTTAGTGTCTCTCTCCTGGTTAAAAAAAAAAAAAGTGCCTAGAATTATTTTTTTTAATACAGTTGAGTTTATATGTGGTAAGTAGGTAGGGTAAGATGTTTTGAATGTGGCAGTAGGATTTAGTATGTGCACTGCTTTAAAATCATTTCACATTATTTTATACTTTCTTAAAAAGATACTCCACATTGTGTGGGGGCTGTGGGATTCAAACCTAGATCTCCAGATTTGCAGAGAAGAGCCTTAAACCACTGTGCTATACTGCCTACCTAGTTATGGCAGTCATCTGTTTTATGGTTCATGGTGTTGGTGCAGTAAGCATACTAACATACAAAAATGCCAGCAGAATAGGCCTAGCGGGCTTTCGTGTCTGCTCCTTTGCTCAGTCCCCACCCTGGGAGCTGACCTTGCTGCCCCCCCACCCTCACGGGCTTCTCCCTTCCCAGTCCAGGGGAGAGCTAGCTAACTGGGGTTTCTGTAAGACAACAGCTACTAAATAGCTCTAATTCACTACTTTTATTTTCTGTGTGTCAGGTCTAGCTAGCAAGAGTGTTTCAATTTTAAAACTTTTAATTTTATCAAACCGTACACAAGCATAAAAGCACAGAAACTGCCCAGATCATCAATGCTATAGTGGATAGTACAGACATCATAGAAAGCTATTAGAAGTAGAATGGGTTAAACACTTCCTGTAACTTTCTGCATAACAAGTTCCCCATGGCACCTCACATCATTTGACACCACACACACACACACCAAACAGAACACAGCTGGATAAGGTACCAGTATTTAGGAAACTTGTCATACTTACCCAGAGACCAGCAATGTGAATCCTGGCTGTGACTATAGGTGTTTACAACTGAATGATAATAACCACATTTGCTTCACTTGCAAATAGGTAGGCATGTGTGTCTAATTTCTGTTTGACTTACTGTAGGTTACACATAAAATCTGAAAAATTCATAACATGCTGTATTGCGATCCAATGAATTGATAAATGGGGATTTTGGTTTCTTTTACAAATTTATTTTTCTTGACCATGGATAAACTAAAACAAACATTTCTCAACAAAATGTTTTTAAATAAAGAGTTTAACTCACAGCAGCAGAAGAAGCATGTTGGCATTAAAAGCTTAGTGGCGTGGATGTAGAGGCACCAGTATTTAAGCATGACTTTGGTAGAGGATTAATTGTGACTGGGGGGGTGACGGAGGGAGTGAGTCTTGATATTTGTAGCATAATGGTTTTCTGAAACTTCAACCTTCAATGAGTTAGACTCTGCAGCCATCTGTACAGTACATCACTAAGCCATATGCAGTGTGGTATGGGTAAAATCCAGATCACCAGACCAGGACCAGTGCTGTAAAATCTGCACTGGGCACAGCTTGTGCAAATATTGCTGATCCAGTGGATCAAATAAATGCGTGCAAATAAATAAATACTCGGCATCGCCTCGTGCTTCAACCCACCCCAGGAGTGACATTATTGCATGATAACACACACCCCCTGTTGTGCCTTATTGCTTAAATATGCCTTTCTCAATGTACCATACTTGGATTCAGTTAGTGTATGTAACAGCCTTCATGTGAACACTCTGGGCTTCTCTTTGACTCCTGATGTCTATTTGCTTTAGCTATTGTATATTGTTTGAACTGCTTTGGTCTTCTTGATGTGGTGCCTGTGTGCCTAAACTATGTAATCTGTTTATCTTCTGCTACCCACGTATCTCCAATGAATGATTGTTATAACTGTCTGCTCTCCGAGCCATTGTTTTTGGACTTTTTAACTATGCTGTCTTTGTATTAGTTTCAACTAGGTGCTTTTGAAAATAAGTCTCTGACTCAAAGGTTTGTAAATCTGATATTTTTTAAATAAATAAATATTTATGTTTAAGCCCATGACACACCCTTATCTAGTTAATGCATTCACAGTCGCAGTGGCTCTGCCAGAGCTTATTTTTTACTTGGGGCCACAACAAGTGAGGCTCCCTTCTGCTGGCTTGGATCATACTTGGATACATAGAACAACAGAAGGTGTATGCCCATTTAAGTTGTCCCCGCTACTCAGAGAAAGTAATAAAATTACCAACTTCAATATATCTGTACAATCTAGCTTTAAAGGCATGAAATGACAGTGCATTAACCACACCATCAAGCAACTGATTCCACAGTCTGACAGACCTAGATACAAAACTGTGTTTCCATGCTTCTGCCACCCCCTTCCACTGTCCCTTCCCCAGGGTAGCGAGGGCACCTCACGATTTTGCCCCCTGTGGCGGGGTCAGGAGAGGGAAGCCCGACCCCACCTCCCTCCCTCCCTCCTGATGCTCATAATCCAATTTCCTCACTGGTGATGCAGCGGGTGGAGATACGGCTAGTAGCCATCATACACCCTTGCCATGCCTGTCCTTTTTCCTATAGTTATCTCCCTTAGCTCCCCAGGGCTGCGGCAGCTCAGGCGCATGCACACTGGATCCACCCTGGCCCAATACTTGGCTTCCCATCTGCATAACACTGCCACCGAGCCTCTACCTGGTGGCAACCAATCCCCAGGAAGATAAAACCTCCCCTACCCCGGAAAGGAGAGCTGCCTGCCGGCCTCAATCCTTCTCCCAGCCCCCCGACCCCTCACAACTTGAGCTTGTTCCCCAACTTGAGTCGTTGGCATGGGAGTAAGGTGCTAGGCACCTCAGCCCTCTGCAGCGGCTATAAGAAGGCATCCCATAAGATTCTGCCTCCACCTCCAACAGGCTGCAGGCCCAATGTCGTCTGTCCAGTCTATTAAAGAATGTACTGTAAAAATCTGTGCATCTACTGGTCCCTTAAGGATTACATTCTGAATTAAAGAAAGCACAAGAATCATTAAGCTAGTTAAGCAATAAGGCATAACAAGGAGTGGGTTATTGGGGATTTACCCACATCTCGTGGAGTGCGTCACGGTACAGCTGAGTGAATCACAAGCCATGGGTAATCCCCCAATTATTCACTTTGTGGAAGTACCTTACCACAATTATACAATGGACGATAGCGTAAAATAAATTTTAACATGTATGTTTTTTTTATCTATATATACACACACACATACATTTATAAATGAAACACAACTGCACATACCCCAATAATGCAAAGCATCATGGGAAACATATACAAATCCCCATGAGAGAATTTGGACTGGCTCTACTTTAAGCAGAATTGCATGGTGCCAGAAGGCCTCACAGTGCAATCAGCAAAGGCTAAGAACAGCAGATACACACATGTTTCGTCCTCATCTGGACTCATCAGTGTTCCATATCTGTGTCTTAGCACAGGGAGAGGGAGCCAGCCACCCCTTAAGGGGGATGTTATTTGTTTGGGTCATACAGACCCCAAAATAGAAAAGGAAAAGAGCTACAAAAGAACCCCAGAGTAAACTGGGGTATGTGCAATTGCGTTTCCTTTAAAACTTGGCTGTATGGCCAATATTCTCCGGGATAACCCACGCCTCAGCATTTGTTCTGGGGTTCTTTTGTAGTATATTTATAAATGTCCTTCCTCAGTTGTGGGTTATTATTGGATTTAACCAAGGTTAAAAGACTTTAACTAACCAATCAGGTTGCAGGATTTCTTTTTTTAAATGCACATTATATAAACTTTATTAAACAAAACAAAGCAAGGAGACACCTGCAGGGACAGGTAGGATGCTGTTTATTCCCTTTATTATTCATCCCCCTCATTTTCCCCATCCTCCACCCTGACGACTGGGATCACCACAGAGGCATCCTTCTTCTGACAAGCACGGCAGACACATGACAGCTGATGCCAACACTGCTCCTGATTAGCCGGCAGGTGTGCCTGAATGTGTGGCCCTACGCTTCCTGCCTGGGATCCAAGTGCAACACACCTGGCCTGCAACTGGCCATGAGGGATATGAACCCTGGTCTCAATGATGGCAGCACAACATGTTGCCACTGCACCACTGAGACGGTCATGAGGATGCTGCTTGACACGCAACCTTCCAATGCTCCAGTCCATCCAGCTTTGAAACGGGGTAGAAGCAGGGCCCTACTGGAAATTAGAAGCTGCATCTAAGCTGAGCTATCCTGGGTAAATAAATTACAAAAAAAATAAATACCTCTAACCATCCCTACAGGTCATGCAGTGTGCAGATGAAAATAACCTGGATTTCTCAACTCCACTGGCCAGTGTAAGGTGTGATACCGCAGCTTGGAAATTGTATGAAGAGGACATGGTTGGGTGAATAATGACAGACAGAAGGCAAATTTAACTACTTTTGTTCTATATTCTTGGTAGAGAATGTGGGTTCACCGCCTGAAAGCAGGGTAAAGGCATCCTGAAGAGAAGCATGAGTAATGGAGCTAGCAAAGATCACCAATGTTAGAGTAGTAGAAGGTTTTGCACCCTCAGGGTGGATAAAGGACAAGGTCATGACAGATTATATAGAAACACATGTGGTACGAACAGAAAAAGACCATAGGTCCATCCATTCCAGTCTGTCCATTACAACCGAGGGTACTGAAAAAGAGCTACGTCTGGAACTGGCAGCACCCGTGATCATTTGTTCAGGTGCTCCTCTGAGGTGGTTACAAAAGACAAAACTCTGTAGATGTGGTAGCACTCCACAGGGACAACATGGAGAAGCCAGGAAACTACAAGCCAGTTGACTGTTGGCAAGCCTCTGAAGACCATAGTTAAAGAGCTAGTGTACTGCCTGCAATTAATTGTAACTTTCAGATGTAGTCAGCTATCACTTCTTATATCTCAAGTATTTATTCTTTTCTGTTTGCTAATTAGAAGATTTTCCACCTAGCAGTGCTGGGGTGATGTGTGGAGCAGCACTCTGTCTGGAGGGGGAAAAAGTCAGTTTTGTTCCTCCCACTACTTCAACACTGAGACCACACTAACTATGACATCACTAGCAACCAATGAAAACCATTTCTCACCGCTAGGTTTCACTTTCACATGAAGCAGCAGGGACTGGCTCTCCCTGGTGACTAGTGATGTCAAAGTTTCCTGCATTTTGATTGGTAGTTTGTGAACGTCACTGCTCAGGCTGCAAGAATTGTGGTGCCTCAAGGTGTTTGGTGTCATTTCTGATGATGTAGTGGGAGGAACAGAACTGACTTTTTTCCTCCCTATAGAGTGCTGCTCCACACATCACCCCAGTACTGCCAGGTGGAAAATCTTCTAATTAGCAAATAGAAAATACAAAAATACCTCAGATATTGGAAGTGATAGCTGACTGCATCTGAAAATTGCTATTAATTTCAAGCAGTACACTAGCTCTTTAAAGAGAAAATGGTGAAGTACCTGGATGCTAATGGGCTACAGGACAGTAAGCAGCACAGATCTGCAACAAAATAATGTCAGGCCAACCTGAACTGGCTGGGTGGAAGGAAACAGAGGGTAGTGGTGAATAGGAATAAAACAGAGGCCAGGGAGGTCACAAGAGGGGTGCCAACAGGGATAAGCTCTGGAGCCTGTTCTATTCAATATATTTATCAGTGACATTCAGGAGGGTGTCCAGGGCAAGATGTGTGTCTTTGAGGATGACAAAAAACTTTGTGGAGCAGGGTGGATGGTAAAGAAGGTGTTGGGGAACTGAGGTACAACCTGAAAAAACTAGAAAGGTGGTCCAAATCATGGCACCTAATGTTCACTGCCGAAAAGTGCAAGGTGGTACACACTGGTAAAAGGAACCCACGCATGGAGTACTGGATGATGGTGGGTAAGGATATCAGTGACAACACAGGAGAGATATCCTGGGGACATCATCAATGACAGTCACACAGCTTCAGGCCAGTGTAACAAGGCAGGATGCTGGAGTGTATAAGAAGGGGTTTTGATAGCAGGAGGGAGGGAGGAAGAGATCTTACTCCAGCATGGGTCCTTAATGCGGCCCCACCTGAAGTACTGTGCTGTCCTGGAACCCTATCGGAAGACAGACAGGGACAGGCTGCAGCCCATGCAACGGAAGGTCACCAGGATGATCCAGAGGCAACAGGGCAGTATGTATGAGGAAAGACTGACAGATCTAAACATGTACTTGCAGAGGGCAGAGATAGCAGCCAAACAGCAAACATACATGTGAGTTTTAGGGCCCGCATAGCCGACTTTGCAAAAAACATGTAGTCGCTGGGGGCCAGGAAGGAGGTATAACTGAAAATTCCTGGAGAGAATTAAAGTGAACAGTGAGGACCTGTTCACTAGAAAAGGAAGTGTGGTGATGAGAGGGCATGGGTGGAGATTAATCTGGGGAGGTTTAAGAAGGATGGCAGATCAGTGGACTAGACTGCTAAAGGAGGTATGCTAGGACTATAAATAGGTTTAAGGTCAGGCTGGACAGAGTCAGGGGCTTAGTGGCATCGGAAGGAGAAGTAATGAGGGCAGCAGCAGGAGGGAGGGTGAAAATAACCTAGGGGAATTGAGGGTTGATCAGTTAGATGGACCCTATCTGGTAGCAGGCTATGGGTGTTAACAGGTAGCAATTCTGGGCAGACTGGATGGACTTCAGGCCTTTTTCTGTCTTCACTGCCATTTTCTATGGCTGACCCACTCGTTAAACAGCAGTGCAATGCACTACCACCATACCTCTCAACTGTCCCCGATTTTCAGGGACGTCCCCGATTTTGCCTCAAAATTTTCCTCTGTCCCTCATAAAATCTGAGTTTTTGTGACTGAACAGTGGGGATTAAAAGCACAAAATAATGTCAAACCTTAAAGTAACAGACTTCTTGTTCTTCAGAAAATGCATCTTAAGACAAATCCCTTTATTCTATCAGCTTCTGAGAGAATAATACCAGTTTTTAACATGCGTCCCTGATTTGGGGTCTTTGTCCCAAATTTTCCTAAGCCTTGTCCCCAATTCATGAGGCAAGAGGTTGAGAGGTATGGCTATCACCATGGAGACTGGGGTTCATTTAGAATCCCCAGATTTCTATACTGGGGCCAGAAGAACTGCAGAGATGGGCTGCTCGGCTCCCAGGTAAGATGGAAGCAGGCAGATCAACATGCAGGCATTCACTACTTGACAAACTTGGAACAGCATCAGCGTCAGCTGTGAAGGAAGCCACCACCACTTGAGGTAGGGTGTAGGCAGAGCAAGCCAGACATCTGGGTGGAGAAACATGGAACCAGGTGGGAAGAAAAGTATAAAAAAAAATAAATAAATAAATAAGATTTACCATAATTTCTTTTTCTGTTAGTTCCAACAATCTCATTGGGAATTACTTATCAAATGACTGCTCAGCTTAGGCAGTCCACGGTATATTTTGTGCTTAGTCTAAAAACTGCAAATGGTTTATTCTGCTTAAAATTCTTTCTGTTCTCCCCGCTGTTTGGAGCACAAGCACAGATTTTGTACTCTCACCAACAACTGAGCTTCCGCCCTCACTAATACATGTGCATCTAGTGCATGTCATTAGTGTTGGCTGTGTGACATCACCCAAGCACGCATGCACAAATGTACCATTACAGGGATGCTCATTTTCACTGCAGCATTTACAGAGGCTAGTATGCGGAATGCCATGGTGCCCACAGAAAGACTGTCTTATTTATTTATTTAGTGTTGTTTTTTTTTTTTTGGTTGACCAAGAGAGGAGGGCTAGGCAAGCCTGTCTACTTTCAGCCTCACCAGGCAGTGTGTGTGTGTGTGTGTGTGTGTGTGTGTGTGTGTGTGTGTGGTGGAATACAGATGCAAACAAACATATTGATCCAGATTAAGCTGCTGGTGGTTATTTTACTGACACATTACATCTTTCAAAATGAGGAACAGTCTGTGGAGTGCCATTGTGCCAAGTACAATTCCCACCCTACAGACAAAAACTAACAAATAATTTCTTGCTCATTGTTTTAAAAAATTGGCAGATAGCAGATATTTTACAATACGTTCTCTTCCCTTGCTTAGTTAGATATTTTGTCCACTGTTAAAACTAGGACAAACATGATTCTGGCAAAAAAAAAAAAAAAAAGGTTCAGGAGCAAGACCGGATCACTAGGGCCAGCTGGGCGGAGACTGGCTTAAGCAGCCCGTATGATGCTCCCTTCCTCTGGGCACAAAAGGGTCAGATTTCACCATGGTAGCTTGCACATTCACAAGTTGACGTCTCGGGGGTCAGAGAGGAAATTGGGGGGGGGGGGAGCGGGAAGAGTGCTGGTTGCTGTGGCATGAAGCCCGGCATCGCCAACTGTGAGTCCCACCTCCACTGGAAGCAAGTTTTCCCTGAGAGGCTTAGTCCCACCCAGTAGGCCCTGCAAGTGGGGGCAAACTATGGGAGCTTGCAGAAATAGGGCAAGTCCTAAAGAAGGCAGGTGACTGGGCTGGGAGTGTGGCTGATGGGGCAAGCTGAGACACAGGGGCAAACCAAGTGTATGCACTGAAAAACACTTATTACCCCGAGTCAAATCCACAAGCACCCTATGTGAATGCTGCTGCGAAAAGGACTATCACGCAACTGGTGCTAATGGCATGCCAGACATGTGCAAGTCAAAAAGGGTGGGTGTGCATGCTCCTAAAATCCATCAAAGTAGTCACATATACAAAAGAATTTTAATAGGGGAAAAAAAAAAATCCCTAGTAGTTTTTATTTTATTTTTTTGTTATTTTGTGTATGCTGCACCAGTACAGGCCAATTTATCCTGGTCTACCCCCCCCAGACCCCACATCCCAGGAACATAAGCCACTCCATTGTTTCTCGGTGCCCCCCCCCTCCAGTGGCAGGGTCTACAGATCCTCTCTTACGTGCTGTAGAAAGGATCCATTTCATGGAGGAAGGGCCCTTCCACCTGTGTGGGGCCCCAAAGGGTCAAACCTCTCATAATGGCTGTGTGTGGCAGTTTTCCTCCTAGTTTTCTCCCCTGGGATGCCACCTTTGGGGTGGCATGCAACCTCGCATGACAATAGGGAGCCTGTCACCACCGGCATCGCCCTGTTGCACGAAGTCTCACCAAGCGCAATGCCACCTGTGGTCACCTAGGTGGCAGTACTGTGCTGGAGCATAACTGCCCTCCCACTCCGGAGAGGACAGCGTCCTCCAAGATGCTCAATCCTCCTTCTCTGGCTAGCCCCCCCCCCAATGACCCAGGCTCTTTCCTGAAGCCGGGTCACCAGCACAGAGAAAGGTAGCACTACCCCACTGCGCCCACAGGCCTGCCACCTTGTAGTGTATAGACATGGTACAAAATACACCATGGACTGCTTGAGCAATCTTTTTCTTCTTCTCACCCAGCCTGCGCTCCTCAGCCATCTCACCACCCTTGGCTCAGTCACCTCCTTCTTTAGGACTTACCCTGCCTCCTGTTTCTCCCTGGCTTGCCTCCCCCCAGACAGGCCGTTGGGGTTCCAGAGTTACTCACTGGTCATCATGGTCGGTGCAGAGGTGGTAACCTCAGTCGGCAGTACTGGGCCTGAAGAGTAGAGCTAACTTCATCTTGCATGGGCGGGAGGGGGGTTGCCTCTTGTTTCTCCCATCCCCTAGGCTGCTCACAAATGGGATTTGATGTGCACACATAGATGCATGTCCCTGCTCTGTCAGCATCCTCTCTCCCTGATCTCCAGCTCCTACTTACAGAGCCTCCTGTGGCCACCAAGGTGGCAGTACTGTAGTGAAGCCTGTGGACCCCCCCCAAGAGGAGGAAAGCGTCCTATGGGACACTCCATCTTATTCCCCTGGCTGACCCTCCAACTTGGGTTCATTCCTGAACCCAGACTGCCAGCATCCCAAGTGGTAGCACTACCGCTGCACCAACGGGCCAGCTACTGAGCAATCATTTCATATACGTAATTCCCATAGACAACATGAAGCAATACAAAAAATGCTGATAAACCCAACCCCTCTTCAGTCAGGCTTAATATACTGTTTCACTGTAGGGGCACTTCCTCACTACTGCATATGCTATAAAGAGAGGTTAACACTAACTCAAGTTCAGTTCTGATTCTGGACTGAAATATCTTAAATAACAGCTTACCTGCATGTCCATTATTAAGCCCGTTATCTGTTAATTCACAATTAAGGAAAAGATGCAGTGAGGACTGTGTTAAAACAATTAAACACTACTGAAAGACATGTGAGTATGTTGCCCGTTCTTTGCCAGGCGCCCAGTACATACAACATAAATCAACAAAATCACACAATACATAAAAACAAGTGCATAAAAAATAAGCAAAAATATACATCAGTAATGAAATAAATTAGAACAACTACAGATTTGTTAAACAGGTGAAACTTAAGTGAACTCTTAAACGCAGAAATGTTCATACAGTCAACAATGGATTTGGGCAGCTCATTGTAAAGATTAGTAACCCTAAAGGATAGGGAATTCTGACCCAGAGCTGTATTAAAAAAGGAGAACCTACTCTACGATCTGTTAAAAAAAAGACAGTTGATTTAGGAAAAAAACAAAGCAATACATTCAGGAAGGAGAACAAGATGCACTTTATGTAAAAATAAAAGCGATCTGTATTTAAATGTCATCTAGCGAAAACAGCCAAATGTCTGATGAAGTACACAATGATGTGCATCTCTAGGAAGCCTGGCTGCAAACCGGATGATGATGTGATATGTTGCCCTAAGTTTATGAAGCATCTTTTCAGAGGTAAAAGAATAAACTAAGGAACCAGAGTCGATTAATGAAAGGAGAAAACTGTCAACATTTTCCTGGTCTCAATGGTTAAATACTGATTTAAGTCTATACAACATCCCCAACCTGTTGTGCAGTTTTACAATGAAATTAGTAATATGTGGTTCAAGTGACTATCCATAGCTACACCTAGGTATTTAAATTTGTGAACATTATCAATTTAATTTCCAAAGTTGTCTTTGACGGACAAATTACAATCCAGGGCTCTTCTGTGACCAGAAAAATCAGATTTAGTTTTCGAAGAATTGAGTACTAACTTATGGGACTGAAACCAAGCACGTAACCTGCCAAAATCATACTGAAGTTTACTTTCTAATGTAGTGAAATTATTATCAGTACAGAAAAGTACTGCATCATCAGCATATAAACACAGGTTACTCACCTGTAACAGTAGTTCTAGGAGTGGTATATGTTGTTCATCTGCACTTATTGGCATGTCCCTTTCCCGTTTAATTCTTGCCGGAAGGTCTTAAAGCTGGCTCCTCCCACCCACCCAGGAGGTATAACCCTTGGCTCCGCCCCATGACGCCAGATCTTAGCCCGCTTGAAGCCACGTTGTGCATCGCACCCGGGGAGGTCGGGTGGGTCAGAGTGGATGAACAACATATACCACTATTAGAAATAGCAGTTACATAAGAACTTACAATAAAAGTAGATCTTTGAGAGAGGTTCCTGCAGTAGGTCTTCACATATAGGACTCTGCCCCCCTGGCATCAGGTTCCAAGGCAAACTTGTAGCTAGCAATCATCAGAGGGGTCCGCCCCCATCAGGTGACGCAACATCAGTCCGACTATAAAAGGGGGCGGTCCCGCGCCCGCCCTCCAGTTCTTTTCCACCAGAGACCTAAAGAAAGATAAGTAGAAAGGAAGGAGTGATAACTCCTGGGACCATGTGTCCTATCTAGACCCAAGGGCTAGGCAGGATGAAAAAGTAAAGGAAAACATTCTAGGAGCTAGAGAAAGATGGCTGGGAAACTAGACCTACTGCAGGAACCTCTCTCAAAGATCTATTGTTACGGTAAGTTCTTACATAACTGCTATATCTTACTTCGAGAGGGTTCCTGCAGTAGGTATTCTCATATAGGACTTGCTGAGGCTGAGGAGATCTGGATACCAGAACTGGCGTGGCCAGTCTAGGGCTACCAGGATCACCCGCACCTTGTCCCTCCTCACCTTGAGAAGCACCCTGTGGATCAAGGGAACTGAAGGGAAGGCGTAGAAGAAGCCTGGGATTCACGGCCTCGAGAAGGCATCCCCCTGCAGTGAGCCCTGCTGACGGGGGCGGGCATGAAACAGCCTCAGCTTGGCGTTTTCCCTGGCGGCAAACAGGTCCACCATCGATTTGCCCCAGTGGAAGAACAGGCTGTGAGCTACCTCTGAGTGGAGAGACCACTCGTGGATGTCTCGCCTATGCGGCTGAGGGCATCTGCCAGTTGATCTGAGGCTCCTGCCACATGGATGCCTAGGAGATCCTCCTCCAGTCCGCTCACGGAGTATCCAGATGCAGAGCGTTTCCCTGCACATTAGTCAGGAGTGCGTGCTGCCCTGTTTGTTGAGGCAGTACATGGTCGTGGTGTTGTCTGGCTGGACTTGAACCACTTGACCCTGAAGCTGCTCAGCGAATGCTGACAGCGCCAGTCTAACCGCTCTGAGCTCCAGAAAGTTGATATGGTATTGGGATTCCTTGGGGGTCCAGAACCCCTGGGCCCCGTTGTCCCCCATGTGGGCTCCACAGCCCGTGAGAGGCACATCGGTCATCAGGACCACTGTCAGCTCAGGGCGGACAAACAGGATCCCTTCCTGCAGATGATCCAGGACAGTTCACCATTGGAGAGCGTCCGACATCTTCTAGGTCACAGTGATCAGCTGGTCGAAATGACCTTGGTGCAGAGTCCACTGGTCGGCCAGCTCCCACTGAAGGGGGTGCATATGCCACCGGGCCCATCAGACCATGGTGGTGCAGGCTGCGACCGGGAGCTCCTGCCACTCTTGAGGACCGACCTTTGCTAAAATCTATTGCAACAGTTCTTCTATTTCTTAGTCTATTCTATCCTTTACTATTTCTAATCCATAAGGTTGGCCACCTATGGGCACCCCCTCCCCTTTCTCGACACTGCTACAGTGTCCTCTTTGATTTTCCTTTTCCATCTTAGGTCCTCGAACAGGGAGGTTATTGTGGAGACCTCCAGATGTATGTAAAACAGGTTGTGTTAATCGATGTTGGATTTCGTATGTAATAGCACTATGTCATAATATACCTTATGTTTATGAAACCTGTAATGTTGAAAATACCATGGCACTAGGTGTTTTTGATAATGGTAAAGAGTACTAGATGACTGTTATAGAAATTAAGCTAGTTGTGTTATTTAAAATGCATGTATATTGTTGTAAACTTAAGAAATGGCATGATGATTTGCATATATTCCATGATGCATTGCATTATAGAAGTATGTATGATGATGCATTTCTTTGAAACTTGATTTGTTGCCATTGCCCTTTGGGGTAACCCTTCTTTCAGTAATTCTGCATTGAGGATCTTTGTTTATAGCTTTTTTTGTTGTTTTTTCCTTTTTGAGCCCCCACTACGCAAGCAAATGGGGCTTGCATAGGGGTGGTCGCTACATCAACTAGTAAACTGGATCAGAGATCAGTGTCAGTAGGTGCTGCCTAAGTGCAGAGAAATGACATATATAGTCTGTTGCTGCAAACTGATGTACTGAAGACGGAATATGGCATTGCAGAAGCTTATTTCTTGTATTTTGAATAAACATCACACAGAGATTGTGTGTTGAACCTTAAGTTTGGTGTCTGGTCCATCTATCATCCCACAACCCCTCCACAGAGGCCGCCATGTACCCCACAAGGTGCAGAAAGTCCCGGGCAGGGCACAAGTGCCCAACCAGAAATGACTGGGCAAAGGAGGAGAGAACCTCCACCTTGTCCACCGGGAGCCAGGCTCTGGCTCAGCAGGAGTCAAACTCTGCCCCGATGAAGCATATCACTTGCGAAGGCACAAGCTCCGACTTGGCCTCGTTGATCAGGAGGCCAAGCTGTGAGCAGGCTTGGAGGGCCAGGTACCCGATCCTCTCCACCTCTTGCTGGGTGGAACCTGCTAAGAGCCAAGAGGTGGAACCTGCTAAGAGCCAATCATCGAGGTAGCAGTATATTTTGACCCCTCGGCACCGGATGTGGGCTGCCACCTCTGCAATACATTTGGTAAAGACCCGTGGGACCGATGACAGGCCGAATGGCATGGCTCGGAACTCGTATAGAGTTCCTTCTGCTCTGAAGCAAAGGAACCGCTGGTGAGAAACGGACTGGGACGTGGAAGAACGTGTCCTGGAGAGCCAGTGAGCAGAACCACATGTTCTGCTTCAGCAATGGAATGCTCTGGGACAGAGTTACCATTCTGAAGGTGCGAGGCCTGAGAAACTGGTTCAGATCATGCAGATCTAGAATGGGGCGCCAGCCCCCCTGTCTGCTTCGGGACCAGGAAGTACCTGGAAACTAACCCTGGTTAACTGGAGAATCTGTCACTAGGGCCACTACCTCCTTGAGGAGGAGTTCGGCTATATCGTCTCTCAGAGCCGACAGAGTACGGATTGAAATCCTTTCCTTCCGTGCAACGCGGGCTCGGCTGGGAGGGTACTGCTCCAACACTAAAAGCAGACCCTGGCTGACCACTTCTAAGACCCACCTGTCCATGGTAACAGCGGACCAGGCGGAAAGAAAGTGTCTGAGCCTCCCCCCACGGGAGGACCCAGAGCTGGCGTGATGGGAATAGGGGTGGCAGCCCCTATCCCATCACTGAGCAGACTTGGAAGAGGAGGGTCCAGACTGGAATCCGCCTGAACCTGTACCTCCTCTGCGGGCCGCTGGAGGCCCGGACTTGGGCTGAGGGCACCAAGCCTGTGCCTGCTGTTGCTGCCCACCCTGGAAGGAGGGCTGCTTGGCCGCAGGAGCAGGGTGCTGAAATGGCTTCTTCTTCTGCCGTTTCTTGGTGCCAGGGGCATCTTTCTGAGCAGATGGCACTGGACTCCTCGATTCGCTGAAGGTGACCATCCACACCTGGGGCAAAGAGATCGGTGCCCAGGAAATGAACATTAGTGAGTTTGTGCTGGGTATCCACCATGAAGGTGGAAAGCCTCAGTCAAGCCCTGCAGTGCATGGCAACCACGGCTGCCACTGAATGGGTGCATGAATCCCCAAGGTCCAGGTCCATCTGAAGTTGCTGCTTGGCAACTGCCCGGCCCTGATCCCGGACCTGCTTGACTGTAGTCTAAAGATTTGCGGGGAGGTGTGGCAGAACCTCATCCAAGGAGCCCAACAAGGCCTAAAAGAAGTGCGCCATGATGACAGCCGAGCTTGCCTGATGGAGGCCTAGTGAGGAGATGGCATAAATCTTCTTGGCAGAGTGGTCCAATTATTTTGGACTATTTGTCTGGAGGTCTAGCGGTATCGACTGAACTGCCAGTGCATCTTAACACGGAAGTGGTCACCAACCCCTCTGGCGAGGGGGTGTTCCGTGAGTGGGACCCAATGAGTACAGCATGCTTTCAGGCCATCCAGGCAGACGGAACTCAGCAGGATGTTGCCAAGGCCCCAAAGCCGGACCAACAATGGCCTCGGCCACTGGGAAGGCTTCCACAGGGGTATCCCCTCTCTTAAGAATGTCTGTAGGAGGGTAATCCGCCCGTTTCTGGACAGGCTCCAGGGTCATCCTCGTGGATTCGGAGAGGAGGCGGAGAATCCCGAAGAAGGACGAAGGACCTTCCTCTGTCGATATACTGCCCACCGACTCATCGTCAAGAGGATGACAGTGTAGGTCGGAGTTGTCATCATCTGAAGTATCTGGATAAATCAGCCGGCTACCAAGGTCCCCTTCCATGCGCCTGGGGTGGTCAGGCATGAGGGTGACCGAAATCCTGCGGGCAAAACCCAGAACAGTCCGAGCTTCCTCCGAAGGAGCCCCTCCTGTGGGATGTTTAGGCAGCGGCTCCACCATTATCAGTTGAGAGGTCGATTGTGGCCAAACCGGGGCGGGTTCCACCGGCTCCACGGGCAGAGGAACTGAAATGATCGGTTTTGATGGAGCCGGCTTCGGCCTAGAAGGTGAAATCCAGGTAATGTTCGGTGAGGAAACCGAAGCTGGTTTCTGGCCGGACAAAATCAGCTGTTGCCACATGAGATCTTCGTAGTGTCGACGGAGTTTTAGTTGAAGCCTCTCCTCATCTGAGGAGGACAAAGACTAATGTTGGCATTGCCTTTTCTTTAGCGCTTATGCGTTCCTCAGCCTATCGGTCGAGGGGGTCCGAGATTACGACCTCGATCAGACTAGCCAACTGGGTCGCTCAGGAGACACCGGTGGAATGGGTGATTTTCTCAGATCAAGGACCAGCTCCTCAATGGGACTGCCAGCAGGCTGGATGTCCTCATCAGGAACAAACAGAACAGGGGTCCTGTTAAGGCAGTTGTCGGCCTCGAGAGTGATCTCAACCACGTCGTCGATAGAGACATTGAGCGGCTGACCAGATGGCAGGACAAAGGAGCCGGCGGCCAAAGTCGCAATCTCAACCAAAGTCGAGACTGGAGATTCCTGGGACCGAGATCGCTCTTGATTCCAAGAACATCTACGCCAAAATGAAGACTCTCTCAGTTCCTTGACCTTTTTAAGGGACCATGAGACATGCATGCCTGAGGTCCCTCATCCTTAGTGGGGAGAGACTGGCACATCTCCCAAAAGGAGTCAGAGAAGGTGGAGCCCAGATTGAGTGGAATAAAAATCAGCTGAGAGAAAAGTTCCGTGGCTCGTGCTGCTTCTGCCTCAAAGGCCTGCATTTGCTCTAACTGCTTGGCGGACCCCGCAGCCGCGGAAACTGCCCACCGGGCCTCCTTCGATTTCACCGGTGGATTCAGTTTTTTGGGCCTGCCCAGCTTGAGTCGTACAAGACCATCATCGAGGACGTTCAGGTGTAACGCGAGACAAATCTCACAGGCCTGGTTGTCATGGTCGACACCCAAATAGTAGATGCACACAGTATGTGGGTCTGTGGGCGACATTTTTTGGCAGCATGGGCACCATCCAAAACCGGGGAAAGATTTATCTTCCATGATCGAGAAACAACGATCACAATCGCTAGCTCAAACAAGCTTAATCTTCAAAGAATCCAAAGGAAATTAAGCCAGGGCCTGCAAAATGCAGGTGCAGGCAGGAGGCAACCTAAATCTTCTAATGGAGAGGAAGATCTGGCGTCGTGGGGTGGAGCTGACGGTTATAACACCCAGGTGGGCAGGTGGGAGAAGCCAGCTTTAAGACCTTCCGGGAAGAATTTAAGGGGAAAGGGACATGCCAAGAAGTGTGGATAGAACATATCCATATCCCTAGAACATTAGTTCAGTTCTGCTACAAATGTCTGGAAGGGAATTTGCACACAGTGAAAATAAGAGAGGGCCAAGGATGGACCCCTGGGGAACTCCACATTTACTACTACACTCATCT
The DNA here is from genome assembly GCA_016271365.2 of Neoceratodus forsteri. Classification (NCBI taxonomy): domain Eukaryota; kingdom Metazoa; phylum Chordata; order Ceratodontiformes; family Ceratodontidae; genus Neoceratodus; species Neoceratodus forsteri. Next base: position 754,164,140 of record CM057455.1, on the reverse strand, counting down.
ATGACAAAACCATCTATTATGGATTTCTGAGAACTATTTTCCTGGTAATTCAAAAATCCTTTTAACAACATCTGGGGAAAGATAACCTTTGATAACATCTTTGACGTAACATTATGCTCCACAAGGTCACTGAAAGGCTGCTCACCTGATGTGCCAGGTGTTTTTCTTTAAGCATTTTGGTCTTGTACAGGTTTGCTCACTCCTTGTTGAACAGATTCAGCATTTTGTTAAATCATAGTTTACCAAAATGGCTATTTTCTTTTTCTTTTAGTTTTATCTCCCCCTCACCATTTTTCCTTTTTTGTAACCACCAGTTACTGATGGGACACCACAGCAGCCTCCTTCATCCAAGTGGGAGGACAGGAAGCGTCGACCACCACAACCAACACTAACATTGCTGGATGCCTGCCAGGCCCCTTGCACTCACTGAGCATTTTTCTAGGGCCCGAGATACAGTTAGTTCTCAGAAAGTGTGGTTGCAGCTGTGGTTTGTGGCCATTCCTGCCGGCATATGGTAGTTTCAGTTGGGAGACGAGAATAAGATACTGGCAACACCGGGAGTGCCAGACACAGTGAAGCAGGACCACATTCATCAAAAGCGTACTTGTGTGGGAAGGTTGGACAGGTGGAGGTACAGGCATTGAAGAGTGAAACAGAAGATCACAAGTGTGAAAACCACCACAGCCAACAATTTACCTCCCTGAGCTTCAGTCTCTCATTGCGTCAAACTGGGCAGCAGCGGTACCCCACTGGAAATGAGATTGTATCTTGCTGTTGTATGGGTTTGCTCACGCCTTGCTGAACAGATTTAGTTGGAACCAAATATTCGTTTTGCACGTCTGTTAGTGTACTGCACTTTGCACATTATTTTATTTGTTACTTGGCATTGAATACTGTCACTCAACTGTTAATGCACTTTTTCTCTTGCATCTACTGTACTGTCCACTTACCTCCGCCCCCAACCCCTGGAAATTAGCTGCTACCAGCTCAGTAGGTCATTCCTTGTAAAACTTTTGAAATAAATAGATAAATCCTTAGTAAACAAACATTAAAACAAACAAAATGAGTGTGAAGTTTTGCTAAAAGATTACAATTTCTACTTCTAGCAAATCTAAGTTATTCTAAGAGTCTTTAGCCCCTACCTTTTGACTTCTACTTTTGTTGACTTTCCTCAAGCTGTCCTTAGAGGATAATACACATTCGATGACGTCCACAAACCTCAAGAGTGAAGCTTGAGAGGCTTATATAACATCATTAGAACCCCAAGATACAAAACGGTGCCAGGGAGCACACTCTCAAACATGCCCTGACACCAAGACCATTAACTGCTTCAAGCACAGCTGGGACAGAGTTAAGGGCTTAATAGTCACCCATGGCAGGTAGCAATAAGGCAGGGAGCATTAGAGCTGGTAGCATGAGCATAAACCCTCTACCAACACTAGGTCTCAGTGTTAGGACAGGGTATTATAGGCAGACTACTGTAGATGGACCTATGATCTTTTTCTGCTGTCAACTTACATGTTCTAAGTTTCATTCTTTATAATATATAAGATTCTGGTTTTGGATAGATGGAGACTGCCATTATTTTGTCTGTAAAAAAGGGTAGGTCAATGAGAAGGAATGCTGTCTGAAGTTAGAAAGTGACAGGCAAGTTAGTACATCGAGTGCGTGATGTAGGCAAGTTAGTATGAGTGTGACAATGTTAGTAATTTTTTATATCATATGAGCAGGTTAGTGTAATGAGTGGATGAAGCAGGCTGGTTAGGGACAATGGAAAGGGGAAATTGTTTAACCAGGAAAGGCACACTAAGCCAAAGCTTGTTTCCAGGTGTGACCTGGGAGTACAAGGATGTTAAGTGACTTGCTCAGGGCCACACAGTATCGAAGTGGGGACCGTGGGATTCAAACCCAGGTCTCCAGATTAGCAGCTCAGTGCTCCTAACCACTACGCTATACTGCTTCCTCCTGGTTAGTATTATCACTTCTGGTATGACATGAGCAGGTTAGTATAATCTGCTCTGGGAGGGACTGAGATTAATACAAAATTATTATTTTTTTACTGAAAGATAACCTTTACAATATATGATAACATACTGCACTCTGGGGGACCCTCCAACCATAGGCCATCAGTGCAAATCATTTATTCCACAGCAAACTCACAAACTGTAATTTTATTCTCAATATAATGACTGCTGATAGCTTAGAACAGTCGTTCTAGTGTCAATAAAATTAACAGTAGTGACATTTGTCTACAATCACAGCAGCAACTGTAAACAGGTGAAGTGTAGAGAGTGGGGAGAACCAGAGTTACCACAAATGTATTAAAATCCTAGGGACTAAAGTAGAACCCTAGGTCATTTTCAGACACATGGAAGCATAACTAGTGATAATGTGTTTGTCATCTCATTATCCTCACCAACACTGTGACTGTCTTGAGAGGATAAACTATTCAGCCTTTGGCCTCGGACTTTATTCACTCGTCAATCACATTAATGCCTTGTGTAGTGAGCCAATTAACACCTTATTGCCTGAATAAAGCCATGGTCACGGTGAAGATTCAAAGCATTGCAGCATTTATTTTCCTCTAGAAACCAGATAACCTGGAAACTGCAGTAGGGACACTAACTAATGGAGAACAGAGGGCTGGGAGGAAGCTTCTTATTTTACACTTCACAAGCGAACAGTTGTCTGCCTTGTGAATGACATACACACAGCCCACAGAGATGCCTCCTTTGACTGCCCTGTCCGAGGGATAATATGAAGCTATCCAGTTATATTAGGACCAGAATACAAACTGCTCTAAACCCAGAGAAAGGAAAAACCAGATTTAAAGATGCCAGGAGAGTTTTGCAATACAGAACAGAGTGGTCAGCTCTTCAGATAACAAACAGAAGGCAGTGTAGCCTTGTGGTTAGATTACAGAGGTGAGAACCAGGAGACAAGGGTTACAATTCCACCACAGCCACTTGAGTCACTGGATCTATTAAGCTTCGGTCCTCCCAGCTAGAAAATGCGAAACAAAAGTAGCACTACATTGAAAATGTCATTTGTACAATATTCTTTTACTCCCTTCCCACATGGCCTCTCTGTTAGCTACTATGTCACCCACTATGAAGGATGTTGGTGAACAACCTCCTCCATTCAATGTCTGATGGCATGTCCTACTCACAAGTTCACCTAGATGACCCTGGAGGAAACATGTCACCCTCCAGTGCCTGTCTACTCTCCGCTGGTCAGCAAAATGAGACTCTTGAGGTCCCTCTTGTACACAACTCTATGCAGTACCACAGCAACAATAAACAGAATTTTAACCCCAGCAGAAAAACATTCAATCCTTTCTGTTTTAGCTAGCCCCCTCTTAGGGTTGTATCCCATTATACTTCCCTCTCCTTCCCTTTTAATATTCTTTCTTTACAAGTGAATATCTGGTCCATTTCTGAATGCTGTTATCAGCATCTGTAGCCTCCTGCAAGTAAGTATTTCATTTTCTAATGAACCACAGCACAAAAACATCTTTCCATCTCCCTTTTTTTTGTGTCTTGTGTTCATCGTGAGATCATATCCACTTTTTTCTCAATTTACTGTTCATCCTATCCAGCCCTCACTCCGCCTTACATCCACTGCTCTCTCAAGCTTGTTCCTGCTCTGGCTGCCCCTTGCACATTACTACAATCGCCCCAGGTCCAGACCCAATCTGTTCTCCTGGTTCGTCCATGTGTTGCCCCCACAGCAGGGCCCAATCAACCCACATGCAGCAGAGGTTAAGTGTCAGGCTTTCAGCAACACGGAGGTGGCCAGGCAGTGGTGCCATCAAGCATGCAGGGTGGACGTCTTTTCCTAGCAGTATGGCCCACCCACCACCCTGACATCAGCCAAAAGGCACCTGTGGAGCCAATCCTATGGGTGGAAGAGGGTTGGGGGACAACGTCATGTGGTTACCCATGACATCAATGCCATCAGCACTTCTGCTGTAGGAGGCACTTGTGCAATGGGCTGCTCAGATTCCCCCTCCCAGGGTCACAATGCTTCCGTATCACACCCTATGCCTCACGAGTCTAGGGCAGGGGGTTGGTACAGAAACTAACTCAGAGCTACTGAACCAGGCCTATTCACTGTTTTTCTTCTATTCATCTACCAGTGGAAATGACTTGGAGAGATCCTCTTTAGTCCATTTAGCATTCTGAACATTTGTAGTGACTCAGCCACCACAGTACTACTAAAAGAAAAGGCTTGCCATCTTCCAGGAGTTTTACTGGTTGCAAGTAAACAAAAATGTGCTTATTGTACTGGACAAGTGCCACAGCATCCTAGTATCTGGAATAAAAAAAAGGTACCGTATCTCTATGCTAGCTACACTTATTTTAGTTATCTATTAGCTGTACTGTCAATATGAAAGACGAACTCCATTGCATAGGGCACTGCATCAAGGTGAAGCAAGCAGCCACGTCCGTCTCTCGAAGAGCCTCTGTGAAATTCAGACCTTGGGACTCAAGAGGGAAAAAGGATACACAGATGCAAATCCAGTTGAACAGCAACATAAATACAAAATCAGCTGGTCTCCCATCAAAAGCACCTAGGAAATCAAAACAAAAATGTTTAAAAAACATTCACTTCTTGGAAATTATGTTATATAATTCTCACTGTATATATCTTTATTCCTGTACCCCTCCCCCAGGTCACACCTGGAAATAAGCCTTGGCTCAGTGTGCCTTTCTCGGTTACCAGCAAGGTATATGTACGTACATATTATATTATATCTCCTGAATGGAGGAAACACACCGCATTACCATGCATATTCCTGCCTGCACTTCTTTTTATCACTATCACACACACACGATACAGGGTGTGCAGTCAAGCTCTGAAACACGCACACCTCAGGCAGTTGAACGCACTCTGCCTATGGCCTCGTGCCTCACAGCACACACCAAGGTGGGCATATATCAGAACACGACCACATACCATGTAGTGGATTATCTGTTACTTCTACAACGTAGGTGAACATTAAACCTTATGGGTAAATGATCATTTTAACCACTGAATGATTCTAAATTAAAATAATTTATTACAATGTTAGGCAGGTCATCAGCATTTATTTCCACTTTAGTTGGATAACAAAGAACACTTATCCAATGAGAGACCAGCTTGAACAATGTCTGATGACATCACAACAGCCTCTGATGCACTCAAAACAGAGCAGTGAAATCAGACTGAAACTGTTAAGTCATTAGAAGAACTAATCTGAAAGCTCTGCCATTTAAAATACACTTTATAAAGTGGACACAAAATGGCCTCCCTCAAAACATGACATTTATCATCACACTCGAATGGGGCATGACTTTTTATAATTCACTTGTGGTTCTGCCACTCGTGAGTTATGGCTCTGCCTCCTCACTCATGAAAATAAATGGCACATTCTAAGCTAGGCCATTGTATATCCCAAATGTAAAAATTCCACATTTACCGGGCAACAGGAAGACGTTTATGGAGCATGGATTCGGTCACCCTCTCAGAACTACTTGGAATGGGAGGAAGGGTCAAGCAGCTGGTATGCAATGGTACAGATTTCTATGCACTCTATAGCACTACATTACAGCTTCGCAGTGGTCAGCACCCCAACTGGTTCCCTTGGAGGGTGTAACAAGTGTGTCAACTCCACTCAGCAAGTCAGACCCTCTTCTCCCACAGTGCCAACCTCTGAGCGCAGTATTGTGAACAGGTAACTGAACAGGGTAACCCTCCTGTCTGTTGGTGGGTCCGAATCACCTTTGGTCTCAAGTTCTGTGGGGGATTCAAACTATGAACCTTATGCTAGCGTACCCAAATGTACAGGCTCAGATAAATCTGCTCTTCGGGGAATGCCAGGTATCTTTCGCCTAAGGGCACCTAACCAGGTATCCAAAATAAACCCTTAAAACTCTATGAAAGGTATTCTTACCTTTTTTCAGTTCAGTAACACCATTAAGCTTATGCCATCTATACTTCACATGCAAAAGAAAGAACTTCAAAGGCACACCAGGCAGTCTCTTTAAAATAAGAGGTTTATTTACGAAATGGATAAAAATATGTAAAATGTAAATACAGAACAATATCGCAAAGCATACAATCACTTAAAAGAAAACAAGGAAAAAGTACCAACATAAACTCCTACCACAATACAATTAAGACATTCCTATCTAAAGTATATCCTTCTTACAGTGCTTATAGCAGATGTTGTTTCTAAGAGCCCACCAAGAAAAGTGTGTAAATGATTAGACACAGAATAGTTTAAACTGACTCTCAAACACACCTCTTCCATGATGTCACCCAGCTCCTCCCTGTTAAATACAAAAAAATAATACACACATTATGTCCTATCGGAAGGTGTATTAAATAAGGGGACTTCAGCAAAAAATAATTCCCCAATAGGACTTTCTGATCTACATCCACCCTTTCATCTCTGAGCAGTTCCTGTTCCCTGCCCATATCCAAAGACCTTTACAACTCTGTAGTTTTCTCACCTAGATGTCATATAATTTCTTAACACCAGTTTATATTAACTGTTCTTCCTCTAAGTCATCATAAAATGTATATTTTAAGTTCCTAGTTTCAAAGAAGCACAGCTCATCATCAAGGCCATAAAATGCGACTTCTTGGAAGTTCACCACATTACACAGCTCTGTTTAACATATATCCTGTCATTTTAACTGAAACCTTGGGGGGGGGGGATGTCATCCCAGGGGCACAGGATGTCTCCTGTGAGACAGGTCACATACCACATTCCATATTACAAATCATAGAGCAATCATAACCAGCTGGCCAAGCGTCACAACAAGAAGCTCCTACCACTCTTGAGGACCCGACATTTTCTTAAATCTGCTGCAATAGTTATTCTATTTCTTAGCACAATCTATCCTTTATAATTTCTAGTCCATAAAGTTGGTCCTCAAACAGGGAGGTTATTGTGGTGACCTCCAAATGTATGTAAAACAGGTTGTGTTTATCGTTGTTGGATTTAGTATGCAACAGTACTATATCATAAAATACCTTGACGTATATACCTTATGTTTATGAAACCTGTAAATGTTAAAAATACCATGGCACTAGGCATTTTTGATAATGGTAAAACGTATTAGGTGACTATTATAAAAATTAAATTAGTTGTGCTATTTAAAATGCATGTAAATTGCTGTAAACTGAACAAGTCTGAAATATCATGGTGATTTGCATATTTCCCATGATGCTTTGCATTATGGAAGTATATATGATGTTGTATTCCTTTCAAACTTGATTTGTTGCCAATGCCCTTTGGGGTAACCATTTTTTCAGTGTTTCTGCACTGAGGTTCTTTGTTTTTAGCTGGTTTTGTTTTTAGCTTGTTTTGTTTTTTTTCTTTTTGAGCCCCCACTACCCAAGTAAACAAGGCCCGCAAAAGGGGTGGAGGTTGCATCTCAACTGGTAAGTTAGATTAGAGATCAGTGTCAGTAGGTGCTGGCTAAGTGCAGAGAAAGGACACACATAGTCTGTTGCTGAAAACTGATGTACTGAAGAAGGAATATGGCATTGCAGAAGCTTATTTCCTGTATTTTGGATAAACATCACACAGAGATTGTGTGTTAAACCTGAAGTTCGGTCTCTGGTCCATCTGTTATCCCACAACCCCTCCACAGAGGGGTTAAAGCAAAGTTCACCTTTTCCAGTTGCAGACACTTTTTTTTGTTAGGTTTCCAGGTTTCTAAACCTGTGGCTACTTCCGCAAACAGGTTTAGCTAGATGGGTGGCCAATGTTTCAGAAATGTCTGGGTGTCCTGTCTTACTGCTCCTTCATCAATCCTATGACGCACACACTGGGCGTGTGGTGTGTGTTTTTGCAAAATCCTCCAGTCTGTAACACAAGTCTGCATTCTTCAACAGATTTGCCGCAGTTGTGTGGGCATGTGTGGATCTTTCATCAATTTCTGCCACTTCAGATGCAGCAACTATTTTTGTATCTTGGAAAGTGAGCCTTTGAAGACTATTTCATTTTTGAATCTGCAGTGCAAACTGCTGTGAGAACTGCCTCAGTGGCTTTTTCTCCAAGCCTGTTAGGCCCTGCGTTACTCGACCCCTCCGTGGTTTGTGAGGCATTCTTTAGTCTGTCACTGGCCTCTGTTCCCTTGTACCTGCCTATATTTCACCAAATTGTTTTTAGGTACTATATAATGTAGTCTGTTTTGTTAAAAAAAGATTTTAAAATCTATTTTTAGTTGCATCCCCACAAGCTCACTTAAAGTGCGACTGCCTCAAAAGAAGCTTGCAGGGGACCCCACCCCAGGGCAGAACTTTCACTGTTCACTTGTGGCTTTGCTACCCATTTACAGCCTTGCCCAATCACACATGTAGATAGACTGCACATTCTGAGTACAGCTATTATTTCCTACTTATACTGCTTAGAATCAGAAATTTGAAACACAAAAAACAATCCACCATTGAGAGACTTTAAAGGAAAACAAGACATGCTTGAAGATAAAAAAAAAAAAAAAAAACAGGAATTAAGAAATGTTGTATTACACCGGCCTGTCAGCACAGTGGTAGAGCTACCACTCACCGTGCTGCTGACCTGGTTCCAGAAACGAGGAGAAGAGGACTGGACATCCCAGAAGACGCTCTCCTCCTACAGGGACAGAGGGAGGGTAACACATTCCTGCAATATTGCTACCTTGGTAACCACAGGTAGTAACCCCCTAGTGCACTCTGCAGGCAATATTCTACCTGGTATCCCATCAAAAAAAGCAAATCAATTTAAGGCTTTTTGCTATGAAGAAAAAAAAAAAAGACTTGAATCATCCTTATAGGATTCAATAATGTGCTATATTGTTATGCTCAGAGAAGTTTCAACCCAGCAGAGATTTTTTTTTCCTGGAGGGGGATACTGTTGTGTGGGGATTTGGTGACATAGTGTTTTTCAAGCTTACCAATTCGGAAACAACCTTTGAGCTGGAAGTTCGTTTACAAAGGTTCCATGTCTAGACAGGACATACAATACAAAAAAATAGCAATGTCACAATCAACTACAAGGTCACCTTCGGGAACGGACTCGGGGAACCGGGGGTCGGCAGGGGGCAGAGTGGACTGAGCGTCTGGAGGACTGCTCTTCTCTCTGGGGCCGGGCCTGAGGATCGCATTGCTCAGCAGCAGCCCCCAGTGGAGACTGGGCGCACTGCCTGAGCATGCACAGAGGAGACAGAAAACCAGGAAAAATGGCACCTGCAGCGAGCGGCTTGTTGGCCGTCCACAGTTTCGCCGCGGCACCCGTCTGGATCCGTGCTCCATGGGAGTTGGGGCTTCCCTTGGCAGGGGGCATGAGTCTGGGTGTCCGGTGGGGGGCGGTCGTGGTGAATTTTTCCGTAAAGGGTGCAGCTCAGGCGGCCAAGGGAGAAAAATTATCACAAAAAAACTACAAGGTCTCTTGGCAAGGTTCTAAACAATAATTTCACTCCAGTTACAGGACGTTAGAATTGTTTATACATTCATTTTTTTTTTATTTAAGTTTATAAGTTTATTGGTTTTACAAATACAATAGAATATCCACCATATTACATTCAATAATACAGTAGTAGATATAAGTCACACAGCTCCACCAGGTACTTGTCCATTAATTAAAGGAGATATACACAACAACCACCACCACCACCACCACCCCCCCCCAAAACTGGACTGCTATAAAGTTAAAGGACAGCTATATTAAAGCTAAATAATATTATTGCTAACACTCACTTATTATACACACCGCAGGACCTGTACCAATATTTCCGCCCCTGCAGGAACAAGTGCATATATGGAGGGCTGGAAAAAAACCCTAAAGAGGGGGATAGTGTGTTTGTGTAAATCACACCAGGCAGCCTTGGCTCAATTAAGTTGCACTGCACCCCCACCGCAATAGTCAGATCTGCTGACAGGTATGGAGACAGGAACAATCTAAGGAGAGTACATAATAGTTCACAAATTGAGTGGGGTATAATCCCCTAACTATAGCAAACCCCTTTTATAGGCAGGAAATTAACCATCAGTATTTGCATTATAACCAACATGGCATTAACAGGATAAAACAAAAAAGAAAATGGAAAAGGACCAGATCGAGCAAAGTTAAAGTCACTGAATAAGTCCAGTTACGAAAGGTTCAAAAGACCCCACCAGAAAACTCAGCTGGAATGAGGAGCAGAAAGCCTCTAGGAAACTGCAGTAGGCTACAATAGCCTCAGTCAGTTGTGTCCGACTCAGGCTCTCCTCCTTGTGCAGCCAAAGCTGTCCGAGCCTCAACAAGCTTAGATGCAAAGACAGCCGCTGCATCAGGGTCGGACAGAATGTGGGTCTTACCAGCGTGACAAACCTGGAAACAGAAGCTGGGCCGCAATTCCATTTTCTAGCAAATTTTTCTCAATTAGTTGGAGAGCCTTTTTCCTGTTCTGTGATTGGGATGAAATGTCCGGAAAGAAAGCCACTTTACTGCCCTCTCATACGATCTCTCCTCGTTGCCTTGCTGCCCAGAGTAAGGGAATTCTTGCACCAGGCCTCAAAAGGCTAACTATGTCAGTTAGCGGTAGAGAGTTACCAGAGTCTCGGCATCTGGAAAGCATAGGAATTGCAAAGGCCTTGAGCACTGTAATTCCAGAGTCCTCAGGTAATAAAGCTAGATTCAAAAAAATCATTTTGGAAACTGCTGCAAGGATTCCAGCATTGCTGGTATATCTTGGGGGCACAATTCAAACATTGGGTTGCCTCTGAGCATTCTCTAGGGCCTCAACTTTTGCCCTGAGAAAATTAAGGTCCTTCACAAATGCTGCGTTCTGGTCCTGTTGCCACTCGCCTTCAGCTCAGATCTTATTCATGCTGGTTGCATCAGCCACGACTTTCTGATCGAGCTCTTCAAACCAGGCTTCAACTGCTGCCATATGGCGGTTTGTCTCCTCCCCAGTCGCCTGAATTTTCTGAAGGATAGTCATTATCTGGGGATTCGGGACCTCATTCGCCGTTTCTGAACAAGATGAGGCTCCGGCTTCTTGCAGGCCCTTCGGCGAGGAAAGGTAGGCATCCAGCTTATGCGCCGCTTGTTTGTTTTCACGTTTAGGGCTCATTTTGCAGTCTCCAGTTGCTCCAATCAACACCACTGTGTTTGAAAGTTCTCTCCGGTCCAATTTAACAGTGAGAAAATGAGATTAATACTATATCGCTTCAAGAGAGACTAAAATCTAGCTGCTGCCACGTTGTGTGCTCAACAGCGCCCTCTGAGTTGTTTATACATTCTAGTGTAAAGAGTGGACACATAGTATGTATAGAGTTTAGACTACTATATGATCTTAATTAAAGGAGAATGAAAAAGACTAGAAAGGATTATTGAGATGGAAAGATAAACCCTGTGCCACTAGAGGAAGGCTTTGTCAGAGCTTAGTTAGTAATAGAGCTAGGTGGGATGGGGGGCAGCAGTGTGATGGGAAGGTAAGCATCCAGGGAAAAGTGGGGTGAACTGGAGGGAGAGGGTAGTGGGAAGAGCAGCCTCACAGGCATAGGTGGTGAGGCCCTAGGCTGGACTGCAGGGGTCCTCAGATACACAAAGGGATGGGGGGGAGATTACAGACTCACAACGCAAGTGCTGTAAGGGTTGTTACTATAGGTGGGGTGGCCAGGGTGAGAGGCTAAGTGCTGCTACGAAGTGAGGGGATGGATCTTCCATAGGTAAGTAGGTATTACTTGAAGCAGTTAAAAGTGGATAAATTGGCACGGTGCTGTTTAAGTTGCGTTTTAAAGATCTCATGCTCTGTAAGCCAGCTGTGCAGACTGGGAGTTCATTCAACCATTCCGGAGTCTTGTAGGAGAAGGAACATTGCCCCAGGGGTGTTCTTCTGCAAGGTACCTTGAAAGTGCAACATGAAGTCCCACAAGTATTGTGCTGCGAACCAGTTGTCTGGAACATTTGTTGGATGCAAGGTGGTACAAGAGCGAGCAGTGCTTTTTTGCCTAGGATGCAGGTCTCGAATTTTATCCCGTCCCTATGGTTGAGCCAGTTTCTGTGATTATATAGCAGGCATGTGTGCAGCTGGTTGTCAGCCCCTAGGACAAGCCTGCAGGCCTTATTTAGTGCAGTGGAGATATTTTGTTTTTCACTTATTGTACTTTTTTGTTTTTCTCCCCACTCCCCAAGCCCTCGCATCCTCGATGTGACGCACACGTCACACCCTACGGGACACCCCACCCTACTTGTTGCTCCGTTGCCGCTTTCACCCGTCACCAGACCTCCATCTGGTGACAGGACTACAGGCAGGCGACCCACCCACTGGGAGAGGAGAGCAAATGCTTGATCCTGCTCCCACCCCCAATGCCGGCACCCCAATGACCCGAGGTCATTCCTGAACCTGGGTCACCAGCGTAGTGCGAGGTAAGGTGTCCAGCGCCTCAGCGCCACCAGGCCGGCGTAGTAGAGATCGTTTTTAAAGCAGTGTCAGGCTGCGCTAACATAGAAACATAGAAGTTGACGGCAGATAAGGACCGCAAGGCCCATCCAGTCTGCCCATTTCTTTTTCTACCTTATAAATGTGCCATCGGCCTTTGCTCTGTCAGTGGCCTATCTATTCATAGTCATTTGTATTGCTCCCTTATGCCTATCCCATGCCTGTTTGAAGCCCTGCACTGTATTCATAGCCACCACTTCTTGTGGTAAGCTATTCCATGCATCCACCACCCTTTCTGTGAAAAAGAATTTCTCCATTCCCCTTACTCGGCCTCCCTCTAATCTCATGCTGTGTCCTCTTGTCCTGCTATTTTTCTTATATTTAAACATGTTAGACTCTTTCACCTTGTTTATGCCCTTAAGGTGTTTGAATGCCTCGATCATATCACCTCTCTCCCTCCTTTGCTCAAGGGTATACATATTGAGCTCCGTTAATCAGTCCTCATATGTCTTCTGATGCAGTCCCTGCACCATTTTGGTTGCCCTTCTCTGGACTGCCTCAATTTGGTTAATGTCCTTGTGAAGGTGTGGCCTCCAATACTGCATGCAGTACTCCAGATGGGGCCTAACCAGTGTCTTGTAGAGAGGGATTATTACCTCCCTCTTACGACTTGTGATACCTCTACTAATACACCCTAACACCCCCCTAGCCTTACCTACTGCTTTAGAGGTCTGCTTGGATGTTTTTAGGTCATCAGTGATGATGATGCCCAAGTCTCTTTCTTCCTTTGTGACTGCTAGCAACTCCCCTCCCAGCCTATAGGTGGCTTCAGGGTTTCTCTTCCCTATGTGCATGATTTTGCACTTCTTTGCATTAAATCCCAGTTGCCACTCTTCTGACCATTCTGTTAGTTTATCCAGATCTCTTCTCATTCTGCCCACCCCATCTGGATCATCTACTCTGTTGCAGATCTTGGTGTCATCTGCAAACAGACAAGCCTTACCTCTAGTCCATCTGCAAGGTCACTAATGAAGATGTTGAAGAGGACTGGCCCCAGGACTGATCCTAGGGTACCCACTTATGACTTGCATCTCTTCTGACTGTATACCATTTACCACCACTCTCTGTTTCTGCCCGTCAACCAGTTTGCCACCCAGTTGACCAACTTCTGACACCCGAGCCTACAGCTTATTTATCAATCTTCTATGTGGAACAGTGTCAAAAGCTTTGCTGAAGTCAAGGTAGGCGACATCAACTGCTCCCCTTGGTCCACCACTCTGGTTACCCAGTCAAAGAAATCTATGAGATTAGTTTGACAGGACCTTCCTTTGTAAACCCATGCTGTCTTGGATCCTGTGCCCCTATGGATTCCAGGTGTTGCACTATCCTTTCCTTAAGGAGTGCCTCCATAATCTTGCCCACTACTGAGGTAAGACTGACCGGTCTGTAGTTCCCGCCTCCTCCCTGCTACCACTCTTGTGGAGGCGGGATCACATGAAGCCCTTCTCCAGTCTTCTGGGACCTCTCCTGTGCTCAGAGACTCACTAAACAATTCTGCTAATGGCTCTGCTAGTTCCTCCTTTAGCTCCTTAAGTACCCTGGGATGTATGCCATCAGGTCCCATTGCCTTATCCACCTGAGCTTAGCAAGCTCTTGTAGGACCCTTTCTTTTGTGAAGGAGTAGTGCTCACCTCCCTCCCCGTGTCCATGATGCTGAGCTGTGGGCCCTGCCCTACCTTCTCTTCAGTAAATACTGAGCAAAAGTATCTATTTAGGATAGATGCCTTTACAGGGTCCTCCTCCTCACATGCTCCCTTTTCTCCATTAAGCTTAGCATACCCCTCTGGACTTTCTCCTTTCACTAATGTATCTATAGAAAGTCTTGTCACCTTCTTTACTGTTAGTGCTAGTGTTTCCTCAGTTTGGGACTCTGCCTGCCTTACTGCCTTACCTGCTTCCCTTAGGGCAGTTTGGTATGCCTCCCTATCTTCATCCCGCTGTGTTCCCTTATATTTCCTGAAGGCCAGCTTTTGGCTCTGACCTTTTCTGCTACTGTATTTGAGAACTAAAGTGGTTTCCTTCTTCTTTGCACTTCCTTTTCTGTCTAACACAATGGGATGTTGCTTCAAGTATTGCATCCTTAATGCTTGCCCACTTTGCCTGTACCCCTCACCTGTGTTTCTTTTGCCAGGGCTAAGCTTAACTCTGTTGGCCATCTTATCAAAGTCAGCTCCTCTGAAGTCCCATATTTTTGCCTTGGAATGGGATGATTTAGATGTAGTAGCCAAATTGAACCATACCATGTGATGGTCACTGGCCCCAGGTGACCTTCTACCTGGAGATCTGTGATCCCTTCTTTGTTAGTCAGTACTAGATCTAGGATAGCCCTGTCTCTTGTGGGTTGCTGTACCAGTTGTTTGAGGCCCTCCCTGCAGGGAATCCACTATGAGTCTAGTTCTGGCAGATGTTCCTGCTGGTATTGACCAATCTGTATCTGGCATGTTGAAGTCTCCCATTATCAGAACCTCCCTTTAGCTGTCATGTTTGTATATCTTCTAACAGTAATGTGTCTATGTCCTCCCTCTGGTCTGGGGGCCTGTAGACAACCCCAGTTCTTATGGCTGTCCCATTTCCTGTTTCCAGGGTGACCCACAGTTCTTCTGGCTCCTTATGTGTATTCTGAATTTCTGTAGCTTTGATATTTTCATTAACATACAGGGCCACTCCTCCCCTTTTGCACCTCGGTCTCTTCTGAACAATACATAGGCAGGTACTGAAGTCTCCCAAGTGTGGTTACTGGTAAACCACGTCTCACTAATTGCTACTATGTCAGTTTAGCCTCTGACATTTTGCCTGCAGGTCTGGGATCTTATTTCCCAGGCTGTGAGCATTTGTGTACATGATTTTCCATTGGCCAGATTTTGGTGTGTTAGTTGTTGGGTGAAGTTTGGCATTACCTGTGCATCGTATGGGGAGACAAACCTTTTTCTTACCTGGTGATGCAAATGAGCGGCAAACATGCTGAATTCCTGTTTGACCACTAGCTGAGGGGAGGGTGTTCTTCCCATTCGACGAATGGGTGCTGCACCTCTCCCCATTTGCTAGTTAAATATTCTGCAAAGAGCGTCAAACTTCTGCCCCAATGCACTGACTCTCTTAGTCAGATGCAGTCCATCAAATTTAAAGAACTTTCGCTCCCAGAACTGTTGCCAGTTCCCTACAAATCTGTGTCCTTTTTCCTGGCACCAGTCCTTGAGCCCGTGTTTAGCTCCCTATCTCCCTTCTCTGACCTTCCGTCCATCTGCTCCCTCTCCCAGACTGGCAGGATCTCAGAGAAGGAGATGCCGGACGAAATAGATGATAGTTTGTCACCCAGCCTAGTCAGGTGTTCCTTGGTCTCCACAACTGACCGGCTGGAGAGATCATTAGTCCCTATGTGTACTAGGACATCAATGTTTTCTCCTGCTTTGTGAACAATTTTAGCAATGCGGTCAGTGTCTCTCCATGCTGATGTACCTGGGAGACATCTGACCATCACCCCTGGCTGGAGATGGGTATCATAGAGTCTCCTATGATCAGAAGTTTTTTGGATTTCCTTTGTGTTTGTTTAGTTTTGGTTCCTGATTTGGGTGAGTTTTGTTGTGCTAGCTCCTGTGCCGCAGTGTCCTGCTCTGCTGTGTCTTCTGCCTCTTTATTTGATTTCAGAGATAGAGGCAGATACCTGTTTGTAGTGTTTATATGGTTTTTGGAGGTAATGTGTTGGAGAGCAGAGAGTGATGGGGCACCTGATATGCTCCTTCTAACCACCTGCCAACCTCCTGGACCAACTACCCTCTGCGGTCGAGGTTTTCCTGTTGGATGCTGGGGAAATGGCGGGTGGTTCTTATAATGTATTTCCTCTTCAATATGAAATTTGAGGCGTGCAATCTCTGCCCATGCTGCCCGGAGCTGAGCCCTAAGATCTCCAAAGGCCCAGCATGTAGGACAGTGTCCTAAATCCTGTAAGACTGTACTTCTGAAAATTGTTCCACAGTACCTGCAGTTAATGAAATCCATTCCAAATAAGTTGCTGGGTTTGTAACCTAGTCAGAGTAATTAGAAGGAAAAAAAAATGCAAGTAATGGTTTAATTGTGCTTTGTTTAACTTGTTATAACAAGTTAAATTACTAGTGCCCCTGTAAATGAGATCACCTTGTGGAGCTCCACTGATCCGCCTTCCTGCTCTGCCACAGGAAATGTCACAACTGTGGTACCCTATAAAAGGAGTGTAGCGTGGGGTGGTTGGGGATGGGGTGGGTGGCTGGGCCCTTCCCCTGCCTAAAAAGAAGAACCACGGACGAAAGAACAAGGAGGTAAGAGCAAAACAATCAGTCAACAACAAATGCAGTAACCCTGAAAGCTTATCCTAATGTTAGATAAAACTGTAAAACCTGTAAAGCACCACCTGTAATAATTTCAGAGAAGATATACGCTGTAAGAAACACTTTGCTCCAGAGAAAAATAAAGCAGTAACAGAAGATATACCTTGCAAAAGACAATGTGAATCAGAAGATTACAGCAGTAATCTGTTAGCACACACCTGTAGGCACACCTTGTAATAATTCAGAAGAAGGTATACCAGCAACAACAATTTGAATCAGAGAAAAAATAAAGCAATGAAATGTTAGCAACAAACAGTAGCAATCCCTGTGAGTAAAAATAAAACACCACCACACAGTAATTCTGCTTAGCCAAACTAAGTCTTAATCCTTCTCCCTTGCTCTAGTAAGTTTCTCTACTCTGCCTTTCAAGCAGTCTTAGAAGGAAAGAGCTCAGGTGAAGCTAGGTGCCTTGGCCAGCAAACCAAGTCTTCTACCTCCAAGATATCAACTAACCTGACTTTTTAACCCTTCTTTCTGTTGGAAATTACTGACAGTTTGCTAGCTCCACCCCCACATACACACCTAATCCTTTGGAAGAGCTGTGGGAGGAAAAGCAATTAGCTCCTTCAATGTGAGAAGGAGACTGAAATACCTCTGAGACAACAAACCTTTTCAACAAACAAGAATAAAATAAAACACAGTGTCAAACAGTAATTTTGCTTAGCCCAATGATAAAAAAGTCACAAAAATGTAAGCGCCACCTGTAATACAGTAATTTCAGAGAAGATATACCCTGTAAGAAACACTTTGCTCCAGAGAAAAATAAAGCAGTAACAGAAGATATACCTTGCAAAAGACAATGTGAATCAGAAGATTACAGCAGTAATCTGTTAGCACACACCTGTAGGCACACCTTGTAATAATTCAGAAGAAGGTATACCAGCAACAACAATTTGAATCAGAGAAAAAAAATAAAGCAATGAAATGTTAGCAACAAACAGTAGCAATCCCTGTGAGTAAAAATAAAAACACCACCACACAGTAATTCTGCTTAGCCAAACTAAGTCTTAATCCTTCTCCCTTGCTCTCGTAAGTTTCTCTACTCTGCCTTTCAAGCAGTCTTAGAAGGAAAGAGCTCAGGTGAAGCTAGGTGCCTTGGCCAGCAAACCAAGTATACCACTAGGCCATCATAAACCACTGACAGTACAGAACTCGTGACCGATAGTCGCAGGGCATCAGGCATGAGGTATTTCCTGTGTCTATACAGGATTCAAAAATTAGTGTTGATTTTTTTACCACATGATCGGTGTGATAGGAGAATGTGAAAGATTCATCGATGTGAATACCCAGGTATTTGAATACCTGTACCTGCTTGAGTGGGGTGTTCTTGTTGGTGATGGTCAATGTAGGATTATTTTTCCTAAGGTGGGGGCTGGTTAGTAACATCACCTTTTTTTTTTTTTTATTATAGTTGAGGAGAAGTTTGTAGTTTGTAAACCAGTCTTCCAACAATTGGAAGGTAGTTTGCAGTTTATAACTTGCCAGTTCACTTATATTTGGGCTTCGGCTCAGAATTACTGCGTCATCTGCATAAACGATGACTCTACTATGGCATGATGCGGAATGCCTGTTTATGAAGAGACTAAAGAGTAGAGGTCCTCTATCTTCCTATACTATACTTTACCTTTTTCCACCCCTGGCGTAGGTTGACCACCTATGTGAGTCTTTTCATTCTCTCACTAAACTTTTTCCCTACTACTTTTATTTCTAATTTCCATCCCTCACCAAGAACACGCCAAAATAATGCACCAGGTTAAGGTCAGCTGGCAGGAATGAAACATGGTGCATTTAATGTCAAAAGATATAAAGTGCTTTTAATTATATAAAGGTGCTGGTTGAATAAAGTGCATGGACTGCATTTTGTGCCATATTATGACTTTAAAGTGCTGCAGTGCTTAATTAAGTTAATGCGTATGCCATATTCATGTATATGGTGCAGGAATGTTTAGAAATGTTTAATACAAAATAACATCCACTCTGATAGATGGAATATGATTATAACGGATCGGCATTATGTCTCCCTTGTTTAAATTATTTTGCTGCCGCTCTGTCGTTATGTAGAGTGTTACGCCAAAGATATCCTGCATCGAAGCAGGAACGGTTTGAACTGAGTAGCAAACTAACATTTAACTATTGCTGCCGCTCGTATCTGTGTAAATAATTACTGATGCCACTGCATTATTAGGACTTCAAGCTGCTGGCTTTGTATAAAATATGCTGTAGAATTGTGCCAGCTAGCCGTGGAGGAGTCGACGGCATGTGTGCAGCCAGTCCAGGCTGCTAGAGAGGCAAGCTTCCACAGAGCAGCAAACTTTCACTTTTTTCTTTGCCGCCGCTCCATGGCTATCAACTCAAGCCATGCTTCCGTGAAATGAATAGAGCGCTCTGAAAAGTGAGTGCTTGAAAATACAAAGGGACTATATGCTGTCCCTAGACTTTAAAGTTACAACCCAGCATAAAATAAAATTAAAAAGAACACCAACTCTATATGAGCCAATATGGAAGTGGCTAGACAGCGATTGTCTACCAGTCTGCCGCTCTGCTATAACACAGATATCCCTCTTCTCCCTCCTCTCTCCTGGTGTGTACATATTAGGTCCTTTAGTCTCTCCTCGTAGGGCATTTGATGCAAACCCTGCACCATTTTAGTTTCTTCCTATGGACTGCCTCCACTCTGTCAGTGTCCTTCCAGAGAGATGTGATCTCCAGAACTGGACACAGTACTCAAGTCGGGGTCTTACCAGTGACCTATACAGGGGCAACATCACCTCCTTCTTGGTGATACCCCTTCCTATGCACCCCACTACCTCTCCCACCTGCCTTGTCACACTGCCTGACCACCTTTAGGTCATCTGATATGATTACCCCAGGTCTCTTTTTTGTTGTCAATACCACTTCACCAATTTTCTACTCTGTCCTTGGGTTTCTGTGCCCTAAGTGCATTATTTTGCACTGAACCCCAGCTGCCATACCCTTGACCACACTTCAAGTTCTCTCAGGTCTCTGTTCATCCCTTTCACTCCCCCGTGTGTCCACCCTCTTGCAAATCTTGGTGTCATCCACAAAGAAACAGACCTTCCCTTCCAGCTCCTCAACAATGTCACTTATAAAGCTATCATATTGTGTACGTATCAAGAGGCCAGGTAAGCCAAAGCACACACTGCTACAAGACAGGTGAAAAACTTAAGAAGATATGGGCACCACAAAGAGCACTGTTAAATGGGTAGAAAACTGGCTTAAGGACAGAAAGCAGCGAGTGGCTGTCAACGGGGAGAAGTCGGATGAGGAAAAGGTCACTAGTGGTGTACCCAAGGGCTCAGTCTTGGGTCCAGTCCTGTTTAATGTATTCATCAGCCACACGGGGTAGGTATACAGGACAAAACTGCCCTCTTCACGGATGATGTCAAGCTAGGTGGTAGGGTGGACGGCGAGGAAGCAGTTAAGAACCTTCAAAAAGATCTGCAAAGGTTGGAAAAATGGTCTAGTATCTGGCAGCTGAAGTTCAATGCCAAAAAGTGCAAGGTGATGCATCTAGGTAAAAACACACGATGACTGCATATCGGCTTAATAGGGTCAAACTAAGTGCTTCACAGGAGGAAAGGGGCCTAGGTATTATCTGCAACACCCTTAAGCAGACCAGACAATGCAACACAGCTTACAGCAAGGCCAGCAAAATTTTGGGATGTATTGGGAGAAGATTTGACAGCACAAACAAGGTAATACTGCCACTCTACATGTCCCTTGTGAGGCTCCATCTGGAGTACTGTGCCCAGTTTTGGAATCCACACCCTAAGAAGGACAGAAACTGACTGGAGACTGTGCAAAGAAGGGAGACAAAAACGATACAGGGCATGCAAGGTCTTTCCTATGAGGGACGTCTGGAAGCACTGAATATGTACTCACTAGAAACCAGGAGGAAAAGGGGGGATATGATAGACACCTTCAGGTTCTATAGGGAATTAATAAGGTGCCCTGCTCTGAACTGTCCAACAAGGCTTCCAACTCAAATACTAGAGGGCATGAATGGAAGCTGTGGGAGGGAGCTTAGGAAACACTAGGTCTTGGAAAGGGTAGTAAAGTCTTGGAATAGGCTGCCCGCGGATGTGGTGGGAGAAAAGATGGTGACAGCTTTCAAACTGGGCTGGGATAAAGAGTTTGCCTGAATAAAAAATCCAGGGGGGGCCAGGTACTGGGATCTGAAAAGATCTCGGGAAACATTGGGCAGACTTGATGGTTCCCTTAGTCTCCTTCTGCTGTCAACTTTGCTATGTTTCTATGTCATGAATTGCATGGAAAAATGCCAGGGGATAAGGTAGATCATCATCAAACCAGAAAACCAGTCGATCCTGGACCACAGATGAGTGCGGTCATCATCGGAGTGGAGGTATGCAGACAGACTGTCAGTATCACATGAGAGTAGTTAGCGGCAAGGCAATGCACCCTAAATCAGAGCGCCACATGCTGAAGATGATTTGTTTCTTTAGGGCAACAGAAACTATAGCAACACGACACAGCAGCCCCATTTACTCTAGAATTCATATATGTAGCAAGGTATGGTATTAAACACACAGTCTGCTTCTTCAGGTCACTGTTATGTGAAAAACTGTGTCGGGGTGGGGTTGAGGGTCAGCCCAGCCAGCTACACATTTTGACTGCATAGGAAGTCTGTCATGATCAGGGAAAAGCTAAAATTGCAGCAGTGGTGGATGTGATTGTTACAGGCATTTCTAAATACAGAGACACAAGTTACATCACATAACCAGTAAATATAAATAAATGAATAAATAAATAAACTAAAACTACCAGTGGACTGCCAGATATGGTATGATTTGATGTGGCCCTTCTTAGACATATGAGCCAGTGAAGAGTGGAAGACTTGCATAAAATACAGTCTACACTGCTGGTTGTGGTGCCACATGGCTGCTTGTGTTATATATTCAGAGTCTGAGAATGTGCGTCTTTCTCCTTATCTGCCCGCTTTATTGGATTGTGATTTTATCATGTCTGTGATATTATACCTCAGTCAAGTTAAAATGCTATACAATTTTGAGATGCAATCACACAAAATAACATTTTTGTAGCAATCAGCACTACACAAAATGTTTTATGCTTAAATATTCCCTGGTTCTCAGGGAAGGAACGTTCGCTGCCAGCAGAGAGGAGAGGAGAGGATTGACACCGTTGCGTGAGACATTCCCAGCAACCAGAAACATGGAAAGCACCCACAGAAGGTTGAATGACCCGATGCACTCGAGCACCGCATAGCCCTCCCTGCTGCCTCGCACCTGGGTGCAGACTTTGGGCTAACCCCACCCCCACTCCCAAGATATCGTAAGGTACCAGGAAAGTGAGGGCTGCAGATGGGGATGATAGGACTTCCGGAAGCATGGGAACAGAAAGAGAGCTGTTGATACCAACAGGTGTCAGAAACAGTTAAACAAAAATAGTAATAAAATGCAGAATGGATGGCAAAAGAACACATTTATTTCCCCACACAAAAGTGAAGGTACTGGACTTCAGGAGGGCTGATTTTGTCAAAATGGGAGAGTGCCTCAGAAAAGCACTAGCAACAGGCAAGAAGGTGGGGTGAAGCAACAATGGGGAAACATCAAAACCGCCATCACAGAGGCAACAAGTCTTTGTGTGAAGCAAATAAATCAAAACGAAAGAAAAAACCACTATGGTTCTCAAAAGAAGTGACGGGGAAGGTAAGGGAAAAAAGACAGCATTCAGGAAGTATAAGGAACACAGAAGGAGCAGGACAGAGAACTGTACTAGTTAAAGCAGAAGGAAGCGGGTAAGGTAGTCAGAATAGCAAAGTCCCAAACCGAGGAAAAGATAGCCAACTCGGTTAAGAATGGGGATAAAACCTTTTATAGGTACATTAGAGAGCAAAGAAAGACTAAGGCAGGGATACTGAGGCTGAACAAAGAGGAAGGTGGCTGGGCAGAGAGCGACAGTGAAAAGGCAGGGATACTGAACAAATACTTCTGCTCAGTATTCACAATGGAAAAGCAGGGGGAAATACCTAATCCGGTCAATAGAAGCACTCTGGATAGGGAGGTTGATATTAGTCCTTTCACAGAAGAAAGGGCTCTGAAAGAACTCTTAAAACTGAAGGTGGTTAAAGCAATGGGGCCTGATGGGATTCACCCAAGAATTTTAAAAGAACTAAGGGAAGAACTAGTAACACCACTGACTACCTTTTTTAATAAATCATGGGAGGATGGGGTGGTACCTGAGGACTGGAGGAGGGCAGATGTGATTCCCCTTCATAAAAGTGGGAGCAAGACAGAGGCAGGAAACTACAGACCCATCAGTTTGACCTAAGTGGTAGGGAAAATGATGGAATCACTTCTGAAGGAAAGAATTGTTGAGTACCTAGAGGCCAGTGGGGCACAGGATCCAAGGCAACATAGATTCACAGCGGAAGGTCATGTCAGACAAATCTGATTGATTTCTTTGACTGGGTGACCAAAGCAGTAGACCAGGGAGGGGCTGTGGACATGGCCTACCTAGACTTTAGCAAGGCATTTGACACAGTCCCGCACAAAAGATTAGTAAACAAATTAGCCAGCCTGGGAGTGGGTCCCAGGGTGGTAGCCTGCGTAAAACACTGGTTGGACAACAGGACACAGCGGGTAATAGTAAATGGAGTACACAGTGAAGAAAGGAGGGTTACTAGTAGGGTACCGCATGGTTCAGTACTAGGGCCGGTCCTTTTTAATGTCTTTATAAGTGACATTGCAGAGGGACTGGAAGGGAAAGTATGTCTCTTTGCAAATGACACAAAGATCTGCAACAGGGTTGATACACAAGGTGGGGTGGAAAGGATGAAAAGGGAATTGGCAAGGTTGGAGGAATGGTCAAATGTATGGCAGCTTAGATTCAATGCAAAGAAGTGCAAAGTAATGCACCTGGGAAACAAAAACCCAGGCGAAGAGCACACAATGAGGGGTGAGATACTGACAACAACAAAAATGGAAAGGGACCTGGGGGTAGTCATATCAGATGACCTAAAGGTGGGCCAGCAATGTGAGAAGGCAGTAAGAAGGGCTAGGGGGATACTGGGATGCACAGGGAGAGACATCACCAGTAGAAAACAGGAAGTTGTTGGCCCTCTGTACAGACAGTTGGTAAGACCACATCTGGAGTACTGTGTACAGTTCTGGAGACCCTATCTCCACAAAGACATAGACAGGGTGGAGGCTGTCCAGAGGAGGGCAACCAAAATGATGCAGGGTCTGCATCAGAAGACATATGAAGAAAGACTAAAGGAACTAAAGATGTAGAGCCTTGAGGAAAGGAGGGAGGGGTGGACATGATAGAAACTTTCAAATACTTCAAGGGAATCAACAAAGTCCAAGAGGGTAGCATCTTTCAGAAAGAGATGTGCAAAAACAAGGGGGCACAATTTGAAGATAGAGGGGGGATGGCTCAGAGGTAATGTGAGGAAGTATTTCTTCACAGAGAGGGTTGTGGACACATGGAACAGCCTTCCTGAGGAGGAAGTAGAGTCAAAAACAGTGGGGGAATTCAAGAATGCATGGGACAGACATAAGGCAATTCTAGTGGGGGGTAGGAGGAAGTAGGCTGTTGGTTAACTAGGATGTGCAGCTTATCCGTTAGGTAAGGAAATGCGCAGACTAGGTGGGCCAAGCGGTCCTTATCTGCCGTCAAATTCTATGTTTCTACATTAGGAGAAGACCTCCCTAACCAACTTGTGGCATCACCATGCATCATGATCTCACTCTTAGAAACAGAAAGAAACGGCAGAAGGGAACCACAAGATCAATCTAGTCTGCCCAAAAAATTTACTAGGATGCTACCCCCCTCCCCTTAGCCTTTCTGTAAAATGATAACCTCTATCCCATGCATTCGTGAACTCGTACTGTCTTGGCCCCCCACCACCTCCTGGGGCAGGCTATTTCATGGGTCGACCACCCTCTCGGTAAATAAGAACTTTCTAGCATTGCACTTGAGCACTACCCTTGGAGAGAAGTGTGTTATTCCACGGCTAACCATTATGTATTTCAAAGCTTGGTTTGCTCAATTCACATAGAAGGTTACAAAAGTTAGATGAAGTTGTCCTCCCCGAGGAAAAAAGACACAGCTGCATTATTTTTCATGTAACAGAAGAGATGAGCATTTGCATCTTGTAATGCATATTACCTAAAAACGGCCCAAGAAGGAAGGAAATGCAGACAGAAATAGACACCTATGCAAGCAGTTTCTGGTGACAGCAACACACACCTCCACCTAAATTGTTAAGCCAGAGTTTCAGAAGTTCAACAACAACAAAAAATAAATCATGCAACATTCAGTGGATTGTTTTCGAAATCAGTTTTTAAAGCAAATGTGGTAACAGTACCCAAGCATTCTTTCCCACATTCTTTTTTTTTTCTGCTTCCATCTGTTCTGTTCCATCATCTACCTAGCTGCCTTCCCTACATCACCCTTGGGCAGTACAGACTCATTCCCTGAAAAAATTGGGAAATCTGCCCCTTATGTGGGGATGGGTTTGGACTGTTTCATTGTGGAAATTTCTTTGTAGAAGCTCCAGTGTCACAGTTGCAGCTTCCTCTGCTTCTGCTGTTAAGATGGTTACGAGAGGAAAACCAGAATTGTATGCCCAAAAAAACCCTGTTCTGTCCTTTTATGTAGGATTGGCTACGAAAAGGCCACCAGGATCTACCAGACCAAGATTTGTCCCTAGATCTTGATTGGGTCATGCATACTTTAGCCATTTCTCCGGATTCCTTCACTGCTTCTCAGAGCTGAACTGAAAAGAACGTTGCCTTTGTATGGGGCATTTACCAGATGAGCTTTTGAGGAAGCATCACAGGGTACATTTTGGGCAAATTAAGCCATGTTTCCACTTGTTTCTTGTCAAATTTCAGTGGTTTGTTAACCTGCTGAAGTGCAGGTTAAGTTTTCTCCAGGCCTTGCCACCTCTTCTTTAAGCAGGTCCTCAACTGCTGGGGAAATAGGAAATGCTGTTGATGGCCTGGATGGGCTGACAGCTTGAATGCCTGCATGTCTGCTTAGTAGTGGCAGGAGAGGTGCCTAAGTGCATCTCTGCCATGACATTCTTAATGAAGAATTCCAGGTCGTCCAGATCAAAGTGCCTGGCAGACAACGTGTCTGAATCTGAGGAACTGCTCAGCAGTTCTCCTTCCTCTGGTGAGAAAGAACTGGAATCTGATAAAGAAGAGGATCTAGCCTGGTGCTTATTCCATTTGTGATGACTGTGATTGTCCTTTGTCCGGTTCCCTAGAACGAGGGCAGTTGGCCTGCTTTTTTACTTGCTCTGGTGACGAACAGAAAGTTCCTCTTCGTCTGACAAGGGAGATAGGGTCTGTTTTCAGGTGGCTTTCTTGTGTGCATGGAATGTAGGGGACACAGGGGGCTGCAAATCGAAACAGGCTGGATCCAATGCAAATAGCCTGTTTAACTTTTCAATTAAGCAAGGAGCCAGTTGTGGCATGGGCTGCTGCTGGATCTTCTCCAGTGGGTGAGAGGATGAGGCAGCCACTTCTTCTCTGGTGGCAGAATTCAGAGTGGCAGCAGTCTCACACATTAAACACAGTGACCCAACAAACATCGTCAAAAAGGTGGGGGGGGGGGGGTTACATTTCATGCATTTCCTGCCCCGGAAGACTTGTCTGAGGACTTGTCCATGGACTTGCAAGGTGCTTTTTTCTGATGTCATTCCTGTTTCAGAATTGTAGGGTGCTCTGAAGAAATGCATGCTGGCCCCTGAAGCTTGATGAACTGCTGAAGGGGACACCTACAGGTGTCAGTCAAAAGCAGGCTGCCCAGTTGTCACCCCCTTAGCAGATGGTGGTTGAGATCAGAGCAAAGGGGTCAATCAGAGAACCTCTCTCAGGACAGCTTCCCTCAGAATAACTGTCAACAATTTCCCGAAGTGTCAGAAACTGGAGAAGCAGTCCTACTTGTCAGATTGGCAGGACAAGCTCCCCAAAGTGTCTGGAACTAAGGCAGTCTTGCAAGAGTCCTGAGCGGCTGCTTATGAGGGCTCGAGAAGTCCTACAGGATCCCTGAGCAGCTGGAAAGGAGGGGAGGCAAAGTACAACAAAATCATGGGGAGCGCTGTTCCAAAATGGCCACCAGCACAAATTTTCATGCGCTGGGGAGATCTGGTGGCACTCTTTACTCCCCCAATGTCATCCATGCCCCCCACCAATGTTGGCCACATGGCTGGTACTCACTGCAGTCCTTTGGCTCCGAGGATCATCTGGCAGCTCCTGCAACACCCGCTGCTGTAGAAGCAGCTAAAACTGACTGCAGCTTTAGTCATGGATCCGGCGGCTCGTAGATTCAGCGGCAGTGACATTGGATCCCCTTGAGTACTGCTGTTATCGCAGGGGTCCAGTACTCTGAAAAAATAAAACAAATAGGTGGATTTTTTTCCTGTTGGAACTGTGGTTGGAGGGTGAGTGGGGGGCCAGGCTGTGCAGCAGCACAGCTGAACTGGGGAGCCCCGACAACCAAAACGAAACATGGTGCAGTGCGGGAAGGATGACTTGAGTTGTTCTGCCCGTGCACCAGAAGAGGATGTCTGCGGTCCGAAAACAAACTTCTGACCAAAAACAACAAACTCTGCTCTGCTATGGAGTAACTGGTGGGATGTGTGTGGGAGAGGAGAGGATGTTGGGCAGTTCCAACTCATGTTTTCCTACCTAGCTGTTGGCACAGGAAGTAGATCCCAGCTGTTGTGAGCCCTGTGACATCACAAGGAGGAAGAAATGTCTTGTCCCCCTTTCTTTACATTCTAGGCGATTCTCTCTTCAGTTTGCGCCTTTGTGCTCATTACTGCTTTGCCCGCTTCCCTCCATTTCCTCTGATGCACCTCCCTATTCTCCTCCCTCTACGTCACCTTATACCTTCCGAGTACTACCCTTTTAGCCTTTACCTTTTCAGACACCTCTTACAAGAACCATAGCAGGATCTTTTTCATCATGCTGTTACTCACTTGTTAGACACAGAGGTTTGTTGCCTTTGCAATGCTCCCTTTTGGCTTCGCCCACCCAACCCAGGCAACCCCCCAGGCATTCACCCATCTTTATAAAATCTGCCCTCCTGAAGTCCAGGTTCCTTGCCCTTGTGTGGTTCGATTCCACAGTCATGCTTATATTCAACCACACTGTACGGTGATCACAGGTCCCCAGGTGGCCTCCCACCTTGTCATCTGCAACACTGCCCCCATTAGTGAATACCAAGTCCAGTATTGCCCCGTCATGAGTGCGTTCACCGACTAGTTGCCTGAAGAATGTCCCCTTCAGAGAATCCAGGATGTCCCTGCCTCTAGCTGAAGCCACTGCTGGGAGGCTTCAATCTACATCTGGCAGTTTGAAGTTGTGGGAGGCACACTGAGCAGAGGTTTGTTTCCATGTGTGACCCGGGGGGGGGGGGGGAGTAAAAAAATACAGTACAATAACGCAGGACATGCTGACTAGACAAAATATCTATCTAATTTTACAAGAAGCAAGTAATTACTTCAATAACACATGCTGAAATACAGGATTTAGTATTTGCTGTATTGGTCCTTGTAAGAACAGATCCAGAAGCAAATGATTTGATACCTTTTATTGGACCAACATAGATGTAACAAAAAGAACAAAGAGGTCTATCTTTCGAACCAACAAGTCCTTCCTCCGAAGCTTAATGACAGTTATTTAGAAAATATCATACTTTTAACACCCAGGATATGCAGAAAATCCCCACTGGTTCAAAATACTCATTTAAAAAATAACAGAAGAAAATGTCAGAGAAGCTTAATAGTATCATTTCACCTTCAGCTGAGAGGGCCTAAAGGTCAGAGGTGCTTAGTGCAGAACAACATGCAAAGGAGTGCACTGCACATAAATTAGAATGACAGATACCTTCAGAATAAGATAACTACTCGAGCAGAGGGCTCCTAAATCCTATTATGAGCGTCACAATGTGTATAAGAATGCAGTTACTGAAGAGCAAAACCCACCCAGATTAAAGACATGCTAAAATTGTAAGTTAAAAACAAGCACCTCAGGACAGGAGTACAAAAAGCACCTATATACGTCATATAAAGAGTAAACAGTAAAGTTTTCCTAAAAAGCACAATAGTTACACACTGTATGGAAAGTAAAACTTAAATGGACCTATTACCCAACTATACTCAAACTAGATATCATGCCCCATAAACCTCAAAGCCTATGGTATAGTAACAGGAGTTTATAAATGATAATATAAATATAAATTGGCAGTATAAGTGTCAAAACAAACTACTTGTCAAGGACCACCAAGAAATTAAGACCATGCAGCCTGATATGTACAGATTTCAATAAATTCTCAGTGTATAATATAACAACTTGATGTACTGTAAATGTCTAAGGAATCTAAATAAGAAATCATAGGAATGAAATTATCTCACCCCCCACCACCACCCGCCCCCATATCCGGGCGGGGGGAGATGAGAAAAACATACTCACCATAGTAATGTTGTTTCTTCTAATGAAGTCTTGCTGTATTCTGACAATATGCAGTTAGACCCAGGACTTGAACTGCCCTGGAGAGGAAAAAGTTAACTCTAATCAGCAGCATAGAACACTGAGCTCGAGCTCAGTTTTCAAACCTCTGTCTCTGGTGCTTACCAGTGTAACCGTCAGATTCTTACCAGCAAACTAACTAATTGAGTACTACAATATGGAAATTGTTAAATATATATAGCAAAAAGGCAACAATTTGGGTACAAAAGACTCAAGTCGAGAACCCAAGGAAAAAAAGTAGTCACAATGTTTAACATATAACAGAACCAATAAACAACTACCCCACCCTTAAGAGGGAGGGTACAAGGTACACTCCTGAGGTGCAACACTGTACCTGTCAGCCCACTTCCCAAAACTAGGTTCTGAGAGGGGAGGCAGGGAGGGAGGTCAGAATACAGCAAGACTCCATTCGAAGAAACAACATTACTATGGTGAGTAATTTTTTTTCTTCAAACAACATGAAGTCTTGCTGTATTCTGACAATATGCAGACTACCAAGCAGTTACCCCAGGAGGAGGGAATGCAGAACCTACTTTGGGAACAGGCTCTGCAGTACTGCTGTGCCAAACCTAGCATCACTCCTAGCCTGGATGTCCAGAGAGTAATGCTTGGTGAATGTATGAACTGTTTTCCAGGTAGCTGCTTTACAGATTTCTAGCAAGGGTATATCTCTGGCCGCAGCCAGAGTAGCAACTGTACCCCTAGTCGAGTGAGCCCTCAGGCCTGGAGGGGGTGTTTTGCCCAATTTGTCATAGCAGAATTGTATACAAGAGACAATCCACCTGGCAACAGTCCTTTTAGTAGCAGGCTTACCTTTTCCCACTTCCCCATAAGTGAGAAACAGTTGAAGACAATCCTGCCTGTGTGCCTTAGTATGCTCTAGGTAGTAGCCAAGAGTTCTTTTAACATCCATGCTGTGTAATCTTCTTTCTCCTGAAGAAGAATGGTCAGTAAAAACACCGGAAGAGAGATGGACTGGTTCAGATGAAAGTCTGATACCACTTTGGGTAAGAACCTCCTACTGGTTCTTAGGCCCACCTTATCCCTATGGAAGGAGATAATGTCTGGTTTGACTGACAGGGCCTGTAATTCACTAATCTGCCTGGCAGAAGTAATAGCTACCAGGAACACAGTTTTCCAGGTCAAGTACTTCAGCTCGGCCGAAGCCAGAGGTTCAAAGGGGGGCTGCATAAGTTGGACAATGCAGACATTAAAATCCCAAGCCAGAGCAGGCTCTCGAAAGGGAAGGTTAATATGAACCAGACCTTTGAAAAACTTACTGAAAACAGGATGAGATGCCAGGGAAGAAACCTTCCCTACTGAAAGGAATGCAGAGACGGCTGCTAGGTGAACCTTCAGAGTTGCAGGCCTAAGGCCTAGACCATTAGGCCTAGACCATTAAGGTGAACCAGATAATCTAAGGCTATAGCAATATCTGCAGAATCAGGCACAATGCCCTTCTGAGAACACCAAATGCTGAACCTTTTCCATTTGGAATTATAAATTTTTCTAGTGCAAGGTTTCCTGGAGACCTTCAAAATATCCAGAACTCCCCGAGAAAGCTGCAGACCTGCATATTCTAACTCTTCAAGAGCCAGGCCTTGAGGTTGAGAGACTGGAGATTGACGTACCAGATCCTACCCTGGTAGGAGGTTAGGAGACTGTATCTCTTGGGAAGAGATGGGGGATGTGACACTGCCAGAGACAGCAGCAGAGGATACCAAGGCTGTCTGGCCCAATATGGAGCCACTAGTTTCACTGTGCAGGGTTAAGATCAGACTTTGATCAGGACTCTGAACAACAGAGGGAAGGAAGGGAAGTCATAGAGAAACCTGCCCTTCCAATCCAGAATGAGAGCATCCAGAGGAACAGTCCTCAGGACTGGAGGTCTGCAAACAAAACATAGGAAGTTGGTGATTGTCTGGGGCTGCAAAGAGATCCATCTCTAGAGTGCCCCACCTGGAGAACATGACCTGTAGAATGTGAGGGTCCAGGGACCATTCGTGATGCCCCTGGGAGATTCTGCTCAGAGCATCTGCTAGTACATTGTCCTTTCCTGGAAGATGAACTGCTACGAGGGAAGTCTGAAGAGAATAGGCTAGATACCACAGTTTCATGGCTTCTGTGCACAAGGCCATGGACTGAGTGCCCCCCTGCTTGCCAATGTACAACACTGTGGTGGTATTGTCTGTCCCGACTTGGACCACCTTGCCCCTGACTGACTTCGAGAAGACCTGAAGGACCAGGTAAACTACCCTGAGTTCCAGGAGATTAATATGAAGGAGAGACTCTTGTGGAGACCAGACCCCTTGAGCCGTAAGAGCTCCCAAATGGGCTCCCCAACCTAGGAAAGAAGCATTTGTAGTTAGGACTACTGAGGGGACTTGAGAGAGAAATGGAACTCCTTGTCTGTGGTTGTCCTCGTCCAGCCACCACTGGAGAGCTTGGACCAGAGTCCAAGTCACTGGAATCAATTTGGTGAGAGAGTCTCTTTTCTGAGACCAAAAGGACCTTAAGTCGAACTGAACGGCCCTCATCTGAAATCTGGCTCCCTGTACCACTGCAGTGAAAGCTGCCATGTGGCCCAGGAGTTGGAGAAACTGTCTTGCTGGACGAGAGACCAGAGGTCGAAAAGAGGAAGCAAGATCTATTAAGGCTTTCACCCTTGCCAGGGGCAGGAAAGCCTTTGCTTGGATAGTACCCAATTCTATTCCTATGAAAGTAAGAAGTTGTACTGGTTCGAAGACAGACTTTGGGAGATTGAGGAGAAACCCCAGAGAACTGAGCAAGTCTTGAGTGGTTTGCAGAGCTGACTTCACCTGGTCTGATGACTGACCTACAATTAGCCAGTCGTCCAGATATGGGAAAATGGAAATACCTTGTCTTCTGAGGTAAGCCACTACCACTGCAAGGCACTTTGTGAACACCCTGGGAGCTGATGTTAGGCTGAATGGCATGGCTCTGAACTGGTAGTGGCCTGAAGGCAACTCGAACCTGAGGTACTTTCTGTGAGAGCACCTGACAGGAATATGGAAGTAGGCATCCTTGAGGTCCAGGGATGCGAGCCAATCCCCTGGCCTTAGAGAGGGAAGAATTATTCACAGAGTCACCATTTTGAATTTTGGTTTTCAGATGTGTTTGTTCAAATACCTTAGGTCTAGGATGGATCGCCACTCCTCTGTCTTTTTTTTGGGGTAAGGAAGTACCTGGAGTACAGGCCTCTGCCCCTGTGCTGAGTAGGAACCGTCTCTACAGCTCTGAGAGCCAGAAGAGAAGAAACCTCTGCCTCTAGGGCAAGGGTCTCTGAGATGGATGCAGGTGGAAAAGACCTGGCCCTCAGTTTTGGAAACTTTTTGAAGCTGAGGGCCAGTCCCTGGCTTACTACTTCCAGGACCCACTTGTCTGAGGTAACAGACTTCCAGACCTGGAAGTAGTAAGCCAGCCTGCCTCCTACTGGGATGGGTGAGTTGACCCAGGCTGACATCAGGTTGTCTGCTTGGCAGGAGCCTTGGACTGGGAAGAGGATGCAGCCCTGCTCATCCCCCCTCCTGCCTCTCCCTCGAAAGAACCTCCTCTGTGGAAAGGAAGAGGAAGCCTGGGCTTGGTATAAAGGCCTGTGGAATGGCCTGCCCCTGCCCCTAGACTGCTGCTTCTGAGGAGTAGCTTGCCTCTCTTTGGCCTGTGCACTCCTGTAGGTGGTCCTGTAGTAGTCCATTTTTTCATGTAAGCCTCTGTCTGCTCCCCAAACAGAGAGTTACCCACTACAGGGAAATCCATAGCCTTGGCTTGGGTGTCATGTGAAAGGAGACTACATCTTGGCCAAGCATGTCTTCTGAGAAACACATATGTAGCCATGACTCTTGATACCACATCATTGGAGTCCACAGCAGCATGAAATTGCACTTTGTATGCCTTAATTCCATCAGCAGCCACCTCCTCCAGCTCTTTGGCTAGCTGCAGAGAGGTCTGTTTAGTCAGTTACAGAACAGTATCCCACCTGGACCTCTGGTACCTGGCTGTGTAGGCCATATAGTTTGCCTGCCTGAGTCCCAAAGAGTATGCCAAATATTGTTTCTTGGCCATGGCATCAACTTTCCTGGAGTCCTTCTCCGGGGGGTGTGAAGGAATGTTAGCCCTGTCACAGGCTGCAGCCTGCACTACCCCAACATGGCTGCAATGAGTGTATAAGAACTCCGTACCTGAGCCTGAAAACATATACCTCCTGTCCATTCTCTTATCCACAGGAGGTAAGGAGTTAGGTGTTTGTAAAATTTTGTGTGTCTGTTTCCCCAAGGACTTGTGAAGAGGGATAGACAATCTCTTGGACTCTGGGATGTCCATCATTTCTACAAAATCAGGTTCTTTCTCCACCTCAGCAGCTTCAACCATAGGGAGCTGGAGGGTTTCAGCCACCTTCTTGTAAAACAAGAAGTGTGAAGGGGACTCAAAGCCTGGGAGGGGAGACATTGGAGGGCCTGTCTGGGGAGATGTCCAGTTCAATGGGCACATCCAGACCCTCAAGGTCATCACCCTCGTCTTCATTGTCGGGACAGTCTTCGTCTCCCTCCCACTCCTCACAGAAAGCATCTGGATCGTAATCCGATGGAGTCTGATCCGACCAAACTGACCGCCTAACCGGCGGTAACGGTTTGGACGGAACCGGAACACGCGATTTAAACTATGCTAATCGCTTTGGCAAGCTTGTCCGTGGTTGGAGTATTTGGTGCTGGATCCAAACCGGCAGACTTGCACTTTCTCTTTGACGGAACTGACCCCTCGGGAGTCGGACCTCCTTTTGCCCGAGGAGGTATCGCCTAGGTCAGTACGCACCTCCTCAGGTTCGGCCATAACCGAACCGGGCTGGCCATCCGGATCTACGGACTTCTCGGCCTCCCTTTCCTTCAGCCTGCTCAACAGTTTTTCTAGAGTGGCTTTAGGGAAGTGTTTACAAATCTTGCAGTCTGATTTGAGGTGGTCAAACCCCAGACAAACACAGATGAGGTGGAGTTCAGCCTCGGCAAAGGCCACCCCACACTCAGTACAGTGTTGAAACCCAGTGGGACCGTTTTTTTCCTTGGGTTTCTCAGACATGCCCAACCTAACCAATTACCCTTAAAAGCTTTCAAGCCAGATAACCAACCTATCTGTTACAAACCGTGTCACGGGTTCTGAAAAAGAACCAGAAAAAATATGGTTGTTTTGAAACAGATCGGCACCGGAACACACAGTAATCCCAGAAAAATACTAAACAAAGTAAAACAATAGAAAGGTTGGTACCTAACCGGACCAACTGATGAAGAACCGAAACAAAAACAATTTCCACAATTTCTAAAAAAAAAAAAAAAACACAAGTCACCACCTATCTACCACACTACCTGTACTGTAGACAGAGGCTGGAAATCCAAAAAAATAATAAACAGATTGGTTTAAACCAAAAGCTTTTTTTAAACTTTACTGAACCAAGCAGAGAAAATCTCCGGAGCGACTTCACTGTTAGGTGGAGTAAAGAATCTGACTTTTACACTGGAAAGTACCAGAGACAGTGGTTTGAAAACCGAGCTCGAGCTCAACATTCTATGCTGAGTTAACTCCTTCCTCTCCGGGGCGGTTCAAGTGCTGGGGATAACTGCATATTGTCAGAATGCAGCAAGACTTCATGTTGTTTGAATTAGTTTTAAGGAGATACACACACACACACACACACACACACACACACACACACACGCAAACACTCCTAATGCACCATCATTCACATCAATCACTGCAATTGTTACCCAAAGGAATTCAACTTGTCATGAAATTCCAAGTAAAAGGGATCATGTATCTTAATATATACAGAGTTCAAAATGTGACACTAAGTAACCATACTACTATCTGTGAGTAACAGTCCAAAGATTCTGAATAGAACCACAATGAAATAAAACTTCCACCCTCCCCAAAGTAAGGTAACTAGACGTAAATGTACAGAATGTATGTAAGACAAGAGTCCTAACATACCTTCATTTCCATAAATCACTGCAATATTAGCCAAATGTAATAAGATCTGTCAAGGACCTCCATGCAAATGAGATTCTGCACCCCAATATGTTCAGAGTTCAAAAATGTGACAGTATATAATAAAACTACTGTGTGTACAGTAACAGGACAGGTAATCTAAATAAGACCCAATGGAATCAACCCCACCCCTGGGGAAAGTAAATAGTAAGAAGGAATTAATATTCATTATGTGTGTGAACTAAGAGTAATAACACACTGTAACTCTATATATCTGAATAGAAGCCCACCTCAATGTAACGGCAACCCCCACACCTGTCATATTCACATACTCGCCCCCCCAAACACATACATACACACACACACACACACACACACACACACACACACACACACACACGTACTGAAGTCCTATCATATGTCTATCCTATGACGAAAAGGTCTGTGGATGTTAAGTCCTATAATGTGCCATAAACCCCAAATCTGTGTTCATGCCATCTGCTACCATATTGAGATGTAAAATAAGTTTGATCTCAAAAGCTTGTCTCTGTTGTGCACTTTTGAGATTTCCTTTTAAGACCATTGCTGACATATCTGAGATTGAGTGGTCAGACCGAGAGAAGTGTTGCCCCACTAGTTTTTCAGTCATCTTCAGTTTAACATTAAGTCTGTTCGAGTTCACCCTAGTGTGGAGTAGTTGGCTTGTCTTTCCAACATAACCCGGTTTGTGAACATCTCTTGCACTGAATGAAATAAACAACATGTTGCGATGTACATGTATAATTCTCATGTACCTTGAACTGTCTTTTTTGTGATGTAACCACACAGTCCGAAGCGGAAATGTGCCCACAAGTTTTACAGTTGCACTGACTGCAGGGTAGTGTACCATTTAGTGTCATGGTATTCTGTTCTGGCGAAAGCTTACTCCTAATAATTAGGCTGGCTACGTTTGGTGGTTGTTTAAAAGATAGTAGTGGTAATTCCTTAAATATACAATTAAGGGTCTTATCCTCACTAAATATTGGATGGAGGTCCTTAATAATCTTACGCAGAAGTTCAAGGTCTGGACGATATGTGACTACTAAAGGTATTCTGTTGGTAGCCGTCTTTTTTTTTTTTTTATACTGAAGTAGTAGTTGTCTTGGCACTTGTGTTGCACATTCTATTGTCCTGTCTATTTCTCTGGAAGAGTGTCCCTGTTACTGTACATACAGTAGTTTTATTATATACTGTCACAGTTTTGAACTCTGAACATATTGGGGTGTGGGGTCTCATTTGCATGGGGGTCCTTAACAGATCTAATTAATTACACTGTGCTAATACTGTAGTGATTTGTGGAAATGAAGGTATGTTAGGACTCTTGTCTTACATGCATACTGTACATTTACTTCTAGTTACCTTACCCTGGGGAGAGTGGAAGTTTTATTTCATTATAATGTATGGTAGAACGTTGTTATAGGTAGAAATCTACCTTTTTATAACAACGTTTTATCGATGGGTTAACAACCAGGAACAGTCAGGGCATGCACGCAGCTGGATCGGACGGCCTTGTAACGGCTGTGGCGGTGAGGGCAGAGCAGTGGGGACAAGAACAAAACAGCAGTAAGGAACTGCTTTCTTTTCTAAAAAAAATGAACTGGTACTATACACTATAAAAGCTAATGTATGGTACATCGATGGTTAACCGTTCTGTTAACCAATCTCGAGGTTGCCATGGCGCCGTAAACCTCTCGAGGTTTTCATGGTCGCCCTGGTAACCTCTCGATGGTTAACAAACCAGTTAACCATCAATGACTATACATTATCCTTTATGTGGTTCTATTCAGAATCCTTGGACTCTTACTGCACAGATAGTAGTTATGGTTACATAGCGTCACTTTCTGAACTCTGTACATATTAGGATACAGGATTCCTTTTACTTGGAATTTCATGACGAGCTGAATTCCTTTGGGTAACAATTGCAGTGACTGATGTGAATGATGGTGCATTAAGAAGAAGAATCAGCATTTATATAGCGCTTTTCATACATCCAAAGCGCTTTACAAGCAATGCTAGGCTGGTAGTGAAGTGACTGACTGTGTGGTGGCAGCCATACTGCACATCATCACCCACACACAGCCTGGATAATTGCATGAACCGGTTTATGGGAAGGGGAATGTTGGCCTGGACACCAGGAATGTTCCCTACTCTTTGCGAAAAGTGCCCTGGGTTCTTTTACTTCCGCCTGGACACCCACCAGGATGGGCAGAAGGGACCTCGGTTTACCGTCTCATCCGAAGGACGGCACACCCCAGCAGTACAGCACCCCCAATACTGCACTCGGATGCCAGCGATTTTAGGTGCAAGTCCAATCCTGTTAAGAGAGAGAAAGAGTGTGTGTGTGTGTGTGTGTGTGTGTGTGTGTGTGTGTGTGTGTGTATCTCTGTAAGCTAGTTACCCTCGCCGAATATGGGGCTGTGGTGGGGGGTGAGATAATTTAATTCCTATGATTTCTTATTCAGATTCCTTAGACATTTTCAGTACATCAAGTTGTTATATTATACACAGAGAATTTATTGACATCTGTACATATCAGGCTGCATGGTCTTAATTTCTTGGTAGTCCTTGACAAGTAGCTTTTTGTTTGCTACTTATACTGCTAATTTATATTTATATCATTATTTATAAACTCCTGTTACTACACTATAGGCTTTGAGGTTTATGGGGCATAATATCTAGTTTAAGAGTATAATTTGGGCCGGCCCGGTGGGTTGAGGCGCTGGACGCCACACCTTGCGCCACATCAGCAACCCGGGTTCGGGAATGGACCCAGGCAGCCGGGGGTGGGAAAGAGACTGAGTGCCCAGAGGACTGCTCTCTCTTCCCCGGGGAGGGCTAGAGCAACTACCTCTGGCAGAGGCTGGGGGGGTAGCTGAAAGCAGCATCATAACGTATGCCAGGGGGTGGAGCCGCGGCAGTGCATCGCCTTAGCAGCTGGGCTCCACAGGGGCGTAACACGTAAATCCCAGGCGCTTCCTCCATAGCCCACACTCCCAGAAACAGACTCTGTTCCCTATGCTGTGCCCACCCTCTCGGGCCCGGTGTCTCAATACTAATAGAAAGAGCACCTTGGGCGGGGGCCACCCTTTCCCGGAGGGTAGACCTGGGGGATGCCCATTGCCGGAGAGGAGCTATGGGTCAGCAGAGTCACGTAGGGAGGCAGAGACTGCAGATCCGGGGGTCGCTGGAGAGAGTTCGGTGATAGGGGTGAAAAAATAGAATTAAAAAAAAAAAAAAAAAATGTAAGTATAGTTGCATAATGGGTCCAGCTAAGTTTTCCATTCCATACAGTGTGTAACTATTGCTCTTTTTAGGAAAACTTTACTGTTTACTCTCTACATGCCATATACAAATGTTTTTTGTAGTTCTATTTTGTGGTGCTTGTTTTTAACTTACAGTTTTAGCATGTCTTTAATCCGGGTGGGTTTTGCTTTTCAGTAACTGCATTCTTATACACATTGTGACACTCGTAATAGAATTTAGGAGCCTTCTGCTCGAGTAGTTATCTTATTCTGAAAATATCTCCAAGTCATTTTAATTTATGTGCAGTGCACTCCTTTGCATGTTGTTCTGCACTAAGCACCTCTGACCTTTAGGCCCTCTCAGCTGAAGGTGAAATGGTACTATTAAGCTTCTCTGACATTTTCTTCTGTTATTTTTTAAATGAGTATTTTGAACCAATGGGGATTTTTTTCTGGGTTTTTTTTCCCCTACATGATCTGGGTGTTAAAAGGATGAGATTTTCTAAATAACTGTCATTAAGCTTCTGAGGAAAGACTTGTTGGTCCGAAAGCTAAAGCACTTTGTTCTTTTTGTTATATTTTATTGAACAAACATAGATGTATCAAATCATTTGCTTCTGGATCTGTACAGTAACACAGAAATGTTTGCACCGATTGTGAGGTGGGAGTGGCAAGATAGATCTTGGGGATTGTGAGGAGAGAGGGAGAAAGGAAAAATCCAGTGAGCAAAAGGTGATTTAGGGGTGGTGGAAATAAGGTACAATGGAGTAGGAGAGAGGGAGGCGAGAGGACGTTGAGAGGACAGCAAGGTCAGGTGGAGGAAGGGCAGGAGCAAACAATGGAAAAGGACTGGGAAAGAGTACGTTTGGATGTATATGGGATATAAATCGCCAGCCTTCCTTGGGACTAGAAAATACCAGACACATAACCCCAGGATCTGTTCTGGTAAAGGAACAGGAGGAATTGCTCTTTTGCCTGTAAGGGTCTAAATTTATTCCACGAGTACAGACAAGTAACTCAGAAGGCATACTTCTCAACCTCCATCCTCTTGAATCAGGGACAAAGGACCAAATCAGGAACACAACTTAAAAAATGGTGATATCCATTCAGATAGGTAGAAGAATGAGGGGCTTAGTCCAAAACATATCTTCTGAAGAAGAACAAGCTTATGACTGTTTGACATTACTTTGTGCTTACAATCCCTACCATAAGACACAGAAACAAAAATTTTAGAAGGGACAGAAGTACATTTTGAGGCAAAATTCAGGAGCAGTTACAAAAGTATAAAGCAATTCCAACACATGGCCAAATTTGATGATGTCCCGAACCCATTTGTCTGATGAGATTAAATCAATCTCCTAACATGTGAGAGAAACCAGGAGAATCTGCTCCTTTTCCAGAATCCCTGTAGTGTCTAGAGGGGAAGGAAGTCAGAAAATACCAGGGACGGCAGAGGCACTACCAGCACCTCCACCCTCAGGGGCTCTGAAGTAGCCACCAGAAGTTCTGAGGTGGAGGTTTGAGGAGCCTCCTTACCAGGAATGCATCCATGGGAGAGCAGAACCCCTACAAAAACAGGTATGAGTTGAGATAAGGGCTTTTGAAGGTTGGAGAGTCATTTTAGAGGGCTAAAGGTCCTGAAGAATCATCTCCACACTGCAGCCAATCAGTTTCTAGCCATAATACGGAGAGAAAGAAAGAGAGGGGGAACATGATAGAAACTTTCAAGTACCTCAAGGGAATCAAAAAAGTCCAAGAGGGTAGCATCTTTCAGAAAGAGATGTGCAAGAACAAGGGGGCACAATTTGAAGATGGGGAGGGGGAGACACGGCTCAGGGGCAATGTGAGGAAGTATTTTTTCACAGAGAGGGTGGTGGTAGCATGGAATGGCCTTTCGGAGGAGGTCGTGGGGTCAAAAACAGTGGGGGAATTCAAGAATGCATGGGACAGGCACTTATAGTGGGGGGGTAGGAGGAAGTAGACTGTTGGTTATCTAGGATCTGCAAGTTATCCAATAGGTAGGGAAATGGGCAGACTGGGTGGGCAAAGCGGTCTTATTGGCCGTCAAAGTCTATGTTTCTATATGTTGAGTTCAGAACCAACTGTTAAACACTGGCAGCAAAACCAGCCCTCATAGCCAGTAGGACCTGCAAAGGCACATACCATAGGCAGCAGCATTTGAGTCATCCTAGGTCAAACAAAGTAAAGGCTTCCCAGTTTCCAAACCACGCGCAACAGTCTGCTGGATTTTCAGTTTAGCAGAACCCTCAAGCAGCCTGTTAAGCATGGCAGATAAAGAATTCCAAAGGCTATTCTGACATTTTATCACATAGGTCTGATAATTGTCAGTACAGATGCCCAATGTGGCAGAGGCATAAATCTGTTTGCCCATCAAGTCCAATTTAATGGACTCTGTCAGGGGCCAAAAAGATCATGTGTCTGGGTGACCTAGTCCTGTCATGGGAAGCCATAACCATAGAGTACGTTCCGGTTAGAGTGGCATAAAAAGCCTTTGTAGTAGGGGCCAGATACTGTTAATCCACCTATGGGGGGGAAGGAGGCAACTGGAAAATCATTAGGTTTGTGTCAAGTAGCCATAGTGACATCCGCCAAAGCAGGATAAATAGAAGGAATGACAGGACAAATAGAAGGAATGACTATGGCAGGAACAGTAGAGACTTCCAAGAACACTGTTCTATGTTGAAGTCCTCTTCCTCCACGTTAAAGCCCCATGTTTCCTGCTCGAGAAGTAATAGAGCATGAATAGAGGCATATTCATGTAAAAACCTGACAGTAAATACCACAGCATCCTCACTGTAAGAGGAAATGGTGGACATGTATACATACCCAATTTGAGATGTGCAAAGTGGGCATAATTCGCTCTGCAAATTATTTTGTGAACTGCGCTCAATTCGTGAAGCAAAATTAACGGATTTACTGCAAAGTGTGGAATTTCGCAGGTGAAATGTCACACTTCATGCAGCACAAACAATAGTGTAATAGTAGTGGATGCCCCCCACCGATCGCTGGCCAAAACGATACTTTAAATCTCTAGATCCCTGGTGTCTAGTGCCCCCCCAGCCAATCGCCGGCCCCAATGTAAAATTAAAAATGATACATATCAATAAAATCCCTAGTGTCTAGTGGACCCCCACCCTCACCGATCGCCAGCCCCATATACACACTTGTACTTGTACAAGTACATGCTCATTCATTCCAAGTCAGTCGGATGGCCAGCCGTGGTGGAGACTGGAGGGCTGTGCTGGTCGCCCGCTTGGGTCAGGGTAGTGGGGCACTACCTGACGGGGTGGGGTTCAGAGTTCCAGCTAAATTTTAGGACAGGGAAGTATTTACTGCTAGCTGCTTTCACCCGGTAGTACTAATACCATGCAGACCTGTCTCAGATCCCATTCTCTAGAAAAGTTATGAGTTCCACTGGGTATCTGAACCACTTCTCTGATATCAGTGAGGAGCCTCAAGATACTTTCCCACTGCTATGTAGTGCGGTGACCCTATTTTTAGCATTTTATGTTGCAACTGCCCTTCTTGCCATTCAGCGCACAACTTCTCAAACAGTTTCCTGCATGCGCGCAACTGATATCTATGCTTATTTCTGACCCCAACTCTACTGCTGATAGTCATTAGTATGTGGAGCCCTGGCTAGTAGCATTGAATACTGCTGCCAAGTTTGTGCATATTTACCAACATACTGTAAATATACAGGGTGGGAAACAAATTCCTAAAGTCAGAAAGTGGGAGTAAATCATGCAAAACTGGTAGCAAAATACTCCTTTACTCCCCTTATCTGTTCCTCTGGTGGGGGTCCACTAGACACCACGAATTTCATTGATACATTACATATATAGATACAATACAAACAGAGAAATAGAGCTCTATAAATATACAGATAGATATACAACTATTAAGTTAGTGATTCCAAAAAGAAAACCAAAATGGGAGTGAGTTCCTTTTCATTTATGGCAGCAAAATATTGGAATGGCCTGCCACCAACCTTTTTTGAAGACACTAGTTATGCGGTTTTTAAATCTAGGTTAAAAATACTGTACGAGTAAAGTGCAATGTGAATGTTATTAATTTATAATGAAAATTGTTTTGTAATGTATTGTTTGGTAATGTAATGTTATGAATCGTTTGTGATATTGTATTTGTTGAAATTCTTGTACTATATTTATTGTTGTAAACTGTAATACCTGGACATCCTGTCCCGGGTCGTGTCGGAAAGAGAGCCTTGGCTCATGGCACTTACCCGGTAAACAAAAGTTGAAATAAAATAAAAAAAAAATTAAAAAAAAAAAAAAAAGACACATGGATAGAGACAGATATAGGTATACATATATTATAGGAGCTAGGCAGGTTAATGTCAAACACCAAATTTTGCACATTAATAACTTTGCAACCGTTCAACGGAGTTGCATGAAATTTGGTATGTCCTGTCCTGTGGAGTAGATCTCTTGATTTGCCAAGTTTCGTTTTGATCGGATGTGCGGATTTTGCACGGTGCATAGGGGAAAAGAACAGGTTACTCACCTGTAACAGTAGTTCTAGGAGTGGTATATGTTGTTCATCTGCACTTATTGACATGTCCCTTTCCCCTTTAAGGATCACCGAAGTCTTCAAGCTGGCTCCTCCCACCCACCCAGGTGATATATACCTCGGCTCCACCCCATGATGCCAGATCTTAGCCCGCCGGAAACCAGGTGTTGTGCATCTGCAGCCAGGGAGGTCGGATGGGTCTGTGTGGATGAACAACATATACCATTCCTAGAAACAGCAGTTACGTAAGAACTTACCGTAACAGCAGATCTTCGAGAGAGGTTCCTGCAGTAGGTCTTCACATATAGGACTGCGCCCCCTGGCGTCAGGTTTCAAGGGCAAACTTGTACCTAGCAATCATCAGCGGGAACCACCCCCGACGTCAGGTGACACGCAGCCAGGCCGACTATATAAGAGGGTGGCCCCGCATCCGCCCTCCAGATCTTTTCCACCAGAGATCTAATGAAAGGTAAGTAGAAAGGAAGGAGTGATAACTCCTGGGACCATGTGTCCTATCTAGACTCAAGGGCTAGGCAGGATGAAAAAGTAAAGGAAATATTCCAGGAGCTGGGGGAAGGTGGTTGGGAAACTAGACCTACTGCAGGAACCTCTCGAAGATCTACTGTTACGGTAAGTTCTTACGTAACTGATATATCTTATTTCAAGAGGGTTCCTGTAGTAGGTCTTCACATATAGGACTGAATACCCAGCAATCCAAAATAAAAATTCGGAGACGAGGTTCTGGGAGGAGGAAGTGTCCGCCAACTGGAGTACTGTCCTAGGACAAAAGACCTTGCATGACCGCAAGGCTGAATCCTGTTCTGCGCCTAGAAGAAATGTCCAGACTGTAATGTTTAGTGAAGGTGTGGACAGACAACCAAGCGGCTGCTGCACAGATCTCTGCCGTGGACATATTCCTAAAAAAAGGAGTAAAGGTAGCTACACTCCGAGTGGAGTGACCCTTAATCGCCCCCGGAAGGGACTTTCTGTATTTTTGATAGGTATAGTGGATGCAGTCAGCTAACCACCTGGATACGGTCTGTTTTGAAATGGCCTTACCCTGGCACTGGGGGCCAAAGGCCACAAAAAGCTGATTTGACCAACGGACCTCTTTAGTCCGTGTGGTAAAATACCTCAAGATACGGTGCACATCTAAGATATTCTCCCTGTTGGAATGCTGAGGATAATAGACCGGCAATTCAATACTTTGAGAGTGGTTTCCAAAACCACCTTCTGAAGAAAGGATGGATTCATCCTAAGGACCACTCTATCCTTATGAAAGATCAAATAAGGCTCCTTGCATACGAATGCCTGAAGCTCTGAGACTCTTCGAGCTGAAGTGACAGCAACTAAAAACAAAGTCT
The DNA here is from genome assembly GCA_016271365.2 of Neoceratodus forsteri. NCBI lineage: Eukaryota > Metazoa > Chordata > Ceratodontiformes > Ceratodontidae > Neoceratodus > Neoceratodus forsteri. The sequence goes on along the minus strand of CM057455.1, from coordinate 754,119,577 downwards.
TCCACAATAGGAAGCGTATCACAATTTGAAGCCAGTTCAAAAGGGGGCAAAGTAAGTTTTTCTAACATAAAGTTAAGATCCCAGGGAGGACAGGGGTTCCGCACTGGAGGTTTTATGTGGAGGATACCCTTCAAAAAGGTTTTGGAAACCTCCGGTTGAGCTATGGTTTTGCCCGCAACCGGGAGGTGGCAGGCCGATACCGCAGAGAGATGGATCTTGATGGAGGAATAACTAATGCACGTCTTGGGTATATGTACGAGGTACTCTTAACACCTGGGCAACCAAGCACGAAAAGGGGTCCAAGCTCCTGGCTGTGGCCCAGATCGAAAAATCTTTTCCACTTCATGGCGTAGGTGGATCTGGTAGATAGTTTTCTGGCTTACACCAGAACTTAAGCAACCTGGGAGGAGACTCCATAGCGGGAAGCCGCTATGTCCACAGGTGCCACGCATGAAGATGGAGAGATAGAAGACTCTGATGCACCAGGGTGCCTTGCTCCTGTAACAGAATGGCATCGTGAGACAATGGCAGGAGTACCAGAGGTTCTAGAGCCAGCTGTTGTAACAGTGGGAACCAAATCTGACAGGACCACAGAGGGCAATCAGAATCAAGTCTGCTCCTTCCGCCTGAAGTTTCAACAGAACTTTCTGAATGAGAGGAAAGGGAGGAAAAGCATATAGAAACCTCCCTGTCCAAGAGAGAGACAGTGCATCTCGCCAAAAAGCACCATGCCTTGGAACGAGTGAGCAAAAGTTGAGTAGTTCTGCGTTGCATGGGGAAGTGAATATATCCATCTATCTACTTCTGGCCTACCCCATCAAAGAAACAAGTCTTCGACTACCTCCTGCTTTAACTCCCACTTGTGCGCCCTGGCCACTGATCGGCTGAGACTGTCCGCCAGGACGTTGTGCATGCCTGGGACATGGACTGCTGTCAGAAATAGGCCAAACTGAATCGCCCAGTACCATACTCTCATCACTTCCCTGCAGAGAGGGTACGAGCGAGTTTCTCCCTGTTTGTTGATATACCAGACTGTGGACATGTTGTCCGTCTGGATGAGAAGTAACGACTGGAATGCCTGGAGAGCACAGAGGACTGCCCTTGTCTCCAGAACGTTGATGTGGAGCTGTTGTTCCTGAGCGGACCAGGACCCTTGGGTCTTGTCAATCAATCAATCAAAATCTTTATTTAACCAGGCAATCACCGTTGAGCAAGCTCATCTTCAAAGCGAACCTGGGTGCAACAAATACAGGATGATTAAAAAAAAATAAATAAATAAAAAAATAAAAGTTCCAATTCACTTGCAAATCAACAACAAGCAATAACAATCGTTAGGGAGTACAGATTAAATACAAAGATTCAGAGTGAAAGTGTACAAGCAGCAATAGTGTAGATGAGTTCAGCAAGGCTCAGTGGGATTAGGGCCCAGACGGCGGTAACTAACAGGCTGGAGCCCCGGGAAACAGACCGGGGGGGGTTGACTAGGGAGAAGGGGGGAAGAGGTCAGCAGTGGCTGGGAGCAGGAGCTGAAGGAGGAGGCCGAGGCAATACTGGATGAGGGGCTCCATTGACATGGGGAATCAGGTATTTAAGGGTAGTAAGCACAGGATTCTTTATTGTGATGTGAGTAGAGAGTTTGGAAGGCTGCTACGCTAATTTTGTGCTTTAATTTCAGAATTTTTTTTGTAGATTGTTCCATAATTGGGGCAGCACATGACTAATATAGAGGCCCTACCAAAGCAGGATTTGGCGTTTAGTACCTTAATGGAAAAGTAGGAGGTACTTCTCAAAGCGTATCTACTTAAGGTACAAAGTGGTAGGCAGGCAGTGATGTAGTCAGGCAGTTTGTTAATGATAGATTTATAGGTCCAGATAGTGGCGTTTCTTTGACATCTGAAGCTAAGAGAGGACCACCCTACTGCAGTGTATAACGCACAATGGTGGGTGGAATAGGGAAGGTCTGTTATGAACCTTAGGGCTTTGTGATGCAGCGTGTCTAGTTTTAAGTGCTCCAGTAGGTCCTTGACTATAGAGGAAATCAGCGTAGTCTAGAAGGAAGAGGAAAGTAGTTTGGACTAGTCTTGTCTTGGCATCCGAAGAGAGGAGTTTTTTTATCCTGAAGAAGAGGCCAAGCCTTTGGCGAAGTTTGTCAGTTCATCTATGTGTTCTAGAAATGAGAGTCTATTGTCCAGCCATACCCTCAAGTATTTGAATTTAGCTACATACTCCAACTGTTCACCAAGGATGGTAGATATCAGGGGAGAGTCCCAGCCGTGGCTGGGTTCGGTAAGTTGGGGAAGGGCGAGAAGAACACAGCTTGTTTTCTTGGCGTTCAAAATCAACTTTTGGTTTAAAAGCTGGTGCTGCAGCAAACTGAATTCATCTTGGAGAGCTGAGCGCGCCACTTCGGGGGAGGGATCACTGACAAAGCACAGTGTTGTCCGCGAATTGGTGCATTTGAGCCTTAGTGATAGTTGCATCAATCCTGTTAATATAGACTGCGAATAGCAGGGGACTCAAGATAGAACCTTGGGGTACACCCCTCTGAAGGGGTATTAGGGGCGAGACTTCACCTTCAGCTTTTACCTGCTGAGAGTGGCCTATGAGATAGTTCTCAAACCATTTAATAGGCAGAGCATCTAGTCCAATGTGCCGGAGGGCTATAAGGAGCAGGTCATGATCAACGGTATCGAAGGCCTTGCTTAGGTCCAAAAATACAGCACCAACAAAGTTCTTGTTATCCACTTCACACTGCCAATCATTAGTTACCTTAGCTAGGGCCGTGATAGTACTGTGTTGTGCTCTGAAACCTGATTGTAGCGGGTTGAGCAGTTTTGCCGATTCCAGGTGATTCCTAAGCTGGTCGTTCATGATTTTTGTCCAGAAGCTTAGACAGGGTTGGAAGGAGGGAGACTGGCCTGTAATTATTGGGATCTCCTGACTTAAACAAGGGGATAACATGAGCTATTTTCCAGGTGGTTGGAAGGTTACCTCGAGTGAGGGACAAGTTAAACAAGTGTGTAATGAGCTCCTCGAGGACATGGGAGCTTAGCTTTAAGAAATAAGGTTCAATAAGGTCTGCTTCAGCGCTTTTCCTAACATCCAACCGGAGCAAGAGGTCTTCGACTTCCTTCAGTGTTGTGGGCTGAAAGGAGGAGGACGGATTAGGGAAGGAGGTTCCTTGGATTATCGGCTCCAAGCTGTGAGTGAAGCGTGCTGGCTGGGGAGGAATCAAAAGTTAACCCTGAGGTGGCAAAGTGATTGTTGAAGGAATCAAGGATTGACATTTTGTCTGTAGGTATGGTGGAGCCGGATGAAATTTTTGATGGCAAGGAGGCCCTAGCAGGATGGCCTTCAATGTCTTTAATGAGTTTCTAAAATGTTGAGGAACATTTAGCAGAAAGTTCAAGTTGAGAGCGGTAAAAATTAGCCTTTGCCTGTCTGATCATTTGAGTACAAAGGTTACTTGCACTCCTGAGTAGGTTCCAGTCGTTCGTATGTTTGGATTTACGGGCCTTTTCCACAGCGCATCCCTGTTGCGCATGACTTCCTTCAGTTCACTGGTGAACCATCAGCAAGACTTGTTGCTGGCGTGAGTTTTCACTAGTGGCGCATGCCTATTAATAGTGCCTAATACTATATCTTGGAAGATGCTGTAGGCAGAGGTCATTGTTTTTGCTAGGTAGAAATCAGGCCAATTTACAGAGTGCTTTAGCTCAGCGACAAAAGCGTAGGGATCAAAGTTCCGAAGGCAATTTCTCGAAGAGAAGGTAGATGCGCATGGGGAGGTATGGTTAGACCTCACACAGGCAATGAAACAATGGTCACTGATGTCTGGAAAGAAGACATCAACATAGGTGAATAGGAAAGGTTTGCTGACGAGGAGAATATCCAGCAAAGTACTGTTGAAGGGGTTTGTCTTATTAGGACGTGTGGTTTCGTTGATCAGTTGGGTCAGTCCGAGAGAGTCACAGAGCATTTTTAAGGGAGAGGATAAACTGGACAACCAGTTCAGGTTAAGATCACCTAGTAATATGGACTCAGTGGGCCTGTTCCTCAATATAAGGCTTAAGTGATTCAGCAGCTGCAACCCAGCTGACGGAGGCCTGTCACAGCCAGTCACTGAAAGTGAAACTTCAGCTGAAATCAACCAGCAGGGAGAGACTTTCAAATTCCTTTGGGACTGAAGAGGAGTCCAAAATAGAGACAGCAAATTTGTCTTTAATATAAATAGCCACCCTACCACCTCTGGACCGCTTGTCAGTTCGGAACAGGGAGTAGGTAGGGAGGTTTATTTCATTGTTGGTAGTTGTCGGACGGAACCAGGTCTCTGTGACGACCAATATGTCAGGGGCAGTGTGACAAATCCAGGCCTGCATAGAAGCAATCTTTTTTAACAAGCTGCACACGTTGACATGCATGAAACTTAACCCTTTGAGGGTGGGTAAGTCTGCCGGGGATCCGATAGGAACTGGAGGGCCCAGGTTTAGCTAGACATTACCTGAGCACAGTAATAAGAGAAGCAGGAGCCTCCTAGTAAGTGCTAGGAGCAACTTTATATGCTTGATCCATTCCTGTTTGCAAGGAGCGCAAGTATGGCATGGTGGAGCCCTAGGGCCAGTACTTCACAGATTTAAAGCTACATATAGCAGTATCTTGACAGCAAATGATAGGGTAGAACAAGTGAAATGGGGAGATAAGATAGTGTCCTTGGATGTGTGTTCGGTGTGGGTAATACTAAAATCGGGTTGAGTATGCATCCAGGATCAGGAGAGTGGAGTTGAAGGTGCCTGTGAAAAAATCAGTAGTTCCCAAGATGTCAGCACAATCCTGCTTGAGGGTGTTTCCCCGTCTCACAAGGAGTCGTAGTAGCTACCGATTATGAGAGTAAGGGAAAAAGTTGGAGCAGGGACAGGCGGAGAAGTGCCCATGACAAGCGCAGTGCTGGGCCGATGTCCATGGTCCAGGGACATACGAACATTTTTAACTATACTTCGGTGGGGCTATACTGCGTGGAAGTAGGTGGGGATGTAGGATATACCTGCAATCTTAGGAAGGACTGCGGTGTTATAAATTTTAGGAGGAAGATATACCTGGAGACAGAACTGGAAGCTTAGGGAAACGTGTAGCTAGGGGGGTGGTGTAATAAGTGGGAGGAGCGAGGGGCACAGTAGGAAGAAAGTAAGCCAATGAGGTGGGGCTTAGCAGAGTAGGCGGGGAGTAACAAGCATTTAAGGTGGCCTGGGAAGGGGGAGGGGGGCCAAAATTTCCTGAAGAGTCAAGGCTTATTGTGCTGCTCTCCATACCTGGGGATGTGAATACAGGGGCTGGTGCTGCAGCTTTCTAGCGCTGTGGGGCACTTGCCGATGGTCACAGCCCAAGTGGGCTTGCTGGTCTCCTGCAGAGGGAAGGAAGGGCACACTTAGATAGGGCTTGGAAAAAGGGGGGCGGGTTAGAAGGGAACGAGGCACACAAAGGAGCTGTGACACTGTATTGTGTCTTAAATGAGGGGGCGGATTAGACTACAGCAAGGCGCCGACAGAGCTGAGAAGTTTTAGCACACAAAGAGTAATATAGAGAGTCTAGTCTTTTGTGACCCCAGGCAAATCCCCTAAACAGTTTCCACTAGCAGGGACAAAAGGAACAATTTCAAATGCTCTATCACAAAATTGATGAACCCTTGTTGTCCCCCAGATGGACTCCCCAACCCATGTCCAAAGCATCCAAGGTGAGGATCTGGGTGGGGGTTGAGTAGTGTAAAAGAGCTCCTACTAACAGGTTGGAAAGATCCTGCCACCAGCGAAAATAGTTTTGGAGGCTGCTGGAGATTATGACCCGCTGGTTCATGTAGTCAGTTCTCTGGTCCCATTGGACTCGAAGAGACCACTGGGTGACCCTCATATGTAATATGAGCAGGGGTACCGTGGAAATGGCTGCTGCCATAAATCCCAACAGACAGAGCACAGCTTGTGCTGGGATCCATCGAGCCTGGGCCACCAACGTGGCTTGAGAAACTAAAGTCTTGGCTCAATCCAATGGCACGAAAGCTTTGCTCTGGACTGTGTCTAGTACCAATCCAATAAATTGGGAGACGCTGAGAGGGTACTAGCTGGGACTTGGGGAAATTGACTGAGATGCCCAACTGGATAAACAAGTCCAGAGTGAAAGACAGAGACTATTTCAGGCTTTCTGAAGAGGGTGCAGAGAGGAACCAGTCGTCCTGATATGGGAACACATAAATGCCCTTGCAGCGTAGAAATGCCGCTACCACCGTCAAGCACTTTGTGAAAACCCGGGGAGCTGAGGATAGGCCAAAGGGTACTGCTCCGAATTGGAAATGATTCTCCTGGAAGGAGAAACGAAGGAAGCAGCGGTGGGCCGGGAGGATGAGGATATGAAGATAAGCATCCTGCATATCCAGGGAGCACAGCCATGTGTTTGGTTGGAGCAGGGGGGAAGAAGACCCTGAAGGGTTAGCATGCGAAACCTCTTGTATTCAATGAAAAAGGTTGAGCATGCCGAGATCCAGGACAGTTCTCAGATCCCCTGTCTTCTTTGGTACTAGGAAGAAGTGGGAGTAAAGGCCCCTTCCTAGTTGATCTTGAGGGATGGGTTCCGTGGCTGCTTTTTGCAGGAGGGCCTGGATCTCCTGGAAGACAATGGGGATCTGACCCTTTGGGTAAAAGGTCCGTCCCAGAGGGTGGGATGCAGGGATATCCATGAACTCTATTGAGTGACCTTGTTGAATGAGTTGCAGAACTCATACATCCGCTTTGACGGCCCTCCATCCCTCCAGGTGGAGGCTGAACATCCCTCCCTCCTACCGGTTCCACCAGGACAACTGGAGGCAACGAGAGGAGGGGGGAAGGAGTCAGGATGTTGAGGGGAGAGGAGCTTTAGCCCCAGAACCAGGTTTGGAAAATTTTGCCTGAGGGGTTTGGGCTCCAGATCCAGGGGCACGTCGTTTTGTGCGATCGGCTTTCCCGAATACAGCCAGTATTGGAAGAGGGCAGTTGCCAGATGGTCATGACCAGATCCTCGTGAGGGCCCATCCAAGGGGAGGGATGGGTAGAGGGTCTGTAGTAGCCAGATCTAGATGCTCAGCCAGCCTTTTGCGCTGGGGATCTATTTCTTTAGAGGGCCAGCCTCCTGCTGCCTGGATTAGTCCTCAGAAGATCACCGAAAGAAGGGTCTTTTGGCAATGATTTGGGAGATTCTTTAGGTAGGACTTCCACTGGAGATCGATGATCCGAATAGTCTGAGTCGATGTCAGAGTCTGAAGGTTCGGAGCCACTGGGGATGGAAGGGTCTACCCCGGTAGAACCCACCGGCTAGGAATCCAAAGCTTGTCCCAAAGGACCCAGTGGTGGAGGTGCTCTAGGTAAAGGGATGTCACCCACCGGATTGTGTCTCAGTTCAGAAATGAGCTGGGTCCTGGCATCCTGCCACCATACCAGTATCGAATCCCAAATGATTGGCGGTGGAGAAGGAGGCTGGTAGCCTGGATACCCTGGATAATGTGGTTGTTGCCATAAAGGATAGCGATATCCTGGCAACGGAGGACAACCATAAGGAGAATACCCTGGGTATCTCGGCATCTGCGGCACAGGGCCTGGTGTCGGATAATGAGGAACCGACAGAGGCCCGCCCACGGCGGAATATGGGGGTCTGACCCTGGGAAACCACCTGAAGGTTCAGCAGGACCAGCCGGAGGAGGTGCCAAAGAGCCACTGGGTGGCATGGGATCAGGAAAGCCCCCCCCCCCCCGAGGGTCCCGAAGGAAGGGGCTCCACGTTAAATAGATCCCGGGCTGGTGACAGACTCCTGTCCGTGGGTGGCAGAAGACCAGGCGAAGGGGGTAACTTGGGTAGAGACCCCAACAAAAGGTCCAGTAGCGATCTTGAGGGCAGAGATAAAACAGGATCAGGTAGCGAATCGCTGAGGTGGACTACCTAAAGGCATGAAGGGATCCCCTACCAGCATGCTCGTGCCAGCAAGAGGGTCCTCACGGGAGCCAGATGGGTGAAACGGGGAGTCCAGGCGGACGACAGAGGATCTGTTGCCCGACTTATCGGACGTGACCAGGCTGGCAGAGGACGCCACTAGACTTAACAGTCATGGTCGTACGCCCAGCGACAGGGTCGGAGGGCGACTTCCCGGTAGTGCTGGGTGGAGGAGACGAAATAGAAACCTTGAGAGAGGCTACCCCCAGCTGCCCGCTCACCTTGACAGTAGGGGGAGAAGGTACCCGGCCCACAGAAGCGGACAGGATACCCAAAAGAGAACTACTCACTGTTTTTGAAGTGGAAGGCCTTCCACATGGCGACGGACTCCTCTCCCCGGTGTTTCTCATCTTTCTTCTTCTTTCTGGAGGCCGGCGACGACTACCTTTCCCTTAGCTCCTGAAGCTCCTTTTCCATCGACGCCAGTCATCTGGTAAGAAGGTGGGCCTTGAAGGTCCGCTTGCGTCTGGTCCGTGAGACCTGGTTAAACTTCTGACAAATGGTACACTCATCAGAGTTGTGCTTGAGGCCTATGCACAGAAGGCAGCGGGAATGGTCGTCCCCATGCAGGACTTGGGCGCCGTACTTACAGCACTTCTTTTTAGGGCGAGCTGACATACACTCGGTAGGAGAAAATGAATTAGAAACTGTTTTGAAGAGAAAACTTCGAACAAAACACAGGCGTTTGATCGCTGTTCTGACACGAGAGCCAAACGAACTGAGGCAACAGCAGGAAAGAACTTACATAGCCGACCTGACGTCGTGTCACCCGATGTTGGGGACAGTCCCTGCTGATGATTGCTAGCTACAAGTTTGCCATTGGAACCTGATGCCAGGGGGCACAGTCCTATATGTGAAGACCTACTGCAGGAACCCTCACGAAGTAAAATCTACTATTAGAGGTGAGTAACCTGTTCTAGGATCATGGATATGTTGTTCATCCACACTTATTGGCAGACTCCTAGCAGTTCTCCGGGAGGAGGGAGGCAAGGCGCACACCCCCTACTTAAGGAACAAAGACTGGAGAACTGAGGCCCCAAAACCAGCATCCCGGCGTGACTCACGGTTGATGTGGTAGTGGGGTGATGAAGGTGGTTGCTGACTTCCAGGTAGCAACCAGACAGATTTCCTGGATAGTGATGTCCCTGGAAGCAGCCACTGATGCAGCAGTATGGTGGGTAAATTGAGCTCTTATCCCTCTGGGAGGCTCCTTGCCCGCCAACTCATAACACAGACCTATGCATGATATAATCCATCTTGCAATAGTTCACTTCGCTGCAGGTCTGCCAGGTGCGGCTTCAGCGTAAGTGACAAACAGCTGGCGAACCTCTCCCTGCATTTCCGCCGTCCTCTCCTTGTAATAGGAGAGAGCACGTCTCAGGTCCGAGGTATGGAGCCTGTACTCTGCCTCAAAGGTGTAATTATGGTAGTAACTGGCAGAGTCAACATCTGGTTATGGTGAAACTCTGACACCACCTTCGGAAGGAATTTCGAGTGGGGGTGCAGGACAACTTTGTCCCCTGTGGAAGATCAAATAAGGGGAGTCCACCGAAAGCGCCTGGAGCGCCTGTCCTTCTGGCTGACATGATAGCCACCAGGAAGGCCATCTTCCACGACAAATGTGACAACTCACACTTGTGCATGGGTTCGAATGGCTTGCCCATGAGCTTTGCCAGTACTATCAGTAAATCCCATGGAGGTGGAGGTTCATGCACCGGAGGGAATATGTGATCCAGGCCTTTGAAAAAGCACCCGACCACTGTCTCCTGCTCCAACATCAGTTGACCGGCAAGCAGAGATGGCTGTCAGGTGCGCCCGAAGGGTCAATGACCGTAGACCCCCTTTGGAGAGAGACCAAAGGTAGTCGAGAATGTTAGCCACAGGGCACGAATGAGGGTCCAGGCCCTTGTCCTGACACCAAATGGGAAAACCACTTCCATTTGAAGGCATAACATTTCCTGGTCGATTCCTTTCTAGATGCCTCCACCACAGTGTTGACATCTTCGGAAGAACCCAAAGCCTGGAACTCTAGCCACTCAGGTACCAGGCTGTGAGGTGCAGGGACTGAGGGTGCGGATGGAATACCTTCCCCTAATTGAGTGATATCAGGTCTGGGCGTGTACAAAGCCACTCCTGGAGCCTGCAGCTGAGGCTGATGAGATCTGGATACCAGAACTGACGCGACCAGTCTGGGGCTACCAAAATCACCTTCACCTTGTCCCTCCTCACCTTGAGCAACACCTTGTGGATCTAGGGAAATGGAGGGAAGGCGTAGAGGAGGCCTGGGGTCTGTGGCCTCGAGAAGGCATCCCCCTGCAGCGAGCCCTACTGAGAGGGGTGGACATGAAACAGCCTCAGCTTGGTGTTTTCCCTGGAGGCAAACAGGCCCACCATCAGTTTTCCAAACAAGAGATTAAACTGTAAGCTACCTCTGAATGAAGAGACCACTCGTGGGATGTCTGGCCTAGATGGCTGAGAGCATCCGCCAGATGGTTAGAGACTCCTGCCACATGGATGGCTAGGAGATCCACCTCCAAACGACTGAAGAGGGTCCAGATGCGGAGCGCCTCTCTGCAAAGCAGATGGGAGTGCATGCCGCCCCGTTTGTTGAGGTAGTATATGGTCATGGTATTGTCCGTCTGGACTTGAACCACTTGACCCTGGAGCTAAGGAGCGAAAGCTGACAGTGCCAGTCTGACTGTTCTGAACTCCAAAAGGTTGATGTGGCATCGAGACTCCTCGGAGGTCCAGAGCCCGTGGGCCCTTTTGTCCCCCATGTGTGCTCCCCAGCCCATGAGAGAGGCATCGGTCGTGAGAATGACAGTCAGCTTGGGGCAGACAAACAGGATCCCTTCCTGCAACCGATCTGGGGTGGTCCACCATTGGAAAGTATCCTACATCTTCTGGGTTATAGTGATCAGCTGGTCGAATGGGCCGTGGCACTGAGTCCACTGGGCGGCCAGCTCCGACTGGAGGGGGCGAATGTGCCACCGGGCCCAACGGACCACCGAGGTGCACGCCACCATGTAACCCAGAAGATGCAGAAAGTCACGGGCAGGGTGCAACTGCTCAACCAGAAATTAGGCAAAGGAGAAAGAACCTCCACCCTGTCCGGAGGGAGCCGAGCTCTGGCTTGACAAAAGTCGAGCTCTGCCCCGATGAAGCCCATCACCTGAGAAGGCACAAGTTCCGACTTGGCCTCGTTGATTAAGAGGCAGAGTTGAGAGCAGCTCTGGAGGGCCAGATCCCTGGATCTCTCCACCTTCTGTAAGGAGTGACCAGCCAGAAGCCAGTTGTCGAGGGAGGGGAAAATTCTGATCCCCCCCAACGCCGTAGATGGGCCGCCACCACTGCAATGCATTTGGTGAACACCTGTGGGGCCGATGATGGGCCGAACGGCATGGCTCGGAACTCGTATAGGGTCCCCTCAACCCTGAAGTGGAGGAACGGCTGACGGGACGGACAGATTGGGACGTGAAAGAATGCGTTCTGCAGATCCAGTGAACAAAACCACATGTTTTGCTCCAAAGACGGAATGATCTGGGACAGAGTGACCATCCGAAAGGGTCCCAAGAACTCTTGCCAGAAGTGGCGTCCAAGGTGGCACTGGACTGTTCTATGGGCTGAAGGTGACAGGCCACTCCTGGGCCAAACAAGTCGGTCCCGAGGAAGGGAACGTCAGCCAATTGTGCAAGTATCCGCTCGGAAGGAGAAGAGCTCCCAGCCACAAGGCGAGAGGCAACTGTGGCGAGCCATCGAGCGGGCACAATAGTCCCCAATGTCCAGGGCCATCTGGAGCAGCTGTTTGGCAAAAGCTCGGCCCTGGTCTCCAACCTGCTTGACCGTGATCTGCATGTCCGCAGGGAAATGTGGGAGGACTTAGTCTAATGACCCAAGAAGGCGTGAGAGAAGTGTGCCATGCTGACGGCCAAATTTGCCTGATGAAGGCCCAAGGAGGAAGCTGCATAGACCTTCCTCGCCGAATGGTCCAAGAGCTTGGACTCTTTGTAGGGAGGTCGGTCCGTGTCAGCAGAACTGCCAGTACACCTGAACAGAGAGGTGGTCACCAGGCTCTCGGCCGAAGGGTGCTCTGTGAACCCCACAAGGGTCCTCATGGGTACCACGTACTTGTTGGCCATGCGGGCAGATGGGGCTGGGTAAGAGGCAGGACGCTGCCAGAGTTCCAGTGCCAGACCAGCAATAGCCTCGGCCACATGAAAGGCCTCTGTCGGGGTATCCCCTCTTTTAAAGATGTCTGTAAGAGGGTACTCCGCCTTTTTCTGAATGGGTTCCAGAAGCATCATTATGGACTCAGATGAGGCGAAGGATCCCTTAGAAGGAGGAAAGACCTTCTTCCATCACCAGGCCAACAGATGACTCATCATCCCCAGGATGAGAGTGAAGCCCGGTGATGTCCAAATACAAGGAGTCGGGATACAGCGGCCTGCCGCACAAATCATCCTCGACACGCCAAGGGCGGTCCGGGGTGACTGTGACCGATAAACGACGGGGAAGCCCAGTGTCCGGTCTGTCTTCTTTTGAAGGAGCCCCTCCCACAGCCTGCTTAGGTGGCGGTTCCACCACGATGGGTGAAGAGACCAGTTTAGGCCGAAGAGGTGGATTTGCCTGCCCCATGGGAAGGTGAACTGAAGATTTCGGCTCCAGAGGGATCGGCTTCGGCCTAGGAGGTGAAAGCCAAGTAATGGCCAGGGTAGGAGCTGGAAGAGGTTTGTGCCTGGACATGATCAGCTGTTGCCACATGAGGTCCTCGTAGCGCCGGAGTTTCCACCGGAGCCTCTCCTCATCTGAGGAGGATGAGAACGGCCGATGGAGTTGCCTCTTAGAGCTCTTATGGCTCTTCCTCAGCCTTCCGGACAAGGAGTTTCTAGACCTCGACCGAGCGGGCCGACTCGCTCACTCCAGAGACACCGGCGGGACCCAGGACTTCCAGAGGTCTGGAAACGGGTCCTCGATGGGAACACCAGCATGCTGGGTCTCCTCATCGGGGAAGACAAGGACCGGAGTCCTTTCCAAGGAGTCGTCAGCCAGAGCTGGCAACAGTGGGTCAATGGGGTCAATGACAATCTTGACCTCGACCGCATCTTCGGTCGTCTGGCCCGACGGAAGTTCCAAAAAGCCAGCGCGGTTACGAAGCGATCTCGATCCAGCTCGAAGACAGCATGCTCTTCGGGACTGGGACCTCTCTGGTCCCAAGAGCACCTTCGCCAAGATGAAGACTTCTACCGGGTTCCTTCTCCTGCTTACTGGATCGGGAGGAGTGCGAGCCCGCAGGCGCCTCTCCCCAGGTGGGAAGAGACTGGCACAACTCCCAGAAGGAGCCCGAGAAAGCGACGCCTTAAGTTGAGAGGAGGCGGAAGAAGCCCAGGTGTTGTGGTACAAGCCGCTTTTTTCTTGAACGCTGTCATGCGTTCTAATTGTTCAGCGGAGCCCGCAGCCGCGGAAACCACCCACCTAGCCTCCTTGGACATCACCAGAGAATTCCTTTTCTCCAGTTTCCCCAACTTTAAGCGTGCCAGGCGGTCATCCAGAACGTTGGAATGGAAGGCCAAGCAAAAGCTGCAGGACGAGGTATCATGGCTGACACCTAGGCAGTAGACACACGTGAGATGGGGATCGATGCGAGATATCTTCTGGCCGCAAGGACACCGGTGAAATTCGGGGGAAGATTTTTCCTCCATAATTGAAGACGCAAAGGAGTGATCACTAACTTGAACGAGTTTTAATTTCGGTAAAACCAAAGTTTTGAAAGCCAGGGCCCACGAAATGCGTGAGCAAGAGGGAGGCTACCTGAATCTTCCAGTGGAAAGGAAGATCTGGCATCATGGGAAGGAGTCGAGGTATATACCACCTGGATGGGTGGGAAGAGCCAACTTGAAGACTTCCGGTGATCCTTAAAGGGGAAAGAGACAATAAGTGTGGATGAACAACATATCCACAATCCTAGAAAGTGCGTTTTTTGCCTTTTTTAGCCAATTTTTCCAGAATTTTCCTCACTGCCCTGCACCAATGCAGTTTTGGATTTTAGCCTGAAATTTTCAGGGTAGAAAGAGCTTTCCCTAAGGAACAAGTCAGCATTGGTTTGGTAAAAATATGTTTTTCCGATCCAAAGTTATTCAATTTTGCAAATTCAGGTTCTGGACATGCTCAGTTCAGTCTTTTGGATAGATTCACAGCTGCGAACAAGGATTTCGGATCACGATCAGGGATTAATTAAATCCCTGTTTATGAGAAAAAAAAAAATCCCCATTCATGAGCCACCATCTTGTTTTCCCTTTTAGCACAAAACAAAATGTTGTTACTTGTCCCACAGATGCATTTTGTAAAAACAAATGTATGGGTTTTGTTCAGGGAGATGCCCTCTACAAAACCATGCATCTGGTTTCCATCAGTTTATAAAAAAAACAAAAAAAAAACTTTTTTATTTGAAAATCCCAGTGCATGACTCACTTCCGATCCCCACTCGTGAGCTGTCAAAATCCTCATTCGTGAGCTATCAAAATCACTGTTCATGAGATAAAGACCAGATGGCCCTATCTCACGACCATGGATTGCCTCACGAATGGGACTTCAGCTCACGAACAGGGATTTTGTCAGCTCACGAACAAGGATTTGTAAAACTTTTCCAGTTCACTGCTAAGAAACGGTAAGGACTTTTGGCTCGAAATGTGCAGGATGCTAAGGGAGTGTGCCACAGATGTTATGTATTCTGGTTTGCTGTAAAAAAAAAAAAAAATTCCCATTGGTTACAAACTTATGACATTCCAAAGTTGAGAAATTTCCCAGAGGATAACATTTCAGTGCCTCAGTAGAGAGGGTTTGAGAGTACTCTGACAAACTGGGGAATACATAACCACTAGAGTAAGCAAGTGGCAACAGCCCTTATCTTTCCCTGGAGGGAGGAAGACCATAGCACTGACACTGTAGTGAGCCGGGGGCTGGAGAGTGTAAGTGTGGCACTCAGTATAGAAGATATTCTTGAATATCTAGATTTATGCAATAGGTGTGAGACCAAAAGCCATTGAATAAATCCATTTATAAAATGGGTAAATATAAAGGGTCCAAATCCAGTATTCTGATTGTATAAAACACATCACATGACCATGCGTATATCAGAGCGCAACCGCACACCTGCACTTTTACCCCCCCCCCAAAACAATTTTGACATTTTATAAGATAGATAAACCACTCTGAGGTGTGCGGTCGCTTCTGATATACGCACGCCTTGGCGGTTGATTTACCACCAAGGCGCATGATATCAGAGCGTGACCGCACACCTCAGAGTGGTATATCTATTATTATTTCCACATATGTGGATAAATCTAATTACTTCTAGATTTATCCTACATATGTGGATAATGCAAACTGTCAATCAAAGCTTTTTGTTCACTTTTTGACAAACAAATGTAAATAACTTTAAACGAAAATGATAGCATAGTACTGTGAGCACGTAAAATGTTCAGGACAAAAATATCTCACAAATGAGTGGCGTTTTCATTTATAGATATCTTTTAGTTTTTTTATAATTAGCAAAAACAGCAAAAATCCTATTTTCTTTTCACGTTTCAGACAAATATAAATAACTTTAAAATGAAAAATGATAACATGGTACTGTGAGCACGAAAAATGTTCAGCACAAAAATATCTACAAAATGAGTGGTGTTCCATTCATAGATACCTTTTAGTTTTTTCATAATTAGCAAAAAACTGCATAAAATTCAATTTTTTTTTCACTTTTTCAACAAACAAATGTGAATCACTTTAAAACTAAAAATGATAGCATGGTACTATGAGCACAAAAAATGTTCAGCATGAAAATATCTACAAAATGAGTGGCGTTTCATTAATAAATACCTTTTAGTTTTTTTATAATTAGCAAAAACAGACATAAAATTAAATTTTTGTTTCACTTTTTCATCAAACAAATGCAAATAACTTTAAAACAAAAAAGGTAGCATGATACTGTCACTATGACATTTGTTCAGCAAGAAGTTCTCTACAAAATGAGTGGTGTTTCACTTAATAGCAACCACTCAGCTTAGAGGACATACACCAGGAAAGTTAACCGAAAGTCCCAGAAAGTCCCAGAAATTACCATTTAAAAAAGAAGATAAACAGTCAAAACCAAATGTTCCCTCACTGATAAGAAGCATCCCATTGCATAATAGAAGATACAAGTGAGCTGTCAGATAAATGATTTATCTATTATTTGTACTGTTTAACCTCGGACACCTCACTCGTGGCTTACGCCACTCGTGAAGTTACCCGAGGTCAAACAGCACTTGTGTAGATAAATCATTTATCTGACAGCTCACCATTGTATATCCCTCATTTACAGAATCACTGTAACTTTCCTGTGTTCAAATAAATTACTCTCCTCAATCTCCAGATTCCCACTTTAGTCATGATTAGCAATCAATCAAAACCAAGTCCCCCTGTACGTACTAGGGAGGCTGAAGTAGGCCTTGCAGTACAGGCAATCCAAAACCTGCATGCGTTCTATAGTGAACATCCAAAACAATAATGCTAAGTAAAAGTGTGGATGGTACGCCATGTAGCGGCTACATATCGCTGAGATTGGGAGTGACCGAAGGGAAGACAAACAAGTAGCCACTGCTCTGGTAGAATGTGCTCCAACAGAGCTTAGATCACTTCCAAGTGCTGCCCTGCCAGAGTGCAGCAGTGTTGGATGCAGCGGACAATCCTCAAGACCGCAAGTTTCCACAGGGGTACTATGAAAACTGTGCTGACCATGACAACCAGCACCTGCTGCATGGAGTGCACTGTGACTTGGGAGTGTTCTCAAGACATAGAGCCATAGAATCGGACAGCAGATAAGGGCCGCTTGACCCACCCAGCCTGCCCATTTTTCCCCCTGCCTATATTGTTACCATAGATCCTACTTTAGCTGCAACTCCCCCCACTTGCTCTCCACTGAAAACTCCCTTGTGCCTATCCAATGCATGCTTGAATCCCACCACGGTTTTCACCCTCAACATCTCCACTGAAGATTGTTACAGGCATCCACCATGCTTTCTGTAAAGAAGTACTTCCTCACATCTCACCCACTTTCAGCTTGGCTGCATGTCTCCTTGCTCTCGTGTATCCCCCCCCCCCCCCAACAAAGGTCTTTATCCTCCAATGCAGGATGGGCGGCCATCAGCCCAGTACCTGTAAATCTCAACTGTCCCAACCTCCACCAGCCATGGGCTAGTTCCCCCCTCGATCCCCCCTTGCAGTGGAACCGGGGAAGTAAGCCCCCCCCACGGCACACATATCCAGAGTGCCTCTAGCAGGAAGGCACAACAGGTCACGATTAAACAGGCAGGGCTTCCTAAAGCCCATCCCCTTGTTTTTCCTCCTTATTTTCTCCTCTCCCATTGCTTAAGTCCAGCAGCCCCTCCCTTCTTTGCTGCTCCCTAACACCACGCCTCCACCTAGTGGCAGTCATGTGGCAGAGCCCACTGCCCTCCCTCCTCCTTGAAGAGAACAGCAGTCCATGAAAACTCTATCCTACCCCTCAGGTGTCCCCAGCAACCTGGTGGATTTGCAGTCCTGAGATACTGGAGTATTAGTAGCACCACTACTCTAGCCCACTGGGCTGGCTCATCTTGTTCAGATTTTCCTCTGAAAAATACTCCCCTCTTGTACCTCATCAACCCCCATGAGGTATTTACAGGTCTCTATCATGTTTCCCCCCCTCTTCCAGGGTGTACACACGGAGGTCCTTCAGTCAGGGGTGTTCAAATCAAAACTTTTATTACTTGCCCAGCCATGACTGCAGCTGAATTTTTACTTGCCCCTATTAATTAAAATGAAATTAGCACTGTTTTGGTACTTGCCCTTCAATTAAATTTGCCCCGGACAGGGGGCAATGGGACTTGCACAGCCCTGCCTTCAGTATCTCCTCATAGGGCTTCTGATGCAGTCCCTGCACCCTTTAAGCTGCCCTCCTCTGGACAGCCTCCACCCTGTGTCCTTCCTGAGATGTGGTCTCCAGAACTGGACACAGTGCTCCAAGTGAGGCCTCACCAGCAATCCATATAGTGACACCACTGCCTCCCAATTCTGCTGGTGACACCCCCTGATGCACCCCAGTCTCCCACTAGCCCTACCAACTACCTTGTTGCACTGTCTCGCCACCTTGGAGGTCATCAGATATGATTACTCCCGGCCGGCCTGGAGGTGTGGAGGGCTGAGGCACTGTGCATCTTACTTCCTACCACGCTGGCAACCCAGGTTCAAGAACAAGCTTGGGTTGCTGGGGAGGGAGAGGATCACGCATACACTGGACAATTCTCCTCTCCTGTGGGGGGACGGCATGCCGCCTTGGTCCTTGGCTGCCACCTGGTGGAGGCCAGGTGGTAGTGCCAGAATTACGAGAGACGCAGCAGGGAGGGGGGGCCACGGTTCCACAGCATGTGTGCGCCTCCATGTGCACATGCTTACGTGCTGCTACGGCTGAGGAAATGTGGGAGAAAATGGAAAAAGGGTTGGCACACGGCTTCATGAAGCCCTGCCTGCTCACCCCAGTTCCCGCACCAGCACCTACACCACTGGCCCCAGTTCTGATAAGAGACACCGGGGTGGGTGGAGAGAGGACAGCCGTCCCCTCCCTGGCCCCACCATGAGGGATAAGCCATGGGGGATTCCCAGGCAAGGTGAATCTGGGGGAGGCAGATGTCAGACGGGGGAGGCGGGGACAGGGCTCAATAGCCCACCCCGTCAACCAAGGGAGAAAAACACTTTATGGGGGGGGGGGGGAGAAAGTTACAATTACTCCCAGGCCCCTTTCCTGTTTGGTGACCATTAGTACCTCCCCTCCCATTCTGTACTCTGCCTCTGGGCTTCTGTGCCCAAAGTGCATGATTTTGCACTTTTTCACACAAACCTAACTGCCACTGCCTTAAAGCAGCAGTGCAACAAAAATGTTTTTTTTTTTTCCTCCTAAAACTAGTTTCAACTGCAGTTAATAAAAATATCAGTACCAGCGGAGCCCCGTGGCACAGAGGGATGAGGTGCTAAGGGCCTTACCTCTCACCATGTCACCAGGTTTGGGAAGCAGCGTGTCATCGGGGGTGCGGACAGGAGGAAAGGACTGAGCATCCAGAGAACAGCTCTCTCTCCCAAGGGGGAACCTTGCCCACTTGCCTTGCCGCTCCCCAGGTGGAGGCCCAGAGATAGTATTGTTAGCTTGAGCAGCATGAAGAAAGGGGCTGTAAATCGTAGTGTGTGTATGTCTCCAAGCACACACGCTTACACTGTGGCAGGGATAGAAGGGAGAAAGCTGGAAAATGGCAGTCACAGCCTATATGAAGCCTTGCCTGCCTGCGCCCTGCGCTGTCACTTGTTCTTAGACCCACAAATCTGGATGTAGGGTCTCCAGGTGGCATAAGGATGACCCTCCCCTTCCCAGCCCTGCCACAATGGGCAAACCGTGGGGAATGTGGGGCTTGGTGGACCAGGGAGGCAGTGCTAGGTGAGGGAGACAGGGACAAGCCTGAGAAGCTGCCTGTGGTGCGCTCTGAGGAAAAATTATATATGGAGGAAAAATTAAAAATATTAGCATATCTGTCAAATGCACTTTTCTAGGTACCTCCTATGCTGCGAACCATGTTTTTTTTTTTGTTTGTTTTAATTTTCCTCGATCCTAATCCAAGAAGAGAAAAATGATTCAAGCACCCACCAGAAAGCCAAATGCCACCACAATGATTTAAATTATTCCATCTCTTTTATTGTTGAAAAAAGCAGAATATTACCCAGTGTTAATTTGGTTTAAAAAAAAAAAAAACAAACAAACAAAAAAACATAGTACATCAACAAATGCATACATTTCGCAAGGTTACTCTTGCTTCATCAGAGCTAAAGTGCACAAAACATACATATCCTTATATACAAAACCCTCTTAATTATCTGATTAACATGGGCATGTTTTAAAACAGTTTTTTCGCTTAAACACTCGAAACTTGGCAAGAGCAACGAGTAATATGCCAGGCACCATCATTAAACAGTTGCAGTACATACTTATACAATTAAATACATCAAAGAAGGTGAATGAATCAATTTGCCAACTCCAACTAGATCACAACAACTATTGTGTACAGCTAAATTGCCATTTGTTTAGTGATCCCCATCATGGAATGGGTGAAACTTTAGCAAAAAATCACAACACATTTTAAAGAGACAAGAACTTAATTCCTATAGGTAATACACAATGGAAGATACAAAGCAGGTAAAAAGTTAGTAAAGAATATATATACACACACACACCACAATAGTATAACATTGACAGTTGTTGCAACAGATTTTCATACGAAAAGTTCACCTCTATTGTAAACTTTATAACAGCATATGCGGTCACTAAATTAAAGCAGTACACTGCATATGAATACAGAGGCTGTATCTACTTAATGTGTTTAACATTCACATAAATAATGTTTTACACTCAAAACATATTGAGTGCCATACAATGCAATATTGGCTCATTATGGTACAGGGGCGTAGCTACAAGAGTGCAGGGGGTGCAGTGGCACCCGGGCCCACGAGGTTTGAGGGGCCCAAATCATAATTTTGACGTTTATTCAAAACTGGGGAGAGGCCCCGTAACACTGCCTTGCACCAGGCCCTCTAGGAATTTGCTATACTACTGTTATGGTAACCACAGAATATCGCCTAAAATTTATTTAAAAAGGCTGATAAATCAAAGGCATCATTTAAACCCCCACCACTTCTTGCCTTCAACTGGGAAATCCAGTAACTTTCCCTCTGGCCTGTTTTTTTCCTCTCGATATCGCCTCCCTTGGCACCCAGGGTCACCAGTTCTATGCCAATTAAACTATAGTGTGCTTAACACAGTGGCATAGCTATCATCTGAATTTATAACTGCACGAACATGTTCACCAGTTCTGGTTTTGAACATTCTAGTTTTACATCCAACATAATAATGACCGGAGCTACAACACAACAGATAAACCACCCCCTTTCTTCCACATGTGATTAGATGTTCAATTTCAGTTTCTCTATTGGTGACAGGATGAATTTTGCATGTCCTGATGTGTTTACAATATATACAGGTTCCACACTTAAAGTTGCCTCTAGGTGTTGGGGGCAACCATGTGTGTGCGCTAACCGGCAAAACAGGGAACATACTTGGTGAAACTAAGTCCTTAATGTTTTTTGCTCTTCGAAAGACCACATTTGGACCCTGTTTCACCACATTCTGGAATTTTGGTTCTAACTGTAAAATTCCCCAGTTTGATACAATGTCCCTTACTTTATTACATCTGGTGGAAAAGGAGGCAACAAAAGGGCATATTCTTCGTTTCTGTATTTTCACATTTGGGATTAATAGCTGTGATCTATCCATGTCTGAAACTGCTGTGATTGCTCTAAGAACTGATCTGTTACGATATCCCCTTTCATTATAATCAATTGCGAAGAAGTACAGTACATATATGCATTTGCTAGCAGTTTACGTTACTAAACAAATTGAGACACGAGCTATGCATTATCCTAACTGATTAGCATTTGCACCAAAGATGCAGTGGCCTCCTTGCAGTACCGTAGGAAGGGTGGGTCGGGTGGTGCTCCCGCCCCAGGCGCAAACCTCCAAGGGACACATTTTTCCACTGAAGCTCATACGAACATACGAAATTTGCCAGCAGATAAAGGCCTAGAGGTCTATCAAGTCTGCTCGAATGTGCAGCTAGCACTCCTTATTCTGCAGCTGCCCTTCCCTTCCACCCTTCCCCTTGTCCTGTCCCGTCCTCGTTTGAAGCAGTCCACTGTTCTACTGCATACCACTTCAGCAGGTAACGCATTCCACCCAGCCACCATCCTCTCTGTAAAAAAGTGTCTCCTCGTCTCCCTCCTGAACCTTCCTTGCTCCAGTCTCATATCATGGCCCCGGAGGCCTCCCTCCCTTGCTTTGAACAGCCCTCTGTACCGTCTTGTTTATTCCTTTCATGTATTTAAAGGTTTCAATCATGTCACCCCTGTCTCTTCTCCTCCAGTGAGTACATGTTCAACTCCCTCAACCTCCTCTCGTATGATAAGTCCCCCAGCCCCTTGATCATCTTTGTCACCCTGCGCTGTACCCCCTCCAGTAACTTAATGTCCCTCTTCAGATACGGACACCAGTACTGCACGCAGTACTCCAGGTGTGGTCTGACTAATGACCTATACAGTGGCAGAATCACCTCCTCCCTCCTCGAGGATATACCCCTTGCAATACAACCCAGCATTTTGTTGGCCTTTGCAGCTGCCTTCCTACATTGTGCCGAGTTGTTCATTCACCCTGTAATGAGCACACCCAGATCCTTCTCCTCCTCTGTCTGGGCTAGCTGCACTCCCCTAGCTGGTAACTCCTCCTTGGGTTCTTCATCCCAAAATGCAGCACCTTGCACTTTTTGGCATTAAAGCCCAGTTGCCAGGTGTCTGACCAGGTTTCAAGCTTTGCCAGATCATCCTGCAACCCCTGCCATCTCCCTAGGTCATCCACCACCGCGCCTACCTTGGTATCATCAGCAAACAGACTGATCTTCCTCTTGACGTCCCATGATATGTCTGCAATGAATATCCCAAACACCACTGGTCCCACTGAGTCCTGTGGAACACCGCTCGTCACTGCCCTTGGGTGTGAGAGCTCCCCACCCACCACGACCCTCTGTTGCCTTCCCTGCAGCCAGTTTCCTACCCATCTCACCAGCTTTGCACCCGCCCCTGTGCCTTCTAACTTCCTTCCCAGCCTTCCATGTGGCACTGAGTCGAATGCCTTACTGAAGTCCAGATACAGGACATCCACTGCATGGCCCCTGTGCTCATGTTCTAATTCACTTGTGCTGCCGCTTTAAATCCTTCTTTTTTTTTATTTTTTTATTTTTTATTTTGGTTCTGTAATTACAAATGACTGTCAGCAGGGGTGCATCTGCGGACCAAGGACCAGCAAGTGGTGGTTTTGGGGAACATGGTTGCACAGTCTACTGCCGAAAATAATAATCATGTTGTGCTGAGAAAGAGGAACTGTGAGTGGGCCAGCGTGCTACCCATTAGTATAAAAGGTACAGGCGGAGCATTTGGCATTGAGTGAGAGGCAGTTTGTGTTGGAGACAGGGAGAGTGTGGAACAAGTTGTTGAGCATACTAGCGTAGAGTAGTAGACAGTTACAAAGACTAAAAAAAGTGAGAGAGTCAGAGAGGAGAGATGAGTCACCAGAGACACAGAAGACAGAAGAGATCCTTGTCTTGTATTTTTTTTCATCACTTGTGTAATGTAAGCATAAGCAGAAAGCACACCACAATAAGTACTCTGTCTGTTGTTGTCTATCTAGACGAGACTGGTAATAGTCACTCGTCAGTGACAGTGTCTCTGTAGTAAAAAGTGATGGCACTGCAGACAAGCAGAAGAGCAGACCCGGTGAAGCGATGAATAATTCCAAATTAATTTCTGTATCCAAATTGTGAGATGATGAGATGGGATTTATGTGGTGAGAGCGCAGTGGGGTTGGGGGGGTTGATAGTCTCACTCTGAAAGTCAGGAGACAAAGATCTGCTTTCCTTGCCGTTGAATTATTGGGCCGGGGCGGGCCTGTCTTGGAGTCAGCTCTGCTGGTGGGTGGGCAGGTGGGCAGCGACTGTGTAGTTCACTTGAACTTCACGTGCTGGACTGGGGACTGGGATGGGAGTGAAGATTTTGAAGCAGTTGCCTCAGCCTTGGCCTGATTGCCATGGCGTGGGCCTCGGCGCACCATCCCTTCTGTCCACCACGTTGTTACATTTTCTTTTCTTTCCTCTTGGCCTGCGTCCCTCCTGCACTCCCATTCCACTGCCTTTTTATTTTTTTTTTTTAAATGTCCTCTCCTTCTGATTCTCCCTAGCAGAGTCCTTGTTCCATTCTCACCCCGCCACCCACACCTGTCTTGCTTAGAAAATGAGGCCTTGCCTGCTAGTGCCTTGCCTAGTTGTCTTGGATGCCATGTGAGGGGATCTGTACAGTTTAGATCATAACATATTAACAGTTACATGTATCTGGATGGGGAACTGATGGGAACCAGGGAAATGAGGGGATTTGGAGTGGGGCTCCTTCTGGCTGCAGGGATGCTGACTGGAGCAGCTGGGCTGGCTCAGCTGTACTGGGAGGGTACTATGCAGGGGTTATTTACTGGGCAGAGGAGAGGGGCTACACTGCTATGGCATACTGAAAACTGGTATAGGCTAGGCAGAATGTTTTTTCCCCAATGACACTTCTCATTGCACCATGGGGTGCCTACACTGTCTCTCACCAGGGCTAGCTAAATGGGCCCTTGGGAGGGTCCTCAAGCTCAAGCACCCTATCATACCCCTGTCAGGCTTTTTTTTTTTTTGTTTTGTTTTTTGTTTAAACAGGGCCCCACCTAGACACTACAACTTGGGGACACTACTACATAATGTATCCCATCCTCATCCCACAGCAGGACCCGCCGCCAGACAAACTACCCCCTGCAACTGCCCCCTCCCCCACACAGGTCAGGAGAGGGCCAGGAAGCAGAAGATCTGCAGCAGAGAACTGCTGCTACAGTGCTGTCCAGGGTCCCACAGTAAAACTTCTAGCAGAAAAGGAAAGCTCCCTGACTCACTAGGTCTGCTTGGCTTGCATCCATGAACATGACAGTTTTATTAATAATTTATAACACTGCGTAGACTGAGCGTGTCACCTAAATCATGGATGTCAGTTGACCGCTTCTGGATCTTGACATCTGACAGTTTCTGCAGCGCCTATAAATTACATATAAAAATACCTGCCATGTTCGTGGTTGCCAACAGAGTATATGAGTCTGAGCTGGGGAAAGAGAGAGAGAGGGAGGGAGTGGACCAGAGGAGCAGCACATTTTTTTGTATGCCAGAAGTTATACTGTGGGACCCTGGACAGCACCATAGCAGCAGTTGTATGATGTGAATCTTACACTCCTTGGCCCTCTCCCAACTGGGAGTTAGAGGCAGATGCAGGGGTGCTTTTCTATGGGGGTTCCTAGGGTGGGGGGATTGGATACTGTCAGAATATTGTTTGGTGGGGGGGATGCCACTGCAGAAAAAGAGTGGTCCTCTGGAGGGATGCTAGATTTGGGGCTGCATACCTCTCAACCTCTTGCCTCATGAATCAGGGACAAAACTTAAAATAATCAGGGACAAAGACCTAAAATCTTGGACACATGTTATAAATTGACACTGTTCACTCAGAAAGCTGATAGAAAAAGGGAATTTGTGTTCTTCTGCATTTTCTGAAGAATAATAAGTCTGTAACTTTAATGTTTTACATTATTTCATGATTTTAACCCCCCCACCCCACTGTTCTCTACCATAAAAACAAACTTTATGATGGACAAATGCAAATTTTGTTGCAAAATCAAGGACAGTTTAGAGGTATGTGCGGTTGGTCTAGTTGCAGAGATTGTTTGGGTGCATGGGTGCTTGTCTTGGTGTAGGATGGTGGTTCAGCTATAGGGAAGGTAGGCAGGTAAGGTGAGTGTGGTGTTATGGAGGTGTTCAAGCCACTGCAGGATGGTTGGGGGCGGAGTCTGGTTATGGTCTAGAAGGGTGGTCAAGCAGCATTGAGTGCTGGAGATAGTCTAGCTGAAGGAAGGATAGTCGAGGGGTGGAGGCTTTTCCTTCTGTTAGGTGGTGGTGATTCCACTACAGGGGTAGTGTAGCCTGCCATCAGGGCTGAGTGAGTGGGCTCATGGGGATACATCCCCCATGTGAGGATGGGTGGTTGCAGGTGGGGCATCTCAGAAGTTTTTGTGTCCAGTACTCGAGGACAGCATCTATGCCACTGAGGTGCCTATATATGCCCCCATGAGCCACTCTTGATGGAACTGTTGGCCAGACAGCTGTCCACAACAATTACAGCTGCACTGCACACACTGATGACAGCCAGCCAGTATCTTCAACTCCTACACCTAAGATTCTATGGGAGCAAAGTTTTTCCTGAAATCAGTAGTAGGGAACGTATAACAAAAGTATGTTTTTCCTTCAAGAAAAGCCCCAAAACTCACTACAGAGCATGTAAACAGCCTAGAGCTTCTGGGGGCCACCACCGGCTGTTTTCTTGGAGGGGGGGCGCAAAATTAGTCTCTTGCCCAGGGCACCAAAATGCCTTCCTATGGCTCTGCCTCCTTGAGTGGGTCGATGTCACTGGCTATTTTGTCAGCTTGACACCATCTTCAAACACCCCCAGCAACTCCATGCTACTACGTCACAGAACAGTGAAAGACACATTTTTAACAGTCTTGCATGCCAGTGGAGGACATCAGTTTGTGGTGATGACCTGTTGGTGCTGGATTTATGAGTCACGGGGTGAGCTTGGGAGGGCAACACAGTGTCTGACTGGTGCGGGATTGAAGTCTGGAACTCGACTCAGGCCAGCCAGGTTGAGAACAATGGCTGATGCACATGGAGTGTGGTCAAGGTGTCCACCCGAGGGTATGGTCAGGGCTACTTGGCTGGCTCTATAGCACCCTAGGGCTCTCCCAAGACTCTGTATCCTGGTTCAAAGATTATTTGACTGGTCGTACACAAAAGTAAAAATCAATGGGACAACGTCTGACACGGATCATGTCTCAGCAGGGGGACCACAAGGGTCAATCCTCGGACCCCTTCTGTTCAACTTATTCATAAATGATCTCTCTCTCTCTCTGGCCTGCCCAAACTCTCACGTACTCCTCTACACGGATGACGCTGCTGTTTCCTCTAATAGCAGAAGCCAGAAAGATCTCACACTTAACCTGCAACAAAGCTTCACTGCCTTGGAACACTGGTTCCTACAAAACAAGTTAATCTTAAACTACAAAAAAACAAAGTCAATGTTGATTTCCTGTCCACAAAAGAAGAAGGTGCTCAAACCCCTTGCAATCATTAATCAGGTGGGTTCTATCCCAGAGCAGGTCAGTACCTTCAAATATCTAGTTACACCTAGACGACAACCTCTCCTTTCCGCATCATGTGGAACGAACAGTAAAAGCAGTTTAAAAAAAAAAAAAATAAAGGTGCCCTTTACCATCACAAATCACTTATGATGGAGGAGGCTAGGTGTCTGGCGGTAGCATCTTCAGTACTCCTAATAATTGACTAGAGGCTAGTAATCTATGCAGCTGCTGCTGACTCTACCCTAAACAGAGTAAGAGTAGCGCTGAATACTGCATGTCGACTCGTCCTTGGAGCAGACAGAATATCACAACACACCTGCTGCCTCTATAACAATTCTGGATGGCTTCCCCTGGACCAACGCATCAAATATCAAACATGCATGCTGGGAATTAAAGATATCCATGGCCACTCCTCCCCCAGCCTTTGATCCTTCTTCTTCCCTGCGCAAAGCAAGCGAGCCACCCGTAGCACCCTTAAGAACTCCTTTCAAATCCCATTCCAAAAGACTAGCCTGGCTATGTGCTCCTTCTCCGTTAGATCCCCGTCATGGCTAAATGAGCTCACCTCCTCCATCATGGGGATAATCAACCCCATCCAAATCAAAATGGCCCTGAAAAACTATTTCACCAAGAAATCTACTTGTACCTGCACTTAACCACCTCAAACTCCGCTGTCTGAGGCACTTACTCCTCTCACTCCCACCCCCCTCATCTCTACACAGTCCCATTCTCCTCACCTACCAACAGGACAATGCTGCTATGAAGTGGCCTTTTGTCAGAAAAGAATGTACAACTTGATGCTGTAACCAATGTACCGTGTATTTCTGTCCACATATTACCACTGTAGCCCTGTACAACATGTTAGCAATTTACTACTTTCTGCTGTAATACGAGGATTTGTTGATTTGTCCGAACACTACCTTCTGTGGCACTGTACATTTCTGACATAGAACCCTTGTAAATGAACTCTGCTCAATAGTGTTTTTGAAAAGCTAATAAATAGCAGTCACTCACCAAGTGCTGACCATCCCCCCAGTCCTATAGATTTAACAAGTCTGGTCTCACTAGCGGTGTTAGTACCAATCTGGGAATGCTGTTTAGTTTTAGTTCTTTGTAAAATAAAAAATTAAAAAAAATTATATCCTTAAGGACTTTGAGAAATCCAGACTGCTGGAACATCCAGGACCAGACCTAAATGGATGGTCAGTCAATCCCGGTTTTACCATGTTGGTCTGTCAAGTCAGGATTTCTCACAGTCCCACTTCCTGTAACAGGATAAAACAAGCATTTGTCAAAGCTGAATGTTTGCTTGCTGGCATTGGTAGTGTAGGAGTTAGAGAGCTGCATAATAGGAATGGTAGTGAAGTATTGAACTAAAGCCAACTCCACCACCACCCTGCAGAGGCTGACAGGCATTGGGGTGTGCCTTTGGGTCGTCGGACATAATGGCCACGCCATTTCACCACACACTACCCTGCAGACACTGACAAGTGTCACGGTGTGCCTTGGAGTCTTTGGCCCTTATGCGCACCCCATTCCATCAGGAAATATGGTGAGATGGGTGCGGTATAGGAGAATGAGGTGAACTTTGGGGCCGAAGAGTCCAAGGCACACCTCAATGCTTCTCACTGACTGCAAGGTGTGGAATGGTATGAGCATTACAGGCGAGAATCCCAAGTCACACCCCTGATGCCTCTCAATCTCTACAGGCTGGGGCGTTATGGTCGGAAACCATAATGCCTCAGGCGTTCGTTGGCATTTTCACTCCAAATTTTCAACATGGTTTTTCTGCGACTCCCACCTTATGAACAGTGGCAATATCAGTTTGTTAGCCGAAAGCTGATTTCGCACAGCGACTATGCCATTTGGCACCACAGGTGCGAAAACACATTTCGAACAGGATGTGAAAAATGACAGCTGTACTGCTCATGGGGAGGTGCAAAAAATGGCAATGTTGAAATTCTGCAGTGAAAATATTAAAACTGGTGAAGTCACGAGCGTGCGTAGAAAATGCACAGCGCACACCCGTAATGCAATTTGTTTGGGGTTTTTTTTTTTTAAACAACAGATTGTCAACACAGGGATTTTGTAACCTCCACTCATGAACAGTGTCACTGTGATTTTCTTAATCTGTCCCGAACAGTAATTTCCCACAGCGACCACGCATTTCTGCGCTGGAAGTGCGAAAACACATTTTGGCCATGGTGTGAAAAATGACATCTGTACTGATCATAAGGAAGTGTGGAAAAATGCCAGTGGTGAAAATCTGGAATTGAAAATATTAGAAATCCATGAAGTTACAAGGGTGCATGGAAACTGCGCAATGGTTGCTCGTAACACAGTCATTTTATGGATGTATTTTACCAAATTTTTAACATAGCCATTTTAACACCTCTGCTCATGAACAGTGTCACTGTGATTTTTTCAATCTGTCTCGAACATGGATTTCGCACACCGATTGCGCCACTGTGTGCTAAATGCGTAGAAACACATTTTGGATCAGATGTGAGAAATGACAGCTGTACTGCTCATAAGGAGGTATGGTAAAATGGCAATGTTGAAAATCTGGAGTGATCATACTGAAAATTCACGAACTTACGAGCGTGCGTAGGAGCAGTGCAACGCATGCTCGTAAAAGTCATTTTTGGGAATTTTTTCACCAAATTTCCAACATAGGGTTTTTGGGGGCCTACCTCATTAACTGTGACACTGTCATTTCGTAAATCTGTCCCGAAAGGTGGTTCTGCGCAGTGACCGTGAAATCACCTTTCGGGGCCGATTAATGCCATGACAGTGACAGAATTCATGAGGTGGGGTCCCAAAAACCCCATGTTGAAAATTTGGTGAAAAAATTCCTTAAAATGCCTGAGATATGCACTACAGTTGAAAAAACCCAATTCATTACATCACACAGCTTACCAGCATTTCCTCAGTTCGCAGTCGGCTCTGAAGAGTGCAGACATGTTCCCAGTCCACCGAAGATCGTCGCATCGAGCTCCGGAGGCAAGTATGGGGTGAGTTGGGTGTGTGGGGAGACAGGGTGCGCAGTGGGTGGGCGTGGGTGGAGGGGGTCAAGACAGCAGAGGGAAGTTTTTTCTTTCAAGTTTTTAAATATATATATATATACACACACATATACATATACACACACATACATACACACACACACACACACACACACATTATATATACATATATATATAATATATATATATATATATATATATATATATATATATATATATATACATATACACATATACATATACACACACACACACACACACACACACACACATATATATATATACATATATACATACACATACACACACACACACACACACACATACACATACATACACACACACACACACACACACACACACACACACACACACACGACACACGACGTTTGTCACACTGAGGTGGGCTCCCAGTGTGGCAGCTGGAAGAGCTGCTAGGGGGGCACGTGGAGCCGATGGGGATTGGGCACCCCGTCGGCCATATATGTTGCCACCCTGGGTGGAGGCTCCCAGCGTGGCATCTGGAACTCTGTTAGAGGCGCAGCACAGCTGGCCAGAGATTAGACACACAATCTGCTATACACTGTGTGCGTGGGTGGAGGGAAGCAGGAGCACGCAGTATGCGTGAGTGTGTGTGTGTGGGGGGGGCGCGCATGAGCACGCAATATCTTATCATTGCTCACTGAAGTGTAGCTCTCCCTTTCAACTGTATGCCACTGCATTTTCAACTGCTGTCATAGACAGCTGCAGCATTCATTGGAGAACTGCGGCCGCGCCTGCAAACACACCGACTAAATTGGAAGATGGCTGCCACACCTCCGAAAACTAGGATGATGGCACTATGTTTCTTGCACATGTGTGCAAGCAAACATAAAAATGAAGGCCACTGCTCTGCTGAGCATGATGCTCCCGGTTAACAGCTGCGTAACGTCCTGTTACAGAGGAGGAACATGTTATATGCTGCATCACCACAGCAGAACTGCCAGACGGACAACTGGAAAGATTTGCCATGAGAGAGCACAGCCGGACCACATGACCTAGGTCCCGGGCTGGACCAACATGGGGAAACAAAACACAAAAAAAAAGACGAACTGGTCCAGCTGGTATTTTTTTTTTTTTTTACCATTTAGGTCTGGTTCAGTTGTCCACAGGACTTCACCCATACCTGCCTAACCTTTCCCTACCAAACTACCACACACCTAGTTGATGTCAACTCAGCTAAATACTGTACCGCTTATCTGACAGCTTTACATCTTGACTTGCACCACTGCTTACTCATACTAAACTAAAACTAATACAGTGTGCAAGCCCCACCAAATACCTGCCCATACCCACTCACTCACTCACTGTACTTGTCTTAAGGACAAATGACTATCTCATTATTCATTTTTGCTGGTATTGTACCTTGCACATTTCACACACAGTGCAACACACATCAGTCGCACACTAACTACACACACACACACACACACACACACACACACACACACACACACACCTGCTGCGTGTTGAGGAGACACCATATCCACGTGCCCCCCGTCCACATCATAAAAAATCCATACAATTTAAACCACTGCCTTTAATGCCTGCCTGATGAAGTTAGTCAAAATCTAATTTGATGCTGGGTGACTTACTGCCTTGCCTCTAGACAAACTGAAGGAGGAGAAGCGCTGCCTTATATTCATGATAACTTGGCTCAGGCTGGCTGGGGGCTACCACCTGCTATTCTAATTTCTAATGTGATGGGCTCAGGGGGTTTGATTTCAAAGGGCCGGTAGATCGATGTAAGCTGCAGCAAACAGCAGTTTGCGTCAAAGCCCAGTGCACGAGGGACCCTGCACCATATTCTGGTACAGGAGGGGCCCTGGTGACAAATCAAACACTGCCACAACCACTCCTGTGCATCCAACAAGTGGCGCATGGGAGGAGACTGACTGAGGCAGCTGGCAACCGGTGCAACAGCCGTGCAACAACCATGTGTGGTCCCCAGGGGCATGAGTCAGCCATACACCGGTAGTGTGTCCACCTGCCAGAGGGGACACCACAGGGTACACCAGAACAGTCGCTGCAGCACACAGGCCCAGCTAGCGATCCTGCTGTCATGAGGCGCCAACACACCAACCAGGTCCAGGGACTGTCAAGATTTTGGGCACACCGGCAGGCATGGGTACAATGGGAGAGGAGACTGAAAAACCAAGAGGTAGGGACTATGGAGGGATGCCAGACGCTTTCATGCCCATTGCACCCAGACTTGCTGTACACACCTGGGCACTGGCATGGATACACCCCCGATGTACAATCATGTTAGCAGACATGGCACTGGAAGTAGCAACCCAGCAATGCTGTGACGTGTGAGACACAGCCACACATAGTGCAAGGCCACATCACCCTCGGAACACTGTGCACAAGTTGCAGCAGCAATGCCAGTGGAGCTCTCAAGGCATGCCTGGTTGGACCAGGGTCCCCCCGCCCCTTGCATACAGACATACAGCACCACCACATCTGTGTCTGGGACACTGCTACCACACACTGGTGCCAAACAGACCGTGGACTGCCCTGTCCCAGGGCATACAGTGGGCACAGTACTGCACACCAAAGTCCTGGCAGTGCGCCACACTACAAGAATGGGCTGCCAGCAGCCTGGCTGGTACCTAGTTCCGCAATAGCCAGTACCAGCGCTGTAGGCCCACATGCGGTACATGCAGGTGACAGCAGCCAGATATTGGTTGCTGAACACCTGCCTTACTAAGCAGCTCGTCCCGTGGTTGGCACAGACTGCCCAGTGTCTCGGCGAGGGGTACTGGACAGTTGTGGTACACCACTGTGTCTCCTTCAGTGTCATAGCTGTTGGCCGTTGCCACACAGTATTGTGAGCTGCATGCAGACCTCTGAATGCCCCTAGTGTCTCCCCCTCGTGGCCTGCCACATCCTGTGTGGGGTTAGGTGCTGTTGCCCTGTCTGATCGGCTGGCTGTGGGCATAGGGGTGAGCTCAACTGGCTTGTTAACCCATGCTCCGGCTGATCTACACACTGGCGGGTCCTGGAGAATTGTGCAGTAGGGGATGCTTCATCACTTTTGTGGCATAGGCCCCTTGTCCACCATGGCACAGCCAAACATTCCCCGCAAGCATGGCACAAGCCAGTTCGGCACACCCCCGCCCCCTTCTGCTGCAGGTCCACTACGAAAACCAGTATCTGCGCCAGGTCTGGCGCAGTGAGCCCCTTGTGTCAGTTCGGTCTAACACAAACTTCGTGCACCAGTCCCCAGGCTTTGAAAAATCGAGGCCAGTCAGTTGAACCGGTCACCCTCCCTCATCAAAAACACACACTAAATAGATTAACGTGCGTCACGACACCAGGTTTCGGTGGGGAAAGGGGGAGAAGACTACAAAAAAAGTTTTCCCCCAAATTACAAAACCAAAAAAACTTGCTGCTTCACTAAGCAGAGACTAAATCAGTCAGCGTGCAGTTCTCGCTCTCTCGGTTCATGACTGCATGTGGGTATTCCGCTACATCTGCGATGTTTAATCAACAAACAGTAGTTAGCAGCAAAATGCAAAAATTCTAATTTTTGTAAGCGATTTAGAGGAAGAAGGGATCATTCAGCATCAGTAGTTCAAAAAAGCAAATGGTCAGCCACATTAGAAAGGACGGTGTGTCTAACTGATGAAGTACTAGGACTTCATTTTTGTTGTTATTATTTACCTTGAGGCTTGCCGATGAAAATGGTCAGTCACTCACTCTCCCCCCCCCCCCATCAACTCGTTGACAGCTGCTGCAGGATGGGCCAGCTGTGGCTCCGTCCTGTCTGCTTTTCCACCTCTCACTCTCTCCTATCCCTGGGCTGCCTGGAAGGGAACATGGTGGGCTTCACTGGTCGGTCTGCAGAATGGAACTGTGGATCAAGGTCATCAGTCAGCACTGTCAGTCAGTAGCTCTAACTAAGCCTACTCCACCTCATAAGTCACATGCACAGTTTCCTCCTCTGCTCTGGCTGACTCCTAGAAAAAAAAAAGCGTTTTCCATCGCCTTTAACTATTCCGTTGCTCTGCATCACTCATCCTTACTGACTGAAATTTTTGACAGACAGGGAGAACTGGTTGCTGATGCTCCACTACTCCAGGTCATCCAGTCTGAAACAGCATGAACAATATGGGACCTACCCCCTAAGCTGCCCAGTTCTTTCATGAGTCTCCTATGTGGAACGGTGTCAAAAGCTTTACAAAAAAAATCTAACCAGGCCATGTCCACAGCCCCACCTTGATCTATTTCTCTGGTCATCCAGTCAAAGAAATCCATCAGATCTGTATGACATGAACCCCCCTCCCGATGAATCCGTGCCACTTCAGGTCCTGTAACCCACTACATTCAAGATTCTCCACAATCCTTTCCTTTCCTTTGGCAGAGACTCCATTAACCTCCCCAACATCGATGTCAGACTGACAACCCTACAGTTGCCAGCCTCCTTCCTGTTACTGCTTTTATGAAGCGGGACTACATCTGCCCTCCTTCAGTCCCACGGAACCATACTTGTTTCCAGTGAGTTGTTGAACAGTGCTGTCAAAGGTGCAGCCAGTACCTCCCTGAACTCCCTCAATACCCTTGGGTGTGCCCAGTCTGGCACCATAGCCTTGTCCACTTTCAGATTTGACAGTCTCTTCAGGACTCATCTGTAAAAGGATTTGTGTCTACCTCCCACTCCCCAGTGATTCTGCTGCTTTTATGTGGCCCATTCCCTTCCATTTCATCTGGGAAGACTGAATGAAAGTATTTGTTGAAGATATCCGATTTGCCCTGATCCTCTTCTGCACAGTCCACCTCTGCCCTTCTTTTTTTTGTACTTTATGTTTATTGGTGTCTTTTAGACATAAAAGTCCACAGTACAATAGACATCAATTTAGCATTACAGAAGATGTAGTTTAAAACAGGATATCACAGTCTAAACATACGGTTTACAGATTCGGGGGTATACCAACATTAGAACAATTAGAAATAGGCCCCAGTAGGCCAGCCCATTGGCGCAGTGGTGGGATTTCTGCTTGCGACGCCGGCGACCCGGGTTCGGGAATGGACCCGAGTCGTCGGAAGGTCAGCCAGGGGAGAAGGATAGGCGTCCTTTGGACTGCTCTCCCTTCTCCGGGAAGAGTGCAGGCAGCATCCGGGCGCTGAGAGTCTCCTGGTGGGGCAGGAGTTCTCACGCTGCCGTACTAATCTTTGGGGAAGGAGGGCAGGCGCGCAGGCGCCATTGCACGCTCCCGCCTCCGGGAGAAAAGTCAGGAGGAAAAGAAAGAGGGGGGATCCTCCATCTGTGTGAAGCCTCCCCGGGCTTCAATTCACCCCTGTCGCCGCACTCCCAATCAGTTACTGCTCCGGGGCACTGGCATTAAGGGGGACCGGTGCTCCGGCCCCACCCTCCGGGGGGTAAGCCGGGGGTGACCGGGAGGGGCAGCAAATAGACAGGTGGTGGGAGCTCCGGGGGCCGTGACTAGGCCG
Organism: Neoceratodus forsteri; assembly: GCA_016271365.2. Classification (NCBI taxonomy): domain Eukaryota; kingdom Metazoa; phylum Chordata; order Ceratodontiformes; family Ceratodontidae; genus Neoceratodus; species Neoceratodus forsteri. The sequence continues at coordinate 754,084,139 of CM057455.1, read as the reverse complement.
ATGAATGATGGAGAACCCCAAGGAAAAAAGAATTAAAAAAAAAAAAAAAAAAGAAATAGGCCCCAGTAGCTGCACTGCTACATGAGAAATGGCCAGTCCAAACAGTAATGTCCGAAAAAAAGGAGGAATTCAACTTCCAGCGTTGATTAGGCCACAATACCGAACATATGGCACACTAGAATCTTAGTGTGCCCCCTCACACTCTAGCAACCTTCACAAAAAACTAATTTAAGCAATTACATATTGCCAAAATTAAGATATATTTAACAAAACTGTATAAGCATTTAATTAACATGGACATAAAACTCTGTCTCCATACAAAACATTCCCTATAAAAGGAAGACATAGATCCTCCCTTAATAATAGCTTAATAGTACTGGAAATCTGTTAAAGTCTTTTTAAATAGTCCATAAAAACAGTTTGAACTTTCAAAATTTAAACCTATGTGGCTGGCCTCTCAGGAAACTGCTCTTATAGATATTGACATTATCAAAGAAGTCCTTTAATGTTACCCCCTTCAAGTGTCCTCAGCTTCCGACTCCTGGTCTGATTAAAAATGAGCTACAGCTCCAGAGGCCTCGAATTCCCTTTGAATTTGTTGCACACGTTTGCCTGCTTCTTCTGGGTCAGAGAATTGAAAGGTATGACCCCCATAGAAAATCCTCAGGTGAGTCAGCATCATCAGTGAGTGGGCCTCCCCTAAACTTCTAAGTGTGGCTCAGACACCATCAGATCTCATCCTGCGGGCCCTCGTGGCGTAGGATAGATCCGGGAAACAGTGCAAAGTATGTCCTTCAAAGTTTAAATGCTCTGCATTTTGAGCAGCCTGGAGTATTCGCTCCTTCATGGTCACACTCACCGTTACCAGCAGGACTGTGCGGGGTAAATCCCTCTGTGCTCCAGCTGATCTCGGAGTTATCCTGTATGCTTTAAGGAAATATATCCCCAGGTCGATTTCGAGCTGTAAAGCTGATAGGAGCCAAGACTGTAAGAAAGAGAGGAGGTCCGGAGTCTCAAATCCTTCCGGTAGCCCAATTAGTCTAACGCTCTGTGCCCTGCTGGTGTTTTCTAGTGCTTCTAACCAGTACTCAGGTTGCCCATTTTCCTGCGTTAGTTTAGCTGCAGTCAAGAGGGCTCTGACCGCCTGACTTTCAGCAGATGAGGCAGTTTTTGTTGCCACTTCGATTTTCAGGTCTTGTTCCCCCAACCTCTGCAGGACAGACTCCACCTTACTATCGATGGCCTGCATGGCGGCCTGCAGGGCTTTCCAGGGCGGTTCACCAGAATTGCTAGGTAGGACATTGAGCGCAGCCTGTTGATCTGTCGAGACCTGTGTTTTCGCAGCGCCTGGGCCAATTTTATTTGTGCGACTCATACTCGAATTTGATATCAGCAGCTTCAGCATGATATAGAGAGAGTCCAGAGATGCCAAGCACGTAGATACAGCTTTTTTAGAAATTGAATTATTTGTAGTTTAATTGTTCCAGTTGCAGAGCTAGAAGGAGCCACGTCTGCTCGGTAGCAGTGCTCAACAGCGCCCCTACCACTGCCCTTAACCTTAACCTCACAATCTTCTAAAATATAAAAGCACCCGGAGGGACGAGAACGGGGAGGAGCACAGAAATAAGGCAGGGGAGGAAAGAAAGTCAGTGAGGGTGGCCAGGCCAAGAAGGAACTGTAGCTGACAAGGGGCTTAAAAAAAAAAAAAAAAAAAAAAAAAGGGGGAGAAGGCCTTCCTTCAGTACATCGGGGAGAGACACAGAGAGATCAAGGATGGGATACTCAGGCTTGAAAAAGGATGGGGTGGGAAGGGTAGTGTGGAAAAGCAGAGGCACTTAACAAGTAGTTCTTTTCAGTCTTCACAAAGGATAAGGATAGCCCAGTCCCTGAAGCGAGGTTAAGGAGAGGAGTCAGATGGGAAGATCAGAATTGACAGGGTAACAACCCTGAAGGTGGATAAGTCTCCGGGGCCAGTTGGCATACACCCAAAGGTTCCAAGAGGGTTAGTGGATATGCTGGCAGGCCCCATAGCACCTGTTTAAAAACACCTCTCTAGAAATGGGAGTGGTACCCCTGAACTGGAGAACAGCACATGTAGTGCCACTACATATAAGTGGGCTGAGGGACCACCCTGGTAATTATAGGCTGGTAAGTCTGACCTCAACTGTGGGGAAGATCATGGAAACCATTCTGAAGGAAAAACCGGGGAACTTTCTGGATGAAAATGGACTCCATGATGATAGGTAGCATGGTTTCATACCTGGCCCGCTGGTGCAGTGGTAGCCCTGCCGCTTGAGACATCGGTGACCCAGGTTCAGAAGTGAGCTTGGGTTGTCGGAGGGCTAGCTGGGGTAGGATGGCTGTACTCCAGTGCAGCACTGCCAACTGGATGACCACAGGAGGAAGTGCAAGCCACAGCCACAGATCTGGGAGGGTACATTGATGGCATGACACTATGGCACCAGCAAGGCAATCCAACGCTTGGGGGAAGAGATGACACACAGAAAAACCCTCCATTGCGTGGAATGCCAACTGCCACACATCACAGGCTCTGCACCGCTGACTAGGCTCTCCACCTCACCAACCGACTACCCAAACTCTGGCGGGAGTTAAGGGCAGTGGCTCCCAGTGGCCCTTCCCATGGAAGGAGGGGGGGGGTCATCCGTGGGGGAACATGTGAGGCACAGGTAAGTCCCAGGGATGTCGGGAGACAGGGCTGGGCGGACAGCCGGACCAATGTGGGGCCAGTGCAGATGCGGGAGAAAAGCATACTAAAGTAAAAAAATATAAATAAAAATGGCAGCATGGTTTCATGTTGTGGCGGTCCTGCAGACCAACCTAAATGATTTCTTTGATTCGATAACTAGGACAGTAGACAAACGCCAAGCAGCAGACATACTGCACCTAGATTTCAGCAAGGCCTTTTACTCTGTTCCATATAGAAGATTGTTTGCTTCAGCTTATTAACCAAACACAGAATGTGACGGAGGGTAAGGGCCATTGGGCCCACCCAGTCTGGCTCTTTATTTCTCTCTCTCTCTCACACACATTCTCCCTCTCCCTTTCATTTAAACCTTCATCTTTTGCCACAGACCCTACCTGATCTATGGTTCAAACTCTCCCCCTACCTTACCCCGACGATTCCCTTTGAATCCCTCCATCGTTTTCGCCCCCACTACCTCTGCTGGAAGGCCATTCCAGATACCCACCACCCTTTCTGTGAAGAAGTACTTCCTCATATCCCTCCTGAATTTACCCCCCTACCAGCTTCATAACATGCTTTCTTGTCCGACAGCACCTTTTTCTCCGAAATATACCCTCCTCCTTTACCTTATTAACCCATTCTGCTAGTAGCTTGGCAGAAGACACCAGGAGAAAGGACTGCTGTGTGACTGGACTTCTCTACTGGGACTATATTGCCCTCCTTCCCTCCCACCCAAAGCTAGTTCTACTTTTATAGGTACAAGATTTGACTGACAACAGGAACTTCCTGTTTGGGAGCAGGAAGTGAGTGATCACAGAGCCAATAAAGACCCACCATCCTAGAAGGGCAAGAGTAGCTCTCCGGCCCCATCTAGCTGCTGGAGATCTGCCTCTGAGCAAGTAAGGGGTCTACTGAGAAATATAGGATATTCTTGTCTCAGAACAGGACAATCAGGAGCTTAAAGGGCACACAGGCAGAAAGTAAGGAGAAAAAAAAAAAAAAAAACAGAGGAAAGAGTAAGGATTGCAAACAGCTAAGGGGCCAGAAATAAGACATGATGGGAGTGGTGCAGTGCAGTGGTTGTGGAGCAGCAGTCTTCCGGGAGACGTTCTGGAGGATGTGGTGTCCCATCTGCAGGCTCCTCTCTGGGCTGAGGGAGGAGGTTGCTCATCTCCAGGCTGAGTTGGCCAGGATTTGTGGGACCTCCTCTTCCATCCAGGGACCACCAGTGCCACTGCCGTTGCCTCAGAGGTTGCCAAGGAAGAGGAGCGGTTGGACCACAGTGGGCTCAGGGAGAGTGAGGGTGGTGGAACAGAGGTGCATCCCTCCAGTTGTACCTCTCCACAATTCCTATGCCATTCTGGCAAAGTGTGGTTCCTCTATGGAGGCACCCGCAGTGGAGACCAAGGAGGATGCTGGGAACCTCCACAAAGGAGATCCACAGTAGGGTGGCACGGGACCCCGCAGGGGAAAGAAACAACTCCTGGTGGGGGACTCCACTGTTAGGAAGGTAGAACTGGGGGAGGAAGGGGAGAGGGAGGTAAGGTGCCTGCCTGGTGCCATGGCTTGGAGGGACAGGGAGTGAATCCTCAGGACTGCCGGAGCAGCTGCACAGGGAAGGGAGCTGGATGTCACTGTCCACCTAGGGACAAATGATCTGGCTAAGAAAGGGATTAGAGAAGTGCAGGAAGAGTTTGTGGAATTGGGGAGGGGTCTTAGACAAGTAGCATGCACAGTAACCTTCTCAGAGGTGCCGCCCATCTATGGCGTAGGAGAGGCTAGGGTGTTCTGCACCATGGGATTCAATCAGTGGTTGAAAAACTGGTGTGAAGCACAGGGATTTGGCTTCATTGGGGACTGGGGGTCCACCTGGAGTGATGCAAGCCTATACTGGCATGATGGGCTGCATCTGTCCAGGAGGGGAACCAGGATCCTAGGTGATAGGTTTAAATGCTTCATTGGTAAACATTTAAAACTAGCCAAGGGGGAGGCACTGGAAAGGAGCAGGGAAATCCTAGCCCCACCCCCAAAAAATCACGGTAGTATGTGCGGTAAACACCAACATAGAGGTCTCGACAGGGAGAAGGGCAGGGGTAAATGGAGAAAGTGACAAAGGCAAGAAGGACAGGGATGGGGCAAAAAGGAGTAAGGCCATCAGGAAATGGAGGGTAATGCGCACCAATGCCCGTAGTCTGGGCAACAAGCTCCCTGAGCTGGTGGCCTTGATGGAAGAGGGATGCCTGGATATCGTGCAGTCACCTGGTAACATGGTACACAGAGAACCATGACTGGGATGTTAACATACCAGGGTACATAACCTACAGGAGAGACAGGCATGGGAGAAGAGGGGGAGGAGTAGCTCTCTATGTAAAGGAAGGGATAAAAGCAACTGGACAAAAGAGTAAACAGGGAGGAGAGGAGGCACTGTGGGTCACCTTGGAGACTGGAAAGGGCACCACAATCTGCACAGGGGTTGTGTACAGACCCCCATGTCAGGGGGAGGGAATGGACAAGGATATGATAGAAGGCATTCTTAGAATGGCAGAGAAAGGGGACATACTGTTGATGGGAGACCTGAATATGCCAGATGTTCACTGGAGCACATTTGCTGCAGCCACATCCAAGAGCAGGGCCATTCTTGATGCCCTACAGGTGACAGGCCTCAGTTAGTTTCGGAACCCACTCGTGAGGGAGCAATCGTAAACCTCGTACTCTCAAATGGGGGTAGCGAGAGGATCTCAGATCTAGAAGTGGGTTGCCATCTGGGAACAAGTGACCATCAAACAGTGTGGTTCACGTTAAACTCAGCTACAGAGTCAAGCCATACAAAAGTGAGGGTACTGGACTTCAGGAGGGCTGACTTTGGCAAGATGGAAGAGTGCCTCAGAAAAGCACTAGCAAACAGGCTAGAAGGAGGTGTGGAGCAACAATGGAGAATCATCAAAACTGCCATCACAGAGGCAACAAGCCTTTTGTGTGAAGCAAATAAACAAATCAAAACGAAAGAAAAAGCCACCATGGTTCTCAAAAGAGGTGGCTGTGAAAGTTAGGAAGAAAAAGATAGCATTCCGGAAGTATAAGGAAACACAGAAAGAGCAGGACAGAGAGCTGTACCAGTTAAGGCAGAAGGAAGCAGGGAGAGGAGAAGTCAGAATAGCAAAGGCCCAAACTGAGGAAAAGATAGCTAACTCGGTTAACAAGGGGGATAAAACCTTTTATAGGTACATCAGCGAGCATAGAAAGACAAAGGGAGGGATAGTGAGGCTGAATAGAATGAACGGTGGGTGGGCAGAGGGGGACAGTGAAAAAGCAGGGATACTGAACGAATATTTCTGCTCAGTATTCACAAAAGAGGAGGGGGAAGTGCCTAATCCAATTAACAGAAGCACTCTTGATGGGGGGGTCGATCCCAGTCCTTTCACAGAAGAAAGGGTTCTGCAAGAACTCCTAAAACTGAAGGTGGACAAAGCAATGGGGCCTGATGGAATTCACCCCAGAATTCTAAAAGAATTAAGGAAGGAACTAGTGAAACCACTGGCTACTCTTTTTAATAAAGCATGGGAGGATGGTGTGGTACCAGAGGACTGGAGGAAGGCGGATGTGATTCCCCTTCTCAAAAGTGGGACCAAGACAGAGGCAGGAAACTACAGACCTGTCAGTTTGACCTCTGTGGTAGGGAAAGTTATGGAGTCACTTCTGAAGGAAAGAATAGTTGAGTACCTAGAGGCCAGTGGGGCACAGGACCCGAGGCAGCATGGGTTCACAGCGGGAAGGTCATGTCAGACGAATCTAATAGATTTCTTTGACTGGGTGACCAAAGTAGTAGACCAGGGAGGGGCTGTGGACATGGCCTACCTAGACTTTAGCAAGGCATTTGACACAGTCCCACACAAAAGATTAATAGTCAAATTAACCATCCTGAGAGTGGGTCCCAGGGTGGTACCTGGGTAAAACATTGGCTGGACAACAGGACACAGAAGGTAATTGTAAATGGAGTCCACTCTGAAGAAAGAGGGTTACTAGTGGGTACATGAGGTTCAGTATTGGGTCCAGTCCTTTTAATGTCTTCATAAGTGACATTGCAGAGGGACTAGAAGGAAAAGTATGCCTCTCTGCAGATGACACAAAGATCTGCAACAGGGTTGATACACAAGGAGGCATGGAAAGGATGAGAAGGGACTTGACAAGGTTGGAGGAATGGTCAGAATTATGGCAGCTAGGATTCAATGCAAAGAAGTGCAAAATAATGCACCTGGGAAACAAGAACCCAGGGGAAGAATACACAATTGGGGGGTAGTAACAACAAAAAATGAAAGGGACCTGGGGGTAATCATATCAGATGACCTTAAGGTTAGCAAGCAATGTGAGAAGGCAGTAGGGAGGGCTGGGGCTATACTGGGATGCATAGGGAGATTCATCAGCAGCAGAAAACAGGAAGTTGTTATCCCTCTGTACAGACAGTTGGTGAGACCCCATCTGGAGTACTGCGTCCAGTTCTGGAGACTCCATCTCCGCAAGGACATAGACAGGATAGAGGCAGTCCAGAGGAGGGCAACTAAAATGGTGCAGGGTCTGCACCGAAGACATATGAAGAGAGACTAAAGGAGCTTAATATGTATACCCTTAAGGAAAGAAAGGGGGGACATGATAGAAACTTTTAAGTACCTCAGTGGAATCAACAAAGTCCAAGAGGGTAGCATCTTTCAGAAAAAGAGACGTGCAAGAACAAGGGGACACAATTTAAAGAGGGGCGGTTCAGGGGCAATGTGAGGAAGTATTATTTCACAGAGAGGGTAGTGGATGCATGGAACAGCCTTCCTGAGGAGGTTGTGGGGTCTAAAACTGTGGGACAATTCAAGAATGCATGGGACAGACATAAGGCAATTCTTGTGGGGGGTAGGAAGAAATAGGCTGTTGGTTAACTAGGATCTGCGGCCTATCCTGTAGGTAGGGAAATGGGCAGACTAGATGGGCAAGCCGTCCTTATCTGCCGTCAAAGTCTATGTTTCTATGTTTCATGCAAGATGTACTGAATCCATCCTCTCCTCCAGGGTATACATATTTAGCTCCTTTAGCTTTTCCTCGTAGGGCTTTTGATGTAGACCATTTTGGTAGCCCTCCTCCAGACCGCCTCCACTCTATGTACTTCCAAGGTGGGGTCTTACCAGCGCTCTATATAGGGGCAGCACCACCTCCCTCTTCCTGCTGGCGATATCCCTACCTATGCACCCTAACATCCCACTAGCCATTCCGACTGCCCTGTCACACTGCCTGGCCACCTTTAGGTCATGCAACATGATAATCCCCAGGTCTCTCTCTTGCTTGGTCTTTGTCAGTATCACTCCACCCATTCTGTACTTCATTCCCAAGTTTCTATGGCCCAGGTGCATTATCTTGCTCTTTTTTTGCACTAAAAAAACCCAGCTGGCACACTCTTCACCACTCTTCCAGGCTTTCAGATCCCTGCCCATCATTTCCGCCCCCACCCACCCAGAGCGTCCATTCTACTGCAGATCTTCATGTCATCTGCAGAGAGGCAGACCTTCCCTTCCAGTTCCTCCACTATATCACTTATAAAGACATTAAAGAAGACCCGTCCCAGCACTGATCCCCAAGGTTCCTTGGTCACCCTCCTTTCCTCAGAGTGAACTCAGTTTGCCATTACCACCTGTTTCCTATCCACCAACCAGTTTCTCACCCAGGTTACCACCTTATTATCCACCTCCAAGTTACCCAACTTTACTAGTCTCCTATGTGGAACGGTGTCAAAAGCCTTGCTGCAATCCAAGCAGGCCACATCCACTGCTCCTCCCTGATCCAACTGCTTGGTCACCCAGTCAAAGACAACTATCAAATTTGCTTGTCATGACCTTCCCCCTGTGAAACCATGCTGCCTTGGGCCCTGTAATCCTTTAGAGACAAAATGTTCCACAATGCTTTCCTTTAATAGTATTTCCATTAATTTACCCACCATCGATGTTAGGCTGACAGACCTGTAAGTGCTCGCTTCTTCCTTGCTACAATTTTTGTGAAGTGGGACTACATCTGCCCTTCTCCAGTCCTCCAGCACCAGGCAGGTCTCCAGTGATATGTTAAACAGGTCTGTCAGTGGTGCAGCTAGTACCTCCTGGAGCTCCCTTGGATGTACCCTGTCCAGCTCCATAGCTTCATCTACCTTCAGGTTAGCAAGTGCTTTCCAGACTCTTTCCATAGAATACCGACTAGTGTCCATTTCTCTCCCATCAAAGCTCCTGGTGCCTTTTTGTGGTCCCTTCCCAACCCTTTCTACTGTGGAAACTAAGCAGAAGTATTTGTCAGAGATGTTTTCTTTTTCTTGATCCCCCTCCATACAGTCCCCCTTCCCTTTTTAACCGTACAGTCCTTGCTTGTGTCTTACTTTTTTTCTCTCACATACCCCAAAAGTGCCTGGTCCCCTTTTGATAATCCTTGAGCTACTCTTTCCTCAGTTTGCACCTTTTCACTCTTTACTGCTTTGCCTGCCTCTCTCCGTTTTCCCAGACACACTTTCCCTAGCTTCTTCTCTCTGGGTTTCCTTATACCTTTTGAATGCTACTCTTTTAGCCTGTACCTTTTCTGCTACCACTTTTGAGAACCACAGCAATCTCTTTTGCTTACTTGCTTGCAAGGGTGTAGCTACTGATACTCCAAGTAAGCCATGGCATACTAAGTTTAGTAGCAGGGGGTAGCAAACAAGCTGGCCAGCATTGCTCTGCCCTCTTTAGTCCATCGCATTTACATTCCTTTGTTTGGCTTCGCAGGCTTTTTCTTTTCTTTCAGTTTTGTTTTGGGGGGGCTGGCAGAGTGGACCACGGATGCTGAAGCTGAAGGTCTCAATTAGGTCCACATGGTTGGCCTGCATAGTCATTAGCTGCGGCATCTGATAGGGCATGTGGCAAGTCTGAGGCGGCGAATTTAAATGCCCCAGCAAAGTTAGAAGCCATACTATTAGTTCAATTGTACTGGGAGCAACAGAAGCAGTAGAAGAACTGAGAAGCAGCAGACGGAAGAACAGACTCAGAGCCAGCTAAAAGAATGAAGACTTCATGTGGAGTGGCACGTGGAGCGAATCTGCCTACCTAAGAGGGAGAGAGAAAATAAATTTCTGCCGTGGTCTTGGACTCCTGGTGCAGTCAGTGGCGTTTACCAGTGGGCAGCAGGAGCTGAGCACCACACTAGCAGTGCAGAAAGACAGCAGGTCTAGCGTGGGAATCATCTGATTGAAGCCAGGAACCTTGGACTCGAGTTGTGGGGGGGGAGGCATGGACGAGAGTGGGGAAGGGGGTAACAGCGTGGCAAGTTGGTGTACAAATCTGAAATGCCTGGCTACACCCCTGCTTGCTTGACAAAGGTTTATTGCCTTCACTATGCCTTCTTTTAGATTGGTCCACCTTTCCATCCACTCCCCCCTCCAAAGATAATGTCCCCCCCCCAGAGATGATCTCCCCCTACCAGGTCATTCCTGAGGCATTCCCCATCTTAGTGAAATCAGCCCTTCTGAAGTTCAGGCCTCTCACCACTGTGTGACTAGATTCTGCAGCTGTTCTTATGTTGAACCACACTGTACGATGATCACTGGTCCCCAGATAGCTTCCCACCCAGTCGTCTGCAACACTGTTCCAGTTAGTAAGCACCAGGACTTAGGGTATGGACGAAATTGGCTAAGTGTGTAAAACAATGGCTACAAGATAGAAGCCAGAAGGTTGCAGTCCGGGGGGGGGGAGAGAGAGAGTTCTCAGAGGCTAGATCAGTCATTTGCGGGGGCCCAAAGGGCTCAGTGCTCGGCCCAGTGTTATTCAACATCATCAGTAACACTGCAAATAGGATAAAAGGCAAAATATGCCTCTTTATGGGTGACACAAAGCTCTGTGAGAGAATGGACACAGAGGAAGGGAGAAAAGGATGTGAAAGAGGACGCGGCCCTAAAGAGATGGTCGGGTATCTGGCAGCTTGGATTCAATGCCAAGAAGTGTAAGGTAATGCACTTAAGGGGCAAAGAAACCAAATACTGGCTGAGGGGTGTGCAGGTCTCCAAATCAGAGGAAGAGAAAGACTTGGGTGTGATAATTTCAAGTGACCTGAAGCAATCAGCACACTGCAGGACAGCAGCAGCCAAAGCAAATAGGATGCTGGGATGTATAGAGAGGGGTATAACCAGTAGGAAGGCAGAGGTCATCCTGCCACTGTACATGTCACTGGTTAGGCCGCATCTGGAGTACAGTGTGCAGTACTGGAGCCCATACCTAAAGACAAATTTACTGGAGACAGTACAGACAAGTCATCCAAGATGACTGAGGGGCAACAAGGCAGGCCTTATGAGGACAGACTCTGAGATCATAACGTGTACACCGCAGCGGATAAAAGGGAGAGGGGTGACATGATCAAAATCTTTGAACGGTTTCAATAAAGTGAGTCCATCTCTTTCCCTACAACCTTACTACCTAAACAATGTTCTAACTACTTGTCCCTTGTTTATAGAGCACTGCTCTCTACTAAGAGATTGCTAGCGCTGGCACTTAAGTGTTTTCACAGGTACTGTATAAATTCCTGTCAACCTATTTTAACCCTTTTACACTGAAGCTGTTTAGCCTCCTATGATTGTATCCCACCAGACATCATTGTACATGTACTTGTATACTGCTTGTCCTTCCTTGCTGTGTTGTACTACAACTCTAGATGTTCTCTTGTGTAATGTAATCTCTCAGGTTGTACTGTACCTGGAAATAGGCATTTATATGTCAGTGTACTTACCCGGTTACCAAAAACCAAATAAATAAAAAAATAAACTCTGAGGGTCTCACAGAAACATAGACTGACAGCAGATAAGGACCACTTGGCCCACCCAGTGTGCCCATTTCCATACCTACTGGATAAGCTGCAGATCCTAGTTTTACTAACAGCCTACTTCCTCCTACCTCCCACTAGATTTGCCTTATGTCTGTCTGTCAATCAATCAAAATCTTTATTTATCCAGGCGAACATCACTGAGCAAGGCCCATTTATACGATATACCTGGTTATGGCCAGTAAAAATAGTTACATACAACAGTGACAATACATCATTAAGGCAACAAATAAATACAGAACTGATTTACAGGATGCGTCTGGTTGATACCAAGACAATTGCTTTATGTAAAACAGTGACAGTACATCATATGAAACAGACAATATAGGGTAGGTGCTCAATGCAGCAGCAGAGTAAAACAGAAAGGAATAGTGTGGGTGGGGAGCTAGGAGGGCATGGTGAGTACGGGAGAGCATAAGTGAGGGAGATAGAGGGCCGAAGCCAGAATGCAGGTAGCTAGCGTGCAGTTGCAACCTAACTGGGCCAAGAGAAATTAAAGGGTTCACTCACAACATGGGATGGATCCATGGGGCCAGCAGTGCTCTAGTCTACACTGAAGGCAACTGAGAGCCTAGGACTCAGGACAGGTTATGGAGCGAGAGAAAATGGTTACAGTGCTCCCTCACAGTTCGAGCAAATAAGGTCTTGAAGGAATCCAAGCTGATGGGTACACTCAATTTCAACGATTTTTGCAATTTGTTCAATAAGGTTGGCAGTACAAAGCTAAATGCCGCTCTACCAAAGCAGGAAGATACCTTGGGAACACAAAGTGTGAAAAATGAGGCACTTCTTAAGGCAAAAGTTCCTGGCATACTTAGCGGGAGACAGCCAAAGATATATTGGGGAAGCTTTTTTGTGACAGCTGTAAGAGTCCAAAATGCCACATTTCTATTTCGTCTAAACATGAGTGAGGACCACCTTACGGCAGCATACAGCAAGCAGTGGTGGGTAGAAGGAGGAATGCCTGTTATAAATCTGATAGTTCTGTGGTAAAGCATGTCCAGTTTATCAAGGGAAGCTTTTGGGCACTGACTGTATAAGAAGTCTGCATAGTCAACCAGTGATAGGAATGTTGATTGAACCAGGTGCTTTTTAGCAGCTGTGGTCAAGACCGGTTAATCTTAAAGAAGAGGCCCAGCCTCTGCCTTAGTTTCTTAAGCAAGTCCTCAATATGCTCCGAAAATGACAGATTTTGGTCCAGCCACACTGCCAGGCATTTGAATTTCGTGAAAAACTCCAGGTTTTCTCAGAGGGCTATAGTGATTGGAGGTAGCGCTCCAGTACTAACCAATTTCACAGCATGACTATAGGGCGAGAAACGCATCGCTTTGGTTTTTTTGGCATTTAACAGTGAAGAGAAGCAGATTCTGAAGACGGTTGAATTCCTCCTGGAGGTCTGCACAGGTGGCTTCAGGAGTCGGGCGACTAAGGTACAGAACCGTGTCATCTGCGAACAGGTGTATATTTGCCTTTGATATGCTATCATCAATATTATTAATATAGATAGCAAATAGTAGGGGGCCAAGTATAGACCCCTGTGGCACTCCCCTCTGGAGAGGTTTTAGTAGGGAGAACTCACCCTCAGCCTTAATCTGCTGGAACCGTCCTGAGAGGTAATCTGTGAACCAATGCAGTGATACTGTGTCCAGACCTATGCTCCTCAACGATGAGAAATGCAGGCTGTAATCCACAGCGTCAAAAGCCTTGCTTAGGTCTAAGAATACGGCACAGATACATTTTTTGCTATCCAGATCACGGTACCAATCATTGGTCATTTTAGCAAGTGCCGAAATAGTACTGTGCCTTGTTCTGAAACCAGATTGCAAGGGATTTAAGAGGTTTTTCGATTCTAGATAATTACTGAGCTGGGTACTCACTATTTTTTCTATAAGTTTTAAAAGAACTGGCAAGACAGACATCGGTCTGTAATTGTTCAGACTGCAAGGGTCTCCTGACTTGAGTAAGGGAATGACACGCGCAATTTTCCATATTGAGGGAATAACCCCTTGCGACAAAGACAGATTGAAAAGGTGAGTGATTGGCACAGCTAGAACATGATATGCAATCTTAATGAAGTAGGGATCTAGTGAATCAGCACCAGCACTTTTCTTCGAGTCCAGCTGAAGTAAAATATCTTGGACTTCTTTCAGACATACAGGTTGGAAGAAAAAAAAATCAGGAGTGGGAACATCAGAGTCATCATTTTGTACTCCTAACTGACAGCGTGCCAAGTATGCAGGAGAGTTATCAAACGCAAGACTAGCCGTGGCAAAATGATTGTTAAAGGAGTCAAGGATCCCCTTTTTCTCACATACGGTAGTATTCCCCGAGATGATTTTTGAAGGTAGAGAGTTGCCAGGTGTGTGCCCCGACATTTCCTTAATAGTACTCAAGAATTTAGAGGGGGATTTTGTAGCGAAGTCCAGTTCATTACGGTAGAAAGCAGCCTTTGCTTCTCTGATAATTTTTGTACATAAGTTCCATGCCTTCCTGAACTGGCGCCAGTCTGCATCCAATTTGGTTCTGCGAGCCTTTTTCCAGAGTTTGTCTCTTGCTAGCAATGCAGACTTCAGTTCAGCGAAAACCGACAAGCTTTGTTCCTTATGCGAATTGTTACCACCGGGGCATGTCTGTTTAGTGCCCAGACCAGGATTTCATGAAGTATATCATATGCTAAATTTACCGTGTTGGCTGAGAAGTCTTGCCAGAGTAAAGAATGTTTCAGGTTACCGATGTATGTAAACTGGTCGAAGTTCTTTCGTGACCTTTTTGTGTTAAATTTAGCGGATGGTACTGTGTTATGAACTGATCTAATACCAGCAATGAAACAATGGTCGCTGACATCAGAGAAAAAGGTGCCAGAATGAGAGAATAGGTGGGGCTTATTAACTAGTATGACATCTAAAAGGGTACTATTATTCGGATTCTTTTTGTTCGGGCGTGTAGGTTCATTATTTGTGTCATCCCATCAGAGTCACAGAACGTATTCAGTGGAGTCGAAATCTTAGATAACCAGTCAAAATTGAAGTCCCCTAAATAATTGTTTCGAGGTTACCTTTCTTGCGTAAAGATCCAAGATTATTTAGGAGCTGCAGCCCAGCTGAAGGTGGCCTGTAAGAAAAAATTACTCACCTTAGTAACTGTGTTTCTTCAAATGGAGTCTTGCTGTATTCTGACATTATGCAGTTAGACCCAGGACTTGAACTGCTCCAGAGAGGAAAGAGTTAACTCTATGCCCAAAGCACAGAACATTGAGCAGGAGCTCGGTTCAAACTTCTGTCTGCTGCACTCTGAAGTGTAACCGTCAGATTCTTACGAGCTAACACCAACTACCCCCACTATGTGGAAATTGTAAATTTACTAGCCAAAAGGCAACCAAATATTTTGGATCCCCAAAAGACTCAAGTCGAGAAATTCAACACAAAAAACTAGGTAGTGAACAAATATAATTATCAAAAACATACAAGATAACCCACTCCCCCTCTCTAAAAGGGGAAGAGTGCCAAGTACACCCCGAGGTGCAACACTGCACCTGCCAGCCCACTTCCCAAAGACCACGTTCTGAGAGGGAGGGAGGTCAGAATACAGCAAGATTCCATTAGAAGAAACACAATTACTAAGATGAATATTTTTTTCTTCAAAACATGAAGTCTTGCTTTATTCTGACATTATACAGACTACCAAGCAGTACCTCCCTGGAGAAGGGTACCGAACCTATTTTGGGAATAGGCTCTGCAGTCCTGCTGTACCAAACCTAGCATCACTCCTAGCCTGGATATCCAGAGAGTAATGCTTGGTGAATGTATGGACTGTTTTCCAGGTGGCTACTTTGCATATCTCTAATAAGGGTATATCTCTGGCAGCACCCAAAGAAGCAGCTGTACCTCTAGTCGAATGAGCCCTCAGGCCTGAGGAGGGTACTTTGCCTAGCTTTTCATCGAATACGAGACAATCCACCTGGCAACAGTTCTCTTAGTAGCAGGTTTACCCTTCCCCACTTCAACATAAGTGAGGAACAACTGGAGGGAGTCAAACCTAAGTGCCTTAGTACACTCAATGTAGTAGCCAAGAGCCCTTTTAAACATCCAAACTGTACAATCTTCTCTCTCCTGAAGAAGAATGATCAGTGAAGAACACAGCAAGAGACATGGATTGGTTCAGAAGAAAGTCTGAAACCACTTTGGGTGAGAACCTCCTGTTGGTTCTGAGGACCATCTCATCTCTATGGAATGAGAGAAAATCAGGCTCCGCTGACAGAGCTTGTAATTCACTGATACTGGCAGAGGTAACAGCTACCAAGAACACAGTTTTCCAAGTCGAGTACTTAAGTTCTGCTGAGGCCAAAGGCTCAAAAATGGGGTTGCATCAGCTGAGCAATGCAAACATTACGCTCCCAAGCAGAAGTAGGATCCCTAAAGGGTGGGGGGGATTGGTAAGGAGCAATCCTTTGAAGAATTTACAGAAAACAGGGTGAGATGCCAGTGAGAAGGGCTTTCCCACTGACGAATGCAGAAACAGCTGACAAGTATACTTTGAGGGTAGCTGGTCTGAGGCCTAGGCCATTAAGATGAACCATGTAATTCAGAACTGTAGACAAGTCAGCAGTATCTGGGGATATATGCTTACTGGGACAGCAAATGCTGAATCTTTTCCATTTGGAGTTATAAGTTTTTCTGGTGGCAGGTTTCCGAAAGGCTTTGAGAATGTCCAGAACCCCTTGAGACAGATGCAAATTTGCATATTCTAGCTCTTCAAGAGCCATGCCTTGAGATCGAGAGACCGAAGGTTGGGGTACCAGATCCTCCACTGAGAGGAGGTTAACACATTGTGATTCCTGGGGAGAAATAGGGGAAGATGAACTGCTAGGGACGGCAACAGGAGATACCGAGGCTGTCTGGCCCAATCTGGAGCAATCAGGATCACTCTGCAAGATTGTGACCTTATCTTGACCAGAACTTTGAATAGTAGAGGAAAGGCATACGGAAATTTCCCCTCCAAATCCAGGATTAGAGCATCCAGGCGGACTGAGCCCAAGACTGGGGGTCTGCAACAGAAGAGAGGAAGTTGGTGATTGTCTGAGGCTGCAAAGAGATCTATCTCTGGAGTGCCCCACCTTGAAAATATCACTTTCAACACTAGGGGATCCAGGGACCATTTGTGATGGCCTTGGGAAATCCTGCTCAATGCATCTGCCAGCACATTGTCCTTCCCTGGAAGGTGGACTGCTACCAGAGACATCTGTAGAGAATAAGCCAGGGACCATCATTTCATGGCTTCCGTGCACAAGGCCGTAGACCGAGTGCCTCCCTTCTAGTTGATGTACTACATGGTGGTGGTGTCTGTCCTGACCTGAACCACCTTGTTCTGTACTGAGTCAGCGAAGGCTTGTAGAGCCAGGTAAACTGCCCTGAGCTCCAGAAGACTGATGTGGAGAAGAGACTCCAGAGGGGACCACAATCCCTGTGCTGTGAGGACTCCCAAGTGAGCTCCCCACCCCAAGAGAGAAGCATCTGTGGTTAGTACCACAGAATGAGACTGAGTGATGAATGGGACCCCTTGCCTGAGGTTGTCCTGATCCAACCATCATTGAAGAGCCTGGATCAGAGTCTGAGTCACTGGAATTAGTTTGGTTAGAGGATCTTTTTTTCTGAGACCAAAAAGCCCTCAAATGGAACTGGATGTCCCTCATCTGAAATCTGGCCCCTTGGACCACTGCACTGGAAGCTGCCATGTGGCCCAGGAGTTGAAGGAAATGCCTTGCTGGTCGAGACACCAGAAGGTGAAAAGAAGCCAGGTCTATAATGGCCTTTACCTTTGCCAGAGGGAGAAAGGCTCTTGCTTTGACAGTATCCAACTCTACCCCTTTGAAGGTCAAAAGTTGCACTGGTTGGAGAACTGATTTTGGAAGATTGAGGAGGAATCCTAGAGAAGTGAGCACTTGCTGGGTCACTTGCAGGTTTGACTTTACTTGGTCTGGAGACTGACCCACAATGAGCCAGTCGTCCAGGTATGGTAATATGGAAATGTTTTGTCTCCTTAGAAAGGCCACTACTACTGCTAGGCATTTTGTGAACACCCTTGGTGCTGATGTTAGACTGAAGGGTGTTGCTCTAAACTGATAATGCCTTGAAGGCAGTTCGAACTCGAGGTACATTTTGTGGGAGCACCTGATGGGAATGTGAAAATAGGCATCTTTGAGGTCCAGGGATGCTAGCCAATCCCCTGCCCTTAGAGAGGGAAGAATTAGTCCCAGAATCACAATTTTGAATTTTGGCTTTGCTAGGTGCTTGTTTAAGTATCTTAAATCTAGGATGGGTTGCCACTCCCATCTTTTTGGGGGTACGGAAGTATCTGGAGTACAGACCTTTGCCCCTGTGAGATGTAGGAACTCTCTCTATGGCTCTGAGAGTCAGCAGAGATGAAACCTCTGCCTCTAGGGCAATGGTTACAGAGATGTTTGCAGGTGGAAAAGACCTGGCCCTCAGCCTCGGAAATTTTTTGAAGTTGCGAGCCAGTCCCTGGCTTACTACCTCCAGGACCCACTTGTCTGAGGTAACAGACTTCCAGGCCTGGAAGTAGTAAGCCAGCCTGCCTCCTACAGGAATTGGGGAGTCGACCCGGGCTGACACATAAGGGCGTCTGCTTGGCAGGAGCCTTAGACAGAGGATGATGCAGCCCTGCTCAACCCTCTTCTGCCTCTCCCTCTGAAGAACCCCCTCTCAGGAAAAAGAGAGGAAGCCTGTGCCTGGTAGAAAGACTTGTGAAAAGGCCTGCCCCTGCCCCTAGATTGCTGCTTCTGAGGAGTTGCCTGCCTTTCCTTGGCCTGTGCACTCCTATAGGTGGTCCTGTATTCGTCCATTTAACAAAGGGCACCAGGCCCGTGGTAACAAAGGGCGCCAGGACCAGTTCAGAGAGGGCAACCAGGCCCAGTACAAGTAGGGCATCCCAGCCCATAGGAAAGGGACAGCCAGGCCCAGTAAAGTAAAGGAAACCAGGCCCGTAGTAGTAAAAGGGCACCAGGCCCAGTAGACGTAGGGCATCCCATCCTATAGGGAAGAGGGCAGCAGGCATACGGACATTTAGTGTAACCAGGCTAAATAACTGTGGTAATTACCTTAAAGTGTTCAGGGGTAGCCAGATCCTAACGAAGACAGACCCCAGAAGGAAAAGGGTCAGACTAAGGGTGCTTAAGCACACAACCTGTTATGAACTAATTATCAGCTGTTGTACTGTTTCTACGAACGGTTTATTCCTCCAGCATCTCAACTGTTGTTTTTATTACAAGAAGCACCGAGACTATAATTGTATAATATTAGGATTGTGGTCATTTGCCTCAGACAGTGAACAACTGCCCCGGATTGTTGCAATTTGCCCCAGCTCCAGGCAAGTTGCCCCTGAAAGTGAACCTTCCAGTGTATTGTGCTAAAAGTAGTACCATTGTGCAGCATCAGGTCTGTGATTCAATCTTCAGCCTTCATCGACTCTTCACCATAGCAATCTTCAGCCAGCAGAAGCCTTCAGCAACTTCTTGCCCTGTCGTTCGCCATAGTCGAAATAGAAGTCCTTTGAATAGTCGCGGCCACCAGTTCCTGATCAGCTTGGAAGAAAGACGACTGAAAAGTGCCTCGTCCGTCCCTCCCAGATGCCCGCCAGTAGACGAATCCGTCGTAGCCAAGTGTGGTCGTGGCTGCCATTTCTTATTTTGTTCCTCATCTTTGTGGAATCCTGATACTCCTTCTTGCTCGTGTCATCCTGCATCACCAGCGCAATCCTCAAAGTAGCAGCTTGAGTTTGGTTGTCCTCTAAGTGGAGCTGTCGCCAAAAGCAGCTCAGTAGTGTCTTCTTCGTCCTTGGTAGTCCTCCTGGTGGATTCTTCACCATGACCGGTGTTTGGTTGGCAGCCCTAGTCGAGGGTAGGTGCCAGGAAAACCCGCAGCAGTTGTTCTTCGTCCTTGGCAACCCTGGTCGAGGGTTGGTTCCAAGGAGAAATCAGCAGATTCCTTCTCCTGTGGCAATCCTGCAGGTGAATTCCTTGCCACATTTTGGTTCTTCATCCTTGGCAGCCCAGTTCAAGGGTTTTTGTGCCAAGAAAGAGCATTCCCCAAGTTAGTCAGTTTGTGCTCTTGTATTCCGGCAAACCTGGAGAGTGTGTTGGCCGATGCCTATGCTCTGTTTACCAATCTCTCCATTCCCTGTCTGCAACCTCTCATAGGTTTTCTGGTGAGCTTGGTGCCAAGCAAGAGTTCCCCTTTCTTTTGACCCCTACTCTTCAATTGTGCATGAAGACAACGGACATCTACATCTAATGGACTTTAGAGACGAAGACCAGTTGGCTGGTTGTATACTGAATGCTTGTCACATGGTATGATAAAGTAATAAGTATATTCTTGATGCATAGACCTCTGGGTAGGATATTGTAAGAGGGATAAGAATATTATAGAGTGGCCTTAAGCCTAAATGAATACTATCGAGTGGCCTTAGGCCGAAGTACCTACAGAAGAGAATAACAGAGTTTAGATATAGTTGTATGTTAGACGTTATCCACAATGCTGTCCATAATCCCTGTTGCATTTGCTGTTGGTATTTTCTTGTACGACCATGTCCTCCTTCCCCGCCTGTCTAATAGACGTCTTTGCTTCATCCGACCTTTGTGTACAACTCCTGCCTCTCCTTGTCAGGTGATTCAATCAACCCAACTCAATTCGAACGTTAAGCGCCCCCTCGCCATCCCACCTGCTAAGGGTGTCACTGGGCTGCTGGTAGTGAGACAGTTCCCTTCACCACACAGAACAAAGAAACCTCAGGTCCATCAGTAGAGCGTGGACTTCCAGTTCAGCGACCATCACAGATGTCCAGCTCCCTGTGCCACTGCTCCCTCAATCCTGAGGATTCGCATCCTGTCCCTCCCAGTAATGGCGCCAGCAGGCACCTTACCTCCCACTCCCCCCCCCCCCAGTTCTACCCTTCTAATGATCGAGTCCCCTACCAGGAGTTGTTTCCCTCCCCATGGGGTCTCATGCCACCCTCCTCAGGGTCTCCACTGCAGGTGCATCCATAGAGGAACTACGCTCTGCCATAACAGCATATGAATTGTGGAGCAGTATAACTGAAAGGATGCGCCTCTGATCGACCACCCTCACCCTCCCTGAGCCCACCATGGTCCAACCGCTCCTCTTTCTTGGCAATGTCTGAGGCAGCCGAAGTGGCCCTGGTGGTCCTTGGGCTGGGGGAAGGAGGACATTTCCCGAATCCTCACCAGGTCAGCCTGGAGACGGGCAACCTCCTCTCTCAGACCAGAGCAGTGCCTGCAAATAGGGCAGCACTGCAGCCTACAGAACGTCTCCCAAAAGACTGCCGCCCCACAGCCAGTGCATTGCACCACCATCCCACATCTCTCTCCCTTCCTGTTACCTGTTTAGGTTTTTTTTTTTTCTTTTTTATTAGTGTGTGTGAGCATGTGTGCGCATCTGTCCCCATGCAGCATGCTGGGCTGTTAAGGTTAGGACAGGTGTATGTCCTTTGCCCTTTTAGGAAAGTGATGTCAGACCCTCTGGACGAGCTTGGGGTGGGTGGGTGGGTAGGACCAAGCCTGTGCACTCCAGAAACAATCAGCTACAGCACTGACCCACCACCTCGGTGAGTGTTTTCCTTCCTTTTAGCAAGACAACCTGCACAACAATTTAAAACAAAACATACCCTGCAAAAAACAATTTAAATCAGAGAAAAATAAAGCAGTATACTGTACAACCTGCAAGCACAAAACAAAATAGTAACAGTAACTCTGCTTAGCCAAAAGAAGCCTTAATGTTTCTCCCCTGGTCTGTCCTTTCAAGCAAATTGCAGAAAACCAAAGCTCAGGTGAAGCTAGGCGCTTTATACCAGCAAACCTAGTCTTCAACACAACACACCAACTAACCTGACTTTTTAAATCTTCCTTCTGTTGGAACTTACTAAGCCTTTGTCAGCTCCACACCCTAGTTACACTACTAATGCCCTGGAAGAGCTGTGGAAAAAAGCAATTCGCTCATTCAATGTGAGAAAGAGACCGCAATACCTTTAAGCCCAAAACAAAAAACCTGTAAGCACAAAAAATAGTAACAAAACAGTAACTTTGCTTATCCTAAAGACAGGTCAAAGTATAATGTATGGACAGTGTCTATTAACCCCTGTTTTCAATCAGTTTATAACCTGATAATCCCACTATTATGATATCAGTATGCTATAAACCTTGCTTAACTATGTCATAATGATGAGATTACAGGATAGAATGTCACCCCGTCAAAATTCTTGGAAACGAAAGGTGATCTGCTGCTTGGACATTCGTTCAAAAACACACACTCCATTCAGACAGTCAGAGACCCACTGCAGTATAGACCGCAATGGCCAATTTCAGCACTTCAGCTGCTCAACATACAAAGCAGGAGGCATTTACAGCCGAGCTGGAGAACAAACGCACATTGAGGAAAAAAAAAAAAAAAAAAAAATTGTTTTGTTTACCACAGTGGCTAGTTTTTCCATACACTATAAAATACAATGCCCGAGTAATGGTGGTCAACCACAGACGTAATCACCTCTCGCTGTTGCCATGACAACTGTAAACCTCTCAAGCTACGCTCTTGAAGTTTACTTGGTTGTCCTGGCAACTGCTTGAAGCAATAACATCATGGTTAACCACTGTTGCTCAGGTATTATCCTCTATGTAACAATTTAACAGAAAATATACCAAAAAAAAAAAAAAAAAGTGAATCAGAGAAAGATTTAGAGCTGCCTGAGAAACACCCCCTGCATAAAGTCCAGGATGTCCCTGCTTCTAGCTGAAGCTGCGGCTAGGAGGCTCCAATCAACATCTGACAGACTGAAGTCCCCCACCAGTAGCACGTCCCATTTCTCTGTCATTGTGCTAGTGGCTTCCTTCCACCAGTGCCTTTATCCAGTTTCTCCCAGTTTGTTAGAGGTCTTTAGATCACTCGCAAGCCCTCCTCCCTTCTTTCCCACCATATCTTCCCTGAACAGAGTGTAGCCCAGAAAGGTAATTTCCCAGTCGTGGTTTCCTGTGCACCATGACTCAGTAATGGCCATAATATCCAGGTCTGCCTCTGCCATGATGGCCACTTGGGCTGTAATTTTATTTCCTAGACTGCCTGCATTTGCACACATGCCTTCCACACTTTGTTACCACTGTGCCTGCTATCCTCACCTTTTCCTTTTTGTCGCATCTCCTTTCCCCTCTCCCATCCCCATGGTTTTCTACTACATTGCTTTTTTTGTACTCGGGCCGGGGGAGGGGATTTACCTCCCCTCAGGTCCTCACTTCTCTCTGCTTCAGTCTTGGGGGGGCAGTTTATCTCCCCCTTCCCGATTCCTAACACTCTAAAAGGCAGCAGAAATTATAGCAGGCCATATGGACTATCGAGTCTGCCCAGTCCTTTGGGAGGAAGAATCAGACTCTATAGGACTCCCATGAACATCAGGAACTGAGATGCAGCCAACACTGATGTCTGTTTTTTGGCAGGCTTTTTATGAGCCAGTCATCTAAGAGAATACCTGAAGACAAGCCCGTCTTCTGATAAATGTGCCGCTAGAATTGTAAAGCACTTGGTTAAGACAAGCGGTGCTGAAGCAAGCCCAAAACAGCAGGACTCTGAACGGACAGTGTTCAAGGCCTAAACAGAAAAGAAGGTACTTGTGGCGACTAGGGTTGATGGGAACATGCTGATAAGTGATAAGCATCCTACATATCCAGGGATGTCAACCAATTCTGGGATTACAGATAGGGAAGGAGGGATCCCATCCTGTATTTCTTTTTAGTCATATTTTTAGTTGACCGAGGTCAAGGACTAGGCTCATTCCGCCAGTCTTTTGGGAACATATAAAAAAATACCAGAAGAAGAAACCTTTGTTCCCATCTGTTTCTGCCACTTTCTCTACTGCCATGTTCTGCAGTAGCCCAGCTATTTCCAGGGAAAAAGTCTGCCATAATCAGGGCTTAATATTTATTTTGGATCCTGGGAAAAATCCCCCCCACTGCCTATCAAATGGGGTGTGCGCGCGCGCATGATAAACTTTTGGGGCGGGGGGTTCTTGAAGAAAAGACAACTTGGTGCTGTTTATTGGCCGAGTCACATAGACTAGGATTTATTTTAGTCAGTATACCTATTTCTTCCTTTTATTCAGGCCATGCTGCCTATTGCTGTCTTCTTTGTCATACTTGCATTGCGAACAGTGTCGGCTAAACAACTTGCAACTTTGTTAACGAAAAAATGCCCTCCCCCCTGCAAGCTAGGGAAGTTCCCGCCACCTATGTTCACACTAGTTTATGCACTTTGTAACATGGCAATAAATATGCTAAAATAGAGAATCTACATTGGTGGAAACAGAACACATGGTATAAAATGAAGCGGGCATTAATGCCTTAGTAATGCCCGCTTTGAAATGTAGTACTGTTTCCAGCCGCTGCAAAATCGCCACCAGTAAATTATAAAACTAAACGACATTGTTAATTCCCACCCACCCCATGGTACTCATAGTCGCAGCAAATGTCAGAGTGGACGAAGTGAAAAGATGAGTGCTATTGAAAAGTTCACCTTATTATTCTTCAAATGTTAATAAAATGTTCGTAGTAGCGTCATTTTCGATCTGCTCTAGTTAGCTCCACAATTTAAAAGCCGATCGGGGTACCGAAGTAGCTGTGTTTGCAGACTGCAATATGGAAATAATCAATCCCATAATGCAACGCACGTTTATAGACGGTGCCAGGAATGTTTTTCGAGTAGTATAGCAAAGTGATTGCTAAAGTTAACAAAAGTTTGATATTGTTGGTAGTAGCAACAGAGTGACTGAACAAATCCTGATATCTGTAACAGTAACAAGTACAAGGCGCAATGTAAATGAATGTTAGAATGGTGAAAACACTGTAAATCCATTCAAATGTTGCACACCTGTCTGTTATTTTTTGCAAATAACATGTCTATTAATTTTTGTACGCGCTTGCCATGTTACAAGTGCATTAATCCACTCCAAAGTCGGGCTCTACTAGGGAATTAATGCCTGGTTGGTGGTTGGAGGCTGTGGGAAAATTAATCAATAGCAGAATAACTACATAGCATTTTGCTTAACATTCACTTGCTTCCTGGAGTATATGAGTAGGAGTGTTGTTTATTTATATTGTAGGAACATAATACTTTAATACTTTATTTATTGAACCACAGAATTAAGACCTTTGAGCCAGGGGCTCTTTTACATATAGAATAGTGGATCGGTGACCATCCACAATCAGGCTGTGTTTCCATCGAGGTTGTTGATGACATCATGAGACCTCAAGAAGCTGAAAGCTCAGAGGTCTCCATGATGTCTTCAACCGAGATATACAACCATAACTAGATGGTTAACCATCCACTATTATTATTATTTATTTATTTAATAGTATATGGTTCCTGGCTTGTCTTTTTTTTTCTTCCCATTTTTTTAACCTTAGTTACGTTTTGCTGCTCCCACTTGTCTCGCTGGGACTCAGTTCAGTTTCACCCCATCTCGCTAGCTCGTCGCCCATTTAGTTAAAAAAAAAAAAAAAAAATGACTGCTATTCACTTTTGTGACACGAAGCCTTGTGAGGCTCTCCGTGTCAAAACGAGAAGGCTCCCCCACCCAGCACTCACTAAGTCACGCCGCCATGTTGCACAATTATGTTTGTCCCCACAGCATTGTTCAATGAGCCAATCAGGTGGCAGGGCAAGGCAAGGCAAAAAAGTTGCTGTACTATCGATGTGATGTCAGAGCGGTAGTACAACAACATTTTTGACCTCAGAACTGTCCTACAACAAGATTTTGAAAGCTACGGCCTTCTAGTCACAATAAGCCCTTACCATATACTATAAAGGAATTATACAGAGTAGGGGGTAACGGGCATGAGTGCATTGGGTACAAATAAGCAGGCTGGGTGAGGTACAATAAACCCAGGAGACATTTGAAAATAAATCTAGTATATACAATACATAATAATACCGATATTAAGTGCTAGGATTAAAAAGGTAACCAGAAGTTGGTGAAGGGCAGGTGTATAGGCAGAGAAAGCCAGTTAGAAGCAAACTAGAATAGTGAGGAGTTATGAGGCATAACAGGCCAATAGGTGGAGGAAGAAAAGAAGAAGAAAAGAGCAGTCCTTTTAGTGTTCAAAACACAGGAGAACAAAGTAACACAACTCTTCTCCTAAAGTAATCTGTAAAACATGTTAGAAATCCATTTTACTTGCTTTTTACCATGGATGAGAATACATTATGGCTTGCAAGCACTGAATCATGGGTAATAGCTGTTATTCCTTGAGAAATACACTTCTAAACAGTAGCTCACATACCCATGGATGCAGTGCTTGCAACTCATGGCAGTAATGTATTCTCATACATGGTAAGAAGCATGTAAAACAGATGTTCTAGCATCTTCCCACAATCACTGGTTACTTTAGGAAAGGGGCTGTGTTACTTTGCGATCCTGTCTTTTGAACACTAAAAATAAAAAGTATTTTGATCTTTACAATACAAATAAGCAAGACTCTACTCATATACTCCAGGAAGCTGAATGGGATAATCACAGTACTTGCTTTGTTGGAAGTAGTCTAGGTCACCTAACTGTGGATTAACAAGGAAATCGAATCCACAGTCACCTGATGGTGTTTGACCAATCAGCAGCTCGCCTTCATGTAACCCATGTTATAAACTGGTTTAACATTCTTTATGTGCATGCTCTTACTTGTTTGAAGTTCTGGATTTGAGTGTGGCACCCCTAGGAAGTTTTGCTGTGCTGAGGCCCATTTTGCAGCTTCCGGATGGCAATCAGTCTTAATCAGGGCAAGCTATGTGACCCTAACACTAGACTAGGAAGCGAAAGGGAAATACATTTAAAACAAAACGAACAAAATTAAAAGAAAAACACTTAAAAACTTCTCAGATGCCTAAATCAGATGAAAAAGGCTCTAGTAAGGTGCCGTATTAAAAATGCACCTGTGGTGGATCCGCAGATATCAGAAACACAGGACTGCTAAAACAAAACTATGTGATGAAAATGTTTGCCAACTTAAAAAAAAAAAATTGCTACTTCACATGCTATTTGTAAACAAAGCACGTGGCATATCCTTTACACCACAAACAAAACATACCTGTTTCCAATCTCGTTGAATACTGATACAGGAAGTATAAATTCACCAAGTAAAGGAATCCGGTGCCAGGACCCACAGGGAAATAAAATGTTGCTGTTATTGGCCTCCAAATCTAAAGACAAAGAAGAAAAAGTAGGTTAGCCAACACTATTAGAAAAGTCCCTGTTCTATCCTCATTGTTTATGTCCCATAACACGAAGGAGAGGAAACCCACCAAAAAAAAAAAAAAAAAACAAAATCAGAGATGGTTTCTCTTCCTCAACAGGTACACACTTTCCAGCTGGCATTTTGGCTTGTAATTGGGTCACACCAGGAGAAATACAAATACTGATCCTTGCATTTTCCAGGAGCAGTGAGTAATGGTTGCTTATCTGTTTCTAGGCACTCCAAGCAATTTATTTTTGCGCCTCCCCCCAAC
Source organism: Neoceratodus forsteri (assembly GCA_016271365.2). NCBI lineage: Eukaryota > Metazoa > Chordata > Ceratodontiformes > Ceratodontidae > Neoceratodus > Neoceratodus forsteri. Next base: position 754,057,007 of record CM057455.1, on the reverse strand, counting down.
CGAGAAAGGATACTCCCCATCCCAACCCTCAGCACTCCTAGAGCATGACATGCACCAATGTCAACTACAAGAAGCAAGGCCAATGCTCTCCTCCCAAACCATGTCAAGTCCTGCTTATAACTCGGACACAGGGAGACAAACAGCTGCACCTCCCCTCTCTGTGCACAGTAAGCACACCCACCTCTGCAATGTACTTACGCACTACCATTCCCATGAGCAGGAGACACAGGGTTGCTACTGACCCTGTTCAACCACATGGCAATGCAGTGAGCTGCCACCACCACATGTGGTCGATCCTAAGCTGTATTTTGTCGTTTTCATGGACAAACAAGGCAGATTCTGGATGAGCACAGAGAAAAGCAAGATGTATGTGATGTTTTATAGTGTGTACAGTGAGGGAGGGGCAGGGAAGGAAGCTATATTAGAACTGGTGAGGAGCAATAGGGAAAAGCTGGTAAGTATAAGTCAGAAAACCTAGTAAATAGTGACCACCATATGATTATATGCATCTGTTGGGTAAGAAAGGCGATCTAGACAAATTGCCTATTTTCAGCCTCTCGGGGGGTGGGGGAAGTCCAGATGTAAACCAAGTGAAACTGATAAAAATGAAACTGTTGGTCATACTTTTGGTGAATGGGGGAAATCTGGCCAGAGCATCTGGAAATTCCTCTCTCTTTTCAAGATGAGTCCAGGTATCTTTAAGGTTTACCTTAACCACAAGAGGCAGACATGACCTCGGTTTTAACATCTCATCTGAAAAGCGGCACCCCCCCCAGACAGTACAGCATCCCCTTACTACTGCACTCGGCTGTCAGCATTTATGATATAAGCCTAATCCTGGTGCGGGACTAGAACCAACAACCTCCTGACACACAGGCAGATGTGCTACCAACTGAGACATATCAAACATAGAAACAGAAATTTGCTGGCAGAAAAGGACCGATTGGCCCATCCAGTCTGCCCAATATCTCCCCTTGTTCTATTATCTTGCCCCCTCGCTTCCATGCCCTCTTTAGCTTCCATTTAGCCCCATGTAGTCATCCCAAGCCTTCTTAAAATTTGCTCACCGAATCTATCCCCACCATCCATTCTGGCAACCCATTCCAAGGACCCACCACTCTCTCAGTGAAGAACTCCTCCCTCACATTTCCTCCAAACCTTCCCCCTCTCCAGCTTGAATGCGTGTCCCCTTGATTTGTTTTCACTCATCCTGAATATGCTACCCCCCTCACCTTGTTTATTCCCTTTAGATATTTGAAGGTTTCTACCATATCCCCCCTTTCCCTCATCTCCAGTGTGTATAAATTTAGTTCCTCTAATTGCTCCTTGTATGATCTCCTGTGCAGCCCTTGAACCATCTTGGTTGCCCTTCTCTGGACCCTTTCCAACCGGTCTCTGCCCCCTGCAAGTGTGGTCTCCAGAACTGGACCCCGTATTCCAGATGCAGTCTAACCATAGTTTTGCATAATGGCATGCTCACTTCCTTCCTCCTGCTTGTAAAGCCCCTCCCTATGCATGCCAACATTCTGTTAGCTTTCCCCATCGCCTTGCTGCATTGGTTCCCCACCTTCAGGTTATCCGAAATGATGATCTCCAAGTCCCTTTCCTTCTCTGTTACCTGTAACTCCTGCCCCAGCCAGTATTTTGCTCTTAGGTTCCTACTCCCTATGTGCATAATTTTGCATTGAATTGTAATTGCCACTTTCCTGACCACTCCTCCAGCGTGACCAGGTCCTCCCTCATTTTTCCACCCCACCCACCGAGTCCACCCTGTTACAAATCTTCATGCCATCTACAAACAGACACACCTTCCCATTTAGGCCTTCTGAAATGTCCCCAATGTAAATGCTGAATAGTATGGAACCCAACACTAACCCCTGAGGTACCCCACTCATCACCCCTCCCACTATGGAGTGCACACCGTTTACCACCACTCTCTGCATTCTCCCCTCCAGCCAATTTTCCACCCAGTTCACTAGCTGACTCCCTACCCCTAAGCTACCAAACTTGCTTAATAGTCTCCTGTGAGGGACGGTGTCGAATGCCTTCCTGAAGTCCTGATAGGCTACGTCCACTGCCCCTCCCTGATCACATATCTGTTACTCCAAAGAATTAATTCAGGTTGGTCTGACATGATCTACCTCTTGTGAACCTGTGTTGATTTTCATCTAGGAGCCCCTCCTCCCTCACATATTGTGCCAGCCTCTCCTCAGTAAGTACCTCCATCATCTTACCTACCACAGAGGTAAGGCTAACTGGACGATAGTTGCCCAGCTCTTCCCTCCCTCCCTCCCCTTTTGTGCAACGGCACCACATTGGCCCTTTTCCAATCCCCAGGACTCTCCCTTTGTCTAGAGACAGATAAATAACTTTGTGAGAGGTGCCGCTAGCTCCTCCCTCAACTCCCTGAGCACTCCGGGGTGGATTTCATCAGGACCCATTGCCTTGTCTGTCCACAGTTTTGCTAACTCCTCCAGTACCCTACCCTCTAAAAAGGGGCTTCTGTCCATCTCCCTGCCCAGCCCTTTCCCCTGTTGCTCAGTTTTGGCCCCTTCCCTTCTTCCTCAATCGTGAATACGGAGGTAAAGTAATCAATTTAGCAGATTTGCTTTCTCCTTATCTCCCTCTATCAGAACTCCCCCACCCCTTTAAGACTCATAATTCCCTGCTTGCTTTTCCTTCGTTCACTTACATACCGGAAACATTTCTCGTCTCACCTTTTGGCCTCCCTCGCTATTTTCTCTTCTGTATTCGCTTTAGCTCTCCTGACTATTTTCCCAGCTTCCTTTAGATTCTCCTTGTACACTCCCTTATCCTCCATCCCCTGTGAAACTTTGTAGGTCCTGAATGCATCCCCCCCCCCCCCCAAACTGCAGTTTTCACCTCTACTGTAAACCACAGTGTTTTTCTCCCTCTTGCATTTGCTCACTCTCTTTATGCATTGTTCTGTCGCCGGCAAAACTCCCTTCTTTATTGCTCCCCATAACTCCTCAACTCCCTCTATGTTCTCTTTCCCTTCTAATTCGTCTTTGATAATTTATTTCATTCTACTAAAATCTGCTTTCCTGAAGTCCAGTACTCTAGTGGTGAACCTGTTCTTATCCGACCCAGTCCGAATACTAAACTTTACCATCTTGCACACTGAATCATTTCAAAATCAATGGACTTGGGAAGAGACAGAGAAAATGACTACACAAAACACGGAATGTCAGCAGGTCCAACTTGCAAAAAAATTGGGAATGAGTGAAAAGTAAACTCAGACAAGTCAGGAGGAAAGAATGGGCTGAGGAGATGTGAAATAGGCAAGAAAATAATAAGATAACATTGTGAGGAAATATGTCTCCAGAGGGAACAAAACCAGCAGAGCCAAAAGGAGGCCAGCTTGGATGAGTCAGGCAGTGAGGGCAAAGTTTTAAAGCAAAATGACAGTCTTTAAAGCAATGACAGAGAAGCTGCCACACAACACCAGGACAAAATATGATTTTACAAAGAGCAGGCAAAAGATTATTAAGAAGGCAAAACAAGAATACGAGAATGGCAATGCCAGGGAAAATAGGAAGGAATAAAAAAATCTGTCTAGCTATTTTAGATGCAAGAAGGGTGGACAACACTGGGGTGTGGCAACAGCTTGTTAACAGAGCAGACAAACTGCAAAGGAGCTAATCACTTATTTTACATCAGTCTTCACTGAGGAAATTAGCGGCAAACTGCCAGTAGTACAGGGTCAGTTTGAAGGCAGCCGAGGGGGGAACCAAAAATGTAATCGAGTGGCAATTACAACATACCTGGTTGCTGTGTAACCGTGCCTTGACATGATACCCCACAGAATACTTAAAGGGGAAAGTCTCCCATAGTTTCACACACATATTTTCCCAACTCCTTATGTGTAACTGTTGTGTTTCTCCTCTAGTTGCCAGCAGTCCTGTTGCCGTCCAAATCTATATTATAAATAAAAATATACAGCCCCCAGAAGTAATCAATGTGTTTGTGCTCAATTTTACCATCAATGCTGCTGGAGGATGATGTCATCAGAGCAACAGATAATGGTACTGCACTAAATGCTGTTCCACCAGTAAACAGAATCCACAATGTTTGGTCCCCCACTTGAGTAATGGGGGAACTCTAAGTGTTGTGCACATCCTGAAGTGTAGGTCTAATAGGGACTAGGACCGTATGAGTGTGATTCAGCACTGATTTGACATGTATATACAGTATGACTATAAGGAAGTTCCTGTATGAGTTGTATTAATATTTCTGTTAGCAAAAACAGTTTACCCAATAAATGATTCTGGGTACAAAATGAGTCTTAAGTGGCATCATATAGCTGTTTTATTATGTTCTGTGTGTGTTAGCATGTTCTGTTTTGATTGACACCAGCAGTGAGACACAATCTTGCAAAAATGCCCCTTTCAATTTGTAACTAGGCAGTCGGTGACTGGATGGCTGAAGTAAGGCAAAAAAAAGAGTTCAACTATAACAAGGAATAGGTTACCAGGACATCAGCTGCAGCATATGGATGAAGAGTAATCTAGTGGTTAAAGCACAGGCACAAGAACTGGGAAACTCTGGTTAAAATCCTACTAAAGTCCCTTACTCTCTAACCCTTAACAAGTTCCCCTAACCTCCTTGGGAACTGTGATGACCCCTCAGGTCCATGACTTTAACAGTGCCCCCATTCCCATTATAAATAATTAGCAGTGATGTGACAGCTACAGCACTTCACTTTGAAGGTACTGAAAACAAGCTGTGGCAGCCCCCCCACCCCCACCTTTTGTAATGCCAGCATTTGAAGTAGGATGTCCCTCACAAATCAGATGCTACACTTTAGCTGTTGTAGGTAAAGAAACTAATCAGTCTCAGTGTTTGCTTAGCTCATTCCTCCCATGTCTTATGCATTCTATGTCTTGGTATTTCCAGTCAGAACCCAGATGTAAGGAGCATTTGAAAAGTAAAACAATACACTTTATAAAGTAAGTGATCTAGCTCTCCACTTTCTGGCTGCTGAAAGGGGAGTGTATAATTTTGTGCAAAGGAAGAATTCAGTCTTGTGTGATCCTTTGGGAAACTGCTCAAGCCTACCTTGTAAATGAATCCTCTCAAGGGTGTTCACCTGGTTCACTAACAAGTGACTGATTCACTGCTCGATTGATCGATTTGTTGGTTGGTTGATTAACTGATTCAGTCTACTGCTTTCCACAACATGTTACAACTGTCTCACAGAGAGAAACGAGCAGTACACAGGAACAGCTTTTGTTTCCTGTGAATGCAATACTATTAGATGTATTATTTGCTCTACACATGCAGTATTAAGGCTACAAGTACCACTCCCTGTGTGAGTTGCATGACAGAACTATCTTAAGCCATTGCAAACTTAAACTAAAATCAAGATAGACAGCACTTGATACCCTTATGTTTTGTTCTGCACTGTTGCTGCAGTGACATCAAGGAATGGGAGGGGCAGTATTACAAGTGACTCATTTGCATGTAAATGGAGGCTTACTTGACATTTTACTACCTTGCGTCAGAGCCTCAAACTCTAGATAGGTGTTGCAACAGAGGAAATGGCTGATCCCTTAATGACATATATACAGTACTTGATGTAATGTATAATAAATACATCAGGCATATCCAAATCATAAATATACAGGAGTGTTCTCCTTTAAAACTCAGGAAAAAATTAGCACAGCTACTGGCCGAGTTTTAAGAAAATTCTTGGAAACAGGGCAAGTACAGGACAGGAGAATTGGAGGACAACACACGAGACCCTTGTTGAAAATGGAATCTAGGGAAGATTCTGATAACTACAGGCCAGTTTGATCTCCCTTTAGGAGTTCGAACCATCCATTACTTAGCCTTGAAACAAAATGGCCACCAATACAAAATTGAGTTAAGGATGTCTTAGTGGTACATTTAGCTGAGCACGGGGTAATACATGACAACAATGTGGTTTTGTAGGGAGGCCTTGTCAAACTAATTATGTTTATGGGATTTTTAAGCATTTTGAAGCACAGAAAATAAAAGTGCTGTAGCACTAACACCGTATATTGAAATGTTTGCATCCGCATCATTAAACTGTGACAAGTAATGTGGTACAATGACACTGCAGCCAGTTTCAAACTCTCAGATTTTCTAGGCTGACCCAAACATTTGAAGCACAGGATCCAACTGACCCCGGCCTGGTGGTGCAGAGGGTTGAGGCACTGGATGCCGCACCACACCGGCGACCTAGGTTCGGGAATGAGCCGTGGCTGCCGGGGGTTGGCAGGGAAGGGAAGAGATCACGTGTCCGGATGGACTGCTCTCTCTTCCCATGGGAGGGTTTGGGGTGCGCTCGCTCTAGGAGCGACCTCTGGCAGCAGGTGGAGGATCGCCGATTGCAGTGGCACAGCGTATGCCTGGGGGTGGAGCCATAGCACTCCGTTGCCTTGCTGGCTGGGTTCAGCGGGGACAAAAGCACAAAAAATCCCGGCTCGACGAGGAGATGACGAGGTCCCAGTGATCTCCCTCTCATCCCCAATGCCGGGCCAAGCCACCAGGGATCCATGGTCGACCTCCCAGAGGGATGGACCCTCTAATATCAGATAGAGCCACCGAGGGAGGGTGGGTCCACTCGGTGGGGGTGATCCGGGCGCTGTAAGTTCCTCGGGGGAGAGATGTGATCCCGATGTGGATGGCAGGATTGTGTGGGCACCTCGAAGGATGCCTCAGAGAACCAGCGCATATACAGAATTTAAAGAAAAAAAAAAAAAGGATCCAACTAACCCTCAACTTTGCTAGTGCTAATCCAAGCTCTGCAGAGGGGTCAGTTCTGAGACAAGAAAAACACTGGATCATGCGCTCATGGATGGAGCCGGTGCAGTGAAAAAACCTAGCTAAAACAGAGTAAATCGAGGAAAAAACAAAAAAATAAATAACTACACTTTTTCCTTTTAATATAAACTACAAAATTAAAACCTGACTGGAGGACCAGCCATTACTGGAGTTCACAATTGGGTGACTGCTCTCTTCAGGTAGAGAAACAATTTAAGCAACAGCCAGAGTAGAGCGCAGATGTAGAGTTTGAACCTGCATTCTAAAATTTGCATAGTTTCTGTCTCCCGGAGATCATGCTCGCCTGAGATGACTGCAAGAAGTGTTAACATTTAAGTTAGGGATTCCTGGGGTTAGAACCAAAAGTAAATTGAAAGAAAACACAGCTGAACTGCAAAAATGCTTAAACGAAGTTTAATGGAACATACTAAGTGCAGCACTTACCCCAGCGTTTGGCATCCACAGAATGATGCTCTGTCAGGGGGTGGGGCTAGGTTAAAGATACGCTCAGTACACAGTAAGAATTCAGAGAGACATAAGCAAATCATAATAAAAAGTGATTCTGTGAGCTAAATTATTCCTCAAAACATCTGTATTGACAATGTGCTACTAATGTACAGAAAGTTTAACATGCATACTGAGTAACAAAAGCTCAGTATTATTAAATCACTGCATTCTATACATCATAGACCCAAATCGCCACCACAAAAGCCTTAGGGCCAGATATTCAAAACTTTGCCCCAAGGCTAAATTAGCACTGCCCGGTGTGCTAAATTAGCCCAGAACCAATAACCCGCTATATCCTAAAGGGATAGCCTCGGTGCTAAACCTGCCAAATACAGCATGCTAAGGAAGCTGGGCAAACTGGGCTGGGAGTGCAAAGACGGCTCTGAATATAGCAACCAGGAAGTGCAAGCCACAACAGCATCCCAGTGCACAGCGATGTGAGAGAAGGTAGAGGTGAACTACGTGGCCAATGTGTGTGCTAGCAAAGAAGTGGATTCATTAAAGCTGCAAGCATCAGTGCATGTGAAATTACATTGTGCAGAAATGTACAATGTTTCTGAAACGTTTGTGCGGTGCAAACAAATTTGCGCAGGTTTTTCGCGAAGCTAAGCCATTTGCCCGGCGCCATCACATTTGCCTGGAGCAAAAATTTACTATATTCAAAAGTGACAAGCAAATGAGCCTACTTAGGTAGTCTGTGGGCAACCATCCAGATTAGCATCTCATTATGTCCCGATTTGCATACAGTTTGCCCAGCGCTATTGCAGGATCCCACAGCTCTACCTGTAGGTCAATCTGGTAGTACAGGAGCTAGCTGGGTCTGCCCACAGCTCCGCCTGTAGGTCAGTCTGGAACTGCATGGTGTTAGCTGCAGGCGGTTCCACGTTGCTGTGGCAACAGGAATGTCGGCAACCTCCCCTACAGCGACACATGGTCACCAACATCCCTGATGTCACCGACTCCAGTCCTCTACTGGAAAATGCACCAACACACTATCAGTGTTCATGCGGGGGGAGAGAAGAGTGCCAACTCCAGGGGTGGGGGCGGATCTTGGCCGAGAGTGACCAAACTCCTAAGTCGATGACTCTGGCATCGCTCCAGCAACCTGGTCAACACTGCGGGTGTCAGCGGGTTGCTGTCACTGTAACAGCATTGCTGGTACAACGGTACACCACTGCAGGCTACATCTGTACAGAACCGTATAGAATACTGTGCCTCAGGGGACTACATGGTGCAGGCACAGGCGGTGGTGCTGCATGCAACGGTCAAACTGTAGTTCTTGCTACAGTGCACAGCAGACACTACAGTAACAAGGGCACCAGTAGTGTGAAGGACACAACAATGCCTATGGTGTGTCGGGCATCAATGACAGCTGCACTTTACACAGTGACAGGCCCATCTTGCAGGTGTGTACTGACAGTGGACATTACTGTTATGCTGTTGTGCGACCCACAGACGCTGCACCACTAGCATGGGATACTCCCAGTGACATATACAGTCATGGCCAAAAATATTGGCGCCCTTGCACTTTTTCAAATAATTTCAACTTATGTTTAGAGGAATTGTGAGTTAATAACAGTACAGTATTTGGTCTCCACAATTCTTTATTTCTCTGTTAATATTACAGAACCTTTGTTTTTGATTCAGAATTTAATATATCCTTTTAAATCAGAAAATGAAAAGAAATGGCATTGACAAAATTATTGACACCCTAGACTTAATATTTGGTAGCACAGCCTTTGGTCAAAATAACTGCAAATCAACCGCTTCCTATAGCCATGGATGAGCTTCCTGCACCTCTCTACTGGCAGTTTGGCCCACTCTTCTTGTGCAAACTGCTTCAGTTCTCCCAGATTTGAAGGGTGCCTTCTCCCAACTGCTGTTTTCAGATCTCTCCACAGGTTTTCAATGGGATTTAGATCTGGACTCATTGCTACCACTTCAGAACAGTCCAGCGTCTTGTCTTGAACCATTCCTGGGTACTTTTTGAAGTGTGTTTGGGGTCATTGTCCTGCTGGAAGACCCATGACCTTGACGGAGACCCAGCTTTGGACACTGGGTTCAACATTGTGCTCCAAAATGGCCTGGTCATCTCCAGATTTCATGATGCCATGCACCGTTCAAGGCACCCAGTGCCAGAGGCACACAGCAACCCAAAACATCACTGAACCTCCTCCATGTTTGATTGTAGGGAAGGTGTTCTTTTCTTTGAAGGCTTCATTTTGTTTTCTGTAAACATAGAGATGATGTGCTTTACCAAAAAGCTCTAATTTGGTCTCATCTGTCCACAGGACATTCTCCCAGAAGGATTTTGGCTTGTTCAGGTGTTTTGGCAAACCCCAGTTGGGCTTTCTTATGTCTGTCTCTCAGCAGTGGGGTCCTCCTGGGCCTCCTAGCATGTAACCCCCTTTCACTGAGTTGGCGACGGATGGTGCGAGTTGAAACTGTCGTACTTGTGTCTGAAGGTCAGCTTGAATCTGTCTGGCAGTTGATCGAGGTGCTTTCTCCACCATTCTAACAATCCTGCGCTGCAATCTTCGATCAAGTTTTCTCTTGCGGCCACATCCAGGGAGGTTGGCTACAGTGCCATGGGCCTTAAACATCCCGATAACATTACGTACGGTGCAAACAGGAACATCAAGGTCTCTGGAGATTGATTTGTAGCCTTGAGATTGTCTATGTTTGGCTACAATCTTCTGTCTGACCTCCTCAGACAATTCTCTGGCTGTCTTTCTTTTCTCCAATGTCACTCCGGTACACACAGTGACACAAAACAGGAGAATGAGTCCTTTTCTCTATTCAAACTGGCTGAATGAGTGGTTTTTATATTGCAGGCACCTGCAACTCACCACAGGTGAGTTCAATTCCAAAGTGAAGGAGAATCACCTGCTTGAAATCTAATTATTTCTAACTACTTCTAAACATAGAAACATAGAATTTGACGGCAGATAAGGACCGCTTGGCCCACCCAGTCTGCCCATTTCCCTACCTACTGGATAAGCTGCAGATCCTAGTTAACCAGCAGCCTACTTCTTCCTACCCCCACCACCCAGAATTGCCTTATGACTATCCCATGCATGCTTGAATCCCACCACTGATTTTGACTCCACAACCTCCTCCGGAAGGCCGTTCCATGCATCCACAACCCTCTCTGTGAAAAATACTTCCTTAAATTACCTCTGAGCCGACCCCTCTATCTTCAAATTGTGCCTCTTGTTCTTGCACACCTCTTTTTTGAAAATGCTACCCTCTTGGACTTTGTTGATTCCCTTGAGGTACTTGAAAGTTTCTATCATGTCCCCCTCTCCCTCCTTTCCTCGAGAGCTATCCATATTAAGCTCCTTAAGTCTCTCTTCATATGTCTTCGGTGCAGACCCTGCACCATTTTAATTACCCTCCTCTGGACAGCTTCCATCCTGTCTATGTCTTTGCGGAGATTGGGTCTCCAGAACTGCACACAGTACTCCAGATGGGGTCTCACCAGCTGTCTGTACAGAGGGATAATAACTTCCTGTTTTCTACTGGTGATGCCTCTCACTATGCATCCCAGTATCCCCCAACCCTCCTTGCTGCCCTCTCACATTGCTTGCCCACCTTTAGGTCATCTGATATGACTACCCCCAGGTCCCTTTCCATTGTTGTTGTTGTTGTTAGTATCTCACCCCCCATTGTGTACTCTTCCCCTGGGTTTTTGTTTCCCAGGTGCATTACCTTGCACTTCTTAGCACGGAATCTAAGCTGCCATACATTTGACCATTCCTCTAACCTTGCCAAGTCCCTTCTCATCCTTTCCACCCCACCCTGTGCATCAACTCTGCTGCAGATCTTAGTGTCAGTAAAAGGTGCCAATAATTTTGTCCGGGCCATTTAAGGATTTCTGTGTGGAATAAGCCAAGTAATTTTTTCTGCTTTTTGTGTTTTATTCCACTGCAAACCAAAGAAAGACATATGTGGATACCAAAATATATATATTTTTTTTTAATGTCAACAATTTTCTGGAAGGAATGGTGCATTATTAGAAAAAACTGCAAGGGCGCCAATATTTTTGGCCACGACTCTACATGGCTGGCTGTGTGTGCTGTGGTGTATGTACAGATGTGCGGCATGTGGCTGGGGGGGGCACATTCCGTCAGACAGTCACACTGGTGTTGGGGTATTCCCAGCACTGGACCATTTGCACTGAGTGGCCTGTCCCAGCCTTGTGGCCGCAACCAGTCTGTGGTGCAGCCTAGCCACCCGTACACCTTCCCCTCAACACTCTCCACACCCACAGTGTTACATGTGTGTGCTGGCTTCTGTTTTTGTCCACCGAAGGGTGGTCTGCAGGTGTGTGCTATATGGACACACTGCCAAGGTGTTCACTGGGAGCAGAGTCACCACTTACTGTCTGGCATGGCTGGGACCGGTGGCAGATGATGGCATCACAGGGATACCACCCATGTGCAGCATGTTTCTTCTGTCTGGTTTCTTTCTAGGTTTAATATTTACTGTTAGGGTCACGCAAAGGTCGCACAAAGCTGGTTTGCCCAGAGTTAACACTAACTTTTCCTGGGTGGTATTTTGCACCATGCAAAGTGTTGCACTAAGTTGTGCAACAACACTTTGCACGGTGCTATTCGCCGAATATAGCATTGTGTCAGCATTCATGTACATGCCCCCTCAGTTTGCACCCTGCATACATTATACTTTTGCCTGGCGCTAATGCAATCTGCCCACACTATTTGACCTTTTGAATATAGTGGACCCGCGCTAACCCTCCGCAAACAGTTTGCACCCAGTGCAAAGTTTTAAATATCTGGCCCTTAAACTCCTAAGTAACAATACAGAACAGCCATCTAGCCCACAAACACCAAAGGTGAAAAATAATTCACAACTTGGTAAAAATGGATAAAGAGAGAAAAATGAAATAGTGGGAATGGGAACAATTTAACAAGCATTTGTCAATGCCGAATGTTGTCTGGCTGTCATTGGCATTGGTACTGCAGGAGTTAGAGATGCAAAATAGGAATGGCAGTGAGGCAGTGAACTGACGCCAATCCCACCCCCACCCTGCAGAGACTGGCAGGCACTGGGGTGTGCCTTTGGGCCATCGACCATAACGCTCACACCATTTCACCTCACCCTACCCTGCAGACACCAACAAGTGTCATGGTGTGCCTTGGGGTCTTTGGGCCTTGCGCTCACCCCATTCCATAAGGAAATATGCCAAAATGAGTGCAGTATAGGAGAATAGGGTGAGCTTTCGGGCCGAAGAGTCCATGGCACACCTCGATGCCAGTCACTGGCTGCAGGGTGGGGGTGGAATGGCATGAGCACTACAGCCAAAAATCCCAAGTCACCCCCCCCCCCCCGATGCCTGTCAGTCTGTACAGGGTGGGACTTGTGTGTGGGGTCTTCCCATTGTGGTCACATTACATTGCCATATAGGCACCTCCAGGTGACAGAAGAATAACTGGATCGCCCCCAAAGGAGGAGAGCTGTTCTAGAGATGCTTACCCCCCTTCTCTCTCTCTCTCTCTCTCAGGGCCAGCCCTGAGTGACCCATATATGTTCCCGAAACTGGGTTACTGGCATCGTACAAGGTGAGGGGCCCAGTACCTCAGCCCTCCACGCCACCAGGCCAACTTCACAATTCAGCTGTTTGCAAATGTTTCATACGGTATAGGTGAAAACTCAGACTTGGTTGCACGAGTAACTCCAAACATTTCCGCTTACTAGACTATCAACGTGAACCCCCCGTGCAGCTAAAACTTCTGCAAATCAACTTGAGCGTACTGTACCTGCAGCTGAAGCAAAGAACAGCCAGAGTGCACAGTGGAGAACATTCTGATATGCATTTCAGCAGCAGCCTGTGAGGGAGGTTTTCACCAAAGTACTTCAATGCGCCAGTTAGTACTGTCATATACACACCCGTGTAGTAATTCACTAAACTGCACACTTCCAGTGGAAATGCAGTTTCGAAACATTTTTTTCTCTGAACTGTTGTGATCCGGCACTTAGGTAGAATCACACAGCACTTTCTCAAGTCAGATAGTTTATGAAGTCACATCACCATGTGACAGTAAACACCTTAGGTTTGGAAACGTGTCCTAACAAAATAGCGAAAACTATGAATAGAGAAAGAAAACACTACAAATTCAACCGTAGCTCGCATCCACCCTTTCCTCCAACAAATCTGAAGCCGCCTGACCTCCAAATACATTATAAGGCAATGTTTTCTTTGTCTCAGAGACAAGCCACTGTTAGCATAGTAACTGCTAAAAAGAAATGTAGGTGTATATCATTCATTTCAGGGCATGAATGTTTAGAGTAGCCAATCTGGCCAAAATACACTATTTTTGAGCCTAGATTTTAAACACAACCTAACGTACTTGATCATCTGAGAGTAGCTACATCTGCACTTGCATCCCAGACAAGAAACTCTTCAAAAACAGCCAACTCTAAGGTTCAAAGTCTGCAGTGTTGGAAGTCTATGAAGGGGCCACAGCCCGCCCAACCCAATACAGTTCCAGTCTCAAGGATCCCCTTAGTAACTCGTGCAAATGCAACAATATTTATTTAATTTATTTGAGGGGGGGGCTTGAAGTTTGACAGCCTTACTCCACCATAACAGAGTACTACAAACAGTGCTGCACTACAGGAGGCCAACAGCGGGAGGTCTCTATGATGTCATCACTTCCCTCACTGCAAACACAGCTTTGTTGTGATCACCCATCCACTGTTCTGTATGTAGAGGATACCTCAGGAACAGCAGCAACTGTGTTCCAGTAAGAATAGCAAAAAGGAGACCAGAGGGAAGAGAATTCACTAATCTGCAACATATACGAAGTGTATTTTAACAATAGAAACTGAAGAAGAACCCCCACCCCACCCCACCTATTTCGGCGGCTATCCGGAGAAAGTAAAGAGACTTTTGTCACTTACTGCTCTTCATCCCTGGCACCCACCGTTCCCATAGCGACACCGCTGCTCTCCAACTAGCCATCTCTCCTCTGCCTGTATCCCACTGCCAAAGTGCCAGATGGGGCGGGGGAAGCCTGCCCCTTCATGGGTGCCGCCACCCCGCCATCAGGGCAAGTTCCTGCCTCCCCTAGCGCTACTCCGTCCCAGGGCACTTTTCTCGAGAAGTTTGCAGAGGAAACTGGTTCTTGAAAGACACACACACACACACACACACAACGACAGCTGACAGTAGAGAGTCTTATCGTCCAGAGGAAGTGCTGCAGGGTGGTGGCACTCAAGTTAGCTCCAGTTTTCACAATTCTGACTGCTTTCCTCTACTGTTCAGCAAGCTGTATTGTTTTGGCGCTAGTGAGTGGTGCTGCCACAACTTATGTTCCAAGAAACTTCGCTCCAGCCGGCCTTGTTGCAATGCAGGTCAATTCGTCCACTAATGAAAACGGAGGTGTGCTGAACAGAGGATATCACAGAAGTCAACATTATTAAAACAATGTCCTTTTATCGTTTCCTCACATTATAAAACAGTTCGTCCCCAGAACCACTGCTAAATACACTAGACTACAAAATCTATTAAACAAATGTAGGGCCCCAAAAAACACCGAGTCCGGGGTAGCTGCCCCAACTGCACCCCCCCCCCCGAAAGGCCGGCCCTGCTGGGGATTGTGAGAGACAGATGGCCAACAGCCGCCGCCATGTTTACTGAAATGTCACACCACACAAGGCACACACAACAATGACGTGTCGCTCCCTCACTGCAGCGGTGAAACTGTTTCAAGTTGGTGGCACGCTTTTGCGCTTCTATCATAGACAGCATGCTATTTCATTCGTGCCACAGAGACCAGCCCGAAAAGGCAGTGGCACCACTAGCCACAACAAGACCACACCTCCAAAACCTGCTACTCCACTCCAAGCTACAATATGTTGTCTGTGCTGCGTGCACAAGACAACATAACAAAACGACTGTAACGCGAGGAGAGGGGTCATGGGCCGACAAGAAGTGATTAGGGCATGGGGCTCAGGAAGTAAACACTGACTGAAGCAATAACAAAATACAAAAAAAAAAAGGCTTTTGTTCCAAACAGTTTTGTTTCCCTGAATAATTTTTTTTGTTATGAAAACAACACCAAATGTGACTAAATCTTGATTTAATCCAGTCAAGCCCTTTACCGCTGAAAGACATAATACATAGGCAGTGCCAACTCTGGGATGTGGTGTTAATTTAAAAAAAGTCTGACTCTGCCTGTTTATTTTCCACATAATACTGTTTATAGGGTGGTGTCTGTTCTATCCTGTTTATGTCTAGCAGATAAGTTGTACTGACTGTATTTTACCTTACGGAATAAAATGTACCATACAAGTTCTGCGGTGGGGCATTAATGCAGTTGTTTGGATCCAGTAGGTTGTAGTTTTCATGTGGCTTTGAGAAAGACAAAAAAAAAAAAAAACCAGAATAAATTGTTCATGTAACTCCAATTTCTTACTTGCAACTAAATGTACTGTACTTGTAACATTTGTAGTAGACTGGCTTCTGGGACCCTCGTGTAAACCTAAGTGGTACACCTAAATGATGCTCTCCCACTTGAGATGTTAACTAGCTAGCCAAACATTATGTGAAGAACATTTTGAGGGGTGTTATACTATTCCACGTCCAATCGGATAGTCAACATACCTATGGTCTCCAGTTTACCGGGCCAGTTTACAATACTTCTGTACTGAGTGTTTGCACATTTTGCACCAGGATGCAAAGGCCGGACACAAAAATGTCTCTGAACTGAAGCAAACAGTTGTCTGACATTAAGTACAGCAGGTTGCCTGCACCAAGAGTAGCACATTTTAAAAAGAAAGCTGTTACTCATTGATGCAGCACACCTCTTCACTGATGACTCAAATCAAAATATTTCCAAAACCTATGTAGTGTTAGGGCGAGGGAAGAGACAAAGAAAATATCGCTGCACTATGCAGACATTCCATGATGTGTATAAATATATATCTCTTAAGAATAATACCATTTAGTTGCCATGTTCTAATGGCACCCTGGTTGTAACTTACAGTGTTTGACTGGTACTATTATATCCCAGGGCATACACGATGTAACCCTTCAGAGAACTTTCAGCCTTGTCTCGATGAACTAGAAATTGTTGGCTAATAAGTAGCTGGAGGTATTACCCAATGTTTCACTAAGGCGGCTGGCCATTGGGTTTCTTGTTTGCTTGCAAATTAATTAATCATCCAGAGGGTAGTTGGCACCAGTGTAGATTTATCACACATAGGAGGTTGAATAAGGCGGCCGAGGGGAAACAAACAGAGTCTGCACCTTCCTGCTTTTGATCCCAGATTAGCGTAGCCTTCCTTCATAAATATGAGTCCCAAGGGAGTGTAGACTAGCAGGTCACTCAGAATTTGCAGAGGTTTGTACACCATCAGTACAATATATAATTCAAATGCATAATTCACAAGTATTTATTTTAGCATTAGTATTTTGATTTGCACACTCAGATTTAGATGGGCAACATTAATTTATTGACAATGAAAAACTCAACTCAACCCAAGCCATGGAAAAGATCTTGAGCCTCCCCACATATTGAAATAATCTTGGGCCTCCCTACAGAAACGTAGCATACCTTGCACAGTACACCAGGAATAAAGTGAAACTCCTTTTAGTCGGTTCTCTATTCAGCTTACTGTAACCTCTCTCCCTAGTTCAGTTTACCTGCTCCGTTACTTTGACTGCTGAACTATTGTTACCCCTTGCTGCAATACCTTTATGGGTCACACTGTTTCCCATTTCTCTGCTATCTGGATAACCTTCCTACCCACTTCTGTTTACCCCTCTCTAAGCCTGCTCTTAAGCAACATCTCAGGAATCCTTTTGCTCCCTCCTGCTCTTGCACCTAGTACCCCTCTGTTTAACCCTTGCATTTGGACTGTTCTGCTACTAGTCTAATTGCTCAATTGTTACTTTTAATTATTTGTTCTTTTTTCCTACTTGTCTGCACTATTGTGCATACTGCATTGCTCAACTCTTTTGCAGCTACCTTTTGAACTGTATTCACTCCCTACCCTTCCCCAGAGTACACCTCAAATGAGCCTTGGCTCACTGTGCCTTTCCTGGTTATCAATTTAAAAAAAAAAAAAAATACATACATTCGCCTCTTTCAGTTTGCCTCATCCCTTCACACAAAATATCTGAAAACCAAAATTTAAATACAGCACTTTTTCAGACTTGCTTGAGCCTCCCCATTTGAGAAACCCCGATTTAATCAGTAAATCTATGCCTGGATTATTGCGAGGTAGTATATCGTAGTGGTTAAGAGCACGGAGCTCCACATCCAAAGAACTGTGTCTAAATCCCACGGCCGTCACTTGCACGCTGTGACCATGAGCAAGTCACTTATCTCCCCTATGCTCCCAGGGTGCACCTGAAGCAAGCCATGTAAAATAAAAATCAGTAAATATTGGCCATGGCTTGCCGAGAGTTACAGATTTGGGGGACTCACTACAAATAGTTTTATTACTCAATATTTCACCACCAATTGTTGTAACTCACAACGTTCAAACACTTAACGTCTTACAACAATGCAAAATAGCAGGGAATCTGAAATCTAATCAATAAATACCGATACACAGTACATGTATAAAATACTATGCCGAGGATCATAATTTTTGCTTTAAAAGTGCCAGGGTAGATTCATTGCGATTCTCGAAGCAGCTGACTCAACGAGGGTTCTCTAGAATTCAATTCCTCAAAGAAAAAGGCTTAGCTCTTGGGGGGGGGGGATGTGTTTATAGTGCATACATTTGTAAATTTCTGCAAGATAAAGATTATTTATTCTCTGACACTCAACCCATTCTGACATCTTGATGTAAGAGTACTAAACTGCTGAGAGGTAACTGGACTTTCTTGAACACGGAACTCAAAATATAGCCATTGACTTCTTGGCACACATGGGCATCCATCCCGTGGCACAGGAGACCCAAAAGAACAGGCATCACAATTACATGTTTTCTGTATTCCTTTAATCAGCCCCCTATACACACACACACACACACACACACACACACACACACCACTCACAGGAAAGTGCTGGGAGAGGTGATATTTCGGTGAAAAGTGATCCTACACAGTGGTTGCTACATGGACTTCAGCAGTCTGGCACCAAGCGCTCTTAAACACGTGCGTCAAAAATGCAATGTTAGATGGGCTAATAGTTCTAGATGTTCCGCTCTTGTCTTAATGCATTTAGACCCCGGTGTGATTGCTTTCTTTAGTCGCAACAGCCTTATACCTCTAGAAAACGGCTTGTAATGGGATGAGTGGAACCCACTTCTTTACAGTGGTTAGATAAACACTAACCCTACAGGTGCCATATACTGACAATTAAAATAATCTCATTAAATTAAACTGTCTTTCATTCTGTACAAAAAACACTGGACCGATCAGACCTTCCAACATTTGACAGATTAAAATAGGTACATGTTTGTTGTTGTGAGCGGGGGTGGCCTTGCAGTGAGTGGGGGGAGGGGGGCCTTGCAGTGAGGGGGGTTAGGGGGTGTTATCTGCCAGGGTCCCAGGAGCGAGAAAGAAACTTTTTATTTTATTTTTAGACTCATTCAGATGTGGGACATAATTCATTGCCTCTAAATATGCAGGTCAAAGAAGAAAGTTGGCTATACGTCATCAAGAACATCAGTATCACCACATGCTATGCTGCAGCTGTGCTCAGTTACCCCAATGAAGACTGTTTGATTTACTTCAGTATCTACAATGAAGTCACGCGCTCAAGTTACCCCCTTTCAACATCTAGAATTTTTAACTCCCCTGCCAGTACTCTGTCTGTGCACACCTCTGTTTATCATCTTTCCCTCTGACTCCCTCTTGTCCCTCTGTTTATTTTATTTGCTGACACCCACCTGCACATAGCACACTGCTTTCCACTCTTTCCACTGTTCCCACTCTCTCACCACAATGACCAGCCTTAGCCTAGCAGCACACATTTTCACTGTCTGGGGACCATAACTGACTTGCACTGTATTGCAAATATGAAGTCAGATCAAGCAAAACCCTATCCACCTTGGCAGAGCTTTAGTTTAAACAAACTACTGAGTACGCCAAATGATCTGTTGATCTGTAACTCGCCACTTGTACGGTCCCTGGCTGAAAAAGCCCCCATGGTGGTAATACTTCAGTTCTGCAGTCTGTCACAGTGACAGACACTCCTTGCGAGTCGCTCCAGTACTGCACCGCGTCCAGGACCTGCTGCTGCAGCAGTGACCAGTACTAGGTCTGACAGACACCAGCGAACGAAGGACACAAAGGCCAGGGAGGATGTCTGGACCCATCAGGCATCCACGCGGAACAACTGAGCATTCTCACTGACACATGAGATGACCCGACCATCCAGAGTCATTGCTTGCACCAAAATTAACTGCCACAAATTTGACGGTTCCGCTGCACGTGGAGTGCAAGAAGATACCAGACTGCTGAGATCGGGCAATGATCAAGACTCCACACGAGACTGTTCACTCCCACCAATAGCTGCTGTAATCTCACAGCTGCTAGTGCTTCCGGGGGTCAAGTACAATCAAGTCAGCGCGTCGAGCCCTGCCCCCTGCCGGCGGCGCCACAAATCAGTACAACCACCAGAACAGTAAACTTGGTGTCAGACAGTGGTTACCATGGGGACCGTGGACACTCCCCAGCCTAAGTGTGCCAGCACACATGGCAATCAGTCTGAGCAGAAGATGTTCCACGTTGTGGGGGGAAAAATTATACTAAAAGCAGCATGGTGGCTGAAATTCAGTACACAATACAAAGTTGGCAGGAGATGGTACCAGTGTTTAAAATGAGGTACTGTACCGGCAAAAACAGTACAGTTGGAGGGTCTCCTGATGTCTCACAATTAGTCTTCCAAACTAAACTCTGATTGCTACAGAAATAGGGTTTAACTGTAAAAGACCATGCCTAAACTAAAATACCTGTGATGCCTAATGTAGATATTCGTAATCCCCAGAATTAGTGTAAGGGGATAATGGATGAGCTGTGCCAGTTTAAATATAGGCATTTTAGGAAACCCCAGTTAAGCGTTGTCCGGACCCGACTGTAGACACGTGTAATGCTTTTCACGAAACCCACGCCTTGGTAATCCCAGAATCAGAAATGCCAAGCCAGACAGTAGGCAAATTGAATCAAAAATGCTGAAATATACCAAAGGTCATGATCTGTAGTATAGTCGCAGGTGTTCTTTGCTCCATCATTTGACATCATGCCATTTATGTTTCCACGTTTCTGGGTGTGATCGTGTCTATAAGTAGCAGTAGCAACAATAACATCACACAAAACATTCAGGGAAGTTAAGACACACACTGTAGAGCTAAAATCAACTTTGCACTAGAAATTAGTGCCAAGAGAGGGAAGGCGCAGGAATTCTTGCTACAATTAAGTATAGCATTAGAAACAAAAGGCAGACAGTGAAGCCACCGCCATGTTTATTGAAGTGTTACACCAGGCAAGGCACGTAGCGGAGGCGTGTCACTGGTGCAGCTGCATGACGAGCTTGGCTCTGATTGCAGCAGCAAAATAGTTTCGAGTTGAAGAAAAAACTACTCACCATAGTAATGTTGTTTCTTCTAATGGAGTCTCGCTGTATTCAGACATAATGCAGTTAACCCAAGCACTTGAACTGCCCCAGAGAGGAAAGAGTTAACTATGTAGAAGCATAGAACGTTGAGCTCGAGGTCGGTTTTCAAACCTCAGTCTGTGGTACTTCTCAGTGTAACAGTCAGATTCTTACGAGCACACTAACTAACATATTATAGCATGGAAATTGTTCAACATATAGCCAAAGGGCAACAAATTATTTTTGGGCCCAAAAGACTCAAGTCGAGAACCCAAGAAGGAAAGGTAGTGACAATATTTAAGTATAAAACACCAGAAAAATAATAACATCCACCCCACCCAGAGGAGGGTACAAGTACACCCCGAGTGCAACACTGTGCCAGCCACTTCCCAAAAACCCAGGTTCTGAGAGGGAGACTGGGGCGTCTGATCTGCGAGACTCCATTAGGAAAAAACAAGATTACTATGGTGAGTAATTTTTTCTTTAAACAACATGAAGTCTTGCTGTATTCAGACATAATGCAGACTACTAAGCAGTTCCCTATGGAGGAGAGAATGCAGAACCTACTTGGGGAAGAGGCTCTGCAGTACTGCTGTACCAAACCTAGCATCACTCCTAGCCTGGATGTCCAGGGAGTAATGCTTAGTAAAAGTATGCGCTGTTTTCCAGGTGGCTGCTTTACAGATCTCTAACAAAAGGTATATCTCTGGCCGCAGCTAGAGAAGCAGCTGTACCCCTAGTCGAATGAGCCCTCAGGCCTGAAGGGGGCATTCTACCCAACTTGTCATAACAGAATTGTATACAAGAAACAATCCACCTGGCAATAGTTCTTTTAGTGGCAGGCTTACCTTTCCCCACTTCACCATAAGTAAGAAACAATTGAAGACAGTCATTTCTACGTGCCTTAGAATGCTCAATGTAGTAGCTAAGGGCCCTCTTAACGTCCAGACTGTGTAACCTTCTTTCACCTGACGAAGAATGATCAGTGAAAAACACAGGGAGAGATACAGACTGGTTCAGATGAAAATCCAATACAACTTTGGGCAAGAACCTCCTATTGGTTCTTAGGACCACTTTGTTCCTATGGAAGGAGATGAAGTCAGGTTCAACTGACAGAGCCTGTAACTCACTAATCCGCCTGGTAGAAGTAATAGCTACCAGGAACACAGTTTTCCAGATCACGTACTTCAATTCGGCTGAAGCCAGAGGTTCAAAGGGTGGCTGCATAGGCTGAGCTATGCAGACATTAAGATCCCAAGGCAGAGTGGGCTCCCTAAAGGGAGGGTTAATGTGAACCAGCATTTTGAAAAACTTTCTGAAAACAGGATGAGATGCCAGGGAAGAGCCCTTCCCTGCTGAGAGGAATGCAGAGACAGCTGCTAGATGAACCTTCAGAGTTTCAGGCCTAAGGCCTAGACCATTCAGATGAATTAGATAGTCTAAGGTTGTGGAAATGTCCGCAGAATCAGGCAGGATGCCTTTCTGAGAACACCAAATACTGAACCTTTTCCATTTGTAGTAGTAAGTTTTTCTAGTGGAAGGTTTCCTGGAGACATTCAGAATATCCAGAACTCCCTGAGAAAGATGTAGTTCTGCATATTCTAACTCTTCAAGAGCCAGGCCTTGAGATTGAGAGACTGGAGATTGGGGTACCAGATCCGCCCCTGGTAGGAGGACAGGAGATTTTATGTCCTGGGCAGAGACCGGGGACGAGACACTGACAAGGACAGCGGTGGAGGATACCACGGCTGTTTGGCCCAGTCTGGAGCCACCAGTATCACTGTGCAGGGTTGAGTCCTGATCTTGATCAGAACTCTGAACAGCAGAGGGAAGGCATAGAGAAACCTGTCCTTCCAGTCCAAAATGAGAGCATCCTGGGGAACCGTCCCCAGGACTGGAGGTCTGCAACAAGACAGAGGAAGTTGATGATTGCCCGGTGCTGCAAAGAGATCCATCTCTGGAGTGCCCCACCTGGAGAAAAGGACCTTCAGTATGTGAGGATCCAGGGACCATTTGTGGTGTCCCTGTGAAATTCTGCTCAGAGCATCTGCTAGTATGTTGTCCTTCCCAGGAAGGTGAACTGCTACCAGAGAAGTCTGAAGAGAATAGGCCAGAGACCACAGCTTCATGACTTCTGTGCACAAGGCCAAGGACTGAGTGCCTCCCTGCTTGTTGATGTACCACATTGTGGTGGTGTTGTCCGTTCTGACTTGGACCACCTTGCCCTTGACTGAATCCGAGAAGCTCTGCAGGGCTAGGAAAAATGCCCTGAGTTCCAGGAAATTGATATGAAGGAGACTCTTGTGGGGACCAGACTCCTTGAGCTGTCACGGCTCCCAGGTGGGCTCTCCACCCCAGGAGAGAAGTACCCGTAGTTAGAACTACTGATGGGACTTGAGGGAGAAATGGAACCCCTTGTCTGAGGTTGTCCTGGTCCAGCCACCACTAGAGAGCTTGGACCAGAGTCTGAGTCACTGGGATCAGTTTGGTAAGTGGATCCTTCTTTTGAGTCCTTAGATGAAACTGAATGTCCCTCATCTGGAACCTTGCTCCCTGCACCACTGCCGTGGAAGCTGCCATGTGGCCCAGGAGCTGGAGGAACTGTCTTGCTGGGTGGGAGACCCGAGGTCGAAAGAAGGAAGCAAGATCCACTAGGGTCTTCACCCTTGTCAGGGGAAGGAAGGCTTTTGCTTGTACAGTGTCCAACTCTATGCCTATAAAGGTGAGAAGTTAAACTGTTTTGAGGACAGACTGGAAGATCGAGAAGAAACCCCAAGGAGCTGAGTAGGTCCTGGGTAGTTTGAAGAAGTGACTTGACCTGTAAAGGTGACTGACCCACTAAGAGCCAGTCATCCAGATACGGGAAGATGGTGATGCCCTGTCTTCTGAGGTAAGCCACCACTACTGCAAGGCACTTTGTGAACACCTTTGCAGCTGATGTTAGGCCAAATGGCATAGCTCTGAATTGGTAATGGCCTGAAGGCAACTCGAACCTGAGGTATTTTTTGTGGGAGCACCTGATAGGAATATGGAAGTAGGCATCCTTGAGGTCCAGAGATGCTAGCCAATCCACTGGCCTTAGAGAGGGAAAGATTACTCCCAGAGTTACCATTTTGAATTTGGGCTTTGAAATGTGTTTGTTCAGACACCTCAGGTCTAGGATGGGTCGCCACTCCCCGTTTCCTTTGGGGTAAGGAAGTACCTGGAGTACAGTCCTTTTCCCCTGTGCTGAGTAGGAACCTTCTCTATAGCTCTGAGAGCTGGAAGAGAGGAAATCTCTGCCTCTAGGGCAAGGGTTTCTGACACTGATGCAGGTGGAAAAGACTTGGCCCTCTTTTTTGGAAATTTTTTTGAAGCTGAGGGCCAGTCTCTGGCTTACTACTTCCAGGACCCACTTGTCTGAGGTCAAAGACTTCCAGGCCTGAAAGTAGTAAGCCAGCCTGCCTCCTACTGGAAATGGGGAGTCGAACTGGGCTGACACATCAGAGTGTCTGCTTGGCAGGAGCCTTAGACAGAGGAGAAGGGAGCAGATCTGCTCATCCCCCTCCTGCCCTTCCTTCTGAAGAACCTCCTCTGTGGGAAGGGAGAGGAGGCCTGGGCTTGGTAAAAAGACCTTTGAAGGGGCCTGCCCTTGCCCCTAGACTGCTGCTTGTGCGGAGTGGCTTGCCTTTCTTTGGCCTGTGCACTCCTGTACGTGGTCCTGTATTCATCCATTTTCTTCATGTAAACCTCTGTCTGCTCCCCAAACAGAGAGTTACCTACTACAGGAAAATCCATAGCCTTAGTCTGGGTATCCTGTGAAAGACTAGTACATCTGAGCCAAGCATGTCTTCTGCGAGACACAGATGTAGCCGTGACTCTAGATGCCACATCACTGGAGTTCACAACAGCATGAAATTGCATTTTGGATGCCTCAGTTCCATCAGCAGCCACCTCCTCCAGCTCCTTGGCTAGCTGGGGAGAGGCCCGTTTTGCCAGCTCCAGAACCGTATCCCATCTGGATTTCTGGTACCTGGCTGTGTAGGCCATATAAGTAGCCTGCCTGAGTCCCAAAGAGGATGCCAAATACTGTTTTTTGGCCATGGCATCCACTTTCCTGGAGTCCTTATCCGGGGTGTGTGAAGCCAAAGGAATGTTAGCCCTGTCACAGGCTGCAGCCTGCACTACCTCAACATGGCTGCAATGACTATGAAGGAACTCCGCAGCTGAGCCTGATAACAAATACCTCCTGTCCATTCTCTTATCCAGAGGAGGCACTGAATTAGGGGTTTGTAAAATTTCGTGTGCGTTTCCCCAAGGATTTATGAAGAGGGATAGACAGTCTTTTGGACTCTGGGATGTCCATCATTTCCACAAAATCAGGCTCTTCATCCTCCTCTGCAGCTTCAACCAAGGGAAGCTGCAGGGTTTCTGCCACCTTTTTGTAGAACAAAAAATGTCTGGGAGTCCTCCTCCCCCCTCCCCCGTCCTCAAAGCGTCTGAATCATAATCCGGAGGAGACTGATCCAACCTAACCGGCGGTACCGGTTCGGATGGAACCGGTCTAAGTGATTGAATAACGCTAATCGCTTTGGTTATTTCTTCTGCAGTTGGAGAGTGCGATACCGGATCCGAACCGGCAGACTTAAGCTTCTTTTTTGATGGAACCGACCCCTCGGGATCGGCTCTCCTTTTGCCAGAGGAGGTATCGCCTAGGTCAGTAGGCAGCTCCTCAGGTTCGGCCTCAACCGAACCGGGCTGGCCATCCGGATCTAGGGACTTCTCGGCATCCCTTTCCTTCAGCCTACTCAGTCTTTTGTCTAGAGTGGATTTAGGAAAGTTTTTACAGATTTGGAAGTCTGACTTGAGGTGGTCAAACCCCAGACAATAAACACAGATGAGATGGGGGTCAGCCTTAGCAAAAGCCTCACCACACTCAGTACAGTGTTGAAACCCAGTGGGACCGGTTTTCTTCTTGGGTTTCTCAGACATGGCCAACCTAACAAATTACCCTATTGCAGCTTTCAAGCCAGGTAATACAATGACCGATCGGTCACAAACCGTGTCAGGCGCTTTTAAAGAACCGGCAAAAACCTCGGTTCTTTTGAAATCGATCGGAACACCACTCTAACAGAAATAAATTTAAACAGAATGGAGTCGTTCCAAACGGACCGACCGGAAAAACCGAAGAAAGAACAATTTCCAACTTTTTCAGAAGAAAACACAGTCACTATCTACACACCACCTGTACGTGAACAGAGGCTGGAAATCCGAAAATAACAAAAAATTATATGGTTTAAACTGAACACTTTACTTTTACTGAACCGAGCAGAGGAAATCTCCGGAGCGACTTAACTGTTAGGCGGAGTAAAGAATCTGACGGTTACACTGAGAAGTACCACAGACAGAAGTTTGAAAACCGAGCTTGAGCTCAACGTTCTAAGCTTCTGCACAGAATTAACTCTTTCCTCTCTGGGGCAGTTCAAGTGCTGGGGCTAACTGCATTATGTCTGAATACAGCAAGACTTCATGTTGTTTGAAAAAATACTTGCGTCACCGCTAGCATGCTCGCCAACTGGCGAAAGAGGGACGCACCTTCTAATGTGTGCCCTGCATTCGCCAAAAGTGACACACCTCTGCATTTCTCGTACTGATCTCTTACTGCCATAACATGTTGCTTGCAGGTGTGAAAGACAACATAAAAAAAGGGCCATTTGTTTAAGTATGGGAGACCCAGAACATATGCTGCAAATAAACCAGAGGATCCAAGAAAGTGGACCCAGTGAAGTACCAGGCTCAACAAATAAAATCTCTTTGCAAGTGAGTACAGCAAGGGAAAATGACAATTTAAAATGCGTTGTGGGCAATATAAAGCCCTAATGCCCCCTGCTGTAAGGAAAATTACTGGTTAACAAAAAAAAAAAAAAAAAGCGGGGGTTGGCGATGCTGGAGCATACATAGAAACATAAAATTTGACGGCAGATAAGGACCACTTGGCCCACCCAGTCTGCCCATTTCCCTACATAATGGATAAGCTGCAGATCCTAGTTAACCAGCAGCCTACTTCTTTCTGCCCCCAGTCCCTAGAATTGCCTTATGACTGTCCCATGCATGCTTGAATTCCACGGTTTTTGACTCCACAACCTCCTCGAGAGCCATTCCATGCATCCACAACCCTCTCTGTGAAAAAATACTTCCTTAAATTACCTCTGAGCGACCCCCTCTATCTTCAAATTGTGCCCTCTTGTTCTTGCACACCTCTTGTTTTGAAAGATGCTACCCTCTTGGACTTTGTTGATTCCCTTGAGGTACTTGAAAGTTTCTATCATGTCCCCCCTCTCCTTCCTTTCCTCGAGGCTATACATATTAAGCTCCTTAAGTCTCTCTTCATATGTCTTCCACTGCAGACCCTGCACCATTTTAGTTGCCCTCCTCTGGACAGCTTCCATCCTGTCTATGTCTTTGCAGAGATTGGGTCTCCAGAACTGCACACAGTACTCCAGATGGGGTCTGACCAGCTGTCTGTACAGAGGGATAATAACTTCCTGTTTTCTACTGGTAATGCCTCTCCTATGCATCCCAGTATCCCCCAGCCCTCCTTGCTGCCCTCTCCATTGCTTGCCCACCTTTAGGTCATCTGATATGACTACCCCAGGTCCCTTTCCATTTTTATTGTTGTTAGTATCTCACCCCTATTGTGTACTCTTCCCTGGGTTTTGTTTCCCAGGTGCATTACCTTGCACTTCTTAGCACTGAATCTAAGCTGCCATACATTTGACCATTCCTCTAACCTTGCCAAGTCCCTTCTCATCCTTTCCACCCCACCTTGTGCATCAACTCTGTTGCAGATCTTTGTGTCATCTGCAAAAGACATACTTTTCCTTCCAGTCCCTCTGCAATGCACATAAAGACATTGAAGAGGACTGGTCCTAATACTGAACCTTGCGGTACCCCACTAGTAACCCCCCTTTCTCCAGAGTGGACTCCATTTACTATTACTCTCGGTGTCCTATTCTCCAGCCAATTCTTTACCCAGGATGTCATCTTGGGACCCACTCCCAGGCTGGCTAGCTTGTATATTAATCTTTCGTGTGGGACTGTGTCAAATGCCTTGCTAAAGTCTAGGTAGGCCATGTCCACAGCCCCTCCCTGATCTACTACTTTGGTCACCCAGTCAAAGAAATCTATCAGATTCGTCTGGCATGACCTTCCCGCTGTGAATCCATGCTGCCTTGGGTCCTGTGCCCCTCTGGCCTCTATATAAAATTGACAATTTTTTCCTTCAGAAGTGATTCCATCATTTCCCCTACCACTGAGGTTAAACTGACAGGTCTGTAGTTTCCTGCTTCTGCCTTGCTCCCACTTTTGTGAAGGGGAATCACATCTGCCCTCCTCCAGTCCTCGGGTACCACCCCATCCTCCCATGATTTGTTAAAGAGGGTAGTCAGTGGTGTCATTAGTTCTACCCTTAGTTCTTTTAGAATTCTGGGATGAATCCATCAGGCCCCATTGCTTTGTCCACCTTCAGTTTTAAGAGTTCTTTCAGAACCCTTTCTTCTGTAAATGGGCTGGTATCAACTTCTGTTTCAGAGTGTTTCTACTGTTTGTTTTAGGTACCTCCCCTCTTCCTTTGTAAATACTGAGCAAAATATTTGTTTAGTATCTCTGCCTTTTCACAGTCACCCTCTGCCCACCCTCCCTCCCTTTATTAAGCCTCACTAGGTCTTCCTTTGCTCCCTGATGTACCTATAAAAGGTTTTATCCCCCTTCTTAACTGAGTTGGCTATCTTTCCTCGGTTTGGGCCTTTGCTGTTCTGACTGCCTTCCCAGCTTCCTTTTGCTTTAACTGATACAGTTCTCTGTCCTGCTCCTTTTGTGATTCCTTGTACTTCCTGAATGCTTTCTTTTTCTCTTGAACCTTCACTGCCACTTCCTTTGAGAACCATAGTGGTTTCTTACATCGTTTTGTTTTGTTTATTTGCTTCACACAAAAGCTTGTTACCTCTGTGATGGCAGTTTTTTATTATTCCCCATTGTTCTTCCACCCCTCCTTCCTGCCCATTTGCTAGTGCATTCCTTAGGCACTCACCCATTTTGGCAAAGTCAGCCCTCCTAAAGTCCAGTACTTTTGCCTTGTATGACTTGACTCTATTGCTGTGTTTACTGCGAACCATACTGTTCGATGGTCGCTAGTTCCTAGATGGCTACCCACTTCTACATCTGTGATCCTCTCTCCATCTCCATTTGAGAGAACCAGGTCTAAGATTGCTCCCTCTTGAGTGGGCTCCAATACTAGTTGTCTAAGGCATGCCCCCTGTAGGGCATTTAGAATAACCCCACTCTTCGAAGTGGCTGCTGCAACTGTACTCCAGTTAACATCTGGCATATTCAGATCACCCATCAGCAATATCTTCCCTTTTTCTGCCGTTCTAAGTATACTTTCTAACATTTCTTTGTCCATTTCCTCCCCCTGAGAAGGGGGTCTGTATACAACCCCTGTGCGGATTGTGGTTCCATTGTCGGTCTCCAAATTTACCCACAGTGCTTCTTCTCCTCCTCCCTGTTTTCCCTTTTGTTCTGTTGCTTTGATTCCTTCCCTTATGTAAAGAGCTACTCCTCCTCCTCTTTTACCCTCCCTGTCCCTCTTGTAGATAGTGTATCCTGGTATGTTTACGTCCCAGTCATGGTTTTGTGTGTACCATGTTTCTGTGACTGCCATGATATCCAGATGTTCCTCCTCCATCAAGGCCACTAATTCAGGAAGCTTGTTACTCAGACTACGGTATTGGTACTCATTGCTCTCCATTTTTTGATGGCTTTACCTTCTGCTGCAGCATCCCCCACTGACCTTTCTACTTCGGTCTTTTTCCCATTTAGTACCCTGTTTTGTAGGTAGAGGCTGGGATTTTCCTGCTGCTTATCAGTGCCTCCCCCCTTGACTAGTTTAAAAGCTTGCCAATGAAGCATTTAAACCTACTGCTCAAAGACTTGTTCCCTTCCTGGACAGATGCAGACCATCCTGCCAGTACAGGCTGGTGTCCTCAGGTGGAACCCCAGTCCCCAATGAAGCCAAACCCCTGTTCTCCACACCATTTTTTCAACCATTCATTAAACTGCATGGTGCAAAGTACCCTCGCCTCACTCATGCCATTGACAGGCAGCACCTCTGAGAAGGATACTGTGTGTGCTACTTGTCTTAGGCCCCTCCCCAATTCTACAAAGTCCTTCTGCACTGCTCTAATCTCATGTTGAGCCAAGTCATTTGTCCCTAGGTGGACAATGACATCCAGCTCAGACTCCCGTACAGCTGTTCTCGTGATCCTGAGGCTGCGCTTCCTCTCCTTCCAAGCCATGGCACCAGGCAGGCCTAAACTGTGCACTCACAAAACAATCAGCTAAGAGCTCTGACCTGCCACTGCGATGAGTGCCTTCCTGTCAGCAAGATACCCTACACAACAATTTGACAGAGAAAGTACCCTGTTAATCAAACAGAGAAAAATCCAGACATCCAAGTCAGACACAGGTAAAACCTCCCCAGCCCCAAAACAGCCTGGTGGTTTGTGCTCTGAAAGCAGTCAGACACAAAATAAGGCAGCTGTGCTTTAAACTCTCCCTGCACTGAAAATCTTAAGAATTTTAACAAAGACTGTCTTTTCCTGATAATTCTAAGTTCCTCATTTCATCTTTCAGTTAGAAGTAGCCTTCACCTGCAGAATATCTGTTCCAAACCAAAGACAGTTGTAAGGTTCACCTCCCTCTGTTGTGATCACAACTCGCTTTCTTGCAAATCTTATGTTCAGTATTGCAGCTTCCAGCCAGAGATAGTTTGACTTGAAAAATGTTAGCTGTTCTGATGAGTTTGCTATAAAACACTTGCTTATAATACAATTGTTCTCAGGTCTGTTACCAAAGCTATTGGCTGATAAGTAGCTGTGATGTAAGCACTTCCTGCTAAAGTCTGGAATTTCCTTTTAAGGAATACACAGATAAACACAAAAAACAGTTTCCACCCCCTCCGGCACTTGTCTGGGTCAAATACACAACCTGTACCTGCACTTATTTCAGGATTTATGACAAATTCTTAGCCCAAGGTTTAATTTCATGTCTACCTCCATCAATACGCTGTTTTCTCTTACTATCCTTGCCTCACTACTTCACCTTTCCTACCTCCCTGGAGCCTGCCACCCCTCTCCCCCCAACAGGGCTAGAAATAATTTTTTTGAGATGCCTGTCCGAGGGACAGGTGAGGTGTAAATTTTGCCTGTCTGACCAAAGTTTTACCTGTCCACATTGTTGTAATTCTAATAAGCCTGGGAAATCTGTGAATGGGCATTCAGAATTGATCAAATAAAGGAGTTGTTCTAAATAAATGTTCCACTTGTGTCACCTCATTTTTTTTCCCCATTTGTATGATTTCTCGTTCTATTGCTAAGTTGCAAGGGTCTGTGTTAGACACAGTATTTTTTTCAGTAGCTAATTTATGAGGTTTGGGGAGCTCATGAGCACACATATTTTCAAGACTCATGCTCTCACAGCCAGTCATAAAAGAGTTTGTCTCAAGTATTTTTGGCAATATGAGCAGGTCATACCCACATCAGGGTCATATAGTAGCCACTCCCTATTTTTCTTCCAGCTTTCTTGGAAGCCCCTTTTCTTTTTGTCACAGTTTCAGTTATGACCTGAGAAGGAGTAGCTGGCTGCACAACACTAGCAGTGGCACTGCCACTTGTCACAGCTGTGGCCACAACAGGGACGGGGTGAGTTGGTGTTACCGTGTCTAGAGCAGGAGTCAGAACTTTCTCCTCTCCCTGCACTTGAAGGCTTTGCAGCAACTATTTTTTTAAATCCAAACTGTAACAGACATTTTTTTAAGCGTTATTGGGTGGTTTGTGCTTAGCTAGGAGGAGCAGAGTAGTAAGTGTACTAAGAATAGACAGACCGGGGTGCTCAGATAAGCTCACGATGGGTGCTTTGCTAATGGACTGTTTTCAAAAGAGCAGACAGCAGTGCACTTTTCTCTGAGTCCTAGCTGTCTCTCTCTCTCTCTCTCTCTCGCCTTTCTTCCCCTTCTGTCCGTTTTGTATTTTTGTTTTCTCTAGACTCTGCAAAACCCTTGAAAAGGGCTTTTTATATTTTTTTCCTCCCTCCTTGTTTAGGCACTTTCTGCAGTGCTATCCCTCGGACCCTTCCTCTCCCTCTGACACTGCCTCTTCACTCTGTCTAGCAAATTTTTTTTTTTTTTTTTTTTATTCAGTCCCCCTCCTCATACAGAGAGCCCACAGTTCAGCTCTCAAGGTAGTCCTGCCTTACCCTTTTTTTATTTCCTAATTCCTGGCTTGGCTATAATGCCCTTTTTAATAGTCTTCAAAACAGCCTGTTTTTATTACCCTCCTTAGTTTAGAATTTTTTTTATCCACAGAGCGCAACACAAACCCCTGAAAGGGGCTTTTTATATTTCCCTCCCTGTTTATGCTTTCTGAATCAGCTGAACTAAATCTTGAGGGCTGTATATCTGTTGCTGTTATCAGCTGACAAGTCAGTGACTGCCTTCTCCAATTCAACTGGTTTTTTTTTTTTTTTTTTTTTTTAATCCAGACCAGACCCCCACCCCCCACTCTTCTCTAGCAGAGCAGAACAGCAGCAGAGCTGTTTTAATTGGCGTAGGCTAGCTAGTAGTAGGCTATCAGGCAAACTGAAACTAAGAGCTCTGGAGGACTTTACACTGAGGCTGAGCAAGCTTAGAAACTTTACTTTATCCTCCCTATCCTCCTTTCTCTTTGACAGAGCCTTGTCAAGTTTTTTTTTTTTTTTTTTTAATTAAGACTCAGTCTAGAAATGTATTAGGCCAAGAGGTGTGTAGACTTAGGCTTTCTGCCTCCCAAAACTAAGGAGATCTCTAAGATCTGTTTACATACAGAGGAAAGCAGATGAGAGTTTAGAATTTATAATCCAGCTCCTCTCTCTTTGCCTGCTTTGTCACTTTATTTTGCTATTCAGTCTCTCTCCCCACCACATGCAGAAAGAGAGAGAGAGAGATAGCCCACACCACCTCCACAACTTCAACACTCAAAGCAAGCCTGCCATAAATGACTTTTATTTTCCTTTAAAAACAGTGGTCACCACAATAGCAGTGAGAACAGCAACAGCATGTTGCACTTTATTTATACTAAATAAATGTTTATCTCCCTCCACCCCCAAACAGCCTCTCAAATTCCTTCACTATACAGTTGAGGAGGGATTTATTTATTTATTTTTTTTTAAACCTATTTGCATTTGAGTTTGAATACAACACCATCCAGTCCCACTCCACTCTCCTACCAGTCTCCCACATTTAGCTCAGACCCGAGAAAGCACAGGCCAGCCCTATCTAGTCAGATGGTATATATTTATATTTTTTTCTCAAAGAAAATAAGCAAAAAAGTCATGGCTGTGTATGGTGCGGTAACACTTAGAAAAATTGGTCCGAGCAACCAACTCTCTCTCCTTCTCTCCGACATCTCCCCGATTCAAGTGCTAGACAGCAGAGGAGAGCGAGTCAGGATACGACATCCGCACGTGTGCACTGATGATATGTGCATGCGCAGTTGCCATATTTCACTCGTGGCTACATGACTCTTCCCGCCCGGTGCCACTTCAGATTCTAGCAGAGAGGTCAGGTGACATACAGTGGCAGCGGTCACCAGACACGGCGGCAACAATGGCAGGGCTGGCGGGCGGAGTTACACTTTGTGGCAGGTGGGGCTACGCAGGACGTCGGAAGGGATCCTTGCTGCACACAGGAGTCTGCTGGGTCCTAGTGCTGTGCCATTCTATTGCATTTTAAAGGTGAAAATGCAGACGTGAGTACCGCCTGTCCAAGGGGCAGGCAAGCGTAGCTAAACAGCTAACAAATGAAAACCGGCTGCAGCCGGATGGACAACCCCGGTATTATTTCGAGCCCTGCCCCCCAATCTACCAACTAGACACCCAATATCCCCACCTAGGTACCTCGCACTGTGAGCACCACTCTCCCTCAAGGACATCTGACCCATTTAATTGGCTGCACAGCATCTCCCTTAGATACAGGCAATGGTCACTCCTATATCCCTCATCACGTATGATGTTGCTCTGGGGCAAGCACCTGCGACGCCAGACCAGTAATAACAAACCGCTATTACGTAATCTCACCTGCAAGAAACTCCGTCTGTGCACCCTGAAGATCCTCCTCCTTCTCCTTCTGATATCAGGAGATGTGCACCCTAACCCAGGCCCTTCTACTACCACCAATGCCGGCTGCACAAAATCTACTGGGGGCCTGACCATCGCCACTATTAACATCTGTAGCCTGATCCCTAAGCTTGACGCCATCCAAGTCTTTGCAAACCAGCACAGACCTGATATTCTAGCAATTATTGAAACATGGATGTCGCCAAAAATCCCAGACTCAGCGATGCACTGCCAGGATAGAACATCTACAGACTGGACCACGTGTCCAAAAGAGGTGAAGGTTGTGCAATCTACACCAAAGACTATCTCATAGGTTGCCCCATCTCTACTCCTCTCCATGACTCCACTGCTCAGATCTTACCTATTAAGCTACTTTTAGGAGCACACAACAAAACCCTCACAGTAATCACAGTCTACATCCCCCCCAAAGACCAAGGGAAGAGCCTCACAACTGTTCTGGACTTCATCAAATCCCAACCAGTAGATGCAGAGACAACTACACTAGGAGATTTCAATATTAATTGGCTCTCATCAGATGCTGCTATATCTTGGGATGCCACATCAGCAAACCTCTCACAAATGGTTCTCTCCACCACCAGAAAGAACTATAAAACAGGCACTAGTACCTTACCGGACTGGGTCCTTACCAGTCATCCCTCTCATAATCGCCAGCACCTCTGTCCTTCCTGACTCACTAAGTGACCACTCACCCATTATATGTGAATGGTCAAATAAATTTCATATGCCCCCACCCAAAGTCATCACTAGCAGAGTGCTCCCACGTGGACAGCAAAGACACCTTAAATCCTACCTCATTCGGTTTGATTGGTCTCCCATTTTCCTCTCAACAGATGTTAACACAGCTCTTGACCTCTTTATCTCCTCCTTCAACGCGGCCTGTGACATCTATGTCCCACTTAAAAGACGAAAAGTCAAAGCACTCTGCAACCCGTGGCTAACTGGAAAGCTACTTGCCCAGCTAAAAGCTTGGGACCACCTTTGGGCCCTGGCTAGAGACTCTGACGCCCAGCATGACAAACAGAACTACAAATGTGCCCGCAATAACTGCACTAAATCCATACAGCTACTGAAAAATGCCTACTACAAAGAAGAAGCTCTCTCAGACTCCTGGGGAAAGGGGTCAGATTTGTGGAAGAATATCAAAGAAGTTACAGGGAAACAAACTAAATCCTCCCCAGCCATGCTAAAGGTTGATGAGGTCACCACCCTGGATCCTCTGGTCATAGCGAACACCTTTAGTGATGCATTTACTAAGCTCAGCAGAGTCCTTCCCCTGGATTTTTTCCTCGACACTACCCACGCTATCCCCGATGATCCTCCTACCACTCTCCCGCCCTTCCACTTCAAAGAAATTAACCTGCACAATGCCCAAACACACATCACCAAAGCAATTTCAAAATCAAGATCAAGTGGAGACTCACTAGATCTAAAACTCCTAACCCTCACTATGGATGAGGTTCTAGTCCCATTAACACACATTCTCAATCTCTCCCTTAGCACTGGTCAGTTCCCTGACAAATGGAAGGCGGCTACAGATACTCCAGTCCACAAAAGCGGAGATAAGGCCTGCCATGTGAACTATCGACCGATTTCGATACTACCACCTTTCTCCAAGGCACTCGAAAGCATAGTATCTAACCAACTCACGGACTACCTGGACAAACACAATCTCTTATGCCCACAACAAGGCTTCAGAAAAGGTCATAGGACCTCTTCTGCATTACTGGAGTACTGCATGGCACACTGGATATGGGTCACTTAACCGAGGCAGTATTTTTAGATCTGACCAAGGCCTTCGACACAGTCCACCATCGTCTGCTGATCCAACAACTCCAGCATTTAGGACTCTCTCCTGACACTGTCTCATGGTTCAACAGCTATCTGCAAAAAACAGATCTTAACGAGTCAAAATTGCTGGGACACCCTCGGACCGCAGACCGGTCTGATCTGGAGTCCCCCAGGGATCCATCCTGGGTCCCTTACTCTTCAGCCTGTTTCTAAACACACTCCTGAAATCTTGCACTGAACAGACTATCCTCTATGCTGATGATGCTGTTATCTTCTCCTCCCACAAGGACCCTGTGCTCCTGCAGACCAATCTTCAGCAAGGCTTTGCCGCAGTGGAAAACTGGTTCATTCATCATAAGCTTGTCCTCAATCATAAAAAAAAACAAAAAAAACGAAGTAATGCTCTTTAACAGCTCTCAAAACAGGCATAGATCTCACCCCCTAGCTGTCTCTACCAGCAATGGCAACAACCTTGAGCAAGTGCAGTAGTTCAAATACCTAGGGTTATCCCTGGACTCAAATCTCTGTCGGGCACACAGACAATGTTGCCAAATCAGCAAATACGCGCCTAGGCCTACTTTACTGATATAGACAACACCTTACTGCAGAAGCACTGAAGATTGCCATCCAAAGCTCGGTGGTCTCCATCATTGATCATGGTCTTATAATCTATGGCTCTGCCTCTGCAACTGCCCTGAGACGAATTTCAACATCACTTAACAAGGCCTGCAGGCTTATCTCTGGTGCTCATCGTCTCACTCATACATATGACCTGCATGCCCGATCTGGCTGGCTTCAACTTTCAAATCGCATGAAATACCAAACCTGCATTATGGCAAAGAAAGTAACCATGGGCCTCGCTCCGCCGGGAGTCCTAGCACTGCTTAGTTCTAGACTAAAGCCACATAACACCAGGGGCTCCGAATACCAGCTCCTTCAGGTTCCCCGCCGTCGCACCTCTCAGGGCCAAAGATCCTTTGCCTTCAGAGCGCCTAGCTGGTTAAATGCGCTCAATCCTGACATCTCCTCCACTACCACCCTTGGCTCATTCAAACATAAACTCCACCTCACTAACTCTAGCTCCTGTGAATGCTACCTATAATCTCCTCAGCCCTCTCATTTTTGTTCCCTCCAACTATCACCTACCACATCTCCACCCCCTCCTTTTCCTCTATGTTACTTTTATTTCTTCTTTCTTTTCACCACTCCTGACTCTCCCCCTTCACACCTCCTCCCCCCCGCCTCTTCGGAGCCCTCAATGATCTTTCCCTTTTTGTTGACTAGTTTCAGCCTGCTCCCAGTTGATGACCATGCCCTTTGGCCGCAATTCCTGCCCTCTCCAACTTCGCTCTTCACATTTATCTTCATCTTCCACCCTCCCTCCTACTTAACCCAGTTACTCTGTGTCCCCATGTATACATTCTACTTATTCTAGCTATTGTATTGATCTACCATTGTAACCGAATATGCCAACCTATTTATTGTTTTGTTCCTATTTCTGTAACTTGCATTGTATTTGTTCTCTGACGTGGAACCTTTGTAAAAGAGTCTGGCTCAAAGGTACTTGTAATCCTAGTTGTAATAAAATAAAAAATAAAAGTTCTGGTTAACATCATACTGCTTATAATACCAACCCGGAAGTCTCTTCAGTGACTGGACTATTTTACACCCATGATAATACTGAGGAACAAAGAGTCCTGCACCACTGATAAAAGTTAACCATAAATTACACTCACTGGACACACCTACCACTACTGGAAAAGGAAGATTTAGAATCCTAACCAATCCCAGGGAGGAAATAACTTGGTCAATTAAAAAAAAAAAAAAAAAAAACCTTTACATGTTCACCGTTTTGCCGAATACCTGTATGTGTTCCATTTTCAATCAAGTTTTTATCCTCTTTTACCAGGTCATTACAAGCAACCTGACAACCCACTCCCTGCAACTAGTCCTGCATGGCTCAACCCACCCACCACCACGGCAGAACCATCTAAGCGGGTCTCCCTGCTCCCCTAGGCTAATTAAGCTGCTTTTCTACCTTATATTTTTTTTTTTTGGTAGACTTACCAGCTACGTAAAAGGGAGACAGGGACATTTTAAACAGTAAAAACATGTAAGCAGTTCACAAACTGAGCAGTGTGAACTCATATCAACCCATGGAATACTCTTACCCTCCCAGATTTAAAAGGATGTTGTTAATTATTATAAAAGAAAGGAACAGTTAAACATAGCAGCAACAGACAAAACTAGAGTCATATCGTTCTGACACTATAAAGTGTTGCAGCATCCGAGACAGAAAGGGGCTTATTAAACCCATGGCAAAAAGTGATGGGACAAAGCAGGTATACCACAGTCAATAAAATGGAGCATATTCGCCCGTCTTACTCCCGATCATCTGATGTAGTAGTTATTGCAATCAGTTTTTCGGCAAAGGTAAATGCAGAAGTCAGGGTCCAAAGAGATGCAGGTCTCAGAGCCGAGTGATCTGCAGCCAGGCGGGGAAGAGAAGCTGCGCAGTTACCCCATGCTGCAGTAGTGACTTCTTGATAACTTGCAGGTCCTTTTTCCACAACTGCCTCTGTAAGGATATGTCCAGGGAAAAAGTGAGCCTGCTAGCCAGCCCGGTGGCGCTGAGGGCTGAGGCGCTGGACGCCTTGCCTCGCGCTACGGTGACCCGTGTTCAGGAACCTTGCGGGCCACGGAGTGTTAGCAAAGGCTGGAGAAGGACTGAGCATCGAGGCTCTCGCTACTCAGCGGGAGGACACCAGTGGTCGGTGCTCAACTGGCCCTGGCGGTGGGCTGGGGAGGCAGTGCTACCGACGCTGCAAAAAAAAAGTTATGGCGGAGATGGTGTGACGCTGAGGAGTGCATGCAGACGCATGCACGCCTCCCTCCGCTGACGTCCCTGCATGCCCCTCTCTGCAGGGAAGGAAAAAATAAATAAATAGAAAAAATGGAGTCCTCGCCTCGGATGACGATGGTCCCCCCTTACAGCGCCGCCGGGAGGGCACCTCCCCCAAACTGGATCCGGACTGGTGGGTTGAGGGTCCCCCAACCCCCTGCCATGAGGGGTAAGTCGTAGGGGCTGAAGGAGAGGGGATCTAAAACCCGGTCGGCACGGGGGCGTCAGATGACTAGGCGAGGCTCCCGATAAATAACACCAACAAACAAAACAAAACAAAAAAAAGTGAGCCTGCTACCCTCCTGTGTTATAGCACCTCAGCTCCGGGCTGTCTGTAAGAGAATGTGGGCTTCTGAAGATAGGGCAACAATGGCGGTGAGCGGCCTGGGGGGTTCACTACTTGAACATTAGCCTGCTGCTGGGAGTTCTCTAAAGTTTCAAAACTGGCATGGAGAAAGTGCAAGACCCGGACAAAGGAGGCATTTCAGTACATGTATCTGCTCGTTTCCAGTTTAAGCCCTTGAACAGCCACCAAATAATCTTTTATCCTGGACATGAGCCCACTGGGCATGCAAGGTGCTAAGGGGCCATGTGCATGCCTATTGGGCTCATTTGCGTGGGAAACAGCGGCAGGGGAACCCCCCCCCCCACTCATACAGTATTCCCTGGTGTTCAGTGGCCCCCCGCCCCATCCTCCGTTCCCTATCCATATTATAAATAATGGATTCCCTGGTTTCCAGTGGTTCCCCCTAGTCCACTGAGCCAGGTCACCATGAAAAGGAAAGTATTCCTTGGTGTCTGGTGGCACACACCCCCACCTTCTGGATCCCTATCCCTGTTAGAATGAAGGATTTTCCTGGTGCCTAGCACCCGTATTATGTAACTTACTTACTATAGAGGGGTGTTCTTACAAGGGATTCACTGTGGTGTTTGGTGGCTAGGCTTAGTCACATTTCAGCTGAAAACTGCAACAAAGAAACACCCTCTGAATGTCAAGAATTGACACCACAGCAAATAAGATAGAACACACATTTTAAGAACTGTAGACATCTTGAACAGCAAGGTGGGAAGGGGAAGCACTGGATTCAATTTAATTTACTCAAATTGGCCACGCACCAGAAGCACCCCACTATGAAAAACAGCTTAACCTATAGGATTTAATAGTAATGCAGACAACATGGAGTGAGCTGCTAAGTTTACTGTACTGTATAACACTGAAACTGTAAAAAAGCGCAGGCTACTGCCCACCAGATAAGGGTTTTTATATAGATATTAGCGCATGCACATTAACAAGGCATACGTAAGTCGCGTATGCTAATTCACTTCCTTACGCAGGACATTATGACAAAGGTCATTACTGTATGTCCTTCCATGCTTTTTTAATTCATTATCATCCATCTTCGAATGCTTATATAATTCATATTCATTGTTGTCTTTTAGGACATATTTGAAGGACCATGTTATATATGAAAGTATGTGTAGGTGTTTTAAATGAGCAAGGGGTCATAACGTCGCAAGACATTATGCCGCATGCATGTATCGCGCTGCCAAAACAGCGCAATATATCCTCTGCCCCCAACTAAAATATCCAACTCCGGGCGGAAATCAGTAAATATCGCACAAAGTGCAAAAAAAGGAAAAATTTCATGCGTCTGGGACCGGAAATTGAACCTGGTCCCAAACACTCTGCCTTCTTCCATCCCTGCCAGTGGCTCATCCCTTCAAGCCACGGCAGCTGCTCAGCGGAAGCCCGTCCCAACAGAGGCAATATCCTCTGCCTCGGACAGTGAGAGGGTGCAGTACCGCGCACAGAACCATTTGCGGTATTGTACCCTCTCGCTGTCCTATACCGTGCTACTGCAGTTTGGGTTTTGACATTTTGACCCAGTAGGTTTTAAATGAACATGCTGTGCCTATGTTTTTGTGTATTTTAGTATTTTTGTGTGAATTTTTGTAAAAATATATATATATCGTACCTTAATACTGTATGTATTGTATTTATAGGTTCACTGGTCAACCATGAAAATGGGTCCTTGGCCCATGGACTATCCAGTATAAATAAAACAAACAAAACAAATACATAATTACAACTCTGTCATTGAGCAGGGCAGGACCTGCCACCTCTTGCACTTATTTTGAAAAAAGGCAAATATCAGTAGGTACACATCTTGCCTCCTGCCACCAACATTTTGGTACACTGGCAAACAACACAACTGAGGCTCAAATTCAGTATGGCAGATGCAGCACATGTTGTGAACTGGGATGCTATAAAAATTAACTACCGTATATGCTCATGTACCACAAACTGTGCAAGGGCTACAGAAAATACGCTTTTATTTAGTTGTTTAACTAGGTATAGCACACTAAGCTGGAAGCTTTTTTTACAGGAGCGACCTGGGAGCACAAGGAGGTTAAGTGATTTGCTCAGGGTCACACAGTATGCAAGTGGAAGCTGTGGGAATTCAAACCCAGGTCTGGTCTGCTGGATGTCACCAGATTTGCATCTCAGAGCCTTAGACCACTGCGCTATACTGCCTCGCTTCTAGAGTGTAAGGATCCCAATAATCTGAGGATAAAATGACCTGAACCATGTATTCTAACTTAAACATGTGCTGATTTACCATTCTTATTAACTAATAACTTTACAAAAATTCTGTACCCGGTAACCAAATTAACAAAACATACAAAATACAGCTACAAGAAGGAAAAGCAGTAATTGCAAATATCCTATCTCTTAGAAGTTTTTAAACTCAATTAGTTTTATGATTTTGGATACTGTATAAAAGAACTAAGGGAAGAACTAGTAACATCACTGACTACCCTTTTTAACAAATCATGGGAGGATGGTGTGGTACCTGAGGATTGGAGGACGGCGGATGCAATTCCCCTTCACAAAAGTAGGAGCAAGACAGAGACAGGAAACTACAAACCAGTTAGTTTGACCTCAGTGGTAGGGAAAATGATGGAATCACTTCTGAAGGGAAGAACTGTTGAGTACCTAGAGGCCAGTGGGGCAGAGGACCCAAGGCAGTATGGATTCACAGCGGAAAGATCATGCCAGACGAATCAAATAGATTTCTTTGACTGGGTGACCAAAGTAACAGGCCAGGGAGGGGCTGTGGACATGGCTTAACTAGACTTTAGCAAGGCATTTGACACAGTCCCACACAAAAGATTAATAAACAAATTAGCCAGCCTGGGAGTGGGTCCCAGGGTGGTAGCCTGGGTAAAACATTGGCTGGACAACAGGACGCAAAAGGCAATAGTAAACGGAGTCCACAGTGAAGAAGTGGGGGTTACTAGTGAGGTACCACAGGGTTCAGTATTGGGACCAGTACTTTTTAATGTCGTTAAAAAAAAAAAAGTGACATTACGGAGGGACTGGAAGGAAAAGTATGTCTCTTTGCACATGACACAAAGATCTGCAACAGGGTTGATACACAAGGTGGGGTGAAAAGGATGAGAAGGGACTTGGCAAGGTTGGAGGAATGGTCAAATGTATGACAGCTTAGATTCAACGCAAAGAAATGTAAAGTAATGCACCTGGGAAACAAGAACCCAGGGAAAGAGTACACAATGGGGGGTGAGATACTGACAGCAACAAAAATGGAAAGGGACCTGAGGGTAGTTGTATCAGATTTTCTCCCCCCCCCTCAGTTGCTGGTAATTGGGTAAGGCCCACTAGGCACAAGTGCCTGTTTTCAGGGGCGACCTGGGTGGTTAAGTGAATTGCTCAGAGTCACACAGTACGCAAGTGGGGGTTGTGAGAATCAAACTCAGGTCTGGTCTGCTGGATGTATCAAGCTTGTTCACACCTCGTTCCTCGAACCTCTAGGCTATACTGCCAGACCTAAAGGTGGGAAAGCAATTTGAGAAGGCAGTAAGGACGGCTGGGGGGGATGCTGGGATGCATAGGGACAGGCATCACCAGTAGAAAACAGGAAGTTGTTATCCCTCTGTAAAGACAGCTGGTGAGATCCCATCTGGAGTACTGCGCGTGTAGTTCTGGAGACTACATCTCTGCAAAGACATAGGGTGGAGGCTGTCCAGAGGAGGGCAACCAAAATGGTGCAGGGTCTGCACACGAAGACAGACTAAAGGAGCTTAATATGCATACCCTTGAGGAAAGGGGGGTTGGGGGGCACATGATAGAAACTTTCAAGTACCTCAAGGGAATCAACAAAGTACAAGAGGGCAGCATCTTCCAGAAAAAGATGTGCAAGAACAAGGGGGCACAATTTGAAGATAGAGGGGGGATGGCTCAGAGGTTATGCGAGGAAGTATTTTTGTCACGGAGAAGGTTGTGGATGCATGGAACAGCCTTCCTGAGGAAGCTGTGGAGACAAAAAACAGTGGGGAAATTCAACAATGCATGGGACAGACATAAGGCAATTCTAGTGGGGAGGGTAGGAGGAAGTAGGCTGTTGGTTAACTAGGGTCTGCAGCTTATCCATTAGGTAGGGAAATGGGCAGACTAGGTGGGTCAAGCGGCCCTTATCTGCCATCAAATTATATGTTTCTATATGTTTGTGTGTATTATATTAATACCGTTTGGGTTTATAAATGGAAATTGAATAAACTTATCTTGAACTTGTTTTGCTACAG
Source organism: Neoceratodus forsteri (assembly GCA_016271365.2). Lineage (NCBI taxonomy): Eukaryota > Metazoa > Chordata > Ceratodontiformes > Ceratodontidae > Neoceratodus > Neoceratodus forsteri. The sequence continues at coordinate 754,013,612 of CM057455.1, read as the reverse complement.
CATATTCAGGGTGAACAGGATCAACATCTGCATAATGCTATTCCTTTCTTATCTTGTGCTACATATTTATTTTTTTCTAATGAAGTGACCTCCTTATTTCAAGCAGCCCCTTCTCCCCTAGGTTCCATGATTCATGCATAGGGATCAGAACTTGCTTATTTTATTCATTTTATGCACCACTGTAGGGGCTTCTCCACCGAGTTTCATGGATATTAAAAAAAAATGTGGTTTGTGAGGACTTTTTTCCCCAATAAGGGTACAGCACGTATTATACAAGCCTTATTTTTATATGCAGGTTCCTACTTAATGCTCACATGTTCACTGCAGCCTTTCTATGAATATCACTGCTATTCCTTCGGATAAGACGTTAAACCGAGGTCCCTTCTGCCCATCCTGGTGTTGTCCTGGTGGGTGTCCAGGTGGAAGTAAAAGAACCCAAGGCACTCTTCACAAAAAGAGTAGGGAACATTCCCGGTGTCCTGGCCAACATTCCCCTTCCCATAAACTGGTTCATGCAATTATCCAGGTTGCGTGTGGGTGATGATGTATGATATGGCCACCATCACACATTCAGTCATTTCACTACCAGTCTAGCATTGCTTGTAAAGCGCTTTGGGATGTATGAAAACCACTATATAAATGCAGATTCTTCTTCTCCTCCTCCCATCTCATGTCGCTGTAAAACAAGGGTGCAGTTAGTAGTTATAGAATATTGGAATGGACTCTTCACACTGTATTTTGATTTTTGCAGGGTCAGTGGCAGGACTGGTACTGATCTGCTGATGAAGTAAGAAGAGGCATTCCATTCTGCAAAACGTGTCAGCCGGTGTCTCCACACGGCTCCCACCAGACTGCAGTCAGCTAATTCTGAGATAGCAAATTCTGAATTCTTGCTCCCTTCACCATCTAGGGCAAGAACTTTACTACATTTTAGAAAAATATTTTTTTCCAGCCTTTAACAGTCAGTCACCCCTGCATGGACTGAAGCAATATTTCAACGTGTGATGAAGTCTCCCTCAGGTGACCCATCACCAACAGGCTGCACGAGGAAGGTGTCATCAGACCATGCAGTTGTGAATGTTAGATATACTACAATCTTTTTTTCTAAAATGTATTAAAGTTTTTGTCCTGGATGGTGCGAGACCGAGAAGTGCCCCCTCGCAATCTGGTAGAAGAGCATGAAGATGGTAGCTGACACTGAAGAGCAGCAAGCGTCTTCTCTCTAATTCAGTGCCTCATAGTGTATCACTCATTTGAATCCAAGCATGGTAAACTCTCCATCTTCTTGCATAGTGCTTACCGAATGCAGGAACAATGTGCCATGTTCGTGTGACAGTCTGGAGTTGTCCAGGATCCAAAGGCACAGGACAGATTATCCTGATGGGAAGAGTGGAAAAATAGAAAAAAGATGAGAGAAATACAGGCAATGACACTGCCACGCTACACCGTCTCCAGTCTTGCCTAGTTGCAAAGTGCAAACTACAGGGTCCGCTTCCCTCACTCACCCCACATCACCAAAACGAGTGCGCACCCATTGGTTTCCCCTTCCCAGGATTCAAACACCTAGGCAAAAGTAATGTGAGGGTTCCCAGCACAGTAGCACTACTGTGCGGGAAACGGTTTGAAAAAGATTATAAAAACAAAAATTGGAAAAACAAAAACATGCTCCAGAAATAAAAAAGCTGACCAGCAAAGCTTTCCAGGTTAAAAAAAAAAAAAAAAAAGGGTAGAACCGCCGTGGTTAGAAGCGCTGGGGTATATGTCTGCTGTTAGCCTCAGGTGTTCTACACCTCGATTAAAGTTTTTCCAGACACTTACCACCTTTTGCAGACTTCACCTAATGAGAGGTGACCAGTGTCCTTGGGGAAAGGCTTAATGTCTACAGAGGTGGACATTTAAATGGGGGGATGAAGACAGACAAAGGCTGGGAGAACCACAGAGAAAGAGACAGTAAAAGGGGAACCTAGCTAGGACTTCCCATAAATGGGGGTTAAGAGCAGAGAGGATGGAAGCAACAAAGCAGGGGTGCATACTAGGTAAAGAAAATGTGCTAAGGGGATCAGAAAGCCAGCAGGGAACAGGGAAACTGGAAAGTTAAGAAAGGAAAAGGGAGGACAAGGAGAAGAGAGCTGAAACAAGGGGATGAGAATAGGGGCAAGCAGGAAGACAGTCTTCCTAAATGCCTGCAGCCGAGGAAACAGGGAGGATTCTATGAACCATTGTTGTTGTAATTTGATGTGACGTGTATCTGTTAATTATGTGTGCTTGTGCAGTTTTATTTTAAGATTTGTATAAAACCTTGTATTGTCATAGGTTACTTGTCAGGCATGACTGAAAAAGGGTAGTGCCCAGTCATTTTTCCTGGTTCAAAACAAACCAAACCAGTATATGCCCTTATTCATGTGTCTGGAAAAGACACTTTTGACATTAGTTTTTGCTCCTCACACTCTTTGGAGCATTTCTGGGTTAAGTATAGGCAGTTAAAGTTTTCCCCTTTTATGTGTATCCCTCTCTCTCTAAGCCCACTATCAAACAAGTAATGATCAGGGGGGCAGATTTTCAAAGGATGAGGGAGATATTCCAGGAGGAAGTGGGTGAGTGGGAGGTGATGGAGGAACTTTGGAAAAAGATCAAGTCAGGCCTCCACAAAGTGACAGAGGAATGTGTAAGGAGAGTGAGGAAGAACAACAGAAGGCGGAGGCCGCTGTGGTTCAGTAGGGAGGGAAGGGAGACAACCGGGGAGAAGAAAAAGGCTTTCAGGAAATACAACAGGATGCAGGGGTGGGAGGATAGGGAAACTTACAGAGAGAAGCAGAGGGCGATAGGGCAGAGGATTAGGAAGGCTAAAGCAGAGGAAAGAATTGCTAGGCAGGCTAAATGGAGGGACAGTGCATCCCCCCTCCCGGTACATGGAGAAAGGAGGAAGGTAAGGCAGGGGATAGTAAGGACTACGGGGGAGTGGGAACAGCAGGTGGAAGGAGAATGAGAAAGCAGAGATGTTGAATGGATACTTCAGCGCGGTTGTTACAACAGAGGGGGAGGGAAGGGAAGGGAACCAGCGCTGAGGGAAAAGAAGAAGGGGGGGGGGAATGGATCCTAGTCCAATCAGTGCAGAAGAGGTAAGGGAGGAATTAGGTAAGCTGAGGGTGAACAAGGCCATGGGCCCCAAAGGCCTACACCCTAGGGTGCTCAGGGAGTTAAGGGAGGATACTGGCAGAACCATTGGTGGGGCTATTTAACTGGTCCCTCGATACAGGATGGGTACCGGAGGACTGGAAGAAGGCAGACATGGTACCAATCTACATGGGAGGCAGCAGGGAAGAAGCGGGCAATTATTGACAGGTCAGTCTCACATCAGTGGTGGATAAAGTAATGGAGACAATTTTGAAGCAAAGGGTGGTTAGCTATCTGAAGGAAGAGGGACTACAAGACATCTGGCATCACGGCTTCACTCGGGGTAGGTCATGTCAGACGAACCTGATCAAATTCTCTGATGAGGTGACGAGGGTGGTTGATCAGGGTGGGGCAGTGGATGTGGCCTACCTGGACTTCAGGAAGGCCTTCAACACAATGCCCCACAAATGACTAGCCAATAAGTTGGGGGAGTCTGCGGGGTGGGGCAGAAAAATAAGATAGGTGGAGAGCTGGGTGACGAGTAGAAGTCAAAGGATGGTGGTCAATGGAGTGACTCTAGGGAGACAAGGGTTGCAAGTGGGATCCCCCAGGGGTCTGTGTTAGGGCCCATTCTGTTTAACATCTATGTCAGCGACATAGCAGAGGGGCTACAGAGGAAGGTCTGCCTTTTTGAGGATGATACGAAACTCAGCAACAGGGTGGACACCCGGGGGCAATGAAGAAAGATCTAAAATTGCTGGAAGAGTGGTCAGAAACGTGGCAGGTAAAGTTCAATTTCAGGAAATGCATGGTGATGCACTTGGGCAGGAGGAATCCAAATGCCACGTACACACTGGGGAATAATGGCTGCAACAAGGCAGAAGTATCTAGGAGTTATAATCACAGATGACCTTAGGGTGGGGACCCAGTGCAGCAGGGCAATGGGCAAAGGTAACAGGATGCCGGCATGTATAGGGAGGAGGATAACCAGCAGAAGCAGGGAGAAACTGATGCCACTCTACAACTCCATGGTTTGGCCACACTTATTATGGGGTACAGTTCTGGAGGACCCATCTACAAAAAGACATAGCTTGCATAGAAAGGGTGCAGAGATGGGCCACTAAAATAGTACATGGGCTAAGGGGGACGTCGTACGGGGAAGAGGTTGAAGGAGCTGGATTTGTATTCTCTGGAGACAAGAACATAGAGAGGAGACATGATTTAAACAGTGAAGTATGTGATGCGGATCAATAAAGTGGAGGAGAGCCTGTTTACAGGGAAGGTAGATACAAGAACTAGGGGTCATGGATCGAGATTGTGTGGGAAGTTTAATGGAAACATTAGGAAGTATTACTTCACAGAGAGATTAGAAACATAGAAGTTGACGGCAGATAAGGACCTCAAGGCCCATCCAGTCTGCCCATTTCTTTTTCTACCTTATAAATGTGCCATCGGCCTTTGCTATGTCAGTGACCTATCTATTCATAGTCATTTGTATTGCTCCCTTATGCCTATCCCATGCCTGTTTGAAGCCCTGCACTGTATTCATAGCCACCACTTCTTGTGGTAAGCCATTCCATGCATCTACCACCCTTTCTGTGAAAAGAATTTCCTCACATTCCCCTTAATCGGCCTCCCTCTAATCTCATGCTGTGTCCTCTTGTCCTGCTATTTTTCTTATATTTAAACATGTTAGACTCTTTCACCTTGTTTATGCCCTTAAGGTGTTTAAATGTCTCGATCATATCACCTCTCCCTCCTTTGCTCAAGGGTATACATATTGAGCTCGTTAATCTGTCCTCATATGTCTTCTGATGCAGTCCCTGCACCATTTTGGTTGCCCTTCTCTGGACTGCCTCAATTTGGTTAATGTCCTTGTGAAGGTGTGGCCTCCAATACTGCGCATGAGTACTCCAAATGGGGCCTAACCAATGTCTTGTACAGAGGATTATTACCTCCCTCTTACGACTTGTGATACCCCTACTAATACACCCTAACACCCCCTAGCCTTACCTACTGCTTTAGAGGTCTGCTTGGATGATTTCAGGTCATCAGTGATGATGATGCCCAAGTCTCTTTCTTCCTTTGTGACTGCTAGCAACTCCCTCCCAGCCTATAAGTGGCTTGGGGTTTCTCTTCCCTATGTGCATGATTTTGCACTTCTTTGCATTAAATCCCAGTTGCCACTCTTCTGACCATTCTGCTAGTTTATCCAGATCTCTTCTCATTCTGCCCACCCCATCTGGATCATCTACTCTGTTGCAGATCTTGGTGTCATCTGCAAACAGACAAGCCTTACCCTCTAGTCCATCTCTGAGGTCACTAATGAAGATGTTGAATAGGACTGGCCTCAGGACTGATCCCTAAGGTACCCCACTTGTGACTTGCATCTCTTCTGACTGTATACCATTTACCACCACTCTCTGTTTTCTGCCAGTCAACCAGTTTGCCACCCAGTTGACCAACTTCTGACACCGAGCCTACCTAGCTTATTTATCAATCTTCTATGTGGAACAGTGTCAAAAGCTTTGCTGAAGTCAAGGTAGGCGACATCAACTGCTCCCCTTGGTCCACCACTCTGGTTACCCAGTCAAAGAAATCTATGAGATTAGTTTGACAGGACCTTCCTTTGTAAACCCATGCTGTCTTGGATCCTGTGCCCCATGGATTCCAGGTGTTGCACTATCCTTTCCTTAAGAGTGCTTCCATAATCTTGCCCACTACTGAGGTAAGACTGACGGTCTGTAGTTCCCGCCTCCTCCTGCTACCACTCTTGTGAGTGGGATCACATGACCCTTCTCCAGTCTCCTGGGACCTCTCCTGTGCTCAGAGACTCACTAAACAATTCTGCTAATGGCTCTGCTAGTTCCTCTTTAGCTCCTCAAGTACCCTGGGATGTATGCCATCAGGTCCCATTGCCTTATCCACCCTGAGCTTAGCAAGCTCTTGTAGGACCCTTTCTTTTTGTGAAGGAGTAGTGCTCCCTCCCTCCCCTGTGTCCATGATGCTGGGCTGTGGGCCCTGCCTACCTTCTCTTCAGTAAATACTGAGCAAAAGTATCTATTTAGGATAGATGCCTTTACAGGGTCCTCCTCCTCACATGCTCCCTTTTCTCCATTAAAAGCAATACCCCCTCTGGACTTTCTCCTTTCACTAATGTATCTATAGAAAGTCTTGTCACCTTCTTTACTGTTTGTGCTAGTGTTTCCTCAGTTTGGGACTTTGCCTGCCTTACTGCCTTACCTGCTTCCCTTAGGGCAGTTTGGTATGCCCCTATCTTCATCCGCTGTGTTCCCTTATATTTTCTGAAGGCCAGCCTTTTGGCTCTGACCTTTTCTGCTACTGTATTTGAGAACCAAAGTGGTTTCCTTCTTCTTTGCACTTCCTTTTCTGTCTAACACAATGGGATGTTGCTTCAAGTATTGTATCCTTAATGCTTGCCCACTTTGCCTGTACCTCCTCACCTGTGTTTCTTTTTGCCAGGGCTAGCTTAACTCTGTTGGCCATCTTATCAAAGTCAGCTCCTCTGAAGTCCCATATTTTTGCCTTGGAATGGGATGATTTAGATGTAGTAGCCAAATTGAACCATACCATGTGATGGTCACTGGCCCCCAGGTGACCTTCTACCTGGAGATCTGTGATCCATTCTTTGTTAGTCAGTACTAGATCTAGGATAGCCCTGTCTCTTGTGGGTTGCTGTACCAGTTGTTTGAGGCCCTCCCCTTCAGGGAATCCACTATGAGTCTAGTTCTGGCAGATGTTCCTGCTGGTATTGACCAATCTGTATCTGGCATGTTGAAGTCTCCCATTATCAGAACGAGCCCTGGAACAGACTGCCGGAGGAGGTGGTGGGAGACAGTACAGTGGAGGGTTTCAAGAGGGCCTGGGACAAACACAAGGGATTGTCAAGGATTTGAGGGGAGAATCTTGGAGGGGGAGGGACAAGTAGTGGGGGGTAATGGGCAGACTTGATGGACCAGGAGGGTCCTTTTCCACCGACACGTCTATAAATCTATGACTAATGTTACGAAATAAAGGGGTTCACATTGGCTACAGCAACACTGATGTGCTTAGCGCACCAGAAGCCATGTTGGATACAGAAAACTTCTGGACAGGATCCTGGACTTTTAAAGTAAAACTGAGGCAGTCTGAGGAGGGTTCTATCCATTTACCCAACAGTTTTTTTGAGTCGCGATAAAGAAGCATGATGTTATGCTGGTCAGCCTATGGCATGTCAGAAGCGTGGGGCTAAGACGCACCTTGCCAACATCTGTGACAGGTTAAGGAGTGGGATTTGTAATGAGATTGGCCACATCAATCATCAGTGTGTTAATATGGCCAAATGTAACTTGTGTGATGAGTATAACCATGTTTTCCAGGGGTGTCCCTGGGCGGCACACAACATAGCCCACCCTGTGAATCCAGACGATCTTATTAAAAAAAAGCACAGATAAAGGAGAAGCCCTCAGAGCAGAACTTTACGAGTCCTGCCCCATAGCACCGTTCAGAACCTACGCCTGCTAAACAAACAGTAGTTCCGCAGGGCCTTTCCACCCCCCACACTACTACCCTTTCTTCCAGTAGAGCACCTGACCCACCTGCACCTCCTGTACAAGATGTTACGGAGTGTGAGAACCCACCGGTGGACCCTGAGCCAACCACATCATCCACAGTTCAGGATGGCTTGCTCGTTGCTTCAGGGACTGAGGAAGGGGCTCCTTCTCCCTCACACCTATGGAAAGCACCCTTACCAAGGCGGCGAAGTTTACAGATACAAAAATCTACTCCAGTAGCTATGGAATTGGGAAACCTCTTCAAAGTTCTTTTGAAAAACAGCAGGGGTGGTTCGGACTGGGGCAATCTGGACTCAGATACTTCCTCTTCCCATACACTGTGAAGACAACGAAGGGGTGGCAGTAGAGAGGGGAAAAAAAAAGGGGGGGGGGAAATGAGGGGCCCTTTGTTACTTTGACCATGCCTTTTTGTCTAGCAACTTTAAATGTTCATAGTATATTGCCTGGTGTTAAACATCAAGTTGCATTTTCTTTATTACATGACTTGCAGGTTTATGTAATATTGCGGCAGGAAACATGGTTTAAATTGACTGTTCTTATGTCACAGGCTAGAAGACAGTGGATATGGGGTCCCTCTTACTGGTTGTTTGGGGAGCACAGAGCTGATGGGGCAGATATTTTGTTTTTTGGATCGTTTTTTCTTCTTCAAAATCTGGTAGATTTACTGTCCGGATGGGTACTTCTTTGGATGGCATCTTGCAACCATATTTGGCAACATCCAGACATGTTTACCTGGCGGGAGATTTTAATTGCAGTTTAGAGGTGGCAAGATGAAGAGAACAAGGGAAAAAAGTGTACTGTGATTCAACTGCTTTAAAAGCCTGTATTGACACTGCTGAATTGGTGGACTGCAGTGCACAGACTATACCACGTATAAATTATATTTATGTTAGAAGTCACCTCACATCCAAAGAAGAAATGCAATCATTACAGTATGATATGGCATTTTCTTTGCAGGCAGAACTTCACTTTAGAACAAGAAAGGCTCCCTTTTCTGATCCTTGCATGGCATGCAAGGATAGACACAACAGGACCCATTTTTCTGCTTTATGGGATGAGGGAGGGATACTCAGATCTGACCCGGTTGGTATACAAAAAGTGGTGGACGAGCATCTGGCTCATGGGGCAGGTCCCAAGGACCTAGACGAGGTCAGGATGGCAGAGTACCTTGACTCTCTGCGTATCCCAGCCTTAAAGGATCAGCTAGATGGGCTTGGGAATGGGGTCACTGAAGACAAAATTGTTATGGTAATTCAGGCTTTGAAACTGGGGATTACACCTGGAGAGGATGGATTGCCAAATGAGTTGTATAGGTCTTTTCCCCCGGATCATGGCTAAAATTGTGGTCAGGGTTTTTTTGGTTTTTTTTAAATTTACGCTACTCAAACTTCCTGCCAACTTCACCAGGGGTTTAGTTATGTACTTATATAAAGCAGGTGATAAAACACTGATTGATAACTGGCGTCCTGTTTGTTGGTCTCGGACTTCAAAATACTGATGTTCTTATTACAGTCTAGATTGAAATGGGTAGCTTTTTCTCTTATTCATCCAGTCCATACCTGTGCCTTACCCAGTAAGCATACACAGACATTTGTATCGAATGTTTTTTTACTTTAGCGAGGAACAGGAGGTCCTGGAATTTTTATCACCTCTGGTGCAAAGCTTTTGACCAGGTAAGTCATGTGTTTTTGTTGCAGGTTTTACAGGAATATGGATCACCTCCAGTATTTTTATACTGGATATAACTGCTTTATGGGAACGCAACGCAGTCATTTCTTCAGTGTTGGCTCCCAGGGGAGGGACCTAGTTTCAGGTACAAAAGGGTGTGCATCAGGGTTGTCCTCCGAGCCCTTTATTGTATGCATCTGTTTTGGATCCCTTGATCAGACGGATAATGTCTTTGCCAGACTTTCAGAGCATTTCAGGAACACTGACGGGGGGTGAAGTTCGGGTTTTGGCTTATGCTGATGTGTGTGTTTTTGCAAAAACCCAGGAAAGTGTGGCATTGTTACTCCAGGAGATTGGGGCATATGGGCAGGTGTCAGGATCTAGCCAGAACCTCCGAAAATGTAAGGGTTTACATTTACGGCCCCGTTCGGGACAAAGGGTTTTAGTGGAGGGCATAGAAGTCACAGAGGACCCTCTTCACATATCAGGGTACAGTTTGGAGGAGATTATTGTGATTTTGCAAAACTGGGAAACAGTATTAAAAAAGGAAGAACAAAAAGTGGAAAGGTGGAATGGGTGGAGGTTATCAAAATTGAAAAGGGTACACAAAGAGTTTCTTTTGTCCCTTTTTTCCCTCCCCTGTTTCTTTTTATACATCAGTGAAGTTTTTCCTCCCCCCCCCCCCGCATCTTTGGAGACCAGACTCTACAGGGTGTTTTTCCAAATGCTGTGGGGCAGTTGTTTGAACCCCATTAAACGGGAAGTTACTTATTTACCTAAAACAAAGGAGGATGTTGGAATGATAAATCCTGTGGCATTTCTCCATACTATTTTTTGGATTAATAATCTGAAACCAGCTCTTTTACTTCGAGCTAGTGTACCCCAGAAATGGTTACCGCATTCTTTTCAGGATGTTTTATCCCGCTGAGTAATTGCCCCCATCAGGTTATATGGAGTTTGTAAGATTGATACCTACTTGAAGGTTACCTTTCAAAAATAATTTAAATGGCATATTACTAAGCAGATGGTTATTCAACAACCTAGACAGCATTTGTACCAACAAGTCCTTCAGAATCTAGGACCCAAGGAACATACCTTTAAGCACTGCATAGATGATAATAATTATTTAACGTATTGGCAACTGAGAAACCCATGGATACCTCCCAAAATGTGGGACATACAATGATTGTGTGCCAACGGGAAAATTAATGTCTGGGAAATCATAAACATAAGGCTTTGGAGCACAGAAAATGTTTATATCCAGACTGTCAGGATGTTGTGGAAACACAAGAGCATTTTCTAGTGGAATCCTCCTATGCCACAGGTTTGTGGAAATTTTTAGCACAAAAGTGGAAGATGCCTTGGTTAACCTCTGTAACATATTTTGGGGTGTTTTCCGAGATTAATTAGTACTTATGATTCTGGAATGCTGATTGTCTTTTTTGTAGTGTTAAAATATTATTTGTGTCAAAGTCAATGCCAGTTCTTGTTTCAACAGAAGATTATGCTATACAACGTATTTTGTAATATTTGTGAGAAGCCTTTGCTAGGGATTTACAGGGGTTATGTTACGTTACATCCTAGAGCACGTGTGCTGGTGTGGTGGAGGGTTTTTACATTTAAAAAATATATACACACACACACACACACACACACACACACATACATACATATATATATATAAGCTTAAGCTGATGGTGGTGGGACTGAGTGATCTGTAGCACTTGATTGTTATTACTGTTACAGGACGACGTGACCCCCCCCCTTTTTTTCTGTCATATATGTTCTATTATGTTTTGTTACGCATTATTCAATAAAAACACCCCTACTCTTTGCAAAAAATTGCCCTGGGTTCTTTTACTTCCAGCTGAACACCCACCAGGATGGGTAGAAGGGACCTTAGCGTAACATCTCATCCAAAGAACGGCAAACCCTAACAGTACAGAATCCCCCCAATACTGCACTCGGGTGCCAGCATTTAGGTATGAGTCCAATCCCAGTGAGAGAGCAGAAGCCATGATTTTCTGGCCCAGACACAGATGTGCTACCGACTGAGCCACATTGACAAAGGGTGGTGTTAAATGAAGTTCACTGAGGAAGGGAGAGTGACTAGCAGGGTGCCTCAGGGATCAGTCCTCTTTAATGTCTTTAGAAGAGACATTGCAGAGCAGCTGGAAGGGAAGGGAAGGTCTGCCTCTTTGTGGAGAACACCAAATTCTGCAACAGTAGGGACACTCCGGTGGTGGTGGTGGAAAGGATAAGAAAAGACCAGAGAAAATATGAGGAGTGGTCAAGGTTATGGCAGCTGGGTTTCAATGTGAAAAAGTGCACAATAATGCACTTGGGGCACAGAAACCCTGGGCAGTGTACAAAATGGGGTGGGGGAGAAGAGAGTGGTACCGACGACCAGTCAGGAGAGAGACCTGGGGGTAATCTCTGATGATCTAAAGGTGGCCAGGCTGTGCGACAAGGCAGCTGGTAGGGCTAGTGGGATGCTGGGGTGCATAAGGAGAGGCATCCAGGCAGAGTTGGCCAGGATTTGGGGGACCTCTCTCCCACCCAGGAACCACCAGGGGCGCTGCCTCAGAGGCTGCCAAGAGAGAGGAGCAGTTAGACCACAGTGGGCTCAGGGAGAGTGATGGTGGTGGAAAAGAAGCGCATCCCTCCAGCCGTACCGCTCCACAATTTGTACACCATTCTGGCAGAGTGTGGTTCCTCTATGGAGGCACCCGTAGTGGATACCAAGGAGGATGCTAGGAACCTCCACAAACGAGACCCACAGGAAGGTGGCATGGGACCCCCAGGAAAGACAACTCCTGGTGGGGGACTCCATTGTTAGCAGTGCAGGGGGGGTGAGGTAAGGTGCCTGCCTGGCGCCATGGCTTGGAGGGACAGGGAGCATATCCTCAGTATCACAGGAGCAGCTGCATGGGGGAGGGAGCTGGATGTCAGTGTCCACCTAGGGACAAATGACCAGGCTGGGAAAGGGATCAGAGCAGTGCAGGAGGAGTTTGTGGAGTTGGGGAGGGGCCTTAGACAAGTAACACGCACAGTAACCTACTCGGAGGTGCTACCTGTCTATGGCATGGGTAAGGCTAGAGTGCTCCGCACCAAGGAAGTCAATCAGTGGCTGAAACACTGGTGCAGAGCTCATGGTTTTGGCTTCACTGGGGACTGGGGGTCCACCTGGAGGGATGCGGGCCTAACTGGCACGATGGTCTACATCTGTCCAGGAGGGGAACCAGGATCCTAGGTGATAGGTTTAAATGCTTCACTGGCAAGCATTTAAACTAATAAAGGAGGCACTGAAAAGAGCGAGAAATCCAAGCGCCCCCAAAAAAAAAAAAAGAATAAATCAGGGTGATTAGTGAGGTAAACACCAAGACGGAGAAGTCGATAGGGAGAAGGGCAGGGGTAAATGGAAAAAAAGGCAGTAAGGACAGGGATGGGGCAAAAAGGGGTAAGGCCATCAAAAAAAAATGGAGGGTAATGAGTACCCATGCCCGTAGTCTAGGTAAGAAACTCCCTGAACTGGTGGCCTTGATGGAATAGGGATGCCTGGATGTTGCGACAGTCACAGAAACATGGTACACAGAGAACCATGACTGGGATGTCAACATACCAGGGTACATAATCTACAGTAAGAGCAGGGAAGGTAGAGAAGGAGGAGGAGGAGCTCTCTACATAAGGGAAAGGAGCAAAGCAATGGAACTAAAGGGTAAACAGAGAGTAAAGGAGGCACTGTGGGTCACCCTGGAAACCAGAAATGGCACCACAATCCGCACAGGGGTTGTATACAGATCCCCATCTCAAGGGGCGGAAATGGACAAGGAAAATGATAGAAGGTATCCTTAGGATGGCAGAAAAAGGGAAGATATTGTTGATGGAGGCACGTGAATATGCCAGATGTTAACTGGAGCACCTTTGCTGCACCCACATCCAAGAGCAGGGTCATTCTCGATGCCCTACAGGGGGCATGCCTCAGACAGTTAGTGCTGGAACCCACTCAGGAGGGAGCAATCTTAGACCTGGTACTCTCAAATGGGGACGGAGAGAGGATCTCAGATCTAGAAGTGGATAGCCATCTGGGAATAAGTGACCACCAAACAGTGTGGTTCACGACAAACACAGCCTCAGAGTCAAGCCATACAAAAGTGAGGATACTGGACTTCAGGAGGGCTGATTTTGTCAAAATGGGAGAGTGCCTCAGAAAAGCACTAGCAAACAGGCAAGAAGGAGGGGTGGAGGAACAATGGGGAAACATGAAAACTGCCATCACAGAGGTAACAAGCCTTTGTGTGAAGCAAATAAATCAAAAACATTCAAATCCAGTCACCGTCACATCCTGTCTGCCTCTAGCTACTGTGACTGTCCTTCCTAATTCTTCTCCCCTTCACCTCTTTGATCTTTCCACCTAGCACTTAACCCTCTCCTCCCTCATTCTCCCTCCCTCACACACTCACCCAGACACCCTATCCCCAGTCCCCCTGCAGCACTTTAATTGTTACTTGACAAACACCTAGTGGGTGGGTGGGGTGGGTGGGGAGACACTAGATCACCAGGGGATATGGGGGGGTTTAATCACTTTGCTGCCACTAATGGGCTAGCAGTCCACTGGACCACCAGGGATATGGTCTTTGGGGGTTGGAACCTTTGCTGCCCGCGATTGTGCATCATGGTCCACTGGACCGCCAGAGATATGTCCTTTGGGTGGGGTTTACTCTTTGCTGCCTGCGATCGGGCTGGTGGGGGATGGGTGTTATTTGTCACTTTTGCCCGCGATCAGGCCAGTCGGGGGGAGGGGGGTTACTATATGCCCGCGATTGGGCTGCAGAGGGGGCACAGGGAGTAGATTGAGGGCCACCCACAGGTGGCAGCTGCTGTGTTGCGCCCTGCAATGCGGCAGCTCACCTATGGGTGGCCCTCGACTTACTCCTTTTTTTTGGCTCAAAGTTGTGCAGGCGCAGGTTGGGGGTTGCGCCTGCACAGCCCGCTGAATATCGGGCTGTGCAGTTTATGCATGGTTCCTCCCCCTCCAGTTCAGCATGCATTCATTTGCATTGCGCTGTTGCTCAGCTTGCCTTGGGGGGGCGCAACTGCCTCCTGCTGAATATGGCAGAATGGCGCAATTACGGACTTGCGCATGGCGCAACCCTTTTGAATATCCAGCCCCAAATGTATAAAAATGTATGTAACTTCAAGTAACCCACTGTTATGCTTGCATTCACTGTCTTGTTATGAATTGTACCTTAACTGATGTGGAACCTTTGTAAAAGAGCCTTGGCTCAAAGGTACTAGTAATCCTAGACTCAAACTAAAAAAAAAAAAAACACACACTATGGTTCTCAATAGAGGTGCTAAAATGGTTAGGGAGAAAAAGAATAGCATTCAGGAAGTATGAGGAAACACAGAAGGAGCAGAACAAAGAACTGCACCAGTGAAAGCAGAAGGAAGTAAGGAAGGTAGTCAGAATAGCAAAGGCCCAAACCAAGAAAAGATAGCCAACTCAGTTAAGAAGGGGGATAAATCCTTTTATAGGTACATTAGGGAGCGAAGAAAAACCAAGGGAGGGATAGTGAAGTTTAATACTGAGTGAATACTTCTCAGTATTCACAAAAAAAAGAGGAGGAGGGGGACATACCTAAACCAATCAATAGAAACACTCTGGATAGGGGGTCAATACCAGTCCTTTCACAGAAGAAATGGTTCTGAAAGAACTCCTAAAACTGAAGGTGAACAAAGCAATGGAGCCCGATGGGATTCACCCCAGAATTCTAAAAGAACTAAGGGGAGAAATAGTGACACCACTGACTAGCCTTTTTAACAAGGAAGGATGGTGTGGTACCCAAGGACTGGAGGAGGGCGGATGATATTCCCCTTCATAAAAGTGTGAGCAAAGCAGAGGCAGGAAACTACAGACCTGTTAGCTTGACCTCAGTGGTAGGGAAAATGATGGAATCCATTCTGAAAGAAAGAACTGTTGAGTACCTAAAGGCCAGCAGGGCACAGGACCCAAGGCAGCATGGATTCACAGCGGGAAGGTCATGTCAGACAAATCCAATAGACTTTTGCCTGGGTGACCAAAGTAGTAGACCAAGGAGGGGTTGTGGACATGGCCCACCTAGACTTTAGCATGCCAGCCCGCCAGCACAGTGGTTAGATTTCCACTCGCGGCACTGGTGACCCGGGTTCAGAAACAGACCCGGGAGTGGGAGGTATCTAGCCTTGATGGACCCTGGCGAGGCCAGGAGGCACCGCCAGCGCTCTCATGTACGTTTAGAGGGAACAGGCGGATGCCCGCCGTACCTTCTGGGACAATGTCAAACAACTGAATGGGAACACTCGCTCCCTTCCCCCTTCCCAGATTACCACCAACAACACCACCGTCACAGACCCCGCTGACATTGCAAACCTCCTGAACACCGCCTTTACTGACCTTAGCCCCATCCTCCCCAGTAACTTCTTTGACCAGCCACCCTCCCAACCTGCCCCTGCCCTCCATCGCCCTTGCTTCTACCTACGTAGGGTAACTGCCCAGGAAGCCAGACCGCACCTGACCAGTGCACTAAAAGGCAACAGTCCCGGTGACAACAACCTGGACCACAGAATTCTCCGGCTGGTTCTGGATCAGGTCCTCACCCCACTCACCAGCCTTCTCAACAAATCCCTCTGCCTGGGACAATTCCCCACCTCATGGAAAACTGCCACTGTTACTCTAATCCATAAAGGGGGTGACAGGTCCTTAGCAGGGAACTACCGACCTATCTCCATTCTCCAACCCCTTTCCAAGGCACTGGAAAGACTAGTTGCCACACAAATCACTGAATACCTGACTGAATATAACATCCTTTGCCCTGAACACCACGGATTCCGTACAGGACACAGTACTAGCACAGCTCTTATTGAATTCGCATCCTTCCTTCACTCCTCCTTGGACGCTGGCTCCCTGGCGGGGGCAGTGTTCCTCGACCTATCAAAGGCCTTCGACACGGTCCCTCACCCCCTACTGCTGGAAGCCCTCTGTCACACTGGTTTTGCCACTGGACCACTTGCTTGGTGCTCCAGCTACCTATCTGCCCGCTCCCAACGTGTCAATATTGGTGGGACACTTTCCGATCCACGACTGATCCTCTCGGGGGTTCCACAGGGCTCCATCCTGGGACCCCTTCTCTTCTCGCTATACCTTAACACCCTCCCCAGTGCTTGCACTGGGAAAATTCTGCTGTATGCAGATGATGCCGTCATCTTTGCCACCGACCGTAACCCCTCTTCCCTCCAGGCTTCCCTACAATGTTCCTATAATGACGCTGAAACCTGGTTTAAAGAACATAGATTGGTCCTAAATCTTAAAAAAAAAAAAAAAATCTAAAACCATGCTCTTTGCCCACCCTCAAAACAAAGCCTACAACTCCCCTCTCCGTATCCTCTCTAACTCCAAACAGCAACTGGAGCAAGTCCACTCCTATAAGTACCTAGGGGTCTCATTTGACTCAGCCCTCACCTACCATACCCACATCGAAGCACTTGCTTCTGCAACCAATATACAGCTTGGTATCTTGTACCGCTATAAAAACTGTCTCCCTCCCGATGCCCTCCGGCTTGCAGTTACATCCTCCATACTATCCCTAGTTGACTATGGGCTACCTGTCTACGGTGCTGCCAACACGACTGCCCTAAACAAAATCCACCTCATCCTAAATAAGGCATGCAGACTAATCACAGGGGCCCCTAGACTCACACATACATGCCAATTTTATGACATGGCAACAATGCTAAACCTTGACGAACGGCTGCAATACCAAACTTGCCTTATATCTAAAAAAACCCTGCTAGGACTTTCTCCTCCCGGCTGACATCCTCCCTCCTCCTAGCCCAGCCCCTAATCAGTACTCGGACCTCCTGCAAGGCCACCTTCCTGGTTCCTCGATCTAGGACCTCACATGGACAGAGGTCTCTCCGCCATAGAGCCCCTTCTTGGTACAACGCACTTCCTCGCGCCATCACTGAAATCCCCACTATCTCCAAATTCAAAACTGCTCTCAAAAGCGAGCTGTTTGCCAAGCGCTGCTGCACCTGTCCATAACTGGTGTACAAACACCCTGTGTCCTGACAAAGCCCACTGGGCTGAACCGTCTCCTCACCATCTTACTCCTACCACCTACTTCACTGCCTCATCCAACTGCCTACCTTCTCATTATTGTCAAGAACTAACCATGTATGGCATTCTTGTTATACTGCTTGCTAAGCTGTCCCACTAGTATGCAACACTGTTACCGATCCAAACTACCGGCCGTACTGTCCTTGTCACATGCCTTACTTTCTCTGTTATCTAATATCGTGTAACTGCTTGACTGTTTCACCTTGCAAATGTCATACTTTATGCCTCTAAACCATGTATTCTACCCTGTTATCTATTATACACTGTACCTGAACTGTATAATACTACCAATGTAAGCTGTATCCTGGATCCATTTATGCCTGTCTCCTTATGCATATGCTTGTGTATAGTATGTATCTTGTACTGTATTATCTTCTCTTCTCCTGACGAGGTACCTTTGGAAATGAGCCTCTGGCTCAAAGGTTGTAAACCGATTGCGATATAAATAAAATAAAAATAATGTGCACGTCCCAGCCCCCAGGGCATCAAGTACAAGAAAAATGTAGGTACCCGGCCTGAAGACCCATTCCACCCTGCTGCGACACCCGCGAGAGGGGCCGCTCCGTGGCCCCGACCTGGGGGGTAATCAGGGGCTTGCCCTCGATGTACATTCGGGAGTGGGAAGACCCTCGGCAGCCCCACCCAAGGGGGGGGTAAGCCTGGGCATGGGGGCGGTGGGCCTGAGAAACAGGGGGATAAGGCCCCAAAAATAGAAAAAGAAAAAAAAAAAAAAAAGACTTTAGCAAGGTATTTGACACATTCCCACACAAAAGATTAACAAATTAACCAGCCTGGGAGTGGGGTCCCAGGGAGGTAGCCTGGGTAACACACTGGTTGGACAACAGGACACAGAGGGTAATAGTAAATGAAGTCCACTCCGAAGAAAGGGGGGTTACTAGAGGGGTACCGCAGGGTTCAGTACTGGGTCCAGTCCTTTTTAATGTCTTTATAAATGACATTGCAGAGGGACTAGAAGGAAAGGTATGCCTCTTTGCAGACGACACAAAGATCTGCAACAGGGTTGATACACAAGGCGGGGTAGAAAGGGTGAGAAGAGACTTAGCAAGATTGGAGAAATGGTCAAAAGTATGGCAGCTTAGATTTAATGCAAAGAAGTGCAAAGTAATGCGCCTGGAAACAAAAACCCAGGAAGAGTACACAATGGGGGGTATGAACAACAACAAAATGGAAAGGAACCTGGGGTAGTCATATCAGATCACCTAAAAGGTAAGCAAGCAATGTGAGAAGACAGTAAGGATGGTTGGGGTGGGGGAAGAGATATTGAGATGTATATGAAGAGACATCACAGGTAGAAAACAGGAAGTTGTTATCCCTCTGTACAGACAGTTGGTGAGACCCCATCTAGAGTATTGCGTGCAGTTCTGGAGACCCCATCTCCGCAAGGACATAGACAGGATAGAGGCAGTTCAGAGAAGGGCAATTAAAATGGTGCAAGGTCTGCAACAGAAGCCATATGAAAAGAGACTGAAGGAGCTTAATATGTATACCCTTGAGGAGAATGGGTGGAGGGGAGCCATAATAGAAACTTTTAAGTACCTCAAGGGAATCAACAAAGTCCAATAGGGCAGCATCTTTCAGCAAAAGAGACACGCAAGAACAAGGGGACATAATTTGAAGATAGAGGGACGGCTCAGGGGCAATGTGAGGAAGTATTTTTTCACAGAGGGTGATGGACGCATGGGACGGCCTTCCTGAGGAGGTCGTGGGGTCAAAAACAGTGGGGGGGAATTCAAGAATGCATGGGACAGACATAAGGCAATTCTGGTGGGGGGTATAGGAAGAAGTAGGCTGTTGGTTGACTAGGATCTGCAGCTTATCCAACAGATAGGGAAATGTGCAGACTAGGTGGGCCAAGCGGTCCTTATCTCCGTCAAAGTCTGTGTTTCTATGCATCACCAGCAGAAGGAGGGAGGTGGTGCTGCTTCTGTACAGACCACTGATTAACCTCACAAAAAATACTGTGTACAGTTCTGGAGGTTGCAACTCAGGAAGGACATACACAGAGTGGAGGCAGTCCAGAAGAGGGCAACATAAATGTCGTGGGACCTGCACCAAATGCCCTATGAGGAGAGATTACAGGAACTCCATACGTAAACCCTGAAAGGGGGGATACTACAGAGACCTCTAAACATCTCACAGAGGTAAATAAGGTACTTGGGAAAGATATTTTTCACAAAAAGTGCACAAGAACAGGGGGACATGCTATCAAGTTGGAGGGAGGAAAATTTAGGAGATATGTGAGGAAGTACTTCACAGAAAGGAGTGGTGGATTCCTGGAACAGACTTCCCGTGGAGGTGGTGGGGGTGAAAACAGTGGTGGGGTGATAGGGTTCAAGAATGGATAGAACAGACAAAGTGGAAAGGAATGCAAGGAGGGAGAAAGAGATAGAGATCAAGTAGGGTCTATGGCGATACTGCAGGTAGGGAAAAATGGGCAGACTGGGTGGGCCAAGCAGTCCTTATCTGTCAAGAAATTCTATGTTTCTAGAACCCCAACAAAGGTAGACATGATGTACAGGGTTTCCCCTAAAGCATTTCTACATAGGGGTGCCCCAATCCTTTTATTCCGAGCTCTTATCCTTTTTTATCCCCCTTATCCCCTACATTTAAAGCAGAGCTCTGGTCCCAGATACTGATGTAATTACAGCATATAGGGGCACTCACCAAGGAAAACAAAGGGAGGGGGAAAAAATCATCAGGTAATGATTTTGGTAGTAAACAAAACAAATCAAACATTACATGTTGCAACAAAAATGGACTCAGTTTTGAAGCAAGTAAACTCCTATAAATACCTGGGAGTATGGCTGGACTCCCAATGTAAATTGGATGTACATATAGACCATTTAATTAAAACACTAAATGCTAGGAAAAAAGGAAACTCTATTGCTCCTGGTTTCAGGAAATCCATTTTTTGTGCCAGGCGTCAGTGACACAGTGTTCAGAAAATGGGAGGATAGAGGGATTAAATCTGTGGGAGATCTATATACAAATGATGGGCTCTGCTCCTTCGCTGAAGTGCAAGAGCGAACAGAGCTGGGTCACTCGCACTTCTTTCGATATCTGCAGATTAGCACATACAGCCGAGGGCTGGGGAGAGATCAGGTGCAGACCTCTCCACGACGACGAATAGAAACTCTAGTGTATACCGAGAGGAGAGATGCTAAGGGTACAATACGTACAGCAGGACAGGAGGGAAAACAATTCTTCATGGATACCACACAGAAAACGAGATTCCTGTGGGAAAGGGACTTGGGGTTGGTGATCACTGAGCACTGGCGGTTGCTTTTGACATGACTCCACATGAGCATACTGATCTGTACTAAATATAAGGAATCTTTCTACAAGTTTATCCACCATTTATATTGTCCACCACTAATAGTACACAAATGTAACCCTGCCATATCCCCAGTGTGTGCAAGATGTAATAATGACCTGGGATCTTACTACCATTACTTCTGGTCTTGTCCAGTACTACAATCCTTTTGGGCAGAAATAGCCTGTGAAGTTGAGAAACTACTGGAGAGAAGGTTGCCGGTAACCCCACTACTGCTCCTGTTCAGCACAGAAAACCGGGGGGGAGGGGGGCCTTGCCCCATTGGGCCCAAGTGCTCCTTATCCTGGCACAACGCTGCATCTTGAACACCTGGGTGTCTGGGGCTGTCCCCACTGGCGGAACCTTTCCATAGGCTCTGGCATTGGAAAGACCTTCTCCAAGTAATAAAACGGAGAGGTGATTTTTTTTTTTTTTTTTTTTTTTTTTTTTTAAATAAGATGTGGGAGCCCTTTCTTTCCTCTCTAACACTGGTGGAGAACCAGATCCTGTGTGAAGGATGGTTCTAAAGGTGGGAAGGGAGATGGGAGATAGAGGCGTGGATTATTATCCCTCCTTCATACACCCCCCAGAAGGGGAGAGGTATCATTATAGAAACACAGACTTTGTCGGCAGATAAGGACTGCTTGGCCCACCTAGTCTGCCCATTTCCCTACCCAGAGGATAAGCTGCAGATTCTATTTAACCAACAGCCTATTTCTTCCTACCCCCCACAAAAATTGCCTTATGTCTGTCCCATGCATTCTTGAATTCTCCCACAGTTTTAGACCCCACAACCTCCTCAGGAAGGCTGTTCCATGCATCCACCACCCTCTCTGGGAAAAAACACTTCCTCACATTGCCCCTGAGCCGTCCCCCCCATCTTCAAATTGTGTCCCCTTGTTCTTGCACATCTCTTTTTCTGAAAGATGCTACCCTCTTGGACTTTGTTGATTCCACTGAGGTACTTAACGTTTCTATCATGTGCCCCCCTTTCCTCAAGGGTATACATATTAAGCTCCTTTAGTCTCTCCTCATATGGCTTCTCTTGCAGACCCTGCACCATTTCAGTTGCCCTCCTCTGAACTGCCTCCGTCCTGTCTATGTCCTTGTGGAGATGGGGTCTCCAGAACTGGACGCAGTACTCCAGATGGGGTATCACCAACTGTCTGTACAGGGGGATAACAACTTCCTGTTTTCTGCTGGTGATGCCTCCCTATACATCCCAGTATCCCCCCAGCCCTCCCTACCACCTTCTCACATTGCTTGCCAACCTTAAGGTCATCTGATATGATTACCCCCAGGTCCCATTCCATTTTTGTTGTTGTTACTACCTCCCCCCCACTGTGTAATCTTCCCCAGGGTTATACTGGGTTACTTTGTTTGGCCGGAGAAGAATGGTAAGGGAATGTTGAAGAACCTACAAGATAGACCATATGTAGTGTCTAGATAAATTGATTTACTATAATGCTTTGTATAATGGAATGGACCCTTGTACACAGTTTGATGAATTTGTTTTGTATGTGATGTACGTTGATGTCTGTTTTATGCAAAATATTCAAGAAAAATATTATGTAAAAAAACAAACAAAAAAAACTAAATGCTAAACTAGGGGCCTGCTATAGAGTTAGGAGATGTATCTTCATGGAAGCTAAAAAGTGAATACCATGGTGATGCCCCTTTTGGATTACAGGGATGTGGTTGGGGGTGTCCAGGAGGGATCTGGATAAGCTGGACATGGTCTATAACAGGTTTGCCTGTTTCATCCTGGACACCCCTCGGTTAACTCACCATTGTCTCCTGTATCGATCTCGGAGATGGATAAATTTGAGAACACAGACATCTGCATATTCTGTGCTTAACTTATCAAAATCTTTCATGAAAAACTCCACCCTACCCAAGTAATTTACTTCAAACTCGTACACTAAGAAGTGGTTTAAAGACACCTGGTAATTTGGAACTTACAGCCAAGGGAACTAGACTACTGTCAGTCTTGGACCCAGAGTCTGGAATGAACTATCACAACTTTTAAAATTATACGGGAAAGTCTCACCGAATTTGATAAAAACCTAGTTTATAAGTGAATCCATACTGCCCAAAAACTGCTGTGTTTATAAAGAAAAAAGTTAAACTAGGCAATTTGTATAAATGTTAATTTTAAAGTTCTAGTTTAAAATCTGTCAGTGCAACAATTTGCACTTCGTCACAAACTATGTAATTTCGCTGTCAACTATGTTTTTAATAATGTCATGTGTATGGTTGTACAAATGATGGACCCCATTGTAAATGAGCCTTCGTTCAATTGAGCTATCCTTGTCTTGATTTTCAAGAATAAAATGATAACTACTACTTACTAGATGTTCTAGAGCTACTGAGAAATATGAAAATAGAAAATAATAAGTGAAAGGACTGATAAAAGTAACGACTAGAAGAAAAGCAAAGATCTGAAAAGGAGACTGTAAAGCCACACATGGGTTGCTTAATGCCCCTATTCTGTCAAATTTGTCTGCAAGAAACACGGATGTAATTTGACGAAATCTTGCATGATGCAATCTCACCATTCTGGAGAAACTGATCGAGTCAGAGTCTAGTATCTACCCAAGCGATGTACCTCAGTCATTTAAAAGGAGTAGGGCTAAAGGTGGAGTGTGGAGTGTGGTTTAGTATACTGTTCTCAGCTCATCCAAAGGTGGCAACTCCACAAACAAGGGGTTTCATAGGTGCATCATAACAGCATGTGGGCGAGTGTCCACATCCACTGGTTCACAAAAAGAACTCGTACTGTACCATGATAAGCAGCATGGTAACAAAAAGGCATGTTCCGCTAACCAGTTTTACATCACCTGCACCAGCATGAAAGACATTACAGTACAAGACAACCTGAATGTCTAGATAGCAACGCTTTGGTAATTTAATAATTTGAAGTGTTGAGGCATACTTCTCAACTATGCCCGATTTTGCCTCAAAAATATCCTCCGTTCCTCCTAAAAACTGGTGCGTCTATCACTGAAGGGTAAAGATTTGAAACATATGCCAGGCATAAATATTACCATCTAATTCTCCTTCGGAATACACTTTTCATATTAAGCTACACAATATAGCAGGCTTCTTGAGCCAGTATTTTACCATGTGTGTCCCTTCAGTTTGGGTCTGATTTTTTTAAGCTCTGTCCCTCATCTACAAGGTAGGAGGCTGACAGATATGTCAGAACCCTGTTGCAAATAAGGATCCTGCAAAAAATGTTAGTCCTATTCTATGACACCACCTGATTTGCATGGATGCACACAAAAGTACCTTTCAACAATGGTTTTAAAAGACTGGTGCATTAAAGGAAAACTCCATGTTAAAAATCAGAAAAAGATATGTAGTAGTCTTTTTTTCTGTGTTCTAACCAGTTCCCAGTGTTTTCTTTTCCTCTGGCTGTGAGAGATGTTTTTTCTAACTTTCCCTAACTGTTTTATTGCCCCTGGAGGTTGCCATTCTGGTTTCTTTTATGGCCTCTAGTCTTTCCAGATTGCCCTTTGGTGTGATGTCTAATTGCCCCTGCAGAAAGCCAGTGTCTTGTTACAGGGTCAGTCACAGCTCAGTCACAGAGAAAATACTTCTTCCAGAGAAGACACACTGCAAAATTGTGGGTGAGTGTAATCATTATTAATTTTCTGATATCAGTACCTTGTCCTGCTGTGTGTGTGTGTGTGTGTGTTTGAATCATGTCACTGTTTACTCTATTCCTCTCAGTCACTTTCAGTTTCTGCACCAGTACTAAGTAGCAAAAATTGAACGTCACCTTGTAGGTTGTAACATAGCAGGACAAGATACTAATATCAAAAAATAATAATGATTACACTCACCCAAAACCCAGCAGTGTGACTTCTCTGAAAGAAGTATTATCTTTGTGGCTGAGCTGTGACAGACCCCGCTAAATTAAATCTAAGGGCATAGCTACATCATTGTCACATGAGCCAGGGTGCATCTTAGGAGAAAGAAAGCCAATGAATCTACTTGGGATGGAGATCCCCAGGGTCTTAAAACTACCATACAGTTAGCAGGCTAATTTAGGAAAAACTCCTAATAGCAGACAGAGGGAAGGACACACTAGGACTTAACATACATATCAAAACACTCTACATAACATATGTTTTTTTGCACATTCTGGGTGGGTTTCTCCTTTAATGAGTTCCTTGCTCTTTGGCTCAAAAGGTCCCAGCAAACTTCAGGAATCTCCCTTCCTATAGCATTTCTTCGATGTCAGTTCACTTTGACACAGAAGCCCGCCTTTCCTAGTTAGGAGTGCACGTTGTTCGGCAGGGGGAATCCCATCCCTCAAACCATTGGCTGCCACGCGAGTCAATCATGGAAACGAGCTACGTTGCCGTCCACACAGCAGGCCTGGGCTGTAAATAAAGCCTGGTAGATCCTGGATAGCATTGCATCACACCGCCCCTTAAAAATAAAACGGAAACCTGAACCCCAGTAAAGTAAGGGTAGATTACGGAACGTGTTCAATAGTTCTTTCTAAATCTGTTTTACAAATACTGTAGTTACTATAACACACACCCCCTACGCTACTGCAAAAACATTGTCAGTGGCACAGTATTTCAGCTCTGCCCTCTCTACAGGTAATTTTCCATTAAACAAAGGTAGTGAATACAAAGAAGAAACTGGATTCGTAAAAAAAACCGCCAGGCCGGATCCAACCAGTACAGTCGAGGAAGAAACTCGAGTCCAGCTGTAAATAACCAGAAGGGGTGGAAGTACTCCAAAGTACCGGTGTATCCAACCAGTACTACAATGTATTCGAGGCAGAAGTCCAAGTCTGTGCTTTTACAAAAAGACACACCACTCACCTGAAATTTATGAATGAAGGCTTCGGGCCACAGCACCAGGTACATGGGGCTGATTAAGCCCAGCTTGCCGATCAGCGGCACTATGATCGAACCTGCGAACCAGTACCTGGTGATGAGAGGGATGCTCTTGAACCAGTCCCCGATGTCCGACATGTTGCCGGGGCTTTCTCGCTCACTGGCGCGGGCTATTTATCCAGACAGAAAAGAACCCACACAACGGCCACCGTTGCTTGCGCTGTGGTGTACTCCCGTCGCCGGTCCTCGTTAACGAAATCTCTAGTTTTAGGGCTCTGTTTCACGCCTTCACCAGTGACCCCACCGGCTACACCTGACGTGGCTGCTCACCACTCGGTTAGGCAGGCCACTTCCTGCTTATTAATTATGCAAACTGATGGTGTAGACCTGCCCCGTCGGAGGGTGGGAGACGAAGACGTATTTGGACTTGCAGATACCGTACATAAGGATGACGATTGGGCCCCGCCCCTAGTTTATTTATTCAAATTTTGCTATGCATGAGAGACGTGGGAATGCTCATAAAGGAACAGTGCGTGTGCCGTTTCTGTTGCTACTTAAAGTGGTTTGGATTTATACAGTGGAAGTGTGTGTGTGTGTGTGTCTCTAAAGCAATAGTTCTCAGACTTTGTCACAGTGAGCCTGCCTAAATCCATGGAAAAGATTTTGAGCCTCCCCCAAAAATTGAAATAATTTTGGGCCTCCCCAAAGAAAAATAAGGTGCTGTACTTTGTGCAGTACACCATGATTAAATTGAAACCCCTCTGAGTACTTGGCTCACATTCAGTTCTTTGTCTTATACTGAATTGGAACTTTGGAAAAAGAGCTTCTGTGCTCAAAGGTGTTATCTGAATAACAAATAAATAAAATAAACAAATATTATTATTCAGCTTATTGTAACTCCGCCAACCTACCCGCTCTGCTATTTTCATTCTTGAACCATTGTTGCTCCTTATTGCCTTACCTTCATGGGTCAGACTATTTTCTCTGTTTCCTCTGTATATGAAATAACCTTCCTACATACTTTGCCTCTGCCCCTCCTTATCTGCTCCTAAGTAACATCTCTGGGATTACTTTGCTCCTTCCTGCTATTGCTTTTAGCACTTCTATGCTCAACCCCTATACTGTATTTGGGCTGTTCTGCTATCAGTCTACAAATTGATCAATTACCACCACTCATTATTAGTTTATTCATATGTATCTGCAATATTGCTCATTGTATATTTCTTGATTGTTTTGCAGTTACCTTTTGAAATGTATTCACTCCCTACCCTTTCCTGGGTACACCTGAAATCAGCCTTGGTTCATTCACCTTCCCTTGTCACCCATTAGTAAATAAATACATAAAATTCACCTACTATTATTGTTATCCTCTTTCAGTTTGCTTCATCTCTTCACACAAAATATATAAAACCCAAAATTTATATACAGTACTTTTTCAGACTTGCTTGAGCCTCCCCTGGAACAGGTTGGGGCCCCCCCAGGGAGGCTGGCCTCACCATTTGAGAACCCCTGCTCTAAAGCATTACTTACGCGACAGGATGTTGGTTGTTTAAGCAATATACCATGAGAGGGTGTTGGTGATGCCAGGATTTACCCACGCCCTGGGTTGTTGTTTGGCCACGAGGCGCAGCCAAGTGGCCAAAACACCCTAGGGCGTGGGTAATCCTAGCATCACCAACATTCTCGAGTGGCATATTGCGATTATACAATGGACACCTGTATATTTTGTGTGTGAAAAATTAACCAAAAAAAACCAAAAAGCTGGTTTAAATGTTTTATTAGTTTTTATTAGATTTGTTGTTACACTTGGTAAAATAGTGTTTTGTTGGTAGGTATGCGCATGTGCATTGGTCTCAGCAAGCGGGCGTGGAGATAACCCTTAATGGTTACAGTTTGGGGAAAACCAAGACTCAAGGAAACCGCGGGTGTGAGACCAGTCATGTAAGCTGTAGTGCATGTTTAAAGGGAGCAAAAACGAAGCAAGGTAATTTTGTTGTGGGATGTTTTCTACAGTGTGGCTGACAAACTGTAAAAGCAAGTTTCTGAAAGTGAAATGGAAAGAGAGCACCCGGGAAAGAGCAATTTTTTTTTTCAAAAGCCTGAAAAAAAAAAAAATTCCTGTGACTAGAGTTTTTTATGTTGAATTCATAGCTGAATTACATTTTTTGAAACTTGCAATATTTTTCATATTGTTTACTCGGACGTCAACATCGTGGTTTTGTGGAGGTTTTGCCCTGCGACTGTGTTTTGGCCGGGTTTGTGTTCCTAATGGTTGCAGTGATTTCAGGGGGGCCCTTGATGCGGCTTACTGGCGACTGGCACCTCTTCCCGTGGGGTGATTGTAGATTTTACAACGGGAGAGGGGTGCGAGTCAGCCAGTCAGGATAGAGAATTTACGTTCTGTTTTGTGGCCCATTGTATAATTAAGCAATATACCACAACGGGGAGTGGATGACGCTAGGATTTACTACCCTGGTGTGTTGTTTGGTCACGAGGCCACAGGCCTCTTCTTTACTAAATCATGCACAACCCACATTCCAATCGACTGGGGAGAAAGTGTGGTGTTCGAAGGGACAGTCAGCAAGTCTGGCAGCCCGTTTCAACCGAGAGACCTCCAGGATCGTCTGTAGGCCAAAATTTCCATCGTAAAGCCAGGTACTGATTCAGTGAGTACCATTCAGCAAAACTGAGCTCAAACTGTGTGTGATTTTTCTAAAGCCAGCTGGATCTGTATGTAAACAGCGTGATTGTTTTTGCAAAGAGGGACTGTATAAAGTAAATCCAACCTAAGCAAGAATTCTGAGCATTAGACTGTGAGCATGATTATGGATTCAGCAACAGTGTAATTTTCTGAGCAAACAGAGAGACTGTGAGTTGTATGAGAGGCTGAAACAAACAGGCAATCCTGTTCATGAAATACTGACTGAAAGACTTTAAGCAAGTAAAAGTGATTGAAAGCTAATGGTAAAGTCCTAGAAAATCATATAGATGTGCTGAGGAAGCAAAACAGTGCAATCTGTGCAGTTTGAGTAAAATTTATCAGTATGCAGTAAATTGGATGCGCAGTGGCATGAGTCAGATGCAGAATGTTGATGTGCCAGGAGTGCTGCCGCCACCATTACAGGGTGGGGTAGTAATGTAAACACAGCAGCAGGGGAACCATTTTGTGAGACCTGTTCAAAGTAAAGTGAACTCCGTGTTAACAGCGAACTTTGTGTGTTTTTCTACAGTCATGGCTTCGGGATCATCCCGCTACCCGGATCATGCCCGGGCTATGATAGTGGAAGAGGTTACCAAGCTGAAAGAAATAGAGAAATGTTTCTACGGTGGAAGTTTGCCTCCTCATGTTGCGATTCCCGGATACCCTGTGAGAATATGCATAATGTGCCTCAAGGCTGGAAGGGCCGTCTTCATGATTCCTTACAGTTCAGGGTGCTTAGAGAAGCAAGGCCTAACTAGAACATCCAAGATTTGTTTGGCTCCCGCGTGGACAAAGCTTCAATGTCCTGCAAGTAGCAGTGCATAGCACCAAGAGGAACCTGTTGGGGGAGGCCCAGCAGAGTGTGGCACAAAGGAAGAGGGTATGGATGTACTGGCAGAGCAGAGTCCTCTTGATGTCTCCATGCCCGTGTCACAGATCGACAGTGAGGAGTGAGAATCAGTGGATCCATGGAGATAGGATCCAAATCCTAGCCGGAGAGGATGAGGTTCGAGAGACCCTAAATTGGGAGGTGTCTACCTCCGTGCCCAGTGAAGAGAGGACAGTCTCGGGAGTGAGGATGACTGCTTACTCCTGGGCCCAGGTCCTAAGTAAGGAACAGGAGGAGGAGGGAGCTATGTATCCTTACAATGAAGGTGCTAGTCCACAGCCTCGGGCTCTTGCCTCAGAGGACCCAGAGGAAGAAGTTGGTGACTCCACAGCCCTGCCCCCAGAAGGAGGGGGTCAGGGATGCGTTCTGTGTAGCTTTCAGTATGCGACACTGGCAGAACAGGACTGGCTGCCCCCAAGCCAGGCCGGTGGTCGTGAACTGACCAAGAGTAGTAAGGAGGAAAGAATGGTTCATAGGAAGGCAGATGAGATCTATGGAAGGTCCTTTCCTACCTTTCCTCAGAGAGTCTGGGAGGAGATTGAGAAAAACAGGAGAGCCTGGCTAGTGGAAGAGGCAACCAAAAACTTGCATCCAGGTGCAACTCAATATGTCAGAGACAAAGTGGTCAAAGACAGACTCCAGTTTTGGAAGTTGGGCAGGACACTATTCATAGACACTGTATGATTTGTGGACAAAAAGGGAAACAAGAATTTCCATAACGTGAATTATGAGCACCCAGACGGGATTATAATTCTTGCACCAGACCCACTGTGGTACTACCCTCAATGTAACCAGCTTCCCGTGAATGTGCCCATGCCTACCAAATGGAAAGCGGAGCAGTGGTAGCCAGTGCTGCCATCCAGCCGTTGCCGTACTCATGTTGTTCCGCCAGTCTGATGTTCCAGGATCCAAAGATGCATCCAGATTCATCAGCCTTGCAGTGTACCTTCCAGTTCCATCGCTTGGCCTTCCAGATGACATCAGCCTGGATAACATCGGCCCAGCTGTTTCCTGATTCATTGCCTTGGATTTTGGATGACTTCAGTCCAGCTGTTCTTTTCCTGTTTCAAGGTTCCATCTCCAGATGACGTCATCCAGAGATGACATCAACCCAGCAGTTTTCCAGATGTCCATCCTGTCATTTCCGGGAGATTTCCACCCAGATGTATCCGAAAAATGCTGCCAGGGAGAGTCTTCGGCTGGAGATCCAGGTGCTGTTCCATTTTTTGTTCTTCAAGGGACTGGTAAGTCCAAACTTTTCTTACCTTATTGACATTGCAATACACATCCTACACATGGCAGACTACAGACTGTTGAACTGTTCACAAAGACTCTCCCCTTTGGGATCTACAGTACGTCAAGAACTGTGCTTCACCGGGCTCCGGCCCAGGAGAGACTCTTTCATGGACCTTGCCTTCAGTCACTGTTGTCACTAGTTGGGACATTTAGGGCATTCCATCCCCCAAAAGGTGTATTGTACATAATGTTGATGTTTTCTACTGTTTTGCACTTTTCTACCTTTTTCTAAAAATATTTTTGGGATTCTCCAGTTTTTTGATGGTAAGGGTTATGGTCGTGTACTGTGTTTGCAGATTTGGGGTGTGTTTTTGTCTTTTCTCTTTCAGGTGGTTCCTGATGAAGACAGAAGAGAAGACAAGAAGAGGATTTGAGGGACTCATCGGAGTTCCTCATGTGCTTTAAAGTGTTGTGTTTAAAGTACTGTGTGGGGGGCGCCAATGAGTCGCAAAGCTTGAAGACGCATTTTCTCCTGCTCCTTGGGCCGCTGTAAAATAAAATAAATTAAAACTATCTAAACGAAATCAAAAGTTGATTAGACCCAAAAGACTGATGTCGAAAGGTAGGATGGATAACTATGTGGTCTCAAATGCGGTGAAAAATGCACGTACCACTGGCAAAAACCAAAAGAAGCAGCCACCATCTACACAGGGAGAGGATGCAGGCCGCACGTCCCTTTCGGCTGGAGAGATTAGTGCCTTGGGCCGTGAGGTATCCCAGCAGGTACTAGCGGCGCTGGTACCAGGCTGACAAGCCTTGCCACTAATTTTGATCGCAAACTACAGGAGTTGGTGGACTTGCATGTAACTCACTCCACTCGATTGAATGAAATGGAGCAGCGGGTCTCGGATTTGGAGGATGCGATTGCACCTATACCAGAACAAGTTACGGGAGTCCAACGGGAGTTCGAGGAGTTAAAGGACCTTGTGGACTACCAGGAGAACTATCATCAACGGTTAAACCTGAGAGTAAGAGGGCTGCCAGAAGGATTGAAGGGGCCGAATGCACTGGACTTTTGTGCCAAGGTTCTGCCAGAATTGTTGGGGATATCACCGAAAAATGGGTGGCTGAAGCTAGAGAGAGCTCATAGGGCTGTCATGCCGAAATCTGTGCTGAATCATCCCCCGAGGCAGATAATTATAAGGTTCCACCACTACCCAGACAGAGAAACCATCCTGAAAGCTTATCGAGAACATGCGGAGTTACAATACAAAGGTCATCGTTTATTTATTTCTCAGGACTACTCTGCACGCTTACTAAAATGCCGTCAGGCCTTCAATCTGGTTATGGCGCAGTTGCGTGAAGCCAAGGTAGAATGCTATATGCTATAGCCGGCCACCCTCAAAATTAAACATGAAGGAGTGGTGTATTCGTTTTGGGAGGTGCCTAAGGCTGAAAATTTTGTTAATGAGCTTAAAAAGAAAATCGGCTGAATTGAGCTGGAGGTGTGATGTCTTGTGATCATATGAGGTAGATTAATCTGAAGGACTGAAATGAGTACAGGAAGGACACGACTACTGATGACTCTTATCATTTTCTTTGTTGCTTCAGGACTGTATGATGAATGCCTTGGGGCTGTGAATGCCAATTAAAAGAACATTTTTTTTCTTCTTTTTCTGTTTGGTTGTTGCTGTGAAGTCAGGTTGGGGCTAATACGATACAGAACTTGAGACTGAACTATTTCTTTCAGAAAAATCCCCTTTTGGCCTCTCTCACATGGGGGTGCCTATAATTTATGGGAACTCTGGCTGGATCTCCAATTCAGGAGTCAAAATGGAAACTTAATGTTTTGTATTTTATTTAAATCTAACTTTTTCATTACAAATTGGAGCCTCAGCATATACCTCTTCAAGGGATTACCCCATCTCTGAGTTAGTCTCCACATGCTGACTTCACTACTGAGTTAACTATGTATGGCCTGTTAGATTGTTCCTTGGTGAACTAGGAGCCTAGTAGGAGAACTGTAAGGAGGGAATTTATTGAGTGAATTTATGTGGTAGGGGGGGAAGGAGTCATAGGATTGACGGAAGAGGCTGATTTGGGAAAGAACGGCAGGGGCGGCTGGGGGGAGGGGGTGCAGGGCTCCCCTCGGGCTCTGCTGTCTCCCGTCCACTTGGGCATGTTCAGGCCTAGTTTAAGGACATGAGGCTGTATAGGGGTCTTTAAAGGAGCTGTATTGATAGTTATAAATAAAAATGTTATAATGAGATGGGCGGCTGGGGGGGGAGTCTGCGTTTTGCTCGATGGAGGGAATGGGACGTAAAATTTCTGCTTTTTGCAGTTCCTGTTACACTGGGGAGGGAGGTTGGCAGAGGAGGGTGGGAGTGGGGAAGGGGACGCAAGAGGTATGGGTAGCTGGGGTGTATATAGTTATAGTTCTTGTTTATTTGTACTGTTCTGAGTTACTGTTACCTGAGAGATCCAAAGATATTACCAATTTAGCAATGTATAAGGGGGGGAGGAGAAATTACAAGAAATTTCACGTAGCCTTGGGGAATGGGGAACTGTGGAAGACTGTATCATGGCTGGTCTAACGGATTTGAATGTTGTCTCCTGGAATGTTAGGGGAATAGCCACCCTGGTGAAACGCACCATGTTGCTAACAGCATTGAAGCGCCAAAATGCCCAAGTCACTATGTTACAGGAAACCCATCTTACAGATAAGGAGCATACTAAGTTAAAGAGGGGCTGGTTGGGGGAATGTTATTTTGCGGCTTTCCGGTCGCATAAACGAGGGGTGGCTGTTCTCCTACATAAAAATTTGCCATTTCAGAAGGAGTGGATTGTAACTGATCCTGAATCTGGGTGATATGTTTTTATAGTTGGAACAATACAAGGAGAAAGAGTGACATTTGGGAGTGTATATGCTCCTGCGGTATATGATCCGACCTTCTATAGATCCTTGATGGCCTTATTGGTTCTGAGCAGTTTCCAAACCTGATACTAGGGGGAGATATGAATTGCTTGTTCAATCCATCAATGGATCATTCGAAGGCTAAAGGGGCCCCAAAAAATGCTATTAGGGAATGGTTAGCAGGAATGAGTGACCTAGATTTAATAGATGGGTGGAGAACCGCTAATCCCACGAGTAGAGAATATATCTTTTTCTTGCATCCACATATTACTTGGTCCTGATTGGACTACATTCTACTCCCAAGGTCTTGGTATTTCAGAGTAAAGAACATTGGCCCGGATATTCAAACTGCGCCAGGTTGTGGTGCAAGCCTGGGCACAGCTCAACTTTGTTGCGCAGGGGTGTGGCCTGGGCGATATTCAACGGAGCTGCGCTATGGCGCAGCAGCTTTGAATATCGCACCCTGGCCACCCCCACTGTGCATGGCGCAGTGGCACTGTGCCAGCGCAAGTGGCCAGAGTGGAGCATGGAGATGCGCTTAGTACAAATGCCATTGCGCCATGCACAGCACCTGCGATATTCAAGGGGACATACAAATGGGGCCATAATTTATTGCAAAGGCAGGGGGACATTGCATCTCATTATGGCCCCATTTGCATGCCATTAGCATGCAGATGCGCCGATCCCTGACGACTTGCGCCTGGCACCCTGCCAGGCAGCAGCCGTAGGGGACCGACGCCCCCTGCAGCCCGATCGCAGGCATTCATGTAAAAGAACCCCCCCCCAAGTTCATATGGGACAGATATTCTTATCATAATATGAGAACCCTTTTGAATGTAATTTGGTGATCACATATCTGGACTGAGTAGTACGGTATGGGCTGCACGCCCGTTGGCTCATGCTGTGAACCAGTGGGCATGCAGCCCTACCGAGCTGTCAGTCGGTGGGCGGGCAGGGCAGCAGGCGGGTGGGGTGCTGCCGCCCGCCCCGGCTGATGGGGGAGCAGGCGGTGGGGCTCATTGGGTGGGTGGGGATGGGGTACACTAGACCACCAGGGTAGTAAGGGTATTTTATGAGTTACAGATGCCCGCGATCTGGCGGCGATCGGTCCACTGGACCACCAGGGATATTGGATATGGGGGGGCACTATACCGATGCCCGCGATCGGGCACATAGAGGTCCACTGGACCACCAGGGATGTAGGAGGGGGGATTTCACTACAGGGATGCCCATGATGGGGCATGGGGGGGCGCCGCCAGGTGCAGCAGGAACTCGGGTGGCCACCCACAGGTGGCAGCTGCTGTGTTGTGCCCTGCAATGCGGCAGCTCACCTGTGGGTGGCCATCACTTGATCCTTTTTTTTTTTGGCTTAACTTTGTGCAGGCGCAGGTAGGGGTTGCGCATGCATGACTCTGCACATCCCTGGCTGAATATCGGGCTGTGCAGGTTATGCATGGACACGCCCCCCACCTGTGCTCAGACATTACTGATGCGCCTGGCGCATCAGGATTTGTGTGGCGACTTTTCCTTTTGAATATCGCCACGAGCGCATCAGTGGGTTGTGCATGGCGAACACTGTTGCGCCATGCGCAACCCTTTTGAATATCTCAGCCATTGAACATAGTACAGTTCATATCTCGGACCATGTGAGGGTCACGTTAACAATCAGGTGGGGGGGAGACATACTCCAATAGCGTGGAGATTTCCCAACTACATGTTAGCGAATAAGGATTTTAAAGAATACATGCAAGAACAATGGAAGTTATATGTACAAACCAATTCAGAAACAGCCACATCTTGGGCCATCTTCTGGGATGCAGGAAAAGCATTTATGAGGGGGGGCCATTGTTAGCTTTATGTCTCATCATAAACATAAAGTTTGGGAACGAAGATAGAATCTAGAGACGAGGCTTAAAGTTCTAGAAGGGAAAGTTACTCGTGGAGAGGGGGGAATAAATGTGCAGCATCTATTAAATGGTACCAGGGAAGCACTTAACAATTTGTTGTTGCGGGAGGCAAGGAAAACTTGTCTCTTTGTAAGGAAACATTTTTACGAGTGGGGAAATAGACCAGGCACTATGCTGGATAACTTAGCTAGAGGAAAAAGAGGGACACACCTAATACAAGCTGTCAGAGGAGAGGACGGAACTCTTCAGAAAGATATGACCTCTGTAGGAGAGAGGTTTAAGAGATTTTATCAGAAACTGTACCAATCTCAAACTACAGGGGGAGATACAGCAATGGTGGATTTTCTGAATAAAATAAACCTTCCACAGCTTACTGAAGTACAGAAAGGGATATTAAACTCAGTTATAAGAAGAGCAGAAATTAGTAAAGCTATTGCAGTTCTTAAGAGAGGGAAAACCAGTGGAGCAGACGGCTTTTTGGCTGAGTATTATAAAATGATGCAGTCCCACCTTGTAGAACACCTAGAGACCGTATTTCAGGAAGTGAGGGAAGATGGAGGGGAGCTATTGCACTCATGGGGAGAAGCAACAATATGTCTGATCCTAAAGGGGGGAAAGGACCCACTCGAGTGTTCCTCACTTCGGCCGATATCTCTTTTAAACTGTGATTCTAAAATATTGGCCAAAATCTTGGCTCTTAGGCTGGATACAGTGCTTCCGGAGCTTGTACACCCAGACCAAACTGGGTTCATATGGGACAGATATTCTTATCATAATATGAGAACCCTTTTGAATGTAATTTGGTGAGCACATTGTAAACGAGAAGAGATATGTATTTTGTCGATGGACGCAGAAAAAGCGTTTGACAGAGTAGAGTGGCCATATTTAATGGAAGTCTTGGACTGGTTTGGTCTGGGTGATGAGTTTATTGAAATGGTACAGCAGATGTATGCAAGGCCCAAAGCCAGAGTTCTGGTTAATGGTAAGTTCACGGGCAACTTTGATTTGAGTAGAGGGACTCGACACGGGTGCCCTTTGTCCCCACTTTTATTTGCATTAATACTTGAACCATTGGCTATAGCTATTCGATCACATCCTAACATAACAGGGGTTCAGGGTAAGATGGGTAGGGAGAGTAAATTATCACTGTATGCAGATGACATGCTGCTATATGTTACGAACCCGGATCAGTCTATAGTTTTATTAGATTTAATAGAGCAGTTTTCTAAGTTCTTGGGATACAAGTTAACTTTAGGCAAATCGGAGGAGATGAGAGTTGGGGGACGGAATATGGGGAAGGGTGGGTGGAGTTCCAAATGGGGTTTTAGAGCTGCTCAAGAGACATTCACATATCTGGGTATTAGAATAGGAAGGAACATTGGGGTCCTATATAATTTCAATTATGGACCATTATTGCACACAATAATTGCAGACTTAGCCAGATGGATGGAGTTACCTATTACCTGGCTGGGCAAAATTAACTTGATCAAGATGAACATTCTACCAAGGGTACTTTATAACTTGCAGATGCTTCATGTTGGGCTTAGACGGACTGATATTAAGAGATTGGAAAAAGCCTTTTCTGAATTCAGCTGGAGGAGTAAGCGGCCTAGGGTGGGATTGGCCCACCTAAAAACACCAATAGATAAAGGAGGACTTCAATTTCCAAACCTAGGAGTTTATCACAAGGCTATTCAACGTCGATATATACAGGACTGGGTGGGAAGGCCCACAGAGGCAGGTTGGTTGGATTTAGAAGAAAGGGGGTGCCCTGGTAGGATCTCCTCCTGTTTATCAGTCAGAGGGTGGAAGGCCTATCTTAATTTACCAGATCCTAATCCTCTGGTTAAGGCAGCGTTAGAAAGTTGGAAAGGAATGTTTAAACATAGAAAAGTAGGACAGGAGGATACTCTTCTCTTACCACTGAGAGGAAATCCATTTTTCCTCCCAGGAATGGAAGACCTGGGGTACCGGGAATGGGAAGTGGGGGGGGGGGGTTATTTCCTGTCTTAAGCATTTAATTACTAGAAACGGACTTGACTCTTTTGAGAATATACAGACTAGAACTGGATTGGGAAGACAGAATTTTTTTCGATATTTGCAACTTATAGCCTATGTCAGATCTACCCAAATAATACAGAGTCCAGATTCTGGGTGGGAACATCTTGAGCAGTTAATTCTAACAGGACAAAAAAATCCCAAGGGCACTATTAGGAGAGTGGCTAAGGAGGGTAAATCTTGGTTCCCAGACAAAACACAGAGTACTAAGTTGCTCTGGGAGAGAGACTTAGGGATTTCTATATCAGAAGAGAATTGGAAACTATTAATCCAACTCCACCGAGGCATATTGCTGTGTAATAAATACAAGGAATCTTATTACAAGTTCTGCCACAGACTGTATCGCCCACCATCGGTTGTTGACAAATATAACCCTGTGGTGTCTCCTGTTTGTCTCCGATGTAAGAATAACCTGGCTACATACTATCACTATTTTTGGGAGTACCCCGTCCTACAGAATTTCTGGGGAAAGGTGGTGGTAGAATTAAAAAATATAACAGAGCAACAGTACGCCCGGTCTCCGCTGCTACTGTTTGGCATAGAAGTACTGAAGGACGGAGAATGGGCACCTGTAAAGAGATGGCTTAGGGTGATATTGTGTATGGCCAGACATTGTATTCTTAATACCTGGGTGAATGCGGCAGAACCTACTATATCCCAATGGAAGTCCCTAATACTGCAAGCTCTCACTCTGGAGTGCCTGACGTATGTTATTAAAGATAAGGAGGAACTTTTTCAAAAGATTTGGCAACCATACTTGGCCTCTTTCTCACCTGCAGATATCCTTATGCTGAGGGAGGGCTGGATTTAATGTTAAGTTTATGGGGAACTTTTAGTTTTAGAAAGGGCCCGGAAGGTTGGAAGAGAAACAAGGTTGTCTTCCTCCTATACTTGTATTGAAATAATAAAATCAAATGAGAACCTGCTAATTGGTGTTTAGGTTAAGATTAACTAAGGAACTGGATCTATTGTATATAAGTTCTGTATTCAGACCTATGTGGTCTGTATATGTTTTGATGTATGTATGTATGTCCTGTATGTCTGTTATTATAAATATGAAACTCAATAAACAAATATTGCAAAAAAACAAAAAAGTACTGTGGAATTGTTCATATGTGTTAACCTTTCCTTCCACAGGTGTAGTGGGGGAGTGTGGGAGTGTAATGCTTGGGTATAGTGTTAGCTCTGTGGTTTGATTTGCAGGTGTCCAGGGATGGGGGGAGGTTCCCCTGTTTTGCGTAGGTTTGCTTTGGTCAGATAGGTTTCTGTTAGAGGGCTAGGGGGATAGGCAGGCTGTAGTCCTGACTGGCCATAGGGGCCGCAGTGCTGGTCTATTAGGGCTATGCTCTGGACAGTTCTTCCAGGGCCACTGGTTACCATAATAAGATCATAGTGTAGGGGCCGATGCATCAGTCAAGGGCCTCTGGGCCCTTAGTGTTGTCTGCCTGTGCCTGGCACATAGTAGGGGAAAAGGTAGTGCTCCCTCCCTGTAGTCAACACATAGGGTAGTATGGCCTGGTGCTGGGTAGGTAATGACAGCGGACAGTCATTTTATCATGGCCAAGGGTGGGTGTAACCCCTTTATTCCCAGGGGTTACTAGAATCCCACTTAGAATCAGTCGCAGGCAGGGAAAGGCAGCTTGTGAGATGCCAGTTAGATGGATTTCACACTGTCACACTCTTTTTTTCAGTCTCAGCTGAGCTGGCGTGATGATGTCACCTTAGAATTCTCACAGCAGCATAAGTCACAATGGAATGCTAGCTGCAGGGGTTAGCAGTAGAATGTTAGGAGAGATTCAGTAGTCTGTGCGGAGAGTCTGGAGAGTGAGGAGTGCTGCAGTGTGCAGCTCCTCATACTTAGCTCTGAAAGAGAGCTACCTCAGGAGAAGAGGTAGTGTGTTCTCACCCTAGAGAAGAACACAGAAGACCAGTGAAGGAAGTGGTAGAGACTGTTCCTAGAGGGTTTTCCAGTGCCCCCTCCCCAGAGGGATGGGGGGGGGATTCCAGGATTCAGGGGCAATTCCCTGGCCCAGCCTGGAGAGTGCTGATGCTGCCTAGATTTGTTTGTTCTGTGAGTACCTGAGACTTTTTGTGGAAAAAGCTCTGGGGCACCTGCATTCCCGTGGTGAGTTTTTCTCTGACAAAGGGACTCTGTTCACCAAGACTGGGTTTCGAGTAAAAGTGTCTGCCTACTGTGAGGTCCAAGAGAGACTAGCCAAGTACAGAACTTTTAAGACTGGGTTTCGAGTAAAAGTGTCTGCCTACTGTGGGGTCCAAGGGAGACTTGCCAAGTACAGAACTTTTAGACTGTGTCTGATTTAAAAGCATCTGCAAAAGTGAGGGTCTAGAGTAAAGACATAGCCATATACAGAACTTTTAATTTCATGACACCTCCGAGGTGTGAGAAATAGAATGTTAAATGTGATGAACATTTCAAGAGAGCAACTACTAGAGTGTTTCAGAGAAAGGTGTTGCTAACCAAATGAAAGGCCGAGTATAACTATTGGAAGCAAAAGGTGGGAGACTCCCCCATCTGGAGTAACCATGTTTACCTCTCTGAGTTCAGTTTGGGCACCTTTGTTTTCTCTCAGTGCATTTGGCCAGTGCCTGAGAAAAACATCCAGACATGGGATTTTGGATTTCCAATGAGCCAGGATGCGCTCGTGGGTGGTCGAGGGAGCCACCAAGAATTCCTCATGAAATATAGGAAAGTGTCCTAGTACTGGCTGGGGTGCCAAGTTAAGTGAAGTGTACCAGTTCTGGCCGTGTGTGCCAATTTTCATGCAGAACCTGAGGGTTCACTGTGTGTGTGCTCTGTACCTCAGTAATCTGCATTGTCAGTGGGAGTAGCCCTGTGGGGGTCCATCTTCGCTTTGTTTATTCTCTACTTATGTGAATAAAAAACACACTCTAGAATTCCAGCCTGGTTTGGACAGTACAGTTATTGCTTATATTGTGTCCAGATTTACTTAGGTGCCCTTGACCAGAAGTTCAAACCTAGCATAATGCTGAGCATACGTTTTTTCCCAGGGACCCAGGTTGATTCCATGTTAAATGGTCCCCCCAGGTGTGAGCCAGGTAGTTGCCACACTTGGTTTGCCTGTCTAAGGATGGCAGGCTACGAAGTAGAAGTGTGGGTCAACAGAACTGTTCATAGTGACAACCCCCATCCCTCTCAGTGGTGCCATGTGTAAGAGGAGCAGCCCTACTAGTCGAACAAGGGGGGGGCGGTGGGGAGAGGTTATACTTAAAAAAAACAAAAAAAAAAAAACTTTTTTTTCCAGTTCTAATATTTTTATTTTATTTTATTGTTATGCCTGGAAAAATAGTTCCCTGTTGCCAGGTAGAATTAAGCAATAAATCACTCGGGGGTGTGGGTTATGGGGGGACTTACCACGGCTGGCATGGTTTGGCCACAAGACCACAGGCCGAGTGGCTAAATCCTTGCCAGCCGTGGTAAATCCTCCCCATAACCCACACCCCTGAGTGGTTTATTGCAATTATATCATGGTCTGTTTTTTTTTTAGATACAATAAAATAAAATAAGACTGGTTTCTTTGTTTTTTTTTTTCATTTAATTTTATTGTATTTGTTAGTCCACTACAAAAAAATATTTTTCTGTTGGAAGGGCTGCCCTTAGTTGCTAGGGCTGTTGCCATGGGTGTCATGTATGGTACCGCAGCCTGTTTTTTTCCCCCCCCATTTCGAGAGAGGACTACAATTCATGGTGGAGTAATGTTTTTTTTTTTTCTGAGGTACAGTGACTGTGTGGCATGTTGTGACCTGTAATGGGTTGCCGTCACACAGCTTCAGGTTACAGTCTGTGTAGTGGAAATGGACTTGGGGGGGGGGGGATTTCTTGCAGCCAGGGGAATTTGTTTACTGTTTTTTTTTGGGGGGGGGGCTGCCATTGACACACCAAGAGCGAGGATTTAAACAGTGAGAGAGGGACTGTATGGCAGAGAGAGAGCGGGACTGTACCGGGAACGGAAAGGGAACTGAGCTGAGCCAGCAGACACAAAAAATGATTATGAGGTGAGCAGGGTGGAAGTGGGTACAATGAAACCATTTAAAAACCCTGTTTATGATAACTGATTCAGGCTTGCACACTGTTTTCTTTGTATTATTTTCTCGATGTACAGAGGTGTTTTTTTGTACTCCCGGTTTAGCGGGAAAATAACATGGCGGTTGGCGTGTTGTCATTTCAGGGTCGGATTGTTTTTTGTTTTTTTTAACATATGGCTGGCAGGCACCTTTTGCATGGGGAGTCTCAGGATTTACCATGGCAGAAAGGTGCCAGCCAGCCAATCTGAATACAGGATTCTGGCTTTTGTTTGGAGTCCATGGTATAATATATAGGTGATCCCCCGCATCTGACACAGATAGGAAAACTGAGATAGCAGACCTCCCGTACACACAGACAGACATTCTCGTTTGTCTCCATCTGCTTGGTACAATTTTTTTTCCCCCAACATAAACATACCAAGACACAGCTTCTTGGGCAGCCTGACGAGCAGTGTGTACAGCAACGGACAACGACTGAGCAGCAGTATTCATGTAGCTGGACTATCAGGTGAGTTTTTTTTTTTTAAATCAGGTTTGCT
Source organism: Neoceratodus forsteri (assembly GCA_016271365.2). Classification (NCBI taxonomy): domain Eukaryota; kingdom Metazoa; phylum Chordata; order Ceratodontiformes; family Ceratodontidae; genus Neoceratodus; species Neoceratodus forsteri. Next base: position 753,971,596 of record CM057455.1, on the reverse strand, counting down.
ATCGAGGTTAGACACATCATATGTGTATAGTGGGATTGGGGAGCTAAAGCACTTCAGTGGAGGCTGAAAGAAATCATTGTAATGGGACACAGTAGAATTGATAGGGATGGTGGAGGGTCGCCAGTGTTACAGGAAGAGCCAAACGAACAGGTGGAGCCATGTCATTGAATACAGAACAGGTGCTTGCCAAAAAGAGAAACAGAAAAACCCAGAACTGGCAGCACTCTGCAGGGCAAAAGAACTCCGAGGTTTCAAGCTTTTGAATTCGGCAAAAAAGTTAAAAAAGTATACCGTGTGAAAAGTCAGGCACGAATCCACAGCACTAACCCCAAGGCTTCGGGTCTGTGAAGCGCTGGTGTTAGTGCCATGGATTCATGCCTGACTTTTCACACTGGATGCTGGTTTGTTTGCGATTTGTTTACTGAATTCAAAAACTTAAAACCTCTTGAGTTTTTTTGCCCTGCCGAGTGTTGCCAGTTCTGGGTTTTCCAGTGTTATAGGAGCAGGCAGCCGAGGATAGCATGCTATGTGGAGCGCAGGATGGAGTGATGTAAAAGCTGCAGTCTGAGTTTGCTCTGCTTCTGGTTTGCGGGTACTGTACATGGTTCCCTGACAGGTGCTTAACATTTATTTTTAAAAAGAAATGCAATGTTTGTGACATTATTAGTTGGCTTGTGTGGTTGGGCAGTATTAATCTGCAATGGTAGCCCGTTTTGAAATTCCTGCTTTGCATCGGGGCTCAGTGACGGTTTAGCGAGCCAGTCTTGAGGTTCTGATGGTCGGAATGATTTGAAGGGGTGTTACTGATGTGGCTGACTGGCGGCTGGCACCTTTTTCCTTGGGGCAATGCTAGGATTTACAGCGGCTAGAAAGTGTCAGCCAGCCAATCAGAATACTTTATTTTTGAAGCCATTGGATAATATGTGATAACTGCACGCCTAGGTACGTGGTAAGGCACGAGGCTGAGTTTTCTTCCTCACCTAGGCGTGTGGTTATCACAGAACAAGCAACACCCTGGAGTGTCTTATTGCACTTATAAAATGGGTTATGATTAGGAAAAAATGACACCAAGTAGTTTGCATTTATAACATTTTGTAACATTTATTTAAAGGGAGAAAAACAGTCCCTAACTACACTGTTTGGGATGGTCAAAATAATAAATCACTTAGAACCACTTGATGCACTGCTTTTTTGGGGGTGGTCAAAAAAACAGAGAAAAAAAACTCCCCACAATATGGAACATTTTAGGTTTACTTGTTGAAATTGATGACTTGCACCTTGCCATGGAATAAAAGGCCTTATGAGCTTAAAAAGCATGTTTTCTAGCACTGCATTTCCTCATGATGGTGTTTCATGCTCATTGTTGATGAACTCATTTTTAGGCAAGCTAGCTTCTGATCTGTGCCCCGTGACTGCCATAATTTCCTGTGCTTACAGTCTGGCAGTAGATAATAGATGCACAGCTGTGGTTCTAATAGAGTGGTATGTGTACCTTTGGCTGCGGTTACACTGCCTGCTTAACAGGTTGACTGTCTGTTCCCTGTTGGAACACATTAATATTTTTTCACCAAACCAGTGAAAGGCACTTCTGTGGGTCAAGCCCTTTCTGCCCCGACAATTCAGACCAAAATTCCAAATCGTCTGAGCACTAGACAATGACACAAAAAAACCCCAGCAAAAAATGGCAAGTTTTAAACTTTTTTCACTGTCATGATCTCGGAAGGCACACATCCAGCTAAACTGAAACTTGCCACTTCAAGTGATCTACCCCTCGAGACCATGCATGCAAAATTGCATGCAAATCTGTTGAACAGTTGCGAAGATATTAAAGTGCAAAGTATACAAGAAGGTGATTCTTGTTTTGGGTTTGAATTCAAGAGACGGAATGTTTATTATGTATGGAATACAATAATTCTAATCTGGGCTCAGTTCTACTACTGCTAGAATGTTCACCACCCCAATCATACAACAGAAGGCCTCAGATGGAACCAGGGCTTTTGTTTTATCTATAACAGGTTAAACAGTACAGATTTCCCCAGTAAGCAGGTGAGGATAGGAGGGGATTTTTCATGGTCAAAAGAAACACCATAAATTAAAATTGAAGATGCTATAGTACTTCATTTTTAAGTTATATGTGTATATATGTAAAATGAGGATTATGAGGCAAATAACATTTAATAATTATTTTTTTAAATTTAAGACAGTTTTGTTTTTAGGGCTTAGTTGAAGGTTTTTAGTGAGTAAAGGTGACAGCCACATTTGTGATGGCAGTCAGGGATGTGTCGTAGTATTGATTTTGTTGTGAAGAGGTTGCTGGATCTTCTTCCAGTGTGGTGGTGCTGGAATATCAGCACTGGGTTCCGAGCTTCTCAGCCAGTCAGGGATCTGGATTTTTATACCCATTTTATAAGTGAGTAACAATGGACGGTACCACAGAGCCTGCTGTTATTGGGTAATTATAGCTCAAGGGAGTGCTTCCAGCCAGTGGGAGTGTTCCTTTCCACTGCATTTTTGGGAAGTGTCAGTGGCTCAGCAGGTTGCACACTTGCCTCTGAGGCTGGGAGAGTGGAAGGTTGTGGGTTCAAGACCCACACCAGGCACTGGGGTAAAATCCCAGTACTATTAGTGTAGTGCATCATGGGGTGGGGGGGTGTTGCACTCCTGAGATGTTGTCTCTCAGATGAGATGTTAAACCCAGGTCTCGCCTACCTGTTCAAATGGACATTAAAGATCCCATGGCACCTCTGGAAAAGAGTAGGTTAGTTTATATTGAGGACGATAGTATCATACAGGTATCAACTTACAAAAATGGCAGATACAACTATAATAAAGCAGAATTAGTACAATGAAAGGATAACTGGAAAAAAGTAATAAGTGAAACTAAAGGAAAGTAAAAGGAACAGAAAAATTATGGTAAGTCAAAAAACAGCTTTCATAATATTTTCAATGTATGAGAAATTGCATTGTTTGCTTAATACATTGAAACAACTCTGGGAAAGACCAATATTGTTAATTAATGGCCCCATTTACACCTCACCTGCCAAATATAAAACTTTAGAAGGCCACAAATCAGTCTCAAAGTAAATGGCGAACACTAAAATAAAAGTCATCTTAGCATAGGCAACTTCATTAATATGTCTGGCCAATGGAAAAACTGTAGAATAAAGAAAAACAGGGTTTACCATGGCCAAACCACATTGTTTGACAGGAGGGTAAGTAAACTGCCACCTAACAGGGTTAAGTTGACTAACTCACAGAGCTTGAAAAATAAACTATAAAGACGGGCCTCCAGTTCCTAGGGAGGGGAAAAAAATATAACTTATGTCTTAAAGAGCTACTGATGCCTCAAAGAAAACGTTAAAAAGCATAATAATTAGGTACAATTCTGCCTGCATTCCATGTATATTTTATATATTTTTCCTCCCCGTTATTTATTTGTAAGGAAATTTGCATGAATATATGATCTTTATCCCTTAGAGTTTCTTTAGAGTCCATCTGCCTCTACAGATTACTTCCTACTTCAAGTCATAATCCTCTGTTGTGACACTGCAGTCTGTTGCCATGGGAGTAACTGAGATATCACAAGTGGTGCACTGTGACTTCAGGTAGGGAGAAAGCAGCAGGACCAGATAAACTCTTCAGGAGCAAAGATCCTATTTTCATACAGATGACTTCAGTAATAAATAAAGAGGAGGAGAAGGAATACAGCACTAATTGGAAATACAAACGTGACTGTGTCTAAATATTACGGTTTTGTTAAAGTTGTCCTGAACATGTCACCAGCTCTTTAAGTACAAAAATAAGAGCAATAACAATGTTTTTGATAAGGTAAACCCTTTTCTTTTTCAAAATTTGCAGGGATTTCCATCGAGCCACTAATCGTTCTCCTTCCTGAATCTTACCCTTTCAATTAAATACTCACATATCTAGGTTCCCAAAGGTAATTACCAAAATTTTAAATACTGCCTGAACAATCTGGACAGCACCCAGCTCCGTAAGACCGGGGCCTGCCAAGCGGCCCAAGCATAAAGCTTTGCTTTTCTAGGCATTAATCTTAGCCCTCGAAAGGAGTGAAAACTGGTCCAGAAGGAGCCAGGTACAGCATTATCACAGGAGGTGTGGTCAGCCAAAAAAAAAAGCAGATATAATTCACATAAGCCTTGACCTTAAGGGCTCCGTTGTCTCAGTTACTGGAATACCCCAAATATTCAGAGACATACAGCTTTTTTTTTCATTTCATTTTTATTATGAGACACAATAAATACATTTTAGCAGTGTCAAGATGGCAACAGATTTTACATCGATATTAGTTCATGCTTTATCCTTGTACAATCATGTTAAAGAAATACAGTCTCAGCCATAGTTCCCCAATTGATTATAAAAGAAGGAACGCAAAAGACATTCTCACAATCTGCTCCTATGATGCTTTGCATTGTGGGGGCATGTGTGATTTTGTATTTCTTTGAAACTTGGCTTCCTGGCCAAATGCCCTTTGGGGTAACCATTGCCTCAGTGCTTGCACACAGAGGTTCTTTGTCTTTTAAATTGTTTTTTGTTTTAATTGGGTTCACCACAACATAACCCAGACAGACCATCTTAGGGTAGTTGGTTCATTCCACTGGGATGTCACACAGACGAGGCATACTAATGAGTCCTGGTAGGATGAAACATGTGTCTATGTTTTCTGTTGGCACCCTTTGCAAACTGTGTGAGAGGCCTTTCGGCACTGTGCATTTCTGCTTAAAGTTGAACCAGCATACTATTCTGTGGTGATTTGCATATGCAGCCTATGATGCTTTGCATTGTGGGGGCATGTGTGATTTTATATTTCTTTGAAACTTGGCTTCCCGGCCAAATGCCCTTTGGGGTAATCACTGCCTCAGTGCTTGCGCACAGAGGTTCTTTGTTTTTTAAATTATTTTTTGTTTTAATTGGGTTCACCACAACATAACTCAGATAGACCATCTTAGGGTAGCTGGTTCATTCCACTGGTGTGTCAAACAGACAAGGCATACTGATGAGTCCTAGTAGGACGAAACACATGTCTATGTTTTCTGCTGGCACCCTTTGCAAACTGTGTGAGAGGCCTTTCGGCACCATGCATTTCTGCTTAAAGTTGAACCAGCATAATATTCTGTGGTGATTTGCATATGCAGCCTGTAATGCTTTGCATTGTGGGGGCATGTGTGATTTTGTATTTCATAGAATATATGTCACAGCTATTCCCAATACAGTCCTTCCTCCCCCTCAATCTCAACTGGAGCGGCCTCTTCCCTCCTTCACCCCCCCCTTCCCCTATATGCGTATGGAACAAATGAAGGATCGACTTGGGCCATGTACCACACCTATTTCTGCCATCTAGTGGTGAAGGTCAGTATTCTATCAGACAAACCTGCAGATAACTGCTCTAACTGATAAATTTATTGCACTATTGATCTCCAATTGGACACCGTGGGTATGACAGGTTTCAGCCAGCACCTTGTCACAACCTTTTTTGCTGCCAATAGAAGAACTGGTAGCAATGTCTTATGCCATGGAGGGGAATGAGGGGGCATAATCATCAACAAAACTTTTTCATCCGTAAGTTCTACATTGTTTCCCAGACAGTCTTTCACTTCATTTTGAAGTGAGCACCAAAATGGGGTCAAGAGGGGGCATGACCAAAATACATGTGTAAAATCAGCCAGCTGGTAATGGCAACCTCTCCAACAATGCCCATATTGGGATGGCAGGTTTTTGTTTAAGATCACTGGGGCCCTAAAGAATCTGTTTCTGCATTTCCATGCGAATTCTTGCCACAGTGCCAAACTCATAATTTTAACCATAGCAAGAGCCGAAGTGTCCCACACCTCCAACGGGATTTGTGGCTCCAGATCAGCATTCCAACTGTCAAGAATTGAGGATGTGGAGTCCCCCAACACATCTCTTAATATTTTATACAACTGTCTTATTAAGTGCAGTCCTATATGCTCATCACTATGTTGAACTGTTAGTTCAAGAAGGGGAGGGGGGTTCGGGTTGGGAGTTTAGTACTACATTCTGGTTGTTATTGCATATGCCTTTTTTACTTGTGTGTAATGATAATAGTCTCTAGAAGGGAGCCCATAAGCCTGCTGTAACTAAAGGGATGACTCCCTCTCTATCCATGAACTGATAAACTGTGGACCCACCCAGCGCCAGTGCTTGAATGTAATAGCCATTTGGTTTGGTAAAAACTCCCATCAACACTAAGTAAGCGCATATATAAAATGATATCCTTAAATTTTGGGTGCCGACAAAGCTTGAACCACGTTTTCAAGAGTCGGGAGGTTATGTCTGTAAAATGTCTGAGAGGAAGAGTCATCCCTTCCATTGAAAATATATGGGCTGTGTCATATAAGTTGATCGCAAATTCAGTATCCTTCCAGGGTGCTCGATAGGTTTCTGATAACCACTGCAGGGCTATCTTAAGAAAGGCCGCCATGGTGCACCACTCTTAAGTTCGGTGAGTTAGTCCCTTCATGCGCCAGAGGTAGCTACAGGATTGACATACAAATTCTTGGGCGCTGCCCCCCCATACAAAATTGCATAACATTGTTGTCCAAGATTTAAAGTAAAATCTTGCCAGGAAGAAAGGGATGGACTGGTATAGATAGAGGAGATGAGGGAGGATGTTCATTCCAAGGGTCTCTACTTTTTGAAATAGTGTTAACTGCAAATTGCCCCATCGCTTTACACCTTGCTGTAACCTTTGTGTAATGGGTTCATTATTAAATAATTCTACGTTATTTAAGTCCCTAGGAATATGTATCCCCAAGTACTTAATAGATAACTTATTCCATCAGGATGGGAAGGTCTTCTTTAATCCATCTGATGGGACAAAATTAAAAGTTAATATTTCAGTTTTTATCTTATTTAGTTTAAACCCCACCAGTCTCTCATATTGATCAGGAAGAGACAGTGCTGCTGGGACAGATGCCTCAGGGGAACTCACTGTAAGAAGGACGTCATCAGCGAATAATACCAATTTTTATTCTATCTGCCCCAGTGGAATCCCCTCAACCATCAAATCTGTATGAATCGCTGCTGCCAAGGGTTCAATGTAGAGGGCAAACAACGGGGGAAATGGACAACCCTGGCTGGTTCCCCGCTGGAGATCTATTGGTGATGTTATTGCTCCATTAACTCTTACATATGTCCGAGATTCAAAGTAAATGTTCTGCAGCCATTTCATAAATGCATCTGGAAAATGAAGAGTCGACAGGGTGTCCCACAAAAAATTCCAGGACACCCTGTCAAACGCCTTCTCAGTGTCCAGGCTAAGAAAGACAGCAGGTATTTGTCTTGTCTGAACATATTCTGCCAGTACTAGCGTTCTCCATATGTTATCCATGTTATTTTGGTTCTTAATAAACCCAGACTGGTCAGAATGGATTAGGGACTGAACTATTCTTTCTAATCTGGTGGCCCAAATTACCATAAAGATTTTATAATCTGTATTAAGAATAGAGATTGGGTGATATGAAGTTGGGTCCATACCATCTCTCTCCAGTTTCAGGACTGGGGCTATAACCACGTATATCCATGACGGCAGGGGATCCTCTCCCTCTGCCACCCCTCTAAATGTTGAAAGCAATGTGGGTAATAACAGTTTAGAAAATTGTTTATACCATGACGAGCCAAACCCGTCTGGACCGGGGCACTTCTTGATCTTCGTTGCTTGTATATGGAAAAGGATTTCATCTGCTCATATCTGCCTTTCTAATGCTCGTCTTTGCGTTTCATTCAACCGTGGGAGATTTAGGTTAGATAGAAATCCCTTTCTCACCTCAGGGGTAGACTCCGAATCTGCCTTGTAAAGGGTGTGATAATAGGACGTGAAAGTACTACGAATTTCTTCCTCCCTATGTGTTGGTGAGTTGGAGCCAGATTGTCTTATTTTTAATATTGTGGAGGGTTTTTTTCACATCCGAAGCTTGCATGTTAGAGCACACTTTCCCTGTATGCCCCCTTCATAATATGTTAAATTTAGATATTGCAATGTTTGTTGGACCTTCCAGTCTATTAATTTCTGCAGTGCACTCTTTGTGTCCCTGATTTTTTGTCTTAATTCCTTATCCCCCTCCCTATAAAGCAGTTGGTATTGTTGAAGTGTGGTCTCCAACTCCTGATACTTCTGTTCCACCTGCTGGCATTTTGTCTCTGCGTAAGCTATAATCTCTCCTCTGAGTACTACTTTGATAGTATCCCACAATGTACTCATTGATGTATCTTCTATAGTATTCTCCCTCACTATCTGGGGGACACATTGCTGTGTCATGGTTACAAATTGTTTAACTTTAAAAAGCATGGGGTTCAATCCCCACAAGGATTGTTTTTGTTGTTTACCCATATCTAATTTAAGAGTCAGGGGGTGGTGGTCTGAAAGAATGCATGGGACCACCACCATGTCTCTAACTTTATTTAATTTTTTTTTTATACTTTTTACCATGGAGTCCTCTGTCTACCCTCTGACATCCCCCCGCGCTATGCACCGGGTATTAGACCCTTCCCCTCAACCTCCACGACTTACCCTTCGTGGCAGGGGGTGGGGGGACCTCTTGACTCACCAGACCAGATCCAGTTACTCGGGAAGGCACCTTCCCGGGCTGCGCCACAGTGGGGACAATCTCCATCTGAGCAGAGGACTCCTGTTTTCCCTGTTCTTCTTTCCCTCAGGGGGTGCAGCGTGCCATGACGCCAGCGGCAGCAGCATGCACGCTCCCATGCATCCTCCTCCTTCAGGCATCTGCTGCATCCCCTGTCCACATCCTTCAGCATCGGCATGCCACCACCCAGCCTCCACTAGAGGGCAAGCAAACGCCGAGTACTGACATCCTCCGTCCCCAGAGAAGGAGAGCAGTCCTTGGGACTCTCGATTTTTCTCAACCCCTGCCGACCCCCTTGGCGGCCTGTGCTCATTCCCGAACACAAGTCGCCGGCGTGGTGTGAGGTAAGGCATCCAGCACCTCAGCCCTCTGCACCACAAGGCCGGCATGTCTCTAACTTTTGAATAGTGCTCACATGTTATAAAGACATAGTCTAGTCTAGAGTAACTGTGATGACTGGAAGAAAAATATGTATATCCCTGCTGAGATGGAAACGTAGATCTCCAAACATCTATAAGCCCCATTTGTTCAAAATCATTTTTCAAATACCAAAGCACGTTGGAAATTCTATAACTACTAGGATTACTGATGTCCCTGTCTCTAGACCAGGTCATGTTATAACCCCTAGCCATAATCAGCATTCCCTCCAGCAACTCCAAGATCTTAGCCAAAATGGGGCGGACCACCCAAATCGAGGACTGGGGTGGGAGGTATACACTCATCAGGGTCACATGCTATGGAGCACAACGTTCTCTGAACTATAACATACCTTCCACGGGGATCAGTGTAGCTTTTTTGAACATCCAGTGGTATAGTGTGAGGGACTAAAATTGCCTCACCTCTTCCATGCCCACTAGAATGAGAGGAGGCATAAACCCTGTACCTCTGTCCCCAATGCAATTTAATTTGTTCAGATTCAGAGAGATGTGTCTCTTGTAGAAAACAGAGATCAGCTGCTTGATTTTTTAAATATTGCATAACCCTTGATCGTTAACATTTTATGTAAATATCTTTGCAGGTTTCTCTGATGTCAACATAACAGACTGAGGAAAGGACCGCACCAGTCAGCACTCCATACTACAGTATATCCACCTGTTGTACCAGATGCCACCCATAGATCCCGAGGAGACCCCACCTTCATCCTGTCATCCCGTAGGACCCGAAGCAGTTGGACAGGAAGCCAAAGGCAGGTGCCACCCTGCAACTCCACCTTCAGCGGCATTCTCTTTCCATCATACTGTGCTATAAAAAAACTATTTCTGGTACCCATTTCATCATCTTGTGTCTCTTTTTTTAACACATTAAACTTATTACTAAAAGTAGAGTATATAACCTTAAACAACAACTTGACCCTTGCCCCCCCCCACTCCCCAGACCCTCCAAACCAATCAGGAGAGTAGTAACCACTAATAAACCTGAACGAGGAACTATGTACAGTGCAACTCCAGAATTAAGTTGGGGAAAAAACATCCACCTTAATGGTCCCTGGAGAGAGACTCCATTGGAGAATCTAACGGGGCAGTGGGTATACTCCACTGCATAAGTGGTTTCGACCCACTGCGAGGCTACAAGAGCCTCGAGTGCAGTCATCACTACCAATAAACAGCAATAACCCCACAGTGGTGACTTCATGATCATTCCCTAAACCAATTCCAGGCTCCCTCAACCACCCCACTAGGCTCTAATTATTTGCAGTAATGCCTCGTTCTTGAATGGAAGAGTAAACCTCTCCCACACTCCACCTGTGTCCACGACATCCCAGATTCCCCCCCATCCCTCCAAAGCCAAAAGTTGGTTTATACCTCATTTTAACATATCATAGTATGTCCCTTATTCCTCATAAATTCACCGAGGTTCAAATGCCTATGGGGGGGGGGGGGGAACAAAAAAAAAGGGGAGAAATAAAAATCAGGCTGAAATGGAATCCACTCCCATCCTCTATTCAAGATGGGAGCCCAAAAACTTGATCAAAGTACTAGGAGCCTCCAGGATAAATATAGGTTTTGTTTCCTGTATGAAAAATAAGGCTGGGACCATGAGTGTCAAGGCAGCACACAGCCAAGGGCGGGGAGCAGGAAACGACATGGGCCATACCCAGGGGGACATGCAACAGCCCAGAATAAAAAGAGATTATTTAAGCGATAGTTACTTGGGCCAAGGCTGCCCTCACCCCCACCACCACACCCCACCCCCCACCACCTCCCACCCAGAACTCCCAAATATCTGAAAATTCATAATGTAAGGAGGTATAGTGTTCAGTTATGAAGGCCTGCAAGCCTGTCTTTCAGATGTCAGTGGAACTGGGTGTTGCCAAAATGTTTCTTGAACTTCAACAAGCTGGTCTGAGCAATCTCCAACATACAACGCTTGGTCGATTAGAATAAGAACATGAAGTTAGATGGCCACCAGGATCCCAACAGTCTAAATGAACACTGTTCTGTCCCAAATCAAATCAAAGTCAAATACAGGTATTAAATCCATATGTTGTAGTCAAAGGAAAAACAAATCCCAATAGTTTGTGTTAGCCATGCCACAATATTATTTGACTGTCCGCAGGACTCTTGTTCCATTATCGAAAAAGGGAATTAAAGCATAGAGGACCTAAGCCTAGCTAATTCATATAGTGAGGTGCACTGGGTATGGACTGCTGCTGGCCAGACACAGGGTGGGAGCCATCATTAGGCCGCATCCAGCAGAACAGTAGGCTGACCCCTCCACACCCTGGGTAACCAGCCAGAACTCAAATCTCGCCATCAGTTGACCTTTTGGAACAGCAGTAAAACCATTTCTATATGTATATTCAAATATGGTTTGGCCGTCCAAAGCTATCCCGGCAGAGCACCCAATAACTCACCCCACCCCATCAGCCAGACAGCTGCCTAGCATCCCACCACTAACCTAATGTTAGATGAGACATCACTCGAGTTACCAAGCAGCCCAGTCCAATCACTTCTCTCATCTTTGTCCTCTGAGGTGCAGATCCTGTCTCAGAGTAGGGTTGCGTTATTGCTGAAGCCTCTGAAGGATCTAATCAAGTGGGAGAGAGAAATCTGGGTGTTGTATGTTCAGGGCCTGGTTACAATCTGTTGGGCAACCTCTTCGCTCCACATAAATGCCTCTTGCTTTCAGATCTGCTATAGCCTCCAATGCTGAGAAGTATGTAACTGGGCCATTCAGGAACTGGACTATTAATTTTTCAGGATAAGGAGTGTGAAACCTCAGACCTCTTGCTCATAGGAAGACCAGTATGTACTCTCTTCTGAGACATTGCATTGCTGGGGCATAATCGTTGTCAAAAAATAGCCGGTGTGTGCAGTACATAATTTTCTGGTGTTGCCAAGCTTTTTGAAGCAGCTAGTCCTTGGTCGCACAGCTGAAGAAGTGAATCACTACTGAACGCGGGCATGCTTTGGGCCCAGAGCTCTATGTACCCTTTCTATGTGAAGGCGGAAGGCAGGGCCAAGATCTAGTTGTGAGTGCAGCAATTGCTCCATAAAGGCTGTAATGTCTGTGCCCTCCTTCCCCTCTGAGAGGCCATAAATTCTTATATTTTTTCAGCATCCTCAATTCGCTGCGTCTTCCTGACGCATTGCTAACAAAAGTTGCTCATATGCCGATGGGGGCGCCGTGGAGCAGCAAGATGGAGGCAGCACTTTAGAGAGACTCCTAATCTACCTTGCGTAAAAATGCTGAATAACCCACCTCTTCTTTGTATAGCCGACTGTAAAGCGAATAAAGACCTGTAAAAAGGTGTTGGCGAGAGGATGGGGCCAAAAAGAGACAGGAAGAGAACATCGCATAGCCTAGAGCTGTTTCTGTCTCCCGCTGGATCTATCGCTGGACTGGGGCCTGCGGCACTGGCTGCGTCTTTGGCCTCTGATCTTCTGACCACCCAGATTTTGGCAATGCTGTCTAAGATACAAGAGACCATACCTACGTAAGGACATAGACAGGGTAGAGAAGGTTCAGAGGAGGGCAACAAAGATGGTGCATGTATTGCAACACAAGTCCTATGAAGACAGGTTGAAGGAAGTGAACATGTACTCCCTGGAGGAGAGGAGGGAGAGAGGGGATATGACAGAGACATACAAGTATCTTACAGGGAGGAACAGGGTGCAGGAAAACACTATTTTTAATCGAAAAAGATGTTCCAGGACTAGAGGGCATGGGATGAAGTTGGAGGGAGGGACGATTCAGAGGAAACATGAGAAAGAATTTCTTCACAGAACGGGTGGTGGACAAGTGGAACACCCTGCCAGAGGAAGTGGTGGGGGCTGAAACAATCACGGGATTTAAGAATGCATGGGATAGACATAAAGGAATTCTGGAGGTCAGGGGTAAGGTGCAACAGACTTCTAGGAAAACAAACTGAACTTACAAGCTCAAATGGGCAGACTGGGTGGGCCATAGGCCCTTATCTGCCGACACTGTCTATGTATCTATGACGTCTGGCTGCTGTGGAGGTGAAGCTCACAGAGACAATCTCCTCATACAGGAGAACGCAACTGCCATTAAAAGTCTACAAGAGTCACAAATCAGCCAGACCGACTGTAATGCTGCCTATGTTTGGGACCTCTCCCTGCTGAAGGCTAAGGTGGAGAACCTCGAAGATGCCCAAAGACAGGCCAACATCTGCATAGTGGGATTCCCCCTCCAGATATGCTACAGTGGCTCAACTCTTGCCTGCAGTTACCAGACTGATCTTTGATGATCTAAAACTGTTACCGTCAAACTCCGGGATATGCATAATAAGGATTTTTTGCCATTCCCCGGAGAAACTGATTGAGAGGAAATGCCCAGCCTAAACCAATGATGGTGACTGTCACTCTATCGGCGCCGGAGGCTAGGATCTCACTCCTGCAGGCGGCCAGAGCCCGTGGAGAGACTGTTTGGGAGGGTAGTCACCTGGGATTCTTCCCAGACTTATCGTCTCAGACACAGAACAGAAAGAAAGAATTGCAGACTGTAAAAAAAGACCTGCTGAGGCATGGCATAGAAGCTCGGCTGAACTTCCCAGCGTGGCTTCAAATACGACATGATTCTAAGTCACACATTTTTCTGAATCCCATTGCGACTGCTCAATTCGCTGAAAAACTTATGGCCACACTAAACCCTCCCGATCCTGCGTCGGATGAAGAGGGGTGATGTACTGCTCTTTCTTTACTGGATTTAACTCTGTACCCATTTCAGGGACTGCGAATGTCTCATATTATTGAAAACCCCTAATACATTGGACTAAAAGGTTAAACACTGTCTCAGGATCTTATGTAGTATTCTTAGAGAAGGGTTATTTTCAGAGTGCATGCCAAAATATTGAGATTCAAGGCATAGTTCCTATATAAGTTAAATGTTTTGCTGCTCCATTTGACAGACCAACACTCTCTTCTTTTTTACTAACATAGCAGGGGGTCATTTAAGTATGGTGAGCAGGATGTCCACTCAGTTTGTGGACTTAAATAATTTTAATTACTGTCTGTCCTGTACCTTTAGTGCAGATTATATTCTGTCATAGACTAAAGGATTTAATTATAACTTAGCTGAGATCAGGCAATCCTTTGTATACCCTGCCTGCTAATGTTTTAGTCATTCAGCCCACCACACTATCTCACTTCTGCACGTGGACTTCTGTTTCGGTATTATAGATGAATAGGCATCAGTTATGTGGTGAGAGCAACACTTTAACTAGCTCAACATTTACTCCTTTGATTCTACCCTGATTTATGCACGATGTCTGGACTTACAACTGCTTTGACCTTAGAACTAAAGCTAAATATCTGTACATTCATGGTGCAAGGCTGTCTCATATATCTCTTTTCGTTTTATGTATGCTTCAGTGAATGCTGTACAATCATAAAATTGTATAAATAAAGAGTTAAAAAAAAGGCTGCTCATATACCAACGAGGAGACTGATGCCTCTAATGTATCAAGACGTTCTGTATTTGTTGTAATTTGCCTGTCCACTTCCCAGTTGTTTAACCAGGTGAGACACACTAAGCTAAACACTTATTTACAGGTGCAACCTGGGAGCACGGGGAAGTTAAGTGACTTGCTCAGGGCCACACAATATGCAAGTGGGGGCTGTGGGATTCAAACCCAGGTTTTCAGATTTGCAGCTCAGAGCCTTAAACCACTGCGCTATACTGCCTCCCATCCATCTGCTTCATCCATATGAACCTGGAGTGTGCCCAAGTCAGTGCAAATATCTTTCACCGCATCCTGCATCTCTTCCCGAAAGTCCTGAATGGTCTTAAGCACCACGTCCATTTGTGGGAGAGTTTTGTCCATTTTTTGTTTATTGTCTTAGTTTTTTTCTTTTCTTGTCCCCCATCCAGAGTTGGTGTCACCTGTTGTTTAAATGGGAGGTCAGTGTCGGACAGGCCACTCCCCTCGCGGTCCTCGCTGTCCTGCAAACATGCAAGTCTGTTCCTTGATATACGTGCCATCTGCTGGAAAATAGATTGTCTGCTGCAGCGTTGCCTCATCTAAGATGATTTAATGGAGGATTCACCAACGATTTAGCAGTTTTAACGTTTTTAACGGCTATTCTTTAAACTGTGACGGAGGAGCTCGTTTAGTCCTGCTGCTTGCTACTACATAATGTCACCGGAAGTCTCAGACATTCAGATTTGATGCAACAAAATGTCAACATAAAAAGATATAGTGAAGGGGCCTTAAAGGGCACCCTTGCTGAATACCCTGAGCAATCAGAATGTGTCTTCCCAGAAAGCCATTAATTAGGGGGAAAAAATTTGCTTTACTATATAATAGCCAAATCTACAATATAAACTGATGGAGCACCCAATGAAAAGTCAGAGATTTAAACAGAAACTCATAAGAGAGATGATCGAAGGACTTTTCTTGGTCTAAAGAGATAAGAAAACCATAAGTCGTATCCATGCACCCACGAGTGACTGGTTCTCTAAGTCTGATTAAATTGTCACTGATCAGTCTGCCTCGGATGGAACAAGTTTGGTAAGGGGATATCACTTTAGCAGCAATCGTACTAAGCCTGCGAACTAAAATTTTAGCCAGAAGTTTTATGTTCATATTGAGGAGAGAAATAGGCCTCCAGTTAACCAGATCAGTTCAATCCCCTTTTTTATAAAGGAGAATCAAAATCACTTGAAACATATCCTTGGGGTCATACAAAGTACTTAACATGACATTAAAAACTTCTTGAAGAATCACAGTAAGGATCTCAGCAAAATGCGTGTAAAATTCTGGCCCAATATCATCCGGACCCAGGACCACCTTCGGTTTTAGGGATGTTAACGCCAAACCTACCTCCTCCAAACTAACTGGAGTTATTACAGTTCTGTGGTCATCACTAGTCGAGAGGCCCATCAAGGGGTGCTGCATAAAGTCACTGATACCACCAATCGATGGAAGAGGTGTGCCAAAAAAAGGCCTGTAGACTATCTGCCACACTGGATAATATGTGGTGGAATCCGAATGTACCTGACCCGATGCGTCCTGTACAGAGGTGATGAGTTTAGAATTCATCCCCTCATGGCAGTGTTTAAAGATATGCAGGGACAGTTTAGTATCATTAATTCCAAACTGCTGTTCAACCTGTGAGGTTTTGGCCCTGCCAAAGAGATAACGGCTCACTTCAGCAAGGAGACTGTCAGTTTGGGCTTTTTATTATCTCTTTTTCACAGTCTGTAGGGTAATCAGTGGAAAGAGCTGTGACTGAAGCTGTAAATAAGTCAAATATTCTGAACACCCTTTACGTCTACCCAATACCATAAAAAGCCGTTTTAAGTCAGCTTTCGTGTACATCCACTAATCCACCAAGGAGTCATAGCAGACCACTACCATATCACGTGCCTTAAGTAGCTCCCTATGTTGGGAAGTGACATCAGGGTTGTCTAACAAGGAACTATTAAGTTTCGAATAACCTTTCCCCATGGATGGCTGATCCCCCCAGGCTATGCGTAATATGAACCTCAAAATGGTCAGAAAGAACAGAGGCTACCGTTAAAGCCACTAGAATCGTACAACCTGAGGAACAAAAACATAAGCCGAGTGGATAATGGACCCCTATGGTAGGTGTGTCCACCTTGTGGGGGCAAATGTCTATAAGCATCCTTAAGACCTGTAGCGGAGATTATTTGGCAAAAACAGTTGGCATCACAGAAAAGTTTATCAGTACCACCCAACTTATCTCCAAATTCCCAAGGGCAATTAAAGTCCCCACCAAAAAGTATGAACTTAGCAGTAGGTAAATACGGATGTAATGCCATAAATAAAGCCACCCTGGCTGCTTTGGTTTGTGGTGCATAAACAACACAGAGCCTCACGGGCATCGCATGTGTAAGTACATCCAAAAATAACATCCTACCGGGAGTCCACATCCATAATCTTCAGAATCTGCACTGAAAGCAAATAAAACATAATTCCTACCATCAAGCAGGGATCCGCACCCATGGACCAGACTGACAGTCCCCATGGCCAAGCCTTCTGTGCATTATAAACACCCTGGGAGGTATTTAATCTAGTGTCCTGCTGGAAAAAAAGCTGGGCACCAGAGGAACACAGTGACGTAAAAGTAGTCATTCATCTCCTATAGTTCTTACTACTATTTACATTTAAAGATAGTACCTTCAAAGTAGGAAAAGACACAAAAGATATGGTAAGGAATAAGGAAGAGCAAAAGAAAATTCAACATGGCAGAATAAACATAAACCATCAAGTGTTTTTCCTTCTAGTCTTTTTCTGAGTGAACTTCACATTGGCCATGTCCATATAAGTATCTGAAAGTTCTGGCTGAGAGGAGTAGATAGAAGAAGCATCAGAGTCACCGGCTTCCTCCTCAGTTTGTCCCAGGGGGACAAAAAAGCTGTTACGAGTTACCATAAAGTCCGTATAAAGGATCTTCGGTTTCGGTTGGGAGCAGAGGCTCCTACGTTTTCCCTCAATCAATGTAAAACCATCTTACGGAATGGCAGGAGGAGGCATAATAGTGAGTCGCTGGTCCCCAGGCTCAATGATCTGGACCAAGGAAACTGGATCCAAGACAGGAGGCTCCTGAGCCACAGCTGGGGGAGACACAGTGGAGACTGAAGGAGTAACCATGTCAGGGCCCACAGTATCAGAGTTAAGAAGAGAACTAGTGGGTAGGACAGCATCCGAGAGGGAAGGGCATGGCACCAGTGGAACAAAGGGAGTAGCAACCACTGGGAAGCCGTGACCAGATTTTTTGCAATTGTATTTCTTGCACCATGTCATCCTGGTCATAAAAGGTACCCCTATTGTGGACCGCCCATGGGCACTTCCTATAGGAGTGGCTAAGCTCCTCACACAAGTTGCACCTCACAGGGTTTGGAAAGTAATGGCCAGAGTGATCAGTCTTCAAATAGAGTTCACATACTACAGTGTTGCAGGCATTGCTCAGATGGGATAAAGATGACAAGTCTTAAGCTGACCTTCATAAAAACAGAAGCCTCGATCACAGCCAATGCAGAAGCAACTGGGAAGGTGCTAAGTGCCCTGGTCCCCAACCCTCTGTCCTTATGTTCTCAGAATCCAAAATAGGGAGAGGGTGATCTGCCACATTCGCCCGTTGCTTCACCCAGTTCAAGATATCGGATATGTGGACACCTTCATTCTTGAACAAAACAGTAACAGTCTTAAGAGTCAGCTTCGAGGGGGCACTGATGAGCAACTGAGCTAAATGGACATATACTTCCAGAGCTACATCCCACAATGAATTAAAATTCTATTTTCTGCAGTGTAAAATTAGAAAAAAAGAGAGCGAACTTACCACCGGCAGTACAGTGAATCATTGAGGAATACCCTATTGTGGGTAAACCGGGGATGCAAGCTGCAAAAACAATTTAAGGGCCAACAGCATGGTAGCTCCCAGGTTAGGCCCGATATCTCTGTCAGCCGCAGAAATGACTGCGGTGGGCAAACTAGTTACAGAGCAAGTGCTGGAGGGACTCAACTCATGTCTTACAAAATTTGAGGAGAAATGCCTCGAAATAATGGCTGAACACATCCAAAACTCTAGAAGATTAAACGAAGTGGAACAATGAGTCTTGGATGTTGAAGATGCCACGAGGCAACTCCCCAGCAAGGTGGCATGCCTTGAGAAAGAGGTAGAGGAGCTAAAAGAATTA
This sequence comes from Neoceratodus forsteri, assembly GCA_016271365.2. Classification (NCBI taxonomy): domain Eukaryota; kingdom Metazoa; phylum Chordata; order Ceratodontiformes; family Ceratodontidae; genus Neoceratodus; species Neoceratodus forsteri. The sequence goes on along the minus strand of CM057455.1, from coordinate 753,952,844 downwards.
TTAAATTACCAAGAAAATTATATTTGTCGAGGCAATTTAAGGCTCAGGGGGCTCCCTGAAGGCAAGGAGGGATCCAGTGCATTAGATTTTTGCGCACTTATGCTCCCAAAATTGCTGGGCATGACAATTAAAAATAGACAGCTTAAAATTGGGAGAGAACACAGGACCCTGTGTAAATAAACAAACTATACCACACTGATGACAGCGAGGTAGTAAAAGTACAAGGTTTGTGGCCCCTGGTAATCCAATAAAACCACCTTACACCAGATGTTTTAACTTAGTTGCAATTTATTAATACCCAAATAAGCCCTAACAAATTTACCCATGAGCTTGACATCGGTGGTGGGCAAGCTCAGGGGAAACTAATGAAAGTCAGGATCACCAATTACCTAGAGGTGAGTGGCCTGATGAATCCAAGGCAACATGGCTTTACCAGTGGTAGATCCTGTCAAACAAACTTGATAAGAGTTTTTTGACACGGTCACCAAGGAACTGGATCTGGGAGGGCAGTAGATGTTGCATATCTGGATTTCAAGAAGGCATCTGACTCTGTGTCACACAGGAGACTGCTGTATAAGCTGTCATGACTGGGGCTGGGGCAGAAAGTGGTTTAATGGATGGGAAACTGGCTGGGGGACAAGAGGGAGAGGATCATTATAAATGGGGTGGCATCTGAAGAGGGCATGGTCACAAGTGAGGTCCCTCAGGTTGGTGTTAGAGCCCCTACTGTTCAGTCTATTCATAGGGGACATCGTGTGGGGCCTTGAGGGGGGTGTGAGTCTGTTTGCAGATGATATTAAAGTCTGCAATAAGGTGGACACTCTGGAAGGGTTAGAAAGAATGCAGAGAGATTTGGGGAGGCTCAAGACATGGTGAAAGAGGTGATAGCTTTCATGCAACACGGACAAGTGTAAGATCCTGCATCTTGGATACAGGAACCAGATGGCAGGGTACTGTATGGGGGGGCAGAGACCTGGAGGTAACAGAACAGGAAAGGGATCTAGGCATCACTATATCAAGGGACCTGAAATTGGAAAGGCACTGCAAGGAAGCAGTGGCTACGGGCAGCAGAATGCTGGGCTGCATCAGAAGGGGGATTACCAGTAGAAAAAGGGAAGTCATAGTACTCTTGTACACCCATCCAGTTAGACCGCATTTGGAGTATGGAGTCCAGTTCTGGAGGCCACACCTCAAAAAGGATGTGGGGAGGGCGGAGCAAGTTCAGAGGAGGGCAAAAAAGATGGTAAAGGGGCTCAGCCACCTATGAGGAAAGGTTGGGAGAATTGAATATGTACTCCCTGGAACAGAAGAGGGAGAAGGGGGAGGAACATGATTGAGACCTTCAAGTACCTTAAGGGTATAAACCGGGTGCCAGTGGAAAGCATCTTCCAGCTGAAAGGGAATCAGAGGACATGGGGCCATGGATGACAGATAGAGAGGGGACAGCTCAAGGGTATCATTAGGAAGTACTATTTCACAGAGAGGGTAATGGATAAGTGGAATAGGCTCCCGGAGGAGTTGGTTGGAGAAGCAACAGTGGAAGGCTTCAAAAAGGCGTGGAACTGACACAGGAGAGTGTTGGGGTTGGGGGCATGTCCTAGCAGATAGCTAGACAAATGGGCAGACTAGGTGGGCCTGTCTGTCCTTCTCTGCCATCACACTTCTATGTTTCTATGTTACTCTACAGTTTTGGGAGGTTGATGAACTCTGTGGTTTTCTGGATGAGTGGGATAAAAAAACAAAAACGAGCGCTGAACCTGAATGAACTATGTGTGGAACATATTGTCTAATTGCCTTTGATAGACATACTACTGCGGGGACTCCCCTGGACTGACTACTCTGCCTGTAAGCCCGCCCTGTTGGAAAAAGGACTGTAGCACCAGCAAAGGGACTTCAATAAAATAGAGGGGACAGCTACAGATACTTCCTAAAACTTGCACCCAGCTCATTTACTCGACTCGAACCCCCTACTGTTTCTCACTCGGAGGAGTGCTAAACAGTGGTACCCCCTTTGGACAGTTACACTGAGTTCTGAAGAATGAAGTTGCAGCATCAGTTCCCACACAATAGTTGACTATTAAAAGAAGTGCAACTAATATGATCGTACCCCCAGAGGAATGAGTTTAAGTAACGTCGATGCCTGTACGAGCCCTGAGGTTTTCATTGGACATACACTAGCTCTGCTATCAGAAAACAGCTGTGGCCTGCTGCAGGTATGGGATGCTGGGGCGGCGGGGGACAGCGTGTGGATCTATGGGGGCCATGGTCTCCCACTGGTCCCGTCCCCTGGATCTTGGAGAGGTAAAAGAGTAATGTATAATTATGAGCAGGTGGGAAGAGGGAGTGCAATGAAATACCTGGAGAGGGGTGGGCATGAGGATGCCACAAAGGGTGCAGGGAAGGGAGAATATGCAAGACATCAGGATCATATTTTTACATGTGATGTAGACTAGTACAGGGGAGACACAGACAACTAGGAAAATGCTACATTGCAGATATGGGCTGTGTTATATAAAACCCAGATCGAGCACATAACATTCCTTAAAGCCCCGGGGTCTAGATGTTTCCTATAAAGTACTATATGTAAGGAAACAAGCGAGGGGACTCGGAAAGGAATTAAATGCATGGACCCCCTATGAATTAAGGAATAGGGTGGTGGTGCTGCTAAATGGAAGGGTGCTACCTGGAAGGAGGCCTTAAACTACGGGAGGAGGCAAAAAGAGGGGTGTAGGAAGAAGCTGCGGGGGTGTCACCTAGATGCTTGGGAAGAACCCTTTCAAACAACATGAAGTCTTGCTATATTATGAGAGTAGCAGTTTGATCCAGCTCTAGAACTGCTCCGGAGGTGAAATGGTTAATACCATTCCAAAATAGAACTTTGAGCACGAGCTCTAAGAAGCAGCTCTATCTGTGTAATTTCAAACCTGAACTGTCAGATTCTTTACTCCGCCTCAGTGAACAGTCGCTCCGGAGATTTCTCCTTCTGCTCGGTTCATTTCTCAGTTTAAACAGTGTTTTCTCGGTCCAATTCAACCAAGAATAGTTTTATTTTAACCTCAAAACTGTTCGGTTCAAGCTCTGTCTGTGGTAATCGTAAGTAATTAAAAGGTTTTGTCTGTGTGGAACTTGTAAGTTTATCAGTTCGGTTTTGAACCAATTAGCTGGGTTTAAAACTCATTAATTTTAAAGTTTAACATTTTAGAGTGCGGTTCCCGGTTCTTATCGGTTCTAAAAAAAACGGATTTTATTACGTTTTTTTCCAATACCCGTGACACGGTTGGGAACCGATAAGGGTGTCTTGCCTGGCACTGCCGCTTAAAGGGCAAAGTTTTCTGGTTAGGCCGCATTATGTCTGAGAAACCAAAAAGAAAAACCGGGCCCACTGGTTTCAACACTGTGATGTCTGTGGGGAAGTCAGCTAAGGCTGACCCACACCACATGTGTCTATTGTCGGGGTTTGACCACCTCCAGTCAGACTGCCAGATATGTAAGAATTTCCTGCAGCCACCCTGGAAAAGAGATTGGGCAGGCTCAGGGAATGAGAGGCCAAAAAGTCCGCTGACCCGGATGGCCAGCCCGGTTCGGTGCCAACCGAACCGGAGGGAGTGCCCTCTGACCAGGGCGAGACTTCCTCTGGTTCTGAGGAACCAGTTCCAGTAAAGAAAACAAGAAAGTCAGCAGGTTTGGAGCCCAAAATCCCTTCTCCAACTGCTGCAGAGATAGCAAAAGCCATACAAATTGTCCAGTCACTGTCTCAGGTTCCGTCCGAACCGCCACTATCTGGCAAAAGGTCGGTTCGTCCGGTTCCAGTGGTTCAGGAATATGATGTTGAGGAGTTTTATGAACCAGAGGAGGGGGAGGATGATTATGAACAGTATGAATGTGGCGGGGAAGGTCTGGGTGTGCCCATTGAACCGGACATTTCCCCAGACAGACCTTTAGAATCTCCCCCTATGCTATCTGAGTCCCCATCTCATTTTATGTTTTACAAAAAAGTTGCTGAAACCCTCCAGCTTCCCTTGGAAGAAGCTGTGGATGAGCAAGAGGAGCCTGATTTTGTAGAAATTATGGATATTCCAGAGTCTAGGAGATTGTCTATTCCTTTGCATAAGTCTTTTAGGAAGCAAACAATAAAAATTTTAAAAGCTCCTAATTCTGTGCCTCCCGTAGATAAAAAGATGGACAGAAGGTACACATTGTCAGGTCCTGATACAGAATTCCTTTCTCGGCAATGCAGTCATGTTGGGGTAGTTCACGCTGCAGCCTGTGATAAAGCTAACATTCCCCTGGCTTCACATCCTCCTGACAAGGATTCCAGGAAGATTGATGCCATGGCAAAAAAACAGTATATGGCAGCCTCTCTGGGACTCAGGCAAGCAAATTATATGGCTTATGTAGCTAGGTATCAGAAATCTAGATGGGATACTGTTATGGAATTAGCCAAGCAAGCCCATGGCCAGCTGGCTAGCGAACTAGAACAGGTGGCTGCTGATGGCATTGAGGCTTCTAAGGTACAGTTTCATGCTGCTGTGGATGTTAATGATGTTTCCTCTAGGGTCATGGCCACATCTGTAGCTTTTCGTAGGTTGGCCTGGCTCAGGTGTACTAGCCTGTCACAGGATACCCATACTAAGGCTATGGATTTTCCTGTGGTGGGAAATTCTCTGTTTGGGGAGCAGACAGAGAATTACATGAAAAAGATGGATGAATATAGGACTACTTACAAAAGTGCCTAAGCTAAGGAGTGGCAAGCCACTCCCCAGAGGCATACCCCCCAGGGGTAGGGGTAGGCCTTTTCACAGGCCTTTTTATCAGACTCAGGCCTCCTCTGCCTATGCTCAGAGGGGCTTCTTCAGAGGCAGAGGCAGACGAGAGGTGGGCAGGCCTGCTCCACCCTCAGCCTAAAAGCACATACTAAGCAGGCACCCTCATGGGGTGCCAGGGCCGGTCTCCTTTACCGGTAGGGGGCAGGCTGGCTTACTTCAGTCAGAACTGGGCTTCTTTAACCTCAGACAAGTGGGTTCTGGAAGTAGTAAGCCAGGGTCTGGTTCTCAGCTTCAAAAAGTTCCCCAAGTTGAGAACCAGATTTTTTCTACCTGCAAGTGCTTCAGAGACCCTTGCTGTAGAAGCAGAGGTCTCAACCCTGTTGGCTCTCAGAGCAGTGGAAAGGGTTCCTCCCCTGCACCAGGGCAGGGGTCTGTATTCCAGATACTTCCTTACCCCAAAAAAGACAGGAGAATGGCGGCCCATATTAGACCTCAGATATCTGAACAAGCATCTTTTGAAACCAAAGTTCAAAATGGTAACTCTGGCAATGATTTTACCCTCCCTAAGGCCAGGGGACTGGTTAGCCTCCCTGGACCTCAAGGATGCCTATTTCCACGTCCTAATCAGAAGCTCCCATCGAAAGTACCTCAGATTTGAACTACCCTCAGGTCATTACCAGTTCAGAGCAATGCCCTTCGGCCTCACCTCTGCCCCAAGGGTATTCACAAAAGTGTCTGGCAGTGGCAGTGGCTCACTTAAGGAGGCAAAGGATTGCTGTTTTCCCTATCTAGATGATTGGCTCATTGTAGGCCAGTCCCAGAACAGGTAAAATCTCACCTGCAAGTCACCCAGCAGCTTCTCACCTCCTGGGCTTTCTGCTAAATCTGCCAAAGTCGGTTCTGGAACCAGTCCAGGTACTCACCTTTATAGGGGCAGAGTTGGACACAAAGCTAGCCAGAGCTTTTCTTCCCTTAGAAAGGGTGACAAATTTAGTGGCTCTGGCCTCCTCCTTCACTCTGCAGGTCTCTCGACCAGCAAGACACTTTCTGCAGCCCTGGGGCACATGGCTGCATCCACAGCTGTTGTGCAGAGCAAGATTTCAGATGAGAGACATTCAGTTTCACTTGAGAACCTATTGGTCTCAGAGGAGACCCCTTTCAAGTTGGTCCCAGTGACTCGAACTTGATCCAGGCCCTCCAGTGGTGGCAGGATCAGAGCAATTTAAGATTAGGGGCCCCTTCATTTCCCTACTCACAATCTGACTCTCACTACAGATGCTTCCCTTCTGGGTTGGGGAGCCCACATGGCGACCTTTCACTCAGGAGTGTGGTCCCCCAGGAATCTCTGCTCATCAATTTGCTGGAACTCAGAGCTGTCTTTTTAGCTCTTCAAGCATTTTCTGCATCTGTCCACAACAAGGTGATACAAGTCAGAACAGACAACACCACAACAATGTGGTACATCAACAAACTGGGGGCACTGGTCTTGACCTTGTGCACCGGGCAATGAAGTTGTGGTCTCTGGCCTATTCCCTGAACACTTCCCTCATAGCAGTTCATCTTCCAGGGAAGGACAATGTCCTAGCAGATGCTCTCAGCAAGATTTCCCAGGGCCATCACGAATGGTCCCTGGATCCTCAAGTGCTGGGGATAGTCTTTGCCAGATGGGGCACCCTCAGATAGATCTTTTGCAGCCCCAGACAATCACCAACTTCCTCTGTTCTGTTGCAGGCCTCCAGTGTTGGGCTCAGTCCCCTGGATGCCCTCCTCCTGGATTAGTGGAAGTTTCTATGCTTCCCCCCTTCTCCTATTCAAAGTATTAGTCAAAATCAGATCTCAGCCTTGCAGGGTGATTCTGATTGCCCGGATGAGGCCAGGCAGCCCTGGTACCCACTCCTTCTGTCACTGACAATCCATCTTCCCTTGCCTCCCCAGGAATCACAACCTATTAACTTGTGCCCAGGGAAGGGTTTGGTATCCGGACCTCAAATCCTCAACCTCAAGGCCTGGCTCTTGAGGAGTTAGACTTTCTGATTTACACCTCTCTCAGGGTGTTCTTGAAATCCTAAAGGCTTCAGAAAGCCTTCCACTAGGAGCTACTTATAGCTCTAAATGGAAAAGGTTTTCCATTTGGTGTGCTGGGAAAATATTTCCCAGAATTTGCTGATTTGCCCATTGTATTAGATTACATGGTCCATCTTAATTCCTTGGGTCTCAGACCAGCTACCCTGAGAGTCCATTTGGCAGCTGTCTGCTTTTGTTTCAACAGGAAAGTCATCCCCTCTTTCCACTCACCCTGTATTTTCCAAGTTTTTAAGGGATTACTCCATATTAATCCTCCTTTGGGAACCGACCCCTGCCTGGGACCTTAATGTTTGTATTGCCCAGTTAATGCAACCCCTTTTGAACCTCTGTTTTCTGCAGAGCTTAAGTATCTAACTTGGAAAACTGTTTTCTGGTGGCTATCACTTCTGCTAGATGCATAAGTGAGTTGCAAAACCTTGTCAGTAGAAACTGACTTTATTTCTTTCCACAGGGATAAGGTAGTCCTTAGGACTAATAGGAAGTTTTACCTAAGGTGGTTTCAGATTTTCATCTTAACCAATCTATCTCCCTTCCAGTATTTTTCACTGATCACTGCTCTTCTGGTGAGAGGAGGTTGCACAGCCTGGATGTTAAGAGAGCTCTTAGTTATTATATAGAGCATACCAAAGGTCACAGGTTCGTATCCCTCCAACTTTTCCTTACCTATGGTGAAGTTGGGAAAGGCAAACCTGCCACTAAGAGATCAATTGCCAGGTGGATTGTCTCTTGTATCCAATTTTGTTATCAGAAACTGGGTAGAGATCCCCCCTCTGGCTTGAGGGCTCACTCTACCAGGAGTACAGCTGCATCTCTAGCTGCTGCCAGAGACATTCCTAAATTAGAGATATGCCAGGCTGCTACTTGGAAAACGGTAACACTTTCACCAAGCATTACTCCCTGGATGTCCAGGCCAGGAGAGATGCTCGGTTTGCACAGCTGTTCTTCAGAGCCTATTCCTAAGTAGGTTCTGCCCCTCCTCCATGGAGGTACTGCTGTGTAGTCTGCTACTGTCATAATATAGCAAGACTTCATGTTGTTTGAAGAAAAATTACTCATCTTAGTAATGTTGTTTCTTCTAATGGAGTCTTGCTATATTATGACCTCCCCCCCAGCCTGCCCCTCTCAGAACTTCTACTTGGGTGGGGTGCGGGCACTTAGTGTGGGCACTATTTTGTGCCCTTTTAGCGTTTCTCCCTTTTGGGGGTTTGGGGTGTGTTTTATTATACTGTTGTTTTATTCTCATGTTGTTAGAATTGTATTAGTAGTTCTGGTCCCCTGACTTGAGTCTTGGGTGTTGGGACCAGCAATGGTTGTTAGTATTTAGGTAGCCATTTGGCTAGTGTAGGTTACAGCTTCCACACAGACCTTAGTGAGTTTTTGCTCGTAAAGATCTGACAGTTCAGGTTTGAAATTACACAGATAGAGCTGCTTCTTAGAGCTCGTGCTCAAAGTTCTATTTTGGAATGGTATTAACCATTTCACCTCCAGAGCAGTTCTAGAGCTGGATCAAACTGCTACTGTCATAATATAGCAAGACTCCATTAGAAGAAACAACATTACTAAGGTGAGTAATTTTTTCTTATGTATCCAGCTTAACAGAGGGAATTGAGGACAGGAATTGGGGGCCTATTGCTGGAAGCTGTGTACAGGCCTGAAGGGGGCTGGCCGGGTGGTGGTGGGGCACTTATGGTGGCGAACACTGGGAGCTTCCTTCAGTTGGGGGGGTGCAGTGGAGAAACAAGGTACAACCACACAAAGTTTCTATAATAGGGCATTATGTTTTTAGAATACTGTAGAACCAGCTGGCCTGGTGGTGCTGAGGGTTGAGGCACTGGACACCACACCTTGCGGCACGCCGGTGACCCGGGTTCGGGAGCGGACTCAGGTCATCGGGGGTTAACAGGGAAGGGGAGGGGAAGGACTGAGCGTCCCATGACAGCTCTCCTCCCTCTTGGGTGGGTTAGGGGTCTGCGTCACTCTGCAGCGGCTACTAGCGGAAGTCAGGGGCACTGCAGGTAGTGGTGCAGAGCTGAGGGTTGGAGCGTGGCAGGCCGCAGCACGTAGTGCACTGACACCATTGCACATCCGGCTCCAAGGGGAGGAAATCTAGGCAAATAACTGTGAAGCAGTCATGGCAGTTGATGGCTGTGTGCTGTGCCCCCGGACCTGAGAGGTGCATCCCCCAGGTATCAGAATCCAGGTCCCCATTGGGGGGGGGACCCTGTGTGCCGGCCTGCATGGTGGAGAGCATGTCACTGGCCAGACTGGGCATGGGAGTGCATGTGCCAGCAGCCAGGCAACCTGTCAGCCCGCTCTGCCGTGGTAAGGAGATAAAGAATGTTGGGATAAAAAAAAGAATACTGCAGAACCTAAGAAGGGTGGAAATGAATGGGACGGGGGGGTAGGAATATTGTAGGTACTTTTGTTTTTTTCTCATTGCTTTCTGGACTAATTGCAAAGGTGTCTCTTACTTCTTTGAATGAGACAATGGTCAGGGGGACAAAATCACCTCCTACTCCTAACTTAGAACTACAATCTGTAACTGAAGAGGGTGGGAAGGATTTAGGTTCATTGTGAATATTATGGATTCTTTACGAAGAAGTTGTGCTAGAGGGAACATATTTTTGTTATTTATATCTTTATAAAAGTTCATGTTTAAGTGTTTGCTGTTCTATGTTGAATTTGTTACATTTGGTTATCATTTTGCAGAAGGCATGATGTCCCAAACAAGAATAATGCAAACACCAGGCCTTGGGCATGAGACGAGAAATAAGGTGGTACAAGAGTTATTAGATAATAGGGATGACTAAAGTAGTCCAAATTAACATCGTCTCCTGGAGTGTGCGAGGTTTTGCCTTACCAATAAAGAGCACAAAATTACTGGCTGTATTAAAACGTAAGCAGACACATATAACGCTATTACAAGAGACCCATCCAGTCGCCCAAGAGCATGCAAAACTGAAGGGAAGCTGGGTGGGGGCGTCCTATACTGCCTCATACAAAGCCCATAAGAGAGATGTGGCTGTCCTGGTACAAAGAAACCTCCCCTTTAAGGTTACTAGAGTGATAAAAGATACAGCAGAGGGGAGATATAGCTTTGTAGAAGGAGAGCTATACAGAGAGAAGGTGACGTATGAAAGCGTCTATGCTCCAGCTAGTTTTGAGGCTAGTTTTTATCAGTGTATCGTAGATATTCTGCATAGGGAACAGTTTCTGTGTCTTGTGATGGGAGGGGACTTAAACTGCATAATGGACCCCAAGTTAGACTATTCTGGGGGCAGGAACCGCATCTCAAAAATGACAATGAATTGGTAGCTAGGCGTGCTAGAACTAGACATGGTGGATAGCTGGAGGACTGCAAACCCGGGAGTCAAGAAATGCACTTCTTTTTTCCAAACTCACATAAATCATGGTCTAGGATGGACTATACATCTCTCTTAAGGATATGCTATGACAGGGTAATTGGAGGTATAGTAGCCACCACTTTTAGCACCCATGCTTACTACGGGCAGCCATTTTTAATGGGCGGAAACCAAAATCAATTTGCCATTTCAAGGGACCACAATTAAAAACAAAGGCATATTACAGACATTGCCCACCTGCTATTATGTCCATTTCCTGCCCATTTGCCCCATTTCTCCTGAACTTCTAGGATGACAGAGCGTAATTTCAGGATGACCGAGCAGTTGCTGTTGTGGTCTGACATGCGACACTGTGGGATATGTCATTCCGTCAGTGCATCATGCTGCCAGGTTGCTGTGTTGCAAGGAGCTTCTGTTGGGAAGTGAGTGTCTGCAGCATTGGAAGGAGTCACATAGGGAGAGCAGTTTGGTGAATTTTTTTTTCTTTTAAATAAATAGCACCAGTTGTGCAAGTGCAAGCATTTTTTTAAGGAACTAACTTCAATGTGTCGATCAGCAGGGCAAAGTGATTGCGAATAGCCAGACAGCTGAGGTGAGAGTGGTAGCGACAGCGCAATGTTCACTTTTTTTTTATTGTGTGCTTTTTTTTTTGTGAGGGAGAATTTCAGGGGATGGTGGGGGAAGTGAGCAAGGGGTCAGCAGGGGAAACGACACAAGAGTGTTTGGGAGGTGAACATCTGAAGCGGCGAACGGCAGACAGTCACAGTTGGCATGAGTTTATGTATTTAAAAAATGGGTCTGGAAAATCAAAACACAATCTTTTGGTTAAATTGACTGCCCTGTATAATTGGTGGAATGTCAGATCATGAATGCGCCCACTATAAGCGGCTTTGACTGTACATCATAGTCCCATACACATATCAGATCATGCCATGGTGTGCATGACATTAAAAAGAACATAAAAGAACAAATTTACTCTGGATGGAGAGTTCCCACATACTTATTAGCCTGGGAGGACTTCCGGAAGTATTTAAAATCACAGTGGGAGGTGTATGCCACCACAAATAGAGGGACTGCATCATCTATGGGAATATACTGGGAGGCGGGAAAAGCATTTTTGTGAGGAGATATTATAAACTGTGTAGCTTGTCTCAAAAAAGAGCGAAAGCAAAAAACAGAGGAGTTGGAATGAAAAATTAAAGAATTAGAACGGAAAGCGGCTGGGGGAGGAGGAGATGAGATTACAAGAGATTTAACTGTGGTGCGCTATGCATAACATTTATTGCTCACTGGAGAGGCAAGGACAAAACTCCTCTTTGCTGGGCAATGCTTGTATGAGTGGGGCAATAAGCCTGGTCCCCTATTGGTAAAATTAATGGGGGGGGGCAGAGTTGCTGGACATATCACTGTGGTTAAGAATTAATATGGTCATCTGGTGAATGAGGGTCCCTTGATCAGACAATGCTTTAGGGAATTTTACCAAAAACTATATACGGCAGAACGTGAAGGTACTGAACAACAATCTAAAGATTTTTTTAGATGGGATTAATATTCCAAAGTTGTCAGAAAAACAGAGGGATATGTTGGGAGCCCCACTGACTACAGTAGAGATAAACAGAGCAATAGGCAGTTTGAGAAATGGGAAAGCATGGGTACCAGATGGTTTTGTGGTAGAGTATTACAGTATAAAGAATTGAAATCAGCCCTAGGCGAGCCCTTGAGAGAATTAATGGAGGAGGTGTGTGTGTGTGTGTGTGTGTGGTGGGGGCTCCCAAAAACTTCTTGTGAAGCCAACATTTGTGTTATTCCAAGACCTGGAACGGATGTCCATGAATGCTCCTCCTATTGTCCCATTTTCCTATTAAATTGTGATAGTAGGATAAGGCCAAAAGTGATGGCGAGATGGCTGGAGGGTGTACTGCCGTCCATTGTGCATGTTGACCAGATGGGATTTGTCCAGGGCAGACTGTCCTACCACGACATGAGAAGATTGCTTAATGTATTATGGTGGGGTTCTCGGCATCCTGGACGGACTCTTGTGCTGTCCATGGAAGTTGAAAAGGTCTTCAGTAGAATAGAGTGGACATATTTATTTGAAGTATTGAAAAAGTTTGGAATGGGAGATGGGTTTGTGGAACTCATAGGCATGTTGTATCAAGATCCAGTGGCACGAGTACTAGTGAATGGAGCCCCGTCAGATGAATTCCATCTTTTAGGGAAACAAGGCAGTAGTGCCCTCTCTCTCCCTTATTGTTTGCTATAGCAATTAAACTGCTAGCAATTAAAATAAGGGAATGCATAAATATTAAAAGCATTCCGGAATGGGGGAAGCAGTATAAAATTACTTTATATGCCAACGATCTCCTTATTTTTGTGACACAGCCAGATGAAACAATGCCAGAACTTCTGGGGATAATGGACTCCTTTTCTACCTTTTCAGGATACAAGTTAAATCTGAACAAATCTCAACTGATGAGCTTAGGTGGAGAGGAAGTGGTGGCCCACTCTAGAGCGACACCCTGACAACAAAACCCAGAAACAGATCATTACAGCGACAGTCGCTGTAATGGTCTGTTTTCACCAATGCTTTTCTCCTGGTGTTCTGCCCCTTCCCTGGAACAACTCTGACCTGGAGTTGATTATTTTAAAATGCGGAGGTGTAGGGGGTAGAGCATTTCCTTTTGTAATGGCATAATGCCAGTGTCGGCATTGTCCTATCGCTGTGAAGGAGGTTGGCAAATTTACTGTTGATCACAAGTGGTGCTTCCAACAGGAAGGACATGGTATGAATGATACATGGGGGCTTCAGAAGGTGGGGAACATTTTATTTACATAGGGACAAAGGTGGGCAAGAGAGTGGAAAACTTAAACAGCCTGAACTATACATCGCTGTCTGATGCTGTCCTTAAAGACCCGAGTAGATGGAGAGCCCTGCCCATTTCATGGCTGGGCCACATAAATTTGATCAAAATGAATGTGCTCCCTAGAATCTTCATAGATTCATAGAATTGTGATGGCAGAAAAGGACAGACAAGGCCCACCGAGTCTGCCCATTTGTCCAACTATCTGCCTGGACCTGCGCGCCCCCCCACCCTCAACACCTCCTGTGTTTGTCCCATGCCCTTTTGAATCCCTCCACTGTTTCTTCTCCAACAACCGCTTCCGGGAGTCTGTTCCACTTATCCACCACTCTCTCTGTGAAATAGTACTTCCTAATGTTACCCCTGAACTGCCCCCCCCGCCACCTGCAGGCCATGCCCCCTTGTCCTCTGATTTTCCTTCATCTGGAAGATGCTTTCCACTGGCACCCTATTTATACCCTTAAGGGACTTGAAGGTCTCGATCATGTCCCCCCTCTCCCTCATCTGTTCCAGGGAGTACATGTCCAAATCACTCAACCTTTCTTCATAGGAGAGGTGGCTCAATCCTTTTACCATCTTTGTTGCTCTCCTCTGAACTCGCTCCAGCATCCCCACATCCATTTTGAGGTATGGCCTCCAGAACTGGACTCTGTTTTCCAAATGTGGTCTAACCAGATGGGTGTACAAGGGTACTGTAACCTCCCTATTTCTACTGGTGATCCCTCTTCCAATGCATCCCAACATTCCAACACCCCTAGCCACTGCTCTTCCGCACTGCCTTTCCACCTTCATGTCCCTCGATATAGTGATGCCCAGGTCCCTTTCTTGTTCCATGACCTCCAGATCTCTGCCTCCCATGCAATACCCTGCCCTCCGGTTCCTATAGCCAAGATGCATTACTTTGCACTTTTCTGTGTTGAATGAAAGTTACCACCTCTTTGACCATGCTTCAAGCCTCCCCAAATCTCTCTGCATTTTTTCTACCCCTTCCTCTCTACCCTATTGCAGATTTTAATATCATCTGCAAACAGACTCACACCCCCTTCAAGGCCCTCCACAATGTCCCCTACAAATATGTTGAACAGTAGGGGCCCCAACACTGATCCCTGAGGGACTCCGCTTGTGACCTTGCCCTCTCCGGATGCCACCCCATTTATTACGACTCTCTGCCTCCTGTCCCCCAGCCAGCATCCCACCCATTTAACCACCCTCTGACCCAGCCCTGACATTTTATACAGCAGCCTCCTGTGGGGCATGGAGTCAAAAGCCTTCCTGAAATCCAGACAAACCAGATCTACCACCCTCCCTTGATACAGCTCCTTTGTGACCACATCAAAACACTATCAAATTTGCTTGCATGATCTGCCCCTTGTAAAACCATGTTGTCTTGGATCCATCAGACCGCTTTCCTCCAGGTAGCTGGTGATCCTGCCTTTTATTAGTTTCTCCATGAGCTTGCCTACCACCGATGTCAAGCTCACAGGCCCAGAATTTCCCACTTCCTCTCTCCCCCCTTATGTAGCAGGACCATATTTGCCTGCCTCCAGTCTGCCAGCACCACCTCAGTCTGCAAGGACTGATTGAAGAGTGCAGTCAATGGTACTGCCAATATCTCCTTTAGTTCCCTTAACACCCTTGGGTGCACCCCATTGCCTTGTCCACCTTGATGCAGCCTAGTTCTCCCAAAATCTCCTCCATGATGAATGGCCTCGTATCCTCTTCCCCCTCCCCTGCCATTACTTTTCCTGCTCTGCTGCCTTCACAATCTTCCTCCCCAGTGAACACGGAGCAAAAATAGCTATTTAGCAGGTCTGCTTTCTCTCTGTCCCCTTGTAGCAACTCCCCTTCGTTTGTTTTTAACTGGAATATTCCCTGCCTAGTCTTCCTCTTTTTACTTTATTATTTATTTATTTAAAGTCTAGGAATTACAACCTTTGAGTCAGGGACTCATTTACAAAGGCTGCATGTCACACAGAGAACGAAGACAGGTACAGATGATGACAGTACATGGAGTAAATACAGTGGCATTGTACAGTACTACCACATTGAGTGATTCAGAGGTGTGCATGGTACAATCAAAACAATAGATACATACGGAAAGAAAGCCTTATCCCCTTTTTTGGCCCCTCTAGCTTGCGCTCCTCTGTCTGTGCCTTTGCCCTCCTTACCTCTACCCCGGCTTCTCTCTGGCTCACCTGGTATTTTCCCCAGTCCACCTCCGCTTGTGTTTCCTTGAACTTTCTGAAGGCCCTCCTTTTTGCCACCTAACTATTGTACCACAGAGGCTTCTTCCTCCTATTTTTACTTGCTTTCTTGGCACAGATGTCAGTGGCCTCCACAATAGCTTTTCTTATCTTCCCCCACATTTCCTCCACCCCTTCCAAGGCCCTCTCCACCATTTCCCCCATTCTCCCCAAAGTTTGCCCTCTTGAAATTCAGCACCCTTCACCTAGGGTGAACCTCCGCAGTGTTCCTTATTGTAAACCTGACGTGTTGTAGTCACTAGTACCAAGATGTTCCCCCACTGATACATCTCCTACCCAATCCCCATTTGTCAGGACTAGATCATGGGTAGCTCCTGCCCTGGTTGGCTCCCTGATCAGTTGGTTCAGAAGGGCCATTTGCAAGAAGTCCAGCATTTCCCTGCTGCTGGATGAAGCAGCAGAAAGGGTGTCCCAGTCTACATCCGGTAGGTTCAGGTCCCCATCAGCATCACATCCTCCCCTTCCCGCCATGCTTCTAGCCACAGATTCCTGCTGTGCCGGGGGCCTGAAATCCACCCCCTATAGCACTGTCTCCTTTCCCCATTGCCAACGAGACCCAGAGCCTCTGGGAAAAATTAAACACAGGCAGGGCACAGAACATGATCAGACCCTATTAATTCCAGTAGCTCAAAAACCAGGTTTCTCACCAGGACTGGAAGACTCTAGATTTAGGGTAGCTATGCAGGTCCCAAAACCTTTTATTATGCAGTAACTACATGTCCCTGTAATGTCCACTGCAAGCTCTTGCGCCCTAGCTTAAAAAATTATATGCAACACTTTTTTTTTTAACTGCCGTGCTTGTTATAACGAGCTCTGTGCGAGCACAAGTTTGACTATATTGAACTCGGCAGTTCCGGCTCTGTTTTGCCATCCAGAACATGGCGCGGCGCAAAACGTACACGCGCTCGGCACCGCCCAGAAGAGTTGCTATTAGTTTTTCCGAGTGCTGTGCAGTCTGCAGCAGGATCCGACTTCGCGTGACACCAGCAGTTTGTAGTTCGTTCTCCAAAATCACGCATGTAATTCCCAGAAGCCTCAGAGAGCCTCCCCTTTGACTCCGAGAGGGAGCGACTTCTGTTTACTTCCTGGTTACTTTACAACTGAACGGCTTGCTGTTGCGTTGGAAACACCAGGCATTTGCAGCTCACGTGTACAAAGTTCTCATGGATTTTAGATATAGCGTTGTAGGCACATTACTTAAGAGCTTTCTCTAATTATTACTGTAAAGTTCTCTGTACGCGTTCCCGTATAGTCATTTGGGACAGGTGGTGTTGCAGCAGGATCATAACTCGGTTTTAATTTCCCGCTGTACTGCAGCGCTTCAGAGTGGCAGGCACCGAACAGCAGCTAGGACAGAGGACAGGACGGTTGGAGAGCAACACCAAATCCTGATATATATCTCTAAAAACTGTGTAGACGTGGTGTGATAATGCAGAAGACGGATATTGGGAATAAGGAAAGTGGGAAGATATGGCACAGAAAACCCGTACCGTCAGCTGTTGATGGGTAAATATATACACTTGCCAGACTTGTATCGTGCATTGCCTTCACTTCCTTTTGGGAAATGAAGACCTTTTTTAAATCATTCTTTGGATAACCGGGTAATACCTACTATGCACGGGGCCTGTTTACAGCAGCGACACTGGAACACTGGGGAGGTTAAATGACTTGCCCAGGGTCACACAATATGCAGGTGGGTGAATACCTGAGGAATGCACTAGCAAATGGCCAAAAAGGAGGGGTGGAAGAACAATGGAGAAAAATCAAAACTGCCATCATAGAGGCAACAAGCCTTTGTGTGAAACAAAGAATACAAAGCGGAGTAAAAAACCACTATGGTTCTCAAAAGAGGTGTCAGGGACGGTTAAGGAGAAAAAGGCTGCATTCAAAAAGTAGAAGGAGTCACAGAAGGAGCACAACAGGGAACTGTATCAATTAAAGCAGAAAGAAGTGGGGAATGCAGTCAGAATAACAAAGGCCCAAACTGAGGAAAAAATAGCCAACTCAGTTAAGAAGGGGAATAAAACCTTCTATAGGTACATTAGGGACCATAGAAAGGTTAAGGGAGGAATAGTGATGATTAATAAAGGAGAGGGGAGGTGGGCAGAGGGAGACAGTGAAAAGGCAGATATACTGAATGAATACTTTTGCTCAGTATTCACAAACGAAGATGAGAAGGAGTTACCTAAACCAGACAATAGAAGCACTCTGGGCAGGGGGGTTGACACCAGTCCATTTACAGAAGAAAGAGTCCTGAAAGAACTCCTAAAACTCAAGGTGGACAAAGCAATGGGGCCTGACGGGATTCACCCCAGAATCCTAAAAGAACTAAGGGAGGACCTAGTGACACCACTGACCATACTTTTAACAAATCATGGGAGGATGGGGTGGTACCTGAGGACTGGAGAAGGGCAGATGTGATTCCCTTCACAAAAGTGGGAGCAAGGCAGAAGCAGGAAACTACAGACCTGTAAGTTTGACCTCCGTGGTAGGAAAATGATGGAATCTTCTGAAAGAAAGAATTGTTGAGTACCTAGAGGCCAACGGGGCACAGGACCCAAAGCAGCATGGATTTACAGCAGGAAGGTCATGTCAAACAAATCTAATTGATTTCTTTGACTGGGTGACCAAAGTAATAGACCAGGGAAGGGCTGTGGATATGGCCTACCTAGAATTTAGCAAGGCCTTTGACACAGTCCCGCACAAAAGACTAATAATTAAGTTAGCCAGCCTGGGAGTGGGTTCCAGGGTGGTAGCCTGGGTAGCAAACTGGTTGCACAACAGGACACAGAAGGTAATAGTGAATGGAACACATTCCAAGAAGGGGCGCTAGGAGTACCTCAGGCTCAGTACTGGGTCCAGTCCTCTTAACATCTTTATAGGTGACATTGCAGAGGGTCTGGAGGAAATGTATGCTCTTTGCAGATGACACAAAGATCTGTAACAGAGTTGATACACAAGGGGGTAGAAAGGATGAGAAGGGACTTGGCAAGGTTGGAGGAATGGTCAGACATATGGCAACTTAGATTCAATGCAAAGAAGTGCAAAGTAATGCACTTGGGAAACAAAAGCCCAGGAGAAGAGTACACAATAGCAGGGGAGGTACTAACAACAACAAAACTGGAAAGGGACTTGGGGGTAGTCATCTCAGATGACCTAAAGGTGGGTAAGCAATGTGAGAAGTCAGTAAGGAGAGCCAGGGGGATACTGGGGTGCATAGGACGGGGCATCACAAGTAGAAAAAGGGAAGTGGTTATCCCTCTGTACAGACAGTTGGTGAGACCCCATCTGGAATACTGTGTGCAGTTTTGGAGACCCCATCTACTCAAGGACATAGACAGGATGGAAGCAATCCAGAGGAGGGCAACTAAAATGGTGCAGGGTCTGCATCAGAAACCATATGAAGAGAGACTGAGAGAGCTTAATATGTATACCTGTGATGAAAGGAGGGACGGGGGGACATGATAGAAACTTTTAAGTACCTCAAGGGAATCAGCAAAGTCCAGGAGGGTAGCATCTTTCAGAAAAAGAGGCGTGTAAGAACAAGGGGCACAATTTAAAGATGGGGGATGGCTCAGGGGTAATGTGAGGAAATTTTTTTTCACGGAGAGAGTGGTGGTTACGTGGAACAGCCTTCCTGAGGAGGTCGTTGGGTCTAAAACAGTGGGGTAATTCAAACATGCATGGGACAGACACAAGGCAATTATAGCGGGGGGTTGCAGGAAGTAGGCTGTTGGTTAACTAGAATCTGCAGCTTATCCAATAGGAAGGGAAATGGGCAGACTGGGTGGGCCTAGTGGTCCTTATCTGCCGTCAAAGTCTATGTTGTGGGAACTAAACCCAGGGCTTCTAGAAGTACCAAACTCCTTCATAGCTCGTTACTGCTAACCTTTAGGCTGTAATGTCAGCCTTAGCAGCCTTTTGCCAGTCGCTTTGACAGTATGTTTTGCAGTCAGTGAGTGACATTTTTTAAGGAATCGCAATGTTGGACTGTGTCTAGAAGTCTGCCATTCCGATTATGATGCAGTCTGATGGAACGTATTCAGTAAGCAATATAAAATGGCATGAATAAAATAATCTGGCTGAAACAAAGCACAGGACCATGCGGTTAATCACCTAAATTACACGGGTATACTTTTAAATGAATTTTTCATTTTTTTTAAACTTTAGTTTAAAATGGAATTTCCAATTTTTTAACAGATAACGTTACAAACGCAAAACAGGATAATTAACGTAACACACTTACAATACCATTAATTACAGTTGATTTTCCAGTAATATTTCTTCAGATGAACAGTTGATCGGTTGAAGAGTTAAGTACATATTCAGGTTTTGTGAAATTAGGACAGTTAACAAGGACAGACATAAGATTAGGAATATCTCTAAAGTGTAATTGATTATGGGAGAGCCCATGAAATTAAACTCATTTAACTTGCTGGGTTATGTTGATTAATGTCTTCTTAGATCCTTTCTCCCATTTCTATGATCATCACTCTTTGGTGACTCTCCCAGTATAATATTCCCTGTCTAGGGGATAAATTCAGGTTGTAGCACACTAATGTAGAGGACCCATCTCCGCCATATCAGTCCAAATTGGGCCAGAGTTTTATTCAGGACCGCAGTCAGAGCCTCCATTCTATAGACTGTAATCATTAAGTCATGCCAGTGTTGTATTGTGATTTTATATTTAGCTAACCATTTCTTGGTGATGGCTTTCTGGGCTGTGAGGATAATCATTTTAATTAATTTCCCAGAGAGAGTGTCTCTGTAGTTTTTCGGGACATCCAAAAAAAGTAGAGTGTGGGCGTAAGGTATAAATCTGGTCCAAAAATAGAATTAAGGGCTCCCAGCAACTCCTGAAAAAAGTGGACCAGTGCAGGGCAAGCCCACATTATATGCCTTAAGGGTGCAGGTGAAACCCTGCATCCACGCCAGCAAGATGAAGATCTCTCCCACTGAACCTTTGCCAGTGTTGCAGGAGTCCTAAAGTATCTAATAAACATTTTCCATGAAAATTCTTTCCAACTCCCTGCAGAGATATCCCATTGGATCCTCCCTATTGCTCTCTCCCATATTCCATCAGAGATGGGTACCCCCAGGTCTCTTGTCCAGGCCTGTCTGACTGTTTGAGGTGAGTCCCCCTGCCAGTGAAGGAGAGCCCTATAGAGACATGAGATGATATGGGCGGATAATGCTCTACATTCCACTGCCCTTTTTTTTTTTTTTTTTAACTTTTTTTTTAATAACTTTTTATTTATAATAATTTTTCATTGTTTAGGACACACAGAGCTTAGATACAGACATTCAGTCTTTACAAATGAATAGGTAGAAATCACTAAATATAAAATCGCCTAGTCTGGTAGTAGTTAGGGTGTCATTCCCATGCTAAACAAATTTGCATAGAGAATTATTATTATATAAATATAAATTTGCTATAAATGAAGGAAAAGAAAAAGTTAGGAGACCTCTATTCCAGTAGCACCACCACAATAAATGAGCTAAAATAGCAGATAGGCATTAAATTAGTAGGAGGAAAAAAGAGAGTAAAGGGGGTAAGGCAGGGGAGCCCCAGAGCCACCAGACTTACTATCAAAATAACCTAAGTATGTCCCAATCCCACCTCCCAACAAACTAGTTGTTGGGGGAGGGAGAAATCATGGGCCAGCTGGTTATCCACAAGAGCACTAAAGGAGGCATTTAAATACCGAAGCCAAAATTCAGGGGGGTTGGTCAGGGCAAATTCGTGACATGCTCAGGAACTAGATATTCCACCGATTCATGAGTTCTGGTACTTTGTTTTGAAGACTGGCCGTCATACACTCCAATTTGTATATGTCATATACAGTATCTTCCCGTGCTGTTATAGTGTGTGTGTGTGTGTGTGTGTGTGTGGGTGGGGGGGGGGTCTGGGCGCAGCCAAAGGCGTGTTATACATTTTTTTGCAGCGCTCATAAGAATATTAAGGGGATATGTTTGATGTGGGTCTTTAAAATGACACGGGTAGTGCAAAAGAATCTCTATATCTGGGGAAAGAGTGTCCAACCTGGGGAAGAGTGCTAGGATCCTATGCTCAATCCCCGACCAAAAGGTTGTCGGTGCCAGACAAAACCAGAACACGTGCTTTAGTGGCCACCTCACAACCGCAATGTCTCCAACATCTGGAGTCTCCACCTTCTGTATACTTGGCAGTAACCTGAGGTGTTTGAAAGAATCTGGAGACTATTTTCCAAGAGAATTCTTTCCAAATGTATGAATTGGGAAGTTTTATGCTGTCTCCAGCAGATCCGAAGCCAATCCTCAGAGGTTAATTCAAGCTGGAGTTCGGCTTCCCAAAGAAATTGTACAAGATCCATAGTATGGGAAGGGGCCTCCTGCAGGGCTTTGTAGAAGAGAGATATCAGGTGGCTACGTTCGCCGCCCTTCTCTAATTGAATTAATAAAGAACCTAGAGGAGGAATGATTTGATCTGCACTGCCCTTTTGATTAATTCTGCTATCTGTGGGGAAGGGTCATCTCCCCAAGTATTCAAGGGGAGAGATTTTATATAATCCCTTACTTGGAAGTAACAAAATTAGTCTAGCCATCTGATTCTGAACTTTCCTACTAGGTCTTGGAATGCTAGGATTTCCCGGTCCCCCAGGAAATGCCATATCAAGTGTAAGCCCTTCTTCTCCCACTGCCGGTAGCCCACATCCAGTTTTGCTGGTTCAAACATATCTAGATACGGGACTGAGGAGAAGTAGACATGCCACCTTCTGAATCCCCTATTGTCCAGTATCTCATACCAGCTTTGTATTACGGAGACCGTGCATGGATTTCCCTCTCCATGAGGGGAGTAGGTTTATTTTTTTGTTAGGAGAATCCTGTTCAGGTTTCCCAGGCCCTCCTCTTTACATTCCAGGGTCTTCTATTTTGCCATATAGGCTGTATTTAACCAATAAAAAGGTGTCCTCAGGTGCGCTGCCTGGTGATACAGCTTCAAGTTAGGCAGAGATAACCCTCCCTTCTGCTTGGGCATTTGAAGGACTGAAAGTCTAACCCTTGGCCTAGAAGGACCCCAAATTAATTGGGCTATCCTTCTGTTTAATCCAACGAAATAGTCATTGGGTAGCTTGGTAGGGATGGTTTGGGATAGATATAAGATCTTGGGAAGCAACACCATTTTGATTGCCTCCACTCATTGTAAGAGGGGGAGTGGGATCAGTGCCCATCTCTCTAAGTCTACTTTTAATTTATCCAGAATAGGTAAGAAGTTGAGTGAGAACAGCTGTGAGTTGTCCAGCCCCAGGTGAACCCTGAGATATTTTAAGCTTGTTACACTCCATTTAAAGGGGAAGGTTTTCTTCATGTCTTCAGGGGGGTCATAATTTATTTGGAAGACCTCCGTTTTAGTTGCATTTACTTTATATCCTGCCAGGGAGCTAAACTCCCGTCAAACAGCTCCACAGTGGCCCTAATGAACTTTCCGGATTATGAAGGTATATCAGCAGGTCATCTGCATATAAGGCCAAATTATGCGTTTCTCCCCCACCTCTATCCCCTCCAACTCCCTCCGTTGTCGCAGCGCTTGCGCCAAAGGCTCTAAATATAAGGCGAAGAGGAGTGGGAACAGGGGGCAACCCTGCCTTGTACCTCAGTGCAGAGGGATGGGGGCTAATATACCTCCATTGATCTTAACATAGGCTCTGGGCTTGGTATATATATTATTTATTAATTTACAGAAGGACTCGGAAAAGCCAAAGCCCCCCAGCGTAGCTCCGAGAAAGGACTACGCCACCCGGTCAAAGGCCTTCTCTGTATTTAGGCTCAGCAGTAAGAATGGGGACCTACCAGGTGGCCTGATCTAAGATGTGCACGGTTCTTTTTATGTTGTCTTCGGACTGTCTCCCAGGGACAAATCCCATTTGTTCGTAATCAAGTCAGCCCTGGAAGAATCGCCTCCAATCTCTTGGCTACTATTGTTGTATAAAGATTGTAGTCAATATTTAGGACCGAAATGGGTCTGTATGCTGTACAATAAGTAGAATCTTTTCCTGGTTTGGGAATACTGGAAATAACAGCATAGTTCCAGGATTCTGGAATTACTTCACCTGTTTTGGTCGCCCTGCAGACCTCCAAAAGGGGCTGATTGATCACTTCCCCAAATGTAAAAAAAAACTCAGATGTATACCCGTCTGGGCCAGGGGATTTATGCGTTTTTAACTTGCTTATGGAGGCTTGTAGTTCGGCGGGGGTTATGGGGCTATCTAAGATTTGTTGTTGCTCCTGTGTGAGTTGGGGAAGTTTTAATTTAGCAAAGTAAGCCTCAGCTTGGTGCTCATTTTATTGCTGCTCCGGGGTGTATAGAGTCTGATAGAAGTTCTCAAAGGCTTCTAATATTAGTTTAGGGGTTCTTATCATCTGCCCACTCCTCGGGTCCCTGATTTGTGTTATAAAGGTCTGTGAGGTCTGTTGCCTCAGTCTGCGGGCAAGTAATCAAGTTGCCCTTGGCCCACCCTCATAATATCTTTGTCTAAGATGTTGGAGGGCCTGTTCCAGTTTGATGTCTACAAGCTTTTGGATTTGTTGTTTCGTAACCTGCAGCAGAGGGTACACTGCTTCGTCCCCGTCTGCATGCTGTATTTGAAGTGTATGGAGTTGCTGCTGTAGCTTCTCCATTTGGAGAGTTTGCTGCCTTTTCCAGTGAGCTGCATACTTTATAATGTCCCTCTGTAGCACTACCTTTAGAGTGTCCCAAAGAGTGGCTTTGGAAATTTCTGGGGAATTATTTCCCATCACTATTTGGGGTATTCTAGTCTTGACCATGTCTGTAAGATAACTATTACATTTACAGAGTGATCCACTTTTCTCTCGCCACCCATCCATTTTTAGTGTTAGTTGGGAATGGTCCAAAAGGACAGAGGGGTGTGGTAACATTTCCTAAACTGGTGTTGGTGCTCTTTAGAGTCATAATATAATCAATTCGGACATATGAGCTGTGTGGGGAGGGGGGATAGTGGGTGTATTCTCTATCCCCGGGTGCATCATTCTCCAGGCGTCTGCCCAGTATGCCCCTTTAAGGTAATGCCTGAGGGCACTATGTGCTGTCGCCCCTGTTGTGGATCTAGTGTTAGCTGAGTCAATTTGTTCTAAAGCATGGTTAAAGTCCCTTCCCACTATGAGTGTCCCTGTTTGGTACTCCTTAATTTTTTGGAGTAGGGCTCTAATCACTAGAGTCGGGGAACCGGGGGGGATATACATAGAAGCTAGTGTGATAGGGGACCTTTCCAGGCAGCCCTGTAAAACTGCTAGTCGACCTTCAGGATCCTCATAAGTGGCCAGTCCCTGAAACTGGGTGCCCCGAGGAACCAAGACCACTGTGCCTCGTTTCTTACCCTTCCCATATGATGATGCAGCTAACTGTGTGAAGCCAAATTTCTTCAGTTTCATATGCTCAGCTTTTTCAGGTGAGTCTCTTGCAAACAAATCAAATCTGGTCTCTGCTTCTTAAGTGCCGAGAGAACTCTATCTTTTGGCAGGGTTATTCAACCCATTGACCTTATGGGAAAGTACTACAATATTGTGTTTATTCATGATTTAACTTTTTGGGTGGAGCACCATGTTAGAATATTCGCAGAGTCTCTATTCTCCCTGTCATCTCCATCCATCCAATAACCCCTCATAGGTCTATGTATCCCTTTCTTGGTCTCTCTGGCTAACAAATTCCAGTGTTCTCCCCTTATCCTATCAAGCACCAGTATATAGAAACCAGTCAAATAAAGTGGCACTGTACACACATTTAAAAGAAGAAACAAAAAGAACATCCAGTGTTTGCTAAATGGTACACAACTTTGTGAACTATGCAGAGGAAGTGTAACAGCCAACACCCTCCCTCCACCTCCAAAACTATTTATTTACACTGCGACCCCCAAGGTAGGGGAACACGTGGGAGTGTTCCCTAAGGTTCCGAGTACGCTTGTGTACTCGGGTAGGAGGGGAAGTAGCTATGGTAGCTCGGCCCTCCTGAACCCAAGAAATACCGGGTTCTGGCCTGGTGTTACGGCCTAACTGCATCACCGGTCTCGATTGGGGAGCCCATGGGAGGTTGGTGCTACATTTGCATACCTCACCCTTCCCATGTTCTTGAAGTAAGATCTCTCCATGTGCAATCCGTAGCACAATCTGGAATATTAGCTCAACCCATAATCGGCACCGCTGTAGAAAAGACAAGTTTTATAGAGATTTAAGACATCTCCCCCCAGCTAATGATTTATAAAACATATAAGATCCATTTAAGGCTGTAACATCATTTCGCCTTTTTAAGATGCAAACTCAGATTGTCTCAGTGTGAGCTGTTAGCCCTCCCCCCTCATGCTATCGGTAACCATTTTACCTTTTCCCGTTTTCTCTTAACCTGTTGTCTCCCCTCTTCCCAGTCTCGCATGCCCAGGTGTGTACACCATAAATAGGTAGTCTGATCAGGCCTGGGGCAGAAAGGCGTTAAAAAACGTTACCAGTCCGAGGGGAGAGAGTCCTCTAGAATTGACTAGACGAGAGGGCACTAATCTACTCAATATAGGGCAACAGGCATAAATGTACATATCCGAGTCTAACTATAGAATGTTCAGTGTCTATTATCAGCTTAGTTTTCAGTGGTTCAGAGGTAATCTCAACAGTCGGGGGGAGGGGGGGGGGAATATGTGATTCCCTGTTCGGATCCTGTCTCCTTGCCGAGAAATCCCCCACGCCACATGGGCCCTGCAAACAGAGACTCAGTTACAGTACTTACAGGATCAGTAAAATCATTCAGGTCCCCTCCAATCCTAGAACTGCTTGGTGGGCTGCATTTGTTGGATGCGAGAGACCTTGGAGCAGTGTCTTTATGTACAGTAGTGTAGTCGGCGCTGTTCACTGTCCCACTTTCTTGGAGTTGTGATGGGCTGCTGGTTGCCAGGTCTGCTGCACCTTGGTAGGATGGTTTCTCCAGTTCTCTTCAGTTGGGAGAGTGTGCCCCTTACTTCTAAAGGCCCTGGTTGCTTTCTCCATTGAGTGGTATAGCTCCGGTCCCATGCACCAGTGCACTCATAGGCGAGAGGGGTAGGGGGTCTGGAACTTCACCCCCATGGTCCGCAAGGCCTGCAGAAGAGGCACGTAGGCTAATCGCTGCTGCTGCTGAATGGATGGGGGAAGTTCTGGTCAAACAGCAATCGTGCCCCATTATATTCTACTCTTTTTTTTTTTTTGCCATGCCGTATGAATAACCATTTCTTCATCCTTGAAGCTTGAGAATTTTGGCACTATCGACTGCACCGTGGTCTAGCTGTTGTAGAGGTCGGCTTGGGAACAAGGGCTCTGTGCGCTTGCTCAGTTTTAAATGTGAACAACGGTGGCAGGTTTAACACATGTTTAAGTACATCTGATAGCAACTCTGTCATATCTCCAGTCTCCGCATCCTCTGGGAGACCATATATTCTTAAAAGGTTTCCAGCTTGGCCTCGGTATCTCTGTCTGCCATACTCGCTGGGGAGTCCCTACCACTGGCCGTCGAGCTCACCGGGCTCAGTCCTTGCTGATCCTTCTTTGATTTTGTTTGTTTCGATCTGGATTTTCGATTGGGTTTGCCTCCACTGCTCATCGTAGTCATTTCTTTTTGTATTGAAGAGTTTTAGATTGTGTGGAGTTATTATTAGCATGGAGGACAGGGGAGCTCTTTCTTCAGGCAGCCATTGGGACAGTGGTGTCACCAGAAGTCCGAATGTTTCTTTTTTTTAATGCCAATTTATCAGTACAGTAAGGCACCTAAGAGATGTAGGTGTGTTTAAAGACATAAGGCACTAACAGCACCCCTAAGGTTTGTGGTTATTGATCCATAATTACACATTCTGTTGTGTCTTATTGCTCAAATAAAACTGCTCCTTCAGACAGAAAAATTTCAGAGACATGAAAGTTTAAAAGCTGCTGATTTTAAAGATGGCAGCAGTACATTAAGAATGAGCGCAGCGAGGGTTCCCTGATGGCCAGCGGAAGCGCGTTGCACTTCTGTGCAAGTGACCTGATTCAGAAGCAAGCTTGGGGACCCCAGATTGTGTAGCCAGGCCTAGGGAGTGCTGCTGAGCACAGTGCAAGGTAGCCTGGGGAGGGAGGGAGTGAGAGGGTTGGGTTCTGTAGTAGCAGCAGCCCCTCGTGATGGGCTGGGAAAGTGTGTTTTTTTGAGAAGGGTTTTGCTTGTGTCCTTGCGTTGTGTGAGGCCAATGAGAGGCTTGCCCAACATCATTTGAAGCAGGAGGAAAGACAAAAGCATTTGTCAGTGCCGAAGTTCGTCGTTGGAATTGCTTTTGGTACACACCGATTGGCAGGACTACAGTTCCCAGCAGAAAGAACAAGTTATGCCACCAAGTTCACATTCCTGTGGAAATACAGTGAAGTGCAGGCCTGTTTCCTCAATTTGTGATCTGGCTTTGAAGAGTGAAGATGTATCTGCGGTTCAGAGAAGATGAGGGCACTGGAGCCCCACCATGGGTTGGGGGTGGGATTATGGTTAGAAACCCTAACGCCCTGGGCATTTGTTGGTATTTGCACTACAAATTTTCAATATGCACAGTCCACTCAGAATCTATGTGCTCAGATGTTAACTGGTTGCAGAGAGAAGGTAGCTAACCTTCTTAACGAAACAAAATCCAAATCACACTCTGCATTCTATACGCAACGCAATCATTACCCGGAGAATTGTTGTGTTGCCGCAAATTTCTTTTTATTGTGGTATTTTGCTGCATTCAACATTTCATTCAAAGCTTGAGCCTTTTCAGCATTACACCACAACTTCTCTCAGTGTCTCCAAAACTGAATTGACCCCGGCACTTCGACTGGGGTGTGGTCTTCCTTCGGGGGTGATTAGTGTTCAGTTACACCCTCCTTAAATAGCCAACTTAATCGTGAACACCTGGTAGCCCCCTGGTGTTCATTTAAACCCATAATATTTTTTGGAATTTTAAGTGGCTCTGGAGGGATTTAAACCTTTACCCTTGTAATTCATTTTTTTTGAACGTTTTAAGCTTTTTTTTTTTCTTTTCATCATTTAAATATCAAAAATAATTGAGACAAAATGACAAAGTTAATATGCAACATAATGCTCTATTTCTGATTTTCTTTTACTGGTAATTTTCTTTCTTTCAGTTTAACTTTTTAACTCTTTTTGCCAGTAAAAATCAATGAGCCAAAATATATTTTTCACTAGTATTAGTGAGATCCAATCACTTTTTTATGGTCTCAATTTTTCTTTAGCTGACTTCTTGGAAGCTTCCAATATCTTGTTCTTTCAAAAACTATTATTTACCACGTCTTTATTTTGGTTCAAGATACTTTCTCTGTTTTTCAACATGGCCTTTTGTGACCCCCACCTCATGAAAGCATTTGCGACCTCCTGCTCGTGGACAGTGACACTGTAATTTTGTTAATCTGTCTGAACGTTGATTTCTCACAGCAACTGTGCCATTCTGCACCAGATGTGCGAAAACACATTTCAGCCAGGATGTGAAAAATGACAGCTGTATTGTTCGCGAGGAGGTGTAAAAAGTACCAATGTTGAAAATCTGGAGTGAAAATATTACATATTCGCGACGTTACAAGTGTACGTGGAAACTGCGCAACGCATACTCGTAAGACAGTCATTTTTTGACCAGATTTGCAACATTGGCTTTTTGGGAGCCCACCTCATGAACACTGACACTGTTGTTTTGTTAATCGGTCCCTAAAGGTGATTCCGCGCAGTGACCGCAAAATCACCTTTCGGGACCGAATAACCAGATTACAGTCACTGAATTCATGAGGTTGAGTTCCAAGAACCCCATGTTGAAAATTTGGTGCCAAAATTCGTACAAATGGCCGAGATATGCACCAAAGTTGAGAGAACCCCAGTTATGCCATTATACAGCTTGCTGGCATTTCTTCAGTTCGCTGTCGGCTTTGAAGAGTTCAGACGTAGTCCCGTTCCAACGAAGATCATCGTGCTGGCTCTGGAAGTAAGTATGGATGGAGGGGGTGCGCAGAGGGTGGATGCGGGTTGGGAAGGGAGGCATGGCCGATTGTGAGGGACCGTTTTCTGGTTTACAGGTTAAAAAAACAAAAAAAACATAAACCCAGCATGGGAAGGTTTCTCGTTTAACAGGGACTTTGTACGCAGGTGGGCTCCCAGCGTGCCATCGGAGTGTTTGTTGGGTGGGGGAGGCTGTAGCCGACGGGGATTGGGCACCCCGTCGGCACATACCAAGTGTTTGGGGTGGGGACAAGAGCTGAGGGGGATTGGGCACCCCCCCTCAGCACACAACAAATGGGGGAGGGCATTATGCCGATGGGGATTGGGTTCTCCCATCGGCAAATGAACTGGGAAGGGGGGAGGCTGACGGGTATTGGGCACCCCCTGTTGGTTTGTTTATTTGAAATGGCGAGGGGGCATGCTGACAGCCTGGGCTCAGCGCGTTCACACTGCTGTAAGCTACAGCAGTGTGGATGCGCAACCAGGAATTTAACAGTGCAGGGATGCAACATCAAAGGACCGAGACGTGCCACTATTGGTGCAGCACTGTCCTTTGAAAAGTTGGCCAACTCTGCCCCAACAGCTGAAAGGGAGTCATTGTCAGCCTGCCAACTGATTTGCCTGCCGCTTGAGACGGAGCTCTCCATTGGGCACACCCCGGTATAGCACCTCTTATAGCAATGAGATCATCTGCACCTGCGTGCCGCGACAAACTCAAAAAAGGAGGTTATAAAGCCCGCATCACCATTGTAATGACTGGCCACAGCCTCATGCCTTACGCTGTGCATCCCCCACTGTGAGCTGGGTAGGTGTGGGCTAGTGGAGTTTGGGGTAGGAGCAGTTGCCACGGGGTCTGGTTCCAGGCCCAAGGACTGATGGCAAAGGACAAAAAGCTATATAAAAACAAAATTAAAAATCTCCCTGCATGGTTACATGTTATGGTTTACAGTCACGTTCTTCTTTTTCTCACTGCCGTATTCTAATAATGGTCATTATCACTGCCATTTCATAATAATGGCCATATTCATAGTGGAAAATAGATTGTAAATTAAGGCAGTGTAGTATCTCAGTGTAGTACCTCAGCTCCCTTAAGACGGAGAAAGCACCGGGGCCGGATAAATTACATCCCAGAGTGCTGAAGGAACTTGCAGATGTCCTGGCGAAACCCCTGGCAGAGCTTTTCACCATCTCTCTGAGGACAGAGTGGGTGCCCCAAGACTGGAAGGTGGCGCATATAGTGCCTATCCACAAGGGGGGATCAAGGGAGGTGGCAGGGAACTACAGGCCTGTCAGCCTGACATCGGTGGTGGGCAAGGTGATGGAGGGCATTGTCAAGAGAGGCTGGGGACCTGGATAAGTTAGGGTGCCTGGACGATAGACAGCATGGATTCATCCCAGGGAAATCGTGTCAGACAAACCTGGTGGAGTTCTATGACTGGGTGACAAGTGCCTTGGACCTGGGTAGACCAGTGGATGTCCTCTTTCTAGACTTCAGCAAGGCATTTGACTCTGTTCCTCATGTGGGCCTGTTGGATAAGCTGGGAGAAATGGGGGTGGGGAACCAGATGATCAGATGGATAGGCAATTGGCTCCAGGGCGGACCAGAGGGTCGTAGTTGGTGGGATAGTCTCATCCCCAAGGAGGGTCATTAGTGGGGTCCCACAGGGATCAGTCCTTGGGCCCCTTCTGTTCAACGCCTACGTATCTGACATAAGGACAGGAATCAGGAGTGAGATGAGTCTCTTTGCAGATGACTCAAAACTGGGGGTGGTGGTGGATGGGGAGGAGGGAGGGTGGCCCTACAGGGGGACCTGGAGGCTCTGGAAAGATGGTCTAGAAAGTGGAAGCTGAGGTTCAATGCAGGGAAATGCAAGGTACTCCACCTGGGGGCCAGAAACCCAGGCCAAGTGTACACCCTGGGGGAAATGCTACAAGTCTCGATGGCTGAGAGTGACCTGGGGGTGGTGGTGGATGTCAAGATGAACAACTCTGAGACTTGTAGGAGGGCAGCAGCCAAGGCCAACAGGATGCTGGGATGCATCGCTGGGGGATCACCTCCAGAAGGAGGAAGTGATACTCTCTCTGTATAACTGCTTGGTGAGGCCGCACCTTGATTTGCGTACAGTTTTGGAGACCACACTTAAGAGGGACATTAACCTCCTGGAGAGGGTCCAGAGGAGGGCAACAAAATGATTTGGGGCTTGGGGACAGGACCTATGAGGAGAGGCTCAAGAGCTAAATATGTACATTGGAAGAGAGAGGGACCGGGGACATGATAGAGGTCTTCAGGTACATGAAGAGGGTAAATAGGGAGGAACAGTCAGGGTGCTTCAAGGAAGGAGGAGGGGGCCACTAGAGGGCATGGGTGGAAGCTGGAGGGGGGAAGATTCAGGGGAGAAAGGAGGTGCTACTTCACTGAGAGGGTGGTGGAGCCATGGAATGCACTGCCTAGGGGGCTGGTGGAGGCAGAGACAGTGGAGGGGTTCAAGAGGGGGTGGGACAGGTACAGGGGAAGGGTTCTGGAAGCAAAATCCAATGCAGCATGAATATCCGGAACTGGGAAGGGAGAAGCCAGAGAAGGCGAGGGGGACAGCAAGGTCAGCACCCAGGGTGGGGGCTGACTAAACGAGCAGACACGAAAGACAGTTAGGCCTATTCTGCTGGCATTTTAGTATGTTAGTATAGTTTTCGTATGTATGGGAACCATGAGGTTCCAGTTCAGATTCCACCACAGTCTCAGAGTTGCAGATAAATGACGCTGTCTCACACTTTATTTTTTTTAGTTAAAAGTTTTATTGAAGCCAGCCTGGTGGCACTGGGGGTTGAGGCGCTGGACGACACACCTCACGCCATGCCAGCGACCCGAGTTCGGGAGCAAGCTTGGGGAGCTGGGGGTCGGTAGGGGAGGACTTTGATTGAGCATCCATGGACAGCTCTCCTTGTTCTGGGGAGGGTTCTGGGGATCTCCCGATGCACTGGCACCCCTTGGTGGATGCTGGGGGCTCTGCAGGGCACGGCGACTGACGCAGGGGGCTGGTGGGCACAGCGGATGTCTTCCAGGGCGTCTAGGGAGCACGCCGCCATGGACGCCACACACATCCGTGCTCTGGCTAGAAAGTGAAATACCTCCTTCCTTCGGGTGAGGTGACGGCGATCGAAATCAGCCCCGATCAATCCCTCACGCCCACACTGCCCATCTCTCCGGTTCTCCTTGGAGTCTGGGGCCACTTCTTGGGCCGGGGGGAGTGCCCAGATCCCACTTACCCAATGTAGCCTGGAGATGTCGGATCAGGTGGACGGTTGTGTTCGTCGGATGATGGAAGGGACCCTGAGAGATGCCCTGAAGGTAAGGGAGATAAAGATTACAAAAAAAAAAAAAATTTTATGGAGTATTTCCAAATAATATAAACATACATAAATGGCATAAAAATGATTTTTGTTTTTGATACCAATTTACGCCCTTGTCCCCATTCTCGGGTGTGAGCATGCGCGTGTGGACTTTGTCCTGAGACCTCCCGACTTGCTGCCCCCTCCCCCCTACGCGGCCACTGGACCTCCACCCAGTGGCAGCGGACCTACGGGGGGAATGACGACCTCCCCAGGAGAGGAGAGCCGCTGATCCTACCTCCCCTGGCGTGCTGGCACCCTGACGACCCGAGGTTACCAAACCTGGGTCGCCAGTGCAGTGCGAGGTAAGGCATAGTGCCGCAACCCTCTGCGCCACTGGGCCGGCACAAACAGCATCAAAATGAACAAACAATATAATACACACTTGAAATTCTATGGCAACATATGTGATACAGAATACAATCAGAGTTGGAGTATTATTTGTTGTGTATATGAGCTACAAGAGCTGCTTGCACAGGACTTAATTGTCTTTGTTACTAAAATGGTAACTTTATCTCTTGTTGGCATCGTGAAAGGGGCCCCACAACTTGTTATGTCAGTAGTTTGCTGATAGCTAGGAACAAAAGCGGCTCCAATGAGGCCATTTGGCTTAAAGTTTGGAGCAATTTGTTATAGGTGTTTACCTCAGATGTACCCCATCTTCTGAGAATGAGTTGTTTGGCTGCAGTAGCAGCCATCAGGGCCCAGTTGGTCGCATGGCAGGGATATGCATTTTGCTGTGAGGTGACACTCAGGATTGCGAAAGGTTCATCAAATACAAAATCCTTTGGAAGACCTTGTTTACAGAATGACGTGACTGTCTCCCAAAATGGTCTTATTAAGGGACAGTTCCACAGTATGTGGGATAGTGAACCAGTGTGTTTGTCATATCTCCAACTTTTGTCTATGGGAAGGGTCCCCATCTGGTATAGGTGGAGGGGAGTCCTGTACAAGTAATGCAATATTTTTAGCTGTATAAGTTGGGCCCTCATGTCCCTACAAGCCTGATGGGTCCCACACCAAAATTGTTTCCACTGTTGGTCTGATATGCAGTGTTAAGCTCATTTACCCATTTGGTTCTGCTGCTTTCGGAGGTTTCGGAACCAGAGTCTGTCAGACATCTGTATATACAATCTGTCCTATCTCTGTTAAGTTTTAACCATGCTGTGATATTATGGTCCTGCGATGAGGATGTGTTAGGTGGCTTAGGATGTAGGTATCGTACAGTGGCTGCCCTTATTTGAAGATATCGCCATAAATCCCTCTGGAATATTTTTAAGTGTTCTATTGTCTCTTGGAAGGGCCTGATAGTATTTTGGCCAGGGGTACATATATCACATCTATTAAGAATGCCCACCTATATCCAGGAGGAGCAGTGCAGGGATTTAAGATATATGCTTGACCTCAACCTCTCCTATATTGCTCACATTGACAGCATGGCTAAAGCTGCCAGCATGCCTTGGATTCCTCTACAAGCACAGGAAGCACCTCACCCCAGAGGCCCAGAAGATTGCAGTCCAGAGCTCTGTGGTGTCAATTATTGATTATGGCCTCATTATCTATGGCTCTGCCATGACGTCTGCCCTCCGACATATAATAACTGCACTTAACAAAGCATGCCGACTCACAACTGGTGCCCACCGCCTCACCCACACCTGTGCCCTTTATGAACAATCCGGATGGCTCCAACTCTCCAACTGTATAAAGTATCTCACATGTGCTATGGCGGGAAACATCAACCTTGGCCTCACACCCCCAGGTGTTACTGCCTTGTTAAATCAACACACCAACCGACAGAACACCAGGAGCTCGACAACCCAGATTCTACAAGATCCTCGCTGTCGAACTAAGCAGGGCCAACTCTCCTTCACCTATAGGGCTCCTCTATGGATGAATGGTCTCAGCCACACCATCTCCTCTGCCTAAACACTAGGTCTGTTAAAAACCAGGCTCCGGGCCCATCTCATTGCCTCTAGATCCTGTGACTACCTCTCCTAGATAATGATCTACACAGCTTTAATCCTAACTTATATACTGCTTAACCCCAGGCCCCCCAATCCCCTCCCCCCGCTCCTGAGGCGCCACTTCAAATCTCAAGTCTTCATACCACCTCATTAGTCTCTCTTTGTCCCATTATAGCACTTATTTCCCCCCATCACCCTGCCCTCTTTTTCTCTTCTATCACTCCTTCCCATTTATTTTTCAACAAATGCCTCCGGCTGCATCTTCATCCTCCCTCCCTCCCTCTCTCCTCTCATCCCTGTTTCTCTGCCACCCCCGGGCGCCTGACCATACCCATTCCTTGTGTGCACATGCGTCCTAGCTGTGTTCACCATTTTACTATAGCTGCCTATGTTAACTACCTACACTCCTCCTCCTCTACACCTTACTCTTCCTATAATTGACCCCTTTCAGTAGCACTGTTGTACATGAATTGTTTACTGTTATTTCACTGTTGCTTCTTCTTGTTTATTTCTGACGTGGAACCTTTGTAAAAGAGCCTTGGTTCAAAGGTACTTGTAATCCTAATATAAACAAGGGATTAACATAGAAACCTAGAAATGATGGCAAATGGAGACCATAGGTCCATCAAGTCTGCCTGTGGGTTTTCCAGACCTGCTGTGGGTCTTGGGACCTAGCCCCCCACATATTTCCTGAACCCTCTATACCTGTGTGGGCCCTTGCCCTGTCCCATCGCCTCTTGAAAGCAGCCACGGTCATCGATCCCACCACCTCGGACGGCAGTCTGTTCCACGAGTCAGTGACCCTTTCAATAAAGTAGTGCTTCCTCAGATCCCTCTTAAAGCACAACACTGAAGTTTCCATTCATGTTCTCTAGTGGGTGGGCCATCAGCCTGGTAAAAAGTTAAGAGTAGGGCACTTTATTAACGCCTTTCAAGAACTTGAATTTCTTGATCATGTCCCCTCTCTCCCTTATAGTCTCCAGAGAATACAAGTTCAGTGACTTTTGTCGCTCCTCGTACAAGAACCCTTGTGGGCCCTGCACCATCTTAGTTGCTTTCCTCTGCACTACCTCTAGCTTGTCCCTTCAGGTGAGGCCTCCAGAACTGGAAACAGTACTCTGAGTGAGGCCTCACCAGCAGCCTATGCAGTGGGAGGATCACCTCCCTGTCCCTGCTGTCAAATCCTCATCCTATACACCCTATCATTCTGTTTGCCTTACTGTTTGCTTTGTTGCATTGACTTGACTGTTTTTGGGTGTCACTTATGATGATCCCTAGGTCCCTTTCTTCGTAGGATACACTTAGTTGGATCCCGTTCAGCTGATATTCTGCCCCTGGGTTCCCTTTCATTACCTTGCATTTCTTCACATTGAACTTCAACTGCCAGATATTGGACCACCATTCCAGCCTCTGGAGGTTCTTCTGCAGGTCCTTCACTGCCTCTGCTTTATCAACTGCTCCCTTGTAGCTTAGAGTCATCTGCAAAGAGAGCAATCTTGTTCAGAATGCCTTTACCGATGTCACTAATGAACATGTTAAAAAGGACCGGTCTCAAGACCAAGCCCTGGGGCACCCCACTAGTAACCTTACCCTCCCCTGACTTCAACCCGTTTACTACCACTCTCTGCTGTCTGTGCTGTAGCCAGTTGCCCACCCATGTAACTATGCTTTTTTTCAGTACCTAGGTCCTCCAGTTTCTTGAGCAGGCGCCTGTGCAGAACTGAATCAAAGGCCTTACTAAAGTTGAAGTAGAGGAGATCCACTGGGTGGCCCCTGTCCACTTCCCTAGTTACCCAGTTGAAAAATGAAATGAGGTTTGTCTGGCATGATCTCCTTGAACAGATCTGTGCTGTTTCACGTCCTGGAGACCGTTCCCTTCTAGATATTCTGTTAGATCCTGCTTTATTAATGTTTCCATTACTTTCCTTATTATTGATGTGAGACTTGTCGGTCTGTAGTTGATGGCCTCCTCCCTCCCTTGTGGAGGGGCACCACGTCTGCACTTCTCCAGTCATATGGCATGGTTCCTGTTTGCCTAGAGTGGCTGAACAAATGTGCCAAGGGTTCTGCCAATTCCTGAGCAAGTTCCTGCAGTACCCTAGGGTGTAGTCTATCAGGCCCTGGTGCCTTGTCTGTTTTTAGGTGCATCAGTGCCTCCCTGATCTGTCCATGGTAAAACAATGGCGTACCCATTTGTGGGATCCCCCGTCTACAGCTTTGGTGCCACTGTCTGGAATTGGTCCACCAAGTTCCTTCGTGAATACTGAACAGAAGAAACTGTTTAGTGCAGTGGCCTTCTGTTTGTTATCTTCAGTGATCCTCTCACCATCTTGTAGCCGAACTGTGCCCCCCCCTTCCTTCTCTTCTCCAGTATGTAACGAAAGAATTTTGTCCTCCTTTTTTTTGATCCCCGAGGCAATCCATAGCTCAGGTGATGCTTTTGCCATTGTTGTATTTCTTTTTTTGAAGTTACTTTTTACCTCCTATTCCCCAGCCTGCCACCCCGGACCCATCAGGGGAAACATTAGACATCCCACTGCCTGCTACCCTGCCCAGAACGGACCCCCGAGCCCCATGGAACTGCGGTATACCCCTGAGCAGACGAGGCAGGCGTGACGCCCTGTAACATTTCATCGGTCTTGGGCCCGTCGGCGGTGGCAGGCATATCATCGTAAAGTCTCGGTTCCCTATCTCCCTGGCGGTGGCAAGCTATTTTTCCTGTTTTTATACCCTTCCCATATAGCGTGCAACTCCCCCGACGTCATGGTTCAAGGCGCCGATGTCCACGCTGTACAGCGGCCGCCCATCCCCTACTAGTGGTGCTTGCAGTACTCTCAGCCACCCCATGGAGTCAGGCAAGTGTGCGGGCATCGGCGTGTTCCCTCCCCGGAGAAGGCAAGCTGTCGTGGGACGATCAAGCCTGTCTCCCCCAGCCGACCCACCAGCGACCCGAGTTCACTCCCGAACCCGTGTCGCCGGCATGGTGTGAGGTGTGGCGTCCAGCGCCTCAACCCTCAGTGCCACCGGGTCGGCCTGTTGTATTTCTTTTTGCTTCTTTGCTTTTCTGTGTGTAGTCCTCCCATTCATTATCCCCACTGGTCGTTTTGTATATGCGGAAGGCTTCCCTTTTGCTTCTGATTGCTTCCCTGACCTGGGTGGTGGACCAAATGGGTCTCTTATGTTTGTTCCTGACCTTATGCATAGCTTTGTAGCTTCTAGGACGGTTTGTTTAACCTGTCCCCAGATGTCCTCTACTCCCTGTTTTTATGGATTTCTGATAGTTTTTCCTCGACTGTCAGCTTCATCCTTTCAAAGTCTGCTCCTCTGAAGTTTCAGACCATAGCTCTGGATTGAGAATTTACCTCCTCAAGGGATAGCTCGAACAAGATAGAGTTGTGATTGCTATTAGCTAGTGGTTCCCCAGCTTTAACGTCACCCACCACTTCTGAGTTTGTGAGGACCACATCTAGGATGTCCCCGAGCCTAGTTGGAGCGTTAACCAGTTGGGTGAGTAGGTAGTCCTGCAAGGCTTCCACCACCTTCTAGCTCCTCGAGGATCTGGCCAGTGGAATACCCCAGTCAACATTGGGCAAGTTGAGATCGCCGACCATCACTGTTTCCCCTTCTGCGTTACACTTCTGATCTCTTTGAAAAGCTTTTCATCCCTATTTTCTGCCTGTCCTGGTGGCCTGTATAGTACTGCAAAGTAGATTTTGTTTTTCCAGATGCTGAACCGAGTTGCAGCCACAGGGATGCAACACCTTCGTCTTTCGTGATGTTGAGTGTAGTGGCTATCATTCCCTCCCATACATATAATGCCACCACTTCCCCCGGCCCCCTTTCTGTCCTGCCTGTAGAGTGAATAACCAGGGACTGAGAGGTCCTAGTCGTTATTTTCTGTAGCCCATGTTTCTGTTATTGCTACTAGGTCCAGTTGGGCCTCTGCCATTACTGCCTGTAGCTTGCTCATTTTGCTTCCGGTGCTTATTGTGTTGAAGCATGCTCCCTTCCAAGTTTCAGCAGACATTCTTATTTTTCCTTCCCTTGGTTCTGGCTTTGTCTTTTTAGCTGCTTGGACCCCCTTGCTCCTTCCCTGAGATCTCCTATGTTTCCTATAACTGTTCGCTGATTGTGTGAAGTTATTCAGTGTTAGTGGGGGAGTGTCTGCTAATTTCCCATTTTCAAACCCCAGGAAATCTTACTGTATTCTGACAGATGCAGTATGGTCTCACCATAGGACTGCCCTGGAGCCTAAATGGTTAACAGAACCTGTGCTAGTAGTGGAATGTTAGGCTCGCGCTCGGTTTTCAAATCACTGTCCCTGGTTGCACTTCCTGCAACCATCAGATTCTTTACTCCGCTTGCCTCAGTAAGACGTCTCTGGAGAGTTCTCCTTCACTTTAACTGAAGAAATAATTTCTCGGTTTATTTTAAGTCCGTTTAATTTTTTCGATTTTTTTGAAGCACTGTCCTTGGTTCACAGGTAGAATTAGTTAGATTAGTGTAGTTTTGGGTAAGTCTTTCGGTTCCTCTTCGGTTTTTTTAACCGATAAGAAACCAAGGTCATTCTGTGTATTTTTGTTTAAATTTAAATTACTGTTACCGTTCGTTAAAGCGTTTTTTCTTACATTTAAAACCTACCGGGGGAATTCTCGGTTTTACTCCGGCTTAAAAAAAACAATCAATGTCACAGACCAAGAAATGAATGGGCTCCACAGGTTTCCAACAGTGTACAGAGTGTGGGGAACCGTTCGCAAAGGCAGATCCTCATATTATTTGTGTGTTTTGCTTGGGGTTTGACCACCTCAAAGGGGACTGCGAGATCTGTAAAAACTTCCCTCAGTCGATGCTTGACAGGCGCTTGAAACGACTGCAGGAGAGGATGTCTGAAAAGGCTGCTGAACCGGCTGCAGACAAACAGATTTCTGTTCCAAAAGAACCGGATGAGCTGGCCTGGTGGCACAGAGGGCTGAGGTGCTGGCGCCTTACTTCGGCCCTCGCCGGCGACCCTAGTTTGGGAACGGCCTCGGGCGCCATGGGCTGGCAGGGAGAAGGAGAGGACTGAGCGTCCGGAGGACTGCTCTCCCCTCCTGGGGAGGGGTGAGGGGATAGCTCCGCTCTGTAGTGGCCCCCAGTGGACACCGGGGGTAACACAAGTAGCGGAACCAGGAGGGACTAAATAGAGAAAGCCGGAAATTGGCTTCGGTGCCGCCGGATGACGGCCTCCGCTCTCCTTGTTCCCCGGGGCCTCCAGGAGCATCCTATGCCACAGCAGCATCCCGCACCGTAAGTAAAAATAGTGTGCTGGGCTTCCCTGCCACCCGGTGCCTTCCCTCTCAGAGGAGGGGGACCCGCCCGGCGATGGGGTACACCGAGACAACTCGGGATTGGCTGCTGTCTGTGGGGAGGTGATCCAGAAGAGGACTGCCGGGAGGAACGGAGCGCTAGGAGGCCCGAAGGAATGGTGGGCTTCGGGTTGTAGAAGGAGATAAAAATAATAAACACACAAAAAAAAAGAACCGGATGATCAGCCCTCTGACAAGGGTGATGGTTCTTCCACCAAAAAGAAGCCTGCTGACCCTGCTGCTAACCCGGCAGCCTCAGGGAAGAGAAAGAGAAAAGAAAAGAAATGCATTCAGTGGTTGAACTGCAACCGAGTACTCCGGTTCTAACCGCTGAGGAAAAAGCTAACGCTATCAAAATAATTCAGTCGCTTCAACCGGTAACACCAGTTCAGGTTCAGAAGCGGCCACGTTTGGATGCCTCAGGTTCCAGGTTCATTGGAACCAGAAGTGGGTACTTTTGATGAGGATTATTATGATGATGCTGACGATTTTGAGGATGAGGACTACGGTGAACCCATTGACCCGGACATTTCACCGGATCCTCATCGTCCTGACTTCCCTGACAAGGGAACCGAGGATTTTACCTCTCATTTTAAATTTGTGAAACAGGTGGCTTTGTCCCTAGACCTCCCCACACAGGAATCAACTGATGAGGAGGAGGAACAGGACTATAGGGACATGATGGATGCTCAAGCTGCAAAAAGGGTTTTGCTTCCCATCCATAAGTCCCTGAAAAAGCAGGTGATAAAAATCCTGCATACTCCAACTTCGATTTCACCAGTTGATAGAAAGGTGGATAAGAAATATTGGGTGGCTAAGGGTGGGGCCGAGTTTCTGTTTGGCCACCCTAGCCATGAAGGTGTGGTACAGGCAGCAGCCTGTGATAAAGCAGGTATTCCCCTGGCATCCCATCCTCCTGACAAGGATTCCAGAAAGCTGGATTCTGTTGCAAAAAATACAGTATATATCTGGGTTTCTCCCTGGCAATTAGGCAGGCTTCATACATGGCCTATGTTGCCAGATTTCAAAGGACACTCTGGGACATTGTCCTACAGATTACAAAGTCCGTGCCAACACAAATGGCAACAGACCTGGAGGAAGCTGCCAAGAGGGGCATAGAGGCATCCAAAGTCCAGTTCAGAATGGTTGTGGATAGCAATAATACTGCAGCCAGACAGATGGCTTTCCTATGTGAGCCTTCGTCTCCCTTTGAACAGCAGACTGAGGCTTACATGAGGAAAATGGACGAATACAAAACAGCATATCAAAGTGCTGCTGCTAATGAGAAGGCTTCTACCCCACAAAAGCAGCATGCTAGGGGTAATAGGGGCAGACCTTACAGGCCATTCTTCCAGCCTCAGGCATATCCACATTATCAGCAGGAGAGGCACTAACTGCACTAGCCTCAGCATCCAATCAGCACCTCAGACTAAGCAGATACCCTGAGAGATGTGCTCGGGTCGCCTCCCCAGGACCAGTAGGTGGCAGGCTGACCCACTATCTCCAGGAATGGCAATCCATCACTACAGATCAGTGGGTCCTGGAGGTAGTGGGTCAGGGCCTTGCACTCAGTTTCAAATCCAGACCAAGACTGAGGGCAAGAGTTTTTCAACC
The DNA here is from genome assembly GCA_016271365.2 of Neoceratodus forsteri. NCBI lineage: Eukaryota > Metazoa > Chordata > Ceratodontiformes > Ceratodontidae > Neoceratodus > Neoceratodus forsteri. Next base: position 753,911,185 of record CM057455.1, on the reverse strand, counting down.
TTCCCCTCCCCCAGAGACATTGTTACTGGAAAATGAGGTGTTAAATCAGCTCTCAGTAGGAGCAGTGGAGCCAGTTCCTCTCTTACAGAAAGGAAAGGGCCTTTACTCAAGATACTTCCTCACAACCAAGAAAACAGGGGAGTGGCGACCCATATTGGATCTCAGGTACCTAAACAGGTATTTACTGAAACCAAAATTCAGTATGGTCACCTTAAAACGATTCTGCCAACTTTAAGGCAAGGAGGTTGGTTGGCATCTCTGGATCTAAAATATGCTTACTTCCATATCCTCATAAGGCAGTCTCACAGAAAGTTCCTGAGGTTTAGGTCTTCCATCAGGCCACTGTCAGTTCAGTGCTATGCCTTTCGGCCTTACCTCTGCCCCAAGGGTGTTCACAAAATGCTTGGCAGTAGTGGTGGCACACGTACGGAGGCAGGGAGTAGCAGTCTTTCCATACCTGGACGACATGCTCTTAGTGGGCCAGTCTTCCCAACAGGTCAAGCGATCTCTGGCCTTAACACAGGAACTGTTACAGTCCTTGGGTTTCTTGATAAACCAGCAGAAGTCAGTGCTGCAACCAGTACAGCTCTGTTAAGTGGATCTAATTATACAGTTTATACAGGTTCCTGGTTGGTAATTCTCAGTAATTTAATAAAGCCAGCACGCTATATCTTTGCCAAATTAGTGGTACTTTATTATGATAGTATTAATAAGATTAGCCAGAAAAATGCTATTGTGCTAGTTTACAAAAGGGAATACATGCTAACATTATTTTTAAACATCAGGTAGCATACCACTACCTAGGTGTTTCTGTTGTAGTTTAATTGTAAAACAGCCAAAGAGCAATCCCAATGGGGTGTTTCTAACATGCAATCTAGACAGCTAGTAATATTTGCATTAGAGGGCTACAGCATTTCAGAGACATACGTAACCATATCTCTCTCTGGATCCCCTGAGCAATCTATGGATAGTCTCAGACTGTATCTTCTCGAAGGGATGCTGGACATAACCATAGGTCCCATATTTATGTGTAGGAAGCTTAGAAAAAAATGCAAGGCTGGAATTTCCCAAAAACTACCTCAGCAGTTTTAAACACAGACAATACGTCATTCAACAAGTCATAAGACTCGGGTTCGAAAATACACTGGCCATAAGATACCTCGGTCATAAGATACTTTTGATACTTTGCCAGAGACATTCGGTCATTCTTAAATGGAAAAACAAGTAATCAAGGGTTTTTTATTTGTCAAAAATACTTACTTTAGGATACAGAAAACATGCAAGGGGATGTGACTGTTTTAAAAATAATTGACCTACAGATGAAACCAGACAGTGGCCAAATTGAGGAACTGCGTATCTAAGCTGCAGCTATGTCCTTGGGTTGAAGGAAGGTTTTGTACAAAATATCTCTGCTGAGCAAAGCAAAGCTAATTTTCTTTAAAACATTTATTTTTAAACACGGTTTATGCTTTTCACTTATTTTAAAGTTACTTAAAGGGCCCCAACACCTTTTGAACCTGGGCATCTACACAAACATCAATTTGCACAGTGGTATCATTATCTGCATGGTTTTAACAATTACTCTCCAAACACCTCTGCACTTACAAGGCACATCAATCTACATGTTGGTATCATGTAGTCATCTACTAGCCGCCATTACCTTTTACTAGCCCTTTATCAATCTACACTAGCCATTTTACACCTTTCTATCTCCTCAACCTTTTGGTTAGCCAACTACATATTGTTGATAAAAGTTTTGTCACTGGTCACTAAAACCTTGGCCACAGGTCACTAAACTTTGGCCACTGGCCACTTTCAACAGCTCCTGGAATTTACAGGAGCAGAACTGGATTCAGTCAGAGGAAGGGCGTTTCTTCCTCAGCTGAGGGCAGACACTCTCAGGCAGCTGGTAGGTTCTTTCAAACCTCACAGCCTCAGGCCGGCCAGACATTTTCTCCAGTTGTTGGGCCACTTGGCAGCCTCAAGTGCCACAATGTCAGGAGCAAGATTTCAGATGAGGTATATTTAATATCATCTCAAGCATTACTGGCGTCAAAGAAAGGATAAATTGTCAAAGTTGGTCCCAGTCACTCAAACATTCATGCAGGCACTCCAGTGGTGGCAGGATTTGGGAAACCTCAGACAAGGGGTCCCATTCCTACAAGAACAACCATCTCTGGTGCTTACTACAGATGCATCCCTTCTAGGGTGGGGAGCACACCTAGGGGAGCATACTGTCCATGGTACGTGGCTCAAACAGGAGTCATTACTGCACATCCACCTGTTGGAGCTCAGGGCAGTATTCTTGGCACATCAGGCATTTGCCAACATGCTGCAGGGAAAAGTGGTCCGGGTCAGGACAAACAGCATGACCACCGTGTACTACATCAACGAACAGAGAGGCACAAGGTCCACACCCCTGCGCACAGAAGCTATGAGAATATGGACCCTGGCCTATTCCCTAAACATTGTACTGTCAGCAGTCCACCTTCTAGGGAAGGACAGTGCTCTGGCAGATGCACTGAGCAGAATAAATCAGAACCATCACGAATGGTCCTTAAACAAGCAAGTTCTACAGCTGGTGTTCAGAAGGTGGGGCACTTCAGAGGTAGACCTCTTTGTTTCCCCAGACAGCTACCAGCTCCCTCTGTATTGCTGCAGACCTCCACTGAGGGGCACAGTACCACTGGACGCATTGATCCTGGATTGGACAGGGAAGTTTCTTGTATGCTTTCCCTCGCTTCCCACTATTACTGAGAGTCCTGAACAAGCTCAGGTCCCAACCAGCCACAGTGGTCCTCATTGCCCCAGATTGGGCTGGGCAACCATGGTATTCCCTAGTCCTGTCCCTATCAGTAGCCAAGCCAATCAGCCTACCCAGGAGGCACAATCTGCTAACCTTCTCCCAGGGCAGGATCCTCTATCTCAGCCTTCGGTCCTTCAGACTCAAAGCCTGGTTCTTGAGGACCTAGAGTATGCAAACTTGAATCTCTCAGAGGGGGCAATGGAGGTCCTCAGGGTATCCTGAAGACCTGCTACCAGAAAAATGTATACTTTTAAGTGGAAAAGATTAGCTTTCGGGTGCAGAGACAAACACTTAGACCATACCCAGGCTGGCTTATCTGTAGTTCTTGACTATCTCACCCATCTTTATTCCCTAGGTTTCAGGACCTCTGCTTTGAAGGTTCATTTGGCTGCAGTATCTGCTTACCTGTCAGCAGGTAAACCATCCACTTTGGCCTCAAATGCAGTGTTCTGAAAGTTTTTGTCAAAGGATTGCTGCATTTGCACCCACCTCATAGAACCCCTACCCCTGTGTGGGATCTAAACATGTGCATAGCACAGCTTATGCAGCCTCCTTTCGAACCCATGTCTTCGGCTGACCTTAAGTATGTAACTTGGAAAGCTATGTTTTTACTGGCAGAAGGATTAGTGAGATTCCGGTCTTGTCCGTGGAGCCCAATTATGTGGCCTTCCACAGGGACAAGGTGGTACTCAGGACGAATAACACATTTCTTCCTAAGATGGTATCTGACTTTCACATTAATCAGTCCATCACCTTGCCAGTTTTCTTTACTGAACATTCCTCTTCAGGTGAGCATAGGCTACATAGCCTGGATGTCAAGAGGGCTATTAGCTACTACCTAGATCACATGAAAGGTCCCAGAGGGGATAGAACCCAACTCTTTCTGACCTATGGAGAGGTCGGCAAGGGTAAACCTGCCACAAAGAGATCCATAGCAAGATGGATTGTCTCATGCATCCAGTTCTGTTATGACAAAGTGGGTAAGCAGCCCCCACAAGGGCTTAGGGCCCATTCTACTAGAGGGACTGGTGCATCTATAGCAGCTTCCAGGGATACTCCTCTTTTGGAAATCTGTAAGGCAGCTACCTGGAAAACAGTTCATACATTTACCAAGCACTGTTGCCTGGACACCCAGGCTAGGAGTGATGCCAGCTTTGGTACAGCAGTTCTGCAGAGTTTGTTTCCTAAATAGGTCCTCTACCCACCTCCAAAGGCACTGCTTTGGTAGTCTGCATTTGTCAGAATACAGTAAGATTTCCTGGGGTTTGAAGAAAACATTACTTACCATAGTAATCTTGTTTCTTCTAAGGAAATCTTACTGTATTCTGAGCTCCCACCCTTCCTCCCCTGCTAGGACCTACAGGGCTCTTCTCATTCCTGTGTCACTGATGTTGGAAACCTGTGGGTACCTATTATTTTTTGGGGGGGCATCCGTTGACTTGAGTCTTAGAGATGCCTCCTGTTGTTGGTGTTTCTGTTCCCCTAATAGGGGTATTTAGGGGTAGTAAACTTAGTTTGGTTAGTTAGTATTTAGCTTTGGCTTGCTTCGTAAGAATCTGACAGTTTGCAGGAAGTGCAACCAGGGACAGTGATTTGAAAACTGAGCTCGAGCCTAACATTCCACTATTAGCATAGGTTCTATTAATTATTTTGGTTCCGGGGCAGTCCTATGGTGAGACCATACTGCATTTGTCAGAATACAGTAAGATTCCCTTAGAAAAAACAAGATTAGTATGTTAAGTAGTGTTTTCTTCCCTACTGTGGTCGATAGGTTTACTAGCCATAAGCTCTCCCCCACCTAGTTTAAACGTCCAGCATAGACATCAGATTTCTGTCCAAGGGTGCTCGCTCCTTCCCTGGTTAGGTGCATTCCATCTGCTTTGAAGAGCTTCCTGCGTTGTCTGTTTTGGTCTCAGCTAGCGATGCAATGGATGGCGCCTTTCATCTCTTCAAGGCTCCTCTGGCAGCTGACCCCTGTTCCTAGGTCCCAGCCTTGATCCTTTGTAGAGATACCTTGCTCCTGGTATACTCCAAATGCCTCCTTACTTCTCCGCCTACCCTGCTCTGAGGTGAGAGCGTGACTTACTCCTATTCTACAGGGGTGGTAATTCCCTATTTGTAGTAATCCCAGATTGTCCCAGACAGGTGCATGGGAGATTAGCATTTGCGAAATGTGTAAACGTGTGGTATGGATTGTTGGGCAGCTGGATATCACTTTCGGGAGCTTAGAGTAAAGAATGTACCATGGGGTTTGAGCTTTAACAAAATGGTCCTCTATTTATACCCACTATGGGGAATTAGAGTCCTTAGAGATATAGCATTTGGTAGCTTGAGCAGCTATAAATGCTAAGTGGTAATTTGCAAAGTTCGGAAGGCCCGAACCTCCTCCTATCACATACTTTATAGCGCTAATGTATGTTTGCCAGTTACTCCACACTTTGTAGTCCTGGGAGCAAAAATGTCCTTTGGGTGGAATTAGTGACCCAGAGAGGCAGCTTGACTATGATGTCCTGGGCTCCATTAAGTTGCATAGCACCCCACAAATCAAGGCATCAAAATGTGCTAGCAAGGAGACCATAGATATTAAAGGCAGTTAAGAAGTTCACAAACTGAGCAGTGCCTAAAGGCGCACCAACCTGTATAAATGGCAGACACTGTGGAGCAAATACAGAAACTAACACTGCAGCATTTTAAAGAACATGCAACACATGGCGAATCTGGGAGGCATAACATCAATCCTTAATGTAATGTAAAACTTTATTTATATTAAGCACCCTTCCCAAGCTCAGGACGCTTTTACAACACAGATAACAACATATACACAATTTAAAATCCAGCAATAAAATTCTTAGCATCTAAAAATTCTTGGGGATTACAGTATTCCCCTTCCCAGGTTCCATCACAGGCCTATTGAAATAGATGGGCTTTAAGGGAGCTCTTAAAGTTTTCCACGGTCAGGTTATCTCGTATCCGACGAGGCAGAGAATTCCGCAGGGTAGGAGCCATAAAGGCAAATGATCTTCCTCCAGCTGTTTTCAACCATACACTGGGAATCTCTAGCAATCCCTCGTCGGAGGATCAGAGCGAGCAGGAGGGACAGTAGGGATACAGGAAATCTTGCAGATACAACGGTCCCAGGTCATGTAGAGCTTTATAGTTCAGCAATGCGACCTTGAAGGTAATCCGCCAGTGTACCAGCAGCCAGTGCTTTTCGCGCAGCACAGGTGTTATATGACTGGATCTAGAGGTTCCAGTCAACAACCTGGCCGTCGCATTCTTCACCAGCTGCAATTGACGGATTTCTACCCCTGGTAGCCCTAGGTAAAGGCCGTTGCAATAATCAAGATGAGTGGTCACAAAGGCATGGACCAAGGTAGGCAGATCTTTGGACAGCAACAGGTGCTTCACCCTGGCAATATTCCTAAGATGGTAGAAGGAAGATTTGACCACAGCCGACACCTGTACCTTCAGGGTCAGGCCTTCATCAAATATCACTCCTAGGTTCTGCACCTGGCCTGAAACATTCATTGGGGTCCTTCCAAGCTGTAAACCAGAGTGTTTTCCCACCCATGTCCTGACCGTCCTAAGATCAGGGTCTATCACCAATACCTCCGTCTTTTCCGAATTTAACCTCAGCCAGCTAGCACGCATCCAGTCTTGTATCTCCAGTAGACAGTTATTAAACACTGAGACAGTGTCGGCCCGGTGGCGCTGAGGTGCTGGATGCCACACCTTGCACCAGGTTGGCGACCTGGGTTCGCGAATGAGCCTGGGTCATTGGGGTTCGGCAGGGGAGGGAAGAGATTGAGCGTCTGGAGGACTGCTCTCTCTTCCTGGGGAGGGTTCCAGGGGAGCTGTCACTGTAGAGGGGCCTCTGGCGGTGGTCGGGAGCCACGATGTAGCGACACATGTGTAAGCAAGGGGCGGATTTACGGCTCAATGTTGCCTTGCATAGCCGAACTCCGAGGGGGCAGAAAACTTAAGAAAAATACCCACTCCTGGGGATAGGTGAAGGCGCCTCGGCCTCCGGGACCACACTCCAAAGCACCGGACCCATTTCTACTCCAGGGCCGACTCGTGTGGCCCGGCACTGTATACTTAGATAGAGCGCCCTGGGCAGATAGGGCGGCCCCTTCCTCCGGGGTTCCAGATCCAGAGGTTGTATCGGGGCTGCACGAGGGAGAGAGAATTAGGGTCTCAGGTGGGAGGTAGAGACTTGGACAACCCGAGGCTGCTGGAGAGAGGTCCCCGGGGAAAAAGTGGAGCAGAAAAAGAGTTCTAAAAATTAAAAACAAAACACTGAGACTGGGTACAAAAGACATGTACAGTTGAGTATCATCTGCATAGCAGTGAAGACTCAACCTGTACTGTCTTATAATGTCCCCTAATGGCAGCATGTACACTGTGAACAACATAGTGGCAGCACCGAGCCCTGCGGCACCTCACAGGGCAGATTCTGAGGGGTCGAGAAAAAAATCCCCGGCACCACTCTGAGATCTGCCCTTGAGGAAATGCCTGGCTAGTAAAGTATTAGTAGTCCGATTATAAAGGTAACAAGCCAGGCTAAACTTGAATAAAAAACAGCAACTTGAGAAAACACTCATGGTAAATATGATAACAAAAGTTCTTAGAATTTCAAGTGTCTTCATTGTGGTCTGGTTCTTCCTCAGTGTCCTTTGACACAAGTGTGTCAGCAAAAGCCTTGGTTGATACTGGGTCCATGAAAATATGAATTTTATTATTTTTTTTTTTTGTCAGTTTTTTTCCCTCCAGTCACTGGCTCTCAGGATCTTCCTCAGGCATACCTCTCCGACCGAGGACATCCTGCCGGCCTGAGACTCCCCCTACCAGGAAGTCCAGCTACTCCAGCTCACCATGGTTCCCTGGCTGACCCTCCGGCTTCCACACACTGCCGTGGTGGGGTCACCCTGCGCTCCTTACCTGGGTGCCCTTTCTCAGAAGCTAGACTGCAGGTTCCTGGGGAGAGGAGCGAGGGTCCGGGAGAGCTGGTCGGGAAGAGTACAGTGATTGGCGTGTGGTCTGGTTCTCAAGGCCACCATCGTCCTCCTGTGTGCCGGGGTGCTTCCTTTGTTCGGTCCCTCCCCTGAGACTTGGACGTGCAGTGACGGCCAGCCCACCGTGAGCGTGCTCCCGCACCCACCCGGAAGACATCTGCCAGTGCCTCCCCCCATACAGCAGGATCATGGCTGTTGCACTCCTAGCTGCCGCCAGGAGCTGCCACCACTACAGATCCAAATCTCCCCTCCGTCCCAGGAGAGTAGAGAGCCGTGCCTCGGATGCTCAATCCTCCCCTCCCCGTCTGACCCCTGGTGACCCGCGCTCGCTGCTGAACCCAGATCGCTGGTGTGGCGTCCAGCACCTCAACCTTCAGCGCCACTGGGCCGGCTCTGAATTTTATTGTTGGCACGGACCTGGACTCATACTGGGAACAGCAACTGCACTCCTATACTGTATTCCAGCAGAGGTTTTTATTTATTTATTTATTTTTTTAAATCTATTTGCAAGCCCTTCTTTTACGCTTGCATCTGGGAGGAAATGTCGGGGGGGGGGTGCGGGAGAAAGTGTTACCCTTGGCTCTGGCTGCCTGGAGTAGGGCAGTATGGGCCTCAGACCTGGAAAGAGTGATAATGGCTGTTAAGGGTCTTTGCGCATGTTCGTCATGTGGTCTCAGACACATGGGGATGAAAAACACTTTAGGAATCTTAATTCCGGAGTTTGTTGGTAGCAAGTACAGGTCTGTGAAAATTAATCGCTGAGTGGCACTTATGAGTTCAGGTTTACAAGCCAGTCTTGAGGTGAAGCCAGCTACTCTCACATTGGCCTGTCTTTGGGAGTTTTCAAGCACTTCCACCTTAGCTTTAAGGAACTGCAAATCTTTTACCACTAGTGAGTTCATCTGTCTCTATCACTTTGCCTCTTGTGCGAAGTCTTTGAGATTATTTGAATTCTTGGTAATACGTTTCTTAAAGTCACTTAGCTTTAACTGTAGCGAGATGTTTGTCTCTTCCCCCGCTGCCTGGACCTTCTGAAGCATGGCCATAATTTGTGTGGCCGGGAGCTCTTAAGCAGTCGCTCTACCAGACTGTGTAGGCTCCGGTCCCTTCATGCTGATTGTCAACATGAGTTATGCATCTGTTCCCTGTGCCATCTGCTTCTGGTCCCATTTCGGCCCCATTGTTGCTACCAGTCACCAACAGCATCCAACACACCAAAATACAGTATGCAACTCGCTGTTTATATTACTTTATTAAAACGTTTAACTTTGACGAGATTGGAGCTCTAGAAAGAAGCGTTTGCTTAACCGTGCCCCCCTCAAATTGCAGCATTTGTGATAGAAATACAGTAAATTGCTGCTTTCCATTTAACATTATTTTGTATTTTATTAGCCACGTAATTTTCATTAGGTGTTGACTGTTGTTGCTAGCTTTGGCACCAGGAGTTGTGCTAACATGCACCAAAAGGCCAAATGTTACACTCTGCCCAGAAATGCCTCCTTCAAACAACATGAAGTCTTGCTATATTATGACAAGTTGCAGTTTGTCCCACCACTAGAACTGCTCCGGAGGTGAAATAGTTAAATCCATTCCATGAATGGAACTTTGAGCACGAGCTCTAAGATAGAAGCTCTGTCTGTGTAGTTTCAAACCTGAACTGTCAGATTCTTTACTCCGCCTCACTGAACAGTCTCTCCGGAGATTTCTCCTACTGCTCGGTTCATTTCGGTTTAAACAGTGTTTTCTAGGTTGATTCAACGAGAATAGTTTATTTTAACCATAAAACCGTCGGTTCATCTGTCTGTGGTATCGTAAGTAATTTAAAACTGTATTTTCTGTGTGGAACTTGTAAGTTTATCGGTTCGGTTTGAACCGATCAGCTGGACTAAAAGCTTAAAAATATTAAAGCTTGTCATTTTAAGTCACGGTTCCAGTTCTTATTGGTTCTAAAAAACCGGTATTTACGTTTTTTCAATACCTGTGACACGGTTAGGAACCTATAAGGGTGTGTCTTGCCTGGCACTGCTGCTTTTCAAAGGGCAAGCTTTTCTGCTTAGGCTGGCATTTATGTCTGAGAGACCCAAAAGAAAACCGGCCCACTGGGGTTTCAACACCGTGATGTCTGTGGGGAAGTCTTTGCCAAGGCTGACCCACACACCACATGTGTTTTATTGTCTGGGGTTTGACCACCTCAGTCAGACTGCCAGATTTGTAAGAATTTCCTGCAGCCACCCTGGAAAGAGATTGGGCAGGCTCAGGGCGAGAGGCAAAAGTCCGCTGACCGATGGCCAGCCGGTTCGGGTGCCAGCGATCGAGGGAGTGCCTCTGACCAGGGCGAGACTCTCGGCAAAGAAAAGCTGGTTCGAGGAACCAGTTCCAGTAAAGAGAACAAGGAAGTCAGCAGGTTTGGAGTCCAAATCCCTTCTCCAACTGCTGCAGAGATAGCAAGAGCTATTCAAATTGTCCAGTCACTGTCTCCAGTCCTGTCGAACTGCCACTATTTGGTAAAAGGTCGGTTCGTCCGTTCCATTGGTTCAAGAATATGATGTTGAGGAGTTTTATGAACCAGAGGAGGGGGAGGATGATTATGAACAGTATGAATGTGGCTGGGAGGGTCTGGTGTGCCCATTGAACGGACATTTCCCAGACAGACCTTTAGAATCTCTCCTATGCTTTCTGAGTCCCCTCTCATTTTATGTTTTACAAAAGTTGTTGAAACCCTCCAGCTTCCTTTGGAAGAAGCTGTGGATGAGCAAGAGGAGCCTGATTTTGTAGAAATGATGGATATTCCAGAGTCTAGAGATTGTCTATTCCTTTGCATAAGTCTTTTAGGAAACAAACAATAAAAATCTTAAAACTCCTAATTCTGTGCCTCCTGTAGATAAAAGATGGACAGAAGGTACACATTGTCAGGTCCTGATACAGAATTCCTTTCTCAGCAATGCAGTCATGCTGGGGTAGTTCAGGCTGCAGCCTGTGATAAAGCTAATATTCCCCTGGCTTCACATCCTCCTGACAAGGATTCCAGGAAGATTGATGCCATGGCAAAGAAACAGTACATGGCAGCGTCCTTGGGACTCAGGCAAGCAAATTATATGGCTTATGTAGCAAGGTGTCAGAAATCTAGATGGGATACTGTTATGGAATTAGCCAAACAAGCCCATGGCCAGCTTGCTAGCGAGCTGGAACAGGTGGCTGCCGATGGCATTGAGGCTTCTAAGGTGCAGTTTCATGCTGCTGTGGATGTTAATGATGTCTCCTCTAGAGTCATGGCCACATCTGTAGCTTTTCGTAGGTTGGCCTGGCTCAGGTGTACTAGCCTCTCACAGGATACCCAGACTAAGGCTATGGATTTTCCTGTGGTGGGAAATTCTCTGTTTGGGGAGCAGACAGAGAATTATATGAAAAAGATGGATGAATATAGGACTACTTACAAAAGTGCCCAAGCTAAGGAGTGGCAAGCCACTCCCCAGAGGCACACCCCCAGGGGTAGGGGTAGGCCTTTCCACCAAACTCAGGCCTCCTCTGCTTATGCTCAGAGGGGGTTCTTCAGAGGCAGACGGGGTGTGGGCAGGCCTGCTCCTACCCCTCAGCCTAAAGCACCTGCCAAGCAGGCACCCTGATGGGGTGCCCAGGGCTGATTCTCCTTTACCAGTAGGGGGCAGGTTGGCTTACTTCAGTCAGAACTGGATGTCTTTAACCTCAGACAAGTGGGTTCTGGAAGTAGTAAGCCAGGGTCTGGTTCTCAGCTTCAAAAGTTCCCCAAGATGAGAGCCAGGCTTTTCTGCAACCTTTAGAGACCCTTGCTCTAGAAGCAGAGGTCTCAACCCTGTTAGCTCTCAGAGCAGTAGAAAGGGTCCCTCCCTACACGGGGCAGGGGTCTGTATTCCAGATACTTCCTTACCCCAAAAGACAGGAGAATGGCGGCCCATCTTAGACCTCAGATATCTGAATAAGCATCTTTTGAAACCAAAGTTCAGAATGGTAACTCTGGCAATGATTTTACCTTCTCTAAGGCCAGGGGACTGGCTAGCTTCCCTGGACCTCAAGGATGCCTATTTTCACGTCCTAATCAGAAGCTCCACCGAAAGTACCTCAGATTCGAACTGCCCTCAGGTCATTACCAGTTCAGAGCAATGCCCTTGACTTGACCTCTGCCCCAAGGGTATTCACAAAATGTCTGGCAGTAGCAGTGGCTCACTTAAGGAGGCAAAGGATTGCTGTTTTTCTCTATCTAGACGACTGGCTCATTGTAGGCCAGTCCCCAGAACAGGTAAAATCTTACCTGCAAGTCACACAGCAGCTTCTCACCTCCCTGGGCTTCCTGCTAAATCTACCAAAGTCGGTTCTGGAACCAGTCTAAGTACTCACCTTTATAGGTGCAGAATTGGACACAAACCGGGCCAGAGCTTTTCTTCTCTTAGAAAGGGTAAGGAACTTGGTGGCTCTGGCCTCCTCCTTCACTCTGTGGGTCTCTCGACCAGCAAGACACTTTTTGCAGCTCCTGGGGCACATGGCTGCATCCACAGCTGTAGTACAGGGAGCAAGATTTCAGATGAGAGACATTCAGTTTCACTTGAGAACCTATTGGTCTCAGAGAAGAGACCCCCTTTCCAAGCTGGTCCCAGTGACTCAAACCTTGATCCAGGCCCTCCAGTGGTGGCAGGATCAGAGCAATTAAGATGGGGGTCCCTTCATTCCCCCTGCTCACACGTTGACTCTCACTACAGATGCTTCCTCCTGGGGTGGGGAGCCCACATGGCGACTCTCCACTCAGGGAGTGTGGTTCCCCCCAGGAATCTCTGTTCCACATCAATTTGCTGGAACTCAGAGCTGTCTTTTTAGCACTTCAAGTGTTTTCTGCATCTGTTCAGAACAAAGTGGTACAAGTCAGAACAGACTGCACTACAACAATGTGGTACATCAACAAGCGGGGGGGCACTCGGTCTTCGGCCTTGTGCACCGAGGCAATGAAGTTGTGGTCTCTGGCCTATTCCCTGAACACTTCCCTCATAGCAGTTCACCTTCCAGGAAAGGACAATGTTGTAGCAGATGCTCTCAGCAGGATTTCTCAGGGCCATCACGAATGGTCCCTGGATCCTCAAGTACTGGGGATAGTCTTTGCCAGATGGGGCACCCCTCAGATAGATCTTTTTGCAGCCACAGACAATCACCAACTTCCACTGTTCTGCTGCAGGTCTCCAGTGTTGGGCTCAGTCCCCCTGGACGCCCTCCTTCTGGATTGGGAAGGGAAGTTTCTTTATGCTTTTCCCCCCTTCCCTCTCCTATTCAAAGTGTTAGTCAAAATCAGATCCCAGCCTTGCAGGGTGATTCTGATTGCCCCGGATTGGGCCAGGCAGCCCTGGTACCCACTCCTTCTGTCCCTGACAGTCAATCTTCCCCTGTGTCTCCCCAGGAATCACAACCTATTATCCTGTGCACAGGGGAGAGTTTGGTATCCGAACCTCAAATCCCTCAACCTCAAGGCCTGGCTCTTGAGGAGTTAGAATTTGCTGACTTACACCTCTCTCAGGGTGTTCTTGAAATTCTAAAGGCTTCTAGGAAGCCTTCCACTAGGGCTACTTGTAATTCTAAATGGAAAAGGTTTTCCATTTGGTGTTCTGGGAAGCATATTTCCCCAGAATCTGCTGATTTGCCCATTGTGTTAGATTACATGGTCCATCTTAATTCCTTGGGCCTCAGACCAGCTACCCTGAGAGTTCATTTGGCAGCTGTCTCTGCTTTTGTTTCAGCAGGAAAGTCATCCTCTCTTTCCGCTCACCCTGTGTTTTCCAAGTTTTTTAAGGGATTACTCCATACTAATCCACCTTTTCGAGATCCAGCCCCTGCCTGGGACCTTAATGTTTGCATTGCCCAGTTAATGCAACCCCCTTTTGACCCTCTGTTTTCTGCAGAGCTGAAGTATCTAACTTGGAAAACTGTTTTCCTTTTGGCTGTCACTTCTGCTAGACGCATAAGTGAGTTGCAAGCCTTGTCAGTAGAAACTGACTTTATTTCTTTCCACAGCGATAAGGTAGTCCTCAGGACTAACACGAAGTTTTTGCCTAAGGTGGTTTCAGATTTCCATCTTAACCAATCTATCTCCCTTCCAGTATTCTTCACTGAACACTCCTCTTCTGGTGAGAGGAGATTGCACAGTTGGATGTTAAGAGGGCCCTTAGTTACTATTTAGAACGCACCAAGGGTCACAGGTTCGAATCCTCCAACTTTTTCTCACTTATGGTGAGGTTGGGAAAGGAAACCTGCCACTAAGAGATCAATTGCCAGGTGGATTGTCTCTTGTATCCAATTTGTTATCAGAAACTGGGCAGAGATCCCCCTCTGGCTTGAGGCTCATTCTACCAGAGGTACAGCGCGTCTCTAGCTGCTGCCAGAGACATCCTATATTGGAGATAGGCCAGGCTGCTACTTGGAAAGCGTACACACTTTCACCAAGCATTACTCCCTGGATGTCCAGGCTAGGAGAGATGCTCGGTTTGGCACAGCTGTGCTTCAGAGCCTATTCCCTAAGTAGGTTCTGTCCCTCCTCCATGGAGGTACTGCTGTGTAGTCTGCAACTTGTCATAATATAGCAAGACTTCATGTTGTTTGAAGAAAAAATTACTCACCTTAGTAATGTTGTTTCTTCTAATGGAGTCTTGCTATATTATGACCTCCCCCCCAGCCTGCCCCTCTCAGAACTTCTACTTGGGTATGGTGTGGGCAACCTAGTGTGGGCGCTATTTTATGCCCTTTTTAGGCGTTTCACCCCTTTTTGGGGTTTGGGGTGTGGTGTTTATTATTCTCTTGTGTTATTTCTCATATTGTTAAATTATATTATTAATTCTGGTCCCCTGACTTGAGTCTTTGGTGTTGGGACCAGCAATGGGTGTTATTATTTAGGTAGCCAGTTGGCTAGTGTAGGTTACAGCTTCCACACAGACCTTTGAGTTTTTGCTCGTAAAGATCTGACAGTTCAGGTTTGAAACTACACAGACAGAGCTTCTATCTTAGAGCTCGTGCTCAAAATTCCATTCATGGAATGGATTTAACTATTTTACCTCCGGAGCAGTTCTAGTGGTGGGACAAACTGCAACTTGTCATAATATAGCAAGACTCCATTAGAAGAAACAACATTACTAAGGTGAGTAATTTTTTCTTTTCTCTCCTAGTGGGTCCAGAGTGATGCGACTACCCTGTGTAACCATTTCTGAAGAAAGGAAAAGTGAACTGCAAAATAGCCGCTTTCTGTCATCATTTGATCCAGTGGGTTCCAGTTTTTAGTCATATTTTGTATAACAGTGGCTCCAATTTGGCCGGTGTTTAAAACTCTCAGTGCTGTCGCTGCTTGGTGCTAGCCCATGTAATTCTTACTTTAGATTTCCATTTGCAGTGAGTATTTACATCCCCGGCTTTAACAAATTGCTTCTGCCCCATGTCCAACTAATACAACACCAGGAACATGGCCAGGAATGCCCTTAGGCCACCTTTCCGGTGTATTCCGCTGGGCAAGCAGTCATTTGCCGTCAGGGCCACTAACTGGTCAAATGAACTGCCTGAGACATTGCCGAATCTCCCCAAGTTTAATCAGCGTGAGAGATCTTTGTGGTCTGCTTTTGTAGTCCAGTGCAACTGTAACTATTAAACTATTTTATTTGGTGTGTCTCTGTACATAACCTGTGACTTTTTATACAACAGTCGACATGGATTGTTTCAAAACTGCATGTAATTGTTTTGTCTTAAGTGCTTTGAGCCTGACGACTGCATTTCCTCTGGAACTGCTTTATGTATTTGACATGGAACCTTTGTAAATGAGCACTTGTGTTCAAAGGTAATCTTCAAACTTTTCAATAGATAAATAACAAAATTAAGATTAATGGTAATATAACATGTACTTGGGTAGTTTCACTCCCTTTTGAGGTGTGTTAACAACACAGTACATTTTATTTCAGAAATGTCAGACAGCATATTCAAACAGTTTGCACCACCAAAGGGGATATTAATACTCACATTGTAGTTGGAGCACCAATCCCTGTATGCTACGACTTGTGTTGCACAAAGCAGTTTATACAGCCGCACAAAGGCAGGGCTGGAGCACATGCAAATGAAAAGCATGAGTCGTGCATACATGGTGCAGTGGTGCATTGGAAGCCCGGTGAATACCCTTAACTGGCAGTTTGCACAGCACTAGTTAATGCTTGACAAAAGCGTGTTTTAACAGAGTACAAATAGTACGGACCATAGAACACATTTCTTTTTTCTCCACTTTATTTAAACCCCCTTCTTGCTGGCCCCTTAGGACTCTCTCAAGCTCTGCCTGTCTGGATCCAGCACGCTGTCCCGCGCTGCTTGAGACCCTCACTAGCCATACCTCCATTCCAGGATACTCCCATCTCCACATCTCGTTGACTAATTTCAAGAGGTGGGTCACAACTCCTCCAGCGCCTATCTTATAATCTAGTGGGCCACCGGAGTGAGTAGAGCAGCTGGAGGTTGGGCGGGTTGGGGTCTGGCACTGAGCATGGGGTGTCGTCCAGGGCCCAGCTTTCGCCTACCCAGGTGCCAGGGTTTTTTCTGCTTTTCTAGTGCCCTGGTGGCACGGAGGTGCAATGACATTCAGTGTGCAACTTGTGCGCTCCCACACCCACCCACAGGACGTCTGCTGCAGCCCCCATACCATACTACTAGTCTCCCGCTGGTTATGGTACCCCCAGTCTTCACTGGGAGTCGCCGTACCACGGGAGATGCAACCCACCCACCCCCAGGAGAGGAGAGTAGTCCTTCGGACACTCAATCCTCTCCTGCCAACCCCCGACGACCCAAGATTGTTCCCGAACCCGAGTTGCCAGCGTGGCGTAAGGTGTTGCATCCAGCACTTTAACCCTCCGCACCACTGGGCCGGCTCATAGAACACATTTTAGCAGCACTTTGTAAAAATTCAATAATAATGCAGTGGTGAACCACAAGGATGGACAAGCACTTGTAATGGAGCTCTCTGTAGTATTGTTGGTGGAAGTGGAAGTACTGAGATTTGAAACCCACAGTGACTGTGGACCTCAATATGATGGTATACTGATGTAGTGGACCTTGCTGAGCACATTACAAATGCCATGCTGGCCTCCCTTTAATGCCGATTTTACTCTGGCCAAAGGTGTGCTGCTCCTCATGTATCACCCTTCTCTAATGTGCACCTGGATTGCTCTGCTGCACAACGAGCAGCAGCAAAAACTGCTCCACTGAATTGAATGTGCCTGGTGTGCATACATTAGTAGAAACAGCTCAAACACTGGCACCACTCTGCTGTCAGTTAAAAATGGCTGTAATGAGAAAAGACTAAAATAAACCATCTATCAGACAGAGTTGCTCACAGAAACCCTGTCCAGTTTCACATTCACTGCGTCATCGGAGGGATGAAGCACACAGGTGGTAAGCCGTGATTAAAAAGGATCTACTTAAAGTGACAGTGCACAAATACAAATCATTCAACGTTCTTACAGTGTTCATAAATCGTATACATCAACTACATTAACATCACACCGTTATCCATGCAGCTTAATTGAGAAAATACACAATTTAACTTGTATTCAAATAATCACATTTTATAAACATAAGAATTAATTTTTCTCAGGTTAGAATCAAGTAGATTCTCCACTGGTGCCAGAGGTGGATAAATCTTCTGTCCTCAGCACTCTTAAAATGGAATAATAATAATAATAATAATAATAATGGTAGCAGATATCCTGTCATTAGGTCCTGGGTATCTTAATGCCCCCAGAGTTAATATCTGATATGATTTCCCTTCAGATAAGCTTCTGGTCCAGATTACCTCCACGTGGGCCCACTTTTACTCTTTCTATCTCACAAAATCTGAATTCATGTTGCTCTGTAGTATGTCTCTTGGCCTTACAGTGGTTAGCCAATGCATGATTACAGTCCTCATTTGCAGCACTTCTAAAATACTGCCCAGTGCGTATTTTAAATGCTTTTGTGGTTTTGCCCATGTAAAAGACACCACATCCGCACACAGCGATGTATGTACACCAGGTTTATTGTACTACAGCTAAAGAATGATCTAGCTTAAAAATCCTGGTGTTATTAACACTTAAATGTACTACTGCTTTCAATAATTGAGGGGCAGACTTTTCAGTTTCCACAAGCAAAGGTGCCACATGGCCGTGGGAGCCACCATTGTCCCCTAGTGGGTTCAGGTAATTCCACAGGCTGTAAACTATGTACTAAGTGATCCTGCAGATTTTTCACCTCTTGTAAACCATTCTAGGTGGTAACCTGGTAGCATCTTTCAAAAGGGGGTCTGTCTGCAATAAATTCCAGTGTCTTTTGAAGACATTCTCAATCTCCTTGGACTGTCTAAAATATACTGTAACAAAGTGCATTCTTTCGGGGCCTTTTTCCTTATGCTAATCATAAGTAAGCTCTCCTTATTCACACTGAAGGCATTCTGAAGTGCCTGATCCACCACCCCTCTGTTGTACCCCCCTCTCCTGAAATCTGCTGCTCATGTCAGACTCATTTACCACAAAATCATTCTCCTCCCTCACTACAATTTCTTCTAATCCTTAACATCTGTTCCTTGGAAATGTTTTTTATTAAATGGTGTGGGTGGCAACTAGAGGCATGCAGTAACGAGTTCGTTTCAATAGGTTTCCGGTGTCCCTCTGACATAGTGGATGTGAAACTGGTCAGGGTTTCTGTGAGCGGCTTGGTCTGTTGGATGGTTTGTTATTTTAATCTTTTCTCATTACAGCCATTTTTAACTGACAGCAGAGTGGTGCCGGTGTTTGATCTGTTTCTACTAATGTATGCATACTGGGCACACTTAATTCAGCGGAGCAGTATTTGCTGTTGCTCATTATATGTTCGACCTGCTCACTGAGTGCTGTTAGTGGCTTCACTGCTTTCAACCAGTCCATTTATCAGCCCGTCTTCAGTATTTTTTTTCTGAGTGTTCCTGAGGCATAGTTTACCAGTGGTGGGTCTCACTGAGCTTTTAGCATCGGCCCCACAAATAGACAGTGTTTCGAATTCATCTTACTTAAGGGGCACCCCCTTAGCTACAGTAATGTCCACCAAGTTTACGAGGGACTTACGATTAGGGGGGACATTGGGTTCACATTCGGACAGTGTATTCCATGCAGCAGGAGAAGCTGACCTTTATACTAACACACCATGGGAAACTAATGGAAAAGGTTTACAACCCAAGAATGGCGTGTGAAGTGACGAGTTTGTGGACATAAGGTCAGCATTCTTGAACTTAGAACAAGCACTTCTGAGAGGAAGGAGACATTATTGGGGAAAAGTAACACTGAATGCATATTTGAAAGTGGGGCACTCCCCTAGGGGTTTGAGACTGTTAAAATACCCAGGTTATGGGGATGACTGCATTGAATTCATGACAGACTGGAGAGAGGCATTACAGCTGGGAATGAATGCCTTGTTAAGAGCAATTATTAAGAATTATACAAGCAACAGCTGAGATCAAAACTAAAGAGGAGATAGTGTTGACATTTGAGGAACACCCTGATTTTGAGAACTGTGAGAAAAAGTTAAAAGAAGTACAGTACTTCAAAAAGAGGAAACTAAAATCAACAACACCAAATTGAAAAAATTTGAGTGGAATAATTTGGACTATCTGCATACTGTAACACGGTGTTCAATTGGAATAGACACACAGCAGGAAGTAACAGATCTGGACACAATCGCAGCTGCAGTCGCAACCAGGGGCATCAGTTCCAAACATCAACCCCATTCTCGATTTTGAAAAACCGCAACCGCTCACCCGCATATTATTCATCCACGAGTGAATCGGAGACATAGATTTGTGAAGAGGTTTTTTCTTTTTAGAGAAAAAACAATTTAGTACCACCACACCTGAGATGCAGCGAGTGCAGTTTTGAGACTCACTGCAGGGCCAGTTACAACAATCACAGCAGCAGAGATACCACTTAATAGAGACAGAGGAAATGTACCAGAAGGGGAGGGGAGGGAGAAGGCATAAATACATCCCTGTGGTCGAAGAGTGGGAAATAGGACCGTCACCACAAAACATTGTTGTCAACATTTCTGGTATTCCTCTCAATCAAGCACAATTATCAGTACTTCAAAAAAGACTAACCTTCATTACAACACACAACTCCAAAACCTTCGATTTTGTATGTAGACCTACATAGGTTAACAAGGAACTTACAGGACCATTTTGAAAAAAACAAGGACGTGTCGATGTGCGAGTTTGGAAGGAGCCAGTGGGCTAACCGAATGTGGTACAACAGGATTTGAAGGGGCGGCATTGGATTTTCGACCACCTTCATCAGTCATGCCACCATATAATGATATGGCGAGAGACTCTGAAAGAGCATGAAAACAGTAATTCTACGAGACACTCCCGGATCATGCCAGACCCAGTTTTGTTAATATAACCATTGAAGAAGCCAGTGCCCTGAAAAGTTTGGAAGAAAATTAGGATTAAACAATAAAACCAGTGGACAATGGGGGCTCTGTAATGGTCATGTCAACAGTAAAATACATACAGGAGGCGGCAAGACAGTGGCAAAATGTGGAATTTTAGCTAACTACAGAGTGATCCGACTAATGCTTTTAAGTTGGAGACAGACAGACTCCCATACTGGAAGTAATATTGAAGGGGTCATATCTCAAAATTAACAGGACTTTCTAACAGCTCCTCACCCGTTTTTATGTGTTGTCAAAAATACATACACAACTGGAAGATCCTTCCGGATGCCCAGTTGTGGCAGGAATTGAGTCTCTTACTGAACCCTTAACTAAATTTGTAGATGCTCATATTAAAAATGATGTATTTGGAAACTTCTGGTCAGAGCTGCAGATAAGGGGAGTACTGACCTGTTTTACTCACCTCATTTTAAGAAATACTCTTAGAAAATGTTTTTAATGTGTACCAACACTCACCCAACATTTGTAAATACCCAACATTCTGAACAACAGTGCTTCATGAGGTAACTGGTGATTCAAAAGGAGCAGTTTGTTCCAGACTTACGCACTTGCATGCATCCCAATTTTAAAACTAGTGAGTTAATTACTCCTTTCCTGCCAGCATTATCTGGAGCATTGTTGGCACTTGGATCAATTCTTATCTAAAAACCAAAAAAACAAAACTACATTGCTTTTAAAAATGTTCTCCTCACTTCACTCTGTCCAGACATTTGTATGCATCTGAATTTGTTTTTACCCATCTCACTTTCAAAATGAGGAGTACAGTAATCATACCAAAAAATCTTATCTGGAACCCTGCTTCTGGTGACGTCATCAGGCTAATGGGAGCTTAGATCGGGAGCTCTGAGACCCGTCTGAAAAATCCAACTAAATACTTCCCCCAGACAAACTCACTGAATTAATTTTGG
Organism: Neoceratodus forsteri; assembly: GCA_016271365.2. Classification (NCBI taxonomy): domain Eukaryota; kingdom Metazoa; phylum Chordata; order Ceratodontiformes; family Ceratodontidae; genus Neoceratodus; species Neoceratodus forsteri. The sequence goes on along the minus strand of CM057455.1, from coordinate 753,889,970 downwards.
ATTGGCCTGTGTTAAGAATATGTCGGCAAAAGGGAACAAACCTAAAGGCCAGAGAAATAATGCCTCCCAGGCCAAGCTCAAGCAACTTACGTTAGTTGAGGAGATGGAAGGCTTCACGGCCTAGGCCCGCTGTGCCCGCATGGTTTCGGAGTCCTCAGTCGACCTGGAGGATGACGAGCTTTTAATGTCAAGGAAATTGGAGCAAACCTTGCAGCGGATCCTGTCCCCAGTACAAAAGATTGAATCGTCCACTGCGAACCTCCAACAGGACGTTAGAAACATGGACAAACGTATTGCAGATAATATGACCAAAATCTGTGAGCTATCAGACACCCGGGACACAGAACAAAGGGTGCTAATGTTCCTACATCAGCGAGAGAGGGAAACTTATGCCAGGCTAGAAGACATAGAAAATCGGTCTCGCCGGAACAGTTTCTGTATCCACGGAGTTCTGGAAGGCACCGAGGAGGGATTCGCAACCCCCATAGACTTTATCCAGCACCTGATAGGCTCTGTGCTTTCAGTCCCCTCCGATCTGGATTTGACGATGGACAGGGCCCATCACTCACTGGTACCAAAACCCGCAAACACCACCGCGAGGCCTCGATCTTGGCTGGTGAGGATGGCTCTCTTCCAGAGCATAGAATAGGTGCTGAAGGAGGCCTGAAGAAATAAAGATTTAAAATATCATGGCAGCAGCATCTTCTTTGAGCAAGATCTTTCATCTGCCCTGCAAAATGAAAGGCTCAAAGTTTGATCCGTAATAAGGGAAATAAAAGAAAAGCTTAAAAGCACAATTACTGTTTCCAGCAAAGCTGCGGCTGCACCTAGATTCAGGCCCTAAAACCTTTACTAACCTTCTGGAGGCCATGCCGTTGCTCAGAGAAAGGAGAGTGTCCCTACCCGACCTGGAGCTTGAGATCCTTGAACAGAACCTCTTCAAAAATGTTTGGCAGGTAACGGGCAAGACACAGAAGTGAACATTTCCAGGATCTGGTGAGAGATGTCGCCAAAATCATGCAACGAGCGGAGGGCTCTGCGAGTCAAGTCAGCCTGAGATTGGTGCTCAGGACCTCACCGCATCGCTGAAATACTCCGACCTGACGAGAGCTATGGAACTTAACGATCCGTAGCTCACCTGAGCCCAAGACCCCTGAACTATCATCAACCAGATAAGTTGGACCCTTTCATTAAGAGCTGTGATCACTCTCTGGCTACACTTGTCCTGGAACTATAACTGTTAGCTAATGTGCTCCTTTTCTCCCCTTGCTCTACATTTATATTTGGGCTAATACTAGATGCATTTTCCCTCTGACTTAGTTTCAGTCTAATGATGGTTGTTCTAGAATAGCTACGCAAGGTTACTCAATGGTACAAAGCATGTAAGCTGTTTAAATGGTATATAAATTGTCGTTACTACCTGCCTAAGCGGGGAGGAGGAATAAAGGGCAGGTGCTATTTCCGATAAGCAAGGTATCTAGCTTACTCCATTGATTGAGCACCACCTTGGCCCCCTCCCATGAGGGAACTTAGTGGGAAACATCAAGGTTTATTTAGGGGGTAAACAAATTACTGTGTCCCAAATGTTTTTAGGCTTAAGATCTGATTGGAAAGTTTCCTGACCAAGCGAAGGAGTTCGGGGAGGAGGGAGAGGAGAGTTGCCGCTTCTCCCACCCTGGGGTGGTGGCGTCATGATGAGGAGCAGAAGCTCTGTCCAGGGACAACTGAAAATGTGCTTAAACATGACTGAGCCAAGTATTGGTTGGTGGGAGCGAGGGGACTAATATTGATGGGGGATTTTTGCACAAGAAGTTCTCCCTGGGTGCACTTACCTCCCATCTCCACGAAGGCCAATAATGATATTTTCTGGGAAAAGGGGGAGGGGGAACAGAAATATGACCACAGAATGAATAGGTCAGACGGGTTTCGAGCGGTAATTGAACTCACTTTCCTTGGTAACGTTTTCTATTTGTGGGAGCAGCAAACAGCTGTGCTCCAGGTCTCTAATGATGAGACAAGTAGTGTCAAGTAAACTACACTACACACAACGCGTGGACCTAGTCTGTTCCCACTCTAATGACTGGGGAGAGCCTGGGAATTCACCTAGGAAGTACAAAGACAAGCGTAGTTCTAGGGGAGGAGGACATCCACCCTCTTCTCCAGAACTCGATAAGCTGATAGGCTATTACTGTTAGCTCAGCCTCTCTGCCACTGTTTGTTGTTTTTCTTTAATGTAGATAGAATATAAAGTTATCGTTACTACAACCCTTAGTTAAGGGTTTTGTCTTTTAAAAAAGAAAGTTATGATCAGTTTGTTGGTTTTTAAGGACAGCGAAATGAAAGCAAACTCCAAACGGAATGGTATGTGCCCTCCTTATACTACAATAACAAACTACCAAGTTGAAGCTAGGCTTGCTCCACAGTATTACTATGGGGCTTGTAACCTCCCGGTTCCCGCATTAAACAAAATATAATGACATCCCTAAAGATTTGTTCCTACAATATCAAGGGAATCAACTCTCCTATTAAACGAACAAGAATGTTACAAGAACTCAAGAGACTCCAGGAAGATGTGGTCTTCCTTCAAGAAACGCACCTCTCTATGTCTGAACATTTAAAGTTAAGACAGGCATGGGTGGGTCAGGTTGTAGCAGCATCTCACCCTAAATCAAAAAAAGCGGGGGTGGCTATATTGATGCATAGGGGCTTAAATTTGATGGTGGACTCCACAGAGGGGGCCCTGCAGGGTAGATATGTGAGGGTATCAGCCCATACTCAGGGTAGGGTAATTCACTTTATTAATATATACCCCCAATACTCAGCAGGGAGACTTATTTGAAAAGGTTCTCCAGAAAATAGCACATCTCCCCCAGGGCCAGTGAATACTTGGAGGCGATTTTTAATGTAGCTCCCTACCCCCAGAGAGACAGATCCTCCAGCCGATTATTGACAAACCAAACTGCTTCTAGGTATCTGATTTCTCTGACGAGAGAAATGGGTTTGGTTGATGTCTGAAGGGCTCATCACCCGAAGGAGAGAAACTACACATTTTATTCAAATGCACAAAGTTCATACTCCCGAATAGATATGTTTTTCACATGTCTAACCAATCTCCATAATGTGACTGACTCCCAAATACATGCTATGACCCTGTCAGACCACTTCCCGGTATCCTTTTATCTGTCCTTCCCACCTCAAGGCAGGCAGACACTATGGAGGCTAAATGTCTCCCTGTTAAATAATAAAGCATTTGTGAACCAGTTAAAACAAAGTGTAGGTGATTTTACAGAAATCCACCGATCAACCACCTCACCTGCTTCTCTAAAATGGGACACACTCAAAGCCGTTACCAGAGGAGAGTAAGTATTGTTACTATAGAAAGCTGCCTACTGTGGTATTAATCCATGGTTTGGGGGTTGACCACGAGGCCGAAGGCCGAGTAGGTCCAACCAACCAACCATGGATTAATTCCACTGTAGACCCATCCTTACGAGTGGCTTAATCCGCTTGTAACATGGCAATGAGTGTATAACTAATAGTCTTTGAATAAATGAGTACAATCAGACTAATTTACTTTCAGAATACTATAAATTGAGCTATTAAACATGATGTACATATACTTGAAAACAGTTGGAACACACCTATTGGAAATATTGTGGCCGCTATTTCACTTTTGTTAAAATAGCTTTCATTACAATCTTTAAGCTTTCTAACATCAAAACATATTTTACAACTTTTCAAAACCTTGCAATTCACTTTCTATTGTAGGTGCTTTGATTTTTCTCTCTATGTACTAGAAGATATGGGCTGCACTGCATGATGGGAGTACATAGATACATAGATACATAGACAGTGTCGGCAGATAAGGGCCTATGGCCCACCTAGTCTGCCCATTTGAGCTTGTAAGTTCAGTTTGTTTTCCTAGAAGTCTATTTCCCCTTACCCCTGACCTCTAGAATTCCTTTATGTCTATCCCATGCATTCTTAAATCCCGTGATTGTTTCAGCTCCCACCACTTCCTCTGGCAGGGTTTTCCACTTGTCCACCACCCGTTCTGTGAAGAAATTCTTTCTCATGTTTCCTCTGAATCATCCTCCTCCAACTTCATCCCATGCCTCTAGTCCTGAAACATCTTTTCGCTTAAAAATAGTGTTTTCCTGCACCCTGTTCCTCCCTGTAAGATACTTGTATGTCTCTGTCATATCCCTCTCTCCCATCTCTCCTCCAGGAGTACATGTTCAGTTCCTTCAACCTGTCTTCATAGGACTTGTGATGCAACCCATGCACAATCTTTGTTGCCCTCCTCTGAACCTTCTCTACCCTGTCTATGTCCTACGTAGGTATGGTCTCCAGAACTGTACACTGTACTCCAGGTGGGCCCTCACTAGTGTCTTGTATATGGAATTATGACCTCCCTTTTCCTGCTGGTGATGCCCCTGCCTATACATCCCAGCATCCTATTTGCTTTACCTGCTGCCTTGTCACACTGTTTCCTACCTTGAGGTCATCAGAGATGACAACCCCAAGATCCCTTTCCTGCTTGGTGCATGCTATATCCTCACCCCCAACTGATATATTGTGCCAGGGTTTTTGTGCCCCATTGCATTATCTTGCACTTCTTTGCATTGAATTTCAACTGCCAAACCCTTGACCATTCTTCAAGTTTCTGCAGGTCCCTTCTCATTCTGTCTACACCCTCTGGTGTGTCTACTCTGTTACAGAGCTTTGTGTCATCAGCGAACAGTGAAATTCTGCCTTCTAGATCCTGTGCAATGTCACTGATGAAGATGTTGAATAGGACCGGTCCCAGCACTGATCCCTGTGGTACCCCACTGGTCACTCTTCCCTCTGTGGAGTGACAGCCATTTACCACCACCCTCTGTGTCCTGCCACCCAGCCAGTTACCTACCCACCACACTGCTGTCCTGCCCACACCCATATTCCCCAGTTTGTGTAATAGACTATGCGCTATGGTACATTTAGTTTTCTTTCTCCAGTTCCTTTGCAGACCAATAGGTGGCTATCACACAATCCTAGTAGCACAAGCACCTTTTCTCCAAATGTACTGAACTAAGCCAATCTGAAAAACACTTCATTGAACAACTACTATTTTGCGGAATATTATTTTAACTTTTTTTTTCCCTCTAAACTATCTAACTCAGCAGGACATAGAACAACATATCGTTTACTGCTTTCATCTTTCAAATACTGGTTTTGACTACTATCGTTAGTCTGTTTCTTTGATTTCTTTTTGTTTCTCTCAATTTATTTTTCTTTTCACCCACAGAAGTATCCTCTCTCTTTAATTTTGCTTTGTTTATCTCAGTGTCTGTTATTTTTGCTTTCGGTTATAGAAGCTGCATGCTCATCTTTACCACTGTGTATTCACCAAGAAAAGGCTAGGCTAGATAATGTTATTCAGTCATCCACAATGCATTGCACCCACGGTTACTTAGAAAGCAGTAGATCAGAAGGGATGGTAACAGTATGTAATTCACTTCTGCAGAAATATTGCTGCAGCATAATTAACAGTACATGTGGAGTTTAAATGTACACTCTTTAGTAGCTCATGAACTTCTGTTGTAGTTACAATATAGAACAATCTTGAAAAAGTCAAAAACCCTGGGCCAGGAAAATTCTTAGTAAATACAACTTGGGACAATTATATACTGCAAGCTATTTGTATATTGCTTTCACTTGTATACTGCTTCTTACCTGTAGTGGATTGCCAAGGTATTACAATACAAACCGTGATTTACTATGGTATTAGACCATGGTTTCTACTGTACCACATGGTGTGTTTGCACCTATCTGAGTGCTTCATTTCGTTTTTCTTTCTTATACCATGTTACAATCAGCTTTGCCTCTGCCCAGAAAAAACTTTCAACTTTAACACAAAATCAGATCCTAGTGGAAATAACCACCTTGGAACAAAGGCATAAAGCTAATCCTTTAGACCAGAAGATATTGAGAGAGCTGAGGTGCGCAAGAGAGACCTTACAAGAATTTGAAAATAAGAAAGTAGAAGGATATTTAAGATTCACAAACCAAAAATATCATGAAGTAGGGGGCAGAGCTTCGAAATTACTGGCTTTTCAGCTCCAAAAGGCCCAAGCAGAGAGAGATGCCTCATTTATTGAAGAAAAGGGAGACCCGAACAAGAGATGGGACTCCCCGAAAGAGATAGCCTCCCAATTTCAAAAATATTACCAAACCCTGTACTCTGAAGATCAAAAAACACCTTATACCCTAAATAAAACTAAAGCCTTTCTAGAGACTTATCAAGTTACCCAAACTACCCGAAGCTGCAAAAAATTAACTGAATTGCCCCATATCAGTGGGAGAAACACTATCGGTTATCAAAGGCTTGCCTTCTGGGAAGACTCCAGGCCCGGATGGGCTCAGAGGAGAATTTTATAAAACTTTAGGCCCAACACTGGCGCCCATCCTGGCAGAAGTTTTCAGTCAATCCCTGGAGGAGGGCAAACTCCCAGAGAGCTGGTCACACTCACTCATAACAGTAATACCTAAACCAGGGAAGGAAAGGATCAAATGCGAATCTTTTAGACCCATAGCTTTACTTAATCGGGACCAGAAAATATTTACTAAAATACTTTCAATTTGGTTCCAAAAATACATAGAATTATTTATCCACCCTGATCAAACAGGATTTATTCCATATCACCACCTAGCTGACAACATTAGAAGGCTCCTGAACATAATACAAGGGAAGAATTCCATCCAGCACCCTGCTCTGGCAGTTTTTCTGGATGCAGAAAAAGCCTTTGATAGGTTGAACTGGGAATATCTCTTCCAGGTTCTGGAGAAAATGGGGTTTGGAGGTAATTTCTTAAACTGGGTAAAACTCGGATAGCAACACCCACAGGCTAGAGTCCGGGTGAATGGAATCCTATCATCATCCCTTAAACTTTTCAGGGGGGACAAGACAGGAATGTCCCCTATCCCCATTGCTTTTTGCAGTTAGCATGGAACCACTGGCCCAGGCTATAAGACAGAGGGAGGATATTGAGGGCATTACAATACAGCTTATAACCCACAAGATTTCCTTATACGCCAATGATACCTTGGTGTATCTGAGCAATCCCCATACCTCCATCCCCAAATTATTAGAACTACTTAAGGTCTTTGGAGAAGTCTCAGGTTTTAAGGTAAACATGACAAAGTCAGAAGTGCTACTAATAGGAGGCACTAAAGATTAGAAGTTAATAGACATGATCCCCTTTAAGTGGGTGGACACTAAGGTAACATACCTAGGGATTCAAATCCCCACACAACTTGTAGCACTGTATCAACATAATTATGGAACCCTGAGACAACAGATATTTGCAGACCTACGCAGGTGGAGTCTGCTCCCTCTCACATTTAGCAATAGACTGGAAACAATTAAGATGAACATCCTGCGTAGATTTGTCTTTTCACAACCCTTCCCCTTCCAGTCCCCCCAAGTGACTGGAAGGATTTAAAAAAAAATTGTCAGACTTCATCTGGGCTGGAAAACGGATGAGGGTCTGATGGGATATTTTGACGGAGGAAAAGGGCAAAGGAGGCATGGGGCTCCCAGATTTTCCGAAATACTACTTAGCGGCTCAACTTTTACTGGTGACCAAAATGCTGACACCAGGAAAAGGACGTGGTTGGTTAGAAATGGAGGAAAGAGAGTGTCAGTTGACTCCCCATAACTTGCTGCCTTGGAGAATCCTTCCGAAGGATCTGAAGCATATTACAAATAAGCTAACTAGACACACTATAGCACCCTGGCTTAAAGCCAGACAGATATGGGAGACAATCCGCCTGGTTTGGAAATACCTTCCTTTTGTACACTTGCCCGGGTTCCCAGCCCACCGAGAGGACTCAGTCTTTCTTAGATGGGCCCTAAATGGCCTTAAATACCCCGAACAGTTCCTGGAAGGGGAGAGCATAAAATCTTTCGCCCAAATCCAATCAGAATTTAAACTACCAAACATAGACTCCTTTAGGTTCTGTCAATGTGTACATTACATCACAAACACCATTGGACTGGTGGAACTAACACAGAGCCCAGCGGCCCCCCACCTTACTCACTCACCAGAAAAGCACCTTGAGAGACACTAAATCCTACATTTCGCTGATCTATAAAATTCTAATGGAGGATAGGGGGACCTTAGCCATACAAAAGGTGACAAACCGTTGGAATGCAGAGGCGACTCTTCAGATTCCAGATCATACTTGACAAGCAGTCTGGTCAGGCACACTCCAAACAACTAACTCCCCCTCATGGAGGGAATTTAGATGGAAAATTAACATCCGCTTTTTTTAGAACCCCCTCCATATCCTACCAGTATGCTACTTCCACAACAAACAAATGTTGGAGAGAATGTGGGTCCCTGGGCACACATTCACATTTTTGGGGGATGTCCCAAAATGACCCGCTTTTGGGCAGAGATAGCTGCTCTAACAACAAAAATCTTAACATTGACCACCCCCTTGAAGTTTGAAAACATGGTACTAGGAGCTCCCCCCCTCAGGAAATAAGAACTTAAACAGGTAAATATCTTTTTAACATCCTGATAGTGGCAGCCCTGAAAGCACTTGTACAGAAATGGTTGATAAAAGATCCTCCACAGACCTCTAATTGGTACCAGAATCTTAGGCAAATTTAAAGATATGGAGGCCCTCACAGCTAGGTTGAAGCTGACCACGGATAAATTCAACACTAGATGGCTACGTTTTTTCCATCACTGGGAGAAGAGGGAAGGCCAACCAGTCCTGGAGCAGCTACTCCAGAAACAGGGATTAACACAAACCCACTATATAAAATTTTGGGGTAGAACAGGGGTTCTTGGCACTGATGGGGGGGCAATGAGGGGGAACAGTACAAACTCATCGAAAGAGCAGAGGGGGATGGGAGGTACAGCTATATTAAAACTCACTTCAGGTGCTTATTTGGCTGTCTTTTTAAGTTGATAAAGTTATAGATTTGTCTGTTGTATTGTTTTTAATATTAAAAGGGAAGATGAGAATGCAATAAACAAAAACTTCAATTACAATGAAATGTATAATAAGGGAAGACAGACACAACTGATGCTAAAATTTTATGATCTGTTTATTCAAGAGCAAGGTTGGGTGGTGTTTATTCTCTCTTGGTCAAAACTTTTCACCCTAAGGGGTCCTGTTATGAACGGATTGAGAACTTGGAAAATACAAAACTAGACTGAGGACATAATGGACTGGGTTTCACTATCCTCGGTGGATACTCTGTTCCTCTGGACATCCCCACATAAGGGACACTGGAATACTTCAGGAAGAAGCTGGACCGTAGAGAGATTCTGGACCTAAAGGGACATAAAACAAGTGGACATTATGTTAGATTACACTTTATGTAAGATCATGTCCCGTGCTTGTACGTATATTTCCAACCGGGATGGAGTTTTTGCCTCAGAAATTCCTTGTTAATGTATTATTCTTACCTTGATGAACTCATAAAATAAAGTTTGAAGTTCAAAAAAATTATCTATTTGCTCTAGTCAGATATTTATGATAATGACACTGATGCTGAGCGTCCTGGGGACCTCCAGTTGGAACAGGACTGGTATTCAGTAATGATGGATATTGTCTCACTCTATACAAATGTCCTCTGTGGGGGTGGCTTGAGGCTTTGAAATACTGGCTCGGTCTGGATGAGACCATTGATATTCGTTGCAGACAATTTTTATTGGAATGTTCAGAACATATACTAGCCAAAAATTGCTTTTTTTTTTTTTTTTTTTTTTGGGGCACACATTATCTACAAACTAAGATATGGCAATGGGGACTTCATTCGCCCCTAACTATGCCAACCTTTATTTGGGTAAGTGGGAGGCAGTAATTGTCTGTGACAGCCAGGGCAATCCTTATTACTGTAAGATTGACATTTGGCGTCACTTTATAGATGACATCTTTATGGTGTGTCGTGGAATTAGGGAGGTGCTGGATGAGTTCATTGGATATCTAGAAAATAGTAATCCTAATTTAAGATTCACCATTCTGTGTGATCAGTGCTATCAGTGTCAGTGGCCTCTGAGGCCAGAAGATTGAAAGGTTGTGGGTTCTAGTCCAAGGCACTTGAGGTAAATCCCAGTACTGACACTGTGGTGAATCATAAGGGAGGATACTGCACTTCAGAGGTGCTGTCTTTCGCATGAGACATTAAACAGAGGTCCTGTCTGCCTGTTCTGGTGGTGGTTAAGGTGGACATTAAAGAACCCATGGCACTTTTTGAAAAGAGATGGGGAGATTTTTATTATAGACTTCAAAATCAAATAAATACAAAACAGTGTTACTTCACACGAAAATAAGATACAAATCGTAAAAAATCAGATAGGTATTACAGTCATACATTGTCTAAATTACATTCAAAATAAATCTGTAAAATCCAAATCATATACTGAAAAGCCCCCAACTAAAACAGTAGGGGAATTTTTTTAATGAAATCAAAAACAAATCATATACAAATCAATATTGTATCACAAAAAACAAAAGAACAGCAAAGCAAAACAGAAAGAAGTATTACATCCTACAAAGAATCCCAAACATAAGAAAGACATACCAGAACCAGCCCCCATTAAAAGAGTAGAGGAATGTTGTATGGAAACTATAAGAAACAAATATAAACAAAGCAGTATGACATCATACAAACTCCTAAGAAAGAAAAGCAAAAAATCACAATGAAACAGCGCATCATACAATACCCCAATCTGAAACAACCCTCCCTCCCTCCACTAAAATTAGCAGGGGAATGTAGAAGTCAATTCACAGAACAAAAACATACGAAAGTGTAGTGCAGCATACAAAACAGAAAGAAAAAAAAAAAAAACAGAAATAAGGACTACATCGTACAGAAGCTGGAAACCCAAAAAGCAGACTGAAAATCCCCCCCACTAAAGAGCAGGGGAATATGTCATGATAACTGCAACAAAAAAAGACAAACCGTGTTAATGTCACACAAAAGAAAACAAGTCATAAAAAAAGAGTACTCAAATGAGCAGTACAACGATACACTGTCAGCTGTGCTGCAACAAAATGTTGATCCCCCCCAAAATGGAAAAAACCAAAAAAATGACAGAAGACAGACACAAGAACCATACGATGTGAAAGAACAGTCTCTCAGCCATTCACACAGCGATATCGGTTATGCAATGCCCAATGGCAGAAGTTCCAATGTGAATGAAATTTCCCCTTGGAAAGTTGTAGTTTTTCATGTCTATATAGGATACACAAAGCTGAGTCTGTTCAAAAGGGGTGCTACGGTCCCACTTTAAGAATGTAACCACCTGTAACTGTGCAAGAAAATAATTCAACTTATTCCTCCTGCCTTATCCCCTGCCTCCTCACCTCTTCCCCTCCTTCAACTTACAACCACCTTTCCCCTTTACTCCTGTCCCACACCACCTCTAGCTACTTTGACAACGCCAGTCTGACTGCTTACCTTCCTCCCATCATCGCCAAAGCTTAACACGGACCTATTATTGACATGTCTCACTCTTCCCAGTGTATCCCTACCCTGCAACAACTTGATGTAATGTAATTTACTCTACTTTTAAAATGTACCTGAAACTAGCAAGTCTTGTACCTCATGTGCTATTTTAATGATGTTCATGATGCCTACCATGTTTTTCTTTTTTCACTGTTATCTTAATTTGTACTTATTGTATTGTATTTGTATTGCTCTGTTTTGTCCCTGACTTGGAACCTTTGGAAATGAGTCTTTGACTAAAAGTTAATAATCCCAATCAAAATAAAATAAAAAAAAATTAAAATAAAATAATGCCTGTAATGAAGAGACAATCTGAGTAATCACATCTTCCGGTGTCAATGCTTTCTGCTGGAGTAAAAGTACACACCTGACCTGCCACATATAATATTTACAGGCTGCAAATATAATTCTAAGGGTACTGTTGTTATATTTACAGAAACAATGGGGATATAAACCTAAAATTAAGATGTCATAAGACACACACGATTTGGCTCAAGCCAAATACCCTGTAAAGCGTGCCAGAAGGCTTGTGCAAATGGACAGGAAATCAAAAAATGCTCAGTTGTTTCTAGAACATCAGGACAAGACTCTCGAGGACACATTCCGTCTTCTAAAGCCTTATGTTTCAGCATATTCCTAACACCCAAATGGCCATGGCAAGACAGCCACACTACATCCCACATCTGCTCCGGAATCCGCTTATCTGTTAATTGAAGACATGCTTTCTGAACTTTACCCTCTGGGCAGACAGGAAGAGAGGGTGGGGACAAACAAGATATCCTCTATAATCAAATAGTAAAAGGCTCTCCTGGAAGTGGCAAGAACAAGCTGCTGGATAATAACCCATTGACGCAGTTTAGTAAGACAGGGCTTCACATAGGCTGGGACATGTCTAGTAGCAGTGATCATAGAAACAGTAAGAAGACCTGAACCCCACTTCTGTTGAAGGATAAGAAACCAATCATATAGTAAATTAAACCATGAAAGTGCTAAACCTTTCATACAACACAAAAGATTCTGTACAAAAAAATACTGTGGAAAAAAACAAAGGGGTTCAACATTCTGATGCCTTCTTGCTTGTAATCATAATAGGTGAATATTTTTCTTATGGGGTACAATCTACTGCCCTACAAACCTTGAAAGAAAACATTGCATACCTGGGGTTCCAAGGAAAATGGGAGTGGAAAGATATTCACCACATACAAAAAAAGTGGGGTTACAAGGGTCTTAAGTAAATACACCCGTTTTCGTTTGGAGATCATAGGTCTCATAGGTAATTACAGAGCTATATAGACGTTAGTCCTTTTGCTCGCCATTTTATTAATAGCCCTGGATATTATTCTTAAGTAAGAAGCTATCTAGTCTGTTTTTAAATGCATTCACAGTATCACTAGCTACCACCTCTAATGGCAATTTATTCCAAATATTGGTAACTCTCAATGTGAGCCAGGATTTTCTTTTTTTGTTTTTTGGACATTCCACATATAGTTGTAGAGGATGTGATCTGGTATTACACGACAATTCCCTGTACCTCAAGCCCAGTAGTTCCCATAAGTCTGGATCAATAGTTGCTTTATAGATCAAACGCATATCCCCCCTTAGATGCCTATATTCCAAGGAATATAAACCCAGAATGTTTAGCCTCTTTTGATAGTCTTGACCTTTGACCTCCTGTATATTTCGAGTGGCTCTTCTCTGGACTCTCAAGTGCCACTATCTCGGTTCTTCCACTGGGTGACCAGAACTGCACACAGTAATCCAGTTGCGGCCTCACCAATGATATATAAAGAGGCAGAAGAACATCCCTACTTCTAGATGTAATATGTTTATTTATGCAATGTAAAATACCACTTGATTTTTTAATAACTGAATTGCAGTGCATTTTAGATGATAGATCGTTCATAACCATAATACCCAAGTCACTCTGTTGTTCCACAGTATTTAATATTTGTCCTCCAAGTGTATATGGTATCTGTTTATTTGCCTTCCCAAGGTGCATAACACAACATTTATCCACATTAAACAGCAGTTTTTTACCTAATGCCCAAGGCTCCAGTATATTTAGTGCTTCTTGTAGTTTTCTGGCGTCGTTTTGGTTATTTATGGGAAACCCAACCCTGGTGTCATCAGCAAACTTAGAAACCCAGACTCCATTATTGACTCTCATTGAGGAAATATATATTTTGAACAAGCAGGGCCCCAAGACAGAGCCCTGGGGCACCCCACTAGTCACCTCGGCCCATGTTGAGTTAGTCCCATTTACATTTACTGATTGCTTTCTAGAGGTAAGCCATGCTTCTACCCATTTTGTTATTTTTCCTGGTAAGTCCTGTAGTAGTAATGCTTCAATAAGTTCTCCATGGGGAACCTTGTTGAAAGCCTTCGAAAAATCGAGATACACCACATCCACAGGCTGTCCCTCACCCATAGCCCTGCTGACCTTTCCATAAAATTCCAACAGGTTGGTCTGACAGGACCTTCCGGCGGTAAATCCATGCTGTACTGGGTCTACCAAGTCTGTTTTTTTGGCATGGTCTACAATATAATCTTTTAAAATACCCTCGAAGATTTTTCCTGGGACAGACGTCAGGCTAATTGGTCTGTAATTGGACACCTCATGTCTACTCCCTTTCTTGCAAATGGGAACCACTCTTGCTTGTTTCCATGCCTCCAAAACTAGCCCTTTTTTTAATGATGTTTGAAAAATAACCGTCAGGGGTCCAGCCAAGAGGTCTGCCAGTTCTTTGATTATTCTTGGGTGCATTCCATCCAGACCTTGGGATTTATTCTGATCTATTTTCTGCAGCCTTTTAAGTATGTCCTCACTTGTTATCAGTGATTCTACTTCTAGTACAGTTTGCAAATGTTCTAATTTAGGGGAGGATTTATCATTAAAGACTGATATAAAGAAATCATTATACATTTGGGCAAGGAGAGACTGGTCAGTAACTGTACTACCATCCATTGCATGTAATGGGCCAATAGGTCGACGAGCTCCCTTTTTGTCAGATATATGCGTAAAATGATTTATAGTTATCCTGAACTCTTGTCGCTAGGCTTAACTCATATTTTAGTTTAGCTTCTTTAATACATTTTTTTGACTTTTTTAAAAGGTCCTTATACGTTTTCCAACAAATGTTGTTTCCCGATCTTTTGGCCTTATAAAAGGCCTTATTTTTTTTTCTTAATCAGATTCCATATATATTTTGACATCCATTTAGGTTTAATCTTGGTAGTGCCATCCACTCTCTTTATTAGAGGAGTAAAAGCTTGGGTAGCTAAGATTATTTTGCCCACCAGGAGATCCCACATGGACTCGAATGTTTTGTTTTGAAATTCCTCTACCCAATTCCAATTTTTGAGATGTGTTCTCATACTATCAAAATCAGCTTTACTATAGTTATATTTGCTAGTCCTACTTACAATAGTGTCTACTAATGTGTCAAGGGAGAAGTAAACCATAGAATGGTCACTTGATCCAAGAGGGGGAATAACCTTACAAGATGTTATATTACCATCTAGATTACTTAACACAAGATATAATATGTGACTGTCTCTAGTATTGACATTTACCCACTGGTTCATTCCTGCTAGCAAGCATAATTCTAAATATCGTGATTTCATAGTATTATTTGTCCGTAATGTTGTCCAATTTATGCCTGGTAAATTGAGATCACCTACTACCACATTACTTTTAGTTCTACCAATTGTATCAAAAAAATCCAGTAATTGTTCTTCCTGATCCGGTGTAACAGTAGGTGATCCATATATTACTCCAGTGTTAACATGTGAACGGCAAAATTATATTTTGACCCATAACACCTCTATTTTATCCCATTTAATTGTATCGATTTCTTCAGAATTTATTTTGTTGGAAATGAATAGAGCCACTCCCCCACCTCTTTTTTTCTTTCCTGTCTTTGTGGTACACATTAAATCCATTTATCTGCTTTTCCCATGGATCATTTGGGCTCCACCAGGTGTCCGTAACAGCACATATACTAATATTCAATTGTTCAATGGAAAATTTTAATTCATCCAATTTGTTATTTAAACTCCTGGCATTTAATGAGAGGAAGTTATATGAAGTACGGTCATATTTTTCTTCTTTTGAAAAGGAACTAATAGGTCTACCCCCATGCTAAGTTAAAATTTTCCTCCAGTGTGTGTCCGAGTTGGTAAGCAAAAATACGTTTCCCCCCTTCTATTTAGATGGAGTCCATCTTGTGCATGTAGCATTGGGTCCCTAAACTTTGCCCCTTGTTCTGCAAAGATATGGACCTCTCTAAAGCACCATCTTTTCAGCCATCCATTTAACTGCATTATATCATCATTTACATCCCATGATGCCCTGGGTACTGGGAGTACCCCAGAAATAACGAGATCACAACCATCCTCTGTAAGAATCCTCCCTACCTCCTCAAAATCTCTCTGTATTTCTAGGAGCCTTCTTTTCCCTACATCATTAGTTCCTACATGTATAAGAACCAATGGTTTATGAGTGTTTTCTCTCAGGCCAGGGAGAAGATTTTTAATGTCTTTTATACCCGCTCCAGGGAGTGTACTGACTGTAGTCGTTAGTTTACGATTCTTACATATAATGTGATCTGTATATTTCAACATAGAATCTCCCAAAACCAGGACGTCTCTAGTATTAGTCTCCTCTTTTTTTACTGAATTATTTTGCCAGTAGTTTGTTTGTTCTCCCCTACTGG
The DNA here is from genome assembly GCA_016271365.2 of Neoceratodus forsteri. Lineage (NCBI taxonomy): Eukaryota > Metazoa > Chordata > Ceratodontiformes > Ceratodontidae > Neoceratodus > Neoceratodus forsteri. The sequence continues at coordinate 753,873,743 of CM057455.1, read as the reverse complement.
TATGCTCAATTTTGGATTTATAATCTGCTCCTTAGTAAATGGTGGTGGTGGGGGGGACTTGTGTAATGTTTGTTCCATTATGAAGTGGAGTAACCTGTATTGTGATGGGATCACTAGAAAATGGGGAGGGAGGGAGGTCACCTTGTGTTGAAATGTTGCTAGCCACATCATGATTTAGAATGGAGAACCTGTTCGGTGTTAAAACATTTGAGGAACCACCTATGTTTCTTCTACCCTTTTTTTTTCTGTTTTTATTGGTATTAGTTGTTACAAGACACCATTCTTCCTCATTCTCATGAGTTTCATTCAGGTGACTATGTTCACATGACATCGTAGTCTCATCTACTACAGAGTCAATATATTGTTCCAAATTACTGATATCAATCTGTACCTGGACCCTTTGCTTTAAAACCTGTATCTCAGTTTGTAAGATATCTATTAAGTCGCATTTGTCACAAGTAAACCCATCTCTGGCCTCCTTATCATTGACATATTGCATCTAATACACAACCTCATTTTAAGATGGAGATTACTTTACCTTAGGAAATCTAAATAGGTCCCGAATCCCCGCTATCCCAGCGGACACAGCAGACATGCGCAGACATGCATGTCTCTGCGCGCATCTCCGTGCGCTTCGCCGCGTGCCCTGCTCGCTGCAGGGGCGAGTTTTGTGTGTTTCAGTGACCCGGAAGTAGTCGCGGGGGGTCACGGGACACTCGCAATTTCAGATTCCCAAATAAAATTTAAAAGTGTTCCTCAATGCATGCACCACTCATACTTCGCTCAGGCAAAGGGTTTAGCCCACAAAAGTCTTAAAAATAGATACTCTCAGCCGTTTTGTAGTTCAGGCTGTGCTCTGCCTGAACTACCTGGCTCTCTTCCTGTTTCCTGTCAAGTACAGAACAGGGCTCAAATACACAGCACGGCTCAGAGTTTCAGCAACTTAATAAAAGGTCCCCAGAACTGATAAAACAGCACAGAGGTTTACAGAATCTGGAAAATGCCTTAGATTTCCATTGGTGCACCAAATTCTGGCCCCTAGCTATTGCTTTTTCCCAGTTATACCTGGCATCATCTACTGTGCCAAATGTGATTCCCAATATATGAATAGAAGTAACAGAAACAGGTATAGAACAAATCGGAGAAAGTGGTAAGGATTGCACAGCAGGATTAATTTGAAAGCAGGTGCTTTTATCATAGTTCAATGTAGCCCCTGACACAGACTCACAAGTTTAAGTATATCTGTAATGGAATAACCATGTCAGACTGTATGCTTAAGCATACATCATCCGTGTATGCACTGATGTTTGTGGTGTCTGGAAACCCAGGAATACAAATACCAGGAACATGAGGATTACACTTAATGGTTCTAATCAGGGGGTCTGTGGCAAATAAATACAGAATGGGGCTAAGGGGTCAACCTTGCCTCACACCCCTCTTAATCTGAAACGTAGTACCAAAATCCTTGTTAATAAATGGTTGCACGGTAGCGGAAGAATAAATAAGGTGAATCCAATGTAAGAAAGTAGGTGGAATTCCATAACGATGTAAAGTACTTAATAAAAACTGATGGTTAACCCTTTCAAACGCCTTTTGTTGATCTAAGGATAAAAGCCATCCAGAGCACTTACCCAAGGTACCCAGGTAAGTTATATCCCTTAATAACTGTAAATTATGAAAAATCGATCTGTCAGAAGTACCACAGTTCTGAACAGGGGAGACTACAACAGATGCAATAGTAGCTAGACGCAGAGCCAAAATGTTCATGAGAATTTTATAATCTACATTAAGTAAACTTGATAGGTCTCCAATTAAGGTTTGTTCGATCACCTTTTTTTTGTAATAATATCACAAGAGCCTGAGAAAATTCCGCTGGTATTGCAGGCAGCTGTAATAGGGAATTAAATACATCAGTCAGAACAGGGGATAACCGAGTTGCAAAAGTTTTGTAAAACTCCGCCATTAAGCCATCCTTCCCTGGTGCAGTATTTAAGCTAAGTTTTTGAATAGCTTGTAGCACTTCATCTAGGAAGATATCAGCTATCAGAGGTGTTAACAGATCACTAGAAAGTAAAGGATCTGTAAATCCTGTAAAAACAAAAGCATCCAGGGTATCGAGACTGTACTTCAAATTGACTAAACAGATAGTCCTGTGCCTCAGTTTTAGTCCTGTTTTTATAAGTAGTAAGAGTGGACTCTGATTCAAGTTGCAAAGCTTCAATGACAAAAGCATTAGCCTGGTCCGCACAACTGCAGAAAGCATCCAAAGTGGGGCGACGTCCCAGAGTACCGAATTGTGCTTCCCTCTTAAGGCTAAAGCAGCGGTTATACTGAAAGTTAATCATATCAGCTTTAGTGCTGTGAATTTGTGCTGTGACGTCAGTGTTATATGTATGTGCCAGGGATATCAAACGTTGCAATTGATTCCATAAGGTGAGATAGTGTGCATATTGGTGTCGTCCCTTCAAAATGGCGTGCTGAACAAATAAGGAGTGAAAATCTGCTTTGGAGGCCAACCACCACTCTATGGTGGAGTCATGTAATTCATGAATAGACACCCTAGCACGCAGTAATTCCTCCCATTTCGATGTTAAGGTTGTGTCCTGTAACAAAGTATTATTCAGTCTCCATCTATGGGAAAGGGCTACCCAGGGAACGGCAGTCAAACTGCCTAAACATGTCATGGCTAAATGATCAGAAGTCTCAACTGGCAGAGTAGATAATTTTTGTATGGTTAAAGATTTAGATGTAAAGAGGTAATCTATTCTTTGTCCGTAAAGTCGCCTTAAAAAAGGTGTTGTGTCCAACAGAGTTAACCGCCACAAACCCATCACGAAGGGCTGCAGTTGAAATCGTATTGTTCAAGCAGGATATATCGCTAAATATATTTTTCGTATTACAGCCCCTATCCGCAGGGGAGAGACTACAATTGCAGTCACCACCAAATATGACAATGTTCTGTGTGTAAAAAAAAAAAAAAAAAAAAATCCGACCAAATTAAACAATGCCACCCTGATCACTATGCTTTGCATAAATATTAATGAAAAGGAAATCTATATCGTGAAGGGAGACATCCAGTAAATGGGCTCTCCCAGGTTCAATATCCTTGAGTTTTTTAACTTTGAAACCAGGTCACCGGACAAGAATAGCCACCCCATCACACAGTTCCAGTCCCTGAGACCAAAAGGATAAACCCGCTGACCATAGGTTTTTAGCTTGAGCCATTTTGTATTCAGTCTTAATGTGAGTATCTTGCAAGAAAAAAACATTATGACTCAGGCCATTCAGAATGTGAAAAGTAGTGCACCGTTTCTTAAAGGATTTTATACTGTTCACGTTCAGAGTCAGCGGGCTTATTAGGTGATCCATTTAAATAGAGGAAAAAGGAGGTCAGCCATCTGGTTTACATCTTGGTTTCCCTTTGCTCCTAGCCTTTTGTGGTTTGGAGAAGTCAGGAGGTAGGTCAGGGGTAGGCTACTGGATCCCCGAGGCCACTGAGGAGGTGCCAGAATCCCCTTCATCATCATGGCAAGCCCCCCATTGTTTCCTTTTATACAAAGTAGAAAATCTGTTCCTAGTCACAATAGGGGATTCACATACACGAGGCTCTGATTTTTTTCCTGACTTATTTAGAGGAAGAAGAACATGCAAGTTCCATAGGAGTTTCCACAGGTGGAGGCATAATGTCCATTGGGGTAGAATCCTGTGAGTCTAGACTAATGGTAGGAAAAGGAGGCCCATCTGCTACCACAGGTAAAAAGGGTGGAGGAGAGCACTTGATAGCCTCATGACTAGAAGTGTCTAAAGCTGCGTCACTAGGGAGCCTAGTGATTGGGGGAGGCATATTGGGGGGTTGAAGAGGCCGTGTGTAGTTTGGCCTGCGACATCCGAAATTGGTGGGCTGTTATTGAAGAGTCAGGGTCCTGCATAGCCTTGTCCAATCTATTATGAGCTGCCCAGGGACACTTAAAATAAGTATGATCAGATTCCTCACACAAATAGCATCTGAGAGGATTAGAACAACCCAAACTCGCATGTCCAAAATCCAAACACAGAGTGCAACGAGGAAGGGAGCAGGTGGAACTAAGGTGGGTCCTTGCTCCACATTTGTGGCAAGTTTTCGGCTGACCTGGATTAAAACAAATGCCCTTATCCCTACCAATGTGAAAACTGCTAGGCAAGTGCTGAATACCCAAATCAGTATGTCACAATTGAATCTTTATGCGCCAACCCCCCCCCCCATCCACACATAATCATCATCCAGTATCGGGATGGGGCTTGGTAAAATCTCACATTTTTGCCATAGCCAATACTGTATGTCCTTAATATTAACCCTCTCATTACGAAACAAAAGAGTAATAGTTTTAATAGTGGGTTTAGTCAGCAGGATAGTAAAGAAGTTCTGCCACTCCGGCTGATGTTTCACTTAGTCCAATTTCTGCCAGAACTTTTCAAGAATACTATTATTTCTAAAACTCACATCGTAGATATTCTTACCCTTAATATGAATGAAAATAAACAGGTCTTGAGCTGGTATTCCCATAGAGTGATGCAACAAAGTATGCAAAACAAATTTCCTATCTGGGAGCTCTTCTAGTGTCCCGGTATATTTTAAACATACAGCGTTCTGTCTTTGAGCAGGATCGCCCACTTGTTTAAACAGGTCAGCCATACAGAAGGCAGGAGCAGGTAGGGAAACGGAAGAGTCACGTCTGGTATCATCAGGTAAAGGCGTAGACACACCCAGTTTGGAATCGTCAGTGTGAACACTAGAAGTTGCAGCCGTTGCCAGAGGAACATCAGAGGGAAGCAAGAGGTCATTCGGGGCCTTGGTTACCATCGACCGAGAGACAATCGTACCTGAACCACAGTCAGTCTGCAGCTGTGAAACCTGATCGGGTTCTAGTTGGAGAGTAGTAGGAGATGTGAAACTAATGTCAGAGCATAGTTTAGCGACGGGAGGAGTCCCAGGCAAAATCACTGTAGGTATTGCAGGTAGCACAGTAGCAATATGCCGAGTAGATGAAGGGGAAAGCTGCTGAATTTCAGCAGCTGTAACAGGCCGTGGAGAAGTCCATCCAGAGGTACCTTCAGTCGGAAGCCAGCCCGCAATACAGGGGCAGGGTCCCAGTTCTGCTGAACAAGACAGGCATTTGAAACAGCATCAGTAAGTATATCTTGTGATACACCAGCAGTTTGAGCAGGAGCATGGGAGAGGGAAGCGGAGGCAAAGTCAGGAGAAGGAATGTCTTGAGAAGTTTGAAATAAAGCAGAAGGCATACCCGTGTCAACAGTAGAATCGATAAACACTGGAGGTTTGGTTCTAGGAGCCGCCTGAAGGATTGTCCCGCAGTTTTATCCAATAATTTTAGCAGAAATGCCTGGTTACGGAGAATCGCGGTTTGGAGCAACTGCTGTTCTTGGACAGGAGTCAGCAGGTTAATAGAAGAGACATTAGTGTGCTCCAACCTTATAGCTGTTGAGTTGTCCTCCATAGGATCCGAACCAGTAGCCTGAGAAGCAACAACAATCCCCTCATCAGTATCAGTGTCCAGTAAAAAATCCACACTGTCTTCCATTTCAGATCAGTGTCTGAAAACTCATTCGGCACAACAGGCTGAGGTATACTAGAACTGGAATCCTCGTTCTCTCCACCACCCGCACCTCCTCCTCCACCACACTCCATGTCAGCCATCTTGGAAATGGCTGACAAGTGGTCCCCCTACTGTCAGAGTAGGGGAATTTCTCTGGTGTCCTGGCCAGATTTACCCCATTCACTAAAAATACCACCAACAGCTTGATCTGGTTCAGTTTCAGTCGGTTACCATCTGTAGCCCCCACCTTCCGGGGTCGCCCCTGAAAAAGGAACTTCTGGTCTCGGTGGGCCTACCTGGTCAACAAAATTCAATAAATAAATGTGACAAACGTTCTTTCTTTCTAAGACATTTTGGTTATAAAGAAGGAGGATGGGACAGGTGAATCGGACTTGTTTTGAAAACATACTGGCAGGAACTCGTTACTGCATGCCACTAGTTGCCACTCACCATTTAATAAATAACATTCCCAAGGCTTCTTTTGGAAAGGTACCTGGTTAGAGTTTTTTGCTGGTGCAGCTGATTATTTCTGTTTTTTTTTTTCTTTTTTAGCTGGTGTAGCTGATTGCTTCAGGTGGTCCGAGTAAAATCGCACTACTGTCTACAACTCGAAAGTCATTTTATTTATTTGTATTCTTGTTAACCACTGTGAACAATTGCCCAGCTTAGTCTCTATACTGAAGGCTTCAGCATACAGATGAAGCTGGGCAATTGTTCACGGTGGTTAACAAGAATACAATAAAATAACTTTCGAGTCTGAGAGTTGTAGACAGTAGTGTGTGTGTGGTTTCGCCAACTTATGTGAGAAAATATGTTTACAAATTACATAGATTCTGTGTAACTTCATACTTCTTTAATTCCTTTTCACGCAAAAGTTGGCAACACAAACCTATCTATAGACTGTTTCCTGCATTAACTTAGTATGCTAATGTAATTAGCATGCAAATGCATATGTAGTTGCAGAACTTGCAGTAATGTGGTGTGCAGTACATGCCTTACAGGAAGTGACACTTACAGCATTGAACTTTGCTAGATGACTGCAACTTGCAATCATATAGTAAAGTTTAGTGTTGGAAATGTTATTTGCTGTAAGGCTATTTGTGACTAATCTGCACTGCTGTGCTGGTGAATAAAAAATCAAATCCACCACACAACACACAGGGGCAATGTAAAACCTGTAAACTTACTATATAAACCTATATAGAACCACAGTGTGCGCATACAGTACTAGTGGGTCGTGGAACCCTTACATAGTACACACAGTTTATTCAGCTTTTTACTTTTTTTTTCAATTTTTTTTTTTTTTTTTTAGTTCATCAGGGTTATTTTGTGGACAGCTTATAACTTGAATAACAGAATGAACTGAGGTAAACTCTCTAATCAGTGCTTGCTACTGCACACTGCAGCTACACACAGTCCCTCATGGCACGCACAGCGCTTCAGTCGGATACTAGCCACGATAAAAGATCTGACACCACACAGTGGAGAATGCTACTGCCACTTGGGGCATCCGAGTTTGCATGAAAGCTCATCCAGACTAGGGCCCATCGTGTGGCACTAGTGATGCCACCACAGTTGACCAATTTTTACTATTTTTTTTTTTTTGATGATATTAAAAATCATAAATCCAAGCCAAGAAACCATGACAGAAAAAAATCGAGGAAGCAGATCATCATCGCACAGACACACACACGCATACAGTGTGAGTCTTATGATGGGGGGTAGGAAGAAATAGGCTGTTGGTTAACTAGGATCTGCGGCTTATCCTGTAGATAGGGAAATGGGCAGACTAGGTGGGCCGAGCGGTCCTTATCTGCCGTCAAAGTCTCTAGGAAAGAACACCGTCTGCTTTCTCAGTTTAGTTAATTGACACCGTGAGATGGTACTGAGCATAGAATGATACTAGTGGGGCCCTCAGAGTGACCCACCACAGGGCACCAACGGAAAAATTGTTGTTTTTTATAAACTTTCTTAAATAATGTGCATTTATCAATTAAAACCTCTATATGTAAGCTGAAAGAGAAAGTTAGTTTCTGCTACCATCACCACTGATATCATTCATGACCTAACTGCATCATACAGTGGAGAATGATAATGGCATAATATGGATCCCAGAATATAGCAACTCGCATTAACCATCACATGGCATCGTCGCCACAACATTCCAGTATTTGGGGGGGTGGGGGATTATGGGCCAAGTAAACATTCAGTACAGAGAATAAAGCTCCATAACAGAATAAGGGGTCAGACTTTTGGCAGCAAAATATTGTACAGCTAGAAACTTTCCTCACACAAGATAGACTCACTGAATAACTGAATACGATAGACGGCCTGACGCCATGCGGTCAGGTTTAACAATCGAGACCACAGAGTACAGTCAATCACCCACCGCATGGCATCAATGGCCAACAAATGATTTTCACTTCTTGCAACAGCACTTTTTAATGAGACCATATATTTTACTCAGCCATACCACCATTGTTTGCATAAATAAAACTTTCGATCCACTCTATTAATGGAAAGGGAGCTGGCACAAGCAACATACACAGTTGATGGAATTCGGATGAACGAGGTAGTGCGTCTGTGATCCAATAAAATTAAAATGGGAGGACGGACGGAACATCGGTAATAATCCGTGAAAATTATCCACAACACATCCCTGAATCATACTGATTAAGAAAGGTCACGCTACCAATATTTTATTTATAGCTTGCTTCTTTCAGGATACACATTACCTAGACTCCCACCACATTTTTTCTCTAATAATACTGCTACTTAGTACTTAGAGGCACTGTCTGGCAAAGAATAGAAATAACGACTTCTGTAGCAACAATGCTCACACACAGATGCAGAGAAATACAGTACTGATAAAAATTTACAACCTCAACTCAAGATCATTCCTTCCTAGCCTGTACGTCCTGCTGCCCAGCACAATTTTTACATGTCAGACAAAGCAGACATACAAAAATACACCCAAGAAGGAAATCTAAATATGTTTGCCGTAGTTTTTTTTTTTTTTTTTATACTCTCTATCATTACCATGTCCCCAAGAAAATGTCAAATTGCACCCGCTGCCAAGGTTGCCAGCCTGCCCACCATCTGCCTGCCATGCTCTGAGAGGAGCTCCTGCCCATTAACCAAGTACAGGATCAGTCTGGGAACAACAGCCAATCACTAAATGGCATCTGGGTGGGCACTGAGGAGGCTGCCATTGAGCCCATGCCACACTCGCTTAATTTCACAAACTGACACGGGGGGGGCGGGCGGCTGCGAGCAAAGGAGCTGATCTTTTTCCTTTTGAGGTGGACCGAGTAGCTTTCCTTTTTTTTGGTAGGGCAGATCTAAACTTTAGAGATCGCGGTTTGGAGAGGAACCAAAACAAAGTGACACTCAATCCTGCATTGTAGAAGCATATTTGATACACTATTAATGTTAAAAATGGAGCATATATGCCATTTTTTCAAGTGTAAATACACCATGTATGCAGCTTATCTGGAGCTCTTGGTGTGCCTGCCTGGTGGAACAATTCGGAGGGAGGGCAGGTGGATCCTAGGGATCGCTAGGGCGGTGGCAAGGAGGGGGGAGCTGGATGTCATTGTCCACATGGGGACAAATGACCTGGCAGGTGAGAGGACAGATATAGGAAAAGTGCTGGAGGAATTTAGGGAACTGGGGCGGTGTCTTTGGCAAGTAGTGTACTCTGTTACCTTCTTGGAGGTTCTACCTGTCCGTGGCAAGGGAGAGGGTTGAGACATCCACACCATGGAATTCAACACATGGCTGAAGAAATAGTGTGGAGAGGAAGGGTATGGTTTCACTGGGGTCTGCGATCTCACCTGGAGGGATGAAGGACTGTATTCACCAGACGGCCTACATCTATCCAAGGGGGGGGAGGGGCAAAGGTATCTTCACCGAAAAGTTCAAATGCTTCCTCCTCGAGCATTTAAATTAGCCAAGGGGGGAGGCAAAAGCAGTCAGGGGGATAAAAGTAGTCTCCCCCCCAATAACCTATCTGAAATAAGGGAGAATCCAGTTAGTTCAAGGGCACTATCAAACCCAATAAATACATTGGATACTGTTGTGGGGTGACAGAAGATGGAACCCAAAAACATCACAGGACTGAAAAAAAGGAAAATGAGGGTGGGGGGCACAAGCTGGAAAGTAATTTGCACAAATGCCAGCAGTCTGGGGAACAAAATTCCAGACCTAACTGCATTAATGGAAGACGCATACCTGGACGTAGTAACTATTACAGAAACAGGGTACACAGGGAACCATGACTGGGATATAGCCACACCGGAATACACACTTTTTAGGAAGGATCGGGAAGGAAGAAGGGGAGGGGGGTAGCTCTGTATGTTAAGGAGGGGATTAAAGCAACAGAGGCTCAAGGGTTACGAGAAGGAGCGGAGGCACTGTGATTCACCCTGGAGGTGAGGAAAAAGGACAGCCATTCACACTGGAGTGATTTACAGGCCTCCGGCATAGGAGGAGTCGGAGTCGGATGAAGCCCTTGTGGAAACCATCCAGAAAATGGCAGCCAAAGGGAACTGCTACCAATGGGTGACTTCAACCTGCCTGAGGTAGATTGGAGCACTCAGACTGCGAGTACAGCAAGGGGCAGGGACTTCATGACTGCCCTGAATGGGGCAAACTTAAGACAGCTTCAAACAACATGAAGTCTTGCTGTGTTATGACAATTGCAGTATGACCGCAGGTTAGAACTGCTCCGGAGGTGAAATAGTTAACTTTCCATGCAGGCATGGAACTTAGAGCGCGAGCTCGGTTGAAAACTCTGTCTGTTGTGCTTCAAAGGTAAACTGTCAGATTCTTTACTCCGCCTCACTGAACAGTCGCTCCGGAGATTTCTCCTTCTGCTCGGTTCATTTTGTCGGTTTAAAAGTATTATTTTTCGGTTTTTAGCCGAAATTAAACCGCAACCGGTCGGTTCAAGCTCTGTCTGTGGTAATGTAAGTAATAGATAGGTTTTACATTAGTTTTTCTGTGTGGAACTTGTAATTTGTTATCGGTTCGGTTTGAACCAATCAGGTTGTATTTAAATGTACTAGCCCTTTTTTAGAGTGCGGTTCCCGGTTCTTATCGGTTCTAAAAAAACGGATTTCATTACGGTTTTTTCCACGACCCGTGACACGGTTGGGAACCGATAAGGGTGTCTTGCTTGGTGGATTGCCATAAACGGGCAAGTTGGTTAGGCTGGTATTATGTCTGAGAAACCCAAAGAAAAACCGGACCCACTGGTTTCAACACTGTAGTGTTTGTGGGGAAGCTTTGCTAAGGCTGACCCACACCACATGTCTATTGTCAGGGTTTGACCACCTCAATTCAGACTGCCAGATTTGTCACAATTCCCTGCTGCCACCATAGATAAGAGGTGTGGTAGGCTCAGGAAAGGGAGGCCAAAAAATGTCCGCTGACCCAGATGGCAGCCGGTTCGGTACCAACGAACCGCCAGGAAGTGCCCTCTGACCAGAGGCGATACTTCCTCGGGCAACGAAGAGCCGGTTCTGAGGAGCCGGTTCCATCAAAGAGCTAGAAAGTCAGCTAGTTTAGAGCCAAAAGTTCTCTCCCAACTGCTGAGAAATAGCTAAAGCAATTAAAATTGTCCAGTCTCTCTCTTCGGTTCCGACCGAACCGACACCTTCTGGTAAGCTCGTCTGCCGGTTCCACCGTTCAAGATTATGATTTTGAGGATTTTTATGAACCGGGGAAGGGGGAAGAGGAATATGAGGAGAGTGAATATGGTTTTGAAGATCTGGATGTGCCCATTGATCCAGACATCTCTCCAGATAGACTCCTAGGGGTTTCTCCTCCAAGACTTTGAGTCCCCTTCTCATTTCATGTTTTATAAAAAAGTTGCTGAAACTCTCCAGCTCCCTGTTGAGGAAGCTGTTGATGACCAGGAGGAGCCAGACTATGTAGAAATGATGGATATTCCAGAGTCTAGGAGACTGTCTATTCCTTTGCATAAATCTTTTCGGAAACAGACAATAAAAGTTTTAAAAACTCCTCACACTATACCTCCTGTGTATAAAAGGATGGACAAGAGGTATACCTTATCAGGCTCCGACACTGATTTCCTCACTCAGCAATGCAGCCATGTGGGGTAGTGCAGGCTGCAGCCTGTGACAAGGCTAATATTCCCTAGCTTCACACCCCCTGAGAAGGACTCCAGGAAGATTGATGCTATGGCAAAGAAACAGTACATGGCAGCATCTTTGGGGCTCAGACAAGCAAATTATATGGCTTATGCTGCTAGGTACCAGAAATCCAGATGGGATACTGTGCTGGCCTAGCAAAACAAGTCCCTGACCGCTTGCCAGGGAGCTGGAACAGGTGGCTATGGATGGTATTGAGGCATCCAAGTGTAATTTCATGCTGCAGTGGACTCTAATGATGTTTCATCAAGAGTCATGGCATCTGTGGCACTTCGCAGGATGGCATGGCTCAGATGTACTACCCTGTCTCAGGACACCCAGTCCAAGGCCATGGATTTTCCTTGTGGGAAATTCTCTGTTTGGGAGCAAACAGAGAATTACATGAATGGATGAATATAGGACCACCTATAGGATGCACAGGCCAAGGAAATGCAGGCCACTCAAAAGCAGCTTCCTAGAGGCAGGGCAGGCCTTTTCATAGGCCTTTTACCAAGCCCAAGCTTCCTCCTCCGCCTATGCTCAGAGGGGTTCTTTAGAGGAGAGCAGACTGGGTACAAGCAGGTCTGCTTCCACCCCTCAGCCCAAAGCCCCTGCCAAACAGGCACCCTGATGGGATTGCCAGGGCCGATTCTCCTCTACTGTAGGGGGCAGGCTGGCTTACTTTGTCCAGGATTGGAAGTCTTTAACATCAGACAAGTGGGTCCTGGAAATAGTAAGCCAGGGACTGGTTCTCAGTTTCAAAAAATTTCTAAAGCTGAGAACCAGATCTTTTCCACCTGCGACTCCATCAGAGGCTCTTGCCTTAGAGGCAGAGGTCTCCACCCTCCTGGCTCTCAGAGCTGTGGAAAGGGTTCCTCCCCTACACCAGGGCAAAGGTTTGTACTCCAGGTACTTCCTTACCCCAAAAAAGACAGGAGAATGGCGGCCCATCCTGGATCTAGGATATTTAAACAAGCACCTTTTAAAGCCAAAGTTCAAAATGGTGACTCTGGGAATTATCCTACCCTCTCTAAGGCCAGGGGACTGGCAAGCTTCCCTGGACCTCAAGGATGCCTACTTCCATATTCCCATCAGAAGCTCCCATCGAAAGTACCTCAGGTTTGAGCTGCCCTCAGGCCACTGCCAGTTCAGAGCAATGCCCTTCGGCCTCACTTCTGCCCCAAGGGTATTTACCAAATGTCTGGCAGTAGCAGTTGCCTACCTGAGAAGGCAAAAGATTGTCATCTTTCCTTACCTGGACGATTGGCTCATAGTAGGCCAGTCCCCAGACCAGGTCAAATTACATCTCCAGATAACGCAGCAACTGCTTACCTCTCTAGGTTTCCTTCTGAATCTCTCAAAGTCAGTTCTGGAGCCTGCCCAGCTTCTTACCTTCATAGGCGCAGAGCTGAACACACAGGAAGCCAGGGCTTTCCTTCCCCTAGACAGGGCAAAGACCCTGGTCTCCCTGGCCTCCTCATTTACCCTGCAGGTCTCCGGCCAGCAAGGCATTTTCTGCAGCTCCTAGGGCACATGGTTGCTTCCACAGCGGTTGTGCAGGGAGCAAGATTTCAGATGAGGGACATCCAGTTCCATTTGAGAGCCTTTTGGTCTCAAAGAAAGGATCCTCTTACCAAGTCGATCCCAGTAACTCGAACCCTGATCCAAGCCCTACAGTGGTGGCAGGATCAGGCCAACCTGAGACAAGGGGTTCCTTTTGTCACTCAGTCTCATTCTCTAATCCTTACTACAGATGCGTCCCTCTTGGGCTGGGGAGCTCACATGGGCGACCTCACCACCCGGGGTCTGTGGTCTCCCCAGGAATCCCTGCTCCACATCAACCTGTTGGAGCTCAGAGCAGTTTTTCTAGCACTTCAAGTTTTTTCCAAATCTGTTCAGAACAAGAGTATTCAGGTCAGAACATACAACACCACTACAATGTGGTACATCAACAAGCAAGGGGGCACTCGGTCTACGGCCTTGTGCACCGAAGCAATGAGATTGTGGTCTCTGGCTTACTCCCTGAACACCTCTCTTACGGAAGTTCACCTCCCAGGCAAGGACAATGTCCTGGCAGATGCTCTCAGCAGGATTTCCCAGGGCCACCACGAATGTTCACTGGATCCCCTGGTCTTGGGAGTAGTATTTGCCAGATGGGGCACCCCGCAGATAGATCTTTTTGCAGCCCCAGACAATCACCAACTTCCTCTTTTTTGCTGCAGGCCCCCAGGGCTCTCTCCCGCTGGATGCCTTAGCCCTCAATTGGGAGGGGAAGTTTCTCTATGCCTTTCCCCCCTTTCCTGTCCTGTTCAAAGTGCTAGTCAAAATCAGATCCCAATCCTGCAAAGTCATTCTGATAGCTCTGGATTGGGCCAGACAGCCCTGGTATCCACTCCTGCTGTCCTTAGCAGTCCATCCTCCCCTGTGCCTTCCCAAGAAGCACAATCTGTTAACCTGTGCCCAGGGAAGGGTCTGGTACCTGAATCTCAAATCTCTCAATCTCAAGGCTTGGTTCTTGAAGAGTTAGAATTTGCTGATTTACACCTTTCCCAAGGTGTAATGGATATATTGAAGGCCTCAAGGAAGCCTTCCACCAGGGCTACTTACAATTCTAAATGCAAAAGTTTTTCCATATGGTGCTCGGAAAAGCATATTTCCCCAGTCTCTGCTGATCTACCCACAGTCCTGGATTATATGGTCCACCTGAATTCTTTGGGGCTGAGACCAGCTACTCTCAAGGTGCACTTGGCAGCTGTGTCTGCTTTTATTTCAGCAGGTAAATCCTCTTCTCTTTCAGCTCATCCTGTATTTTCCAAGTTTTTTAAGGGGTTGTTGCACACCAACCCTCCATTCAGAGATCCTGCCCCTGCCTGGGATCTTAATGTTTGCATTGCTCAGCTTATGCAACCCCTTTGAGCCCTTGTCTTCAGCTGAGCTCAAGTACTTGACTTGGAAAACTGTGTTTCTGGTAGCCATCACCTCCGCCAGACGCATAAGTGAATTACAAGCCTTGTCAGTGGAGCAGGAGTTTATCTCTTTTCACAGAGATAAGGTGGTCCTTCGGACTAACAGAAAGTTCCTGCCTAAGGTGGTTTCAGATTTCCACCTTAATCAATCTATTTCTCTTCCAGTGTACTTCACTGACCACTCCTCCTCTGGGAGAGGAGGCTGCACAGCCTAGATGTGAAGAGAGCCCTTAGTTACTACATAGAGCGTACCAAGGGTCATAGGTTTGACTCCCTCCAACTGTTCCTTACCTATGGCAGGTTGGTAAAGGAAGCCAGCCACTAAAAGATCCATTGCCAGGTGGATTGTCTCTTGTATCCAATTCTGCTACGAGAAGTTGGGTAAAGTTCCTCCCTCAGGCCTGAGGGCTTACTCTACCAGAGGTACAGCTGCTTCTCTGGCTGCTGCCAGAGACATTCCTATTCTAGAAATATGTCAAGCAGCTACCTGGAAAACAGTTCACACTTTTACCAAGCATTACTCCCTTGGACATCCAGGCTAGGAGTGATGCTCGGTTTGGCACAGCCGTGCTTCAGAGCCTATTTCCTAAGTAGGTTCTGTCCCTCCTCCATGGGGGTACTGCTGTGTAGTCTGCAATTGTCATAATATAGCAAGACTTCATGTTGTTTGAAGAAAAATTACTCACCTTAGTAATGTTGTTTCTTCTAATGGAGTCTTACTATATTATGACCTCCCTCCCTGCCTGCCCCTCTCAGAACCTCTGTTTTGGGATGTGGGTGGGCAGTACAGGGTTGGCACTTTTTTGATGCCCACCTTGTTGTTTTCACCTACCTTTTTGGGTGAATTGGTGTTGTGTTTTTGCATTTTTTGGGTCTCCTGACTTGAGTCTTTGTTTTAGACCAAAAAATGAGTGTTTATGTTAGTAGCCAGTTGGCTAGTGTAGGTTTACAGCTTCCACACAGAACCTTAGTGAGTTTTAGCTCATAAAGATCTGACAGTTTACCTTTGAAGCACAACAGACAGAGTTTTCAACCGAGCTCGCGCTCTAAGTTCCGTGCCTGCATGGAAAGTTAACTATTTCACCTCCGGAGCAGTTCTAACCTGCGGTCATACTGCAATTGTCGTAATATAGCAAGACTCCATTAGAAGAAACAACATTACTAAGGTGAGTAATTTTTTCTTATAGTAGAACCAACCCGCAAGGAGGCTATACCGGATTTGGTCCTGACCAACAGGGACAGGATCACAGATGTGGAGGTGGGCAGTCCCCTTGGTACCAGCGACCACAGGACAGCATGGTTTAAGGTAACCACGGTGGAGGAGGCAAGCCATACAAGGATAAGGTCCTAGATTTCATGAAGGCTAACTTTAAAAGGATGGGTAGAAATCTCAAAAGAGCCCTAGCAGCGGAAGGTGTAGGGGAAGATGTGGAAAAACAGTGGTCTAGACTCAAGAGAGTCATAACAGAAGTGACAGGTCACTGTGTCAATATGCATAGCAAGAGTAAAAGAAAGAAAAGTCCATTGTGGTCCTCGAAGGTAGTGGCCGAGAAAGTAAGGAAAAGAAAAGAGCCTTCAGAAGATACAAGGAAACACAAAAGGATGAGGACAGAGAACAGTATCTGGAGAAGCAGGGGGAATCTGGGAGAATAATTAGAAGGGCTAAAGCACAGACAGAGGACGGTATTGCCCAGGCTGTTAAGAAAGGCGTAAAGATCTTCTTCAGATACATTAGCAAGAGGAAAAAGACCAGAAGTGGGATTGTTAGGCTGAAGAAGGAAGGAGGAGAAAGGGTGGAGGATGACCTAGAAAAGGCTGAGATATTGAACAAGTACTTTTGCTCAGTATTCATCAGGAAGGGGAGGGTGAGGGACCCAGACTCATTAAGAGGGTATTCAGGGAAGGGAGGTAAACACCAGCCCATTCACGGTGGGAAGAGTCCGAGAAGAGCTCGGTAAAATAAAAGCAGATAAGGCAATGGGGCCAGATGGGATCCACCCCAGAGTACTAAAGGAACTCGGGGAAGTGCTGACGGAACCACTGGCTACCCTTTTCAACGCATCACTAGAGACGGGGGAGGTACCTGAGGAATGGAGGAGGAGGGCAGATGTGGTCCCTCTCCACAAGAGTGGAAGCAGAGAGGAGGCAGTCAATTACAGGCTTGTAAGCCTGACCTCAGTAGTGGAGTCCTTACTTTAAACAGAGGATTGTGAAGTTTCTGGAGGATAGCGGGGCACAGAATCCGAGCCAGCATGGATTCTCAGTGGGAAGGTCCTGTCAGACGAATCTTGTCGATTTTTTGACTGGGTAGCCAGAGTGGTAGATCAGGGAGGAGCGCTGGATGTGGCCTACCTGTATTTCAGCAAGGCCTTTAACACTGTCCTGCACAGGAGATTGCTAAATAAATTGGGGAGTCTGGGAGTGGGTCCTATGGTGGTACAGTGGGTTTGGAACTGGCTAAGGAACAGAACTCAGAGGGTGGTGGTAAATGACATGAAATCTGAGGAGAGGGAGGTGACCAGTGGGGTGCCACAGGGGTCGGTGCTGGGGCCAGTCCTATTCAGTGTCTTCATTAACGACATTGCAGAGCGTCTGGAGGGAAAGGTTTGCCTCTTCACAGACGACACCAAGATCTGCAATAGAGTGGGGACACTGGACGGGGTGGAAAAAATGAGAAAGGACCTAAGCCTATTAGAGTAGTGGTCGGGTATCTGGTAGTTGAGTTTCAATGCTAAAAAGTGCAAGATCATGTACCTAGGTCACAGAAATCCAAGGGAGGAGTACAAGATGGGGGATATTCTGGCCACCACAAGTCAGGAGAGAAACCTGGGGGTTATCATATCTGACGATCTGAAGGTGACCAAACAGCGTGAAAGGCAGTGAGGAGAGCAAACAGAATGTTGGGGCGCATAGGGAGGGTCATAATGAGCAGGAGGAAAGAGGTGATGATGCCACTGTACAGATCACTGGTGAGGCCTCGTCTGGAGTACTGTGTCCAGTTCTGGAGACATTTTCAGAAGGACATTGACAAAATAGAGGCAGCCCAGAGATGGGCAATGAAGATGATATATGGACTGCACCAGAAGCCCTTCGAGGAAAGACTTAAGGACCTTACTATCTGTTCACTGGAGGAAAGAAGGGAAAGGGGAAATTGTTTAACCAGGAAAGGCATACTAAGCCAGAGCTTGTTTCCAGGTGGAACCTGGGAGCACAAGGAAGTTAAGTGACTTGCTCAGGGTCACATAGTATGCAAGTGGGGGCTAATGGGATTCAAACCCAGGTTTCCAGGTTTGCAACTCAGTGCCTGTAACCACTACGCTATACTGCCTCCTACCTCCTTACACTTAAAGAAGGGAGAGGGGAAACATGATGGACTTTCAAGTACCTTAGGGGAATAAACAGGGTACAGGCGGAAAGTATATTTCAGAGAAAACTCTGCACAAGAACAAGGGAGCATGATATGAGGCTGAAGGGTGGAAGGCTCAGGGGTAATGTTAGGAAGTACTTTTTCACTGAAAGGGTGGTGGAGCCATGGAACAGCCTTCCAGCAGAAGTGGTTGGGGCAAAATTATATGGGGGTTCAAGAGTGCATGGGATAGATATAAGGGTACCCTGAAAATGTGCAGAGCAGGAGAGCCGTGGATCAAATAGGATTTGGGGCTGCAGCAGTGAGTAGGGAAATGGGCAGACTAGGTGGTCCGTATGATCCTTATCTGCCAACAGATTCTATGTTTTTATGTTTACAGCCCAGATGTTAAGAATTAGAAGACACTATAGTGAGGAGAGTGATTTTGTGGTAAACGGGTCTGACATAAGCAGGAGATTTCAGGAGAGGGGTTATAGAAGAGGGGTGGTGGATCAGGCATTTCAGAATGCCTTCAGTGGGCTGGCCCAGTGGCACTGAGGGTTGAGGCGCTGGATGCCACATCTCACTCCACACCGACGATCCAGGTTCGGGAACGAGCTTGGGTCGTCAGGGGTCAGCAGGGGCAGGTGAGGATTGAGCATGTAGAGGACTGCTCTCCTCTCCTGGGGTTGGGTGGGTAATGCACACTGCAGTACCAGCAACTCCTAGTGGAGACTGGGGGCAGCGCAACTTGCAGTGTGCTCAAACGGGATGGGGGTGTCTGCAGATGCCTTGTGCACAGGTCTAGGAGCATGCCCGTCACTTGCAGGGTGTCATTGCACATCCACACTCCCTACTGGAAAAACGTGGAAAATCCCTGGTACCTGGACAGGTAATGGCGGGATCCACAGCACGGCACCCATGCTAAATGCCGGGCCCTTCTGACCAGCCTCCGACTCACCTCCCCTCTGGCTGCATACTAGATTCTAGATAGAGCACCAGAGGATTTACGGTCCTGCCTCGGGTTGGGGGGGTGATCGGAGCCGGGGGTTTGGTTAGGTCGGAGCGAGGGGGAGAGTGTATCCTGGGATGGAGGTCGGGTCAGAGGACTTCGGCAGAGCGGGAGAAATGCTGTAGCCCTGTAATCCATGCCTGAGGGAGGTCTAAGGGGCCAGCATTGAGGGGGCATAACCCGAGTTCACAAAAAAAAACCCAAAAGAATGCCTTCAGTGTGGATAGGGAGAGCTTACTTATGATTAACAATAAGGAAAAAGGCCCCGAAAGGATGCACTTTGTTATAATTTATTTTAGACAGTCCAGGGAGATTGAGAATATCCTCAAAAGTCACTGTAATTTATTGTATTCAGACCCTCTTTTGAATGATGCTACCAGGTTACCACCCAGAAGGGTTTGCAGGTGGGGAACAATCTACATGAACACTTAGTACATAGTTTACAGCCTGTGGAATCACCTGAACCCACCAGGGGACATTGGTGGCACCCACGGCCATGTGGCACCTTTGCTTGTGGAAACTACAAATTCTGCCCCTCAATTTTTTTTTTAAACCTATATTTATTGCTTTTAAAATGCAATAGATACAAGCATCTCCTGTAGGACAGTACAATCTGTTAGTAGTAATAAAACATTACAATATCTGATCATTCAGTATTTGTAGTACTCTTGACTTGGTACGTCACGTGGGGGTTTCCTAAAATAAAATTTTTATTAGCTAAACTGAGTGTTCATGGGCTGCTTACTGCCATGAGCGGGGAAATCCTGTAATAAAGCATTTTCAGTTAAATCACCCCTATGATAGGTGAAAACATCCCCATTGACCAAGTATAAGGGAAAACAGCATATATTGAAATAGCAGAACAGTTTCCCACAATGCCCCCCCCCCCACTTCAGTTACTTTAATGCAGTAAAACACACTATTGACCTTTAATCAGCTATCTAAAGGATGTATCTTTCCAGGACTAGTATTCACATTCAGGTTATCCTTTAGACATAGAGTATTTTAAATATTATTCACTAAACTTTTTGAACAATAAACAAATTAATTCCCTCTAGGCCTGTAGCCTCTCAGTTCTTAAAATCAGTACATTTACCAGTGTTAAACAGAAGGTGTTTACTTCTAATAAATAGACAACTGAGTGTTTTATTTATTGTATTTTGATGAGTTAGTATGGTAATTACGTTCTACTTTTATAATAAAATATTTGTTAGTGCATTGAAACAAGTGGGTTTTCACCTTTGCATTTCACGCTGTTCGTAATTAAGAATTCAGTAGAATTCTGGTATTGTGATGTCAGAAACTGCCAGCTACTTAAGAGCCGAATGTATTTCGGTGAGAAACTAAATATATTTTTCTGTCTTTTTCAAAAGAAAGAAATACTTGTCTCAGTAACCAACTTTGCCTTTTATATGTTTGCACTGTTGTGGTCCATCTGTATGATTTTACAGTTTTTGAAACAACAATTGGTTCTCTGTTCTTCGTCCCAAGTAGAATCTGGTTATGGAGAAAATGTCACCTACAAAGTTATAGCAAAAGATCACAGGTTCACCAAAATCCCATATTTCTGTCAACTCTTTCTCCTGCCAAAATGTAATGTATTTATTTTTTCGTAAAACATCTGAAAACAGATTTGCAGTTTCCCATTGAAATACACGGTCAGCCTTGCCGGTAAAGAGTTTCTGACCTCATCATACAAGACTTCCATTGGATTCTTTTTTTATGGGCAGTCGCTGAAATACAAATAAAATAATGAAAATGCAAATAAAGAAACAAAAGCAAACTGAATGACTGCAGAGGCATCTGAAGGCCCCAAACCTTCATTCTTTAAGTTATACATCCTTACTAAGCACTTGCTCTTTAATAACCCCAGGATTTTTGAAGCTAGTTCATTCTTTTAACTATAGTACAACAAACCTGGTGTACATAGCTTTGTGCGGATATGGTGCATTTTACATGGACAAAACCACAAGAACATTTAAAATACGCATTGAGGAGCATTGACTTAAGAGTTGCAAACTGAGATTGTAATCATGCATTGGCTAACCACTGTAAGGCTAAGACACATACTGGGGAGCAGCATGAATTCAGATTTTATGAGATACAAAAGGTAGGGGTGGGCCCTCGTGGAGGTAATCTGGACCAGAAGTTTATCTGACAGGAATCATATTGGATGTTTACTCTGGGGGCATTAAGATACACAGGACTTACTGACAGGATATCTGTTACCAAGCATTAGAAAATAGGGGTGATATCAGTATATGGAGCATTTACTTGCACTGTTTCTGCTCTTCACTAATAATCCTTTTAAAGTGCTGAGGAGAGAAGATTTATCCACCTCTGGCACCAGTGGAGAATCTACTGGATTCTCACCTGAGAAAAATCCATTCTTATGTTTATAAAATGTGATTATTTGAATATAAGTTAACTTATGTATTTTTTTCAATTAATCTACATGGATGACGGTGTGCTGTTAATGTAGTCAATGTACAGGATCTATGAACACGATGTGAACACTATAAGCACTTTGACTGATTTGTATTTGTGCGCTGTCACTTTAAGTAGGTCCTTTTTAATCACTGCTTACCACCTGTGTGCTTCTTCCCTCTGATGACGCAGTGAATGTGAAACCAGAAGGGGTTTCTGAGTGTGGCCTGGTCTGATGGATGCTTTGTTTTAATCGTTTCTTATTAAAGCCATCCTTAACTGACAGCAGTGGTGCCAGTGTTTAATCTGTTTCCTCTGCTGCACAACTCAACCCACTGCCTCCATTCACTGCATGCGGCAGTTTGCCCTGATAATGACACGTAAATGGCAGGTAAGGAGGTGTTGGGAACTGGCATATTGAGTATAATCTTTGACGTTTTTTTATTATTGGTTGAAGGCGTACTTCCAGCCAGTTGGAGTGCTCCTTTCCCCTGTGCATGAGACATTCTAATATCTTATTCTGTAAAGAGTGTCTGTTGTACAGATGCCCTGGAAATGGGCTCATTCTGTTTTTTTTTTTATTTTTTAATTTTGATATGTTATATTGATCAACTTCAATATTATATTATTCCCTCAGGTCCCTTAAGATGGAGAAAGCACTGGGGCCAGATAAATTACATCCCGCAGTGCTGAAGGAACTGGTGGATGTCCTGGCGAAACTTTTCAGCATCTCTCTGAGAACAGGGTGGGTGCCCCAGGACTGGAAGGTGTTGCATATAGTGTTATCCACAAGGGGGGATCAAGGGAGGTGGCAGGGAACTACAGGCCCGTCAGCCTGACATCAGTGGTGGGCAAGGTGATGGAGGGCATTGTCAAGGAGAGGCTAGGGGGGACCTACAAAAGTTGGGGTGCCTGGACGATAGACAGCATGGATTCATCCAAGGGGAAATCGTGTCAGACAAACCTTGTGGAGTTCTGTGACTGGGTGACGAGAGCCTTGGACCTGGGTAGACCGGTGGACGTCCTCTGTCTTGACTTCAGCAAGGCATTTGACTCTGTTCTTCATGGGGGCCTGCTGAATAAGCTGGGAGAAATGGGGGGTGGGGAACCAGATGATCAGGTGGATAGGCAATTGGCTCCAAGACCAGACCCAGAGGGTCGTGGTTGGTGGGATAATCTCATCCCCAAGGAGGGTCATTAGTGGGGTCCCTCAGGGATCAGTCCTTGGGCCCCTCCTGTTCATTGCCTATGTCTCTGACATAAGGAAGGGTATCAGGAGTGAGACGAGTCTCTTTGCGGATGACTCAAAACTGGGGGCAGTGGTGGATGGGGAGGAGGGGAGGGTGGCCCTACAGGGGGACCTGGAGGCTCTGGAAAGGTGGTCTAGAAAGTGGAAGCTGAGGTTTAATGCAGGGAAATGCAGGGAAATGCAAGGTGCTGCATCTGGGAGCCAGAAACCCAGTCCAAGAGTACACCCTGGGGAATGCTACAAGTCTCAATGGCTGAGGGGGACCTGGGGGTGGTGGTGGATGTCAAGATGAACAACTCTGAGACTTGTAGGAGGGCAGCGGCCAAGGCCAACAGGATGCTGGGATGCATCACTAGGGGGATCACCTCCAGAAGGAGGGAAGTGATACTCTTCCTGTATAACTGCTTGGTGAGGCTGCACCTCGAGTACTGCGTGCAGTTTTGGAGGCCACACTTAAAGAGGGACATTGAACTCCTGGAAAGGGTCCAGAGAAGGGCAACCAAAATGATCTGGGCCTTGGGGGATAGGACCTATGGGGAGAGGCTCGAAGAGCTAAATACTGTATGTACACATTGGAAGAGAGAAGGGACATGATAGAGGTCTTCAAGTACATGAAGGGGTTAAATAGGGGAGAAGCAGTCAAGGTGCTCCAAGGTGGGGGTGCAACTAGAGGGCATGGGTGGAAGCTGGAGGGGGGGAGATTCAGGAGAGAAAGGAGGAGGTGCTACTTCACTGATAGGGTGGTAGAGCCATGGAATGTGCTGCCCAGGGGGCTGGTGGAGGCAGAGATGGTGGAGGGGTTCAAAAGGGGGTGGGACAGGTACAGGGGAAGGGTTCTGGATGCAAAGTCCTATGCAGTGGGAATATCCGGGACTGGGAAGGGAGAAGCCAGAGAGGACGAGGGGGGCAGCAAGGTCAGCTCCCAGGGTGGGGGCTGACCAAATGAGCAGACATGAAAGACCGTTAGGCCTATTCTGCTGGCATTTTAGTATGTTAGTAATACTGCCATACTGAGCAGTAAGATGTGTAAATGTAGTGAGAAGCGCGCATTAAGGTAGTGGTCCCATGAGACAAAGTTCAGTAGAAACTAGAAAAAAGAGCCATGGTTCTCCATGATGGAATAACACTACTTATTATTTATTTATTTGGTTTTTGTTAAGCAGTGATTAAAAAGGACTTACTTAAAGTGACAGTGCACAAATACAAATCGGTCAAAGTGCTTATAGTGTTCATAAATCCTATACATCAGTGACATTAACATCACACTGTTATCCAGGCAGCCTGATGGAATAACACTACTATCTTCCAGTGTAGGGCCAACATGAGATCAAGTAGTGTTCACCCCATTTATTTATTTAGTTATTTATTTTTTTAATAGGTAACTGCACTAGACTGACTCTCTATTTTCAGACACGACCTGGACACGTAGACAGTTGCAGTAGGGATGACATCCTGAGCTTGTAGGAAAAAGCAGAGTACAGCACAGGATAGAGAAGGAGGTACATGAGTGGCTATTTGCTTAAGACAGTTACACGTTCCAGTTTTTTTTTTTTTTTTTTTTTAGTGGTTCAGGCAAGGCATACAAGAGTTGCTGCATACGAGGAAAAAGTCTTCCACCCACTTAGCATTAGACCTTTAATGCCACGTGTATCAGGTTTGTAGTGCACAAGTGCAGATAGTAAACTGGGAGAATCAGTTTTAAGAAGTTTGTCAATTAAGCAACCCAGAATAAAATCCCCTTCTGCAAATGACGACAGCCAACCTAATTAATTGTACGTTCTGCAGGGATGAGTTCTGTTCTGTGGCTAGAAAGTAATGCAGAGTGGCAGATGTTGTATAGTACATTCAGGCTGTTTGAGACACATTGGAAGGTATTGGTATGCAGCAGCAAACCACAGCAGTGGTTGACCATAACCTTTTTTTGCACTAACCAGCAGGATAAGTTGACTCAAGATTACACCAGCTTGTAGATTGTTGCTCTAGTCCAAAATTATAAGAGATATTTGCACATCTACTGTATATGATAAGACAAAAAAAACAAAAAAAAACTGCAAGAAACAATCAACGATTATTGCATGTTTATCCTGCTACTACGTTGCTGTCTGCCCCCAGCAAAAACAAACACATTCCATGACGGCATGAGCAGTCTGTACCCCACCTGTCAGTCTGTAACGCAGCCCCCTCTCTGTCTCTTTCCGCCCTCCAGCCCCCTGAACCAGACTGTCCAACAGCAGCAGATCTTCAGTCAAGTAACCTTGGCCCCACAGACAGAGTTTCCAACAACATCAAGCACCTCACCGGACTCCTGCCCCTCACTCACAGGGCAGGGAATAGAGTTTGGCAGAAAAGGACATACTCTTCTGCCATGCTGCAACTAAACAGACATTGGCACTGGAAATACCTTTCCTTTACCTGACAATGCCACCTTCCTGGCAGCTCCACCCCACTCCCCCTTATCCTTACCTACCCCCACCTCTCCTCTCTTCTCATTCTCTTACCTCCCCGTGCCCCTCCCATTCTTTCTACTACCCCACCACTGTCCTCTTCCTTTCCACTCTACCCTCTCCCTGTCTGTTTGAATTTAATTTGATATCCTTTACCCTTATTATTGTGTAACAATTTTGTCTGTTGTCACGTGTTACCTTTATCTTGACGTGGAACCTTTGTAAAAGAGCCCTAGGTTCAAAGGTAATTGCAATCCTAGAATTGAAATAAATAAAATAAATAAATAAAAATATTTACACTGCACCAAGTGAGCAGCCAGCAGTTGGTCAGGATGTTCACAACAGCAGCTTCATTGGCAGTCGTGGAGGACCTGCACTAATCAAGATGTGCAAGTCAATGTAAAAATCAGTCCCTGCAGAGTTTAGTGTTGGGCAGTAAAATTCCTTGAGCAATGGATATTTTGGTGAGGTCAGTGTTATCCTTATTGGATTTGCTGACATGACATATACCTGGGCCTCGGAATTGAGTGAATGATCAAACATGAGTGACTCAGAAGTGCTTGAAGGTGTAGTAGTAACAATTTCTGAGGAAGAACCATCATAGTTGACTTTATGCAGATTACCATTGGTAGCATTATGTTTTTGCTTTGATCTGAATAATGTGGCCTTAGTTTATGTTTTGTTTAATACTGATTCTGTTGTGCGAGCAGTGGAGGGCCCACTCTGTTGTGCTGGCAAATCAGGTTTGTGCTCTGAGCCTGGGATGGCAGGAGTGGAATCTGTTTGGGTGGGTACGAGCATCTGTGTGGAAAGCCTCCCTCCAGAGGATAGGTGGCTCAGTTTGCCGCTCACCGAGCAACACCTGTTGGAGACATAGTGGAGGTGTGACTGGCGGTGTGGGTGACCGCATGACGCCTGGCACCCCAGCCCTCCAGGCAGTTAGAAGTATGTCCCTGTATAATATTGAGCAGGTGGGCAGGGTACAGGAGGGGGAAAAAACTCTTAACTGGCTGCAGGATGACACACGGTTGGGGTACTGCGCTCACTCAGAGGTATGAATGAACACCAGCCTGCTCTCTCTTGGCACCTGCGCTCCAAATGATTTGTGCTCTCTCACCAAATAGACCCTGGCTAAGTTGAAAGGGAAGGGGTCTGAGTGCTAGAAGTCTGTTGGTCTGTACTGAGTGGTACGTCTGGTCCAGCAGATGGAGTCCCAGAGTTGGGAGTAGGCCAGATGGCAGATCAGAAAGAAGCTTGGGTAAGGGAGATCATAAAGGGTGAAAATTACGCATCTCTACCTTGTTGCTATGTCATATGTACTTCTTTTAGCATATGCTAGGGTGTCTGCCGTTTATTCTTATGACCTCACACATTCTTATTAATTTTTCTGCAGGATCATTGTGAACGTCATTCATAGTGCCACAGGCTACCACTTGAAGACTATACGATTTCTCAGTGTTGCTTTTGATACCACAGGAGAGTCCTTTATTGCTGGAGATCACCAGGGCAATATTTATGTCTTCGATATCAGCAGGAACAGGTAGGATTTTTTATGATCATTACTGATATGCTCTCCACTCAAGGGTAATAGTGGAGTTAACAGTGTTTAGGCTGAGCCACTAGCTGATGACATTGCAGACACAGGCTGGAAAACAGCCAGTATCATTCTCATATTTAAGAAGGGGGTAAGGTTGAACCCAGGTAACTAAATACCAGCAAGCCTTACCCCAGTGCTGTATGATGTGTGTAAATCAGTCCTAGAAGATGTGGGAGCTCACTCAACACATGAACAGAATGAGCCATTCTCCAGAACACAACATAGTTTCACAAAAGGTAGATCCTGTCAAACCAACCCAGTTTCCTTC
Source organism: Neoceratodus forsteri (assembly GCA_016271365.2). Classification (NCBI taxonomy): domain Eukaryota; kingdom Metazoa; phylum Chordata; order Ceratodontiformes; family Ceratodontidae; genus Neoceratodus; species Neoceratodus forsteri. The sequence goes on along the minus strand of CM057455.1, from coordinate 753,846,685 downwards.
TTTGAGAATGTAAGTAGGGAGGTGTAGAAGGGCCAGGCTGTGGATGCTTTCTATCTGGACATAAGCAAGACCTTGCTTTGACAGTGTCCTGCATGGAAAACACATTGAAAAAGTAGCACAGTTTGAAGTTCTCAGGTGGTGCATAGCAACTAAGCTGCAAGAGTGGGTGGAAACATGGCATTTGGGGTTCAATACCAAGAAGTGCAAGGTTCTGTAATTTGGAGCCAGCAACCAGGGGAGGGATTATCACTAGAGTGGGGTACAGTTGGGGAGCTCCACAGAGGAGAGGGACTTAGGAGTGATCATTACGGGGAGCATGAACAACTCTGCTCAGTGCAGGAAGGCGGCAGCAAAAGCCAACAGAATGCTGGGGTGTATTGCAAGAGGGGATCTCCTCCAGAAGGAGGTTTGTTTGTTTGTTTGTTTATTTATTTATTTATTTATTTAATTAGAGTTCAACCAGACAGGCATACTGAGCGGAGAACCACTTGTTTCCAGATGTGGCCTGGGGGAAATAGGGTGGAGGGACACATAGGATGAAATACATACATTGCAGGTTCACAGTGTTACAGAGTATACAATAAAAAGGCTAAGACATACATACATTACAGATTTCCACTGATACAGAGTTTACAATAACGCAGGTACTGGGTTCTAACATAACATCCGTGGTATACAGCCTCGGGTCGGAACAACCTAGTTTGAGAGCCCAACGTAAACAGCTGATTCGCGTATGACTATCAGGTGGTGGTAACCAGAGGTCAAGAGGGCTTGTGCTTATGACTGCTGGGAGCAAGTGCACGTGGTGAAAAAGTGTGCAAGGAGGAGTGGGTTGAAGTGGCTATGGTTGGTGGAGTGTCTGATATCTGTAGGCAGGTCATTCCAAAGTTTTGGCAAGCGATATTTGAAAGCTGATTGGCCCTTAGAGGTGTGCATGAGTGGGATTTGAAAAAGCCTGGAGTCCGAGTGTCTGAGTGAGTAAACAGGGGAAGGTTGAGCCGATAGGGCGGAGCTTAGGTATGGCGGAAGGGTCTGGGACCAGAATTTTGCGGCGACTCTGGCGCAGTGGATTTGTCTGCAGGCCGTGAGTGAGGGTAAGGCTAGGGGGCTGTATAGGTCGCAGTGATGTGTCAATTGTGGGCACTCCAGGATGAAGCGACAGAAGGAGTGGAAAAGTGTGTGCAGGCTGGCCAGGTTGGATGATGTGGCGGCTCCATAGACCACGTCCCCGTAGTCAAGTATCTGGAGTATCATCTTTTGAACAGTTTCCCTCTGGACTGGAGTGGGCATACAGCCTTTGTTGCGATATAGTGCACCAAGTTTGGGGTGTAATTTCTTGTGTAGTGATTCGACGTGTGTAGAGAAGTTGAGGTATTGGTCGAGCCAGACACCCAAATATCTGAAAGAGGTGCAGGACTCAAGGGGTGATCCATCCAGGGTTAGGAATGAGGGGCGAGTTGCTAGGCGAGAAAGCCGTGGCTGCGAACTGAAGGTTAGTGAAATTTCTTTTTTTTGCGTTTAGGAATAGTTGGTTGGTTCGGAGCCATTGTTGTATGACATTGAAGTCCTGCTGTATCACGTTGTGCACTGCTTCAGTGGAAGGGCCTGTGGCGTACAGTACGGTATCGTCCGCGTACATTTCAATAGATGAGTGTGAGCAGGCCAACGGGAGGTCATTTAGGAATATTGAAAATAATATTGGGCCCAGGACTGATCCTTGGGGAACCCCCGTTGTGATGGGGGGGGGGTAGATATGTGGGGACAAATTTTCACCGATTGGTGTCTTCCATCCTGGTATACCTGAAACCAGCTAGTGGCATGGTTGGAGAGGCTGGCAGCACTTCGTTTGTCTAGTAACACTGTGTGGGAGACGGTGTCAAAAGCCTTGGCCAGGTCTATAAAAATGACTGGGGTGATATGGCCTTTGTCCATGCCTGAGAGAATATCATTGGTGATTCTTAATAGGGAGGTGATGGTAGAATGTGACTTACGGAACCCGGACTGATAAGGGGTGAAGAAGGAGGAAGTGTTTAGGTATTGGGAGAGTTGAGCAAGGGCAAAGTGTTCTTGAATTTTGGCCAGAATTGGGAGTAGGGAGATGGGACGGTAATTTCCCGGTGTGGGTGGGGTCACCACCCTTGGGTGGGGGGACAGTCGCCTGCTTCCTGCGCGGATTTAATGCAGAAGGAGAGGTTGAGCAAGTTGGCTAATGGAGTGGCTATGACGGGGGCGGATAAATGTAGTAATTTGGCGTCCAAGCCAGAGGGCATTTGCCTTTGTCAGGGTTAAGGGCTCTCAGAGCTTGAAACACTTATGTCGGGGTTACTGGTCGGAAAGAGAAACTGGTGGTAGAGGCAGAGTTCTGGGATTTCGGTGAGGTGTTTGGCCTGTGTGGATCATGCAGGAGGCTGGGCAGGAGAGAGGTTGCGCTGCTGGTGAAGAAGGCATTGAAAGCAGAGGCTACTTCGCCAGGGTCAGTGACGGACGAGCCAAGGATTGATAGTGTCGGGGTAGGTGGTTGGGCAGGAGTGGACAGGAGGGATTTGATGGTTTTCCAAAAGTTGGTAGGGTGGTTGAGATTTGAGTTCAACGCTGTCGTGAAGTATTTCTGTTTGGCCTGGTTTATTGATTTAGTGCAGGAGTTGCGGAGGGAATGATAGTTTTGTAGGGGTTCTTGGGAGTTAGTTAATTTTGGTTTTTTTCCATGCCAGATCCCTAGTACGGCATTGGCTAATGATATCGGTGGAGACCCAGGGAAGGTGGGAGTTCTTTACTGTTGTGGTTCTTATCAGGGCATGGTAGTCCCAAACCTCTAGGAAGCGTGTTTTGAAATTATCGAGAGCGACGTCAATGGATGGAGCCTTCGGTATGAAGGACCAGTCAACCTGAGTCGGGTCATACAGGAGAGATGGTAGAGATAGGGATTTGTAGGATCTGGCTAGAAGCGTCCTGGAGGGAAGTTTAGAGGGTTGGTGCACTTTTCTTACCATATATATCATGTGGTGATCGCTTAGGGAGTCGGGGAGCAGGCCTGCACCAGTAGTCCTGTGTGGGTGGGAAGTGAGTGCCCAATCTAGGAGGGAGTGATTAAGCATTTTGGGGTTCAGCCTGGTAGGTTGGGAGATTTGTTGGGTGAGGTTCAGGGCATTTACTTTGGTACGTAGTTTGGCGCAGTTGTTGGCTAGCCAGTTGAAATTGAAGTTCCCCGAGGACATAGAGCTCGCCTGCTGTGGCAGTAGACTATAGTTGGGCCAGATGGTGTAGGACACTGGGCATGGAGTTAGAGGCAGTGATGGAACCCATAACAAACACAGGGGTGGAGTAGGGGAGTGCAAGTTTGATAGTTAAGGACTCGATTAGTGGAGAGGGTGCAGGGATGTGGACCTGGGTGAACTGAAGCTTGGTGGCGATAAACATGGTGATGTCACCCAACCCCCTTTCTTACCTTCGCGGTCTTGCCTGATTAACGAGTAGCCCGGTATGGCTACAGCAGAGTTTGTGTGGTGTGGTTTGGCCAGGTCTCAGGTAGTATAAGGATGTCTGGACGAAGTGATAGGGCAGTGAGTTGTAATTCTGGTACTTTATTCAGGATGCTACATATGTTGAGGTGCAGTATTCTGAGACCCTTAGGGAGAACCGGGAGGGTGGGGAGATTGGGAGGGGTAGGGCCAGGGTTATATTCAGTATCCCCTGCCAGTATAAGAAGCAAAGTTATAAGGCATATGGTTTGTACCAAACAGGTCTAGTTTTGTGGATAGAGTCGAAAGTGCTCGAGGTGTTGGCATTGACATCAGCTGTAAGGTTTCTCAGGACAGATAGTCCAGGGACAAAGGAGGGAGGAAAGAATGGATGCTCCAAGTTCCCATCGATAGAAGGTCCTTGAGGAGATTGTTGTGGAGAGTGGTTGGAGACGAAAGCGTGGAGAGTCATGATGGTGTAGTGGAGGCTGAAATGGGGCCGTAGTGGGGCGAGATGCTAGGGGAGGGAGGCTATGAGCAGTATAGGAAAATTAGTGGGAGGACAAGCCGTGATCAGACAATTATTTAGCTGCAGCCAGCAGGACTTGGGTGTACAGCCACTAGTGGTGGCAAAAGATAAGCTGCTAATGGAAGAGTGGACTGATTGGTTCCAGCGCCTTTGTGGTCACGTGCTCACGCGTATAAAGCTAAGAGCCGACCAAGGGTGGTGGTGGGGAGTAGGGTAAGCACACGCCGTTTGAAAGGGCAGGCGCTGTTCTAGTGAGCGTGGTCCCGTACCTTGCTTCAGCTCGGGGGGGGGGGTCTCCGGATCGGTTGTCTGGGGAGGACAGGCTGACCCTCGTGACCCTTGTAATCCTTCAGGAAGGGCTGGCATCTCCAGCCCTCGCGACCAACAGCAGCTGAGAGAGTGGAGATATTTATTATCTGCAGGGGAGGCGTGGTTAACTGGCTTGGCACAGGTATGGCTGAAGTATACAGAAAAGGACTATCTGACTACTTGTGAATCCTTAAGGCACAGCTTTGCAATTAGGTTATCCTGCCCCTGTGTAGGTCATTGGCCAGGCCCCAACAGAAGTTCTGTGTGCAGTACTGGTGCCCATTCCTGAAGAAGGACATCAGATTGTTGGAGGGGCTGCAGCGAAGAGCCACAAAGATGATCGAGGGATTAGAGAGCAAGCCCTACGAGGACAGGCTGGGAGAGCTGAATATGAATTCACTGGAGGAGAGGAGGGATGGGGGGATATGATTGAGACCTTTAAGTATTTAAAGGGGATAAACAAGACCAACACAGAAGGGATTTTCCAGAAGAGAACGGGGAGGGACACGAGAGGGCATGGACTGAGATTGGAGGGGGGAGGATTCAGGAGGGAGATGAGGAGACATTTTTTTCACTGAAAGAGTGGTGGACGAATGGAACACCTTACCAGACGAGGTAGTGTCCTGTAAGATGGTGGGCAGTTTCAGGAGGGGTTGGGACAGGGTAAGGGATACTAGGAAGAGGAAGGTGGGAGGGGCAGCTGCAAGATGAAGTTCTAGCTGCACACTCGCTAGACCATGAGGCCTGTTTGTGCTGACAATTTCGTATGTTGACTAAAGGGTCGAAAGGAGAGAGAATCATAGAATCTGTCGGCAGAAAAGGAATGCTTGGACCACCCAGTCTGCCCAAGTGTGCCTTGCATATTTTGCCTCTGCAGACCCCAAATGGTCTACAGTGGCTCTCCTCTCTCCCTGTCTCTGTTCTACTATATGTTATGTTTATTACACGCATTCTTAAAGTCCTCCACCATTCTAGCCTCCACCACTTAGGCTGGCAGTCGGTTCTGTGTGTCCAGCACTGTTTCAGTGAAGAAATATTTCCTCACATCCCTCCTGAACTTGCCCTCTTCCAGCTTCGTTGCATGCCTCCAGTCCTGGAGCTTGTCGTCATTTGGAAAAGGTTCCCCACCTGCACAGTGTGCACACTTGTGAGGTACATGTAGGTCTTGAGCATGTTGTCACTTGCTCTCCTCTCTTCCAAGGTGTACATGTTGAGATCCTTCAGTCTCTCCTTGTAGGGCTTCCCTTGCAACCCCTGCACCATTTTAGTTGCCATCCTCTGGACCACCTCCAACCTTTCTATGTTCTTTCTGAGGTGCGGTCTCTAGAACCAAATACAGTACACCAGGTTCAGACGTACCAGAGAGTGACACAGTGGCAGCTTCTCCTCCCTCCTTCTACTGGTGCAGAACCCTTTTTGTGCACCCCAGCATCCCACTAGCCTTGCCTATAGCCTTGTCACACTGCACTGCCATCTTGAGTTCCTCTGATATAATAACCCCAAGGTCCCTTTACTCTCTAGTGACTGCTAGTCCCCTCCGTACTCTGCTCTGGTGTTCCTTCCTATGCCCCGGGTGCATCATTTTGCACTTTTTAACATTGAACCCCAACTGCTGTATCCTTGACTGTTCCCCCAGTTTCCCTAGATCCCTGTGCATTTTCTCCACCCCCTCTGAGTATCCACCCTATCGCAGATTTTGGTGTCATCTGCAAAAAGGCATACCTTTCCCTCCAGTTCTCCTGCAAAGTCCCCAGTGAAGATATTGAAGAAGGCTGGTCACAGTACTGAACCCTGTGTTATTTGAGCAGGCCTTTGGGACATAAGGTCTAGTTTGGACATATCTGTTAGTGTATGTAGCTATCTGTTTTAGATTGTTATAGGATTATGTAAAGTTTTATATATTGTATGATTGTTTCCTACTGCTATCTCTGTATTTTTTATTATTTGTTGGAAGGGTGCCTGAAATAAATTAAATCTACAACTACTACTACCACCCCGCTGGTCACTCTCCCATCCTTCGAGTATGTGCCATGAACCACCACCCTCTGTCTCTTATCTGTTAACTAGCTTCAGACCCAATCTACCAATTTGGACCCTACTCCTAAGCTGGTTAATTTCCTAATTAACTTTCTGTATGGCACAGTGTCAAAGGTCTTGCCGAAGTCCAGATAGGCTGTTTCCACTACCCTACCCTGATCTGTTTCCCTGGTCATCCAGTCAGATTCGTTTGGCATGACGTTCCCTCCCTCCCCCGGAATCCTTGCTGCCTGTGATCCTGCAACCAGCTGGATTCTAGATGTTCAGCCAGCCTTTCTTTATGTGGAGTTTCCATTAGTTTCCCCCCACCACTGAAATTAGGCTGACTGGTCTGTAATTGCTAGTGTCTTCCCTTCTGCTGCTCTTATGTAAATGGACAATGTCAGCTCTTCTCCAGTCCTCCGGAAGCACCCCTGTTTCCAGTGAGCTGTTGACTAAGGCTGTCGGTGGGGAAGTTAGCACTTCCCTGAGCTCATTCAGTACCCTGGGGTGTATCGCATCCAGTCTCATAGCCTCATCCACCCTCACAGCTGCAAGTCCTTTCAGGACTCTTTCTTCTGAAAATAGATATGTGTCCACATCCTCCGCCCCTGTTTTTACTTCCTCTGATGGCATGTTCCCCCCGCCTCCACTGTGAAGGTTGAGCAGAGGTACCTGTTTAAAATGTCCGCTTTGTCTTGGTCCTTTCTGCCCTTCTAATCCTTACTATCTCTCTCCTTGTTTTTCTCTTTTTACTTATGAATTTGAAAAACAGTCTTATCCCCTTTAGCCACCCCTCTAGAAATCCTTTCCTCAGTCTCCACTTTTGCCCCTAACCAACTTTCCCACTTCCTTTTGTCATGCTTGGTACACCTCCCTGTCTTCCTTATTCTGCATTCCTTTATATCTCTTGAATGCCACCTTTCACTAACCTTGCCACTTCTTTGGAGAACCATAATGGTCTCCTTTTCCTTCTGCTTTTGTTTACCTCTCTCATGCAGAGGTTTGTTGTCCTAATTATACCCTGCGTTATTCTTTTCCATTGTGTCTCTACTCCTTCTTGGCAATCCCCGCGTTCGAGGCATTTTCTGAGGCAGTCTCGTATCTCTTTAAAATCCGCCCACCTGAAGTCCAGGACCCTTGTCCTCATGTGGCTTGCCTATGCTTTTTCTTATGCGGAATCACACTGAACAGTGATCACTGGTACCCAGGGGTCTCCTCCCCCACCACGACGTCCGCAGTGCTGTCCAGGTTTGTTAGCATTAGGTCCAACACTGCCCCGTCCCTAGTAGGTTCTTTTACTAACTGCCAGAGAAAGGCTCTCTGTAGGGAGTCAAGGATTGCCCTGCTCCTTGCCAAAGCTGCAGCTGTAAGGTTCCACTCTACATTTTAGTACTTGGTAATGTGTAGACAGAAGTAAGCATTAGCCCATCGAGACTGTCACCCACACCATGTGGTAATCAATGTCTAGTACCCCAGATATCTATCTAGTTCTTTCTTAAAGATTCTGAAGTCTGTTATATCGACAAGATTCTGTAGTAGGCTATTCAATAGTCTAGACGCCCTAACCGTGAAGTAGTTATCCCTTCTGTTTGTGTGAACCCTATGTATTTCAGTTTGCTTGTTGTGGGATCTAAGGTTGAGGGGCCTTTCTTAAGGGTTAAATTACATAGTGTAGCTGTTTCAGGGTTATTTAATATTTGAAAAAATTGTAAAAGTCTGGCAGATTGAAATCTCCATCTAGCAGCACCTCCCCCTTTTCTGCCATCCTGATGATGGCCTACTCTAGTGCCTTGTCCTAGCGGTCTGTACGCTACCCTGCTATGGATGGCGGTCCCGAAGTCCCACCTCCAGGATGATCCACAGCACTTTCAGACCCCCTTCACCTTGGTACACCTGCACCTCAGTGGCCTTCATCCCCTCTGTCACATATATAGCCTTCCCCTCCTCCCTATTGTATCTCTCCAAAATAGAGAGTAGCCCTGTATGGCCAGCATGTCACAGTTGTTGTGCCCGGTGCACCATGATTCTGTTATGGCCACTAGATCCAGGTTAACTTCCACCATGATAGCCTCCAAGTCTGGGATTTTGTTCCGCGGCTCCTGGCATTTACACACACATGGCTCTATATGTCTTCTCTCCCCTGCCTGATGCGCTGTGTCTTCTTCTTCTTCCTGCCTATGATGTTAACTGAAGCCCCCTCTGACTCACCCACTCCTGGTTTTCTTTTTCCATTTCTGGTCTCTTTTGATCTGTGCACCCCCCCATCTGAGTTGCATCCCCTTTCCCTTTCTTCTTGTTCCTGTCCTTAACTTCCTGATTCTCTGTCTTTGGGGTATGATGACCCCTTAGGCCCTATCTTGCAGTCATTTTGCCATCGGGAAGGGGGGGGATTGTCGCCTCCGTCAGTTTTTCTGCTTTTCCCCCCTGGCTAGTTTAAATGCTCATCTAAGTAGCAAATAAGCCTTCCACCAAGGACTGTGGTTCCCCTTCCTAGAAGGACGTAGGCCATCTCCCTTATAGAGGCCCACATCTTCCGAGGTTGGTCCCTAGTCCCCGATGTATGTAAAGCCCTTCCCAATGCACCATACCTTCAACCAGTTAAAGGTCCTGTTGTGGAGTACCACTTACCGGTCCACTGCCCTTCACAGGTAGCTCCTCAGAAAAATGCCACAGTGCACGCTATCTGCATGAGGCCCCTTCCCAGCTCCCTCAAGTGCACCTCTACTACCCTTGCCTTCTCTGTACTAGGTCATTTGTCCCAAGAAGGAAAGTGACGTTCAGCCCCCTCCCAGCTCTTGCTGCCCTGGTGATCCACAGGATCCTCTCTCTGTCCTTACCATCTAAGGCACCCCTGAGGCACTTCACCTCCCTGTACTTCCTCGCACCTGCTCCCAACTATTTGTCGCCCACTAGAGAGTCTCCACTAGCAGTTGCTTCCTATTAGGCTGTTGGACTCTCCCTTTCTTCTTGGGGTCCCTAGTTCTGAGGACTTCCCTCCCCACTGCGACAGGGACCTCCTCTTGGTTGCCCCATTCTGCTTGTACGATGAAGATGTTTTGCAGTGGTATTGATGGATGAATCTGCACCTCCTTCCTGCTCTGAGCCCACCAGGGTCCATCCGCTCTGTGTAGGTATCCTTTGGCAGAGTGATGGTGGACTTGAGGGTCCCTGGGTTGGTCAGAAGGTTTGCTGTACTCTTGCCAGTTGGGCCCAGAGTCCAGCAACCTTTGCTCTCAACACAGAGAGGTGAGTACAGATGGGCCAGCACCTCAGTCTCCAGAAGGTCTTCTGAAAGACTGTAGTACCACAGCCATTATACTGCACCACTCCCATGATCACTATCCCTTATGCTGTCTTCATTTAGTACCTACCTTAGTTTGGATTACACTTTCACCCTCTTCCTACTGCCTTTGTTGTCCTATCCATCTATTTTTGAAACTTGTTTATCAATCTACCCTAGATAGGGTTTACCCTGCTTTCGCTGTCCTAACCCCCCCCCATCCTGCTCTTAATGGTAAACAATATGGAGGGCCATGTGTGCGAATGCTAGATGTCTAGGAAAGAAGATTCCAGACCTAGAAGCTGTCTTGGCAGAGGCAAACTTGGATATTATGGCCATTACTGAGTCATGATGCACTGAAACTCATGACTGGGACATGGCCATTCCAGGCTATAATATGTTAAGGAATGACAGGGGAGGAGGAAAGGAGAGGGTGGAGTGCTTTATGTGAGGGAAGGCACAAAAGTAACAGAGATACAGGGAATACGGGGGGGGGTACTGTGGGTCACCCTGGAGACGTGGAATGGAGCCACTGTTTGCACTGGCATGATCTACAGGCCTTGGCCCAGGGGGAGGAGATAGATAAGGTACGGTTTGAAGACACTGGAAAAATTTGCAGAAAAGGGGGAGGTGGGACTGGCCTGGTGGTGCTGAGGGTTGAGGCGCTGGACGCCACACCTCGTGATGTGCCGGCGGCCTGGGTTCGGGAGCGAATTCGGGTGCCGGTGGTCAGCAGGGGAAGGGTTGAGGATGAGTGCCCTTGTGGTGCTCCCTCGGGAAGGAGGGACAGGATGCTCCGGCATGCCAGCGGCCCACGGTGGAGACCGGGGGCACTGCAGTATGCCAAGCAAGCATGTAACTAGCATGGTCGATGCCGGCAGGGTTGCCATGCACCAGTGCGTCGACGTGCACCATGCAATGGGGGGCTGGGGTAGCGCATAGAAAAAGGGAAAACACTGGTGCCGTGGACAGGCAACAACACCTGTCCCCCATGCCCTCCACCGGGCCAACACCGACTGGCCTTTCAGTTCCTCCAGTGCGAGTCCTACCCTGCAGCCAGAGTCTGACTTACAAGAGCGCCCAAGAGGAAGGGGCAACCCTTCCCGGGCGGGTTAAACCAGGGGTGCTGGCTGCGGGGGAGGAGAGAGGTACAGACTGGGGGGGGGACATCAGGAGGGCAGGACACGGACTAGGATGCCCAAGAGAGATTCCGAGGGCCACGGCCGGAAAGTAAAAAAAAAAAATTAAAGAGGAGGTGCTGTGGGTGACTAAGCTGCCAGATATAGATTGGAGCCTCATAACTGTGGCTTCAGCTAGAAGCAGGGACATCCTGGACTCTCTACAGGAGGCATTCCTGAGGCAACTATTCTGTGAACTCACTCACGATGGGGTATTACTGGCCTGGTACTCATTAACAGAGACAGTGATGGAGACATCAGAGTGGGAGGCCTCCTTGGGACTGGTGATCGCCGTATAGTACAGGTCAGTATAAGGACAGCTACAGAATAGAGCAACACAAGGGTGAGGGTCCTGGACTTCAGGAGGGCAGATTTTATAAAGATGAATGAATTAAGGGATGACCTGGCAGGGGGGATGGAGTAGTGGTAGAGGAACAGTGGGTGAGGCTAAAAGGGCACATTGTTAAGGCGACTAACCTCCATGTCAAGCAGGTGAGCAAAAGCAAGGGGAAAGAGACCACTATGGTTCTCAAAAGAGGTGGTGGAAAAGGTAAAGGCTAAAAGGGTAGCATTCAGAAGGTATAAAGAGACGAAGAGGGAGGAGGATAGGGAGGTGTATCAGGGGAAACAGAGGGAAGCAAGGAAAGCAGTAAGGGGTGCAAAGGTGCAAACTGAAGAGAGAATAAATAGCCCGGGCGGTAACTAAAGGCGACAAGACATTTTTTTAGGTTTGTAAGTGAAAAGAGGATGACCAGGGGAGGGATTCTGGTTAAAATGGAAAGGGGGGGACTGTGCAGAGGGGGCCGGGAAAAGGCAGACATTCTGAACAAATACTTCTGTTCAGTGTTCACAGAGTAAGGAGAAGGGAAGGGACCATTAAAAATGAACAGGAGATTTAGGTGGGGGAGAGGTGGACATTAGTTCTTTTTCAGAGGTTAGAGTCCTGAAGGGACTTGCTAATCTGAAAGTGGATAAAGCAGTGGGGCCAGACGGAGTGCATCATGGGGTACTGGCTGCACCTCTGACCATCTTATTTAACAGCTTACTGGAAACAGGACTGGTTCCAGAGGACTGGAGGAGGGCGGCTGTAGTCCCACTACACAAACGTGGTAGCATGGAGGAGGCTGGCAATTATAGGCCAGTCAGCCTGACATCAGTGGTGGGAAAGTTGATGGAATTACTGCTGTAGGAAGGGATTGTGGAATATCTTGACTCCAACTTGTTACAAGACCCGAGGCAGCATGGATTCATGGGGGAGGGGTTCATGTCAAACTAATCTGATTGGTAGATTTCTTTGGGTAACCAAAGAAGTAGATCAGAGTGGAACGGTGGATGTGGCTTGCCTAGATTTCAGTAAGGCTTTTGACACCGTTTCATACAGGAGATTAGTAAGCAACCTGCGTAATTTAAGACTTGAGTCCAAAGGTGGTAAACTGGGAAAGAAATTGGTTCAGGGATAGGCGACAGAGGGTGGTGATAAATGGAGTTCATTCCAGAAGAGGGAGCGTGACCAGCGGGGTGCCTCAGGGATCAGTGCTGGGACTGGTCCTGTTTAATGTCTTTATGAGTGGCATTTCTGAGGAGCCGGAAGGAAGGGTTTGCCTCTTTGTGGATGACACCAAAATCTGCAGTAGGAGGGACTCTCCGGGTGGGGGATTGGAAAGGATGAGCAGAGATCTGAAAAAAACTTGAGGAGTGGTCAAGAGTAGGACAGCTGGGTTTTAATGAAAAAAAAGTGCACAGTAATGGCACTTAGGGTACAGAAACCTAGGGGTATAGAAACATAGAAGTTGACAGCAGATAAGGACCACAAGGCCCGTCCAGTTTGCCCATTTCTTTTTCTGCCTTATGAATGTGCCATCGGCCTTTGCTCTGTCAATGGCCTATCTATTCATATTCATCTGTATTGCTCCCTTATGCCTATCCCATGCCCGTCTGAAGCCCTGCAATGTAATCATATCCACCACTTCCTGAGGTAGGCCGTTCCATGCATCCACCACCCTGTCTGTGAAAAAGAACTTCCTCACATTACCCCTTAATCAGCCTTCCTTTAATCTCATGCTGTGTCCTCTTGTCCTGCTACTTTTCTTATATTGAAACATGTTAGAATCTTTCACCTTGTTAATGCTCTTAAGGTGTTTGAATGTTTCGATCATATCACCTCACCTCTCTCTCTCCTTTGCTCTAGGGTATACATATTGAGCTCCGTTAATCTGTCCTCATATGTTTTCTGATGCAGTCCCTGCACCATTTTGGTTGCCGTTCTCTGGACTGCCTCAATTTGGTTAATGTCCTTGTGAAGGTGTGGCCTCCAGTACTGCACGCAGTACTCCATATGGGGCCTAACTAGTGTCTTGTAAAGAGAGATTATTACCTCCCTCTTCCGACTTGTGATACCCCTACTAATACACCCCAACACCCTCTAGCCTTACCTACTGCTTTAGTGGTCTGCTTGGATGATTTCAGGTCATTGGTGATGATGACGCCCAAGTCTCTGTCTTTCCTTGTGGCTGCCAACAACTCCCCTCCCAGCCTATAGGTGGCTTCAGGGTTTCTCTTCCCTACGTGCATGTTCTTGCACTTCTTTGCGTTAAACTCCAGTTGCCACTCTTCCGACCATTTTGCTAGTTTATCCAGATCTCTTCTCATTCTGCCCACCCAATCTGGATCATCTACTCTGTTGCAGATCTTGGTGTCATCTGCAAATAGACAAACCTTACCCTCCAGTCCATCTGCAATGTCACTGATGAAGATATTGAAGAGGACTGGACCCAGGACTGATCCCTGAGGTACCCCACTTGTGACTTGCATTTCTTCTGACTGTATACCATTTACCACCACTCTCTGTTTTCTGCCCATCAACCAATTTGCCACCCAGTTGACCAACTTCGACCCACTCTGAACCTACCCAGCTTATTAATCAATCTTCTGTGTGAAACAGTATCGAAAGCTTTGTTGAAGTCAAGGTAGGCGACATCAACTGCTCCCCCTTGGTCCACCACTCTGGTTACCCAGTCAAAGAAATCTATGAGATTCGTTTGACAGGACCTTACTTTTGTAAACCCATGCTGTCTTGGACCCTGTGCTCCTATGGAATCCAGGTGTTGCACTATCCTTTCCTTAAGGAGTGCCTCCATAATCTTGCCCACTATTGAGGTAAGACTGACTGGTCTGTAGTTCCCTCCCTCCTCCCTGCTACCACTCTTGTGGAGCGTGATCACATGAGCCCTTCTCCAGTCTTCTGGGACCTCTCCTGTGCTTAGAGACTCACTAAACAGTTCTAATAATGTCTCTGCTAGTTCCACCCTTAGCTCCTTTAGTACTCTGGGATGTATGCCATCAGGTCCCATTGCCTTGTCCACCTTGAGCTTATCGAGCTCTTGTAGGACCCTTTCTTTTGTGAAGGGACTAGTGCACACCTCCTTCACCCCTGTGTCCATGGTGCTGAGCTGTGGGCCCTGCCCTACCTTCTCTTCAGTAAATACTGAGCAGAAGTATCTATTTAGGATAGATGCTTTTACATGGTCCTCCTCCTCACATGCCCCCTTATCCCCTTTGATCTTAGCAATACCCTCTCTGGACTTTCTCCTTTCACTGATGTATCTATAGATAATCTTGTCACTTTCTTTTACTGTTCGTGCTAGTGTTTCCTCGTTTTGGGCTTTTGCCTGCTTTACTGCCTTCCCTGCTTCCCTTAGGGAAGTTTGGTATGCCTCCCTGTCTTCATTGTGCTGTGTTCCCTTATACTTCCTGAAGGCCAGCCTTTTGGCTCTGACCTTTTCTGCTACTGTTTTTAGAACTAAAGTGGTTTCCTCCTTCTTTTGCAGTCCCTTTTCTCTCTAACACAATGGGATGTTGCTTCAAGTATTGCATCTTTAATGATTGCCCACTTTGCCTGTACGCCCTCACCTGTATTTCTTTTTGGCAGGGCTAGCTTAACTCTGTTGGCCACCTTATCAAAGTCAGCTCATCTGAAGTCCCATATTTTTGCCTTGGAATGGGATGATTTAGTTCTAGTGGCCAAATTGAACAATACCATGTGATGGTCACTGGCCCCCAGGTGACCTTTGACCTGGAGATCTGTGATCTTTCCCTGTTAGTCAGTACTAGATCTAGGATAGCCCTGTCTCTTGTGGGTTGTTGTACCAGGGGTGGAGTACAAAATGGGAGAAGTGGTGCTGACAACCACCAAGCAGGATGGAGGCCTGGGGTAATCATACAGATTACCTAAACATGGCCAGACAGTGCAACAAGTCAGTTCGGAAGGCTAGTGGGATGCTGGGATGCATGGGGAGGGATATCGCCAGCAGGAAGAGGGTGGTGGTACTGTCCTTGTATAGATCTGTAAGACCCCACCTAGAGTACTGTGTCCAGTTACAGAGACTGTGGCAGCGTGATCCTGCCATTGTTTTATGATTTATTAACGAGGTCCCAAAGTTATGAATTGTAAATGGTAATGCCATGATAAGGCCTTCCCCAAAGCAATGGTTTATCAGTATAGGAAGCATTGGTTCAGACTCAGATTTTCTTTATCTTTCGCCTGCATAGCTTCTGTCCTGTGTCCATATTTGTTACTGCCTTTCCTGGACTGATCACCAAGGAAAGCTTCCTTGTCTCTTCTATCTGTCTTTCACCCCCTTCCCCTAGTTATGGAAGTGAAGACATGTTGTTATTTATTAAGCATCCGGGGGAGGGGGTGGAGACAAGAGTTGGGAGAACAAGCAGCCACATAGCAATACACATACAATTATTAAAACAAAACAGTTTAATATGATTACAGAGCAGAAATAACCCAGACCAACATGCCAGGGTAAACAAAACCATAATTGGATATAGCATACATTGCAACAACCCAAGAGCAGGTGATTCAGTAGGATAAAGGTTAGAGGATGGATAACACATTTGAAGTGTTAAAAGTAGCATGCTGAGCACAAGATTCTAAGTGATTTTGTATACCCAAGGGAGGGCAGTTATAAGACAAGTGGGGTAATGGACGGGCGAGGGTTGGGGGATGGAAGAGGGATAGAGAGGGACAGCCAAGATATATACCCATTCAGGTTGCCGAGAACCCTGCAAGGGGGTTGGGACCAGGCTGAAAGGGAGGGGAGAGAAACTGAGTGGGGTGGTAGAGAAGAGAGGGGTAGGGGAACAGGAGGGGAGGAAGAGGATAAAGAGGAAGGGAGGCGGGTGATGGATTTGAAAGTGAGGGGAAGGAAGTGGGGGGAGAGAGAGAACCCTGCACGGGTGTCAGCATTACAAAGTGGGAAAGGAAGAGGGGTAGAAGAGAAGGAGCCAAGATCTGTAGCCCTTCAGGATGACAGAGAACCCTGCAAGGGGGACAGGACCAGGCAGAAAAGGAGGGGAGAGAAGGGGGAGGAGAGGGAGTGTGGTGGGTGACTGGAGAGGAGAAGAGGGATAAGGAAAAGGGAAGCTGGAGAAGATAGGGGTAAACTAGGAATGGAAAAAGGGGAGTGCATCAGTAGTGGAGAAGAGGGGGTTGTGGGTAAGAAGGACAGCCATAGAGTGTCGAAATAGCACAGTAGGTTGTAGATGGTAGTAGAGTCTCGAAATGGCACAGTAGGTTGTGGTAGGAGTTGGGAGCAGGGGGTATAATAGGAGGTAGCATGTGAGGAAGTAATCAGAGGAAAGGGTTCTGTTAGGAGACTGGAGGTAAGTCAGGGATAGAGGAGTAGGGGATAGTGCGTAAGTGTTGGAAGGGTTGTGAAGGGGGGCTAAGAACAAGTACAGTTAGGAGAATAGAAGTAAAATAGGGCTAAAGGATAATGTGTCAGGGTGGGGAATGTTGAAGGGAGGCTAAGAACAAGTGCAGTTAGGGGGAATAGAAATTGTGAAGGGCTAAGGAAATTGAAGATGAGGAAGAGGAAAGTCTGATGGGAAGTAGCAGTGAGTTCCAAAGCTTTGGGAAATGGTAGGAGAAAGCTTCCTGTCCTGTAGAGGTAGAGCAACGACTAATAGCTAGAGTGCATGCGTCAGTAGATCTGAGAGGGCGGGAGGAGGGGGGGGGTGGAGCAGAGAGTAAGGAGGAGAGGTAAGAGGGGAGAGTCCCAAACCAGAATTTAGAAGCGAACTTGGCACAGTGAGAGAGACGCCTACACTCAAGGAAGGGGAAAGCTAGAGAATGATACAAGGTACAGTGATGTGTGCAGGAGGGGGAGTCAAGAGTAAAGCAACAGAAAGCATTGAAGAGAGTATCCATCCTGGTAAGGGAAGACTTAGGAGCAGCACTGTAGACTAAATCGCAATAGTCAAAAATAGGGAGTATCATTTTCTGAACAAGATCACACCTAACTGGTAATGGTAAGGAACTATGGTTCTTGTAAAGGGCGCCGAGCAAGTTTTATCAGGATGGTGTCAATATGTACAGAAAAGTTAAGTTGTCGGTCAAGCCAGACACTCAGGTATTTGAAAGAGGTGGTGTCCTCTAGTGTTGTCCCATCAAGGGTGTGGAAGGAAGGAAGGAAGGGCACCCTAGAGAGTCTCTGCCTAGGCCAAAGGTCATGAAGACTGTTTTCTTGGCATTGAGGAAGAGCTGATGCGAGTTTAGCCAGCGGTGAACATTATTGAACTCAAGCTGTAGTCTGGAAGTCGCATCGGAGGGAGATTGGCCAGAGGTGAACAAGACCGTGTCATCAGCATGCATATGGATGGAGGACGAGGAGCATACTGATGGTAGGTCGTTTAGAAAAATTTAAAATAAGCGTGGGCTAGGTACGGAGCCTTGAGGCACACCAATAGAGATGAGTAGTGGAGGGAATGTAGAGTAAGCTATTTTAACCGATTGAGTTCTACCTACCAAGTAGTCTCTGAACCAGTTGCAGGCAGACAGAGACAAGCCAGCTGATGAGAGAGTTTCGAGGAGAAAGGAGTGGAAGACTGTGTCAAAAGCCTTGGCAAGGTCGACAAAGATAGAAGTGATGTGACCTCTGTCCATGGCTGAATGGATAGAGTCAGTGAGTCTTAATAGGGAAGTGGTTGTGGAGTGATTCTTCTGAAGACCAGATTGGAAGGGAGACACTGGCCTATATGGTGGGCCATTGGAGATCTTAGGGCTCAGCTCCAGGCAGCATTGGCAAAGATTGCGTGCTTCAGATTTCATATTCAAGAGGAAATATAAGAACCACCCGCCATTTCCCCAACATCCAACAGAAGCACCTCGACCACAGAGGGTAGTTGGTCCGGAGGTTGGCAGGTGGTTAGAGGGCACTGGTGCCCCATCACTCTGTGCTGTCCAACATATTACCTCCACAAACCATATAAAAACTACAAACAGGTATCTGCCTCTATCTCCAAAATCAAACAAAGGGGCAGAGGACACTGCAGAGCAGGACACTGCAGCACAAGAGCTAGCACAACAAAACTTGCCCAAAACAGGAACCAAAACAAAAAAAGGAAATACAAAACCTTCTGATCATAGGAGACTCCATGATTCGGGAGTTGATACCTATCTCCAGCCAGGGGTAATGATCAGTTGTTTCCCAGGTACATCAGCATGGAGAGACACTGACCGCATTGCTAAAATTGTTCAGGAAGCAGGAGAAAACACTGACGTCCTGGTACACATAGGGAAGTAATGATCTCGCCAGCCAGTCAGTTGTGGAGTCTAAGGAACACCTGACCAGGCTGGGTGACAAACTATCATTCATTTTGTCCGGCATCTCCTTCTCTGAGATCCTGCCAGTCTGGGAGAGGGGGGGCAGATGGATGGAAGGTCAGAGAAGAGGAGCTAGGGGAGCTAAACATGTAGCTCAAGGGCTGTTGCCAAGAAAAAGGACACAAATTTGTAGGGAACTGGTAACAGTTTTGGGAGCGAAAGTTCGTTAAATTTGATGGACTGCATCTGACTAAGGAGAGAGTCAGTGCATTGGGGCAGAAGTTTGACGTCTTTGTAGAATATTTAAACTAACAAATGGGGAGAGGGGTGCAGCACCCCATACGTCGAATGGGAAGAACACCCCTCCCCCCTCAGCCAGTGGTCAAACAGGAGTTTAGCATGTTTGCAGTTCATTTGCAACACCAGGTAAGGAAAACCGGTCCAGCTCCCCATATGACTCACAGGGGAAATGCCAGACCTCACCCAACAACTAACGCACCGAAATCTGGCCAATGGGAAATCATGTACACAAATGCTCGCAGTCTGGGAAACAAGATCCCAGACTTGCAGGCAATAATAACCGAGGCTAAACTGGACCTACTAGCAATTTACAGAAAATATGCCTGATCATAAAGAAAACTATGTAGCACGCTACTTTTGGGGCAAGGTAAGCCACTGTATGTGTTTTGGGGGGGGTGACCTACTATACTAAAAAGCTACACTTTAAGGAGAGATCTGAGGAAATACTCCTTCATAGAGGGTGGTAGATTCCTGGAACAGCCTTCCAGTGGAGGTGGTGGAGGAGAAAACTGATAGGTTTAAGAATGAATAGGACAGGCATAAGGGAATCTCAGTGGAAAGGAAGGGTGGGGAGAGAAAGAGCTGAAGATAAACTAGGGTCTGTGGTGGTGCTGTAGGTAGGGAAAATGGGCAGACAGGTGGGCCAAGCAGTCTTTACCTGCCATCAGATTCTATGTTGCTATGTACTTCTCCCCAGGAGTTTACTCTCTCCCCTTCCCTTTTACTCTGTTCTTCCTACAACTGAACTCACTTATCCACCTACCCAATATAGGATTTATCCTGCTTTACCCTGTTCTAGACTCCTTTCCTGTTGTCCCCAGGAGTTTACTACCTCCTTTCCTTTTACTCTGTTCTGCTTACCCCTGAACTTACTGATTGACCGTGAGCCCGTCCCTATATAGCATTTACCCTTCTTTCCCTCTTTGAGACCCTTTTCCTACTCTTTCTTCTGCCAAGCGTTTACTACTTCCTTTTTTACTGCTGCTACACAGACTCTATAACTTCGGTTATCTGGATGCCACAGTGTAACAGAGAATAGATAGTATCCTTTCTACCTTGTCTGGTATCTCACCTCCAGAGTTCCCTGCAATCCTACAGACTCCCTACAGATGTCCCAAAGTCAGATTTCCAGTGCATCCCCACTTCTTCTTTGTTTTACTCAGTTGATGGGATGCTAGATGGGGTATTCCTTTGATATTAAAGCAACTTCCTGCTTCACTCTGATTGGCTGCCCTTTGTCACATGGTGTCTTTCGGTTCTCTGAACAAACAAACGAACAAAGATGGTCAGTTGGTAGCACATCCACCTCTGGGCCTGGTGATCGTGGGTTCTAGTTCCACACTGGGACTGGGCTCAAACCTAAATGCTGGCACCCGACTGCAGTAGTAGGGGGTGCGGTTCTTTGGGTGAGATGTTAAGCCGAGGTTCCTTCTGCCTATCCTGGTGCTGTCCTGGTGGGTATCCAGGTGGAAGTAAAAGAACCCAAGGCACTTTTTCCAAAAGTCTGGGACTTTCCCTGGTGTCCTGGCCAGTATTCCCTTCCCATGAAACCAGTTTATGGAGTTGTCCAAGACTGTGTGTGGGTGTTGACTTGTAAAATGGCTGCCACTGAATAGAAACATAGAATTTGACGGCAGATAAGGACCGCTTGGCCCACCCAGTCTGCCCATTTCCCTACCTACTGGATAAGCTGCAGATCCTAGTTAACCAGCAGCCTACTTCTTCCTACCCCAACCCCGTAGAATTGCCTTATGACTGTCCCATGCATGCTTGAATTCCACCACTGTTTTTGACTCACAACCTCCCTCCGGAAGGCCGCTCCATGCATCCACAACCCTCTCTGTGAAAAATACTCTCTTAAATTACCTCTGAGCCTCCCCACATCTTCAAATTGTGCCCCTTGTTCTTGCACACCTCTTTTTTGAAAGATGCTACCTCTTGGACTTGTGATTCCCTTGAGGTACTTGAAAGTTTCTATCCTGTCCCCCGTCTCCCTCCTTTCCTCGAGGCTATACATATTAAGCTCCTTAAGTCTCTCTTCATGTGTCTTCTGGTGCAGACGCTGCACCATTTTAGTTGCCCTCCTCTGGACAGCTTCCATCCTGTCTGTGTCCTTTGTGGAGATTGGGTCTCCAGAACTGCACGCAGTAGTCCAGATGGGGTCTGACCAGCTGTCTGTACAGAGGGATAATAACTTCCTGTTTTCTACTGGTGATGCCTCTCCCTATGCATCCCAGTATCCCCCCAGCCCTCCTTGCTGCCCTCTTACATTGCTTGCCCACCTTTTAGGTCATCTGATATGACTACCCCCAGGTCCCTTTCTATTTTTGTTGTTGTTAGTATCTCACCCCCCATGTGTACTCTTCCTTGGGTTTTGTTTCCCAGGTGCATTACCTTGCACTTCTTAGCATTAAATCTAAGCTGCCATACATTTGACCATTCCTCTAACCTTGCCAAGTCCCGTCTATCCTTTCCCACCCCACCTTGTGCATCAACTCTGTTGCAGATCTTTGTGTCATCTGCAAAGAGACATACTTTTCTTCCAGTCCCTGTGCAATGTCGCTTATAAAGACATTGAAGAGGACCGTCCTAATACTGAATCTCATGTACCCACTAGTAAACCTCCTTCTTCAGAGTGGACTCCATTTACTATTACCTCTGTGTCCTATTCTCCAGCCAATTCTTTACCCAGGCTGTCATCTTGGGACCCACTCCTGGCTGGCTAACCTATATATTAATCTTCGTGTGGGACTGTGTCAAATGCCTTGCTAAAGTTCTAGGTAGGCCATGTCCACAGCCCCTCCCTGATCTACTACTTGGTCACCCAGTCAAAGAAATCTATCAGATTCGTCTGGCATGACCTTCCCGCTGTGAATCCATGCTGCCTTGGGTCCTGTGCCCCTCTGGCCTCTAGATACTCGACAATTCTTTCCTTCAGAACTGATTCTATCATTTTCCCTATCACTGAGGTTAAACTAACAGGTCTGTAGTTTCCTGCTTCTGCCTTGCTCCCACCTTTGTGAAGGGAAATCACATCTGCCCTCCTCCAGTCCTCGGACACCACCCCATCCTCCCATGATTTGTTAAAGAGGGTAGTCGGTGTCACTAGTTAGTTCTTTTTAGTTCCCTTAGTTCTTTTAGAATTCTGGGATGAATCCCATCAGTTCCCATTGCTTTGTCCACCTTCAGTTTTAAGAGTTCTTTCATAAGCCTTTCTTCTGTAAATGGGCTGGTATCAATTTCTGTATCCAGAGTGTTTCTACTGTTTGTTTTAGGTACCTCCCCCTCTTCATTTGTAAATACTGAGCAAAAATATTTTAGTATCTCTGCCTTTTCACAGTCACCCTCTGCCCACCCTCCTTCCCCTTTATTAAGCCTCACTATCCCTCCCTTGGTCTTCCTTTGCTCCCTGATGTACCTATAAAAGGTTTTATCCCCCTTCTTATCTTTTCCTCAGTTTGGGCCTTTGCTGTTCTGACTGCCTTCTCAGCTTCCTTTTGCTTTAACTGATACAGTTCTCTGTCCTGCTCCTTCTGTGATTCCTTGTACTTACTGAATGCTTTCTTTTTCTCTTGAACCTTCACTGCCACTTCCTTTGAGAACCATAGTGGTTTCTTACATCGTTTGTTTTGTTTATTTGCTTCACACAAGGCTTGTACCTCTGTGATGGCAGTTTTATTATTCTCCAGTGTTCTTCCACCCTCCTTCCTGCCCATTTGCTAGTGCATTCCTTAGGCACTCACCCATTTTAGCAAAGTACAGCCCTCCTAAAGTCCAGTACTTTTGCCTTGTATGACTTGACTCTATTGCTGTGTTTATTGTGAACATACTGGTTCGATGGTCGCTTAGTTCCTGTAGATAGCTACCACTTCTACATCTGTGATCCTCTCTCCATCTCCATTTGAGAGAACCAGGTCTAAGATTGCTCCTCTTGAGTGGGCTCCAATACTAGTTGTCTAAGGCATGCCCGTAAGGGCATCTAGAATAACCCCACTCTTCAAGTGGCTGCTGCAGCTGCACTCCAGTTAACATCTGGCATATTCAGATCACCCATCAGCAATATCTCCCTTTTTCTGCCATTCTAAGTATACTTTCTATCATTTCCTTGTCCATTTCCTCCCCTGAGAAGAGATCTTTATATAACCCCTATGCGGATTGTGGTGCCATTGCCTGTCTCAGAATTTACCCACAGTGCTTCTTCTCCTCCCTGTTTACCCTTTTGTTCTGTTGCTTTGATTCCTTCTCTTATGTAAAGAGCTACCTCCTCCTCCTCCTCTTTTGCCCTCCTGTCCCACCTAGATAGTGTATCCTGGTATGTTTACGTCCCAGTCATGGTTTTGTGTGTACCATGTTTCTGTGACTGCCACGATATGCAGATGTTCCTCCTCCATCAAGGCCACTAATTCAGGAAGCTTGTTACCCAGACTACGGGCATTGGTACTCATTGCTCTCCATTTTTTGACGGCTTTACCTTCTGTTGCAGCATCCCCCACTGACCTTTCTACCTCGGTCTTTTTCTCATTTAGTGCCCTGATTTGTAGGGAGAGGCTGGGATTTTCCTGCTGCTTATCAGTACCTCCCCCCTTGACTAGTTTAAAAGCTTGCCAATGAAGCATTTAAACCAATTGCTCAAAGACTTGTTCCTTCCTGGACAGATGCAGACCGTCCCTGCCAGTATAGGCTGGTGTCCCTCCAGGTGGAACCCCAGTCCCCAATGAAGCCAAACCCCTGTGCTCCACACCATTTTTCAACCATTCATTAAACTGCATGGTGCAGTGCACTCGCCTCACCCATGTCATTCATAAGGCACCCTCTGAGTATGGATACTGTGTGTGCTACTTGTCTTCGGCCGCTTCCCAACTCTACAAAGTCCTCCTGCACTGCTCTAATCTCATGATGAGCCAAGTCATTTGTCCCTAGGTGGACAATGACGTCCAGCCTAGACTCCCGTGCAGCTGTTCTCGTGGTCCTGAGGATGCGCTTCCTGTCCCTCCAAGCTATGGCACCAGGCAGACACCTTACTTCAGTTTTCCCTGCTCCCCCCAGTTCTATCCCCCTAATAACTGAGTCCTCCACCAGGAGCTGCTTCCTTTCCCTGTGGTGTCCTCTGCCTCCTTCCTGTGGGCCTCCCTTGTGACAGTTGTCCTCAGCCTCCTTAGTCTCCTCTGCGGGTGCATCCATAGGGGAGCTATGCTCCCCCAGAATGGTATATGGATTGTAGAGTGGAACAACTGACTGGGTGTGCCTCTGTTCCACCGTCCTCGCCCTCCCTGAGCCCACTGTGGTCCAACTGCTGTGCTTTCTTCACAACCTCTGAGGTAGTGGTGGTGGCTCTGGTGCTCCCTGGATGAGGGAGGTTCCCTTCCTACTGTCCAGTGTGGCCTGGGGGAAGGTTCCCTTCCTACTGTCTAGTGTGGCCTGAAGACGGGCAACTTTCTCCCTCGGGGCAGAGAGTTGTCTGCAAATAGGGCAGCATCTCAGCCTCCAGAAAGACTTCCGGAAGACTGCTGCCCCATAGCCATTACATTGCATTACTCCCCACATGTTTATCTATTTTTTTGTTTGTTTTATGAGTCCGTGTGATTGGTTTGTTATATAGAAATATATATATTATGCAATGTGTATGCTTATATTGTCAGTGCAGTGTGCTAGAGAGGATATAACAGTGATATGCACCTTGCACTCTTGAGGAAATTATGTCAGAACCCCAGGTATAAAATAACTATTTCCAGGGTGGGTGGGGTGAGGGGTGGGCAGGGGTGGGCCTAACTGTGCCCTCACAAAACAATTCGCTAAAAGCTCTGACCCACTGCTGCGATGAGTGCCTTCCTGTCAGCAATATGCCCTACACAACAATTTGACAGAGAAAATACCCTGCTAATCAAACGGAGAAAAATCTAGACATCCAAGTCAGACACTGGTCTGATTCTTTTTCGTTCTATATATATACATATTTTTTTTTTTTTTGTAAGGTCTATTTTTGCACCGGTGGAACCAGGGCATGTCTCCGGAGTACCCACATGACCTCCGCCTCTACTCCCAGTCTGAAACCACCCTTGTACCGTTCTTCCTCCCAGTCCCACAGAATTATCCAGCCCCCCCCACCGATCACCCTCCGGAGGAGGGCCCGCCTCACCTACCAGGCGGCCTGTCTGGGATTGGAGGGACAGTCCTGGGACAGGTGGAGAGAATGGAAGATCCGGTGAAGGGCTAATCCGGTAGCGGGATGTGGGCAGTGGTCCCCAGGGTCTCCTTTGCCTCCACTGGTCCATCAGGTTTTTTTTCCTTGGTGTTGCTCTCCTCGGAGCGTGGACGTGCAGTGACGTCTGAGCACGTATGTGCTGACGTCCGCCGCCGCTCCCTACTAGTGGCACCACTTGTGTAGGGCTCCCGATCTCCATCGGGAGCCGCTGATGAACGATGCGAGCCCCATTGCCCATTCAGGAGGGGGAGAGCAGTCCTCCGGATGCTCAATCCTCCCCCTTGCCGGTACCCCTGATGACCCGAGTTTGTTCCCGAACCCAGGTCGCCAGCATGGCACGAGGTGTGGCGTCCAGTGCCTCAACCCTCAGCACTACTGGGTCAGCTCGAAAAGCACTATATAAATGCTGATTCTTCTTCTGCTTCTGCTTCTTCTACTGCTTCTTCTTTCTCCTCCTATATTCTATAAGTGATTTTCTGCTTCACTCTGATTGGCTGCCCTTTGTCACATGGTGTCTCAGTCCTCCAAACAGACAAACAAAGATGGTCCCACTGAACTGTACTGAAGCCATAACTAAATGGTGTTGAAAGCTGCAGATATACTGCTTTCACAGATTAGAAAATGCCTCCACGTCAGCTTATTCTTCTGGTGCAAATTATTGGTGGTGGAGTTGAAGGGAGAGGCTCAGGCCAGCTCAAACCTCTCAGATGATCCCACTTAACTGCACTGAAGATGGATCAAACTGTGTTGGAGAGCTGCAAACACAATGTTTTTACAGGTTAAAAAATAAATCCCCTTCAGCTGTTCGTCTGGTGCAAATTGTTGATGGGGATGGGAGAGATTGGCCAGTTCAAACCCTTCAGGTAGTCCCACTAAACTGCACTAAAGTCAGAACAGAATGGACAGTGGTGGCTGGTCACCATTTAGAGTGGAAGAATGTTTGGGGATGAGGATCTGGTGTGATCTTCATGTGGACTTGAGTTTGACCTCCTGAGAGCAAAGTCCCCAACTTGATGTCAGGCTTTCCACTTTAGTGAGCTATCATTGTTGAATTCTGTTCCGTGTCATTGGTGTCTTGCATAGAAACATTGAATTTATTAGCAGAAAAAGATCACTTGGCCCACCCAGTCTGCCCAGATGGTCCCTGCCTAATCCATCTCCGCAGACCCTAACTGGTCTCTGGTGACCCTCCCTCCTCTTTGCCTATTTTCTAATATACTCCAATGTTTATTCACACATGCTTGAAGCCCCCCACTGTTTTTGCCTTCAGCACTTCTACTGGCAGTCTGTTCCAGGCATCTCTCCCTTACAGTGACAAAGTATTTCCTCACATCTCTCTTAAACTTTCTCCACTCCAGCTTCATTGTATGTTCCTTGGTCCTGGTGTGCTTAATCATTTGAAAGAGACTCTACCTCTGCATCCTGTTCTCTTCTGTGAGGTACATGTATGTCTCTGTCATGTCACTTCTCGCTCTCCCCTCCTCCCTTTCAGAGTGTAAATGTTGAGATCCCTCAGGCTCTCCGCATTGCGGTTCTCGTGCAACCCCCAAACTATTTTAGTTTACGTAGATTACATAGAAATTGCTGGCAGATAGACCGCTTGGCCCACCCAGTCTGCCCATATTCCCTACCTGCTGTAATATAGCAGACTGTACCTGATCTCTAGCTTTACTTCCTCCTAATTCTGAATGAATGAAATTCCATTATGCCTGTCCCATACGTTCTTGAAACCCGTTACAGGATTTGCTTCGAACACCTCTGTTGGGAGGCTGTTCCCATGCATCCACCACTCTTTCTGTGAAGAAGTACTTTCTACCATTACCCCTGAATCTACCCTCCTTCAGCTTCATAGCATGTCCCATTGTTCTTGAGCATCTTTTTTTCTGAAGAATGCTTTCCTCCTGTACCCTGTTAATACCTGTGAGGTATTTGAAAGTCTCTGTCACACACACTCTCTCTCCTTTCATCTAGGGTATACATATTGAGGTCCTTCAGCTTCTCCTCATAGGGCTTTTGATGCAGGCCTGGCATCATTTTTGTTGCCATCCTCTGGTCTGCCCCCATTCTGTGTCATTTTGAAGATGTGGTCTCCAGAACTGAACACAGTATTCCAGGTGAGGTGTCCCCAATGTTTTATACAGCGGTATAGCTACCTCCCTTTTTCTGCTGGTTATACTCCTCCATATACACCCCAGCATCCCACTGGCTCTCCCCACTGTCATGTCACACTGCCTGGCCACCTTTAGGTCATCAGAAATGATAACTGCCAGGTCCCTTTCCTGCTTGGTGGTCATCAGTACAACCCCCTTATCTTATACTCCACCCCTGGGTTTCTGTACCCTAAGTGCATTATCTTGCATTGAATCCTATCTGCCACACTTTTGACTAACATATACAAACATAGACTTTGATGGCAGATAAGGACCGCTTGGCCCACCCAATCTGCCCATTTCCCTACCTATTGGATAAGCTGCAGTTTCTAGTTTACCAACAGCCTACTTCCTCCTACCCTCCCTACTATAATTGCCTTATGGGTGTCCCATGCATTCTTGAATTCCCCCACTGTTTTTGACCTCACAACCTCCTTAGGAAGGCGGTTCCATGCGTCCACCACTGTTTCCATGAAAAAATATTTACTCATGTTGCCCCTGAGCCGTGCCCCCTCGTTCTTGCACATCTCTTTTTCTGAAAAATGCTGCCTTCTTGGACTTTGTTGATTCCCTTGAGGTACTTGAAAGTTTCTATTATGTCCCCCCCACTTTCCTCAAGGCTATACATATTAAACTCTCTTAGTCTCT
Source organism: Neoceratodus forsteri (assembly GCA_016271365.2). NCBI lineage: Eukaryota > Metazoa > Chordata > Ceratodontiformes > Ceratodontidae > Neoceratodus > Neoceratodus forsteri. The sequence goes on along the minus strand of CM057455.1, from coordinate 753,819,000 downwards.
CTTCATATGGCTTCTGATGCAGACCCTGCACCATTTTAGTTGCCCTCCTCTGGACCGCCTCAATCCTGTCTCTGTCCTTCCGGAGATGGGGTCTCCAGAACTGCACGCAGTACTCCAGATGGGGTCTCGCCAACTGTCTGTATAGAGGGATAACAACTTCCTGTTTTATACTGGTGCATTCCAGTCCCCCCCCCCAGCTCTCCTTACTGCCTTCTCATATTGCTTGCCTACCTTAAGGTCATCTGATATGACTACCCCCAGGTCCCTTTCCATTTTCTTTTTTTTTTTTGTATCATCTCTGTTTTTACATCCTATGTGCTCCACTTCAGCCTCACCAAGGCTGCTCTGATCCATCTGCCCTCCGAGCCTCCGGTCCCACATGGCAGCCACCCCCAAGGTAACCCAGCGTAACCCTTCACCAGATGGGTCCCTCTCCTCCAAGGGGGAATGCGCCAGCCCAGGGGGGGCAGGCCAGCCCTACACCTGGCACCGGGGTGCTGCTGGGATGGAGGACTCGGCAGGGACATGAATGGCATCAAAGAGCCGGGCAGCTGTCATCCTGCTGATGGGTAGTGGTATTTCCAGGTTTCTGGTGCGTTTCCTCCTGCGTGCATCTGTAAGACTCCTGGTCTCCACCAGAGGCTGCTACAGCGCAACATCAACCCACTACCCACCCCAGGAGAGGAGAGCAATCCCACGGATGCTTGATCTTCTCCTTCCCCTGCCAGCCCCCGGCATCCCGAGTCCGTTCCCGAACCCGGGCTGCCGGTTTGGGTCGAGGTAAGGCGCCAGTGCCTCAGCCCTCTGCGGCACCGGACCGGACCCTATCCATTTTCATTGTTGTTAGTACCTGCCCCACCTTGTGTACTCTTCACCTGTGTTTTTGTTTCCCAGGTGCTTTACTTTGCACTTATTTGCATTGAATCTAAGCTGCTATACTTTTGACTATTCTTCCAACCCTGCCAAGTCCCTTGTTATCCTTTCCACTCCCCCCTTGTGTATTATCTCTGTTGCAGATCTTTGTGTCATCTGTAAAGAGGCATACTTTTCCTTCCAGACCCTCTGCAATGTCTCCTATAAAGACATTAAAGAGGACTGGTCCCAGTACTGATCCATGCGGTACCCCACTAGTAACCCCTCTTTCTTCGGAGTGAGTTCCATTTACTATTACCCTCTGCGTCCTGTTGTACAGCCAATTTTTTACCCAGGCTACCACCTTGGGACCCACTCCAAGGCTGGCTAACTTGTATATTAATCTTTTGTGTGGGACTATGTCAAATGCCTTGCTAAAGTCTAGGTAGGCCATATCCACAGCCCCTCCCTGGTCTACTACTTTGGTCACCCAGTCAAAGAAATCTATTAGATTTGTCTGACATGACCTTCCTGCTGTGAATCCATGCTGCCTTGCTGCCTTGGGTCCTGTGCCCCGCTGGCCTCTAGGTACTCAACAATTCTTTCTTTCAGAAGCGATTCCATAATTTTCCTTACCGCTGAGGTCAAACTAACAGGTCTTTAATTTCCTGCCTGTGCCTTGCTCCCACATTTGTGAAGGGGAATCATATCCGCCCTCCTCCAGTCCTCAGGTACCACCCCATCCTCCCATGATTTGTTAAAAAGGGTAGTCAGTGGTGTCACTAGGTCTCCCCTTAGTTCTTTTAGAATTCTGGGGTGAATCCCATCAGGCCCCATTGCTTTATCCACCTTGAGTTTTGGGAGTTATTTCAGGACCCTTTCTTCTGTGAATGGACTAGTGTCGACCCCCTGCCCAGAGTGCTTCTATTGTTTGCTTAAGATAACGCCTCTTCTTCTTCTTTTGTGAATACTGAGCAAAAGTATTTGTTCAGCATCTCTGCCTTTTCACTGTCTCCCTCTGCCCACCTCCCCTCCCCTTTATTAAGTAAGCAATAAGTCACGACAGGGTGTGCGTTAGACAGTTAAACACACGGCTAGGGGGTGTAGTGAGGCATGAGACCAACGGCTGAGTGCATCCAGCCTCCTAGCCATGTGTTAAACTGTCTAACGCACACCCTGTCGTGGTTTATTGCACTTATGAAATGGTCAATAAAAATTAGAGAAATTAATAAAGACATTACAACTTTTAACAATAAAGATGTAGCCGTTTATTAAAGGCAATAACATTACGCCGGTTAAAGTAGTCCCTTATGAATGGGTATTTGGCAACTTTTGTAACTTTTATTTTTTTTCCTTTTAAAATGTAAAGATTTCATTTTTTGGAACTGCAAAAATCTCATTTTAAGTTCAATAAAGTACTATTAATTTCTAAATATAACATTTATTTTCGTTTTTAACAGAGTTTCATATGTAATGTATAAAGTATGACATTATTTGCCAAAATAGACTGTGCCATTAAAAGTCATGTTGCAGTTTTGCATCGTGACTCCTGTAAATTGTGGACTTTGGGGCTGGTTCTGTTGTATTTCTTCAGTGCACTGCCCTGCTGTCTTGCCATTGGGTGTCACTGTGGTGCAAAGTTGCTTCAGATGTTGCATTGTGGATTGTGTGATGCCTGTCGATTCTTTTTCCGGTGTGACGTTTTCTGGTTTCGGTGCAAGGATAGTGCACCATTTCCTGCGGTCTTCTGGCTTGGCATGCCAGTAACTTTGGAGGCTTGCTTTGTTTTTTGCACTGTAATTGATATTATTTCGTGGCTTTGCAAACCGGCGTCCGATAGTTGCACCGCGGTCGCTCGCAGACAATGGTTGGTATACCGCTGTGAGAGACCGGCCTCTTCACTTAACTGGGACATGAAGGTTGACAAGTAGTTAACTCCCATTGGTTCTGAGGAATACCACACCAGGAGGGAGTCCAGCTGGATTTGTGGAAGTCTGCGGGGTGCAAATAGAGGGCCTTTGGATGTGAAGGCAGCTTACTCAGGTACAGTTTAAAACTTGCAACCGGGCAAAGGGGATTACCCGGTTGAGAATCCATGGTGTCCTGATTTTCTTGTTTTGAGGGGGTTGTGATGATTCTTTGTATGTTCGTTAAAGTTGAGGATGACAAATTCGGCACCATTTTCATCCGTTTTAATGGAGAAATTCTCAGGCTTTAATTGGCACAGACCTTCCTGACCGCGCTAGGCCGTATATAGTTGGATGTCGAGCCAGACTTTTCTGACTAAGCCAGGCGTGTTTCGGGGAGAACAAGTTGGAGAATGTTTAAGGTTGTGTAAATCTGCACTTGTTAGTGCTTCATGATGAGTTGATTTATCTTGCTGGGCTCTTCTATATGTTTTAAGTTTAGCTGTAAACACAACATTGCTGGACTGGAATTTGGGATCTTTCATAAGGTTGATAGGCCATGCTATACTCGGCGACCCCAGGTGGCGGTTCAGTGCAGCTCGGAGACCTCAGAAGCTTGAAATAGCATACTCTAGTCCTGCGGTCGTCCGAGCCTTAGCGTAGAATCTCCTTAGGGTGGTGTTCAGCTCTTCTTTTGAAATAGAGTGCCAGTCAATTTGTGTTTGTGTCCATATTACCCATTCATTGAATACCCTCAGTTTCCATGCAGTTGATCGCTGAGTGTTTTGCTAATTTTTTTTGTTCAAGAACATCGAGCTGGTTGTCAGTGTGGCTGCAGAAATGGTTACTCACTGCGGCATTCATGGTTTTTTTTTTTGACAGCTGGGGTCGCTTGTTTCGCTCGTACAGCTGCTTGTTTGTGAGGCTCTGGGCATCTCATCTGTTGGCTCATTTTTTTACTGTCATTAATTTTTCTAGATCTTCTTCCATTATGCTAATGTTAAAGTTTGTTTCTGGTAAAAATGCCATGTTGACAAATTGAGAATGCAGTCACTCGCAGTTGGTGATAAGCAAGATGGCTGCTTTTCAATTTGTCAACATTCTAATTGGCATCTTTGCCAGGATCAGTGCCCACAGGGTACTGCTGGTCCTTTTTCCTGTGCATGAGAATGAATATTGCATCCCTAGCAGCCAATCACAGCTCTCATTTTCTGATGCCCATTTCATAAGCTTTACTATCTCTCCCTTGACCTTTCTTTGCTCCCTAATGTACCTATAAAAGGTTTTATCCCCCTTCTTAACTGAGTTGGCTCTCTTTTCCTCAGTTTGGGCCTTTACTATTCTGACTGCCTTCCCTGCTTCCTTCTGCTTTAACTGATACAGTTCCCTGTCCTCCTCCTTCTGTGATTCCTTATACTTCCTGAATGCTATCATTTTTCTCCCTAACCTTTCCCGACACCACTTTTGAGAACTATAGTGTTTTTTTTTTTCTCCGTTTTTGTTTTCTTTATGTTTCACACAAACGCTTATTGCCTCTATAATGGCAGTTTTGATTTTTCTCCATTGTTCTTCCACCCTTTCTTTATGGCCATTTGCTAGTGCATTCCTAAGGTATTCACCCATTTTGCCAGGGTCAGCCCTTCTAAAGTCCAGTACTCTCGTTTTTGTATGGCTTGTCTCCATGGTTGTGTTTATCGTGAACCACACTTTGTGGTGGTCACTTGTTCCCAGATTGCTACCCACTTCTAAATCTGTGATCCTCTCTCCATTTGAGAGTACCAGGTCTAAGATTGCTCCTTCCCGAGTGAGTTCCAGCACTAGCTGTCTAAGGCATGCCTCCTGTAGGGCATCAAGAATGACCCTGCTCTTGGTTGTGGTTGCAGTAAATGTGTTCCAGTTAACATCTGGCATATTCATGTCCCCCATCAACAATATCTCACCTTTTTCAGCCATTCTAAGAATGTCTTCTGTCATTTCCTTGTCCATTTCCTCCCTCTGAGACGGGGGTCTGTATACAATCCCTTTGCGGATTGTGGTGCCACTCCCTGTCTCCTAGGTGACCCACATTGCCTCCTGTCCTCCCCATTTATCCTTTAGTTCTGTGGCTTTGGTCCCTTCCCTTATGTAGAGAACTCCTCCTCCTCCTCTTTTACCCTCCCTGTCCCTTCTGTAGATTGTGTACCCTGGTATATTGACATCCCAGTCATGGTTCTCTGTGTACCATGTTTCTGTGACTGCCACTATATCCAGGTGTCCCTCTTCCATCAGGGCCACTAGCTCAGGAAGCGTGTTGCCCAGACTATGGGCATTGGTACTCATTGCCCTCCATTTAATGTTGGCATTACCCTTTTTTGCCCCACCCCTGCCCTTATTGCCTTGGTCTTTTTTTCCATTTACCCCTGTCCTTCCCTTTGTCAAACTCTCTACCTTGGTGTTTACCTTACTAACTACCATGTTTTGTGGGGGGAGGCTTGGAATTTCCTGCTTCCTATCAGCACCTCCCACCTTGGCTAATTTAAAAGCTTGCCAATGAAGCATTTAAACCTATCACCTAGGAGCTTGGTTCCCTTCCTGGACAGATGCAGCTCATTGCGCCAGTGTAGTCCCACATCTCTCCAGGTGGACCCTCAGTCCCCAATGAAGCAAAAACCCTGTGCTCTGCACCAGTCTTGCAACCATTCATTGAACTGCATGGTGCAGAGTACTCTAGCCTCACCCATACCATAGACAGGCAGCACCTCCGAGAAGGTTACCGTGCATGCTACCTGTCTGAGGCTCCTCCCCAACTTCACAAATTCCTCCTGCACTGCACTGATCCTATGCTCAGCTAGATCGTTTGTCCCAGGGTGGACAATGATGTCTAGTTCCCTCTCCCGTGATGCTGCTCCTGCAATCCTGAGGATTCGCTTCCTGTTCCTCTAAGCCACGGCACCAGGCAAGCACCTTACCTCCCTCTCTCTTCTCTTTCCCAGTTCTACCTCCCTTAACAGTTGAGTCCCCCACCAGAAGCTGTTTCCGTCCCCTGTGGTGTTCCTTGCCACCCTTCTGTGGGTGTCCCTTGTAGAGGTTCCCATCCTCCCCCTTGGTTTCCACTGCAGTTACCATCATAGAGGAACCTTGCTCTGCCAGAATGGCGTATAAGTTGAGGAGAGGTACAGCTGGAGGGATGTGCATCTGTTCCACCACCTTGACCCTCCCATCGCCCACTGTGGTCCAACTGCTCTTCATTCTTGGCAACCTCTTGACTACTCCTCAAGCTTTCTTAGATCACTATTCATTCATTCTCCCCCCCCCCGAGTGTCTACCCTGTTGCAGATGTTTGTGTCATCTGCGAAAAGGCATACGTTCTCGTCTAGCCCCTCTGCAGTGTCACTAATTAAGACATTAAAAGAGGACTGGACGCAGTACAGATCCTTGTGGCACCCCGCTAATCACTCTCCCATCCCCAGAGGGAACTCCATTTACCACCACCCTCTGTCTCCTATCCCCCAACCAATTTCTTACCCAGTTTATCACCTTTGTGCCAACTCCCATTTAGCCTATTTATGGGTCTCTTATGTGGGACGGTGTCGAAGGCCTTACTGAAATCCAGGTAGGCCACACACGGTTCCACCCTGATCTACCTCCCTGGTCAACCGGTCAAAAAATCTATCGGATTTGTCTGATGTGATCTTCGTGTTGTGAATCCATGTTGCCTAGGATCTTGTAAGCCCCTGGTTTCAAGATAATCCACAATCCTTTTCTTCAGTAGTGATTCTGTTAATTTCCCCACCATCGAAGTCAGGCTCACTGGTCTGTAATTTCCAGCCTCCTACCACGTTTGCAAAGGGGGGACTGCATCTGCCCTTCTCCAGTCCTCCAGAACCTCTCCCATCTCCATTGAGTGGTTGAACAGGACAGTTGAAGGTGCAGCAAGCACCTCCCTGAGCTCCTTCAGTATCCTGTCTGGCCCCATTGCCTTGTCCATTTTCAGATAAAAGTTCCTCCATGACTCTCTGCACTGTAAATGGACTAGTGTCCACTTCTATTCCCTCAATGCTCCTGCCCCTAATCTGTGGTCCCTCGCCTTCCCTTTCTCACTAGTACTTTTTAGTCTCTACCTCAACACCTTCCCCAGCTCATGTACCGTAAATGCTCCTCTGCACCGACGATGCAGTCCTCGTTGCCTCACATCCCAATCCCACCTCCCTCCAATTATCCCTCCAGCAAGCTTACAACCAAGCCGAAAGGTGGTTCAGCGATCGCAGACTGGTCATTAACCTAAAGAAAACCAAATCAATGCTCTTCTCCCGCCACCAAAATAAAGCTAAAAATACCCCCCCCTTTTAATTATCCCCAGCACTCTGCACCCGCTAGAACAAGTGACCACAAACAAGTACCTAGGCAACATGTTCGATACTGCCCTCTCCTTCCACACCCACATTAATGCCCTGTCAGCCACCATAAACTCTCGGATTGGCCTGCTATACCGGCACAGGGATTGCCTGCCTCAGGTTGCCCTCAGGCTGGCCATCACCTCCTCCATTTTGTCCCTCGTGGACTATGGCTTGTCCATCTATACCACAGTTGACAACACTGCCCTCTCCAAAATCCAACTCTCCGTCAGTAAGGCCCGTAGGCTTGGTGCCTCCAGCCACAATCACACCTGCCTTCGCTATACTACCACCAATCTGCTCAACTTTGAGGAGAACTGCTCTTCTCGCTAAGAAATCACTGCTAGGGGTCTCCACCTCCCTACAGCAGTCATCATCATCCGTCACCACCCTGTTAAGGCCACCTTCCAGGTGCCCAGAACCAAGACCTCTCTTGCCCAGAGATCCTTCGTCTACTGAGCCCCCATCTGGTTCAACTCCCTCCCTAGCTGCATCTCCAGCTTGTCAAAAATTGGCTCCTTCAAAATAGCCATTCGGAACCATATCTTTAATACCCGCTATTGTAGGTGCAACTAACCCCCTGTTGTAACCTGTGGTACCTGCCCGCCTTGCCCCTTAGCTCGACAACGTCCACTGGACAGCCTCTCCCTCCTCCAGACCCACTCCTTCCCTACTAGGTCCAAATAGGGATGTAACCCGCTGTCTTCTCTGAGTACCTACTATATCCATGATTGTAACTCACAATTTTGTAACATTGTGTAACCTAAGTAACATACAAACTACTATATTATGTAACCTGTGTATCTGTGTTAAATGTTCCTTTTACTACACCTTTAATGTTAATCCTCTGTTTTAATCTGCACTGTAATGACTGTCTTGATGTCTGCCTTCCCTGCGATGAGGTGCCTTTGTAAGTGAGTCTCTGACTCAAAGGTTGTAAACTCAATTTGTAATGAATAAAAAATGAAATGATCACTGAACAAAGGTATTTGTTCAGGATGTCTGCTTTTTCTTGGTCTCCTTCCATCCCCCACCCCTTCCTCTCTTAATCTTACTATTCCTCCCCTGATCTTTCCCCTTTTGGTTACATACCTAAAAAATGTCTTGTCCCTTTTATTTACTGCCTGGGTTATTTTCTCCTGTTTACACTTTTGCACACTTGACTGCTTTTCCTGCCTCCCTCTGCTTCTCCTAATACTCCTCCCTATCCTCCTCCATCTGTGACTCCTTATATCTCTTGAATGCTGACTTCTTTACCCTAACCTTTCTAGCCACCTCTTTTGAGCGTGTACGGACTAATTGTCCCTGGACAAAAGGTAGCGGACAAAAGTTCGCAGGGACAAAACGTAGTCTGTACTAATGTCTCATCTCACAATTGTCGCCGGAAAAAATGTAGATAAGGTACAAGTCGCAAGTCGCATCTAGCAAATGCAGTTTATCAGTTGTTTTGCTCAATCGAGAATGTTGCAGTGAATGTAGCAGTGAGTAACAAGCATTAAATGACAATTGAATGGCTTAAATTATTTATTATAATGCTCAGGCACAAGTCGTATCTAGAAAATGTGGTTTATTATTATTTATTGTAACGCTCGGGCACAAGTCGCAAGTCTTATCTAGAAAATGTGGTTTATTTATTATTATTTATTATAACGCTCAGGCGCAATTTGCAACTAGAAAATGTGGTTTATGTGTTGGCTAATTCAGGCAAAAGTCACAAATCGCATCTAGCAAATGCAGTTTATGAGTTGTTTTATTCAACATAGAAATGGAAACGCTGAGGTACAAGTTGTAAGTCGCATGTAGCAAATTGCAGTTTATGAGTTCTTTTAATCAAAATAGTCAGCAAGTCGCATCTAGCACATGCTGTTTATGTGCAGGTTTATTCTAAATAGTTGACGTTAAAGTTGCCTGTAAATTGCCGCACAGTCTGCATTTCACAACTGGACTTATGGTTTCATTGAGAAATCAACATTTTAATTAACTTAATGTCCGCAGCAAATTAAACCACAACGATTTGTCTGTATGCCCTTTTGAGAACCAAAGTGACCTCTTTTTCCTCTTACTTTTGCTAACTTGCCTGATGCAGAGGTTTGTTGCCCTCACTATGGCCCCTTTTTATTTTTGCTCACTGTTCTTCCACTCCACTCCATCCAACCCCCCACCCACCCGGGTACCTCTGAGGCATTCTACCATCTTTGTAAAGCTGGCCCTTTTATAGTCTAGGACCCTTGCCTTTGTGCGAGTTAGTTCCACCAACATTCCTATATCAGACCACACCATATGGTGATCACTAGTCCCCAGGTGACCACCTGCCTAGGTGTCTGCAGCTCTGTCCCTGTTGGTGAGTGTAAGATCCATTATAAAATGGGCTTAAAAAATCCACAATGCTGATTGGCTAAAACCTAGTTTCAGCCATGTCCTTATCAGCATGTATTGTGCCAACCGGGACTACCCTCTACCCCCAGGGCACACAACACCATCAAATCACTGAGCTTTGGCAATTGGAAACAAAAGCTTCGACTGGCACAGCTCAGTAAACTGCTAGCGTGCTGCTCTGCTCTCTTCATTCAGGCACACATTTCAACCATCAGTAAAACGGCCAGAAAACAACCAGTCAACCCGGTTTAAAAATCACACAGCCTCTTCGAAAGTGAGCGTTTCGAGGTATACAACCATAATTTTATTTTACTCACTTTCACAGTTTTGTCGGTCCTCTCATTCGGATTTCTGTTTCCACACTCAAATCTCCAGACTCCATCTGCATCCCACGGACCCCATTGGATCGCGCCACCCTCCTGTTTTCTATTCTAACTCCCAGGCTCAAAAATAAACAAATACAAAACACACTGTATCACATTTCAGTAACCCTGCAGTAAAAGTCATTCATTTTTTCAACATGACCAGTAAAAGTCATTTATTTTTTCAGCACGGCTGTCGCGGTTTCAAAACGTCAAACCAACAAATGCACACATACAGAAGCCACTGAGGGACACCCTCGCTCCGACAGGCAGATGTCCTGACTCCTGAACAACCCCCTCCCAAAAAAAAAAAATAAAACTCCAAATAAAAAAAGCTTTCTGCCTTCCAAATTAAAGGGAGCCACCATGAGACACGACTAAAACTCCATACCAACACGCTCCCTCGCTGATGTTTCTGCACAGGAACATCCCTCGCCGGCGCTTCAACTAAAACTGACTATCTCAATTCAACAAAATATAAAACAATAAAGAACCCCCCAAAAAAAAAAAAAGAAATAAAATTGACTTGATATCTGTGGCTGTCTGACAAACACAGACACAAGCTTCCACCCTCCATTAAAACACAATGACAAAGAACTACTTTTTCTCTTTGTTTACAAATCACTTTTTTTTGTCATTTTTCATATACGGTTTCTGTCTACATTTTTTGAAATTAATTACTTTACCACACAGCCCATTTTATAAGCGCAATAACACCTTCCGAGGTGTGGGTTACATGCTGATAAGAGCATGCCCAGGGGCATAAGGCACTCTGCTCAAGCTCCTCATGCCTTAATACACCCCTGGTCTTATCAGCAAGTAACCCACACCTCGCTGTGTGTTATTGCTTATGATGCTCCCTCACAAAGAAGTTCTCCTACTATTTGCTTGAGGAATGCCCCCTCCAGGGAGAGCAGGATGTCCCTGCTCCTAGCCGGAGTTGCATTTGGGATACTACAGTCTATATCTGGCAGGTTGAAGTCCCCCACCAGCAGGATCTCCTCCTTATTTGCCAGCTTTTAGATGTTTTCCATCAGAATTTTATCCCCCCATGTGCTGGAGGTCTGTAGATCACACCAATGTGAACAGCTGCTCCACTCCCTGTCTCCAGTGTGACCCACAGTTTCTCAGCCCCTGCCTGTATTCCCTGTAAGTCTGTTGTTTTAATGTTATCCCTCACACAAAGAGCCACTCCTCCCCTTTCTTACCCACTCTGTCTTTCCTGAACAGAATATAACCTGCAATGGCTATATCCCAGTTATGGTTCCCATTGCAGCATGACTCTGTAACCCCGGCAGTGTCTAGGTCAGCCTCTGCCAACAAGGCCACCAGGTCCGGGACCTTATTACCCAGATTTCTAGCATTCGTACACATGGCCTTTCGAATACTGTTGCTACCCCTCCTACCAGCCCCCTTTTCTCCCTCATACCTACTCACCTCATCCCCATCCCTCTTTATTTCTACTGTTTTGTCCTTTTTGTTACTAGGTACAGTATACAAGAGGATTCCCTCCCTTAGGCTTCTCTCTATTGACTACTACAGCTTTATTTATTTATTTAGCTTTTGGTAACCGGGTGAGCGTACTAGGCAAAAACAATGCCTAGTTTCAGGCACGACCCGGGAGAAGACAGTTTACAGACAGAACAATACACATGTGTCACAGCACATGGACAATCTTACAATCAAAGTGAAAGAAACAAGAGTGTTTGGATATTTGATACAGGTATTTTGACAAAAGAATAATATGCATGTGACACAGCACATGGGAGCAGTACAGTCATGATGAAAGAATAATGCGAGTAAGGGTACTGAGTGAAACAAGTAAAAGTTTGGAGTGTGGAAAACAGGAGCTACATTGAGAGGAGATAGGTAGAGCAGTACAGATTCAATAAGTGCCAAGCTATAGGGTTAAGTGGCTAGGGGAGAGAGAAAAAAGATGATGGGAAAAGAGGAGAGGGAGGGGAAGAGAGTGGAGAGGCGAGGAAGTTGGAGAGGAAGGGGAAGAGGTAAGCAGGTAGGTGAAATAAACTGAAGATAAGGAATGGGGTGTAGGTTCAAGGTGGGTTAAAGCATGTGCGGGGGTTTAGAGTGTGTAGGTGTTCACGGTATAGTTTTTTAAAGGTAGCATGGGTGGATGCTTGACGGATAGAGGAAAGTATGGAGTTCCAGTATTTAGAAGCTGTGTAAGAGAAAGCGCGTGTGCCCATGTTAGTTCTGCATCTAGGCACAAGCAGGGGGGTTTTTTCAATTGATCGGAGCTCATAGGTGAGAGGTTGTAGCTCCAGCGCCGAGGAGAGGGATGGGGGAGGCCAGTTCTAGTAACACTGTCTATTAGTGACCCAAAGGTCTGGAGACGATAGGCAGAGGGGCTAAGCCATTTTAGGTCCTGATAGAGTTGGCAGTGGTGCTTGAAACGCGGTGATGCAGAGGCATAGCGACAGATATTATTGTAAGTAGTATCCCATTTGTGGAGGGAGGATTTAGCTACGGATAGATAGATAGCAGAGCCATATGCCAGGGCTGGCAGAAGGAATCCTTGAGCCACTGCTAGCCTGGCTGGGGGAGTAAGGGTATAACTAGTGCAATAGGCGCTTCCTAACTTGGCGTTTACCGACTTACAGATAGTGGAGATGTGCTGGTCAAGGTCAAGAGAATCGTCAAGGGTAACTCCCAGGTATTTGAAAGATTTGGCAGAGGGCAGTGGGGATCTGTCGGCACATGAGATAATAAGAGGAGTGGGATTAGATTTGAGCCTTGCCGGTGATCCAAATAACATTGAGTAGGATTTACTAGAGTTGAGGACGAGTTTGCTATTAGTGAGCCAGGTTTGAATATTCGCATAGTCTGTGGCAAGGATATGATTTATATCATCAGTAGTTTTTGCACAGTGGTAGATAACCAAGTCATCAGCGTAGAGCAAAGATGAGCAGTTGGGAGCAGAGAGAGGGATGTCGTTGATGAACATCGTGAAAAGTAGTGGGCCAAGTATGGAGCCTTGAGGTACTCCAACGTGGATTGGGGTAAGATCCGAGATAGCCGAGTTGAAAACCACCGCTTGTTGTCTATTAGTCAGGTAGCTATTGAACCATGTGACGGTGTCTGACGAGAAACCAAAAGACTGTAATTTCGTAAAAAGAAGCGTATGGTTTACCAGGTCGAAAGCTTTAGTTAGGTCGATGAAAACTGCACCTGTCAGTAGGCCTGAGTCCATAGAAGAGTAGATGTCGCTCGTTAGTTTTAGTAGGGCGGTGGTGGTACTGTGGCCTTTGCGAAATCCATGTTGGGCACTAGACAGGAGGTTGTATTTTTGAAGGTACTCTATAGATTGGGTGGCGACTAGTTTTTCAAGGATTTTGCTAAGTACAGAGAGTATAGCAATGGGATGGTAGTTTTTGATTTCCTTATGGTCTCCTTTTTTAGGAATGGGGGTGACTTTAGCAATGTTCCATATGTCTGGGACTGAACCAAAGCGTAGGGACATACTGAAGATTTTGGTTAGAGGGGAGACTATGAAAGGGGCAGCAACCTTCAGGAGCCTAGGTTCAAGACCATCTGATCCTGGGCTGGTATCGTTAGGAATGGGGAGTAGTAGTTGTAAAACTTCTCTTTTTTGAATGCTCCGAAACCTAAAGGGGGGATTCAGAGGTGGAGGATGGGTGTCGCATTGTGGTGGAGTACAATGACCAGTAGGGAAAGAGGTCAGGTAGTTGGTTAGGTCTGAGAAGTGCTGATTAAAAGAGTTAGCAATGGTTAATGGGTTATTGCAATATATGCCATTGACCAGCATGTCGTTAGTATGGGCCTTGTGGTTGGAGCCAAGAAAGGTTTTTATAGTTGACCAGAATTTCTTGGAGTCCCCAGAGGCTTTTAATAAAAGGTTCTTGCAGAACGAGCTTTTGGAAAGACGGATGTTTCTTTTACAGGTGTTTCTTAGAGAGCGGTAGTAGCAGTAATCAGACTGCAACCCCGCAGATTTAAAGCTATGCCAGGCCTTGTCTCTGGCCCTTATCTGGGTTAGCAGATCTTTTGTTAGCCATTTGGTCTGGGTACCTCGAAAGCATCTAGTAATCCGAGGGGCATAGGTGTCTTGGAGCTGACCGAATATTTCAAGGAAACTATTAAGGGCGGTTTGGACATTTGACGCAATGTGAACAGGGGTCCAGTCAATTGTTGAGAGGTCGTGAGTGAAATGAATGGGATTGAAACTCGCGAGATTGCGGAAGGTGATAAGTTTGGGGGTTGGGGAGTGATCACTGATTACATCAGGAAGGGTACCAGAGCAACTTATGCTATCAGGGCGGTTTGTAAGAACCCAATCAATGAGTGTGCTGGACCTAGGGGGGCCATTATCCTGGTAGGGTCAGAGATCAGTTGGTGAAAGTTGTGGCCTTGTACTAAGGTGTGGGAGGCTTGACTAGATTTGCCAGACCAGTTAAGGTTCATGTCACCTGGTATTAGGACCTCATTTCGGCCTATGGTGCTATCAACTAGTAGTAGGAGGTCTTTAAGTCCTTTTAGCCCTCCTGTGGGGGGGGGGTTATAGGCACAGACTATTTGTATTTTCTTTGAGCCTAGTAGGAGTGTAGCGTGGTGTGCTTCGCAGGGAGATATGGTTGGTAGTGAGTTTTGGATTAACTGCAGATGTTGTTTCTAGTAGATGGCAACTCCTCCCCCACGCTTAGGGATAGACCTGTCTTGCCTCATAAGATTGTAGTTGGGTAGAGCAGTTAGCAGGTCTGCAGTGGAGGGGTTTAACCAGGTCTCTGACAGGCAGAGGATGTCTGGGTGGTTCTGTACAACCCATGCCTCGAGTTCGGGTAGGTTGTGAAGGAGACTTCTGATATTCATGTGCGCAATACAAAGTCCCTTGGAGTTTAGCCACGATTCACTATTTGGAGTCACGGGTGTGGAGACGGGTCCAGGGTTGGGCTCTGTCTCCTGCCAATAGTAACGCTAGGGGGAGAAAGTACCACAGTTTACGGTTGGCGAAAGCGGTAAACATGGGAATTATGATCACCGAGGATTTATGCAGAGAGTAGGTTAAGTGGTAAATGAGTTTATGGGGTATAATGAGTGGGAAAGTGTTCCATGGATAATGTGATGTTTGCACCAGGGGCCGCCTAGGGTGTGTAGTAAGTGTACAACCGAGGGGTTTGTTAGGATTTGGACTAGTATTAGGTTGAGGAGAGAGGACAACAGAAGAAGTTTTGCACAGGTTTTAATGGCCATGTTTGTGCAAAAAAGTTGTCCGTAGAGCTGATTAATAAGCGAAGAAAACCAGTGCCTCAGGGAAGAGAAGAGAGGTCTGGTGAGCTGATGTATAGGTGAAGGAACAGAGCCTCAGGGAAAGAGAAAAAGGTTTAGTAAGACTATCACGTTAGTTTTGGTGTTTAAGTAAGGTTCGGAGGAGGAGAAAAGTGTAACGCCCTCTAACTGTGGTTAAGTATAACTTGCAGATGGTAATTTGGGGAGATAGTATTTTGCAGCCGCCTCAGGGGCGTGGAAGGGGCATGTAGGGGAGTGGCTTACGACTATAAAGCTAAGGCCGGCCAAGGGTGGGCGGGGAGCAGTCGCGAAGCGACTGCGGGGTAAGCGCTCCGTGCTTTCGGAGCAGTGGCCCGGCTGCAGACGCTACAATCGGGGAGAAGGGACCACCAGACGGGTCTCCCTTCTGGCTGAAGCAGCGCTTGGCTTCTCAATGCCTCGCGCTCTACAGAGAGGCTTTGGGGGCTGAGCGTTGCAAGATTCCAGCAACTTTAGCAGCCGAGTGTGAGCCTGGGACTCCCGCTGGATCAGGGGCAACTCTTGCTTTGGACTAACGGCTCAACCTCAGCTACACAAATTCAATAAAGCGAGGGAGATCAGTTTCGGTTACTGGACACGTTGGGAGGCAGCCTACCATAACGGGATGCTATAACTGAGCAGTCGGTGGGAGGATTTTAAGGGGAGGTTTTGGCGCACATTCAAAACAGTAATACAGCCCTTGCAGATTTAGCTGAGATCAGGTCCTCCGAAAAATGGCTGTTTAAAAGCAATGCACATACAGCGAATTGGTCCCAAGGTTCAGGGAATTTTGTAAGAGACAGTTCCGTATCACTATAAGCGAGGCAGAAAAGGTGCCAAGTTCAAGAAAAGCAGAACAAAGAGCCAACAGTCTGAACGATGTTTCGATTGATGTAGTTGTAGGAAGGGTTTTTACCTTTGGGGGGCCGGAGTTTGTCAATCACACAGGAGTGTGGTGTGCATATTTAAGGATATTTATTTATATTTATTTGTGTTGCTATTGGGTTGTGCATTTGAGAAAGAGTACTGTGCTCAGGGACAGCCCAGGTTCCACTTGTCTCAGTGGCGCAGCTGGTTAATGCAATCAGAACGGTATTCTGGGTGGCATGGATTCAAGTCCGAGCTGAGGCATTTACTTCTTTCTCACCTCTGTTTGCATGTTGTTATATGTGTTCCATAAATATGCACACCATGCTCCTGTGTGATTGTTTCAAGTAAATATTTGTGTTGCCATTGGGTTGTGCATTTGAGAAAGAGTAACAGGGCTCGAAATATAGCCTTTCTGGATTTCTATGGAAAGGCACTTTTTGAGCTGGAAATGCTATCTGAAATGCAGCATTTTCATTTGGAAATGGAATTGCTGCATTTGTTGGGTTGGCCTCAGTGAATGTAGTGAACTCTCTCAGCATGTGTGGTCATGCCCTGAAGAGAGTGGGAGGGGTGTTTAGAAAAAAAAAAAAAGCCAGGTGGAGTGAGAGCACATCATACACAGAAACTGGGAGTGTGGGGGGCTGTAAGCCGATGTGTTTCTACAGTTCAGCAGTCCCGATTTACCACTACAGCTCCTCCATTCTATGCACTGATTGGACAATCGAGTGCTAAAACTATTTTTCCTTGCCATGCCTACCTGCTGTCTTCCTCCTACACACACTCGTTTTCATTTTGTAATGCTACACGTCAGTTTGTGTGGCTGTGTGTGAGCAAATTGGCCAGGCGAGCAGCAAAGTCCCGCCAGTTGAGAGATGCAGGTGGCACTGGTGGCGCGGTGCAAAGTGCAGCACATCAAGAACAAGGGCATCTTATTTCCCTGGCTCAATGGGAACTGAGTAAGTTTGTTTCAAAGTTAGGGAGGGTGATGGACTTCCGGTGACGTCATCTTGCCATGCGGCGGTGCTGAGTCAGAGCTCCAGCTACCCACGAATAAAAATATTGAACTAAGCTTCCCAGAAGTTCTTCTTTGTACCTAAAAACAAATCTGAAAATACCTGGAGAGATGGTGAACAGCTCTCAACCATGATCGGGAGCAGGAGGCAGCCTGAAACAGAAACTAAACCTTCACCCAAAGAACCAGAACAAGGACACGTTGCTAACTAGGCCTCCAGAAGCTGCAGAGGTAGTCTTGGAAGGCAGCTCAGATGAGGAGGAGGAGGAGGAGGAGGAGGAAGTAACAATAACCTCACGGCAGCTCTGCAGGGAACTGGGCTGCCTTACCTGAACATTGGACATTATTCGAGGGGAGGTCGCGGACAATAAATCTAAATTAGACCAGCACAATAAACAGCTGCACTCGATTGAGGAGACTTTGACTGCCTACTCCGACGCCTCTGATCTTCATAATGGTGCCATATTACAACTACAGTACATGATCAATCACAGATCCTCCTAAATAAAACGGAGGACTTGGAAAATCAATTGCAACAAATAAACATCCGTATACACGGTTTGCCGGAAAACACGGAGACTGGTAACTCAGCTGATTTTGTGGAAAGCCTCTTAAAGGAGTTAGTAAATATTGATAAGGACTTACCATTAAACATTATCAGGGCCCACTGCTCACTAATAGCTCAGCCTAAAGACCCAAAAGCCAGGCCTCGATCCCTGATCATTGCCTTTGTTGACTACCGCACTAAAGAAATGGTGCTCCACCAGGCCTGGTCTGTGAAGGAGATCATTTTTGGTAATACGAGACTTTTTATAGAGCCAGATTATACCCCGACAACTATGGCCAGAAGAAAAATTAGGTTTCCAGTAGTGAAAGAACTCCACAGTAAGGGCCTGATGGCACGAGTGGATTTCCCAGCCAAACTCTGACTCACGTCGGACAGAGGAGTGAAGACCTATGAAACAGTGGCAGAAGCAAAAAAATACTTGGCCTCGTTGGATAGTGTTGTTGACTATCTTATCAATCCCTCCATGATCAGAGATATTGAAAGGAAGCAGTGGCAGCCAGCAAACAGCAATGGGAGTATGAAGGGTCCTTCTGGCACTTCCATTTCTAACCCAGGAACATGGTCTAAAATGCAGGCCACCGTAAAAGCAAGTAAGAGGGACTGGGAGGGCACCCTGAAACCACATAGATTAAAATTTGTATGGAAGGTCACCTCGTCCTCTAGTTGGCGAGAGTTTTATTGGAAAGTCCTCATCCGCTACTTTCAAGTACCCACGGTTACACAACACTGTTCACCTGGTGACACAGCTTGCTGGAGGAGATGTGGGGGGGTGGGGAATCATTGGCACATTTCTTTGGACCTGCCCTACGCTCTCTACCTTCTGGAGGGTGATTCAGACAGCGGTCCAGGGTGTTGTGGGGGTTCTCGGTCCCCTCACTTTTGAGGAGTGGGTTCTGGGAACCCCTACTGCAGTCCATTTAAAGGGAGACTCCCATAAAGTGGTATTGATCTTCCTAGAGGTGAGCTTAAAATGTATTACAGCCAAATGGCTTAGTCCGAACCACCGACACCGAAAGATTGGATTGGCAGGGTAAAAGACGTAGTGACAATGGAATATCTCACAGCCAGATTGAAACTTCAACAAGACCGCCATATCCAATGCTGGCAAGCATGGGAGTCCTGGTTATTACAGACAGAATGAACTAGATGGCTTAAATAACCAGGAGCTCCTAAATGCTGATATTTGAAGTTGGAGAGGGAATGTTCTAGCTGATGAGGTGGACTTTAAAGTTTAGGATCCCCATGATTTTGGCCTGTTTACCTTCCCGCCATCAATTTTCCGAAAGGATAATTTTCAGGTACCCAAGAAACCATAAGTAGCAGCTTCACAAAGTTATTCAGAGGTCTATCACTGTTTTGTGTTTTACTATTAGAAGTTAGTAGGTGGGAAGGGAGGGGGTAATAAGACGCAGCCAAAAGTTGAGGCACAGATCTTATCTGTGTCAGTCTTCACCATTCATCACATATGGGTTCAGGGCGGAGGTCATGACCCTGAGCTACTTTTTTTTTGTTTTTGTTTTTGGTAGGCGGGCCGGCGCACCGTGGCACTGCCCTCGAGGCCGGCGTATTGCGTGGGCGCTCGTGGGTTAGCTGTTTGCGCTGTCGACTCTGCCTGCCAGCCAGTTCTTCATCTCCCGCCGTTGAGGTCACCTCTTGTGGAAGCTCTATTGAACTTGAGGCCTACCGCCTACGCAGTTTTGTTCTGCCATTATTTTTCCGTGCCGCAGTCTGTCGGTCCCGTTCCTGCCGGTTCTAGTTGCCTACTCGACATTGTTTGGTAAGATCTTTCCATTTATTTTTATTCTTGGCGACGTTGAGTCTGTTTTTGGTGTTTTTTTTCCTCGTAGGTCATGTCTCGGTCGGAGGGCAAGAAGACTTCAAAGACGGGATGGCCCCCCAATGCGACGGTGCCCTTGCGGCCGTAAATTTTCTGTCACCGACCAGCGCGACTGTTGCTTACATGTCTTGGCCCGCTTCACGACATGGATTCGTGTGACGCCTGCTTCTCCATGGATTGCCGGGTCATCGAACAACGCGCGTGGAAAGTGGGGCGAGCTCCGCTGACTTTTGGGAGTCGGATGCGCACTCATTGGGCCAAGCCACGTACTCTTGGCTTTCCTCCAGGTCCCCTCCTGGTTCTACACGGACCAAGGAGGAGGCCTTGGCATCTTGAGCCTGGCGTTGCCGAGGCTCCTTCCGCAGTGAAGGAGGCCCATCTCGTCTTTTCAGGGGTGGGTGGGAGGTGCTGCCAAGACAGTCTTCCCTTCGGGGGCAAAGGCTGCCCCGGTGTCGCACCCACGATTCGCAAGGCCTGGGTTGGCACCATCCTCGATGCCGTCTGTCAGCGCCATTGTGGGCCTCAGCGTCGTTCGCGGTGCCGTGGGCTCTGACGGAGCCGTCGGTGCCAGTTTGTCTCTTGGTACCGTGGCTGCTCGCCGATAATGCTAGCGGCGCCGTGGGAGGCCCTACTGTGCCGTATTTGTCTTCTTCTAGCCTCGGCACCATTCGCGGCGCCAAGGTTGAGCATGACGCCCGTGTCCGCCTCAACACTCTGCGCCGTGGGGGCATCGGATTCCGTTGTCGGTGCCGTCGTTGTCGGCACCCCTGCCCTCGGCGCCGTGGAGCCAGGCAGCGCCATCCGTGGCGCCGATGGCACCATTGGAGCTGTCGTGCCGATGGCACCATCGGAGCCATCGTCGACACCGTCCCCATCATCGGTGCCGCTCACGGCGCCCTGGGGCCCAACGGTGCTGTGACTGGTTCTGACTGTGGGGCTCCTGTTCGGCCTCGAGCTGTGTCTGCTGGCACCGCCATCGGTGCTGTGGGGGGCAGTGGCACTGGCCCGGGTGTGGTCTCTGAGTCCAGCACCCCATTTGGCAGGGATGGCACCAGGCACCCTCCTACGATCTGGCACAGGGCCTCGGCCTCTACCTCTTCGGAGCAGAGTCGGGCTCTGAGTCAAACGAGCAGTCTGACTCCTTCGAGTTGACTGTTGGCGTGGGCAGTCCTGTAGTGTCCTCAGCAAGCCGTAGTCAGCCCCTTTATGAGGTGGGGTCGGTGGCTGCCGAGACTGGGGTCAGGGGTGCTGACCAGCAGGCAGTGGTGCAAGCCACCATTGCTCTGCAGCCCAGTCTTGGTGGGTTCACTGACCCCTCAGCAGTGGTATGCCTGCCTGTGGTGTGCCTGGATCGCCCAATTTTGGGGCCGATCAAGGCTTCTACAGGAGGGGAGAGTGCTGCACCCTGGATAGCAGCCTCGGGTGCTGGCCAGGCTGTCAGCTACCTAGGCTGGTCCTCTCGAGGAGGAGGGCTCTCTTGGACTCTGAGGGGTCGAGGGGCATGGGGTCTGCGTGGTGACCTTTTTCTGGGGCCCACTCGGGCTCTGGAAGAAGCCGTAGTGTGGATCTCTGCTCTTCCTCCTCGGTCTCTTTGAGAGAGCTCCATTCTTTTGAGGTAGGGGACCGCCCTTCTGGGCCTGTATGGCCCCGGTCGCCTCACAGGGGGGATTCTTCTGGGCGCAGCCAAGGCAGTACTGAAATGGTTGTTCAGCTGTTGGCTGTGGAGTCTTCCGGAGCACTTTCTTCTTCGGGTGCTCTTGGTCTGCTCCTTAGCCCAGGCAGAGGTCAGCCGACATCTCTTCTCGGCTCTGTCCCCATCCCTCTGCCACATTCTCCTGCACTCCCAGGCGTCCTTGGTCCTAGCGGGCCTCTCTCCTGGGAACAGTTCAGGGCTGTGGCTGCTCGGTTCCCAGCATACGTGAGGGCGATGGACAGACAGGTTTTTCAACCCCCCTGTGCAGCCGCCCTCTGAGCAGTTGGTGCCCTCCAACTCTTCTTCTCCCTCTTCTGGGGGGGGGCTTCTGTCCACATCTCTCCAGCTACTGATCTAGCTGAGTATCAGCATTTCCTCTTGAGGATGTTGGAGGACTTGCACCTCACCCCTTCCACTGTAAGCAATCCAGAACACTCGGAGCACGCCTTTCTAGGTGATTTCAGCGAGGCCACCCTTGTGGTGCCCCCCTGGCCTGCTCCCTTTTGGGAGTTAGCGTCGTGTTCCTGGCAGAGGCCCTTCTCTGGAGTTCCTGCCCCTAGGGATCTCTGCCAGCGGTATTGCGCCCCCCGGAGTCTCCAGGTTCCATGCCTCATCTGCAGTCCGGATTGATGCAGTTGGACACTCCTGATGGGCTTCGCGCCCTTCACCGTGACCGGCCCCCAGACCAAAATTCCTTGTATTTTGATTTCTGAGGTAGGAGGGCTTTTTACTCGGCACGGTTGTTGCTCTCCATCTCTGCACATCAGGCCCACTATGCAGCCTATGACAGGTTCTTGTGGTCTAGGCTAGGTCAACTCCTAGCCTCGTTGCCTGACACGGAGCAAACCAGACAAGCCATTGCACTCTCTGCACATGGTCTGGAGCTAGCAAG
This sequence comes from Neoceratodus forsteri, assembly GCA_016271365.2. Taxonomy (NCBI): domain Eukaryota; kingdom Metazoa; phylum Chordata; order Ceratodontiformes; family Ceratodontidae; genus Neoceratodus; species Neoceratodus forsteri. Next base: position 753,796,975 of record CM057455.1, on the reverse strand, counting down.
GCACCAAGTGAGGGTATCCTGTGATGCCAACGAGGTAGCTACCAGGGTCGTAGGGACAGCGATCTGCACTAGGCGGATGGCATGGCTGCGTCTTTCTCGGTTGTCACCTTTGGCCCGGCATAGGGTGATTAACTCCGCTCACCAGAGAACCTGTCTCTTCTCCCGTAGAGCGAGACAGCGTTTGTTGGGGCAACTTCCTCCCCCTCGGTCCCATCTCACTCTCCCCACTCTCGGGCCTCCCGAGGCCTGGAGGTTCTCCCTCTTAGTGTGCCACCCACACAAGCTAAGGGACTTTGTCCTTTAGGTTGGTAGAAAATCCCCAGGGAGGGAGACTCGGCACTCTGCTAGCCATGTGATGAATGGTGAAGACTGACACAGATGAGTATGAAAATGCATGCCTCCCGTAATTGTGATCTTTCTGTGATCTTCACCATTCATCACAATCCCCTCCATCCCTGGGGCCCCAGTCTCTGGGTCCACCTCCCTCTGTGCGCTCAACCCCAGGAGTGGGGTGAACAGGGGCACATGGGGATGCGTTCTGGGGAGAGTGGTCAGCATGGGGGGCACTCCTTCTCCAGTGCTTTAGCCCCACCCTTGTGGGGTGGGAGTTGGCAGTTGCCCTCCATTCTCTCCTCCTCCTTTTTCCCTGTCTATCTCATTTTTTTTTTCTTGTCCTTTGGATTACCCTTTAAAAAAAAAAAAAAAAAAAAAACGAAATCTTTTCCTTTTCACCAAACATTTTTTCCTTCAGAGGGTGTTAATCCCCTGTGCCCTGTCCTTCTTCCAGAATAGCTGATTCTGCTCATCTGGAGTTTTTGCCAGCTATTCTGTGCCTTGAATTCTGGCAAGAAGCCCTTGGCCACTCCTTGCAGTTCCTATACAATCTGGAGATGGACCAGGGTCTAGGATACGTTTACCCTTTCTCCTCCCTTCCTGCCTTCTAAATTCTTTACCCCACCCTACCTCCCTTCTCTATTTCCAGTGATTGGGGCCTCTCCCAATCCCTTTAGTTCTCGACTTCTCTCTTCTGTCCTCTCGGTTGTTATTTCTCCTTTTAGTTTTATTACTTGGTATGAAAGAACAGAAGAAGGCCAGAGCCCATCGATACTGTTTCCCACACTATGTGGGACATTATTTATCTATTATCCCTCAACCAAACATCTAATTTGTTTTTAAAGACAGTGGCACTAGTTGCCTCTACCAATTCTTGTGGCAAGGTGTTCTATACAATGGATGCTCTTATTGGAAAAAAGTTTCCCCTTTTGCTGGTTTTATGTTTTTACTTCAAGCTGTTTATTATGCAGTCTCGGAACATGTCTCCTTTTGGAGAGTGTTAGACCACATTTTTCCATTAGATCTGGTGAATTTATTAAATTAAAAACCATAAGCATATCACCTCTTTCCTTTCCTTTTTCCTGTCCCTTGGACTTCCTTGTCCCACCCTCCACTCCCTTCTTCTTACCTCTCCGGTGACTCAGAACTGGCAGGCAGGCGGAGTCAACAGCACATAACGGCCAACCCGTGAGCCATGCACACGTGTCGGCCTCGGTGGTGGCGCCTGATGGTGCGCTGGCTCTGCCTACCAAAAAAAAAAACGGCCTCCGTAGGGTCATGACCTCTGGCTCTGAACCCATATGTGATGAATGGTGAAGATACACAGAAACATCACAATTACGGTAGGTACGTAATTTTCATTTCCGAGGCCTTGTTAGATAGGATAGAGTTCCTTATTATTATTAAGCTTTACTTGTATATAATTTAGTAGCAATACCAGCATTAAATGGAAACAAGTGTCACACCATGGTTAAAACCCTATATTGTATAACTGACAAAATGATACAAATTACCAGAAATGTAATCATATTTGTGTTGGAACTGATGCTAATTGTTTGTAAAACCTATAAGGCTGTGGTGACAAGATGCTGAATAAAGCTGAGTTTCAAAAATAAAAGTTAGGGGGAGGTAACGTAACAGTATGGTACAATCGGTGAGGGAAATGGGCACCCATTACATGTGCTGGGGATAGAAAAGCAAGTGGACTGTAGGATGGGGTAAGTGAACTAGGACACTAGCCAGAAAAGAAAGAGCATGAGAAAGAAATCTAGAGAAATAAACCAGTCCAGTCAGCCTTGACATGAGAGCATGGGACAGTGCATAAACAAACATGATGGTATTACATGTAACAGAAAACCAGAAAGACAAGAATGACCACAGCTAAACAGATATGAAAAACTAAGAGCGATTAAGATAATAAAACTGCAGACACTCTTTATTTTTTTAAGTTTTTTTTTTCTTTCTCTGTGAAAAGGTAATATTTGCTCTGAAAATGTATTCTGTGACACTCATATTTCCGGAGGAAATGTAGTACCAAGGTCATTATTTCAAGACCTGAGTAATGTGCTCGGGGACAGCCCAGGTTCCAGTTGTCTCAGTGGCACAGCTGGTTAGCGCAGTTGGAATGGTATTCCGGGTGGCCTGGGTTCAAGTCCCAGCTGAGGCACCTACTTCTTTCTGACAGTGTATGTCACCCTGTTTCCTTCCACTATTCCCCCTTGACTAGTTTAAATGCTCCTCAGTGAAGCATTTAAACCGTTTGCTGAGGGCTGTGGTACCCCCCCGCCGACGGATGCAGTCCATCTCCATTGTACATGCTCCTATCCCATCAGGAATGACCCCAGTCCCAATGTACCTGAAACCTTCCTCTCTGCACCATTCCTTCAACCATAAATGTGGGACTAGTTGCCCTCCTCTGAACTGCCTCCACCCTGTCTGCATCCTTTCTGAGGTGTGACCTCCAGAACTGGATGTAGCATTTCAGGTGGGGTCTGACCAGTAAGCGATATAGTGTCAACACAACCTCACTCCTCCTGCTGGAGATACCCCTACCTATGCACCCCAGCATCCCACTAGTGCTACCCACTGCTTTGCCACACCGCCCTGTCACTTTTAGTGTTGCTAGTTATGATAACCCCCAAGGTCCCTTTCCTGTTTAGTGACTATCCGTACCCCACCCATACTCAGAATCCCCAAGTGCCATGCTCTTGACCACTCCTCCGATTTTTCCAGATCGCTGTACATTCTCTCCACCCCTCCTGAGTGTCCACTCTATTGCATATTTTTATATCATCTGCAAAAAGGCATACTTTCCCTTCTGGTTCTTCTGCATTGTCACTTATGAAGACATTGAAGGAGACCAGTCCCAGTACTTAGATCTGTGGCACCTTGCTGGTCACTCTTCCATCATTACAGTGAATGCTGTTAACCACCACCCTCAGTCTGCTATCTGTTAACCAGCTTCTAACCTCGTTCACCGCTTTGGTTCTCACCCCTAGGCTGCTCAGTTTCTTTATCCGCCTCCTGCGCGGAACAGTGTGGAAGACCTTGCTAAAATTCAGATGACGAGAAAAGGAAGTAACTAGAGGTCCCCAGCCCTGTAGCACTTGACACCAGAAAGCAAACAATATGCACAATGGTAAAAATAAAAGGCAGCTTATCTTGTTGGTAAATGTGGCTTGCTGTATTGGAAGTGTGCAGCAGTGCTTAAAACTGCTTGGCGAAAATTTGTAGATAAAGTGCAAAGTGCTGTAACAGTGGCAGAAACTGATTATTCAAAAAATGGAAACAACATCATGCTAGCACTCACACAAAGTGCATACCAAAGCAGTAACAATGACCAGCTGGCTGACAGCGTGTGTGATCATGACGTGCACACACCTAAGGCGAAAGATTTTTTATTTTTAAAAATGGTCAGTTCTGTTTGGCAGAATCATAAAATCCATTTTTTCCTGGTTTCTTTCCCCTAATTTAAGGGCAAATCAGCATGTGTTGTGCAAAAATTTGACTAAAAAGCTGGTGCATGATGGGGGCTTTTATGACATAATTTACTCCCGAATGCTGGTTTAAAGAGGATGGATTCCATTTTTATTACCGGTGTTTTCTATTGAAAATGGGAAATCATTGGCCCTACACACCGATTAGCTGACATTTTGGTGAGGTCTTTCTCAGAGCTGATTGGCTGACACCAGAGGACTGTATAAATAAGCATGTAATTTGCATATTCATAATGTGGGTGTAACTATAGCCCTAAAGGCTATATTTATTTAGTTATTTAGCTTTTGGTAACCGGGTAAGTACACTAGACAAGTAATATGCCTATTTTGAGGAATGACCCTGGAGATTACAACAGTGGGGTACAGAGAGGTTCAGAAGAACACACAGTTCATCATTACAGTACAAGACCAGCTTTGCATCTTTGCTGCCGTGATGACCTGTGAATAAAAAGTGCATTAGTGAAATGAAAGGTAAAATCAGATAAAAACAAATAAGAAGCAACAAATAAACGTGACTGTAAAGACAAGGGCAAAAGCAGTTGGAAACAAGTGGGGGGTTGGATGCAGGGGAAAGACGGAAAAAGGGCAGAAAAGGGATGAGGAAAGACACAAAAGAAATTAATGTATAAAACATAACACAGTAGTCTGAAAGCTAGCAGCTGAAATATCATCCTTGCCAGATGGGTAATAGTAATCTGATAAACTTCACAAGTAGCACTGAAGCAGAAGTTCTTCATTCAGTCCCAACAGACTCATTGTCTAAAGAGTGTGGAACCAAAAACACTCTGGCTGGGCCAGTTTCTTCTGCAGGTTTCCGCATCTTGGACCCACTGTGACATGTTCGATCCCAGTGAACGTCAGGTTGACTGGTGACCCATGTCTCTTCTCAGCAAAATGCCTGGCCATTGCATTGGTTGCTAGATTGTTTGTTTTTAATGGCAGACTTATGCCCTCCAAACTGTTCCTTCAGTTGACACTTCGTCTGGCCAAGGTATCCTAGCCCACTAGAGCAAGTGAACATGTATGTCACTGCTGTGATTGAGCAGTTAATTAAAGACTTAATCCTGTACTTCTTGCTAGATCTTTGATGCTTGAAAGTCGTAGAGTCCACTGTATTGCTACATGGACACAGTGGCCCCAACGATAATTGCCGTTTGGCACTGCTGGTAGCCACGTGTTCCTCACTGGTTTGTTCTGATAGTAGCTATGTACAATAGTGGTTGGGATATTCTGACCCTGTCTGTGACGACTTATTACATTTGCTTCCTGCAAAAGCTGGGTCATTCCTGAGAACACTCCAGTGCTTTCTGATTATAGCTGTCACCTGATTTGCCTTCTTGCAAAACGTAGTGACAAAGTTATAGGTGGTTGTTCTGTACGATTCTTAGGTGAAAGAAGGTTAGCACTATCTGAGTTGTTAGCTCTTTCAGTCTCACGTAGGACAGACTGTGGGCTGTAGCCTCTCTGTAGAAATCTTGCTGACATGACCTCTTCGTGTTTTTCATATTCTCTTTCTGTGCTGGATGTCCATTTGACACGCAGCATCTATCCTACTGGAATATTAAAAAGAGAGAGTGTTTGTGGTTACTGTTGAAGAGTAATAGTGCATTTCTCTCTATAGGTTTCCTGTAAATTGCCATAGCTAGTGTTTGGCCTTTTTTAACAATTGTCAGATTCAGGAAATCTGTAGATTGTAGGTCACTATTGATGTAAAGCGGAGGTTAGCATCTGCACCATTATTGTATTCTGTAAACTCCATTAGTTCTTCCTGACTGCCTTCCCACAGCAGCAGGTAGTCATCTATGTACCACCTCCATATGAGGGCATGTTTTTAAACAGTTCATTGTCCTGGATAAATAGGGCCTTCCACTTGCCCATGTATAAGTTGACAAAACTATGTGCAAAAATGGTGCCCACCTCTGCACCCAACATAGACTTTTAATATAAGAAATAGTTTGATCTTAGCAGCACGTCTGCCATATCTGCAGTAAATTGTGAGGTGGCTTACACTGGTTCTATTTTCCACACATAGCATGGATTCGTGGAGGTGGGTCATGCCAAATGAATCGGATAGATTTCTTTAACTGGGTGACCAGGGAAATAGATTCAAGGGATGGCAGTGGACATAGTCATCTGAACTTCAGCAAGGCCTTTGACACTGTGTCACGCACGAAGCTGATAAAGAAACTGAGCAGCCTTGGGGTTGGTCAGCTCCCATCTTACACCAACACACAGCAGTGATGTTATCAGGGCAATCCAAGATGCTGTGGTTACTGAGAGAACTATCCTGGCTGCCTTTGATATTAAGAGTTTATACTCCAATATACCACATGAAGGAGGTATACAAGCCATCTCATACCACTTGAAACCAAGGATGACTGTGCTAAAAAGTTGTTTTATGGGAGTTTTCTAGGACAAAATGTAATGATTGTATTGGGTCTGTGACATAAATGTTATGCATGAATCGTATGGGAGGACTTTTTTTTATAATTATATTATGTGGAAACTTTTTTTCTTCTTTCAGCTTTATTTCCCTCCTTACTCTGACCCCCAGACACCCTCCGGTGGGGACACTCGACTCACCTGCCATCGTGCGCAGCCTGAAGGCTCAGTCCTACCAGTCGGTTGGTCCAGCTGCACTTCATCTTCCCTGGTGCCCGTTCCCCCAGATTTTAAGCCCCCTGGGGAGGGACCACCACTGTCCTCTGGCGATCTGTCTGCAAATCTGGATAGGCATCCTGGGAAGTGGAGGAACACCGACGGTAGCTGACGTACTCTGCAGTTGGGCATGGGGGGTGGTCCTTGGTCCCCACCATCGCCTACCAGAGGACGGGGATTTTCCTTTTTCTGTTCCTCCTGAGCTCAGAAGTGCAATGACATTCTGCACGTAACATACGCGATCCTACGCACACTACACTGGACGTCTGCCACAGCTCACCCACTTCTTGGGGCTGCCAGATGCTGTGACCTACAGCCACTGCTAGAGGCTACCAGAACAGCAGCCAGACATCCCTCCTACCCCTGGGAAGTGAGAGCAGTCCTCCGGACGCTCAGTCACTTCCAACCCCTGCCGACCCCCGGCCTCATTCCTGAACCTGGGTTGCCGGCGTAGTGCGAGGTGTGGTGTCAAGCGCTTCAACCCTCAGTGCCACCGGGCCGGCATGTGGAAACTTTTTAAACTGAACTTTATAAAAGTGTATTCAAACCCCAGGAATCCCTCAGTATGCCTAAACTATTGCAGGCAGCCTCCTGTGTTGAACTGCTCCGGGGAAATAGGAATGTATGTAAATGATGGAGCCATCATTGGCTTGTGCCACAGTTCACACTGCTGCCCCTAGTGACTGTTGTGTTCTTAAATGCTCAGATTCATTACTCCGCCTGCCTAGTTAAGACGCCTCGGAAAGCTCTCCTTACCATCTACATATTTTCTTGTTTTCCATTATAGTAAATGGCCAACTATTACTGTTAATCAGTTGCTGCCCATATTTTACGCTTCTCAGGTTAGTTTACCGTAGTTTGTGTTTTTTGTTTTTTTTTTCCTGCGGTTCCTCAGCGGTTCCAGAGAACTGGGGGAACCATTTTCCTTAGTGAATTTTCCATATATTTTTTACTTTTAAACATTAAACGTTCCTGGTCCAGCTTGATTTTTTTTCATCAGTTTTATTTTTACCGTGGTTCCTTTTCTGACGAGCCAAGCAGTTGTTTTCATTCCTTGCACTTTAAATTTGGCCAGGGAACCAACTGCTTGTTTCTTACTTTATTTTTTGTGGCCTGAGGAACTGACCAATCATTTATTTTCTATTAATAGTTTTTCACTCGGGCATCTGACATTTGGCATGTTAGAGTCACCAAGAAAGAAGAAAAGGACAGGACCGACTGGGTTTAAAAACTGCATCAAGTGTGGTCAGTTCATGGCTAAAACTGATAGGCAAAACTTGTGTTTAATGTGCCTGGGTCCTAGCCACATTTTTGCAAATTGTGAGGTGTGTAAAACCTTTTGTTCTAAGACTTTGAAAAAGAGGGCTAAAAAGCTTGAAGAGATGGCTACCCCTTCTCCCTCTCCCAAGTCTACTAAAGAGGCTTGCTTCTCACATGCCAAGAAGGACAAGCTCAAGGATTCAGTGGATCCGAAATCCACTGAAAAGGCTGATGCCTCAAAGTCCAAGAGGCCGGTGGAACTGGCTGTTAAACCGGTTCCTGCTAAAAGGAAGCACAAGGAAAAGCATGTCACTGCACCTCCTGCTGAAAAAACAAAGGAACTCTCAGCTGACAAACCGACTGTGCCCTCAGCTGAGGAAATTGCCAAGGCTCTGCAAATCTTGCAGGCCCTCCAGGCTGTCGGTCCACTAGTCCCCTCTCTGGTTCCTGTGGTTTCTCCTTCAGTTCCCCCTGGACAGGAACCGGAGTATTTGTATGAGGAACCGGAAGAAGAAGAGGATGAAGAGGAGCCTATTGAACCCGAAGTCTCCCCAGAGCAGGACTTTGGTTCCCCACCCAGGGGACCCAAAGTTTACTCCTCTCACAACGTATTTGTGAGACAAGTGGTGGATACCCTCAACCTATCCATTCAGGAGACTGGAGGATGAGGAAGAGGCAGACTTTGTAGAAATGATGGGTCTTGTCCCCACAAAGAGACTTTTGCTCCCCATACACAAGTGTCTCTAGAAGGTTGTGTTAAAGATCCTGCAAACCCCTACTACCATCCGAGGGGTGGGCAGGAAAATTGATAAAGTATCAGCTGGATGGGTCTAATGCTGAATTCCTCTTTGTGCACCCAGACCACGAGGGTGTTGTACAGGCGGCTGCCTGTGACAAGGTCAGAGTGTCTATCTTCTCATCCACCTGACAAGGACTCCAGGAAACTGGATGGCATGGGGAAGAAGGGGTACTTAGCAGCTTCCCTTATCCTCAGACAAGTCAACTATATGGCCTACACAGCACAGTACTAGAAGGCCCTTTGGTTGACTGTCTTGGCCATGTCTGATAAAATCTCTGGGTATGTAGCAGTTGACCTGGCTGAAACAGCCAGGACAGCCCTGTATGCCATGAAGCATGGCTGACTGGAAGGAAGCAGAGAGTATCCATCAAGGGTGACTACTCCAGGTGGACAGAAGTGACAAGTGGGGTGCCTCAGGGATATGTATTGGGTCCTTGTCTCTTTAACATTTATATTTCCTCAATGAGTACCCAGACAGGAGTCTGGCTCTCTATATTTGCTGACGACACACAAATTGGGTATCCACTAAACAATCTTAAGGATACAGACACACTGCAAACAGCTCTGGGGGAATTAGAAACTTGGATCCTAGTAAAGAAGTCAACATTTAACATCGAGAAATGCACTGCAGTGCATTTAGGGAAAAACAGTATGCAGCTGAAATACAAGCTGGGAGGCAGGGTACTAAGGGTTGTCCAGGACAACAGAGACCTGGACATTAGAGTCAGCAATTACCTTAGTTTTGAGATGCACTGTAACCAGGTCATCAAAATAGCTAGCAGTATTCAGTATTGTATAAACAAATACATCAAGAGCAGAAATAAGGAGGTCCTGCTCCCCCTCTATACCTCACAGGTGCACCCCCATGTGGAGTATTGCACCCAGTTTTGGGCACCCGGGGGCAAAGGTGACATCAAAGCCTTGGAGAGGGTTCAAAAGAGGCAACACACAGAATAAGGGAAGTCCAGGGTCAAGACTTTGAACATCGATTACAAAACTTGGAAATGTACTCACTGGAATTCCATAGACTGCAGTGAGACGTGTGCCTGATCTACAGAGCCCTTACCGATGTACAATTGTGGGAACAGCTTGGCTTAGTATTAAGGGATCAGGTATATAGTACCAGAGCCCAACCTTTATAGCTAAATGGGGAGAGATTCAACACACTTAAGAGAAAACTATGGTTTACTGTGAGGGTAATCAAGATTTGGAATGGGCTTCCTATTGAGGTGGTGGCCAGTAAAACCATGAATGAATTCAAAAATAAACTTGATACTCACCTCATTAGTAAGAATATTTCTGGGTATTCCTAAAAAAACAAGCGAGCTATAATGGACCTTGGTCTTCAAAAAGCTCTGTCTCAACCTATATCTAGGAAAACATAAACTGAACTTACAAGCTCAAATGGGCAGACTGGGTGGGCCATAGGCCCTTATCTGCCGACACTGTCTATGTATCAGTGGATGCCAATGATACTGTCGCCTGGCTTATGGTCCTCACTGTGTCTGTGAGGCAGTTTGCCTGGCTCAGTGCCACTAATCTGTCCCAGGACACTTAGACTAAAGCCATGGATTTTCCCTGCGAGAATAATTCCCTCTTTGGGATAAGACTGAGGCTTATATGAAAAAGCTAGAGGAACAGAAATCTACCTACAGAAATAATTTGGCCCTGGACAAGCCTTCCACATCCTACAAGTCTCACGCTAGGGGAGGCAGGGTTAGGGGTTCCTACACCAGGACTTTTTTTCCAAGCCCAAGCATTGCCAGACTACCAGCAACCCAGGGGGTACTTCAGAGGCAGGGACAGGACTATAAGGATGTCTGAGTCAGTACCTCAGACCAAATCCCAGCCTAAGCAGAACCCCTGACGTGTATGCCTAGGTCGCCTCCCCCCTCCCTGTAGGAAGCAGGCTGGCTCACTTCCTCCAAACATGGCAAGCCATAATTACAGACAAATGGGTCTTGGAGGTAGTGAGCCAGGGCCTGTCCCTGAGCTTCAAAATGCTCCCCAGTTTGAGAAGCAGAGTTTTCAGCCCAGCAACTTCAACAGAGAAAGTTCAGTTGGAATCAGGAGTTTTCAACTTACTGCTTATCAGAGCAGTGGAACCTGTTCCTCTGATCCAGAGGGGAAAAGTTTTTTTTTATTCCAGATACCTCCTCACAGAAAAGAAAAATGGGGATTGGTGACCCATTCTGGACTTTAGACTTATAAACAAACACTTGACAAGGCCTAAGTTCACAAGGGTCAATTTGGCCATGATCATTCTGACTCTCCAGCAGGGGAACTAGACTGGCTGGCATCTCTGGACCTCAAATATGCCTACTTCCACATCCCCATCAGACCCAGCCATAGAACGTTTCTGAGGTTCAGACTACATTCAATTAAATTGAATTAAATTTACAAGCCTAGAATTCCTACTGCATTTCTACTGCTCTGTTGTTTCACCCGGCAGTCTAGGCCAAACCATATCAGCAAACAAACTCTGTAATGTCAAAATGGGCAACCCAGCCTGTACCTACTCTGGACCTGTTGTAATCTCTCCCTGTATGTATCCACTCTCATTCTGTTGCCATACCACTGTATTGTGTTGTATTCTGAACCTGTTGTTAAACCACTGTATTGTTTTATATTCTGAACCTGTTGGATCTATGTAACCCCCCAGGTCGCATCTGGAAACGAGCGGTCCCCGCTCATTATGCTTATCTGGTAAATCTCTTAAATAAATAAATAAATTCAGGCCACGACCAGTTTGCAGCCATGCTCTTCGGCCTAACCTCTGCTCCCAAGGCATTCACCAGGTGTCTAGCAGTGGTGGTAGCACACTTCAGGTGGCAGTGTGTTACAGTGGTCTCCCCTCAGCACACCAGGGACTCTGGTTCTCACACAGAGCACCTTGGAGTCTTTAGGATTCATGAAAAATGCCTATAAATCCCAAGTGGAACCTGTTCAAGTCCTAGAAGTCATAGGAACAGAACTGGACGCCCTACAGGGGAAGTCCTTTCTCCCCCAGGACAGGTTGAACAACATTCTGGAGCTGGCAGGCTCGTTCAGGCTAAACAGACCCAGACCAGCAAGTCCAGAAGGGAAGGAACCGCTTCTGGTTCTCCAAAGAGGTAGCTACTATAGTTAGGGAAAAGAGAAAAGTTTGTCAGAAGTACAAGGAGACCAAGTCTAAAAAGGATAGAGAAGCCTACAAAGAGAAACTTAAGGAAGTCGGGAAAGCTATTATTTTTTTTCCCAATTGTTTAACCAGGTGAGACACACTAAGTTGAAGTCTTGTTTACAGGTGCAACCTGGGAGCACAGGGAAGTTAAGTGACTTGCTCAGGGTCACACAGTATGCAAGTGGGGCTGTGGGATTCAAATCCAGGTCTCCAGATTTGCAGCTCAGAGCCTTAAACCACTACGCTATACTGCCTCCCTTAGGGTAGCAAAGGCCCAGACCAAAGAAAAAAAGGCTTAAGAAGTGAAAAGGGGGGATAAAACATTCTATTGATACATTCGAGAAAAAAGAGCAAAGGAGGAATAACACGGCTGGCAAACAAGGAAGGACACCTGATGGGGAAACGACAAAGACAAGGCAGAAGTTCTCAATGAATTCTTCTGCTTGGTCTTCACACACACAGGCAGACATTGGTAATGGTCCAGCACAGCCAGGACACTTCCCCATGCCAGAGGAGCTGACATATCCCCCTTTACGAAAGAAAAGGTCCTTGAGAAGTTGTCTAAAATAAGGGTGGACAAAGCAGTGGGCCCTGATGGAATGCACCCAAGAGTTCTAAAAGAATTTAGGGATGAACTTGCCGCCTCACTTGCTGAACTGTTTAACAGTTCACTGGAACAAGGGATAGTACAACAGGACTGGAAAAGGGCCACAGTTGTGCCATTGCACGGGAGTGGTAGCAGAAAACTGCCGCCCAGTAAATCTGACCTCAGTGGTGGGTAAAATAATGGAGACATTGCTTAAGGAAAGGATAACGAACTACCTGAAAGCAAGTGGGCAACTTGACCCAAAGCAGCATGGCTTTGCATCAGGATGCCCATTCCAAACACATTTGGTAGAATTCTTTGACTGGGTTATAAGAGTAGTAGAGCAGGGGACAGCAGTGGACGTGGTGTATCTGGACTTTAGTAAAGCCTTTGATACAGTCCCACATAGAAGGCTAGCTAACAAACTGGAGCAAGCTGGCATCGGTCACAAAGTAGTTAAAATGGATCACAAGTTGGCTGTAAGGCAGGACACAGAGGGTTATGGTAAATGGCACCTTGTCCCAAGAGGGGAAGGTATCAAGTGGCGTGCTGCAGGGGTCAGTACTAGGCCCCATCCTTTTCAACATATTCATCAGCTACATTGCCGAAGAACTGAAAGGGAAAGTCTGCCTCTTTACAGGTGATACGAAGCTCTACAACAGGGTGGACACACAGGAAGGGATCGCAGAAATGGAGGAAGATCTCAGGATGCTAGAGGAATGGTCCAAGAACTGGCAGTTGAGATTCAGCGACAAAAAATGTAAAGTCATGCACTTGGGTAGAAAGAACCCATGCATGAAGTGTGTACTGGAGGGACAGCTACTAGAAGAAACAAAGCTGGAACGGGATCTTGGTGTCATGATCTCAAACGATTTAAAGGTAAGGAACCAATGCAAAAAAGCGGCACTAAAGGCAAGCACCATCCTTGGATGTATTGGTAGGGGTATTACCAGTAGGAGGCGTGATGTAATCCTCATGCTGCATAGGTCCCTGGAGAGACCTCACATGGAGTACTGTGTCCAGTTCTGGAGACCGCGCCTAGAAACTGTGCAGAGACGTGCCATTAAAATGGTGCAGGGTCTGTACCACGAAATGTATGAAGCTAGGCTAAGCGAGCTAAATTTATTCTCCCTGGAGCAGAGGAGGAAAAGAGGAGACATGACTGAGACATTTAAATTTGTTAATGGGATCAACACAGTACAAACCAGAAACCCCTTCTGGGAAAACAGGGCTGCACGTACTAGAGGACACAACATGCGCCTGGTGGGAGGTAAATTCAGACAATGTTACGAAGTACTTTTTCATGGCGAGGGTGGTGGATCCCTTGGAACAGCCTGCCACCGTAGGTAGTGGCAGCCAAGATGGTCAGTGAATTCAAACAGGCATGGGATAGACAGTATAGTCACCTTAGCAAGACAAATTGATAGCGGGGGTAGAAAACCTGGATAGAGTAGATGGACCACACGGTCTCCTGCTGGCAAATTCTTATGTTCTAGACCAGAAAGTTACTTGCTACAGCTCCTGGGCTGCATGGCAGTGGCCACAGCTGTTGTACCAGGTTCCAGATTCCAAATGAGGGACATTCAGTTCCATTTAAGGTCTCATTGGTTACAGAAAAGAGATCATCTCTCCAAGCTAGTGCCTGTCACAAAACCTCTCCTACAGGCCTACAGCGGTGGCAAGACAAAGAGAACGTCAGGGAGGGAATCCTTTTTCAGCAAGAGGCCCCATTTGTCATACTTTCCATGGATGCCTCCCTCTTGGGCTGGGGGGCACACCTGGACGACCTCACAGTGTGCAGTACATGGTCCCCCCAGGAGTCACTCCTTCACATCAACCTCCTAGAGCTCAGGGTGATCTTTCTGGCCCTGCAGTCATTCTCCCCTCAGGTCACGTACAAGGTGGTGCAAGTCAGGACAGACACCACCACCATCATATATTACATCAACAAGCAAGGCGGCACCAGGTCGACCTTGCTACGCAATGAGGCCATGAAGGTGTGGAGCTTGGCTTTCTCCCTGCAGGTGGTCCTGTTAGCAATCCACCTGCCAGGGAAAGACAATGTTCTAGCAGTCTCTGTCAGCAGAATCAGTCAGAACCATCACGAATGATCCCTAAACAGACAAGTACTGCCCTCAGTATTCAGTAGGTGGGGCACTCCACAGATAGAGCTCCTTGTCTCCACAGACAGCCATCAGCTGCCACAGTTCTGCTGCAGGCCTCCGGGTCAGGGGACGGTGCCATTTGATGCTCTGGCACTGGACTGGTCAGGGAGTTTTCCTTAAGTCTTCACTCCTTTCCCTCTATTGGTCAGCGTTCTCAGAAAGCTCAGAGCACAGCCGGCAGCTATAATCCTGTTGGCACCAGACTGGGCGAGGCAGCCATGATACTCCCTCCTCCTAGCTCTGACAGTGTCACAGCCTATTCACCCCCTCTTGACATCCTCACAGGGCAGGATCCTGTATCCCAATCTCTGGTTTCTCCAGCTAAAGGCCTAGCTTTTGAAGACTTATTTGCCAGCCTGTAACTGTCTGAAAAGGTCTTGAATGTATTCGGGTTTTCCCAGAAACCCTCAACCAGGAAAATGTATGCTTCCAAATGGAAGGGGTTTTCAGTCTGGTTTGAGCACCAGTCACTTATGTCCTCTCAGGCTGGGCTCCCTCTCCTTCTGGACTACTTGACCCACTTTCACTCATTACGCCTTCTGCTTTAAAGGTACATCTTACTGCCATCTCAGCTGGCAAGGATGTGTTTATGGCCTCCGATGCTGTTTTCAGAAAGTTTTTTAAAGGACTTCTTCATCTACACCTTCCCCTTAGGGAGCCAGTCCCCTCCTGGGACATAAACATTTGCATAGCCAAGCTTATGGACACCCTTCCCCATTTGAGCCTATGGCAACTGCAGATCTAAAGTATGTTACCTGGAAGGCTGTCTTCCTGGTAGCCATCACTTCAGCTAGGCAAGTAAGTGAATTATGAGCCCTGTGAACAGAGGTAAGCTACATCTCCTTCCTCAGGGATAAGGTGGTGCTTAGGACTAGTAGGAAATTCCGTCCTAAAGTAGTCTCTGAGTTCATCTGAACCAATCCATCACACTGCCACTCTTTTTTACTGCCAACTCCAGCTCAGGTGAGTGGACGTTGCATAGTTTGGACATCGAGAGAGCACTTAGCCACTACCTTGACTGCACTAAAGCTTCTAGGCCAGAGCACTCTCAGTTGTTCTTGACCAGTGAGGAAGTGGGTAAAAGTAAACCAACTTCCAAAAGAACCATTGCACACTAGATAGTAGCTTGCATACAGTTTTGTTACAGCAAAGTTGGGAAACAGCCTCCCCTGCGTCTCCAGGCGCATTCTACCCGGGTCACGGTGGTATCAGATACCTTTAGTGGAGATTTGCAAAGCAGCCACATGGAAAATTGTTCACACTTTCACCGAGCACTACTGCTTGGACATACAGTCCAGAAGTGATACCAGATGTGGCACTGTAGTCATGCAGAACCTTTTCCCCAAGTAGCTTCTGTACCTAATCTCCAAAGGTACTGCTTGGTAGTCTGCAATAGTTTAAGCATACTGAGGGATTCCTGAGGTTTGAAGAAAAAATTACTTATCATAGTAATCTTGTTTCTTCCAGCGGATCCATCAGTATGCTTAAAGCTCCCACCCTGCCTCCCCTTCCAGAACGAGATAAGGGCTTGTTCTACATCCCTGCTGGTCACCACCTATCCTGTCTGTTTTACTGTACTTGCTAAAGTTTGTACCAGTCTGTGCTGTTTTATTCCTTCTTACAGGGACTGACGTTTTTTCTTTTACCTAAAGAGAGTTTTTTTTTATAGGAATAGTCTAGTTAGAGGGTCTTTATTCTGATAGGCTTCACAGTGAATCTGAGTGGTTTGGAATGCAACAGTCACTAGGGGCAGCAGTTTGAATTGTGGCATGCGCCAATGATGATTCCACCATTTACATATGTTCCATTTTTTCTGGGGCAGTTCAACAAAGGAGGCTGACTGCAGTAGTTTAAGCATACTGAGGGATCCCCTGGAAGAAACAAAATTTACTATGGTAAGTAATCTTTTCTTCTCAAGGCACCATGAAAAATGAACTTAGGCTTAAAGAGTGCCTGACACAGATGAGACAACTTTGAAAAAATGTAATATTCAGGCATAACTGTAGCTTATATTTCATATTGTTTTTCTCTAATTCTCACCCTTATTTCCTTATCACTAACGGTATTTGCATGAATACAGTATTTCTGTCCTTTTAACTATTGCTGTCTGCCTACACCTGACATCATAATTCTGCTTATGGCTTCAAAATATGTTGTTGTGGAGATAATTATGATGTCATAAACAGGGCATTGTGATGTCATGTGTTGAGAAGCAGCTAGAGTAGATATAATCTAGGGAACAGGGATCTTGTTTTCATGCAGCTGTTTTCAATAGTAAAGAAAATGGGGAATTAATAACTGAAAATATACAAAGTAATAAAATGGGATGGAGCTGAATAGAAATCTTACCTTTTTCAAAGTTTTCCTAATGCTGTCAGGTGCTGTTTAATGGTTGTATCGTATGTCTTATTAATAATAAACATAAACCTGATACTAATAATCTGAATGGAGTACCTCTGGTTCAGACTGGGTCCATTGTTCTTTACTCATTAATGACCTGGAGAAGTGGGTCAACAGTAGGCAGTGAGAGTTTGCAGACGATATTAAATTGGCAAGAGGAGTGGACATAAGAGGGGGATATTGTAAGGGGGTCCTGCACACATTAGAAACTTATGCTAAGAAATGGAGGCTTCAATTTCTTTGGGCAGTGCAAGGTATTAGTCTTGTGGTGAGTAATTTGAGTTGCACGTATACTCTGTAGTGCAACAGTGGACGGTACAGCTGAAGAACAGGATCTGGGGACAGTTGTGGATTGTAAGCTGAAGTCATGCAGACAGTGTGCTGCTGCAGTCAACAGAACAGCATAATGTTGGATGTGTGAGGAGGGTAAGGAGCAGGTCATGGGAAGTGATCTTCCCCAATGTACAAGGCTTTGGTTAGACTACATCCCTGGCCTACTGTGAGGAGCTGCTGTACTGTAAGAACCCAACGTCACCCTCCCCTGGGTTGGCTTAGGCTGCTCTTGGCAGCACTCCCCAGCCTGGACAGTCCTGGCTCCCGAGGCTGCTCCAGAACGCAACTTGTTGCACTGCTACTGGGCTATCAGGTGTCCTTTGGCGCACTTTCAGCAAAATACTGGCTGATGGAATAGGGGATCTTCTTTATGGATATCTCTTTCATCAGGCCACACCTATGTAACTAAAAGCCGCCAGGCACTAGGACCACACAGAAACTTTTTACAAGAAGTCAGCAAGGCACTGCCCATGATGATGTCAGGCATTTGCTCAGGGTCCTGAAGCTGGCAGGAAGCTGATGAGGTGGAAATAAAGACAGTATTAAAAAAGAAAAATGGCTACAGAATACTAATGTTCTTATGTTTAAGCAGTATTAAGTTTGTCAGTGCAAAGAAGACACTGACTGGCTCTGCGTGATGTCAGTGTGCGAGCAGTTGGAACCCATGCTGTTAATATCTCAGGGGACTAGGGAGTAGCATGGTAGGAAATCCCCAGCCTGACAGGATGACACACAAAGTAGGTCTATTTGGATCCTGCATCAACACCCAGCAAGGTCTCCACTCAATCCAGTGCCACCTCAAAGGCCCTGCCACGGGGAGAAATCCGGAGGAGAACAGAGCCTCTGGATAAGGCGGCAATGGGTTGGAATGTTTTTGGAGGGCATACTGTGGTCAGAGTTGGTGACAGTGGGGCACAAATTGTAAATAAAAAAAATAAATTAAAAAGTAGTAAAGAAGCCGGCCCAGTGGCACAGAGGGCTGAGGCGCTGGACGCCTTACCTCTTGCAATGCCGGCCACCTGTGAAATGAGCATGGGCGTTTAGGGTTGGCACGGGGGGGGGGAGCGGTTTAGGATTGAGCTGCCAACAAGCAGCTCTCCTCTCTGGGGGGATCTGTGCTTCCCTTGGCTCTTGACTGCCTCGCTTTGGAGGCCAGGGGTCAGTGCATGCTGAGGGAGCCAGGGCGCTAGGCCAGTGGGGTGGGAGGAAGGGGCCGTCACCAGAGCAAGTGGGTGCATGCGCGCCTCCACGCACATATACCTCTCTGTCTGGGGCCCCGGGTAACTGGGGAAAGGAGAAAATGTGGAAAATCAGGGGCAGCAGCAGGATGATGCCTCTGGGCCGGCACCAGGGGTCTGCCGGGACACGCATTTCGTTCAAGATCCCGAATGACCCCGGAGTTGGGTAGAGTTGGTGGACAAGGAGCTGCGGCCCACTGCAGTAGGATAAATACCTAGATGGAAAAAAATTAGTAAAGACGATCCAACTTTTGTCTTTTTTTTTTTCATTTTTATTTACAGGTTTCATCTTTGCCAGAGAACAGGACAGGCATGCACTACGCTGGCCTTTAATCTTCGTAGAAAGACTGAATATCTGGTAGCACTGGCTGACTATTCAGTTAAATGTTTTGACACAGGTAGTTGGAATTTTTTGTTAAGCTTTTTATTTGTGGGCAGATGCCATTTTCCCCCTTGTCCCCCCACCTTTAACCATCAAGATCTCGGAAGTTGTACCCAAACTGCTAGCAACAAGGGCAAGCTGTGCAGCAGGGTTTTAAATAATTGATTAGCACTTTTTTCTTGGGACAATACTAACTGTACAGAAAGCATTTATATAGGTTTTCTAAGAGTGTTATGCTTGTTAAACACAGTGAGGCAAGTGCTATGCATTTTCACAATGTTTTTGAACTTTTATGAGCAAAACGCTAATCAATTTTTAGAGTTAAATAAAACCCTGTGCAGCTGCATGGTTCACCAATGGGGGGGGGGGGGAGACCAGGTAGCCTGCACCCTCACACTCTGGGAGAAATAGCACCTTACTTCCAATGTATTATACCTCCTACTAATCCGGGGGCAAGCCCACATGTAAATTACTTTTACTCCCATATAGCTTTTTGGCCCCTAGCCACCTCCATGTGCCTGCTTCAGATAATATCCGGTTCCCCCAACGTCATCTGTCACTCCCCTGTGGTCACACCAGTGGGGATCCACATAGGGTGGGGTCTGAAGGTACCAGTACTCATATGGATCTACTCCACATTCTGCTGCTTGACAGAGAGCCTCCCAGCTCTGCAGAGCTTTTAATAAGAGGTACAGTGTGATTCATTTGGTTTCATTAAAAGCACCCACACTGCTCTGTTTTGTGACTGGAAAGCCCTCTCCCCATCCAGCAATCTGTATTGGTTAGTTTAACATTGGACAGTGAGTGTTGTTAGTATTCTTGACTTGTACATAGTTATGGAGCCCTGTCAGATTAGACTAGGCTTGGTAATGGCAGCAAGGTGAAAGTTCGATACTCCCCCCTCTCCTACACTATCGTCACCCCTCTCCGACCCAGATCAGAAAGTCAGTTAGGATACAGAGTCACTTGTTGGGTGCTGGCTTACAAAAGAAAGTCCATATTTTCAGTCTGCACATGCAGTTAGGAGGGGGTTAGTTTCTGTGTCCATCGCTGTAAGGTCTGGATCAGCGGCGAGGTGACCGTGTTTGTCTTGGGCAATCTTTGTGCACCCTGTCGCATATTCTGACCTGGAAAAAGTGGTTGGCAGTGTGAGACTGGGCATCCGTGATTGTGCGAGTGTTGATCTTTGCGAATGTATGGCAAAGCATGTGTCCGCTGATACCTCCTCCCCCGCTGACACAGGCTGTGTCTCCGACTGGAACCAGTTGGAGGCGGGGGCATGTGTTGCTGATTTCTGCCCAGATGTTGCTGTCAGTTGGATGACAGGAGCTGTCACCAGCTCTGTCTTGCAGCTGCGCACTCATGTTGAGTGAAAGGCAGGAAAGAGGGTTGTATGGAAGCCTGGCTTTCATGATAGTTTGTGTCCATTGAAAGTCAAAGAATGGGAGTCACCATTTTGAGCCCTCAGACAGTTGTCTCCATTCCAGTTTTAGTACAGATTCCCTCACACATAGTGTCCAGTCAAGGGATGGGTGGCCAGTAATGAAAAAAGCAAACTGCCAAGAGCCACACAGTTGAGCCTGGCCCTTGTAATTGTTATAAGGCGGAGCATCTGATGGCTGGAAGGGAGGGAATCATATACACAGGATTGGGGGGGCTTCAGAAAATTCAGTAGTAGGTTCTCCCCTTATTTTCTGATACTTCTGTTGGTGACAGTCAAAGGTGGGTTGATATTGGTTGGTGAGGAAGGATCTTGGCCGGGTATTTTGGGAGCTTGACTTGAGTTTTCTCTGCACTGGCAAACTCCTTGGATCCCTGAGCAGTAGAGATCACTAACGTTGCAGGGTACGGCATGCATAATTTTATTTTTGCCCCTACCATGCCCCCTGACTGGCCACTCCTATGGGCCATGGATTGTTTAACTCCCTCCCTTTCTGGCCATGCCCCATTGCCATCTACTTCATCACCATCGGTCCCATCCCTTCCGGGCCATGCCCCGTTGCCATCTACTTCATCACCATCGGTCCAATGTCCCAGTAGACCTGGCGTATCCCTGCCGGGGGGGGGGGCCTCTCCTGGAATGGGCAGAGGAGGGGAAAAAGAGTTCTGCTGTCTTGACTGGGAACATGGAGGGCTAAGGGGATTGAAGTGGGTGCTGTGAGAGGCTACATGTTGCAAGGGGAACATGGCAGCCATCATCCAATCAGATGGGTAGGCGATCTTCCACTTTTCTGGGTCCCCTTCAGCCTTCCACAGTTCTACATCAGAAGCAGCATCCTGGAGTGGGGATGTACGGCAGCATATAGTAGCCTACACAGTCTAGAACACCTCTGCTAGGGACCTCCGAGACCCCCCCTCTTCTGGGGAAGGGAAGCGTTCAAAGGATGCTCTAACTCCCTGCTCGCTGGCCTCCGCTCCTGACATCTGGGCTTGGGGCATGAACCTATGTCACCAGTGTGCCAGAGCTATTCCCCATTGCTCGGTGCCATGGAGCCAGCAACACATCCAGAATTTTATGTTGGCACTGTGGAACTTTTTTTGATCGCTTTATATGCCAGCTGTTTGTCCCATGCCACTGGGGTCACATCACTGAAAATATGGGAACAATTGCATTCCCAAGAAAGAGAGGAACATTTTCTGGCTTGCCTTTGTATGTAGACCTTGTTCTGAAAATGTAATCACTGTAAAATGATTGCCCTGGGTTTATAATGGGGGTGGGGGCTGTGGTCTTAGCGAGCAGTAAGCCCTTTCGATCAGGTATTCCTTTCATGTTGGCCCCTTCTGGAATACTCATGAAGACCAGGTTGTTTCTTTGAATTCTGCCTTCCTGGTCTTTGATGCAGTCTTCAAGCTTGGCCACGTTTTACCTTAATGCTTCCAGCTGTTTGTCTTTCCTAGCCTGCTTATCTTCTGTGGAGTTGATCCTTGCCTCCGTGCCAGTTACTTGCCTTGTCAAGGATCCAAGAACTGGCTTAAAGGAGTGAAAACTCTTGTGTCATCTCCACCAGAGCTATTTTGATGCTGGCCAGCTCCGAAGCTTTTCTGATGTTGATTCATGGCCCTTTTCATCTGGTGGAGACTCTAGTGGCGAGTCTTGCTTGTGTGACTGTGAGTGTGGCGGGATCGGCGTTGCCTCTTGTACTTTTCTTGCGTCCATTTCTATGTCTGTAGTTACTTCATTAGCCATCGTTATGGAATTAAGTCCCGAGGTGCCCATCGACTTTAACTATCGCTGTATGGAAAGTATAGTGAGAGGGAAAGTAAAGAAAAGTGAATTTTAGCTGCAGTTTTAATTCAAAGTGTCAGAGCTGAGGAGAGCTGCCTCTCAGGTTGATGGCATCATATGACTACAAGGCAGGAATTTCTGGCAGTAGTTTGGCTCCAGGCCTGAGCAGCAGAAATGCACGTCTGTACTTTTCTCTGGGTCAGGCGGCTCTGAAAATGGCAGGCTGAGCTAGTCAGTCACTCTGTAGATGCCCCACTTCCCAGTTCCAGTATTTATTGGACAAGGCAGTCATTGGTGGGGGAGAGATTTCTCATTTGTCCATTTTTCACCTCTTCCTTTACCGGATTCAAGTGTCCAACAGCCCCTCTCTTATAAGGTACCCTTGTCATTGGCAGTTACCATGGGGATGTGTGTCCTGAGGCCTTGAGGGCCTCCTTACGCTACCCTACAGTCTAGAAAAATTGGTGATCTCTGGCTCCTTCCCACAGTTCTGTTGGCAAGAGTGTAAACAAGTTGGCTTTGCCCATGCTTTGATGGTAATTCTTGTTATTTTATAATTTGTTCAATGCTCCATCCCTTGCTGCAGGTTCTAGACATCTTGGTGTTGCTTTGTGGCATATAGCAAACAGTTTGGGACAATTATTGCTGTGATCTACCCCCTGGTCTGCCTTGGGTCAGGTTGTGTGTGGAGCGTTTGTGTGTGCCCTGTGCTTCGCTCCATGTGGCATCCCTCTCTTCACTTCCTGCTAGCTTAATGGAAGGGAGTCAACTTCTTTATTTTATTTTTCCAGTCCATCCCATATCATGGTTTTGACTTTTTTTCCTATAAAAGTTTTTATGCTTCTTGTGTGGCCAGTCAGGCTGGGCTCCCCCTCTTCCTTACTGACCCCATCGCCTACCACTCAGGATTTACCGGTCACCAGTTACCAACAGATTTCACCCCCTGTGGTGGGGTCAGGAGAAGGAGGGACATCCCCCCCCCCCACCAAAAGTATTTATATCCAGTACAGCTCCTGATATCCTATTGGTGGGGCGGGTGAGGGATTGGCAGTTGGGGTGTTTTGCAAGTTGCCTGCCATCATTTTGCACCCTTTTTTAATGTTTTTATATATAGGTTTTTACCCTCCTATGTTCGGGGGGGGGGGGCTGCCTCAGTCCAATCACCAGCCCCTCCAGGCCAGCTCTTCACCTCCCCTGGTGTGTACCTGGTTGTAGTTCTCCCCACGAGTTCCCCTCTCTGGCAGGGGGGAGGGCCATCCTCCCCGCAAGTACAATAAGTTTGAGGGGGATCTGATCGCTCGCCAGGCAGCAGTGCAGGTGCGGAGACGGCTGGGCCAAGCTTCATGAAGCCCACTGACATCCATTTTTCCTCCTGCTTTTCTCCTGTCTTCCTACCCCGCCTCCGACGTCCATTTTTCCTCCTGTCTTCCTCCCCCCTCAGACGTCCATTTTTCCTCCAGTTTTTCTTCTGTCTCCCCCCCGCGACGTCCATTTTTCCTCCAATTTTTCTCCCATCCCTCCCTCCGCGGAGTGTAGGAGTCGCAGGTGAAGGCATGCCCATCCTACATATCCCTGCAGGTCCCTCCCATACTTTGCCAAGCTCACCCGCTCTACTCCCCCAGGCCTCCATCTGGGGGAAGCCAAGGCCAGGGCAACAAGCCTCCCCTCCTCCAGGAGAGGAGAGCAGTCCCAATGGCACTCAATCTTCTCCCTCCTTAGCCAGAACCCTGATGACTCAAGTCCACTTCCAAACCCGGATCACCGGCATGACAGCAGATAAGGTGCTTTGCAGCACCTCCACCCTCTATACCACTGTGCTTGCTTTTGCACCCCTTTTTCTGCCCTTCCCCACGCTGGGGCGTGCTCACCAGCATGCATGTGTGGAGGCATATGTGTGCTGTGGAGTCCCGTAGCACAACTGTCTTTCTGCCGCTCCTCGATATGCACTGCCATCAGGCCTCCGCCTGGTGACTTTCATTTGGTGGAGCTGGCGGTCCTTCCTCCCCCGAGCGAGGAGAGCAGTCCTCCAGACACTTGATCCTCTTTCTTCCTGACCAACTCCTGGCAACCGGTACTCATTCCTGTACATGGGTCACTGGCATGTAGCGAGGTGTGGCGTCCAGTGCCTCAACCCTCCGTGCCACCAGACCCGCATAGTTTTGGCTGGTTTGCTGTCTCATGGAGGTGGTTCTTGGCAGCAGCAGGGTAGTACACTACCATGGCTTTGAAAAGACAGTGTGGCTTCTCTCTGTGCTGCCCCGTCTTCCATCTGTAGTCCGTGAAGACTGGGAGCAAAAGGTTTGTGTCCGCTTTGAACAGTGAAGAAGAGGAGGTGTCAGCGGGCATGGTGTCGAGATAAGGCTGGTGGCACTCCCAGGCAGAGAGCATATGGTAAGCCCCCTATTTTTTTGGGGGGGGTTACAAATGGTACAATTAAATCTCAGGGTCCAAAAAATAAGTGACATAGAGGAGCCTTTAGAAATATCTGCCCTCCTCTCCTGCTAGAGCACAACTTGTTCTCCTCTTAGAGGGGAGTGGCAACTCTGTCCTTAGTTAAGCTGATACTTAAACAGTAGGTACCTATCAGCCTAACTATTAAAAACATTAAACAAGTTCTTTAAAATCCTTATTTAAGGGTCCTTTAAGTAAATATACAATTATTTTTCTAATCTTTCTTTCAAACCTTAGACACCAAGGAGCTTGTAAGTTGGATGAGAGGCCATGAATCTGCGGTCTCTTCCATCTCTGTCCATGGTTCAGGCAGGTACGCCATTACTACATCCACTGATACAGCACAGCTCTGGGACCTGGACACCTTCCAGAGGAAAAGAAAACTCAATGTCCGTCAGTCTGTTGGTATACAGAAGGTGAGCAGTGCCACATTCATAAACTGTGCATTTTTAAAAAAAAAGTTGCTTTAGAGATTAGAGTCTGTTCGTCATTTTATTTTATTTTGTTTTACTAGGGGAGAAACTAATCGGGGGCTTTTGTCAAGAATGTCCTGGGGCAGCTGGCCCGGTGGCGCAGAGGGTCGAGGCTCTGGACGCCACCCGTAACCCGGGTTCGAGGAATGAACCTGGGTCTGTGGAGGTCGGCTGGGGGAGAGGATATGAGCGGCTGCTGGCAGTCTGCCTCGGGAGGGTGTAAGAGGTGTCCTTGGAGCTTGGCCACCTCCTGGTGGAGGCCGGAGTGGCGGTGCCGCCCCAAGGACAGCCAGCGTTGGGCCCAGGGAGGGTTGAAGAGACCGGCACTGGAGCTGTGGTATGCATGTGTGCTTCCATGCGCATGTGCCATCACTTCTGGGGTCTTGGGCGTAGGATCACGGGGAGTAAATGGAGGAAACAGCAGGGGCCACTGAGGATGATGCCTCCGGACCAGCTCAGGGGATCTGCCGGGTTGCGCATAGCGCCTCAAGACCCTGAAGGACCCTGAGGGTTGGCGGATGCCGAGGGTGACCCACCGCAGGAGGATAAATAAAGTTGCAAAAAAAAAGAATACCCTTATTTTTATTATTATTTTTTTTTAACTAGGAGACGCGCTAAGCTGAAAGCTTGTTTACAGGTGTGACCTAGGAGCACAGGGAAGTTAAGTGACTTGCTCAGGGTCACACAGTATGCAAGTGGGGGCTGTGGGATTCAAACCCAGGTCTCCAGGTTTGTAGCTCAGAGCCTTAAGCCTCTGCGTTGTACTGTGGTTAAGCCACAGTCAGCATTGTGCGTTACTACGTGCATGTCTATATATTTTCATTGCAAACAACTGCGTTAATGCACCAGTTAGGGTTCAGCTTAATGCCACAAAATTAGGAAAATGTGGCATTAGGGTTTCCATCCCTAATTTCCCACCCCTTAAGCAGCAAAAAGACAAGACCACACAAGCAACCATAGACAGCCATCATCAGGTAACACAAAAACATACAACTGTTTCCAGGTGACACAAAAGGCATCCATCATAATGACACAGCACCACATGCAGACTGTAACATATGCACACCCACTTCTGGCTGAAGAGAGAAATGCATGCTACTTAAATAACAACAACACTACTTCCATCTGCAGACGTGCAGCCCCTTGTGGAGCCAGTGCTTCTGCAGCCACCGATACCCTTGCATAGTGCAGGGCATACACACCCACTTGCGGCTGCAGAAGCGCAGGCCACTGTGGGGCCAGCACTTCAGCAACACAGATACAAATGTGTACACTGCAAGATACACCTACTTCTGGCTGCAGTTATGAATCCACAATATGGAGGATAATGGCTGGGGATCGGGTGATAACCACCCTGTAATCACATGAGTGGTTGCTAGGGCAACATGGTAAACCTCGAGAGCGCAGCTCGAGAGGTTTACTGTAGCCCTAGCGACCATGAGAGGTGATTTCAGTGGTTGTTACCTGATCCCCAGCCATCATCTTTTATAGTGTATGGTCAAAAAAACACTGTTTGCATTCTATGTGTGAGAATTATGGAACTCTGGTGCATTCTGTTTTGTTATGCCACTGTTTGGGAGTTCCGAAGTGTAGTTAATAACTTTTAAAATTCTAAACAGTGCATAACAATGCTGTGTGACTGCTGATTATGGTGGTTAATAAGCACTTACCATACATTATACCCAAATTACAGCACTGCTTTGGGTACAGTGCTTCTACAGCCACAGATGCACATGTACAATGTGAGACATACAGAATCACTTCTGGCCGCAGATACAGATCCACACTGCCCAAATTACAACACTACTTCTGTCTGCAGACGTGCAGGGCCCTGTGAGTCCAGTACTTCTACAGATACAGATGCACTCTGCAAAACATGCATACCCACTTTTATAGTTGCACTGTTCTGTATCTTAACAGCACCGATCATTTATTTGAAGGTGCCACAGTAGTGCTGCTGCATTTGTGTCATCTGGGAAACAGTTGTATGTTTGCCTTACCTGATGGTGGCTATCTGTTGCTTGTGTGGCTTTGTCCTTTTGCTGCTTAGGACTGGGGATTTAGGGTTGGAAATCCTAACACCACATTTCCCTACTTTTGTGACATTAAGCCGAACCCAAACTGGTGCATTAACATAATTTTTTTGCAATGAACTTCTTTCTTTTTGAGAAAGTTAATAAATTGAAATTACAACAGTACTTCTGGCTGTAGAAGCACTGGCCCCTGTGGGGCCAGCTCTTTTACAGCTTGTGACGGGGCTGGGTAAGACCCTGTCTCATTTGTTATGTAGAGAGAGTTAAAAGTAAGGATGTATTTTACCTTCTCCTATTCTATCTTTTGTCTGTCTCTTGCCTGACTGATTGCACAATCACATTTTTCTTGTGGCACCTAGGATTTGGCCACTCCCATGGTCCCACAATTTTCCCTGTTATCTCCCTTCCTTCACTTGCTGTTTCTAATCTGTCTTTCTCCTATTGCTTCTCTGTAATTAAAAAAAAAATACATGTGAATCTTTTTATGTGAAGGTGTGATCCCTTGGTTTGTAAATGTATATAATTATATACAGATATACTGTCTAAGCCACTGCACCTATCGATTGTGGATTGTTGCACTGAATCTTAGTATCTACCTGATTACTGACCTGTTTACTAACAGTGTACCGTAATGTAATTGCACTTTATCTATCGTATCTGGTAATTGATCACCTAATGTATTGTTCTTTGTATTTTTGCGACTATGTATTTAACCGGTTTACTGACCTGCTACGGCACCTTGTACCTTACGTAATTTCATTTTATGTAAAGACCCTTTGTACTGTAATTCCTGCACCTCATTGTTGAGGCCTGTATTACTGTCATGTTCTACCTGTATCTGTATTGCTTTATGTGCCATGTTTGTGGCTCGGGTTGTGCCTGAAAAAAGTCCTTTGGATCAGCTCACCTACCCTGTTATCAAAGACATAAATAAATAAATATTGTTGAAAGAATAGCAGAAATATATTTGGGTTTGTTAGAAAAAATAATCTGGAACACGGGGTTGACCTTGAGATGCATTTTGACCCCCACAAGCTTGTTTACAGAATTGTCAACAGGAGTCCAGCTCTGGGACAGAATGATCTTCTTCAAGGATATCTCTCTTTATCAGGCCATGCCTATGTAACTATAGCCGTCAGGTGCTAGGGCAAGATGGCAACTTTTTGTAAGCAGTCCACTAGGGGCCACCTGCAATGACATTCTACATTGGCACTTCCCATATAAACCTGGGCAGCCCCTTCCCTCCTCAGTTCTTTTCCCACCATCTACCATACTCTTTGCACCCTCCATGGAAACGCCACTGTTGCTATCGACTTTTTCCATTTATTCCTCGCCTTTGACATCATGTATGTCAACTAAAGAGGTGTCGAAATGGTTCAGATACTGCAAGTGTCTCAAGAAGATATATTCAGGCGACTCACACGAGGTCTGCGTATACTGCATCGGCATGGTCCATAATATGAAGGCCTGCCAGAGCTGCAGAAAATGTTAATACTACTACCCGGTGACACTGAGAGAAGGCTTTGGAAACCCACCTCCTGAAGCAGCAGGTGGCCAGAGTGGAGAAAGAGCTCCATCGTGTCACTGGCCTCTTCTTCAGGCTCTCACTACTCCAAGTTTCGGGAGGAAACAGGGCATCATAAGCACAAGCACTGGGAGAGGGAGCACAGCAAAGGCAAGGCCTCCATGGTTCACTCACGGTTGTGCAACCACTTCAGTGCCGTCAACTGCTACAGTGCTGCCACCGCCAGCTGCCCAATCCATTGACACTCCTTGGTCCGTGCAGGCTATGAGCACTACCAGGCCTATTACAGCTGGTGAGTTGCTGTCGACGTCAGGGGAAGTACCTCCTCTATTGAAGGGGCCACAGGAATGGACTCTGATTTTAAAAAAGAATGGTCAAAACAATGGCAGTTTAAGTTCAGTGCCAAGAAGTGTGAAGTTATGCACCTGGCGAGAAAGAACCCGGGCAGGAAATATACCCTAGGAGGGGAGCAACTGATAGAAACTAAGGTTGAAAGAGATCAAGGAGTACTCATATCTGATGATTTAAAGACAACCAGGCAATGTGCAAAGGCAGCACAAAAAGCTAATGGCATCCTTGGATGCATAGGTCGGGGTATCATGAATAGAAAAAGCGAGGTGATAATCCCACTGTACAGGTCCTTGGTGAGGCCACACTACCGATCAAGGAGTCTCGGACGGCCAAGAGACTTCCCCATCAGCTGTCGGTCACCCGTCACACCTGCCCATACGGAGGTTGAAGGTGACTCGGTGGTCGACCATGAGTACGGACTCTCACTGCACTCTCGTCAGGTCAACGAGGAGTCCGTGGGGGATCTATTGATGGAGGAAGGGCCCTCTTCCTTCCTGGGCATCCTCCGCCTCATCTCCTGAGTCCATGTGGATGAAAATGGTGCCCGTTCAGAAGTGGGCTCGCTATCCCCGTACAGAGTTTCTGGACAAAGGGGACTCTCTGGATTGTTGGCCCAGCCCTGGAGCTTTGGCAGTGTCCCGTGTCCTGCCCTGCACCCTTTGCCGGGATGGTCTGCAAGTATGTGGTGCCCATCGGTACAGTCTCGGGTTTCACGGAGCACCCCTCGGCCGAGCGACTCTTGTGTTTCGGCGCTCAGGCAATATTGGGGATGTCGACAAGTCGCCGGACAAGGAGTCCAAGAAATTGAACCATACAGCCAAAAAAAGTCTATGCCGCCTCCTCGATCAGCCTCCATCAGTCGAGCTCAGCCGTCTTGATGGCACACTTCTCCCATGCCCTCTTGGGCTCTTTGGATGAGTGATTCCTCACCTGCCTGCAGACCTCCAGACCATGGTCAAACAGATCCGAGATCGGGGCCAGGCTGTGGCCAAGCAGCAGCTACAAATGGGTCTGGATCTGGGAGATTCTTCTGCCTGCTCGGTGGTGGCTGCAGTAGCCATGCACCCTAGGGCTTGGCAGTGGATCTCGACCTTCATGACAGACACTCAGTACAAGCTGGTGGATGTTCCTTTCTTGGGCACCGACCAGTTTGGGCCCATTGTGAAGGGTCACCTCCAGTGAATCGAGAAGTCCAATGCCACCTTGAACTCTGTAACATCCGCACAGAAGGATCCCAAAGGCTCCAGCCAACAGAAGTGAAAACCCTTTTGGACCTCCACTCCTGTGGCAAAACCAGCCCAGCATCAGGCTGGCCAGCAGGCTCAATCCTGGTGATCCCGGCCCAAGTCGGTGGCCTCAGTGGTCCATAAGCCCGGAGGAAAGGAGTCCGATGGCAGCTCAGCTGAGCCGTCCTCCTCCAAGCCTACTCAGTGACAGGATTGGGGGTGCCACCCTCATACCTGTCATGCCTCCCCTGGATCCTCCTGTGGGGGTCCAGCTCTGCCACTTCCTTTCTGCCTGGTCCGCTGTTACAATGGACAGGTGGGTTCTAGAAGTGGTTGGTCAGAGCCTGCCTCTGGAATTTGAGCAGTACCCTCCAAGCCGAGCCTGCGCCCCATGGGAGGGCTTGGTATCCAAAAGCACTTGGTCAGCTCTTCGAGATGACATAACCCATCTCCTCCACAAGGAGGTCATGGTCAAAGTACAGGATCCTCCGGAACACCTGGGGTTTGTCTCCAAGTACTTCCTGGTGCCAAAACGTACAGGGGGCTGGTGCCCTGTTCTAGATCCACATGACCTGAACAAGTTCCTCAGGTTGCGCACCTTCAGGATAGTAACTCTGTCTCAGATCATACCATCTCTAGAGCAGGACATGTGGTTTTGCCCCCGGATCTTCAGAACGTGTTCTTTCACGTCCAAATACGTCCGTCCCACCTAAGGTTCCTCCTTTTTGAGCCGAGGGAACCTTCTATGAGTTCCAGGCCATGCCATTCGGCCTCTGCTCAGCACCCGGGGTCTTCACCAAATGCATGGCAGTGGTGGCAGCTTACCTGAGGCTCTGAGGGGTCCTGATGTACCCCTACCTGGATGACTGTCTGCTTGCAGGTCTCTCGAGGCAGAAGGTGGTGTGGTCCAGGGACCTGGCCCTCTAGACCTGCACCTCACTTGGCCTCCTGGTCAGCGAGGCCAAGTCAGAACTCGTGCCCTTGCAGATTATCAGCTTTATTGGGGCAGAGCTCGACTCTTGCTGAACCAGAGCCTAGCTCCTGGCGGAAAGGGTGGAGATTCTTTCCTCCTTTGCTTGATCATTTTGGGTTAGGCAACTGCGGCCTACCCAGGACTTCCTATGCCTTCTGGGTTACATGGCGGCCTGCACCAGCATGGTCTGATGGGCCCATTGGAATATGTGCTCCCTGCAGTGGGAATTGGCCAGCCAGTGGTCTCAACTCAAAGGTCACTTCGACCAGCTGGTCACTGTGACCCAGAAGATGTGGGACGCCCTCCAGAGGTGGCTAGTTCCAGAGCATCTGCAGGAAGGGATCCCATTTGTTCTCCCTGAGCCAACGGTCATCCTGATGACCGACACCTCTCTCACAGGCTGGGGTGCCCATCTGGGGGAACACAGAGTCCATGGGCTCTGGACTCCCGAGGAGTCCCGATGACGCATCAACCTGCTGGAGCTCCAGGCAGTTTGGCTGGTGTTGACTACATTCGCTTTGCATATTCAGGGTCAGGTGGTCCAAGTTCAGACAGACACCACCACCACCATGTACTGCCTCAACAAACAGGGCAGGACGCACTCCCTGCCTTTGTGCAAGGAAGCTCTCTGTGTATGGACCCTCGTGTGCATCCTGGAGGCGGATCTCCTAGCCATCCATGTGGCAGGAGCCTCCAGTCAGCTGGCGGACGCCCTCAGCCGGGTAGGCGAGGCGTCTCATGAGTGGTCTTTCCATCTGGAGGTAGTTCACAGCCTGTTCTCCCAGTGGGGCACCCCTCAGGTGGACCTGTTCGCCTCAAGGGAGAACACAAAACTGAGGCTGTTCTGTGCCCACCCCCCTCAGCAGGGCTCATTGCAGGGTGATGCCTTCTCGAGGCTTTGGACCCCAGGCCTCTTCTGTGCCTTCCCTCCACTTCACTTGATCCACAAGGTGCTGCTCAGGGTCAGGCAGGACAAGGCATAGGTGATCCTGGTGACTCCGGTCTGGCCACACCAGTTTTGACACCCCGATTTCCTCCGCCTCAGCAACAGACTCCCGAGGTGTCTACTACTCCGTCCGGACCTGCTCTCCATCAATCAGGGGAAGGTACTCCACTCGGACCTTCAATCCCTGCACCTGACAGTCTGGTTTCTGAGTGGCTAGAATTCCAGGCCTTGGGTCTCTCCAAATATGTCCTCACCGTGGTGGAGGCATCTAGAAAGGAACTGACCAGAAAATGCTATGCCTTCAAGTTGAAGAGATTCTCCATTTGATGTCAGTGCAAGGGGTTGGACCCCTTATCCTGTCCAGTGGCCAACATTTTGGACTACCTGTGGTCCCTCTCTAAAGGGAGCCTGTTGTCGAGGCACAGGTCAGGAAGCATAGGAAAGCCAGAAGCAGTTGTAGAACTCATAAACGTGTTTATTTGTACTAGCAGTAACATAAAAAAATAAACTTGTTCTGTATAACTATTTACAGAGGCAGAATAAATAGGACCCTGTCCCAGGGCCTTTGGTTGATGACCCTTAAGGTGCACCTGGTAGCCATCTCTGCTTACCAGGCATGGGCTGGTCAGCAGTTGGTGGCACAGGAGAAGGTGGTCTGGCACTTTTTCAAAGGCTTAGATCACATTTCCCCTCAAGTGTGTGAACCACCACCACCACCCGTAGGACTCTATGCTAGTTTTGACAAAGCTCATGGGCAAGCCATTCAAACCGATGCACAGGTGTGAGATGTCTCACCTGTCGTGGAAGGCCGCCTTCTTGGTGGCTGTCACGTCAGCCAGAAGGATCAGTGAGCTCCAGGTGCTTTCGGTGAAGTCTTCTTACCTGGTCTTCCACAGGGACAAGGTTGTCCTGCGCCCCAACCCGAAGTTCCTCGAAGATTGTGTTGAGTTTCACCTTAATCAGGTGATAACTCTTCTGGTGTTCTTCCTGAATCACACCTCGGAGGCCAAACACAGGCCTTCTTGGACCTGAGGTGGCGCTAAGCAATACAAGAAGCTACACGACTAGATTCGAGAGGAGAGTTAAGCCAGCTGCTTGTCACCTACGCTGAAGCTGCACCTGGCAGACCTGCAGTCAAGCGGACGATTGGCATGTGGATCACTTCCTGCATTGATCCCTGCTATAGGTTGGTGGATAGGGAGCCTCCTGGAGGGCTGAGGGCTAATTTCACCTGCCGTACGGCTGCATCGGTGGCTGCTTCTAGGAACGTCCCTATCCAGGAAATCTGCAGAGCTGCTACCTGGAAGTCAGCACACACCTTCATTTCCCATTACCATATTGACCTCAAGTCACGTCGGGATGCTGGTTTTGGGGCCTCTGTTCTCCAGTCTCTGTTTCCTAAATAGGGGGTGTGCACCTTGCCTCCCTCCTCCCGAAGAACTGCTAATAGTCTGCCAGATAATGTGGATAGAACAACATATCCACATCCCTAGAAACACAGGTTACTGACCTGTAACAGTAGTTCTAGGAGTGGTATGTGTTGTTCATCCACACGGACCCACCTGACCCCGGCTTAGGCACACAACCTCTTCTTCCAGCGGGCAAGGTCTGGCATCATGGGGCGGAGCCAAGGGATATACCACCCGGGTGGGTGGGAGGAGCCAGCTAGAAGACTTTCTGGCACTTCTTAAAGGGGAAAGGGCTCTGCCAGATAGTGTGGATGAACAACATACACCACTCCTAGAACTACTGTTACCGGTGAGTAACCTGCGTTTTCTAGCCTTTACAACAAGTACAGCTCAGTGTAAGGTCTTTATTATTGGGAACCAAATCAGAAAATCCAGCACCACTCACCACACTGAAGACCACAAAAGATGAATCCTGATATCAGAGCAGTTTATTAAAGGCAAAATTAAAAGTGCTGACCTCAAATGTGCAAATGCACAAACCGGGAAACTGCAAGCAGGGCCCCACAAACTTCTACCGGTTTTGTTGGTGAAACCGATAGAAGTTTGTGAGGCCTACAGTCTCCGTTATGCATTGCATGTTAAAGGTTAGCATGTTGTATTTGCCTTTAATAAACTGCTTTGATATCAGGAGTCATTGTTCGGTCTTCAGTGGTGAGGGTGCTGATTTTCTGATTTGGTTACGTATCTTTCCGTAGCAAACCCATCCCTGGGGCATTTCTAAATTTTTTTTTTTATTTTTTTTTTATTTATTTTTTAGCTTTCCTTTATTATAGGGAGCCTGTCCCCACATTGTAGCACAGGTGCAGCCAGGCCCTATGCTGATGAATTAATCCAACTATGTTATTGTTGACTTGGGGCGTTAACACCTGCCTAGCTTGTTAGACTCATTATGTGACTTTTTTTTTCTTTCTACTTTCTGTTTTATTCCTCCTCTCCCCTCCAGCTCTGGTCTCCTCAGGAGCACCTAGGAGTCATCTCTCTATGGTCCGCTTCTACCTGGTCAACCCTCCTTCGCCCATGTAGCTGCGGTTTAACCCCCTGAGCAAGGACGAGGTGGGCCCCAATACCCCAAACTTTCTCTGGTGGAGTCGATCGGGAGGGTGCCAGGAGGACGTCTGCAAATCGTGGGCAAGCTCCGGTGCTCCATCTGAAGGGCATTTTTCCCTATTCTAGGGAGTGGCGAGCGCCCTGACATCAAGGCGATTCCACAGACATCTGCCACTTCTCTACATCCCAGCGCTTGCTGTGCCTCTGGCTTCCATCAGAGGCCAGCCAGGCGCCAAGCAGGAAACCCCCTCCCTCCCGGGAGAGGAGAGCTGTCCTCCGGACGCTCGATCCTCTCCCTCCCCTGCCAACTCCCTGCAACCCGGGCTCGTTCCCGAACCTGGGTCGCTGGCATGGTGCGAGGTGTGGCGTCCAGCACTTCAACCCTCAGTGCCACCGGGCCGGCATTATGTGACTTCTTCTTGGTTGAAGGGCTTTGTACTCAGTTGGGTGCAGTGGCCCTCAGCGTTTCTCACAACACTGCTTTCCCCTTCCTACAGAAGTATCACAGACAATTCATAGCCATCCCCACGCTGCCATGCACACTAACGCCATAAATCCATAAACACCCCAGTCCCTGTCAGTAGTGCACACCTATCAGTAATAACACCCTCTGCTGATTCACAAACACCGCTTTCCAGTCAAGCAGTTGTGCCTGTCCAAATAATACCCTCCCCTGATCAGCAACCCATTTGTCAAGCACTCTTCCCTCCCCATTAGTGCTCACTCACCCCAGTCCAGGATGATACCCCAGTCACCAAGTTAAACTTGGCCCCCCCTCCCAGTTCCCCACTCAGCAAAAGCACCCTCCCTGATTTCCCCTCACCCCAGTGCCTGTTGCACTCTTTACAGTTTGGCTGCTCCATCCACACGTATGCGTACAGGACATACAAATAACATCCTGTCACCCAGCACTGTGAAGTGGTTGCTAATTCCACACAGTATGACATACAGTGACTGTTAAGGTATAGCATTTGCTAAATGGTGCAGAGCCCTGTTGAGTGAACTTAAACCCTGCTATTCTGGGTCTCTCTTTCTTCTCAAAGTTCATAGTCCAGGATGTCTAAAATAGTTTGCATTTTTAAACTCTAAGAAAGATGGTAGCCATATTGGCCTAGTCACAAATGTAGAAAAAAATAACCCAAACAAGGTGTGGGTGATGCTTATTATTGTACTAAGAAAGGTTTTAAAGGTCAAGGATGCCCTGTACCAGACTGCCATGCTTACATACCTTAGAGTAGCTGTACAGCTCTTTAGTTATGTACCCCCATCATTTTTACAGATGTTGTTTTTCTGACAGGTACTAAGAATTTTGCCGAATGAGGAAATAACCCTGCCACCTGATGGAGACAAGTGTAGCAGCAAAGACTTCTGGGAAAAGTATTTGAATTAAAGACATAGATAACGTTACTGCTGTGACTGAAACAGCAGGGTGCGAGAACTGCAGTACCATTTTTTTCTCCATCCTTCACATCCCTCTGCGCACACAACTTCTTTGTGCCCTGCAGAACTGCCTTTGATGACCTGCAGGACTTATTCCTCATCAACAGTTGTTGCCTCCAGTCTCTCTTCCAGATCCTCCTCTGTACTCCAGAAGGCCTGGCTTATTCCTGCCAAGGGTGCCTTCTTTTCTAGGGCTGTGCCAGGAGAGGGAAAGAAGCACCTTGGTGCAGTCAGACACACATGCTTGGGGGGTGCAGCTTCATCAAGCCATGGGGGTTGGAGGCATGGAATGGGGATGGTGGATATCTTTCAGCACACCGATTTTCCTTTTTTTACTTTCCCTCCTCTCGTCTCACAAGTGCACACTTATGTGGAAGTTCTGGTTGGGGGGAGAGCAGCTGATGCATGGCCAGCCACATCAGCAATGGCCCAAGCCATCACCAGGAGACTGAGTGCTGTACCTTTCCACTCTCCTCTGCAAGGAGAGCATTTTTGCCCTCTCTGCCAGTGTTATGAACCTGAGTCTCCAGTGTTCCAAGCAGATAAACTGCTGCTTGGTGCCACGTTGCTGGCTGTGTTAACATTTTAATGGTTTTGGCAGTGATATTAATGTTGAAAATCATACTTAGAGCAACTTTTTAGACTCAAGTTGCTGGTTTATTTTAAATATTAATATCCCCATCTAAACCACTAAAATGTTAATGTATTACAGTAGCCCCTCACTATTATGAACTTCATTATACCGATAGCTCGGCTATAACGAATGGCTCCCGAGATTCTCATATGTCCATGAAATGTTCTGTCATGGCAATTGTATGATTAATCAGTAAAGACAAGGTGACTTTTCTTTTTTGCTGCAATGCTTCTGGCAATCTTAAGATAAAGCCCCCCTGTATTGGTAAATTTCAGTGCCCCAGATGTTTCCACCACATCAACATGCAGTCCCTTCCCATTCAGTACACACACAGCAAGAATGCGTGGATGACGTCCACAGTCTTTCATTCGTGGTTCTTCGAGTCCTTCATACCATCTGTTAGGACCTTCCTTTGCGGAAAGAAGCTGCATCCTAAAACTCTGCTACTGATGGAGCAATGTCCCGCCCACCCATCTGAGACTGAACTATGATCTCGAGATGGCAAGATACGGATGCTGTACCTCCCAAAAAACACAACCTCACGCATACATCCGTTAGACGATGGCATTATTGCCACCTTTAAGAAACATTACCGTAAACGGCTCCTGAGTGATCTTGTGTCAGTAAGTGGCGAAACTCGGGTCACTGACTTTGTTAAAAAAACTCAATCTGAAGACCATGATTGACCTTGCGGGAGAGGCTTGGGAGAATGTGTCTGAAAACACCATTTGCAACTGCTGGTCAGCTACGCTTGGTCCAGCCTTTGAAGCTGAGCTGACATCAGATGAATCCACAGACACAGATGAGACACGGCATTGTGGAGATAGCATCTGAACTGCGCCTTGTTGACGGCACCGACGTGAAGCAGCTATCGACGAGTGGCTACTCACTGATGATTTTACACTGACCACTGATCTGCTGTCCAATGCTGACATTGTATCAGCGGTTTTGAGAGAGGGGACAGCAAATGAGGACGAGCAGTGTGAAACCGAAGAGGACAAGGATGACAGACAGCCACTGCCGCCTCCTCCAAACAACAGCGAGGCAATCAAGGGACTTGAGACTGGGCTGGCTTGGCTGTCAACGCAAGAAGTCGACCCCATTTGGATAATCCAACTCCACCAGCTAGTCTCACTTACAAAAGATGTAGCTAAGGAAACAAAGTCAAAGCAAGCAAAAATGACTGACTTATTTTCTAATGAACCAGGACCAAGCAATAGGCCGTAGTGACTACTGCTGGACTACACCAACACACCAGTTCACCAGTTCTCCAGTAAAAAGCACAAACACATGCATAAAAAATTCTGCACCAAGCACAGAGCACAAAGAAGAGCACTGACTGTATTAACAACAACAAAATAAGAAATATCCACATCTGGAAATACAGTACAGTATTTAAGCACATCGCAGTGCGCAACACAAAACAACACCGGAGCTAGCGGTTTCAGTTGTTTTTGCCAGTTTCAATGTCCCTCGCTGAAGTGAACGACGTGCTATAATGAATTATGCCCTTGGCTCCAAAAGCGTTCGTTATAGCGAGGGGCTACTGTACCCATGCACTGCTGTCTGTCACTATAGTAGGGTAATCTACATCACTAATTTACTTTCCTCGGAAGTCATTGTCTCTTCATCTGGCACTATGGATATTTCTGCAATCGGTGATGTCTCTTCTACCTGTCAGAAAAATAACCTTTGTAAAATTATAGGGATCCATGATTTGAAGAGCTGCACCGTCATGCTAAAGTATGCAAGAGCAACAGTCTGGTCCCGGGCATTTCTGGTCACTTTTTAAAGAAAGAAAATAAAAAAAATCACTGACCAGAAGAGCTAAGATGATAAATGTTAAATGTGGGTTAAAAAAACACATCAATTTTCAGGTGCAAGTCAGAAAATGTGCATTAATTTTGAATATCAAAATACTGTAAGTCAGAATGACTGCCAAAATTTGTACCAGTCATAAATATTCTTTAAAATACTTAAAAAAACAAACAAAACAAAAAAAACACTGCAGCAGGTGTAACTACTATTTGTGCCACACAGTCTGCACCTTGTGCTGGTTTCTG
The DNA here is from genome assembly GCA_016271365.2 of Neoceratodus forsteri. Classification (NCBI taxonomy): domain Eukaryota; kingdom Metazoa; phylum Chordata; order Ceratodontiformes; family Ceratodontidae; genus Neoceratodus; species Neoceratodus forsteri. The sequence goes on along the minus strand of CM057455.1, from coordinate 753,758,304 downwards.
GAGTCTTAAAATTCAGCCTCATGTACCAAAAAAGGTTACTAGAACACACAGCTGGCTTGTCGGGTCAGTGGTAGAGCTACCTCTCACAACGCTGGCCCCCCGGGAATGAGTCAATGCTGTTGAAAGGCCAGACAGAGGAGAAGGACTGAACGTCCCAGAGCCTTTCCTGCAGTATAGCCATCTGGCTGACCATGGGTGGTAGCGCAACAAAAGGCAGTGTGGAGGTCTGGGCATCTGCCTGGGCTTGCAGCTGTGTGCCGTCGTGCATGCCCCTGCACTGAGCCCTTATGCATGCTGACATCCTAAGGCTAGGAGAAACCTGGAATATGGTCCCATTTGGGTCACTGCCCCTGACACTAAATGACACGGGGTGGGGGGTCTGGGGTGTAGCGCCAGAGCTCAGTGGTGGACGGCATTAGCACAGTAGAAGTGCCAGATCATCAGATGAGCCCTGCATGCTCCTGAGGGAAGTAGGTGCTGGAGATTGGAAGGGGGCGTAAATACAGAGTTCACACACACACTCTGACTTAATATTTCCACTAGTAAACAAATGTTAAAAGGTCAGGATGTCTGTGTGGCTTCAAAAGCTTATGTGAATCTTTCCGTTAGTCTGATAAAAGTTGTTACGACCAACTTTGCTGCATAGATTCTAGTGTGACTTACATGGATGGCAACACATGTAGAATAAATGCTAGGAAAGTGGTAGTGTACGAGTACAATAATTTCATCAAGTGATCAAATAAGCTGATAAACCAGGAAGCTGAAGGCCGAGTGGTTCTATAAGCTTGCCTGACTACAAGGTGGAGTTATTATACAAGTATAGTACTACTTTCCTGTTGTTTATTTTATAGAATATGTTTTGTTAGGCAAAAGTGACTTTATTTTTAATTTTTTTTATTTACAGATTTTAAAATTTTACAGCGGTGCTAAAGCTGAAGCTTGTTAAAGCAGTGCTGCTGGTTTATTGTTTAGTGTTTGTGGAGTAAAGGGTGTGTCCATGGTTGCCATGGTTATTCCTTGTTGCTTGTTAAATTTGAGCAGGTTAATATTTTGGATACAAATGATGTACCCGATAGATGTATAGGATTGAAGCCAAGATGGAGTCTGTGTTTGGTTTGTGTAAAGTGGCTTGCTCTAAGAACTGAGTTTCTATAGCACTGGGAATTGATAAATGAATAAGTACACTCCTGACAGGGACTTCACTGGCACAGCTCAGTGCTGTAACATCAGCACATAATGCTAGCTATGAGCATGCCACAGCCTCTCAATCATCAGTCTTTTGTGCTAGTGTGTTATGGGCAGCAGCACAGTCAAGAAGCTCAACAGATATTGGCTCCCTGGTGTAGCCGTTGCGCTAGCGCTTGCTACACTGGCAGCCTTGGTTTCAAAACGAGCCAGGGTCATCAGAGGGCCAGCCAGGGGGAGGAGAATCAAGTGTCCCAACGGATGTCATCTTCTTCTTCTCCTTCACCGGGGGGGGGCTTGCTGTTCTGCTGCCCTACCACCACCTGGGTGACCACAGGTGGCAGTGCAAGGGAAGATGTCATCAGGGAGCTTGGAGCATGTGTCAAGTCATCTGGATGCATCAGTGTGCTGGCACCTAATGTTGCGAGACACTCCTGGGGGGAGGGTGGGACTACAGGGGACAGATGCTTGCGACTGGCTAAGGGCAGGTGAATCCCTTACTTTCCACCCTCCATGCTCAACACTGGACCCACACCACCACCGACTAGGGGGATCCCCGGGGCCTTCACCTCCACTGTGGGTGGCCAGATGGACAGCGGGGTAGTAATGCCGAAGTGGCTGAAGGTGGACCTGGCCGGGGGGGGGCACAGCAGTGTGTCGTGGGTATGCCTTGGGGGCCTGCCCAACTGAGTGGTTATGTCTGGGTGAGCAGCATCGGAATTGGAAGGAGGCACTACAAGTACCCTGGGAGAAGAATAATGTTCAGGGGGGAGAAAACAGGAACCGGGAGCTCAATAGATTGATTTGAATCTTTGCCATTTTTGTTTTCTTTCCCAAAAAGTAACTGTACCAGGAGGATACTGGTTCTTTCTACAAGCAGCATTCTCTAAACTCAGTCGTGCCTGCTTAAGATCTCAGTTGACAAGCCTGCTTTTTCCTTACAAATGACTTTGTGAGTGAAGATCTGTGTGATAACAAAACAAAATGGTTATATTAAAAACACGCTGAAAATAGTTAGAATCGATGTTTCGACCATAGATGATCTTCAGGAATCATCTAAAAGAGGAAAAAGCAAACTTGGTGCTTATTTGATTTGAGTTAGTTCCAGTTTAAGGTCTGTGTGAGTTGTCATGCTCCCTGCATTGGCTAAAACAGGGTATAGGATAAGTATAAGATTGTTTTTACTGTATGTGGTCTGCCTTTTTGTAACCTGTCACCTAAGGTAAGTTTGGAGAATTGGTTTCCATTTTGTTAGTCATTCTCTTCTCTGCATCGACCTGAAGCTCATGTGTTAGTATAGTCTACAGCAGGGTTTCTTAGCCTGGGGCCCATGGCCCCCTAGGGGTCCACAGACCTTCACTAGGGGGTCTTCGGCAGGTAAGGCACAAAAAAGCAAGCACAATATTCCTACTATATTACATTTAGTATACATAAATGTTGTCTAGGATTCTTATTCATTCTTTGCCCTTAATAAACATAGAAACATAGAATTTGACGGCAGATAAGGACCGCTTGGCCCACCCAGTCTGCCCATTTCCCTACCTACTGGATAAGCTGCAGATCCTAGTTAACCAGCAGCCTACTTCTTCCCCAGAATTGCCTTATGACTATCCCATGCGTGCTTGAATTCCACCACTGATTTTGACTCCACAACCTCCTCCGGAGGCCGTTCCATGCATCCACAACCCTCTCTGTGAAAAAATACTTCCTTAAATTACCTCTGAGCCGCCCCCATCTTCAAATTGTGCCTCTTGTTCTTGCACACCTCTTTTTTTGAAAGATGCTACCCTCTTGGACTTTGTTGATTCCCTTGAGGTACTTGAAAGTTTCTATCATGTCCCCCCTCTCCCTCCTTTCCTCGAGGCTATACATATTAAGCTCCTTAAGTATCTCTTCATATGTCTTCCGGTGCAGACCCTGCACCATTTTAGTTGCCCTCCTCTGGACAGCTTCCATCCTGTCTATGTCTTTGTGGAGATTGGGTCTCCAGAACTGCACACAGTACTCCAGATGGGGTCTCACCAGCTGTCTGTACAGAGGGATAATAACTTCCTGTTTTCTACTGGTGATGCCTCTCCCTATGCATCCCAGTATCCCCCAACCCTCCTTGCTGCCCTCTCACATTGCTTGCCCACCTTTAAGTCATCTGATATGACTACCCCCAGGTCCCTTTCCATTTTTGTTGTTGTTAGTATCTCCCCCCCATTGTGTACTCTTCCCCTGGGTTTTTGTTTCCCAGGTGCATTACCTTGCACTTCTTAGCATTGAATCTAAGCTGCCATACATTTGACCATTCCTCTAACCTTGCCAAGTCCCTTCTCATCCTTTCCACCCCACCCTGTGCATCAACTCTCTGTTGCAGATCTTAGTGTCATCTGCAAAGAGACATACTTTTCCTTCCAGTCCTTCTGCAATGTCTCTTATAAAGACATTGAAGAGGACCGGTCGTAATACTGAACCCTGCGGTACCCCACTAGTAACCCTCCTTTCTTCTGAGTGGACTCCATTTACTATTACTCTCTGTGTCCTATTCTCCAGCCAATTCTTTACCCAGGCTGTCATCTTGGGACCCACTCCCAGGCTGGCTAACTTGTATATTAATCTTTTGTGTGGGCCTGTGTCAAATGCCTTGCTAAAGTCTAGGTAGGCCATGTCCACAGCCCTTCCCTGATCTACTACTTTGGTCACCCGTCAAAGAAATCTATCAGATTTCGTCTGGCATGACCTTCCGCTGTGAATCCATGCTGCCTAGGGTCCTGTGCCCTCTGGCCTCTAGATACTGACAGTCTTTCCTTCAGAAGTGATTCATCATTTTCCCTATCACTGAGGTTAAACTAACAGGTCTGTAGTTTCCTGCTTCTGCCTTGCTCCCACTTTTGTGAAGGGAATCACATCTGCCCTCTTCCAGTCCTTGGGTACCACCCCATCCTCCCATGATTTGTTAAAAAGGGTAGTCAGTGGTGTCACTAGTTCTACCCTTAGCTCTTTTAGAATTCTGGGATGAATCCCATCAGGCCCCATTGCTTTGTCCACCTTCAGTTTTAAGAGTTCTTTCAGAACCCTTTCTTCTGTAAATGGGCTGGAATCAACTTCTGTAGCCAGAGTGTTACTACTGTTTGTTTTATGTACCTCCCCTCTTCATTTGTAAATACTGAGCAAAAATATTTGTTTAGTATCTCTGCCTTTTCACAGTCTCCTCTGCTGCCCACCCTCCCTCCCTTTATTAAGCCTCACTATCCCTCCCTTGGTCTTCCTTTGCTCCCTGATGTACCTGATGTAAAGTGTAACGCTACTAAACATTTTAATCTTCTTGGGATTAGGGGGCCTTTGAAAATGTCTGGGCGTGGTCAGGGGGTCCCAAGGCATGTCTGGGTAGATGTGGGCAAGCCAGGATTTTCTCACCTAGATCCAAGCCGAGACGAGCCAGGGGTCTGGCTTGACTACGAGCCAAAACACAAGCCGAGCCCTGGCTACTGCAGGCTGTTTTCTCTATGGAGGTTGAAAGTTTAAGATGCTACACTAACTGCTCAGGCTGGCAAAAATGCTTACTTTGATCATGACTGTCTCGCTTGACCTTGGCTCTCAATTGCTTATAGAGGTTGAGCCAGACTTGAGCCTGCTCTGGCTTGCCCAGCTCTATGTCTGGGCATGATCGGGGGATCCTCTGTATCAGAAAGTTTGCAGCCCCCTGGTCTACAGTCAGGCGTAGAGCTGTGTGGAATCAGAAAATTCTAAATTGTGCAGAATTCCACAGGATTTTTGAATTTTGTTTATTTGGTCATAACTCTGCCCTCTGTTGAGCTGTAGACCTGAAATGTGGCATGATTACTTGTTGTTAGGTGCCCTAAAGACATGCCAAAAAATCATTGATGTTTTGGATGTGTCATTTCAAACATATGAAGGCTCAAATTCTAGCATTTTGTTTTATTTGGGGGGGGGATTCTGAAAATATTGGTTTATAACTTAACCACCTTTGGCACTAGATGTGTAACAATTAGTATGCATAATCTACATAGATACATAGACAGTGTCGGCAGATAAGGGCCTATGGCCCACCAAGTCTGCCCATTTGAGCTTGTAAGTTCAGTTTGTTTTCCTAGAAGTCTGTTGCTCCTTACCCTGACCTCCAGAATTCCTTTATGTCTATCCCATGCATTCTTAATTCCGTGATTGTTTCAACCCCCACCACTTCCTCTGGCAGGTGTTCCACTTGTCCACCACCGTTCTGTGAAGAAATTCTTTCTCATGTTTCCTCTGAGATCGTCCTCCCTCCAACTTCATCCCATGCCCTCTAGTTCTGGAACATCTTTTCGCTTAAAAATAGTGTTTTCCTGCACCCTGTTCCTCCCTATAAGATACTTGTATGTCTCTATCATATCCCCCTCTCCTCCTCTCCTCCAGGGAGTACATGTTCAGTTCCTTCAACCTGTCTTCACAGGACTTGTGATGCAATCCATGCACAATCTTTGTTGCCTCCTCTGAACCTTCTCTACCCTGTCTATGTCCTCACGTAGGTATGGTCTCCAGAACTGTACACTGTACTCCAGGTGGGGCCTCACTAGTGTCTTGTATAGCGGAATTATGACCTCCTTTTCCTGCTGGTGATGCCTCTGCCTATACATCCCAGCATCCTATTTGCTTTACCTGCTGCCTTGTCACACTGTTTCCCTACCTTGAGGTCATCAGAGATGACAACCCCAAGATCCCTTTTCTGCTTGGTGCATGCTATATCCTCACCCCCAACTGATATATTGTGCCAGGGTTTTGTGCCCCATATGCATTATCTTGCACTTCTTTGCATTGAATTTCAACTGCCAAACCCCTGACCATTCTTCAAGTTTCTGCAGGTCGCTTCTCTCATTCTGTCTACACCCTCTGGTGTGTCTACTCTGTTACAGAGCTTTGTGCATCAGCGAACAGTGAAATTCTGCCTTCTAGGTCCTGCGAATGTCACTGATGAAGATGTTGAATAGGACCGTCCCAGCACTGATCCCTGTGGTACCCCACCGGTCACTCTTCCTCTGTGGAGTGACAGCCATTTACCACCACCCTCTGTGTCCTGCCACCCAGCCAGTTACCTACCCACCACACTACTGTCCTGCCCACACCATATTCCCCAGTTTGTGTAATAGTCTTCTATGTGGCACAGTGTCAAAGGCCTTGCTGAAGTCCAGATAGGCCATGTCCACTGCCCTCCCTGATCCACCTCCCTAGTCACCCAGTCAAAATTCAACAGGTTGGTCTGACATGACCTCCCTGGTGAAACCATGCTGCCTTGGGTCCTGTAGTCCATTGACAACTAGATGTTCCACCAATCTCTCCTTCAGTAGTGCTTCCATGATCTTCCCACTACCGAGGTGAGGCTGACTGGTCTGTAGTTCCCTGCTTCCTCTTTGTTCCCTTTTGTATAAGGGACTACATCTGCTGTCCTCCAGTCTTTGGGTACCTCCCCTGTTTCCAGTGGATCGGCTAAACAGGATAGCCAGAGGTTCAGCCACCACCTCTCTTAGTTCTTTAGGACCCTGGGGTGCACCCCATCTGGCCCCATTGCTTTATCAACTCTTTTACTTCCAGTTCCTTCAGGACCCTTTCTCGTGTAAAGGGACTTGTCCATTTCTGCACCATTCTCACCCTTGTACTCCCTTCAGACCCATTACCCTCCTCTTTCCTCAGTAAAGACTGAGCAGAAATACCTGTTCAATATGTCAGCTTTACTGTTGTCATCCTCCATGTGGGCCCCATCCTCCCTTTAGTCTCTCGCTTATCCCTCCCTTTGTCTTTCTTTTCACTTATGTACCTGTAAAGGTTTTGTCCCTCTACCCACTGATTTTGCAATGTGTTCTTCTGTCTGAGCTTTGGCTTCCCTTACTGACCTCCCTTTGCTTCTCCTGGTACTTCTCCCTATCCCCTTCTGCTTTGTGTCTTTTGTATTGCCTGAATGCAGTCTTTTGGCTTTCACTTTCTTTGCTACCTCTTTGGAAAACCATAATGGTCTCCTCTTCCTTTTCCTCTTGCTAACCTGCTTAATGCATAATTCTGTTGTTCTTGTAATCCCATTTAAATACTGCCCACTGTTCCTCAACCCCTGATTCCTGTCCCATTCCTTAATGCCTCTTTCAGGTATCTCCCATTTTCCCAAAGTCTGCCCCCTAAAATCCAGGATACAGTTTTTTGTGTGGTTTGGTTCTGCTCTTTCTGTGATTTCAAACCACAATGACTGGTGGTCACTGTTTCCCAGGTGCTCCCCACTGTTACCCCCATCACACTGTCCCTGTTTGTGAGCAAGGTTCAGTATTGCCTTCTGCTGAGTTGGTTCCATGACCAGTTGCTTGAGGAAGGCACCCTGAAGGGAGTCCAGGATAAATCTGCTCCTAGTTGATGCTGCTGCTGGGATGCTCCAGTCCACGTCTGGAATATTGAAGTCTCCAACCAGTACTACCTCACCCTTGTCTGCCATCCTTTGGATGGCTAGCATCAGCTCCCTATCTGTTTCTTCCTCCTGGGCTGGTGGTCTATAGACCACACCTGTGCGGATGACTGTCCCCATTTTCCTTTCCAGCTTAACCCACAGTATCTCTCCCCCATTTTGTTCCTCCTGGATCTCTGTGGCCCTTATGTCATTTTTCACATACAGTGCCACTCCTCCTCCCTTCCTGCCTGCTCTGTCTCTTCTGAATATGTTGTAGCCAGGTATGGCCATCTCCAGTCATGGTTATCATTACACCAGGTTTCAGTGATGGCACAATGTCCAGGTCTGACTGTACCATGACAGCCTCCAGATCTTCCATCTTGTTGCTAAGGCTCCTGGCATTTGCACATGGCTTTCCATGATTTGACCTCCCTAGACTGTTTCACTGTTCTACTCCAGCCCCTTCCTTGGTTGTCATTTATCCCTGGCTCTCCTTGCTGTCTGCCCTTCTGCTGAATTTTGCCCTTTCTGCTTATCCACCTCTTGGGCACTAATCTCCATCTTTTACTTGCCTGCTTTGCAGAGAATAGCACTCCTCTGGTTCACTGGTTCCACTGCTAGCTGTGGGGGTGAGCAAGTAGGTACCCTCCTTGCTGGCCTGCCACCCCCCTTTGCTAGTTTAAATGCTTGTCAATGTAGCATTTAAACTTATCATTGAGTGCTTGGATTCCCCTCCAGGATGGATGCAGGCCGTCAGGCCTGAACAAACCTCCATCCCTCCAGGTGGGTCCCCAGTCACCAATGAATCCAAACCCTTCCTCACAGCACCAGTTCTTCAACCATGAGTTAAAGTTCCTGGTGCATGCACTCCTATGCTCTCCCTTGCCTCTCACAGGTAGTACTTCTGAGAAAGTGACAGAAGTAGCTACTTGCTTGAGACCCCTCCCCAGTTTCCTAAACTCTTCCTGAACTTCCTTTGGCTCCCCATTTGCCAGGTCATTAGTACCTAGGTGGATAATGACATCCAGCTCACCCTCCCGTCTTGCCTTCCCAGTGATCCCCAGGATCTTCCTTCCATCCCTCCATGCCGTGGCACCTGGTGGCACCTCACCTCCTGACCTCCCCTCCTGTGTTCCTAGCTGGATCCCTCTTATGATGGAGTCCCCCACCAGGATTTGCTTCCTCCTCCTCTGGGGTCCACTGCTTTCCCCGCTGAGGTCACCTCCTTGGCTAACCTCCACATCCTTTCCTTCCACTTCTCTGGGTACCTCTATTTGGTTGTCCTCATTTGCCAGTGTGGCATATGAGTTCTTGAGTGGAATAGGATCTGGGATGTGCCTCTGCCTGACTGCTCTAACCCTCCCTGAGCCCACTGTCATCCATGTGCTCCTCGTTCTCGGCATCCTTTGAGGCAGTTGCATTGGACTGGGTGGTCCCTGGATAGGGGTGATGGTACTCCTGACCCAATTTACTTCCGCTCTGAGTCTGGCTACCTCATCCCGCAGTCTGGAGAGATGCATGCAGATAGGGCAGCACCTCAGTGTCCAGAAGGTCTGCCTGAATATGGCTGCCCCACAGCCACTGCATTGCACCACTCCCCACATTATACTGCAATTCCACTACTTGTCTGCTACTGAAGCTCTCCTAGTTCCCTTTTTATTAATTTACTGTACTTAAAATCCTGCCACTGATCCTCAGATAAATTTTTTTTTTTTTTTAAGAAAAAGAAACCAATAAATAAATGAGTCAAAACACTTGTGAGGCTGAGGGTGGGCTTCTTCTTCCTTATGCCCCTCCTACTTCACACCCCTTACTATACCCTGTGTTTAGCTCCTGTCAATCAGATTTAACAGGGCATATAATTAAGAGTTGGGGAAGGGGGCGAAAATTTGCAGCAATTAAAGACAGCACAGAATTACACCACCACTATGTTTTAAATTTTCAACAGCCCAAAACAATTATAAGTAAAGACAACAAAGAAAGTATAGTGTCACTAAAAGCCCACAATCTAAGTTTAAAAGAAAAATAGCAATTACCAGTTACTCTAAAGCACTGAATTGAATATGTTTCCTTCCTTCCCCTTCTGGCTTCTTCTTAATGTTTTTGTAAGGGTCATATAACTGACTAAATGTGGAGAGGTTTGGTTTATAAATTAAGTCATAGAGGTGAGTTTCACTATGTAATTATTTGTGAAGTTTTATGAAAACTTTCTAAAAAATCTGCATGTTTATATCTTCTCTGCCCTAGCAGGTATAGACCTGACATCTGTCATGCAGTGTCATTGTGTCCTGTAATCTAACAGCACTGGAAAAATGTGGTTTAGAAGTTCTGAATTTACAGTGGAAATACCAAATATTTATGGCAACATTTTCTCAAATATTTATAGTAGCATAATAGGTAATACCTCCAGAATTCCATTTGCAGAATTTAACTTTCACAAAGCACGTATAATTTCTTCATCGGATAAACTGAGCAGAGCTGTTTGCAGTCCTGTAGTTCCTTCCTGGTTGACTATTGTGTCCCTCTCCTTTTATTCACCCTTTTAGCTTAACCGTATAGATTCAGTAGAATTGCTGCCCCCAAATATCCTTCTTGTTCTTCACAGTGACACACTACCTTAAAACAGAGTAGTCTACTCATTTTTCTACCAGACTTATTCCATTGGAATAGCCAGAATTCATGCTTCTCACCCCAGGAATTCTCCAATATTCTAACTCTTGCAGTCAGCCATTAAAGTAGAACTGCCCTGAGATAGAACGTTATGCTAATGATGGAGCCATAATTGGTACGTGCCACTTATTCGAATGCTGCCCTTATCAACTGCTGCGTTCTCTTAACGTCTCAGATTTATTTCTCCGCCTGCCAAGTCTAGACACCGCGAAGACTTCTCTTCACAGTCGTTCCTCAGTGTTGACTTCAAAATTATAAGTATTTCTTTTTAAAATGTTTAATTTACTGCCTTTATTATCTGCTTATTTTACGAAAGCACTAGTTAGAGTAGAATTTAAAGTTTTTTCTTGGTTCCTCTCAGTTCGGGATAACCACTGGGGAACTGGGGTTTTGCTAGTCTGTCTGTTGGGAGCTTTTTGACAGAAAACTCAGTTTTTAATTGTATAGTTTTATAGTTGGTATAGTTCTTCTTGGTTTGTGAGAAACCGATAAATTTGGTTCTTTTCTTTTCCCCCGGATCCCAGTTCCAACTGGAACCTAGCTCGGTTCCTGAACCAACAGCAACCACTATAAATATTCAAATTTAAACTTCAGCTTGCAGTGGTTGTTGTAGTTTTTCCTTTTTAAAATGTCAGAAAAACCTAAGGAAAAAACGGGCCTACAGGGTTTAAAAACTGTATTAAGTGTGGGGATGTGTTTACCAAGGCTGACAAACATGATTTATGTATGGGTGCCTGGATAAAGAGCACTTATCCTCGAAGCGTGAGATCTGCAAGTCTTTCCCTCAAAAGACAATTGAAAAACGTCAGGCAAGACTGCATAAAAAGTTGGGAAAGGGTGCTTCAGGCTCTGACTAGCCTACACCCTCAAAAAATGAGGGTGAAACTGCCGAACCAAAGCAAACCACTCCTGATAAGGGTGATTCTTCAACCGGCAAAAGAACCGGTGCACCAGTTGAATCTTCGGTTCCTGCAAAAAAAATTAAGAAAACCAAACACACTGAACCCCCTGCTGAAAAGCCTAAGGGGACTTCTGCTGTGCCTTCAAGTTTGCCTTCACCTAAGGAAAGTGCCCAGGCTTTCAGAGTTATCCAGACTTTACAGGGGTTTGTACTGATTCTAGCTCCCCAGGCACTGGTTCCAACCCAGGGTCAATAAACGCCTACCTCGGTTAATGCCTCACTCCAAGAACAAATGGAGAATGAGGATTGTGAGGAGGAAGAGTAAGGAGAACTCATTGAACCTGAGGTTTCCCCTCAACAGGAGTTTAGGTCTCCACCAAGAGCAACTGAAGACTATTCTTCCCATTTCTCCTTTGTGAGAAAAATGGTAGATGCCTTGGACATTGTCACAACTGAAGTGGTAGAAGTCAAAGAAGAGGTTGAGTGCCTCAAACTTAGGGGCTAACACCTACTAAGAAGCTGTTGCTCCCAATCAACAAATTGTTTAAAAAAGACATTTTGAAGATTCTGCAGACACCAAACTCTGTCCCACCTCTGGAGCAGAAGGTGAACAAAAAGTATTCTCTGGATAGGGAAGGTACTGAGTTCTTGTTTATGTACCCTGACCACCAGGGTGTCGTTCAGACAGCAGCCTGTGATAGGGCAAAAGTGCCTTTGGCATCATACCCTCCTGAGAAGGTCTCTAGAAAAATGGACAGCATGGCCAAGCAAGGCTATCTGTCCGCCTCTTTGGCTATAAGGCAGGCTAATTGTCAGGCCTGTGCTGCACAGTATCAGAAGTCACTGTGGCAGTCAGTCTTAGACATGTTTGATAAGGCTTCATCTGGTCTCTCAGATGGCCTAGCTGAAACTGCCAGGTTTGGCTTGGAGGCTGCAAAGTACCAATTCCAGATGGAAGTGGATGCTAATGACACTGCTGCCAAGTGGATGGCCCTTACTATAGCCTTCAGACAATTTGCATGGCTCAGGGCTACAAACCTCACACAGGATACCCAAATGAAATCCATGGACTTTCCTGTGGAGAACAGTTCTCTTTTTGGTGACAAGACATAGGCCTAAATGATAAAGGTGGACGAGTACAAGGCCACCTACAAAAGTAATTCGGCCAAAGAAAAGCCTTCACCTTCGTTCAGGCCCTATGGAAGGGGAGGCAGGGGTAGGGCTAGCTACAGCAGGCCTTTCTATCAGGCCCAGGCTGTACCTCATTACCAGCAGTACCCTCAGCAGACAGGGTACTTCAGGGGTAGGGGCAGAAGGGGGTCCAAATGTGGTTCCCCGACTGGTCAGGCCCAACCCCAGACCAAACAGAATCGCTGACTTAGTTGCCAAGGCCACCTCCCAAATTCCAGTAGGGGGCAGACTGGCTCTCTACTTCCAGGCTTGGAAAAACATTACCACAGACAAGTGGGTCCTGGAAGTAGTGAGTCAGGAGTTGTCCCTAAGCTTCAAATCCTTTCCACCCCTGAGGACAAGACTGTTGAAACCAGCTTCACTTACAGAAAGAAAGCTGTTGGAAGAGGAAGTGCAAACCTGCTACTATCAAAGGCAGTGGAACCCGTTCCTCCACAGCAAAATGAGAAGGGGTTTTTACTCAAGATAATTCCTCACCACAAAGAAAAATGGGGAGTGGCAGCCTATTCTAGACCTAAGGTTACTAAACAGGTACTTAACAAAGCCACAGTTCAAAATGGTAACATTGGCAGTGATTCTGCCAACCCTCCAGAAGGGAGCTTGGTTGGCATCTCTAGATTTAAAAGATGCTTACTTCCACATCCCCATAAGGGAGTCTCACAGAAATACCTCAGATTCAGACTCCCATCAGGTCGTTACCAGTTCTCAGCACTTCCATTCGGCCTCACCTCAGCACCAAGAGTGTTCACAAAGTGTCTGGCAGTGGTGGTGGCACACCTAAGAATATTAGGTGTCAGTGTTTCCCTACCTGGACGACTAGCTAGTAGTGGGAAATTCACCACAAGTAAAGGATCACTTGCAGATAACCCAGGGGCTCTTGGAGTCTCTAGGGTTCCTCATAAACCTCAAAAAATCTGTCCTACTGCCAGTGTGGGTGCTGCACTTCATAGGGTCAGAACTAAACACATTGAAAGGAAGGGCTTATCTGCCTCAGGACAGGGTAAGCAATATTTTACAGATTGCTGGCTCGTTCAGGTTGCACAAACCAAAGACAGCAAGGCAGTTTCTTTTTTTTTTTTTTTTATCACTTCCCTATTTCTCCATGCACTGAACGGCCCCCATCTGACCGACTCCCACAGCTCCGTCCCCTGGAATTACCGGGGCTTACCTTATGTCCGGTCCAGGAGCGATGCCTGCGGAGAGTCGGTCACCATCCTGCCGCCGGTTGACTTTTTCCCATTTTCTCCCCAGTTACACGAGGACCCCAGGAGAAGGACGCATGCGTGTGGAAGCACGCATGCACCTTACAGCCCTGGTAACGGCCCTCCTTCGTCCCACCCCATTGGCCTGTCGCCGGCACCCTCGCTTGCGCAGCCTCTCGGCCTCCACCAGGGGGTAGCCGTGAGCGAGGGATGCCTCCCCACCTCCACGGAGAAGAGAGCTGCCTCAGCGGCCACTCCATGCAGCTCCGCCCACCCCCCATGCCGACCTCCGCCCCAGGCTCGCTCCCGAACCTGGGTCACCAGCATGCCGCGAGGTGAGATGTCCAGCGCCTCAGCCCTCTGTGCCACCGGTTTGGCAGCAAGGCAGTTTCTACATCTCCTGGGACTTATGGCTGCAGCAGCAGGCACAGTCTTGGGCTCCAGGTTCCAAATGAGAGATATACAGTTCCACCTCAGGGCACATTGGTGCCAAAGGACAGGCTCTCTCTATCAAAGTTGATTCCAGTAACAGGAACATTACTGAAAGCCTTCCAGTGGTGGAAGGAGGAAGGGAGACAATCTCAGGGAAGGTGTACACTTCCAGCAAGAGTCTCCATCAGTGATTCTCGCAACAGATGCATCACTACTGGGTTTGGGCGCCCACCCAGGAGAGCACTCAACCCACGGAATCTGGTCAAGTGAAGAGTCACTTCAGCACATCAACCTGCTGAAACTGAGGGCAGTTCTTCTAGCCCTGCAGGCCTTTGCACCGTTGGTGCAGGGCAGAGTGGTACAGGTCAGAACAGACACCATGACAATGTACTACATAAACAAACATGGAGGTACAAGGTCAAGCCCCCTGTGCACAAAGGCAATGAAAATATGGAGTCTAGCTTACTCACTCAAAGCCTCACTGCAAGCTATTCATCTGCCAGGCAAGGACAACTCCCTAGCAGACGCCCTGAGTCAGATCAACCAGGCCCATCACGAATAGACCCTGAACAGGCAGGTGCTGGAAGTAGTGTTCCGAAGGTGGGGCACCCCAGAGGTAGACCTCATTGCGTCCCACGAGAACCACCACCTGCCACAGTACTGTTGCAGACCACCAGCAAGGGGCACAATACCTCTGGATGGCACAATTTGAAGATGGGGGGGCGGTTCAGAGGTAATTTAAGGAAGTATTTTTTCACAGAGAGGGTTGTGGATGCATGGAACGGCCTTCCGGAGGAGGTTGTGGAGTCAAAATCAGTGGTGGAATTCAAGCATGCATGGGACAGTCATAAGGCAATTCTAGGGGTTGGGGGTAGGAAGAAGTAGGCTGCTGGTTAACTAGGATCTGCAGCTTATCCAGTAGGTAGGGAAATGGGAAATGGGCAGACTGGGTGGGCCAAGCGGTCTGCCGTCAAATTCTATGTTTCTATGGATGCTCTGACTCTGGATTGGTCAGGGAGACAGCTGTATGCCTTTCCTCCTTTTCCCTAATCCTCAGGGTTCTGATCAAACTCAGATTCCAACCAGCATCAATGATCTTTAGGACCAGATTGGGCCAGGCAGCCATGGTACTCTCTGCTGCTCTCCATGTCTGTGGCCAAACCAATTCACCTCCCTCAGAGGTACAACCTATCAACCTCCAACCAGGGGAGGATCCTGTACCAGAATCTTAGATCACTCAGGCACAAGGCATGGCTCTTGAGGACTTAGAATATGCAGGCTTGCATCTCTCAGAAAGTGTCCTGGATGTCTTAAGGGGTTACAGGAAGCCCTCTGCTAAGAAAACCTATGCTTCAAAATGTAAAAGATTTTCTATTTGGTGTTCCACCAATGATGTGGTACCAACAGAAGCAGGGATTCCAGCATTGCTGGATTACCTTACCCAATTGCACTCTTTGGGCTTGCAGCCCACTACTTTGAAGGTCCACCTGGCTTCAGCATTTGCTTACATTTCAGCTGGAAAAGGTGTCTCTATGGCATCCAATCCTATTTTCAAAAGATTCTTCAAAGGTTTGGCCCACCTGCATCCCCCTCACAGGGAACCGGTGCCAGCTTGGGACTTGAATGTTTGTATTGCCCAGCTCATGGGTCCTCCATTTGAGCCTATGGTCTCAGCTCATTTGAAGTATGTTACCTAGAAAACAGTGTTTTTGGTAGCCATCACTTCTGCCAGAAGGATTAGTGAGCTTCAGGCTTTGTGTATTGAAAAAGACTACATCTCATTCCGTAGGGATAAGGTAGTTTTGAGAACAAATAGGAAGTTCCTTTCTAAAGTGGTTTCGAATTTCCACTTAAATCAATCCACCACTCTGCTAGTTTTTTTCACTGAGCATTCTAGCTCCGGTGAACGTAGACTCCACAGTCTTGATGTCAAGAGAGCCCTCAGCTACTACATGACTATCACAAGGACCATAGGCAGGACAGACAGCAGCTGTTCCTAACTTATGGGGATGTGGGTAAAGGAAATCCAGCATCTAAAAGGTCCATTTCTCGCTGGATAGATCAGTGCATTCAGTTTTGCTATTCCAAAGCTGGAAAGGAGCCCCCAGCAGGATTGAGGGTTCATTCTAGAAGGGGAACAGCTGCTATTTTAGCAGCTGCCAGGGATGTCCAATTGTTGGAAATCTGTTAAACAGTTACCTGGAGGATAGTACACACCTTTACAAAGCATTAAAGCCTGAACACCCAGTCCAGAAGTGATGCCAGGTTTGGCGCAGCAGTCCTGCAGAGTCTGTTTCCAAAGTAGGTTCTGTGCCCACCTCCAAAGGTGCTGCTTGTTAGTCTGCAAGAGTTAGGAATATTGGAGAATTCCTGGGGTGAGAAGAAAAAAGTACTTACCATAGTAATCTTGCTTCTTCCAAGGTATTCTCCAATACTCATATCTCACCCACCCTGCCTCCCTTTCTAGAACCAGTGGCCTCTGCACTCCAAGCTAATTCATCATGTGTAGGGGTGCCACACTCTGGCTTAGTCTGATCTTTTGAGCCCTGTTGGGCATCGTTTCCCCTTCTTCAGGTTATTCTGACATTGTTTTGTTTTCTTCAGTTGGAGGTTTCTTGGGTTTAGGTTAGATTTTATTGTTATATAGATTTAAATTTAGGTAGGGCCTTTCCTT
This sequence comes from Neoceratodus forsteri, assembly GCA_016271365.2. Lineage (NCBI taxonomy): Eukaryota > Metazoa > Chordata > Ceratodontiformes > Ceratodontidae > Neoceratodus > Neoceratodus forsteri. Next base: position 753,741,640 of record CM057455.1, on the reverse strand, counting down.
GTAGACTCTCCATGAAATCTGAGGTGTTAATAGAGCAGGCAGTTGATAAGGGCAGCATTTGAATAAGTGGCACGAGCCAATGATGGTTCCATCATTAGCATAATAATTCCATCTCCAGGCAGTTCTACTTTAAAGGCTGACTGCAAGAGTTATAAATACTGGAGAATACCTTGGAAGAAACAAGATTACTATGGTAATTTTTTCTTCTTGGTGCCTCAGACGTATTCTCCCCAACTACATTTTTCTTAGTACCTTGAAGTTCTTGACTTGCAAGTACATCAGGCTCTTGGGATAGTCAATTTTACTAGGTGGAAATCCTATATAACCTGCATTCAAGTTGGAATTGTCCCTCTATGCTTCTTTGCCCAAACTGGGGGTCTTCTGTTCTTGTGCTGTGTGCTGCCCAGCTCAGTTGCCAATTTCTTGTTGAACCCATGCATCTTACTGCAACTGGTGACCCCCGGCCCCTGCATTAGCTGCCTCCCCAGTCCTTACCCTTTAAGTCCCTGCAGAGTTCACATCGCTTGACAAAGACAAGTACCCCCTCACTCATGGCACAACTATAGCACATCCTGCTCATGAAGGCATTCCTTGCCCAGAATTCCCTCCAACTTTCCAGACAAAGAAGACTCTCCTTCTTCCAACAGAATCTTGGCAAAAGGTAGCAGTTGATCTTACTATGAGAGGGTTCCTGCAGTAGGTCTTCACATAGAGGACTGCGCCCCCTGGCGTCAGAACGGCATGGCAAATTTCTAACTAACAATCTATAGTGGGTGACTACCCCCGTGTTACACGATGGGATGTCGGCGTGACCGTATATAGGGGGCGGTCCCCACACCCGCCGTTGACATGAATTTGTCGCACCTAGCGATGAACTTTGCTTCAGTCGACCGCCATTTTTTTCCTAAGTATTTCTAATTTTTTCTGTCCATACTCTTAAATTTTGTTGCATGTCTTCGCACAGAATTAAAAAGAAGTGCTCACAGTGCGGCACTCAGATCCCGTATGGGGATGATCACTCCCACTGCATACTCTGCCTGGGCTGCAAACGCCAGGTGGCTGATTGCGAAATCTGCCAGTCCTTTAACCAGGCCACGTGCTCCTGGTGCCAGAAGGCCCTCAATGCCCATCTCCTAAAACAATGCCTTGCATCGATGGAAAAGGAGCTTCAGGAGCTGCGGAAAAGTTGCTCTTCACCCACTCCCCAAAACGAGGAGGAGGAGAAATGCTAGGAACGGGACCAGTCTCCCTCTATGCAGCGTCGCCAGACAGCCGATGCCACTTCAGTTGGGGCCTCCACATCGGTGAGTACTCCTCCAGTTAGGTCTCCATCAGCTCCTGCAGATCGGACGCTTTCTCCCCCCTCCTGCCTCGATCAGTGGGCAGCAAGGGGATTCCTCTCTGGAGGACTTGGACTGTTGACAGCTTGGCTGATAAGCCTCCCTCTGGCTCCACCACCGGGTGTACGGCCTCGGTTGAAAAGCCAGACTCCATCTCCTCGGCTTTTGTCTGCTCAACCACGACCGATAACTCGGATATCTGCTCCTCCGATGCTCGCCTAGTTGAAGCTGATCAGTTGGTTGCCGGCTTGCCCGACGACCACCTGGCTGAAGTTCTCCCATTGGACCCTTCATTGGTTCCCAACATCACACAGAGCCAGCTTCCAGGTTCCCCTGCATCCGGCGAGGGTTCTCCCTCCCGGGCCTTACTGACCCAGCCCGACCTCTCGTTTTCCCCAGACCACCGGGACTCGAGTTCTGCGGTCAAGTAGAATTCTCCTGCGCTGAGCCTTATGACCGAGATTTATGCTTCCTTAGTGGACCTGACGATGTGGGTATCGATTCCCTTACCCCCTCGCCCTTCTCGGATCAGACGTCGGGCATCTTTTGACACCCGACGCTGGTCCAATCTCTGGTCCAAATCCGCACTGATTTGGGAATGGACTTAAGATTTTATGCTCAGACGCTGGAGCTCCCTCCTGACCTGTTGGGGATCCCTATAGAGACCCCAGGCCGACTGATGGGCCCGCATGTTCACGGTGGTTCCTCGGCTCTGCCACCTTCAGGACCTTCAGCACCTTTAGGGCCTTCGACCCCTTTTGGGCCTTCAACCTCTCCGCCGTCGGGCCCTTCTGGCAACTGTCCTGGCTACCCGCTGCCACAGTTCTCATACTACTGAACGCCTGGAGGGCCATCGCCAGGCTACCCATCTCAGGTGCTGACGCAAGGGTACCCGACGCCGGGCCACATGTACCAGGAGTACAGTCTTTACCCCTACTGATATCAGACTCTTGGCTACCTCTCGTACTCTACCATGGGGTACCCAGGCTACCAGTCTCCACCGCCTTCTTCTCCCTCAGCCGGAACCGCAAGGGACTATTCTGACCTGGTGTAAGGATGCCAAGTCAAACTCCTGCAGGAGCTGGGACAACCCCATCTGGTCATGGCTGCCACCCCGACCCACAGGGCAGTGATGAGGAGCCCATCCCCTATCGACCATTGGTCGTCAGACAGGGACTCGAGCAGACGCACAACCGGGGTTTTCACTGGAGCTAAGACCACAGAGGCGGTACTAGACGTCACCTCCCTACTCAGCAGACCAGAGTCTTCCGACTCAGATCTGACTCCGACTCTGTCGGTTATTCAGATCCTCATTCTCCATTGAACCACAACCAAAGGAGTCTCCCAAGTCCCCGCTGGAGAACCCATCCTTTGCGGAGCTCCTCAGGTCCATCCAGCAAGCTTGTGGTTGGGCATCGCAGGAGATGGACCCCAAACGGAGGAGGCTTGCAGAACACCTTGACCTCACTAATTCAGACCCCCTCCCCATCCCACCTTGGACAGGGCCGCATGAAGACTTGACGTTAACTATATGGCAGCAACTGTCATCCATTACTGCAGTTTCCAAGAAAGCCGACAGGACTTATCACCCCCCCGGGAGGGGCATGCTATTTAACTAGTCAACCTAAGGCCAACTCCATCATTATTACTGTGGCCCATGACAGGTCGGCTCAACCGAAGCATCTGAGTGACTCCTCACTGGATAAAGAGTCCAAACAGATGGACAAGTATGGCCGCAAGGTATATGCTTTCTCTTCCTGCCCCATTAGGTCTTTGAATTATGTAGCCCACATGGTATCCTTCCAGAAGTTGGCTTTATCTGACTTGGAAAAGGACCTTCAAGCTATTCCGGTTGAGGACCTCATAAACAAGCATCTGGAAAAAGTGAAACTCAATAAGTCTTCTTGCTGCCATGCTCTGTGGGCCACCTACAATTCCGTTGATTCGGTGGCCCATTGCACTGCTACGGGTGTTTGTCTGAGGTGCCTGGCTTGGCTCCGGCTTGCAGGACTGGCGCAAGATGTCCAAAGCACTCTTCTGGATGCTCTCTTTAGGTGTTCCATCCTTTTTGGAGGCGATGCTAAGGACATCATAACAGAGCTTCAGGAGAGTGGTAGGTCACTTAAGCAGTCCTTTCTTCACTGCCAGAAGAGGTGGAAAAGGCAGAACCAGGGCAGATGACAGGATAAGCGCCGTGCCACTAATTCCGGTGTCCAGACTCCCCAGGCAAAAGCCCAAAAGGCTGCTGGAGGCAGCTAAGCCCCTCTCCTCTGCATCCTGACTTGAGGGGACTCCCTCCACCGCCTCCTGTTTTTCCAAAGGAACCTGGGGGGGGGGGAGAGAGAGGTTCGCCCTGGACCTCATTTCTAGACTTGGCATCACTGTGAATTATCCCAAGTCTCAACTGTCACTCTCCCAGTGCCTCCACTTCATTGGAGCAGTGCTGGATACGGTCCAGGGCAGGGCCTTTCTTCCTATGGACAGGGCAGAGATTCTGATTCAAAAGGCTGCGTTGGTGTCCAACTCCTGCTGGACCACAGCGCGATCCGTCCTCTGACTGTTGGGTCTCATGGCGGCCGCCATCCCCACAGTTCCTGTACAGACAGCTGGTGAGACCCCATCTTGAGTACTGTGTGCTGTTCTGGAGACCCCATCTCCGCAAAGACATAGACAGAGTGGAGGCTGTCCAGAGGAGGGCAACCAAAATGGTGCAGGGTCTGCACCAGAAGACCTACGAAGAAAGACTAAAGGAGCTTAATATGTATACCCTTGAGGAAAGAAGGGAGAGAGGGGACACGATAGAAACTTTCAAGTACCTCAAGGGAATCAACAAAGTCCAAGAGGGTAGTATCTTTCAGAAAAATAGATGAGCAAGAAAAAGGGAGTACAATTTGAAGATAGAGGGGGGACGGCTCAGAGGTAATGTGAGGAAGTATTTTTTCATGGAGAGGGTGGTGGATGCATGGAACAGCCTCCCTGGGGAGGTCATGGAGTCAAGAACGGTGGGGGAATTCAAGAATGTATGGGACTGACATAAGGCAGTCCTAGTGGGGAGGGTAGAAGGAAGTTAACTGTTGGTTAACTAGGATCTGCAGCTTATCGGTTAGGTAGAAAAATAGGCAGACTAGGTGGGCCAAGCGGTCCTTATTTGCCATCAGATTCTATGTTTCCTTTGGCCAGACTGCACATGAGGGTGACCCAGTGGACCCTCGGGGTCCAATGGGACCAGCGATTGGACGACATGGACCACAGGGTCTTAGTCTCCAGCAGCTTGAAGAGGGACCTCCTCTGGTGGCAAGACCCATCCAGCCTCTCCCTGGGGATTCGCTTTCATTGCCCATCCCCATCCATGACCCTCATGACGGATGCCTCGGGTCAAGGTTGGGGTGCCCGCCTTGGAGACCATTGAACTCGGACATGGTCTCCACAAGAGGAGCATCTGCATATAAATATTCTGGAGATGAGAGCTGTGCTCTATGCTCTACAAGCCTTTCAGTCCTTCTTGCTTCCAGGAACACTCCTAATCCAGACTGACAACATGGCCATGGTCTGGTACACGAACAAACAGGGAGGCACCCGTTCGTACCCCCTTTGCAGGGAGATGATGCGGGTTTAGTATTGGGCAGTTCAGCACGGCCTGTCTCTGATAGTCCATGTTCCAGGAGTTCAGAACATCCTGGCAGACAGTCTCAGCTGCACTGTCATGTGGGCTCATGAGTGGGGGCTAAGGCAGGATGTAGTGGAAAATCGATTTGATCAGTGGGGTCGGCCGGAGATAGACCTCTTCACCTCCCAATCTGATGCAAAACTACCCAGCTTTTGCTCACTTGCTCCCAGGCGTGGTGTTTTTTGGTGAGACACGCTGTCTCTATCCTGGACAGAGAGATTTCTTTACGCTTTCCCTCTGTTTCCAGTTTTTCAGAAGGTTCTGATGAAGCTTCAGGCAGAGGGGGCTCACATGATTCTCATAGCCCCTCTTTGGCCTCGGCAAATTTGGTTCCCTCTGCTGCAGCAGCTGACATTGGAACCTCTTGTACTACTTCCTCTCTCTCAAGGCCTTCTGTCTCATGAGCAGGGCAGCCTTGTGCATCCAAGCCTCAAGTCTCTTTGCCTGCATGTGTGGCACCTTTGGACATAGCAGTCTCGCGCTTTGACATCTCTGCTCGAGCGAGTCACCCAGGTTCTAGTGGAGGTGAGGAAATTCTCAGCTAGATCCACGTATGCTATGAAATGGAAAAGATTCTCTATCTGGGCCATGGCCAAGGGCCTGGACCCATTCTCCTGCTCGGCCTCCCAGGTCCTTAAGTACCTCTTCCACCTGTCTGATTCGGGCCTCAGTTATTCCTCTCTGAAGGTCCACATTTCTGTGGTTTCCACCTACCACCTTCTGGTGTGGGGCAAAACCCTTGCTCAGTTGGAGGTCTCCAAAACCTTCCTTAAAGGGATCCTCCACCTTAAGCCTCCGGTCTGTAATCCGGCTCCCCCCTGGGATTTAAGTCTTATTTTAGAGAAACTTACTTTGCCCCTTTTGAGACAGCAGCAAGTTGCGACATGCGCTATTTGTCTTGGAAAGCGCTCTTTTTAGTCACTATCACCTCAGCTCGAAGGATTTCGGAGCTTCAGACCCTCGTTTGTAAGGAGCCGTATTTGATTTTCCACAGAGAATGGGTGGCTCTGTGGACTAACCCTTTCTTTCTTCCAAAAATAGTCTCGGAATTTACTTTGAACCAAGATGTTCAGTTGCCGGTTTGTTACCCAGTGTATTCCAACAGGGGGGAATACCTCCTGCACACGTTGGATGTGCACAGGATTCTGAGATACTATATCTCTATCTCTATGACCAAGGAGGCGCGTAAATCTGACCAGTTGTTTCTGGCTTTCGCACCCAGACGCCATGGTACAGCCATTTCGAAACAGGGCTTGTCTAAATGCTATACCTGGTTAAACAACTAAATTAAAAAAAAAAAAAAAAAATGGTTGGCTAACTGCATCTCGTACATCTACCAGAAGTATGAGAAGCCCCTTCCGGGGGAAGTGAAAGGCCATTCAACCCGTGGTATAGCTGCTTCGACTGCCTTCTTGTGGAATGTGTCTGCGCCGAACATTTGTGCTGCGGTTACTTGGTCTTCCATCCATACTTTCACCAAGTATTACAGTCTGGGCATTGCCTCTAGGCGTAGGGCTGGTTTTGGCCTTGCTGTTCTGCAAGGCCTTCTGTCATAATCGGCTTTCTGGTTGGCAGACTTTTCCTCCTCCCGGAACTTAGTCTCCGACTTCTTTTTCTTGACTGCTTGGTATTAAGTCCTATATGTGAAGACCTACTGCAGGAACCCTCTCGAAGTAAGATACAACAGTTACATAAGAACTTACCGTAACAGTAGATCTTTGAGATAGGTTCCTGCAGTAGGTCTCATTTTCCCTCCCACCTTCCCCCAGCTCCTGCATATTTCTTCTCCTTTCCTTTCCCAGGGCTTTGTTTTTCCAGTAGCTCTGGGCTCCAGGACTTGTACTCCTTTCTCCTCCTTCTAAGGTCTTCCAGCAGGAGAACTGGAGGGCGGGCGTGGGGACCACACCTATATATGGTTACGCCGACGTCCTGTCATGTGATGCTGGGGGCAGTCCCCTGCAATAGATTGCTAGCTAGAAGTTTGCCGTGCGGTCCTGACGCCTGGGGACGCAATCCTATATGTGAAGACCTACTGCAGGAACTTCTCTTGAAGATCTTTTGTTACGTTCTTACGTAACTGTTATATCCTTTTGTATTTAACTTTTAATTTGTATTTTTTTTAAATTGTTTGCTATTTTTGTTGTATGTTTTTCTTGTGGCTGTATTTTTTATGCTAATGCTCTACATTCATGTATTGCTTTGCATCAGTATAACTGTTTCTTGATTCATGTATGCTGTCCTACCCTGGACCTCCTGGTAAATGAGCTTGCTCAATGGAGCCTTTTCCTGGTGAAATAAATAATTAACTAAATAAATAAATATATGAATTAAGTTATCTTGTATAATTGATGCTACTGTCATTCTTCATGGGCCCCAGACACATGCAGGCCTTGGAGAAGCTCCCTTTGGACATCTTTCCCCTTAGGAACATTCCTAATTCAGTAAATGATCTTATGTCCTCAGAACTTATACTCCCTATCATAATACACGCAGCATTCTGCCCCTGCCTATACATACAGTGCTTAGCTATGGATCAAACACTACAGGCAGGCAAATCACCTTACCAGCATTAGAGTAAAGGTCCTGCAATGCTCCTCCAACTGTTCTCCTAATTTTACAACTGAGTCCCCTATGAATTCAACCTTATTACCACTCTCACCAGCCTTTTCCTTTCTCCACCATTGCAGGTTAGTGTATGGTTGGGCAGCATTCATGGATATGGTTTTCACAAAATTATTATGAAATGTCACCATTTTTACAAAGATTCATGGCGTTTCCCTTTCGGTACTGATGATAGTTTTCTGTTTTTGGCAGCTTATAAAATGGACATCCTTTGAGCAAGAGATTTAAAAACTGACACACAGCCTTTTTAAGGACTATGAACCTGCACAACTTCATGGCATTGCGTTTTCTTGTTTTAAAGTTACAGGGGCTTATAATTTAGCAATTTATATACCTGCAAAATTTAACTGATGTATTTCTGAAAGTTTGACTACATATGATGTAGTCCCCTTTAAAGCTAAATAGGCTGGCAGTCGGCACAGCAGTAGAGCTACTGCTTGTGAGATGCCGGTGACCTGGATTCAGGAACGAGCCTGGGCTGTCAGAGGGCCAGCCGGGGGAGGCTGGCTGAGCGTCCCAGTTGACACTCGCCTACTCGGAGGAGGGAGAGAGGGCATCTGGTTTCCACTGCTGTCAGACACAACCTCCATGATGTCTGTGAAGATGGGAGACACGAGTGAGGAAAACCTCCGACCGGGCAGTATGTCATCCGTTACCTGCTGCAGGGCTCACACCGATGACGGGGCTCTGGCTCTCTTACCTACCATCAGCTTCTGGCCAGAGACAAGGGATGGCCTCTGGTGGCCCTTCTAATGGGGTGGGGCCATGGGAGCACCAGTTAAGTCCTGGAGATGGCGGGTGACGGGGCTGGACAAGAGAGGTGGACTGAAGTGGGTCGGTTGGGAGATAAGGAAGTAATAAAGTTCAGTAAATTAGAAAAAAAAATAAAGCTCTATATATATATATATATATATAGAGAGACACACACACACACACACACACACACACACAGATGTGTGGTATGGTATAAACTTTTCAAATTTTAAAATTTGGATAGATTTTTTAAAATTAGATGGAAGTAACTAAAAATAAAATGTTATTAAAAGTCTGGCCACCAAAACTGGTAATTTTCTGATGCTTCCGCAAATGCATGCATGCTCCTGTTGATTGACTGTGTTTGTGCCATTTTGCCTGCCACAAGTTGGGTTTGAAGTGTAAATTTGTTGATGTAAAATACAGTCTTTTGTGCTATCTGCACCATTTTGCCAACTGCAGGTTGTGTGTCCGCTGTGGTTTGCTGATGCAGTTTTAGCCTTTTGTGCCGGTTTTGCTTCCTTCTTTTGAGTAACCTGATCCTGAATCACCCACACTCCCAAATTCAGTTCACCCATCATGTACCTAAAATAAGTTTTAAAAACTGTCCAGTGCTTTGCAGAGATCCTCATCCATTCAGCCTCCCATCCTGAATGTCAGTAAATTCTCCCAAATGCAATAGTGCAAAGAACACCTGTCAATTCAGCCCAGTAAATTCATCCCCATGGCAGTTCAGCTATATGTCAATTCAGCCCTAGGTCAGTTCAGCCCCACGTCAATTCAACCCCATGTCAGTTCAGCTCTTATGTAAGTGTAGTACCGACCATAATCATGCACCTGATGCTGCTGGCAATGCTGTCAGACGTGTTAGCGACAAAATAAAGTTCACTGTGGCCACAACACGAGATGTCACATACCATCATTTCTGGGACCACTCAGGGACTTTCAAATGCAGTTCTAGCACTGCTGCCTGAGGAGCAGAGGATGAAAAGGATGGTACAGAGACACAGGGCAGCCATATCCAGTGCACCACGTCATCCAGCGGGTCTGCAGGAGCTGGGAATCCCTACTACATACAGTGCGACAAGTGCAGGTGATGACTTCCTTTTGTTTGACAGTGGACCAGGTAATGACCGTATCCTGTTATTTAGCACCAGCGCCAATCTACACTTTGTCAGCATGTCACCCCACTGGTATGGTGATTGCACATTCAAGGCTTCCCCACCACTCTTCAAACAGCTGTATACCATTCATGGGGTTTATCACAACGAAGTGCTTCCTGCTGTATATGCGCCGCTGTCAAATAAGACCAAGCAAACATACTTCGATTTGTTGCAAGAGCTGAAGAAGCTGCAACCGGACCTTAGCTCACAATCAATAAGGACAGACTTTGAGATCGGTGCCGTGTTAGCATTCCAAGGCACTTTTCCAGGGACAGCAATGCATGGCTGTTTTTTTTTTTTTTTTTTTCGTTTCAGCCAGAGTATCTGGCAGCAGGTACAGAACTGTGGACTTCAGCAACAATATGGAGCTGATCTGGAGTTATCACTGAATGTGAGAATGTTGACGGCGCTGGCATTCGTGCCTGTACAAGATGTAGTGAAAGTGTTCGAGGCTTTAATGGAAAGTGCGTATGACGGTGAGCATGAGGATTTGCTACATCCTATGACTATTTTGAAGAAGTTTGGTTGGGGAGGATGGACAGAAGACAAAGGCGACGACAGCCCAGATTTATTCACAGCCAGTGGAACTGCTATCATGCAACTAACCAAGGTATCCCAAGGACAAACAATGCTGTTGAAGGATGGTACAGGAGTTTTGCAAGCCTCCTAAGTGCTGATCACTCCACAATATGGAAACTTGTCGATGCTATGAAAACAAAACAGAGCATGACAGGACTATAATGGGGCAGTACATTGCTGGCTGCCCACCACAAGAACTTAAGAAAGTGTACAAGAACTCTGCTGAAAGAATTCAGCATGTTGTCACAGAATACCATGCAAGGGAAATGGTGGAGTACTTGAGAGGACTTGCACACAATTTCATGTTTTAACTTAATGGATGCTTACAGTTCTCTCAATATGTTTTAATGCTCCACACTTCAGCCTTTCCTCCTTTTTTTACAGAGGACGTTTGTCTGTTGGGAGAATAGTCTGCCCTTCCCATCATTAAGCAAAAAACTCAAATGGCAGTAATATCCTTACTCACTGTCCATTCTAGTATTCACATGTGGAGCTGTTGGAGTGTGCGCATGAGGGTCGGAGTGGGTTAGTCTGGCTGGGTTAGTCGAGGTGGTTTGGGTGTTGTGTGGGTTAGAAGGTTATGTTTAGGCTCATTTGTGTTCTGTTCTTTTGTTTTTCTGTCTGGTGTACATGATTGGTGTTTGCTGCGTGTACTGTATGTACAAATTAAAATTTTCAATAAAGTGTACTTTGATTGTAAAAAAAAATGTTTTCAAGCTTTCAGTAAAGCTTAAATATGTTTACATATGTTGTGTATGTTTATTCTAGTGCAGAACCAAAAGGAGCTGAATTGACTCGGGCTGAATTGACGGGCGCTGAATTGACATTGGGGCTGAACTAACTTGGGATGAATTATCATGGGGCTGAATTCACCGGGCTGAATTGACTCTGGCTAAATTTGCTGGGCTGAATTGACTGGACACCAGTGCAAAGCATTACTAGGAGATTTTACTGGCATTTAATCCCAGCAATGAGACTGGATAGATGAGGATCTTCACGCAGCATTGAACAGGTTTTAAAACTTTATTGTTAGGAATACACTTAGTGGAGAGGACCCAGGAAGGCTTGTAATTACTGGTGGGAGGTTTGTGGGGGTGAGATGGGGGGGGTAGGGTGTATGATAAAAATCATGAAGGGGGATATTTTGGACAGGAAGGGGATGGTGACAGGGCTGAGAGGGGAGGGTTCTACTATACTTAAGGTTCAGGAGCTGTCATCTGGCTTGTTGAGGGATGGAGTACAGCACGCTGGTCTTCAGCTCCTTTTCATTCAAAGTCTGAACAATTTTTTTAGTGATGTGTAGGATAGGAAGGGTCAGCTACCTATTTCTTAGGGTCATTAGAACTCTAGTAACTCCTTTTGAGGAAAAGGCTTGGGCCATTTTGGTTTTTGCTGAGGCGGTTTTCATTCCTTTAAAAAAATATTTCAGTCAGGGTAACAGAAGATCATACAGTGGTTTCAAGAACTGTCAGAACAGAGGTTTTATCAGCAGCAGACACTGCAGTGATTTTTAACTGAAAGGGCAGATTTTTAGCATAAGGATTTGCGGGTCCATCTTGTCCATCAGGCTCTGGGAAGACTCCTTCATAACTTTTGAAAGATAGTCCCGAATGACAACAGACTTCTGGGTATTGTGTCACGCAGCTATGCAATAGAGTTCTTTACTTGCCTTTCAGTGGATGGTGCTTCTAGACTCCAGTGTTGATCAACCCCAGAAACATGGAGGTAGTGGATCAGAACCTGGCCCATTTGCCCAGATCGGGGCTATAATGTTGGTAGCCCCTAATGAGAGGGGGCAAGATTTTCTACTTTATTTACCTCCTAGTTCAACCATAGGTCCTCAGAGAGCCTGAACAAGTTTGTGAGACAAACCAAGTTTAAGATGGAATTCATTATTGTGATAATGAGAGCTGTTCACCTGGGGATTACCTGTCAGATACTTGTATCTACTTTCTGATCTGTTGCTCACATCAGAAATTTCTCAGGTAGCCGGCAATGAGCAGTAATTGGCCACTGTGGCACGCTGGTGACTCAGGTTTGTACCATGAGCCTTGGACATCAGGAAAGAGGCCAGAAGTGACAGCAACCGAGCATCCATGTGAATACTCTCTTCCAGGAAAGAGGGAAGAGATGTGCACTGTTTGGAGATAGTCCCTTGGAGGTAGATATTTATTGATCAACTAAGTCTTTACAATACAAAACATTACATTGTTAAATAGACATTATTAAAATCATATACAATTTCCTCTAAAATCAGTAATTTACAACATTTCCAAAAATACTCATCTCCCAGAACTCATAATTTTATAGCTTGGAGAAATCTATACAGTAAGTATAAGACTTTTTTTTTTCCAATTCTTTTTATCTCCTGTTCTCGACTGGGGAGCTATTCTATTCCCCTCTTGTCAGCCCTGTTAGCAGGGTCTCCAACTCGGGCAGCTGCCAGCCTCCACCTCGATCCCGGGCCGGGAGGACCAGCTTGCCTCCCCACAGTGGGCCCTCCCTCGGGGGCACTGGGAAGGAGACCGCCATCACCCAGAACCCTTCCCCGAGGTTGGGCTTTGTTTGGCGGTGTCGGGCAGACCCCGTCGTGGGCATCATCCTGTCAGGAGCAGGGGCTTATTGGCTGTGTTGTGAGTGAAGTCCCTCCTGGGACGCAGATGTGCAGTGACGTCAATGAGGCTAGTGCCAACGTCCACCGCGTCCCACCCCTAAGTATGGCATCGCTCTTTGGGGTAGCTGCCGGTTTCCATCGGGGACCACTACAGAGTGATGCACTCCAGGATCCCTCCCCAGGGGAGGAGAGCAGTCCTCCGGACACTCAATTCTCCCCTTCCCCTGCCGACCCCCAGTGGCCCGAGCTCATTCCCGAACCCAGGTCGCTGGTGTGGTGAGTATAAGACATTAATGTCAGTAGTATTAAATAAGTAGATAATTAATTCCTTGGAGGGGAGACCAAGGGTGCCAAGTATCGAAGCCAACCACTTTTTCCTTATGAGCTCATATTGTGGGCAGTGTAATACAATGTGCTTCAAGTCATCCTCATAACCTTGTAAACATTTGCATTTCGGACTTAAAATCTCCTCCTTTCTCTGATCATATAAAATATAGTTATCCTTAAAATGTTCCATCCTAAACCTTGTTATGATCCTTTTCTCTTCTGTTTTTTTTTTTTTACGGTTAATAAGTGTTTTATTGATTTAACTTTAACAAGCATTAATGGAATAAAGCTGTCTGATACATTGCAATAATATTACAGACCTGTTACATATGTCTGTTTGAATACAGTTAGAGGGACAGGCTTACAATAACTTGAGGAACAGAGCCTAAACAAGCGGGCAACAAAAGAACTGTATTATTCCCTGGATGGACGAATAACACCTGTCCAGCCGGGAAGTAACCTATGGGAGTAATACCCGCTGAGGCTCATGTCCTATAAATACCATATAAATTGGCTTACCTGGACTATTCTCGATGATACTTGCATTGCTGGCACAACTGTAGAGTTCTAAGATGGTCCAGAGCCGCTTCCCTCCAGTCAGGAACTTCAAAGTACAAGAGAACACACACAAAGAAAACCTATTTAGAGATTGTCAGTGAATAAACTAGCAATTACTCATAATATTCCAAGTTGCTGTTGGCACTGGGGGCCCCGGAACCACAAAAAGTGTCTCTTTCACCCCAGCTCCAGACTCAAATATGAGAGGAGGGTTTACAAAAGTGAAGTGGGCCTTTTTCAGCTGATTCCCTCCCTAGGTTTCAAGTACATTGTAAAGGGTTTCCACATGTTGATATATTTAGGGAGGATATCAGCTACAGTATGTGACATTCTGGACCAGCTGGCCACCTGAACCAAGGAGCTAAGTACCTCCTCCACTGATGGGATTACTTGTGTCTGCCATTTCCACAAGAGGAGTCTTTTTACCTGCACGCTTAGGGTCAGGAGCAATTTTTGAGAGGCTTAAGTGGGGGGCTGAGGACTGGATTCCTAGTATCAGCAGCTGGGGGGACATAGGAATGGGTTTCTAAAGAATAGTGGACTCCCATCTTGCCAGCTGCCTGCCATAAGGGCTGGATCCTCCTACAGTGCCATAATATATGGATTAGGTCGCCAGGGAGCTCCTGACATCTCCAGCAGAGGTCAGATTGGACCAGTTTAGTCATGGCAAGTACCACAGGGGTGTCCTGTACCATGAATGCAGAATCTTATTCTGAATTAGCTGGCTTCTAGTATCTAGTATGCCCCATGTGCAAGCCTGAGACATGTCTTCCACTTCAGATCTGTGATGTGGGCCTGCAGTGTCTGCTCCCATTTATGCTTAGACTCCTCTGCTTGGGATGAAATAGATGTCCCTAAGGGCAGCATATATTCGGCTACACTGGCCTCTTTCTAGGGCCAGCCAAGATTCTGCCTGAGAGACTCGCTGCCTGTGGTTTTGCTTGCGATTGTATTCAGAGATAGTGCTCCTTATTTGGAGGAAGTGCCAGAAATCTCTGGATGGGATTCCATATGTTCTCCTCAGCCCTTCGAATGAATCGAGGGTATCTGTGCCAGGGATATACATATCCCAGAGCTTTGAGAGCCCACCTAGTTCCCACGAGGGCCAGGAAATTGATTGCTTATTGATAGTGATCTCACTATTGCCCCATAGTGGAATGAGTCCTGGTGGAGAAGGGAGGGATTCCAACTTTTTATGCACCTTGGCCCAGTACTCCCGAGAGGGGCCTATCGTAGGTGAGAGTGAACGCCCTTGGGGGGGCGATTAAACAACAACAGAGATAAATGTGCCCGCTCACAGACCCCCCCCCCTCTCCATACCTAGCCACTGAGGGGAGTTTTGCTCTGGGGATGTGAACCATTTTAGCATTTGAGCCATCTGAAAAGCCCATTTATACCCCTCGAGCCACGGAAGGCCCCAGCCTCCATCTGTCCAATGCGCTCTCAGCTTATTTCTGATGCACCTAGGCTTCTTGCCCTCCCATATGAAGGAACCCAGCAGGGAGTCCAGCTCAGTAAACCAGTATTGAGGGATTTTCAAAGGAATGTGAGAGAGGAGGTACATAATTTTAGGTTCTGTGACCATTTTAATTGCCGAAATTTTACCTACGAGCGTGAGTCTGGGAGGCGTCCATCTATCCAGCTTTTAATGAATGGGAGCCAAAAGTGGCTTCATATTCATTTCCCAGAATTTATGCAAATTAGGAGTGATATTGATGCCCAAGTACGTGAGTCCATCCGGAGCCCAATGGAGACCATGCTGGGTAACCATGTAGGAGGTACAATTAGAGTTCAAAGGGAAGACCTCCGTCTTGGACTGATTAATCTTGAGCCCTGAGAATGTATTAAATTCTGACAGGGTGCTCAATAATGGAGGGAGGGAGGTGGCAATATCTGCTTTAGGAAGCAACAGGTCATCAGCATACATTAGAGTAGGGTATTCCCTTTCTCCCTCATATCCTGGAGATTAATGGATTCTGTCTAATAGCCGCAGCCAGGGGTTCCACTGCCAGGACAAAGAGTAGAGGAGAGAGAGGGCATCCCTGACATGTGCCCCTACCCAGTATAAAGGGGGGAGACAGCATCGAGTTGGTGAGTACCCTAGCTGCGGGAGATGTGTACGGCTCCTATCCAGGCCCGGAAGCCCAACCCCCAACCCCATGGTGCCGAGCACTTGTTGGACGTAGTCCCACTCCAGGGATTCGAAGGCCTTTTCAAAATCTATTGCTATTGCTGCAGAAGGGGATGGCACTGTTTTAGCCTTATGGATCAAGTTTACGAGCGATCTAATATGGTCCGCACTAAATCCTCCCTTAACAAAGCCTACCTGGGATGGGTGGATCAAACTGGGGAGGAGTGGGTTTAGTCTATTAGCTAATAATTTGGTTAGCACCTTACTGTCTGCATTCAAAAGGGGTATGGGCAGATAGCTGGATGCTTTTAGAGGGTCTTTACCCTTTTTAGGCAGTATAGTGATGGTCACCTCCGGGGGGGGGGTGACCTTCTTGAAGCGCTTCTCTGCACACTTGTTGTAGTATCGGGGAGATTGTGGCCTGCAAAGGCTGCCATATTTTGATGGGGAACCCGTCCCCTCCAGGAGCCTTTCCCTTTTTAAGAGATAATATAGTCTCTGCCACCTCCTGAGGTGAGATCGGGGCATCTAAGGTCAAGGCTTGATCCTCTGAGATTTTAGGAAGGTGTAAGGAGTCTAGAAATGGGAGAACACCCTTGGGGTCAGGTGCTCTGGATGATTTATATAGCGTGGAATAGAAGTCCATCATTATGCTATTGATTTCTTCTGTCGAGGTGTGGGTCTTAGCCCCTGCATCCACTAAGGCAGCGATGTGCCTTTCGGCTTGCTGCTTTTTGAGGCAGTAGGCAAGGATCTTACCCCCTTCTCTCCCTCTTCCCAATATTTGTGCTTTAGTCTAATAATAGAAATCTCTGCTTTCCTAGATAAAAGTTTGTTCATTTACATCTTCAGGGACGCCACTCTGTGTCCTGCCTCCGACCTGAGGGAAGGGACGCGGAGGACCTTAAAGGTAACTTCCGCTTCTTGGAGCTGTTTTTCAAGCCCCTTAAGGTGCTGTTCCCTCCTGTTGCAGTGCCTGCTCGCAAATCCCATTATTGCCCCCTCAGGGTAACTTGAAATGCCTCCCTGGTATTGCCTGCTGAAGTATCTGCTATGTGGTTATTCTGAAAAAATTCGGAGGCTGTCCTTTGAAGCCGGGGAGGAAAGTCTGGATCATGAAGCAGCAATGGATCCAGCCTCCAGGACAGAGAGGTGGGGAAGGGGGGCCCCAGGTGAAGGAGAGACACACAGGGGCATGGTCTGAGATGACCAATGGGTAAATAAAGGTGTCAATGGTATTCCTGGTGACTGCTGGAGAGGTGAGCCAGAGATCTATCTGACTAAGGGAACTGTGCACTGGGGAATGGAAGGTGTAGTCTCATTGGGAGGGGTGAAATACCCTCCAGATATCTGTAAGGCCCATATCTTCTTGTAGCTGGCTCAATGCCAGTGATGCCCTGGAGTGGGGCTCTGTGTTGGGGGGGATCTGTCAAGTAGCGGGTCCAACGTGAGATTAAAATCTCCTCCCCCAATATGTTTATTTATTTATTTATTAAATTCTCGGATTACAAATACCTTTGAGCAGAAACTGCTCGTTTACAAAGGTTCCACGTCAAAGGATGAGGGTCAACATACATACAGAGGTAGTAAAAGAATGCACAATAAACAACCAAAACAACTAAAAGAAAAAAATATAGGGGCATCACCGGTGGCCAAGGAGCCCAGCGCTTGGGCCAGCTCATGGAAGAAGGAGGAGGGCGAGTCTTCATTCAGGGCATACACGTTACCCAGGAGTAAAGGTACCTCCCCTGTGTCCATGAGTACAGCCACCCTTCAGCCCCCGGGGTCACTCACCTTATGCACCAGTTTCCAGTGAAGCTGCTTGTGAAGCAGTATAGCTACCCCTCTCTTTCTGGAAGGGGCCGAGGCATGTATGACTGTACCCACCTAATCCCGTTTTAGTCTATCATGGTCCCCTTCTGTGAGTTTGGTCTCCTGCAGCAACGTGACCTTCGCTCCCAGCCTTTTAAGGTGCTGCAAAACCTGTTTCCTTTTCTTGGGGATATTAAGCCCCCTTACGTTCCACGTCAAATATGTTATATCACCTGTTGGTGAGAGGGAGCAAGTATCTTTCCAGGAAATGTATCATAGTAAACCAGCAGTCTGGGAGCAAGGTCAGTCCACCCAGGAGAGACAAGTCCATGTAATTCAGCGCCAGGTATGGAGAGAGTGAATAAGCCAGGCATTCCCTGACAGTAGCAACTGACCTCAGTTTAACAT
The DNA here is from genome assembly GCA_016271365.2 of Neoceratodus forsteri. Taxonomy (NCBI): domain Eukaryota; kingdom Metazoa; phylum Chordata; order Ceratodontiformes; family Ceratodontidae; genus Neoceratodus; species Neoceratodus forsteri. Next base: position 753,723,666 of record CM057455.1, on the reverse strand, counting down.
CTAGCGGTAACCCTGTGTGTGTCTCTTGCATTGAAAACAAACAATAACATATACATATAAACCAACTATATACAGGGTGCACAACCGTCCGTACGTATTGGGGAAATAGAGGCTTCCCATCGGCCGCAGAGCCCTGCTGTAGGCTGGCCTCTTTTCCCAGGGTGCTATCCTGCGGTGTTGAACCCCTGTGTGTGTTAGGGGGAGTTTGTGGAGGAAGACTCCCCAACAGGGTACAGTCATCAACACAATTGCAGGATTAATCTGGTGAGCTCCTTGTAGCCACAGAGGGGTGTTGACACTGCACCAGTCATTTTTGCATGAGTATTGGGGTACTAATGGTAGGGCTATGCATTGCTGATGATGGAGTGGAAGGATGGGGGGCGGGTCGAGGTAGCAGCCTCCTCTAGTATAACAGGGCATGAAATGGCCTGTGAGGGGAACCAGCAATGCTCTCATTACAGGGACTATTATAAAAGAAGTTGGGGGATTAGTCCACTAAACTGGGAAGATATGTGATCTGGTGCCTCTGGGGGGCCTCTGCATCAGGTTATCGGGTACTTTTTTTTTTAATTTAGTTGTTTAACCAGGTATAGCACACTAAGCTGAAAGCTTTTTTACAGGAGTGACCTGGGAGCACAAGGAGATTAAGTGACTTGCTCAGGGTCACACAGTATGCAAGTGGAAGCTGTGGGATTCAAACCCAGGTCTGGTCTGCTGGATGTCACCAGATTTGCAGTTCAGAGCCTTAGACCACTGCGCTATACTGCCTCCTTTGGCCCTGATTCAGGAATACAGGTCACAGCTCGACTAGCCCCTGAGCAAAAACCAGGTCGGGAACCCAGCTGCCCACCCTGGAGGGGCCTGAGCCTTCCATGTAAAAAGAAAAAGCAGGCCAATAGTGAACTTATTAGGCCTAAACATTAATACCCAACAGGCTGAACAATAACACCAATTGGAACAGTATGTTTGAGATAACCCTACACCAGGATGCTCTCCTCCCTCACCCCTCCCCACCAGTGAGAGGGACTGAGCCCTTCAGAATATCCGCCAGAGCTTGTGGCGCTGACTGATACTCCTCTGTGCTATCAAGTTAAATGAGGGCTTCCTACTAGCCCTTGCGAGTTAGAGCATGTTTGTCTGCCCCTGCGGATCCTTCCCAGTATGGGAACGGGGCATTTCAGCCGCAAGGTAGCGGCACAGATCGAGGGCCAGGCCCGGGGTGGGGGAGTCCCGGCAGTCACCAAACTCGAGCGACGCGGATATGGCAAAGGAACAGCAGCTGGAGTCTCTCTCTCCGCGGTCGCCAAGAAAGCTACCCCTGCCTTATCCTGGACCTGGTTTTCCCCAAGGTTTAGCAAAAGAACCAAGAATTAAACAAAAGCACTACTTACCTGACCACGCTGCTGAGGTCTCACCGTTCTTCGGTCTGGGAGTTTGAATCTTCTCCGGTTGGTCCACGAAGGAGGCTGGATCACTGACAATGGGAGAGGCCTCCCAGGAGACCTTTGGTTAGTGCTATGCTCCATTAGTCATGGCTCCATCCTGCGACTGGTGAGGGGAAGTTGAAAGGGTCCACTGACTTGATTTCAGCGGAGAAGGCTTGCCAAACACGGTAGTGTCGATGATGTCTGGCCATGGATCTGGAGATCTAGGTCGAAGGGATTCATACCTGTTGGCGGTGTGGAAACCCTGTAGGGAGTCAGGATTTGTTGTGTCCATGTGTATGGCTCCCGATATGTATGCCTGCTCTCGCTCCGAGGGGTGTTCTCTGCGTCCATGCGTTTTAGAAGAGTGTCTCTTTCGGTTTGCCCTCAGGGGGAGCTCCCAAGCCTGGTCCCTAATATCCTGCCAGACCCCGGACCCGTTAACCTGAGGAGGAGAGTGATGGTCCAGCCCTTCTGTGTTAACTTTTGCTGGTGGGGGCTTCGGGGTATTTACTTTGGATTCCCTCGGCCAGTTGAGGTGCAGAAATTCTGTGAGGGAGTCAGGAGAGTCAAAAAAGAAATGGAACACCATTGTGGACTACCCGCATTGTGGCTGGGAATCACAAGGAGAACCGCAGCCCAAGTTTGTGCATTGTGTGCCTTGCCTCAATGTAGGCTCTGCATCTATCAGACAGCTCTTTAGAAAAGTCCTGAAAAATAAGGATTTTGTTTGATCTTCATGTTACCTGCTGCTTTTCCCAGGCTCTGGCCAGGACCTTCTCTTTTTCTCTATAATCTATAAATCTAGCGATAATAGGCCGTGGCCTGTCCTGGGCCTTGGGCATGGGGGCCAGCGTGCGGTGTGCATGTTCCACCTGAAAGGGTCTTGATGGATCTAGCTGCAACATTTCTGATATTGCTAATTGCAGAAACCCTTCGGTGTCTTTCCTCTCCACGAGCTCAGGGAATCCCAAGAATCTAAGGTTATTGCACCGACCTCGGTTTTCGAGGTCATCTATCGTGCTGCACATCATTTGTATAGTGTGCTGTTGCTCCCTTAGTGTTGCCAACAGGTCTTGTATCTGACTCTCCGTCGCGAGAGACCCTCTGCTCAGTATGTAACATCCTAGCCTCCAGGTTCTGGACTACCTAGGCATTGCGGTTTGTCGCCAAGGTGACCTGCGACATCTGTGCCATGAGTTGGGCAAACATCGTTTCCACCGATGGCTGTTCCCAGGATTGTGATACGTGCAGTTCAGCCATGCTGTAGGTATGCCCTTCAAGATAGGCCACTCCACTGGAAGAGATTTTTTCCACTACAATTAAAGCTTTCTGCAATAATATAGCGATTTCAGATTCCTTGTACAGTACTCCTGTAAGTTCTGTAGTTTGAAGAGGTAGAACTTGGTCAGAAAGGAAAGGATTATAACGGATATATCCCTCTGGGTTGTAGAGCTGTGATCTAAGCTGCCATCCTGTTTAGCGCCCCTAGTGGCCAGCCTCCTCTTCTGGTTTTAATTGAATTTTTAAGTACAGTTCTAACTTATAATGTGTTTTGATGATTTTAAACCATCTGTAATGACGGAGACTATTTATTTTTTCTTGCTCTTAGGATATTGCTATAGCTCTAACCCTTGATTGAATTTTGAATACTGTTTCTTTTGGCAGAAGGGCATAAATTGCGTACAAGAGATTTCCCAAACCGTACGGAAAAATATTCTCTTTTGAGGAAAGAACTGGGGCAATCTTCTTTGGCAACCATGGCAGTAGAAAGAAGAATTATTTTTGCTTTGAATCTCTTTCTTCTTCCAGACAAAATACCCCAGAATGTGCCTTGAGAAACAAATACAATAGCATCAAAGGAATTTCACTTCGAGTACAATTAGATTAATTAAAGAGAATATTTTTCCATATGGTTTGGGAAATCTGGGATATGAGTATTTTTGGAAATGTTGTAAATTATTGATTTTAGAGGAAACTGTATATGATTGTAATGATGTTGGTTTAACAATGTAATGTTTTGTATTGTAAAGACTTAGTCGATCAATAAATATCTACCTACCTACCTACTTTTGGAGGTAGTGGGGGACCATTTCTGGTGTGAGTGAACATGCGATGGCAGACCCCAACCCAGGATGCCAATATGGGCATGCTCCAGAATGGTGGGGGAGGAGGTTGGAAGGAGAACATTGGAGAAGAAAAGCCTGGCCAGGTAGTCTTGAATGACAGCCTCCGCATGCTCTCTCTCTCTCCCATGCCATCAGACCCTATGTGGTGGCATGCCTACTGCTAGCTCTTGTCGGCAGGTAATGACTTTGAACTAATCTAGGCAGTGGGGGCATCACTTTGAGATAGATGGCATATGACGGCATGAGTGAGTCTGGTGGGCACAGAAGCAACACAGAGCATCTTAAAGAATGAGGCTCCTGTGGGCAAAGAAGAAGTAAAGGAAAAAAAAATTTGAGGTATGGTATTTAAGACCAGCATTCCCAATACAAGCCTCATTCGATCTTTACCAAGGTCCTGATTGTGACTTTGGCCTGCTTATGGTTGGAGGGTCACCATTTGTACCTGTGTCTGGATGATCTCCTGATCAGGACATCAGAACAGTCAGTCAATACCTTGGTTATTCTGACTTGTTTAAGTCCTAGAGAAACACAGCTGGATAGTAAACAAGGAGAACAGGTCACTTCAGCCATCTGAATCACCTAGGGTCATGTTTTGGATGGAGTTACAGGCATTTCTTTCCCTTGTTTTCATCCAGTACAGGGGAATCTTCAACAGGATATCCAGCAACTGAAATCTCAGATGACTGTGTCAGCCCTCTGATGCTTCTAGACATTAAGGCTGATGACGACAGCGGTGGAATTTGTCTCCTGGGCTCGCCTCCTTATGAGGCCTTTCCAAATACATCCTGTCTCTAGTTTGGGAAAAGTGTGGGATCCCTCTCTCAGTTCATCACTCACTTTTTTGGTTGGAAGACACTTAGAATCTACTTAAAAAGTCTCCACTTTGGTCTCCACCGGAGATGATTCTCACAAGAGACACCAGCCTACTTGGTTGGAGAGCATTTTTGAACCAGATTCTTTTTCAAGGTGCTTGTGTCCTGGTGGAGAAGTATTTGTAGATAAATGTTATAGAACTGAGGGCTGTGAACCAGTCCATTCTAATCAAGTGAAGTTACGCTCAGAAAATGCAATGGCAGTCGCATACATAAACAGTCACAAGAAGCAAAAACATACTCAGGGAGGCCCCACTGAGCAGAAGAGACTACTGTCCATCAGCCACTCATCTAGCTGGAGATCTAAATGCCTCGACAGACTGGCTCAGTCGCCAATTTGTGCAGCTAGGAAGAGTGGTCTCTGAATCATTAAGAGCATAGCAAACTCAACTCTGGCTAATTCACTGAGATTTAATCACTTTGTTTATACATTTTTCTTAAATGTATGAGTGCTACTGGTGTGTGGCCAATATCAGAATTAAACGGTTATAGTACCTATGCACCCCCTCCCAAATGCTGCTCAAAAGAGCTTGCAAATCATTTAAAGTTATTAAATTTTCATACTTTCTGTCTTTATTCCATCCTTTTAAATGGGGTTATTGGTCTCATCATTCAGTTGAATCATGATTACCCTGACCACCGACGTTGGGGTGAGCCTCATAGGTCAGGTACCTACACTTTCAGTTTTAAAGCAGCAGTGCAACGAAAAATGTTTTTCCAAAAAGCTAGTTTCAACTACAATTAATAAAAAATATTAGCTTACCTGTTTAATCTACTTTTCTACGTAACTCCTATGATGCCCAACATTTTTTAAAACTTTTCTTCATCCTAACCCTTACCAGGTCCACAGTGGTATTTTCTAAGCCAAATGTGGCTGCCATCTTTTTTTCTTCAGCAAAAAATAAATTAAAACATTTATGAAGTACTCAGGTTTTGGTGGAACTAGAAAATGTTACCACCAAGTAAAACTGGAAGATGTCTGTATCACGGTATTCACATATGTGCAGTAGCGCACTACAAAGGTTTGTGCTGTGCTTGCCCCTGCGCCTGACCCTGAGGATGCTGTATTCAGTCATATAGCACAGCAGCACTATCTGACTGATTATAGGGCTATGTCGACACAGCACTAAGTCAGGTAGCGCTGCCCTGCTGGCCCGGTGGTGCTGAGGCGCTGTACACCTTTCCTCGCGCTACGCCGGTGACCCATGTTCAGGAATGAGCATGGGCTGCCGGGGGTTGGCAGGGTTAGAGAAGGACTGAGCATCCGTAGGACTGCTCTCCTCTGGGGAGGGATGCCAGTTGTCAGCGCTCGACTGGCCCTCAGTGGAGACTGGGGGGGCAGTGCGCCGACATTGCAGAAGAGGGACGGAGGTGGGGCAGATGCCTGAAGGGAGCATGTGTGGATGTGTGCGCTGTCTGCTGGCCTCATTGCACGCCCCTTTCTGCAGGGGAGAAAATGGAAAAATGGGAGTCCTCGCCATAGATGACGGTTGCCCCCCTTGCAGCGCCGCTGGGAGGGCACCTTCCCTGAACTGGATCTGGACTGGTGGGTTGAAGGTCTCCCAACCCCCCCACCATGAGGGGTAAGTCGTGAGAGCTGAAGGGGAGGTGGACTCATACCCGGTCGGCACTAGGGAGGACATCATATGGTAGGGTGAGGGGACTCCAGAAAGAACACCAATTTAAAAAAAAAAAAAAAAAAAAAGTGCTGTCCTAACCTGGACCTGGACTGTATGCAGCCCATAAGCAAGTTAAAAGAACTGTGTCTCCAGACCAGATCGCGTCTGGAGTCCTTGGTGCAGTATTCAGTTTGCAACATGCAAATGAACCCATTGGGCATACAGGACTCTAAGGGCCATTTTTATTTATTTATTTCAAAGGTTTTACCAGGAAAGACATACTGAGCTGCTAACAGCTCATTTCCAGATGTATCCTGGGGGAAGGCGAAAAAAGCTATAAAAATACAAACATAAAATACATGGAATGGAAACAGTATAAACAAAAATAAACGTGACAATTATGCCTATGAATAAACTGACTAAAAAGCACCAAGCAGTAAACTGTGGAACTGCACAAAGAACAAATAACTAAATACCAACTTGACAGAATAGAAACGGGGGATAACTGATACTGGGGAAGTGGGGATATGCTGAGGAAGAAAATTTGGTAAGTTACAAGTAAGAAGTGCAACCGTATGAAGAAGCTGAAGGGGCTATGTTGTGCTGGCATCTCTCATGAATGTGCACATGTTCTGAGGCCCTTCCCCCCTGCTGAGACTGGCAGTTAATAGAATCAACCACATTTAGTGGCTCCATAGTGCATCATACATCGTTCTCTATACGTGATGCGCTGTCCTTACACGAGCGGGGGGGGGGGAGTCAGGGAGCGGGATTCTGCTTGCTGTATTTCACAGTTAATCTGAAACAGCTGCACAAGTAACTAAGCCTTTTTCAGGCACTCAGAAAGAAGAGGGGATTACGCAGGTGGGGGCCTGTCTAGTATGCAACTGCTACCATCCTACCATGGTGGGGACCCTTTTCCTTCCTTGTAGTTCCTCCTTAGGGGTAGGCTGGCAGAAGTGATGAATTAACTCCCGATGTGTGGTGCCTGGACATAAGACTCACAGTATTGGGTTGGCCCAGTGGCGTGAAAGACAGGTGAGGCGTCCTACCTCCTGCCATGCGTGACCGGTTCAGGAACAAGCCTGGGCTGCTGGGGGTTGGCTCTTGGGGGAGGTTGGGAGAGGACTGGCGGCCACCAGGCAGCTCTCCTCTCCTGGATTAAGGATTGACCATATTGGCTCTTGGCTGCCACCAGGTGAAGGCCTGGTGGTAAGCCTACAAGAGTGCCAAGAGGCAGATGTAAATCGGGGGGGGGCCTTGAGACATGTGCACATCTCCACATGCATGCGCTTTTTGAGAAAGCTGCGATGGGATGGATGGGGAGAAACCAGAGGGAAAATGGTCAGCACAGTGGGTGCATGATGCCCCTCACCAACCCGCACCCCACCCGCCTGGTCACTGGGGAAAAAACTGGATTTCAGGTTGGGGGGTGGAGATGAACCTCCCACCCTGACCCCACAGCATGGGAGGGCAGTCTGTGGGGCCTGAGCCACAAGGTGAGTCCCTGTGGAGACTACAGACTATGGAGGGGAGCAGTGAAGATAGCAGAAAGGGAGCCTTCCCCTGCCGTGGCCAAAGAGGATAAACATTTCTATACAAAAAGAAAAGAAGCGCAGTATTGCCCTAGCGCACCCCCTTCCTGTCTGCATCACATCAGCAGCTGCAGCCCGTCATTGAGGTACATCCCCATTTTTGAGCTGCCTGAAAGGGTGAGGAGACCCCCTGGCCTCGTGCTCGAATTTCTGGCTAAACTGTCACCAAATGTGTGGTATACAGGGGACACTTTGCACATTTGTCTATATCTGTGCTGGTTTCTACTAGAGGATTTGCATGTGCCCTTCCCCCACCTACATTTTGTACTCCAAATATTGGTAATTGGTATAAGGAGACACACAGAAGGAGCCCAAGTCCTTTTATCTCACCTATCAGGAGCAGTTTTGGTGCTCCCTCCCACCCCCATTGGTTGTCCTCCACTCGAATCTCTGGTTGCATGCTGTGGCAGTCCTAGTATTGTTCTGTAACAGATGCCTGTTTATCTATCCCCCTCCCTCCCAGCTCTCATGGTGGGACTGAATGGGGTGCCTAAACAAATGACGGGAGGGGTATGAGCATATGCTTGCAGTGGTGCTCCTAAGTGCCCACAGCTCACACACACAAGGCCACACAGGGCAGCAGTTCTTGCAGGGGACTGAGAGCGTTCTGTATTCTCATTGGTTCATCTCTCGGGTCTAGCAGTTGGCACTTAAGCTTTTGGGAGCGTGTTTTCCGAGTGAATTGTCGGGAGCGAATTGACAGGCTCCCCAGCAGAAAGGTCCAGTGGAGGTTCTAGTACTGGTTTCTGCCTGGTGTTGGCAGCTACTATAGCTGCTACAGCTATTGGGTGAGTCATTGTCCTGTCCCCAGCGCCTGCTTTGTAGCGAGTCGCTCATTATTGAATTCATGGTAATGGTCAGAGTTGCAGTGAGCCTTTACCTTGTGGATGTACAGTTTGTGAGTAAACCGCTGTGTCAGGGTGTGTATATACGCAAACAGATCACTGTATTCGACAGATGTGCCATCAGAGGATGTAAAGTTGTTTTTGTCCCAGAATGGTAAAAACTCAGGGACGAACAGACCCAATCAGAGTCTGCAAAAATAATGGCATCCTTGTCACCATGGGGCATGACCTCCAGTGCACAGGCCACAGCTGCCAGTTCAGCTTACTGTGAGGCGATAACAGTGCATTTTCTGGAAATGCACCTGAAATCGCCTTCTTGATCTTGTATGAGCACTCCAAATCCTGCCACCTGCTCTCCGTTCATATAGGAGGCAGAGCCGTATGTAAAGATACGATGCTTGATGTTATCTTCCAGAATATCTGGTGTCGCTGGTAAGAATGGTCCCGGCTCAGGTAAGTCAGGAGGTTGGAGGGCACAGTCATGGGGCTTACCTGTGTATAGTAGGCCATGGGCCAAGATTGAAGGCATTTTAGAAGGCAGTACTTTGATGTCCCTGTCCTGCAAAAGCAAAGACCAGTGTGTAAGTCTGGTGTTAGAGACTGAACCATCTTTTACTTTGTCTGAAAGCAAAACATTAGTTGGGGTATGGCAGGTATGCAAGACAAGAGGAGCATACCCAATGATGTACAGAAAGTGCTTGACAGCCCAGCAGGTTGCCAAGAGTGTCCTTTCACAGAGACTGTATTTTCTCTGTACTGGGGATAGCATCTGAGTTGCATAGGCAATGGGCCTGTGGTACCCACTGTACTTTTGTGCTAGCACTGCAGACATGGCCACATTAGAGGTGGCAGTTTGCAAAAGGAAGGGAAGGTTTGGGGTAGGGTTGATCAGTGCTGGGGCTGAGGCTAAGGCCTGTTTAAGCTGTGTAACAGCGTCAGTGTGAGTGGAGCCCCATGTCCATAGGACATCCTTTTTCATAAGTTCATATAAGGGAGCAACCTTCAAGGCAAAATCAGGAATGAAGTCCCTGGAATAGTTTATCATTCCTGAAAAGCATCTTGAGTGTTGCCACACTAGTAGGAAGTGGCAGATCTTGTAAGCCCTGGATTCTTTTGACAGCTGGGCTTCTGCATTGGTTTGTAATACATAGGCCAAGGAAATTACCTGTTTTTCACACAATTGTGCCTTAGAGGGGTTGCACTTGAGGCCTGCTCTCTTGAGGAGAGACCAAAGTACATCTAGAAGGGCCAAATGATCTTCTTTCATGGTGGTTGCTAGAAGCAAGTAATCCACATATTGCAGGAGACACTGAGGTATGGAGAACCCTTGCAGAGCATCCATCATGTGGAGATGGAAGAGGGAAGGACTGTTGTGGAAGCCTTGGGGAAGACTGGTCCAGGTTTACTGGCATCCATCAAAGGTAAAAGCAAATTTGTATTGGCTTACCTGTGCTAGTGGGAGTGATCAAAACCCATTAGAGATGTCAAGAGCTGAGAACCACTTTTTGTCAGGAGTCAGCAGCTTGAGTACATCAGGTGCTGATGCTACTGTTGGGGCACAGCTGAGGGTAACTTGATTAAGTTCCTGTAATCAGTTGTGAGACATCAAGCTCCATTTGGCTTTTTCATAGGCCAAATAGGTGAATTGACAGTAGACACAAGTCCTAATCACTCCTTGTTGTAGCAGTGATTGGATGGTCTCCCTCAGTGATGGCAAGGCTTCAGCAGGAAATGGATACTGCTTCTCTTCTGCCTTCCAGTGTTAGGTTCTGAAATCTTTTTTTTTAACTTTATGTTTATTGTTATACAATAGACATCCAGTAAAAACAGTTTCCTGAGACAGCATATAAGGGTACATATTAAGAAATGACCACACGAGGGCGCCACCCCTGTTAATACAAGCAAATAGACATACTGAATCCATAAGATACATTTTTGGGAGGTATAAAAAATATTAAAGAACACAATCATTAGTCCCAAATGCTGTCAATTGGCCCATGAGCAGCATGGTATATTAATTCGATTAATTATTGCAAACTAATTCCGTTTACATCTCCTTCCAGAAGGAGTTGAGTGGCCATGCTTACATCAAGTTATGGTGTCCTTTTGGACTACTTCACAAAAGAACTAACATCCAAAGAGTCCATGAAAAACTAAATGTCCATAGAACTTCATGCTTAAATTCAGTGAAAGTATCGAAAATACTTCTCGGCTTGAGTCACTGAAAGAAGCCAAAATTGGCTTTAAAATAGTATGATTTTTATTATGAGCTAACCCCTAGAAAGGCTAGGATTTATCAGCAGTACAAAGCACAACGGACTAACACCCCCCCCCCATTAGATACATCACAGAACGGGATCAGTGTAACTTGATTCTCCAGCCTTAAACCAAACCAAAAACTATTTATACATGCCATAAGGCTATCCGCAAAAAGCAGATTTACAGTAAGAGAAATTAGAACCAATATTAGGAAAACCAATTAGTCACTCGATCTTACTTATTTCAGGTCTCTTCATCTACACCTTCTGGATCCGATTCTTCCGACTCCTCTCTTCTTCTCTGGGGTAGAGCGTGGCATTGGAACCATTTCAGGGCCTTGGCTGGATCAGAAAAAATAAATATTCTCCCTTCATGAATAATTTGAAGGCGAACGGGGAACAGCATGTTATGTGTAATCTGCATTTCCCGTAAGATAGCCCTGACCCCATCATACTTTTTTTTTTTTGCGCTGCCGTGTGACATAGCTCAAATTGCGTTATAGTTGGATTTGAGTCCCTTCGTGCAGCAATACCCTCTTCTGGGGGGGCGAGAGCCAAAACCAAGACCCTAGAGCCGATGCCGTCCAAGACTGCTACTATTGCCCTGGGTGCCTCTGTATCGTTTGGTCGTCCCCTAGATGAGACACGATATGCTTTATGAATTGCCCCCTTTTTATCTTTGATGGCCTGCCCCAGCTGATGTTCCATCCAGTCGAAGATGAAAAGAGCCAAATGATCCCCCTCACTTCATTCCAGCATCCCTATTATACTTTATTAGAAAAGTCGGATTTACAACCTTTGAGTCATGTACTCATTTACAAAGGCACCTCATTGCAGGGGGGTTAGACAAAGTTACATACTGTGGTTACAACAGTGAGAACAGTACAGGTGCAGAACATTAAGCATAGAGTACACATAGGTTACATAATAATGTTACTTATAATAGGTTACAGTCAAATACAAGGTACCCAAAGGTTACATTGGGGGTACAGCCCTGGACATACCTAGATAATACCTGGAGAGGGTGGAGGTAGGGATGGGGAGTGGGGTTGGAGGGAGGGGGAGAGGATAGGCTGTCCAGAGGACATTGTCAAGTCAGGGAGGCTTGACAGGAGGACCCCACAGTGGATAAACTAACATATATATATATATATATATATATGTATATATATATATATGTATATATATATGTATGTATATATATGTATATATATATATATATATATATATATATATATATATATATATATATATATATATATATATATATATATATATATATATATATATATATATATATATATATATATATATATATATATATATATATATATATATATATATATATATATGTATATATATATATATATATATGTATATATATATATATATATATGTATATATATGTATATATATATGTGTGTGTGTGTGTATATAGACACGAATATTCACTGAGTGGGCCTGATTCTCAAGTGATTCAAGCCGGGATCTCAGGTGAGAGTTCTCCTTTACTAGATTAGCTGATGTCCCCAAGACAGCTTCCATGGTTTTATGAGTGTCCAGGCATACTGTTTTGAGGTTAGCTACCTCCGATTCCACTGTAGTAACCTGAGTAGTCAAGGAGTCGAATTTTCAGCCAGAGCAGATACAGTTGATATGAGAATTTATTTTGAGCCCCAATGTCTGCAGAGTTTCCTCGCTGTCTACATTTTCTTCTGGAGTGATACGGCCTTGTGCTGACCTCGTGGCAGGTAGACCCGAAGTTAGTTTGCTTTTATTTCCATCCTGGTTCCCTTTATCCTTCATTGGATTGCCCGTTTCTGTGCTGTAGAAGTTCTGGTTTTCGGTAAGATAAATTTGAAGTACTAAATCCACCGATAAAATGTTTATTTGTTAATTTTGTTGTTATAGATGAGCTCCACTTTTTGATGTCCGTCTAGCTCGGGCTCAGCAGCGCCCCCTCCCAAGGTCCTGGAATCTCAGTGGTGGTGTACATCCTACTACAGTTGTGTTTGTCGGTAGCAAACACATCAAGGTGTTTTTGCAGCAGAGGTGCAAGTTCAGAAAACAGTCATACTCTTTGTTGTTGTGAGAGATTACTGCCACCACATGTGAATCTGGAATGGTGACAGCATGATATTGTCCTTTGATCTGGAGAAGTAGCCTGTTGGCTAGGTCCACTACACAGCTGTGCAGTGCAAAGAAAGTCAATTCCCAGTATGCTGAGGGGATGACATAATATCATGAGATCGAAGGCAAAATCAGTACTGAGGTGGCCTACCACCACAGGCAAAGACACAGATCGGTAGGTGTATATCTGAGTACCATCTACGCTCTGTGCACTGGTCTTCCAGCCAGTAGACCAGTCAGACGTGGCTGGGTTCTCATCATGGAGAACAGACATGGCTGTTCCTGTCTCCAGAAGCATGTTCAGTTGGCGGCTCCCCGACCATGGCCTTTACACAAGGCCATCCGTTTGTGTCAACAAGCAGATCTCTCACAATCCGGACTGGGGCCTGTAATTGTCAATCTGCATTTTCAGAATCATCGCCATCATCCTGTTCCTGGAATATGAGGCCTGCAGGATCTCTTTGGGACCCTTGTATGTGTTGCATGGGATACAGATGTGTCCGTGGCATCACAGGTGCAACAGCAGCCTGCTCGGTTGCTTCCTCCTTAGTCGTCACCACGGCCTAGCCAGTAGTTGATGCTATGAAAGGATTCTTTCCTCGGCTACTCGGTTGTTCAGTAGCCAAGGGCAGGAAAGAATTTCCTTGGCTGCATGGTTGTCCCTTGGCTGGGGCGAGGGCTACTATGGTATGCGTAGACTTCGCCTTTTTTTTTTTGGCATGGACTTCCTCCAGCAGCTTACGGAGGGTCTCGTTCTCGTCCTCGTCTCTGAGGGTCTGATAGCTGGGTCCATTACGATTCCGGTCATCGGGTTGGGCATTTGGATATTTCCAATTGCTCTGGTCCCTGTTTCTGTTGTTCTTATTGTTCCGGCCCCCCCCCCTCATTTTGTGCAACTGCTTGTCATCAGAAGGGGTGTCTTTCTTCTGGTTATTACCTTCCACAATATAGTGGGTAGGTGTGTCTGAGGTAGATTGCACTGCAGCTACCTCTGCTGCCGGATTTTGGATGGCGGCTGCTTTGTTAGTTTTACCGGAAGCGAGGTTACGGAGGTATACCTGAAAGGCACGCTCCGTCTTGGTAAGGATTTCTGCAAAGGTGTTGGTCTCCAGGTAAACGTTGAGTTCAGCCTTTTCCCGAAGGGCCGGAGTCATGTTCTGGATGTACAAATCCTTGTACTCAGTTTGGTCTTTGTGTGTGACTTCACCCACAAGGCCTTTGTCAGCCTTGTAGGTGAGCCACAGCTGCTGATGGTAAGCCATGGGGCTTTCCTTCACATTCTTCTTAATCTTGTAGGTCAAGCGGGCACCAACGACACCTGGAATGTTGGCAGCAAGGAGTGCAATGGAGATGTTGTTGAAAGCAAGTGTCTCTCAATTGTGGACAGTGTCTGGGAATTTTTCCCAGAGAGTAGGTTCGATTGTCTGTCGCAAGACTTGAACCTGGTACTCAGGTTGGAGAGAAAGCTTCTTGCAGAGAGGGTGTACCTTCTCCAAGTGGCAACTTGGGTTGTCAGTCAGACCCATCTATCCAATGCTCTGGGCAATTTTCTGGACAGAGTGAGTGACTTGCAGGGGATTGGAAGTACGAGGAAGCGTGTTCAACTCAATACGTTCCATAGCACCGTGGAGGGCAGCTTCCGCTGCCGCATCAGTAACTGCTTTGAATGCATGGTCCTGGTTGACAGTGTCCTTGAATATTCTGTCAGTTTGATCCTGGATGGCTCTCTGGCGTCATCCCATGCCATAATATTGGTAATGGCCTCTTGGATTAGGCTGCGCATCTCCGTATTGTCCTCCCTGGAGAGGGGGGGGCAAGCAGAGGCATGCCATGGAATACAGGCCATCCACCTGTGTCATGGGGGTCGCCATCTTGGCGTAATATGTTGCTTCCACCATGTTTGTGTAGAAGGTGTATGTAAGTGGGCGCCATCTTGAGGATGGCTGGAGAAAATGACAGCCCTATGGGGGTTGGACTTGGGCGTGACATGGCATGCCTCATCATCAAAGTCAGAGCCGTTATCGTCGGATGTTGCAGTGTCAGTGGGCGTATACTGTAGCCCATTCGTAGCCTAAACATGGCCAGCAAGGACCTCTCGCTGATGGTGCAATTTCGCCATCTTTGTTCTACATTTCCTGTGACAGACTTGTGCAGTGCCGTGCTCAATACCCTTCTTAACCTCACGCTGCAGTTCTCTATATGCGGTGCCCAATTCGACGTTTTCCCTAAGCTCATTGTCTAACTCACAATTCACTCTCTCATTCTCCTTTTTCAGCTCAGCATTCTCCTCTCTCAAACCTTCATTTGTATCACTCAAAATATAATTTAAGTACGCTTACTGTTTCTTATCACATTTCAACCTTTCTCAATTAATCAATCAATTTTATTTGTTCAGTTTAAAAAACTATTACAAATAGCAAAACATCAAATGATAAAATTTCCAAATATGCTTATCCATTATTTGGCATCTCAATAAATACAGATAATACAATCATTTCAAATATGACTAACAAAGCTAAGCAACTAATCAAAATCATTCCTAAATCAATATTACACTTAATTACTTCCTTATATATCTGAATCATAATATATCATTCATATTTTCCAGATCGATTCCAAGAGACCCATACACGATATTAGACAGTGCTTCTAGACAATAGATAATTACTAATCCATTTTCATAAGTGAACAGATTTCAAATAAGCAGCCACCTTATTCATTACACATAAATCCCTTGTATTTAGGAGATGCAATATTATAGCTTCAGGGGGGAGGTTGAGGCCAGCCAAGATGCCCCCTAGCCATTTCTCTCTCTGAACTTTAAATAAAGGGCAGATTAATAGAATGTGTTTGGTTTCATCTTCCAGAGATAAACCACACTTACAGTGGGAAGAACTTAGGTTCGAACTCTTTTGCCTATGGAAAATATAATTCGCTTTGTATATTTCCAATCTGATCCTAGAAAAAATTCTTCTTTTAGAGGGATCTGACAGTTTAAGGAGGTATGGTTCTAGTCCATGCTCCATTTTAATTTGTTTATATCATCTAAATAATTTCTGGTTTGTTAATATCTCTTTCATATTTGTTTTTTCTGTGTCTTGTAGCCTATTCTTAATAAAATTCATTATCTCATCCCAAGGTTGTATAAAAACATCCCCTAGTATGTGAACTAGGCCATTTGGGGAAAGCAAATTCTTAATTACATTAATCGATGGGAACTCAAATCCAGATCGAGAATATTCTAATTCTTCCTCCAAACATTGTCTGGGCAACCTTGTTTAATTTAAAAAGTAATATTTTAATAATTGCAATGATTTGTCTCTCTTCCACCAGAGTACCTATAGAATATTGTCCTGTTTCAAGGTTTAAAATAGCCTTTGGTACAGACTTTGGAACCAACAAAATATATCTCTTTATTTTATTCAATATTATTTGTAAATTATTTAGTCCAGTATCACCCCAAATTTCTGCTGCATATAGCATACTTGATTTTATTTTGGCCTCCACTGCTTTTAAAACACCTTTTACCGAGCTTCTTCCCATTTTGGCATTAAAGATTCTAAATGCATTAAATGACAAAGAACCTCTGTGCGCAAACACTGAGGCAAGGGTTACCCCAAAGGGCATTTGGCTGGGAAGCCAAGTTTCAAGAAAATACAAAATCACACATGCCCACACAATGCAAAGCATCATGGGCTGCATATGCAAATCACCACAGAATGTTATGCTAGTTCAACGTTAAGCAGAATTGCATGGTGCCAAAAGGCCTCTCTCACAGTTTGCAAAGGGTGCTAACAGATGACATAGACACGTGTTTCGTCCTACCAGGACTCATCAGTATGCCTAGTCTGTTTGACACCCCAGTGGAATGAACCAGCTACCCTAAGACAGCCTGTCTGGGTTATATTATGGTGAACCCATTAAAATAAAAAACTATTTAAAAGATGAACCTCTCTGCGCAAACACTGAGGCAAGGGTTACCCCAAAGGGCATTTGGCTGGGAACCAAGTTTCAAGAAAATACAAAATCACACGTGCCCACAGAATGCAAAGCATCATGGGCTGCATATGCAAATCACCACAGAATGTTATGCTAGTTCAACTTTAAGCAGAATTGCATCGTGCCGAAAGGCCTAGCACCCTTTGCAAACTGTGTGAGAGGTCTTTCGGCACCATGCAATTCTGCTTAAAGTTGAACCAGCATAACATTCTGTGGTGATTTGCATATTCAGCCCATGATGCTTTGCATTGTGTGGGCATGTGATTTATATTTAAATGCATTAAATGCTGTTTTAGTTTTGTTACTAATCATGGCTGTGTGATCTTTCCATTTAAGGTTCTCTGCAAATCGTATAGCCAAGTAATCAATAGTATTTAACCTGATCAACCTTTTCTTTATTTAACCACACAATGCATTTTCTTTTGCTATTATTGCCAAAAACCAATATTTTGGTCTTTGCCATATTGATCTTTATCTTATGTTTAACACATTGTTCATAGGGACAATCAAGTTTTCTTTGTAAGCCCAGTTTTGAAGTTGATATCAGGACTAGATCATCTGCATATGCCAGACAATCTATCCTGGTATTCCCTACCTTGGGGGCATGAAAGTCTGGGTTCTGTAATTGTATAAAGATCTCATTAATATAGATGTTAAATAGTAGTGGTGCCAATAAGCAACCCTGACGTACCCCTATGTTAGTAGAGAAGGGTAATGTTGTATTTCCTCGATGGTCATATTGGACTTTAGCCCAGGTATGGCTATGCAACCTAATCCATATATTGAGTAAGTAAGGGCAAATCCCTAAATTATACAACTTATCCCAAAGAATGGATCTGCTTATACTATCAAACGCAGAGGAAAAATCTGTAAAGCAGCAAAATAATTTTCCTTTTTTAATTTGTACATATTTCCATGCAAGGTGCTTTAAAACGTAACAGTGCTGTATAGTTGATCTTGATTTTCTAAAGCCATTTTGAAACTCCTGCAAAATAGACCCATCCTCCACTCAATCATTTAATCTCCCCAGAATTATTCTGGTGAATATTTTCTGGGTAATCTCTATAAGGCTAATTGGTCTGTACATTTCGGGGTTATTTGGGTCATCTTTTTTATATATAGGATAATTTAAATTACCATATACAGATAAGATCTCTTGATTGATTTGAGCTTCATCTATAGAGAAATTTAAATTGGAGAAATAGGCTTCCCATATATTTGGAAGAATATGAGCTTCTACTTTAGTTGAGTGTTTATCATAACTCTGATTTACTATTCTCCAGAGTCTTTTATTATCCTTATTTACTACCACAGTTTTAAGTTCTTCCCACCTTTTCTTAATATGTTTGCCTTTCTTGATCCAATATTTTCCTATATTTTTTCCTTCATTTATATTAGTAGATTTTTTCTATTGAAATTATCTTGTTTATATTTGTACATTCTCAAAGTCCTAGTAAAGGTTTTTTTTTCCTTTCTACATCTAGAGTTGCACCAATTCTTGCCAGTGGTTATCTTAGTAATTACTTTATTTGCCACACAGTGGGGTTTAATTAATATGTTTATCTCATTCCATTTGGATAAGGAAGAAACAGTCAGTTTCTTCCAAAATGGATAATCTAAGGCTTACAGACGTGGGATCATTCAGAAGATTTCTGAAAAATTTTATAGCATTGGGGTCCCATTGTATCCTTTTCTGATTTATTATTTCCATTCCACCCCCAGTAAGGACTTCAGAGCTACCTCTAATAATATTATCCATTTGGATTTTTAAGCTCACTGGATTGTGTGCTGATTCAGTTCTGCTCATTATTTCAAGATCTTGCACTATTTTAATAGCTTCAGGGTTCCCCCAGATCAAATCTATAGTTAGGAGCCTAACAGCCCATTATATGTTAATTCCCCTTTACTATCTCCTGGGAGCCTGCCATTAAGCAATAACAGATGTGTATTAGTCAGCGAGAGAGCAAGTAATCTCCCTCTTTTGTTTGATCTCAAATCCTGGCTCAGTCTATTATTACTGATCCCAGGATTGCGTTCCGGCAGGATAGATGAGAAGTCTATATTATTACAATTAATTGGAATTCTTGCATTGAAATCACCCAGAAGTAACATTGGCACATCAGGTTCCCTGCTCAGAATATCACACAGGGTTAAATTAAGTTTCATTATAGATTCATTTATATCTTTGGAGGGTGGAAAGTAAACATAAACTAAAGTTAATTTATTATGTGCATTTCCATTCTCCATTGATAAGGCCAAAATATCATCGGGTCCTTTCACAATCATCTCTCAACATGCAAATTTCACGCTCAGAGTCTTGAGCAGTACAATGCAACAGTCTGTTATTGGCAATGCAGAGTGACTGTGTCTCTTCTGCTAGTTTCTGGTTCCTTTTCTGTAACTCTGATGCCTGCAAGCCCATCTCTTTTTTTTTTTTTTTTTAGAGACGCATTTTGCAGTTCAAGGGAGGCACACTTAGCTGTGAGACACTGAACAGCGGTATGTAGAGTCGCAACCAAGAGACCTTTAAGGTTGTATTTCTTGGCTTTTTGTTTGGACTCTGAGTAATGGTCTGAAATTAACAGCAATGGGTTTTCAGTAGACTTCGCGACCAGCACGAAATCTGTCCATCTTCCATAGGAGGTGAGGTAGTTTGAGACATCCAGTCTCCGTTCATTGCAAAGTTCAGGCATGACAAACAAGAGGTAAACAAACAAACAAGCAGTTGGAAAACTGAATAAAATCCTTGGCACCATCACCCAACAGCTTTCCGGTCCCCGGTGGGCAAACAGTGGTGCCAAGGTGGTATGCTGCCACTCGCAGAGGGAGTATATCGAGGTCTGGTGTGGAGGTGCCATGCACGAGACCAAGATGGAGTAAGTCCATCACAGAACAACCACTGTAAGTACGAGTAGGTCCAAGTAGGCGAAAAATGCACTACACTACTCAACATTCAAAATTAACTGAATGGAATCCTTACTTTGTACATTCCAACCTGCACACAGTTGCCAAATGTAACTTGGTAATAAAATTACCTTTCTCAGGTTCTTGTTGGAACTGCACAAAGGAGGAGACAACAGATAAGTGGTGTCCAGATAATAAATATAATTTATTATTGGCAAATAAGAATAATGCAGGCTTACAACCAACAGTGTAATCACTGGGAGAATGCATCCAGTTTCTTTACCTACATAGGGTGCAGTCTGGTCTCATTTCAGAGAAAATATGTGCTGCAAAGGGTCTTATTCCCTGATAATTACTATAGCAACAGCTAAAGAAGATACATAAAATGTGAATAATTGGACAGTAGCAGGTGGTGTGAGTAACCATCCTAACTAACATGAGAAAATGAGAAGTTGCTTAGCTAGCAGAAGGTAAGTGAACAGTAAGATCTGTGATGCTTCCAAGGACACTTGCAGTTAGAGTTCTGCACAAGCACTAGAGATGGCACTATTGCCTAACTTATGATTATACAGTGATATAGATATATAGAGATATATGGAAAGCATCTCCCAGTGGTACAATATATTGTGGTAATATAGTAAAGCATAATATGCATTGCAAAAGTACAGTAGAACTCTGATCCTGACACTTATGCTTATACGATAAGTGCCTGTGCCCTAAGGTTAGTACATATACTTGTATGTGTTTTGCTGTCTGCGAGGTGGGGGTTACAATAAGGAGGCTGGTCCATGGATAACACTGGTGAAAAGAGTTCTGCTGTGGTGGATAGAAGCCTGCAACCTACTCAAGAGGGTTCCTTTTATTATTCCTTCTCCTCAGCAGATTCTTACCACAGATACTTCGGGGATGGGGTGGGGAGCTCACCTGGTGCCCCACCAAACTTGGGGGATGTGGTCCAAGCTGGAATCCTCACTCCACATCAACCTTTGAAGATGTGTGTGGTTCTTTATGCCCTTCAGGCTTTTCAGACTCCACTGTCTCTGGGCCTTCTGCTGGTCCAGATGGACAACATCAGTGTCATCCACTATATTAACAAGCAGGGGGGCACTCATTCATATCCCCTCTTCAGGGAAGCAATGTGAGTCTGGTATTGGGCTCTAGACCATGGCCTGGAACTCTCAGCCATCCATGTTCCAGTCGTCCAAAACATCCTTGCGGATGACCTAAGCTGGTCACGGTCAAAGATGCACGAGTGGGAGCTCCTGACCTCAGTAGTAGAAGACCTCCAACAGATGAGGTCATCCAGAGTTGGACCTTTTTGTGTCATCACTCAACGCAAAACTGCTGCTTTTTTGCTCGCTCGATTCCAGGGCCTGGATTTTCCTTGTGAGATGCATTGTCCCTCTCCTGGAAAGGAGGTTTCAGTATGCCTTTTCTCACTTCTCGTTGCTTCAGAGAGTTCTAATCAACGTCCAGATGGAAGGGACTGAGTGATCCTCATCATCCTCCTTTCGTCTCATCAGATTTGGTTCCCCTTGCTATAACATTTAGCAGTAGAACCCCAGTACTTCTTCCCCTGTGCACTGGCTTGTTCTCCCAGAACTGGGGCACCCTGGTCCAGTGGACTTCAAGTCCCTGTACCTTCATGCATGGCTCCTGAGGACATAGCCATAGCCCGGTTTGGGGTATCTTCTAAGGTGGGTGATGTCATAGTGATGGCTAGGAAACCTTCTACCAGGGCCACTTATTCTAGGAAGTGGAAGTGCTTTACGCTATGGGCTGCTTCACATCAGCTGGATCCTTTCACTTGTCTGGTGAATCAGGTCTTGGAGTGCCTGTTGACCTTCTCAGACTCTGGTCTGAGGTACTCCCCTATAAACATGCATGTCTGCCATCTCTGCCTTCCATGTGCCAATTAATGGTCATATGGTGGTACAGCTAAAGGTGTCATGTACATTTTTGAGAGACATCCTTCACCTGAAGCCTCCTATCTGCTGTCCTGTGCCTCCATGGGATTGAATTTTGTGTTGGAAAAACTTACTTTGGCTTCTTTTGAGCCTGCCACAACTTGCAAGTTGCGCTTTCTGTCATGGAAAGCGTTACTTTTAGTTGCCATTACTTTTGCTGGAAAGATTTCCAATCTACAGGTGCTCATATGTGAGAAACCTTATTTGGTTTTCAACAAATAACCTTTGCGTACTAACCCCAAGTTTCTTCCAAAGGTGGTGTCTGAGTTTACCCTGAATCAAGCCATCCACCTGCCTGTTTATTACCCAGAGCATGTCAGTTCAGGGGAAGCACTTCTCCACACTTTAGATGTGCATATAATTATGCCTTACTGTATACACCATATGAAGGACTGCAGGAAGTCCAAACAGTTGTTTGTTTCCTTTGCCCCTGGAAAAGAGGGTGTTCTTGTTTCTAAGCAGTGTTTGTCTAAATGGTTGGCCAACTGTATTACATTTTGTTACAGGAAGTACGGTAAGGGACATTCTGGAGCTGTCAAGGGCCATTCCACCAGGGTATGGCTGCTTCAGTTGCATGTTTCAGGAATGTCTCAGCTGCAGAGATCTGCACAGAGACTACTTGGAGTTCCGTCAACACCTTTACCAAGCATGACAGTCTGGACAGTGCCTCTAGGCACAGGGCCAGTTTTTGCCTAGCCATTCTTCAGGGCCTTCTTTTCTAGGCTTGAGGCTTCCTCCACCCAGATTGCTTTCTTTTATGGCAGAACTGCTTGGGACTCGTTCCGTAGGTGTGGGCTGCTGCGAGAGATACCCTCGAAGTAAGATAGTACAGTTACGTAAGAACTTACCATAACAGTAGATCTTAGAGAGGATCTCTGACTGTACTCTCCCTCCTTCCTTCCCCCTGGACCTGGTAGACCTTTCTGTAACCTGTGGACTCCTTTATGCTTCCATGTTGGTGGGCACCTTCAGTACCTCCTTGGTTCCTCAGCAGGGGACACTTTGCTCTGATATCTGGCAGGAGAACTGAGGAGGGCACAGGGCTGCCCACTCTTATTGCGTTGGCTGATGTCAGAGTGGGTAGCCCCCTGATAGACTGCTAGCTAGAGAAGTTTCCGGGCGGTCCTAGTGCCTGGCAGTGGTAGTTCCATAGGTGTGGCCTGCTGCAAGAGATCCTCGCGAAGATCTGCTGTTAAAGTAAGTTCTTACATAACTGTACTTTTACTCAGAGGAAGGGAGAGTGACCAGCAGGCTGCCTCGGGAATCAGTGCTGGGACTGGTTCTTTTTAATGTCTTTATAAGTGACCTTGCAGAAGAGCTGGAAGGGAAGGTCTGTCTCTTTGTAGAGAACATCAAAATCTGCAATAGGGTGAATGTGATAGTGCAGCACCCCCCTCCAATTGCTGGACATTCCTCTCTGCCTATTCCCTTATAAATACCTACTGCAGTAGTAACTTCTTCTCTTACTTTTATAAGACTTGTTTTTTTTTATATCCTTTCTATCTTGATGGGGTGGCCTCCCACCATGATATCTCCATCTTTACTATCCCCTCTTTAATTTCTCTGTGTCCATGTAGTGGGGAGGTTTTGGCTTTTCTGAGCCACGGTATAGTCTAAAAAACTCAATGCTGTAACATAGGCAGTAGTCTAGGTATATCCTATGTTACTGGTTCTCCGTTTTGGTAGTCGGAGTGTTTTTGATTCCCCTTGTAGAAGGTACAGTCCCCTCTGAGCATATCGGTAAGAATATAGTAGTGGTAGCTGTCATATGCTACATATGCTAAACAACGAGAAAGAAAAACTCCATCCTCTGTCATTTTAGTGCACCAGTCTAACATTTCTCAAACCCCACCCCCCCTTCCTGGAAAGAAGTTTCACTGGGTATATTTTCCTGTTTTCAGGGAATGGTGTCTGTTAGGAGGAGGTTAGTTGTGACTGCATCCTCCATAGCTGCAGTTTAAGTTCCCCGGTTTGTGGTAAAAGGACCCAAATCACAAGCGCTACAGTGCGTAGCGCATGTTCGATAGTTTAGAGGAATACAGGCTTCTAGCAGCCCTAACAGGCTATTGGCCTGCAGTTGTGAAGCTGGGAATGAGATATTTCTCCTCCTTTTTAGTCCTTATAAAGAAAAGGACGTAGGTCAGCTTGCTTATGAGCGCCTTGGGTACGGGTTTCAGAGTAAAAATATTCCAGAAGCTCTAAAGAAGGTAATCAATGTTGATATACACTCTACCTATTTACAAGGGCAGGTTCTTTTTGTAACCTGTAATACATGAAGCAAGGGAAGTAGACGATAAAAAGCTAGCGAGCATTTTCTTTTTGTTACAAAACATGAACAGCCCAAAATTTTAATTCTAGCCCATAATTGTCTAAAGCACCCGGATGCAGACCTAGCAAACAGAGCTCTGCATTGTGTACCTGTCGTTAAGGTGGAAGAGCAATATTAAAACTATTACAGAGTGTAGTGGTCTTTGCAGTGTGTGCTTTTTTATAACAGGCAGGGGGGATATAAGAAACTGGACTTACCAGGGCACTCCCTCATTGCCTCTCTGGGATGAAACGATGGCCCTATAGGGCCAGCAGCCCTCTGATGGACTAGTTTTATAGTCCAGACATAGTGTGAGTTCACATTCAGTAGGATGGGCATACAGCATTAAGTGACCCTTTCATATGCATTCCTGGATAGACCTTATTATGTTTTATTTTCTCATGTTTGGGAATGTGTGTTAATAATACAATAAAAATGAGTATTTTGGTCTCTATGATGCCCC
The DNA here is from genome assembly GCA_016271365.2 of Neoceratodus forsteri. Taxonomy (NCBI): domain Eukaryota; kingdom Metazoa; phylum Chordata; order Ceratodontiformes; family Ceratodontidae; genus Neoceratodus; species Neoceratodus forsteri. Next base: position 753,699,153 of record CM057455.1, on the reverse strand, counting down.
AAAATTTGTATTAGTGTAGGTTTATTTCTTGTATTAATGTTACGGGGTGGATCAGATGACCTATGATGTCATTTCTCTAGTGTTATAAAAGCTATGGAATAGTAGAGCCAGGCAGATAGGTGGAATGCATAGAGGATAGTGGTCCTCTTGCACTGCTGGTAACACTCTGTGGCAGTACTCCAGTTTGGTGTGCTGAAGTTCAGATGAAGAACTGTATTTTTTTTTTATTTAATTGCTTTCACTCCTTGTGAGAAACCAGAAGAATTTGATTTGATTTTCCTTTTAATTTTTGTAAATAAATTTAGCCACATGAAGTTTGTGTGAGCGAACTTGATATTTGTGATCTGTGTTGTCACTACCCCATGCCCTATCACAGTGAACACTGGGGGTGGAAAGGATGAATGGAGATCTGAGAAAATTAGAGGAGTGACCAAGGGTATGGCAGCTGGGTTTCAATGCAAAAAAAGTGCAAAATAATGCAGTTAGGGCACAGAACCCCAAGGACGGAGTAAAAAATAGGTGGAGTGGTATTGACAACTACCAAGCAGGAAAGAGACCTGGAGTAATCATATCTGATGACCTGATGGTGGCCAGGCAGTGTGACAAGACAGTCGTGAAGGCTTGTGAGATGCTGCGGTACATAGTGAGGGGTATCACCAGCAGAAAGAGGGAGGTTGTGTTGCTTTGTATAGATAGCTGGTAAGATCCCACCAAGAGTACTGTGTCCGGCTGTGGAGACCACATCTCTGGAGGACATAGACAGAATGGAGTTGGTCCAGCGGAGGGCAATTAAAATGGTGCAGGGACTGCATCAAAAGTCATACGAGGAGAGACTAAAGGACCGCCTTATGTATACTGTGAAAGATAGAAGGGAGAGGGGGGATATGATAGGGATCTTTAAATACCTTACAGGGGTAAATAAGGTACAGGAGGGAAGTATTTTTCAGAAAAAAATGTTGCTCAGGAACAAGGGGAGATGCTATGAAGCTGGAAGGGGGGTAGATTCATGAGTGATATGAGGAAGTACTTTCCAGAAAGAGTGGTGGATTTCTGGAACAACCTTTCAGCAGAGGTGGTGGGGGGTGAAAACAGTGATGGGGTTCAAGAAAGCATGGGATAGATACAAGGGAACTGTAGTGGAAAGGAGGGGGAGAGAGAAAGGACTATAGATAAAGTAGTATTTGCAGTGATAATGTAGCTAGGAAAAATGGGTGAACTGGATGGGCCAAGTGGTCCTTATCTGCTGTTGAATTCTATGTTTCTGTGTAAGTTGAGGGGGGAATATTCTGTAGAAAGTTGACTCACACTTGTACAAGGCAATTATGTCTTTCCTCGCTCTCCTGCGCATGGGAGCATACCTGGTTGCAAATCTTCCATCTGAAATGCTGTACCTCTTCCCTGAGCATGGGTGATATACATGCCATATCCTGGAATGTTGAAGGCCTCAACTCCCTGTAATGAACTCTGGCCAGAGTTGATAAAGCTGCAGTCGAGGAATGTGGGATGAAAATATTGAAAATTAGTTTTTTAATATTTTTTCACCAAATTTTCAACATAGCTTTGTTAAGACTCTGCCTCATGAGGAAGGGCAGAGAAAATGTTCAACTCCTGGCCTTAGGCTGATTTACGCAGGAACTGTGAAATCAACTGTCAGGACGCAAAAACACATTTATATTGTAGTTGTAAAATGACAGCTATCACATTCATGAGGTGCTGTAAATAAATGGCTGTGTTATAAATTTTGGGTAAAAATATTGAAAATTACCAAAGTTACGAGCCTACGTTCACAAAATTCAATGTACGCTCATAACTTTATTGTTTTTAATATTTTTACGCCAGATTTTCAACATAGCCTTCTTATTACCCCATCCCATGAACAAGGGCAGAGAAAATTTTCAACTCCTGCCTGAAAGGTGATTTTATGCAGGGGCAGCAAAATCTCCTTTTGGGATGTAAACAAAACAAACATTTTGGCTTGGATTTGAAAAATGACAGTTGTCACATTCATGAGATGCTGCAAAGATATGGCTATGCTGTAAATTTGGAGTAAAAATATTGAAAATTACCAGAGTTGCGGGCCTGCGTTTGCAAAATTCAGTATAGGCTCATAACTTTATCGTTTTTTTTTGCTCCTACCTGCCCCCCTGACTGGCTATTCTTTCAGGCCACCTAGGACCCTTGATCACCCTCCTTCTCCAGTCGCCATCCGCTGCCCCTGCTACTGCCGGTTGTTCTTCCGGGTGACTCGATGTAACCCTTCATCGTATGGGTCCCGAAGTGCCTGTGGGCACAACTACTTAGCCCAGGGGCTGGTGGGGGGGGGGCAGCAGGGGGCTATCCCGGGCTACCATGACACCAGGGACCGGAGGCCGTCATCCGGTCAGTCAGGTTTTTATTCCCCATTTTTTGCCTGCCCACTCTACCCTGATAGGCCTGAATGGGGGAGGCAGCCTGAGGTGGGGACGGTCGGGGGCGTGTCGATGCTTCACGTCTCCCAATCCGCCTTCAGGTGCCAATGCTGTACCCACCCCAGGAAGGAAGCTTCTAATGGATGCTTTGGGTCCCCTCCCTGCTGCTGGTCTCCTCTCCTGGCACCTGGGCTCGAGGCGCAAACTCGGGTCGCCAGCGTGCCGAGCAAACCCATTCGCTCGGTGCCATGGAGCCAGCTCCACCTTATTGTTTTGTAATATTTTTACACCAAATTTTCAGCATAGCCTTCTTATGACCCCAACTCTCGAACAAGGGCAGAGAACATTTCCCACTCCTGCCTGAAAGGTGATTTTTGCGCAGGGGCCACCAAATCACATTTTGGGACAAATCTGCATAATGAATGTTGAATTGTTCATGAGGTAGGGTCCCAAAGAAGGCATGTTGCAAATTTGGGCCAAAAATATGCAAAAATGCAGAAGTTATGCCACTAAGTTCAAAACCCCATTGAAATACATTGAACTACATACCTGTTTCTTCAGTTAGCAGTCCGTCTTTGAAGAGTGAAGACGTGTCTGTGTTCCAGAGAGGATTAAGGCATTGGACCTTCGATGGTTAAGTAAGGGCTTGTGGGAGCAGGTGCGGGGTTGTGGATGCTGAGTGGGAGGGTCCAAGTGGGGATGGTAATGGTACAGAAGACTTTGATGAATGGTTTTCTTTACAGGTTAAAAAGCATGCTGCGATTCTCGATGCGACACTGTTGTGTTTCTGGGAGGGGCTAAGATGGTGAGTTGGTGGGGGAAGACAGGAAAGTCACTGTGAATGTGATTGTGACACTAGGAATTGGGCAGCCCCAGTGTCATTGTAGTGGGGGGTGTGGGGTGGTGGTTGCTGAGAGGGAGGGTCGGATGTGGGGAATATGAATAAGGAAATCGATGGTCATGATGAAATACAACACAGTCCGCCGTGACCAAGATGGCGGCCGGACAGTGCTGCGCATATGCTAGTGGTAGCAAATGCGCAGTCCAGTTTGGCGGCCATCTTGGATGTGGTGGAGTGTGCCATGTTCTGCCATGATCGTGGATGGACAAAAAATAGTGTGGTGCCAATGCCGATAGCAAAACCTACCTTTTTAGCCTAACATTCCCGATTTTTAATGCCGCTGTTGTCTTTATTTATTATTAGTCTTAATCTTTTTTGCATTGTTTACTTATTGATGTGTTTTAATTAGATGTTGTATAGGTGCCTTGGTTTTAGAAAGGCACCTTTTTATAAATAAAGAATGATTTGATTAGCAAGCAGAGTGCTTCATGGGCGCGGAGGTGACTGTGTTGCAACTCCAACATGTTGTTTGGTCGGAAGGTATGTGCTGCCTGCTTTTTTGATAACAAGAGGTCTGCAGGGCTATGCCCACTGCAGCCCTAAAAAGGAAAAGCTCCTGTTACATCTGAGATGCTTGCAGCTGCAGATTGCTTTCCTGCAAGTGACCCGCCTTAACAGTGTGAAAACCTAGAAGGGAATTGGTGGTGGCAAAAGTCCACAGTATGGCAACAGTGAACGGTAGTCTCCATCCTATTGCCTAAAAGCCTGCATTGGTCCATCAGCCGTAATACTACAGATAAGGAGGGTTGTTGGGTTATGATTGAAGCAGTCACCCTTCAGGGACCTTTAATCGTGTTCAGTGTCTGTGGAACAAACACAGATGACTCTCAATTCTTCCATGATCTCAATCCGGCAGTATCCCACTTCTCCTCATCATCTGCCCCATCCTGTTGGGTGGGACTTTAACTTAGTAATGGAAGCTTGTGTGGATAGGAGCACAGATTACCCAGAGCCACACCTCAGTGCATGAGAAGCTCTCGGGGGGCTTTTGAAAGCATTACCTGGCAGATGACTACAGGTTGCAGATCCATGAGGGATGGACTTCACATGCTTCTCTGCAGCACACTCTGCCTCAAGCCACATTGTCATGTGGTTCACCTCGATGCACAACACTCTCACCACTAAGCTATTCCCCATCATTATCTCTGATCATGCCCCACTAGTCCTCACTATAATATAGGTGTGCCAGCCCCCTAAGTCAAAGTACTGGAGACTTGTACCCCTGCTGTTGCGTGACCCCAACTATATATCTTGCGCCAAAACAGAGATTTCAGCCATTCAACAAATTAATCCGAACAGGGAAACTTCCCTGCAGATGGTCTGGGAAGCCTGCAAAACCACTATGAGGGGCAAGATCATTGGTTACGCAGCACATCGGTGCAGGGAGCGGGAGGCAGAACTGCACTTCTTGGAGATGGAGCTGTCAGCTGTGGAGGCTAAATACAAACAGCAGAACCCTTCCACCCGGGAATTTCTGGCATGACTCACTAGTACCAGAATGTGTCTTGATGACGTGCTTACAAGAAAAGCAGAGCTGGTCATGTTCTAGCTCAAACACTAGTGCTGGGAGGGGTGACAAAGCTGGTAAATGTCTTGTTTCTAGAGTCGAGAAGAATCAGGCAGAAAGGCATAGCTTTTGCCTGAGGGACAACAGGGTCACTGAAGCAAATGCCCTCATCAGATCATGAAATCGTTCTAGCAACAGCTGTACACATCATCAAATGATCTGGCTCCTGGTGACATTTGCAGCTTCCTAGAGGATTTCCAAATCCCAAGGGTGCCCCCCATCAAAGCCAAGGCTCTGGATAACCCCATCTCACTAGAGGAGGTGCACTAGGCTGTCAGGGCAGTGACCAGAGGGAAGGCTCTTGGGGTTGACTGCTTCCCTATCGACTATTATCAACTGCTCAGTGAAAAGCTCTTTCCGCTGCTTTTGGAGGTATTTAAGGTGGCTGTGCAGTCAAAATCCTTACCTCCCTTCATGAGCGAGGCAGTTATAATGGTGCTACCCAAAAAAAGGGAAGGACTGCACCATGCCTGGCAGGTACCGGCCTGTCTCCTTGGAACAATGTAGATGCTAACATCCTTGCCAAAATCTTGGCTGCCAGGCTGGAGTCCGTGTTGAGGGGCCTCATTCACCTGGCACAGAGGGTTTCATTAAATGGTGTCAAAGTTGTGACCACTTGCGGTCTCTCCTTAACATCTTGTAGGCTGTCAAGTAGGCCCTGACCCCTGCAACAGCTGTGGCAGTGAACTTTGAAAGGCCTTCAGTTTGGCGGAGTGGGGCTACTTCTGGAAGATGCTAGAACACATGGGTGTAGGCGTCTATTTTCTCCACTAGATCAAGCTCCTGTATAACTCCACTAAAGCCACTGTTTCTTACCAATGGCCTGTGGTGCTCCTCTTTCCCATGACAGAAGGGAATGAAACAAGGTGGCCCCCTCTCCCTGCTTCTCTTTGTGCTGGCCATAGGGCTCCTAGCCATTGCCATATGCCATCATCCGTCTCTCAAAGGGATAACTAGTGAAGGGGAGGAATGTTGGGTGCTTCTGTATGCGGATGACCTAGTAGTCCTTCAGGAGAATGGGCAGACCTCTTTGGACCCTTTCTTCGACCTGCTAGAGAGATTCACATCTGTTTCTGGTCTGTGAGTGTACCAGGGCAAAACAGAGGTCCTTTAGATGCACCCTCTCGCCACGGAGACCTCTGCAAGGACAAAGGGCTCAGATGGGCAATGCAAGGGATCACCTGTTTGGGAGTTACTGTTCACACCACCTTTTCCAAAATGGTGCAACTCAGTCTGGCACTGGTGTTAGAGGGGACCTGGGCAGAACTAGCTAGGTGGAAGTTAACTGCACTTTGCTATGACCAGCAAGAATGATGCACTTAAAATGATTATGGCCAGATCATGCACACTGACATGCACACCCTGTCTCACCACCCTATACACATTCCTCCTGCATGTTTCCACAAACTGGATGCACTCATTGGGGACTTCTTTGGGAGGGAAAATCACCATGCTACAGTAGAGCTAAACTATGCAGCCAGTGGAACAGGGTGGGTGGAGGCTCCCATGGTTTATTGGTTACCAACTGGCTTTCACTACAGCGCAAACTCTAAGGTGGTTTACGCGGATCACTCATTATTCCCCATGGCTGCACATGGAAAGAGATCTTAGAGTGTCCTTCTCGGTGTCCACTGTGCTCTGCAGTCAACTACCTCAGTCCCTGAGAATGCATCCCACAATTCTTAGGTCTAGAAAGGCCTGAGGACAGCTTCACAAATTGATGAAGATCTCTCTCAACACCACAAGAGGCATTATGGGGTAATGACAACCTGCATATCTGCATTTCCCCACCTAGGTGGCACACTTGAGCACAGACAGGCATACAGCTGATCCATGGCCTTCTCCCACTGGGTGGTGGCCACATTGAGGCCTTTGCTGCTCTCTCATGATGGTTCAATCTCCTGAAATTGGGGTTTTGGAGATATTTACAGATCGGGAGTATGATCTCCCTAAAGGTCCATGCCTCCACTACAGAGGTGACAAGTGCTGCTCTAGCAGTGGTGTCAGCAGGTACCAAATTCCACAGAGGGAGAGCCAGTTAGGTATACCACTTCTTTTGGTTACTCTTCCTGACCCTTCCCTCCCATCAAAAACCTCCATGGAGCAGGAGTTGGGTAGTCATTTAAGTGATGAGGTGTGGGATTATGGTCTGCACCTAGACACACGGCCTGCCAAGATGGCAGAAGCCACCTGATCCAAAACAAGGTTCTTCTTAGCTGGTACCACACACCAGCCAAACTTAAGCAGCTGGGTATCCTGCCTGAAGACTACTGCTTGAGATGCCACTCACTGGGTGCAACCCGAACTTCTGTTTTATGGCAGTGCCTCCTCCTGGCTTCTTTCTGGGAGAGCAACCCCTAAGCATGTCAGGCAGATGTGGGGCTATCCTCCCGTTGGAGGGCTCTCTTCTAGTGCTGGGTATCACAACTCCCTCTTTTCATAAACCCTCTCCCTTTCTCAGATGGGTAGTGGCCGTCAGCATCATTGCTAGGAGGCTAATCCTTTGCCTATGGAGATTCTTGAACATGCCAGTGTAGGCAGAATGGCTTCCGGCAGTAGGACAGCTAACAGCTCTGAAGAACTTGTCCTGTAGGAATGCTGGCGCACTCCAAAAAATTTGACTGAGTTGGAGGGCTTACCTGTCATCAGAACTCTGCTGGACCCATGATACTTCATTGGTCAGGCAAGGTAATGGAGGGTAACTTGGGGCACACCCTCCACATCCTGTTACTGGAAAGGTCACCCTGTTCAGAGTGGTTGGTCATTCGGGTATCATTTCCCATGCTACACGGAGGATGACTGGGGATTAATATGAATGTCTGTTTCAGAATTGCCACAGTTGGATTGTATGTTCTTGTAGTGCTCATATCATTGGTTTCAGACTGCTTGAAACTGCACATTTACCAGCCTATCTACTTGCCTTTATTGAAGTGTGAGGTGTGACTTTGTTGTTGATATATCTTCTATGTATGTCTTTGTTGGTTGTGCTGAAACCACAAGCATTGATTAGGTCACAGTCGACCAGGGAAATGACAGTGTCCTGTGCTGAAAAAAGCATAGGCTTCTATTTCAGAACTGTGTAGAGCAGCCACAAGGTCTTCCCTATACCCCTCTCCAGGCACTACAGTTTTGATACTCTTAAGTTCGGCTAATGCCAGTTTTGAATGCGAAGTGCTGCAGGTAACAATCAGAAAGTAGAGCTCTGACTGGAAGATATGACACTGTTCTCCTTCACCAAAAGATGAATGGGTCCTTCTTCTTAGAACCCTTTTGTTATCAGTTCCCAGCATCAATGTGGAGAGCAACAGAAGGAAGAAATACCATAATATCGTGGATATGAATACAGTGCAGGGCTTCAGACATGCCTGGGATAGACATAAGGGAGCAATACAGAAAAGTATGAATAGATAGGCCATTAACAGAGCAAATGACGATGGCACATTCATAAGGTAGAAGAAGAAATGGGCAGACTGGATGGGACTTGCGGTCCTTATCTGCCGTCAGCTCTTATGTTTCTAGAATTTATTTTTCTGTTCCTCCAGCGTTGTCACTGGGACCACATCCAAGAGGTGTTTCAGCTCTCATGGAGAATATGGTTGATAAGATTAATTCTATGGTGACACCATTTTATGAATTTGAAAGACAGTTTTAAGGCACATAGCTAATGTTTTTCAAGTGCCTTGTAGATGGAAACAGTTTAATCTTTCAGTTAGAGAGTTAATAATTGTTCACTATATTTAGTTGCCTCTTGTTTTTCGTGAGTTTAGCTACTCTAGTTTTCCAAGAATCTTGTCACAAATTTTCTTGGAGCTTTCAGAGTTCTGAGTCAAACGAGTTGGTGTCATTTGTCAGCAGAAGTACAATACAGTTTTACTTCCTTTATATCACATGTAGTGTGAACCGGAAAGCATGAACAGATGAATAGTTGAAATTATTATTACTACGTGGCAGTAAGTGCAGACTGATGAGTGAGAAACTGCAGAATGCTCAGATTCCTGATGTTCTATAGAAACATAGACATGGATGGCAGATAAGAACCGCTTGGCCCACCTAGTCTGCCCATTTCCCTACCTATTGAATAAGCTGCAGATCCAATTAACCAACTGTCTGCTTCCTCCTACCCCCCACTAGAATTGCCTTATGTCTGTGCCATGCATTCTTGAATTCCCCCACTGTTTTTGACCCCACAACCTCTTCAGGGAGGCCATTCCATGCGTCCACCACCCTCTTACCTTCTTGGATTTTGTTGATTCCTTGAGGTACTTGGACAGTTTCTATCATGATTGTCCTCCCTCTCCCTCCTTTCCTCTAGGATATACATATTAAGTTTCTTTAGTCTGTTTCATATGGTTTCTGGTGCAGACCCTGCACCATTTTAGTTGCCCTCCTCTGCACTGCTTCCATCTTGTCTATGTCCTTGCGGAGATGGGGTCTCCAGAACTGCACACAATACACCAGATGGGGTCTCACCAACTGTCTATACAGAGGGAAAATAACTTCCTTTTTTCTACTAGTGATGCCTCTCCCTATGCATCCCAGTATTCCCCCAGCCCTCCTTACTGCCTTCTCACATTGCCTGCTTACCTTTAGGTCTTCTGATATGACTACCCCCAGGTCCCTTTCCATTTTTGTTAGTACCTCACCCCCAATTGTGTACTCTTCCCCTGGGTTTTTGTTTCCCAGGTGCATTACTTTGCACTGCTTTGCATTGAATCTAAGCTGCCATACTTTTGACCATTCCTCCAACCCTGCCAAGTCCCTTCTCATCCTTTCCACCCCCCCCCCGTGTATCAACCCTGTTGCAGATCTTTATTTATTTATTTATTTATTTATTTATTTAAAGCTTTTCCATTTAAACACAGTCATACACTATGGACATACAGGTAGGAACAAACATATAACAATTAGTAACCGTACCTGACTACTAATACATTCATCTGCTCAAGTGCTTATAGGTTTAGTCTTGTATTGTTCTTTGTGTTACAATTCATAGAGGGAATATTTGGATGAAAGTACAAGGTAAAAACAGAATAAATGCGACAGTGTGGTAATTTTAGTGATTTAAAAAATATGCCGTAGGGTCTAAAATCTGGTCTTAGTGGGGAAATATATAGAATCCATCTCCTCCATATCAGTTCAGATTTTGACTGCTTTTTATTTATAATAGCCGTTAGAGATTCCATCTGGTAAATTTTTAACATTATATCCTGCCATTCGGTTATAGATATTGGGTTTTGAGTTAACCATGTTTAATGATGGCCTTTAGGGCTGCCAAAATGGTGATCCTAAGCAGTCTACTTGTGTTGGGGTCTCTACATTCTTTAGGGAAATCAGAAAGAAATAGAGTGTAGGGGTGAGATATAGGTTTGGTGTGATGATATCTCTTAAGGCCTCCTGTAACACTTGGAAGAAAGGACTAAGTCTTGGGCATTTCCACATGATATGTGCAAGTGCAGCCGATGTGTAGCCACATCCCCTCCAGCAGTTGGGGCTTCTTGTGGACTGATATTTCACCTGTATCTTGGGGGTCCGAAAGTACCTAATGGTAACTTTCCAGGGGAATGCCTTCCAACTTATTACCGCTGTTGCCCAATGTATTTTGTTTAGATGTCTCTCCCAGGTTTCATCAGGAATCTGTATCCCTAAGTCTGAGCTCCATGCTACTTTAACAGTTTCAGGTGAATTCGTCAGTAGCCAACAATGCTGTGTGTAGATAAAAGATTATATGATCCAGGGAGGCCCTGCCACTCACTGCTGCCTCCAGTATGTTTGTAGTTTGGGGTGGTGGGTCATTTGTCCATAAATCTCGGAAGAGAGATCCAGTATAATCATGTACCTGAAAATATTTAAACCTGTCCCATGGTGAAATTCCATATTGGGCTGTTAAGTTTGCTAGTGTGAGGAAGTTCTCCTCTTTAATAAAATTTGAAACTAAATGCAGTCCCTCCCTTTCCCATCTTCAAAATTCCAAGTCCATTTTGGTTGGTAAAAAGGACTCCAAATATGGAATTGAAAAAAGGAGTGGCATCCATTGGGCCAAACTTCTACTGTTTAGGATGCCGTACCAACATTTCAATGTAGAATTTGTATGTGGATTGGCCCCTCTCTGCGCCTCATAGGTGCTGCTTTGTATCAGCAGGATTTTATTCAGTTGTAAAATATCCTCTTCCTGTATTTCTAGGGTTTTCCACTTTGCCACACAGTTTGAACATATGAAGAAGCCAGCAGAAGAAGGCCATTTGATCTATCAAGTCTGTTCGTGTTGCAGGGTTCACAGCTTGAGCTACTGTCCCTGCCCCCTCTCCCCACTCCTCCCATCCTCCCTACACATGACCCTTACCCTCTCCCTATACCTGTCCCAGTCTCTCTCTTAAAGCGGCCCACTGTCTTCAACAAGGTTACGTCTTCTGGCAGCGCATTCCAAGTGTTCACCACCATCTCTATGAAGAAGTGCTTCCTGACCTCCCTCCTAAACCTTCCACCCTCTAGCTTAAAACTGTGCCCCCTCGTGTTATGGGTGCCACTCAGCTTAAAGAGACTCTCCTTTTGTTTTATTTTTATTCCCGTGTATTACTGTAATGCCTGTACTTATGTGTGATTATGTGCACTGTTTCTGACCTTGTGTGATGCAGGTCCACCTTGTAAATGAGCTTGCTCAACGGTGTCTGCCTGGATAAATAATGATTTGATTTGATTGATTATCAACCTTATTTATCCCTTTCAGGTACTTGAAGGTCTCAATCATGTCCCCTCTCACTCTCTTTCTCTCTCTCTTTCCTGTCTTCCAGGGAGTACATGTTGAGTGCCTTCAACCTCTCCACGTATGCCTTACACTGCTGACTAGCTGTTATTTTTGTAGCCCTCCTCTGGACCTTCTCCAGCAGGTTAATGTCCTTTTTGAGGTGTGGGTACCAGTACTGAACTCCATACTCTAGACGCGACCTTATCAGTGACTTGTACAAGGGCAGTATAACCTCCTCTCTCCTACTGCTAGTCCTCCTAGATATGCATCCCAGCATCTTGTTTGCCTTTGCTGCTGCTTTCTTGCATTGCATGGAGTGCTTCAGTTCACTAGTGATCATCACTCCCAGGTCCTTCTCCTCCTCTGATGCAGATACTCGGACTCCACCCAGGTAGTACTGTGTCCTAGGATTCTGATGTAGCCAGTAAAAGACCGTTCTGAGCTGAGCTGCATAGTAATATAGTTTTAGATTGGGAAGTGCCAAACCTCCCAGCTTTTTAGGTAATTGGAGAAGGGAGTATATGATCCTAGGTCTATGTGTCCCCCACAGGAACCTAGAAATTTTCCGGTTTAATCCTCTGAAAAAGTCTACCGGTATTGTGATGGGCAGAGTTTGGTAGGCACAAAAATCTAGGCAACAGCACCATTCTCACTGCCTCCATCCTCCATATAAGGGGGAGAGAGATGATTGCCCAGTTTTCTAGGTCAGCTCCTAATTTATCTATGGGAGGGGGTAGTTAATTGTAAAGATTTGTGTGCTATTCGGACTTAGTTGGATTCCTAGGTATTTCAGGTGTCGAAGGTCCCACTTAAAGGAGTATTCCGCTTTAATTTCTTCTGCGGGATTGTAATTTAACAGTAGGACTTTGGTCTTGGTGGAGTTTATTTTATAACCTGCCATGTTCTCAAACTCCCTCAGTACTCCCCACAGTGGCCATAAGGATTGTTCCGGGTCTGTTAAATAAATAAGCAGATTGTCTGCATATAGTGCTAGTTTATGGCGCTCTCCTCCCACTTCCAGCCCCCTCACTTCATTATTCTGTCTTAGAGCCTGTGCCAGTGGTTCCAGATATAGGGCGAACAGAAGGGGCGACAGAGGGCGTCCCTGCTTTGTGCCCCTCATTAGAGGTATGGGGGAGGACCCTTCCATTTATTTTAATATAGGCCATAGATGTGTATATATGTAATTTATGGTTTTAATGAATGACCCAGAGAATCCCAGTTTTTGCAGAACTGCTCCAAGGAATGGCCAGCCTACACAGTCAAAGGCCTTCCCCACATCAAGGCTTAAGAGCAGAAAGGGGCCCCTGACCAGGTGGTATAATGTAGGAGATGGAGTGACCGCTTGATATTGTCCTGGGTTTGTATCCTAGGAACAAAACCTGTTTGGTCCTGATTAACCAGTAAGGGCAGGGCAGATTCCGGCCTCATAGCCATTACGGCTGCAAATAATTTATAATCTATGTTAAGTAGTGATACGGGGCGATATGCTGAACACTGCATTATGTCTTTCCCTGGTTTTGGAGTACTGGTTATGGTAGCATAATTCCAGGTGGTTGCAATTGCTTCTCCCTCCTGTGTCTCTCTGCAAACCTCTAACAAGGCATTACCCATTACTGGCTTAAATATCTTAAAATATTCTCCTGTAAAACCATCTGGGCCTGGACTTTTATTGGCTTTTAGGTTAGAAATAGCTTGGTTTAACTCCGTAGAAGTAATAGGTTGGTCTGTGGCCTGCTGAAAGTTCCTGAGGGAGTGTAGGCAGCCGAGGGTCAGCAGGATAGGTCTCAATCAGTCTTCCATCAGATGTATTCTCTGGAGTATATAATTTCTGATAGAATTTCTCAAAAGCTCATGCAGTCTGATGTGGAGACGTAACCAACTGGCCCATTTCTGGGTCCCTAATTTGTGTGATGGTAGACTGCGAGAACTTCTGCCTAACCCTGTGAGCCAGTAAGCATGTGGCTCCTGAGCTACTTTCATAATATTTTTGATGTAGATATTGCAGGGCCTGCTCTGTGTGAATGTCTAATAGCTGTTGTATCTGCTGTCGAGTGGGTTGCAGCAGTGGGTAAATCACCTTATCTCCCACAGCATGTTGTGCCTGCAGGTCTTTTAACTGTTATTGCAATTTCTCTAGGCGTTGTGTTTGTTGTCTCTTACGATTAGATGCAAATTTAATCATCTCCCCACAGGACTACCTTAAGCGTGTCCCATAAGGTTGCTTTACTTATTTCTGGGAGGGGTTATCCTGAATTATTTGGGGTACCCTGGCCTTAACCATCTCTGCAAATTATTTTATATTTAAGAGAAAATTATTAAATCTCCAGATTGTCTGGCCTCTCTTGGAGGACCAGTTCAGCTTAAGTACTAACTGGGAAAGGTCTGAGAGAACTGAAGGGACATGCTGACAATCTTTTAATAGGTGTTGGTGCTCTTTAGAGATTAGAAAGTAATCTATTCTGGCATAGGAATCATGTGGAGCGGAGTAGTGGGTAAATGCCGCCTTTCCGGGTATAAGATCTCCAGGCATCCGTCCACTGCACTCCTTTAAAATAATTCAGAGCTGCTTTCTGGTCGGATGTTCTCTTTGTGGCTCTGGTGTTAGTAGTATCTTCCTGGTCATAAAACTGATTGTGGTCCCCCCTATTATCAGTGCGCCTCTGTGGTTTTCTGACATAATGTCCACACTATTGCAGCCTTCAAGCCCGGTGGCATATGTAAAGAGGCTACGGTGATACGGCTGCCCGCCAGCATTCCCACCACTGTAGCCAGTCACCCCTCTGGGTCTGAGTATGAGGCCGTCATTTGAAAATGGGTATGTTGTGGGATTAAGACTGCTGTTCCCCTCCGTTTTCCTCCCTTATATGAGGAGGCCAGTACCTGAGCAAAGCCAAATCTTGTCAGCTTTGAATGTTCCTCTCTGCTCAAATGGGTCTCCTGAAGGAGTACAAAAGTTGTTTTTGTTTTTAATAGTGGCGTTCACCCTTTATCTCTTAATAGGATTGTTCAATCTGTTAATGTTTTGGGAGATAATCACTAATTGTTATTTATTAGCCATTTATAATATGTGATTTCCTGAGACACCTAGTGGTATCCCTCCTGTACTGCTTTTACTCGTTTCATCCCAGAAAACATCCTGCCTGTGATTCCCCTCGTAGGTGCATCTCTGCTATAAGGGTCAATAGTCCCTCGTGTAGGCTTCCATCCATCGCTGTATAATTCTCCCTGACTGTTAAGTGAATATGCGTCAGATTGTCAAGTGTAACAATACAAAAACAATATAACATGCAAGAAACTATTTATTGTAAAATCGGATTTACAACCTTTGAGCTAAAATCTCATTTACAAAGGATCCTCGTCGAACAGAAGGTGGAGGAACATCAAGTATATGGACAGTGGAGAAAAACAGAAGCAGCTAGAAGGCATTGTCAGTTACACATCATTAAAAAGGCTAAACGGCATTACAAATAGAAGGATGGGGAGAGAAAGACTACATTGCAAAAGCCATCGCTTAGTTACATAATACAGAGGAAAATAGTCCCATAACAGATTAGGTAAATAAAGTGCAGATTCCAACTATGTACGAAGTATGAGAATTCCCAGAATGCAGCTATAGAGCTTAGATAGGTTCCTGGAGGGAACAATTAATGTATTCACCGACAAGTACAGCCATTAAGGGAGAGTAGGCTACAGGCTAGGCAGGTGAGGGGAGAGCACAATGGTGGGTGATAGCTTAAGGGTCAGGGGGCTAAGCGGGTGTGGAGGTGGGGGGTATGGAGGGTCAGGAGGGCTAAGTGGGTAAGGGGGTGGGGGGAATGGGGGACCCAGGGTGGGTAGGTGGGGATTAGCAGGAGATTCTTAGGACTCTTAGAACATAACTATTTACAGTGTGACTCCCAAGGTAGGGGAACACTTCATGGTGTTCCCTATTTTCTCAAGTGAGCGTCCCACAAGTGACTCCCACTTGAGTGGGAGGAGAAGTGGCCTCAAAGAGTGCCAGGCCCTCCCAGTCCCCATTCATATTGGGACCCACAAGGATGACAAGAAAAAGGACCATCATCCCCTCCATGGTCCCTCCTAGAACTCTAACAATATTCAAAATAGTTATTTATTTGCTTTTGGTAACCAGGTGAGGACACTAGACAGCCAAGTGCCTATTTTCAGTTGCGACCCTCGAGAGTTACAAGGTATCCATGAAACAAAATACAGAGTCGAGGTTACATACAAGAGCCACATGCTCCAACAGTGGGTAAAACAACTTAAGGTACAGACAGGCTGAAAGCTGGACTGAGAGCAAACAAGTGACAGATAGGCATGACATCATAGGGAGGTAGAATAACATCAAATAAGAACTAGAAATTAGTATAAAAGAACAGCTCAAACGGTGGCAACATCAAAATTGTTTGGAGCGCACCTGTATACTCTAGCCTGACCTGAACGCCTGTAGTGAAAGAGAAGACTCAGTGCTGGATAAGGGGCGGTTATTGATACTGGGGCAGTAAGTGCCTAAAGAGGGTTACCAGCAGAGGTAACAGTGCTAGGAGAAAACTGCACCTGGGGGGGGGGTCCCCTAGAGGGAGGTGGGGAACGGAGGCTGTATCCATATAGTTGACCTTGGTAATAACTGAGATCCCTTTAATTTACTTGTTTGCCAGGGGGTATGGGCTGTTGTTCCCCCAGGTGTCTCATAAAACCGAGACCCTTGTGTACAATCCTCCCCATAACCAGCCAAGGTCCGGAAGCCCCCCTCCCCCCCAGCTCAGCCCCTTACCTTAGATTTCTTGAAAAAACTTAAAAGTTATCTGAACTCTTGCTTGAGATTTTAAATCATTAACTTCAAACATCTGTCCATAATGTAAAGCTCTAGGAAAATAAATGTATCAAAAGTTTCTCTGTTTCAGTCTCAAATTTCTTTTAGCAGGTTTAGCTTCACCCAGGCTAAGCATTACAGTCAGCTAACAAAGAGTTTGTTTTAATTCTCAAAAGTGTACCAAAACATGAAAACTTATAGTGTCTCTTTGATTATGACCATTTCCAAGGTCTGAATCTCACAGCATGCCTCTCAAAGTTATCTGGAAAGGAACGGTAAATTAAATAAACTGATGCTGCGTCATCAAAGTTAGAAAAAAAAAATCGTTCAGAGGCCTTATTTCCACGATAATGTCTCAACATTAATAAAGGACTGAGCAGTATCTAAACAGCGGTTTAGGTGATCTCCAGAGATGGAGCTCCTCCGCTCCCTGCTCAATACTCATGCAGGGGGGAGCTCCAAAAAAGGGTAGAGATGTGACCAGTAATAGCAAGGAGACACATACTCCTGCTGGAAGTATTAATCAGCTGTGCTCACCCTGTGTTCACGTGTTCTCAGTGTCTCCTGAAGTGCTGCCTATAGGTAACTGTGCTCGCATCTTGTCCAGCAGTACCTTGATGTCCTCCATTGTCTTCGGTGGCACAGCTCGGGCGGTATTCTTGTGTGGGTGCTTTTCTACTGTGCGCCATTCTGAACATGGAGGGCGGGATCTCTGTTCTCTTGGACGGTCCGACTCTGCACTCCATCATCTCTTCTGTAGTTCCTGTTGTATTTCTGAAGGAGATTCATTTATTTTTATGCCAGAGTCCCAAAAGACCTTAATATTTGCCAGGTATGGTGTCTGGAAATGAACTTTATAATCCCTGAGCACTTTTAGAATAGGTGAGTAGGTGGTTCTCTGTTTTGCTATCTCCGATGGATAGTCAATGTTAAAGAGAAGACGTGCTGTGTTATACTTAACAATGTTTTTGGCCCATGCCATCCTCTGCAGCTTTTCTTTATAGCTGGACAGCTTAAGGACACCTGATCTAGGCCTGGCTGTGGAGTCTGAAGGTTTGGGTGCTAGAGCGCAGTGCGCCCACTCAATTTTAAACTTAAAGTCCAGCGGTAAATCTAAAACATCGTTAAGTAGGTCTTCAATAAAATCTTCCATTTGCCCGGTCTCCGACCCCTCTGAGAGACCTTATATGCGGATGTTATCTCTCCTCGATTGGGCTTCCATATCAATCAGTTTACTTCGCATGGTCTCCTGATGGGTTGCCAGGAAATCAGCCACAGCCCGTAGTTGGTATGCATCGTCTTCAATGTCTGATATCCTTTTTTCAGAGGAATTGACCCTAGTTTCCACTTCTGTAAGGCGATTATGCAGGGCTGTAAATTCCTGTTTGGTTTCTGCTCGGAATGCTCGCAGTTCCCCAGGAAGTGTTTCAAATCTGGATCTCGATAGACGCTCCAATTCCTGCGATGTCTAAGGCCTCATTCCCTGAGGGGGATGAGCTCTGACTAGGCCTCTCATGTTCTAGCAATCCATCCCCATTGCGTTGTTTAAACTCTGATTTGGACCGGAATCTATTAGATCTGTGCTCTTCTGTCACTCCTGAAGCAATTTTTATGTAAATATGTCTGTTTTTAGTGCTGAAAAATGGCGGGCTGGTATATGGAATTAGAGGAGCTCTAGAGGGAGTCAGCCATTAGGGCAATGATGTCACTGGACGTCTTGTTGCAGATCTTTGTGTCATCTGCAAAGAGGCATACTTTTCCTTCCAGTCCCTCTGCAATGTCACTTATAAAGACATTAAAGAGGACCGGCCCCAGTACTGAACCCTGTGGTACCCCGCTAGCAACCTCCTTTCTTCTGAGTGGACTCCGTTTACTATTACTCTCTGCATCCTGTTGTCCAGCCAATTTTTTACCCAGGTTACCACCCTGGGACCCACTCCCAGGTTGGCTAACTTGTTTATTAATCTTTTGTGTGGGACTGTGTCAAATGCCTTGCTAAAGTCTAGGTAGGCCATGTCCACTGCCCTTCCCTGGTCTACTACTTTGGTCACCCAGTCAAAGAAATGTATTAGATTCATCTGACATGACCTTCCCACTGTGAATCCATGCTGCCTTGGGTCCTGTGCCTTACTGGCATCTAGGTACTCAACAATTCTTTCCTTTTCAGAAGTGATCCGATCATTTTCCTTACCACTGAGGTCAAACTAACAGGTCTGTAGTTTCCTGCCTCTGCCTTGCTCCCACTATGTTGATGGTTTTTAATTTTTTTTTTGTCCCCTTCTCCACGGATGCCGCTGTCTTCAGGGGTGTCCTCTGCTCACTCTGCCCACCCACAGTACCTCTCAGAGAGCCTGTCAGGTCTGACCCCATGCTGCCTCTGCCTACCCCCCCTCCCTGGGCGGGGAAGAGGGGGATCCTGGGATGTCCCCCTCCAGTCCATTAGTGTGTGTTTGGCATCCTGGTCAGTCCCCAGAGCCGGGTTATGGTGTCTGGGAGCTTGGATCCCCATCTACACTGGCATCCGTGAGGCCTTTTTCCGTGTTTCTGGTGCCATCCCCCTGAGGACGTAGGCACGCAAGGGGGCCAAGGGGCAGAACACGTCACAATGTGCACGCACAGCCCCAGCCTACGCCCTCCCTCCCACTGGATGTCCACGCCCACCAGCACCGCCACCCGTGGTCACCCAGGTGGCGGTAGAGTATCGGGACAGGCAACCCTCCCTTCCCCGGAGAGCAGACGATGGGTGCTCAGTCCTTCTCCCCCTGTCCGGCCCTCCAGCTGCCCAACTCCGGTTCTGAACCTGGGTCACTGGTGCTGTGAGCGGTAAACCTACCACTGTGCCGGCGGGCCAGATGTGTTGATGTCACAGCTCTGAGCAGTGCCAGCGAGTCCCAAGTAGGAGTTCGCCTTATACATTTGTTATGAATTCCCAGTGGCAGCGTTCAAGCGCAGAAAAATTTCTTCTTTTGAAATGACTGTACTGCTTTAAAGGCTTTTTTACTGTTCAAGTGTGTCTTATGGTGAATCACATTACTTCTTTCGAGTATAAATGTTTCTTTTTTGTGGTTTGTACTTGAGTAATTAGTTTAAAGCTCAAACTGGTATGATGCAGCATCTTTTTTTTTTAGTTTACATTTTTCCTCAGTTGGTATAAATCCTGCATTTTGTGTGTTTTAAATCAAGTGCTATGATGGCAAGGTCAATCAAATTTAAGTTTGCTGGGGGGAGGGGGGGGCTGGAAATGGAACTGTTGTCATATGGGTTGTCATGCATTTACAATGTTTTTTTTGTTTGAATTTATTTATTTAGCATGCTTTTGCCCCTGCATCTGACCAGCCCCATCGGTCCTGGCCCCCTCACCCACCCCCATCACCAGCCTTCTTAGGGACTTACCTCAGTTCCGTGGCATCCTGGCTTGTCCCCCTTCCCCAGGACGGGGCTGTTGGGGGTGGACCCTAGCAGTTCACCAGTGTTGGTATGACAACCATGTTGCCGATGCCAGTTATGGCGTAGGCAACATGCCACCTGGCATTACAGCATCAGACATAACGTCTCCTGGGAGTTATAGCACCAAAGCACCCTCCCGGGAAACTGTCAGCTTTTCGCAGCACCCAGAACTAAATATAACCTCCTCCGAGGCAGGCATGCCGTGAAAGAGGCAGAAATTGTGTAGGCACAAAGGACGGCATCACTGAGGGGTGATCTAAAATCAAGATCACCATTGTTGCAGCACCCTATCTGCAGTGGCAAAATGGTATACCAACCCTAGCCCCAGATGGAGACTTGGTAGGTACCTTCAGAACGAGAGCCCTGGTCGGCAGTGTGGGGCCTGGAGTGAGGGACGGACATCCTCCTGGAGTGGTCAGGGATTTTTCTCATTTTTTGATGCCCCCACCAAGGATGCTGAGCTCTAGCGCATGCAGTATGTGCCAATGCGCCGGAGCGTGCTGACATCTTCCTACCCAATTCTACGGTGCCGAATGCACCACCATCTGTGGGGTCACCCATGTAGCTAGTGCACCAGCATCTATTCATCCTCTCTTCCCAAGGTGGAGAGCTTCCTCTGGGACGCTGTGCTCACCTCCCCCGGCCGGACCTCTTATGACTCAGGCTTGTTTCCGAATCTGGGTCATCAGCGCTGCAGGCAGTACCTCTATCACTACGCTGGCAGGCTGGCTCAATGTTGTTGTTTTTAATCTGTGATATCGCTTCTGAGATTCAGGAGCTTATAATTGGAGTCCTCTTTTTACTTATTTTCTGAGCTAGGTGGACTGCAACACTGGCAGGTCAGGTGAGCTGTGAAAGGATGACTTGTTAGGGTGCTGCAAATCTGTAACTGGGTTAATTAAAAGTCATAAAACTTTGACTCAGGCCAAGTCTGCAGTTTTCCTATGGAGAAAATGCCTAACTATTAACCCTTGCAGGCCCACTGACTGATATATCAGTCCAGAATTTCTATACGTTCTAATTCTGTTGGCAGCCTATGGGTTAAAATAATAAAATAATAGCATACAGTTACATTTGTTATCTGTTTGGAAGTTTTGTGCTATATATAAATTCATGCATTTTTTTTATTTCTTTGTTTTCCAGATAGTTTCCTAGAATGAAACCAAATGAAAAAGCACTCAAAGTTGATTGCATCGGAGTACTTTAGATAGTTATACATTTAAAGGTTTTCCTGACACCCCCCTCCTTTAGTAAAATATAATTTTGTGTACTTATAAATATGAAGCAGTTGGTAGTTGCAGTAGGTGAGACACATGGATAAATGAAAATGGCAGCTAAGATTGAATACAAGATTTTTAAGCGGAAATTACATTTTCAGGTCACAGCTCCTGAACAGGGCTAACATGGCCATAGTACGGCTCCTCCAGCTGGTGGTCAGACTCCAGCAACCCTCCTAGACTGCCTGTTCCAGAGACCCAGCAAGGTCACAGCCCCTGAACAGGGCTAATGCGGCCGTGGTACGGCTCATCCAGCCGGCAGTCGCACTCCAGCAACCCGCCTAGACTGCCTGTTCCAGAGACCCAGCAAGGTCACAGCCCCAGAACAGGGCTAACGTGGCAGTGGTACGGCTCCTCCAGCTGGCGGTCACATTCCAGCAACCCACCTAGACTGCCTGTTTCAGAGACCCAGCATGGTACAATCGCGGGGGCTTCCAGCGTCCATCCTACTGGTCCCTTGGCTACACAGCTCACAGATTATTGGACACTGCTGCCTCTGAACCCTCACTATTGGAGCAATTTGAATTCTTATTTTCTTTGCACTCCTGCAGGCCATTGAGTGCAGTTCTTGGCTTCTCCCCAGCAGAACCACGGCTCCTCATCTGCTGCCATATATTTTATTTTATATTTTGCCCTTAGCATTTGCCTCATGAACTGGAATGTTGCCTAGACTAGGAATGTTGTCTTTATCTAGCTATAATGTCCTTATTGTTTAGTGCAGCCTTGTTAGCCATTTTATCTGTTTAGCTTGCTCCTGTTGTTAGCCAAGATAAGTATTTAGTCTGTTCCTGATTGCTAACCTGTTCCTGCTTGACTATTATTTTTGCTCTTTCTCCGCCTACCCACCCTTCAGCTCTAAATTTCTCTCCTTCTCTGACTTCTCAACTACAACCCCCCCACCCCACAGCAACGTGAAGTGAGCACCGAGTTTGTTGTGCTTCATTCAGGCCCTCTCTCAGCTCCCACTTGCTTCCACCAACATCCCGTAACTCATCACACTTAGGTAAGCAGTTGCTTGTGCGTCCCCACCCCACCCGAAATCTTCTCCCTTTGTCACACTAATTTTACTTTGGCGCCTGTAGCCAGACCAACCCCCTATCGCTGATACTTCTTTTCTCTTTTTCTGTCTCCCCTCCAGCTTTCTCACCTCCTCCCTCACCTTTTGTTTTGTTCCCCTCCCATCGATTGAGCGCTCGGCCAGACCTTTATCTAAATTGTCCTAACATTCTTCCCTCCTCCCTTTCAGTTCACAGCCTCTGAACAAGGCTAACACGGCTATGGTATGGCTCCTCCAGCTGGCGGTCGCACTCCAGCAACCCGCCTAGACTGCCTGTTCCAGAGACCCTGCGAGGTCAGTTTGCGGGGACTTCCACCGTCCATCCAAGTGGTCCCTTGGCTACACGGCTCACAGATTATTGGATGCTGGCATTTCTGAACCCTTGCTATAGGAGCAGTTTGAATCCTTATTTTCTTTACACTTCTGCAAGCTGTGGAGTGCAGTTCTCGGCTTCTCCTGAGCAGAACCATGGCGCCACATCTGCTGCCATATATTTTATTTTTTCTCCCGCCCCATCCCTGACCACTACTAAATACACTTAAGGAGCTCCCACCCTACCGTCCCATTATTACCCACTCCTCCAACCCAACCCCAAATCACTGTGTCCTAAGCCTTCTACAGGCAAGTAATCATTTACAGTATATCTTTGACTCTGTCTGTGCTAACCTAGTTGCAGTGTCAGCTCAGGCTTAACAGGTGATGCCTTTGCATTTGCTTGGAATATCCCCATATCATAACTTTGTACTCTGTCCATGTTTTTTTTTTTTTTTTTAAGAGTAAGCCCAAGACTGGCAGTTGATAGTGCTCTGAAGCTGTCACCAGCTGCCCAGCATAGTCCTAGCATATCCTTCAGGTGCCTAGCCCTCTGCCTCCCAGTATAGGCCTTGTGTAACCACTAGGTGCTTAGCCCTCTGCCCTGTTTTAATATCCTTGGCTAACCATGCTCTCCCTTCCAGGATCAGTCCTCTTCTGTTCACTTCTTCCCCACGACTACACGCCCACCCCTCCAGCTCTCATGCTCATTCCATACATCCTGCCCTGTTGCCTGTAACTTGAATCTTATGCTAACAGTGACTGGAGCCAAAATCTACCCACACCCATCTACCCAGGTCACTTGTAGTCCAACAAACTCCCTTTGACTTACCCTATAGTCCTACTTTCCTTACACCTCACTGCCTCTTACCCACAACTCATTAGGACCGCACTGTTATTCTATGCATTACAGCCTTCCTTCTTTCATTACACCGGCACCAGCACAACTCCAACATATCCCTCGTGGAGGCTACCTAATTACACCAAATTTAAACTGCTTTGCAGATGGATCAAATATGTAATTTTCTTGCTGCTAATCTGTGCTGGTAGCATTGAACTGAACCCAGGACTACCACAGACACTAACATCACCTTCAGCCTTCGATGCTGTCAAAGGTTTAAAATGTATACACATAAATGCGTGTAGTCTACTGAAAAAGTAGACCTAGTCCAGACTTGGATCTCCCACACAGGCACGGATATCTTAATAGTAACTAAAACATGGCTAAAAGTTTCAACGCCTGACTCCACGTTATCCCTCCCCTCCTACAACATTTTCAGAAGTGACAGACCCACCGGGGGGGGGGGGGTAGCTATTTACGTCAAAGACAGATTCACAGTTTCTGAGGTCATCCCCACTAGCTCATCCAAAGAATTTGAACCTCTGTTGTTAAACATATCCCTTTCTTTGGTAGAAACTCTCACAGTGATAGGTTGCTATAGACCTTCTTCTGGAGGTATCGAACTTCTAAATCATTTGCGAGGCTACACTGACACGAGGGAGAATGAGGTCATTATAATTGTCGACTTGAACATCAATTGGTTAAAATCCTGCCCCAAACGCCAGCAAATCTAAGAGTTCTGCGATGAAGCCGGGTTCACCCAGCTTGTGACAGAGATCACACGTCCTACCCCCAAGATTACCGCCAACGGGTCCTTGATTGATCTTATCTTCACAAATAGGCCTCACAAGATCACTCACTCCGTGTTTTTTCACAATGACATTAGTGATCACTGTGCTGTGGCCTTTGTTAGAGGACAGAGTCCCAGCAAAACAGTGAGCAGATTCTTATGGAAAAGAGATTTCCATAAATTCAACATATTGTCCTACCTAACGGACCTTAGTAATAGCAGTTGGACCGACTTTTACCTCTCCAAAAATATCCATGATGCTGCCTCCATCTTCAGCTGCACAATGAGTTACATAATAAACAGGCACACCCCACTAAGAAAATGCAGAATCCAGAAACACTCATGCACTTGGTTTACTGCTGAACTCAAGAGGGACTGCCTTTGGTCCACAGCCAGACAGACCCAACTCCCATCAGACTGGGCAACCTTTAGAGCCTGCCACAGGCAATTGCACTAACATGACTAGGACCGCAAAAGCAAACTTCTTTTTATCAGCTTTTGGCTCCGCACAGGGAAACACTAGTAAATGTTGGCAGATTATTAAACAAGCGGAAGGCTACAAACCGTTTTCCTCTCTACCTGCCAAGGTCTCCTTTAATGGCAAGACCTTATCCGATAAGTCCAAAATTCTGCATAGCTTCAGTAACCACTTTGCTACTGCAAGCCTGGCATTTGGCCTCCCTAATAATTCCCCGTCACCAGCAAGCAACCACGTCTCCTTTACCCCATTTCAGTTTAAAGAAGTAGAGGTCCTCCTCTTACACACAGATGTTAAGAAAGGTGCTGGTGCAGATGGCATAGGACCATATTTCCCGAAAATCTGTGCCAGTTACCTGAGAGCTCCCTTTCTTCACCTATTCAACCTTTCAGTCAACTCCAGTACAGTACCCAATGTCTGGAAAACAGGACAAGTACTCCCACTTTTCAAATCTGGCGATCCCATTGACCTAAATAACTATCACCCTATTTCAATTTTAACTCTGCTCTCAAGACTTTTAGAGAAATTAATGTCCTGATAAGGGACTATCTTGCCAGATCCAGTCTAATAAACTCAGTCCAATCAGGTTTTAGACCCGCTCACAGTACTACCACCGCCCTTGCTTCTGTCACAAATGACTGGTTCCTCGCAATGGATAAGAAATATGTTACAGGAGCTGTTATCCTGGATCTAAGCAAAGCCTTTGACACAGTCAACCATACTTTGCTCCTTGATACCCTGAAGTGGCATGGTATCTCTGGCCCAGCATTATTATGGTTTAACAGCAACCTCACTAACGGACTGCAACATGGGAAAGCAGACGGCTCCCTTCCCCTCTCCTACCGCTTACGAAGGGGGTTCCACAAGGTTTTATCCTTGGTCCCCTACTTTTTATGATTTATATAAATACTATTGGATACAACACCGATAAGGCAAAATTACACCTATTCGCAGATGATACGGTGCTCTACCTATCCAGACCCTCACTAGCTGAAGTCAGGGGGGGAACTACAATCCGAATTTGATATGTTGCAACACAGCCTTATCAAATTTAAATTACTCCTAAACGCAAAGAAAACCAAGGTAATGTACTTTTACTCAAATCGCAAGTCACAAAAGCTACAGGAACTCTGCCTCCTATCAGAACCCTCCTAGACTGACAAGCTTGAGGTAGTCAATAACTTCAAATACCTAGGTTGTGTTTTAGACCAGCATCTAACCTTTTCTGAGCATACAGCATCCCTTGCAAAGAAACTGCAGCAAAGGATAGGATTTCTTTTTTTACAGAAATAAATCCCTTTTTACCTCTGAGGCTAGGCTCCAGTTGGTTCAGACAACCTTCATCCCACTCCTAGACTATGCGGATATCTTGTATGGCTGTTGCTCAGACTACCTGTTATGCCAGTAAGACACCTCTGCCTCCAAGCAGTATGTTTTATCTCTAATGCCCATTGCCGGACACATCATTGTTCTCTTTATATTTCCTTGGCCTGGCCCTCCCTGCGTACAAGAAGGCTCATCCACTCTCTCATTTGGCTCTATAAAGCGCTTCTGTTGAAACTCCCTTCTTACATAGCAAACCTCTTTCAGCGAACGGCGTGTGCTTACCCTCAATGTAAGAGCTCCTACATTATGTTAAACATTCCAGACACCTGTCCCCATTTTGGCAATATGGCTATAAGCTGTGCCCTTTCTGCTACCTGGAATAAAGCCCAACCCTGGCTTAAAATTCAGATGCTGATCCCTCTAAACAGCTTCAGGAACCTGGTCACCAGCAGACTCTGTGAAGTCTGTACCTGTCGATAAGTATCAATCTCTTAACAGACTCCTGTACTACTTCCTTCCTCTTACTATTGTTCACTCTCCTTTCCCCCCCACACGAGACTGTCCTCCTTCCCCCTTCCTCCCATCCCTGTTACCTTACCCCATAACCTTACAGTTTCCTCTGCCGTACCCTTATCCCTCCTCCTTCCCTCTTCTCCTTTTCTGACTCCACATCCTTCACCCTCCTGCAGTTCTCATTCACCCACCCATTTATACTTGCTTATCCCTTATACACCCCATCCATACAACCTCTCCCACCCTCCCACATCTTTACCTTCTACCTCTTTACCTTGCTTTACCTCAGTAGATCAGATTTTGCACAATGCCAGTCATTCGCTGTGTCAGTAACTTGTTCTGCATACAATAACTGCTTTAAGTTAGCTCACCCATTGTATTGTTCACCCCGTAACATTTTCTGCATTACCTGTATGTTGCTTACACTGTACTTCTCCTTTACCTTACCTGATCTATGATCCTTCCATAGCTGTAAATATTTGGCCTATAAATTTTGTTTTTTATGTAGCTGTAAATATTTGTGAGATTGTTTTTAATTTTTTGCTGTTTCTTTCAATGCTCCCCCTGGCCCCCGGTCGGCGTCTCGTCCAGCTGCCACCCCATTGCTTCTGTTCCTTCAGGCCCTCACCCCTGTAACTCCTGTGGCTTACCCCCGTGATGGGGCAGTGGGGAGCCCCCCACTCACCCACCAATTAGGATCCAGTTCGGGGTGTTACCTCCAGAGATGGAACGCTGGGGACAGCCATCAAGCCGCACCGACCAGCAACAAGGGTCTTTTTCTTAGTTTCTTCCCCTTATGGGAACTCTACGTGCAATGATGCCTGCAGCAGGCTTGCGCATGCACCTGCGCACATCCCTGCCAAGCATCTGCTGTGCTCCCACCCCACGTTCTTGTGGCAGCATACCGCCGAGCCCCAGCCTCCACCAGGAGTCAGGCATGTGCCAACTGCAGATCACTCCCCACCCTAGAGATGGAGAGCAGTCTGTCGGAAGCTTGATCCATCTCCTCCTGGCGGACCCCGGCGGTCCGCGCTCGTTCCCGAACGCGGGTCTGTGATAGTGGGTTTCTTGAGTTAAGCTCAGACACAGGAGTTAGGTGCAGAAATCACTCAGCGTGCAGATTTATTAATTAAACAAAAATCACACAAAAAAATCAAAATTAGTCAAAACAGCAACACACAGTTAAGACCTAGCTTTGGTCTCTCATCTGTGCTTCCTCAGCCCTCTCCAAGGCTGAACTGATCTAATTAGACTGAAGAACAGCTCTCTTTTATACAATGAAATTGCGTGATTTGAGAGGCTCCGCCTCCTAATCTAATACATTGTGTTTCTAACTAAATAAAATAGAATTTAAACATAATACCACAAATAACATCAATGTAATTTCATAATGGAGGCATTCTGAAAGAAAAGAAACAAGTATACCCATTTTAGCAGCATTTTCAGATTGTATCTCCACCCACCTACTGAGAGTGACAGGTCAGCCTCTATATAAACAGCAACACAAAGGGGCACTAGCCCTTAAAATGACTTACCAACTTCCCCCGATGTCATGTTTGCAGATCACCTTTCCTTCATTGAGTGATGCAAAGCTCAGCTACCCTGAAGTTAAGTATTAAATATATTCAGATGCTTAGTTTTGTTTTAACATTTTTGTGCCACAGTTGTCTCTGCATGTTTTTTTTCTTTGTTTGAAGTTTTCACGAGCAGTGCATTCACATGCATGAGTGACATCAGCACAGGGAAGGTGTTCCCCCTGCACCTTTCTCACTGCTTGTTCATTCATCTTTCCTGGACCCAGCCTCAGTGAGTGCAGATCCAAAACTGAACTGGCAAAAATTACAGCACTGATGACTGAAACTGTTTGTTATATTGGCAGCTGAGGCGGATACTTGCTTTTGGGATTGCTGAAGTGGTAATTTCTCCTGATTTTCAATTTTACTCATCTGACTAAGCTCTGTGTCCTAGGTCCATCGGTTCTAGGAACATCACAATCTACATTGCTTGAGTACAGTGTTACAGTTTTAGTAAGTGCTGCAAGTACATAATTATAACAAGTCTGTATAAAAAATATATTTTTTTAACTGAGTGGTGCTGTAATCTGTAGCGTATTGGGACACAAAAGGACGACTTTTGAACTGGGCAGATCTATAAACTGCAGTAAGCTTTTCAGTATTGGTACATAGAGGTCTATGTTAAATGGATGACTTTTTCAACAGTTCAGAATTGTAATGTGCAGTAAGAGTATAAGCACTGAGCTACGCAGTCCAATCCCAGGAGAGCAGTGCAATAAACTGTATATTTTTGGCAAGTGCTGCTTCCAGTGTGATTGCTTCAGTAAACTGCCTTTGCTATTGCATTTCTGATTGTCACCATCATTATAGACAGTTTATATTTTTTCCTGTGCTCCTGTGTTTTCTTGGGCTCATTTGATGTTCTCATGCAAGCACCATAACACTGATCACCAAAGTATGCTTAGACGTGCTTGAATAAAGGGACATGGTGCACTGAATTGTTTATCCAGCTTGCCAGCTCCTAGCTAAGTTTATAAATGAATGCAATAAAATCAGTTATGTACTGTACATAGTTATACTTTACATAGTTTACAGTGTATCTCAAAATTAAACAGTGTTTTAACATTTTAACATACAGTCTTTATTTATAATTAGGATTATAGCATCATTGTATGTGCTCCGGAGCATCAGCAAAAGAAGAGACTGCAGTTGCCATCCTCTCCCGACACTGTGGTACCAATGTATGGCTTCTATGGTGTTATATTGCAAAGTGTGCTAGTCAGTTCAGCATACTTGGGGAATAATGTGTGAACCAAAATATGGGCTACACAGCAGTGAATGCAGGGAGTCTACACAATGCACCATGACATCGGTAAGGCATGGGAGAGAGTATAGTGCAGCATCTGTTGTATTTGCTGTACACTTTATGCATGTGCATCAGAGATCCACTGTAATGGAAAAAATGGGAAAACACAAATGGCTTGACACAGACCAAAGTGGTAGTGAAGTATGGTGACATAAGTGAGGAAGGGTGGTTCAAATACAGTGTAACACTTGAGTACCTACCGCAAGGATATGTCCCTTTTTGTAGTGGACCAATCAAACGGTACTTAGGCTATCTAAACATGAATGCAGTCTCTTTCTCCATGAGAAGGGTATTGGCAGTGTCATTTTTAACCTTGGGGGTGGGGGACGATCACCGACTGTACTGTGTATTTTTGCTCAATTCATAATGCACCTGGAGGCACACATGTAGCGGCAGTAAGCCAATGCCAGGATGGTATTACAGATGCTTATGCAGACACTAATGACAGCTGAAGTCTGTATAGTTCCTGAGCGCTTAGAGGTAACACAAAGCTGGTGCAATAATTTGTAGTTTTAAATTTATAACATGCCATAAACAGGGGAACCAGTGACTTAAACACGTTACTCAATCACTGATACCTCTAAAGGGGAAAGTACAAGCAGGCCCCCCCACCCCCAAACACACACACATACAAAGAGAAGAAAGCTATAGCGTAGACCAGTTGGCACTAGGGTAAAGACAGACCCAAACAGTATAAATAATTTACAGATAATAAAAGTTCTTTGCTGCAGCATTTTTCTAAGTGTGTGTGCAGCTGGGGGTTTGCAGGTGGTTGGCGTCAAAGGTGCCTGCTTGTAATTTCCACCTGGCTCCATCAGAGTGAGTGACTGATAAATCAATTGGCAGGAGGTCACTACTAACTAGTACCAGGTGAGGAATTTGGATAAATTGTGAGCCATTTATCTTGCTTAAGCAATGCCACCAGATCGAGCCGTGCTCTCAGTGTCAAGCTGGAGTGGCCAACAACTCATTCGCATAGGGAAAAAGCAATCCCTCCCCTCAAAAAAAAATAAATAAAAACCCAGGGTACTGTCACTAGCATTTGTATGGGCAGGTCGATGCTGGGAGTAACAGTCAACACACCATACCTCGATTTTGCACAGTAAAATGAAAGCAATGATGGGAACCAAACCGTAGCACTAAGTAGCAAAATATAATATTAACAGTCTGTGTTGCTAAGTCTGCTCTCACTGCTGTACTGGAATGGATCGGGACTACTGCTGTGACTGCCTGAGCTACTGCCCACATTGTTCTCGCTGCTGTCATAGGGTCATCCCTGCAGCGGCTGTCAAACTGTGGCACTATGTCAGTGTCTGAAAGATCACTGTTAGTGCAGGACAACATAATGCTTTCATCATCGGACCCTGAAAATGAACGGTTTGACATTGCCATTGTCTTGCTGCATTTTGCGACCAAGAGCTCTGTTATCAAGACAGAATTGCTGTGACCAAGAACTAATTTTCATTGCAGAGCACAGATTCCCTGTGGTGACATTGCAAAGGTAATGAGTGTCAAAGGTCACCAAATACAGGCTCCAGTAAACAAAATGACACTTCCTGGTTTGTGAGGGGAATACTTGATTTAATTTGCTAAAATAGGCTATGCATCTATCAAAATACATTGCAAATCAGTTCTATATGTAGTCACCTTGCAGTATATGTGTTCATATATCCAAACTTGGTAAATCCAACACCCAGGTGAGGCCTGCAGAACAACACCCAGGTGAGTTACAATGGCTGGAGACTAAGAAATAAAAGGGACATTTTTTATTCATGTCAGGACGCTAGCAGCACCAGTAATTCTAAGTATTTACAGTTCCTGGTATGGTTTCAGAGCCCTTTATTAAGTCAGAACAGAGAAAAAACAAGCATTTGTCAATGCCGAATGTTTGCTTGCTGGCATTGGCATTGGTAGTGTAGAAGTTACAGAGCTGCATAACAGAAATGGCAGTGAAGTATTGAACTGAAGCCAACCCCACCACCACCCTGCAGAGAGTGACAGGCATTGGGGTGTGCCTTTGGGTCGTCAGGCATAACGGCAATGCCATTTCACCAGTGACAAGTGTCACGGTGTGCCTTGTGGTCTTTGGCCCTTATGCGCACCCCATTCCATCAGGAAATACAGTGAGATGGGTGCGGTATAGGAGAATGGGGTGAACTTTGGGGCCGAAGAGTCCAAAGCATACTTCAGTGCCTCTCACTGGCTGCAGGGTGTGGAATGGTATGAGCATTACAGGCAAGAATCCCAAGTCACACCCCTGATGCCTGTCATTCTCTACAGGGTGGGTGTTATGGTTGAAACCCTAACACCTCAGGCATTCATTGGCATTTCACTCCAAATTTTGAACATGATTTTTTGTGACCCCACCTCATGAACAGTGGCAATGTCAGTTTGTTAGCCGAAGCTGCTATGCACAGCGACTACGCATTTAGCACCACAGGTGCAAAAACACATTCCGAACAGGATGTGAAAAATGACAGCTATACTGTTCATGGGGAGGTAAAAAAAAATAGCAATGTTGCAAATCTGCAGTAACAATATTAAAAAAACTGGTGAAGTCACGAGCGTGCATAGAAACTGTGCAACCCACACCTGTAATGTAATTAGTCTGGGGATTTTTCACAGCAGATTGTCAACACAGGCATTTTGGGACCTCCGATCACGAACAGTGTCACTGTGATTTTCTTTATCTGTCCCGAACAATGATTTCCCACAGCGACCACGCATCTCTGCGCTGAAAGTGTGAAAACACATTTTGGCTGTGTTGTGAAAAATGACAACTGTACTGTTCATAAGGAAGTGTGGAAAAATGCCACTGGTGAAAATCTGGACTGTAAATATTACAAAGTCATGAATTCACGATGGTGCTTGGAAACTCGCAATGCTCACTCGTAACACAGTCATTTTATGGACTTTGTCATCAAATTTTCAGCATAGCCATTTAAGACCTCTGCTCATGAACAGTGTAACTGTGATTTTCTTAATCTGTCCCAAACATTGCTTTCACACGACTGCACCATTCTGCGCTATGTGCGGAAACACATTTTGGCGACATGTGAAAAATGGCAGCTGTACTGTTCATAAGGAATGTAATAAAATGGCAATGTGGAAAATCTGGAGTGAAAATATAGAAAATTGCAAACTTACGGCGTGCATAGGAACTGCGCATGCACGCCTGTGAAAGTCATTTGAATTTTTCACCAAATTTTCAGCATAGCCATTTTAAGACCTCTGCTCATTAACAGTGTCATTGTGATTTTCTTAATGTGTCCCATACGTTGATTTAGCATACCGACTGCGCCATTGTCGCTACCTGAAGCGGAAACACGGTTTTGGGCAAGATGTGAAAAATGACAGCTGTACTGCTCATAAGGAGGTGTGGTAAAATGGCAGTGTTGAAAATCTGGAGTGAAAATATTGAAAATTAAGAACTTACAGAGTCGCGTAGGAGCTGCGCCAACGCATTTCATAAACAGTAATTTTTGGAATTTTCCACCAAATTTTCAAGATAGGCTTTTTGGAGCCCACCTTATGAAACAGTGGCAGTGTTGTTTGCTTACTCAGTCCTGATAGGTGATTTCGCAGTGACTGGGAAATCACCTGAGGCTGATTAACGCCATGACAGTGAGATCATTCATGGAGGAGTCCCAAAACCCCATGTTGAAAATTTGGTGCAAAATTCAAAAAGTGCCTGAGATATGCAGCAAAGTTGAAAACCCCTATCTATCCCATTATACAGCTTACTGGCATTTCCTCAGTTCGTGGTTGGCTTTGAAGAGTGCAGAAGTGTTCCCAGTTCACGAAGATCGTCGCCCGGAGTCCGGAGGTAAGTATGGGGTGAGGGGTGTGGGAGGCAGGGTGCGCAGTGCGTGGTGCGGGTGGGGCAGAGACACGAGGGACGTTTTCGAGTTTCAGGTGTTTTTTAAATGGCGACGGCAGGCGTTTGCCACACTGGGGTGGGCTCAGCGTGGCACAGGGCGGCTAGTGGGGAGGCGTGGACCGACGGGGATTGGGCACCTCTGTCGGCGATAGCATTGTTGCATGCTGGGGTGGGCTCCAGCGTGGCACCCTGTACTCTGCTGGGACCAGTGG
Source organism: Neoceratodus forsteri (assembly GCA_016271365.2). Taxonomy (NCBI): domain Eukaryota; kingdom Metazoa; phylum Chordata; order Ceratodontiformes; family Ceratodontidae; genus Neoceratodus; species Neoceratodus forsteri. Next base: position 753,665,709 of record CM057455.1, on the reverse strand, counting down.
AGCCAGCGGGGATTGGGCACCCTCGTCGGGTTATACTGATGTGTAGCCACACTGGGTGGGCACCCAGCATGGCATATAGAACTCTGTTTTTGGGGGTGCAGCACAGACGGGATTAGGCACCCCCGCCGGCTACACAATGTGGGAGAGTACGCAGGATGCGTGCATATGTGTGTGTGTATGGGAGCGCATGAGCAGGCAATAGCTTATCACTGCTCACTGAAGCGTAGCTCCCCCTTTCAACTGTATGCCACTGCATTTTGTCTGCTGTCATAGACAGCTCAGCAGGCATTGGAAAACTGCGGCCGCACCTGGAAACACACTGCCTGAATTGGAAGAGGGCTGCCACACCTCTGAAAACTCGGATGATGGCACTATGTTTCTTGCACATGCGTGCAAAAAACATAAAAAACTGCTGCTAAACTTTAAAAGCTGGGACTTTTTGTAGTGCTGGAATATTCTACACATTCTAGAATAGGCAGAGCAAGTTGAGAGAACATGGAGTTTTCTCATGCTTACTGCAGTTTCAACATGACAAACCCTCCATGGCCCTGTTTGCAAAGGGAATTGTTTATTTTAAATTGCTCTACAACCCTGCAAGTGTTTTTAGCACTGAGAAAACACTGGCAGGAGGAACAGAGACAAAACCCAACAGAAAAAAGAACTCCTGTTATTTATAACGTTGGGTTTAGGTGCTTGGTACCTGTATTTTATTATTTCAAACCTTTTCCAAGCTTTTTGAGGGATTTTGACAAGATTCCATTAGTGAGTGATTGCTTCTGTCTAAGTCATAGCTCTCGGGGCATAGCTTATACTCACAAAGCCGCGCTGCAAGCTACAGGCTTGAAGTATAGGGGAATTCTTGTTTCTTTCTTTTTACAGGTTTTATTTATTTATTTATTTGTTTTTGGTAACCGGGTAAGCACACTAGACAATAATGTCTATTTTCAGGCACGATCCGGGAGAGTACAAATCAAAATACATGGAGTAGTAAAACATGACAGTCACACGTACAAATTACAGAGATGCAAGAGTAAATAAATGTGCAGGAGAGCGCTTTAGGCTAGGTCTAGCTAGGAGGCAAGTAACATACCTACAGTAAGTGCTTAAAGATGGCGAAGAAGGGCAGGGGAGAGGCACAGTTAAAGAGGTTACAAGTGCAAAGGAGAGTTAGTGACCATGAACTATTTGGTTAGGGACATTTGCAAGTGTCTTGGGTAATGAGGTGGTTGGAAAGCAAGGTGGGATTTGGCACATCTGATGCCAAGAGGTAGAGAGTTCCAGAATTTGGGGACGAAAGTGGAGAATCCAAGTTCACCCATCCTAGTGAAGCATTTGGGAACAGAGAATAGAGCTCGAGTTGAGGACCGGAGGGAGTGGGGCAGTCAGCAGGGGTGAGCATAGCAGCTAGGGGAGAGGGAAGAGAAGAACGAATTATGTTGTCAGTTAGGCAACCTATAGAATACGATCGATGGGAAGAAGGGGACAACCAGCAAAGATCAGAGTACAATGTGCAGTGATGCGTACTGCATTGAGCAGACAGAGCGAATCTACAAATATTGTTGTAGGCCACATCCCATGTTTGAAGGGCATTAGCCTGTGCCATTGTGAAGACTGGTAGAGCATAGGAAAGGCCGGGGAGCAGTAGTCCTTGGGCAGCAGAGATCCTGGCAGCAGGGGTTAAGAAATGCCGGATCCAGTAAGCCAGTCCAATTTTAGAGTTTATGGACTTGCAGGATGCATTGACATGCAGAGAGAAACTAAGAAATGGATCCAGCGTGACCCTCAGATATTTGAAAGAGTGGGTGACATCTACCGGGGAGCCATCAAGGCATGATACCTGGAGTGACAGGGGGGAGGTACCAAGTTTCCGACAGCACCCAACGAACATAGCCTGGGTCTTGGTCACGTTCAGCAGCAAGCGGTGGGAGGTAAGCCACTTTTGGATTTGATGCAGGTCAAAAGAGAGGCAGGAGTTTATTTCTTTGATTGAGCTGGAGGAGACATAGAGTACCAAATCATCGGCGTAAAGTAAGGAATGACAGTAGGTTGGCACGGTAGAAAGATTATTTATGAACAAAGAAAATAGCAGGAGCCCGAGAATGGAACCTTGTGGAATGCCAGAACATAATGGAGCAGGGGCAGAGAGAACTTTCTGGTAAGTAACAGACTGGGAGCGGTTGAGCAGATAGCTGGAAAACCAGGCAATGGTAGACTGGGAAGTGCCAAGTGAACCTAGTTGACGTAAGAGCAGGGGGTGGTTGACTGAGTCAAAGGCCTTAGACATGTCAGTAAAAACGGCCTCAGTAAGATGGCCTCTGTCCATGTTTATTCGGATGTCACTAGTGAATTGTAGTAGGGCTGTCGTAGTGCTGTGGCCCTTCCTAAAGCCGTGCTGAGCAGGGGATTGCTGGTTAGAGCTGGCTATGTGGTCAGCCACCTGATGATGGATGAGCTTCTCCAGAAGTTTACTGAGAGTCGGTAGGAGAGCGATGGGGCAGTAATTTATTAGGTTTTAGGGTCCCCCTTCTTGAGGATGGGGATAGCCCTGGCCTTTTTCCACAAGAGAGACACAGACCCAGAGCTGAGGGAGAGGTTGAACAAGTGTGTAATAGGGGTGGCAAGAAGGGATGCACCTAACTTGAGGATTCTAGGTTCCAGCCCATGAGGGCCTGTGCTCCAATAAGGGGACATCTTGTTGAGGACACGTAATGTGTCCACTCTAGTGACCTGGCAGAGAACCAAGGCAGGGATGGGTCAAGTTGGGGCCAGGGTTGGTAGGATCGACGTGGGTGGGTATGTCAGTGGTGGGGTTGTGGGGGGAGGTGAAAAGAGTTGAAATTGTTAGCAGTTGTGTTGGGGTTGTTGCAGGAGACATTATCTATTAGCATGTCTCTCGGGGGTTTGTGAGGACTACGGCCCATTATATGGTTTATTTGTGCCCAGTACCTTTTTGGGTCGCTAGAGGAAGAATTGAGGAGTGCTCTATAATAGTTACCTTTAGTGGCACGGATCTCTTTCTTACATGAGTTTCGCAGAGTTCGATAAGCAACAAAATCAGAATGCAGTGAGGATGCTTTCCATCTGAGTCAGAGCTTATTCCGCAACTTAAGCTGGTGAAGAAGTGGTCGAGTTAGCCATTTGGTGGGCTGTCCCCATACCCTGTGCTGAATGGATGGAATGTGCTTGGTCTACAGAGAGCGCAGACTGTTGGTGAAGTAATCAGCAGCCAAGTCAATGTTGTCCATGGTCTATATAGGGGCCCAGTCGACATACCGAAGATCAGTAAGGAAAGCTGAGGTGTTGAGGGCAGAGAAGTCAGACATGGTGATGAATTTGGGTGGGTACAAGGTGGGGGCAGGCGTCCCAGATACAGGTAACAGGTGAATGGTCACTAATAGAGTCTGGTAGCACGGTGACAGAGGATATCCTGTCTGGTCTATTTGTGAGAATCCAGTCGAGGAGTGTGTGTGACTGTTTCCATCACTGGAGTGTCTTGTGGGCTCTGTGACTAGCTGGGAAAGGTTAGTCTTACTAATATTGCAGTAAAGGAAAGGTGAGTTAGGTCCGAGCCAGTCCTAATTGAAGTCACCAAGGCATATCACTTCATTGTTTTTGGTGACTGGGGGTAGGAAGGCCAGGAATTCCTCGAGCCCTAGTTTGCAGGAAACCGGGGGCAAGTAGGCACAGACAGTGTGCAGTTTCTTGGATTCTCCTAACAGAAATTGTGCATGAAGTACCTCACAGGACAGGAATGAGGGGCAAGGCATTAAGATTAGGTTTAGGTGGGTTTTGGTGAATAGTGCTAGGCCACCACCCCTTCTGGATGAGGGCCGATCAACCCTGAGTATGTTATAACCAGGGAGGGTACACAGAATGTCAGGATGAGAAGTCTTGAGCCAGGATTCGGCAATGCTGGGCAGCATCCTTACCACACCTCTTTAAATCCTACCCCTTTTCTGTTTGTACTGCCATTATTTCTGTTGCTTGCCCTTTCTCGTGCAAGTATGTACCACTTCTGATTAAACTGCTATTACTCTGTTGCCTGCTCTTACTGTCGTACTAGTATGCGCCATTGTAACCAAACTGGCTTATCTGTATAATTGTCTTTATCACATGTGCTTGCTATCTATGTAACCCATATCCTGGAACCTATAATGGTTGTATATGTATTTGACATGTTCATTATCACATGTGCCTGCAAAGTATGTAACCTACAGTATATCCTGGAACCGAGAATGCTTATATTTGTCCTCTGTGTGACAAGGTACCTTTGGAAATGAGCCTCTGGCTCAAAGGTTGTAAACCGATGTTCAAATAAATAAATAAAATAGCAAGGAGATCAGGCCCATGGGTGGCAGTCCATGCTTCTAGCTCCACGTGATTTGCCAACAGGCTTCTTATATTTAGGTGGCAAATCTGTAGACCACTAGAGTGTGGGCTGGCTGGGGAACCATCCAGACTGCGAGAGGGCACAGTAGGCATGGGACCAGGGTTAGGCTCCACATCACCTGATAGGGCTAGGGAGAGGAACACAGCCCAGGTAGCAGCGATTGAGAAGGTAAAAAAGGTCTTGGCATAAGAGTGGCATTTAGGGCATATTAGGTTTCTAATGAAGTGGAAAATCATTTTAGGGCTATGAAGCAGAACAGGGCCCACGGGCCAACGAGGAAGAGGTAGCAGATTGGAAAATGTAAAATCCCCCGGATTGGTAACAGGGGCTCTGGGAGCAACAGGAAGAGAGGTAAAATATTCCAGAGCAATGATGGAGCAGAAGGGAAGCAGTAGTATTATTAAGAAGACGGGAGTTTGCATGATGTTGAATGGAGAATAAGCTTCCAAAAGTAAGGACAGGGCAGCAGTCTAGGTAGCACAAAGCAGACAACAGTAATGATTTGGAGCAGAGCTACACAGAATGTATCCTATTTCTTTAATTCTGTAGGCCAATCAAAGACAGTTGAGGACGGAGCAAAGGAGTATTTAATAATAGGAGTGGGAGGGGGAGCGGGCGAAAAAAATCCAAGCTCAAGAAGGACCGAGGAAGGACCGCCGTCCTTATAACATTAATTATACAGAGCCAGGTTCAGCACTAGAAAAAGGCACCAAGTTCAAAAACACTGTGCTCCGTGCACTGGGAGATCATCCTAGTCCATACCTGCAAGTTTGATTTCAGCGGCAGCGGCAGTCGGAGAAGAGGCTGGGGAGGGCACAGAAACACTAGCCCTCGGACCCTGCAAGTTCGATTTCAGCGGCAGCAGCAGTCGGAGAAGGGGCTTGGGAGGGCACAGAAACAGTAGCCCTTAGACCCTGCAAGTTCGATTGCAGCGGCAGTTGGAGAAGGGGCTGGGGAGAGCACAGAAACACTAGCCCTCGTACGCTGCAAGTTCGATTTCAGCAGCAGTCGGAGAAGGGGCTGGGGAGGGCACAGATTGTTTAACATACTGTAGAAGGCACTTATAAAAACATGACCTTAAGGCTAAACTACAAAATACTTCGTAAGGAGAGAGGAGCAAGAAAGAACAACTCCTTCTCTCATTACAGGGATTTTGCACAAGGGTTCTCAGACAAAAGGACTCTATTTCTGTCTTTATTATGGCGGTCCCGAGATTGGGAAACAAGCCTACATACTCTGCTTTTGGGCACTATTTACAGCAGACTCTTAAATATATATGCCATACATAATCAAGGGGAAATATCTAGGAAAGCTGTTGTAATATGCTAAGCTGCTCTTTTACATTATGGCAGCAACACGATGCTGTGATCCGCACAGTTGAGCAGGAAGTGCATAGGCAAAACACAGGGGTTTCAAAGCGGCGCTGAATCTGCAGCTCTGCTACTAAAGCTTTTATTTTCTTTTTACAGATTGCATGACAGTCAGGCAAAAGCAGGCAGTAGCCCGCTGTGCTTTCTCAAGGCAGGGAGGAGCGTGAGAGAGACAGAGAAAATGAGCATGAAAGAAAGGCAACGTAGGTGGCCAAACTACAGGATAGTACAAGATAGGGTAGAGACAGGGGTGCTGTAGCGCAACAGACTTTGTCAGAAAAGAAGATGACAGAACAGGGTCTCACTCACAGACATGTCTCCCGGGGGGGCACAGCACTGCCACATGGTGGCCGGCGGGCGTGAGGTGTGGTGTCTAGCACCTCAGCGCCACTGGGCCAGCAATATTTGTGAGATTATAAGTCTTCTCCGATATTACTGTTTACATGTTTTGTGTTAAGACTGCTTTTGTACCAGGACCTCCTTGCAAATGAGCTTGTTCAACGGAGTTTTATCCTATCAATAAACTAAAACTGAACTGAAATGTTAGTACCACTGAAAATTACCTTTGTGTGTGGTTTTTGGATGTTCTCAGGGTTCTCAGGGACGAGGGTACCAGTGCTCAGTGATTGGTTCAGGACATGTGTGGTTTCCTGATGTACATCTTCGAAGTTCACAATTGCATTGCCCTGGACTTGTACCACCCTCGCACTTCCCCCTCAAACTTGTACCTAATATAATAAACCCATCTGAGTTCTCCCACCCTCCCCATCCAGTCTTCAGACCCCCTTTGTAGCACTTGATATTATAAAACTGTATACTGTCTAGCGCAGCACACCAGTTCTCATCCTCTCTCACTGATGGGCAATGCCACATTGCCTCATTTTCAGTCCAGGAGTGCGAGAAGAGAATGCTGCTGCAGTTTTCAGCATGCTTGTGGGGGTTGGGAGAGGGAGGACAGAACCACATTCTGTTTTCAGTGTGCCTCATTGGGACACTCAAACATTCCTTAGAAGGTGTAAGTTTTTTCTACAGGAAGTCCTGGAACCTCAAATGACCCTGTATTCTGATGTGTTTATTTTGTTAATTGGGGTGCAGGGGCAAAGCCCCCTGATTATCAAACTTAAGCAGAAAAAGGGGACGAGTGCAGTTGGTAATGCACAAAAATATCACAGAGATGTGAAATCTTATTCTGAAATATCATCTTTGTGACCATTTTTTTGTGTGCTTACCAACTGCAGTTGTCTCCAAGTAGTTCTTCGAATCCTTTTGAAACATTACCATGGTATTAAAACCTGAATACTGGGAGGCGTTGTTAGCCATACCACCACTAACTGGGTGTGTTTTTCTTGTTGTTTTCTTTGTTTAGGTTTTCTTTCTGCCGCTCAGTAACACAATCCTCAGTTGCTTTAAAGATGGTTCTGTCTTTGCTTGGGAAAGTGACACACTACATTGTAAATACCAGTTACCTGTGCCTCAGGAAGGATCAAAGATGCATTACAAGGCTTTTGCTGTCACCAGGTAAAGTCCACTCCTAGGAAACCTACATTTAATGATATCCTTTTTTCAGTCATTCTTTTTCTCATCCCCCCCCCGTTCCCCTCACCTCAAATATCAGAGGTCCACCACGTCACCCTGCCTCCGACCAGAGGGCAGGTGAGCGGCAGTTGTGCCTAAATGTGCTGTCCCTCTCTGGGAGCTGAGCTGAGCACCTCACCTCTGCAGTGCACCTGACCCTCCGCCAACCCCGGTGTGGATTGTTCGGAGATCACACGTGACCCCCAGTTTCCCAGGTAGCAGTGTGATGTGCTGCTGGGCACCACTGGGCCATCCCTTACTTAACCTACATGTCTTTCAAATACCAAAACTAACAGACTGGCGCATCCCCAAATTCTCTGATGTATTTTGCACTCTTTCTGCACCTCTTATGGGCTTTGCTTTTTTTGCTTTAGATGATTTATCATGGACTTTCTGCATGTTAGAACCTTCTTGCTTAGTTTTGTTATTCGGTCACTCTCTTGCTGCTAGTTTTGTCTTCCGTAGGATGTAGTCTGTAGGGTGTCATGATTTCAAAATGTTCACAGTAATATAACCTTGAAATAAATTATCACGGTTATTGTGTTATCTTGATATTGCTGCGTCTGGTTTGGTTTTTCAGTGTGGGATCCTCCAAACCTTAAAATGTGTGTGGGGAGGAAATGAGGTAATAAATTTGAGTAACTGAATTTTTTTTTTTGAAATTGTACTTTATACTCCTTCACTATGCTGGAGCCCCACTCATTCGGGAGTCGCGCTTTCATCGGCCCCGCTTCACTGCACTCACCTGAATCCCCAGGGAGCCATGGCTATATCCCCCAGGTGGGTACAAGGTGGGGCCCAAACACCCCGAGCATTCTGTATTTCGTCGGCTCCCCCTGGTGGTCAGGTAGGCAGGAGCTATTAGAGTCAGTGCTGTGGCACTCCGGAGTTATTTTCCCCTGTTCTAGGGAAGTGGTATATGCCCTGAGGTCAAGGCAACTGCCAATGTCTACAACTCCCAGCCCTCCTCTCCTTGCTCAGCACTTGTTATACCCCCAGCCTGGCTGGTGTTCGGCGTGAGACCGCTAAATGTGGGGTTTATGAGTGCTTTTGAAGCCTCCCCGCGCTGTCTTTTTAAGAGCCATCTGCTTGCAGGCAAAGTCTTGTTTGCAAGGGACTGTGTGTTTCCTTGCTCGAGTCCGCTCGAGCTGTACTATAATCCCCTTGGTGGATGCTGAAAAGCGCAAGGGGCGCCTCGACAGGTGTACCTGTTTGCCTGAAATTATTTAGAGTGATAACGAAGATGCAGTTTTGTCTAACCTGCTTTTGTTACAGATGGGACTCCGTGTGCTGGAACCCTCCATGTTGGACCCGGACGTTCTGAAGGGTCCAATAAGGTGTCAGGGGCAGTTAATGTGAAGGACTAAGCGACCAATCAGGACTGGGACTCTAGATGGAGCCGGCTGACCAATGGGGACTTAGCTAGTAATCCTGTAAGTAAAGTCTGAACAAGGGCGCCTTTTTGCACCAATCGAGACAGGTTATATAGCCTGGTGTCTGCAGCCCACCTATGGGATCGGGTGGCGCCTGAGAAGGCTGGGTCCAACTGCCTGAAGGGCAGAGACAGTTGGGGCTGTGAGTGAGGAGGGAGCCGCTTGCTTCTGTGGCGTTAAGTGTTCGCTCGGGAAGCGCATGAGAGGCCTGAGCTACCGCTTTCATGTGAGCCAGAAAGCTTCTCGACTAAATCCGCGGGGCAGCGGTCAGAGGAGGCTATGCAGGAGCACAGCTACCTACCAGGCTTCACCTGAAGAGGACTGGAGAATCTGCTGAATCGTGCTCGGTCTGTCAGGACGTTTGAAGCTGCAGTTAACGCCCGAAATTGCTGTGAGTTCGCTCGAGTCCTGAGAGCGGCTGCCTGGTATAGTACCCCTCTGTTGTTTTCTATATAAATGTGTGAGGAGGACTTTGAAACTCAGGCTCAGCCCTGCAAGTGGTGAAGGAGTGGTCCTCTGTTGGAGTTGTGAGTACTGGATCAGGGCAGTTCCCTGTTAATGCTTTCAAACCAAGGCAAAGACATTTGTTGTATAGCAGATTGCACTAATTGAGCTGTCTGGCTCCATCAGATCTGCTCAGGAATTGAATGCTCCTTTGTGTTAGGGCCCCAACCAGCTGCATCGAGGAACTAGCCATTAGGGCTTGGGTACCCATAGACAGCAACTGATAGGTTTAGGCCTGTGCACAGAGCCCTAGGTGGTTAAATATAGTTTACAGTGACAAGCCAATCACCCTGATTCCCCCCTGTCCGTGTTGTCTCCCCTTAAATAAACCAGATTTTTCTTTTGCAAAAGTACCCTGGCTGGGTTGTGTCTTACTGATGATATACTGCACAGTGAATATTGGATAATTGTACCTTATTTTTCAGGGGCCTCGGAGTGAGCTGAGTGGTTCGAGGCAGGGAGGTAGCGTGCTGGGTGAGAACATATACTAAACTGTGTAAGCCACTAGTGGGAAGAAGGGGGGAGGGGTTGCAGCAACCCAGAGGGCTGTGACTGAGTCAACCTTAACTGTTCTGACCCCAACCTCTGGGTGGAGGCACCCGTCAACGGATCTGGGCCCCTCACCCTGTCACCGCTGAGGTAGGCAGGGGTAGTAGCCCTTAGGATAGCGCCCCCTGGAGGTTACAAAATGGAGGCACCGCTTTGGATTTTGTTCTGGGAAGGAAGGTGCTTGGGCAAGGGGGCTAGCATTTTGGCTATCTGGCAGTGGGTAGCCCAAAAAAGCTGAAGCAATTTCCCTAGTGTGTTGCTGTGTGCTGTGGATCTTGTGCTGCTGTGTAAAATTGCCAACTGTTTACCAAGGAGCAGTAAAGTCAAAGAGTCGCCATTGTCCTGCATCAAATTGTTTACAGCGTTTTGCCTACTTTAAAATGAACTGTGGTAAAGAAAAGTGTGGAAGACTAGGGGTAGCAACAGGAAAATTGTGCCCTGGACGTTGGAAATGCTTTTTGAATGAAAAGAGAGACTTGCAGGTGTAAATGGCTGAAATGGGCTCCTGCCGTGGAGTCAGTTGGTAAAGAAAAAAGTTGCATTCTGCAGTTTAAATTTGCCTGCTCAACGATCGCCGTGAGGAGAAGAGCCCTTGCGAGGAAGAAGAGGCTCATTTGCATGGCGTCGTGTGATTGGTCAGGCTGAGATCAGTCCCGCCCCTCAGCCAGCTCTACAGAGACTGCCCCAGCATTTGAGAGGGAGTGTGAGTGGAGTGCGTGTACTGGCAGTGGAGGAGCGCCGCAGAGTGTTAAAATCGTTGTAAACAGTTTAAAAATTGACTATCTAGTTTAAAATCGGGCTCAACCCACTAATCGATCGTTGAAATTGCAAGAGTGGTGGTTGAAAAGACAATCAGTAGGACTGCCCGCCCGTTTCTGTTCTGAGGCCTCCAAGAACTGGCTGCAGGCCGTTTTTCCCCATCACAGCAAACTGTTACTGATAACAGTAAGTAACAACATAAAAACTGCTCAAACAGTGATTTTGAGCCCTATGCCATATAAATGTGTGTGCAGCAGTGTAGTCGCTTTGCAAGTAACGACTGTGTAAAGTCCTGCCAGCAAGTGCAAGTTTGTTAAGATATTGACTGTGTGCATAGTAATGAATTTAGCCTCAGTTTAAAGTTTGCAGCCAGAGAGAGACTGTGGGTTGTAGCCAAAGTGCAGCACTAGTTATACAGGCAATCCTGTGCTAAAAACCTGACGCTTTAAGGGACTGTGAAATAAAATGAATGTTACCAGCATGTAAATAGTCCGTGGAAAATCCTGTAAATGTGTTTAAAGCAAGAACAGAGCAAGTTGTGCAGTTTGAGCAAAAGTTATCAGTAGTTTGTGTAAATGGGTGCGCAGTGGCTTGACCCAGATTCTAAATGTTGATGCACAGGAGTGCTGCCGCCGCCATTACAGGGTGGGGTAGTAAAGTGAACACAGCAGCAGAGGAGCCATTTTACAACTAAAGAGTGTGTTCAATAAAGTGGGACTTGAAGTTACAGTGAACTTTTTTTTTTTTCCTGCAGTTATGTCCTCAGGACCAGCTCGTTACCCGGATCATGCCCGGGTTGCAGTAACAGCAGCAGTGAATAGACTGAGGAATATTGAAAAGTGATGCCACTGGGTTTTCCCCGTACAGGTTGATGTTTGGGAGAGAGGCTAGATTGCCAGTGGATGTGTGTTTTGGAGTTTCCCTTGATGGGGTGCAAGCAGAAAATCATCTACAGTATGTACAGAAGTTGAAGGCCCAATTGAACCATGCCTGCCAACTGGCCCAGACCATGGCTGCTAAAAGAAACCTGGCCAACAAGGAGAGATCTGATAAGAAAGTGAAAACAATGGAACTGAGAGAAGGAGATAGAGTGCTGTTGAGGAATTTGGGACTGCATGGCAAGCATAAGATTGCCGACAGATGGCACCACCTCCCTCATATTGTTATGGGAAAACTGGCAGATTTACCTGTATATAAAGTGCGGCCTGAAAACAATTCAAAAGATGTGAAAACTATACACAGAAATCATCTGTTGCTAATCGGGCAAATCTTGATTGAAGCTGAGCCTCTTAATGCACCCCCCCCGGCCTATGACTAGATCTGCTGCCAAGAAAAAAAACAGACCACTTGATTCTTCAGCAGACCAAATACGAGAACCTTGTCCACACTCCTCCGACAAAGATGATCGTCAATCTGTTTCTGAAGACAATGAGAATAACATTGAATACTGTCCTTCTTATGAACTGAGCCAACTGTTTCGGGGGAATCCCTTGTTAATGCTGGAGATGAAGTTGGGCTTTCTGGACTGTCTGAGCCCCCAACTCTGTCACTGGAACCAGTGCTCCCAGGGGATGCAGTAAATGACCTCCAAGCTGTAGGGGTGGGGTCCTTGAGCCTGGCTGAATTATCTGATTTTTCAGACAAGGGAAGTGATGTGGGGGAACCAGCCAGTGATATGCCGGAACCTGAAGAATATTTTGAATGCCCTGATGGTTCTTTACTAGTGTCTGAACAGTCCCCAGCTGAGCCAAGTAGTGTGGGTCCCGATGTAGAGGGTCGTGCCTCCGAAACTCCTGTGAGCACTGGGTCCTGTTTCCCTTTGGAGGTTCCCCCCTGTTAACCTCGATGAGGTTGAAACTGAATCGGGGCCTGAGGCAGGGTTTTCCGAGACCCCCAGACGTTCCAGCCAAGAAGTGCGGCCCGTAGTAAAGTTGAGTTATGAGTCTCTGGGTCAGCCTGTGGACTTGCCCCTAAATGTGGTCCATAAAGGGGTGTGTGTCCCCGAGCTCCTTGCCTAAGTTAGCCTTGGGGGATAACTCCAGCCTGTTAGTATTGCCCTTCGAGTGTGATGCCCTTGCTTTAGGTAACCCACAAGTAGCTGATAGGGAGGGGTCCCCTCTGCCCAGGTGTCATGGGCAGGAACTAATGACCTGATTTAAAAGGGGAACAAGAGTTATGTGTGTATGATGTTGCATAAACTGTAGTGAACTGTGAATACAGTATTCGTGCATGTAATTTAAAGTGTGACATAATGTTAAGTAAACTGTTGCCTTAAAGTGGTTTAAGGGTGACTACTTGACGTGGACGCCAAGTTCTTTCCAGGCCAGGGAGGGTGTAACCACTCTACAAATGGGGGTTCCTGAAGGCCTTCCCGGAGCTTGCTTGGATGCTCCATGCCTGGCTGGTGTTCGGCGTGAGGCCGCTAAATGTGGGGTTTATGAGTGCTTTTGAAGCCTCCCCGCGCTGTCCCTTTAAGAGCCATCTGCTTGCAGGCAAAGTCCTTGTTTGCAAGGGGGACTGTGTGTTTCCTTGCTCGAGTCCCGCTCAAGCTGTACTGTAACCCCCCCCCCCTTGGTGGATGCTGAAAAGCGCAAGGGGCGCCCCCTCCACAGATGTACCTGTTTGCCTGAAATTATTTAGAGTGATAATGAAGATGCAGTTTTGTCTAACCTGCTTTTGTTACAGATGGGACTCTGTGTGCTGGAACCCTCCATGTTGGACCCGGACGTTCTGAAGGGTCCAATAAGGTGTCAGGGGCAGTTAATGTGAAGGACTAGCGACCAATCAGGACTGGGACTCTAGATGGAGCCGGCTGACCAATGGGGACTTAGCTAGTAATCCTGTAAGTAAGTCTGAACAAGAGCGCCTTTTGCACCAATGAGACAGGTTATATAGCCTGGTGTCTGCAGCCCACCTGGGATCAGTTGGCGACCTGAGAAGGCTGGGTCCAACTGCCTGAGGGCGAGACATTGGGGCTGTGGCGAGGAGGAGCCGCTTGCTTCTGTGGCGTTAAGTGTTTGCATGAAGCGTATGAGAGCCTGAGTCGGGCGCTTTTTACAGCAACAGAAAGCTCCGGACTAAATCTGCTGGGCAGCGCCAGAGGAGGCTGTGCAGGAGCACAGCTACCTACCAGGCTTCACCTGAAGAGGACTGGAGAATCTGCTCAATCGCGCTTGGTCTGTCAGGACGTTTGAAGCTGCAGTTAACATCCAAAATTGCTGTGAGTTCGCTCGGGTCCTGAGAGTGCTGCCTGGTATAGTACCCCTCTGTTGTTTTCCATATAAATGTGTGAGGAGGACTTTGAAACTCAGGCTCAGCCCTGCAAGTGGTGAAGGAGTGGTCATCTGTTGGAGTTGTGAGTACTGGATCAGGGCAGTTCCCTGTTAATGCTTTAAAACCAAGGCAAAGACGTTTGTTGTATAGCAGACTACACTAATTGAGCTGTCTGGCTCCATCAGATCTGCTCAGGAATTGAATGCTCCTTTGTATTAGGACCCCAACCAGCTGCATCGAGGAACTAACCATTAGGGCTTGGGTACCCATAGATAGCAACTAATAGGTTTAGGCCTGTGCACAGAGCCCTAGGTGGTTAAATATATTTTACAGTGACAAGCCAATCACCCTGATTCCCCCCTGTCCGTGTTGTCTCCCCTTAAATAAACCAGATTGTTCGTTTTGCAAAAGTACCCTGGCTGGGTTGTGTCTTACTGATGATATACTGCACAGTGAATATTGGATAACTGTACCTTATTTTTCAGGGGTCCTCGGAGTGAGCTGAGTGGTTCGAGACGGGGGGTAAGCGTGCTGGGTGAGAACATTATACCTAAACTGTGTAAGCCACTAGTGGGAAGAAGGGGGGTTGCAGCAACCCAGAGGGCTTTGACCGACTCAACCTTGACTGTTCTGACCCCAACCTCTGGGTGGAGGCACCCGTCAACGGATCTGGGCCCCTCACCCTGTCACCGCTGAGGCAGGCAGGGGTAGTAGCCCTTAAGATAGTGCCCCCTGGGGGTTACAGTTATAACAAGTAAAAGGAAGGAAGTGGTAGTACCATTGTACAACTCTCTAGTAAGGCCTCATCTGGAGTACTGTGTTCAGTTCTGGAGGCCCCATCTCCAAAAAGACAGACAGGATGTAAACAGTACAGAGGAGGGTGACAAAAATGGTGTCCAGGATGCAGCATGAGACGAATGAGGACAGACTCCGAGCTTCTATATGTACTCCCTGGAGGAAAGGAGAAGGGCGGGGGGGATCATGATAGAGACCTTCAAGTATCTAAATGGGATCAACAGGGTACCAGAGGGGAGCATCTTTCACATGACGGGAAATTGCAGAACAAGGGGCCACAGCCTGAGATTAAAAGGGGGAAAGTTAGAGGGAACTTAAGGAAATTCTGCTTCACTGAAAGGGTGGTGGAGAGATGGAATAGTCTCCCCCAGGAAGTGGTGGGGGTGGCCACAGTTCAGGGATTCAAGAATGCATGGGATAGGCACATGGGAATTATCATGCTAGGACGAAAGAGGGAGAACTTGTAGCATCTAGGGTACCTTAAGCATTAGAAAGAGGGATAGGGCAGACTGGATGGGCCACAAGGCCCTTATCTGCCGACAACATATGTTTATTTATGTAGCATGGTATTATGAAAAACATCTATCACTGTAAAATAGTCATATCATCAGTATCGTCCGTGAAAATGATTGTGGTTATTGTGACATCCCTCCTCTGTATACAGAAGTCTGCATATTTTTTCTTCTTTAGGGTGCACTCTATGTGCTATACTCTATATATTCTGTTTTTTGTCAGATATACTCTATACCTGTTTTGGTATATTTTGGATTCTCTTTCCCTTACATATCTTGTATTCTATGCAGGGACCCTGGTTTTCCATTTTTACAGGTAACACCGGTAACAATCACGGAATCCTGCTTGGTTTGTATATTTTGAATTCTTGTACCGGTGCCTCATGGAAATTGCATGTCACTGCACAGAATCTCTAAGATTTCAGCATCTTTTTACATTTTTTTATTTTCTCTTTCTATGTCCCCTTCTCACAGCGTCAGTCTCCACTTTTCAGAGATCCCTAGGCTGGGTATTCCCTAGCTTCACCCTCAGGTAATGCTCAGGAGCTCCTGTGGGCCTGCCCCTATCCTGCCTGGGTTGTACCCTCTCCAGGTGGGAAGGGAGTGGACCCCAGGTCACCCCTCCACACTCCCTTAGTGTGTGTTGGGTAGCCCAGTGGGTCCTTCATGGAGCCTGGTTATGAAGTCTGGGGCACCTGGGTCCCTTCTGCCAGTGGCCAATGTAGGGTGATTGTTCCTGGTTTTCTGGTCTCTGTCCCAGAGGGCACCAGCACTAGAGGAGATCCAAGGAGGTAGGTCACATAGAGACATGTCACTGCTCCAGATCCTGGCTAGCGTCCTTCCCTCCTGATCACTCTGCAGCACCATTGCACCACCACCCATGGTCACACAAGTGGTGGTGCAGCACCAGGACCTGCAGCCCCCACCCTCCCAGAGGAGGACAGCAGTCCCCCTGGTGCTCTATCTACTCCCTTGGCCAGACCTCCAGCAACCCGAGTTCACTTCCGACCCTTGGTCGCTGGCATTGCAAGCAGTACTGCTACCGCAGCACCAGCAGGCCGACCCAGATTTCAGCATCTTAAAATTAATGCTGCTATGCTTTGCGTTCTTTCTGTTTTGCTGCGTACAGAGTCAGTAAGGAAATCACCCGCACTGCTTTGTTGTAATCAGCCATGCAGTTTAACCACCCATGCTTCCCACCAACATCTCCATCACCTGAGGACTGCTTTCCTTCCTGGAACCACAGTTTTCATGTAGTATGTGCCCAAGAGTCTTTTATTATTTACATTGCACTGGATGATACAAAAAAAATACAAGTATCAGCACACATGGGCAGGGCCACTGGAAAATTGCAGGAAATGTAACCTGAAATTGCAGAGATTTTTTTGCAAAACTTGCTGGAAAATTGCAGGATTTCTATAGATCCTGAGTGTTCACAATAAATCCTTACTGTTTTCTACAGCATATATTAGTCAGCATAAACTACTAAATGAATACACTGACACTGGACTATATTTTAAATATGAAGAAAGACTTCTGTTTCTAACGTGAATCCTAAACGGATAAGATGTTGCCTCTTCCAAAATGTAAAAACATCTGCCTTATACAGTGCTAGATTCTATTTAGTGAGCCACAGAAAATCAATATTAAATAAATCCAGAATAAACAAATGTTATCTTGTTTCTGGATGTAAAATAATGAAGCCTGATCAAAAGCTATTTAGAGTGCTGTCAACTATTCATCAGCTTTGGTGTAAGAACAAATAAGCAGATGGAGTGGCAAATAGTTCAGTTTTAGTAAAATGTTGTAAAGTGTTTCATGTTCATAATTTGTACTGTAGGTACTGTGCACTATTATTAAAATCATATATTAAAACATTACATATGGGTGTTATTATGGCTGGCAGTATAACCTAGTGGTTAGAATAACAAACAATGATTGAACTGGGTACATCCAGCAGAGTTGGGTTTGATTCCTACAACCTCCACTTGCATACAGTGAGACTCCAAACAAGTCACTTAACCTCCCCAGTGCTTCTGGGTCACTCCTGAAAACATGCAGTTCTGCCTAGTGGGCCTTACCCGGTTTACAAAGAATATAAAAAAAGAATACCAATGTAACCCCCCTGCAAATGGGGGTTCCCAAAAGACTTCCAGGAGCTTGCTTGAATGCTCCAAGCCTGAATGGTGTTTGGCATTTAAGCCATTTATCAGTGAGTGTTTTTAGAACCTCTGGTACTGTCTCTTTAAGAGCTGTCTGCTTGCAGACATAATTAGTTTGTATGGGGGACTGTGTGTTTCTTTGATTGAGTACCACTCAAGCTGCTGCCAATTCACTTCATTTTTGCAGTCACTAGGAGTGCAAAGGGAACCTATCTGAAAGATGTAACTGTTTGCCAGAAATTATTTAGAGTAATAATGAAATTACAGTTTGTCTAACCTGCTTTCTTTGCAGTCAGAACTGTGTCTGCTAGTTCCCATTCTAGTTTTGAACTGCTGAACTGGACCAATCAGTGTGGAGTAAGCTAGCTCTAAAATGGTGCCTTGGACGAATCAGAACTTGGACTCATAATCTGAGCCAGCCACAAGAGGATTGTATGGGCAGTGACTCTGGGAGATGTAGTTTAGACTTCAGTGCCTTTTGGACCAACAGCAGCAGTCTATTGTGAGTGACAGCCAATCCAGTCAAGAACTGGGAGGAACTCAAAGGAAGTGCCCGGTTTGTCGGTTGGAGTTTCAGTTGAGCTTTGGCAGTGAAGAAGGAAGGAGCCCTGTGCTTTTTCAGTGTGCAGTTTAGTCAAAAACGTTAAGGCCCAGAGTTCCGGTCTGCAGCTTGTGTAACAGCTTGTTAGGACTGAATCCGTCCTGTGAAAAGAATCAAAGGATCTCTGAAGAGTAGAAACCAGGCTCACCCTGTAGAAGACTGGAGGAATTGCTAAAATTGCACTCGGTCTGTCAGGAACTGAATCTGCTGTGTGTTCTCCCGGTATTGTGCAGTAATTGCGATCGGGATACAGATGCAGCCTGCCTGGTATAGTGCTTTCTTTTATATAAATGTGTGAAGAGGTTTGTGTACCTCAAGTGAGCCCTGCTGACATTGAAGGACCCTATCTTATTTGGAGGTCGTGAGTACTAATTCAGGGTCGCTCCCTGTTGAATTGCCACATTAAATCCAAATGGAATTACTGTACTGCTGACTGTTTAATTCTCCTTTCTCTGTGTGAAGGGCCCTACCAGCTGCCACGGTTTGACTAGCCACTAGGGCTTGGGTACCCAGGGACAGTAACTGATAGGGATAGGCCTGTGCACAGAGCCATAAGTAGATTATTAGAGTGATAAGCTAATTAACCTGATTTCCCCTGTCCTTGTTATATCCCCTAAATAAATCAGAGCTGCTTGTTTCAGCAAAGTTATACTGCCTGAGGTATTTGTCTATGTTAAAGTACTGTACTGTGATTGTTGCACTGTATCTCATTTCACAGGAGGTCCCAGTGCCGGAACCAGACCTGGGGGTAAGTGTATACTGTGAAGGTAATTCTGATATATTGTGTGGGCCACTAGTGGGAAGAAAGGGGTTGCAGTGTCCCAGAGGGCTGTGACCAAGTTAGTTTAACTATTGCAAACCCTGACCTCTGGGTGGAGGCACCCGCCATTGGATCCAGGCCCCTCAACCTGTTAGTGGCAAATCAGGCAGGGGTAGTAGCCCCTGGGATAGCGCCATCTAGGGGTTACACCAATATATCTTTAGTACTACATCACAGAATAGTAGTCAGGGTACCATGTAATTTTCTTGAGTTTTACTTGGGCTACAGTGATTTTGTATAGGTAAAGCTAAATGCTCAACTACATTTTATATGTTTTATAAGCTTGTTTTTAGATTTTAGTCAGGTTTTTTTTATATTCTTTGCATTTGAGCATCTAGGTTGTAGATTGCTAAATGCAGGATCACTGTTACCAACTAGCTTATTCAAGTTTATAATCAGCAGGGCCATCCAAAATCTTCAGTTGTTTGAATGAAAACTAGTCTGAATGAAAGTATGTTCACAAGGAAAAAGCTGTCTTATTACTTATGAAAAGACTTCACAGTCAGCACCCCATTTAGTGAATTGGATCATTTGCACCTTTTCTCCCACCTGCTGCTTCAGTCTCTGTGACAACTAAACGTTTTCTGATAGATTGCTTCAACAAAAAGCAAAAGTTAAGTATTTAAGTGTACTTATGTTTGGCCAGTGGATTTTGAAAGCACATTCAATGACATACAGAAGGTAAGACCCCAGGGGCTGTATGATGCTGGTGGGCAGAGTAGTGCTCAATTCACATCTGAGCTCAGACGTGAAAACTGGGAGACACCATGTTCATGGACACCAAGTGAAAAAAAAAAAAAAGCATTCACATGTCTGGGAGATGCATGAATCCATTTGAAGGTCCTTCACTAATCACTTGTGGATTTTTTAGGTGAAGATACTTTATTTCAAAGAAGCAAATTCAAGCATTTTATTTGCTCCTCCTACCCCCTGGCCATCCACTCATTCAGGCCTACCAAGGCCCCACTACCACCGCTGCTGAGTCCCGACCACCATCCACTGCCCCTTACTGCTGTGCTACCAGATAACCCAAAGTAACCCTTCATTGAGTGGACCCCTACCCCTGTGGAAGGCTACCAGGGGAGGAGAATAGCCCCAAAGAGCTTCCTGTGTATCCTGGGCATGACAGGGGTCAGAATGTACACATAGCTGGGGCTTCCGGCTTATGGAGGGACCAGCAACCATCCTTCGGTTGGCCAGCAGGTGTTTTCCCATTTTTTTGGGAGTGTGATAGGCCACATGATGTCAAGGCACAAGCCGATGTTCATCATGCTCCCTCCTGCAGTGAGGGCCGACGTGTTGTTGTGCCTCTGGCCTCCACCAGGGGCCAGCAAATGCTGAGCCGTGAACCCACCCTCCCTCCCAGAAGAAGGTGAGTGGTCATTGGACACTCAAACCTTCGCCCACCACCTGGCCCCCAACACCCAAGTCTGTTCCCTAACCCTGGTCAGTGGTGTCACAGGCAGAAATCCAATTCAGGCAGTTAAATTATAGATAGGAAAAAACAAAGGTAGTCCACCTTAGTGGTGGTGGTTCAGATTAATTCACATCTGAGTTCTAACAAGCAAAGAGACCAAGTAATTTGTAACGTGTGCATGTGGGGTGTGGGTGTTGAAGAAAGGGGATCATAGTACTGTCACTACTGCCATCACCCCAGAGGGACATGGACTGCATTGTTGCTACTGCCATCACACTGAAGGGGTGGGGGCTGTAGTGCTTCTGCCATCACCAAAGGTGGATGGGAAATGTAGTACTGCTGTTTTCAAACCTAAGAGATGAGGGCCGCAGTGCTGCTGCTTCTGTCACACGTGAGGGAGGGAGGTCATAGTGCTTTTGCTGCTGCCATCACAGCAGAGGGATGGGGGTTGTAGTGCTGTTGGTGCTGCCATCGCACCTGAGGGATGGGGCCGTAGTGCTGCTCCCATCACACCTTAGGGATGGGGGCTGTAGTGCTGCTGCTGCCATCACATCTTGTACCTAAAATAACTTTAAATTGGTACAAGGATGGAAGAATGTGCAATAGTGGAGGTCAAAATTGCTAAAATGCATGTTAGCAGAGTTAAAATTATTAAATAAAGTACACAGAACCAAATACCGGTAAAACTGGATTTTGGCTTAGCAGACACGAGTGACAGTACCGTTTTTTACAATATGCAAAACGGAATATGTCCTTTCTCAATCCCGGTAAACCAGTTTCCCTGATTCTATGTATTATTTATATTTGTCACTTTTTTTTTACTGTTGAGTGTTTCCTCTCCTTTTGTTCCGTCCCCATTGCGCCTGAAACAAACTTTGACCGGTCACTAAATTTTCAATAAAGATGTTACTCTACATCCTGTTCTTTTACATACCAAAATGTCTGTAACTGACCAGTGCTGGTGGCAGTAGGTGCAGCTCATGCTGATGATAAGCTTCTGAGAAAATCTGATGTTCTTCCGGTCTGCCGAATGTTGTTTAGTCACTCAAGGTAAGCACTGAGTTCTCACAGGTAGAACATTTTTCCTCATTGATAACTAGCCTAGGACCAGGATCTAGCAAAAATCAAAAAGACAAAAAGGTGTGCGAAACAACAGAAACAGGCAAAGAAGTAACCAATCAGTGATTTATTGTGAAGATGGTAAAATGGACAACAGACAAAAAAGCCACAGCGCTTTGAACCCCTCCGGGTTCTTCATCAGGAGGAGGGAGGGAGGTCGAAGTGAAGTGATGAAGAACCCACAGGGGTTTGATGTGCTGGGGCTTTTTTGTCTGTTGTCCATTTTACTGCTCTCACAGTAAACCACTGAGCAGTTACTTCTTTGTCTGTAAGATTAATATACAAGTTAGCCAGCCTGGGAGTGGGTCCCAAGATGACAGCCTGGGTAAAGAATTGGCTGGAGAATAGGACACAGAGAGTAACAGTAAATGGAGTCCACTCTGAAGAAAGGAGGGTTACTAGTGGGGTACCGCAGGGTTCAGTATTAGGACCGGTCCTCTTCAATGTCTTTATAAGCGACATTGCAGAGCGACTGGAAGGAAAAGTATGTCTCTCTGCAGATGACACAAAGATCTGCAACAGAGTTGATGCACAAGGTGGGGTGGAAAGGATGAGAAGGGACTTGACAAGGTTAGAGTAATGGTCAAAATGTATGGCAGCTTAGATTCAATGCTAAGAAGTGCAAGGTAATGCACCTGGAAACAAAAACCCAGGGGAAGAGTACACAATGGGGGTGAGATACTAACAACAACAAAATGGAGAAAGGGACCTGGGGGTAGTCATATCAGATGACCTAAAGGTGGGCAAGCAATGTGAGAGGGCAGCAAGGAGGGCTGGGGGATACTGGGATGCACAGGAAAGGCATCACCAGTAGAAAACAAGTTATTGTCCCTCTGTACAGACAGCTGGTGAGACCCCATCTGGAGTACTGCGTGCAGTTCTGGAACCAGTCTCGCAAATACATAGACAGGATGGAAGCTGTCCAGAGGAGGGCAACTAAAATGGTGCAGGGTCTGCACGGAAGACATATGAAGAGACTAAAGGAGCTTAATATGTATAGCCTCGAGGAAAGGAGGGAGAGGGGACATGATAGAAACTTTCAAGTACCTCAAGGGAATCAACAAGTCCAAGAGGTAGAATCTTTCAAAAAGAGGTGTGCAAGAACAAGAGGCCAATTTGAAGATAGAGGCGTTCAGAGGTAATTTAAGGAAATATTTTTTTCACAGAGAGGGTTGTGGATGCATGGAACGGCCTTCCGGAGGAGGTTGTGGAGTCAAAAACAGTGGTGGAATTCAAGCATGCATGGGACAGTCATAAGGCCATTCTAGGGGGTGGGGGTAGGAAGAAGTAGGCTGCTGGTTAACTAGGACCTGCAGCTTATCCATCAGGTAGGGAAATGGGCAGGCTGGGTGGGCCAAGTGGTCCTTATCTGCTGTCAAATTCTATGTTTCTGTTATTCCGTGCCTCTTTTTTGCCTTTTTTGCTTTATGTGATTTTGGGTGCTGCATTTTTCCCCGAGCGCCTTGTGGTTTTGCCCTGTAGCAAAAGTCACTAGTCTTAGAAATGCTGTCCCTGGTCTGTCTTGATAACTGAAAAAAACCCCGGAGTCTTGACTACATAACAGACCACAAAATATTAAATAAAGCCTAGAGTTTAGTATGTACAAATAGAGAATAATGCATGGGGTAGTGTGTGTTATGAGAATTTAATGTACACCTGAGGTGTGGGATGCTACATAAACCCCGAGAGTGAAGCTCGATGGGTTTATAAAAGCATCCCACACCATAGGTATGCATGAAATTTAAGTAATCACACTACCCAAGCTTTATTTTATATAATTTCTGGCCATCAATTTTTGCCCCACCAGATTCAGCTATTTTTGCCTCTTCAGGAAATCAGTCAAATTTCTGTAGTGAAGGGTTTGCACACTCTTTTTTTTTTTTTTTTTTTTAATCCCCTTTTGTATCCCCCCCCCCCCCTTCTCCTAGCCTAGGAACTGCTGTTTGCCTGTTTTTCTCTGGATGTACTCACCTCAATATGAGATAAAGGCTTCTGTAAGCGATAATGTCTTTTGTCTGCTGGCTACGGTTGGTGGCGGCTACCTGACCCACTCCTCACTGGTGACTCACTGACCAATACTCCCACCTACCGTTAGGACATCCATTCGGATACAACTTCCTGTTCATGGCAGCAGCTGGATATACAAGAAGTGGGAACATGAAAAAAAAATTGCTTGGTGTATTTAGTTTGCCAGTGTCTGGACTTGTATTGCTGACGATTCATTTTCTTTTCAGCAATGGTTTGAAAGAAAAATTGCATGGAGTGTCTCACGCCTGCTCTTTGGATTGAGTGTGCACGTGAATCTCGTAATAACCAGCCAGTTATTATGGGAAATAATAACTGGTCTGTGCCATTTGAAAAATTGCTGGCCAGTTATTATGTCTCAGTCTTTCAGCTTTGCTATAGATAAAAATGTATGTCTCCTTGATCAGAGAATCAGATGCCAGTTCTTCACTGATTCACTGAACCAGTAAGACTTCATTCTAAGTGATTCAGGACATACGATAGTAGGTTCCAGAACTCCCGTGGACGTTCCGATCCCTGGTTCTTTTATTGTGAACGTCACTGCAGTTTTGGATATTTGGAAACCCAGAAATTCTGCTCTATCGGAATGAAATGGCTTAGGTTCCAGATGAGTTGTCATTTTGTCTCATTTCTAAATAAGGAAAGTGGCAGTAGTAGTACTGTAGTAAATTTTTTTATTCAGGATGAGTGACGTTTTGCATTCTCTTTCCTTTGCATATTTTTTGCATTCTGTAAGTCCTATTTACAAAGTCACCCTGATTAGGATGCAGTAACATGTGTATAACAATACAGGAATATAGCTAAAATGTCAAACAAATATACAATTTACCAGGTCAAACTGTCAAACGCTTCTGCAACGATGTAGAATTTGCTTAGCTAGTTCTTGAAGAAAACTTTTCGTTTTTAATTAAATTTGTGGCCAGGAAAGATACTGAGCCAAGGCTTGTTTCCAGGTGGATCCTGGGACCACAAGGAAGTTAATTGACTTGCTCATGGTCACACAGTGTACAGGTGGTGGCTGTGGGGGTTCAAATTTAGTTCTCCTGGTTTGCAGCGCAGTGCTCTTAACTACTACACTTATATTGCCTCCTTAAAACTTTTATGGCTTCTTATGCTCTTGTGATTAAAGATAATTTATTCCAGTACCTGTTCACATCATATTGCAGACATTTGCCCATATTTTATTTTTAGAGTACAGGAAATACTTTTTTTTTTTTAACTTTGTTTTCACTCAATGCAAAAAAATATATATTCTCATGTATGATACTTAGGAAATTAGTACAGAATATGTATCACACCAACATTTTTGAATTCAGATTTATTATCATGCAGTCTTATACAGTAGGAGAGGGGAAGCAAAGTGTCCCAAGAAGGTCCATTAAACATTGCCAGTTGCCCCTTCAGCGGTATCCTGTAAGGGTGGACACACAGGTAGTGTTACACAGTCTACTATGACTGTTGTTCAACCAGTGAAAGGACATTTGAACCCAAAGGAATTTTGTGACACCAAACGTGCTTCCCTCCCATTCATCTATGAACTTGGCAATTCAATTATGAACTTCTTATTGATACAGTAAATCATTCCAGTCAAGTTACTGTTAAACTTTTAAAAACTGTCGCTAAAGAAACTAGGCTGTTTTAGGTACAGAGCAGTATAAACTTGGTTAGACTCCAATTGGCTATAAATGTCCACGTTGGCCTAACAAGAAGTGTTGTACTTCATGTTCAGTTTCAAGCAACTGTGTGGTTAAAGCCATTAAAGTTCCAGAAAAACAACTCTTCCAGATACCAGGATTCCCTCCAACCACCTCAATTCACCGTCCAGCAAATAATGAGAGGGAAAAATATTTTGCACAGTATAAACCTCATAGGAAGAACTGGAAAGTGAGAATTAATAAAGATAAAAGTTGAACCTTGCATTGCAGCCTGTGGAGAATTACAGAGAAAGCTTAAGCATTTTTCAGTTCCTAGGAAGTGTTCAGATCTTGTTTGTCTCCTGGTCCCTCTCTGTGTCTCAAGGCTTGGTTCTTGAGCAGTTAAAGTTTGTAGATCTCCAGCTCTCTGAGGAGGTACTCAGGGTTCTTAGTATCTACAGGAAGCCTGCCACCAGGAGGACCTATGCATCCAAATGGAAAAGGTTTATCATATGATGTGAATCTAAGCCGATCAACTTCTCAGAAGTGGGACTGCCAGCCTTACTGGATTACCTTGTTCATCTTCACGCACTGGGCCCATCCACCCTTAGGGTGCACCTGACTGCAGTCTCTGCCTACATTTCAGCAGGTTAGAAGAAAACTGTGGTCTCTCACCCCATTTTCAAAAAGTTCTTCAACTCACTTGTACCCACCTCCCAGAGAGCCTGTGGGCCCCCGGAACCTTAATGTGTGCATATCCAAGCTCATGGAACCTTCCTTCAAGCATATGGCTACTGCTGACCTTAAGTATGTCACCTGGAAAACTTTCTGGTAGCCATTACCTCTACAAGAAGGGTGACAGAGCTTCAAGCCCTCTGTACAGACCCAAACTATATCATCTTCCACAAGGACAAGGTAGTCCTCGGAACTAACAGAAAATTCCTCCCTATGATGGTGTCTGAGTTCCACCTGAACCAATCCATTACCCTCGCTGTCTTTTTCACAGCTAAGTCCAGCTCGGGCGAACTGAAGCTGCACAGCTTGGATGTCAAGAGGGCATTAGTGCACTGCCTGGAGTGCACCAAGGACCTGAGGTCAGACCACTCACAGCTGTTTTGCACCTATGGTGAGGTGGGTAAGGGCAGGCTAGCTTCAAGGAGGACTGTCGCTTGTTGGATGGTGTCCTGCATACAGTTTTGGTATGGCAAAGCATGTAAACAGCCACCCCAGGGCCTCAGAGCCCATTCCACCCGTGGTACAGCGGCCTTTGTGGCAGCTGCAAGGGATATTCCACTCTTGGAAATCTGTAAAGCAGCTATCTGGAAAATGGTGCATACATTCACAAAGCACTACTGCCTTGATATACAGTCCAGAAGTGATGCTAGATTTGGCACTGCAGTCTTGCAGAACCTTTTTCCAAAATAGGCTCTGTACTTAGCCTTCCAAGGTACTGCTTCTTAGTCTGCATTACTTAAGCATAATAAGGGATTCCTGGGGTTTGAAGGGAAAAATTACTTACCATAGTAATATTGCTTCTTCCAGGGGATCCCTCATTATGCTTAAACGTCCCTCACAGCATCCACTTCCAGATCCTGAAAGCTTTTCCAACCTGCAATGCTATCTGCACTCTTCCTTCGTAGTATTGCTTACTGTTCACTCTTAGTCCTTTTGACAGTTTTGTCTGCCATACATTGCCCATTTGGGCTATTTATTGTTCTTTTCCTTGTTACTATAGGAGTTTTAGCTAGAATAGGATAGTATATAGGGGACTATTACGCACTTACAGTACAGTTTCGGAAATGTGGTACATAATGCTTAATTAGGAAATAACCCGATAGGTAATAAGCCTGGAGTGAAGAAAAAAGGAATGATAATGAAAAGTGGAATGTGTATGAGGAGTTAACAGCCATAAAGTAGGAAAATAAAAGTATGGAGGAGCAGGAGGGAGCTAGAGGGTGTAGGTGGAATTGGGTGTAGTTGAGGAGGGAAAGGAAAAGTAGAAATGGAGTTATGGGTGTGGGGTAACAGGATGAAGTTAGGGTAGGGGTAGCAGGAGGGGGGGTAGGTGGGAGTAAGAGAGACTAGGAAATGGAAGACTAAAGGGCAAAGGACAGTAGAGGGAGTGGTTATAGACTTCTTTTAGTATACTCATGGAGGACATTTTGGACTAGTGGTCAAGGGCAAATGCCAGAAGAACACTTCTGAGCTGGAACTATTTCCAGATAGTTGCGAGGCGTGGAGAGGAGTAATAGTGGTGATAAGGTTTAGAAACAGCTACAAGTGTGCCTTATTTTGGATGCAGCCAGCTTTTTAAAGAAATTGACAGAGACGATGCTGGACAGTTTCAGTGTGGATTGGAGCTGGTTCCAGAGGGTTGGAAGGGTACTTGATATGGCGCGTTTGCCAAAGGAAGTGAGAGTCCTCGGTACATCAAGGAGGATGGAGTCAGTTTTCCTAAGAGAATAGGCATTGTTGGAAGTACGGATGAGGGATGTTACATAGCTTGGGAGCTTATTCAGGATTAACTTGAGAGTCCAGATACCCGTATGAAGCGTACGTCTGATCGAAAGTGATGTCCAACCAACAGCTGTATACAGATCACAGGGTGGGTTTGGTAGAGTAAGTTTGTAATGAACCGTAGAGCATGATGATAGAGGACGTCCAATTTTCTTAGGCTTGTAACAGCTGAGGAAGTATAGATTAAATATCTGTAGTCTAGTAGAGGGAGGAATGTGGCCTGAACAAGCCTGATTCTAGTATCTAACGGAAAGAGAGACCTGTTACGGAAGAAGAAACCAAGCCTGGCTTTTAGACTCCTTGACAGGTCCTCAAGATGGTCATTGAAGGAGAGCTTGTTATCTAACCAAATACCAAGATATTTGAATTTGGAGGCAACATCCAAGGGTTCTCCTAAGGAGGTGACAACAAATTCTTTGGGGTGGTCGGTGGAAGAGGAATTAAGAGCGAGGATCATGGCCTTGGTTTTCTTGGCATTGAGGAGGAGTTTAGCATTAATAAGATTACTTTCTAGCTGGGCAAAATCGGCTTGTAATACGTCCCTCACTTAGGAAAGTGTTGAGCCCGATGTATACAGTACTGTATCATCTGCAAAGAAATGCAGAGTGGAGTTAGTTATGTGTGTGTCTAGATTATTGATGTATAGAGAGAAGAGGATAGGGCCTAAGATGGAGCATTGCGGAACTCCCCAGGCAATGGGTAGGGAGGCTGAAAAAAGGCCATCAGCTTTGCCTTTCTGGCTCCTTCCAGTTAGGTAGCTGGTAAATCACTGGGCGGTAAGTGGGGTAGCACCTATTTTTAGTGAGGCCCCACCTGGAGTACAGTGTACAGTTCTGTAGACCATACCTACGTAAGGACATAGACAGGGTAGAGAAGGTTCAGAGGAGGGCAACAAAGGTGGTGCATGGATTGCATCACAAGTCCTATGAAGACAGGTTGAAGGAACTGAACATGTACTCCCTGGAGGAGAGGAGGGAGAGAGGGGATATGATAGAGACCTACAAATGTCTTACAGGGAGGAACAGGGTGCAGGAATACACTATTTTTAAGCGAAAAAGATGTTCCAGGACTAGAGGGCATGGGATGAAGTTGGAGGGAGGACGATTCAGAGGAAACGTGAGGAAGAATTTCTTCACAGAACGGGTGGTGGACAAGTGGAACACCCTGCCAGAGGAAGTGGTGGGGGCTGAAACAATCACGGGATTTAAGAATGCATGGGATAGACATAAAGGAATTCTGGAGGTGAGGGGTAAGAGGCAACAGACTTCTAGGAAAACATAAACTGAACTTACAAGCTCAAATGGGCGGACTGGGTGGGCCATAGGCCCTTATCTGCCGACACTGTCTATGTATCTATGTATGGCTACTAACTAGTAGGTTGTCGTCGACGGTGTCAAACGCTTTGCTAAGATCTAAGAATACTGCACCAATGATTTTCTTAGTATCCACAGCAGAGACCCAGTCGTTGGTGACTTCAGCCAATGCAGTGACTGTGCTATGATTGGTCCAAAGCCGGATTGTGCTGGGTTGAGGAGTGAGAAAGTTTCAATATGGTGCTTTAACTGAGTATAGATCAATTTTCCGAAGATTTTAGAGAGGATGGGCAAGATTGAGATGGGCCTGTAATTATTTAGGTCGCATGGGTCCCCTAATTTAAATAAGGGAAGGATGTGGGCTGATTTCCAACAAGAGGGAACTGTGGCAGTGGAGATAGAAAGATTGAATATGTGAAGAATAGGGGCAGTGAGATGGAGGTAGCCTAGTTTTAGGAAGAATGGTTCTAATCCATCATCTCCAGTGCTTGTCATTGTATCTAATTTAAGGAGCGAATCTTCTACATCTTTAAAGTTGAGAAGGAGCAGCTGGAAGGGGCAAGTTGAGGTTTGGGGAGCGATGTTACTGCTGTCTTGGTTATTAGCATGGCCTGCATATGGTGAGGAGTCAAAGGCTAGGCCAGCTGTAACAAAACGGGAGTTAATTTCTTCAAGGATTTGGCAGTTACTTTCCACAATCCTACCATTGCTGAGGATCTTGGATGGAATAAAGGGGGTAGCAGGCCAACCTTCGATAGACTAAAATGTCCTCCAAATATTATGGGCAT
This sequence comes from Neoceratodus forsteri, assembly GCA_016271365.2. Taxonomy (NCBI): domain Eukaryota; kingdom Metazoa; phylum Chordata; order Ceratodontiformes; family Ceratodontidae; genus Neoceratodus; species Neoceratodus forsteri. The sequence goes on along the minus strand of CM057455.1, from coordinate 753,636,153 downwards.
TCCCTTTTGCCTGTTCGAGGGCGGAAACATAATAGTTTGCTTTAGCTGAGCGACTGCATTTGACACAGGTATTCCTAGCTGCTCTAAATGCCTGCCAATCTGCCGGGTACATAGTACGTCTCGCTTTCACCCAGAACTTGTCACGGTTTCAGAGTGCAGCCTTAAGATCTGTTGTAAACCAAGGGTTGGAGGTTTTGCACATTCTAACCTTGACCAAAGGTGCATGCTTGTTAGCCAGGGCAATAAGGTTGTCGTTAAGGATCGCAGAACGGCCGCTTCAGTTGTTTTAGCGAGGTAGAGGTCTTGCATCTGACCTCCCTAAGTCAGACAAGTATTTCGATGTACTGAACTTGCGATAGGACTGCTTTGATATGAGCTTGGGCTGATGGCTAGCTTCAGTTCGTGTTGGGCTTTGAAGAGTGCAGACGTGTTCCTGGTCCACCGAAGATCGTCGCGCTGGGCTCCGGAGGTAAGTATGGGATGAGGGGGGTGTGGGGAGTCAGGGTGTGCAGAGGCTGGGCGCGGGTTGGGAGAGGGGCCAGCGGACTCTACGAGGGACCGTTTTTGTTTTACAGGTTACGGGGAAAAAAACAAGCAGTATCTTTTTTTTTTTTTTTTTTTTTTCAGGGACATTTGCCACCTGAGTGGTTTTTTTTTTGGGGTGGAGACTGTAGCCGACGGGGATCGGGCACCCCGCCTGCACATACCGAGTGGGGGAGGGGAGCGAGGGGATTGGGCACCCCTGGCACATAACAAATGTTTTGGCCGGGACATTATGCTGATGGGGAGTGGGCTCCCCTGTCGGCAAATTTACTGGGAAGGGCGGGGACTGAAGCTAACTGGGATTGGGCCCCCCATTGGCAAAGAATGACTGGGCGGGGCTCATGATGCTGAGGGGGATTGGGCACCCCCTGGGAACACAACAAATGGGGGAGGGGTCACAATATGCCGACGGGGAGTGGGCTCCCCCGTCGGCAAATAAACTAGCGGGGGCACGAAGGCAAGGTACCTCCATGCAATGATGGGTCGCTCCCTCATTGCAGCAGAATGGCTGATGCTGCAATGATGAGGTGGCCCCTCATTGCAGTGGTGAAAATGTTAAAACTTAGTGGCACTTTTGGACACCAAAGTCATCGGCACAGTGTGCCTGCATTGGTCCTCCAGTGCCAAGTCCTCAAATGCAGTACGGCTGTTGGCTGCCACAGTGCTGCACCTCCACAGCCCACTTCTCTCCTAAGCTGCCGCATAATGTTCCTTGCACATGCGCTCAAGAAAACATAAAAATGAAACTTTCAGTAGAAAGTGTAGCTCACCTTCCTTACAAGTCCCAAACAATATTATGTCTTACCAGGTTCCCAGGTCCTAAAATGAGGATTATTTTGTTCTCTGCAGTATAGCAAAGTTTCGCAGCCTCAAAGAGAAATGACCAAGTCTGTCTGACTGACTTCTCACTGTGTGGTTTGCCTGAGTCAGCTCAGTCATGAAAATTCCACCCAGAAACGATTGACTAGTGACACATGTGATGTAAGCAGGCCTTTCTATTTATTTTATTTATTTGTACAATCGGATTTACAACTTTTGAGCCAGAGACTCATTTACAAAGGTTCCTCGTCACAGAGAGAACAAAACAGTGATACAGGTTACAGAATGTGGAGAGACAGAGTTACATATATTTTGTACAATCTATATACATAGTTACATTTGAATCAGTATAGGATACCCCAGACATACAGATGTCTAGCAGGGGGAGGGATAGAGGAACCAGAGGGGAGGGTGTGTGTGAGAAGGCAGTCCGGAGGATTTTGTTGAGAATTGAGTGTACTGGTGGGGTATGCAAGCACTGGTTAGTGAAAATTACAGCAGCAGGTGTTGAAAAGGTGGTTCTGAAGAGCGAGTTTAAGAGGGGCAATTTTGGGAGTGTTTGTGTCGATGACAGGAAGAGAGTTGAACCAGGAGGGGGCCCTATAGCAGAAGGATCTCTGCGCTAGGGAGGTCCTAGTTCTGGGTACCATTAGGGTGGTCTTGTCTGAGCTGCAGGTGGAGACTGGGGAGGCCTGCTGAAGGGAGGCAGACACCCCGGGGGGGGGGTGGGGAGCCCAAGCAGGATTTTCTTGGCTAGTAGGCAGGCCTGGTAGTGGAGTCTTTCTTCGAAGTTGAGGAGATTGGCAGTGACGTAGCAATGGCAGGTATGGGTGAGCCTAAGGGCACCGGTCAGGAGCCTACAGGCCTTGTTGAGTGAGAGTTGGATCTTATTGAGTGCAGTATTATCAGCGGCTCTGTATATAGGCAGGCCATAGTCCACTAGAGACAGGACAGAGGATGTGATGGCCAGCTGGAAAACATCGGGTGGGAGGCAATCCTTGTGGCAGTAAAGGCCAATCCGGGTGTTAGTGGCAGTCGAGAGGGCATTAATGTGGGTGTGGAAGGTGAGGGCAGTGTCGAAGGTAATCCCTAGGTATTTGTTGGTGGATACTCGCTCAAGGAGGTGCTGAGTGCTGGGGAAGATAAGGAGGGGGCATTTTTTGCTTTGTTTTGGTGGTGGGAGAAGAGCATTGACTTAGTCTTGTTTAGATTAATAACAAGTCTATGTTCCTTGAACCACTTTTCTGCCTGGTTGAAGGTGTGTTGGAGAGAGTCCTGGCGGAGGCAGACCTACAGTATGAGGCGTAGAGAATGGCATTGTCTGCGTATAGAAGAATACTTCCAGAACAGGCACTGGGCAGGGTGTTTAGGTAGAGACTGAAGAGTAGGGGACCCAAGATGGAGCCCAGGGGAACCCCTGAGCAGACAGGATGGGTGTCGGACAGAGTCCCATTGATTTGTACACACTGGGATCGAGCTGAGAGGTAGCTAGAGCACCAGGCGAGGGGACCAGTGGAGAAACCGATTTGGTAAAGGGAATCAAGTAATAGGGGATGGCAGACAGTGTCAAAGGCCTTGGAGAGGTCAATGAACATTGTTCCAGCAAGGTTGCCAGAGTCAAGGGAGGAGTGTAAGAAGTTGGAGAATTCTAGGAGGGCTGTGGCAGTGCTATGGCCTGCATGGAAACCATGCTGTTCAGGGCATAGGACGGCATATTTAGTTAAATATTCGGTGAGCTGTATGGCCACCACTTTTTCTATAGCTTTGGAGAGCGGGGGAAGAATGGAAATTGGCAGATAGTTGCTGGGGGAGGACCTGTCACCAGTTTTATGAATGGGTATGACAACCGCTGTTTTCCAAACACTGGGGAATTGACCCAGGCAAAGGGATTGGTTTAGTAAGTCTGTTAGGGGGACTAGGACATCATCCAGGACTAGTCTTAGGATCCTGGTGTCCAGGGAGTCATTGCTTGGGCTATTGCTGCCTAGTGCTTTTAGTAGGAACGGCCTGGCTTCTAGAGCGGATATTTTGTGTAGGTGGAACCGAGGGTGTTGCAGAACAGGGGTCTGGGATTCGGGTACGGGGTCAAAGAACCTACCAGGAAGGACAGAGCTAAGATCCGTGAAGGTAGTATTAAGGCAGTTTGCTGTGTTTAGGGGTCCATGGTAATAGAGCTGTCAGTAGAGAGCTGGGATTGGGGGGCTGATTTCATTCAGCTCTTTAACATTATCCCAGAAGGTCCGCTCTGACCCCAGGAGGGGTAAGGGTGGCCTGGTAGTAGTCCTCCTGGCCTTGCGAATAGCCCAAGTGCACTTATTAATATAGAAACATAGAAACATAGAATTTGACGGCAGATAAGGACCGCTTGGCCCACCCAGTCTGCCCATTTCCCTACCTACTGGATAAGCTGCAGATCCTAGATAACCAGCAGCCTACTTCTTCCTACTCCCACCCCCCAGAATTGCCTTATGACTATCCCATGCATGCTTGAATTCCACCACTGATTTTGACTCCACAACCTCCTCCGGAAGGCCATTCCATGCATCCACAACCCTCTCTGTGAAAAAATACTTCCTTAAATTACCTCTGACAGTCCCTCTATCTTCAAATTGTGCCCTCTTGTTCTTGCACACCTCTTTTTTGAAAATGCTACCCTCTTGGACTTTGTTGATTCCTTGGGGTACTTGAAAGTTTCTATCATGTCCCCCCTCTCCCTCCTTTCCTCGAGGCTATACATATTAAGCTCCTTAAGTCTCTCTTCATATGTCTTCCGGTGCAGACCCTGCACCATTTTAGTTGCCCTCCTCTGGACAGCTTCCATCCTGTCTATGTATTTGCGGAGATTGGGTCTCCAGAACTGCACACAGTACTCCAGATGGGGTCTCACCAGCTGTCTGTACAGAGGGATAATAACTTCCTGTTTTCTACTGGTGATGCCTCTCCCTGCATCCAGTATCCCCAGCCCTCCTTGCTGCCTTCTCACATTGCTTGCCCACCTTTAGGTCATCTGATATGACTACCCCAGGTCCCTTTCCATTTTGTTGTTGTTAGTATCTCACCCCATTGTGTACTCTTCCCTGGGTTTTTGTTTCCCAGGTGCATTACCTGCACTTCTTAGCATTGAATCTAAGCTGCCATACATTTGACCATTCCTCTAACCTTGCCAAGTCCTTCTCATCCTTTCCACCCCACCCTGTGCATCAACTCTGTTGCAGATCTTAGTGTCATCTGCAAAGAGACATACTTTTCCTTCCAGTCCTTCTGCAATGTCGCTTATAAAGACATTGAAGAGGACTGGTCCTAATACTGAACCCTGTGGTACCCGCTAGTAACCCTCCTTTCTTCTGAGTGGACTCCATTTACTATTACTCTCTGTGTCCTATTCTCCAGCCAATTCTTTACCCAGGCTGTCATCTTGGGACCCACTCCCAGGCTGGCTAACTTGTATATTAATCTTTGTGTGGGACTGTGTCAAATGCCTTGCTAAAGTCTAGGTAGGCCATGTCCACAGCCCCTCCCCTGATCTACTACTTTGGTCACCCAGTCAAAGAAATCTATCAGATTCGTCTGGCATGACCTTCCGCTGTGAATCCATGCTGCCTAGGGTCCTGTGCCTCTGGCCTCTAGATACTCGACAGTTCTTTCCTTTAGAAGTGATTCCATCATTTTCCTATCACTGAGGTTAAACTAACAGGTCTGTAGTTTCCTGCTTCTGCCTTGCTCCCACTTTTGTGAAGGGGAATCACATCTGCCCTCCTCCAGTCCTCGGGTACCACCCCATCCTCCCATGATTTGTTAAAGAGGGTAGTCAGTGGTGTCACTAGTTATTGCGCGTGGCATTATTGGCTTGTCTGTCTGCTTGCCCTGCACGTCTCCATGGCGGTGTGCCAGAGGTTATCCTTCTCCCTGAGTTTTTGGAGCTGGGAGGGGGTGACCCATGGTGCATTTGGTTTTTTTGGTGCGGAGTCTGGTAGGCAACTCATAGAGATCACAGGCCTTGTTAAAAGCCTGTGTGAATAGGTCGCGTGCAGAGTCAATGCTGGGAGCTAGGTTGATGGGGGACCAGTCAGTCTGGGCAAGAAATTGCTTACGTTTTTTCATCTTACCAGGGCGGAGTCACCTGCAGAGAGTGGTTTGAGCCACTGGTTTGGGGGTGGAGGAGGACCATAGGAATAGGATAAGGGAGTGGTCACTTAAAGAATCTGGGATAATTTTTATAGCCTGGATTTTGTGGGGGCACTCTGCTATGTCTGAGTCTAAAACACAACACTTCACTGAAACCAGGGATAAAAATGAACTCAATCCTCAGCCAGCAGGACAATTCTAAAAAGTTGCAAAAATATCCTTACAAATCCTAGGTCTCCACAACAGCAATCAAGCACAGTAAAAAAGCTAATTCAGTTGTATTTCACTCCCTCTGGTTATAAAATTACTACACTTTAATGGAATCCTGCAAGTCTCTTCTTAATTCCAATAAGCAAAAATGAAACTTTCAGTAGAAAGCGTATCTCACCTTCCTAACAAGTCCCAAACAATATTATGCCTTACCAGGCTCCCAGGTCCTAAAATGAGGAATATTTTGTTCTCTGCAGTATAGCAAAGTTTCGCAGCCTCAAGAGAAACAACCAAGTCTGTCTGACATCTCCAGCAGGAAACTCCTGTCCCATCTAGGTGGACGGTAGACCAGGAGGATCCTGAACTCCACATTGGGCCCCCCGCACCGCCACACACTCCAAAGAACTGGTGTCCCTCACTGGGTGCACCATCTGGCCCAGCTGCGACTTGAAACAAATGGCCACCCCACCCCTGCATTCCTTCCTCAGGCAGTGCACCGTGGTAAACCCAGCCAGGACAGATACCTCTAGCACAGGGCCCAAGGCATCCCCCAGACAGGTCTCCGTGATGCACACCAGGTCGACGGATGCTACAACCTCCCCCATTATAGTGGTCTTGTTCACCATCGACTTGGCGTTGCACAGCACCGCCCGAAGAGGACGAAAGTTTGAGGCCGGTCCCTCAACTACCTGCTGTTTCGGTCTGGAGGGTTCCCTGGGCACAGAGACAAGGCACGAAGGGCCCCGCTCCAATTGTCTTCTCTTCCTAGGGTGTTTTCTGGTCCCAACCACCCGAATCAGCTCTCCCTCAGCTACATCCATCTTATCTCCCTCCCCCCCATGCCCTTCCTTGCAATGCCCAGCTTCCTACACCTCCAATAAACGGAGGCTGCAAGGGGTGGATCAGAAAAGGGGTTCAATGCTTTTAACAAAGAGTGAGAGTAACATAGCCCTGGAGCAAGTAAAAAAAAAAAAAAAAACTTCACTATTATCTGAAATGTACTACTACACTAATTTAAATACATAACATAACTACTCACCCACACCACACCACTCTCACGTACACAATCACTCACTCCAACAAATTTAATAGTGTTCCCTCCCCCACCCTCAATCCCAAAAAATCCAGTAGTACTTAAAACAGATAACTACCAAATACTTCAACCCACCCACCCACAAACCCTCCCAGCAATTAAAATATAAAAACTATATAGGGGATAATCCACAACGCGGTGTCATAACAGATCATTCTGGTCAGTTCCACAGAACTAAAGTGTTTGCCAGATAATTCCTGGTTAGCAGTGTTCCTGCAGAGAGAGCAGCCAGAGAAAAGATCAAACAGGCACAATCCAAGTCCAAGCAACACAGCACTCCAGCCAGTTGCTAGATATGGAATACAGTTCTTACTTCGAGAGGGCTCTTGCAGTAGGCAATTGCATATAGGACTGACGTCGGCAGGCAACAGTACCCCACAGAAAAATTTCTACCTAGCGGTCTTTGGCGAGGGACCTCCCACAAGTCAGGTGACCGGCATCAAGAGACGTCGGTATGAAGGGGCGGTTCCTCACACCTGCCTTCCAGTTCTTTTCTGCCGTTAACTTATGCCAGCGCCTCGCGGAAAAGTTCCCTGCTCATCAGGCTCTTTCTTCGGTATTTTAACTGAGTATTTTTGATTTTTTTCCTATCATCTATCAGGTATTCGTCAGTGTATGCCGTCCCCTACACCCTCTGAACACAAAAACAAGTGCGACTTGTGCGGCGCCCAACTCCCACACAAGGACGGCCATTCCCTGTGCCTTTTTTGCCTAGGCCCAGACCATCTGGTAGAGAAGTGCCAGCACTGCCTTAGTTTTAACGCGGCCACCTGGAGAAGGCGGCAGCAGTCCCTGGAGGCCCATATTTTGAAAAAAAAAATGAGCTCCTTGGAGAAGGAATTGAAAAAGCTTGACGGGCGTCACCTTCCCCTGAAGGCCATGCAAGAAGGACAAAGAAAACTGCAGGACAAGGGCTCCTCTACACCGCGACTTCCTCGGGGGAGTCGTGCCTAAAGTATGCCCCGGGGACAGCTCCACATGACTGCCACCTTAGGGCTTCTAAAGTGACATCGGCCTACCGTCTGGCTCGGCGCTTGAGCCTGAGCCTCTGGGCTTTGGGAGGCCTCTGCTCACAGTAAAGCCGTGGTTTTACAGCCTACTGGTGCAAGCAGCTCTGATAAGCTGGGCGTTGGCTCCTCCAGTGCCCGCATCGGAGAAGGTCGGTAAGTCGCCTGACCCTTCGGATGGCATGCGGCCCCATTCTGCCCGACCAGGCCACCCTTCCATTGCGGCCTGTCTCCGGCGATGGGTCCGTTAGAGTCGGACGCCGGCCCTCGGCGGCCCACCGGATCCGCTGATAAACCCGCGTCCAGTTCGCCTGGCGTCCGACTGTGGATGAGCCGACTCTGACCCCCAATGTCCATCATTCCTGGCTCCCTACAGCCTCGCTGTGCCTGGGAACCCTGAGTCTCCTCAGCCCGACCTCGAGATTTTGCCCCCCATCCCGGGTGGCGCTTGAGGTTCCTGTTCCACCTCTGTCAGACCGTCCACCTGCTGTGTCTGACCGATCTGGCGTCGGCTCCCCGGACGCTGGCTCTGGCGCCAGTGTTGCCAACTCCGGCGACATCCTGCTCCCCGGATGCCGCCCGACGCTGCTCCCGTCCCCCGGGCTTCTGCTCCAGAACTGCCCTATGGGGCCTCTGGCTGGGCCGTCTGCTCGGCAGCCCCTCCCCCGGTTCCGGGTACCTGACCCGTCTTATCCGCGCCATCATACCCAATACCGCAGTATCCAGCGCCTCAGTACCCGCCGCAGTACCCAGTGCCTCCATACCCGACTCTGGACTTTCCGCTGTCAGGTTATTGATGCGTGCCTTATGGGTATACTCCATACCCGTATCCTCCTCCTCCTCCACCACCGCCCCCCCAGCCGCCGGTGGACCTGCAGGAGACTCTGGCCTCCTGGTGGGCTGAGGCCAAGGCTCAGCTCACCAGAGATGTGGAGAGTCGTCTTCCGACGACGGTGCCGGTTCCCGTACGTCCACGATGACACACTCCCTCCCTCCCCACCTCCGGACACCAGGGCTAAACCCTTTGGGTCCAGAGAGGAGCAGGACACGCTTCCCCGAGGGTTTCCCAAGGGGTCCGTTCTTCCCCCTCGTCAGGAGAGGGAGTCTACTTCTTCCTCTTCGGACACCTCGGACACTTACCAAGCAAGACGACGAGCCATGCTCTCTGTCCAAGCCCCGGCCAAGGACTCCTCTGAAGTTTCCTTTGGAGGATCTTTCCTTCACGGAGTTGCTATGGAAGATCCAGGAAGTACATAAGTGGCAGTCCTTGGTGCCAGATCCCCAGCGTAAAAAACTCGCTGAGCATCTGGATCTGCCCATGACAGCTCCCACTTTGGTGCCACCCTGGATTGAGCCTCATGCCGTCCTCATTACCACTATATGGAAACAGCCGTCTGCCTTAGCCCCACTTCCCAGGACGTCGAAGAGGCTATAGCAGGCTCCCGAGGGTGTTGACTTCTTAGACTCCCACCCTTAAGCTGACTCGGTTGTGATTAGCGCTGCTCATGGCCGGTCAGCTCAACCCAAACACCTTAGCTTGTCTCCACCTGACAAGGAATCCCACCTTCTGGACCAGTATGGGAAGAAGATTTTTGTTTCTTCCACTCTGGGTATTGGGGCCCTGAACTATGTTGGCCACATGGGGGATTACCAGAAGCCGATTCTCAGTGAGGTGGAATCTAAATTGGACTCCCTTCTGGACTCTCAGGCCAAGCAGAAAGTGGCTGACCTTGTCCACTCTGCACGTTCGGCCAGTTGGCACATCCTTCGTGCGACCTACGATGCAGTGGACACTGCTGGTAGGAGCTCAGCTTTCGCCGTAGGCCTACGGCGTCACTCTTGGCTCCGAGTGTCAGGGTTGGTCCCAGAAGTGCAGTCCGGCATCCAGCAAGCGCCCTTCTGGGGTTCGGTGCTGTTCGGGGATGATGTCAAGGACATCATCACCGACCTGCAGGAGAAGGGGATGGCACTAAAGTCTGTGGACTCTATGTATCATCCCCATCAATCGCAGCGCCATCCCTTTTCGCAGACGGAATCGGCCCAAAGCGAGACCACAGGGAAAGAGGGCCACTAAACGTCGGGCCCCCAGCTGCCAAGCCCCCACCCAAAAAGCAGCGGGAGCTTCAGCTGTGGCACTGCCCCACACCACCTGACTCCTTCCCTCTCCCACAACTTCCGGGCTTCCCGGAGGAACCGGTAGGAGGGAGGTTTTCCGTCCACCTTCCGGGCTGGGAGAGGATAACATCAGATTCATGGGTGCTCCAGCTAATTGCAGAAGGACACTCAATAGAGTTTCTGCAGAAATCACCTCGTCACCCTCCCCCAAGGTCTTCGTACTCTCTGGAACATCTTCTTCTGGTCCAGGAAGAAATTTCAGCACTTTTGCTGAAAGAGGCGATAGAACCTGTCCCCCTTCCCCTGCAAGGAACGGGTTACTATTCCCACTTCTTCCTGGTCCCGAAGAAGACAGGAGATGTAAGACCTATTCTAGATCTCAGTTCCCTGAACATTTTCTTGGAGTACAAGAGGTTCAGGATGCTCTCACTGCAGAGCCTTCTGCCTCTCCTTCTCTCGGGCCAGTGGCTGTGTGCTCTGGATATGCAGGACGCTTACCTGCACATATCTGTCTGCCCATCTCACTGCAAATATCTTCGTTTTGCTTTCCAGGAGACCACTGCCAGTTCAAGGCACTTCCATTTGGCCTCTCCGTGACTCCTCGAGTATTTACCAAATGCCTTGTGGTGGTGGCGGCCTACCTGCGTACCCGGGGGGTACAGGTTTTCCTGTACCTGGACGATTGGCTCCTGGCGGCCTCATCCAGGGAGGAACTCCTGCACTGCCTCTCCCTCACCCAGCAGGTCTTTTCCTGTCTGGGTATTTCCATCAGCCATTCCATGTCTCACTTGATCCCATCCCAGAGGCTCAAGTTTATTGGGGCGATATTGGACACGACCCTAGGCAGGGCCTTCCTGCCACCGGAAAGGGTGGCCACACTCCAGACTCGGGTAAGCTTGTTGTCCGGCTGCAGGCAGGTCAGTGCAAGGTCGGTTCTTCGCCTCCTCGGGCTTATGGGGGCTGCTATCCCAACAGTCCTTCATGCTCGGCTCCACATGAGGATCTCTCAGTGGACACTTTGCTCTCAATGGGATCAGTTGGTTGACGACTTGGACCGGTTGGTCCTAATCTCCTTTCCCATGATTTGAGACTTGCAGTGGTGGATGGTCCAAGAGAACCTTCTTCGGGGAGTGCCATTCTTTCTTCCTCCTCCCTCCCAGACTCTAACCATAGACGCCTCGGGCGAAGGTTGGGGAGCCCATCTCTGTCCACATCGGACCCAGGGCTCTTGGTCCAAGCTCAAACAATCCCTGCACATCAATGTGCTCGAGCTTCGGGCGGTGCTCTATGCTCTTCAGGCTCTCCACCTGCATCTTCTTCCAGGCCACCTAGCCGTCCAGACGGACAATATGTGTGTGGTATGGTACATCAACAAACAGGGTGGGACTCAATCCTACCTTCTTCGCAGGGAAGCGATGAGAGTTTGGGATTGGGCAGCACAACATGACCTTCACCTCACGGCAATTCATGTTCCGGGGGTCGAGAACTCCTTAGCAGACAAACTAAGTTGCTACGTCTGCTCAAGCTCACGAGTGGGAACTGGATCAGGGGGTCCTAGATGATATCTTCCTACATGGGGGAACCGACCTGTTCTTCACCTCTAAATGCAAAGCTTCCCGACTTCTGCTCGCTCATTTAAGAGCGAGGCATTTTCTGGAGAGGTGCTCTGTCTCTAGATTGGAAGGACAGGTTCGTCTATCCCCCCCCCCGATTCCTCTGATCCCGTGTGTCTTGCAGAAACTCTGCTCAGAAGGAGCACAAATGATTCTGATCACTCCTTTCTGGCCCAGGCAAGTTTGTCTCTCTCTTCTGCAACAATACTCAGAGGAACCTCCTCTTCCACTTCCGCTGTCACGAATTTTACTGACCCAGGATCCGGGGACCCTGGTCCATCCAGGTCTCAAGTCCCTTCAACTACATGCGCGGCTCCTGCAGACATAGCTCAAGCCCGCTTTGAGGTTTCTCCCCAGGTGTCTGAGATCTTGGTGGAGACTAGGAGACCCTCCACTAGGTCTACTTATGCCATGAAATGGAAATGGTTCTCAATCTGTGCTGCTTCAAAAGGCTTTGAGCCTTTCTCCTGCTCAGTTGGGTGACTGCTGGAGTACCTGCGCCATCTCTTCGACCTGGGTCTTAGTCACTCATCTCTGAAGGTACACATGGCAGCCATTTCGGCCTACCATGTTCCCTTTGCAGATAGGACGTTTGCTCAACTGGAAGTCTCTAAGACTTTCCTCAGAGGGGTTCCTCACTTGTGACCCCCTATCTGAGTTCCCAACCCTCCTTGAGATTTGAACTTCATTCTTGAGAAACTTAACTTTGCCTACTTTTGAACCGGTGGCCTCAGCAGATATGAAGTTCCTATCATGGAAGACGACTCTTCCTAGTCGCCATTACCTCTGCTCGGAGGATTTCCGAGCTCAGGCCTGATGTGTAAAATCCTGTGCTGATTTTTCACAAAGGACATAGTTCTGTGCACCAATCCTAAGTTTCTCCCAAGGTGGTAGCGGAATCTACATTGAACCATTCCATAGAGTTACCCACTTTCTTTACGCAGTACTCCAATCAGGGGGAGTATCTGCGTCACACTATGGACATTAACCGGATCCTGAGATACTACACTAACAACAAAGGATCTCAGAAAGACTGATCAACTGTTTCTCTCTTTTGCACCCAAAAGAGAAGACAATGCTGTTTCTAAGCAATGCCTGTCTAAATGGTTGGCATAACTTCTGTTGACAAGTACAACAAGACCCTTCCGGGTCAAGTAAGAGGACACTCCACCAGAGGGGTCGCTGCCTCGGCGGCATGTTTCAAGAGCGTGTCAGCGGCAGACATCTGTGCTGCCGCCACTTGGACTTCTGTCCATACATTTACAAAACATTACTGTTTGGATATTGCCTCTCACTGTAGAGCAGGCTTTGGGCTCACTGTTCTGCAAGGCCTCCTTTCTTAATGTCTTTACAGCTAAGGGGATCTGCTTTGAGTAGCTTTCCTTCTCCCGTGTGCTTCTTCTTGTTCCAGACTGCTTGGGACTCAGTCCTATATGTAATTACCTACTGCAAGAGCCCTCGCGAAGTAAGGTAGTACAGTTACATAAGAACTTACCGTAACATAGATCTTTGAGAGAGGCTCTTGCAGTAGGTAATACCTTCCCGTCCTCCATCCCCCTTAGCTTTTTCAGCTCCTTTTCCATTGAGGGAAATATCCGCTTCTCTCTCGTCTGGCCTCTTGTGGCCTATGGTGGGAAAGAACTGGAAGGCGGGCGTGTGGACCGCCCCTTTATACCGGCGTCTCCTGGCGCTTGATCATTTGACGTGGGGGTGGTCCCTCAACAGAGACTGCTAGCTAGAAATTATTCCGTGGGGTCCTGCCACTTGCCGACGTCAGTTCTATATGTAATTACCTACTGCAGGAGCCTCTCTCGAAGATCTACTGTTACGGTAAGTTCTTACGTAACTGTACTTTTTCCCAGTACAGAACCCTCCATCCCTCTTCACTGTTGAAGGGATCCCTTCCAGAGCTCTGGAAACGGCCAGGAAAGCATTTTAATGTTGCAGAGCACTCCTTCCTCAGATTTTTCCAACAACCAGAGAGGCTTCCCCAGCAAAGGTGTAGTGGCTGAAGCCCTCTTACAGATGCAGCAAGAGCCCAACTAGTTTGAAAGAAGGGGCAAACAGCAGAGATCCAAACTTCAGCCGCTTCACAAACGAGAGTAGGAGGCAGCTCACCCCATTTTCAATCTGATAAAAGGAATTCTCAGACCTAGTCCATCTCCTGTAGTCATTGCAGTAATGGCAGATAGGGGCAGTTCCAAGGCGGCGTTCCTTACCTGGACGACTGGCTGGTTGCTGGTTCCTCCAGAGCGGAGAAGGAGCAGTCCAGGGACCTTACCTTCAGACCTGCTCAGCCCTAGGCCACCTAACCCTCACTGTGTCAGTCTTCGCCGTTCATCACTGGTGGATGATTGGCCGTAGACAAGCAACCCCAGGGGAGCCTTTTTTTTTTTTTTTTTGCTAGGAGGAGGAGCTGGCGCCGACCACGAGGCCAACGCTCTGTGTGGCGCCTGTGGGTGGGCCAGAAACAACCACTGGCTCCTCCTCCACCACAGTTCTGCTTCTCCCGCTGTTGTGACAGGACCTTGCCTGCAGCTGAAGTAATTTCATGATACGCCATTGCAGCCTAGTCAGTTGGAGCCGTTTTTCAATGCCTCGGAGTTGCTCCTCTGAGCCGTTTCTTGACACCTCGGAACTGCAGTCAGTGCTGCCTAGAGTTTCTGCCTTGGTTCTGCTGTTCACTCTGCACTGTTGCTGAAGATAACTGGTAAGACCTTTCCTTTTCTTTAATGGCATCAAGTCTTTTTCTGTTTAAAGTTTTAGTTACTATTGCATCATGCCAGGTTCAGGGGACAAGAACCGTTAGTTAAAAACCAGCCGGCCTCCTATGTCGGTGTCCCTGCGGACGGCAAATGTCCGTTACAGACTGGCATGATGTCTCCCTTCCTTGGACCCCAGCACGATATGGATCACTGCGACGCTTGCTTTTCGATGGACCGACACGTTCTCGAGCACCATGCGTTGAAGGTCGGTAGGCTCTGCCAACCTTCAGGGGGTGTCTGTCCAAGTGCAGGACTCTTCACCTTACCTCTGGGTCCCCTCCCAGGCCTACACAGTCCAGTGAGGAGGGGGCTTCCTCCTCTTCTAGCCTTGCCATGGAGGTGGTCTCTACTGTGGTGCCGGAGGACCAGTCTGGCTCCACCCGGGGTGGGCTAGGAACACTGTCCTGGCAGTTACCTCTTTGGAGGTGCTTGCTCCCCCGTTGTCGGGGTCCATGGTTGCTGGGTCTGGCACTGGGCATTCTTCTGTGCCACGTGCCGGTGCAGCCCCAGATCCCGGAGCTGTTCACGGCTCTGGTGATCAGGGCGACTCCGCGAGGGGTGCTGGGCCAATCTGCGTGCCGTAGGTGGGAGAGCCCCTGGGGTCGCCAGTCTGGAGCTCCTCTGGATCTCCTCCTCTCCGGAGCTGGATGATCGGGAGGCTGATCTGGACTGGCAACCTGAATACCCAGAGTCGGTGGGTTCTCCGGGGACCAGGACCCTTGCGCCTCCACAGGTGCCCCCCCCATGGCTCTGGTGATTGTGGCTGGCACTGACCCCCGGGCTGATGGCGGCACCGAGGGGGTGATGCAGATCAGTGGCCTCGTTGCTATGGGTGTGGTGGTCCAGGCTTTGCGGGTGGGGTCGGCTGCCGCCCTCAGTGCCGTCCCCACTCTTAAGGCTAGGACCGGGTTCCCCTCCACTGCGGGTCTCTTCAGGGAGCCTGCGGAGTTGAGGGGGTCCTTTGGCACAGGGTCCGAGGAGGAGCTCTTCCTCAGAATCGGCAGGTTTGAGGGGATAGGGCGAGGGTCTGCGGCACTCCTGTGTAGCCTTCCATGGCTTGGGGAGGAGCCGCAGTGCTGAACTAAAGTTCTCTCTCTCGTCTCTTTTGAGGGAGTCCTCATTGGGTGTGGCTGGGGACCGCCCTTTTGGATCCATTCGGCCCCAGTGGTCCCCTCATAGGGAAGCTTCCCCTACAGGGCTCAGTCCCAACCATTTTTCTTTGCTCCACAGGCCGGTGAGAGAGCAGAGCTACAGATTCCCTGTTCTTTCAGGATTGCCTGATAGGTCTTTTAGCCCTGGCAGAAGCATGCCATGTACGGTGGCCAGTTCTTCCATGCCTCTGCATCCAGCTCCCCTTGTCCCAGGCCATGTTGGTCCTTCAGGACCCATGACCTGGGAACAGTTCAAATCCCAGGCTGCGGACTTCCCCCAGTACATTAGGGCCATGGACGAACAGGTCTTTTGACCGTTCCCCTCCATAGCCGGAGTCTGTCTTCTTAGGTTCTTCGGCCTCCTCATCTTCCTCCCTTGATTAAGAGGAGCCCTCTGTCCACCTGTCCTCTGATGCTGATCAAGCCTAGTATCAGTACTTCCTGGCGAGGCTGGTCAGGGACCTGCATATTTCCTTTATAGCCCATTGCAATACTGAGCTTACAATGCAAGCCTTTTAAGGTGAGTATGGGGCGTACCACTTAGTGGTCCCCTCCTGGCTGATCCCCTTCCAGGAGGCATCGTACAGTGCCTGGCTGCTTCCATCTGTCACAGTTCCAGCCCCTGTGGACTGCCAGCATTGGTACTGTGCACCCAAGGGGTTTTCAGGCACTCTGCCTTATCCCACTGCGGAATTGACATGACTGGACACCTCTACCGGGCATAGATGTTCGGTCCATGCGACCCGACCGCCGTATCCTGACTCTCGTGGTTCGATCGTCTGGGTAGGAAGTGTATAATCAGTGTCAGTGGCTCAGTAGGTAGCACCTCGCTTCTGGGGCCGGGAGATCAGGGCTGTGGGTTCAGTTCCACATCTGGCACTTAGGTTAATATCCAGTACTGACACTGTAGTGCAGCATGAGACGGGTGCTGCACTTTGAGTGTCTTTCGGATGAGACGTTAAACCGAGGTCCCGCCTGCCTGGATCGGTGGTAGTTCAGGTGGATGTTAAAGATCCCATGGCACTTATCGAAAGAGTAGGGGAATTTCCCAGTGTCCTGGCCAAATTTCCTCATTCACTAAAAATACCACCAACAGCTTAATCTGGTTCAAGGTCAGTTGGCATTCATCTGTATTCCCCTTCCCCCGGGTCGTGCCTGAAAATAGGCAGGATTTGTCTAGTGCACTTACCCGGTCATCAAAAGCTAAATAAATAAAATAAATAAATAAATAATAGGCATCTGTGGGTGATGCTGGGCCAGGCACTGGCATCACTGCCTGATTCAGAGGCTACCTGGCAGGCCATAGCCCTCTCTGCAATAGGCCTGGAGCTGGCAAGGCACTAGTCAAGGGCATCTTACGACACCAATGAAGTCGCTTCATGGCTTGCAGGGACAGTGATCTGCATTAGGTGGACAGCATGGCTTTGCCTTTCATGGTTGTCACCCCTGGCCTAGCATAGGGTGATTGCCTCCTCGATCTGGGGGACTCGACTTTTCTCCCACAGGGCCTGCAGGGGCACCTTCCTTCCCTCAGAGAATGGGGGACCTCGCTTCGCCCTTCCCAGTCCCAGGCCTAACTGGCTGGTGGAGGGTCTCCTCCCCCCGTGTTTCCTCCATGGGGGGCTGAGGGATGCTAATCTCTCAGGGAAATACTGGACCCCTTTCGGGGGGGGGGCTTGGTACTCGCCCACCAGTGATGACTGGTGAAGATTGACACAGGGAAGATATGAAAATCACGTACCTACCATAATTCTTGATCTTTCTGTGTGTCTTCGCCATTCATCACTGAATCTCACCCACCTTCCCCTCACAAGGCCTCAGTCCCTAGGCGATGCCTCCTCCCTGCTCTCCCTCCTCCTCGGGGATCCAGTTGCGTCCCTCTGTTCCTTGGCACCACTCCTTGTCTTAGGAGGCGGCAAGAGGACTCTTAGGAGCAGGGCGAGTAGGGCTTTCCAACTAAGATCCAGTGGGGGACTTCTGGTGGGCTCTTTCCCTTGTCCTTGGTATAATCCTCGGGGTCGGTCCGCCACGCTGGGGTATGCCAGCTCTTTGAGTACCCCAGGATGAGGGGGCTGGGGCTGGCAGGGACTCCTCACCCTTCTTTATATTGTTTCTTCTGTACTTCTCTGTCTCCTTCCTCTTTCTGGGAGGGTGACATTGATAGGTGGGACCCCGGAACCCTGTGGGTTCTTCCTTTGGAAAACGGTAACCGGGGAAGGGGAGAAGTGGGGAATTCTTACCAGGGGTTTGGAGGGAAGAGAGAGGGAGGGACCTTCTCCATGATTCTTATCCCTGAAGGGGATATCAGTAAATTGAGGTTACCTAGGCTGAATACCTGTGGTTGGCTGTCTACCTTCCCTGAAGGCACTTCCTGGTCTCAAGATCTGAGTCGCCTAACATCAGTCAATCAATCACTTTATTTAACCAGGCATAAACACTATTGAACAAGCTCATTTTCAAGGTGGTCCTGGACATTAATACAATACAGTACACTTCATAAGATTATAGTTACGGTGGACAGTGGTGCTAACATGTGGATGTTGGTCCCCCTCTCCTTCCCTTCCCCCTTTTTTGTCTCTCTCTCGCTCTTCTCTTTCCTTTCTTGTTCATATTGGCTGTCCAGGGACTGAGGGCCTTTTGGCCGATATCCTCCCAGATCCTCCTCCTCCTCCTCTGTCCTCTGGTCAGCCTATTCCTTTTTCAGTTTATATCCTATCCTTTCTTTTTACTGTCCCATGGGCTCTTTTGCCCCACCCTCGTTTTTTTCTATCCTCTTTTTTCCTCTGTCCCTTTGGCATGCAGAACTGAGTTGGAGGAGGACCCAATGTTGGAGGAGGACCCAATGGCTGTTTCTGGCTAACCTGTAAGTGCCACGCAGTGCGTCGACCTCGTGGGTGGCGTCAGCTCCTCCCCTAGCAAACAAAAAAAAAAAACCTCCCTCAGGGTGCTTGTTTCTGGCCAATCACCCACGAGTGATGAATGGTGAAGATACCCGGGAAGATCAAGAATTACGGTAGGTAAGTAATTTTTATGTCAATGAGGCCACGTCAGAACTCGGTCCATTGCAGGTGATTCACTTCATTGGGACAGAGCTCTACTCCCTTCAGGCCAAGGCCTGACTCCCGGCAGACAGGGCGGAGGATCTTATCTCCTTTGCATGATTATTTCAGGTTGGACAAATGCACCCTGCTTGGGACTTCCTGCGTCTTCTGGGCTACATGGCGACTTACACCAGCATGGTTCGATGGGCCCAGTGAAGAATGTGCCCTCTGCAGTGGGAGCCAGCCTGGCAGTGGTCTCAGTACCTTAGTCACCTCAAACAGCCAGTCACAGTGATGCAGCTGATGTGGGATGCCATCCAGTGGTGGCTGGTCCCGGATCATCTCCAGGAAGGAGTCCTGTTTGTCTGCTCAGAGCCGATGATCACATTGACGACCAACGCCTCTGATGGACTGGGGAGCCTACCTGTGGGTCCACGGGGTCCATGGGCTATGGGTACCCAAGGAGTACCAATGTCACATCAACCTGTTGGAACTTTGGGCAGTGCGTCTAGCACTGACACCCTTTGCTCCGCTTGTTTGATGTCAGGTCGTCCAGGTCCTGATGGACAACACGATGACCGTGTACTACCTCACCAAGCAAGTTGGGACACATTCCCCTCCCATTGTACTAGGAAGCTCTCCACATTTGGACCCTCATGTGCAGTCTGGGTGCCGACCTTCTCATGACACATGTGGCTGGCATGTCCAACCAGCTTGTGGACACCCTCAGGCAATTTGGTGAGGCATCTCATGAGTGGTCCCTTCATCAAGAGTTAGTAGATTGCCTGTTCTCCCTTTGGGTCCCTCCCCAGTTCATCCTGTTTGCCTCCTGGGAGAACGTGAAGCTGAGGCTGTTATGTGCCTGCCCCCTCTTAGCGTGAAACACTGCTGGGGGATGACTTTGCAAGGCCCTAGACCCCGGGCCTCATCTATACCTTCCCTCTGATCCACATGGTATTGCTCAAGGTTCGAAGGGACAAGACGCAGGTGATTTTGGTCACTCTGGACTGGCTGTGCCAATTCTAGTACCCCAATCTCTTCACCCTCAGCAGCAGACTCCTGTGGCAACTGCCTCTCTGCCCGGACCTGCTCTCTTGCCATCAGCTCAAGGTCCTCCACCTGGACCTTCAGTCCCTGCACCTGACAGCCTGGTTCCTGAGTAACTAGAGTTCCAGGCTTTGGGTCTCTCTGACGAAGTCCTCCATGTTGTTGAGGCCTCTCAGAAGTAGTCGACTCACCAGTGCTACACCTATTTTCCTATACCCTGGGCATCCTTCAGGAGCGCCCACACGGATCACCACCCTACTCCCAACCTGAACCCCTCGCATCTCCCTAACTCTCTCCCCTGAACGACCACTGGTAGACCTGACCCCTGGTACCATCTCCGGGGCTGATTCTGCCCTCCCCTTGGCGGCTGCTCCTAAGTGTGAGGGGTCTTCCCGTGAGTTCGTCGGGTCCTCCAGAGGGGTTCTTTGGTCGTGTCTGGGCCGGTATTTGGGATGTGGGAGGGTCCACCGGGGCCATTATCATCTCACCGTCGAGTAGGAGGCTTTATTCCCCTTTCTTTTCGCCACCCCCGTGGAGCTTGGCTCAGCACGGCAACATAACACCGTAGCTCCGCCCTCCCCCCTGGCATGTACCGTGCTGCTCAGTTGGCAACCCCCAGCTACTGCCAGAAGTCGCTCCTTGAGTGACCCTCACCCTGGGAGAGGAGTTCTCCGGACATTCAATCTCTCTCTCTCTCTCTTCCCACCGACTCGGCTCATTCCCAAACCCGGGTCGCCGGCATGGCACGAGGTGTGGCGTCGGACGCCTCAACACTTAGTGCCACCGGGCCGAGTGCTACACCTTTAAATGGAAGAGATTATCCATTTGATGCCGGGGCAAGGAGATGGACCCCTTATCCTGCCTGGTGGCTAGCATCCTGGACTACCTGTCATCCTTCTTCCATTTGGACCTTCGGTCAACAGCCCTCAAGGTGCACCTGGCAGCCATCTCTGCCTACTGGGCGTGGTCCGGTATGCTGATGGTGGCACAGG
This sequence comes from Neoceratodus forsteri, assembly GCA_016271365.2. Classification (NCBI taxonomy): domain Eukaryota; kingdom Metazoa; phylum Chordata; order Ceratodontiformes; family Ceratodontidae; genus Neoceratodus; species Neoceratodus forsteri. Next base: position 753,615,632 of record CM057455.1, on the reverse strand, counting down.
AAAAGGTGGTCGGGCACTTTTTCAAGGGCCGTGACCACTTGTCCCTGCTGGTGAGTGAACCACCACCACCTTGGGATCTGTTGCTAGTTTTGGTGATGCTTATGGGCAAGCCATTCAAACTGATGCACGGGTATGAGATGTCCCAGCTGTTGTGGAAGACCACCTTCTTAGCGGCTATCACCTCCGCCAGAAGGATCAGTGAGCTCCAGGCGCTTTCGGTGGAGTCTCCTTACCTGATCTTCCACAAAGACAAGTCTGCCCTCCACCCTAACCCGATGTTCCTTCTGAAGGCTGTTTTGGAGTTTCACATTAACCAGGTGATGAATCTCCCGGTATACTTTACCACTCCCACCTCTTAGGTCAAGTACAGGCTCCATTCGTTGAACCTGAGGCAGCGGTCGCTTACTATAAGGAGCACATGGCTGAAGTTCGAGGAGAGGTTTGCCAGCTCTTTGTCACCTACACTAACACCGCGCCTGGCAGACCGCAGCTAAGCAGATGACTGGCAGATGCAAAGTCTTCTGCATCAACCTCTGCTATAGGTTGGCTGGCCGGGAGCCTCCTGTTGGGCTAAGGGCTCATTCCAGCAGACATACAGTTGCCTTGGTGGCTGCTTCAAGAGACGTCCCTATCCAGGAAGTCTGCAGGGCTGCTACATGGAAGTCAGCACACACCTTCATCTCCCATTACCACACTGACCTTGAGTCACGTCAGGATGCTGGTTTTGGGGCCTCTGTTCTCCAGTCTCTGTTTCCCAAAAATAGGGTGTATGTCTTGCCCCCTCCTCCCAGAGAACTTCTAGGAGTCAGCCAGAAGTGTGGTTAAGTACACCATATCCATGTCCCTAGAAATGAGGGTTACTCACCTGTAAATGTAGTTCTAGGAGTGGTATATGGTGTACATCCACACAACCCACCCGACCTCCCCTGGCAAGTGGCACATTTGCTCTTGCTTCCAGCCTGTAAGATCTGACATCACGGGACCATGCCAAGGAGGATACCACCTGGGTGGGTGGAGCCAGCCTGAAGACCTTCTGGCTGTTGTTAAAGGGAAAGAATTCTTCCAGAAGTGTAGATGTACACCATATACCACTCCTAGAACTATGGTTACAGGTGAGTAACCCTCAGTCTTACTTCGAGAGGGTTCCTGCAGTAGGTATTCACATATAGGACTGCGCCCCTGGCGTCATGTCCGCACGGCAAACTTGTAGCTAGCAATCATCAGCGGGGACCACCCCCAGCGTCAGGTGACGTGGCATTGTGGTGGCGCGGAATCACGTTTTGGCAGGAATTTCAAAAGCTTCATTATGGGGTTCATGAGGTGGGGTAATAAGAAGGTTATGCTGACAGTTTCATTCCTCTTTTACTACAAATGGTCCCTGTGCTCCCATAGACAAATGAGGATACAATTATACTATCTCAAAAAGTAAGGAAATTCTTTGCAAAAAACTTCATTAATGCACTAGTTAGGGTTAAAGTGACAAAAGAAGGGAAATGTGGTGTTAGGGTTTCCACCTTGACACCCCACCCCCAAACCTGCAGGCAGCAATGGTAAAAAACCATTGTGATTTAACCTCTCTTGCCAGTCAGGCGTGGGGTGTGCCTTGGGGTTACCAACTCTAACTCTCACCCCATTCTTATATACTGTACCCATCTCAGCTTATTTACTGATGGAATGGGGTGAGCGTTAGGGTTGACAACCCCAAAGCACAACTCATGCCTGATTTGCAGAAGCAAGCAAGGAGAACGACCCTAATGGTTTTCCTGTTGCCTTCATGTGGGTGTTAGGTTGGAAACCTTAATGCCACATTTCCCTGCTTTTGCTACTTTAACCCTAACTAGAGCATTAACAAGGTTTTTTGCAAAGAATGTCAATATAGCTAGAGAAAACTGCCTGTTTTTAATATCGATGACATTTATTGATTGATTGATTGATTGATTGATTGATTGAATTTTGTTGATCGGGCAGGCCTACTGAGAGTAGCAGTCCCTTTTTCAGGGTTTGAGGGGGGATACAGATGGTAACCAACTAAAATTGAACAGATTAAGCTGTTGGTGGTATTTTTAATGAATGGGGGAAATGTGGCCAGGGCACCAGGGAAATTCCCCTACTCTGCTTCCTGTTAGCAGAGGGGTCCCATTTTCATGTGGGACCAAGATGGCTGCCGCTGGACATGCTGTGGAGGACATGGAGGTGTTGGAGGCATTGGAGCTGGTCTCTTCCTCTGTCTGTGTTCTGAGAGAGACCTCATCTGCTATGCCTGTTGTGCTGCAATCTACTGAATATGGTTCTTCTGTGCCTTTGGATACTTCCCTGCTGCTGTTGTGGATACTTGTGTGCAGTGTTTGCCTGTGGATCCTTCATTTATTCCTCAAACTGTGCTTACAACGTCTTCTAGCCCTGCTACTATGGATATACGTGAGTCTTCTTCTCCTCCTGTTTCTATGGATGTAGATATGTTACTTAAAATCGAGGAACAGCGTTATTTCACTGCTAGACAGCGTTTGTTAGCCCTTAAGCCTCAGTCTGGTTTTGTACCTGCTGCTACTGACTCACCGTATGGAAAAGATTGTTTTACTGTCTCTTCACTGATTCTGACACTTCCGCATTCTTTGCCTGTTGCTACGGACCCTCCTCACTCCCTACCGCCTGTACTGACTGCACCTCTTGCTCAGCTTTCTCCAGAAATTTCTTCTGTACAGGTGCCTGCTTCTGCTCTCCCTGATGCCTTGCACATGACGGACTGGTCTGTTGAGTTGGCCGTGGGAGAAGGATCCTACCATTGGGACTTGGCGTTCTGGTTCTTCCCCGATCTGTACTAGGCCACCTGACACTGACACACTGCTGGCCTCTCCTGTTTTGAAAGACTCTGCTGCTTCTCTTGATCTTTCTTTGCCAACTGAACTTCTTCTGACTCAGAACCCGACTGTGCAATTTGGTCCTGCTTCCTCGACGCCTCAAGAACAACGGACTCTTCGGGACACTGTGTCTCGTCCAGTTCTTGCTACTTCTACTGCTTCATCCCTAAAACTTATGCTGCATGCTTTCAACCCCCTGTACATCAAGCTAAAAGACACAACGCTGTTTGGCTGCATTATTTGGGGGGGCTTACCTGACTTTCCTGACCGATTTTTTTTTTTTTTTTTTTGTAGGTCGCACTCTTTTGAAGGATTCTATGCAATTTGCTGCTTTTGAGGTTCATGCCTTAATTCATGTTTCTTCAGAGTCTCATTTTGATATTAGTTTTAAAACTATCACTGGTTTAGAAAAGTTTTGGAGAAAATATCAGGAGCTTAAAACTTCTCCTTTATGGTCACCGTTTAATGCCATTCCCTTAACTAAACCTCTCAGAAAACTGTTACTATATTGTTTCGTAGCGAAGGTGTCAGTCTTAAGGATATTACTGTCTGGTTAAAGCAAAGATGTACTGTCCTTTCTGACCCAGAGGCTATCTTTGATTCTGAGAATATCTGGACAGGTGGGTGGAGAATGAGGATTATGCTTCGCACTTCGGAGGTTGGAATACAGCATCTCCCGAACAGCTTTATGCTTGGGAAAGACAGGGGAGTTCTTTTTCACCCTGGCCAGCCTAAAGCTTGCTACAGATGTGGCTCTCAGAATCATATCAGTAGTGTCTGTGACAAGATTAAATGCTCTGTTTGTGGTAACATTGGCCATGCAGGTTCCCAATGTGTGGATGAACCTCTTTGTGTCCTTTGTGACGAATTGGGGCACACTTTCCAGACTTGTACTTGGGCAGCTCACAACTCCCCGACTCTTGCTGATGGGGAAGAACAACGTTTGATTATTACTGTCGCTGGCGTTCTTTATCTGACACTCTTTCTAGACCTCAGCGTGTACCCCTCCCTCACCCTGTTGTACCTGCTGTTGACCCCTCTTCTACTTTACACGAACGGTCTGCTCCTGTTTTGGAACCACAGACCTTTACTACAGCTCTCCCTCCCCCTTCCTCTGATCTTGCTATTTCTACCTCGGAAGAGGTCCCTATTCCTGTCTTGCCTAGTATTTCTGGGTCTTCCATGGACCCCCCGAACCTTTTGTTAGAGTTACACGAGGATCTAAGAAGGGGACTTCTCCCTCTTCTAAGGCCCTGAAATCCTCTACTGTGACTCATATGAATAAATTTGAGGTTTTACGCCACCCTCAGGACAACACGGACTCTGATACGTCCTCTGTTCTTTCCTCCCACCCTGATGTGACTACGGACACTGAAGTACCCATTGATAATATTGGTTCTCAAAAAAGGAAAGCTAAGGCAAAACTGAAACATAGGGAAGGTACCCCTAGGAAAGGTAGGCTAAGGTGACTTTTGTGTTTTTGTTTTCACTTTCCCGTTTCATGTCTTCTGCTCTCTCAAGTGCATGCTATTAATGTTAACAGTATAAAGGAAGCATGCTAAAGAGATGCAGTTTTTTCCTTTTATCTGGCTTGGACAGCTGGTCTCATCCTTTTGCAAGATGTACGTTTCCATGCTCTTCCAGAAATTTCCAGGGCCACTCGTGCCTGGACCTCTGGGCTCTCTTTTTGGTCCTTTGGACAGGACTCTTGTTTTGGTTTGGGTATTTTATTTAGTATACCTGATGTTACTGTTGTTAAACTATTGGATGTCTACCCGGGTCGGCTTCTCTTGTTGAATATTTTGATTTCTTCTGTCCCTTATTAATATTTACGCCCCTCAATTGAAATCCCACAGAATTGAACTACTGAAACTGATTCAACCCTATTTATACACATCAATGCATGTGATTTTTGGGGGTGATTTCAATTGTGGGTTATCCACTAAAGATAAGTCTTCTACTTCAAAGACTACTAAGTTGTTTTGTGACACGAATTTTCTGAAACAATTGCTCCATTCCACAGGTTTACAGGATGCATATTTATCTTATATGGGTCGGCATACTCCTACTTTTCACAAAGGCCCCCTTGCAACCTGTATTGATTTTTTTTTTATTTCTTCCCACCTCCAACTTTCTGATGCTGTAATTCAAGTTGCGGAATTTTCGGATCATAATTTATTATCTATTTCTTTGGGCCCTTCCTTGCAATCTCGTTTTGGCCCTGGCATTTGGAAACTGAATGCTTCCCTGTTATCTGATTCCACGTTTGTTAAGTCACTTAACTGAGTATATTCATAATCGAAGACTGTATTTTTTCATATGATGCCCCTGGGATTGGTGGCGAGATACAAATCTGGACTCAAATTTATTTAAAATTTTAGTAAACATCATCATGATTCATTGTATTTCCTTTATCACACTAACAGACATGACGACTTCAAAATTACTTACTTTATCTCATGAAACTGGCCGCATGATTTTCCACCCGAATAAAGTACTCTTAAGGAGCGCATGATGGATTATCATCTTCTTGAAGCTACTCTGTTCAGCAACAACAGTGTTTGGGACCTCTGGTACCCGTGGCGCAGTATGTCCATAACCTTCTATCACGGCGAACGTAGTGAGTAAAACCTTTACTACGCTGTTTGATGACAGTTTCACCGAGCTCACTGATATTTTGGATATCAGGCACCGTGTTACCTGTTATACACAAAAACTGTTTGGTCCCATGCCCCCCCCCATCTACATCCATAATGGACTACTTTTCCTTTTTACAACTTCCTGATGTACCTTCTTCTGTTGTAGATATGTTAGCTACTGAGATACAAGCACATGAAATTGAAGCAGTAATCAAGTCTTTACGTCCAAGAGTGACACCGGGCCTGAATGGTCTCTCCAGTGAGCTGTATAAATTGTTTTCTGCTGACCTGAGTTCTGAATTGGCTACAGTTTATAATTCTGTTCTACAGTGCGAACATCTTCCTTTAGACTTTAACATGGGTTGTTTATTTTACTTACATAAAAAGGATAGAAGATTGCTCTCAATTGGAGACCTTATGCCTCTTAAATACTGATTTTAAAATATTGACAAAATGTTGGCCCTCAGACTTTCTAAATTGGCCATATATGTGATTTCTACCGCACAATCTTGCAGTGTCCTGGGAGATGTATTCAGGACCATCTAATTTTACTTAGAGAAATGATTGAGCGTGGAAATTCTAATGTTTTACATGGTTTCATATTCTCACTGGACCAACGGCAGGCTTTTGATTCTGTACATCATGATTTTTATGGTCTACTCTTGATATTATAAAGTACCTGATTATACCCTGACTAGACTCCGGTTGCTATATCGGTCTGCAACTGTTGTCCCACTGGTCAATGGATGGAAAGGGCCCCATGTTCCTCTACAAAGAGGGGTTAGACAGGGCTGTCCCCTTGTCCACTTTTATATGTTTTTTTTTGGATCCTTACGCCGTTCTATTAATTATTTAACAATTATGCCACTTCCCTCAGCCCCATATTCCGTGTTGGCCTATGCAGGCGATATGAGTCTCATGGTGGCTAATGTTGCCTCCGTCGTTCTGCATTATGGCATTGTTCCAAGTTTGGGGCTGTTTCTGGCGCGACATAATCTTGATAAATGTGTGTACAGTAGATTAGGTTCCCTTTTGTAGATGGTCTTCTGTTGACATTAGACTTTGTGATGACCCTATTAGGATTTTTGGGCATTTTATACGGTACTGGTCCTTTAGATGTCCTTAACTGGACTCCCAAATTAGATTATGCTCAGACTATGGTTGCACATTGAATTCATGGCAGATGAGTAAGAAAAAAGGATTTCATATGATTAAAACCTTTCTGCTTCCCTTTTTCTTTCTGGCTTTATATTCCCCCCGCAATTTGAAACCAGATTGCTTTAGTCTCTTTTTCAAGCCCTATAGGGTAGCCGCCTGAACCCCATTAAACGTCAGATCACCTATTCCTATTCGGGATGGAGGCCTCAGCTATGGTCCAACCTGTTTTTTTTTATACTAGTTTTTTCTTGTTTCATAATATTAGACCCCTGCTGGTTAACCAAGATCGAGGTTGGGAACCTTGGTTTCTTGAATCCTGTGGTCCTTGGTTTCATAAATGGAACTTAACAAATTGACTGATTTTAACAATATCCCCAGATTTCTGCTTATGTTAGGGATAGTTTTTGTTGAAACACTGGCAGATTACTAGCCATATGCTAATAACTGTCTCAGAAAATCATTGTATAAGTATTTAGTGGACCGTGTATGTTTGGAGATTGTTGTTTTTCCCAAATGTCCCTCATAACATCTCCTGCTTTGCTCACTTTGCTCGTAATTCTAGGGTTCCCCAAAAGATGTGGGACTTGCATTGGCTTAGCTGCCATGAACGTATCAACATCAAATGTAACCATGAACACAAATCACTACAGGACAGATTTTGTTCCAGACCTGAATGTCAGCAACAAGAAGAAACTATTTCACACCTTTTTTTACATGTACATTTATTGTTTGTTTTTGGACTCTATTAGCTGCCAGATGGCGTGAACCCTTGTTTGCTGTCATTACTTATGACAATTTGATGTATGGTTTTTCCCGACTTGGTCTCATTGGAATATTAATCGTTAAATTTGATTTTGTTTATAATCAAATGGCATGTGGGAATGCTCGTTGTCTGTTTAATTTACAGAATCAGGATGTGCCTCTTTCTTACCATTATTCAAGGATCGAACATGATTTGAAGGCTATATATTTTCAGAAGCAGAGCATTTCCGTCTGACTCTTTTGTTGGAATTATGGACACTATTACCTTGGATAACTGATTCTGATTTTCCTGTTACTTAATTATTTTGTGTTTATATTTTTCTCTGTATCATTTTCATTTTTCTTTTCTGTTCAGTTGATGATCAATAAAAACTTCCCCTACTCTCCAACAAATAACTCCATAAAACAAATAGCTGCATGTTGTGGGAAGAGAGGAGGAAGTGTTTTCTCAAAATAATGCAAGTACTGTTTTTGAGCAAACAGAGGAAGCTAGATCTAATTTTGATGGAAATTTGTCGGTCACAGGGGTTTCCATAGCTGAAGTGCTTATGACAGCAGGTTGGAATAAGCAGCACGGGGCTCAGTCCTGGTCCCCTTCTTCCCTAACAGAGATCAACAATGAAAGTGGTACAGATTTATTGGAAATTCCCTCTCTCTTGAGATTAACCCAGAACCCTGTGCTACAGTTTAAAGTAATGCAGGACACAGAAGGGAAGAAGCAAGAAGAGGATGCTGCTGGAAGAGATAACATGGTACCTCAAGCACCAGAAATAAATAACTCTTCCCCCAACAGAGAACAGGACCCCAAAGACGGGAAAGAAATCGGAGAAATAACCAAGGGCCTACCCCAAATGCAAGAATTTATGCTGGGCTGTTTCATGGGCCCCCAGAGCCTGCAAAATGCAGGAATGCTGTGCGTTTGCAATACAGGGGATGTCTAGAATTATTTCCAGATCGGGTATGAGTGGGTAAGAAATTGATCAAAGATGGCCTGCAGTTCCTCCCCACTGAAGTGTATGCTTTAATACACACATCTGGGATCCTAATTTTGATCTCAGTTTTAAAACCCCAGGAGGCCTGGAAGCATTCTGGCATAGATGCAACCAAGTCAAATACACCCCGTTGTGGTCACCTTTCCTAGCCATTCCACTAACAGAACCTGCAATAAGGTATATAACAGTCTTATTTAAGGTGTGGCTGTTTCAGATATTCTAAGGTGGTTGAACCTTAAATTTACTGTTCTTGGGTTGCCTAAAACAATAATTGACTCAGAACAGTTGTGGACTGGGGATGGAGAATTCAGGTGCAACTGCCTCAAGCAAATAGGGTAAGTCAACATCACCCAAGTTGCTTCTATCTGGGCAGAGATAGAAGGTTTATATTTTACTCAGGCCCACCCAAATCTTGTTTCAGATGTGGCGCTTATACACATTTAAGTGGAGCCTGCGATGGGTTAGAATGTAGTGTCACTGGGGGGATAGGTCCTGCAATAATAAACTGCCCAAAGCCAAGGTGTTGCAGCATGTGTGATGAAGCCTCTCACACTTTGAGACTGCCCTTGAGCTTCTCATAATAACCCTACAAGTGCACAAGAAGATCAGGATGAAACTGTCTTGAATGCCCAAAACAGAGCATTCAGTAGCTTTGGGGTTCACAGAGAGGCTCCAGATAACCAATCCCTGAGTGCATGCACAGCTATAACAGAAGGGTTACTAGGGCAACACAGCCCCCAGCCAGGTCCTAGTGATCAGATCAGTTTAGATCCAGAAACAACAGTGACACAGACGTTGGCTGTCGCAGAGAGGCAAGAAGAAGAATCAACTGCCCCAGAACTGCCAGAAACTGTTGTAGGGGATAGGACTAACACCCCAGAACCACCACAAGAAACAGCAGTGCCACCACCGGAGGAAGGATAATGGTCCCAAGTAGGAGTAGGAAGGCATCCTTTCAACCCCCCCTTGTGTATCAACTCTGTTACAGATCTTTGTGTCATCCGCAAAGAGGCATACCTTTCCTTCCAGACCCTCCGCAATGTCACCTATAAAGACGTTAAAGAGGACTGGACCCAGTACTGAGCCCTGAGGTACTCCACTAGTAACCCTCCTTTCTTCAGAATGTGTTCCATTCACTATTACCTTCTGTGTCCTGTTGTGCAGCCAGTTTGCTACCCAGGCTACCACCCTGGGACCCATTCCCAGGCTGGCTAACTTGATTATTAATCTTTTGTGTCGGGACTGTGTCAAATGCCTTGCTAAAGTCTAGGTAGGCCATATCCACAGCCCTCCTGGTCTATTACTTTGGTCACCCAGTCAAAAGTCGATTAGATTCATCTGACGCAGCCTTCCTGCTGTGAATCCATGCTGCTTTGGGTCTTGTGCCCGCTTCAGCCTCTAGGTACTCAACAATTCTTTCTTTCAAGTAGTTCCATTATTTTCCCCACCACTGAAGCGAAACTAGGTCTGTAGTTCCTGCTCTGCCTCTCCACTTTTGTGAAGGGGAATCACATCTGCCCTCCTCCAGTCCTCAGGTACCACCCCATCTTCCCATGATTTGTTAAAAAGTGTGGTTAGTGGAGTCACTAGGTCCTCACTTAGCTCTTTTAGGATTCTAGGGTGAATCCCATCAGGCCCCATTGCTTAGTCCACCTTGAGTTTTAGGAGTTCTTTCAGTACTCTTTCTTATGTAAATGGACTGGTGTCAACCCCACTATCCAGAGTGCTTCTACTGTTTGGTTTAGGTATCTCCTTCTCTTCTTCTTTTGTGAATACTGAGCAAAAGTATTCATTCAGTATCTCTGCCTTTTCACTGTCTCCCTCTGCCCACCTCCCCTCTCCTTTATTAATCTTCACTATCCCTCCCTTAACCTTTCTATGCTCCCTAATGTACCTATAAAAGGTTTTATCCCCCTTCTTAACTGAGTTGGCTATCTTTTCCTCGGTTTGGGCCTTTGCTTTTCTGACTGCCTTCCCCACTTCTTTCTGCTTTAATTGATACAGTTCCCTGTCGTGCTCCATCTGTGATTCCTTATACTTTTTGAATGCAGCCTTTTTCTCCTTAACCTTCCCTGACACCTCTTTTGAGAGCCATAGTGGTTTTTTATTCCGCTTTGTTTTCTTTATTTGTTTCTCACAAAGGCTTGTTGCCTCCATGATGGCAGTTTTGATTTTTCTCAATTGTTCTTCCACCCCTCCTTTCTGACCATTTGGTAATGCATTCCTCAGGTATTCACCCATTTTGCCAAAGTCAGCCCTTCTAAATTCCACTATCCTTGTCTTTGTATGGCTTGTCTCCATGGTTGTGTTTATTGTGAAGCACACTGTGCAGTGGTCGCTTGTTCCCAGATGTCTACTGACTTCTAAGTTTGTGATCCTCTTTCCATTTGAGAGTACCAGGTCTAATATTGCTCCCTCCCGAATGGGTTCCACCACTAGCTGTCTAAGGCATGCTCCCTGTAGGGCATCGAGAATGACCCTGCTCTTGGATGTGGCTGCAGTCCATGTCGCCCAGTTAACATCTGGCATATTCAGGTCCCCATCAATAGTATCTCCCTTTTTCAGCCATTTTGAGAATGCCTCTATCATTTCTTGTCCATTTCCTCCCTTGAGACGGGGTTTGTATACAACCCCTGTGTAGGTTGTGATGCCATTCCCTGTCTCCAAGGTGACCCAGAGTTCCTCTTGTCCTCCCCTTTCCTTTTAGTTCTGTAGCTGTGATCCCTTCCCTTATGTAGAGAGCTACTCCACCTCTTCTTTACCCTCTGTCCCTTCTGTAGATTGTGTACCTGGTATGTTGACATCCCAGTCATGGTTCTCCTGTACCATGTTTCTGTGACTGCCACAATATCCAAGTGTTCCTCTTCCATCAGGGCTACTAGCTCTGGAAGCTTGTTTCTCAGACTACGGGCATTGGTACTATTGCCCTCCATTTAATGTTGGCTTTATCCTTTTGACCCCATCCTGCTCTTATTGCCCTTGTCCATTTTTCCATTTGCCCTGTCCTGCCCTCTGTCAAGCTCTGTACTTCAGTGTTGACTACCACTACCTGCCGTGTTTGTGGGGAGGCTTGAACTTTCCTGTTTCCTATCAGCACCTCCCCCCTTGTCTAGTTTTAAAAGCTTGCCAAGGAAGCCGATAAACCTGTCACCTAGGAGCGTGTTTCCCTTCCTGGACAGATGCAGACCATCATGCCAGTATAGACCTTCATCTCTCCAGGTGGACCCCCAGTCCCCAATGAAGCCAAAGCCCTGTGCTCTGCCCCCTCCACGCACTTATTTTAGAGGCAAATCATCTACAGTATGAGATATATAAGATGGCTGAAAACCAAATGTACAGTTTTGGGTCCTCTTGACCAAATTATCGATGCTGAACAAATATGGACAGGAGGCTGGCGCATACGAGTCAGACTCCCTCAGATGAATGGGTTATCCAACATTTACCCAGCTGCTTTTACCTTGGAAGGGACCAATGTTTTGTGTTTTATGCAGGCCAGCTGAAATTTTGTTTCAGTTGCGGGGCATACACTCACCTGAATAGCATGATAGGCTTAAATGTGCCCTATGTGAGGGTATTGGCCATCTCAGCATCAATTGCCCGAATCCTATGTACTGTAATCTGTGTGATGATACCACACATTCTTACAAAAACTGTCCCTGGGAATTTCATAACAGTCCTTCCCAGAAGCAGGATGTCCAGGAGGAGACTGTTACTAGAGCACGGCAGCAGTAAGGCCCGAGACAGTAATCGGGCCTCAAAGAAGTATAGATAACTCCAGTACCAATGAAGAGGTTTCTGTTCAGCCAGAAAACTTTACACAGTAACAAGACTTGACCCCCACTGACTGCGCATCCAATACCCTCTGCGGTAGTGGGGCCACTGAGGATTAGACAATCCATTACCTGTACCAAAACAGAATTGATCCAGATAAGCTAAAAATCAATTTGGGGACAGAACACTAGTATCACAAGCATCAGCATGTTGAATACACTCCCTCCTTCATCGTGCTCTGTGAAAACTGTTAAAAAATTCTTAATAGTTAAAGATGTATCAGGTTCTTTATGTACATGTATGTGATATTGTTGTTGTCCTATAACCTTGTCGTTGTGTGTAGTGTGTGTGTGTTTTTATTTAAAGTATGTATTTGACTGTTTGTCTATAATTGGTGTGATTATGTGAAACTTGGAAATTTTGCACAGGACTGTCTTGAAAACTGGATAGTATTATCCAAACGACATGTACTTTTCCTGTATAAAAATAAAGTTTTTACTACTACTACTAATGTCTGGCTCATATGGCAGACACGGCTGAGACTGTATCTCAGGCAAATACATTATCTCCACACCCGGTGCAGAAACCAGTTCAGACTATGCCCTCTCCTGAAGAAACTCCATGGAAGCAAAGGGGCTCTCTGAGACTTACAAGAAGCCGAGCCAATAAAAATAATGGAGGGAAGCTAAATCTCATTCAGAGGATCCCCTGCAAACAAAAAACAGATGTGCTTCTTTAGCTAAAAGGAAGCAGCGGGCCGACACTGAGGACGACTCTGATGCCTCCTCAGTGACATCTTCACAGCTTGATCCAATGACTGACACCGAGATTGTGTCCAGTGACTCTAGGTCATCTAGTAAAAAAAGATCTAAAATGAAATCCCCATCGAAGGAGAGTCACAAATGAAAATCCCAGTATTTCCGTTCCTATGTTTTCGGCTAAAAATATGGCGGCTGATTTTGCCTGTGGTACCCTGAATGTTAACAGTATAAAAAATAAAAAAGTACCACTTTCTCAGTACTGTGAGGTTTAAAACTACAGATATATTTCTTGCAGGATACCCACCTACATTCCATTAGAGTGATCCAGAAGGCCTCTAGGGAATGGTTTAGTGGGCCATCTTTCTGGTCCTTGGGGGAGGAATCATGTGCAGGGATAGGGATTTTGTTTAACGCTTTAGGTATACAGTAACTGTTACCAGGATTTAATAAAGGGAGAGTACTTTTGTTGGATATTATGTATAACAACCAAGAGTGGAGATTAATTAACATATATAGTCCACCAACTAAAACCAAGAGAATCGATGTATTAAAAACAATTCAACCATATTTACACACAGTGAAGTCTGTAATATTTGGGGTGATCTCAACTGCATACTTGCCCTGTCAGATAAAACAGGGAAAACCCAAAAGCTATATAGTGACTCTTAATTTTTTAAGCTCCATGACTAGTACAGCTAAACTAATACAGTGCCATTTTTGGAGTAACACCTCCTAAACATACATTCTATAAGGGAAGACTTTCTTCCCATATAGATTATCTGTTTTTATCCGAATGGATACCACGTCACAGTAGCACATCATAACCGTGAAGTTTAAACAGTGATTCATTAACGGCGAAAGTGATACTTGGCAGACACATGATTTAACAGTGATTGGGATTAAATATAACCTCAGAATGCTAACCCGCCTTCATCCAGGTACACCTCAGAGTAGTAATCTTAGAGACAGTAGGGCCTGGGGGATATAAAAAAACATTCAACTGAAAAAACAAACATCCGGTCACAGTAATATCATCACAGAAAAGTAGTTCTACCAGGTACAGTAATCCCAGCTCAGAAACTAAAGTAATCTGGCATTCCCCTCACTCAGTACCCCGACTTCCACAAAGATCCATGATTGACAATTTACAATTAATAAGAGAAATTTCGGGGCAAGTGGAGGGGATTTTGTAGACCTGATCGAATACAGCTGGGAGCGGGAAAGTAGATTCTGAGCTGCTTTCTAGTTATTTTATAAGAAGGGAAAGGATTTGTTAGCAGAATAGGTTGGCCGTGCTGGAACTATGGCTAAAACTCAAAATATTATTTCATGGAATTATGAAAGGTTTTGCTTTGCCCATTAAGAGGTATAAAATATTAACAGCTGTGAAACGAGAAAAGTCACTGGTTGTAATGTTACAGGAGACCCACCTTACCTTGTCCAAACATGACAAGCTGGTGGGAGGGTGGTGGGCTCCTGCTTTGCAGCATCATACTTCTCACATAAGAGTGGTGCAGCAATTTTGCTGCACAAAAATTTTCCAATGGAAATCGTAAGAGTTGTGAAAGACCCTACAGAGGGAGATATGTGTTTGGGAAGGGGAAGGTTCAGGGACAAATGGTAACTTTTGGAAAGCATATATGCTCCATCCACATAAGACCCCACCTTCTACCAGAAGATATTGGAAGTGACCCATAAAGTGCAATTTGCAAATTTGATAATGGGAGGGGATTTCCATTGTACCATGGATCCCACACTAGATTATTCGGGTAAGAGCTGTAGAGCAAATAAGGCCAAGAAGACTGAGCCATGGGGCTTTTGGAACTAGAATTGGTGGACAGTTGGAGAGTTACGAACCCTGGGGCAAGGGAGTATACTTTCTGTTCCTGTCTCCATGGAACTTGGTCCCGCTTGGATTATATCTTTGTCCCAAAAGCAATTTATTACCAAATTGTGGATGTAAGCCACAGCCCAATTATGATTTTGGATCACTTAGTGATATGAATGGAGGTCACATTGGGGGCAGGGGCTAGTCAGAGGGGTTCCTGGCTCTTTCCCACTTACTTGATGTGCAAAGAAGATTTTAGAAAATTTCTGAGGACACAGTGGGACACCTATTTGGCTACAAACCAGGGAACGGTGGCCTCTCAGGGTACCTTTTGCGAAGCTGGAAAGGTATACATGAGGGGGTGGTGGTTATGGGTTACATGGCCAAACTTAAAAAAGAAAGAATAGTCAGGATATGAGACTTGGAATAGAAGGTGCAGGCAGCTGAATGACAGGTTATTGAAAGGGGTACGGATGAGGATAGATGTCATTTGTTGGTGGCTTGGGAGGTATTGAATGGGTGCCTAACTGGAGAGGCAAGATCTAAGCTCCTTTTTGCAGATCAAAAGGTGTATGAATGGGGGCACAGGCCTGGCCCATTATTAGTGAAACTTATGAAAGTGGGGGAGGGGTCCCTAGCAGAAAAGTGGCAATATATACTGCAAAAACATGGGAAGGGGGAGATCACAGATGCCTTCAGAAGCTTTCATGCGAAGCTGTACCAAGATGAGTGTGCAGAGACTGAGGGATTGGCAAAGATATTCCTGGATAAAATAAATATCCCGACATTACCAAAGGACCAGAGGGAGATATTGGGGAGGGGAGGGCTCACTCACAGTGGAGGAGGTTAGTAGGGCTATTGGCAGACTTAAAGCAGGGAAAGCAGGAGGCCCAGATGGGTTTGTAGCAGAATACTACAAGGAACTAAAGGATAAAGTGCCAGGACCTTTAAGAGATCTCATGGAAGAAGCTAGAGGGGAGAGGGGGCTGCTTAGAATATGTTTAGAGGCAAATATCTGTGTCATCCTTAAGCCAGGAAAAGACAGTCTGGAGTGTGCTTCGTATAGACCCATTTTCCTCCTTAACTACTACTGTAAAATAATGGCCAAAGTGCTCGACATGAGGCTGGAGGGGGTACTTCCGATGGTAGTGCACTCGGATCAGACTGGTTTTGTGCAGGGGAGGTTGTCATACCACAACATGAGAAGACTTCTAAATGTTGTGTGGTGGGTCTCACAGCGTCTGGGGGAGGCATGTGTACTCTCCATAGACGCCGAGAAGGCTTTCAACGGAATTGAGTGGGACTATCTGTTTGAGGCTCTCTGGTGGTTTGGCTTAGGGGGTGGGTTTATTGAACTGGTCAAAATGCTGTGCAAAAACCCCAGAGCAAGAGTCCTGGTCAATGGTGCACCAACCGAGGAATTTCAGTTGTTCTGGGGTACGAGGCAGGGCTGCCCCCTCTCCCCTCTCTTGTTCGCAGTGGCCATTGAGCCATTGGCTGTCTGAATTCAGGAAAGTGAGAAAAATCAAGGGAATCTGAGGGAGGTTAGAGAGGCAACACAATCACGCTATATGTGGATGACCTGCTTCTGTTTGTAATGTAGCCAGAAGTGTCTGTACCTGCTGTCCTTTAGGTGGCAGGGGAATTTGCACAATTCTTGGGGTACAAGCTAAACGTGCAAAAATCAGAAATACTGTTTCTTAGTAACCAAAAGGGCCTTTCCAGGGGAATACGTGAACCTTAAAAAGGGTGGAGCAACACTTTACGCATTTAGGTATCAAATTGGAGTGGACCTCAAAAAATTATATGGCATGAATTATACCCCGCTGTTTGACACTATCGTTGCAGATGGCTAGATGGACAGCCCTCCCGATTTCATGCATGGGGTGGATACACCTCATTAAAATCAACATTCTGCTGCGGATTTTGTACCAGATGCAGATGGTGCCCTTTTGCCCTACAATGAGAGACATCAGTAGGTTGGAGAAAAGCTTTGGGGAATTCTTGTGGCGGGGGAAGAAATGTAGAATGTGTCTGGCTAGACTTTAGGCAACTAAAGAAAGGGAGGCTTGGCGTTCTGTGATCTTAAGGGCTACTTTTTATCAGACAAGTTCGATACCTGCATAATTGGGTAAATGGGGGGTGATGTGGAGGTTGAGCTGGAGGAAAAAGGATGTCTGGCAGACTAACAGCCTACTTATCGGGACAGGGATTAGCAGCCTATAAGCAGTTGGCGTACCCTAACCCCCTGGTAGAGGTGGTCCTAGAGGCATGGGGGAATATTAGGAAAAGGCAGGGGTTGGGGGGAGAACACTGTTTTGATCCCAGTTGCAAGGAACCCGGAATTTCTGCCGGGTTGGAGGACAGGGACTGAAGATGTGGGAGGAGAGAGGAATACGGTGTATTGGAGATCTATATAAGGGAAGGGTATGTTTTCGTTTGCAGTGATACAGGAAAGTTTGGGGTTACCTACCTCACATTTTCATAAATATTTACAGGTAAGAAGCTATGGGAGGGAGCTGCGTAGGACTCCAACAGATGGTTCCCCCTCGGCAATAACTGAAAGGGAAATTCTTCGGGCCAAAAGGCAGGAGAAGGGGCTCATAGGTAGGGTAGCGGGTTGTGATAGGACCCAATTTCCAGATGTGTCAGGAGACATAAAGCTTAAGTGGGAAACAGACCTGGGCATGAGCATCTCAGAAGAGAATTGGGGAATGATTATGCTATCACGTAAGGGATTACTACTGTGCAATCAATTTAAAGAAACTCAGTTTAAATTTCTACATAGACTCTTCTATCCCCCCCCCCACCGAGTATGGTCCACAGTTTTTGTCCAGGGATGTCTCCCATATGTGGCAGATGTAGTGTGGAGATTGGTATGTACTTTGACTACTTTTGGGAGTGTGAGGTGCTTAAGAAATATTGGAAGGAGGTGTCAATGGAAACTTCCACTATTTGGAGTAGAACAGTGGAGGTGTTACCCCTGTCCTTACTATTTGGGGTGGAGGTGGGCGGGAGGGGGGACTGGTGCCTATACTCAAGGTGGATAAGAGTGATACTGGTCATAGCCAGGCAGATCATTCTAAATACATGGGTCTCATGCGTGTCGCCCTCGGTGGTAATGTGGAAAAACCTACTGCTGGCCACTTTATCCACAGATAGGCTAATATATGCACAGAAGGGGAGGGAGGAACGTTTCCTGACGGGGGGGGGGGTGTTATTGGCCTCATTATCTCCAGTAGAGGCAGTGATACTCGGGGAGGGAGTGGGGTGAGAGTATCTTGTCAGACAACCCCAACCCATTGGAGGTAGAGGACCTGCCAGTACGGGGTTTCAGGGGGATGACAACATGAGGGGAAGAGGCTGTCAGCCAGTTTACCTGAAATACTGTAGTCAGTGGATTACAACTGAAAGGTGGTAGTAAAAAAAGTGTGATTCTTTCTTTTTCTTCTCTTTCTTATTTTTCTTTAAATAGTTCTGACATTTCTAATCAACTTAAATGCTAGATTGGAGAGAGATGCATAAACTGATGGTTATTTGAGCCCAGGCATTAGCTCTTGTACTTTCTATATGATAACACAATAGTGATATGTGAACTGCCAAATAAATACAGTCTAAAAGCAGGGGATCGCCGGCCCAGTGGCGCTGAGGGTTGAGTTGCTGGATGCCACACTTCGCACCACGCCTGCAACCCGGGTTTGGGAGCGTACTCTGGTCGCTGGGTGTCGGTCGGGGAGGGTTGAGGATGCGTGCCTGTGTGGTGCTTTCCTCCCCGGGTAGCATGGGAGGGTTGTCCCAGTGTGCTGGTGACCCCCGGTGGAGACCGGAGGCACTACAGCAGCCAGATACAATGACTAACGTGGACGCTGCCGCAGGTTTGCCGCGCCAGGGCGTTGATCGCACACCTCGCAGGGAGGGAGTGGGTGGGCCTGCAAGAACATGGGAAAACAACAGCGCCTGGGCAGGCGACGCGCACTGGTCCACCATGCTTTCTGCCGGCCTACCTCTAACTGACCTTCCAGGTCCCTCCGCTCCCAGTCCCACCCGAGCTAGAGTCTGTCTCGTAAGGCGCCCAAGTGGAGAGGACCACCCACCTCGGGCGGGTTAAACTGGGGGTACTGGCTTCAGGAGGGGAGAGAGAGAGAGATGCAGATTATGGAGGCTTCAGACTGGGCAGGAAAGAAAAGACTGCCTGAGAGAGGATTCAGGGCGCTCCGACCAGAGGGAAAAAGAATGTGAGGGGGGAAAAAAAAAAAAAAAAAAAGGCAGGGGATCTACTTAGTGAAGTTTGGGCAAGGTATGGATTATGTTAATAACCCACTGTTGTTCGATAAACTGGTTGTAAAAGAATGCATTTCATGTTTATTGAAAGATGACTGGTTATGTCGATGTATCATAGACTGTAACTGTTTGACAAAATGAAAAATCAATAAAAAGATAATACAAAAAAAAAAGAGAAATTTATGATCCACCTACTGCCAGAGACTATGTTCTTTTAGATCAGACCAAAGCATTCGTTTTAGTATCACATAAATATCTGTTTGAGGTACTACAACACAGTATTATGGAATCCCGCTCGTTTATCAGTTAGTTAAAAATATTATATAAAAATGCGTCAGTAAGTCCTGTTATTAATGGCATAGCAGGCCCTCACATCCCGATTAGGAGAGGGGGTAAGGCAGGGGTGCCCCTTGCTCTGTGTATTCGCAGTAGACCCTCTGCTCCGGAAACTAAATGCAGATAACTCTATCAAGCATATGTTAAATCCATCAGGTACATATTTCCCCAGTGTTTTGGCATACGCGGATAACATATGTCTTCTTGTGGCAGACCATAGAGCAGGTCCCAAGCACTGGCAATTGTAAATTCCTTCACACAAGTATCTGGTTCCTCTATAAATAAACAAAAAAGTAAGGGGGCTGCAGTTGCGGTCCAGCAGGAATTGCAAGTATCACAAATTGCAGGTATCCGAATTCAAGAGGAACCTCTACAAATTTTAGGAGTCCTCTTTTGGGGTCCTGAGCCTGCGATGGCGAACTGGGTGGCAGCAGTAGAAAAAGCTGAAGATAAAGTGCACAGATGGAAGTCTTATCCTATGACACAAGCTAAAAGGATGCACATACTAAAAACATTCATTATACCAATATTTTTGACCATTGCCTACATTTTCCCTCTTCCTAATAAACTTGAAGCTAGGATATATAATTTATTCTTTAATTTAGTATGGGGTAGTAGATTGAACCTGGTTAGGAGAGCAGTCACTTACTGGCCAAAAAAAAAGGGTGTCTTAATCCAGTCCTTGTCTTTTTTTACAATCTTTATATGCAACATATTGCAATAATTTTAGGATATTAGCAAGACTGGGTACATCGCCTCAGAGCCAGATGTCACTGTTTTATGTAAAAATGGGATTCCCTCAAATGGGGGACATTTAGGAATATCCCATCTGACACCTTTCGTTATATAACAGACATTCAAAAAAATAAAAACATGGAAGATGCTTATTACAGAATGTCTTAACTTAAATAGGAAAGAAATGTATGTGCATTCTCTTAACTCTTGTTTTTTAACATATCCTTGTTTCTCTTGCCCCCCCAGGAAGAGAAGAAAAATATTTGACTAGTCAACTTACTGAGTCTAGGATCCCACAACAAATGTGGGACTCATTATGGATGTGTTGCCATGGCAAGTTAAACGTCAGGGGTAATCATTTCCACAAAGCTATGGATGAAAGAATTTGTTTAAGGGAAAACTGTGTATTACAAGTAGAGACCATGCAACACCTGTTTTTCGATTGTCCTCATATTAAGAATTTGTGGGAATTCATAGCCAACACTTGGGGGTGTCCACAATTTTCACCAAATGTCATTACAGTGTTTTAATATATGGGGATTATGATGCACCTTGGAAAATATTTTATCCAGGTACCTTGAGAGTAATATGTGCTATAATGAAATAGTGCATTTGGCAGGCAAGATGTAATTTTGTTTTGCAGCAGATGTTTACCTCCCTTATAGGCTTAATAAAGAATATTAAATAAATTTCTATGATTTATCAAAAAGAAAAAACTGTTTTGCCACCTCCTATAGTAAACTGGTGGAGGGCTTTATCCAAGATAATTTTTGAAAGGGTCACCTAATACCAGATGTTTTTGAGATATCAGAATACGGAGATTATACTGCTTTAGGCGATTTATGGGGTGTTTTTATGTTTTGGGTAGTACTATGTAAAGTAAATTTAGGAATGAACGTTTTCTAACAAACTTAAATAGGGAGGTTTAAAAGGGAAGATCGGTGATGTGGGTAGTAAACTTTTAAGAGACCCTTAGAGGGGCTTGAATGTAATATAGGATACATGGATAGCATGAATTTGGATCTATAAGTTGTATATAAGGTTTGCAAATATGACTTTCTTGTTATAAAATAATTGTATGTTTGCTTACTTATTACTCATCAAATGAAACCTTCCCTGTTCTTTTCAAGGAGTGCCATGGGATCTATACTGTCCTCTTGAACAACCACCAGAGCAGGTGAATGGGACTGTTACATGATAACGATATAATACTGACACCTTTTCCTAACGGCTGGACTCCAAGCTTCCATGCAGAAAAATTATGTTTCTAGCCTCAACAGTTGCACAGTTAGACCTTTCAAAATATATTTTCTCTAAAACGTGATAACTTTGGAGCCATTAGAGCTAGAGACTTAATTTTTGTTTTACGTGAAAGCTTGGAGTCAGCCAAGTAGTTATTTCGCCAACTTGTTACCACAGTGACCATATATCAGTATAAAAAAAAGTTTCATACTGATTTAAAAAAAAAATCAAATGGTTCACAGCATTTTTAAAGTCCTATCATTTTTTCCACAATATATCGATATGTATATGTATGTAATGGCATCACAGCAGAACTGTATTAACTGTTCAAATGTTACAGCTTTCAGAATGTAGTTTCAGGCATAATAAAAATATCATTATATTTGGAAATGGTTGGAAGATACTAGTGGTTGTTCTAAGATTAAAAAGCACATTCCTTTCTAGTTCTGTCCCTGGTTCTGCATTCTGTTCCACCTCAGGAACATAAAGTAAAAGGCAAACAGTGCAGTTACTGAATTTATTGTTTAGCAAAAAAAGTTATTACAAGGCTATGGGTAAGTACAGTTATTCCCACAAAGCAGATGTGGTTTGAATCGACTCATTATATGTTCAAACTGTAGAGTCACACAGTTATAGATTCAAACATGCAGGACGTTTTGGGTACTATGTGGGGTAGATGGATAATGCATTATATGGAAATAGATGTCTCATTTGTACTGTGGAGGCTAAGTGAGAAATGTGGCACTTCTGTCTTACCCCCCATTTCATTTCATTAATCAGTCATTGCACAAATTGACTACCTGGTTATTATGAAGTTGTGATGCATTTATTTTCAATATTATGGAAATGCACTGTGTCATGTTTTTCAATTGCTGGATAAACTTGCTGTATTTTTCTCTAGACTGTGTTCTATATATTTAAAAATTCAATAAAAATGATATTAAAAAATAATTTAATAGTAGAACATTTATATAGTATCCATTCAGTGTATAATATCGGAAAAATGCAGAAATAAAAACATTAAAAAAACAAAATGGTGGAGCCCCACACATTGTGTTGGTTCTACCTCTGTTTTTCCTCCCCATGGTTAGCACCATGCATTTGCTACACTGAGTCTGAGACGCCACAAATCTGACAAATGAACAGGCTAATAGGGAAGCCATTTAGTTACTTATGAGGTCCTCTCATGAACTGGCTGCTCGAACATTCCATTTTTTATTGTGCAAAACTCTAATGAATCATCTGCTAGGGAAGCTTTTAAGTGGCATACAAATATGAGGCTGCCATGAACTGGCTGCTAGGACATACTATTTAGTTACATGTGAGGCCCTCTCATGAACCAGCTGTTAGCGGTGCCATTCAGTAATGTGTGAGGCTGTCATGCAAACCTAGGGGATGATATTTAGTAACACATGAGGCTGTTGTGTGAACAGGTTGCTGGGGGTAATACTTAGTGAGATGCAAGGATGTCTTGTGTAATGGCTACTAGGGGTGCCATCAGTGGCTGACTGAGGGCATTAAAACATGGGTCAAATCAGACCCGCTGATATAAAACAAAATGAGTTAAAACAGGAAATTACAGTACTGGGTCAATAAAGTAATCAAAAACAGACATTTTGAAAGAATAGCAGCTAAAAATTGTCAGAGAAAGTATTTTTCAAACAACATGAAGTCTTGCTATATTATGACAATTGCAGTTTGTCCCACCATTAGAACTGCCCCGGAGGTGAAATAGTTAAATTCCATGCCAGGCATGGAACTTGGAGCGCGAGCTCGGTTAGAGAAGCTCTGTCTGTGTAATTTCAAACTGAAACTGTCAGATTCTTTACTCCGCCTCACTGAACAGTCGCTCCGGAGATTTCTCCTACTGCTCGGTTCATTTCTCGGTTTAAACAGTGTTTCTCGGTTAAATTCAACCCAGAGTATTATTATTTTAACCGCAAACCCGATCGGTTCAAGCTCTGTCTGTGGTATTGTAAGTAATAGACAGGTTTATTTCTGTGTGGAACTTGTAAATGTTTATCGGTTCGGTTTGAACCGATCAAGTTGTTTTAAAACTTTAAAAATCAAGTGTTTAAAAGCTTTTAGAGTGCGGTTCCCGGTTCTTATCGGTTCTAAAAACAACGGATTTCATTACGGTTTTTTCCACGACCCGTGACACGGTTGGGAACCGATAAGGGTGTCTTGCCTGGCACTGCCGTTAAAAGGGCAAGTTTTTGGTTAGGCTGGCATTATGTCTGAGAAACCCAAAAGAAAAACTGGGTCCACTGGGTTTCAACACTGTGGTGTCTGTGGGGAAGCCTTTGCCAAGGCTGACCCACATACCACATGTGTATATTGTCTGGGGTTTGACCACCTCAATTCAGACTGCCAGATTTGTAAGAATTTCCCTGCAGCCACCCTGGATAAGAGAGTTGGCAGGCTCAGGGAACGAGAGGCCAAAAAGTCCGCTGACCCGATGGCCAGCCCGGTTCGGTGCCAACCGAACCGGAGGGAGTGCCCTCTGACCAGGGTGAGACTTCCTCGGCCAAACGTAAAGCTGACTCGGAGGAGCCAGTTCCAGCAAAGAAAACAAGAAAATCAGCAGGTGTGGAGTCCAATATTCCTTCTCCAACTGCTGCAGAGATAGCAAGAGCTATACAAATTGTCCAGTCACTTTCTCCGGTTCCGTCCGAACCGCCACTGTCTGGTAAAAGGTCGGTTTGGCCGGTTCCACCGGTTCAAGAATATGATTTAGAAGAGTTTTATGAACCAGTGGAGGAGGAGGATGATTATGAACAGTATGAATGTGACTTTGAGAGTCTGGGTGTGCCCATTGAACCGGACATCTCCCCAGACAGACCCTTAGAATCTCCCCCTACGCTTTCTGAGTCCCCTTCTCATTTTATGTTTTATAAAAAAGTTGCTGAAACCCTCCAGCTCCCATTGGAGGAAGCTGTGGATGAGCAAGAGGAACCTGATTTTGTAGAAATGATGGATATTCCAGAGTCTAGGAGATTGTCTATACCCTTACATAAGTCATTTAGGAAACAGACAATAAAAATTTTAAAAGCTCCTAATTCTGTGCCTCCTGTGGACAAGAAGATGGACAGGAGGTACACTTTGTCAGGTCCTGATACAGAATTCCTTTCACAGCAATGCAGTCATGTTGGAGTAGTTCAGGCTGCAGCCTGTGATAAAGCTAATATTCCCTTGGCTTCACATCCTCCTGACAAGGGCTCCAGGAAGATTGATGCCATGTACTGTTTTTTAGCAAAAAAACAATCATGGCAGCGCCCTGGGACTCAGGCAAGCAAATTACATGGCTTATGTGGCAAGATACCAAAAATTTAGATGGGACACTGTCATGGCTTTGGCCAAGCAGGCCTCTGGTCAGCTTGCTAAGGAGCTGGAACAGGTGGCTGCTGATGGTATTGAGGCATCCAAGGTGCAATTCCATGCTGCTGTGGATTTTAATGATGTATCCTCTAGAGTCATGGCTACATCTGTGGCTTTTCGTAGGTTGGCCTGGCTCAGGTGTACTAGCTTATCACAGGATACCCAGACTAAGGCTATGGATTTTCCTGTGGTAGAAAATTCTCTGTTTGGGGAGCAGACAGAGAATTATATGAAGAAGATGGATGAATATAGGACAACCTATAAGAGTGCTCAGGCCAAGGATCGGCAAGCCACTCCTCAGAGGCAGATCCCCAGGGTAGAGGTAGGCCTTTCACAGGCCTTTTACCAAACCCAGGCCTCCTCTGCTTATGCTCAGAGGGGTTCTTCAGAGGAAGAGGCAGACGGGTGCAAGCAGGCCTGCTCCCACCCCTCAGCCTAAAGCACTACAAACAGGCACCCTGATGGGGTGCCCAGGGCCATTCTCCTTTACCTGTAGAGGGCAGGCTGGCTTACTCTGCTCAGAACTGGGAGTCACTAACATCAGACAAGTGGGTCCTGGAAGTAGTAAGCCGGGGTCTGGTTCTCAGCTTCAAAAAATTTCCAAAGATGAGAATCCGATCTTTTCCACCTGTAAATCCTCTAGAGACCTTTGCCTTAGAAACAGAAGTCTCAACCCTCCTGGCTCTCAGAGCTGTAGAAAGGGTTTCTCCCCTACATCAGGGCAAGGGTCTGTACTCCAGGTACTTCCTTACCCCAAAAAAGACAGGAGAATGGCGTCCCATCTTGGACCTAAGATATCTAAACAAGCACCTTTTGAAACCAAAATTCAAAATGGTGACTCTGGCAATGATTTTACCTTCTCTAAGGCCAGGGGACTGGCTAGCTTCCCTGGACTTCAAGGATGCTGTTTCCATGTTCTCATCAGAAGCTCCCACCGAAAGTACCTCAGATTGAACTGCCCTCAGGCATTACCAGTTCAGGGCAATGCCCTTGACCTACCTCTGACCAAGGGTATTCACAAAATGTTTAGCAGTAGCAGTTGCTCATTTAAGAAGGCAAAAAGATTGCCATCTTTCCCTACCTAGACGACTGGCTCATTGTAGGTCAGTCTCCAGACCAGGTCAGATCACACCTGCAAGTTACCCAGCAGCTGCTCACTCTCTGGGTTTTCTTTCAACCTTCCAAAGTCAATTCTGGAACCTGTCCAGGTTCTCACCTTTATAGGTGCAGAATTGGACACAAAGCAGGCCAGAGCCTTCCTGCCCCTAGAAAGGGTAAGGAACCTAGTGGCCCTGGCCTCCTCCTTCACTCTTCAGGTCTCTCGACCAGCAAGGCACTTCTTACAGCTGCTAGGACACATGGCTGCTTCCACAGCTGTAGTGCAAGGAGCAAGGTTTCAGATGAGGGACATTCAGTTTCATTTGAGAGCCTTCTGGTCCCAAGTTGATCCCAGTGACTCGAACCCTGATCCAGGCCCTTCAGTGGTGGCAGGATCAAAGCAATTTGAGATTAGGGTTCCCCTTCATCCCCCTATCTTACTCCTTGACCCTTACTACAGATGCGTCCCTTCTGGGTTGGGGAGCTCACATGGGCGACCTCTCCACCCAGGGAGTATGGTCCCCTCAGGAATCTCTGCTCCACATCAACTTGCTGGAACTCAGAGCTGTTTTTCTAGCACTTCAGGTGTTTTCTGCATCTATTCAGAACAAAGTGGTACAAGTCAGAACAGACAACACCACTACAATGTGGTACATTAACAAACAAGGAGGCACTCGGTCTTCGGCCTTGTGCACCGAGGCAATGAAGTTGTGGTCTCTGGCTTATTCCCTGAACACTTCCCTCATAGCAGTTCACCTCCCAGGAAAGGACAATGTCCTGGCAGATGCTCTCAGCAGGATTTCCCAGGGCCATCACTAATGGTCTCTGGATCCCCAAATACTGGGGATAGTTTTTGCCAGATGGGGCACCCCTCAGATAGATCTTTTCGCAGCCCCAGACAATCACCAACTTCCACTTTTTGTTGCAGACCCCCAGTGTTGGGCTCAGTCCCCTGGATGCCTTTCTCTAGATTGGGAAGGGAAGTTTATTTACGCCTTTCCCCCCTTCCCTCTCCTATTCAAGGTGCTAGTCAAAATCAGATCCCAGCCTTGCAGGATGATTCTGATTGCCCCAGATTGGGCCAGGCAGCCCTGGTACCCACTCCTTCTGTCCTTAGCAGTCCATCTTCCCCTGTGTCTCCCCAGGAATCACAACCTGTTAACCTGTGCCTAGGGGAGAGTTTGGTATCCGAATCTCAAATCTCTCAACCTCAAGGCCTGGCTCTTGAGGAGTTAGAATTTGCTGACCTACACCTTTCTCAAGGTGTTATTGAAATCCTAAAGGCTTCTAGGAAGCCTTCCACTAGGGCTACTTACAACTCTTAAGTGGAAAAGGTTTTCCATCTGGTGTTCTGGGAAATATATTTCCCCGGAATCTGCTGATTTGCCCATTGTTTTGGACTATATGGTCCATCTTAATTCTTTAGGCCTGAGACCAGCTACCCTGAAAGTACATTTGGCAGCTGTCTCTGCTTTTATTTCAGCAGGAAAGCCCTCCTCTCTTTCCGCTCACCCTGTATTTTCCAAGTTTTTTAAAGGATTACTTCATACTAATTCACCTTTTAGGGACCCGGCCCCTGCCTGGGATCTTAATGTTTGCATTGCTCAGTTAATGCAACCCCCTTTGAACCTCTATCTTCTGCAGAGCTTAAGTACTTAACTTGGAAAACTGTTTTCCTAGTAGCTATCACTTCTGCCAGGCGCATAAGTGAGTTACAAGCTTTGTCAGTAGAGACTGACTTTATTTCTTTCCACAGGGATAAGGTAGTCCTCAGGACTAACAGGAAGTTTTTGCCTAAGGTGGTTTCAGATTTCCATCTTAATCAATCTATCTCCCTTCCAGTGTTTTTCACTGACCATTCCTCCTCTGGTGAGAGGAGATTGCACAGTTTAGATGTTAAGAGGACCCTAAGTTACTATATAGAGCGTACCAAGGGTCACAGGTTCGAATCCCTCCAACTTTTTCTCACTTATGGTGAGGTCGGGAAAGGAAACCTGCCACTAAGAGATCCATTGCCAGGTGGATTGTCTCTTGTATCAATTTTGTTATCAAAACTGGGGAAAGTTCCCCTTCTGGCCTGAGGGCTCATTCTACCAGAGGTACAGCTGCGTCTCTAGCTGCTGCCAGAGACATTCCTATCTTAGAGATATGTCAAGCAGCTACCTGGAAAACGGTACACACTTTCACCAAGCATTACTCCCTGGATGTCCAGGCCAGGAGGGATGCTCGGTTTGGCACAGCCATGCTTCAGAGCCTATTCCTAAGTAGGTTCTGTCCCTCCTCCATGGAGGTACTGCTGTGTAGTCTGCAATTGTCATAATATAGCAAGACTCATGTTGTTTGAAGAAAAATTACTCATCTTAGTAATGTTGTTTCTTCTAATGGAGTCTTGCTATATTATGACCCCCAGCCTGCCCCTCTCAGAACTTCTACTTGGGTATGGGGTGGGCAGTACAGTGTGGGCACTTGTTTATGCCATTTATGTTTTTCCACCCCCTTTTTTCTTGGGGTTTTGGGGTGTTGTGTTTTGTTTTATCTTTTTCTTGTCTTATTTTCTGGCCCCTGACTTGAGTCTTTGTGTTGGGACCAGGAATATGTGTTAATATCTGTTAATATTTAGGTAGCCAGTTGGCTAGTGTAGGTTATAGCTTCCACACAGAACCTTAGTGAGTTTTGCTTGTAAAGATCTGACAGTTTCAGTTTGAAATTACACAGACAGAGCTTCTCAAACTGAGCTCGCGCTCCAAGTTCCATGCCTGGCATGGAATTTAACTATTTCACCTCCGGGGCAGTTCTAATGGTGGGACAAACTGCAATTGTCATAATATAGCAAGACTCCATTAGAAGAAACAACATTACTAAGGTGAGTAATTTTTTCTTACAGTTCACTTATCCTTCCTTGAGATATCCCAGAACAAGCACATCACTCTGGACTAACTGCAAGGGAAGTGTTGGGGGGGGGGGGTGGATTTCTGGGCAGGTTGCACCTTTTTCCCTTTTAGTGTGTGTTAGCGATGTCCTTGGGTGCCAAGTATTGACACATAAGGCGCTGTTGTGAACAAGTTGCTGGAGAGTCCAGTTTAGTGACACTCAAGGGTCTTGTTCACATTGGCTACCCGGGTGCTGTTTAGTGACGTCCTTCCCCTGAACAGTGAGTGCCTCACTTCTGCAATGTGCCTGCTCTCCATGGGCTATGGGGAGGGGTCGCCGAGGAACCTAGGTCTCCTGCACTGCAGTTCGGTGCCATGCTTCTGAGCCTCTAGGCAGAGTGTCTGGGGCAGATGGAAATGGTATTGTCATCCCCCATGCCAACTAACATTTATTTAAATGTGTTTTTGTATAGGGATGGTCACACCTTGGCTGCAGGAGGAAAATCAAATTTTCTTCATTTATGGTGTTTGGATACAAGGCAGCTGTTGAGGATAATACAGTTGCCCCGGAAAGTCCGAACAGTTCGCCACTTAGAATTTCTCCCAGACAGTTTTGATGGTGGCTCAAGTCAGGTTGGTAACATTTGCCTCTAGCACTTTACTGTAAGTTGTTTCATTGTATTATTATAAAATGGCAAGGAAAAGTCCACATACATTATTGGCTGAGAGATGTCACCTGATTGTGCCTCAAAATGCTGTTAATGCATGCTAAGATACCGATTCCTGTTTTTTCCTCTCTGGACACTCACGACTTGCCTTCCTTCTCTAACTGGCAACCACCCGGCCCCATCAGCCACAAGCTCCACCTCTTCTACTGTAGCTTGGCCTCCGTGATAGGATGGCCTAGGGAAGGGACGTTTTCCACATAACCTGGCTACAAGATAAGCGGGGGGGGGAGACATGGCATGAGGCCTGAATGTTACAAAGACAGAAAAGAATGTTCAGTGCCTTGTTTGTCCAAATATATTTTATCTTCCACTTCATCAATCTATGTTTCTTGGCAAACACAACATGTTAGTTGCCACTTTAAATGTACTGCTTAGAAGCATTTCAGTGCATACATGAGACCGGCCAGCTTCCCACTGTCAAAAGTGATACTTTGTGCATGATTCCCCAGGAGGCTGTGCAAGCTGAACTACCTTATAGAAGAAAGCTGGAATGATTTTTTCCTGGAGTCAACCAAGTAATTGATTCAAGGAAATCTCCTTTCCAGAAGAGGTGGAATTTGCCATGAAACATATGCTCATGGGGTGGAAAATAGGTATATTTGGACAAAAATATATTTTGCTGAGTCATGCTCTGGGCATCCTGAATTGTTGGTTTTTCACTTAGGGGGTCTGAGTGTACTTTCAGCATTCACCCTGATGGAGGCCAGGATTGTTCTCCACCGCTTTCTTCCAGAGTCCTGCCTCCTCCCCTGGGCATGGGCGTAGCCTGTCTTGGCCTTGTGCACAAAAAATGTGCCCATGCACAAGGAGCAGGCTGTTGACCAGACCGCAGAGGTTGCTGTGTTGCTGGAACCACCTACAGCCTTCCCCGACTAAGGCACACTGTTGAGCAGCAGCTGCCTTAGCCAAGCCTGCCTCTGATGTGGCTTCCTGAGTTCCCTCCTGAACTATACATACTGTAGGGTTCATGAAGTCCACTCCCCTCCTCTGCTTCATAAGCAGGGACTAACATGTACTGTGTGTTGTCTAGCCACGTACTAATTTACAGAGGTCCCCCAAACCCTACTATCCAGGGTACCCTCTGATTTACTTGGTAAGTAGAAATTTGTTCAGGCTTTTCTTGAAGGCCTGTACTATCTTCCTGTCCACTGTCACTACACGTAGACTGTTCCATAGGTTTACCATGTCCTGAGAGAAGAACAGCCAGCTGGCTAGCACAATGACAACGCCACTGCTTGTCACCCAGATAATCCAGGTTCACAGATTGTGAAACCAAGTACCTGTGGCTTTTCTCCTTTACATTACAGGTCAATGCTATTTTTTTTACCTCACCACCATTCCCCACCCCAACAGTTGGGGCTGCCTTAGCTGCCCTTTCCCCTGACACAGGGTGGGAAAGCAGCTCCCTTAATAGCTGACACAGATTCCGCTCTATGATTGCAGGCATGTGGGATGAGTGCTGGGAGGCTTACACCCTCTCTTCCCGGGAGTTGAATGTCTCACACTGGCAGTGAACTTAGCACAGTGTGGTATTCCTTGGCTCTCATGCAGACCCCAGTCTCCTAGGTGAAAGCCCAGCTTTGTAAGATTTGAATTCCATTTGGGATAGAGGCACTCTTTCCTCTTCCCGTTATGAAATTGTCCGGGGTAACCAGTTGTAAACTACCTCCTCCCTGGTCATCTCTGAAAAATGCTTTTGGACCATTAAAGCTCACAGAGCAGGCAAGACCATGGTTTTGTGTCCTATCTGGGAGACCGTGTTTCAGAAAGCATCCCTCCCCACACCATAATATGGAGTTGGTAGGTAAAGCAGCTAGAGAGAGAGAGAGCAGTGTGTGTGTGTGTGTGTGTGTGTGTGTGTGAGCGAGAAAGTATATATAACGAGAGAGAGAGTGAAGGAAGGGCAACATAAGGGAGGAGTGATTTGCTCAGTGTGTCACAATGAGTTAGAGATGGTGGTGGGATTCATATTGTGATCCCAGGGTTCACAGCACTATGCCCTAACCACTAGACTTTAGTCTTTTCCTGCCTGTAACAGATGATCCAGAAAAAAAGAGATGATTTGATACCTTTTATTGGACCAACATAGATGTTATAAAAGAAAATAGGAGCTTGAGCTTTTGAATTACATAGAATTCTTCATCAGAAAAATAACAGTTGATTTGAAAGAGTACACTTTCTTAAAGTCCAGATCATGCATGAAAAAACAGATGAAAAATTGTTAAAATCCCATTGGCTAAAACTGCTTTTTAGAAATTGGCATGGATTTTAAGAAAGTGTACTCTTTCACACCAAGTGTTATTTTTCTGATGAAGAATTCTATGTAATTCTAAAGGTCATGCTCCTATTTTATTTTATAAGGGAAAGGGAACATTGTTTAACCAGGAGTAGCACACTAATATAGAAATATAGAAGCTGATGGCAGATAAGGACTGCACGGCCCATCCAGTCTGCCCGTTTTTTCTACCTTATGTATGTGCCATAGGCCTTTACTCTGTCAATGGCCTATCTATTCATACTCATCTGTATTACTCCCTTATGCCTATCCCATGCCTGTCTGAAGTCCTGCACTCTATTTATATCCACTACTTCCTGAGGTAGGCTGTTCCATACATCCACCACCCTTTCTGTGAAAAAGAACTTCCTCACATTACCCCTTAATCGGCCTCCCTCTAATCTCATGCTGTCTTCTTGTCCTGCTGTTTTTCTTATATTGAAACATGTTAGACTCTTTCACCTTGTTAATGCCCTTAAGATGTTTGAATGTTTCAATCATATCACCTCTCTCCCTTCTTTGCTCAAGATTATACATATTGAGCTCCGTCAATCTGTCTCATATGTTTTATGATGCAGTGCCTGCACCATTTTGGTTGCCCTTCTCTGGACTGCCTCCATTTTGTTAATATCCTTGTGCAGGTGCAGCCTCCAGTACTGCACACAGTACTCCAGATGGGGCCTAACCAGTGTCTTGTAAAGAGGGATTATTACCTCCCTCATACAACTTGTGATACCCCTACTAATACACCCCAACATCCCTCTAGCCTTACGTATTGCTTTAGTGGTCTGCTTGGATGATTTCAGGTCATCTGTGATGATGATGATGCTCAAGTCTCTTTCTTCCCTTGTGATTGCCAGCAACTCCCCACCCAACCTGTAGGTGGCTTCAGGGTTTCTCTTCCTTATGTGCATGATCTTGCACTTCTTTGCGTTAAACCCCAGTTGCCACTCTTCCGACCATTTTGCCGGTTTATCCAGATCTCTTCTCATTCTGCCCACCCCATCTGGATCATCTACTCTGTTACAGATCTTGGTGTCATCTGCAAACAGACAAACCTTACCCTCCAGTCCATCTGCAGTGTCACTGATGAAGATATTGAAGAGAACTGGCCCCAGGACTGATCCCTGTGGTACCCCACTTGTAACTTGCATCTCTTCTGACTATATACCGTTTACCACCACTCTCTGTTTTCTGCCCGCCCACCAGTTTGCCACCCAGTTGACCAATTTCTGACCCACCTCGAGTCTACCCAGCTTATTAATCAATCTTCTATGTGGAACAGTATCGAAAGCATTGCTGAAGTCAAGGTAGGCGACATCAACTGCACCCCCTTGGTCCACCACTCTGGTTACCCAGTCAAAGAAATCTATGAGATTAGTTTGACAGGACCTTCCTGTTGTAAACCCAAGCTGTGATCTGCACTGGCTGCCAATACAGTGGTGGATCACCTTCAAGGTCGCATTATTGACCTTTAAGGCCCTACATGATTTGGGACCTCACTACCTGAAAGAGCTCTTGGTGCCTTACTGTCCTGCCCGTTCTCTTCGCTCCTCTGACGAGGGATTGCTAGAGATTCCCAGAGTACGTTTAAAGATGTCTGGAGGTAGATATGTTGCCTATATGGCACCAACTCTGTGGAATTCTCTACCTCGTCGGATACGAGAATGCGTAAGTGTTGAAAGCTTTCCTTTTTGCCCTAGCATTTGCCAGAACATAATAAGTGTCTTGTATGATTGTTTGATTTATTGTTTTGAAATGTGATTTTAAGTGATTTGAACTATTGTAAAAGTGCCCTGAGCTTGGGAAGGGCGCTTGATATAAATAAATTTTACTTACTACTACTTACTGTCTTGCTTGGATCCTGTGCTCCTATGGATTCCAGGTGTTGCACTATCCTTTCCTTAAGGAGTGCCTCCATAATCTTGCCCACTACTGAGGTAAAACTGACTGGTCTGTAGTTCCCTGCCTCCTCCCTGCTACCACTCTTGTGGAGTTGGATCACATGAGCCCTTCTCCAGTCTTCTGGGACCTCTCCTCTGCTCAGACTCACTAAACAGTTCTGATAATGGCTCTGCTAGTTCCATCCTTAGCTCCTTTAGTACCCTGGGATGTATGCCATCTAATCCTATTGCCTTGTCCACCCTGAGCTTAGCAAGCTCTTGAAGGGCCCTTTCTTTTGTGAAGGGACTTATGCACACCTCCCTCCCCCCTTTGTTCATGGTGCTGAGCTGTGGGCCCTACCCTACCTTCTCAGTAAATACTGAGCAGAAGTATCTATTTAGGATAGATGCTCTACCTTGGTCCTCCTCCACACACTCCCCCTTATCCCCTTTGATCTTAGCCAAAGCTTGTTTCCAGATGCGACCTGGGAGCACAAGGAAGTTAAGTGATTTGCTCAGAATCACACAGTATGCACCTAGGCGGCTGTGGGATTCAAACCCAGGTCTCCAGATCTGCAGCTCAGAACCTTAACCCACTGTGCTATACTGCCTAGCATCTATGTTGGTCCAATAAAAGGTACCAAATCGTCTCTTTTTTTTGATCTTTTGTCACAAGGACCAAGACGGCAACATAACTAATTATCTGTGCCTGTAACAGTTTAGGTTCACTTTATTTCTAGCTGGTGCCTTTCTGGAATGTCCTCAATGGCCCCTCTCACAGTTTAGAAACAAATATGTATCCAGTGTTTGGCAGTAACACATTACATTACTGTAATATGATTACATTGTCATGTAACGTGTAATGTTAACGGATTACTTGAAATGAAATGTAATCTGTAACGTATGACAGATTACATTTTCTTTCAAGTAAAGCAGTTACTATAATGCCTTATGCCAATTACTCGATGGCATAGGGTCCCCGAGCACCCCAGAGTTTGCTTTCCCTTTTCCAAAAATTCCTGGCTTGGCGACTGCCGCTATAGGGATGGAGGGAAGCGCAGGACAACCTTCTTAAGAGCTGCGGGGCAAGCATGGCGCATGGGTGGTTGCCGTGTATACAGAGCATGGAAAGAAGAACCAGTACACCGGCGTGGTAATTTTCTTTGATAGTAATAGTCAGTGGCTCTCATATCCAGGACTTGATCCTGAATGTGGCAAAAAGTAAAGGGACACTGCAAACTCCAGAGGGAGACTGCATATTTTGTTTTCTGGACTTGCATAATCTTCAGTTCCCCACCAAATTTCACCTGAACTATGCAGATAGGACTTTTATCTTTTTGGACCCACAAGAAGCAGGTAAAAAAGTAGAGGTGATGAGGAAGTACTTTAATACCCAGTGTGACGCTCTGCCACCTGCTTATTGTTATATTGTATAATATTTGTAATATAAATATATGGTATGTGAAGGTCTGCTTAGACAAGAAAACAGCCTAGCAGTGATAAGTGACATTTGACTGCCAAGGTGTCAGTGTTGCTGAAGTAGCGTTATGTTAAACGGACTAGGGAAACCCCTAATAAAAAGCCTTCCTTCCAGAAGGGCAGTTCATTACCTCTTATAACCTTCTCCTGCTTTTGAAGTTGGTTCCCATGTATGCATTTTATGACATAGCAGCAAGGGAAGTAATTTGGCTGATTCCTCTTGGTTTTCTCACCTAGAATGGGACTATTGACAGGATGTGGGTTTATGAGCCATCAAAGGAACCTGCTTGCAAAGACTGTCACATTTTTTCTTTATTGGTAACTGCTGATTCCAGCCAACAGAAGAATAATATCCGTTTTGGATATCAATACTCAGATTACAGATTTATCAGAGATCTAACAGTGACCTCATGGGTAACATCACGAGGAGGTGGAGAAAACTGACTTTTGAATATTGCTTGCAAGAGAAGTTGGTGCAGAAGGACTCCCTGAAAAGCAGACACACACAGTCTGTGGACTGGTAACTAGGCACTTTTAGAAAAATAATTCAACTGGAACTTAAGGTTTTTTTGTTGGTAGGCGTTTGTGTTCTGTAACTTTCCATTTATTTTATGTGACTGAAAGTTGTTGATATATTTTACCTAATTTACACTTTTTAGTAAACAATATTTTCCTTGAAATACTGCCTGTGTCGCTTCAGTTTTCTTTTGCATGTGAATGCTGAACCAGTGTTTAAGTCTGACAGCTGTTAAGGGCTTGAATGTGTTACTAATCTTGCAGAAGGTAAGAATATACCTAGGTCTCCTATTGAGTCGTAAGGGTACATTTTGGAAACCTGGTTGGCTGCCACTGGGCGAAAGATTGTACTACATTCCCGAAGAGGCTACATATCTGAGCCTGTTAACTGGGTGCACTAGCATAAGTTTCACATTTGACCACCAGGACTTGAGGCTAGTAGGTGATTCGGACCTAAAACAGACAGGAGGGTTACCCTGTCTGTCTTCTGTTCACACTATTGCACTTTGAGGTTGACACTGTGGGAGCAGAGGGCCTGACCTGCGGAGTGCGTTTGTGACAGATTTAGTTGGCAGCGTGCGATTTTAAAGTATTTGGTAACACGAGCATTAACAATTCACTGTGTCAGATTAATACTGTACAGCTCACATGCAAAATAAGGCAGTGATTTTTAAAAAGTAAACAGAACTGTATCATTGTGCTTACAGGCTAAGTTCCCTACTGGTTTATTTTTTTTCAGGTGCAAGTTAGTGTAGCCGTAGTTAGGGACGAGGATGGCTTCCAACTACAGTGAGCACACTGCAGACCAACTGAGGTAGTTGTGCCAAGAGAGAGAAGTCCAGCACAAGAGCCAAACCAAAAGGCATCTCATGGAGGCTCTGGTGGCAGCTGATGCCCAGAGCCTCGAGTCACAGTCTGTGACTGAAAAGGACCGAACCTTGGGCATGGAGGGGCCAGGGGCCAGTACTGTGTCCAGATCCAGTGAGGAGGACAGCAGGGCCAGTGCAAGCCAAGGGCCGCAGCAGCAGGGGAAGGTTTCCAGCATTCTGGAGCCAGAAGGGATCAGGCTGCAGATGGAGTTGCGGAGGCTGGAGCTGGAGTTTGAACAGAAAAGGTTCGAAGCCCAGCAGCAAAGGGAGCTGTGAGTTCCAGAGAGAACAGAGATGAGAACAGAGAGAGGCTGAATGACAGCAGCGAGAATCTGAGTGAGAAGAGCGTGAGCGCCAGAGGCAAAATGAACTGGAGAAGCTATGACTCCAACACCAGCACCAGAGCAGGTAAGTGGCCTGGGGTTAACTGGGACTCAGGACTGGGTTGCAAATTAAATTCCAAATTGATAGCTGAATTTAAAGAGGGGGAAGATTTGGATGCCTTTTTAAATTCCTTTGAAAAAGTATGTATTCATTCAAATATTCCTAGAGGGTCCTGGAGCTTCTAGCTGTCCCCGCTACTTACCGGAAAAGCTCGGGATGCATTGGGTCAAATGGACAATGAGGATGGTAGTGATTACAGTAAACGTAAAGCTGCTCTATTAAAAAAAATATGAGCTAACAGCAGAGGCATAAAGAGCTAAATTCCGTACGCTCAGGAGAAGCCCTGACATGAGCTACGAGGAGCTAGCCACTAAACATCAGTTTTTAAAATGTTGGTGGGAAGGAATTGAAGCAAACGCTGTAGAGAAAATTGAAAATGCTGTACTGTTAGAGCAGTTTTTTGGGCATGCCCAACAGAGCTGAAAACCTGGCTGGAGGACTAAAATGCAAAAACAGTGCAAGAGGCTGCTGAACTCTCAGATCACTATGACAGGAGCAGACCTGCTCTGAGAGTGAATGGGGTGGGCGTGGCAGCACAGAAAGTGAAAAGCACACCTTTAGGGCAGCTAAAACCCTCCCTGCCTCCACCGAAACCAGGTAGCCCCGGGTTACAAAGAAAAGAGTTACCTGAAAAAAAGAAATGAAATGTGGGTTTGCAAAGAAACTGGACATATTGCAAGGCAGTGTCCCAAAGGGACAAGCAGTGCACAGAGTGGTGCTAGGAAAGAAGTGGGTTGTTTGTGTGTCCCTGAAAACATGCAAGTAAACATGAGGGAACACATACACCCAATCACTGTGAATGGAGTACAGACACATGGATTGAGGGACATGGGGGAGTCCCTGACTTTGGTAAAAGGGAATTTGGTAGAGCTGGGTCAGCTTATACCCAATCAATTTGTGACTGTACAGGGATTTACTGGGGAGGAGAAAACCTTGCCACTCGCTAGTGTCTTCCTTGACTGGGGTGAGACAGGGGGAACTGGGCAAAAGGTTGCTGTAGCTGAGACTTTGGCTGTTGATGTAATTATTGGTAACAATCTCAAACGGGATGGTGTGGACTTCCGGTGACGTCATGCTTGTGGAAGCATCTTGAACTCTCAGCTCCGTCTCCTCCAAGGCCTTTAAACTACTAAATTTCAGCGTATTTAATAATAATTAAGGGCATACTTAGTCGTGCTGTTACGTCATGCCCAGAGGAAAACTGGATAACTCAAAATCCTCTCCAGACCACCCGGATCCCGAAGGATTGTGCTCGGATAGTGACAGCTGTCAAATCTCTAGCTGTCACGAGCACTCGAAGGCCGAGCTACAAGGCAATTCTAACCTCGCCAAACAGATGGACATGGTGCTTCAAGAACTCCGGGACTTTCATAAAGAAACCCGCACTACGTTCACAGCTCTCCGAACCAACATGGGGAAAATCAAACAGAGGTTGGATTCCCTTGAAGAGCAAGCCACCCATGCAGACGCCCACGTGGACTGTACTGAGCGGGCTATACTCCAGCTTCACCATGCTGTATGGGAGCTCTAGGTGAGGGTGGAGGACGCGGAGGCCAGAAACCGCAGCAATAACCTCAGAATCTCTGGGTTTCCCGAGGGAAGCAAGGGCAATAGCCCGATCCAATTTCTACAACAGTTTTTCAGGGCAAAGTTAGACCTCCCAGAGAACTGCACATTGGAGATCGACCGGGCACACCGGGCCTTGGGCCCCCAACCTAGTGCTACCAGTCGCCCACGCTCGATGGTCCTTAGTTTCCTCTGTTTTCAGGAAAAAGAGCTGGTCCTGCATAAATCTTGGCAATGGGGGAATTGACCTTCCAGGATCACCGAATATATGTGGACAATGACTACCCCCCTCTCAATCGCCACACGGCGTAGAGCATATGCACCCTTCCTGAAGAAACTACGGGAGGCAAAAATAAAGTTTTGAATGCCATACCCCTTGAAACTGATAATCCATTTTGCAGATGGACCTAAAACCTATGATTGTGCTGACGATGCCGCCCTGGAGATGAACAGGCAGGGCATGGAGGTCTCTTTGGGACAGAAACAGGCCTCACCATCCATAGCAGCTAAACTGGCACAGAAGGTCTGGAGTCAGACACCATTGAGGGAGCAGCGTCGTAAGGAGGGAGCTACAGCAATTCAACAGATAGCGGCAGGCTTGAGGAAGCAAGTGAGTGAAATAACCACAAGAGAAACAACTCAACAGCCCTTGAAATGATTGGACTTTGCTCACTTACATCCTTTCTCTTCTCCTTACAGGTGAGTCAGCTACTCTTCTCCCTAGAGAGGCCTTGCGACCAAAGGCCTAGGATCCTTGACCCCTCCCCTGGTTGGCTCCCCCATGTGCACACCACAGGCTGGACAGGGTGGCCTGCTTTCCGGCTCCGGTATTCTGCACAGAGGTTCTTGTTGCTATATCCCCTTGAGGGGCGGTGGCACTGATGTTGAGAGCTCGCCTGGGGACAAACATTGACCTGGTGCGGGGATGGGGGAGGAATACAGGCTGGGGGCTGACTCTAATTTGGCCCAGGATGCCTTGACTGGGGGAGCTCGGTATAGGTTGGTAGCACCTTCGTCAGCAAGTCCCATGCCTCTGGTTATGGGCCATGATGTACAGATTTGTTGCTGCATTGATTAGGAGCGCATACCTATAAATAGGCTGCCACGTCCTGGAGTCCTCTTAGGGACTTGGGGTGGGAGGGGGAGCCCCGTTGACAGACGGCCCCTGTTTTCCTTTTCTCTCTCCATGCATGTGGGGGGCATGCTCCAGGACCCCAAGTGTATTCTTGGTGCACTCATCTACCGTCCTCCCCACCCAGAAGTGGGGTTTGCTTCACTCTTTCCCTGGTCCAGGGTTTCCCGGGCACCACATGCTAAAGGCCTGCGGGGGTGATGATATTCCAGCCCTCCCGGCAGGCCTATCAGCCATATCAGTTTAAGCACTCCATTACTTGCCCCACTAGTCAGTTAGTCCCTGCTACTACAGTTGAAATTTATTCCTCGGTGCCTTTAGACGCTCTGCCTTGGAGGAGCCAAGGCATTACCACAATCCCCACCCCTCGTAACCCAGACGTTTACGTCTAGTGCCCATTGTAGCACCCTTCTAGATGTCCTATTGGTAAATAAACCCCACCTTTTCTCCCTTGCAGGAATCTTCCACGCAGACGTTAGCGACCACTGTTTTATCGCAGGTGTGAGATCTAGCCATATGCCCAAACCAACCTTGAGATTTTTGACCAAGAGATCTAAAAGGAACTTTGACCCACTGGCCTATATCAATGACCTCAAGGCCTCTCCACTCTGGCAGAACCTCTACCTAGCAAAAACAGTAAACAATGCCTTTACCATCTTCCAAGAAACCTTAACCCATGCCCTTAATGCCCATGCTCCCATGGTCAGAACCCATATAAAGCCAAGAACCTACCGCTGGTTTACTGCAGACCTTAAAGCTGCTTTACTAAACAGGGACAAGATTTGGAAATGCGCTCGTAAATCACAGCTGGATAAGGATTGGCGTCTCTTCAGAACCACTAGGAACCTATGCACAAAGCTGATCAGGGAAACCAAATCCAAATTCTATTGTTCAGAGTTAGACGCCGCTTCAAAATGCCCAACAAAATTCTGGACCACCATAAAAAAATCTCACTGGACACATGACAGGTAATACACTCCCCTCAAAAATATCCTCCAATAATGGCATCATTAGCAACAAAACTGAAATATTACAAGCATTTAACGATCACTTTGCCTCAGCTGACCTGGCTTTCGACAACTCGCCTGCCTGTAAGCTGTACTCCCAGATGAACATATTGCCTCCGGACCCAATTCCAATGAAAGCCGCCTTCTCCTTCTCACCAGTTACCTTAAAAGAAGTTGAAGAGCACCTACTTCGCTTGGATATCAAGAAAAGCGCCGGCACGGACACCCTGGACCCCTACTTCGTAAAAAGTTGCCTGGCATGTACTGGCAGTGCCCATCACTCATCTGTTCAATCTCTCACTCTCTCAGGGGTCCCTTCCTGAACTGTGGAAAACTGCCCACATTATAACGCTCTTTAAATCCGGGGACTCTTGTGACCTGAATAACTATAGGCCAATTTCACTACTCCCCATACTTTCAAAAATCCTAGAAAAAATAGTAAATGCCCAGCTGCGAGACTACCTGGAAAAGACAAATTTTCTAAATCCTATGCAATCAGGCTTCTGCATGAACCACAGTACGGTCACGGCACTGGCCAAGGCCACCAAAGATTGGCTGCATGACCTCGACAACAAACAATTCGTCTGTGCTGTCTTCCTGCACCTCAGCAAAGCATTCAATACTGTTCACCACTCCCTACTTCTTTCATCACTAAAATCGTTAGGCCTAGATACCACCTCTATGGGCTGGTTTCAGAACTACCTAATGGATAGGCAGCAGCAGGTCAAAGCAGAAGGGGAGCTGCCCCCCCCCCCCAAACCGTTACTTAGAGGTGTCCCTCAAGGATCCATACTGGGACCAATACTCTTCACCATATACATTAACAGTATCGACCTTGGTATCAAGAATGCCAATATCCACCTGTTTGCAGACGATATGGTACTGTACCTAAGCCGGTCTACACCTGAAGCTGCCTGTAAAGCATTACAGTCGGACTTCGACATCCTCCAACACCAGCTTCTCAATAAAAAACTGCTACTCAATGCCAAAAAAACCAAGGCGATGATTCTCTCTCCTGGCAACCTACCATCCCACTCTGCCCTTGGCACACCCCCCCATCACTACCTTACTGGGGGAAAACCTGGACTATATCACCAAGTTCAAATACCTGGGAATCTGGCCAGACCACAAGCTCTCCTTCGGAGAACACTTGGAGGACATGGTAAAAAAGCTAAGACAGAGGCTAGGGCTCTTCTATCGGATAAACCGCTTTCTAACTACGGAGGCAAAGAAACAGCTCGTACAATCTACCTTCATCTCCCTGCTAGACTACGCTGACTTTATCTACTGCCATCTGCCATTGCAGTGCTTTATATCTGGGTAAGCTGTATGTCCTGTATCACAGAGCACTGCACTTCATCACCGGCCTCCCCTCCTCCACCCATCACTGTTCCCTGTATGCTGTTGTAGGCTGGACCTCCCTTCAGTCCAGACGAAAAAGAAACACGGCCACTTGGACTCTGAAAGCGCTTGCTGGAAAACTACCATGCTACATCTCTGATCTCCTGCCCTTAAGCAAAGTCGGAAAATACACCCTAAGGAGCCACTCCTTTTATCACCCTGAATATCCCCAGGGTCCGCACACGATATGGGAATGCGGCCATAAGCTACTCACTTCCGTAGCTTTGGAATGAAATCCAGAAAATTTTGAAGCTAAGAACCACAGTAACTATCACAGTGTTTAAGTCCCTATATGCAAAGCTAATGGGAGACAAATGTCACTGCTTCCACTGACCTTGTTCTGCTATAGCTTCTGTACTCGCCTACGTCTTTATTGCCTCGTCAACGCACTTACCCTCCCCTCCTTCCCCTACCTTTGCCTCACCCTTCCTCTCATCATCTTACTCTTGCTCTGATTTCTCCTCTCCTAGGGCCACTGACCCCCTAAGTCATCCAAGGATAGCCGCCGCACGATTAAGTATATCCACAGTGGCACCTCTGAAACCGCCATCTGTAATATTCCAGAGCAGCTCATGTTCCTCAAGCTCCAAATTCCTCCGGAAGTACTGCTAGGATGCCACTTGTTGTCTCTGGGCTGCCGTCGCCTGTCTGTGCCATAACATGCTTTTCGTTACTTACCCTGCCTCTACGAGCCTCGAACCCCCTTGCTGGGCGCTTGGCTGCCGGTGCCTCCTGGTGCCATAGCTGGCCATCCCTAATTCTTCCCTCTCTGAGTCCCTGTATGGATTATACCTCCAATCTGGGTTCGATGTACTGATTAATCCTCAAAGTTAGAATAGATATTTAATTTGCCTGTTCCACTGAACACATTTATTACTGTTTTTTACATCAATGTTTGTACTGTATCTTATTTCTGTATTCCTGCCTATTATGTTATCTGTTTTCTTTATGACCATGTGTAACGCAGGTCCACCTTGTAAATGAGCTTGCTCAACAGTGTCTGCCTGGATAAATGAAGATTTGATTGATTGATTATAGGGACAAGCCAAGACTGGCACACGCTGGGCGATTGGTGCTGTCTTGCGCCAAGCCCCATGCGATGGCCACAGTGTAGACCCTGCCGGTTGGTGGGTTTCCTGCTTTGGTTCTATTCCCCAATTCTCTATGGTTACCCCATTACTTAGAAATTTCCTTAGTTTCCTGGCTGGGGGCTTATTCCCTCGCATGCCCGCAAACAGTCACAAAGTAACATCAAAGATTTCAGTTAGTGGACTAATGTAAGAAATAACTGTGATGATCGAGACACCTTATATGTTTATGATTTTCTAAATGGCTAGTAAGCATCTAAAACTATACTCTCTGAATGTGAACAGGCTGAGCAGTCCCATAAAGAGGTCCAGAATAATTTCTCTGTTGAAGAAGTCTGTGGCCGAGGTTGTATACAAACAGGAAATGCATATGACCCCCAATGAGCACAGGAAATTCATAGGAAGGGGTGTCTTGCAGGTCTTCTCCTCAGCTATGGAAGGGGGAAGAAATGGGGGGGGGTCGCCATACTAATCCCCTGCTGGACCCCCTTCCGACTTATAAAAGAGTGATCTGATCCAGATGGTCGATTGGTGATTGTGCAAGTGGTGTTGCAGGATCAGGAAGTGACCCTAGCAAATATATATCTTCCCCCAGGCGCAAGCACTCCAACAATCCACCTCTTGTTAGACAAAGTGGTTGAATTAACCAAGGCGTATTTCTCCTAGCTGGAGACTTTAATATTGCCCTGAGCCCCAACTTAGATTCTGCAAGTGTGTCCAGGGATAGACAACCTGCACCACATACATTTATTAAGCAGTTTACATGGGAGGTGGGTTGGCTGGATGTGTGGCAGTCCCTCCACCCGAGAGACAGGGGGTACACATACTACTCTGCAGCACATGGCACCTATACCCGAATCGACCACTGCTGTATGCAAAAGGAGTGGTTGGAATCCCTCATAAGTGCTACCATAGGAGACATTGTACACGCAGACCATGCCCCCATGACCTCCACCCGGGAGCTAAACCTGGAAAGGCGTAATACCATGTGGAGGCTCAATCCAGCCCACCTTAAAAGCGAACTCTTTCCAAGAATTCCTCAGCGATAAGATCAAGGAAATACCAGCGGATAATTTGGACCCTGAAATTCCCTCCACGATCAGATGGGACACCTTGAAGGCGGTCCTGAGAGGGTATCTGATAAAGCATAAGGCCACCCTTGCTAGAGTACAGAAAGAGAGACAAACGCTCCTAGAGCAAACCTTGCACTTCTTGCATGCTGCACATCAGCAAGGGGATCATTCAGTTCTTGCACAGATTAAACAGACCAAGAAAGAACTAGATGCCCTCTGTACCCAGCAGACGGAGGTAGCATTGGCATTTCTGAGACAGAGGTACTGTGAGATAGGCCTGAGGGCCTCCCACCTATCAGCATACCGCCTACACAAACAGCACAAACTATCCACCATAGCTGCAATTAAAGACCCCACCACAGGCTCCCACTGTACCACACTTAGACATATCACCCAAGCCTTCTGCGACTACTATAAAGCATTATACACCCCGGAGCGGAATGCAGACCCCACTGCTATCAATACATTTTTGTCCACCTTGGAGTTTCCTAAAGTTACAGTGGACCAGCAGACCAGCCTAATAATCCCCATTACCCCACCAAAGTTTATAGCAGCTATCTCCAGATCTAAAACAATGAAGGCCCCAGACCCCGATGGTTTATGGGACAGAATTTTATAAGTCTGTGACACAAACAATCAGTCCACTGTTGCTGCAGACCTCATTGAGGTTATACAGGGGGACTCCCTGCCTCCCCCAAGCTGGTCCTGTGTGGCTATCTCACTGATTCCCAAGCCAGACAAGAACCCCCTGGCATGCAGCTCACATAGGCCGATTTCGGTCCTAGATATGGACTACAAATACCTCATGTCCATCTTAGCT
Organism: Neoceratodus forsteri; assembly: GCA_016271365.2. Classification (NCBI taxonomy): domain Eukaryota; kingdom Metazoa; phylum Chordata; order Ceratodontiformes; family Ceratodontidae; genus Neoceratodus; species Neoceratodus forsteri. The sequence continues at coordinate 753,570,642 of CM057455.1, read as the reverse complement.
CGATGATTTGATACTGTCCTCGCTGCTCTGATAAACCTGGACCAGACAGGCTTTGTAAGCTCCAGGTCCATTACGGACAACGCCCGCAGAGTGCTCCCCTGGTCCAAGAAATGCAGACTCGAAAATACCCATCTGTCCTTCTCAGCCTTGATGCTGAGAAGGCTTTTGATAGGGTGTTCTGGCCCTTTCTCTTCTCCTCCATGGCCGGGATGGGTTTCCCTGCCTCCCTTATAGCCACTGTTAAGGCACTGTATTCCTCCCCCAGGCATGTAGTAAGGTGTTGGGTCACCACTCTGACTATTTTCCCCTCTACAGGGGAACAAGACAGGGATGCCCCCTGTCACCTGGTCTCTTTGTTATTTTCATTGAACCACTCGCCCAGGCAATAAGACTCTCCCCACAAATCTTGGGGGTCCGGATGGACGAGATGGATCATGGCATAGCCCTCTATGTGGACGATGTATTGCTTTTCATAACGAATTCCCTGCCGTCTGTCCCTTCCATCTTTCAAATCCTGGATGACTTTGGGGCATGCTCAGGATACCAGCTTAACACCACTAAGACTGATGCCCTTGCCTTCTACTTCACTGCCCCAAGCAGGCATTCAAGAACACCTACCCATTCCGCTGGGACCTCGAGAAACTGAAATACCTCGGAATTTACCTGTCGCATAAAGCAGAAGATGCAATACGAAATAACTATGACCCCTTTTACTCCCAACTGCAGCAAGATTTCAGTGGATGGAATATCCTCCCCCTGAACCTGCTTCAGAGGATAGAGGTGGTGAGGATGGTGATCCTGCCTAGGGCTCTCTACCTCTTCCAGAATGTCCCACTTTATTTACCGGCTAAACTATTCTGCTCCTGGAATAAGGCCATCTCTGAGTTTACCTGGTGCCCTAGAATTAAATCGACCATTCTCTCACTCCCCAGAAAACGGGGGTCTCGCACTTCCTAATCTCAGACTATATAATTGGGTCTCCTACATCTAATTTATAATTCATCGCTATATGAGAGTTACCCCCGACCACTGAAGGGAAATAGAGGCAGGTGTCCTGCCTCATTGTGACCTGGTAAGGTCTACCCTGTATCAAAACCCTCCTTCCCTGAGGCTGACCACCTCAAACCCTTGGATTGCGCACCAAATTCAGGCCTGGAATGCCATATGTAGGTATTTACACCTCACCCCATTCCTGATGTTGCTGTGCCCGATTGCTTTATTAGAAAATTTCTCCCCAGCCCAGAATGACCATACGTTTCACAGCTGGAGGCACCTTTGGCTCACAACACTCCCATAATTTCTGACAGGGCCCAATTATAAGACATTCAGCGAGGTCCGCCAGGAATATGGTCTGCAACAGAAAGATTTTTTTAGATATCTGCAACTGCAACACTATTTTGATACCCTCTCACTAGGTGCACGCTGCCCTGAGAAACACCCTCCCTTGATAACACTACTCCAGTGACTCTTCCACTCTACAGAGCTACCCCACACTATCTCTATGCTCTATAAGGCCCTGCTTGAAACAATAGGGGATGGTACAGAGTTAACACTGGAGAAGTCGAATGACGAACTGGGCACACAAATCACTCCACAACAATGGCAGGCCACCTGCTTAACTACCTCTAGAATCACCTTGTTACATAGTTGGCGACTGTTTTCTTGGCAGTTGCTTATAAGATATTTCGAACCCCGGCCATAACTTCTCACTTCCTCATGACCAGATCAGCAGAGTGTTGGCATCAGTGTGGTGAGTCTACTGCTCACCACTCCCATGTATTCTGGCTATGCCCCAGATTACAACCTTTTCTAAAGTCCTTACAGGATGAGCTAGAGGAGTTATTTGGACACCTGGTATCTGTCACTGGGGAATTCTTTCTTTTGCATATATTCCCCCGGGAGCTTAGAGACCCTCATAGCCGATATCTTACTGGGATATTTCTTTTGGCTGCAAAGAAGGCCATCACCAGATGTTGGCTTACAACAACGGTCCCCACAATAACTGGCTGGAGGGAAATAGTTAATTGTATATACAGGACAGAGAGAATTTGTTATAACCTGAATGATAATTCTGAACTCTGCTCATTAAAGTGGACCAGATGGATCTTTATATCATCTCCAAGGACCCGGACTTTGTCCCTTAAGAGTTAACACTACATTGTAGAAGTGAGGGAGGTGGGTCTGCTTTTGGGGATGGGGAGGCAGGGGCTAGGGGGTGCACCTATAGAAAATGATGAGCTCCTATGAACTGGTGCCTTGATTGTTTTTGTGACTGATTTTCTTTACTCACTAGCAGTGTCTACGAATTGTAACCCTGTTTTTTTTTTTTATAGATATGTACAAACAATGAACTTGTGACTGTTGGAAAACTAAGTTAATACAAATTATATTTACAAAAAAAAAGGGATGGTGTGTACAGTTACCCGCAGCCAAGCAGCAAAGGAAAATTATAGATCTTACTTCGAGACACAGCTCTTGCAGCAGGTTACACCATTAGGACTGAAGGCCAGGCGCAGGACCCCACGGAAAATTCTAGCTAGCTAACTACAGCGGGGACCGCCTCGACGACCGGTCCGGCCTCCGACACAGAAGTGAGTACAAAGGGCGGTCCCGCCAGATTCCCATTCTTTCCGCCCGTCGACTTGGCTACCTGACCTTGGTTTGCAGTCTAGCGGCGTGGCTGGCGTGAATAGTTCTTTTCTCGATAAAATTTGAAAATCTTCACCTCTTCAAGCAAGATCTTGATGTCATCTACCACCGGGCCATCCTTCAAGTGCGGCTTGTGGAAAGCAGATCCCGTTCAAGGACTCCCACATGGCCTGTCTGTGCTCAGGCCTGAATTCACGATACCCGGCCTGTCCTTCTTGCCAAGGGGTTCAATATCAATTCGGATCCGCGTCAGAGGGCTTTGCATGCGTTTCTTCTGGAGGAACAACTGAAGACCATGTCCTCCAAGGGGAAAGCTCCAGGGTCCACAAGCACGCTGGAGAAGAGAAGGGAGAAGGCCCTTCCAGGTCCCTTCTAGGGGTTCGGAGTCCCGTAGCTGCCCGTCAAAATCTTCCCGCCGCAATCAAGAAACCTTCTTCTCAGGAGAACTGCCAGGCCTTCCTCCCTTCAGGGCCTTGGCGAAGTCCGGGAGACGACACCATCACCACCGCAAGTCGGGTTCCCGCTCCTCGGTGCACGCGTCAGGTCTTCGTCGAGTGCCTCCACGCAAAGGCGTTGGAGCTCACGCCTTAAAAGGCCTGTAGCCCAGGCGCCGCTCGACAGCTGTCAGCGTGCGCCCTTCTTCCCTGGGCAGACCTCGGCCCGACGACCACGCCGCCATACATCCCAGCGGACGCCGGTAGGGGACCACGCCCGCCCCTCCTGAAAAGAAGAAGGCTGCGGTTGCCCTCCTACCGACATCGGGTCAAGAGCCTCCTATCGAGGAGGACCTCGAGTAGCCTGAGGACCAGACGGGCGACCCGGTCCCGTAGGTACTCCCAGGGATCTCGGCATTACCAGAGCCCCTGTGGAGCCGACGCTGACCCGACGATCACCATCGGGCACCCGGGCCGTCACTGGCCTCTCTCTAGTGGAGGTGAAAGATCTGTTCACCTACTGGTGGGATACCATTAAAAGACATGGTTCCCCCCCTCCCTCCTCCTCCTCCGGTTCCCCCCCCCTCGCCATCGGGGTCGGCAGGCGTGTTCCTCCTCCGGGGAGCCTAGAACTCTCCCAGGGGAGACCTGATAAACGGAGAGACCTCCTGCCGAATCCTCTGCTGGATCACCCAGCCCCAAGAGATCCAGGAGACGCCGACGTCTCACTTTCAACGGAGACACGGGATCAGACTACTCCACTCTAGATCCCCATCTCCACTCTCCATCCCTTCTCCGGACCCACGGAGATGCCTAGATCTCCTCCGATGATCCTCGTTCCTTGATATTATGAGACATATACAGAGAACATGGGATGGGATGCTGAAGACTTAGACCCGAAGAGTGCGACTCGCCCAAATATATCTTAAACCTGCAAAGGACCCCAAGCCTGTGGTGGTACCACCTTGGTTGACACTTGTGAGCGCCACTAAGGCTGGGCGTGGAAGGCCCACACTCGCCTCCCCGCGAGACCGAAGAAAGCTGATTGCTTGTACAAGGCTCCTAAGGACCGACCAGTAGCTAGCGCAGCATCCTCAGGCCGATTCTCTGGTCATCACAAGCCTCACATGACCGGTCACAGAGGCCACAACATTTGAGCACCCCTGCCACTGGACCCAGAGTCCAAGCAACTGAGCGCATTGGGTAGGCGACGTATGCTTCCGCTACCCGCGCCATCAGATCCCTGAACCTATTTAACCCATGGTTCAGTTCCAGAGCGCTTTGTGGGAACAGGGTCTGGAGCGGCTGAAAAGATGCCGAAGGTGAGCAGAAGGAGAGTGCTTGGCTCACTCCGTGCAGAGTTCAGGCGTGGGGACCCAGAAGTGCCTGAAACGTATGACTCCAGCGGACTCATAAACAGGCCCAGCAGCTTCTGGCGTTTGCCTCGGAGAGACACTCTTAGTTTAGCGTCTCGGTTTACGGGCGTCAAAGAACATCTTGGGCCTTGCGAGGAGAAGTATTGTTTGGTAATCTACAGAAAAGATCATACCAAACTCCAAGAGGCGGGAAAAGCGACGGTAAAGGTCAGTTCAGGCCATGTACCGACCCTAAGCTTGGTTCCTTTGGCGGAACCAAAGCACGTTCGTCTTGGCAGCAGACGCCAGAGGCAGCAGACCCACTCCGCTGCACCTCAGAGGGCTCTATGGTTTTACGTAGAGCCCAGGGCAAACCACCCGCCAGCCGAGGCCAGCGTTCTCCTGAAGCAGGCTCAGCCAGCGGGTCCATCTGCCGCCACAGCCTGACTCCTTGCGGCCCCGCCCTCAGGATCAGCGGGAGTTTATGTCGAAGTCGCATTGCGAACTTCCTGCGGGATGGCAGGCCGTTACCACCGACAGGTGGGTTCTTCAGTGAGTCAGTCTAGGCCACTTTATAGAATCACGGAAGCCACCCTAGGGGCCTCCTTTGCTCTCGGTATCAGGGTCAGCACAAAGCCTTGATTGGCAAAAGTACTCGCTACACGAAAGGAGGCGATAAGTCGTCCCAGAAGAGCCACAGAGGACTAGGATACTATTCCACTTCTTCCTGGTTCCCAAAGAAAACAGGGACCTCCGTCAATCTTGGACCTCAGCGACCTCAATGTGCCGGTCACTTACAAGAGATTCCATGGTGAGCCTTCAGGTCTTATCCACCATGCTCCAAACAGGACACCTTTCTGGCGTCTAGACATGAGGATGCCTACCTGCACATCCCTATGGCTCAGGCGCACAGGAGGTTCCTACGCTTCAAGTTTCTCAAACCACCACCTTCGGTTCCGAGCCCTTCATACCGGACTGTCTTCACGCACCGGTCTTTACCAAGTGCATGGCAGTCGTGGCATCTACGGGGCAGGGCCCTCACGTATTCCGTACCTGGACGACTGGCTACATGGCCGCCTCCGGAGAGACGCTAGCTTCGTAATCAAGAGCACCCAGGATCTGTTCCGATCCCTGGGCATCCTCATAAATTACGAGAAGTCTCTCCTGGTACCGTCGCAGAAACTGCAGTTCATAGGAGCAGTTCTGGACGCACTGTTCAGGGAAGAGCCTTTCTTCCGGCCGACGAAGCGGGCGCATCAGATCCTCGCAAAGGGACCTATCACTAAGCAGGTTATACCTGCCAGGTCGGTCCTTTGCTTGCTCGGACACATAGCTGCGGCCATTCCTACTGTCCCTTTCGCAAGACTCCTACATGCGCACTACTCGAGTGGATGCTCAAAGTGCATGGGACCAAAGGCAAGACCACTTTACAGCATCCGGTCAGACTCACCAATTCAGTGATTCAAGACTGTAGCAGTGGTGGATAGCCCAGGGTCGCTTCCCTCATCAGGCGTCCGTTCATTACTATTGCGCCGCCCGGAGGTCACCTCACCACAGAGCCTTCCGGTCTTGGGTGGGGCACACCTGGACCGGGTAAAGTCCCAGAGTACGTGGGACCAGATGGAACTCACCTTCACATCAACGTGCAGTGAAATGAAAGAGCGGTCCTCTATGCCCCCTGCAGGCCTTTCAGTCAGTTATCCCACCGTAGGCCTTTCTACTTCAGACAGACAACAGGCGGTGATGTATTACCAACAAACAAGTGAGGCGACACTCTTACTTTGCAGGGAGGCCAAGGAGAGTGTGTGGGATTTTGCAATCAGACACGGGCGCCGAATCTGATCACTGTGCACGCTCCCTGAGTGGACAACACGGGTTGAAAGAGACGGCCTGAGTCGCTTTCAGGCCAGAGTCTCACTAATGGAACTCCTTCAAGAGTAACAGAGGATCTGTTTCTTCGATGGGGAACTCCAGATCTAAACATTACGCCTCCCCATCAGCATAAAACTGCCCAATTTTGCTCGCTAGATCCAGGGCCTGGTGTTTTCTGGCGAGGCAGCGTTATCCCTCTCCTGGGCCAACAGATTCCTCGCTTTCCTCCTTTCCCATTGATCCAGAGTTCTTCTCAAACTGGGGAACGCAATATTGATCCTAGTGGCCCCATTTTGGCCCAGACAGATTTGGTTCCTTTGTTGATTCAACTATCTCGGGAACCCCGCTCCCGTTACAGCTCAGCTCCCACTTACTGTCTCAGGAGAAGGGTTCCTTGTCACCGACTCGTTCCTTGAACCTGCAGCATGCTCCCTAGAGACATAGCCATTTTGCGTCACGGGTCTCGCAAGAGGTTGCAGAAGTCCTTTCTGCAGCCAGAAAGCCCGACAACCGCATGCGGACGTCACCGCCATGAAATGGCGCCCGTTTTAATGTATGGTCGCGACGCGCGACCTTTCCCCCTAGGTTGTCCTGTGGGAGTAATATTAGAATATTTGCTCTCCTCTTTCATTCGGTCTAGCCTACTCCTCTATTAAAGTGCACCTCTGTGCCATTTCGAACACTACCTCCCGGTGGAAATCTACAGTGGCTCAGGTGGACGCCTCGAAAGGAATTTCTTAGAGTGTTGCACCTTAGGCCTCCTCATTAGAGACACTCTGTGCCTCCATGGGATTTGCTTTTGTCCTGAACAGCTACACGCTTCCCTCTTTGAACCTGCAGCGGTTGCAGTGCTCGTTTTCTGTCTGAGAAAGCGTTGTTTTAGTTGCTGTTACCTCGGCAGGAAAGAATTTCTGAACTGCGCTCTCATGTGCGAAGCCTTATTTAGTTTTCCACTGGGACAGATATCCTGAGGACGAACCCTAAATTCTTGCCTAAGGTGGTTTCTTCACTCACTCTGAACCAGGATATCGACCTTCCGGTCTACTTCCGAACTACTCTAACAGAGGAGAGGCTCTGCTCCATACCCTGGATGTTCACCTAGCCTGAGGTTTACCTCAACAGAACTCAGTCCTTTCGTAGTTCTGAGCAGCTTCATTCCTTCTCTGAGAGAATGATGGGCCAATCAGTATCCAAACAGTCCCTTTCTCGCTGGCTTGTCCAGTGTATTTCTCACTGTTATGGTATCAAACAAAAGCCCCTCCCGGGTTCAGTCGGGGTCATTCTCACTAGAGGGGTGGCTACTTCCTTTGCAGCACTCAAAATGTTTCCACTTCTGCTATATCGCTGCGCATACTTGGAGTTCTGTGCATACCTTTATCAGGCATTATAGCCTGGACATCGCCTCTCGGCGAAGGGCTGATTTTAGTTTGGCCGTTACTTCAGGGTCTCTTGTCCTAGGTTCAGGACCTGGTTTTATCATCCTTTAATTTCCTCCTCCCGGATTTTCTGACAGCGTTACTGCTTGGGAATCAGTCCTAATGGTGTAACCTGCTGCAAGAGCTGTGTCTCGAGTAAGATAGTACAGTTACGTGAAGAACTTACCGTAACAGTAGATCTTCGAGAACAGCCTCTGCAGCAGGTACCTTCCCCGCCCACCTTCCCCTTGGAGGAAGCATGGCTCAGTCTTTCTGAGCAGGAATTGTTATCTTTCTGTCTTCTATTGTGAATCCTAGGTCTCCCATTTTGATGTCAGCCTCGGCAAAGAAGTCTCGGCGGGAAGACTGGGGAATCTGGCGGGACCGCCCCTTTTATACCACGCCTGGCGTCGAATCGGGACCGGCGTAAGGGCAGTCCCGCTGTGAATTAGCTAGCTAGAGAATTTTTCCGTGGGGTCCCAAGCCTGGCGTGCTTCCAGTCCAATGGTGTAACCTGCTGCAAGAGCTGTTCTCGAAGATCTACTGTTACGGTAAGTTCTTACGTAACTGTACTTTCCTTGGACCCCATAGAAGCCACTGTGGAAACTACTGGGAGACTGGTTTCCCCAGCCTGTGTCTCCTGATATGTAGAATAATGAAAAGGGGGTAGAAATTCACCAGATAGCAGTTAACCAAACATCTACGGAGGGTTACTCCAAGGAAGGAGGGATGACCCATTATCAGAGGGTTAGGGATGGCAGTGATCCTGAATGCCCAGATGATAGAGCTAGGGACCCTAGTTTAGACACTGAAGGGGACCTGTCCCATGCTTTGGGAATGTGCAAGGAGTTTGCAGCTGCTCAGAAAAGTGACCCTAGTCTAGAGAAGCCGAGGGCTTGGGCAGACTGATGGCGCACAGGGAGGTGATGGGAAACATAAAGTTTATTGGGACAATGGACTGATGTATACGCAGGATGCTAAGACAGAGGGAAGGGTGATGGGCAGGTAGCTTGTTGTCCCCCAGTGGTACTGTGAGCAGTTGCTTAAGATTGCACACGATATTCCCATATCTGGCCATCTGGGAACCACGCGCACTATGCAGCGGTTGGTCCAGAATTTCTATTGGCCCAACTTCACTCAGCAGGTGAAGGAGTATTGCAGGTCTTGTCACCGCTGCCAAAAAATAAGGATGGCAGGTAAGAAAACTGGTTCCATGTCAATACAACGAATATATTTTAGCGAGTGCAACTTCAGCGAGTTTTTAATAGCAAAGCCCATTTCAGCGATCGGGAAATTCAGCAAATGTCTATTCAGCGCTCATCTTTAAATGTGCTATTGCAAACTAAATGCCACTCCTTGCAAGTAATCCTACTGTGACTGTGTGCTGTACTTCTGTACAACTCCAAACATGTGGTCAGTTGAATCACGACTTCAGACATTGGGGCAGTTACATGTGCTATCCGAAGTGCACTTACAATAGGATAGTAAAGTGGTATGGACTAGTACTGCAGGGGGGCTTTGCCCCCTGCACCCCCTGAACCCCCCCATTTCTAAAATAGCATCCTCCGAGGAGCACCTGGACCTCGGAGGTAGGCTATTACCCCATAGTCGCTGAAACTGTTCCGTGCTGTAATGCAGCGATCGTTATTATTGCAGTCGCTATAATAGCATCACTGTAATTGACTCGCTGAAATGACTTGCTACCAAGAAAACCCAAGCCGTCCTAATTCCTTTACCCATAGTGGAGGAGCCATTCCAGAGGGTGGGAATGGATATTGTGGGGCCTTTAAATACCCCAGCTCCTCTGGGAAGAGGTTCATCCTAACTGTGGTGGATTATGCCACCCGGTACCCAGAGGCAGTCACCCTATCCTCACTGAGGACAGACAAAGTGGCAGATGCCTTACTAGGGATTTTCTCCCATGTTTGGTTTCTGCAGGAGATTATCACCGATAGAGGGGGTTCCTTCATGTTGGACCTGATGAAATGTTTGTGGGAGAAGTGTGGGGTGGTGCAGAGACGCATGACACCTTATCACCTGCAAGCCAATGGGCTTGTGGAAAGATTTAATGGTACCCTTAAATCAGTGCTCCAAGCATTTGCTGAACAGCATGGGAGGGACTGGGAGAAATACCTTCCCCACCTGTTGTTTGCATACAGGGAGGTGCCCCAAGAGTCGACAGGGTTTTCCCCCTTCAAACTCTGATATGGATGCCGGGTACATGGGCCCCTAGACTTGATTCGGGAGGACTAGGAAGGCAAGCACGCCACCCAGGGAACTCCCATAGTGGATTATGTCCTTGGGTTTAGGGAAAGGCTGAAGGAGCTTATGGGGACAGCCCAGAGCAACCTAGCAGCTGCCCAACAAAAACAAAAGGTGTGGTATGACCGGAGAACCAGAGCTCGCTCATACACTGGGGGTCAGGAAGTCATGGTCCTAATCCGGTCTGGAAAGACAAGCTGCAGGCTGAGTTGGCAGGACCGTACAAAGTAGTCAGATGGGTAAATGACATAAACTATATTATAGAGTTACCTGACAGGAGACATACACAAAGAATGTACCATGTCAACGTGATGAAGCCATATGCTAATAGGGCTGACATGGTGTTTGCAGTGTGTAGCCCTGGGGAGGGGACGGATGAAGGAGACCCCCTTCTAGACTTGCTGGAAGAAAGCAAGCGGGAGTCCTCTGTTGAGGCAATTAAAATGTCGCCTCAGTTGAACCCGGACCAGATCCTGGAAGTAAGGGAGGTTTTAGCAGACTTTACCCCACTGTTTAGCTCCAAGCCTGGACTAACCCCCTTAGCAATGCACAATGTGGAGACAGGGACGCAGGTGCCCATATGGCAGACAGCATATCGGGTGTTAGAGGCTGTCCAAAAGGACATTAAGAGGGAGGTGGATGAAATGCTGGGTTTAGGGGTAATCCAGAAATCCCACAGTCCCTGGGCCTCACCCATAGTCCTTGTTCCCAAGCCAGATGGCTCTACTCGTTTTTGTGTGGACTGTCGTGGACTCAGTGCAGTCACGAAGTCAGCCGCCCACCCAATGCCACAGATGGATGAACTCCTAGACAGGTTGGGAGGGGCGACATACCTAACAACTATTGACCTGACAAAGGGGTATTGGCAGGTAGCGTTAATTGCCAGAGCTAGGGAGAGGTTGGCCTTCATCACTCCGATAGGGTTATTTGAATTTGAAGTAATGCCTTCCGGAATGAAGAATGTCCCTGCCACTTTCCAAAGGTTGGTGAACCAGGTGTTAAATGATGCTGAGGAGTACGCCGTGGCGTACCAGGATGACATTGCGTCTTTAGTGCCAGCTGGTAGGAACACCTTTCCCACCTTAGGGAAGTGCTGGGCAGGATACAGAGGGCCAGACTCACTGTAAAAGCTGAGAAGTGCCAGGTGGCCATGGCTGAGGTGGCATACCTTGGGTACGTTGTAGGCTGGGGACAGCTCCATCCTAACCAAGCGAAAATAGAGGCAATCAAGGCATTGCCCAGACCAGAATTGCAGAAGCAGGTCAGGAGTTTTCTCAGGACAGCAGGGTACTATAGGAAATTTGTACCAAATTACAGTGCCCTGGCCGCTCCCTTATCTGGCCTGTTAAAGAAAAAGATGCCTAAGAAAATTACCTGGGAACCAGCCTGTGAACAAGCCTTTACAAGACTGAAGGAGGCACTGTGCAGTGCTCCTGTATAGGCAGGTCCAGATTATAGCAGACCCTTTGTAGTCCAGACTGATGCCTCAGATGTGGGTATTGGGGCAGTGCTGAGTCAGAGGTCCAACCAAGGGAAAGATCACCCCATAGTGTACCTCAGTAAAATGTTTCCCAGGGAGCAGGCTTACTCTACTGTGGAAAAAGAGTGTCTTGCTATGATGTGGGCCCTAAAGAAGTTAGAGCCATACCTATACGGGCAACATTTTGAGGTACAAACTGACCACAACCCCCTGGTCTGGCTGGCACAAATGGGTAAAATGAATGGTAGACTACTAAGGTGGAGCCTTGCCTTGCAAGGGTATGACATGACATAACTGTCTCACACAGGGCCGGGGCAGCCAATGAAAACGCAGATGGACTGTCGCATCAGTTTGCGCAGTGAACTGACTTGGGGAGCCCATCCCATGCAGGGGATAGAGCCCCTAAATTCAGTCTAGGTGGGGAGGACTGTGACCCTCTGCCACCTGCTTATTGTTATATTGTATAATATTTGTATTATAAATATATGGAATGTGAAGGTCTGTTTAAACAAGAAAACAGCCTAGCAGTGATAAGTGACCTTTGACCTCCAAGGTGTCAGTGTTGCCGAAGTAGCATTATGTTAAATGGACTAGGGAAAGCCCTAATTAAAAGCCTTCCTTCCGGAGGGACAGTTTATTACCTCTTATAACCTGCTCCTGCTTTTGAAGTTGGTTCCCATGTATGCATTTCATGACCCTAGCAGTGCTCCCAGATCAGTCAAAGCATTTTCCTGTAGCAGACCCTAATTTTTCCTGTATTTTCCTGTAAAACCTGAGTGAAATTCTGTAAATTTTCCTGTATGCTCATGCCAATTTATTTTTGCAATTGGTACATTTATATATCCCAGTATTCCCCTCCTACTTCTCCTTACTGCCTTCTCACATTGCTTACCTCTGATATGACTACCCCCAGGTCCCTTTCTATTTGTGTTGTTGTTAATACCCCCAATTGTGTACTCTTCCCTGGGTTTTGTTTCCCAGTTGCATTACTTTGCACTTTTGCATTGAATCTAAGCTGCTATATTTTGACCATTCCTCCAATCTTGCTAAGTCCCTTCTCATCCTTTGCACCCTTTCTTGTTGTGTATCAACCCTATTGCAAATGTGTCATCTGCAAATCTGCAAAGAGGCTACTTTTCCTTCCAACCCCTCTGCCAGTAGTGATCAGCAGCATTTTAGTGAGGGCAGTAGTGTAAGGAAGCCTACTGGACAAACTGAATAATATTTTCCCCATCCTCCAGTCACTGAGGAGCTGTTTAATAATTTATTTTATAAAAAAAAAACTAGAGAATTAGAAGATCTCCTCAAGTCAGACCATGTCTCTCCCCCCAACATACACGGGTCACAGCCAGAGCAGCACAGATAGTGTTTGAATTAATTTATGTGAGCCCACAGTCAATGCTGGTTATAATATTTTTCTCTTACCTTTGCAAAGATCCAGTGAACAAGTCAAGACAGAAGGTAGCTCAGGGATCAGGATGTCTCGACTCTTATAGTGGTTTTGGCTGGGCTGTGACCAAGGAAAGTGTGGGTCAGACACAGGGTTTCTCGATGCCGAGTCAGGTCCGGGGCCATTTATTTCACAGGCTGGTCCTGTAATTTTCTGCACCGCATCATGATTCAGGATTGCCAGTAAATTAAACCAAACGGGAGGTTAAGGTACAGTGGCAGCGGCAGGTATCGAGAGAACAAAGCCTAATTTTGCGCGAGGTCAGTCTCTTGATCCGATGCCTGGGGTCCCATCGGCAGCTGAAAATGCCAAAACACGTGGTGGCGAACAGCTGGACGATGTGGATGTCTCTCTCTCTCTCTCTGGGCAGCATAGCAGCAATCCAGGGTGTTTGAACACAGGGTGTCCCACCGTCCATAGACAGAGTTTAAATATCCCGGGGCTCATGCTCTGCATCAAACAAAAACACTATTAGCTAATCAGAGACCACAGTCAGTGCGTGATCAGAGCATGACTGTGATCTCTGAACCAGTCGGAGGCAGGCTTCAACTTAAATCTCATCCATGATGAAGTTTGAACCCACAGATTACCCACAGACTCTCAGCAACAACGTTTTCCGGGGCACCAGATTTATCCCGTATATTTTAAAAAATATGTAATTCCTTCCCGTAGCCTGTTTTGAGCACACAAAACCCGTAAAATACGGGAATCCCCGTAGATCTGGGAGCACTGCCCTAGAAGGAAGGGAAGTAATTTGGCTGATTCCTCTTTGTTTTCTCACCTAGAAGGGGACTAGTGACAGAATGTGGGTTTATGAGCCATCAAAGGAACCTGCTTGCAAAGACTGTCACATATTTTTTTTATTATTGGTAACTGCTGATTTCAGCCAACAGAAGAATAATATCCTTTTTGGATATCCATACCCAGATTACAGATGTATCACAGATCTAACAGTGACCTCATGGGTGACATCACGAGGAGGTGGAGAAAACTGAATTTTGAATATTGCTTGCAAGGGAAGCTGGTGCAGAAGGACTCCCTGAAAAGCAAAGACACACTTAGTGGACTGGTAACTAGGCACTTTTAGAAAAATAATTCAACTGGAACTTAAGTATTTTTTTTTGGTAGGCGTTTGTGTTCTGTAACTTCCCATTTATTTTATGTGACTGAAAGTTGTTGATATATTTGTTCTGTGTTTGATGTTTTACCTAATTTACACTTTTTAGTAAACAATATTTTCCTTGAAATACTGCCTGTGTCTCCTCAGTTTTCTTTTGCATGTGAATGCTGAACCAGTGTTTAAGTCTGACAGCTCTTAAGGGCTTGAATGTGTTACTAATCTTGCAGAAGGTAAGAATATACCTAGGTCTTGTATTGAGTCGTAAGGGTATATTTTGGAAACCTGGTTGGGTGCCACTGGGAGAAAGATTGTACTGCATTCCTGAAGAGAGTACATATCTGAGCCTGTTAACTGGGTGCACTAGCATAAGGTTCACATTTGACCCCCAGGACTCAAGACTAGTAGGTGATTCGGACCCAAAACAGACAAGAGGGTTACCTTGTCTGTCTCTTGTTCACAGTGTTGCACTTCGAGGTTGGCACTGTGGGAGCAGAGGGCTTGATCTGCGGAGTGCATTTGTAACACCCAGCAACAGGCATCTGAAGTGGAGGAAGATAAGTGAGCGTGTGCTATGATCTGCTATCGTGACTGTATACCACAGGAAAACATGTCGGCACCAGAATCCAGCACAAAAATATTTTAATTTATTTAAATGCAATAATACAACACCTCAGTGATGGAAAAAAAATGCAGGAATACTCCTGACCTGGTTTCGCCAAGTAGGTTTTATCCCTTTAGAAAGCCTAGTTGGCAAAATCAGGTCAGGAGCGTTCCTGCGTTTGTTTCCACCACTGAGGTGTTGTATTATTGTATTTAAATAAATTAAAATATTTTTGTACTGGATCCTGGTGCCAGCCTGTTTTCTTGCTTTGTACTTTGTTGTTCTGGCCAGGCACAGGTATTTGTGGTGGAGTGGTGGTTCTTTCTGCTGTGGTTGGTATTGTAACTGTATGACTTACTGTGTTTTACTGCTGGATCCGACTCCTAGCCAAATGGACAAGTAAACTATAGGGTATACCCCCTTGCTCGTTTGTAAATATGTTCTTTTCTATTTATAAGGGGCACAGGTTGAAAAATGTGGCTGGCTAAATCGATGTTGATACGAGGGAGGGTGGGCATCAAATGTGAAGTACGATTATTGAGGTGGTGGACCCTTTTCCTGGTGGGAACATGGCGGGGGATGGCCATAACCTCGTGTTCTGGATTCCAGGACTACATGTGCACCGGCCACCTCCTTGCATACATCGATAATTCTGGCACACTCCCTCCCAGCTTCTGAAAACAAAATATTGTGAACAGTCATGTTGATAAAGCAGTTAATCCTGCAATTTCTTATTCTGGATAAAATGTGTGTTGGGGCTATGTATTGCAAAAGACAAGACTGGTATTTCATTCTGTATTACTTTACATGGAAAGCTCTGACACAGTTCACATATGTTGAGGTTTTCCCCTATATTTCCATTGTGCACTATTTAGGTGTTACTTTGCTTGCTAAATAATATGCTGCTTATGCTGCTTTGTATTGGACCAACATACCGTGAACAATGTTCACATATGTTACAGTGTACAACCTGTCAGGACTGTGCAGGTCACCTTTAGAGGGGTTTTAGTACAGAACAGCTAAAGCAAGTGTTACAACCTTAGTTAAATTGCTAATGCATACTGTAGGTTGTAATTAGTTGTAACTTTGTCATGGGGTGTAGAAGTAATGGACTTCATGAATTTTGATACTTTCATTTAAAAAAATGGTGATTCTTTGCCTCTGTACTTTTGTTGTAGCAGTTGGGGGTTTATCCTTTATCGTCCAGGCTGTGCCAGACTAGACTTTCTAGTCACTAAATGGTTATGTTTTACAAGTGCCATTTGAGTTGTATACAGCTTTTACACGTTTCTGCCAAGGAAATTACAGAATGTAACTACTGGGCACATTGGTTATGTTGCCCCCCCAATGTTTACTTTCTTCTTTTTTCTGCTTATATAGAAATGTGAACTGCTCCTTAAGGGATAGCTTGCTATTGGGGATTGCATCAGTTATGCACCTTGCTCTAATAGCTAAATATTATATAATACTGCTTAGCTACAACATGGATTAACCTGTCATCCGGTGTGATATTGAGTGTCGTTCAACCCATATGGAACTTTGTCAAATATTCTAGGATCTTATGGTAGCATAGTCCATGGCTATGCCGCAATGTAGCTCTCCTTTGGACTGTTTCTATAGGAATTAATGTTCCTACTGTGGACTGTCCCCCCAGATGTGGTAACGCCAGTTCAGGAATGACATATACTGTTATACAGTAACTACTGTTGAATAATCTGTGCCTATATTCTGTATCTTGGATTGAATTATGTGATCTTGGTCTGGAACAAGTTATCAAAAGTAATATGCATTACAGTTACAGATTGCTTTTTATGACGGAGTAATCAGTAACTGTAACTGATTACATTTATTTGAGAGTAACTAGTAACTGTAACTAATTACTTTTTTAAAATGGCTTACCCAACACTGCATGTATCTAATGACCAAAGATGTTAAAACTGCTGCATTGTTATGTTGGTTACATAGTTTTCATTCTGCAATAAAGCAAAAAAATCAAACATCATGATATCTCACCAGTTTGTTTTTTTGTCACTGATTTCAGGTTCTTGGAGTGCTGAGTCAAGATGGTATAATGAGGTTTATCAATATTCAGATCTGCAAATTGCTTTTTGAAATAGGAAGTCTGGACGAAGGGATAAATGTAGCATCAATCAGCCCCAGTGGACACAACATTGTGACTGTAATGGAAGATGGCAGTCTCAGTATATACAGCATCCAGGCATTGACCCAGGAAGTCAATAAGGTAAGAGGCCACTTGCTGAACTGGTGTTTGCCTTTTTTTTTCCTTTTCTTGATAACATTAATCAAGACTGAGTTATTTAAGCTGTTTCACTAGGAAAGCATGCTGAAGTGAGTGCAGCTTATTTCCAGATGAATCCTGGGGCAAAGTGGTACAGGGTAGATAAACAGAGCAAGTATGCACGTAAATTCAAAATATCATTTGAATACAAGGCTGAAATGTTCTCATTGGGGAACTCTTTTTCAAGATGAGAGTCAGACCAATCTTTCAGTTTTGAACTGCTGCTCCATGAGATAGTGTTATCCTGGTAATTACTGATCTTCTTCGGGGGTATCTCGGTCATCAGGTTACACCGTAGGAACCTTTGCCATCAGCGAAGGGAATCCACACAAAAGATTTTCAGCAGTACAACTGGGGCCACTGTATATAGGTGTAGGTGGCCCTGCTGCCTCCTCAGTTCTTTCATGTCATCGACTTGCCTGCACAGTCTCCGCGGAAGCTTTGTTGCTGTGTTCACACCTTTTTCGGCCTGTGGCCTTTTTCCTTACCTGTTTTCTAAATCTCTTTCAAGAGATTTATTCTTTTTGTGTATGTTGAGAGGTAATTCTTCATCTTCTTTTTTCCATTACTGCAGAAAGAAGATTGCTTCTACAGAGAATACTCAGTTTGCATCTGCTGTCTTGGGCCTGACCACGACGTCTCTGACTGTGAGCTCTGCCAGAAGTTTAACCTAACAACCCTCAAGTGATGCAAGAAGGCTCTCAAAATAATTCCTGATGGAACAGCAGATAGCCAGCTCTGGGCAGGGATCCTCTTGAGGCCCCAACCGCTTAGTTGCTGACCAGTTTTCGAGTACTCTCAAGGCCTGATAGAAGTCCTTGGTGGGGGAATCATAAGAAAGACTGGGATCATGACCACCTCTCTCAGTGATGATCCCATTCCCCGACGGCTTCACCTTCTTTAGGGGCTCTTTGTCATCTGCAGCTGCTGTGATGAAGAGGCCAGCGGTTCAGGTCTCTCTGCCTACCAGACCCATACCAACGGCACCTCTGCCCAACACACAGGGTGCCCGGCCGTCAACCTCCAGTTCGTCGGCCCCTCTGTCGTCGACAGGCTCATTGTCAAGAAACATCCTGTTGAGGCCTGCCTCTTCTCATTCCAGGGGTTACAGGCTCGTCAGGTTCCCAGGACACAGATGGAGGGTTGTCAGCACCCATGCAATTGAACCCCCTTCCATCGATGACATCCACGATTGACCTGAACAAATTGGTCAAGTTCACAAAAATTTACTCGTTCAGCAGCTGGGTGCCTTGAATAGGCCCACTTTGCCGATGCCGTTGACAGCAGCTTGGTCGTCGACGCTCATTCACTGACCCCGGGAGACCCCCTGTGGATTGCCATGGTGAGTCAGACGCCAGACCCAGCAAAGTGGTCGATGTCGAGGAGGAGTATCACCCTGATCTCATCCTTCCTGATGATGTAGAGGATGAAGAGGAAGAGATACTGGTCTCGGACAAGTCCACTGCCTCGTCGGCAAGTGAGCACCCCATGAAACACACTCCAAGGCCTCCTCCTGACTTTAATGTGATGAAGCTGTTGTCTACCACCATGGGCTTCCAGACTGAGCAAGTGGATATCTCCAGAAAAGACCTGGTGAACTTCCTAGAGATCCCTGAATCTTCCCCTAAGATCATTCCTCCAATGCTTCCAGCATTGAAGAATGCTACCGCGGCAGCCTGGCACAGGCCAGACATTGTGCCAGCTGTGTCACGCAAGGCGGACAAGATTTATAACACCCCTCAGAATCTTCCTTATTTTGCTGCCCAGGCTGAAACTGACAGTGGTCATCAAGGCAGCTCATGACAGATCTAAGGTGCCTAGACACCTTAGCTCTCTTCCCCCAGACAAGGAATCTGGCAGGATTGACCTCTGGGGGAAAAAGAGTTTCGAACTCCTCCACCTTGGGTCAAAGGATTGCAAATAAACTGACACACATGGTTAAATACCAAAATGTCAACTGGAGAAAGGGCACAGCTGCCACTCAGGCCCTACCTGATGGCTCCCAAAAGCAGGAATTGCTTCAGTGTTTCCAGAGGGCTGAGGATGTTAGCAAACACCTCCTCAGAGCTCTGTACGACATGGCCAATACAGTTGCCAGAGCAGCTGCCACTGGCATATGCCTTCGTAGGCACCCCTGTCAAAGTTTCTGGATTTACAGCTGATGTGCAGAACAAGGTGCTTAATGCACCTTTCAATGGCAATAAACTCTTTGGCGCTGATGTTCAGTACCTCATAAATGATCTGCAGGCCTTGGGCATGGCCATTAAATCAGTCCATTCCCTCTACCACACTCAGCCAAATTGCAGAGGATGGCCTACTTTTCGTAGACAGGTCAGTAGGCCTAGATCAGCTCCCTGTGTCCAGGGAAACCGTAGAGCTCAGGTTTCCTTGCCCGTCCCCTTCAATATTGGAGCGGCGGCCAAGAGACTCAGAAATGACGGACCAGCCTCTGTGACTGGCTGCACCTCAGCTTGACTCCTTGCCAGACCCCCTCCTCTGGTTTAGACCCAGGAGGCAGTGGTCAGAGGTCGATTCTCCCTCCATTTGACTCAGTGGAGAACCATAACTTCAGATGCATGGATTCTGCAGATCATAGAAAAAGGTCACACCCTGGAGCTTATACAGCAGCCTCCAGAACCCCCCCTCCCCCGCCACCTTCCAGCAATCCCCTTGCTCAATTGTCTGTTCTCCGGGAGGAAGTACAGTCTCCTCTGTGCAGACAGGTCATCGAAACAGTGCCCTGGCACCAGAGGAATCGGGTTTTATTCCAGGTTCTTTCTGGTCCCCAGAAAGACTGGAGAGCTGAGGTCCATCTTAGATCTGAAGGAACTCAATCTCTTTGTCTAGTACAAAAAGTTCTGAATGGTAACTTTGCCAGGCTTAATGCCCCTCCTCAAAACCGGTGACTGGCTCTGTTCACTAGACATGCAGGATGCTTACCTGCACATCTCGGTCTTTCCTCCTCACAGGAGGTTTTTTCATTTTGCCTTTCAGGGTGAGCATTATCAGTTCAATGTGCTGCCCTTTGGCTTATCCTCTGCGCTGTGAGTCTTTACCAAGTGCTTGGCAGCAGTCGCAGCAGCTCTCAGAAGAGAGGGCCTGTATGTCTTCCCTGGGGAATTTCTCCTCCTCCTCAAAGCCCCTGTTGTGTGGAGAGCCTCAAGGCTAAATCCTTTTACCAATGTTGTTCGCGGTGTAAATGTTGCCCCTGGGAGAGCTCATTAGACAATACAGTCTGAGGTTTCACTGCTATGCAGATGACATCCAGCTGTATTTGTTTTTTGCCCCAGCAACTGGAAATGCTGTTGAAGTGCTAAATAAATACCTAGCTGAGATTCAGGATTGGATGTCCTCTAACTGGCTGAGGCTGAACCCCGACAAGACAGAAGTGCTAGTGATTGAGCCTGGTCAACGGTGTGATGGAGAGGCCTCCAGGGTGGTAACAGGTTTGGTCCTGGGTCCACCCCATTGTTGGCCTCCCCCAGGGTGAAGAATTTGGGTGTTTTCCTTGATAACAGACTGACTCTGGAAGCCCAGATGTCATCTGTCATCAAATGTGGGTTCTACCACTTAAGGAATATTACCCAAATTAAACCCCTGATTCTGCCTAGAGACTTGCTATCACTGGTACACGCCTTTGTGACCTCTAGGCCGTACTACTGTAACACCCTGTACTTCGGGGTCAATGGAGGGATCCTCTGCCAATTGCAGCTAGTGCAGAATGCAGCGGCCAGGCTACTGGTGGGCCAACCAAAGTCCTGCCATGTGGCCTTGGTCCTGCGGGATCTGCACTGGCTGCCTGTCAGGTGGAGGATCATCTTCAAAGTGGGCTTGCTCACCTTTAAGTCCCTATACGGCCTGGGCCCTGGCTACTTGTCTGACCTCCTAACTCCAGCTGTCCTGGTACGTTCCCTCTGCTCCTCCACAAAGGGCCTCCTGGCAATTCCAAGGGCCAGGCTGAAAACCTTGGGGGATCGTTCCTTTGAGTTGGCCAGCCCGGCCCTCTGGAATCCGCTGCCAAGATCTTTAAGGGAGTCCCCAACGGTGGAGGCATTTAAAGGGATCCTGAAGACCTATCTTTTTAAGAAAGTATTTTTGATAATTTATAACTGATTTTATATATGTTTGGTTTTGAGTAAGTATAATAATATTGTTTGTGTTATCCAAACCCTGCCTTTTAATGTGATGGTGCCCAGATCCTCCGGGATTGGGCGCCAAAATTACAAATAAAGTATTACTTACTTATTTACTTATCTGGATGATTGGCTTCTCAAGGCGCCGGCCAGGGAACAGCTTTTGCTGATTCTGGAGTGTACCCTCCAGCTCTTCCACTCCCTGGGCATAACTGTCAGTCTGCCCAGGTCGGTCCTAGTACCATCCCAAAGACTCCAGTATATTGAGGCGGTTCTGTATTCCGAGCAGGGCCAGGCCCTCATGCCCCAAAACAGGGCGGAGTGCCTCATAACCCAAGCTCAGAAAGTCGCTTAGAGTCTGTACGTTCCTGCCAGGGTGTACCTCAGACTGTTGGGCCTAATGGGAGCGGCCATCCCCACCTTTCCGCTGGCCAGGCTTCACATGGACACCCTTCAGTGGACCCTCGGGGCACAGTGGGACTAGCGCCCGGATGAATTGGAGCAACTAGTCCTGATCTCCTCTCCAGTACTCAAGGTACTGCAGTGGTGGATGGACCCCTTGAATCTTCTTCAAGGGGTTCCCTTCCAGATTTCTTCCCCATGCCAGATTCTAACCATGGATGCTTCGGGTCTAGGCTGGGGAGCACATCTGGGTCCCTTCCAAACCCAGGGCTCCTGGTCCCAGTGGGAAAACAGCCTTGCACATTAATGTCCTGGAGATGAGAGTGTGATGCTCTATGTGATGCAGGCATTTCAGGAGCATCTTGCTCCAGGCCAACTGCTGGTGCAGTCAGACAGTCTGAGTGTTGTCTACTACATCAACAAGCAGGGCGGGACTCACTCATACCCTCTTTGCAGGGTGGCCATGAGAGTGTGATAATTGGGCACTGGAGCACAGTCTGACACTCTCTGAGGTCCATGTTCCAGGCATTCTAAACACCCTGGCAGACAGCATCAGCAGGGCTCAGTCCAGCATGTATGAATAGGAGCTTCTCTCTTCCATAGCAGAAGATCTGTTTGACAGATGGGGTCATCCAATGTTGGAACTTTTTGCGTCCCCACTCAACGCGAAACTGCCCAATTTCTGCTTCCTGGAGTTTTCTGCTGAGATGTGTTGTCTCCTCTCTTGAAGCGAGAGGTTTCTGTATGCATTCCCTCTGTTTCCTCTGATCCAGAGGGTGATGATCAAACTGCAAATGGAAGGGGCCAGCATGATTCTGGTGGCTCCATACTGCCTCACCAGATATGGTTTCCCCTGCTTCAGCACAGCAACTGGCAGAGGAACCTACGCCTCTTTGCAGGAACCTGCTGACCCAGGATCAGGGGGCTCTGCTCCATCCCAACCTCATGTCCCTCCATCTGCATGCCTGGCTCCTGAAAACATAGCCATCGCCAGGTTTTGGGGTCTCTAACAAGGTGGTGGGATGTCCTGGTGGCCGCACGGAAGCCTTCCACTCACACCACATATGCCGTGAAGTGCAAGTGGTTTGCTATCTGGACTACCAGACACTCCCTGGACCCTTTCACCTGCCCGGTGAATCATATCCTGGACTACCTGATCCAACTGAGGCTTCCAGTATTCCTCATCAAGGTTCACCTTTTGGCTGTTTCTGCCTTTCATGAGCCCATGGGTGACTACGTGATTGCTCAGCTGCATGTCTACCATACTTTTCTTCTAGGCATCGTACATCTGAAACCCCCAGTCCATTCCCCTGTTCTGACTTGGGACTTAAATTTTAATTTGGAGAAGTTGACCCTGTCTCCTTTTGAGCCAATCGCATCTTGTGATTTACGCTTTCTCTCTTGGAAAGCGCTCTTTTTAGTTGCAATTACTTCTACTCAAAGAATTTCACAGCTTCAGGCTCTCTTATATGAGGAGCCTTATTTGATTTTTCACAAAGACATGGTATCTTTGTGTACATATCTTAAGTTTCTGCCTAAAGTGGTTTCTGAGTTCACACTAAATCAGTCTATCCACCTTCCTGTTTATTTTCCTGAGCGTGCCAATTCAGGGGAAGCACTGCTCAATACATTAGATGTGCGCAGAACTTTGAAGTACTATCTTCTTCGGACTAAGGAGTTTAGAAAGTCAAAGCAGCTGTTTGTTTCTTTTGCCCCAGGTAGGGAAGGTTCTTCAGTTTCCAAGCAGTGTTTATCCAAATGGTTGGCTAATTGCATTGTGTTCTACTACAACAAGTACGGCAAATACTTGCTTGGTGTTGTCAAAGCTCATTCCACCAGAGGCATGGCTACCTCGGTTGCTTGTTCCAAAGGGGTCTCAGCTGTTAACATTTGTGCAGCTGCCACCTGGAGTACAGTCCACACTGTCACCAAGCATTACAGTCTGGACATTGTCTCAAGAGCCCGTGAGGATTTGGCAGGGCTGTATTACAAGGGCTTCTTTCTTAAGTTTATGGAGATCCAGCCTCCCAGACTGCCTGTGGTACACTTGTCACTGCTTGGTACTCATTCCTGTGGTGTAACCTGATGACTGAGATACCCCCAAAGAAGACAGAACCGTTACGTAAGAACTTACCTTAACAATAGATCTTCTAGGGGATGTCAGTCATCAGGTATATTTTCCTTCCCACTATCCCCCTTCTTGGGGCTCCTGACTAGGACTAGCTATTTGGTGTATCCAGTTTTTCACTCAGAGCTGGGTACTCTTCTCTCCTCAGTTCCTGGGGCGTGGAGCCTTGCCTCCCTTGTCTGCTGGGGACTGAGGAATGGGAAGACCCACACCTGTATAGTGTGGCTGACATCAATGGCTCCAGTTGTACTGCCGAAAATCTTCTGTGTGGATTCCTCTTAACTGATGGCAAAGGTTTCTACAGTGTAACCTGATGACTGAGATCCCCTCGAAGATCTACTGTTAAGGTAAGTTCTTACGTAACTGTTCTTTAGTCTCAGTCTGTGCGAGTTTGTTTATTTATTTTGTTACTGGGCTCATTGGAAGAATCTCCCCTTTAAAGAAGAGACCTGAAGATTTACTTAACACATTAAAGAAACTCTGGAAAAGTACAAAAGCAGGGGACCCATATTTAATTAGAGGAAGCAGTATCTATTGTGCTATACCAACTCAGCAGGAGTCTGACACTTCTTGACACAGTAATTTATGCTGGTTTTTCTTTTGTTTAAATTCTGTTGCATAATTTACATCCCTTTAATTTGCTCTCCTGCAGTGTCATATCTTCAGTTGTACCCCAGACTTCCAGACCTCCCATTATACTCCTGTGAGTGAGCTTGGGGGAAGCGGAATCGCATCTAATTAGGTTCTGGGCATGAGATTTGGGATGGAGGCTGTCTAAGAGGCCAGCGTTGGCTGGAGTTAGACACTTGGCACTTGTTGCTGTCCATTTCAAGTTTGCATATCAGCAGGGCTTTTGTGATGAGGTGTTCCATCGTGTGTGTCCTCTTCCCCCAGCTACCAGGGTATGGTCACATAATGGCGGAGACACTAACTACTACCAAGGACACAGTGTGATTCCTTTGGACTGCACCCCTGCCTTCTCACTGCCTGGTTAGGATCCTAGGTCTTGGAAATGGAAATGCAGGTCTTTCACATAGCAAGTGCACACGCTGGTGGGCCTACAGCAGCCCCGAGTATTTTTTTTTTTTTAAGTAGAATTAAAAAAAAAAATAAAAAGAGAAGCTCTTCATTATTGTCCTGACACTTTGGATCATTATTAGTGGTCCACAAGAACTGTAGTTGTGAAGATTTACTGTGTCACTCATTCCAGCCTATGGTCATGCACTTTCTCTTGCCCATTGAAGAGTATGCAGGCATTTCCCACAGGACAGCTAACACCTCTGTATTGTACTTGCATACAACAGTCTCACATTAAATACTGTAACTCCCTTCTCTTTGGTCTGCCTCAGTCTCAACTTTCAGAACTTCAGTCTGTCCAGAATACTGTTGCCTGCCTCCTTAGTGTGATCACATCACTCCTAGTCTCCTTGACCTGCATTGGTTCCCCATCCCTTTCAGGGTCCACATAAAAGTTGCCTGAATTTTTTTAAACCATTTGTGATTTGATTCTGCCCTTGTCTAGCTCTCTGACATTGTCTCATGATACTATTTTGCTCTCTTCCTTAACTCCTCCACTGCAGCTCTCCTCTTTGTTTTTTCCCTGCAGCCCATTCACTTTTGGAGGCAGAGCCCTTTCTCCTGGTACCCCCTGTCTGAAGAACCTTCCTTTCCCCTTTCTGTTTGTGTATCTCTCTCTTACCCTCCAACTGACTCTCCTACCCCTTTTCAAATCTCATCTCAAAACTACTCACTTCCCCATTGTGTCAGATCTTGGGCTTATAGCACTGTTGAACCTTTCATCATTGTACCATCCATGGCTGTAGGTTTATTTGCTAAACTTGCAAAGCCTTTTGCAAAGAAAGTCAGTATAGAAAAATAAAATTGTATTGAAACAAATTCTCCAACTTTGCTCCTGGCAGTAAGAAGTTTCTCCATGTTTGTGACTCCTTTGAGAGGATTCAGTTATTTCATTTTTCATTTCATTTATTTAGGGTTATAACTATTGAGCATAGCTCGTTTACAATGGCAAGCTTAAGCTCTGTTGGGGATAACTACTCTTCATTTGCATCAATGCATCAATGGAGGATATCTGTGTAATCTCCAGTGCAGATCCGTAAGAATGTTCAGTCTCAGCTCCTGTGTGAGAAGAGTGTTGTAGTGTCCCCTGGGCCAGTAGAACCATTGGAGAAAAGGCATTCTTCTTTTTTTCTTTCTTAGCTGGAATTTACTTCCTAAAAATATACAGGTTGTTGAAAACATTAAACACTTATAGACTGCCTTACCTCTATAAACTTAGCTGCTGCTTCAACTAGTTCATATTCTTCTAATGCCTCTTTGTTCATATGCCACACCACCCTTGCCCTATTGTCATCCCATTTCTTTAAAAATCGCCCCACCAGTTAAGAACCTCCTTCAGTCATGCTTACACCGACGTCTTGTGTGTTTACACAGTATCTAGTCCTTACCAATCAAGGTCATACACAGCAGGGTGGTCCTAAGCAAAAAGGGATTATGGAGTCGGGAAGGGGGAAATGGTAGAAATGTGGCAGGACGTCCTGTCACTTGCATGTCAGCTCTTGCACCAGTACCTTTCAGCAGCTTGGAAGCTTCTGCCGCCATGTTAGATCCTGGATGTTGGTTATAGGAGTCCAGCAGTGGGATGGGGAGGCCACAAGGACATGAAGAAGGGGGTGCTATCTAAATGAAGTCTAGAGGACTGGGCTTAAATGGAAGAGTCAGGGTGAAAGATGGATGGCATTGCAGAAGGTGGGTAGCAGCCAACACAAGGGGGAAGAACAAATTAGTTAAAAAGTACGCGTTATAGTAATCTTTGATTCTCGACCAACACCAAACTTTGTGAATATGAAAGCACCAAGTTCCACAGAGTTATTGGTTTATTTGTTAACTGTATAAGTACACTGGAGCTACAGCTCCTTTTGCAGGCATGGCCTGGGATTATAGATCACAATAAAATACAAAGATACATACACCATTAATACAAATAAAAATACAAAATGACAAATTGTCAAGAAATAAAAGCAAACTTACAGGTATCATAATTTACAAATACATTTACACTGTTAATTTAGGTATGTTTTTAATGATCCAGCAAAAACTTCTGGATCAATATGCATTTTAAAACAGAACGGCAGTTCATTCTGAACTAAGTTAAGAGTCTATGAATTACAGTAAACAAGTTTCAATTTCATGTTGTGTGGTAGCCAATCCAGTTTACTCTGAATAGTACAATAGTTGGGACCGAGATGGTTATAATAGTGGAAATATGCCTATTTTATTCAAGAGAACACTTGAGTCGTGATTGGCACAGGCCCCTTGTCAACCACAATTGCAACGTAGTTTAAAATGGGAAGTACATTTTGTTGAGCAAGAGATACAGTCTTGTATCAGATGTCAAATATTTTTTTCAGCCTATACAGTTGTTCCATCCTTGAGTGGATTTTGAGCCTTTTATTTCTATGATCTGATTATGTCTTCCACATTTTGCCTCTCCTTCCCACATTTTGAGGCACTGTGTCCCACAGTTGTTTAATGTCAGTTAGAAAGGTATGGA
Organism: Neoceratodus forsteri; assembly: GCA_016271365.2. Taxonomy (NCBI): domain Eukaryota; kingdom Metazoa; phylum Chordata; order Ceratodontiformes; family Ceratodontidae; genus Neoceratodus; species Neoceratodus forsteri. The sequence continues at coordinate 753,543,471 of CM057455.1, read as the reverse complement.
TTTTACTCCAGAATGTATGCATCTTCTATAGCTACACAGTCAAATGTGGGAAGTTTGGGCCAACCCCTTTGGCTTATAGAGTATAATTCTGATCAGGTATTACTTCTTATCTGCACATCAGCCTCCACCACCACTAGTTAAAGTGGTTACAGATGTAAACAAGAGCAAAGATTCTAAAAACCAGTCGGGAATATCTGGACTGACAGTGAAGGTGACATCCGAAAAGGTAAAAAGACCTGGAAGGAAAATGGGTGGAAAAGTCCAAGCCAAAGTGCTAAAAGTGCCATTGGATGCTGCACTAGAGGATAAGGAGGTGAGAAGCTAGTTTAAAAATCTTCAAGTAATTCTGTCAGATTGTACCAGCTTTTAAATTTGATAAATGCCATGAGCATGAAAATGTTTACAAAGTTGCACCATAGGTATAGCATATGGGGTTTGTTATGAATTTATTGAAATTAATGTGTGTTGTTTTTACAAAATATGTATTTTTATTTACATAAACTGCATGAAGTTAGAAACTTTCAACCTTATCTACCCGGATGGTGTAAAAAATATGAAGAATGTTATGTATATATGTCAAACTATGTTAAAGGTATGTTAAGAATCGCTAGAAAAGTGAGGAAAATTTATAGTTAAGGTTCAAAGTCTTGGGACCCACATTCATGCTGAGTTCCACATATTTTCTTGGCTCATAACATAAGTAAGACTATTTTGTCCACCGGATTGGCTAAAAGACAATTACAAGAGTGTCATTACCTGCCCATGATTACACTTCTGTAGTTGTTTAGTCTATGCACAAGGTTTGACTACAATATCAACGTGTCTGAGTTGGAACTATGTTTCCAACAACATGGATACAGTGCACTAGCCACACTCTGGCAGTTAGATGGAGACAACTGAGCCACCGGATGTCTTCAAGTTAAGCTCCTGCCACCACCCACATGACGATGTCCTCTGGCTGCACCCCTTGATGTCAGATCTTTCTTTTCGCTGGAAGGAACAGGTCTACTCGGTTTTATTTTACTCTAAAAATTGATTAGTGTTTTGCTCATAAAAATGCTAAAACATTGTGAAAATGCATAGCACTTACCTCACTGTGTTTAACAAACATAACACTTCTAGAAAACCTATATAAATACTTTCTGTACAGTTAGTATTGTTCCCAAGAAAAAAAACTGCTAATCAATTATTTAAAACCCTGTCTACTTGTTCACAGCTCTGCATGCATAGTACAAGTCGACAGTTTTCAAGCACTGTTCTGTTGTGAAATTTGACTTTATTAAACTGTTTTTGGCTAATATTAGTGATTGTTGTCTTCTAGTTTCCTCCGTCATCGATCCTAGATACAAAATAGTAGAACCACAGATTCAAGCACTGTGTGCACTGTAGCCAGAAAATGTCACTCATAGATACCCCCAACACATGTGTCCACTGCCTGGGATAGCACCACAACGTTCATCACTGTCTTTGCTGTCTGGCCATGCTTCCATCATTTTTAGAGTAACAGAAGGCTTGTCTACTCCTTGGTAAGCTTAGGGATTGCAAATTGCCTTTGACAGCTGCTGGATTGGCAACCAGGATTGCAAACCACCCTAGGCGGATTGGTGGCTGTAGACGTGGGGGGGTGGGGGATAGATGGAGGCAGACACCCATTAAATTAACTCAAAATACCTTTGATTCAGCAAACAGAACTCGATGAAAATAAAGACTCGAACTGTACAGCGACCAGAAAAATGAAGAGAGATGACTAAAATATGCAGTCATAAACGTAATTATAGCATTTGACCACTAGGAGGAGCTAGGGTCTGAGGAGGAGTCAGACTATCTGCTGAGCTATAAGATCTGCTCCCTACTCCTTCACTACCAAAGCTCAACTGAGCCCTCTATATATATGGATGGGTCTGGTGGTGTTATTAAGCTCCACCCCTTTTGAAAAGTTAAACTTTATTTTGTTAAATACGCTTTGTTATTTACTACCAAGCATCCTATATTTTCCTTATATCCTATATTAAATTTTTCTAACTTGCTGTTTGCTCACCCAATTGCTCCTTGCCCTGTTTATACTTGTCCTGCATCTCGATGTAAACCTCTCTCATGATACTGTGTAAGCTCTCTAACCCAGTTTGTAACCCTCCCGGTCTCACCTGAAAATAGGCACATGGCTGTCTAGTGTGACCTACCCGGTTAACAAAAGCAAATAAATAAATATGCAGATGTGGTTTAATATCTTCCATATTTCAGTACTAGAACCTTATTTAAATCATTCTGTGGCATAATATGATTGTTGAGGGTGGCTCCCTGCTGTCTTGACTCCTCCCACATGTCTTCAACCCAATATAGATGGAAACACAGAGGCCAGACGGCTCTATAGAAGGCTGGGACAGGAGAGGATCAGGCAGCAACAGGGCCATTCCCCAAACTGCAACCTCCAGGAAATACCCAAGTAAAAAATACTAAAAACACCACAGGTACTTTATTTTAACATTTCTTTCTAAACATTAATACCTTACTACGTTTTCTCTCTAAGCATGTTAAATTCAGACATATTGTTTGTTTCCAAGTCTGATATACAGCAGGGTTCGACAACAATGTTTAAAATGACCTATAACCTAAACACCGGCCCAAGGTAAACCTTTCCTGATAGGACATTTATTTTCTGAATTGCTTTCTTTGCTAGGTTTGTGTCTTAGTAACCAGAAAACTATTCCTCCATTGGACTGCAAACAATAGTAATTCATTCAGTATTTTATTGCCTGAATGCTCTAGCTGCAATGCTGAACTTTTCTTTACTAAAAGCCCTGTCTAACCTATGCTACCCAAAGCGCAGAAAAGACTTCCCCAGTCAGGCAGAAAACGCTCATTTCCTGGCTTTTAACATATTTCTTGGGTTTTGTCTTAGCGAGCGCGACTCGCTCTCTCTAGTTCGCACGTTCGCACGATCGAGCAGGCGAATGTGTGCATGTTCGTGCAGGAATGTAAATTACTTTGGGGAAGGATTGCAATGGGGGATTCCTGGAATAGCCTGGAAAAGCAGAGGCAGATAGAGAGAGAGCAAGAGAGCCATCTGACAGGTGGCCTGCCTGTAAGATGGAGGGGAACACAGAAAGAAGGAAAGAAATAGTAAAGGATAGGGACATGCTGTTGCAACAGACTTTTTAACTAACAGATAGGATGTTCCAGGAATACTCCCTACTACAGTGGCCTTAGAAAAGGAGGAAGTAGCAGCCAGGGTGAGCTTGTCCTTGGTCTCTGCACTGGTCCTGTATGGGTCCAGCGTCGGAGGGTCTTTCTTGGATGATTTCTGTGAGATGTATATGGCCCTCCAGACCTATGGGGAGTGTCCGTGCTGCCACAGACATTACAAGAAGTACCATCGCAATTGATCGTTTTCTTCTCCCTCTCTCGATTTTCTCCTGACTGCTTGACCCTGGTCGAGCTTACACTGGTAGAGGGGGTAGGTTGCGGTTCCTGCTGTAACTGCCCCACAACTTTTGGCCTCTACTCTGGTCAATCGGATAGTCAAGATATTTCTCAAGCTGTTAGCCGATTGTCTGAGGAGACTGACAAGGATTCACTGATCTTGCGGACCCTGGTTCTCCCGGTCTTAATACAGGAGGACACGAAGTGGTTGACGGCCTCGGGAGGTACCTACTTTGGGGCACCTCAAGGCATTTGGTGGTTTCAAAGAAATACAAAATCACACATACCCCCATAATGCAAAGTGTCATGGGATGTATATGCAAATCATCATGATATTTTAGGCTGGTTCTTGCTTTAAGTAGGAATGCGTGGTAGCAAAAGGCCTCTCGCACAGTCTGCAAAGGCTGAACAGAAGACACAGACACATGTTTTGGCCAACTCAAGACTCACCGGTGTGCCTCATCTATATCTCACCCCAGTGAAAAACAAACCAACCCATATGTGGTCTTACAGGTTTGGGTCATAGTGGGCCCAAAATGAGAAAGCAAGCTGAAAAGACAAAGAACCTCAGCACAAAAGCACTGAGGCACAGTTTACCCAAAAAGGGCAATAGTGATCTCTCTACCTAACCACATGCTCTAAACGGATCCTCTGGTAGACACGTGCTGTTGGCCTTCAGGTCAAGGTTGTTGCACTGTTCGCAGTCAAGCTTATGCGTGACCAACAGGCATTGGTCCCAGTGTGTGTCAGACTTGTCATCTTCCTGTGAGGAACGATGTTGATGCCATCTTCAACAGAAGTACGAAGACCTACTTTGGCAGCAATGGTCTCTTGCTGGAAGGGGCAGGGGTCTGCTCCTGAGAACGGTGGTCCCGTTGCCCACTCCAGTGGCCATTCCCTAGATGGTGACCCTGTTGATGACTCAATTGATAACTTTGCCTGTGGGGGCCCGAAACAATGAGTCCCACCCAGCTACCGGCTTGCAGGGCTGTTTGACTATCGCGGTCACCTTGGGTTCTGGGGTGGAACGCACCACTGAGAAACGGGACAGGGCAGTGTTTGAGGAGACATTGGACTCTTAGGGTGAATCGTCTGACCCTTTCAGAAATCAAAAGGCCAGGGGGATGTAGATAAGCTGCCTGATGGGGAAAACAGTAAACTGGATTGCGCAGACAAGAAGGTGTATGCGGCCTCCTTGCTTGGCTCAGGCAGGCCAGTTACACTGTTATGATGGCTAACTTTGGCCACTCCCTGTTCAGTATGGTTGGGAACCTCCATCTCTTGCTCCCATCCAATAAACAGGTTGTTGTCCAACAGATCAGAGAACATAGCTGTATGCTGGCTTAACTTTGGCTTCAAATGGCCATGGACATGGGCAGTTCCTGTGCTTGCTGTATGGCTGTGGCCATGTCCATGCGTCACAGGGCCTGGATGAGGCTGTCCACCTTTACACTGGAATTGCAGCGCAAGTTGGCCGATGTCCCACTTTACAGCACTGATCTATTTAGTCCTGGGGTGGAAGGATGTCTCACCCACACTGGGAAGTCCTGTGCCACCCTTTTCTCTGTGCCTATGTCCCAGAAAGACACTGAGCTGCCCAAGCTGAAAAAAAAGGCCTTTTGGCTGCAAAGATTTTAGCCACTGTAGACTCGGTGGCAGCCTAAGCAGGGACAGTTTCAGCACTGGCATCCCAAGAAGCAGTTTATCAGTCAGGGCTAGAAAGAGTGGGTGGATATGCTCCCGCTGCCCATCCTGTTTGAGCCCCCCACTCCGAGGCTGCTACATTTTGGGTTGTGAGGTGCCATTCCTACTCCTGTCCAGTCCCAGACCCAGCTTCTGGTCTGGGGTTGGCTATGCCACTTCTTTCCATGGTGGTTCATTATTACTTCGGACACGTGGGTGTTGAAAGTTGTGGGCAAAGGGTTGCCTCTGAACTTCAAGGTTCTTCTGCTGTACCAACCTCAAGCTCTTCAGGAGGTCAGGATGCCAGAGGGCACACTTTCTGCACTCAGAGCTGACATTGCTCTGCTTCTGGAATGCGGGATGATCAAGCAGGTCCCAGATAGCCTAGCCACACAGGGCTGTGTGTCCAGATTACCATCTGTTACCTAAAGGGATGGTGGGCTGGCACCCCGTACTGAATTTGCAGAACCTCAACAAGTTTGTGCAGAAACACAAGATCTTACTTCGAGTTAGACCTCTTGCAGCAGGCAGTAACCATAAGGACTAAGCGGCCAGGTGCCAGGACCCCATGGAAACCTTCTAGCTAGCAGTCTCCAGTGGGGGACCACCTCCAATGTCAGCCCGCCCCGACGTCAGCCAGTGGTATATAGGGGGCAGTCCCCAGGCCCACCTCCGTTCTTTTCCCGCCATTGACCCGTTTGCATCAGCTCCCCAGATGCCTCTTGCTACAGTTCGACTGCCTTCATGCTTTCAGTGTTTTTTCTTTCATTTTCCTCAAAAAATATTGTTTTCTTCCTGCATGTCTTCTTCTCCGTCATCGTCGTTTCTTCAGTCGAACGACACAGATCAAAATGTGTGTGTGGCAAGCAGATACTGTCAAAGAATGGCCACGAGGCCTGCCCTCTCTGCCTAAGCCCGAGCCACAAGCCTGCGGCCTGTAAGTACTGCAAATGGTTCAACCAAAGGACTCTCATCCGCCGCCAGAAGGCCCTTAAGGCTCACCCCCAGAACAGCAGTTTGCCGCTATGCAGAAACAACCTCCAGGGAAAAGTCCCTCTTCATCCTCCTCGATTTCAACCTCTTCTTCTTCGAAGCCGCATAAGGAAAAGATGGACGACTCTGGAAAGTATAAGTCCTTGGACAAAGTTAGGGAAAAGGCCCCAACTCACTCCTATTCCAGGTCTCCCCATCACAAGAAGAGTTCCTCAGGTTCCTGCTCCCATGGGGGGTTGGACCACTCCTCCCGGTCTGCCCTTACTCCCTCTGGGCACCTGGTAGAGAAACCTCCCACCTTAGTGCTGGTGTTAGGCAGGGGTAAGTCAGGGTCCTTGACTTCAGTTCCGGCCCTGACACCCCTGAAGGTGAAGGCCAAACCTCCAGCGTTCCCCTCCACCTCAGGAGCTGGAACTGGCTCCAAGTCGGACAGCAAGACTTCGGCTCCTGCCTACATGGTCCCGACGACGGTCACTGCTAAGTTTTCAAACACAGCACACAGTCATCAGGGGCAGGTGTCCTCTTCCCAGGACCTGGCAGTGCCTCCCCCTTGCTCCCCGGTGTCCACACCATGGGCTTCACCTTAGCCGTCAGCCACATCTACCCCAGACCGCTGCCAGCCAGTGCCTACCCAGATGTCAACTACCCTGACTTTGGACCTGACAACACCAATTCCGTTGCTGGCCTGTTCGACATCTTCAGCCAACATGGATACCTCTTCAAAGGGAGGTTCACTGCTGGCCAGTTTATGGCTTGATGAGGCGCCTGATCGACCCACTCCAGCCCCTCCAAAGCCAGCTCCCCCGATGCTGGTTGTACCAACGCCAGGTACCCTGATGCTGGATAAGGTGACGCCAGCCCCGCCACCACCTCAGGAACCCACCGGTCCTGTGGGTCCCCAGATTCCCCTCAGCGAGATGAAAGATTTGTTCCGCTTTTGGTGGAATGAAATCGAGGGGGACCGCCTCCCACCAAAACCTGCAAAATCAATGGGTGTTGAGCCAGAACCAGAGCCAAAACAGCTGATTCCAGAGCCAAGGAGCCCTTCCCCAAGTCCTAACCATGGACATAGCAGAAGGTCCAAGCACTGGGGACGGAGGCACCAACATTCCTCCTCCTGGTCATCAGGCTGTCACTGACGTCAGTCCCGTAGCGAACTCCAGCTCAGCTCCTCCTCCTTCTCCAGCAGGTCAGATGACTCTAACCGGTGCTCATCTCCCTCAGGGTCAGACCGTTCGAAGCCTGGAGGCCGTCCTTCCTCCCCAGATAACAAGGACTCCCGTAGGTCGCCTCCTGATGACCCGTCATTTATGGATGTCATGAGGCACATCCAGGCCTCAAATGGATGGGAGATGGAGGATCCGGATCCTGAAGCAGAAGGAACCTAAGCTTCTAGTGGTTCCTCCTTTGGTGGATACCTTCCAGGATTTAACGAGACTCACCTGGAAGCACCTATCCTCCACCTCCTCTAAAAAATTGGACTGACTCTACAGGGTGCCCAGAGATTAACCATTCCTGGCCGAGCACCCTAAGGCTGACTCGATGGTGATCACTGCTGCCCATGACAGATCAAAGAGGCCTAAGCATTTAAGCAATCAGCCTCCTGGTCAGGAATCCAGAACCACTGACCAGCTGGGCAAGAAGGTATATTCCTCCTTGACTTGCTCCATTGGGTCTCTTAATTTCCTCACCCACATGGTTCAGTACCAGAATGCCCTGTGGGAGAAGGGAATAGAAATTGTTCAGGCCCTTCCAGATTCAGCTCAAAAGACCGAACCGCTGGACCTTCTTAAATCTGGGTCAGATGTGGGCACCCATGCTTTGCATGCCTCATATGACACTGCAGACATGGGTGCCAGAGCAGCCGTCACTGGCATCTGCCTCCGGCGCCACACATGGCTCAGGGTCTCTGAGTTCACCCAGGACCTACAGGCTGGCATAATGGATCTCCCTTACAAGGGTTTGGTCCTTTTTGGAGACAAGGCTGGAAAGTTGATCACCCATCTCCAGGACTTGGGAAAGGCCATCTGGTCCATATAGAAAATGTATAAAGCTAACCAGAGGTCATTCAAGAAGCAGCCCTTTCATAATCACTCAGGTCAGCAGTCCAGAAACCAGCCTCAGCAGAGGGGTGGCTACAAGTGTAAGGCAGCCTCCCAGACCCCTGGAGGTTTCACTTCCAGAGCCTTTAAGACCTCCCAGGCCCCTCTACCCACTCGTGGAGCCTCACAACAACTCCTGCCCACCCCCCTCCTCCTGTAGGGGAAACAGTAAGGGTTCGCTTTTCCCTCTGTCTCGAGGGATGGCACAAAATCACAACTGACCTGTGGGTCCCCCAACTGATAGAGAGAGAGAGGACATATCCTGGAGTTCCTGGAGAGGCCACCAGAAAACCCACCGGTGTCCTCCCATTACCCTCCATTTCACGTCTCCCTCATCGAAAGGGAAATCCAGGTGCAACTCCTAGGTGGCGCTATCCTATGGGCTACTACTGCTGCCTGCGTGACTATGCACAGGTTTAGGGGCCTAAGTTCGGTGAATGGGTGCCTAAACCCAGAGGAATGGTATTGGCATAGCGTAGCTGCTTTGGTATAGCCCTCCGGGATGCTGTAACCACCCGCAAACCCTTCTAGTGGGCCAAACCATTTTGCAATAGAACATTCACATTTACCAAATGATAGCAATGATATGCACACACTCCTTGCACTTACCACCAGGGCCGGATCTTCTGCAACTGCCCTGGAAACTCCCTGGAAAATAAGACCAGTGATGCAACCGTACAATAATAAAGCTGTAACCCAACCAATAAGGTACACAGTAGCCAGGTTACACGTGAAAACCCACAATCTGGTTTATTTAGGGGAAGTGAACAAGGATGGGGCATGAATCTAGCAAATAATAATTGGCATGTCTGATTGGATTCAGATTGATTCAGCATGCACTGTAAGTCCCTTTGACCCAGTCCCACAACCCTGGGTACCCAGTATGTTAAACAGGCTAGCATGAAGTGTTGCCCGGGGTAGGCTGGTGTTGCAGCTGTTGTTGGGGCCCTTAGGAAGGAAAAACAGTTAACATGCACACAACCCAAATATTTCTAATCTGGAGCTGGATGGCTCAGTCCATTGCAATAAACCCAAAACAGGAAAATCAGATGGCACACCGTGATTGTAGCTGTTGTTGCAGGGAGCTACCCTGATTTGTATTCACACTACCCAGACCAGGATGCTGAACAGGTGAGATGACAACCCCATGGTGTTGTGCTGGATTGTCAGGGGAAGCAGGGCCTACACGATTCACCTCCTGGTAGTCGCTACCTGTTCGGTGGTGTTGAGCAGGGGTCTGAAACCCCGAGCGGATCTTTCGCCGAAAGTGTCTCTGATTTGGGACTAGTGGCTTTGGCCAAGGTGACAAGGCCCAGGCAGAAGGAACAGTTTGGATAATGTCCGTAGTTGGGTGCTGGAAAAGCGTCCAGCTGGTGTGGCGGAACTTGCCATGGGGAACCAAATGCGTGACCTGCGACACACATTCAACAATAGTAAATGAACATTGTGCCCCCTGAAACTTCAACAGGTTTGCAATATATTTTTTTATCGATAGAAAATACTCCATTACAGGCATGTTTGGGGGGCACACTGATTTCATTTGTTCATTGATATTGGTCACAACCTGGAGCCCCTGTAAAAATAATTAAATACATTTATAAAGCCAGGGTTGAGCAGATGACACATTGAATTGGTATATGATTAGGGGAAAGCTGTGGCTACTTTCCTAGTGATTTGCTCCCAGCCACACCTGGAAGACTGCACTTTATAAATGTGAGATAAGAAAGCTGGAGTATTGTCTTTACAAACAGAGAATGAAACAGCAGGACTCTAACTCAGATCAGCAAGGTACTTTTTACATTATTTAAAGTGCAGGACCAAACCGACTGGGGCCACTTTGACTGAGTGGTTTGGCTTGTTCACATTTTGGCCAAAGTTTGATAACTAAGAGCCCCTATATAAAATAAAATATGAGGGATAGAAAATTCCTCCATTACAGGCCTGTTTGGGCAGTTTGTGGGGGGCGGGGGTGGCACATTGGAGATTTCATTTGTTCATTGATATTGGTCACAACCAGGATCCCCTCTAAAAATAACTAAATAAATTTATAAAGCCAAGGTTGAGCAAATCACACATTGAATTGGTCCACGAAACACATTCAGCACATCTCCAACACTTAGCTTTCTTAGCCACAGTTCAGATAAAGTCTGTTTGTCAATTACAGCTTCACTGCACAGACCTTTAGATTCAAGTCTCTCTTCAGAGATCAGGCTGGCCGATCGCTTCTGGAGCAAGTCTTCGGTCCAGTCACCGTTAGCAGTAACACACTATCTTACTTCGAGAGGGCTCTTGCAGTGGGTAATTACATATAGGACTGACTCCGGCAGGTGGCAGGACCCATGGAAAAATTTCTAGCTAGCAGTCCCTGGTGAGGGACCGCCCCCACATCAAGTGACCGGTGTCAGGAGACGTTGGTATAAAGGGGCGGTCCCGGATGCCCGCCTTCCAGTTCTTTCCGCTGTTAGCTCGTGGCGTCCATGAAAAGTTATGCTTTGTCAGCCCTACCTTTGTCAGGCTTTTTACCGAAAAATCATTATTTTTTCGACTAACGTCAGTACTATCGTCGGTGTATGTCGTCCCCTACAACCTCCGAGCACAAGAATAAATGCGATTCGTGCGGCGCCCAACTACCGCACAAGGACAGCAACTCCCTGTGCCTATTCTGCCCAGGACCCGATCACCTGGTCAAGAAGTGCCAGCACTGCCTCAGTTTCAATGCGGCTACCCGGAAAAGGCAGCAGCAATCCCTGGAAGCCCATATTCTAAAGAAGAAAATGAGTTCTATGGAGAAGGAGATCAAAAAACTGAGGCAGACATCCACTTCCCCCGAAGGCCATCGGAAGAAGAAGGAGAAGGAGAGGCACCGGGACAAGGGGTCCTCCACTGCGTCTCCCTCGGGAGTCACTGGGACGCAGGTAACATCCTCCAGGACGTTCCTGACGGCCACCTGGAGGTTTCCGAGGGAGGCCGCCCGCCCGCCTGGCTCTGCCTGGTCTTGCGTTTTCCAGGCAGTTGGAGGCCTCTGCCCTGCTTGCCGGGTAGCAGGCTCGCGGCCTACCACTGAGGGCGACTCCGGTAAGCCGGGCGTCGGCTCCTCTGACGTCCCGCCTCGAGAGGCCGCAAGACGTCCGACTCTCCGGGCGACACACGTCTCCACTGCACCGGACCAGGCCGATCACTCTACTCGGCCCGCCCCCGGTGATGGCTCTCATAAATTGGACATCGGCTCCTCCGGCGCCCGCCAAGAGCTTGCCCCTAAGCCTCACGTCGGCTCGTCCGACGTCCGGCCGGCAAAGGAACCAACGACGGACCCCCCCCACGTCCGTCATACCCGGTTCCCCACAGCCTTCACTGCCGTCTGGGAACCAGTATCTCCCCAACCCGACCCGGGACTCTCCCTCTGCCCCACAGCGGTTGGGGATCTTTTGCCCAGTCAGTCCTTCCTCCACCTGGTGCGCCGGACCTGATGTCGGCCTCCGGACGCTGGCTCCGACGCCGGCCCCTCCGACGTTGGTACATCCGGCTCCAGGGCCTCCGCCGTCGGCTCTGACGTCGGCCTTACCAACTCCGGGAGACATTCCGCTCCCATTGGGCCCTTTGCCCTCCGGGCTTTCCACTCTGGACCCGCCTGTGAGGTCTCCGGCCAGGCCTTCTGCTTCAGCAGCACCCCTCGGCTCTCCGGTATCCTCCGTCCTATTCGACGCCGGTGTACCCGGGACCGCAGTATCTGGCGCCACAGTACCCGACGCTGGGCTTCCTGATGCAGCAGTACTCAACACCACAATACCAGATGCCAGGCTACCCACAGCTGGGTTTTGGATACACTCCATATGGTTACAGTCCGTATCCTTATCCCCGCCTCCTCCTCCTCCACCGCCCTCGCGGCCGCTGGTGGACCTGCAGGAGACTCTGGCCTCCCGATGGGCTGAGGCCAAGGCTCAGCTCACCAAAGAGGTCGAGAGTCGCCTTCCGGCGACGGTGCCATCCCAGGTTCCCGTACGTCCGAGGCAGCACACTCCCTCACCACCTCCAGACTCCAGGGTTCTTCTGTCTGGATCCAGAGAAGGGCAGGACACGCTTCCTCGGGACTTCCCAAGGGTCAGTTTCTCCCCAGGTCGGGAAAGGGAGTCTTTCTCTTCTTCATCCTCCTCTTTACCCTTGGACTCCTCAGACTCTTCCAACGGTTGCTCCGAGAGAGACGATGAGCCTCGCTGTCTGTGGAAGCCCAGGCCAAGGACTCCTCAGAAGTCTCCTCCAGAGGATCCTTCTTTTATGGAGTTGCTTAGGAAAATCCAGGAAGTTCATCAGTGGCACTCCCTGGAACCAGATCCTCAGCATCTGAAACTCGCTGAACATCTGGATCTGACTGTGACAGCTCCTATCTTGGTGCTACCCTGGATAGAGCCTCACGCCGACCTCGTTACCATAATATGGGAACAGCCGTCGGCCTTAGCCCCACTTCCTAGGAAGTCAAACCGGCTATATCAGGCCCCAGAGGGTGTTGATTTCTTGGATTCTCACTCTCGTGCCGACTCGGTTGTGATTAGCGCCACTCACGGCCGGTCAGCGAACCCTAAACATCTTAGCTCATCACCACCTGATAAGGAATCATGCCTTCTGGACCTGTATGGGAGAAAGATTTACGCTTCCTCCACACTGGGGATCAGGGCCCTGAACTATGTCGGCCATATGGGGGACTACCAGAAGGCCATCCTGATTCAGGCAGAAGCCAAACTGAAGTCCTTGCCTGACTCCTAAGTCAAGCATGAGTTGGCTGATCTCGTCCACTCTGCTCATTCGGCCAGTCGATACATGCTGCGTGCGACATACGATGCAGTGGACTCTGTTGGGCGGAGCTTAGCTTTCGCTGTAGGTCTACGGCGCCATGCTTGGCTCCGTGTCAGATTTGGTTCCGGAGGTGCACTCTGCTATCCAGAAAGCACCCTTCCGGGGGTCGGCGCTTTTCGGGGGTGATGTCAAGGACATCATCACCGAATTGCAAGAGAAGGGGACGGCTCTGAAGTAAGTTGATTCCATGTATCGTCCCCATCAGCAGCAGCGCCGTCCCTTTCGCAGACGGAATCAGCCAAAGGCGAAACCCCAGGGAAGGCAGGCCACAAAACGCTGGGCCCCCACAGCTGCCAAGTCCCCCACCCAAAAAAGCAGCGGGTGCTTCAGCTGCGGTGCTGCCCCACACCACCTGACTCCTTTCCTCTCCCACTGCCTCCGGACTCCCTGGAGGAACCGGTAGGAGGGAGGTTTTCCCTCCACCTTCCGGGATGGGAGAGGATAACCACAGATTCTTGGGTGCTCCAGCTCATAGCAGAAGGACGCTGCATAGAGTTTCTTCAGAAACCACCCCGCCACCCCCCTCTGAAGTCGTCGTATTAACGGGAACATCTTTTCTTGGTCCAGGAGGAAATCTTGGTCTTCTGCTGTAATAAGCGATAGAGCCTGTCCCCATTCATCTGCAAGGGAAGGATTACTTCTCATTTCTTCCTCGTCCCAAAGAAGACAGGAAATCTCAGACCAATTTTGGATCTTGGTTCCCTGAATCTTTACACAGAGTACAAAATGTTCAGGATGCTCTCTTTGTAGAGCCTTCTGCCCCTCCTCCGGCTGGGTCAATGGCTTTGTGCTCTGGATATGCAGGATGCTTATCTGCACGTTCCCATTCGCCCATCTCATTGCAAATACCTTCATTTTGCATTCCAGGGCTACCACTACCAGTTCAAGGCACTCCCGTTTGGTCTATCCTCGGCCTCCCCGAGTATTTACCAAATGCTTGGCAGTGGTGGCGGCCCACCTGCATACCAAGGGAGTGCAGGTTTTCCCATACCTGGACGACTGGCTCCTGGCGGCCTCGTCCATAGAGGAACTCCTGCGTTTCCTCTCCCTTACCCAGCAGGTTTTTGCCTGCCTGGATATTACCATCAGCCATTCCAAGTCTCATCTGGACCCATCCCAGAGGCTACAGTTAATTGGGGCGATTCTCGATACAACCATGGGCAAGGCCTTCCTGCCTCCGGACAGGGCGTCCACCCGTCAGACCCAAATAAGTCTGTTGTCCGACCGCAGGATGGTCTCTGCGAGGTCGGTCCTTCGCCTTCTCAGGCTCATGGCGGCTGCTATCCAGACGGTACCTCGCGCTCGACTCCACATTAGGATCTCTCAGTGGACTCTACGCTCTCAATGGGATCAGCTAGTGGACCACCTAGATCACTCAGTTCTGATCTCCTCGCCGATGATGCGAGACTTGCAATGGTGGATGGTTCGAGGAGAACCTGTTTCGGGGAGTTCCTTTCTTTCATCCTCCCCCCTCCCAGACTCTAACCACAGACGCCTCAGGTGAAGGTTGGGGAGCCCATCTAGGCCCTCATTGGACCCAGGGCTCCTGGTCCAAGCTAGAACAAGCTCACCACATCAGTGTGCTTGAGCTTCGGGCAGTGTTGTATGCTGTCCAGGCCCTTCACCAGTACATCCTTCCCGGCCACCTAGCCGTCCAGAAGGACAACATGTGCATGGTGTGGTACATCAACAAACAGGGAGAGACTCTGTCCTACCCTCTATGCAGGGAGGCAATGAGAGTTTGGGATTGGGCAACACAACACGACCTTCACCTCACGGCAATTCACGTTCTGGGAGTCGACAACACCCTGGCAGACAAGCTAAGTCACTCTTCTGCTCTGACTCACAAGTGGGAACTGTACCAAGGGGTCCTAGACAATATCTTCCAACTTTGGGGAACACCACAGGTCGACCTGTTCGCATCCCCCCTAAACGCAAAGCTTCCCATCTTCTGCTCGCTTGTTCCAGAGCGAGGCGCTTTTTGGAGCGACGCTCTGTCTCTAGACTGGAAGGACAGATTCGTCTATGCCTTTCCCCCAATTCCACTTATGCCATGAGTCTTCCAGAAACTAGCTTCAGAAGAAGTGTGAATGATTCTGATTGCTCCTTTCTGGCCCAGGCAAGTCTGGTTCTGTCTTCTACAACAATATTCATAGGATCCTCCTCTTCCTCTTCCTCTATCTCGGGGTTTGTTGACCCAGGATCGGGGGACCCTGATTCATCCAGGCCTCAAATCCCTTCAACTGCATGCATGGCTCCTGCAGACCTAGCCCGATCCTGTTTTGGAGTGTCTCCCAAAGTGGCGGAGATTTTAGTGGAGGTCAGAAAACCCTCCACCAGATCCACTTATGCCATGAAGTGGAAAAGATTCACTGTCTGGGCCGCTTCCAAGAACGTGGAACCTTTCTCCTGTTCAGCGGAGCTTCTGCTGGAGTACCTACGTCATCTGTTTGACCTGGGTCTCAGCCATTCCTCTCTGAAGGTACACATGGCGGCCATTTCAGCCTATCATGTTCCCTTTGCAGACAAGGCTTTTGCTCAACTGGAGGTCTCAAAGACCTTTCTCAGAGGGGTCCTCCATCTGAGGCCCCCATCCATACTCCTGCGCCCCCTTGGGACTTGAACTTTGTTCTTAAGAAGCTTACTCTCCCTTCCTTCAAACCTGCAGCTTCTGTGGATTTGAAGTTCCTTTCATGGAAGACTCTCTTCTTGGTGGCCGTTACTTCGGCTTGGAGAATCTCTGAGCTCCAGGCCCTGATGTGTAAAATCCTGTACTTCATTTTTCACAAGGAATGAGTTGCTCTTCGCACGAATTCTAAGTTTCTCCTTGAAGTGGTAGCTGAGTCTACTCTAAATCAGTCCATAGAGTTACCTGCCTTTTTTACGCAGTACTCTAATCAAGGGGAGTATTTACTCCATACTATGGATGTTCACTGGATTCTGAGATACTACACCAACAGGACGAAGGATCTCAGAAAGACTGATCAGTTGTGTGTCTCTTTTGCTCACAAAAGGGAAGGCAATGCTGTTTCCAAGCAATACCTGTCTAAGTAGTTGGCTCATTGCATCACTTTCTGTTATGACAAATACAAGACCCTCCGGTCAAGTCAGCGCCACTCCACAAGAGGAGTAGCTGCCTCAGCGGCTTGTTTCAAGAATGTGTCTGTGGCAGACATCTGTGCTGCCGCCACCTGGACTTCCGTCCATACCTTTACGAAACACTACAGTTTGGATGTTGCCTCTTGCCGTAGAGCAGGCTTCGGGCTGGCTGTTTTGCAAGGCCTCCTATCTTGAGACTTGCACAACCAGAACTACCTTTAGATGAGTTTCCTTCTCCCGTGCCTCTCTTTGTTCCGGACTGCTTGGGATTCAGTCCTATGTAATCTACTGCAAGAGCCCTCGGTAAAGATAGTACAGTTACGCCAAGAACTTACCCGTAACAGTAGATCTTCGAGAGAGGCTCTTGAAGTAGGCAATACCTTCCCGCCCTCCATCCCCCTAGACATTTTCAGCTCCTTTTCTAGTGAGGGAAATATCCGCTTCTCTTTCGTCCAGCCTCTTTTGGCCTGTGGCGGGAAAGAACTGGAAGGCGGGCGTCCGGGACCACCCCTTTATACCAACGTCTCCTGACGCCGGTCACCTGACGTGGTGGCGGTCCCTCGCCAGGGACTGCTAGCTCGAAATTTTTCCGTGGGGTCCTGCCGCCTGCCGGTGTCAGTCCTATATGTAATTACCTACTGCAAGAACCTCTCTTGAAGATCTACTGTTACGGTAAGTTCTTACGTAACTGTACTCTTCTCTTTTCGGATACAGGTTTCAACCAGCAGTTGGAAAAGTCCGACTTTCACACACAAGGTGATACTTTAGGCTGGAGAACATGACAGGCAGGCCAGCAGAGCCTTCCCGCCGATTTTCATATGCTCCTACCAGAGTAGCTGCTCGATGGCTCGAGCTGTTCACTCTTCAGCCTCCAACTTTCAACTGACGCTGCTTCAGGCAGTTCTGTATATTTCCTCTGAGATTCAAAGGGTTTGGTTGGCTAAAGGAACTGTCTGTCACGGCAAGGGCTCCCCCTCCAGATCCATTTAGATGCCAAACCCTTAGAACTACAGTTACTACAGAATTTCTTTCCCACAAAATCTCTGGGGACAGTCTCCATTTTAGGTCCTCTGAGGTTCGATTGGTCCAAACACTGGAAGTCCCGAAGAAAAATGGTGGCTTCTATCCAAAGTTCAAGCTACAATTTAAAGCAAGTTAGACAAACTCCTCTATCATTATTATTATAGCAGATAAACAGTAAATAATAACTTTCCCTAACAGAACTCCCTCTGCGCAAGTAGCGACTGCAGAATGGAGCAGAATAACAGACTGTTGGTCTGGTCACGAGCCTTAAATCACTCGGACCCAGCCTAGCCTGATTTTTCTAACACAGCATAGAACTCCCTTAAAGAGACAGGCATGGAGGCTTACTGGAGCACTCTCATGCAGACAGTTAGGACTACTACAGACAGGACAACATCCTGACAGTGGGCATTAGAGAGCCCAGGAAGACATTATAGGAAACCCCAATTTGTAAGGGAGTTACACAGGCCTTACTACAGAAACGGTCCATAGGGCCAGTTCCCCCAGACCAAAGGTGAAAGGAATTTTAGTCCTACTTTTTCCTCATCCCCAAAAGGACCAGGGACCTTCGTCCAGTCCAGGATCTTGGCTCCCTCAACAGGTACACTGAGTACAGGAGGTTCAGAATGGTCACTCTTCCAGGATTGATCCCCCTCCTACACCAGGGATACTGGCTCTGATCTCTAGATACGTAGGATGCATACCTGCACATCCTAGTGTTTCCACCTCACAGATGGAAACTGCGTTTCCTCTTCCGGTGTGACACTACCAGTTTCGGGCTCTACCATTCGGCCTATTCTCTGCTCCCAGAGTCTTTACCAAGTGCCTAGCAGTGGTGGCTGCAGCCCTCAGAAGACTAGACCATTTCGTCTTTCCCTACCTAGACGACTGACGTTTGATTGCTCCCACAAAGGGTCAGCTGCTTCGCACTCCCGGATTCACCTTTACCCTCTTCCGTGAACTGGGGATCACCCCGAATCTTTGGAAGTCGTCCCAATGGCCCAGCCAGAGACTCTAATTCATGGGAGCGATCCTCGACACAGTGCAGGGCAAGGCCTTTCTCCCTGAGGACAGGGTGGATTGCCTGTGAGGACAGGCCCGAATGGTTTCTAAGGCTCCCCATATCCCGGCTCGAATCTACATAAGGCTTATCGGCCATATGGCAGCGGCCATAACTACTGTTCCTATGGCTCGCCTCCACATGAGAGTCGCACTATGTACACTCAGGGTGCAGTGGGACCAACAATCAGATGACCTGGAGCAGAGGGTTCTAGTCTCAGATCCAGTCAGTTGGACCCTGACCTGGTGGATGGACCCAGACAATCTGTCGAAAGGGGTCCTCTTCACACACGAGCCCCAAGGAGAGTCTTGACGACTGACGCCTCGGTTGGGGTGCTCATCTGGAGGACAGGCAGACCCAGGATTCCTGGTCCCCAGATGAGCAATCCCTGCATATCAACGTCCTGGAGATGGGAGCGGTTCTGAAGGCTCTGCATGTGTTTCAGACTGATCTCCTACCAGGCCCTCTCCTCATCCAGTTGGAAAACATGTCTGTGGTGCTCTACATCAGCAAGCAAGGAGAGACTCATTCCTACCCCTTTTGCAGGGGGGCAGTGAGAATTTGGTATTGGGCTCTGCAACACCACCTGCAACTCACTGCTGTTCATGTTCCAGGCGTCCTGAACATCTTGGCCGACAGCCTAAACAGGTCTTGGTCCAAGGCCCATGAGTGGAAGCTCCTCCAGTCAGTGGTAGAGCAATTGTTCAACAGATGGGGTCGACCAGAGTTGGACCTCTTCACATCCACACTCTACTCTAAACTGCCCAATTTCTGCTCGCTAGATCCAGGGCCTGGAGTTTTCTGGTGAGACGCATTGTCCCTCTGTTGGACAGGGAGGTTTCCTTATGCTTTCTCTCCCTTTCCCATTCTTCAGAGGGTACTTCTTGAACTTCAGGCGGAAGGAGTAGGGATGATTCTCATCACTTCCTTCTGGCCCCATCAGATTTGGTTCCCTGTGCTTCAAGAGCTAGCCTTGGAACCCCCGATTCCTCTATCCCTGAGCTCACACTTGCTCTCCCAGGACCAGGGCACTCTAGTCCATCCGGATCTGAAGTCCCTGTATCTGCACACTTGGCTCCTGTAGACTTGGTGGTCACCAGGTATGTGGTTTCTCCCAGAGTGGCCAACATCCTAGTGGCAGCAAGAAAGCCCTCCACTAGGTCCACCAATGCCATAAGTGGAAGAGGTTCTGTTTGTTGGCGGTTGCCCGTCACCTTGATTTCTTCTGCACAGTGAACTCCATTCTTGAGTATCTCCTCTCTCTGTTTGACACAGGCCTGAGCTACTTCTCTATCAAGATGCATCTCTGCCATCTCTGCGTACCATGCACCGGTAGAGGGTAAAACCCTTACTCAGCTGGATTTGTCCCGTACCTTCCTAAGGGGCATCTTACATATGAGACCTCCCATCAGGAACCCTGTTCCTCCATGGGCCCTCCTCTTTATGTTAGAGAAACTCACGCTTTCCCTTTTGAACCAGCCGCGGATTGTGAGCTACGCTTTCTCTCTTGGAAAGTGTTATATTTAGTTGCAGTTACTTCTGCTCAGAGGATTTCCAAGCTCCATGCTCTGATGTGTAACGAGCCCCATTTGGTTTTCCATAAGGACAGGGTGTCCTCACGGACCAGTCCTAAGTTTTTGTCCAAGGTGGTGTCCAAATTTACTTTGAATCAGGACATTCACTTGCCTGTCTGGTATCCAGAGTACTGTAACAGGGGAGAAGCGTTATTGCATACTCTGGACGTCCACCAGACACTTCATATTTATTTGAACTGTTCCGGTCCTTGAAGGAAGATGGATCAGTTGTTTGTGTCTTTTGCTTCCAAGTCTCAGGGAGCACCAGTTACTAAACAGACTTTGTCTAAGTGGTTAGTTAACTGCATAGTTTACTGTTACCAAAAGTATGACAAGCCTTTACCGGGCCCAGTATAAGGCCATTCCACCAGGGGAGTTACTACTTCCTTTTCCTCTTTGAGGAACATTTCAGCTGCAGACATTTGTGCAGCTGCCACCTGGAACTCTGTTCACACATTCTTCAAGCACTACAGCTTGGACGTGGCTTCCAGGCATAGGACTGGGTTCGGCCTTGCAGTTCTCCAGGGCTTGCTCTTCTAAACCTTTGTTGGCTGCCTTTTTTCACCTCCTCCCATACTGGTCTGTTCCTTCTCCCTTGACTGCTTGGGACTCTGTCCTTATGGTTATTGCCTGCTGCAAGAGCTCTAACTTGAAGTAAGATAGTACACTTACATAAGAACTTACCATAACAGTAGATCTTCGAAAAGAGCTCTTGCAGCAGGCGTTACTTTCCTTCCCTCCTTCCCCCTGATTTTATTATTTCTGTCTTTCTTCGGGCAAGAACCTGCCCGGTTCTCCTTCCACTCTAGACTGGGGGGTCTTGTTTGTTCCTTCTCCCTTGATTGCTTGGGACTCAGTCCTTATGGTTATTGCCTGCTGCAAGAGCTCTAACTCAAAGTAAGATAATACAGTTACGTAAGAACTTACCGTAACAGTAGATCTTCAAGAAGAGCTCTTGCAGCAGGCATTCCTTCCCCCGGTTTTATTATTTCTGCCTTTCTTCAGGCAAGAACCTACTCGGTTCACCTTCCATTCTAAACTCTGGGTCTCTGGCAGGAGAACTGAGGAGGGGCTGGGGACCACCCCCTTGATATCATTGGCTGATGTCGGGGCGGGTCGACATCTGGGGAGGTCCCCCTCTGGTGACTGCTAGCTAAAAGGTTTCTGTGGGGTCCTGGTGGCTTAATCCTTATGGTTATTGCCTGCTGTAAGAGCTCTTCTCCAAGATCTATTGTTACGGTAAGTTCATACGTAACCGTACTCTCCGTATGTTCACCCAGAACCAGATCATACCGTCTGTGGAGCAGGGGGCGTAGTTCTGCTTCCTGGACCTCCATGATGCATTCTTCACATCCCAATCTGTCTTTCCCACTGCTGGTACCTCATATTTCTGGCAGAGGGGGTGCTCTACCAGTTCAAAGTCATGCTTTTCAGCCTCCCATCCATGCCAAGGGATTGCACCAAATGCTTGGCTGTGGTGGCGGCCTTTCTTGGGCACAAGGACGACAGGGTATACCCTTACCTGGATGACTGACTGTTGGCCGACGCTTCCAGGGAGGCAGTGGAGCGGTCCAGGGATCTGGCTGTTCAGACTTTCCAGGACTTAGGCCTCTTGGTCAGCCTGGCCAAGTCAGAACTGGTCCCTTCACAGGTGATCAAATTCATTGGGGCAGCACTGGACTCCCTTTGGGCCAAGGACTGACAGGGCATCGAACATTTCATCCTTTGCTCAAGAATTTCTGGTTGGGCACTTGCATCTGGTCTGGGATTTCTTGTGTCTGCTGGGGTTCATGGCAGCATCGATTAATGTAGTCTGTTGGGCTCGCTGGTGGATGCGCCCCTTGCAGTGGGAGTTGGGCCATCAGTGGTCTCAACACCTAAGTCAGCTGGACCAGCAGGTGCTGATGACCCAACTGATATGGGATACCATTGAGTGGTGGCTGTGTCCCTGTAACTTAGAGCAAAAAAAGTCTTGTTTGTCCATCCTTTTGGTATCTTTCACGGTGATAGCAGATGTGTCTCTGATTGGAGGGGGGAGCTCACCGGGGTGACCACAGAGCCCTGGGTTCTGGTCTCCCTACGGTCCTGTTGCCACATTAGACTTCTGGAGGTCTGTGCAGTACGCCTGGCTCTGACAGAATTTGCTCCATTGATTTTGGGTCAGGTCATTCATGTCCGGCGGACAACATGACCACTATGTTCTACCTGAAAAAGCAGGGATTGTCACTGGTGTGCAGCCTGCAGGCCGATCTCCTGGCGATCCACGTCATGGGGAAAAAACAACTAGCTGGTGGATGCTCTCAGCATGTAGGAGACATCGCATGAGTGGTCCCTGCACCAGGAGGTCGTAGACCAGCTGTTTTCCTGATGGAGCATCCCTCTGGTGAACCTGTTTTCCTTTTTGGAGAACAGAAAACTTAGACCATTAAGTGTTGCCATAACCCAGTAAAACATACTAAAGTTATGGCATCTCTAAAGTCATGTAAAACGGATGTCGCTTTTCCACAGGACATGCATCTCACTGATGAGAAGACTACCAAACTTAAGAGATCATGGGTAGGCATGTGGTATGGCAGTTCGTTCAGTACAAAAAGTAGAGGTGTATGTATCATTTTCCATTATAATCTGAATGTTAATGTGGATTCAGTTGTCACAGACCGGAAAGGAGATTTCTATTTATCAAAGCAAGAAAAGATGGCTTGATGTTTTAATAGCCAACTTATATGCCCTTAATACCAACCATCCAGAATTTTCTGCATTGATAGCTAATAGACTAATCTCATTGGGAACAACTTATATTATTACCGGGGGTGATATGAATACTGCATAGACAGCTTTTTAGATAGAAGCAATAGCATGCATTCCATCCATTCTAGATCTACTTAACCTTTAAAATAAATTATGTAATGAGTTTGGTCTGTCTGACACTTGGACACTGGCTAACCCGAAAGGGAAGGGTTATACGTTCAGATAAAACAGGCATAACAGTTACAGTAGACAAGATTACATTTTTATCTCTAGGTCAGAAAAGAAACGGAGAGGGGGTAATTCCCTCTGTTAATACATTGGGAACCATGCACTCAAGCAAATTAGATAGACCATAAGGTCTTTATCTGTTGGCATGTCTGTATGTTTGTATCCATAACTCCTGGACTTGCCAGTACAAATATTGGCAACACTGTCATATCTGACCATGCCCCAGTTTCATCTAGTATATTTTAGGGGAGTGATTAAGTTTTGAAAAGTATTGGAAATTTAATAGATCTTTGCTGAGAGATCAAGATTTTGTTAAATGGTTGGATAAAGAAATAAGAGAATCTTGAACATAATGACAGTGGGGCGCTGTCTGATGGCATTTTATGGGATGCATTTAAAGCCTTCCTTCAGGGGTGTATCATTTCATTCTCTAGTTTTAAGCATAAGAATAGAGACAAGAGAACTTCTTGACTTCATCTCTGAAATCTATTAAGAAACACTATATTCAGAAACCAAATGTTAAAATAAAGATTTATTTCAGAAAGTTATAGGACTGAAATGTGCCATAAATACAATTTACAGTCCAAAGGCAGAATATGCGTTGTTTAAATTAAAATTATTGGGAGTCAAGGGAGTTGCAGGGTGAACCATTTGCTTGTAAATTGAGAAAGTTATCAGAGGCAACTAAAATATCATCCATAACAAAATCGAATAAAGAAAGTCTCCTGTCTTACAGCAAGATAGCTAGTGCTTTTGAAGAATTTTGTTACAATTTAAAAAATTTGGAAGCTCATTTTGAACCAGAGAAAAATAAGCACCTTCCTGTCTCATTTTCATGTACCAACCATTAGTGAGGAAGATAAAGCCTTCCTAGATAAGCTAGTTGTGAAGGAAGAGCTCAAATGACAATGACTTCCGTTAAAGCAGCAGAAACTGGTTATACAGTGGAATTTTGTAAGGCTACTATTCAGAGGATTGCGCCAATACTACTAGTGTCTTTCAGGACACCCGCAACAATGGCTCGCAACCTAATTCTGTGAAGGAAACGCCCAACTCCGAGGACCCCCACCCAGCGCTGCCAAGAAGTTGTCCGTGATCGCCGAGTGGAGGTGCCGTGGGCTATTGTGAGCTCCAGCGGCCTCCTCGCTTGAAAACAGTGGCACTTAAGTCAGGCCCCTGCCCAGGTGCAGGAGAGAAATCACAGAAAAACTCTTTTGATTGAATGATCGCACCGCCCTTACCTGGAGGGCTGCTCCATCAGCGCACACTCGGAAGGTGAAGAGGTGGACTCCTGTTCTGTTCCTGCGGCTAAACTTGGATCCCCAAACCCATTGCTGTGATTCCTGCGGTGATCAATCCTGCCCTTTGTTCCTGGTCAACTTTGCCTCCGAAATTCACAGCTTCCCATTGGGCTCTGGCCAGCGGTGACGCTCTCCCTCTGCTACCTTAATTGGGAGTGCTGTCCCAACACCTGCAGATCCAGAATCAGACGCTGTGAGGAGGGGAGGCGAGGACGACCTACTCAGGGGGCCCCCCCCAGCGCTGCCAAGAAGTTATCCGTATTGCCGAGTGGAGGTGCCGTGGGCTATTGTGAGCTCCGGCGGGCCTCCTCGGCTTGAAAACAGCGGCACTCCCAAGCTCGTGGCCCCTGCCCAGGTGCAGGAGAGAAATCACAGAAAAAACACTTTTTTGACTGAACGATCGCACCGCCCCTTACCTGGAGGGCTGCTCCATCAGCGCACACTCTGTAGATGAAGAGGTGGACTCCTGTTCTGTTCCTCCGGCTAAACTTGGATCCCCGAACCCATTGCTGTGATTCCTGCGGTGATCAATCCTGCCCTTTGTTCCTGGTCAACTTTGCCACCGAAATTCACAGCTTCCCATTGGGCTCTGGCCAGCGGTGACGCTCTCCCTCTGCTACCTTAATTGGGAGTGCTGTCCCAACACCCGCAGATCCAGAATCAGACGCTGTGAGGAGGGGAGGCGAGGACGACCTACTCCGGGGGCCCCCCCACCCAGCGCTGCCAAGAAGTTATCCGTATTGCCGAGTGGAGGTGCCGTGGGCTATTGTGAGCTCCGGCGGGCCTCCTCGGCTTGAAAACAGCGGCACTCCCAAGCTCGTGGCCCCTGCCCAGGTGCAGGAGAGAAATCACAGAAAAAAACTCTTTTTTGATTGAATGATCGCACCGCCCCTTACCTGGAGGGCTGCTCCATCAGCGCACACTCGGAAGGTGAAGAGGTGGACTCCTGTTCTGTTCCTGCGGCTAAACTTGGATCCCAGAACCCATTGCTGTGATTCCTGCGGTGATCAATCCTGCCCTTTGTTCCTGGTCAACTTTGCCGAAATTCACAGCTTCCCATTGGGCTCTGGCCAGTGGTGGCGCTCTCCCTCTGCTACCTTAATTGGGAGTGCTGTCCCAACACCCGCAGATCAGAATCAGGCGCGTGAGGAGGAGGGCGAGGCGACCTACTCCGGGCCCCCAGCGCTGCCAAGAAGTTATCCGTGTCTGCCGAGTGGAGGTGCCGTGGGCTATTGTGAGCTCGCGGGCCTCCTCGGCTTGAAAACAGGGCACTCCCAAGCTCGTGGCCCCTGCCCAGGTGCAGGAGAGAAATCACAGAAAAAACACTTTTTTGACTGAACGATCGCACCGCCCCTTACCTGGAGGGCTGCTCCATCAGCGCACACTCTGTAGATGAAGAGGTGGACTCCTGTTCTGTTCCTTCGGCTAAACTTGGATCCCAGAACCCATTGCTGTGATTCCTGCGGTGATCAATCCTGCCCTTTGTTCCTGGTCAACTTTGCCACCGAAATTCACAGCTTCCCATTGGGCTCTGGCCAGCGGTGACGCTCTCCCTCTGCTACCTTAATTGGGAGTGCTGTCCCAACACCCGCAGATCCAGAATCAGACGCTGTGAGGAGGGGAGGCGAGGGTGACCTACTCCGAGGGTCCCCCAGCGCTGCCAAGAAGTTATCCGTATCGCCGAGTGGAGGTGCCGTGGGCTATTGTGAGCTCCGGCGGGCCTCCTCAGCTTGAAAACAGCAGCACTCCCAAGCTCGTGGCCCCTGCCCAGGTGCAGGAGAGAAATCACAGAAAAAACACTTTTTTGACTGAACGATCGCACCGCCCCTTACCTGGAAGGCTGCTCCATCAGCACACACTTGGAAGGTGAAGAGGTGGACTCCTGTTCTGTTCCTGCGGCTAAACTTGGATCCTGAACCCATTGCTGTGATTCCTGCGGTGATCAATCCTGCCCTTTGTTCCTGGTCAACTTTATCGCCGAAATTCACAGCTTCCCATTGGGCTCTGGCCAGCGGTAACGCTCTCCCTCTGCTACCTTAATTGGGAGTGCTGTCCCAACACCCACAGATCCAGAATCAGACGCTGTGAGGAGGTGAGGCGAGGGCGACCTACTCTGAGGGCCCCCCCCCCAGCGCTGCCAAGAAGTTATCCGTATCGCCAAGTGGAGGTGCCGTGGGCTATTGTGAGCTCTGGCGGGCCTCCTCGCTTGAAAACAGCGGCACTCCCAAGCTCGTGGCCCCTGCCCAGGTGCAGGAGAGAAATCTCAGAAAAAACTCTTTTAGTGGCCCACCCTCCCTCCCTGTTTTGAGGGTGAGTTTATATGCGTGCTGACCTCGCCTCTTGACACATTACCCTATCGGTCAAGAGGGGAGGTTCTTCCCAGTCTAACAAGGGGGTTTCTCCTGCACAAATCTCCTCCCTGTGTACTGGATTGGGCATGTTATGTGATCCTTGGGTATACTCCTCCCTGTTTACTGGATTAGACATGTTATGTGAACCTTGGGTATACTAATCCTGCTGGACAGTACCGTTGTTTTACCTGATTTATGGACTATTATTAGACTATTTCCTGTGTTTAACCTGATTCATGGACGATTATTAGGCTATTTTCTGCTGGACAACACTATTGCTTAACCTGAGTAAGGGACTACTACAAGAATATTTTTCTGTTGATACCTATACCTTAAGTTTCTGTTGCATAGCTCTGTCTAAGAGTTGTCCTACCTCATTTGAGCTGTTCAACGCTGTAGTTTATGTCTCTTGATGTCTATCCTCTACAGCTCCTGGAGTTGGGGGTCGGCATAGGGTTATATTAGCACCTCTGGTTGCCCTGACTGCTTTGTTTGCTATGCGTGGACTTGCCTTCTAGGGCTCAGGGTTATTCCATTTCCTGTACCTCCAGTTGCCTAGGCTACTTTGGTTGCTGTGCCCGGACTCGCCCTCTATAACCTAGTGGGGCACAGTCCTGGTTAACCGAACGCACTCAGGCCTCTGTCCGCTGGCAGCCTTGCTGCGTGGTGAAATCACAGGGTGAGTGGACCTCCTCCCTTCCAGGCCATCCCTGGCAGGGTGACTGGACATGCTCCCCCATGCTGGTCTCTTTGTGCCTCCAACCATGATAAGGGTGCGGTTCCCCCCGTCCTTTCCTATGGAAGGTAGGGAAGCTCCCAATGCAGTGACCAGGGGTAGGCCGTCTGCCATCCTTATGGCCTTTCTGCTTGTAGTGCTGGCCCTAGGGCGTGTCCTCCTTCAATGTGCTACCTCTCCCCCAATATCCCTGGGAGTTTCTTGGAAGTGGCCCTCCTCCCGTGATGACACTGACTTCTCCTTTTCCAACTTGCTGGCAACTAACATAATGCACTACTGTACTATCTTCAGTCTAGACATTAGGTGCCTTATGTTCACAGCCAGGGTCAAGAAAAACCGAACCATTAATCGTCCTGGTGGTCATCTGCACTTTAGGTGGTACCTCCCCTGGCTCCTCCTCCTCGCATTACTTATGGCCGGGGATATAGAGCTCAACCCTGGACCCCCTAATCTGTCCACTAATATTCCTGCAGCTTGGAGTATGAGTAAGGGGCTAAAAATAGCTCATCTAAATATCAGGAGCTTGCTACCTAATCGTTATGAGCTCTTAGCGTGGGTTGAACTATATAAGCCAGACATTCTAGGGGTAACTGAGACTTGGCTCAAACCCTCCATTCCTGACCCTGCCTGCTCCTTAAAAGGATATGAGTTCATCTGTCTTGACAGGACCGGGGGTAAGGGGGGGGGGTGGCATCCTTACCTACTGCAGAATCCACCTAAAAATCTCCCTGGTGACGCATTGTCTACCTGAACATCCCCCTTGTGAGCTACTTCATGTGCTTCTGCTGTTAGGGGATACAAAGAAGCTGCATCTGGTGTGTGCCTATAACCCTCCTAGGGGAGGTCTAACAGGGCTCACTTATCTTCTGGATGCTGTCAGGCCCAGTATAGGAGACAACAAACTTATTATCATGGGTGATATCAACCTAAACTGGGAGAGTGGCATTATTAAGAAATTTGAACCTCAGCTTGCCTGCCTATCCCTAACCCAACTAATTCATGACCCGACCAGACAGACTGCTAATGGTTCCTCGAGTACCCTGCTGGATTGGATCTTGTCTAACCGTCCGGAGAGGATAGCATCATCAGGCACGCTATCTGACTCCATCTCAGACCACTCCCTGGTTTACTGTGTCTGGAAAATTCCCTCCCCTAAAATCCCACATAAAATTATACAAGTCAGAAACTACTCCAGGTTTGACTCAGAGGGGTTCCTGGATGACTTAAGATGTACTGACTAGACCAGGGTGCTTGAAGCCTCTGACCCCTCAGTGGCAACCTCCTGCTTCATTGATACCTTTGGTGATCTCCAGGACAGACATGCTCCTAAGGTCACTTGGAGGGTGAGGGGAACTGCTACCTTCTGGCTGAATGGTAATCTTCTAGCCCAGATGCGTGAGAGAGACAAATGCTGGGCCCGTACCAGGGGATCCAGTGATCCTTCTAATCTCCTGAGATACCGGCACCTCAGGAACCAGTGTAAGAAGGCTATTAGGGTAGCTAAGAGCGACTTCTGTAAGTCTGCGCTACTTAGCTCTGCCAGAGACCCTAGGAGGTTTTAGAGGAATATCAAATCCCTCGTCAGTGGGTCCTCCCACTCAGGTGTCACGGATATGGTTACAGATGGAGTTTCGTGCAATAATCCCCATACTATGGCCAACTCTCTTAACCTTCACTTCTCAGACCTCTCGGCCCTCACCTCTCGTTTCACGACTGATGGGGGGAGCTCGTTCATCATCCCTTCCGAGTCAGGTTGATCAGCCTCCTCGGAGAGAGTTTAATCTCGGGGCAGTATCAGTTCTGGATGTTCAGAAACGTCTTGCTGCCCTCTCCCAGCACTCCAGTCCAGGTCTTGACAACCTGGAACCTAGGCTTCTTAAGCTAGGAGCTGTTTACATTGCCTCCCTGGTTGCCCACATCTTTAATCTATCCCTCAGCTCGGGGATAATCCCTAATATCTGGAAGGAGGCAAGGATAGTCCCTGTTCTGAAGCAGGGCAATCCCAAACTTCCCGACAACTATCACCCAATTGCTATTCTCCCATCCCTTGGCAAACTTCTAGAAAAGGTGGTGGCCGAGCAACTCTTGGAGTATTTACATACTCATGAACTGCTATCCAGGGCCCAGCATGGCTTTTGAAAGGGACATAGCACCACAACTGCCCTGATTACTGTAACTTCAAGCATAAGATCTGCCATGGACCAGGGCAAACTGTCGGGTGCTACATTTATAGACTTGTCAAAAGCTTTTGACCTTGTCAATCATGACCTACTTGGGGAGCAGCTATGGGCACTTGGACTCTCTCCCCGTGCCATGGGCTGGTTGATGGGCTACCTGAAGGGCAGAAAGCAGCGTACCTGCTTCAACAAGGCCCTCTCGGAGCCTAGGGCAGTGACTATGGGAGTCCCCAGGAATCGGTGCTAGGCCCTCTCCTATTCTCGCTTTTCATTAATCAACTGCCATTGGTGATCTCTCATTGCCAAGTCACCCTATATGCAGATGACCTGGTGTTAGTGGCCCATTCTCAAAATGCCGCAGCCCTAAACCAGAGCCTGTCCGAAGATTTCAGCAGAGTCTTGGCCTGGGTTACTAACCACAAACTAGTGCTGAACCTAAATAAAACACAGGCCATGCTCTTTGGTTCCATGGCCAAGATCAAAGCCTCGTCAGCTTTGCTCAGCATAACTTGTGATGGTGGCCCCCCCGCTGCCAACAGTGAACACAATCAAATATCTTGGGGTTACTCTTGACCCCCAACTTGACATGGGGAGTCATATCCTCAACATCTGTAGAACTACAAATTGCAAGCTTGGCTTGGCCTACAGGGCCAAATACAACCTAACCCTGGGGGCCAGACTTGCACTTCCGAGAGGAGTGCTTCTTCCCTCCCTCAGCTGTGGATTTCACTTATTTGCCCGATCCCCCCCAAACTCATCTTGTCCGGTGGAACACGGCATATAATAATATCTGTCGGTTTGCACTAGCTGCCTCCAAACTCACCCATCGCTGTGAGCTCTATGACAAACTCTGCTGGCTCCCCCCAGCTGCATACCTGGATTTCGGTGTTGGAAGTTTCTCCAAGAAAGTGCTCGCTTCTGGTACCCTGCTGGGACTGGCGCATCTCCTCCCTAAAATGGATACCATGCCCTACCAACTTAGGTCCCAGACTGCTGGGTTGCTCAAAGTCCCCCCCACCCGGACTCTTATGGGGGACCGTGACTTTGCTGCATATGTGCCCAGACTCTGGAACTCTCTCCCTGATCATGTCCGCTCGGCCCCCTCCCATGGGACCTTTCGCACCTCCCTGTGGTCTCATTTAAAACAATCAACAGTGTGTGACTGTTCCAAGCCACCTTAGTGAAATGAATCTAGTTGAATTCTGCTGTCACTAATGTCAATCTATGTACTCTTATTACGTTGTGTAATTGTTGCTTGTGCATCTGCTTTTCTACACTTGTTATTATTTCCTGTAATAAACTGTTCCTCCCAAGTTGCCTTGTATGTATTCTGCATGTTTGTGCTCTCCTGGGTCGTTCCTGAAAATAGGCATATTACTTGTCTAGTGTACCTACCCAGTAAACAAAAGCTAAATAAATAAATAAAAATACCCAGAAATGATAGAGGCATAATGAAATGTGAGAATTTTAGACCAGTCTTGTTAATCAACGTAGACTGTAAATATTAGCTAAAGTCCTAGACAATAGGATTAACAGAGTGATTAAATTACTAATTCATCCAGATTAAGTTGACCTTGCTACTGGCTGTCATAGCACAGAACATTTCAGAAGGGTATTTCATATCATACATGTGGCAAAAAATAAACTAATTCATCCTCTCCCTTGACGCTGAGAGAGTATTTGATCATATTGAGTGGAAATATCTTGCCTTCATACTGCATAAATATAATTTTGGTACCCATATATGTAAATAGATTAATACATTGTATTTGGACACTAGAGCCAGAGTTAAAGTTAATGGAATCTCTGCTAACACCTTTTTACTTCTAACATAGAAACATGGAATTTGATGGCAGATAAGGACTGCTTGGCCCATCCAGTCTGCCCATTTCTCCCTACCTACACTATTACTACAGACTGTGTCTGATCTACAGCTCTTTCCTCCTTCCCCCCTTCCTTTCCACTATGATTCCCTTGTGCTTATCCCTTGCATTCTTGAAACCCAACCACTGTCTTCGCCCCCACCACCTCTGGTGAAAGGCAGTTCCAGGAATCCGCCACTCTTTCTGTGAAGAAGTACTTCCTCACATCCTGAATCTGCCCCCTCCTGCTTCATAGCATGTCCCCTCATTCTTGAGCATCTTTTGTTCTGAAGCTGAGGTCACGTGATGGCACTGGGCCAGGCTGCTGCTTGAGTTCTGGGCTCTCCCCTGCAATCGCCGTTTTTGCTATTTTCTTGGATCATCAGAGCACCAATTAAACAAATTTTTCAAGTAGGTGCTTAGATATTGTGCCTGCTAACATCTAATCCGATCGACTCCTGAAGAAATCAAGTATTTTGTTGGGATGGAAGTCGATAGAGCAGACCTCGGTGAAGCACACTCCCCTACCTCTCCCAACAAGGCCTCCAGAAACAGCGTAATCAAGGACCGGTAAAAGCGGATCAAACGACGATAAATATGGCGACTACCTTCCTGACAGAGGATAAATTCCTGCAGGAACTTACCCCTATCAAGGATATGCTAAAGAGATGGCTGCTGAATTTAAATCGCTGGGGGATCTATCGTCTGTCTCCACCAGAGTCACCGATGTTGAAGCCAGAATGTTTTGTCGGAACAGAGACAAGATAAATCGGAGTCCTGATTGCTGATTTAAAGCAACAAGTTAAAAATTACAAGCCAAAGCAGAAGGTTTGGAGGGTGCATAACCGTAGGGAACAATCTCTAATATTTGGCCTGCCGGAGATGGAGGAAGGCCCTGACCTAATGGCCTTTACAGAAGCTTCTAGTGAAGATTGTTGGCCCATCTCCTATTAGTCCCACATATCATTTGGGCGAGCCCACCGTTCACTAAGGCCCAGGACCCCAGCTGGTTCTCCTCCATGACCCATTATAATAAAATTTCTGAGTTATATCAGCGCCAGCATATCTTTCTATATCCGAGATCTTAGAAAATCTTATGGAGCTCATCCAGGCTTAGTGCGGGACCTCCCTAAAGAGACTAGAAAAGCGGGCAGCCTACCACCCTGTCGTTCAAAAGCTGATAGCTGCTTCCATCCCTTTCAAGATGTCGTACCCAGCTACTCTGAAGGTTACGATTGGGGGCTCTGTCTGCAGTTTTAGCACATCAGAAATGGCTCTAAAAGAACTCACTGCAAGATTACCGGATCTCTTCAAGACGGCTGGCTGATGGACTTGTGCTCTGCTAAGATTCCCTTTCCTCTTTTATTAATGTTTAGATGATCGGTGACTAGGGTTGTCTTATCTCCCCTTTTTCTTTTGGGCTGACCAGTGGGGTTAAGTCGGGGGGACCCGGCCTTTCCTTTGCTGGGTCGTGGGGATGGCTGGGGCTACTCACTAAATTTCCCTTCTATTCTCCTCATTTCTGGACTTTCTGTGTCCTTTACCCTGCTAACTTACTCCTCCTCTCCCTTTCTAGTTCTTTTTTCTTCCCTTACCTGGCTCCTTCGCATGACTGGGCTGGATGGGTGGTAGCTTCCGGGGCTGAGGGAGTCCTCCGTGCTGGGCCTGACTGCTCGGGCTCGAGGCGGAACTTCCTTTCCACGGATGCTGTTTTCGAGGACTTCCTGGTAAGAGGACTATTTTTGTCCGTTGTTTTTCGTCCTCTGAAACAGCATCCCAACACCGGAATCTCTTTAGGAATTAAGGCCTCTGCTGCTGTCTCTATTTTCTTGGGCACTTGGATGTTGGGTAAGTCACCCTCTTAGTTTTGCCTCCTTGATTTATGGAGGATGGACTTTCTGCGGCTGGCAGCGGTGGGGCTTTTGTTATTATGGGTGGTGCCTTTTAGTTTTCACGTCTCTGTTTGCCATGACTATATTATATCTCCTCCACCCAAGATATGTAGTTATTTTCTTAGGGTATATGGTGTGTTGGTGATAATAGGCGATTGGGGGGCTCGAGCTTCGGATGCCTGTTCACCAGATGTGATATGCGAGCCAAATGAGGGGTCTGCTAACCTCTCCCTGGTGAATGAGTTAAAATATTTCGCATACAGGGTTTTCGGCTATATATTTTTGTTGGTGTGGGCTGGGAGTATTTACTGTATGGATGTCTGTATTTAGCACTGGGGATTCTGGGGTTACGCGTTGGGGTTGGGTGGCCAGAGTTTGTGTGCTTTTATTTGAGTGAGGATCCTTTTTCTCTGGTCTTCCTTTGTAAATAGTTTGTGTTGGTTCTGGGGCTTTTCTTGATTTGGGGGGGCAGGGTGGTTCCACGATTCTTCTTGATGCTGGTTTTGGAGTTGGAGTGTGGGGGGTTTCTTATTGCGGGTCTCTCTATGATAATATGGAGGCAGGTCTTGGTTGGGCTGGTAGGGATGATGGGGTTATGAGTTGCTCTCCCTATGTGCTACAAAATTCTGCTTAAGTAAAATTACTGTTTTGAGGAGGATTGCTTGTGGTAAACTCGGTTCGGGGCTGTTTGGGTATGGGTATATGCTGGATGAACAATGTCAAACTTGGAAACTATGGATGGGTTGGGTGCACCCTTTCTCTTTATATTCCTAAATATGCCTGGATATCTGGTTTTGTTTATTGTTTCTAAAATGGTTATGAACACTCTTAAAATAGCTTCCTGGAGCGTCGTGGACTTGGGATCGGGTCAAGCGCTGCAGATGTTTAATCACTGTTAGTTATTACAAATTGACATTCTCTTTTGCAGGAAACGACTTCAGCCAAGGAGACGCTAAGCTTTTATCTCGTTCGGACTTTTCCCAACCTTATCTCGTTGGTAATTCTTGTTTTAGTAGAGGGTGGCGGTTCTTGTTAAGAAACACGTCTTATTTACTAAAGAGGTGGCTGTCTCAGACCCAGAGGGGAGATCCATGTTGGTTAAAGGAACTCTTAATGGTGAGGAGGTTGTCTTGGGTTCGGTATACGCTCCGTTTGGGTGTGATTCTGGGTTTTTCATGTCCCTTGCTGAGAAACTGGCTAGGTTTCTTCCCGCTCAGTTTATATTGGGTGGAGACTGGAATATTCCCTGCTCGCCCGTCCTAGATAGAGACCCTCAGGATAAACGCCCACTCTCTCCAGCTCACAGAGCCTTCACGGATTTGAGAGCTTTACTTGGTTAGTGTGATCCTTGGAGACATGCTAATCCGTCTCTCCGGGCTTTTTCCTTTCTCTCCCAGTCCCACGGTACTAAATCTAGATTGGACATGGTCTTGGTCAGTGTTTCTTTTCTCTCAAGTCTCTGTTTAACTGGCATTGACCCGATCATTCTTTCGGACCATGCGGTTGTCTGGGTTAAGCTTTCCTTATCTTCGGAGTTCTCTCGGGATTCGGTCTGGCGGCTGAACACCCAATTGTTGAAAGTTCCGCAAAACGTGTCTGATATTAGTTCTCTGGTCTCTTTATTTCTGGCAGAAAATCTTAATTCTACTCCAAGGTTTGATATGGTGTGGGCCGCCCTAAAGTGTTTTCTTAGGGGTGAGCTCATTAAAATGGCTTCCTTTAAGAAAAAAAAGGGGCTTGCTAATTCCCTATTTTTGATGGGTAAAATTCGGGAGCTGGAGGCTAAATATTCTTCAACCTCTTCCTTAAGTGATCTTAAAGAGCTTTTATCAGCTAAGAGTAAATATCTGGATCTCTTGAGGGAAAAAACTGAATATTCATTGATTAAAACTCAAGCGAAGTATTTTGATCAGGGGGAAAAATCCGGTAAGCTTCTGGCTTTGCGTTTACGGGCATTGGAAAGCTCCAGAATTATTCCCTCTCTGCTCTCCCCGTCCGGTGCGGCTGTTACTGCACCTAGAGGAATTGCTCATATCTTTAAAGAGTACTATCAGGACCTATATAGCAAACCGACGATGTCACATTCCACTTTGGAAATAGATGAATATTTGAGGGAGATCGATATTCCCTGTCTTTCGGAAACCCAGAAGGCTATCTTGTTGGCGCCTATCTCGTCGGAGGAGGTTGAGAGATCTATAGCCTCTCTTGCCCCTGATCGAACACCGGGTCCTGACGGTTTCCCGGCTAACTTTTATAAGACTTTTGCCAAGGATCTGATTCCTACCCTTCTCAAACTGTATGAATATTTATCAGTATCCCCAGAGGTAGATCCTTCTTTGTTTGAGGCGATCATTGTCTTAATTCCCAAACCTGATAAGACTCTTACTGATCCGGCTAATTATAGACCTATTTCACTTCAAAATTACGATATGAAAATTCTTGCCAAAATATTAGCGGAGCGGATCAGGAGGGTTTGGTCAGGGCTGTTGAGTCCTGAACAGGCCGGATTTGTTCCTGGAAGATCGGCAGCCGATCACTTAAGGACCCTATCACATATTTCCCAACATGCCCAATCCTTTTCACATCCGGCTGCTCTGGTTTCTCTTGACGCCGAAAAGGCCTTCAATCGGGTGGACTGGTCTTTTCTTTGGGCGTTCTGGAGAAAATGGGTTTTCCGTCTGCTTTTGTTAATAGGATTCATATATTTTACAACTGCCCTCTGCCAAAATCTATTGTAATGGGGTTTTTCCTCCCTTTTTTAGCCTGTTATGGGTACTAGACAGGGATGTCCTCTCTCCCCTTTGTTATTTAACCTATATTTGGAACCGTTACTTATAAGGATTAAGACCTCTGCTCAGGTCAAGGGACTTAAAATACATCAAAAGGAACTGGTTCTTTTCTATATGCAGATGACATTCTTTTGCACTTGGCGGACCCGGCTGAATCGTTGAAAGAGGTGGTTGATCTTATTGAGAGGTATGGGTTTTTCTGCTATAAATTAAATATTTCCAAGTCAGAAATTCTCCCCTTAATATATATACCAATAAATCTGAGTTTTCCTCTTTTGGTATGAGATGGGCTCCTAGATTTATTAAATATTTAGGGATCCTTTTCTCCACCGACCCTTCCCTTCTGAAGAAACTTAATTTGGATAGACTTAAGGACTCGGTTTCTCAGGATCTACAGCGTTGGTCAGCTCTTCCCATCTCATTCTGGGGTCAAATAAATATTCTTAAAATGAACGTCCTCCCTCGAATTTTCTATCCACTGAATTTGGTTAACCTCTGGCTTCCTATCTCTTATATTCAACAGTTTCATGTGCTCTTTTCTAACTTTGTCTGGTCTGGGAAGGCGGTTAGGCGCTCTTCACAGCTAATTATAAGCTTCCCTAAGGAAAGGGGTCTTAGGTTACCCAGTCTTCTGCTATATTACTAGGGGCTCATTTTTCTAAGTTGGGAAGATGGTTCTCTCACGAACCAGATTCATCCTGTCCAATCTGGCTCCAGCTTGAAAGCACCTCCTTACCGAGGTTAAATTGACAAGTATGCTTTATTTTATCTATCTCCAAGGTACTTCCAATTGGATGTCAGACAGCGTTATAAAGGTTGCCATTAAGTCCTTTATGCAGTGTTTAAAGTACTTTCTATTCCTGCTATCTCAGACTTGGGGCAGCCGTTGTCTGTAAACCTAATGTTAAATTGGGCACCTCATGGATTAATCCGGATTGGCTTCCACAAGTTAGAGAGGCTAGACTTGAGCAATTTTTAATAATGGTTCACTTCTTTCTTCTGGTGATATTCTCAGGAAATTTGACATATCGAAAGGGTTATTTTCAGAGTTTATCAGCTGAGACACTTGATTAGTCAAAGATTTGGTACCACTCCTAGGAGTCAGCTGTTTTCCTTTTCTTTCCGAAATCATTAATCTTGCTTCCCAACCATTCTATCTCCTTGATATACTCTTTTCTTCTGAATTATAACTCACGGAAGGGACGGTAGGTTCTGGTATGGGCCTATCTATTGCCTGATAGTCCCCTGGATTGGTCGGTGTATGGAGGGATCTTCATAGATACCATACCCATGACAGGATGAGATTAACACAATATTATATTGTTAACAATTTATATTATACTCCAATCAAGCTTTTCCAGCTCAAAGGGTCTCTCAACCAAACTGTTTTAGGTGTTTACAAGCTGAGGGCAATCTTCTTCATGTGTTCTGGGACTGCCCTACAGTTGCCCCCCTATGGTCTCAGATTAGGGATTATCTTGATCCTCTTCTGGGTCTGTCCGTTTTTTTCTGTCCTGAGGTGTGTATTTTAGGTGAATTATCTCGTGTAGACTATGTCGAACGTAGATATTATATGGCTTTGGTGTCTATGGCTGTTAAGAAACTGGTTTTAAGACATTGGACTGACCAACTGACACTGTCTTTTGCTGAATGGTTAACTGAATTAATCTCATACTTCCAATCTGAGAGGTTGGTTGCCAGTCTTAAAGGGCGTTTGGATCTGTTCCAGAAGAGGTGGAATAGGCTTCAAACTCTCTGTCTGGCTTAATTTACATTATTTCTTGGCCTGATCCTGTTGGTCCGCGCTATGTTTGCCTGTTAATTTGTGGCCTCTGCAACCCCTGTTCTCAAGACTGTTTGATTTCTTATTGATGTCAGGGTCTGTATTTTGGGTTAAGTAGCTGATATGTCAGGATATGCTTGATCTTTGGTTAGGTTGCACCCTAGAGGAGGAGGTTGGGCTGTGGGGGGTGGGTTCTCAATGCTATGTAATGGATTATTTTCTGTAAATCAAGATTGGGGGTGGACGGTTAGTGGATGAGTTATTTTGTGTTTAATTTTCTTTTGTTTCTTTGTTGAGGGGTGGGGTGGTTTTTTGGGGGGGAGGTGTATTTCTTCTGCTTCTTTTTGATGTGCTGACTGTTTTACTGCTGTATTGCTTTTTCTTGGTGTATACTGTGTTGTTGTTTGTTTCTTAAAACCAATAAACTTAAATTTAAAAAAAAAAAATTTTGTTCTGAAAGATTTTTCCCTGCTATACCTTATTTACCACCATGATGTATTTAAAGGTTCCCTATCATATCCCCGTTCCAGGGTGTACATATTGAGGTCCTTAGTCTTTCCTCATAGGGCTTTTGATGCAGACCCTGCTTCATTTTAGTTGCCCTCCTCTGGACTGCCTCCGCTCTGTCTATGTCCTTCTGGAGATGTGATCTCCAGAACTGGACACAGTATGCTATGTGGGTCTTACCAGCAATCTGTATAGAAGCAACACCAGCTCTCTCTTTCTGTTGGTGATGACTCTCCCTATAGAAATACAGAAACATAGAATTTGACAGCGGATAAGGACCGCTTGGCCCGCCTAGTCTTCCCATTTTTCCTACCCGTTTCATATATTGCAGATCCTAAATGATCTGCGTCTTACCCTCTCTTTGCTATCATTAGAGTTCCTTTTGTTGTTGGAGAGGAAACAGTGGAGGGATTCAGAAGGGCATGGGACAACCACAGGGGAGTGTTGGGGGGGGGCACAGGTCCAAGCAGATAGCTGGACAAATGGGCAGACTTGTTGGGCCTTGTTTCAGTCCTTTTCTGCCGTCACACTTCTATGAATCTGTGTCTGTCCCATGCATTTTTGAATTCCCTTACCATTTTTTGTCCCTACAACCTCTGCTGGGAGGCTGTTCCATCACCACCATTTCCGTGAAAAAATACTTTCTCACGTTACCCCTAAGTTTACCCCCTTTATCTTCATGTCATGACCCCTTGTTCTTGAACATTTTTTTTTTGAAAGGTGCTACCCACTTGTACCTTATTTACACCCCTGAGATATTTGAAAGTCTCTATCATACCCTTCCCCCGGTTATCCGTTAAAATAGCAACCGCAAAATTGCGATGGGAAAACAGTGAATACTAAACAGCAACTTCCATTCTAGTGAACATGTTGAAATAGCGATGGCTCCTGCCATTCATTTTTCAAAAATGGTGACCGCAAGCGAGCTGAAAAAAGCAACACAGATTGAAAGCATGTAATCGGTACTTGTAACTTTTGAGAGGAGAAAAAAAGACTGAAACCTGGTTTGTATTTGAACCTTTTTAGAGGATCAAAATGACTGAAACCTAGTTATTGGTTATTTCCCATGTCAAAATTGCAACTTTTTTTATATAAAAAAAAAAAAATTGCCAGTCAGCCAAATTCCAAAACCCCAAATTAAAAGCAAATCATATTTTATTCGAAACAACAAATAAAGCCAAATTAGAAAACAAAAAAACCAAGTCAGAAAACAAAAAAGGGTTATCAGGTGAGGTGCTTTTCAGGTGTAGTTGGACTCGCACTTGAAATTGAAAATTGTAAGCTAGTACTCTTAGAAAATCATAGCAGCTCCGCATTTCATAAGATGCCACTATTGCCAGAACCCTTTCATTGCTGTTCTTGTGCTTTCTTTTTGCAGTAGTACCAAAGGCCCCAGATACCATCTGCTCGAATTCATTTCAGTCAGCCTTTTCTTCTCCTTCAGGCACTGAATGAGCTTCCACACACTTGGGTGACATGCACCCAGCTGGCTATTAAATCCGTGACGCCAGCCTTCTACGGCATTATTGATGCAGGCTAGGCCCCTTGGAGTTGCATTGTAACAGTTCCACTGGTGTGGCGGGAATGCTGCTGTCCTGCGTCCAGATCGTTCCCTTGGCCTGCCAACCCAAGTTGACTCAAAATAATCTAGAATGGGTAGCTGAAACTCTTCATGAGTTTTGAAAAAATCAAAGTCTTGCAGGTCATCAAAAGCACTTGCAACATCTGACAGTGGCACAAAGGCCAGTGAAAGTAACATTCGCAGGTATAATGCAAAGTCAGGGTCAGAACAGTACCTATCTTGCACCTGTGGTTGCCTTTGAATCCTACACCATACGGCTTGTGCTAGATGGAAAAAGCAACCCCTTACATCAGTTGTTGGATAGGCATCAACAAATGCCTTCCAGGCAGATTTTTCAAAATCCATTGTGGCAGTGTTTGGTGCAAGGTTTGGGCAAAGTGCTTTTAGTTGTGCAAACACACGGGCATATGAAGTTGTCTTTCATGAGCACATAAGGACATAAAGTGCTGTGACAACTGATCAAACCGTATAGGACAGGACTTAAATGTACCATCCATCATCCAGTCAGTACATTTGTGCAGGACTCTAAGGTTAGCGTTTGTGGCAAACAGTAACATGCGGTCCTGCTCCTTCCCACTGTCAAAAATCAGGAACAGCTCCCCAGAATGTGTCACAGTGAATGAACTCTGGTGGTACAACCAATTCCTCAAAACTGCTCGGCGTTGCTGGGCACTCACGCTCCACTTGCCGAGTTCTTTGAACAATTCTCTTAATGAGCTGCACATCAGGCAAATGGCCAGCAACAGAGTCTGCTGCACTTGTTATGCACTGGACAACTACCTGAGAGGTGGTTTCAACACCTCCTCTGGCTCGCTTGCTGATTTTTGCATAACCTTCCTGACCCCAACTTCCCCAGTGTCGGCCACATGTGTATGTTCTTTTATCTGGGCTGTTACTTTGTTATCCACTGTGTGTATTCGAGCAAGACAGCTAAATCTATGAGAACCTGCACATCTTCAGTATACTTTACCAGCTTTTTCTTTGTCCTTTCGGTAGATGAACCCTGCATACAATGCAAGGGGCCTGCCTTTCCGGCTAGTGACAAATTCAACATCCATTCTTTCAGCCGTTTGCATACCGACTTAATACGGTTAAACATCCCACATTTAAATAGAAAGGACATGATCTACGCCTGGGCTCATGCAATCAGTGCTGTAAGGCAGTTTGGTTACTTTCCCCCTTGCATTCTGGTGAATGCTAAGCAAGCTACCAGGAAATGGTACAGATCCTTGTGCATTGACAGGATTTATAGCCATAGTGTCTTTTAGAATGCTACTGTGCTACGACTGAGAGTACTTATGACTTCAGATATGTTATTGATATTGTTGGACAACGATCGCTATTATAACACGGTGGCAAATTAGTAAGGCGCTATTCTGTACACTCACAATTTTAAAGATCACTATTTAAACAGCGCTACTTTGGAGGTCGCGGTTTTATAGTCTCGATTTTAACATGAAACCCTCTCCTCTCCTCCAGGGAATACATATTGAGATCTTCCAGTCTCCCCTCATATGACTTTTGGTGTGGCCTCTGCACAATTTTTGTTGGCCTATTTTGAACTGCTTCTACTCTATGTCCTTCTGGAGATGTAGCCTCCAGAACTGGACACAGTACTGTAGATGAGGTCTCACCAAAGTTCTATATAGTGACATTACCATCTCCTTCCTTCTGCTGGAGATACCTCTCCCTATGCATCCCAGCATTCCACTGGCTCTCCTCACAGCTTTCTCACATTGTTTGGTAACCTTTAGAAACATAAAAACATAGAAGTTGATGGCAGAAGGAGACCTCTAGGTCCATCTAGTCTGCCCATTTGTTTTAGACCTATTTTGACACTCCAGTTGCCCTTTATAGTCAGGGCTCCCTTGTGTCTATCCCATGCATTCTTGAATCCCTCCATAGTGTTGATCCCCACAACCTCTTGGGGCAGGCAGTACAGAACGTCCCTCCTTGCAGCCTGAGGTCATGTCCCCTGGTCCTGGAGCTCTTCTTGAAGTGAAAAAGTTCCTGTGCCTGTACCTTGTTAATGCCTTTTATATACTTGAATGCTTAATCATGTCCCCTTTCTCTGTTCTCTGCTCCAGGGAGTACATTTTCAGTTCCCTAAATCTTTCCTCGTAGGACATGTACTGCAGACCCTGAATCATTTTTGCCGCCTTTCTCTGTATTGTTTCCACCCAGTCAATGTCCTTCCTGAGGTGAGGCCTTAAGAATCGAACTCCGTATTCCAGGTGAGACCTGACCAGCGATCTATACAGTGGTAGTACCACCTCTCTCTTACTGCTTATGAGTCCCCTCCCAGTGCAGCCCAGCATTCTGTTGGCCTTCATTGTTGCCTTCTCACACTGCTTACTAACCTTCAAGTCATCTGAGATTATGATTCCCATATCTTGTTCCTGGTTTGAGGCTGCCAGTCTTTCGCCTTCTAGGTAATATTCCTTTCTTGGATTTTTCTTTCCTATGTGCATGACCTTGCGCTTTTTGGCATTAAATCTCAGCTGCCACACTTCAGACCATTCTTCTAGTTTCTTGAGGTCAGCTTCCATCTTGCTCACTCCTTCTGGCGTGTCCACCCTGCTACATATCTTGGTGTCATTTGCAAACAGACAGACAGTACAGTTACGTAAGAACTTACCATAACAGTAGATCTTCGAGAGAGGCTGTTGCAGTAGGTAATTACATATAGGACTGACGCCGGCCAGCGGCAGGACCCCACGGAAAAATTTCTAGCTAGCAGTCCCTGCGAGGGACCACACAGTGACCGCGCCATGCGACATGCCTGTATAAAGGGGCAGTCCCAGATGCCTGCCTTCCAGTTCTTTCCTGCCACAGGCCCGGAAGGCCCGGACAAGAGAGAAGGAGATGTTTCATTCCTGGAAAAAGAGCTGAAAAAGCCTACGGGGATGGAGGGCGGGAAGGTATTACCTACTGCAAGAGCCTCTCTAGAAGATCTACTGTTACGGTAAGTTCTTACGTAACTGTACTGTCTTACTTCGAGAGGGCTCTTGCAGTCGGTAATTACATATAGGACTGAATCCCAAGCAGTCTGGAACAAATAAAAGGCACCGGGAGGAGGAAACTACTCCTGAAAGTAGCAGAAGCCTTGCAGGCCTCAAGACAGGAGGCCTTGCAAAACAGCTAGCCCGAAGCCTGCTCTACGGCAAGAGGCAATGTCCAAACTGTAGTGTTTCGTAAAGGTATGGATGGAAGTCCAGGTGGTGGCAGCGCATATGTCTGCCGCAGACACATTCTTGAAACAAGCCGCAGAGGCCGCTACTCCTCGTGTGGAGTGACCTCTGACCTGACCCGGGAGGGTCCTGTTGTACTTGTCATAACAGAAAGTGATGAAATGAGCTAACCACTTCGACAGGCAGTGCTTGGAAACAGCATTGCCTTCCCTTTTGTGAGCAAAGGAGACGAATAACTGATCAGTCTTTCTGAGATCCTTCAAGAATAACTGATCAGTCTTTCTGAGATCCTTCATCCTATCGGTGTAGTATCTCAGAATCCGTAGAACATCCATGGTATGGAATAAATGTTCTCCTTGGTTGGAGTACTGCGTGAAAAAAGCAGGTAACTCTATAGACTGATTTAAGGTAGACTCTGCTACCACTTTAGGTAGAAACTTAGGGTTCGTGGGAAGAGCCACTCATTCTTTGTGAAAGATCAGGTATGGGATTTTACACATAAGGGCCTGGAGCTCGAAATTCTTTCTGAGCAGTAAGTGGCCTACCAGAAGAGCATCTTCCTATGAAAGAAACTTCAGATTCATGAGGCTGCAGGTTCAAGGAGGAAGGGTAAGTTTCCCGAGAACAAAGTTCAAGTCCCAAGGGGGAGCAGGAGTCCGGAAGGGGGGTCTCAAATGAAGGACCCTTCTAAGAAAGGTCTTAGAGACCTCTAATTGGGCAAATGCTTTATCTGCGAAAGGAACATGATACGCTGAAATAGCGGCCATGTGCACTTTCAAGGAGGAATGACTGAGACCCAGGTCGAAGAGGTGACGTAAATATTCCAGCAGAATGGCCACTGAACAGGAGAAAGGCTCCATGTTCCTAGAGGCGGCCCAAATAGAAAATCTCTTCCATTTCATGGCATAAGTGGACCTAGTGGAGGGTTTCC
This sequence comes from Neoceratodus forsteri, assembly GCA_016271365.2. Classification (NCBI taxonomy): domain Eukaryota; kingdom Metazoa; phylum Chordata; order Ceratodontiformes; family Ceratodontidae; genus Neoceratodus; species Neoceratodus forsteri. Next base: position 753,499,591 of record CM057455.1, on the reverse strand, counting down.
TAGCCTCCACCAGAATCTCTGCCACCTTTGGAGAGACACCAAAGCGGGATTGAGCTAGGTCTGCAGGAGCCATGCATGAAGTTGTAGGGACTTGAGTCCCGGATGGACCAGGGTCCCCTGATCCTGGGTCAGCAAACCTCGAGATGAGGGAAGAGGAAGAGGAGGAACCTCTGAGTATTGTTGTAGAAGAGAGAACCAGATTTGCCTGGGCCAGAAAGGAGCGATCAGAATCATCCTCGCTCCTTCTGTTGATAGTTTCTGCAACACACGAGGGACCAGAGGAATTGGGGAAAAAGCATACACGAATCTGCCCTTCCAGCTTTGAGACAGAGTGTCGTTCCAGAAAGTGTCTCGCTCTGGAATGAGCGAGCAAAAGTTGGGAAGTTTTGCGTTTTGGGAAGAGGCGAACAGGTCTACCTGTGGAGTCCCCCAAAGGTGGAATATGTGATTTAGTACCTTTTGATCCAACTCCCACTCATGTGGCAGGGCAGAGGAGCGACTTAGCTTGTCTGCCAGGGTATTGTCGACTCCTGGATCATGAATCACTGTGAGGTGAAGGTTGTGTTGAGTTGCCCAGTCCCAAACCCTCATTGCTTCCCTGCATAGAGAGTAGGATCGAGTCCCTCCCTGCTTGTTGATGTACCACACCACGCACATGTTGTCCATCTGGACGGCTAGGTAACCAGGAAGAATGTATTGGTGAAGAGCTTGGAGAGCATATAGTACTGCTCAAAGCTCGAGCACATTGATGTGGAGAGCTAGTTCCAAACTGGACCATAATGCCTGGGTTGGTGAGGACCCAGATGGGCTCCCCAACCTGCTCTGATGCGCCTGTGGTCAGAGTCTGGGAGGGGGGAAGATGACAGAAGGGGACCCCCTGAAACAGGTTCTCTCGAACTATCCACCATTGCAAGTCTCGAGCCATCGGTGAGGAGATCAGAACTAGATGATCTAGGTAGTCTACAAGTTGATCCCATTGGGAGCGAAGAGTCCACTGAGAGATCCTCATGTGGAGCCGAGCGCGGGGTACTGTCAGGATGGTGGCCGCCATGAGCCCCAGAAGACGGAGAACCGACCTCGCTGGAACCTTCCTGCGTTCTGATAGCAGGGAAATCTGTGACTGAAGAGAGGCCGCCCTGTCCGGAGGCAGGAAGGCCTTATTCACCTTCGTATCGAGGATAGCCCCGATAAACTGTAGTCTCTGGGAGGGATCCTGATGAGACTTGGAATGGTTGATGGTAATACCCAGGCAAGTGAAAACCTGCTGGGTGAGGGAGAGAAAATGCAGGAGCTCCTCCCTGGACGAGGCCGCCAGGAGCCAGTCGTCCAGATAAAGGAACTACCTGAACTCCCATCATGCATGGGTGGGCCTCTACCACAGCCAGGCTTTTGTAAGGGCTCAGGGGTGCCGAGGAAAGACCACAGGGGTGCCTGGAACTGTAATGGTCCCCTGGAAAGCAAACCAAGGTACTTAGCGATAGAGGCGGCGAATGGGATGTGCAGATATGCATCCTGCTTATCCAGCGCACAAAGCCATTGACCCGGCCGAAGGAGGGGCAGAAGGGTCTGTAGGGAGAGCATCCTGAACCTATTGTATTCCACGTAAAGGTTCAAAGAGCTGAGATCGAGAATGGGTCTGAGATCTCCCGTCTTCTTTGGGACCAGGAAGAAATGAGAATAGTAACCTGTCCCTTGAAGGTGAGGGGGAAGAGGTTCTATTGCCTGCTTCGCGAGGAGGGCAGAGATTTCTTCCCGGACCAAAGGAAGATGGTCCCTTGCGTAGGACGACTTCAGAAGGAGGTGGGTGGTTTCTGTAGAAACTCTATAGAGTGCCCTTCCGCTTATAATTCAAAGCACCCATGAATCCATTGTTATCCTCTCCCAACCTGGAAGGTGGAGGGAGAACCTCCTCCTACCGGTTCCTCTTGTGTTGGCGGAGGCGGGGGAGAGGGAGAATCAGGTGGTGTGGGGCAGCGCCCAGCTGGGGCACCGCTGCTTTTTTTTAGCGAGGGCCTGGCAGCTCGGGGGCCTAACGTTTAGTGGCCCGCCTTCCTTGGGGTTTCGCTTGTGGCCGACTGCGTCTGCGAAAAGGACGGCGCTGTGGGTGATGGAGACGGTACATGGAATCCACTGATTTCAGAGCCGTCCCCTTCTCCTGCAAGTCGGTGATGATGTCCTTGACATCACCACCGAAAAGCACCGAACCCCTGAAAGGTGCTTCCTGGATCGTGGACTGCACCTCCAGGACCAAACCTGACACGCGGAGCCTCACGGCGAAAGCAGAGCTCTGCCCGGCAGTGTCCACTGCATCGTATGTCGTCCGCAGAATGTGACGACTGGCCGAACGAGCAGAACGGACTAAATCAGCTAACTCCTGCTTGACTTGAGAGTAGGTAAGAGTCAGTCTTAGATTCTGCCTGTAAGGATGGCTTCTGGTAATCCCCCATAGGAGCAACATAATTCAGGCCTGAATTCCCAGTGTGGAAGAGGTGTATTTTCTTCCATACTGGTCCAGGAGGTGAGATTCCTTATCCGAGGAGACGAGCTTAGATGTTTGGGATGCGCTGACCGGCCGTGAGTGGCGCTAATCACCACCGAATCTGCACGAGGGTGAGAGTCCAAAAAATCTACACCCTCAGGAGCCTGGTATAGCCTGTTAGACTTCCTAGGAAGCGGGGCTAAAGCCGATGGTTGTTTCCAAATGGTGGAAACAAGGTGGGCATGAGGCTCGATCCAGGGTGGCACTAAAGTAGGAGCTGTCAGGGGCAGGTCCAGATGTTCGGCGAGTTTGACCCACTGAGGATCTGGTTCCAAGGGGCACCACTGATGTACTTCCTGGATTTTTCTGAGCAACTCCGTGAAGGAAGGGTCCTCCGGAGGGGACTTCGGAGGGGTCCTTGGCTGGGGCTTGGACGGAGAGCGAGGCTCGTCGTCTCTCTTGGAGCATCCGTCAGAGGAATCCGAGAGGGAAGAAGAAGAATCAGAAGCAGAATAAGACTCCCTAACGCGGCTGGGGGAGGAACGGGTTCCTTGGGGGGGATCCCTGAACGCGTGTCCTGCCCCTCTCGGGATCCAGAGGGAAGGGCTCTGGAGTCCTGAGGTGGTGAGGGAGTGTGCTGTCTCGGCGTACGGGGCCGGGCGCACTGTCACGCCGTAAGGCGTTTCTCTACTTCCTGGTGAGCTGAGCCTGGCCTCAGCCCACCAGGAAGCCAGAGTCTTCTGCAGATCCACCGCGGCCGAGGGGGTGGAGGTGGAGGAGGAGGGGAAAAGAATACGGTTGTATCCGTAGGGCGAGATCGGAAACCCGCCATGCGGAAAACCGGTGCCGGGTATTGAGCGCCGGGTACTGCAGCGCCAGAGGGACCGGCATCGGGTACTGCGCTGATACTGTGGTCCCGGCACGACGGGCCGGATAAGACGGGCGTGGGTACCTGGGTGCCGGAGGAGCTGCTGGAGCAGATGGCCTGGAAGGTGGCCCCATGGGCGGGTCAACATTGAGAGGCCCGGGGAGCAGGGCCCGACAGAAGGAAAATCCCCCGCGGGCGCCGGTGGGGCCGGGTCTGTGGGTTACCGGGCGCTAGATCCGGGTTCCCAGGAGGAGGGTCTGATGGAGGTGGAACATCCCCGCATTGCCCGGGACGGGGAATCCCCGGTCAGGGCTGGGATGACTGGCTCTCGGACGGCAGCGAAGGCTGCGGGAACCAAGTATGACGGGAGTTGAGGTCCGGCCATAGTTCCGGGCGCATGTCGGGGAGCCGACGTGGCACTTGGGGGGCTGTCCAAGGGCGGAGGAGCCGGTATCTGTCTTATGGGTCCCTCATTGAGGTGGGCTAAGAAGGAGGAGCGGCCCGTCCGAGGGGACGAAGTCGCGCGCCACCAAAGGGTCGGGTGTCTTATCAACCTTCTCCGGGCGGACGCCGGAGGAGCTGCTCCGCACGTAGGGCCTGAAGCCATGGTTGAACTGGGGGGCGGAGGCCTCCTTTGCCTGGAGGCGCCTGGGCGTCCCGAACGCGAGCCAGAGACGGGTGTGGACTTCCTCCTCCAAAGCCTTGGAGGCTGCCGTCGGATGGTCACCTGGAGGGGATGTTACCTGGGCCGCGACTTTCTCCCGGTGCTTCTCCTTGTCCCGCTTTTTATGATGTCCTTCCAGAGAAGTCAACACCTGCCTGAGCTTCTTCAATTCTTTTTCCATCGAAGACATCTTTTTCTTTAGAAGATGGGCTTCCAGGGACTGTTGGCGTCATCTGCGGATAGCCGCGTTGAAGTGAAGGCACTGCGGGCACTTGTCGACCGGGTGGTCAGGGCCTAGGCAGAAGAGGCAGAGGGAATGGCTGTCCTTGTGTGGCAGTTGGGTGCCGCATGAGTCGCACTTGTTTTTGTGCTCGGAGGGTGTAGGGGACGACATACACCGACGATGACCTGACGATAGGAAGAAAAAATACTTATAATTTTGGTAAAACTGACGAAAGAGCAGGGCTGACTAAGCACGCAACTTTACCGCGCATGCTGCACGAAGCTAACGGCGAAAGAACTGGAAGGCGGTACCTGGGACTCCGCCTTGATACCGACGCCGCATGACGTGGTCACCTGACATGGGGGCGGTCCCTCGCCATGGACTGCTAGCTAGAAATTTTTCATGGGGTCCTGCCGCTAGCCGGCATCAGTCCTATATGTAATTACCTACTGCAAGAGCCCTCGCGAAGTAAGATCTTCCCTTCCAGTCTATCAGTGATGTCTGCTATAAAAACATTGAAGAGCACAGGCCCTAGCACTGAGCCCTGGGGCACCCCCTCTTGTCACCCTGCCTTCTGTCGATTGTGCTCCATTAACCTGTACCCTCTGGGTACTGCCTTATAACCAGTTTTGTACCTATCTGACTACTTCTGGACCAACCCCTGTGTGGTCAAGCTTCTTTACCAGCCTTCTGTGTGGAACCGAGTCGAAGGCCTTACTAAAGTCTGGGTAGACCACATCCACTGCCCCACCGTCGTCCACTATTTTTGTAGCATAGTCAAAAAACTCAAGCAGATTTGTCTGGCATGACCTACCTGCTGTGAAACCGTGCTGTTTAGGGTCTTGTCAGCTGCTAGTTTCGAGGAATGCTATGATCCTCTGTTTGAGTAGTGTCTCCATTAGTTTCCCTACTATAGACGTGAGGCTCACAGGTCTGTAATTATTAGCCTCTTTGCAGCTGCCTGATTTGTGAAGTGGAACCACCATTGTCTTTTTCCAAACTTAGGGTACCACACCGCTTTTCAAGGATTTCGTAAATAGAAGTGCCAGAGGCACTGCTAAATCTGCCCTCAGTTTCTTGGGGATTCTGCGGTGCATCTCGTCTGGTCCCATGGCTTTGTCTGCTTTTAGTTTATTTAGCGCCTCCCGTTCTTCAGCTTCTGTAAAGGGACTCATGTCTACCCCTGGTCCTGGGGTGTTGTGTTTATTTGGGACTGGGACATCCCCTGGGTCCTCTTTAGTAAACACCGAGCAGAAGTATTTGTTGAGAATTTTGGCTTTCTCTGGGTCATGTTTGGTGCATTTCCCTTCTTCAGTAGCAGTCTTTATTATCCCCCCTTTTGTCTTCCTACGTTCTCTAATGTATCTAAAAAATTATTTGTCTCCTCTCTTTGCCCCTTCTGCTATCTTGTCCTCTGTCTGGGCTTTTGCCATTCTAATTTGTTTGTTTGACTCATTTTTCCTTGTACAACTCCCAGTCTTTCTCAGTTTTGTTTTCCTGGTATGTATATGCTGTACGCTTTCTTTTTTTCCATGACTGTGGTAGCCACTTCCTTGGAAAACCATAGAGGATTTCTTTTTGCTTTGCTGACCCAAATGGCATATTGATCTGTGGCAGTCTTTATTGCTCTCTTGAGTCTCCCCTACATGACCTCCACCTCTTCTTCCTCTGTTGCCATTAACTGGCTACTTATGTTGTTCCTCATTTTTGGAACACTTTTTAGATTATCAGATATGATTACTCCTTGGTCCCTTTCTTTTTTGGTGGCCATCAGTCTCCCCCCCCCCCCATCATGTACTCCTCCCCTGCATTTCTGTGTCCCAAGTGCATGATATTGCACTTCTTTGCATTGAATCTTAGCTGCCACACCCTTGACCACTCCTCAAGCTTGCTTAGGTCCCTTCTCATTTTCTCTACCCCTCCTGGAGTGTCATAGAAACATAGAAGTTGATGGCAGATAAGGACCGCAAGGCACTTCCAGTCTGCCCATTTATTTCTACCTTATGAATGTGCCATAGGCCTTTACTCTGTAAGTGGCCTATCTGTTCATACTCATCTGTATTGCTCCCTTGTGCCTGCTGTGTTTCAGAGCTTTGTGTCATCTACAAAGAGCGACACCTCCCCTACCAGCTCCTCTGCAGTGACGCTTATGAAGACATTAAAGAGGACTGGTCCAAGCACTGATCCCTGCGAGACCCCACTGGTCACCCCCTCTCTTTGGATTGAACTCCGTTCACCACCACCCTCTGTGTCCTATTGCTCAGTGAATTTGTGACCCAGTTTACCACCCTGGGACCCACTCCCAGGCTGCCCAGCTTGTTTACTTGCCTGCTGTGTGGGGCAGTGTCGAATGCTTTGCTGAAATCCAGGTAGGCCACATCCACTGCCCCTCCCTGATCCACCTCCCTAGTCACCCAGAGAAATCTATCAGATTTGTTTGACAAGATCTTCCCACTGTGAATCCATGCTGCCTCTGATCCTATGCTCCGTTGGATTCAAGATATATCACAAACCTTTCTTTTAGTAGTGATTCCATTAGCTTCCCCACCACCGAGTTCAGGCTGGTTGACTGTGCACCCCAGCATCCCACTAGCCCTCCCTACTGCCTTGTTGCAGTGTCTGGCCACCTTTAGGTCATCCAGTATGATTGTCCTTAGGTCTCTTTCTTGCTTGGTGGTCGTCAGTACTGCTCTACCCATTATGTACTCCGCCCTGGGTTTCTGTGCACTAAATGCATTATTTTGCATTTTCTCACATTGAAACCCAGTTGCCATACCCTTGACCACTCTTCTAGTTTTCTCAGTCCTCTACTTATCCTTTCCACTCCCTCTGGCGTATCAATCTTATTGCAGATTGTGGTATCATCTGCAGAGAGGCAGACCTTCCCTTTCAGCTCCTCTGCAATGTCACTTCTAAAGACATTAAAGGGGACCGGTCCCAGCACTGATCCCTGAGGCACCCTGCTGGTCACCCATCCTTCTTTTTAACTTTTTAATTTTTTTATTTATTCATGGTCTTTACTCCTTTATTCACTGTGACCCGCTCCTCGCTTTCTGGGACTCTCAAGGTGTCCTTGTGGCTCTGCCAGGCTTTCTAGGGGAACGTCCGTGGACTGACTGCCATTCAGCCTCAGTTTACACCCCTGGTGGGGAGAAGAAAGAGGCTGAGTCCTCCCCCTCCAACCCACTGTAGCACCTTGGGCAGGTCACACTGAGTCCCCTCAGAGCCTGGTCTAATGGCTTAGGCGCTGGGGCCCATCACCAGGAGCAGGTGGGGTTTTTCCATTTTTCTGGTCGCGATCCCCTAAGCCCCAAGGACAGTGGCATACTGGGAGGTCCAAGGAGGTGGATGCATGCTGAGACGTTCTGCCTTGATCTCAGCCAACATCCTCCCTCACCTCATGTGCCCAGGGCACTGCCACTTGTAGTCACCAGGTGGCAGTATAACAACAGGACCCGCAGCCCCCTTGGAGGAGGAGAGTGGCCTCTTGGGTGCTCAGTCCTCCCCCCCATCCGGCCCTTCGATGACCTGGGCTTGTTCCTGAACCCGGTTCGTTGGTGTTGCAAGTGGTAGTGCAACCTTTCTCCTTCCTTCCTTGAAGCAAACGCTGTTTAACACCACCCTCTGTCGCCTATCCTCTGACCAATTTCTTATCCAGTTTACCACCTTTGGACCCACTCCTAAGTTAACCAGCTTGCTTACTTGTCTCCTATGTGGAACAGTGTTGAAAACCGTACTGAAATCTAGGTCGGCCACATCTGCCGCTCCACCCTGATCTAGTTCCTTGGTCAACCAGTCAAAGAAATCTATCAGATTCATTTGACATGACCTCACCTCTGAAACCATGCTGCCTCATGTCTTGTAACCAACCGGATTCAAGATATTCTGCAGTTCTTTCCTTCAGCAGTGATTCCATTACCTTTCCCACCACCAGTGTCAGGCTGACTGGCCTATAATTGCCAGCCTCCTCCCTTTTGCTACTGTTGTGTAGTGGGACTACATTCGTAGTCCTCTAGCCCTCTGGAACTACTCCTGTGACCAGTGAGCTGTTAGAGGTGCAGCCAGTATTTCCCTAAGCTCCCTTAATACCCTTGGGTGCACCCCATCTGGCTCTATTGCTTTGTCCACCTTCAGGTTAGCAAATCCCTTCAGGCACTTGCCTCCAAAAAAAGGATTAGTGTCTGCCTCCCTCCCTAGCTTCTGTTACTTTGTGGCGCCTCCACTTCTCCTTCCTCTGTGAACATTGAACAAAAGTAATTTTTTCGGAATGTCTGCCTTTTCCTGGTCTCCCTCTGCACGACCCCTCTTTCCTTTTTTAACCTTACAATCCCACCCCTGATTTTCCTCTTTTTACTTACATACCTGAAAAAAGTCTTGTCCACTTCTGTTACTTACTGGGCTATTCTCTCTTCAATGTATGCCTTTGTCCTCCTTACTGCTTTCCCTGATACACCTCCCTATCCTCCTCCCTCTATATCTCCTTATACCTTCTAAATGCTATCCTTTTTGCCTTTACCTTTTCAGCCACCTCTTTTGAGAGCCATAGCAGTCTCTTTTTTCTTCTTGCTTTTGCTCACTCATTTGACGCAGAGGTTTGTTGCCTTTACTGTGCTCCCTTTTATCCTCTCCCACTCTTTCTCCACCCTACCAAGGCCATCCTCCTGTTGGGTCTTCCCTGAGGCATTCATCTATCTTTCTAAAATCTGCCTTCCTGAAGTCCAGGACCCTTCACTCTTGTATTATGTCTGCAACAATTTGCTATGTATACCAGTCACTGTATTTATTTTATTTGTTTTCAATTATTTCTGCCTAGGTATCAGTTGGAATGTAGCAGATACAGGGACATTTCCAAGAAAGCGTCAAGATTCTTATCAGAGACAGACCCATTGGCTGTGAAGGAAATTTGCTGTCTGTGCTATCCATTATCATGCAGGACCCCTGGACAATTTATGGGAGAGATTAAAATGTGTCTTTCTATCTCAGGAAGCTGCTAGCTAAGCTCAACCACTCCTACTGAGACAGGACTTAGGACAAACAGCAGAGGCATTTGTCCAAAGTCCATATCAGACTAGTTTTCCAACCCAGCTCTCAAGACACAAAGAATCTGACTCTATGATGTCAGATTGACATACTGGATGATATGTAATGGGGGGGGGAGGCAGCTGGAGGGCCTTAAGGTCTGGCAGAGCCTAAAGAGAGAGGTTTGGGACTACAAACAACTACCATCTAAGAGTTCGAGTCTGCCCTGATTTACCAAAGTGTCTTGTGTGATAAGCTATCCTACCTTGCTAAAAGAGAGAAGAATATATTTTTTTCTGTGTGTAACCTACTGTACAAACATTTTCTTTTCCATTTCTGTAGAATTACTCTTCTCCATAGTCTTTGTGTAGTATCCTGTATTATTTTTGTAAATATCTGGATGTATTAATATATTATTTTTTTTATGAATCATGTTTCTGTAATTGAGTCCTTTGAGGTACAGCTAACAGATTTATGATTGACAAAACTGTGTTTCCCCTCTGAACAGTAGGCTACAGATACCATAATCTGTTTCTAAAGAAAGGTGTTCTCAGCTGTTACAGAGAGGGGGCGAGTTGTGTGTGTTTGAGCCAGGAACACTGTACTGTGTGAGCAGTGTCTCTGGAGTGATTCAGATCTGGAGGTGCTCTGAGAGAGTGTGTATGCTGAGTGGTGGTAGCTACTGAGTACCCTTGCAGGCATCTGAAGTGTTCGAGGAAGCTGGTAACATTTGCAGGCTGAATCTGGGAGAGACTAGTTTGCTACAGCTTCAACGAGGCACAAAACAAGGATGCCCCACCCTTTTTATTCTTGTGCTAGAGCCCTTATTTTCAAAGATAAGCTCTTCTTCAGTTTTATCTGGCTATAAAATGGGAATTAGTAAAGCTTACGGCATATATGGATGATGTCTTGTTGTGTATGAATAACCCTGTGGTCTCTATTCGTTATCTTTTAAAATGAATAGAATGACCCTGTGGACTCTCTTCCACATCTTTTAGAATTAATAGAGAACTCTATTTTACAGGATTTTAAATTAACCTAAATAAGTTCAAGTTCAAGTTTATTGCAGGAAAAAACTCCATTGAGCAAGCTCATTCACAAGGAGGTCCTGAAGCACATATGCAGACAAGACTGATGCTACATGCATACAGTAAGTGCTTAGTGCATACATTAAGTGCTCAACAGATAACAGTGCAACTACACTCCTAACAAGCATGCTAGTATCGACATTCATGACCCACGTAATTAGATAGGCCGAGACAACAAAGATCTTAACGGCAGTTACATATGTCTTTTATCTTTGCATTAGATAGCAATTTGAAAAGGCTGGGTGAGACCAGTTTGGGAAGCTTCAGGGATGTTTGTAACTGGTTCCAGATGGTAGGAAGGGTGACTGAGAAGGCACGTTTTCCCAGATTGGTGCGGGTAATTGGGACCTTTAACGTTACAAAGTCTAAGTTCCTGAACGAGTAGATGCTGTGAGCAGTCTGGATAAGGGAAGTTAGATAACTATGCAGCTTGTTGAGAAGGAGTTTTATGGCCCAAGTACCGATGTGGAGCATACGTCTAGTAGTGAGTGACTTCCAGCCTACGGCTGTATATAGGTTACAATGATATATCTGTATCGGGGAATTCGTAATGAAGCACAAGGCCCGGTGATAAAGGATGTCCAGTTTCCTTAGATTTGAAGTTGTAGACGAGGTGTAAATTATGTCCCCATAGTCAAGGAGCGGGAGGAACGTGGCTTGTACAAGCCTGGGTCTGATGTTGAGTGGAAAAAGTGTCCTGTTTCAGAACAGGAAGCCTAGGCATATTTTTAACCTTCTGGCAAGGTCATCTATATGTTCTGAGAAGGTGAACTTGTTGTCAGTACAGAACCTGAGGTATTTAAACTTCGGGGTGACTTCGAGAGGTTCGCCTAGGGATGTAACTAAGAATTCTTTCGGCAGGGTGGAAGTTACTGAGGGCCCCGTTTTGGGGGAGAAGAAGATCATAGCTTTAGTTTTTTTAGCATTTAAGAGAAGTCTGGCATTAATGAGATTAGTTTTGAGTTGGGCAAAGTCAGCTTGGAGGATCTCCCTAACCTTAGGTAGAGATGCCTCAGAAGTATAGAGAACCGTGTCATCGGCAAAGAAGTGGAGTTTCGATTGTGTTATATGACGGTCGAGTTCATTAATGTATATAGAGAAGAGGATTGGACCTAATATAGAGCCTTGTGGGACTCCTCTAATGATTGGTAGTGGTGTAGAAAATGTGCTACTGGCTTTCATTTTTTGCGACCTCCCTGAGAGGTAGCTGCTAAACCACCGTAGTCGTTAGAGTAGCACCTATATTGGCAAGGCTGTGTTTGATTATGGAGTGGTCAACTGTGTCGAATGCTTTGCTTAGGTCTAGAAAGACAGCCCCCATAATCTTCTTAGTCCATAGCGGTAATCCAGTCATTGGTTACCTTGGTGAGGGCAGTAACAGTACTATGGCTGGAATGGAAACCAGATTGAACTGGGGGTTGAGGAGCAAGGAGGTGTCCATTGTTGCTTTTAGTTGCGCATAAATCAATTTTTCGAAGACTTTGGAGAGGACTGGAAGGATCGAAATAGGTCTGTAGTTATTCGATCACAAGGGTCACCTGATTTTAAAAAGCGGAAGGATGTGGGCTAGCTTCCAGCATGACAGGACAGTGGATGCTGAAATAGAAAGGTTGAAAACGTGGAGGATGGTGGCGGTAAGCTGGGGGAATCTGAGTTTTAAGAAGAATGGTTCGATTCCATCATTTTCTGCACTTTTGTTTTGGTGTCTAGCTTAATAAGGGCATCTTCCACTTCTTTGAAGCTGATAGGGAGGAGCCGAAAAGGGCAGCGTGTTGCAGGCATGGCGAGGTCTGAGTCGACCATCTATTCACATGTGACGCATAGGAGGATTAGTCAAATGCTAGCCCAGCAGTGGCGAGGTGAGAGTTAAATTCTTTTAGGATTTGGCTACTATCTTCAATGGTCACATTGCTTTTAATGATTTTCTTTGGTAAGGGTGATGCCACTGGTTTCCCCTTCAGTTGACTTCAAGGACTTCTAGATTTTCTGGGCATCCCCTTTGGCCTGTTCTAGTGTGGTTACATAGAAATTGGCTTTGACAGAGCAGATAAGCTTGACGCATGCATTCCTCGAGGTTCGGAAAGCCTGCCAGTCTACCGGACTCTTGGTGTGCCTCGCCTTTGCCCATAGTTTGTCGCATTCAGAGAGAGCAGACTTGAACTCTGGTAAAAACCAGGGGTGAGAGAACTTCTGCGTCCTAACTTTAATGATCGGTGCATGTTTGTTTACTATATGGTTGAGTTTCTCATTTAAGACTATAACCGCCTCATCTGGCGTTGTAGCGAGGTAAATGTTCTGCCACCTAACCTTACTAAGGTCGCTTAAGAAATTTGCTGGTAGAAATTTTCTGAATGATCGTTTGGTTATGAACTTGGTTTGGTTTTGCGTTTTTACTTGGGACCTGGTACATACTACTATTACATGGTCGCTCATGTCATTGTGAAAAACAGCTGTGTGGAGGAATTTGTTAGCATGGGTAGTAAGAATGAGGTCAAGAATGGAGCTATTTGCATCGTTTACCTTTAGTCCTGGTTGGTTCGGGTCACTATTTGATAAGACCCAGTTCATCACAGAGAGATTTGAGGTTTGAGATTTTATGCAGCCAGTTAAGGTTAAAATCTCCTATGTTTAAACTCAGATGCATAGAAGTGGTTAAGGATTTCAAGGTCTTCAAGATGTCTGTGCCACCGTTAGGGGGCCTATAACCACCTATGACTAATACATTCCATAGATGGGAGGTGTAATCTTAGGGAGACTATTTCATATTCCTTGTGCTTAGTGCTGCAAAAGATTTCACTAATTGAGAATTTGGTTTTTGCATATATAGCTATTCCCCCTCCTTTGGATACCCTATCTGCTCTGTAAAGATTGTATCCCAGGAGAGAGACTTGTTGATCCAGAATTTATTTTTTTAACCAGGATTCCATAATGACAGTGAGATCAGGCTTTGTGTGAAGGGCCCAAACTTTCAATTGATCAATTTTTTTTGCAAGGCTGAGTATATTAACTAACATTACTTTAAGGCCTGAGGCTGACGCATACTCAGTTGGTGAGCTAAACAGTGAGCGAGGGCCTGGGTTTACCTCGACATTGCCTGAGCAAAGTAGAAGCAGGAGGAGTAGTTTCTTAAGTGTGCAGATTGAACGCCTAGCTCTTTACTCCTTGAGGACGTTTATTTGGTGGTGGTGATGTAGACCAGATGTTGCTGGTGGGGTTTGATGAAAGCTAGCTTTGCAGAGAAAGTAAAGGGAGTGCGGAAGCCGTGAATGGCGATGGGAGCAGCAGGTTAGGGGACATTGGCGTGGGGACAAGAGTGGGGGGGGATGCTGGATATGGTAGGGTGCAGGAAGCTTGAATGACAGGATATAGTAGGGCAGGTAATGTTTCAGTGCCTAACTCCTCGATAGTATACAGAGTAAGAGGTACACTGCAGCAGAACAGCAGGATTCTAAATGTGTAGTATGCCATGGTTTTGGTAAGGGGGATAAGGAGAGAGGATGCCTAGAAAGAGTGCCTTTCCTGGAGCAAAAAGGGGAGCCCTAGGGATAGGTCCAGTTATTGCCCAGTGACAGTGGAGTAATTAAAGATGAGGGCGGGGCTAGAGTGTATTTAATGGGGGCCTGTGGGGGGGTGAGAGAAAAACCCAGAGGGGAAAGCAGAGTCCTTTAGGCGGAGGAAAGTTCAAATTGAAAGCCCTTGGCTCCTGACCAATCAGGGCCGTTCAGCGAAAAGGCGCTCGGCTTCTGATAGGCTGGCAGAGGTGCCATACCTTGAAGGGAGTGGAATCTGGGCTGCGCTGCTTGGTTGGCAGCTGTGGAATCGCCGCCCGACCGCTGGGCTATGAGAGCCGGTGGAGCGAGCGCTTTCCCCAGTCACGGGGACGCCGCTTGAAGGGAGTGGAATCCAGGCTGGGTTGCCTGGTCGGCGGCTATGAAATCACCGCCTGACCGCTGGGCTATGAGAGCCGGTGGAGTGAGCACTTTCCCCAGTCACTCTTAGAAAATCTAGACATAACTGGTATAGGAACAGCAGGTGTTAAAATATCACAATCTGGCCTTAAATACTTTGGTACCTGGCTGCACAAAGACCTGGATGTTGCTGTTTGTAAGAATGTTTGCTCACTAATTGACAAAATAGTATTAGACCTTCAAAGATAGCATTCGATGATGCTGTCCCTATGGGGGAGAATTCATTCAATTAACATGGTAATGTTACCTAACATATTGTGCGTCATTTACCAATATATATCCCCTTTTCTGTTTTCAAGAAAGTTAATCAAACCATAAGTTTTTATGGGACAGCAAGCCATCATTACGGATGTCTTTGACAAAACTGCAGCAATCCAAACTAAGAGGTGGGTTTGGTTTCCCACATTTTCCGCTAAGGCATGAAACTTAATGTTTCAGAGTACATTCTGGTACTTTGGCAGAATGATAATGAGAGGAATCCTGGATTTTTTTTTAACAGAAAAATTTCTGTTGAAGGTAAAAACCAAAAAAAACATATTGTCTGAACTCCCTTATTCCTTGAAATCACACCCAGTACTAAAAATATTTGTAAAGGCCTGGTCTAAGATTTCTAATCTTAAGAACTGTAATCATCTCATGCATTGTCCTCTATGGGATAATGAGCTACTGCAGTTTGAACTTAGAGGCATTAATGTAGTCATACTCTGGGAAACCTTATGGACCTAAATGTAACTACCATAGCTCCCTTCTTATACTTAATCAAGCACTTCTCTCGATCTAGGTTAGACTTCTATCATTATCTACAGATTAGACACGCTTTGGAAAGGCCTTATCAATGATAATTAAGCTTTACTACCGAAGAATGCACTAGATTATTTAAAATATTTACCAACACTAAATGTCATAAATTAATATACAATTTGATAACATAGTCTAAGCCTAACCTAATCGAAAGTATTAAAGTGGGAAGTAAATATCCAAATATCCATTAAAGAATGGGATGAGGGGTGGACTGATGCATAGAGGGCATGTAGAAAAGCCAAAGGGGAGACTAGTGCAATTTAAAAATAGCACATACATGGCACTGTTCTCCAGTTAAACTAATGGACCTAGGTATTACCAATAACAATAAACATTGGAGATGCCTTTCAGGAAAGGGTTCCATAACACATCTGGACTTGGAATAAAGTTAAACAATATTAGAAGGAGCTCTGGCTGGCTTGCGAAAGCATCCTGGGGTGTAAACTGAAGTGTTGTGATAAATTTATAATGTTATTATGTTAGGGATTATTACAGAACTAACAAATATCAATAGAGGACAAAAGTTACGGCTTCATGCTGCTCTTACCACAGTGAGAAATGTTTTATTAAGACTTTGGAAACAAATTGAGCCCCTTTTGTTCTCTGAAGGGCTGCAGGACATATCTGAAAGAGCTAGCTCTGAAAAGCTAGCGCACATAAGTCAGAACAGAATTGACTAATTCTCTGCATCATGGAATCCTTTTCTTAAGTCTAACTTTTGTAATTTGCTACATAATAGAACAGCATCCAATGCTGTTGAATTTTATTTGTACAATATTGATGGAAAGGAGACTTTGTTTATGGAATGAGTTTATTGCATTTAACAGTAGCACTGTAGAATAAGATAGACATTACTCTGACTTCATGAGCCATTTTTCTTTTCAGTGAATAGTATTTTTTTCGTGTTTTCTTTCTACTACTATGGTTATATATTCTGTGACTCATATGCCCCTTACCTGTATGTTACTCTTAAAATGTTAATAACGTTTTAATTACAATAGAAAAAAAAAAAAAAAACTGTTTTGTGCCCACCTCCCTCAGTCCAAGATGCTGCATGTGGATGCCTTTTTTCTGTCTTGGACCCTGGACCTTTTGTACACCTTCGTCTTTTCACTTTGGTTCATAAAGTTGTGATCAAGGCCCAGAAGGTCAAGCCATAGATGCTGATAGCTCCAGATTGACCCAGGCAGTTCTGGTACCAGGATTGCCTCAGCAGCAGGCCCCTGTAGAGTTTGTCCCTTTGCCCCAACCTGCTTGCAAGACAGCAGGGGATGGTCCTGCACCTGAACCTTCAGTCCTTGCACCTCTTGGCCTGGCACCTGAGCAGCTAGAGTTCTAGGTTTGGACCCTTTGGAAGACCATCTCCACATTGTGGAGGTGTTACAAAAGGAGTCAGCTGGCAGAATGTACGTGCTCAGTTGGAAGAGGTTCTCACTTTAGTGCCAAGGGAAGAATCTTGATCCTCTTGCATGCCCAGTGGCGATGACCCTCAACTACTTATGGTCCTTGTCTTAGTGGTGACTGAGCCACGACCCTAAAGGTGCACCAGACAGCCATCTCTCTATACCGGGTGCAGGTTGGTAAGCTGATGGTGGCACAAGAGAAGGTGGTCAGGCACTTTTTGAAAGGCCTGGACTACTTGTCCATTCCAGTGCACGAACCACCTCCTCTGGTGGAGCTACTGCTGCTGCTGACTGTGCTCATGGGCAAGCCATTTGAGCCTATGCATGTGTGAGATGTCATGCTTGTCATGGAAGACTGCCTTCTTGGTGGCAGTCATGTCTGCCAGAAGGGTGAGTGAACTCCAGGCAGACTCGGTGGCATCTCCTTATCTGGTCTTCCACAAGGACAAGGTCATCCTTTGACCCCATGTGAAGGTCATGTCGGAGTTCCTAGTGGTTCCAGTTCAGTTCAGTAACCTAACCTCAGATGCCGAGTGTAGGCTCACACACTGGACCCGCAGAGGGTGCTATCCTATTATAAGGCGCGCATGGCAGGGATTCATGGCAAGACTTGCTAGCTAGTTGTCATCTATGCTGAAGCTGCGCCTGGCAGTCCAGCAGCTAAGTGAACAATTACAAGGTGGATCCCATCCTGCATCAACCTCTGCTACAGATTGGCTGGTAGTGAGTTGCCCAAGATGCTTCAGGCTTATTCCACCAGATGTACTGCTGCCTTGGTGGCTGCATCCGAGGATATCCCCACTATGCCCCCTCCTCTCGAAGGACTGCTAGGAATATGCCAGAGTGGGGATAATGAACTGTATCCATGTTGTTAGAAATACAGATTACTCGCCTGACACCATAGTTCTACTGATGATTCACAGTTCACATCCATAAAACCCGCCCGACCTCCACTGGCAAGTGGTAACCAGATCCCTGCTTCCAGCATGCAAAGGTCTGACATCAAGGGACAGAGCCGAAGGATATCACCATGCAGGTAGTGGGAGGAGCTTAGCTTGAAGACATCCGGTAACTCCGCTGTCTCAAGGTAACTGTGAGGGTGTGTACATGAGCTGTATACGACAAGTAGAACCACATTTACAGGTGAGTAACCTACATTTCTGTCTGTTGCCCATATTTCATACAGAAAATAATATTTCCAGATTGAAAGTCAAAAAAAGTTTTAAAATATTTTAAATTAGAACCCATGTTATAAGTGCAATAAAACTCCTCAGGAATGCGTAATTATGGCCAATAATCGCACCTTCCTCTCATGAGTTTAAAGGTACTTGACATAAGCACTTTGTGCCAAACACCACACTGTAGGTGTACAAATGTTGATCCATAACTTCGCAACCTGGCATGTCTTATTGCATACATATAATATTTTAATAAGATTATAAAATGGGTAGGAAAATCCTGCAGCCTGATTTGCTAGGAGCTGTGCGTTGTGAGAGCACAACGCACTGGTGAAAATATTACTGGAAATTAGGACACAGCTCACTAACAGTATCAATGCCTTTTTTTTAAATTCCTGATTCCGATTAGAAACATTTATGCCGCTACTCACTGAAAGCCACCTAGGCCCTAAAAATTAAACTCCCTCAAAATAAAAAGAGCAGTCAAACTGATATAATGTTCTTTTTCCATATTCCCCTCCTTGCGTACATACACAAAATTAAGTTTCATTTTTTTGGAGCCTCTTTTTGGACTATGGACCCCCCCATCTCTACCTAGTAAATCTTTGCTGCTTGCTCTGCCCCAGATGCTATTGAATCCCCGGCTTTACTGAGGCCTTATCTTGTGTGTGTGTTTGTGTAGGGAGAGGTGAACATTCAACCAGCAGAATTCTGCAAAAGTTTTAATTCCTGTTTTCCAAGATAAACGTTCTGTCTGACATTGTGGATAGTCAGATGCATGATACCTGGGAAATGGCTACTTTTTACTTGTTACTTTTAACAAAAAATACCCATTATTTTATTTTATTGAATTTTGTTGACTGGGTAGGCCCATTGAGACTAGAAGTCCAGGGTGACCGGGGAGGGGGGGGATTCAGATGGCAACCAACTGAAACTGAACCAGATTAAGCTGTTGGTGATATTTTTTGTGAATGGGGGAAATTTAGATTTCTAGTGGCACAACATAATATTAATGCTGGATTTGTTAGGCTATCTTTTGCTTTTTTTTTTTAATTTGTCTTGTGGCAGACTCGATGCAAATTTGTTCCATGACAAATATACCAAAATCCACTAAGTGTCGTAGAAAGAACTGGGCATGAACTGTATGAAAAAATTACTCACCTTAGTAATTGTGTTTCTTCTAATGGAGTCTTGCTGTATTCTGACAATTGCAGTTAGCTCCAGCACTTGAACTGCCCCGGAGAGTGAAGGGTTAAAATTCTATGCCAGGCATAGAACGTTGGGATCGAGCTCGGTTGAAAACTCTGTCTGTGACACTTTGAAACCAAACCGCCAGATTTTTACGAGCTAAAACTCACTGACTATATAATGTGGAAATTATGAAATTCCTACTAGCCAACTGGCAACAAAGACTTTAGATTCCTAAAAGACTCAAGTCAGGAAATCCAAAGACCAAAAAAAACAAGCAATAAGAAATAAAAAAACTCTTAACTAATCAAACACAAGGCACCCAACACAACAGAAAGTGGGCTAAAGACACCCCTGGGGTGCAGCACTGCACCTGCCCACCCAATTCCCAAAACAGGTTCTGAGAGGGGAGGCAGGGAGGGAGGTCAGAATACAGCAAGACTCCATTAGAAGAAACACAGTTACTAAGGTGAGTAATTTTTTTCTTCAAGCAACATGAAGTCTTGCTGTATTCTGACAAATTGCAGACTACCAAGCAGTACCTCTAAGGAGGAGGGACAGAACCTACCTTGGGAATAGGCTCTGAAGTACTGCTGTGCCAAACCTAGCATCACTCCTAGCCTGGCTATCCAGAGAGTAATGCTTGGTGAAGGTATGAACTGTTTTCCAGGTGGCTGCTTGGCAAATTTCTAACAAAGGAATATCCCTGGCCGCAGCCAGAGATGCAGCTGTACCTCTAGTGGAATGAGCCCTCAGGCCTGAGGGTGTAGTTTTTCCCAGTTTCTCATAGCAGAATTGGATACAGGACACAATCCACCTGGCAAAGGTTCTCTTGGTGGCAGGTTTGCCCTTACCTACTTCCCCATAAGTGAGGAACAACTGGACGGAGTCAAACCTGTGACCTTTTGTACGTTCTATGTAGTAACTAAGGGCCCTTTTAACATCTAAACTGTGTAGCCTTCGCTCTCCTGAGGAGGTGTGGGCAGTGAAGAACACAGGAAGAGACATAGATTGGTTTAAGTGGAAATCAGAAACCACTTTGGGTAAGAACCTTCTATTAGTTCTGAGGACCACCTTATCTCTATGGAATGAAACTAAGTCAGGCTCCACTGACAGGGCTTGCAATTCACTGATACATCTGGCAGAAGTAACAGCAACCAAAAACACAGTTTTCCAAGTCAAGTACTTGAGCTCTGCTGAGGACATAGGCTCAAAGTGGGGTTGCATAAGCTGAGCAATGCAAATATTCAAATCCCAGGCAGGAGCAGAATCCCTAAAAGGGGGATTGGTATGAAGCAATCCTTTGAAAAATTTACAGAATACAGGATGAGATGACAGAGAGGAAGACCTCCCCACTGACAGGAAAGCAGAAACAGCTGACAAATGAACTTTGAGAGTAGCTGGTTTGAGGTCTAGGCCATTAAGGTGAACCATATAATCCAGAACTGTAGACAACTTAGCAGTGTCTGGGGATATATGCTTCTTGGAACACCAAATACTGAACCTTGTTCATTTGGAGTTGTAAGTTTTTCTGGTGGCAGGCTTTCGAGAAGCTTTGAGAATATCCAGAACCCCTTGGGACAGATGTAAGTCTGCATACTCTAACTCTTCAAGAGCCGTGCCTTGAGATTGAGTGACCGGAGATTGGGGTACCAAATCCTCCCCTGAGAGGAGATTAACAGGTTGTGATTCCTGGGAAGAGACAGGGGAAGATGAACTGCTAGGGACCGCAACAGGGGGTATCAAGACTGCCTGGTCCAGTGTGGAGCAATCAGAATCACTTTGCACGGTTGTGACCTTACCTTGACTAGAACCTTGAACAGTAGAGGGAAAAGAGGGAAGGCATAAAGAAATTTCCCTTCCCAATTCAAAATCAGAGCATCCAGAAGGACTGAGCCCAAGACTGGGGGTCTGCAACAAAAGAAAGGAAGTTGGTGATTGTCTGGGGCTGTAAGGAGATCTATTTCTGGAGTGCCCCACCTTGAGAAAATCACTTTAAACACCAAAGGATCCAGAGACCATTCGTGATGGCCCTGGGAAATCCTGCTCATCTGCTATCACATTGTCCTTTTCTGGGAGGTGGACTGCTACCAGAGAGGTCTGTAGGGAATAAGCCAGGGACCATATTTTCATGGCTTCTGTGCACAAGGCCATGGACTGAGTGCCTCCCTGCTTGTTGATGTACCACATGGTGATAGTGTTGTCCGTTCTGATCTGAACCACCTTGTTCTGTACTGACTGAAAGCTTGTTTGGCAAGAAGTACTGCCCTAAGCACAAGGAGGTTGATATAAAGAAGGGATTCCTGAGGGGACCACAGTCACTGGGCCATGAGAGCCCCTAGATGGGCTCCCCACCCCAAAAGGGAAGCATCTGTGTTAAGAACCACAGAGTGAGTCTGAGTGACAAATGGAACACCTTGCCTCAGATTGTCCAGGTCCTGCCACCACTGAAGGGCCTGAATTAAGGTTTGAGTAACAGGAACTAGCTTGGTAAGAGGATCTTTCCTTTGGCACCAAAAGGTCCTCAGATGGAACTGAATGTCCCTCATCTGAAACCTGGCCCCTTGGACCACTGTCGTGGAAGCTGCCATGTGGCCCAAAAGCTGAAGAAAATGCCTTGCTGGTCAAGAAACTAGAGGGAGGAAGGAAGAGGCTAGCTGAGAGATGGCTTTTGCCCTTTCCAAAGGAAGGAAAGCTCTTACCTTGAGCGTGTTCAGCTCTGCTCCTATAATTGTGAAGAGCTGTACTGGCTCGAGAACTGACTTGGGAAGATTGAGAAGGAACCCAAGGGAAGTGAGACCTTGCTGGGTAACCTGCAGATCTGACTTGACTTGGTCTGGGGACTGGCCCGCAAGGAGCTAATCGTCCAGGTATGGAAAGATAGAAATCCTTTTCCTTCTTAAAAAGGCCACCACTACTGCTAGGCACTTTGTAAACACCCTTGGAGCTGAAGTTAGGCCAGAGGGCATTGCTCTGAACTGGTAATGGCCTGAGGGTTAATTCGAACCTGAGGTATTTTCTGTGGCAGCACCTAATGGGAATGTGAAAATAGGCATCCTTGAGGTCGAGGGAGGCTAGCCAGTCTCCTGGCCTCAGAGAGGGAAGAATTGTTCCCAGAGTCACCATTTTGAATTTTGGCTTTAGCAGGCGCTTGTTTAGGTATCTTTGATCTAGGATGGGTCGCCACTTCCCTGTCTTTTTTGGGGTAAGGAAGTACCTGGACCTTTACCCTGTATGGGGTAGGAACTCTCTCTATGGCTCTTAAGGCCAGTAGAGAGGCAATCTCTGCCTCTAGAGCAAGGGTTTCTGATGTGTGTGCAGGTGGAAAGGATCTGGGTCTCAGTTTTGGAAAATGTTTGAAACTGAGAACCAGCCTCTGGCTTACAACCTCCCGGACCCACTTGTTGGAGGTAACAGACATCCAGTCCTGGACAAAGTAAGCCAGCCTACCTCGTACCGGAATGGGGGCGTCAACCTGGGCTGACACATCAGGGTGTCTGCTTGGCAGGAGCCTTAGGCTGAGGGGTGGATGCTGCCCTGCTCATCCCTCTTCTGCCTCTCCCTCTGAAGAACCCCCCTCTGAGAAAAGGAAAAAGAGGCCTGTGCTTGGTAGAAAGGCCTGTGAAAAGGCCTGCCCCTGCCCCTAGCTTGCTGCCTTTGAGGAGCTGCCTGCCTCTCCTTGGCCTGGGCACTTCTGTAAGTGATCCTGTACTCATCCATTTTCTTCATGTAATTCTCTGTCTGCTCCCCAAACAGAGAATTGTTCACCACAGGGAAATCCATGGCCTTGGCCTGGGTATCCTGCGAAAGGCTAGTACATCTGAGCCAAGCCATTCTCTGAAGAGCCACAGATGTAGCCATGACTCTTGATGACACATCATTGGAGTCCACAGCAGCATGAAATTGCACCTTTGATGCCTCGATCCCATCAGCAGCCACCCCCTCCAGCTCCTTGGCTAGCTGGGGGGGGGAAGCCTGTTTAGCCAGTGCCAGTACAGTGTCCCACCTGGACTTCTGGTACCTGGCTGTATAGGCCATATAGTTAGCCTGCCTGAGTCCCAAAGATGATGCCATGTACTGCTTCTTTGCCATGGCATCTATCTTCCTGGAGTCTTTGTCTGGGGTGTGTGAAGCCAAGGGAATGTTTGCCTTGTCACAGGCTGCAGCCTGCACTACCCCAACATGGCTGCATTGCTGATAAAGAAACTCTGTATCTGAGCCTGACAAGGCGTACCTCTTGTCCATTCTCTTGTCAACAGGAGGTAGAGTTAGAAGACCTAAGAATTTTTTGTGTCTGTTTCCCAAAGGACTTATGGAGGGGGAATAGACAGTCTCTTAGACTCTGGGATGTCCATCATCTCAACAAAATCAGGCTCCTCCTGATCCTCCACAGTCTCCTCAATAGGAAGCTGAAGGGTTTGAGCCACTTTTCTGTAAAACAGAAAGTAGGAAGGGGACTCAGAAAGCCTAGGAGGGGAAACACCAGAAGGTCTGTCTGGGGAGATGTCCGGTTCCACAGGCACATCCAGACTTTCACCGTCATAATTATCCTCTTCAAAATCCCCCTCCTCATCAAACTCCGGTTCGTAAAAATTGTCAGGGGAATAATCCTGAACTGGGGGAACTGACCGAACCGAACCCCTGCCAGAAGGCGCCGGATCGGTCGGAACTGGACAAAGTGATTCAACAATCCGAATCGCTCTGGCTATCAGATTGGCGGTCGGAACATGAAGTTCTGGATCCGAACCGGCCGATTTATCCTTGTGCTTTCTCTTTGTAGGAACTGATCCCTCAGGATCGGCTCTTCTCTTGCCCAAAGGAGTATCACCCAGGGCACTCCTTCTGGTTCGGTAGGAACCAAACTGGGCTGGCCTTCCGGGTCAGCGGATTTCTCGGTCTCCTTATCCCTAAGTCTACCCAACCTTTTATCCAACGTAGACTTAGGGAAATTCTTCCAAATTTGACAGTCTGAATCGAGGTGGTCAAACCCCAGACAGTAAACAGAAGTGGTGTGGGGATCGGCCTTAGCAAAGACCTCCCCACACACACTGCAGTGTTGAAACCCAGTGGGCCCGTTTTTTTTCTTGGGTTTCTCAGACGTGGCCAACCTAATATAACCTACCCTTTATAAGGCAACCGCCAGGCAAGACTTCCCTATCAGTTTCTCACCATGTTACGGGTGTTGGAAAAAAAACGTTTAATTCATGTTTTTTTTTAAACCGATATGGATTGGTAACCACACACTAAACTTTTTCACAAGATTTTTGTCTAAAAGATTGGTTCAGCCGAACCGATTGAAAAAGCTTTACAATTTCCACACAGATACTATCCTACATACTTATGGTACCACAGACAGAGTCTCGAACCGATAAAACGGAACTTAATGCGGACTAAAACAGACTTTAACCGACTTTGAACCGAGCAGGAAGAGAAAATCTCCGGAGCGACTGTTCAGTGAGGTGGAGTAAAGAATTTGACGGTTTGGTTTCAAAGTGTCACAGACAGAGTTTTCAACCGAGCTCGAGCCCAACGTTCTATGCCTGGCATAGAATTTTAACCCTTCACTCTTCGGGGCAGTGCAAGTGCTGGAGCTAACTGCAATTGTCAGAATACAGCAAGACTTCATGTTGTTTGAAACCACTGTTTGGGGGCAACATCTGATATTCAGTGAATGGATTGCCAGATGAAAAAAAGCGCCTTTTTTGAAGGACAAGAGTGGTTGAAAAGCCTTATTTCTAGGGACATGGATATGTTGTTCATCCACACTGTCTGGCAGGTTCCTTGCCGCTTTAAATCTTGCCGGAAGGTCTTCAAGCTAGCTCCTCCCACCCACCCGGGTGGCAAAACTCTCTGCTCAGCCCCATGATGCCAGATCTTCCTTACCGCATGGAAGCTCAGGTTCCCTCCTTAGCGCTCTGCGTTTTAGACTGGATCCTAACTCATCGATTCGTCTGAAACTCATTTTAAAGTTTTCTAGACTTCAGTCTTTCTTATCCCTCGCGGCTGTGATGGACAAATCGATTCCCGGCTTTCGGCAGTGCCCTTGCGGGCAGATGTCCAGGACAGATCCGCACTCCATGTGCATCTACTGCCTCGGCCTAGACCACGACTCCGCAGGGCCTGCGAGTTGTGCCGCCCTTTCTCGCCAACGCCCTGGAGGATCGCACACCACTGAAGCCTGGCACCCCGAGAGTGTTACCCGCCAGTGAAATCAAAAGAGGCCCGGTGGGCGGTGTCCGCGGCGGCTGGCTCGGCCGAGCAGCTTGAGCAGATGATCGCCCTTGAGGAGGAGGCGGCCCAGTCTGCTTCTTCCTCCTCCTTGGTCGCGGTATTTATCCCGCTCTCTTTGGGTACCTCTTATTCTGCTTCGTGCAAGGAGCTTTGCCTGTCCCTTTCCACAAAGGGAGAGGGGCCATCGGGACATTCCTTTTGGTCCAAGAAGAGTGATTCGAAGGGTAAGTCCCACCGTCGGCATTCGTGGGAGCGGGAGATGTCTCCTTCCCTGGACAGCCGACTGTCGACTTCGGTCGAGGTTGCGGCTAAGGCCACTGGCTTCACGGCGTCCCTGTCAGGCCAGCCTGCCGAGACACCCGTCGACGCAGTTGAGATATTTCCCGACCCGTCGGACGGGTTGTCGACTGGTGAAGCCGGCAACCTTTCTTTGCCGGTCCCCCCGGTGGAGGCCGAGGATCTGCCTGCGCCTTCGGTGCGGCAGTCCCCGGTTAAAGTGTCCAAGCCGAGGGAGGAGCGGGTGTCCTCCGCCCCTTCCCAGGCCCGCTACCGGTTGCACCAAGGGTCTCGGTCTTGCACATAAGTAAGCGGGCACGCTGCTCCTCATCTTCCTCCCTCAGAAGAGGAGAGGCTTTGGCTAAATTAAGGCCAGCGCCTATGAGGAGCTGATGTGGCAGCAGTTACTGTTGTCCGGGAGTAAGTTGAAAGCCGACACATCCCCCAGCCATCAAGTGGCTGTCACCCAAACGGCCGAAGCAACCTCTCGCTGCTGTCGAGATGCCCATATCTGGGTCAGTTGTTTGGCCAAAACTTGCTGCCCCACCGATTGTGGTGGAACCTCTGCCTCCACAACCGAAATCGGGGGCACCAACCAAAGATTCTCGGTCGGGTCACGGCCTGCCCCACAGGTTGTCGGTCACCCTCACTCCTGACTGTCCTCGGCAGGTGGAGAGTGGCTCAGGCCCTAGGCAGCTCTTCACGGACTCCTCGGAGTCCGACGACGACTCCTTCCTGTTCTCCAGGCAGGTCGACCTGGAGTCCTCTGGGGGCCAGTTTCTGGACGAAAGCCCATTGTCCTTTATGGGTCTGCTTCAGCTCATCTTGGAGTCCACCGGGATGCAGCTCAAGCCCATCTCCAAATGGGCCAAGTATCCCCTGACGGAGATACTGGACCGAGGGGATTCTCCCACGGAGGCCTTCCCTGTGGCTGAGGCCATTGTCGGTCCAGCCTTGGAGCTTTGGCAGTGGCCTGCTTCCTGTCCTGCGCCCTTGGCCAGGATGGCCAGGAAGTATGCGGTCCCTACCGGCTCTTTGCCCGGTTTCTCGGAGCACCCCTCTGCTGAGGGGTTAGTCACCAACAGCATTTTCTGGAGGTCTGGGAACACTAGGGGCGTGGACAAGTCCCCCGACAAGGAATCCAAAAAGCTGGACTATGCCGGCTGCAAGGTCTACGTTGCGTCCTCCCTTGGCCTCCGCCAGGCCAGCTCAGCCATGCTGATGGTACACTACTCCCACGCCCTCATGGGCTCCCTGGATGAGGTGATCCTTCATCTCGGCCGACCTGCAGACCACGGTCCGGCAGGTGCGGGACCAGGGTAGGGCGGTGGCGAAGCAGCAGCTTCAGACTGCTCTGGACATAGGTGATTCCTGTGCCAGAGTCGCGCGGCTGCGGTGGCCATGCGCCGCAGGGCGTGGCTGAGGATATCCACCTTCACGGCAGATACCCAGCACAAAGTGGCGGACGTCCCCTTCCTGGGGACCGACCTCTTCGGCCCTGGAGTAGAGGGACACCTCCAGCGGATCAAAAAGTCCAATGCCACTCTGGACTCGGTCACCTCCGCCCGGAAGGACAAAGGCCGCCGTCAGCAGCAGCACAAGTCCTTTCGTCCTTCTGCACCTGTGGCACATCCGGCCCAGCAACACCAGCACCAGGGCCAGCAGGCTCACGCTTGGCATCCCAAACCCAAACCCGCGACTTCCTCGAACAGGAAGCAGGGAGGTAAAGGCCCAGGAGGTCCCTCGGCCGGTCCCTCCTCCAAGTCTGCCCAGTGACTGGTTGAGGGGTGTTGCCCCTAGCCTCGTCACTCCTCCCTGGGTTCCCCCGTGGGGGGACGGCTCCGTCACTTCCTTTCCGCCTGATCCGCTGTCACCACGGACTCTGGGTATTGGAGGTGATAGGAAAGGGCCTGCCTCTGGAGTTCGAGCAGACCCCACCCTTCGAGCCGCCGCCTCTGGGGGGCCACGGGTCCGTGAGCCTTGCTGTCGGCCCGCCTGTCTGATATTGCCCTGCTCCTAAAAAGAGGTGATCAGGTGGTGGGATCCTCCTCCAGACTCGGGTTTGTGTCCAGGTATTTCCTGGTCCAAAATGGACGGGGGGGCTGGTGCCCCATTCTCGACCTGCACGACCTGAACAGGTTCCTAAGGTCTTGGACCTTCAGGATGGTTACTCTGGCTCAGATAATCCCATCCTTGGAACGAGGCATGTGGTTCTGTTCCCTGGACCTCCAGGACGTGTTCTTTCACGTCCTGATCCATCCGTCTCATCAGAGATTCCTCCACTTCAGAGCGGAGGGATCCCTCTACGAGTTCCGGGCCATGCCCTTCAGCCTCTCTCTAGCTCCCAGGGTCTTCACCAAATGCATGGCAGTGGTGACAGCATTCCTGCGGCGCCGAAGGGTCCGGGTGTACCTCTACCTGGATGACTGGCTGATTGCAGCCCCCTCCAGAGAGGAGGTGGAGCGGTCCAGAGATCTGGCCCTTCAGGTTTGCTCTCAGATTGGCCTCCTCATCAACAAGGCCAAGTCGGAACTCGTGCTGAAGCAGGTGATTCACTTCATTGGGGCAGAGCTTGACTCTCTTCGAGCCAGAGCATGGCTAGTGGCGGACAGGGCCGAGGTACTTTCCTCCTTTGCCCAATCACTTCTGGTTGGGCAGTTGCACCCTGCCCGGGACTTCCTGCGCCTCCTGGGCCTCATGGCGGCCTGCACCAGCATGGTCTGTTGGGCACGCTGGTACATGCGTCCCCTTCAATGGGGACTGGCCAGCCAGTGGTCATAACGCTGCGATCCGTTGGATCAGATGGTGACAGTGACCCAGGAGATGTGGAACACTCTCCAGTGGTGGACCGTTCCGGCACATCTGCAGGAGGGCATCCCGTTCGTCCACCCGAGCCGACGGTCTCCTTATTGACCGACGCCTCTCTGATGGGTTGGGGTGCCCATCTGGGGGAGCACAGAGTGCACGGCCTCTGGTCCCCCAGAAGTCCCGATGCCACATCAACCTGCTGGAGCTCCGAGCGGTTCGTCTGGCCCTCACCGCCTTCGCTCCGTTTATACAGGGTCAAGTGCTTCAGGTCCAGACGGACAATACCACGACCATGTACTACCTAAACCGCCAGGGCGGGACGTGCTCCATGCCTTTATGCAAGGAAGCTCTCCGCATATGGTCTCTCGTGCGCAGCCTGCAGGCGGATCACCTAGCCAGTCACGTGGCAGGAGCCTCCAACACCCTGGCCGATGCCCTAAGCCGGATAGGGGCTGCATCTCACGAGTGGTCTCTCCTGCCGGAGGTGTAGTACAAGATCTCTTCTCCCACTGGGGCACACCTCAGGCGGACCTGTTTGCCTCCAGGGAGAATGCGAAGCTGAGACTGTTCCATGCCTGCCCCCCTCAGCAAGGCTCGCTGCAGGGGGATGCCTTCTTGAGGCCGTGGACCCCGGGCCTCTTCTGCGCCTTTCCCCCATTTCCCTTGATCCACAAGGTGTTTCTCAAGGTGCAGGCGATTCTGGTAGCCCCAGACTGGCCCCGTCAGTTCTGGTATCCAGATCTCCTCAGTCTCAGCTCCAGGCTCCCGAGGCGGCTTCCAGCCTGCCCGGACCTGATCTCTGTCAGTCAGGGGAAGGTATTCCATCCGGACCTTCAATCCCTGCACCTGACGGCCTGGTTCCTGAGCGCCTAGAGTTCCAGGCCTTGGGTCTTTCAGACGAGGTCCTCAACGTCGTTGAGGCGTCCCGTAAGGAGTCGACCAGAAAACGCTATGCCTTCAAATGGAAGAGATTCTCCATTTGGTGTCAGGGAAAGGGCCTGGACCCGTCCTCTTGTTTCTTGGCAAGCATTCTGGACTACCTGTGGTCCCTGTCTCAGCTAGGGCTTAGGTCGACGACCCTTAAGGTGCACCTGGCAGGCATCTCTGCTTGCCGGGCGCGGGCCGGGAAGCAGTCGGTGGTGCAGGAGAAGGTGGTCTGGCGCTTTTTCAAAGGCCTTGATCACATATCCCCTCCGGTGCGAGAACCTCCACCTCTGTGGGATCTACTGCTGGTATTGGCCAAGCTCATGGGCAAACCATTCGAACCAATGCACAGGTGCGATATCTCCCACCTGTTGTGGAAGACCGCCTTCTTGGTGGCTGTAACGTCAGCCAGAAGGATGAGGGAGAGCTCCAGGCGCTTTCCATAGAGTCTCCTTATCTGGTGTTCTGCAGGGACAAGGTTGTCTTGCGCCCCAACCCGAAATTCCTTCCGAAGGTGGTGTCGGAGTTTCACCATAACTAGGTGTTGACTCTGCCGGTGTTCTACCCAATCACACCTCGGAGGCCGAATATAGGCTCCATGCTTTGGATCCTAGAAGAGCGCTCGCTTATTATAAGGAGCGGATGGCTGAAGTTCGGGAGAAGTTTGCCAGCTGTTTGTCACGTACGCTGAAGCTGCACCTGGCAGACCTGCAGCCAAGCGGACGATAGGCAGGTGGGTCATCTCCTGCATAGATCTCTGCTATAGGTTGGCGGGCATGGAGCCTCCCAGAGGGATAAGAGCTCATTCTACCCGCCATACCGCTGCATCGGTAGCTGCTTCCAGGGATGTCCCTATCCAGGAAATCTGCAGGGCTGATACCTGGAAATCAGCACATATCTTCATCACCCATTACCACATCGACCTTGAGTCACGCTGGGATGCTGGTTTTGGGGCCTTGGTTCTCCAGTCTTTATTTCCCAAGTAGGGGGTGTGCGCTTTGCCTCCCTCCTCCCGGAGAACTGCTAGGAGTCTGCCAGATAGTGTGGATGAACAACATATCCATGTCCCTAGAAATACAGGTTACTCACCTGTAACAGGAGTTCTAGGAATGGTATATGTTGTTCATCCACACTTCTCAATCCTCGCGGCCGCACAACCTGGCTTACAGCGGCTAGATCTGGCGCATTGGGCGGAGCTGAGAGTTTTGCCACCCGGCTGGCTGGGAGGAGCCAGCTTGAAGACCTTCCGGCAAGATTTAAAGTGGCAAGGAACCTGCCAGACAGTGTGGATGAACAACATATACCATTCCTAGAACTCCTGTTACAGGTGAGTAACCTGTATTTTCAGTACATAGTTTCTTGTTTATCATCCTTTGAAATTAAATATATATTTGAGCTATTTTTATCTGTATACTTAATGTTTGTTGCTATGCATTGTGAAGCTTCAGAATAAAACTTTTTCCCCTACTCTTTTCGAGAAGTGCTATGGGATCTTTAACGTCCACCTGAGCAACCACCAGAACAGGCAGACAGGACCGCAGTTTACTGTCTCCGAAAGAGCAGTGTGCAGCACCCCCTCATGATGCACTACAGTGTCAGTATTGGGAATTACCCCAAGTGCCTGGTGTGGGGCTAGAACATATAACCTTTCAATCTAAATTTTTAAATTAGAAAAGTTACAATTTTTTGTTTTTAACTGTTCTGAGTTTACCCATTTTATAAGCGTAGTAAGACACTTTGAGGTGAAACAATTATATATAGAGTAATACAAGTGGTGGTGTGTTTAAAGAGAATTTTACACACACTCGAGGTGTTGGAGGCATCCAACACTGAGGGTGTGTGTAAAATTTGAGTTTTACATACCACCCCATGTTTTATTTTATATAATTTCTGGGGAGTGTTTTCTTGCCCCAGCAATTGTATAAAATATAAATACATTGGTGTTCCGCCGTGGTCCGGTTGGGATGAAGTGCGGTCCATGGACTATAGCCGAACGACTGCTGAAACCTTTGTTTTTAAAAGGTGTAATCAAGTATTTAAATTCAAAAAGTCTACGAGAGGTGAGTTTTGTTTTTTAAATATACTTTTTTTTTTTTAAATATTCTTACTGCCGAGTGCTAGTGGCAGTGAAGTGTCCAGCGGTGAGGAAGGGAAGAGTGCTGGCTGGCGCAGAAGCAGAACAAGGGGAACCCTGTGCATGTTCACCATTAGAACCTACAGGTTATAACCGCGAATTATAACCAGGTTTCCTTACGGGAGAAAACACTCCCCAGTTACCATTTTAGCATAATAAAATGTGCAGTTAGGTTCACAAGCAAAGTGAAAGGGTGGCTCTCAAGTCTCTGAACCCTAACTTTGAATTTTGTCATATTTTAGACTTTGTTCACAAACCGTGACATTATTTTTACTTTGTTATAGAGTTTCTTTTTGGGGGATCCAGTTTACTATTCATTTTTTTTGTTTTATTTGCATTCTCTTCTTTTCCCCAGGCCTCCAGTACATCACATAGGTTATTACGAGCAACATTAGACAATTTGTCTTTAAGATGCTTGACAACCCCTACAGGGACACTGTCATCTTTTTTTTCATCATATTATTTTTAGGTAAAAACCCACATTTGGCCGGCCCGGTGGCGCTGAGGGTTGAGGCGCTGGACACCACACCTCGCGCCATGCCGGCGACCCGTGTTCGGGAATGGGCATGGGTTGCCCCGTGGGTCGGAGGGAGAGATGGATTGGCGTCCCAAGGGACTGCTCTCCATCTCCGGAAGGGGATTCAGGCAGCCGGTGCTTGCCTGACTTCAGCGGAGGCTGGGGTTGACAGCACGAGCTGCAAAGCTATGGGGCGGACGGAGACGCTGATTGGGGGCACGCACGTGAGCGTGCGTGCACTCAGTCACCTGGGCGGCCATTGCACGCCCATGACCCGCTGGGAGGAAAACAGTGGAAAAAGAGAGTCTGCTGTATGAAGTTGTTCCTCTGTGCTGCTCCTGGAAGGGCATCTCCTGGCATGGATCCGTTGGGGTGGGTTGAGTCGCTCCCCACCACCCTGCCGCGAAGGGTAAGTCGCGGAGTGCATAAGGGAGGGGGTCTGATGTTCAGGGATGGCGGTGGGGGAACAACAGATGGCAGGGGTCGCAGCCAGAGCTCTGGAGGAGAAATAATAATATATAAAAAAAAAAAAACACATTTTATGATTACTTACTTTCTCTCAAATTCATTGATGTTGCTGGTTGGTTTATTTACCTCCTTGCTTATTAGAACCAAAATGCTGGTAATGTGCAACTATGACCAGCTTTGTTTTGCTTCAAATCACTGAACTACTTTTAGTGTACTTTTCCTGAACATTAGAAACACTCTCAAACAGTGCAACCACTCATGACACAATAGTCTCCTCTACTCCCACTGTATAATGAGTGGCTAGATTGTGTTGAGGGTGTTCGAGGTCACGAAAGGTGCAGTGGGAGCTGGTAAAGAAATGTAAACAAACATGTTTTGGTGTGGTAACACCAGTATGGTGGGCAGTCAGTTTTTCACTTTTTAAAAGAAAAAAAGGATCTGAATCAAACTATCAGCTGCATCAACAGTCTACAGAATGTAAACAGTCATAAAATGTGTTTTTTAAACTAGGGACACTTTGAGGCCTAAGGGGGTTGACAGTGTCCCTTTAATATTTGTAACCTAAAATTTCATTCCCTGTGCAGTATTCATCTAATCTTGTTTTAAATTCGTTCATTGACCTAGAGTCTGCCACCTCAAATGGTAAACTATTCCGTATTGATACCACCCTTTCTGAGAACCAGGCTGGCCTTTTAGTGTTATTTAAATTACCCTTAAGCTAGAGCAGGTGTGACCTGGTACTGTACCGTAGCTCTCTTAATTTCATACCCAGTGCATCCCATAAATTGGGACTTTAAAATGCCTGAAAAACAAAATAGAGGTCCCCTCAAAGCCTACAGTACTCTAAAGTGCATCGTCCCAAGATACTTAATCTGTCCTCATATTGCAGCTGGCCCAGTCCCGCTATCATTTTGGTCACCTTCTTCAGGCACACCAAGTATTCCTGCTGCCCGCTGGGGTCGCACTTACAGTAAGCCTTTGATACATGTCATTAGCTACAAGCATCCACAGACACCCCACAGCTCACCCACTCTGGTTGTGTCCCTTCTAGGAGTGTGTGCCTTCCTGCCACCAAGTGGAGAAAGGGACATCTAGGATATCATCTGTGTCTGGGGAGCAGGCATTACACATCTAGGGGATTAGATAGTGCTGGAAGAGTGCAGTGTCCTTCATCGGGAGTGCCAGAAGGGGGATCTTACTTTGAGAGGGCTCTTGCAGTAGGTAATCACCTTGAGGACTGCGCCCCCTTGCATCGGGACCACATGAAAACTTTAGCTAGCAGTGTCTGATGGGGGAATTATTATAGTTAAGACACAAGTTTGGTGCAATTCCTTGCCATGAAGAATCAGTAGAACAGGCAAAGCAGAAGTAAAAAGCATCTGGCCAGTATGGAAACAAGGCACGAATACAGGGTACATATTCTTTATTGCTGTATATTATTTTTGTAAAGTTTTAGTTATAAGAGTGAATAGAGTACAGAGTGTGTACTATAAGTAGCATGGGAAAGAAGCACAGTGGTAATGAAGTATAATAGAAAACCTTAATAGAAGAATAACGAAAAGAAATGGAATTCAAAAATGAAAGATTTATAAACAATACTTATCTATTATTCCTACAGAATATATGAAAAGCCCTTTGAAAAAGCACAAGAATGCGAAACATCAGGGCAATTAACAAAAATAAATAAAGAACATTGAGACATTTTACAACAGCCTGAGTGGAGTATTTTTTGTTCCCCCCTCCCCCCATTTTTGAACATCAACACTGACTTAGTCCTATAAGGGGAACCATTCAACAAACTGTCTTTACAGTATCCCATTACCCATGGAGTGAAGCATTATAGCTACACACCTTCCGCCTGATTTGTAAGGAGCCTTATTTAGAAGTTGATGGCAGATAAGGACTGCAAGGCCCATCCAGTCTGCCCATTTTTTCTTCCTTATGACTGTGCCATAGGCATTTAGTGATTTTTCATAGAGACCGGGTGGCTCTTCGTACCAACCTTAAGTTCTTACCTGAGGTGGTTTCTGAATTTACATTAAACCAGTCGATTCAACTTCCAGTGTATTACCCTGAGCATTCTAATCGGGGAGAAGCGATTCTTCATACTTTAGATGTACATAGAATCTTACCCTATTACACTAACAGGACAAAGTCTGTCTGGAAAATGGATCAGTTTTTCGTTTCTTTTGCACCCAAGAGAGAAGGTGCTGCAGTTTCCAAACAGTGTTTATCCACATGGTTGGCAAACTACATTGTTCTTTGTTACCAGAAGTATGGTAAGCTCTTCCAGGGGAGGTCAAGGGGCATTCCACCAGAAGTATGGTTGCCTCTACTGCTTGTTTCAGTAAAGTGTCAGCCGCTGACATTTGTGCTGCAGCTACCTGGAGTTCAGTCCACACTTTCACAAAGCATTACAGTCTGGACATTGCAGGTTTTGGCCTAGCTGTGCTTCAGGGACTTCTGTCTTGATCGGTCTGCATTTAGCAGTTTTTTCCTACCTCCCGTGTTTCAGCTTCTTCTGACTCGCACTGCTTGGGACTCAGTCCTCAAGATGATTACCTACTGCAAGAGCCCGCTCGAAGTGGGATAGTACAGTTACGTAAGAACTTACCATAACAGTAGATCTTCGAGAGAGGCTCTTGCAGTAGGTAACCTTTTTCCCTTCCACCATCCCCAAATTATGTTGTTTCTTGCTCTTTCTTTCTTTATGAGCTCATTCATGGCTCCAGAAGCCTTTTTTTTCCATTTTTCCTGTTGCTCCTCATTGGAGGTCTTCGGCTGGAGAACTGGAAGGCGGGCATGGGGACCACCCACTATATAGGGTCACATTGATGTCGGTCACATGACATCGAGTGGGCATTCTCCCCCCCCCCCATCAGACACAGCTGGCTAAAGTTTCCATGGTTCTGACGCAGGGGGCGCAGTCCTCAAGGTGATTACCTACTGCAAGAGCCTCTCTCGAAGATCTACTGTTACGGTAAGTTCTTATGTAACTGTACTTTTTTTTCCCCCACCTCCTGTAAATCTCTAATACCATGTGAACGTGCACAGTGGCGACAGCACATGGTTACCTGTATTGCCAAGGGCACCACTACTGATCTCTTTCAGGGGCCACTATGAGAGTAGTGCAGTGCTATCCCTGCCTTGGGAGGAGAGTATCAAAAGGACAATCTGTAGCCCTCTTGGTAGCCTCTGCTCTTAATGTCCAGGACTCAGGATGCAAGCCTGTGTCGATAATAGACCCTCACTGCTCAGTGCCATGGAGCAGACCTTAGCAGTTGTTTAATAGCAAGTGGTACCAGTAAATAGGAAGATGAGACCTTTGTGGTCTATTTAGTTTTAATATCTTCAGATTTTTTTTTTTTCTAAATACTGAAATTGTAAGGGTTTTCATATAGTTTAGTTGTCAGCACTACAGACTGCATTGGAAATTGTGGGTGAAGCTGTCAGTTGTTTGTGATTGTGACAGGCTTGTTAGGTTCTGTCAGTCATTTATAAAAGTGCTAATAAGTATTGTTCAGTAGTGTTATATTATGAATCCTTATTAGAGTTTATATAAAGCACTAGCAGTAAACAACTAAATTGTCAAAATCACTGTCAACTTGTTGGGGAAGTCCCAGAATTTGCAGTGTGGCATGTGATACTGAGAACTAATTTAACAGGAACCCCAACAATTTTCAATGAGGTCTATGGTGCTGGCATTTTTGGCGATGCATTTTTTTTTATAGTATTTTACAAAACTTTTAAAAACTGACTACATTTAAAATAAACAGACTCTAAGGATCTCTTCCTTACCTGTTGAACTGGATACTGTGATAGGAACAGTTGACCCCTGCTATTTTTTTTTAAAGGAAAACTGTCCTTATCAAGAAACTCCCATCCCCAAAGCTTACCCCTCCCCCGATTAGGCTGTTTGTAGAATAACAATTTTTTCACATTGGAACTTATTTTATTTAATTTTGTAAAAACCTGCGATCTGCAAACATAGAGCCAACAATGATCAAAATACATCTGACAACAGCATATGTGCAACAGTATAAGCAGGAATAATATTTATGTACGATTTCAATTCATTCTGGCATACAGATCATCTGGTACCATAGCAAAATATAA
This sequence comes from Neoceratodus forsteri, assembly GCA_016271365.2. NCBI lineage: Eukaryota > Metazoa > Chordata > Ceratodontiformes > Ceratodontidae > Neoceratodus > Neoceratodus forsteri. The sequence continues at coordinate 753,463,238 of CM057455.1, read as the reverse complement.
AGAAGTCAGTAAATCAAGGGACATGGGGGGGGATTACCATTCAGTAAGGTCTCTGGCTTCATGCTGCATCATCAGCATCCCTGCATCAGTGAGGCTCCTGGCTCACTTCCTCCTGGGTACCGCTAGGAATCAGCATTTTTGCCAGTTGCTTACTCCTTTCATCCTCAGAGAAGGTGAGCTCACCGACTGATACTCAAACCTTCTTCCCCGGCTGGCTGGCCGACTCTCCTAGCTCGTTTCTGAGCCCAGGCCATTGGTGTTGCAAGCGGTAGCTCTACCACTTCACCAGGAAACTACCCTGATTGTTTCAGATTTGTAATGTTTAACCAAAAAAAACACAAAACCTACTTATGTGAGACCAAACCTTAACAAACAGCTGAATTTCAAACTGTATCTTCTTGTTGCTTTTGAAAAAACATAATTTATTTTTCTGTAAAAATATAAAAATACCTGTTTTACAGCCTCAAAGTATTTGGAAGGGGAAATATGATCGCACATTCATCCATTAGTTTTTAACCCAATCATTTATTTATTCTTTTTTTTTTTCCAGTTCTTTGTTTATGGTCTCTTCTCTCCAGCCCTAACCCCCAGATTCCCCTGGCCCCCCACCTACCTCTCTGGTCCATACTGTGCTCCCACGGAGCCATGGTTTGTTACCCAGATGGATACTCTGGTATGGGGGGAGGGGAGATAGACCCATGTGTGCAATGCATCGGGGTGTCGATCGGAGGCAGTAGCAGGGCCTTCAGGGAGCCAGAACCAGGACCATTTTCTTGTCCCCAGTCTCCTGATGATGTTGATGTGCATAGGAAACCAATGCACACGTAAAACATGTACGTCGCGGGTCCCTGGCTAACATCCCTCCCTGGTCATCCATCTCTACTGCACTTGCAGTAGAGCAGCTGGGCCAGTAACCTGGGCGAGTGTTCCCCGGAACTCTTGCTGGCCAGCCCCTGACGACTCAGGCTCATTCCTCAACCCGGGTCACTGGTGTCGTGAGCAGTATACTACCGCTGTGCTGATGGGCCAGCAACACAATCATTTATTGATACATTTCAGATGTTAATTGGCCACTTTGGTACTCACCTGATGTTTCCTGACTAATTACCACTTCTTCAAGGTAGTGGTCCTAATTGTTAAGTAAAAATTATTTAAAGGTGTGAAATGCATTGTTCCACTTTTCTTTATACTAATGTTCCATGGCATGTGTGGACTTAAAACATAAGATAATTTGGGAACAAAGTTGTAGGAGGAGGCAGTTCTGTAGTGAGCCACCGGGGTTGGGCACCTAGTGGACGCAGGTGATGCCTAAGGCACTGTTTTCATGCAAGGTTTGTGATCTTTCATCATCATACAGCTTGTGTGACAGCTCCACAAAACTGACTTTGTGGATCATGAAAAAAGGTTCTGCGGAGACAAAAGTAGGACTTGTAATGTGCATGCGCAAAATCAGAAAACAGTTTTATTTATTTGAAATCTACAAGGTTGTCAGTTAAGCCATGTAACAAAAAAACATGCTGTCTGTTTGACCCCCTTAACCATTCAAACCACTGACCCAGTCCTTACTAAATGTTGAGGATCCAGAGATTCTGGGCCTGTGAATGTGTATGCCAAATTTCAGAGTATTCTATTCTGAAATGGGTATTTGGTTGCAGAAATTGGGGATTAACACAGAACAGCATTTTTAACCCTAACAATAGAGGTCCTTTAATTTAAAGGATTTTTCACAATAGTACAGTTTCAGAGTTTAATATGCGTTATGCCACTCAGGTGAGTCAGATCAAGCTTTCCCAAGAAAAAAACATATATATAGCAATGCAGTGGTGTGGAATACATTCCCTTTTAGCAGTCTTCCTGATCAGCTGATAGAAGGAAAAAAAGTTAGAACTTTCTTGCAGAGGCCCTCCTTCAAGTTTATATAAATAAATCCCCAAAAGAGATGAAAACGCAGTTATGAGTTTATCATGTGTTTTATCACATTACCTATGGGGGTTAAAAAAAAAAAAGATTTTAACCATTTTTTTTTTTTTTATTGTTGCCATGTTCAAGAATGAGCTGCCAGATGGACTGAACAAAAAGCGCCTTCAGGCTTTGCTTAAAGGATTTGGGGAGTATCCAGCAAAATACAGGTACTGACATTCTTAACACTTCATTTCATTCTTATTTTTTCCATGTGATTAAGTAAAAAAAAAAAAAGCCAAGGCTAGGTGTTCATATTTTCTTTTTCTGATCACAGAATGTTCATTTGGCGCTCTCTGCTGCTTCTGCCTGAAAACCATGCAGCGTTCAGTAGCCTGACAGATAAGGGGACACACTTGGCATACTTACGTCTCCAGGAAGAATATCCCATCAAAAGCAGGAAGCTACTAAGAGTTCTTCAGAGGTATGTAATGCCTGCATGACTGTTGGTGAGTAGAGCTCCTGTCCACACGTTTTCACCTTCATTTTCTATTACAGCATCGACCTTGTGTCTCATCGGGAGGCTGCTATTGGGACCACAGTTCTCGAATTTCTGTGCCAAGTAGGGGTGTGTGCCTTGCTCCCTCCTTCTGGAGAACCGTTGGAAGTCTGCCATTGTATGGGTAGTGAACCATATCCGTGCCCCTATAAAAATAGGATACTCACTTGTAACTGTAGTTCTAGGAGTGGTATATAGTTCACATCCACACCACTCACCCTGCCTCCCCTGGCAAGTGGCACACGGATCCCTGCTTCCAGATTGCAAGATCTGACCTCATGGGGTGGAGCAAGAGGCTGTACTGCTTGGGGAGTGACATAAACTTAGCTTGAAGTTGTTCTGATGAAGCAGCACCTCCATGGAACTGCCACTCTGTGGTCGTGAATTATATATCACTCCTAGAGTAATGGTTACAGGTGATTATCCTGTTTATTTCAACCACCACAAAACTTTTGTAACACCCCCACCAATTTGGGGTTTACCTTAATGTCTTCCTGGGCTCTATCCATGAGCACTGCCAGGCAGACATCCTTCTTAGATAGTAAATCAAAGGTTGTTTGTTTGGTCCTGTTGCTTTACATGAGAGTGCCATGCTGTGCCTTCGCACCTGTCCCTTTAAAACTTTAGCCAGTATGTGTATTGTAAATGGTCTGGGCTGGGTCCGGGTGCTTCAAAGCTTGCGACCGGCCAGACACTGCTTTAATTTGCTCCACTTTGCTGGCGATAGTAAAGCAGAGGGAGCTTGTATGGGTACTGTGGTTATTTACTTTAACTTGCTGTTATATTTAAATTAGAGAGTTTTTTCTAACCTGCTTTCCTTGCAGCTTTGCCTTTCTGAATGGGAGCCGCCACGTTAGGTCTGAGACATAGAATTTGGACCAGTGGGACTTAGGGGGGCCTTTAAGGATCCTTAGTTCAAGTGCCTCGTGGGAAGGAAAACTAGTTTTTGTAGTTTTTAGACTGGCGCCTAAACAACTGAAGGGGGCATCCAAACTATGACTGACAGCTTTCCCAGCCAACGAGAACTCAGGAAACCAAGGGAAATCCCCAGAACTGCTAGAGACAGGGACAATTGGAGTTAGAGCTTGAAGAGTGCACAGCTCGAGCTTTCGAGAAGCTGCTCTTAGTAAGGAGACTAGGAGAATTGCCGGGGAAGGGCCTGACTTGCCTCCCCGCTACTGTTCTCCTGCATTGGACTGCCAGACTGCAGTAATCAGAATAATCAGAATTGTGACTTTTACTTGCGGCAGAACGCTCCAAGGTATTTAAAGATACAGCCTGAGATTTGGACCGAGAAGAAGCTCCTGTTAAATGATCGGCCCAGAGATTGTAAGTGACTGAATTGAGGTCTAAGAGATTTGTTCAGTGAATCGACTGCAATAGCAACCAGCCTGAATACTGACTTGAAAGTTAGAGAAGTGAATGTTGTTCCTGTTAAATGTGCTGAATGTTTATCGTAGATTGTGGCCTGTATTGCCAGTGACCAAATTGTTATGCCAGCTGGAGGCTTCACCAACAAAACAAACAGAACTTTGCCAAAGTGTTCATCAGCCTGGGCTTTTGCCAACTCAGCCCAGACCGACTATGTTGCACCAGAGACTGTTCTTCATCGAAAGACCAGCTTCGGGAATCCAACCCCTGCGCGGAGACCAATCGCAGGTTGCGGCCACCTGGAGGAAAAGCTGTGAAGTGGAGGTGTGTCATGTCGGCCCTGCCTCCTCATGCTCTGCGGTGATGTACATGAGGTCTCCATATCACCATATCCATCACAGCCAGCTGGTAGCGTAAGTCCAGGGTAGCTCCCTGCAACAAATCATTTAATTATCTCTGGTACCATCTAATTGCTTCAGTGATTTTCTGGGTTACAAGAGACTGGGCCAACTGGCCAGGATTACAAATAATCAAAACTCTGTTTGTGCATGCTAACTGCCTTTTCTTTCCATCAAGGACCCCAACAACAAATGCCGGCCACTCCCGGGCAACGCCTCTGGCTAGCCAGTATAACATCCTGGGTACCCAGTGTTGTAGGACTGATCATTTGGGACTAAAAGTGCATGCAAAGTAACCTGAACTTAATCAGTATAGTAATCATTTATCTAAATTCACGCCCGGTCCTTGTTCTCAACCCTCTTAATAAATCTGATTGTTGTTTCACGTTTAACCTGGCTTATGAGCATATTATTAGCTGGGCTACAGTACTGAAAGTCTAGATTTGCTTTGCTAACCTTGCCTTTACAGGGGGTTCCAGGGATTTTGCTGAAGGCCGGACCCTGGTGGTAAGTGTAAAGGGCGTATGCATATTATTAATTGCTTACTGTGTGGTAACTGTTGCCAGAAGTACAAGGTCACTAGGTGGGTTTGTGGGTGATTATAGCTTCCCAGAGGGCTATAACAGGCTAGATAGATACTCCCACTATTGTTACTCTGGGTGGAGGCACCATAATATCAAATCCTGGCCCCTCAACCTGTGGTTAGGAGTATAGGTAGGGGTAGTAACCCTAGGGATAGCGCTGCCTTGGGGTTACACTTTTTGAAATGCACATGTGAAAATTTGTTTAAAACATCAAAACATAAGTTTAAATAGAACTGAGATAAATTCCAGTTTAAGAAAATGTATTTTGTGGCTTACTGCTCAAGTGCTGCTGGAAAGCGTCACACTGAAAAAACAAACAATGAAGTGCTGTAAGCAGTCACTTTTAAGTAACAACAGCACTGAAGACTGAGGTGGAAAATCAGTGCAGTCAACAATACATAGAAACATAGATTTTGTTGGCAGATAAGGCCCGCCTAGTCTGCCCATTTCACTACCTAGTTGACTCCTGATCCTAAATGATCAGCAGCTAACCCTCTCTTTCCTATCACTAGGTTTGCCTTCTGTCTATCCCATGCATTCTTGAACTCACCAATCGTTTTAGCCTGTACGACCTCCGCTGGGAGGCTGTTCCACACATCCACCACCCTTTCTGTGAAAAAATACTTCCTCACATTTCCCCTGAGTCTCCTCTCCCCTCTAGCCTCATATTGTGACTCCTTGTTCTTGCACATCTGTTTTTGTGAAAGATGCTGCCCTCTTGGGCCTTGTTGATTCCCCTATGGTACTTGAATGTCTCTATCATATCCCCTCTCCCTCCTTTTCCTCCAGGGTATACATATTGAGGTCTTTCAGTCTTTCCTCATATGTTTTCTGGTGCAATCCTTTCACCATTTTTGTTGCCCTTCTTTGGACTGCCTCTATTCTGTCAATGTCCTTTCGGAGGTGCAGTCTCCAGAACTGAACACAATATTCCAGATGTGGCCTAACCAATTATCTGTACAGTGGCATCACCACCTCCTGTTCTCTACCGGTGATGCCCCTCCCTATGCACCCCAGCATCCCTCTGGCCCTCCCTACCACTTGTTCACATTGCTTGGCCACCTTCAGGTCGTCTGTTATGTTTACCCCCAGATCCCTTTCCAGTTTTGTTGTTGTTAGTATCCCCCCCACACACACACACATACACGTACACGTTTTGTATTCCTCTCCAGGATGCCTGTGGCCCAAGAGCATGACTTCACACTTTTTTACATTGAATTTAAGCTGCCACTCCCTTGACCACTCTTCCAGTTTGCCTAGATCTCTTCTCATTTTTTCCACCCCGTCTGGAGTGTCTACCCTATTGCTGACCTTGGTGTCATCTGAAAAAAGGCACACCCTTCCAGCCCCTCTGCAGTGTCACTAATGAAGACATTGCCATCCCCAGAACTGAACCCTGTGGCACCCCACTGGTCACCTCCCTCTCCTGGGATTGAACTCCATTCACCACCACCCTATGTGTCCTATTGCTTAGCCAATTTCTGACCCATAGTACCACCTTGGGACCAACTTCCAGACTGCTCAACTTGTTTACTAGCCTCTTGTGTAGGACGGTGTCAAATGCCTTGCTAAAATCTAGGTATAATGTTCCAGTAATTGTCACCCATGGTCCTTTATTTTTATGTTGGCATGCTTGCGCAGCCAACATCGTGGGACACTGCAGCACTGGAGGTGGGGTTGCTGTTGGGCGAATGCAGGGCATGCACCAGTAGGTGCGTCCCGGGTTCCCCAATCAGCCTGCATGCTGGCGCCACACCATGCATACATAATGTGGCGAGCACATCTAAGAAAGGTCCGCTGCAGTCCCGGCAAAGCCCCAGCAGCAGTCCTTTTCTTGCTGTGCTCTCCACCATTATGTGTGCATGGTCGGTGAGCGGGCTGCTTGGCATCAGCCACTTCGGGGTACCAATCCCCTGTCTGTAAACCCCCTGATTTCTTAGTGGTGCCACTGTGAGCCCACGCCTGGCCAGCATAACCCCCAATTGTTGAATGCCGAGGGGTGCCCAGTCCCCTCAGCTTGCGCCCTTCTTTTGTGTGCTGACAGGGTGCCCAATCCCCGCCGGCATTACTTCCTCCCTGTCCCCCTGTTGTGTGGCTGACGAGGGTGCCCAATCCCCTTTGGCTACAGACACCCCCAAACAGTTAGGTGGCACGCTGGGAGCCCACCCCAGCGTGCCAAATCCCCTGCAAAGAAAAAAAATGTCCCTAGATGGGTTTTTCCACTTTTTTTCCCCTGTAAAATAAAACGGTCCCTCGTAGTCTCGATGCCCCCTCCGCACCCACCACTCGTACTCTGCCTCCCTCACCCCCACCCCATACTTACCTGTGGAGCCCGGCATATCGATCTTCTGTGACCGGGAACACGCTGCACTCTTCAAAGCGGACCACGAACTGAAGAAATGCCGTAAGCTGTATAATGGAGTGAATAGGTTTTTCAACTTTATCGCGTATCTTGTGCATTTTTGTGAATTTTGGCCCCAAATTTTCAACAAGGGGTTTTTGGGACCCCTTCTCATGCATTCTTGCGCTGTCATGGCGGTAGTCGGTCCCGAAAGGTGATTTTGCAGTCACTGCGCAGAATCACCTTTCGGGACCGAGTAACAAAATGACAGTGTCACTGTTCATGAGAGGGGCTCTCAAAAAGCCTATGTTGCAAGTTTGGTGGGAAAAATCTAAAAAATGACTGTTTCTGACGTGCGTGGCAACTCGCAATGCACGCTCGTAAGTTAGCGCAATCGCACTATTTTCATGCCAGATTTCGAACATTGGCATTTTACCACACCTTCTTGTGAACACGTACAGCTGTCATTTTTCACATCCTGCCGAAATGTGTTTTCGCTTCTACGGCGCAGAATAGTGCAGTCGCTAGCGAAATCAGTGTTTGGGACACATTATGAAAATAACAGTGACACTGTTCATGAGCAGAGGTCCTAAAATGCCTGTGTTGAAAATTTGGTGATAATACTCCATAAAATGACTGTGTTATGGCGTGCATTGTGCAGTTTGCGCGCGCGCATCGAAGTTCATGAACTTATATTTTCCTCCACATTTTCAACAGTGCCATTGTTCTACACCTCCTAATGAACAGTATAGCTGTCATTTTTCACATCCTGACCAAAATCTGTTTTAGCAGTTCAACGCGCACAATAGCGCGGGTCGCTGTGGAAAGCCCGTGTTCGAGACACATTATGAAAATGGCAGTGACACTGTTCATTAGCAGATGTCCTAAAATGCCTATGTTGAAAATTTAGGGGTGAAAGTCAATAAATGAGTGCTTTATGATACAGCAGTTTGCACGACGCCCTGACTTTGTGAATTTGTAATCATCTTCACCCAGCTGTTCATCATTGCCATTTTTCATACCTCCTTATGAACAGTACAGCTGGCTGAAATGTGTTTTCGCACGTCTGGTGCAGAATTGCACGGTCACTGTGCGAAATCACTTTTCGGGACACTTTCAGGAAATGACATTGACACTATTCATCAGCAGAGCTCCTAAAATGCCTATGTTGAAAATTTGGTGGTGAAAGTCCAGACAGTGACTGTGTTGCAAGCGTGCATTGCGCAGTTTCCACGCACCCTTGTAACTTTGTCAATCTGCAATATTTTCATGCCACATTTTCACCACTGGCATTTGTGCACGCCTCATTATCAACAGTCCAGCTGCCATTTTCCACAGCCTGCCCAAAACGTGTTTCCGCAGCTCTGCCGCACAGTGGTGTACTCGCTGTGCAAAATCACCTTTTGGGACACTTTAACAAACTCACAGCACTATGCCTCTCCACCTCCGCCAATGCCAATACAACAACATTCGGCATTGACAAATGCTTGTTTATTGTTGGGGTTCTGAACAAATATGAAGGGGAGTGAGAGATATCAGAAATATCAGAGTCAATGCAAACAAATGCTCTCACTCTATCCAAAAAGAATCCACAGTGAACTGAATCCAATCATTGTACAATTTTATTATTCTTTATTTAATATTTTTCCATTTTCTTCTTAATACTGATTCCTGCTTGGTTTTCATGTACAGCTCTAATAAATTATTTTAGTGTAATGTTTCAGAACATAAAAGTCCCTTCATCAGACTGGTGAGCTTGTGACAGTCTGTGAACATATATAACATAACATAAATTTCATTAAGGACAGAGCCAGCACTTATTAATAAATATGATCAGACCCCCAAAAAATGTAATATAAGCTGCTAGGACAAATCAGCTACTTACTTAAAGCAAAATGCAGTTTATTTCAGTTTCAGTTTATTCTTTCCAATACATATTTTTACTTTGTGCAGCTGGGCTTAGGACGTGTTGTTATCATTTTATCTGAAAAAATATAAAGGGGGAAAAGAGAAAAGAAAAAGAATTATATTTCCCCTTTCAATCCTTTCCTTTAACATAGATTCCATGATTTTCCCCACCACTGAGGTTAAGCTGACCGGCCTGTAATTTCCAGCCGCCACCTTGCTCCCACTTTTGTGTGGTGGTACCACATTCGCCCTCCTCCAGTGATTTGTTAAATAGGGCTGTCAGTGGTGCTCCTAGTACCTCCCTGAGTTCTTTGAGTAATCTGGGATGCATCCCATCTGGTCCCACTGTCTTGTCCACTTTCAGTTTCAAGAGTTCCTTTGGGACTCTCTTCTCCATGAATGGACTGGTGTCCACCTGCCCCCCAGCCGTGTGTTTGTTTCTACCCCCTAATTTTGGTCCCTCCCCTTCCCCTTCCTTTGTAAATACTGAGCAGAAGTATTTGTTTAGAATTTCTCTTTTTTCTAGGTCCCCTCTGCACACACCCCCCCTTCAACCTTACACTCCCTCCATTGGTCTTCTTCTTTTCCCTGATATACCTGAAGAAGGTTTTGTCACCTTCTTTTACTGACTTTGCTGTCCTTTCTTCAGTTTGTGCCTTTGCGCACCTGACTGCTTTCCCCACCTCCTTCTGTTTCAATCATCAATCAATCAAATCTTTATTTATTCAGGCGGACATCATTGAGCAAGGCTCATTTACAAGATGGACCTGATAAGGTCAAGGTTCAATGGTTGGTACATTAGCAGATATATACAAAACACTTGTAATAAAACAGATTCAGTAATATAAACATATATACAATAATTGAAGGGCAAAGGTTGATTAACCCTAACAGGACAAGGTATGATACAAGAAAATACACTAGAAAAATCCAGTATGTACAAATCCCAGTAGAGGAGCCAAAGCAAACACTCAACATAAGGTACCCAGAATTACAGGCTCCTGGGAAAACTAAAGCAGACAAACAGATATAATGATTGACTGACTGCAAAAAAGTGGTGATTACAGCCTCTGACAAATGACATGGAAGGGCTGGTGGGGGATTCAGACAGGGGCTATGGCTAATAGTAGTAGGAGGTATGGGGGAGTAATTAGGTTGAGGTAGTGCCAGGAGTTGATGTGAAGATCATAGTCAGGAAACAAAACTGCAAAGTGGTATGATAGGGGCTGAGATACCAAATAAGGGGCTGCATGGGAGGGAATACTAAGGGGATAATTTATGGGAGAGCTACCAATTATAGTTGCTGACTGGAAGGGGGAGGGTTGTGAATGTGATTGGACTAGGTCTTGTGGTAGCAGTTGCATTTCTCTGGGAAGAGTCTTATGCAGAGCTTTTTAAAGGATGCTAGAGGTATAAAGTTGGTCAACTTTAGGGTCTTCTGTAGAGAATTCCATGCCATTGCTAGAGAGTAGCTGATTGCAGACCTCCCATGCCGGGTGTAGGCTTTGGGTATCTTGAGCGTGATGAAGTTGTTGCTTCTTAGGGCATAGGAACTAGCTGTGGCCAGTGTAAAGCAGTCTAAAATATAGATTGTAAGTTTATTAGACAAAGCTCTGTAAATCCAAAGTGCAGCATTTCTGTTCCTTCTGAGGTGTAGGGATGCCCATCCAACTGCAGCATAGAGAGAGCAATGATGAGTGTTGAATGGAAGATCTGTAATAAACCTTAGTGCTCTGTGATACAGGGTATCCAATTTGCTTAAATAGGACAGTGACCATAAAGGAAGTCTGCATAGTCGATAAGTGAAAGAAATGAGGCCTGGAGATTAGCCTCAACCTTCAGTCTCTGGTTGGGGAGTGTTTTATTCTGAAGAATAGGCCGAGCCTCTGGCGAAGTTTTTTCAGAAGTTCTTCAATATGATGTGTGTAGTCAAGCCTGCTGTCAATCCACACCCCTAAGTATTTGAATTTATCTACATAGTCCAGGCTTTCTCCAAGGATGGTGGATAGCCGGGGAAGATTGCTTAGTGAGGAGGTGTTAGTGTAGGTATGAGTGGAGAAGAACATTGCTTTTGTTTTCTTTGCATTTAAGAGGAGCTTTTTCTCAAGTAGATGATGTTGCAAAAGGGAGAATTCTGCTTGTAAAATTTCACAGGCCATTACAGGCGATGGATTACTGACATACAAAACAGTATCATCTGCAAAGAGGTGAACATTGGCTTTGGTGAGATTTGAATCAATATTATTAATGTAAATGGCAAAAAGGATAGGGCCTAAGATAGATCCTTGTGGAACTCCTCTTAGAAGTGATTTTAGTGAGGATAGGTCACCTTCAGCTTTCACCTGTTGCGACCTATCAGTAAGGTAACACCTGAACCACTTAAGAGAGGGTGGGTCTAAGCCTATGGAGTGCAATGAAGAGAGTAGCAGATCATGGTCCACTGTGTCGAATGCCTTGCTTAGGTCAAGGAATACAGCACAGACACTGTTCTTTTTGTCTAATTCGGTTTGCCAGTCATTTGTGACTTTGGCCAGTGCAAGATAGTGCTGTGCCTGGCCCTAAATCCAGATTGAGCTGGATTTAAGAGATTAGTAACTTCAAGGTAATCTCTTAATTGGATGCTCACTAACTGCTCAAGCATCTTGGATAGCACTGGAAGAATGGATATTGGCCTGTAATTGTTGAGGTCCATGGGGTCCCCTGATTTTAGGAGGGGAAACACTTGGGCTGTTTTCCACATTGTAGGAATAGAGCCAGAGGTTAATGATAGATTAAAAAGATGTGTTAAGGGAACTGCAAGCACATGGATTGCAATTTTTAGAAAATAGGGGGTCAAGAGAGTCTGCACTTGCGCTTTTTTTAAGTATCCAAATGCAGCATTAGATCCTCTACTTGCTTCAGCAATACCGGTTTGAAGGAGAAGGAAGAATCAGCCCTCTGAGCCTCAGTATACTGGGAGTTTAGTTGTGCACGCAGTAGATTAGCTGGAGAGGTGTCAAAAGCAAGGCCAGCTGTTGTGAAATGAATATTGAAAGCATCCAGTACTTCCGTTTATCAGAGATAACACCCTTATTATGGTGCACTTGAGATGGCAGAGGTGCTAGAGTCCTGCCCTAGAATCCCCTTGATGGTGCCCCAGAATCTAGCAGGATTGTGGTAAGAGGCGTCAAGTTCAGCCATATAAAATGCAACCTTAGCATCCCTTACTTTCTTGGTGCAACTATTTCTGACCTTCCTAAATAGCATCCAATCATTTGGGTTCTTGTCTTCCTTGCCAGTTTCCAAAGCTTGTCTCTTTCCAACAGTGCAGTTTTAAGGTCAGCTGAAAACCAGCGGCAAGATTTCCTTTTTGTTCTAACACTAGTGATTGGTGCATGAGTGTTAAGGGCACCTATTATTATGCTGTTTAACACCTGGTGTGCTTTTTCCACAGAATGTGTAAGGTAAAACTCCTGCCAGCATGTAGAGTGACTTAGGTCATGGAGATATCCCTCAATATTGAGATTTTTCTTGGATCTTCTCAGAAGGAATTTTGCTGGGGTTACTGGTTTGCCGGATGATCTTATTCCTGCAATGATGCAGTGGTCACTTATGTCACTGAAAAGCACTCCAGTGTGTGAGAATAGGTGGGGTTTGTTTACTAGAATGATGTCAAGTAGTGTGCTATTACTTCTATTCTTTAAATTGATTCTTGTTGGTTCATTTATCAGTTGTGTAAACCCATGTGTATCACAGAATGATACTAGAGGTGCAGCTGTCTTGGAGAGCCAGTTTAGGTTTAGATCACCTAGGATTATGATTTCTTCAGGGCCCGGTTTGATTAGGTTCCCCAGGTGGGATAAAAGCTTGTGGTCAGCAGAGGGAGGCCTGTAGCAGCCAACTAGCTGAAAAGCTGCCGTATTGGAGAGAGTTATTTTGAGGGATATACATTCAAATTCTTTGGGCATCGATGTTGCACTAAAGCAGGATGCAGATATATTTGACTTTACATATATAGCTACTCCACCGCCCCTTGTCTGGCGATCCGCTCTGAATATTTGGTAGTTGGGTAGATTTACCTCCCTGTCTGTTGTAGCAGGTCTGAGCCATGTCTCGGATACTACAAGAAAGTCTGGCAAGGTATGGGCGACCCAGGCTTGTATTAATGAAAGCTTTTTCAGGAGGCTGCATGCATTGATATGTAGGAAACTTAGTCCTTTGGTGGAGGCTAGGTCTGCAGGGGAGGTGATGCCCTCCAGAGGGCCTGGATTGATTTCCACATTACCAATACAGATCAGCAAAAAGAATAAGAGATTCATAAGGGCTTCGAGAGACCGGAAGAGGGGACTGACTTTGGGCCTTCTCTTCTTGCTTGGTGGCCACTGATTTGAGGTGTTCCACCTGGGGTTGTGACTTTGTATCATGTCACAGAGTATTAATTTGGTGGGCAGGTGTAAGGGGGAACTATATACCCAACAATGGAGCATCGAGCGGAATAAGTACATGACAAGTTGTGTCCCTTTTAGGGGGTTACCCCACTGATTATGATGTGGCATCGGTAGGGCATATGTGAGGATCCGGTCATCATCCACTGGAGGTGTAACAGAGAGGCTAGGCTGGTGGGTCGCATTATTTAGTGTGGTATGGATCGGGATGACTTCTTCCTCATTGAACACCACAAATGAAAGAGAGAAACAATAAGAGGAATCTATCCATTTTGAAGGCGATATTCGTGTTATCTACAATGAGAGCAGGGGAAGGACTGCTGATTAGGTGGCACCACAGTGGCCAAGGACAGATTATTGGTTAGAATATCGTGAGGCGGGGAGGTAAGAAAACTGGCGGGAAGATGCCTATAAAAGTAACACAGAGGACGGGTGGGCAAAATTTTGCAGCTTTCCCGTGCCTTCCTGGCTGTCTTTCCCGGCCTCCTGGTCCCCTGGGTCAGCCTTGCGGTCGCCGCCCGCCCGCTGGCGGAGCGTTACCCCGGTGCTCACTGGGTGCTGTGGGCAGGGTAGGCTTGACTGGAGGGAGACACAGGAAGGCACAACAATTAAACAAAAGCAGAATCAAGCGTTTCTGCAGAGCAGTGTGAAATAATTTACACCACAAAAGGCTGAGGGGGGGGTGGCGCCATAGCGTCTGGCCCACTAGAAATCCCACCAAAGGCTGTAAATCACATTTTAGTTTAAACTTTTAACAAATTCCTTAAACACTTTATCTTTACAGGAAAACAGCTCTTTTTTTGGATAGTTTAGGCAAAACAAACACAAGTCTCAGACCAGCTTTCAGCAGTGTAAATACAACACAGAAGTCTATGGAGCAGGAGGACCAGTCGGCTGCAAGGCTTGATCAGCGCTCGCCTCCCGATTGGCCGCGGCTTTCCCGTACCTTTCTGGCTGTCTATCCCGGCCTCCTGGTCCCTTGGGTCAGCCTTGCGGTCGCCGACCGCCTGCTGGTGGGGCGAGCCCGTGCTCACTGGGTGCTGTGGGCAGGAAGGCTTGACTTCCTGGCTGTCCTCCGGCCTCCTGGTCCCCTGACGGCTTATGGTCGCTGACCGCTGGCAGAGCGTGAAACTCGGGTGCTTACTGGGTGCTGTGGGCAGGGAAGGTACACTTACCTGTCTCCCTCCCTCTGTGTTTCCTTGTACTTTCTGAATGCCTGTTTTTTTCCCTACCCTTCCCTGCTACCTCTTTTGAAAACCATAGTGTTTTTTTCTTTCTTTTTGCTTTGTTTATTAGCTTTACATAGAGGCCTGCTGTCTGTGCTATGGCTCCTTTAAGTTTCTGCCACTGTTCCTCCACTCCTCCCCCTTTGCCAGGATTTTTGTAGGTGTTCTCCCATTTTTGCAAAGTCTTCCATCTTGAAGTTCAGGAGCTTTACTTTTGAGTGGTTCAACTCTACTACTGTCTTCACCTTAAACCACACTGTAGGGTGATCACTGGACCCTAGGTGGCTGCCCACTGATAGATCTGTTATTCTGTCACCGTTTCTGAGAACCATGTCCAGTATTGCTCCCTCCCATGTGGACTTCTTCACCAACTGTCTGAGGTATTTATTTAATTAGTTTTTGTTTACCAGGTGAGTGTGCTAGCCATAGAAATGACTATTTTCAGACACGACCTGGGAGGTTACATACATAAATAGTACAGTACAGAGGTAGGAATTGACTTTAGACAGTGACTAGCAAGGTACAGTTAAACATGATGCAAAACACAGTCAGATTACAGCAGGGTACAGATTACAGTAAAACATCATACAAGCAGTGAGAAGCCATAATCATCTGGTTAACAACAGACTAGTACAGGCCCAGGGTATTTGCCATGGGCCTGTCAAACATATAATTAGCATAAGTGCTTAGCTAGCAAACAGCTAGAGACTCTAACACCAGAGGTGACTAAGGACTGGGAGCAGAGATCTGAAAGGCCATTGGTAAGGCTGTAAGAAATTCACGGGAAAAATTACCATTTTCCTGGCACCTGCATGGTAAAATATGCCAGTTTTCACAGTCAGCACGCATGTACATAACTATGGTAGCTCTAAAAGTTTAAAGAGAGAGAGGGGGAATAGTTTTAATACAGGAGCGCGGTCGCTCCTTGAGCACTGTCCCTGTCCCTCGCTTAATAATCTTGCTCTGAAGCTTAAACAAATACCACAAGTGAGTGGAGAAAGAAAAAGGAGATGGACAGTGGTTTTGTGTCTCGGGGTGGGGTGGCATTAGTAAATTACAGCTACCCGCCCGAGAAGATAAAAAAATGAGTTTCTTTTGCAGACTGCTCGGTTGACACAGAAGGGGAACCGAGCAGAAGGATAGAAAGGTGCTCTGCTTTTTTGTGCATTTTTTTTTTTAAATAAGGTAGCAGAAGAGAGGAGAGACTGTTTGCAGAGGTAGAGTAGGAGCATGCACTCCTCGCTTGCGCTTGGTCGGTCTTTCTCTCTCGCCCTATTAATTACTGTCTGGAAGTAACATAAAACCCTTTTTTTTCCCCCATACATTTGTAAAACCGCGCCGATGCACGGCAAAACAAAGAAATGTGTCAAATTTGCCATAGGTAATGGGAGTAAGAGATGGTAGCAGAGAAGTTAGGGGGGCTTGAAGCATGTGCAAGGTGCAGGTTCACATAGGTGGCATCGATAGGCTTTCTTAAAACAGGGATGGCTGGGCGCAGCTCAGACACCTGGGGTAGAGAGGTCCAGAGTTTGGGAGCAGCACAGAAAAAGCACAGGTTCCCTTAGAGGTTTTGCATCTCGGCACTTGGAGTAGTGATTGGTTGGAGGACCAGAGGCCATAGGAGGTGTTCAAAGGATGAAGAAAGGTGACAAGAGATGCTGGGACATTTTTTCTGATAACACTATCCACCAGTGTGCCAAAGGAGAGCCACCGATAGTTTGAGGGGAAAAGCCAGCTTAAGTCAGCATAGAGCTGACATCGATGTTTTAGTTGCGGGGATGCAGAACCATAGCGACAGATGGAGTTATACGCAATGTCCCATCTGAGTAAGGATGCATTTGAAGCATTTACGTAAGTTGCTACTCCATAAGTCAGAGAGGGAAGTAGAATACCTCTAGCAATAGCTAGTCTGGCAGAAGGCGTCAGGACATAACTAGTCTTATAATTAAGCCCGATTTTGGAGTTCACAGCCTTACATGTGGACATGATATGTTAGTCCAGGTCAAGGGAACCATCCAGCAGAACTCCAAGGTATTTAAGGTGGTTTACTGTCTTTAGTAGAGAACCATCAAGGCAGGAGATGCTGAGTTGGCATTGGGCCAACCTTAATTTTGCTGCAGTTCCAAAAACCATCGACTGAGTTTTGTCCACCTTAAGCAATAGCTTGTGCCTAGAGAGCCAAGATTGAACATCATGAAACACAGAGGAAAGGTTAATATTTATCTCTAGCATGCTCTTTGAGCTATAGTACAGCATGGGGTTATCTGTATAAAGGAGAGAAGAGGACCCAGGATGGAGCCCTGAGGAACACCAACATTAATGGATGTTGGACCTGATGTAGCCAAGTTGAAATTCATTACTTGTAACCTGTCTGTGAGGTAGCTATTAAACCAACTCACAGATTGGGATGAGAAACCCAGGGACGAGAGATTAGAGAGCAGAAGAGGGTGGTCATCCAGGTGAAAGGCTTTCGTAAGGTCTATGAATACTGCTCCTGTTAGAAGACCAGTGTCCATTGCAGTAAGGATATCATTTGTAAACTTAAGCAGGGCAGTGGTGGTACTATGCCCTTTGCGGAAGCCATGCTGGTTTGGTGAGAGTAACTTATATTTGGGTGGGTATTCAGTAGCTTGGGAGGCTACCAGTTTTTCTAGGATTTTACCTAGGACAGAGAGAATAGCAATAGGCCGATAATTAGAGACTAGTTTCTTGTCTCCTTTTTTTGAAGATGGGTGTTATCCTGGCAATCTTCCATATATCTGGGACGAAGCCTTGGCAGAGGGACAGGGTGTATATTCTAGGTAGAGGGGAGGCAATGAATGGGGCTGCTAGCTTTGGAAGCTTAGGCTCGATACCATCTGAGCCAGCACTGGTTTTATCAGAGACAGAATTTAGTAGTTTTAGGACAGCTGCTTTGGTGATGACCTTGAAATGGAAAGGGGGGTGATCAGGCCTAGTGACGCTAGGAGTAGGCTTTGTAGAGGGGAAGGCAGAGGTAAAGCTAGTTAGGGCTGAAAAGTAAGTGTTAAAAAGAATTAGCAGTGGTTATCAGGTCATTGCAGTGTACACCATTCAAGACCATGTCATTGGCAGGGTTAGATTTTTGGGTCCCTAGAAAGGTTTTGACATGCGAACAGAACTTTCTGGAGTCCCCTGTCGCATCAAATAGGAGTTCTTTGCAGTAATTGCTTTTAGCTTGCCTGATTTGCGTCTTACAGGAGTTTCGTTGTGCTCTGTATTTGTTACAGTCAGCTGGAAGACCTGCCCTTTTATAGTTTCTCTAGCTATTGTCCCGGGCATGGAGTAGGGCAAGTAGCTACTTGTGGAGCCATTTAGTTTGTCTGCCCTGAACCTGTTGAGTAATATGAGGAGTATGCTTATTCTGGAGAGCCCCAAAGTGGGTGAGGAAGTAATCAAGAGCTGTCTGCATGTCGCTAGTAGCGTAGAGGGGGGACCAGTCAATGGAAGAGACCTCAAGTAGGAACTTAGCCTGATTCAGTCCAGCAAAGTTTCTAAATGTGATGCATTTTGGTGGTGGTGAAGGTATATTTGAGGTACTTCAGGTACAGAAAATGGGGGAGTGGTCGCTTATGTCATCAGCCAGGGTGCCTACAACCCTAATTCTGACAGTATGATTGGTCAAGATCCAGTCTATCAGGGTTCCAGAGTTTGTTAGGTGCCGTTCTAGTGGGGCAGGTTATTTTCTGATGCAGGTCATAACCTTGCACTAAGGACAGGAGCAGATTATGCCCATTTCCAATCCAGTTTAAGTTTAGGTTGTGACGCTTGGCAAGCTGGTTATGATTACTCTATGATATTTGTATATAGAATGTGTTATGGAGTGTCTCTCATGAGACAGCCTGTAGGATGACCCTCCACCCCAGGTTTCAGTTAAAATGACAGGATATATGTTAAACAGCAGTGCTCTGTAATGTGATTAACTTCCAAGAAGTCGCATTTTATGGCCTTGTTGATGAGCTGTGCTTCTTTAGAGCTGGGAACTTAAAGTATACATTTTATGAAGTCTTCAGAGGAAGGACAGTTAATTTCAACTGGTGCTAAAATGCTGTATTGCATCTAGGTGAGAAAACTGCAGAGTTGTAAAAGTCCTGCGATGCCCTTGGAAAGCAGGAAACTGCTCAAAGATCAAAAAGAAGGAACTGGGAAATCACAAACTTAATTAAGAAGTCATATTGGAAAATGAGATCTTATCTATGTCAATCTTTACCATTCATCACCTTTGGGTACTGGCCGGAGATCATGACCCCGCTGTAGGTTTTATTTTTTGGATGGGCGGAGTCGACGCACCATCAGCGCTGCCCTCGAGGCCCGACGCACTGCGTGGCGCTAGTCGGTTGGCCAGTAGGTGCTGTCAACTCCGCCCTGCCGCCAGTTCTTCCTCTCTCACCGTTGAGGTCACCTCGTGGAAGCTCTGCTGTGTGAGAGGCCTTAGAAAAACTGTGAAGCCTTCGGCTCCGTTTCGAGTCCATCGACTCCATGTTATATTACCTGCTGGTTCTGTTTCACCCACTCGACGTTGCCTGAGAAGTTAAAGTAAGATTTATTTATTAAATTTTGTTAACTGGGTAAGCCCGCTGGGCCCCGGAGGTCCCTTTTTCAGGGGCGACCCGGAGTTAGTTACATAGAGCAGTGCAGGTACAATCCAAGTATACAGAGCAGTACAATGCATACAGAATATGATGACAATGTACAGTAATCATTGGAGAGGGGGTAACATTCAACAAAACAACAGTGGCAGCAGTTAGACTTAGGGTAGGCAGAACAATTACATCTACGCCCTGTTTAGTGTAGGACAATAGGAGACAGGTTACATTGGAAATGACAGGATAGCAAAGGAGAGTATAACTATTTACAGAACTGGAACACAAGATCAGGGGTGGCAGTTAGGTGCCAGTTAGATTAGACATTCCCTGGACATGCTACAGGGGGTGTATTTAGGCTAGTCTACAGGACAGATGCAGGAGCTAAGTTTCCGGAGGTGAGTGCGTAGACTCGCCTGGAAGGTTACTAGTGATGGGGCTTCTTGGAGTTGACTGGGGAGCTTGTTCCACAGCGTGGGGGCTATGTGGGCAAATGATTTACTGCCCGCTGCAGATCTGGACCTGGGTAATTCGAGCAGTGTTTTTTTACCCGAGGTGCGGAGGGGCCGGCCAGGCCGCTTTGAGGCGAGTAGTCCTATTAACCCTGTTGGAGGATCAGCAGAGAGGAGCTTGTATGCCCAGTTTAACGGGGGTACTGCAGCCTAAGGTTCAGTATGGGCCATTTGAAGGTCTCAAGGGCTTTGCAGTGGTGGGTCCTTGGGTGGGCAATTGTGGTGAATCGGGCGACTTTGTGGTACATTGTCTGTAGTCTACCTTGTTTGAGTTTTGCTATACCGAGTAGGATTGGGGCTGCGTAAGTAAGGGTTGCTAGGAGGACACTCTGAGCTATTGCCAGTCTTGTCTCAGGTATGATGTTGGCGCTAAGTCAGTAGAGCAGCCTGAGTTTTTGATGGATATTTTTTGTCACCAGGTCTACGTGAGGCTTTAGTGTGAGTCCCTGGTCCAGTGTACGACCCAGGTATTTGATGGATTAGGCCACTTCAATAGTGGAGCCCGATGTGGTGACCAAAGGCAGAAGATGTTCCCGGAAGGGACCCAGGGATTTAGGACCAAACAGGAGTGCTTTGGTCTTGCTTGGGTTGAGGACCAGGTGATTCTCGATCAGCCACTCTTCAGCCTGGGTGAAGTCAGACTGGAGCACGGGTCCTAGGTCGTCCTGGCGTGGCTCAGTTCTATAGAGTGCTGCATCGTTAGCATACTGCACCACAGAGCTGCCCCCACAGTGGAGGTGGAGGTCGTTAACGAACAGGGAGAACAGAAGTGGGCCAAGGATGGAGCCTTGAGGCACCCCCTCATTTAATGGTAGCCAGTCAGAGGTGGCACCTCTCCACTTGACCTGTTGGGTGTGGTCAGTCAGGTAGTTACAGAACCAATTCAGAAAGTGTTGGTCCAGCCCAAATGTGCTCAGCTTGGTTAGCAAGAGAGGGTGGTCGACCAGGTCAAAAGCCTTTGTTAGGTCTATGAAGACAGCCCCCACGGGGATGCCTTTGTCCAAGGCAGCTAGGGCGTTGGAGGTAAGCCTGATGATGGCAGTTTCCATCCCGTGCTTTTGGCAGAAACCATGCTGTGACGGTGCCAGAAGCTGATTGCCTTCCAGGTAGTCCCTCAGTTGGCCATATACTAGCAGCTCCTGGATCTTTGCCAGGTGGCAAAGGATGGAGATGGGTCTGTAGTGGCCAAAAGGGTCTCTGGAACCACTCTTATGGATTGTGACCACGTGGGCCTGTTTCCATGTTTTGGGGACAGTTCCCTCCAATAGGGATTTATTTAGTAATGTGGTGATGGGTAGAGCTATGGCGGGGGCAGCAGCTTTGAGCAGTAATGGGTACAGTTCATCAGGTCCTGGTGATCCCGTGTGTTTTAGGGATTGCAGGAGGGGTAGCACTTCTTTGACTTTTACAATCCTTAGGTGGAAGTGGGGGCTTGGAGGGTCCTGCATTTCGGTGACTGGTGGACCCGGGTGACTGTGAGAGCAGTTGCTTCTGAAAGTGCCCAGGTCTGTGAAGAAGCTGTTGAAGGCTGCAGCGGCCTCTCCTCCACCAGTTAGGGTCGTCCTGTTGTAGGTTATATTTCCCGGCGAGGTTTGTTTGAGCCTTTTAATAGGGAGTTGATACGGTTCTGCCAGAGTATCCCGCTGGAGAGTTTTGATATAGGTCTTTTTAGTGGGTTTTGAGGCTTTCTTGCACTTGTTACTCAGGGACCTGTTGTCAGCTAGGTCTGCTAAACTAGTGGAGCACCTGGCCTTTTTCCAGGCCTTGTCTCTGCTTATCATTAGGGATTTCAGCTCACGCGATATCCATCTATGGCATTACATTTTTGCGCTTCTTTTCTTTACCGGGGCATGGAGATTGGCCGCCACAGAGAAGGTGTGCTGGAAGTACTGAGCCGCTTCATTAATACTCCCTAGTAGGCTTAGTGGTGCCCAGCCAGCATTTCTTAATGAGCTCTGGAAGGCCTCTGGGGAGAAGCCGAGTCCCTAGCCACTATGTGAGTCTGGGGGAATCCTGGGTGGCCTGTTCTTCCAGATTCAGAAAGTGGTGGAGTGGTCACTCAGGGCATCAGACATCACACCAGCTGCTTGGATGTTGGCAGGGTTAGAGACTAGGATCCAGTCGATGGTGGAGTGGTTCTCTGTCTTTAGGTTTTGCCTGGTGACTTCCATTGCAACCTGTATCAGGTTAGCTTCTAGGACGAGGCCCTGTGGGATTGCTTGCTGGTGGGGTCCCACCTCAGGTTGTAGTCCCCTAGGACCAGGAGCTCCGTAGGTGAAGACCCTGCGAGGGATCGTGCTAGGTTCTGGAGTGCAGTGCTGCCACCAGTGGGAGGATTATAAATGCAGCCTATAGTTATATGTTTTGCATGGCCCAGTATGATTTTGATGAAGAGGGATTAGAGCCCTGAGGAGCTTGGTAGGTCTATAGGGGATGTGCAGGTCTCCAGTCAGGTGTTCACATAAATTAGGACGCCCCCTCCTTTTTTACCATCTCTGTCCTTTCGGAAGGTGTGGTAATTGGCCAGCTCCACTTCATGTTGGAGGATGTGAGGCTTCAGCCAAGATTCAGAAATGGCAAGCACATCCAGCCTATACATTTCGACCCAGGACTGGACATCATGCATCTTGGATCGCAAACTGCAGACATTCATGAGGGCAATTCTCAGTCCTCTGGCGAGATGCCATGTGTGGTCCTTGGGGGACCCTAGAGTTGTGTTAGCAATGATAGGCCCTGGATTGGGTTGGACGTCTCCCAAGCTCAACAAAAGAGCGAGCACAATGAGGCGGAGGACCCTCTTCTTAAACTTGGGGGCAAGATTCTACGCCTTAAGGTCACTCCAGCTAGGATGTGGTACCAGACTCCCCTACACATTAATTCATGTATCGATATCATGGCATCCATGGTAGGAATATCAGGGCATATTGTCAGGTGCGGAAGGTGGTGGCCCAGTGGTACCCTATGCAGGTTTGGGTCGAAGCTGTTGTACATAGTAGTATCTACCCATACTAGTGCTGCAATGTACAAGAGTACTAACCCATGGATTGTTCCTTTTTCTTTGTTTTGCGACACCGGGTCTTCTTTGGTGGTGTTTTTTCCATAGGTCATGTCTTGGTTGGGGGGGGCAAGAAACCTATGAAGACGGGATGGCCCCTCATGCATCGGTGCCCGTGTGGCCGTAAGTATTCCATTACCAACCAGCATGACTGTTGCCTCGTGTGTCTTGGCCCACTACATGACATGGATTCATGTGACTGCCTGCTTCTCCATGGACCGTCGTGTCATCGAACAACGTGTGTGGAAAGTTGGACGAGCTCCGCCGACTTCCGGGGGATGGGCGCGCACTCGTCAGGCCAAGCCTTGTTCTCTTGGCCTTTCCTCCGGGTCCCCTCCCGATTCTATACGGACTGAGGAGGAGGGGGCTTCTGCTTCTTGTAGCCTAGCCGTAGTAGAAGCCCCTTCTGCAGTGCAGGAGGCCCAGTCTGTCTTCTCTGGGGGATGGGCGGGAGGTACCGCTTTAGCAGTCGCCCCTTCGGGGGCGAAGGCTCCCCCGGTGTCATACCTTTGGCTCGGAAGGCACGGGTTGGCGCCATCTGTCGGCGCCATCTTGGGCGCCAGTGCTGTTCGCGGCATTGTGGGTCCTGATGGCGCCATCAGTGGCGCTGGTCCATCACTTGGCGGCGTTGCTGCCGTTGGCTCCGCTTGTGCCGGTGGTGCTCACGGCGCTATGGGAGGCTCTATGGTGCCATCTTCGACTGTCTCTCACCCTGGTGCCGTCCATGGCGCCATGGTTGATCACGGTGCTGTGTTGAGCTCTGGAGCCGCTCGTGGCTCCGAATGAGGACACTGCGCTGTGGGGGTTTCAGATCTTGGCGCTGTCTATGCCGTCGCCGTCCTCGGCGCTGTTTGTGGCGCCATGGGGCGGGTCAGCGCCGAGCGCAGTCGGAGCCATCAATGGCACCGTGGATCGGGATGGCGCCGTGACAGGCTGCTGCCATTGTTGGAGCCGTGTCCTCTTCCTGCACTGTTCACGGTGCAGTTGGGGACGTCGGCACCGACTAGTGCAGTCTCTAGATCTGGTGCCCTTTTCAGTGATGGTAGCGGGCGTTCACGCACTATTTGGCACAGAACTTTGATCTCCATCTCTTCAGAGGGGGATTCGGACTGTTAGTCGGACAGGCAGTCTGACTGTTTGGAGTTGGCTGCTCATGTGGACACCTTGGTAGTGTCCTCGACAGGCCGGAACCAGCCCCACTGAGGAGTGGACAGTGGCTCCCAGGTCCAGGGTCAGGGGTGCTGACCAGCAGACACTGGTGCAGGCCACCATTGCTCTGCAGCCTGGACTCGGAGGGTTCTCTGACCCCTCAGTGGTGGTACCCCCTCAGGTGGTGTGCCTGGATCGTCCAACTTTGGGGCCGATCAGAGCACCCACAGGAGGGGAGGTGCTGCTCCCTATATAGCCCCTTCGGAGGCCGACCAGGGCTGCCAGCTACCTAGGCTGGCTCTCTCGAGGAGGAGGGTGCTTTCGGATTCCAAGGGGTCGAGGGGTATGGGGCTCATGTGGCGGCCTTTTTCTGGAGCCCACCCGGGCTCTGTGAGAAGTCATAGCGCGGATCTCTGCCCTTCCCTTTCGGTTTCCTTGAGAGGGCCCCATTCTTTGGAGGTAGGGGACCGTCCTTCTGGACTTTCACGGCTCCGGTCACCTCAGAGGGGGGATTCTTCAGGGTGCAGCCTAGGCAGTTCCAATTTGGTTGATCAGCTGTTGGCTGTGGAGTTTTCTGGAGCTTCTTCTTTCCTTAGGGCTTCTGGTGCGATCTCCAGCCCAGGCAGAGGTCAGCCAATTCCGGTTGTCTGCTCTGTCCCCACTCCTCTGCCACATTCTCCTGCGATGCCAGTATTCTTGGTCCTAACGGTTCTCTCTCCTGGGAGCAGTTCAGAGCGGTGGCTGTTCAGTTTCCCTCTTATGTTAGGGCTATGGACAGACAGGTTTTTCCACCTCCCCCTGAGCAGCCAGCTTCTGAACACTTGAGGTCCTTTCACTCCTCATCCCCCTCTTCTGGGGGAGAGGAGCCGTCTGTCCACATCACCCCAGCTGCTGATCTCGCTGAGTATCAGCAATTCCTCATGAGGATGTTGGAGAACCTGCACATCACCCCACCCACTCAACACAATCCAGAGCACTTGACGCATGCCTTTTTAGGCAATTTCAGTGCGGACATGCTTGTGGTGCCCCCCTGGCCTGCTCCCTTTCGGGAGGCGTTGTTGCATTCCTGGCAGAGACCCTTTTCCGGAGTCCCAGCCCCTAGGGATCTCTGCCAGCGGTATTGTGCCCCTCCCACAAGAGTCTCCAGGTTCCATGCCCCATCTCCAGTCAGGATTGTCGCAACTGGATACTCGTGATGGGCTTCGCGACATTGCCCGTGACCGGCCCCCAGATCAAGATTCCATGGATTTTAACTTCTGGGGAAGGAGGACATTCTACTAGGCACAGTTGCTGCTCTCTATTACAGCACATCAGGCCCACTATGCTACCTATGATAGGTTCCTGTGGTCCAGGCTAGGTCAACTCCTAACCTCGATGCCTGACACGGAGGAAACTGTATAAGCTATTGCACACTCTGCACGTGGCTTGGAGCTAGCAAGGCACCAATCAAGGGCATCGTATGATGCCAGTGAGGTAACTACCAGGGTCGTAGGGACAGCGATCTGCACTAGGCGAATGGCATGGCTGTGTCTCTCCCGGTTGTCACCCTTGGCCTGCCATAGGGTGATTAACTCCGCTCAAGAACCTATCTTTTCTCCCGTAGGGTGAGACGGCGTCTGTCGGGGCAACTTCCTACCTCATTCACGGGGTCCCCGTCTCACTCTCCCCACTCCTGGGCCTCTCCAGACCTGTGAATGTTCTCCCTCTTAGTGTGTCACCCACTGAGAGCTAAGGGACTCAGTCCCTTAGGGTTTAAGCCCCCTTTGGGGGGGCTCGGCACTCACCCAAAGGTGATGAATGGTGAAGATTGACACAGATAAGATATGAAAATTACATACCTATCATAATTCTGATCTTTCTGTGCATCTTCATCATTCATCACAGTCCCACCCTCCATCCCCGTGGGGCCTCAGTCTCTGGGTTCCCCTCCCTCTCTGTGCCCTCTTCCTTGTCTCTCTCCTTTCTTCAGTCAGGTGTGGGATAACTTTGGGCACATAGGGGGATAATTCTTCTGACGGGAGGGTGGTCAGGAAGGGGGGCACTCCTTCTTCAGTGCTTTGGCTGCACCCCCTGTGGTGTGGAAGTTGACAGTTGCCCTCCTTTCTTTCCTTCTTCCCTTCAATCCTTTGATTTCCTTGTCCTTAGACATAACCTAAATTAATTTAAGAAACTAGGTTTCTTACACCAAAAATTTCCTTTTTTTGAGAGATGTCCCTGTATCCTGTCTTCTGCTTTTGTTGGAGTTATTGCCAGTGATTCTGTGCCTTGAATTCTGGCAGTTAGCCTCTTGGCTACTCCTTCGCAGTTCCTATACAATCTGGAGACAGGTCAAGGTTCCAGGGTGTATTTTCTAGTCCCCCACCACTCTCATCCTTATTGTAAAATCCTTAACACACCTTCCCTCCCTCCTCTTTTCTACTTCCAGAGATTGGGGCCCCTACCCAATCTCCTTAGTCTTTCAAACTGTTTCTGTCCTCTCAGTCATTTTTCTCCTTTTAGTTTATGTATCTTTTCCTTTGTCTGTCCCTTGGACTTCCTTGTCCCACCCTCCCAACCGTTTTCTCACCTCTACGGCGACTAAGAACTTGGGGGAGGGCGGAGTCGACAGCACCTAGCGGCCAACCCTTGAGTGCCCACGCGATGCGTCGGCCTCGAGGGTAGCACTGATGCGTCGACTCCATACATCTAAAAAGAGCTCCCTTGGGGTCATGACCTCCGGCCAGTACCCAAAGGTGATGAATGGTGAAGATGCACAGAAAGATCAGAATTACGGTAGGTACATAATTTTCATTTTTTTGCTGATGTCACCTTATTTAATATACCTCCCGATTAGGACATCCTGTTTGTATAATTTTCATATTCTAAAAGGAGGAGCTAGATGGCATCATAGAAGGGGTGGAGATACAGGGTTTAAACTGTATTCTGTATTTCCACTTAGACACTCTTCTTGGTAGTAGTAGTAGTAAAATGTTTTTATTCATAATAAAAGTGAATAAAGGATAATCTCGATTGAGCATAGCTCATTTTCAACGAGGTCCCAACATTAATATACATTAAAAAAGGAAAATGTTACATCACATACAATACAAATTTTCCATACATCACACAAAGATATACATGCATCTTTAAGTTACACAATATATATGATAAATAATGTCCTCCTAGGACATAAAAATCCTTTATAAATCACAACATTGCCTTTTTTGTCGAGAACTGGTACGATACCAATGTTGAATCAGAGACCAATAATTGTTCTTGTGCAGCATAAACACAGATTTAGGAATTTCATTCCAGCTCATGGCTCCTCTATAATACAAGGGTTGTCGTCCTATCTTTAAATTACAATTAGGCAATTCCAAACTAGTGGACTGGTGGACTCTTAGAAACAGCATCTACTGTAAGCACTGTAAGAAGGATATAGAAACATAGAAACATAGACTTTGTCGGCAGATAAGGACCACTTGGCCCACCCAGTCTGCCCATGTCCCTACCTATTGGATAAGCTGCAGATTCTAGTTAACCAACAGCCTATTTCCTGCAACCCCCCCGCTATAATTGCCTTATGTCTGTCCCATGCATGTTTGAATTCCTCCACTGTTTTAGACCCCACAACCTCTCCAGGAAGGCGGTTCCATGTGTCCACCACTCTCTCCGTGAAAAAGAATTTCCTCACATTACCCCTGAGCCGTCCCCCTCTAACTTTAAATTGTGCCCCCTTGTTCTTACACATCTCTTTTTCTGAAAGATGCTACCCTCCTGGACTTTGTTGATTCCTTGAGGTACTTAAAAGTTTCAATCATGTCCCCCCGTCCCTCCTTTCATCAAGGGTATACATATTAAGCTCTCTCAGTCTCTCTTCATATGGTTTCTGATGTAGACCCTGCACCATTTTAGTTACCCTCCTCTGGACTGCTTCCATCCTGTCTATGTCCTTGCGTAGATGAGGTCTCCAAAACTGCACGCAGTACTCCAGATGGGGTCTCATCAACTGTCTGTACAGAGGGATAACCACTTCCCTTTTTCCACTTGTGATGCCCCTACCTATGCATCCCAGTATCCCCCTGGCTTTCCCTACTGACTTCTCACATTGCTTACCCACCTTTAGGTCATCTGATATGACTAAACCCAGATCCCTTTCCATTATTGTTGTCGTTAGTACCTCCGCTGCTATTGTGTACTCTTCTCCTGGATTTTTATTTCCCAGATGCATTACTTTGCACTTCTTTGCATTGAATCTAAGTTGCCATATGTCTGACCATTCCTCCAACCTTGCCAAGTCCCTTCTCATCCTTTCTACCTCCCCCCCTTGTGTATCAACTCTGTTACATTAGATAGGAAGGTATAATTGTATTGTGGTAGGAGTTTGTTTGTACTTTTTCCCCTTGTTTTCTTTTAAGTGATTGTATGCTTTGTGATATATTGTTCTGTGTTTACATTTTATGTATTTTTATCCATTTTCTAAGTAAACTTCCTATTTTAAAGAGACTGCCAGGTGTGCCTTTGAAGTTCTTTCTTTTGCATGTGAAGTATAGATGGTTAAAGTTGACAACTATGCATAAGCTTAATGGTGTTACTGAACTGGAAAAAGGTAAGAAATACCCAAGGTCTTTCATAGAGTTTTAAGGGTTCATTTTGGATACCTGGCTAGGTGCCCTTAAGCGAAAGATGTCTGGCATTCCCCGAAGAGCAGAATTATCTGAGCCTGTACATTTGGGTATGTTAGCATAAGATTCACAGTTTGAATCCCCCCAGAACTTGAGACCAAAGGTGATTTGGACCCACAAACAGACAGGAGGGTTACCCTGTTTTGTTACCTGTTCACAGCACTGCGCTCGGAGGTTAGCACTGTGGGAGCAGAGGGCCTGACCTGCTGAGTGGGGTTGTGACATAGGTCACCCAGTATTAGTACTTCATTGTGACCGATGATGGGGAGACCATAGCAAGTAATTCTTTAAGGCCTGGGATGCCACTTTTTGGGGGGTTATAGACACCAATTATGTGGAGTTTTTTGGTACCCAGGAGGAAGGTTGTATGCAGCGATTCACAAGAGGAGAGGGCTAGGGTAGATGTGATGGAAAGATCAAGATGTGATTTATAGTATATAGCGACCTCCCCCACCCCTTTTAGGGGATGCCTGTCACATCTGATAAAGTTATAATTGAGTAGGGAGCAGGAGGAACCTGGCACTGATGGCTTGAGCCAAGTTTCAGACAGACATAGAATGTCAGGATGATAGAGGGTTATCCAGGCCTCCACCTCAGAGAAATTACACACAGCAGGCACCTAATGTTGATGTACACTATGTGTAGACCCTTAGTGTTAGTCCAGGTTTGGCCAGGGAAGGAGTGCAGCACCACAGGCCCTGGGTTGAGTTCGATGTCACCCGCTAGGATGAGCGCTATTAGTACAAGATACCAAAGTTTTCGATGCAAAGTAAGGGGTAGATGGTTGATAAGGTGCCAAGCACCTTTTTTTGTGGTGCATAAGATTATGTAAGTAATATATTTCGTGAATACAAGTGGAGTAAGAGTAGGATGCTTAGGCGATGAGCAGAGCATGTTCGAAAAGTGAAATTAGTTTTGGTGGCCTGTGTGGACACTAATGGAGGTGGAGAGAATATCAAGGGGAGCCAAGCTAAATTTAGTAATGTCACACAAAGGAACGTCAGGGTTTGCGCCATGTAGGCCATTAAGGGGAAAAGCTAAAGACAGCCCAAATAAAAGCAGTAGCTGCAATAGCCGCAGTTTGAAGATACAGGGGGCTAACAGCAGAACAAGACAGATAGAATAGTTAACAGAATAGAGTAGCAGAGAGATTTGTGCCCCTAGCGATCAGTGACTATAAGGAGCAAATGGCAAAGTGGGCTGTTAGTCACATGATCTCTCGTAGCTATATAAGTAATTGCCGAAATTGGGTGGGGAGCTGGCGCGCAGTGCCAACGGGGTTTCAGTTGCGCTGCAGCAGTTCAGCCTTACTGGTGACAAGTTAGTGGATCTGAGCAGCGGGGCTCCTGTGGGATCTGGGTGGTAGGAGTTGAACAGCAGTGCTGATGCCCGCAAGCAGCCCTTCGGCGGGAGCCTGGTTGGGCAGAGTGGACCTAGGAGGAAGGTAGGGCAAGTGTAAGTAAACTATAAAATACAGGGAGGGTTTTATAAAAACAAAAGAAGTAGGCGGGTCTAGGCAGACAAAAGAAATTGTAATCCGATGCACAGGGGATTAACGGGAAGCTGGGCAGGGGACAGAAATAGCAGCAAGGCTATATGTTGGTGAGAGGCAGGGGAGAGGGGGAAGAGCAGAAGAAGCAGACAGAAATGTGGGGACAACATATCAGTTCACCCTTAAAAATGGAGTCTGTCACCAGTAAAAACAAATCTTATTTGCTTTACACAAATCCTTCTCTAACAGCACTCTCCTAATCTTATTTGCTTCTACAAATCTTTGTCTAACAGTACTTTCCCAGCAATTAACTACAATGGAATTCCCTATCAGCAGTAGTACTGAAGGAACTTTAACTTATTAATTTGTTGCAACACCTAGGCATAGGGATTCAGCAAATCTCCACAAATAATTTAAAACTGTAACCATACAAAGCTCAGCATTAGTGTGAGCAGGCAGTCTAGCATCAGCAGTGCGCTGAGCAGTGCACAGGTTCAGTCCAGTATGTTGGCTTTTGAAAATGGTGTCAAAAGATGCTTCACAAAATTCAGCTGCATTGCAGTTGTGCTGCAGCAGTTCAGCCTTACCAGCGG
Organism: Neoceratodus forsteri; assembly: GCA_016271365.2. Taxonomy (NCBI): domain Eukaryota; kingdom Metazoa; phylum Chordata; order Ceratodontiformes; family Ceratodontidae; genus Neoceratodus; species Neoceratodus forsteri. The sequence goes on along the minus strand of CM057455.1, from coordinate 753,432,462 downwards.
CAAGTTAGTGGATCCGAGCAGCGGGGCTCCTGTGGGATCCAGGTGGTGGGAGTCGAACAGCAGTGCCGGCGCCTGCAAGCAGCCCTTCGGCGGGAGCATTGGTTGGGCAGAGTGGACCTGCGGCAAATTAGTGTATCTGAGCAGTCCTTTCCAGGGCATCCAAGATGTGTCTGCTCCTGGTAGTGGTTGCTGCATATGTGTTACAGTTAACATCTGGCATGTTTAGGGCCCCCACCAGCAACACCTCCCCTTTCTCTGCTATTTTATGTATGGTTTCCACTAATACCATGTCTGTTTCTTCCCCTTGTGCTGGAGGTCTGAAGACAACTCCAGTGTGGATGGTGGTGCCATTTCCTGTCTCTGATGTGACCCATAGAGCCTCTTCCCCTTCCTGTCTTCCCCCTACCTCCATTACCTTGATCCCCTCTGTGGTGTACATAGCCACCCCTCCCTCTTTTTTCCTCTGTCTCTCCTGAAGATTGTGTACCCTGGTATGGTAACATCCCTGTCATGGTTTCCTGTGTACCATGTTTCAGTGACCGCAACAATGTCTAGGTCTTCCTCCACCATTAAGGCCGCTAGGTCTGGGATCTTGTTTGCCAGGCTGTGGGCATTTGTATACATGGCTTTCCGTGTTATGGTCCCCCCGCCTGTACCAGCTCCCCCCATCCTGATCCCTGTGTCCTCCCTCCATGCCTCCCCTGCTATTTCCTATTCAGGGATTTAAACTAATGAGTACAACCCTTTAAATAAAACAGTTCAACTGTTTTTGCAGAATGAACAGCTCCGAATGAGACTCGTGGGGTCTGTTTCCTGCTAAATGCCTCAGGATAGCGAGACTGCAGCTTGCACTGTCACTTAGCTATTTCACAGGATTCCGAGTTAGCACTTGTACAGAAACGCTGTAATAACAGTGTGTGATGTGTCACACCCAGTTATTATAATGGCATTTCACATCAGCTGAAATTGGGTTGATAAATGACCTCACCATTAATATGAGTATATACTTTTGAAAGCTTTTTGAGGAGTTTGCCATCAATTCACATATGTATTCATTCAATATGTTTTTGTATCTCTGTATTTATTGGCGTTTTCTTAATGTATATTTATTATCATCATCTGTGTGGGTGGATGTGTGTTGTAAGTATGCCGCTCTGAGCGAATGCAGAAGGCTGCCTAATAAATTAATCAAAATAAAATTATGAAAATAGGAATGACAGAAATCATTTCTGGTTCTCCTTAAATTCAGATGTCTTGGCTGAGACAGTTGCAGTTTGATAACAGTCAGACAAATAATCAGACAAATTTAGTACCTGGCAGAGGAGCCAGTTCTCCTTAGCTTCTCGATTAGAATACTGTGATTCACTAAAATAAAAACTTTAAATAAGTTAATGTAGATTACGCCTGTCACAAATGCACTCAGCAGGTCAGACCCTCTGCTCCCACATTGCCAACCTCCGAGTGCATTAATGTGAACAGGTAACAGACAGGGTAACCCTCCTGTCTGCTTGTGGGTCCGAATCACCTTTAGTCTCAAGTTCTGGGGGGATTCAAACTGTGAACCTTATGCTAGCGTACCCAAATGTACAGACTCAGATAAGCTGCTCTTCTGGGGGATGCCAGATATCTTTCAACTAAGGGCACCTAACCAGGTATCCAAAAATGAACCCTTAAAACTCTATAAAAGACCTTGGGTATATTCTTACCTTTTCCCAGTTTGGTAACACCATCAAGCTTATGAACAGTTTTGTCAGTCTTAACCTTCCATTCGTCACATGCAAAAAAAAGAACTTGGAAGACCCAGGCAGTAGCTTTCAAATAAAAGGTTTACTTGAAAATGGATAAAAATATGTAAATGTAAACACAGAACTCTATATCACAAAGCATACAATCACATCAAGAAAAACAAGGAAAACTACAGACAAACTCCTACCACAATACATTTAGATCTTTTCTATCTAATGTATTATTTCTTTACAGTGCTTAAGTTAGATCTTGTTTCTTAAGAGCCCTAAAAGTTATCTCCCTCAGTTGAAACAAGGAATACCGTTTAAAAACTCTGTGTTTCCACCCCTTCTATGATGCCATCTAGCTCCTCCTTTTAGAATATAAAAATTATACAAACAATGATCTTCCTGTCAGGAGATATTTTAAATACTGTGACTTCAGCAAAACTAATTTCCCAGTATGACTCCTTAATTAACATCCCCTCTTTGATCTCGAGCAGTTCCTCTTCTCATGGCACACCAAAGGATTTTATGACTTTTAGCACCATAGTGATATAACATGTTTTTTTTCCTCTAAGACGTCATAAAAGTTTACGATTCCTATATCCTGGTAGCTGAGTCAGTTCTAATTACAGGAGACCCTTAGTTAAGTCTCTCTAGTCTTTTAATTACCTCCTGGTTTCAGGTCACTTGACTGTAACTGAAACCTGGGGGACTCATAGAAGCAATGACAATCACACACTATATTTTTATATTACAAATATCATAGAACAGTCATAACCAGCTGCCCAAGCGTCACAACACCTACTAGGTTACTTTCATCCAGTTAGATTGCGATATCATTTGTGACTTTGGCTAAAGTTGTTCTCATGAAACGACCAGAGCAAAAGGCTGCTAGGTACCCAGACAATATACTATTACCAGAAATAAAGCCCATCAAGTAATTGAGTAGAAATTAATTTGCCAGTGGTTATACTTTCTCCAATAGCTTTAAAACCTGGAGTGTGGCACCATCTTTTTGATCAGTATTCAGTTCTGTATATTGATTGCTGATTTGAATTATTGTCATTGCTGCTGTGAATTTTGTTTTAGTATGAAATGTATCAAAATGGTCACCACAACTATTGCTGTCTGATTGGATAGACTAGGTTACCTGCCATGTCTGTGTATACTCACAAACGTACACTGCTGATTCTCTAAGCCAAATTTATCATACTAAGCCATTTTATAAGTGCAGTAACACAACAGGGTGCTCTGTTTTTTGGGGGATGCTGTGCAGGCACTTCTCCAGTGTGTACTGAGAAGCACTTGGCCCACAACTGAGGAGTACTTACAGTACTTCTCCCAATGAACCCCTACCCTGTTGTGCATCATTGTTCACCTTTTGTTTGTCATGTTTCTATTTTTCTTGTCATCCTAATATGCTCTGTGAACCTCTCTGAACTACGGAAGTGTACTATAGAAAATACAGATCTTCATCGGTGGTATCTCAGTTATCAGGTCGCACTTATGGAACTTCTCCATCAGTGAAGCAGGATCTACATGGAAGATTTTCAGCAGCACAACTGGGGCTGTCCACTCCGACGTCATCTGCTGACGTCACCAACCCTATAAAGGTGTGAGCGGCCTGCTTACTCCTCAGTTCTTTCTCTCCGTTGACTCAGTTCGAATGGGTGTCCGCGGAAGCTCCGATGCAGTTTTGCGCCTTTTTTGCCTTCGGCTTTTTCATACTTAGCCTTTTAGAATCTTTTTCTAACGAGATTCCCCTACTTTGTTTATATCAAGAGTTAATCCTTCGACTTCTCTCTTCCGTTGCTGCCGCTGCGGAACAATGATCGCCTCTACAGACAAACAAACTCACTCGGTGACTGCTGTCTTGGTCCTGACCACGACGTCTCGGACTGTGAGCTCTGCCAAAAGTTTAACCAAACCACCCTCAGGCGACGCATAAAGGCTCTCAGAAAAGCTCCCGATGGAGCAACAGGTAGCCAGTTGTGGGCAGGGGTCCTCTGAGGTCCCTCCTTCCCAGTTGCTGGTGGGTTCGTCGAGCTCCCAGGTTTCTAAGGCCCAAGACAAGTCCTCAGGGAAAAGCCATGAAAAAGACTGTAATCAGGACCACTCCCCCCGGTGGTGTTCCCACTCCCCAACAGCCTTCTCTCCTTTTTATCGGGGTACTCCATCGGCTGCGCCAACGCCTGCTGCTGCCCAGGTCTCTGTTCCTACCAGACTCCTGCCGACAGTGCCGCTGCACAGGCTGGCTGGTCATTGACCTCCAGTTCATCGGCTGCCACTCTGTCGACAACCAGCTCAACGTCCCTCCTGTCGAAGCCCAATGCTTCCCCAGGTCCTCGGGTTTCAGGCTCTCGGGGTCTCCTGGATGGGTCATCGCTCCCTGTGCCATCGAGCCCCCGCCTCCACCATCAATGCAGCATTCCACTGTCATCGACCTTAATGACATTCTGACCAAGTTCACTATGGTATTGGTCCATCAGTTGGGCGTATATAGGCCTGCTTCACCTGCACCGTCAATGGCACCGTCATTTTTGACACCACTTCGGCCCCTGCGGACTGCTTACTATGGACTGTCGATGGTCCCTTGTTCGTTGGAGCTGGAGCTGGAACAGGTCAGCGTAGAGGAGGAGTACCATCCTGACCTCATCTTACCTAAGGAAGAAGAGGAGGAGGAAGAGTCTCCATCCTCTGACAGGTCCACTGCCCCCTTAGTGAGCGAGAACTCTGTCAGACATACTCCTGAGTCTCCTGCAGAGGACCCTACCTTTTTCAATGTCATGAAGCAGCTGTCTTCAGCCATGGGCTTCCATACAGAGGAGGACGATGCCACCAGAAGGGATCTGGTGGACTTCCTGGAGATCCCAGATTCTCCTCCCAAGGTCACGCCTCCTATCCTTACAACTTTAAGGAATGCCACCACCATGGCCTGGCACAGGCCTGATATGGTGCCAGCCATGCCCCGCAAGGCTGATAAGTTATATCATGCCCCCAAGGTCTGCCGCATTATGCTGCTCAGCCAGAAACCTACTCTGTGATTATTAAGGCAGCTCATGATAGGTCGAAGGTGCCTAAACATCTTAGTTCCCTCCCTTCTGATAGGGAATCCCGTAGGATTGATCTCTGGGGCATGAGGGTCTGTGTGTCCTCCACCCTTGGGTTGAGGATTGCTAACTACCTCTCCCACATGGTCAGGTTCCAGAATACTATCTGGAAGAAGGCCAAGGCTGTGACCTAGGCCCTTCCTGATTGTTCCTAGAAACAGTAGGTTCTCAAATGCTTACAGAGTGCTGAGGATATTAGCAAGCACCTCCTGAGGGGCCCTCTACGATATTTCGGGTACAGGTGCCAGGGCTGCTGCCATGGGCATTTGCTTTTTTAGGCACTTTTGGCTGAGGGTCTTGGGTTTCCAACCTGATATCCAGCAAAAGGTGCTCAATACCCCTTTTAATGGCTCCACGTTGTTTTGGCCAGATGTGCAGGACATCATAAATGAGCTACAGGCATCTGGTAGGGCTATTAAGTATGTCCACTTGCTCTACCACACTCAGCCCAAGAGCAGACAGCGCCCTCCTTTTCACAAGGTGTCCCACAAATCCAGAGCAGCCTCTCAGCCCCAAGACAAGCAAAGAGCTTCCACCGTCTTGCCTGCCCCCTCCTTTTCTGGCACTGCAGCAAAGCGCCCTTAGGGTGACAGATCAGCCCCAGTGTCTGGCTCTGCCTCTGCTTGACTCCTTGCCAGACCCCTGTCTTCCGGTTCCCGACCAAGGGGTGGTGGTTGGAGGTTGGTTCTCCTCCATCTCAATCAGTGCAGAACCATCACATCAGATGCCTGGATTCTTCATATCATAGAGAGGCGTCACACTCTGGAACTGACTGAGACACCCCCAGAGACTCCTCAGTACTCTACACCTACCCCCTCCGGCCCATTTGTCTGTTCTCCAGGAGGAGGTACAGTCCCTTCTGCACAAAAAGGCCATTGAGCCAGTGCCCAAGCACCAAAGAAATAGGATTTTATTCCAGGTTCTTCCTGGTCCCCAAAAGAACTGGAGACCTGAGGACAGTATTAGATCTCAAGGACCTCAACCTCTATGTCCAGTACAGAAAGTTTAGAATGGTAACCCTGCCACGCCTCCTGCCTCTTCTCAAGCGGGGTGACTAACTGTGCTCCCTGGACTTACAGGATGCTTACCTGCATCTCAGTGTTTGCACAGCAGGTTCCTCCAATTTCTTTTTCAGGGCATGCACTACCAATTCAAAGTGTTGCCATTTGACTTATCCTCTGTGCTGCAGGTCTTCACCAAGTGCTTAACAGCAGTAGCTGCAGCTCTCAGAAGGGAGGGACTGTTTGTCTTCCCCTAGCTGGACGGTTGGCTCCTAAAGGCTCCATCTAGAGAACAGCTTCTCCAGACTTTTGAGAGAACCCTTTAGCTGTTTCTTTTCCTGGGCATCGTTGTCAACTTGCCCAAGTCGGTCCTAAACCCATCCCAGTGCCTACAATATATCGGGGCAGTTTTGGACTTGGCACAGGGAAAAGCCTTCCTACCCCAGAACAGAGGGGAGTGCCTTATCACCCAGGTTGAGGCGGTCGCCCAGAGCCATTATGTTCTCGCAAGAGTATACTTGAGGTTGTTGGGGTGATGGCTGCAGACATTCCCACGGTTTCACTAGCCAGGCTGCACACGTGAGTCCTCCAGTGGACACTCAAAAGTGCAATGGAACAAGCGCAGGATGAGTTAGATCAGTTAGTGCTGGTCTCCTCTCCAGTCCCCAAGGAGCTCCTTTGGTGGATGGACCCTCTTAACCTGTTGCAGGGCATTCCATTTCAGGTCTCCTCCCCCAGCAGATCCTTACTATGGAGGCCTCCAGTTTTGGCTGAGGTTTGCATCTAGGCCGCTTTCAGACTCAGGGTTCTTGGTCCCAAATAGAAACCTCCCTGCATATCAATGTACTGGAGATGCAGTCAGTCCTATATGCCGTGCAGGCCTTTCAGAATCATCTCTTCCCGGGTCAGCTGTTGCTCCAGTCTGACAACTTCTTCTTTTTTTTTTGATATTTCTATTCTAGGGACATGGATATGTTGTTCATTCACACTTATTGGCAGGTTCCTTGCCGCTTTAAATCTTGCCGGAAGGTCTTCAAGCTGGCTCCTCCCACCCACCCGAGTGGTAAAACTCTCGGCTCCGCCCCATGACGCCAGATCTTCCTTACCGCTTGGAAGCTCAGGTTCCCTCCTTAGCGCTCTGCGTTTCGACTGGTTCCTGGAATTTTGGTCTTGAAATCAATTGAAAGTTTTCTGAAACTTGATCTTCTTCCTCGCTGCGGCGATGTCTCATTCCCTTTCCGGCCCGGACGCCGGTTAAATCCTCAAGAGACCCGCACTCCCGTGCGTTTTCTGCCTGACCTGGATCATGATCCTCAGCTGCAGGTTTTGTTGTCTCTTTTGGCCAGCTCTCTGGAGGACCGCGGGCCCGTTGGGACTCGAGACATCCAGTAGTTTTTCCGCTCCGGAAATCCCTTAGATCGTCGTGCGTCCGCCTCGGCTGTTTCTGAGCAGCTCGATCCTGCCGGGCAGGGGGCACCTCCCTCTTCCTCGGTTGCGGCGCTTATCCCGCTGTCTTGGGCTCTCATGCAGCCGTTCAGGAGCTCATCAGTCCCTTTCCTCGAAGGGAGAGGACCCTGGGGACTTCCCCTCGGCCCAATTCCAGGTGCATGAGCAGGGTCCCTTCATCGGCCCTGGTGGGGCGGAAAAGTCCCCTTCCCCGCCGACCGGCTCGGCTTCGGTCGAGGATGCGGCTTCGGCCTCTGGCCTCACGGTGTCCCCGTCAGGTCAGCCGGCCAGGACCCCCGTCGACGTGGCCGAGCCTCTTGGCACGTCATCTGGGCTGTCTCCTGCTAGTGCCGCAATCCCTTCGCCGGTTTCTCCGGTGGGGGCTGAGGTTCTGCCGGTACCTTCGGGTCGACAGTCCTCGGCCATTTTCTCCGAGCCGAAGGAAGAGCGGGCGCGCTCTGCTCCCTCCCAAGCCCGCCCTCGGTTCCCCCGAGGATTTGGGTCTCGGTCTCGGTCCTCCTCTCGGTCTAGCCGCTAATGCCGACCTCGGCGTTCTCGGTCGGGGCACCGAGTCAAGTGGCTTTGCCGTTCTTCCTTGTCCCCCTCCTCGGATGAGGAGTGGCTTCGATGCCGTTGGTGTCGACATTACGAGGAACTTAGGTGGCAGCAGCTGTTGTTGTCCAGAAATCAATCGACCCCGATTCATTCTCCGGCTAGTAAGCAGCCGCCACCCGGTCGGCCGACGCAGCCGCTCGAGGCAGTCGAGGAGCCCTCTTCATGGCTGGTTGCTCGTCCGATCCTCGCTGCCCCTCCACCCTCGGCGGAACCCGGGCCGGGCCATGACCTGCTCCACAGGTTTCTCGATCCCCTCACTCCCGCCCGCCATCGGCGAATGAAGAGTGACTCAGGCCTGTGGCAGCTTTTTGCAGACTCGGAGCCTGAGGTCGGCTCCATTATGTTTCCTAGCAGGGAGGACCCATGGTCTTCCCTGGAACATTCTGTGGACGACAGCCCATCGTCCTTTTTGGGTCTGCTCCAGCTCATCTCGGAATTCACCGGGATGCAGCTCGAGCCTGTTTCCAAGCGGGCACCTTACCCCCTTACGGAGATTCTGGACCAAAGGGGCTCTCCCTCGGAGGCCTTCCCGGTGGCTGAAGCTATCGTGGGCCCAGCCTTGGAGCTCTGGCCGCGCGTACTTCCTGCCCTGCGCCATCGGCCAGGGTGGCCAGGAAGTACCCTGTCCCTGTCGGTTCTCTGCCCGGTTTCTCGGAGCACCCCTCGGCTGAAGGGGTAGTCACCGACAATGTTTTCCAATGTTTTGGAAATGCTAGGGATGTGGATAGGCCCCCTGACAAAGAGTCCAGAAGGATGGACTACGTCGAGCGCAAGGTTTATGCCGCGTCCTCCCTAGGCCTCCGTCAGGCCAGCTCGGCGGCACTGATGGCACACTGTTCCCACGCCCTCTTGGGCTCCCTGGACGAGGTTCTTCCTCATCTCCCAGCCGACCTGCGGACCACGGTCCAGTGGGTTCGGAACCAGGGTAGGGCGGTGGCAAAACAGCAGCTGCAGTCGGCCCTGGAGCTGGGCGACTCCTGTGCCAGATCGGTGGCGGCTGCAGTGGCCGTGCGCCGCAGGGCGTGGCTTAGGTTATCCTCCTTCTCCTTGGAAACCCAGCACGAGTTGGTGGACATCCCCTTCTTGGGGAATGACCTCTTCGGCCCTGGAGTGGAGGGACATATCCAGGGGCCCGAGAAGTCCGATGCCACTCCGGACTCGGTCACTCCCGCCCAGAGGGACAAGGGCAACCCTCAGCCTTTGCGTAAGCCCCTTTGTCCCTCGACCGGCCCAGCTCAAGGGCCAGCAGGCATGCACTGGGCGGCCTGTCACCAGACCAGCGTCTTCCTCTAAAAGGAAGCAGGGAAGTAGGAGTCCGAGAGCCCCCTCGGCCTCTTCCTCCGCCAAGCCTGCTCACTGACAGGCTAGGCGCTGTCCCGGCCCGTCACGCCCTGCCGGGTTTCCCGTGGGGGGCGGCTCCGCACCTCTTCCTCTTGGGTGGTGCTAAGGGTAAGCCCTGTCACGGGTTGCGAACAGGTTTCCCCTTTTGAGCCGTTGCCCCACGGGGATCTTGGGTCCACAGACTCTTTGTCGGACTGCTGAGCCGACTTGCCTGGCCCTCTAATTAGAGGTGGTCAGGAAGGTGGTGGGCCCTCCTTCTGACCCTGGGTTCGTGTCCAGGTATTCCTGGCCTCAAACGGATGGGGGACTTGCGCCCATCTTTCTGCACGCCGGATGGTCCCTCTGCAGATCTCCCAACCTCAGATCGAGGCGTGTGGCTTCCTCCTGGGCCTCCAGGACATACTTACTCCTCGTTCCGTCCGTTCTTGGGAGACCCCTCCCTTTCCTAGGTGAGAGGTCTCCTTACGAGTTCCTGGCCAGGCCCTTCGTTCTCTGCTCCGCAGTTTCTGCGGCTTCGAAGGGTCCGGGCGTAACCCCACCCGGATGGCGGCCTGATTAAAACCTTCCAGGCTTAGACTGGTCTCCCTTACCAGAGCCACGTTGGAACTCGTGCCTTAGCGGGTGAGGTCTCCGGGACTAGGCTCGACTCTTGAGTCCGAGCTCGGCTCCGGGCGGACAGGGCTGAGGTTCTTCCTCCCTTACCCAGTCAGGTTGGCCGGGTAATTATGCCCTGCCGGGACCTCCTGCACCTCCTGGGCCTCATAGCGTCTCTCCCCTGTGGGATGGGCCAGCTAGCGGTCACAGAGCTGCGTTCCTCGGACCAGTTCGTGACTACAGCCCAGGAGTTTAGGGAACGCTCCCCTTCGGACCGTTCCAACTCCTGCAGGAGAACATCCTGTTCGTCCCCCCTGAGTCGGTGGTCTACTCCGACCGATGCTTCTCGGATGGGTGGGGGTGCCCATCTAGGGGAATACAGAGTGCTTCGCCTCTGGTCCTCTCAGGAGTCCCGATGTCCTCCCTACCCGCTGGAGCTTCAGGCGGTCCGCTTAGCTTGCACCGCTCGCTCCATTTGTGCGGGGTCTAGTGGTTTTAGTCCATGCAGACAGCACCACAACCATGTGCTACCTACCCTGCCAGGTTCGGTCGAACCCCTTGCCTCGGCGTAAGGAGGTTCTCCGCATTGGGTTTTTCACGCGAGTCGGGCGGGTCCCCAGCCATCTGATGGCAGGAGCCTCCAATTCCCGGCTGCTGCCCTAAGCCGGACATAGGCTGCGCCTCACAGTGGTCTTCCCTGCGGAGGTAGCAGGATCTTCTCCTCCTCCTCCAGGGAGAATCTGAGGCCAAAGACTGTTTTATGCCCGCCCCCTCAGCAAGGTCTGCTGTAGGGGATGCTGTCGGGGCCACGGACCCCGGGCCCTTCCGCACCTCTCCCCCATTTCCCTTGACCTACGGGCAAGGCAAGGAGGGACTTGATGCAGGTGATGCTGGTAGCCCCAGACTGGATTGCCAGCTCTGGTATCCAGCTCTCCTCAGTCTCAGCCACAGGCTCCCGAGGCGGCTTCTAGTCCGCCCGTTCCTGATCTCTTTTTCAGGGGAAGGTTTTCCATCTGGACCTTCAATCCCTACACCTGTAGGCCCGGTCCCTGTGCGGCTAGGGGCCAGGCCTAGGGTCCTTCGGCAAGGTCCTCGACGTTTCGATGCGTCCTGCCAGAAGTCGGCCAAAATGCTGGCCCTCATTGGAAGAGTTCTCCATTGGATGATGGGATAGGGCCTGGCCCTCTCCCGTCCCTGGGCGAGCGTTTCAGACCATCTGCGTCCGTTCTTGAATTAGGGCTTCGGCCGACGAACCCCTGGGTGCTTCTGTGGGTCACCCCTGTCTTCCGGGTGCGGGCCGGAAGGCAGTCGGTGGCGCAGAAAAGGTGGTCTGGCACTTTTCTAGGCCTTGATCACACCTCCCCTTTGGGGGAGGGTATCCCCATTTCTGTGGGATCTTCGCTGGTATGGGCTTAGCTCACGGGCAAGCCGTTCGAACCTTTTGCACAGGTGCGAGTTCCCCACCTGTTGTGGAAGAACACCTTCTTGGGGCCACCTTGCCATCCAGAAGGGAGGGAGAGTTCCAGGCGCTCCTTGAATCTCCCTATCTGGTCTTCCACAGGGACAAGGTTTTCCTGCGCCCCACCCAAAGTCCTTCCGAAGGCGGTGGCGGAGTCTTCCCCATGGGGGTATTGCCTCTGCCGGGGTTCATCCCCATTCACACCTCGGAGGCCGTATATGGGTTCCATGGGACCCCATTTAATGCTCACCTACCGAGCGTAGGGCTGAAGTTCGGGAGAGGTTCGCCAGCTGTCTGTCATCTACGCTGAAGCCGCGTCTGGCAGACCTGCAGCCAAGCGGACAACGAGCGGGAGGGTCCCCCCCCTGCATAGGTCTCTGCTATAGATGGGCGAGCATGGAGCCTCCCAGAGGGATAAGTGCTCATTTTGACCCGTCCTTCCGCTGCATCGGTGGCTGCTTCCGAGGATACTCCGGTCCAGGATATCCGCAGGGCTTCCGCCCGGAAGTAGGCTTTACCGTTCCCCTTCCACATCGACCTTGGGTCACGCCGGGGTGCTGGTCGGGGCCTTGGTTCTCCAGTCTTTCTACCTAAGTAGGGGGTGTGCGCCTTGCCTCCCTCCTCCTGGAGAACTGCTAGGAGTCTGCCAGTAAGTGTGGATGAACAACATATCCGTGTCCCTAAATACAGATTACTCACCTGTAACAGGAGTTCTAGGAATGGTGTATGTTGTTCATCCACATTCATCCGGCCTCCCTGGCTTCCAGTGGGCTAGATCTGGCGTCATGGGGCGGAGCCGAGAGTTTTACCACCTGGGTGGGTGGGAGGAGCCAGCTTGAAGACCTTCCGGCAAGATTTAAAGCGGCAAGGAACCTGCCAATAAGTGTGAATGAACAACATATACCATTCCTAGAACTCCTGTTACAGGTGAGTAACCTGTATTTTTTCCCCTCCTACTGCCCCACAGAGCCGCACCATCGGGAGTCGGCCATTAAACCTGCCCCTACCAGTGCCTACCTTGCAACCTTTGGTCCCCCTCCAGCCTGGTAAACTTCGGCAGCCTCCCTAATCCTTCAAGTCTTGTCAGGGTCCTGGGGTGGCAGGCAGACACTGGCATATCGGGACCCGGCTCGGCGCTCCGTCTTCCCGGCTCTGAGGGGTGTTTTTCCCTGTTCTGTAAGGGACGTTACCAGCCCCTGACGTCAAGGTGCAAGCGTCGACATCTGCAACGTCCTCTTCCTAGATGATGCAGCCCCTAGAGGTGATTGGTCAGCAGGCCTCTGCCCACGACCAATCAGACCCACGAGGTGCAGACATGCTGTCATGCCCCCAGCCTCTGCCAGAGGTCACCGTGCGCCCGGGTCGAGTTCCCACCCTTCCCCCGGAGAAGGCGAGCTGTCTTCGGACGCTCAACCATTCTCCCCCCCCCACCCGGCCGACCCCCGGCTCCTTAAGTCCGCTCCCAAACCTGGGTTGTGGCGTGGTGCGAGGTGTGGCGTCCAGCGCCTCAACCCTCAGCGCCACCAGGCTGGCTTTCCAGTCTGACAGCTTCAATGTAGCCTACTATATCAGCAAGCAGGGGGACACACATTCATACCCCTATGCAGGAGGCCATGAGAGTTTGGTACTGAGCGCTAGACCACAGTCTGGTTCTTTCAGCAGTCAATGTCCCAGGCATGCTAAACACCCTGGTGGACAGCCTCAGTTGGTCTCAGTCCAGCATACATGAATAGGAACTTCTCTCATCTGTCGCTGAAAATCTGTTCACCAGATGGGGTTGTCCAGAGTCGGACCCCCGACTCAACACAAAACTGCCCAGTTTCTGTCCCCTAGGTCCAGGACCTGGAGTTTTCTGGTGAGATGCGTTGTTCCTCTTCTGGAGCGGAGGTTCCTTTATGTCTTTCCCTCCATCTCCTCTGATTCAGAGGGTGCTAATCAAACTTCAGATGGAGGGGGACCACATGATCCTGGTAGCACCGGTTTGGCCACAGCAGTTATGGTTTCCATTACTGCAGCAGTTAGCAGAAGAACCTCCGGTCCCTCTGCTGGGACCTGTTGACGCAAGCTCAAGGGATCCTGGTCCATCCTAACCTCAAGTCCCTCTGTCTACTTGCTTGACTTCTGAGGACTTGGTCATCACCCAGTTTGGGGTATCCCAGAAGGTGTCCTTGTGGCTGCTCGGAAGCCCTCCACTCGGGCCACATATGCCATGAAGTGGAAGTAGTTTGACATCTGGGCTGCCAAGCATCATCTGGACCTGTTCACTTGTTTGGTGAGCCAGATCCTGGATTACCTGATGTCACTGTCGGGGTCAGGTCTCCAGTATCCCTCCGTCAAGGTGCACCTCTCAGCTGTCTCAGCCTTTCATGAGCCTATGGGTTGCCGCACCGTGGCCCAATTGGATGTCTTCCATACGTTTCTTAGGGGCATCCTGCATCTGAACCCTCCAATCTGTTCCCCTGTCCCAGCTTGGGATTTGAATTTTGTTTTGAAGAAGTTGACCCTGTCTCCCTTTGAGCCAGTCATGACTTGTGAGCTATGCTTTCTTTCCTGGAAAGTGTTATTTTTGGTTGCTATTACTTCTGCTCGAAGGATTTCTGAGTTCAGGCCCTCTGTTCCGAGGCGCATTATTTGATTTTTCAAAAAGACATGGTGTCTTTGCATGAATCCTGAGTTTCTTCCAAAGGTGGTGTCTGAATTTACCCTGAACCAGTCTATCCACCTACCTGTTTACTTCCCTGAGCTTGGCAATGCAGGGGAAGCACATGTTAGATGTGCACAGAATTTTGAAGTACTGCCTGCTCCGAACTAAGAAATGCAGAAAGTCGAAGCAGCTTTTTGTTTCTTTTGCCCCAGGGAGAGAAGGCGTTCAAGTTTCAAAACAATGTTTATCCAAATGGTTGGCTCATTGTATTGTGTTCTGCTACAACAAACATGGCACAGAGTTGTTGGGGACAATGAAAGACCATTCCACAAGGGGCATGGCTACTTCTGCGGCCTGTTTCAAATGGGTCTTAGCAGTTGACATTTGTGCTGCTGCTACCTGGAGTACTGTCCATACTTTCACCAAGCACTACAGTCTGTACATAGTCTCTAGACCCTGTGTAGGTTTTGGTGGGCTGTGCTGATGCTGCAGGGCCTCCTGTCTTAAGTTTAAGGATAGCCTTCCTCCCAGACTGCTTAGGTGCATCTGTAACTGCTCATTTCATATGTGTGACCTGATGACTGAGATACCCTCGATGAAGACAGAATAGTTACATAAGAACTTAACGTAACAGTAGATCTTCCAGGGAATCTTAGTCATCAGGCCTGCCTTCCCTCCCACCATCCCCCTTTTATGGGGCTCTTTCTTGGAACTGGCTGTCTGGTGTATCCAACCTTTTATTTAGGCCTGAGCACCTCTCTCCCTCTCCTCAGTCCCCCATAGCAAGAGTTTTACTCCCTTAGTCTCAAGGGGAAAGAACTGAGGCGGGAGCTGGGCCACTCATGCCTTTATAGGGTTAGACGACATCGGCATGGGTGGCCCCAGTTGTACTGCTGAAAATCTTCCCTGTGAATCCTGCTTCACTGTTGGTGAAGTTCTATATGTCTGACCTGATTACTGAGATCCCCTCAGAGATCTATTGTTACGGTAAGTTCTTACGTAACTGTTCTTTACTTACCTACCTATCTACCTTGTTTATTTGGCAGGATATTGTCAGCATTGACTCACTGGTCAGCAATTTTTGGTGAGACGCCGTACCTCCCTCTGCTGGTGTTCCCATTTGTTAAGCTGTTTCAGAACAATCAGCTCATCTGCTTTGAGGTGGTTGCTACAGTCATATGTAAGTAAGCATGGAATTATCCCTGGGATTCTCTTTTCTAACTGTCCAAGGAAAAATGCTTTTTAATTTGGTAAAGCTAATGTGTTTAAAAAATGAGGGAGGGCCGGCCCCGTGGCGCAGAGGGCTGAGGCACTGGCGCCTTACCTCGCACCACGCCGGCGATGTGGGTTGGGAATGGACTTGGGAGCCGGGGGCTGGCAGGAAGGAGAAGACTGAGCATCTGGAGGACTGCTCTCCTCTCTGGGGTGGGTTGGGTGGGTAGCCCTGCTCTGTCAGTGTCCCCAGTGGAGACCAGGGGTACTACAAGAAGCGACGCACAAGAGGGGACCAGAAAAGTGTGAAAATGCACGCATGCCATCCGGATGATGGTGGCCTGCCTCCCTGCATCTCCCAGCCGAGATACCTCCAGAGTGCATTTTTTGTGCCCCGGTAAAGCTGCAACGGAGCGCCACGTGCACTCCAGTCTCTCCTCCTGATGGCCCGGCGGGATACAGGAGAGCCCTCTGGCGAAGGGATACGTCTGGGACAGTTGGGGCATCGGAGCAGCTGGATGGTGGATCGGTCAGAGGAGGCAAGGGCAGCACTTGCCCGCCTGAAGGAGAGGACGACAGCGGGCGTGTCGGAGGAGGTATAAAGAAATAATGCGAAAAAAAAAGGCGGGAAAGGGAAGACATGATTGAAACTTTTAAATATGCAAAGGGGCTCAGTAAAGTAGGAGAAGAGGGTTTACTTAAGAGGAATGAGGGGGTCAGAACTAGAGAGCACAGCCTCAGACTGCAAGGAAAAAGATACAGAGGCACTGTGAGAGGGAGTTTCCTCAGAGAGGGTGGTGGAGCCCTGGAACAGACTACCAGTTGGAGTATTGGGGGCTAAATTGGTGTAAGTATTCAAGAGGGCATGGGACAAGCATATGGGGCTGAGTATTGGGGGGAGGGCGGGGGCTGGCAGGGAGGGTGAGGTGTAGGGGGAAAAGGGGCCGACTAGATGGGCCAGTATGGTCCTTTTCTGCTGTCAAGCTTCCATGATTCTGTGATATGATTCTATTGAAATGGAGAGCTTTTGGAACAAAATGCATTTACAGCAGCAGCTAATGTTACAGTGAACTTGTATGTTGCCCTTTACCCCATTTTGAATTTGCTTTAGCATTTGGTTTTCATAGTAATTTAAGGTTGGAAGGGGCACTCGGTCCATCAAGTCTGCCCCCACTTCATAAGCAGGGATGAACTACTCATATGTATGCTGTGCAAAAACATACCAATTGATTGGGATTTCCTGTCCTCTTTACTACTCAGGGTACCCTGCGATTGCCCTAGTAAGCTGAAATTTGTACAGACTTGCCATGAAGGCCTGTATAGTCATCAGGTCCACTGTCTCTGCTGGCATGCTGTTCCACAGGTTCACCTTCCGCTGAAAGAAAAGAAGCCCCCTACCATTACCGCTGAATTTACCACCACTAAACTTCAGGGCTGGTCCCCACATCCTACATCTGGACATCAAATCAAACATTTCCAGCTGTTTCATTTTATTGATAGCCTTGTGTATGCAAAAGACTGAGATCATGTTTAGATCTGAAATAATTATTAGTGACCACCATTAGATCTGGCTGCCCCTAGGTTTTCATCAGTACTCGCAGCTATATTTAACAACCATTTTTACATTGCTTCTATTAACATAAGAATTTAGAAAAGAAAGGAGCCCACCAAGTTCTTGGGAATAGACTGTCATCTCTTTTTCATAGAAACGGAGAGTTTGTTCCATGCTATAGGCCTAAGATATGAAAACGTGGATTTGCCCATAGTGGTTTTGGCAGAGTAAACACAAACCCCTGTGTTGTCCGAAGCATGGTGACCTGATCTCATTGGCCTGTAGCTGACCACGTTAGAAATATACCTAGGAACCTTGTGCACAGTACGTTGGTACATTAACTGTAATATCTGCAGATGCCTGCGGTCTTGCAGTGGCAGCCAGCCTAGTCTGCAGTAGTGGTCACAATGAGAGGTGACAGGAGGAAGATTTAGAACAACGCATGCCAGTTTATTATAGGTGGCATCATTTTTACAGAAGTTTCTCCAAGATCTCGGTAGACTGTGTCATTGTCACCATACTCTAGATAAGGAATAAGTATTGAAGTGTGGCACCTTGCATTTGTCGACACTGAATCTGAGACTCTAGGAGTCTGACCATTTAACCAGCATTTTCAGATCTTTCTGTTGCTTGCCTCTACCCTTAAGGGAGCCACCCTGGCTAGTTTAGTACCATCAGTTAACTTGAGCAGTCTGCTGGAGACCCCAGATTCCAGATTGTTGAAGAAAATGTTGAAAGGCAGTGGTCGTAGTAAAGATCCTGAGGGACACCATTTGGTACCCATTGCCACTTGGAGTAGCGCCCATCCACCACAACACTCTGCTTCCTGCCTCCAGCTAGTTTTCCACCCACTTCATATATGCCTCATGTATACGACACGGGTGTACTTTTCCCAGAAGCATGTCACGAGCTAGTGCCAAAAGTCTTCCTGAACTCCAGATAGACTACTTCAACAGCCCTGCCCCTTTCCACCTTCCTGGTCACACCCTTGAAGGTAGTAAGGTTGGTTTGGTGTGGTCTCCCCCTCATCAAACCATGCTGAGAGGTGGCAAGAAACTTGGCCTTATTTTTTTTTTCCGTAAAATTTCTTTATTGTGAATGAGGAAAGCTCACAGTACAGCCAGGTTATTTCATATAGAGAGGATACATTCATGTGTTATTATTGTTAAGCATAGATACATAGCAAATGTAGCATATAATAACCTACAGTCAGTATCGGGGCATAATTATTCTGTACAAGATCACTTCGAGCACCATGTGAGGAGGTAACTGGGTTTTAAATATAACTTGTATTTATGCATGCATAAATTTCTAAGGGGTCTCTAGGGATATAATCAAGTAAGTTAATCCGAGATTATACCCGCCTCT
The DNA here is from genome assembly GCA_016271365.2 of Neoceratodus forsteri. Lineage (NCBI taxonomy): Eukaryota > Metazoa > Chordata > Ceratodontiformes > Ceratodontidae > Neoceratodus > Neoceratodus forsteri. The sequence continues at coordinate 753,414,390 of CM057455.1, read as the reverse complement.
ACGGCTCTCTGCCAGGGTTCCCATGTTTCCCAAAAGAGTGGTGTTTTGTCTAAAGCACCCAGCTGCGCCCTCTCCAGCTGCATACAGTTTTTAACATTTTGTATCCATCTTGCCACAGTTGGGGGTGACGTAGACATCCACAGTTGTGCGATTGTTCTCCTAGTGTTTATTAAGGCCATTGGTCATAGGGAGTTTGAACTCCTGTGGTTTGGATGAACAGGATCAGCCTCCAAAAATAACTCTTAAGGGAGATTTAGAAGGGTGTAACCCATAACCTGGGACATTATGTTATGAATAGAATGCCAGAATGGTGCCACTCTAGGGTAGGTAAGTGCTAAGTGAAGGAAGTCAGCCCCATCAGCCGCATGTTTGGGGCAGGTGGATGGCCTATTATCGTACAGATCATGCAACCAGCTAGGCGTCACATATGCCCTGTGAAGGAAGTAAAGCTGGATCTGCCACAGCTTATTGCTGTGTGAGCAGTGCAGAAAATGAGAACAGGCCAGACCCCAGGTTTTCCGATCAATAGCAATGGAAAAGTCTGCACTCCACTTGTGCCTGCTGGAATTAGGTGGATTGGGGAATGCCCCCATGAGTACTTGATAGTAGGCGGACAGAGGCTTACTAGTTGGTTGTGGATAAAATAATTCTTCTTCAAAGGAGGAGGGGACCACCCACTTATTAGCTCCCCCAGTAGCAATACCACAGCAGTGACGAACTGTTAGATAGAGGAAGAAGTCTCCTACTGGTATGTCCCATGTGGCACATAATTGTGTAAAACTCCTCAGTAAGCCCCCTTCATACAATTAGCTGATTGCGAATAATCCCTTTTTTCTCCAGACCCATAGTCTCTGTACCATTCTGGCCGTGCACCCTCCAGCGGATTTCATAAAACCAAGGATGCTAAGTTTAGGAGAGTTACCCCCAACAAACCCTACTTTTTTATAAGCACTTAACCAAACAGATTTAGTGGTATCTGTAAAGGGGTTGCAAAGACGGAATGCTCTGGAGTCTTTCAGACTACCAACTAATGTGTCATTAAGGAGGTTCCCCTCCAACAAATTCTCCTCTAACCCAATCCATGAACAATCCAAAACGTCATCCCCAATAGGTATAAAAGACAGTTGTGCCGCCCAGTAATGCATTTTGAAATTGGGCAGATCCACTCCCCCCTCCCCAGGTCACCTATTTAATGTGGCACGGGGTATCTTGGCACGTCCACCCCACCAAATAAATTTATGGATTATAGCATATACCTGCTTAAAATGTAGTTGGGGAATCTTAATGGGGAGGGTTTGGTAGAAATATAGCAACCTGGGCAAAATGGACATTTTAACCACCCCACCCTACTCAGCAACAAAATCGGTAGTGCAGTCAACCTATCACAGTCCTCTGCTATCACTTGCAGGATCGGCCTAAGATTTATTCTGTACAGCTCCCCAAATGATGCAGAAATTAGTACCCCCAAGTATTTTATTTTCTGAACTAGCTGAAGCCCCCCTAATTGGGCAATAAGCTGCGCCCGATCCCTGAAGCCAATTGGTAGTAGTTCACTCTTAGACCAATTAACCTTATGCCTTGATATGGCGCCAGAGGCATTTATTAGTCTGTGAACTAGAGGCAGGTCTTCAGCAGGATTCTGCAAATACAACAGCTGATCGTCTGCATACAATGCAATTTTATGCTCCCCTGCCCCCTCCAGTAAACTCTCTAATCCCTTTGTGTGCTCTAAAAGCAGCTCCCAGTGGCTCCAGTGATGTGACATACAGCAAGGGGGACAAAGGGCATCCCTGGTGAGTTCCCCGACTAAGCTGAAAGGAACCTGTCAACTCCCCACCCTCCATAACTTGAGCTAAGGGGCCCTGATATAGTGCCTGCACCCATGCACAAAATAAAGGTCCCACTCCCACCCTTTCTAAGGTATAAAACAGGTACTCCCACTCCACACGGTCAGAAGCCTTCTCAGCATCTAAAAGCGACCACTGCGACACCATGAGATCTCTTAGTTCTAGCCCATCGAAATATAATATTTAACGTCCACCTAATGTTATGCTTATCCAGCCGTCCCTTAACAAATCTGGTTTGGTCTGGGTGTATGATTCCGGGTGACACTGCTTCTAACCTAGTCACGAGGGCCTTAGCCAGTATCTTATAGTCTGCTGTTAACAAAGAAATTGGTCTATAGGAGGAACATAGAGTTGGATCCTTACCCAGTTTGGGTAGTATAGTAATGGTTGCAGACCATGTGGAGGGGGGCAACCTTCCCTCCCGTAGTCCCTCAGTCAAGGCATCATATAAGGGTTCCATCAGGAGGTCTTCAAAGGTATTGTAAAAATCTATTGGCAGGCCATCAGGGCCAGGTACCTTCCCATTCTTTAAAATTTTTAAAGCTGCCCCGATTTCTTGTTTAGTTATGGGTGCATCCAGCTCCCCAGCCTCTGCTGCACTAATCCTGCTGAGAGGAACCCCGTTAAAAAAAACTATCATAGTCCTGTTGTGAAGGGCTACATTCAGAAGAATACAGAGACTTATAAAAGGCCCTAAAGGCTTCCCCCATTTCACTTGTCCCCCGTACACTCTGTCCTTGACCATTCTGAATTTGGTTTATTGATTTAGCAGATTCCTTTCTTTTTATTTGCCAGGCTAAGTATTTCCCACTCTATCCCCCATCAAAATATTGCCCTGCGTTTGAAAGGAGGATGGCTCTCTCCAGCTGTGCACTGGACAAGGTGTTATACCACCATTTTAATTTTTGTAGAATCCCATATAAAGCAACTGCGGGGTTACACATATGTGCCCTCTCACTGGCTTCGGTTTAATATCTAAGAAATTTCAAGTCCCTAGTGGGTGTACACTTTTCTTGCGATGCAAATGCAATAGTCTGCCCTCTAACACATGCTTTCAAAGCTTCCCACTGTGCACAGTATGAGGTTATCTCCTCTGTGGTTGAAGTGCAAAAACTCCTGCAAATTCGCCTCTAAATATGTAAGGTGACCCTGATTTCTCAATGGTCTAGGGTCCAGTCTCCATGCTTTAGATCCTAGTGAGGAACCAGTGCCCCGGAGAGTAATGAAATGCAATGCATGATCTGAGATCATGATCGGTTGATACCCTGTTTCCCCCAGCGTAGCCACCAAAGTGCCTGGCACCAACATCCTATCTATACGGGTATAGGAATTATGTGCATGTGAATAAAAACTGTATTCGCGCCCGAGGGGTACATATGCTGCCACGCATCAATCAAGTCAAAATCAGCTTGTAGTATCTCCAAAGCTTTGGCGTTATGAGATTTGGGAACAGGGGCCTTATTCGAATGATCTAAAACTGTGTCAGTGACGCAGTTATAGTCACCTCCCAACAGAACATATCCAGTGCAAGCTTTTGAAAAAATCCAGGGTTCTCCACATTAGGGGCATACACAGATCCTATTAGCATTGTACCTTTACCCGGGATTTCAACCTTAGCCAGTGCATATTGGCAAAATTGGTGTCTCAGAGTATCTAGGACTTGTATAGGGGAACCTGCCGGGATCCAAACAGACTCCTCTAGCTTTAGTAGAAAATGTTGATGATACCCAAGTACCACCCATAAATGCAGTGGTTTTCTGCGATTCAGCATTTGAAAAATGAGTTTCCTGTAAAACAACAATCATACCCTTAGCTTAATGTACTTCAGCCAGAACCCTTTTGCGCTTTATAATAGATTTAAGGCCATTAATATTTCAGGACAAGCATTTGACATCATCTCCCATCATAAAACAACCTCTTAGTATACATTTTAAATCTGGCATGTACCATATAAGCATCTACATTCTTTTCTCCCAGATGCCCAGCTCCCTCCCCACCTCCTACCACTCTCATATCTAATGATCCCCATAACAAAGCCCAACAGTATGACCAGGCCAGAAAAGCAAGCTTCAGCACCTTACATAGGAACCCCTGTTCAGCATCCACCACAGCCAGCAGATTAAGGCGGAACCAAACAGGTGCCCTCACTTCTCTCACAAGGATAAGGTGTATATTGTACCCAACTTCAGAGGCCCAGTACAACCCCCCCACTTATTACCGAAAATTCCCCCCCCCTTCTCCCCCTCTACTAATAACTATTCCTTGGCTCAGTTCACTAGGAACTGAACAGTCTCCCTTCCCCCGCGAGTGTAAACCCGCCAGTAATCCCACTACAAACAATAGGCAGTAAAAAAAAACAAAAAAAAACCTTCTGCCCTTAATGCTAGCCATAGAATTGTGGGAGGGGATGCTGGCCCACAGGCTGTATGAAAGAAAAAATACTGGTCAGCTGCACAGCTCATAACCAGAGCATTCATGTAGCATAAGAAAATAATAAAGTAATATTAAAGCAGGAATAGGTCACTAAACCGTGAGAATATTCCTTAATCAACAATAATTAATAATTTCCTTGGCATTAGAGGTAGATCACTGGGGCCAGGACTAACTGGAGGCTCAAATTCGCCCCTTCACATGACCCCTAAACGAAGCTCAACAAAGTTAGAATTCAATAAAGAGTCATACGTTTTAACAGTTCTCTTTGTGATAACATAAGTTGGGACTGGGTGAGGGCCCATAAATAACATATTCACCATGGTATTTGCTGCCATTGTTGAGGGTCCATCCAGAGCCCTCTCCCTCCAAAGTGTGGAAGCGAACTGCTCCTTTCCACCCCCACCCCAAAAGGGAAGGGGGAGGGGTCCATGATGAACACGGTGGAGTAGCTTCCAATGGCCTAGGAAAGTTTCAGATTAGAAGAAAACCTCCCACTGGTAACCCGGTCCCTAGACTTGGTAGGGGGTATATAGTACTACACGCTTTCCTGATTATTAAACTTCCACCAATTAGGCTTCCCCTCTTGGCATCGAGCCGCATAGTTCCCTTGAGGAGGAAATAAGAGACTGAGGTTGATATGTATACCACTCACCAACTGAGACAAAGCAAAATAAATCTGTCTTCTGATTTAACAGCAGTTGCACAGGTGAAAATATTACACACCTCATTCTGCATTAGGTTAAGATCTGTCCCTCCTGATCTCCTCCTCCTCCTCTAGCCACCCCTCCGCTGCTTTGTGGCATCATGGCACGTGAAAAATTGAGGATTCTGCCCAGGCCTATCTACTCGGAGCCATGCAGGATATGCTAAAGAAAAATTCCATGCCAGTCGGTACAATTTACTTTTAATCTGATTGAATTTCTGTCGCCTCGTCTGCAACTCCCAACTGTTATCTTGGTAAATATGCACAGTAGTGTTGCCCGTTTTTTATAGGGCCCATCTCTCTTGCTTTTTGTAAAATAAACTCTTTGTCCTGAAACCTTAGATATTTTATAAGGCAGTGACAAGCACAATCTCCTGGGTTTGGTGGAGGGCCTACTCGGTAGGCTCGCTCGATTTCAAAGCCTTTAGATCTTACTTCGAGAGGGCTCTTGCAGTAGGTAATTACATATAGGACTGACGCTGGCAGGCGGCAGGACCTGAAAAATTTCTAGCTAGCAGTCCTGGCGAGAGGACCGCCTATCGTCAGGTGACTGGCGCCAGGAGACGTCGGTATAAAGGGAGCGTCCCTGACTCCCCGCCCAGTTCTTTCCTGCCGTTAGCTCATGCAGTACCTCACAGAAAATTTGTGCTTCATCAGCCCAATCTTTTTTTTTTTTGGAAATGACTGTTTATTGTTTTATATATGAAACAGTACAATCAAATTTCTCATGTAAGAGAATCACATATGGCAGTCAGATAAACCAACTTGTACAAATTGTTAGTACATATAAGGTCATCTTACAATCTGATACAGTAGGAGCTGGGGTAATCCACTGTTATGAGGCATAGAAGCACCTCAGAGTCCAAGCATTATTTATCAGTCCATCAATGCCAGCCGCTTCAAAGGCTTAGGCTAGTTCCTTAGGGAAATGTCGAGTAGAATTTTATACACTAAACAAGTAGTGCTTATAAGCCATTAACAATATCAACATGAAACCATCAAGGTGAATCCCTCAGCCCCAGAACACTCCACCTACATGCAGACCCTTAGCTAAGCTCTGTAATGAACAGATATAAACTGAGGGACTGCAGCACTTTGCATAACTCAGATCCAGTAGTAGTTAACTATATTACTCCAATTGGGAAACAAGTACAAACCTTAAAAATATGATTTAAACCTCCCAGAATAGCAAGATCGTTCCGCTTAACAAAGGACCACATGGTTGCCATGTTAATTAGAGCAAATGTAGTGAAACTGTCCATAGTACAGGACCCTCGGAAAAGAGAAAAAAAAACTTTTCAGTTTTTACTGTTCATAATTCAGTCCTCCTCTCCTTCCTCTGAATCTGTACCTTCATTCCTGCACTCCTGGGGCAATTTGGATTTAAATTCTTGCTCTGTCTTCTCTGCCCAGCGCCCAGCATCTTCCGAATCAGAAAACTGCCAACTCTTGCCTCCGTATGAGACTCGAAGACGAGCGGGCAGCATGAAAGAATGCATCACCCCTAGAGACCGCAACTTCTGGCGAACAGCATCAAACTTCTTTCTCTGGGCCCTCGTTTGGAAAGAGAGGTCCGGATAGAATTTAATATCATGCCCTTGCACCTCTATTGGATACACCCTTCTTCCAGCAGCGATAATCTCATCCCGTACCTCTGGGCCCACTGTTCTCACCAAAATAGTATGCGATTGATTCATATCTGATGGACGAACCCTTGGGGCCACACGGTAAGCCTGACGTAGCTGGGACCATTCAAACTCGTCGGGTAATTCCAAAATCTCAGCCATCCAATTTTTAATATAGTTCAGCAAATGTGGCCCTTCCACTCCTTCCGGTAGTCCGACCACGCGGACATTGCCCGCTCTCATTCCATTCTCGATGGCTTCTAATCTACTGCGGAGTTGATTTTCTTTCACCAGCACTGCTGTAGAAGTTTGTGCCGCCAGAGATCGTTTATCTGCAGCCTCCACTGTTCCTTGTAGTGCTGTAAGTGCGGCATCGTGCATTTTTAATTTTGCCAAGGTTTTTTCAATTTTAGCATCCATGGCCCATACTGATGAAAGTATAGCTTGCCAAGGCGGTTCTGATGATGCATTGTGTAGGGGTGGATCAGATAACTCAGCTGCAGGTCCCGGTTGCTTCTGAGAACCTGTAGGCCGAGGACCTCCAGACGCTTGTGATTGGGGATTTTTAGTGCACCCCATGGTAAAGCAGATATCCTTTAAAAGCCCAGAAAGTGCAGAATTCGATGGTGGATGAATATCTTCTGCCTGGAATCTATTACACGATAAAATGCTAACTTTTAGGAGCTGTTCTTGTGGAGCTGTGGGGAAAAGCGTCCTGCCTGGAAGCTTGCTCTCTTGCGCCCCCCGTCAGCCCAATCTTTATCGGTTTTACCGAAATACTTTGTTTTTTTCGACTAACGTCAGGTACCATTGTCTGTGTATGTCGTCCCCTACACCCTCCGAGCACAAAAATAAGTGTGATTCGTGCAGCGCCCAACTACCGCACAAGGACGGCCATTCCCTGTGCCTGTTCTGCCTAGGCCCTGATCACCCGGTCGAGAAGTGCCAGCACTGCCTCAGTTTCAACGCGGCTACTCGGAAAAGGCGGCAGCAATCCCTGGAAGCCCATATTTTGAAGAAAAAGATAAGTTCAGTGGAGAAGGAGCTCAAAAAACTGAGGCAGGCGTCCACTTCCCCCAAAGGCCATCGGAAGAAGAAGGAGAAGGAAAGGCACCAGGACAAGGGCTCCTCCACCGCGTCTCCCTCCGGAGTCGCTGGGACGCAGGCAACATCCCCTCCGGGGGATCGCTCCTCGACAGCCGCTTCAGAGTTTTTACCGAAAATTCATTATTTTTCTACTAGCGTCAGTACTATCGTCAGTGTATGCGTCTCCTACACACCCTCCGAGCACAAGAATAAGTGCAATTGTTGACGCCCAGCACCGCTAGGGCGGCCATTCCTGTGCCTGTTCTGCCTAGGCCCCAATCACCAGGTTGAGAAGTGCCAGCACTGCCTCAGTTTCAACGAGGCTACCCGGAAAAGGTGGCAGCAATCCCTGGAAGCCCATATTCTGAAGAAGAAGATGAGTTCAGTGGAAAAGGAGCTCAAAAAACTGAGGCAGGCCTCCACTTCCTCCGAAGGCCATTGGAAGGAGGAGGATAAGGAGAGGCACCGGAACATGGGCTCCTCTGCAGCATCTCCCTCGGGAGCCACCGGGACACAGGTAACTTCCCTTCCGGGGGACCGCTCCTTGACGGCCGCCTCGGAGGTTTCCGAGGGGGCATCGGCCCGCTCGTCTGGCTCGTGCTCGGGCCTTGCAGGCACCTCCGGGTAATTGGAGGCCTCCGCCCCCGGTTCGGCTACAGGCTCGTGGCCTACCAGTGTGGGCGACTCCGGTAAGTCAGGCGTCGGCTCCTCCAATGTCTGCACGGAGAAGGCTGGTAAGACGCACGACCCTTCGGGGGCGGCGTGCAGCCTTCACTCCACCGGACCAGGTCAGTCCTTCTACTCGACCTGCTGGTAAGACGCGCGACCCTTTGGGGGCGGCGTGCGGCTTCCACTCCACCGTACCAGGCCGATCCTTCTACTCTACCTGCCTCCGGTGATGGCTCCCATAAGCCGGATGCCGGCTCCTCCGGCGCCCGCTGGGAGCTCACCCTCAAGCCACCCGTCGGCTCATCTGACGTCCGGCCGGCGAAGGAACTGACAACGGACCCTCCCACGTCCGTCATACCCGGTTCCCTGTAGCCTTCGCTGCCATCTGGGGACCCAGAGTCCCCTCCAGCCCGACCCCGGGGATTTTTCCCCTCCATCCCCAGGTGACGCTGGGGATCTTCCTCCTCCGTCAGACCATCCTCTGGTTGGTTCGCTGGATCTGACGCCGGCTCCTCTGACGTCAGTACCTCCGATGCCGGCCCCGACCCCGGTTCTACCAACCCCGGGAGACATCCCGCTTCTGTCGCGCCCTCCGGGCCCTCCAAGATGGACCCGCCCATGAGGCCACCGGCTGGGCCGTCTGCTCCGGCAGCCCCCCTGGCTCCCAGGTACCCTCCGTCCTATCCGACGTACCTGGGACCGCAGTATCTGGCACCACAGTACTCGACGCCGGTTTTTCCGATGCCGCAGTACCCGATGCCACAATACCCGTCACTGGGCTACCTGCAGCTGGGTTTTGGATATGCTCCATACGGGTATAACCTGTATCCTTATCCCCTGCCTCCTCCTCCTCCACCGCCCCCACAGACGCCGGTGGACCTGCAGGAGGCTCTGGCCTCCTGATGGGCTGAGACCAAGGCTCAGTTCACCAAAGAGGTCGAGAGCCACTTTCCGACGACGGTGCCATCCCAGGTTCCCGTACGTCCGAGGCGGCACACTCCCTCACCATCTCCGGACTCCAGGGTTCTTCTGTCTGGATCCAGAGAGGGGCAGGACACGCTTCCCAAGGGGTCTGTTCCTCCCCCGGGTCGGGAAAGGGAGTCTTTTCTCTCTTGACCTCTAATTCCTCGGATTCCTTCGATGGTTGCTCCGAGAGAGACGACGAGCCACGCTGTCCATCAAAGCCCAGGCCAAGGACTCCTCCGAAGTCGCCTCTGGAAGATCCTTCTTTTACGGAGTTGCTTAAGAAAATCCAGGAGGTTCATCAGTGGCACTCCCTGGAACCAGATCCTCAGCGTCTGAAACTCGCTGAACATCTGGATCTGCCCGTGACAGCTCCTACCTTGGTGCCACCCTGGATAGAGCCTCACGCCGACCACGTTACCACCATATGGAAACAGCCGTCAGCTTTAGCCCCGCTTCCTAGGAAGTCGAACAGGCTATATCGGGCTCCAGAGGGTGTTGATTTCCTGGATTCTCACCCTCATGCCGACTTGGTCATGATTAGCGCCACTCACGGCCGGTCGGCCAACCCCAAATACCTTAGCTCATCACCACCTGATAAGGAATCACGCCTTCTGGACCAGTATGGGAGAAAGATCTACGCTTCCTCCATGCTGGGGATCAGGGCCTTGAACTATGTCGGTCATATGGGGGACTACCAGAAGGCCATTCTGACCCAGGTGGAAGCCAAATTGGACTCCCTGCCTGACTCCCAAGTCAAGCAGGAGTTGGCTGATCTTGACCGCTGTGCTCGTTCAGCCAGTCAACACATGCTTCGTGCGACATACGATGCAGTGGACACTGCTGGATGGAGCTCAGCTTTCGCTGTAGGCCTACGACGTCATGCTTGGATCCGTGTATTAGGGTTGGTCCCAGAGGCGCAATCTGCTATCCAGGAAGCACCCTTCCGGGGGTCAGTGCTTTTCGGGGGTGATGTCAAGGGCATCATCACCAATTTGCAAGAAAAGGGGACGACACTGAAGTCAGTTGATTCCACGTACCATCCCCATCAGCAGCAGTGCCATCCCTTTCGCAGACGGAATCGGCCCAAGGTGAAACCCCAGGAAGGCGGGCCACAAGCGCGAGCCCTCCCGCCCAAAAGTAGCACGAGTGCTTCAGCTCGCGGCACTGCCACACCACCTGACTCCTCCTCTCCACAGCCTCCGGACTCCCGGAGGAGACAGTGGGAGGTTTTCCCTCCACCTTCCGGGCTGGGAGAGGATAACTACAGATTCTTGGGTGCTCTAGCTCATAGCAGAAGGACACTCAATAGAGTTTCTTCAGAAACCAACCCCCCCCCCGAAGTCGTTGTATTCAAGGGAACATCTTCTCTTGGTCCAGGAGGAAATTTCAGCTCTCCTGTTGAAACAAGCAGTAGAACTCGTTCCCCTTCATTTGCAAGGAACCGGTTACTATTCCCATTTCTTTCTGGTTCCAAAGAAGACAGGAGATCTCAGACCAATTTTGGATCTCAGTTACCTGAATCTTTTCGTAGAATACAAAAGGTTCAGGATGCTCTCGTTGCAGAGCCTTCTGCCCGGGGTCAATGGCTGTGTGCTCTGGATATGCAGGATGCTTACCTGTGCATTTCCATTCGCCCGTCCCACCGCAGATACCTTAATTTTGCGTTTCAGGGGGACCACTACCAGTTCAAGGTGCTCCCGTTTGGTCTATCCTCGGCTCCCCGAGTGTTTACCAAATGCCTGGCAGTGGTGGCGGCCCACCCGAGTACCAGGGGAGTGCAGGTTTTCCAGTACCTGGACGATTGGCTCCTGGCGGCCTCGTCCAGGGAGGAACTCCTGCGCTGCCTCTCTGTTACCCAGCAGGTTTTTGCCTGCCTGGGTATTACCATCAGCCATTTCAAGTCTCAACTGGTCCCATCCCAGAGACTACAGTTTATTGGGGCGATTCTCGATACGACCACGGGCAAGGCCTTCCTGCCTCCGGACAGGGCGTCCACCCTCCAGACCCAAATAAGTCTGCTGTCCGACCGCAGGATGGTCTCTGCAAGGTCGGTCCTTCACCTTCTCGGGCTCATGGCGGCTGCTATCCTGACAGTTCCTCGTGCTCGACTCCACTTGAGAATTTCTCAGTGGACTCTACGCTCCCAATGGGATCAGTTAGTGGACGACCATAGATCACCCAGTTCTGGTCTCCTCGCCGATGCTTTGAGACTTGCAGTGGTGGATGGTTCGGGAGAACCTGTTTTGGGAGTTCCTTTTTGTCCCCAGACTCTAACCACAGGCAACTCCGGAGGCGAAGGTTGGGGAGCCCATCTAGGCCCTCATTGGACCCAGGGCTTCTGGTCCAAGCTAGAACAAGCTCTCCACATCAATGTGCTCGAGCTTCGGGCAGTGTTGTACGCTCTCCAAGCCCGTCACCAATACATCCTTCCTTCCCGGCCACCTAGCCATCCAGACGGACAACATGTGTGTGTGGTTTGGTACATCATCAAACAGGGAGGGACTCGGTCCTACCCTCTTTGCAGGGAGGCAATGAGGGTTTGGGATCAGGCAACACATCACGACCTTCACCTCATGGCAATTCATGTTCTGGGAGTCAACAACACCCTAGCAGACAAGCTAAGTCACTCTTCTACTCTGACTCACGAGTGGGAACTGGACCAAGGGGTCCTAGACAATATCTTCCGACTTTGGGGAACACCACAGGTCGACCTGTTTGCATCCCCTCTAAATGCAAAACTTCCCGTCTTCTGCACGCTCATTCCAGAGCGAGGTGCTTTTTGGAGCGACGCTCTGTCTCTAGGCTGGAAGGACAGATTTGTCTATGCCTTTCCCCCAATTACACTTATCCCACGAGTCTTGCAGAAACTAGCTTCAGAAGGAGCACAAATGATTCTGATCACTCCTTTCTGGCCCAGGCAAGTTTGGTTCTGTCTTCTACAGCAATACTCAGAGGATCCTCCTCTTCCTCTACCTCTATCTCGAGGTTTACTGACCCAGGATCAGGGGACCCTGGTCCATCCAGGCCTCAGATCCCTTCAACTGCATGCATGGCTCCTGCAGACTTAGCCCAATCCTGTTTTGGAGTGTCTCCCAAAGTGGCAGAGATTTTGGTGAAGGCCAACCCTCCACCAGATCCACTTACGCTATGAAGTGGAAAAGATTCACTATCTGGGCTGCTTCCAAGAACGTGGAACCCTTCTCCTGTTCAGTGGGGCTTCTGCTGGAGTATCTATGTCATCTGTTTGACCTGGGTCTCAGTCATTCTTCTCTGAAGGTACACATGGCGGCCATCTCGGCCTATCGTGTTCCCTTCGCAGATAAAACTTTCACTCAATTGGAGGTGTTTAAGACCTTTCTCAGAGGGGTCCTCCATCTGAGGCCCCCCATCTGTACTCCTGCTCCCCCTAGGGACTTGAACTTTGTTCTCGAGAAACTTACTCTCCCACCCTTCAAACCTGCAGCTTCTGCAGATTGGAAGTTCCTTTTGTGGAAGACTCTTTTCCTGGTGGCCATTACCTCTGCTCGGAGAATTTCCGAGCTCCAGGCCCTAATGTGTAAAATCCCATACTTGATTTTTCCCAAGGAACGTGTTGCTCTTCGCACGAATCCTAAGTTTCTTCTTAAAGTAGTAGCTGAGTCTACTCTAAATCAGTCCATAGAGTTACCTGCCTTTTTTACGCAGTACTCTAACCAAGGGGAATATTTACTCCATACTATGGATGTTCACCGGATTCTGAGATACTACACCAACAGGACGAAGGATCTCAGAAAGACTGATCAATTGTTCATCTCTTTTGCTCATAAAAGGGAAGACAATGCTGTTTTCAAGCAATGCCTATCTAAATGGTTGGCTCATTGCATCATTTTCTGTTATGACAAATACAACAAGACCCTCCCGGGTCAAGCAAGAGGCCACTCCACCAGAGGAGTAGCTGCCTCAGCGGCTTGTTTCAAAAATGTGTCTGCAGCAGACATCTACGCTGCCGCCACCTGGACTACCGTCCATACCTTTACTAAACACTACAGTTTGGATGTTGCCTTTCGCTGTAGAGCAGGCATCGGGCTGGCTGTTCTGCAAGGCCTCTTATCTTGAGGCTTGCACAGCTAGAACTGCTTTTTGGAGTAGTTTTCCTCCTCCCGGTGCCTCTCTTTGTTCCAGACTGCTTGGGATTCAGTCCTATATGTAATTACCTACTGCAAGAGCCCTCGAGAAGTAAGATGGTACAGTTACGTAAGAACTTACCGTAACAGTAGAACTTCGAGAGAGGCTCTTGCAGTAGGTAATACCTTCCTGCCCTCCATCCCCCTAGGCTTTTTCAGCTCCTTTTCCAGTGAGGGAAATATCCACTCCTCTCTCGTCCGGCCTTTCTGGCCTATGGCGGGAAAGAACTGGAAGGCAGGCATCAGGGACCGCCCCTTTATACTGACGTCTCCTGATGCCGGTCACCTGACGTAGGGGCTGTCCCTCGCCAGGGACTGCTAGCTAGAAATGTTTTCGTGGAGTCCTGCCGCCTGCCGGCATCAGTCCTATATGTAATTACCTACTGCAAGAGCCTCTCTCGAAGATCTACTGTTACGGTAAGTTCTTACGTAACTGTACTTTTCCTCTCCAAGGACCAAGTTCTTAACAATCCACTTATGTATTTCCACGTTGGGATTTCTCCCCTCCTTCCCCTTGGGAAGGCCAATGATCTGAATGTTGGATCTACGGGAGCGATTCTCCTGATCATCGAGTCATTCATTCAGGTCTGCAATCGTAGAAAGTAAGCTATTTTTCTCTGCTGAAGCCCCGGCATATGTGTCCTCCAAGTCACTAACTTTACACTCCAATTCACATATTTGGGAAGTATGTGTGGCAGTCGTCTCAGTTAAGCTAGTGACCACGGATTGTAAGTGGATGAATTGAGTATTCAAGTTGTGAAATCCTGCTTTCATGTCACTCCTCATTTGTACCAATGTTTCAGGGACATCAGCCAAGGTCTTGGTTAACTCCAGCTCCGTGCCCATATTTTGTGTGCCGTCTCCACAGTCGGCTGGTGATGAAGGCCCAGAATGGCGTAGGTTACTTTTGCTTCTTTTAACCGGGTTGTTGGCTCCAAATTGCAGTTTGGCCTGTTTGTTTTTAGATTTCCCAGATGCCATCAGGGTTAAGAATCTGTTGCCTGTAGAATCGTTTTAAAGCAATTGTACAACTGAAATTCTTAAACTAGGAGCCGTCACCCCAAGGAGCTGTGTTAACAAGCGTCCTCCATGCTTGTCGTCTAGCCCCCACCTTGGCCTTAAGTGCTCCATTCTGCTAATGACTTGCCCAGGACTGATGTCACTCCCAGTAGCCTGTAGCTGCCTGGGTCCGGCCTTGCTTCCTGTCGAAACCGGGGACCACATTGGCCACTTTGCAGTCCTCTGACACCACACCTGTCCAGAGACTCATGAAAGATTATTGCTTGGAGCCCTGTTAGTTATTCCTTTATCTTCACTGTGATCCTGGAGTGTAGTATGCCTGCCCCTTGCAACTTACCTGGCTTGATCTTTGCTAGGTTGTCAACCACCAGTGTGGGGTGATGTCCGCAGGCTGCAGTATGGCTACCTTTGATACTAGGGGCCCCTCCGATTGAGCACCCTTCTTCCCTGGGGTCCTTTGGTAAACACCAAAGTAAAGTATTAATTTACTGTGTCTGCCATTGCCCCAGGCTGTCTCACAGGTCCCCCACACAACTCCACCCTGTCAGGGGCGCAGTCTCTTTCTTCAAATTCCTGCTTCCGTTTATGTAGCAGGAAAAGGCTTTGGTGTTGCGTGCAGCTCCTACTGCTATTCTGGCTTCCAGTCCCTCCCGGGCATTCTTAATTCTAGTCTTGCAGTGCCTCATTTCTGTTGGGATCTTGTCTCTTAACAGTGGTCATAAATGTTACTTGGTCGGGATCAATTGATAAGTTCACTGTTAAGCGGGCACGGGGCCAAGTCTTGAATTTTATCTCTTGCAGGATGCAGACCTCAGTGTCCGCTGTGAGCACCCTCTTCAGTGAATCCCATATGTGCTCTGCATTATCAGTGCCTTTCAGCTGCATCACCCCTTGGACACCAGGTCATTCATCTTGGTGAAGTCTGCCTTTCTGAAGTTATGGGTCCTTGTAGCTGAGGTGCAATTAGTCCTCCCTGTCTCCAGGGAGAAGTTTATCTGGTGATGGTCACTGCCTCCCACCAGTTCCGTGACATTCGTGGTAGAGATAGCAACCATCACTACTGCAGAGAACAAGGTCTCAGCCCTGCCTTTAGCACTATCGAGATGCCAGTCTATGCCTAACCCAAGAGATTGGAGCCCCCCAGGACACCACTGCATCCAATTTGCTCACATAACTTCCCTGACCTGCTGGGTATCATGCTCTACTGAATTGCTTGGAGGCCTGCAGCACCCCTCCCCCCTTGTGACTTTTATCCCCTTTTTCCTTAGATTGACCCAAATGAACTCTGTGGCACTATTTGCCCCCAGATGTTCTCCTTGTACTCCACTGTAAAACTGTCCTTTATTTAGAGAGCCACCCGACCCTGTTTCTTGTCAGTCTTATCCTTTCCAAATAGTTTATGCCCAATTAATTTTCCTCCCCTATCTAGATCTCTATAAGTGCCACTAAATCCTGGCCTTTTAAAGCGTATTGTGCCGTTAAGCTTGCCATTTTGCTGGATGCGCATCTCATATTGACCTGCTTCAAATAAGGTTTTAAAAGGGAAGGGAAAATCCTGTGTCCTGATTGGTTGCTAGCCATGCATTAAAAGTGTCTAATGCATGGCTAAAATCAAGTGCTGGCCAGCTGGATGCAGGAGACGAAAGAAATCCTTGCCCAACTTATGAGAATGTCACAAAAAGATAATGGCAGGAATTTTTCCTCCACACATAGCGAGAGTTTTCCACAGCCTCTCTGCCATACAGTAGTTGCTTCTTTCTGTATCTGACTAAACACACTAGATAAAAGAAATCAAATAAAGTCATACTTTTTCATACACTTTGCTTTCTTTTCTTCTTTGTATATGTCTCGCTTTGTTGCCATGCCCCAACCTCACCTGCTCACTCCTGCCCTTCGCTCGATCCTACTCTCTACTTGTTCCTTCATTTTTTTAAAATACTGCAGCACAGTTTTTTTCAGTCTTTCTGCATTAGAGTTTACTAAAGCCCCGGACAGCCCGACTTCCTTACAAGCGTTTCTGCGCTGTTCACAGTCAAGTCTCCGCTAGCTGGTGGCTTTCCTCCCGACCCATCAGTCACATCCCCACTCGATTTCTTGCGGCTCGTAACAAATATAATCTGAATAGCGAAATGAGCAGAAACAAAAAAAAAATAACGCATTTAAAATGCTTACAAGCTCTGTGTCTGTCAGTGCGTTGGTGGAAGGGGGTGAGTAACCATGACAGTCAGCTCCCATTTTACAAGAACAGAGGCTTCAGTGGGTCAAATGTCCTGATCTAAAAAAAAAACAGCACAGTAATGCAGACAAAGGAACTATTTTACTTCAAAATAAATGAAAAGCTTCACTGATTTAGCATTTAAACATACACATTTACATAGATACATAGAAATTGTCGGCAGATAAGGACCACTAGAATAATCTAGTCTGCCCGTAAGCTCTAAACTTGTATGCAGTCACTGACCCTAAGTGATCAGTGGCTTTTCATCACTCCTTGCCCACCCAGTGTTCCCCTGTGTCTGTCCCAGGCATGTTTAAACCACTCCACTGTGCTTGCCCCCACCACCTCTTGTGGCAGACTGTTCCAAGCGTCCACCACCCTCTCTGTGTAGAAAGACGTCCTCACGTTACCTCTTAATCTACCCCCCTCCAATTTCATATTGTGTCCCCTTGTTCTGTTATCTTTTCTACATTGGAAAGATCCCCCACCTGCACATTGTTTATGCCCTTGAGGTACTTGAAAGTTTCTATCACGTCCCCCATTTCTCTCCTCTCCTCCAGTGAGTACATATTGAGGACTGTGTCTCTCCTCGTATGTTTTGTGATGCAAGCCATGCACCATTTTTGTCGCCCTTCTCTGGATAGCCTCCACCCTGTCTATGTCCTTACTTATGTGTGGTCTCCAGTACTGTATGCAGTACTCCAGGTGAGGCCTTACCAATGTTTTATAGAGTGGCATCAACACCTCCTGTCTCCTGCTAGTAATGCCTCTGCCTATGCATCCCAGCATGCCACTGGCCCTCCTTGCAGTCTTAGTGCACTGCTTTGATACCTTAAGGTCATCAGATATGATAACCCCTAGGTCCCTTTCCTCTTTGGTGACAATCAGCACCTCCCCCTCCCCATTCTATAGCTCTCCCCAGGGTTCCCCCTACCCAGGTGCATTATCTTGCACTTTTTTGAACTGAACCTCAGTTGCCACACTTTCGACCATCTTTGAAGCTTCTCCAGGTCCCTCTTCATTTTCTGCACCCCTTCTGTAGTATCCACTGTGTTGCAGATCTTGGTGTCGTCTGCAGATAGGCAGACCTTTCCTTCCAGCCCCTCTGCAATATCACTAATGAAGACATTGAACAGGACTGGTCCCAGTACTGATCCCTGAGTACTCCGCTGATCACCTCTCTCTCTCTCTCTCTCTCTCCCTAGATTAGATCCCATTTACCACCACCCTCTTCTGTCCGTCAGCTGGTTTCTAACCCAGTCTATCAACTTATGCCCCATGCCCAGACCACTCATCTTGTTAACCAGCTTTCTGTGTGGGACGGTATCAAAGGCTTTGCTGAAATCTAGGTAGATGATGTCTACCGCCCCTCTCTGATTCACTTGCCTAGTCACCCAATTAAAAAAAACTATCAGATTTGTTTGACAGGACCTTCCTGCTGTTTTAGTTTTATTATATATGTAAGATACAGTGGCTCATTTGGTAAGCACAATAAGACATGCCTGGAATGTGCATTAGATAGTTCTAATGCATGGCTAAAAGCTCAAAGCACAAGGCCGCACCCTGGACTGTTAATTAGAACTGTCTAATGCATACCCCATCATGTCTTATTGCCTACATAGTTGACCCTATACGATTTCTTGT
Source organism: Neoceratodus forsteri (assembly GCA_016271365.2). Lineage (NCBI taxonomy): Eukaryota > Metazoa > Chordata > Ceratodontiformes > Ceratodontidae > Neoceratodus > Neoceratodus forsteri. The sequence continues at coordinate 753,396,016 of CM057455.1, read as the reverse complement.
CCCCTTGTTGATCTCCACTCCTGGTGCTCCCCTGATCTGCTGTCCTTCCCTCTCTGTTTGCCTGCATCTGCTTCCTGCCTTGCAGATCCCATGCACCTGCCAGCACCCCCATCCAAGTCTCTTCTTTCCCATTGAGAAAAGACCCAATTCTAACTACCTAGACTCAGTTCTCTACACACACTTAACCAGTCTTCCACTGAGCAGATGCTCATTCACTGGAATGGTCTCCAAGCTTGACTCCTCCTACCACCCAACCATGTGGTCCTTTACCACTGCACCCACTCTACTCAGATATTTTCTTCTACTGGATGAACTGGTTTCTCTTATAGCTCCTGCTAGTGAATTAGAATTCTACTTTGTTTTTAGGCTGCATTGTTTGACTTTCAAAGTTATCGAAGTCCTGGGTCTAGTTTTTGCTGAGATTGTCGGAGCTCCTTGTCGGCAGGGGTTTTTCAGAAGTCCCTTAAACAGACTCTGGTCAAGCCCCTACTGAAAAAACATCTTTGGACTATGACATCTTGGCGAATTACCGGCCAATCTTGAAACTCCCCTTTTTGTGAAGGTTCTTGAGAAGGTGGTCATGGAACAGCTCGAGGGTCACCGCACAGATTTCCAAATTTATGAACCATTCCAGTCTGGGCTTAGGTCCTTGCACAGCACGGAGACCGCACTGGTTAGGGTGTTGAATGACCTGCTCAGGGCGAGGGATAGAGGAAAACGAACAATTCTCGTCCTCCTTGATCTCTCCTCAGAATCTGACACTGTGGACCATGGGGTGTTGTTGGACAGGCTGAGGGAATATGTAGGACTCACTGGCAAAGTCATTGGCTGGTTTGAGTCCTTCCTCCGGGGCAGGTCTCAGAGGGTGATAGTGGGAATTATTCCTCAGACCCAACGGACCTGCCCTGTGGAGTTCCCCAAGGCTCTGTCTTCTCCTCCATGTTGTTTGCTGTGTACATGCTGCCCCTGGGCGAGGTTGTAAGGTGGTATGAGCTGTGTTTTCATTGTTATGCTGATGATACTCAGCTCTTCCTGTCCTTTGCACCCAGAAGATCAGATGCGGTTGATGTGCTGAATGAGTGCTTGGCCAAAGTCCGGGCTTGGATGTCGTCGAACTGGCTGGGACTTAACCCGGGGAAGACGGAGCTGCTAGTGGTTGAGCCAGGTCGAAGGGGGTTGAGTGGGGGCCTCTGGGGATAGGTTGGGGCCTTTTTATTGGCCCAACCGAACTGGAGGTCTTCTCAAAGGTGAAGAATTTAAGCATTGTTCTGGACAACAAGCTGACACTTGATGCTCGGGTGACGGCTGTTGTCCAGACTGGGTTTTACCATCTCCAGAACATCGCTGGAATTAAGGCCCTTATTCCCCCCCCACCCGCAACGACCTAGCCATGTGGGTACATTCATTTGGCTCCTCGAGGCTTGACTATTATAACGCACTTTACCTCGGGGTCAGAGGAGGTGCGATATGGCACCTACAGCTTCTGCAGAACACAGTGGTGCGGTTGGTGACTGGATACTCGAGGTTCAGTCACATTACACCAGTGCTGCGTGAACTACACTGGCTGCCGGTGCGCTGGCACGTCACCTTTAAAGTAGGCCTTCTGACCCATTAGGCCTTACATGGGTTGGGTCCAGGCTACCTGAAGGAGCTTCTCTATCCCTACACCCCGTCTCGCTCTCTGAGGTTGGCAGATGAGGCCCTCCTGGAGGTCTCCAGACCTAGATTAAAATCGTCCAGGGATCGGGCGTTTGCAGTAGCAGCCCTGGTCTTCTGGAATTCATTGCCCGGTTACCTCCAGGAGGCACTGTCTGTACAGGTTTTTAAAAAAAAACCTTAAGACCTTTTTGTTTGAGCAGGCCTTTGGGACCTGACGAATTTATTCTGGATCTTCAGCAGTTGGGGAATCAATCGGTTTTAGATTCTTTTAATGGATAATGAAAATGTTATTTTTTTCTTTTTTCCCCCCATTCTTTTTGTTGCCGGGCTCCCCTAGCCCCATGAATGGGCTCGCCTGGCTCTGGCAATCCCTGCCTCATATACTTGGGGACGCTCCCCCTTAGTGGGTCTGTCAGAGGCGGAACTGAATGTGGCCAGAGGGGTCGGGCACCGGAGCTAGCTCATACACTGGGCTGGCATTTTTCTGAACTTTTTTTCTCCCAGGAGCCGAGGGATGTGCAGTGATGCAAGGGAGGAACTCCAGCATCTGTCCCCAGCTCCACCTGTGTTGCAGCATGGCGCTCTTTCCCCTAGCCTCCGCCAGAGGGCGAACGGGCACTGAGAGTGAAGACACCCTCCTCCCCGGAGAAGGAGAGCAGTCCTGCTGATGCTCAATCCTTCTCCCCCCTGCTGACCCCCGGTGACCTGTGTCCATTCCCGAACATGGGTTGCTGGCATGGCGTGAGGTGTGGCGTCCAGTGCTTCAACCCTCCGCGCCACTGAGCCGTCTAATGAAAATGTTTTTTATGTATTGTTATGTCGACTGTCTCCTATTGCTGTACTTGTATACTCTTGTAATTTGTTGTAAGGGCACCCTGAGCCTTCGGGGAAGGACACCTGAAATAAACTCTACTACTACTTATTGCTTCTCTACTCAACTCATGATTTCTACCTTATCTACAGCTCACTGCTGTGTTTATGTTTGCCATGGAACCAAGGGGAAACGCTTGGTTTTAGAGGTGCATCATGTGCAGATTCACGCTGTCTGCCAAGTGCAGCCATAATGCCAGCATGTACTGCCTGGACATTGCCCACAGTGTGGAACATTACCACTGATATTAAGCGATTCACTCACAGGTACTCAACGAGTGCTGGCTGCTGGTGCTAGAGAGCAGGCACACTTCCGTGTACAGTCTGTAGGTGGCTGCAGGGCGGTGGGCGCAGTTACAGGCCCAAGAGATTAATTCTCAGGCAGGCGAGGATGCTCCAGTCCTGGACCTACTAATGGTAGAGGAGTTTGCAATAGATCTTCCTACTCCTCATGAATATGAAAGGTTCCATACCTTCTGTCCCCCTATTCATTTGAAGGTGCATCTTTGCCTTCGTGACACAGGCACTAGAAGAGTCGATGCTGGTAGTGGGATTGCCATTTGTTGAATCGCTGTTGATCAAAGGACTGCTAGCATTCTAAAGTAAGCTTTATTTATCAAGCGCCTATTCCCTGGAGCTCAGAGCACCTCACAAAAAACAGTAATTATACAAAAATAAACAAATAGGTCACAACAATCAGCCATAACTATCATATTAAGAGTATTAAAACCACAAAACCAATAAATCTGGTAGCACAAGGTACAAGAGGGAGCTGAAAGCCTCCTGAATTAGAAAGGACTTCAGGCTCCTCTTAAATGCCTCCACTGCTGGTGCCTCCCTCAAAGATTGAAGGAGCCTGTTCCATAGGGCCGGGCAAGCTAGTGGAGAAGCACAGTTGCCCAGGAATTTCAGCCTAGTCCTAGGACAACCAGGAGACCCCCCCTCATAGGAGTGGAGGGGGCTGGAAGTCTGGTAGGGAGTCCAGAGGTCTCTCAGATAGCCTGGACTCAGTCCGTATAGAGTCTTGTAGGTCAGCAGACCAACTTTGAAATTGATTTGCCACCTCACCAGCAGCCAGTGTAGTTCACACAGGACTGAGGTCATATGGCAAGACCCGGGAAGGCCTGTCCAGCACCAGCTGTAGGTGATGCAGAACACTGCCTCTCTCCCCAAGATACAGAGGATTGTAGTAGTCGAGTTGGGAAGTCACAAACGTGTGTACCAGTGATGACGGATTTTCAGGGGAAATCAAGGCTTTTATCCTGGTGATGTTTCTGAGGTGCTAAAAGCAACTCCAGGCTATAGCCGATGCCTGAGCCTCAAGATTCAGTCTGTCATACAGAATGACACCGAGATTCTTCACCATAGCAGAGGCCACTAAACTAGAGGAGCCAAGCACCAGGCTGGTAGTCCTCTCTGCCTTCTCTGCACCTGACCTGTGACCAGGCTCATTCACCACTACCTGCGTCTTGTCCGGGTTTAGTCTTAGCCAGCTTGATGACATCTAGTACTGAATCACAGGCAGGCACAAATTTAATATATTGACCACATCAGGCATCCTGGGTGCAAAAGACAGGTACAGCTGGGTATCATCTGCATAGCAGTGAAAATCCAGACTGTTCCATCTCATGATCCCATCCAGGGGTAGTATGTACACTGCAAACAACATGGGAGAGAGGATCAACCTCTGGGGTACACCACAGAGCAGCAGCCTTGGGAGTGAGGAGACATTCCCCGTCGCAACCCTCTGTGTCCTATCTCTGAGGAAGGACTCAAATCAGCAGATGATAGTACTGGTGAATCCACAATACTCCCTGAGGTGATCCAGTAACAAACCATGGTCCACGGTTTCAAAAGCTGAAGAAAGATCTAGGAAGATGAGAATTGACCACTCTCTGTCTCTCTCCCCCTGAGAAGATCATTGTGCACTCTGATCAGTGCTGTCTCTGTACTGTGCCTAGACCTAAATCTGGACTGGAGAGGCTCGTAGATGTCAAAGACTGTGATGTGTTCCTCAAGCTGCAGAGCCACTGTCTTCTCTATAACCTTTCCCAAAAAAGGGAGGTTAGAGATAGGTCTTTCTTCAGAAGAGACCTCACCACTGCATCTTTTAATGTGCTTGGAAAGGTCCCCTCCAAAAGCGAGCACTGGACTAACTTGGCAAACAGCGGCCCCAGAAATCCCCCACACCTCACCAGGAAGCATGTCAGGTCTGGATCCAGCTCACAGAAAATGGGCTGCATCTCTGAGATACCCCCACATACCTCTTCCACCAAAACTTGCCTAAATTCCTCCCAGACATGAGGCGGGCATCTGTTAACAACCCACTCTACCTTGCCAGGCCATGACAGCCCAGTTGGGGAGCTGCCGGACTAAGTGAAGGAGACACTGTCAGAGAACAACTGAACAAAACTCTTCACAGCGAGCAGATGAATTATATCTACCCAGCTGCAGACAGACAGGACAGAGTAGTCTATCTATAGTCAGGGAGAGCTGAGCTGGATGGTTCCTACCTAATGTAATTTCGCTAGACAGGAATGCTGCCTTCTTACAGGAAAATTGCCCTCTGGTACTCACCATAGTGAGTCCTCAGAGCCAGTTCATCTCCCTGAGAGTACATTGTTCTCCAACAGTGCTCTAGTCTCTGACTCCTAGACTTCAGCTCCTGAAGCTCCCTGTCAAACTACAGGGGTCTCAGGCACGAAGCCTGTGGATGGTTGTATACAGATCGGTGCAACCACATCGAAGGCCACAATAGTGGCCTTATTATAGGCCATCACTACCTCCTCTGATCACTACCTCCTCTGATCAGTTCTAGATGCAACCATCACATCCCTTAGATCCACCACTGCCTGGAGTTGTCCTGGGGACAGCCCCTTCAGTGGGCAATAGTGGACCATCTCCATAGTGAGTGGACTTCCTGAATGAGAACCTCATGGTACAATGCTCCCGTCAGATGACCGGATCAATCTTGAGGTTGTTAATCTCGAGCCCCAGTGAGAAGATTAAGTCCAAGGCATGACCGTGTTGGTGAGTTGCAATGGCAACAACCTGTGTTAGGCCCAGAGATTCCATGAACTGGAGGAAATCCTGACCAAACCGTGAGAGTTCATTGTCAACCCAGGCATTGAAAGTGCCCCAGATTAATCACCTGGGCAACTCCAGTACCCTTTCAGCAGTGAAGTTCATGATTTTTTGCAGGAACTCTCTCTTGTGCTGCAGAGGACCGTACACAAGTAGGATCCTGCAATCTGCACCTGGACCCCCACCCACAGCCATGCATTCAAATGACAAAGGATCCGTTTCTGGGTGTACAGTGAAGTTCAACGTGGATTTAAAACAAATGGCTAACCCCCTCCAGGATCCCTCAGTGGACAGTGAACCTCGGAGAAACCGTCTGGGACCACTGCCTCCAAAACAGGACCGGCATCATCACTCAGTCAGATCTCCATGATGCCAGATCAAGTGAAGAACAAGGCATTGAATCTGCCATAATGGCAATCTTGTTCCTTATTAGTCTTGTATTGCATAACGCAGCCCACAAGGGATGAATGGATGTTGCTGGCCTATTAGCTGCCCACCCACTTTGTCCAGTAGGAGCCCTGGGTATGGGTACCAACCATGTCTGACCTCTCTCTAGGTCCCATTTCACCCTGGGGTGCACCTCCTGATCATCAACAGCCCTATATTGCCCCCCCCACCCATTAGCACTCCCCATCCCTCGTACCCTACCATCCTGCCTTCTTACGATTCCCACCTCCCTGCAATGCCTATATGCCACCGCTGGTGGGGGGGGGGGGTGTCAAAGGAGCAGAGGTCTACCATCTGGGATGGGGAATAGCTAAACCTGTGGGTCCTGAACCCTAAGCACAGGATGCCACCAACTTAAAACCTTTCTACACAAAAAAAACTGAAACTCCAAAACAGTTTACCATACACACAAGTTTAACCACCCAGCCCATCTAAGCAGTCACTCAACACATGCACACCACTAGTAAAAAGTACCATATAACCATGCACACCAACATTCGGTCCTACTCCAACAATTCATACAAATCAACCCCATATATGAAAATTAACAAGGAACTAGAATAAATAAATGGAAAGTGTGCCGGCCCGGTGGCGCTGAGGGTTGAGGCTCTGGACACCACACCTTGCGCTGCGCTGGCGACCTGAGTTCAGGAATGACCTCTGGTCGCCAGGGTGCCGGCAAGGGGGGGGGGTGGGAGCAGGATGGAGCAGTGACTCTCCTCTGCTGGGAAAGGGGGGGTCGCCCACCCGTAGTCCCGCCGTCACTGTATGGAGTTCCGGTGATAGGTGCAGGTGGAACCAGAGCGACCGGTAAGGTGGGGTGTCCTGTAGGATGTGTATACGTGTGCCTCCACAGGCGTGCATCACGTCGGGGACATGCAGGAGTGGGACTATGGAGAAAAAACACAAAAACCCATAAATAAAATAAATAAATAGGAGAATCCTCATAATAAGATATGCAAGTCGGGGTACAAGAAAGTGCAAGACAAAGTTCACAGAAGTAATGTAGTAAAATGTACCAAAATGTTACTATTTCTTCTAGAGGGTCTGGTAAAGCCTTCACTCTCACCAGAGAAGGAATTGACCATTTAAAACAGTGGAAAGCACTCTAGGCACCATCTCACTGCTGCTCAAAGATAATTTTCAGGAAGGAGTACCAGAATACTGAAGTAGTGGGTTCACTTACCACCCACGACCTTCAGGATTGCGTCCTCAGATCAACCAACTCCAACTCCTTGATGGAGAAGTTCCAGGAGGGGACCAGGATATCTTAAGAGTTCCAGATTGATGTGAATGAGCGGCAGTGGCAGTAGTCCAGTTTTTTCCCGCCGAATGCTGCCCATAGCTGACTCAAGTTTAACATAGAAGTTAAGGTGTCACATCACCTCTCTCGCACACAGCACACTGCCGACCAGTTCCAAGATGCTTCTTCACCTTGAGCAATCCCAAGTCCTGGTGCCCACAACACTCTGCCACACAAGTCAAGGTCATGCTCCGTCCTTGTGGATTCCTCTTCTCCTCTGGGTCTATCGCCCAGCTCTCTGACTCAAACCACCTGGTGAAACTGACGCTTTCTGCTCTACTACTTTCCGAGTTACTCCATTCAGCAGAGGTAAAGAGGAACTTTACCTAATTCTCCAGATTACAGAAGTTCTATTGCATGAAAACAGCTGTACATGAACATCATGAGTTGTACAGAATGGGGGATTCAGTTAACTAAAAATAAAAAACGACTAGCACTCCTGAACTATAGTTCACTCAGAATCCCTGACTGACACCAAGTCCCCTACCCACTTTACTACTAACTGTTAAAACTAAAACTAAACTTATTGTTACTGGCTGCTGTAAATGTCCTTTGGTCTGCCCATGGAACTCCTGTAATGCCAGCTAAGGCTGTTAGTGGTGGTCGATCAGCTGGTCGATCCCATCGACTTTGAGGACTAATACGTTGATGGAGATGAATCATTACTCTGTTGGACCCCAGATGGACTAAGACATCTGTATTTTTCTGTGGGAACACCTCTGTGCTGTTTGGAAAGTTGGGGCCTTATTTTATAACTGTTTGTGTGATTTTAAAGTGCTGTTTTGAGCTCTGTATGAGTGGAGCCCTGCGTCTGAGACAGGAAGCAGGAAGAGAGCCATGTAGTTCAGTATCAGTGTGAGGGAACTACAAAACGGTTAAACGCTACTGATTTTAAACATCTGAGGCTTTTCCATGTGCCTGAGCCATGCATGAGTGGTTCATGCACAGAGGGTGAAAAATAAAGTTGATTTGGGCACAAACAGATATCGAGTACTCTTGCAACCCCTGACGGCCACTTCCTGGTCATATAGGGGTATATAGCTCATCCCTGCAGTGACTAAGACATCTGTATTTTTCTGTGGGAGCACCTCTGTGCTGTTTGGCAACTTGGGGCCTTATTTTATAACTATTTGTGTGATTTTAAAGTGCTGTATTGAGCTCTGTATGAGTGGAGCCCTGCTTCTGAGACAGGAAGCAGGAAGAGAGCCGTGTAGTTCGGTATCAGTGTGAGGGAACTACAAAATGGCTAAACGCTACTTATTTTAAACATCTAAGGCTTTTCCATGTACTTGAGCCATGAATGAGTGGTTCACGCACAGAGGGCGAAAATGAAAGTTGATTTTGGCACAAACAGGTACTTGCAGTACTATCGCGACCACTACGGAGTCATATAGGGGTATATAGCTCTGTCCCTACAGCTTAGCAGGGCGCTGGCAAACTGAGATGGCAAAAGGTGTGTTCATGGTTGGAATTGCTGGGACCACGGGAACTGCAGGGTCTTGGCCTAATAAAAAAAATCCCATCAGTGCTAAGTAAGTAAACAGACCAGGATGAGGCTGTGTATTAACTGTAATATGTTTGCAGAAGGGGAGGTTCTGGAAGGGCTTTCCTGTGATAAATGTAACTTACTGGTTGTTCTACAAACCGAAATCCAGGTTTTGCAGCAGAGGATCCCGGTCCAGATTGATATAAGCAATCTGGAGCACTATATTGATAGCGTAACTGAGGCTACAGCAAATTTAAACAAACAGGACTGCAAAATAACAGAAACCCAGGAGACAAATGATGATTGGTGCTTGGTCACTAATAATAAAAATACAAAAAAGGTAGAAGAAATATAGGGGGTGCTTCAAACTTTTTGACACCTAACAGATTGTCAATTTTAAGACATGGCATAATAAACAACAGTACTCCACAAAATCAGAACTCTCTTCTCCCCCCACCCCACCCCCAGTTTACCAATGAACACACAATAGTTACAAAACAGAACACTCCCTCCACAATACACGAACAGAATGTTTATTCTTTCCCTTCCTCTCTTACCAGAGAACAGAACAGTGATGAAAAACAGGAAACCTCCCCCCAGACTGCAGGTATACAGACCATCTCTCCAGGAGACAGTTACCGTATTATGAATAGTAATACTAATGGCAAAGTGCAAGAGGTGGGTAGAGATGTTCTGGTTGTGGGCGACTCTATGTTGAAATATCCAGATTTTATTATCTGTAAACATCGAAATTCAACAACCACTGTCACTGCACTCCCGGGGGCAAATATTAAAGATATTAAAAACCTTTTTCCCAGTCTTAGAGAAAATACCCACAAGCCAGTAGTTTTAATACACGTTGGAGCAAACGTAGGTAAAAGACGGACCCTAGACATTTAAAGGGATTTTGAAGAAGTAGGGAAGACACTCAAGGAAGCTGGCTGCGACATTATCATATCTGCCATACTTCCATTTCCTAGGGCCTCTCAAGTAATTAATTCTGAAATTTTAGATCTTAATGGATGGCTTAAAAGATGGTGTATGAGGGAGGGTTACATCTTTCTGGAACAAAATGTAAAATTCAGAAATCCCATGCTATAGGCACAGGATGGACTCCATCTAAATAGAAGAGGTAAACGTATTTTTGCCCACCAGCTTCGACAGGCTATTGATGAAGGTTTAAACTCAATGGGGGGCTGTTAGCCATACCTTAAAGGGCTACATTAGGATGAGAATGTACAGATTGTTCTTCTACTTAATGCCGGAAGCATGAATAAAAAGATGGGGGAATTGAAATTGGCTCTTGAATGTCTAAACATCTGTATTTGTGCTATTACGGAAACCTGGTGAAGTCAAAATGACCAATGGGACAAACAAATTTATGGTTACGATCTGATTCATAAGGATAGGAGAGATAAATATGGTGGGGGTGTGGCATTATATATCTCAAATAAAATCAATTCAGAGATTATAGATATATCTAAATGGGATAAAATTGAGGTTGTATGGGTAAAAATCTTCTCTTCTCACTTAGAAAGTATTAATATTGCCGTGATATACAGACCACCGTCTGCCCTGCTGGAGCAGGATGAACAATTACTAGATTTTCTAAAAACTATTGGAGATACCAAAAAGAATGTGTTACTCTGTGACTTAAACCTACCGGGTATAAACTGGGAAACACTTCAGTCTAATACTGTACTGGAGTTACGCTATTTGGAAACTTGTTTGTTGGCCGGGATGGATCAGTTTGTTACTACTAATACTAGAGGTAACCACATTTTAGACCTTGTTCTAAGCAACTTATCTGACAATATAAATTTTTGCAAGGTCCTCCCACCTCTTGGGTCAAGTGACCATTCTGTGGTTTCCTTTTCCCTTGACCTTTTGGTACATGTTACTAGAAGTAGGATAGCTAAATATAATTACAACAAGGCTGATTTTGATGACATGAAATTATATTTAAGTTTATGCAATTGGGAAAAAGATTTCCTGGATAAATCTTTAGATTCAATGTGGGACCTCCTGACAAACGAGATACGTTTCTTAATTGAGAACTTTGTTTCCCAGGTTAAAGGTACAGAAAGAAATTCCAAAGTTGTACCTAAATGGATGACAAAATCAGTACAGCACTTAATTAAAAAGAAAAATAGGGCTTATCAGAAGGCTAAGAGATCCGGTAGTAGTGTAGGCTGGAATATGTACAATGATCTCTTAGAGCAGTCCAAAAAATGTATTTACGAGGCCAAAAAAAATGAGTTGAGTTTGGCGGTCAGGGTCCAAGATAATTATAAATCATTCTGTGCCTACGTAATGATAAAAAGGGTGCCTGCCATGCTGTTGACCCACTATCTGCAAAAGATAGTAGTATGATCACTGACCAATTTCAACTAGCCCAAATGTATAATACATTTTTTGTATCAGTTTTTAATAATAAAGCTTCCCCAATATTACCCCATTTAGCAACTGACCTAGACACTAACCATCTGTGTAATAGAGAGGTAACTCTCAAAAGATTACAGAAAATGAACCCGAATAAATCTCAAGGCCCGGATGGAATACACCCCAGAATAGTTAAGGAATTGGCAGATTTCCTGGCAGGTCCGATAGCTCAGGTCTTTCAAAGATAATTGAATATGGGTTATGCTATGAAGGCTTGGAGACAAGCTATTGTGGTGCCTATTTATAAAAAGGGTAGTAGACAAGAGGTGTCAAATTATAGGCCCGTTAGCTTGACATCTGGGTTGGGTAAAATCTTTGAGGGTATCCTTAAGGATTATATTATCGAGTACCTTCAAACTACCGATAAGATGGATCCAATACAACATGGATTCACTAGTGGAAGATCCTGTCAGACCAACTTACTTGAATTTTATGGACGGGTCAGTAAGGCCATGGAGGAGGGGCAGTCTGTGGACGTGGTATACTTGGACTTCTCGAAGGCATTTGATAAGGTGCCTCATGGAGAACTCATAGATGCACTAATCATGCATGGCCTCGATGGGAAAATAACTAGATGGTTGGAAGCATGGCTGGAATCCAGGACACAGTCTGTTAGTGTCAGTGGCACAAATTCCGCTTGGGCAGATGTGACCAATGGAGTACCCCAGGGTTCTTCTGTGTTGGGGCCATGTCTTTTTAACATATACATTGCATCAGTGTGTGTTAAAAATGATGTTTGGTTATCTAAATTTGCCGACGACACCAGGGTAGGGTATATAGTGAATAACCAGGAGGAGGAGGAGAAGAAGGAGAAGGATTTATATAGCGCTTTTCATACATCCAAAGCGCTTTACAAGCAATGCTAGACTGGTAGTGAAGTGACTGAATGTGTGGTGGCGGCCATATCGCACATCATCACCCACACACAGCCTGGATAATTGCATGAACCGGTTTATGGGAAGGGGAATGTTGGCCAGGACACCGGGAATGTTCCCTACTCTTTGCGAAGAGTGCCCTGGGTTCTTTTACTTCCACCTGGACACCCACCAGGACAACACCAGGATGGGCAGAAGGGACCTCGGTTTAATGTCTCATTCGAAGGACGGCACACCCCTGCAGTACAGCACCCCCCAATACTGCACTCTGATGCCAGCGATTTTTAGGCGCAAGTCCAATCTCAGTGTGGGACGAGAACCCATGACCTTCTGGTCCAGAGGCGGATGTGCTACCAACTGAGCCACGCTGACACCTAGCCAAGCTGATGCTATCCGACTTCAGATAGCCTTGAATGAACTAGAAATTTGGGCATTGGAAAAAAATTAATCTATAATATTGATAAATGCTGCGTTATGCAATTTGGGCGACTGAATAAATACTGGACCTATACACTAGGTGGGCAAATTATGAGTACAGTGGAGCAGCAGAGTGATTTGGGTATCATGATCACAAATGACCTAACATTTAAAACACATTGTAATTCTGTTATTAAGAAGTCAAGTTGTATTCTGCACTGTATATATAAACATATAACGTGTAAAAATAGAGAGGTGCTGCTGCCATTATATACATCTTTGGTTAGACCGCATTTAGATTACTGTGCACAGTTTTGGTCACCAGGTGGTAGGACAGAGATAGCAGCATTGGAGAGAGTCCAGTGGAGGGCAAACCACAGTATATTGGAAGCAAAAGGATATGATTAGCAAACAAGGTTAAACATTTTGGACCTGTATCCATTAGAGCTCAGGCGATTAAGAGGAGACATGTGTATGATTTATAAATCGTTCACCGACCCAGGATTGTTGGAACTTCTGGGTCTGGAATTAAGAGATTCACCATATACTACTAGGGCTCATCCTCTCCAATTGATAGTAGAATGTCTTAGAACTAATAAAAGGAAATTCTGGCTCACCTTAAGGGTGACTGAAATCTGGAATAGGTTACCTTTGGAGATTGTAACCAGTGTAAATATAAACATTTTTAAGAATGAGTTGGACAATTACCTTTTTAAACATAGGATTATGGGGTATTAATGAAATGGCGAGCAAAAGGACTTTTGTCTACATAGCTCTGTATAACCTATGATACCTATGATACTGACCATGGCCCAACCCAATCAGAGTGGATCAATGCCAACTGAGCTCCTGCTTGGCTGTCCCCCAGTTCAGCCTCCACTGGTCATCCTGATCCTGGCGCAGTCTCCTGCCCATCTGGTGCCCAAGGATCCTCCACAGGAGCATCCAAACCCAGTAACGTCCATGCCTCATCAAGACTGAAGTGATGATATTATCGCTGTTCACCTTGTCAGTTGCCATCCAGCACTTGTTGTCATCTGGCTCCCGCCATTGATATCAAGCCTATCGCACATATGACAGGGTGGCTTGGTGATGATGCACGTATAGATCATTTGTCCAAGGTTGAGGTTGGCTGGTTTGGCTGGCTAACCCAGCCATGGCTGCCACTTCCTGTGCCGACTCTAGTTATGCGCCCTGCAGCTCCTCCCCACAGCTGTGCTGGCCCTACTGCAGCGATGTTTGCTGGTGGAGCCGGGAGAGCAGTAAGGAAAGCAAAGGCACACACTGAAGAGAGAGAATGGACTAGGTAATTATGAAGGGGGGGGCAAGATTTATTTTAGGTATGTAAGTGAAAGGAGGAAGACCAGGGGTGGGATTGTATGGTTGAAAAGGGAAGAGGGGGCTGTGCAGAGGTAGACCAGAAAAAGGCAGACATTCTGAACAAATATTTTTGTTCATTGTTCTCAGAAGAAGGAAAAGGGGATGGGCCACAAAAAAGTAACAGGAGCATTGGAGTGAGGGAGATGAGCACTAGTTTGTTTTCAGAGTAGGGTGTCCTGAAGGGACTCGCTATTTTGAAAGTGGACAAAGTAATGGCGCCAGATGGGGTGCATCCAAGGGTATGGAGAGAGCTCAGGAAGGTACAGGCTACACCGCTTACAATCCTGTTTAACAGCTTTTTGGAGACCGGTGTGGTTCCAGAGGACTGGAGGAGGGCAGATGTAGTCCCACTTCACAAAAGTGGTAGCAAGGAGGAAGCTGGCAGTTATAAGCCAGTCAGCCTGACATCAGTGATGGAATAGTTAATGAAATCACTGCTGAAGGAAAGGATTGTGGAATATCTTGAATCTAGTGGGTTACAAGACTCGAGACAGCATGGATTCATGGTGGGGGGGAGGGGGCATGTCAGATGAATCTGATAGATTTATTTGAGTGACCAAGGAGTTAGATCAGGCTGGAATTTTGGACATGGCCTACCTAGATTTCAGTAAGGTTTTTGACACTGTTCCACATAGGAGGTTAGTAAACAAGCTGGGTAGCTTAGAAGTGGGGGCCAAAAGTGGTAAACAGGGTAAGAAATTGGCTAGGGTATAGGTGAAAGAGGGTGGTAGTAAATAGAGTTCACTCCGAGGAAGGGAGGGTGACCTGCAAGATGCTACAGGAATGAGTGCTGGAACCGGTCCTGTTTAATATCTTTATAAGTGCTATTGCAGTGGAGATGGAAGGTCTGCCTCTTTGCAGATGACACCAAAATCTGAAATATGATGGGCACTCCAGGACAGAGTGGAAAGGATGAGCAGAGACCTGAGAGAACTCAAGGCATGGTCAAGGGTATGACAACTGGGTTTCAGTGTGAAAAAGCACAAAGCAGTGTACCTTGGGTACAGAAATTCAGTGGCGGAGTACAAATGGGAGTGGTACTGATGACCACCAGGCAGGAAAGAGACCGGGGGGGGGATAATCATATCGGATGACCTCAAGGTGACAGCGCAGTTAAGAAGGCTAGTGGGGTGCATAAGGAGGGATATCACCAGCAGAAAGCGAGAGGTGGTAGTGCCTCTGTATAGATTGCTGGTAAGACCCCACCTAGACTACTTTGTTCAGTTCTGGAGACCACATCTCTGGAAGGACATAGAGTGGAGGCAGTCCAGAGGAGAGCAACTAAAATGGTGCAGGGTCTGCATCACAACCTATGAGAAGAGACTTCAGGACCTAAATATATACATCCTGAATGAGAGGAAGGAAGAGGGGGATATGATAGACACCTTTAAATACCTAATGGGGGTTACATAATGTACAGGAGGGAAGTATTTTTCAGAACAAAAGGTGCTCAAGGACAAGGAGGCATGACAAAAAGCTAGAGGGGGGTAGATTCAGGAGAGATGTGAAGAAGTATTTTTTTCACAGAAAGAGTGGTGGATTCCTGGAACAATCTTTCATCTGAGGTGGTGGGGGTGAAAACAGCGGTGTGGTTCAAGAATGCATGGGACAGGAGTCTTAGGGAAAGAAAAGGGGGTGGGGGTGAATGGGCCAGAGATAGAGTAGGATCTGCAGTGATACTGTAGGCAGGGAAAAATGGGCAGACTGGGTTGGCCAAGCAGTCCTTATCTGCCAACAAATTCTGTGTTTCTATGTAACCCCCACCTGCACAACAGCTAGTGGGCACTCCAGGGAAGGACTCGAGGTCAGAGTCCAGACTTCCTCATCTCCTGTCTGTGCTGGTTATCTCACTGGAGAGGGTCATCCACACCCCTTGTCTGTGGTTGACGCTGCTTAATAAGGACCCTGATTTGCATTCATCATCCATCCCATCAATCCTGTGTTAAAAGGAGGATGACAGCTAGTTGACTGATTGGTCATCTTCAGGGACTACTACTCATTTGCCTCACTCTTGGGCAAGATATTTGTGTCATGGGACACTACACTGGAGGAGGTCCAGAGGAAGGAGACATGCCTACTGTTTGGACATTCTAGAATGGGATTCCTCACCAAGGTGGCCTTCCCTATCACCCGTGGCAATGTTGGGACCTGTGCTCAGCAGCTGGCTGTACCCAGCCTTCTGCCAGGCCCCACCCACCACATAACATAGACTGTAAATATGCAGTCTTCATGGGAGGGTTATCTGGGTTCTTGGAACGCCTGTTGTCAGAGGGGTGAGTGGCAGATATGATGTTACGCAGTTCAAAGGTGCAGGGCAACTCAGACAAGCCCCTGGGCAAGGAGTCCAAGAAACAAGATCACCTTGGCCATGAAGTACATACAGCTTCATCCATAGGTGTCCACCAAGCCAGCTGTAGGTTTTCAATGGGCTGGCTCGCTACAGTCATGAGCTATTTGAGTGGCTCTCTGCTATCTTGAGGAGAGTCAGCAAGATCTATTAGAGCTGAGAGATCTTCGGTTGGCAGTGACCAAGCACCAGCTGAAGATCGCCTTGGATTCGGTCAGTGTGTTGCCTTAAGTGGCAGCCACGGCAGTCTCCATACACCACCGCAGCTGGATGCGTCCTTCATTCTTCACTCAGGAGGTTCAGCAAAGGGTGGTGGATCTTGCCTTTACCAGGATATAGATCTCTTAGGTCCAGGGGTGGAGGAACGTATTACTCCTATTGAGAAATTCAAATTCACTCTGGACTCTGTGAATTTGGTCAGTTACCCAAAGCAGCAACCTGAACAGTGGCCACAAGACACTGGTTTCTTTTGTGGACCCTACTGGACTTTGCAAGGCCAGCAAACAACACAGGCTGTGGTTCCAGCAGCAATGCCCAGCTAAACCCATGAATAAATTCATATATTAGGGTAGCTCAAGGGTGGAGTGCATGGTTTCTCTGGAGGCCAGTCGTCAGCAGGGGGGGGCCTCCAAAGGCAAAACATGCTGGGTGTGGTTACTGGTCACCTCTCTGCCTGCAGCACTCCCACTTCTTGCCACAGTGATTCAGTGTTACTTCGGAGAAGTGGGTTCTAGAAGTGGTGGCATGGAGGTGTGTGTCTGAAGTTCAAGACCTTATTCCCTTGTCAGCCCTGAGTGCCGCTGGAGGACATGCTTCTGATAGTCTTTCCATGCATTACAGAACAAGGTTCAGGAGCACATAAAGTGGCATTGGATAGATTCTGTCCCAAAAAGCCAAGCTTAACAGGAATTCATATCATGGTACCTTCTGGTACCCAAACTAACGGCCTTGACACCCTTTTCTTGACCCTGGAATTCTGAGTCAGTTAATTCAGTCAGACGTTTCACATAGTCACTCTGAATAAGATAATTTTTCCTCTGGAGCCAGGAGCTTGCTTTTGTTCCTTGGACATCCAGGGTGCTTACTTCTACATTCCCATATGTCCATCTCACTGATGGTTACTCTGCTTTTGAGTGAAAGGATCCTATAGCAGAATTCAAACCAGGCTTATCGGCCTGTCAGTTGTAGCAGCCTTCCTGTGGTGCACTGGGTCAAGGTTTTTCTGTACCTCTGATTGACTTCTCATGGGCAGCTCGAAGCGGTACGTGGAATGGTCAGTGGAACTGACTGTGAAAGTTCTAGGACCTTGGCCTGTTTTACAATCTGGCCTTGTAAATTGTAATGGAGGTGGACTCCCTTCAAGCCAGAACATGTCTGGCCCTGGACAGGGTCAAGGACCTGTCCTCCTTTACCTGATCATTTGTGGCTGGGCAATCATGCCGGGCTTGGGAGTAAAACTCGATTGCACGTCAACCTGCTGGAACCCTTTGTAGTTCACCTAGCACTAGCGGAGTTCACACCTGTCGTCAAGGATCAAGTTGTCCAGCTTAACACAGACATGACCATCTTATTCTACTTAAACAACAGGGCGGCATGCATTTCTTTCCTCTTTGTCAGGAGGTGTTGCAGATGAGGTCTCTGTCTCGCTCCCTGCTCGTGGACCTGGTGGTGGTCCATGTCGTAATGGCGAACAAGCAGCTGGCAGATGATCTGTCATGTGGGAGAAGCATCCCATGAGTGGAAATTACACTCACGGGTGGTGGTCTCAGTGTGGGGAATACCATTAATGGATATGTTCGCTTCCTGGAAGAACAGGAAGCTGAGGCTGTTCTGTGCTAGTTCCCTCCCAGCAGAGCACTCTGCTGGCAAACGAATTGGATTGGTCCTTGACTCCGATCTCCTATATGCCTTCATTCCATTTCCTCTGGTCCACAAGGTGGCACTCAAGGCATAGAGGACCAGAGGGACCTTGATCCTGATTGCATCAGACTGACCGCTCCAGTTCTGGTACCAAGATCTCCTCACTCTCAGCAGCAGGCCATTGCAGTTGCTTCCATTCCTGCTGGACTTACTGAAATGGTCCAGAACATGATCAGCCACTCAGTCTTTATACCTATGTGCTTGGTTTCTGAGCGGCTAGAGTTCCAGGCTGTTAGGCTTGCCAAGGATGTTCTCAGACTGCTGGAGGCATCAGAGAAGGAGTTGACTCAAAAGTCTTACATATGCAGGTGGAAGAGTTTCTCCTGCTGGTGCAAGGAGCATTGATTGCTGCCCTCTCCTCCATGACGCACATTCTCGACTGCCTCTGGTCCTTTTATCAGGCAGGGCTGCAAGCCATGTCCTTCAAGGTGCACCTGACCACCATCCCAGCCTACTGTGCCAAGGCCTGTAAGCCAGCAGTGGTACAGGATAAAGTGGCTGAATGCTTCTTCAAAGGGCTGGACCACCTGTCCCCTCCAGTGAGTGAACTACGTCCACCGTGGAATCTACCACAGGTGCTGTTACAGCTAATGGATAAATCTTTCAAGCTTAGCTACAAGTATAATCTCTTGGCTCTTGTCGTGGAAAACCAAATTTTTGGTCGCCATCACCTCAGTCAGGTGGATGAATGAGCTCCAGGTGCTTTCTGTGGAGTCACACTGTATCTGGGTATCTATAAGGACAGGGTTGTTCTCCATCCCCATGTGAAATTTCTGTCCACTGTAGTCTCTGAGCTTCACCTGAACCAGGTTCTCATTCTTACTGCTTTCTTTCTGAAGCCTCATGCTCCAGATGCAGAGTGAATGCTCCACACACTAAATATTTACAGGGCTCTACTCTTCGCCCGTGAATGAGTGCAGGATTTTATGGTGAAGCTCGCCAGCTGCTGTTAACCTGTGCTGACATCTCCCTAGGCTGACCAGCAACCAAGCAGGCAGTTGGCTGGTGTATCATGTCCTACATCGATTTATGTTATTGGTAGTCTGTGGAGGAGCTACCCATGGGATGGAAAGCTCACTCTACCAGACATACTGCTGCCTCTGTTGCCAGTGCCAGGTACATCTCCATTTCTGAGATATGCAGGACTGTTACCTGGTTGAATGCACTTACATTTGTATTAAAGTACATCATCGACTTGCTCAGCCATCGAGATTCTGCTTTTGGGTCTTAAGTCTTCCAGTCTATTTTTGCCTAATTTGGAGTGCATGCCTTGCCTACTCCTACTACGGACTGCTAGGAGTCTGCCTAAGTGTGGCTGGTGAACTGAATTTAGGTAGCTAGAAACAGAAGATCTTACTTCGAGGAGAGTGAGCTCTTGCAGCAGATAACACCGGTAGGACTAAAGCCAGCAGGTGGTAGGACCCCACGGAAAACCTCTAGCTAGTAGTATGCAGTGGGGAGACTGCCTACAACGTCAGCCTGCCCCGGACATCACGTATGGTATAAAGGAAGCGGTCCCCCAGCGTCACCTCAGTTCTTTTCCTGGCATCGACACGCATGCATTGGCTCCACCTTCAGCTGAGATTGACCGCCATTTTGCTGACGTTTTTCAAGGCTTTATTTTACCAAAACAGTTCATTTAATCCCTTTCACCATCTGTATGTTGTCTTCCCTGACATTTTCCATCGACCGGCACCAGTCGAAGTGTGCCTGCGGCAAACAAATACCATCAAAAGACTGACACTTGGCCTGCCTTCTGTGCCTGGGCCCAGACCACGACACCAAGGCCTACCCACATTGCCAGAAGGTTAACAGCAGGATGAGGATTCACCGCCAGAAAGTCCTCCAGGCCTTCCTAACCGAACAGAAACTCGCTGCCATGCAGAAGGATTCTTCCTCCCAGGAGAGCTCCTCTAACAAAAAATCGGGGAAGCACCACCACAAACCGAAAAGGAGAGAGAGGGAAAAAGATAGCTCCTCATAGAGATCCAGGTCCTCCGCCTCCTGGTCCGCCTCCCAGGGGGTTTGGATTCTACATCCTAGGTAGCGCGTTCTCCTGCCTGGCTTGCGGTACCAAGACCACCCGCCCAAGTACGGGCATCAGGAGACAAAGATCTTACTTCTAGAGGGCTCTTGCAGTAGGTAATTACATATAGGACTGAAGCCGGCAGGCGTCAGGACCCACGCTTATTTCTAGCTAGCAGGTCTCTGGCGGGACCGCCCCTATCGCTAGGTGACCGACGTCATGCGATGTCAGTATAAAGTGGCGGTCCCCCACGCCTGTCTTCCAGGTCTTTCCTGCCGTTAGCTCGAGTAGTGCCTCGTGGGTAAGTTCACTGCTTCGCCAGTCTATTGTTGACAGTTTTACCATCTTTTCATCAAATTTTATTCGATTTTCGTCAGCATTTTGTCTTCAGCTGCCATGTATGTCATCCTCTACTCCTTCTGAGCACAAAAACAAATACGATTCTCACGGCCAGCTCCCCGCATACAAGGACACAGACACTCCAGTGCCTTTTGCCTAGGCCCCAACCCCTATGTGGAGTAGTGCCAGCACTGCCAGCAGTTCAACGCGGCCACCCGCAAGCAGAGGCAACAGTTCCTGGAGGCCAACGTTTTAAAACTGAAGATGTCCTCCATGGAAAAGGAGCTGAAAAAACTTAGGCAGGCATCTACTTCCCCTGAGGGCCATTGCAAGAAGAAGCATCGGGACCGGGACTCCTCTACTATGGTCACCGCCACTCCAGCTGGGGTCACAGTGCTGAAGGTAACATCCCCTCTGGGGCACCATCCTACGACGGCTGTCTTGGAGGCTTCCAAGGCGGCATCGACCCTCCCATCGGGCTTGTGCTCGGGCCTCTCGGGAGCCTCCGGGTCAAAGGAGGTTACTGCTCCCGGTTAGCCCACCACCGTGCGGCCTTCCTGTCCGAGTGGCCCCGGTAAGCGGACATCGGCTTCCTCGATGCCCACCCGGGTAAGGCTGATAAGATGCCCAACCCTTCGGGGCAGCGCATGGCCTCTAAAGCGCCCGCCAAGGCCGCCCCTCCCTTGCGGCCTTTATCGAGCATAGGGTCCGATAAGTTGGACGCTGGCTCCTCGGATGTCTGCCCGGATCCCGCCGGTAAGTCGGACATAGGCCCCTCCGACAGCCGCACTGTGTTAGAGCCGACACCGGACCATTCGGACCTGTCCATCGTCCCGGGCTCACCGCAACGCTTGTTGCACTCTGAGGCTCCAGCGTCTCCCTTGCTGGATCCTGGGGATGTTAGCCCCCCTTCCCCGGGTGACACTGAGGATGTAGGCATGCTGCCATCACTACCCAACGCTGGGCAATATCCTCTTGCTGGACACTGGGCCCGTTGCCCACTGGGCCTCCCGTTCCGGTCCCGGCCACTGGGCCATTCCCAGGGCCTTCTGCTCCATCAGAGCCGCTGGTGCCTGGGTACCCGACTCTGCCGTATCCGATGCCATCTTACCCAGGGCCGCAGTATCCGGCACCGCAGTACCCGATGCCGGCCACCCATCACCGCAGTACCCGGTGCCCCAGTACCCGATGCCAGGCTTCCCGCTATTGGGTTTTGGATACTCACCATACGGATACCCCCAGTATCCGTACCCTCCTCCTCCTCCACCGCCCCCTCAGACACTGGTGGATCTGAAGGAGATTCTGGCTTCCTGGTGGGCTGAGGCCAAGGCTCAGCTCACCAAGGAAGTGAGAGCCACATCTTCTGGCGCGGACCCGGTTCTGGACTCCGTCATCGGTCGAGAGACTCCCCGACACCGGGGCAAACCCTCTGGTTCTAGGGCAGGAGAAATGCTTCCCTGAGGGTTTTCCAAGGGGTCCGTTCCTCCCACACACCGGGAGGGGTCTTCCTCTTCTTCTTTATCCTCTTTGGGGACGTCGTTGAACTCTGACGGGTGCTCCGATCCGGACGACAAGCCACGCACTACAGACAAGCCCAGGCCTAGGACTCCTCTGAAGTCCCCTCCGGAGGATCCTTCCTTCCTGGAGTTGCTGCGTAAGATCCAGGCTGTTCATCAGTTGCAATCTTTGGAGCCGGATCCACAGCGTAAAAAACACGCTGCGCACCTGGATCTGCCCAAGACCACTCCAACTCTGATTCCACCCTGAATCAAGCCTCATGCTGACCTTGTTTCCACTGTTTGGAAACAACCGTCGGCATTAGCCCCCTCCCCCCTTCCAAGAAAGGCGGACAGGCTATACCAGGCTCCTGAGGTGTCGATTCCTGAATTCACCCCAAAGCTGATTTAGTGCCATTGATTAAGCGCTCATGGCCGTCTGGCTAACCCCAGAAATTGAGCTCGTTGCACCACCTGATAGAGAATCCTTCATGCCACGTACGACACAGTGGACGCTGCTGGTTGGAGCTCGACTTTCGCCTTGGGTTTGCAGCGTCATGCCTGGCTCCGAGTGTCGGGTTTGGTCCTGGAGGTGCAGTCTGCTATCCAGGATGCACCCTTCAGGGATTCGGTGCTTTTCGGTGGCATTGTCAAGGACATCATCACCGATCTGCAAGAAAAGGGTACTGCACTAAATTCTGTTGACTCCATGTACAAGCCCCCTCAGGGTCAGCGTCGCCCCTTTCGCAGACGTTCTCGGCCGAAAGTGAAACCTCAGGGAAAGTGGGCCAACAACCTTCGGGCCCCTCTGGCTGCCAAGCCCCCCCGCCCCACATCTCCTGACTCCTCTCCTCTCCCACAGCCTCTGGTCCTCCCAAAGGAACTGGTAGGAGGGAGATTTTCCTTCCATCTACCGGGTTGGGAGAGGATCACTTCCGATACTTGGGTGCTCCAGCTGATAGCAGAAGGACACTCAATAGAGTTTCTTCAGAAACCACCAAGGAACCCCCCCCCCCCCAAACAAGTCATCTTAGTCCCCGGAACATCTTCTGGTTCAGGAAGAAATATCATCCCTTCTTCTGAAGGTGGCGATAGAACCTGTCCCAGCCCACCTTTGGGGGACGGGTTACTACTTCCATTTCTTCCTGGTTCCGAAGAAATCAGGAGACGTGAGGCCTGTTCTAGACCTCAGCTCCCTGAACTTGTTCGTGGAGTACAAGCGGTTCAGAATGCTCTCTTTGCAGAGTCTTCTGCCCCTCCTGCTGGGACAGTGGCTGTGCGCTCTGGACATGCAGGATGCCTACCTGCATATCCCTATTCGCCCTTCCCACTGCAGATATCTTCGTTTTTCGTTCCGGGGGACCACTACCAGTTCAAGGCTCTCCCATTTGGTCTTTCCTCGGTGCCCAGTGAACCACCAAATGCCTTTCGGTGGTAGTGGCCTACCTGCGTACCCAGGGAGTTAACATTTTCCTGTACCTGGATGACTGGCTCCTAGCGGCACTGTCAAGGGAGGAGCTCCTGCACTTCCTTTCCCTTACCCTGCAGGTTTTCACCAGCCTGGGTATTACCATCAGCTGGGCCAAGACCCATTTGGTCCCGTCCCAGAGGCTCCAGTTCATTGGGGCAATCCTGGACACGACCTCCGGCATGGCATTCTTGCCACTGGACAGGGTGGCCACCCTCCAGGCTCATGTCAGCCTGTTGTCCAGTTGCAGGCAGGTCGGCGCCAGGTCAGTCCTTCGCCTCCTCGGGCTCATGGCGGCTGCTATTCCGACAGTCCCTCGCGCTTGGCTCCACATGAGAATCTCTCAGTGGACGCTTCGATCTCAGTGGGATCAGTTGGTGGACGACCTAGATCTACCGGTCCTGGTCTCCAATCCTATGGTTCGGGACTTGCAATGGTGGATGGTTCAGGAGAACCTTTGCCGGGGAGTTCCCTTCTGCCTCTCTCCCCCCCCCCCCCAGACACTGACAACAGACATCTCGGGCGAGGGTTGGGGAGCCCACCTGGGGTCTGACAGGACCCAGGGCTCCTGGTCCAAGCTCGAACAGACTCTTCACATAAATGTGCTCAAGCTTGAAGCCGTGCTGTATGCTCTACAAGCTCTGCATCTGTATCTGCTTCCCGGTCATCTGGCTGTCCAGATGGACAACATGTGCGTAGTCTGGTACATCAACAAACAGGGAGGAACCCTTTCCTACCCTCTTTGCAGGGAGGCAATGCGAGTTTAGGATTGGGCAGTGCAACACAACCTTCACCTCACAGCAGTTCACGTTCCGGGGGTTGAGAACACGTTGGCAGACCACCTCAGTCGGTCCGTCTTCCCAGGCTCATGAGTGGGAACTGGATCAGGGGGTAACAGACGATATCTTCCTATGCTGGGAACACCTCAGGTAGACCTGTTTGCGTCTCCTCTCAACGCAAAACTTCCCACCTTCTGCTCGCTCGCTCCAGGGCGAGGCATTTTTTGGAGAGACGCTCTGTCTCTAGACTGCAAGGCAGATCGTCTATGCCCGCCCCCCGATTCCCTTGATTCTGAGGGTCTTACAAAACTCAGCTCAGAAGGAGCTCGTATGATCTTAATTGCTCCTTTCTGGCCCAGGCAAGTTTGGTTCTCTGTTCTGCAACAGTATTCAGAGGAACCTCCTCTTCCTCTTCCTCTTCCTCTGTCGCAACTTTTGCTGACCCAGGATCGGGGGGCCCTGGTCCATCCACACCTCAAGTCCCTTCAGTTGCACGCGTGGCTCCTGCAGACATAGCTCAAGCCCGATTCGGGGTTTCACTGCTGGTGGCTGAGATTCTGGTGGAGGCCAGAACGCCCTCCACTAGATCTACCTATGCCATGAAATGGAAACGGTTCTCTGTTTGGGCCTCTTTCAAAGATTTTGAGCCATTCTCTTGCTCTGTTGGGAGGCTTCTGGACTACATGCGCCATCTCTTTGATCTGGGTCTCAGTCATTCCTCCCTGAAGGTTCACGTGGCGGCCATCTCCGCTTACCATGTTCCTTTTGGGGACAGAACTTTTACGCAGTTGGAAGTCTCTAAGACTTTTCTTAGAGGGGTTCTCCACCTGAGACCCCCTGTTCGCGTTCCTGCCCCTCTTTGGGATTTGAATTTTATTCTTGAGAAGCTTACCCTGCCTCCTTTCAAGCCGGCAGCCTCAGCAGACCTAAAGTTCCTTTCCTGGAAGACTCTTCGTAGTGGCCATTACTTCTGCTTGAAGGATTTCCGAGCTCCCGTCCTTGATGCGCAAAATCCCGTATTTGATTTTTCACAAGGAATGTGTGGCTCTGCATACCAACCCTACGTTTCTCCCTAAGGACGCTGAATCAATCCATGGAGCTGCCTGCTTTCTTTACGCAACACTCCATTCAAGGGGAGTACCTCTTGCATACTGTGGATGTTCACTGAATTCTGAGATACTACACCACCAGGACAAAGGATCTCAGAAAGACTGATCAACTGTTTGTCTCTTTTGCTCGTAAAAGAGAAGGCAACGCTGTGTCCAAGCAATGCCTATCTAAATGGTTGGCTCATTGTATCACTTTCTGTTATGACAAGTACCACAAGACCCTGCTGGGTCAAGTCAGAGGCCACTCCACTAGGGGTGTTGCTGCATCTGCTGCTTGTTTCAAGAATATGTCAGTGGCAGACATCTGTGCAGCTGCAACTTGGACTTCTGTCCATACCTTTTCGAAACATTACAGTTTGGACATTGCCTCTCACCTTAGAGCTGGCTTTGGGTTGTCTGTGCTGCAAGGTCTTCTTTCCTAAGACCTTCACAGCCAGAGGGTCTACATTTAAGTAGTCCCCCCCCACCCCGTGTGCGTCCCCTTGTTCCAGACTGCTTGGGACTCAGACCTATATGTAATTGCCTACTGCAAGAGCCCTCTCGAAGTAATATAGTACAGTTACGTAAGAACTTACCATAACAGTAGATCTTCGAGGGAGGCTCTTGCAGTAGATAATACCTTCCCGCCCTCCATCCCCCTTAGCTTTTTCAGCTTCTTTTCCTGTAAGGGAAATATCTGCTTCTCTCTTGTCTTGCCTTTTAGGCCCTTGGTGGGAAAAAAATGGCAGGCGGGCATGGGGGACCGCCCCTTTATACTGATGTCGGTCACCTAATGTGGGGGTGGTCCCCCGCCAGAGACTGCTAGCTAGAAAGTTTTCTGTGGGGTCCTGATGCCTGCTGGCTTCAGTCCTATATGTAATTACCTACTGCAAGAGTCACTCTCAAAGATCTACTGTTATGGTAAGTTCTTACGTAACTGTACTTTTCAGGGTCTGGGACCTCTGTATTGACCCTGCAACCTCTGAAAATCCGGCCACCCTCCCAGACTTCTGGCCGTCACTCAGATGGTAACGTCTGGTCCTCCTCGAGCGACAGACCAGCGAAAGCATCTTCCAAGTTGGCCACTCCTCGGGCACCGACTCCCTCGACAGACGTGGGGACTCTGGCCTTTCCTTCAGGAGGTCCACTTCTCAGCCACCAGAGGCCTAACATCGCATAAGCCGACACCAGAGAAGCCTACGTCTGAGAAACGGCCATCGACAGATGACTTCCGCTGTCGCCAGGCCTCCCGAGTCTGCCTCCAGGCCGACATCCTCGGCTTCATCTCCTGATGCCGCGGCTCTGGTGTCATTGGCCTCGCACCCACTGTTGGCCGATGATCGCGCAGAGCATAGGTCACTGTCAGGCACCCTGTCATAAGCCTCAACCCAGACCATGGCTGTCGACCCCGGGCCACCGTCCAAGGCACCAACGACGCCCATGGACCAGACACAGGGCATGTCAAACCGCCAGATGCCTGGTCAAGAACCAAGCCCGTCGAACCATCTGACGCCGGACCAGGAACTAAATCTCCAGCTATCGGAGGTCAAGGACCTCTTTAGCTCTTGGTGGGAGACTATTAAGGCAAACCTTCTCCCACCAAGACACACCCGAGCAGAGGAACCTACCCCAAGGGGCCATACCCCTCTGCCAAGGGAATCCACCCCTCCCGTTGAGGATAGGGGTTGTTCAGCACCACAAAAGATGCTTCGGGGCAAGAAGTAGGAGCTCTTCCTACTCCGCAGAAGGGCACAAGCACAGGCGCCGTCTCATGAGGTCCTGGTCCTCGTCCTCTGAAGAGTCGGACCATTCCTCTTCATCCTCATCGAGATCCTCCTCAGTGGGAGGACTCCCATAACCTGATCCAATGGACATTCCCAGGTCCCCACTGGACGACCCCTCCTTTATGAAGATCATGCGTCACATACGAACCAACATGGTCTGGGATACTGAGGCGTCATCTGGCCAGATATTTGCACTAGAAGGACTCGAAACCAGTTGTCATGCCACCTTTGGTGAACATTTTTCAGGATTTGACCAAGGCAGCATGGAAGCACCCATCCACATCTTCGGCAGTTCCTAAGGCGGCAGACTGCCTCTATAGGACACCCAGAGAGGAACCCTTTCTAGGCAAACAACCGGCGGCAGACTCCATTGTCATTATGGTTGCACACGGCAAGTCCCAGAGACCAAAGCATCTGAGTATGCAGCCACCTGACAGAGAGTCCAAGCAGCTGGACAGCATGGGCAGGAAGGTGTATTCCTTTGCCACCCGCACTATCAAGTCACTCAATTTCCTCACGCACATGGTGCAGTTCCAGAATGCCATGTGGGGAACAGAGGATGGACATGGTTTGTGACCTCCCCGATTGCCCTCAAAAGACAGAGCTGGAGAAGCTCATGCAAACAGGCTCAGACGTAGACACTCACGTCCTTAGATTGGCCTACGACTCAGCAGACACGGCAGCCAGGGCGGCCGCCACTGGAGTGTGCCTCAGGTGACACTCCTGGCTTTACATCTCTGGCTTCGCCCAGGATGTCCAAGCCAGCATCTTGGTTGCCCCCATTTAAAGGCTCAGTTCTTATTCGGTGAAGAGTCTGAAAAGATCATTACTAAGATACAGGACTCAGGCAAAGCCGTTCGCTCAGTCCAGACTTTGTAAAAGCCTAAACAGAAGCCTTTTTGAAAACAGCGTTTTCATGGCAAATCAGGCCAACAACCCAGATACCAGCAACAGAGAGGGGGCTATAGCCATAAAGGCCCCCTCTCGTAACTCAGGAGGCTCCGGTCCCAGGGCTGCCAAACCCTCCCAGGCCGCCCTGCTCCCCCCCACCAATGCCTGACTTTTTGCTGAACCCTCCTCTTCCTGCAGACCTGGCAGGAGAGGTGGTCGGAGGCCGCTTTTCCCTCTGTTTAGAGGGATGGAGGAAGATCACCTCCAATCAGTGGGTTCTACAGATGATTCAGTGGGGGCACTCAATAGAATTCACAGAGATGCCACCAGACAGGTCACCACTTCTCTCCCGTTATTCCCAAACCCACACAGTTGTTATCCAAGACAAGATTCAAGCTTTTTTGGACAAACAAGCAGTAGAGCCCGTGCCCGTCTCTCAGAGGGGAAAAGGTTACTATTCTCACTTCTTTCTAGTATCCAAGACAGCGAGAGACCTACGTCCCATCTTAGACCTCAGCGACCTCAAAGACTTTGTAGAGTGCAGACGCTTTCAAATGGTCACCCTACAGAGTCTGCTACCCATGCTCCATCCAGGAGATTGGCTGTCTTCCCTTGACATTCAGGATGCGTGTTTACACATCTTCATAGCCAAGCACCACAGGAGATATCTGAGGTTCGAATTCCTGGGTTAACACTACCAGTTCAGGACTCTGCCCTTCGGCCTGTCATGTGCACCACGGGTTTTCATGAAGTGCCTGGCAGTTGTGGCAGTGGCCCTATTAAGGATGGGCCATTGTGTCTTCCCCTACCTGTACGACTCGCTCTTTAGAGCACCGTCCAGGGAGGATCTTCTCTATTCTATGGAAGACACATTTTCTCTCTTTGCAGAGTTGGAAATAACCATAAATCTGACAAAGTCCTCTCCCTGGCCATGCCAGAGACTCCAATTCATGGGAGCCCTTCTGGACACTATTCAAGACAGGGCCTTCCTCCCAGAGGACAGAGCAAACTGCTTTCAGAGTCTCACTTGTCATCTCTTGTCCGGCAGACAGGTTCCTGCCAGGACGATCCTCAGACTCCTTGGCCACATGGCAGCTGCCATTTCCACAGTGCCATTTGCCCGACTGCACATGAGGATGAACCAGTGGATGCTGAGGGTCCAATGGGACCAACGCTGGGATGACCTAGACCAACCCGTATCGGTCTCAGACCCGGTCCACCAAGCCCTTCGATGGTGGTTTATACCATCCCACCTCTTGGCGGGGTTGCCCTTCCAGAAGGCACCGTCTGCACAGATCCTGACAACAGATGCCTCCGGCATAAGCTGGGAGCCCATGTGAAAAACTGCAGGACTCAAGGGTCATGGTCTGCGCTAGAGGAGTCCCTACATATTAATGTGTTGGAAATGAGGGCCATCCTCTACACCTTACAAGCCTTGCAAACTGACCTGCTCCTGGGACGACACCTGGTCCAGTCAGACAGTATGTCTGTGGTGTTCTACATCAACAAGCAGAGAAGAACCCACTCATTCCAACTCAGTTGCAAAGGCCATGAGGGTATGGAACTGGGCCATAGATCACCTGATCATTTCGGCAGTTCATGTCCCAGGGGTGCAAAACACCTTGGCCGATGTACTGAGCCGGTCGAGGTCCAGAGCACACAAGTGGTAACTCCAGCAATCTGTCATAGATGATCTCTTCAACAGATGGAGATGACCAGAATTGGACCTCTTTGCATCCCCACACAACACAGAACTGCCCAGTTTTTGCTTGCTAGATCCAGGACCTGATGTTTTCTGGTGAGACACGTCCCTCTCCTGGACAAGGATGTTCCTTTATGTCTTCCTCCCCCCTTTCCATTGATACAGAGGGTGCTCCTCAAACTACAGTCAGAAGGAGCGGAGATGATCCTCATGGCTCCCTTCTGGCCCCGGTAGATATGGATTTCACATCGAGGGGGAGCTCTTGCGGCAGTAATACCATTAGGACTAAGGCCACCAGGCATTAGGACCCCACAGAAAAATCTTCAAGCTAGCAGTCTCTGGCGGGGGACTGCCCCTGATATCCCGACGTCAGACGTGGTATAAAGAGGGCAGTCCCACGGCGTCACCCTACTTCTTTTCCTGCAGTAAACCCGAGTACGCCGGATCCCGCGGGACGCCATAGTTAGCAGTTGACTGCCTTTTTCTCGCACATTGCGCAGTTTTTTTCTATAAAATAACTTTTCCTCAACAGTTTTTTCGCCAGTTTAATGTCTTCATCGGCACAGTGGTGTAAATCAGAGTGTGCGTGCGGGAAGCAGATCCCGCCGAAGGACAGCCACTCTGCCTGCCTGATCTGCCTAGGCCTAGACCACCAGCTAGACAATTGCCAGCACTGCCTAAAGTTCAGCAATAAAACCAGGATTCGCCATGCCAACACCTTGAAGGCCTATCTACTTGTGCAACAAGTAGCCGCTATGCAGAAGGCCCCATCGGGACATAGTTTGTCCCCTTCAACCGGGGAGTCTCCCCCACAAGGAGAAGAGATCGGGAGGGAAACACCGCCATCACCGGGAGAAGGAAAGGGTCAGATCGGAGTCCCGCCCAAATTCCCCATACCGGGTGTCTACTACTTCCACCTCCGCCGGGAGGTTGGAATCTGTTCCCCAGGTACCAAAGCAGCTTCCGGGGATGCCCACAAGAAGTTGAACGCCCCTACACATACAAAAGGTAGGGAGTCTTCTGCCCACTGACCCCACACACATGGGTCGACCCATGAGGGACAGGTGTTGGCTTCGGGTAAATCCATCAAGTTTGGTGCCCACAAGCATTCTGGGTTGTCTGAGAAGTATAAGAATCCGGACGAACCCACAAAACGCCAGGCGTTCATCAGGTACCAGACACCTCCCCCATCCGAGCAACAGGTGTCATCTGCCTCCCAGACGACCGGACACTTCAACTCTGCATTGGATAAGGAGCAAGTGCCACCAGCTAAAGAAAGGCCGTCGGCCCCTAAGGACCGGCCATCAGCCCTGAAGAATCAGCCGTCGGATCCAGCGTCTGATTCTCCGGACACGGGGGTAGCAGATGCCCAACAGCCTCCTTCAAAAGATACGCTGTGGATCTGATGTCCGACATACTCATTGAGAAGGTGCCCGAGGACCAGACACCACTACCTCCGGATCAGATGCCCGGACCATCCGGCACTTCTAACCAGACGCACCCTCCGCCAGTCGTTCCACTAGCAGAGGTAGAGCACTCTTTAATGCATGGTGAAATACCATCAAAGGGGATCTTCTTGCCAGACCTGGGGATCCATCCCCAGTATGTCCTCCACCTAGAGACCTCACTCCTGAGTGGCCCTTACCGCCAAAAGAGCTCCCGCCACCAAATAAAAGAAGACAGGTGGATGCCTGGGTCTGACGGCCGTAAAAGACACCCATCATTCGTCCCGTCCTCCAGTGGGTGCCCGCCGTCGTCTTCAGGGTGCGTTGCAGGGGACTTGTCTTTGGACTGTTCCTCAGAGGACAAGCTACCCATTCTGTCTCCAAATCCGAGGGACTCGCAGAGTTCACCCCCGGATGACCCATCCTTTCTGGACATTATGCGCCATATCCAAGCGCTATACCAATGGGATGTGGAGGAATTGGACCCAGAAAGGTGTAGACTGGCCAGAGTTTAGGGGGCCACAGACCTTAAGCCACTCGTCATCCCCCCTTTGGTGGAACGTTTTCTTTTTTTTTTCATTTTTATTAATGTTTCCATTTTTACACAAAAGAGACACAGGTTTTATATAATGTTACACAACAGAGTAGCCAGTACCATTTATGTACATTTCTGGATTATATTTAGGACAGTTCATTATTTACTTTTCATTTTTGATATCTTATATTGTATAGAGCTAGTTTTAACATTCAAACTCTGGAGGTGTCCCTTAATGGTATTTATACTAACTTCACCCTCCCTCCCCGTTTCGAGATTTCTTTTGTAAGAATGATTGATTTAATCTGTCTCCTAGGGAGAGCTGGGTACCAACAGAAGGTGAAGGGGCTGACCGTACCCAATTATCTTAAAATTCAAGATCTTACTTCGAGAGGGCTCTTGCAGTCGGTAATTACATATAGGACTGATGCCGGCGGCAGCAGGACCCCACGGAAAAATTTCTAGCTAGCGGTCCCTGTCGGGGACCGCCCCCACGACAGGTGATCAGCGTCAGACGATGTCGATATAAAGGGGCAGTCCCAGACACCCGCCTTCCAGTTCTTTCCTGCCATCAGCTCGTTGCAGCCTCGCGATTAAGTTCTTATCAGCTCAGTCCTGGTACTTACGTCGTTTTTCCGAAAAAGTTTTCAGTATTGTATTTTATACTTCTGTCGTCAGGTGAGCGTCGGTATATGCGTCCCCTTCAAAGAATAAGTGGGACTTCGTGCGGTAACTGCCTCACAAAGACGGTCACTCCCTCTGCCTTTTCTGTTAGGCCCACGACCACGCGGTCGACAAGTGTCCACACTGCCTTCGCTTTAACGTGCCACCCACAGACGACGCCAGCAGTCCCTCGAAGCCCATCTCCTCAAAAAGAAGATGTCTGCGATGGAGAAGGAGTTGAAGAAACTCCGGCAGGCGTCGACCTCCCCTGAAGGGCATAAGAAGCAGGACAAGGAAAGGCACCGGGAGAAGGCCTCCTCTTCCACGACTCCGGCTGGAGTCGCGGCTAAGGTAACATCCCCTCCGGGGGATCGCCCGACGGCAGCCTCCAAG
Organism: Neoceratodus forsteri; assembly: GCA_016271365.2. Taxonomy (NCBI): domain Eukaryota; kingdom Metazoa; phylum Chordata; order Ceratodontiformes; family Ceratodontidae; genus Neoceratodus; species Neoceratodus forsteri. Next base: position 753,363,177 of record CM057455.1, on the reverse strand, counting down.
GCTTTGGAGGAGGTGTCGGCCCGCCCGTCGGGTTTGCGTTCGAGCCCGCCGGGCGCCTCTGGGCAAAATGAGGCCCCAGTCCCCAGTACCCCCGCAGGCTTGCGGCCTACTGGTGCGGGCACCTCCCTTAAGCTGGACGTCTGCTCCTCCGGCGTGCGCTGGGAGAAAGGCGCTGGGCGCTCGACCGCCCGGGCGGCGCGCGGCAATGTTCCCTTGGACGGGCCTCCTCTCATCCTCGGCCCATCTCCAGAGACCCCAAGTCAGATGTCGGCTCCTCTGGCGTCCGGGATTCGGCCCCTAAGCCACATGTCGGCTCCTCCGATGTGCGCCGGGCCTCGGAGCGTACGGCAGACCCTGCTTCGTCTGTCGTACCAGGCTCCCCGCAGCCTTCGCTGCTGTCAGGGGACCTCCAGTCCCCCCTGCCCAACCCCGGGGACTTTTCTCCTCTGTCCCCGGATGAGACTCGGGATCCTGGGCTACCGTCTGATCCTCTTCCTGAAGAGCCGGATCTGACGTTGGCTCCCCTGACGCCGGCCCCGGCGCCGGCTCCTCTGATGCCGGCCCCGACACTGGCCCCACCAACGCTGGTTCCGACACCGACGCCAGCGGGGGATATTCCTCTTCCATCGGGCCCTCCACCCCACGGGCCTATCCCGGCTGATCTGCCCGTGGAGTACCCGTCTGGGCTGTCTGCTCCGGCAGCTCCTCCAGTGCCTGGGTATCCACCATCCTATCCGACGCCGGTTTTCCCCAGGTCCGCAGTATCCTGCACCGCAGTACCCGACGCCGACTCCCTTCGACGCCGCAGTACCCAGCTCCAGTATATTCGCGGCAGTTACAGGATACTCCCCCATGCAGTTCCTCGTGCAACTATCCCCCTCCTCCTCCACCGCCCCTAGGCTGCGGTGGATCTTCAGGAGACTCTTGCCTCCTGGTGGGCTGAGGCCAAGGCTCAGCTCACCAAGGAAGTCGGGAGCCGTCTTACAGCGACGGTGCCACCCCCGGCTCCCGTACGCCCCAGACGGCACACTCCCTCTCCTCCTCCAGATTCCCGGGCTTTGCCCTCGGGATCCAGAGAGGGGCAGGACACGTGTTCTGGGATTTCCCCTAAGGAACCCGTTCCTCCCCCTAGATGAGCTAGGGAGTCTTACTGTGCTTCAGATTCTTCTGCCTGTTCTCTCTCGGACTCCTCGGAAGCTTCCGATGGCTGTTCCGAGAAAAACGACGAGCCGCGCTCTCTGTCCAAGCCCCGGCCGAGGACTCCTCCGAAGTCCCCTCCGGAGGATCCCTCGTTTACAGAGTTGCTCAGGAAGATCCAGGAAGTCCATCAGTGGCATTCCTTAGAGCCAGATCCTCAACGGGTTAAACTCGCCGAACATCGGGACTTGCCCCTTACGGCTCCTACTCTCGTGCCACCCTAGATCAAGCCTCACGCCCACCTTGTTTCCACTATTTGGAAGCAACCGTTGGCTTTAGCCCCACTTCCCAGGAAGTCAAACAGGCTGTATCAGGCTTCCGAGAGTGTAGACTTCTTAGACTCTCACCCCCATGCAGACTCGGTGGTGATTAGCGCCGCTCACGGCTGGTCAGCACACCCGAAACACTTGAGCTTGTCTCCCCCGGATAAGGAATTCCGCCTTCTGGATCAGTATGGAAGGAAGATATACGCTTCTTCCACACTGGGGATTAGGGCCCTGAATTATGTAGCACATATGGGGGATTACCAGAAGGCTGTCCTTACCCAGGCGGAATCTAAGATTGACTCTTTGCCTGACTCCCAAGTCAAGCAGTAGTTAGCCGGCCTGGTCCGCTCTGCTCTTTCGGCCAGTCGTCATATTTTAAGGACGACCTACGATGCAGTGGACACCGCTGGACGGAGCTCTGCGTTCGCCGTAAGTCTTCGGCGTCATGCATGGCTCCGTGTGTCAGGTCTGGTCCCGGAGGTGCAGTCAGCGATCCAAGAAGCACCTTTCAGGGTTTCTGTGCTTTTCAGTGGTGATGTCAAGGACATCATCACTGATTAGCAGGAGAAGGGGACGGCCCTTAAATCTGTTGATTCAATGTACCGTCCCCATCCCCCACAGCGCCGTCCCTTCCAGGGCGCCTCGGCCCTGCTTAAAACTCTCAGGGAAGGCGGGCCACTAAACGCCTGGCCCCCACAGTTGCCAGGCCCCGCCGCCCAAAAAAGCGTCGGTACCTCAGCTGCGGTGCTGCCTCACACCACCTGACTCCTTCCCTCCCACGCCTCCGGACACCCGAAGGAACCAGAGGAGGGAGGTTCTCCCTCCACCTTCCGGGTTGGGAGAGGATAACTACAGATTTATGGGTGCTTCAGATCATAGCAGAGGGGCACTCTATAGAGTTTCTACAGAAACCTCCACGTCACCCCCCTCTGAACTCCTCTTACTCAAGGGACCATCTTCCTTTGGTCAGGGAAGAAATCTCTGCTCTCCTTGCGAAACAGGCTATAGAACCCGTCCCCCCTCATCTCCACGGGACGGGTTACTATTCCCATTTCTTCCTCGTACCAAAGAAGACGGAGATCTCAGACCCATTCTCGATCTCAGCTCCCTGAACCTATATGTGGAATACAAGAGGTTCAGGATGCTCTCCTCAAACCCTCTTGCCCCTGCTTCGGCCGGGCCAGTGGCTTTGTGCACTGGATATGCAGGATGCGTACCTGCACATCCCCATTCGCCCTTCGCACCGAAAGTACCTCAGGTTTGCGTTCCAGGGGGACCATTACCAATGCCAGGCACTCCCTTTTGGTCTTTCCTCGGCTCCCCGAGTCTTTACCAAATGCCTAGCGGTGGTAGCGGCCCACCTGCGTACTTTGGGAGCTCAGGTTTTTCCCTACCTGGACGACTGGCTCCTGGCGGCCCCATCCAGGGAGGAACTCCTGTATTTTCTCTCCCTCACCCAGCAGGTTTTCACTGGCCTGGGTATTACCATCAACCATTCCAAGTCTCACCTGGATCCTTCACAGAGGCTTCAGTTCATCGGGGCAATCCTCGACATGACATTGTGCAAGGCCTTCCTGCCTCCGGACAGGGGGGCCTCCCTCCAGTCCCAGATTTCCCTCCTATCGGAACACAGGAGGGTTCCGGCAAGGTCGATGCTCCGTCTACTGGGGCTTATGCCGGCGGCCATCCCGACGGTTCCTTGCGCATGCCTCCACATGAGAATCTCTCAGTGGACTCTCGGATCTCAGTGGGATCAATGGGTAGATGACCTAGATCATCTGGTCCTGATCTCCTCGCTGATGGCAAGAGACTTACAGTGGTGAATGGTTTGAGAGAACCTATTCCAGGGGGTCCCCTTTTTTCATCCTCCCCCCGATCAGAGACTGACCACGGACGCTTCAGGCGAAGGTTGGGGGGCCCATCTGGGTCCTCACCGAACCCAGGGCCTATGGTCAAAGATGGAGATAGTCCTCCACATCAACGTGCTCGAGCTCTGAGCAGTGCTGTATGCTCTCCAGGCCCTTCACCCATACATCCTTCCCGGTCACCTAGCTGTCCAAATGGACAACGTGAGTGGTGTGGTACATCAACAAGCAGGGAGGAACTGTGTCCTACCTGCTGTGCAGGGAAGCGATGAGGGTTTGGGATTGGGCAACGCTTCACAACCTTCACCTCATGGCGATCCACGTTCCGGGAGTTGACAGCGTCCTGGCAGACAGACTAAGTCGCTCGTCGGCTCTACTACACGAGTGGGAGTTGGATGAAAAGTCCTAAAAAGCATCTTCCAGATTTGGGGGACTCCTCAGATAGACCTGTTCGCCTCCTCCCAAAACGCAAAACTTCCAATCTTTTGCTCGCTCACTCCAGAGCGAGACGCTTTCTGGAGCGACGCTCTATCTCTAAGCTAGAAGGACAGATTTGTCTATGCTTTTCCCCCAATTCCTCTGGTACCTCGTGTGCTGCAGAAGCTTGCCTTGGAAGGAGCGAGAATGATTCTGATCGCTCCTTTTTGGCCCAGGCAAATCTGGTTCTCTCTTCTACAACAATACTCAGAGGTTGCTCCTCTTCCTCTTCCTTTATCTCGAGGATTGCTGACCCAGGATCAGGGGACCCTGGTCCATCCGGGACTCAAGTCCCTTCAACTGCATGCATGGCTCCTGCAGACCTAGCTCAATCTCGTTTGGCGTCTCTCCAAGGTGGCGAGATTCTGGTGGAGGCTAGGAAACCCTCCACTAGGTCCACCTACGCCATGAAATAGAAGAGATTTTCTATCTGTGCTGCGTCCAGGAACGTGTAGCCCTTTTCCTGTCCTGCGACTACTCTGCTTGAGTACATGTGTCATCTTTTCGACCTGGGTCTCAGTCACTCTTCTTTGAAAGTTCATATGGCGGCTATCTCAGCCTACCATGTCCCTTTCGCTGATAAGGCATTTGCCCAGCTGGAGGTCGCCAAAACTTTCCTTAGAGGGGTCCTTCATCTCAGGCCCCCTGTCCGAACCCCAGCTCCGCCTTGGGACTTAAACTTTGTCCTCGAGAAACTTACCCTTCCTTCCTTTGAGCCTGCGGCTTCCGCAGACTTGAAGTTTTTATCGTGGAAGACGCTGTTCTTGGTGGCCATTACTTCTGCTCGTAGAATTTCCGAGCTCTAGGCCCTGATATGCAAAATCCCTTATTTGATTTTTCACAAGGAACGAGTAGCTCTCCGCTCGAATCCTAAGATCTTACTTCGAGAGGGCTCTTGCAGTAGGTAATTACATATAGGACTGACGCCCGGCCGGTAGCAGGACCTGGAAAATTTTCTAGCTTCAGGTCCTGGTGGGACCGCCCCCTCGTCAGGTGACCGGTGTCATACGACGTCGGTATAAAGGGGCGGTCCCAGACACCCGCCTTCCAGTTCTTTCCCGCCGTTAGCTATGAGTAGCACCTCACGGTTAAGTTCGTTGCAGTTCTGTCTCTTCGTTGTTTTTTTCCGAGAAAGCTACAGTTTTTTCTGTTCGATCGTCAGGTGAATGTCGTTTTATGTCATCCGAGGACTCCTCCGAGGTCCCCTCCGGAGGATCCTTCTTTCACGGAGTTACTTAAGAAAATCCAGGAGGTCCATCAGTGGCAGTCCTTAGATCCAGATCCTCAGCGGGTGAAACTCGCCGAACATCTGGATTTGCCCCTTACGGCCCCTACTTTAGTCCCACCCTGGATCGAGCCTCACGCCCACCTTGTTTCCACTATTTGGAAACAACCGTCGGCTTTAGACCCACTTCCTAGGAAGTCAAACAGGCTATACCAGGCTCCAGAGGGTGTAGACTTTTTAGATTCTCAACCCCGTGCCGACTCGGTCGTGATCAGCGCCGCTCACGGCCAGTCTGTACATCCTAAACACTTGAGCTCGTCTCCCCCCGGATAAGGAATCTCGCCTTCTGGATCAGTTTGGAAAGAAGATTTACGCTTCCTCCACACTGGGTATAAGGGCCCTGAACTATGTAGCTCACATGGGGGATTACCAGAAGGCTGTCCTTACCCAGGCGGAATCCAAGATCGACTCCTTACCGGACTCCCAACTCAAGCAGGAGTTGGCCGATCTAGTCCGCTCTGCTCGTTCGGCCAGCCGTCACATGCTAAGGACGACATACGATGCAGTGGACACTGCTGGACGAAGCTCTGCATTTGCCGTTAGCCTTCGGCGCCACGCATGGCCTCGTGTGTCAGGTCTGGTCCTGGAGGTGCAATCCGCCATTCAAGAGGCACCTTTCAGGGGTTCCGTGCACCGGTGGTGATGTCAAGGACATCATCACTGACTTACAGGAGAAGGAGCGGCCCTTAAACCCGGTGATTCACTTGCGTCCCATCCTCTCGCAGCTGCCCTCCTTTCGCAGACGCAGCCGGCCTCAAGCGAAACCCCAGGAAGGTGGGCCACTAAACGCCGGGCCCCGCGGCTGCCAGGACCCCTCCCCCAAAAAGCGGGCACTCCAGCTGCGGCGCTGCCTCACACACCTGACTCCTCCCTCTCCCACCGCCTCCGGACACTCCGGAGGAACAGTGGGAGGAGGTTCTCCTCCACCTCCCGGAGTGGGAGAGATAACAGATTCATGGGTGCTTCAAATCATCGCAGAGGACACTCCATAGAGTTTCTGCAGAAACCTCCACGTCACCCCCTCTGAATTCCCTTATTCAAGGGACCATCTTTCTCTGGTCGGGAAGAAATCTCAGCTCTTCTTACAAAACGGGCTATAGAATCCGTTCCTCCTCACCTCTACGGAACGGGGTACTATTCCTACTTCTTCCTTGTACCAAAGAAGCCGGAGATCTCAGACCGATTCTCGATCTCAGCTCCTTGAACCTGTTTGTGGAATACAAAAGGTTCAGGATGCTCTCCCTTCAATCCCTTCTGCCCCTACTTTGGCCGGGCCAATGGCTTTGTGCACTGGATATGCAGGATGCATACCTGCACATCCCCATTCACCTTTCGCATCGAAAGTACCTCAGATTTGCGTTCAAGGGGGTTCATTACCAATTCTGGGCGCTTCCATTTGGCCTTTCCTTGGCTCCTCGAGTCTTTACCAAATGCCTGGCGGTGGTAGCGGCCCACCTCGTTCTTTGGGAGTTCAGGTTTTTCCCTACCTGGACGATTGGCTCCTGGCGGCTCCGTCCAGGGAGGAACTCCTGCATTTCCTCTCCCTCACCTGGCAGGTTTTTAACAACCTGGGTATTACCATCAACCTCTCCAAGTCTCTTATGGAGCCTTCTCAGAGGCTCCAGTTTATTGGAGCGATTCTCGACACAACTTTGTGCAAAGCTTTTCTGCCTCCGGACTGGGTGTTTCCCTCCAGTCACAGATTTCCCTCCTACTGAACTTCAGGAGGGTCCCGACGAGGTCGGTGCTCTGTCTACTGGGGCTCATGGCGGCTGCCATCCCGACAATCCAACGAGCACGCCTCCACATGAGAATATCTCAATGGACTCTTCGATCTCAGTGGGACCAACGAGTAGACGACCTAGATCTTCCGATCCTGATCTCCTCGCCGATGGTCAGAGACTTAAAGTGGTGGATGGTACAAGAGAACCTCTTCCGGGGGGTCCCCTTCTTTCATCCTCCCCCCGATCAGACCTTAACCACGGACGCTTCCGGCGAAGGTTGGGGGGCCCATCTTGGTCCTCATCGAATTCAAGGACTTTGGTCGAAATTGGAGGTAGCTCTCCATGTCAGTGTTCTCGAGCTCCGAGCGGTGCTTTATGCACTCCAAGCCCTTCATCAATACATCCTTCCCGGTCACCTAGGTGTCCAAACGGACAACATGTGCGTGATGTGGTACATCAACAAGCAGGGAGGAACTTGATCCTACCCGCTGTGTAGGGAAGCGATGAGGGTCTGGGAATGGGCCACCCTCCACAACCTTCACCTCACGGCGATCCACGTCCGGGTAGACAATGTCCTAGCAGACAGGCTAAGTCGCTGTCAGCTCTTCCCACGAGTGGGAATTAGACGGATTTGTCCTAAACAGCATTTTTCAGGCTTTGGGGACTCCTCAAATAGACCTGTTCGCCTCCTCCCAAAACGCAAAACTTCCAGTCTTTTGCTCGCTTGCTGCAGAGCGAGGAGCTTTCTGGAGAGACGCTCTGTCTCTAAGCTGGAAGGACAGATTCGTCTATGCTTTTCCCCCAATTCCACTGGTCCCACGTGTGTTACAGAAACTGGCTCTAGAAGGAGCAAAAATTATTCTAATTGCTCCTTTCTGGCCCAGGCAAATTTGGTTCTCTCTTCTACAACAATACTCAGAGGTTCCTCCTCTTCCTCTTCCCTTATCTCCGGGATTGCTGACTCAGGATCAGGGGACCCTGGTCCATCCGGGACTCAAGTCCCTTCAACTTCATGCATGGCTCCTTCAGACCTAGTTCAATCTCACTTTGGAGTATCCCCTAAGGTAGCCGAGATTTTGGTAGAGGCTAGAAAGCCCTCCACTAGGTCCACTTATGCCATGAAATGGAAGAGATTTTCCATCTGGGCCGCGTCCAGGAACGAGGAACCTTTTCCTGCCCCGTAACCACTTTGCTGGATTACATGCGTCATCTCTTCGACCTGGGTCTCAGTCACTCCTCTCTGAAGGTCCACATGGCAGCTATCTCTGCCTACCACATACCTTTTAGCTGATAAGGCCTTTGCCCAGCTAGAGGTATCAAAACCTTCATAGAGGGTCCTTCATCTCAGACCCCGATCCAGACCCCAGCTCCACCTTGGGACTTAAATTTTGTCCTTGAGAAACTTACTCTTCCCCCTTCGAGCCTGCGGCTTCTGCAGACTTGAAGTTTTTATCGGAAGACGCTCTTCTTAGTGGCCATTACCTCAGCTCGCAGAATTTCCGAGCTTCAGGCCCTTATGTGCAAAATCCCTTACTTGATCTTCCACAAAGAACGAGTAGCTCTCCGCACAAACCCTAAGTTTCTCCCGAAGGTGGTAGCTGCATCTACTTTGAATCAGTCTATCGAATTACCTGCCTTTTTCACGCAATACTCCAGTCATGGAGAATACTTGCTTCACACCATGGATGTTCACAGGATTCTGAGATATTATACCAATAGGACGAAAGATCTCAGAAAGACTGATCAGTTGTTTGTCTCTTTCGCTCACAAAAGAGAAGGCAATACTGTTTCCAAGCAATGCCTGTCAAAGTGGTTGGCTCATTGTATCACTTTCTGTTATGACAAGTATAACAAGACCCTACCGGGTCAAGTCAGAGGTCTCTCCACTCGTGGAGTTGCTTCCTCTGTGGCTTGTTTCAAGAATGTGTCTGCGGCAGACATTTGTGCTGCCGCTACTTGGACTTCCGTCCATACCTTCACTAAACATTACAGTTTGGACATTGCCTCTCGTCGTAGAGCAGGCTTGGTTAGCGGTCTTGCAAGGCCTCCTTTCTTGAGGGTTGCAAGCTTTCCACTACTTATCTGAGTAGTTCCTCCTCCCGTGCCTTTCTTATTGGTTCCAGACTGCTTTGGATTCTGTCCTATATGTAATTACCTACTGCAAGAGCCCTCTCGAAGTAAGATAATACAGTTACGTAAGAACTTACCGTAACAGTAGATCTTCGAGAGAGGCTCTTGCAGTAGGTAATACCTTCCCGCCCTCCATCCCCCTAGGCTTTTTCAGCTCCTTTTCCATTCAGGGAAATATCTGCTTCTCTCTTGTCCGGGCCTTCCGGGCCTGTGGCGGGAAAGAACTGGAAGGCGGGCGTCTGGGACCGCCCCTTTATACCGACGTCGTATGACGCTGGTCACCTGACGAGGGGGCGGTCCCACGCCAGGGACTGCTAGCTAGAAATTTTTCCGTGGGGTCCTGCCACCGGCTGGCGTCAGTCCTATATGTAATTACCTACTGCAAGAGCCTCTCTCGAAGATCTACTGTTACGGTAAGTTCTTACGTAACTGTACTTTTCTCCCGAAGGTGGTAGCGGAATCTACCTTGAATCAGTCTATTGAACTACCTGCTTTCTTCACTCAGTACTCCAACCAAGGAGAATACCTGCTCCATACCATGGATGTTCACAGGATTCTGAGATACTACACCGCTAGGACAAAGGATCTCAGAAAGACTGATCGGTTGTTCGTCTCCTTTGCTCACAAGAGAGAAGGCAATGCTGTTTCTAAGCAATACCTATCAAAATGGTTGGCCCATTGCATCACTTTCTGTTATGACAAGTATAACAAGACCCTCCCGGGTCAAGTCAGAGGCCACTCCACTCATGGAGTTGCCACCTCTGTGGCTTGTTTCAAGAACGTGTCTGCGACAGATATCTGTGCTGCCGCCACTTGGACTTCCGTCCATACCTTCACTAAACACTACAGTTTGGACATTGCCTCTCGCCGTAGAGCAGGCTTCGGGTTAGCGGTCTTGCAAGGCCTCCTTTCTTGAGACCTGCTAGATTATCTGCTACTTTTTAGAGTAGTTCCTCCTCCCGGTGCCTTTTCATTTGTTCCAGACTGCTTGGGATTCTGTCCTATATGTAATTACCTACTGCAAGAGCCCTCTCGAAGTAAGATAGTACAGTTACGTAAGAACTTACCGTAACAGTAGATCTTCGAGAGAGGCTCTTGCAGTAGGTAATACCTTCCCGCCCTCCATCCCCCTAGGCTTTTCAGCTCCTTTTCCATTCAGGGAAATATCTGCTTCTCTCTGTCTGGGCCTTCCGGGCCTGTGGCGGAAAAGAACTGGAAGCGGGCGTCCTGGGACCGCCCCTTTATACCGACGTCGTGTGACGCCGGTCACTTGACGTGGGGGCGGTCCCCGCCAGGGACTGCTAGCTAGAAATTTTTCCGTGGGGTCCTGCTGCCGGCCGGCGTCAGTCCTATATGTAATTACCTACTGCAAGAGCCTCTCTCGAAGACCTACTGTTACGGTAAGTTCTTACGTAACTGTACTTTACTTGAGTATCAAGTGGGGGGTAGTGTTAAATGGGACTAGGGGTTATATGCTTCTTTTTTATGGTATTATGTCTGGTCTACATTGTGCTATATACAGTATATAAACCATTTTGTCCGTCTAGTCATTAGGGCTGGTAGTTTGTCTTGCAACTTGGCCGTGAGGCTTTCCATTTTACAAATGTCATAGACTGTTGTTTCTCAGTTATTTATACTAGGTGAAGTTGGTTGTAACCATAACCAGGTAATTACTTTTTTAGCTGTCCCCCAACATGATATTTATTAAATAGATCTGGTGTACACCTCTGACCGATCTTGGTTGGTGTAGGAGAAGGGCGATCTCTGGAGTGAGTTTCCCCAAGGTGGGAAAAAGTGCTTTCATTTGCCGTTCCACTTCCTCCCAAAAGGGGGTCAGCACTGGGCAGTACCACAGGATATGAGAATGTATGGCCATCTCACATCCGCACCCCCTCCAACATAACGAGTCTTTGGATGTGGAATATTTTGCCGTAATTTGGGGGTGCAAAAGAATCTTACTGTGACCTTCCATGCGAATTCTCTCCATGTATATGAACATGATGTTCGGTGCTGTCTTCTCCAAATATGCACCCATCCATTGGGGTTAAATCTAGCATTAATTCTGCTTCCCAGTTGATTTGGACATTGTCCATTTTTGAACTGGGCACATTAGTCAATGCTTTGTAGCATCTTGATATTAGATGTTTAGTGTTAAATTTGTTTTTTAACCATATTAGGATAGTACATATTGAAGGGGGAGATTTATTTGTGACATCAAGGCCTATTTTTGAAGTTAGGTAATGGCGGATCTGTAGGTAACGGAAAAAATGTTTTTGTTCTATAGAAAATTCATTTTGTAGTTTGGTGAATGTTTTAAATATCCCATTGTTATAGAATTGATAGGTATGTAGTAACCCTTTATCCCTCCATCCCCAAAATTCAGTGTCTGTTTTGGCTGGAGTAAAATCTTGGCCGTTTGCAGGGATACCCATCCTCACTGCCCCAAAATTATTTTCAGGGAGTCAAAGAAAGGCTTCTCAGCTCCGAATTATGTCTCTCGTGGAGACTGAGCAGGATTCCGGGCAACTCTGTACCTGGGGTTGGAATACTAATATGTGATTTAGGGGAAAGAGGATAAATCCTGTTCCACTTTCAACCAGCCTAGGGCATTCCGTTGTGGGTTTAGCCACTGTGAGATATGAAGCAGTAGGGCTGTCATTGAGTATTTATAAAAATCTGGTAGGACTATCCTGCCTCTTTCTCTAGGTAGTTGTAATTTTTGGTAAGAGAGACGTGGTCTGCCTCCTCCCCATACAAAGGTCAATATCACCCAATTCCATTTATTTATTTCTGTTTTGAGACTAGAGATGATATATTTTGCATTATGTATAGTAGTCTGGGTAAGATGTTCACTTGAATGGTTTGAATTCTGTTTATAATAAAAAGTGGTAAATGTATCCAACATTTAAGATCTAGTTGTATCTGAGTAAATGGGAGTATAATTCCGTTCATGTAAGTGGGACAATTTTGAAGGTATATTCATTCCTACATATGTAATATGGGGGCTCTGCCATTTAAAAGCGTATTTAGCTATTAATAGTGGAGTAGGAGAGTAATTTATTGCTAGAACCTCAGTCTTATCCTAATTAATCTTGTAGCCTGTTAAGCGTTCTATTGTCAGTAGGAGTTCGTTCAGTGTGGCTAAGGAGGGGTTAGGGCAAGTAATATAGAGCAAGAGATCATCAACATAATACACAAGTTTATGCCACCTATTTCCCACCCTATACCCATTGATTTGTTCTGTCTGCCTCAACAACTGTGCTATGGGTTCCACGAAAAGGGCAAATAAATAAGGGGACAGGGGGCATCCCTGGCATGTTACTCTGGAGTGTGGGAAGCATTCTGAGTGTGATCCATTGACGTTAACCATGGCTTCGGGGTTCAAATATATTCCCTCTATATTATCTAGAAATTTCTGAGGGAAAGCAAATTTCGAAAGGGTCAATTTCAAGAACAACCATGAAACCCTATCTGAACATCTAAACTTAGAATTGTTAGAGGGGTGTTAGATGTCTGGGCATGGTCAATGAGATATAGGGTGCGGCGGATATTGTCTGTTGTCTGTTGATTTTTTATAAATCTCGATTGATCTGGGTGGATCAATGTTGGGAGGATATTATCCAATCTGTGGGCAATAATACTCATATAGATTTTATAGTCTTGGTTTAATACTGATATAGGGCGGTAGGAATCACATAGGTGGGGGGGTTTCTGGGGTTTGAGTATCGCTGATGTAACTGCCCGTCTCCAAGATATTGGATAGCTGGCTGTGTTATGGCTATTTTGCATTACTTCCAGGAGAGGGGTCTTTATTAGTTCCCTTATACACCTAATAGAATTCTGCCCTATACCTGTCTGGGCCTGGTTTCTATTTCTTTTTATTTTGTATTGTATTTTGTAGTTCTCCCAATGTAATTGGCAAAATCAGTTTCTCCTTTTGGAATTCTCTAAGGGTAGGGAGTTGAACTTTAGTTAAAAAATCTAAGATTTTTTGTGGGCTGGCAGTTTTAGGGTCTTTGTATAGATCCCGGTAGTATTTTTTAAAATGCAGGCAGGATTCCTCTGGTATGAGATTAGTGTTGTGCTGTAACTGGGTCTTTTATTTTTGTAATTGTAGTCATTTGGGTTTGTCTGTGTAATCTGTATGCTAAGACTCTGGAAGCTCGGGCTCCCCTTCATAGAATCGTTGGCGAAGCCACATAAGGGCTTGTTCCGTGCGGGCGGTCAAGAGGTTTTGTATTTCCCTTTGTATTTACTACATTTGATTTGTTATAGAGTGATCCCCCTGCATATGGGCCATCTGGAAAAAGGTGAGAGTTTCCTGCAGTTCCTTTAATCAAGCCTCCCTCTGTTTTTTTTTCTTTTGGCTGCAAAGGAGATAATATATCCCCTCAAGACTACTTTTAATGTGTCCCATAATATTTGTGGGGTAGTTTCAGGAGAATTGTTGTTTCGTAGTATCTCTGGGATTTTATCCTGTAATAAGTCTTTGAATTCGGGGTCTCTCAACAGTGTGGGATTGAATCTCCACAAAGTATTTCTTTGCTTCCGGAAGATTCTTAGTTCTAGAGTTATAGGGGCATGATCTGAAATATGAATATTCTTGATTTCATCTGTATAGACTAAGTCATTATGTTCATTACTGATGCACAAGTAGTCCAGTCTAGAATAGTCTTTGTGGGCATTTGAATAATAGGAAAATTTCTTCTGGGCCGGGTGGAGTAACCTCCAAGTGTCCACTAAGCCCATATCTCTCAAGGTTCTCCTCAAGTGTTTTTGACCTGAGGACGGTGAAGGGGGGGCGAGAGGCTGATGTGTCCATAGAGGAATTTAATAGGCAGTTCAGATCTCCGCTAGTTATTAGGATTCCCTTCTTATGAGTAAGAATGGAGTCCAGTATTTGTTGAATGGAAGATGCGTCACTGTTTGGTGGTATATATGTGCTGCAAATTGTTAAAATGTGTCCTTGATATGAGCCAGAGGCCAAGGCCAAACAATCTTCTTTGTCCATATACTGATCTGTAATTTGGAATTGTGAGGACTTTGGGACCAGGATTACTGCCCCACGGTGTCTTCCATTCTAGTACGCTGATTCTACTGTCTGTGAGAAGCCAAATTTAAGCAGTTTATTATGCTTCGTGGAACCTTTTCAAGATGTGACCAGATCCACATGGAGGCATCCAGCCACTACTACCGCAGTACCTCGCAAGGCCGATAGACTTTACAAAACACCAAAAGGGGAATCTTTGCTGGGCGAACACCCAAAGGCAGGCTCAGAGGTCCTGACAACTGCCCATGGAAGGGCACAGCAACCACGCCACATGACTGCCCAGCCACCAGACACTGAATCCAGAAAGTTAGACCAGATGGAAAGCAAGGTGTACTCCTCAACAACTTGCACCATTAGGTCGTTGAACTTCCTGGCCCACATGGTTACGTACCAGAAGTCCTTGTGGGCAAAGGCAATGGATCTAGCCACGGTACAGCCAGATTCAGAGGGTAAGGCGGAACTCCTTGCTGTCATTTAGTCTGGCATGGATGTGGACAAACACATCCTCAGGAGTTTTTATGACTCCAGGAATACAGCAGCAAGAGCAGCAGCCACCGGCATTTGCATGAGGAGGCATGCTTGGCTCAGGGTTTCTGGCTTCCAACAGGATCTTCAGGATGCTATCCTGGATGCTCCTTTTCAAGGATCAGTCCGTTCGATCAGGACACTGAGAAACTGATTACTGAACTTCAAGATTCTGGCAAAGCAGTATCTAAAGTCCACAGGATGTACAGGTCGGAGCCACCATCCACGTTGCCATCCCTTTCGGAAAATCAGGGACAGCAAGGAAGATGCCAGACACAACACAAGGGCGGCTTTAAGAGAAAAGGCCACCCTGTCCCTTCAGGTGTCCAGGGCCCCAAAAAGCCCAAGGCGCCCAGACCTCCCCTGCCTACACCCTCCAACACAGCATGACTCCCTATTGACCCCCCCTCCACCACAGCCAGTGCAGGGGAGGCAGGCGGTAGGAGGGAGATTCTCCCTCTACCTATACGGATAGTCCAGTATAACATTGGACCAGTGGGGCCTCCAAATAGTAAAAAGGGGATACTCCCTAGAGTTCACCCAGTTTCCACCGGTCAACTCACCAGTCCCCTCCCTCTGCTCCCCTTCCATGCACTCCTGAGGGCAGAGATACAGGCCTTACTGGACAAAAGAGCCATACAGGAGGTTCCTTTTGCTCAACGGGGCAAGGGATTCTATTCCCATTTCTTCCTTGTCCCAAAAAAAGACTGGAGACCTCCGTCCCATTCTGGATCTGAGTCATCTGAACACCTTTATCGAATACAAACGGTTCAGAATGGTGACCCTATTACCAATGCTCCACCAAGGAGACTGGTCTTGTTCTCGGGATATGCAGGATGCCTACATGCACATCAAGATCCTGCCATCCCACAGGAAGTACCTACGCTTCACCTTCCAAGGAGAACACTACCAGTTAAGGGCGCTGTCGTTCGACCTATCCTCGGCACCAAGGGGTTTTAGCAAGTGCCTAGCAGTAGTAGCAGCGGCCCTCAGGAGAAGGGGTCACTTCGTATACCCTTACTTGGATAATTGGCTTTTTACCGCTCCAACAGAAGGCCAGTTGAACAGAACCTTGGAAAAGACATTCAGCCTATTCCAGACTCTGTGCATTACCCTAAACCTGCCCAAGTCACAACCATGGCCAGCTCAAAGGCTGCAATACATAGCAGCAGTCCTGGACACAGTCCAAGGGAAAGCTTTTCTACCCACAGACAGGGAATTAACTCATTGCCTCCTAGAATAGACCTGTAGGCAGCAGCAAATGTACTGCAGTGTGTCCCAGGACAACTACAGAAGTCACCTACAGACTTCCTGTGTGCCCTAGTAACGTCTGAAGATGTCACTCACATGTTTTAATATTACTTGCCAGCCAGAATTGATTAGAATTGACTGCATAGCACCATTAGAAAGGTAATGTTGTGCTGAACAACTTTGCCACTGACACTTTGTGTGTAATGTTCACTTTAGGAGTTATTCACTTTTGTTTATGACATGGGCCCGGATATTCAGAAGGGTTGCGCATGGCGCAACCCACTGATGCGCCCCGGCACGATATTCAAACCTGGATCGAGCCTGGCACAAATCCCGATGCGCCGGAGCGCATCAGTAATGTATGTGGCGCAAGTAGGGGGGGCATGCCCATGCATACTCCGCACATCCTGATATTCAGCCCGGGATGTGCTGAGCCCATGCGTACGCAACCCCTACCTGCGCTGCACACAGGTGAACCAAAAAAAAAAAGGAACAACAGCTGGCCACCCACAGGTGAGCTGCTGTATTGCAGGGCGTAACATGGCAGCTGCCACCTTGGTGGCCACCCGAGCTCCGGCTGCACCTTCGTGGCGGCGACCCCCCATTCCCAATCGCGGGCATATGTAGAATAATGTAAACATCCTATATCTCTGGTGGTCCAGTGGACCGCTTGCAGCCCGATC
Source organism: Neoceratodus forsteri (assembly GCA_016271365.2). Lineage (NCBI taxonomy): Eukaryota > Metazoa > Chordata > Ceratodontiformes > Ceratodontidae > Neoceratodus > Neoceratodus forsteri. The sequence goes on along the minus strand of CM057455.1, from coordinate 753,346,724 downwards.
GCGGGCATGTGTTGTGAAATAAACGTCCTGTATCCCTGGTGGTTCAGTGGACTGCTCGCAGCCCAATCGTGGGCATATGTAGAATAAAATAAACATCCTATATCCCTGGTGGTCCAGTGGACCGCTCGCAGCCCGATTGCGGGCATATGTTGTGAAATAAACGTATTATATCCCTGGTGGTCCAGTGGACCGATCGCGGGCATATGTAATAAAAAGGAGAGGTCCAATATCCCTGGTGGTCCAGTGGTACCCCACTCGCCCACTGAGCCCCACCGTCCCGCTCACCCCCCCTCCCGGTCAGTGGCGGGCGGCAGCACCCCACCCGCCTGCCGCCCCAATGACTGACACCGTATGGTAGGGCTGTATGCCCATTGGTCCACAGTGTGAGCCAATGGTCGTCAGCAGCCGGTACAGACACACAGTCCAGATATGTGAATGGATCCATTCATATATCTGGACTGTAGTACGGCATGGGTTGCACGCCCATTGGCTCACGCTGTGGACCAATGGGTGTACAGCCCTACCATACAGTGTCATGCAGCGGGCGGCAGGCGGGTGGTAGCTGCAGCCCGCCAATGAGCTCAGTGGGCGGGTGGGGAGAGGGGTACCACTGGACCACCAGGGATATTGGACTTCTCCTTTTTATTACATATGCCCGCCATCGGGCTGCTAGCGGTCCACTGGACCACCAGGGATATAGGACGTTTATTTTTCAACATATGCCCGTGATTGCGTTGCGAGCGGTCCACTGGACCACCAGGGATATAGGACATTTATTTTATTCTACATATGCCCGCGATCGGGCTGCAAGCGGTCCACTGGACCACCAGGGATATAGAACGTGTACTTCTTTTGCACAAGCCCGCGATTGGGCATTGGGGCACTTTTCCGCGATGTGCAGGGGGCGTCTGTCCCAGACGGCTGCAGCCTGGCAGGGCGCCAGGCACAAGTCGCTGGGGATCGGCGCACCTGCATGCAAATGGAGCCATAATGACATGCACATGGCCCCATTTGCGCCTTGCATGCATTATGGCCCCATTTGCATGTGCATTTTTGAATATCGCGGTTGTTGCGCCTAGCGCAACGGAACTTGCGCTAGCGTATCCCCCTGCTCCACTCTAGCCACTTGCGCTGGCGTAGTATCACTGCGCCATGTGCACTGCGGGTGGCCAGGGTGCGATATTCAGCGATGCTGTGCCATAGCGCAGCTCCGTTGAATATCACCCTGTCAACACCCCTGCGTAGCTAAGTTGTGCTGCACCCAGGCTTGTGCCATAGCCTGGCGCAGTCTGAATATCTGGGCCATGGTGTATATGGCAGACATTTTGTCCATCAAGAACCACCTAAGCACTCTGAAGAAAATGCACATTCTGGATATCTCAGCCAGTATAAAACAAAAACAGAATTGAGCACAGTTGATTGAATAGCACCGTTGGAAAGGCAAATTTGTGTGGAACAACTTTGCTGCTGATATGTTGTATGTATCATGTATACTTTAGGAGTTATATGCATTTGTTTATGGTATGGTCTGTATGGTTCAGATTCATCCCTCAAACCTCACCAACGCACCTTGACTAAAATGGGGAAAAATTATGTTTAATACTACAGAAATAGCTGTTTTTTTTTCACAAACAAATTATTAAAACTACATCTAATGTCTGGATGCTTAATTTGGTGTTGATATGTTACATATTTCCCAACAAAAAAAGGCTTATGGTGCATTTTTTAGTGGAAAAAATGTATTTTTTTTGCAGTTTCGACCAGCACTGAAAAACAACTAAATTACATATTATTACTTGCATGCCACCGTTGGAAAGGTAATTTTATGCTGAACAAGTTTGCCACTCATACTTTGTGTCTAGCACTTACGGTTTTTGTGCTATTAGCATTTGTTTGCCGACTATGGCTTGATTTTGCTTAGAAAGGCCCAGGATTCACTGTTAGCAGTATATTGGAGACAAATGCTGCAACTTCAGAGAGTTCTTGTGGAGGCAAGGAGTTAAGGCTAAGAGAAGTTGCACGCAGGGTACAGAACTTGGACTTTGGTTTCAGCAAGAGTGGTTCTACAACTGCTGGGTCACATGGCTGCAGCCATTGTCATGGTTCCACTCTCGCGTCTGAACATGAGGATCCTGCAGTGGCTCCTCAGGGTTCAATGGGACCAAGGTACTGGACGAGCTAGAGGAGACCATTCGGATCTCCAAGGCAGTCTGACAGTCGATGACCTGGTGACTCACCCTGGTCCATTTAAGCATAGGGGTTCCCTTCCAGCGACCCAGTCCACAGCAGACTCTGACTACCAGTGCATGAGGACTGAGATGAGGAGCACATCTTGCTTCTCATCAGACAAGGGGTTCCTGGAACTCCACAGAATAAGCTCTTCACATAAACATTTTGGAGATGAGAGCCATTGTGTATGCCTTCAAGCCTTCCAAGGGGTGCTCCTTCCTGGACCTCTGCTGGTCCAGTTGGACAATACCCCAGTAGTCTTCCATCTCAACAAGCAAGGGCGTATACATTCGTATCCCTATGCAGAGAGGTAGATGAGAGTTTGGGCTTGGGCAGAGGATCACAAACTGGACATTACGGCAGTCCATGTTCCAGGCATTCCCAACGTCCTAGCGGACAGCCTAAGTCACTCTCTGTCTCAGAACCATGAGAGGAAACTACAGCAAGAAGTCATAGACCTCTTTGAAAGGTGGGGTCAGCCAGAACTGGACCTTTTTGCATCACCACACAACGCCAGATTGCCCAGTTTCTGCTCGCTAGATCCAGGGCCTGGTGTTTTCTTTTTTGAAATTAAGTATACTTTATTCAATTTTCACATATACACCCAATACAATATACATTGCTGAAAAGGAATCATTGTATAATGTGCGTATACAATACAGAGGATGTTTGTCAAGTAAATCCACCTCCCACCTCCCTCCCCCTCCCCCATACAAATCCCCCCATAACCCCTCTTCCCCAAAACCCTCCCACAGAACCCACCCCACCCTAGAGCCAGTTCCACAGAGTTGTACTAGTTATAAAATATATAAAACTACCAAATGAGAAGTATTATACAGTTGATACCTCTAGAATTATGGGGTCATGCACTAGCCGTAAAGGAGATAAGAAATCCTTCCCTCTTAGGTTAATGTGCAGAAGCAATTGACCATAAAGCATGGAATTTCTCCCACTTCGTGTTGTATCGGGAAATTGCATTTCGAAGACTGGCAATAGTTTTCTCAGTCCTTAAGTTGTATAATACACGATTGACCCATTCTTGGTAGGTAAAAAGATGTTGGTCTTTCCAGTGCTTTAATATTAGATTTTTCACTGTGAGTGATATTAAGTTAATATAGTACCTTCTTTCTTTCACAGCCACTGTTGAGTAATCCCCCAATATACATATTTACGGGGTGAATAGGTTTCGTATCCCTAATAAGGGATCTGCCCTGGATTTAATTAGGGTCCATAGGGGAGCGACCAGAGGACAGTCCCAGAAAATGTGCAGCAGGGAACCTTGCATCTGACCGCACCTAAAACACACATCATCTGGGAGCTTCCCCATCCTATATAACTTTGCAGGGGTTAGGTGCATGGTATGCAGGGACCTGGTATTTTCTGGTGAGATGCATTGTCCCTCTCTTGGATAGGGAGGTTTTTGTATGCTTTCCCTCCCTTTCTTCTTCTTCAGAGTGTCCTGCTCAAGCTGCAGGCAGAAGAAGCCAGAATGATACCGGCAGCACCATTCTGGCCTCGACAGATTTGGTTCCTGCTGTTGTAACAGCTGCATCGGAACCGCCAGTTCTGTTACCCCTCTCCACTCACTTGCTCTCCCAAGAGCAAGGGACGTTGGTCCATTTGGCCCTCCAGTCCCTGCATCTGCATGCTTGGCTCCTGCAGACTTAGCTAGGGATAGATTTGGAGTATCCCTCAGAGTGGCAGAGGTGCTCGTGGCAGCAAGAAAATCCTCTGTCAGGGAGACTTACGCCATGAAATGGAAGCGCTTCTGCTTGTGGGCGATTTTCCCATTCTCTGGATCCCGTGAGTTGTCCGGTGGAATCTGTGCTGGAGTATCATGTCCACCTGTCTGACTTGGGTCTCAGTTACTCATCCATTAATGTGCATCTCTGTGCTCTGTCAGCTTACCATGCACCAGTAAATGGGAAGACTCTGGCACAGCTGGACATCTGCAAGACCTTTTTAAGAGGTATCTTGCATATGAAACCCCCCAGGAGAGACCCAGTGCCATCCTGGGATCTATTGTACTTTTTAGAAAAGCTCACCTTGCCACCCTTTGAACCAGCCACAAGTTGCGAGCTCTGCCTTCTCTCTTGGAAGGCATTATTTTAGTTACCATTACCTCCGCTCAGAGGATTTCCGAGCTGCAGGCTCTGATGTGTAAAGAACCTTATCTTCTTTTTCACAGGGATAGGATAGCCTTGCATACAAACCCCAAGTTCCTATCAAAGATAGTGTCCGAGTTCACGTTGAACCAGGATACTACCTAGAGTACTCCAACAAAGGGGAGACATACTCTGGATGTACATAGAATTTTGCGTTGCTACCTGGCTAGGACCAGTTCCACCAGAAAGACAGACCAGTTGTTTGTCTCTTTTGCCCACAGGAAACTTGGGGGCACCAGTCACAAAACAAATCCTAAGTAAGTGGCTAGTGCACTGTATCACTTTCTGTTATTAGCACCACAGCAAACCCCTACCAGGGCCGGTTAGGGGTCACACCACCAGAGGGAGAGCGACATCCTTCGCTTCCCTTCCCTTCTAAATGTTTCATCAACTGACCTCTGTGCGGCCGTTACTTGGAGTTCAATGCACACTTTCGTGAGGTACTACAGTTTGGATATTGCTTCCAGGAGGAGAGCAGATTTCAGCCTAGCAGTCCTTCGGGGACTACTCTCCTAATTTCCCACAGCTTTTTTGTCCTCTACCCTTCCGATCTGGGTTTCTTCTTGGGCATTGCTTGCGACTCAGTCCTAATGGTATTCCCTGCTGCAAGAGCTCCCCCTCGAAGTGAGATAGTACAGTTATGTAAGAACTTACCATAACAGTAGATCTTCGAGAGGAGCTCTTGCAGCAGGTGGCTTTCCCACCCACCTACTCCTGGGGACAAATGTTACATCTTCTCTTTGGGGATGGGAGATCCTCCTCGGTTCTCCATCTGTTTTTTCAGCTGGGTCTCTGGCAGGAGAACTGAGGTGGCGCCGGGGGACCGTCCCCTCTATACCACGTCTGACGTCGGGGCTGAGCCGACATCGGGGGCGGTCCCCCGCCACAGACTGCTAGCTAGAAGATTTTTCCGTGGGGTCCTAACGTTTGGTGGCCTTATTCCTAATGGTATTACCTGCTGCAGGAGCTCCTCTCGAAGATCTACTGTTACGGTAAGTTCTTGTGTAACTGTACTTTCCCTCTACTTCAACAGCTGTCGAGCGAACCACCTCTGCAGCTGCCCCTGAGCTCACGCTTGCTATCTCAGGACAACGGGATATTACTGCACCCAGATCTCAGATCATGACACCTGCACATGTGGTTTCTACGGACCTAGCAGTTTCATGCTTTGTAGTCTCGGCCAGAGTGGCCGAGGTTTTGGTGGCTACAAGGAATCCCTCTACCAGGGCCACTTACGCCATGAAGTGGAGGCGGTTCTGCCTGTGGGCCACTTACACACCTTTACCTGCCCGGTGAACTCGGTCCTAGAGTACCTTTTTTCACTTTCAGACTTAGGCCTGAGTTACTCTTCCATAAAGGTGCACGTATCTGCAGTGTCAGCCTACCATGCACCTATACAGGGCAAAACCTTAGCACAACTAGACTTGTCACACATTTTCTTGCATGGCATTTTGCATGTGAAACCTCTCATTAGGGACCCCATCCCTCCATGGGACCTTCTTTTCATTCTGGAGAAGCTTACTTTGCCTCCCTTCGAGTCAGCCACAGCTTGTGAGCTAAGTTTTCCATCTTGGAAAATGTTATTTTTGGTTGCAATTACCTCTGCTCGGAGAATTTCCGAGCTCCAGGCTCCGATGTGTAAAGAGCCTTACTTGTTTTTTCACAGGAACCGGGTGTCAGCGAAACTAATCTTTTAGTTTTTGCTAAAGGTGGTGTCTGAATTTACCCTTAATCAGGACATCAACCTACCTGTTTATTACCTAGAGCACTCAAACCAAAGGGAGGCTCTCCTGCATACTCTGGATGTCCACTGGGCCCTTCGATATTACTTGACCTGAACCCGGGGCTCCAGACAATCGGATCACCTGTTCATTTTCTTTGCCCACATGATGTTAGGGGCACCTGTTTCCAAACAAACCTTATCTAAATGGTTGGTTATTTGCATTGTTTTCTGTTACTGGAAGGTACAACAAGACTTTATCGGGCACCGGTAAAGGGCCACTCCACAAGGGGAGTTGTGGCTTCCTTTGCTTCTTTAAGGAACGTGTCTGCTGCAGATATATATGCAGCTGCCACCTGGAGTTCTCTTCCTGTATGCATCAAACATTACAGTTTGGACATTGCCTCCAGACGTAGGACAGGATTCAGCCTCCCTGTCCTGCAGGGACTTCTCTCTCTCTCTCTTCTTTTTTTTTTTTGTGAACTCTGTTTCTTCTCCTACCAGACCGGGGCTCTCTTGGGTGACTCACTCGACTTCTGCCCCTAACCGCTCACCTGAACCACTCCTCCTGACAGATACATTGGTGTCAGGAACCCTGCCTCTCCCGGCCCCAGAGGAGAAGGCCGAGAATCCCCGAGGAGTAGAGTAGGAGTCATGGCTGGTGTTGGGCGTGTGGAGCATCAGACCCTGGAAGATCGCTCTTGCCTCATCCGGCTGGCAGGGGCGTTTCCTGCTTTCTTTCCCCCTAGGAGTGTGGCATGCAATGACGCCTAGTAACAGCTTCCCTGCTGGCGTCTGCTGCACTTCTCCCCTTACGTCGGCTGGTGTACCTGCAGTACCTCCGAGCTCCATCGGGGGCTGCCAGGACACCGAGCAACCCTGGATCCCTCCCTAGGGAGAGGAGAGCTGTCCTCCGGATGCTCCATCCTTTCCCTCCCCTGCCGACCCCTGGCCACCCGAGTCCATCACCGAACCAGGGTTGCCGGCACTGCGCGAGGTGTGTCGTCCAGCGCCTCAACCCTCAGTGCCACTGGGCCAGCATAGGGATTCAGTCTTTATCTCTCCACTGCTTCCATCCTGAACATAGGGTCCTCTGTACTGCTTGGGACTCAGTCCTACCTGTGTTACCTGCTGCAAGAGCTCGCTCTCGAAGTAAGATAGTACAGTTACGTAAGAATTTACCATAGCAGTAGATCTTTGAGAGGAGCTGTTGCAGCAGGTGCTGCTTCCCATTCACGTTCCCCACTTGGGATTCCTTCTGCATTCACAGCCTGACTATCTGACCTCCTCCTTGAGAGGGCTGTCCTCAGTTTCTCCTTCAACAATTTCATCACTGCCAGAGTCTCCAGTGGGAGAACTGAGGTGATGCTGGGGAACCGCCCCCTTTATACTGTACGTGATGGGCCGGGCTGACGTTGAGGGTGGTCCCCTGCTGTATACTGCTAGCTAGAAGTTTTCCATGGGGTCCTGCCACCTGCCTGCTTCAGTCCTACCGGTGTTACCTTCTGCAAGAGCTCCTTCCGAAGATATACTGTTACCGTAAGTTCTTACGTAACTGTACTTTACTTTCTTGTAGCCATAGATGATCTACGGACAGGTCTCTTGCAGTAGGTTATTACTCTTGGGAGTCTGCTAGGTGGAGTTGTCACATAGTAGCTTCTTCCAGCAGTCTTCTATGGGCCACCCCCATACCTCACTTCCTGTGGATGTGTGTAAAAAGGGGCGGCCCCCAGGCACACACTTTCCATTTTCCCGCCGGCTTCAGCCCGAACGGTAGCTAGCACAGTTTTCTGCATTGCAGTCTTTGACGTGGACTTGAACCTGAATTTTCTTCTCTGTCCTGTGCCTGTGACTTACTCCCAGGCCCAGGCTCTTTTCCTTCTTTCTTTGTATAGGGCCGAGCCTGTGCTCCTCACAGTAGCCCCGGCTCTTCTTGTTTTCAGTGGGCCTATGTTCATTCACAGTACCCCTGCTTGGCCCAGGCTCTCTTGCTTGGGCCAGGAGTCCATCCATGGCTGACAAGGCAGCACTCCTGAGACAGACCTCGGGGGCTCGTGTTAAGAGCACCCTCGACCATGGCTCTCATTCCCGGCATCGGAGGGAGCAAGATTCACACGCCTCTCACTCCTTCCAGTCTGCTCTGTCGATGGTGGCTCCTCCATTGTCGACGGTACCTTGACGTGGGCTGCCCCTGTCGATTTAAGCCTCGCTGTTCCCAGTATCGCCAACGGTCATCCCCCGTCAATGGAGCACTCTCCAGTCGATGGAGCGTGTCTCGTCAACAGGCACTGTTCCTCCATCGACAGCACGTTACTCGTCGATGGGGCACCTTCTCCTGTCGACGGAGAATGTTGCTTCTTCTCCCCCATCGACAGGAAGCATTCCACCATCGACAGGACATTCTCAGATCACTCATCCCCCGTCGATGGAGCGTTCCTCATCAACGAGATGTCTTCCCCCATCGACGGAGCATTCCTCGTCGACGGGATGCCTTCCCCTGTTGACGAGACACGTGGATTTTGCTCCCTCTGCCTTGTCCCCTCCTCCCCCCTGTGTACCTGGACTCCCACTATGGGGACTCGGACGGGAGGACCCTTCGAGTACCCGCCTCGATACTGCTATTCGGACTTTGGGGACCCTGGTTCCCCTCTTCTCCATTTCCTCTATCATTGAGGACATCCCGCCTGCCCGTAGGGATGCCTCAGCTTCTGTGGATGCCTCCTTCATGGATCTTCTGGTGCAGATATGTGATGTGTTCCACTCCCCTGATGGGGACCTGGATTTTCTTCGTTAGGACCTCGCCGACTACCTTGTCATGCCCGAAGGACCTGCCCTGGTTGTCCCTCCGCTGATTCCGGCATAAGCCAATGCCATGTCCCAGGCCTGGCACCACTCTGCTTCCATTCTGTCCGCCCCCCGTGGGCCTGATCAGCTTTACTGTGCTCTGCCGGGCCACCCGTGGTTGTCCACCGCCCCTGCGGCTGACTCAGTGGTCATTACAGCGGCTCATGACCGGACGACCCGGCCTCGCCATACCAGTATGGTGCCGCTGGTCAGGGAATCCCAGCGCCTTGATCATCTTGGCAGGAAGGTCTATGCCTCCAGTACCTTGCTGCTGCACAACCTTATGCTATCTCAGCACACTGAGTGCCTTGGCTGTGGATGCGCTGTCCTCCTTGCCACCCTCACAGTAGTCTGCCCGGGTGGCTCAGCCCGTGGCCACCTTGTCCTCTCTTGCCCATCACCTACTCTGGGCAAGCTATGATGCAGTAGATGCTGCTACCCACCTGTCTGCCATGTGCATCACGTTGCGACGCCATGCATGGCTCCGGGTATTGGGTTTAGCTCCCAACGTCCAATTGTCGGTTGCTGATGCCCTGTTCTGTGGGGACCGGCTCTTTGGTACCGGTGTCCAGACCATTCTGGATTCTCTCTAGGCCTCTGGGCATACCCTGCAGTCTGTCCAGAACTCTCACCATGGTCGGCCATGACCTCGCCTCCGCGGGCGGGTTTCTGCGCTCCGGCCCCTGCTTCAAGGGCATCACATGGTTGTGTTGGGCTTCTGGGGATCTGCCCCATTGATCCCTCTGCCCCGTGTCCATCCCCTTCTGGGTCCGGGGCCCGCACCTGCGCCTTAGCTGCTCCACGGGGCTTTCCCCCCACCTCCTCATGCAGGCCTCAAAGGCGTTTGGGGGTCTGTCTGCCCATTTTGGAGGCTTGTTTCTGTTACCAGACATGACGCTTCATGTGGATTTCTTGGGGACCTCTGCTACTCTCCCTCCTGGAGCCCTTCATTGTTCCCTTGCTGTGGGATTTCCAGGGGGCTTTGCCCCGTTGCACTCCACTATCTCCTGTGCTTTCTGCATCTTCGGAGCTCTATTGGATTTTCTGCCTGCTATGGCCTCTCGACCTCAGCTCGGCCAGCTGAATCATTGGCATGGTCCTAGTACTACTGTCCCTTTGTGGAGTATTACTTTCAAACAACATGAAGTCTTGCTGCATTCTGACAATAGCAGTGAGTCCCAACCTTCGAACTGCCCCAGAGATGAAAGAGTTAACTTTCCATGCCAGGCATGGAACGCTGAGCTCGAGCTCGGTTGAGACTCTGTCTGTTGCTGTTTAAACTCAAACCGTCAGATTCTTTACTCCGCCTCACTGAACAGTCGCTCCGGAGATTTCTCCTTCGGCTTGGTTCAATTTGTCGGTTAAAGTACCGCTTTTCTCGGGTTTCGACTGAATTTAAACCGTAACCTGTCAGTTCGGTCTCTGTCTGTGGTATTTGTGAGTACTAGATAGGTTATATTTTGTTCTGTTCTGTGTGGAACTTGTAAACGGTTTATCGGTTCGGTTTGAAACGATCGAGTTGTTTAAAAAAATCTTAAATTGTACTTTTAGAGTGTGGTTACCGGTTCTTATCGGTTCTAAAAAAACGGATTTTATTACGTTTTTTTCCACGACCCGTGACACGGTCAGGAACCGATAAGAGGGTCTTGCCTGGCGATTGCCATAAAAGGTAAGTTTGGTTAGGACTGGCACAATGTCTGAGAAACCCAAAAGAAAAACTGGCCCACTGGGTTTCAACACTGTAGTGTGTGGGAAGTCTGCCAAGGCTGACCCCACACCACCTGTGTTTATTGTCTGGGGTTTGACCACCTCAATGCAGACTGCCAGATTTGTAAAAATTTCCCTGCAGCTACCCTAGAGAAGAGAGTTGGTAGGCTCAGGGAAAGGGAGGCCAAAAAGTCCGCTGAACCGGATGGCCAGCCTGGTTCGGTTCAAACCAAACCAGAAGGAGTGCCCTCTGACCAGGGCGAGACTTCTTTGGGCAAAAGGAGAGCCAATCCTGAGGAATCGGTTCCGGCTAAAAGAACTAGAAAAGAAAAATCAGCTGGTGTGGAGCCAAAACTTTCCTCTCCAGCGGCTGAAGAAATAGCCAAGCGATCAAAATTGTACAGTCACTTTCCCTGGTTCCGGTGAACCGGCACCATCAGGCAGGTGCTTCGGTTGGGGATCTGATTCAGAGTATGATTTAGAGGAATTTTATGAACTGGAGGAGGAGGAAGAGGAGTATGAGGAAAATGAATGTGGTTTTGAAAGTCTGGATGTGCCTATTGACCCGGACATCTCCCTAGACAGACCTTCAGGAGTGTCTCCTCCTAGGCTTTCTGAGTCCCCCTCCCATTTCATGTTTTATAAAAAAGTGGCTGAAACCCTCCAGCTTCCTATGGAAGAAGCTGTAGATGACCAGGAGGAGCCTGACTATGTAGAAATGATGGATATCCCAGAGTCTAGGAGGCTGTTTATTCCCTTGCACAAATATTTTGGGAAACAGACATTTAAGATTTTAAAGACTCCTAACACTATATCTCCTGTGGATAAAAGAATGGACAAGAGGTATACATTGTCAGGCTCAGACACGGAGTTCCTTACAACAGTGCAGCCATGTTGGGGTAGCAGGCTGCAGCCTGTGATAAGGCAAACATTCCCTTGGCTTCACATCCCCGGACAAGGACTCCAGGAGGATTGATGCCATGGCAAAGAAACAGTACATGGCAGCATCCTTGGGACTCAGACAGGCCAATTATATGGCCTATACTGCTAGGTATCAAAAATCCAGATGGGACACTGTTATGGCTTTAGCAAAACAGGTCCCTGGTCAGCTTGCCAAGGAGCTGGAGCAGGTGGCTGCTGATGGTATTGAGGCATCCAAGGTGCAATTCCATGCTGCAGTGGACTCCAATGATGTGTCATCTAGAGTCATGGCTACATCTGTGGCACTTCGAAGAATGGCTTGGCTCAGATGTACTAGCCTGTCACAGGATACCCAGACTAAGGCCATGGATTTTCCTGTTGTTGGTAATTCTCTCTTTGGGGAGCAGACAGAGAATTACATGAAGAAAATGGACGAGTATAGGACCACCTATAGGAGTGCACAGGCCAAGGAAAGGCAGGCCACTCCTCAGAGGCAGCTTCCCAGGGTCAGGGGCAGGCCTTTTCATAGGCCTTTTTACCAAGCCCAGGCCTCCTCTTCTGCTTATGCCCAGTGGGGGTTCTTTAGAGGAGAGGCAGACGGGTACAAGCAGGCCTGCTTCCACCCCTCAGCCCAAAGCCCTGCCAAACAGGCACCCTGATGGGGCTGCCAGGGCCGATTCTCAGCTACCTGTAGGGGCAGGCTGACTTACTTTGTCCAGGACTGGGAGTCTCTGACATCAGACAAATGCGTCCTGGAAGTAGTAAGCCAGGGACTGGTTCTCAGCTTCAAAAAGTTCCCAAAGATGAGAACCAGATCCTTTCCACCTGCAAATCCTTCAGAGACACTTCCCTTAGAGGCAGAGGTCTCTTCCCTCCTAGCTCTCAGAGCTGTGGAAAGGGTTCCACCCCTACACCAGGGCAAATGGTTGTACTCCAGGTATTTCCTTACCCCAAAAAAGACAGGAGAATGGCAGCCCATCCTGGATCTCAGATACTTAAACAAGCACCTGTTAAAACCAAAATTCAAAATGGTGACTCTGGGAATTATTCTACCCTCTCTAAGGCCAGGGGACTGGCTAGTGTCCCTGGACCTCAAGGATGCCTACTTCCATATTCTCATCAGAAGATCCCATCGAAAGTACCTCAGGTTCGAGCTGCCCTCAGGCCATTTCCAGTTCAGAGCAATGCCCTTTGGCCTGACCTCTGCTCCGAGGGTATTCACAAAATACCTGGCAGTGGTAGTTGCTTCTCTAAGAAGGCAAAGGATTGCCATCTTCCCTTACCTGGATGACTGGCTTATAGTAGGCCAGTTCCCAGACCAAACCAAGTTACACTTACAGATAACTCAGCAACTGCTCACTTCTTTGGGTTTCCTTCTGAATCTTTCAAAGTCAGTTCTAGTGCCTGTCCAGCTCCTCACCTTCATAGTCGCAGAGCTGGACACAGAAAAGGCCAGAGCTTTCCTTCCCCTGGACAGGGCAAGGACCCTTGTCTCTCTAGCCTCCTCATTCACCCTGCAGGTGTCTCGACCAGCAAGGCATTTTCTACAGCTCCTGGGGCACATGGTTGCTTCTACAGCAGTAGTGCAGGGAGCAAGATTTCAGGTGAGGGACATTCAGTTCCATTTGAGAGCCTTCTGGTCTCAAAGGAAGGACCCTCTGACCAAATTGATCCCAGTAACTCGAACCCTGATCCAGGCCCTCACAGTGGTGGCAGGATCAGAACAATCTGAGACAAGGGTTCCTTTGTCCTCCAGTCTCCTCTTTAATCCTTACTACAGATGCCTCCTCTTGGGGTGGGGGCTCACATGGGCGACCTGACTACCCAGGGGTTGTGGTCCCCTCAGGAATCTCTGCTTCACATCAATCTGTTGGAACTCAGAGCAGTATTTCTGGCACGTCAAGCTTTTTCCAAGTCTGTTCAGAACAAAGTTATCCAGGTCAGAACAGACAACACCACCACAATGTGGTACATCAACAAGCAAGGAGGCACTCGGTCTACGACCTTATGCACCGAAGCAATGAAGTTGTGATCTCTGGCTTACTCCCTGAACACCTCCCTCACGGCAGTTCACCTCCCAGGCAAGGACAATGTCCTGGCAGATGCTCTCAGCAGGATATCCCAGGGCCACCACGAATGGTCACTGGACTGCCTGGTCTTGGAGGTGATATTTTCAGATGGGGCACCCTGCAGATAGATCTTTTTGCAGCCCCAGACAATCACCAACTTCCCCTTTTTTGCTGCAGGCCCCCAGTGTTGGGCTCAGTCCCCCTGGATGCCTTAGTTCTCAGTTGGGAAGGGAAGTTCCTGTATGCTTTTCCCCCCTTCCCTCTCCTGTTCAAAGTGCTAGTCAAAATCAGATCTCAACCCTGCAAGATGATCCTGATTGCTCCAGACTGGGCCAGACAGCCCTGGTATCAACTCCTACTGTCCTTAGCAGTCCATCTTCCCCTGTGTCTTCCCAGGAATTACAGCCTGTTAACCTGTGCTCAGGGGAGGGTTTGGTACCCGAATCTCAAATCTCTCAATCTCAAGGCCTGGCTCTTGAAGAGTTAGAGTTTGCTGATTTACACCTCTCCCAAGGTATAATGGATATTCTGAAGGCTTCTAGGAAACCTTCCACCAGGACTACTTATAATTCTAAGTGGAAAAGATTTTCCATATGGTGCTCTGGAAAGCATATTTCCCAGAGTCTGCTGATCTGCCCGAGTCCTTGATTATATGGTCCATTTAAATAGCTTGGGCTTCTACCAGCTACACTGAAGGTGCATCTGGCAGCTGTCTCTGCTTTTTATTTCAGCAGGTAAACCCTCTTCTCTCAGCTCACCCTGTATTCTCCAAGTTTTTCAAGGGATTGCTTCATACCAACCTCCATTCAGGGACCCTGCCCCTGCTTGGGACCTTAATGTTTGCATTGCTCAGCCTATGCAACCCCCTTTTGAGCCTTTGTCTTCAGCAGAGCTTAAGTACTTGACTTGGAAAACTGTGTTTCTGGTAGCCATTACTTCTGCCAGACGCATAAGTGAATTACAAGCTTTGTCAGTGGAGCCTGATTTTATCTCCTTTCATAGAGATAAGGTAGTCCTCGGGACTAACAGGAAGTTCTTGCCTAAGGTGGTTTCTGATTTCCACCTTAATCAATCTATGTCCCTTCCTGTGTACTTCACTGACCACTCCTCCTCTGGCGAGAGGAGGCTGCACAGTTTAGATGTGAAAAGAGCCCTTAGCTACTACATAGAGCGTACCAAGGGTCACAGGTTTGACTCCCTCCAACTGTTCCTCACTTATGGTGAGGTTGGTAAAGGGAAACCTGCCACTAAAAGATCCATTGCCAGGTGGATTGTCTCCTGTATCCAATTTTGCTATGAAAAACTGGGTAAGGTTCCTACCTCAGGCCTGAGGGCTCACTTTACCAGAGGTACAGCTGCTTCCCTGGCTGCTGCCAGAGACATCCCTATTCTAGAGGTATGTCAAGCAGCTACCTGGAAAACAGTTCACACTTTTACCAAGCATTACTCTCTGGATATCCAGGCTAGGAGTGATGCTCGGTTTGGCACAGCTGTGCTTCAGAGCCTATTTCCTAAGTAGGTTCTGTCCCTCCTCCATGGAGGTACTGCTTTGTAGTCTGCTATTGTCAGAATACAGCAAGACTTCATGTTGTTTGAAGAAAAAATTACTCACCTTAGTAATGTTTCTTCTAATGGAGTCTTGCTGTATTCTGACCTCCTCCCGCCTGCCCCTCTCAGAACCTCTGTTTTTGGGATGTGGGTGGGCAGTGCAGTATTGGCACTCAGTAGGTGCCCACCTTGTTGTTTTCACCCCCTTTTTTCTTGGGGTGAGTTGGTGTTGGTTTTTCATTTTTTGGGTCTCCTGACTTGAGTCTTTGTTTTGGGACCAAAAAATGTGTTTTATGTTTAGTAGCCAGTTGGCTAGTGTAGGTTTACAGCTTCCACACAGCACCTTTGTGAGTTTAGCTCGTAAAGATCTGATGGTTTGAGTTTAAACAGCAACAGACAGAGTCTCAGCCGAGCTCGAGCTCAGCGTTCCATGCCTGGCATGGAAAGTTAATTCTTTCATCTCCAGGGCAGTTCGAAGGTTGTGACTCACTGCCATTGTAAGAATACAGCAAGACTCCATTAGAAGAAACAACATTACTAAGGTGAGTAATTTTTTCTTCCTCGCCACCCTTGGGTTATCTGCACATTCCAGTATGGCGTTTGTTTACTTGACTTTGACTTTCATGACGCCGTCCCTAGTCCGTGATCACACGGCTGTCCATTGACTCTGTTTGCGGCTCCTCCATGGCTTCCGCCTGGTGTGTTTGCCGCCCTTTTTTCCGTTTTCACGGATGTGTCTTCTTGGCTCTGCTTGTTGCCATGGCCTATATCCCAGCTTCATGCTTCGCCTGTCCTCCCTTTTGTTATAACTGCTTGGTACTCTTCCAAGAGTAATAACCTACTGCAAGAGACCTGTCCATAGAAGATGGTATCGTTACATAAGAACTTACCGTAACAGTAGATCTTCGAGGTATGGTCTTTTGCAGTAGGTACAGTTCCGCCCTCCGTCCCTCTGTCACTTTTGCCTTTGTGTCCTTGGCTTTCAGGCTGTTGGGTTGGGTTTTTCCCATGGACCCTCGGTTCCCCTCGGTCCTCTGCCTTTTTTGCATGCTGCAACTGGCGGGGAACAGTGTGTACCTGGGGGCTGCCCACTTTTATACACATCCACAGGAAGTGAGGTATAGGGGCAGCCCATAGAAGACTACTGGAAGAAGCTGCCGTGTCACAGCTCCACCTAGCGGACTCCCAAGAGTAATAACCCACTGCAAGAGACCACCTCGAAGATCTGCTGTTACAGTAAGATATTACTTCGCGAGGGTTCCTACAGTAGGTCTTCACATATAGGACTGCGCCCCTGGTGTCGGGTTCCACCGGCAAACTTGTATCTAGCAATCATCAGCGGGGACTGCCCCTGATGTTAGGTGACGCGATGTCAGGCTGACTATAAAAGAGGGTGGTCCCGTGCCCTCCCTCCAGTTCTTTTCCGCCGTCACCTTAGTTCGTTCGGCTCTCTTGTCAGAACAACGATCAAATGCCCGCGTTTTGTTCAAAGTTTTCTCTTCAAAAAACTGTTACTAATTCATTTTCTCTGACTGAGTGTATGTCTGCTCACCCTAAAAAGAAGTGCTCTAAGCGTGGTGCCCAAATCCCGCACTGGGACGACCATTCCCGCTGCCTTCTCTGTCTAGGCCCCAAGCACAACTCAGACAAGTGTGCCATTTGTTAGAGTTTTAACCAGGCCACACGGACCAGACTCAAGCGGACCCTCGAGGCCCACCTTCTTACTCGACAGCTGGCGTCGATGGAAAAAGAGCTCCAGGAGCTAAGGGAAAGGTCGTTGTCGCCGGCCTCTAGAAAGAAGAAGAAAGATGAGAAGAAGCACCCGGAGAGGAGCCCGTCACCACGTGGAAGGTCTTCCACCTCAAAAACAGCAAGTACTTCTCTTTCGGGTACCCCATCCGCTTCTGTGGGCCGGGCACCTTCTCCCCCTCTTGCCGAGGTGAGCGGGCAGCAAGGGGTAGCCTTTCTCGAGGTTTCTATTTCGTCTCCTCACACGCAGCACTACTGGTAAGTCACCCTCTAACCCTGTCAGCGGGCGCCACGACCGTTAAGTCCAGTGGCGGCCTCTTGGCTACTGCCAGCCCGGTCACATCCGATAAGTCAGGCGACAGATCCCCTGTCATCCACCCGGACTCCCCATCTCTCCCGTCTGGCTCCTGTGAGGACCCTGACATTAGCACGAGCATGCTGGTAAGAGACCCTTCATCCCTTCAGGTACTCCTCCTCAGGGATTTGTCACCCGATCCTGTCTTATCTCTGCCCTCAGGATCACTATCAGACCTTTCGTTGGGGTCTCTACCCAAGTTATCCCCTTCGCCTGGTCTTCTGACGCCCACAGAGAGGAGTCCGTCGCCGGCCCAGGGTCTGTTTAACATGGAGCTCCTTCCTTTGGGGCCTTTCCTGATCCCACGCCACCCAGTGGCCGGCACCTCCCCCGGCCGGTCCTGCTGATCCTACAGGCGGTTTCCCGGGGCCAGACCTCCATATTCTGCCGCCAAGCCGGCCTCCATCAGCACCTCATTAGCCGACGCCAGACCCTGTGCTGCCGACGCCAGGATACCCAATGCCGGGATACCCAGGGTATTCTTCTTTTGGCTATCCTCAAGGGTTGCCAGGATATCAATATCCTTTATGGCACAAACACATTACCCAGGGTATCCAGGCTACCAGCCTCCTCTTCCTCCTCCACTGCTGATCGATCGGGATGCGATCTTGGCATGGTGACAGGATGCTGGGACCCAGCTCATTTCTGAACTGAGACACAATCCGGTGGGTGACATCCCTCTACCTAGAGCACCTCCACCACCGGTTCCTTTGGGACGAGCTTCGGGTTCCACCGGGGTGGACCCATCCAACCCTCAGTGGCTCTGAACCTTCGGACTTGGACATCGACTTAGACCATTCGGATCCTCGATCTCCAGTTGAAGTCCCACCTAAAGAATCTCCCAAATCACCACCAGAAGACCCTTCTTTCGGTGATCTTCTGAGGACTATCCAGGCAGCAGGAGGCTGGCCCTCTAAAGAAATAGATCTCAGTGCAAGAGGCTGGCTGAGCATCTAAATCTGGCTACTACAGACCTTCCACCCATCCCCCCTGGATGGACCCTCATGAGGATCTGGTCACAACCATCTGGCAACAGCCCTCCTCCATACCGGCTGTATCCAAGAAAGCCGACCACACATACAGTACTTCTCCTGGAAGGGATTCCACACTTAACTTTGCATCCTAAAGTCAACTCCATGGTCATCACGGCGCACATGACCGGTCGGCCCAACCCAAGCACTTGAGCTCCTCCCCTCCCGATAAGGACTCAAGGCAATTGGACCATTCGTTGGGAAGATATATTCTTCTACTTCCTGTGCATCTGGTCACTTAATTATGTGTCACATATGGTGGCCTTCCAGAAGGCCTCCCTCTCTGAGCTCGAGAGGGACCTTCAGGATATACCGGATGAAACTCTCAGAAACAAGCTACTGGAAAAAGTCTCTATGAACAAGACTTCTTGTTGTCATGCTCTTAGAGCCACGTACGACTTGGTAGATTCGGTGGCTAGGGCTGCTGCTATGGGGATCTGCATCCGGCGCCTTGTGTGGCTCAGGATCGCAGGTCTGGCACAGGATGGCCAATCATCCCTCCTGGATGCCCCCTTTAGGGGTTCCGTCCTCTTTGGCGGCGACGCAAAGGACATAATAACAAGGCTGCAAGAGAGCGGATGATCACTGCAGGATGTGCGCTCCATGTATAGGGCGGGACAAAAGAAGCAGCCTTTTTGTCACCAAAGACGATGGAATGAGACCCAGGGCAAGTGTCGGGGCAAATGACGCGCCCCTGGATCTGGAGCCCAAACCCCATAGGCAAAATTTCCCAAACCTGCCTCCGGGGCCAAAGCTCCTCTCCCCTCGGCATCCTGACTCCTTCCTCTCCTCCCATTACCTCCAGTTGTCCAGGAGGAACCGGTAGGAGGAAGGGTCGGCCTCCACCTGGAGGGATGGAGGGCCGTCACCGCAGATATATAGGTTCTGCAACTCATTCAACGAGGTCACTCAGTAGAGTTCATAGAGATCCCTGCATCCCACTCTCCGGGACGGTCCTTTTACCCAAGGGGTCAGATCCCCATTGTCTTCCAGGAGATCTAGGCCCTCCTGCAAAAAGTGGCCATAGAACCCGTCCTTCAAGATCAACTGGGAAGGGGATTTTACTCCCACTTCTTCCTAGTACCAAAGAAGACGGGGGATCTGAGACCTATCCTGGATCTCAGCACGCTCAACCTTTTCATCAAGTTTCGCATGCTAAACATTTAGGGTCTTCTTCCCCTGCTCCAACCAATCACATGGCTGTGCTCCCTGGATATGCAGGATGCTTACCTTCATATCCCCATCCTCCTGGCCCACCGATGCTTCCTTTGTTTCTCCTTCTATGAGAACCATTTCCAATTCAGAGCACTACCCTTTGGCCTATCCTCTGCTTCCCAGGTTTTCACAAAGTGCTTGGCGGTGGTAACGGCATTTCTACGCCACAAGGGCATTTATGTGTTCCTGTATCTGGACGACTGGCTCCTCTCAGCACCCTCCCCAGACAGTCTAAAAGAGTCTCTCTCTTTCACTCTGGACCTGTTTGTCCAGCTGGGCATGTCTGTCAGTTTTCCCAAGTTCCAGCTAATACCCTCTCAGCATCTCCAATTTATTGGAGCGGTACTAGACACAATCCAGAGCAAGGCTTTCCTACCATTGGATCGAGTCGAGACTTTAGTTTCTCAAGCCACACTGGTGGCCCAGGCTCGATGGATCCCAGCACAAGCTGTGCTCTGTCTCTTGGGACTTACAGCAGTGGCCATTTCCATGGTACCCCTGGCTAGATTACATATGAGGGTCACCCAGTGGTCTCTTCGAGTCCAGTGAGACCAGAGGATGGATGACATGAACCAGCTGGTCATGATCTCCAACAGTCTCCAAAACTATCTTTGCTGGTGGCAGGATCTCTCCAACCTGTTAGTGGGAGCTCCTTTCCACTACCCAACCCCCACCCAGATTCTCACCTCAGATGCTATGGACATGGATTGGGGAGCCCATCTGGGGGACCACAAGACCCAAGGGTACTTTTCCACCCAGGAGCAATAGCTACACATCAACTTTCTGGAGACAAGGGCAGTCCTCTAGGCATTCCAGTCGTTACTACTCCCGGGATCACTTCTCATCCAGATGGACAACATGTCCACAGTCTCGTATATCAACAAACAGGGAGGAACTTGCTCGTACCTCTCTGCAGGGAAGCAATGAGAATATGGTACTGGGCGATTCAGCACGGCCTGTTTCTGACAGCAGTCCATGTCCCAGGTGTGCTCAACGTCCTGGTGGACAGTCTCAGCCGATCAGTAGCCAGGGCGCACGAGTGGGAGTTAAAGCAGGAGGTAGTTGAAGACTTGTTTCTTTGATGGGGTCAGCCAGAAGTAGATCTATTCTCCTCCCCATTCAATGCAAAACTACCCAACTTTTGCTCGCTCGTTAACAGGTATGGTGCTTTTTGGCAAGATGCACTGTCTTTCTCTTGGACAGGGAGGTTTCTATATGCTTTTCCTCCCTTTCCTCTCATTCAGAAGGTTCTGTTGAAACTTCAGGCAGAAGGAGCACACTTGATTTTGATTGTCCCTCTGTGGCCTCATCAGATTTGGTTCCCACTGTTACAACAGCTGGCTCTAGAACCTCCGGTCCTCCTGCCATTGTCTCATGACCTTCTGTCACAGGAGTAGGGCACCCTGGTGCATCCGAGTCTTCAGTCTCTTCACCTTCATGCGTGGCACCTGTGGACATAGCGGCTTCCCACTATGGAGTCTCCTCCCAGGTTGCTCAAGTCCAGGTGGAAGCCAGAAAACCTTCTACCAGATCCACCTATGCCATGAAGTAGAAAAGATTTTCGATCTGGGTCACAGCCAGGAGCTTAGACCCCTTTTTGTGCTCGGTCGTCCAGGGGTTAGACTACCTCGTACATTTATCTGAGACGGGCCTTAGTTATTCCTCCATCAAGGTCCATCTCTCTTCGGCGTCGGCCTACCACTTTCTGGTGGAGGGCAAAACCATAGCTCAACTGGAGGTTTCTAAAACCTTTTTGAAGGGTATACTCCACCTAAAACCTCCAGTCTGGAACCCCTGTCCTCCCTGGGACCTTAACTTTATGTTAGAAAAACTTACTTTGCCCCCTTATGAACCGGCTTCAAGTTGTGACATACGCCTCCTATCGTGGAAGACTTTGTTTTTAGTTGGTGTCACTTCAGCTTGAAGGGTCTCAGAGCTTCAGGCATTTGTATGCAAGGAGCCTTATTTGATCTGTCATAAGGATAGAGTGGTCCTTAGGACTAATCCATCCTTTTTTCTGAAGGTGGTTTTGGAAACCACTTTCAGAGTGTCAAATTGCTAGTTTATTATCCTCAGCATTCCAACAGGGAGGAATATCTTTTGCACACCTTATATGTGCACCGGATCTTTAGGTATTACACCACCTGGACTAAAGGGGTCCGTCACTCAAATCAGCTTTTTGTGGCCTTTGCCACCCAGTGCCAGGGTAAGGCCATTTCAAAACAGACCATATCCAGGTGGGTAGCTAACTGCATCCACTATACCTATCAAAAATACGGAAAGTCCCTTCCGGGGGCAGTTAAGGGTCACTCCACTCAGAGTGTAGCTACCTCTACCACTTTTTTTCAGGAATATGTCCACGGCAGAGATCTGTGCAGTGGCCACTTGGTCGTCTGTCTACACCTTCACTAAACATTACAGTCTGGACATTGCCTCTAGACTCAGAACCGGATTCGGCCTTGCGGTCCTGCAAGGTCTTTTGTCTTAGGACAGTACTCCAATTGTCAGACACTTCCTCCTCCTGGAACCTCGTCTTTGAATTTTTCTTTTGGACTGCTGGGTATTCAGTCCTATATGTGAAGACCTGCAGGAACCCTCTCAAAGTAAGATATAGCAGTTATGTAAGAACTTACCATAACAGTAGATCTTCCGAGAGAGGTTCCTGCAGTAGGTCTAGTTTCCCACCTACCTTTCCCCAGCTCCTGGAATGTTTCTTTTACTTTTTCATCCTGCCTAGCCCTTGGGTCTATATAGGACAAATGGTCCCAGGAGTTATCATTCCTTCCTTTCTACTTACTTTCCTTGAGGTCTCCGGTGGATAAGAACTGGACGGCGGGCGTGGGATCGCCCCCTTTTATATTTGGCCTGACGTCGGGGGCGGTCCCCGTTGATGATTGCTAGCTGCAAGTTTGCCGTTGGAACATGACGCCAGGGGGCGCAGTGATATATGTGAAGACCTACTGCAGGAACCTCTCTCAAAGATCTACTGTTATGGTAAGTTCCTACGTAACTGCTATTTCTTACGTAACGATACTTTCTGTTACTGATCTTCAGTTCACATCCACAAAACCCACCCAGCCTACCCTGGCAAGTCTTTCCAAAGATTCCAGTTCCAGCATGCAGATTTGAGGGCAGTGAAGGGGTAGCCAGAGGACCACATGGTTAGAGGAGTTGAGGTTGAACACTGTTACCAAAACTGACCATGCTCAGTAGAAGACTGCCTAAGTGTGGATGTGAACTGGATACTAGAACTATGGATCTTACTTTGAAGAAGTTCTTGCAGCAGGCCAACACCAGTAGGACTTAGCCACCAGGTGCCAGGCCACACAGAAACTTTCTAGCTAGCAATCTATTATGGGGCACCGCTGACATCACCCGCTGACATCAGCCTATCCTAAAAAGGCGGGCAGTCCCCCCACACCTTCCCTAGTTGTTTCCCGCTGTCGACCCGTGCATGTTGGACCACTGAAGCTACCACAGCTACAGTCAACCACCATTACAAGCGCTTGCTGTGCTTTTTAATTTTTACCATTTTATTTAGTTTTAACATTGAATTTTGGGTGTTACCGACATCGGGTTTGTCTTCCACACCTGCCTCATCTTCCAAGTGCTCCACAAAGAGTGCTTGCGGCAAACAAATTTCTGAAAAAGACGTTCACTCTGCTTGTATCCTGTACCTAGGTCCCAGCCATGACACCAAAGCCTGCCAGATCTGCCAGAAATTTAACCAGGCCACTCGGACGTTTCCTAAAAATCCTGGAGAGCCAGCTGATCAAGTAGAAGCTCGTAATGATGGAGAAGGAGCTACAGGTCAGGAGCTCTTCGGCTTTGCCAGCCTAATATTCTGGGGCTTCCTCCTTCTCTCAGCCCTGGGAAAAATGTGTTGGGAAGCATAAACACTAGAACCAGGACCGGTCTGCTTCCTGCTCATGGTCTCTTCATAATCCTTCGACTGTGTCTGGGTCATTCTCCCATCAGGGGCCGGCCCCTGTGGCCCCATCTGCCCTTACTGCTGCAGGGCTGCCAGTGACCCCACTGCCTGCCCTTATCTCAGTCACAGGTGTCGGCTTCTCGATGCATGGAACTCTGTCTCCTACTCCCCAACCCCTGATGCTCAGGCCCTTAACTTCTGCAGGCTCTTGGCCAAGAGGCTTTGCCAGTACAGGTTTGACCGGCATCCGCTCTTCCACCATCGCCCCTCCAGTCCAGGTGCTGATTGTGTCAGTCCCCTCTTCGGGGCCATAGTCAGTCCTTCTTGGCAGCGCCCACAGCAAGCTACCAGCATCTCTCCCAGACCGATGTCACCTCTGCCTTTGCCAGGGAGGTCCCCTTCTCCCCTGGTGCCCGTCTCCTCTCCCAGCACCGGTGGATTTCCCTCCCGAGCTTCTTCAGCTGGTGCCCACTGAACCAATGCCAGTATTGCCTCTGTCACAGCCTGCAGGCCCAGAGCTGGCTCCACAGCCTGCAACTGCTGGTCCTCCACTGGGATATCCTCTGCTGGCCCCAACTAGCCCGATGCCACCTCTTCCTTCCCCAGCACCGGTCTACACCTATCCACCGGTCTACATCTACCCTGCGTTGGTGGACTACAATGCTCTCTTTACTACATGGTGGGCTTTCATGCAGAAGCAGACCCCTGCCCCTCTGGGCCCACCTTCGGTGTCCCCTCAGTGACCCGCTTGGGATCTTCCATCCCCGGGCTAAGCTCAGCCAGGCCCCAGTGCCCCATGTACGTTGGGGCCTGGACCTGATGCCAGTTCTGGCGGTTGCCAGGACAGGCGTCTACTGACTGATAGTGAGCCGGATGAGGAGGATGAAGATGACTCAGAGTATTCTGAGACTTCTTCCATTCTGGGGAACTCCTTAGAGGGCAAAGAACCTGTTAATGTTGTCCCTAAGCCCCCTCCTGATAATCTTTCTTTTATGGACATTATGAGGCAGATCCAGGCCAGCATGGGATGAGAAACTGGCGCAGGATCCGGAGTGGTGTTGGCTGGCCATTTGTTGGGGCAGCCTGTTGCCCCCAGTGCGGCCACCAGTTATTGACTCTTACGAAGATGTCACTAGGGCGGCTTGGAATTGTCATTCTTCAACCCCAGCATTGCCTAAAAAATCAGATTGGCTGTACCACGCTTAGGCTGGTAAACCCTTTTTGGGGTGTCAGCCTGAAGTCATCAACTCGGCGCACGACTGCACTAAGAAACCCAAGCACTTCCGCTCTCCCTGATAGGGAGTTGAGGCAGCTGGACCACCTGGGCAAGAGAGGCTGCATCCTCCACCCTGGCCATCCAGGCCTTAGCTATTTGGCCCACATGGTCCAACACCAAAACTTACTTTGGGACCAGGCCAGGGAACTGGTTCAGGCGTTGCCCAATGACCTGCCCCAAAAACAGCTCACCCGGGTTCTTAAGGTGGGCTCTGACATGGGGACCCACGTTCCTTCGGGCTTCCCATGATGCTGTTGATGCCTCGGGCAGAGGTGGGGCCGCCAGCATCTGTCTGTGGCACCACACTTGGCTCCGGGTGTCCAGCTTTGCCTCTGATGTGCAGTCCAGTATTTTGGATGCCCCCTTTCGGGGTTCTGTCTTTTTCTGGGGGTATGTCCAGGATCTAATTTCCTCCCTTCAGGAGTCGAGCGCAGCCCTCCAATCTGTTCACTTGATGTACCATACCCAGCCTAAGTCTGGTCAGTGGCCACCCTTTCACCGCTCCTCCTGCAGGCAAGCCCTCCCACCCGCCAAAGGTCAGGGCAAATGCAAAGTGGCAACAGCCCCATCTGTAGTCACTGCCAGAGCTCCTTGAGTGCCCGTGGCTGCCCTCCTAGCACCGGCCCCTACTTCTTGACTCCTTGACCGACCCCCCCCACCCCCTCCAGAAGGGGTTCTGGGGGAGGCAGTCGGGGTTGGTTCTTTCTTCACCTCGATGTGTGGCGGGGCATTACCTCGGACAGCTGGGTTCTGCAGATCGTAGAACATGGGTCACACTCTCTAGAGATTCTCAAGTGGTCCCCAGAAATTTCTCCGGGCATCTCCTCCTGCCCCTTGGCTCATCTGCCCCTCGTCTGGGAAGAAATGCAGGATGATCTGCAAAAAAGGGCCATATAGCCTGTCCCTCCAGCTCAGTGGGGCGGGGGGGATTCTACTCCCACTTCTTTCTGGTCCCCAAGAAGACGTGGGATCTCAGGTCTATCCTGGGTCAGTGTCATCTCAATTTATACATGGAGTACAAATGCCTCAGAATGGTTACCCTTCAGGCTTTATTTCCCCTTCTGCACTGGGGAGACTGGCTCTGTTCTCTGGACATGCAGGCTGCATATCTGCATATCAAATTTTTTTCTTCCGATTGGCGCTTCCTCCGCTTCCATTTCGAGGGAGACCATTTTCAATTCACGGCCTCCATTTTGGCCTGTCCTCAGCCCCAGGGGTTTTTACCAAGTGCCTAGCGGTGGTAGTGGCTTTCTTGAGGTGGCAGGGTTTCTACGTGTTTCCTTACCTGTACGATTGGCTCCTAGCAGCCCCATCCAGGGACCGCCTTATCCAGACTCTGGAGCATACCTTCTGACTTTTCCAGGCCTTGGGTATCATCATCAGCAGGCCAAAGTCCTGCCTGTCTCCCTTTCAGCGCCGCTAGTATATAGGGACAGTCCTGGATGCAACCCAGGGCATAGCTGTCTTGCCCATGGACAGGGCGGAATGCCTGATGGCCCAGGCCTGCCTTGTCTCCTCCATTCGCCAGGTCCCTTGCAGGGTGTTCCTGTGCCTCCTGGACCACATGGCAGCAGCCATTGCCACAGTTCTCCTCACCCGCCTTCACATGCGGGTACCTCAGTGGACTTTGAGAGTCTAGCGGGACCAACACATGGATGACCTGGACCAGATGGTAGTGATCTCTGATCTGGTCAAAAGAATCCTGTCGCAGCGGCTAGGGCCAGTCAGCCTGCTTTGGGGGGGGGTTCCTTTCAAATCTCAGCCTCTTGTCAAATCCTCACAACAGACACCATGGGTCTTGGCTGGGGGGCTCACTTGGACACTCACCAAACTCAAGGCACCTGGACAGATGTGGAACAGGGTCTCCACATCAGTGTTCTGGAGATGTGCACGGTTCTGTGTGCTCTGCAGGCCTTTCAGACTCCTCTACTTTGTGACAAGGTTGAATAGGACCCTGTCCCACTGGTTATGGAGAGTTTGAATGTAGGGATCTGTTCAGTTCTTTCCTTTCCTGTTTTTTGTTTGTCTGATTGTGCAACCAAATTTTTCTGAGAGACCTAGGATTTGATCACCCCGACAGTCTTGCAATTCTTTGCCTCTCACTATCTCGCAGTCTTTCCTTGCTGTTTCTGTTTTCTTCCTTGCATATCTGCTGGTATAAAAATATATGCAAATTGTTATGTGGAAATGTAACTGATATTGGGATCCTTTTGTTTAGAAATTATATAGTGTTACTGTTGAAATGTATATAATTATAGTTTGAGATATTTGCAGAAAGCTATTGGGAACTCAAGGGGTTAACCTGAGAGTAATTTTTAAGCCTTTTTTCAGAAGCTGTGGAGAAGGGACCTCAGTTCTGGGACATTGTGTTCTTGCTGCACTTGCATGAAATTTACAAGAACATTTTAGAAAAAAACAGGATGTTTGTTAAGGAGGGGGATTGCAAGGACTTATAAGAGAGAGCTGCAGTGGTTTGAGAGAAACAGAGCTTGAAGGAAAACTCAGATGGATCTTCTCTGTTTATTTTGCCTTTGTAAATAGTTATTCTGAGCAATTTGTTTTTTGTTACTGCTAGTACTAATAAGCACTTTTGGCGAATTCTACAACTGCTCCTGTTTTTTCCTATGCTTCCTGACCTGTGCCTCAACGACAGATGGTGTCTGCCTAAGTGGGATTACGCCATGAGTTTTGTGCATGGGTACTGGACCTAGTACCAGGGAAGCATAGAGAAAGGTATGGATTCTGCAGCAGCAAGTCCGGGAGTGGTTACCAGGAGAATGGCAGCCAAACTAGCAGAGACAGAAGTCCAAGCTGAGATTGTACAGCCAGCACAAGTTATGGAAAAAGAACAGGCAGTGACAGAACCTGAAAGCCTGACTGCCTTTTTTAAATGGTGGGCTGTACAACAAAAAGAGATGGAGAAACAGAGGAGAGAAGAGAAGCAGCAGATGAGAGATGAGATGCAGCAACAGGACTAGTGATGGCTGAAACATAGAAACATAGAATTTGACGGCAGATAAGGACCACTTGGCCCACGCAGTCTGCCCATTTCCTTACCTAATGGATAAGCTGCAGATCCTAGTTAACCAGCAGCCTACTGTTTTCTACCCCAACCCCCTAGAATTGCCTTATGGCTGTCCCATGCATGCTTGAATTCAACCACTGTTTTTGACTCCACAGCCTCCTCCGGAAGGCCGTTCCATGCATCCACAACCCTCTCTGTGAAAAAATACTTCCTTACATTACCTCTGAGCCACCCCCATCTTCAAATTGTGCCCCCTTGTTCTTGCACACCTCTTTTTTTGAAAGATGCTACCCTCTTGGACTTTGTTGATTCCGTTGAGGTACTTGAACGTTTCTATCATGTCCCCTCTCTCCCTCCTTTCCTCGAGGCTATACATATTAAGCTCCTTTAGTCTCTCTTCATATGTCTTCCGGTGCAGACCCTGCACCATTTTAGTTGCCCTCCTCTGGACAGTTTCCATCTTGTCTATGTCCTTGTGGAGACTGGGTCTCCAGAACTGCACACAGTACTCCAGATGGGGTCTCACCAGCTGTCTGTACAGAGGGATAACAACTTCCTGTTTTCTACTGGTGATGCCTCTCCCTATGCATCCCAGTATCCCCCCAGCCTTCCTTATTGCCCTCTCACATTGCTTGCCCACCTTTAAGTCATCTGATATGACTACCCCATGTCCCTTTCCATTTTTGTTGTTGTTAGTATCTCACCCCCCATTGTGTACTCTTCCTCTGGGTTTTTGTTTCCCAGGTGCATTACCTTGCACTTCTTAGCATTAAATCTAAGCTGCCATACATTTGACCATTCCTCTAACCATGCCAAGTCCCTTCTCATCCTTTCCACCCCACCGAGTGCATCGGCTCTGTTGCAGATGTTTGTGTCATCTGCAAAGAGACATACTTTTCCTTCCAGTCCCTCTGCAATGTCGCTTATAAAGACATTGAAGAGGACCGGTCCTAATAGTGAACCCTGCGGTACCCCACTAGTAACCCCCCTTTCTTCAGAGTGGACTCCATTTACTATTGCCCTCTGTGTCCTATTCCCCAGCCAATTCTTTGCCCAAGCTATCATCTTGGGACCCTCTCCCAGGCCGGCTAACTTGTATATTAATCTTTTGTGTGGGACTGAGTCAAACGCCTTGCTAAAGTCTAGGTAGGCCATGTCCACAGCCCCTCCATGATCTACTACTTTGGTCACCCAGTCAAAGAAATCTATTAGATTCGTCTGGCATGACCTTTCTGCTGTGAATCCATGCTGCCTTGGGTCCTGTGCCCCTCTGGCCTCTAGGTACTCGACAATTTCTTTCCTTCAGAAGTGATTCCATCATTTTCCCTATCACTGAGGTTAAACTAACTGGTCTATAGTTTCCCTTCTGCCCTGCTCCCACTTTTGGAAGGGAATCCATCTGCCTCCAGTCCTCCGGTACCACCCCATCCTCCCATGATTTGTTAAAGAGGGTAGTCAGTGGTGTCACTAGTTCTACCCTTAGTTCTTTTTAGAATTCTGGGATGAATCCCATCAGGGCCCCATTGCTTTGTCCACCTTCAGTTTTAAGAGTTCTTTCAGAACTCCTTCTTCTATAAATGGGCTGGTATCAACTTCTGTATCCAGAGTGTTTCTGTTGTTTGTTTTAGGTACCTCCCTCTTCATTTGTAAATACTGAGCAAAAATATTTGTTTAGTATCTCTGCCTTTTCACAGTCACCTCTGCCCACCCTCCCTTTATTAAGCTCACTATCCTCCCTTAGTCTTCCTTAGCTTCCTGATGTACCTAAAAAGGTTTTATCCCCTTCTTAACTGAGTTGGCTATCTTTTTCCTCAGTTCGGCCTTTTGCTGTTCTGACTGCCTTCCCAGCTTCCTTTGCTTTAACTGATACAATTCTCTGTCCTGCTCCTTCTGTGATTCCTTGTACTTTCTGGATGCTTTTTTTCTTGAACCTTCACTGCCACCTCCTTTGAGAACCATAGTGGTTTCTTACATCGTTTTGTTTTGTTTATTTGCTTCACACAAAGGCTTGTTGCCTCTGTGATGGCAGTTTTTATTATTCCCCATTGTTCTTCTGCCCCTCCTTCCTGCCCATTTGCTAGTGCATTCCTTAGGGGATACCTTGCAAGCTATCAAAGGCAGAGGATCTGGCACAGCAACTTAAAAGCCATTAAACTTACAAAATTGTGTCCCTCGGATGATATTGAGGCATACCTGACAACTTTTGAAAGAGTTGCCACAGCCTGCCAATGGTCAATGCAGCAATGGACAATCAGACGGTACCCTACCTGACTGGGAAAGCCCAACTTGCCTACAGCAATATGGACACTGCACAGTCAGAAAACTATGACCTAGTGAAAAGTGAAATCCTGAAAAGGTATGACATCTCAGGAGAGACCTACAGGCTGAGATTTCGAGCTCTGAAGTACAGTTCAGTCAGCAATCCTCGAGAAGCCTTCACTCGTCTCAGAGAACACCTGATAAAATGGCTCCAACCAGAGAGTGAAACAGTCCCACAGATCGACACATTTGCAATGGAGCAATTAATCAACATCCTGCCTACAGATGTGCAGTTTTGGGTAAAGGAACACTGACCAGAAAGTGGGGAAAAGGTTGTTTCTTTGATCGAAGACTCCCAAATGGCCAGACAGACGCCATTGCAGCAAGGTAACAGTCAAGCACCGGTAAGACACTCTTTTTCCCATTTAAACTCCAAGTCTTATAAGAACACTGGTGGGGGTAACAAATCTGTGCCCAAAGATGTTATTTGCTATAACTGTAATAAGCCAGGTCATATTGCAAGAAATTGCCATAAGAGTGACACAGGAGCAGATTTGTCCTTCTCAAATTGAGGCAAGTACTTAACAGATGTGAAGGGGGCGGATAAGACTATAAAGGGATTCATTGATTTGGGAAGCAGATAGACCCTAGTGCATGTTGAAATGCTGGGTAAACATTGTGCAAAAGGACCAGGTACTGGTGTCATCTGCATCCACAGGGACACGCGATACTATTCCACCACCAAAGTGACTCTGACCATTAAGGGTGTGTCACACCAAATGAAAGTGGGGGTAGTGCCTAAGTTACCTGTATCTGTGATTATTGGAACTGAACCCTGCAGTTTCAGCAGCAGTGGTAACAAGAGCTCAGGCAAAGAAAATCTCAAATGGTGGGGACACTTTTCCTTTCAGTGACTTTGATTTGGACTTGTTTGAGAACAGCTCCAAGATCCGGAAGTCCAGGAAAGAAAGACGTCTGAAACAACAGTGGCAACAAATGACTGATGGACATAAGGGGTTGACATATGAAAATGCTGAAACTAAACTGATCACTGATTGTGATTTTCTTTCAGAACAAGCTAATGATGTTTCTCTCCAGGGTTATTTTAAGCAGCTGGGGGTGAAACCAAAACAGGGTGGAACAATGTTTAAAAAATGTAATGGGTTACTGTACAAAGTTTGGGTTAAACCTCAGACATAGGAACAGACAGAACAATTGGTTATATCACAGAAGCATATTATAGAGTTGTTACAGATCGCACATGATAGTCCTAAAGCTGGTCACTCAGGGAGGGACCTCACCCTTGCCAGATTGCTGTATAGATTTTACTGGCCTGGAATCCATGAAGATGTTGCTACCTGTTGTAATTCCTATGCTGAATGTCAGAAAGTATCCCCGGTCACTAGAAAAGACAAGGTGCCCCTACCCTTGATATATGTGCCTTTTGAGAGAATTGCAATGGATGTTGTTGGCCCTTTAGACAAATGTAAAAAGGGTATTAGATTTATCCTGGTAGTATGCGAATATGCTACTTGATACCCAGAAGCATTTCCAGTGTGTACTGTCACAGCTTCAAAAGTGGCAGCAGAGCTTGCAAAAATTTTCAGCAGTGTAGGCATACCTAAAGAAATTATTACTGATCAGAGTAGTAATTTTGGTGCTGCATTACTTAAGGAGCTGTACAGACTACTAGGTATTACTGCCATACGAACCTCCCCCATCACCCTCAGACAGACAGTCCTGTTGAGCGTTTTAACCAAACCCTAAAACGCATGTTAAAAAGGTTTGTAAAAGGGGAAGGGAAAGATTGGGACCAATACTTGCCTTACCTACTTTTTGCTTACAGAGAAGTGCCACAGCTATCAACAGGGTTTTCACCATTTGAAATGCTGTATGGTAGGCAGCCAAGAGGGCCATGGGATGTGATAAAAGAAATGTGGGAAGATAACCCCACTCAGAAACAATCTATAATGTCTTAAATGTGTGCCCTAAGAAACAAGCTGGCAAAATATGTTGAAATTGCCCATAGTAATCAGGAAGAGGCCCCAAATCAGCAAAAGGTATATTATGACCATGGGGCAAAAGAAAAAATGTTTGAGCCAGGTGAAAAGGTTTTGCTACTGTCAACCACAACAGAAAATAAACTGTTAATGAAGTGGCAAGGGCCTTATAGAGTGCTTAGACGTACTGGCACCATTAACTACGACATTGAGACCCCTGACAGGAAAAATCCTGCTAAGATATACCATGCTAACCTCTTCAAGAAATGGATTGAAAAAACACCAAAAATTGTTATGCTGATTTTACCAGAAACTGATAAAGATACTGATGTAGCTTATGATAGACTGGAACAAACTGTAACTGCTGATGCTGTAAAGGTGTATGTTTCCTTAACAACCGAACAAACCACAACCACAGAAATTCATAACTTGCTAAAGACATTTAACAGCACTTTTACCACAGTACCAGGCCGAGCAAAAGGGGCTGAGCATGTAATAGTGCCAAGGAATGCTCGCCCTATTAGGCAAAAGACATACAGGTTACCAGAGCGGTTAAGAGCTGACATGGTTAAGGAAATACAAAAAAATGAAATAATTGGGTATCATAGAAGAGTCAAGGAGTGCTTGGCCATCTCCCATGGTAAGTAAGCAATAAGACACGACAGGGTGTGTATTGAACAGATATTACTGCACGCCCAGGGGCGTAGTAAGGCATGAGGCCACCGGCTGAGTGTTTTATTGCGCTTATAAAATGGTTCTCTTTTTTTGATATTTTTGTCACCTTAAAAAATATTACTAAACTGAAAAAAACTGAAATCATTGTGTTAATTTGAGATAAAATAGTCCTTCCGCCTACTAGGTAATGACATCATTCACAGTGCTGGTGAGTGGCCGATGCTTTTGGCAGAGAAAGAAGCTCGTTGGGGAGGGGGAGTTGCTGCAGTGTGTCACTTTTTATGGGACTGATTAATTCATCTCTGACCTTTCAGACAGTAAACAAATTTATAAAATGGGCATGAAAAAAAAGCTCAGTGATTGGCAGAGTAGCCGAGTCGTTGGCATCAGTCGGTCAACTTCCAAGACATTCACTCCCTCGCTTACCGAGACTGAAAACAATGGTGGCTTTTGAAACGCGAACGTTCCATGCCTAGCTATGAACATTCCATTTAGGGGCATTGATATCTTTGCCTGTACTTTTTTATTCTATGTGTAATACAGATATTACACTGGTTTTCTAGCCAATCACTGAGCTTATTTTTTCATGCCCATTTTATAATTGTAAACAAAAAAGAAGGGGGTGTAAGAATCTGCCTTGATTTTAGAAAACTTAAGTGTCAGAATTTGGCTATGTTATCCTATGCCCAGAGTAGATGATTTGGTGGACAGACTGAGGAGTGCCAAGTATCAGTACCCTTGATCTCTCCAAGGGTTACTGGCAAATCGATTTTGCTAAAGAATCCAGAGATAAAATTGCATTTAAACAAAACTGCATTTACCACTCCTGTTGGAGTCTATCAGTTCACCACCATGCCGTTTGGTTTACATGTCGCACCCGCTACATTCCAGCAGTACATGGATGTAATTTTATCTCCTCACACTGGTTATTGTGCTGCATACCCGGGATGATGATGTGGTGTACAGTCCAGACTGGAAAAGTCACCTGGAACAGTTATCCAAGCTATCAAAAATGCAGATTTGACTATTAATCCTACCAAATGTGCATTGGGCATGCAGGAAACCAGATATTTTGGGCTATGTGTTGGGAAATGGAGATGTTAAGCCAGAAATTTCTAAAATAGAAGCTGTAGCTAACAGCCCTGTCCCCAAAACCAAGAAACATGTCAGGTCATTTTTAGGGCTGGATGGTTATGAAAAACTCAGATGGCTCTTCTCTGTTTATACTGCCTTTGTAAATAGTTATTCTGAACAATTTTATTTTTTTATGTTACTGCTAGTATTAATAAACATGTTATGCGAATTCTACAACTGCTCCTGTTTTTCCTATGCTTTCAGACCTGTGCCTCAATGACATCCTTCCTGGTCTGCTCTTAGTACAGATGGACTACATGTGTGTAGTATATTACACCAACAAGTGGGGGGATCACTCTTACCCCCTGTGCAGGGAGGCAATGAGGGTCTGGTATTGGGCTATTGAGCACAGTCTGGAACTCTCGGCTGTCCATGTTCCAGGTGTCCAAAACATACTGGCAGACAGGCTAAGCTTCTCCCGGTCCAGGGCTCATGAGTGGGAGCTTCTGACTCTGGTGGTTGAAGATCTCATCGACAGATGCCGTTTTGTCTTGTTTCAGTTCCAGTCCTGAGATTGCCTTTACTAGTCTTCAGACTGATTTTAGGCATCTGCAGGATTGGTTATTTAAAAAAAAAAAAATATGGTACTTGATTCTAAAAAACAAAGTTAATGTTTTTTTCCTGTAATAAGAAGGCAATTTCTAATTTGCCTCCCATCATTAATAATAAGGGTAATGTAATTTAACTTGTTCCAGTCTTTAAGTATTTAGGCATAATATTAGTTTACTTTTGAGCCTCATATTCAAAATCTTAGAAATAGTTTACATCAAAGGTTGGGTTCCTTATATCGGATCAAGCAATTTTTGACCCTTGAATCTAAAAGACTCTTGGTCCACAGTTTTTTGCTCTCAGTGTTAGATTATGGTGTTATATACACTTCTTTTTGTAGTAGTGCTTTAAATTGTCTCCAAGTCACATATCGTTCTGTTTTGAGATTCTCGCTAGATATGCCACATCGATCTCATCGATCTGATCTATACGAACAATCCTACTAGTTATCTTTTGATAACAGAGTTTGCTTTAAAATGGGTATTTTCCTATACAAATTAAAACTAGGACTCCTCCCTCCTTCTGTTTCTTTAATGTTTCCCAGGGCTCTTAATGCTCTCTCTACCAGTTCCCAGTATAGATTTACTTATAAAATACCTCTGTTTAAAAAAACTGTTGGGCAGAGATCGTTGTTGTTTAGAGCACCAACTTTTTTAAATAAAATACCATCTGAAATTGTTGAAAGCAATTCTGTACTGTGCTTCAAAAAAAGTTTGAAACAGTGGCTTTTTCCCCCAAGCATGAATGTACTTGTTCTTTATTGTTTTGTGCATTGCACTTGCACTTTATGTGGAGAGAGTTGTTTGCTCCGAATATTGTGTATTTTTTTGTATTGTTTTTTAGATAGGACGTCACCTGTGAAAATGGGCATTTTTTGCTCATCTGGTTTACAAGTATAAAAAATAAAAATGAAATGAAAGATGGAGTCAACCAGAGTTGGACCTTTTCTTGTCCCCACTCAAAGCTAAACTGCTTCTTTTTTGCACGCTCGATCCTGGGCCTAGAGTTTTCTGATGAAATGCATTGTTCCTCTCCTAGCAGGGGATGTTTCTGTATACCTTCCTCCCTTCCTGCTCCTCAAACTTTAGTTGGAGGGGCGGAGATGATCCTCATAGCTCTCTTCTGGCCATGTCAGATCTGGTTCCCCTTGCTGCAACAGCTGGCGGTGGAGCATCCAGTGCCCTTGCCCCGTGCACTGGCTTCCTTTCCCAGGACCAGGGCATCCTAGTCGATCTGGATCTAAAATCTTCTCTATACGTGGCACCTGCGAACTTAGCTGTTGCCCGTTTTGGCATTTCCTGTAGGGTCGCGGATGTCCTGTTGGCCGCCAGAAAGCCCTCCACCAGGGCCACTTATGCCATGAAATGGAAGTACTCCACCCTTCGGGCTGCTTTGCGCCAGCTGGACCCCTTCACCTGTCCGGTGAATCAGGTGTTGGAGTACCTTTTCCCCCCTGTCAGAGTCGGGCTTGGGGTACTCCTCCCTTAAAGTAACATTGCAATGAAATTGGGCAAAACAATTGACCCTACCTTTTTTTCACTACAAAAGATTCCAGGCATCTTCTAGTTTAATTTGGTGGTATAATTTTTTACTTCCATCAAAATTTGAGTATTTCATAAATGCCTTAACTGAGTTTTTCTCAAGAAAAAAAGATGACCACCACATTTTGCATAGAAATAACATGGTAGACCTGGCAAGAGTTAAGACATTAAAAATAAGAATATGCTCTTGGGGAACAGCGTAGAAGGTACCTAGACAGGTACATTTGACAGGTATGCTAATATTTTTCTTAATTGTAGCTGAAACTGACTTTTTTAGAAAAATATTTTTCATTGCACTGCTACTTTAAGGTGCATCTTTCTGCCATCTCTGCGTACCATGCACCTATTGAGGGCAAGACATTCTCAACTGAGGTGTCGCGTGACCTTCTGTGGGCATTCTGCATCTGAAACCCGCTATTCAGGACCTGGTCCCTCTGTGGGACCTTAATTTTATGTTAGAAAAACTACGTGCTACCTCCTATGAACTGGCCGTGAAGTTACAGCTTCGCTTGTTGTGGAAAGCAATAATTTTTAGTTGCTGTTACTTCTGCTCGACAGATTTCTAGTCTTCAGGTTCTATGTAAACAGCCTTATTTGTTTTTCCACAAGACAGGGCCTGGGTATTCCAGACTGTGCTGGGCATGGAAGACAAAGCCTGAGCTGGCGCAACTGAGTTGCGTCAGGGAAGGGACCAGGTGATATTCAACGGTGCTGCCGCCCACTGATGATGGGGGTGCTGGGTGGCGAGGGACCTCAGTGGGCGGGTGGGAGGGGTTACCACTGGACCACCAGGGTCTGTTGTGCTATCACCGCCCGCGATTGGGGGGGGCCTTTGGAACTGCAGCTGCTTTAATTAAAAGCGCAGGACTGTAAATCATGAGATAAACTGTTTGTAAAGAGACGCTAATGCAGAAGTTTTCTAATCAATACGGTAGCAAATACCCTGGGGGTGATGGGTTTAAAGTGAGATTGTATATATTGTCAGACAGTGGACATGATACCATGACAGATACTCATCTTTGTCCCGTGTGCCCCTGGTTCCCCCTCCTGTCTCCATACAAACTACATTGCTTATTGGAATTGTGCAGAATGGCAACAGCCTACTTTATTGAGAACATGGCCTTGAGGGAACTCTCAATTGTTCGTGTGTGGAAATGTATTTATTGTTTACTTTATTTAAATCTTGTTCCCATGAGACTAACCTTATGAGGCACAGCATTTTGTTTTCCTGGTGGTCCCAGGAAGGACAGCAGCAGTTGGCAGAAAACGAAGCTCCATTTTGGTCAGTTACATCATGCACATGCATTTGTTTTAATAGTTTTAGAAATATGCAGTACGTGGGGCTGCCAAATGATCCGACGGCAGAACTTTGCGCTACCACTCCAGTGATGATGGTTTGGGATTGGAATTGGGGGGGGTCCACTGGACCATCAGGGACTTATTGACCATATGCCCATGATCGGGCAAAGGGGAGGGGATGCACAGGTCCACCAGGGACCTTATGCATTCATATACCCTCGATTGGGTGAAGGGGCGGGGGGGGGCACAATGCTCCCAGGGCAGGGGGGCCTGTGGTCAGTGATCTGCGTGGGCGGGTGGCCGCCCACAGCTGGCGGCTGCCATGTTGCACCCGCAGTACGGCAACTCGCCTGTGGGTGGCCAGGACTTGTTCCTGGTTTTACCAGGCACATCTTTGCGCCCCCACCTGAGCGGCGAGGCGGTTGTGCCGGTATGTACCGCACATCCTGGGCTGAATATCCGGGATGTGCCACGCCATGCATGTAGACGCATACACTTGAGCGCATACATTACTGTTGCGCCCCGCACATCGGGGTTGCAGCTTACTTGCCCTTTCAGTATAATGCCGTATATTATTGGTGGTTGCTATGGCGCATCCTGTTGCACCATGCGCAACCCCTTTAAATATCCAGGCCAGGGTGTCTTTGCGTACTAATCCTAAAGTTTCTTTCAAAGATGGTGTCACAGTTTACTTTGAACCAGTCCAGCTACCTACCTGTTTAATTTCCTGAGCATTCTAATCAGAGGGAGGCTTTGTTCCATACTTTATATGTACAGTACATAGAATCTTGCGATACTATATGCATTGGACCAAGACTTTAAGGAAGTCTGATCAGTTGTTTGTTTCATTCGCCCCCAAGAGAGAGGATGCTCTGGTGTCAAACAGTGCCTGTCTAAGTGATTAGCCAATTGCATTGTTTATTGCTACGGTAAGTACAACAAAGACCTCCTAGGAGTGGTTAAAGGCCATTCCACCAGGGGTATGGCAACCTCCACAGCTTGTTTCCGAAATGTGTCTGCTGCGGATATCTGTGCCGTCGCCACCTGGAGTTCTGTCCACACCTTTACCAAGCATTATAGTCTGGACATTGCTTCTAGGCGTAGGGCCAACTTTGGACTTGCTGTTCTGCAGGGCCTTCTTTCTTAGGCCATTGGCTACTGTTTATCCTCCTCCCCGTGCTGCTTCCCTTATACTATCAGAACTGCTTGGGACTCAGTCCTACCGGTGTTAGCCTGCTGCAAGAGCTTCCTCAAAGTAAGATAGTACAGTTACATAAAAACTTCTTCAATAGTATATCTTAATCCAGAGGGCCCTTGCAGTAGGCAGTAACACTTAGGACTGAGTCACCAGGCACTAGGACCACACAGAAAACTTAGCTAGCAGTGTCTGGTGGGGGACCACCCACCTGGCATCATATGACTGACGTTGTCCCAGCACTATATGGTGGGCGGTCCCCCACGCCCACCTCCAGTTGTTTCCCACCATCGACCTGCGCACATAGGACCTTGAGAAATGCTGCTACAGTCGACTGCCATTTTCGATAAGTATACACTTTTGATTTTTCTTATTTTTCGCTTAAAAGTTAGTTCTTTCAACATCAGATTGGATGTCATCACCAGTTCCATCCGAGTCTCATAAAAACAGGCAGATACCCGAGAAAGATGGC
Source organism: Neoceratodus forsteri (assembly GCA_016271365.2). Taxonomy (NCBI): domain Eukaryota; kingdom Metazoa; phylum Chordata; order Ceratodontiformes; family Ceratodontidae; genus Neoceratodus; species Neoceratodus forsteri. The sequence continues at coordinate 753,307,815 of CM057455.1, read as the reverse complement.
CATACCACGTGTCTAATCTGCCTAGGGCCTGATGACGACACCGGGGGCTGTGAGACCTGCCAGAAATTCAGCTAGGCCACCTGGAAACACCGTCAGCAAGCCCTGGAAGCCCATCTTCTGAACAATAAGTTAGCTTTCATGGAAAAGCACCTGCAGCAGGTGCAGGGATCCTTTTCTTTCCCGAAACTGAAGAAGCACAAAGAGGACAAGGACAAGAAGCGGGACTGGGATCGGTCTCCATCTAGGCTGTGGCTCTCCTCGGAGACTGCGACCAATGAATGGCCCTCTTTCATTAAGGAGAGCAACCTTCCAGCCAACGTGCTCCGCTTCCTTGGGAGCAGCCTTTGGCCCCCACCCCCACCTGAGATGGTAACAGTTTGGGTGGATGCCTCCGGGGATTCAGAGATGGCCACCCTCAGGCCCATCAAATTTTTGCCTGGATCTCATTCGGGTGGAGCGGCTGATAAGTCGGATGTTGGTTCTGCTGATATCTGCACAGTCTCGGCACTCCCGTCTGACCTCAACCTGAGGTCCCGACGGGGGGTCTCAGGACCAGTGCCAACTGCCATTGTTGCGGCAGCTCCCCCAAGAGGAATCTCCCCCTCGGGATACTTCTTCACTCCCAGTGGGCCCTTCTGAGTCTCCCACCCACTCGGAACTGCAGGAGCTGTCGCCAGTTGACTTGATTGAACGGCCAGTGCCAGAGGGCTTCACATTGGATCCTCTGGGAGGCCTCCGAGACTCCCAGCCCTCTAACCCGTCTGGGACTGCAGCTCAGCCCCCGACTCCAGAGGTGCTTGTTGCCCCTCCAAGGCCAATGCCTGTCCCTTCTGTGGGTCCAACACCAGATAACTCTCAGCCTGGGCCCTCAGACCTCCCTTCGGGTCCTCAACCAGGCCCTTCAGGGCCTCAGCTGAGTCGTTCTGCTCCACCATCAGGGCCCTCGCTGGGCAACCCTGCACCAGACTATCCTACACTGGGTTACCCGATGCCAGGGTATCCGACGCCAGGCTACCCAAACCCAACACCGGGATATCCAACGCCTGGGTACCCGACGACGGGATACCTAATGCCGGGTTATCCGCCGATCTACACACTGCCGGTATACCAGCCTCCTCCACCGCTCCCTCCATAGCCTCAGGTGGATTACGAGGCCCTCTTTTACTGCTGGTGGCACAGGGCAAAGAATCAGTTGGTCTCCAAACTGGACCGACGTCAGCCAGTTGTGACTCCCATGCCGGTCTGGCCTACCCTTGCACCACGGTCTTTATCGCCTGTGGATTCTCGACCCTCAATCGCGAGCTGCACAGTGAGTGTGCAGTGGCGGAGTTTCAGGGTCATGGGCCGGAGGACCCTCAGAGAGCGGTCCCCTGTCGGAAGGTCTCAGTCTCCCAACAGGAGCCCTTCATCTGACTCTGTCATCCTCCTTCTCTCCTTCTGGCTTGGAGTCCCCTACGCCAGAGGAACCTACACCAAGGAGACCCCTAAGCCTCCCCAGGAGGATCCCTTCTTCATGGACATCCTCCGGAAAATCCAGGAGGCCAACGGCTAGAGGACTGAGGAGCAGGATCCCCAATGTTAGAGGCTGGTGGAGCATCTTGACCTTCCAGAGCTATATCCTCTTATCATCCCCCTTTGGACGGGGCCCCACAACGACCTTGCCACCACTATTTGGCAGCAGCCGTCGTCTGACGTGGCCTTTGCTAAGAAGGTGGACAGATTGTATCATGCCCAGAGGGGAAAGACTACCTAGCAACCCATCCAAAGGCTGATTCGTTGGTCATCAATGCAGCTCACGACCACTCCAAGCAGCCGAACCACATGAGTACCTCCCCTCTGGATAAGGAGTCGAGGCAACTGGACTAGTTTGGCTGTAAGGACTACTTGTCTTCTACTTTGGCCTTGTGGGTGTTGAATTATGTTGCCCATATGGTCTGTTACCAGAAGTCCATCTTGGGGACAGCTAAAGGCCCAATTCCAGACCTTGCCAGACTCTGAGGCCAAGACCAAAATTGAACAAGCGGTCTCAAAAATCACCTGTCATCACACCCTGCTTGCAACTTATGACGCCATCGATGCCTCCGCGAGAAGCATGGCAGCAGTGGTTTGTCTGCACAGACACTTATGGTTGCGAGTGTCTGGATTCACCCAGGATGTCCAGGCATCCATTCTGGTTGCTCCCTTCAGGGGTTCAGTGCTCTTTGGAGGGGGTGTCCAGGACATTATGACTGACCTGCAGGAGCGAGGGAAGGCCCTTCGGTCAGTGCTCTCCCTCTATCATACCAGTCTGAAGCCTGAGCATTCCTTTAGTCGCCAGCAAAGGCCTTAGGCAGCAGTAACCCCAGCAGTGACCCCCTCGACTCCAGGATCCTCCATATGGTCTTGGACAAAGTCTTAGTCCCCCTGACTGACCTTCTAAACTGGTCGCTATGCCTGGGTCAGTTCCCAAGTGCTTGGAAAACTGCTGAAATCACACCCATACATAAGAGTGGGGACTGATCCACCCCCAACAATTACTGGCCCATCTCCAACCTCCCCCCACTCTCTAAAGCCCTTGAAAAAGTGGAGTTGATCCAGCTCTCTGAATACCTAACCAAGTATGACATTGTGTGCCCAGAGCAGTACGGTTTCCGCCCAGGACACAGTACAACCACGGCTCTCCTTGAATTCTCCCAACACCTGCATGCTGCTCTCGACTCTGGCAGCCTTGCAAGAGCAGTGTTCATTGACCTCTCCAAGGCCTTTGACACTGTCTGTCATCCCCTTCTACTCGACTCTCTCCACCAATGTGGCTTCTCTGATGGTCCCATTTCCTGGTTCTCTAGCTACCTCTCTGCTAGATCCCAGCGTGTCAAGATCAGTGGCTCCCTCTCCAGCACTCTTCCCGTTTGCTCCGGGGTCCCTCAGGGCTTCATCCTGGGTCCAATAATTTTTAGTTTCTACCTCAACACCCTCCCCAGCTCATGTACCAGTAAAATGCTCCTCTACGCCTACGATGCAGTCCTCGTTGCCTCATATCCCAATCCCACCTCCTCCACCATCTCCGCCAGCAAGCTTACAACCAAGCCGAAAGGTGGTTTGGAGACTGCAGACTGGTCATTAACCAAAAGAAAACCAAATCAATGCTTTTCTCCCACCACCAAAATAAAGCTAAAAATACCCCCCTCTTGATTATCCCCAGCACTCTGCACCCGCTAGAACAAAGTGACCACGTGCAAGTACCTAGGCATCACGTTCGATACTGCCCTTTCCTTCCTCACCCACATTGATGCCCTGTCAGCTGCCATTAACTCTCGGATTGGCCTGCTATACCGGCACAGGGACTGCCTGCCTCAGGTTGCTCTCAGTCGGCCATCACCTCCTCCATCTTGTCCCTCGTGGACTATGGCTTGCCCATCTACGCTGCAGCTGACAACACTGACCCCTCCAAAATCCAACTCTCCATCAATAAGGCCTGTAGGCTCCTGACCGGTGCCCCCAGCTGCACTCACACCTGCCTTCTCTGTACTACCACGCAATCTTCTCAACTTTGAGGGGAGCGGAGTGCTCCTACCAGACCTACCTTCTCACTAGAAATCTCTGCTAGGGTCTCCCCCACCCCCGGAGTCTCCACCTCCCTACAGCAGCCATCTTCAGTTTCATCACCACCTGTATCTGTTAAGGCCACTTTCAAGGTGCCCAGAACCAAGACCTCTCTTGCCCAGAGATCCTTCCTCTACTGAGCCTCCACCTGGTTCAACTCCCTCCCTAGCTGCATCTCCAACTTGCCAAAAATTGGCTCCTTCAAAACAGCCCTTCGGAACCATATCTTTAATACCCGCTGTTGTAGGTGCAACTAACCCCCTGTTGTAATTTGTGGTTCCCGACCACCTTGCCCCGTGGCTCGACAGCGTCCACTGGACAGCCTCCCCAGACCTACCCCTTCCCTACTATATCCAAATAGGGATGTAACCCACTGTCTTCTCTGAGGACCTACTATATCCATGAATGTAACTCACAATTTTGTAACATTATGTAACCTAAGTAACATACAAACTACTACATTATGTAACCTAAGTGTATCTATGCTAAATGTTCTTTTTTCTGCACTTGTAATGTTATCCTCTGTTTTAATCTGCACTGTAATAACTGTCTTGATGTCTGCCCCACCCCACGACGAGGTGCCTTTGTAAATGAGTCTCTGACTCAAAGGTTGTAAACCCGATTTGTAATAAATAAATAAATGAATGAATAAATGTCAGGCTCCCTCTTTGGGCTCCAACCCCGCCCCCCACCAAGTCTCAAAGAGCTTCCGGGGTGGCACTCCCCCACCTTCCCGCAACCTCGGGACTCGTGGCCTGCCCCCCCCCCAACCATTCCGGAGGAGCCAGTAGGGGGCAGATTCACTAGTTACCTGTCCAGGTGGGAGGCAATCACAACAGACTCTTGGGTACTTCAGCTCATAGCTCAAGGTCACATGCTGGGATTCTTAGCGAGACCTCCAGAAAATCCTCCAGGCCACTCTCATTACCTGCAGGGTCGTGTTCCACTCTTCAGAGAGGAAATTATGGCTCTACTACAAAAATCTGCCATAGAGCATGTTCCTCGAAGGTAGGAAGGAAGAGGGTATTAATCCCTCTTGTTCCTGGTCCCCAAAAAGATGGGAGACCTCTGACCCATACTGGACCTCAGCATGCTGAACCTGTACATGGAGTACAAAAGGTTTCGCATGTTGACCCTCGCAAGTCTGTTGCCACTACTCCACCAGGGACACTGGCTCTGTGCACTGGACATGCAGAATGCTTACCTGCATATTCCAGTTTTCTCTGCCCACCGCCATTTCCTTAGGTTTTCCTTCCAGGAGGAACATTTCCAATTCAAGGCCCTTCCTTTGGCCTATCCTCGGCACCCAGGGTTTTTGCCAAGTGCCTAGCGGTAGTGGCAGTGGCTTTGTGGCACCAGGGTCATTATGTGTTCTCATACCTCGACAACTGGCTTCTGTCAGCCCCATCAAGGCACAGCCTGGAGGCCTCTCTAGCAGCTACCATGGACCTGTTTCACAGGATAGGGGTCACAGTTAACTACACCAAGTCTCACCTTACTCCTTCCCAGCACCTCCAATTTGGAGTGGTTCTGAATACTACACAGGGTTAGGCCTTCCTTCCCTTAGACGGGAGGAAACGCTGCAGAGACAAGCTCATCTTGTGACCTCCAGCTGCAGGAATACGGCCAGAACAGTTCTCGTAGGCCTTATGGCAACAGCTATTACCACAGTACCCCTTGCTCGGTTCTACATGCGAGTCACGCAGTGGACCCTCCAGGTTCAATGGAACCAGAGGTCCAGTGACCTGGATCGTAGGGTTCTCCTGTCCAATCCGATGAGGAACGATCTCCTTTGATGAAAAGATCTGGACAATTTCTGCCGAAGGGTCCCCTTTCATCCTCCCCTGCCAGTTCAGTCCCTGACCACAGATGCTTTGGGTCAGGGCTGGGGAGCACATCTGGGAGATCGCAGAACCCAGGGATCCTGGTATCAGCAGGTGTTCTCACTGCATATCAGTGCGCTAGAGATGCGTTTGGTGCTATATGCCCTCCTGGCCTTCCAGACCCTCCTCCTTCTGGGACAACATGTGTGTGGTCTGGTACCTGAACAAACAGGGAGGCACTCGATCGTACCCCTTGTGCAGGGAAGCAATGCAAGTGTGCTACTGGGCAGTTCAGCACCAGCTGTCAGCGGTGCATGTCCCGAACATTCAGAATGTCCTAGCGTACAGTCTCAGCTGCACTCAAGCAAGGGCTCATGAGTGGGAACTGCAACAGTCAGTGGTCGAAAGCATATTTGACCTCTGGTGTTGCCCATATCTCGATCTGTTCGCCTCCCCATACAACGCAAAACTACCCAAGTTTTGCTCGCTTGTTCCCAGGCCTGATGTCTTTTGGTGATGCACACTGTCTCTTTGCTGGACTAGGAGGTCACTGTACACTTTTCCTCCCTTCCCGCTCTTGCAGAGGGTGCTCCTCATCCTGCGAGCGGAGGGAACTCAGATGGTTCTCATTGCTCCATATTTGTCTTGCAAAAATGTTTCCCCTCTGCTCCAGCAGTTGGCAGTGGAGCTTCCGGTTCCTCTTCCCTTCTTCCAGGACCTTCTGACTCAGGATCAGGGGAGACTGGTCCATGCGGACCGCAAGTCCCTTCATCTGCATGCCTCGTGCCTTCGGACATAGCGGTACCCGGCTTCGGAGTCTCTTCCAGAGTGTTTGAAGTCTATATAGAGGCAAGAAAGCGACCTACAAGAACCACCTATGTGAAGAAATGAAAGAGATTCTCCATCTGGGCGATCTCCGAGGGCTGGAACTCTTTTTCATGCCCTGTTCATCACGTCTTGGAGTATCTGCTGCACCTCTCTGACCTGGGACTTCGTTATTCCTCGCTGAAGGTCTGCTTGTCTGCCATAACCGCCTACCACACACTGGTGGAAGGCAAAACTTTGGCTCAGTTGGAGGTCTCCCGTACCTTTTTGAAGGGCATACTCCACATGTAATCCCTGGTGAGGAACCCTCTTCCCCTGTGGGACCTGAACTTTATCCTTGAGAAACTCACTCTGCCTCCCTTTGAACCAGCCACAAGTTGCAACCTGCACTATGTGTCCTGGAGGCGCAGTTTTTAGTTGCTATTAGTTCAGTTCAAAGGATTTCCAAGCTTCAGGTCCTCATGTGTAAGGAACCTTATTTGATTTTCCACAGAGACCGGATGGCTCTGAGTATAAATCCTAAGTTTCTAGCAAAGGTGGTTTCTCAGTTTACGTTGACTCAGACTATACACTTAACAGTGTATTATCCTGAGCACTCTAACCAAGGGGAGGCCATTCTGCACACATTGGATGTGCACAGAATTTTGCGTTACTACACAAATGGATGAAGTCAGTCTGCAAAACGAATCTGCTTTTTGTTTCCTTTGTGCCCAAAAGAGACAATGGTTATCCAAATGGTTGGCAAACTACATTTTGTTCTGTTATCAAAAGTATAACAAACCCCTTCTGGAGGAAGTTAAAGTGCACTCAACCAGAGGCATGGCTGCATCTACTGCTTGTTTCAGAAATGTTTCTGCTGCTGAGATCTGTGCGGCAGCCACTTGGAGCTCTGTCCACACCTTCGCTAAGCACTGCAGTCTGGACATTACCTCTAGACGCAGGGCAGGCTTTGGACTAGCCATCCTTGAGGGGCTTCTGTATTAATTCCCTGCTTTTCTGCAGAAATTTATCCTGCCTCCTGTGTTCAGTCTTTGCCTGAATTACACTGCTTGGGACTCAGTCCTAAATGTTATTGCCTACCGTGAGAGCCCTCTCGAAGTAAGATAGTACAGTTACATAAGAACTTACCCTAACAGTAGATCTTCAAGAGAGGCTCTTGCAATAGGCAAGCTTTTTCCTTCATTCCCCCTACTGTTGCTGCTTTTTCAGCTTATTCTAGTGGCTCCAGGAGCACTCTCCTTCTCCTGACACTCCTTCTCTTAGGTCTCGCGTGGGAGAACTGGAGGCAGGCATGGGGACCACTATATAGCCCTGGGCCGACATTGGTCACGTGGTGCTGGGTGGGCGGTCCCCAGCCAGACACTGCCAGCTAAGTTTTCCCTGTGGTCCTAGTGCCTGATGGCTCAGTTCTAAGTGTTATTGCCTACTGCAAGAGCCTCTCTCGAAGATCTACTGTTACGGTAATGTAACCCCCACCCCTGCCTTTTTACCAAAACGACAGGTGGCATGCTGTTGGCGCTGGCAGCAATACCTGGTGGGGTCCTGGGTTCGGGGAGGATGAGGTTACATGGCACAAGGGGACCTAGGTTTGGCTACTCTGCACAGGGGCACCCAAGTAAATCCGAACACAGGAAGCAATAACTGTAATGTCCAGAACCAGGAATGGGATTTTTCAGTGTGGCTTTTATTCACAACTAGCTGAACACAACAAAGCATAGATGGACCCCCATGGGGCTATGTTTACTGATAATGCAGATTAGAGACTACAAGGCGGTCCACTTGAAGAATGAACCATTTCTACTGTTTTCAGGCTCTGGACCCACCAGGCACACAGCCCGGACTTGCACGCGCTTTGGGTACACAGCCCGACTGGCCCGGCTCCCCTGCCGGCCACTTGACTGACGGTCCATTGGAAGAATGAACCCATTTTACTTGTTGTGCCTCACCACACCACTTAGAGTCTGTGACTCCTAGAGAGATTTCCCATTTGCTTCTTCTGACTCCCATCTCACAAAGAGAATTTTCTTTACCCTTGTTGTGGCTCCCCACACCACTTAGTCTGCGACCCCTAGAGAGATTTTCCCATTTGCGACCCACGTCTGGGTACTTCCCTCATCACTGGCCAAGCGCATGAGGCAAGTAGCAATTACAGCAGAAATCCGTAGAGGTGGACCTGGTTACTAAGGATGGGGGTGTTCCCACCTCCAGCTCCCACAGCCCATGCCGGCCATTTCTCTGGACAGAGCTGGAAACTTCAGGGAGAAATGTAGATTAAGCGGTGGAAGAACTGTGGCACCCCTCTACAATATTACTTGAATTCACAGCACTTTAGCTTTTGACACTCTCCATTTGTTTGTCCTAGTACTATAGGCCTCCCAAATAGTAGTTCAAATCCCAGATTTCTTCACATTTCCCAGGCTGAAGAAACACATTTTTGCCCTCTCATATTAGAGCAAACACTCACCCTTTTGTTGCAGGTGCCCCACAGGCGAAGTACAACTCTTTCCACTTTTCAAGCACAAACTGAAACTGTAATAGGCAGCTTTCTTTCTTTTGCAGAAATTAGGGGATTGCCCCTGGAATCTACATGGGGATACTTTACTTCCTTTACCCCGGAGGGGAGGCATGAGACCTGAACAGCAGTCTCCACCACTTGAACACTGGACACTCACTCCTTCTCTTCAGAAAGTAAACAAGAGACTGACTTTGAAAACTCTCAACGTTCTATCTCACTCCCTCTGCTGCAGATTCCAATGTGGCTTATGCAGCTGTGACAGTTCTATTGGTGATGTCATCTCTCAGTCTCAGCTGAGACTGAGAACAGAGTGAGACAGTGTGAAACCCATTTAACTGGAGTTTCACAAGCTGTCTTCCCTGCCTACCACTAGGTCTTACTGGGATTCTAGTAACCCCGGGTAACAAGGGGTTACAGTAAGTTCTTACATAACTGTACTATCAACTGTACTGTCTTTGAGAGGAGCTCTTGCAGCAGGCCACAGTTTTCCCTCCCTCCTTGCCCCTTCTTCTGTCGGCCTTCTCTTGGCTGCATCCTCTTCCATACAAACGAGTCTTCTGTCTTTTCCTCTCCTGGCTCTCTGGAACCTTCTCGATTTCTTCTTCTACTGCCCACTTCTGATCTCCAGCGGGAGAACCGAGGAAGGTGTGGGGGACCGCCTGCCTTTATAGGCTAGGCTGACATCAGTGGCTGACGTCCATGGTGGGCAGACCCCTGTGGTAGACTGTTAGCTAGAAATTTTCCGTGTGGTCCTGGTGCCTGGCGGCTAAGTCCTACTGCCTGCTGCAAGAGCTCCTCTCGAAGATCTACTGTTATGGAAAGTTCTTACATAACTATACTTTACAATAGAAACATTGACATAGAAGCGTAGAATTTGATAGCTGATAAGGACCACTTGGCCCATCCAGTCTGACTATTTCTTCCTATCTACACTATTACTGCAAACCATGACCAGTGTATAGCTCTTTCCCTTCCCCCTTCCTGTCCACTATGATTCACTCATGCTTATCCCATACATTTTTGAAGTGCACTGTTTTTGCCCCCACCACCTCTGTTGGAAGGCTGTTTCAGGAATCCATAATTCTTTCTGTGAAAAAGTACTTTCTCACATCTCTCTTGAATCTACCACCCTCCAGTTTCATAGCATGTCCTCCTGTTCTTGATCACCTTTTCTTCTGAAAAATACTTCCCTCCTGTACCTTATTTGCTCCTGTGAGGTATTTAAAGGTCTCTATCCTATCCCCTCCTCTCTTCCAGGGTGTGCATGAGTAATGAGGTCCTTTAGTCTCTCCTCTTAGGGCTTTTAATACTAATCCTGCACCATTTGAGTTGCCATCGTCTGGACCACCTCCACTCTATGTCTGTTTAACTCTCGCAGCTGCTTCTGTCTCTAATTGGTGCCTCACCACTATCTCTCTACACTAGACAATGCCCACTGGGTGGCACTCCACCTCACCCCCCCATTTCTCCCCTCTGTGCATCCTGCCTCTGTTGTAACCAGCATGTGCTCAGCTGCATCACCGGAAATGCTACTAAACTGTACAATGTATGAAATCTTTGTGTGAAACTCTAAGTCAGTGACCTGTATTCTGTAACCTAAATGCTCTGTCTGTCCTCAATGTGACGAGGTACCTTTGTAAATGAGCCTCTGACTCAAAGGTTGTAAACCGATTATATAAAATAAAATAAATAAATAAATGTCTATCTGGAGATGGGCTCTCCATAAATGGACACAGTACTCTTACCAGTGATACAGAGGCGACACCACCTCCCTCTTTATGCTGGTGATACCCCTTCCTATGCACCCCAGCATCCCCCTAGCCATCCCTACTGCCTTGTTGCACTGCCTGGCTACCTTTAGGTCATCCAGTATGATTACCCCCGGGTCTCTTTCCTGCTTAGTGGCTGTCAATACCACTCCACCCATTTTGTACTCCGCCTCGGGGTTTCTGTGCCCTAAGTGTATTATTTTGCACTTTTTTGCATTGAAAGCCAGGTGCCATGCTGTAGACCACTCCTCTAGTCTCTGCTCATCTTTCCACCCTCCTTGGAGTGTCCACCCTATTGTAGATTTTAGTGTCATTCTCAAAGAGGCAGGCCTTCCCTTCCAGCTCCTCTGCAACATCACTTGTAAAGACATTAAAGAGGGTCAGTCTCAGCACTGATCCCTGAGGCAACCCGCTGGTCACCCTTCCTTCCTCAGAGTGAATTCTGGTTACCACTACCCTCTGTTGCCTGTCCCCTAACCAATTTATTATCTGGTTACCCACCTTTGGACCCACTCCTAAGCTTCCCAGCTTGCTTACTAGTCTCTTATGTGGAATGGTTTTGAAAGCCTTATTGAAATCTAGGTAGGCCATGACCGTCGCTCCACCCTGATCTAAATCCTTAGTCACTGAGTCAAAGAAATCTATCAGATCTGTTTGACATGACCTCTCCCCTGTGAAACCATGCTACCTCAGGTCTCGTAACCCAGTGGTTACAAGATACTTCACAGTCCTTTCCTTAAGCAGTGATTCCATTAACTTTCCCAGTATTGATGTCAGGCTGACTGGCCTGTAACTGCCAGCCTCCTCCCTGCTACCACTTCGGCATAGTGGGACCACTTCTGCCCTCCTCCAGAAACACTCCTGTTTCTGGTGAGCTATTAAACAGAACTGTCAGAGGTGCAGCCAGTGTTTCCCTGAGCTCCCTCAATACCCTTGGATGCACCCCATCTGGCCCTATTGCTTTTTTGTCCACCTTTAGATTAACAAGTCCCTTCAGGACTCTCGCTTCCAAAAAAGGACAAGTGTCCACCCCCCTCCCTCCAAGACTTCTGTTACTTTTTTGTGGCCCTTCCCCTTCTTCCTCTGTGAACAGTGAGCAAAATATTTGCTCAGGATGTCTACCTTTTGTGGTCCCCTCTGCACAGTCCCCCTTCCCTTTTTTTTGCTGGCCGCCCACTATTCTGTACAGCCCGGACCACCTGCTAGTTCCTAATTGTCTTACCCCTGCAGATACCCCTGGCTTACCCCCAGGGTGGGGCTACAGCACCGAACCGGCCTGTCTATGATGGAAGAAGGTGTCGGTGGGACGCACACCTTGCCCCCAGGTGGGTTCAGGGCCGTGATGCCGCAGGTCGGAATTGGTAGGCAGGAGGCAGGGGAACCATGGAGGCCAGATGCCGGGCAGACTTCTCCTCAGCGGCCAGCAATTTTTTTGAGTGTGCTGCCCTGGGGGCGGGGACATGCAATGATGTCCAGCGTCCACCCGGCCCCCTAACATACTGGCGCCAGTCACCCGCCTATCCCCTGGCCTCCGCCTGACCCTCCCCCGGAGAAGGAGAGTAGTCTGTAGAATGCTCAGTCCTTCTCTCCCGGCCTGCCCTCCGACTCCCCGGGTCCATTCTTGAACCTGTGTCATCGGCGTCACAATTGGAAATTCAGCCACTGTGCTGGTGGGCCGGTATTAGTCCCCCCTTCCCTTTTTAACTCTACAATCCCACCCCTGTTCTTCCTCTCTTCACTTATATATCTGAAAAATGTCTTGTCCTCTTTCATTCCTTCCTAGGCTATTCTCTCTTCATTTGATGCCTTTGCGCTCCTTACTGCTTTCCCTGCTTCTCTCCATTTCCCCTGCTACACCTCCCTATCCTCCTCCCTCAGTGTCTCCTTATACCTTCTGAATGCTACCCTTTTTAGCCTTTATGTTTTCAGGCATCTCTTTTGAGAACCATAGTGGTCTCTTTTCCAAGTAAGTATAAGTACAGTAAGTAACCTTTTTTTATACAGCAGTTATATATATATAGCAGTGTCAGTGGCTCAGTAGGTAGCACACTCACCTCTGAGGCCTGGAGATCAGAGGGCTGTGGGTTCAGTTCCCACATCTGGCACTTGGGTTAATATCCCAGTACTGACACTGTAATGCAGCATGGGAGGGGTGCTGCATTTCTGAGGTGCCGTCTTTCGGATGAGACGTTAAACCGAGGTCCCATCTGCCTGGATTGGTGGTAGTTCAGGTGGATGTTAAAGATCCCATGGCACTTATCGAAAAAGAGTAGGGAAATTTCCCCGGTGTCCTGGCCAAATTCCTCTCATTCACTAAAAATACCACTAACGGCTTAATCTGGTTCAAGGTCAGTTGGCATTCATCTGTATCCCCCTCCCCCAGGTCGTGCCTGAAAATAGGCAGGATTTGTCTAGTGCACTTACCCGGTCAACAAAAGCTAAATAAAATACTTCCTTGGAGTTTGAAATAAGTAAACTATTTAAGTAGTGATTTTTTATATTCACATGCTTATCCTACCTTTCCACTATGGTGTCTGAATTTTCTCTGAGCATGAGCAGGGAGAGATGATCTTAACATCAAGCTTGGCCCAGGATCTCTTGATGGAAATTCCTTCAAGATTTTGTTCTTGGTGCCTGATGATAAGAAGACTTGCCACAAAGTACACTGTATCAGAAGATGGAACTCCACTCAAGGTGGAGCTCAGCAAGTTACTGACCCTGTACCACCCAGATGAAGCCCCTTGTTTCAGAGACCTGGGGGCTGCTTGTTGTCCCCTGTTCAAGACTTAAAATTGACAGGGGAGAGAACATTCTCCACAGTGACCTTGGTGTTGTGGAATTCCTCCCACCTTCGGTCTAGGTGAGTATGAGCTTAGGCAACCTCTTAGTGGAAGTTGGAGGTAGCTCTTTAGCGCCACATACCCTGGCACAGTCACTTAATTCTGTTTTTTGCCATATTGTGTTTAGCTGTTATTTCACCTATATATTCATTTTAATGAAGATTTTAGGTTTGTATAGTTATTTATTGATGATGTTTTTGTATGAAGCTCTGGGCCTTAGCAAGGTACCAAGTAAATAAAAACTTCCATCAGCTGGAAGCAGCCCTGCAAATTGGATTTGTACTGAGACCTTGACACAACGTCCTGGGACTGTATTGTATTCTGAATGGATATACCATATCTCTTCTCTCTGTTCTTTTTCTAGTGAATTGGTGTCAGCACTGGTTTGAGTACTTCCCTAACCCTCCAGTCAATGTACTTAGTATGATTGAGAACATCTTGGCCCAACATGACAAAGAGCTGCTTCAGCATTTTGTGAAATGTGGAATAACAACTCAGGTAATGATCACAGGGAGAGGGGAGTTTTTTATACATTGCAATGTCAACTATAAATAAATCTTTTGACCTGGTTGCACACTAGGTAGCTGCTGGCACATTCTTTATAGCGCAGTGCAATATCTTGGTACTGCAGTGGTTACTAAACTGTAGAACTACTGGTTCTTTACTAGGCAACCAGTGTGCCGACTGAGATCTTTTAAAGACCTCTCCTTCCACAGAGCCACACATATTGAACTGTAACCTGTCCACATCAGGACCACTCCAAAACGTTTGCCTAGCTGGGTCACACATGATGACGTACGTTGGAGGCACCATATAATATGGGAAAACCCAAAACTCTTCAGTTTCTTGTCTCCCACCATTGACCACTCTCATCAGTCCGAAGAAACACCTTAAACTGATTTATGTTGTTAAAGTTTACTCATGGTTCCCAAATGATTAATGGAACTATGGCCTAAAGTGCAAGTCATACTCTGCTCACAATGACTGTGGTAGAGTTTGCAGTTTAAATTTACAACCTAGCCATTGTGTTTTAACAGTTCTGTTTTACCAGAAAGTTACAAGTGCTTCTAAGAAACATAGACTCTGATATCAGTAGGAGACAAATAGCCCATAATGTCTGCCAGAAGTTGTTACCACCTTACTTACCCCTGGCCTAGTTCTGCAGTGTGTTATTCACCACCATCCATTCCACTTCCTCCTCCTTCCTGGTCCCCCAAGCGAGTTTGAGTCCCCTGGCCCTGTCCACCCATGTTTGAATCCATCAGTGGTCCGTGCCATGACAACCTCTGCCGATAATCTGTTCTAAGGCTCTACCACCCTTTCCATAAAGAAAGACTTCCTTACATCCTTCCTGAATTTACTTCCCACTGATCTGTAGTAGTGTTTCCTTGTGACGGTATCTCTGTTTCTAACAAACAGGTCTTGACAATTTACCCTTTTTATACCCCTTAGAAAGTTATAAGTGTCTATCTTGTCCCCGATCTCCTATCTGGCCTCCAGCGAGTACATGTTCAGAGCCTTTAGACATTCCTTGTAAGATCTGCCATGCTGTCCCCGAATCATTTTTGTGACCGTTTGTGACACTGACTCTAGCCTATCAGTGTCCTTTCTCAGGTGAGGACTCCAAAACTGGGCACAGTACTCCAAGCGAGGCTTCACCAGTGATCTGTATAAGTGCTATATCAACTCCTACTGTCAAAACCCTTCCCTGTACACGCTAGCATCCTAGATGCTTTGTTATAGGCCTTGATCCACTGGCTAGTTTGTTTGAGTCACTAATGAGAACTTCTAGATCTCTCTCTCTCTCTTGCTGAAGTGGCCAGCTTAACCTCCCCCATCCAGTATTCCTGAGCATGGTTTGTTATCCCATAAATGCAGTGAGAAAGACCCATTTGTCTAAAATATGGAGGATAATGTATTGTCATCAGTTAACAACCACGCTGTATTCACTTCAAGAGGTTAACATGGCAACTGAGTAAACCTCAAGAGCGAAGCTCAAGAGGCTTACAGTTGCAATGGTAACCTTGAGAAGTGAATTCAGCAAGGTTGTTAACTGATGACCATACATTGTTCTGTATTGTGTATGGTCAACAGTTACTTAAGAGCTAGCCACTTTAATAAATGTATGCAGTCACCCCACGATTTCGGACTTCGCCTTCCCCACAAATGCAAGGAACCAGGCCCAGCTACATTCCCGATCTCCCGCTTTCACAGATAGTTTCTTTTTTATTGTACATCTACAGGCACCTGCTGTATTATTAAAGAACTGTGCACTTACTTTGATTGAATTGCTGGGTGCTGTTCACTGTCTCGGTTGCTCTCACCACTGCAGCTGTTTCTCAGCGTCTGGTACATTTCCAAAGCGTGCATGTGCAGATCGTTTCAGGTTGTTATACAATTGATGTGACGTACCATTGATGGGTTAACAACATCGTTACGTCACATTGATGATGCAACAAACTTGCAAAAAGATAGATTTCTGAGGATAACAATGTTCCACCATACATTATAAAAAAGTTCTTAGAGCGCCACTGTCATGCCACTCCTTACAGGTGCAGGTCTCCACTGACGCAGCGTGACAGTAAGTCTAAGGCTACTTTATTGGCCTCCATTGATGGCCTGACCATTGTATGTGCTGTTGTATTCTGTGTTTGCCACTTTGTGGCCTTGGTCATGACTGAAAATGGTCCTTTGGATCAGTGCACCTATCTGGTTACCAAAGACATAAATAAATAAGTAAGCTCGTTTGCAGGCTCTTGCTCGGGTCCTGTAATGGCCTCCCAGCTTACTACTGGCACATCATCAAAGGCCATGGATATGCAGGATGCTTACCTGCATATCAAGAGCAGACAGTGCCACCTGCAGTAGCTGCGCTTCCTTTTGGAGGATTAGCACTACTAATTTCACCTTGTTCTTTGACTTATCCTCAGCACAGTGGGTTTTACTGAGTGCTTTGTTGTGGTAGCCACTGCCCTTCGCCATGAGATCCAGTATTTATTCATGTAACAGTTACCACTATAGGAATCTTATCTGCCAGGCTCTTGCAGATCCATCCCTATTAACAGGTTAAAGCCCACATTAAAATATATAGCCTCATTGTCAGTTCCCGCTGGGACATCCCAATAAAGCAGACGTCCCATTTAAGTGCATCCTGATTAAGTGGCTTGGACTGTATTCACCTTCCAGTGTTTTTTCCTCTCCCATAGAATATTGTGGAGGTTTTCCTGCATTCTGTGGATGTCCATGGAGCATTACACTTCTGTTTGGATTGCACTTTTTGTTTTGTTTGTCCTCAGGATGGTGGGTGCCCCTGATTGTTAGTGCCTTTCCAGATGATTGGCATCCTGCATTTCCTTCTGTTACCAGTATCATGGGAAAGAGCTTCCTGATCCTGTCCTTTGACATGTCACTCGTGGCATGGCCACTTTGGTAGCATGCTTCCACTCTGTTTTGGCGGCTGTCGTGCTCTGCCACTGCATGGAGGAGGATTCACACTTTCACTAAATATTGCAGTTTTAATTTGCTGTCCTGTAGGTGGGCTGGCTTCGGCCCTGCTCTCATACAGGGCCTCCTGTCTTGAGAACGAATTATATTCCCTGCCTGAACTGCCTCTCACTCTGCAGAACGGAACAGCTTAGGATTTCTTTAATATGTGTAGCTCTGTTGATGGAGATGTCTTCAAAGAAGAAGTTCTAACAATGTGGATACAGTTTGCTGTCCCACTCTGACAGTCCTGCTGGAGACAGCTGAATCATTGGAGATCTTCAAGCTAAGCTCCTCCCATCAGCCGGTTGGTTTATCCTCTGGATCCACCACGTGACATCAGATCTTTCTTTCCTCTGAAAGGGACAGGTCTTCTTCACAGCTCTGCAATGTTGAACGATTTTGAGTTTTCAGATCACTTTTCCTGGTGAATCTTCGGCTGTTTCTGTCTGTATTCCACTTTAAAGTTGCTCTGCTGTCTTCTGGTTCCACTTTGTGCTCGATGACGGAGAGAGCAAGAAACCAGATTTTAAGTTCTACACTTTTACTGCAGACAGAAAATGTTGGCCACATGTGCTTATACTGCTTGGGCAATAAATGCATCATCAAGGGATGCAGTTTGTGTGGGGCCATACTGCCAGCATCCATTGAAGACCGGAAGGCTCGATTGGCCCTTGGTTGGCTAAAAGATCACAGAAAGGCCTCAGCAACTGCTAGGTAAGCTACTCAACTTGCAGTCATATAAGAAGAAGTGGTAGCTATGATAAGTTCCTCTTCGATCTTGGCACTGTTTCTGGCTGGGGCCAGCATCAGAGGATCATTCTCGGACAAGTTCAGAGGAATGTGCCTGGCCCTCCAGACCTTCGGGGAGAGCCCTTCTCACTGCAGAAGAAAACACAAGAAATGCTGTCATTGGTTGTGGGATCAGGAAAGATCATGTTCTTCCTGCTCCTTCGACTTTCCCAGTTGCTTTATCTTTGTTGAGTTCCCCACGGTCGAGGGGATGAACAAGGGCTCCATGGTAACCTCGTCGGGCTTTTTGACTTTGATTCCTGTCAGGCAGGCAGTCGAGACTTTTCTTGGCTGTTGGACATTGACAAGGAGTTGGATCTCCCAGATCCCGGTTCTCCTGGTCCTCACTCTGGAGAACAAGGCCCAATGACTGACCCTGGCTGGGTTGCCTCGGGAGCTGCCTCTACTGGTGGTCATGCCACTAAAACCTCTAGTGCTTAACTTGCCTCTACAGTTGATGTATACAAACACCCCGGAGGACACCCTTTACTGTTGACCTTCAGGTTGACAACAAAGTTGAGATGCCACTTGTGCTGTCGGTCTTGCTTGACAGAGAGGCATCACCATCTGCGCTCCTTGTCCTTGGGTGAGGAATAGCATCAA
Organism: Neoceratodus forsteri; assembly: GCA_016271365.2. NCBI lineage: Eukaryota > Metazoa > Chordata > Ceratodontiformes > Ceratodontidae > Neoceratodus > Neoceratodus forsteri. The sequence goes on along the minus strand of CM057455.1, from coordinate 753,289,583 downwards.
TGTAAAATGTGCTGATGCTATGAGGAGCTACTCTGGTAACAGTGGACCATTGTTGGGAGGGGGATGGGGCTGTGCCCCTTGGACTTTCAGTCCCTTGGCCTTTGTTGGTCATTCCCATGCCTGTCCAGGCTTTGCAGCAGTCCCCATTGTTGCTTCTCTGCTCATTCGGGAGGAGTCACCTCCACCGCATTCTCTGTTCAGGACCCCGACCAATGTGTCTTTCCCCCCGATAAGTTGCCAGGCCGACTTCCAAAGGAGATCACCCAAGAAGAGGATACCAGGGTGGTCCATGGTGGCAAACAGTTGAAGGCCTTTTTTAAGAAATCTTTTGACTCTGAAGGCAGGTCATCAGTGGCCTCGCCAAGGAAAGCTGACTACTGGCCACAGACCAGTGTCATTTGGGGCTCTGGTCTGACTTATGTCAGAGTCCATGAAAGTTCCCTTAGAGCCAGTTAAGAAGCTAGCTAAGTACCCATTTACTGACATATTAGACAGAGATGCTTCCCCAGGGGTTGCCTTTCCCATGTCTGAGGCCATCTTGGGACCGGCTCTGGAGCTTTGGTATCATCCAGCACCCTCCCCCAATATGGTCCACAAGTATGCTGTCCAAACGGGCCCCCTTTCTGGGTTCTACGACCACCCCTCTGTGGAAGGCTTGGTCTTTGATTCAGCCTTCCGTAAATCCGGAAGCCAAGGGTGTGGGAACAAGCCTCCAGTCAATGAGTCTAAGAGGATTGACTGCACGGCTAAAAAGGTGTACTCTGCTGCATCACTTGGTCTTCCTCTTGCCAGCTACACTGTCATGCTGGCAGGCTTTGGTCATTCCTTCTTTGGGGTATTGGGAGAACTCCTCCCCCATCTTCCAGCTGACAAGCAGCTTCCAGTGAAGAGGGTTGGAGACCAGGGTCAGTCGCTGGCTAAACACCAGCTTCAGATGGCCTTGTTCAGAATCGACTCCTGTACCCGTGCCATGGCTGCGGCTGTCACCACGCATTTTAAGGCCTAACTGAGGCTTTCCACCATAATGGCAGACACTTGGCATAAGTTGGCCGATATCCCCTTCTTGGGCATCAACCTCTTAGGCCCTGGGTGGAAGGTCATCCAGGGTTTTATTTAACTCTAAAAATTGATTAGCATTTTGCTCATAAAAGTTCTAAAACATTATGAAAATGCATAGCACTTGCCTCACTGTGGTTAACAAACATAACACTTCTAGAAAACCTGTATATAAATGCTTTCTGTACAGTTAGTATTGTCCCAAAAAAAAAAACTGCTAATCAATTATTTAAAACCCTGACATCTCACGCAAATCGAAAAGTCGCGTCGAGTACGACGGCGTCAGGAAGCCCGGTGTCGGGTACTGTGGCGCTGGATACTGCTGTCCCGGGTACACCGGTGTCGAATGGGATGGAGGATACCCGGGAGCCAGGGGGGCTGCCGAAGCAGACGGCCCGGCCGGAGGCCTCATGGGCGGGTCCATAGTGGAGAGCCTGGAGGGCCCGATGGGAGCGAAATGTGTCCTGGAGTTGGTAAGGCCGATGTCAGGACCGACGGAGGCCCTGGCGCCGGAGGTACCGACATCGGAGCCGGCGTCCGGGGAGCCGACATCAGGTCCGGCGCACCAGGTGGAGGAAGGACTGACGGAGGCAGAGGATCCCCAGCTTCTCCCGGGGATGGAGGGGAAAAGTCCCTGGGGTCGGGTTGGGGAGACTCTGGTTCCCGGACGGCAGCGAAGGCTGCGGAGAACCGGGTACGACGGATGTGAGGGGTCTGTCGCCGGTTCCTTCGCCGTCCGGATGTCAGACGAGCCAACATGAGGCTTAGAGGCGAGCTCGCGGCGGGTGCCGGAGGAGCCGATATCCGACTTATGAGAGCCATCACCAGAGGTGGGCCGAGAAGAATGATCGGCCTGGTCCGGTGGAGTGGAGGCCGCGCGTCGCCCCATAGGGTTGGACGTTTTACCGGCCCTCTCCGGGTGGACGTCAGAGCAGCCGACGCCCGGCTTACCGGAGTCGCCCACAGAGGTAGGCGCGAGCCTGCGGCCAAACCAGAGGTGGAGGCCTCCAACTGCCTGAGCGTTTCGGCCCAGCGAGCCAGATCGGGCGGGCCGATGCCCTCGAATCCTCCGAGGCGGCCAGTCGAGGAGCAGTCCCCCGGAGGGGATGTTACCTGCGTCCCAGCGACTCCGGAGGGAGACGCGGTGGAGGAGCTTTTGTCCCAGTGCCTTTCCTTTTCCTTCTTCTTCCGATGGCCTTCGGGAGAAGTGGATGCCTGCCTCAGTTTTTTGAGCTCCTTCTCCATAGAACTCATTTTCTTCTTTAGAATATGGGCTTCCAGGGATTGCTGCTTCCTTTTCCGGGTAGCCACGTTAAAACTGAGGCAGTGCTGGCACTTCTCAACCGGGTGATCGTGGCCTAGGCAGAACAGGCACAGGGAATGGCCGTCCTTGTGCGGTAGCTGGGCGCCGCACGAATCTCACTTATTCTTGTGCTCGGAGGGTGTAGGGGACAACATTTACTGATGATAGTACTGACAGTAGTAGAAAAAATAATGAATTTTCGGTAAAAAAAACAACGAAGGTAGGGCTGACGAAGCACAAACTTTTCTGCGAGGCACAGCACGAGCTAATGGCGGGAAAGAACTGGAAGGCGGGCGTCCATGACCACTCCTTTATACCGACGTCTCCTGACGCCGGTCACCTGACGTGGGGGCGGTCCCTCGTCAGGGACTGCTAGCTAGAAATTTTTCCGTGGGGTCCTGTCGCCTGCTGGTGTCAGTCCTACTGTATAGGTAATTACCTACTGCAAGAACCTCTCTCAAAGATCTACTGTTACGGTAAGTTCTTACATAACTGTACTTTTCCACCCTAGATTCTGTGGCTTCACCACAGAAGGACCAAAAAACCCAAAAGCCTAAAAAGAAAGCCTTATAGTTCCAGTCCTTTCAGGCACAACAACCTTAGCAGCAGCCCTAGCAAGGGCAATTCCAGTGCTGGCGTCTGAAACCCAAGTTCAGGGGTATTGGGGGGGTGCAGAGCTGGTGGTTCCTTTGAAGCCTCATTGGCTAGAGCCCCCTCCAAGGCTTTTCAGTGATGGGTTGTGAGGTGTCATCCTTCCCCCGGGCCATTCCTTGTTCCACCTCCCAGTCGGGGATCAACTGCATGCCACGATGGTCCACCATTAGCTTGCACAGGTGAGACCTTAAAGTGGTGGGCAGAGGGTTGCCTCTGGATTTTGAGGCTATCCCGCTGTACCAACCCAGAGTTCCTCAAGAGTCTGGAGTTTTGCAGGACACATTGTTCACATTTCGAGCTGACATTGTTTAGCTCCTAGAGCGCGAGTCAATAGCCCATGTTCCAGATGCCTTGGCCATTAGGGATATGTGTCCAAACACTTCGTGGTTATGAAATGGATGAGTGGCTGGTGCCCTATACTAGAGGTTGCTGATGACCACTCTAAATCAGATCATTCTTTTTCTGCAGCAAGGCATGTGGTTCTGCTTCCTGGACCTCCTGGATGCTTTCTTCCCAATCTGTACATCCCATTGCCGGTACCTTCGGTTCTGTGCAGAGGGGATCCTATACCAGTTCCAGGCCATCATTTTAAGCCTCTCATCCGTGCCCGGTCCCTTCTCCAAGTGCATGGCAGTGGTGGCGGCCTTCCTGTAATGCAGGGGCGTCAGGATGTATCCCTACTTGGATGAATGTTTGCTAACTGTCCCATCCAAGGAAGCTGTGGAGTGATTCTGGGATCTGGTCCTCCAGACCTGTCAAGAATTGGGCTTTCTGATCAACCCAGCCAAGTCAGAGCTGGTTCCCTCACAGATGATCAGGTTCATTGGGGCAGAACTAGATTTCCTGTGGCCAAGGCCCGCCCCTCTGTGGAGCAGGCATAAGATCTTTACTCCTTTGCCCGATCATTTTAGTTTGGGCGTTCACACCCTGCCCAGGACTTCCTACAGCTGCTGGGGTACATGGCATCTTCCACCAGCGTGATCCATTGGGCTTGCTGGCAGATGCACCACTTGCAGTGGGAGTTGGTGTGATAGTGGACCCAGCATCTAGATCACTTGACTAGCCAGTAGTAGTGACCCAGCCGATATGCCACATCATCCAGTAGTGGCTGAACCCACAACACCTGGAGGAGGGAATGCCATTTGTCCTTCCAGAGCGGTCCATCACATTTAGACGGACATGTCTCTGGTAAAGTGGGAAGCACACCTGAACAACCACAAAGCCTGTGGGGTCTGGTGACCACAGGAGTCCTGTTACCACATCAACTTCCTGGAGCTTTGTGCAGTGTGCCTGGTCCTGATGGAATTTGCTCCATTGATTTGGGTCAGGCCATTCAGGTCCAGATCGACAACATGACCACCATGTTCTACCTGAACAGGCAGGGCAGAACACACTCCTTTCCTGTGTGTCAGGAGCTTTCCATACCCAGACACTCGTGTGCAGCTTGTTTGCAGATGTCCTGGCAATCCATGTCACAGGAAAGAACATCTGGCACCTGATGGACATTCTCAGCCAGGTCAGAGAGATGTTGCACGAGTGATCCCCGCATCAGGAGGTGGTAAGCCACCTGTTCTTCCAGTGGAGCACCCCTCTAGTGTATCTTCCTCATGGGAGAAAAGAAAACTGAAGCTGTTCTGGGGCCACCCCCACAGTCTTGGACACTGTTGGGGGAAGCCTTCGTGTGAGGCCTTGGACCCCAAGCCTCCTTGAATGCCTTCCTTCTCTTTGGTCCACAGGGTTGTGGTCGAAGTCCAGAAGCACAAGTTGCGGATGATACTGATAGCCCCAGATTGGCCCAGGCCAATTCAGGTATCTGGATCTCCTCAGCCCCAGCAGTAGGCCTCATGGAAGCTACCTCTCCGCTCAGATCTGCTGACCAGACAACAGGGGAAGGTCCTGTACCGGACCTTCACTCATTGCATCTTTCTGCCTGGTTCCTGAGCGGCTCACGTTCCAGGCTATGGGCCTTTCGGAAGATGTCTTCCATATTGTGGAGTCATCCACTAAGAAGTTGACTTGTAAATGCTGTGCATTTACATGGAAGAGGTTCTTTATCTGATGCCAGGGTAAGGAGCTTGATCTCCTTAGCTGCCCCATGGTGAGCATTCTTGACTACCTTTGGTTCCCTCTCTCATTGGAGACCTCGAGTGACAACTCTGAGTCTAGCAAGCAGCCATCTCTGCATACTGGGCACAGGCTGGTATGCTGACGGTGGCACAGGAGAAGGTTCTCAGTCGCTTTTTCAAAGGCCTGGAGCACTTGTACCCTCTGATGCCTGAATCAGTACCTCTGTGTGATACTTACTGCTGATGTTGGCAATACTCATGGGCAATCCACTTCAGCATCTGCACAAATGTGTGATGTCACATTTGTCATGGAAGACCACCTTCTTGGTGGCCATCACCTCATCCAGAAGGATTACTGAGCTCCAGGCACTCACAGTGGAGTCTTCTTATCTGGTCTTCCACGAGGACAAGGTTGTCCTTCGCCCCCACCCAAAGTTCCTCCCAAAGGCTGTATTGGAGTTTCACCTTACTAGGTGATTAACTTACCAGCATACTTTACCAACCTGACCTCTCAGACTGATTGCAGGCTCTATACTGTGGACCTACAGAGGGCGCTGTCTTATTACTGTACAAGGGGTGCATGGCTGCAGTTTGAGGTGTGTCTCCCCAGCTGTTTCTAACATATACTGAAGCTACACATGGCAGATTGGGAACAAAGTGAATAATTGCCAAATAGATTACATCCTGTATCAACCTCTGCTATAGATTGGCTGATAGGGAGTTGCCCAAAGGGCTTAGGGCCCATTCCACCAGACATACTACTGCCTCGGTGGCTGCTTCCACAGACATCTCCATTGTGAAGATATACAGGGCTGTAATCTGGAGTGAAGCACACAACTTCTTCTCCCATTACAGTATCTACATCATGAGTCGTCGTGTCCTCAGTCCTGCAGTCTCTGTTCATCAGATGGGGTGCAGCCTTGTCTCCTCCTCCCAGAGGACAACTAGAAGTCTGCCACAGTGGGAATCATGTCCTGTATCCATTTTGTTAGAAATAAAGGTTACTTACTGTACCAATAACAGTAGATCTTTAAGAGAATCTCCTCCATAGAACAACAGCTCTCCCACCCACCCACCCACCTACACCAATATACTGTATATTGTCAGGTGAAATACTGTTGAACACCTGCAACTTGCTGCTCGTTTGAGCGTCTCATTTCTGTGCTCCTATGTTGGATCTCTTTTTTTCCCCCCCACCTTTCCTGTTGGCCTGGTTGGGGTTTTGATCTCCCATTTCTGTCGGAATTGCACAACTCCTGAGTTTGGCTCCCAAGGAAAAGCTGAGGAGGTATGGGCCGTTCCACATTATATAGGTACCACCGACATACGTTCAGTATATCATCATGTGCAGTCCCAGGTAAATAAAAGTTTCTGAGTGGTACTGAAACCAAAGGTTTACAGAACAATATGGCTCTGTAGAGGAGATTCTCTTGACAATCTACTATTACTTGTAAGTAGCTAAACTTTTTGCCATAAAGATAAGCTACTAGTTTTTTCCCACTCCTCAGTACTGGCAGATAGCAGATTTGTGTTTTTGGAAGATATTTCTTAGCTGACCATGTGAAAATTGTATACATGCAGGTTTGTAGGGTGGCTTTTATGTACTGTATCACAAAATACCTTAACAATTCATCAAGGACAACACTGAAATCCAGATACAAGGTGGTCTACCAAATACAGTAACATTAGGCAAAACAGTACATAATGCAGATTGTTGAAAATAGGGACCAGATCAAGACTAGCTACTTGCAAATTTCATTGTGGGTTAAGGAGAGTCAGGAGTTGATGACAACAGCAATAATGTGAATTATGATGCAAGATGGGCATACATGTGGAGGAAGATATATTGCTGCAGGTGTCGTGGAGGTCATTCAGAGAAACAGGGTGGGGTAGGAGGGGTAGGAATTAGAGTGCGCGGTATGGAAATAGATGGAGGGTGTAGCTGTGGTTTCACGTACTTGAAGGATGGAGGCATTGTTAGCGAAGAGAGTCAGCGATACTGAACATGGAGCTGAGGGGGATTGTTCTCTCATAAAGTGGTGATCCTAGAAAGATGCCATATATTGGGACAGGTTCAGATCTTAAAGTGAACCATCAGCCCAGAAGAGCATGATCTCCAGTGGATTTTAGAGCCCAGAGGGTATCATTATACCATCCTTATGTGGGGCTCTGGGAGAAGGTGAAGGATTTGACAAAGGGCAAATTGATCAAGGATAAAGGAATGGACAGAGTTCTAGGTGTCCATGTTAGGGGAGGAGGGAAAAGTGTCATTAAAAAAGTCTTCAGTAGAGAGCATTTGTTCAGTGTTGGTAGGGGGCCAGATGTTTCCAAGCTGCCTGGATAGTGTGGTGGTGGTGAAGTGAGGCTTGGCAAGACTGAAACACAGAAACAGTTTGACAGCAGATAAGGACCACTTGGCACACCCAGTCTGCCCATTTTTCCCTACCTACATTATTACCACAGACCCTACTTGATCTACATCTCTCTTTCTCCCTCCCTCCCCCTTTCTTTCTACTCTGATTCCCTTGTGCCCATTCCCATGCATTCTTGAATCCCATCACTGTTTTTGCCTCCACCACTCTTTCTGTGAAGAAGTACTTCTAACATCTCTCCTGAATCTAACCCCCTACAGCTTCATAGCATGTCCCCTTTTTCTTGAGCACCTTTTATTCTAAGTAAATACTTCCCTGTGTGATATTTGAAGGTCTCTATCATATCCCCCTCAACCGCCTCTATTCCAGGGTGCGTCATCGAGGCACAGGTCAGGAAGCATAGGAAAACAAGGAGCAGTTGTAAAATTCACAACAAGTGTTTTATTATTAACAGTAAAATTTAAAAAAAAAATAACATTGTTCAGAATAACTATTTACAGTGGCAGTACAAACATAGAAAGCAGAATCTTTTTTCTTCTCTATTTCAAATCTCCTTTTTCTTCTCTATTTCAAATCTCAATCTGTCTCTGTCTTTTGCAAAACATTGCAGCTCTTTTTTATGTCTTTGCAGGAGCTCATTAAGAAAACATGCTTCTCACACAATGTTCTTGTAAGTTTCCAATGTTCTTGCAGGTGCAGCAAAAAGAACATAATGACCCAGAACTGGACTCTTGTTTACATCTCTGCAAGAGGCTTAAAACTGCATTTCAGGTTAACCCCTTAAGTTCCAAATAGCTTTGCAATCATTTCAACATTATAACTAGATACATTTTCACACAAAGGGATACAGTTTCAAACAATGGGATCCCAGTATCACTTACATTTCCACATAAAGATTCACATATATTTTTATACCTGCAGATATGCAAGGGGGTAGAAAAGACAGAACAGCAAGTGAGGCTAGAGAGATAATGAGAGGCAGAGAATTGCAAGACCGTTGGAGTGATCAAGTCCTAGTCTCACGAGAAAATGTGGTTGTGCAACCGGACAGAGACGAGACAGAAAAGCAGAGAAGAGAATAGAACAGATCCTTGCATTTAAACTCTTTCTCCATAACAGCTGGGACAGGGGCCGTATTCAAACCTGTCATAGGGTGTACATGTTGAGGTATTTTAGTCTGTTCTCATAGGGCATTTGATGCAGACCCTGCACCATTTTAGTTGCCCTCCTCTGACTGCCTCCACTCTTTCTATGTCCTTCCAGAGATGTGGTTTCCAGAACTGAACACAGTATTCTAGAAGGGGACTTGCCAGTGATCTTTACAGAGGCAATTGGGGAGGGGTCTCAAGCAAGTAGCTACTTCTGTCACTTTCTCAGAAGTACTACCTGCGAGAGGCAAGGGAGAGCATAGGAGTGCATGCACCAGGAACTTTAACTCATGGTTGGAGAACTGGTGCTGTGAAGAAGGGTTTGGATTCATTGGTGACTGGGGACCCACCTAGAGGGATGGAGGCTTGTTCAAGCCTGACGGCCTGCATCCATCCTGGAGGGAATCCAGGCACTCAATGATAAGTTTAAATGCTACATTGACAAGCATTTAAACTAGCAAAGGGTGGCAGGCCAGCAAGGAGGGTACCACTTGCTCACCCCCATAGCTAGCAGGAAACCAGTGAACCAGAGGAGGGCTATCTCTGCAAAGCAGTGTGCAAAAGATGGAGATTAGTACCCAAGAGGTGGATAGGCAGAAAGGGCAAAATTCAGCAGAAGGGCAGACAGCAAGGAGAACCAGGGATAAAGGACAACCAAGGAAGGGGCTGGAGTAGAACAGTGAAACAGTCTATGGAGGTCAAATCATGGAAAGCCATGTGTGCAAATGCCAGGAGCCTTAGCAACAAGATGGAAGATCTGGAGGCTGTCTGGTGCAGTCAGACCTGGACATTGTGGCCATCACTGAAACCTGGTGTAATGATAACCACAATTGGGAGATGGCCATACCTGGCTCAACATATTCAGAAGAGACAGAGCAGGCAGGAAGGGAGGAGGAGTGGCACTGTATGTGAAAAAATGACATAAGGCCACAGAGATCCAGGAGGAACAAAATGGGGAGAGATATTGTGGGTTAAGCTGGAAAGGAAAATGGGAACAGCCATCCGCACAGGTGTGGTCTATAGACCACCAGCCCAAGAGGAAGAAACAGATAGGGAGCTGATGCTAGCCATCCAAAGGATGGCAGACAAGGGTGAGGTAGTACTGGTTGGAGACTTCAGTATTCCAGACGTGGACTGGAGCATCCCAGCAGCAGCATCAACTAGGAGCAGATTTATCCTGGACTCCTTCAGGGTGCCTTCCTCAAGCAACTGGTCATGGAACCAACTGGCAGAAGGCAATACTGGACCTTGTGCTCACAAACAGGGACAGTGTGATGGGGTAACAGTGGGGGAGCACCTGGGAACAGTGACCACCAGTCATTGTGGTTTGAAATCACAAAAGAGCAGAACCAAACCACACAAAAACACGTATCCTGGATTTTAGGGGCAGACTTTGGGAAAATGGGGAGATACTTGAAAGAGGCATTAAGGGAATGGGACAGGAATCAGGGTTGAGGAACAGTGGGCAGTATTTAAAATGGGGATTACAAGAACAACAGAATTATGCATTAAGCAGGTTAGCAAAAGGAAAAGGAAGAGGAGACCATTATGGTTTTCCAAAGAGGTAGCAAAGAAAGTGAAAGCCAGAAAGATTGCATTCAGGCAATACAAAAAGACACAGGCAGAAGGGGATAGAGAGAAGTACCAGAAGAAGCAAAGGGAGGCAGGGAGCTCAGTAAGGGAAGCCAAAGCTCAGACAGAAGAACACATTGCAAAATCAGTGGGTAGAGAGGACAAAACCTTTTACAGGTACATAAGTGAAAAAAGAAAGACTAAGGGAGGGATAGTGAGACTGAAGGGGGAGGATGGGGGCCGCGTGGAGGATGACAACAGTAAAGCTGACATATTGAACAGGTATTTCTGCTCAGTCTTTACTGAGGAAGAGGAGGGTAATGGGTCTGAAGGGAGTACAAGGGGTGAGAATGGTGCAGAAATGGACACAAGTCCCTTTACGCGAGAAAGGGTCCTAAAGGAACTGGAAGTAATAAGAGTTGATAAAGCAATGGGGCCAGAAGGGGTGCACCCCAGGGTCCTTAAAGAACTAAGAGAGGTGGTGGCTGAACCTCTGGCTATCCTGTTTAGCGATCACTGGAAACAGGAGGTACCCAAAGACTGGAGGACAGCAGATGTAGTCCCCTTATACAAAAGCGGGAACAAAGAGGAAGCAGGGAACTACAGACCAGTCAGCCTCACCTCGGTAGTGGGGAAGATCATGGAAGCACTATGAAGGAGAGATTGGTGGAACATCTGGTTGTCAGTGGACTACAGGACCCAAGGTAGCATGGTTTCACCAGGGGGAGGTCATGTCAGACCAACCTCGTTAAATTTTTGACTGGGTGACTAGGGAGGTGGATCAGGGGAGAGCAGTGGACATGGCCTATCTGGACTTCAGCAAGGCCTTTGTCACCGTGCCACATAGGAGACTATTACACAAACTGGGGAATATGGGTGTGGGCAGGACAGTAGTGTGGTGGGTAGGTAACTGGCTGGGTGGCAGGACACAGAGGGTGGTGGTAAATGGCTGTCACTCCACAGAGGGAAGAGTGACCAGTGGGGTACCACAGGGATCAGTGCTGGGACCGGTTCTATTCAACATCTTCATCAGTGACATTGCACGGGACCTAGAAGGCAGAATTTCACTGTTCACTGATGACACAAAGCTCTAACAGAGTAGACACACCAGAGGGTGTAGACAGAATGAGAAGGGACCTGCAGAAACTTGAAGAATTGTCAGGGGTTTGGCAGTTGAAATTCAATGCAGAGAAGTGCAAGATAATGCATATGGGGCACAAAAACCCTGGCACAATATATCAGTTTGGGGGTGAGGATATAGCATGCCCCAAGCAGGAAAGGGATCTTGAGGTTATCATCTCTGATGACCTCAAGGTAGGGAAACAGTGCGACAAGGCAGAGGTAAAGCAAATAGGATGCTGGGATGTATAGGCAGGGGCATCACCAGCAGCAAAAGGGAGGTCATAATTCCGCTATACAAGACACTAGTGAGGCCCCACCTGGAGTACAGTGTACAGTTCTGGAGACCATACCTGTGTAAGGACATAGACAGGGTAGAGAAGGTTCAGAGGAGGGCAACAAAGATGGTGCATGGATTGCATCACAAGTCCTATGAAGACAGGTTGAAGGAACTGAACATGTACTCCCTGGAGGAGAGGAGGGAGAGAGGGGATATGATAGAGACATACAAGTATCTCACAGGGAGGAACAGGGTGTAGGAATACACTATTTTTAAGCGAAAAAGATGTTCCAGGACTAGAGGGCATGGGATGAAGTTGGAGGGAGGACGATTCAGAGGAAACATGAGGAAGAATTTCTTCACAGAACGGGTGGTGGACAAGTGGAACACCCTGCCAGAGGAAGTGGTGGGGGATGAAACAATCACGGGATTTAAGAATGCATGGGATAGACATAAAGGAATTCTGGAGGTCAGAGGTAAGGGGCAACAGACTTCTAGGAAAACATAAACTGAACTTACAAGCTCAAATGGGCAGACTGGGTGGGCCATAGGCCCTTATCTGCCGACACTGTCTATGTATCTATGTATCCTCTTTCTGTTGGTGATGCCCCTCCCTATGCACCCCAGCATCCCCCTAGCTCTTCATTCCTTGTCATGCTGCCTGGCCACCTTTAGGTCATCAGATATGATCTTTCTTGCTTGGCAGTTGTCAATACCACTCCACTCATTTTGTACTCTACCCCTGGGTTTCTGTGCAATAAGTGCATTATTTTGCAATTTTTCGCATTAAAACCCAGCTGCCATACCCTTGACCTCTCCTCTAGTTTTCTCATATCTCTGCTCATTCCTTTCCGCCACCTCAGAATGTCCACCCAATTGCAGATGTTGGTGTCATCTGCAAAGAGGCAGACCTTTTCTTTCAGCTCCTTTTCAGTGTCACTTATAAAGATGTTAAGGAAGAATGGGCCCAGTTGTGCTGCTGTACACACACCCGTTGCTGCTGTACATGCCTTTTGCTACTGTTCTGCTGCTGCACGTGCCCGTTGCTACTGATGTGCTGCTGTACATGCCCATTGCTACTGTTGTGCTGCTGTACATGTCCTTTCCTAATGTTGTGCTGCTGTACATGTCCTTTGCTACTGTTGTGCTGCTGTACATACCCTTTGCTACTGTTATGCTGCTGTACACACACCCTTTGCTGCTGTTGTGCAGCTGTATGTTCTAGGAGCGTGGATATGTTGTTCATCCACAGTCTTTGGCACGTCCCTTTCCCCTTTAAATCTGGCCGGAAGTCTTCAAGCTGGCTCCTCCCACCCACCCGGGTGGTAAATACCTCAGCTCCGCCCCATGACGCCAGCTCTTCCTTTCCGCTGGAATATTCAGGTTCCCTCGTGCTACTTCTGCAGTATCATAGGCCCTGGGTACTAATCGATGGTTTTCACGCGTTACGCTTTCTCTGAAACTGCGTCACGAGTTTGATTCGATCGGCGCGCCGGACATGGGCGACAAATCGTCCCCCGGGTTTCGCCGTGTCCCTGCGGACAGAAAATGTTACGCACTGATCCCCACCTCTCGTGTGTCTATTGTTTGGGTGTCGTGCATGACACCTCTTCGTGCATCATCTGCTTGGCCTTCCATCTCAACGTTCTGGATGACCGCCTTAAGCTGGGGAGACCGGAACTTCATAATCCACCGGTGAAATTGAAGGAGGCAAGGTGGGTGGTTTCCGCGGCCACAGGATCCACCGAGCATCTCGACCAGATGGCGGCATTTGAAGAAGAAGCTGCCCAAGCCTCGGCCAGCCGAGCCTTTTTCGTGCCACTAAACCTTGGCTCTACCTTCTCAGAATCCTTTCGGGAGCTGTGTCAGTCTCTCCCAACCAGGGGTGAGGCGCCCTCGGGCATGCACTCCTCCCGCCCTAAAAAACCGGGACAAGGACCCTAAGTCTTCTTCTTGGAGAAGACGTTCCTGGGACCAAGAGAGGTCTGAATCCCAGGACCTTGTGGCCTCGGTCGAGCTTGCTTCCTCGGCTGCCGGCTTCTCTGACCTTCCATTAGGCCAAAGCGCCGAGGAAACAGCCGAACCGGCCGAGATTTCTCTCGACCCAATCGAGCCGTTGTCGCCGACCCTGGTCGACGACTCTTTGGAGAGGAGACCCAGCCCTCTGGTATCCTGATCGAGGGACAGGGGCCGGAACCTCGGTTTTCACCAACTCCGGCCTCTCCCGATCGAACAAGCCGACCCTGTCGGTCTCGATCGAGGACCAGGACCCCTTCAGTCGAAAAACCGAAAAAAGGTCACAGACACTCTCGTAAAGAGGCGTCGCCACCGATCTTCATCCTCCTCGGATGAGGAGAGACTTCGACGGAAGCTCCGTCAGCGTTATGAGGACCTTATGTGGCAACAGCTAATTCTGACCTGTCATAAGCCGGCTCCACTGGCCATTACTTGGCCCCATCCTCTTAGGCCGACGCCGACCCCTCCGGAACCGAAGATTCCGGTTCTTCCTCCGGTATGACTGGCACGTATTCCTGTTCGGCCTGTTCCGGTCTCCCCACCAATTTTGGTGGTGCCACCACCTAAGCAGTCTGAGGGAGGGGCTCCCTCGAAAGAAGACCGGACAGATACGGGCCTGCCTTGTCATCTGTCCATCACTGTTGTCCCTGATCGCCCTCGGCGTATTGAAGGGGACATAGGCAGGAGACCCTTATATCCCGACTCTTCGGACTTGGATACCACTGGTCTACACTCACGCCCTGATGATGAGTTGTCAGTGACAGGCTTGGAGGAAGGTCCTTCCTCTTTCCAGGGCATCCTCTGCCTTATTTCAGAGTCAACCGGTATGCCCTTGGAGCCTATCCAAAGGAAGGTGGAATATCCTCACACGGATATCCTTAAGAGGGGGGATACCCCAAGGGAGGCCTTCCCTGTGGCCGAAGCCATTGTTGGCCCAGCCCTTGAGCTATGACAGTGCCCTGCCTCTTGCCAGGCCCCGTCTGCCCGCATCGCTCGCACGTACACTGTACCCATGGGGTCCTTGGCGGGTTTTACAGAGCATCCCTTGGCCGAGAGCCTTGTGACTGCCTCTGTGTTTAGGCATGCGGATAGCTCAGTGGATAATGACCGCCCTCCGGACAAGGAGTCCAAGAATATGGACCATTCTGCCCGGAAGGTGTATGCGGCCTCATCCTTGGGCCTTCGTCAGACCAGCTCGGCAGTGATCATGGTACACTTCTCTCACGACCTCTTGGGGTCGCTAGATGAAGTCCTCCCTCATCTCCCAGCAGACATGCAGACCACGGTTAAGCAGGTCCGTGACCAGGGCCATGCTGTTGCAAAACAGCAGCTCCAGATGGCCTTGGATATTGGAGATTCCTGTGCCCGCTCACTAGCAGCCACAGTGGCCACTTGCCGCAGGGTCTGGCTGAGGTTATTCTCTTCCAAGCATACCAGCACAAAGTTAGCTGGACGCGTCTCTTCCTGGCAATCGATCTTTGGTCCAGGAGTGGCAGGTCATCTCCAGCGCATAGAGCAGTCCAGTGCCACCTTGGATGCCACTTCTGCAAAGGGTTCTTCGGGCAAGAACCAGCAGAAGCTCAAGAAGAAGCCTTTTCGGCACTTTTCTCCTGCGGTTAGACAGCCCTCCTTTCAGGGAGGTCAGGAACACCAGCAGCAACAGCAGGCACGAGCTTGGCGCCCCAGGCCCAAGCAGGGTCCCCAATAGCCCCGCAAAAGAGGTCGAGGTGCCGGTCCAGGAGCCTCCTCCTCCTCTAAGCCTGATCAGTGACGGGTCAGGGGTGGCCACCCCTACACCTGTCACGCCAGTTCTGGGTCCTCCCGTGGGGGGCCGGCTCCGCCACTTTCTTTCTGCCTGGTCCGGTATCACTTCGGACAGGTGGGTCCTGGAAGTGGTCGGTCGGGGACTGCCTCTAGAATTCGAGCAGTACCCTCCCTGCCAAGCCTGTGCCCCTCGGGAGGAAAGGGTCTCAGTTTGCATTCAGTCGGCCCTTCGGGACGACATTGCTCAGCTCCTCTGCAAGGAGTCGGTAGCTCCCATGCCGGATCCTCCTACAGACCCAGGCTTCATGTCCAGATACTTCCTGGTGCCCAAGCGGATGGGGGGGTTGACGCCCCATCCTAGATCTCCACGACCTGAATCAATATCTCAGGTCTCGCACCTTCCGGATGGTAACTCTGAATCAGATCATACCATCTCTGGAGCGAAACATGTGGTTCTATTCACTGGATCTACAGGACGCGTTTTTCCATGTCCCAATCCATCTGTTCCACCAGCGGTTCCTCCACTTCAGGGTGGAGTGGACCCTGTATGAGTTCCAAGCCATGCCGTTCGGCCTGTCATCGGCCCCTTGGGTCTTCACCAAGTGCATCGCAGTGGTGGCGGCCCATCTACGGCGTCACGGGGTTCAGATATACCCCTACCTTGACGATTGGCTCCTGGTGGGTTCCTCCCTGCAGGAGGTGGAATGGTCCAGAGACCTGGCCCTCCGAACCTGTTCCCAATTAGGCCTCCTGATCAACGAGGCCAAGTCGGAACTCGTGCCCTCTCAGGTGATGGGGCTTTATCGGAGCAGAGCTCGACTCTTCTCATGCCAGAGCTTGGCTCCTGGCTTACAGGGTGGAGGTTCTTTCCTCCTTTTCCCAATCATTTCTGGTTGGGCACTTGCGCCCTGCCCAGGACTTCTGCGCCTTCTGGGTTACATGGCGGTGTGCACCTCAGTGGTCCGTTGGGCCAGATTGCACATGCGCCCCCTCCAGTGGGAGCTGGCCACGCAGTGGACTCAGAGTCAGGGTCAATTCGATCAGCTGGCCACTGTCACCCAGAAGATGTGGGACGCTCTCCAGTGGTGGACCATCCCAGGTCCTCTGCAGGAAGGGATCCTGTTTGTCCGCCCGAGCCGATGGTCGTTCTCACGACCGATGCCTCTCTCATGGGCTGGGGAGCCCACATGGGGGACAACAGAGCCCATGGGTTCTGGACCCCTGAGGAGTCCCGATGCCACATCAACCTGCTGGAGCTCAGAGCAGTCAGACTGGCGCTGTCGGCTTTCGCTCCTCAGCTCCGGGGTCAAGTGGTTCAAGTCCAGACGGACAATACCATGACCATGTACTACCTCAACAAACAGGGCGGCACACACTCCCATCTGCTATGCAAGGAGATGCTCCGGATCTGGACCCTCGTCAGCCGGTTGGAGGCGGATCTCCTTGCCATCCGTGTGGCAGGAGTCTTGAACCAGCTGGCGGATGCTCTCAGCTGCATAGGCCAGACATCCCACGAGTGGTCTCCCCATCCAGAGGTAGCTTACAATCTGTTCTCCCGTTGGGGCAAACCATTGGTGGACCTGTTTGCCTCCAGGGAGAACACCAAGCTGAGGCTGTACCATGCCTGCCACCCCTCAGCAGGGCTCGCTGCAGGTGGATGCCTTCTCGAGGCCGTGGACCCCAGGCCTCCTCTACGCCTTCCCTCCATTTCCCTTGATACACAAGGTGTTACTCAAAGTGAGGAGGGACAAGGCGAAGGTGATCCTGGTAGCCCCAGATTGGCCCCGCCAGTTCTGGTATCCAGATCTCCTCAGCTGCAGGGCCCCGGAGCGGCTTTGCACACGCCCGGACCTGATATCATTGAACCAGGGGAAGGTATTCCATCAGGACCTTCAGTCCCTGCACCTCACAGCCTTGTACCTGAGCAGCTAGAGTTCCAGGCTCTGGGTCTTTCCGATGATGTCTACACTGTGGTGGAGGCATCTCATAAGGAATCGACCAGGGTATGTTATGCCTTCAAATGGAAAAGGTTTTCCATTTGGTGTCAGGGTAAGAGTCTGGACCCCTTTTCCTGCTCTGTGGCTAACATTTTAGACTACCTTTGGTCTCTCTCCAAAGGGGGTCTACGGTCATCGACCCTTAGGGTGCACCTGGCAGCCATTTCTGCTTATTGGGCGCGGGCCAGTCAGTCGACATTAGCACAGGAGACAGTGGTCGGGTGCTTTTTCAAAGGCCTGGATCACATATTCCCTCCGGTGCGTGAACCTCCACCTCTGTGGGATCTTTTGCTGGTTTTAGCAAAGTTCATGGACAAGCCATTCGAACCCATGCACAAGTGTGAGCTCTCACACTTGTCATGGAAGACTGCCTTCCTGGTGGCTGTCACGTCAGCCAGAAGGACAGGGGGAGCTCCAGGCACTTTCAGTGGACTCCCCTTATCTGGTCTTTCACAGGGACAAAGTTGTCCTGCACTCCCATCTGAAATTCCTTCCGAAGGTGGTGTCAGAGTTTCACCTTAACCAGGTGTTGACTCTGCCAGTATATTACCCTAACTACACCTCGGACGCCGAGTACAGGCTCCATACCTTGGACCTTGGATGTGCTCTCTCCTAGTACAAGGAGAGGACGGCGGAAATTCAGGGAGAGGTTCGCCAGCTGTTTGTCACCTACGTCTGGCAGACCTGCAGCCAAACGGACCATTGCAAGGTGGATTACATCATGCATAGGTCTGTGCTTTGAGTTGGTGGGCAAGGAGCCTCCCAGAGGGGATAAGAGCTCATTCTACCCGCCATACTGCTGCATTGGTGGCTGCTTCCAGTGACATCCCTATCCAGGAAATCTGTCGGGCTGCTACCTGGAAGTCAGCAAAGACCTTCATTACCCATTACCACATCGACCTTGAGTCACGTTGGGATGCTGGTTTTGGGGCCTCGGTTCTCCAATCTCTGTTTCCTAAGTAGAGGTTGTGTGCCTTGCCTCCCTCCTCCTGAAGAACTGCTAGGAGTCTGCCAAAGAGTGTCGATGAACAACATATCCATGCTCCTAGAAAAACAGGTTACTCGCCTGTAACAGTAGTTCTAGGGTGGTATGTATTGTTCATCCTACTGCCACCCGACCGCCCGCTTTGGTCGCACCACCTTGCTTCCAGCGGGCTAAGATCTGGCGTCATGGGGCGAAGCTGAGGTATTTACCACCCGGGTGGGTGGGAGGAGCCAGCTTGAAGACTTCCGGCCAGATTTAAAGGGGAAAGGGATATGCCAAAGAGTGTGGATGAACAACATATACCACTCCTAGAACTACTGTTACAGGTGAGTAACCTATTTTTCTTTGCTACCCTTATGCAGCTGTACACATCCTTTGCTACTGTTGTGGCACTGTACATGCCCTTTGCTACTGTTGTGCTGCTGTACACACCCTTTGCTTCTGTTGTGCTGCTGTACACTCTCTTTGCTACTGTTGTGCTGCTGTACACACACTCTTTGCTGCTATGGTGCAGCTGTACACATCCTTTGCTACTCTTGTGCTGCTGTACATGTCCTTTGCTACTGTTGTGCCACTACACACAGCCTTTGCTACTGTTGTGCTGCTGTATATACTGTTTGCTACTGGTGAAGTAGTTCAGCACACTTGTGATGCTGTATATGTTTCTTGCTACTGGTACAGTAATTCTATTTCCTTCATTACCTGTACATATGTTATTCTGATTTGTATTTAAATTTTGATTATTCTCCGTATATGATTTTCCTCATCCCCTGCCCCCAGGATGCATCTAGAAACAAGTTATCAGCTCAGTATGTCTTTCCTGGTGAAATGTTTTGAAATAAATAAATAAAATTCAGCACGCTGGTTTTGATGTACATGCCCTTTGCTGCTGGTGCAGTAATTTAGCACACTGTTGCTACTGTACACACCCTTTGCTAGTGATACAGTAGTTTAGCACACTGGTGTTACTGTACATGCCCGTTGCTTCTGGTGCAGATGTTTAGCACACTGGTGCTGCTGTACACACCCTTTGCTAGTAATATAGTAGTTTAGCACACTGGTGTTACTGTACACGCCCGTTGCTTCTGGTGCAGAAGTTTAGCACTGTGGTGCTGCCATACTCACCATTTACTTCTGGTTCAGTAATTCTGCACACTGGTGTGCTGCTATAAGTGTTCTGTGCGACTGGCACATCACTGTAAATGCCCTTTGCTAAGATTAGTCCCATAGTTCAATAGGAGACGTAGAATGTGTCTTTGCAATGACTTGGTGGATCTCAGTCCAGTGCGAGTAAAACCCAAAGGGTAGATGAAGAGATTGTGCATTGCAGTCGTTACAGCTCAGATTTATATCTGTCAGCATGGCTCAGGTGATGGCACATCCACCACTGGGCCAGAAAGTTGCAGGTTGTAGTCCCACACCAAGACTGGGCTCATACCATAAACCCTGGCACCCAAGTGCAGTATAACGGGGATGCTATACTGTCATGGTGTGTTATCCTTTGGATGAGACGTTAAATCAAGAGCCTGTCTGCCTTTTCTGGTGGTGGTTCAGATGAACGTTAAAGATCCCATGACACTGCTCAAAAAGAGTAGAGCAATTTTCCTGGTGTCCTGACCAAATTTCCCCCATTCACTATAACACCACCAACAGCTTCAATCTGGTTCAGTTTCAGTAGAGAGTACTGTGAAGCCCTCCTTTCCTGGTCAGCAAAAACGAAATACTTAACTAAAACACATTTCTGTACCAACCAGCACCACTTACTTACTGGGTTACCAGTCTAGTTAGACTATTTGATAAAAGCAGGATTCCACTGTAAATAAGATGTTGCATCTCAGAGGGTCTTGTCTGGATAAACTGTAGCACCCCCAATTAGCAGAAATTTTGTTTACCATTTTAACAGCTGCACAACTTTAAAAAAAGAATAATAATTTTTTTAGCTAATGAATCAAGCATATTTGTCCTGTTATTTCAGATATATGCATGGCCTCTCTTGGAAACGCTGTTTTCGGAGGTTTTAACAAGAGAAGAATGGTTAAAGCTGTTTGATAATGTGTTTTCCAACCATCCTTCCTTCTTCTTAATGGCAGTGGTTGCCTACGTAATCTGCTGCAGAGCGCCTTTGCTGCATTGCACTGGAAAGGATGACTTTGAGGTAGGTACCTGTATTAGTGATCACCACAACACTTAGCTCAGTATAGTTTGCTGGAAATTAAGACTATTTAAATAAAACTGTTTTATTCATCACAGTTTCAAAGAAATATAGCTCTTCACATTCATAGTCATGCCCAACTTGTGCATCCTAGTTTGTGTCTGGGCCCAAGAGAGTGACGTTGGAAACCTTGAGGTAAAACATAAGGAGTGGACCACCGCCATGCAACTTATGCACTGTTGAGCCCTATATAACTATACTTCCACAAGCAGATCCTGCCCTTCTCCCATTCTCAGCCTCAGAATCACTGGCCCTCCCCTATACTCAATCCCAAATCCAGGATCCCCTCTGCCCTGATCCCCAGTCCAACAGTCACAAACTCATCCCCCCATACATACACACATGTGGTACTCTGGTACTCTTGCTGATGCCTTAACTGACCATTCTCCTACTTTCTGCATCCTGTCCTTGGGGGCACCTCCATCTTCTCCACCATGTCTCATCACTCTCACAAACTTTGCTTACCTAGACCAAGAGGTGTTTCTGTATGACATCTCCAGAATTGATTGGTCGGAGATCTATCTATCACACTGTTCTCAGGATGCTCTTAACCTCTTCATCACTAAATTCCTTACGATTCAATGTAAACATGCCCCAAAGATCACCCGGAGAGTGAGGGGTAAACAAACAAGATGGTTAAACAAAGACTTGCTCAAAAGTTTGCGCTTTAGAGATAAACTCTAGAAGCGCTACAAAACATCAGGCCAGCAAACCGATTTCAACGCTTACCGTACGCTACGGAATTCATGTAAAAAACAAGTCAGAGCTGCTAAGAGCAAGTACTGTAAAGACCTACTGATTAACTCGGCCAGTGATCCCAGAAAATTCTGGTCACACATCAAATCCTTCCTAGGATCCTCACAGTCAACTACCCCTGGTGATATGCTGATAAATAATGTGCATTGCAATGACTCACAAACCATAGCTAATTCTTTCAACCTGCATTTCTCTGATCTCTCCCAATATACCTCTTCCTTCAGTCCCGCTGCAGTGTCCTCCCACTCCTCATCAGGAACCTGTCTGGATAAGTTGGAAGTGTTGTCCCCTGTGCCTCCTTGTACTCCTCAATTCTATTTTAAGGCTGTGTCCAGAAAGGAAGTCCTGAAGCTCCTGAGGTCCATCTCTGATCATACCAGGTCTGGCTCAGACTCCCTTGAACCCCGCCTCTTGAAACTTGCAGCTCCCCTTATTGCATTACCGCTGGCCAAAATTTATACATTATCACTTTCAGGTGGAGTGGTCCCTGACCTCTGGAAAGCTGCTCGGATCACACCTGTACTTAAAAAAGGGGATCCTAAGGTTGTCATGAACTACAGACCAATTGCCATACTCTCAGTACTGAGCAAAATCCTGGAGAAAATTGTC
This sequence comes from Neoceratodus forsteri, assembly GCA_016271365.2. Taxonomy (NCBI): domain Eukaryota; kingdom Metazoa; phylum Chordata; order Ceratodontiformes; family Ceratodontidae; genus Neoceratodus; species Neoceratodus forsteri. The sequence continues at coordinate 753,267,674 of CM057455.1, read as the reverse complement.
GCAACTCAGACAACTGACTATCTACTTAAGCACAGCCTGCTCTCGGATACTCAACATGGCTTCAGGAAAGGACATAGCACGACGACTGCACTCCTTAAATTCACCACTGACACTCTTTCAAAAATGGATACTGGCAATCTGATGGGGCTGTCTTTATTGACCTCACAAAGGCTTTTGACCTTGTTGATTACACTTTGCTTCTCTCCTCACTTCGACACCTGCATTTCTCCTCCTCTGCTGTTGACTGGTATGAAAGCTACCTGACAAATAGAACTCAAGTGGTGAAATTTAATTCCTCTCTATCGAACAGTACCACCATTAACATTGGTGTACCCCAGGGCTCCATCCTAGGGCCCCTCCTATTCTCTCTTTATATAAATAACATTGGAGCTGCTCTAAAATCCTGCTATGCTATTCTGTATGCTGATGATCTTGTCATCTATACAAGTTCTACTAATATAGACACTATCAACACAACCCTTTCCTCTGACTTTAACAATATCCAAAACTGGCTATATGACCACAAACTGGCTGTCAACACTAGCAAAACTAAAGCCATGCTGCTTGGATCGGCCCCAAAGCTCCGGGCTTGCACAACAGCACTGATGGTGCAGGACTTAGAAGGTCAGTTACTGGAATGTGTGACCTCTTTCAAGTACCTGGGCATCCTGCTAGAGCTAGATCAATCTCTTGCTCTTGATCTTAATCTTCATGTACAGTCTGTTTGCAGAGCTGTCAACTCCAAACTGGGTGTTGCATATAAGACTAGTTATATGCTCATGCCATTGGCTAAAATGGCCATTGCGAGGGGGATTCTGCTCCCACCCTAACCTGTGGGGCTTCCTTATTTGGGGCTGCTCATAAAACTGACCTACTCAGATGGGATCTTACGTATAACAACATATGTTGCTATGCCTCTTCTGCTCCTCGGCTTAAACACCACTGTCAGCTTTATAATGATCTTGGTTGGCTGTCTCCGTTAGCTAGTAGGAAATACTACCTTGGCTCTCTTATTGATTCGATAATTCGAAATCAAACCCCTAGGTGTCTTGCAGCTGTGCTTATTCCTCAGGACACACTCCATGGTCTACGATCAGCTGACAAATCCTTTCTGAATTTGCTGAGGTGCCGCACGAGGAAAGGAACTGTTGCATTTGAACATGCGGCTCCACAGCTGTGGAATTCCCTTCCCCTCGACATTAGACGCTCCCACACATGCTTTAAGGGAAAACTGCGCTCGAATCTGCTGGTTGCTGATACCTGTTCCTGCTTTCACCCTACCTAATGACTGATGTCTCTGGCCATACAATAGTATTTCCTCACCTCTATATAACCCCTCTTACTGCCTCAGCCTGTCCCGGCTCCCTTTCCCTGCCCATATACAATCTTGCACTACAGGTATCTCCCTTACACTTACATACACTCATATAATCTAATTTCATGGCTTGCTCCCCTCTTCCTCACTTACTGACCTTTTCCTTAATGACACCCCCTGCTCTCAATGGTTATTTCTTCCTTTTGTATTACCTGTTTTTGTTTTTGTGTACCTTGTTTCTGTTTATATGTTGTGCCACCTGAAAATTTATTGTCCAAGGTCCTCTCTATTCATTGCATAGATAGGCACCTATGAACTTATGAATGGTCTACTCTGTATGTCTCTGATATATTGTATCCACTTTAACTCATTGTATGTAAAGCGCTTTACTTTGTATGTTCAGATATATTGTATCCTCTCTAACTCATTGTATGTAAAGCACTTATAATTTGTTGTCCTGTTAAGTTTCTGCATGTCTGTACTCTCCTGGGTCGTGCCTGAAAATAGTCATTTTATGGCTAGTGCACTTACCCGGTTAACAAAAGCTAAATAAAAAATAAATAAATAAATGTGCTTGTGCAGTTCCCATGCTTCCGTCATTGATGATTCCTGGTGTCTTGTGGTGGACACCCCCTTTGCACTCCCTACAGCCAGCCACTTATAGGGTACTTGCAAGAATGGTAGACAATACCAGTCAATGCCTGCCAGGCTGTGTATTTACAAATGTCATTGCGAGTGTGCCAGAACAATTTGCACAGTGCTTGCCAGTGTCACCCAGTATATGCCATACTGCACAATGCCATAATGAGCAGGCTTTTAAGGTGTACACAAACTAAATGGGGCACAAACCCCTTGAATATGATATGCCAGGATAATTACAGAGAAAAGTCGCATTAAAGGGGAACAGTCAGCACTAAGAGCCCCACACCTAAGTGTGGGGCTGGTCCCAGTTTGCACTTTGTGTGCAAAAACATTTTTTATACTTGCTGTTTACTGCAGTATAGTAGATCGTATCAGACCGATTCTGCTAACTTACAAGCTGACATTTTCTGTAACTACAAATTCCAGTGTCACCTGCAGCATACATCAGAGAAGGGCTGCAGCAGTGGGAGAGTCAGTAGCCTGCAGAGCATGAAAGAGCTTTTATAAGCCCAGCTTAGATGTTTGCCAGTCCCCCTGTTCTCCTTTGGCAAAGTATAGTCTTCTGGTGCTATACTTAGCCCAGGGAGGACAGCAGGATCAGCAGTCAAAAAATCAGAGCTTATAAAACTGTAACTTCATCTTATAACTTAATTTTTTTTGTATAATATATTTATTAGATGACAGTTCACACATAATTCCTTGAATCAGGGTGAGTACAGTGAATTCTACATTAGTCATATCAGACTGTAATCAAAAGACATTGTATACAACATTCAGTCTTATTACTGATATGCAGTAGTCAATATGTTAATACAGTCCTGCATTCATTACTGTCGAATGTTATATTTTATCAGAAACATTCAAACCATAAAAGTAAAAAGATTCAAGTAACAGAATAGAAAGTTCTATAAGCTGGTATCCGCCAGCCAACTAATTGGTCTGTGTTTGTATTTTTAATGTTATCTCATATTTTTACATAAACAAGTTCTGTTCTCTGTCTTCCCATCATTTCATGAAACTCCTGAGTCCTAGTCACAGTATTGGGTATACTACCATCTATATTGTCCTACTTCCCTCTAATAAAGCCCGTTCCCCAACACTCATGGTAGCCATATACCCAGACCAGGCCCTTTCAAATCTGTCTTCTTCTCCCTTTAGGCTATACGTCAGTTTGTCTGTTGCTAGTACCCTTAGTATTAACCCCTTCCATTGGTTAAGCGTAGGGCCCAGATTTGTGATCCGTACATTTTGTATTCCTTGTCTTGCAACAACAAGGAGCACTCTAATCCATCTAGGGTATAGAATCCAATCCCCCTTCTCTACCCCTTCAATACCTAAAAGAAGTGATTTCTGTGAAAATTCAAGAGCTTGTCCCCTCATTTTAGCAAATTCGTGTGCCACATCTCTCCAGTATTTCTCTATCAGTGGGCATCCCCAGTAATAGTGCATATATATCCCCTGAGCATTTTTACAGTTATTGCATATTGGGGTTACCTTTTGGAAGAATCTGTGTACCATAGATGGGGGGGGGGTAGTATAGTCATTGTATAAACTTATATTGCACCTCCTTGTATTTATTGCAAACTAGCAAGCCTGTGTGTGATTCCAGTAAAATCTGCCAATTAGAGTAATTCATTTCTTCCCCTAAGTCCTTTTCCCACCACTTTTTGGCTACTTGTACAGGCTCCTGGAACCATTTCCTGTCTAGTTTCACTGCCTGCCCCACTAATTCTTTTCATGTTTAGATGCTCCCAGAATCTCCCTCTCCAGATCATACAGCAGAGTTTGGCCCACCTGAGCTCCACTATTTTCTTGTGATAGTCCCTTACTTGAAAATATTTATATAAGTGTGTATCTGGTAGTTTTAATCCATCCCTCAGCTCCTGAAAGGTGAGCATTCCACCCCTCGTGGTCAGGTCCACCACACAGCGTACACCTCTACTCTGCCACAGCTTAAAACCTTCATCCTCTAGCCCAGGGAGAAAATCAGGGTTGGCAGCCAGTGGTACCAAAAGTGTATTAGTTGCAGCCACTCCTTGTCTCTTTTTGGTGAGTTCCCAGGCCTTAAACCCAGCTACAACCATGGGGTTAGGTGTTGCGAGTCTAGAATAGGCTTTTAAACCTTCTCGTCCTAAATAGCCCGAAATTCTGCCCGGCGCCCCTCCTCTTCGAGTTCCAACCAACTTGCTACTGTATTTCTATTTACCCAATTCTGGATATATCCATATTGGGTTGCAAGGAAGCATCCCTTTATATCAGGGAAGTTAAGACCACCTTGTGCTATGGGAGCTTTTAATCTTTTAAGACTGATGCGTGGCCTTTTGGCCTGCCATATAAAGGCTGAGAAGCCTTTTTCTAATTTTTCCGTATCCCCTATACTAAGGCCGTATGGGAGCATTTGCATTATATACAATATTCTGGGGAGCACATTCATTTTTAGTAGGTAAATCCTACCCATCCATGATATTGGTAAGGCCTTCCATCTTCTTAAGTACTTTAAGATATTCTGAATCAAGGATTTGTAATTCCTCTCATACAAGGCCCCAAGGTCCTTTCACATTTCTATACCTAAATATGTAAAGCTCCTATTCACTACTTTTAGTCCCCAGTCTGCAGTTTTCCTTCTGCCACCCCACAGGAACATTATTTCAGATTTCTGAAGGTTAATCTTGTACCCCGAAAATGTGGCAAAATGTTCTATTACCAGTAAGAGCTCTGGCACCGATCGTTCTGAGTTGGTCAGAAACAGAAGACTATCATCTGCATAAAGAGTTATAATGTGCTTCCCCCCATCTTTACCTATTATACTCATTATAGTAGGGTCATTCCTGATCCTAACCGCTAATGGCTCAATTGCTAAAGTGAATAACTGGGGTGACAAAGGGCACCCCTGTCTGGTTCCTCTGTCTAAGTGAAACTCTTAAGATGGAAGTCCATTCACTAACACTTGGGCCACTGGAGTTCTATAGAACGCATTCACCAGTTGTATAAAGCCCTCTCTTAGGCCAAACTTCCCCAAAACATTTATCAAGTAATCCCACTCTATCCTATCAAAGGGTTTCTCGGCGTCCGTGCATAGGACACATGCCCTCCCCGGATGCCGAGATCCCCACCATATAACATTAAGCAGTCTCCTCAGATTGTGGTATGACTGCCTCCCTTGCATAAATACCATCTGGTCCGAATTCACCAGCAGGGAGAGAACTTCCTCCAGCCTTCTAGCCATGACTTTTGTCATTATTTTGCAGTCCTGATTCTGCAAGGAGATTGGTCTGTATGACCCGCATTCCTCTGCATCTTTTTCGAGTTTAGGAATAACTGTAATAATTGCTTGGCAGCAAATCCGAGGAAGTCCCATGTCCTCTCTAGCTTCTTCTAATACATTACACAAGGGGCCCGCCACGTCTTCCTTTAGTAATTTGTAATATTCTGCCCCAAAGCCATCTGGGCCAGCTGCTTTACCGGTTTTAAGTTGTGCAATTGCTTGTTGGGCTTCTGCTACTATTATTTTTGCCGTAATTTATTTCTGTTTTCTTCGCTTAAATTTGGGGAGCTTGAGACCTTGGATGAAATTCTCCCTCTCCACACTCCTGCCCTGACATTCTGCCTGATACAGCATTTCGTAATATTCCTTGAATCTCTGTCTAATAGCTGCTTCCTCTTTTAATATACTCCCTTGCTTGTCCTTAGTTGGAATTATTATTTTATTAGTTTTCCCACCTTTCATAAGACGTACCAACAGGGGACCCGGTTTGTTTCCCCATTCATATAATTTTTGTTTCGCAAAGGAAAATCTAGTGTTCACTTCATAGTCCAGATTTGCATGCAACAGTTCTCTGGCCAGCTTCAGTTCCTGGGCTTCGTCTTCCCTTCACCCTCTGATTACTTCTCTCTCCAGGTCTCCTATCTTGGCCTGTAACTTTCTCTGCTTCTGTCTTTTCTCCCGTTTCATTTTAGTTGTATAACCTATTATTACTCCTCACAGATATGCTTTGCCAGCTTCCCAATAAGTACCCTCAGCTGCCACCGTACCCTTATTATGCTCCTCAAAGACTTTCCACTGCTCTTTAAGGAATTCTCTAAAGTCCTCCCTTGACAATAAGTATGTAGGAAACCTCCACTGACCCCTCCTATATTCAGCTTGGGCCAGATCCAACTCCATCTCAACCATGGCATGATCTGAAAGAAATATTGGACTATGTCCAATCTTTTATGTATATGGGTAAAGGTCCTGTTGAATGTAGATATAGTCCAATCAAGACCACGATCCATGTGGGCTAGAATAAAAGATATTCTCTCTTATCCCAGGATTGGCTGTTCTCCAGCCATCGAGCAGGCCCAAATCTGATAGTCCAAGTTGCTATTGTTGAATCGCTTTCACGATTCGATCTCTCCTCCCTAAATAGTCCATTTTGGGGTCTGCCACACAGTTGAAGTTGCCACCAAGAATCCGATTTGGGAACTGTTCCTTGATAAGTATATCCAGGAGTTTATGATAAAATTCTTTATCATGAATAGCCAGAGCATAAACATTTCCAAATGTAATTTGCCTGCCAAAGACCTCCCCCACTACGAACACATATCTCCCATCCACAGAGTCTCTCACTACACCTCTCTTATGGGCGTTTAACGCTGCTGCATGACAGGCCTCTACCCACCCCCGTACTAGTTTTTTATGCTAACTATTGGATAGATGCGCTTCTTGTAATAAAGCTACTGTTGTATTCCTTCATTTCAAAGCCACCAAAACCTTTGCTCGTTTTGCAGGTGAAGAGAAGCCTTTAACATTCCAGGAGACTACCTTAGTGATTTGTATAGCTCATTGAACTGACTTAGCCATTACATTGATACACATTCCCCTTTTGACTCAGGAAGTAAATATAAGCCCATTCAGAAATTGTATGATTTGGACCACAGACCATTCTAAAATAAACACAAACAACATTTACAAACAACAAACAAGCATCCCTTCCCCCACCCACCTCCCTAACACCAACAGTAACATATCCTTAAACAGTAGTATTCCTTTAATAGTGTCATGTTGCTGTTTGGTATTTTGCATTCCAATACATCGAATTAACATTACATAAATGTTAATCAGCCACTCATTATGCCTCCCTCCTGCACTGCACTTATTTCTCCTGACTTTTTTAAACGTGCATCTTATGTTGTATTCCCTAGCTTTTGTATTATACTCCTCTATTGCCTACCCCTGCTGCTCATTTTCAGCCCTTCCCAATAAAACATGACCCTTCTATCCCCTTTAGTCTATGCCTCTTTATTTCCTCCCAGCGACTTTTTACGTATGCATCATATGAGCAGACTCACCCATTTGTCTGTCTTATTTCTGCTTTAGAAACCAACCCATTAGCTCATCCCTTACATTTAGTTAGAGTTCTTTTTCTGCAACAAGCGTGGCTACCCCCCACCGACCCAAATTGCTCAGTTTGTCAGAGTCCACCAAGAATGTTTTTATGGCAGTTCTTTTAAAAGCTCCAGGGAGATGATGTATTTGACTCCCGCCACATACTCGAGCTGCTTTTCACAGCATGGCGCCCTCGTAAAGCTACTGTGCATGTCTGTTCATTACCCTAATATTTTGAGCGCCATATTGTTGGCTCGTGACTTAAGAACGGTGCACAGTTTTGTCTTTAGTCCACCTATACGGGATCAGGCAGAAGCACCAGGAAAGTCCTTACATGCACCCTGTAGCCCCACAAGCTCGCCGGATCAACCATCCCAACATTCTTAAGGCATTTCATCTCTCCAAGCGTTACCAGTTCTTTTAAATGTGTGTTTAAAGCTGTCGGGTAGGAGATAGCAGGGAAGGCAGTGGATAAACCCGGCCCCCCCCCAGGACACGGGGCCTCAGTACAGTCTTACAATTTACAATTAAGTCTTACTTTACATGCCGCCCCTCCAGACAGCAGGACCAATTGTCCTGTTGTTTCTATCACAAAGTAGCCGATGCATTCAGTACCCAGTGCAGCTCAGGTGTTTTTATTCTTTCGATCCCAGTCCTCTATAAACTTCTGTAACTTTTCAGTCTCCCAAAACAAGAAGGTGGCCCCTTCCACCTTAACCTTTACCACTGCCTGGTACACCATGAAGAACTCCAATCCTCACCTTCTAAGCCCATCTATCTGTGGGTTGAACTGCCGACGCTTTCACTGAATCTTCATCGACATGTCCTGGTGGATGGTGAGTTTGTGCCCCTCACACTGTAGATCCTTCTTATTTCGGAAGGCCGCCAGTATGGCCTGTCTATTCTGGTAATGGTGCAATTGGAAAATGACTTGCCGCAGGGGCTGATCAACGGGTGGCCTTGGCATGAGGGCCCTGTGTGCCTGTTCAATTTTGAGTTTCCTTTTAGATAGATCCATCTCCAGCAAATTAGGTAGTGTTCCACCACAGAATTTTAGTGAGTTACCACTCTCTGCTCCCTTGGGCACGCCTCTAATCCGCAAATTATTTCTTCTACTATAGTTTTCTTGATAGTCTAGGGCCTCTCTTAACTCCTCGATGTCTTTTTCAAGTTTTTTGACTTCATCCGGTATCTCCCGGTTGGTGTCCTCAATATCTGACACTCGTTGCTCAACTTTGCTTAGTTGCCTGGTGTGTTGTTTGATCTCTTGAGTTATGCCCTTCAGTGTCTGTTCCATTGTCTCCCAACACAGCTTGAAATTGGCCAGTATCTGCTCCAATACCGCCCGGCTGAGTGACATGATCTCTGCTGCCGACAGGGAGATCGGGCCTATTCCACTCGTCATGGCTCCCTCATGTTGCAGTGATTTCTTAGCATTTTTGCCTATTTGTCAGGCTGACTTTCCCGATGTGATGTACTCGTCCATCTGTACGGTAGGTGATAGCTTCAGACTGTACACCTAAACGGAGAATAATATCTGTTTTTAGCACTTTTGGAACGTTAACTGTGCGGAGCTCTGGAGTGATGCAACCTTTCACTTAGCTGCTCATTAGCGCCCCTATAACTTCATTTTCGATATAATTTTCTGCTTCCAGCCATCCCTTTTCTTTGAGGTCAGTGTCTGCTTCCACACTTCCTTCCTCTTTAAACTTTCAAGATTGGTTTCTGCTTCCACCCTTCACTTTTCCTTAAACTTTCAAGGTTGTTTTCTGCTTCCACCCTTCCCTCCTCTCCTTTAAATCTTTATCCAGTGTATTGTATACAGAATGTCTTGGACTCCCTCACCATATTGTTTGATGTCAGCCATGTGGGAGACCCGGGTTCAGGGATGACCTCAGTTCTCCCGGTCATTGAACTAGTGAAGGCTGGTCGCAGTACCATGGAGGTCTGCTTGCTTATCAGAGAGGAGGGAGGGATATACAGCAAGTTGCTTTGCAGCACTCACCTGTGGTTGAGATACATGAGTGGCATGGTGGGACCTCTGAGAAGACCGTGCCCAGCACCCTGTGAGAAGGCACGAGTAGGATTGGGTTGGGGACCTGGAGAAAATCGGATGAAATGGAGCATTTCACTCAGAAATGTTGAGTTAGGCTAGGCAGAAGTTTGTCTTCCTCTTTGTTTAGGACTGTGATGCCATTTTCCACGAGTTCCCAGCCTCCAGTGGTTCATTGTCAAAGAGGATTATTTTAATATATGGAGTATAAAAACATCAGCCCTAAACCTCTAACCAATGGAATTCTTTGCCTTCATGAGTAATAAATTGATACACTACTTTGAAATTGAAACGTGTTTTTTTTTTTTTTTTTAAATAGTAAGTCTTTTAATTCAGATAGTAATTTTTCTTGCAGTATTTTTTCCATCATCGAAACAACTTGGATATGAGTGTCATGATTAAAGAAGCCTATCGTCTCATGGACACCACGACAGCAGACATCCATCCGCAGCACATGCTCACCGACTTTACACCACTGACGAAGGAACAGTATCCTGTCTTCAATAAGTATCCTAAGTTTATAGTCGACTATCAGGCTCAAGAGCGGGAAAAGATCCGGCAAGAGGAACTGGACTATTTACGAGAAAAGTAAATACAAACTATTCCTGGTTACAACAGAGGTGTGTGTGTGTGTGTGTGTTTGGTTCAAGCCTCAAATTGAACCCCCTAGGTAAATCTGGGATTTGTAGGCTGACTTTGGATGATTCCACAGGATGTTGGGATTGCAGTGCGTGCATCAGGCTCGCACACATGCACACAGGTCTAGTTGTAGCATATTGCTCTTCTTACCCAAGTACAGTAATTAAGTTGCAGTATTTTATTTATTGAATCATAACGGAATTAAAATCTTTGAGTCAATGAAAGGCTCCACGTCAAAGAATACAATAGTGAGACATAGGTTAGACAATTACAGGGTATAAAACAGTGGTGTGAGGAATATCACACAGTACAATAGATACAGAGTAAAGTGCATACAGGAAAAGTGGTTCAGGACATTAACAACAGTCAGGAGTAATACAGAAAATTGGTACAAATGGAAATTGACAAAGTACAGTATTTACAATGGTGCCACACATAGGCAGGTGCTGGACAGTGCAGGCTGGTTTGTGGGAATTAGACAGCGGTCACTGAGGCCAGCAAACAAGTACCTACTGGCAGGACCAGCGGGCCCATTGTCATGACACAGCCAAAGCTGTGAGGGGGGGGGGCAGGTGCAGTCGCAGGCTGAGGCCTGTGCTATGTGGTTACGGAGGTGGGATTTGAACAGGCCCAGTTCATGCTCTGAGATGATCAGTTTGGGTAGTGAATTCAGCCAGAGGGGAACCCTGTACCTAAAGGTTCTTTGGCTCATGGAGGTTTTACAAACAGGGACCTGGTAAGGAGTTTTCTCTGAGTGACGGGTGCGTCTAGTAGTAGGGGGTGGCATAAGCAGTGGGGCAAGGGCAGAGGGCATGAGGCCATCTGTGATTTTCTTGGCAAAAAGACAGGTCTGGTATTTTAGGCGATCATCAAAGTTTAGCCACTTGGGACTGGCATAGAGCGTGCAGGTGTGCGTGAGCCGGTCACAGCTAGTGGCCAGCCTGCAGGCTTTGTTCAGAGCAACTCTGATTCTTTTGAGGGATGTGCTATTGGCCACACCATAGATAATGAGACTATAATCTATGAGAGACAGGACTGAGGCAGAGATGGCAAGCGTAGTGCATCATGGGGGAGGCATCGCTTGTACCAGTGGAGAAGACCAATACACACGTTGACATCCTTACTAAGTCAGCGGATATGTTCATGATAGGAGAGACCGGAGTCAGGGGTGGCACCTAGGTATTTAAATGAGGTTACTTGTTCCAGAGGTTCGTTGCGGTAGTTAAGAATGTGCAGGGGATGGGCACTAAGCTTGTTTAGGGTATGCGCAAACAGCATGGACTTCATTTTTTGTAGTTTAGGATGAGCCCATGGCCTGCAAACCAGGACTCAGCCTCAGTGAATGACCTTAGGAAGGTTAATTGGAGGGCACCAGGGTTAGTGTTAGCGCTAAGTAACACTGTGTCATCGGCGTACAATCAGAGGTTCCCAGAACAAGCTTTGGGTAAGAAGTTAAGAAATAGGGTAAATAGCAGGGGGCCAAGGATCGACCCCTGCGGGACCTCAGAAGTAACTTGTAGGCAGGACGACTGTGTCTGAGCTAGTCTGACCTTCTGAGTTCTGCCAGATAGATAGTCCGTGAACCAGGCTGTGGCATCCTGAGAGAAACCTATTTGGGTAAGTGTGGCTAGGAGGAGTGAATGATGCACTGTGTCGAATGCTTTCGAGAGATCAATATAAACAGCACCAGCAATCTGGCCTGCGTCGAGGGTAGCATGTATGGTATCGGTAAATTGTGGGAGAGCGGTGGTGGTACTATGGCTTTTCCGGAAGACATGCTGCTCAGGGCAGAGGAGGTTGTGTTTGGCAAGGTAGTCCGTGATCTGGGAGGCAACAGTTTTTTCGAGTACTTTGGAGAGGGGGTAGAATCGAGATGGGATGATAGTTACCAGGTATGGTACAGTCATCACTCTTAAGGATGGGAGTGAAGGGCGGTTTTCCATTTAGTAGGGAATTGCAGTGAGACGGTGAAGTACCTCAGTGAGGGTCAGTCTTATTAGTTTAAGATCGAGGGAGTCATTGCTGAACCAGATTTGCCAAGTGCCCTTAGTAGGAGAGGGGCAGCCTCACGATAGGAAATAGTTTTGAAACGAAAGAGGGGCACTTGGGTAGGTGCAGGGGGGTAGGCGGGCGTAGGTGCAAAGAAGTTGGTAGGGAGTACATTGCTGAGATCTTAAAACGAGGAGTTCAGCATGTTTGCTATTATCTCAGGGTCAGTGGAGATACAGCCATTAACGGACAATTGGGGGGGGGTAGTTGAGGTTTTGCCACTTAGTTCTTTTAGGGTGTCCCAGACTTTGCACCCCGTACCTCAGGAGGCAGAGAGTGTATTTCTATAGTACTCAGCCTTGGCCTGGCGGACAGCCCAGGTGCAGTGGTTCCTGGCCTCATGGTAGCACTGCCTATGGGTGGGTCTCCAGCACTGTGTGCCAGAGATTGTCCCGGTCAAGCATAAGGTTCAGTAGGGAAGGTGATAGCCAAGGGGTTTTAGCACTTTTGATGACCCATTCACAGAGGGGTGCGAAGAGGTCACAGGCGGCGTTGAAGGAGTTTATAAAATACCCCGAGCCATGTCATTATTGGACGAGGTTACAATGGGTGACCAGTCCCAATTGGAAAGGTTCTGCTTCAGGAGCCGTAGTTTGCTGGTCAAGGCAGGTTGGGCGATAACTTTTGGGGGCTTTTTGCCATATAGGACCACATAAAGTACAGGAGAATGGTCGCTCAATGCATCAGGTAGAACCGTAACCTGGGAAAATTTGTCGGGGTGGTTGGTGAGGACTAGTCAATTAGGGTTGAGGTGCCAATTCTTGGGTTGAAGCAAGTGGCTGATGGCACCAGTTGTGATAGATTGAGGGCTGCCATGGCATCCTTATGTGGGGCTGCAGCATCAACTAGCCAATTTACATTGAAATCACCCAGGGCAATGATTTCAGCCTTGTCTGGGTGTTGCTGGAGGTGGGCTAGAACTGATTGAAATGCATTTTTTTGGTTTCTGGGTGGGATGTAAACAGAGGAAACGAACATGGGGGCCCTGTAGGTGGAGATTTTGACTTGCAGGGAGAGGACCTGGACACCATGATCAATGGCTGGGGGAGGCAGAGTAAGACCTTGGAGGATGTCCCGTAGGTATATAGCACCTCCCCCCATTTACTTAGTCTGTCAGCGCGATAAATAGAATACCCTGGGAGAGCTACTGCAGTGTCGGGGTGCAGTCATTGAGCCAGGTTACAACCACTGAGATGAAGTCTGGCCATTGCTAGTCAACCCATCGCTGAAAATTGTCAAATTTCTTTAGTAAACTACAGATGTTTAGGGACGCTATACAGAGTTCCCCCTAGGACTGCCATATTGGCCGAGGGGGTGGGAGCTGGGCCAAGGTTTTACTGAATGTTGCCGGAGATCAGGAGGAGTAGTAGGAGTACACGTAGGGAGGCAAGCTTTAGCATTTTAAATGTCCGATTGCATGCTTGGACAGCACTGGTGCAGTGCAGGGCAACAGCTGGGATGGGCAGGTCACTTAGGTTAAAAAAGGGATAGCAGAGCAGTGGCCAAGCGGGGGCTGAGGCCAGTCTATATTGGGTGGCGGTGAGCAGTATGGTCCAGTAGTTCACTAATGACAGGGTGGAGGAGGGAGGGGGGTTGCACCATGGAGGGTGAGGACGTCCCTTGGATTGGCCCCAGTGGTGAACAAACAGGCAGAGCCCAGGGGTACACTGGGGCTGCGGGCATGGGCCAGGGTGTACATTGGGCCTGTGGGGTATTAACCCAGCTAGTGTGTAAAAGTATGAAAGAGGGCAGGAGACAGTGAGGACTGGTAAAGACTGTTGAAGCTGTCATGGTAGAGTCAGTAAGGAAGACCCGGGGGGAGGGGGTGTCAGGAATGTTAAAGGATAAAAAGACCAGAGAAACTCTTTACAGACCTGTTGGCTCAGTGGTAGAGTCACGAGCTTCAGTGCCAAAGGTCCAGGGTTCGAAACTAGCAGGGGGACGGGAACCACAACAGGCTGGTGTTGGGTAAAAATCCTAGACAAGGTGGTAGAGAGGGCTAGGGAGAGTAGAGAGCAGAGGGCTAGAGCAGAGTGGCAGATAGGGGAAAGGTAGAGGTATGAGTGGGCACTGCAGTGACTCCTAGTGGCCAGTAAATGTAATCTGCAAATGAGAAAACGGGGAGATAGGAAAAATAGTTACAGGAAGTCACATGAGCAGAAGTAGGCTATAAGTGGAGAGTCAGGCTTGCTTGCTTGGGTGGGTAGCTGGGCAGTTGATGCATAGCATCGACAGGCTAACACCCCCAGCAAAACAGTGTAAAAGAGGAGGCTGTAGTTAATACCTCTTACACCTCACTGCTGGTCCCAAATGCCGCCAGAATGCTGCTCAGGGCAGCTGTAGTATACTGCACGGACAACAGTACAGTATTAAAATCTATTACTTGCAGTTAAGATTAAGCTGTGAATCCATGCTACCTTGGGTCCTGTGCCAGGCTGACCTCTAGGTACTCAACAGTTCTTTCTTTCAGAAGTGATTCCATAATTGTCCCTACCACTGAGGTCAAACTAACAGGTCTGTAGTTTCCTGCCTCTGCCTTGCTCCCACGTTTGTGTAAGGGAATAACATCCACCTTCCTCCAGTCCTCAGGTACCACACCATCCTCCCATGATTTGTTTAAAAGGGTAGTCAGTGGTGTCATTAGTTCTCCCCTTAGTTCTATTAGAATTATGGGGTGAATCCCATCAGGTCCCATTGCTTTGTCTACCTCGAGTTTTAGGAGTTCTTTCAGGACTCTTTCTTCTGTGAATGGACTGGTATCGACCCCCCCTATCCAGAGAGATTCTATTGTTTGATTTAGGTACCCCCCCCCTCCTCTTTTATGAATACTGAGCAAAAGTAGCCAGTGGGTGGCATGGGCATTAGGGACTTGTGTAGACGGTGGGGCACTAAAGAGGAAAACCAGCCTGAAGAAAAAAAAATTCAAGTAACTGCTTGCCAATTGCCAGCACTAAATTTGAACCCTGACATTATCACACACATTGCCCCAGACCTGTAGCAGGTTTTGTGCGTGTTCTTTCGGGCTACTCATGAAGCAGCTGTATCACTAAACACATTCTGCTACACCTGTAGTGAACTTCATAAGGTGCCCAGCATGCCACCCGCAAAGTAGCTACATTATCACACACATTGCCTGAGAGCTGTAGTGGATTTCACAAGTGCCTTTTGGGCTACTCACAAAGCAAAATGCATTTTCTCACCCGTTGTCCAAGACCTATAGTAGACTTCCCAATTGGTGCACACTACATCTGCGCACACTTTGTGCCAGGCCTATAGCGGACTTCAGCAGCAACGAGACGCACATTGCCTGAGGCCTGTATCCTGCTGCCTTGTATCTCACTCACAGTATACAAGTGCCGTGTTCATCATGGAGTGTAACTGTGTTCCTCGTACTATGTTACTTATTTATGATGTTAAAACGTTTGAAACCTGGGTTATGCTTTTGCATTCAGTTCGGTGGGATTTACAGTGATAGTTAATAGGGTGGGTGGAGTGTGGGTTAAAAAAGAAATCATCAAATTTCTTTACTTTTTTCGCTTTAATAATTTATTTAATTAAGATGTTTTTATTTACCAGGTAAGTGCACTAGACTGTCAGTGCCTATTTCAGGCATGACCTGGGAAGATACAACAATGAACGTAATACTGTACATTACAGAATAATACAGAAATAAGACATTCTCAGTACATATCAGTGGTATAGTAGAGGATGCAATTATAAACCCTAACTTGTGCATTAGTATAGTTTTCTTGCAGTTAATTTTCTATTTGTTTAAGATAGCCATAGTAGCTAGCTTTGTATATAGCCTTATGGGCCATGCACAAAGCAACTGACTTGTCCGGCATGGTCCAGCGAAGTACAAGTGCATCATCACACACATTGTGCCAGACCTTTAGTAGAGTTTGCGAGTGGCCCGAAGCAGCTGTATCCTAACACACATTGTGCCGGAGCTTTAGCAGGTTTTGCGAGCAGGAAACTGCTGCATCATCACACGCTACTCCAGGTATGCAGAGGGCATGGACTTGCACCTTATTTTGCACATGGCCCTGCAAAGCCATATAGATATTTCCTTTTTTGTTTTGTTTGTTTACTATTTACCTCCTCTGCACCCACAGCCTTACCCTCCCTCAGGTTCTCCTAGGCATCAGTGCTTGACTGCACCTGGACCTCTTCCCTGGTGGCTAACTCCATGCTGCCTTGGTTTTCCCCCAGGCAGGGAGAGGGCGAGTGGGCGCCCCTTTACCACTTCCCTCACCTGTCTGTAACTTTTTTCGTCAGGTGCCTTCTCCAGGGATCGTCCGGTGTAGGGAGGCTACGTGCCGGAGGCTATCTCCAGGTTCGGCTGTGGAGGTATTTCCTTGTTTTTTCTTCCCGACCCCAGGGATGATGGCACTGTAGAAGTTCCAAGGGAGGCACTTCATGACCTGACAGCCGTCCTGGAACTTGGCCGACATCCTCACCCGCCCATGTCATCCCTGAGCTGCACATCCACTTGTGGTCACCCAGGTGGTGGTATTGCAGTGGGTATGACAGCCCTCCGTCCGGAGGAGGAGAGTGATCTGGCGGATGCTCCATCCTCCTCCCCTTGCTGTGCCACCAGCGACCTGAGTCCGCACCTGAACCCGGTCGCCCAGCATCGCGCTACGCCGCGCTGACAGGCCGGCTTCATATTTCCTGTTTTGAGACTGTCACGAAAGCAGAAGTTGTATCTCGTGAAAATGGGTTAGTGAGTGATGAAAACGGGGCCTGTTTTTTTGATCCTCAATAACCTTATTTCATTAGATTTTTACAAATATATATTTTTTTTAACAGAACAGCACTTGAAGAAACACCCTTACACCCTACTCTTTAGACCACGCAAGTTTAGACTTCAGCTCCAGGCATTTATTTGTTTTTGAAGAGTTTTCTCTTCTTATACCCACTTTTGTGACCATTAAGACTCACAAAAACGGGTTTGCGAGTGACTAAAGCAAACTGCTTTTGTGAGACTCAACGACCTATTTTAAGTAACATCTTAAAAACTCTTGTTTTTTCCCAAAAAAACACTTGAAGACACACCCTTACACCCTACTTTGTCAGCCACACAAGTTTCAAACTTCAGCTCCAAGTTTTTTTGATTTGATGTAAAAAGTTTTCTTTTGCCTTCTTCTGTGACTGCTAACACTCACAAGAATTGAAGTCTTATTTCACGAAAACAGATTTTGTGTAACAAAAGTGGGATCTACTGCTTTTGCAAAAAAAACACCTTATAAATTATTTTTGAAGAATGGAACTACGCATATGTGAAAACTGAATCTTACTTCTAAATACCTACATGCAGTTAACTATCTAGAATTAAGCAGTAAAGCTGGACATAGCTCTGTTACCTGACTTCTTCAAGCTGGACTTCTCCCACCACCTGCAGTGTCATCCTCCGGCTCCACTCTGACTGACTGTTAGAAAGGACAGGTCTCCTCCTTCACAGCTCCTGCAGTGGTTAGAGGATTTAGTTTTTCAGCATGTTTTTGCCATTTCATTTTTGGTGAAAAGTTAGATCTCCCAGGAATCAGTGTTCATCACTAATTCACAGTAATGGGTCATAGCCGGAAGCACTAGGACCCAATGAGAGCCATAACTTTTCAGGAGGGCTTGTACCAAGGTAAGCTGCGTTCATGCGCAGCACCGTGAAACTGGTTCACACTACATGGCTTACCTCAGCATCTGCCCTCAACTGCCTCAGTTCTTTTTTGCTCCACCTTCAAATGTGTCTTATTGACAATGTTGCTCGCCTGCCGGGATTCAGAACTTCATGTCTGTACAACAACAGCATTAAGTTTTTGTCAGTTTTTAGTGTTTAAAGCTAGAGTTTGTTATTTTTGTGTCAGTTTAGTGATTTTATAAAAATATTTCTTTGTCTCTCTCAGCTCTGCCAGGTCAACGGTTGAAGGCCACGGACGACAAGGAGCCTCCTCAGGCAAGTTGTTCTGGCAGTGAGGCGATGTCCGGTCCACTTCTCTCTTTGGGGAGGGTTCTGATGATGGGCATTCCTGTGCCTGGGAGGAAAGACAGACCTCCTGGAAGCACAGAAAGAAGTGGGTCCATTCCAGATCCCAGTTGGAATCGCAGCACCACCCGGCCTCATATTTTTCCTCTTCCCAATAGAAGGGTAAGAAGCAGTGCTGCTTGAGGTCATCCCTCTGTGAGATCTGTTGTGAGATCCTTGGTCTCCTGGAGCAGAAGGCCCTCACCGGTGCCATCGGCATCAGCAGGGGTTTTGGTTCACAGAAGGTTGCGATCTCAGGCCATGAGTCCCACTCTGTCTCTCAGTGAGGACTCCAGTGTGCAGTTCCACCACTGGGCAGCTGTTATGGAACAGTGAGTGCAGCATCTGGCTCCTTCACCTCTGCCTGCAAAGCTGGTCCTTGGCTCTTTGGGGGCCAGTGGCACTGGAGCTGCAGGTGGGACCTTCAATCCAAGTAAGGCATTTGGCTCCGGCAGCAGCCCCAGGGCCCCTGCCTGTGACCATGCCACTGATTCCTCTCCCACTGGCCACGTCACCATTCAGTATCACTGTGATGGAACCAGCCTTGGTACCTTTGTTCGTCACTTTGGTGCCAGCTGGATTGTCGGGGCAGTGCCAGGCTTAGGCCTCTCAGGGCCTGCCCCGGTGCCAGCCTCAGCACCGATCTCAGTGCCAGGACAGCTTCTGGCACCAGATTTAGTTTGGGCCATGGTGTCATCCTCGATACTGGCTCCTCATAAATTGGGACATGTGTTGCTGGTGTTCCCAAGGCCTTGTTCTGGATTAGGGCTGCTATGATCCACTCCCTTGGCCGATTCTCCCTCTGGAGGGGAGGTGGAGGAAGAGTCGTCTGACCCCAAACTCATGTCTCTGAGGACGGTGACAGTGACTCTTTCCATAGCCTGGACTCTTCAGACCTGGGCCTTTCTCCTATCCCTTAGGAGGATTTGTCTTTCTTGGCCTTGTTAAAGAATGTGCATTCTGCACTAGATTTTGAGCATTCAGCTGTTGACTCACGTAAACATCCCTGTCTGCAGTGATTAAACATTTCTACCGTGTCGATCAGCCTGGTTCCCCCTATTTCTCCAGCATATGAAACTTTGTCAGATAAAGTCTGGGATAGGCCTGCTTCTGTCCCTCCTGTTTGTAGGCAGATAGTTAGAAAATAAGCTGCTCTGAACTAAAGGAGGAACTGTCTGCGCCCTTGACAGCCCTTTTCAGTCTATCACTGGATAAAGGGGAAATTCCGGGAGACTGGAGGATGGCGGATGTGGTCCCACTATACAAAAGTGGGAATAGGGAGGAGGCAGGAAACTACAGACCTGTAAGCTTGATTTTGGTGGTGGGCAAGGTTATAAAAAGACTACTTAAACAAAGGATTGGGGAATACCTTAAAACCAGTGGATTGCAGGATCCAAGGCAGCATGGGTTCTCAGGGGGGAGATCTTGCCAAACAAACCTGATATAGTTCTTTGGCTGGGCTACCAGGGTGGTGGATCAAGGAGGAGCAGTGGATGTAGCCTATCTGGATTTCAGTAAGGCCTTCGACACTGTTCCACACAGAAGACTGGTAAACAGGCTGGGCAGCTTGGGAGTAGATCCAAAGATAGTAAAATGGGTACGAAGTTGGCTAAGTAACAGAACTCAGAGGGTGGTGGTGAATGGTGTCCACTTGGAAGAAGGAAAGTAACCAGTAGGGTGCCTCAGGGGTCAGTAATTGGACCAGTCCTCTGCAGTATCTTTATTAGTGACAATGCAGACGAGCTGGAAGGAAAGGTATGCCTGTCCGTGGATGGCACAAAATCTGCAGAGTGGATATAGGGGATTAGGGAAGATCTGAAAAATCTGGAAGATTGGTCAAGGGTTTGTCAACTGGGAGGAGTGTTCAGGGAAGTGGCTGTGTTTTATTTTCTTCTGTTTTAATTGTGATATTTGAATAGTTTGTACTTTAAATTAGTACGGTGAGCTACAGTTGTTTAAATTAGTATTTATTTAACAAATCGGAAAGACCTTTGAGCCAAGGGCTCTTTTACAGAGGTTCCACGTCAAGTCACAAGAATAACAAATTACAATGGTTTCAATAAGTAGTAAAAACATGAGGAAAGTAATTACATAAACAAAAGAATAATATAGCAAGAAGAATATTGTGTCAAGTGCAGCCAGTGGCCTTGTCTGAAGAGGGGTGGAAGGGATTACAAGGAGAGAAGGATAGGGAGTGAATTGGGGAGTGGAAGGAACAAAATAAGAGCAAGAAGGGAGCTGCCAGGATGTAGCTTATGTAGGAAAAGACCCACGGGGGGGGAGGAGGAGTAGAGGGAGAGAACAAGGTGAAGAAACAGAGGAGAGGGAGGGGGGAGTGGGAGTGGATGGGTAGAGGAAGGGGAGATGAGGTAGGATGAAAAGAGGGCAGTGATGAGGATGGGAAAGGGATAAAGGAGGGAAGTGCTTTATGTGGAATAGCGCAGCAACAGGGTAGGGCTATGCAGGGGTGAATGGTAAAAGAGGGGAGGTCTCAGTGCATTTAGCTGTCTGCAAAGATTAGGTATAGCAGTTACAAGATGCTCTGGAAGCTAGGAATTGATGCAGCTTCCACTTAAATGGTCTCAAGGTTGCAGTTGTTGCAATCTCGGGAGGAAGGAAATTAAATAAATTAGCCACTCTCACTGCAATGAATCACTGTCGGAGCAAGGTTCGACAGCGAGGGACAGTAAAAGTCTGGCTCACAGAACTTCATATGTTGCGAGTGCCCCGGAAGGGACAGAAAAGCTGAAGGGAACCTGGTGGTAGGAGACCAAGAGCTGCCTTCTTAGCCAGAAGGCAGGCTTAATATTCAATGCGAGCCTGGAATTGAAGCCAGTTTGCTTGTCCATAAAGGTCACAAGTGTGAGTACGATACGTGGCACCAGTTAGTAGACGGCATGCCTTATTCAGAGCTGTGGCGAGCCACCATAGGGTTGTGTCCATGGCGGTACCATAAATGACCAAACCATAGTCAAGAATAGACACAATTGAACTTTGAATAGCCAGTCTGAGGGCTTTGGTAGTAAGGCAGTGTTTGTGTAGAAGGCCTAGGCGAATGTTAACTGCCATGGCAGCATTCACAACATGGTGGGAGTAGGAGAGTGTACTATCCAGAGTAACTCCTAGGTATTTAAAAGATTGAGTCTGATCAAGAACTACACCCGTACTGTTTTTAATCACTAGTTGTTTGGCTTTATGCTTGCTGTGGGTACCATGGAAGACCATGACCTTTGTTGTTTTGCAGTTAAGCACCAACTTATGAGAGGTGAACCAGGACTCAACATCAGTAAAACTTTTCTAAAGTTGGGCCTGAAGGAGGGTAGGGTCAGCAGTCTTTGAGAAAATGACCGCATCATCCTCATAGAGTACTGTTTCAGAACAGGATGCTGGAAGATTATTGAGGAAGGTGCTAAATAGAAGGGGTCCCAGTATCGATCCTTGAGAAACCCCATGGTACTGTGAGTTACAACTGTTACTTGGGCTGTGATATTGTAACTGTTGGTGGCTTGTGCTGGTTGTGGGAACAGTTGATGGCTATGATATTTAAAGTAAAATTTTAATCTGTGCTGTTTGCTTGGTGAGAGTGGGAGGGGTACTTACAGGCACCATCTTGTCTTGCATTATTCACTGGGGAACAGAAGAGGGAGGAGTGTTCAGTGAAGTGGCTGTGTTTTCTTTTCTTCTGTTTTAATTGTGTTATTTGAATAGTTTGTACTTTACATTAGTACTGTGAGTTACAACTGTTTAAATTAGTACTGTGAGTTACAACTGTCACTTGGGCTGTGATATTGTAACTCTTGGTGGCTTGTGCTGGCTGTTAAAGCCCTGCCACCCACCCTGTGTTGCAGGCTTTCTTAAATGCTGAAAAGTCACTGGGGGTTGGGCTTGAAGGCTGTAAGGGAGGAGCTTGTGGAGATGCAAACTGCCCGTATGAACTAACTCTTAAAGCTAATAGTCAGGTGGTAAAATTTCAGACACGGAGTGTATGCAGGTGGAAATACAAAGGTTTACCAAGCTCACAGGGTCTCTTGCAATGATTATTATGATATGAATGCTAACCTTGTCATGTGATGTCACATTTGGATTTGATATATACCAAAGTGATAATGTATTACTAAGCTACAGATCTAGCATACTCAGGGCTGTGATAAGTAATTAGGGTTCATAAGAGCTGTAATACACAGAGAGGATTGTACTAATGTGTTACTGTATTAATGTAGTACACTGAGGGGATTGTATTAATGTGTTACTGAGTAAAGGCCACCAAATGAGGACCAGGGAGTTAAAGAAGGACTGATATCGGACTAGTAATAGAGCATATAAGTACGAGAGTAACAACAGGGATAGATGTGGGCATACACTTAAGCCAATCATGGGGGACATGTGTGGGGATACACTTAAGCCAAACGCAAATATTGGGGAGTAGGTGTGAAGGGTTGCAAGGGGAGGAACGCGAGGGGTGGTGGAAGTGGACGGAAATGACTAAGGGTGGGTGGAAGCTGCAGAATAGAGGGTGGAATGATGGGTGTCGTGGAGGGAGAGCGGCAGGTACAGGGAGGATAGTGAGTTGCAATGATGGGGCAGCTGTTTGGATGAATTTATTATGGAAACTGGGAGGCTGTCCAATTTGCTGCAGGCTAAGGAAATTGAAGGATGAAGTAAAGGGGTTATGGAGGGAACTAGGGAGAGTGAGGGAGGGGTGAGCTGAGGCAGGAGTGACCCCACTAAGGAGGGGTGGAGAGATGCAGAGAGGGAACTGCAGCGCTAAAGATGGGGATATAACGAAGATGGGGAGGGTGAGCGGAGATGCGGTAGGAGGAGGGAGGGATCAGGGAAGGAGGAAGGAGGCGATGGGCACCATTGCGGGGTTATCAAGCAATACTGTAGGTTTGCAGTGTTGGCAGAGGAAGGGGAGGTATCAAAGCTGCAAGAGAGGGAAGGTCCAAGAGGCAGGAATTACAGTGGGAAATGAAGTTGGGAGAGGAAGGGTAGGGTAGAGGAGGAGGGAGAGGCGGTAACAGGAGGGGAGGCAGTAGGGGGGAATGATGCAGGGAGCACAAAAGGTGCAGATGAGGGATGTAAGGAGGGAGGCAGTGGTGTTCCTGGGGGAGTGGACAGGAATCACAGTGGAAGGGGGGGGTCGGGATCAAAATGATGGGGGGTGCTGGTGCTCGGGGACTCCATACTGAAGGGGATCGGAAGGGGGGAAGGCACAGTCGTATCTGGGTCGAGGCAATTCCGGGGTTGAGTGCAGACAGGGCAGGGCAGGCACTTCTCAAGTGCGAAAGCAGAGGGAGGATGAAACCACATGTTGTGGTGCACGTGGGAACAAATCACTTGGCCGGGGAAACGGTGGAGGTGGTAAAGGGGAGGTTTGAGGAATTGGGTAGGCAGTGTGAGGAGGTAGGGGTGTCGGTGGCATTCTCTGAGATGCTACCAGTACTATGTGCAAGTACAGGGAGAAAAAAAAAGTTTGAGGAGTTCAGTGGGTGGCTGAGGGATTGGTGCCGAACCAGGAAATATGGACTGGTGTCAGACTGGGGCAGGACCTGGGACAACAGCAACCTATACGCATGGGACAGGTTACATTTGAGCAAGGAGTGGAAGCACGTACTCAAACAGGGAATGGAGGGGTATATTTCAACAAGGGTGGATTTAAACCAGGAAGAGGGGTGGCGAGGGGATCATTGTTGGAAAAAGTGTCTGGACAGGGGAGCATGGGGGCTCACCCCCCCCCAGTTAGAGGTGAAGGCAGTGAGGAGGGGGCAGAGAAAGGACCAAAAGGGGGGGGGAATGGTAAGGTTGGGGAGGCAACAGGCTAGAAGGTGGTTTCACTGAACGCAAGAAGCCTAAGGTACAGAACTGCGGCGTTACAGGCTGTCTTGGTGGTGGAATTAAGTGGACATAGCGGCCATCATGGAAACATGGGCCACATAGCACCAGGACTGGGATATGATGAACATCAGGGTACAGGCTATTCAGAAAGGATAGGGCCAAGGGGAATGGGGGGAGGCGATTTATGTGAGGAAGGGGATTAAGTGCGTAAGGGAGGAAGGGAAGGAGGGGAGGACAGAAGCTCTGTGGATGCAGTTCCAGGATGCGAGGAATAGGACACTGAGAATGGAGCAGTGTACAGGCCACCATCACAGCGTTGTGACCTGGACTGGGAAATGGCAGATCAAATCTGAAGGGTAAGCAGGAAGAGAAGCACGGTGGTGGTGGGGGATTTCAACCTACTGGGGGTGGATTGGAGCACACCTGCCACCATGAGTGCAAGAGAGGGGTCCTGTTGGAGCTTTCAGGACAGCTTCTTGGCACAGCTGGTGCAAGGGCAACATGGCTGGAAATGACTTTGGACCTTGTACTGGATAATGGGGAAGCTCTAAGGAACCTAGAAGTAGGGGAACCACTTCCTGGGAGTAACCACTACTCGGTGTGGTTCACGCTAAACATGGGGAGGGACACAGGGGGCATGGTTACAAGGGTGGTTGAGTTTAAGGGGCAGACTTTAGGATGATGGGGGAAGTTCTGAGTGAGCACCTGGCAGATATCCAACAACACATGGATGCAGATCGGAAATGGAATACAATAAGGGGAGGGCTGGCGGAGGCAACAGAGACCTGTACAAGGGGAAAAAAAGAAGAGCAGGGTAAAGAAACCCAGTTGGCTGTCACTGGAGGTCAGGGAAGGGATGAGAGCCAAGGGGGCGGCATTTCGGAAATATAGGAAAACTGGGAGGGAGAAGATAAAGATGTATACAGGGAAAAGTCTGAGGAGGTCACCAGACTGGTCGGGGGCGGGGGGCAAAGCATCTACAGAGCGGAAACTAGCGCAGGGGATCAAAAGAGGAGAAAGACTTCCATTACATAGGTGAGAAAAGGAGAAGCAAAGACCAGCTTGTGATGATCAAGAAAGATGGGGAGTGGGTGGAGAAGGGGGCGGAGCAGGCAGAGGCACTGAATGAGTACTTCTGCTCTGTGTTCACACAGGAGAAGGGGGGGGCAAATATCTCAGGCAAGTGGGTGGGTAAGGTGGGGAGAGGACGACAGATGTAAGGATTACAGAGGGCAGGGTGCTGGAGGGGTTGAGGGCATTAAGAGTGGGCAAAGCACCTGGGCCGGATTGCATTCACCCTAGAGTACTGAAGGAGCTGGCAGAGGTCCTTGCGGGGCCACTGGCAGATCTGTTCAGTACCTCCCTGTATACAGGATGTATACCACAGGACTGGAGGATTGCCCATGTGGTGCCCATTCATGAAAGTGGGCCAAAGGATGAACCAGGGAACTACAGGCCAGTGAGCCTCACCTCGATCATGGGTAAACTCATTGAAACCATCCTACAGGAGAGGCTTGTGAGCTTCTTGGAGGCAAATGGTATCCAGGATGACCAGCAACACGGATTTTCCGCTGGCAGATCGTGCCAGACACACCTGGTAGAATTCTGTGACTGGGTGACATGGGAACTGGATAAGGGCCATGCTGTGGACATCCTGTACTTTGACTTCAGTAAGGCCTTTGATTCAGTGCTGCATGGGAGATTGAGGGGGAAAGCTGGAGTATGTGGGGGCAGGACCAAAAATGGTGACCTGGATTAGGAACTGGCTGAGGGGGAGAAAGCAAAGGGTGCTGGGGGGGTGGAATTCTCATCACCGAGAGCGATGACGAGCGGGGTACCACATGGATCCGTGCTGGGACCAGTACTGTTCGGGATTTTCACTGCAGATATCTCGATTGGGATCCAGAGCAAAATCAGTCTGTTCGCAGGCGATACCAAAATGGGAGCTGTGGTAGATGACATGGGGTGGGGGAGGGGTTGCAGGAGGACCTGGATAAGCTGCAGGAGTGGGCAGATAAATGGCAGCTGAGGTTCAGTGCCAAGAAGTGCAAGGTTCTGCACTTCAGAGCCTGGAACCAGGGGAGGGATTATCACTTAAATGGGGTTCAGTTGGGTTGCTCCACAGAAGAGAAGGACCTAGGGGTGATCATAACAGGGAACATGAACAACTCTGTTCAATGCAGAAGGGCGGCGGCAAAAGCCAACAAATTGCTGGGGTGTATAGCTAGAGGGATCTCCAGAAGTAGGGAGGTTATCCTTCCCCTGTATAGGTCGCTGGCCAGGCCCCACCTGGAGTGCTGCATGCAATACTGGCGCCCGTTCCTGAAGAAGGACATCAGATTGTTGGAGGGGGTACAGTGTAGAGCTACAAAGATGATTCAGGGATTGAAGGGCAAGCCATATGACGAAAGGCTCGGGGAGTTGAATATGTACTCTGTGGAAGAGAGGAGGGACAGGGGAGATATTTTTATTTATTTACTTTTGGTAACTGGGTAAGTGCACAAGACAGAATTGCCTGTATTCAGGTATGACCCGGGAAAGTACAAATCAAGGAACAGGTAAAAACAAATAAATATATATACAGTGTTGTACAATAGGAGTTCCAAACAGTTATACAGAGGTGCAAGTTACATAGTACATATTGAGATCTTTAAGTACCTGAAGGGAATAAACAAGGCTAATACAGAGAGGATTTTCCAGAGGAGAAAGGGGAGGGGCACGAGAGGACACCAACTGAGATTGGAGGGGGGTAGATTCAGGAGAGAGATGAGGGGACATTTTTTCACGGAAAGAGTGGTGGACAAGTGGAACTCCTTGCCTGGTGAGGTAGTGGCCTGCAAGACAGTAGACCGCTTCAGGAGGGGTTGGGATAGGGGAAGGGGTAATAGGAAGGGGGGGAAGGGAAGGGTGGGGCAGCAGCATTATAAGGTGCTAGCTGCGCACTCGAGCAGATTCGATAGACCGTGAGGCCTTTTTCTGCTGGCATTTTCGTATGTTCATATGTAAAATTATGCAAATGGGGCACAGAAACCGAAGAGCAACATAGGATTTGGGGGGAGCTGTTAACCACAAAACAGGAGAGGGATCTGCGGTCATCATATCTGATGACTTGAAGTTAGCAAAGTAGTGTGATAAGGCAGTGGGAAAGGCTAGTAGAATGCTGGGGTACATGGGGATGGGTATCACCGGCAGAAAGAGGGAGGTAATATTACTCCTGTTAGATCAATGGTGAGGCCCCACCTGGAGTACTGTGTCCAGTTCTGGAGGCCCCATCTCAGGAAGACATAGATCGGGTGGAGGCTCCCATTGCAATTTTACCTGTTCTTTCCAAATGCTTGGAGAGACTGGTAAACCAGCAAATGGGAGCCGACCTGGGAAAAATATGATTTGCTAACACAATATCAGTTTGGTTTTTGGAAGGGTTTTTTAACTACATCAACCTTGGTTGAATTCAGTGATTTGATATGTACATCTTTGAATAACGGTAAGGATACAGCAATATATATTGATTTGTCAAAGGGGTTTGACCTGGTGAACCACTCCATCTTATTTAAAAGGCTGGCAGGTCTGGGTTTCTCTGGGGATCCACTGACCTGGTTTGTATCATATTTCAGTGACCGATTCCAGAGGGTACAGTTACATCATCTTTCCAACCCTTGTACTGTTCAAAGGGGAGTTCCACAGGGGTCCATTTTAGGACCCCTGTTGTTTTTGATTTTTAATAATGAATTACCATCAATGATTCAGCACACAGACATAAGGATGTATGCAGGTGATACGGTCCTGGTGGCTTCTGGGTATGGTTCAGTGGATCTCCAGAGAAAATTACAGACTGATTTTACCAGGGTACAGGAGAGGTTCACCAGGTCACAGCTAAAAAATGAATGTAAATAAGACTAAACTAATATGCTTTGGTACTAATAAACATCAGTTGGTCTTGAACATACAAATTTTAACAATAAATCAAACTCCAGTAGAACAAGTAGCAAATTACTGTTATCTGGGAGTAAATATTGATTCCTTGTTTACTTTTAAGGGGCATATTGAAGCCATTGTTACTAAAACACACAAAAAACAAGAATTTGTCAATGCCAAATGTTTGCTTGCTGGCATTGGTAGTGTAGAAGTTACAGAGCTGCATAATTGGAATGGCAGCGAAGTACTGAACTGAAGCCAACCCCACCACCACCCTGCAGAGAGTGACAGGCATTGGGGTGTGCCTTTGGGTCGTCAGGCATAACGACCACGCCATTTCACCACACCCTACCCTGCAGACACTGACAAGTGTCATGGTGTGCCTTGGGGTCTTTGGACCTTATGCTGCACCCCATTCCATCAGGAAATACGGTGAGATGGGTGCGGTATAGAGAATGGTGGGGAACTTGGGGCCAAGAGTCCGAGGCACACCTTGATGCCTCTCACTGGCTGCAGGGTGTGGGTGGGGTGGAATGGTATGAGCATTACAGGCAAGAATCCCAGAGTCACACCCTGATGCCTGTCATTCTCTACAGGGTGGGGCATTATGGTGAAACCCTAACGCCTCAGGCATTCGATTAGTATTGTCACTCCAAATTTTCAACATGGTTTTTGTGACCCCACCTCATAAACAGTGGTAATATCAGTTTGTTGGCGAAAACCGCTTTTGCACAGTGACTACGGCATTTGGCACCACAGGTGCAAAACGCATTCGAACAGGATGTGAAAAAGTGAACAGCGGTACTGTTCATGGGGGTGTAAAAAATGTTGAAAATCTGGTGTAAAAATCTTAAAAAAACTGGTGAAGTCACAAGCGTGTATAGAAACTGTGCAACGCACACCCGTAATGTAACTAGTTTGGGGATTTTTTTACAGCAGATTGTTAACACAGGCATTTTGGGACCTCTGATCATGAACAGTGTCAGTGTGATTTTATCTGTCCCGAACAATGATTTCCCACAGTGACCACGCATTTCTGCGCTGAAAGTGTGAAAACACATTTTCGGCCATGTTGTGGAAAATGACAGCCGTACTGTTCATAAGGAGGTGTGGAAAAATGCCACTGGTGAAAATCTGGACTGAAAATATTACAAATTCATGAACTTACGAGGGTGCGTGGAAACTGCGTAATGCTCACTCGTAACACAGTCATTTTATGGAGTTTTGTCACCAAATTTTCAACATAGCCATTTTAAGACCTCTGCTCATGACCAGTGTCACTGTGATTTTCTTAATCTGTCCCAAACATTGTTTTCGCACACCGACTGTACCATTATGCGCTACATAATAGGAAACAAATTTTGGGCGAGATGTGAAATTGGTAGCTGTACTGCTCATAAGAAGTGCGGTAAAATGGCACTGTTGAAAATCTGGTGTGCAAATATTACAAATTTGCAAACTTGCTACGCAATGAGGGAACTGCATAGCGTGCTTCTAAAACAGTCATTTTGGAATTTTGTCACCAAATTTTCAACATAGCCATTTAACACCTCTGCTCATAAACAGTGTCACTGTAAGTTTCTTAATGTGTCCTGTACATTAATTTACGCACACCAACTGTGCCATTGTACGCTACATGTAGTGAAGCACGTTGAAATGAGATATGAAGAAAAATGACAGCTGTACTGCTCATAAGGAAGATGTGGTAAAATGGCAATGTTGAAAATCTGGAGTGAAAATATTGAAATTTGCAACTTACAAGCGTCGCGTAGGAACTACGCAATACTGCATACATAAAACAGCCATTTTAGGAATTTTTTCCACAAATTTTCAACATAGCCATTTTAAGACCTCTGCTCATGAACAGTGTCACTGTGATTTTCTTAATTGTCAAATACATTGATTTACGCACACACGGACTGCAACCGTATGCGCTACATGAGTAGGAAACATGTTTTGGGTGAGATGTGAAAATTACAGCTGTACTGCTCATAAAAAGGTGTGGTAAAATGGCAATGTTGAAAATCTGGAGTGAAAATATTGAAAATTCATGAGCCACGTAGCCGTGAGTAGAACTCATAGCATCCAGCTCATAAAACAGTCATTTTGGATTTCCACCAAATTTTCAAATAGGCTTCTTGAGAACTCACCTTATGAACACTGGCAGTGTCGTTTGTTAACTCCGGTCAGAAGGGTGATTTTCGCGGTGACTGATCAGAAATCACCCTTCGGACCGAATAACATACATGACAGTGACAGCATTCACGAAGGAGGTCCCAAAACCCCATGTTGAAAATTTGGTGCAAAATTCCAAAAATGCCGAGATATGCAGCAAAGTTGAAAAACCCTATCTATTACATTATACAGCTTACCCGGCATTTCCCTCAGTTAGCGGTCAGCTTAGAAAGTGCAGGCGTGTTCCCGGTCCACGAAGATGTCGCGCGGACTCAGAGAGGTAAGTATGGGGTGAGGGGTGTGTGGGAGGCAGTGCAGTGGGTGGATGCGGGTGGGGGCAGGGAGAATGTGAGGGACCCGTTTTTAATTTACAGTTGTTTTTTTAATTATTAAGAGCGCACTGGGACGTTTACCCACGCTGGGTGGGCTCCCAGCATGGCAGCTGGGAAAGGATGTTTGGGGGCTGGAGCCGGCGAAGTTGGGCACCCCGTCGACCATATGAGCTAGTACCACAGCTGGGTGGGCTCCCAGGCATTGGCAGCTATAGGCTGTTTGGGGGCTGGGCAGATGGGATTGGACACCCCGTCGGCCATGGACGTGTGCCACGCTGGGGTGGGCTCCCAGCGTGGCACCGAAACTTTTGTGGGGGGCATGGGCCCGGCGGGGCATTGGGCACCCGTCGGCTATACTGTGAGTGCGTGGGAGGCGGCGTCAGCGCACAATATGCATGCGTGCGTGTTGATGGGGAGCTCTGCTCACTGAAGCGGAGCTCTCCCTTTTAACTGTATGCCACTGCATTTTCAGCTGTCATGGACAGCTGGAGCAGTGATTGGCGCACTGCGACCGCGCCTGCAAACACACTGACTGAATTGGAAGAGGCTGACACACCTCTGGAAAACTCGGATGATGGCACTATGTTTCTTGTACATGTGTGCAAGCAAACATAATTGGGAGCTTTGAAAAGGACATCTAGATATCTGAAGTTGCAGGACAGGAAATTGATTGCAGAACAGCTCATACTTCCAGTATTAAAGTATAGAGAATGTACCTATAGGTCTGCAACCAAACAATTTTTAAATAAATTAGACAAATTATACTATAAGGTGGCAAGATACTGTATATCCTACGCTGTAACTTCAGAACTCATCATTGTATTTTGTTAACCAGGCTAAATTGGTTACCCCTTGATTTAGAATATAAGAAAAATTGGTCAGTTTTTATTTATAAATATAGGACAACTCATTCAAATCATAATATTGCTAAATTATTGGCAGACAAGGATTCTGCCCTTAGGAAACATTCAGTTAGGCCAATGTACCAAAATAGAATTGATCCAGATAAGCGAAAAAATAGGTTTGAGGGACAGAACACTGCGTCACAAGCATCAGTATGTTGGAATATACTCCCTCCCCTATTGCGAGCTGAGAAAACTACTAAAAGGTTCATTGAGGGGCTAGAAAAGTGTTATGTCTATACATGTACAGTATATGTGTTTAATATTGATTTTTGTTGTTTTTCTTTTTCTTTTATACAATGTTGGTAATTTAGTTGTTGAGTAAGGTGTATATATATTAATGGATAGATCCTTTGTGTATTTATTCTTTGTACCTAAATGTTTGTGGTTGTCTTGATACTGTGTGAAACTCAGAGAGCTTGTACAGGACTGTCTTGAAAACTGGATTATATTATCCAAATGACATGTTTTATTCCTGTATAAAAATATTTTTTTACTTTTACTACTACTACTACAGAGAAGGGTGACCAAAATGGTGCATGGTCTGCATCAGAAGCCCTACAAGGAAAGACTCAGTGAGTTAAATATGTACTCTCTAGAGGAAATGAAAGAAAGGGAAACATGATAAAAACATGCAAATGCCTCAGAGGTATCAGTAAGGTACAGGATGGTGGTATTTTGCATAGAAAGAGATGCTCAAGGACAAGGGGGCATGTTATGAAGCTAGAAGGGGCACTTAGAGGGGATGTGAGGAAATACTTCTTTACAGAAAGGGTGTTGGACGTCTGTAACAGACTCCCAGCAGAGGTGGTGGGTACTGAAATGGTAACAGGTTTCAAACATGCATGGGATAGACCAAGAGGGGACCTTATAACCAGGCTGGGGATCAGTTAGGGTCCATGGTAGCGCAGTTGGTTGGAACCTTAGGGCAGACTAGGTGGGCTAGGAGGTCCTTTTCTGCTGACAGCTTCTATACTCCTAAGGACAGACCAATGTATGTTTCTCAACCTATAGCTAATGCAGCTGTTATTCTTGCAGAGAATGACAAAATCATTCTGCCCCAAGAGGTCACTGCGCACCCTAAGGAGATGTGCAAGATATACACTATGGGCAAGAGAGCTTTCACAGCTGCCACCCTTGGCATGTGACTTGCTAGCTGCCAAGAGCATTTTTCCAAGTACAAGTATACCCTTTGGAGCTCACTTAAGTCTCTAGAGCAGTCCTTGATGGACTTTGAGATCAAACATAAGATCCAGCAGTCTTTTACTCATGGCATCAAGTCTAACAGTCATCAGCTTAAAGCAGCTATAGATGCCTTTGACACTGCCTCACACTCTGCTGTGGCGGGCTTTGTATCAGATGGCACTCCTGACTTTGTACCTCTGGCTTTTCTCAGTCTGTCCAACATCAGGTAATGAACATTCCCTTCGATGGCACTTACCTGTTTGGACAGCGGGTAGAGAAGTCTCTTGAGGCATCTAAGAAAACAAGAATGACCATAAAGACTTCTAGACTAGCTCCTGCTAACCCTCAGAGGGGGAAAGATGAAATTTCTTTCAGAACAGGCAGTCCTCTGAGGAAAAGATAGGGGAGCCCAAAACAAACCTCAGCCTCCCCGATCTCAAAAGAAGGCACAATCAAAGGCACACTCCGAAAGTGCTGAATGCCACCCTCTGAAGCTCCAGTACCTGATCCTGCCTCAGCTGCCAAAATCGGAGCTCTCCTCTCCAGTAGGGGGTCTCCTGACATGGAATTCCATCATGATGGACAAGTGGGTCCTCCAGATCATCCGGGAGGTATACATCCTGAACTTCACAGAAATCCTTCTAGAATATCCACCCAGAAGGCAGCCCCTCTTATCCGCCTGTATGTCAGAGGTTCTTGCGCAGGAGATTGGGGGCCTTCTGAGTAACAGGGCAGTGGAGGTAGTGCCAGAGTTGGAATGAAACATGGGTTTCTACTACTTCCTAGTTCTAAAGAAATCAGGGGGCATGCGCCCCATTCTTGACCTCCGAAATCTTAAAGAATTTCATGGATGGAGAGAAATTCAAGATGTTTTTTCTGGGACCTCTGCTTCCCTTCCTGAAGCCTCAGGACTGGTTAGCCTCCCTGGATATGAAGGATGTTTACCAGCATATCCTAGTGCACCCCAGTCACCTTCGATTTGTTGTGCTGGGCCAGCATTATCAGTTCAGAGTCCTGTGCTTTGGGCTATCCTCGGCATCGCGAGTCTTTACAAAGTGCTTCGCTTTACTTGCAGCACATCTGAGAAAACTAGGACTCCAAGTTTACCTATATCTGGACGACTGGCTGATAGCCAGCTTGTCCAAGTAGGAGACGAAACAAGCAGTGGCCACAGCCTCTCAGATTCTTACGTCCATGAGGGTTCTGCTGAACTTAAGAGAAATCTCAGCTGCAACATTCGCAGCAGCTGCTGTTCATGGGAGCTCTTCTGGATACTACCAAGGCCCATGCCTTCCACCCAGAGAGCAATAGGCAGGCGGTCTTACAGGTGGCATACTGCATAATGGAGATCAAATTTGTGCAAACGCACTCCATGCAATGAATGGTAGGTCTGATAGCATTCTCAGTGTTCACAGTGCCCCTGGCACAGTTGCAGATGAGAATAACTCAGTGAATTATCAGTGCACAGTGGTCACAAGCATCACATCCTCAAACTTAACCCTTTCTTGTGACCAAGCCCTGAGTTCAGTCACTTTCATGATGGACAGAGGAGGACGATCTCCTCCAGGGGTTTCCCTTTTCCCAGTCACAGTCTCGGGTGACTCTCACCACAGATGCCTCCCTAATGGGATGCGGCACCCACTTTCAGGATCTCCAAACACAAGGTGTCTGGAACCCGTCAGAAACTAATCTCCACATCAGTGTGCTGGAAATGAGAGCTGTGTTGTACAGCCTCCAAACCCTAGTGGATCTTGTCAGCCACTAAAGCAAGGAGGAGTACACTCTTACCCTCTGTGCAGAGAAGCGATGAAGAGTGTGGGAATGGTGCCTAGAGTAGAAAATCCTGCTCCAAGCAGTTCATCTGCCAGGAGTACAAAATGCTTTGGCAGATGAGCTCAGCCAAACAGAGGCTGAGCCTTATGAGTGGTCACTAGCTCCAGATGTCATGGGATCACTGATGAGTGTCGGACACCAGATGTGGACCTTCTTGCATCCCCACTCGACGCCAGACTGCCTTGATTCTGCTCTGGAAATCAAACACATGGCATTTTCTATCAGGGTGTATTCAGACTGCAATGGCAAAACCTTTTTCTCTATGCACTTTGTGCAATCCCTCTGGTTTAGAATGTGCTGTCTAAACTGGAGGAACATGGGAGCAAGATTATTCTGATCACTCCCTGCTGGCCTCAACAAGTATGGTTTCCTCCGTTGAACAGACAGTCAGTCAGCACACCGAAGATCCTTCCACTCAGGATGCACTTACTGGCTCAGTGTTGTTTGGTCTATCCCAGCTTTAGCTCCCTTCATCTGCAGGCCTGGCTCCTAAAAAAAATAGAAGTGAACAGGTACAAGGTATCTCAGGGGGTCTCTGAAATACTTTTGGCTGCCCATAAGCCTTCCACCAGGAGGGCTTACACAGCCAAGTAGAAAAGATTTTCCGTCTTGTGCTCCAGAACCTGCGTGGACCTCTTTCAGTGCCCACCTGATAAGATTCTGGAGTATTTAACTGGACTTTACTGATGCTGGCTTGCAGTATTCCACAGTCAGGGTCCACTTGTGTGCTGTTTCCACATACCATAAGCCTGTCTGTACCCTTCACCTGGCTTAGCTGCCACTCTGTAAGAGGTTCCTTTAAGGATATTTTACACACAAGGCCCCCATCTGGAAGCCAGCAGCTGCCTGGGATATCCACCTTGTGTTGGGCATGCTCACCTGCCAGCCCTGTAAGCCTCTTATGACATATCAGCTAAAGTGTTTAACTTGGAAAGCAGTTTTTCTAGTGGTCATCACTTCTGCTCGCAGAGTGTCTGAAATTCATGCCTTGGTCACATATCCCCTGTATTCTGTTTTCCACAAGGACAGGGTAGTGCTCGCATACACCCAAAGGTCCTGCTGAAAGTGGTATCTGAGTTCCATTTGAATCGGCCACTAATGCTACTACCTACCTACTTTGCCAGTTTCCAAAATGAGGGAGAATGCACTTTCCATTCTCTGGATGTTAGGAGAGTTCTTAATTTTTACCAGGACAGAACTAAGAACTTCAGACGATCCAAACAGCTCTTTGTCTTCTTCAGTCCCAGTGGGAAGGGACAGCCTGTCACAATCAAGCACATTTCTGCCTGGATTGTGAGCTGTCTACACCACTGCTATGCCGTGGCATGGGTCAAGCTGGAAGGTCAAGGTGTGTGCCTCTGCCAGAGCGATTATACATCCCTGGCAGAGAATGGCTGTATTTCAGCTCAGTGATATTTGCAGAGCTGCAACTTGGAGCACAGTGCATACTTTTGTTAAGCACTATGCCCTGGACTTCCATGCCAGGCAACATGCCTCCTTTGGCAGGACTGTCCTTAGTGGACTTCTGCTGTGAATGAGCCTCATTTTTGTCTGAGCTTGGTACTCTGACTCATTAGTGTGAATCAGTGGTGAAGGAGGAGTCCTGGAAGGTATTAAAATAATGCATTCACTGTATTTTTTGATCTTCTAGAATATCTTCACCAATGATTCACCTGCCCACCTGTCATCTCCAGGGCTCATTCCAGTCTGTTTGTTGGTCTTCACCCCTTGTTCTTGTCTTGGGCTTGAAAGACACTGTTTTACTGGTTTGTTTTACCCCTCTGATATGGGTCACCAGGCTGTCTTATGCCTGCAGGCTGTGTGTGTAAATGTTAGTTAGTTTATGCTGCATCTCCTTAGTCAAAAAAAAAAAAAAAGGTACTGAGGTGTGTCATCGAGGCAGAGGTCAGGAAGCATAGGAAGACCAGGAGCAGTTGTAGAAATTCACAAGTAGCGTTTTATATCACTAAAAGTAAAATAAAACATTTTTAAAAAGTCAGTATCGTTATTTACGAAGGCAGTACTAACAGAGAAAACAAAGTCATTTGTCTAAGGGTTTCTTTTCAATTCCAGATCTCAGTCTCTCACTCACTGTAGCAAAAGCATTGCTGCTTTTTTAACAAGTCTTTGCCTGGGAACTCGTTAAGAGACATCCTGTTTTTCTCAAAATCTTATTGTCAGTTGCCATGCAGAGCAGGCTTGCAAATAGAACAATGTCCCAAGTTGGCCCCCTGCTGACTGCTCTGCAAAAGTTTGTAAACAAGCCTGAGAGGAGCTTAGACTGCATCTCAGGTTAACCCCCTAAATTCCAATAGCTTTTTGCAATTATTTCAACAGTATAGCTATGTACATTTTCAAACCAAGGGATCCCAGTATCACTTACAGTTTCACACAAGTATTCACATATATTTTTGTAACCGCATGATATGCAAGGGGGAAGAAAAGACAGAAACAGCAAGTGAAGGCAGAGAAATAGCGAGAGGCAGAGAATCGCAAGACCGTCAGAGTGATCAGTTCCTGGGTCTCATGAGAACATTTGGTTGCGGAACCAGATGGAAAAGATACAGAAAAGGAGAGGACAGAACAGATCCTTGCTTTGAACTCTTTCTGCATAACAAATGGGACCGGGCCTAATTCAACCCTGTCGCATACCTCCATCTTCAAGAGGGAACCGGTTTTAAAAAACAGGTTTCCAAAACTTTCTTTTACTTCTTTTCTAACATTAGCGTATAGCCTTTGCATATGCAGTATAGCAGACAAAGAAGTTTAAACTCGCATCTTTTTTTTCATCCTTCGGAATTCTCAATTCCTGATCCATAGCTTGACAGAAAATCAGCATCGACATTCTCTTTCCCTGATTTGTGCATCACTTTAAATTTAAATGGCTGTTGTGCCAGGTACCACTGTGTGATTCTGGAATTTTTATCTTTCATTTGGTTAAGCCAAAAGAGAGGATTGTGATTTGTTGTAAGTACAAAGTCAGCTCCTAGCAAATAAAACTTTTTTTTTTTTTTTTTTTTTTTTCCAGTTTAACCAGGTGAGACACACTAAGCTGAAAGCTTGTTTACAGGTGCAACCTCGGTGCACAAGGGAGTTAAGTGACTTGCTCAGGGTCACACCGTATGCAAGTGGGGACTGTGGGATTCAAAACCAGGTCTTCAGATTTGCAGTTCAGAGCCTCAAACCATTGCGCTATACTGCCTCCCAAACTTAAGGGACTCCATGGCTCACTTTGCTGCAAGGCATTCCTTTTCAATGGTGGATTATCTTTTTTCTCTGTCGTTCAGCTTCCTACTGATGTATAGAATGGGATGTTCCTTCCCCTCTATATGCTGACTGAAGACTGCACCTAGGCCTACTATCTGTCCTTAACTAACAAAAATGGTTTCTCAAAGTCTGGGCTTCTTAAAACAGGGACTGAACATAATGCAGCCTTAATAGCTCGAAAAGCGTCATCACACTCTGGGGTCCATTTCACATTATTCGGGAACTGTTTCTTCATGAGTTCAGTGAGGGGATTAGCTAGCTGGGCAAAGCTGGGAACAAATCTCAGATAATAACAAGCCAGTCCTAAAAATGACCTGACATGTTTCTTGGTTTTAGGGACAGGACTGTTAGCTACAGCTTCTATCTTAGAAATCTCTGTTTTGAGTTCTCCATTTCCCAAAACATAGCCCAAATATCTGGTTCCCTGCATGCCTAATGCACATTTGGTAGGATTAATTGTTAGGCCTGTCTCCTATATACTGAGGATGACGGAGATGGAGCTGATGTTGGGGGCGGTCCCCTATCTTGGACTGCTGGCAAGAATTTTTCTGTGGGGTCCTAGTGCCTGGTGGCATAGTCCTAACGGTTATTACCTGCTGCAAGAGCTCTTCTCGAAGATCTACTGTTACGGTAAGTTCTTATGTAACTGTACTTTCCTGTTTCGGGGGATCATTACCAGTTCAGGGTATTGCCCTTTGACTTGTCATCTGCACCACAGGTCATTACCAAATGCTTAGCAGTGGTGGCGTCAGCCCTTAGGCGCAAAGACCTCTATGTCTTTCCTTATCTGGATGACTGGTTGCTGAAGGTCCAGTCCATGGATCTCCTGTTGTGGACTCTAGATTGTACCAAGCAGTTGTTCCAAGCCCTGTGGATTACTGTCAATCTACCCAAGCTGGTTCGGACCACGTGCCAATGACTGCAGTACACTGGAGCAGTCCTGGACACAGCCTAGGGCAAGGCTTACCTTCCACAGGACAGGGCAGAATGCTTGATGGCTCAGGCCTGTTTGGTTGCCCAAAGCCAGTGTGTCACAGCCAGGACCTTCTTGCAGTTGTTGGGCCTGATGGTCACAGCCATCATCACTGTGCCGTTGGCCAGACTACACATGAGCATTCCCCAGTGTACCCTCAGGGTCCAGTGGGATCGACGCACCGACAGTCTAGATCCTCAGGTTCTTGTTGCCTCCTCTGTCCGCAAGTGCTTTTATTTATTTATTTATTTATTTAAAGGTTTCATCAGGAAAGCACACTGAGCAATAATTGCTTGATTTCCAGGTGTGTCCTGGGGAGAGGGGTATGGAAACAACAATGAAGATGCAGTCAAAATAACATTCAGTAAAAATATGCACAGAATAGACAGAGATTACAGTATTTCTCATGATCACATTTCAGACACAGTATTCAGTCAGTATATCACATAGCAGATAGAAGAAGATATATATAGTAGACATATTCATTTTACAGCTTTATTATTCCATAGTAATAAGTGTAGTTGTTAGGAAATTGGTGGCAAAATTTTTTATTGTTGTAGACAGTTATTATGGGGAAGGTAGGGTTATCACCTTTCAAAAAGCCCAAAGTGGGACATTTCTTACTGAAACATGATTTTTCGCAGGACAGTACCTAACCTCGCCCAAAGCAACAGACTTGTTTTCACTATATAATCAGAATTAAGGCAAAGTATTGTAGTTTCTTAGTTGCTTCTGTTATTTCTTATCATTTTAAGGTATTTTAGTTAAGGTATTACAGTTTTCTGCAACATTTAGTGGAAAGTTAGAAAATATTTTTTCTTTTATAAAATCAGGGCATGTAGTATTTTTCATGTTTTTTTGCAGGACACAGCTGCCCAAATCAGGACTGTCCTGCGAAAATCAGGACAGGTGGTAACCATAGGGGAAGGACTAGCACATGAACAGCCCAGATTGGAGAGGAGAAAAAGCGGACACAGTACAGGTGTCCTGAGACACTGCCCCAATGCCAGTATTTGAGCAGGAAAGTGAAGTCAACAGTGGCACATTGTATTGTGGGAAATGGCCAGGCAGTCGTTGTGGGGCACCACCAGGAGGCAGGGCGCCAATAAGAGGGGTTCTGAGGGAGAAGAGGTGGTGGGGAAACAGCCGGGGATTAGAAGCATGTGCAAGCAGAGGAAAGAAGTTTCATAGGAAGGAGGAGAGGGCAAATGGAGAGGTGGCATGGCAGATGGGAGGAGGAAGAGAATTCCAAAGTTTGGGGAAGTGGTGGGAGAAAGCAGCCTGGCCTACAGAGGAGGTCCTATGGGGGACAGCCAGGAGCCAAGTGTCATGGCTTCTACGTGAGTGGGAAGGTGAGGATGTAGAGATGGGGCAAAGGAGAGGTAGGAGGGGAGAGAGCTGAATCAGAATTAAGATAGGAAATGGGAACAGCGCATGTCATCTAGAGATGGGAAAGAGAGGGATTGATAAAGGGCAAAGTGGTGAGTATGGGGAGGGCAGTCGAGGGCAAAGTTGCGGAAGGAATGGAAGAAAGTGTCCAATCTGGCCAGGGAAGACTTTCGAGCGGCACTATAGACTACATCTCTGTAGTCGAAGACTGGGAGGATCATTTTCTGGACCAGTGTTTGTCTGGCATGCAGTGGAATACATCCCCAGTTCCTATACAGGACACCTAGCTTGGGCTGCAGTTTTCTGAGGATGATGTCCACGTGTCCAGAAAGGTCAATGTGCTGGTCAAGCCAGACACGGAGGTATCTAAAAGAGGTGGTATCCTCCAGAGTAGTTCCATCTAGGGTGTGGGTACAGGGAAGTGACTGATGCCAAGAGAGTCTCTGCCTTATGCCAAAGGTCATGGAGATGGTCTTCTTGGCGTTTAGGAAGAGTTGATTTGAACGTAGCCAGAGCTGAACTTTGTCAAAGTCATGCTGAAGTCTGGACATTACTTCTGTGGGGGAAAGGCCAGAGGTAAACAGTATGATGTCATCTGCATGCATGTGAATGGAGGAGGTTGAGCAGACCATGGAAAGGTCAGTGAGAAAGGTGGAGAATAAAGGGGGCCAAGTACAGAGCCCTGTGGGGCTCCTCTGTTGATGGGGGGGGGGGAGATAGCAAGTCAGTTCTAGACCACGTTCTGTAGAATGTGCTTCAGTGGTGGATGGATCCCCTCAATCTTTTGAGAGGGGTACCCTTTCTCTTACCTTCCCCTCAGCAGATCCTCACCTCAGATGCTTTAGGTCTGGGTTGGGGGGGGCACACCTGGGCATTTTTTGGACGCAGGGTACCTGGTCCTTAATGGAGGCCCACCTCCATATAAACATTCTAGAGATAAGGGCAGTTCGGCATGCCTTCCAGAGCCATCTCTCCCTGGGTCCCCTGCTAGTGCAGTCGGACAAATTCAGTGTTGTTTATTACATCAGCAAGCAAGGGGGGACCCCTATGCAGAGAGGTGATGAGAGTCTGGTACTGGGCTCTGGAGCGTGGTCTAGAACTGTCGGCCATCCGTATTCCAGGTGTTTAAAATGCCTTGGCGGACAGCCTTACCTGGTCGCAGTCCAGAATACACGTATGGGAGCTGCTGACTTCAGTCATAGAAGACCTGTTTGACAGTTGGGGCCATCCAGAGTAAAATAATTTTGCGTCCCCACTCAACACAAAACTCCCATGTTTCTGCTCACTAGATCCAGGGCCTGGAGTTTTCTGGTGAGGCACGTTGTCCCTCTCTTGGAAAGGGAGGTTCCTCTGTGCCTTTCCTCTGATACAGAGAGCTCTGATTAAGCTCCAGATGGAGGGTGCCACCCTAATTCTGGTGACATTCTGGCCTCATCAGATCTGGTTTCCTTTACTGCCACAATTGGCTGTGGAACCTCCAGTTCCCTTGCCCCTCTACCAGGACATGTTGACACAGGAACGGGGAAGTTTGGTCCATCAGGACCTTATGTCCCTCCATCTGCATGCATTTCTCCTGAAGACGTAACCATTGCTCGGTTCGGAGTATCTCAGAAAGTGGCTTATGTCCTTGTGGCTGCCAGGTAACCCTTTACCAGGGCCATTTACTCGAAATCGCTTTGCTATGTGGGCCACTTCCCGCCACCTGGACCCTTTTAACTGCCTGGTGAACTAGGTTCTATTCCCTGTCCTTGTCTGATGCAGGACTTCAGTACTCCTATTAAGTTGCATCTGTCTGCTATATCATCCTTCCATGTGCTTGTTGATGGCCGTACTGTGGTCCCAGATGGATGTGGCCCATACTTTTTTTGAGAGGGATTCTGCACTTGAAGCCTCCTATCCATAATCCGGTCCTAGCTTGGAACCTGAATTTTGTTCTAGAGAAACTGACTTTGCCTCCTTTTGAGCCAGCTGCCTCTTGCAAGTTACACTTTCTGTCATGGAAAGCGTTATTTTTAGTTGCTATTACTTCTGCTCGGATTTCAGAGCTACGGGCCCTCACGTGTGAGCAGCCTTATTTGATTTTCCACAGAGACAGAGTATCTTTGCATACCAACCCTAAGTTTTTCCCTAGGTGGTTTCTGAGTTTACTTTAAATCAATCTGTCTAAATGCCTGTTTATTTCCAAGAGCATGCCAATCCAGGGGAAGCATTGCTCCATACTTTAGATGTGCGTAGACACATACCATACTAAGGACTACAGAAAGTCCTCTCAGTTGTTTGTTTCCTTCCCCTTGGGAAAGAGCACATTTTACTTTCTAGACAGTGTTTGTCCTAATGTTGGCCAACTGTGTTACTTTTTACGGATGCATGAGCGGAGCTCCGCAGACGTTATGCCATCCATCATTATATCATACTAGCACTGTGGAAGCATGTGACTGGACCACTGTGCAGTGTGCTTCCACAGTGCTGCAACATACTTTTCAGTGGTTGTGTTTATGCGGTGCTTCCCCTCTGCTGGCCACATGAACACACCCACTTTGCAGCGCACTTCCTTTTCTTCCGCAGTTGCAAAAGTGATGGTGCCTCTTCCAAGAATGTTAACAGGCACACGATCACTGCTGACATAGCAATTCAGGAAATATCTGTGTCTGCAGCAAACAGCAGCAGCATTCTCAGAAGAGGCATAAGTATTTGGGAAAGCGTATTTCTCTGCAACGGACTGCAGCATTCTTGTTTAGCGATGTAGGAATGGGAATCTAACTCTGCAATGGTAAAACCTCTGAAGCCCACCGTGATTAATTCCAGTTGACAGAGGTGGACATATTGAGGCGGTGATAAGGGCTGAAGCCCACTTTTTGAAAATGCAGACAGTGATATTAATCGGTTTGCATGCAGCACTGGCAGAGGTTTACTAAATGTTACTTTTACAGCAGCAGGCTGTGCACCGGTTGCTGCTACTTTTCCAACTCGACTGTGACATATTACTATGTCACATAAAGTAATATAATTGTTTTAAGTAAGGTAACATTTTGGTTTAACAGGAGTAGTAAAACATAATAAAAATAACCGTGTGACCCACAGTATGTACTCCTCCTCAATTACGTCATAAAAGATCTTTTCCATTGCCCTGTTTTAAATGTATTGCCGTGGACAGTTTCTCATCTGCCATTGAGGTGGCATGTTATGGAAACTGACTAGGCACCATTTTAGATAAGTTAATATTTAAGTGAAACATTAACAGCATAGTGGTGGCTTACTGGGAGCCCAATCAAGGGGTGGGGTGAGGTATAGACAGCCTCCAGCCACAGACTGAAAATTTATAAATGTTACACAAACTGAATATTGAGTTATGGAGATGCAGAGAAAATAAACTGCCTATAACATTGTAAGAATTGAGTGTGCGGCTAAGCAATAGCAGTAGGTGATTGAGCACTTGTGGTGACGGGTAATCCAGAGCGGAGTACACACTGCTTTTATCCAATTGTCCATATCGCACTCTGCGTCCAGTGGCATTGGTGGGAGCAGAACATGGTAAACTTGTACTTTTTTAGCCCAACTGCCCAGTCTCACATATTGCTAAACAGCTACAAATTCA
Organism: Neoceratodus forsteri; assembly: GCA_016271365.2. Classification (NCBI taxonomy): domain Eukaryota; kingdom Metazoa; phylum Chordata; order Ceratodontiformes; family Ceratodontidae; genus Neoceratodus; species Neoceratodus forsteri. Next base: position 753,224,188 of record CM057455.1, on the reverse strand, counting down.
GCCATGTGAAGTTTCCATAAAACATTAAGCAAGTTATCAGCTGTCTTTTTTTTTTTTTTAACAAGTCAAATCAAATGCTGTTCAGTGTTGTTAATGTGAAAAGTCCATCCCCCCCCACCACAGCTTCTTGTTGCGGTGGGGTGATGGGGTATGACCCATGATCGTACGCTGTCCGAGGGACCTGCTCTCCCATGCACAGTCCACCATTGCATTAGTGACTCTTTACAGTATTAATTATAGATTTCTTGCGGAGAAAACATGTGATATTGGTACTGTCTGGATAATACAGATTTCACAGAGAGCTTGCTAAGTGGCAAGAGCTTCTGTTAAGCACCCTGGGAGCATTAGGTATTGCCACCATACTGATCATCAAAATTCGCAGATTTGCACAGAAGGCACTTCTCGAATGTGCAGTCTGTGTTGCCAGTGGCATACAGTGTATAGGGAACAGGAGCACAGTAAGGCCCACGACAAGTGCAGCTAAGTTTTATAACATTTCTTCACTCTCCCAGTAAATATTCCTGTTTCAAATGACGCTTAAAGTTAGAAATAAAGTAGGTAAATAGGGAAGAGTAAGAACCTCACATTCCTCCACCCCAGCTTTCCTACCAAGCATTGCTATGGCAAGTAGGTCCAGATATTCGAGCAGGAAAGTGACAGTTCAGACTGTCTGGACCAATTAAAGACACACGTTTGCCTTAGTTTGAGTTTTTGGGAGACCTGCCCTACACAGTTGTGCCATATGAACCCTGCAGCCCCACCCGTCACCCGCAGCAGTGCCACGGGAGAACAATTATCTTCAGATGGTGTACTCTCAAGCAACTACTGGCTTCCACCCAAAGAGCCATATTACCCCTGTCAGTGTCTTATAGCAGTTGCCCCAGCTCCCAGGTCTGACTACCCAAAACAACAAGAAAAAAAGTCACTGTTCCAGTCAGCCACCAATCATTTGCAAGCTGAAGTAAAATGTTTGCAGAAGATAAATCCAGGACATTTTAGAAAGGATTAAATCTAGGCAGTCATGTCTCATGAGCTGTGAAGAACACCAAGGTTTATACTAAGGTTCCCATCATGAGGCAATAGAAGAAATGGAATCAAAACTCCCCCCTTTTAGAAAGACAGTGGTCTCTGGGGCCAGTGTAGCACTGAGCATTGAGGTGATAAAAATGTGTTACCACATTTAATGGGCTGGGGGAACATTCCTCTGCGACTCGAGCACACTTCCACAGCCCACGTCTTTGGCATTTTCAACACCCCCCCCCGGTCACAGTGATGTGCTGTAATGGAACATGATTAACAGGCTCTGGTTTAGTAAATTGTTCTCTACACCATATTCCCCATTAATTTTCTTGGGGGGCAAATTCGTCACCACTAATCTCTATAAAAGCTAAGAGCCTGTCCATGCCATCCCTTATTGTTACCAGATCAGAGAAACTGCTTTAGAATAGCTTGTCCACTAGCGTTGAATTACAGTTAATGAGGCGGATTAACCAAGAAGACTGTAGGGCACAATCTGGCTGCAGTGAATAACATAGTCCATATTATAGCTGTTCATAGGATCATTGTATGACCTTAGCATTTAAATATAATATATGGAATAGGGTTGTCAGAACCCTCTGAAGTTTTGGGTTCTAATTCTAGTCTAGAACTTATCAAAAAGTTCTAGGGTTCTGATCTTTTTAGAACGCAAACCCAATTTTTTTTAACTGTGCTGCCAGTAATGAAGATAATAGTGAAATTGAGGACATACTGCCAATAATGAAATAAAATAGAAATGCACATGAAACTGAGGACAAAGAGAAGTACAATCTTTCAATATAAGGGGAGAGAACTTACCCTGTGTGACTAATGTATTGGGTACAGTGCAGCTATCAAACAGCACACAGCAGGATGATGGCCAGTATGTCACGTAGAAGTCACACGCCACTGGGCACAGTGGAGCAGTGAAATGGCACAGAGCAGGATAATTGCCAGTATGCCACATAGGAGATGGAGCCACACAACACAGTGACACACAGATACATATTTTTTCTTTGTAATGAGTAAGGGATTTTCCCATCTGTCCTCCCAACAGGAAAATATTTCTGGCATGTATTTAAGGATACCACACAACTGGGTGTTGGGCTGCACATGGTTGCACACACAGGTGAGTAGGGTACAGTGCAGTCAAAGGGCACACAGCAGGATGGTGGATTGACCAGTCCGCCACGTAGGAGGCAGAGTCACACAACACATTGAAAGTGATTTTTCTGTCTCTCTTCCCAACAGGGAACTATTTCTGGCATATACAGTAGAAGCCTCTTAAAGGGGACACCTCTGTGGACACCCTATCGTCCCCTTTAAGCAGCCGTCCCATTTATCAGAAGCAACCTTTTTCCATCGCAGCTGGAAAAGACTTTGCTCATGAGACACACACACATATTAGAGTAACAAACAAAATGGAGAAAACAAATGAAACATGAAGAAGTACTGGATACCAGTATTTTTTTATGATTACAGGTCCTTTTTGTAAAAGTGTTTGGTTTGGTTCTAGGTTTAATCTTTATTTAACTGGTGAAAGCAACACACTAAACTTTAATTAAAATTGGAGCTTCACTTAGCAACTTTTGAGAGAGAGGAGTTGGGCAGCTGTAAAGCCTCGATAACTTTTATTTTCTCACTCAGTGGGAGGTCGACTCTTTTGTTGTTGCTTGTAGATGCCATCTTGTAAACCAAACACACTAGAGAGAGAGAGAGAGATGCTAAACACACTCCAGAGAGATGCTAAGCAGGTGGGAATGTGAACCAGCTTAAATGTAGGGCACTTAACGAGGTGTGATTACATTATCAGCACCTTTTCTTACACCTGCGATTAGACAATCATCCCAATTAAGCGACAGGACCGTCCCAACTAAACAGAAGCTGGTCCCATTGAATAACATTAGCCAAAAATCGGTGTCCAGGGGTTCGTTCCAATTAAGCGGACATCCCCTTTAAGTGGCTTCTACTGTATTTAAGGATACCACACAACTGGCTGCTGTGCTACACAGTGCCAATGGTCACACACACCGGTGAGTAGGATACAGTGCAGTCAAAGGGCACACAACACGATGATGGGCTGGCCAGGTCCAGTACACCAAGTAGGAGGAGTCCCAGGTACAGTATAGCAAAGTGCACACAGCAGGATGATGACCTGTACTGTACACAGAGTCCCCAAGGCTCCCAGTCAGTTGAGTCCACAGTCCCCCCTGCCTGCCTGCTCCCCTCACATCAAACCACCTTGCTAACTGCCACTTGTGCCACTGCCTGGCTGCTCCAATCTGTTGAGCCCCCTGTAATTTCTGCCACACAGAAAAAATGCCTTGCTTCCACACCACTACCAGTGCCTGCCTCCGATCAGAGTGTACATTCTTTTTCCCAAAAAAGGCACCAAGAAATGGAGCATAGCACAACACATCTACTGTGCTAGTCATCCAGCTCCATCTGCCCCGATAATTTCCTGCTGCACAACTGAAGGTTTGAGTCACAGGACTCAGCTATACACTTTGCACTGCTCGCGTGAGTGTACACTACAGTAACAGTATAATTAACACACTAATTTAACTAGTCCCTCCCAGTCCCTTCATCCCGCCTGTCAGTCCATCCAGAGGAGTAATTCTGGTGCAAAGCTTTGGGGGACCACACTCTTAACCAGCCTCTGATCAAGAGTGCTGTGTTACCCACCAGAAAGTAAATTATCTATTATTTTTGATTTTGCACAACAATTACTGTAATTCATTTTAACACAGAAACATAGAATTTGATGGCAGATAAGGACCATTTGACTCAACCAGTCTGCCCATTTTTCCGTACCTACTTTGTCACCGTAGACCCTACTTGATCTACAGCTTTTTCTGCCTCCCCCCTTCCTTTCCATAACGACTCCTTTGTGCCATTCCACCCACCTGAAGGGGGGGAGAGATGATTTTTTTTGTTGTTGTTAAATTTAGCTTTGGTAATACAGAGTAAAACACTGGAGTTGCACTCTAGGCTAACCATATACCCCCCTCCTCCCCCAGCCAGCAGCCCCTACCAAAGCAGAAAGATAGTCAGGCTTAGGTGGCACACAGGAGAGATGCTAGACATAGAAACATAGACTTTGACGGCAGATAAGGACCGCTTGGCCCACCTAGTCTGCCCATTTCCCTACCTACGTGATAAGCTGCAGATCCTAGTTAACCAACAGCCTATTTCTTCCTACCCCCCCACAAAAATTGCCTTATGTCTGTCCCATGTATTCTTGAATTCTCCCACAGTTTTAGACCCCACAACCTCCTCAGGAAGGCTGTTCCATCGTCCACCACCTCTCTGTGAAAAAAATACTTCCTCCATTGCCCCAGGCACTCCATCTTCAGATTGTGTCCCCTGTTCTTGCACATCTCTTTTCCTGAAAGATGCTACCTCTTGGACTTTGTTGATTCCACTGAGGTACTTAAGTTTCTATCATGTCCCCCTCTCCCTCCTTTCCTCAAGGGTATACATATTAAGCTCCTCTAGTCTCTCCTCATATGGCTTCTCTTGCAGACCCTGCACCATTTTAGTTGCCCTCCTCTGGACTGCCTCTATCCTGTCTATGTCCTTGTGGAGATGGGTTTTCCATAACTGGACGCAGTACTCCAGATGGGGTCTCAATAACTGTCTGTATAGATTGATAACAACTTCCTGTTTTCTGCTGGTGTTGCCTCTCCCTGTACATCCCAGTATCACCCCAGCCCTCCCTACAGCCTTCTTGCATTGCTTGCTAACCTTAAGGTCATCTGATATGATTACCCCCGGTCCCTTTCCATTTTGTTGTTGTTACTACCCCCCATATTGTGTAATCTTCCCCTGGTTTTGTTTCCCAGGTGCATTATTGCACTTTTGCATTGAATCCAAACTGCCATACTTCTGACCATTCCTCCAACCTCGCAAGTCCTTCTCATCCTTTCCACACCTCCTGTGTATCAGCCCTGTTGCAGATTTTGTGTCATCTGCAAAGAGGCATACTTTTCCTTGCAGTCCTCTGCAATGTCACTATAAAGACATTAAAAAGGACTGGATCCAGTACTGAACCTCAAGTGTACCCCACTAGTAACCCCTCTTTCTTCAGAGTGGACTCCATTTACAATTATCTTCTGTGTCCTGTTGTCCAGCCAATGTTTTACCCAGGCTACCACCTTGGGACCCACTCCCAGGCTGGTTAATTTGACTATTAATCTTTTGTGTGGGACTGTGTCAAATGCCTTGCTAAAGTCTAGGTAGGCCATGTCCACAGCCCCTCCCTGGTCTACTACTTTGGTCACCCAGTCAAAGAAATCAATTAAATTCATCTGACATGACCTTCCCGCTGTGAACCCATGCTGCCTTGGGTCCTGTGCCCCACTGGCCTCTAGGTACTCAACAGTTCTTTCCTTCAGAAGTGATTCCATCACTTTCCCTACCACAGAGGTCAAACTGACAGGGCTGTAGTTTCCTGCCTCTGTCTTGGTCCCACTTTTGTGAAAGGGAATCGCATCCGCCTTCCTCCAGTCCTCAGGTACCACACCATCCTCCCATGATTTGTTAAAAGGGGTAGTCAGTCGTTTCACTAGTTCTCCCCTTAATTCTTTTAGAATTCTGGAGTGAATTCCATCAGGCCCCATTGCTTTGTCCGCCTTCAGTTTTAGCAGTTCTTTCAGAACCCTTTCTTCTGTGAAAGGACTGGGATCAACCCCCTTCTCCAGAGTGCTTCTATTAATTGGATTAGGCACCTCCCCCACTTCCTCTTTTGTGACTACTGAACAGAAGCATTCATTCGTATCCCTGCTTTTTCACTGTCACTCTCTGCCCACCCACCATCCATTGTATTCAGCCTCACTATCCCTCCTTTGTCTTTTGCTCCTGATATACCTATAAAGGTTTTATCCCTTCTTAAACGAGTTGGCTATCTTTTCCTCAGTTTGTGCCTTTGCTATTCTGACTACCCTCCTGCTTCCTTCTGCCTTAACTGGTACAGCTCTCTGTCCTGCTCCTTCTTTGTTTCCTTATACTTCCAGATGCTATCTTTTTCTCCTGACCTTCCCCACCACCTGTTTTGAGAACCATAGTGGCTTTTCTTTCATTTGTTTGTTTGCTTCACAAAGAGCTTGTTGCCTCTGTGATGGCAGTTTGATGTTTCCCATTGTTGCCCACCCTCCTTCTAGCCAGTTTGCTAGTGCTTTTCAAGGCACTTCCCATCTTGCCAAAGTCAGCCCTCCTGAAGTCCAGTACCCTCACTTTTGTATGGCTTGACTCTGTAGCTGAGTTTATTGTGAACCACATTGTTTGATGGTCACTTGTTCCCAGATAGCTACCCAGACAGCATATCATTTTAAATCAGACACTGACTGTAGACAGTACGTTAGATACGTCCAACACAGCACAGCAGAACAGCCCACCAACAAACATAAACGCCACCTACCCTTGTCTTCTCGCAGCCTAGTGCAGTGTTAGTTCAAGTTGAGCAGTTTTGTTCTGTCTTGCTAATTGCTATGCCCGTCACTAACTGTTGGTGCCACTGACCCGCTCCAGAGGCCAGACACAACAGGAAGAGAGAATACCTCACAGATTGCAGCAGGCTTCATTTCCCAGGCACTCCCTGACCCTGACTGGTGCCAAGTCAAATGGCCAGTACTCAGTAGTATGTGGCCCCTGCCAGCTTAGAACTGCCCTGTGCAAACTGGAATCCCCTCACTCCCACCACCTCCTCTACTTATTGCTTTGCCTTGTTTTTGTCCATACAACATAGTGTGCATACGTCCCCCACCATGATATGATTATGTTGCTAGTTGCCACCACCCATCACTACTCACTCCCACCCACCATACTGCAGCACCACCAGTCTGTCCTACCTCCCAGTTAGTAGTTGCTTTCAGCAGCAGCCTCCACCTCAAGTCTCCAGCAGTCCATATTCCTCTGTTATTTCCCTTCCAGACTTCCAGCTGGCAGCCTCCAGTTAGTTCCACAAGCTACATGCTCAGCCTGATCGATGCCTTGACCAAATCGACCCCCACAGTCACTCATTGGCACCCTCAGCCCCACAATGCTTGCTCTCAGGCCAAAGGGCTCCACAAATGACTCCCAGCCCTGGCAAGCAAAGCAGCAGTTCCTCGACATCGACGGGCGGACGCGGCAGCAGCATTCAGTTTTAAAAAGGCAAGACAGTTGCAGGAGGAGTGGAATTGAAGCACCAAACATGTCAACACTTGTACCACAGTTCTCTCAATGCCAGCAGTCAGTCTCCCGCCCGCTCGTCCCGACTCAACACTGCTGACGGCGATATGCGCTTATGCTACTTCCGCAGTGTGGTCCATCACTTTCCTCTGTCCCTCCTACAATTCACTCCTGCTCCTCCCGATTCCAGTCAGGCCATCTTGTGCAGCAATCCCCTCCCCTCCCTGTGTAGCTGCCACAGCTCGCCGCGCTCTCCTGTGGCTCTCTCTCCTAAGGTCCACTAGTTAACCCCCCCAGAACAGCAAGCTCTCAAGTCAGTCCCTCGTAGCCGAGCCCATCAGCAGACAACAGCAGCAAAAGGGGCTGAGTGGCAAATGTTCTTACCTTAATTGTTGGGGGAACTTGTGTCCCTCTTCTCCCCCTATAATTATACCCCGAGTCTGTCCCTCCCAGTGTCTCTGTCCATTTCTCCCCAGGAAATAGCAGGCAGTGGCATGGCGATTCCGTTTAAGTAATAAAAAAAAAAAATTCGAACCCATTTGCGAACCCTCTAGTGCTTGATCTCTAAATTAGAACTTGAACACCATGGTTCGAGGAGGGTTCAAATCTTTCCTGAACAAGTTCTGACAACCCTACTATGGAACTAGTTTGGTTCCAGTATTGTGGATGCAGACTTGGTAATTTGAGGAGGCATTCAGTCTGCTGATTGTGGTGCCCAGTTATTCAAGAGAGATTTCCATTCCTGCCCAACCCCCCCACCTTGTATTGTAAGATTTTCTAATATAGTTGCTATCGTCTGGACAGATTTCTTTTTACAGATGTCAGCTCATACATAGAGGGCTGTAGGACACGCCATGTTGCTTGAAAAATGAAAGCCCTCTGCTTTCACCACTTTATGATCCTCAGTCATTCACATTATCTTTTTCAAAATGATGCCCCTCTGGAAAGGCTTCAGCCATTTTAATCACTGGCGCCAAGTCACCGACAAGATTCAGACCTGTGAAAATCATTTGTAAGGTGATAGCTTGCACCTATTTGGGTTACATGGGATCGGGCTGGAGCAGTCCACTGGACCACCAGGATATTGTATTATTTATTATGGGAGATTGGGTTTTGGGGGGGACACTACACTACCAGGAAAAGTATGTGTGTGTGTTTATTGTACCATGGGGTCAGGCATCAGGGTGGGGGGCCACTAGACTACCAGGTAAAAGTGCATTTTTTGTTTTTTTGAAATCATAAAGGCTTTGATGTCTGTGTGAGAGGGGATACTGCCCACAGATCAAAGAGAGTCATTTGAAGAACATGAGTTATGCTGAGGTTGCAGAATTTAATACTTGGAAAAGACATCCTGTTTTTATATAGGTATATTTTTGTATATATTCTGACAGGGAGGAGCTAGGTGACCTCATGCAAATAGGTGGGGAAAACCAGCTTTTAAACATTATTCTGTTTTCCTTCAGAGACACTTCTATCTAGACTCTGACAAAGAAACATCTTTGGAGCACTTTAAGCCGGTATAGAGAGAGAGAGAGAGAGAGAGAGAGATGAATCTAAGTACTGTAGTAAGAATTGCACTGTTTAAAACCTTGTTCTTTCAATAGATTTGTATGTCTTGTGATATAATAGTTCTGTATTTTATGTTTTCCATATTTTATCTATTTTAGTAAAACTCTTTTTAGAGCTTACTTGGTCAGTCTTTGATTTCTTTCATTTGCAAGAAAAGTATATGTGGTTATAGCTGACACCAAGCATAAGCTTGAATGGTGATACCAAACTGGAAAGAGAAGCATTTTAATCTGAGGTCTTTTATTACAGTTTTTAAGGGTTTATTTGTGTACACCTGGTTAGGTGCCTGTAGGCAAAGATATCTGGCCCCCTGAAGACAGAATTATCTGAGCCTGTGCATTGGGTACGCTAGCAAGAGGTTCACAGTTTGAATCCCTCCAAAACTTGAGACCAAAGGTTGATTGAATCCACAAAAACAGACAAGAGGGTTACCTTGTTCTGTTAACTGTTCACAAGACTGCTCTCGGAGGTTGGCACTTTGGGAGTAGAGGGCTGGCCTGCTGAGTGGGTTTGTGACAGGGACTAGACTACCAGGGAATATATATAATTCAGGGGACAGAAATCGAGGGGTAGGGGGTGCAACTAGACACCAGGGAAATAAGACAGTTTGAACTGTCATAGACCTGTACTGTTAAGTCTTTACAGATCTTACTTCAAGAGGGTTCCTTCAGTAGGTCATCATATATAGGACTGGCGCCACCTGGTGTAGGGCACAGCAGACTTTTCTAGTAATACCTGACTGGGGACCGCCAACCCGATGTCACGTGACTGACGCAGCGTGACTGTATATAATGGGCAGTCCCACACCCGCCTCTCAGTTCTTTCCCGCTGTCACTTCGGTCAGTCGATTGCAGACTTCGGTTAGCAATTGTCGTGAAAGTTTCTTGTGCGGTTTCTCCTCACCTTTTTGTCAATTTATTTCTTGATGTCTTCACCCAAGAAGCAGTGCTCATCTTGTGGCACACAGATCCCGCACAAAGATGGTCACCTCAAGTGCATCCTCTGTTTAGGCCTGGATCATCCTGTTTCCTCCTGCCCTGAGTGCCAGACCTTCAATCAGGCCACAAAGAAAAGGAAACAGCAGGCTTTGGAGGCTTATTTTTATTTATTTATTTATGAGATTTACCAGATAAGCATACTGAGCGTACATCCGCTCATTTCCAGATGCGACCTGGGGTTACAACGCAATAAAGTGCATAAGAAACAATTGGTACATAGGCAGTGTTGATGAGGAAACAGAGGCATAGAAATACATACATCTTGATCGTTTCCAGATGCGGCCTGAGGTTACAAAGCATAGTGAACACGAAATACATTTGGTACATAGTCAGTGATGAAGAACAGAGGCAGAGAAAAGCAAGTATCTGGAAACAACAGGCTAATTACATACTACAGGTACAATCAGGCGAGAAAGGGTAAGGCAATAGGTCCATGGGATGTTACAGGCAGGACTTGTGCATACTTATTAGTTACAAGTTTAAGACCAGATATCTTTTAAAAGCCTGACTGGCTTCCCTTGAAAATAAGATCGACCGGTTGAGAGAGTCCTCGGCTGAAAAATCTTCTCTTTCCAAGAAGCATAAGGAGAAATCCAGGGAGCGGGAGCACTCAGCAGAGGAATTGCAGCCCTCCACCAGCAAGGCCCAGCCGCCACCCAGAAAATCAGATGGTAAGTCTGGTAAGGCCATAGCAGGTCAGCCGGTCATCGGCTCCTCCTCCGACCACACCGCCACAGCCGATAAGTCGACCCCCAGCTCCTCTGGGGATGCGCGGCAGCCGATAAGTCGACTACCCAGGCTGTGGGTACTCACCCGGCACCAGTCGATAAGCGGTCGGGCTCCTCCCCACCCACCCGACTCCATCCGCTAAGATGGTCGTCCCCGACGGTCGCTGGGTGCAGTTCCCCGTCGGGGTCAAACAACCTCACCTGATGTCCGGTGGAACCAGAGGAGAAAGCCCTCTCCTCCTTCCTTCACCTGTACCCTCCACCTCTCCGGCAGGTATTTCTGGTGACGATAGCGGTGAACCCCTCAACATTGTCGGTGCTTAGGGGGTCATCTCTGTGCTCCCCTCTCGGGGTCAAGGGGAAGGAGGCTCCTCCTCAGCCAACTGGCCTTACCATGGAGGCACCTCCTCTGCCTTTGGATGGGATTCTGGTGCCCTCTCCGACGCCAGACGTCCCGACGACAGTCCCGCAGCCTGGACCTTCGACCAGCCTCAGCCTCTGGCCCTGATGCTGGATCAGATCCCGCCATCAGGGTCCCTTCATCTGGCCCCAATGCCGGATCAGGTGGTGCCGGTTCCGATGTCGGTTCTCCTGACGTGGGCTGTCCTGATGCCAGACCCCCAGCCGATACTGTATATACTACGGCAGGTCTGCGTGGGTACTCCCGCTGCCGGATCTGAAGACGGGGATTTACTCTAGACCCCAAACTGTCCCGCATTACCCACAGGGGTTTCCTGGGGACCACTACCCAGCGGGTCCCCCTCCAGACTGGAGTCATTTCGGACAGTTCTACCCTGGGTATAATCCCAACTCTTCTTATCAGGGATTCCAGGGTTATTACCTTCCACTGATGATTCCACCTCCTCCCCCTCAGCCTCTGCCAACTCCACCCCATCGGGTTGCTCCGGATTTCAAGACCCTAATTCAGTCTTGGAGGCAGGGGGCTCAGTCGGAGTTGGTCTCTGACCTGGAGACTAGGCTCCCACTCCCACAGTCTCCCAGGTCCCCTTCCCCGAGCAGTTCCTCCATTGCTACTGTCCACGTCTCAGGGAAGACTCATGAGGACATTTCCCTTCCCGATACCCGACACTGTCCTGTTGAGGAGGCGGATGATGACGATAGCTCAGAGGGGGCTGATGATTCTTCAGAGGAGGTCCCAGAGGAGCCTGAGGGCCCGAAGGGCAAAGTTTCCCCGAAATCTCCACCAGAGGACCCTGCTTTCTCAGACCTTCTGAGGTCCATGAAGGATTACTTCGACTGGGAGTCTGAGGATCAGGATCCTATGAGACAGAGGCTCACGGAACACCTCGACCTAGAGTCTCTGTCCCCGGTCCGCATTCCTCCTTGGGTTGCAACTCACCAAGACCTCACCACTACCGTTTGGCAGATGCCTCATTCTCTCCCGGCTGTCCCCAAATGTACGGACAGACTGTACCGGGCGCCGAAGGATGCCCCATTCCTGAAGGCACATCCCAAGGCTGACTCTGAGGTCATCTCTGCTGCTCATGACTGCTCCTAAGCGCCAAAGCACATGAGCACCTCTCCGGAGGACAAAGAGTCGAGGCAGGTGGACCAGTTCGGGATGTGGCCCACATGGTGTCCCACCAAAAGGCTACCTTGGCCAGGTTAGAGGCTCGAGTCCAGTCCATGGACCCCTTGCCCTTAAAGGAGGAACTTGCCAAGGATCTTCGCCTCTTCAAAGTCTCGTGTAGGCACGCCTTATGTGCCACTTACGACTCCGTCGATTCGGTGGCACATACCTCTGCAACTGCCGTTGCCCTTAGACAGCACTCCTGGCTTCGCCTCTCTGGACTTGCCAATGAGGTCCAGTCATCGATTCAGGACGCCCCCTTTAGGGGCTCGGTGCTCTTTCGTGGGGACACCAAGGACATTATCACAGACCTACAGGACAGGGGCCTTGCCCTTAGGTCTGTGAGGTTCATGTACCGATCGGGCTCCCAGCAGCAGCAGCCCTTTCGGAAAAGGACCTGGAGGCAGAGAAAGAACACCCCAGTGTGCTGCCAGGGGAAGCATAAGGCCACAGGTACAGCCACCCCTCCTGCCTCCAAAAACCAGACATGTTCAGGGGGCCCTTCCCCTGAACGCCCCACCACTTCTTGACTCCTCATCCCCACTGCCTCCTCAGTCTCACGATGGGGAGCAGGTGGGGGGGGTCTCGCCTGCCACACGCAGGAGTGGAGGGCGATCACCTCCAACGAATGGGTCCTGCAACTAGTGTCCATCGGACACACCATAGAGTTTCTGGAAATTCCACCAAAGAAGTCCTCCTACTCGCGGGACCAGGCCCTCCTTGTTTGCGAGGAGGTAAACTCGCTCTTACTCAGGGAAGCAATAGAGCACATTGCCCTCTGGCAAAGGGGAAAGGGGTTTTACTCCAATTTTTTCCTGGTTCCAAAAAAGTCAAGGGACTTCAGACCCATACTCAACTTAAGCCAGCTAAATCAGTTTGTCGAGTACAAAAAATTTTAGATGCTAACCCTCCAGAGCCTCCTTCCACTCCTTATGGAGAACCACTGGTTCTGTGATCTGGATATGCAGGATGCTTACCTGCACATCCCTCTCTTCCCCTGCCAAAGCTGGTTCCTGCGCTTTCAGTTCCAGGGGGAGCACTTTCAGTTTCGAGCGCTCCCTTTTGGTCTGTCTTCAGCACCACGGGTCTTTACCAAGTGCCTGGGTGTTCATGCCTTTGCGCCATGAGGGTATTGTGAGTTTCTTACTTGACGACTGGCTGATTTCAGCCCGTCAGGGATTCTTTGCTAGAGGCTCTTTCCTTCACTCTGGACCTCTTCAACAAACTAGGATCAAGTCAACATTCCCAAGTCCTCCCTCATCCCTGCCCAGAGGTTACAGTTCATTGAGGCAGTCTTGGATACGGTCCAGTGCAGAGCCTTTCTTCCTTCAGACAGGGTGGAGACCCTTCTCTGCCAGGCCTCCAAGGTGGCTTCCCTCAGGACCATCCTGGCCTGGGAGGTCCTGCGCCTTCTGGGCCTGATGGCGGCCACCATCACGACCATTCCCCTGGTGAGGCATCACATGAGAGTCTCTCAGTGGTCCTTGCGGGTGCAGTGGGATCAGCTCCTGGATGACCTGGAAATTGGTACTGGTCTCCTCGGTGGTTCAAAAAGAATTGCATTGGTGGGGGAGGATCACGTGATGCAGAGTGCTGAGTAGAAGCTCCTCCGCTAAGCTCCTGCCTCCCGATTATTAAATTGTCTTTTTTAGACGTTTAATCTTCTCTAATTCCTCTGCCTGCGAATTCTTCTACTGTCTAAACATCTTGTGAACCTGTTTTGGGTGTTAGATTGGTAGATGGAGGCTTACATGAAGAAAGTCCCGCAGAAACACCGCCCCCCCCCACCACCCCGCTACTGCTGAAAAGGCCCCAAAGAAATCCCGGGCCTCGAGTGGGCCAGACAAGCCTGATCCTACGTGTCAAGCTGGGGAACAAGAACCTTTAACGCTCAATAGGTTCTTAGAAGAGTTTAAACCTTTTTGTGAAGAGATGAAAGACATGGTGATCGATCTGAAAACTCTCTCAAGAAAATTGGATGAAGTCTCGCTAATGGTTTCTGACAATACAGCTCGAATAGTCTCGATGGAGAGGAAGCTGGAGAGTCTGAATCCTGATTTGGTTTCTACGAGACAGAAGTTTTCTCGTCTAGAGGCTAAACTCGAAGATTTGGAGGGCCGTAGCCGCAGAAATAACTTTGTAATACTAGGGCTACCAGAGGGTGAAGAGGGCCAACATGCTGTTGTATTTACACAGAAGCTGGTGGAACGGGTTGCTGGTCCCTCTCCCTTCGGCCCAGTATACATGATAGAGCGAGCTCATAGGTCTCTGCGACCAAAGCCTTATCCGGATGCTCCCCCCCCCTCTATTATTTGCTACTTTTTGAATTAGTTGGAAAAGCAGCATTTTTTGCAGAAAGTGAGAGCTTTACAAGAGGTTCTTTGGGAGAATGCAAAGCTGAGAATTGCTCAAGATCTCCCTGGATCGGTCCGCCTGAAGCTGAAAGCGTTTCATCGTATTGTATCTAAGATTATCGCAGCGGGTTTGAAATTTAGGATGGGGTATCCAGCCAGGCTACAAGTCTCAGTAAATGGATCCTGGTTTAATTATGATCACCCTGAAGTTGCTCTGTCAAGCCTTAAATCCATGCTACCGGACTTGTTCCGAGAGCCCTGAGAGGTCTTGCTAGAGTGTCAGGAGCTGCTGAGAGCTGTTTGTTGGAACTGTTATTTTTCTTTCTCTCGGAGGAGACAAATTCATCGAGCTGTATTTGGACATATTCGTTCTCTCTTCTGGACTGGGCTATTTTGTGCATGGCCTAACCGCTAACAATCTCTCAAGCCCTAACTTCCTAATGTTAATTTCGGCTTAGGGCGAAGTCTTTTAGGGTCTTGGGGATGACCAATCTGGGAATATAGTTTGGATTCTACTATATTCAGTTCTGGGGGGTTGTATACAGGGGGAAAGTTTGGGTTGTTAATTATAGGATTAGTCTTCATGTTACAGTTTGTTGGGTATTAGAGCGGTCTCGGGCTTTCATTGCTATCCATACATACCCTGTCAGTCTCGGGTGATGGCCACAAGAGGGCGCAACGCCTAAGTAATACACACCCGTGTGGCTCTTAATTCGAGAAGGATCTCTTCCAGTCTTTTCACCACTCCAATTTTTTCAAGGGGCATTTTTGGAATTAGAGGCTGGTAGTCTCAGGGAAGACATGTTTCTCAGTTTTCTCTCTTTAGGGTCTCGATTTCAACATTTGTCTCATTCTCTGTTCTCAGTTCGAGGTTGGGGCTATTCCCCTTCATTAGTTTTTCCCTCTGCTCTGGTTTTGATATAGTTCTTTCTGGGGCAAGGTAACCCCTACTTTTCACTCAGGTTTTTGAGGTTACCTGTCATAGTCACGAATTTGGCAGTTCATTTCATTCTCCCCTTTGCTATCAGGTTAATATTTATACGCATACATGCATTGGAAGCCCAGGACCGCTCTCTAGGTGTTAAGGGTTAGCTACTATCGTTTGTAATTTAAACATGCACCTCGGGATATAAGTGGTCTGTCATTGGCAGAGGTGCATTATCGGGAGGTGGGAGAGGGAGGAAAAGACTCAGTACTGTGCTAAACGCTGCTTGTGACAGTTTGGGGCCGGGTGGGGGGCACGGGGTCTTGTTGGGGAAAAGGGAGGTTATGGGGGGATTAAAAACGGGTTAACTGTGGGGGGTTGTGGTGGAGGGAGGGCCTTACAGTAGCAACTCTTGGGGTTTGGTTACACGTATTATATACCCTGAGTACAGGGCTGAACCTACTAAATTTAACAATTATTATTAGGTGGCTAAGGAGGTGACTTTTGCTACTTGGAATGTTAAGGGGATCAGGAAAAAACCCTAACAATATCAGATTCTCAAAACATTTAAGCCTATTACGCTCTCAGATAACTTTCCTACAGGAATCCCATTTATTAGAAGCGGAAGCTTTACAGTTAAGGAGACAGCAGGTGGGGCTGGTTTACGATGCTCAGGGTTCTACTAATAGTTGTGGGGTCATGCTTATTATTAATAGGGGTATTCCCTTTGTCTTCACACAAGTCATCAAAGACCCCTAGGGTAGGTTTATCTTAGTTAAAGGCACTCTCTGTTCGGTTCCACTTTTACTGGGCAGTATATATGGTCCTAATATGGATAATCCAGGGTTTTTTATGAGACTCATAAACATTATCCTGCCTTTGCTTCCCATCAGGATTATTTTGGGAGGCGACTTTAATAAAGTTCTAGATTCTAATCTCGACAGGTCAGGCAGTGGACCGGGAGTGGTTTCTCCAGGACAGAGGGCTTTTAGGGATTTACTGGATCAATGCGGGCTCTGTGATGTCTGGCGCGTCCTATTTCCGGATTCTATGGAGTTCACATTCAGGTCAATGGTGCACGGCTCGCAGTCCCACATTGACTACATTCTTATTTCTCAGGCTCTTCTACCGGGGGTCAAGGCCTCTTCAATCCAACCTGGCCCTGTCTCTGATCATTCACTGGTGTTATGCAAATTGGCATTCCTTAATTTACCAAATAGGGAAACAAGATGGAAACTTAATGAACAACTTCTTAAAGATTCTAAGTATTGCAAGCTCATAAGGGAGCAAATTGAGGTCTTTTTCTTATCCAACCCTTTAGACAGTGCTAAACTGGATATTTTGTGGGGGGCCTTTAAGGCCTACATGAGAGGGATCCTTATTAGTATGGCGGTGAGTAGGAAAAGGGCAATGGAGAAAGAACTATTATCATTATTGTCCCAAATTCGGTCACTCGAAATTAATATTTTGGTTACTGCCCCAGAAGAAGACGAGAGGAAGCTCTTAGTGCTGAGAGACAGATATTTAGAGTTACTTCGGGAAAAAGCAGAATTAGCTATCATTCGTACTAGAGCCAGTTACACAGATCAGGGAGAAAAGGCGGGGCGCCTATTGGCACTGTGCATCAAACAACAAGAATCTGTGAGATTCATCCCTCCAATTAGGGCAATAGCTGATGGGTCTCTGAAAATATCTCCTACCGAGATAGTACAAGAATTTGCCTTATACTATGAAATGCTGTATAGTGATATGGAGTACCCTCCCTGCCCTGGGAGCACAGAGAATTATCTGAGGGATTCCCATTTACCCTCCCTTTCAGTACAACACAAGGGTTTTTTGGTTTCTCCCATATCACAGGAGGAAATTGCTGAGGTTATTAGTGGATTACCCTCAGATAAAGCCCCAGGCCCTGACGGATTCTCCTCCCTATTTTACGAAGTGTTTTGGGATCTTTTACTGCCAGTACTTAATAGATTATTCCAATATATCTTAACCGGGGCAGAGGTAGATCCTCATCTCTTTGAGGCCTTGATTGTACTTCTCCCTAAACCAGATAAGGATCCAGAGCTCGTTCAAAGCTACAGACCTATATCTCTTTTAAACCAAGATATAAAAATTATTTTGAAGATTCTAGCCAATAGGTTAACTGTAGTTCTCCCTGAGTTAATAAGTACGAACCAGGTAGGATTTATGAAAGGGCGCTCATCAGCTGATCATTTGCGTACACTATCTCATGTCTTCTCGGCTACCAGAGATGCTGAGTTTCCTGCAGGTTTGGTCTCCTTGGATGCCGAGAAGGCATTTGATTGCGTGAATTGGAATTTTTTGTTCAGAGTTTTGGAAGCTTTTCAATTTCCTCTTGTATTTATATCCTGGATTGCTGCATTATATAAAAACCCTACAGCAAGGATTTCTGGGAACGGGGCTTTCTCCAAATCCTTCCCACTCCATTCAGGGACTAGACAGGGTTGCCCCTTATCTCCTCTGTTATTTAATTTATATCTGGAACCTCTCATCCAAAATATTCTCAATAATACCTCTATACAAGGCATTTGGGTTGGACGTCATGAAATTAAAGTCACTGCATATGTGGATGATTTGTTGATACACCTATCCCATCCGGTATCTTCTGTACCGGCCTTATTGAATGAAATAGCAAGATTTAGCGACTTGTCCAATTACAAATTGACTGCCAGTAAATCCTTATTTTTTCCATTAAACCATAAGGTATTCAAGAATGATATTAGTCCCTTAGGTCTATATTGGACTCCCAGGTCATTTAAATATTTGGGTATTAAACTATCCCATAACCCCATAACATGGTTTAAGGAAAATCTTGATTCCCTCTCACAGTTTATTATCCATGACCTCGATAGGTGGTCCAAACTTCCAATATCATTATGGGGCCGGATCAACATAATCAAGATGAATATTTTCCCTAGAATTTTTTACCCTTTATCCCTTCTCAATACTTTTATCCCATTACTCTGGTTTAAACAATTACATGGCATATTTACTAGATTTATCTGGGCTGATAAATATCCCCGTTTGGCCTATTACAAATTAGCAGCTCCAAAATTTGAGGGGGTTTGCGGATTCCCCATTTGGCTATATACTACTGGGCCAGCCATCTAGCTAAATGTTTGAGATGAATATCCCCTGGCCCGGAAAAGGAACAACCGGTCTGGCTTAGGATCGAACTGGATGAAATTAGATCTAAGAATCTGGACCCCCTAACCTTATTTTACCTTAAAATATCCCAGGTGCGTATGGTTGAGGAATGCCCCACAGTAGGTATTTCACTAAGGGTATATGCACAATTATGTTCATTTTTGCATTATACCCCTCAGTTAGACTTAGCTCAGTCTATTTGGAATTCCCCATCCTTCACTATTAATAAGAAGCAGATTCCCCGTAAATGGCTGTCCCAACTGGGAGATGGGAAACTGTTTTCTTTGGTGGATGACAAGGGGCAATGGTTGTCCACAGGAGATATTATTAAGAAATTTCTTATTCCGGTTTCCTCCCATTTTAAAGTTATGCAGTTCAGGCACTTACTCATAAGAGTTTTTTGTAACACCCCACCCCCACCCCCACTCCAGACTGCCCCAGCCCTGATACCTGAGGTCTCCTCACTTATTGGATTTTCAGGTGTCCTATCTAAATTATATCAGGTTCTGTTTCACAAAAGATATGGAGACTCTTTCGGACCCACAAGATTTTGGAATTCGATTCTTCCTCAGTATCATCTGGAGTGGCAATCTCTGTGGAGATCCTGCCATAAATATGTCTCTCAAGACAGATTGCGTCTCATGCAGTATCATATATTACATAATATGTATTGCACTCCTGTAAAACTAAAGAAATGGGGTCTCTTGGACTCCAATATATGTATTAAGTGTTAGCGGGAAGAAGGAACACTTCTTCACATGTTCTGGTCCTGTCCCAAAATTTCCCTTTTATGGGATTCAATCAAGATTTCCCTGGATCCCTTACTGGGCCTTCAGGAGCATTTTACACCTGATATATGCCTTTTAGGGGATCTGTCTTCTGTCAGGGTCAAAGTAAGGCAATTTCATATATCTATGGTTGCCCTATCTGTTAAGAAGCTTATTTTACGTCACTGGAAAGATAAGTCCACTCCAACCTTTCAAGAATGGGTGCACGAAATTCTTGCCAACCTCCGAACAGAAAAAGCGATCGCTAGTCTTCACAACAGACTGGCAGTATATACCAAAATATGGGATCCCCTTCACTCCTTGATTTTATTGGCTCAGTTGTAATTATGTCATATTTTAAAATGCCCTGTATGTTCTTAGGGAATGAGCTCGGTACTAAGGATTCATGGAGTAGTTGCTGCTGTAAGGGGAGAGAGGGTGGGATGGGAGGTTGGGCAGTTATGTTCTTATAATTGGTTGTATTGCATCTCATTCTCATTGTAACTGCCCTTTATAATGGAAAATGTATTAATAAAGTTTAAATTGAAAAAAAAAAAAAAATTGCATTGGTGGATGGATTCTCTCAATCTTTCCTTGGGGCTTCCCTTCCAGAGCCCGGCACCCTCAGCTTCCCTCACCACAGATGGCTCGAACATGGGGTGGGGGCCATCTAGGAGAACACCAAGCCCAGGGACTATGGTCCAGCTTGGAGACTTCTTTGCATATCAGTGTTCTGGAGATGAGAGTGGTCCTGTATGCTCAACAGGCCTTCCAACCTCTCCTTCCCAAGGGACCACTGCTAATCCAAACGGACAACATGTCGGTGTTTTGGTATATTAACAAACAAGGAGGAACCCGGTCGTCCCCCCTGTGCCAGGAAGCGGCGCATGTGTGGAACTGGGCAGTCCAGTACCATCTGGTCCTAGTGGCTGTGCATGTTCCGGGCATTTAAACGTCCTGGCGGACAGTCTCAGCAGGTCTCGGACCCTAGCTCATGAGTGGGAACTGCATTAGGAAGTGGCGGAATCCATCGTGTTACGTTGGAGGCGTCCGGAAATTGACCTCTTCGCCTCCGAATTCAACGCAAAACTTTCCCAGCTTTTGCTTGCTCGTTCCAGGGCACGGTGCTTTTTGGAACGACACATTGTCTGTCTCGGACAGGGAAATTTTTGTATGCCTTCCTTCCATTTCCCATTATACAGAGGGTCCTTCTCAAGCTTCAAGCAGAGAGGGCAAAGATGATCCTTATCGCAGATTAACGGAGCTCAATATGTATATCCTAGAGCAAAGGAGGGACAGAGGTAACATGATTGAAACATTCAGACACCTTAAGTGCATTAACAAGGTGAAATAGTCTAACATGTTTCAATATAAGAAAAATAGCAGGACAAGAGGACACAGCATGAGATTAGAGGGAAGCTGATTAAGGGGTTATGTGAGGAAGTTCTTTTTCATAGAAAGGGTAGTGGATGTACGGAACGGCCTACCTCAGGAAGTGGTGGATATGAATACAGTGCAGGGATTCAGACAGGCATGGGATAGGCATAAGGGAGCAAGACTGATGAGTATGAATAGATAGGCCATTGACAGAGCAAAGGCCGATGGCACATTTACAAGGTAGAAAAAGAAATGGGCAGACTGGATGGGCCTTGCGGTCCTTATCTGCCATCAACTTCTATGTTTCTATGTTTCTCCTCTCTGGCCAAGACAGATCTGGTTCCCGCTGCTGCAACAGCTCTCCAGGGAACCACCGGTTCCCCTTCCAGTGACTCACAACCTCCTGACTCAGGATCTAGGTCAATTGTTACATCCGGGGCTCAGGACTCTGCATCTTTATGCATGGCTCCTGCAGACATAGTGAACTCTCGCTTTGGGGTCTCCCCCTGAGTTGCTCAGGTCCTCATCGAGGCCAGAAAACCCTCTACTTGTTCCACTTATGCCATGAAGTGGAAACGGTTTTCTGTCTGGGTGACTGTTAAGGGTTGGAACCCCTTCTCTTGTTCTGCCCCGCAAGTCATGGAATACCTCCTTCACTTGTCAGACTCCGGTCTTTCGTACTCTTCTTTGAAGGTCCACATTTCAGCTACCTCGGCGTACCATGAGCTAGTGGATGGTAAACCCGTGGCTCAGTTGGAGGTCTCAGAAACCTTTCTGAAAGGGATTCTCCATTTGAAACCCCCCATTTGCAGCCCAACTCCTTCTTGGGACTTGAACTTTGTCTTGGAAAAGCTCACCCTTCCTCCTTTCGAGCCGGCTGTGAGCTGTGATTTGCGCTTCCTTTTCTGGAAGGCACTGTTTCTCGTGGCTATCACGTCAGCCTGAAGGATTTCGGAGCTTCATGCTCTAGACTGTAAGGAGCCCTATCTGATTTTCCATAGGGACCTGGTGGTCCTCAGAACGCATCCAAAGTTTCTTCCCAAGGTGGTGTCAGAAGCCATGCTGAATCAATCAGTAGAGCTTCCTGTGTATTACCCATCCCCTTTTAACAGAGGTGAGGCACTCCTCCATATGATGGATGTTTATCGGATTCTCCGGTGTTACACTCAATGGACCAAAGAATTCCATACCTGCAACCGGCTGTTCATTTCCTTTGCCCCTAGATCGAAGGGCAAACCGGTTTCTAAGCAGGGCCTGTCCAAATGGTGAGGCAACTGCATTCGGTTCTGTTATCAAAAGTACGAAAAACCTCTGCCAGGTCTCATTAGAGGTCATTCTACTAGGGGCATGGCTGCCTCCGCAGTCTTCTTGTGTAACGTTTCTGCGGCCAGTATTTGTGGCGCTGCTATTTGGAGTTCTGTCCATACCTTTACCAAACATTACAGTCTGGATATTGCTTCTAGGCGGGAGGGCTGTGCTTCAGCCTAGCTGTCTTGCAGGGCCTTCTGTCCTAGGCTGGGTCCATTCTGGATTCCAGTTTTTTTCTGTTGGATTTAGTTCTCCTCCTCCCTAGTTTCTCTCGGTCTCTCCTTGGAGGGACTGCTTGTGACTCTGTTCTGTATGTGATGACCTACTGAAGGAACTCTCTCAAAGTAAGATAGTACAGTTATGTAGGAACTTACCATAACAGTAGATCTTCGAGAGAGGTACCTTCAGTAGGCCATATTTTTTCCTCCCTCCTTCCCCTCATTTGTGTTTTGCAGGGACTCCAAATCCTGTTTTGTCCTGCTATCAGGCCTCTTCTTGGCTCTGGCAGGAGAACTGGAGGGCGGGCGTGGGGACCGCCCACTATATACAGTCATGCTGACGTCAGTCGGGCGGTCCCCCATCAGGTATTGCTAGAAAAGTCTGCCATGTGGCCCGACGCCAGGTGGCGCCAGTCCTATATGTGATGACCTACTGAAGGAACCTCCCTCGAAGATCTACTGTTGCGGTAAGTTCCTATGTAACTGTACTTTCGAACAGCAAAGTTCAACCTGTAAAGAACTTTGAACTGTTGTGTTCAGATCGATTGATCCTTCCTAAGCAAGTGACGGGTGATATGATTCTCGCGCCAACTAAAATGAGCCTATGGGGAAAAAAAACAAAAGTAATGCTTAGACAGCACATAAGATGCAGGAAGCAATATGGGGATGGGTACAGAGGTCAGGGAAATTAATAAAATAAATAAATGAGGCTATATTAGCCTCCCCAAGTATAAAGCCCCCCCGTAGACCCTTTGTCTTCTCACTGCCAGATCTGAAGTTTATGCTAAACACCACCAGATCAATTGTCTGTGAAATTTTCCTATTTCTGGTTGCCCCTCTTAACTATTCCTGATAATTCTTTACCTCCTTAAGTTTAGGTGGGGGGAGGGGGGACTGTTGTCTATCAAGTCTGATACACCATGCTAAAAATGTTAATTCCAACTCTAATGCTATTCCCTTGATCATGATTCCCCCTTCACTACTCCAAAGAGAGTCTCTTTTCAGTCCCAAGGTCTTGGCTTAAGTCGTCTGCTGGTGTCTGTTGATCATAGCTTTGAAGGGGATGCCCCTCATTTATTGAATGCCTTGCCTAGGGGACAGATTTAAAAACCTATGAATGCCATTTTGTTCCCCTATGATTCAGCTGCTGCTCTATTTGAAAAGAATATGATTTTGCTTATTTTAAATTGCTTATTTATCAATTATTTGTATTGTTTTAATTGTCTGTCATTTCTCTATGGCGTCCTGAGCCTTCAGGAAAGGGTGTCTTATGAATAAAGTTACTACTACTAAAGTTGGTACAACATTCCGTTACTGATAACTATATTGGTTCCAATGCCATGTAGTGTATATGTGTCTATTTTTACACACACTCCAGATTTGATTTTTAAAGGCAGTCTGTATCTTGATACGGATATAGTCATTTTTCAGATATCGGCTGTGCCCAAGATCAGGAGATTTTTCCACAGAAAACCTAGCGTAAAACTAAAATAAACCTATGAAAAACAAAACTAACCCCAAAGCAAAGTTTAGACAGAAATACTTTATTTACTAGCACATTTAAAACTTGGTCTGGGATTGGCACAATCAGGATACAAAACTGGAGAATCGGGTTCCATACATAATATGGCTTGGCAGATTTGTACTTGACACTGCATAGTACTGTGCTCATACTGAGGCAGAGAAGTGGCAGGACACCTGTAAAGAAGCATGGTTTTGTCATCTTCTGTGGGTCTGTGTACAAAGTGTCATGCAGGTATATATATGCAAACCAAGTAGGCAGCTGTGCATATGCCCTTAGTGCACAGTTCAAGTTCATAGGGTGGCTATATGCCAGATTGCTACATAACATTGCAGTGGTACATGCCTGAATGGACACTCATGCTGGGCAGTCTGGTTGTGTATATCCTGCAACAACATATATGGGTTGTGTCACATCTGTTAGACAGCCTAGTTATGCACCCTTTTATGTGCTCAGTTGGGGTCGCTGGCATGGAGATCACATGAGTGCTGTGGCAAACGCTGTGGAGAAGAGCTCAGTAAGTGATGGGTGCGGAAGGCACCAGTCACAATATTCTCCCCATAATCACTGATTCGGGGCTGGGGTAAGGACAGTCATGGAGGTCATTTAGCTTGTAGCTTACAGCTACCGTCTAGGTTTCTTGCTAATATAAATGAAGCCATAATAAAACAACACTTGGCTTGGTTATGGCGTCCTCACCTTTGTTGTTTCTATGTGGTTAGAGCACTTTCACCCTTGAACAAGTTTTTCTTTTCACATTGTTCTGGAACATTGGTGTTATACACATCATCCAACTAAGTTCAAATGCAGAAGAAGCTGAAAGTAACAGCCACAGCAAAGTGTTTGTTCTTCTTCACAGCTTGTGTTTAAATAAGTTCATTTGCAAAACTACAGTCTTTAACTGAGCCACGGCTATAGCCAAGTGTTTGTTTTATCAGGACTTCACTTATGTTTGCAAGCAATCTAGATGGTAGCTGTAAACTGTTTTCACAAGCTAAATGTCCTTTTAAATTATGGCTGTAGCTATTTTAATTGACTACTACACAGCAGGAAGGAGGGGTTGCAGGTGCTATCTGTGAGCCTCTTAGAACACACTTTGGAAACAGTCAGTTATTCAGCCTGTGGTATTTTTATGGCTGTTGGGCAGAGCTCCGCAGACATTATGCCATCAATAAGTATGTCAGAGTAGCACTGTGGAAACATGTGATGGGACCGCTGCCCAGTGTGCTTCCACAGTGCTGCGGCATACTTTTCAGTGGTTATGTTTGTGCTGGGTTTCCCCTCCACCAGCAGCATAAACACACCCACTTTGCGGGGCACTTCTTTTCTTCCACAGTTGCGGGAGTGATGGTGCCATGAAAAGAGCTGTTACAAAAATGCCAACAAAGAACTGCTGTAACTCTTACCATAAGAGTAGCATTTACCTCACTAGTGCTTCTGTGCCACATGACAGTCAGTGTCACTTTCTGTAGTTGTTCTGTGGGGAAATGCAGCTTGTTTGTGCAGTTTTAACATGGAGTGTATTGGAGTGCCACCGGAGTACTGCCGGAGAATGCCATTCCCAAAATGGCGGCAATGACATGACTGTGCATGTGTGACTCAGACCGCACATGTGTGAGTATCACAAATGTGCAGTTATATCATTGCCACCGTCTTGAGAATGACATTCTCCGGCGACTCTCCAATACGCTGCGTGTTAAAACTGCACACTGTTTGGGAATAAAAGCAAGCTGCATTTCCCCACAGAACAACTACAGAAACTGATGCTGACTGTCATCTGGCATGGAAGCGTCAGTCAGGTAAACGCTACTCTTCATGTGACACTTACAGCAGCTGATGGAATGCCAGTTTGCATTTTTTTAATGGCTGCTTTCCCTGTCATACTGTAGCTCCTTTCACTGACATGTCAGGTGAACCAACCGCTCCTAAAAGCTCTGCAGAGCCGTATCGGCTCTGACCAGAATTTGTTGTTACAGGAAGGAACTTCCTGGTGTGGTTCGTGGCCATTCAGCCAGAGGCATGGCCACTTTTGTTGCCTGTTTCAGGAATGTGTCAGCTGCAGAAATTTGTGCTGCTGCAACTTGGAGTACTGTCAACACTTTCACGAGACACTACAAATGTGGTTTGCTGCGGGTTGCTGTCTCCAACCTTCATTTCTCTAAAGATGTGTTAACATGGTTTATATGTTATCTGAATAATAGAACGCATATAACTAAAATTGGTGGTAATATTTTGGATCCTCAGACCATTAAATGTGGGGTGCCACAAAGTTCAGTCTTGGGCCCTCTCCTATTTTCTTTATTCATGTATTCTCCCCCAGACTCTTGTCTAAAATCCCATATAACATTATACGCAGATGATGCTGTGATTCATAGTACTGGTGTTCAACCCGATGATGCAATCAGGACTGTACAAAAAGATTTCCATCTATTTCAGAAATGGTTGCTGTCCAAATATATGGCTTTAAATACTAAAAAAAAAAAAAAAATAAAGCAGTGATTTTTACGGATCAAGAAAGAAGACAAAGTTTAAAGTCCTGAGTGCTGATTTAAATGGTGAGGTAGTTGAATTGGTCAATATTTTTAGATACTTAGGTATAACTTTGGATTCAAGCCTTTCATTTGGACTCCATGTTAACAATATAATAATAATCACTCGTCAGAGAATGGGATTATTGCTTAGAGTTAAACCCTATGTAATACCAGAGTCTAGAAAATTATTTACCCCCAGTTTTCTCCATAGTGTATCAGATTATGGTCTTATTGTTTATACAGCTGCAAGTGAGAGAATTTTAACTAGGCTAAAGGTAACATAATAGTGGCCTTCGTTTTATGACAAATTTACCTGTCAGAACACATCATTGTAATTTGTTACAAGTATCTAACCGCCTTTCACTGGAACATAGAATTAATATAAGAATGGGCACTTTGCTTTTTGAAGGAACCATAGACCTTTTTCCACATACAGTTAAAGCACTGATTCCTGACCTAGATGTACAAATACAAAGAGAACTAGATCCCAAAGTAAATATGTTTTTAGAATACCTTTATTTAAAAAGGCAGTTGGGCAAAAATCGCTGTAATATAGGGCATCTACCTTTTATAGCTCTGTTCTGGATGAAATTTCCAGCTGTTCAACTGTTCAATCTTTGAAACTGTAGTTGGATACTACAAATGATTGCACTTGTAATTTAACTTAATACGAGTGTTCTAATTAAGTGTTATCTTACATACAAAATTATTAATATACAATATATGTACTCATGTTTGTTTTTGATGTTTAAACTTGTCGCTTGTGAAAACAGGCAGTTTTGCTCATCAGCCAACATGTATAAAAAATAAAAAAATGAAAACTGGACGTTGCCTTTAGAAGGAGAGCAGGATTTGGCCTAGCTATGCTTCAGTGCCTTTTTTCTTAGGCTTTCGGCCTCCTGCTACCCAGACTGTCTCGCTTTCAGCAAAACATAAACAAAAAAGCATTCTGAAAGCCAAAATAAAACATGCAGAACTTCAAGGGCAAGGGAGCAGTAAAACCCTGCAGCACACTACCCCAGCGCTTCGTGTACACTCTGGGACACTTCGTCAGGAGGCAAGGTCCTGGTGCTCGAGTTTCTTTTATTTTAAAAAACCTTAAAGTGATAGTACACAAAATAGAAATATATTAATCAGCGCTTGAATTTCTTCCTGTATAAGATTTAATTTATGTCTGCCTCACTTTCTTGCAAATATTCTATCAAATTCTTGCATCTTCCAGTGGGCCGTTGTTGACCTCAGGGTCGACACCTGAAATAGAAATCTCACTGTAGGTCTCAGTCTTGTTAATATCACCATCATCACCTTTTTCAAGATCAGCCAACAGTCTGGTCAGTGTTGAGTCCATTACCAGTTGGAGAAGGCTGCTTGGCAGCAGTGGGCTTTGGGGTTTACCCACAGTTGAAGTTGGCCGATGCTTCTGGCCTCCCCAACCCTACCATGGTTGCCTCTTCTGACACTGCCAGTTGTGCAGTGTCCAGCAGTCATCCTTTTTGACACTGTCAACAGCACCCAAGTGGTTGATCCTGGTGGAGGTGCCCCCTCCACAAAAATGGGAGGGTGCTGCTTTGAAGGACTGTAGGCCTGAGTCCATACTTTCTGGGCGAAAACACAGTTGCACATGAAGGGTGGGAGCAGTGCTAAACAGGGATAACCATTTAAATTAAAAATGTTAGCTGCTGCTGGTGCTTTGTTCGACAAATACCTGGATAGGGTTGAAGCACAGGGGCTGAGGATCCTAGTCAGCAGTTCTTTGATGCCACAATTAAGTTACCCACATTTTTATGACTACCATTTGCCTCAGCCTCTGTTGTTTTGCCTGGGAGTGCTAACATTTTTAATTTATCTGAATCTGTACTTTACATGCTTCTGTTGGAGGTGACAGCCCATCAAAGCAGCTTGTCCTTACCTTTGAACCTCACCAAGAGCCACTTCTTCCAGATTTGAACTCGCGCTGTTACAAGGAAGTCAACTCCTGTGATAGCTGCTCCACTCTGGGGGATTCAGCTTCTTTTTCAGCACTCTTCCAGCACATGTCTGCATTCCTGAATGTTCCTCTGGGGAAGGTCCAGAGGTGGGAGTCCTGCCTCACTCCCAGACATCCTGGATCAGGATTCCTAGCTGGGGGTGGCCTTCGTGGTTGCCCAGGCCGTATTGGGCAGCATTTGGCAGCATCTATCCTCATGCCAGGTGCCTCCACACTGCATGGTTTACAAGTACACTGTCCCTATTGGTGGACTCTTTGGGTTTTTGGAGCACCGTTCCTTGGAGGATGTTGTGACCAATGCAGTCTTTCACAAGGCTGGAGTGCAGGGTGTGTCTGGTAAGCTGCCAGACAAGGAGACCAAGTAACCAGGATTCCTTGGTCAAAAAGTGTATACAGCTGCCTCCCTAGGGATTTGGCAGGCCAGCTGCATGGTTTGATGGCCAGGTTTGGCTATAAATTTGCCAGCATCTTTCCTCTGCTTCCAGCAGACAGTCCAGCTGAGGTGCATGCTCTTCACAACCTGGGCTTATCTCTCTGTAAGCACCAGCAGCAGATGGCTGTGGTCTCAGCTGATAGGTTGACCTTCACAGTGGTGATGCAGCATTCCTGGGCAGATGAGCCTGGCCTGAGGTCTCCCTGTTTACCTCAGAGACTCTGCATAAGTTCGCAGGTTTGCCTTTCTAGGGCACTGACTATTTTAGCCCAGGGGTGAAGGACCGATCTTACCTGCACAGAGAAGTTCAGTGTCACACTGGACTCCCATCAGCACAGCAGTCATGACAGCCATCCAGTCCCAAACAGCAGGCCTTATTTTGAGGCAGCATTCATGGGCCTGGACAGCAGTGTCTGTATCAGCAACCTCAGCAGAAGCAGAGGAAGCAGTACCACCCAACCAAGTCCTCCACTAAGTCCTGTAGTCAGAGTCAGGAAAAAAAGGGAGGGGGGTGCGGTGGTGCCTCTGGCGCCCCTTCCAGGGGTAAAAAATGGTGGGCTGGGGAGTGTCATCCCTCCACCATCACGGTCCATATTGCAACTCTCAGCCAGGAGGCAGCTTTCCCACTTCTTTCCTAAGTAGTCCATCAGCACATCAGACAAGTGATCCTGGAAGTTGTGGGGTTGGGGCTGACTCTAGAATTCAAGACTCTCCCTCTGTTTTGACCCAGGGCACTGTTGGAGGCTGTGATGTCTGGGCACTCTGTCCGCACTGTGGTGCAGTCACTGAATTCCTACAGCACCATACAATAAAGACTGTCCTGGATGCTCTGACGTCTCAGGAATTTATGTCTTATATTTTAGTATCGAAACAGATTGGGGGGGGGAGGGTGGCACACCATTCTTGACTTGTTTGACCTGAGGTTTGTACGCAGGTGTAAGATTTTCTTAAGAGGACATCTCCCTCCATTGAGTCATACCATTAGAACTGTAACATAAAAACACAATTTGACAGCAGGCAAGGACCACTTGGCCCACCCAGTCTTCCCATTTGTTTCCCTGCCAGTGGTGTCACCGTAAACCCTGCTTAATCTCCGTCTCTGTCCCCCACCTTGCTTTCTGCTAAGATTACCGTATATCTGTCTCATGCATTCTTGACAACCACCACTGTTTTTTCCCCCACCACCTCCACTGGAAGACCATTCCAGGCATCCACCACTCTCTCCGTAAGTACTTCCTTACATATGTCCTGAATTTACCCCCTTCCAGGTTCATTGCATGTCCCCATGTTCTCATGCATCACTGTCAGCATGAGGACCCCCCCGGATACTTTTGCCAATTGGGGCTGTTAACATACATCAACACCTCCTACAGTACGTGAGTAGTCCCATCATTCATCATTTCTTTCTCCCACTGTTGCACGCTTGTCAGATCGCAGTCAACACCAAAATTAAGCATCACCTTTGCAATTTATTTTTTATATGCAGTGTGTATTTTATGCTGTTGTCAAAGGAACAGAGTTCTGTTGTGCCATCTTTGTTGCTTTGGCAAAGTGATAATGTACAAGCATCATACACTGTTGTGTGTCTGTTGCCTGGGCCTCTCGCACAATGTTAAGAACTGCACCATTTACCAGAGCTTTAACCAGCCATGAGGACACATCACTGAAGGGCTTTAGAAACCTTTTTTAAAGGTCATTCACAGGTTTCCACTCCAGTTTCTACTGCCCACTCTTTATCGACTGCATCTTTAATATTCTGCCATTTGCCACAGCAGTTGGTGATGGCAGAGAAGTCTCCATGGTGGATGTTAACGCCCAGGAAGAAATCGAAGGAAAACCCAGATTTCGGCCAATTCTGCTTTCAAGTTTCAGCCCATTAAAGAGTTTATCAACCCCTGTTTCAGGTGCTTATGCCGTTGATGCTTCAGGCCAGTTCACTGACACTGGCCGTGGTCCAGTAAATTCGGTCTCCGTTGTCGATTCCATGCCTCCATTGATGCCTTTGCCGTCTACTCTGACTCCTTCTGGGGAGACCAGACAAGAAAGGGATCTCCTACTGGTAAGGGGCATGTTAGGCTAAGATCTTAGTCAGTGGTGGAGCCAAGTTTGGGAGCATTTGGGAGCCGGGGCATTCAGTCAATCTTGGGCTCCACAATGGGCACTAAACATTGAATAAAGATGGTGGTGAGGCACCACTACTCACACTAGGCCAGCCAGGAGGGGCAACCACCCCCAGCCCCCTCTAGCTCCGCCACTGACCTTAGTAACAAAAAACATGCAGACCTCGTGTTCCATTAACAAGGTTTAAGAGATTAGGCTAAACAAATGGAGTAAAGTGCATAAACTGTTTTGTTTTACTCACAAAAAGGTTCAAGGCATGTCACCTGGTACATCACCCCACAGCCCAGCAAGAGCCTTCTGATGCCAGTTTGTACCTCTGCAGGTATTTTCTTAATGGAAACAGCTCAGTAACAAAGTGCCTCAATTTATAGCACGTGGGAGCATCACATGATGTCATCCAGTTCAGGTACTCGGATAACATTTAAAGATCTGCTGACACCTCAAAGAAAACTTTGAAAACAATAATGCTTAGGTACAAATCAGCTTGCATTCCATATATATTCTGTGGATTTCACCTACCCATTATGTATTACTGACGAAATTTACATGAATACCTAATATTTACCCCTTGGAGTTCATCTGTCTCTATAGCTACATAGGGCAACAAAATAGAGTCCTATTGTTCATCACCTTGTACATACCACCAAATAAACATGACGCTGACCTGAAGTTTTTTGTAAGCAATCGGCAACAGCTGGGCACAATTTGGGAGCAAGTCACTGTTGGAGACTTCAGCACCAACTGGCAGTCTCTGAAGGAAACTCAGACCAGAGGCCTCATATCCAGTCTGTACCTCACTCAACTGGTCACTCATGCCACCAGGATTAACTACAAAACCGGTACCAGTACCCTCATCGATTGGCTCCTCTCCTCCCACCCTGAGCACATATGTGGAGTAGATGTCTTGACAGACAGCCTTAGTGACCACTCACCAGTCCAGTTCTACTGGGCCAGTAAGTTCTCCAAACACCCACCCAAGGTCTCCAGAAATAGAGCCCTGAGACCAGGGCTACTGGACACCTTCAAGCAATACCTAAAGCAGATTGACTGGTCACCACTCGACAGAGCCACTGATAGTAACCAAGCCCTGAACTACCTAGTCGTGACTTTCAATCAAGCCTGTGACATATTTGCACCCTTCAAAAAGGAAAAAGTGAAAGAAACCATCAACCCATGGCTTTCCAGATCGTTAGTTGATCTAATGCATAACCGTGACAATCTGTGGCATAAGGCCAAGTCATCTGGGAAACAAGCTGACGTTACTGCATACAGAACAGCTAGAAACTACTGCACCAGGCTCATCTGCTCAGCCACGTACTATAAAGATCTTTTTACCAAATGCTGGGGCTCAGGTAAGGACTTCTGGAACTCCATGAAAACCCTCACGGGCAGGGCCCCCAGAGCCCCACCAGACCTGATTACAACCTCCACAGAGACACTCCAGGAACCTGTAGACATAGCCAACGAGTTCAACTCAGCCTTTACTGATCTCTCAGGTGTACTACCAGCCAATTATCTCAGTCTGACTACTACTCCATCACCAAATCATGCCCACCCCACAACATCAAGAACTGGGACTCTGTTTTACTTTAAACAAATCACCAGGGCTTGGACAATCAAGTATGTCAAGCGCATCCTTGGAAAGACTAGGCTGGGAAGTGACCAAGTCGATACGAAGCTGGTTGCCCTTCTCCTAAATGAGCTTGCTGACCCACTCACAAAGGTTTTCAATGCCTCACTCATATAGGGTGTGTTCCCCGATTCTTGGAAGATTGCCTTAGTCACCCCTGTCCTTAAAACTGGAGATAGAATCAACACCTCCAACTACAGGCCGATATTCATCCTCCCCCAAAAGCCCTAGAGAGGGTGGTCTCTGACCAGATCACAGAGTACACGGAGAAGTGCAACAAATTGTGCTCCCAGCAGCAGGATTTCCGGAAACATAACTCCACCCTAACAGCCCTAGTAGAATGCACCTCCCAAGTATACAACGCCTTAGACAAAGGGATGGCAGTGGGGTCAGTATTCATAGACCTCACAAAGGCTTTTGACTCCGTTAACCATTACCAACTTTTTAACAGCCAGCTCTGAACATGACTACCCCAGACACAGTGGCATGGTTTATCAGTTACCTCGCTCACATCACTCAGCAAGTCAGAATTGGAGACTCACTATCCTCTCCCAGGGATATAAGCATTGGAGTACCCCAAGGATCAATCCTAGGGTCTTTTCTCTTCAGTCTCTGTATCAGTACCCTGCCCTCAACCTGCCCAGCTCACATCGTACTCTGTGCAGATGATGCTGTAATTTCTGCCTCTGGCAGGGACCAGTCAACCATCACCTCCCAACTCCTTGACACCTTCCACAAGATAGAATCCTGGTTCAGCGCCAAAAAACTGTTACTAAACCACAAAAAAACTAAGAGCGTGCTACTTACTGTCCCACAGAACAAAAAGAAGATCTTACTTCGAGAGGGCTTTTGCAGTAGGTATTCACATATAGGACTAAGCCGCCAGGCATCAGGACCCCATGTAAAAATTTCTAGCTAGCAGTCTCTGGCGGGGGACCGCTTCAACATAAGGTGACCGGTGTCATATAGCGTGGTATAAAGGCGGTCCCAGCATACTTACTTACAGTTCTTTCCTCGTCAGCTTGTGAAAGTTCCTCATAGAACAGTCATTAGTTTATTCATTGGTCTTTAAGTTTTCAAACTTTTCGACCTGTTTTCTTGTAACTTTCAATTTTTTCAAACAATTCGCTGTGTATGTGACTCCCGACGCTCTCCGAATCGCATAAAAACAAGTACGACATGTGTGGTTCCCAACTTCTACACAAGGACAGCCACTCCTTGTGCCTCTTCTGTCTGGGCCCAGACCACCCCATGGAGAAGTGCCAGCACTGCCAGAAGTTCAACTCCGCTACCCGCAAGAGATGGCAGCAGTCCCTGAAAGCCCATATCCTAAAGAAGAAAATGGCCTCCATGGAAAAAGAGTTAAAGAAACTTACGTAGGCGTCTTCTTCCCCCGAAGATCATAGGAAAAGACGCGACAAGGAGAAGCATCGGGAGCGGGAACCGGCTTCCACAGCAGCAGTCGCAGCACTCGAGGCCAGTTCCCTCAGGGGATCGCCCACTACGGACGCCTTGGTGGTTACCAAGAAGGCGCCGCCCTCCCAGACCTGGCTCATGCTCGGCCCTTGGGAGCCTCTGGGGCAAAGGAGGACTCTGCCCCGTGAAGGCTACTCTTCCACGCAGTCAGAGCGGGTCCGTAAGTCGGACATCGGTTCCACTGACACTCGCCCAGACAAGGCTGCTAAGTCGCGTACTCCTTCGGGGGAGTGTCCAGCCAAAACACCTCCCAACAAGACCGCATCTCCTTCGCAGCCTTCCTCGAGCAGGGAGTCTGATAAGTCGGACGCTGGCTCCACCGACACCTGCCCATCCAAGAAGCCTGCGCCAGACCCCATCGAACAGTCTGACGCCCCAAGCTCTCCGCAACATTTCACCACGTTGCCCTCTGAGGTCCTCACATCTCCTCGACTGACTCCCGGGGGATTATAATCCTCCTTCCTCAGTCGTCACCGAGGATACTGGGATGCTGCCATCAGGGAACCCTCCTCCTGGGCCGGATCCCCTGACGCTGGATCCTCAGACGCTGGTCCTGATGCCGGCGTCCCTTTACCTGGCGATAGGCCTATCCTTCCGTCAGGTCCTTTGGACCCTCTCAAAGGTATGCCCACACTGGGCCCGACACCTGCAGGGCCAGTGTTCTCACCATCTGGCCCACCAGCAGGGCCTCTGCCAGGTCCCTCGGCTCTGTCAGGGCCCTTGGAGCCCGGGTACCTGACACCGCAATACCCGGTGCTGCAACACCCAGCTCCTCAGTATCCGGCGCCCCAGTACCAGATGCCGCAATATCCTGCGCCACATTACCCAACGCCAGGCTACCCGCCATCGGGTTACGGATACTCCTTTTACGGATACCCTCAATATCCATATCCCCCTCCTCCTGCACCTCTGCCTCCACTCCTTAGCCGCCGGCAGATTTGAAGGAGACTTTGGCCTCCTGGTGGGCTGAGGCCAAGGCTCAGCTCACCAGGGAGGTTGAGAGTCGTGTACTGATGCCGGACCCTATACAGGATCCCCTACATCGGAGATGGGACACTCCCTCTCCCCTTCCCGACACCAGAGGAGAGCCCTCTGGCGCCCGAGGAGAGGAGGATATGCACCCCAGGCAACTCCCCAGAGGGGCCGTCGCTCTCCCTCATAGGGAGGAGTCTTCCTCCTCTTCATCAGAAACTTCTGACTCCGACTCAGAGTCCGGCCACTCTGACCCCAAAGACGAGCCCCGCACTCCGGAACTGCCCAGGCCGAGGACTCCTCTGAAGTCCCTTCCGGAGGATCTTTCTATTCTGGAGTTATTGAGGAAAATCCACAAAGTACATCAGTGGCACCAGACCCACAGCGTAAAAAACTCACTGCCCATCTGGATCTGCCCGAGACCGCTCCTACACTGATTCCACCCTAGATAGAGCTTCACGCAGATCTTGTTTCCACCATTTGGAAACAACCTTCTGCGTTAGCCCCTTCCAAGGAAGGCGGACAGGCTATACCAGGCTCCTGAGGGTGTAGATTTTCTTAACTTTCACCCTAAGGCGGATTTGGGTGTCATCAGCGCCGCTCATGACTGCTCCACCAGTCCCAAACACTTCGGCTCGTCGCTGCCTGATAAGGAATCCTGGCTTCTGGACCAATACGGGAAGAAGATTTATTCCTCTTCTACCCTTGGTATTAGGGCCCTTAACTATGTGGCACATATGGGGGATTTCCAGAAGACCATCCTTAGCCAGGTGGAATCCAAATTGGACTCCCTTCCTGAATCACAGAACAAGCAGGAAGTGGCTGATCTTGTCCATTCTGTTCGCTCGGCCAGTCGGCACATGCTTCGTGCCACTTACGATGCAGAGGACATAGCTGGAAGAAGCTCGGCCTTCGCCGTAGGCCTATGGCGTCATGCCTGGCTCCGCATGTCAGGTTTGGTCCCTGAAGTGCAATCCGCCATTCAGGATGCTCCCTTCATGGGTTCAGTGCTGTTCGGGTCTGATGTCAAGGACATCATTACCGAACTGCAGGAGAAGGGTACTGCACTCAAGTTTGTCCACTCTTATGTACAGGCCCCCTCAAGGGCAGCGGCGTCCTTTTTGTCACCATAACCAGCAAAGACAAAAACACAGGGCAAACATGCCAACAAACATCGGGCCCCTCCAGCAACCAAGACTCCCCCCAGCAAAAAAAGCCGTGGGAGCCTCGGCTGCTGCACTGCCCCACACTGCCTGACTCTCTGCCTCTCCCACTGCCTCTGGAGGTTCCAGAGGAACCGGTAGGGAGGGAGATTCTCCTCCCATCTACCGGGTTGGGAGAGGATAACTTCAGACGCTTGGGTACTCCAGTTGATATCAGCAGGACACGCATGAGTTTCTGCAAAACCACCCTGAAGACCACCCCCAGTCATCTCATTCCCATAACATCTTCCTCTGGTCCTAGAGGAAATTATCTCTCTTCTCTCGAAGGCGGCAGTAGAGCCCGTACCCGTCCATCTTTGGGGAACTGGTTACTATTCCCATTTCTTCCTAGTTCCAAAGAAGATGGGAGGTCTGAGGCCTGTACTAGACCTCAGCTCACTGAACATGTTCGTGGAGTACAAATGCTTCAGAATGCTCTCTTTGCAGAACCTTATAACTCTTATTCATCAGGGACAGTGGCAATGCGCTCTGGACATGCAGGATGCCTACCTGCATATCCCCATATGCCCTTCCCACAGCAAATTCCTTTGTTTTTGCTTTCAGGGGGACCACTACCAATTCAAGGCCCTCCCATTTGGTCTTCCTCAGACCCCCGAGTGTTTACCAAATGCCTGTCTGTGGTAGCGGCCCACCTGCGTACCCAGGGAGTACAGGTATTCCCATACCTGGACAACTGGCTCCTGTGGCCCCGTCCAGGGAGGAACTCCTGCACTCCCTTTCCCTTACCCTGCATGTTTTCAGCAGCCTGGGTATCACCTTCAATCAGGCCAAGTCCCATTTGGTCCCATGCCAACGCCTCCAATTTATAGGGGCGATTCTGGATACGACCATGGGCAAAGCCTTCTTGCCCACGGACAGGGTAGACACCCTTCAGAACCAGGCCTGTCTTCTGTCTGGTCACAGGAGGGTGGGAGCCAGGTCAGTCCTCCGCCTCCTTGGGCTAATGGCATCTGCCATTCCGACAGTCCCACTTGCTCAGCTCCATATGAGGATCTCTCAGTGGACGCTTCGGTCTCAATGGGACCAAACCAGGGACAACCTAGACCAGGAACTTCTAGTATCTGATCCCATGATCAGGGACTTGCTATGGTGTATGGTTCAGGAGAACCTGTGCCTAGGAGTTTGTTTCTACATCGATCCCCCCCTCCCAGACGTTGATGACGGACGTGTCAGGAGAAGGTTGGGGTGCCCATCAGGGGTCTCACAGGACTCTGGGCGGCTGGTCTGGGTTCAAACAAAACCTGCACATAAATGTGCTCGAATTGAGAGCAGTCCTTTATGCCCTCCAGGCTCCACTCTCATTCATCCTCCCCAGTCATCTCCTCATGCAATCAGACAACATGTGCATTGTCTGGTACCTCAACAAGCAGGGAGGGACACAGTCCTACCCTCTGTGCTGGGAAGCGATGAGAGTCTGGCATTGGGCAGCCCAGCATCACCTTCACTTGACCGTGGTTCACATTCCGGGAGTGGAAAACACACTGGCAGACCAACTCAGTCAGTCCTCAGCCAGGTCCCACGAATGGGAGCTGTATCAAGAAGTTGTAAGTGACATCTTTCAGCAATGGGGAACACCTCAGATAGACCTCTTTGCCTCTCCCCAAAACACAAAACTTCCCGCCTTCTGCTCGCTCGCTCCAGGGTGAGACATTTTTTTGCGGGACGCTCTGTCTCTCGCTTGGAGGGACAGATTCGTTTATGCCTTCTCTCCCATTCCTTTAATTCCAAGGGTCCTGAACAAACTCGGATCGGAGGGAGCTCAAATGATTCTCATCGCTTCCTTCTGGCCCAGGCAAGTTTGGTTCTCTCTTCTGCAACAGTTTTCAGAGGAACCGCCACTTCGTCTTCCTCTATCACAACAATTGTTGACCCAGGATCAGGGAACCCTTGTTCATCCAGGTCTCAAATCCCTTCATTTACATGCGTGGCTCCTGTGGACATAGCTAAAGCCCGCTTTGGAGTTTCTCCTCTCGTAGCGGACATTTTGATAGAGGCCAGGAAGCCTTCCACCAGGTCCACCGACGCCATGAAGTGGAAACGATTTTCTATTTGTGCAGATTCGAAGGACGTCGAGCCTTTCTCGTGCCCAGCCAATAAAGTCCTGGACTACATGCATCCCCTCTTTGATCTGGGCCTCAGCCATTCCTCGTTAAAAGTCCACATGGCCGCTATCTCAGCTTACCATATTTCCTTTGGAGACAGGACTTTTGCTCAGTTGGAAGTCTCCAAGACCTTCCTTAGAGGGGGTTCTCCATTTGAGACCCCCATCCGCATTCCTGCCCCTCCTTGGGACTTGAATTTTATTCTGGAGATGCTTACTCTGCCTCCCTTCGAGCCAGCAGCTACAGCTGATTTGAAGTTCCTTTCTTGGAAGACACTTTTCCTAGTGGCCATTACATCTGCTCATCACATTTCCGAGCTTCAGGCCTTGATTTGCAAAATCCCGTATTTGATTTTTCACAAGGAACGTGTGGCTCTACGCACCAAGCCTAGGTTTCTCCCTAAGGTGATGACTGAATCTACAATGAATCAATCCATTGAGCTACCCGTTTTCTTTATGCAACACTCCAATCAAGGGGAGTACCTCTTGCATACTTTGGATGTTCACAGAATACTGAGATACTATACCAATCGGACTAATGATCTCAGGAGGACTGATCAGCTTTTTTCTCTTTTGCTTAAAGAAGAGAAGGCAATGCTGTTTCTAAGCAATGTCTATCAAAATGGTTGGCTCATTGTATCACCTTCTGTTATGACATGTACAACAAGACCCTTCCGGATCAAGTCAGAGATCACCCCACTAGAGGAGTAGCTACCTCTGCGGCTTGTTTCAAGAAAGTGTCAGCGGTAGACATCTGTGCAGCAGCAACTTGTACTTCTGTCCATACCTTTACGAAACACTACAGTTTGGACTTTGCCTCTCGCTGTAGAGCAGGCTTCGGGTTGGCTGTCCTACATGGTCTCCTTTCATGAGACCCGTTCAGCCTGAGGTTCCATGCCATGGATAACTATCCTCCTCCCGAGTACATTTCCTTGTTCCAGACCGCTTGGGACTCAGTCCTATATGTGAATACCTACTGCAAGAGCCTTCTCGAAGTAAGATAGTACAGTTATGTAAGAACTTACCGTAACAGTAGATCTTCAAGAGAGGCTTTTGCAGTAAGTATTGCCTTCCCGCCCTCCATCCTCCTAAGTTTTCTTTGCCTCATTTCCATGGGGGAAATATCCTCTTCTCTGTCGTCTTGCCTCTCTTGGCCTTCGGTGGGAAAGAACTGGAAGGCAGGCGTGGGGACCGCCCTTTTATACCGACGTTGTATGACGCCGGTCACCTGACATAGGGGCAGTCCCCCGCCAGAGACTGCTAGCTAAAAAATTTTCCATGGAAGAGCAAGAGCCTCTCTTGAAGATCTACTGTTACGGTAAGTTCTTACATAACTGTACTTTCCATCCTATGCTGATACAGAATCTTAATGGAGATGCTCTAGAACAAGTCTACTCATTTAAATACCTAGGCATTCACATTGATGGCACTTTCAATTTCTCCGGTCATGTTGACCATGTTGTAAAAACCGCCAATATGAAACTTGGAGTGCTATACTGCCACAGGCACTCTGACTCCTGACGCACTAAAACTAGCTACGAGCAGTTCGGTTCTTGCATCTATTGACTGCGGCCTACCAGTATACAGGGTGGGCACCAAAACTGCCCTCAATCAAATAAAAACCCTATTAAACAAGGCTTACTGGGGGTGGGGGGACAGACGGACTCTCCTCGAGCTCCCAACCTCAACTAATTAAATAAGTTATAACATATTTCTGCCGATTTTTGAAGACAGTGAGGACAGATTCTGTTTGACTTCATAGCCATGGATGAATATCTTGCCAATGCCTCTAATAAACGCACGAGAAACGCTGGTAAAAATAGTAAGAAACTGGTGGAAGGGCCTACCTTGGAAGCTCCGGGCACCATCTCATTTTCTGCTGCAGAGATTGCGGTTCTGGGCCGAGAAGTCACAGCACAAGTTGTAGCAGTCCTGAATCCGCGACTAGAAAAGATGGAGAACAAAATCGAAGCCAAAATGTAAGAGATTGCAGAGCAGATGGCTTCTCATGGGGAATGACTGTCGGAGGTGGGGGAGCGTACCTCTAGAGTGGAGGACACCCTGCGTCGTTTGCTGGACCGCGTGGCTACGCTGGAAAAGGAACTGGAAGACCTCAGGGAGGCCTTCGATTACCAGGAAAACTATCATCACAGGCTCAACCTGCAGGTGAGAGGCCTCCCCGAGGGTCAGGAGGGCCCGGACGTGCTCAAATTCTGCTCGGAGCAAATCCCAAAGTTGCTAGGTCTCCAACCAAAAGGGGGCAAACACAAGCTCGAGCATGCTCACAGGGCAGTGGCACCTAAGCCAGCCGCAGGCCTGCCTCCCTGAAATATGATAATACAGTATCCCAGTTTTCAGGATCGGGATGAGGTACTCATTGCCTACCGTCAAAAACAGCCACTGCTCGTAGACGAGGCCAAAATATTCATCTCTCAAGATTATTCTTCAAGGCCGCTAAAAAAACGCAGGGCCTACAATGCGGTCATGGCTCAATTAAGAGAGATGCATGTTGAAAACTTTCTTATTTACCCAGCGCTTCTCAAAATTTGTCATGAGGGAGCCACATATTCGTTTTGGGAGGTGAAAAAGGCACAGAAGTTTGTGGATGAATTAAAGAAAAAAGTAGTCTGAGAGGGTCCAGTGGTGAGATACCGGACTGGACTTTCA
Source organism: Neoceratodus forsteri (assembly GCA_016271365.2). NCBI lineage: Eukaryota > Metazoa > Chordata > Ceratodontiformes > Ceratodontidae > Neoceratodus > Neoceratodus forsteri. Next base: position 753,183,331 of record CM057455.1, on the reverse strand, counting down.
TGTGTGCTTGCCTGTGATGTTTGGGTGTTTGACTTCTCTCAGTGCTTCTATGTTACCTATGCAGTCCCTGGATTAGTGCGCCTTTATTGTTTCCTGAGTGATCCCAGGCACATCGTCATTGACTGAGGACTCCCTGATGTGACTCTGGCTAGGTTTCATGTGACAATAGCTCCACAGCAGCTGATGGAAAGAACTTACATCCGAGTGGATCTTCTGCCCTGCTTGGCCTGATGCTTGCTGAAAACTGGATCCATGGATGACTACTGGTAGGCCGGGGCAGGGTGATGGTGGTCGAGGCCGGCGCGTTTTTAGTTTTGTCTTAATGCGGTTTTTATCACAGCCCCTACCCCAGGTCTGGGGACCATGGAGCTTCAAAAAGGGGTAGTTTAAGCAGGAATGGGGGAGGCAACCGTGAGGAAAGGGAAGGGAGATAAGGGATCCTAATGTGATTGGAGTAACCTCCGAGTCACTGTGAACTGAGGTGGGGATATTAAGGGAGCCTAAGGAATGCCTTATGGGGAAATGCACTGGGGGATGTCAGATGCTACAGGCTACTACGGGGGGCAAAAGGAGGCAGAACGCCAGAGTGCTGGGCGGGGTCTAGGGTATTCTTTGGGTCTTGGGCAGCACTCTTCTCGTTCGTCTGTGGGGCGACTGAAAAGGAATGTATTTTGGAAATGAGTTGTTACAGTATTACTGGTTAAATAAAAAATTAAAAAATATCTTGTTCCTTACTTCAGTTCATAATCTTCTGCTGTGACATCACACTCTGTTGCCGTGGGAGTAACTGTGATGTCACAAGCAGTGTAGTATGACTTCAGGTAGGGAGAAAGCAACAGGAGTAGATGAACTCTTCAGGACCAAAGATCTTATTTTAATGCAAAAGGCCTCAGTGATAAATAAAGGAGATGAGAAATACTGAACTAATATGAAATACAAGCTAAACTGTGCCTAAATATTATGTTTTGCTAATGTTCTTGTGAACGCGTCAGCTGCTCTTTAAAGGTGACATGGGTAAAAATAAAGTTACAAAATATTAAGATAGGATTAAGAACAGATATTTACAAAAACAGTACTTTTAGAAACAGTTGCACCATTTAGCTAGAGGAATACAGACTTCATTGACTTATTCACTGGGATGTCCCAGTATCGTTTTGTGGATTTGGACCCATATTTGGAAAAAAGTTCATGACTGTAATAGAGATTCACCATTTCCTTCATCATACATATTCTAAGAGTCACGTTTCATAAATGACTCTTAGCACCTTAGTTTGGATCCACTCTGTTTTCTTTCATATTAGGTGTCCACTGTAGGTTCCTCTGCCAGGTGTTTGCTTCACAATTATGCAAGAGAGGACACAGAGCTCTGTAGCAAATAAACAAATACAGTTACAGTCATGTAAAATTTAATTTCAGAATTAGATTACAGAGTTAATAATCTTAAGATCGCCTTAGAAAAAGAATGATATCTCAAAGTGACTGTTCAGGCCTGGTGCTTCAGTGCCCCTGGCATGAACATCCAGAATACCTTATATCTCAGAAGTGCTGTATTTAGGATCGCCTCTCTTCAATCCTGGCATCACCTTTTCAATCCCACAAAGCTCCACTAATGTCCCCACTCCACATTTTTTTGCAATTTAATGTGTGCCCTTCCCTTTTACCTTGGGACAGCCTTATTGGTATGGGGCAGTTTCCACAGAAACAGAGTTTGACACGGGAGCTGACAACGATTTTTTGATCTTCCAGGAAACAGTCTTCATCATTCATTCCCATTAATGAGTTTTAGCCAGAGGTGCTAGGATCCCATGGGAGGAAAATATTTTGCAACTTGGAAGGGGATTGACTTTGGTGCTGGTGGCACCCATGAGGCCGACGTACTAACGTGTATGTGAGCATACCAGTAACTAACACCGACCCCTTCCTTTGCTCAATTCTGTTTTTCCCGCCCCAGAGTGCGCAATGTTTTTTCATCAGTTCAGCGTTGCTTACCACCTGTTTCGATGACACACACTTTCTGGCACCATTTTCGGCACCGTTTTTCCTTACGGTTCCGTTTTTTCCAGTTCAGCACCAAATTCCTTTCCTTTTTCGTTTTATTGTTTTGATCCATCAAGATGCCAAGTTCAGAGGGGCAAAAGAAGAAGAAAGGCTGCAGCCTCCCTATGCAGGTTGCTGCCTTTGTGGGAACCTTGTGGCAGCAGTGAACTGGCATCCGAAATGCCATGCCTGCCTTGGCCCAGACCATGACATTGACTGATGTGATGCCTGCTTTCCCTTGGACAAGCATGTCCAAGAATCCCACGTGATAAAGTGTGGTCATTTGCCCCCCACTTTTAGATGCAGGTGCCACACCCACAGTGCCAAGGTAATGTCTCTGGGGCTTTCCCAGTACCTCTGATACTAAGGAAGACTGTGATTCTCTGTGCACTCACGTACCTAGGCATTGGCGGCCCAGGCGGTGATGGTCTGGTAGACAGTCAGTTCATTCCAGGGGGTTGGCTGTGCACCCCCCAGTCCTTCTGCACTCCTTGGCAGCCGGAGCTATATACTTGGACTGCACCAGTGGGCAGTCTCGGCGTCGCTGACTTGGTTTCACTTCTGCACCTGGTACCACTGAGTGGGGCAGTGTCAGTCGTGAGACCAGGCCCCCTTCTAGTGCCATTCGCGGTGCCAGAAAAGGGGTCAGCTCTGGAACTGACCTTGACTCTGAGTCAGGGATGGTGGTTATCTCCTCCCCTGATAGACAAGTGTACTGGCCTAATCTTTCGATTTATGATACAGAGGTTGGTATCTCTGCAGTTTCCTGTGTAGATAGACATCACCTTTCAGAATTTGCTTGTTACCCCGAGAAAATTGGTGGATGGCCCCTTGGCGGACCCATTTCTGATTTTGGACGTTGTGGGCCCTCCAGGCCTCATAGCTCAGCCTAGGAATGCCCGATTTACAATTCCAAGGTGTCATTTTCTACATTTATTGTCGTACCCAGTTGGATGGAACAACTTAGAAAATCCAAAATGGCCACCAAAATCCAATATGGCTGCCATATCGCTAGTAAATACTTGATTCGCTAATAATTTCCAAATCCCTAGCTTCCAAGATACCAATTATCAATGATTCATGAACATTTATGACATCTATATATTGCTTTGAGGCTCCCTGTTAGACACAGGACCAAATGCACACATTAATACTACATAAAACAATTGAATTCGCAAGGAAATTTCCTGATAAAATAGTTTGAAGTACGTACAGTAATACTTAAAATCTAAATGTTGTATGTGTTAATTTGTTGTTTAGAATTAAGTCATTTTATCAACAATTTGACCCAACACTATGAATATTTGGGGTTAGCAGTACACTGTGTTGTAATGTCCAGTTTTGAAGTCATTATATTGGAGTCCACTCTGGATCTGAACTGTCACGTTCACTTCTGAAGCTTGAAGATTCGTCTGCAGAAGTTTGTTCATTGGCCGCCAATGTGTCGTTTTCAGTGTCATCATCTCCTGTATGATCAGTCATTGGTGCTGTGGTTGAAGGTTTTTGTTTGGTCTTCTGTGTGTGTCTTTGAGGTATTGACTCACCTTCATCGTCAGCTTCATCTCTGTCAGCTGCACATCATCGGCCACTTAACCTTCTGCACTTTTTCTATGACTTAGCACGTCAGGTAACTGAAACCCAGTGAACCACACAGGTTTCAGCATTTCATCCTCTCATTTCCATCCTGACAAGCAAGGGTCAACTTTCGGGATTTCCGGCTCTGTACAGTGGTGACAATAGTATGCTACGAGATTTGCTCTCTTTATATGCTGACATAGGCTCGCTGGGTCTGGTAGAATTATTTTCATAATCTTCACTTTCAGGTTATTGTATTGCCTTACTCATGTGTCTACCAGATTCTGTCCTCCTGTACCATTGTACTCGCAGTACTGAATGAAGGTCTTGACGTTTTGTTCAGAGTCTTATGAAGCATATGTGCTTTCCCCAAGCCCTAAAAGATTTATCCTTTCTATGACCCTGTGCGAATGTTGAAAGACTAATTTCTTTGATACCTTCTAGAAGTAACTTGCACATTGCATCCAGAGACAGCTTGGTATGCTGGTAAATTGAGACTTGCAGCATGTCCAGTGTGATCGTATCTAGATTGTATGTTTATAGATACGTCAGGGTCGATTTGGAGCATCCATGATGAATTTGGAAGGGTCTTTGCGAAAGCGTAAACCATCAGGAAGAGGATGTCTGTGTCTTTGGCTCGGACGAGAACTGGGCCTTCACAAGAGCACAGTGCAGCACTATCCTTGTATCTGCCTCCTAATGGTTGCAGGAAAACAGGAATTTTTCTGAATTTGGGTATATAGTATAAGTGCTTCTGCCATTGCTGATAGTAAGTGGGTATCGTAAGTTTCTTCTGTCATCCTCTTGTCTAACATACTCATTGAAGCACTGTATGAGATCTGTTTTGTTGTCGTTGTTGTGAAGGTACTGCTGATGCACCTTTCCCTGCGGCACCTCTTGCAAATCTGATCACATGTGAAGTCGCATTCCTCCTGTTCCTACCACTCGCTCAGCTCGTTCTTGCTGTTTCACCGAGAACTCCTGATCATCCTTATAATTATCAAAAACGACGATGACTTCCTCTGGGTTTTCTGTAGATGGAGATGTGAATGTGGCAAGATGTGCTTTCCAAAGGCTGTCCCATGTACGCTGTGCAGGAACTGCTCTGACCATCACCATGGTGTCGTGTATATATACACTGAGCGTAACAAAGGAGGGGAAGAACTTCGAGCTTCTGCTTCATCGATGAGATAATTTCTTAAGACAGGTTTGTAGAGGTTTCCAGCCAGAGTTACTATTGCAAGAGGATATGTTGTGGGCGGATCAGAAAACGCATCTTTCTTGTCAGGGCACTTTGCAACAATGATACAGAGAGCCTGACGGTCTTCTTTCAAGACTGGTTCCACTTTGGGTTTCTTTTTCTTCTTGTCCATTCCCTTGGGGATTCCACTGCATTTAATGGTCTCGAAGAAACCAACTTTCCTTGATAGGAGGTGGTCGTTTATAATTGCACTCAACATAACGTCCCCTGTAGCCCTTGCTTTCAAAAGGCCCTCTACTATTGCCAGCAGTATTTCACTGCCCATTACGATGTGTTTTGCTACACCCTGACGTGGATCTGAACATGTGTGAAGTTTCTTCATTGGCTCTTTCACCTGACCATCATGATTCTTCATGGTACCATATGTCAACTCATTGTGTGTGGCTGATGTTTTCAGAGGCATCTTCTCCTTCAGCGACAAACAAATTTTAGCGAGCTTGTGGGAATTCAAAACGAAGTCGCCAGCAGCTTCCTCAGACATACTGTAACTGCCTCTTGTGGGTCCACCCCTCACCTTGACCTCTCTATTGATCGAGACCTCAGTCACATGGTCGCCAGGTATCATGGAAAATGCCTCACTGGACAGACTAGCCCCAATGCCATATTCTTGCAGTTCATTGTATGCGTTCTCATTGATGATTTTCAGATTGATGAGGTCTACATGATGCCACATCAAATACCGAGAGTAGTTTTGATGGTTGAATGCAAACAGTAAAGGTAGAATATCTCATTGGGCATGCAGATGCAAGTTCAGATTCTTGTCTCTGTATACAGCGACCTGGGTGAGAAGAGAGCTGGGTGTCACCAATGTAGCTCGTCACCCACTGTCCCGTGGTGCCAGAGGTTTCCAGCATTCGTGACTGCACTTCAGGGAAAGAGTCATCCAAGAGGACAAGATTCAGGGATTCTGCCAATACAAATCTTCTCATGTTGATGAGCTTTTCTCGTAGTCCGTCGGTTAGTGAGCCGCGAATCTTGGATCCCATGAATCGTGGGAGAGCCTCGAGGGACTGTTTATGTAACCTCATTGATCTAGAATGGTGGCGTCCTTCCAAGGCCTGGTCAGCAGATCCATCCGCTATTATCCCTGCCTGAACCCACCAGTCACGAAGTCCCATAACACTATATAGCTTGTAGAGGATCTTCTGCCTCACCATCAGTTCATGAAATCCTCCCATCAAATTAAGCACTTTTGTATATTTTTCTTCTTTCCACATTATTTGTGCAGTCTTGTAGAAAACTGCATGATCACTATGGCTGGAAATGTGGTAAATTTGTAGGTCATCCGTTAGATCCATGAAAAAGTCAAGGTAATATTTGCAAACTGTATCATCTGGTTCATGTAGTATAATGGGCAGGAAATCCGTTTTGGATTTGAATGTAGTGGTGGTTGATGCTTTTTTATTGAAAGCTGTCCATGATCCTAGGACTGGAAGAGATTCATCTTCTCTGGAAGATTCTATGCTTGCTGCCAGAACACAAATACATTCTTTGCTCAAACAAAGATCAAGCTTGGTCCTTCTTTCATCCTCATCATAGGATGGGACAATTGGTGGGGGTTTTCTCTTTACTATTTTATAATCCCCATAGTCAATAGGTTCTGAGCTCTCAAAGGTTTCCTGGACTTCTCTTGTTGAGCTGCTTGGAATGTTCTTTTCTTGTACTGGCAAATTGCATATGACAGCAGGATGTGAAATTCGGGGTACGTAAATCATTGTTAGTGTCATGTGTTGTTGAGACTCCTGTTAAGGTCTGTTGCTTACCATCTGCGTTACCAATTGTGACATGAGTTGGCTGTCCAGGCGGAATCCTGTGTGGTGCTTTTTTTTTCCCCTCAGATTTACTATCATGGGCCAATTTCTTGTTTTATCTTCTGACATCTGTGTAAGAAATACCAGCCACAGAACGATGTAGAAAATTGACTGCTTCTTTACTTCCGGTGAGACGATGAATGACCATGGATAGAACTATCGATTTTGGAGAATGTTTTCCAGTAATGAGGCATTGCCAGTCACTAGCAATGGACCATATCTTGGTAGCTTGAATTTCTGTTGGGATGGTTGCATAACATAGAGCATTAATCTTTTTAGAAGGGCTCATAGAGAGAGCTATCACATTGAAGATTTCTGGAATGGGTTCATAATTATCAAGCTCAGAAAGCAAGTCTTCGTATGCCATAGGAAAAGTACAGTTACGTAAGAACTTACCGTAACAGCAGATCTTTGAGAGAGGCTCTTGAAGTAGGTATTCATATATAGGACTGAGCCAGCAGGTGTCAGGACCCCATGGAAAAACTTCTAGATATCAGTCTCTGGCGGGGGACCACCCCCACATCAGGTGATCGATGTCAGTCGACGTCAGTATAAAGTGGCGGTCCCCCACACCTACCTTCCAGTTCTTTCCCGCCAAAGGCCAGAAGAGGCATGATGAGAGAGAAGAGGCTCTGCCCCCATGTAAGATGGAAAAGGAGAAAACTCGGGGATGGAGGGAGGGAAGGCAATACCTACTGCAAGAGCCTCTCTCAAAGATCTAGTGTTACAGTAAGTTCTTACGTAACTGTACTATCTTACTTTGAGAGGGCTTTTGCAGTAGGTATTCACATATAGGACTGTGTCCCAAGCAGTCTGGAACAAAAAGAAATACGGGAGGAGGATAGTCATCCACAACTGATATATATCAGGGCTGAGCAGGTCTCATGATAGGAGACCCTGCAGAACAGCCAATCCGAAACCTGCTCTACGGTGAGAGGCATTGTCCAAACTGTAGTGTTTCATGAAGGTATGGACGGAAGTCCAAATTGTGGCTGCACAGATGTCTGCCGCTGACACATTCCTGTAACAAGCAGCAGAAGCAGTTACCTCGCTAGTGGAGTGACCTCTGACCTGACCTGGAATGGTTTTGTTGTACTTTTCATAACTGAAAGTGATGCAGTTCGCTAACCACTTGGATAGGCATTGCTTGGAAACAGCATTGCCTTCTTTTTAGTGTGCAAAAGGAACAAATAGCTGATCGTTTTCCTGTGATCTTTAGTCTGATTGGTGTAGTATCTCAGGATTCTATGTACATCCAGAGTATGCAAAAGATACTCCATGATTGGAGTGTTCGGTGGAAAAGGCCGTTAACTCAGTGGATTGGTTCAGCGTAGACTCAGCTACCACCTTAGGAAGGAACTTAGGGTTGCTGCACATAGCCACTCGTTCCTTGTGGAAAATCAGGTACGGTATTTTACACATCAAGGCTTGGAGCTTGGAAATTCGTAGAGCCAAAGTAATGACCACCAGAAAAAGTGTCTTCCAAGAAAGAAACTTTGCCTCCACTGCAGGTTCAAGGGGGGGCAGTGTGAGCTTCTCCAGGATGAAATTCAGGTCCCATGGAGGGGCAGGATTGCAGATAGGGGGTCTCAGATGGAGAACCCCTTTGAGGAAGGTCTTAGAGACTTCCAGTTGGGCAAAAGACCTGTCTCCAAAGGGAATGTGGTAGGCTGAATTTGCTGTCATATGGACCTTTAAAGAGGAATGACTGAGACCCAGATCAAAGAGGTGTCGCTTGTAATCCAGGACTTTATTAGCTAGGCACGAAAAGGGCTCTAAGTCCTTCGAGCTTGCCCAGATGGAAAACCGTTTCCACTTCATAGCGTAGCTGGATCTGGTGGAAGGCTTTCTAGCCTCCACCAAAATGTCCACAACCAGAGGGGAGACTCCGAAGCGTGCCTTGGCTACGTCTGCAGGAGCCACACATGTAGATGAAGTGATTTGAGACGTGGATGAACCAGGGTCCCCTGATCCTGGGTCAACAATTGTTGCGACAGAGGAAGAGGAAGTGGAGGTGGAGGTTCCTCGGAAAACTGTTGCAGAAGAGAGAACCAAACTTGCCTCGACCAGAAAAGAGCAATGAGGAGCATTCTTGTCCCCTCTGCACGAAGCTTGTTCGGCACCCTCGGAATTAAAGGAATGGGAGGGAAGGCATAAACTAATCTTTCCCTCTAACAGAGAGACAGAGCGTTCCACCAGAAAACGTCTTGCCCTGGAGCGAGTAAGCAAAAGGCGGGAAACTTGGCGTTGTCGGGGGAGGCGAAGAGGACCACCTGAGCAGTCCCCCACTGCCGAAAAATGTAATTCACAACCTTTTGATCTAGTTCCCATTCATGGAACCTGGCTGATGAGCGCCTGAGAGCATCGGCCAGAATATTTTCCACTCCCGGAACATGAACTGCGGTCAGGTGAAGGCTGTGCTGGCTGCCCAGTACCAGACTCTCATTGCCTCCCGGAAAAGAGGGTAGGAACCAGTGCCTCCCTGTTTGTTGAGGTACCAGACTCCACACATGTTGTCTGATTGAACCAGAAGATGACCAGGAAGAATGAAGGGAAGAAGAGCCTGTAGGGCATAGAGGACTGCCCTCAGCTCGAACACAGTGATGTGAAGCTTCTGCTCAAGATGAGACCAGCTGCCCTGTGTCTTGTGGGCACTCCTGCCCTCCCCTGATGCGTCCGTTGTCAGAGTCTGCGTTGGAGGGTCGATGTAAAATGTGACCCCCAGACTAAGGTTCTGCTGAACCATCCACCACTGTAAGTCCCTGATCATGGGATCCGACACTAGGACCTTGTGATCTAGGTTGTCTAGAGCTGGTCACGTTACGACCGAAGTGTCCATTGGGAGACTCTCATGTGGAGCCGAGCTAAAGGAATTGTTGGAATGGCAGTTGCCACGAGCCCGAGAAGGCGAAGGACCTTCCTGGCTCCTACCTGCCTGAGGCCAGACAATAGACGAGCTTGATTCTGAAGAGTCTTGGCCCTGTCCGGGGCCAAAAAGGCTTTGCCTAGGGTCGTGTCCAGCACTGCCCCTATAAATTGTAGACGCTGACAAGGGACCAAATGGGAATTGGCCTGGTTGATGATCATACCCAGGATGGTGAAAACCTGCAGGGTAAGGGAAAGAGAGTGCTGGAGTTTCTCCCCCGGATGGAGCCATTAACAGCCAGTCATCCAGGTAAGGGAAGACCTGCACTCACTGAGTATGCAGGTGGCCCGCCACCACCACCAGGCATTTGGTGAATACTCAGGGGGCCAAGGAAAGACCAAATGGGAGGGCCTTGAACTGGTAGTGGAGCCCTTAAAAACAAAACCGATGGTATTTGCAGTGGGAAGGGCATATGGGGATATGGAAGTATGTGTCCTGCATATACAGAGCACATAGCCACTGTCCCGGCCGAAGCATTGGAAGAAGGCTCTGCAAGGAGAGCATTCTGAAACGCTTGTGCTCCATGAACTGATTTAGGGAGCTGAGGTCTAGGATCAGTCTCAAATCTCCTGTGTACTCTGGTACTGGGAAGAAATGAGAATAGTAACCCGTCCCCTGTGGAGACGGGTTCTATTTCAGCCTACAACAGAAGAGATTGGATTTCTTCCAGTACCAGAGGAAGATGTTGTGGGGAGTACAGTGACTGAGGGGGTGGTCTGCGAGGTGGTTTCTCAAGAAACTCTATCGAGTGTCCAGCTGATATTAGCTGGAGCACCCAAGCGTCTGCCATTATCCTCTCCCAACCCGGTAGATGAGAGGAGAATCTCCCCCACACCGGTTCCTCTGGAATGGCCAGAGGCAGAGAGTCATGGGGTGAAGGGCAAGGCAGCAGCCGAAGCTCCTGAAGGTTTTTTACTGGAGGGAGCTTTGGATGCTGGAGGGGTTCTACACTTGTTGGGGCGTTTAGCCTGTGTTTGCTTTTGTTTTTGGTGATTTTGGCGTCGAAAGGAACGCCACTGCCCTTGAGCGGGTCTGTACAAAGTCTGAACAGATCTAAGTGCAGTACCCTTTTCCTGTAGTTCAGTTATGATGTCTTTGATATCACCCCCAAACAGCACTGAACCCCTGAAGGGAGCATCCTGGATGGCAGTCTGCACTTCAGGGACCAATCCTGACATGCGGAGCCAGGCATGACGTCGTAAGCCGAGCTCCTACTTGCCGTGTCCACCGCATCGTATGTGGCACATAACATCAATCAATCAATCACTTTATTTAACCTGGCATAAACACCATTGAGCAAGCTCATTTTCAAGGTGGTCCTGGGCATAAATACAATACAGCACACTTCATAAGATTACAATTACGGTGGACAACGGTGCAAAAAAAAAAAAAGAAAAAACATTGTGAAGGTGCCGGTCAATATGGGCCTATACATACCGGTCAACATAATTAACATGCAAAGGTACATAATGATAAGCTTTACTGAAATGAGAAGAGACAACAATCCCATATAGTCTCCGCTGAGTAAGAGCTCATACCTAAATGATAAAAAATAAGGAGGTATTAAGGAATAGGGTAGAAATTGGGGTGATAGAGTAGGCATCCAAAAGGGAGGCCAGAATAGGTAAAAGGTAGAGAATTGGCAGGGTTATCTTGGATTAAGGGAACTAGGCTTGTAGGTCCTAGGTTTCTGTTGTTAGGAATGTGGGGTGGATGAGATACTTAGGCTTTGGATTTGAGAGTGGCACCCAAGGCTTAGGGGTCATCGGCATCTGAAACAGTTGCATGATTCCTTCAGATAATCCATTAATAGAGCTTTAAATGTGAAAATGCTTGGAAGTGAGGATAATTTTAATGAGTCTTGCATGGTGTTCCAAAGTGATGGAAGTGAGAAGTTGATTCATGTGCCTACAGGCTGAACGCGCAGAGCGGGCAAGGTCTCCCAGTTCCTGTTTGGTCTGCGAATCAGTAAGGGAGTCCAATTTTGCTTATACCTGACTAAGGAGAGACTTCTGGTAATCCCCCATGTGGCCGACATAGTTAAGGGCCCTTATACCTAGAGTCGAAGATGCCTAGATCTTCTTCCCATACTGGTCCAGAAGCTGTGATTCCTTGGCGGGGGGGATGAGCTGAGGTGTTTTGGGTTGGTGGAACGGCCATGAGTAGCGCTAATCACCACCGAATCCGCCTTGGGGTGAAGACTAAGACCGTCTTTACCCTCTGGAGCCTGGTAGAGCTTATCTGCCTTCCTAGGAAGGGGGGCTAGTGAGGATGGTTGTTTTCAAATGGTGGAGACAAGATCCGCGTGAGGCTCAAGCCAGGGTGAAATCGGAGTAGGAGCAGTTTCCAGTAGATCCAGATGGGCAGTGATTTTTTTTTTTTTTTTTTTTAACGCTGTGGGTCTGGCTCCACTGATTGCCACTGACAGGTGTCCTGGATTTTTCTTAACTCCAGAAAGGAAGAGTCCTCCAGAGGAGACTTCGGAGGGTCCTTTGGCCTGGGATTTTCTGGAGTATGCGGCTCGTCCCCCAGATCAGAGGGATCTGAGTCGGATGTCTCTGAAGAGGAAGACTCCTCCCTGGTGGGGTGGTGGAATGATCTCTCTGGAGTTAGTCCGGGGGGGGTGCGATTCCTCCCCAAGCTGAGGGCCAGATGGTTCTCCTCTGGCGTTGGGTAAAGGGGGAGGGGTCTCCTGTCACCAATGTAAGGGATCCGGCGTAGGGATCAGCATTGGTAAATGACTTTTAACCTCTTTGGTGAGCTGAGCCTTGGCTTCTTCCCACCAGGAGGCTAAGATCTACTTCAGATCCACCAGCGGCTGCAAGAGTGGCAGAGGAGAAGGAGGGGGGTTGGGTATGGGTAGTTGGGAAACCCATAGTATAAGTATGCATAGCCCGACGGCGGATAGCCCAGCGTCGGGTATTGAGGTGTCGGATACTGGGGAGCCGGGTACTGTGGTGCCGGGTACTGTGGCGCCAGGGGCTCTGATGGGGCAGAAGGACCTGGCGTCGGCCCTGCAGGCGGTCCAGGCAGTGGAGGTGTCGGGCCCGGAGTAGGATGACCCCCAGAAGGGTCCAGTGGCCCTGACGGTGGAGCGGGTCCTCTGTCAGGCAACGGGATACCGAAGGGTGACATTGGGTCAGCGGGCATCGGGTCCAGCATCTGAGTATCCGGGGCGGGGGGGGCACCCCTGATGGCAGCATCCCTCTATCCTTGACCCCGGTCGGGGAAGGAGGAGCAGAATCCCTGGGGGGAGCCTGAGGGGACGGAGGGGTCTCAGAGGGCAACATTACCACATGCTGCGGCGAATCCTAGGCGTCGGGCAAGATGCCAGAGCCTGACATGGGTTCGCTGGCTGGGCGGTCGTCAGAGGGGCTGATGACTGGCTTAGCAGCAGTGTCCAGGCAGACGTGGGGCAGGCCCGAGCGCAAGTCCACCAGGAGGGGAGAAGCCGCTTTGCTAGCCACCAAGACGGCCGTCAAGGATCGGTCCCCCGGAGGGGCAGATACCTTCAGGGCCGGGACTCCAGCCGAAGTCGCGGCAGCTGTGGATGATGAGTCTCGGTTCTTCTCTTTGTCCCTTTTCTTTTTGTGGCCTTCAGGGGAGGTGGACACCTGCCTAAGCTTTTTCAATTCCTTCTCCATGGATGCCATTTTCTTCTTGAGTAGGTGGGTTTCAGGGACTGCTGCCTCCATTTACGTGTAGCTGAATTGAATTTCTGGCAGTGCTGGCACTCCTCCACGCGGTGGTCCGGGGTCTGAGCAAAAAAGGCACAAAGAATAGCCGTCCTTATGAGGGAGCTGGGAACCGCATCGAGCTGCACTTGTTCTTTTGCAATTCAGAGGGCGCCGGGATGATACACAGCAAATGTTAAATTTTATCAAACTATGAGAAAAAAATGAAAATAGGCTGAAGCGATAACTTTAAGCTGAAATAGAAGCCGAGGCAGAGCGAGTGCTGTTCTACCGCGAGAACTTTCTATGTTGACATGGGAAAGAACTGAAGGCGCTGTGGGGACCGCCTTTATACTGACATCGATCACTTGACGTGGGGGCAGTTCCCCGCCAGAGTCTGCTAGCTAGAAGTTTTTCCGTGGGGTCCTGATACCTGGCAGCTTAGTCCTGTATGTGAATACCTACTGCAAGAGCCTTCTCGAAGTAAGATCTGCGGTGACTCAATTTGTCTGTCTTTTAATTTCCGATTGATCATCTTTACAGATGCCTTGGTGATGTCACTATCTCTGAGCCTAGCTCCTTTCAAGGTTGCCAAAGAATTATCAAGTTGGTTTACTTTTGTTGAGTGAAGAATGAGAGGATTCTCGTGTATCCCCTTCCTCTCATCTCCGAATTCATTGTTGAAAATATTCTTCAGCTGAAATGTTTGATTTATTCCAGCATCTTGTTCGCATCCATGGAACTCATAGAGGTTATGAAGATCCTCCAGTAACTCGGAGTAAATAGCAACATTTCTGCTCCACAACCTTTCTTTTCACAATTTGAAGAAACTCTGTTTCAGCACTCTTTGTGTGAATGCTTTCCAATGCGCCTGTTGTTTGCCTCTCATTTGCCAACGTAGACGAAAGTGTTGTCACAACTTTGATGGTATTTGACATCCGCAGCAAAGATGTCAACACTGGTGGTAGCGACCTTCAAACGTTTGGCTGCACCAGACAAAAGAGCATCATCGGAATTTTCGTTGCGTAACATGCTTTCGTGCAATGTAATTTTTCCATCCTCAAGTTCAACTCTTTGGAGTTTTTCTTCCGTATTTCCTCTCTTTTTCCTTTTCTCATCACAGACAATGCAGATCTCAGCCTTCTTAAATTCCAACGATTTCCTTTTACATCAAGTTACATGGACCACTTCACTGCTACCGGACGTCTGTGGGTCGGGTATGCCGGAGAATTCAGCTTCAGAGGATTGATCCAAAGAAAGTTATTTCATTGAATTGGTGTTTAATTTCCTTTCACTAGTGAAATTTTGGCAACATCTTGTATGAACAGGTAGGCCTGTTTCTCCAGGGCCGGGGGGAAGTTGGTCATGGATTTTATTTCATACGAGGTTGAAGTTTCTGGTGTACTTGGAAGTTGGTTTAGTGACTGACCATTTCTCTGCAAAAGCCTTGACGGTATTCAGCCCATTCTCTCCTAATATTTGTTGCAGTTCTGTATCTCTAATTTGGTTCTAACAAAGAACACAGGTAGGCAAATCGGATGGATTGACCAATCGGACAGGTCAAGAATGGCCTGCCTTATTCACAGTTTCTTAGACTTCACAGGTTATGCAGTTATGAGGATGATTGTGCTGAGCAGACCCAAATAATGAACAGTTTTTTTTATCAACAGGGGATACCCTAAAAGCACAGTGGATAGAGCACTCTCCCAGGTCAGTAACATGCCCCGTAACCTTGACTCCAGCAGGAAGGATTCTGTCATGCAAGAACAACGGCGAATTCCACTAGTGCTTCCTTTCCATCAGAGCACACCTTCTCTTCACAGGATCATCACCAGTAACTTTCCCATTTTGCAAACTGACCCTAGCATTGGTGCTTCCTTTACAGAACCACCTATTGCCTCCTACCGCCAGCCACATAACCTGCGGAATCTCCTGGTTAAAAGCAGCCTACCTACTCCTAACAGTTCCTCCCTACTAGGTACCAAACCTTGCAAAAGGACTTGCTGCTACACCTGCAGATTTATTTCCAGTGTGACTGAAATTCGGGGGCCTACAGGTGTTTTTCATATCACCAAGGAGTTCTCATGCACCTCCACTAATGTGGTATATTGTATTCTTTTCAGGAAGTGTACCGCTATTTACATAGGAGAGACTGATAGGTGCCTTACTGACCATTTCAGGGAACATTACAGATCAGTCAGGAATGGTGACACTGCTAAAACCATTGTATCCCACTTTATCTCCAGGGACCACAGTGTCAATGACCTTTCTTTTTGTGTCCTTCAGCAGGGTTTTCGGGATTCTGACCGTAGAAAAAACATGGAAGCCAAGCTGATCATCCGCCTTAGCTCCCAGCAGCCCTCTGGTTTAAATGATAGACTTATTTTCCACTAACATCTTTCAGCCACCCCTCTTTTTCCCTAAAGTCTGTTTGTATCTGTACACATTTAATTTCTTTTTCATTTTACCATAAGTCTCCATCTCTGTCTCCTTCACACATTTGTCACCTTTCAGCCTTCTTACTAGGTCATTAATTAGTCCCCACCTGGGACCTCTAACTCTTTCACTCCTATTATGCTTCATCTTTCCCATCATCACCTTTTTGTTTCACAGATTCTCTCTTAATCTTGCCATGTATCACTTCTTCTCCCTGAGCCTCCCCTTTCTTCTTTCCCCACATATATATATCCCTCATTTTACCTCCCCTCTACACTAACTTTTTTTCTCTTTTAGATATTTCTTGAAGAAGGCCCAAGGTCGAAACGTAGATTTTTAACTCTGTTTTCTATTTTCAGCGTGCATTTAGTATAACCATTTTGTTTTGCTTTTAGACCACATGCTGACGCAGCGCCTTGTTTTTGTTTTTTTACAGCTAGAGGGCTATCCATGTTTCTGAAACAGAAACTAAAATTAAAAACTAGAAATACAAACTAAACAGGCATACAACGTACATGAACATGCCATGCAATCCTGTGAACAAAGTGGCAAATTCTCACAGAGTGGACGCAGTTTTGGGTCAACGGCATAAACAAGCAGATTAACCAAAATTTATTTTCTGTTTGTCCTCAATGTGACGTGGTACCTTTGGAAATGAGCCTCTGGCTCAAAGGTTGTAAACCGATATACAAATAAATAAGATTGATGCGTTATGCATCATTTATTTATATTTATGTTCTCTTGTATTCATTTAATATGTGTTTATATTAAACATAATAATAATAAACTCCCCGTTCATGAATCATTGATAATAGGTATCTTGGAAGCTAGGGATTTGGAAATTATTAGTGAATCAAGTATTCACTAGCGATATGGCGGCCATATTGGATTTTGGTGGCCATTTTTGACTTTTTAAGTTGTTCCATCCAACTTGGCATGGCAATAAATGTAGAAAATGACACCTTGGAATTATAAATTGGGCATTCCTAGGCCGAGCTATGGGGCCCAGAGGGCCCACAATGTCCAAAATCAGAAATAGGCCCCCCGAGGGGTCATCCACCAATTTTCTCGGGGGTAATAAGCAAATTCTGAAAGGTGAGGTCTGTCTACACAGGAATCTGCAGCGAGATCAACCTCTGCATCGTAAATCAAAAGATTAGGCTAGTACACCTGTCTGTGAGCACCCTTATGGCCTGGGGAAGGAGGAGGATGCCGATGTTGGACTTTGGAATGGGGACGGTAATGATGGCACCGACCTTTGGCCCAGTTCCAAGCCCGAGGCCAGTGATGGTGTCACCCCTGGTGTCATCCCTGGGCCTGCTGGCAGGGATGGTGCTGGAACCAGTTCTTGTGCTGCCTGCGACACCAGTTCTGGTTCCACTGCCCTCTGTGGTGCTGGTTATGGTGCCATTCATGGTGCTGAGTCTGATTCTGGTGCTGTTTGTGGTGCCAGGTACAGGGGTGGTTCCGGAGGTGACTCCGGCTCTGATGCAGGGCACGGCTTGGGAGCGGGGACGCAGTTCCAGCCTTGCTGAGGGTATGAGACCTGTCACTGAGCCAATGGCTGACTCTGTGACCGGTGGAGAAGGCAGCACTGACTGGGTTTCAGGCAGTGGCCCGGTGGCTTGTTCCTCCCCAGAACTGGATGACATTGTCACTGGTGAGGACCAGAGTTGCCTCTTGGGACATGTACAGCTCTGCTCTTCTCAGGTGGGGGACTTCCCTCAAGGGCACTGTCTGGGTCACACCTCAAAGATTGGTCTGCTTAACTCGGGCAAGTTTGCCAGGCCCTCCCCCTGGGAGGGGTCCCGGAGCATTCTTGCAGCCCTGGCAGAGAGTCTCGCCTCGCCTCTGGCTACTGTATCTCTCCTGGACCTCTACTACTCTTTCTTGAACAGCCAGGTATTATGGATCCTCTGGGACCCATAACCTGGCAGCAGTATGGACGTATGACTGGTGTCCTCCACAGATGCCACTTGCAGTCTGACCATGCCCTGTTCAGGCCTGTGGCTCCGACGCCACCGTTCTCAGAATCCAGCTGCTCCTCTCCTACTTCCTCTTCTGAGAATGAGGACTTCTCTTCTACTTGTCCACAAATGCTGAGAATTCTGGGTGGTAGCCTGGGTAAAACATTGGCTGGACAACAGGACACAGAAGGTAATTGTAAATGGAGTCCACTCTGAAGAAAGTGGGGTTACTAGTGGGGTACCCCAGGGTTCAGTACTGGGTCCAGTCCTTTTTAATGTCTTTATAAGTGACATTGCAGAGAGACTGGAAGGAAAAGTATGCCTCTTTGCAGATGACACAAAGATCTGCAACAGGGTTGATACACAAGGAGGCATGGAAAGGATGAGAAGGGACTTGGCAAGGTTGGAGGAATGGTCAGAAGTACGGCAGCTGGGATTCAATGCAAAGAAGAGCAAAATAATGCACCTGGGAAACAAGAACCCAGGGAGGATTACACAGTGGGTGGGGTAGTAACAACAACAAAAAGGAAGGGACCCGGGGGTAATCATATCTGATGACCTTAAGGTTAGCAAGCAATGTGAGAAGGCAGTAGGGAGGGTTGGGGGTATACTGGGATGCATAGGGAGAGGCATCACCAGCAGAAAACAGGAAGTTGTTATCCCTCTGTACAGACAGTTGTTGAGACCCCATCTGGAGTACTGCGTCCAGTTCTGGAGACCCCATCTCTGCAAGGACATAGACAGGATAGAAGCAGTCCCGAGGAGGGCAACTAAAATGGTGCAAGGTCTGCAAGACAAGCTGTACAAGGAGAGACTAAAGGAGCTTAATATGTATACCCTTGAGGAAAGAAGGGAGAGGGGGGGACATGATAGAAACTTTTAAGTACCTCAGTGGAATCAACAAAGTCCAAGAGGGTAGCATCTTTCAGAAAAAGAGCGTTGCAAGAACAAGGGACACAATTTAAAGATATGAGAAGGTTCAGGGCAATGTGAGGAAGTATTTTTTCACAGAGAGGGTAGTGGATGCATCGAACAGCCTTCCTGAGGAGGTTGCGGGGTCTAAAACTGTGGGAGAATTCAAGAATGCATGGGAGAGACATAAGGCAATTCTTGTGGGGGATAGAAAGAAATAGGCTGTTGGTTAACTAGGATCTGCAGCCTATCCTGTAGGTAGGGAAATTGGCAGACTAGGTGGGCCAAGCGGTCCTTATCTGCCATCAAAGTCTATGTTTCTGTGTTTCTGCGTACTGGTGGTTCCTGGCAGAGATGCTGAAGGAACTGAATGTGGGGTCCTTTGTTGGCCGCAATCCTGCTACCTTATCGCTGAGAGTCCATGAGGATTTCATTGATGGCTCCTGTCATCCCTCCTTTGTCTGTTTAGGCTTTTAAGGAGGCAGCCAAGAATGTCTGGCATCATCCTTTTTCACCTTTTCCAGCCCCAAAGGACATCCAGCATAGGTACTGCGTTTTTCCAGCCCCCAAAGGACATCCAGCATAGGTACTGTGCTCCCGTGGGGTCTGCAGTAGTTATACCTTACCCCACTTTGGGGATTTTGATACTGCAGGCCCCCACTGGGCCTAAATGCCATGTGCCCGCCCTGCTGAGGTTACTCTGCAGAGGTAGATGCTTCATGGAGGAGGGTTTTCACCATGGTACACACCATCATGTGCATTGCTGCACACCAGGCCCGTCATGCAGCTTACAACAAGCACCTGTGATCACAGCTAGGACAGGTCCTAGCTTCTATGCCTGACCGCAAGTTCACCCAGCAAGCCATTCTTGTTTCTACCCAGGGTCTGGAGCTGGCTAGGTACCAGTCAAGGACATCATTCAGTGCCAGTGAGGTAGCTTTCAAGTTGATAGGAGCAGCAGTTTGCATTTGGTGGATGGCATAGCTTTGCCTTTCCAGGTTGGCACCTCTGGCTTGGCGTAAGGTGCAAAACTCACATTTCAAGGGGACTTGTTTCTTTTTTTTTTTTTTTTGTAACTCAAAGTTTATTTCCAGAATCAAAAGTACAGCTTATATACATATTATATCACAAAAAATCCATCTTTTTCCATTAATTATATGCACAGACATATATATTTTTTTTCGTTTAATATCTTCCTTATTATACTTCTTAGAGGGAAAGATATACCACTTCATGTGTCTATAATCACTCTATCCCTCCTGTTGATCAAACTCAAATAAGTAATATTCTATTTAATAAATCTCTGGTAACTATGAGCTGTACATTTCTCTCAGGTCTCTGTGTATCTTCTAGAAAGAGATGAGGCAACATGCCCCTATTATCAGGCAGTTATTTGATGTTACATTAGTATACCAAGCTAGACAGATAATGTTACACAGAAAAATTCACGTTTTTCTCTTTTGTTTTAGAAAGATAAAGAAAATAAACTCTGAGGGTGAACCCCCTTCAAACATAGGCTCAACAGGAGTCTTTTAACTTTACAGGGAGACTCAGCAGGCATTTGTGGTTACTAACCCTGTAGCAATCTGAGGGGGAGGAAAGGAATGGGTCAGTCCTCTTCTCACCATCCTATCCTCTCCAGGAGTCTGAGACACCGTTTATGACCAGTTCTCATTATTTTGACCTAGCTCCAATGATACCCCTCCTGAGAAAAACCCGACAATAAAAAAAAACCCAGATATCTCAAGATCTAACACAAAGATCCTCTGGGTTCTGGTATCTCAATGTTATTCTCCATTGCCCCTCTCTACCATGTTTCCCATTGCTCTCTACATATCTCTTCTGTCAGTCGCAGTGGAGCTGTGAGGCCTTCCATGCGCTTTAATTCCTCTACTCTGTGTCTCCAGGAACCCAGATCTGGCGGGGTAGCAGTGAGCCATCTAGCTGTGATTTCTTTAAGCACAGCCAGGCAGAGCAGCCTCAACGACTGTTGCCTATTCCCCCTAATGCCACCAAGGTCTAGTCCCAGGACAAGGGAATCAAGGGAGCATGGGATAGTTGCTCCCCATAACATACCAAGGGCATGAGATATCCCTTGCCAAAAGTCCTTCACCTTTGGACATGTCTAAATAATATGGGCATGCGTCCCCACCTGACCACACCCTCTCCAGCATAGATCTGTATTCCCAGCCTGGAAATACCTCGTGACCGAGGGATTTTGGAAGAACCTGGAGAGACACTTCCAATGGAATTCCCTCTATGTTGGGGATTCTGTCATGCACCATCCTTTTTTCCAGGCCTCCTGCCAGTGGTTATCTGGGATTTGATGCCCTATTTCTTTTTCCTATCTATCTCTAAGGGCCCAGAAGCAGTCCTTGATTTCCCCTTGTAGTGCCCTATATCCCATTGATATTGTTTTCCTCTGACCAGTTAATTTAGCCGACCAATACATGAATTCCTCCAACCCTGTCCTGTCCCTTGTAATTTTAGGAATCAGTCTATGTGTGTTTAAATAATGCCTTACTTGAAAGTATCTATGCAAGTTAGACTTATGAAGGTGATATTTTGCTGTACTTGCTCAAAGGACAACATAACATCTCCCTGTAGTAAATTGCGGAACCTGACCAGGGCTTTGTTGTTCCATATCTTAAATCCTAGGTCTACCTGTGCTGGAGTAAAATTCAGGTCCCTTAAGGTAGAAGTTAGTGGCCTATCCCTTCTGGCGTTTGAGTGGTTTTTCTGGCCCTAATCAGAATCCTGAGCGTGTGTCTGGTCCAGGGACTCCTAAATGACTGCCAGACAAGAGTGGTAATTGATGCGTGGGGCTGGGAGTCCAAAGAGAGCCAGCTGGAATGAAATCTTTCTATACCCTGCCACCCCTCTTCCCCCTCCTGCTTTAACCATGAAATGACTAGGGCTATGTGGGCTGCTAAGTAATACAATTTAAAGTCTGGATAAGCAAGGCCTCCCCTCTCCTTAGGCTGGGAGAGGAGCTCCATACTAATCCGGAGTCGACTCCCACCGCCACACAAACCGAGATAAATCTCCCAAAATCCCAGCCCAGAATCTCCTCAGGACCCCCAGTGGGAGTGCCTGGAATAGAAACATAAGCCGGGGTAACCCGTTCATTTTTATTATTTCCACTTTGCAGCCCGTGGTGAGTGGAAGAAGCCTCCATCTTACAATATCTTCAGAGATTTCTCTCCAAAGCTTCTCATAGTTCAACTCAAAAAGGGCAGACAGGCATGGGGTAATTT
Source organism: Neoceratodus forsteri (assembly GCA_016271365.2). Taxonomy (NCBI): domain Eukaryota; kingdom Metazoa; phylum Chordata; order Ceratodontiformes; family Ceratodontidae; genus Neoceratodus; species Neoceratodus forsteri. Next base: position 753,161,475 of record CM057455.1, on the reverse strand, counting down.
TAATTCCTAAATATCTCACAGTATTGCCCTTGGCCCATCTATAAGGGAAATCCTCCATCACCCTCCCAGGGACTGTCCCTCCAAACCATATGGCCTCAGATTTATCATAATTTATTTTATATCCTGATACCCTTCCATAGGTCTCTAATTCCCGTTTTAATGCCAAGAGAGATAAAAAAGGGAATCATCGGCATAGAGAGAAATTTTGTGCTCTCTATCCCCCACCCTGATACCCCTGATGTCTTGTGCTGATCTAATTCTCACTGCTAATGGTTCTATGCACAGGGCAAACAATAGAGGTGACAAGGGGCATACTTGCCTCATCCCCCTCGTAAGGTGAAACCTCTCTGTTGTAAACCCATTTACCCGAACCATGGCCTGTGGGGCCGCATATATGGCCCCCACACTCTCTCTGAACTTCGGCCCAAATCCCGTCTCCAACAGGGTATGATGGAGGAAACCCCAGTTGACCCTGTCGAAGGCCTTTTCTGCATCCATAAAAATGGCCAAGGTGCACTCATTGACTGATTATTGATGAGTAATCAGGTTCAAAAGGCATCTAATATTGTCATGCAAGAGTCTCCCATTGATAAACCCCGTTTGGTCTGGGTGAACCAGGCGTCCCACCACACCCTGCAGCCTCTTGGCTAAAATCGAAGTGTAAATCTTCTGATCGACATTCAACAAGGAGATAGGTCTGTAGGACCCACATTCCCCTGGATCTTTGCCCTCCTTGTGTATTTCTGTGAGCTGTGCATATTGCCAGCTCGGTGGTGTTATACCATTCTGCTGAACCTCTCTGCACACGCCAGCCAGCAGCGGGCCCAGTAGGTCTTTAAATGTTTTATAAAGCTCAGCTGGCATGCGTTCTGGGCCAGGAGCCTTACCTACCCACAGTGCCTGTATGCTGGCTAAAACCTCCTCATTCCTTAGCAGAGAATCCAGGAGATCCCTGTCTTCCTGGGATAGCATTTGAAGTTTGGTCCCCTTGAAAAAGCTGGCTAGATGATGGCTAAAGTCTTCTACCGGTTCCTGAGAGTATAAAAATGTATAAAACTTTTTAAACTGGTTGGCTATATCCTTTGGATTGGAGGCCCATCTCCCCTGTGTGGTTTTTACTTTAAGAATGATCCTTGAAGTGGCTTCCTTCCGGGTCTGCCAGGTGAGTAATTTGCCTGCCTTCCCCCCTGATTCGTAAAACCTCTGACTGGAGTATCTGAGCTGTCCCTCTGTTTTCCCATCTAATATCTTATTTAACGTTTGTCTAGTGACATCTAGATCTTACTTCGAGACACAGCTCTTGCAGCAGGTTACACCATTAGGACTGAAGCCGGCAGGCGTCAGGACTCCATGAAAAATTCTAGCTAGCTATCTTCAGCGGGGACCCCGACGCGTTCTCGCCTCACCGCCAGGCGAGTATATGGGCAAGGCCTACCAGATTCCCCAGTTCTTTCCGCCGACTTGCATGTCTCGACCCTTCGGTTCGGTTTCTAGCACGCGACGCGTGGTAAAGTGTTTTCCTACGGGAAATTTGTTCTCCAAGTTCAGTTTTCTCTCTGATGTCCTCCCCAACCTCTGGTCACTCCTCGAAGTGCGCCTGTGGGAAGCAGATCCCATTTAAGGATCCGCTCTCGGCCTGTGTCCGGTGCCTAGGCCCAGACCACGACACCCAGTCCTGCTCTTTTTGCCAGGGTTTCAACAGCAGAACCCGGATCCGTCGCCAGAAGGCCCTACAGGCGTTCTTGTTAGAGAAGCAACTCAAGTCCATGGCTTCCAAGGGGGATTCATCGCAGAAGGCCCCAAGCATGCTGAAAGCACAGAGAAGGCCCTTCCAGGTCCCTTCTAGGGCCTCCGACTCGCGCAGCTCTGGCTCCAGGTCCGACCGCTCTCCTTCCCGGGCCAGCTCTCAGCCTCCCCCCGCTGCGGTGAGAAAATCTTCTTCCTCTTCTCAGGCCAAGACTCCCAGGCCTTCCTCGTCTTCCAAGGCCCTGGATAAGTCGGGGGATCGCCACCATCACCACAAGTCGGGTTCCCGCCATTCTGAACCCAACGTCAGGTCTGCTTCCTTGCCTCCTCAGAAAACCAAGGAGCTCACCTCACTCAAGAGGCCGCAGGACCCGATGCCGGTTCATCCGACGTCGGCCTCTCGCCGCAGGTCCCCAGAGCCGTCGTCTGCCAGAAGGCCGTCGCTTGTCAGGCATACTCATCACCGGACGCCGGTAGGGGGACCAGCGCCCGCTCCAATTGAGAAGAGGACCCAGATGCCTCCGACCGACGTCGGTCAGGAGACCATCACTGAGGAGGAGTTAACCCAGCCCGAGGACCAGACGGACGACCCCGGTCCTGTTGAGACTCCCAGGGAACCCTCGCTGCAACCCGAGCCCCCTGTGGAGCCGACGTCGGGTCCCGACGACCGTCCACTGGCGCCCGGACCGTCGTCGGGCCTTTCCTTTTCAGAGGTGAAGGAGCTTTTCACTTACTGGTGGGATACCATCAAAAAGGACGTGGTCCCCACACCACCTCCGCTTCCTCCTCCTCCTCCTCCTCCTACACCGGTTGCACCTCCGGTTCCTGTGCCCCCGTCTCCGTCTGGGTCTGCAGGCCAGTTACCTCCTCCCCGGGAGCCCAGGACCCCTCAAGGGAGACTCAATAAAAGGAGACCTCCGTCCAGATCCTCTTCTAGGTCACCCAGTCCCAAGAGACCCAGAAGACGCCGCCATTCGCCTTCAACGGAGGACACGGGATCAGAGTTTTCTACATCTAGATCCCCATCTCCCCTCTCCATCCCTTCTCCGGACCCACGTGAGCTGCCAAAGTCTCCTCCGGATAACCCTTCGTTCTCGGATATCATGAGACACATCCAGGAGAACATGGGATGGGATGCGGAAGAGTTAGACTCCGAAAGGCTACGCCTCACGAAGTATCTTCGGCAGAAGGACCCCAAGCCTGTGGTGGTGCCACCCTTGGTAGACACTTTCGTGGACGTCACCAAGGCAGCGTGGAGCGTCCACATTCGCTCCCGGCGGTGCCGAAGAAAGCTGACCTCTTGTACAAGGCTCCAAGAGAAGACCAGTACTTGACCCAGCATCCTCAGGCCGACTCTCTGGTCATAACAGCCTCTCATGATCGGTCCCAGAGACCGCAGCATCTGAGCACCCTGCCACCGGACCCAGAGTCCAAGCAGCTGGACTCCATGGGTAGGCGCACGTATGCTTCCGCTACCTGCGCCATCAGATCCCTGAATTACTTGACCCACATGGTGCAGTTCCAAATTGCCCTGTGGGAGCAGGGTCTGGATGTGGCTGAGAAGTTGCCGGAAGGTGAGCAGAAGGAGATGTTACAGCTCCTCCGTACGGGTTCGGACGTGGGAACCCAGGTGCTACGAGCTGCGTACGACTCCGCGGACTCATCGGCCCGAGCAGCAGCTTCAGGCGTATGCCTCCGGAGGCACTCTTGGCTCCGTGTCTCCAGTTTTACCCCGGACATCCAGAAAAACATCATGGACACCCCATTCAAGGGAGAAGTTTTGTTTGGTAAACCCTCAGAGAAGATTATTACCAAACTCCAAGAGGCCGGGAAGGCGGTGAGGTCGGTTCAGGCTATGTACCGACCCAAGCTTAGTTCCTTCCGTAGGAACCAAAGCCGATTTCGTGGACGGACGCAGGACAACAGTCCCGCCTGCTCCACAGCAGAGGGCTCCTGTTTTGCAGAGCCCAGGAAAACAACCCGCAGGTCGGAGCCAGCGGCTCCTAAGCCGGTCCAGCCAGCGGGACCTCAGCGCCACAAGCCTGACTCCTTCCCGGCCCGCCCTCAGGATCAATGGGACGTCATGGTGAGGAGTCGCATTGCAATTTCCTGCCGGGATGGCAGACTGTAACCACCGACAGGTGGGTTCTACAGTTGGTCGGAAGAGGCCACTTTATAGAATTTGCGGAAAAGCCACCCTCGAGGCCTCCGTTGCTCTCCCGGTACCTGGGTCAGCACAAGTCATTGATCAGGCAAGAGGTGCTCGCGCTCCTGCAAAAGGGAGCGATAGAGTACGTCCCAGAGAACCAGAGAGGACACGGATACTATTCCCATTTCTTCCTGGTTCCAAAGAAAACAGGGGACCTCAGTCCGATTCTGGACCTCAGTGACCTCAATCTGTCGGTCGCCTACAAAGATTCCGATGGTAACCCTTCTGGGTCTTATTCCCATGCTGAAGCAAAGCGCCTTTTAGTGTCTCTAGATGTGCAGGACGCTTACCAGCACATCCCTATCGCTCAAGCGCACAAGAGGTTCCTGCGCTTCGAGTTTCTCGGCCATCATCTTCAGTTCCGAGCCCTTCCATTCGGGCTGTCATCGGCACCCAGGGTCTTTACCAAATGCATGGCAGTCGTAGCAGCGTCTCTAAGGAGACAGGGCCATTATGTGTTCCCGTACCTGGACGATTGGCTTCTCATGGCCGCCTCCAGAGAGGCGTTGCTACGGGCGATCCAGAGCACCCAGGACCTGTTTCGATCTCTGGGTATCCTAATCAACCACGAGAAGTCTCTCCTGGTACCGTCGCAGAAACTGCAGTTCATAGGCGCAGTACTGGACACCGTTCAGGGAAGAGCATTTCTTCCAGGCGACAGAGCGGAGCGCATCAGATCCCTCATCAGGGAACTTTCATCGAACAAGACCGCCCCAGCCAGGTCGGTCCTTCGCTTGCTCGGACACATGGCTGCGGCCATTCCTACTGTCCCTTTCGCAAGGCTCCACATGCGGGTAACTCAGTGGATGCTCAAGGTGCAATGGGACCAAAGGCAAGACCACATGCAGCATCCGGTCAGAATCACGAATACTGCGATTCGAGACTGGCAGTGGTGGCTAGACCCAGGGACACTCTCTATGGGCGTCCCATTCATAGCGCCGTCCCCGGAGGTAATCCTCACCACAGACGCCTCAGGCCTAGGGTGGGGAGCACACCTGGATGGGGTGAAGTCCCAGGGTACGTGGACCCCTCTGGAGGCCCACCTCCATATCAACGTCCTAGAGATGAGGGCGGTCCTTTATGCCCTGCAGGCCTTTCAGTCAGAAATCCCGCCGAGTACTCTCCTGCTTCAGACAGACAACACGGCGGTGATGTATTACCTCAACAAACAAGGAGGCGCACACTCTTACCCCCTTTGCAGGGAGGCCATGAGGGTGTGGGATTGGGTAATCCGACACGGCGCGAACCTGATCACAGTATGTTCCCGGGGTGGACAACACGATTGCAGACAGCCTGAGTCGCTCCCAGGCCAGAGTCCACGAGTGGGAACTTCTCCTGGAGGTAGCAGAGGATCTGTTTCTTCGATGGGGAACTCCAGAATTGGACTTGTTCGCCTCCCCATCCAATGCAAAACTGCCCAATTTTTGCTCGCTAGATCCAGGACCTGGTGTTTTTTGGCGAGATGCGTTGTCCCTCTCCTGGGCGGACAGATTCCTCTACGCTTTCCTTCCCTTCCTGTTGATCCAGAGAGTTCTTCTCAAACTGCGCAGGGAGCATGCAACAATGATCTTGGTGGCCCCATTCTGGCCCAGGCAGATCTGGTTCCCTTTGCTAATTCAGCTGTCCCGGGAACCTCCGCTCCCGTTGCCATTCAGCTCCCACCTCTTGTCTCAGGAGAAGGGTTCACTAGTTCACCCGGACTTACGCTCACTGAACCTGCACGCATGGCTCCTAGAGACATAGCCATCTTGTGCCACGGGGTCTCACAGGAGGTTGCGGAAGTCCTTTCTGCAGCCAGAAAGCCGGCAACGCATGCCATGAAATGGCGCCGTTTCTGTCTTTGGTCGCAAGCACGCGGCCTTTCCCCTTTAGGTTGCCCGGTGAAAGTGGTATTAGAGTACCTGCTCTCCCTTTTCCATTCAGGTCTCGCCTACTCCTCGATTAAAGTGCACCTCTGTGCCATTTCAGCTTATCACCTCCCAATGGGACAGCGCACAGTGGCACAATTAGATGCCTGTCGAGAATTCTTAAGAGGGGTGTTACACCTTAGGCCGCCCATTAAGGACCCAGTGCCTCCTTGGGACTTGCTCTTTGTCCTGGAGCAACTTACGCTCCCCCCCTTTGAACCTGCCGCGGATTGCGAGCTGCGTTTTCTGTCATGGAAAATGTTATTTTTGGTTGCTGTTACATCAGCGAGAAGAGTTTCTGAGCTTCAGGCTCTCTTGTGCAAAGAGCCCTATTTAGTTTTCCACCGGGACAGAGTATCCCTGAGGACGAATCCTAAATTCTTGCCTAAGGTGGTTTCCACACTCACTCTCAACCAGGATATTGACATGCCGGTCTACTTTCCTAATTACTCTAATGGAGGAGAGGCGCTGCTTCACACCCTGGATGTTCACCGCAGCTTGAGGTACTACCTGAGCAGAACTAAGCAGCTTCGCGCACTGGCAGCTTTCGTCTCCTTCACCGAAGGATGAAGGGCCAACCAGTATCCAAACAGTCCCTGTCTCGCTGGCTTGTCCAGTGCATCTCTTACTGTTATGATATCAAACGAAGCCCTCCAGGAGCAGTCGGGGTCATTCCACTAGGGGTGTGGCCACATCTTTTGCAGCACTTAAATGTCTCCACTTCTGCCATTTGTGCTGCAGCCACTTGGAGCTCTGTTCATACCTTTATCAGGTCATTATAGCCTTGACTTACGCTTCACGGCGAAAGAGCAGGCTCGACATAACAGTACTACAGAGTCTTCTGTCCTAGATTCAGGACCTGGAACGTTCTTTTCTTATTTCCTCCTCCCTGAGTGTTTGCAAGCACTATTGGCAGGAATCAGTCTAATGGTGTAACCTGCTGCAAGAGCTGTGTCTCGAGTAAGATAGTACAGTTACGTAAGAACTTACCGTAACAGTAGATCTTCGAGAACAGCTCTTGCAGCAGGCTTCCCGCCACCTTCCCCCTTGGAGGAGGCATGGCTTAAGCCTTTGTTAACAGGAATTTTTTCCCGTTTGTCTTCTGACGGTGGATCCTCGGTCTCCCATTTCGATGTCAGCCTGCAGCCGGAAGTCTCTGGCAGTAGAACTGGGGAATCTGGCGGGACCGCCCCCTTATGTACTACGCCTGACGTCGGAGGCGGGACCGACGTCGGGGGCGTTCCCCGCTGAAGATAGCTAGCTAGAATTTTTCCGTGGGGTCCTGACGCCTGCCGGCTTCAGTCCTAATGGTGTAACCTGCTGCAAGAGCTGTTCTCGAAGATCTACTGTTACGGTAAGTTCTTACGTAACTGTACTTTCTTGTTTTACAGTATCTCTGGATTTAAAGCTATTTTATGTTCTACTTCTAGATCCCATAATTTGGCTTTCAGCTCTGTGATTTCTGCTTGTTGCCTTTTTTTCAATTGAGAGGAATGTGGTATAATTTTCCCAGTCAAATAGGCCTTAAGCCCATCCCACCATATAGCTACTGTAGTGTCCTGTGTAGGGTTATGGTGAGTGTATTCCTCGACTGCCCCTTGCATCCACTCTTTAAATTCAGCTTTATTTAGCAATGAGACATTTAGTCTCCATGTAGAATCACTTCCGGGGTCATGTGGAGCCTTATCCTGACCACACCATGGTCGGAGTGTCAGAGCATGGATTTTGGCCTCCTGTACCCTGTGTGCCCATTTCTTAGGCATGAGTACCAGATCAGTCCTAGAATAGGTGCCATGAGGGGGCGACCAACACGAATAATCTCTAAATCGTGGGTGTAAATAGTGCCAAATGTCTAAAAGACCTAAGTCTCTCATGAGCCTAATCAGGGTTCTTGCTGCTCTAGAGGGTGGCCCACGGCTAAGGCCAGATTGATCAAGCGAGGGGTTCAACACTAAATTAAAATCTCCACCTACTATTAATAACTCCTCTGGGGGAGGCACAGCCTTGAGCAGTACTTTTTTCAGAAAGGCATGATTTTCCATCTCTGAGTTAGGGACATAAACATTTAATATAGTACAGGGTTGATCCCTGTATCTGCCTTTTACTGTAATGAATCTACCCTCTTCGTCAGGGTCACAGCTCTCCATTTAAAAGGGACATTCCTTGTGCATTAGGATAACTACTCCCCCTTTTATGAGGGTGGGGTAAATAAGGGGACGCAAAAACTTGGTCCACCCATGTTCTCTTCAACTTAGCACTCTCCTTGAGGTCCAGATGGGTCTCCTGTAAGAGGGCTATCTCTACCCCTACCTGCTTAAGTTCATTTAAAACTCTTTTCCTCTTAATTGGACTGCCCATCCCTCGAACATTATAAGTTATGACTACTCCTTCCATCATTTTACCCATATCTCCCTTCCCTGTCTCCTACCTTCATGCCATTGAGTCACCCCATTTTGCCTTGAATAACAGTAACGTAAATAGTAATTAACTTTATGTAACATATACAATGCTTCCAACATGCTCTTTGCACCCTACCCACTTTCTTGATGTTATTAAGCTAGCTGGGTGTGGCCCTACTAGTTTGGGCCATGCACACATCCTGTGATTTAAGGGAATTAGCTTTTACTATCTGCCAAACCCGTATTAATCAACTACCTCCCTCCTGGGGGGGCGCTAGCGAGCCCGAGCAATATGGCCGCTCCAGAATAGAGATCAGTGATTCAACTGACTTTATAAGACAAAAAAACTTTGTTTTCGCCTGCCTTGAACTAATCTAAATATAGATAAGGCTTTCGGAAGACCCCAGCAATAAAATGGGGAACCCCAGAAAAGATCGAACGCCGCATGATGGAACTAGGTCCAAAATGATCCTCGCCCTCTGCCACAAGGCCCATCTTGCAGCAACAGACTACAGAGCGGGAAAAGAAGGAGGAAACTCTACAGTCACTGGGTCGGAAAATGAACTGCCTGATTGCTTCGGTATCTGGACTGGCTGACAAAATGGACAGTATAGCAAACAGAGTTACGAACCTAGAAACCAAAAACGAATTTATTGCAGCAGAGACGTCGGATGCGAAAAAGTGTTCGGAAGCAGCAATGGGAGCCGTGAATGCGGTCATCAGAGAAAACAGACGCTTTCAAATGCGTCTGGAAAACCTAGAAAATCAAGTTAGATCATCCAATATCCGATTCATAGGGCTACCTGAGGGCTGTGAGGGAGACCATTCAGTCCTTTTTTTGCAAGACTGGCTATTACTCCAGTTTGGGGAACAAGCCAGCACTTACGCATAAAGGAATTCAAAAGGCCTACAGGATTGCAACCAGAGGTAAACCAAACAACCCTGAGACCCTTGAACACTTTTGGCAATCACAGATGGAATGGCTACCAGGGACTGTCTGTTGGCTTTAGCCAGGCAACATCGCCCCTTGCTCTATGAGGCGAAACTATTAGACTGTACCCAGACATCAGTTATGCTACCAGACAGCGTCGCAAACAGTTTGATGGCGTTAGGGCCATACTAGGTGAAGCAGGAATTCAGCACAACATCCTATTTCCAGCCCGACTGAGGATAGCATATCAGGGGAAGATCTACGTCTTTTCGGAACAGAAAGAGGCAAGCAGATGGGCCCAAAGCCACGTCCCGAGAAGGAAGCGCACTGAGGGACAAGGCGACTTGTCTTCAGACGGAAATGAAACATGAAGTCTCGGAGAGGATCATACTTCGGAAGGATAGAGAGTAAGGAGAGACTTTAATCCATACATAACTCTTTTGTCCTGGGAGAGCAGTTCGATTGAACAGTTCTTTAAGTTCTAAAGCTGGGACAATTTGCTCAAGTACCAAAACTTTTTTTTTTGTCTTATTGGAACTTGTTTTAATTAAATCCTAACTGTTTGGTTCTGGGTGGTTTCAGTTTAAAGTGGAGAAAGCTGGTTGAGCAAACTTTCTCAAAATCATTAAATAGAGACCTGTGTTGCTGGGGATTTATTATTTCTGAAGCGGCATAAATGTACATTGAAATATCACAGTAGTGAATCTTTTATTTAGTTAAAGCATGGACATTAGTATAATCCTCTGATTTAAGAGGAAGCTAGGATGGACTTTTAATGTATAAATGTGTTGGTGATTTTTTTTCCATGCAGCTCATGGGCTTAAAACTCTAGCAAGTTTGTAATAAAATGTAATAAAATAATTGATACCCCCGTTGTATCTTAAAGTGGTAGAATGATATTATTATTTGGAATATAAGAGGGGTGGCGTCCTCAATGGATATTAACTGAAATCTCTACTTGGAATGTAATGTATGTACGCGTGCATTGAAAATAATAAAAAATAAAGTTAAAAAAAAAAAAAAATCAACTACCTCCCTCCTATTAATATTACACCACCAATCGTTTCTGTTTCGGTCTTTCCAGTTACTATATAAGCCGTTGTGGTCCTTTCCATTGCCCCCCCCCCAGGAAAAGATATGTATCGGGGAAATAGGAGACACCCCACCATCATTACTGAAAAAATAAAAAGGGGTGTTATTCTGTGCATCCATGCCATCTTTTCCTCCTTCCCCTTGTCCTTAAGGGTCAGGGTTGATATACCTGTCCGCGGGAGCCAAGGACGGTACTCGGAGGCAGGGTCCTACGGGTCCAAAGGCAACCATCTAGCTTAGTTCAGGCCACCGCCCAATGGTGCATGGGGCTGGGTTCAAGCCCCCCCAATTACCCTCAACTCGCCCCTCTTGATAGGATCAAAAAGTACAAGGAAAATGCGATTCCCCGTTCAAGAGCCCCTCCTTCATCTCCCATGCATGGATGCACCACCACAAAGAAAGAACCCCCCCATACAAGAACTTTCACCCACACAATGTGTGGCTTCCAAACTACCAAGCCCCCCAAGCCCCCACAGATACATCAGTCAAATAAGCCCTTCTCTAATTGAGAAGGGAGCGGCAAAAAAAAAAAATTGAAAAGGATATCAAAATGTCCGATCATGTTCCTGCAGTATCCTCGCCTTCCCCAGAGAGTCCCATTGGTGGATCTGCCTCCATATTCAGGTTCGATTCCTTCCCATCTTGTTGCCGTGGGCCATCGTCAGCTTCCCCTCATCTGGAACCTCTCCTCCTTTTCCACGGCTCTCTCTCCCTCCATCAGGCCTCTGGCGTAGAGGAGTCCGGCCTACTTAAAAGATCACCAGGAAACTTCAACTCCAACAGGGTCGGGCGAGCCTCCGCAAGTGATCGGAAAAACACTGGGCCCTTAAGCAGAAAAATTTTCAGTTGAGCTGAAGCGATAAGGTGCATTTTAATGTTATTTGGTGCCAAACATTTTTTAATGTCCAGAAGAGCCCTCTGCTTCTGCTGCGTGTAAGAGGTGAAGTCGTGGTCAAAGAACAGGCACGTATCACCAAACAGCACTGTCTTTTTGGCCCAGACCACCTGTAGCACCGATGTCTTGGTGCAGCAGTCGAGGAACTTTAATACAGTGGGTCAGGGGGTAGCTTTTGGGCCCATCATTTTTTTTGCCAATGCTCTGTGGGCGCGAACTGTATTGAGGGGTTGATCTGTAGGTAAATCAAGTAGCTCCTTCAGAAAGCTCTTTAGGAATGCTTCCATCGTCCCTCCTTGCTCAGTGTCCTCGGGGACTCCGTAAATCCGAATATTGTCCCTACGAGATCTTAATTCCATGTCATCCAGTTTCTCCATCCATTCCCATCCCTCTTTAAAAAATATCGAAGTACTTTGTCATGTTCTTGTACCTCGGTATTTAAAGGCTGTTTAGTTGATTCTTTCGGTCTACTACGTGTGTAGGGGTCAATGGGCACCCCAGTCCACTGAATTTAGCACTTTAGTAACCCGGAGGGGGGACGGAGCTCCGTTATCTAGGTGCGCAGTAGGAGGAAGGCAGAACCGGAAGTCCAGGGTACTTGTTTCTATTCCTGCATGGTCAGGTATGAGCTGTTGAGGCACCTTCTGGCTCCTGGGCCAAGGGAGCCTCTGACTGTCTCTGACCAGTCTTGGGTCCTGCTGGACCTGTAAGGAGTCCCTGCCCTCTGCTGGTTCTCCCCTACACAGAAGGCTGAGTGATATCTTCCTTCAGGGTGAGCCAACTTTTCCCTTTTTGGGGAAAACTTGGTACTCTGACCCATTAGTGTGAGTGAATGGTGAAGATTGATTCCTGTAAGATATGAAAATTACATACTCAGCATAATTGTTGATCTTTCAGAATTATCTTCACCATTCATTGATATGCCCACCCACCATCCCCCTCTCATCTGGGCTGCTGGGCAGCTTACCTTGTTGTGCCTCAGCACACTGGCATACTTCTTGCCACGCCTTCTCATAGGGTGTTCGTCTCCTTTCTTTTAGTTCGAACATTCTGTTCCCAAGACAAAAAAAAACTAAAATGGGTCAAGGGCCCCTTTACCCACTTCCTAACCAAGATTTAAAGCAACAGTGCATGATAGTAGTGAACATTTTGCCCTGTACTTTTTTAGATTTCCCCGTATCTCCTGACTTATATGGTACTCTTTTCTCCTCATTTTGAGTCTGTTTTACTACTTTTTTCACATTTAAAATAATAAAAGGTGCATCCAACCAGGGTTTCATCAGTATTCTTAGCACAAAAGTGGTAGCAAGGAGCAGGCTGGCAATTAAAAGCCAGTCAGCCTGCCTTCAGTGGTGGGGAAGTTAATGGAACCACTACTGAAGGAAAGGATTGTGGAATATCTTGAATCCTGTGGCTTACAGTATCCAAGGCAGCAGGGATTCACTGGGAGGAGGTTAGTCAGACAAATCTGATAGATTTTTTTTGACTGGGTGACCAGGGAATTAGATCAGGGTGGAGCGGTGGATGTTGCCTACCTAGATTTCAGTAAGGTCTTTGACATTGTTCCATGTTGGAGACTCGTAAGCAAGCTGAGCAGCCTGGGAGTAGGTCCAGAGGTGGTAAATTGAGTAAGGAATTGGTTGGGGGATAGGCGACAGAGGAAGGTGGTAAACGGAGTTCACTTCGAGGAAGGGAGGGTGACCAGCGGGGTACCACAAGGATCAGTACTTGGACTGGTCCTCTTTAATGTCTTTAGTGGCATTGCAGAGGAGCTAGAGGGAAGGTATGCCTTTTTGCAGATGACACAAAGATCTGCAATAGGGTAGAGACTGTGTGTGTGTGTGTGTGGGGAAAAAATGAATAGAGATGTAAGAAAGCTTGAGGATGGTCAAAAGTGTGGCAACTAAGTTTTTTTTTTTTGTAAACATCATTTTTATTGGTATTTTAACTTATTTACACATAAGTCAGCCAGACCATCAGCCATAGTGAAATTAGACATACAATTCAAAGGTAGACTCGGAGAGGAATAGTGTCCATACCTTGATGATACCTTGTTAGACCCAAAAGAGAAAAGGAAAAAGTTTTTACTCTTAGCCTTAATTGGCTCCAGATTCAGCCCAACAGTGGGATATCAAACCAACATAGTCCGTACAGGGTGATCCCAGACTTACAGTTTATCAAGTCACAAGGCATAATGTAATTGTGGTTCTAGTCACGGGGTTAGTTTCAGTCGACCCCCCCCAGCCAGAGGTTAGGTGGGGTGCCCTCCCCAAGTAGTATCCAACCCCTCAGGGGGACCAAGTGTCACCCCAGTCCAGGCCCCAGGGATCAATAGGGTAAATGGATATAAGAAAGCCCACACAGCCCTCAACTGTCTCCCTCTCATCATGGAACAAAGGTTGGGTCTTTTAGCATATAATATATCTGCCAGCGGGTCCACCTCTCCGCAGATTTCCTTTCTTGATTATTTAGGCTATGTGTTATTTTTTCCATAACATAGATTTGTTTGGTAATGGCCCACCAGTCTTGTATGGTGGGTACTTTAGGGGTCAGCCAGTATTTTGTGATAGCTTTTTGATCACTGTGAGGAGTATAAGTAAAAGGTGTCTAGTCATTGGGCCAACGATGTTATGGGGCAGGACCAAAAAAAAACCATCTCCATTGTCAACTGAAACTGGGGATCAAATATCTGTTGGAAATGGTGTTGCAGGCAAGAAAAAAAAAAAGGCGTCAAGGAGGGACAACTCCACATCACATGGGTGTGGTCGCACCCCTGTGTAATCGCACAACGCTTAACAGCCCGCTCCCCACCCAGGGCGAGGACTAGTAATTACAGGAGTTCTGAAATAGCTAATTAAGCATTTCCAAGAGAACTCCTCCAGACATGCGAGCTGGATACCTTAGCTGAATATTTCCATGCCCTCTGCCAATCCTCTGGGGTTATCAAGTAGCCTGATTCCTGGCTCCAGCGCGTCCGAATTCCTTCTGTGTCAACAGAACTCTGAATCTTCAGGGACCGGTAGTACATTGATATCAGGTTGTTTTGCCGCTGCATCCTAATATGTACTGTAAGGGTTTGTATTAGTGCTGGGATCCATTCCTGGTCCCAGATTTCCCGGGGGAGGCACTGCATATAATGCCTAAGCTGAAGATACCGGAAAAAATCTTCCTTGGGAATACCAAATTCCTTTTGTACCTCATTAAAGGCCCACATTGTGCCTTGTCTGACTATTTGACTTAAGTATTTTAGGCCTCTCCTTTCCCACTGCTGGAAACCACCACTGAGGACTCCTGGTGGGAAATCACCCAAGCTGGAGATTGGGCACAAGAGAGGTGAAAATGTAGACAGTTGGTAACTGTTCTGGATATGATGCCAACCCCTTACCGAAGCCTCGAGCCAGGGATTCCCCTGTGTAAATCTCTTCCCAGAGTTCCCGGGATTGTGTAGAAAGCTGTAGAATGCATTATCATCCATCAGCACCCGCTCAATACCCAGCCAATGTGGAACATTTGTTCTGGTTTGCCTGGATACCATATATATTAAACTAACGGCTTGGTAATATAACCTGAAGTCTGGGAGACCCAGACCCCCCTCATCTCTAGGAAGGGTAAGGATCTTAAGACGCACCCGGGGTCTTTTGTTGGACCATATAAATTTAGTGATGTATCTGTCAATCTCCTTAAAGGTCTGCCTGGGTATCTGTATCGGAATATTCTGGAACACATACAGCTCTGGGGAGGGACACCATTTTAATTAGATCGGTCTTCTGCGCAGCCCATAAGGAAAGGCCGCCCATGTGGCCAGGTCTGTTTAAGTTGTTCTATAAGTGGAATATAGTTATATTTATAAAATTCCCGGGGGGATTTCGGCAAATGTACCCCAAGGTATTTAAGCTTTCCTAACTCCCATTTCCCAGGAACAGCGGTTTTGGCCCCCTGAGTGGGAGAAAAATAGAAGGGGAGCAAGTCGGTTTTATTGAGGTTTAGTTTGTATCCTGAAACTGCACCAAAATCCTCCAATATCGATTTAACCGCAGGGAGAGACTGTTCAGGATTACATAAGTATAGGAGTATGTCATCTGCATAAAGGGCTATACGGTGCTCTACCTCCCCCACCACTACCCCCGTGATATCATCGCCTCCCTGATCCTCTGGGCCAGGGGCTCTATAATCGCAAATAAAAGGGGAGAGAAGGACAGCCCTGCCTTGTTCCCCTGTAGTGGGAAGTACCTGGAATGGTGTCCATTAACCTTATGAGGCCTGCGGGGCGGAGTATATGTTTTGCAGAACCTTTATAAGCGCGGAAGGGAAGCCCAATTTATATAATGTTTCATAAAGAAATTGCCACGACACCCTGTCAAATGCCTTTTCGGCATCTAAGCTGACCAACAGGGACGGGACCCCCTCAGAGTGCACCCGGTGCATCACGTGTAGAGTTCGCCTGATATTGTCTGTGGTCGTGCGTGTGCGAACGAACCCTGTCTGGTCCTTATGAATCAGCGAGGGGAGAATCTGGTCGACTCTATGAGTTAGGACTGCCATAAAGAATTTATAGTCCTGATTAAGAACCGATATCGGCCTATAGGAGGCACATAATTGTGGGTTTTTATCCGGCTTAGGGATGACCGATATAGAGGCATAGGCCCAGGACGGGGGGGCTCCCCCTGCATGACCCAGTTAAAGGCACGGCAAAGGTTTGGCAGGACCTGGGTCCTAGCCACTTTATAGAATTCCACACCGTACCCATCTGGACCGGGAGATTTCTAGGATTTGGCCTTCTTAACGACGGCCAGCACCTCCTCCTCTGAGATCGGAGCAGTCAGGGCCTGGCCCTGGGCCTTTGTGAGTCGTTGAAGATTGACCCCTCGCAAGAATTCCAACACATGGCGTGTGGGAACTTGCTTTTCTGGGGTATACAGTGACTGGTAGTAAGTCGCGAAGGCTTCGGCTATATCCTGGGACCTGGTGAACCGCGGCCCCCCAGGGGGATGAAGGATTGAAGTAATCGTGGACACCTTTTTCTGTTTTCGGGCCTGGTACGCCAGCATCCGAGCAGCCCTTGGCCCCACTATAGAATTTCTGGCACAGAAAGTGAGGGACTATTCATTCGCTGCCGCACTGCTGTCTAATTCAAGCTTAGTTTGCTGCAGTTGAGGGAGCACCGTAGTATCCCCTTGTTTGTGTGCCATTTGTAAAAAGTGGAGAGAATCATCCAATTCCCGTCTCCGCACTCTTCGTTGTTTTTCTTGCTCTGCTGTGAATTTTATTAGGTGTCCCTGCAATACTGTTTTGATCGTGTCCCAGTGAATGGCGGGAGTGGAATCTGCAATCGGGTTGTCCTCCCTAATCTCCTGTATCTTCTCTACTATAAATTCCCGGAACTTTTTAGAGCGTAGATGAAAAGGATTTAGCCTCCAAACCGTACGTTTAGGCTGGAGGTCAAAATCCCATGTGGAGACCTGAAGCGCGTGGTCCGAGAGAACAATGTCTCAATTTGTACTTCATTCAGCATCCCCAGATCTTCCACATGTGTATATCTGGTCTATCGGGAGTAGGTGTGGTGTACAGCAGAGTAAAAGTGTAATTTCTCGAGTGGGGATGAAGCCGTCTTCAGGCGTCAACCCATCCTGCCTCGATGCAAACCTTTTAAAGAATTTCTGGCGACTGGCGACCTAGGAGGCTTATTACTGGTGGAATCAAGATGAGGGTCGATAACAAAGTTAAGGTCACCCGCCATCATGAGCACTCCTTTGTTTTTGTACCACTTTGTCTAATAATGGCCTAAGCTGGGTCACCGCATCCCGGGAAATATAGATTCACCATGGTCACCCGCTTGCCGTGTAGAACCCCTGTACCAAGATCATGCAACCTTCCGGTCAGCCTATGTATCGCTAACCTCAAAGGGATACCTGGAGAGATGATGATGCCACGCCCATCTGCCAGATTTGGCAGATGAATAGAACACCTGCCCCCTAGTGAGTTTAGCCAATTTTGCGTGTTCCACCATATTCATGTGGGTTTCCTGCAAAAATGTAAGGTCAACTTTTGAGCGTCTGAGAAAAGCCAGGGTCCTTGATCTCTTAACTGGGATAGCGAGGCCATTTATATTCAGGGAAAGTAGTTTTACCTTAGCCATATCCATCAGTGATCAGTAGCGGCACACTGGCTTACTACCTGGTAGCATCATTATGGCATTAGGCCCGCCTCCCATAGAGGACACCCCCACCGAGCTTAGTTGATTGTGGCTGGCGACTAACATAGAACAAAAAACAATACAGTAACAAGCTGGTCTAACTGTAACCAACAAAGCATAACAAATATACATGTTAACACTACAAGTTAAGTAACTAGCACTTCCACGGGTCAGAAAATCTGACCCTAGGGCAAGGGAACCTTGCCGTGAGCCCAGGACACTGAGCATTAGCACACTGTGCTATCGGGGAAAAGGAAATGGGTCGGGTGACTGTTATATGCAGCACTTGTCCCCCTGTGATCCCTGGAAGGTTTAATAGGGGAATGAACCGGGTAGAAGAGAATTCTGCATGCTGGAATGTCCCTTCAGACCTTGGTGCGGAGACTCTGCCGGGCAGAGGGCGCCAGGGTGCCAGGATGACCGGCAGGTGGCCCATCCCCATCTCACGCCCCACTGGTCCTGGGATTATTTGGCTGTATGTGGGCCGGTCCAACGGACAGCACCCATGGCACCGGGGGGGGGGAGGCCCCCCCCCCCCGCGGCACAAGGCACCCCAATCTTCCAGGCCCGCTCGGCACCCGGACCGCTGAGGCGCCCCACCCCATGTAGGCCAGCATCTCCCCCTCCCCACAACACCATGACCCAGGCCGGGCCGCTAGACCCCAAGTAGACTCTTACTCTTTCACTCATTCCTCCTCAACATTCAAGGGATGAGGATGGGTTGACTCAAAAGGAAGCTCCCGGGGACTCGATAAGCATATATCTAGCTTGCTTCCATTTAGCCGCCTCCCCACTCCAGTAAGTTGTGGATTTCCCTTCCTCCCCGCCCCCAGCCCCCATACCGAGTAGGTCCGAAGTGAACCCTTGCCATCCAAGTGGTATTCAGGAGGGAGAGCGGCACCGATGACCTCCAGCCGCTGTCTCCTTCGTAGGGACCCTCCCTCCAGCCGACTCAGCTGGTGACCACCTTATCGCGGTCACTATAGCAGGATGAACAGCTTATTGATCGCAGGGGTCGAGCCTCTTCACCCCCTTTATTATCCCTTCCTCCAAAGCGCTCGATCTCCTGTTCAGCTCCCACCCCTCCCACTCTGCCCTTCGGCTCTACCCGACTAGCTAAATGCCATCCAGCAGTGCACTTGCATTTCTACTGCTTATCCAGGTTCAATTCACCCGGGCTGTATTGAGAAAGGAAGCAGGAAGAAGAAGAGAGATCCTCCCCCCCCCACCTCTGCTACTTTTCCTTCCCTCCTTATGCTGAACAGACCCATTCTTCTCCTTTAAACCCTCCTAAATTCCCCCACCATCCCGCTCTCAACTCCCATTCCCTAGAATTTGTGGAGCTGGAAAGCCCGATTGCGCGGTCCTCTATGGCTCTGGCTCCAATCACCGCCACTTCCATGATGCTTCCGGCTTCCAGCTACACACAATCAAACTTCCCCATAAAGCGGCCCGACCAAGCGGCAATGGCCTACCCAGCTACCCTTCGGTTCCCAGCACCCATCACCATTCGCTTACAACCCCCAAGACCCTGCCCCCCCACGCGGCAGCCGGAACCTGTGCAACTCTGCATGCTTCTGCTTATACTGAAATCCACCCCTCCAGTTACCCCTACAATGTGCCACTTTTCGCTCCCCTGGCCCACCCAGATTTACATCGCGGTAAATATGGAAGTCCTTACTTGCTGTCTTCAGGTCTTCTTGGCAGTCTCCAACGGCTGCAGTCCCTCTGAAGAAGTCTGCTTCTCATGTAAGGTTCCAGTTATCTTCTTGATGGCCTCAGCACCTTGTTTCCGTCTCTCGTCCCTCTGCTCTGCACTCCACAGCTTGTGGGCAAGTTTCGTAGCCACCGAGGGCCCTTTTGGAGGAGGTCTGGTCTGGGGAATCTCAATACGCCGCTTGTTCAGCTCCAACACCGCTTCCTCCGCCGTCTCCACCGATCTGGACCCTTCAGGGAAGAGGATGACCATCCTAGCAGGACACGGGTGCTGCAAATTTAATCCCAGCTTTTTCAGCCGCCTATGACGTTGAGTAGGCGCCGCCGCGCCATTATCTCTGGAGCATAATCGCTTTCAAAATATAGACGCTGCTGGCCCAGGAACACACTTCCCTTTCTCCAAGCTGCCCTTAACACCGCCTCTTTGTCTTGGAACCTCAGAAACTTGACTAGGATAGTTCGTGGACGGGATCCCGTTGGGGGTCTTGGGCCCAACGTGCAGTGTGCACGCTCTATCTCCATCGAGAGGCCTTCTGGTAGGAGGAGCGCTTCCCTGAGGAACCTCTGGACGTAGCCTATTATGCCCTGGCCTTCCGAGCCCTCGGGGAGCCCCGAAATCCTTATATTGCTTCTTCTGTTGCGGCTTTCGGCATCCTCTGCTCTGGTTTGCAACGCTCTGGCTTCCTTTTGTAGCCGAGCGATGGCTTGCTCCGCTTCCTCGAGCCTACCTTCCACCCCGACCATGCGAGTCTCACTACTCTTCTGCCTCTGCTCGAGCTTCCCAATGTCGGTACAAAGTGCGGTAGCCGTGGATTTCATTTCACGGCGAAAATCTCTCAGCTCTGCTAGCATTTGTGCCATTTGGTTCTGAAGTATTATATGGGAAGCCTGCCCGGCCGCGCCGCCACCGCGCCGGCGGGAAGAGGAGGCCCGCGAGTCCCCGCTTTCTGAGCCTTCGTCCTGAGACTTCTCTTCATCTAGATGAGCGAGGATTGAGATCTTATTATCCCCTCTCTTTTTGGGCATTGTAAGCTATCCTCCTGTAGTCGGTTTGGTGTGATGTCGTTAGATTAGGGATGCTGGAGGAAAATTATAGGGTCAGTCGGGAGAGTGCCTCGTCTAAGCTGCCATCTTCACCGTGACGTCACCGGAAGTCGGCAACTAAGTTTTAATGCAAAGTGCAAAATTATGCAGCTGGGGCACAGAAACCCAGGGGTGGAGTATAAGATGGGGAGGGAGTGGTACTAATGACTACCAAACAGGAAAGAGACCTGGGGGTAATGATATCTGATGACCTAAAGGTGGCCAAACAGTGTGACAATGCAGTGGGGAGAGCTAGTGGGATGCTAAGGTGCACTGGGAGGGGTATCACCAGCAGAAAGAGGGAGGTGGTGATACCGCTGTGTAAATCATTGGTGAGACCTCACCTAGCATACTGTGTCCAGTTCTGGAGACCACATCTCCGGAAGGACATTGACAGAGTATTTGCAGTCCATAGGAGGGCAGCTAAAATTGTGCGGGGCCTGCATCAAAAACCCTCTGAGGAGAGACTAAAGGACCTTAATATGTACACCCTGGAGGAAAGGAGGGAGAGAGTAGATATGATAGAGACTTTCAGATACCTCATGGGTATAAATAGGGTACAAGAGCGAAGCATTTTTCAGAAAAAAAGATGCTCAAGAACCAGAGGTCATGCTATACAGCTGGGGGAGGGGGGTAGATTCAGGGGAAACGTGAGGGAGTACTTCTTCACAGAGAGTGGTGGATGTCTGGAACAGCCTCCCAGATGAGGTTGTTTGGGGGGGGGGGGGACTGTTAATGTGATTCAAGAATGCATGGGATAGGCATAAGGGAACCTTAGTGGTTAGGAATGGGCAGGTAAAGTTGGAGACATAGTAGGATCTGAGGTATTACAGTAGGTAGGGAAAGTGGGCAGACTAGGTGGGCTAAGTGGTCCTTATCTGCCATCACATTTTGTGTTTCTGTGTACCCACATTGTCCCATAAGGTTAGGGAGCAGTGTCTTTGCGTGACTATAATGAACTAGCATGCAGCAAAGTGATCTTAAACCTTGGGTGTTCAAAAACAACAGAGAATAATGAAAACCTGATCTGAGCCATATTAAAAGGAGTGCTCCTTTTATTATTTCAGTTGTATATAAAAGTGGCGAAGCCAACTCAAAATAGGGGGAAAAGGGCGTCATACAAGTCAGGAGGTAATGGGCAGTCTAACAGAATAAAAAGGTATAGGTTAAAATTTTCACCGCTGTCATGCACTGCTGCTTAAAGTGATTTAGTCACATTCCACAAATGCCTGTTTCACATACTATGCCATTACCACCCATGCTTCAGGTGTTGAAGCTGCAATTTGTTTTGTAAAAAAAATCTGTTATAGCCATTTTTTTTTAGTATGTTTTTGTTTCTGCCTGCCCTTCAGTTTTCTGTGTGCCGCCACACCCCCCAGAATTATGTCATGCAAGGGAACTGTTAATGTTTTACTTACAGCAACAAGGAAGTCTAAGTAAATTATAAAGTTGACTTAAATGTTTGTTACTTAGAGGTGCAGTCCCAAATTTTGGTAGTGGGAGCTGTAGAATAGCACTTAATATGTAGACATATAACTTAGTTCTAGAGAAACTTGAAGAAGAAAAGTACGTGTGCACATGGGCAGACTAGCTGGGCTGCAGGCTCTTATCTGCTGTCAACATCTATGTATCTGTGTGTGTGTGTGTGTGTGTGTGTGTGTATATATATATATATATTATATTTTATTTTTTTCATGGCAAAAACTCAGTTTAATGCATCAGTTAGAGTTGTTCCACAGCGACAAAAGCAGAAAATTCGATGTTAGGGTTGAAAACTCCCATCTGCGCATTCCCCCCCACCACCACACACACACACACACATACATGCAAGTAGGTGAAGGACCAAGGCGAGTCGACTGTCGGTCATTGGGGCTAGGCACCGATCTCCTCCCCCTCTCAGTCTCGCCGGTCTCTGGCTCCAGTGCCCGAAATCTTCGTCGGAGCCCCTCCCTGCCTATTGGACGGGTCCCGATGAGCAGTTTCACCAGTGGGCTGCTCTTATGGAGCAATGGGCTTGGAGGTTGGTCCAGCTGCCTGGCCCGGTCACTCCGTAGCCTTTGGGTTGCTCGAGGGACCGGGTAGGGTGGTTGAACTTTCCTAGTCGCGTGGCGCCTTCTTCGGTGCTGTCGACTCTGTGTTCAGGTGTTTTTCCCCCTCACACGGCTATGGCGCAGGAGTCCACACCGATGCCTCTGTCTCCTGTTAATGATTCTTCTTTTCCTTCAAATCGCAGTTTTCGGAACCTTGGGACACTCTCGGAGCAGTCTGCGGTGCCGAGGGCTCTGTCGGCACTGTCTGCAGTGCCGAGGGCTCTGTCGGCACTGTCTGCGGTGCCGAGGGCTCTGTCGGCACCGTCTGCGGCACCAGGGGCTCTGTCCGCACTGTCCGTGGTGCGGAGGGCTCTGTCGGCGCCTTGACCTTTGTCAGCGCCATGTGCTGGGCTGTTTCCGATGGCACCGACTTCCTTGGGTTCAGCGCCGTGTTCTTCATCGGCGCCGATGCTTGGTGCAGTGCAGTCCAGCCTCCAGGGCTTTTCGACTCCGATTCTTTCCTCTTCTAAATTCCATTCTGATTTTCACTCCTTTTCTGTCCATACAGTCCCCCCTGGACTGTCAGGAGATGATTTTGAGCCTGACCCAGATCTTCATATGGGTGGTGATGATGAAGGAGCAGGATTAATCTTGCTGCAGAGCCTGTGGTTGAAGACCTTCTCTTTAAGTCTTTGTTGAAAAAATTAAATTCCACTCTTTCTCTCCAGACTACAGAAAGCAATCCTGGGAAGCTTTTAAGACTCCAATACCTACATGTCCCGGAGATCCCTATGGATTTAACTCCTCCAGTACAACCATCTTTTGAGACCCTTTCTCAGATGGTGTGAAACAATCCTGCTCCCAAGGATCGACCCATATTGGCCTCACAAGCTTTTGCTGATCCCATTGTAGTCTTAGCAGAGAATGACAAGGCCGTCCTCCTTCAGGCATTCTCAGCCCGTCCTGTCAATAAAGAATGTCGTAAAATAGACACCTTAGCTAAGAGAGTCTTTGCTGCCTCCACCCTGGGTATGCGTATTGCCAGCTACCAGGGCTACTTTTCTCAATATGAGTATGTCCTTTGGCATTCGCTCAAGCAAATGGTAGAAGCTCTGCCTGAATTGGAAACTAATTCAGAGCTACTTCACACCATAACCAGGGGCATCGAGTCCAATAACCAACAGGTTAAAGCTGCAGTGGACACTTTCAGTACTGCTGCTGGAGCAGCAGCAGCGGGCATTTGTACCTGTCGCCACTCTTGGCTACGTACTTTGGGCTTCACGAATGATGCCCAGAAGCAGGTCATGGCTTTACAATTCAATGGTATGTATCTGTTTGGACCCCAGGTGGAACAAGCTCTGGAAGCCACACAGAAGACTAGGTCAACGATTAAGATAGCTCGACCCGCACCCGCCGCCTCTCGGGGGGGTGCCAATAAGCGTCAATTTCATAACCGTCGGTCCTTTCAGGGCAAAGGCAGGGGGGCTTTAACAAAAGCCAGATCCCGCAGCCACAAAAGAAAACGCAGCAGAAGGCACAAGGGCCCAAAGCATCCAGTGCCACCGTCTGAGTGCTCGGCCCACATCCCACCTCAACTGCCCGAGGGAGACTCTTCCTCAGCAGTGGGAGGACGTCTGACTCAGTTCTATGACCGATGGAGGTCTATAACATTAGACAAATGGGTCCTCTGGATAATCTGCGAGGGGTGTTCGCTCAATCTTTCAGAAACCCCCCGAATCATCCCCGCAAACGACAGCACAGGCTGTCAGCAGTATAGTCAGACCTTCTTGCTTCCGAGGTGCAAGGCCTTCTGAACAACAGGGCAATAGAAGTAGTCCCGCTGGACCAACGAAACACAGGTTTCTACTCCCATTACTTTCTAGTTCCAAAGAAAACTGGAGGCATGCACCCCATTCTGGATCTTGGAAAGTTAAACAAATTCCTTCACAAGGAAAAGTTCAAGATGATATCTCTAGGTACCCTTCTACCTTTGATTCATCAACATAATTGGCTAGCCTCCCTGGACATGCAGGATGCCTACCAACACATTCTTATACACTCAAAGCACTACAAATGCCTGAGGTTTGTGGCATTGAGTCAACATTATCAGTTCAGAGTCCTGCCCTTTGAGTTATCCTCGGCGCCTCAAGTTTTTACAAAGTGTTGTGCAATTCTCTCAGTGCATCTCAGGAAAATCGGAATTCAAGTGTTTCCATATCTGGACGACTGGCTTCTAGCAAGCCCTTCCAGGCAGGGAACTCTGGACGCCGTAGCCAAAGCTTCAGACTTCCTCACATCCATGGGAGTCCTGCTAAATCACAACAAATCACAGTTGCAGCCCTCCCAGAAACTCCTTTTCATAGGAACTCTTCTGGATACCTCCTGTGTGAAAGCTTTTCTCCCAGAGAACAGAAGGAGTGATATCCTACAGACGGCCCGATACATCAGAGAAAACAGCTTGGTTTGAGCTATTTCGATGCAACGGATGCTGGGTCTCATGGCATCCTCGGTGTTCACTGTACCTCTAGCACGTCTCCATATGAGACCATCTCAGTGGATGCTCAGTACTCAGTGGTCCCCAACCACTCACCCTCAGTCCTTTCCCATCAAGGTGACAGAACCTCTAAAGAGGTCACTCACCTGATGGTCGCAGGAGAACAACCTTCTGGAAGGGTATCCCTTTGCTCCTCTGGATCATCAGATCTCCATTACCACTGACGCGTCCCTGGTGGGGTGGGGAACTCACTGCCAGAATCTCCACACTCGAGGTACGTGGACTCAAGATGAATCCCAGCTTCACATAAACGTCCTGAAAATGAGCCATCCTGTATGCAGTCCGGGCCTTGAAGGACATACTCTGTCACAAGAATATTCTCCTTAAAATGAACAACAAAACAGTGATGTATTACATCAACAAACAGGGTGGTGCACACTCTTACCTATTATGCAGGGAAGCTATGAGAGTGTGGGAATGGTGCCGGGAGCACAAGGCTCTAATCCACGCGGTTTACCTTTCAGGCGTACAGAACGAACTGGCAAGACCGTCTCAGCAGAATGGAGACAGATCCTCACGAGTGGTCTGTCGACTTAGCCGTCGCTCAGTCACTCTTCAAAGAGTGGGAAACTCCAGACCTGGACCTTTTTGCATCCCCACTCAATGCAAAACTGCCTCTCTTCTGCTCCAGAAATCCAGGACCTGGCATTTTCTGTCAGGATGCATTCAGGCTGCAGTGGACAAAATGCTTTCTAAACGCCTTTCCTCCTCTTCCTCTAATTCAAATGGTGCTTCTCAAATTAGAGTCTCAGGGAGACAGAATGATTCTCATTGCTCCCTTCTGGCCTCGACAGATATGGTTCCCGCTGCTCAAGCAGTCTGTCGGCAACCCTCCCAAAGGCACTTCCCCTTCAGACGAACCTTCTGACCCAGGGGCCCGTGGTCCATCCCAATCTGAAGGCGCTTCACCTTCATGCTTGGCTTCTGAAGAGATAGAGGTGAATAGGTTCAATGTTTCCCATAGGGTTTCAGATATTTTCTTGGCTGCACGTAAACCAACCACTAAAAAGACCTACACAGCTAAATGGAAGCATTCTCTCTTTGGTGTGCAAAATCCTCTTCGAACCCTTTTTCCTGCCCACCAAATAAAGTCTTGGAGTACCTTTTAGACCTCTCAAATTCAGGTCTGCAGTACTCTACCATCAAAGTTCATCTCTGTGCCATCTCAGCTTATCATGAGCCGGTACATTCCTTGTCTCTGGCTCAGCTACCTGTAGTTAAGAGGTTTCTTAAGGGTATTCTGCATACCAGACCTCCTATCAGATGTCCAGTCGCAGCCTGGGACATTAACCTTGTGCTAGACATGCTCATTCGGAAACCTTTCGAGCCTCTAGCTACCTGCGAGTTGAAGTTCCTCACTTGGAAGACGGCCTTCCTGGTGGCCATCACTTCAGCCCGTAGAGTTTCTGAAATACATGCTCTGGTCACAGACCCCACGTACACTGTATTTCACAAGGACAAAGTAGTTCTAAGGACTCACCCTAAATTTCTTCCTAAAGTTGTCTCGGAATTCCATCTAAACCAATCTTTAGTCCTACCTACCTACTTTGCTAACTTCCGGAATGAAGGGGAATGTACCCTTCATTCTTTGGATGTTAAGAGAGCACTGCGATTCTATCTGGATAGAACAAAAGAATTTCACAAGGCTCAACAACTGTTTGTTTCCTTCAGCGAGACCTGGCTGGGTCAACCTGTCACTATTAGGTACATTTCAGCATGCCTCCGTCACTGCTATTCTGTGGCACAGATTAAGTTAGAAGGCAGAGTGTACGCTCACTCTACTAGAGCAGTCGCGTCATCTGTGTCGGAAATCCTCAATGTGCCCATTGCAGATATTTGCAATGTGGCTACAAGGAGCTCAGTACATACTTTCGTTAAGCACTATGCTTTAGATGTCCATGCCAGAAGACATTTGTTGTTTGGTAGGACTATTCTTAATGGACTTCTCTCCTAAGTATGCGAGCTCTTAGTTTCTCCTGCCACCCATCTTGGGGGTTTATTAGCTCAGTACTCTCCCATTAGTGTGAATGAGTGGTGGAGACTTTATGTCCAGGAAGACATGGAAATTATGTACCTACCATAATTCTTGATCTTCATGGATGAAGTCTCCACCACTCATTCGCCCCCCCGCCATCCCCCGAGCTCACGTTTCTGTTTTTGGTCTTCACTCCCTCAATGGCTGGGCAGTGAAGACTCTATTGTTGACCCTTCTTACACGGTTCATTCGAACTATCTTACGTCCGATTTTGTTAGGTTAGACCTCTAGGTTAGTTACGCTGTTCCTCCTTGGGGGGGGGGGAAGGTACTGAGGCGGTTGGAGGGTTGACGCCGAGGTAGTCTTTACTGCACGAGCCACAGCTCGCATTGCCGGTTCCTCGCGGCTCCATCTCTGGCACCAATCCTCTTGAAAAGTTTGCTCCCACTGGGTCCTAGAGCCTCCGGCGTAGATCCCATTAGTGTGAATGAGTGGTGGAGACTTCGTCCAAGAAGATCAAGAATTATGGTAGGTATGCAATTTCCTTTTTTTTCTCTTCCCCCTGGCTTAATAGTTCCTCTTGCTTCCTTCTAGGATATTTCCTTGATACATCCCTGCTGATGCTGCTGGCAACTCAGCTCCATCTTGTCCCCAGTTTTTGATTATACCATGTGAAAAGCAATTGGCACTCGGGGCAGGTGCTTCAGGCTTTTCTGAGTCATAGTCCTCAACTTGCAGAAGTATGTTTCTCTGTGCTTTACTCCCCAGATGGCTGGAGTTCACTTTGAGCTGTTATCTTCTCCTTCTTACTCTCCTGGGATGGCAAGAAGGTAGTCTTTGTGCTGCTGGACTCCAGCTTAATCTGGTTCAGTGTCAGTTGGCATCCATCTGTATCCCCCTCCCCAGGGACAAGGCTGAAAATAGGCAGAATTGTCTAGTCCTCCTTTATCCTACTAAATTGTATTGCCCTCTTTAGAATACAAAGGCTATTTTAATTAAGTTGGCATTATGTTATCTTAATTGTACAGAGATCCTTTCCCTGCCTTCTGTATACAAGCCAGAGCTATATGCCAGGGCTGCTGTCCTTTAGTTTATCTCTCCCTACCTGTCCAGGTAACTGACAATAGGCTCTGGCTCCTAAACCCACTACTGTTGTGTCACCCTCTAGGCCCAACCCTTAGCTCTTCTAAGTTGATAGTCTGATTCTATTTTGTTGTTATTTTTATATCCTATATACTTTTCCTATCCCTTTGGGCTAGGAGTCTGTAGCCATAAGAGAACTTGACAAAAAGGTTGATGGCCTCTCAGATAAATTCACTGCTATGGAACTGAAGCTGAGTGTGGTTTTGGAGGAGGCAAAAGGAGCAATGCAGTCCACGAAACAGACGACCACCGTGGTGACTGGCATTGTGGCAGAAAATAAACTGATGAGGCTCCATTTGGAACAGTTGGAAAATGGCGAACGGATGTGTAATGTCCGACTTCTAGAGGTTCTCGAAGGCCAGGAAAATTCAGAATTAATTTCATTTGTCAGCAGTCTCCTTAATTGCAAGCTGGACCTACAATTGCCAAAGCATATCGAGTGACCCCTCTTAGGAGACCGCCACAGTCAGACCAACCTTGCGCCATACTTTGCATCATGGCAGGAGCACACATCAAGGAACTTATCATGAATGCTGGGGGATTACTATACCTCGACGATGGATCACCAATCTATATCTTTCCAGATTTCAGCTTCGACAACGAAGGAAGGAATTTGATGCTGTCAGATCGGGACTTCGTACCCTTGGAATAGCACATGCATTACAGTTTCCAGCTTGGCTACGCATTTCATATGCAGGGAAAATGTTCTTTTATACCAACCCTAATGAAGCAGGCAAGAGGCTGGAACTCGTCAAAACAGAATTTATCAGCAGAGGATGGGAGTTGAAATGGTGTGGACTGTGGTCTTTTGGCAAGTACAGTGACTTTTTTCACTAAAGACCTGCAGTAATGAGATACTTTTTTGGATTTTAATTTGATTTCATTTTGACAGTACCAACCAGGCTTATCTATAGAGGGGTATTGGATGCCAGGCAGTCAGGTGGAATTTTTCTTTGGAATTTAATGATTAAAATGTTTGCATATTTCTCAACTTTAATGAGCAATATAGGTTTTGGGGCCTCAATGCTAGAGGGAGCTGAAGACAGTAAGATGGCTGTCACCTCATGTAAGTCTCGAGCAGGCTTTATGTTCGCCACCTGATTGCTTTGCACAGAGCTAAGTAAGTATACTGGCGCGAAAGTAGGTTATGTACAGAACTCCATATGTACATTATTATTGAGGAAGTACCTTCAAATTGCTTATTTTAAACTGTAGCTCTAGTCTGAACATTGACAAGATGAATAGCTAACATTAGTAAAATGCACCTAAAGTGTTACGATTGTTATGGTGCTTTATAATTGCCGCACTGTTTGCAGTTTCTGTATAGATGACTGTTGAAGTTATCATATTCCCCTTGCAGAATGGGACTCCTATTAAAAGAATATTAGTATTTTTGCTACCAGACATGGACTTAAAACACCAGTGTTACAGGTATAGTATTGTGCTGGCCGCACAAAGAAATATTTTTGGGACACTTTATACTTACTATTCCAAGGTCATGGCTGCACAGGTCTATTTAGGACATACTGTATGATTAATAGTTAGTACCTACTTGTACTAGTTAGCACACACTTGTCTTGTATGATGTAACAATGGGAGAAGAGCACTCCTTATCCTGATGTTAAAATGTGACGATACACAATATTCTAATACTTGGAACCAAGTTTCTATCAAATGTACTACGTGTATTTGAAAATGCTATAAATATATAGTACAAAAAAACAATGAGGTGGAATATAATCCTGACCTCATTGTATTAGAGGAGGATTATGAGGGAGAACAATATGTGGCACCTCGTTTTAGTTACACCCTTTTGTCCTGCAGTGAGGACTCGATGGTCTGTACCCTGAGATCTCCTCTTGAGGAGCCTACTTTTCAAGCCATTGTGCAGCAAATACAAATTGCCATGGGCTTTTCTGAGGAAAAAGATCCACTAAAAAGAACCTAATGGAATTTTTGGAGGTTCCCTGCATGCCTTCCATTATAAGTTCATGTGTTTTATCCTGCATTAGAGGATGCCACCTTTGCTGCATGGTACAGAACTAACTCACTGCCTGCAGTTCCCAGAAAGACTGACAAGCAGTATCCTGCTCTGTCTGCTAAGCCTTGTTATGCCAACCAGCCAGAAACTAACTCAGTAGTCATTATAGCTGCTCATGATCGTTCTAAGGCACCTAAACGTGAGTGCTTTGCCTCCTGACAAGGAATCTAGTCTTGATGTGATGAGTAAGCATACATATGTCTCTGCCTTACTGGGCCTTAGAGTTGCAACTTATCCAGCCTATATGATAAAGTACCAGGACAGCCTGTGGAAAGCTGCAAACATTGCACCCCAGGCTTTCCTGAGGGCTGTGTCAAGAATGAGTTAATTAAGACTTTAACTTCTTGGGACTGAGGTTGGCAAACATTTATTACACCCAACCTATGATGTATCTGATGCTTCTGCCAGAGCTGCTGCTTTTGACATATGTATGAGACTCTGTTCCTGGCTCAGAGTTGCTGGGTTTGCAGATGATGTACAGTAAGCAGTTTTAAATGCCCCCTTTAAATGGACAAAATTGTTTGGTTGTGTGTTGAAGAAGCATTCAAGGGCCTTCAGACAACCAGAATGACTCTACGGTCTGTCAGGTCCCTCTATCCCACTCCTTCTAGGGGATGTTGATGAGGATCCTTTAGTCATCCTATTGCCTACTGTCAACGAGGCCGAAGTAGAGGAAGTGGCCCTTGGCCAGGCCCCCCCCAGGTGCCCATTCAAAAGCACCCAAAACAGTCAATGCTGGTGGCTCTGCCCCCACCGGTTCCACATGACTGTCTTCCAAATACATCCCCACTTCCACTGTTACCTCTAGGGGTGGTTGTTGAGGGGCAAAATCTCCCTGCACCTAAACCAGTGGCAGGAGATTACAATGGATGAGGGGGTCCTGGAGATTATAGCAAGGGGGCATGCTCTGGAGCTACTGGAAACCCCTACAAATCATCCTCCACCTCCTTCCTATTATCCTTCAAGCCATCTTTCCCTTTTGAAGGAAGAAGTGCAGTCATTAGTCCAGATACTTCCTGGTCCCAAAATGGACAGAGGATCTGCATCTTATACTGGATCTCAGGGATCTCAACTTCTGTATAGAATACAAGAAGTTTTGAATGGTATTCCTGCAAGCTCTGATTCACCCTCTACAGAAAGGGGACTGGCTTTGCTCCCTAGGCATGAAGGTTGCATACCTTCATGCCAACATCAGAAAAGCTCACAGGCAGTACCTCTGCTTTATGTTGGAGGGGGAGCCCTACCATTTCAGCGTAATGCCCTTTGGCTTGTCTGCTGTGCCACAAGTCTTTACCAAATACTTGGCAGTAGTGGCAGCAGCCCTTTCCAAGGAAGGCCTCTATGTCTTCCCCTGTCTGGACAACTGGCTGCTGAAGGCCAACTCCAGGAAAGCTTTGCTACATACCCCATCATTGACAAGGAAATAGTTCAGTGACTTAGGGGTCACAGTGAATGTGCCCAAGTCTGTCATGACTCCCTGCCAAAGACTGCAATACATAGGGGCAGTCTTGAATACAGAGAATGGATGTGCTTTCCTGCCACAGGACAGGGCAGGCAACT
The DNA here is from genome assembly GCA_016271365.2 of Neoceratodus forsteri. Taxonomy (NCBI): domain Eukaryota; kingdom Metazoa; phylum Chordata; order Ceratodontiformes; family Ceratodontidae; genus Neoceratodus; species Neoceratodus forsteri. Next base: position 753,130,001 of record CM057455.1, on the reverse strand, counting down.
TGATTTCTCAAGCACAGCTGGTATGCAGTCATCACTGTGTCTCTGCAAGGACAATGTCATCTTCTGGGTCTCATGGCTATGGCCATTGTGACAGTGCCACTGGCCTGCTTACACATGAGGATACCACAGTGGACACTCAGGATCCAGTGGGATCGTTTGACGGATGAGCTGGACCAAATGGTTCTCATCATGTCCCCGCTGTGCAGAGCATTGCTGTGGTGGATGGATCACGACAACCTTTTACAGGGCATTCCATTCTGTGTACCAGCTCCTGCACAGATTCTCTCCACAGATGCCTCGGGCTCCAGCTGGGGTGCTCATCTGGGCCCTCTCCAGTTGCAGGGCTCATGGTCCAAAGTGGAGGCCAAGTTACACATCAGTGTCGTGGAGATGAGAGATGAGTCCTATACAGCCTTTGAGTGTTTCAGGAGTATCTAAATCCAGGTCCTCTGTTAATCCAAATGGACAATGCCAGTGTGATGCATTACATCAACAAACAGGGGGGTACTCATTCCTGTCCCCTATGCAGGGAAATGAGAGTATGGTGCTGGGCTCTGTCACACGGCCTACAGCTGTCAGCCATACATCTTCCAGGTCTCCAAAATGTCTTGGCAGAAAGGCTAGGCAGGTCACAGTCCAGGATGCACGAACAGGAACTGCTGACTTCTGTGGCAGACAACCTCTTTGCAAGATGGGGTCATCCTGATTTGGACCTTTTTGCATCCCTGCACGTCACAAAACGGCTGCATTTTGCTCGATTGCTCCAGGCCCTGGAGTTTTCTGGCAAGATGGTGTTGCCCTTTTCTTGGAAAGAGAAATTCCTGTATGCATTTCTCTCAATTCCTTTAGTACAGAGGTTACTACTCAAGCTGAGGATGAAGGGTGCCACCCTCATCCTCATGGCTCCATTATGGCCTCGCAGCTCGCCAGATATGGTTTCCGCTTCTGCAGCAACTGGCAGTGTAGCCTCCAGTACCTCTACCCCTTTGTCAGAGTCTGTTGTCACAGGACAAGGAGTCTCTGGTCCATCCAGACTTGAATTCCCCACCTCTGCATGCATGGCTCCTGAAGACATAGCCATTGCACATTTCGGGGTGTCCCCTAAGGATGTTGATATGCTGGCTACCAGACATACGTATTCTTTGAAGTGGAAGCAATTCTCTTTGTGGGCTGCTTCCAGGAATTTGGACCCCTTTACCTGTCATGTAAATGCTGTGCTGGAATACTTGCTGTCACTGTCAGACTCTAGTCTAAAATATTCCTCCCTTGAGGTGCATTTGGCCACGATATCAGCTATCCATGCCCCTATTGAGGGTCATAGGTCACCCTGTTAGAGGTGTCTCATACTTTTCTGCAAGATGTTTTGCTCGTGAAACCTATCTACAATCCAGTCCTGCTTTGGGACTTGAATTTTGTGCTTGAGAAGCTGATCTTGGCTCCTTTTGAGCCGGTTGCCAGTTGTGGCTTACATTTCCTATAGTGGAAAATGTTAACATTTTGTTGCAGTCTCTTCTGCTTGAAGGATTTCAGAGTTGCAGGCTTTAATGTGTGAGCCTTCTTATTTGATTTTTCAGAAAGATAGTTTCTTTGCATACAAATCCTACATTTTTAGTAAAGGTGATATCTGAATTTACACTGAATCAAATGATACTTTCCTGTCTGCTAATCTGAGCATGCCAGTCAGGGTGAGGCACTGCTCCTTACTTTAGGTGTACATGGAATACTCAGGTATTTTGTGAATCGCAGAAAGTCCTGTCAGCTTTTTATTTCATTCGCCCCGGGAAGGGGGTGGCACCCCTGTATTTAAACAGTGCCTAGCCGAATGGTTGGCACATTGTATTATGTTCTGTTACAGAAAGTATGGTAAGGAACTTCCTGGTGTGGTTTGTGGTCACTCCACCAGGGGAAAGACCACTTCTTTTGCTTGTTTCAGAAATGTTTCTGATGCTGACATTTGTGCTACAGTGCTACAGCCACATAGAGCACTGTCCACACCCTCATTAAACATTATAGTCTGGATATAGTCTTTTGTAGACGTGTCGGATTTGGGCTTGCTGTGTTGTAAAGCCCACTGTCTTGAACGTGTATATTAGACTGTAGCAGCCTCCCAGTGGCTTATGGGGCTGCTTGGGACTGATTCCAAAGGCATTGCCTAATTGAAGAGATATCCTCAAGGAAGATAGAACAGTTACATACTTACTGTAACAGTAGCTCTTTGAGAGACTCTCTTCCATTAGGCCATACCATCCCTCCCTCTGTCCCTCTTCTGCTTTTACTGAGGGTTACATCAGATATTGTGGCTGATCCTAATCCATGGCCGTTGTACCCAGCACCATATCATACCTTGTATGCTTGGTGCTGGTCTGATATCCTGATTCCCCACATTTGGAGATCCTCTGAGTCTAATCTTCAGTGGGAAATTGCAGAGGGATGGGGCCCCCCCCCCAGACATTTATATAGACGTTGACACGTGACATCGCCGTAAGCAGCCCTCGGCTAACAAAAGTTTCAGTGTGGTCCTAGCACTGACATGGGTATAGTTCCAAAGATGTGGCCTGATTGAAGAGATTTTCTTGAAGATCCACTGTGTTCGACCGGGAATTGGTTGATAAACTGACCACCAACCATGGACCAGTGTCTTTTGGGACACTCCTCCAACTTTTGTCAGGTTCCATGGAAGGTCTCTTGGAGCCAGTTCGGAAGAGGGCTGTGTACGCGTTCACTGACATCCTGAGTAAGAACGAATCACTGGGGGTTGCCTTTTCCATGGCCAAGGCCATTATGGGACTGGCTGTGGAGCTTTTGAAGCATCCAGCCTCCTGCCCAGCACCTCCACCTATATGGTATGCATGTATGCGGTCCCTACCGGCTCTCTGCAAGGATTCTCTGACCACCCCTCGGTTGAGGGTCTGATCTCTGGTTCCATGTTACAGAAGTCTGGGAATACTGGGGATATGGACAAGCCCGCCCCCATCAAGAAGTCAAAGAAGCTTGACCATGCATCCAAGAAGGTCTGTGCCTCATCCTCCCTTGATCTCTGTCAGGTGAGCTATGCCTTCCTGATGACCCACTTCAGTCACTCCTTGTTGGGAGTGCTCAACCCCATCCTCCCTTACCTGCCTGCAGACAAACCGCTTCTGGGAAAGGTCATCCAAGACCAGGTCAAGCATTGGCTGAGCACCACACCCAGATGGCTTTGGACTTTGGCGACTCTTGCACCTGTGCCATGGCAGCGCCCACTGCGATGCATCGCAGAACCTGGCTGAGGTTCTCCATCTTCATGGTGAACACTCAGCACAAGTTAGCCGATGTCTCTTTCTTGGGCACCACTCTCTTTGGCCCAGGGGGTGGACGTACATCTCACAAGGATTGACAAGTCCTGCACCACCCTGGATTCTGTGGATTTGTTCCAAAAGGACCAGAAAGGCCAAAAACAAAATAAGGCCTTTAAGTTTCGGACATTTCAGCCCCAGCAGTCTCGGCAGGAACAGCCCCAGCAGGGGCAGTTCCAAGCTTGGCACCCCAAGGCCAGGTTCTCTGGTCATGGGCCCAAAAAGGGAGGGAGTTAGTGGAAGTGGTGCCCCTCCGACCACAGCGGCTGGTGCCCCCTCCAACGCTGCCCAGTGATAGGTCGGGTGGTGTTCACCTTCCACCTGTCCAGTCCCTGACTCAGCTCCTGGTGTGGGGTTCAGCTTTGCTACGTCTGGCCTGTGGTCTGCAGCTGGTTGTCTCTTGATTTTGAGACCCTTTCACCCTTCTGATCCCATGCTCAAAGGGAGTCCTCTGTGTCACAGGATGTACTGTCCGCTCTCAGGGAGGACATTACTCAACTCCTTGCAAAAGGAGCAATAGCCTGTGTCCCAGATGCCCTGGCAGGTCAGGGGTACATGTCCAGGTACTTCCTGGTCCCAAAATGGATTGGGGGGGCTGGTGCCCTGTACTGGATCTTCACGATCTGAATCAGTTTCTGGGGATGTGCAAGTTCAGGATGGTCACGCTGAACCAGATTATACCATGCCTGGAGCAGGCATGTGGTTCTGCTTCCTGGACCTTCAGGGTGCATTCTTCCACGTTCCAGTCCATCTGTCCCACTGGTGGTACCTTTGGTTCTACGCAGAATGGGTGCTTTTTGCATTCCAGTGGCCTCTTCTCAGTGCACAAGGTCTTCACCAAGTGCATCACAGGGGTTTTAGCCTTCCTACAGCACCATGGCTTCAGGGCTGACTATTAGACGGGCTGTCCAAAGAGACAGTTGAGCAGTCCAGTGACATGACCCTCTAGATCTGCAAAGACTTGGGACTCTTGGTCTACCTGGCCAAATTTGAACTGATCCCCTTGCAGGTGATTCATCTCCCCGGGGCAGAGCTAGACTCTTTATGGGCCAAGGCCCACCTCCCTGCAGGCCAGGCATCAGATCTTACTTCCTTTGCCCGATCATTTCAGGTTGAGCACTTGTACCCAGCCTGGGACATCCTGCGGCTGCTGGGGCACATGGCATCTTGCACCTGTGTGGTCCAGTGGGCTCACTAGCAGATGTAGCACCTGCAGTGGGAGTTGGGCCATCAGTGGTCCCAACACCTAGGACACCTGGACCAGCCGGTTACAGTGACTCAGCTGATGTGGCTTGCCATCCAGTGGTGGCTGAGAAGGAATCCTGTTTGTCCTCCCATAACTGACCTTTACCCTAATGACGGTTGTGTCTCTGGTGGGATGGGGAGCACACCTGGGAGGCCACAGGACCCATGAGTTATGATCATCTGGGGAGTCCAGTCACCACATCAGCCTGCTGGAGCTTTGTGCAGTGTGGCTAGCTCTAATGGAATTTGCTTCTCTAGTCAGTGGTCGGGTCGTGCAGGTCCAGACAGATGTGACAGGGTTGGGATAAGACCCTGTCTCATTTATGTGTAGAGAGTTTAAAGCAAGCATCTGTTTTCTCCTCTCCTATTGTGCCACTTGTCTGTCTCTTGCCTGTCTGATTGCACAATCAAATTTTCCTTGTGGCACCTAGGAATTGGCCACTCTGATGGTCCCACAATTTCCCGGTTATCTTCCTTCCCTACACCTGCTGTTTCTATTATTTCTTTCTCCTCTTGCTTCTCTGTGGTTAAAAAATGAATCTTTTTGTGAAACTGGGATCCCTTGGTTTGCAAATGTATGCAACTGTATTGTTGAAATGATTATAGACAGCTATTTGGGTGTTAAAGAAGTTAGCATTTTGGAACACAGGGGTTTGACCTAGAGAAATCATTTGACCTTTGGCAAGTTTAACAGAATTCTCATCCTGGACATCAGCCCTGGGACAGAACGTGTTAATTGATTGCAACTGTTAAAGACCAGCGTACTCTTCAGGCTGGTCACAAGAAAGTCAATACAAAAATTATTGTTGCATTTTGTGAAAAACAGGAGATGAAATTTACAAGACCCTTATGCAGAGGTTAAATTTCCAGGCAAAGCAAAGACATCTTATAAAAAGAGAGAAATGTTTTGTTTAGCGAGAGAGAGATATTGAGATTTTAGAGAGACTGTCAGATAAAGGACTTGTGTTTGTTTAAAGTGCCTGTATGGAGAGCTGTCCTGCACAATTTTTATTTTTTTATTTTATTGTTATTGATAATAAAACGCTGCTTGTGAATTTTATAACTTCTCCTGGTTTGCGTATGTTTCCTGACCTATGCCTAGACGACAACGGACAACACCACGACCATGCTGTACCTGAACAGGCAGGGCGGAACACAGTCCCTTCAGTTGTGTCTGAAGGCCCTCTATACCTGAACCCTTCTTCGCATTCTGGATGCAGATCTCCTGGCAGTTCATGTCACAGGAGCGGACAATCAGCTGGCAGACTCTGTTAGATGGATGGCGAGACATCACTCGTGTGGTCCTTGTATCAGGAGGTGGCGAACCACCTGTTCTCCCTGTGGGGCACCCCTCTGGTGGACCTGTTTGCCTCCTGGAAGAACACAAAACTGAGGCTGTTCTGTGCTTCCCCAGTCCAGGACACTGGTGGCGGATGCCTTCATAAGGCCCTGGACACCAGGCCTTCTGTACTCCTTTCTTCCCTTTTCCCTGTTCCACAAAGGGTGATTGCCAAGGTACGGAGCGACAAGGTGCAAATGATCGTCATAGCTCCAGACTGCCCTTGTCAGTTCTGGTACCCCAATCTCAGCCTCAGCAGCAGGCGTCTGTGGCGGTTGCCGTTTTGCCCAGATTTGCTGACCCAAAAACAGGGAAAAGTTCTGCACTTGGACCTTCAGTCCCTGGTCCTCACAGCCTGGTTCCCAAGTGGCTGGAGTTCCAGGCCCTTAATCTTTCAGAGAATGTTCTTCACATTGTGGAGGCTTCACAAAAAGAGTCGACTTGCCATTGTTATGCCTTCAGATGGAAGTGTTTTTTTTTTCCATTTGGTGTCAGGGCCAGGAGCCCAATCCCCTTTCTTGCCCTTTGGCTAGCATCTTGAAATACCTCTGGCACTTGTCCCAGCTGGGATTGCATTTGGTGCCCCTTAAGGTGCACCTGGCAGTCATCTCTGCATAGCAGGAGTGGGCTGGTATGCCAACGGTGGTGTAGGAGAAGGTGATTGGCTGCTTCTTTAAGGGTTTTGAGCAGGTGTCCCTGCTGGTGCAGGAGCCACTAACTTGGGACTTATTGCTGGTACTGGCAGTGCTCATGGGTAAGCTTTTCGAGCCTGTGTACAGTTGTGAGATGGCATACCTGTCAGGGAAGACTGCTTTCTTGGTGGTTATCACATCAGCCAGAAGGATCAGTGAGCTCCAGGCACTCTCAGTGGAGTCTGTTTACCTCGTGTTTCTCAAGGACAAGGTTGTCTTTTGCCCCCACCTGCAGTTCCTTCTGAAGGTTGAATCAGAGTTCCACCAACAATAGGTGATGAACCTTCTGGTTTACTTTACCAAACCATCTTCGGAGGCTGAACCTAGGCTCCATTCTTTTGAATGGCGGCGGACGCTCTCCTACTATGTAAAGCACACAGCTGGAGTCTGGGGGTAAGGCTTGCCAGCTCTTTGTTACTTATGTTGAAGCTGCACCTGGCAGACCAGCAGTTAAGTGGACTGGCAGGTGGATTACATCCTGCATCGACCTCTGCTATATGTTGGCTGGTAGACAGCCTCCCACAGGCTTAGGGTTCATTCCACCAGACATGCCGCTGCCTCAGTGACTGCTTTCAGGGACATCCCTATTTAGGAAATATGTAAGGCTGCTACCTAGAAGTCAGCACACACCTTTATCTCCCATTACAGCATTGACCTTTGGTCTCGCTGGGATGCTGCTTTTGGGGCCTCGGTTCTCCAGTCTGTCTTTGCCAAATAGGAGTGCATGCCTTGCCCCCTCCTCCTGGAGAACTTCTGGAAGTCTGCCAGTATGCAGATATGTAAACCATATTGACGTCCCTAGAAAAATAGGTTACTCACCTGTAACCGTAATTGTACATGGTTCAAATTCATACCACCGACCTAGCCTCCCCTGGCAAGTGGCACATTGATTCCTGCTTCCAGCATGCAAGATTAGACATCACGGGGTGGAGCCGAGGAATATACCACCCTGCTGGTGGGAGGAGCTTTACATAAGGACGTTCCAATAAGACAGCTGTTATGGACGGTCTGCCAGTGTGTGATTGTGAACCATATACTACTCCTAGAACTATCGCTATAGGTGAGTAACCTGTTTATCTGAGCTCTGATAGCGATCAGACTGAGAATAGGCACAAATAGTCAGGAAGCTGTAAGGAGTGCTGAAAATAACTAGGTAAACACTGTAAAGGATACAGATCGCCCAGTGGATGACAAGACAAACTCTGAGGCAACCAATCTCTTCAGTGGGGAAATTGATCTAGCAGTTAGCCACCAGAATGGCATTCAGTCGGCTTGTGGAGTTCTTTGAAATTCTAAAAATTCCAATCATCTCCGAGGCAACCAGGCTGCAAAAGATGCTGCAGTTTGTAAGAATAGACATGTTTCATTCCTCATGTTAGAAACAGTGAAACAGTACCAGATTTTTAATCAGACTACCTTCTCATTTATCTAGATTTACCAGCTCAGTACTGTACCTTTTATTTTATGGGGGATTCATATACATATGTTGTACTGATAAGGCTTTTTTTTTTTGTCTGTAGGCAGGTGGCTCATGAACTCCATGCTGAGGCTATAAGGCGCAAAGCTGAGGACGAGGCCTGGTACAGGCAACAGGCGCTTCTTCAGGAGGCTGAGCACCAAAGGCGGAGTATCCTGCTGGAAGAGGAGCAGAAACTCGTTGATCAGAGAGTGAGGTAACCACCTCTGTCAATGTATGATTTGTTTCAATTTATTTGTAAGACTGAAGAAAGATGTGAAGTTAGGAATAAGGAAAAAGCAAATATCCTAAATGAGAATTTTTGCAGGGTATATATAGTAGAGAAAAAAGTACCACTACCAGATAGTAGAGTACAGGTCAAAAATGAGATGGATATGGGGATTCTATGAAACACAGTTACAACAGTCTTCGCAATGTAAAGGTGGATAAAGCAATGGGTCCTGACAACATACATCCAAGTGTGCTAAAAAAACAGAGAGAGGTACAAGCTGCACCCCTAACTGACCTCTTTAACTGTTCGTTAGAGACAGGTGTAGTGCCAGTGGACTGGAGAACTGTCAGTGTAATGCCGCTATATAAAAGCAGGAGAAAGGATGAGCAAGGGAACAATAAGTGAGTAAGCCTGACGTCCATATAGCATGTAAGATGTTAGAGACCATTATTAGTAAGACTAGTAGACTTTCTGGAGTCAGATGGACTACATGATGAGAAGCAACATGGTTTCACACAAGGAAAGTCATGTCAAACAAATGTATCAGACTTCTTTAATATTATTACAAAGTCAGTTGATAAAGACCAAACAATGGATGACTATGATGTACATAGATTTTAGTAAGGCCTTTGGCTCAGTACCTCATGAGAGATAAGTAAACCTGATGTCCATAGTGTGTAAGATGTTAGAGACCATTATTAGTAAGACTAGTAGACTTTCTGGAGTCAGATGGACTACGTGATGAGAGGCAACATGGTTTCACACAAGGAAGGTCATGTCAAACAAATTTATTAGACTTCTTTAAAGTTATTACAAAGTCAGTTGATAAAAGACCAAACAATGGATGACTATGCTGTGTCACAAACGCACTCCGCAGGTCAGGCCCTCTACCCCTATAGGGTCAACCTCAGAGCGCAATAGTGTGAACAGGTAACAGACAGGGTAACCCTCCTGTCTGCTTTTGGGTCTGAATCACCTTTAGTCTCAAGTTCTGGGGGGATTCAAACTGTGAACCTTATGCTAGCATACCCAAATGTACAGGCTCAGATAATATTCTCTTCGGGGGGGGGATGCAATATATCTTTCGCCTAAGAGCACCTAACCAGGCATCCAAAATGAACCTTAAAACTCTGTAAGAGACCTTAGAAATATTCTTACATTTTACCAAGCTTAGGGACACCATCAGGCCCTTGAACAGTTGTCAGACTTAATATCCATTGAGCAATAACATGCAAAAAATGACTGAGACCACCCAGGCAGTGTCTTAAAGAAAATGTTTACTAAAAATAAATTAAAACAGGAAGATAAAATACAGAACAAATATCAAAGAGCATCACAGTCACATAAAAGAACAAGGGAAAAATACAAAAACATAAACTCCTACCACAATACATTTAGACCTTTGCTGTCTAAGGTATTACTCTGGAAGTGCTTACGTTAGATCAAAGAACTGTTTTCTCTCGGAGTCGCAAAATAATATGACATTCATTTCAGACACAAGTATCAGTTTAAACTCTGTGTCTCCACACCCCTTCTGTGAGTCATCTAGCTCCTCCTTTTAGAATATAAAATTACAAACATGATTCCTACCAGGAGGTATTTTAAATAATGTGAACATCCGCAAAAAAAATTTCCTAAATTATGAGTCTTTGGTCAACCAGTTCCTTTGAGGTTTACAACCCTGCAGTCCATCACCCAGGTGTGAGATTGCCAACAGGAATCAGCTAAATTATATCCTTTCCTAATGTAATAAAATGCATATTTAGTTTCCAACTTCAAAAGCATGAGGTCATAAAAAGGCCATAAAATGCAATTTCTCAAGGAAGTTAATTACATTACAGAGATCTCTTGGTCAGTTTAATATGTCCTGTGATTTCAGCTGCTGACACCTTGTAATTTTAAAGGGCCAGATCTCACAGACTGACATTTCATACACTGACTATTTATTTATAATACCACTATCATGCAGTAGTCATAACCAGCTGGCCAAGCATCACATACTGTACCTAGATTTTAGTAAGGCCTTTGACTCAGTACCTCATGAGAGGTTAGCTAAGAAATTAAATGATCTAGGGGTGGAAGAAAAATTATTTGATGGATTAGAAACTGGTTGTGCAGAAGAACTCTGAGAGTATATCTAAATGGAGATGTCTCAGATGAAAGAGGTATTACTAGCAGGGTTCCCAGGAATTAGTCTTAGGACCTGTCCTTTTTGTTTGCTTGTGTGCATGTGTAAAACAAACTTATTGTAGTGCTTGTGAAGTGGGGGGGGGGTTCTGGATGTGGGTGCTGTATAAGCCAATGGATGTAGAAATGCAGGAGGCTTGCTACTCAAAAGATAATGCTGGAAAGGCTGATGATGACAATGTTGAGCTGGCTGATGGAGTGTGTAGTTCAAAGGATGAAGCTGCACCTGTTACACTGGTTTAAGCCCATTAGCCAGCTAACACACATCATCAGGCTATGAAGATGAACATAAAACCTTACAATCTGATTGTGTTGTCTGACTTCCAGTGGTTTCCCCTAGTTACAGACAAGAGTCTGGTGAGTATCTTTTTGAAAGCATTAAACAAACTGGGGGAAAACACTCAATATGCAGAATGCAAATATAATGGCATCAACTGTGTTAACAGCATGTTAGTAATGAACAGAAGACATCAAAAATTATTTAAATTACATATTGTTTCTATACCTTTTTAACCCTAGGCTGCCAGAAGATTTAGAATGTATAGGTTTTTAGGATGTGTATACACGCTGGTGGTACAGCAAGGGTTAACATTTTATTATTCTGCAAACAAACATTTGGCATTAACAAATGTGTGTTAGTATTTTATATGTGATATGTTGTAGGTGAGGGTATGCATTCAAAGATAAGCCTCTTTGCAGATGCTACCAAGATATGTGGAAGACTAGACAGTGATGAGGGTGTCAGATCACCTAGAGAGGATCTGGACAAAAATAACTTAAGGGGGTTCTAGTTAGAATTCAGTGGAAAAAATGTAAGGTCATACATATTGGAACAAAAATCCCAAGAGTAATCTACTGTACATAATGGATGGAGTACAGAGGAGACGACAGAAAAGGGGACTTTAGAGTGCTAATAAATGATAACCTAAGACAAGCATCACAATGTAATAAGGCAGTAGTGTAAGCAGATAGAATGTTGAGGTGTAGCAACAGGGGTATCCACAGTAGAAGAAGGGAGATGCTGTTACCCTTCTGCAAATCCATGGTGAGGCCACACTTGGAGTAATTTGCAAAGTTTTGAAGTCCACTCTTGAGGAAAGGTAGGGATAAAGTTGAGGCATTGCAGAAGAGAGCTGCCAAGATGATATTAGTGCTTCAGAGTAGTTCTTTTGAGGAAACGTTAATGGTCCTGTACTTCTACACACTGGAAGCTAGGAGAGAAAGGTTAGACAATAGAGACATCTGAGTTTCTAAATGGAATAAACTGAGCAGATTGCAAGGATTTATATGCAATGAAAGCAGACACTTGCACAAGAGGAACCTCTGAAATTGCTGGAAGGAATATTCAACAAGGATATCCAAAAGTAATTCTTCACCAAGAGGGTGATGGAGAAGTGTAACAGGCTTCCAAAGAAAGTGGTTTGTGCCAGTGCTAGAGCGGCTCCATAATCCAGATGGTTCCCCCCGTCTTTGTTGCTTTATATTGCCTGTTAATTAGGAGCCAGCATCTGACTGGGGCATGTGGTTATCACAAGATGTTTTAGGAAGGACAGAATAAGTGCACCTGGGATTCTAGCTGACCCCCTTAGTGACCACTCCTGGATGTACTCTGTTTGGAGTAATTGCTTCCCTAAGTCTCCCCCTAGAACTATAACTATTAGGGACTTCTCCTGGTTTGATATTAGTGCTTTCCTTGAGGGCCTTGTCATTGTAAGCTGGAAAGACAAAGATAAGATTGAAAATGTTAACATGGCCTTGAATTTTTTGATAAACAGCTTCCACTGGAGCAGGTAGCAGTGCTCCAGATAAGGTGGGTACTGGCTTATTTTACTCAACATTTTTTAAGAAATACTGTTAAAAAAATTTTATTGAGTACTGATACACATCCCATCCCTGGAAAATGCTCCATAAATACTTCAAAAAGAGCTAATTTTTCCGACATTTAAGCACTGTTATGCATCCAAATTATATTTTACTCACCTAATGTCAACAATGGTGAGTACATTACTTTTGTATGCCAAGGTTATCTGGAAAAGAGTGAAAGGGTTCTGCTCCAAATGGCTTATTGCCAGCTTCTGTAAACAGATAAAGCAGAGAAATAAAGCTTGGGGTAGTGATAGGGTCTTTAGTCTGCAACAAGATTGGCAGTGTTACAGGAATTTGAGGACCTCAAGTAAAGCTAGCCTCAAAAAAGGCCCAGGTGAATTATGTAAAGAATCTGCAGTCTAGTAACTTACACAACCCCAAGAGCTTTTGGTCCCAAGTGGATAGTCTCCTTAAAGGCAGAGTTGGCACTGCTTCCCATGATATCATCTCTGAGACTGAAACCGTAAGTGACCCAGCTCTTGCTGCTGATCCATTTAACAGATTCTTCATGGATCTTAAGTTTGTCTTCCATTGTTGCTTCTGACCAGCAAACTACCTCCTGTGACATAGCGATCCCCTTGCTTAGTCACTCAGAATTTAATTTTAGTGTTCTCTAGGATGGAGGTTCTAGACCAGTTGAAAAGAATAAAAGCTGAAAGCACTGCTGGCCATAATAATCTAGAGTCAAGGCTGCTCAGACTTGCTGCCCCTATCCTTGCCGCTCCCATTATATCTCTCTTCAACATGTCCCTTCTACAGGGTGAAATACCTACTATTTGGAAAGTCACCCATGTGGTTCCTTTACACAAAGAGGGTGCAAACAAACCTGTTAAAAACTACCGCCCCATATCTATTCTTTGCCAACTAGCCAAAATCCTAGAAGCGTTGGTTTAAAACCTGTTGCAGTTCTACAAGGAGGTGAATTCTTTGTTAACTGAAGTCCGGTATGGTTTAAAAATAAAAAAAAAAACTAACAAGAAAACAGTACTGACACTGCCCTTGATCGCAATGCATGTGATTTATTCAGTGCCATAGAGGCATGCTGTTTTATTGACATGACCAAGGCTTGTTACCTGGTAAATGATCATCATCTAGGTAAATAGAGAAGTGAGCAGAGCAACATGTAGTATATGCGCACGAGCTCCACATCAAGCAGACTCGATAGGCCTTTCGTATGATCATATGAATTAAGAAAGCTGAGTCTTGACTGTCTTTTAAGTAAAAATGTTTATTGTTCAACTTTAAAATAAGTCATTACAATTTTCTCAGACGAGATAATAAATACAATCTTTTATATCTCCATATACAACAAATACACTATTAAATACTAGCATATATAATAAATATCCACTATATTCAAAAGCTTCTTTAAATATTAACAAGTGCGATCTACATAAAAGCCTAACTTTATCTGAGGAGAAACATTTCTACCTATGTTTATAAATAATCTACTTTCTTTTAAAATTCATCCTATAGACAAGATTCAGTCCACAACAGTAGCTTATGTGATAGTTGTCTTGGGAGGAGGATGTTTTTTTTTTCCCTGACTACACAATTACAGAATCGTGCGATAGCCTTCAAATGTGTTGAGGTGGAAGATTTAAGTAATAAGTAAATTGTTATCGGGGTTCCATATCTAACGCTTTTAGAATATCAGCCAGAATCAATCTTCTCTCAAATTCATAGATAGGACAAAACATGAGTAGGTGAGCTGGATTGTCATTGTCCAAGTTACAGATACACTTTCCAACCTTGGAAGTACCAAATTGAAATCTCAGATAATGACTATCTACATACCCAAATCTAAACTTGGTGTAGGCTTTCCGATGCTCGGGATTTTTCAGTTTATCCAGGTATTTCTCTATTCCAAAGTATCTCTTCTTATTTTCTGCAAGCCAATTACTTAACTTATAATTTCTCACCCCACTAATTTCTTTTTGTATATATGCATATTTAATTATTCTTTTTATTGTATATTGTATCTCTATCAGAGAACTAGTATAAATTTCAGATACACATTCCAGCAACCCGTTTGGTTTTAAGATTTTTTCTGGAGTGTATAAACTTGGGAATTCAAATCCAGCTTTCCTATATTCCAGTGTCTCTTCAAGACATATTCTAGGTAATCTTTTATCTGGCATATTATATATTTTGATCCAATATGTTGCTAATCTTGAGTCCACATTACACTTTACTAAAGTGTGTCCTAATTCTAATCTGGCAAGTCCCGAGGCTGCACTTATAGGTAAGCCCAGCAATCTTTTATATGCAAGCAATAACACACGACGAGTGTGGGTTATCTCCCTGATAAGACAACTCCAGATGCATTGTTAGGCACGAGGCGCCAAGTGCCCATGCACATGTGGGTTTGTTCTATCAGGAGATAACCCACACCTCGGAGTGTGTTATTGCGCTGATAAAATGGGCATCAAAGTATTTAAAAAAGAAAAAAAAAAAGAAATGAAAAGTTAGAAATATAAAAATGGGGCTTCAGTGGGTTAAATATTGAAAAAATAGTCCCAGTATTAAAAGCTGTGTTTATTGGCATGAGAGGGTTTCCTTCTTGTTTTTGAGATTGGAAGTAGAAAAACAGCACATGGTATATGTAAGATCCCCTTCACTGTAAAAGTTGTAAACATGTAACTTTTTTATTTTATTGTTTTTCTTTTATGTGGGAGTAGTGACTGACAGTGAATGGCTATTTAGTTAGATTTACAGCTGGATTAGCGAGTGTCGTAGCGAGTGTTTCTGGCTTCGGGTAGAATTTTATGTTTTTGTGTGAGTTCAGGTCCACATATATGAAAAAAAACGTTTTTTTCTTTTACGTTTATCTTCCTAGTCCAAGTCTCGCTTCAGCGTCGGTTCACTATCATCGAGTATGTGCGTATGTGACCGCGGTAGACAGGCATTTGTATGTGGAAAATGGAGAGCGCTTTAACATTTGTGCAGTAAAGTGCAGGCCACATTTCTTTATTTTAAGCACTGATTTATTTATGTTTGAGGAGGCAGGACTGCAAGGCATGGGGGAATGAAACGGGAAGCATGAACTGAAAGTCGACTGCATGGGTGCTTCCTGTTTCAGCGGTTTGCGCTTCCTGTTTCAGCGGTCACGTGTCACTGAGGCGAATCCAAGGCAAAAGGAAAAAATGGATTGCAGTTTTAGTTTTGCGTGAGTATTTTGAATTGTAGCAATTTTAAGTGTGAAGGCAAAGACGGAGTATTACTGGTAGTGCTGTCAGTAGTGCGGGCGGGGGCAGCCTGTGAGAAAAATAGCAGGAAGCTTTACTCAATTACGTTTTTTTGTTTGTAGTGGCCAGAGGTCAGTGATACGCTCCTGTTATGGAGCCGCAGGGAGAAGATTAGTGCCGGTTGTGCATGATACATATTAAGGACACGGCTCTGGAGGGCTATTATCCAATCAGATTTCTGTATTTTAAAAGTCCATTTTATAAGTTTTGTTCATAACTATCTCTAATGGGTCTAACTTTCCCTGTCCCCATATTTCTGCCCCATAAAGGACACAATTTTTAATTTTTGCATTGAGAACTCTCATTGTACCTCTCACCGATTGTCCCCCATATTTTTATGAGAACTTCTCTATAACTGAAAATAGTTTATTTATCTTGCCAGCCATTGCTTGAATGTGCCCCTGCCGGTTTAAGTTATAAACAAATTCAGTCCCCAGGTATGTAAAGCTTTTCACGTACTCTGTTTTGATTATTACATTTTAAAACTGTTGTCCTTCCTTTAGCAACATATTGCCGATTAAAGATCATGTATTTGGTTTTGGTGAAATTGATCTCCAAGCTTGCCTTGTTACATTCTTCGTAAAATGTATTCACGCTTCTGCAAATTCCCAGATAGCTTGTCGAAATCAAAACCACGTCATCTGCATAAGCCAGGAAAGGGGCGGAGTCATTATATCGCAAGACATAATGCCGCATAGGCACTATTAGCCTGGCGCGATTAACGCCAGAAGGCATCATGTCTTTGTTCTGTGGGGGTTGTGCTCTACACCCCCTGTGACGGGGCTGTGCACCCTGGACTCTCCCCAATAAAGATTCTCAACTCCGGGGCGGTCTAACTCGGGAGTGCATAGGTCCGGTTTCGCATAATGCCATACACTATTTGCATGTGACATTATGACCTGGTACGAGGAATGCACGGGTCATTATGTCACAAGACATAATGCTACATGGCACTATCGTGTTGGCTAATAATGCCATGAGGCATCATGTCTTTGTTCTGTCAGGGCTCTGCCCCACACCCCATTACGGGGACTGACGCGCCCCGCCCCCCAATAAAGATTCTCAACTCGGGGGCATAGGTCCAGGTTTTGGCATAATTTGGCATATTAAGCATGCAACATTATGACCCAGTACGAGGAAAATGGGCACCGTCCATAGCCCAGACTCGGCATGTGCAGCTCTGAGTCACCTAATGGCTCCAAAACTTTGTTCAAGAATACATTGAACAGAATTGGGGAAAGCACATAACCCTGCCTTAAACCAATGTTTGTCCCAAATCTAGATGTACAATCGCCATCTTTATTATATCGTACTGAAGTATAATTGTTTTATATAAAGTCTTTAACATATTTAGAATTGAATTATCCAGTTTATACCTTTCTAGAACATCCCACAATTTCCCCCTGTTAATTCTATCAAATGCTGCCTTTAGATCTATGAACACGCAATATAACATCTGATTTTTAATATTAATGTATTTATAGACAAGATGTGAGAGCACAAAACACTGGTCGATTGTGGAGTTCTCTGGAAGAAATCCTGCCTGAGCTTCATTTAATATATTATTTTCTATTATCCATTACATTATTCTAGTATGTAATATCTTTGTAAATAATTTCAAGGATGTATCTAGGAGACTTATGGGCCTATAATTATGGGGATCAGCTTTTTCTCCTTTTTTATAAATCGGTACAATAATATTCTCTCCCCAGGTTTCTGGTATATTCCCAAACTGAATTATGTTGTTATATAGCGATTTTAATGCTGGTATCCATAGAGCAGGATCATCCATTAAGATGTCCACTGGGACCCCATCTGGCCCTGGGGCCTTATGCCGTTTTGCTGATTCAAAGGCACTTCTTTTTTCTTGCTCTGTAATTGGATCAATAATTGGTTCCCATTTCTTAATAAATTCGTCATCATTAGTCTTTTGGTCATAAAACAAGTTTCTGTAATGCAGTTCCCAGGTCTGCAGGTCTATATGGTTCTCAATGGTTTCTGGTAAATAATCCCAGCCAAATGCCACCATTTTCCAAAATGTTTTATAATTTCTTTTCTTTTACTGTGTTTTCAAATTGTTCCCAAATATTTTTTCTGTATGTTTCCCTCTTGTTTTTTAATAACTTTTTATTATCCTTTCTCAGTTTATTCAATCTTATTTTATTTTCTTTTGCTATATTAATTTGCAGTTTTCTAATGCATTTATTGATCTCTGCTTTGTCCCTTCTACAATCTCTATCAAACGACCTACTTCCCATTTTGACTTTACTTAGGAAGACTTTTAAGAGTGCTGCCGGTATTTTTTTTTTTTTTCATAATCTCTTCAAACAACTTTATGGAAGCCTCTGGAGATTTCTGCTGGGTTAAGTCCTCTATTATGCCCCTTATACCATATTCCTCTAGGAATTTAATTGATTTATAATTTACAATTGATTCCCATTTTACCCCTTTTCTAGTCCTAATGATGTCCAGTTTAAAATTAGTTGTCATTATTGCTTTAGGCCAAAGCTCTGTTTCAATTTCTAAGGGGTAATGCTCACTTTCTGATCTCCTACCTACTCTAAAGTCCCTGAAATGTGTGATTAAATTTAGGGTAATCCAACAGTGATCAATAACTGAAGCACCCCTTGGACCTATAAATGTGAATGCTCCTAGTGGATCACCTCTAGATCTTCCATTATTAAGATCAGATCAGTATTCCCCAGTTCTTTAAGTACTTTCCTCTTTTACATTCCTTTTGATATTTTGACCTCCTGTGATCACATAGAGCATTCGTACTCAGAGCTGCACATGCATCAGTCAATTCTGGAGAGAGCTCTAGACAGTGCCCCACCCTGGCATTCAAATCCCCCACTAAAATCAACCCACATACAGGGTCTTTATGCACATTTTCCTCTAAAAAACTAGTAAGTTGTCCTATGTTGTCATGATCCACATATCTATACCCTATTGGAGGAAAATATTAACAATTAACACAGTCATCTTCTTGAAGGACAGGCGAATTGGTAATATACACTCTGATTTGATTTCTATCTCCTTTTGAATAACTTTATCATTTATTTTGCACCATGTTATTAAGCCCCCCGACATTCTGCCAAAATGTTTATTTTTACTAGTTTTTTTTTTTTTTAAAACATTTTGTATCCCTCTAGATTTATTTCCTCATTTGTCCAAGTTTCCTGCAAACATATGTACTCAAATGATGTTAAATAAGTCAAGAATGATGCATTGGCCAACCTTTCCCTAATCCCTGCCACATTCCAGGAAAGCAGATTCTTGTTTTTTTTTTTTTTTTATAACTGCAGGCCCCAGTATATCATTATTTCCTCTTGTTGGCTGTCAATAACTTCTATTCTGCAATATCTGGAATCTATCAGCTGTTTTTATTATGTTCTGCCACTGGTTATTACCCCTAACATTCTGCTTAGATGGTTCTAAAAGCACCTCACCATGCATATTGATGTCATATCTACCCATCGTTTCTGATTTACCCAGTATATACCGATAATCCACTTTACCAGTCCATATTGTCACCTGCCCATCTTTCTACCATCTTTTAACTTTCTTCATCCTTTCCTGTAAAGAATCGTCTCTAGAGAGACTTTGCAATAAATCTGACGCTTTCTTTTTTATGTTATTTTGCGATTCTGTTAGAAAGTTGCCACTCTCATAGATAGAAAATGGAAACTCCCTACCCTTGAGTTCCCGGTTTCTGATCTCTCTATAATATTCCAGAAATATTGTTCCAATAGGGGCCACAGAGTCCATTTCAAATCCTAAATCTCTTAACTTTTCTTTTTGATTTTGTATTACTTTCAAGACATAATATTGATCAGATAATAGAAATAACATATCTGCATTTAGATGGGGCCTGATTACACTTAATTTACTTAATAAATTATCATATCTACTGTTCCCTTGAAATATTGAGCCCAAGAAGTGTTTTAAGTGGGTGTTCAATTTCAATTCTGTTTCCTCTGGAACTATAGGCACATTATACAAGGGTAAAACAAAATCAGTTTCCAAAGTTCTTCTTAAGACCTCTCTTAAATTACTTTCATTATTATTTGCATCCTTCTCTTTTACTGTATCCTGAGGCAATTCTCCTACCATTTGACTTTCTTCCACTGATGTCCCTACCTCTTTCACCTCTGGTCTACTTTACCTGTCTTAATGCTTATTTTATTTTCCTTCTTTCCTTTAACCTTTAAATTTGCCTTCCCAGTTTTCTTTTTGGTGTGTACCCCACTTTCAATCATTTTTTTGTTGTTTTTCGTTGTTCCCAATTTTTGTGAATCTTTTTTGTTGCTTGATCTTGTTCTTGTATTTCCCAGCTTGTTTGTATTCCTCTGTCTTTCCTTCTTAATTTTTTTAGAGTTTAACCCATTTTCTTGGGTAATATTTCTCCGACTTCATCAGTTGCTGTCTGAAATTCTATATGACAATTATTTACTTCCTGTAACCCTTCCTTAATTTTAAGATTAATACTTTCTTCTCTTTTTTTTTTCTTGGTCATTTCCCTTATCCCAGAGTTCTGTGTTTTTTTTTTCCCTTAACTCTTTCAAAATACTATCTTGTTTATCATATGCCTCAGGAACCATAATCAGTTTGCTACCTGTAGAGCCAGTAGGTTCTGACCCAGTAACTGCAGAATGAAGAATGTCTGGTAAGTTACTATTATCCTTCATTAAGCTATCGAAGTTTATTATATCATTCAATAAGCCTTCTTGACTAGGTTGATTATTTAATGGGCAAGATATATTACTCTGATTGTATTCATGTGGTTCCCATAGTGGCATCTTACTTAGAATGGACTCAATCTTTGTTTTCAGTCACCACTCCCTTAATAAATGATAACTCTTGTCTTATCACCACTTGTTCATATATCATTGTGTTAGCCAAAAAAGGATCTCTTAAGGCATTAATGCATTGTCTGGTGAGGGTTTCCAAAGAAAGTGGGGGAGTACTTAGACCCTGAGGGCTCATCCATTGTGTCTCTTCCCTGTTTAAATCTGGTTGATGTTTACCTATAAAATGAGTTTCACTATCATGATCCCTGTCTTCTAAAATGTCACAATAGGAACCACATCCATACTTCATTTCCTTGATTGCTTTTATCTTTTTTTCAATCCTATTATTAGTACTGATAATTTCTCTTATGCTTTCAGTTGTTTTACTTACTTCATTGTTAACTATTGCCAGCAAGCTTTCATTCTGTAGTACAGACCAAGTATTAGAATTAGCGCCAGCTTTAAAGGTGTCTTTATCACCAATGTGTGCTAAATCAGTACCATTTTTTTACTTATACAATTGAAGCTTCTCTCATTCAGGGTTATGTCAATTTTCCTTGATTGTTCCCTTAGTGAGCCAACCTCTTTTTTATTCCATATTTCCCAAACAGAGGGTTGAATCATTTTTGATTTGGATTTAGGTTCCAATGGGGTTTTAAATTTACTTTGATCAGGAGGGGCGTTTTATTCCAGGAGTGGGGATCGTTCTGTTACCTTAAGCTCCTTGTGTTCCTCAAAGTCATTACTAGCCATTTCACCTTCATTAAAAGAAGTTTTAATGTTCTTTTGTGACCCCACCATTTTATTATTGTGAACCATTAACCCACGTTTATTCACCTTATTCCCCTTGATACCAGTTTTCTCTTTAGATTGTTTCTCCTTAGAATTTACTCCCTGGTTACCTTTCAAGGCTAAATTGCCACTACATGTGTTTACAGGCATTAAATTAGCTTAGGTAGCTTAGATAATTTAATAATTGAATAATATTTATGAATTAAACTCGGATCTAATATTCCGATTATCACTAATTATCACTCCGTTACCTTTGCAATTTTAACCCAATTGCCACAATGCATTTATTAGGTCAAAACTTATGACAAAGGTAATGTAAGAGAAAATCAAAAAAATGAGAAAATAGTAGTCCCTCCATGAGTCCTTCTAGATTTATAGAGTAGTTTCCAGTTTGATGCAGTTATAGTTATGCAGAAAAGCCATACGTTACTCTTCTCAAGGCTTCAAAAAATAACTGTTGTCACTTCTCTTCCATATGTCACAGAGACATCTCAGTTCATCCTTGACACCTGGGCACCTCAGGAAGATGACTTGACAGCTCCTGATGTTTGAAAGGATGTTCGGAAAGAACTGCATCAACTAATCTTGTTATTCCACAATTTGACTCCCCCAAACAAATGTTTGCAGGTGAAATGGATGTAGGAAGATGTGGTAAACAGAATGATCCTCTTCGCGGGCCCATCGTTGTCCTTCACTTGCCCTTCCACTGTAAAGGGAAACAGATGCACGGGCTAATAATAGCATATATCCAAACTCATGTATCCAGTTAAACCCCTTATTACCCCTTGTTGCCCCTTATTTACCCTTTATTTGCTTAATAATTACAATATCCAGCCTGTCAGCGCAGCGGTTGGATTTCCGTCTTCGACGCTGGCGACCCGAGTTTGGGAAAGGACTCTGGTCGCAGGAGTACCATTCGGGGGGAGCAGGAATGAGCATCCACTGACAGCTTGCCTTCTCAGGGGGGAGGGCGGGAATGCGGTTCGGCATCTGCTGACCCCTAGTGGAGGGTGGGGGTACAGTGTGACGTCCAACCCACGATGTCTGTGGAGTGACGGACATCTGGCGCTTGTCTTGACGTCAGTGGCACATCACACCTCAGGAGAAAATGGGAAAATGGTGCCAGGACCGATCGGGTGACGGCCTCCCCGGATCTCCAGCTCTGGCTCCTGGACCTCCATCTGCCGCCTCAGCAGCACCCGGAGTCATGAAGTATAGCCGGAAGGCTCATCCCTCACGTAAATAAGGGACCCGCCCGATGAGGGGATACATCGGGCATACCTGGGTAGGTTGCAAATGTGGGGTGGTGGGGTCGAGAGACTGCTATGCTGGGAAGATCCTCTGAGGGGCCTGAAGGAGTGATCGGCTCTAGTACAGGGGTCGGGGGGAAAAATAAAATAATAATTACAATAATCACTGGAATCACAACAATTCAAATTGATTTTATGACCTCGTACAATCATACAATCAATTCCCACTGGAAATTGGAACAGTTAGGTTCCCCTATTACACCTTTTCACTTTACACACTTTTGCACACGATCCAATATGTTGAATACTATGAGAGTTCTAACCATGAATAAAAATTATGACTAACCAGTTTTATTTCCAAGTCTAATTTCCTCCTTATTTCTCCTTATTTTTTCTTTTTGTATGATGTTAACCCCTGGGATATTTCAAAAATGACTTACTTTTTAGAATGAATAAAGCAATTCGGGGGTTTCAGGCACAAAGATGCTCCCTTATTTGATTGTGCTCAGTTCTTGGTCCCTCAAACTTAAGTGGCTTGAATGGCTTACAGCGTGTTAAAATGCAAAATCTGAGGTGCAGCTCAAGTGCAAATGAGCGCAAACAAAGTGCAAAAGAACAGAACAAATACTGCAATAAAAAAGGAAAAACTGATGCGAACCAACTAGTGGTAAGCAACAACTCGCACTTGTTTATTTTAGTCACTCAAAGATGCACTCTGCACTTAAGTGTTCAATTCACTTCTCTTCTGTCTCCAGCGCACCTTACGCCTTCCACACTGCCTTGAAGCAAGCTGTGTCTGAGCTATGCAAGCTCAGGCATGCACTTTTAAAGGAGTGGGTCACATGTGGCTCTCACCCTATTAAAATCCAGGTAAAGCAGAATGCGCCTTCCGGATAAAACTTTAAAAGTAAATGCTAGATAAAAATGCTCAGATGTAAAAAAAGTAACATAAAACATAGAGTTCTAATCAAACCCTAATTTTCTAATTTGATAATATTACTTGGCAAAATGAGAGTATTCAGAAAATATATATGCGAGGGAGAATTAATAAAACTTAAGACTTGTCAGTCACACTCTATTGTAGGCTATTATATGCTGTTATATGCTACTTAAATCCTACCAATTGCTATATAAGCTCCCTTTTTTAAAAAACACTCTGCAGGTAAAATACATCAAAAGAGTAGGAAGAAACTACTAAAAAAGGCTACAGTGGCAGGACACAAACATGTGTATACATAGAAGTCTGTGTCTCTCAAATCTCCGAACCAACTGAAAACGTAACCAAAGATCAGTGACAGAAGCACAAAACCACAAAGTCGCAAAGTCAGAGTTTTAATTCAGGAGCTAGATATGAGCCTTCCAACTGTAAATGTATAGGAAGAGATTGCAGCAGTAAGTCCGCCGGAGTAGGCCAGTTAACCCCCGCAGGTATTACTGCATCTTCCTCTCTCTCGGGGAAGGGCTCTTCCACCGCCCAAAGACTCTCTCCTTCCCCGAGGAGCTTGCAGAGGCCTTTCTCCATCTCACAACTCTGCTCGTTCTTCGCTGAAGACACCAAAGAAAGTCCGGTAAGGTTAGCAAATCATTTTTCACTTATGGCAACGGTGGCATACCTTTCAAGGGCAAATGAAACCTTTGCTAACTCCTACTGCGGTCGCAATGGCTCAGCGTGCGTCAACAGCGTCTTCCTCCTCCAGCAGCTCTCAACTTGACCTCCTGTACTTCTGACTGTCTTGTTCGTGGTTTGGAATTGTCTGGGAGCAATCAGATGGTTAAATGGGTTGGGAGAAGGTCTCCATGGGATCACTGATGGGGTTAACCAGGGCTCTGTTCTGGGCCCTTTGCTGTTTTCTATTTATTAATGAATAGCCAGAAAACATTAAAGATCTTACTTCGAGAGTCAGCTCTTGCAGCAGGTAACACAGTTAGGACTGTAGCTGGCAGGCAACAAGATCCCACGGCAAACTTCTAGCCAGCAGTCTATGGCGGGGCCCAGCGTCACACATGGAATAAAGAGTGGGCGGTCCCTGACGTGCCCCAGTTCTTTTCCTGCCATCAACTTGCGTTCATTGGCTCCACGGCTTGCCTTTCACTAGTTCGACTGCCATTTTCCAACAACTTTAAATTTCTTATTTTTTCATCGAAAGTTCTGCTTTTAGCGATCCTTTCATCTGTATGTCTTCTTCCCTGATGCCCTCTTCTAGGCACACTAACAAGTGCATCTGTGGGAGGCAGATCCCGTATAAAGATGACTGTTCGGCCTGTCTGCTGTGCCTGGGCCCAGATCACTACACCCAGAATTGGCCGCACTGTCAGAAATTCAACACCCAGACGTGGATCCATCGCCAGAAGACCCTGCAGGCCTTCCTCACAGAACAACAGTTAGCTGCCATGCAGCGGGACCCCTCTTCAGAGAGGGAATCTTCCCAACATTCACACAAAAAGTCATTGGGGAAACAATGATTAGAGGAGAGAGAGAGAAGGAGAGGTCTCATTCGCATTCCCGATCCTCTGGCTCCCACTCTGCCTCCAGAGGCTACTCCGACTCTGCCACCCAAGACACCAGACTCACCGTGGTCAAGGGCCCGGCTGTGGTCCGTGCTACAGGCACCAAGGACAGAAGCTCAGAGTCTTTGGGCCCCTTTCTCCAGTTGATAAAAATTAGGCCTTCAGCACCACCAACAGGTTGCTGTTCCGACACAAGTAAGGGAAACCATTCAGGTCCTTCCCTATCGGCCTCTGTATGCAGTGCCGACCCTCGGGACAGGCAAAAAGCCTCGGGTCACTCGTCTGGGAGACATTCCTCACTCCCATCCAGGCACTCTTAAGAAACCGGTGGAGAAACCCAGTAAACTGCCGTTGGACAAAAGTCCATCAGACAAACATCCATGCTGTAAGCCTTCATCGGACCAGCACAGTCATCGGACCAACGGTGCTCCAAATGTTCCTCACACGCCAGCGCCGCTGGCAGGAGACCTGTCATCTCCAGTTTCTCCCCCGCCACTGGTTGACGACAGGTGTGACGACACCTGTAAGGAGGACGAGCAGGCGTTGGTCCCCCAAGAGAAACAGGTGGCCGATGATGGTCCAGTCAACACCAGCCTGTTGTCCACCGACGCCAGACCGTGCAGCACCTGACGTTGGCACTGGCATCGGTGAAGACTTAGGGACTGGACTGGGCGTCAGGCTCAGATCCCAAGCTGAACCTGTCTCAGGTCAAGGATCTCTTCAGCCATTAGTGGGGAATGTCTGTTCTGATATTCTACCCCCAAAGCCTCAACCGGACGCTCCTGTTGCACCAGATGTGATGAAAACTCTGGATGATGGGGCACTTGCAAAGGCCCTTCCCCCAACTCAGGACGCAGCCAATGTCCCCTCACCATCTCTAGGTGAGGGCCATGGCAATGAGCCTCCTCCTCACGAAAAGCCTCTCGTAAGAGACATCACAGGTCTTGGTCACAGAGCCCTCCTGACAGGCACAGACATAGGAAGAGATGATGCAGATCCCACTACTCTCCCTCATCTGACTCATACCGGCCCTTGGACTCTTCCTATTCAGAATTGTCCGGCAGTGATCTATCTCCTCTGGACCCAGAGGATACTCCAAAATCCCCTCCCAATGACCCCTCTTTCATGAAAGTCATGAGGCACATCCAATCTAATATGGGTTGGGATACAGAGGACCTTGATCCGGAGAGAATGCGCCTGGCAAAATACCTCCGCCAGAAAGATTCCAAGCCGGTGGTCATACCACCCCTGGTGGACACCTTCGCCGATGTCACACAGGTGGTTTGGAAGTGCCCACATGCCTCCACCGCAGTCCTTAAGAAGGCTGATTGCCTTTATAGGACCTCAAGAGAGCAACCCTATTTAGCAGAGCATCCCATAGCTGATTCAGTGGTGATTTCAGCAGCCCATGATCATTCCTAGAGGCCGAAACAGCTTAGCACACAACCCCCAGATAATACATAGATACATA
The DNA here is from genome assembly GCA_016271365.2 of Neoceratodus forsteri. Classification (NCBI taxonomy): domain Eukaryota; kingdom Metazoa; phylum Chordata; order Ceratodontiformes; family Ceratodontidae; genus Neoceratodus; species Neoceratodus forsteri. Next base: position 753,103,593 of record CM057455.1, on the reverse strand, counting down.
GACAGTGTCGGCAGATAAGGGCCTATGGCCCACCCAGTCTGCCCATTTGAGCTTGTAAGTTCAGTTTGTTTTCCTAGAAGTCTGTTGCCCCTTACCCCTGACCTCCAGAATTCCTTTATGTCTATCCCATGCATTCTTAAATCCCCTGATTGTTTCGGCCCCCACCACTTCCTCTGGCAGGTGTTCCACTTGTCCACCACCTGTTCTGTGAAGAAATTCTTTCTCATGTTTCCTCTGAATCGTCCTCCCTCCAACTTCATCCCATACCCTCTAGTCCTGGAACATCTTTTTCGCTTAAAAATAGTGTTTTCCTGCACCCTGTTCCTCCCTGTAAGATACTTGTAGGTCTCTATCATATCCCCTCTCTCCCTCCTCTCCTCCAGGGAGTACATGTTCAGTTCCTTCAACCTGTCTTCATAGGACTTGTGATGCAATCCATGCACCATCTTTGTTGCCCTCCTCTGAACCTTCTCTACCCTGTCTATGTCCTTACATAGGTATGGTCTCCAGAACTGTACACTGTACTCCAGGTGGGGCCTCACTAGTGTCTTGTATAGCGGAATTATGACCTCTCTTTTCCTGCTGATGATGCCCTGCCTATACATCCCAGCATCCTATTTGCTTTACCTGCTGCCTTGTCACACTGTTTCCCTACCTTGAGGTCATCAGAGATGACAACCCCAAGATCCCTTTCCTGCTTGGTGCATGCTATATCCTCACCCCCCAACTGATATATTGTGCCAGGGTTTTTGTGCCCCATATGCGTATCTTGCACTTCTTTGCATTGAATTTCAACTGCCAAACCCCTGACCATTCTTCAAGTTTCTGCAGGTCGCTTCTCATTCTGTCTACACCCTCTGGTGTGTCTACTCTGTTACAGAGCTTTGTGTCATCAGCGAACAGTGAAATTCTGCCTTCTAGGTCCTGCGCAATGTCACTGATGAAGATGTTGAATAGGACCGGTCCCAGCACTGATCCCTGTGGTACCCCACTGGTCACTCTTCCCTCTGTGGAGTGACAGCCATTTACCACCACCCTCTGTGTCCTGCCACCCAGACAGTTACCTACCCACCACACTACTGTCCTGCCCACACCCATATTCCCCAGTTTGTGTAATAGTCTTCTATGTGGCACAGTGTCAAAGGCCTTGCTGAAGTCCAGATAGGCCATGTCCAGTGCCCTCCCCTGATCCACCTCCCTAGTCACCCAGTCAAAAAATTCAACGAGGTTGGTCTGACATGACCTCCCCCTGGTGAAACCATGCTGCCTTGGGTCCTGTAGTCCATTGACAACCAGATGTTCCATCAATCTCTCCTTCAGTAGTGCTTCCATGATCTTCAGACTGATAAGGAGTCTAAACAGTTAGGCTCCATGGGTCTTAAGGTTTATTCGTCCGCCACCTGCAGCATTAGGAGCCTGAACGTTTTAACACACATGGTTCAGTTCCAGAATGCCCTCTGGTAACAAGGGATGGATATTGTTCAGGAAATCCAGACTGTCCGCAAAAGGCTGGCTACTTAACTTTTGCACTCACATCAGACGGGCACCCACGCCCCTCCGCTCAGCTTAACGATTCCGGCAGACACAGCAGCAAGAGCAGCAATGACGGGAGTATGCCTATGTTGCCACTCTTGGCTCCGGGTCTCTGGGTTTGTGCAGGATATTCGGTCTGATCTCCTTGACGCACCCTTCCAATGCTCAGTCCTCTTCAGTGAGTATACTGAAGGGAGATTATTACTAAGTTCCAAGATTCTGGAAAGCCAGTTCAGACTGTGCAGTCTATGTACCACCCAAAACAGAGACAATTTCTTAGGTCTCGTTTTCGTGGCTGAGGGGGACATCAGCCACAGCAACCCCGCTTTCAGCCCTAACAGCCACAGCGGTGAGGCTATAACTGGAGAGGTGCCCACAGAGGCTCTGCCGGACCTGCCTCTCGCCCGGCCAAACCTACCCAAGCCGCTTTTCCCCCTCCTACCACTACCTGACTCCCGGTCAGACCAACTTCCTCCCGTGATCCCAACAGGGGAGGCGGTCAGAGGCCGCTTTTCGCTCTACGCAGAAAACTGGCGGAAGGTATCCTCCGATTAGTGGGTCCACCAACTGATAGACAACGGACATTCCATAGAGTTTGTCCAGCCCCCCCATCCTGTTACTCAGTGGAACATACAGGTCTAATTCACGCAGAAATTCAAGCCCTGCTATCCAAGAACGCCCCTACTTGCACTTCTTCCTCGTCCCGAAGAAGTCAGGCGACCAGAGACCCATTCTGGACCTCAGCAAACTCATCCAATTTGTAGAGAACAAGAGGTTTCGGATGGTCACCCTTCAGGGCCTGCTCCCCATGATCCATCACTGGGACTGACTGGCGTCACTAGACATGCAGGATGCCTATCTACACATCCTTGTGGCAAAGCCTCACAGGAGGTTTCTCAGGTTCACCTTCCAGGGCAGACATCTTCAGTTCAGGGCGCTACCCTTCAGCCTTTCATCAGCACATAGGGTTTTTACCAAGTGCCTTGCAGTGGTGGTAGCGGCGCTTCGAAGGATGGGTCATTACGTTTTCCCATACTTGGACGACTGGCTACTGACAACGCCATCTAAAGTACAACTGCAACGAGCCATTCAGGATACCTGTTCTCTCTTCGAAGAACTAGATATCACAATCAATGCCCCAAAATCCTTCCTCAACCTGTCCCAGAACCTGAACTTTGTTGGGGAATACCTCAGTACTGTTCGAGGGATGACCTATCTGCCATAAGACAGCTGCCTGTCTTCAGGGGATAGCTCACCACATTTGTTCTGCCTTGGTAGTACCAGCCAGAACCCTTCTACGGCTGTTAGGTCACATACGAACTTACGAAAATGCCAACAGAAATAGGCCTTATGGTCTGTCAGGTCTGCTCGATTGTGCAGCTAGCCCCTCATCTCGCAACTGCCCCTCCCACTCCTCCCCTGCTTAGATTTACCCTTACCCTGTCCCATCCCCTCTTGAAACTGCCCACCATCTTACAGGCCAACACCTCCTGTGGTAGAGTGTTCCACTTGCCCACCAACCTTTTCATGAAGAACTGTCTCCTTACCTCCCTCCTGAATCTTTCCCCTCCAGTCTGAGACTGTGCCGTCTCGTGTCCCTTCCTCTTCTTAATTGGAAGATCCCCTCTGTTCGAGTCTTGTTCATCCCTTTCAAGGACCTAAAGGTCTCAGTCATGTCCCCCCATCCCTCCTCTCCTCCAGTGAATACATATCCAGCTCACTCAGCCTTTCCTTGTAGGGCTTTCCCTCCAATCCCTGGATCATCTTTGTTGCCCTGTGCTGCACCCCCTCCAATAATCTGACATCCTTCCTCAGATACGGGCACCCGAACTGCACGCAGTACTCCAGGTGTGGCCTGACCAGTGACCTGTACAGTGGGAAGACTACCTCCCTACTTCTGGAGTAGATTCCCCCCGCTGTGCACCCCAGCATCTTGTTGGCCTTCACTGCCACCTTCCTACACTGAGCAGAATTGTTCATGCTTCCTGTTATAAGTACCCCTAGGTCCTTTTCCTCCACGGTGCTACCCAACTGTACCCCTCCCAGATGATAGTCCCTCCCCATGTTCTTTGTTCCGAAGTGCATTACCTTGCACTTACTAGCACTGAACCCCAGCTGCCATGTTTCCAACCATTCCTGCAGTTTAGTTAGGTTGTCCTGTAGCCCCTTCTATCCCTCAATGTCATCAACCACCGCCCCCATTTTGGTGGTGTCTGCAAACAGACTGAGCTTACTCCGGATCCCATGTGAGATATCAACTATGAATAACCCTAACAACATTGGCCGCAGCACCGATCCCTGTGGCACCCCACTCATCACTGCCCTTGGTGCTGATAGTTCCCCTCCCACTACCACCCTCTGCTGTCTACCGCTTAGCCAATTCTTTACCCATTTCACGCCTTGCTCCCACCATAGCTTCCAGCTTTCCCCCAGCCTCCCGTGCGGCACAGCGTCAAAGGCCTTGTTGAACTCCAAATACATGACATCCACTGCATGGCCCTTGTCTAGTTCCCTTGTCACCCAATCTTAGTACTCAGTGAGGCTGGTCTGGCAGGATCTGCCTGAGATAAACCCGTGCTGATGCCCATCCTGGAGTCCTTTGTTCTCCAAAAAAGTCACCAGCCTTTCTTTCAGGGTTGTCTCCATGAACTTCCTCATGATTTGATGTGAGGCTCGCTGGCTTGTAGTTTCCTGGTTCATCCTTTGGGCCACCTTTGTGGATAGGCACCACATGGGCCATCCTCCAGTCCTGTGGTACGCATCCCGTGTCCAGGGAGGTATTGAACAGGTCTGTCAGTGGCCATGCCAGAACCTCAGCCAGCTCCTTGAGTAACCTAGGGTGAATGCCATCTGGCCCAGGTGCCTTGTCCACCCTCAGTCCTTCCAGTACCCTGTCCTCGGTAATCCTTGCATCTGTCACTCCCTCTCCCCCCTGCCTACCCCAACCCTTCCCTGTGGTACTTGCCCCGCTTTCTCTTGCATGAATACAGAAGTATTAATTTAATGCCTCTGCCTGATCCTCCCCTTGCTCTACCCACTCCCTGTCCTTTTTTATCCTCACTAGTTGTTCCTTGTTGTTCCTTCTTTCCCTGATATATCTGAAGAAATAATTTTCTCCGTTTTTAATACCTGTGCCAGCCTCAGCTCCCTGGAAGCCTTGGCTGCTCTGACTAGTTTGGTGGTCTCTCTGGATTTCTTCGTGTACATCTCCTTGTCTTCTCCCCGCTCTGACTTTCTGAACCTCCGAAATGCCTCTCTCTTGGACCTCACCCTCTCCCTGACCTGAATCATCCAACTGGACTTCTTTGCCCTCCCTTTCTTGCTCTGTGTTCTAGTACATGCCCCCGTAGTCTCAACTAGCCCCTTTTTTATGACATCCCACTTCTGACTTAGAAACATAGAATCTGATGGCAGATAAGGACCGCTTGGCCCACCTAATCTGCCCATTTCCCTACCTAACGGATAAGCTGCAGATCCTAGTTAACCAACAGCCTACTTCCTCCTACCCTCCGCTAGAATTGCCTTGTGTCTGTCGCATGCATTCTTGAATTCCCCCACTGTTTTTGACTGTACGACCTCCTCAGGAAGGCTGTTCCATGCATCTACAACCCTCTCTGTGAATACTTCCTTGCATTACCTCTGAGCCGTCCCCCCCCTCTATCTTCAAATTGTGTCCCAGCCTGGTTGAATCCCCTCCAGGTTCCCCACCAGAATTTCCCCCATGTTTTTAAAATCTGCCCGCCTAAAGTTAATCACCTTGGTACCTGTACCCACAGCTTCCCTCTCCATTTTGAGTGTGAACCACACTGAGTAGTGATCGCTCCCTGCCAGTGGGTCCTCCAGCCCCAGATCCCTTACCATCTCCCCATTGGACAGTACCAAGTCCAGAGTATTTCCTATCCAAGTTGGCCCATGAACCAACTGCATCAAGAAGCAGTCCTGAAGTGCCTCTTAGAGGACTTGCTTCCTTGCACTTATGGTGTTTGGGGTACTCCAGCCCACCCCAGGCAGGTTGAAGTCCCCCATCACCACCATTGTGTTACCCTTCCTGCAGACTTTTCTGATTTGCTCAGCTAACTCCCTGTCCAGGCCTTCCAGCTGAGCTGGTGGTCTATAAACTACCCCATCCTCAGTGTCCTGCCTTTCGAGTCCTGAAAATGCATCCATACGGCCTCTGTCCTGCCCTCGTCCCCCTCATCCCTTGCACACCTTATCCCCTCCTGTACATAGATCGCCACCCCCCAACCTTGGTTCTATCCTTTCTGAATATCTTATACCCCGGGACTATCAACTTCCAGTCCTGGTACTGGGTGGCCCACGTTTCTGTGACGGCCACAGTATCCACCCTCTCCTCTGTCAGTAGGGCCTGAAACCCAGCTGATTTGTTTCCAAGGCTCCTCGCATTCAGTGAGACCATTCTCCAACCCACTCCCATCCCCTCCCTCCACCCCGTGTCCCCTCCCTTTTGCCTTTCCCATCAACTAGGGGGGTAAGCTTGTCCAGCCCGCCACTCTGGTACCCCTGTCTACCAGCTGACCACTCGCCACCCCCACCTTCTAGTTTAAATCCATTCTTGTTTCTGCATACTCATCTATCTTCTGCTTCAGTACCGCTTTCCCTTCCTTGCTCAGGTGTAGTCTGTTCCCAGTGTACAGGTCATTCCTGTCCCAAGTTCTACCCCAGTCACCCACCAAGCCATACTCCCTTGAGTGGCACCATTCCCCCAGCCAAATATTAAACTCTCCTACCCTTCTTTCCTTGCTGTACTTGCTCAGGGTACTGGGAGTACCTCAGAGAAGGCCACCGATTTCCCCAAATCTCCTCACACAGCCTTCCCAGTTCCTTGAACCTCTCCTGTACCACTTCCACTGTCCCCCCTGCCAGGTTGTTGTGTACTCATGTGTCCACAACATGGGGTCTCCTCCTTCCCTTCCCTGCACATTTAAGAAGAGACTGCCCCGCCCTGTCGGCAGTCAGCCCAGGTATGGATTCAACCCAGATTCGGCTGTGCCTTTCCCCCTTACTGCCCCAGCTGATCCCCTTCAGTATGGAATCTCCCAGCACTTGAACCCCCTCTTCATGCCTCATACCCCCAACCTCTTCTCTATGCACTCATTAGTAGACTCTCCTTTACCCTGCCTTTTAGTAACTCCATCCAATCCCCCTGTACCTCCCCCAACCTCCTTCCCTGGCCTGCATCCCCTCTCCCCAACTCTCCTCACTGTCTCTCCCCTCTACTCTCCACCTGGGTCCCTATCCCTCGACTGCTGTGTCTCCGCATTTGTCTCACCAGCATTGCCCCCATTACCCCTGTCTCCTCCGCCCACCAGTCCAGCTAAGTCCCTCTCCCCCTTCCCTCTGTCCAACTGCTGTCACCTTGGCTGTCCCTGCCCCATTCCCTTCTGCCCCATCTTGGAGATCCAGCGCTTCCCCCTCCACCATTTCTGCCAACACTACAAACCTGTTACCTGCCTTCTCATTGTTGCTAAGACTAGACTCCTTCCTCCCTCCCTCCCAGAAGCTTTCCTCCGTTACTAGACCCCCTAGTCAACTTGACCCTTCTCCCCCTCCTCCTTGCCTCTCCCTCTTCAGTTCTGTGTCTCCTCCTATGCCTTGGCATCTTGCTACCTTATGCCGAAGGCCATCCTGCCCCAGCTCCCCCTCCCTTCACCCTCTCCAACTTCTTACCCAGCCACTGCACTTCTCCCGCCAGCCTCCTCAGCCTATGCCAAATTGGACACCCACCTGGCTTCCATACTATGCTCATCCAAACAGCCGCCCCACAGCCATTGCAGCCCATTATTCTTACCATGCCAACCCCCCCTAGCATCCTGCTGTTCCCTGTACCCTCCCCCATTACACTGTCCCTGTCCTCCCCTATTTCTGCAATGCCACCCTCTGGCATGTCTTCCCTCATCTCTCTCCATTTTCATATCTCTGTGCTGCCCTTGCCCCCCTTGCACGTTAAACTCCTTAAGTGGTGCCCGTTCCCCCTCTTCAGCTTATAGTCCCTTCCTGTGCAGCAGTATTTCCTCCAGACACTTGTTCCTGACTATTTTCACTCACTCAACATATCAGTACAGCTTTTTCAACTATATTAATCCTGCAGCCTTTACCCCTGTGTGTTTCCACTCCAGCTTTGTGTTTCCACGCCCTGTGGCTTTCAGACTTCTGGCCAGGAAATGAAAAGGGCTGCACTTGGCAGTCCTGTCCATCAAATGTAGGGTAGCTCCTCCCTATAAATGTGCAATACTCCGGTGGGGGTGGGATTAGCCTTACCCTGACTCTCGTGAGAGTCAGTCAGCCCTGACCTTTTCCCCACCAGACGTCTCAATCCCTACATAAAGGTACAAGGCCAAACACAACTTCCTGCATGAGGTCCTACTGTGAGAAGAACTCACCTAGCCAGAACTCCAAACATTCCACCGCACAGATTAAATATCGCAGCCCAGGATGCCCCTCAGTAACAGTTCTAAATCCCAGTACTGATTTCAAATCCCCACCACCATCTACCCTCCCAGCGCAAACAATTCCAGTATCAAAATTAAAAGCAAAAAAGAAAAAGCCAACACTTCCCTGAAACAGCTTCTTCCCTGCTGCTGGATCCCAAGTCATGGCAGCGTCCATCATTACGGTCTCCCTTGCGAGACTCCACATGAGGACAATCCAGTGGACCTTAAGCGTCCAATGGACCAAAGATGGGATGACTTGGATCAACCAGTTTCCATCACGAAGCTGGACCGTCAGGTACTCCAGTGGTGAATGTCATCCCCTTCGTTGCTCGAGAGGATGCCTTTTCAAAGAGAGGCACCAGACCAGGTGTTAAAGTCTTGACGCTTCAGACTCAGGGTGGGGAGTGCATCTTGGCGCTCACAGGACTCAGAGCTCCTGGTCCATGACCGAGGAATCTCTCCACATAAATGTCTTCGAGATGAGAGCCGTTCTTTATGCTCTGCAGGCCTTGAGCACTGTACACTGCCCAGGACACCTCCTTGTGCACAGGGACAACATGTCTGTAATGTTTTATCTCAACAAACAAGGAGGCACACACTCCTACCCCTTCTGCAGGGAAGCAATGAGGGTGTGGAGTTGGGCCATTTCCCATTGTCTCGGGATCTCCGCAGTTCACATCCCTGGAGTCCAGAATACTCTGGCTGACGCTCTCAGCCGAACTCAGTCAAGAGCACAAGAATGGACTCTTCTGCAGTCTGTCGTTGATGAACTCTTTGAAAAATGGGGAACTCCTGAACTGGATCTTTTAGCCTCCCCTACCGACACTAGATCCAGGGCCTGGTGTTTTCTGGTGAGACGTGTTGTCCCTCTCCTGGAAAGGGAGATTCCTCTATGCCTTTCCCCCTTTTCTGCTCCTTCAAAAGGTCTTTCTCGAGGTACAAGAAGAGGGTGCGACAGTGATCCTGGTGGCACCATTATGGCCTTGACAGATATGGTTCCCACTCCTGCAACAGCTGGCTGTAGAGCCCCGGATTACCCTGCCTGTGAGCACTTACCTGCTCTCCCAAGACAACAGGACCCTGGTTCACCCGAAACTTCAGTCACTACACCTACTTGCATGGCTCCTGAAGACTTAGCCAAACTCTGCTTTGGAGTCTCTGACAAGGTAGCTGACATTCTGGTAGCTGCTAGAAAACCTTCCACCAGAGCGACCTGTGCCATGAAGTGAAAACGTTTTTGTCTTTGGGCTATGGTTCTTCACCTAAACCCTTTGGCTTGTCCGGTGAACACTCTTCTCGAGTACCTGTTGTCTCTTTCGGACTCGGGTTTGGGTTACTCCTCCATCAAGGTGCACTTAGCTGCCATTTCTGCCTACCATATTCCTGTACAGGGCAGAATAGTGGCACAGATGGAGGTAACCCGTGTTTTTCTTCGTGGTATCCTGCACATAAAACCTCTCATAAGAGACCCTGTCCCTCCTTAGGATTTATTTGTTTTGGAGAAGCTGACCTTACCCCCTTTTGAACCAGTTGCGGATTGCGAGCTTCATTTCCTCTCTTTGAAAGCGTTATTTTTAGTTGCTGTTACTTCAGCTTGAAGGGTTTCTGAGCTTCAGGCCCTGATGTGTAAGGAGCCTTACTTGGTTTTCCACAAGAATTGGGTGTCTTTGAGAACCAATCCTAAGTTTCTGCCCATGGTGGTGTACGAGATGAAAATCAGGACATCCAGCTTCCGGTATATTACCCCAATCACTCTAATAGGGGAGAGGCTCTTCTCCATACCTTAGATGTTCACCACATTTTGCAGTTTTATTTAGCTAGAACTAAGGGCAGTAGACGTTCTGACCAGCTGTTTTTTTCTTTCGCTTCTAGGACCCAAGGTGCTTCTGTGACCAAACAGACCCTATCGAAGTGGTCAGTCCATTGCATTTCCCTTTGTTATCAGAAGCACAACAAGCCCCTGCCGGGCTCAGTAAAGGGTCACTCCATGAGGGCCGTAGCGGCCTCCTTCGCTGCACTCAAAAACGTATCTGCATCTGACATTGGTGCAGCAGCAATGTGGCACACAGTCTGTACCTTCATAAGGCACTACAGTCTGGACATTGCCTCTCGACGTAGAGTGGGGTTTGGCCTCGCAGTTTTGCAGAGTCTCCTCTTCTAAGAGAACTCCCTTCCACTCTTCTCTTACCTTCCTCTCGGGTTGGGTAGGTTTCTGTACTGCTTGGGAATCCGTCCTAACTGTTATCTGCCACAAGAGCTGACTCTCTAAGTAAGATGGTACAGTTACGTAAGAACTTACCGTAACAGTAAATCTTTGAGAGAAGCTCTTGCAGCAGGCATATTTCCCGCCCTCCTTCCCCGTAAGAGGTTTTCTGCTGCATACGACCTATGTCGACTGATATATGTATTGCTTCATGAGGTATTAACCTCAGTTCCCTGGTTCAGATCATGTTATGTCTGGATGCTGGAGTCTCCATAAGAACTGGGGCACATAGGGGACCCACCCACCCATTATTCCATGCGTGACGTCGGGGAGGTGGGCAATCCCCACCATAGACTGCTGGCTAGAAGTTTGCCATGTGGTCCTGTCACCTGCCGGCTACAGTCCTAACTGTATTACCTGCTACAAGAGCTTCTCTCGAAGATCTACTGTTACGGTAAGTTCTTACGTAACTGTACTTTAATCCTGGACCTACCTATGCTAAAAATGTTCACTTTATTGATAGAAGTAAACCAAAAGAAGCTTTATCCATTGTACATGTTAACATTTGAAGTTTACTCTATAAAATTGATGATTTCAGGGCATGGGTTGCTGCTAATATTTTTATATTGTTTCCCTTACAGAGACATGATTATGCCAAAAGATTATTGACTGTTGATTGATTTGCCTCATTATATATTGTTTAGGAGGGATGGGTGAGTAAACGGGAGGTGGAGGTTTTTTTTTTTTTTATCACTACTCTATTTCTCTCGCCTGCAGTGCCCCCATCTGACCGGACTTCAGCCCTGTTCCCCTGGACTTACAGGGCTTACCCACGCCTGGCTGGGAGTAGTGCCTGTGGAGAGTTGATCACCATCCTGCAGCTGGTTGCCATTTTCCATTTTCTCTCCCAGTTCCGAGGACCCCAGGAGATGGATGCATGCGTGTGGAGCACGCATGCACCTTAACCCTGATAATGGCCCTCCTCCACCTGCCTCATTTGTCCTAATGCGGCACCTGCCGCAGCCTCGGCTCCACCAGGGGTAGCCGTGAGGGGATGCCACCCTGTCTCCCCAGAGAGAAAGCTGTCTTTCGGCAGCTCCATCACCTGCTCCGCCGCCCCCCATGCAGGTATCCAACGACCCAGGCTCGCTTAGAACTCGGGTCGCTGGCGTGCCGCAAGGTGAGACGTCCAGCGCCTCAGCCCTCTGCACCACTGGGCCGGCCGAGGTGAAGTTTTAATGTTCATAAAGTGTGATATACAGTAGTGGCTGTGCAGGAGAACTTTCAGTATTCCTATAGTGGCTGTGATTTTTTTATCTGTCAAGCTTATTTTAGGAGGAGTTAAATATTTTATATGTGAGTACTTTTTATTTTCCCCCAGAGTTTGCTAAAGATGGATGTTTATTATTGTCTAATCACATTGGATCCCATAGGTGTGCTAAGGAACATATCTTATTAGATGATGCAAACGTAAAGTGGGTGATAAAGGTAACATTAAATTTAAAAATGTGTTATCTGGACTGAATTTAACTCAAGTTGATTGACAGTCCCACTCGTATTAACTATAAAACTGATACAGGATCTGTTATTGATTGGATTTTAACTAATAGGCCGATCGAATATTTTCAGCTATGCTTCTTTCAGAGTCATTGAGTGGTCACAGCCCAGTTCATTGTTTTGGAGGGCAAAGAGGCATCGCTTACTGCCTAAATTTATATACTTTGCATTCACTTCAGCATCTGGATGTTGTTGGTTTAGAATGAAGATTGCTTCTTTGGATTGGTCATACTTTGTATTGTATTCCTGACATTAACAGAAAGTTAGATTTTATTGATCTTCATTGAGGGTATCTCTTGCATCAGGCCACACCTGTGGGACTACAGCCGCCAGGCACTAGGACCACACAGAAACATTTCTAGCTATCAGTCTATAAGGGGCCGCCCATGATGACGTCAGTTGCCAGCGACATACCTCCCATAAAAATGTAGGTGGCCTCGCACCCTCCTCAGTTCTTTTCCTGCCGTCAACCATCACACGTCGGACTCCACGAAAACACCACCACTTCAGTCGACCACCAGATTTCTTCATTTTCTCACCTAGTTGTTGCAGTCGCTTTTATACTCTTATTGCAAAGTTGCTTCCATATGACTTATATAAGGTACAATGAATAAATTCCAGTCATCTTGTGAAGCTCAATTTCAAGAATACATAATCAAACTATGTGTATGATAAGAACCAGAATTTCCAATTGTACAAACATTGAAACCTTAAGGTTAACAAAACCATTAAACAGAGATAAAAAAAAGAGTATCTTATAAAAAACAAACCTTGCTGTCACCTAAGTAATTGATTCAATTCATTTATAAAATGACAACTATACAGACCTGTATATTCCAATATATACTTGCATCAGAAGGGGTGGATAATGACTAGTTAATACCTTTAAAGTTATAACTGAATTAATAAAGGGAAAGGAAACAGAATACTCACTTACTATATCAAACAGTGTAAATAATATTCATTGCACTATTATTATATTAATGACATGTCAATAGAAGGTAGGGTTCCCTGATATAGTACCCATTTAGCCCACTAGGTGTTTGTGCTGTACTGCAAATGTGACTTTCCATTTCTTGTATTCTTGTTATGGTAGTTACCCATTCCTCTATCGTGGGTGGATTAGGGTGCAACCATCTCCTAGTAGTAGCTTTAATTGCTGTCATAGTCAGGATACTCCAGAAATATTTGGCCTCCTTTCCCATCAGAGGTTGGTAGAATACCTAGAACCATATGTTCTGGACCTAGTGGAGGAGATAAAGCAAGTAGTTGCACAAGTTGGCTTCTTACATCCTCCCAGTATGCTATCAGTCTTGGGCACTGCTAAAAAACATGGGCATGGGTGGCCTGCAATCACTTTATTTTAAAGTGGCTTTGGTTCTTTATTTATGCTGACTGACCTCAAAAACCTTTTTTCGTAACTACAGGTACAGCCAGACGATCTACGATAAAAATGACCATGACGCCTGCATTTGCTGCCTAAGCCTCGGACCACAACGTTCAGGCCTGCGAAGTCCGATGCAGATTCAGCCAGGCAACCCGGCAGCGGCACCAGAAGGCCCTCAAAAGCTTCTTGCTAGAACAGAAGGTCACCCAAATGGAGAAGGATCTCCAGTCCAGAAGCTCCTCCACCTCCCTGGCTCCGTCCTTGAGCTCCCAGTCTTTCAAGGCCCTAGACAAGTCAGCCGGGAAGCACAAACACCAGTATAAGGATCGCAGCAAGGAGAGATCCTCCCTGAATCACTCATGGTCACTGCTTTGGGTGTTGACCGCTGCAGGGTCATTGTCCGCTCCAGTGGCGACTCCGTCTGTCACCCACACTCTCTGTTCTACAGGTTGGCTCTGGCAGCGCCTTCCACCAGTTTAACTTTGGCTTGCGATGGCTTCTGGGCATCGGGCTTTCTCACACCCCTGCTGACTTGCCAACCCTTGCTGTTCAAGCCCCTCTTCTCCTCAGGCCACTAGTCGGGGAGTTCCGCTTTGGCTGGCGCCAGTATGTTGTCATCGGGGTTTCTTCCCTGCCTGACTGTGTTCTTGGCCTTTGTTGTGGTCGCCACATCGACATCGGGGCCTGCCTCATCGACATCCCAGGATGCCAGGTTGACGCCAGGGCCTCAGTCCCAACCATCAGTGCTGCAGGCCATTCAGTCAGCGCTGGAACCCCAGGCTCCCCTGCTGGGTGCCGCAAGGCATTCTGACGCCGGTCACTATCGACGTCCAAGCCATGCTGTACTCCTTTTTGGGAGTTCATGCACTGTCTTCTCCCATCTCCATGGCCAGTGACACCAGGGTCTGCTAGGCCTGCTTCCATGCTGAAGCCTTCCACGGCACCATACCCTGCTCATCTGAGGTCCTTGATGATGTCAGTGCCCATTTCAGAACCAGGCAGTGAGTGCGAATATCATTCTGATCTCCTCCTTGGCTGGGATGAAGATGTGGAGGGGAATGAAGTTGGAGGGGGTGGTAGCCCCTCACACTTTACTTTCACTGTATCCTCAGGAGGGGAGAACTCCACCAACTATACCCTAAGGCCCCCTCCCAAAAAAAATGATGTGATGCGGCAGTTATAGACCATTATGGGGTTTGATGCCAAGGAGCAGGATATTACTAGTAGAAATCTGACTGACTTCCTGAACTGCCTGCCAGATCACCCCCCCCACACACACACACACAAAATAATTCTCCTCTAATACCAACCTTTGAGGATGCCACCATGGCTGCCTGGTACTGGTCGAATTTGATTCCTGCCACGCCCAGAAAGGCAAACAAATTGTACTAGGCTTCCTCAGTGAAACCATACTTTGCAGAGCAACCACAGGCAGATTCCATGGTGATTAATGCTGCTCATGACAGGACCAAGAAACCTAAACACCTCAGCTCTCTTCCCCTGATAAGGAGTCCAGAAAACTGAACCTTCTGGGGGAAAAGGACCTTTGCCTCTGCCACGTTGTCCACCAGGGTCATGAATTACATTTACCATATGATCAAATTTCAGAATACTGTCTGGAAGAAGACCAAAGCAGCTGCTCAGGCTCTTCCAGAGGGTTTCCAGAGACAGAAACTGCTTAAGTCCCTCCAGTCTGGGGCAGATGTTTACAGGCATCTTTAGAGGTCTGCCTGTGATGCCGCTGATGCCTCCGCTAGAGCAGCTGCAGTGGGCATCTGCATGAGGCAGCATTCTTGGCTTAGGGTATCTGGATTTGCTACTGATGTTCAGCAGTCCATCTTGAATGCCCCCTTCAGAGGCTATAGGCTCTTCAAGGCGGCTGCACAGGGCATACTTGCTGACCCGAAGGCATCAGGCAGGACGCTGCAGTCCGTACACTACTTATACCAAACGCAGCCAAAAGGTGGCCAGAAGGTGCCCTTTTGCTGGGCCTCCCATAAGCCTAAGCAGGGCGCCAGACCCCAGGGCAAGCGTCTGGCAGCAGCAGCCCTGTCTGCCCCTACCTTCACCACTGAGAAGACACTGAGACCCAGAGGAGGTGATGTGGCCCAGGCTACAGGTGCTACCTCAGCATGAGTCCTCGCCAAGCCCCCACCCTCCAGCACTACAGGAGACCGTGGTAGGAGGCCGTTTCTCCCTCATCCTGGACAGGTGGAAGGCGATCACAACAGATGCTTGGGTCCTGCAGTTGAGCAAGGTCACTCTCTAGAACTTCTAGAGTGGCCTCCATATCTGTCTGCTTCATTCAAGCTACCCTCCAGACCACATTCCACTACTGCTGGGGGAAATTCACATGTTGCTGCAGAAGAGAGCAATGGAGCCTTTTCCAGAGGAACAGAGGGTTCTGTTCCCACTTCTTTCTGGTCCCCAAATCCACAGGGGATTTACAGCCCATCCTGGACCTCAGAAATCTGAATTTCTGCAGCCAGTACAAAAAGTTCAGGAATGTGACCCTGCACAGCCTGCTGCCTTTCCTGCACCGGGGAGCTTGGATCTGCTCCCTTGACAATGCAGGATGCATACCTGCATATCAAGGTGTATGCTCCCCACAAACAATACCTCAGGTTCCATTTCCAAGAGGAGCACTACCAATTCAGAGCATTGTCTTTTGGCTTGTCTGTTGTGCCACAGGTCTTTACCAAATGCTTGGCAGTGGTTGCAGCAGCCCTCAGGAGAGAAGGGACTGTACATCTTCCCTTAATTGGACGACTGGTTGCTCAAAGCACAGTCCAGGAAACAGCTGCTCCAGACCCTAGCGTGGACCAGGGAGTTGTTTCATGCCCTGTAGATCACGGTCAGTCTGCCCAGGTCAATCGCCCTGCCAGAACCTACAGTATATAGGAGCGGTGCTGGACACAGCTCAGGGCTTTGCTTTTCTACCATAGGACAGGGTGGACCTCTTGATGGCTCAGGTCCAGCTACTTTACAACAGCTAATATGTTACAGCCAGAACCTTCCTGAGGCTCTTAGGCCTGAAGGCCTGGCTGCAGCCATTGTTACAGTTCCGTAGCCAGGAGGCACATGAGGATTCCGCAGTGGACATTAAGGGTCCAGTGGGATCAACGCAATGATGACCTGGAACAGCCAGTTCTAGTCTCCTCCCTGATCAAAAGGTGCTGTGATGGTGGATGGAACCTAGCATATTGTTGAAAGGGGTTCCCTTCCTCATTCCCTCTCCTCAGCAGGTCGTCACCACAGACGCCTCGGGGTTAGGCTGGGGGGCTCATTTGGGGCCTCATCAAACTCGGGGAATGTACACCGCTGTGGAGGCTGACTTCCACATAAATGTATTAGAGATGAGGGCCATTCTTTACGCTTTACAAGCCTTCCAGACCCATCTGTCCCCAGGCCATCTGCTAGTGCAGATGGACAACATCGGCATAGTATACTACATCAACAAACAAGGGAGGGGAACCCATTCTTAGTCTCTGTGCCGGGAAGTGATAAGGGTCTTGTACAAGGCTCTAAAACAGCAGAACAGTCGGCCATCCATGCTAGAGGCACAGGTCAGGAAGCACAGGAAGACCAGGAGCAAGTATAAAATTCGCCAGTAGCGTTTAATTTTTTTCCAATAACAGTAAAATAAAAAATAAAATTGTTTAGTATAAGTATTTACGAAGTCAGTACAAACACTGAAAACAGAGTCCTTTGTCTGAGGATATCTCTAATTCCAAGTTACAGTCTGGCTCTCTCTCTAGCAGAAGTATTGCTGCTGTTTTTATAAGTCTTTACCTGGGAACTTGTTAAGGAGACATCCTGTTTTTTCAGAAAATGTTCTTATCAGTTTCCTTCCTTGCAGGTGCAGCAAAACAGTTCATGGTGTCCCAGAACTGACCTCCTGTTGACAGTTCTGCAGAAGACCTAGTGTTGCATTCCAGGTTAACCCCCTAAGTTCCAAATAGCTTTTTGCAGTCATTTCAACAATATAACTATATACATTTTTTAAACCAAGAGATCCCAGTTTCACATAAAGATTCACACATATTTTATAACTTCAGATACACAAGGGGGAAGAAAACATAGAAACAGTAAGTGAAGGCAGAGAACAATTTGACTGCACAGTCAGACAAGAGACAGAAAAGAAGAGGATAGAACAGATCCTTGCGTTCAGCTCTTTCTACATAATAGATGGGGCAGGGTCTTATTCAGCTCTGTCACACAGGCATCCAAAACGTCCTGGCGGACCGGCTAAGCTGGTCACAGTCTCAGATGCACAAGTGGGAGCTGCTGACCACAGTTAAGTAGAAGAGTTGTTTGACAGGTGGGGTCATCCAGAGTTGGACCTTTTTGCATCCCCACTCAAAGCAAAACTGCCACATTTCTGCTCACCCACTCCAGGGCTGGAGTTTTTTTGGTGAGATGTGTTGTCCTTCCCTTCCCTCTCCAGAGAGTGTTGATCAAATTCCAGATGGAATGGGCCACTCTGATCCTCATTGCCCCCTTGTGGCCTTGTCAGATCTGGTTCCACTTACTGCAGCAGTTGGCAGTGTAACCTCCAGTACCACTGCCCCTGTGCACAAGCTTGCTGTCACAGGAGTAGGGCACCCTGGTACATCAGGTCATCAGATCACTCCATCTTCATGCGTCACTCCTGAAGACATAGCCATTGCCAGATTTGGGGTGTCTCAAAAGGTGGCTGATGTCCTGGCAGCTGCCAGAAAACCCTCCACTAGGGCCACTTATTCCATGAAGCGGAAGTGCTTTGCTCTGTGGGCGGCTTCCAATTACTTGGACCCTTTCACTTGTCCAGTGAACCACATTTTGCAGTTCTTGCTATCCCTCTCAGATTCTGGCCTGCAATACTACTCCATTAAGGTGCACCTGTCTGCCATTTCAGCCTTCCATGTGCCTGTTGAAGGCTGTAGGGTGGCACATCTGGAGGTGTCCCGTACCTTTTTGAGAGGCATTCTTCATCTATCCAGTCCCGCCTTGGGACCTGAATTTTGTATTAGAGAAAATTACTTTGGCTCCTTTTGAGCCATCCAGGACATGCGAGCTACACTTTCTGTCATGGAAAGCGTTATTTTTAGTTGCTATTACTTATGCTCATAGGATTTCTGAGTTTCAGACTCTGATGTGTGAGCTTCCTTATTTGATTTTCCAAAAAGACGGTGTCTGCGCACGAATCCTAAGATCTTCCTCGGGGGTATCTTAGTCATTAGGTAACACTGTAGGAAGCTTCCCCATCTGTGAAAGGGGAATCCACATGGAAGATTTTCAGCAGTACAACTGGGGCCTCCCACAACATCACCAACCATACTAAGGTGTGAGCGACCCCGCTCCCTCTTTAATTCTTTCCCTTTGTCAACGTGCTCGCATGGGTCTCCGCAGAAGCTCCGACGCAGTATTCATGCCATTTTTTCACCTACGGCTTTCTATTCAGCTATTTTTTTAATCTGCTTTATTAAAGAGATTCTTCTAATTTGTTTACGTTGAGAGTTAATCCTTCGACCTCTCTCTTCCATCTCTGCTGCTGCGGAAAGAAGATTGCCTCCACAGATGAACATTCTCTCTGTTTCTGCTGTCTTGGGCCTGAACACAAAGTTTCTGACTGGGAACTCTGCCAGCAGTTTAACCAAACAACCCTCAGGTGACACAAAAAGGCTCTTAAAAATTTCTTGATGGATCAACAGGAAGCCAGTTCCGGGCAGGGGTTCTCCGGGGTCCCAGCCACTCAGTCTCCAACCTAATCATCAAGCACCCAGGCCTCCAAGGCCCGAGACAAATCCTCAGGGAAAAGTTGTAAAAAAGATGGAGATTGCTACTGCTCCCCCCTGGCATTGATCTCATTCCCTGACAGCCCTTCTTCTTCTAGGTGATCCTCGTCGGCTGTGGCTGCACCGGTGAGGAATACTGCTGTCCAGGTCTCTGTGCCCACCAGACCCATACTGACAGCACCTCCGTCCAATTCTCAGGGCGGCCGGCCGTCGACCTCCGGGTAGTCTGCCCCTCTTTCGTTGATGAATCAATCAAACTTTATTTTTAAAAAGGCGCTTTTCTTAAAACCAAAGCGCCTGTACAATTTCATAGAACAATAAATAAACCAAATCTAAAACTATTATAAATCAATAAAAGTTATGTTAAAAAGATGGGCCTTCAAGGCTCCTTTAAAACTCAGGACAGTCGGACTATTTCGCACCTGACGAGGTAGAGAATTCCACAGGGTCGGGGCCATAAAACTAAATGATCTAGCCCCTGACGTTTTCAAATGGACCCTGGGAATCTCCAGCAATCCCTCGTCAGTGGATCGGAGGGGGCAGGAGGGACAGTAGGGGCAAAGGAGCTCTTTCAGGTAAGTGGGTCCTGGTCATGTGGGGCTTTATGGGTCAGCAAACCGACCTTGAAGGCGCATTCGCTAAATACTGGCAGCCAGTGCAGTCCGAAGGGAGCACAGGCATTATATGACTGGATCTAGAAGAACCAGTCAATAACACAGCCGCCGCATTCTGCACTAGCTGCAGGCCAGCTCAACCCCGATAGCCCTAGATACAGGGAGTTGCAATAGTCAAGGCGGGAGGTAACGATGGCGTGGATCAATGTTGGAAGATCTTCTGGAGGAACCAGATGCTTCACCCTGGCGACATTCCTCAGATGGAAAAAGGAAGTTTTGACCACCGCTGACACCTGAGCTTTTAAGTGTCAAGCGGTCATCAATTATTACGCCAAGATTCCGCACCTGATCTGAGGTCGTCAGATGAACCCCTGCAAGCCTTAAGCCTGAGTGCGATCCAGCCGGCCAACCCGCCTCACAGCGACCTTTGTCCACAACCAACACCTCAGTTTTCTCCGGGTTTAACCTCAACCAACTCCCATTCATCCAATTTTGGTTTCTGCAAGGCAGTTATTAAATACCGACAAGGCAGCATCCTGGCCGGGTACAAAAGACATATACAGCTGGGTATCATCAGCATAACAATGGAAGCCCAGACCGTATCGTCTTATAATCGTACCTGAAGCACCTTAGTTCCCTTCCCCCAGATAAGGAGTCTCGCAGAATCACCTCTGGGGCAAGAGGGTGTATGCCTCCTCTACCCTGGGTTTGAGGATTGCAGATTACCTGTCTCACATGGAAAAATACCAAAATGCCAACTGGAAAAAGGGCAAAGCTGCGGCACAGACCCTTCCAGATGGTACGCAGTAGCAGGAACTGCTCTAGTGCTTCCCAGCAGCTAAGGATGTTAGCAAGCAACTCCTCAGAGCCCTCTATGATGTGGCTGACACTGTTGCCAGGGCGGCCGCCACGGGCATATGCCTACATAGGCACTCCTGGCTCAGAGTATCTGGGTTTGTTGCTGATACACAGCAAAAAGTGCCTAATGCCCCCTTTAATTGCACTAAGCTGTTTGGCCCTAATGTCCAGGATATCATTAATGACCTGCAAGCCTCGGGTAGGACCCTCAGTTCTGTTCATTTCCTCTACATACCCAATCAAGAAGTAGAGGGTGCCTTCTCTTTCGCAAAGCACCCAGTAGGCCCAGTGAAGCCTCCTGGCTCTAAGGGAAACGCAGAGCCCAGCTGCCTTACCCACCCCCTCCAGTGCTGGAACTGTGGCCAAGCACCCCAGAAATGAGGGACCAGCCCATGCAGCTGGCTCCACCTTTGCTTGACTCCTTGCTGGGCCCCCCTCTTCTGGTCCCAGACCAGGAGGTGGTGGTCGGAGGTTGGTTCTCCCTCCATCCGAATCAGTGGAGAACCACAACTTCAGATGCATGGATTCTGCAGATCATAGAGAAGGGGCATACCCTGGAGCTCATTGAGCAATCTCTAGAAACCCCTCCACCACCCTCCCAACTACCCCGCCCCCGGCTCACCTGTCTATTCTCCGGGAGGAGGTGCAGTCCTTTCTACACAAGCAGGTCATTGAGCCAGTTCCCAGGAGCCAGAGAAACAAGTGGTTTTATTCCAAGTTTTTCCTGGTACCCAAAAAGACCAGCAATAGGACCTCAATCTGTACGTCCAGTACAAAACGTTTCGGATGGTAACCTTACCGGGCTTAATGCCCCTCCTCAAAACGGGATTGGCTATGTTCACCAGACATGCAGGACGCTTACCTGCACATTTCGCTTTTCTCTCCCCACAGGAAGTTTCTCTGCTTTGCCTTTCAGGGCGAGCACTGTCAGTTCAAAGTGCTGCCCTTTGGCAGCTCTCACAAGGAAGGGACTGTATGCTTTCCCTTATCTGGACGATTGGCTCCTAAAAGTCCCGTCCAGGAAACAGCTTTTGGTAACTCTGGAGCGAACTCTCCAGCTTTTCCACCTCCTGGACATCACCATCAACCTGCCCAAGTCGGTCCTGGTACCATCCCAAAGACTACAGTACATAGGAGCAGTTCTGGATTCGGCCCAAGGGCAGGCCTTCCCACCCCAAAACAAGACAGAGTACCTTATTGCCCAAGCTCAAGAATTCGCTCAGCGTCGGCACATTCCTCTCATCCTTTTTGCTTCCCCACGCAACGCAAAACTGCCCAGTTTTTGCTCTTTAGATCCAGGGCCTGGAGTTTTCTGGCAAGATGCATTGTCCCTCTCTTGGAGCAGGAAATTCCTTTATGCTTTCCCTCATTTCCTCTAATTCAGAGGGTGCTCATCAGATCGCAGATGGTGGGGGCCAGCATGATTCTGGTAGCTCCACTCTGGCCTCAGCAGATATGGTTCCCCCTGCTTCAGCAGCTGGCGGAGGAGCCTCTTTCCTCTTTCCTTCTGCAGGAACCTGCTGACCCAGGCTCAGGGGACCGTGGTCTGTCCCAACCTCAGGTCCCTCCATCTGCTTCCTTGGCTCCTGAGAACATAGCCATCACTAGGTTCGGGGTCTCGAACAGAGTGGGAGATGTCCTTGTGACCGCCTGGAAGTCTTCCACTCAAGCCACGTATGCCATGAAGTGGAAGCGGTTTGCCATCTGGGCTGCTAAACATAGTTTGGACCCTTTCACCTGCCCGGTAAACCACATTCTGGACTACCTGATTTCTCTGTCTGACTCAGGTCTCCAGTACTCCTCCCTCAAGGTGCACATTTTGGCCATTTCTGCTTTTCATGAGCCCATGGATGACCGCACGATTGCTCAGCTGGATGTCTCCCACACCTTTCTCAGGGGCATCCTGCATCTGAAACCCCCCATCCGTTCTCATGTCCCGACTTCGGATTTGAATTTTATTTTGGAGAAGTTAACCCTGTCTTCTTTTGAGCCTACCGCAACTTGCAATCTGTGCTTTCTCTCTTGGAAAGCATTATTTTTAGTTGCCATTACTTCTGCTCAAAGAATTTCAGAGCTTCGGGCCCTCTGATGTGAGGAGCCTTATTTAATTTTTCACAAAGACAGGATGTCTTTTCGCACAAATCCTAAGTTTCTCCCCAGTGTGGTCTTAGAGTTTACACTTAATCAGTCTATCTACCATCCTGTTTACTTTCCTGAGTGTGCCAATCCAGTGGAAGCACTGCTCCATACGTTAGATGTACGCAGAGCCTTGAAGTACTACTTGCTTCGGACCAAGGAGAGTCGAAAGTCGAAGCAGTTTGTTCCTTTCGCCCCAGGTAGAGAGGGAGCTTCAGTGTCTATGCAATTTTTATCTAAATGGTTTGCAAATTGCATTGTTTTTTGTACAAGAAGTATGGCAAAGACTTGCCTGCTGCTGTCAAAGCTTATTCCACCTGAGGCATGGCTACCTCTGTGACTTGTTTTCGAGGGGTCTCAGCCACTGACAGCTGTGCGGCTGCCACCTGGAGTACTGTCCATGCTTTCACCAAGCACTACAGTCTGGACATTGCCACAAGAGCCCATGCAGATTTCAACAGGGCTGTGCTGCAGGGCATCCTGTCTTGAGTTTGTGGAGAGCTTCCTCCCAGACTTTGTACCTGTAATTGCTTGGAACTCATTCCTACAGTGTTATCTGATGACTGAGATAGCCCCCTGAGAAGATAGACTAGTTATGTAAGAACTTACCGTAACAGTAGATCTTCAAAGGGATCTCAGGGACCTCCCCCCTCAGCTAATGATCAAACAGGAGTTCAGCATGTTTGTGGTTCATTTGCATCACCAGGTAAGGAAGAAGGTCCGTCTCCCCATATGATGTGCAGGGGAAAAGCCGGACCTCACCCCACAACTAACGCACCAAAATCTGGCCAGTGGAAAATCATGTACACAAATGCCTGCAGTCTGGCAAACAAGATCCCAGACCTGGAGGCAACAACAACAGAGGCTAAACTGGACATAGTAGCCATTAGCGAGACATGGTTCACTAGTAACCACACTTGGGAGACTTCAGTACCCGGCTATGTTCTGTTCAGAAGAGACCGAGGTGCAAAGGGTTGGGGGGGACCTTTATGTCAATGAAAATATCAAAACTACAGAAATTCAGAATACGTAAGGAGCCAGAAGAACTGTGGGTCACCTTGCAAACAGGAAATGGGACAGCCATATGAACTGGGGTTGTCTGCACGCCTCCAGACTGGAGGGAGGACATAGACACATTACTGTTAGAAGATGTACAAAACATGACAGCTAAAGGGGAGGTTCTGATAATGGGAGACTTCAACATGCCAGATACAGATTGGTCAATACCAGCAGGAACATCCGCCAGAATTAGAAACATAGTGGATTCCCTGCAGGGGGAGGGCCTTAAACAATTAGTACAATAACCAAAAGAGGAGTAGGTAGTTTCGAGCAGACTACTTTATAACTACCACTCTGTGAAACAAAAGTGTCTTATTTTAATTACAACGCCTTGTTGCTCTGAGGCTTAATAAGTGAAACAGAGCCTTAAAAGCTTATTTCTAGGATCGTGGATAAGTTGTTCATCCACACTTCTTGGCAGAGTCTCTTTCCCTTTAAATCAGCCGGAAAGTCTTCAAGCTGGCTCCTCCCATCCACCCGGGTGGTATGACCCTCGGCTCTGCCCCATGACTTCAGATCTTCCTTTCCACTGGAAGATTCAGGTTGCCTCCTTTGTGCTCTCGCATTTTGTAGCCCTGGCCTCAAAACTTTGTTATTCTGAAAATTCACCTTGTTCCCGTTAGCAATAGCGATTGCTTTTTCTCGATCATGGAAGACAAGTCTTCCTCCGGATTTCACCGGTGCTCATGCAGCCAGAAGATGTCACGCACCGATCCGCATGTCGCGTGTTTACTGTTTGGGTGTCAGCCATGACACCACGACGCGGCGAAGTTTTGCCTGCCCGCCTAACGCCCGACGACCATCTCGCGACGCTTCGAAGCTTGGGAGGCCCAAAAACTGAACCCGCCAGTGAAATCCAAGGAGGCTTGGTGGGCGGTTTCCATGGCCGTGGGATCCACCCAGCAATTGGAGCGCATATAGGCCTTCGATGAGGAAGCAGCTCGCGCTGCGGAATCTTCCTCTCAGAGCTCCTTTGTTCCACTTAACCTGGGCTCCACCTTCTCGGATTCCTTCCAAGAGTTGTGCCACTCTATCCCGACTAAGGGTGAGAGTCCTGTGGGTACGCACTCCTCTTAGTCCCATAAGCAGGAGAAGGACCCGGGACCATCTTCATCTCGTCGGAGATGCTCTTGGGATCGGGAGAGATCTCAGTCCCAGGAACCGGCTATTTCGACCTTAGTCAAAATTGCCTCTTAGGCCGCTGGTTTCTCGGCCTTGCCATCTGGTCAGTTGACCGAAGTGTCGATCGACGATATTGAGATAATTCTCGACCCGATCGCCCCTTTGTCGACGACTCCCTCACTCGCACTCTGGTCCTTGCTTTCCCCGACGAGGAGACCCAGCCCGCTGGGAATCCCGCCGAGGAAGTGGTCCCTGACCCCAGGAAGTCCCCGGTTCCACCGGTGTCTCCCGAGCGACCGAGTCTGCCCGCCCAATCTTGATCGAGGTCTTGGACCCCCTCGACAGATAGGCCGAGGAAGGGCAAAAAGCGCTCTAAAAAGAGGTGACCCCCATTGGTCGTCCTCATCCTCCTCAGATGAGGAGAGGCTCAGTCAGCGCTGCGAGGACCTCATGTGGCAACAGCTGATTTTGTCCGGG
The DNA here is from genome assembly GCA_016271365.2 of Neoceratodus forsteri. Classification (NCBI taxonomy): domain Eukaryota; kingdom Metazoa; phylum Chordata; order Ceratodontiformes; family Ceratodontidae; genus Neoceratodus; species Neoceratodus forsteri. The sequence goes on along the minus strand of CM057455.1, from coordinate 753,078,418 downwards.
CACAAGCCTACCCCGGCCATTACTTGGCATTCATCTCCCAGCCCGAAGCCGACTCCTCTGGAGCTGACTAAGTCGGTTTCTCTGCCTACGGTGCCGGCAAAATCTCCGGTTCGGCCTAAACCGGTCTCTCCACCGATTTTGGTGGAACTGCTGCCCAAGCAGCCTGTGGGAGGGGCTCCTTCTAAGGAAGTTAGACCAGACACCGGGCTTCCCCGGCGTCTTTTAGTCACTATCACCCCAGACCACCCCCAGTGGGTCGAGGGTGATGTGGGCGGTTGACTGCTGTATCCAGATTCCTCGGATTCGGTTGAAACTGGCCTCCATTCTCATCCAGGGGATGATGAATCGGCTGGTGGGATAGAGATGGAGGAAGGTCCTTCATCCTTTCAGGGAATTCTTTGCCTCAGCTCTGAGTCCACAGGGATGCCCCTGGAAACTATCAAGAAAAAGGTGGAGTACCCTCTCACTGACACCCTCAAGACAGGGGATACCCTGACGGACACCTTTCCTGTGGCTGAGGGTTGGCCCAGCCTTAGAACTTTGACAGCACCCTGCCTGCTGTCCAGCTCCATCTGCCCATATGGCCCGCAAGTATGCGGTGCCCATTGGGTCCCTTGCAGGGTTCACAGAGCACCCTTCAGCCGAGAGCCTTGTGACTGCCTCTGTGTTCAGGCATACTGGTAGTTCTACCAATACCAACAGACCTCCTGAGAAGGAATCCAAATATTTGGATCACTCTGCCCGGAAGGTCTATGCGGCCTCGACGTTAGGCCTCCGTCAGGCAAGCTCGGCCATCATCTTGGCACACTTCTCCCATGCTCTTTTGGGGTCCTTGGACAAAGTCCTCCCACATCTCCCCACGGACTTGCAGACCATGGTCAAGCAGGTCCGGGACCAAGGCCATGCTGTTGGTAAACAACAGCTCCAGACGGCCCTGGACATCGGGGACTCATGTGCCCGTTCATTGGCAGCCACAGTTGCCTCTCGCCACAGGGCTTGGCTGAGGCCCTCCTCCTTTCCAATGGATACTCAGCACAAACTAGCTGATGTGCCTTTCCTGGGTACCGATCTCTTCGGCCCAGGTATGGCTGGTCACCTTCAGCGCATTGAGCAGTCCAGAGCCACCTTGGACACCACTTCTGCTAAGGGTTCTTCTGGTCCCAAGAAGCAGCAGAAGAAGCCATTTCGGCACTCTTCCCCTGCAGCCCTGCAGTCCTCCTTTCAAGGTCAGCAGCAGCAGGCTCAAGCTTGGCGCCCCTGGCCCAAGCCTGGACTGTCCCAGGCCTGTGAGCGAGGCCGAGGTTCAGGACCTGGATCCTCTGCCTCCAAGCCTGCCCAGTGACGGGGTGGGGGCTGCCACCCCTACTCCCGTCATGCCAGCTCTGGGTCCTCCCTTGGGGGACCAGCTCCGCCACTTTCTTTCCGCCTGGTCCGCTGTTACCATGGACAGGTGGGTCTTAGAAGTGGTCGTCCAGGGACTGCCTCTAGAATTCGAGCAGTACCCTCCAAGCCAAGCCAAGCCCCATGGGAGGAGAAGATATCCGCCCACACTCAGTCGGTTCTCCAAGATGACATTGCTCAGCTCCTTCTCAAGGAGGCAGTAGCTCCAGTGGCAGACCCTCCAGCACACCCAGGCTTCATTTCCAGGTACTTCCTGGTTCCCAAGTGGACGGGGGGCTGGCACCCCATTCTAGATCTGCATGACCTGAATCAGTATCTCAGGTCACGCACCTTCTGGATGGTCACTCTGTCTCAGATCATACCATCCCTGGAGCGAAAAGTGATTCTGCTCACTGGATCTTCAGGACGCGTTCTTTCACGTCCCAGTCCGTCCATCCCACTAGCGGTTCCTCCGCTACAGAGCCGAGGGAACCCTATACGAGTTCTGAGCCATTTCATTGGGCCGGTCATCGGCCCCACAGGTCTTCACCAAATGCATTGCAGTGGTGGCAGTCCACCTCAGGCATCGGGGGTCAGAATTTACCCCTACCTTGACGATTGGCTCTTAGCAGGTTCCACCCAGCAGGAGGTGGAGAGGTCCAGGAACCTGGCCCTCCAGACCTGCTCCCAACTCAGCCTCCTGATCAACGAGGCCAAGTTGGAGCTTGTGCCTTCTCAGGTGATGTGCTTCATCAGGGCAGATCTCGACTCTCATCAAGCTGGAGCTCAGTTCCCGCCGGACAGGGCAGAGGTTCTCTCCTCCTGTTCCCAATCATTTCTGGTTGGCCAGTTGTGCCCTGCCCGGTACTTTCTGCGCCTTCTGAGTTGCATGGTGGCGTGCACCTCCGTGGTCCGTTGGGCCCGGTGGTACATGCACCCCTCCAATGAGAGCTGGCCACCCAGTGGACTCAGTGCCACGGTCATTTCGACCAGCTGATCACTGTGACCCAAAAGATGTGGGACGCCCTCCAATGGTGGACCGTCCCAGACCGGTTGCAGGAAGGGATCCTGTTTGTCCACCCCGAGCCGACAGCCGTCCCTACGACTGATGCCTCTCTCATGGGCTGGGGAGCCCACATGGGGACAACAGGGCCCATGGGTTCTGGCCCCCCGAGAGTCCCATTATCACATCAACCTGTTGGAGCTCAGAGCAGTCAGACTGGCACTGTCAGCTTTCGCTCCTCAGCTTTGGGGTCAAGTGGGTCTAGTCCAGACGGACGATACCATGACCATGTACTACCTCAACAAGCAGGGCAGCACACATTCCTGTCTGCTATGCAGGGAAGTGCACCACATCTGGACACTCGTGAGCTGTCTGGAGGCGGATCTCCTAGCCATCCACATGGCAGGAGCCTCAAACCAACTGGCGGATGCTTTCAGCCGTATAGGCGAGACATCCCACGAGTGGTCTCTCCATCCAGAGGTAGCGTACAGTCTGTTCTCCCACTGGGGCAAACCGTTGGTGGACCTGTTTGCCTCCCAGGAAAACACCAAACTGAGGCTGTTTCCTGTCCGCCCCCCTCAGCAAGGCTCGCTGCAGGGGGATGCCTTCTCGAGGCCGTGGACCCCAGGCCTCTTCTACGCCTTCCCTTCGTTTCCCTTGATCCACAGGGTGCTCCTCAAGGTGAGGAGGGACAAGACGCTTGTGATTCTGGTAGCCCCAGACTGGCCACACCAGTTATGGTACCCAGATCTCCTCCAGCATGCCCGGACCTGATCTCACTCAGTCAGGGAAGGTATTTCATCTGGACCTTCAATCCCTGCACCTGACAGCCTGGTACCTGAGTGGCTAGAGTTCGAGGCTTTGGGTCTCTCCGATCATGTTCTCACAGCAGTGGAAGCATCCAGGATGGAGTAGACCAGGAAGTGTTATGCCTTCAAATGGAAAAGGTTTTCCATTTGGTGTCGGGGCAAGGGCCTGGACCTTCTGTCCTGTCCAATGGCTAACATTCTTGATTACCTTTGGTCTCTGTCCAAAGGGGGTCTTCAGTCATCGACCCTTAGGGTGCACCTGGCAGCCATCTCTGCTTAGTGGGCGCAGGCCGGTCAGCCAGTGTTGCTGCAGGAGACAGTGGTCAGGTGCTTTTTCAAAGGCCTGGATCACATATCCCCTCCAGTGCTTGAACCTCCACCTCCGTGGGATCTACTACTGGTACTGGCAAAGCTCATGGGCAAGCCATTCGAACCAATGCACAAGTGTGAGTTGTCACACTTGTCATGGAAGACGGCCTTCCTGGTGGCTATCACATCTGCCAGAAGGACAGGGGAGCTCCAGGTTCTCTCGGTGGACTCCCCTTATCTGGTCTTCCACAGGGACAAGGTTGTCCTACGCCCCAGCCGAAATTCCTTCCGAAGGTGGTGGTTTCACTTTAACCAGGTGTTGACTCTGCTGGTGTACTACCCCAATTACACCTCGGAGGCTGAATACAGGCTCCATACTTTGGACCTGAGAGCAGCTCTCTCCTATTATAAGGAGAGGATGGCGGAGATTCGAGGATAAGTTCGCCAGCTGTTTGTCATCTACTCTGAAGCCGCTTCTGGCAGACCTGCAGCAAAGCGGACGATTGCTCGGTGGATTACATCTTGCATTAGTCTGTGCTACGAGTTGGCGGGCAAGGAGCCGCCCAAAGGGATAAGAGCGCATTCTTCCTGCCATACCGCTGCATCAGTGGCTGCTTCCAGGGACATCCCTATCCAGAAAATCTGTCAGGCTGCTACCTGGAAGACAGCAAACATCTTCATTACCAATCATCACATCGAGCTTGAGTTAAGCCAGGATGCTTGTTTTTGGGCCTCAGTTCTCCATACTCTGTTTCCCAAGTAGGAGGTGTGTGTCTTGCCTCCCTCCTCCCGGAGAACTGCTAGGAGTCTGCCAAGAAGTGTGGATGAACAACATATCCACGATCTTAAAAAAATAGGGTAACTCACCTGTAACAGTAGGTCTTACTTAGAGAGGGCTCTTGCAGTAGTTATTCACATATAGGACTGACCCGCCAGGCGTCAGGACCCCACAGATAAATTTCTAGCCAGCAGTCTCTGGCGGGGGACCGCACCCACGTCAGGTGACCGGCCTCATGCGACATCAGTATAAAGGGGCAGTCCCCCACGCCTGCCTTCCAGTTCTTTCCCACCGTCGGCTTATGAAAGTTCCTCGCAGTTGAACAATGCTTCGGTCATTCGTCGGTCCTTAAGTCTTTGAACATTTCAACCTTTTTTCTCTGTCTTTAAGCCTTTATCTTCGATCTGTATGTAGTCCCTGACGCCCTCCAAATCGCAAAAGAATAAGTGCGACTCTTGTGGTTCCCAACTTCCACACAAGGACGGCCACTCCTTGTGCATCTTCTGTCTGGGCCAGACAGCCCCATGGAGAAGTGTCAGCACTTCCAGAAATTTAACTCCACTACCCGCAAAAGAAGGCAGCAGTCCCTGGAAGCCCATACCTTGAAGAAGAAAATAGCCTCCATAGAGAAGGAGCTAAAGAAACTCAGGCAGGCGTCCACTTCGCCTGAAGGTCACAAGAAAAAACATGACAAGGAGAAGCACCGGGAGTGGGAACCAGCTTCCACAGCAGCCATGACTCCGGGTCTTAACACTTAAGATAACATCCTCTAGGGGATCGCCTCCATGACAGCAGTCTTGGCTGTTACCAAGAGGCTAGTCTACCCTCCCGCCTGGCTCGCGCTCAGGCTCCTTGGGAGCCCTCCTCGGCAAAGGAGGCCTCTGCTTCCGCTAAGGCCACTTCTACCATGCGGCCTTCGGGTCAGAGCATGTCCGGCAGGTCAGACATTGGTCCCACCGACGCTCGCCCGGACAAGGCTGCTAAGCCGCTTGCCCCTGCGGGGGAGGGCCCAGCCAAGACTACGCCCGACAAGGCCGCATCTCCTGCGTGGCCTTCCTCAGGCAGGGAGTCTGATAAGTGAACGTCAGCTCCTCCAACGCCTGCCCGGATTCGACCGATAAGTCGGACGTTGGTTCCACCGACGGTCGCCTGACCAAGAAGCCTGCACGGACCCCACGAACAGTCCGATGCCCTGGGCTCCTCTGCAACTTGCTGTTGCCTCTGAGGTCCTGCATCTCCTCAGCTGACCCTCGGGATTATCCGCCTCCCTGGTCGTCACGGTGGATACTGAGATGCTGCCATCAGGGAACCCTCCTTCGGGACCTGATACCCTGACGCCGAACCCCCAGACGCCAGCATACCCGACCCCATCTGACATCCCCTTATTGTCAGGTCCTTCGGACCCTGTTGAAGGCGTACCCACACTGGGCCTGATGCCCATGGGGCCAGCATTACCACTGCCTGGCCCGCCAGCTGGGCCTCTGCCAGGCCCCTCTGCTCCATCAGAGCCCCTGGCACCCGGGTATCCGACACCGCAATATCCGGTGCCACAACACCCGACTCCACAGTATCTGGTGCCTCAGTACCCGACGCCACAGTACCCAACGCCGGACTACCCACCGTCAGGTTATGGATACTCCTTCTATGGATATCCTCAGTATCCATATCCCCCTCCTCCTCCACCACCACTCCCCAGCCACCGGCGGATCTGAAGGAGACACTGGCCTCCTGGTGGGCTGAAGCCAAGGCTAAGCTCACTCGTGAGGTCGAGAGTCGTCTACCAACGTCGGACCCTGTGCAGGATCCCCTACATCAGAGACGGGAGACTCCTTCCCCCCTTCCCGACACCAGAGGAGAGCCCTCTGGCGCCCGAGGAGGGGAGCATACGCGCCCTAGGAAACTCCCCAAAGGGGCCGTTCCTCCCCCTCGTAGGGAGGAGTCTTCCTCCTCATAATCAGATACGTCTGACTTGGACTCAGAGACGGGACACTCTGATCCCAAAGACACGCCACGTACTTCATATCGCCCCAGGCTGAGGACCCCTCCGAAGTCTCCTCCGGAGGATCCCTCCTTTCTGGAGTTTATTGAGGAAAACCTAGGAAGTCCATCAGTGGCACTCGCTGGAGCTAGACCCACTGTGTAAGAAACTCGCTGCTCATCTGGATCTGCCCGAGACCGCTCCTACGCTGATTCCATCCTGGATGGAGCCTCATGCAGATCTTGTTTCCACTATTTGTAAACAACCTTCTGCATTAGCACCCCCCTTCCGAGGAAGGCAGACAGACTATATCAGGCTCCTGAGGGTGTAGATTTCCTTAACCTCCACCTCAAGGCGGACTCTGTTGTCATCAGTGCCGCTCACTGCTGCTCCGCAAATCCCAAACACCTCAGTTCATCTCCGCCTAATAAGGAATCCCGGCTTCTGGACCAATACGGGAAGAAGATCTGTTCCTCTTCTACCCTGGGTATTAGGGCCCTGAACTATGTGGCACATATGAGGGATTTCCAGAAGACCATCTTTAGTCAGGTGGACTCTATATTGAATTCCCTTCCTGAGTCTCAAACTAAGCAGGACGTGGCGGATCTTGTCCGTTCTGCTCGTTCAGTCAGTCGGCACATGTTTCGTGCCACTTAGGACGCAGTGGACACAGCTGGAAGTAGCTTGGCTTTCGCTATAGGCCTACAGCATCATGCCTAGCTCTGCGTATCAGGTTTGGTCCCTGAAGTGCAATCCGCTATCCAGGATGCTCCCTTCAGGGGTTCGGTGCTGTTCGGGGGTGATGTCAAGGACATCATTACCGAACTGCAAGAGAAGGGCACTGCACTGAAGTCTGTCAACTCTATGTACAGGCCCCCTCAAGGGCAGCGGCATCCTTTTCGTAGACAAAACCAACAAAGGCAAAAACCACAAGGCAAACGGGTGAACAAACATCTGGCCCCTCCAGCAACCAAGACTCCCCCCAGCAAAAAAGCCGCAGGAGCCTCTGCTGCGCCTGCCCCACACCTCTTGACTCCCTACTTTCATTGCCTCTGGAGGATCCAGAGGAACCTGGTAGGGGAGATTCTCCTTCCATCTGCTGGGTTGGGAGAGGATAATGCCAGATGCTTGTGTTCTCCAGTTGATATCAGCAGGACACTCAACAGAGTTTTGGCAGAAACCACCCTCAAGACCCCTCAGCCGCTCTTACTCCCAGCAACATCTTCCTCTGGTACTAGAGGAAATCATCTCCTTCTCTCGGTTAGGCGGCAATAGAACCAGTCCCCAGCCATCTTTGGGGGACAGGTTACTATTCCTATTTCTTCCTAGTTTCAAAGGAGACGGGAGATGTGAGGCCTATGCTAGACCTCAGCTCCCTGAACATGTTCGTGGAGTACAAACGCTTCAGAATGCTCTCTTTGCAGAGTCTTCTACCACTTCTTCAGCATGGACAGTGGCTGTGCACTCTGGACATGCAGGATGCCTACCTACATATCCCCATATGCCTTCCCACCAGAAATTCCTTCATTTTTGCTTTCAGACTGACCACTACCAATTCAAGGCCCTCCCATTTGGTCTTTCCTCGACCCTCCGAGTATTTACCAAATGCCTGTGTATGGTAGCAGCCCACCTGCCTACCCAGGGAGTTCAGGTATTCCTGTACCTGGACAATTGGCTCCTGGCGGCGCTGTCCAGGTAGGAACTCCTGCACTCCCTTTCCCTTACCCTGCAGCTTTTCTTCAGCCTGGGTATCACCATCAACCGGGCAAAGTCCCTTGCCAACGCCTCCAGTTTATAGGGGTGATTCTGGACATGACTATCGGCAAAGCATTTTTGCCTCCAGACGGGGTAGACACCCTTCAGACTCAGGCCCGTCTTCTGTCCAGTTGCAGGAGGGTCGGAGCCAGATCAGTCCTTTGCCTCCTCTGGCTAATTGCAGCTGCCATTCTGACAGTCCCGCTCGGCTCCATATGAGGATCTCTCAATGGATGCTTCGGTCGCAATGGGACCAGACCCTGGACAATCTTGACTAAGAGGTACTAGTTACCGATCCCATGGTCAGGGACTTACAATGGTGGATGGTGCAGGAGAACCTATGTCTGGGAGTTTATTTCAGTATCGAACCCCCCCCCCCAGACGCTGATGACAGATGCATCAAGAGAAGGCTGGGGAGCCCATCTAGGGTCTCACAGGACTCAGGGCAGCTGGTCCAAGTTCGAACAAAACCTGTACGTAAATGTGCTCAAACTGAGAGCAGTCCTTTATGCCCTTCAGGCTCTACACTCCCTTATCCTTCACGGTTATCTCCTCATACAATCAGACAACATGTGTGTAGTCTGGTATCTCAACAAGCAGGGAAGAACACATTCCTACCCTCTGTGCCGGGAAGCGATGATAGTCAGGCTTTATGCAACCCAGCAGCACCTTCACTTGACTGCGGTTCACTTTCCGGGAGTGGAAATATGCTGGCGGACCAACTCAGCCGGTTCTCAGCCAGGTCCCATGAGTGGGAATTGGACCAAGAAGTCGTAAACAACATCTTTCAGCCATGGGGAACACCTCAGATAGACCTCTTCCCTTCTCCCCAAAACGCAAAACTTCCCGCCTTCTGCTCACTCACTCCAGGGCGAGACATTTTTTGGCTGGATGCTGTGTCTCTCGTTTGGAGGAACAGATTCGTTTATGCCTTCCCTCCTATTCCCTTAATTCCAAGGGTCCTGAACAAACTCATATCGGAGGGAGTGCGAATGATTCTCATCGCTCCCTTCTGGCCCAGGCAAGTTTGGATCTTATCTGTGTCAATCTTCACCATTCATCACCTTTGGGTTATTGGCTGGAGGTCATGACCCAGCGGGGAGTCTTTTTTTTTTTTTTGGGATGGGTGGAGTGACCACCATTGGAGTGCAACCCTCGAGGCTGGCGCGGTGTGCTGGCGGCTACATGGGTTGGCCGTTATGTGCTGTCGACTCTGCCCTCCCGCCAGTTCTTCGTCTCCTGCCGTCGAGGTCACCTAGTGGGACACTTCGAGAGCAAATTTGAGGCCTACCTGCTATGTAGTGTAATCTTTCGACTCCGTATCGATTTTTCCTCGGTGGCGAAGTCCGTCTGCTCCCTCCTGCTGGTTCTAATAACCACACTCGACGTCGCCTGGTAAGATCTTTCCATTATTGTTGTTATTCTGCGACGTCGAGTCTTATTTGATGTTTTTTCTCCGTAGGTCATGTCTCGGTCGGAGGGCAAGAAAACTTCTAGGATTGGACAGCCCCCCATGCAACGGTGCTCATGCAGCCGAAAATACTCCGTCACCGGCCAGCTCGACTGTTGCCTTGGCTCGCTTCACGAAATGGATTCGTGCGACGCCTGTTTCTCCATGGACTGCCGGGTGGAAAGTGGGGTGAGCTCTGCCGCCTTGGGGTGGTTGTTTCGTTGGGCCAATGCTGTGTTCTCTGCCTTTCTTCTGGGTCCCTCCCGGTTCTATGCGGACCGGAGGAGGAGGGAGCCCGGCTCAGCCGTGGCCGAGGCTTCCTCTCATGGTGCGGGAGGCCCAGTCTGTTTCCTCCGAGAGACGGACGGGAGGCACCGCATTGGCAATCACCCTTTGGGGGGCAAAGTCTCCCCCGACGTCGGACCCGCAGCTCGGAAGGCCCGGGTTGGCACCATCCTCGACGTCATCTGTCGGCGCCATTTTGGGCCTTGGCGCCATTCGTGGCGCCATGGGCCCTGGCGGAGTCATCGGTGCTGGTCCATCACTCGGCGCCATTCACGGAGCCGATAGTGCTAGCAGCGCCGTGGGAGGTTCTACAGTGCCGTCTGACTTTTTCTCACCTCGGCGCCATCCACGGCACCAAGGTTGAGCACGACACTGTGTCCAGTTCTGGAGCCATTTGCAGTTCCGGTCATGGGCACGGCGCTGTGGGGGTTTCGGATCTTGGCGCTGAGAATGCTGTCGGAGCAGTCGGCGCCACTCGCGGCACCGTGGGGCGGGACGGTGCCGTGTTGGGTTCTGGCTCAGAGACTGCTGTCCTGGTTGGAGCCGTGTCCTCTTCTGCCACCATTCGCGGTGCTGCAGAGGACACTGGTACCGACTCTGCTACGGTCTCTGTTTCTGGTACCCTATTTGGTCAAGATGGCAGCAGGCGCCCGCCAGCTGTTTGGCACAGGGCTTCGGTCTCCACCTCTTCGGAGGAGGAGTCTGACTCCTTGGAGTTAGCTGCTGGCATGGGCACCCTCGTAGTGTCCTCGACAGGCTGGAGTCAGCCCCCCGCTGAGGAGCGGACAGTGACTGCCGGGGCTGGGGTCTGGGGTTCTGACCAGCAGACAGTGGTGCAGACCACCATTGCACTGCAGCCCGGCCTTGGAGGGTTCTCTGACCCCTCAGCGGTGGTACCCCCTCAGTTGGTGTGCCTAGATCGCCCAACTTTGGGTCCGATCAGAGCACCCACAGGAGGGGAGGGTACTGCGCCCTGGATAGCTCCTTCCAGGGCCGACCAGGGCTGCCAGTTGCCTAGGCTGGCTCTCTCAAGGAGGAGGAGGGCGCTTTCTGATTCTGAGGTCGGGGGCATGGGTCTGTCCAGCGACTTTCTGGGCCCACTCGGGCTCTGGGAGAAGCTTTCAGCATGGATCTCCGCCTTCCCCGGTTTTTGAGAGGGCCCATTCTTTGAGGTAGAGGACCATCCTTCTGGACCTACACGGCTCCGGTCACCTCACAGGAAGGATTCTTCTAGGCGCAGCCAAGGCAATTACGATATGGTTGTTCAGCTGTTGGCTGTAGAGTCTTCCAGAGCACCACCTTCTGCTGGTGCTCCTGGTGCGCTCCCTAGCCCAGGCGGAGGTCAGTCCATTTCTCTTCTCGACTCTCCCCCTATCTCTCTGCCACATTCTCCGGCGCTCCCAGGCATCCTTGGTCCTAGCGGGCCTCTCTCCTGGGAGCAGTTCAGGGCCGTGGCTGCTTGATTCCCTGCTTATGTCAGGGCAATGGACAGACGGGTTTTTCAACCTCCCCCCGAGCAGCCACCCTCTGAGCAGCTGAAGTCCTCTGACTCCTCATCCCCCTCTTCCGGGGGAGAGGAGCCTTCTGTCCACATCTCTCCAGCTGCTGATCTTGCGGAGTATCAGCGATTCCTCGGTAGGATGTTGGAGGACCTACACATCACCCTCCCACCAAAGCAATCCAGAGCACTCGTGCACGCCTTTAGGCGACTTCCAGCGAGGACACCCTTGTGGTGCCCCCGGCTCCCTTCTCGAGGCGGGCGCTATGCTCCTGGCAGAGGCCTCTCCTGAGTTCCTGTCCCTAGGGATCTCTTGCCAGCTGCATTGCGCCTCCCTGAATTCCAGGTTCCATGCTCATCCTCCCGGTCAGGATTGATGCAGCTGGACACTCCTGATGGGCTTAAGGCCCTCCACCGGACCGACTTCTCAGATCAAGATTCTTGATTTTGACTTCTGGAGGAGGAGGATGTTCTACTCGGCATGGTTGCTGCTTTCTATTGCAGCACATCAGGCCCACTGTGCATCCTATGATAGGTTCTTGTGGTCCAGGCTGGGTCAGCTCCTAGCCTCTTTGCCTGACATGGAGCAAACCAGACAAGCCATCGCACTCTCTGCACGTGGTCTGGAGCTAACAAGGCACTAAGCGAGGGCATCGTACGATGCCATCGAGGTATCTACCAGGGTCATAGGGACAGCGATCTGCACTAGACGGGTGGCATGGCTGCATCTTTCCCGGGTTTGTCATCCTTGGCCCAGCATAGGGTGATTAACCCGCCACATCAGGAGAACCTATCTTCTCCCAGACAGTGAGACGGCATTTGTCGGGGCACTCCTTCTTCGCGGGGGTCCTCATCTCACTCTCCTCACTCTTGAGCCTCCCAGACCTCAAGGTTCTCCCACTTAGTGTGTCACCCACTGAGAGCTAAGAGACTCTGTCTTTAGGGTTAAACTCTCATTGGGGCCTGGCACTTACCCAAAGGTGATGAATGGTGAAGATTGACACAGATAAGATATGAAAATTACATACCTACCGTAATTATGATCTTTCTGTGTATCTTCACCATTCATCACAATTCCACCCGCCATCCCCCTGGGGCCTCAGTCTCTGGGTCCCCCTCCCTCTCTGTGCCCTCCCTTGCCCTCTCCTTTCTTTTGTCAGGAGTGGGATAAACAGGGGGAACATAGGGGGATGATATTTCTAAGGGGAGAGTGGTCAGCATGGGGGGGGCACTCCTTCTCCAGTGCTCTAGCTCCACCCCTGTGGGGTGGGAGTTAGCAGTTGCCCTCAGTTCTCTACTCCTCCTTTGTTCCCATCAATCCTTAATTTTCTTTGTCTGTTGGACATATCCTTTATTATTTTTAGAAAAACTAAATTTTCTCGCACCAAATATTTTTCCCTGAGAGGGGGGAGAATTCTGTGTGTCCTGTCTTTCTTCCAGAATAACCGTATTCTACCTTTTGCAGTTATTGCCAGTAATTCTGTGCCTTGAATTCTGTCAATGAGCCTTTTGGCTACTCCTTGCAGTTCTATACAGTCTGGAGACAAGCCAAGGTCCAAGGTATGGTTGTTGCTTCCCCCACCAAGATTATCATAATTCCTCCTCTCTTCTTTTCCTATTTCCAGAGATTGGGGCCCTACCAACCCTTAGTCTCCTTCTTCTTCTGTCCTCTCAGTCGCTTTATTTCTTCTTTTTGGTTTATTTATGTTTTCCTTTGTCTGTCCCTTGGACTTCTTGTCCCACTCCTCCCAACCCTTTTCCTCATCTCCTCAGTGACTCAGAACTGGCAGGAGGGCGGAGTCGACAGCACATAACGGCCAACTCGCGAGCGCCACACAATGCATGGCTCTAGGGCAGTGCCGATGGTGCGTCGACTCCGCCCATCCAAAAAAAAAGAAGCTCCCATGGGGTCATGACCTCTGGCCAATAACCCAAAGATGATGAATGGTGAAGATACACAGAAAGATCATAATTACAGTAGGTACATAATTTTCATTTCTCTCTTCTGCAACAGTTTTAAGAGGAACCTCCACTTCCTCTTCCTCTGTCACAACAATTGTTGACCCAGGATCAGGGGACCCTTGTTAATCCAGGTCTCGGATCCCTTCATTTACATACGTGACTCCTGCAGATGTAGCAAAAGCCCGCTTCAGAGTTTCTCTGCTCGTAGCGGACATCCTGATAGAGGCCAGAAAGCCTTCCGCCAGGTCCACCTACGCCATGAAGTGGAAACGAGTTTCTGTTTGGGCTACCTCTAAAGACTTCGTACCTTTCTCATGCCCAGCCAATAAAGTTCTGGATTACATGCGTCACCTCTTCGATCTGGGTCTCAGCCATTCCTCATTAAAGGTACACATGGCCGGCCCGGTGGCGCTGAGGGTTAAGGCGCTGGACGCCACACCTCGCGCCATGCCAGCGACCTGGGTTCGAGAACGGACTCGGGCCGTTGGGGGTCAGCAGGGGGGAAGGAGGATCGAGCGTCCCAACGGATGCTGTCCTCCTTTGGGGAGGGACCAGGGTGTTTAATATACCTGATGCTCGAGAGAGACGGTGAAGCACCGACTGGGCAACGGCGGCTTCCTTGGGCATGGAGCCGAGGAGAAGACGCCATCGCACTGGCAGTGCGCAAGATTGCCCGCCCCGAGCCGCGCCCCTGGGGAGGGAGGGACAGAAAACGGAAAACAACCTCGCACTCCGGATGGACGGCAGCTCTGGCCACCCAGGACGATACACCACGGGCAGACCCCGCTGTGTAGGGTGCTAAGGAGGCAGGTAGGAGCACCTGAGAAAGAGACACTCTAGGGGCAGACTCAGTGGGGGAAACTGGAGAACATTGAGCCAGCCCGAAGGAGGGGAGTGAAGGGGGCGTCCAGGAGGGGATAAAAAGAATAAAAAAAAAAAAAGGTACACATGGCCGCTATTTCAGCCTACCATATTCCCTTCGGGGACAGGACTTTTGCTCAGTTAAAAGTTTCCAAGACCTTTCTCAGAGAGGTTCTCCATTTGAGACCCCCCCCCTCCATCCGCATTCCTGCCCCTCCTTGGGACTTGAATTTCATTCTGGAGAAGCTTACCCTGCCTCCCTTCGAGCCGGCAGCTACAGCAGATTTAAAGTTCCTTTCTTGGAAGACACACTTCCTAGTGGCCTTTACTTCTGCTCGGTGCATTTCCGAGCTTCAGGCCTTGATGTGCAAAATCCCTTATTTGATTTTCTGCAAGGAACGTGTGGCTGTACGCACCAACCCTAAGTTTCTCCCTAAGGTGGTGGCTGAATCTACGCTAAATCAATCCATTGAGCTACCCGCTTTCTTCTATGCTTAGTGAACTGAAATATTTTTGTATGGTCTCAGTTTGTTCAATGCTGTTGCAGAAGCCACAGATTTTTCTGTCTGCGTACTTCATAATAATATTATTACTTACATTGTCATCCATATCCACCATATATATCTGAAAAATTAAGGGTCTGACTACTGATCCCTGTGGTACTCCACTTGTTACCTGGCCTTCAGTGGATAGATGACCTCGTACTGATACTATCTGAGATCTATCCACCTTATGATGTAATTATTGATTTTATACTTTTGCAGTTTTTGATGTATTGCCCAGTGTGGAACTCAGTCAAAAGCTTTACTTGGATCAAACAATAATACATCTACAGGTACATCGCTGTCCATCATTTTGTTTACATGATTGTAGAAACAAACCAGATTGGTAGCACAAGAGCGTCCCTTTTTAAAACCATGCTGATTTTGGTCAAGCAATGGATCAGTATTAATATGTTGGTTAATTCTGTTTTTTACTAATGTTTCTAATATTTTACACGGAATTGACGTAAGGCTTATAGGCCTATGGGCATATAATTGGAGACAGGTTTTACATCCAACTTCGTGGATCGGTGTAACCCTAGATTTTTTCCATTCTTTGGGTATAATACCAGTGTTGAGTGATTTTTCATAAAGTAATTTTAATGGTAGCCAGATGTTATTCTTCGTAAGTTTAAGTACGGTGGAAGTTATGTTGTCCAATCCTGGGGCACTGTGATCTTTGATGTTTTCAATTCCCTTTATAATTTCTTCTTTAGAGAAGTTATGATTCCCTTCAGCAGTTATGAACTCAGTTTGAATATTTTGTACAGTGTGTTCGGTGTATATGGAGCAGAAATAATAATTAAATGAATCTGCAATTTCAACAGGATCTGTAATGGATTTATTATTATCTATAATCATGGTCAAGAATGCATGGGACAGACATAAGGCAGTCCTAGTGGGGGGCAGGAGGAAGTAAGCTGTTGGTTAACTAGGATCTGCAGCTTATCTATTAGGTAGGAAAATGGGCAGACTAGGTGGACCAAGCAGTCCTTATCCGCCGTCAAATTCTATGTTTCTATGGTTAATTCCCCCTTACTCTTTTTCAGAGAATTGATGTAACTAAAGAACTGCTTGCCATTAAATTTTGATGCAGTTTTTGCTAAGCATAGTTCATGTTCTTTTTTTGCTTTTATTTTTGCATATTTTTTAATTCTTTGAATTTTGACCAATTAGATATTTAGTTTTTGATATATTGTCCATATATTTTGTTTTTCTTCTGTATTAACTTTGTAAGGCTTTTATTTAACCATTTAGGTTTCCTTCCATGCTTATCATATTTATTGACTTATAGTATATGGTTACCCATTGTTATGTATAAAAATCAGCCTGCTCAAAATCCATGTTTAGCACTTTCTAAACCGTTATACGCATTCTAAAGTGTTATGGGCATTCTGAACAGTTGTTATGCACAGTTCAAAGGTCATACAATTTTAAATTTCTCATTTATTCTACACCTAGCTACTTACTAACCACCCAGTGCCCAAAGTCATACCTGTTACCTTTAAAAAGTCTGGAAATTTGATTTTTATATGTGAGTGGAACAAAGAAATGGCAAGATTTTTTGTTTTCACTTCAGTGGGGGTCTGTCACTGTAGTGTAAAAAAACATATACTATCATTTAAAAAATAAAATATGGTCAACCACACACAACTCGGCATGTGTTTCCATCTTGGGGTTGAGATGACAGCATTGACCTTTCAAGCTTGGTTCTCGAGGTTCATATGCTGTCATCTCAACCCCTCGATGGAAACACAGCCTTGTTGTATATGGTTGCCCATACATTATTCTCTATGTTTAACATGAGCATTCATAGTATTATGTATTGTACTTTTAATATATGCCCACGACTCATCCACAGTTTTCCCTTTTACTTCTTACACACATTCTATCTTACTTAGGTCTCTGTGTATTCCATATACATTTGCAGTTTTGTATAAATAGATCTTAGAACAGCCACTGATTGGTGGATTTTCATACTCTAAAGTAAATATTTTTTTTATTTTATTTATTTATTTGCATATTCGGAAAATACCTTTAAGTCCAAGACTGGTTTACAAAGGCTCCATGTCACAAAAGTAGAACATATTACAGTGATCACAAATTCAAGAGCAGGGATCCGACAGGCATATTACAGAGAGTTCAATAACAAAGGCTAGTAGTCAGATCCTAAGGTGTGTTAGGATAGGTTTAAGTAGCTTAGTATATAGGTTCTAGATTAGAGTTGATCAGGCAACTCTGGCAGGGGCAAGAAATAAGGGTGGGGGAGAGAGGAGGGAAGCCAGCCGGAGGCCCTTGTCAGGGAAGAGAGGGGACAGGGAGGAGTCAGAGGCAGTCACAGGGGTGAGAGGACTGGAGATGGGCTCTAAGAGCAATTTTGAAGGGGCCAATTCTGTAATCATTAGTGAGGGCGCAGGGCAGGCTATTCATCCAGGAGGGGGCTCTGTAGCTAAAGGACCTTTGGAACTGGAATATTTATTTATTTATTTATTTATTTACAAGATTCACCAGGAAGGCATACTGAGCAACAATGCTCGATTCCAGATGCGATGATAGAGGAATGGTTACTATTACATTTGGGTGACATAGTTTCACATTTTGTTATATTGATGTCATTAGTTGTGAATGCTAGATCTAATATATTATTTACTCTAGTTGTTTTTTTTTTTTTTTTTTACAAAATTGAGTTAAGTTATTTTCATTACAGAAATCTAGGAATTCTTTACTCTGGTTATTCACAGCACTTTTTTTTCCCAGTTAATATCAGGAAAATTAAAGTTGCCTGCCAGGACTACTTGCCCAAACTCAAGGGCTTTGGTAATTTCATCCATGATCTTTAATGTTTTGGTCAAATTAATATTTGGTGGTCTATAGCATAGACCCAGTATCAATTCAGATGTATTTCCTTTAAACATTCTTATCCATAGTATTTCTATGTCATCATTTCTATTCCTAATTTTGTCTGAAATATCAACATACTTCAACTTTGTTGATAGATAAACAGCAATTCCACCACCCTTTCCCCCCTTTCTGTCTTTCCTTATTTCATTATAACCCTGTATATTATTGATCCAATTATTGTTATCATCAAGCCAGGTTTCGGAAATCATAGCCACATCAGTATCTTCTGTATGTAGTACTGCTTGCAATTCATTAACTTTATTGTGCATGCTTCTCACATTACTAAGCAGACATTTGATTTCATGTATTTTTAAAGGGTTTGATGAAGATGCTGGACTAGTAGGAGTAAGTTGATTCCAGCTCCCCCATCAATTAGTTTAAACCTGCTGACTCCATTTGTCTTTTAATGATTGAGCCCAGAAGATTTGCACCTTTGTTATTTAGGTACAACCCATCTTTACTATACAAATGTTGTTTGCCAGGAAGTTAGTCCATGAATTAATAAAACCTATACCTTTATTTTGACACCAGTTTTCTAATCTGATATTCATTTGTGCTTTGGTTTTATTTTTTTCATCTGGTGCTCTAGGAACTAGTAATATACCCGCTATAATCACACGTGCCCCCAAGTTTTTAATTTGATTTGCAGTTTCTGTTAAGTCCATGCATATGTCCTTCTCATGGCTGTGTCCCACATCATTAACTCCAACATAAATAGTAACTGTTTCTTTGATGTCTGAATCTTTAATTACCCTTGGAATTTCATTTTTGATATCATTTATTTTTGCACCCGGGTAGCAAAGTGCCATCCTATTCTCTCTGTCTGATTTACAAATATTGGTATCACATTTTTTGTGTGTGTACTCTATTTCTTTACCCAGGGTCCCCAGGTCGGCATCCATCCTAGCCACAAGTCCAGCCCCATACCCCGATATCAGGCTGCATCCCATCTTCTCCCATGGCTTACCCCCCTGTGGTGGGGTGGCGAGGAGCTCCCAAGCTACTACTCACCTCAAATAGGATCCAGTTCTGGGAGTGCCATTCAGGGTTGGGGCCTGTGGCAGGTGGCTTCCTAATGTAGCCGACCTGGGATCATTTCCTTGTTTTTCCTTCACTTGAGAGTGGGGCATGAAATGATGTCTGGGAAGGGTACGCGCACACATCCGCACGCGGTCCTCCCGGTGCCTGCCCCACTCAGTGCTGTCTTGCAGTGTCGGTGCTCTGTCCCCTAGCCGCCAGGGGCCAGAAGCGCACCGACCACTGAAATCCCCCCTCCCCGGAGAGGGAGAGCAGTCCCTCGGACACTTGATCCCTCTCCACTCTGCCGACCCCAGCGTGCCCGTGTTTTTCTCCCCGAACACGGTCACCGCGTAATGCAAGGTAAGGCAATTGGTATCACATTTTCAATGATTGAGTCACCAAGTACTATCAACTTAGTGTTTCTTCGATGATCCTGTGAATGTTCTGTTTCAGTCAGATTTTCATTTACTAAAGTACTGTACCTATTTTGCGAAATTATGTCATTACTAGCTAATGCTCGTCACCCTTTTCTCCGCCCCTTTCCACTTTGTAGAAGACACCATTCATTATTTTAGTTACAATCATGTTGCTTTTGTTTCTTTGGCACATTTTGGTTTGATGTATCATTTTCATTATGTTTAAGCAGGTTCTCTTCTCTAACCCTTTTTCTGGATGGTGAACTATAATCAGTTTGTATAGTGTGTGTCCTTTTATTTCCCTGATTAGGTAATGGTGGAACAAGTACTAAGGAATTTGTGCTTTGGTCTAGCCCCTCTTTCCAGAGACTGCTTGTGAGCTTTCTAGTCCATATGATGACCCTGGAACACCACTCATATTAGAATGTAGTGGTAATTGATGCTTTATAGAATTGTTTGGAGAATTGGGGGCTGTATTTTCAATTCCATATTTGAGCTCTAAATCCATTATTTCTTTGAGATTCTTTAGTTCTAACACGGTGTTATTTAGTTCGTACAAGGTAATCCCCAGTTTAATACATTTCTCACACTCTTGCCCAGCAGTGAGTTCTTTATTGGCAGCACAGACCATATGACATTTATCACACTATGTTAACTTCCCTTCTTTACATAGATGGGCCATTAATATTTCAGTGTCCTCATTATTCTCCATTTTTGCTTACAGTCGTGGCCAAAAATATTGGCGCCCTTGCACTTTTTCAAATAACTCACTATTTCCTCTAAACATAAGTTGAAATTAACAACAGTACAGTATTTGGTCCCCACAATTCTTTATTTCTCTGTTAATATTACAGAACCTTTGTTTTTGATTCAGAATTTAATATATCATTTTAAATCAGAAAATGAAAAGAAATGGCATTGACAAAATTATTGACACCCTAGACTTAATATTTAGTAGCACAGCCTTTGGTCAAAATAACTGCAATCAACCGCTTCCTATAGCCATGGATGAGCTTCCTGCACCTCTCTACTGGCAGTTTGGCCACTCTTCTTGTGCAAACTGCTCCAGTTCTCCCAGATTTGAAGGGTGCCTTCTCCAACTGCTGTTTTCAGATCTCCCACAGGTTTTCAATGGATTTAGATCTGGACTCATTGCTGGCCACTTCAGAACAGTCCAGCGTCTTGTCTTGAACCATTCCTGGGTGCTTTTTGAAGTGTGTTCGGGGTCATTGTCCTGCTGGGAGACCCATGACCTTCGACGGAGACCCAGCTTTCTGACACTGGGTTCAACACTGCGCTCCAAAATGGCCTGGTAATCGCCAGATTTCATGATGCCATGCATACGTTCAAGGCACCCAGTGCCAGACGCAGCACAGCAACCCCAAAACATCACTGAACCTCTCCATGTTTGATTGTAGGAAGGTGTTCTTTTCTTTGAAGGCTTCTTTTTTCTGTAAACATAGAGATGATGTGCTTTACCAAAAGCTGTAATTTGGTCTCATCTGTCCACAGGACATTCTCCCAGAAGGATTTTGGCTTGTTCGGGTGTGTTTGGCAAACCCAGTCGGGCTTTCTTATGTCTCTCTCTCTCTCTCTCAGCAGTGGGGTCCTCCTGGGCCTCCTACCATATAACTCCTTTTCATTGAGTTGGCGACGGATGGTGCGAGTTGAAACTGTCGTACCTTGTGTATGAAGGTCAGCTTGAATCTGTTTGGCAGTTGATAGAGGTGCTTTCTCCACCATTCGAACAATCCTGCGCTGCAATCTTCGATCAAGTTTTCTCTTGTGGCCACGTCCAGGGAGGTTGGCTACAGTGCCATGGACCTTAAACATCCTGATAATATTACGTATGGTGGAAACAGGAACATCAAGGTCTCTGGAGATTGATTTGTAGCCTTGAGATTGTCCATGCTTGGCTACAGTCTTCTGTCTGACCTCCTCAGACAATTCTCTGGCTGTCTTTCTTTTCTCCATGCTCATTGCAGTACACACAGTGACACAAAACAGGAGAATGAGTCCTTTTCTCTATTCAAACTGGTTGAATGAGTGATTTTTATATTGCAGGCACCTGCAACTCACCACAGGTGAGTTCAATTCCAAAGTGAAGGAGAATCACCTGCTTGAAATCTGATTATTTCTAACTACTTCTAAAAGGTGCCAATAATTTTGTCCGGGCCATTTAAGGATTTCTGTGTGGAATAAGCTAAGACTTAGTACATTTTTCTGCTTTTTGTGTTTTATTCCACTGCAAACCAAAGAAATACATATATGGATACCAAAATATTTTTTAATTTCAACAGTTTTCTGGAAGGAATGGTGCATTATTAGAAAAAACTGCAAGGGCGCCAATATTTTTGGCCACGACTGTATGTATGCTGTTTTATAAATGGCTATGATGCTTCACTTACCAGATAGTTTTGCTTACTATCTCTCCAGACCTCGCCAGACATGCGCTGGCACTTTTCTCCGCACACTCGCCCCGCTCGCTCATTTTCCATCCTGGTTCGCTTGGGCCTTGGCACCTCGTTCACTGGGGCATTTCGGGGACTTATGTCAGGCTCTTCTGACCCTCAGGGAGGACCCTTTCCATGAGCCAGAATCGTCTATGTGGGACTCCAAAGGCAAGTCCAAAAAGTCCTACTGCAGGTCGTGAGACCACAAGCGCTCTTGGACCTCTGGTTCAGACCTCTTTGCTAGCTTAGCAGTTATCAAGCTGTCAGCTTCGGCTGACGCCTCTGTGTAAGCCACTGGCCCCTCGGTGTCCCCAGTGGGCTTGTCGGCCAAGACTCAGGTTGACCAGTTGATTAAGATTTTTCTTGACTCAATTGACCTGTTGTTGTCAGACAAGGGGGATATCTCCCTCACCAGGACTCCGGTCCTGCCTCTCCTCTCCCAGGGCGTGGTGGGTCAGCAAGCTGAAACAGACCCTTCCCCTTGGGAGTGTGACCCTTCTGGGAAACCAGGCATCTGTCTCCAGTTCCTCCTTCTCCTTGCTGTCTAGTTCCCCGATGGTCGAAGTCTCAGTTGAGATCTCCTGGCTCGCAGTCGAGCAGCTCCCGATGAGGTCATCGGTCCCACTCTCAACACTCGGGCAAGTGGCGCCACCACTCCTCCTCCTCATACTTCTTCTCTGGGGAAGATCAGCTCCACCGCAAGCTGCTGCATCGATTTGAGGAGCTCATGTGGTAGCAGCTCCTTCTGGGAGCGGGGCCTCGGCCGGTGCCAGTTCCCACCCCAGCACTCCCTCAGCCCGAGTTAACTCCTCCAGCTTGTCCGATCCCAGCCTCTTCCCCCCTCCGTTGGGGTGGAACTCTCACCTCCACAGCCCAAGGAGGGTCCCCCACCTAAGGACACTCACATAACCCCTGGGGTTGCACATTGGCTGTCAGTGACAGTGACTCACACCGATGAGCCCCGCAAAGTGAATGGGGCTACTGGGGCTAGGCTGGTCTTCGATGAGTCCTCTGACTCGCAGGACTCATCCATACATTCTCACCAGACTTCCCGCTGTAACCGTGAGTTGGGTGAGGATTTATTGGCTGACCGTGGTCATACCCCCTTCGGGGCCATGCTCCACTTGATCTCGGAGTCCACGGGGATTCCGCTGGAGCCTGTTCAGAAGCGGGCTAAATATCCCCTTACCGAGATCCTTGACAAGGATGACTCCCCTGGGGTCATGATCCCTGTTGCAGAGACTATACTTGGTCCCACACTGGAACTGTGGCATTGTCTGCTTCATGCCCCATGCTGTCAGCTCACATGGCATGCAAGTACGTGGTCCCCACAGGCTCTCTCTCAGGATTCATGGACCACCCTTCAGCTTAAGCGCTGGTTGCCGGCTCCATCTTTCAACTTACTGGCCATGTTGGAAATGTCAGTAAGCCTCCCAACAAGGAGTCCAAAAAATTGGATCATGCGGGCAAGAAAGTTTACGCGGCCTCCTCTCTCGGCCTTCGGCAGGTTAGTTTGGCTCTGATGATGGCCCACTATGCCTATGGTTTGCTGGACACAATAGATCGGGTGCTCCCTTGCCTCCCAGCTGACCAGCTGCAGGTCAGGCTGGTCTGGGATCAAGGCCATGCTGTTGCGAAACTGCAGCTTTAGATCACCATGGACATTGGAGACTCGTGTGCCAGGTCCATGGTCACTTTGGTTGATATGTGCCACAGAACATGGCTACTGATTTCACCTTTTACAGCTAACATCCAGCACAAGGTGGCGGATGTTCCCTTTTTGGGTACTGACTTGTTAGGGCCAGGGTGGATGGCCATCTCACCTGTATAGAGAAGTCCAGTGACACCCTGGACTCTTGTCACCTCCATGCAGAATGACATCAAAGGCTTGAAGTCCAGGAAAAAGTCCTTTCTGTTTCAGCTGTGTTCTGCCCCCGTGGCCAAACTGCCTCAGCCCCCTGCCCGGGCAACAACAGGCTTGGTATTCTCAGCCAAAGTTCGTGGCTTCCTTCGTCAGGAAACCTGGGCGGCAGGGGCCAGCTGTTTCCACAGCTAGCCCCGCTGCAGCCTCCAAGCCTGCCCAGTGACAGGTTGGGGGGGTGCCCCCTCCACGCCCATCCTGCTGTCGCTGGGCCACCCCCCCCCCAACGGGGAGCAGATTCCGCCAGTTCTCTTTGGCCTGGTTGGTGATTGATATCACCACAGACCAGTGGGTGCTTGAAGTGGTTGGCCGGGGTCTGTCTCTAGAGTTCGAGGCTCTCCCCCCAAACCGAGCCCATGCCCTTCAGGAGGACACTGCCCAGCTTTTCTGAAGGAGGTGGTGATTCATGTCCCAGACCCCCAACCGATCCAGGGTTTGTCTCCAGATACTTTCTGGTTCCAAAGCAGATGGGGGGGGGTCTGGCACCTCGTACTGGATTTACTCGACCTCATCAAATTTCTGCAGTCTTGCTCCTTCAGGATGGTCACTCTGAATTAGATCATCCCTTCCCTGAAGCAGAACATGTGGTTCAGCTGTCTGGACCTTCAGGACATTTTCTTCCATGTCCTCATCTGTCTTCTCCATCCGGCTTGTACACCTTTCCTGTGATCCACAAGGTGTTGCTCAGAGCTCGGAGGGACAAGGCGCTGATGACCCTGGTGGCCCTGGACTGGCAACACCAGTTCTGGTACCCCAATCTCCTCAGCCTCAGCAACAGGTCTCCGTGGTGTTTGCCTCATCACCCTGATCTGCTCTCATGCTCTCAGGGGGGTAGGTCCTCCATCTGGACCTTCACTCCCTGCACTTGACAGCCTGGTTCCTGAGCGGCTAGAGTTCTAGGCTTTGGGTCTCTCCGATTAGGTCCTCCATGTGGTCGAGGCCTCTCAGAAGCAGTCGACTTGATGGTGCTATGCCTTCAAGTGGAAAAGATTTTATGTTTGGTGCCAGGGAAGCAGCTTGACCCCCCTTGTCCTGCACTGTTACTAGAATCTTGGATTACCTGTGATCCCTCTGTCAGTTGGGCCTTCAGTCGACAACCCTCAAGGTGCACCTGGTAGCAGTCTCTGCATACCAGGCATGGGCTGGTATGTTGATGGTGGTGCAGGGGAAGGTGGTTGGGTGCTTCTTCAAGAGTCTTGACCATATTTCCCCACCAGTGCATGAACCACCACCGCGGGACTTGTTGCTGGTGTTGGTGATGCTCATGGGCAGGCCATTCAAACTCATGCACAGGTGTGAGATGTCACACCGATCATGGAAGACTGCCTTCTTGATGGCTAGTACCTCTGCCAGAAGGATCAGCAGGCTACAGTTTCTCTTGGTGGAGTCTCCTTACCTGGTTTTCCACAGGGACAAGGTTGTCCTCCACCCCACCCCGAAGTCCCTCCCGAAGGTTGTTTTGGAGTTTCACCTTAACCAGGTGATCAGTCTCCCAGTTTACTTTACCAAGCCAACCTCGGAGGCCGAGCACAAGCTCCAAACGTTGGACCTGCGGCGGCACTTGCCTACTGTAAATGAGCGCATAGCTGGAGTTCAGGGAAAGGTTCGCCAGCTGTTTGTTACCTACTCTGAAGCTGCACCTGGTAGACCAGCAGCTAAGCAGACAGTTGGCAGGAGGGTATTGTCCTGCATTGACCTCTGCTATAGCTTGGCTGTTAGGGAGCCTCCCGTAGGGATTAGGGCTCATTCCACTAGACATGCTGCTGCCTCAGTGGCTACTTCCAGGGACATCCCTATCCAGGAAATCTGCAGGACTGCTACCTGGAAGTCAGCACACACCTTCATCTCCCACTACCACATCGACCTTGATTCATGCCGGGATGCTGATTTTGGGTCCGTGGTTCTCCAATCTCTGTTCCCTAAATAGGGGGGTTGTGCCTTGCCCCTTCTCCATGAAGAACTGCTAGGATTCTGTCCAGCAGCGTGGATAGTACGCCATATCCATGCCCCTAGAAACACAAGTTACTCACCTGTAACTGTAGTTTTAGCAGTGGTATATGGTGTACATCCCAACAACCTACCTGACCTCCCCTGACAAGTTGCACGCTGGGTCTTGCTTCCAGCGGGTAAGATCTGAAGTCATGGAGTGGTGCCGAGGAGATGCCACACGAGTGTGAGGAGCCAGCTTGAAGTCCTTCTGGCTTGATTTAAAGAGGAAAGGAATTCTGCCATAAGTGTGGATGTACACCGTATACCACTCCTAGAACTACTACAGGTGAGTAACTTGTTTGTCCCTGGCACTAGTGGTTCACCCCACCGATCACTGGCCCAAGTAGAAAAAAAAAGAACAGTCCCTGGTGCCGTTGGTTTCCCCGTGGTCGCTGTCCCGAGTAAAAAAAAAAAAAATAAAAAGGTTTCCCTGGTGGCTAGTTCAAAGAGAGAAAAAGCAGCGCACTGCTACGAGGGGGGTGCTCTCTACAGAGGTTGCAAACCTATAAGTTCAGTAGTCCAAAGAGTAAGAGCACACCACAAGTCTTCAGCTTAATAGCTAATTTTTATTGCCAAAGTGTTCATGGCCAGGAACCCAGCGCTCCGGCTGTATAGCCTTCAAAGGGATTTTTCCTTGGTGGCTAGCAGTCCCTCACCCCACCTGATCTTTCACCCGACATAGAAAAAAACATTCCCTAGTAGCTAGCGGTCCTTCCCCCCACCCGATCCTTCACCCAACGTGAAAAAAAAAATTCCCTGGTGGCTAGCGGTCCGTCCCACCACCCAATCCTTCGCCCGACATAGGAAAAAGTTTTCTCTGGTGTCCACTGGTCCCTCCCCCCATCCGACCTCATGCCTAATATATAAAAATATTTTCCCTGGTGTCCAGTGTAAACCCTCTCCATCCCGATTCCCTGTATAGTAAAGTGAAACATTTTTACTGGTGGGCAAGTGGACCCCCCCCAATCCCTGAAACCCTGTATAGTGAATGTAAACCTTTACCTAATGGTCTAGTGGGTTCCCCCCCCCCAGCAGGTAGTGACCCACCACTTCCTCATCCCCCATCCCAACCCCCAGCCAGCTACTGGCACAGCCCTCTTCTTCACCATGGCCAACGCCAACTCAGCTGTCAGTGAGCACGTACTATATACATTGCTCGCTCATTCATTGGACAGAAATTTGCGGCATTGTATAGCACGTGCTCATTGACAGCTCAGTCGATGGGAAGGCCATGGTGGAGAGAGGAGGTTGTGGCCGGTCACCAGCTGGGGGTTGGTTGGAGAGGGCATGGTGAGGGTCACTACCTGCCAGGGGTGGGGGTGTAGGTCCTTCAGACTCCAGGAAAGGTTTATTCACTCTACAGGGGCTCAGGGATCGGGAGGTGGGTCTGCTAGACCACTGGGGAAATACGAACATACAAAATTGCCAACAGAAACAGGCCTCACGGTCTGTTGAGTCTGCTCGAGTGTGCAGCTAGCAACTCTTCTTGCAGCTGCCCCTCCTACCCTCTTCTTCCCAGTATCCTTTACCCTTACCCTGTCCCAACCCCTCTTGAAACTGCCCACCGTCTTATAGGACACTATGATGTCTGCTAAGGTGTTACATTTGTCCACCACTCTTTCAGTGAAAAAATATCTCCTCATCTCCCTCCTGAATATTCCCTCCAATCTCAGTCCATGCCCTCTCGTGTTCCTCCGCCTTCTCATCTGGAAAATCCCTTCTGTGTTGGTCTTGTTTATCCCCTTCAGATGCTTAAAGGTCTCGATCATAGCCCCCTATCGCACCTCTCCTCCAGCGAATACATATTCAACTCTCCCAGCCTGTCCTCGCAGGGCTTGCTCTCTAATCCCCGGATCATCTTTGTGGCTCCTCGCTGCACCGCTTCCAACAGTCTGATGTCCTTCAGGAATGGATGCTAGTACTGCGCACAATACTCCAGGTGGGGCCTAACCAATGACCTATACAGGGGCAGGATAACCTCCCTCCTTCTGGTGGAGCTCCTTTTACAATACACCCCAGCATTTTGTTGGCTTCTGCTGCCACCTTCTTGCACTCAGCACAGTTGTTCTTGCTCCCTGTAATGATCACTCTTAGGTCCTTTCTCCTCTATGGAGCTCCCCAACTGTACCTCATTCAAGTGATAATCCCTCTCCTGGTTCCTGGCTCCAAAGTGCAGAACCTTGCACTTCTTGGCATTGAACCCCAACTGCCATGTTACTGCCCACTCCTGCAGCTTAGTCAGGTCCTCCTTCAACTCCTTCCACCCCTCCACATCATCAACCACAGCTCCCATCTTGGTATCATCTGCAAACAGACTGATCCTGCTCCAGATCCCGTGTAAGATATCTGCAATAAAAATCCCGAACAGCACCGGTCCCATTACTGATCCCTGTGGTACACTGCTCGTCACCGCTCTTGGTGACGAGAGGTCCCCCCCACACCACCACCCTTTGCTGCCTTCCCTTTAGCTAGTTTGTGATCCATTTCACCATTTTCCACATATTCCAGTCCCCCCAACCTCCCATGCGGCACTGAATCAAAGGCCTTGCTGAAGTCTAAATATAGGACATCCACTGCATGGCCCTTGTCCAGTTCCCGCATCACCCAGTCATAGTACTCTTTAAGGTTTGTCTGGCAGGATCTACCTGCTACAAACCCGTGCTATTGACCATCCTGGAGACTGTTTTCTTCCAAGAAGCTCACTAGTCTCTCTCTTTTAGGATGGTCTCCATGAGCTTTCCCACGATCGATGTGAGGATCACTGGCCTATAGTTCCCTGGTTCATCCTTTGGGCCACTTTTGTGGATGGGCAGCGAATGGGCCATTCTCCAGTCCTGTGGGACACATCCTGTGTCCAAGGAGGTATTGAACAGGTTGGCCAGTGGCCCTGCCTGGACCTCTGCCAACTCCCTTAGTACCCTAGGTGAATGCCATCCGGTCCAGGTGCTTTGTCCACCCTTAATGCCCTCAACCCATCTAGTACCCTGCTCCCTCTAATCCCTACATCTGTTGTCTCCCTTCCCCCCACCAACCCCACCCTCGCCTGGGGTATCTGCCCCCCCCTCCTGTGTTTATACAGAGCAGAAGTATTCATTCAGTGCCTCTACCTTCTCCGCCCCCTTCTCCACCCACCTCCCGTCCTTCTTAATCCTCACCAGCTGATCCTTGCTCCTTCTTTTCTCTCCGAAGTAGCGGAAGAAGTCTTTTTCACCACTTTTGATTCCGTGCGCCAGTCTCGGCTCCCTGGATGCCTTGGCCACCCTGACCAGTCAGGTAACCTCCCTGGACTTCTCCATGTACGTATCCTTATCTTCACCTCTCCCCAATTTCCTGTATTTTCGAAATGCTGCCCTCTTGGCCCTGACCTCTTCCATAACCTCCTGTGTCAGCCAACTGGGTTTCTTTGCCCTGCCCTTCCTGCTTTTCTTCCTAGTCCAAGACTCCATAGCCTCCACCAGCCCTTCCTTTATGGTGTCCCATTTCTGGTCTGCATCCATGTGTGGTTGCATACCTGCCATGTGCCTGCCCCAAATTTCCCCCCATCTTCTTAAAGTCTGCCCCCCTGAACTCAGTCACCCTTGTACCTGTGACCCCTGTTTCCCTCCCCATGCTGAGCGTGAACCACATCAAATAGTGGTCACTCCCAGGTAGTGGTTCCTTCACTTCCAGATTCCTTACAGCTTCCCAGTTATCCAGTACAGGGTCCAGAGTCCTTTCTAACTGTGTCAGCCCCCGGACCAACTGTGTCAGAAAGCTGTCTTGAAATGCTTCTAACAGGACCCACACCCTTCCACTCGTGGTGGATGGGATGCCCCACTCCACCCTGGTAGGTTGAAGTCCCCCACCACCACTGTGTTCCCCTTCCTGCAGACCTTCTAATTTGCTCAATTAATCCCCTATGCAGGTCACTCCCCTGAGCTGGTAGCCTGTACACCACCCCCATCCTCCGTATCCTGTTCTTTGCATCTTAGAACTGCATCCATAGTGCTTCTGTCCTCCCATCCTCCCCTTTCTCCCTTTCACACTTTATCCCTCCCTTACATAGGTCACCACTCCCCACCCCCATTCCCCTTAGCCCTATTCTTTCTGAATAACCTGAACCCCAGGATGATCATATCCCAGTCCTGGTACTGCGTGGCCCACATTTCCATGATGGCCGCAATGTCCACCCCCTCCACTGCCATGAGAGCCTGTAACTCCGCTGTTCCATTCCTTAGGCTTCTTGCATTCAGTGAGACCACCCTCCAGCCTGTATCCTCCCTTTCCCTACCCTATCCCCCCATCCCTCCCTGTGCCGCTTCCCCACTGCCTTTACCCATAACTAGGGGTGAGCTCACTAGGCTCCCCTTTCTGGACCTGTTCCCATCAGTGGTCCTTCGCCACCCCACCCCCAGTTTAAATCTACCTTGTTGATATATACCCTCTGTTCCTGTTTTAGTACTCCTTCGCCTCCTGCTCAAAATGTAACCTGTCCCCTGCATAGGTCACTATTGCCCCAGGTCCTGCCCCAGTCGACACTAACCTGAGACTCCTGGTACGGCACCAACCCCTCAGCCACCATTGAACTCTCTATCCTTTTTTCCTCTCTGTACTCGCACAAGGTACCGGGAGTACCTCAGAGAACGCCACTGCCCCCCCCACCTCCTCACATTGCCTATCCAGATACTCAGCCCTCCCCTTTATCACCTCTACCCTCTCCTCCGCCAAGTCATTTGTACCCACATGGATCACTGTGAGTTTTTTCCTTCCCCTTCCATGTGCACTTTATTATACAGGGGATCGGGATTTGGGGGGGGTTACACTGGACACCAGGGAAAACTTTTTGATATATTGGGTAGGTGATCAGGTTGGGGATGAGGGACCACTGGACACCAGGGAAGACTTTTTTATATATTGGGCTTGTGACGGAGATAGGCTACACCCTCAACTGTGACTGATGGGCCACTTTTCTATGTCCTTATTTCCTAGCTACCAAAATTTCTGTTGCGCAACAGTTAACGCTTTTCTCTTTGCCTCTCCCCCACCCTAGGTTGGCCACCTAGCATAGCTCTTTACTACCACTACTAAACTTCCTCCTAGTTCTCTCTTTTCATTCTTTTCCCATTTCCATCCATCCAGTCCCTGGAATAAAGCCAAACACCCGGAGAGGTGTTGTGTAAAGTGCATATGTGCAGTTTGTGTATAAAAAGCATGAAGGCTATTTTTAAATAGGAATAAATACAGTTAATAAAGCCTTTTTAAATAAAAATGATTCAGAAGCCATATAAAACAATACCAATTTCGTGATTAGTACAGTTATAAGAAATCCGTAAGGTATTTTCATAAATTCACATTATAAACCTGTTACTGTATGAAGCTAAACAAAAAAACGGTGGTATGCTTTATAAAAATGCTTAGTCATTATGAATCAGAGATATAGAGAGTCAGTATATTTGTGGAGATATACACTGTACCTTTAATTGAACCAGGAAGTCCTCTGGAACAAACAAATCCCCCTTGGTTTTGAAACAACATGTTCAGACATGAAACAGCATGCCCAGACATGTAAATAGAAAGGGCTCAATCAGGTGAACCCACCAAAAGATATAAAACCTCTTCACTGAGTCCAGTAGAGTCAGTCCAGTTGGGCTGAGCTCTGAGAAAGAGGAGAGAGGTTCTACTGCTACTGTTGACAAGCTGTTGAATGCAGATTTAAAAGGGTATTAGGAGCTCTAAGATCCAGGACTGTAACATGTGAGAAACTACTGTTGTTGACTTCCAGTTCCGCCCGCGAAGTTGATGGCTGCCTGAGAAGCTCGCTCTGTCCTCTTCCTTGGTAATTTCCCTTCTATCATCTTAGATTTCCAGAAAAAATCGAGCAATAGTAGTGAATAAGAGGGGGAATAAGGGATCCGAGCCAGTGAAGACCAGAAAAATAGATGATTGCATGGAAGATGATGCCCAATCAGAATCTGAAGCCTCCGAGTCAGATACTGCACTGCTACAGCCTACTTCACCACCAGCCAAGGCTGTCTCCTCGGCTTATCGCACACCAAAAAACAAAACTAAAAAAGTTAAGCCAGATACGATTTACCATGAATTATATGCATTTAGGGCAGATATCAAACAGCTCTACACAGAAATCCGTTAAGATGTAACCCTACTAGAACAACAAGCAGATGACACTGAGCATCAGGTTTCTGCTACGGAGAACCAAGTAGACAATTTAGACAGTCTGGTTCAGCAACTTCAGGAACAACAAGAAATGCTAGCAGCCCGCCAAGAGGATGCAGAGAACCGGGCATGGCGCAAAAATATTCGTTTGTATTGTATTCTGGAAGGGACTGAAGGTTCCAAAATAAAATAATTCATATCAGATCTATTACAAAAAGCTCTCAACCTCTCTGAAGACCTACCTCTGGATCTACAAAGGGTGCACAGGGTTTTAACACCAAAACCCTCCTCTCAGACAGCCACCCCATGCTCAGTCATAGCCCGTTTCAACAGTTACACAGTTAAGGAACAAATTTTACTGACTGCATGGCGTAAACAAAAGGTATTTTGTGGGCAAACCAGATTCTACATAGATCATGACTATGCACTGCAAACGATGAAACAACATAGGGCCTACCTCCTGCTGCTTCCCACGCTGAAGTCCAAAGGCATTCAAATTCAACACACCCAATCCAGCAAAGCTAGTGGTTTTTATGCCAGAAGGGAAGTTAGAATTCTCCACAGCTACGGAGGCTTGTGATGCTTTGACCGCTAAAGGTATCATCTTTCCAGGAAATGCTCAATCGAATACGTCGCAGGCCCCACAACCACTGCATTGTCAGAATGCGACTACATCAGCACATACCACGGAAAGAGAGGAAATCCCCTCAATACTCTCGACTCTAATCAGTGTCTGGCTAAATTCAGCAGGGATGCTTCTACATCCAAAGACACCTGAATTATGGAGATTGTATTATATGTGTACTCCCTGTGACATGCAATAAGGGGCATGAGGTCATGGGGTGAGGGGAGGGCGGGAGGCGATGAGGTAGGGAGTAATATTTTCTTCCTGGCCTGGGCCTCGGAGTTGCCTTTGACTCTAGATCGTGTTGTTAGACCCTCTATATTTGGGAGACATGTGGTCACCTGTCAGGGTGAGATCCAGAGGCTCTGTCTCCTCCTGATGTTGCGCCCCACCCCAAAAAGTGCCTCGAGCTTTAGTATAATTTATATTTACTATGCATTTTTGTTGGGACTTGTACTAAGCTCCACTCCCTATTAATACCAGGAAAACATGACTCTTCGGCATAGATTTATCTGGAGAGGAGTTACTGTTTTCCCTCATTATCAGATGGTTGTTTTTTCTCACTCTTTCTGGAACTTTAAACTGGTTAATTACAAGTGGGGATATTTTCTTTTTTCTTTCCCCTCAACAATATAAAGGTGTATGACTTTAATACCTGGACTCATTTCTTGAGGATGCTTACATACCCAGACTGAATATTTAAATTTAAATTCGAAAACTAGCTTAATTATCTACAATAGGTTTCATGTTGTTGTTTACTATTAGGGGCTCATCATGTTTCACATAACTCTAAGCTTCTTTTTTTTTAACCATATGGGAAGGGGACCAATGTGATATGAGGAGTTCTCTGGGCACCCATCTGAACAGACTTTATGGGGCCTTTACCTCCCTGCCTTATTATCTCCTGTTTAACCTCTTTTTTTTTACTTTTGGGCCTTACAAGCCCATGGAGGGCCCAATGCAAAGCTTGCCTCGACTCTAACCCCCAATCTGGGTTGAAGCTCGATTCCATCTTTGCTCTCCCAGTATCCATAGGGAAACAAAATATGGTTTCCCCTATCTTGGAAGCATCAACTATTTTTTTTTTATGATTTGACTGATATTTGGAACTATGAAGTTGTACTTGCTATTGAGAAAAGTTTACCTTTTGTTAAAATGTTTAGAGGTACCTTGATAAGGCTACCCACTACTTGGTTATTAAGCCTGTACACGTTTTCTCATGCCCTGTTGGCATGCCTGTTAATGTTAGAAGACTGGTTATATGCAATACTGCTCAAGTCTATTAGATGTAAAGTAAATAGTCTCATGAGATGGTTACATGGGACAGCACCACTAGATCTAAGACCCATTAAAAATATCTATCAGATGGTTCACTGTAAATCACAGAACAGTACTAGGAATCCAGGTTTGAGGTTCCTTTTTTGGTCAGGGAGGAAGAATGACGGAGGTTTCCATAAAGGGGAGATACTTGCTATCACATATTATTTATGGCTAACACATCACTAATTATGTCATTTAATGTCAATGGCGTTCATGGTCCCATTAAATATAAACGCTTACTGCACTTTTTCAAACAGAATAGACCTGATATAATTCTCCTCTAGGAGACTCATCTTTCCCAAGTTGAGCACTCTAAATTGAAAGCCTGGGGATTTCAGGCAGTAGTAGCATCATCCCATACCTCTGGAAGGAGGAGGGGTACAGCAATTCTGATACCACATGGGGTACAGTTCCACATGCAGAAACAGATCTTGGACAAGGATGGGAACTATGCAATTGTCATAGGCCAACTTTACTCGAACAGATCACACTGGCCTCAGTTTACCTTCCTCCTGGGAGTAAGGCTTAAGTGGCCCAGAGATTCCTTGAAGAGTTACTGTCTCAGGCTCAAGGTATGAGCATAATAGGTGGGGATTTGAATGTTACCCTGAATACCACTTTAGACTCTTCTAAGCCCTCTAAACATCGGGCCTCAGCCCTCCAAAAATATTTAAGACATGTCCTCCTTACAACTGGCCTGACAGACGTATGGAGACATTTTTTTCCTTCTGTTAGGGCTTATACCCGCCACTCCCCCAAAGCTAATACTTCAGCACAATTAGATTATTTCCTATTCTCTATTGAACATTTTGAATCTATTAGGGATATATATGTGGGGACATCTATACTATTGGATCATGCTCCACTATTTTTAAAAATAGATGTTGCAAAACCCAAAAGGCAAACCTTTTGGCGACTTAACCTATCCCATTTACAAGACCCAGAATTTATACAAATGGTTAACAAATGTATACCAATTATTCAGACAGATAATAACTCCCCTGGGATTTCTTCAACTATTAAGTGGGACACTCTTAAAACAGTTTTAAGAGGTGAAATTATCAGATACTCCACTCATAAAAAAAGAATTCGAGAAACCAATGGAAAAAGAATTGCAACGGGCCCGCTCTGAATTACAGAAGAAACTATATCAAGGAGATTCATCAGTTAAACCTGAGTTATTGGCTGCCAAACAGAAACGTCAGAGATTAACAGATCAAAAAATAGAGCAACAATTGCTATATTTAAAACTTAATTCC
This sequence comes from Neoceratodus forsteri, assembly GCA_016271365.2. Taxonomy (NCBI): domain Eukaryota; kingdom Metazoa; phylum Chordata; order Ceratodontiformes; family Ceratodontidae; genus Neoceratodus; species Neoceratodus forsteri. The sequence continues at coordinate 753,043,751 of CM057455.1, read as the reverse complement.
TACGAGGGGGGCCCAAGAGGGGCCAGGAACTTGGCCAGACGTCTCAGGGGTTTTAAACAACAGGATACGGTCACCAAAATTAGAAACCCTAAGACTAATCAGCTCCTGTTCCATCCCACAGCCATTAGGCAAACCATGGCTGATTTGTATAAGCTTTTATATACCGAAGATGTCCATTCCACCCCCCAGCAGTTGGCCACATATTCACAAAGCACACCTTTACCCCATCTTTCTTCACAACAGGCAGAGGGACTATTATGTCCTATCACAGGAGATGAAATTAAAGCAATTCTTAAACAGACCAAAACTCAAAAAGCTCCGGGCCCTGATGGATACCCGAACAAACTTTACAAGAAATTTCAGAAGCTACTTTTACCCATTATACTGCCAGCCTTTTCAGAAATCCAAGATGGTGGCCCCCCCCGCCCTCCTGACGGTATGCTGAAATTGCAGCTATCCCCAAGCCAGGAAAGGACCCTACATTAGTGGCCTCATATCATCCCATTTCAAAACTAAATTGTGACTACAAAATCTTTGTCAATTTTGGCCCATAGAATTGACATACTCTTACCCCAGCTCATAGATAAAGATCAAGTGGGATTTGTAATGAAACGCCAAGCACATGATGCGGTTCGTCGGGTTTTATTACTCTCTGAGTATGCTATTCAAAGAAAATTACCCTTAATTCTTCTTGGACTTGATGCTGAGAAGGCTTTTGATAGGGGGTCGTGGCCCTTTCTATGGGCTACATTAAAGTGCTTCGCTTTCCCAGAGAAATTTATCACCCAAATCCAAGTTATGTATCACTCCCTTATAGCTTATCTCAAATTAGATGGGTCACTTTCTTCTTCCCCATTCCCACTATCTAAGAGGTACTAGACAGGGTTGCCCACTATCCCCACTGTTATTCGCCATATATTTGGAACTCCTAGCTGCCAATATTAGAAAACAAACCAGAATAGAAGGGATCCCGTTGAGAGGTAGATCATATAAACTCACCCTGTTCATGGATGATATCCTTTTGACCTTCGCTTCTCCTGAGACCTCTGTCCCGGCAGTCTGGGAACAACTGAATATTTTTGGAGAACTTTCGGGATACAAAATAAACTGTTCTAAAACAGAGGTCCTCAACTTTTCGTTTACACCTTCTTGGCAGATGAAAACTGACACAGAGTGGAGATGAGATATTTAGGGGTTAGAATCCCTTCTAAACTGATACACTTGGAATTGGTAAACCTAGAACCAGTTACTTAACAAATTGCCACAGATCTATCTAAATGGACACAGATGTTTTTGGGAATGGTTAACCGAGTTGAGGCTATACAACAAAATGTCCTACCCCGCATACTATTTTTCTTACAAACTTTACCTGGTTTCCCTTCAGATTTCTACTTTACATCATGGGATAAATTGATTTCAAGGTTTATTTGGGGGGGGGGGGGAGACACCCCGAGTGAAATATACCCTACTACAACTTCCCAGGGCGCAAGGTGGGACTCAACTTGCCAAATTTGAAAGATTATGCCAGGGCAACACAAACCCGTACGGCCCTCCTGATCATGAACACCCTGTACACTGCACACTGGAAAGACATAGAGATAATTTTAAATGGACTAGAACACCCTCCTTCTTATCTTTTGGGAGATCTCTCGCGATGTCTTCCCTTGTCCTGATTTATGAAAGTTTCAGAGGGATTTCTTAAAAACTGGTTTCATGTGACTAGGTTTAACCTATCCACACATGAGAAGTATTTTCTCACGCATTGGCCTGTAATGCAGATTTCTGTACACCTATCCTGACACAGCTGCTACGAAGATGGGAACAATACTCCATTAGTTTTACTTTTCAGCTAGTGGGCCCCTTAGGTGTTTACTCCTTCTCCTACTTACAATCCACATACAAACTACTTTCAAGTGAATACCAGATTTACCTGGCCCTTAAAAACAAACTCCTTCCCATTGAAGATTAACTTACTAAATTAGCAGAATCCCCATCAGACCTGGTGAAGCTGATCATTTGTAATCTAAAAGGGGGCACTCAAGAACATAGTATCATCAATCTCTATCAGGCACTTTGTACAAAAGGAACAGCAGATTTTGAGCGGGTTAGAATGAGATGGGCTAAGGAACTGAATATGGAACTGGAGGCAGACATTTGGCTAAAATCTACCTATTTCTATTCTAGAGTTTCACTGACTACTTATTGGAGGGAATTCGCCTGGAAAGCTAGGGTTTGATTTTTTAGAACCCCGGACATTCTAGCTAAATTTGGGGAGATGGGTGAGAGCTGTTGCTGGAGGGGTTGTGGTTATTCCCTGGCAGGACATGAACATATATTCTGGTCATGCCCACTCCTTCATGGGTACTGGTAAGAAATGTTGGAGGAACTTAGTAATATGTTTGATGTTTCTGACTGGCTCATCCCAGTGTTTGTCCTGACGGCGACACCCCCTGTGAGCAAACAAGTGAACTGGATGCAATACAAAATGGTGGCACTTCTAATTTTGATAGCCAAAAAAGTCATAACTAGGCGTTGGCTCACAAATGCAATTCCGGTGAAGGAATCTTGGAGAAGCCTAACATATGAAGTATACGATTCAGAGTGTATTTCATCCAAATTGAATAATAGAAGAAAGAGCTTTAACAATACATGGGGGAGATGGGTCTGTTACCAACTAGAACACTATTCAGACTTTGTTCTATGATGGGGGCTAATAAATTTCAATATACGTTAGTGGTGGTGTTTATGATCCAGAGATCATTACTTTTACTCATCTGGATTGCTTTTTGGGAGTCGCCCAGGGACCAGACTGAATTAACTCTGATAATTTTATTAAGAGATTATAATAAACCAGTCAAGTGCTTTAACAAAATACTTTGGGCAATAGCTTGGAATTACAAGACTTGTGGACTTGCTGTTTTTTGCTCCTCGTGGACTAGAAATGGGACTTGGGCACAGAAACCAGAAGATTTACTATGCTGTACAAAGGCAACCAATGAACGTATGTATTGCATACTGTATGAATATGGAAGTATTTTTTCATGTAAAATAAAAATTTCTATTTAAAAAAAAAACTACTGATGTCAAGTAGTGATTTTCTTTGCAATATTTTTTGTTTTCATTTATTATTTTTCTAACTTTTGAAGAATAAATGTCACACCATGGTGTGTTTTAAACCTGTAAATTTGCCTCGCCTGAAGTTTATTCCCACACGCCTGTGACAGGGCAGGTGATCATCTGAAGGGAGGGACCACTGGACACCAGGGAAAGCTTTTTTCTATGTCGGTGAAGGATTGGGTGGGGGAGGGACAGCTAGCTACCAGGGAATTTTTTTTTTCTATGTTGGGCAAAGGATTGGGTGAGGGGAGGGACCGCTAGCCACCAGGGAAACTTTTTTAGTTTTTCTTGGGCAGACAGTCGCAGGGGGAAGGGGGACCACTGGCACCAGGGACAGTACACTATATTACCGTCAGAACGTCGGGGGCACTAACCTCCATTGCGGCCCATTAAATGGGCCCATAATGGGCATGCAAATAGCCGCATAACACCTTGCATCCCCAGTGGGCTCTTTTACAGGGCTGCTTTTGTAAATTCCAAATAGCGCACGTACACTGTTCATTGTGAGGCCATTCAGGGCGACGCTAGTGGTTAGAGGTAGCGGTAAGGGGTTAGCACTACTTTGTCTTGGCCCTATTCATGGTCGGATGGCGCGGTGCACTATCCGACTGTGAATAGCAAACTTACACACCTGCACAATCGCAAAGCGCAGCACAAACTTTTGCGCTGTGCTTTGCGACTTTTTTGTGAATCTAACCCCTGGTTTACTAGTTTTGATTTACAACGACATCTGCCTCAGTTTGTCTTGTACTAGCCACATTTGGCCTAATGTCTGTAGGCTAATCAGTTTAAGGTGTGGATAGTGAGTAATTAGTTTCCTCGAGCCGAGGTTTGTGTTGGTAGTTAGCTAGAGGGAGGTGGTGTGTGGTATTATTTGTTTGTGTGTTTCATTTGGGTTGTGTGGGTGTGCTGTGGGGAAGTGACTGAGTTAGGTAAGATGTACTGTTAGATTACATGTCTCATTAGGTGAGTTTTTGGTATGTACAGTAGGAAGGATAGTTCCAGATGTCATTAGTAGAGAAGTCTTTTGGCTAAACATCATGCAGCAAAAACTGGGCCTACTTTGTAGGCTAAAGTCTTAAATCACAAATGAGGCACAATTGTCCATAGTAAATAGCATCCTGTTGCCTGTTCTTCTGTTGAGAATGCTTGTCTGATCCTTGCTAAAGGACACAGGACTCTCCAAGCTAAAGTCCTTGGATCATTGTGTCACTCGCATCACTGTGGGAGCCTGTTGCAGAGAGCAGCACTGCACAGTTTTTACTATATTAAATTGGCCACTTGGAAGGTAAGCTCCGCTACTCCTTGCTCTGCTTAGCCTATAAGTAAACAATAAGGCACAACAGGGTGTGCATGGAACAGATTGTACCGCACGGCTAGGGGTGTAATAACGCACGAGGCCTTGGCAGAGTGCCTTTAGCCCCTGGCGTGCGGTAAAATCTGTTTCATGCACACACCTGGAGTGTCTTATTGCGCTTATAAAATGGGCTTCTTTGTAAAATTTCAGTTAGAAAAAAATATTTTTTATATTGAAAAAAAGATTTGCTGGTGTGTATTTATGATAAAAAAAGTTCTTCTGCCTATCACAGTATGACGTCATTGCTTATGTGCTGAAGAAATTTTGTTTCTCTCACATCGCTAGTGCTTCTCAGAGTCCCGAGCCGAAGCCGGCAAGTTTTTAAACAACCGATCGCACTACTGCTCTGGAAGCATGTCTCCTCCCTCCATCCCCCATGCCGAGAAAAAGCCAGTAAGAAAACAATTAGCTAAAACTGCTTCTCTCGCATCACTAGTGCTTCTCCGAGTCCCGAGCCGAAGCCGGCAAGTCCTGCAGTAAGTGTGCTCTAACAGCATGCCTGATCCCATTATATTCTTTTTCTCTCTACCGTCCCACAATTGAAATGGTAAAATTCAAAAAAATCCGCACACAACAGTACATGGGGGCCACGGGTAGTACTACTGATGTGTACAATAAGCAGTTTTAGCTAATTGTTTTCTTACTGGCTTTTTCTCAGCATTGGGGATGGAGGGAGGAGACATGTTTCCAGAGCAGTAACGCAATCGGTTGTTTAAAATACTTAGACTGCTGGGTTCATATGCTTTTCTTGCACGAGAGACTGGTTTTAGCGAGGAAACAACAATGGCGGCATTTTTAAATGCCAACATTCTAAGGCTTAGTGATTTTAGCCTTTTTGCTGCCGTTTTTTTTTTTTTTTAACCATGCATGGAACATATTTCATGCATGGCGAACCTGCTCTCTGATTGGCTGGTTTAGCCTACCCATTTTATAAAATCATGCACACCCTCCTCCAAGCCATGCAAGTTGCAACTACCCTGGAATGCAAAACTCAAGGGGACACCTCCAATCATCTTCACAGCTGCTCCTGACTGTTCTAAGGACATCTGTCACTGGTTAAAGATCACTTGTCTCCTTTGCACCTAGACTGTTCCCAGTAACGTACTTGATTGTCCTAATTTTATGAGGGTCAGAACTTCCCTTAAGGGCCATCTACTTGCAAGGCAAACTTTATTTATAGATTTCAAGTAGTCAGTGTACCTGCTTTTGCCAAGATTCATTCCCTGGACCTGTATTACTTTTTTTTTTATTATTTTTACTTCACGTTTATTGTTTTACAATGACACATACAATCCATACTTAAAACACCAAGCATTCAAAATATTATAATCTTTCAATCCTCTTAATACATGCAAATAATGTAATACAGATACGACTTTGGGGAGGTAAACGAGAAAATTAGAATAATCATAATTATAAACAGTATCTGTTGCTGTAAACGGAGTCCATGAACTGCATGGGATGGTTCCCAAGGTCTAATCTTACGCAAAAAGTCTCAAATTCTCTTCACCTCATAGCAAGGAGATGCATTAAACAGTGATTAGCAAATAGACATTAGATCACAAGGCCTTACTTGGGGATCAGCCATTTACCCACCTTACCAATCCATTAAAGGACAACAAAAGAAAAAAATATCACAGTATAAGTTCAAGTGTCTTCTCCCTCTGATGAGGATTCCTGTTGTTTTTCAGTGTTTGGTGACAGTTTAGCATTCTTTTGGGCCCATTTTAATGCATCAGCAGGATTCAAAAGATAAATACCTTCCCCTTGTAAACGATCCTCAAACAAGCGGGGAACATAACTCCATGGGGTATCTTTAGCACGGAGCATGTCTCTAACCCCATCAAACCTTTTTTTATTCTGTTGGATAGCATAGCTCAGATTCGGGTACAAACGGACAGTCTGCCCGTCTTGTAATAAAGGCCCCTTCTGATGGGCGAGAGCCAGTAAAAATCTCTGTCGCCCACTCCATCCGTCACCATAACAGTGGCCCGGAGTGCTTCTTGATTGTGTGGCCTACCTGGGGTCACCCAATATGTTTTTGAATTTGTATCGGGCGACTGAGCAGAGATTCTCCAAACTGTTGTTTCAGCCAGTCCAACAAAAGGAGGGGCAGATGATCTCCCTCACAGCTTTCCAGCATGCTGCCCAGCTGGACATTGGTCGAGCAGGCTAGTAGGGTTGTCAGAACCCTCTGAAGTTCTGGGTTCTAGTTCTAGTCTAGAACTTTTGAAAAAGTTCTAGGGTTCTAATCTTTTTTAGAATTTTTTAGAACTCGAACCCTATTTTTTAATTGTGCTGCCAGTAATGAATATAGTAATGAAATACATGTAAAGGAAAAACTGTATAATATAAGGGGGAGAGAAGTGATCATGTGTGACATTGATAGGAATACAACTAGGTTTATCTGTGGTTTCTTCTGTTTGCTAAAGCCAGCAACTTAATACGTAACAGGCCCACCCACCCATATGTTAAAAGTTTTCCTGCTGCAGCTGTATCATAGTTCCTTAGTGAAAGAAAGAGGCACATTAGCCATTTATGTACTCAGTTATATATACTCATCGTCATGAATTATTAGAAAAAATAACTGATATTACCTAATCTCAGCTATTTGCTGCTTTGTGTTTTAAATGAGTAAATCAAAAGTTGCTATGTTTAAAAGAAAGCTTTTATAACAAAGTCAAGCCAAGGTACTGCAGCCGCAGCACATGGAACTGTTGCAAAACATATTATGTCATAACGTAGTCAGTCAAGACATTTGAATAAAAAAAATGTGCCAGTCATTGTTGCTGGCAAAAAATGCATGCAATTTTCTAAGATAATGCATACATATACCAACATTCTTGTTGGCAATTTGAAGTAATACAGACAACTTTCTAAGATGATGCATTTTTCTAGCTGATACATAGACAGTGTCGGCAGATAAGGGCATATGGCCCACCCAGTCTGCCCATTTGAGCTTGTAGGTTCAGTTTGTTTTCCAAGAAGTCTGTTGACCCTTACCCCTGACCTCCAGAATTCCTTTATGTCTACCCCATGCATTCTTAAATCCCGTGATTGTTTCAGCCCTCACCACTTCCTCTGGCAGAGTGTTCTACTTGTCCACCGCCTGTTCTGTGAAGAAATTCTTCCTCACGTTTCCTCTGAATCGTCCTCCCTCCAACTTCATCCCATGCCCTCTAGTCCTGGAACATCTTTTTCGCTTAAAAATAGTGTATTCCTGCACCCTGTTCCTCCCTGTAAGATACTTGTACGTCTCTATCATATCCCCTCTCTCCCTCCTCTCCTCCAGGGAGTACATGTTCAGTTCCTTCAACCTGTCCTCATAGGACTTGTGATGCAATCCATGCACCATCTTTGTTGCCCTCCTCTGAACCTTCTCTACCCTGTCTATGTCTTTACGTAGGTAAGAGCTCCAGAACTGTATAGTGTGCTCCAGGTGGGGCCTCACTAGTGTCTTGTATAGTGGAATTATGACCTCCCTTTTCCTGCTGGTGATGCCCCTGCCTATCATCCCAGCATCCTATTTGCTTTACCTGCTGCCTTGTCACACTGTTTCCGTGTCTTGAGGTCATCAGAGATGATAACCCCAAGATTCCTTTCCTGCTTGGTGCATGCTATATATCCTCACCCCCCAAATGATGTATTGTGCCAGGGTTTTGTGCCCTATATGCATTATCTTGCACTTCCTTGCATTGAATTTCAACTGCCAAACCCCTGACCATTCTTCAAGTTTCTGCAGGTCCCTTCTCATTCTGTCTACACCCTCTGGTGTGTCTACTCTGTTACAGAGCTTTGTGTCATCAGCGAACAGTGAAATTCTGCCTTCTAGGTCCTGCGCAATGTCACTGATGAAGATATTGAATAGGACTGGTCCCAGCGGTACCCCACTGGTCACTCTTCCCTCTGTGGAGTGACAGCCATTTACCACCACCCTCTGTGTCCTGCCACCCAGCCAGTTACCTACCCACCACACTACTGTCCTGCCCACACCCATATTCCCCAGTTTGTGCAATAGTCTTCTATGTGGCACAGTGTCAAAGGCCTTGCTGAAGTCCAGATAGGCCATGTCCACTGCCCTCCCCTGATCCACCTCCCTAGTCACCCAGTCAAAAAATTCAATGAGGTTGGTCTGACATGATACATCAATAAAATCTGTATTTCAGTCACATAAATAAAAAAAGTGGTTTCCTCACCACATACTAACTTAAGGAACATTTAATGTAGCTGCAGCAGTTGGCATGTGATGTTTAAGGGACAGTGTCTGTCAACCCCATTATGTATCGAATTATCACTACTTGTAAAGCAAAAACACTTTATGATAGGTCACATTCTGTGAAAACTGCTGATGCCGATTTTCTTTTATTTCTGATTCCTTTATTCTTTTTTTAAAGGGGACAGGACACTTGTGCTAGGTGGCAGCAGTTTGCAATGTATTAATAAGAAAAAAAAGATATATATATATATAATATTTATAGTAGGTTCCAAGTGGAGAATCGGTACAGCCTCCCATACCATCGGGTCTGTCATCATCTTTTTCTCACCATCCCCAGCCAATCACTTAATCTGTAAACGAAGGACTAAAACACCACCCCTTTCACCCCAGCACCCATTCCATTTTTTCCACCACCTCATCTATGCCGTAGCACCCATGCCACCCTTACACCCATTTTAAAACCAATCCACGCCTCACCCCCTCAAGCACGTATCCCACCCTCCTCCCTCACCCAAATATTTAAACTATCCCCACACTTAGTCATGAACTACCATTCATGTCACCCTTCTCCGTCCCTCACCCATGTTAAAACCCATTCCCCCAACCATCACCCATGTACTAACAACTATGCCATGTTTCTCCCTCCTGCATCCATGTTAAAACCAACCCCCAACCCTCACCCATGCACTAGCATCCATGCCATCTTTCTCTCTCTTGCATCCATGTTAAACCAACCTTCAGCACCCATTCTACCCTCCTCCCCCTCTCAAATGCTAAAACTACCACATGCTTACTCAAGAAAAATGAAACTCTTGCCTCCAAATGAGCCATACTTAACTGTTCCTTAATAAACAACACTTATGTGAAAAACTGTATTTTCAATTGCTTTCTTCTTATGGACAACATTCTGTACAGTCCTCTTCATGGAACTAGTAATTTGAGAGTTGTTGCTATTATGCCATGGTTTGTGTACAACAGAATGTTAAACACGAGTTATTGTGGTATGAGACCTATGCTTACAGAATGATATGTGCTCAGCCATGACATAGGTAAAACTCCAGATGACTCTGTTTCCCGGAAGAGACTTGTAACAGGATGCTGCCCACAGAAACATAACAATACAAAATATAGTTTTTCCCATAATTTTTTATTCAGTAAGATAAGTTACATATGGATCATTGTGGTTTATGGCTAACACTTCTGTAATTGAAAAAATAATAAACAGCTACCAATTAGAACTCATTGTTTTGTCCTCTTTAAAATTGAAAATAGACCGCCTCCGTCCCAGCCCATACTGATGCACCACAAAAGTCACAGAAGGTAAATCCAAAATATATGTTTGCACTTTAACTATAAATAATATGATACAGAAATGATTGACATGACAGTGTCCTTTATGCCAAATTTGGGCCTGTTCCCACTGATGCTAAAATTGCCCTGTATATAAAACTTGTTGACTTTAGACCCTAGCTACAAAGCAGTTTGCCATGAAATGGTGAAAGTTTTGGGGGGTATATAGTCCAAGGTAGTAGATCGAGAAAGGAGAGAGACACCCAAAGTCATCACAGTCTGTAAAGGTTTCCTTTTTGGTGCAGAGAGACTCTGTCCCACACGGTATTTACCAGCTACCACCATCTGAGTTGTCATCACCATCAACATCCACAACATCAGTCACTTCAGGATCAGTTTGTATACTCTTGTAGGGGTATGAAAATCGTGACTTATTAACTTTAGTAAAAGTTAACGTGTGTACATTTTCTGGCAGCAACCTATTTCTGGTGTCTGTCACAATATTGCCAGCTATACTAAACATGTATGCTCTGAAGAGACACTTGTTGCAGGACAACCAAGATATTTACAGGCTTCATCATACAGCTCTGTCCAAATCAACTTTTTGATCTCCAGTATTCAAAAGGGCATGCATCAATAGGAATAGGCAGTTCTTGCAGGTAACTGTCTACCATGATGGACAGAGACCGCTCAGAAGAGGAAATCAGCATAAGCTGGTATGGCAGCAATTTGGGAAAGGTTTTGCCACAGATTTAGCTTGCTACTAAGGGTTGAACAAGTGGCAGTTGTGGAACAACTACTGTTAATGTTTGGTGACTTTTCCAGTTCTATATCCCTTTGTGAAGATGAACCTGCATGTTGTGGTGATGACAATCTGAGGGTACTCTGCGTGTCTGTGTTTGACTCCTGTGAGTGCTGCAGCTCATCTAGCAACATATATTTTTACTGCTCTATATCATCTGTTTTTGGAAGATGTATAGCCTTGAACCTGGGATCTAAGAGAGTTGCAAGGATGTAGTGTTTTGATTTCGTCATTGCAACTAATTTGTCATTGGTTTTGAAGCGCTCGCTCATTCTCTTTACGAGATTCCCATGATACAGGCTGAGCTTCAGATCTGTCTTTTTCTATTTGTAGATTTAGAACACTAAGATGCTGTGAAATCAGCATTATGAGTGGGATAACCTGACTCACAGATGCGCCTTCAGAACACATGTCCCTTGTAGCTGTCTCAAAAGGAGCTAGGATGCAGCACGCTGTCTCCATTAATTTCCACTGCAGCACAGACAGCATAATGCCATCTCCAATAATGTAACTGAAGCAATACTCATGTACAGCTTGCTTTTGCTCCAAGAGGCACTGCAGCATATAAAGCATTGCATTCCAAGAGTGGAAACATTTTGAATCAGCTTTTGCTGGGGCAGCTTGTGTTTTTTTTGCAGTTCGGACAATGTCCGTATAGCCTTGGTTGAATGTGAAAAGTGAGTCACAATTATTTTGCAAACAGCAATCATACCATCCACTTGTGTTTCATTGCTGAGAAATCCCGTGACAATTAAATGTAAGCAATGTGCAAAGCAAGAAGCATGCATAAATCCTCCATCCTGTACTGCTTTCAAGATGTTGGCTCCATTGTCACTTACTATGAAGCCACATTTTAGACCGTGAGAATAAACCCATTCATCAAGGAGGTCATTTAGTTCCTGCAAGATGTTTGCAGCTGTATGACTTCACCCAAACTTCTTTATATGCAGCAGCGCCATCTTCTGGGGTGTCCTTGTTTTTGAAGAAGCACAAGAAAATGTGACCCAATGAGCGGTAAGGGACATGTAATCTATGTTTTGAGTGCTGGTCCACATATCTGTTGTGACATGAATAACCCCACCCTCTGCAGTTTTAAGTGCAAGCATCACTGTCGCTTTTAAAGCCTGATAAATGTTTGATATTTCAACACAGGAAAAATACCTTCGATGAGGAATATTGTAACGAGGCTCTGCTAATTTCATGAGCTCCCTAAAATCCTCATGATCTACCAAAGAGTATGGGAGAAGGGCTCTGGCTAACAGTTCACCAATTCTGTGATTAAGATGAAGGGTCTTTGGATGATTTTTAATAAAGGTATTCTTCCTTTCAAATGCCTGAGACAGTGTTAGCTGTTTACAACTTGTCCCCGCTGGTTTATTATGCACCGCGCTTCAATGGGCAGATGGATGCTGGGATGGTGGACTAGGACTTATACATTCAGTGCCCTCACTGGATGTGCAACTGGTACTAATGGTGCTGGCATTGGTGGCAACAGTGATCCTAGGGCTGGCAGTGGTTCTGTCCGCATCAAATTCAGACAATTCGGTATCCATTAGAGATTCCTGACCCTTCTCATGTGTGGTCTGGAAGATGGATGACACGGGTTTTGGACTATCAAGCAAAACTGAATGCTTTTTCAGATGGCGTTTAAGAGCTGTAGTGCCAAGGCATGACACAGCTTTACCACGGCTTACACTCTGTTTACACAGGGAACAAATTGGTCTGCATGGATCAGTTTTACTGACAGAGAAATAATTCCACACCTCAGATGTGACAGATTTTGTTTGAGTGCTAGGAAGATAGCTAAAGATTGTTTGTGTCTTTTCACCTGTCCTAACAGAACCCGGGACATGCTCCCTGGTGCTAGAAGAGTGGGCAGAGGACTTTGATGGATTTTCATTGCTGGCCGACACAGAAGTGGTAGATTCAGTGGATATGTCCTTTTCATTGCCTACAGTGCTGGATGTATTTGCAAGTGCACTACCTGATTCATTGTCAGCAGACTTGCTCATTTCACTTTGTTGAGGAAGTAATGATATGTCTCAAGACACAACAGTGTCATACTGAGACAAAGAGCTACTGTCTGAGTCAGAGAGGGACTCACTGTCACTTGCATTATTACTGCTAGTCACAGGGATTTTAACAGCATGAACGGCATACCTTATGGTTCCTCTCCGTGTGACCCCAGCAGCTGCACAGGATTCTTTAAAAGGTCGCCCTTTACCACACTTTGCTGTTGCTCTTGTGCCGTTTGTTGAATTTTTATCACGTGAAACATTTTGGTTATTTCTGCTAGCACCAGGATTACCACTACCACCAACACCTGCTCCAACACCAGCACTACATGCTTCATCTATGTTGGTGTCAGCCATAACAGTACCAGTATACTGCACTGAATACACTTACACAATTCCTGTGTAAGAAAGCAATGTGATCTATGATCACTGGCTACAACTCCAACATTTTATTTTGGCTGTGTGACACTGTGATGCAGTGGACTGAAAGTAATTGAAGAATATGATGGTTTGCAACTAAAGGATCCCAGGTTCAAGGCTTACAGAATGATTGGGCTGCTGGGCATAGGCATATGCATAGCAGTCAAGGGGCGCACAGCAGCAGGGTGATGGGCCGACCCCAAGAGACGGAGTTACACACACAAACCGAGGAAAGAGATTTTTCTGTCTCTCCTCCCAACAGGGAAATATATTTTTTGGCTTCTGTCATGTATTTAAGGATAATGCCACCACACAGCTGCCCACTGGGCTTCACACGGTAACACACACTGGGTAAGGTACAGTGCAGTCAAGGGGCGCATAGCAGCAGCAAACAAGCACACTCTTAATTACTACTGTTAAAAGACTGATCACATCTATAATCGACTCTTCCCTTTCCCCTTTTTTTACCCCCGTATCTGTCCCTTCCACTTTCCTTTGACTCTGGTTCCAGCTCTAAATTCTCCATACCGTATCACTATATATCTTTTTATATTAGATTTTATTTGTGTTCGGTGCACCCGATATGTATATTTCTTTACTTTTATGAAAAATTGCGTCCTACCCAAAACTAGGTGTATCTTCTGTTCCAAACAAATACTACTGTCAATGCTACCTGCTGATACTTTGTATATACTGTATTATTGTATCTCACTTTATTTGTGTTATTATTATTTTATTGTGTGTTGCATCCCATGTATATTGTCCCTTGTTAACTAACCCAGGTCCACCTCGAAAATGAGCTTGCTCAACGGTGATCGCCTGGTTAAATAAAGACTTTGATTGATTGATTGTTTGAGCAGGAAAACCTAGGAAAGAGATTTTTCTGTCTCTCCTCCCAACAGGAAAATATATTTTTAGGCTTCTGACATGTATTTAAGGATAATGCCACCACACACCTGGCCACTGGGCTTCACACAGTAACACACACTGGGTAAGGTACAATGCAGTCAAAGGGCACACGGCAGAAGGAGATGGGCTGACCACAGGAGACAGTCACACACACATACAAGCCAAGGAAAGAGATTTTTCTTTCTCTCCTACCAACAGGGAAATATATTTCTAGGCTTCTGTCATGTATTTAAGGATAATGCCACCACACGACAGCTGGCCACTGGGCGTCTCTCGGTAACACACACTGGGTAGGGTACAGTGCAGTCAAAAGGCACACAGCAAAAGCAGACTGGCTGACCACAGGAGACTGAGTCACACACACATACAACCCAAGGAAAGAGATTTTTCTGTCTTTCCTCCCAACACTAAAATTTATTTATATGCTTCTGTCATGTATTTAAATATAATGCCACCACACGACTGCCCAACAATGGGCTTCTCACAGTAAAAAAAATGGGTAGGGTACACAGCAGCTGCAGCAGGGTGATGGGATAACACCACAGGAGAATAGAGAGATACAGTGTAGTGGAGTCACACACACAACACACAAGTAGGGAGTACTGTGTTAGAACAACACCAGGCTGTTTTTTTTTTTTTTTTTATCAGGAATTTTATAGGGTGGAATAGAAGAACGCTCAGCACAGTACTACAGTCCTTAGACAGAATCCTGTCCTCCTGACTATTATTTTACTTTGTTTTGTGGAGTAGGGTATAAAGTAGTAAGTAAAATGCCATCAAATTCAAATGTTTCAACTTCTCACACATTAAAGTTAAACTTAATTTTCCTCATAATTAGTAAATCTGTTTATTTTCTTAACCCTTCCCCCAGCCAGGGTGATGATGATCGCTCCTTCCCAGTGTGAAACCAGTAACGCCAGGCAGAAATGAAGTTTGAACTGTTGATTTGATTTGATTGAATTGAGATTGAAAATGAAAGATAAATTCTCAGTTTCTCTCAAATATTCAGCAACTTAACATCCCTCTGTCTCATCCTGAGGCTGAGCCTGTCACCAACTGTTCTTTCGGGCCCTTTCTTTTCCTCGGTTCCCACTCCCCGAGTCCCCCCTACCTTTTCACCCCCACCCACCCCTTAGCTTTTTTATTTATTTTTTTTACTTTTCTTTGCAATAAATCAACTCAATCTGACACGATGATTTCACAATTAGCAATTATTAGCAGAGCCAGAGACAAAAGAGCAGAGCTAGCCCAGACAGAGCGTAGTAGCACAAGCTGCTGCAACTCCTTTATGGTGGGACTAAATGAACAGAGCTGCAGCCACGTGATTTATGTATTCAACGGCCACCTGACCGCAGAACAGATGGTCAGGTGGTAACACGGACTGGGATGAAGTAAATACGCAGGCGCACAGTCTGACTCCACACCCTTCAGCCCCTAACAACGCTAATGGCATGGCATAATGGGATCGATCATACTGGAGCTGAAGCGGGACTGGGGGGAGCTGACAGTATGCAAGTGAGATTTTTTCACTCTGGGGCTGCTACTTTGAAATCAGGCAGGTTGCTTCATGTTGCTTGCGTTGCGGCTTATTCCTTAATGCATAAAAAAAAAAAGATTTGTTTCAGATTGATTTGAATCCGTTTGTGAATCCTCTAATGTTCGAGTTCTGAATTAGAACTCGAACACCAGGGTTCGTCATGGGTTCGAATCTTTCCCTAAGTAGTTCTGACAACCCTACGGGCCAGATTCTCTAGTGTTTCTAGTCATGCACGGAGATGCGTGTTTTCTTTTGTTAATGTGGCCGCTGTCCCCAACGTGGCATCAGCCCGCTTGCTCGCCTCCGCTGTAGTGGATTTGATGTAGTCCATGAATGTTTCCAAAATGACAACTCTGTTAATAAGATTGTCAGATTTGTCGGCGAGGCTGGAGACCATCTAGATAAGATGGTTGATTTTTTTTTTTTTGTCCCAGGATCTGCAGGGTTTCCTCCGTTATCACTTCTTGTGGTTCTGAGGCTTTCCCCTGGGCCGACCTCGTGGCGGGAGCGCCCGCATCAGATTTACTTTTCGTGCCCTCATGCAACGATTTATCCTTCTTAGGATTGCCCATGCTGATCAAGGAGGTATTCTCCACTGCACCGGACACTTCAGAGGCTCTGAGCATGGAAAAAATACTTTTATTGCTTAAATGCAAATAATGCAGAGCACAAAACTCAGGCAGCCATCACGCTCACGCTTCACTGTGCCCCCCAGTCCTGTATTACTGCATTTGTTTCTTGTCCTGTTCTTTTTTTTTTTTTTATTCCACTTTATTCAAAACGGAGAAAATGAAAGCTATCACTTACAGCAATTGCCTGCAACATTTGGCTCCATAACATTTCATACATCACTTGGTCCACCTGTATGTTATGATGCTATGCTATGACCATTGTTGAATATCATCTTTCAACTTATACAGATTAGATAATGACTAGTTTACTTAACTACGATTATCCCTGAAAACAACCTATGAAGTTGCTTAACTACAACTGTCTACTTTGTGTTGGTTACTGGATATGCCAGACATGCTTCATTGGCAAGCATTTAAACTAGCCAAGGGGGGGAGGCACTGAAAAGGAGCAGGGAAATCCCCCCCCCCAAAAAAAAACCCCAGGGTAGTTAGTGAGGTAAACGCCAAGATAGAGAAGCCGATAGGGAGAAGGGCTGGGGTAAGTGGAGAAATAGGCAAAGGCAGTAAGGACAGGGATTGGGCTAAAAGGGGTAAGGCCATCAAAAAAATGGAGGGCAGTGAGTACCAGTGCCCATAGTCTGAGTAACAAGCTCCCTGAACTGGTGACCTTGATGGAAGAGGGATGCCTGGATATCATGGCAGTCACAGAGACATGGTATACAGAGATCTGTGACTGGGATGACAACATACCAGGTTACACAGTCTACAGGAGGGACAGAGAGGTTAGAAGAGGAGGAGGAGTAGCTCTCTACATAAGGGAAGGGATCAATGCAACAGAACTAAAGGGTAAGCAGGGAGGAGAGGAGGCACTGTGGGTCACCCTGGAGACAGGAAATGGCACCACAGTCCGCACGGGTGTTGTATTCAGACCCCTGTCTCAGGGGGAGGAAATGGACAAGGAAATGATAGAAGGCATCCTTAGGATGGCAGAAAAAGGGGAGCTATTATTGATGGTGGACCTGAGTATGCCACATGTTAACTGGAGCACCTTTGCTGCAGCCACATCCAAGAGCAGGGGCATTTTTGATGCCCTACAGGGGGCATGCCTCAGACAGCTAGTGCTGGAACCCACTCGGGAGGGAGCAGTCTTAAACCTGGTACTCTTAAACGGGGACAGAGAGAGGATCTCAAATTTAGAAGTGGGTAGCCATCTGGGAACAAGTGACCACCAAACAGTGTGGTTGACGGTAAACACAGTCGTAGAGGCAAGCCATACAAAAGTGAGTGTACTGGACTTTAAGAGGGCTGACTTTGTCAAAACGAGAGACTGTCTCAGAAAAGCAGTAGCAAATGGGCAAGAAGAAGGGGTGGAGGAACAATGGGGAAACATCAAAACTGCAATCACAGAGGCAAGAAGCCTTTGTGTGAAGCAAATAAATCAAAACGAAGGAAAAAAAACACTATGGTTCTCAAAAGAGGTGGCGTGGAAGATTAGGGAGAAAAAGATAGCATTCAGGAAGTATAAGGAAACACAGAAGGAGCAGGAACAGAGAACTGTATCAGTTAAAGCAGAAGGAATCGGGGAAGGCAGTCAGAATAGCAAAGGCCCAAACCGAGGAAAAGATAGCCTGCTCGGTTAAGAAGGGGGATAAAACCTTTAAAAGATACATTAGGGAGCGAAGAAAGACCAAGGGAGGGATAGTGAGGCTTATTAAAGGAGGGTTTGTGGACAGAGGGTGACAGTGAAAAAGCAGGGATACTGAACAAATACTTCTGCTCAGTATTCACAAAAGAAGAGGAGGGGGAGGTACCTAATCCAATCAGTAGAAGCACACTGGGTTGGGGGTCGATACCAGTCCATTCACAGAAGAAAGGGTTCTGAAAGAACTCCGAAAACTGAAGGTGGACAAAGTAATCGGCCCAGATGGGATTCACCCCAGAATTCTAAAAGAACCAAGGTGAGAACTAGTGACATCACTGACTACCCTTTTTAACAAATCATCGGAGGATGGTGTGGTACCCAAGGACTGGAGGAGAGTGGATGTGATTCCCCTTCATAAAAGTGGGAGCAAAGCAGAGGCAGGAAACTACAGACCTGTTAGTTTGACCTTAGTGGTAGGGAAATGATGGAAACACTTCTGAAAGAATTTTTGAGTACCTAGAGGCCAGCGGGGCACAGGACCCAAGGCAGCATGGATTCACAGCAGGATGGTCATGTCACACGACTCAAACAGATTTCTTTGACTGGGTGACCAAAGTAGTAAACCAGGAAGGGGCTGTGAACATGGCCTACGTAGACTTTAGCAAGGCATTTGACACAGTCCCACACAAAAGATTAATAAATTAGCCAGCCTGGGAGTGGATCCCAGGGTGGTAGCCTGGGTAAAAAATTGTCTGGACAAGAAGACACAGCAGGTAATAGTAAACGGAGTTCACTCCGAAGAAAAGGGGGTTATTAGCAGGGTACCGCAGGGTTCAGTACTGGGTCCAGTCCTTTTTAATGTCTTTATAAGTGACATTGCGGAAAGACTGGAAGGAAAACTATACGTCTTTGCAGACAACACAAAGATCTACAACTGGGTTGATACACAAGGCGGGGGGTGGAAAGGATGAGAAGGGACTTGGCAAGGTTGGAGGAATGGTCAGAAGTATAGTAGCTCAGATTCAATGCAAAGAAGTGCAGAGTAATGCACCTGGGGGAAAAAAACCCAGGGGAAGAGTACACAGTGTGGAGGGAGGTAATAACAAAAATGCAAAGGGACCAGGGGTAGTCATATCAGATGACCTAAAGGTAGGCAAGCAATGTGAGAAGGCAGTAAGGGGGGGCTTGGGGGATACTGGGATGTACAGGAAGAGGCATCACCAATAGAAAACAGGAAGTTGATATCCCTCTGTACAGACAGTTGGTGGAACCCCATCTGGAGTACTGTATGCAGTTCTGGAGCCCCTTCTCTGCAAGGACATAGGATGGAGGCAGTCCAGAGGAGGGCACGTAAAATAGTGCAGGGTCTGCACCAGAAACCATACGGAGAGAGACTAGAGGAGCTATATGTATACCCTCGAGGAAAGGAGGGAGGGGGGGACATGATAGAATCTTTCAAGCACCTAAAGGGAATCAACAAAGTCCAGGAGGGTAGCATCTTTCAGAAAACCAGATGTGTAAGAACAAGGGGGCACAATTTGAAGATTGAGGGGGGGATGGCTCAAGGGCAACGTGAGGAAGTATTTTTTCATGGAGACGGTGGTGGATGCATGGAACAGCCTTCCTGAGGAGGTCATGGGGTCAAAAAGAGTTTGGGAATTCAAGAATGCATGAGACAGACATAAGGCAATTCTGGTGGGGGACAGGAAGAAGTAGGCTGTTGGTTAGCTAGGATCTGCAGCTTCTCTAATAGGTAGGGAAATGGGCAGACTGGGTGGGCCAAGCGGTGCTTATCTGCCATCAAAGTCTGAGTTTCGGGATTTTACCATGCCTTGCTCTCATACTCTTGGTCTGGCGTTTATCTAACCTTACTTTCCAGTGTATCTCTATCCTAGAAGGAAATATAATGAAAATATGTTACCTGGTGAGGTTGGGTGACCTGGGGGAAAAGAAACACAATCCAAACCTACTCTCAAGATGATGTCGGGGGCTGTTGTCCTGTTCTTAGACTTAATTTGTATCTAATAGTACTCATATACCTTTTGTTATTGTTTTTGACGTACCCAGTTGTGAGTCTCCTAAATATCTATTCTTGCATATTTATTGTTCACTCCAGGTCTGTATTACTAAATGTATACTTTTTGTAATTAATTCCGGTTCACCCTGAAAAACGGACATCTGTCTCAGCGAGCCTACCCAGTTTCCAAAATCAAGTAAATAAATTAAATAGATAAATGGAACATAAACCCTGTTGTTTACATTTTTAATTGTTAATTTCAGCATGTGTAAAGTCAGTTTAATAACCCCAGTGTATTGTTCATTAATCTTTGAAATAGTCTTTCATTTTACTTATGTAGTGTACCTTTTTGCTCACCCAATGTTCCTTTTTTTTTTTTTTTTGAGTTTACTGCACTTTGCTGTTCTGGCTGACTGACCTCCACCAGCCCAGCCCCGTCACCCGCCATCTCGGGGACTTAGCTTCTCTAGCCGTTCCTCCCATTAATGACCCTTCATTGGAAGGGATGTCTTGGGCCTCACCTTATACCTCCCGGACAGAATGTAAGTGTTGGTTGGTGAGGAAAAACCCTGTTGGCAGTACAGGACCTGCGGTTGATGGCATACTTCCTGAAACTGCCATCCTGCTGCAGCCACGGTGTATTCCACATTTTCTTTCCCACCCCTCTGACATCAGGAAGGCCTTGCTGATGCAGTGCGTTATGCCGCCAGTGTGTCCACCTCCTTAATATAGGGTTCCAGCTGCACACTGCCTGTGGTCACCAAGGTGGCAGGATATAAGTTATATGGGCAACTGAAATTGAGCTATCTATATATGAGTGACTCCGATTTAGCTACCAAGCAGGAGCTGCCCTGAAAGGGTAGCAAGGAAGAAGAGCGCGGGTGTAGGGTAGCGAGGGACCAAGAGAGACGATGTTGGATGGCAACCGGAAGGGGAGGGATAAGGAAGAAAGGATGTGGGAGGTAGTGCAGCGTGGTGTTGCCAAGCTGGCCATGTGGTGTGGTGGTGACGCTGGCTGGCTACAGTGCTGTAGGTGCAGGGTTTAAGGATGCGGAGGGGTACTTTTTTTTGTACTTCACAGATGGGAGTTTTTGTTGTTTTTTTGTACAAGCATCTCCCCCTCCCTGACATACTCCCCATGGAGTTGACAATCTAAAATAAGGGTGTTGTGTGTGGGGGTGAAGCCTCCCCACGGGGTGGGGTGTGGTGGGCGAGCCCCCACATAAATATATTTTTTGGTTTTCGCCCATGTTGTTGTTTTTTTCCCTGGAATTGTACATCGCCATTTTGCTTTTTGTCGATGTACACTCCATCTAACAGGCATCGGCTATACAACTGTCGCCCCCCTCCCTGGCAATGCTCACAGCAGGCTACTGCCATCTCTTCCTCACCAGTGTCACCTCTGCCTTTAACTCAGGGGTCTCCATCCCCTCAGGTGCCAGCTTCCCCAGGAGGGCTAACGCCGGCGGATCCTTCGCCTGGGTACTTCAGGCCATGGCCTGCTGGGCTGCCACCAGTGCTGCCGCAGCCCCAGCCTATGGGCCCAACTCTGACGTCACCCCTGCCACAACATATGCCGCAGCCGACGTCTGCTGGCTCATTGCTGGGTGAACTACACACTGCAACCTTTGTTGGCCCCTTAGTTGTCGATTCTTCCTGGTGCCTTCCTTTCCCTTCCTGCCGGTGTATAATATAGCACCCCAGGTGGATTATAATGCCCTTTTTTTGCCGTGGTGGTCCTTTGTGCAGAAGCAGACCCCCACCCATTAGGGCCTGCCTCTGGCGTCCACCCGCTGCCCTCCCCATGATCCCCTGCCTCAGAATCCAGATAGGGCTGGTCCGAGTGAACTCTGTATGTCGGGGTCTTCAGGGGCTTGACCTGACGTTGATTCAGGTTTTAGGAAGGATGATCGCCAGTCCCCGGTGTTGGTCCCCAATAGTGATACTACTGAGGATGACTCAGATTCTTCAGGGTCTTCCTCCTCTCCTGGTGAGTCTTTGGAGGGGGTGACCAGGCCAAAGAGATGCCCAAGTCCGTCTCTTCCCCCCCCCCCCGATTATCCATCCTCTATGGATGTCATGCGCCACATCCAGTCCATTATGGGCTGGGAGATGAAGGAGCAGGACCCAGAGAGACGCCTCTTGGCCATCTACTTCTGGCAGCGGGATACCCTCCTTGTGGTGATGCCCCCTTTGATTGACTCCTATGAGAATGTCACACAGGCAATCTGGAACCACCCTTCTACCACCCCTCCTTCTGCCTAAAATGGCTGACCGCCTTTACCAAGCCCCGGCTGGCAGGCCTTTTCTGGGGAGCCACCCTAAGGTGGTTTCAGTGGTAATTAATGTGGTGCACAACTGTACTAAAAAGCCAAAGCACCTTAGTACCCTCCCCTCCGAACCAGCAGTTCAGGCAGCTGGATCACCTTGGCAAACAGGTTTTTGCCTTTACTACTCTGGCTATCCAGAACATAAATGATCTGGCCTTTATGATCCAATACCAGAATGTTCTTTGGAACCAGGCCAGGGATTTGCTACAGACTTTACCAGAGCACCCCACTAAGGTGCAGCTTGCCCAACTCATGAAGTCTGGCTCAGACATTGGCAATCATGTCCTCCGGGCAGCTTATGATGCTGTAGACACCTCTGGGCATGGAGCAGCTGCTAGGGTCTGTTTCTGGTGTCATTCCTGGCTCTGGGTATCTGGCTTTGCCTCAGACATGCAGGCCAGCATTTTGGACGCCCCCTTCCGGGGATCGGTCCTTTGAGGGGGGTCCAGGACATCATTTCTACATTGCAGGAGTCAGGGTGGGCCCTCGAGTCAGTCCATTTGCTCTTATCACACCCAGCCTAGAGCAGGCCAACATCAGTCCTTTCGCAGGTCCTCCCACAAACAATCTCAGAACCAGTCTGCCAAGGGTCAGTACAAGCGTAAGGCCACAGCGGCCCCTGCTGCTGCCGCTGCAAAAGCCCCCAGGTCCCCTGCCTGCGCCCGCCCCAACCCTCTGACTCCTTAGCCGCCTCTCCAGCCAAGGTTCCATGGGAGACAGTTGGGGATCAGTTCTCCCTCCACCTAGAGGGGTGGCAGGGGGCAGCCACTGACAACTGGGTGCTCCAGATCATAGTACATGGTCACACACTGCAGTTTCTAGAGTGACCACCTGAAAATCCTCTTGTCCACTCTACCAACCCCCTCCCTCACACACCTATCTTCAAAAAAGAGCCATGGAGCCCATCCCTCATGCTCAGTGGGGAAGGGGGTTTTACTCCCACTTCTTCCTCATCCCCAAAAAGACCGGGGAGCTCCAACCCATCCTGGACCTGAGCCATCTGAATCTGTACATTGAGTACAAACGCTTCAAGATGGTCACTCTCCAGGGGCTGTTACCCCTTCTGCACTAGGGAGACTGACTCTGTTAGTTGGACATGCAGGACGCCTACCTGCACACCCAGGTCTTTCCTGCCTATCATGGCTTCCTCCACTTCCACTTTCAGGGAGCCCATTTCCTATTCTGGGCCCTCCCTTTTGGCCTCTCCTCGGGTCCCCGGGTATTTACCAAATGTCTGTCATTGCTGTCAGCCGCATTGTGGAGGCAGGGCTTCTATGTGTTCCCCTACCTGGATGACTGGCTGCTAGCAGCCCCCCTCCAGGGACCGCTTAAATCAGACCCTGGAATACACCTTACATCTCTTCCAGACCCTGGGGATCACTATAAATCTGCCAAAGTCCTGCCTCTCCCCTTGCTGGTGCCTTCAATACATAGGGGCAGTCCCAGACACCAGCCATGGCATGGCTTTTCTGCCCAAGGACAGAGCGGAGCGGCTGATGAAGCAGACCAGTCTGGTTTCTTCCAGCTGGCGGGTCCCCACCAGGGTTTTCCTGCGCCTTCTGGGCCACATGGCAGCTGCCATTGTCACAGTTCCCCTGGCCCGCCTGCATATGTGGGTTCCTCAGTGGACCTTGAAGGTCCAGTGTGACGAACGTATAGACGACCTATACCAGTTGGTCCTGGTCTCCGACTCGGTCTGGAGGGTTCTGTCGTGGTGGCTGGATCCAGCCAACCTCCTTCAGGAGGTCTTTTTTCAGCTTTAGACCCCCTGGCAGATTCTCATGACAGATGCACCCGGCCTTGGCTATGGTGCTCATCTGGTCAATTACCAGATCCAGGGTACCTGGATGAACGTAGAGCAGGGTCTTCATATCAGCATCCTGGAGATGTGGGTGGTTCTTTGTGCCTTGCGGGCTTTTCAGACTCCTCTCCTCCCAGGTCCTCTCCTGGTGCAGACGGACAATATGTGTGTGGTGTATTACATTAACAAACGGTGGGGGAGGGGACCCATTTTTACCCACTGTGTTGGAAGGCGATGAGAATCTGGTATTGGGCCATTGAGCACGGGCTGGAGCTCTCTACTGTTCATGTTCCAGGCATTCAAAATGTCTTGGCCAACAGTCTCAGCCACTCCAGATCATGGGCTCACGAGTGGGAGCTTCTAACTTTGGTGGTCCAAGATCTCTTCGACAGGTGGGGCCATCCAGAGTTGGACCTCTTTGTGTCCCAACTCAATGCAAAACTGCCACTTTTTTCCCTCACTCGATCCTGGGTCTGGAGTTTTCTGGTGAGACGCAGTGTCCCTCTCCTGGAAGGGGAGGTTTCTGTATGCCTTTTCTCCCTTCCCGCTTCTGCAGAGGGTTCTTCTCAAGCCCCAGTTAGAAGAGGCAGAGATGATTCTCATAGCCCCCTTCTGGCCATGCCAGATTTGGTTCCCCTTGCTGCAACAGCTGGCAGTGGAGTCTCCGGTGCCTCTGCCCCTGTGCGCCGGCTTGGTCCATCTGGATCTCAAGTCCCTGCATCTCCGTGCGTGGCTCCTGCGAACCTAGCTATTGCCCACTTTGGGGTATCTTCTGTTCTGGCGGCTGCCAGGAGACCCTCCACCAGGACCACTTATGCTATGAAATGGAAGTACTTCTCCATTTCGGCCACTGTTCGCCATTTGGATCCTTCCACCTGCCCAGTGAATCGGGTGATGGAGTACCTCCTTTCCCGTTTGGATTCAGGCCTGGGATACTCCTCCCTTAAGGTGCATCTTTCCGCCATCTCTACATACCATGCACCTATTAAGGGCAAAGCTGTCACTCAGCTTGAGGTGTCCTGCACATTCTTGCGTGGCATTTTACATCTGAAACCTCCCATTCAGGACCTAGTCCCTCCATGGGACCTCAACTGTATGTTGGAGAAACTCACTTTACCTCCCTTTGAACTGGCCATGAGTTACGAGCCACGCTTTCTGTTGTGGAAAGCGCTCTTTTTAGTTACTGTTCCTTCTGCTCAAAGGATTTCCAAGCTGCAGGCTCTTTTGTGTAAGGAGCCTTATTTGGTTTTTCACAAAGACAAGGTGTCTTTTTTGTTTGTTCATTCCAGCTTCTTTCTCCCTCTGTGGGGGGTTCTGGTCCCCCGCTCTGCTCACTGCCCCCCATCCCCAGGCCTACCCCCCTGAGTGGAGCCTCCAGATGGGCATTCCCTCCCAGGAAATATGGTACTCTACACCTGGTTCTCTCTCTCCCCTCCCCAAGGGACCATTATCTGAGCAGAGGCCATCATTAACAGGCGGCATTTTTTGCTGTTTTTCCTTGGGTGTGAGGACATGCAATTATGTTAGCATCCACCTCAGCCCCCTGACATGTGCCAGGCGTGGCAGTACCCCCAGCCTCTGCCAGAGGTACGCATTGCGCCAGACACTCTTCCCCCCGGAGGAGGAGAAGAGGAGTCCCTGGGATGCTCAGTCGTTTTCCCCCCAGCCGGCCCTCTGACTCCTAAGTCCATCCCCAAACCTAAGGTTTCGACGCTGCAGACGGATACCTTGACATTGCGCCAGTGGGCCGGCAAGACAGGGTGTCTTTGTGTACTAATCCTAAGTTTTTACCTAAGATGGTGTCTGAGTTTATTCCACCTTCCAGTTTATTTTCCTGAGTATTCAAATCAGAGGGATTCCTTTCTCCATACGTTGGATATACATAGGATGTTGCGGTACTATACGAACCACACAAAGTCTTTCAGGAAAATGAACCAGTTGTTTGTTTCCTTCGCCCCCGAGAGAGCGGGGGGCTCTCTTGTTTCCAAGCAGGGTTTGTCTAAGTGGTTAGCAAATTGCATTGTTTATTGCTACAACAAGTACAACAAACCCTTTCTAGGGGTGGTTAAAGGCCATTCCACCAGGGATATGGCTGCCTCCACAGCTTGTTTCAGAAATGTGTCTGCTGTGGACATCTGTGTAGCTGCCACCTGGAGTTCTGTCCACACCTTCACCAAGCATTACAGTGTGAACATCACCTCTCAGTGCAGGGCCAATTTCGGCCTCACAGTCCTTCAGAGCCTTCTCTCCTGAACTCTTGGCTGCTGATCTGTCCTCCTCCCGATGGGGTTATGCTGGTGATGCCCGGTGCTGCTTGTGACTCAGTCCTACCAGTGTGACCTGCTGCACGAGCCTTCCTCGAAGTAAGATAGTGCAGCTACGTAAGAACCTACCGTAACAGTAGATCTTTGAGAGAAGCTCTTGCAGCAGGACCTGCTTTCCCTCCCTCCTTCCCCCTGCTCCTCTTTGTGTCTCACAATACTTCTGCCTTTCTTTTGGCTCTTGGGAAACCTCCTCAGTTCTCCTTCAGTTGCCTGTACGGGGTTTCCAGCGGGAGAACAGAGGTATGTGCGGGGGACCGTCCACCTATATAGGCTGTGCCGACGTCAGCTGACTGACGGCGTTGGGTGGTCCCCCATGATAGACTGCTAGCTGGAAGTTTTTTGTGTGGTCCTAGCACCTGGCAGCTTAGTCATACCAGTGTGGCCTGCTGCTAGAGCTTCTCTCGAGGATCTACTGTTATGGTAAGTTCTTACATAACTGCACTTTATAAAGCCAGTGCATTATCCTGGACCCACTAGCAACAGGAGGGGTTAATTCTAGGGACGTGGATACAGTTAACTATCCATACACTGGCAATTCCATTGGAACAGGCTTTCCATTGGTCATCTTTAAGCTAAGCTCCTCCCACCACCTTGGCAGTATATCCCATGACTCTGCCCCGTAACATCAGATCTTTCTTTCTGTTGGAATAGGCAGGTCTTTTCCTTTTCGACTCCTGCTTGGGTTTATAGTACTTTGGTGATTAAAGTTTTTTGAAGTTATTTTGGTCTGTTTTCTCGGTTCCCTTGAGTCCCCTGGACAAAGAATGGAGCCGTACAAATCAGGATTCAAATTCTGCGTCCAGTGCTGCTAGAAGATGTTGGTCACTGACCTGCATAACACATGCCTGTACTGCTGGGGTGGGCAGCATGACATGGGTGGATGCGGATTGTGTCTCTTTCTCTGCTTCTGGAATCCCTTAAGGATAGGAAGCACCCATCCACCCTCATCCGGCCTTTGGAGAGAGATCTGAAGATCCAGTCCAAAGGCCGCAAGCAGTCCTCAGCGGCTGCAGGGTCAGCTGCTCAGCTTGCAGCCATAGAAGAGGAAGCATGACTGACACGGTGGAAAACCTCCTTGGCCTCTACACTTCTGACTTGGTCCAGTGTCAGAGGGTTGTTCATGGAAGGCTTCCGTGAGATGTGCCTGGCTCTCCAGACATTGGGGAAAGGCCTGGCCCCCCCACAACAAGAAGCACAAGCGCAGTTGTTTTTTATTTTTTGTGTTTTTTTTTTTCCAATTATTTAACCAGGTGAGACACACTAAGCTGAAAACTTGTTTACAGGTGCAACCTGGGAGCACAAGGAAGTTAAGTGACTTGCTCAGGGTGGTGCCGGTCATGGGACTCAGATAGATTGAGATCCTCCCAGTCCCTTGACTCCCCTCATCGCTCAGTGGTGCTCAAGGTTCCCTCAGGTTTATCGACCTCAACTCCAGTCGAGCAGGTTGTCGAGATCTTCCTCGAGCATGCCGACCGGTTGTCATGACAAGATCGACAACTCGCTTTCTCAGATCCTGGTTCTCCTGGTCCTCCTTCAGGAGGACATGGTCTGGTCTTCGTCCCTGGACAGGTCACCATAGGAGAGGCCTCCACTGGTGATTGAGCCTCTGAAACCTCTGTGCTCAGTGTAGCAAGGCATATGGTATACTATGACAAGCCAGAGTCTTCCCTCAATGTCGACAGTCGGCTCAGTGATCAAGGTCTGGATCAAGGTCTCGATTGAAACGTTCCTATACTCAATCCCGCTCGACTGGGGGGTGTCGCTGTTGATGCTTCTCGACCTCTTCTTGCAATAGTAGTCCATCACATGGTAGGGTAGGGTGTTACATCAGGATCCATTGCCAATCCATGCTTTGAAGGTGCTCCCTGCAGCTGCTTCTCCACCCCAGAGAGTAGAGCCGCTGCCACTACAGCCGAAGGCCAGTTGTCAGTGGAGATCATCCAGTCTGAGGGTTTTCAGACAGTCCGTGGCAAGAAACGGCCGAGGGCTGTTTCTGAGGAGTTCTCAGATGATTCTTATCAGTTGTCCATAGTGTCCTCCTGGACTCGCACCTTCAACCAGGGATCGGTTGAGGAGCTGACCAGTGACCATGGCCCAGTGTCATTTGGGGCTCGTCTCCAGCTCATGTCAGAGTCCATAAATGTCCCTCTGGAGCTTGTTCAGAAGCGGCAAAGTACCTTTTTACGGACATCTTGGATAGAGATGAATCCCCAGTGGTTGCCTTTCCCATGGCTGAAACCATCTTGAGACCAGCCCTGAAGCTTTGGCAGTGTCCAACATCCTACCCAGCACTCTCCACCCATATGGTCCACAAGTGTGCGGTCCCCTCTGGGTCCCTTTAGATATTTTCATATCACCCTTCGGCTGAAGGACCAGTCTCTATTTTGGCCTTCTGTAAATCTGGGGGCCAAGGGGATGTGGACAAGCCTCCAGAGAATGAGTCCAAGAAGACCGACCACGCCACTAAAAATGTATATGCTGCAGCGTCTTTAGGTCTTCATCACGTGAGTTACTCCATTAGGATAGCCAACTTTGACAACTCCCTGTTGGGAGTCCTTC
Organism: Neoceratodus forsteri; assembly: GCA_016271365.2. Taxonomy (NCBI): domain Eukaryota; kingdom Metazoa; phylum Chordata; order Ceratodontiformes; family Ceratodontidae; genus Neoceratodus; species Neoceratodus forsteri. The sequence goes on along the minus strand of CM057455.1, from coordinate 753,014,783 downwards.
ATGAGATCATCCCTGACCTCCCCACTGACCAGTAGTTGCAGGTGACGTTGGTCTGGGACCAAGGTAAATCGCTGGTAGAGCGCCAGCTTCAGATGGCCTTGGACATGGATGATTTCTGTGCCTGTACCATGGCAGCAGCTATCTACATGTGTCTCAGGGCCTACCTTCATCTGTCTACCTTTACAGTAGATACCCAGCATAAGCTGGCCACTGTCCTTTTTTTGGCACCGACCCCATTGGCCCTGGGATGGAAAGATATCTCACATGTCTAGAGTAGTCCCTTTCCACCCTTGACTCTTGGCATCATCACAGAAGGACCAGAAATAGAAACATAAGAAAATGACTTTTCAGTACCAGCTCTATCAGCCACAGCCTCCTCGTCAGCAGCCCCAGGAAGGGCAATATCAGGCCTGGTGCCCGAAACCCAGTTTCTGAAGCCAGGGCCCCAAACGTGGGTGGGGCAGGGCTGTCTGTGCTTCTCCAGACCCAGCAGCTGGTGTCACCATCCCAATTGCACAGTGGTGGGTTGGGGGTGTCATCCCTCTACCTGTTCTGTCCCTGTCTGCACTTTCAGTTGGGGGTTGGCTGCAAAACTTCGTGCCATGCTGGTCCACTATCACAGCAGACAAGTGGGTGCTAGAGGTGGTAGGCAGAGGGTTGCATCTGGATTTTGAGGCTCTTCCGCCTTACCGACTCCAAGCTTCTTGGGAGTCTAGGGTGTCAGAGGACATGTACGCCTTTTAGAAGGACATTACTCAGTTATTTGTGAAAGGAGCCATAGCCCATGTCCTGGAAGCTCTGGCCAGTCAGGGTTATGTGTCCAGGTACTTACTGGTTCCAAAATGGACAGGGGCCGGGGGTGCTGGCACCCCATACATGATCTAAACTACTTCATGTGGAAGTGCAAGTTCTGGATGATCACTCTGAATCAGATCATTCCTTCTTAGAAGCAGGGCATGTAGTTCTGCTCCCTAGACCTCCAGGATGCATTCTTCTACATCCCCGTTCATCCAGCCCACCACTGGTACCTCTGGTTTTATGTGTTAGAGGTACTGTACCACTTCCAGTTCATGCTCATCGGTCTCTCATCCATGCCCAGAATCTTCACCAAGTGCATGGCAGTGGTGGCAGTCTTCCTGGGATGCAAGAGCTTTAGAGTGTATCCCTGCCTGGATGACTGGCTGAAAGTCAGGCTGTCCAAGGAGACCGTCAAGAGGTCCAGAGATCTGGTCTCCAGACCTGTCATGACTTGAGGCTGTTTTCCAACCCGGACAAGCCCGAACTCGTCCCCTCACAGGTGATCAAGTTTATCAGGGCAGATCTAGACTTCCCGCCTCCCTGCAGATTGGGCACTGGATCTTACCTTCTTTGCCTGATCATTTTGGGTTGGGCTCTTGTGTCCTGCCTGGGATTTCCTGCAGCTGCTGAGGTACATGGCATCCTGCATCACAGTGGTCTGTTGGGCCTGCTGGTGGATGTGCTACTTGAAATGGGAGTTGGGCTGTCAGTGGTTCCAGCACGTAGGCCACAGAGACCCAGCCAATGTGAGACGCCATCCCGTGGTGGCTAGTGCTGGAACACTTGGAAGAAGGAATCCCATTTGTCTGCCTGGAGCTATCCATCAGGCTTCGACGAATGCATCTCTGGTGGAGTGGGGAGTACACCTGAGAGACCAGAGGGCCTACATGTTCTGGTTCCCCCGGGAGTCCCATCACCACAACAGCATGCAGGAGCTCCATGCAGTATGGCTCACTGTGACAGAATTTGCTCCTCTAATCAGGGGTCAGGTCATGCTGGTCCAGATGGACAACACCATGACCATGTTCTACCTGAACAGGCAGGATGGAAGACACTCACTTGTCTTGTGTCAGGAGGCCTTCTGCACCCAGACCATCATGCACAGCCTCGGTGCAGACTTCCTGGCGATCCATGTCGCAGGAGTGAACAGTCAACTGGCAGATGCTTTCAGCCAGGTAGGAGAGACATTGCTTGAGTTGTCACTGAATCAGGAGGTGGTCAGCCACCTGTTCTCCCTGTGGCGCACCCCTCTGGTAGATCTTTTTGCCTCCTGAAAGAACACCAAACTGAGGCTGTTTTGTACCTGCCTGCCCCCCCCCCCCAGTCCAGGACACTGCTGGGGGATGCCTTTGCGAGGCTCTGGACCCCAGGCATTGTGTATGCCTTCCCTTCCTCCCCCTTGATCCACAAGGTGGTGGTCAAGGCCCGTAAGGACAAGGCACAGCTGATCCTGATAGCTCCAGACTGGGCCAGACATTTGTGGTACCAGGATCTCTTCAGCCTCAGCAGCAAGCCTCCATGGCACTTGCCTCTTCACCCAGATCCATAGAAATTGTCAACAGATAAGGACCACTAGGCCCATCTAGTCTGCCCTTAAGCCCTATACTTGTTTGTGGCCTCTAACCCTAAGTGGTCAGTGGTTTCCCATCACTCCTTCACTCCTCAAGGTTCCCTTGTGCCTATCCCAGGCATGTTTAAAACCCTTCACTGTGCTTGCTCCCACCACCTCCTGTGGCAGGCTATTTCATTTGTCCACCACCCTCTCTGTGAAGAAAAGCTTTCTCACATTTCCCTTTATCCTGCCCCCCTCCAGTTCCATATCAGGCCCCCTTGTTCTTGCCCTTCTGCACTAGAAGATGTCTCCGCCCCGTACTGTGTTAATGCCCTTGAGGTATTTGAATGTTTCTATCTTGTCGCCCCATTCCCTCCATTACTTCAGCGAGTACCTATTGAGGTCGTCATGTGTTTTGTGGTGCAAGCCACGTACTGTACCATCTTGGTTGCCCTTCTCTGGACTGCTTCCACCCTGTTAATGTCTTTGTGGAGGTGTGGCCACCAGAACTGCACACAGTACTCTAAGTGAGGCCTCACTAGTGTTTTATACAGTGGCATTACCACCTCCGGCCTTCTGCTAGTGATACTTCTGCCTATACATCCCAGCATGCCACTGGCCTTCCTTGTAGCCTTTGTGCTCTGCTTGGACACCTTTAGGCTGTCTGAAATGATGACCCCCAGGTCCCTTTCTTCCTTGGTGATTGTCAACACCTCCCCTCCATCCTGTATGTTTCCCCAGGGTTCCCTCTTCCCAGGTGTATTATTTTGAATTTCTTTGCATTGAACCCTAGCTCCCACACCTCAGACCACTTTTTCAAGCTTCATGTCCCTCTTCATTTTCTCTACCCCTTCTGGAGTATTCACCTTGTTGCAGATCTTGGTGTCATCCGCGAACAGGCAGACCTTTCCCTCCAGCCCTTCTGTAATGTAACTGATGTAGACATTGAACAGGACTGGTTGGAGGAGTGATCCCTGAGGTACCCCGCTGGTCATCCCCCTCTCCCTGGATTGGATCCCATTTACCACCACCCTCTGTCTCCTGTCTGCTAGCCATCTTCTAACCCAGTCTGCCACCCTGTGTCCCATGCCCAAACTAACCAGCCTTTTATGTGGGATAGTTTTGAAGGCTTTGCTGAAATCTAGGTAGATGACGTCCACCACCACCCCCCCAAAAAAAATTTAGTTCCTTTGTCACCCAATCCAAAAAATCTATATGATTCATTTGACATGACCTTCCTGCTGTGAATCCATGCTGACTTGGATCCTGGGCACTGTTGGCTTCCAGGTGTACCACAATTCTTTCTTTCAGCAGTGCCTCCATGATCTTCCCCACCACTGAGGTTAGGCTGACCGGCCTGTAGTTCTCCGGCTCCTCCCTACTTCTACTTTTGTGGAAAGGAACTACATTTGCCCTCTTCCAGTTCTCTGGAACCACTCCTGTGTTGGGTGACTCCATGAACAAAGCTGCCAGGGGTGCTGCTAGTTTACTATGCAGCTCCCTCAATATCCTTGATTGTATGCCATCTGGCCTCATAGCTTTATCCACCTTCAGCTTCAAGAGCTCCTCCAGGACTCTCTCTACTGTGAATGGACTGGTGTCCACCTCTCCTTCCCCTTTGCATCTGTTGCCCAGCTGTGGTCCCTGACCCTCCCCCTCTTCAGTGAATACTGAACAAAAGTATTTGTTCAGTATTTCTGCCTTCTCCTGGTCTCCCTCCTTACACTCTCCTTTATCCCCCTTTGAGCCTTACTATCCGCCCTGTTTTGTTTTTTTCACTGATGTACCTATAGAATGTCTTGTCCCCTTTCTTCACTGTCTGCGCTAGTCCCTCCTCAGTCCGTGCCTTAGCGCTCCTAACAGCCTTAATTGCTTCCATTAGACACTCGAGGTACACCTCCCTGTCTTCCTCCCTTTGGGTCCCCTCATACTTCCTGAAACTCACCCTTTTAGCTCTTACTTTGTCTGCTACTTCTTTCAAGAACCATAGCGGTTTCCACCTTTTCTTCCCTTTGGACACCAACCTGATGCATTGGGTCGTCACTTCCACTTTGGTGCCCTTTAGATTCCCCCACTGTTCCTCAACCCCATCTCTTACCTCCTCCTTCTGTAGGGCTAGTCTGATACACCTACCCATTTCAGCGAAGTCGGCCCTCCTGAAATCTGATACTTTCACCTTTGTGTGAGTAGCTTGTGTCTCTGTTCCCACACTAAACCACACTATGTGGTGATCGCTGGATCCTAGCTGACCTTCCACCTGGATGTCTGTGACTCTGTCCCCATTGGTTAGTACGAGGTCCAGAATTGCTGTACCTCTGGTGGGAACACTCACTAGCTGCCTGAGGCCTTCCCCCTGTAATAAATCCAGGATGTCGTCGCTCTTGGATGATGTAGCTATTGGGATTGTCCAGTCCAAATCTGGGATATTGAAATCCCTCAGCAGTAAAACCTCACCCTTTGATGCCATCTCGTGAATCTGATCCATTAGATCCCCCTTCTCTTCCTCCCACTGCACTAGAGGTCTGTAAATCACCTCTGTGCTGATTGCTGTGCCAGTGCCTGGCTCTAGGGTGACATACAGTGCCTCGGCCTCCCCGTCTACCTTGCACCTCTGTTGCCTTAACACCTTCCCTGACATACAGGGCCACCCGCCTCCTTTTTAACCCCTCCCCGATCCCTCCTGAACAGAACATAATCTGGTACATTAATGTCCCACCCATGATTTGCGGTGTACCACGTCTCCGTTATTGCTGCTGTGTCCAGGTCCGCCTCCACTAGCAAGGCCTCCAGGTCTGGGATTTTGTTTCCCAGGCTTCTGGCATTTGTCACCTTGGCCTTCCCCATTCTGACGCCCCTCCTTTCTCTGCACCTGTTTTTGCTGCCCTTCTGCCCCTTCCCGAGTTGGCCTTCTTTTGTGGCCTTGATTCCTCTGTTTCCCTGCTCCTGTTGCCCCCCCCGGCTAGTTTAAACCTTGTCAACAAAGCATTGTCCATTGAGGATTACTTTCCCTCTTCCTGGACAGAGGTAGTCCATCGCCTGTGTACAGGGCTACATCGTTCCAGGTGGGTCCCCAATGAAGCCATACCCCTTCTCGCTGCACCAACTCTTCAGTCATGCGTTAAAGGTACTGATGTGGAGATTCATATTCCCCTCACTGTCTTGGACCAGCAGCACCTCCAAAAACATCACAGAGCTTGCTACCTTCCCCAGGCATCCTCCCAGCACATTGAAGTCCTCTTTCACCTGTTCTATGCTTGCCTTGCTGCTGGATAGGACATTTGTTCCCAGGTGGACAGTGACTTCCAGCCCTCCCCTCCTTGCAACTGCTTCAGTGATCCCCTGGATTCACTCGCCCCCTCCCTCCAAGCTGTGCCTCCAAGAAGACACGAATTCCCTTTCCTCCCTGCTGTCTTTTCCCAGATCCAGTCCCCAGACAGTTGAGTCCCCCACCAGGTGTAACTTCCTTCTCCTCCTCCTCCGGGGTCCTCCACCTTCAACCCCGGGTCTTTACCTTGGAGGACCCTCACCTTCCCCATGGTGGTAGCCTCAGGTTCCCTTGTGGGGGTCTCTCGCTCCTCCAGAACAGTGTAGGAATTCTTGAGCTCGACTGGATGGGGGGTGCCTGTGCCCCCCCACTCTGCCTCTCCCCGACCCCCCTTTTATCCACCCCGCCCTTTGCCTGGGTGTCGGATGAGGCAGTGGCTGGGTGCACAGTGGTCTCTGGGTGGGGGAGAAGGTCTCCAGCATTCCTGCCTGCTCGACCTGGAGTCTGGCCACCTCCTCCCTCAACCCAGAGAGGTGCCGGCACATGGGGCAGCACCGCAGTTCCCAGAAAGTCTTCCTGAAGACTGCAGTTCCGCATGCACTGCACTGCACCACTCCCTGCATGTTTGTTTACTGCCATTCTATTGATCCCCTCCTGTAATCCTTAGTAAGGCTTTCTTTTTTTGCTGGTTTTTTTTTTTGGTGTGTGTGTTTTACTCACTCACTGTCTCCCTTCCACTTTCCTGCTGCTACTTTCCTTCTCTTTGCTCTTTCCCTCTCACCGCAGTATACTATTTGTGTGAGTACGTTTACCCCCTACACAGCATGCCGGGCTGTTAAGGATATTACAGGTGTATGTCCTTTGCCCTTTCGGGGAAGTGATGTCAGAACCCCTGGTATGAAGGAAGCAACGTCCTTGGGGTGGGTGGGACCGAGCCCTCCAGAAACAATCAGCTACAGCACTGACCTGCCACTCCGGTGAGCGCTTTCCTTCCTTTCAGCAAGACAACTTGCACAATACTGTAACAGATAATATACCCTGCAAAATACAAATTCAGCTGCTGCTCTCTTGGCTTTCCTTTCTTCTCCTCTCTTGTCTTCCTAGTTTGCTGGCTCTGTCAGAATTTAAAGGTCAGCAAACAAACCTTCACTCCTGCCTAAACAAAATGGGGAAGCACAGTGAATGGCAGTTAGGAAAAGTCTTCAATTGCAAATCACCCTAATCCCCTGAAATATGAGATCTGCGCTAAAGTAACAGACTCAGCCAGCTATATACAGTTACAAACTCACCAGCAAACAAACCTTCACTCATGCCCAAACAAAATGGGGAAGCACGTGAATGGCAGTTAGGAAAAGACTTTAATTTCAAATCACCCTAACCCTAATCTCCTGAAATATGAGATCTGCTCTTAAGGTAACAGACTCGGCCAACTACACACAGTTACAAACTCACCAGAAAACAAACCTTCATTCCTGCCCAAACAAATTGGGGAAGCACAGTGCCGACCAGACAACAGGGGATGGGTCTACAGCCAGACCTGACATCCCTGCACCTCTCGGCCTGGTTTCTGGGGGCTGGAGCTCCAGGTCTTGGATCTTTCAGATGATGTGCTCCATGTTGTGGAGATCTTCCGAAAGGAGTCAACTCGTGAATGCTATGGAAGAGGTTCTTTGTCTGGTGCCATGGTAAGGACCTTGATCTCTTTGCCTGCCCTGTGGCAAGCATCCTTGAGTACCTCTGGTTCCTCTTTGTCGGGCCTGAGAGTGGTGACCCTGAAGGTGCACCTTATAGCCACCTCTGCTTATCAGGCACAGGCTGGTAAGCCAGTGGTGGCCAGGTGCTTTTCCAAAGGCCTGGACCACAAACCACCACCACCACCTGTGCTGGCTATGCTCACGGGCAAGCCATTTGAACCTATGCACAGGTGTGAGATCTCACACCTTTCGTTGAATATGGCCTTCTAGGTGGCTGTCATGTGCACCAGAAAGATCAGTGTGATCCAGGTGCTCTCGGTAGTCACCTTACTGGTCTTCCAAAAGAACAAGGCCATCCTTCACCCCCCCCCCCCCACACACACACACACACTGACATTCCACCCAAAGGTTGTATCGGAGTTTCACCTTAATAAGGTAATTAACTTCCTGGTGTATTTCACAAACCCTTCTTCAGAGGCCGACTGCAGGCTCCATACTGTGGACCTGTAGAGGGTATTCCCTTATTATAATGAGCACGTGGCTGGAAGTTGGAGTTCAGGGTGAGGCTGTTAGTAACATATGCTGAAGCTGCGCCTGGCAGACCAGCAGCTAAGCAGAGGATTGGCAGGTGGATCACATTCTGCCTCGACCTCTGCTATAGGTTGGCTGGTATGGAGTCTCCTGTAGGCAATGTACTCTTTCCAGGAGATATGCTGCTGCCTCCAGGGACATTCTCATCCATGACGTCTATAGGGTTGCTACCTGGCGGACAGCACAGACCTTCATATCCCATTACAACATCGACATCATGGCCCATCAGGATGCTGCTTTTGGGATCTTGGATCTCCATTCTCTGTTAGCCAAATAGAGGTTCACACTTTGCCCCCTTCTCCCGGAGAGCTGCTAGGAGTCTACCAGAGTGGCTAGTGAACTGTGTCTATATACACCTAGAAATATAGGTTACTTAGCTGTAACCGTTGTTCTAGGCGTGGTATACACTTAGCATCCACACAACGCACCCGGCCTGCCCTGGCAAATGGCGCAAGGATCCCTGCTTCTAGCGTATTAAAGTCTGACATCACAGGGCGGAGTCGGGATATACCACCTGGGAGGAGCTTTACTTAGACATCTGATGGAAAGCCTGTTCCAGTGGAACTGCCAGAGTGTGAATGTAAACTGTATACTACTTCTAAAACAATGGTTCCAGGTGAGTAACCTATCCTGTCTGAACAGGTTGCGACTTTTGGTGCTGTCCTTAGTTTAGACAAATGCACTGATTTATGAAAAGGTCAAGGTGCTGCAAAGAAACTTTTTACGTTAATCAGTACTTTATCACCTTTTCTGCTGACCTGCCCCCCTCTGGACCGGACCCCCAGCTCCATCACCCTGCTTCCCTGGCACTTATCACCATTCATCCTCTGCCACAGGACCCGGAGATTCCCATTCACCGGTGGGACCCTTGGGGGACTGGGCCTTCATCCAGCCATGGTCAAAGGCTTCTGCCGCTTTCTCCTCTGGCCCACAGCATGGGCAGTGCCTCGTGAGCTCCACCTCCATGGAGAAGCTCCCTGGCATCAAGTAGGTAGGACTCCTATCCTTGCATCCCACTGTGCTGCCACCCAGATCCTCCAGGTGGCAGCTGCCTAGCAGGACATTTATACCTCGTCTCGAGGAAGGAGAGCCATACTTCACATGCTCAGTCCTCTCTCCCCCCCGGCCATCCACTGAGTGACCTGCGTCTGTTCCCATACCCTGATCGCTGGCATGGCAGGAAGTAAGGCATCCAGTGCCTCAGCCCTCCACACCACTGGGCAAGCTGTGCAGAGAAGCTTTTATTGCAAGCAGCTGATTATCGTATGCATAGCCACTCCTGACAGTCCTTTGGTTGTTTGGTGTTATTGATGGTGTCTTGCAAAAAATGCATCAATATCAGTTGTTTCTTGGCGGGGGTTCTGTCTAGCTGCTGTATTTTCAGTTCTACTTATAAAGGGCTCTCTGTCTTTTCAATTTTTCATGCTCTTCCACTAAAGACTGGCCGCAATGAAAAGGGAGCTAAGAGTAAAGGAACTGCAACTGCTGGATGCAGCACGGCGCCGCTTTTTGAAATACCAGCAGGACCAGCGTAAGATGGAACTAAGACGGATGGATGATGAAATCAACAGAAAGGTTTAGTATTCTTTATTAAGCAACTTTTCTGCTGTGTGTTTTTAAAATGAACAGTGTATTAATTTATTCTGTTTTTATTTTCCTTCACCACCCTGGCTATTGTTGCCAATGTGGTGACATAACTTTAGAGTGGAACTTTCAATCAATATATCTCACTTTTGGTAGACAATGAATTCTAAGAGCATAGTTAAAATTATTTTAATATTATGGCTCCTTTATATTCTCTCATACTCTGAAGTATAAGAAAAGGTTTTGATGTGAATGACATCTTGCACTTGTCACCAAGAAGTGGTATAAAAAATAAATTTTGTTTAAAATGTAAAATGTTTTGTAAGCTACCCATTACAGGAAATCTAAACGGCTCCAGGGCTGGATGGATGCTCAGACAAATTGCATTAGAACTGGCTAAACCCCTGACAGGGCTAGAGTTATAGAGGGACCTGCAATTGTTAGAGGTGATCCAAGGTTTGGCAGTTGAAATTCAGTATCAAAATATACAAGGTGATGTACATAGGGAACAAGAAACCCAGGACAGAATACTGGATGGGAGGGGTTTATCTGGGTACTACTTCAGTGAACAGGGACGTTGGAAACATCATAAGCGACTCCCTTAAACCAGCCAGTGAAGCAAGGCCTGCTGCAAAGCAACCAGAATGTTGGGGTATCAAGAGGAGGTAAGAGGCAACACCACCTTGTCTTTGGATCATTGGTGAGGTTCCATCTGGAATATTGTGCCCAGTTCTGGAGTCCCCACCTAAGGAAAGACGGAGATGGGCTGGCAGAGCCAACAGGGCAGATTCTATAAGGAATAGCTTGGGGCACTGAACATGTACTTGCAAAAGACTGGAAGGGAGAGGAGAGACATGCTAGAGACCTTCAGGTTTCCAAAGGGAATAAACCAGGTAAACTGTGCGGAACTGTTCAGCAGGAATAGTGTGAAAGAAATAAGGGTACATGCATGGAAGTTAGTGGGGAGGATGGGGGATTCAGGAGGTATGTGAGAAAGCTTTACTTTATGGAGAGAGTGGTTGAGTAGTGGAACAGTCTACATGTTGAGGTGGTGGGTGCACAGAAACATAGAAACAGAAACTGAAGACAGATAAGAACTGCTTCGCCCACCTAGTCTGCCCATTTTTTCTACTTACTGTAATACTGCAGACCCTACTTGATCTCAGGCATAGCCCTCTCTTCCCTAACCATTAAGGTTCCCTTTTGCCTATCCCATGCTTTCTTGAATCCTGTTATAGTTTTTGCTTCCACCTCCTTCGCTGGGAGGCTTTGCTAGGGCATCCACTGCTCTTTCTGTCAATAAGTACCTCCTCACGTTTTCCCTGAATCTTCCCTCCTCCAGCCTCATAGCATGCCCCCTTGTTCTTGAGCATCTTTTTATTTTTTTTTTTAAATGCTCCCCTCCTGTACCTTATTTATACCCGTGAGGTATTTGAAAGTCTCTGTCATATCCCCTCTTTCTTCCAGGGTGTACATATTGAGGTCCCTTAGTCTCTCCTCATAGGGTCTCCGGTGCAGACCCTGCACCATTTTAGTTGCCCTCCTCTGGACTGCTTCTACCCCATGTCCTTCTGGAGATGTGGTCTCCAGAACTGGACACAGTACTCTAGATGAGGTCTCACCAATGACCTACTGTATACAGCGGTAGCATCACCTTCCTCTTTCTGCTGGTGATACCCCTCCCTATGCATTCTAGCATCCCATTGGCTCTTTCCACTGCCTTGTCACACTTTTTGGCCACCTTTAGGTTTTCAGATATGATTACCCCCAGGTCCCTTCCCTTTTTGATGTTCCTCAGTACCACTCCTCTCGTCTTGTATTCCACTCCTGGGTTTCTGTGCCCCAGGTGCATGATTTAGCACTTCTTTGCATTGAAACTTAGTTGCCACACTCTTGACCATTCTTCAAGCTTTCTTGGATCCCTATTCATTTTTTCCACACACATGCACCCCGAGTGTCTACCCCATTGCAGATTTTAGTATCATCTGCAAACAGGCATACATTCTCTTCTAGCCCCTCTGCAGTGTTGCTTATAAAGACATTAAAGAGGACCGGTCCCAGAACTGATTCTTGTGGCACCCCGCTGGTCACCCTTCCTCTCAGTGAACCCCGTTTACCACCACCCTCTGTTGCCTATCCCCCAACCAATTCCTTTCCCACTTTACCACTTTTGGAGCCACTCCCAGGCTACCCAGCTTGTTTACCAGTCTCCTGTGTGGAACGGTGTCAATGGCCTCACTGAAATATAGGTAGGCCACATCCACCACTCCTCCCTGATCTACTTCCCTTGTCACCCAGTCAAAGAAATCTGTCAGATTTGTTTGATATGAGACCCCCCCCCAAAGTGAATCCATGCGGCCTCTGATCCTGTAAGCAGCTGGTTACAAAATATTCCACAATGCATTCCTTCAGCAGTGATTCCATTATTCCCCACCACCACCAAAGTCAAGCTGACTGCTCTATAATTGTCAGCTTCCTTGTGCTACCACTTTTGTGAAGTGGGACTACATCTTCTCTCCTCCAGGACCACTCCCTTCTCCAGAGAGTAGTTGAACAGGATTGTCAGAAGTGCAGCCAGCACCTCCCTGAGCTCTGTTAATATCCTTGGATGTATCCCATCTGGACCCCACTGCCTTGTGCACTTTCAGATTGGCGAGTTCCTTTAGGACTCTCTCCTCTTTGAATGGACTAGTGTCTATGTCCCCTCCTTCAGTGCTCCTGTCTCTTTTCTGTGGTCTCTCGCTTGCCCCTTTCTCTGTGAACACAGAACAAAAATATTTTTTCAGGATGTGTGCTTTTTCTTTGTCCCCATCCACACACTCCCCCTTTCCCTCCTTATCTTTACAATCCCTCCCCTGGTCTTTCTCTTTTCGCTTATATACATGTAAAATGTTTTGTCCCCTTTCTTTACTGCATGGGCTATTTTCTCCTCCGTTTGTGCCTTTGCGATCCTGACTGCTTTCCCTGCCTCCCTCTGCTTCTTATTGTACACTTCCCTATCCTCCTCTTCCCTCTGCATCTCCTTATACCTGATGAATGCTAACTTTTTTGCCCTTATCTTCCCAACCACCTCTTCTGAGAACCATAGCGATCTCTTTTTCTTCTTGTTTGTTTACTTGCCTGATGCAGAGATTTGTTGCCTTCCATATGGCCCCTTTTAGTTTTGCCCACTGTTCCTCCACTCCACCCCTGTCCTCCCCGCCACCCCCCCCCCAGGCATACCAGAGGCAATCCCCCATCTTTGTAAAGTCGTCCCTCCTGAAGTCCAGGAACTTTGCCTTAGTGTGGCTCAACTCTGGATCAGTAGTTATATTGAACCACATCGTGCAGTGATCACTGGTCCCCAGGTGGTCACCCACTGTGACGTCTGTAATGCTGTCCCTGTTGGTCAATCCTAGGTCCAGTATTGCTTCCTCTTGAGTGGGCTCTCTTACTAGTTGCCTTAGGATCGCCCCCTGCAGGGAATCCAGGATGTCCCTGCTCCTAGTTTAAACTACATCCGGAATGCTCTAGCCCACATCTGCAGATTGAAGTCCCCCAACCAGCAGTACCTCCCTCTTACTTGCCATCTTTTGGATGGCTTCCATCAGTAGCTTATCCGGTCCCCCCCGTGGTGGAGGTTTGTAGATCACCTCAGTGCAAATAACGGTTCCATTCCCTGTCTCTAGGGTGACCCACAGTGCCTTCCTGTATTCCCTGTGCCTCTGTTGCTTTTATGCTATCCCTTACGTAAAGAACCCCTCCTCCCCCTTTCTTACACTCCTTGTCCTTCCTGAACAGAGTATAACCTGGTATGGCTATATCCCAGTCATGGTGCTCATTGCACCATGACTCGCTAATGGCAACAGTGTCCTGGTCAGCTTCTGCCATAATGGCCACAAGGTCTGGAATTTTATTTCCCAGACTATGAGCAATTGCGCACACGACCTTCCAAATTCTTTTACCACCCTTCTTGTCAGCCCCTTTCACCCTTTTGCCTACTCTTCTTACCCCCTCTGCTTTCATCCCTATCCCTCTTCACTTCTTCCATGCAGATTTTCCTGGTAGTAGGCAACCTTGGGGATTCCCCTCCCTTAGGGTTATCCCTGTTGATTACTTCAGATTGCCAGGGTGGACAGTTTATGTCTCCCTGGTTTCTTCTGCCACCCCCTCAGCTAATTAAAATGCTTGCCAGTGTAGCATTTAAACTGCTCACTAAGGACCGTAGGTCCCCTCCTGGATGGATGCAGGCCATCCCCCCGTATAGGCCTCCTAGTGGGACCCTAGTCCCCAATGTAACTGAAACCCTCCTGTCTGCACCACTCCTTTAACCTTTGGTTGAAGCTTCTGATATGGAGTACCCTATCCTCCGCTCTGTCATAGACAGATGACACCTCAGAAAAGACCACTGAGCATGCTACCTGCCTAAGACCCGGCCCCAACTCCCAGAAGTCCTTCTACACTCTCCTAGCCTCGTCCCTAGCCAGGTCATTTATCCCCAGGTGGACAATGACATCCTGCTCACTCTCCCGACCTGCTTCCCTAGCGATCCTCAGGATCCACTCCCCATTCCTCCAAGCCATGGCACTGAGTAGGCACCTAACTTCCCTCCTCTTCTCTCTCTCTCTCCCTGCCCCCAAATCTATCCCCCTAAAAATGGAGTCCCCCACCAGGAGTTGCTTCTTCCTCCACTGGGGTCCTCTGCCACTCTGTTTGGGGCCTTCCCTACAGAGGACCCCCCACATCTTCCCTGGTTGCTACTGCAGGTGCCTCTATGGGACAGTCCCCCCTCCTACCAGAGCGGCATATGAGTTGCGTAGTGGTACCATCTGGGGGATGTGCCTCTGATCCACTGCCCTCACCCTTCCTGAGCTCACCATAGTCCAGCTGCCCCTCTTCCCTGGCAGTGTTTGAGGTAGCGGTGGCTGACTTGGTGGTCCCTGGGTGGGGGAGGAGGAGGAGGAGGCCTCCCGAAACCTAGCCAATTTGGCCTGGAGTGAAGCAACCTCCTCCCTCAGCCCAGAGAGGTGTATGCAAATGGGGCAGCACTGCAATCTCCAGAAAATCTCCCTGAAGACTGCCGCCCCATAGCCACTGCACTGCGCCACTCGCAGCTTATCTATTGTTTACCTTGCCTGTTTATGATTTGCTTCCTCTAATCCCTTTATTACCCCATCCTAGATGAGGTGTTTCCCCTATTCTTACCTTTTTACTTACTTTAAACGCTTATTTTGCCCTTACTCTAAATAAGGTGTTTCTCCCAGTCCCAACTTTTTACTTTAAGCCCCTATTTATACCCATACCCCTGCTTCCTCCTGCTAAGTTCCGTCACCTGATTTAAAAAGCATATATTCTAATGCGAATAAAAGCTAAATTTATTGCCATTCCGTACATATTATGGAAATTGCCTGCCAACAGCATAGTCTGGTGTTCCGAGGAGGGCTTGCAATCAGTTTTTCACCGTGCATTCATTTGTGTGCCAGGCAGATAGAGAAAGGGGGCAGAGAAGAAAGAGAGATAATTGGAGACTTTGGTACATACTCCAAGGAAGGATTTAAGAAACTAAAAAAAGGCAAGATTTAAAAAGGGGGGTAGATATGTAGGGGGTTGCCCTCCAATGGGACAAAGTCAGGATAATGTGCCAGTTGATGTAGCACCCACCTCGACTTCCGGTGATGTCAGCATCTGTGATGGCAGCCTAGCTTGGGCGCTCCGCTCCACACCGACAACAATCTAACTCAATCACCCACTTAATAATGGCATCTCCGGCCAAACACAGACGCAATAAACCCGGGAAACTCCACGTGACTACTGCACAGAAGCTCAAAGAAATGCTACAGACAGAAGGCTCAGAAACCTCTGAAGAATGGGAGACCCGGGAGGAAAACAGCAGGCCACACCACATGGAGATTTACCGCGGGACGACAAGGCCGAAACAATCCTTCAAACAGCCTGCACAGTTACAAAAATCGACCAGACCCTCTCTGAGTTGAGGGCGGACTTTAATCGCATTGACCACAAGGCCAAACAGATGGAGCTGTGCCTTACTACAGTCTCAGGGCAAGCAGACAGGCACGATAGGTTGCTCCTATACCTACTGGCGCGGGACCGAGAACTCACACACCGCCTAGATGACTTGGAAGGAAGAAGCAGAAGACAAAATGTGAGGATATATAGGGTCCCGGAGGGCTTAAAGGATAACGCTTTGGGCACTATCGCATTTCTCCAAGACTTTCTCAGAAAATCCCTTGCCCTCCCAGATGACTTCGATCTGAGGATGGATCGGGCTCACCGATCACTGGGTCCTAGGCCCCGTAACCCTGAGGCAAGGCCTAGGTCCTTCATCGCTCGCTTAACCTCCTACAACAGCAAAGAGGAGTTGATACGCCGAGCCTGACAGCAGGGCCCCTTGTCATTTTCTGGCCACAAGATCGCGATCGATAACGATCATACCTCAGGGGTGCAGGAGGCGCGCAGAATGATCTGGCCCATAATAAAGCAGCTTAAGGCCAAGAATATCAAAGCACAAACCTTGTATCCAGCGAGGATTAAAATAACTACGATGCAGATACCAAAATCTTCAGGGATCTCCTGGCAGCAGCACCATTCCTCAAGGAGCTCGGAATCAGCACTCCCCCCTTGCTCAAAGAGAAGATGGAAAGAGACCTGTTGGTGTCCGCTTGGTCAGTAGCACAGAAGAGGCTCACCAAGCAAGGTTCCACACACCGGATCCCGCAGACATCCCTCCATGCAGACATCAACACTATGCTCCAGAAACTTGGAGACCCGACCTTGCTAAACAGAAGAGCTTCCCACCTGCAGACAGCAGACGTGGCCGACAACATCGAAGAGGCAGGCCCTTCCCAGCCTCCAGACACATGAGGAGGATCCCCGTGAGGTCTGCTCACCTTTTTTTTTTTTTTTAACGGCCCATCCTCGACTCCCTTCGCCCTGTGATTTTATTACTTCCTGACCCTCAGATCCGATCTGTTCCTTGGGCACACCCCCCCAATGCAAATTGGAGCCGAGCACTTGAAAAGGCCACTGTAAGTACTGTCGATCCCCTTTTTCATACCCGTTGTTCATCCTGCAAGGCTTGATATGCTGAGCAACCACAAATGCCATGTACTCACTACTGCATTGACTCTACAGTCAGTTAAAAAGTATACTAGACATTTTGCTTTAGCATGGTTTATGCCTCTGTGGACTGGGGGGCGTTCTTTTGAAAGACTTTGTAATTGTAGGAATCGCCAAGTATTTGCTCATATACCTAGTTACTACAGTTAAATCTAAAATATTTGAAGTAGCAACTGGCTTCAGCCTTAGTAGCCCTTGAAGGTTTACGGAGGAGGCAGGAGGTTCTGTGAAGTGCGGTGAGGCGTGATCGCATGCGCTAATATACTCTCCCCTTCTGAGGGTGCGACCGCTGTCGAGGTGGTGGGTTCATCCTTGGCTCCAGACATTTAAGGAGGATCCCCGCGAGGTCCATTTGCCTGTTATGACAGGCTGCTCTCGTGTTCCCTCTGTCTGTGCCTTAACTACCTCCTGGCTCCCCGATATGTTGTTTGGTCCCTCCCCTTGCTAGAAATCGAAACAGTTCACTAGGATGGCCCTCAGTAAGTATTGTGGACTCTCCCCATCTGCCCATCTTTCTATACCCCGCAGTGCCCAGCAAGCTAAATGACCACGAATGGCATTCATTTGTTGCTACTCTGTTCCTGTAGACACTTAAAGTACATCAGACTTTGGACCGCACCACGGGATACGTCTCCAGGGTTGGGGGAGGGGGGGTTGCCGTTCTGTTGAAAAGCCATGCCACCTATCAATGACCTCAGTTTCTATCATATTCTAGCTCAGTTGACTAGCCATCACTGCTAGGCATAGAATATATTGCTGTACCATTCTGCCCTGATTGGGTGGCCCTTTGGAGCTAGTGGCAGGGGGGGCTCTTAGGGTGTGGTGGCAGGCGCTGAGTTTATTCTCTTCCTGCCCACCCATCCCCCTTTAAGGGAGTAGGTGTTGGAATACGGGGGCCTGTGCCCCACTCAATGCTGTTAGTTGATGTAGCCCTGTCTTGGCAGGTACTGCCGCACTGAGGGTGCCCCACTTACTTCCACCTCTGCCCGTTATTGAGGTGTGCGGCCTTGGGCTGGAGTTTCCACCCATTGACTGAACGTAGCTCTTGCTTAGTGTTTAGACCCTAAGATGTATTCTGGGCACAACTACTATAGGGTTTACGAGAGTACTGCGGCGGATTGCCCTCCTGTAGAGGCGTGGTTGTCTGCTTACCGGCCTGCCCTGGAACCATGGACGCTGAGCGTTCCCCCGGGTCCTGAGAACCCAGGGAGTTGGGAACTCCAGTCCATGGAAATGGAGAGGGAACGGCAGAGAGAGGCTGAAGCCACACACTTCCATGATTGAGGGGAAGGAGGGCGATATCTCTGTTCCGAAGTCCACACACAAAAGGTGGGGAGGGGAAGGGGAGTTGAGAATATGCCTGCACGGACGATAACCGGCAAACGGAAGTGGGGCATTACCCATGGACGCTCCAGGGGCCCACAGGGAATACTCATTGCACTGCTGAGCTCCCTGTTTTGGACTGCGCAAACAGACACCCTTCAGCTGACGACCAGCATTCAGCAATCCCTCGGAAGTCAAACCAGCAGATTTCGGGCAGCCTGGTTGAGAGAAGTCTTGGACCCGGTGAGCCAACTACTATCTCCGTACATGGCTCATAGTTGGAAGAAGCCAGAGCAGCAGTTTTATTATCTTGTGGTTTTACTAATTGTGTTAATAATGGTTCTAATGTTTAAATGTGTTTTTATTACAAAGTTTGACGCTTTACAGGGTACTCGAAAGGCTAAATCACAATGGTATAGACAGGACTTAACCAGGAAAGCAGCAGCTAGCATAACTTGGTTCACAAATGGCTAGACAAGTTACAAAGATTCTGTGTTTTAACATAAATGGGTGTTAAAATCCCATTAAAAGAAGGAGGATTCAACAATTCATAGCATCCCAGAGATGTGAAGCAGTTTTTCTACAGGAGACACACTTTTCCCCCTTAGAAGCCCAAAAGCTGAGATCTAAGACCTTTCCCCAGGTGTACCACTCTTCACTGTCGACGGGTAGAAAGAGGGGAGTGGCAATTCTCCTCTCGGAGACCCTTCATTTCCAACAAGAGGAAGTGGTGGAGGATCCCGAAGCAAGGTACCTTATGGTAATTGGGTCCATTCAGGACAACCCGGTTACGTTAGTAAATGTCTATGTCCCCACGGGATCAACATCCAAGGTTTACTCTGCCCTTCTCCATTTAGTGGCTGAAAAGGCCAAAGGCCTGCTGATAATGGGAAGGGACTGGAATTTGGTCTTAAATAGGACCCTTGATACCACGTCTCAAATTCCTAAACCAGATATCGCCAGAGCCTGCTCCCCTAAAACTGATGCTGGAACAGATGGGCCTGGTTGACATTCGGAGAGAAAAATACTCTAAGGGGAGAGAGTTCACATGTTTTCCCCGATGTTCCGCATTTTTTCTAGACTGGACATGTTCTTTACTTTTTCCAAGGATCTGTCCAGCTTCCCCTCCATGTGGGTGGGAACGTTTGTTATTTCAGACCATAGTCCAGTCTTTTTGGAGGTAGAGCTGGGGCTGCCCAGATGTACCACTCATTGGAGACTAAACACTTCCCTTCTCCAAGATAAAGGGGTAGTTGATGAGCTTAAAAAAAAATCTCGAGATGGTTTTAGATGAGAATGGTAGACAAGAGACATCCCCACAAATCCTGTGGGATACTATTAAAGCTTCTCTCAGGGGAAAATTAATCTCTGTAGCTTCCCATAAAAAACAATTAATGAGGCAGAGACAGCAAGAACTACTTTCGCGGATCAGGGAACTTGAAGGTGCTCAAAAAAGTTAAGTGGGACGAGGCTCGGGGCAAAGAACTGACCTCCTGCAAGAATCAGTTAGAAAATCTACAGAAAGCTGAGGTTGAGAAGGCCCTGTTTTACTTAAAACAAAGATATTATGAGGGGGGACCCAGGGGCACTAAACTCTCAGCTTTTAGGCTCAGACAATATGCAGCCACGGCCACGATAACTAAAATTGTGTCCCCACGTTCAGGTCAGATGGTCAGACAGGCCTCTCAGATTGCAGAGGCCTTTGTAGAGTATTACACCAAACTATACAGCCCCCAGGTGGAGACCTCCCCCCAAGACAAACAGGGTTATCTTGGATCCCTCCCCCTCTCTATCCTCTCACCAGACTCGATACAGATGTTAACCAGGCCCATCACACAACAGGAGATAGTCTCCATAATTAAGAACCTTAAATCAGCAAAATGCCCAGGCCCGGACGGTTTCGGGGCAGAATTTTATAAGACATGTATGCTAGAGACTGCCCTTCTGCTTCTAGAAGTCTCGAGTATCTGGACTGGAGGAAAACCAGTACCACCCTCATGGCAATATGCCACTATAACTGTTCTACACAGAGAAGGAAAAGATCCAACAAGATGTGAATCTTACCGCCCCATCTCCCTGCTTAATCATGACTACAAGATTTTTACTTCTATCATTGCTTCCCAGTTAAACTCCATCCTTCCGGACTTAATCCACACAGACCAATCCAGTTTCATTGTGGGCCGACAGGCTCCTGATGGGGTCCACTCTGCTTTGAACCTGATAGACACGATCCAACGCTCTCGCACCCCAGCATGCTTGATGAGCCTGGATGCCGAAAAGGCTTTTGATAAGGTCTCGTGGGGCTTCCTGTTCTCAGCACAGGGGATTCCCAAAAGCATTCATAGATACCATCAGAGCCCTATATATGGGTCCCCAAGTCTATGTTAGGGTAAACGGTGGAGTTTCAAGCAGATTCCGGTTGGGCAGAGGCACACATCAGGGGTTCCCCCTGTCTCCCCTTCTGTTTGCCCTTTATATTGAGCCCTTGGGGGAGGCCTTGAGGAGGACGGGGTGTGACCGGGGTGGAAGTCAGAGGTATCCAGAAAAAAATATCGCTGTACGCAGATGACGTTCTGCTATGTCTCACCCAGCCCCACCGGTCAATAGAACAGGTATGGCCCATACTAGAAGAATTCGGGAAACATTTGGGATATTCCCTTAATAAAACCAAGACGGAAGTCCTGAGCTGCTTCTTTAGCCCCTCTGAGGAGATACAATCACTCTTGCCATTGAATTGGTCTGCGGACAGAATGAGGTATCTCGGGATAAACATCACCAAGCATCACTCAAAATTATTTAAAACAAATTATTCCCCCCGATAGGTGCCCTAAAAAAGGACATAGAAAGGTGGTCCTTGATCAGTCTGCCCATGTACTCTAGGATTCATTCCATAATAATGAATGTGTTACCTAAATTCTTATATTTGTTCCAATGTCTACCACTACACATTCATAAATCAAACTTCCAAACCTGGCATAAGATGATCTTAAAATTCATTTGGAATAATAAAAGACCATGAATCAACTTAAAAATCCTACAAACTCGTAGTAGCAAAGGGGGTAGGTCCCTTCCTGAGCTAGAGGATTACTTCCTGGTAGTACAATTGAAACATGCATTGCAATGGGCTAACCTGAACTCTACTGCAGGTTGGAGGGACATGGAGGAAGGGGGCGGGAGGCTGCCCCTTGAGGATCGCCTGGTCACACCCTTGTCTTCCTGTAGTCATCCCCCTCCTAAACTACATACAGTTGGGGATACTATTCGCTCAGTCCATAGGCTATGGCAAAAGTATAAATTACAAACCTCAGTTTGGCCCCTGAAAAGACTGGCATGGGATGGTGACTTCTCACCGAACCGCTTGGATCACACCTTTAGACAATGGGGTAGGGCTGGTTTAGGACACCTAGGCCAGTTTATGCATGGGGATACGGTTTTGGACTTCATCACCCTTAACAATACGTTTGGCTTAAGAAGCTCAGACCACTTTAGGTTCCTACAAATTAGAACCTACATTATCTCCTTACAAAAGAAAGATAGAGACCCGACCAGGGCTGCTCCCTTTTTGTTATCTATTCAAAAGAGCAGAGTTGCACCTACTCAAAGGGGTCTGATTTCCCATCTTTATAAGTCTTTGGCAGCAGTGAAGAGTGATCCACTAACTAAAATCAAGACCAGGTGGCGGGAGGAGGCTAACTTGGACTCCCCAATTCCTGACTGGGGCCCCATCTTCAACATAGCCAAGAAGATGACCATGTCCCCCCTTTGGCAAGAATTTGCTTGGAAGATAAGGGTCCGATATTTCCTCACCCCCAAAACACTAAACAAAAGGAACCCGGGTTGCCCATCTCGGTGCTGGAGGGCTTGTGGAGAGGAGGTTGCGGACCACCTTCATATTTTTTGGGCTTGCCTTTTACTCCAGACATATTGGTCTGAGGTCTCTTACGCATTGAAAGAGATTTTATCTCTTGACCACTCTCTTGGGTGGAATGAGGCAGTGCTTGGAGTCCCTCCAATGGACATGAAAGGAGCTGACTCAATGTATCTTTGGGCGGTTCTTATAACTGCGGCCCATAAAGCCATCACTAGACCATGGCTTAATCCTCTACCTCCTAGTAGACAGGATTGGATAACGGTGGTCCAGAACATCTCTGAACTTGAAGAACTCACATTTAAAATAAACCAAAGAGTTGCTCTTTATACCCAGAGATGGACCAAATGGGAGATCTGGAGGGCAGCTGAATGATAGGGAAGGGAAAGGAGGACTTGGTAAAACAAAACGGATTAAAGCATTGCATATTAAAAAAAAAATAGGAGAGCTCTGAAGAGATAATGAAATCCTTCTTCTTTTACTGCATATTTATAGAGATTGTATAAAAATTCACGGTCCATACTTCACTCCTGTATACTAAGCCTGGAAATTAATGGGTTTTTCTTTTATCTATTCCTGTGATAATCTTGTTTTTTTATACCAGACTTGTGTATTAATGTACCTATATGTTGTCAATAAACCTGAATTAAAAAAAAAAAAAGATATAGCACCCACTTCCGTCATCGGAGTTCAAAAGAAGGGAGGTTATCTCAGAACTTAAGTGTCATCCTCTCCATGTTTTATATATCTATCATAGTGATTCTCCAGGCTCCAATTGTAGGAAGTTTAATGGTGTGCCAAAGCCGAGTAATTACTATGTTGGTGGCTATGGCCGCTATTAGTATTAAGCTGAGGCTAAGGCGGTCCAGCCTAGTGGTCTGTGATGGAATGGCCAACAACAGTAAAGATGGGGGTAACCTCTCCAGGGCAAACATGTCCTCCAATTGCTGTGTGATCTCCTGCCAAAAGGGTTGGACATGGGGGCAATCCCAGAAGACAACACCCCTTCAAACACCCTGCCAGACTCTGGTCTGTGAATTTAGCCACTGTATCTGGAGAACGAAAGTAGTGAGAGCGACACTCCATGAAAACTCCTTCCAATAAGATGAGGGTGTGAGGTTGTGTCACAGGATTGAATAGGACCCTGTCCCATTTGTTATGTAGAAAGAGTTAAACGCAAGGATCTGTTTTATCCTCTTCTGTTCTATCTCTTGTCTGTCTGACTGCGCAGTCACATTTTCTTGTGAGACCGAGGAACTGGCCACTCTGATGGTCTCACTATCCCCCCCACCCCCGCTATCTCTCTGCCTTCATTTGCTGTTTCTGTCTTTTCTTCCCCCTCGCGTATCTGAAGTTATAAAATATGTGTGAATCTTTATGTGAAAGTGGGATCCCTTGGTTTGAAAATGTATATAGTTATATTGTTAAAATGATTGCAGAAGGCTACTTGGAACTTAGGGGGTTAACCTGGAAGGCACCACTAGCTCTTTTGCAGAGCTGTCAACAGGAGGTCAGTTTTGGAACACCATGTACTGTTTTGCTGCACCTGCAAGGAAGGAAACTGACAAGAACATTTTCTGAAAAACAGGATGTCTTCTTAACGAGTTCCCAGACAGAGACTTATAAAAAGAGCAGCAATGCTTTTGATAGAGTGAGAGCAAGACTGAAACTTGAAATTCGAGATATCCTCAGATGAAGGACTTTGTTTCTGTGTTTGTACTGCCTTTGTAAATAGCTATACTGAACAATTTTATCTTTTACTTTACTGTTATTGAAAAAATAAAACGCTACTTGCAAATTTTATTGCTGCTCCTGGGCATCCTATGCTTCCTGATTTGTGCCTTGATGACAAATGGTGTCAGCATAAGTGGGATTTACGCCATGCATACTCTAAGCCAAGAGTTTTGTGCGTGGGTACTAGACCTGGTACCAGGGAAGCATAGCAGAAAGGTATGGATTCTGCTGCAGCAAGCCCAGGAGTCATTACTAGACAGATGACAACCAAACTAGCAGAGACAGAAGTCTAAGCTGAGACTACAGCCAGCACCAGGTAAGGAAAAAAAAGAACAGGCAGTGACAGAACCTGAAAGCCTGTCTGCCTTCTTCAAATGGTGGACTATGCAACAAAGAGAGACAGAGAAGCTGAGAAAAGAAGAGATGCAGTGACAGGAGCAGCAGAGAAAAGAAGAGGAGCAGTGGAGAAATGAAGAGATGCAATGACAGGAGCAGCAGAGAAAAGAAGAGGTGCAGCAACAGGAGCAGCAGAGAAGAGATGCAGTGACTGGAGCAGCAATGGCTGGATGCCTTGCAAGCTGTCAAAGCTGGAGGATCTGGAACAGGTCCAGCAGAGCAACAAAACACCAAAAGCATAAAAGACTTTAAACTTACAAAGCAGTGTCCCTCAGATATGAACATATGAAAACACCATCAGAAACAGGCCTCACGGTCTATCGAGTCTGCTCGATTGTGCAGCTAGCCCCTCAACTTGCAGCTGCTCCACCCCTTCCCCTCTTCATACTCCACCCCCACTCTGTCCCAGTCCCTCTTAAAACCGCCCACAGTCCTACAGGATACCACTTCATCAGGTAGAGTATTCCACTTGTCTGCTGCCCGTTCTATGAAAAAATGCCTCCTGATTACCTTCCTGAATCCTCCCCCCTCCAATCTCAACTGATGCCCTCTCGTGTCCCTCCCTCTTCTAATCTGGAAGTTCTCCTCTGTATTAGTCTTGTTGATCCCCTTTAAGTATTTAAAGGTTTCAATAATATCCCCCCTATCCCTCCTCTCCTCCAGGGAATACATGCTCAGCTCGCCCAGCCTATCCTCATAGGATTTTCCCTCCAACCCCTGGATCATCTTAGTCGCCCTACACTGTATCCCCTCCAACAGTCTGATGTCCTTCTTCAGGAATGGGCTCCAGTACTGTACACAGAATTCTGGGTACGGCTTGACCAGTGACCTGTACAGGGGAAGGATCACCTCCCTATTTCTGGAGAAGATTCCCCTCGCTATACATCACAGCATCTTGTTGGCTTTAACTGCCACCTTTTTGCACTGTGCCGAGTTATTCATACTCCCTGTTACAAGAACCCCAAGATCCTTTTCCTCCTCAGAGCTTTCCAGCTGCACCCCTCCCAGCTGATAGCTCCTCTACTGGTTCCTAGCTCTGAAGTGCATTACCTTGCACTTCTTGGCGTTGAACTCCAACTGCCATGTTTCCAACCACTCCTGAAGTTTGGTCAGGTCATCCTGCAGCCCTCTCCACCCTTCAGTGTCATCTACCACAGCTCCCATCTTCTTATCATCTGCGAACAGACTGATCTTACTCCGGATCCCGTGTGAAATATCAGCTATGAATATCCCAAACAGCACCAGCCCCAGCACTGATCCCTGTGGTACACCGCTCATCACACCTCTCGGAGCTGAGAGTTCTCCCCCCACTATCACCTTTTGCTGCCTTCTCTTCAGCCAGCTGGTGATCCAGTTGACCATCTTTATTCCCACCCCTATATACTCCAGCTTCTAGGGACATGGATATGTTTTTCATCCACACTGTCTGGCAGGTTCCTTGCCGCTTTAAATCTTGCCGGAAGGTCTTCAAGCTGGCTCCTCCCACCCACCCGGATGGTAAAACTCTCGGCTCTGCCCCATGATGCCAGATCTTTCTTACCGCTAGGAAGCTCAGGTTCCTTCCTTAACACTCTTGAGTATAGATTGGATCCTAATTCTTCGGTTCACCCGAAAATAATTCTAAAGTTCTCTAGACTTTGGTCTAATTTCTCCCTCATGACTGCGATGGATAAATCGACTCCCGGATTTCAGCGGTGCCCATGCAGGCAGAAGATGTCCAGGACGGACCCGCACTCCACGTGCGTCTACTGCCTCGGCCTAGATCACGACCCTCAGGCCTGCAAGTTATGTCGATTGTTTTCGGCCAACGTCCTAGAAGACCGCGCTGCCTGGTTACAGCTTAGGTGCCCGGAGAAGCGTTACCCGCCAGTGAAGTCCAAGGAGGCCCGTTGGGCGGTGTCCATGGCGGCTGGCTCGGCTGAGCAACTCGAGCAGATGATCGCCCTCGAGGAGGAGGCGGCCCAGGCCGCATTCTCATCTTCCTCGGTCGCGGCATTTATCCCGCTCTCTCTGGGATCCTCCTACACAGCTTCTTTTAAGGAGCTTTGCCAATCCCTTTCCATGAAGGGAGAGGGGCCATCAGGACACTCTTCTCGGTCCAAAAAGAAGGACTCGAAAGGTAAGTCCCACTGTCGACGTTCGTGGGAGCGGGAGAGGTCCCCTTCCCCAGACAGTCGACAGTTGACTTCGGTCGAGGTTGCGGCTAAGGCCGCTGGCTTCATGGTGTCCCCATCAGGTCAGCCGGCCGAGACACCCGTCGATGCGGTCGAGATTTTTCTCGACCCATCGGATGAGCTGTCGACTGGTGAAGCTGACAACACTTCTTCACCGGTTCCCCCGGTGGAGACCGAGGACTTGCCTGCGTCTCCGGTGCCGGAGTCCCCGGTCAAGGCTCCTGAGCCGAGGGAAGAGTGGGTGTCCCGCTCCCTCCCAGACCCACCCTCGGAAACACTGAGGGTCTGCGGTCTTCGGAACTCGTCTCCAGTCCCGCCGACATCGGCAGTGGATCTTGGCAACGCAGAGGGTAGCGGTGGCGCGCTCGTCCCTCATCTTCCTCCTCAGAAGAGGAGGCTTCGGCAATTGCTTTCCGCCACGAGGACTTAATGTGGCAGCAGTTACTTTTGTCCGGGAATAGGCAGACGCCATTGCCTTCCCTGGTCATCAAGTGGCTGTCACCGGAAAGGCCGAAACAACCCCTCGCTGTAGTCGAGGTGCCCAAGCCTGGGCCGGTTGTTTGGCCGAAACCAGCTGCCCCACTGATTGTGGTGGAACCTTCGCCTCCACAACCGAAATCGGGGGCGCCGACCAAGGACTCTCGGTCGGGTCAGGGTCTGCCCCACAGGTTATCGGTCACCCTCACTCCCGACCATCCTCGGCAGGTGGAGGGTGGCTCAGGCCCCAGGCAGCTCTTCGCGGACTCCTCGGAGTCTGACGATGACTCCTCCCTGTTTTCCAGGCCCCTTGACCTGGAGTCCCCCGGGGGGCAGTCGATGGACAAGAGCCCATCATTGTTAATGGGTCTGCTTTTATGGCTCATCTCGAGTCCACGGGATGCAGCTCGAGCCCGTATCCAGCGGGCCAGTATCCTAGACGGAGATACTGGACGGGGATCGCCCACGGGGGCCTTTCTGGTGGCTGAGGGACATTGTTGGCCCAGACTGGAGCTCTGGCAACGGCCGGCTTCGCCCTCGCCTTCCGGCCAGGATGGCCAGGAAATGTCACGGGTCCCTGACTCTTTGTCCGTTTTGGGAGCACCCCTCTGCGGAGGGTTAGTCACGATAAGCGTTTCCAGCATTCCGGGAGCAGCTAGGGATGTGGATAAGCCCCGACAAGGAGTCCAAAAGCTGGACTGTGCAGGGCGCAAGATGTAGCTGCTTCCTCCTCGGCCTCCGTCAGGCCAGCTCAGCCGTGCTGATGGCACACTTCTCCCACGCCCTCATGGGCTCCCTGGATGAGGTGATCCCTCATCTCCGGCCGACCTGCAGACCACGGTCAAACAGGTGCGGGATCAGGGAAGAGGCGGTGGTGAAACAGCAGCTCCAAATGGCTCTAGACATTGGAGACTCCTGTGCCAGATCAGTAGCGGCCGCAGTGGCCATGCGCCGCAGAGCATGGCTGAGGATATCCACCTTCACGGCGGATACCCAGCATAAATTGGTAGACGTCCCCTTCTTGGGGACTGACCTGTTCGGCCCTGGAGTGGAAGACCACCTCCAGCGGATCAAAAAGTCCAAAGCTACCCTGGACTCGGTCACCTCCGCCCAGAAGGACAAGGGCCGTCGTCAGCAACATAAGTCCTTTTGTCCTTCTGCGCCTGCGGCACATCCGGCCCAGCAACACCAGCATAGGGGCCAGCAGGCTCGCTTGGCATCCCAAAGCCAAGCCTGCCGCTTCCTATAATAGGAAGCAGGGAGGAAAAGATCCAGGAGGTCCCTCGGCCGGCCCCTCCTCCAAGCCTGCCCAGTGACAGGTTGAGGGGTGTCGCCCCCAGCCTCGTCACTCCCCCCTGGGGTTCCCCCCATGAGGGAACAGCTCCGCCACTTCCTTTCTGCATGGTCTGCTATCACCACGGACCGCTGGGTGTTGGAGGTGGTAGAAAGGGCCTGCCTCTGGAGTTCGAGCAGGCCCCGTCCTTCCGAGCTGTCGCCCCTCGGGGACTACAGATCACCCAGCCTCTGGCTGCCGGCGAGCCAACATTGCCCTACTCCTCGAAAAAGTGGTGATCAGGAAGGATGCGGATCCTCCACCAGACCCAGGGTTTGTGTCCAGGTACTTCCTGGTCCCAAAATGGATGGGGGGGCTGGCGCCCCATTCTAGACCTGCACAACCTGAACAGGTTCCTAAGGTCTCGAACCTTCAGGATGGTCACTCTGGCTCAGATTATTCCATCCTTAGAACGAGGCATGTGGTTCTGTTCTCTGGACCTCCAGGACATGTTCTTTCACGTCCCAATCAGTTCGTCCCACCAGAGATTCCTCCACTTCAGGGCAGAGGGATCCCTCTACGAGTTCCGGGCCATGCCCTTCGGCCTTTCCCTAGCTCCCAGGGTCTTCACCAAATGCATGACAGTGATGACAGCATTCCTGTGGCGCCGAAGGGTCCGGGTGTACTCCTACCTGGATGACTGGCTGATTGCAGCCCCCTCCAGAATGGAGGTGGAGCGGTCCAGGGATCTCAGGTTGGCCTCCTCATCAACAAGGCCAAGTCGGAACTCGTGCCAAAGCAGGTGATACAATTCATCGGGGCAGAGCTCGACTCTCTACGAGCCAGAGCACGGCTCCCAGCGGACAGGGCCGAGGTTCTTTCCTCCTTTGCCCAATCATTTCAGGTTGAGCAATTGCGCTCTGCCCGGGACTTCCTGCGCCTCCTGGGCCTCATGGCGGCCTGCACCAGCGTTGTCCATTGGGCCCGTTGGTACATGCGTTCCCTTCAATGGGGGCTGGCTGGCCAATGGTCACAGCACTCCGATCCCTTGGATCAGCTTGTGACAGTGACCCAGGGGATGTGGAACACCCTCCAGTGGTGGACCTTTCCAACACATCTGCAAGAGGGCATCCCGTTCGTCCGCCCAAGCCGATGGTCTCTCTATCGACTGATGCCTGTCTGATGGGTTGGGGTGCCCATCTGGGGGAGCACAGAGCACACGGCCTCTGGTCCCCTCGGGTGTCCCGATGCCACATCAACCTCCACATACCTAAACATAAAATGTATATGTACTTGCTCACCTACTGTGCTGTATTGATGTATCCTGTTATACCTGTTGTACTCTCCCGGGTCGTTCCTGAAAATAGGCATATAACTTGTCTAGTGTACCTACCCGGTTAACAAAAGCTAAATAAATAAATAACCTGCTGGAGCTTCGAGCGGTTCGTCTAGCCCTCACCGCCTTCGCTCCGTTTATATGGGGTCAAGTGGTCCAGACGGACAATACCACGACCATGTACTACCTAAACTGCCAGGGCGGGACACGCTCCATGCCTCTGTGCAGGGAAGCTCTCCGCATTTGGTCCCTCGTGCGCAGCCTGGAGGCGGATCTCCTTGCCATCCATGTGGCAGGAGCCTCCAACATTCTGGCCGATGCCCTAAGCTGGATAGGGGCTGCATCCCACAAGTGGTCTCTCCTGCCAGAGGTAGTACAATATCTGTTCTCCCACTGGGGCATGCCTCAGGTGAACCTGTTTGCCTCCAGGGAGAATGCGAAACTGAGACTGTTTCATGCCTCCCCAGCAGGGCTCGCTGCAGGGGGATGCCTTCGCGAGGACGTGGACCACGGGCCTCTTCTATGCCTTTCCCCCATTTCCCTTGATCCACAAGGTGCTTCTCAAGGTGAGGAGGGACAAGGCACAGGTGATTCTGGTAGCCCCAGACTGGTCCGGCCAGTTCTGGTATCCAGATCTCCTCAGTCTCAGCTCCAGGCTCCCGTGGCGGCTTCCAGCCCACCTGGACCTGATCTCAGTCAGTCAGGGGAAGGTATTCCATCTGGACCTTCAATCCCTGCACCTGACGGCCTGGTTCCTGAGCAGCTAGAGTTCCAGGCCTTGGGTCTTTCCGACGAGGTCCTCAATGTTGTTGAGGCGTCCCGTAAGGAGTCGACCAGAAAATGCTACGCTTTTAAATGGAAGAGATTCTCCATTTGGTGTCAGGTCAAGGGCCTGGACCCTTCCTCCTGTTCCTTGGCTAGCATTCTGGACTATCTGTGGTCCCTTTCTCAGCTAGGGCTTCGGTCAACGACCCTCAAGGTGCACCTGGCAGCCATCTCTGCTTACCGGGCTCGGGCCGGGAATAGTCGGTGGTGCAGGAGATGGTGGTCGGGCGCTTTTTCAAAGGCCTTGATCACATATCCCCTCCAGTGCGAGAACCTTCTCCACAATTAATGTGAGGCTCACTGGCCTGTAGTTGTCTGGTTCATCCTTTGGGCCACTTTTGTGAATGGGCACCACATGAGCCAACCTCAAGTCTTGTAGTACGCAACCTGTGTCCAGGGAGGTATTGAACAGATCAGCCAGGATTTCTGCTAGTTCCTTGAGTACCCTAGGGTGAATGCCGTTTAGTCCCGGTGCCTTGTTCACCCTCAGTGCCTTTAACCCTTCCAGTACCCTGTCCTCTGTTATCCGTATATCAGTCACCCCTCCCCCCACCCACTCCACCCCTCTCATGAGGTATCAGCCCCCCTTTCTCTTCCGTGAATACAGAGCAGAAGTATTCATCTTCCCTGTGTTAATCTTCACCATTCATCACTGGTGGGTGGTTGGCTGGAGACAGGCACCCCACGGGGAGGTTTTTTGTTTTGTTTTGTGTTTTTGTAGGAGGGAGGATCTGGCGCAGCCCACGAGGCCGACACTTTGTGTGGCACTCACGAGTTGGCCAGTAACGGCTGTTGGCTCCTCCTCCACTTCAGTTCTGCTTCTCCCGCCATTGAGACAGCACCCCGCCCGGCTTTGGAATTGTTCACTGTGACGTTGCAGCTTAGTCTGATGTCAACACCTTCCAGAGCCATTGTACCTCTGAGCCATTCGACGCCGTCCTTCACGTGACCACGCCTCGCTTCTGCAGCCTACTTGACGCTGTTTACCACCAATCTGGTAAGATCTTTCCTTTTATTAAGCGGCTTCGAGTCTTTTACTGTTTTTGTGTTCTGTTACCATACGCATCATGCCTGGTCCTCAGGACAAGAAACGGTCGAAGAAAACGGGTCGGCCTCCCATGCTTCAGTGTCCCTGTGGCCAACAGATTTCCGTTGCTGACAGGCATGATGTTTGCCTTGCCTGCCTTGGACCTCAGCATGACATGGATTCCTGTGATGCCTGCTTCTCTGTGGACCACCGCGTTCTGGAGCACCACACGTTAAAAGTCATCAGGGCTCTGCCGACTTTCAGGGGGTGGCATCACTCATGTCGGTCGAAGTGCAGGACTCTTGGCCCTTCTTCCAGGTCCCTTCCCAGGCCTACATGGTCTGGTGAAGAGGGGGCCCCCTTTTCTTCATGCCTTGCCATAGAGGAGGTTCCTACCGCAGTGCTGGAGGTCCGGTCTGGCTCTGGTTGGGGCTGGGCCTGGAGAACAGCTCTGGCAATCACCTCTTCGGAGGTGCAGGCTCTCCCATTGTCTGGGCCTACGGCTGCGGGTCCCAGTGCGGGCGTTCCTCGGCGCGCCTTGGGTCCTAGGGCGTTGCAGCTCGGTGATTGGGGCAATGCCGTGAGGGCTGCAAGGCCAGCTCACAGTGCCCTCGCGGTGCCACAGGAGGGAGAGCTCCTGGGGCCACCGGTATAGAGCTCCTCTGGATCATCTCTCTCCAAAGTCGGATGACTCGGAGGGTGACCCAGACTGGCAGCCTAACTCTTCGGGTCAGAGGGTTCTCCATGACTTAGTACACCTTGCAGCTCCCCAGGTGCCCCTCCTGTGACTCTGACCTGTGCTGACTCTCGTTGCGCACGGCGGCTCGTGGGTCAGCTGCGTGCTGGCAGTCCTGCTGCTGTGGGATGATGGTCGGATTTTGAGGGAGGGTGGCTGCCATCCCTGGTGCCATCCCTTCTATCAGGATCAAGATCGAACCTCCCTCATCTGTGACTCTCCTTGGGGAGTAGCCGGAATTTAGGGTTTCCTTGGCACAGGGTGCGAGGAAGAGGGCTTCCTCAGAGTCAGTGGGGTTGAGAGGACAGGATGAGGGATGGCGACACACTCTTGTGGCCTCCCCGGGGCCGGGGAGGAGCCACAGTGCTGAGCCCAGTTTCTCACCTTTGTCCCCTTTGAGGGAGTCCTCATTGGGTGGAGCTGGTGACCGCCCTTCTGGATCCATGTGGCCCCAGTTCCCTGATAGGGAAGCTTCTCCTACAGGGCTAAGTCCCGACCACTTTACGTTTCTTAACAGGTCAGTGAATTTGCAGACCTGCAGATTCCCGGTTATGCCAGGTTTGCCAGTAGAGTGTTCCAGCCCTGGCAGAGAGGCATCACATATGATGACAGGTCATATTGGTCCCTTGGGACCTTTGACCTGGAAACAGTTCAGATCCCAAGCTGTGGATTTCCCCCAGTATATTAGGGCCATGGACGAACAGGTATTTTGACCGGTTCCCCCTCCGCAGCCAGAGTCTGACTCTACAAGCTCCTCAGCCTCCTCGTCTTCCTCCACGGAGGAAGAGGTGCCCTCTGTCCACGTGTCCTCAGACGATAATCAGGCTCAGTATCAGCGCTTCCTATTGAGGCTTGTCAGGGACTTGCACATTACCCACTTCACCCGTCACAATGCCAAGCGTGCAACGCAAGCCTTCTTAGGCGATTTCGGGGTACACCATTTGCTGGTCCCCTCATGGCCAGTTCCCTTCCAGGAGGCATCGTACAGCACCTGGCAGCTTCCATATTACCTCAGTTCTAGCCTCCATGGACTGCCGGAGGTGGTATTGTGCAACCTGAGGGTCTCCAGGCTCTCTGCCTCATCCCAGTTCGGGACTGATGCATCTGGACACTCCTTCCTGGCATAGACGTCCGGTCCGCGACCGACCCATGGATCCTGACTCTGCGAAGTTCGATCATCTGGGGCAGAGAATTTTCTCCTCTGCATGGATGATTCCAGCCATTGTTTCACATCAGGTGCACCATGCTGCCTATAACAGGCATCTTTAGGCAATGCTGGGCCAAGCTGTAGCATCGCTGCCTGATTCCGAGGCTACCCAGCAAGCCATAACCCTCTCTGCTATAGGTCTGGAGCTGGCAAGGCACCAGTCAAAGGCATCTTACGACACCAGTGAAGTCACTTTGTGACTTGCAGAGACAGCGATCTGCATTAGGCGGATGGTGTGGCTTCCCCTTCGAGGTTTGTCACCTTTGGCCTGGGGTAGGTTACTGGCCTCCTCTTTCGGGGACCCATATCTTTCCCCTCAGGGTGAGGCAGGAATTGCAGGGGCACCTTCCGCCTCGTCCTGACCAGTCCCAAGCCTAACTGGCCAGTGGGGTCCCCCCAAATCTGAGGGATGCTATTCTCTCAGGGATTTCCTGGGCCCCTTCAGTGGGAGCTCGGTACTCACCATCAGTGATGAATGTGAAGATTGACACAGGGAAGATATGAAACTTACATACCTACGCAATTCTTGATCTTCCTGTATCTTCACAATTCATCACTGAATCCCACCCACCTTCCCCACAGGCCTCAGTCCCGAGCTGTGCGCCTCCCTGCTCCCCCCTCTCTTTCACTTTTGGGATTTTTTCCCCTTCTCCCTGGCAGGCCTGTCAAGAGGCCTCTGGGAGGGTATCAGAGGAGAGTGAGTAGGGCCCCTGTCTGGGCTTCATAGGGTCTTCTGGTGGGCCCCTTCCTTATCCTGTGTCAGCTCTACGGGGTCAGCTATCCCCTTGGTTTGCCGACCTTGGGTCCTCTGGGATGAGGGGGGATCTGGGGTTGATCAAACTCCCTTGGCCCTTGTTATTCTACTCTTTGGCTGTACTCTCTCCCCTGAGGAGGGACTCTTTAATACCAGGGTTCCTTCTTCCCCCCCCCCACCGAACCCTTTGGGTTCTCCTGATTATGATAAGGGGGGAGAGGGGCAGGAAATCCTCCTGGGGGAGATGGGATTTGAGGGGGGGGGCCTTACCCATCTTACAGGATCCTTCTGAGTTCCTTGGAATCTCCCTGTTGAACGATATCCCTTGAAGGATCTGCCTGGTCAGCTTAATTCCTTGATGGATTTTGGCCTCCCTCTCTCCTTCCTCTCCCTCTTAATTTTCTCTCTCTCTCTCTCTCTTTCCTTCCTTCCTGCCCTTTGGCCGTCCAGGGATGGGGGCCTTTTTCGGCCCATTACCTCCCAGGTCCCCCTCCTACTCTGTCCTCTGGTCGGCCTATTTCTTTTTCAGTTTACATGTTTTCCTTTTGCTGTCTCTTGGGCTCCCTTACCCCGCCCTTATTTTTCTCTATATCCTGTTTTCTTCTGTCTCCCCGTCATTCAGAACTGAGGTGGAGGAGGAGCCAACAGCCGTTACTGGCCAACCCACGAGCTCCATGCAATGCGTCAGCCTCGTGGGTGGTGCCGGCTCCTCCCTCCTCCACGCAAAAAAAAAAAAGAGCTCCTGCAGGGTGCCTGTCTCCAGCCAACGACCCACCAGTGATGAATGGTGAAGATACACAGGAAGTACAAGAATTATGGTAGGTACGTAATTTTCGTATTTTGTGCCTCTGCCTGATCCACTCCCTTCTCTACCCACCCCCACGTCCTTCTTTATCCTCACAATTTGGTCTTTGTTTTTCCTTCTCTCACTGATGTATCTGAATAAGTCTTTTTCTCCATCCTTAATACCTTATGCCAGTCTCAGCTCTCTGGAAGCCTTGGCCGCTCTGACCAGCCTGGTAACCTCCCTAGACTTCTTCCTATACTTGTCCTTGTCATTTCCCCCTCCTGATTTCTTGAGTCTCTGAAAGGCTTGCCTCTTGGCCCTCACCCCTTCCATGACTTCCTGAGTCAACCAGCTAGGCTTCTTTTCCCTTCCCTTCTTACTCCGTGTCCTAGTACATGTCCCAGTAGCCTCCTCCAGCCCTTTTTTAACAATATCCCATTTCTGACTAGCATCCATTCCTGGCTGAATTCCCACCAGATGCCTTCCCAAGATTTCCCCCATCCTTTTAAAGTCTGCCCCCTTAAATTCAATCACCCTGGTGCCCGTACCTCCTCCTACCTTACCCATATTGAACGTGAACCACACCGTGTGGTGGTCACTCCCAGCCAGAGGGTCCTCCACACCCAAGTCCCTTACAGCCTCCCCCATTTGAAAGTACCAAGTCTAGTGTATTTCCCAACTTTGTCGGCTCTCGGACTAACTGCACCAGGAAGCTGTCCTGAAATGCCTTCAGTAAGACCTTCTCCTTTGCACTTGTGGTTGGGGTGTGTTGTTGAGGCACAGGTCAGGAAGCATGGAAAACCAGGAGCAGTTGTAGAATTCACCAAAATTATATATTTATACTAGCAGTATCATAAAATAAACTTTAGTACAACTATTTACAAAGGCAAAATAAAATAAAGATTCATCAGAGTTTTTCTTTAATCTGTGTCCATTCTCCTAATCATAATCTCTCTTGCAGATACAGCTTAGCTCTTTTATAAGTCTTTTGAACCCCCATTCTTGGCAAACATCCTGTCCTTGTAAATATTCTGTTCTTGAAAGTTTCAGGAGCAGCTAGGATACAGTGTGCTTTCTGAGGCCCCTACAGCTTTTGCAAAAGGCTAGAAGATTTGCACTCAAGTAACCTCTGGAGTGTTCCATTAGCTTTCTGCAGTCATCTCAAAATATAATTATATATGTTTATTTATTTTTATTTGAGTCTTTGGTAACCGGGTAAGGCCCACTAGGCACAAGTGCCTGTTTTCAGGGGCGACCTGGGAGCACTTGGCGGTTAAGTCACTTGCTCAGAGTCAAACAGTATGCAAGTGGAGGTTGTGAGAATCAAACTCAGGTCTGGTCTGCTGGATGTATCAAGCTCGTTCACACCTCGTTCCTCTAGGCTATACTGCCAGCCCATCAACAGTAACACTATATATTTTCTAAACAAAAGTGATCCCATTATCAGTTACATTTTCATACAGTGATTTGCACATATTTTTATATCAGCAAATCTAGA
This sequence comes from Neoceratodus forsteri, assembly GCA_016271365.2. Classification (NCBI taxonomy): domain Eukaryota; kingdom Metazoa; phylum Chordata; order Ceratodontiformes; family Ceratodontidae; genus Neoceratodus; species Neoceratodus forsteri. Next base: position 752,978,768 of record CM057455.1, on the reverse strand, counting down.
TATGCAAGGAAAGGCTGAGAGACAGTGAGAGCAAAAGAATTGAGAGATTGTTCGGGTTGATCAAGTCCGAGGTCTCACAGGAAAATTGGTTAGCAACCAGACAGAGAGAGACAGAAAAGGAAAGATCCTTGCATTTAAACACTTTCTCCATAACAAATGGGACAGGGTCCAATTCTGCCCTGTCACATACACCCCCCCTCCTTAAGAGGGAACCTTTTTTATTAAACAGGTTTCCAAAACTTTTTATTCTCTAGCAACATTTGCTGCTTTCAGCAATTAAGCACATATACATTGTCAGTTTTGCTATAACAGTACAGTTCAAACCCATTTGTTTTTCAGCCTTCAGAACCCTCAATTCCTGATCCATATCTTGACAGAAAATCAGCATTGCTATTCTCCTTACCAGATTTGTGTATCACCGTGAATTTAAATGGCTGTAGTGCCAGGTACCACCTTGTGATTATGGAATTTTTATCTTTCATTTGGTTAAGCCAACAGAGAGGATTGTGATCTGTTATAAGCAAAAATTCAGTTCCTAGTAAATAAAACATAAGGGACTCCATGGCCCACTTTGCTGCTAAACATTTCTTTTCGATAGTGGAGTACCTTTTCTCTCTGTCATGCAATTTCCTACTTATGTACAGAATAGAATGTGCCATCCCATCTATATTTTGACTCAGTACTGTACCTAGGCCTACCTCTGATGCATCTGTTTGTGACAAAAATAGTTTCTCAAAGTCTGGAATTCTTAAAACGGGCTGAACAGCTGGCCCAGTGGCGCTGAGGGTTGAGGCACTGGATGCCACACATCGCACCACGCCGGCATCCGATTTCGGGAACGAGCCTGGATCGGCAGGGGTCAACAGGGGAGGAGAAGGATTGAGCATCTGCAGGACTGCTCTCCAGGGAGGGGGGGGGTCTGCTGCTACCAGTGCTCTGGTGGCCCCCAACAGTGGCTGGGGGCGATCACTAGAGCACTGGCAGGACCTGTGAGGACGTACTGCAGCTGATGCCTGGATCAGAGTGCGTGCGGAAGCACGTTCGCTCAGGACCTTAGGCTTCATTGCACACTACAGACATCCGGGGAAAAGAAAGCGGAAAATAGGGCACCAGTCGCGTGCCATGATGGGCGCTCATTGTGGGACTAGTTTGCGTCAGTGTAATGGCATTATTGATCCTGACCTAAGGGGTCGAAGGCTAGGGGAGAGCTCCCCTCCACCCCACCGTGGGGGGCAAGCCATGGGGGTAGCTGCGGGACCTGCATTAGGAGCTGAGGAGAGTCCCTGGAGATGGCGGCCTGAGACCCGAGGAGGATGCCTGACGTGACGAAGTAGGCAGACTGGTGGCTCAAGGGGGGAAAAAGTATAAACCAAAAAAAAAAAATGGGCTGAACATAATGCAGCCTTTATGGCTTGAAAAGCTTCATCACACACTGGGGTCCATTTCACATTATTTGGGTACCGTTTTTGGTGAGTTCAACGAGAGGAGTAGCTAACTCTGCAAAGTTGGGAACAATCTCAATAATAACCAGCCAACCCTAAAATGACCTGACATGTTTCTTTGTTTTAGGTACAGGACTGTTAGCTACAGCTTATGTTTTAGAAACCTCTGCTTAACTTCTCCATTTCCCAACGCATAGCCCAAATATCTGGTTTCCTACATGCCCAATGCACATTTGGTAGGATTAATAGTCAGACTTGCATTTTTGATAGCTTGGATAACTGCACATAGGTGTTCCAGCTGGCTTTTCCAGTCTGGACTATATACCACAACATCATCAAGGTATGCAACACAATAACAAGTGCGAGGGGATAAAATGACATCCATGTACTATAGGAATATAGCTGGCGCACCATGTAAACCAAATGACGTGGTGAGCTGATAAAATCCTATAGGGGTGACAAATGCAGTTTTATCTCTGGATTCTTTAGCTAAAGGTATTTGCCAGTAACCCTTGGTGAGATCGAGAGTACTGATATACATTGCACTCTCCAGTCTGTCCACCAAATCATCTATTCTGGGCATAGGATAACTGTCAAATTCTGACACTTGATTAAGTTTCCTGAAATCAAGGCAGATTCTAACACCCAGTTCTTTTTTGTTTACAATTACCATGGGAGATGACCAAACACTCCTCAACTCCTCCATGATACCCAGTTCTTTCATTTTTTGTATTTCCTTAACTACGTCAGCGCTTAACCGCTCTGGTAACCTGTATGTCTTTTGCCTAATAGGATTAGCATTCTTTGTCACTATTGCATGTTCAACCTTTTGCTTGGCCTGGTACCATGATAAAGTACTGTTAAATGTCTTTGTACGTTGAATGTCTGCAATTTGTTCTGAGGTTAAGAAACATTCACCTTTACAGCATCAGCATTTACAGTTTGTTCCAGTCTATCATAAGCTACATCAATATCTTCCTTATCAGTTTCTAGTAAAACCAGCAAAGCAGCTTTTGGCATTTTTTGAACCCATTTCTTGAGGAGGTTAGCATGGTGTATGTTAGTAGGATTTTTCCTGTTAGTGATTTCAATCTCGTAGTTAACAGTGCCAGTACGTCTAAGAACCTTATAAGGCCTCTGCCATTTCATTAACAGTTTATTTTCTGTTGTAGGTAGCAGTAGCAAAACCTTTTCACCTGGCTCGAAAACTTTTTCTTTTGCCCCATGGTCATAATATACCTTCTGCTGGTTTTGGGCCTCTTCCCGATTACTGTGGGCAATTTCAACATATTTTGCCAGCTCTTTCTTAGGGCACACATATAAGGCGTTATAGATTGTTTCTGAGTGGGGTTATCTTCCACATTTCTTTTATCACATCCAGGGCCCTCTTGGCTGCCTACAATACAGCATTTCAGATGGTGAAAATCCTGTTGATGTCTTGGCACTTCTTTGTAGGCAAAAGTAGTTAAGGCAAGTATTGGACCCAATCTTTCCCTTCCTCTTTTACAAACCTTTTTAACATGCGTTTTAGGGTTTGGTTAAAACACTCAACAAGACCATCTGTCTGAGGGTGATAGGGGGAGGTTCTTATTTTATTTAAATTTTGGTAACTGGGTAGGCCCACTGGAACCTTGCGTCCCTTTTTCGGGGCGACCCGGGATTAAGTTACACGTACCTAGTGGGAGGGAAAAACCAGTGCTTTGATATGTACAGTACAACAAGGCTTACATAGAGTGAATGAACAATACATTACAGCACAGAAAATAATACAACAATAATCCAGACTTTTGGTTAGGAACAGACCACTGACAGTTATAAACCTATATAAGTGCAAAAATCAGTACTACCATCTAGCTTTTGGACCCTTCCTCCCTATTTGTTGTGTCCTTTAGCAGAGATAGCACCCTTAATTGGATCCCTTTGGGAGACCTTAAGTGAGGCAGCAGCACTGAGGTCCCTTCCCAAGATGGACTTTTAGCGCTTTCTTGAAACCCTCGGTAGAGAGCTATCTTGTAACTCTCCGGAGATCATTCCAGAGTTTGGGGAGGGCAACCTGGCTGACCATTGACCTAGGGATGATCTGGCTCTGGGTATTTCTAGTAGCATCTGATCGGTAGACCTGAGCTCATGTCTTTTTGTCTTGGGGACAAGCAGATCCCATAGCCCAGGAGGGGCCCCAGGTTGCTGTAGCTTAAATGCCATGCATAAGGAGGGATATGCTAATCTTGCTTTGAGGGATGGCCATTTTAAGGCCTGGAGCACCTTGCAGTGGTGTTCCGTCCTTTCTGCCCTGGCAGCAAACCAGCCGACCCTGTGGTAGAGTGTGCTCAGTCACTGTCTTTCCGTAGCCCTCAGCGGCGGGGTTGCTCCGTAGAACAGGGTGGGGAGTATCGTCCCGTTACCGACCGCTATTCTAGTTTCTTAGTTAGAAAGGGGTTTAGTCTGTAGAGGAGGCCCAATTTTTGGTTTACTACCTTTGTGAGGTGGTCCAAATGCTTCCTGAAAGAGACCTCCTGGTCAAGGTACATTCCTAAGTACTTTATGCTGTCTGCTACTTCTATCCCTACTCCATCACAGGTGGAGAGGGATAGAAAGTTAGATCTCTTTGGGCCCAGTCTTTCTGTTCAAGACCAGCCTGTTAACCTGGCACCATGTTTCAAGGACTCGGAGGTCCTGCTCCAACTCCAGATTTAAGGACCCCGTGTACTTTCCTCTTCTGTACAGCACTGCGTCATCGGCAGATAGCATGACATTTGCCCCTCCGCAATGTTGGGGGAGGTTGTTGGTGAACAGGGAGAATAGCAGGGGGCCTAAGATTGACCACTGTGGAACTCCTACAGATACTAGAGGCTCATCTGATTTAGCTCCATTCCACCGAGCCATTTGTGTCCTGCCGTTGAGGTAGTCTGTGAACCATTTCAGGGCTGTCATAGCCAGACCCAGCCCCCTTAGACGTTCCAGAAGTAGCTGGTGGTCGACCAGATCAAAGCCTTGGTCAGGTCAATAAAGACCGCCCCTAGCATTTTGTTCTGGTATAAGACTTCATACGCTTCAGTGGTGAAGCTTATCAGGGCTGTTTCAGTCTCGTGTTTTTTTCTAAAACAATGCTGTTGACCAGCCTGTAGGTTGTGCAGTTCCAGGTAGTTGTTTACCTGTTGGTAGACCACCTTCTCCAAGAACTTGCTTAGGGTGCTGAGAATGGAGATAGGTCTAAAATTTTCCACATCTTCATGTGGCCCACTTTTCAGGATTGGGGTCACCAGTCCAATCTTCCACAGAGCAGGTATTTTCCCTTCAGTCAGGGACTTGTTGAAGAGCTGGGCTACAGGGTCTGCAATAACAGAGGCTCCAATATTTAGCAGCTTGGGTTCCAGATTGTCGTGCCCTACAACACATTCTGGTTTCAGGCCTCTAAGCAGTTTTAGGACTTCCCTTGCTGATACCAGTTTAAGGTAAAATTCAGGGCCCTGATGAGGGTTCCCCGGGTTTGCTTGGCTGCCCTGGAGAGGTTCCCTGGGTTTCCTCGTCTACCTGGGTCTTAACTGGGATTACCAGTTCTGAACCTCTGTAGGTCCAAGAAGAAATCATTGAAGGCATTGGCCGTGTCTTTTGGGGTGGAGAGTGGTGTCCTGTTTGCTTTTTTTACCCGGTCACCTTACTCTTGCTCCCCTTGAGTAGTGTATTTATGTGCACCCAGAACTTCTTTGGGTGGGATAAGTTCTTGGATTGCAGCACATGCAGGTAGCTGATTTTTGAGTTCCCTTTTGCAGCTGTTTCTGGCTTCACGATACCTCACCCAGTCCTGTTGTAGGTTTGAGTGTTTGTATTCCCCCATAATTTGTCTCTGTCCTTCGAACTCCTCTTGAGATCAGGGTTGAGCCACCTAGCGTCCTGACCTTTGACCCTGATCTTCTTTCGGGGCGCGTGCTTGTTAGCTACCGACAAAAAATGTCTGGTGAAGCCTTCAAGGGCTTCGTCTGTTGTAGTGGTATCGAAGGCCTGGGCCCAGTCCACTTCTGACAGGGCTTGAAGGAAGGAGCCTTCGTTTAGCGCCGAGTAATTTCTGGTCCAGAAGGTTCTGGGGGGTTGCTTGGGGAAATTGTTCCTCCACATCAGAAAGGTTGGTGTATGATCGCTGAGTGAGTCTGCACACGTCCCTACCATTCTGGCCCTTTCTGGATTAGACACTAGTATCCAGTCTAGTGTGGTATGGTTCCCAGTCTTTTGGTTGACTCCTGTGGGCTCTTGCATCAGCTGTGTGAGATTAGCTTCCAGAAGGCTGTTTTAGGCACCCCAGCTAGATTATCCCCAGTTTAGGTTGAAGTCCCCAAGTATAATTTTTTCACAGTTGGGCAGAGTGGGTACGGTGTTTGTCAGTGTTTTTAATGCTTCCATGGCTTTCTTAGGCATGTTGTAGGTGCACTAAGCAAGGAGTGGCTTGAATCCCCCTATGAGAAGTTTGACAAATATTACTTCACACCCCCCTCCTTTAAGATCCGGGATAGAGACCATAGTTGCATTGATTTGAGATCTTACATAGAGAAGGACTCCCCCACACTTCTTCCTCTTCCTGTCCTTCCTAAATGTTTTAAAGCCTTGCAGTTCAGCCTCATGAGGGAGTGCATTTGGCTTCAGCCATGTTTCAGAGATACAAATTATGTCAGGGGAGTAAAGGCTGGTCCAGGCCTCAAGTTCGTGCATCTTGGGCCTTAGGCTATTAATATTCATATGGACTATCCCCAGTCCCCTGGCACTGACCCACTCTGGTGTGCTGTGTGTTAGGTTGGGGATGCTGGTCCCTGGGGGGCCGGGGTCTGGCTCTACGTCACCCCCCCCATTAGAAGCAGGAGGCCCAGGAGGATTATCTGAACATTGGCTTGCACAAGGGTGTGGAGGTGTTTTTTACTCTTGTGGGCCCTTATATACCTTAATGCGTCCATGAAGAACCGCTTTTTTCCAGTATGTATATAGTCATCATACTGGACCTGAAACATGGGTGGTGATACCCTGGGTTAAAGTGCCCCCCATCCGGACCTGCTCCATTTGTATGATACCAGCCCTGACCTGTAGTGATGTGATCAGTTACAGCAATTATTAATACATATAGGGCTCCCAGTAAGATCCTGACTCCCCCTCTCTTTTGAGGTCCCATCGTTGTCCACCACCACATTTGTCTATTTTCAGCCTTACCCTACTCAAGGTTTTCCTGTATGACCTTCCCTGAGGTATATTAAACATACAAGCAGGCACCCTGTTCTAGAGGCTGTATAGGCTAAGTTAAAACAGAAAGAGACTGGGTAACCTGGCACTCAAGATAAATCAAAGACAGTAAAACACAGCACTATAATGTAATAGCTAGCAACCTCTTTACCCAGCTTTAGGATGCAACAGACTAACTCAGGACTTGTAGTAAAACTGTTCTGTGCTCTATGCACACAATGACTCGGGGGTTGTGCAAAACAGGCTGTTCCCCTTTAAGTCATTCCAGTCATTAGGCTACTGTTGCAGTTTTGGAAATGGGCTGGGCTGTCCCTGAAGCCTATTTAAGTAAAGGAGGTGGTGCAGGGCGGGTGGGGCTTTTTTTTTTTTTGTCCAAAGTAGTCAAAATCTGTTCGTCGTGGGGGAAGGGAGCACGGTTTCCATCTGCAGCTCCCTCAACCCCCGATAGCATCCATAGACTAGAAACGCAGGAGTGGCTGGCAGCCCTTCTTGTAGGGGGCCAGCACTCCCAGAGTTCAAATCTTGGCACCTTTGATTTGTTGTGTTGGAGGCAGGGGGGAGGTCGCACAGATTGCTGTGTACACTCTCCCCTAGCCAGCCCGAAAGTCCCACTGTGTTCCTGTTTGAGTGTCGCACTGGGGAAGCTCCTAGCTCCTCCACTGAATTTTTTTGTCCAAAGTTGGCAAAGTCTCTCCGTCGTGGGGGGAGGGGGCCTGGTCTCCGGCTGCAGCTCCCTTTACCCTTGATAGCATCCACGGACTAGAAACGCAGGAACGGCTTGCATCCCTTCTTGTAGGGGGCCAGCACTCTCAGAGTTCAAATCTTGGTGCCTTTTTTTTTTGGTTGAGGCGGGGGATCACACACATTGCTGTGTACACTCACCCCTAGCCAGCCCAAATGTCCCGCTGTGTCCCTGTTCGAGTCTCTGGGGCAGTAGGGAAGCTTGTAGCACCCCTGACAAATTTTTTTGTCCAGAGTCGGCATAGTCTCTCCGTCACACGGGGAGGGAGCCTGGTTTCCAGCTGCAGCTCCCTCTACCCTTGATAGCATCCATGGACTAGAAACGCAGGAGTGGCTGGCAGCCCTACTTGTAGGGGGCCAGCACTCCCAGAGTTCAGATCTTGGTGCCTTTTTTTTGTTGGGTCGAAGGCAGAGGGGAGGTCGCACAGATTGCTGTGCACACTCTCCCCTAGCCAGCCAGAAAGTCCCGCTGTGTCCCTGTTTGAGTCTCCAGGGTGGTAGGGAAGCTTGTATCTCCCCCGACTAATTTTTTGTCCAAAGTCAGCAGAGTTTCTCCTCACGCTGGCGAGGGAGCCTGGTTTCCGCCGCGCCTCCTCTATCCTCGATAGCATCCACGGACTAGGATGGCAGTGATACCTAGTAGCCTGTACAGATCCTTAAGCAATGCAGCACCAAAATTACTGCCCTGATTAGTAATAATTTCTTTAGGTATGCCAACTCTGCTGAAAATTTTGGCAAGCTCTGCTACATCTTTTGGGGCTATAACAGTACGCATAGGAACGGCTTCTGGCTATCGAGTAGCATAGTTGCCTACTACCAGGATAAATCTATTACCCTTTTTACTTTTATCTAAAGGACCAACCACATCCATTGCAATTCTCTCAAAAGGCACATCTATCAAGGGCAGGGACACCTTGTCTTTTCTAGTGACTGGGGCTACTTCCTGACGCTCAGCACAGGAATTACAATAGGTAGCAACATCTTCATAAATTCCAGGCCAGTAAATCTACACAGCAATCTGGCAAGGGTACGATCCCTCCCCGAATGACCAGCCATAGGATTATCATGTGCTGTCTGTAACAACTCTGTTCCATACTTCTGTGGTATAACGAATTGTTCTGTCTGTTCCTGTGTCTGAGGTTTAACCCAAACTCTGTACAGTAACCCGTTACATTTTTTAAACACTGGTCCACCCTGTTTTTTTTTACTTCCAACTGCTTAAAATAACCCTAGAGAGAAACATCGTTGCTTGTTCTGAAAGAAAATCACAATCAGTTAACAATTTAGTTTCAACATTTTCATATTTTCACCCTTCATGTCCATCAGTCATTTGTTGCCATAGTTTCTTCAGGCTTAGTCTTTCTTTCCTGGATTTCTTGGAGCTGTGCTCAAACAAGTCTGAATCAAAATCACTGAAAGAAAAAGTGTCCCCACCATTTGATATTTTCTGTTCCTGAGCTCGTCACCATTGCTGCTGAAACATTAGGATTTACTCCTGCTTTGACCAGCTCAGTAAATCCTTGAACGTCACTGCCAATAATCACAGGTACAGGTAACTTAGGTACTACTCCTATTTTCATTTGGTGCGACACACCCTTAACGGTCAGAGTCACTTGGATGGTGGGATAGTGTCATGTGCCCCCGAGGATGCAGATGACACCAGTACCTGGTCCCTTTGCACAGTGTTTTCCCAGCACTTCAACATGCACTAGGATCTGTCTGCTTCCCAAATCGAGTCCGTTCTGATGCTATCCCCAGCTTAACATCTGTTAAGTACTTGACCCAATGCCACGCTCCTTACTACGGCAATTTCTTGCAAAATGGACCTAGCTTATTACAGTTATAGCAGATAACGTCTTTGGGCACAGATTTGCTACCCCCACCAGAGTTCTTATGAGGATTGGAGTTTAAATGGGGAAAAAGAGTGTCTTACCGGTGCTTGGCTGTTTATTTATTTATTTATTTATTCAGTTAAACATCAGTTTAGAAACCTTTGAGCCAGAGGCTCATTTACAAAGGTACCTCGTCACAGAGAGGACATAATAACAATAGTACAGGGGACAAAATACATACAAACAGAAAAGTTACAGTTCATTTACAATTTAGTTACAATAGATTTCAATCACCACCAGGGGTGCAAGACTTAAGGTTAGGGGATAGGTGGTGGGGGTAGCAGGGAGGGAAATAGGGGAGTTAGTAGGGAAAGGGAGGGGAGGGGAGGGCTGTTACCTCACTGCTGTGGCGTCTGACCATTTGATAGTCCTCAGCCAAAGAAACAGCCTTTTCCCCACTTTCTGGTCGGTGTTCCTTTACCCAAAGCTGCACATTTGTAGGCAAGATATGGATGATTTGCTCCATGGCAAATGTTTCGATCTGTGAGACTGTTTTGCTTTCTGGTTGGATCCATTTTATCAGGAGTTCTCTGAGTCGGGTGAAGGTTTCTTGAGGATTGTTGACCAAGTTGTACCTCAGAAATCAAAATCTCTGCCGGTAGGTCTCTCCAGAGATGTCATACCTTTTCAGGATTTCGCTTTTCACCAGGTCATAGTTTTCTGACTGTGCAGTGTCCGTACTGCTGTAGGCAAGCTGAGCTTTCCCTGTCAGGTAGGTTACCAGTCTGATTGTCCATTGCTGCTTTGGCCATTGGCAGGCTGAACTCTTTCAAAAGTTGTCAGGTATGCCTCAGTATCATCTAAGTTGCTTGCATTTTGTTGCTCGTCTGGATCTGTGCTGGATCCTCTACCTTTGACAGCTTGCAAGGCATCCAGCCATCGCTGCTCCTGTCGCTGCATCTCTTCTCTCATCTGCTGCTCCTGTCGCTGCATCTCTTCTCTCATCTGCTGCTCCTGTCACTGCATCTCTTCTCTCTCTATGCTTCTAAATGTGGAATCTCTTTTCTCTCTGCTTCTCAGTCTCTTTTTGTTGTATAACACCATTTGAAAAAGTCCATCAGGCTTTCAGGTTCTGTCACTGCCTGTTTTTCCATAACTTGTGCTGGCTGTACAGTCTCAGACTGGACTTCTGTCTCTGCTAGTTTGGCTGCCATTCTCTGGTAACCACTCATGGACTTGCTGCTGCAGAATCCATACTTTCCTCTGTGCTTCCCTGGTACTAGGTACAGTACCCACACAAAACTCCTGGTTTAGAGTATGCACGGTGTAAATCCCACTTCTAAAACCATGTGTCATTGAGGCACAGGTCTGGAAGCATAGGAAAACCTGAAGCAGTTGTAGAATTCACCAAAATGATTTGTGTACACTAGCAGTATCATAAAATAAACTTGTTCAGTACAACTATTTACAAAGGCAAAATAAAATATTCATCAGAGTTTTTCTTCAATCTCTGTGTCCATTCTCCTAATCATAATCTATCTTGCAATTGCAGTTTAGCTCTTTTATAAGTCTTTTCAACCCCTCTTCTTGGCAAACATCCTGTCCTTGTAAACAGTCTGTTCCTGTAAGTTTCAGGAGCTGCTAGAACACAGAGTACTTTCTGAGACCCCTACATCTTTTGCAAAAGGCTGGCAGATTTGCACACAAGTAACCTCTTGAGTTTTCCATTAGCTTTCTGCAGTCATCTCAAAATGTAATTATATATATTTCAACAGTAACACTATATATTTTCTAAACAAAAATAATCCCATTATCAGTTACATTTTCATACAATGATTTGCACATATTTTTATATCAGCAGGTCTAGATATGCAAGGAAGGCTGAGAGGCGGTGAGAGCCAAAGAATGAGAGATTGTTCAGGTTGATCAAGTCCGAGGTCTCAAAGGAAAATGGGTTGTGCAACCAGACAGAGAAGGAGAAAAGGAAAGATCCTTGCATTTAAACACTTTTCCATAACAAATGAGATAGGTCCTATTCTGCCCTGTCACAGGGTTCCCAATCCACCCCAGGTAGGTTGAAGTCCCCCACCACCACTGTGTTCCCCTTCCTACAAACCCTTCTAATCTGCTCAGCTAGCTTCCTGTCCAGGTCATCCCCTTGAGCTGGTGGCCTATACACTACCCCCATCCTCAGTGTCCTATTTTTCGAATCTTGAAACTGCATCCATAGGGCCTGTGTCCTGCCTTCCTCCCCCTCCTCCTTTATACACCTTATCCCCTCCTTTTCATAGATTGCCACGCCCCCCTTTCTCCATAGCCCTATCTTTCTGGAAGGTCCTATACCCTGGAATCGTCATATCCCAGTCCTGGCACTGGGTGACTCATGTTTCTGTGATGGCCACAATGTCCACGCTCCCTATTGACAAGAGAGTGTATAGCTCAACTTATTTGTTTCCCAGGCTTCCCACATTTAGTGTGACCACCCTCCAACCTTTCCCATCTCCTCCCTGGTATCCACCCCTCTTACCCTCCCATGCCCCTACCCTGACACCCTCCCTATAGCTTGGGGCGTGAGCTCACTTGGCTTCCCTCTCTGGTATCCCTGTCTGCCTGCTGCCCACTCACTCCCCCCTAGTTTAAATTCACCTTTGTTGCCATGTACCCCTCTGTCCCCTGCCTTAATACCCCCTTCCTCCCCCACGCTCAAGTGTAGCCTGTTCCCTACAAATAGATCATTATTGTGCCAGGTTCTGCCCGTGCCTCCCACTAACCTGTGCTCCTTGGCCGACACTGTTCCCCCAGCCAAACGTTGAGCTCCCAATCCTTCCTTTTCCTCACCACGTACTTTTGCGGGGTACTGGGAGCACCTCTGAGAGACCACTGATTCCCCTATCTCCCCACACAGCCGACCCAGTTCCTTGAATCTCTCCCTCACTACCTCCACCGTCTCCCCTGCCAGATCATTTGTACCCATGTGCACCACAAGATGCGGTTTATTCCTACCCCTCCTTACGCACTTTAGGATTGACTGCCCTGCCCTACACAGGTATGGACTCCACCCATATGCGACTGTGCCTTTCTCCCCTTACTGCTCCACCTTATCCCTTTTAGTATGGAATCCTCCAGCACTAGCACACCTCCCTCCTCCTTTCTCACCCCCCCACCCTTTTACCCAAGTACCTGCCTCTAGAGTCCACCACCTCTGTACCTCTGTCCTCCCCTGTGGCTCCCTCTCCACCCCTGACCCATCCTCCTCCCCAAAGCGCCTCACTCTCATTCCCATCCCTCCCATCCACCCTGGCCCCTTCTGCTGTGTTCCTTCATCCTGCTCATCAGCATTGCTCCCTTCCCCTTCCCCACTCCCTTCATCTGCCCTTCCAGCTGTGCCCTCCTCTTCACCTTGCCACTCTCCCCAGACCATCTGCTGTCCCTTGCATTCCCCACCCTTCTACTGCCCTGCTCTCTCCTGAAGGTCCTGCAACCCCTCCTCCACCAGTGTCCCCAGCACTGCAAACCTGTTACCTGCCCCCTCTGCATAGCCATGCAGTGACTCCTTCCTCCCGTCTAGAGCCTTCCCACTAATGCTAGGCCCCTTGTTCGCTTTCCCCTCCGCTCCTCCTCCCATCCTCACCCTTGAACCGATGTTTCTCCCCTACTACATCTTCATGTTACTCCCTGGAGGAGGCCCTCCGCCCAGATTCCACGCCCTCCCCATCCTCTCCAGCTCTCTACCAAGCCACAGCACTTCTTCTTAGACACCTCAGCCTGTGACAGATTGGATACCCTCCCAGCCTCCACAGTATGTTCATCCAGACCGCTGCCCCATATCCATTGCAGCCCACTATTCTACCCAGATTGGCCACCCTAGCATTCTACTGCCCCCTGTACCACCCACTACTGCACTTTTCCCCTCTGCCCCCATTAATGCCTCTCCACCCCTAGTATGTCTAACGCTAACATGCTCCATTTGCCTACTTCACTGTCTATACCGAATGAAGAAAGTCACAGCCCCAAACTCCAGAGCCCCAAGTTCAGATCACAACCCCAACACTACATCAGGGGTTCGCCACAATGCCAAATACAATTCAAAAAAGTGAAATACCTTCGGTAATTGTAGATCCAGCTGCAGTCGTCTGTCCCACGCTACAGATCCAGCTGCTTTCATGTGCTCACTTCCAGCTCCCAAAGCTCCACTACTCCTTACTGACTCTTACCCCTCCGAACCCCTCCCCCCTTCCTGTTGTTTCAGCCTTACCGGGAGGAGCCCAGTAATGGCATCTAAAGAGAGGAGGGGTGGGCGGGGAAGAAAAAAAGGCTAAAAACAACTACAGCTCCTTTCTGTTGCTTGTTCTTGCATTGCTGGGCCCTATTTATAGTCAGCTAGTAGTTTGAAAACCACGCCTGGCCTTCAGGCGCCTCCTAATAGGTTCACGTTTGGAGCCTCCCGATTGGCCGGTTCCCCCTAGCTCTCGGCCTTGCCAAAAGCTCCTCTCCCTTCTACAGCCACCGATGCAGCAATGTCTCCTGGCCTCTGATGCGGCCCTTCTCCGCTCCTCTCCACTGCCGATGTGGTGCAGAAACTGCCGCGTGTCCCCTTCCTCCTGCTGCAAAATGCAGCCAAAGCAGCTGTGGCTAAAGCAACTACAGCTACTTTAACCACAGCATACCAAAGCATACTTGACAGCTTTTGAAAGGGTTGCCAAAGCCTACCAGTGGCCAAAACAGCAATGGGCAATCAGGCTGGTACCTTACCTGACAGGTAAAGCCCAGCTTGCCTACAGCAATATGGACACTGCATAGCCGGGAAGCTGTTACCTTGTGAAAAGAGAAATCCTGAAAAGATATAACATCTCAGGAGAGACCTACAGGCAAAGATTCCGGTCCCTGAAATACATCTCAGTCGACAATCCTCGAGAAGCCTTCACCCATCTCAAAGAACTCATTAAATGACTCCAACCAGAGGGCAAAACAGTTCCACAGATCATTGACACATTTGCAATGGAACAATTCATCAGCATCGTGCCTACAGACGTACAGCTTTGGGTAAAAGAACACTGACCAGAAAGTGGGGAAAAGGCCATTTCTTTGGCCAAGGACTATCGGATGGCCAGACAGAGCATGCAGCAGCGAAGTAACAGCCAAAGACCGATAAGGTCCACTTTTTCTCACTCTAACTCCAAATCGATAAAAACTGTTGTGGGGGTAACAAATCTGAACCTAAAGACTTTATTTGCTATAACTGTAACAAGCCAAGCCTTATCGCAAGAAACTGCCGTAAAAATAAGAAGGCTACCACTGCAGCAGATTTTGCCTTAGCAAATTGAGGCAAGTATTTAACAGATGTCAAGGTGGGAGATGAGACTGTAAAGGGATTTATTGATTCGGGAAGCAGACAGACCCAAGTGCAGGTTGAAGTGCCTGGAAAACACTATGTAAAAGGACCAGGTACTGGTGTCATCTGCATCCACAGGGACACGCGATATCCCACCACACAAGTGACATTGAATATTAGTGGGGTGTTGCACCAAATAAAAGTGGGGGTAGTACCCAAGTTACCTGTACCTGTGATTATTGGAAATGACAGTCCAGGATTTACTGAGTTAATCTCAAAGGAACTGAAACCTGCAGTTTCAGCAGCAGTGGTAACAAGAGCGCAGGCAAAGAAAATCTCAGATGGTGGAGACACTTTTCCTTTTGTTGACTTTGATGCAGACCTGTTTGAGCCCAGCTCCAAGATCTGGAAGTCCAGGAAAGAATTAAGACGCTGAAACAACAGTGGCAACAAAAGACTGATGGACTTAAGGGGTTAAAATATGAAAATACTGAAACTAGACTGATAACTAATTGTGATTTTGTTTCAGAGCAAATTAATGATGCTTCTTTACAAGGTTATTTTAAGCAGCTGGGGGTGAACCAATGTTTAAAAAATGTCATGGGTTATTGTACTGAGTTTATGTTAAACCTCAGACATAGGAATAGATAGAACAATTTGTTATACCACATAAGTATAGAACTGAGTTGTTACAGATAGCACGATAGTCCTATGGCTCGTCACTCAGGGAGGATCGCACCCTTTCAGATTGTTGTACAGATTTTATTGGCCTGGAATTCATGAAGATGTTGCTACCTATTGCAGTTCTTGTGCTGAATGTCAGAAAATAGCCCCAGTGACTGAAAAGACAAAGGTGTCCCTGGTGCCCTACCCTCAATAGATGTGCCTTTTGAGAGAATTGCAATGGATGCAGTTGGTCCCTTAGACAAAAGTAAAAAGGGTAATCGATTCATTCTGGTAGTATGTGACTATGTTACTTGATACCCAGAAGCAGTTCCAATGCGTACTGTCACAGCCCCAAAAGTGGCAGCAGAGCTTGCCAAAATTTTCAGCTGGGTGGGCATACCTAAAGAGATTATTACTGATCAGGGTAGTAATTTTGGTACTGCATTACTGAAGGAGCTGTACCGACTATTAGGTATCATTGCCATAAGAACCACCCCTTATCACCCTAAGACAGATGGTCTTGTTGAGCGTTTTAATCAAACCCTAAAACACGTTGAAAAGGTTTGTAAAAGGGGAAGGGAAAGATTGGGACCAATATTTACCTTACCTGCTCTTTGCTTACAGAGAAGTGCCACAAGCTTCAACAGATTTTTCACCATTTGACATGCTGTATGGTAGATAACCGAGAGAGCTACTAGATGTAATAAAAGAAACATGGGAAGATAACCCCCATCAGAAACAATCTATTGCATCTTATATGTGTGCCCTGAGAATGAAACTGGCAAAATATGTTGAAATTGCCCATAGTAATCAGGAAAAGGCTCAAAACCAGCAGAAGGCGAATTATGACCGTGGGGTAAAGGAAAAAGTTTTTGAGCCAGGTGAAAAGGTCTTGCTACTGTTGCCCACTACAGAAAATAAACTGTTAATGAAGTGGCAAGGGCCTTATAAAGTGCTCAGACATATTGACACAGTTAACTATGAGATTGAGACTCCTGGTAGGAAAATCCTACCAAGATATACCATGCTAACCTCCTGAAGAGATGGACTGAGAAAACACCAAAGAGTGCTTTGTTAGTTTTACCAGAAACCTCTACTGAAAATATTGATATAGCTTATGACAGACTGTAACAAACTGTAACTGCTGATGCTGTAAAGGTGAATGTTTCCTTAACCTCCGAACAAACGGCAGAAATTCGTAACTTACTAAAGGCATTTAACAGTACTTTTACCACAGTTCCAAGCCATGCAAAAGGAGTCGAGCATGTAATAGTGATAAGGAATTGTTGCCCTATTAGACAAAAGACATACAGATTACCAGAGCGGTTATGAGCGGATGTGGTTAAGGAAATACAAACAGTGAAAGAGTTGGGTATCATAGAAGAGTCAAGAAGTGCTTTGTCATCACCAATGTTGATTGTAAATAAAAAAAGGGGGGGGGGGGTGTAAGAATCTTCCTTGATTTTAGGAAACTTAATCAAGTATCCGAATTTGACAGTTATACAATGCCAAGGATAGATGATTTGGTGGACAAATTAGAGAGTGCCAAATACATCAGTACCCTCGATCTCACTAAGGGTTACTGACAGATTCCCCTAGCTAAAGAATCCAGGAACAAAACTGCATTTGCCACTCCTGTTGGATTCTATCAGTTCATCATCATACTGTGTGGTTTACATGGTGCACCTGCTACATTCCAGTGGTGCATGGATGTAATTTTAACTACTCACCCTGGTTATTGTGCTGCGTACCTGATTGATGTCATGGTGTACAGTACAGACTGGAAAAGCCACCTGGAATACCTACAAGCAGTTATCCAAGCTATCAAAAATGCAGGTCTGACCATTAATCCTACCAAATGTGCATTGGGCATGCAGGAAACCAGATATTTGGGACATGGAGAAGTAAAGCCAGAGATTTCTAAGACAGAAGCTGTAGCTAACAGTCCCATCCTAAAACAAAAAAAACAAATGCCAGGTCATTTTTGGGCTGGCTGGTTATTATTGGAGATGTGTTGCCAACTTTGCTCAGTTAGCTACTCCCCTCACTGAACTCATGAAGAAACGGTTCCCGAATAATGTGAAGTGGACCCCAGAGTGTGATAAGCTATTCGAGCCATTAAGGCTGTATTATGTTCAGCTCATTTAAGAAACCCAGACTTTGAGAAACCATTTTGTTATAGACAAATGCATCAGAGGTAGGGCTAAGTGCAATTTGAGTCAAAATATAGATTGGAAGGAACATCCATATATAAGTAGGAAGTTCCACGACATAGACAAAAGGTACTCCACCATTGAAAGAACTACCTTGCAGCAAAGTGGGCCATGGAGTCTCTTAAGTTGTATTGAGACAAAGAACCTCTATGTGCAAACACTGAGGCAAGGGTGTGTTTGCACACAGAGGTTCTTTATCTTTTAAATAGTTTTTTTATTTTAATGGGTTCACCACAACATATCCAAGGCACACTGTCTTAAGGGTAGCTGGTCCATTCCACTGGGGTGTCAAACAGGCGAGGCATACTGATGAGTTCTGGTAGGGACGTAAACATGGTTCATGTCTTCTGTTAGCACCCTTGCAACTGTGTGAGAGGCCTTCGGCACCATGCAATTCTGCTTAAAGTTAGACCAGCATAACATTCTGTGGTGATTTGCATATGCAGCCCATGATGCTTTGCATTGTGGGGGCATGTGTGATTTGTAAGTTTTATTTACTAGAAGCTCACTTTATACTTCTAACCAATCATAATCCTCTCTGTTGGCTTAACCAAATAAAGGATAACAAATTCCAGACTCACAAGGTGGTAGCTGACACTGCACCCATTTAAATTCAAGGTGATACACAAATCTGGAAAAGAGAATGTCAGTGCTGATTTTCTGTCAAGATAGATCAGGAATTAAGAATTCAAGGTTAAAAAAATGTGTGAGTTTAAACTTCACTGTTTGCTGTACTGGTTGTTATGTAGAAAAGGATACTGTATATGCTGAGAACTGTAACGACTATAAGCTAATGTTAAAGGAGAATTTAAAGAAAGTTTTGGAAACCTGTTTTTTTTTTTTAAAACAGGTTTCCTTTTAAAGAGGTTGGGTATGTGACAGGGTTGAGTAAGAAACTGTACCATTTGTTATGTAGAAAGTTTTTTCAGGGTGCAGACATATCAGTCATTGGGAGTTGGTTGGTGGTGGAACTGCACGCTGCAGAGTTTAGGAGAGAGCTCTGAGAGCAGGATCTGCTATATGCTATTTTTTTATTGTTGAAAGATATGCTACTGTTGGCTTGAAGTAGTAGATCTTACTAGTCTATCTTGTGCTGCACCCTAGTCGGTGGGCTCGAACCAGGGATGCCCACCAGGAGAAATTTGAAATGCAGGACTTGAGAGCAGAACGTAATTCTTGAAAAAGCTGCTAGGAGGTAGTGAGAAGCGGAGATCTCACAAGCTGCTAGCTGCAAAGCTGGTAGTTTTTGAACAGTTCGTTGTTTGTGAATACACGGCCTATAATTTTTATATTTACACATCACCCGTCTGTCTGGGCGAGTTTTGTGTTTGTTTGCTCTGTGTTTGTGCTCAGCTCTTATTGACCTTATTAATTTTACTGAAATTATCGTGTCTGTGTGAGGAAAACTTTGGAGCGACACTCTGGGTGTTTAAGTCTCCTAACTTCCGGCTGAGTGTGTAACTACTACACTTATTTATTTGAATTGGGTTATTATTCTGTTTTATTTCTTTGTATTTTATTGTATGGTGTTTTTTATAAAACTTACAAACTTATAAATTTTAAGCGCTACGCACTAGCTATTCCTCCATTGGCCCTAGAGACCACGTGGGGTTTAGGTACAAAGCATGCATGGTGTGGTCTGATCAGATTTGCCATCTTGTTCTGATTGTGAGGTTGAGTTGCTCTATGATTCCTGTGTTTAGCGAGCTGAAAAGAGCTGAACCGAGTAGTTTTTTGTAGCTTTTGCCTCTGTCCGTTGCTTTCTTCTTGATTCGGGATAGCCAGCGACTGTGCCAGCGTCCGTGCTAGCATTTTTCCTGAAGCTGTTTTTTTTTTTTTTTTTCCTTTTTCAGAAACTTGATACCTATTTCTAAAGATGATGCAGTAGGTTTTTTTACCCTGCCGCTTACGATTTTTAAGTTTTTCCGAGCATTTAATTTGATTGATTGATAAAAGTTTTATTTTTATCCAGGAAAAACATAATTTAGGGACTAGCCCTGTTTACAAATCATGCTCTTGTACAAAACACAACATTTAATTCATAACTTACATACAATCAGTAAAATAACACATTCACTAAACAAGATACATAAAGTGCATTATAACATATAATTAATCTCATAGGGTCAACATGTACAGCCTTTGTGATAGTATTTAATCATCTCGTTGGAATACTATATGAGAAGTTTATAGCTTAATGAGACTAGGAATCTTGTTCCATATCTTTGCAAGGTTTCTGATCAAGGTTAGGTCCCCAAACCTATTATTTATCCTGGGCCAGGTGATATCAACAGAGGTTTCATGCAGTTGATGTTTATTCATCCTGTGAATTGAGCTTATTAAGTCCCTCAAGGGGTGAGTATGATCTGCGTTCATTAATTTCAAACACCAAGTTGATCATGGTATTTCCTTTTTCAATTCAGGTCCAACCCACTTGAGCTCATCTAAGACTTGACAGTGATGCTCACCAGACCTGCTACCACTAGCAAATCTGGTTGTTTTATAATAGGATTGATCAGTTAACTTCAGCTAGGTTTTTGGGGCATTCATGTACAACAAGGCCCCATAATTTAAGAAGGGAAGCATTAGTTGGTTTGCTAATTTTATTTTAGTAGGTACAGCAAGAATACTATACACTCTCTTAAGCTCCTAGTTTCTGATTACATTTTTAGCTATAATTTAATATGTTCTTAGTATGTTAATCTTCTGTCTATCATTACTCCAAGATATTTATAAGTTTGTGGTGTTGGTATCTGCTGTTTGTTTCCAAAAACTAGGTTTACTTCATTACTTAATAGTTTTCTATTGTCTGTTACAAAGGTCATGCACCAAGTTTTGTTAAGGTTCATCACTAAACCCGCCTCTTGCAACCATCGCTCCATTGCATAAACATCCTCCTGGAGTTCTGCCTCCAGGGTGGTGAGGTTGCCCACGGATGCCACCACAACAGTGTCATCCACGTACATGCGCACCACTCGGTTTCAGATTGCCCCAGGAAGATGATTAATGTAAACATTGAAGAGAAGGGGGCCCCAGTATAGAGCCTTGGGGCACACCCCTCTCCTCACTTCCTTCATAGCTGACATAGAAGTTCCCGCTGATGCACATTGTCTGCTTGAGGACAAATAAGAACCAAACCATAACAAGATTTCTTCGTGAAGGCCAATCTCATACAGTCTTTCCAATACTTTCCCATAGTCTACTACTTTCCCATGGAAATTCCCTTTGCCATTTCATAAGAGTTTGATTGTTTTTTTTGTTTGTTTTTTTTTGCTATTTTTATCTTGGTTTTATTGGTGTAATAGTTGCATTTTATAGTTACTAGTTTTGTATCTTTGCTTTCGCTGGCTGTCTTCCCCTTTAGAACATCCTATGGTTGGCAATGTAGAGGGCACTTACAAAGCTATAAGGATCCATTGTGTACCTGTACCCTTGGACATTTGCTTGAACATTTGTTTTATTTGAAACGTGGAAGAAGTGGAGAGGGAGGAACGGCTTCCACAGTTTCCTCAGCTAACAGCACAGTTTTTTAAAGGCCAATACTATAGAGCTCTTAAGACGTTCTAAATTTCTAAAGGATTGACCCTAATTCCGCTTTGTGATTGTTCAGCATTTATTGCCGAAGTGAACCTGATTTTTGCATAAGTTTAATCAAACAAACCATGGATAGTATATATTCTGTCCTCTTTATAATTCACGATTTGTGCTGTATACTGAAATACTTTGAATTACTGAATTACTTTGTACATTATTTTATTTTATTCTTGACTCAAAAAAGCAGGAATACTTTGGCATTTTAAGACATTTTAGATACCAAGTTGCATAATAAGAATGCCTGCCATTACCCGAAGCAATAAAACGGGTGTGGGCAATAATACTTGTATAGTAAAAAAGCCTTATTGGGGGGAGATGATGGCAAGGATAAAGGACCTTTTTCTTTGAAAGCACTTGCAATAAAAGCCATTAGCAAGATGCAAAATAAAACCCTTATGCAAAAGGGGAAGCTTAAAAAAAAAATCCAAATAAGATAATCAGTAAAAGTGTAGAACTACTTCACTCCTCCACCCCAAATGGGGACATTCTTAAAATCTTCAATAATACTCCTTGTATTAAAAAAATCAAGTAAAACTGACCCTTTGGGGATGTCTAACAACATCAAGGAGGTTATGGAAGAATCCAGTATGATTGCTTAAAATGCAAAGGGTCAAGATTATGATGAAGGACAGATACTTGATACTAGAATAGACTTCTCTGAGATCTTTCACAACCTATCCATATTAGGTACGGAGGTCAGAGGTCTGAGAGAGTCTTTAACGGTTGATAGTAAAGCCCAGAGAGATGTAAATCCTAATTTAAAAAAATGACACAAAAGAAAAACTGACCACAACTAGGGTAACGGGAGGGGAAAAAAAACCCTGTTAATGAGCTTGTTAAGGAAAGATCTGTCAAAGAGTCTAGTAACTATAAGCATAGATCTTACAGTAATAGCTCATGAACAATGAGCCCTGAACACATAAAAATGCCTGATATGGAAGGCATCACAAGAGATATAACTGTATTAAGAGACCCTTTCAATTCAAATGTGTTTTTATTTGAGCAATTATTAGATATCAAGCAGGAACTTGCTTTCATCAATGGAGTATTTGTAGAAAACAGATTAAAATTGGATACATCAATTGGTAATGCCTCTATGAATAATCACCCTGACAAATCTGTTGGGGAGAATACAATACCCTTGCAGGGCAACAAAGAATCTTTATATGGTAAGGCAACGAATGATGATATAATAATAGATATCAGTGGCGGTATATTGGAGATGTCCTCGGTTATAGTAGATATAGTAGGTGACCATAGTGTAGACATGATGGAATGCATAATGCTGCCCAATAATAGCTTAAGGGATAATAGCATCTGCAGGGAATGGGCAGCAAAATACCCACTGATTTGGTAAAAAGAAGAAGAACAGGAAAAAGCCATAGAGATCCCAGTGGAAAAACCAAGACAGCAAAGAGTCAAGAAAGACAGGAAGGGTAAAGGAACAGCCAAGAAAGCACTGGAAAGTTTTAGTACACAAAATTTGGATAAGGAATGCTGTCAAACAGAAAAACAGGTCAATATTGACATGTTAAAGCAAGATGGAGCTAGCAGAGTTGACGAAAGTCAGCTCCTAGTCAATGTGAAAGAGCACCTACAAAACAGACAAAAAAAATTAAGAAACATAAGAGAGGAAAGAAGGCAGAAATTGAAAAGAAGAAGAAAAAGAGATTAACAAAAATTAAGAAAGGGAAAAATAGAGAGACAGAAACAGAGGAAAAAATCTCCCTGGACTCCAAAGTTGTCATAAATGGCAAACAGATAGCGTAGTCTCAAATTATTTATTTGTAGATCACAATGAAGGGAACAGAAGTACAGAACTGGGTAACAGAAAAAATGAGTTTGGATAACAGCATATCTGGAAAGGAAAATGAACAGTTCAAAAAATTTTTGCAGAAGACTTTAGCCACAGACTTTGTACTACCATTGTACAAGGTGGCCTGCATTCCAAATGAAACACAGGAAAAATTGTCAAATACAGTAACAGACTTGTTAATATCCTTAATGGAAGGCTGCAGACAAGTGAAGGACTGCATAAGTATTATCAGACCATTAGCAGGTTCTGAATTAGTGTTACTGGTGACATATCATTTTACTCTTTGAATGCTGTTATTCACAGAACAAAGGATTTAGATAGAATGGGAATTATGGTTGGGGAGATGACCTCTTTAAGGGAACTCTTCCCAGAATTTTATACAAGAAAAGGGACAGTGAAATTAGAGCAGAATGAAACACAAGTCTCGATCTTTGGGCTAAAACAAATGCATAATGAAGATAAATTTAATTTAAGGGGTAACTTAATTAATGTACTTAATGCACTCCTAAATTCACATATCAGCAGCCATGAAATAACCAAAGTTCTGAGACAAGAAATAGATGGGCAGATAATGCTTCGCTTTACGTCAATCAGGAGACTGTTGTAAGTGAATTAAGGAAGAAGCAAAATACTTTGGATGAATTGGGTATTTATGTTTGTATAGAAAATGAAAAAGAGAAAGAAAAATGTAATCAATATAGTCAGTCAATCAATCAATCACTTTATTTAACCAGGCATAAACACCATTGAGCAAGCTCATTTTCACGGTGGTCCTGGGCATATAGTACCTTAAAGAAGGCCTCAAAATGGGCAACACTGATAGAAACCTCCAATAGGTATGAAATGCTAGCTTCTTGTGATCAATGACAGCTGGATGGACTTCTCCAGGAGGGGAAGCCACAGGTACCAAACACTGTGTCAGATATTTTAAAAGTCAAATTATCACCTGCTAATGAAATAAATAAATCTGGCAAGAGATGGGGAAATATTTAATATTTTGTCTTGGAATCCATCAGTAATGGGGGAGAAACTTGGAGACCCAGAGGTCAGTAAATACTTGAAACTATTTTATTTTATATGTATACAGGAGACATGGGCCTTGGGCAGTCTGCATATGGATGGGTATAGAACCCACTGCAAAAAAACAAACAAAATGAAGAAATATGGGAGAGGTGTAGGTGGACTTGCAATATTTTGTAAGCTTGTTGATAGTATCAGGACAGAGCAACTCAGCACACTAAGCAGCAGTTTATTAGCAATCAAAATTGTTGAGAAAGGTAGTAAAGAATTGTTCATTATTAATGTGTATTCCCATCCAGTAGGTAACAAGCATGGAGACAATTATTATCTCCAAATTCTGGATGAATTAGAAACATAGCAACATAGAATTTGATGGCAGATAAGGACCGCTTGGCCCACCCAGTCTGCCCATTTCTCTACCTAATGGATAAGCTGCAGATCCTAGTTAACCAACAACCTACTTTCTCCTGTCACCACCCCCTAGAATTGCCTTCTGTCTAGCCCATGCATTCTTGAATTCCTCCACTGTTTGCAACTCCACAACCTCCTCAGGAAGGCCGTTCCATGCATCCACAACCCTCTCCATGAAAAAATACTTCCTCACATTACCTCTGAACCGTCCCCCCTCTATCTTCAAATTGTGCCCCCTTGTTCTTTTGTTCTTTTGAGGTTGTACACCTCTTTTTCTGAAAGATGCTACCCTCTTGGACTTTGTTGATTCCCTTGAGGTACTTGAAAGCTTCTATCATGTCTCCTCTCTCCCTCCTTTCCTCGGGTATACATATTAAGCTCCTTAAGTCTCTCTTCCTATGTCGTCTGGTGCAGACCCTACACCATTTAGTTGCTCTCCTCTGGACTGCCTCCATCCTGTATATGTCCTGCCGGAGACTGGGTTTCAGATGGGGTCTCACCAGCTGTCTGTACAAAGGATAACAACTTCCTGTTTTCTACTGGTCATGCCTCTCCTATGCATCCCAGTATTCCCCAGCCCTCCTTACTGCCCTCTCACAGTGCTTGCCTACCTTAGGTCATCTGATATGACTACCCCATGTCCCTTTCCATTTTTGTTGTTGTTAGTATCTTACCCCCATTGTGTATTGAATTGAATTAATAGACAAACTCCAACACGACAACCCAAATGGGTATATAATCCTAATGGGTGATTTTAACGCTGGGATGGGGAACTTACAGGGCTGTTCGAAGATACAGCAGACACTCTGCTATCCCTAGACCAAAAAATATTGGCCCTGAAAGGATTGCAAGAGATGCAACAATTAACAAAAGGTATTTAGTTACTCAAAACATTGAGTAATGCTGGCCAGTGGCGCTGAGGTTGGCGCTGGGCGCCACCCTCCACGCCCGCGCCCGTGTTGAGGAACGGGCACGGGCTGCGGGTCGGCGGGCGTGAGATGCATTGAGCGTCCGGAGGACTGCCTCCATCTCCGGGTGGGATTTGGTCGGCCAGTGCTTGTCTGACCCTAAGCGGAGGCTGGGGGACCGCCAACACGTGGCCGCAAGACTAGGGAGGCGGGACATGGCTGGCACGACTGGTGCAGCGCGCGCGGGAGCGCTCGCGCGACTCAGTCACTGGCATCATTGCACGCCATGGCCCGCCGGGGCGAAAAAATGGGCCCGCAGCACGTCGCCGTTCCTGGTGCCATTCCTGGAGGGCGCCTCCTGGCATGGATCCATTGTGGTGGGTCAAGTGCTCCTCACCACCCTGCCGCGAAGGGTAAGTCATGGGTGCGGAAGGAAGGGGGTCTCATGTCCGGGAATGGCACCAGGGGAACGGCGGAGTGCGGGGGGGTAGCCGGAGCTCTAAAAAAAAAAAAAAAAAAAAAAAAACATTGAGTAATAGGAATTTTCTTCTTCTGAATGGAAGGATCAGTTCTGACCTACCGGGTGAAGTTTCCTTTATGGGTGGAAATGGATCCTCCACTGTTGACTATGTATCGGTCAGTATACACTTGATTAGCCAGTGTGTATCCTTACATATGATGATAAGACCAGAAAGTAAACATAAAACTCTGGAATTAAGGATCAAGGCCAAAAAACATCCTCAAAATAAAAAAGGAGAGTGATTCCTACTCAACTGAAAAGAAATTGTATAGAATGAGAAACAATAGAGGGTTATAATTTTGAAGCAATTTTGGAAGGGAAAGGAATATTAAGCAAACTATTGGACTTAGCTGATAGAGAATCTGACATTCTGATACTATCTGAGTATAATTCAATTATAGGAACAATAGCTCATATAATTTTAAAAGAAATCAAGATAAAGAAAAAGGAGGGATATATCTGGTACAATTCTGAATGCAGACAGGCAAGGACAAAATTAAACAAACAATTTAGGATATTAAAACAGAAACCCAATAAGAATAATAGATTAATGAACCAGATGAGGAAGGAATATAGAACAATATTAAAAAAAACAACAAGGAGAGACACATAAAACAATTGTGGACAGATTTGGAAAAGGCAGTAGCCACAAAAAAACAATAAAACATTGAGGATCCTGAATATTTGCATAGAGTGACCGAAACCCAACTCAAAGAAAGATTATGCAAACCAGGTAATGAGATTACCCTTATTGAAATAGAAATGGCACTTAATTCATTTAGAAAGAGAAAAGCACCGGGATCAGATGATGTTCCCCTAGACATAATAGTTAGGACTAAATCTTACCGGGACCCTTTTTTGTATAGATTTAACTATATATGGAAAACAGGTGACATACCTAACAGCTAAAGATTAAATATAATTGTGCCTATTTTCAAGAAGGGGGATAGAAATGACCCAGGATGCTACAGGCCCATTAGCCTAATGTATACGGTAGAAAAATTATTTACAAGGATATTAAAGAACAGACTAACTGAATGGGATGAGTTTCATAATATAATAGATGAAGCACAGGCTGGCTTCAAAACCAGATATTCTACGATAGATCAATGCTTTACGCTGGCGCATATAATTTACAAATTTAAAGTGGTTAAGAAACAAAACATTTATTGTACATTCATAGACTTAAAAGCAGCCTTTGACAAGGTTAAACATAGAAACATAGAATTTGACGGCAGATAAGGACCGCTTGGCCCACCCAGTCTGCCCATTTCCATACCTAATGGATAAGCTGCAGATCCTAGTTAACTAGCAGCCTACTTCTTTCTATCCCACCCCCTTGAATTGCCTTATGGCTGTCCCATGCATGCTTGAATTCAACCACTGTTTTTGACTCCACAACCTCCTCCGGAAGTCCGTTCCATGCATCCACAACCCTCTCTGTGAAAAAATACTTCTAGGGACATGGATATGTTGTTCATCCACACTCATTGGCAGGTATCCTTGCCGCTTTAAATCTTGCCGGAAGGTCTTCAAGCTTGCTCCTCCCACCCACCCGGGTGGTATAACTCTCGGCTCCGCCCCATGACGCCAGATCTTCCTTACCGCTTGGAAGCTCAGGTTCCCTCCTTAACGCTCTGCGTTTGAGACTGGTTGCTATTTCTCCGTTTGCGGATTTAAAAATAAATTTTGCGAAAAAGACTTCAGTCTTCTATCCCTCGCGGCTGCGATGGACAAATCGACTCCCGGATTTCGGAGATGCCCATGCGGGCAGAAGATGTCTCGGACGGATCCACACTCCACGTGTGTCTACTGCTTAGGCCTTGAGCACGACCCGCGGGCTTGCGACCTGTGCTCATCTTTCACCGACCTCACGTCCTCGAACCGTGCTGCCCGATTGCAACTGGGCCGTCCCAAGCGTTTCCTCGGTGAAGTCCAAGGAGGCCCGTGGCGATGTGTCCACGGCGGCGGGCTCGGGGCGGATCAGCTCGAGTGATGGTCGCCTCGAAGAGGAGGCGCGCTGGCCGTATCTTCCTCGGCCGCGGCATTTATCCCGCTCTCTCTGGGCTCTTCTTACACGGCTTCTTTTAAGGAGCTTTGTCTGTCCCTCTCCACTAAAGGAGAAGGGCCTACGTTAGCGGGACCTTATTCTCGGTCCAAAAAGAGGGACAAGGGTAAGTCCCTCCGTCGACGCTCTTGGGAGCGGGAAAGGTCCCTCTCCCCGGGCCGTCGACCGTCGGCTTCGGTCGACCGCTCGGCTTCGGCCACTGGCCTCACGGTGTCCCCGTCAGGTCAGTTGACCGAGACTTCCACCGATGAAGTCGAGATTTTTCTCGACCCATTGGACGGGCTGTCGCCTTTAGCAGCCGAGATTCCCCTCTCCCCGGTTCCCCCGGGAGGAGTTGAGGATCCCGTGGGCTCGCCTGTGCCTCCGGTTCCGGAGCCCTCGGATGCACCATCCGAGCCGAAGGGAGTGCCGGTTCCGGCCGACACCTCCCGCACCGACCTCGGAAATTCGGGACTCTCGGTCTCGGACCTCTTCGCAGTCCAGCCCGATCCACCGTCATAAGCGGTCTCGGTCGCACCTGGTAAGGCGTCGCCGCGGCCACCGTCCTCCTCCTCCGGATGAGGAGGCTTGGCATAAATCGTCGGCAGTACGAGGACCTTATGTTGCAACAGCTCCTCCTGGCCGGAAGTAAGCCGACCCGTCGCCTTCCCGGCCATTAAGTAACTGTCACGGGCAGCCGACACAACCCTCGACTTATCCGAGCCTATACCCAGGCGGTTGTTCGGCCAAAACCAGCTGCTCCACCGATTCCGGTGGAACCTCCGCCTCCACAGCCACCAATTGGGGCTCCGACCAAGGATTCTCGGTCGGCTAAAGGTCTACCCCATCGGCTGTCAGTTACCCTCACTCCCGACCGACCTCGGCAGGTGAAGGGTGGCTCAGGCCAGAGGCAGCTCTTGAGGACTCTTCGAGTCCGAAGATGATTCCTCCTTTTTCTCCAGCGACTGGACTTGGAGTCTTCAGGAAGGTCAGTCAATGGGCGATAGCCCGTCGTCCTTCCTAGGACTACTTCGGCTCATCTCGAGTCCACGGGATGGAGCTCGAACCCGTTCCAAGCAGGCCAGGTATCCCCACGGAGATTCTGGACCGAGGGTTCTCCGGCGGAGGCCTTTCCGGTGGCGAGGCCATAGTGGGTCTGGCACTGGAGCTGAGCGCCTGCTTCCTGCCCTCGCCTTCAGCCAGGATGGCCAGGAAGTATGCGGTCCTACTGGTTCCTTGTCGGTTTTGGGAACACCCCTCTGCTGAGGGGTTGGTTACCGACAAGCGTTTTCGGTAGCGCCCGTAGCGCCAGGGATGTGGACAAACCTCCTGACAAGGTCAAGAAATTGGACTATGTCGGGCGAAAACATCGCTGCGTCCTCTCTCGACCTTACGTCAGGCCAGTTCGGCCGTCCTCATGGCACATTTTTCTCATGCCCTGTTGGGCTCCCTGGATGAGGTCATCCCTCATCTTCCCGCCGATCTGCAGACTGCGGTTAAGCGAGTGCGGGACCAGGGCAGGGCAGTGGCCAAACAACAGCTCAGACTGCTTTGGATATAGGGGACTCATGTGCCAGATCGGTGGGCGGCGCAGTGGCTATCTGCGTCGTGGCCTTGGCTTAGGATATCCACCTTCGCTCGGATACCAGCACAAGTTGGCGGATGTTCCCTTTTGGAGACTGACCTCTTCGGCCCTGGGGTGGAAGGTCACCTGCAGAGGATCGAGGTCAATGCTACCTTGGACTCGGTCTCTTCCGCTCAGAAGGACAAAGCCGCAAACCACAGCCTAAGCCCTTTCGTCCTTCTGTGCCCCGCGGCCTGCCCAGCAACGCCAGGGCCAGCAGGCTCGGCCTTGGCATCCCAAACCCAAGCCGACGCCGGCTTCCTCTAACAGGAGGCAGGAGGAAAGGCCCAGGAGGTCCCTCGGCGGTCCCTCCTCCAAGCCTGCCCAGTGACGGGCTGAGGGGTGTCGCCCCCATTCCCGTCACCTTATCCCTGGGTCCCCCCGTGGGGGGACGGCTCCGGCACTTCCGTTCCGCCTGGTTTTCCACGGACAGGTGGGTCTTGGAGGTGGTGGGAAGAGGTCTGCCTCTGGAATTCGAGCAGGCACCACCCTTCAGAGCCGTCGCCCCTCGGGGGCCTTCGGGATCCCCAGCCTCACTGGCGGCTCGTCGAGCCGACATCGCTCTCCTCCTCCAGAAGGAGGTGATAAGAGAGGTGGTGGACCCTCCTTCAGACCAAGGGTTTGTGTCCAGGTACTTCCTGGTTCAAGCCGGACGGGGGCTGGCGCCCCATTCTCGACCTACACGACCTAAACAAGTTCCAGGTCTCGAACCTTCAGGATGGTCACTCTGGCTCAGATAATACCATCCCAGCAGGAGCATGGCGGTTTAGTTCTCTCTCTGGACTTGCAGGGGCGTTTTCCACGTCCCTATCCGTCCGTCTCACCAGAGATTCCTTCGCTTCTGAGCGGAAGGATCCCTCTTGAGTTCCAAGCCATGCCCTTGGCTTGTCTCCAGCTCCCAGGGTCTTCACAAATGCATGGCAGTGGTGACAGCATTCCTCTTGACGCGAGGGTCGGGTGTCCCTTACCGGACGACTGGCTGATAGCAGCTCCCTCCAGGAAGGAGGCAGAGTGGTCCAGAGATCTGGCCCTCCAGGTCTGCTCTCAACTGGGCCTCCTTATCAACGAGGCCAAGTCCAGACTCGGGCAAGCAGGTGATTCTTTTCATCGGGCGCAGCTCGACTCTCTTCGAGCCAGGCGTGGCTCCTGCGGACAGGGCCGAGGTTCTTTCCTCCTTTGCCCGATCATTTTGGTTGGGCAATTGCGCCTCCCGGGACTTCCTCGCCTCCTGGGTCTCATGGCGGCCTGCACCAGCGTGGTCCGTTGGGCCCGCTGGAACATCACGTCCCTTCCAGTGGGGACTGGCCAGCCAGTGGTCACAACGCTGCAATCCTTTGGACCAGCCTTGTCGGTGACACAGGGATGTGGAAGCAGCTCTCCAGTGGTGGACCGTTCAGATCATTTGCAGGAGGGCATCCGTTCGTCCGCCCTGAGCCGACGGTCTCTCTGTCGACCGATGCCTCTCTGATGGGTTGGGGTGCCCATCTGGGGAACACGGGCTCATGGCCTCTGGTCCCGCGGGAGTCGATGCCACATCAACCTGCTGGAGTTCAGGCGGTCCGCCTAGCTCTCACCGCCTTTGCTCCGTTCCTCCGGGGTCAAGTGGTCCGAGTCCAGACGGACAATACCACGACCATGTACTATCTAAACCGCCAGGGCGGGATGCGCTCCATGCTTCTATGCAAGGAAGCTCTCCGCATTTGGTCACTCGTGCGCAGCCTGGAGGCGGATCTCGTAGCCATTCACGTGGCAGGAGCCTCCAACACCCTGGCCGATGCTCTGAGCCGGATAGGGGCTGCATCCCACGAGTGGTCTCTCCTGCCGGAGGTAGTACAGCATCTGTTCTCCCATTGGGGCACACTTCAGGTGGACCTGTTTGCCTCCAGGGAGAACAGCGAAGCTGAGTCTGTTCCATGCCCGCCCCCCTCAGCAGGGCTCGCTGCAGGGGGATGCCTTCTCGAGGCAGTGGACCCCGGGCCTCTTTTACGCCTTTCCCCCATTTCCCTTGATCCACAAGGTGCTTCTCAAGGCGAGGAGGGACAAGGCGCAGGTGATTCTGATAGCCCCAGACTGGCCTCGCCAGTTCTGGTACCAGATCTCCTCAGTCTCAGCTCCAGGACTCGCGGCAGCTTCCAGCTCACCGGACCTGCTCTCAGTCAATCAGGGAAGGTGTTCCATCGGACCTTCAATCCCTGCACCTGACGGCCTGGTTCCTGGAGCGGCTAGAGTTCCAGGCCTTGGGTCTTTCCGACGAGGTCCTCAATGTAGTTGAGGCGTCCCGTAAGTCGACCAGAAAATGCTATGCCTTCAAATGGAAAAGGTTTTCCATTTGGTGTCAGGGCAAGGGCTTGGACCCTTCCTCCTGTTCCTTGGCAAGCATCTTGGACTATTTATGGTCCCTTTCTTGTCAAGGGCTTAGGTCGACGACCCTAAGGGTGCACCTGGCAGCCATCTCTGCTTACCGGGCGCGGGCCGGGAAGCAGTCGGTGGCGCAGGAGAAGGTGGTCTGGCGCTTTTTCAAAGGCCTTGATCACATTTCCCCTCCAGTGCGGGAACCCCCACCTCCGTGGGATCTACTGCTGGTACTGGCAAAGCTCATGGGCAAGCCATTCGAACCTATGCACAGGTGTGCTCTCTCTCACCTGTCGTGGAAGACCGCCTTCTTGGTGGCTATCACGTCAGCCAGAAGGATGGGAGAGCTCCAGGCGCTTTCCATCGAGTCTCCTTACCTGGTCTTCCACAGGGACAAGGTTGTCCTGCGCCCCCACCCGAAATTCCTTCCGAAGGTGGTGTCGGAGTTTCACCTTAACCAGGTGTTGACTCTGCCGGTGTTCTACCCCAATCACACCTCGGAGGCCGAATATAGGCTCCATACTCTGGACCCTAGAAGGGGCGCTCGCTTATTATAAGGAGCGCACGGCTGAAATTCGGGGAGAGGTTCGCCAGCTGTTTGTCACCTACGCTGAAGCCGCATCTGGCAGACCTGCAGCCAAGCGGACGATAAGCAGGTGGGTAACCTCCTGCATAGATCTCTGCTATAAGTTGGCGGGCATGGAGCCTCCCAGAGGGATAAGAGCTCATTCTACCCGCCATACTGCTGCAACGGTGGCTGCTTCCAGGGACGTCCCTATCCAGGAAATCTGCAGGGCTGCTACCTGGGAAGTCAGCAAACACCTTCATTACCCATTACCACATCGACCTTGAGTCACGCCGGGATGCTGGTTTTGGGGCCTCGGTTCTCCAGTCTCTCTTTCCCAAGTAAGTATTGGGGGTATGCGTCTTGCCTCCCTCCTCCCGGAGAACTGCTAGGAGTCTGCCAATGAGTGTGGATGAACAACATATCCATGTCCCTAGAAATACAGGTTACTCACCTGTAACAGGAGTTCTAGGAATGGTATATGTTGTTCATCCACACGACCCACCCGACCTCCCCGGCTTCGACGCACAACCTGAGCTTCCAGCGGGCCAGATCTGGCGTCATGGGGCGGAGCCGAGAGTTATACCACCCGGGTGGGTGGGAGGAGCAAGCTTGAAGACCTTCCAGCAAGATTTAAAGCGGCAAGGATACCTGCCAATGAGTGTGGATGAACAACATATACCATTCCTAGAACTCCTGTTACAGGTGAGTAACCTGTATTTTCTTACATTACCTCTGAGCCACCCCCCATCTTCAAATTGTGCCCCCTTGTTCTTGCACACCTCTTTTTTTGAAACATGCTACCCTCTTGGACTTTGTTGATTCCCTTGAGGTACTTGAAAGTTTCTATCATGTCCCCCCTCTCCCTCCTTTCCTCGAGGCTGTACATATTAAGCTCCTTTAGTCTCTCTTCATATGTCTTCTGGTGCAGACCCTGCACCATTTTAGTTGCCCTCCTCTGGATAGATTCCATCTTGTCTATGTCCTTGCAGAGATTGCGTCTCCAGAACTGCACAGTACAGAGGGATAACAACTTCCTGTTTTCGACTGGTGATGCCTCTCCCTATGCATCCCAGTATTCCCCCAGCCCTCCTTACTGCCCTCTCACATTGCTTGCCCACCTTTAAGTCATCTGATATGACTACCCCAGGTCCCTTTCCATTTTTGTTGTTGTTAGTATCTCACCCCCCATTGTGTACTCTTCCCTTGGGTTTTTGTTTCCCAGGTGCATTACCTTGCACTTCTTAGCATTAAATCTAAGCTGCCATACATTTGACCATTCCTCTAACCTTGCTAAGTCCCTTCTCATCCTTTCCACCCCACCTTGTGCATCAGCTCTGTTGCAGATCTTTGTGTCATCTGCGAAGAGACATACTTTTCCTTCCAGTACCTCTGCACTGGCGCTTATAAAGACATTGAAGAGGACCGGTCCTAATACTGAACACTGCAGCACCCCACTAGTAACCCCCCTTTCTTCAGAGTGGACTCCATTTACTATTACCCTGTGTGTCCTATTCTCCAGCCAATTCTTTACCCAGGCTATCATCTTGGGACCCACTCCCAGGCTGGCTAACTTGTATATTAATTTTTTGTGTGGGACTGAGTCAAATGCCTTGCTAAAGTCTAGGTAGGCCATGTCCACAGCCCCTCCCTGATCTACTACTTTGGTCACCCAGTCAAAGAAATCTATTAGATTCATCTAGCATGACCTTCCTTCTGTGAATCCATACTGCCTTGGGTCCTGTGCCCCTCTGGCCTCTAGGTACTCGACAGTTCTTTC
The DNA here is from genome assembly GCA_016271365.2 of Neoceratodus forsteri. Taxonomy (NCBI): domain Eukaryota; kingdom Metazoa; phylum Chordata; order Ceratodontiformes; family Ceratodontidae; genus Neoceratodus; species Neoceratodus forsteri. The sequence continues at coordinate 752,944,685 of CM057455.1, read as the reverse complement.
CTTCAGAAGTGATTCCATCATTTTCCCTATCACTGAGGTTAAACTAACAGGTCTGTGGTTTCCTGCTTCTGCCCTGCTCCCACTTTTGTGAAGGGGAATCACATCTGCCCTCCTCCAGTCCTCAGGTACCACCCCATCCTCCCATGATTTGTTAAAGAGGGTAGTCAGTGGTGTCACTAGTTCTACCCTTAGTTCTTTTAGAATTCTGGAATGAATCCAATAAGGCCCTATTGCTTTGTCCACCTTCAGTTTTAAGAGTTCTTTCAGAACCCTTTCTTCTGTAAATGGGCTGGTATCAACTTCTGTATCCAGAGTGTTTCTGTTGTTTGTTTTAGGTACCTCCCCCTCTTCATTTGTAAATACTGAGCAAAAATATTTGTTTAGTATCTCTGCCTTTTCACCATCACCCTCTGCCCACCCCTCCCTTTATTAAGCCTCACTATCCCTCCCTTAGTCTTCCTTCGCTCCCTGATGTACCTAAAAAAGGTTTTATCCCCCCTCGTAACTGAGCTGGCTATCTTTTCCTCAGTTCGGGCCTTTGCTGTTCTGACTGCCTTCCCAGCTTCCTTTTGCTTTAACTGATACAATTCTCTGTCCTGCTTCTTCTGTGATTCCTTGTACTTTCTGAATGCTTTATTTTTCTCTTGAACCTTCACTGCCACCTCTTTTGAGAACCACAGTGGTTACTTACATCATTTTGTTTTGTTTATTTGCTTCACACAAAGGCTTGTTATCTCTGTGATGGCAGTTTTTATTATTCCCCATTGTTCTTCCACCCCTTCTTCCTGCCCATTTGTAAGGTTACTAGAAATCTCTTGAGGGAAAGATTGCACAACTTAGGGACTGAGACCTCCATGTTGGAAATGATGAAACTATTACACCAAGATAACTACACCAGCATTCGGTATAATGAACAGGGGGAATTGAGCAGCTGGTTTAAATCAAATATAGGGGTAAAACAGGGCTGCACAGTGGCACCCCTGTTATTTAATCTCTATTTCAGCACAATATTGAAAACAATGTATGATGATGATTTCCATATGCCCAAAATAGGAACTAGGGCATTGCCATATTTGGCATATGCCGATGATGTGGCACTACTGACAACTAGCCATTTAGGCATGAGAAGGATGCTTGAAACATTATATACAGAATGCAATAAAGCTGATTTACGGATTAACTACAATAAAACAAAGGTTCTGGTTTTTGAGGGGAACAAGAAAGCTTATAAATATACTATAAATAACCATAAATTAGAAATTGTATCAGAGTTTTGTTATCTAGGAATAATGGTAAATCAGAATGGGACATTTATTTCTTTTATTTATTGAAATGTTTCACCAGGAAGAGCACACTGAGCAACAAGATGCTCATCTCACGGTGCAACAGAGAGGATAAAGGGAGATTGCATATACATTACATAGAGTTACACATAGGAGTCCATGGTACATAATAGTGAGTGTACAAGATACATAATGGTGAAATATACATTTGGGTCTTGAAAAGGTGAGTTAGCATACATTGCTTACATACAGATTTACAGAGTGTAGATACATACAGGGGAAAGCGGCATATCATGCATAGATTACAGACATATATACATACATGTTTGCTTACACAAATTTCACTGAAGTGATTTCTGAGATTTGCAGCGCTGGCAGCTAGTACTTGTTGTCTAGAGAGTGATTGATAACAGGGTGGGTGGGATGAAAGCGCAGGATTTAGAAACGCCCATAGATGACAGACATAGACTATGGAAGAAACTATTTACTGGGGCTGAGCAGGAGTGCAGTAAGGGGCAAGTGCAAGGTTGGTAGAACTTTTATGCCAGCATGAGGAGAAATGCTAGAGCCGCTGGTCAGGTCGCATAAGAAGATGGGGAGTCGAAAATGGGGTATAAGCACAAGGGGGAGGGTCGGGGCAGGAACAGTTTGTGGCATAGTAGTTAATTAGACAGAGGATATAGAATGCCTAGAGGAGGAGTGGCGGATTTGGGCTGGCTGGGCATTCCACATCTTAGGGAGATAGTAGGAGAAGGCCAGTTGGCCTGCAGAGGTCCGCTAGTGAGGGATTGTCAATAGCCGGAGTTAGTAGACCTAAGAGCATGGGAGGGGTTGGTAGGAGGAGGAGAGGGAGGAGGTGAGGTAGGGAGGAAGAGCACCGAGCCAGAAGTTGGACACAAATTTAATACTGTGAAGTAGCCGTTGGTTGCTCAGGGATGGGAGGGCCAGTAAGTGGTAGAGCTCCCAGTGGTGGAGTGCGAGGGGCATATAGAGCCATGACAGAAAGCAGTTCAGACTGGATAGGGTGGACTTTGGGGCCAAACCTAGACTATGTTGCAGTAGTCAAAGGAAGGTAGAATCATTTTCTGAATAATTTCGCATCTCACCGGGGTGGGAGACAACTACGATTCCTGTAGAGAGCCAGCTTAGGGCATAGCTTTTTCTGGATAGCATCCACATGGGCGGAGACAAACAGGTGACGGTCAAGCCAGACTCCAGGGTACCTAAAGGAGGGCACGTTCTCTAGTATTGTTCCATCGAGGGTGTGGAAAATCGGTTGTGAGGTGTGTCTGGATAGTCTCTGCCTAGAGCCGAAAGTCATGGAGACTGTCTTCTTAGCATTGAGGGAGAGTTGGTGTGAGTTAAACCAGAGCTGTACCTTGTTGAAGTCAGTCTGGAGCATGGAAGGGACTTCTTCTTGGGTCCGGCTGGAGGTGAAGAGGACAGGGTCATCCGCATACATGTGTATAGAGGTAGTAGAGCAGGTTTTTGGCAGGTCATTTAGCAGGACGGAAAAGAGAAGGGGGCCGAGAACGGAGCCCTGCAGGACGCCAGTGATGATAAGGAGTGGGGTTGAGGTGGAGTCTGTTATTTTTACAGACTGGATTCTATCTCGCAGGTAGGCTCTGAACCAGTTAGTGACTGATGTGGATAACCCAGCAGCGGATAGGCAAGTTAGTAATAGAGGGTGGGATACTGTGTTGAAAGCTTTAGCTAAGTCGACGAAAATGGCTGATGTAATTTGGCCTTTGTCCATCCCTGAAAGGATGGAATCTGTGAGCCTTAGTAGGGAGGTGGTGGTAGAGTGTTTTTTCTTTTCTAAATCCAGACTGGAAAGGCGTGAGGAAGTTAGATTCAGAGAGGAAGTGAGAGAGTTGCGAGAGTATGAGGTGCTCTTGCAGCTTTACAAGGGTGGGGAGCAGGGAGATGGGACGGAAATTAGCTGCGGTGGTGGGGTCACCTCCTTTTGGTAGTGGGATAACTGTAGCATGCTTCCACTCCTTGGGAATTGATTCAGAGGCAAACGAGAGGTTTAGGAGGGCAGCGAGGGGAGATGCAATGGCGTGGGCAGATAGGAAGAGGAGTTTGGTGTCTAACCCGTCAGGTGATTTACCCTTTTTGGGGTTCAGGGTGAGATGGGCATCTAAAGTTTCTGTGGGAACAATGTGTTTGAATGTGAAGAAATTCGGTCCCGCGGTTTAAGGGTTTCAAATTGAGAGGGTGAGGTTATTTTTGGAAGAGAGGCAAGTAGGGTTGTAGCACAGGTGGTGAAGTAGCTGTTGAATTTGGAGGCGACCGAGAGGGGATCTGTGAGAAGAGTCCTTGTGTGATTAGGCGAGGGGTGGGATTTGTAGATGGAGGGAGAAAAGGGAGTTGATAACTTTCCAGAATTTAGAGGGCCTACCGAGGTTGGCGTTTAGGATGATGTTAAAATATTCGGCCTTGGCTAAGCGTGAGGCCTTGGGTACATTTGTTACAAGCGCGTGAGGAGATATTGTCACTTGGGAGGATCGAGATCTGTACATTTGCCATGCCTTGTCCTGGGCATTTTGGCATGCAATTAGCTTGGGGGTGATCCAGGGGAGATGGGCTCCCTGGACTCTTACGTGATGCAGGGGGGCATGTTTGTCCCAGATGCTGAGGAAGGTGGTTCAGAAGAGTGTAAGGGCTTCGTCCATGTCATTACTAGTAAAGAGGAAGTCCCAGTTAGAGTGAGCTAGGTCTTCCAGGAGAGGGGCGAGGTTTAGTGATCTGTATGACCTTTGTAGTAGAATTTTGGGGGGGGATTTGGTCCGATGGATTTTGCAGACTAGGTAGGTGATGTGCTGGTCGCTTATAGAGTCTGGAAGTAGGCCGGAGCTGATGACCCAGTGGGGGTGAGAGGTGAGGGCCCAGTCAAGTAGGGAGTGATTGCTAGTCTTAGGGTTTGAGCGTGTAGGTTCAGAGATGGTTTGGGTTAGATTGAGGGCTGTAATCTCAGAGCGAGCTTTATTAAAGCAGGGGATGGCCAATTGTGATTTATGCCCCCCGTGATATAGAGGTCACCCGAAAGGGCTATGGAGGCTAGGTGGGTTAGGAGGTCAGTGACTGTCGTGGCCGGGGTGCCAGGGCAGCAGTAGATAACAGCCACATAGATAGGGAGAGAGAAGGGCAGGGACAGTTTTAGCATGAGCAGTTCATAGGCTTTGGGCTCTGATTTAGTGAGCATGATAGAAAAGTGCAGGTCTGATTTAGTATAGATAGCCACTCCGCCTCCACAGGTGGGTCGGTCTTGCCGAGTGACATTAAAACCCGGGATGGCAATGGCTGGGTCTAGAAGGTTGGGGTTTAGCCAGATCTCTGACAGGATGATAATATCGGGAGCGTGTTGCACGGCTAAGACCTGGAGGAGATCAAGTTTGTGGGCTAGGCTACGAATGTTGAGGTGGAGTAATCGTAGCCCCCGGGGGAGGGAGCTCAGTCAGGCTAATAGTAGTGGCCTTGGCAGGGGAGAGACATTGAAATTGAATGCTCTGTGCAGGGTTTGGGTGTATGTCCCCGTGGCAAGGAGCAGTAAGGCAGTAGTTAAATGGAGAGAAACATGTAAAACATTTTGATTTGGCGAGTGCCTCCTAGTAGGTAAATTGGGGCAGCCAGCATTAGAAGTCGGAAGGTAATTTGGTGGATGGATGACAAGGAGCAGGCATAGGTGAAGAGCGGGGGCTTATTGGAAAGAAGGTCCAGGTGGTGGCTGGGAGGGGTGAAGTGGCAGTTTAGGGAATGTGGGTAGGATGAGTTAGTTCGACAGCTTGAGGGGGAGGAGTAGGGTAGCAGGTTAGAGGAGGAATTGTAGTGGGTATGCAGAATAGGAAGGAGATGATGAGGAGTAGGTTTCTTGTTGTCTGTGCCACGGTTGATGGAGCACAGGAGGCACAAAATAATGCCATGGATACATCTGAGGGAAAGGGGCGGCTGTTAGCAGCTGACAGGAGGGCGAGAGTTGGGGGGAGGAAGCTAGGAACCAATAGTGGTAGAGTAAGTATTAGGGGTGGGGCAAGTAGTGTATTTAATAGGTGGCCTGGGAGGGGGTGGTGGGGAGGGACAAAAAAAAACAGCTGACTCTACGCTTTTATATGCCTAAGTCATTAAATACATGACATGGGGTAGTCATGTGAGGGAATCTGAACTTTAGGCAAAAAAAGGTCTTCTGGCCCTGTCATCTTTCTCTTATAGATATGGTGGGAAATCTGTTAAAGGAAATATAATGGTAGCAAACGCAAAACTCAGAAGCCAACTATTGTATGGAGATGAAGTTTGGGGTATTCAAACAAAAATAAACTTGGATCCTTGTTTAAATAAATTTTATGAGAAATTGCTGGGTCTGCCGAACAGTGCTCCCTCAGCATTAGTACGGGCTGAGCTCGGTCAGTTGTCAATAGAATGTTATATCAAACAAGGAGTAATAAAGTATTGGATCAGAGTTTTTGTGATGCAAGAAGGCAGACTTTCACGAATCTGTCTTGATGAAGCTATCAAATATCAACATTTAAATATAACTTTTCCTAGCATGAGTGTAATGGATGATATAATCAAGCCATATGGACTCTTACAAAGTATTGCAGATAGTCTCAGATATCCCTATGCCCAAATAAAATATATAGTAAAAAATTGAGTAAGATATATGCAGAAGGATTTGGAGGCTTGCAGACAATCCAAGCCCTGTGTATGGTTTGCTAAAAATAAAAGGAATCATAAAATGGAAAAATATTTGCTGACACTTCAGAATCTGATTCATAGAAAAATAACAATATTTAGATTTGAATGCTTTTCTAGCAATTGGAAGAAGGGGCAATATGACAAAAAGGAGAGTAACAACTTATGTGGATGCAAATTAGGGCAGGATAATCTGCTCCATTTGGTTGTATCATGCCCACTTTATGAAAAATATAGGTGTCAACTGCTGGGAGGCATATTGGAACATCTGCAGTATCAGCCTCAGCATTTGCTGTCTTATTTGTTGAAATCTCAGGACACAAGACTGTTGGTCCCTGTGGCCTCCCTTCTTAAAATAATAGAAGAAAGAGTGTTACAAATAAAATCATGACGTGTACAGAGAAGATATGAATAGATGAAACATGAATATCACATAATATTAAATACTGGCCTTTTTGCACATCTTTAGATTCTTGTATAAACAACAGAATGTGCAATATATGAATGATATGATTGTGTAATCAAGTCAGATGTTATGTATTGGGTGTTTACCTTTTTAAATGCATGTGACCATTTGTGTGTATAATTGTGTATGTTTCTCTTCTGTATCTCAATATTTATCTGTTTTGTATTTTGTAATGGCTTTTAAGTCGAACAAATAAATTAAAATTGAAATGTAGAAAGAGTTAAATGCAAGGATCTGTTTTATCCTCTTCTGTTCTGTCTCTCGTCTGTCTAACTGCACAGTCAAATTTTCTTGAGACCTAGGAACTGGCCACTCCGATGGTCTTGCTGTTTCCCACCCCCCACTCCTGCTATCTCTCTGCCTTCATTTGCTGTTTCTGTCTTTTCTTCCCCTTCGTGTGTCTGAAGTTATACAATATGTGTGAATCTTTATGTGAAAGTGATCCCTTGGTTTGAAAATATATATGGTTATATTGTTGAAATGATTGCAAAAGCTATCTGGAGCGGAGGGTTAACCTGGAAGGCAGACACTAGCTCTTTTGCAGAGCTGTCAACAGGAGGTCAGTTCTGGGACACCATGTACTGTTTTGTTGCACCTGCAAGGAAGGAAACTGACAAGAACATTTTCTGAAAAATTGGATGTCTTCTTAACGAGTTCCCAGACAGACTTTTAAAAAGAGCAGCAATGCTTTTGCTAGAGAGAGAGAGAGAGAGCGAGGAAGCGAACAAGACTAAAACTTGAAATTAGAGATATCCTCAGACGAAGGACTTTGTTTTCCGTGTTTGTACTGCCTTTGAAAATAGTTATACCTAACAATGTTATTTTTTATTTTACTGTTACTGGAAAAAATAAAATGCTACTTGTGAATTTACAACTGCTCCTGGTCATTCTGTGTTTCTGACTTTTGCCTCAACGACAGGCGGTAGGCGTAAGTGCAAATTTGTTTAAATTTCAGTGTTATGAGATCTGCTGAATTCCAATTCCACCTTTGTAAAATAGATAAGGTGGAGTCCTGTGTAGAGCTGTATATGCATGGCCAGTAGGATGATCCTGCATATGGCCCTGAAGATATGACATTTTGAGTTGGGGCATGACAGGGAACTGACGCAGTAAATTGCGGTAGATTAGAGGCCTTTCTCCTATGTATGATCTTAGTTGCAGGTATCTAAATATCTAAAATGATCCATCGACTGCAGACCAAATTTGGCTTGTAGGGTATGGAACTCAATGGGTCCTGTGGCGTCAAGTAATTGGTATGAGAAGCGTAGCCCAAGCCTAGCCTAGCTTCGAAGAGCTCCATCCAAGTGATTTGGTCTGTGGGCGGTGTCATAGGCTAAGGCTCTTAGGTAAAACTTATGTGTTGGGGTGAGGTAGCGGTTACAGTTCTTGAGCCGTTGCTTTAAAGTAGCGGCTGTGCATTGGTAACATTTTGTTGAAGGCAAGAAGGGGAATTACCAAACAAATATGGGTCTTAGTTATGTATATCATTTAGCACAAATTCAGTTTCCTTCCAGTAGGGATTTAGGGCAGGAGCAATCCAAACCAGAATGGTGCGAAGATGTGTTGCTAGAGCATAATTATTGAGATTTGGGAGATTTTCCTCTCCCTTCTCTCTCGGGAGTCGTAACACCGACAGCTTAATTCGAGGATTTTTTCCATTCCAAATGAAACAAGATATTAGTTTATGCCAGGCTCTAAGCTAGGATTTATCTGGCATTATTGGTAAAGTTTGGAGATCATACAGAATTCATGAAAGGATATTTTGCCAATTACATCTGTATGTTGAAAAAGCCTGATATAGCTGTGACCGTTGGGAGAGATCTCCTGTTATTTGCTGTGTTAAGGCTCCAGGTTTGATAATTCAAGATGTTGTAAGTTACTCTGTATTACTCGGTTTATTAAGCTGGATTTAGGCACTAGGCCCATGGGGACCACCTTCCCCGCTCCTTGTGGGACATATTTAGATGTCCTTATTCAAAAGGTATTCGTCCAAAGGCTTTTTGAATGCAGCTGCGTTTCTCACTTTGACACTATGTTTAGGCAGAGCATTCCGTAATAAAGTGGCTCTGATTATAAAGTAATGCCTGCGTTTATTCGTGGTAGCTCTAGGTATATGAATCTGCTTATTATGGCATCTTAAATTTGCTGATTTGTCCACTCTTACTATGTTGCACACTTTTATGAGTTCATGGTTGTAATAGCAGATGGTCCCCTCTATCTCTTCTCACTCGTAGATCGAATAACCCCAAGAACCTTTACCTATCCTGATAGGGCAATTTTGTAACCCTCAGTATTAACTTAGTCACTCTTCTCTGCATGCTTTCCAGAATTGTTTTATCTTTGCAAAGATATGGGGCCCAAAAGGATACTGCATAGTCAGTGTGAGGTCTAATATATGATCTATTCAGGCGCAGAATGCAGGCTTCACTTCTACATATAAATGATCTCCTGATTGCAGTAAGTATGCGATTCCCTGCTAGTGCAACCTTTCTGCACTGGTCCCCTGGAGTAAGTTGGTTATTTACTGTCATACCAAGGCTTTTTCTGAAGTAACTGACTTGATAGCTTTCTCAAGCAGATGGTATTTTGTTTTTGGGTTTTTTGAACCTAAATGCATGACTGAGCATTTTCTACATTAAAAGCCATATCATTATCTTTTTGCCCAGTTTTCTATCATAGCAAAGCTTGTGTAAATAATGAAATGTTTTCCTCTGTGTCCACCTCTGACGAGGGTTTTGTGTCATCGGCAAACTTGCTGATCTGATTAGTGACACCAAGGTGAAGTCGCTATAAATATACTGATAGTATAGGTCCCAAGATGGAGCTCTGTGGGACACCACTTGTGACACTTATGACATCAGATACAGTGTCACTTATCCTAACATTTTGTGATCTGTCTTCTAACCATCTTGCAACCCATTTGACTGTAAAGCCATTAAATCCCAAATTTATCATTTTCAAGATAAGTAAATTGTATGAGGCCAGGTCGAAAGCTGTTTTGAAATCTAGGTAAATTATATCAATTGGTATATTTTTATCAATACCACTACTGATATTTTCATAGAAATTCACTAGATTTGTCATGCATGAATGATCTGTGCAAAACCCATGTTGTTTATGATTCTTGATTCCAAGTGTCTCAATCTCATATTCTGTCCTGGTTTTTAGAGTTTTCTCCATAATTTTGCAGACAGCAGAAGTGAGACTGATGGGGTGGTAATTTTCCTTACTCATTTTATTTCCCATTTTGTGTATGGATATAACTAGTGCTCTGCGCCAATCTTCTGGAACGTCCCCCCACTATTAAAGGATTTGTTAAATATTATGGCTAAGAGGTAAATTACCTGATCCATCGTTTCTTTAATAAAATATGTAGATATGTTGTCAGGAGCTGGTACAGAATTGTCATCATGCTTAATTTCAAAACAGTTATACTTATTTGTTATATCTGGTATATTATGAACTTTTTTTTAGAGAACACTGTTCCAAAGTATTCATTCAATGCATTTGCCGTCGCTGTCCTGTCATTTATTTCCATCCCATTTTTGGAGATTGATGTCATGGTGTTGTCCTTGTTTTAATTGGAATTAATATATGCATAGAAAGCTTTAGTATTACCTTTGGAAGCTGAAAATTTAAATTGATGTTTCCTCTTTCTTTATTAAATCTTTAGTTTTCTTTAACTCAAGTTTGTATAAGACATGATTTTCATTTTATTTCCAGATTGTTTTAATTTCTTAAATGCCGTTCCTTTGTTTTGTTTCCTTATCTTATTTTAAGCCATGGTGATATTTTGCCCTTATTCCTTTTTTTATTTATGGTATATATAGATTCTCTAATTGTAGTATATTTTTGAACATTGCCCAGCAATCTTCTATCTGTAGATCACCGAGCAGGGTATCCCAATCTTAGTTATTTAGTGCTGCTTTGATTTTCATATCAAATCAAATCTTTATTTAACCAGGTGAAATACCATTAAGTAAAAAACTCATTTTACAAAGTGGATCTGGTCAGCCATACAGAGCTGATCATCACAGTCGATGGTTATACAGAGTCAAATTAAAGACAGAATAACATGACACACAATACATTGTGAGTACAGGAAGAGAAAATAAACGATACATATGAGTTCAATAACAGAATGACATAAGGCGATCTATTTACAGAGTTTGGGTGTGCCCTTGACAGATATACACTAAATGCAATTGAGGACAGCGTATTACATGGCAAAGGCTAGGGACAGTCTGTTACAGGCTTAGATAGGTGGAGGATGGTACAGCGAGTTAAGGGAAGTAAGAAGAGTAGAGACATGAGGAAGAACGTGGTAAGGAAGGGTGGAGAAATGTAGATGTGGATATGAGAGTGGTGATAAGGCTGGGGATATTTTCTTAGGGGGAAGGTGGGCAGAGAAGTGGCATGCAAAACCATACGGCTTGCTGACTAAAAGGAGAAGTCATTAGCAATAACATTTGCAGATGTCTCCAATGTGTTTTTTCAGTAATGTTTTGAAGGTTACCATTTTAACAAGGTAAGTAAGCTTCAGTGTAATTTCTGTAAAGAGTTCCAAAGGGCTGGCAAGGCATGGCTAAGGGCTGAAGAACCAAAATGAGTTCTGTATCTAGGGATGTTGAGTGAGAGAAAAATGACTCGGGGCTGTGGAGCCGAGCTAAGCAGCAGCAGTCTTTGGGAGATCCTGACAGAATATGCATATTTTGATTAAAAAAAAAAAAACAACACGTTTTACAGCTGAATAACTCAAATGTCGTTGATAATATCGAAAAGAACACCCTTGAAATAGCTAAAATGGGCAACCCGAAGAAAGAAAAACAGTAAGGTGGAGCAGACAGGAGCAAAGGAACCGGTGGGGCCTCACGATTCCAATCTGTTCAGCAGGCCGACGTGAGACACCGAACCCCAGGAAACTATTGCATCTCTGGGCACAAACTCCAAAATTTAATTGCTTCGGTCTTTACCCTAAATCAAACGGTGGATGACTTCAACGGACGGGTACTAGTGGTCAAAATGCGTGGATGGAATAAAAAGGACTTGCAAGATGTCCAACAACAAACTGACTCTAACACCACCACCAACACCCTCGTGGTGAAGGAGAATTAGCATCTCCGTTGCCCACTTGGAAGCCTTAGGAACCAAAGCACGTTCCAGGAACATCAGGATAATTGGCCTCCCGGAGAAGTATTGAGGATCATCCTATGATGTATATCCAGGAATGGCTATCAGATATGCTTGTGATAGCCTTGCTGGTGATGGTGATGATGTCTCGTGGGACATTCAAAATGTTTATCGGATTAACACTAAAGGCCGACCACAGAACTCGGAGGAACCTCACAAGGTGATGGTAGTCACTTCGGGAGTGGGAGTTCATGACCGCATCCTCCGACTTGCACGGAGAGCGAGCCCTATTATGTAGGATGACCACTCGATTCACCTTTTTCCTGACATCAGTTACTCTACCCGTCAGCGAAGAAAGCATTTTGATGGGGTGCGGAGGACATCGAGGGATGCTGGCGTAGTGCACACCATGATCTTCCCAGTGGGGCTTAGGATCACTCACCAGGGGAAGGTTTTCCTGTTTTCGGACCCTGTTGACACCGGTAAATGGGCCACTCGTGTGGCTGCCACTTCTAGGAGTCGAGAAGCCGCTGCAAGTGATGACTTGGAGGGGGACACTTGAACGAGAGGCCGTAGCATTAGGCCACTCACACCTTTCTTTTGGTGGATAAGCTAAGTGACTTTAAACTACCACGGGGTCTCTGTAGCCAGATATGTTTTTTAAGGTTTACCCATAAGGACTGAGAGACTATAACAAGTTTTACTGCCCTTTCAGATAACTGTTTTGGGTCAAAATATTTACCAGTACTGTCTTCATGTAGTACTTTATCTCTGATGTCTAGTTATGGGGAGGTTTAACATAGATTTAAACTCACATAGAGATAATAATCTTTTTTCCAGTTACTGGGATAGTACTGCTGAGGGGAATTTTTAAATCTTTGTTCAATGTTTATTGGAAGTTAATGGAATAAACTGCTGCAAGTTGTCTTCTTTTAGAGATGTTATCACATTTAGGTGGAGTACATAGCACCCCAAGTCCCATAGAGGGACTTGTTTCCTTTAATTAGGCTGGACACTGATGGACAATCCTATTATTAATAGTTTGCCATGTCGCTCATGGGTTCACCTACACAGCATATTCGGGACTTTTTGTTTGATATAATTAATATGCTACCCCCATGTGATGTAACACTATATAGTGGATGCAAACTTTGTATATCCTGTATCACAGGGGTTTTGTTTCCCCAATGGTGTATTATCTACTTCTAGGAACGTGGATATGTTGTTCATCCACTCTTATTGGCAGGTTCCTTGCCACTTTAAATCTTGCCGGAAGGTCTTCAAGCTGGCTCCTTCCACCCACCTGGGTGGTAAAACTCTCGACTCTGCCCCATGACGCCAGATCTTCCTTACCGCTTGGAAATTCAGGTTCCCTCCTTTGTGCTCTGCATTTTAGGCCTGGATCCAAACTCTTCGGTTAATCCGAAACTTATTTTAAAATTTACAAGACTCGGTCTTCATCTTCCCTTCGGCTGCGATGACTGTCGACTCCGGATTTATTCCGGTGCCCTGTGGATGAAGTGTCCCCGGACCAATCCGCACGCCACGTGCATTTATTGCCTTGGACTCGACCATGACTTACAGGCTTGTGAGTTGTGCAAATCCTTTTTGGCTTCGGTCTTGGAGGACCACGCTGTCCGGTTACTGTTGGGGCGACCCGAAAAACGTTATCCTCCGGTTAAGTCTAAGGAGGCCCGTTGGGCGGTGTCCGCTGCTGCGGGCTCGGCGGAACAGCTGGAGCAGATGATCGCCCTCGAGGAGGAGGCGGCCCAGGCCGCATCATCGTCATCCTCGGTCGCGACATTTATCCTGCTCTCCTTGAAATCCTCCTACACAGCTTCTTTCAAGGAGCTTTGTCAATCCCTCTCCACCAAGGGAGAAGGGCCTTCAGGACATTCCTCTCGATCCAAAAAGAAGGACCCCAAAGGTAAGTCCCATTGTCGACGTTCGTGGGAGCGGGAGAGGTCCCCTTCCCCGGATAGTCGACACTCTGCTTCAGTCGGGGTTGCGGCTAAGGCAGCTGGCTTTCACGGTGTCCCGTCAGGTCAGCGGCCGAGGCACCCGTTGATGCAGTCGGAGATTTTTCTCGACCGTCCGGACGAGCTGTCGACCGTGAAAAGCCGACAACCCTTCTTCACGGTTCCCCCGGTGGAAACAAGAGGACTTGTCTGTGCCTCCTGTGCCGGAGTCCCTGGTTAAGGTCCCTGTACTGAGGGAGGAGTGGTTTCCCCCGCCCCCTCTCAGACCCACCCTTGGAAACACCGAAGGTCTCGGTCTCGAATGTCTTCCCTGTCCAGCCGATCTCACCATCAGCGGTCTCGGCACCGTGGAAAGCGACGGCGCTACTCATCCTCGTCTTCATCCTCTTTGGAGGATAGGCTCTGGCGCAAATTGCATCGACGCTACGAGGAGCTAATGTGGCAGCAGCTCCTTTTGACCGGGAATAAGCCGACTCCATCGCCTTCCCCAGCCATTAAGTGGCTATCACCGGAGTGGCCGAAACAACCCCTCATAGTGGTCGAGGAGCCGAAGCCGGCACCGGTTGTTCAGCCGAAACCGGCTGCGCCACCCATTGTGGTGGAACACCCGCCTCCACAACCTAAATTTGGGGCCCCGACCAAGGATTCTCGGTTGGGTCAGGGCTTGCCCCATCGGTTGTCGGTCACCCTCACTCCCGATCGACCTAGGCAGGTGGAGGATGGCTCAGGTGCTCGGCAGCTGTTCGCAGACTCCTCGGAGTCTGATGATGCACTCCTTGTTCTCCAGGCCGCTTGACTTGGAGTTCACTGGGGGTCAGTCGGTGGATCGAGCCCATCCTTGTTTCTGGAATGCTTCGTCATCTCAGAGTCCACTGGGAAGCTCAAACCTGTTTCAAAAGAGCCAAGTATCCCCTCACGGAGATATTGGACCAAGGGGATTCCCCCACGGAGGCCTTCCCGGTGGCCGAAGCCATTGTTGGCCTGGCCCTGGAGCTATGGCAGCGGCCAGCTTCTTGTCCAGCACCTTCGGCCAGGATGCCTTGGAAGTATGCTGTTCCCACTGGTTCACTCTCCGGTTTCTCAGAGCACCCCTCTGCGGAGGGGCTCGTGACAGATAGCGTTTTCCTGCGTTCCGGGAATGCTCGAGATGTGGACAAGCCTCCCGACAAGGAGTCCAAGAAGTTGGACTACTCCGGGGGGAAAGTTTATGCTGCTTCCTCCCTAGGCCTTCATCAGGCCAGCTCGGCCATCCTGATGGCACACTTTTCTCACGCCCTTTTGGGCTCCCTGGATGAGGTGATTCCTCATCTCCCGGCTGACCTCCAAACTACGGTCAAGCAGGTGCGGGATCAGGGAAGGGCGGTGGCCAAACAGCTGCTCCAGACTTCCCTGGATATCGCTGACTTGTGTGCCTGGTCAGTAGCAGCTGCAGTGGCCATGCGCCACAGAGCTGGGCTGCGGATCTCCACTTTCACGGCAGATACCCAGCACAAGCTGGCAGACATTCCCTTCCTGGGTACCGACTTGTTCGGTCCCGGGGTTGAGGGGCATCTTCAGTGGATCGAGAAGTCCAGTGCCACCTTGGACTCGATCACGTCTGCCCAGAAGGACAAAAGCTGCCAGCAGCAGCGTAAGCCCTTTCGTCCTTCAGCCCCTGCGGCACATCCGGCCCAGCAACACCAGCATCAGGGCCAGCAGGCTCACACTTGGCACCCCAAAGCCAAGCCTGCTGCTTCCTCCAACAGGAAGCCAGGAAAGAAAGGTCCAGGAGGCTCCTTGGCCAGTCCCTCCTCCAAGCCTGCCCAGTGACAGGTTGAGGGGTGTCGCCCCCAACCTCGTCACTCCTCCTCGGGTTCCCCCCGTGGGGGGACGGCTCTGCCACTTCATTTCCACCTGGTCCGATATCACCACGGACCGCTGGGTGCTGGAAGTGGTAGGAAAGGGTCTGCCACTGGAATCGAGCAGTCCCCACCCTATCGAGCCATTGCCCAACGGGGGGGGCTACAGGGTCCACAGCCTCTCTGTCAGCCCGTCGAGCCGACATTGCCCTGCTCCTCCAGAAGGAGGTGATCAGGGAGATGGCGGATCCTCCATCAGACCCAGGGTTTGTGTCCAGGTACTTCCTGGTCCCAAAACGGACAGGGGGGCTGGCGCCCCATTCTAGACCTACACGACCTGAACAAGTTCCTAAGGTCTCAAACCTTCAGGATGGTCACTCTGGCTCAGATCATCCCATCCTAGGAACGAGGCGTGTGGTTCTGTTCTCTGGACCTTCAGGATGTGTTCTTTCACGTCCCAATCCGTCCGTCTCACCAGTGATTCCTCCACTTCAGAGTGGAGGGATCCCTTTATGAGTTCCGGGCCATGCCCTTCGGCCTCTCGCCAGCTCCCAGGGTCTTCACCAAATGCATGGCAGTGGTGACAGCATTCCTGCGGTGCTGAAGGGTCCGGGTGTACCCCTTACCTGGATGACTGGCTGATTGCAGCCTCCTCCAAGTCCGAGGTGGAGCGGTTCAGGGATCTGGCACTCCAGGTCTGCTCTTAGATTGGCCTCCTCATCAACAAGGCCAAATCGGAACACATGCCAGTGCAGGTGATTCAGTTCATTGGGGCAGAGCTTGACTCTCTTCGAGCCAGAGCATGGCTCCTGGTGGACAGGGCCGAGTTTCTTTCCTCCTTTGCCAAATCATTTCTGGTTGGGCAGTTGCGCCCTGCCTGGGACTTCCTGCGCCTCCTGGGCCTCATGGCGGCCTGCACCAGCGTGGTCCATTGGGCCTGCTAGCACATGCGCCCCCTGCAATGGGGACTGTCCCGCCAATGGTCACAGCACTCCAGTCCTCTGGACCAGCCAGTGATAGTGACCCAGGAGATGGGGAACGCTCTCCAGTGGTGGATCGTTCCGGCTTATCTGCAGGAGGGTATCCCGTTTGTCCGCCCAGAACCGACTGTCACTCTAACGACCGATGCCTCTCTGATGGGTTGGGGTGCCCATCTGGTGGAGCTTAGAGCGCACGGCCTCTGGTCCCCTCAGGAGTCTCGATGCCACATCAACCTGCTGGAGCTTTGAGTGGTCAGACTAGCCCTCACCACCTTCGCTCTGTTTGTATGGGGTCAAGTGGTCCAGGTCCAGACGGACAACACCACGACCATGTGCTACCTAAACCGCCAGGGTGGGACACGCTCCTTGCCTCTGTGCAAGGAAGCTCTCCGCACTTGGTCTCTCATGGGCAGACTGGAGGCGGATCTCCTAGCCATTCATGTGGCGGGAGCCTCCAACACTCTGGCCGATGCCCTGAGCTGGATAGGTGCTGCATCTCATGAGTGGTCTCTCCTGCCAGAAGTAGTACATGATCTGTTCTCCCACTGGGGCACAACTCAGGTGGACCTGTTTGCCTCCAGTGAGAATGTGAAGCTGAGGCTGTTTCATGCCGGCCCCCCTCAGCAGGGCTTGCTGCAGGGGGATGCCTTCTCGAGGCCGTGGACCCCGGGCCTCTTCTACGCCTTTCCCCCATTTCCCTTGATCCACAAGGTGCTTCTCAGGGTGAGGAGGGACAAGGCGCAGGTGATTCTGGTAGCCAGATCTCTTCAGCCTCAGCTCCAGGCTCCCAAGGCGGCTTCCAGCCCACCCGGACCTGATCTCAGTCAACTGGGGGAAGGTATTCCACCTGGACCTTCAATCCCTGCACCTGACGGCCTGGTTCCTGAGTGGCTAGAGTTCCAGGCCATGGGTCTTTCCGACGAGGTCCTCAACGTTGTTGAGGCATCTCATAAGGAGTCGACCAGAAAATGCTGTGCCTTCAAATGGAAGAGATTCTCCATTTGGTGTCAGTTCTGGACTACCTATGGTCCCTTTCTCAGCTTGAGCTTCGGTCGACGACCCTTAAGGTGCACCTGGCAGCCATCTCTGCTTACCGGGCGCGGACCGGAAAACAGTCGGTGGTGCAGGAGAAGGTGGTCGGGCACTTTTTCAAAGGCCTTGATCACATATCCCCTCCGGTGCGAGAAATACAGGTTACTCACCTGTAACAGGAGTTCTAGGAATGGTATATGTTGTTCATCCACACTGTCTGGCAGGTATCCTTGCCACTTTAAATCTTGCGAAAAGGTCTTCAAGCTGGCTCCTCCCACCCACCGGGTGGTAAACTCTCAGCTCCGCCCCATGACGCCAGATCTGGCCGCTGGAAGCTCAGGTTACTGCGCTGAAGCTGGGGAGTTCAGAACAGGATGAACAATATATACCATTCCTAGAACTCCCGTTACAGGTGAGTAACCTGTATTTCTAGGGACATGGATGTTGTTCATCCACACTGTCTGGCAGACTCCTAGCAGTTCTCCGAGGAGGGAGGAAAGGCGCACACCCCCTACTTAGGGAATAAAGACTGGAGAACCGAGGCCCCAAAACCAGCATCCCGGCGTGACTCAAGGTCGATGTGGTAATGGGTGATGAAGGTGTGTGCTGACTTCCAGGTAGCAGCCCTGCAGATATCCTGGATAGGGACGTCCCTGGAAGCAGCCACTGATGCAGCAGTATGGCGGGTAGAATGAGCTCTTATCTCTCTGGGAGGCTCCATGCCCACCAACTTATAGCAGAGATCTATGCAGGAGGTGACCCACCTGCTTATGGTCCGCTTGGCTGCAGGTCTGCCAGGTGCGGCTTCAGCGTAGGTGACAAACAGCTGGCGAACCTCTCCCCGAATTTCAGCCGTGCGCTCCTTATAATAAGCGAGCGCCCTTCTAGGGTCCAAAGTATGGAGCCTGTATTCGGCCTCCGAGGTGTCATTGGGGTAGAACACCGGCAGAGTCAACACCTGGTTAAGGTGAAACTCCGACACCACCTTCGGAAGGAATTTCGGGTGGGGTCGCAGGACAACCTTGTCCCTGTGGAAGACCAGGTAAGGAGACTCGATGCAGAGCGCCTGGAGCTCTCCCATCCTTCTGGCTGACGTGATAGCCACCAAGAAGGCGGTCTTCCACGACAGGTGAGAGAGTTCACACCTGTGCATTGGTTCGAATGGCTTGCCCATGAGCTTTGCCAGTACCAGCAGTAAATCCCACAGAGGTGGAGGTTCTCAGATCGAGGGGAATGTGATCAAGGCCTTTGAAAAAGCCGCCAGACCACCTTCTCCTGCACCACCGACTGCCCCCTGGCCCGCCACCGAAGCAGAGATGGCTGCCAGGTGCACCTTAGGTCTCGACCTAAGCCCTTAGACAAGAAAGGGACATAAATAGTCCAAGATGCTTGCCAAAGAACAGGAGGAAGGGTCCAAGCCCTTGCCCTGACACCAAATGGAAAATCTCTTCCATTTGAAGGCATAGCATTTCCTGGTCGACTCCTTACGGGACGCCTCAACTACATTGAGGACCTCGTCGGAAAGACCCAAGGCCTGGAACTCTAGCCGCTCAGGAACCAGGCCGTCAGGTGCAGGGATTGAAGGTCCGGATGGAACACCTTCCCCTGATTGACAGAGAGCAGGTCCGCGCGAGCTGGAAGCTGCCCCGGGAGCCTGGAGCTGAGGCTGAGGAGATCTGGGTACCAGAACTGGCGGGGCCAGTCTGGGGCTATCAGAATCACCTGCGCCTTGTCCCTCCTTGCTTTGAGAAGCACCTTGTATCAAGGGAAATGGGGGAAAGGCGTAGAAGAGGCCCGGGGTCCACGGCCTCGAGAAGGCATCCCCCTGCAGCGAGCCCTGCTGAGGGGGGCGGGCATGGAACAGCCTCAGCCTCGCGTTCTCCCTGAAGGCAAACAGGTCCACCTGAGGTGTGCCCCAATGGGAGAACAGATCTTGTACTACCTCCGGCAGGAGAGACCACTCGTGGGATGCAGCCCCTATCCGGCTTAGGGCATCGGCCAGGGTGTTGGAGGCTCCTGCCACATGAATGGCTAGGAGATCCGCCCAAACCGCGCGCACGAGTGACCAAATGTGGAGCTTCCGCATAGAAGCATTGAGCGGCCCCGCCCTGGCGGTTTAGATAGTACATGGTCGTGGTATTGTCCGTCTGGACTCGGACCACTTGACCCCGGAGAAACGGAGCAAAGGCAGTGAGAGCTAGGCGGACCGCTCGGAGCTCCAGCAGGTTGATGTGGCATTGGGACTCCCTAGGGGACCAGAGGCCGTGCGCCCGGTGTTCCCCCAGATGGGCACCCCAACCCATCAGAGAGGCATCGGTCGATAGAGAGACCGTCGGCTCGGGCGGACAAACGGGATGCCCTCCTGCAGATGAACTGGAACGGTCCACCACCGAGAGCGTTCCCACATCCCTGGGTCACCGTCACTAGCTGGTCCAATGGATCGCAGCGTTGTGACCACTGGCTGGCCAGTCCCCACTGAAGAGGGCGCATGTGCCAGCGTGCCCAATGGACCACGCTGGTACAGGCTGCCATGAGACCCAGGAGGCGCAGGAAGTCCCGGGCAGGGCGCGATTGCCCAACCAGAAATGATTGGGCAAAGGAGGTAAGAACCTCGGCCCTGTCCGCTGGGAGCCGTGCTCTGGCTCGAAGAGAGTCGAGCTCTGCCCCAATGAAAAGAATCACCTGCTTCGGCTCAAGTTCCGACTTGGCCTCGTTGATGAGAAGGCCGATTTGAGAGCAAACCTTGAGGGCCAGATCCCTGGACCGCCCACCCCTGTCTGGAGGGGCTGCTATCAGCAATCGTCCAGGTAAGGGCTACCCGGACCCCTCGGCGCCACAGGAAAGCTGTCACCACTGCGACATTGGTGAAGACCTGGGACCGGAGACAGGCCAAAGGCATGGCTCGGGAACTGAAAAGGATCCTCAGCGAAAAGCGAAGGTCTCAGGCGACGGGACGGATAGGGACGGAAAGAAGCGGCCACAGGTCAGAGAGCAGAACCACGCTGAGTTCCGGGATGGTATTATCTGAGCCAGAGTGACCATCCTGAAGGTTCGAGACCTTAGGAACTTGTTTAGGTCGTGTAGGTCGAGAAAGGAGCTAGCCCCTACGCCCGCTTCCGAACCAGGAAGTACCTGGACACAAACCCTGGTCTGAGGGAGGTCCCCACCTCCCTGATCACCTCCTTTAGAGGAGGAGAGCAATGTTGGCTCGGCGAGCTTGACAGTGAGGCTGGGCGGACCCCGTGGCCTCGGGAGGTGCGACGGCTCTGAAGGGCGGGCCTGCTTGAATTCCAGAGGTAGGCCTTTTCCCACCACCTTCAACACCCACCTGTCCGTGGTAATAACGACCAGGCGGAAAGGAAGTGCCGGAGCTGTCCCCATGGGGGGAACCTGGGGTGAGGTGACGGGTTGGGGCACACCCCTCAGCCCGTCACTGGGCAGGCTTGGAGGAGGGACCGGCCGAGGGACCTCCTGGGCCTTTACCTCCCTGCTTCCTGTTGGAGGAAGCCCCAGGCTTGGGTTTGGGATGCCAAGCCCGAGCCTGCTGGCCCTGACGTTGCTGGGCCGGACGTGCCGCGGGCGCAGAAGGATGAGAGGGCTTAGGCTGTGGTTTGCGGCCTTTGTCCTTCTGAGCGGATGAGACCGAGTCCAAGGTAGCACTGGACTTCTCGATCCTCTGCAGGTGACCTTCCACCCCAGGGCCGAAGAGGTCGGTCCCCAAGAAGGGGACATCCGCCAACTTGTGCTGGGTATCCGAAGTGAAGGTGGATATCCTCAGCCAAGCCCGACGACGCATAGCCACTGCAGCCGCCACAGACCTGGCACATGAGTCTCCAATGTCTAAAGCAGTCTGGAGCTGCTGTTTGGCCACTGCCCTGCCCTGCCCTGGTCCCGCACCTGCCTAACCGTGGTCTGCAGATCCGCAGGAAGATGAGGGACCTGCGTCCAGGAGCCCAACAGGGCATGAGAGAAATGTGCCATGAGGGCGGCGAACTGGCCTGGCTGGAGCCGAGGGAGGACGCAGCATAGACTTTTCGCCCGCATAGTCCAATTTCTGGACTCCTTGTCGGAGGTTTGTCCACATCCCTAGCTGCCTCGCACGCGGAAAACGCTGTCGGTAACTAACCCCTCGGCCGAGGGGTGTTCCGAAAAACCGGACAAGGAACTGGTAGGGACCGCATACTTCCTGGCCATCCTGGCCGAAGGCACAGGGCAGGAAGCAGGGCGCTGCCAGAGCTCCAAGGCCGGGCCCACTATGGCCTCGGCCACCGGAAAGGCCTCCATAGGGGAATCCCCTCAGTCCAGAATCTCCGTGACGGGATACCTGGCCCGCTTAGAAACGGGTTCGAGCTTCACCCCGGTGGACTCCGAGATGAGCCGAAGCAATCCCAGGAAGGACGAAGAGCTATCGTCCACCGACTGTCCTCCTGAGGACTCCAAGTCCATTCACTTGGAGAAAAGGGAGGAATCGGCCTCGGACTCGGAAGAGTCCTCAAAGAGCTGCCTCGGGTCTGAGCCACCCTCCACCTGCCGAGGTCGATCGGGAGTGAGGGTGACAGACAGCCTATGGGGCAGTCCCTGAGCTGACCGAGAATGTTTGGTCGGAGCCCCAACTAACGGCTGTGGAGGCGGAGGTTCCACCGGAATCGGTGGGGCAGCTGGTTTTAGCCGAACAACTGGCCTGGGAACAGGCTCCTTGGATAAAACGAGGAGTTGTTTCGGCCGCTCCGGCGACAGCCACTTAATGGCCAGGGAAGGCGACGGCGTCGGCTTATTCCCGGTCAGAAGGAGCTGTTGCCACATGAGATCCTCATATCTTCGGCACAACTTACGTCGAAGCCTCCCCTCATCCGAGGAGGAGGAAGAGGACGAGCGGCGGCGCCGCTTGCCGCGGTGCCGAGACCGAGACCGCCTATGATGGCGGGATCGGCTGGACCGCGAAGAAGTCCGAGACCGAGAACCTCGGCTTTCCCGAGGACGGTGCGGGGAGGTGTCGTGGGGAACCGGCACTCCCCTCGGTTCGGAGGGTTCAACCGAAGGCTCCGGAACCGGAGGCACAGACAAGCCAACGGGGTCCTCAACTCCCACCGGGGGAACCGGGGAGAGGGGATTCTCGGCTTCTCCTGCCGACAACCCGTCCAACGGGTTGAGAAAAATCTTGACCACGTCGACGGGAGTCTCAGTCAACTGGCCTGACGGGGACACCGTGAGACCAGTGGCCGAAGTCGACGGCCGACAACTCGGGGAGAGGGATCTTTGCCGCTCCCAAGAGCGTCGACGGTGAGACTTACCCTTGTCTCTCTTTTTGGACCGATAAAACGGTCCAGCAGAAGTTGGTCCCTCACCTTTAGTAGAGAGGGTCAGACAAAGCTACTTAAAAGAAGCTGAATAAGAGGCACCGAGGCGGGACAAATGCCGCAGCTGAGGTAGAAGCGGCCTGCACCGCCTCCTCTTCGAGGGCGATCATCTGCTCGAGCTGATCCGCCGAGCCCGCCGCCGCGGACACCGCCGACCGGGCCTCTTTTGACTTCACCGGAGGAAAGCGCTTCTCGGGACGCCCCAGTTGTAAACGGGCAGCACGGTCTTCGAGGACGTAGGCCAAAAGGAAGAGCACAGGTCGCAGGCCTGCGGGTCGTGCTGTAGTCTAGGCCTAGACAGTAGACGCACGTGGAGTGCGGATCCGTCCGAGACATCTTCTGCCCGCAAGGGCATCTCCGGAAACCGGGAGTCGATTTGTCCATCACAGCCGCGAGAGAGAAGACCGTCTTTAGCAAAAACTTTAAATTGAAAATTCGAAGAATTAGGAACCAGTCTTATACGCAGAGCGTTAAGAAGGGAACCTGAGCTTCCAAGCGGTAAAGAAGATCTGGCGTCATGGGGCGGAGCTGAGAGTTTTACCACCCTGGTGGGTGGGAGGAGCCAGCTTGAAGACCTTCCGGCAAGATTTAAACCGGCAAGGATACCTGCCAGACAGTGTGGATGAACAACATATCCATGTCCCTAGAACCTCCACCTCCGTGGGATCTACTGCTGGTATTGGCAAAGCTCATGGGCAAACCATTCAAACCGATGCACAGGTGTGACATCTCTCACCTGTCGTGGAAGACCACCTTCTTGGTGGCTATCACGTCAGCCAGAAGAATGGGAGAGCTCCAGGCGCTTTCCATCGAGTCTCCTTATCTGGTCTTCCACAGGGACAAGGTTGTCCTGCGCCCACCGAAATTCCTTCCGAAGGTGGTGTTGGAGTTTCACCTTAACCAGGTGTTGACTCTGCGGTGTTCTACCCCAATCACACCTCGGAGGCTGAATATAATCTCCATACTTTGGACCCTAGAAGAGCGCTCTCTTATTATAAGGAGTGGACGGCTGAAGTTCGAGGAGAGGTTCGCCAGCTGTTTGTCACCTATGCTGAAGTCGGACCTGGCAGACCTGCAGCCAAGCGGACGATAGGCAGGTGGGTCACCTCCTGCATAGATCTCTGTATAGGTTGGCGGAATGGAGCATCCCAGAGGATACCGACTTTCAGGGGTGGCATCACTCATGTCGGTCAAGTGCAGGACTCTTGGCCCTTCTTCCAGGTCCCTTCCAGGCCTACATGGTCTGGTGAAGAGGGGCCCTTTCTTCATGCCTTGCCATAGAGGAGGTTCCTACCGCAGTGCTGGAGGTCCGGTCTGGCTCTGGTTGGGGCTGGGCCTGGAGAACAGCTCTGGCAATCACCTCTTCGAAGGTGCAGGCTCTCCCATTGTCTGGGCCTACGGCTGCGGGTCCCAGTGCGGGGCGTTCCTCGGCGCCGCCTTGGGTCCTGGGGCCGTTTGCAGCTCCGGTGATTGGGGCAATGCCGTGAGGGCTGCAAGGCCAGCTCACAGTGCCCCTCGCGGTGCCACAGGAGGGAGAGCTCCTGGGGCCACCGGTATAGAGCTCCTCTGGATCATCTCCTCTCCAAAGTCGGATGACTCGGAGGGTGACCCAGACTGGCAGCCTAACTCTTCGGAGTCAGAGGGTTCTCCATGACTTAGTACCCTTGCAGCTCCCCAGGTGCCCCCTCCTGTGACTCTGACCTGCGCTGACTCTCGAGCCGACGGCGGCTCGGTGGGTCAGCTGCGTGCTGGCAGTCCTGCTGCTGTGGGAGTGATGGTCCGGATTTTGAGGGAGGGGGTGGCTGCCATCCCTGGTGCCATCCCTTCTATCAGGATCAAGATCGAACCTCCCTCATCTGTGACTCTCCTTGGGGAGTAGCCGGAATTTAGGGTTTCCTTGGCACAGGGTGCGAGGAAGAGGGCTTCCTCAGAGTCAGTGGGGTTGAGAGGACAGGATGAGGGATGGCGACACACTCTTGTGGCCTCCCCGGGGCCGGGGAGGAGCCACAGTGCTGAGCCCAGTTTCTCACCTTTGTCCCCTTTGAGGGAGTCCTCATTGGGTGGAGCTGGGTACCGCCCTTCTGGATCCATGTGGCCCCAGTTCCCTGATAGGGAAGCTTCTCCTACAGGGCTAAGTCCCGACCACTTTACGTTTCTTAACAGGTCAGTGAATTTGCAGACCTGCAGATTCCCGGTTATGCCAGGTTTGCCAGTAGAGTGTTCCAGCCCTGGCAGAGAGGCATCACATATGATGACAGGTCATATTGGTCCCTTGGGACCTTTGACCTGAAACAGTTCAGATCCCAAGCTGTGGATTTCCCCAGTATATTAGAGCCTGTGGACAGAACAGGTCTTTTGACCGGTTCCCCTCCGCAGCCAGAGTCTGACTCTACAAGCTCCTCAGCCTCCTCCGTCTTCCTCCACGGAGGAAGAGGTGCCCTCTGTCCACGTGTCCTCAGGCGATAATCAGGCTCAGTATCAGCGCTTCCTGTGTGGGGCTTGTCAGGACTTGCACATTACCCACTTCACCATTACAATGCCAAGCGTGCAACGCAAGCCTCTCTAGGCTACTTCTGGGTACACCATTTGCTTGGTCCCCATGGCCAGTTCCTTCCAGGAGGCATCGTACAGCACCTGGCAGCTTCCATATTACCTCAGTTCTAGCCTCCATGGACTGCGGAGGTAGTATTGTGCAACTGAGGTCTCAGGCTCTCTGCCTCATCCCAGTTCGGGACTGATGCATCTGGACACTCCTTCCTGGCATAGACGTCCGGTCCGCGACCGACCCATGGATCCTGACTCTGCGAAGTTCGATCATCTGGGGCAGAGAATTTTCTCCTCTGCATGGATGATTCCAGCCATTGTTTCACATCAGGTGCACCATGCTGCCTATAACAGGCATCTTTAGGCAATGCTGGGCCAAGCTGTAGCATCGCTGCCTGATTCCGAGGCTACCCAGCAAGCCATAACCCTCTCTGCTATAGGTCTGGAGCTGGCAAGGCACCAGTCAAAGGCATCTTACGACACCAGTGAAGTCACTTTGTGACTTGCAGAGACAGCGATCTGCATTAGGCGGATGGTGTGGCTTCCCCTTTCGAGGTTGTCACCTTTGGCCTGGGGTAGGTTACTGGCCTCCTCTTTCTGGGGGACCCATATCTTTCCCCTCAGGGTGAGACGGGAATTGCAGGGGCACCTTCCGCCTCGTCCTGACCAGTCCCAAGCCTAACTGGCCAGTGGAGGTCCCCCCCCCAAATCTGAGGGATGCTATTCTCTCAGGGATTTCCTGGGCCCCCTTCGTGGGAGCTCGGTACTCACCCATCAGTGATGAATGTGAAGATTGACACAGGGAAGATATGAAACTTACATACCTACCGCAATTCTTGATCTTCCTGTGTATCTTCACAATTCATCACTGATTCCCACCCACCTTCCCCTCACAAGGCCTCAGTCCCCGAGCTGTGCCGCCTCCCTGCTCGCCCCCCTCTCTTTCACTTTTGGGATTTTTTCCCCTTCTCCCTGGCAGGCCCGTCAAGAGGCCTCTGGGAGGGTATCAGAGGAGAGTGAGTAGGGCCCCTGTCTGGGCTTCATAGGGTCTTCTGGTGGGCCCCTTCCTTATCCTGTGTCAGCTCTACGGGGTCAGCTATCCCTTGGTTTGCCGACCTTGGTCCTCTGGGATGAGGGGATCTGGGGTTGATCAAACTCCTTGGCCCTTGTTATTCTACTCTTTGGCTGTACTCTCTCCCTGAGGAGGGACTCTCTTTACCAGGGTTCCTTCTTCCCTCCCCCCCACGAACCCTTTGGGTTCTCCTGATTATGATAAGGGGAGAGGGGCAGGAAATCCTCCTGGGGAGATGGGATTTGAGGGGGGCCTTACCCATCTTACAGGATCCTTCTGAGTTCTTGGAATCTCCCTGTTGAGCGATATCCCTTGAAGGATCTGCCTGGTCAGCTTAATTCCTTGATGGATTTTGGCCTCCTCTCTCCTTCCTCTCCCTCTTAATTTTCTCTCTCTCTCTCTTTCCTTCCTTCCTGCCCTTTGGCGTCCAGGGATGGGGCCTTTTTGACCCATTACCTCCCAGGTCCCCTCCTACTCTGTCCTCTGAGTATTTCTTCTTTTTCAGTTTACATGTTTTCCTTTTGCTGTCTCTTGGGCTCCCTTACCCGCCCTTATTTTCTCTATATCCTGTTTTCTTCTGTCTCCCGTCATTTCAGAACTGAGGTGGAGGAGGGCCAACAACGTTGCTAGCCAACCCACGAGCTCCATGCAATGCGTCAGCCTCTGGGGTGGTGCCGCCCTCCCTCCTCCACGCTAAAAAAAGAGCTCTGCAGGGGTGCCTGTCTCCAGCCAACGACCCACCAGTGATGAATGGTGAAGATACACAGGAAGTACACAAGAATATGGTAGGTAATGACTTTCAGATTTTGTGCCTCTGCCTGATCCACTCCTTCACCCACCCCACGTCCTTCTTTATCCTCACAATTTGGTCTTTGTTTTTCCTTCTCTCACTGATGTATCTGAATAAGTCTTTTCTCCATCCTTACTACCTTATGCCAGTCTCAGCTCTCTGGAAGCCTTGGCCGCTCTGACCAGCCTGGTAACCTCCCTAGACTTCTTCCTATACTTGTCCTTGTCATTTCCTCCTGATTTCTTGAGTCTCTGAAAGGCTTGCCTCTTGGCCCTCACCCTTCCATGACTTCCTGAGTCAACCAGCTAGGCTTTTTCCCTTCCCTTCTTACTCCGTGTCCTAGTACATGTCCCAGTAGCCTCCCTCCAGCCCTTTTTAACAATATCCCATTTCTGACTAGCATCCATTCCTGGCTGAATTCCCACCAGATGCCTTCCCAAGATTTCCCCATCCTTTTAAAGTCTGCCCTTAAATTCAATCACCCTGGTGCCCTGACCTCCTACCTTACCCATATTGAACGTGAACCACACCAGTGGTGGTCACTCCCAGCCAGAGGGTCTCCACACCCAAGTCCCTTACAGCCTCCCCATTTGAAAGTACCAAGTCTAGTGTATTTCCAACTTTGTCGGCTCTCGGACTAACTGCACCAGGAAGCTGTCCTGAAATGCCTTCAGTAAGACCTTCTCCTTTGCACTTGTGGTTGGGGTGTGTTGTTGAGGCACAGGTCAGGAAGCATGGGAAAACCAGGAGCAGTTGTAGAATTCACCAAAAATTATATATTTATACTAGCAGTATCATAAAATAAACTTTAGTACAACTATTTACAAAGGCAAAATAAAATAAAGATTCATCAGAGTTTTTCTTTAATCTGTGTCCATTCTCCTAATCATAATCTCTCTTGCAGATACAGCTTAGCTCTTTTATAAGTCTTTTGAACCCCATTCTTGGCAAACATCCTGTCCTTGTAAATATTCTGTTCTTGAAAGTTTCAGGAGCAGCTAGGATACAGTGTGCTTTCTGAGGCTCTCTACAGCTTTTGCAAAAGGCTAGAAGATTTGCACTCAAGTAACCTCTGGAGTGTTCCATTAGCTTTCTGCAGTCATCTCAAAATATAATTATATATGTTTATTTATTTTTATTTGAGTCTTTGGTAACCGGGTAAGGCCCACTAGGCACAAGTGCCTGTTTTCAGGGGCGACCTGGGAGCACTTGGCGGTTAAGTCACTTGCTCAGAGTCAAACAGTATGCAAGTGGAGGTTGTGAGAATCAAACTCAGGTCTGGTCTGCTGGATGTATCAAGCTCGTTCACACCTCGTTCCTCTAGGCTATACTGCCAGCCCATCAACAGTAACACTATATATTTTCTAAACAAAAGTGATCCCATTATCAGTTACATTTTCATACAGTGATTTGCACATATTTTTATATCAGCAAATCTAGATATGCAAGGAAAGGCTGAGAGACAGTGAGAGCCAAAGAATTGAGAGATTGTTCGGGTTGATCAAGTCCGAGGTCTCACAGGAAAATTGGGTTGCGCAACCAGACAGAGAAGAGACAGAAAAGGAAAGATCCTTGCATTTAAACACTTTCTCCATAACAAATGGGACAGGGTCCAATTCTGCCCTGTCACATACACCCCCCCTCCTTAAGAGGGAACCTTTTTTATTAAACAGGTTTCCAAAACTTTTTATTCTCTAGCAACATTTGCTGCTTTCAGCAATTAAGCACATATACATTGTCAGTTTTGCTATAACAGTACAGTTCAAACCCATTTGTTTTTCAGCCTTCAGAACCCTCAATTCCTGATCCATATCTTGACAGAAAATCAGCATTGCTATTCTCCTTACCAGATTTGTGTATCACCGTGAATTTAAATGGCTGTAGTGCCAGGTACCACCTTGTGATTATGGAATTTTTATCTTTCATTTGGTTAAGCCAACAGAGAGGATTGTGATCTGTTGTAAGCAAAAATTCAGTTCCTAGTAAATAAAACATAAGGGACTCCATGGCCCACTTTGCTGCTAAACATTTCTTTTCGATAGTGGAGTACCTTTTCTCTCTGTCATGCAATTTCCTACTTATGTACAGAATAGAATGTGCCATCCCATCTATATTTTGACTCAGTACTGTACCTAGGCCTACCTCTGATGCATCTGTTTGTGACAAAAATAGTTTCTCAAAGTCTGGAATTCTTAAAACGGGCTGAACAGCTGGCCCAGTGGCGCTGAGGGTTGAGGCACTGGATGCCACACATCGCACCACGCCGGCATCCGATTTCGGGAACGAGCCTGGATCGGCAGGGGTCAACAGGGGAGGAGAAGGATTGAGCATCTGCAGGACTGCTCTCCAGGGAGGGGTTCGTTGCTACCAGTGCTCTGGTGGCCCCAACAGTGGCTGGGGGCGATCACTAGAGCACTGGCAGGACCTGTGAGGACGTACTGCAGCTGATGCCTGGATCAGAGTGCGTGCGGAAGCACGTTCGCTCAGGACCTTAGGCTTCATTGCACACTACAGACATCCGGGGAAAAGAAAGCGGAAAATAGGGCACCAGTCGCGGCAACATGATGGGCGTCTCCATTGAGGACTAGTTTGGTGCCGTGGGTACGTGGCATTACTGATCCTGACCCAAGGGGTCGAGCTAGGGGGAGAGCTCCCCTCCACCCCACCGTGGGGGGCAAGCCATGGGGGTAGCTGCGGGACCTGCATTAGGAGCTGAGGAGAGTCCCTGGAGATGGCGGCCTGAGACCCGAGGAGGATGCCTGACGTGACGTAGTAGGCAGACTGGTGGCTCAAGGGGGGAAAAAGTATAAACCAAAAAAATGGGCTGAACATAATGCAGCCTTTATGGCTTGAAAAGCTTCATCACACACTGGGGTCCATTTCACATTATTTGGGTACCGTTTTTTGGTGAGTTCAACGAGAGGAGTAGCTAACTCTGCAAAGTTGGGAACAAATCTCCAATAATAACCAGCCAACCCTAAAAATGACCTGACATGTTTCTTTGTTTTAGGTACAGGACTGTTAGCTACAGCTTATGTTTTAGAAACCTCTGGCTTAACTTCTCCATTTCCCAACGCATAGCCCAAATATCTGGTTTCCTACATGCCCAATGCACATTTGGTAGGATTAATAGTCAGACTTGCATTTTTGATAGCTTGGATAACTGCACATAGGTGTTCCAGCTGGCTTTTCCAGTCTGGACTATATACCACAACATCATCAAGGTATGCAACACAATAACAAGTGCGAGGATAAATGACATCCATGTACTATAGGAATATAGCTGGCTGCACCATAAACCAAATGACGTGGTGAGCTGATAAAATCTATAGGGGTGACAAATGCAGTTTTATCTCTGGATTCTTTAGCTAAAGGTATTTGCCTAGTAACCCTTGGTGAGATCGAGAGTACTGATATACATTGCACTTCCAGTCTGTCCACCAAATCATCTATTCTGGGTATAGGATAACTGTCAAATTCTGACACTTGATTAAGTTTCGAAATCAAGGCAGATTCTAACACCCAGTTCTTTTTTGTTTACAATTACCATGGGAGATGACCAAACACTCCTCAACTCCTCCATGATACCCAGTTCTTTCATTTTTTGTATTTCCTTAACTACGTCAGCGCTTAACCGCTCTGGTAACCTGTATGTCTTTTGCCTAATAGGATTAGCATTCTTTGTCACTATTGCATGTTCAACCCCTTTTGCTTGGCCTGGTACCATGATAAAAGTACTGTTAAATGTCTTTAGCACGTTACGAATGTCTGCAATTTGTTCTGAGGTTAAGGAAACATTCACCTTTACAGCATCAGCATTTACAGTTTGTTCCAGTCTATCATAAGCTACATCAATATCTTCCTTATCAGTTTCTAGTAAAACCAGCAAAGCAGCTTTTGGCATTTTTTGAACCCATTTCTTGAGGAGGTTAGCATGGTGTATGTTAGTAGGATTTTTCCTGTTAGTGATTTCAATCTCGTAGAGTTAACAGTGCCAGTCACGCCTAAGAACCTTATAAGGCCTCTGCCATTTCATTAACAGTTTATTTTCTGTTGTAGGTAGCAGTAGCAAAACCTTTTCACCTGGCTCGAAACTTTTTCTTTTGCCCCATGGTCATAATATACCTTCTGCTGGTTTTGGGCCTCTTCCCGATTACTGTGGGCAATTTCAACATATTTTGCCAGCTTCTTTCTTAGGGCACACATATAAGACGTTATAGATTGTTTCTGAGTGGGGTTATCTTCCCACATTTCTTTTATCACATCCAGGGGCCCTCTTGGCTGCCTACAATACAGCATTTCAGATGGTGAAAATCCTGTTGATGTCTGTGGCACTTCTTTGTAGGCAAAAAGTAGTTAAGGCAAGTATTGGACCCAATCTTTCCTTCCTCTTTACAAACCTTTTAACATGCTTTAGGGTTTGGTTAAAACACTCAACAAGACCATCTGTCTGAGGGTGATAGGGGAGGTTCTTATTTTATTTAAATTTTGGTAACTGGGTAGGCCCACTGGAACCTTCGTCCCTTTTTAGGCGACCGGGATTAAGTTACATCTACTCTAGTGGGAGGAAAACCAGTGCTTTGATATGTACAGTACAACAAGGCTTACATAGAGTGAATGAACAATACATTACAGCAGCACAGAAAATAATACAACAATAATCCAGACTTTTGTTAGGAACAGACCACTGACAGTTATAAACCTATATAAGTGCAAAATCAGTACTACCATCTAGCTTTTGGACCCTTCCTCCCTATTTGTTGTGTCCTTTAGCAGAGATAGCACCCTTAATTGGATCCCTTTGGGAGACCTTAAGTGAGGCAGCAGCACTGAGGTCCCTTCCCAAGATGGACTTTTAGCGCTTTCTTGAAACCCTCGGTAGAGGAGCTATCTTGTAACTCTCTCGGGAGATCATTCCAGAGTTTGGGGAGGGCAACCCTGGCTGACCATTGACCTAGGGATGATCTGGCTCTGGGTATTTCTAGTAGCATCTGATCGGTAGACCTGAGCTCATGTCTTTTTGTCTTGGGGACAAGCAGATCCCATAGCCCAGGAGGGGCCCCAGGTTGCTGTAGCTTAAATGCCATGCATAAGGAGGGATATGCTAATCTTGCTTTGAGGGATGGCCATTTTAAGGCCTGGAGCACCTTGCAGTGGTGTTCCGTCCTTTCTGCCCTGGCAGCAAACCAGCCGACCCTGTGGTAGTGTGCTCAGTCACTGTCTTTCCGTAGCCCTCAGCCCAGGGTTGCTCCAGATAGAACAGGGTGGGAGTATCGTCCGTTACCACGACCGCTATTCTAGTTTCTTCAGTTAGAAGGGGTTTAGTCTGTAGAGGAGGCCCATTTTGTTTACTACCTTGTGAGGTGGTCCAAATGCTTCCTGAAAGAGACCTCCTGGTCAAGGTACATTCCTAAGTACTTTATGCTGTTCGTTACTTCTATCCCTACTCCATCACAGGTGGAGGGATAGAAAGTTAGATCTCTTTGGGCCCAGTCTTTCTGTTCAAGACCAGCCTGTTAACCTGGCACCATGTTTCAAGGACTCGGAGGTCCTGCTCCAACTCCAGATTTAAGGACCCTTGCTTTCCTCTTCTGTACAGCACTGCGTCATCGGCAGATAGCATGACATTTGCCCTCCGCAATGTTGGGGAGGTTGTTGGTGAACAGGGAGAATAGCAGGGGCCTAAGATTGACCACTGTGGAACTCCTACAGATACTAGAGGCTCATCTGATTTAGCTCCATTCCACCGAGCCATTTGTGTCCTGCCGCTGAGGTAGTCTCAGAACCATTTCAGGGCTGTCATAGCCAGACCCAGCCCCTTAGACGTTCCAGAAGTAGCTGGTGGTCGACCAGATCAAAGCCTTGTCAGGTCAATAAAGACCGCCCTAGCATTTTGTTCTGGTATAAGACTTCATACGCTTCAGTGGTGAAGCTTATCAGGCTGTTTCAGTCTCTGTTTTTTCTAAAACAATGCTGTTGACCAGCCTGTAGGTTGTGCAGTTCCAGGTAGTTGTTTACCTGTTGGTAGACCACCTTCTCCAGAACTTGCTTAGGGTGCTGAGAATGGAGATAGGTCTAAAATTTTCCACATCTTCATGTGGCCCACTTTTCAGGATTGGGGTCACCAGTCCAATCTTCCACAGAGCAGGTATTTTCCTTCAGTCAGGACTTGTTGAAGAGCTGGGCTACAGGGTCTGCAATAACAGAGGCTCCAATATTTAGCAGCTTGGGTTCCAGATTGTCGTGCCTACAACACATTCTGGTTTCAGGCCTCTAAGCAGTTTTAGGACTTCCCTTGCTGATACCAGTTTAAGGTAAAATTCAGGGCCCTGATGAGGGTTCCCGGGTTTGCTTGGCTGCCCTGGAGAGGGTTCCTGGGTTTCCTCGCTCACCTGGGTCTTAACTGGGATTACCAGTTCTGAACCTCTGTAGGTCCAAGAAGAAATCATTGAAGGCATTGGCCGTGTCTTTTGGGGTGGAGAGTGGTGTCCTGTTTGCTTTTTACCCGTCACCTTACTCTTGCTCCTTGAGTAGTGTATTTATGTGCACCCAGAACTCTTTGGTGGGATAAGTTCTTGATTGCAGCACATGCAGGTAGCTGATTTTTGAGTTCTCTTTGCAGCTGTTTCTGGCTTCAATGATACCTCACCCAGTCCTGTTGTAGGTTTGAGTGTTTGTATTCCCCATAATTTGTCTCTGTCCTTCGAACTCCTCTTGAGATCAGGGTTGAGCCACCTAGCGTCCTGACCTTTGACCCTGATCTTCTTTCAGGGCGCTGTGCTTGTTAGCTACCGACAAAAATGTCTGGTGAAGCCTTCAAGGGCTTAGCTCTGTTGTAGTGGTATCGGCCTGGGCCCAGTCCACTTCTGACAGGGCTTGAAGGAAGGAGCCTCTGCTTAGCCGAGTAATTTCTGGTCCAGAAGGTTCTGGGGGTTGCTTGGGAAATTGTTCCTCCACATCAGAAAGGTTGGTGTATGATCGCTGAGTGAGTCTGCACACGTCCTACCATTCTGGCCCTTTCTGGATTAGACACTAGTATCCAGTCTAGTGTGGTATGGTTCCCAGTCTTTTGGTTGACTCCTGTGGGCTCTTGCATCAGCTGTGTGAGATTAGCTTCCAGAAGGCTGTTTTTGAGCACCCCAGCTAGATTATCCCCCAGTTTAGGTTGAAGTCCCCAAGTATAATTTTTTCACAGTTGGGCAGAGTGGGTACGGTGTTTGTCAGTGTTTTTAATGCTTCCATGGCTTTCTTAGGCATGTTGTAGGTGCACTAAGCAAGGAGTGGCTTGAATCCCCCTATGAGAAGTTTGACAAATATTACTTCACACCCCCCTCCTTTAAGATCCGGGATAGAGACCATAGTTGCATTGATTTGAGATCTTACATAGAGAAGGACTCCCCCACACTTCTTCCTCTTCCTGTCCTTCCTAAATGTTTTAAAGCCTTGCAGTTCAGCCTCATGAGGGAGTGCATTTGGCTTCAGCCATGTTTCAGAGATACAAATTATGTCAGGGGAGTAGGCTGGTCCAGGCCTCAAGTTCGTGCATCTTGGGCCTTAGGCTATTAATATTCATATGGACTATCCCCAGTCCCCTGGCACTGACCCACTCTGGTGTGCTGTGTGTTAGGTTGGGGATGCTGGTCCCTGGGGGGCCGGGGTCTGGCTCTACGTCACCCCCCCATTAGAAGCAGGAGGCCCAGGAGGATTATCTGAACATTGGCTTGCACAAGGGTGTGGAGGTGTTTTTTACTCTTGTGGGCCCTTATATACCTTAATGCGTCCATGAAGAACCGCCTTTTTTCCAGTATGTATATAGTCATCATACTGGACCTGAAACATGGGTGGTGATACCCTGGGGTAAAGTGCCCCCCATCCGGACCTGCTCCATTTGTATGATACCAGCCCTGACCTGTAGTGATGTGATCAGTTACGGCAATTATTAATACATATAGGGCTCCCAGTAAGATCCTGACTCCCCCTCTCTTTTGAGGTCCCATCGTTGTCCACCACCACATTTGTCTATTTTCAGCCTTACCCTACCAAGGTTTTCCTGTATGACCTTCCCTGAGGTATATTAAACATACAAGCAGGCACCCTGTTCTAGAGGCTGTATAGGCTAAGTTAAAACAGAAAGAGACTGGGTAACCTGGCACTCAAGATAAATCAAAGACAGTAAAACACAGCACTATAATGTAATAGCTAGCAACTCTTTACCCAGCTTTAGGATGCAACAGACTAACTCAGGACTTGTAGTAAACTGTTCTGTGCTCTATGCACACAATGACTCGGGGTTGTGCAAACAGGCTGTTCCCTTTAAGTCATTCCAGTCATTAGGCTACTGTTGCAGTTTTGAAATGGGCTGGGCTGTCCCTGAAGCCTATTTAAGTAAAGGAGGTGGTGCAGGCGGTGGGGCTTTTTTTTTTTTTTGTCCAAAGTAGTCAAAATTGTTCGTTCGGGGAGGAGCACGGTTTCCATCTGCAGCCCTTCACCTTTATAGCATCCATAGACTAGAACGAGGAGTGGCTGGCAGTCTTCTCTGTAGGGGCCAGCACTCCCAGAGTTCAAATCTTGCACCTTTGATTTGTTGTGTTGAGGCAGGGGAGGCTTCCACAGATTGCTGTGCACTCTCCCTCAGCCAGCCCGAAAGTCCCACTGTGTTCCTGTTTGAGTGTCGCACTGGGAAGCTCTAGCTCCTCCACTGAATTTTTTGTCCAAAGTTGGCAAAGTCTCTCCGTCGTGGGGAGGGGCCTGGTCCGGCTGCAGCTCCTTTACCCTTTGATAGCATCCACGGACTAGAAACGCAGGAACGGCTTGCATCCCTTCTTGTAGGGGGCCAGCACTCTCAGAGTTCAAATCTTGGTGCCTTTTTTGGTTGAGGCGGGGGGGGATCACACATTGCTGTGTACACTCACCCCTAGCCAGCCCAAATGTCCCGCTGTGTCCCTGTTCGAGTCTCTGGGGCAGTAGGGAAGCTTGTAGCACCCTGACAAATTTTTTGTCCAGAGTCGCATAGTCTTCTCCGTCACACGGGAGGGAGCCTGGTTCCAGCTGCAGCTCCTCTACCCTTGATAGCATCCATGGACTAGAAAGCATGGGAGTGGCTGGCAGCCCTACTTGTAGGGGCCAGCACTCCCCAGGATTTCAGATCTTGGTGCCTTTTTTGTTGGGTGAAGGCAGAGGGGAGGTCGCACAGATTGCTGTGCACACTCTCCCCTAGCCAGCCAGAAAGTCCCGCTGTGTCCCTGTTTGAGTCTCCAGGGTGGTAGGGAAGCTTGTATCTCCCCCGACTAATTTTTTTGTCCAAAGTCAGCAGAGTTTCTCCGTCACGTGGCGAGGGAGCCTGGTTTCCGGCTGCGTCTCCCTCTATCCCCGATAGCATCCACGGACTAGGATGGCAGTGATACCTAGTAGCCTGTACAGATCCTTAAGCAATGCAGCACCAAAATTACTGCCCTGATTAGTAATAATTTCTTTAGGTATGCCAACTCTGCTGAAAATTTTGGCAAGCTCTGCTACATCTTTTGGGGCTATAACAGTACGCATAGGAACGGCTTCTGGGTATCGAGTAGCATAGTTGCCTACTACCAGGATAAATCTATTACCCTTTTTACTTTTATCTAAAGGACCAACCACATCCATTGCAATTCTCTCAAAAGGCACATCTATCAAGGGCAGGGACACCTTGTCTTTTCTAGTGACTGGGCTACTTCCTGACGCCAGCACAGGAATTACAATAGGTAGGCAACACTTCTAAATTCCAGGCCAGTAATCCACACAGCAATCTGGCAAGGGTACCATCCCTCCCTGAATGACCAGCCATAGATTATCATGTGCTGTCTGTAACAACTCTGTTCCATACTTCTGTGGTATAACGAATTGTTCTGTCTGTTCCTGTGTCTGAGGTTTAACCCAAACTCTGTACAGTAACCCGTTACATTTTTAAACACTGGTCCACCTGTTTTTTTTTTCCAACTGCTTAAAATAACCCTAGAGAGAAACATCGTTGCTTGTTCTGAAAGAAATCACAATCAGTTAACAATTTAGTTTCAACATTTTCATATTTTCACCCTTCATGTCCATCAGTCATTTGTTGCCATAGTTTCTTCAGGCTTCGTCTTTCTTTCCTGGATTTCTTGGAGCTGTGCTCAAACAAGTCTGAATCAAAATCACTGAAAGAAAAAGTGTCCCCACCATTTGATATTTTCTGTTCCTGAGCTCGTCACCATTGCTGCTGAAACATTAGGATTTACTCCTGCTTTGACCAGCTCAGTAAATCCTTGAACGTCACTGCCAATAATCACAGGTACAGGTAACTTAGGTACTACTCCTATTTTCATTTGGTGCGACACACCCTTAACGGTCAGAGTCACTTGGATGGTGGGATAGTGTCATGTGCCCCCGAGGATGCAGATGACACCAGTACCTGGTCCCTTTGCACAGTGTTTTCCCAGCACTTCAACATGCACTAGGATCTGTCTGCTTCCCAAATCGAGTCCGTTCACAGTCGTATCCCCCAGCTTAACATCTGTTAAGTACTTGACCCAATGCCACGCTCCTTACTACGGCAATTTCTTGCAAAATGGACCTAGCTTATTACAGTTATAGCAGATAACGTCTTTGGGCACAGATTTGCTACCCCCACCAGAGTTCTTATGAGGATTGGAGTTTAAATGGGGAAAAAGAGTGTCTTACCGGTGCTTGGCTGTTTATTTATTTTTTGTGAGCTACTGAAAAACATTTATTTATTCAGTTAAACATCAGTTTAGAAACCTTTGAGCCAGAGGCTCATTTACAAAGGTACCTCGTCACAGAGAGGACATAATAACAATAGTACAGGGGACAAAATACATACAAACAGAAAAGTTACAGTTCATTTACAATTTAGTTACAATAGATTTCAATCACCACCAGGGGTGCAAGACTTAAGGTTAGGGGATAGGTGGTGGGGGTAGCAGGGAGGGAAATAGGGAGTTAGTAGGAAAGGGAGGGAGGGAGGGCTGTTACCTCACTGCTGTGGTGCCTGACCATTTGATAGTCCTCAGCCAAAGAAACAGCCTTTTCCCACTTTCTGGTCGGTGTTCCTTACCCAAAGCTGCACATTTGTAGGCAAGATATGGATGATTTGCTCCATGGCAAATGTTTCGATCTGTGAGACTGTTTTGCTTTCTGGTTGGATCCATTTTATCAGGAGTTCTCTGAGTCGGTGAAGGTTTCTTGAGGATTGTTGAACTAGTTAGCCTCAGAAATCAAAATTCTGCCGGTAGGTCTCTCCAGAGATGTCATACCTTTTCAGGATTTCGCTTTTCACCAGGTCATAGTTTTCTGACTGTGCAGTGTCCGACTGCTGTAGGCAAGCTGAGCTTTCCCTGTCAGGTAGGTTACCAGTCTGATTGTCCATTGCTGCTTTGGCCATTGGCAGGCTGAACTCTTTCAAAAGTTGTCAGGTATGCCTCAGTATCATCTAAGTTGCTTGCATTTTGTTGCTCGTCTGGATCTGTGCTGGATCCTCTACCTTTGACAGCTTGCAAGGCATCCAGCCATCGCTGCTCCTGTCGCTGCATCTCTTCTCTCATCTGCTGCTCCTGTCGCTGCATCTCTTCTCTCATCTGCTGCTCCTGTCACTGCATCTCTTCTCTCTCTATGCTTCTAAATGTGGAATCTCTTTTTCTCTCTGCTTCTCAGTCTCTTTTTGTTGTATAACCCACCATTTGAAAAAGTCCATCAGGCTTTCAGGTTCTGTCACTGCCTGTTTTTTCCATAACTTGTGCTGGCTGTACAGTCTCAGACTGGACTTCTGTCTCTGCTAGTTTGGCTGCCATTCTCCTGGTAACCACTCATGGACTTGCTGCTGCAGAATCCATACTTTCCTCTGTGCTTCCCTGGTACTAGGTACAGTACCCACGCACAAAACTCCTGGTTTAGAGTATGCACGGTGTAAATCCCACTTCTAAAACCATGCGTCATTGAGGCACAGGTCTGGAAGCATAGGAAAACCTGAAGCAGTTGTAGAATTCACCAAAAATGATTTGTGTACACTAGCAGTATCATAAAATAAACTTGTTCAGTACAACTATTTACAAAGGCAAAATAAAATATTCATCAGAGTTTTTCTTCAATCTCTGTGTCCATTCTCCTAATCATAATCTCTCTTGCAATTGCAGTTTAGCTCTTTATAAGTCTTTTCAACCCTCTTCTTGGCAAACATCCTGTCCTTGTAAACAGTCTGTTCCTGTAAGTTTCAGGAGCTGCTAGAACACAGAGTACTTCTGAGACCCCTACATCTTTTGCAAAAGGCTGGAGATTTGCACACAAGTAACCTCTTGAGTTTTCCATTAGCTTTCTGCAGTCATCTCAAAATGTAATTATATATATTTCAACAGTAACACTATATATTTTCTAAACAAAAATAATCCCATTATCAGTTACATTTTCATACAATGATTTGCACATATTTTTATATCAGCAGGTCTAGATATGCAAGGGAAGGCTGAGAGACGGTGAGAGCCAAAGAATTGAGAGATTGTTCAGGTTGATCAAGTCCGAGGTCTCAAAGGAAAATTGGGTTGTGCAACCAGACAGAGAAGGGAGAAAAGGAAAGATCCTTGCATTTAAACACTTTTTCCATAACAAATGAGATAGGTCCTATTCTGCCCTGTCACAGGGTTCCCCAATCCACCCCAGGTAGGTTGAAGTCCCCCACCACCACTGTGTTCCCCTTCCTACAAACCCTTCTAATCTGCTCAGCTAGCTTCCTGTCCAGGTCATCCCCTTGAGCTGGTGGCCTATACACTACCCCCATCCTCAGTGTCCTATTTTTCGAATCTTGAAACTGCATCCATAGGGCCTGTGTCCCTTCCTCCCCTCCTCCTTTACACACCTTATCCCCTCCTTTTCTCATAGATTGCCACGCCCCCCTTTCTCCATAGCCCTATCTTTCTGGAAGGTCCTATACCCTGGAATCGTCATATCCCAGTCCTGGCACTGGGTGACCTCATGTTTCTGTGATGGCCACAATGTCCACGCTCCCTATTGACAAGAGAGTGTATAGCTCAACTTATTTGTTTCCCAGGCTTCCCACATTTAGTGTGACCACCCTCAACCTTCCCATCTCCTCCTGGTATCCACCCTCTTACCCTCCCATGCCCTACCCTGACACCCTCCCTATAGCTTGGGGCGTGAGCTCACTTGGCTTCCCTCTCTGGTATCCCTGTCTGCCTGCTGCCCACTCACTCCCCCTAGTTTAAATTCACCTTTGTTGCCATGTACCCCTCTGTCCCCTGCCTTAATACCCCCTTCCTCC
This sequence comes from Neoceratodus forsteri, assembly GCA_016271365.2. NCBI lineage: Eukaryota > Metazoa > Chordata > Ceratodontiformes > Ceratodontidae > Neoceratodus > Neoceratodus forsteri. Next base: position 752,904,222 of record CM057455.1, on the reverse strand, counting down.
CCCACGCTCAAGTGTAGCCTGTTCCCTACAAATAGATCATTATTGTGCCAGGTTCTGCCCGTGCCTCCCACTAACCTGTACTCCTTGGCCCGACACCATTCCCCCAGCCAAGCATTGAGCTCCCCAATCCTTCCTTTCCTCACCGTACTTGCACGGGGTACTGGGAGCACCTCTGAGAAGACCACTGATTCCCCTATCTCCCCACACAGCCGACCCAGTTCCTTGAATCTCTCCCTCACTACCTCCACCGTCTCCCCTGCCAGATCATTTGTACCCATGTGCACCACAAGATGCGGTTTATTCCTACCCCTCCTTACGCACTTTAGGATTGACTGCCCTGCCCTACACAGGTATGGACTCCACCCATATGCGACTGTGCCTTTCTCCCCTTACTGCTCCACCTTATCCCTTTTAGTATGGAATCCTCCAGCACTAGCACACCTCCCTCCTCCTTTCTCACCCCCACCCTTTACCCAAGTACCTGCCTCTAGAGTCCACCACCTCTGTACCTCTGTCCTCCCTGTGGCTCCCTCTCCACCCTGACCCATCCTCCTCCCCAAAGCGCCTCACTCTCATTCCCATCCCTCCCATCCACCCTGGCCCCTTCTGCTGTGTTCCTTCATCCTGCTCATCAGCATTGCTCCCTTCCCCCTTCCCCCACTCCCTTCATCTGCCCTTCCAGCTGTGCCCCTCCCTCTTCACCTTTGCCACTCTCCGCAGACCATCTGCTGTCCCCTGTGCATTCCCCACCCTTCTACTGCCCTGCTCTCTCCTGAAGGTCCTGCAACCCCTCCTCCACCAGTGTCCCCAGCACTGCAAACCTGTTACCTGCCCCCTCTGCATAGCCATGCAGTGACTCCTTCCTCCCGTCTAGAGCCTTCCCACTAATGCTAGGCCCCTTGTTCGCTTTCCCCTCCGCTCCTCCTCCCATCCTCACCCTTGAACCGATGTTTCTCCCCTACTACATCTTCATGTTACTCCCTGGAGGAGGCCCTCCTGCCCCAGATTCCACGCCCCCTCCCCCATCCTCTCCAGCTCTCTACCAAGCCACAGCACTTCTTCTTCCAGACACCTCAGCCTGTGACAGATTGGATACCCTCCCAGCCTCCACAGTATGTTCATCCAGACCGCTGCCCCATATCCATTGCAGCCCACTATTCTACCCAGATTGGCCACCCTAGCATTCTACTGCCCCCTGTACCACCCACTACTGCACTTTTCCCCTCTGCCCCCATTAATGCCTCTCCACCCCTAGTATGTCTAACGCTAACATGCTCCATTTGCCTACTTCACTGTCTATACCGAATGAAGAAAGTCACAGCCCCAAACTCCAGAGCCCCAAGTTCAGATCACAACCCCAACACTACATCAGGGGTCTCACAATGCCAAATACAATTCAAAAAGTGAAATACCTTCGGTAATTGTAGATCCAGCTGCAGTCGTCTGTCCCACGCTACAGATCCAGCTGCTTTCATGTGCTCACTTCCAGCTCCCAAAGCTCCACTACTCCTTACTGACTCTTACCCCTCCGAACCCCTCCCCCTTCCTGTTGTTTCAGCCTTACCGGGAGGAGCCCAGTAATGGCATCTAAAAGAGAGGAGGGGTGGGCGGGAGAAAAAAGGCTAAAGCAACTACAGCTCCTTTCTGTTGCTTGTTCTTGCAGCTGGGCCCTATTTATAGCCGGGCTGCGAGTTTGAAAACCACGCCCTGGCCTTCAGGCGCTTCCTAATAGGTTCACGTTTGGAGCCTCCCGATTGGCCGGTTCCCCCTAGCTCTCGGCCTTGCCAAAAGCTCCTCTCCCTTCTACAGCCACCGATGCAGCAATGTCTCCTGGCCTCTGATGCGGCCCTTCTCCGCTCCTCTCCACTGCCGATGTGGTGCAGAAACTGCCGCGTGTCCCCTTCCTCCTGCTGCAAAATGCAGCCAAAGCAGCTATGGCTAAAAGCAACTACAGCTACTTTAACCACAGCATACCAAAGCATACTTGACAGCTTTTGAAAGGGTTGCCAAAGCCTACCAGTGGCAAAACAGCAATGGGCAATCAGGCTGGTACCTTACCTGACAGGTAAGCCCAGCTTGCCTACAGCAATATGGACACTGCATAGCGGAAGCTGTTACCTTGTGAAAGAGAAATCCTGAAAAGATATAACATCTCAGGAGAGACCTACAGGCAAAGATTCCGGTCCCTGAAATACATCTCAGTCGACAATCCTCGAGAAGCCTTCACCCATCTCAAAGAACTCATTAAATGACTCCAACCAGAGGGCAAAACAGTTCCACAGATCATTGACACATTTGCAATGGAACAATTCATCAGCATCGTGCCTACAGACGTACAGCTTTGGGTAAAAGGACACTGACCAGAAAGTGGGGAAAAGGCCATTTCTTTGGCCAAGGACTATCGGATGGCCAGACAGAGCATGCAGCGAGTAAGACAGCTAAAGACCGATAAGGTCCACTTTTTCTCACTCTAACTCCAAATCGATAAAAACTGTTGTGGGGTAACAAATCTGAACCTAAAGACTTTATTTGCTATAACTGTAACAAGCCAAGCCTTATCGCAAGAAACTGCCGTAAAATAAGAAGGCTACCACTGCAGCAGATTTTGCCTTAGCAAATTGAGGCAAGTATTTAACAGATGTCAAGGTGGGAGATGAGACTGTAAAGGGATTTATTGATTCGGGAAGCAGACAGACCCAAGTGCAGGTTGAAGTGCCTGGAAAACACTATGTAAAAGGACCAGGTACTGGTGTCATCTGCATCCACAGGGACACGCGATATCCCACCACACAAGTGACATTGAATATTAGTGGGGTGTTGCACCAAATAAAAGTGGGGGTAGTACCCAAGTTACCTGTACCTGTGATTATTGAAATGACAGTCCAGGATTTACTGAGTTAATCTCAAGGAACTGAAACCTGCAGTTTCAGCAGCAGTGGTAACAAGGCGCAGGCAAAGAAAATCTCAGATGGTGGAGACACTTTTCCTTTTGTTGACTTTGATGCAGACCTGTTTGAGCCCAGCTCCAAGATCTGGAAGTCCAGGAAAGAATTAAGACGCTGAAACAACAGTGGCAACAAAAGACTGATGGACTTAAGGGTTAAAATATGAAAATACTGAAACTAGACTGATAACTAATTGTGATTTTGTTTCAGAGCAAATTAATGATGCTTCTTTACAAGGTTATTTTAAGCAGCTGGGGTGAACCAATGTTTAAAAAATGTCATGGGTTATTGTACTGAGTTTATGTTAAACCTCAGACATAGGAATAGATAGAACAATTTGTTATACCACATAAGTATAGAACTGAGTTGTTACAGATAGCACGATAGTCCTATGGCTCGTCACTCAGGGAGGGATCGCACCCTTTCCAGATTGTTGTACAGATTTTATTGGCCTGGAATTCATGAAGATGTTGCTACCTATTGCAGTTCTTGTGCTGAATGTCAGAAAATAGCCCCAGTGACTGAAAAAGACAAGGTGTCCCTGGTGCCCCTACCCTCAATAGATGTGCCTTTTGAGAGAATTGCAATGGATGCAGTTGGCCCCTTAGACAAAAGTAAAAAGGGTAATCGATTCATTCTGGTAGTATGTGACTATGTTACTTGATACCCAGAAGCAGTTCCAATGCGTACTGTCACAGCCCCAAAAGTGGCAGCAGAGCTTGCCAAAATTTTCAAGCTGGTGGGCATACCTAAAGAGATTATTACTGATCAGGGTAGTAATTTTGGTACTGCATTACTGAAGGAGCTGTACCGACTATTAGGTATCATTGCCATAAGAACCACCCCTTATCACCCTAAGACAGATGGTCTTGTTGAGCTTTTAATCAAACCCTAAAACACGCTGAAAAGGTTTGTAAAAGGGAAGGAAAGATTGGGACCAATATTTACCTTACCTGCTCTTTGCTTACAGAGAAGTGCCACAAGCTTCAACAGATTTTTCACCATTTGACATGCTGTATGGTAGATAACCGAGAGAGCTACTAGATGTAATAAAAGAAACATGGGAAGATAACCCCATCAGAAACAATCTATTGCATCTTATATGTGTCCTGAGAATGAAACTGGCAAAATATGTTGAAATTGCCCATAGTAATCAGGAAAAGGCTCAAAACCAGCAGAAGGCGAATTATGACCGTGGGGTAAAAGAAAAAGTTTTTGAGCCAGGTGAAAAGGTCTTGCTACTGTTGCCCACTACAGAAAATAAACTGTTAATGAAGTGGCAAGGGCCTTATAAAGTGCTCAGACATATTGACACAGTTAACTATGAGATTGAGACTCCTGGTAGGAAAATCCTACCAAGATATACCATGCTAACCTCCTGAAGAGATGGACTGAGAAAACACCAAAGAGTGCTTTGTTAGTTTTACCAGAAACCTCTACTGAAAATATTGATATAGCTTATGACAGACTGTAACAAACTGTAACTGCTGATGCTGTAAAGGTGAATGTTTCCTTAACCTCCGAACAAACGGCAGAAATTTGAACTTACTAAAGGCATTTAACAGTACTTTTACCACAGTTCCAAGCCATGCAAAAGGAGTTCGAGCATGTAATAGTGATAAGGAATTGTTGCCCTATTAGACAAAAGACATACAGATTACCAGAGCGGTTATGAGCGGATGTGGTTAAGGAAATACAAAACGTGAAAGAGTTGGGTATCATAGAAGAGTCAAGAAGTGCTTTGTCATCACCAATGTTGATTGTAAATAAAAAAGGGGTGTAAGAATCTTCCTTGATTTTAGGAAACTTAATCAAGTATCCGAATTTGACAGTTATACAATGCCAAGGATAGATGATTTGGTGGACAAATTAGAGAGTGCCAAATACATCAGTACCCTCGATCTCACTAAGGGTTACTGACAGATTCCTAGCTAAAGAATCCAGGAACAAAACTGCATTTGCCACTCCTGTTGGATTCTATCAGTTCATCATCATACTGTGTGGTTTACATGGTGCACCTGCTACATTCCAGTGGTGCATGGATGTAATTTTAACTACTCACCCTGGTTATTGTGCTGCGTGCCTGATTGATGTCATGGTGTACAGTACAGACTGAAAAGCCACCTGGAATACCTACAAGCAGTTATCCAAGCTATCAAAAATGCAGGTCTGACCATTAATCCTACCAAATGTGCATTGGGCATGCAGGAAACCAGATATTTGGGACATGGAGAAGTAAAGCCAGAGATTTCTAAGACAGAAGCTGTAGCTAACAGTCCCATCCCTAAAACAAAAAAACAAATGCCAGGTCATTTTTCGGGCTGGCTGGTTATTATTGGAGATGTGTTGCCAACTTTGCTCAGTTAGCTACTCCCCTCACTGAACTCATGAAGAAACGGTTCCCGAATAATGTGAAGTGGACCCCAGAGTGTGATGAAGCTATTCGAGCCATTAAGGCTGTATTATGTTCAGCTCATTTTAAGAAACCCAGACTTTGAGAAGCCATTTTGTTATAGACAAATGCATCAGAGGTAGGGCTAAGTGCAATTTGAGTCAAAATATAGATTGGAAGGAACATCCCATATATAAGTAGGAAGTTCCACGACATAGACAAAAAGGTACTCCACCATTGAAAAGAACTACCTTGCAGCAAAGTGGGCCATGGAGTCTCTTAAGTTGTATTGAGACAAAGAACCTCTATGTGCAAACACTGAGGCAAGGGTGTGTTTGCACACAGAGGTTCTTTATCTTTTAAATAGTTTTTTTTTATTTTAATGGGTTCACCACAACATATCCAAGGCACACTGTCTTAAGGGTAGCTGGTCCATTCCACTGGGGTGTCAAACAGACGAGGCATACTGATGAGTCCTGGTAGGACGAAACACGTGTCTATGTCTTCTGTTAGCACCCTTTGCAAACTGTGTGAGAGGCCTTTCGGCACCATGCAATTCTGCTTAAAGTTAGACCAGCATAACATTCTGTGGTGATTTGCATATGCAGCCCATGATGCTTTGCATTGTGGGGGCATGTGTGATTTTGTAAGTTTTATTTACTAGAAGCTCACTTTATACTTCTAACCAATCATAATCCTCTCTGTTGGCTTAACCAAATAAAGGATAACAAATTCCAGACTCACAAGGTGGTAGCTGACACTGCACCCATTTAAATTCAAGGTGATACACAAATCTGGAAAAGAGAATGTCAGTGCTGATTTTCTGTCAAGATAGATCAGGAATTAAGAATTCCGAAGGTTAAAAAAAATGTGTGAGTTTAAACTTCACTGTTTGCTGTACTGGTTGTTATGTAGAAAAAGGATACTGTATATGCTGAGAACTGTAACGACTATAAGCTAATGTTAAAGGAGAATTTAAAGAAAGTTTTGGAAACCTGTTTTTTTTTTTTAAAACAGGTTTCCTTTTAAAGAGGTTGGGTATGTGACAGGGTTGAGTAAGAAACTGTACCATTTGTTATGTAGAAAGTTTTTTCAGGGTGCAGACATATCAGTCATTGGGAGTTGGTTGGTGGTGGAACTGCACGCTGCAGAGTTTAGGAGAGAGCTCTGAGAGCAGGATCTGCTATATGCTTTTTTTATTGTTGAAAGATATGCTACTGTTGGCTTGAAGTAGTAGATCTTACTAGTCTATCTTGTGTTGCATCTCTAGTCGGTGGGCTCGAACCAGGGATGCCCACCAGGAGAAATTTGAAATGCAGGACTTGAGAGCAGAACGTACTTCTTGAAAAAGCTGTTAGGAGGTAGTGAGAAGGGAGATCTCACAAGCTGCTAGCTGCAAAGCTGGTAGTTTTGAACAGTTCGTTGTTTGTAGAATACACGGGCCTATAATTTTATATTTACACATCACCCGTCTGTCTGGGCGAAGTTTTGTGTTTGTTTGTTTGTGTTTGTGCTCAGCTCTTATTGACCTTTTATTAATTTTACTGAAATTATCGTGTCTGTGTGAGGAAAACTTTGGAGCGACACTCTGGGTGTTTAAGTCTCCTAACTTCCGGCTGAGTGTGTAACTACTACACTTATTTATTTGAATTGGGTTATTATTCTGTTTTATTTCTTTGTATTTTATTGTATGGTGTTTTTTATAAAACTTACAAACTTATAAATTTTCGCGCCACGCACTGAGCGCTATTCCTCCATTGGCCCTAGAGACCACGTGGGGTTTAGGTACAAAGCGCATGCATGGTGTGGTCTGATCAGATTTGCCATCTTGTTCTGATTGTGAGGTTGAGTTGCTCTACTGATTCCTGTGTTTAGCGAGCTGAAAAGAGCTGAACGAGTAGTTTTGTAGCTTTTGCCTCTGTCCGTTGCTTTCTTCTTGATTCGGGATAATATGCGACTGCTAGCGTCCGTGCTAGCATTTTCCTGAAGCTGTTTTTTTTTTTTTTTTTCCTTTTCAGAAACTTGATACCTATTTCTAAAGATGATGCAGTAAGTTTTTTTACCCTGCCGCTTACAATTTTTAAGTTTTTCCGAGCATTTAATTTGATTGATTGATAAAAGTTTTATTTTTATCCAGGAAAAACATAATTTAGGGACTAGCCCTGTTTACAAATCATGCTCTGTACAAAAACACAACATTTAATTCATAACTTACATACAATCAGTAAAATAACACATTCACTAAACAAGATACATAAAGTGCATTATAACATATAATTAATCTCATAGGGTCAACATGTACAGCCTTTGTGATAGTATTTAATCATCTCTCGTTGGAATACTATATGAGAAGTTTATAGCTTAATGAGACTAGGAATCTTGTTCCATATCTTTGCAAGGTTTCTGATCAAGGTTAGGTCCCCAAACCTATTATTTATCCTGGGCCAGGTGATATCAACAGAGGTTTCATGCAGTTGATGTTTATTCATCCTGTGAATTGAGCTTATTAAGTCCCTCAAGGGGTGAGTATGATCTCATGCTCATTAATTTCAAACACCAAGTTGATCATGGTATTTCCTTTTTCAATTCAGGTCCAACCCACTTGAGCTCATCTAAGACTTGACAGTGATGCTCACCAGACCTGCTACCACTAGCAAATCTGGTTGTTTTATAATAGGATTGATCAGTTAACTTCAGCTAGGTTTTTGGGGCATTCATGTACAACAAGGCCCCATAATTTAAGAAGGGAAGCATTAGTTGGTTTGCTAATTTTATTTTAGTAGGTACAGCAAGAATACTATACACTCTCTTTAAGCTCCTAGTTTCTGATTACATTTTTTAGCTATAATTTTAATATGTTCTTCGTATGTTAATCTTCTGTCTATCATTACTCCAAGATATTTATAAGTTTGTGGTGTTGGTATCTGCTGTTTGTTTCCAAAAACTAGGTTTACTTCATTACTTAATAGTTTTCTATTGTCTGTTACAAAGGTCATGCACCAAGTTTTGTTAAGGTTCATCACTAAACCCGCCTCTTGCAACCATCGCCCATTGCATAAACATCCTCCTGGAGTTCTGCCTCCAGGGTGGTGAGGTTGCCCACGGATGCCACCACAACAGTGTCATCCACGTACATGCGCACCACTCGGTTTCAGATTGCCCCAGGAAGATGATTAATGTAAACATTGAAGAGAAGGGGGCCCCAGTATAGAGCCTTGGGGCACACCCCTCTCCTCACTTCCTTCATAGCTGACATAGAAGTTCCCGCTGATGCACATTGTCTGCTTGAGGACAAATAAGAACCAAACCATAACAAGATTTCTTCGTGAAGGCCAATCTCATACAGTCTTTCCAATACTTTCCCATAGTCTACTACTTTCCCATGGAAATTCCTTTGCCATTTCATAAGAGTTTGATTGTTTTTTTTGTTTGTTTTTTTTTGCTATTTTTATCTTGGTTTTATTGGTGTAATAGTTGCATTTTATAGTTACTAGTTTTGTATCTTTGCTTTCGCTGGCTGTCTTCCCCTTTAGAACATCCTATGGTTGGCAATGTAGAGGGCACTTACAAAGCTATAAGGATCCATTGTGTACCTGTACCCTTGGACATTTGCTTGAACATTTGTTTTATTTGAAAACGTGGAAGAAGTGGAGAGGGAGGAACGGCTTCCACAGTTTCCTCAGCTAAGCAGCACAGTTTTTTTAAAGGCCAATACTATAGAGCTCTTAAGACGTTCTAAATTTCTAAAGGATTGACCCTAATTCCGCTTTGTGATTGTTCAGCATTTATTGGCGAAGTGAACCTGATTTTTGCATAAGTTTAATCAAACAAACCATGGATAGTATATATTCTGTCCTCTTTATAATTCACGATTTGTGCTGTATACTGAAATACTTTGAATTACTGAATTACTTTGTACATTATTTTTATTTTATTCTTGACTCAAAAAAAGCAGGAATACTTTGGCATTTTAAGACATTTTAGATACCAAGTTGCATAATAAGAATGCCTGCCATTACCCGAAGCAATAAAACGGGTGTGGGCAATAATACTTGTATAGTAAAAAAGCCTTATTGGGGGGAGATGATGGCAAGGATAAAGGACCTTTTCTTTGAAAGCACTTGCAATAAAAGCCATTAGCAAGATGCAAAATAAAACCCTTATGCAAAGGGGAGCTTAAAAAAAAATCCAAATAAGATAATCAGTAAAAGTGTAGAACTACTTCACTCCTCCACCCCAAATGGGGACATTCTTAAAATCTTCAATAATACTCTTGTATTAAAAATCAAGTAAAACTGACCCTTTGGGGATGTCTAACAACATCAAGGAGGTTATGGAAGAATCCAGTATGATTGCTTAAAATGCAAAGGTCAAGATTATGATGAAGGACAGATACTTGATACTAGAATAGACTTCTCTGAGATCTTTCACAACTATCCATATTAGGTAATGGAGGTCAGAGGTCTGAGAGAGTCTTTAACGGTTGATAGTAAAGCCCAGAGAGATGTAAATCCTAATTTAAAAAAATGACACAAAAGAAAAACTGACCACAACTAGGGTAACGGGAGGGGAAAAAAAACCCTGTTAATGAGCTTGTTAAGGAAAGATCTGTCAAAGAGTCTAGTAACTATAAGCATAGATCTTACAGTAATAGCTCATGAACAATGAGCCCTGAACACATAAAAATGCCTGATATGGAAGGCATCACAAGAGATATAACTGTATTAAGAGACCCTTTCAATTCAAATGTGTTTTTATTTGAGCAATTATTAGATATCAAGCAGAACTTGCTTTCATCAATGGAGTATTTGAAAACAGATTAAAATTGGATACATCAATTGGTAATGCCTCTATGAATAATCACCGACAAATCTGTTGGGGAGAATACAATACCCTTGCAGGGCAACAAAGAATCTTTATATGGTAAGGCAACGATGATGATATAATAATAGATATCAGTGCGTATATTGGAGATGTCCTCGGTTATAGTAGATATAGTAGGTGACCATAGTGTAGACATGATGGAATGCATAATGCTGCCCAATAATAGCTTAAGGGATAATAGCATCTGCAGGGAATGGGCAGCAAAATACCCACTGATTTGGTAAAAAGAAGAAGAACAGGAAAAAGCCATAGAGATCCCAGTGGAAAAACCAAGACAGCAAAGAGTCAAGAAAGACAGGAAGGGTAAAGGAACAGCCAAGAAAGCACTGGAAAGTTTTAGTACACAAAATTTGGATAAGGAATGCTGTCAAACAGAAAACAGGTCAATATTGACATGTTAAAGCAAGATGGAGCTAGCAGAGTTGATAAGTCAGCTCCTAGTCAATGTGAAAGAGCACCTACAAAACAGACAAAAAAAATTAAGAAACATAAGAGAGGAAAGAAGGCAGAAATTGAAAAGAAGAAGAAAAAGAGATTAACAAAAATTAAGAAAGGGAAAAATAGAGAGACAGAAACAGAGGAAAAAATCTCCCTGGACTCCAAAGTTGTCATAAATGGCAAACAGATAGCGTAGTCTCAAATTATTTATTTGTAGATCACAATGAAGGGAACAGAAGTACAGAACTGGGTAACAGAAAAAAATGAGTTTGGATAACAGCATATCTGGAAAGGAAAATGAACAGTTCAAAAAAATTTTTGCAGAAGACTTTAGCCACAGACTTTGTACTACCATTGTACAAGGTGGCCTGCATTCCAAATGAAACACAGGAAAATTTGTCAAATACAGTAACAGACTTGTTAATATCCTTAATGGAAGGCTGCAGACAAGTGAAGGACTGCATAAGTATTATCAGACCATTAGCAGGTTCTGAATTAGTGTTACTGGTGACATATCATTTTACTCTTTGAATGCTGTTATTCACAGAACAAAGATTTAGATAGAATGGGAATTATGGTTGGGGAGATGACCTCTTTGAGGAACTCTTCCCAGAATTTTATACAAGAAAAGGGACAGTGAAATTAGAGCAGAATGAAACACAAGTCTCGATCTTTGGGCTAAAACAAATGCATAATGAAGATAAATTTAATTTAAGGGGTAACTTAATTAATGTACTTAATGCACTCCTAAATTCACATATCAGCAGCCATGAAATAACCAAAGTTCTGAGACAAGAAATAGATGGGCAGATAATGCTTCGCTTTACGTCAATCAGGAGACTGTTGTAAGTGAATTAAGGAAGAAGCAAAATACTTTGGATGAATTGGGTATTTATGTTTGTATAGAAAATGAAAAAGAGAAAGAAAAATGTAATCAATATAGTCAGTCAATCAATCAATCACTTTATTTAACCAGGCATAAACACCATTGAGCAAGCTCATTTTCACGGTGGTCCTGGGCATATAGTACCTTAAAGAAGGCCTCAAAATGGGCAACACTGATAGAAACCTCCAATAGGTATGAAATGCTAGCTTCTTGTGATCAATGACAGCTGGATGGACTTCTCCAGGAGGGGAAGCCACAGGTACCAAACACTGTGTCAGATATTTTAAAAGTCAAATTATCACCTGCTAATGAAATAAATAAATCTGGCAAGAGATGGGGAAATATTTAATATTTTGTCTTGGAATCCATCAGTAATGGGGGAGAAACTTGGAGACCCAGAGGTCAGTAAATACTTGAAACTATTTTATTTTATATGTATACAGGAGACATGGGCCTTGGGCAGTCTGCATATGGATGGGTATAGAACCCACTGCAAAAAAACAAACAAAATGAAGAAATATGGGAGAGGTGTAGGTGGACTTGCAATATTTTGTAAGCTTGTTGATAGTATCAGGACAGAGCAACTCAGCACACTAAGCAGCAGTTTATTAGCAATCAAAATTGTTGAGAAAGGTAGTAAAGAATTGTTCATTATTAATGTGTATTCCCATCCAGTAGGTAACAAGCATGGAGACAATTATATCTCCAAATTCTGGATGAATTAGAAACATATAGAATTTGATGGCAGATAAGGACCGCTTGGCCCACCCAGTCTGCCCATTTCTACCTAATGGATAAGCTGCAGATCCTAGTTAACCAACAACCTACTTTCTCCTGTCACCACCCCTAGAATTGCCTTCTGTCTAGCCCATGCATTCTTGAATTCTCCACTGTTTGCAACTCCACAACCTCCTCAGGAAGGCCGCTCCATGCATCCACAACCCTCTCCATGAAAAAATACTTCCTCACATTACCTCTGAACCGTCCCCCTCTATCTTCAAATTGTGCCCCCTTGTTCTTTTGTTCTTTTGAGGTTGTACACCTCTTTTTCTGAAAGATGCTACCCTCTTGGACTTTGTTGATTCCCTTGAGGTACTTGAAAGCTTCTATCATGTCTCCTCTCTCCCTCCTTTCCTCAAGGGTATACATATTAAGCTCCTTAAGTCTCTCTTCCTATGTCGTCTGGTGCAGACCCTACACCATTTTAGTTGCTCTCCTCTGGACTGCCTCCATCCTGTATATGTCCTTGCGGAGACTGGGTTTCCAGATGGGGTCTCACCAGCTGTCTGTACAAAGGGATAACAACTTCCTGTTTTCTACTGGTCATGCCTCTCCCTATGCATCCCAGTATTCCCCCCAGCCCTCCTTACTGCCCTCTCACAGTGCTTGCCTACCTTTAGGTCATCTGATATGACTACCCCATGTCCCTTTCCATTTTTGTTGTTGTTAGTATCTTACCCCCCATTGTGTATTGAATTGAATTAATAGACAAACTCCAACACGACAACCCAAATGGGTATATAATCCTAATGGGTGATTTTAACGCTGGGATGGGGAACTTACAGGGCTGTTCGGAAGATACAGCAGACACTCTGCTATCCCTAGACCAAAAAAATATTGGCCCTGAAAGGATTGCAAGAGATGCAACAATTAACAAAAGGGGTATTTAGTTACTCAAAACATTGAGTAATGCTGGCCCGGTGGCGCTGAGGGTGGCGCTGGGCGCCACCTCCAGCGCCACGCGGCCGTGTTCGAGGAGCGGGCACGGGTTGCCGGGTCGGCGGGCGTGAGATGCATTGAGCGTCCGGAGGACTGCCTCCATCTCCGGGTGGGATTTGGTCGGCCAGTGCTTGTCTGACCTTAAGCGGAGGCTGGGGGACCGACAGCACGTGCCGCAAGACTAGGGAGGCGGGACATGGCTGGCACGACTGAGTGCGCGCGCAGGGGAGCGTGTCGCGCGCTCAGTCACTGGCATCATTGCACGCCATGGCCCGCCGGGGCGAGAAAAAATGGGCCCGGCAGCACGTCGTCGTTCCCTGGTGCCATTCCTGGAGGACGCCTCCCTGGCATGGATCCATTGTGGTGGGTCAAGTTGCTCCTCACCACCCTGCCGCGAAGGGTAAGTCGCGGGGTGCGGAAGGAGGGGTCCCATGTCCGGAATGGCACCAGGGAACGGGCGGAGGCGGGGTAGCCGGAGCTCTAAAAAAAAAAAAAAAAAAAAAAAAACATTGAGTAATAGGAATTTTCTTCTTCTGAATGGAAGGATCAGTTCTGACCTACCGGTGAAGTTTTTTATGGGTGGAAATGGATCCTCCACTGTTGACTATGTATCGGTCAGTATACACTTGATTAGCCAGTGTGTATCCTTACATATGATGATAAGACCAGAAAGTAAACATAAAACTCTGGAATTAAGGATCAAGGCCAAAAAACATCCTCAAAATAAAAAAGGAGAGTGATTCCTACTCAACTGAAAAGAAATTGTATAGAATGAGAAACAATAGAGGGTTATAATTTTGAAGCAATTTTGGAAGGGAAAGGAATATTAAGCAAACTATTGGACTTAGCTGATAGAGAATCTGACATTCTGATACTATCTGAGTATAATTCAATTATAGGAACAATAGCTCATATAATTTTAAAAGAAATCAAGATAAAGAAAAAGGAGGGATATATCTGGTACAATTCTGAATGCAGACAGGCAAGGACAAAATTAAACAAACAATTTAGGATATTAAAACAGAAACCCAATAAGAATAATAGATTAATGAACCAGATGAGGAAGGAATATAGAACAATATTAAAAAAAACAACAAGGAGAGACACATAAAACAATTGTGGACAGATTTGGAAAAGGCAGTAGCCACAAAAAAACAATAAAACATTGAGGATCCTGAATATTTGCATAGAGTGACCGAAACCCAACTCAAAGAAAGATTATGCAAACCAGGTAATGAGATTACCCTATTGAAATAGAAATGGCACTTAATTCATTTAGAAAGAGAAAAGCACCGGATCAGATGATGTTCCCTAGACATAATAGTTAGGACTAAATCTTACCGGGACCCTTTTTTGTATAGATTTAACTATATATGGAAAACAGGTGACATACCTAACAGCTAAAGATTAAATATAATTGTGCCTATTTTCAAGAAGGGGGATAGAAATGACCCAGGATGCTACAGGCCCATTAGCCTAATGTATACGGTAGAAAAATTATTTACAAGGATATTAAAGAACAGACTAACTGAATGGGATGAGTTTCATAATATAATAGATGAAGCACAGGCTGGCTTCAAAACCAGATATTCTACGATAGATCAATGCTTTACGCTGGCGCATATAATTTACAAATTTAAAGTGGTTAAGAAACAAAACATTTATTGTACATTCATAGACTTAAAAGCAGCCTTTGACAAGGTTAAACATAGAAACATAGAATTTGACGGCAGATAAGGACCGCTTGGCCCACCCAGTCTGCCCATTTCCATACCTAATGGATAAGCTGCAGATCCTAGTTAACTAGCAGCCTACTTCTTTCTATCCCACCCCCTTGAATTGCCTTATGGCTGTCCCATGCATGCTTGAATTCAACCACTGTTTTTGACTCCACAACCTCCTCCGGAAGTCCGCTCCATGCATCCACAACCCTCTGTGAAAAATACTTTAGGGACATGGATATGTTGTTCATCCACACCATTGGCAGGTATCCTGCCGCTTTAAATCTTGCCGGAAGGTCTTCAAGCTTGCTCCTCCCACCCACCCGGTGGTATAACTCTCGGCTCCGCCCCATGACGCCAGATCTTCCTTACCGCTTGAAGCTCAGGTTCTCTCCTTAACGCTCTGCGCTTGAGACTGGTTCCTATTTCTCCGCTTATGGATTTAAAAATAAATTTTATGAAAAGACTTCAGTCTTCTATCCTCAGGCTGCGATGGACAAATCGACTCGGATTCGGAGATGCCCATGCGGGCAGAAGATGTCTCGACGGATCCACACCCACGTGTGTTCACTGCTTAGGCCTTGAGCACGACCCGCAGGCTTGCGACCTGTGCTCATCTTTCTCGGCCTACGCCCTCAAGACCGTGCTGCCCGATTGCAACTGGGCTGCCCTAGAAGCGCTTCTCCGTGAAGTCCAAGGAGGCCCGTTGGCTGTGTCCGACGGCGGGGCTCGGGCGGATCAGCTCGAGCGGATGGTCGCCTCAAGAGGAGGCGCGCGGGCCGATCTTTCCTCGGCGCGCATTTATCCCGCCTCTGGGCTCTTCTTACACGGCTTTTTAAGGAGCTTTGTCTGTCCCTCTCCACTAAAGGAGAAGGGCTACGCTGGCGGGACCTTATTCTCGGTCCAAAAAGAGGGACAGGGTAAGTCCCTCCGTCGACGCCTTGGGAGCGGGAAGGTCCTCTCCCGGGCCGCGACCGCCGGCTTCGTCGATCACGGCTTCGCCACTGGCCTCACGGTGTCCCTGGCCAGGTCAGTTGACCGAGACTTCCACTGATGAAGCGAGATTTTTCTCGACCCATTGGACGGGCTGTCGCCTTTAGCAGCCGAGATCTCTCTCTCCGGTTCCCCGGGAGGAGTTGAGGATCCTGTGGCTCGCCTGTGCCTCCGTTCTGGAGCCCTCGGATGCACCATCCGAGCGAGGGAGGCCGTTCCGCCGACACCTCCTCGCACCGACTCGGAAATTCCGGGACTCTCGGTCTCGGTCTGACCTTCATGGTCCAGCCGATCCCACCGCCATAGGCGGTCTCGTCTGCGGTAAGCGGCGCGTTGCCGCCCTCGCCCTCCTCCTCGATGAGGGAGGCTTCGCATAAATTACGCCGACGGTACGAGGACCTTATGTTGCAACAGCTCCTCCTGGCCGGGAGTAAGCCGACCCCGCCGCCTTCCCCGCCATTATGGCTGTCACCGAGCGGCCGACACAACCCCGACTTATCCGAGGAGCCTATACCCAGGCCGGTTGTTCGCCAAACCAGCTGCTCCACCGATTCCGTGGAACCTCCGCCCACAGCCACCACTGGGGCTCACCAAGGATTCTCGGTCGGCTAAGGGTCTACCCCATCGGCTGTCAGTTACCCTCACTCCCGACCGACCTCGGCAGGTGAAGGGTGGCTCAGGCCAGAGGCAGTTTTCGAGGACTCTTCCGAGTCCGAAGATGATTCTCCTTTTTCCGCGACTGGACTTGGAGTCTTCAGGAGGTCAGTCAATGGACGATAGCCCGTCGTCCTTCCTAGGACTGCTTCGGCTCATCTCGGAGTCCACCGGGATGGAGCTCGAACCCGTTTCCAAACGGGCCAGGTATCCCCTCACGGAGATTCTGGACCGAGGGGATTCTCCGACGGAGGCCTTTCCGGTGGCCGAGGCCATAGTGGGTCCGGCACTGGAGCTTTGGCAGCGCCCTGCTTCCTGCCCTGCGCCTTCGGCCAGGATGGCCAGGAAGTATGCGGTCCCTACTGGTTCCTTGTCCGTTTTTTCGGAACACCCCTCTGCTGAGGGGTTGGTTACCGACAGCGCTTTCGCGCTACGGCAACGCCAGGGATGTGGACAAACCTCCTGACAAGGAGTCCAAGAAATTGGACTATGTCGGGCAAAGTCTACGCTAGTCCCTCTCGGCCTTCGCCAGGCCAGTTCGGCCGCCTCTCATGGCACATTTTTCTCATGCCCTGTTGGGCTCCTGGATGAGGTCATCCTCATCTTCCCCCGATCTGCAGACTACGGTTAAGCAGGTGCGGACCAGGGCAGGGCAGTGGCCAAACAGCAGCTCCAGACTGCTTTGGATATAGGGACTCATGTGCCAGATCGGTGGCGGCAGTGGCTATGCGTCAGTGGCTTGGCTGAGGATATCCACCTTACTCGGATACCCAGCACAAGTTGGCGGATGTTCCTTTTGGGACTGACCTCTTCGGCCCTGGGGTGGAAGGTCACCTGCAGAGGATCGAGAGTCCAATGCTACCTTGACTCGGTCTCTTCCGCTCAGAAGGACAAAGGCCGCAAACCACAGCCTAAGCCCTTTCGTCCTTCTGTGCCCCCGGCGCGCCCGGCCCAGCAACGTCAGGGCCAGCAGGCTCGGCCTTGGCATTCCAAACCCAAGCCGCCGGCTTCCTCTAACAGGAGGCAGGGAGGAAAAGGCCCAGGAGGTCCCTCGGCCGTCCCTCCTCCAAGCCTGCCCAGTGACGGGCTGAGGGGTGTCGCCCCATTCCCGCCACCTTATCCCTGGGTCCCCTGGGGACGGCCCGCACTCCGCTCCGCCTGGCTTCCACGGACAGGTGGGTCTGAGGTGGTGGAAGAGGCCTGCCTCTGAATTGAGCAGGCACCACCCTTCAGAGCCGCCGCCTCGGGGCTTCGGATCCCCAGCTCACTGGCGTGCCTCGCCGAGCCGACATCGCCTCCTCCTCCAGAAGGAGGTGATAAGAGAGGTGGTGGACCCTCCTTCAGACCCAGGGTTTGTGTCCAGGTACTTCCTGGTTCCGAACGGACGGGGCTGGCGCCCATTCTCGACTACACGACCTAAACAAGTTCCTATGTCTCGAACCTTCAGGATGGTCACTCTGGCTCAGATAATACCATCCTTGGAACGGCGCGTGGTTCTGCTCTCTGGACTTGCAGGACCGCTTTTTCACGTCCCTATCCGTCCGTCTCACCAGAGATTCCTTCGCTCTGAGCGGAAGGATCCTCTCGAGTTCCAAGCCATGCCCTTCGGCTTGTCTCCAGCTCCCAGGGTCTTCACCAAATGCATGGCAGTGGTGACAGCATTCCTCGGCGCCGAGGGTCCGGTGTACCCTTACCTGGACGACTGGCTGATAGCAGCTCCTCCAGGAAGGAGGCGGAGTGGTCCAGAGATCTGGCCTCCAGGTCTGTTCTCAACTGGGCCTCCTTATCAACGAGGCCAAGTCGGAACTCGAGCCAAGCAGGTGATTCTATTCATCGCGCAGCTCGACTCTCTCGAGCCAGAGCGTGCTCCCGCGGACAGGGCCGAGGTTCTTTCCTCCTTTGCCCGATCATTTTGGTTGGGCAATTGCGCCTGCCCGGGACTTCCTGCGCCCTGGGTCTCATGGCGGCCTGCACCAGCGTGGTCCGCTTGGGCCCGCTGGAACATGCGCCCTTCAGTGGGGACTGGCCAGCCAGTGGTCACAACGCCGCATCCTTTGACCAGCTTGTGTCGGTGACATAGGGATGTGGAACGCCTCCAGTGGTGGACCGCTCCAGATCATTTGCAGGAGGGCATCCTGCTCGTCCGCCTTGAGCCGACGGTCTCTCTATCGACCGATGCCTCTCTGATGGGTTGGGGTGCCCATCTGGGGAACACTGGCTCATGGCCTCTGGTCCCGCGGGAGTCCCGATGCCACATCAACCTGCTGGAGTTCCGAGCGGTCCGCCTAGCTCTCACCGCCTTTGCTCCGCTCCTCCGGGTCAAGTGGTCCAGTCCAGACGACAATACCACGACATGTACTATCTAAACCGCCAGGCGGGACGCGCCCATGCTTCTATGCAAGGAAGCCTCCGCATTTGGTCACTCGTGGCGCAGCCTGGAGGCGGATCTCCTAGCCATTCACGTGGCAGGAGCCTCCAACACCCTGGCCGATGCCCTGAGCCGATAGGGCTGCATCCCACGAGTGGTCTCTCCTGCCGGAGGTAGTACAGCATCTGTTCTCCCATTGGGGCACACCTCAGGTGGACCTGTTTGCCTCAGGAGAACGCGGGTTGAGTCTGTTCCATGCCCGCCTCAGCAGGGCTCGCTGCAGGGGATGCCTCTCGAGGCAATGGACCCCGGCCTCTTTTACGCCTTTCCCCATTTCCCTTGATCCACAAGGTGCTTCTCAAGGCGAGGAGGGACAAGGCGCGGTGATTCTGATAGCCCCAGACTGGCCTCGCCAGTTCTGGTACCCAGATCTCCTCAGTCTCAGCTCCAGGACTCCGCTGGCAGCTTCCAGCTCACCCGACCTGCTCTAGTCAATCAGGGAAGGTGTTCCATCCGGACCTTCAATCCCTGCACCTGACGGCCTGGTTCCTGAGCTGCTAGAGTTCCAGGCCTTGGGTCTTTCCGACGAGGTCCTCAATGTAGTTGAGGCGTCCCGTAAGAGTCGACCAGAAAATGCTATGCCTTCAAATGGAAAAGGTTTTCCATTTGGTGTCAGGGCAAGGGCTTGACCCTTCCTCCTGTTCCTTGGCAAGCATCTTGGACTATTTATGGTCCCTTTCTGTCAAGGGCTTGGGTCGGCGACCCTAAGGGTGCACCTGGCAGCCATCTCTGCTTACGGGCGCGGGCGGGAAGCAGTCGATGAGCGCAGGAGAAGGTGGTCTGGCGCTTTTCAAAGGCCTTGATCACATTTCCTCCAGTGCGGGAACCCCACCTCCGTGGGATCTACTGCTGGTACTGGCAAAGCTCATGGGCAAGCCATTCGAACCTATGCACAGGTGTGCTCTCTCTCACCTGTCGTGGAAGACCGCCTTCTTGGTGGCTATCACGTCAGCCAGAAGGATGGGAGAGCTCCAGGCGCTCCATCGAGTCTCCTTACCTGGTCTTCCACAGGGACAAGGTTGTCCTGCGCCCCACCCGAAATTCCTTCCGAAGGTGGTGTCGAGTTTCACCTTAACCAGGTGTTGACTCTGCCAGTGTTCTACCCCAATCACACCTCGGAGGCGAATATAGGCTCCATACTCTGGACCCTAGAAGGCGCTAGCATTATAAGGGCGCGCGGCTGAAATTGGGGAGAGGTTCGCCAGCTGTTTGTCACCACGCTGAAGCCGCAGATCTGGCAGACCTGCAGCCAAGCGGCGATTATACAGGTGGGTAACCTCCTGCATAGATCTCTGCTATAGGTTGGCGGGCATGGAGCTCCCAGAGGATAAGAGCTCATTCTACCCGCCATACTGCTGCAACGGTGGCTGCTTCCAGGGACGCCCCTATCCAGGAAATCTGCAGGCTGCTACCTGGAAGTCAGCAAACACCTTCATTACCCATTACCACATCGACCTTGAGTCACGCCGGATGCTGGTTTTGGGGCCTCGGTTCTCCAGTCTCTCTTTCCCAAGTAAGTATTGGGGTGTGTCTGCTCCCTCCTCCCGGAGAACTGCTAGAGTCTGCCAATGAGTGTGGATGAACAACATATCCATGTCCCTAGAAATACAGGTTACTCACCTGTAACAGGAGTTCTAGGAATGGTATATGTTGTTGACCCACCCGACTCCACCCGACCTCCGGCTCGACGGACAACCTGAGCTTCCAGCGGCCAGATCTGGCGCCATGGGGCGGAGCCGAGAGTTATACCACCCGGTGGGTGGGAGGAGCAAGCTTGAAGACCTTCCGCAAGATTTAAAGCGCAAGGATACTCAACAATGAGTGTGATGAACAACATATACCATTCCTAGAACTCCTGTTACAGGTGAGTAACCTGTATTTTCTTACATTACCTTGAGCCTCCTCATCTTCAAATTGTGCCCCTTGTTCTTGCACACCTCTTTTTTTGAAACATGCTACCCTCTTGGACTTTGTTGATTCCTTGAGGTACTTGAAAGTTTCTATCATGTCCCCCTCTCCCTCCTTTCCTCGAGGCTGTCATATTAAGCTCCTTTAGTCTCTCTTCATTGTCTTCTGGTGCAGACCCTGCACCATTTTAGTGCCCTCCTCTGGATAGATTCCATCTTGTCTATGTCCTTGCAGAGATTGCGCCTCCAGAACTGACAGTACAGAGGGATAACAACTTCCTGTTTTCGACTGGTGATGCCTCTCCCTATGCATCCCAGTATTCCCCCAGCCCTCCTTACTGCCCTCTCACATTGCTTGCCCACCTTTAAGTCATCTGATATGACTACCCCAGGTCCCTTTCCATTTTTGTTGTTGTTAGTATCTCACCCCCCATTGTGTACTCTTCCCCTGGGTTTTTGTTTCCCAGGTGCATTACCTTGCACTTCTTAGCATTAAATCTAAGCTGCCATACATTTGACCATTCCTCTAACCTTGCTAAGTCCCTTCTCATCCTTTCCACCCCACCTTGTGCATCAGCTCTGTTGCAGATCTTTGTGTCATCTGCGAAGAGACATACTTTTCCTTCCAGTACCTCTGCACTGGCGCTTATAAAGACATTGAAGAGGACCGGTCCTAATACTGAACACTGCAGCACCCCACTAGTAACCCCCCTTTCTTCAGAGTGGACTCCATTTACTATTACCCTGTGTGTCCTATTCTCCAGCCAATTCTTTACCCAGGCTATCATCTTGGGACCCACTCCCAGGCTGGCTAACTTGTATATTAATCTTTTGTGTGGGACTGAGTCAAATGCCTTACAAAGTCTAGGTAGGCCATGTCCACAGCCCTCCCTGATCTACTACTTTGGTCACCCAGTCAAAGAAATCTATTAGATTCATCTAGCATGACCTTCCTTCTGTGAATCCATACTGCCTTGGGTCCTGTGCCCTCTGGCCTCTAGGTACTCGACAGTTCTTCCTTCAGAAGTGATTCCATCATTTTCCCTATCACTGAGGTTAAACTAACAGGTCTGTAGTTTCCTGCTTCTGCCCTGCTCCCACTTTTGTGAAGGGGAATCACATCTGCCCTCCTCCAGTCCTCAGGTACCACCCCATCCTCCCATGATTTGTTAAAGAGGGTAGTCAGTGGTGTCACTAGTTCTACCCTTAGTTCTTTTAGAATTCTGGAATGAATCCAATAAGGCCCTATTGCTTTGTCCACCTTCAGTTTTAAGAGTTCTTTCAGAACCCTTTCTTCTGTAAATGGGTTGGTATCAACTTCTGTATCCAGAGTGTTTCTGTTGTTTGTTTTAGGTACCTCCCCTCTTCATTTGTAAATACTGAGCAAAATATTTGTTTAGTATCTCTGCCTTTTCACCATCACCCTCTGCCCACCCCTCCCTTTATTAAGCCTCACTATCCCTCCCTTAGTCTTCCTTCGCTCCCTGATGTACCTAAAAGGTTTTATCCCCTCGTAACTGAGCTGGCTATCTTTTCCTCAGTTCGGCCTTTGCTGTTCTGACTGCCTTCCCAGCTTCCTTTTGCTTTAACTGATACAATTCTCTGTCCTGCTTCTTCTGTGATTCCTTGTACTTTCTGAATGCTTTATTTTTCTCTTGAACCTTCACTGCCACCTCTTTTGAGAACCACAGTGGTTACTTACATCATTTTGTTTTGTTTATTTGTTTCACAAAGGCTTGTTATCTCTGTGATGGCAGTTTTATTATTCCCCATTGTTCTTCCACCCCTTCTTCCTGCCCATTTGTAAGGTTACTAGAAATCTCTTGAGGGAAAGATTGCACAACTTAGGGACTGAGACCTCCATGTTGGAAATGATGAAACTATTACACCAAGATAACTACACCAGCATTCGGTATAATGAACAGGGGAATTGAGCAGCTGGTTTAAATCAAATAGTAGTAAAACAGGGCTGCACAGTGGCACCCTGTTATTTAATCTCTATTTCAGCACAATATTGAAAACAATGTATGATGATGATTTCCATATGCCCAAAATAGGAACTAGGGCATTGCCATATTTGGCATATGCCGATGATGTGGCACTACTGACAACTAGCCATTTAGGCATGAGAAGGATGCTTGAAACATTATATACAGAATGCAATAAAGCTGATTTACGGATTAACTACAATAAAACAAAGGTTCTGGTTTTTGAGGGGAACAAGAAAGCTTATAAATATACTATAAATAACCATAAATTAGAAATTGTATCAGAGTTTTGTTATCTAGGAATAATGGTAAATCAGAATGGGACATTTATTTCTTTTTATTTATTGAAATGTTTCACCAGGAAGAGCACACTGAGCAACAAGATGCTCATCTCACGGTGCAACCGGGGGATAAAGGGGAGATTGCATATACATTACATAGAGTTACACATAGGAGTCCATGGTACATAATAGTGAGTGTACAAGATACATAATGGTGAAATATACATTTGGGTCTTGAAAAGGTGAGTTAGCATACATTGCTTACATACAGATTTACAGAGTGTAGATACATACAGGGGAAAGCGGCATATCATGCATAGATTACAGACATATATACATACATGTTTGCTTACACAAATTTCACTGAAGTGATTTCTGAGATTTGCAGCGCTGGCAGCTAGTACTTGTTGTCTAGAGAGTGATTGATAACAGGGTGGGTGGGATGAGCGCAGGATTTAGAAACGCGCCCATAGATGACAGACATAGACTATGGAAGAAACTATTTACTGGGGGCTGAGCAGAAGTGCAGTAAGGGGCAAGTGCAAGGTTGGTAGAACTTTTATGCCAGCATGAGAGGAGAAATGCTAGAGCCGCTGGTCAGGTCGCATAAGAAGATGGGGGAGTCGAAAATGGGGTATAAGCACAAGGGGGAGGGTCGGGGGCAGGAACAGTTTGTGGCATAGTAGTTAATTAGGACAGAGGATATAGAATGCCTAGAGGAGGAGTGGCGGATTTGGGCTGGCTGGGCATTCCACATCTTAGGGAGATAGTAGGAGAAGGCCAGTTGGCCTGCAGAGGTCCGCTGGTGAGGGATTGTCAATAGCCGGGAGTTAGTAGACCTAAGAGCATGGGAGGGGGTTGGTAGGGAGGAGAGGGAGGAGGTGAGGTAGGGAGGAAGAGCACCGAGCCAGAAGTTGGACACAAATTTAATACTGTGAAGTAGCCGTTGGTTGCTCAGGGATGGGAGGGCCAGTAAGTGGTAGAGCTCCCAGTGGTGGGGTGCGGGGGCATATAGAGCAAAACGGCAGAAAGCAGTTCAGACTGGATAGGGTGGACTTTGGGGCCAAACCGTAGACTATGTTGCAGTAGTCAAAGGAAGGTAGAATCATTTTCTGAATAATTTCGCATCTCACCGGGGGTGGGAGACAACTACGATTCCTGTAGAGAGCGCCAAGCTTAGGGCATAGCTTTTTCTGGATAGCATCCACATGGGCGGAGACAAACAGGTGACGGTCAAGCCAGACTCCAGGGTACCTAAAGGAGGGCACGTTCTCTAGTATTGTTCCATCGAGGGTGTGGAAAATCGGTTGTGAGGTGTGTCTGGATAGTCTCTGCCTAGAGCCGAAAGTCATGGAGACTGTCTTCTTAGCATTGAGGGAGAGTTGGTGTGAGTTAAACCAGAGCTGTACCTTGTTGAAGTCAGTCTGGAGCATGGAAGGGACTTCTTCTTGGGTCCGGCTGGAGGTGAAGAGGACAGGGTCATCCGCATACATGTGTATAGAGGTAGTAGAGCAGGTTTTGGCAGGTCATTTAGCAGGACGGAAAGAGAAGGGGGCCGAGAACGGAGCCTGCAGGACGCCAGTGATGATAAGGAGTGGGGTTGAGGTGGAGTCTGTTATTTTTACAGACTGGATTCTATCTCGCAGGTAGGCTCTGAACCAGTTAGTGACTGATGTGGATAACCCAGCAGCGGATAGGCAAGTTAGTAATAGAGGGTGGGATACTGTGTTGAAAGCTTTAGCTAAGTCGACGAAAATGGCTGATGTAATTTGGCCTTTGTCCATCCCTGAAAGGATGGAATCTGTGAGCCTTAGTAGGGAGGTGGTGGTAGAGTGTTTTTTCTTTTCTAAATCCAGACTGGAAAGGCGTGAGGAAGTTAGATTCAGAGAGGAAGTGAGAGAGTTGCGAGAGTATGAGGTGCTCTTGCAGCTTTACAGGTGGGAGCAGGGAGATGGGGCGGAAGTGGCTGCAGTGGTGGGGTCACCTCCTTTGGTAGTGGGATAACTGTAGCATGCTTCCACTCCTTGGGAATTGATTCAGAGGCAAACGAGAGGTTTAGGAGGGCAGCGAGGGAGATGCAATGTGCGGGCAGATAGGAAGAGGAGTTTGGTGTCTAACCCGTCAGGTGATTTACCCTTTTTGGGGTTCAGGGTGAGATGGGCATCTAAAGTTTCTGTGGGAACAATGTGTTTGAATGTGAAGAAATTCGGTCCCGCGGTTTAAGGGTTTCAAATTGAGAGGGTGAGGTTATTTTTGGAAGAGAGGCAAGTAGGGTTGTAGCACAGGTGGTGAAGTAGCTGTTGAATTTGGAGGCGACCGAGAGGGGATCTGTGAGAAGAGTCCCTTGTGTGATTAGGCGAGGGGTGGGATTTGTAGATGGAGGGGAGAAAAGGGAGTTGATAACTTTCCAGAATTTAGAGGGCCTACCGAGGTTGGCGTTTAGGATGATGTTAAAATATTCGGCCTTGGCTAAGCGTGAGGCCTTGGTACATTTGTTACGAAGCGCGCGGTAGGAGATATTGTCACTTGGGAGGATCGTAGATCTGTACATTTGCCATGCCTTGTCCTGGGCATTTTGGCATGCAATTAGCTTGGGGGTGATCCAGGGGAGATGGGCTCCCTGGACTCTTACGTGATGCAGGGGGGCATGTTTGTCCCAGATGCTGAGGAAGGTGGTTCAGAAGAGTGTAAGGCTTCGTCCATGTCATTACTAGTAAAGAGGAAGTCCCAGTTAGAGTGAGCTAGGTCTTCCAGGAGAGGGGCGAGGTTTAGTGATCTGTATGACCTTTGTAGTAGAATTTTGGGGGATTTGGTCCGATGGATTTTGCAGACTAGGTAGGTGATGTGCTGGTCGCTTATAGAGTCTGGAAGTAGGCTGAGCTGATGACCCAGTGGGGTGAGAGGTGAGGCCCAGTCAAGTAGGGAGGATTGCTAGTCTTAGGGTTTGGAGCGGTAGGTTCAGAGATGGTTTGGGTTAGATTGAGGGCTGTAATCTCAGAGCGAGCTTTATTAAAAGCAGGGATGGCCAATTGTGATTTATGCCCCTGTGATATAGAGGTCACCCGAAAGGGCTATGGAGGCTAGGGTGGGTTAGGAGGTCAGTGACTGTCGTGGGTGGGTGCCAGGGCAGCAGTAGATAACAGCCACATAGATAGGGAGAGAGAAGGGCAGGGACAGTTTTAGCATGAGCAGTTCATAGGCTTTGGGCTCTGATTTAGTGAGCATGATAGAAAAGTGCAGGTCTGATTTAGTATAGATAGCCACTCCGCCTCCACAGGTGGGTCGGTCTTGCCGAGTGACATTAAAACCCGGGATGGCAATGGCTGGGTCTAGAAGGTTGGGGTTTAGCCAGATCTCTGACAGGATGATAATATCGGGAGCGTGTTGCACGGCTAAGACCTGGAGGAGATCAAGTTTGTGGGCTAGGCTACGAATGTTGAGGTGGAGTAATCGTAGCCCCCGGGGGAGGGAGCTAGTCAGGCTAATAGTAGTGGCCTTGGCAGGGGGGAGAGACATTGAAATTGAATGCTCTGTGCCGGGTTTGGGTGTATGTCCCCCGTGGCAAGGAGCAGTAAGGCAGTAGTTAAATGGAGAGAAAACATGTAAAAACATTTTGATTTGGGCGAGTGCCTCCTAGTAGGTAAATTGGGGCAGCCAGCATTAGAAGTGCGGAAGGTAATTTGGTGGATGGATGACAAGGAGCAGGCATAGGTGAAGAGCGGGGGCTTATTGGAAGAAGGTCCAGGTGGTGGCTGGGAGGGTGAAGTGGCAGTTTAGGGAATGTGGGTAGGATGAGTTAGTCTCGACAGCTTGAGGGGAGTGAGTAGGGTAGCAGGTTAGAGGAGGAATTGTAGTGGTATGCAGAATAGGAAGGAGATGATGAGGAGTAGGTTCTTGTTGTCTGTGCCACGGTTGATGGAGCACAGGAGGCACAAAATAATGCCATGGATACATCTGAGGGAAAGGGGCGGCTGTTAGCAGCTGGACAGGAGGGCGAGAGTTGGGGGGAGGAAGCTAGGAACCAATAGTGGTAGAGTAAGTATTAGGGGTGGGGCAAGTAGTGTATTTAATAGGTGGCCTGGGGAGGGTGGTGGGGAGGGACAAAAAAAAACAGCTGACTCTACGCTTTTATATGCCTAAGTCATTAAATACATGACATGGGGTAGTCATGTGAGGGAATCTGAACTTTAGGCAAAAAAAGGTCTTCTGGCCCTGTCATCTTTCTCTTATAGATATGGTGGGAAATCTGTTAAAGGAAATATAATGGTAGCAAACGCAAAACTCAGAAGCCAACTATTGTATGGAGATGAAGTTTGGGGTATTCAAACAAAAATAAACTTGGATCCTTGTTTAAATAAATTTTATGAGAAATTGCTGGGTCTGCCGAACAGTGCTCCCTCAGCATTAGTACGGGCTGAGCTCGGTCAGTTGTCAATAGAATGTTATATCAAACAAGGAGTAATAAAGTATTGGATCAGAGTTTTTGTGATGCAAGAAGGCAGACTTTCACGAATCTGTCTTGATGAAGCTATCAAATATCAACATTTAAATATAACTTTTCCTAGCATGAGTGTAATGGATGATATAATCAAGCCATATGGACTCTTACAAAGTATTGCAGATAGTCTCAGATATCCCTATGCCCAAATAAAATATATAGTAAAAATTGAGTAAGATATATGCAGAAGGATTTGGAGGCTTTGAGACAATCCAAGCCCTGTGTATGGTTTGCTAAAAATAAAAGGAATCATAAAATGGAAAAATATTTGCTGACACTTCAGAATCTGATTCATAGAAAAATAACAATATTTAGATTTGAATGCTTTTCTAGCAATTGGAAGAAGGGGCAATATGACAAAAAGGAGAGTAACAACTTATGTGGATGCAAATTAGGGCAGGATAATCTGCTCCATTTGGTTGTATCATGCCCACTTTATGAAAAATATAGGTGTCAACTGCTGGGAGGCATATTGGAACATCTGCAGTATCAGCCTCAGCATTTGCTGTCTTATTTGTTGAAATCTCAGGACACAAGACTGTTGGTCCCTGTGGCCTCCCTTCTTAAAATAATAGAAGAAAGAGTGTTACAAATAAAATCATGACGTGTACAGAGAAGATATGAATAGATGAAACATGAATATCACATAATATTAAATACTTAATACTTGCCTTTTGCACATCTTTAGATTCTTGTATAAACAACAGAATGTGCAATATATGAATGATATGATTGTGTAATCAAGTCAGATGTTATGTATTGGGTGTTTACCTTTTTAAATGCATGTGACCATTTGTGTGTATAATTGTGTATGTTTCTCTTCTGTATCTCAATATTTATCTGTTTTGTATTTTGTAATGGCTTTTAAGTCGAACAAATAAATTAAAATTGAAATGTAGAAAGAGTTAAATGCAAGGATCTGTTTTATCCTCTTCTGTTCTGTCTCTCGTCTGTCTAACTGCACAGTCAAATTTTCTTGAGACCTAGGAACTGGCCACTCCGATGGTCTTGCTGTTTCCCACCCCCCACTCCTGCTATCTCTCTGCCTTCATTTGCTGTTTCTGTCTTTTCTTCCCCTTCGTGTGTCTGAAGTTATACAATATGTGTGAATCTTTATGTGAAAGTGGGATCCCTTGGTTTGAAAATATATATGGTTATATTGTTGAAATGATTGCAAAAAGCTATCTGGAACGGAGGGGGTTAACCTGGAAGGCAGCACTAGCTCTTTTGCAGAGCTGTCAACAGGAGGTCAGTTCTGGGACACCATGTACTGTTTTGTTGCACCTGCAAGGAAGGAAACTGACAAGAACATTTTCTGAAAAATTGGATGTCTTCTTAACGAGTTCCCAGACAGACTTTTAAAAAGAGCAGCAATGCTTTTGCTAGAGAGAGAGAGAGAGAGCGTGCGAGAGCGAACAAGACTAAAACTTGAAATTAGAGATATCCTCAGACGAAGGACTTTGTTTTCCGTGTTTGTACTGCCTTTGAAAATAGTTATACCTAACAATGTTATTTTTTATTTTACTGTTACTGGAAAAAATAAAATGCTACTTGTGAATTTTACAACTGCTCCTGGTCATTCTGTGTTTCCTGACTTTTGCCTCAACGACAGGCGGTAGGCGTAAGTGGCAAATTTAGTTTAAATTTCAGTGTTATGAGATCTGCTGAATTCCAAATTCCACCTTTGTAAAATAGATAAGGTGGAGTCCTGTGTAGAGCTGTATATGCATGGCCAGTAGGATGATCCTGCATATGGCCCTGAAGATATGACATTTTGAGTTGGGGCATGACAGGGAACTGACGCAGTAAATTGCGGTAGATTAGAGGCCTTTCTCCTATGTATGATCTTAGTTGCAGGTATCTAAATATCTAAAATGATCCATCGACTGCAGACCAAATTTGGCTTGTAGGGTATGGAACTAATGGGTCCTGTATGTCAAGTAATTGGTATGAGAAGCGAGCCCAAGCCTAGCCTAGCTTCAAGAGCTCCATCCAAGTGATTTGGTCTGTATGTGTCATAGGCTAAGGCTCTTAGGTAAAACTTATGTGTTGGGGTGAGGTAGCGGTTACAGTTCTTGGAGCCGCTGCTTTAAAGTAGTGGCTGTGCATTGGTAACATTTTGTTGAAGGCAAGAAGGGAATTACCAACAAATATGGGTCTTAGTTATGTATATCATTTAGCACAAATTCAGTTTCCTTCCAGTAGGGATTTAGGGCAGGAGCAATCCAAACCAGAATGGTGCGAAGATGTGTTGCTAGAGCATAATTATTGAGATTTGGGAGATTTTCCTCTCCCTTCTCTCTCGGGAGTCGTAACACCGACAGCTTAATTCGAGGATTTTTTCCATTCCAAATGAAACAAGATATTAGTTTATGCCAGGCTCTAAGCTAGGATTTATCTGGCATTATTGGTAAAGTTTGGAGATCATACAGAATTCATGAAAGGATATTTTGGCGAATTACATCTGTATGTTGAAAAAAGCCTAGATATAGCTGTGACCGTTGGGAGAGATCTCCTGTTATTTGCTGTGTTAAGGGCTCCAGGTTTGATAATTCAAGATGTTGTAAGTTACTCTGTATTACTCGGTTTATTAAGCTGGATTTAGGCACTAGGCCCATGGGGACCACCTTCCCCGCTCCTTGTGGGACATATTTAGATGTCCTTATTCAAAAGGTATTCGTCCAAAGGCTTTTTGAATGCAGCTGCGTTTCTCACTTTGACACTATGTTTAGCAGAGCATTCGTAATAAAGTGGCTCTGATTATAAAGTAATGCCTGCGCTTTTATTCGGTAGCTCTAGGTATATGAATCTGCTTATTATGGCATCTTAAATTTGCTGATTTGTCCACTCTTACTATGTTGCACACTTTATGAGTTCATGGTTGTAATAGCAGATGGTCCCTCTATCTCTTCTCACTCGAGATCGAATAACCCCAAGAACCTTTACCTATCCTGATAGGGCAATTTTGTAACCCTCAGTATTAACTTAGTCACTCTTCTCTGCATGCTTTCCAGAATTGTTTTATCTTTGCAAAGATATGGGGCCCAAAAGGATACTGCATAGTCAGTGTGAGGTCTAATATATGATCTATTCAGGCGAGAATGCAGGCTTCACTTCTACATATAAATGATCTCCTGATTGCAGTAAGTATGCGATTCTCTGCTAGTGCAACCTTTCTGCACTGGTCCCCTGGAGTAAGTTGGTTATTTACTGTCATACCAAGGCTTTTCTGAAGTAACTGACTTGATAGCTTTCTCAAGCAGATGGTATTTTGTTTTTGGGTTTTTTGAACCTAAATGCATGACTGAGCATTTTCTACATTAAAAGCCATATCATTATCTTTTTGCCCAGTTTTCTATCATAGCAAAGCTTGTGTAAATAATGAAATGTTTTCCTCTGTGTCCACCTCTGACGAGAGTTTTGTGTCATCGGCAAACTTGCTGATCTGATTAGTGACACCAAGGTGAGGGTCGCTTATAAATATACTGAATAGTATAGGTCCCAAGATGGAGCTCTGTGGGACACCACTTGTGACACTTATGACATCAGATACAGTGTCACTTATCCTAACATTTTGTGATCTGTCTTCTAACCATCTTGCAACCCATTTGACTGTAAAGCCATTAAATCCCAAATTTATCATTTTCAAGATAAGTAAATTGTATGAGGCCAGGTCGAAAGCTGTTTTGAAATCTAGGTAAATTATATCAATTGGTATATTTTATCAATACCACTACTGATATTTTCATAGAAATTCACTAGATTTGTCATGCATGAATGATCTGTGCAAAACCCATGTTGTTTATGATTCTTGATTCCAAGTGTCTCAATCTCATATTCTGTCCTGGTTTTAGAGTTTTCCATAATTTTGCAGACAGCAGAAGTGAGACTGATGGGGTGGTAATTTTCCTTACTCATTTTATTTCCATTTTGTGTATGGATATAACTAGTGCTCTTCCCCAATCTTCTGGAACGCCCCCACTATTAAAGGATTTGTTAAATATTATGGCTAAGAGGTAAATTACCTGATCCATCGCTTTTTAATAAAATATGTAGATATGTTGTCAGGAGCTGGTACAGAATTGTCATCATGCTTAATTTCAAAACAGTTATACTTATTTGTTATATCTGGTATATTATGAACTTTTTTTTAGAGAACACTGTTCCAAAGTATTCATTCAATGCATTTGCCGTCGCTGTCCTGTCATTTATTTCCATCCCATTTTTGGAGATTGATGTCATGGTGTTGTCCTTGTTTTAATTGGAATTAATATATGCATAGAAGGCTTTAGTATTACCTTTGGAAGCTGAAAATTTAAATTCGATGTTTCCTCTTTCTTTATTAAATCTTTAGTTTTCTTTAACTCAAGTTTGTATAAGACATGATTTTCATTTTATTCCAGATTGTTTTAATTTCTTAAATGCCCGTTCCTTTGTTTTGTTTCCTTATCTTATTTTAAGCCATGGTGATATTTTGCCCTTATTCCTGTTTTTTATTTATGGTATATATAGATTCTCTAATTCGTGTAGTATATTTTTGAACATTGCCCAGCAATCTTCTATCTGTAGATCACCGAGCAGGGTATCCCAATCTTAGTTATTTAGTGCTGCTTTGATTTTCATATCAAATCAAATCTTTATTTAACCAGGTGAAATACCATTAAGTAAAAAACTCATTTTACAAAGTGGATCTGGTCAGCCATACAGAGCTGATCATCACAGTCGATGGTTATACAGAGTCAAATTAAAGACAGAATAACATGACACACAATACATTGTGAGTACAGGAAGAGAAAATAAACGATACATATGAGTTCAATAACAGAATGACATAAGCGATCTATTTACAGAGTTTGGGTGTGCCCTTGACAGATATACACTAAATGCAATTGAGGACAGCGTATTACATGGCAAGGCTAGGGACAGTCTGTTACAGGCTTAGATAGGTGGAGGATGGTACAGCGAGTTAAGGGAAGTAAGAAGAGTAGAGACATGAGGAAGAGCGTGAGGAAGGGTGGAGAAATGTAGATGTGGATATGAGAGTGGTGATAAGGCTGGGGATATTTTCTTAGGGGAAGGTGGGCAGAGAAGTGGCATGCAAAACCATACGACTTGCTGACTAAAAGGAGAAGTCATTAGCAATAACATTTGCAGATGTCTCCAATGTGTTTTTCAGTAATGTTTTGAAGGTTACCATTTTAACAAGGTAAGTAAGCTTCAGTGTAATTTCTGTAAAGAGTTCCAAAGGGCTGGCAAGGCATGGCTAAGGGCTGAAGAACCAAAATGAGTTCTGTATCTAGGGATGTTGAGTGAGAGAAAATGACTGGGCTGTGGAGCCTGAGCTAAGCAGCAGCAGTCTTTGGGAGATCCTGACAGAATATGCATATTTTGATTAAAAAAAAACACGCTTTACAGCTGAATAACTCAAATGTCGTTGATAATATCGAAAAGAACACCCTTGAAATAGCTAAAATGGGCAACCCGAAGAAAGAAAAACAGTAAGGTGGAGCAGACAGGAGCAAAGGAACCGGTGGGGCCTCACGATTCCAATCTGTTCAGCAGGCCGACGTAGACACCGAACCCCAGGAAACTATTGCATCTCTGGGGCACAAACTCCAAAATTTAATTGCTTCGGTCTTTACCCTAAATCAAACGGTGGATGACTTCAACGGACGGGTACTAGTGGTCGAAAATGCGGTGGATGGAATAAAAAAGGACTTGCAAGATGTCCAACAACAAACTGACTCTAACACCACCACCAACACCCTCGTGGTGAAGGAGAATTAGCATCTCCGTGCCCACTTGGAAGCCTTAGAGAACCAAGCACGTTCAGGGAACATCAGGATAATTGGCCTCCCGGAGGGTATTGAGGGGGATCATCCTATGATGTATATCCAGGAATGGCTATCAGATATGCTTGTGATAGCCTTGCTGGTGATGGTGATGATGTCTCGTGGGACATTCAAAATGTTTATCGGATTAACACTAAAGGCCGACCACAGAACTCGGAGGAACCTCACAAGGTGATGGTAGTCACTTCGGGAGTGGGAGTTCATGACCGCATCCTCCGACTTGCACGGAGAGCGAGCCCTATTATGTAGGATGACCACTCGATTCACCTTTTTCCTGACATCAGTTACTCTACCCGTCAGCGAAGAAAGCATTTTGATGGGGTGCGGAGGACATCGAGGGATGCCGTGGTGCACACCATGATCTTCCAGTGGGGCTTAGGATCACTCACCAGGGGAAGGTTTTCCTGTTTTCGGACCCTGTTGACACCGGTAAATGGGCCACTCGTGTGGCTGCCACTTCTAGGAGTCGAGAAAGCCGCTGCAAGTGATGACTTGGAGGGGGACACTTGAACGAGAGGCCGTAGCATTAGGCCACTCACACCTTTCTTTTGGTGGATAAGCTAAGTGACTTTAAACTACCACGGGGTCTCTGTAGCCAGATATGTTTTTTAAGGTTTACCCATAAGGACTGAGAGACTATAACAAGTTTTACTGCCCTTTCAGATAACTGTTTTGGGTCAAAATATTTACCAATACTGTCTTCATGTAGTACTTTATCTCTGATGTCTAGTTATGGGGAGGTTTAACATAGATTTAAACTCACATAGAGATAATAATCTTTTTTCCAGTTACTGGGATAGTACTGCTGAGGGGGATTTTTAAATCTTTGTTCAATGTTTATTGGAAGTTAATGTAATAAACTGCTGCAAGTTGTCTTCTTTTAGAGATGTTATCACATTTAGGTGGAGTACATAGCACCCAAGTCCCATAGAGGGACTTGTTTCCTTTAATTAGCTGGACACTGATGGACAATCCTTATTAATAGTTTGCCATGTCGCTCATGGGTTCACCTACACAGCATATTCGGGACTTTTGTTTGATATAATTAATATGCTACCCCATGTGATGTAACACTATATAGTGGATGCAACTTTGTATATCCTGTATCACAGGGGTTTTGTTTCTCAATGGTGTATTATCTACTTCTAGGAACGTGGATATGTTGTTCATCCACTCTTATTGGCAGGTTCCTTGCCACTTTAAATCTTGCGGAAGGTCTTCAAGCTGGCTCCTTCCACCCACCTGGGTGGTAAAACTCGACTCTGCCCCATGACGCAGATCTTCCTTACCGCTTGGAAATTCAGGTTCCCTCCTTTGTGCTCTGCATTTTAGGCCTGGATCCAAACTCTTGGTTAATCCGAAACTTATTTTAAAATTTACAAGACTTCGGTCTTCATCTTCCCTTCGGCTCGACGAATGTCGACTCCGGATTTATTCCGGTGCCCTGTGGATGAAGTGTCCCGGACCAATCCGCACGCCACGTGCATTTATTGCCTTGGACTCGACCATGACTTACAGGCTTGTGAGTTGTGCAAATCCTTTTTGGCTTCGGTCTTGGAGGACCACGCTGTCCGGTTACTGTTGGGGCGACCCGAAAAACGTTATCCTCCGGTTAAGTCTAAGGAGGCCCGTTGGGCGGTGTCCGCTGCTGCGGGCTCGGCGGAACAGCTGGAGCAGATGATCGCCCTCGAGGAGGAGGCGGCCCAGGCCGCATCATCGCCATCCTCGGTCGCGACATTTATCCTGCTCTCCTTGAAATCCTCCTACACAGCTTCTTTCAAGGAGCTTTGTCAATCCCTCTCACCACAAGGGAGAAGGGCCTTCAGGACATTCTCTCGATCCAAAAGAAGGACCCCAAAGGTAAGTCCCATTGTCGCAGCGTTAGGTGGGGCGGGAGGTCCCTTCCGGATAGTCGACACTCTGCTTCAGTCGAGGTTGCGGCTAAGGCCGCTGGCTTCACGGTGTCCCCGTCAGGTCAGCCGGCCGAGGCACCCGTTGATGCAGTCGAGATTTTTCTCGACCCGTCGGACGAGCTGTCGACCGTAGAAGCCGACAACCCTTCTTCACCGGTTCCCCCGGTGGAAACAAGAGGACTTGTCTGTGCCTCCTGTGCCGGAGTCCCTGGTTAAGGTCCCTGTACTGAGGGAGGAGTGGTTTCCCCCGCCCCCTCTCAGACCCACCCTTGGAAACACCGAAGGTCTCGGTCTCGAATGTCTTCCCTGTCCAGCCGATCTCACCATCAGCGGTCTCGGCACCGTGGAAAGCGACGGCGCTACTCATCCTCGTCTTCATCCTCTTTGGAGGATAGGCTCTGGCGCAAATTGCATCGGCGCTACGAGGAGCTAATGTGGCAGCAGCTCCTTTTGACCGGGAATAAGCACGACTCATCGCCTTCCCAGCCGTTAAGGTGGCTATCACCGAGGGCTGAACAACCTCATAGTGGTCGAGGGGCCAAGCCGGCACTGGTTGTTCAGTCAAACCGGCTGCGCCACTCCATTGTGGTGGAACACCCGCCTCCACAACCTAAATTTGGGGCCCCGACCAAGGATTCTCGGTTGGGTCAGGGCTTGCCCCATCGGTTGTCGGTCACCCTCACTCCCGATCGACCTAGGCAGGTGGAGGATGGCTCAGGTGCTCGGCAGCTGTTCGCAGACTCCTCGGAGTCTGATGATGACGACTCCTTGTTCTCCAGGCCGCTTGACTTGGAGTTCACTGGGGTCAGTCGGTGGACCAGAGCCCATCCTTGTTTTGGAATGCTTCGCTCATCTCAGAGTCCACTGGGGACAGCTCAAACCTGTTTCAAAAGGAGCCAAGTATCTCCTCACGGAGATATTGGACCAAGGGATTCCCCACGGAGGCCTTCCCGTGGCGAGCCATTGTTGGCCTGGCCCTGGAGCTATGGCAGCGGCCAGCTTCTTGTCCAGCACCTTCGGCCAGGATGCCTTGGAAGTATGCTGTTCCACTGGTTCACTCCGTTTCTCAGAGCACCCCTCTGCGGAGGGCTCGTGACAGATAGCGTTTTCCTGCGTTCCGGGGAATGCTCGAGATGTGGACAAGCCTCCCACAAGGAGTCCAAGAAGGGACTACTCCGGGGGGAAAGTTTATGCTGCTTCCTCCCTAGGCCTTCATCAGGCCAGCTCGGCCATCCTGATGGCACACTTTTCTCACGCCCTTTTGGGCTCCCTGGATGAGGTGATTCCTCATCTCCCGGCTGACCTCCAAACTACGGTCAAGCAGGTGCGGGATCAGGGAAGGGCGGTGGCCAAACAGCTGCTCCAGACTTCCCTGGATATCGCTGACTTGTGTGCCTGGTCAGTAGCAGCTGCAGTGGCCATGCGCCACAGAGCTGGGCTGCGGATCTCCACTTTCACGGCAGATACCCAGCACAAGCTGGCAGACATTCCCTTCCTGGGTACCGACTTGTTCGGTCCCGGGGTTGAGGGGCATCTTCAGTGGATCGAGAAGTCCAGTGCCACCTTGGACTCGATCACGTCTGCCCAGAAGGACAAAAGCTGCCAGCAGCAGCGTGCAGCCCTTCGGCCCTCAGCCCCTGCGGCACATCCGCCCAGCAACACCAGCATCAGGGCCAGCAGGCTCACACTTGGCACCCCAAAGCTAAGCCTGCTGCTTCCTCCAACAGGAAGCCAGGAAAGAAGGTCCAGGAGGCTCCTTGGCCAGTCCCTCCTCCAAGCCTGCCCAGTGACAGGTTGAGGGTGTCGCCCAACCTCGTCACTCCTCCTCGGGTTCCCCGTGGGACGGCTCTGCACTTCATTTCCACCTGGTCCATATCACCACGGACCGCTGGGTGCTGGAAGTGGTAGGAAAGGGTCTGCCACTGAATCGAGCAGTCCCCACCTATCGAGCCATTGCCCAACGGGGCTACGGGGTCCACAGCCTCTCTGTCGGCTCGTCGAGCCGACATTGCCCTGCTCCTCCAGAAGGAGGTGATCAGGGAGGTGGCGGATCCTCCACCAGACCCAGGGTTTGTGTCCAGGTACTTCCTGGTCCCAAAACGGACAGGGGGCTGGCGCCCCATTCTAGACCTACACGACCTGAACAAGTTCCTAAGGTCTCAAACCTTCAGGATGGTCACTCTGGCTCAGATCATCCCATCCTAGGAACGAGGCGTGTGGTTCTGTTCTCTGGACCTTCAGGATGTGTTCTTTCACGTCCCAATCCGTCCGTCTCACCAGTGATTCCTCCACTTCAGAGTGGAGGGATCCCTTTATGAGTTCCGGGCCATGCCCTTCGGCCTCTCGCCAGCTCCCAGGGTCTTCACCAAATGCATGGCAGTGGTGACAGCATTCCTGCGGTGCTGAAGGGTCCGGTGTACCTACCTGGATGACTGGCTGATTGCAGCCTCCAAGTCCGAGGTGGAGCGGTTCAGGACTGGCATCCAGGTCTCGTCTTAGATTGGCCTCCTCATCAACAAGGCCAAATCGGAACACATGCCAGTGCAGGTGATTCAGTTCATTGGGGCAGAGCTTGACTCTCTTCGAGCCAGAGCATGGCTCCTGGTGGACAGGGCCGAGTTTCTTTCCTCCTTTGCCAAATCATTTCTGGTTGGGCAGTTGCGCCCTGCCTGGGACTTCCTGCGCCTCCTGGGCCTCATGGCGGCCTGCACCAGCGTGGTCCATTGGGCCTGCTAGCACATGCGCCCCCTGCAATGGGGACTGTCCCGCCAATGGTCACAGCACTCCAGTCCTCTGGACCAGCCAGTGATAGTGACCCAGGAGATGGGGAACGCTCTCCAGTGGTGGATCGTTCCGCCTTATCTGCAGGAGGGTATCCCGTTTGTCCGTCCAGAACCGACTGTCACTCTAGCGACCGATGCCTCTCTGATGGGTTGGGGTGCCCATCTGGTGGAGCTTAGG
Organism: Neoceratodus forsteri; assembly: GCA_016271365.2. NCBI lineage: Eukaryota > Metazoa > Chordata > Ceratodontiformes > Ceratodontidae > Neoceratodus > Neoceratodus forsteri. The sequence continues at coordinate 752,865,762 of CM057455.1, read as the reverse complement.
CGCCATGGCCTCTGGTCCCCTCAGGAGTCTCGATGCCACATCAACCTGCTGGAGCTTCGAGTGGTCAGACTAGCCCTCACCACCTTCGCTCTGTTTGTATGGGGTCAAGTGGTCCAGGTCCAGACGGACAACACCACGACCATGTGCTACCTAAACCGCCAGGGTGGGACACGCTCCTTGCCTCTGTGCAAGGAAGCTCTCCGCACTTGGTCTCTCATGGGCAGACTGGAGGTGGATCTCCTAGCCATTCATGTGGCGGAGCCTCCACCCTGGCCGATGCCCTGAGCTGGATAGGTGCTGCATCTCATGAGTGGTCTCTCCTGCCAGAAGTAGTACATGATCTGTTCCTCCCACTGGGGCACAACTCAGGTGGACCTGTTTGCCTCCAGTGAGAATGAAGCTGAGGCTGTTTCATGCGCGCCCCCCTCAGCAGGGCTTGCTGCAGGGGGATGCCTTCTCGAGGCCGTGGACCCGGGCCTCTTCTACGCCTTTTCCCCCATTTCCCTTGATCCACAAGGTGCTTCTCAGGGTGAGGAGGACAAAGCGCAGGTGATTCTGGTAGCCAGATCTCTTCAGCCTCAGCTCCAGGCTCCCAGGCGGCTTCCAGCCCACCCGGACCTGATCTCAGTCAACTGGGGAAGGTATTCCACCTGGACCTTCAATCCCTGCACCTGACGGCCTGGTTCCTGAGTGGTAGAGAGTTCCAGGCCATGGGTCTTTCCGATGAGGTCCTCAACGTTGTTGAGGCATCTCATATGAGTCGACTGAAAATGCTGTGCCTTCAAATGGAAGAGATTCTCCATTTGGTGTCAGTTCTGGACTACCTATGGTCCCTTTCTCAGCTTGAGCTTCGGTCGACGACCCTTAAGGTGCACCTGGCAGCCATCTCTGCTTACCGGGCTCGGACCGGAAAACAGTCGGTGGTGCAGGAGAAGGTGGTCGGGCACTTTTTCAAAGGCCTTGATCACATATCCCCTCCGGTGCGAGAAATACAGGTTACTCACCTGTAACAGGAGTTCTAGGAATGGTATATGTTGTTCATCCACACTGTCTGGCAGGTATCCTTGCCACTTTAAATCTTGTCAAAGGTCTTCAAGCTGGCTCCTCCCACCCACCCGGTGGTAAAACTCTCAGCTCGCCCCATGACGCCAGATCTGCCCGCTGGAAGCTCAGGGACGCGCTCAGCTGGGAGTTCAGAATGTGGATGAACAATATATACCATTCCTAGAACTCCCGTTGCAGGTGAGTAACCTGTATTTCTAGGGACATGGATGTTGTTCATCCACACTGTCTGGCAGACTCCTAGCAGTTCTCCGGGAGGAGGGAGGCAAGGCGCATACCCCTACTTTAGGGAATAAAAGACTGGAGAACTGAGGCCCCAAAACCAGCATCCCGGGCGTGACTCAAGGCTCATGTACGGGTGATGAAGGTGGTGCTGACTTCCAGGTAGCAGCCCTGCAGATATCCTGGATAGGGACGTCCCTGAAGCAGCCACTGATGCAGCAGTATGGCGGGTAGAATGATTTCATCTTCTGGGAGGCTCCATGCCCACCAACTTATAGCAGAGACTCATGCAGGAGGTGACCCACCTGCTTATGTGTCCGTTTGGCTGCAGGTCTGCCAGGTGCGGCTTCAGCGTAGGGTGACAAACAGCTGGCGAACCTCTCCAATTTCAGCACAAGCGCCCTTATAATAAGCGAGCGCCTCTAGGGTCCAAAGTATGGAGCCTGTATTCGGCCTCCGAGGTGTCATTGGGGTAGAACACCGCAGAGTCAACACCTGGTTAAGGGAAAACTCCGCACCTCTCGGAAGGAATTTCGGTGGGGGTAGACAACCTTGTCCCTGTGGAAGACCAGGTAAGGAGACTCATGCAGAGCGCCTGAGCCTCCCATCCTTCTGGCTGACGGATAGCCACCAAGAAGGCGGCTTCTCCACTACAGGTGAGAGAGTTCAACCTGTGTATTGGTTCTGAATGGCTTGCCCATGAGCTTTGCCAGTACCAGCAGTAAATCCCACAGAGGTGGAGGTTCTGCAGATCGAGGGGAATGTGATCAAGGCCTTTGAAAAAGCCGCCAGACCACCTCTCCTGCACCACCGACTGCCCCCTGGCCCGCCAGCAAGCAGAGATGGCTGCCAGGTGCACCTTAGGTCGTCGCACCTAAGCCCTTGACAAGAAAGGGACCATAAATAGTCCAAGATGCTTGCCAAGGAACAGGAGGAAGGGTCCAAGCCCTTGCCCCGACACATTAAATGGAAAATCTCTTCCATTTGAAGGCATAGCATTTCCTGGTCGACTTTACGGGACGCCTCAACTCACATTGAGGACCTCGTGCGAAAGACCCAAGGCCTGGAACCTAGCCGCCAGGAACCAGGCCGTCAGGTGCAGGGATTGAAGGTCCGATGGAACACCTTCCTGATTGACAGAGAGCAGGTCCGCTGAGCTGGAAGCTGCCTCGGGAGCCTGGAGCTGAGGCTGAGGAGATCTGGGTACCAGAACTGGGGCCAGTCTGGGGCTATCAGAATCACCTGCGCCTTGTCCCTCCTTGCTTTGAGAAGCACCTGTGTATCAAGGAAATGGGGGAAAGGCGAAGAGGCCCGGGGTCCACGGCCTCGAGAAGGCATCCCCTGCAGCGAGCCCTGCTGAGGGGGGCGGCATGGAACAGCCAGCCTCTTCCTGAAGGCAAACAGGTCCACCTGAGGTGTGCCCCAATGGGAGAACAGATCTTGTACTATCTCCGGCAGGAGAGACCACTGTGATGCAGCCCCTATCCGCTCAGGGCATCGGCCAGGGTGTTGGAGGCTCTGCCACATGAATGGCTAGGAGATCCGCCTCAAACTGCGCACGAGTGACCAAATGTGAGAGCCTTGCATAGAAGCATGGAGCGCCCCGCCTCTGGCGGTTTAGATAGTACATGGTCGTGGTATTGTCCGCCTGACTCGGACCACTTGACCCCGAGAAACGGAGCAAAGGCAGTGAGAGCTAGGCGGACCGCCGGAGCTCCAGCAGGTTGATGGGCATTGGGACTTCGAGGGACCAGAGGCCGTGGCGCTCGTGTTCCCCAGATGGGCACCCCAACCCATCAGAGAGGCATCGGTCGATAGAGAGACCGTCGGCTCGGGCGGACAAACGGATGCCTCCTGCAGATGAACTGGAACGTCCACCACCGGAGAGCTGCCCACATCCCCTGGGTCACCGCCACTAGCTGGTCCAATGGATCGCAGCGCCAGGACCACTGACTGGCCAGTCCCCACTGAAGAGGCGTGATGTGCCAGCGTGCCCAATGGACCACGCTGGTACAGGCTGCCATGAGACCCAGGAGGCGAGGAAGTCCCGGTAGGCCATTGCCCAACCAGAAATGATTGGGCAAAGGAGGTAAGAACCTCGCCCTGTCCGCTGGGAGCCGTGCTCTGGCTCAAGAGAGTCGAGCTCTGCCCCAATGAAAGAATCACCTGCTTCGCTCAAGTTCACTTGGCCTCGCTGATGAGAAGGCCGATTTGAGAGCAACCCTTGAGGGCCAGATCTCTGGACCGCCCACCTCCTGTCTGGAGGGGGCTGCTATCAGCCAATCGTCCAGGTAAGGGTACACCCGACCCCTCGGCGCCAAGAGGAAAGCTGTCACCACTGCTATGGCATTTGGTGAAGACCCTGGGAGCTGGAGACAGGCCAAAGGGCATGGCTCGAACTGAAAGGGATCCTCCGCCGAAAGCTTAAGGAATCTCCGGCGACGGACGGATAGGGACGTGAAAGAACGCTGGCCCTGCAGGTCAAGAGAGCAGAACCACACGCTGGGTTCCAGGGATGGTATTATCTGAGCCAGAGTGACCATCCTGAAGGTTCGAGACCTTAGGAACTTGTTTAGGTCGTGTAGGTCGAGAAAGGGAGCCAGCCCCACGTCCGTTTCGGAACCAGGAAGTACCTGGACACAAACCCTGGTTCGAGGGAGGGTCCGCCACCTCCCTGATCACCTCTTTAGAGGAGGAGAGCAATGTTGGCTCGGCGAGCTTGACAGTGAGGCTGGGCGGACCCCGTGGCCTCGGGAGGTGCGACGGGTTTGAAGGGCGGGCCTGCTCGAATTCCAGAGGTAGGCCTTTTCCCACCACCTTCATCACTCCACCTGTCCGTGGTAATAACGACCAGGCGGAAAGGAAGTGCCGAGCTGTCTCCATGGGGGAACCTGGGTGAGGTGACGGGTTGGGGCACACCCTCAGCCCGCCACTGGGCAGGCTTGGAGGAGGGACCGCCGAGGGACCTCCTGGCCTTTACTCCCGCTTTCCTGTTGGAGGAAGCCCCAGGCTTGGGTTTGGGATGCCAAGCCCGAGCCTGCTGGCCCTGACGCGTGGGCCGGGATGCTGCTGGGCGAGAAGGATGAGAGGGCTTAGGCTGTGGTTTGCGGCCTTTGTCCTTCTGAGCGGATGAGACCGAGTCCAAGGTAGCACTGGACTTCTCATCCTCTGCAGGTGACCTTCCACCCCAGGGTCAGAGAGGTCGGTCCCCAAGAAGGGGACATCCGCCAACTTGTGCTGGGTATCCGAAGTGAAGGTGGATATCCTCAGCCAAGCCCGACGACGCATAGCCACTGCAGCCGCCACAGACCTGGCACATGAGTCTCCAATGTCTAAAGCAGTCTGGAGCTGCTGTTTGGCCACTGCCCTGCCCTGCCCTGGTCCCGCACCTGCCTAACCGTGGTCTGCAGATCCGCAGGAAGATGAGGGACGACCTCGTCCAGGGAGCCCAACAGGGCATGAGAGAAATGTGCCATGAGGACGGCCGAACTGGCCTGGCTCGAAGGCCGAGGGAGGACGAGTATAGACTTTTCGCCTGCATAGTCCACTTTCTGGACCTTGTCGGAGGTTTGTCCACATCCCTAGCTGCCTCGCACGCTGGAAAACGCCAGTCGGTAACTAACCCTCGGCCGAGGGTGTTCCAAAACGGACAAGGAACTGGTGGGGATCGTATACTTCCTGGCCATCCTGGCTCAAGGCACAGGGCAGGAAGCAGGCGCTGCCAGAGCTCCAAGGCCGGGCCCACTATGGCCTCGCCACCGGAAAGGCCTCCATAGGGAATCCCTCAGTCCAGAATCTCCGTGACGGGATACCTGGCCCGCTTAGAAACGGTTCGAGCTTCACCCCGGTGGACTCCCGAGATGAGCCAAGCAATCCCAGGAAGGACGAGACATCGCTCACCGACTGTCCTTCCTGAGGACTCCAAGTCCATTCACTTGGAGAAAGGGAGGAATCGCTCCTGACTCGAAGAGTCCTCAAAGAGCTGCTCTGGTCTGAGCCACCCTCCACCTGCCGAGGTCGATCGGGAGTGAGGGTGACAGACAGCCTATGGGGCAGTCCCTGAGCCGACCGAGAATTTTTGGTCGGAGCCCCAACTAACGGCTGTGGAGGCGAGGTTCCACCGGAATCGGTGGGGCAGCTGGTTTTAGCCGAACAACTGGCCTGGGAACAGGCCCTTGATAAAACGAGGAGTTGTTTCGTCGCCCGCGACAGCCACTTAATGGTCAGGCGACGGCGCCGGCTTATTCCCGGTCAGGAAGGAGTTGTTGCTACGAGATCCTCATATCTTCGGCACAACTTACGCCGAAGCTTCCTCATCCGGGAGGGAGGAAGAGGACGAGCGGCGGCGCTGGCTTGCCGCGGGTGCCGAGACCGAGACCGCCTAATATGGCGGATCGGCTGGACCGCGAAGAAGTCCGAGACCGAGAACCTCGGCTTTCCCGAGGACGGTGCGGGGAGGTGTCGTGGGGAACCGGCACTCCCCTCGGTTCGGAGGGTTCAACCGAAGGCTCCGGAACCGGAGGCACAGACAAGCCAATGGGGTCCTCAACTCCCACCGGGGGAACCGGGAGAGGGGATTCTCGGCTTCTCCTGCCGACAACCCGTCCAACGGGTCGAGAAAAATCTCGACCGCGTCGACGGGAGTCTCAGTCAACTGGCCTGACGGGGACACCGTGAGACCAGTGGCCGAAGTCGACGGCCGACAACTCGGGGAGAGGGATCTTTGCCGCTCCCAAGAGCGTCGACGGTGAGACTTACCCTTGTCTCTCTTTTTGGACCGATAAAACGGTCCAGCAGAAGTTGGTCCCTCACCTTTAGTAGAGAGGGTCAGACAAAGCTACTTAAAAGAAGCTGAATAAGAGGCACCGAGAGAGAGCGGGACAAATGCCGCAGCTGAGGTAGAAGCGGCCTGCACCGCCTCCTCTTCGAGGGCGATCATCTGCTCGAGCTGATCCGCCGAGGCCGCCGCCGCAGACACCGCCGACCGGGCCTCTTTTCACTTCACCGGAGGAAAACGCTCCTCGGGACGCCCCAGTTGTAAACGGGCAGCACGGTCTTCGAGGACGTAGGCCGAAAAGGAAGAGCACAGGTCGTAGGCCATGGTCGGGTTGCAGTCTAGGCCTAGACAGTAGACGCACGCGGAGTGCGGATCCGCCCGAGACATCTTCGGCTCCGCGAAGGGCATCTCCGGAAACCGAGTCGATTTGTCCATCACAGCCGCGAGAGAGAAGACCAAGTCTTTAGCAAAAACTTTAAATTGAAATCAAGAATTAGGAACTAGTCTTATACGAGAGCCGTTAAGAAGGGAACCTAAGCTTCCAAGCGGTAAAGAAGATCTGGCGCCATGGGGCGGAGCTGAGAGTTTTACCACCCTGGTGGGTGGGAGGAGCCAGCTTGAAGACCTTCCGCAAGATTTAAACCGGCAAGGATACCTGCCAGACAGTGTGGATGAACAACATATCCATGTCCCTAGAACCTCCACCTCCGTGGGATCTACTGCTGGTATTGGCAAAGCTCATGGGCAAACCATTCAAACCGATGCACAGGTGTGACATCTCTCACCTGTCGTGGAAGACCACCTTCTTGGTGGCTATCACGTCAGCCAGAAGAATGGGAGAGCTCCAGGCGCTTTCCATCGAGTCTCCTTATCTGGTCTTCCACAGGGACAAGGTTGTCCTGCGCCCCAACCCGAAATTCCTTCCGAAGGTGGTGTTGGAGTTTCACCTTAACCAGGTGTTGACTCTGCCGGTGTTCTACCCCAATCACACCTCGGAGGCTGAATATAATCTCCATACTTTGGACCCTAGAAGAGCGCTCTCTTATTATAAGGAGTGGACGGCTGAAGTTCGAGGAGAGGTTCGCCAGCTGTTTGTCACCTATGCTGAAGTCGGACCTGGCAGACCTGCAGCCAAGCGGACGATAGGCAGGTGGGTCACCTCCTGCATAGATCTCTGCTATAGGTTGGCGGGAATGGAGCATCCCAGAGGGATAAGAGCTCATTCTACCCGCCATACCGCTGCTTCCAGGGACATCCCTATCCAGGAAATCTGCAGGGCTGCTACCTGGAAGTCAGCACACACCTTCATTACCCATTACCACATCGACCTAGAGTCATGCCGGGATGCTGGTTTTGGGACCTCGGTTCTCCAGTCCTTATTTCCTAAGTAGGGGGTGCACGCCTTGCCTCTCTCCTCCCGGAGAGCTGCTAGGAGTCTGCCAATAAGTGTGGATTGAATAACATATCCATGTCCCTAGAAATACAGGTTACTCACCTGTAACAGGAGTTTTAGGACTGGTATATGCTGTTCATCCACACAACCCACCCGACCTCCCCGGCTTCGACGCACAACCTGGCTTCCAGCGGGCTAGATCTGGCGTCATGGGGCGGAGCTGAGAGTTTTACCACCCGGGTGGGTGGGAGGAGCCAGCTTGAAGACCTTTCGGCAAGATTTAAAACGGCAAGGAACCTGCCAATAAGTGTGGATGAACAACATATACCACTCCTAGAACTCCTGTTACAGGTGAGTAACCTGTATTTATGGTCTATTCACTATATGCTATATATATTATCAAGATATGTGATATTAAACTAAAAATAAAGTTTAAAAAAAAAAAAGACTCCTGAGTGAATAGCTGCCATAGGTATTGGTCAGGAGATTGGATATATATTGTGGCAGCTTGTCAGTTAGGGCTCCGTAGGTCCAGATTGCCACGCTTATGCTCGTCCTGGTTTTCAGGGACTGCCATGCTAGCATAGTGTGTAAAGAGCAATGATGTGTCCTAAAAGGAGTGCCGGTTGTCTCAAACGCATTCTGCAGGTCAGGCCCTCTTCTCCCACAGTGCCAACCTCAGAGTGCAGTAGTGTGAACGGGACAGACAGGGTAACCCTCCTGTCTGTTTTGAGTCAGAATCACCTACTAGCCTCGAGTCCTGGGGGTCTACTGTGAACCTGAAGCTAGCATACCCAGTTAACAGGCTCAGATATGTAACCTCTTCGGGAATGCAGTACAATCTTTTCCCCCAGTGGCACCCAGCCAGGTTTTCCAAAATGTACCCCTACAACTCTATACGAGACCTAGGTATATTCTTACCTTTAAGCAAGCTTAGTAACACATTCAAGCCCTTTACATCTGTCAGACATAAACACAAATTCAGCAATCACATGTAAAAGAACTGAGAGAAAGAACGGGCAATATTTTAAAGAAAATATTGTTTACTGAAAATTATAAAGCAGGTAAAATCAAACTCAGAACAATTATATCACTAACTTAAGGTCACATAAAATAAATGGGAAGTTACAGAACACAAATATGCCTACCCCAAAATACTTAAAAGTTCTTGCCTAGCTAGATGTTACCATTAAGTGCTATCTTTAGTTCAGAGAGCTGTGCCTCTCGAGTCCAAAATAATATGCAAACCTTTCCCCAGATGCATGTTTCATTTCAAACTTCATCTCCTCACCCCTTTTGGTGAGGTCACAGTTAGATCCTACCATAGATTTTATTTTTTTCTGGGGAAATCACCAGTCAGCAATTTTTTAAATATGAGTCTTTCATCAAAACATCCCCTTTGGTGTCTTTCTGCTGATGTCCTGTTTTGCTAGTGATCTCAGGTTTTTATGGTTTCTCACAAGCATGTCATTAATTCTTGGTTAGGTGAGTAAACCAAGAGGAATCAGTCAAATTACTTCCCTTCCTGCTATGTCATCATTGCATACATGGGAACCAACTTCATAGGCAGGAGCAAGTTAAAAAAAGGTAATAAACTGTCCCTCTGAAAGGAAGGCATTTAATTAGGTTTCACTGGTCTGTTTATAACATTCTGTGGTTTTCCTCACACTGACATCTTTTGGGGTCAAAGGTCAAGACTCTCACTCACTGCCTGCTTGTCCTAGGCAGACATTCACAATTGTTTATAATACAAATATTATACAGTATAACAATAAGCAGATGGCAAAGCGTCACACCAGTAATGAACCTTAAAGCCCTATTATACAAGTTGTCGAGCTTCGCCACTGCAGTACTAGGTCCATGGCTATACAGTAGGTCGGCATAATCCAATAGGGAAAGGAATGTTGATTGCACTAGTCTTTGCCTTGCTTCCTATTTAAGGAGGTGTCTGATTCTGAAGAACAGTCCTAGACATTGTTTCAGCTTTTTGCTCAGTCCCTATATATGAACTAAGTAGGAGAGTTTGTGGTCTATCCCAAAACCTAGGTATCTGAATTTGTCCACTGTCTCAATAGGCTCCCCCAAGAGGGACGTTATATGCTGCTGTGGCTGTCCAGTGGTGAGGGACTGGCCATACTTTGTTTGGGGGGAAAAAACATTGCTTTTGTTTTCATAGTGTTCAACAGGAGTTTAAGACTCAGGAGGTTGTGCTGAAGGAAAATGAATTCTTGTTGCAATGTGCTGCGTGCCAACTCGAGGGTGGGCTTGGCAATTTTATCATGGCTCTCTTTACTGTAATTATATCTGTAGGTATTATTATTAATATTTGGTTTTTTTCCTGTTTATGTTGAAAGTTATCATATTATGATCACTATTGCCTGTTGGATCCGTAATTTCCAGATTATTAATATCTAACTGTAGATTAGTTAAGACAAGATCTAAGATGTTGCTGCTACGTGTTGGCTCTGCGACCATCTGTTCCAATATCTGTTCCAATCCTGATGTAAGACAAGAATCTAAAAACCCTGTTTCATTGTGGGAACTGACTGTTAAATTAATCCAGTCAGTGCCTGGATAGTTAAATTCCCCCATCAGTACTATACCGGATTGCTTGGATAATTCTGTGATTACTTTATTTTTGTATTGTACTCCGTATCTGCAGCTGGAGGTCTGTATAAGTTCCCACTAGTTAGTTTTTTGCCTTTATGGTCTTTAATTTGTATATAACACCCTTCAGTGTTGGCCCCTTGATCACTGTTAATGGTTAATTCTGATGTTTGTAGGGATTTTTTCACAAAGATGCAAATTCAACCCCCTTTTCTTTGACACCTATTTTTGTGATAGACAGAGTAGCCTGGAATCTCATTGTACCAAGAGAAATATGGGGAATATGGGTGTGGGCAGGACAGTAGTGTGGTGGGTAGGTAACTGACTGGGTGGCAGGACACAGAGGGTGGTGGTAAATGGCTGTCACTCCACAGAGGGAAGAGTGACCAGTGGGGTACCACAGGGATCAGTGCTGGGACCAGTCCTATTCAACATCTTCATCAGTGACATTGCGCAGGACCTAGAAGGCAGAATTTCACTGTTAGCTGATGACACAAAGCTCTGTAACAGAGTAGACACACCAGAGGGTGTAAGACAGAATGAGAAAGCGACCTGCAGAAACTTGAAGAATGGTCAGGGGGTTTGGCAGTTGAAATTCAATGCAAAGAAGTGCAAGATAATGCATATGGGGCACAAAAACCCTGGCACAATATATCATGATTGGGGTGAGGATATAGCATGCACCAAGCAGGAAAGGGATCTTGGGGTTGTCATCTCTGATGACCTCAAGATAGGGAAACAGTGTGACAAGGCAGCAGGTAAAGCAAGTAGGATGCTGGGATGTATAGGCAGGGGCATCACCAGCAGGAAAAGGGAGGTCATAATTCCGCTATACAAGACACTAGTGAGGCCCCATCTGAGTACAGTGTACAGTTCTGGAGACCATACCCACGTAAGGACATAGACAGGGTAGAAGGTTCAGAGGAGGGCAACAAAGATGGTGCATGGATTGCATCACAAGTCCTATGAAGACAGGTTGAAGGAACTGAACATGTACTCCCTGGAGGAGAGAGGAGAGAGGGATGTGATAGAGACATACAAGTATCTTACAGGGAGGAACAGGGTGCAGGAAAACACTATTTTTAAGCGAAAAGATGTTCCAGGACTAGAGGGCATGGGATGAAGTTGGAGGAGGATGATTCAGAGGAAACATGAGAAAGAATTTCTTCACAGAGCGGGTGGTGGACAAGTGGAACACCCTGCCAGAGGAAGTGGTGGGGGCTGAAACAATCACGGGATTTAAGAATGCATGGGATAGACATAAAGGAATTCTGGAGGTCAGGGGTAAGGGGCAACAGACTTCTAGGAAAACAAACTGAGCTTACAAGCTCAAATGGGCAGACTGGGTGGGCCATAGGCCCTTATCTGCCGACACTGTCTATGTATCTATGTAAGTGTAATCCTACCATGTCTCGATGATAGCTGCAGTATCAATTCGCTTTTGGATGAGGGTACCTGCAAGTTCACTTATTTTAGTTAAAGTAAAGCTTCTTGCATTACTTAAAAGAATATTATACCCATTCACTTTTGAGTGCAGATTTTGGGGCTCCTTACAGCTATCTTGCCCACCTTGCCCCTTCCCAGTCAGTTTAAATGTTTATCAGTTACTGCTGAGAGACTTTTCCCTAGTGTGTGGCTTCTTTTTTTTATACTTAAATGAAACCCATCCCAACTAAAAAGACTATTTTTATTGACAAATGTTTCCCAGTGGGTGATGCATGTGAACAACTTCTTCAGTGCCCATTTCCTTAACCATTCATTGATTTTTTTGATTTTGCCTATTTTTGTACTGTTTGCTCTAGGCACTGGTAGAATTTCAGAGATGCAGATTTTACACCCCCTTTGTTCTAAGGTGTTTACTAATGACACAAAGTTACTTTGAATATCCTCGATTGTAAATTTGTTGACATCATTGGTGCCTGCGTGAGTAACAACCAGGGGATTACTACCCGCATATTTTAGAATGTTAGGATCCATTCTTTTTAGGTCTCTTACCCATGCCCCTCTAAAACTTAAACATGTTTTTTTTTTTTGGGTGATTTTAATTCCTAGGTACCTGAAAACTCTTTATGCCATTTAAAGGGGAAAGCACACTTAAATGGCAATGATGGAGAGTAGTTATAAAGTAAGACATCCGTTTCAGAATTAAATTTGTAGCCTGACAGCTGCCTGAAAAGTGTGGAAAATATCCCACACCACAGGAATGGAGGTCTCTGGTAAAGTGACCGTGAGAAGAAGGTCGTCAGCGAATAGTGAAAGCTTATATTCCCTGCCTCCTAATGGGTAGACCAGTGATTAATGGGTTTTGATGAATGTGGATGGCCAACAGCTCTAAATAAAGTGCAAATAAAAGGGCAGATGGAGTACACCCGACATGTTCCCCTCCTTAATGGGAAAGGGTACAACAGAGAGTCATTTAGACATACGTAGGCCTGAGAAAAGACATGTATATTTTGCAGGGAGGAAACAAATGTTTCTGAGAAGCCAAAGTTTGTTAGTACAGCCCATAGAAAGGTCCAGGCCACCCAATTGAAGCCTTTTCGGCGTCGAGGCTGAGTAGTGCCATGGGGGATCTTACTGGAGGTGGCATAATCTAATACTAGCAAGGTTCACATGACACTATCACAGGCTTGACAGTTTAGAATGAAACCTACTTGATCCAGATCAATTAAGTGGGGTAGTAGGGTCTCCAACCTGTGGGCTAAAATAGACATGTAGATTTTATAGTCATAGTTTAGGAGAGGAATTGGCCTATATGAGAGAGAATATTATGGGTCTTTTTTTGGTTTGGGGACAGCCAGGATAACTGCTTAGTGCCAAGACAGTGGAGCGGGATCACCCTGTTGGGCAGCCTGGTAGACTGGGAGAAGGAGCGGTATCAGCTCGGATAGAAATTTCTTATAAAATTTGGCCATGTACCTGTTGAGACCTAGTGATTTTCTGGAGCTCGCGTCTCGGAGAGTATGTTGTATCTCCTCTGCCGATATTGGTGCCTCCAGTTGAAGAACAGCTGGTTCACCTAGCTTGGGCAAGGGGGGAGAGACTGTAGGTAGTTGTCAAGGAGCTATGAGGGTACTTATGGGTCTGCGTCATATAGCTGCTTATAGAATGTAGCAAGTATAGCTCATACTGCCGAGGGATGTTTTTATAATAATAATAATCTTTATTTTAAGTGCAATTCAAACATGTGCCAAAGCGCTTTTACAGAATAAAACCTTAAAAACTGTAAATATTTAAAACCAACATAACAACAGACCTCCATAAGTTAATTCTCAGGATAGGCAAGCGAGAATAATTATGCTTTAAGTGCTGATTTAAAACTCTCCACAGTCGGGCATCCCCTTATCCGATGAGGTAGAGAATTCCACAGAGTAGGAGCCACAAATGCAAAAGTTCGGGCTCCGAGGTGACCAGTATCTGGGTCATATATTTAACGGATAAAAGCCCTCATTTTGTGTGCACGAGTTTCTTCACCAAATTGCGATCTCCCACGCAGACCTCCTTCGTATTGGTAGTGTTTAAGGTGTATAGCAAGGCTTGCTCTACCTTAGAATCAAGTATTTTTTGGAGGTCCTGTTTCACCTGCTTGATCTGTAGAGAGAGAGAGAGATCTATTCCCTTGTAGGAAAACGGATTGCAAAGTTGTGAGCTTCAGTTGAAGCTCATTTATCTCTTTCCTTTCTTTTGCAGGTGGAGTATGCAATGTATTCGTCTTGCAGAAAAGTTTTAACGATATCCAAAATGACAGCTGGTGACAGGTCTGGGTTGACATTGTCTTTCAGGATTTAGGAAATCTTTTTTTTTCTGTGTGATTTTGATAAATTCAGGGTCTTTAAGTAATGCTAGATTTAGACGCCAGAGGGCTCAGAGAGGAGGTTTACCCAGTTGGAGTTTGACCTGCATAGGGGCAAGGTCTGAAAAAAGAATTGGGCTATGGTCAGTGTCCTGAATTATATCTAAATGTTCGACCGTGGTAAAGGAGTAGTTTGGTCTGGCTGATGTGCCAGTCCTGGGTGAGGAGAAGGTGTAGGCTAGAATGGTGGGGGAAAAAATGTCACCAAAGGTCAATAAAACCCAGGTGGGCTAAGGTGGTATAAAGGTATTTCTGTAGGCGGGTCAGTCAATGAGGGGTAGTACCTGTAGAATCTAGGGTGGGAGATATAAAGAATAAAGTATGGGTGAGCATACACAACGAGCCTGAGTTCGCTCTCAAGGTCCATTCGCTGGTCTCTTGACTCCAAGATGGAAACACAAAGCAAGTTGTGTATGCTCGCCCATACTTTATTTTTTATAGTATGTGGTGTCCCCCCCAATGAAAAAAAAATAAAATTTGCCAGCATTTTCATGTTACAAGGTTTCATAGCTTGTGTTTACCTTTGTAGTTGCTGTCGGCAGCATAGTCTGCTGCAGAGTCCATTGCACTTCCACTTGCTGTCGACAGTTCAGTCTGCTAAGAAGTCCATCAGTGCAGTCACTCTTGACTGTGTAGAGATTCATGGAACCAGTAGAGTAAACAAGAAAAAAAAAAACTGCCATATTACTTTATTTTAGAAACAGAGTTGAGTAGGCAGCCCGTGTCCCAACCATTCTGGCAAGCCACTCGCTAACCAGCACCACCGTGTTTGTTTGGATTTTTTTGTTGAGCTACTCCATTTTGACCAGGTAGCAGGACTTATGAATATTAAGTAGGAACTGATGAATATTAATTGTAGAACATGTACAATAACTTTTAGAACATGCACAACAACCTTTAGAACATGCACAACAACATTTCAGCAAGTACTGATTTCTATACATAATCTCTCCAAAACATATAATATAGGGTAATATTGAGGTCCCCCCAAGGAGTAACTGCCCCAGGAACATGAGTAACAGTTTATTAAAGAAACGCTGGGCCAGGACTTTATTGGATCCCAGAGGAAAATACACACTGGCCAGAGTTACTTGTGTGTTATATAGAGTGCCCACAACTATGACAAAGCGTGCTTCAGAGTCCAGATAATGGTCCTGAACTTGGAAGGGTGTTCTTACGGAATCAGAAGTGCCACTCTTCGGTGGTGGCCCGATTTATGAGATGTGGCAAAGACTGTGGGAAAACCCCTGGATTTAAATTTATCATGTTCTGTTGGTGGCAGATCTGCGTCCTGTAGAAACACAAGTTCAGGTTTTTCACGTTTTAACTGTTGTAGTAATCGAGTTCTTTTGATGGGGTTGTGGATGCCATTTATGTTCCAAGAAATAATATGAGATAAGTTAGCCATGATTTTCCACATGTAAAACAATATACTGCACGGAGGGAGGACCCTCAGTCTCCAAGGTAAGAGTTGAGAAAGTTGAATGACAGCTAGTGGTATGCTAGAGAGACAGAAAAGATGAAATATGACAGGGGAGTGATAGAGTGAAAGATTTACAATAGAAGTCCAACAAATCAACAATGAGAACACGTTTGCTAACTGGGCGTCTCCATACAGAACTCTTGGCAACATGCTGAACTGCAACTCCTGTTTTCTCTCAATAAAAAAACCCAGAAAAATGGGGAGAGAGAAAAATAATGAAGCAAAAACCCAGCAATTTCGGGGGGGAGAGGGGAGGATTGCTTCCAAGGTAGGGAGAATTTAAAATCTCCTTTCGAGGGACCGATGTAAAGTCCCATGGGGTAATCCCAGCAAAAGCTTTGGGCCCCCGTGCCAGCTAACAACTGCTCAGCAAGGAGGGAAAGGCAGGAAGCGTTAAGCTTTACCTTGATCCTGCAAGAATAACCAGGCTGGGGTTGAAAGTGTAACAGGATCTTGGCACTCAGGATCCCCAGTCCTCCATAGTGCAAAGGGGTATCCCAGAATATGGGCGAGTCAAATTGAACGACTCAATCTAAGCGCCTGTGATAACAGTGAGTGTGAAAGGATAGAGAGGGGTGGTAACAGCGAGAGTGAGAGTACAGCGAGGGGAAGAATACAGTGACTGTGATTGGGAGCTATAGTGAATGAGGATATAGTAGGTTGTTTGGCCAGGCAATTCCCAGTTGGCCATTTGGTTTTGTGGTATCAGTCACTGCCTCTGGTCCGGGAGGACCCAGGTTTGGACCTAGCTAGGTGGGTGGGAATAAATTTTTTTTGTGGTGTTTGGGTATTTAAGTTTTTTTTTTTTTTTCCCCGCATTCCCCAACCTCCCGAATTTGTGCTCCACACTCCCCTGTCCTCCTGAATCTGCCCTTCCATCCACAGGTTGCCCCCCCACCCGTGTTCTCTCCCCTGAAACGTGACACCCCCTCAGAATAGCCCCATCCCGAATTTTCCCTGTACTTCCAGTGTCAGGCCCCCTGCCGGAGTTGATTATAGAATAATGGGAGTGGGGGTATAGCCCCCGCTGACATAGATTTTGTGTATACATTCCAGAGAGAATGTTGAGGACCATCACTGTTTATGGTCCTCTCTGTAGTACACATCAGCGTTTTTATATTCACCGATGTGCACTTGCTCATTTTAATGTTGCTGTTGTTCCATCGCTCTTGTCACATGGAACCATGCAAAGGTCTACTGTGGGAATCTGGGACAGGTGATTTTTTTTATACATAGCCAATATTACACGCACGCCCAATTATGTGCATTTATGTATATACACGTCCCCCGCCCTCTTTAGTTTGAATGAGAAGATCAGTGGGAGATAATGTCCGGGGCATGGACCAATGACTGAATTGGCAGTCTCTTGGGAGGGCAGTCGTTTGGAAGTATTGACTATGGGGCAGGAAAGTCCATGAAATATGGGTCCTTAATTTCGTAAGGGTTGTCCCTCCACCCCTGTAAGTACATACTAATCTAAAAGTGTCAGTTTCGAAGAGTACTTGTACATTAATCCCAGAGGTGGGATCCCTGACTTCCCACCCCCAGGGCTGCCCGAGATATTCAATCAGAATAGGAGCCAAGCTCAATAGGGCCCCATTGAGTGTTAGTGGAGGGCCACCTGGTGAAAAACGGGTCTGTAGTGGCATATATTTCAGGGCTAAGATTGAACAGGGGGCCCAAGGCACATAGGTAGACCCTCTGTGTTCTACCTTTATTATACTAATTGTTTAAGTTAGTGTACAATTACAGTCGCTTTCTATACTAGGCAGTTTGAAGCTGCATCTTTCTGGTTGACTTTGTAGACAGTAGAGGGCAGCAGCAGTCTATTCAAAGCCCATTAAAAGGCATGTACAAATTACATCACAAGGCTGTACTAAAAAAAACTATTTTCCTAAGCCAGGATTAGTTAAAAATGGTGATATTCACAGATTCTGTGTCTCTTGTTATCTTGATTCCCCCCACTGAGTAATTGTTATTGGTAGAAAAGGAGGGGATTGCAGCTTTCTCCTGTTACAGGTTGCTCTAGAGAGGTACAAGGTAGCTGGTTTAAAGACTGCACTGTTTGTGGGTAAACTCTGTGCAGCTGGGAGCGATAGGTAATGAAATCAGCCATCACTCCAGCTCTGTTTCAAACTGGTTAGGCACAGAAGGTATAGCAAGGAGAGTCCTGTTTCAAGCTGGTCTGGTATATGATCGTGGGCCCTACGTTATGGGTCAATGACTAGGCACCCCTGCTGCAGTGACTGTTAAGCATTACAGCTAAGGCAGCTCTCTGCTTATAGTTTTCTGGGTCCCTTAAAAATTTCACCTTTAAATCGGGGGAAATAGATGACCACACAATGAGCCAGACATGAGCAAGACCGAGGACAGTCTTTTAAAACAAGATTGAGCTGTTATGGAGAGAGCTTGCATTCCCTAATGATGTTGTATCTCACTATGATGCTGTGTCAGTCGTTCCCAAAGGGTTACTGAACTGTGAGTTTATAACCTCTGCACCCAAAGATGCGAGGGCAGGGAAGAGGGGACAAATGAAATTGCATGGGGACATAATTGGAGTGCGATCTATAGAAACTCTTTAACTCAGGAGGAGTGATTGACATTAGATCACATCTTTTCTATAGCTCAGGCTCGCAATATGTCAACCTACCAGATAGCCTTGCAAACAACTAGGAAATAGACACTAGTGCCAATGAATAACATGGTAGAGAAGGGTCAGAGTAAGTTTCTCACCATTCCAGTCAGACACCTATAAGCTCCCCACTGAGGACATTGAAATTATGAGGCATAATAGGCATGGCACAGTGGGGTTTGTGAAAGAGGACTAAGAGCAACTGACTAAAAAATACAGACTGACGTATTGGTCTCTGCTGTCTAATATAATGCCCTCTCAGACATTGTTGTTTAAATTCCCCTTCCCTCCTACAAATAAGTAGGCCATCAAGGAAGATAGAGTGAATCTTTGGCTGCCGTAGGCCATAAAGTTCCATAGGTGGATGGGGAGGGGGATGCGAAGATCGCCTGCGGTAGTAAATAGAAGAGAACACATAACGTACCTTGGGATCTTGGTTTTAAAGAAGACTCTCTAACAGATGATGGGCCACTCACGGGCAAAATCCTAGGAAAAGCACCTCCTCAGAGCTATATTGCAGGCCAGGGTAGCCCGCTGCGATCACCAAGACGGCAGAATGTCATAGAGGAAACAAGACTGAGCACGAAGTAGATCTGAGTCAGGGAGGAGATGACCTGCTAAAAGATTGCAGGAGCTGGCGCACTTCATCCATCATGGCTAATCCTTGCCGTCATCATTCCGTTCCTGATGCTGTGGTAATCCATTTGGAACTATGAAGAGTTGAGACACCTTGTGGATCTGTGGTACTCTGTGGAAGAGGTACGTCTATTCCTCAAGCGGATAACTCTTTTAACAGCCTCTTCTGGTGTGGCAAACCCTTTCTGCCAATCAGGGAACATTATGCTAAGTTGAACCAGGTAGGGAGTTTGAAATTTCAATTGTTGTGAACGAAGGGCCTTTAGAATTGGGGAGTGAGCGCCCCTTTTTGCCGTAACAGCCTGTGAATAATCATTGTCCTGAGAACAGTAAAGAGTTCTAAATAAATGGGGCAGCCACCAACAAACCCCTAACTTAGGAGAGTTTCAGTCATGATTTCTGGACAGCCAGAAGCAATCCCTCAGTGGAACAGAGTGCGCGGCTTGAAGCATACCAAGCCAAGTGGTCTTTAAGGTGGCTAGCTAGGACCCAGTCTGTGCAGGGCTTTAAATACTAGTAAAGCAATCTTAAAGGTGATATGCTACCTTATTGGTAGTCAGTGTAGATGCCTCCACCCAGACTATGTCTGGGATATCAGAACGGGTAGCCACTAATTACTAGTGACCTCTCAATGTGGTTTGCTATAAAGCTTAACAGAGAACACCCCAAATCCAAAACTAGGGTCCTTGATTTCAGAGGAGCCCATTTGAGAAGAAATGAAGTAGAAGCTCAGGCTGGAGGGGATAGAAGAAGTAGAGGGTGTAAGGGAAGTGGGCCATCATTAAGGATAGCCTACAGGAGGTCAGCAGCTCCTGCTTGAGGCAGGTGGGGAAAGGTAAAAGAGACAGAAAACCAGTCTGGTTCACAAGGGAAGGGGACTGTGTATTGAGGAGAAAAAGGAGTCTTTCAGTATATATATATATAAAAGAGTCAGGAATTGGGACAAGGACGTATACCTTGTTAAGTTGAAGGAAGTCAACAGGGTGGTGCGGAAGGCTAAGGCTGACACAGAGTTAAGGATTGTGGAAGAAGTTAAGAAAGGGGGCAAGTTCTTCTTATGCCACATCAGGGAAAATGGAACAGTGAATGAAGGCATTATCACAGTGAAACGGGGAGGAGTGGGTGGAAGACCGGAAAGGCAAGACAGAAATACTAAATGATTACTTCTGCTCAATATTTACAGAAGAAAAGGAAGACCCTTTGCCTGGGGAGGGGAGACAGTTACTGTAACAGAGACAGACAGGGATGGGCAGATGGTGATCTCCTACAGCCTCAAATCAGGAGCACAAAGTGGGCTCACAGCACAGTGGCAACACTGCCACTTGTATCACAGGTGTCCTGAGTTCAGTAATGAGCCTGGGGCATCGGGGGCAGGCCAGGGGGGAGGAGGATTGAATGTCCCAATGGATGCCATCCTTCTCTGGGGAGGGAGGGACGCAGTCCTCACAATACTGCTACCTGACTGACCATGGGTGGCAGTGCAGTTGAGGACACTACATGGGAGGGGAGGACATAGGCCGGGAACCTTCGTTGAGCACACACAGCATGCGCATTGGTCCCCTCCAGCACGCCTCCATCCTCTGGGGACCAGAATAATGGGTAAAAAGCTTGACCTTGGCAGCGGCTCTTTTGGGACCCCAGTACATCCAGGATGGTCCTGGGTGTCTCTTCCATCACACAATGTGTGATCGGGGGAACATCCCCCCACCCCAGTACCCTGTTCAGAGTTAAACCAGAGCTCCATGGGGCGGATGGAGGACAAGGTAAGCTGAGGACATGGGGGAGCAGCCAGGGATCTGAGGAAGCCGGCTGGAGGTATGGGGACATAAATAATAAATTATCAAAACAATGTGATAAGGCAATAGGGACAGCGAACAGGACTCTGGGATGTATTGGTAGTGGGGTCAGCAGCAGAAAAAAGGAGGTCATATTGCCCCTCTATAAGACTGAGGTGCGACTGCACCTGGGGTACTCTGTACAACTCTGGAACCCGCTGTTTAAAAAAATAAAAATAAAATCAAGCTAGAGGCAGGTGACCAGAATGATTCAGGGGCAGCACTGGAGGACATACTCAACAGGGATTGGAGTGTCTCAACATGTACTCATTGGAGGCCAGAAAGAAAAGGTGTGAAATAATTGAAACATTTAAATACATGCAGGATATTATCCAAGTGGACTTCAGAGTGCTGTTCATGACCAGCAGCAATATGAATACCAGGGGTGGGGGTTCAGAAGGGAAGTTAGGAAGTACCATTTCACAGAGAGGGTGGTGGAGGGATGGAACAAGCTATCGATGCACTGATCAGTGCAAAAACCGTGGAGAACTTTAAGAGGGGGTGGGATAGACACAAAGGGCTGGTCAAGGGACCTGGGGCAGGGAAGGGGAAAAGGTTGGTCATGATCCGGGGGAGATGGGGAGTGCATGTACAACCGCACAGAGCAGACTGGATCAACCATAAGGCCTTCTGCTGGCAGTTTTCTATGTTCCTATCACTTGCTGCTGTCATGTTTCCTCTTATGCTTGCATTCTAACTACTTTCAGTCCTCCAGAATTATATTTCTGTACACTCGTATTTTATACTGTGACTCTCAAATATTGTATTATTACATAGACACTGTTGTTTTATTTCATCTTCAAAGATATTATGTATATATTTGTATATTGTGATCCAAATTTATGGATATCACTGCAACTTTTTTTTCTAACTGCTTTTGGTACTACAGGTGTCTCTAAGAGATCAGGAAACAGCCGCTGTAATTCAAGACGTAGAAGTGAGGCAGATGGAACTCGAGGCACAGAGACGACTCTTTGAGCAGGTAAAAATCCATGCATTTTGACAAGTTGTAGTAGTAATATTTGTTTAACTTTAACCTGTCCCACTACAAATTATCAAGAGGCTCTGGCGAGTTTTTCTTCTTGACTCTGCTGGATATTTTTGGACACTGTGACAGTACAGACAATAATATAAGACAGAAACAGATTTATATATCTTACTTACATGTTTATTAGGGTTAAAACGGTGTTGCTGCTGTTTTGACACTGTGCTGCAACTAAGATAGTAGTTTATTTTGATAATATTTTGGGAGTTCTTTTGTATGAATGGGGTAGGGTTGAGTGGATGAAAGAGTTAGATCTGGGTATGAGAGTGTGTTTGCGGGGTTTATATTGTTTGGTTATTTTTAAATATGTGCCTGAGAAAGAGTCTGGGGAGGTGCAGCTACTCTGTGGCCCTCCTTCGGAAACCTCCACCCATTTGAGCTCCCACCACTTCCTTTAAAGACCTATGGGAGATGTTGGGCTCTAGGGATTGCCTGGGGGGTGTCCAGAGGGGGACCCATCCGGGTGACTGCCAGAGAGTCATAGATACGGGTGGTGAAGCTGAGGAGACACCCTGGGATGAAATGGCCACTAGAGAGGGGTTCTCCCTGTTTGGTGCCCATACCCAAGGGCTCCACGGAAATTAGTGGGCAGGTAGCTGATCCAGTAGTCTCCCCTCATCCTACTTGGGCTGTGTTATGCAATGCCAGGTTGATGAGGAACAAGACTGCCATAATGGTGGACGTGATTGACTCAGTAGACCTGACTTGCATCACGGAGACCTAGCTGATGAAAATGCGTGCCAGCCGGGTACTCTGTGATACACAGCCCAGGGAAGGATGCAGAGGCGGGGGGTGACCATTTGTTTTAAATCTGATCTGGGCCTCACAGTTACTACCTATGGGTCCACAGGTCTTTTGAATGTGTTGCCGCATGCGGGGGCCTGGTGTGGGTACAGGATCCTCCTGCTCTATCGCCCCCCAGGTAGGAAGGGCACATTTTTTAGGGAGATCGGGGAGCTCGTTACTGGCCTGGTGTTGAAGTCCCCTAAATGGTTAATACTTGTGGACTACAATGCCTGGGTAGACGACAGACTCTCCATATTTGGTAGAGATCTCCTTAGGAGCATGGAGGTGCTGGGCCTGATGCAAAATGTTACTTCAGTTACCCACTCGCCAGTCATACATTGACCTTGGTGTTTTCATTAGGTCTTGAAGCCACTGACCTTAGAGTTGATCTGGTAGTTTGGTCATATCATAGCACCGTGAGGTTCAGGTTTGCCCCCCTCCCCCCGAAGCCCTTGCCTCTGTAGAAATGGTCCGGTACCGACCTTTGTGGGGTTTGTCTCCATTAGGGTTATTGGCGGTTCTGTCCTATTGAGTGTGGGGGTTGCATGTGCAATTGGAACAGAGGAAGCGGTGGCGGCCTATAATGAGGCCGTCACCACCACCTTTGATTCAATCACACCCGTTCATGTCCGACCCTTATCTACTCATCAGAGACCACCCTGGTTTGATGGGGAACTTAGGCAGTTAAAGATTAAAGGTCAGAGATTAGAGGGACGTTGGAGGGGCTCTGGCCTGATGAAGGACAAATTGGCCCTGACGTCCCATTATAAGGATTATCAGGGGGCAATCTCCTGTAAGAAGGCAGAATTTTTGTCAAGGGAGATTGCTGCAGCAAGGAACAGTGGATGGGCTATTGCATCCTGCCTGCCTCCGTGTGGGGGGAGCGGGTTCAAGCACTAGGTGAGAGAAGTTTGCTCTGTTTTTTGCCGACAAAGTGTCCTCTATTATAGTTGAGATCTCCTCCTGCATCACTCAAAGGGATTGTGGGGTCCACTATGAGGCATGCCAGAGCACTCCTCCTGTCTGGGTTGAGTTTGATCCGGTTGGGGTGGAAGAGGTGATGAAGGTTGTCTGGAGACTGAAGCCAGCACATTGTGATCTGGACCCAGGTCCAACACAACCTTTGGTTGGATGTATGGACCTGATTGGACCTGTTGTTGCTGAGATCGTCTGGAGTTCCCTGAGTAGTGGGGTCTTCCCACTGGCCTTGGTTAGACCCCTATTAAAGAAACCCTCATTGGACCCGGACTGTCTTGTCAACAACAGGCTGGTCTTTAACCCCCCATTTTTAGGGAAGGTTATAGAAAAAGTGGTTGTAAGTCAGCTTGAGGAGCGACTCGCTTCATCCTCCACCTTTGGGATTTTCCAGTCTGGGTTTAGGGCTGGGTATAGTACAGAGACCACCCTGGCGAAGGTGCTTAATGAACTCCTAATAGCGAGAGACAGGAGAGATCATTCCATCTTGGTCCTCCTGAATCTCTCTGACACTGTGGACCATGAGGTGCTGCTTGGCCAACTGTGGTTCTGGTGTGGCTTGTCGGGTAAGGTCATCAAATGATTCAGGTCATACCTGACAGGTAGAGTGCAGACGGTGGTGATGGGGTTGGCCTCATCTAGCTTGAAGCCTCTAACCTGTGGTGTTCCACAGGGGTCAGTCTTGTCGCACTTATTTTTCACAGTGTATATGTTGCCATTGAAAGACATTATCAGGCGGTATGGGCTGGGTTTTCACTGCTATGCAGATGATACCCAGTTATACTCGTCCAGTGCACCAAGTAACCAGATGGCGGACTCTGTATTTAACAACTGCCTGTCTGAGATCCGGACTTGGATGTCCCGTAACTGGTTGGGACTCAATCCAGACAAGACGGAGGTGCTGGTGATGGATCCAGGTCATCGTGGGGGAGATGGGGGTCTGTGGAACCCCCCCAGTCTTGTACGGGGGGTGTCACTGACCCCATCCGAACAGGTGAAGAATGTGGGTGTAATCCTCAATAGCAGCTTGAAATTTGATGCTCAGGTGTCGGCCGTTGTTAACAGTGGATTCTGTCATCTGAGGAACATTGCCCAGATTCGGAACCTGTTACCCCCCGAGGACCTAGCCTCACTAGTACGTGCTTTCGTAACGTCTAGACTGGATTACTGCAATACCCTGTACCTAGGGCTATCTGGAGATAACCTCCGTCGACTGCAGCTGGTGCAGAATGCAGTGGCAAGATTATTGATGGGGTGCTTGTAGGTATGATCATATTACGCCTGTCCTCCGCAAACTGCACTGGCTCCCAGTTAGGTGGAGGATTGCCTTCAAGGTCAGATTACTGACCAAAAAAGTCCTACACGAAGGGGGACCACTCTAGCTGCAAGATCTCCTTGTGCTTCACCATCTGTCCTGGGCTCTCTGTTCACCGAGGGCTGTCTCCTTAGTGTTCCTAGGGATGGGCAGCATCACTCTGGTGATGGAGCGTTTTTGGTGGCTGCACCTCCTCTCTGGAACTTATTACCTAAATAGCTGTGGGAGGCGCCCTCGGTGGATACCTTCAAAAAAGGACTAAAAACTTATTTATTTAGCCAGGCTTTTAATTTGTAGATAGTATGAATTAGATTTTAATTGATTGACTAGATAGATCTTACGTCGAGAGGGCTCTTGCAGTAGGTAATTACATGTAGGACTGACGCCGGCCGTCGGCAGGACCCCACGGAAAAATTTCTGCTTAGCAGTCCTGGCGGGGACCGCCCCTACGTCAGGTGACCGGCATCAGGAGGCGATCAGTATAAAGGCGGGTCCCGGACACCCGCTTCCAGTTCTTTCCGCCTGCTAGCTCGTGCAGCGCCTCGCGTGAAAAGTTCGTGGCTTCTCAGCCTCTACCTTCATCGTTTTTTCACGAAAACTCTTATTTTTCGACAGCGTCAGTACTAACGTCGGTGTATATCATCCCCTACACCCTCCAAGCACAAGAACAAGTGCGATTCGTGTGGCGTCCAACTACCGCACAAGGACGGCCACTCCCTGTGCCTGTTCTACCTAGGCCCACATCATCAAGTTGAGAAGTGCCAGCATTGCCTTAGCTTTAACGCGGCCACCCGAAAAAGACGGCAGCAATCCCTGGAGGCCCATATTCTTAAAAAGAAAATGAACTCCATGGAGAAGGAGCTTAAAAGGCTAAGGCAGGTGTCCATTTCCCCCGAAGGCCATCGAAAGAAGGACAAGGAGAGGCACCAGGACAAAAGCTCCTCCACCGCGTCTCCCTCGGGAGTCGTGGGCGCACAGGTAACATCCCCTCTGGGGGATAGCTCCTCGGCAGCCGCCTCGGAGGTTTCTGAGGCGGCGATCGTCCCTACCTGGCTCGTGCTCGGGCCCAGGCGCCTCCGGGCAGTTGGAGGCCTCCGCCCTGGTTCGGCGCAGGCTCCGGCTTCGCCATGGCGACTCCGGGTAAGCGGGCGTCGGCCTTTGCGTCCGCCCGGAGAGGGCTGGTAAGACATCTGACCCTTGAGCGGCCTTGCGGCTTCTCCCCACGGACCAGGCCGCCCTTCTCCTCGACCTGTCTCCGGTGAGGGCTTTAAGTAAGTTGGACGTCGGCTCCTCCGGCGCCGCCCGAGCTTCGCCTCTACCTCCGTCGGCTCTTCCGCGTCCGGCGTGAGGGAACCGGCGGCGGACCCCCCAACGTCCGTCGTCCCGGTTCACCGCAGCCTTCGCTGCTGTCTGGGGAACCAGAGTCCCCAATCTGATGACGGGGACTTCTCCCTCTGTCCCGGGTGCAGCTGGGATTTTGCCTCCGTTAGTCCCTCCTCCATCTGGAGCAACGGACCTGACGTCGGCTCCCCGGACGCCGGCTCCGACGCCGGACCCTCAGACGTTGGTACCTCAAGCGTCAGGACCCCACCGTCGGCCCTGACGTCGGCCTTAGCGACTCAGGGAGAGTTCCTGCTCCCATCGGGCTCTCCCTCTGGGCTCTCCGCTATGGACCCGCCCGTGAGGTTCCCAGCCGGGCCGTCTGCGCAGACAGCCCCCCCCGGCTTCCGGGTACCCGCCGTCTTATTCGACACCGGTGTACCCCGGAATGCCGTATCCGACGCCGCAGTACCTGACACCGGGCTTCCTGACGCCGCAGTACTCTACATCTCAATACCCGATGCCGGGTTACCCGCAGCGGGGTTTTGGATACGCTCCATATGGGTATAACTCATATTCTTATCCCCCGCCTCCTCCACCGCCCTTGCGACCGCCGGTGGACCTGCAGGAGACTCTGGCCTCCTGGTGGGCTGAGGCTAAGGCTCAACTCACCAAAGAGGTAGAGAGCCACCTTCCGGCAACAGTGCCGTCCCAGGTTCCCGTACGCCGCAGGCGGCACACTCCTTCACCACCTCTGGACTCCAGGGTTCTTCCGTCTGGATCCAGAGAGGGGCAGGACACAAGTCCCCGGGGACTTCCCAAGGGACCCGTTCCTCCCCCGGGTCGGGAAAGGGAGTCTTACTCTTCTTCTTCTTTCTCTTCACTCTCGGACTCTTCCAACAGCTGCTCCGAGAAAGACGACAAGCCTCGCTCTCCATCGAAGCCCCGGCCAAGGACTCCTCGGAAGTCCCTTCCGGAGGATCCTTCTATTTCGTAGTTGCTTAGAAAAATCCAGGAGGTCCATCAGTGGCACTCTTTGGAACCAGATCCTCAGCGTCTGAAACTCGCTGAGCATCTGGATCTGCCTGTGACAGCTCCCACACTAGTGCCACCCTGGATAGAGCCTCACGCCGACCTTGTCACCACGATATGGAAACAGCCGTCGGCCTTAGCCCCACTTCCTAGGAAGTCGAACAGGCTATATCAGGCTCCAGAGGGTGTTGATTTCCTAGATTCTCACCCTCGTGCCAACTCGGTCGTGATTAGCGCCGCTCACGGCCTCTCGGCGTACCCAAAACATCTTAGCTCCGTCACCTCCTGATAAGGAATCTCGCCTTCTGGACCAGTATGGGAGAAAGATTTACGCTTCCTCCACACTGGGGATTAGGGCCTTGAACTACGTCAGCCACGTGGGGGACTACCAGAAGGCCATCCTTACTCAGGTGGAAGCCAAGCTGGACTCCTTGCGTGAGTCCCAAGTCAAACAGGAGTTGGCTGATCTAGTCCACTCTGCTCGTTTGGCCAGTCGCCACATGCTACGTGTGACATACGATGCAGTGGACACTGCTGAGGAGCTCAGCATTCGCCGTAGGCCTACGGCATCATGCTTGGCTCCGTGTCTCAGGTCTGGTCCCGGAGGTGCAATCTGCTATCCAGGAAGCACCTTTCTGGGGTCGGTGCTTCGGGGGTGATGTCAAGGACATCGTACGATTTTCAGGAAAGACTGACCCTAAAATCAGTTGAATCCATACCGTCCCCATCAGCAGCAGCACCGTCCTTTTACATGAGCCGGAGATCGACCAAGCGAAACCCCAGGGAAAAGCGGGCCTGGCATGTTTGTGGGTGCTAAGCCCCCCGCCCAAAAGGCAGCGGTGCTTCAGCTGCAGCACTGTCCACACCACCTGACCTTTCCTCTCCTCCCACTGCCTCCGGACTCCTCGGAGGAACCGGTAGGAGGAGGTTCCCTCCACCTTCTGGGATGGGAGAGGATAACCATAATTCTTGGGTGCTCCAGCTCATAGCAGAAGGAACTCCATAGAGTTTCTTCAGAAACCACCCACCACCCCTCTGAGTAAATGCGTATTCATGGGAACACCTTCCTTTGGTCCAGGAGGAAATCTCGGCTCTTCTGCTGAAGCAGCGATAGAGCCCATCCCCTCCATCTTCAGGGGACGGGTTATTATTCCCATTTCTTCCTGGTCCCAAAGAAGCCGGGAGATCTCAGACCGATTTTAGATCTCAGTTCCCTGAATCTTTATGTACAGTACAAAAGGTTCAGGATGCTCTCTCTGCAGAGTCTTCTGCCCCTCCTTCTGCCGGGTCAATGGCTTTGTGCCCTGGATATGCAGGATGCCTATCTGCACATTCCCATTCGCCCATCCCATCACAGATACCTTCGTTTTGCATTCCAGGGGGACCACTACCAATTCAAGGCGCTCCCGTTTGGTCTATCCTCGGCCCCCCAAGTATTTACCAAATGCCTGGCAGTGGTGGCGGCCCACCTGCGTACCAAGGGAGTACAGGTGTTCCCTTACCTGGATGATTGGCTCCTGGTGGCCTAGTCCAGGGAGGAACTCCCGCGTTTCCTCTCCCTCACCCAGCAGGTTTTTGCCTGCCTGGGTATTACTATCAACCATTCCAAGTCTCATCTGGACCCTTCCCAGAGGTTACAGTTCATTGAGGCAATCCTCGATATGACCATGGGCAAGGCCTTCCTGCCTCCAGACAGGGTGGCCTCCCTTCAGACCCAGATATGTCTGTTATCCGACCACAGGATGGTCTCGGCGAGGTCGGTCCTCCGCCTTCTCGGGCTCATGGCGGCTGCTATCCCAATGGTCCCTCATGCTCGACTCCACATGAGGATCTCTCAGTGGACTCTACGCTCTCAGTGGGATCAGCTAGTGGACGACCTAGATCATTCAGTTCTGATCTCATCGCCGATGATACGAGACTTGCAATGGTGGATGGTTCAAGAGAACCTGTTCCGGGGGGTCCCTTTCTTTCATCCTCCCTCCTCCCAGACTCTAACCACAGATGCCTCAGGCGAAGGTTGGGGAACCCATCTAGGCCCCCATCGGACCCAGGGCTCTTGGTCCAGGCTAGAACAAGCTCTTCACATCAATGTGCTCGAGCTTCGGGCAGTGTTGTACGCTCTCCAAGCCCTTCACCAATACTTCCTTCCCAGCCACCTAGCCGTTCAGATGGACAACATGTGTGTAGTGTGGTACATCAACAAGCAGGGAGGAATTCGGTCCTACCCTCTATGCAGGGAGGCAATGAGGGTTTGGGATTGGGCAACACATCACAACCTTCACCTCACGGCGATTCACATTCCAGGAGTCGACAACACCCTGGCAGACAAGCTAAGTCGCTCTTCTGCTCTGACTCACGAGTGGGAACTGGACCAAGGGGTCCTAGACAATATCTTCCAACTTTGGGGAACACCACAGGTTGACCTGTTTGCATCCCCCCAAAACGCAAAACTTCCCACCTTCTGCTCCCTCTTTCCAGAGCAAGGCGCTTTCTGGAATGACGCTCTGTCTCTAGACTGGAAGGACAGATCCGTCTATGCCTTTCCCCCAATTCCCACTTATCCCATGAGTCTTGCAGAAACTAACTTCAGAAGGAGCGAGAATGATTCTGATCGCTCCTTTCTGGCCCAGGCAAATCTGGTTCTCTCTTCTACAACAATATTCAGAGGCTCCTCCTTTTCCTCTTCCTCTATCTCGAGGTTTGTTGACCCAGGATCAGGGGACCCTGGTCCATCCAGGCCTGAGATCCCTTCAACTGCATGCATGGCTCCTGCAGACCTAGCCCAATCCCGTTTTGGAGTGTCTCCCAAAGTGGCAGAGATTTTAGTGGAGGCCAGAAAACCCTCCACCAGATCCACTTATGCCATGAAGTGAAAAAAGATTCACTATTTGGGCTGCCTCCAAGGACATGGAACCTTTCTCCTGTTCAGCGGGGCTTCTGCTGGAGTATTGACATCATCTGTTCGACCTGGGTCTCACCCATTCCTCTTTGAAGGTACACATGGCGGCCATCTCGGCCTATCATGTTCCCTTCGCAGACAAAGCTTTCGCTCAGCTGGAGGTCTCTAAGACCTTTCCCAGAGGGGTCCATTTGAGGACCCCCCCCGTCCGTACTCCTGGCCCCTCTTGGGACTTGAATTTTGTTCTCGAGAAACTTACCCTTCCTCCCTTCGAACCTGCAGCTTCTGCAGATTTGAAGTTTCTTTCGTGGAAGACACTCTTCTTGGTGGCCATTACTTCGGCTCAAAGAATCTCGGAGCTCCAGGCCCTGATGTGTAAAATCCCCTACTTGATTTTTCACAAGGAACGAGTTGCTCTTCGCACGAATCCTAAGTTTCTACCTAAAGTAGTAGCAGAGTCTACCTTAAATCATTCCATAGAGCTACATGCCTTTTTTACGCAGTACTCTAATCAAGGGGAATATTTACTCCATACTGTGGATGTTCACCGGATTCTGAGATGCTACACCAACAGGACGAAGGATGTCAGAAAGACTGATCAGTTGTTCGTCTCTTTTGCTCACAAAAGTGAAGGCAATGCAGTTTCCAAGCAATGCCTGTCTAAGTGGTTGGTTCATTGCATCACTTTCTGTTATGACAAATACCACAAGACCCTCCTGGGTCAAGTCAGAGGCCACTCCACAAGAGGAGTAGCTGCTTCTGCAGCTTGTTTCAAGAATGTGTCTGCGGCAGACATATGTACTGCCGCCACCTGGACTTCCGTCCATACCTTTTCGAAACACTACAGTTTGGATATTGCCTCTCGCCGTAGAGCAGTCTTCGGGCTAGCTGTTTTGCAAGGCCTCCTGTCTTGAGGCTTGCACGGCTAGAGCTACTTCTTGGAGTAGTTTCCTCCTCCCAGTGCCTTTCTTTGTTCCAGACTGCTTGGGATTCAGTCCCTATATGTAATTACCTACTGCAAGAGCCCTCTCGAAGTAAGATAGTACAGTTATGTAAGAACTTACGGTAACAGTAGATCTTCGAGAGAGGCTCTTGCAGTAGGTAATACCTTCCTGCCCTCTATCCCCCTAGGCTTTTTCAGCTCCTTTTCCATATAGAGAAATATCCGCTCCTGCTCCTCTCTCGTCCGGCCTCTTTTGACCTGTGGCGGGAAAGAACTGGAAAGCGGGCGTCCGGGACCGCCCCTTTATACTGACGTCTCCTGACGCTGGTCACCTGACGTGGGGGCGGTCCCTCGCCATGGACTGCTAGCTAGAAATTTTTCTGTAGGGTCCTGCCGCCTGCCGGCATCAGTCCTATATATAATTACCTACTGCAAGAGCCTCTCTCGAAGATCTAGTGTTACGGTAAGTTCTTACGTAACTGTACTTTTTGTATATATTATGTTGTTTGGATATTGCTGCTTGCTCCAACTTTGTACTTTATGAATATTTTAAAATTGTTGTATTGTGTCTTAATTATGAAGTGCTCCGAGTCTCTGGAAAGAGGCGCTATAGAAATAAAGCATCTATCTAACCATAAGAAAAAATATAACACATAATCACAGAAACATCACTCAAAATGTGTTTGTATATATGTAGAACTACTAAGACCATACAGCCATACTCTAGAACACCTAGAGATTGCTCTTGTGGTTCATCTGATAAGAGCACCAGAATGGAATTCGGGGGCTAGGGTTAAAAATCCCCACTTGTGGTCTATTGCATGCTGTAGAAACCAAGAACTTTCAACAGAAAAAGGCCCATTGACCCATGACTTCTTTCCATTCCTGCCTATCTTATGTTGAATGAGAGAACCCCAATGGCTCTTCACTCCCCCTTGCCCCCTTCCTTGACTGACATGATCTTTGCCATGTCCCACCCATGTTTCAGTTGCACACACACACACTCACTCACTCAAATTTAGCACAGACCACCTGTCAGGGTTGAACTCCCAGCAGTGCATGCACGCTTACATACATATTTAGATGCATAGATGTTTACAGACAGAAAAGACTCATGGTGCATGTAGTCTACCCTGTTTCAAACAAGGCCTTCGCCAGTTGACCACTGGTTAGGTATGTAGTGGATCAGTCATCTCTTAGGTCATCGAAGAATCAATCTTCTCCATAGAGTCCCGTTCTTGGGTCTTTGCCGAAGACACTAGGACCTCACAGGAGCAATTCTTCTTGGCTACGGTGTCAGCGTCGGCTATTATTGCCAGCGCATGCATGACACCACGTGATGCGACGGCCTTACGTATAACCATTTCTGGTGCCCTAGCCAACATTAGTTCTGTTTTTCTCACCGTTGAGAGTGCACCATGTTAGTGAGTTGCTTTACTTCGGTTCACCATATTCTTTGGGTTCTCTCTTGTTTTATTATGTTTTCCACAAGACTGTCAGGTTTTTCGAGAAAGAGGGGGAAAAAAGGTTCCCTCTTTCTGTACCTGCCATTGTGGTAACATCAGTAAAGACTACTGGGATTCTGTTTCTCTGTCTTGAGCCCAACCACTATATGGATTCCTGTGACAGTTACTGTTCTTTCAACCACTGTACATTGCAGAATCACTATCTGAAGCTGAACCACCCAGTCCTTACATTCAGAGGTAGGTATCCTTCCAGGAGGTTGCTAGACAAGGTCCCCTCACTGCTCCTCGGAGCTGACTGAGGCAAGAAGCTCTCCTTCCCCCAATCGTGCTGGTGTTATGACAGTCTCTGGTGGTGTTGGGTAGAACATCGACTCCTTCTGGGCAGCTGGTGGAGACCCCCACCACAGTATGTTTGCACTAAGTGACAGGCTGACCCAGGGTCAGGCCTTTGACTTGACCACTTCTGCAATGATGCCAGCCGTCAGTGTCACTGTGGCTGTTGTAACTGTTCCATGGTATGACTCCAAGGGTGACCCAGACATAGGTGTAGCCACAGCATCAAACTTGACCACAATGTTCTAGTGGCACCGAGAAAGAGGTCGATGTTGGGTTTGAAGCCAATGTCTGTGCCGCTGCTACATCTGATTTCATCCCTGTTAGCTGTGCTAAGTTAGTGAGCGGTGACGAAACTGATGCCGACTTCTTTCCTGGCTCTTGCATAGTCATTGATGTCAGACTGGGTTCTTAGGGCGGCAGGTCTTTGCCTGTCGCTCTCCCAGGCAGGATGTCTGCAGAGTCCTCCCCCAACATCAGGGGCCAACTCCACCAGGTGATGCCCAGGACAGGTGCTTTTCTCCCCCGTGAGAGTGGCATCTTCGTCGCACTCGGGAACCACCTCCCCAGTTCAGGCGGTGACTCCTAGGTGGACGCTGGCTGAGTCACCAGTCCGACACCCATGTACACCTGTGACTTAAACGTCAGCTTCTTTGACGTCCCCTAAGGCAATCTCATCGCCACCTCAACCTCCTAAGTTGCTGGCCAGACCTGACATCTGACAGCCTGATGCCCTGTGCAGCGCTATCCGATGCTGGATGGCTCAATTTCCCAGGGAACTACGCCGCATAACACTTATCGACTGGCATCGATGCCGGTTACCTCAGCCCTGATGTCCAGGCCGCTGGGACCCTCTAAGCCAAACTTCCAGTTGCCGGGCCCTCTAGTAACCCCCAACGCCAGACACATCAGCCCCGCTTCTCAATCCTCCACAGGCTTTAAATGGGCTCTTTGCGGCCTGGTGTGCTTATTTTAAGGACACCCCTAAGGAGCCCTCCAAACCTACTCCTCAGGGTCTACCTCTTGACAAGCCTCTGGTTCGCCCACCTACTCTTCCACCTAGGGAAGCTACTCCCAACACCGGATGGCGCTAGTACCCCCTACCAAAAGGGAGGCCATGCAGGCAACCTCGCTCCCCTTCATCCTCCCCTGATTCTGGGGATTTGGATGGGTACTCTTCCTCCTCCTCCTCCTCCTCCTCAGGCCGAGACAACTCTGACCTTCCATCAGAGCCAGGGGACTAAAGACACTCACGTCCCCGATGATCATGGACATCATGCGGCACATCCAGCAGCTGAATGGCTGGGACATGGAGGAGCTGGATTCGGAGCAACATCGGCTCTCCTCCTTTCTTAGAAAGGATGACACCTTGCCCATGGTTGTTACTCCATTTATTAACGCCTATAAGTACGTCAACGGGGCAGCTTGGAAGCACCCCTTTTCAATGCCTACAGTCTCCAAAAAGTCAGACCAGCTGTATTGTGCTCCTAGGGACGATTTCTTTTATGGGGAGCACTCGGAGGCAGACTCCATCATTATTAATGCTCCCCATGATAGCTCCAAGTACCCTAGGCACCTGAGCTCTCAGCCTCCAGATAAAGACTAAACAAATTGACCAGTTGGCCAGAAATGTTTATTCCTCGGCCACATGTGCTATATGGTCTCAGAATTTTCACGCCCACATGGTCCAGTACTAGAATGCCCTGTGGGACAAGGCCGTGGAGGTGGCTCAGGCCATGGCTGACTGCCCCGGTAGGGCAGAGCTAATGGCCATCCTGAAGTCAGGCTCGAATGTTGGCAACCACGTCCTCCGGGCCTCTTATGACACGGTAGACTGCGGGAAGGGCTGTGGCCTCAGCAATCTGTATTTGTCGATATTCATGGCTGAGGGTGTTCGGTTTTACAATCCAATATAATGGATGCCCCTTTTTTGGGGTCCTGTCCTGTTTGGCAAGGACTCACAGAACATTATTACCCACCTGCAGGAATCAGGAAAGGCTATCAGATATGTACATACCATGTACAAATCTCAGCCTTAACAATTTCCCAAACAGTCATTCATAGGAATGCCAGACAGCAACCGCGAGGGCAGCAGCAAAAAGCAGGAGTCCAGCATAAAGCCTCCATCCATGCTTCAGGAGGCTCCGCCCCTCGGGCACCTAGGACCTCCCAGGCAGGGTTGCCCGTCCCTGGTTCTTCAACCTGACTCATTGCCCGACCCACCTCTCCTGGCGAAGCCTTGGGGGAGGCGGTGGGGGGGGGGGTTGATTCTCCTTGTACATAGAAGGCTGGCATCAGATAACCTCAGACCAGTGGGTCTTTCAGCTCATGGACATGGGGCACACTCTGGAATTCACAGCATTGCCCCCAGACAACCCACCTGTCCCCTCCCATTACCCTCAGGCTCACATCACCCTCATAGAAGAGGAAATTCAGGCCCTACTGTAGAAGCAGGCCATAGAGATGGTTCCTCTAGCACAGAGGGGGGAAAGGGTTTTATTCCCACTTTTTCCGGGTGCCAAAGAAAACAGGAGGCCTGCATCTTATTCTCGATTTCAGCCGCCTGAATCAGCACATAGAGTACAAATGGTTCAGGATGGTCACCTTGCTCAGTCTTCTTCCTCTCCTCCGTCAAGGGGATTGGTTATGCTCTCTGGACATGCAGGACGCATACCTCCACATACTGGTTTTTCCACCCCACAGGAGGTTCCTGCACTTCCGCTTCCAGGGAAATCACTACTAATTTCAGGGTCTGCCTTTCGGCCTGTGCTCAGCCACCAGAGTTTTCACCAAATGCTTCATAGTCGGGGCTGCAGCCTTAAGGAGACAGAGCCACTATGTCTTCCCTTACCTAGATGACTGGTTGTTGACTGCCCCCACCAGGGACTGGCTCCTACACACCATGAAGGCCACCTTCACCCTGTTTCAGGACCTAGGGATCACCTTAAGCCTCCCCAAGTCCTCTCCATGGCCAAGCCAGAGGCTGCAGTATACAGGGGCGATCTTGGACATGGCACAAGGCAAAGCCTTCCTACCACCAGACAGAGCAGAGTGCCTTCAGATGCATGCTCGGCAAGTCTCTTCCTCTCGACAGGTTCTGGCCAGGTCTGTACTAAGACTCTTGGGACACATGGCAGCAGCCATTGCCACAGTCCCCCGGCTCAGTTTTACATGAGGGTGGTCCAGTGGAACCTGAGAGTCCAATGGGACCAGTATTCAGACATCCTAGAGCAGCGTATCTTGGTGTCAAACCCCTGCATGTTTGCAGTTCATTTGCATCACCAGGTAAGAAAAAAGGTTTGTCTCCCCATACGACGCACAGAGGTAATGCCAAACCTCACCCAACAACTAACACACCAAAATCTGGCCAATGGAAAATCATGTACACAAATGCTCACAGCCTGGGAAATAAGATCCCAGACCTGCAGGCAATAATGTCAGAGGCTAAACTGGACATAGTAGCAATTAGTGAGACGTGGTTTACCAGTAACCACACTTGGGAGACTTCAGTACCTGGCTATGTATTGTTCAGAAGAGACCGAGGTGCAAAAGGGGAGGAGTGGCCCTGTATGTCAATGAAAATATCAAAGCTACAGAAATTCAGAATACCGTAAGAGCCAGAAGAACTGTGGGTCACCCTGGAAACAGGAAATGGGACAGCCATAAGAACTGGGGTTGTCTACAGGCCCCAGACCAGGGGAGGACATAGACACATTACTGTTAGAAGATATACAAAACATGACAGCTAAAGGGGAGGTTCTGATAATGGGAGACTTCAACATGCCGGATACAGATTGGTCAATACCAGCAGGAACATCTGCCAGAACTAGACACATAGTGGATTCCCTACAGGGGGAGGGCCTCAAACAACTGGTACAGCAACCCACAAGAGACAGGGCTATCCTAGATCTAGTACTGACTAACAAGGAAGGGATCACAGATCTCCAGGTAGAAGGTCACCTGGTGGCCAGTGACTCATCACATGGTATGGTTCAATTTGGCCACTACATCTAAATCATCCCATTCCAAGGCAAAAATATGGGACTTCAGAGGAGCTGACTTTGATAAGATGGCCAACAGAGTTAAGCTAGCCCTGGCAAAAAGAAACCCAGGTGAGGGGGTACAGGCAAAGTGGGCAAGCATTAAGGATGCAATACTTGAAGCAACATCCCATTGTGTTAGACAGAAAAGGAAGTGCAAAGAAGAGAAACCACTTTGGTTCTCAAATACAGTAACAGAAAAGGTCAGAGCCAAAAGGCTGGTCTTCAGGAAATATAAGAGAAACAGCGGGATGAAGATAGGGAGGCATACCAAACTGCCCTAAGGGAAGCAGGGAAGGCAGTAAGGCAGGCAAAGTCCCAAACTGAGGAAACACTAGCACGAACGGTAAAAGAAGGTGACAAGACTTTCTATAGATACATTAGTGAAAGGAGAAAGTCCAGAGGGGGTATTGCTAAGCTTAATGGAGAAAAGGAGCATGTGAGGAGGAGGACCCTGTAAAGGCATCTATCCTAAATAGATACTTTTGCTCAGTATTTACTGAAGAGAAGGTAGGGGAGGGCCCACAGCTCAGCATCATGGACACAGGGGGGAGGGAGGCGAGCACTACTCCCTTCACAAAAGAAAGGGTCCTACAAGAGCTTGCTAAGCTCAGGGTGGATAAGGCAATGGGACCTGATGGCATACATCCCAGGGTACTTAAGGAGCTAAAGGTGGAACTAACAGAGCCATTATCAGAATTGTTTAGTGAGTCTCTGAGCACAGGAGAGGTCCCAGAAGACTGGAGAAGGGCTCGTGATCCCGCTCCACAAGAGTGGTAGCAGGGAGGAGGCAGGGAACTACAGACCAGTCAGTCTTACCTCAGTAGTGGGCAAGATTATGGAGGCACTCCTTAAGGAAAGGATAGTGCAACACCTGGAATCCATAGGGGCACAGGATCCAAGACAGCATGGGTTTACAAAAGGAAGGTCCTGTCAAACTAATCTCATAGATTTCTTTGACTGGGTAACCAGAGTGGTGGACCAAGAGGGAGCAGTTGATGTCGCCTACCTTGACTTCAGCAAAGCTTTTGACACTGTTCCACATAGAAGATTGATAAATAAGCTGGGTAGGCTCGGGGTGGGTCAGAAGTTGGTCAACTGGGTGGCAAACTGGTTGACGGGCAGAAAACAGAGAGTGGTGGTAAATGGTATACAGTCAGAAGAGATGCAAGTCACAAGTGGGGTAATTCAGGGATCAGTCCTGGGGCCAGTCCTCTTCAGCATCTTCATTAGTGACCTTGCAGATGGACTAGCGGGTAAGGCTTGTCTTTTTGCAGATGACACCAAGATCTGCAACAGAGTAGATGATCCAGATGGGGTGGGCAGAATGAGAAGAGATCTGGATAAACTAGCAAAATGGTCAGAAGAGTGGCAACTGGGATTTAATGCAAAGAAGTGCAAAATCATGCACATAGGGAAGAGAAACCCTGAAGCCACCTATAGGCTGGGAGGGGAGTTGCTAGCAGTCACAGAGGAGGAAGAGAGAGACTTGGGCATCATCATCACTGATGACCTGAAATCATCAAGCAGACCTCTAAAGCAGTAGGTAAGGCTAGGGGGTGTTAGGGTGTATTAGTAGGGGTATCACAAGTCGTGGGAGGAGGTAATAATCCCTCTTTACAAGACACTGGTTGAGCCCCATCTGATACTGCATGCAGTATTGGAGGCCACACCTTCACAAGGACATTAACCAAATTGAGGCAGTCCAGAGGAGGGCAACCAAAATGGTGCAGGTACTGCATCAGAAGACATATGAGGAGAGATTAACAGAGCTCAATATGTATTCCCTTGAGCAAAGGAGGGAGAGAGGTGATATGATCGAGACATTCAAACACCTTAAGGGCATAAACAAGGTGAAAGAGTCTAACATGTTTAAATATAAGAAAAATAGCAGGACAAGAGGACACAGCATGAGATTAGAGGGGGGCCGATTAAGGGGGAATGTGAGGAAATTCTGTTTCACAGAAAGGGTGGTGGATGCATGGAATGGCTTTCCACAAGAAGTGGTGGCTATGAATACAGTGCAGGGCTTCAAACAGGCATGGGATAGGCATAAGGGAGCAATACAAATGACTATGAATAGATAGGCCACTGACAGAGCAAAGGCCGATGGCACATTTATAAGGTAGAAAAATAAATGGGCAGACTGGAAGGGCCTTTCGGTCCTTATCTGCCGTCAACTACTATGTTTCTATGTATGATAGGCCCTATCATGGTGGTGAATCCCTCCAATCTTTCCAAGGGGGTTTACCCGTGGAAGTAATCTCCCAGCCAGATTCTGACCACAGATGCACCAGACCGAGGCTGGGGAGCCCACTTGGGAGACTGTCAGACACAAGGGACCTGGTCCCCGCACAAGCTCCATCTCCACATCAATGTCCTGGAGATGCTGGCGATTCTGTATGCTCTTCAGGCCTTCCAGACAGTTTTGCTGCCCTGTCCTCTGCTAATTCAGGCAGACAACATGTCGGTGGTCTTCTACATAAACAAGCAAGAGGGAGACTCATTCTTATCCCCTCTGCGGGGAGGCTATGAGAGTCTGGCCATGGGCAGCGGATCATCACCTGGACTTGACAGCAGTCCATGTTCCAGGTGTACAAAACACCCTGGCCAACAGCCTAAGCTGGTCCCAATCCATGGCTAATGAGTGGGAACTTCTTCCCTCTGTGTTCCAAGACCTCTTCACCAGATGGGGATGTCCATAATTGGATCTATTTGCCTCCCCATACAATGCAAAACTGCCCAGTTTCTGCTCGCTAGATCCAGGGCCTGGTGTTTTCTGGTGAGACACGTTGTCCCTCCCTCGTTGTCCCTCTCCTGGACGGGGAGGTTCCTTTACGCATTCCTTCCCTTTACTGCTGAGAATTCTTTTCAAGCTGCAATCAGAGGGAGCAGAGATGATTCTAGAGGCACCCTTCTGGCCGCACCAGATTTGGTTTCCACTCCTTTAGCAACTTGCAGTGGAACCTCCAGTCCCCCTGCCCCGTGCTCAGACTTGCTCTCCCGGGAGCAGGGAACCCTGGTTCATTCGGATCTCAAATCACTGCATTTTCATGCATGGCTCCTGCAGACCCAGCTGTATCCTGATTTGTTTTTTTTCCCCCAGGGTGGCGGATTTCTTGGTGGCTGCTGGGCTAACCTTCCACCAGGGCCACTTACACAATAAAAAAAAAAGTGGTTCTGTATCTGGGCCACCGCTCGGCATTTGGACACTATCATTGGCTCAGTAGGTAGCACAATCGCCTCTGAGGCCGGGAGATCAGAGGGCTGTGGGTTCAGTTCCCACATCTGGCACTTGGGTTAATATCCCAGTACTAACACTGTAGTGCAGCATGAGAGGGGTGCTGCACTTCTGAGGTGCCGTCTTTCGGATGAGACGTTAAACCGAGGTCCCATCTGCCTGGACTGGTGGTAGTTCATGTGGATGTTAAAGATCCCATGGCACTTATCGAAAAGAGTAGGGGAATTTCCCCGGTGTCCTGGCCAAATTTCCCTCATTTCACTAAAAATATCCCCAACAGCTTAATCTGGTTCAAGGTCAGTTGGCATTCATCTGTATCCCCCTCCCCCGGGTCATGCCTGAAAATAGGCAGGATTTGTCTAGTGCACTTACCCGGTCAACAAAAACTAAATAAAAATTGAGGCACAGGTCAGGAAGCATAGGGAAAACCAGGAGCAGTTGTAGAATTCACCAAAAATATTTATTTACAGTAGCAGTGACATAAAAACTAAACTTATTCGGTATAGCTATGTACAAAGGAGAAAAAACAGTAGTTTTCCTTGAGTCTGTGTCCCTTTTTCTTCTTCAGCAGTTGCAGCTTAGCTCCTTTATAAGTCCTTTCAACCCCCATTCTTAGCAAGCATCCTGTTTTTGTAAATGTCAGGCAGGAGCCGCTAGAACACAATGTGCTTGCTGAGGCCCCATTTGCACAGCTTTTTCAAAAGGCTCAAAGATTTGCACTAAGGTAACCTCTAGTTTCCAACAGGTTTTTGCGGTCTCTCAAATTATAAATATATACATTTCAACAGTAACACAATATATTTTCTAAACAAAAGAGATCCCAACATCAGTTACATTTGCACATATTGATTTGCACATATTTTTTATATTAGCTGATATGCAAGGGAGGAAAAACAGACAGCAAGTGAGGACTGAGAGACAGAGAGAGGCAAAAAATTGCAAGACTGTTCGGGCTGATCAAGTCCGAAGTCTCTCAGGAAAATTTGGTTGCGCAGCCAGACAGACAAGAGACAGGAAAGGACAGATCCTTGCATTTTAAATACTCTCTCTAACAACTGGGACAGGGTCCTCTTCCACCCAGTCACATACACCCCCTCCTTAAGAGGAAACCTGTTTTATTAAACAGGTTTCCAAAATGTTTTATTCATTCTCTACTAACAATTGCTGCTTTCAGAAATTAAGCACATGTACATTCAGTTTTTTCTATAACAGTACATAAAACAGTAAAGTTCAAACCCATACATTTGATTTTCAAACTTCAGAACCCTCAATTCCTGATTTATATCTTGACAGAAAATCAGCATTGCTGTTCTCTTTACCAGATTTGTGTATCACAGTGATTTTAAATGGCTGTAGTGCCAGGTACCACCTTGTGATTCTGGAATTTTTATCTTTCATCTGGTTAAACCAACAGAGAGGATTGTGATCTGTTACAAGAACAAAATCAGTTCCTAGCAAATAAAACTTCAGGGACTCCTGGCTCACTTTGCTGCTAAACACTCCTTTTCGATGGTAGAGTACCTTTTCTTTCTGTCATGCAACTTCCTACTTATGTACAGAATAGGATGTTCTGTCCCATCTAC
The DNA here is from genome assembly GCA_016271365.2 of Neoceratodus forsteri. NCBI lineage: Eukaryota > Metazoa > Chordata > Ceratodontiformes > Ceratodontidae > Neoceratodus > Neoceratodus forsteri. The sequence continues at coordinate 752,824,284 of CM057455.1, read as the reverse complement.
ATGTTGACTTAGGACAGCACCTAGGCCTACCTCAAATACATCTGTTTGTAGCAAAAATGGTTTCTCTAAGTCTGGGCTTCTTAAAACAGGGGCTGAACACAATGCAGCTTTATGGCTTGAAAAGCTTCATCACACACTGGGGTCCATTTCACATTATGTGGGTACTGTTTTTTCATAAGCTCAGTGAGGGGAGTAGCTAATTAAACAAAGTTGGGAACAAATCTCCGATAATAACCAGCCAGCCCTAAAAAATTACTTGACATGTTTGTTTGTTTTAGAGACACGGCTGATACCTACAGCTTCTATTTTAAAAATTTCTGACTTAACTTCTCCATTTCCCAACACATAACCCAAATATCTGGTTTCCTGCATGCCCAATGCACATTTGGTAGGATTAAAGCAAGGCAAATCTTTATTTATATAGCGCTTTTCAAAAGCAAGGCGCTTTACATAGTATAAACCACAAATTATATAATACTGTCAACAATATAAATTATTTAAAAACAGTTAGTGTGGGAAAGCCAGTGAAAATGAATACGTTTTTAACATAGATTTAAAACTGCTTACGGTCAGGCATTCTCTTAACCGACGAGGTAGAGAACTCCACAGGGTCAGTGCTGCAAATGAAAAAGCACGAGCTCCAGAAGTTTTCAGGCAAACCCTGGGCATCTCTAGCAATCCCTCATCGGCGGATCTGGGAGGACAATTGGGGAAGTAGGGAGTCAGGAGATCTTTCAAGTAGTCATTTCCCTGTTCATGTAGGGCTTTAAAGGTAAGCAAGCCTACCTTGTAAGTGATCCGCCACTGAACTGGCAACCAGTGCAGTTCTCGCAGCACAGGCATAATATTGCTGGTCCTGAAAGTACCAGTCAACAGCCTGGCTGTAGCATTTTGTACTAACTGCAAGCGGCAGATATCAACCCCACACAGCCCTAGGTAGAGGGCATTGCAGTAGTCAAGATGGGTAGTAATGAAGGCATGGACCAGTGTTGGAAGGTCACCTGGTGGAACCAGGTGTTTCACCCAGGCGATTTTCCTCAGATGGTAAAATGAGTATTTAACCACAACTGACACCTGAGATTTCAGGGTCAAGCCATTGTCAAAAATAACGCCCACGTTATGCACCCGATCTGAGGTAGTGGGCTGGACACCATCAAGCCATAGGCCCGACATGTGCCCAGCCCCCAAACCCGCCCCCGGGCTACCCAGGTCCACAACCAACACCTCAGTCTTATCCGGATTCAGTCTCCGCCAACTCGAGCTCATCCAGTCGTTGATCTCGGAGAGGCAACTATTTAGCACAGGGATCGTATCATCCTGTCCGTGCACAAAGGACGTATACAGCTGAGTATCATCTGCGTTATAGTCGAAAACCGTAACACCCTGGGCGTTTCTTGGTATTTTTACTCCAAGTTTTCAACATGGGCTTTTTGTGATCCCACCGCATGAACAGTGACACTATCAGTTCGTTAGCCGAAAGGTGATTTTGGCAGCAACTGTGCCATTTGGCGCCACAGGTGCGAAAACACATTTCGAACAGGATGTGAAAAATGACAGCTGTACTGTTCATGAGGAGTTGTAAAAAAATGGCAATGTTGAAAATCTGGAATGAAAATATTAAAAATGGTGAAGTCACGGTGTCGTAGAAACTGCATAGCGCTGCAGCGTAATGTAATTAGTTTTGGGATTTTTACAGCAGATTTTCAACACAGGCATTTTGGGACCTCCACTCATGAACGGTGTCACTGTGATTTTCTTAATCTAACCCAAACACTGATTTCCCACAGCGACCGTGCTATTCTGTGCTGGAAGTGCGAAAACACATTTTGGCCAGGGTGTGAAAAATGACAGCTGTACTGTTCATAAGGAGGTGTGGAAAAATGCCAGTGTTGAAAATCTGGACTGAAAAGATTACAAATTCGTGAACTTTACGAGGGTGTGTGGAAATTGCACAATGGACTCTCGTAACACAGTCATTTTATGGACTTTTGTCACCACATTTTCAACACAGCCAGTTTAAGACCTCTGCTCATGAACAATGTCACTGTGATTTTCTTAATCTGTCCCGCACATTGATGTCGCACACTGACCACGCCACTGCGCGCTACATGAGCGAAAACACATTTTGGGTGAGATGTGAAAAATGACAGTTGTACTGTTCATAAGGAGGTGTGGTAAAATGGCAATGCTGAAAATCTGGGTGAAAATATTAAAAATGCTCGAAGTTACGAGCGTGCGTAGGAACTGCGTAATGCACGCTTGTAAAACAGTCATTTTGGGGAATTTGTTCACCAAATTTTCAACATAGTGTTTTTGGGGGCCTACCTCATGAACAGTGTCACTGTGATATTCTTAATCTGTCCCGAACATTGATTTCGCACACCGACCGCACCATTGTGCGCTACATGTGCAAAAACACATTTCAGGCGAGATGTGAAAAATGACAGCTGTACTGATCAGAAGAAGGTGTGGTAAAATGGCAATGTTGAAAATCTAGAGGGAAAATATTAAAAATGCTCGAAGTTACGTGCATGTGTAGGAACTGCACAATGCATGCTTGTAAAACAGTCAGTTTTGGGAATTTTTTCACCAGATTTTCAGCATAGGGTTTTTGGGGGCCTACCTCATGAACTGTGACACTGTTGTTTCGTTAATCAGTTCCGAAAGGTGGTTCCGCGCAGTGACCATGAAATCACCTTTCGGGACGGAATAACAAAATGACAGTGACTGGGTAAATGAGGTGGGGTCCCAAGAACCCCATGTTGAAAATTTGGTGCAAAAATTACTCAAAATGGCCGAGATATCTACCTAAGTTGAAAAAACCCTGTTTATGCCATTATACAGCTTACCGGCATTTCTTTAGTTCGCAGTTGGCTTTGAAGAGTGCAGACGTGTTCCCAGTCCACCAAAGATCGCCGTGCTGGGCTCCGGAGGTAAGTATGGGGTGGGGGGGGTGTAGGGAGGTGGTTGCATACTAAGTGGATGCGGGTTGGGGGAGTGGGGCACAAAAGACAGCGAGAAACCGTTTTTCTGTTTTTACAGGTGTTACAAATAAATAGACAACGTGGGACTCTTTGTTGCACACTGGGGTGGGCTCCCAGTGTGCCTGCACCCCTGTGTGCTTATTTTTTTGGGGAGGGGTGCTGGAGCCAGCCATACACTATCCTTGTACTCGGGGGTGGGGGTGGGTGCAGTGCTCGAGGGGATTGGACACCCCCTCAGCATACAAAAAATAGAGGCATCATGACGGGATTGGGCTACCCTGTCGTGAATCGGGTAGGGTGTGATGCCGACAGGGGGATTGGGCACCCCCGGTTGGCTTTCTTTTTATTTATTGAAATGTTTCGCCAAGAAGGCACACTGAACGGCGGGCGGTGGCTTTCTGTCGGCTTTGTAGGGACTGTGAGAGGCCAACGGAGAAGCCGTCACCATGGGAACGCAGAACAATGGAGCTGTGTAATTGGCTGCTGCAGTTAGGGAGGCCCCGCCATAAAAACAGCTGATTGCGTAGTGACGGGGCGCTCCCTGATTGCAGCGGCTCAGTTTCTTTGATCTAGTGGCCTGTTCGTTAACTGCCGGTGATCGACAATATGCTCCTCTATTGGCCGAGGCAGAGACCAGCCCCTGAATAGGCTGCTGCCATTCAGCACAACACTGCCGCGCCTCCACAACCCGCTTGTGAAGGAAACCTGACACAATGTGTTTCTTGCACGTGCGTGCAAGCAACACAATAAAACTGACCCATTTTAGTAGAAATCATACTTTTCCTTTTTTTTTTTCTTCAATTAAATGTTGAAGCACGAGCACACTGGTAAGTCGTACACTTGCCCCCTTTCCTCCGGCTGCTGACCTGCTGTACTGCCGCAAGCCAGCAGCACATCTCCATCTGTGGGAGACAAATTCAAGAAACTACCAGCACTCTCCCACAGTCACACCTCTCTGGCTCTCCAGCTGCTAATACCAGCACACAGATGCTCAGTTCACTGTCTCCCAGTCCCAGTCAACAAAAGCAAACAATCTCACCTGCACTCCCCGATCAGCCAAGTCACCCCCGCTCACCAACTGACAATGCTTCCTCATTGCCTCACATTGCTGACAGTCCTTGACTGGAAGAAATCTGCAGCCCATTTTTCTGAGCATGTTCTGTGCCCAACTTTATTTGTCTTGCTCAAGTTGCCAAACATAAAATGGTTATCTTGGCAAATTTATTTATGTCAGTCTACCATACTCAAGCGATTCGTTTCAGGTGACCAGTAAAGAAAATAATTTTAAAGTTTTAGAGATGCAGGGAGCAGTAGTAAAAGAAACACAGCAGTTGAGGGCAGTAGGGAAAAAAAAAAAAAACAGCAGCAAAGTACACTTCACAGCAAAACAACTGGGAAACACAAGCGTGCCCTCTACTGGCAAGTATACCAGTAGAGGGACTACTTTAGCAACAAAATTACTTTCTATTCATTTTAGTAATTTTGTAACAGTTTTTGTATTTTATCAATACTGCACAAAAATGCCACTTGTATCCCATTTTCTAAGGGCAGTAATACCCCTACAAGGTGAGCAGTATGGGTAGTATTGAACTTTCCTGGGGTTATAAGGTCCTCTGCCTGTGGCGATGGGCCTCATTATGCCCTGGGCGGTCCAGTATTGACCAGTACCGCCCACCCTTTTGGGTATTATTTATTGCTCAGAAATCTATTCACATTTGAGATGTATTTATTTTTTGATTGGACAGTACAGTAACATAGAATTTGACAGCAGAAAAGGACCGCTTAGCCCACCTAGTCTGCCTAAATGTTCCCTTCCTGTTCTGCCTCTGCAGACCCTACCTGATCTCCGTCAAACCTTCCTACATCCTATCTGATATACCCATGTGTCTGTCTCATGCATGCTTGAAGTCCCCCACTGCTCTCACCTCCACCGCTTTCACTGGTATTCTGTTCCAGGCATCCTGTACCCTTTTAGTAAAGAAATATTTCCTCATATTGCTTTTGAATTCCCCCCTTTGACTTCATTCCATGCCTCTGTTCCTGACGCTTGTTCTTATTTGAAAGAGATTCTTCACATGTACCTTATCTCCCCCAAGGTACTTCTAGGTCTTTGTCATATCGCATCTCTCTACCCTTTCTTCCAGGGTATACATGTTGAGATCATGCAACCTCTGTAGGGCTCTCGAGCAAACCATGCACCATTTTATTTGCCCTCCTCTGGATCACCTCTACTCTTTCTGTGTCCGTTCTGAGGTACGGTCTTCAAAACTGAACACAGTACTCTAGATGTGGCTGCACATGGTAATGGAAAAAACACCTCTCTCCTCCAGCTGGAGATACCCCTGCCTATGCAACCCAGTATTCCACTAGCCTAACCCACTGCCTTGTCATGCTGCCCTGCTACTTTGGGGTACTAAGATATGATAACCCCTAGGTCCCTTTCCTGCCTAGTGACTTAGTAACCCCCCAATCATATACTCATCACTGGGGTGTCTGTGTCCTAGGTGCATTCTTTTCCACTTTTTGCCATTAAACCCCAACTGCCATGTTTTTGACCATTACTCAAGTTTCACAAGGATCCTGTGAATTTTTTCCACCCCTTCCTGAGTGTCCAGCTATTGCATATTTTCGTATCATCTGTAAAAAGGCATACCTTCCGATCTTACTTCAGCGGGGCTCTTGCAGCAGGCAGCACCGTTAGGACTAAGCTGTCAGGCGCCAGGACCCCATGGTAAAGTTCTAGCTAGCAGTACCAAAATGGGGACCGCCCCTCTGACGTCGGCATGTCAACGTCTGGTCTGGTATAAAGGGGTGGTCCCCCACACCCACCTCAGTTCTTTTCCCGCCATCGACCTGCACTCATCAGACTTCTCAGATAAACGCCGCTATAGTCTACCACCATTTTTCTTTCCCCTCTGTGATTTGATATTTGATAGTTAAAGTTACATTTTCAGCTTTATGTCATCGTCACAATCTTCCTCCGAGACCCACAAGTCCAAGTGCGCCTACGGGAAGCAGCTCCCTGAAAAGGACAATCACTCCTCGTGCATCATCTGCTTAGGCCCAGAACATGACACCGGCTGTGGGATGGCAATAATTCTCAATTGGGCCTGGAGAGAGGGAGGCTGCCACTCTGTAGACAGCTATCTTATATCAGGAGTGAAGTATATTGGTTAAGGAGTAAGCGGGGGGAGTTGGGGGGGTCAAGGATAAGGGGTGTGGATATGGGCAGCAGAAGGGTGGGGCTGAGGGAGGCTGGAGCAGCTCTGAAATTACAGGACATTATGTTACAGCAAGCAGGAGGGGATATTAGGGACAGAGGACCCTTAGATAGGGATGTTGACGCTAAGGGGAAAACGTACAGGGTGAACATTCCGAATACAAAGAGAGTAGAGGGGGAAGAGTCAGGAGGGGCTGTTGTGGGGAAGCCTAGTAGAGCAGACATTGAGAAGGGAGGGGCTGTTGTGGGGAAGCCTAAAACAGCAGACTGTGGGAAGAGAGCTCCTAAGGAGAACAGAGCAAGAAGGGAGGAAGAGGAGCAGTTTAGAGGTGCAGTCTGGGGAAACTCAGGTTACTTGATGGAGGCTGACATAGAGTGTCACAATAAATTTGAGCTACTAAGCAACCTAGAGGGGGAGGAAGGGGTTGGTGGAAATGAGGAAACTGATACAGAGGCCAGGAGGAGGGAGTCGGATACCCATAAGGCATCACAGACCAGCAATGGAAAGGATAGAAATTGTCCCAGAGGGAGACGGGGAAACATAAATGTTAAGCAGATGGGGGAGATGCAGCATATTGCAGACATGAGGGAGGAGAGCATGACTGGAGAGAAACTGGGAGACAAGGAGGGGGGTCTGTACCAAGGATGGGGCCCTAGCTAAAGGGGACCCACAGAGAGCCTCTGGAGGTAGGGGTACTATTACAAGGAGGGAGGATGGCGGTGTGGGGGAAGGGGAAACCATCAGGGCCAGGATAAATGGTTCGGATAAGAGTGTTAAAGGGGACACCTATTCAGAGGGGGTCTGAGTTAAGTGGGCAAAATAATGAGGGAGGCAGAAAGGGGAGGGTGACAAGGGGGTCTCTAATAAGGCAGGAAGACTCCCATGGAATTGATATCACGAATAAAGGGGGGGATGGGGGGCTGAGAGTTCATAGTGGAGTTAACCATAAGAATGATGGCGGTGTTAAGGTTCTGTTATTGGGAGACTCGATGATTAGGGTATCCAGTGGGTGGGACCGGGGGGTGGATGCCATAGCCAATTGAAGGTAGTAAATATCTCTGGGCTGACAGTACACATAGCAAAGTTCATGGTGTATGAACTGGTTAGGGATTGTGGAGGGAAAACGGATTTCCTAGTGCATTTGGGAACTAACGATCTATAGGGAAATAGCGTTTTGGAAATCCGAGCAAGGTTCCAAGAACTTGCCAGAGTCTGTCAGGATAATGGATGCAACATTTCCTTTTCGGAGATATTGCCAGTACCAAAGGCCTCAGTGGAGAAAAAAATGAAGATCACAGAGGTTAACGACTGGCTCAGGAAGTGGGGTGAAGAGAGTGGGTTGGGGGTGTTAGGGAACTGGAAAGGAGTTTAGGAGGATAAGGGACTGTATGCCAAGGACAGGCTTCATCTTGCCCCATTAGGGAAGGAAGTCCTTAAATAGGGGATGGCTGACTACATTCAAGAAAGGTGGGGTTTAAATTTGTGAGGGAAGGGATAAGGAGGGGCTGACCAGAAGCCCTCTCCTCCAGATGAGGGAGTAGCCTTCAAACCCAAGGGGAGGGAAACAGACTGGGGTGGAGGTTTCAGGAGGAGCAGAGAGGATGGAAGTATAAGGAACCTGGGTGGGGTTCGACAAAGGGATCAGGGATAAGGGGTGGGGTTGGTGTTAGTAAATGTCAGGAGCTTGCGAAACAAGTTGCCAGAGTTCCAGGCCATGCTGTTTTTTTTGGGGGGGTGTGGCGGCAGTTGCGGAGGCGGTGGGCCAACAAAACCATGACTGGGACCTAAGCGATGGGGGTACACTATGCTTAGGAAGGATAGAAAGGAGGCAGAGGGGTGGGTGGCTATGTTCATTAGGGGATGACATAGAAATTGCTAGGAGTAGAAGGCAGAGGAAGCATTGGAGCCCTGTGGGTCACTTTGATCCCCAGCAGGAGATAAGGTCAAGCTGGGTGTAGTATAGGCCCCAGGATGGCTGATGTTCTGGAGGATGGTTTGCTGGACAACATCATTGCCCAGTGTGGACCAAAAGGGAAGGAGTGGTGTTGATGGGGACCTTAATATGCCAGGTACAAACTGGGGAACCATGTCCTCTAAGGTGGCCAAGGAGCAGAGGCTGCTGGATGGCTTCCAGGATGTGTTCTTAACACAGCATGTGATGGAGCCCACAAGGGAGGGCATGTCCTGGATGGGTTCTGGCAGATGGGGATCTGGTTGCAGAGGATCCTGACTTGGAGCGACCACAGTGTTGTCTGGTTTCAAATAAGCATGGGGGGATCTAGGACACTGGCAGTGGACTTCAGGGGGCAGACTTTGTGGGCATGGGAAATATTCTCAAGGATCACTTGAAGGGATTACATCAATGGCAAATGTGGAAAGGAGATGGGAGGTCATAAAGCAGGGACTTCATGAGGCAGTCAGGACCTGCACTAAGGTGAAGCGTAAGGGAGCAAGGTCACATAAACCATGCTGGTGGTCCAGTGAGGTTCAGGTAGCTGTCAGAGAAAAGAAGGCGGCCTACAAAAAATATAAAACAACAAGAGGGGATAGGGATAAGGAACTGTACCATCTTTCATCTAGAAAAGTCACCTGGCTGGTGAGGGGGGCAATGTCCAGTAAAGAACGCGGCTGGGGGGATACATGGAGGGGAAAAGGGGTTCTTCCAGTACATTGGGGAGCAGAGAAAAGTTAAGGGCCATCTCAGCAGATTGAGATCAGAAGGAGGGTGGGTGGATGAGGCGAGGGACCAGGCAGAGGTATTTAACGAGTACCTCGCCTCTGTGTTCGCTAGAGAGGGGATGGGATATCTACAAAGCAAGGCACAATGGGGATAGAAGCGGCAGTGAGTGGGATCTGGGGAGCAACAGAAATGGAGCAAGAGGAGGGAGGAGAGTAACCCAGGGGTGTCGTGTCAGGATAAGGATAAAAGGCCAGTAAGGTGGAGGGACAGATGATGCTATCTCCGCCCGAAAAGAGTGTGGTTAGCCCTCAAGGCCCTAAAGAAAGACAAATCTCCTGGGCAGGATGGCATTCAACCAAGAGTACTATGGGAATTGGCGGACATACCTGCACCCTGGTGAGCTCTTCAACAGGTCACTTGAGACAGGGAGGTACCTAGGGATTGGGAGAGGCACATGTGGCGCCAATCCATAAAAGAGGTCGGGAAGTACCAGGTAACTATAGACCCATCAGTTTGACCTCGGTGGTGGGAAAATTAATGGAGAGTATACTAAAGGAGCAGTAGGGGTGTACTTGGAGGAGATGGGAGGTCTGGATGAGTCGGCAACATGGGTTTGTGCGGGTAGATCATATCAAACCAATCTTGTGGAGTTCTCTGAATGGGTAACATCAGAACTGGACAGGGAAAGCCTGTGGATGTATTATTCTTGGACTTCAGCAAGGCGTTTGACTCTGTCCCCCACAATGGTCTGGTGGAGAAACTGATTGGGTTGGGAGTAGGCCCTTTGATGGTCAGATGGTTGAAACTGGCTGTGGGCGCACCCAGAGGTAGTGGTCAGTGGGAGCTCTCGAACCCAGAGAGGTTGGTAGTGGGGTACCGCAGGGCTCGGTCCTGGGTCCGATCCTGTTTAATGCATACATATCGGACATCAGGGAGGGTATAGGGTGTGAAATGAGTCTCTTCGCTGATGACTCCAAGATGGGAGCAGTAGTTGAGGGAGAAGAGGGGAGGTTGGCCCTACAAGGGGACCTGGACACCCTGGAAAGCTGGGCTCACACATGGAAATTAAATTTCAGTATCACCAAGTGCAAGGTGTTTCATCTTGGGCAGGGAAACCCTAAACACAGGTACACCCTGGGAGGGGAGGCGCTGGAGGCCTCAATAGGGGAAAAAGACCTAGGGGTCATGGTGGATGCATGTATGAATAACTCTGAGCAGTGCAGGAGAGTGGCTAGCAAGGCAAACAGGATGTTGGGATGCATCATAAGGGGATCACCCTAGGAGCAAGGAAGTGATTCTGCCGCTGTACAATGGACTGGTTAGACCACACCTTGAGTACTGTGTACAGTACTGGAGACCACCTTGAAGAGGGACATACAGCTCCTGGAGAGGGTACAGAGGAGGGCAACTAAGATGATACAGGGACTAGGGATTTGGCGTATAAGGACAGACTTGAGGAGCTCTGCCTGTTTTCATTGGAGGAGAGGAGAGACAGGGGGACATGATTGAGGTCTTCAAGTACCTCAAGGAATAAATAGGGTAAACACGGAGGGATCTTTAGACTAAAGCAGGGAGGTATCACCAGAGGGCATGGTTTGAAGTTGGAAGGTGGAAGGTGTGAGGGGAAAAGAGGAGGAGGTTTTTCACTGAGAGGTGGTGGACCCTTGGAATGCACTGCCTGGCAAGCTGGTTCAGAGATCACAGTGGAGGGCTTCAAGAGAGGGTGGGACAGACACAGAAAGTGGATGTGTCAGATGATAGCCTGTCTAGGGGTGAGGATGGATGATAGGGGTTTCTGGAACACAAGGGGGGCTCGGCGCAACTAGGGAATCTTGAGGTTCGAGCAGACTCGATAGACCGTGAGGCCTAATCTGCTGACAATTAGTATGTTAGTATGAAGCCTGTCAGACCTGCCAAAAGTTAAATTCAGTAATGTGGAAAAGCAGGCAGAATGTTCTGGAATGATACCTCCTGCAGCAGAAACTGACTGCCCTAGAGAGAGAGCTGCAGTCCCGTTCCACGGCTGGGACTTCTGGGGACCCTCCATCATCATCATCAAAAAGGAAGCCTAAGAAACACTGGGACCGGGATCAGTCTCCCTTGGAGTCACAGTCTTCTCTGGGGACTGAGACAGCTGCAGAGTCTTCCTCCAGCTGGGGGTTGACTCCTTCCTCCACGCCAGCCCTCCTTCCATTGGGGCTGCCAGCAGACCCACTTCCCGCTGTTCTTACTGTGAGGGATGGTGCTTCTAAGAGCACAGAGCCTCCTTCCTCCGCCCCTCCACCCCTACTACTCAGGCCGTTCCTCATGCAAAGGCCTCACACAGGTGGCCAGGCCGCTGTTATGGGCGAGGCTGCATCTGATTCCACCCTTCCGGCCTCAGTGTCTTCACCGGACCCTGGGCCAGGGTCTGGCAATGGTCTAGTTGACCACCCGCTGTCATCCCCTGGGCCACAGCATTCCTCTGAGGAGCAGCCACCCTTGGGGCTCTAGGATTCTGGGCCCTCACTGGGAATGGCCTCCCAGGCCTCCCCCTTCAGTCCCCAATGAGGCCCTCATCTCTCAAGCCGCCTGCCGGGGACCCGACACCAGGTAGTTCTGAGCCATGGCATCCGCAGTCCCCAGATTGCTCAGGCTTACCCCAGTCTACTTTAGAGCCTGCAGCACTTCCTGAAGTTTCTGCCTCTGGGTTTGGCCTATCAGGCGCGCTTCCAGAGACTGAAATTTCCGCCTCTGGGCTCAGCCCATCAGGCGTGCTTCCAGAGGCCGATCAGCTGGCTTCCACGTCAAGCATAGATTCGGGTGCCGTCACAGACTCTGCTCCCTGCATGGTGTCCTCTGGAAGATCAGTGGGTACAGCCGATGCATCGTTAGGCCAGACATTGGATCATCTGGTGCACTATTCAGCATTTACTTGTGCCTCTCAGCCAATGCTCCTCTGTCATATGTTGATGGATTATGGGGCCTTACTGAATGCCTACTGGGCATCGGCTCCAAGGCCTACCTTGGCCTCTCAATCAATGGCGCCTTCATCTCCACCCAGAAGGGATGTCCCTCCTTCAGGCCTCGATGACTCTCCCTGAGATTGGGGTTTCCCTCGGGCAGCGGATCAAGAGGTTACCTCCGGGGTCTTCCCTTCACCGGGTTCAGCCGTGGATTCAGAGCAATCCCTCCATGTGGTCTCTGATTCACCAGGCTCCCCTTTCCCACTTTCGTCTCCCGAGGTACTTTGGATTTGGGATATGCCCAGATTATCCCCAGAAGATCATTCCTTCCTGGAGATGAGGGTGTTACGAACCCTCCAGGGGTGGTACATGGAGGATCACAACCTCCAATGGCGGCACCTCGCTTAACACCTGCGCCTTCCTGAGTGGAGGCGATGGTGATGATGCCACCCTTGATGCCTACTCATGACAATGTAGCCTCCACGGTGTGGTTGCAACTAGCCGGTTCTGGCCACCCCACGCAAGGCTGATAGCCTTTTTCATGCCCCAGATGGGAAGGACCACTTTGCCTCCCAGCCCAAGGCAGACCCCTCTGTTCTTGAGGGTCTTCCATCCACAGGAGAAGGCCCAGGTTTCCAAGACTACCCATTGGATCGGGAATCCACATTTCTGGACTCTTTAGGTCGTAAGGCTTATGCCTCCTCGACTTTAGCGTTTAGGGCTCAGGACTATCTGGCCCACATGCTGGTAAACCAGCAGTCCATTTTGGGTCAAATTGGAGATTTACTTTATTCAGCTGGGGATTCTTTTACCCAGTTTCAATTGGACCATCTCCTTGCCTAGGCCTCCAATGTGGGGTACTATGCCTTAAGTGCCTTATACGATACCGCAGATGTGGCAGCCCAGAGCACTGCCTCTACCGTTTGTCTCAGATGCCATGCATGGCTTCGTCTGACACACCTTAATGCAGTGACCCAGGCTTCCATTTTGGATGCCCCTTTCTGAGGACCTCTGTTGTTCAGGGAAGACGTTCAGATTCTCATGGCTTCCTTTCAGGACTCGGGGGAACCCCTCTTCCACTTGTGTCTATGAAGCCTTGGGGAGGTTCACAAGGATGGACCGACAGTCTTCCTGGACTTCGCTCCCGACATCCGGATCTGAGGAGTAAACAAAAGACTCCGTCGTCAGGTGTGGCCTCAGGGGAGCTGTCAGCTGCAAAGGCCCATAGAGCGGCAGAGGGCCCCGGTGCTGACGCCAGACCCATTGCCCTAGTTCCAGCGATTTTTACCTTCTTTTCCATTTTCAGTCATCCACGAAGTTTCCGTGAGGAGAGGGAGTGCTGTGACGGGGCGAGGGATTTTCTCCCCTACGCACCCGCAGACCTTTGGTCTTCTTATTGGAATTATTTTCTTTAAGGTTCACTCCTTCTCTGGAGCATTCCTGGAGAGGAAGGGTCAGGGCCTGACTGGCTTACTCCGATCTTCCTTCTTCTCAACAAACTTTTAGGCTGTTTCCTAGGGCTTCCAGACTTGTCGGTGGTCTTAGATCTCCTTCTTGGAACCCCGAGCCTTGCTTCTCCATTTCAGAGGCTCACTATTGAAGTCCCTTTATCCTATCCAACTTCTGACCTCCATCATCGAGTGGGCAGGCGACGGATAGAAGGTTCTTTATCCCTGGGCTTCCAGGAAGGAGACATTCTCCTCTACTAAGGAACAACTGGGATCGTTGTCAGTTCCTTTGGGTTCGACATGACAAACCTTACTGCAGCATCTTGGGTCCATTTGGACCCCGGGATGCATCGGCACTTTTCCCTTTTTATAGAGAGCAATCTCCCCCCCACCCCGGTTTTCTATAGCCTCAGCGTAGCCTGATGCCTTCTGACATCCTGACCGGAGATGCAAGTTATTTCGTCGGTTCACGGTAATAGAAACATAGAAGTTGACTGCAGATAAGGATCGCAAGGCCCATCCAGTCTACCCATTTCTTTTTCTGCCTTATGAATGTGCCATCGGCCTTTGCTCTGCCAATGGCCTATCTATTCATACTCATCTGTATTGCTCCCTTATGCCTATCCCATGCCTGTTTGAAGCCCTGCACTGTATTCATATCCACCACTTCCTGAGGTAGGCTGTTCCATGCATCCACCACCCTTTCTGTGAAAAATAACTTCCTCACATTACCCCTTAATCGGCTTCCCTCTAATCTCATGCTGTGTCCTCTTGTCCTGCTATTTTTCTTATTTTGAAACATGTTAGACTCTTTCACCTTGTTAATGCCCTTAAGGTGTTTGAATGTTTCGATCATATCACCTCTCTCCCTCCTTTGCTCTAGGGTATACATACTGAGCTCCGTTAATCTGTCCTCATATGTTTTCTGATGCAGTCCCTGAACCATTTTGGTTGCCCTTCTCTGGACTGCCTCAATTTGGTTAATGTCCTTGTGAAGGTGTGGCCTCCAGTACTGCGCAGGTACTCCAGATAGGCTTAACCACTGTCTTGTAAAGGGATTATTACCTCCCTCTTCTGACTTGTGATACCCTACAAATACACCCCAACATCCCTCTAGGCACCTACTGCTTTGGTGGTCTGCTTGGATGATTTCAGCTCATCGGTGATGATGGCGCCTAAGTCTTTCTTCCTTACGACTGCCAACAACTCCTCTCCGGCCTATTGGTGACTTCAGGGGTTTCTCTTCCTATGTGCATGATCTTGCACTTCTTTTGCGTTAAACTCCATTTGCCACTCTTCCGACCATTTTACTAGTTTATCCAGATCTCTTCTCATTCTGCCCACCCCATCTGGATCATCTACTCTGTTGCAGATCTTGGTGTCATCTGCAAACAGACAAACCTTACCCTCCAGTCCATCTGCAATGTAGCTGATGAAGGTATTGAAGAGGACTGGCCCCAGGACTGATTCTGAGGGTACCCCACTTGTGACTTGCATCTCTTCTGACTGTATACCATTTACCACCACTCTCTGTTTTCTGCCCGTCAACAGTTTGCCACCCAGTTGACCAACTCCTGACCACCCCAAGCCTACCCAGCTTATTAATCAATCTTCTATGTGGAACATTGTTGAAAGCTTTGCTGAAGTCATGGTAAGCGACATCAACTGCTCCCCCTTGGTCCACCACTCTAGTTACCCAGTCAAAAAAATCTATGAGATTAGTTTGATAGGACCTTCCTTTTGTAAACCCATGCTGTCTTGGATCCTGTGCTCCTATGGATTCCAGGTGTTGCACTATCCATTTCTTAAGGAGTGCCTCCATAATCTTGCCCACCACCGAGGTAAGACTGACTGGTCGGTAGTTCCCTGCCTCCTCCCTGCTACCACTCTTGTGGAGCAGGATCACATGAGCTCTTCTCCAGTCTTCTGGGACCTCTCCTGTGCTCAGAGACTCACTAAACAATTCTGATAATGGCTCTGCTAGTTCCATCCTTAGCTCCTTAAGTACCCTGGGATGTATGCCATCAGGTCCCATTGCCTTGTCCATCCTGAGCTTATTGAGCTCTTGTAGGACCCTTTCTTTTGTGAAGGGACAAAGTGCACACCTCCCTCCCTCCCCCGCTGTGTCCATGGTGCTGAGCTGTGGGCCCTGCCCTACCTTCTCTTCAGTAAATACTGAGCAGAAGTACCTATTTAGGATAGATGCTTTTACATGGTCCTCCTCCTCACATGCCCCCTTATCCCCATTGTGCTTAGCAATACCCCCCTCTGGACTTTCTCCTTTCACTAATGTATCTATAGAAAGTCTTGTCACCTTCTTTACTGTTTGTGCTAGTGTTTCCTCGGTTTGGGCCTTTGCAGCTTTACTGCCTTCCTGCTTCCCTTAGGAAGTTTGGTATACCTCCCTATCTTCATCCTGCTGCATTCCTTTATATTTCCTGAAGGCCAGCCTTTTGGCTCTGACCTTTTCTGCTACTGTTTTTGAGAACCAAAGTGGTTTCCTTCTTCTTTTGCATTTCCTTTTATCTCTAACACAATGGGATGTTGCTTCAAGTATTGCATCTTTAATGCTTGCCCACTTTGCCTGTACCCCCCTCACCTGTATTTCTTTTTGCCAGGGCTAGCTTAACTCTGTTGGCCATCTTATCAAAGTCCTCTCCTCTGAAGTCCCATATTTTTGCCTTGGAATGGGATGATTTAGTTCTAGTGGCCAAATTGAACCATACCATGTGATGGTCACTGGCCCACATGTGACCTTCTACCTGGAGATCTGTGATCCTTTCCCTGTTAGTCAGTACTAGATCTAAGATAGCGCTGTCTCTTGTGGGTTGTTGTACCAGTTGTGTGAGTCCCTCCCCCTGCAGGGAATCCACCATGTGTCTAGTTCTGGCAGATGTTCCTGCTGGTATTGATCAATCTGTAACTGGCATGTTGAAGTCATCCATTGTCAGAACCTCCCCTTTAGCTGTCATGTTTTGTATATTGGGTGGGTCCACGACCCCTGTGGCTTTGTGCCATGGGGGGGGGGGGGCTAGTTGCTCTCGGGCTATAGGCATCTCCCAAACCTGCCAAGTTCAGAGATAGACTCCCTGTATCCGACGGGGGCCAGGGAACCCAAGTTTTTTTCAGAAGGATCTGGGGCTGTCTTAGTCCTTACTTTTGGTCTGAACAGCCCCCTCTACAAAGCCGCCCCTCTATTGGGAATGAGCTACCTGGGCAGGGACCTCTACTTATAAGGCAATTAGCCATCCTCTCAATGCCTCTGGTGGTGTCAATTCTATATTGCTCTAACGCTGGACGGCCTCTGCGGTCGTCATGTACTTCGGACATCCTACTGGACGTCCCCTACCCTCGTGTTGGAATGGAGCTCTGTATCTCAAGGGATTCTTGTGGAAGCCTTTTGGGCCACACCAGCTGCAAGGTCTCCCTCACTAGGGGACCCCTTCCCCACCCCACCTCCACTCTCCCCCTCCTTGGTCCAGGGTGACTGGGGTTTACTTGCCCCCTGCATTCCATGCAGATGCTGGATTCCAGGCGGATACCAGTTTTTTCCTCTGTCCCTGTTCACAAGGGTCCATTTCCTTTGTCCCAAGATTTCGGTGGACCTAGGTGGGTGACATACCCGGTATAGATGGTTTATCGAGTCATCTAGACTTTTGGGATACTGCCCCCTCTTTTAGGGTACAGTGTTTGTTTCCCCAAATCAAACAAACAAAAGCAGAAGACGAAAGCAGAGAGACGTTGAAGGGGAATCCTCACTCCCAGGGCAAACAGCTGGTCTTTTGACCCCTTGTTCTCCGGGATCTGCCTTCCCACCAGACGTTCGCCTGTTAGGCGGTGGTTGGTTTTCTTCATCCCACGGGATGGGTCGAGATGTGGGGAGTGGAGAGAGAGGACTCTTCCTTGCAGGAGAGATTTCCCTTTCGGCAACTTTTCTTCTTTTTCCTCTAGGGTTTCCATTCCCCTGATCGGGTAGGGGCATTCCCTTAGTCCTTATAGGTCTTTTTTAGGTCGGACGCCTTCCATTCTGACCATCTTGTGACCTTCTCTGCTTCATCTTAACCAGTTTACAGCAAGTCTCATTTTTGATGGCTCCTTTGGAGGCAGGGCTGGCATTCTTCTGGATTACCCCCTTTTAACCTTCAGAGTGTCACTCCTTTGAGGGGTTTCTTTCCACCAGCCTGTTTGATGGCTTTCTGGGACAGTCACTGAGACTCAACATTTGGTCTTTAGAGTCATTGCCCCCTCTCCCATTTTTGTCAGGTACAGGTCAGGTATTAGGGCCAAATTCAGAGCCAGGACGGATTTCCTCTTTGATTCCCTTTGACCTTTCGAAGGAGCCTGATGAAAGCTTTTGTCGTTGGCCTTCCCTCCTCTGCGACCTCTATTCGAGTCTCTCGGGAGGAAGCGCTTTCTGCCTCAGCGTTCCTCAGGCATAGTCATGTGTTTCTTGATTGGTCTACCCTGTAGGAGGCACCCCTTTTTCTGGTGTGCTTTGGACTCTGTCTGTGTCCTCCTGACGCTGGCCTGCTGTCGGAGGTCCACTCTGGTGGAGGTTGTTCTCTTCCTCTCCTCCTCCTCCTGTGTGTTTCATTTAGACATTGCTTGGGACTGTGTCCTAACGGTGTTGCCTAGTGCAAGAGCCCCCTCGAAGTAAGATAGTACAGTTACGTAAGAACTTGCCCCAACAGTAGATCTTCGAGAGGAGCTCTTGCAGTAGTCACTTTTTCCTCTCCTTCCTTTCCTCCATCTCCCTGCTCTTTCTCTCTGTCTCAGTCTTTTCAGGCCGCAGGAGTCCTCCTTTTTCTCCTGTCGGACCTTGTTCCAGGGTCTCTGGTGGGGGGAGAACTGAGGTGTGTGTGGGGGACCACCCCCTTTATACCAGACTGGATGTTGATGTGCCGATGCCGGGGGGCGGTCCCTGTTTTGGTACTGCTAGCTAGAATTTTTCCGTGGGGTCCTGGTGCCTCACGGCTTAGTCCTTACGGTATTGCCTACTGCAAGAGTTCCTCTCAAAGATCTACTGTTACAGTAAGTTCTTATGTAACTGTACTTTCTAGCTCTTCTGCAATTACCCCCTATAAAGATGTCGAAGAGGACTGGTCCCAGTACTGAGCCTTGTGGCACTCCACTTGTCACTCTCCCCTGTTTATAATTAATGCTTTTAGCCACCACCCTCTCTCTCCTATCTTTTTTATGTTGCTTGCACACATGTGCAAGAAACATAGTGCCATCATCCGAGTTTTCGGAGGTGTGGGACCCGTCTTCCAATGCAGTCAGTGTGTTTGCAGGCGCGGCCCCAGTTCCCCAATCACTGCTGCAGCTGTCTATGACAGCAGTTGAAAATGCAGTGGCATACAGTTGAAAGAGAGAGCTCCGCTTCAGTGAGCAGAGCTCCCCTCCACCAGCGCACTCACCGTGCTCGCCGCCTTCCCGCACACTGTCTCGGCCGGCGAGTTGCCCCCATCCAGTTGCCGCTGAGGCCGCAGCAGCGAAATGTCTATAGCGGGGGTGCCCAGTCCCTGCGGCTGCCCCCCCTCCCAAAGCATCCAGGAAGTGGAGCCATGCTGGGGAGCCCACCCCAGCGTGGCAAAATGTTTTATGGCTGACGGGGGTGCCCAATCCACCGTCGGCTGCGCCCACGAGCATCAGGTGCATGGAGCCCACCCCAGCGTGGTAAAATGATGTTATGGCGACGGCGGTGCCCAATCCGTCGGCTCCAGCCCCCAACAGTCTTCAGCTGCCGCATAAGCGTCCCTCGTCGTCTTAGTAAAAAAAAAAACCTGTAAATACAAAACTGTCTCTCGGCGCTTCTCCCTGCCCCCCTCCCTAGCGCACCCACCCACTGTGCACCCTGCCTCCCACACCCTCCTCACCCCATACTTACCTCTGGAGCTCGTGCTGACGATCTTGATGGACCCGGGAATCACGTCTGCACTCTTCAAAGCCGACCGCAAACTGAGGAAATGCCGGTAAGCTGTATAATGGGATAGATAGGGTTTTTTCAACTTTGTTGCATGTCTCAGGCATTTTTGGGAATTTTTGGCCCAAATTTTCAACATGGGGTTTTTGGGACCCCTCCTCATGAATTCTTCCACTGTCATGGCGTTACTCGGGCCCGAAGGGTGATTTCGCGGTCACTGCGTGAAATCACCTTCCGGGACAGATTACCCAAACGACACTGCCAGTGTTCATAAGGTGGGCTCAAAAGTCGGTTGAAAATTTGTGAAAATTCCTAAAATGACTGTTTTACGAGCGCAAGGCTAGCAGTTCCTACGCATCGCCAGAAGTTCAAGGAATTTCTCAATATTTCACTCCAGATTTTCAACATTACCATTTTACCACACCTCTTTTGAGCAGTACAGCTGTCATTTTTCATCTCACCCAAAGCGTGTTTCCGCCCATGTAGCGCACAATGGCGCAGTCGGTGAGAAATCAATGTATGGGACACATTAAGAAAATCACAGTGACACTGTTCATGAGCAGAGGTCTTAAAATGGCTATGTTGAAAATTTGGTGAAAAAATTCCTAAAAATGACTGTTTTACGAGTGTGCGTTGCGCAGTTCCTACGTACGCTCGTAAGTTCGCGAATTTCTAATATTTGCACTCCAGATTTTCAACATTTTCATTTTACCACGCCTCCTTATGAGCAGTGCAGCTGTCATTTTTCACGTCACCCAAAATGTGTTTCCGTGCATATAGCGCACGATGGCGCAGTCGGTGTACGCAATCAGTGTTTGGGACAGATTAAGAAAATTACAGTGACACTGTTCATGAGCAGAGATCTTAAAATGGCTATGTTGAAAATTTGGTGAAAAAATTCCGTTCAGACGTTCTGCAATATTACTAATGAAGACATTGAACAGAACTGGCCCCAAGACCGATCCCTGCAGCACCCCACTCGTCACCCCCTCTGCCTAGACTGCACACCATTTACCACCACTCTCTGCCTCCTGTCTGTTAGCCAGTTTCTAACCCAGTTTACCACCCTTTCCCCCATGCCCAGCCTACCCAGCTAGTTTATCAGCCTCCTATATGAGATGGTGTCAAAGGCTTTGCTGAAATCAAGGTAAGCGTTGTCCACTGCCCCACCCTGATTCACTTCCTTTGTCACCCAGTCAAAGAAATCAACCAGATTTATCTGACATGATGTCCCCACTGTGAATCCATGTTGTCTATGGTCCTGTGCTCCGATGGCATCTAGATGCCCCACTATCCTTTCTTTAAGCAATGTCTCCATGATCTTCCCCACTACTGAGTTGAGGCTGAATGGCCTATTGTTCCCTGCCTCCTCCCTGCTGCCGGACTTGTGTAGAGGGATCACATGTGCCCTCCTCCAGTTCACTCATGTTGAATGACTCAGTGAACATGGCTGCCAGAGGTACTGCTATCTCCCTTCGCAGTTCTGTTAATATCCTTGGGTGTATGCCATCTAGTTCCATCGCTTTGTCCACCTTCAATTTAGTGAGCTCCTGCAGGACTCTTTTGCCTTTGAATGGACTATTGTCCACCTCTTCACCCCCTTGGCAACTGCTGTGGCACTTGCCCCTCCCACTCTTCCCTGAATACTGAACGGAAAGACACAGTGGATGTCTTGGGAGGAAGGCATGGAACTATCACTTCCAAATACCTAAACAGCACATACAAGCAAGCAACATTTGGCATTGACAAATGCTTGTTTTTTTTGTGCAGAGCTACCACAAGCAAACTGCATGGTGCCTCAATGTGTCTGCAAGTCCGTTAGAAATAAAACCTGGCCACTTGTATCACAGAACAAAGTTTTAAAGCAAAAAACACTCGCTCGGAGTCAGGAGGAAAGTTGCGAAAACTCTTGCTCACAGTTCAGCTTAATAAGACCAGTGGCATGCTGCTGAACGTTGAGTAAAAGAGTTTTTGCAACTTTCATCCTGACTCATAGGGACTGTTTTTGCTTAAACCTTTGTCCTGTAGTATAAGTGGTTAGGCTTTATTTCTAACCTCCTATCCTTTAACCAGTTTTCTATCCCAGTGTACCAATAGATCCCACTTCTGGGTGGTCAGCTTCCTAATCTGACTACTGTGTGGCACCATGTCAGAGGCCTTGCAAAAGTCTAAATAGGCCGCATCCACTGCTTTCCCCTGATCAATTTCCCCGGGGCACTAGTCAAAGAAATCTATCAGATTCATTTGTCATGACCTTGCAGCCCCCCCTCAATCCATGTTTTTGTGGTCTTGCAAGCCCATAGGATTCAAGATACTGTATCATCCTTTCTTTCTGTAGTGTTTCCTTGAATTTCACCACCACTAAAATGAGACTGACTGGCGTATTGTTGCTAGCCTTCTCCCTGCTGCCACTCCTTTGTAGAGGGACATCAGCCTTTCTCCAGTCCTCCAGAACCACTACTGTTTCTAGTGAGTTGTTGAACAAAGCTGTCAGTGACGGAGCCAGAACCTCTGTAAGTTCTGTTAGTACCCTGGGGTGTATCCCACCCTGTCCCATAGCCTTGTCTACCATCAGGGCTGCAAGTCCTGTCAGCACTCTTTCCTGTGAAACAAAGTTCCAGACCTGGAATTCAGCATGGCAGAGGTCAGTCTGGATTTATTGGTTAGAATGGAATTGTGGTGTACTGAGAACCACAACCAGGAAACGAACATACTGAGCTACGCACTGCTCAGGAGAGACAGAGTGGAGAGGAAAGAAGGAGCTATTATAATATATATGTGTGTGGGAGTGTATCAAGGCCATGGAGCTAGGGCACAAAGAGGAAAATGAAGAGCTGGAATTACTATGGGTTGCTTGGGAAGCAGGCTCCGGATTCTTCATATGTACTGGAGCAGTGGACAGGCCTCCAGTGCAGGGTGAGGAAATGGATAAGGCACTTGGGGAAACCATCAACGGAATGGCAGGTGAATGGGGGGGAGGTGCTACCAGTTGGTGACTTCAGTCTGTTAGATGTGGACTGGAGCATTTCAACAGTGGTGTTGCAAGGAGCAGGGCCATCTTTAACTCACTGCAAGGGTTTTTCTCAGGCAGTTAGTCAGAGAATCCACGAGGGATGAGGCAGTGCTGGACCTGGTGCTTACAGACACTGAAGATGTCACAGTGGGCAGTCCAGTTGGTACCAGTGATTCCCGTACAGTGTGACTTAACATAAAGACAGGAGCACAGACGAATCACAAATCGGTGACTGCCTCAGGAGCTGCCTAAGAGGGGTGGAGGAGTGCCAGGGAGGAGTAGAGGCACAGTGGCAGAGAATAAGGGAGGGCACAACTAAAGCAACCAACCTATGCATGAAGGAAATGAGCAAAAACAGAAGGAAAAGGAGACCATTACAGTTCTCCAAGGATGTGGCGAGGATGATAAAAGAAATAAATGACTTGTTCATAATGCTACAGTTGACAACTGTTCCAGCCCCTGAATCCTCTGACGGATATTACTTCTTCTAATTTTTTGTTTGTTCATTTTTGCTCTTATGCCTCCTCCTGGCTATTTGTGTTCTGCCAGTATCAACATAATGTGACTATTCTTACTGTTTTTAGCTGATCTCGTTGCCGTTATTGCTCCTAATTCTGCTTATTGGTAATTTGTCTCTGCTTATTGTCAGGTCATTTTGCTTTTATGCCTTATCCCTGGGTTATAGTTATTTGTCTGTATCAGATATGCTGTATTATTATTACTGTTTTCTATGTGACCGCTGATTTGTAGATCTTTGTATGGCTTTATTTTCTTATATTCTACTTTGTTTAACTATTTTATTGTATTTGTCGTTAAACCCTGCTGTTTTGTATTTCCCCCATTACTTTTTAATCTCCCGGGTCATGCCTGATAATAGGCATTTTATTGTGTAGCACACTTACCTGTTTAACAATAAATACATACATAAAAGGTGGCATTGAAGGAGGTATAAGGAAGCATAGAGGGTGGAGTACAGGGAGGTATACCTAGAAAAGCCGAAGAAAGCAGGCAAGGTGTTGAGGGGAGCAAAGGTGCAGACAAAGGAAAGGAATACCAAATGGGTCACTACAAGGAATAAGACTTTCTTCAGGTCTCAAGAAAAACAAGGCTAGTGATAAGGATTAGAAGGGTGGAAGGGGGTGACTGTGCAGAAGTCCAACAAAAAGCTGACATTTTAAGCAGGTATTCCTGCTCAGTCTTCACAGTGGAGTGTGACGGGGACAACCCACCAGGAAGAAGCAGGGACATGGTGAGGAGGGGGGTGGACACAGGTCTAGTTACAAAGTCTCCTTGCGTTCATGCACATAGATTTCTAAATCTTTTTATACCCATCTACTACCATGCTTCTCCCTCCCATTTTTGCCTGTTTTGTTCCCTGGGTTACCCCTTAACTTGGCCATGTCCGTTTTACTCTCACCATATCTTGACCCCTTTAATCCTATGTCCTTCCCTACCTGTGTTATAGTCCCATTTTCTTCTTTCCCCATCCCTGTCCCTGCCTTTCTGTGCATCTGCTGTAGGCGAGATTTCTCCACTATGGTCTTGGATTCCCTAACACTTAACTATTGGCTTTACCATCAAAGGGGAGGCACTTGTTGCTTCCTTTTGTTTTACTGCGCCCCACCACCATCTAGCCTAAATGCTTATCCATGTAGCATTTAAACCTGCCATCAAGGAATGAGGACCCTTTCCTAGAAGGATGCAGGCCATCCCTCCCAGTAGTAGCGTACGTTGCTCTAATGCAGAGCCATTGATAAGAAGAGTACAGTTTACATTTCGTACTTCTTTATTTTTGTAACATTTTACAATTTCTATTACTCAACCACCTAAACACCTTTTGTATAAATCGAATATGACATGGGCTGCCTTAAGATATCATTCTTATCTTGATTTGAGAGTATTGGTCTGTTGCTATCTCACTTGTGGCTTCCCCACCAGTGAGATATCAACAGAGCAATGCGCTGTCATGAAGATGAAAAAATACATATGCAAAAAATGCCATCTCTGTAGCGCCGAGCGAATGGGTTTGCTCGGGACGCTGGTGACCAGGGTTCGCGCCCTGAGCCCAGGTGTCAGGAGCAGAGACCAGCAGGGAGGGATTCCAGAGCATCCATTGGACGCTTCCCTACTGGGGGATGGGTTGGGCCTTTGGCACCTAGAGGCTGATTGGGTGGACATGCTAGGTGGCGTGCAGCCTCGACATGCCCTTGCACGTCCCCACCTCATGTTGCCACTTCCTTCTGGTCCTTTTACGGGGTGGGAGGGCAGAAAAAAGGAAAAATTGCCACCAGTGCGGCGGATGACAGTGGCCCATTCTCCCCTCATCGACAAGCCGGGAAGCCGCCTCGCCTCTGCCACCAAAATGCAGAAGTGGCTGTGGGCATTTCAGTCTCCCCTCCTGGCTGCCTCCCTTGGGGGGTGCCCCGACAAATAAATTGGGTTCTTGTGTCCTGCTTCCTTTGGCTACTGGGGTACATGACATCCACTACCAGCGTGTTTCGCTGGTCTTGTTAGCAGATGCACCACTTGCAGCTGGAGTTGGTCCATCAGTGGTCCCTGTGCCTAGATAACTTGGAGCAGCCAGTCGTAGTGACCCAGCTGATGTGGGATGCCATCCAGTGGTGGCTGGTCCCACAACATCTGGAGAAGGGAATCCCATTTGTCTACTTAGAACCATCTGTCATTCTCATGACGGACACATCTCTGGTAGGGTGCGGAACACACCTGGGAGCCCACAGAGCCCACAGGTTCTGGTCTTCTTGGGAGACCCATCACCACATAAACCTGCTGGAGCTCCATGCAGTGCATCTGGCTCTGATGGAGTTTGCTCCTGTTATCAGGCATCAGATCATGCAGGTCCAGATGAACAACACCATGTGCACAGCCTGGGTACAGATCTCCTGGCAATTCATGTTGCGGAAGTGAACAGTCAGCTGGCAAATGCTCTTATCCAGGTCAGAGAGATACCGCATGAGTGATCCCTCCATCCGGAGATGGCAAGCCACCTTTAGTGGTGCACTCTTCTGGTGGACCTGTTTGCCTCCAGGGAGAGCAGAGAGCTGAGACTGTTTTGTGCCCTGCCTCCACAGTCTGGAATGCTGTTAGGGGATACCTTTGCGAAGCCCAAGACCCCAGGCCTTCAGTATGCCTTCCCTCCCATTGATCCACAAGATGATGGTCAGGGCCTGGAAGGATAAGGCACGTATGATCCTGATGGCTGCAGACTGGCTCAGGCAGTTCTGATACTGGATCTCCTCAGCTTTGGTAGTAGGCTTCCATGGTAGTTGTTGCTTTATTGGACCTGCTGACCAGACAACAGGGGCAGGTCCTGCACCTGGACCTTCAATCCCTGCAACTCTCAGCCTGGTGCATGAGCAGCTAGAGTTCCAAGCTCTGGGCCTTTCGGACAACATCTTCTACATTGTGGAGGCATCCCTTAAGGAGTCATCTCACAAATGCTATTCATTTAAATGGAGAAGGTTTTCAGTATGGTGCCATGGCAATGAAATTGATCCCCTAGCCCGCTCCACGGTGAGAATCCTTGATTACCTGTGGTCCCTCTTACAGTTGGGACTGAGAGCAACAACCCTTAAGGTGCACCTGGCAGCCACCTCTGCTTGACAGGCGTTGGCTGGTAAGTTGACAGTGGCCCAGGAGAAGGTGGTCCGGTGCTTTTTTCAAGGGCCTAGACTACTTGCCCCCTCCAGTGCACAAGCCTTTGCCTCCTTGAGACCTACTTCTGGTGCTGGCTATGCTCAGGATATACTATGTTATCGTGAAACTCGGTATCCTGTCACTTGAGATACCGAGTAAACATTCCTGGAATGGAGCCGTCCGACAGGACCACCTTCCCGACGTAATGTCAGGAACAATGCAGCATATAATAAAAAACACTCCCCCTGTAACTAAAATAAACTCAAAGGGGGAGCAGACCCCAGAGTAAACAATAAAATTAGTTACAGGGGGAAGTCGAGAGCAAAGAAGTAGCGAGTTGGGAACAGAACCCGAGGTCCGCTAGCCGAGCTACCAATGGCTTAGCCCTCCACACCACCAGGGCAGCTTGGCCAGCTTCCGCATCCTGCACTCCCTTGTAGTGCATTACTATCTGCATCCACTTCCTCCCCATCAAGCATCCGGATGTCGGGACTACATCGGTCGGGACAGTGCAGCTGTCAGGCAGTGGTGCCCGGGCAGATAAGTGTCTGGGTAGTCAGCCACGGGAAGCCATAAGTATACCCTGTGCTCATGGGCAAGCCAAGATTACCTTCTTAGTGCTGTAATGTCAGCCAGAAGGATCAGTGAGCTCCATGCGCTTTTGGTGGAGTCTCCATACCTGGTCTTTCAAAAGGACAAGATAGTCCTTCACCCCCACCCGAAGTTGCTCTCGAATGTGGTATCATAGTTTCACCTTAACCAGGTGATTAACTTACCGGTATACTTTATTAACCCTACTTCAGAGGTCAACCATAGACTGCATACCATGGACCTATGGAGAACACTTTCAGACCAGCAGCTAAGCAGACGTTTGCCAGGTGAATTACATCCTGCAGCAAATTCTGCTATAGATTGGCTGGTAGGGAGCCTCCCAAAGTATTAGAGCTCAGTCTGCCAGAAATACTGCTTCCTCAGTGGCTGCTTTCTGGGACATCCCTGTATAGGAAATCTGTCAGGCTGCTACCTGGAGCAGAGCACACACCTCCATATCCATTACAGCGTCGACATTATGAGCCGTAGGGATGCTGCATTTGAGTCCTTGGTTCTCTAGTCTCTGTCACCAAATAGGGGTGCGTACCTTGCCCCCTCCTCCTGGAGAACTGTTTGGAGTCTGCAGAAGTGTGGAGAGTGAAGTGTACCCATGCACTTAGAAAACTTAGATTACTCAACTGTAACCATAGTTCTAGGGGTGGTATAAAGTTCGCATCCACACAATCCACTTGGCCTCCTCTGGCAGTGTGGTACCCAGCTCCCTGCTTCCAATGTGGAAAGATCTGACATCACAGGGTGGAGCCGACGGATCAGCCTGTTCCTGGAAACTGTGAACTTTTGTACCACCTCCAGAACTACAGTTACAGGTGAGAACCCTGTATTTTTTCCCTAATTTTGCCAAAGTTCCCTTTTTTGAAGTCCCATACCCTTAGCCAGCACGTTGTTGCAGCGCTAAGGCTAACGCATTTGTTGCAGGCGACCCAGGCTCGGGTACAAGCCTGGGTCAATGGGGGCCGTCCATGGGGAGAAGGATTGAGCATCCAAGTGAACATTGTCCTCCGGGGGGGGGGACCATGTCCCGCAGTTCTGCTGTCACCTATAGACATACAGGTGGCAGAGCGCTCGGGGCACAGAGAGGAGGAACACTGCACTGTGTATCAGGAGTGTGTGCTGATGCACACTCATGTCAGGGACCTAGTCCCAAACGCCTCTGTCCCTGCGGGGTCAGGTGAACATAGAACAAAAGGGGGAAAACTAAATGAAAGGTAATGCCCCCACCACTACCTGCAGCTCTGTGAAGGCCAGTGTACCTGTCCAGAAAGGTGGTATATCAACCACGCCAGAGCGGTTGGGGGGGGTTAGTGTTCTGAATCCTGTCACTGTTGGGGAGCACCAGATCCAGCAGGGCCTCCTCCATTGTTGGGCTCTGAACTAACTGCACTAGAAATGCCTCCTGACAGGCATCCACCAGAACGTGATTCCTAGTATTAGCATTGATTGGAACTTTCCAGTCCGCGTCTGGCATGTTGAAATCCTTAACTACCACCACTTCCCCTAGACTTGCTGCCCTCTTAAGGGGACTCAATTGTTAGGGGTGTAGACCTGGGGAAGGGAGAGGAGAGGGAAGTAAAGTGCCTGCCTGGCGCCATGGCTTGGAGGGACAGGAAGCAAATCATCAGGATTGCAGAAGCAGCATCACAGGAGAGGAAACTAGATATCATTGTCCACCTCGGGACAAATGACCTAGCTAGGCATGAGATCAGTGCAGTGCAGGATGAATTTGTGGAGTTGGGGAGGGGCCTCAGACAGGTAGCAAGCACGGTAACCTTCTCAAAGGTGCTGCCAGTCTGTGGCAGGGGTGAGGCTAGGGTACTGCACACCATGCAGTTTAATGAATGGTTGCAAAACTGGTGCAGAGCACAGGGCTTTGGCTTCATTGGGGACGGGGGTCCACCTGGAGAGATGAAGGTCTATACTGGCATGATGGTCTGCATCTGTCAGGAGAGAAACACGCTCTAGGTGACAGGTTTAAAGGCTTCCTTGCAAGCTTTTAAACTAGCCAAGGGGAGGTGCTGATAGAAACAGGAAAGTTCAAGCCCCCACAAAACATGGCAGGCAGTAGGGTAAACACTGAGGTACAGAGCTTGAGAGAGGCAGGACAGGGGTAAGTGGAAAATGGACAAGGGCAATAAGAGCAGGGATGGGGTAAAAGGATAAAGCCAACATTAAATGGAGGCAATGAGTACCAATGCCCGTAGTCTGGAAACAAGCTTCCAGAGCTAGTAGCCCTGTTGGAAGAGAACACTTGGATATTGTGGCAGTCATAGAAACATGGTACGACGGAGAACCATGACTGGGATGTCAACATGCAGGTACACAATCTACAGAAGGGACAGGGAGGGTAAAGAGGAGGTGGAGTAGCTCTCTACATAAGGAAGGGATCAAAGCTACAGAACTAAAAAGTAAAGGGGAGGACAAGAGAACTCTGGGTCACTGGAGACAGGGAATGGCATCACAATCCGCACAGGGGTTGTATACAGACCCCGTCTCAAGGGAGAAATGGACAAGAAAATGATAGAGGCATTCTCAAAATGGCTGAAAAGGGAGATACTGTTGATGGGGACCTGAATATGCCAGATGTTAACTGAGCGACATGGACTGCAGCCACATCCAAGAGCGAGGTCATTCTAGATGCCCTACAGGGCATGCCTTAGACAGCTAGTGGTGGAACCCACTCGGGAGGGAGCAATATTAGACCTGGTACTCTCAAATGGAGAGAGGATCGCAAATTTAGAAGTCAGTAGACATCTGGGAACAAGCTACCACTGCACAATGTGCTTCACAATAAACACAACCATGGAGACAAGCTATACAAGGACAAGGATACTGGACTTTAGAAGGGCTGACTTTGGCATAATGGGTGAATACCTGAGGAATGCATTAGCAAATGGCCAGAAAGGAGGGGCGGAAGAACAATGGAGAAAAATCAAAACTGCCATCATGGAGGCAACAAGCCTTTGTGTGAAACAAATAAAGAAAACAAAGCGGAATAAAAACCACTATGGTTCTCAAAAGAGGTGTCAGGGAAGGTTAAGGAGAAAAAGGCTGCATTCAAAAAGTATAAGGAATCACAGACGGAGCACAACAGGGAACTGTATCAATTAAAGCAGAAAGAAGTGGGGAAGACAGTCAGAAAAGCAAAGGCCCAAACTGAGGAAAAGATAGCCAACTCAGTTAAGAAGGGGGATAAAACCTTTTATAGGTACATTAGGGAGCATAGAAAGGTTAAGGGAGGGATAGTGAAGATTAATAAAGGAGAAGGGAGGTGGACAGAGGGAGACTGTGAGAAGGCAGAGATACTGAATGAATACTTTTGCTCAGTATTCACAAAAGAAGAGGAGGAGGAGTTACCTAAATCAAACAGTAGAAGCACTGTGGATAGTGGGGTTGGCACCAGTCCATTTACAGAAGAAAGAGTACTGAAAGAACTCCTAAAACTCAAGGTGGACAAAGCAATGGGGCCTGACTGGATTCACCCTAGAATCCTAAAAGAGCTAAGGGAGGACCTAGTGACACCACTAACCACACTTTTTAACAAATCATGGGAAGATGGGGTGGTACCTGAGGACTGGAGGAGGGCAGATGTGATTCCCCTTCACAAAAGTGGGAGCAAGGCAGAAGCAGGAAACTACAGACCTATTAGTTTGACCTCAGTGGTGGGGAAAATGATGGAATCACTTCTTAAAAGAATTGTTGAGTACCTAGAAGCCAGCGGGGCACAGGACCCAAAGCAGCATGGATTCACAGCAGGAAGGTCATGCCAGACGAATCTAATCGATTTCTTTGACTGGGTGACCAAAGTAACAGACCAGGAAGGGGCTGTGGATATGGCCTACCTAGACTTTAGCAAGGCATTTTACACAGTCCCACACAAAAGATTAATAATCAAGTTAGCCAGCCTGGGAGTGGGTCCCAGGGTGGTAGCCTGGGTAACAAACTGGCTGCACAACAGGACACAGAAGGTAATAGTGAATGGAACACATTCTGAAGAAAGGGAGTTACTAGTGGAGTACCTCAGGGCTCAGTACTGGGTCCAGTCCTCTTTAACGTCTTTATAGGTGACATTGCAGAGGGTCTGGAAGAAAGGTATGCCTCTTTGCAGATGACACAAAGATCTGTAACAGAGTTGATAGACAAGCGGGGGTAGAAAGGATGAGAAAGGACTTGGCAAGGTTGGAGGAATGGTCAGACATATGGCAACTTAGATTCAATGCAAAGAAGTGCAAAGTATTGCACCTGGGAAATAAAAATCCAGGAGAAGAGTACACAATAGCAGAGGAGGTACTAACGACAACAATAATGGAAAGGGATCTGGGTGTAGTCATATCAGATGACCTAAAGTTGGGTAAGCAATGTGAGAAGTCAGTAAGAAGAGCCAGGGGGATACTGGGATGCATAGGGAGGGGCATCACAAGTAGAACAAGCATTTGTCAATGCCGAACGTTCGCTTGCAGGTATTTGCAGTGGTGTTTGGCATGTATGGTGCTTTACCCCAATGCCCTGTGCGATTGCGGGTATTTGCACAATAAATTGTCAGCATGATCTTTTGTTACCCCATTGCATAGCGCTACATAGGCGGAAACACGTTTGGGCAGGATGTGAAAATGACAGCTGTACTGCTCCATAAGGAAGTGTGGTAAAATGCCAATGTTGAAAATCTGGAGTGGAAATATTGAAAATTAGCAAACCTCAGAAGCGTGTGGAACTGTGCAGCATCGCAGCTCATAAAACAGTCATTTTAGGAATTTATTCACCAAATTTTCAACATTGCCATTTTAAAACCTGTGCTAATGAACAGTGTCACTGAGATTTTCTTACTGTGTCCCATACATTGATTTCGCACATCGACTGCGCCATTGTGCACTACATGGGGAAAAGCGTTTTGGGCAGGATGTGAAAAATGACAGCTGTACTGCTCATAAGGAGGTGTGGTAAAATGGCAGTGTTGAAATCTGGGTGAAAATGTTGAAATTAGCAAACTACGGCGTGCGTGGGAACTGCAGCATGCCTTCGTCAAAACAGTTATTTGTAGGAATTTTTCGCCAACTTTTCAACATAGCCATTTACAGATCTCTGCTCATGAACAGTGACACTGTGATTTTCTTAATGTGTCCCATACACTGAGTTACGCACACCGACTGTGCCATTGTGCGCTACATGGGCAGAAACCGTTTTGGGCAAGATGTGAAAATGACAGCTACAGTGCTCATAAGGAGGTGTGGTAAAATGGCAATGTTGAAAATCTGTAGTGAAAGTGTTGAAATTCGCAAACTACGAGTGTGTCATAGGAAACTGCAGAACAGACTCATAAAACAGTCATTTTGGAATTTTTTCACCAAATTTTCAGCACAGCCATTTAAGGCGTCTGCTCATGATCAGTGTCACTGTGATTTTCTTAATGTGTCCCATACATTGAGTTTGCACACGACTACGCCATTGTGCTACATGGGCAGAAACACATTTTGGGCAGGATGTGAAAAATAACGCTGTACTGCTCATGAGGAGGTGTGGTAAAATGGCAATGTTGAAAATCTGGAGTGCAAATATTGAAAATTCATTAAACGTCTGGCGTGCGTGGAACTGCGTAGCACACTCGTAAAACAGTCATTTTAGGAATTTTTCACCAGATTTTCAACATAGCCATTTTAAGACCTCTGCTCATGAACAGTGTCACTGTGATTTTCTTAATGTGTTCCATACATTGATTTCGCACACCGACTGCGCCATTGTGCGCTACATGGGCGGAAACACGTTTTGGGTGAGATGTGAAAAATGACAGCTGTACAGCTCATAAGAAGGTGTGATAAAATAGCAATGTTGAAAATCTGGAGTGAAAATATTGAAAATTTGCGAACTTATGATCCTGCGTAGGAACTGCGTAACGCACGCTCAGAAAACAGTCATTTTTTGGAATTTTTGCACCAAATTCTCAACATGGAGTTTTTGGGACCCCTTCTCATGAGTGATGTCACTGTCATGGCATTATTCGAGGCCGAAGGGTGATTTCGCACAGTGACTGTGCAGTGCCTGCTAAATCACGCCGGACGGCTCTTGCCACGACAGTGACATCGTTCATGAAGAAGTTTAAAACCCATGTTGAAAATTTGGTGTAAAAATCAAAAAAGACTGGTGATATGCAATAAGTTGAACCCTCCTATGTAGCCTATTATACAGCTTACGGCATTTCCTCAGTTCACGGTCGGCTTTGAAGAGTGCAGACGTGTTCCCGGTCCACTGAAGATCGTCGGCGGAGTCCGGAGGTAAGTATGGGGTGGGGTGTGGGGAGGCTGGGTGCGAGTGGGTGGGTGCGGGTTGTGGGAGGGGTTGGGAGACACGCGAGGGACCGTTTTGTTTTACAGGAGAAAAAAGAGCGACTAAGGACATTTGCCACACTGGGGTGGGCTCCCAGCATGGCAGAAGATGTATGGGGGGCCGAGGGCCGACGGAGGTTGGGCACCCCGTAACCCAAACACGCGGGGGATGGCGAAGAGCCGGCGGGATTGGGCACCCCGTCGGCAAAACAAACAAGCGGTTTGCCGCTGGGGTGGGCTCCAGCGTGGCGGCAGAAATGGCTTTGGGGGCAGTGGAGCCGCAGAGTTGGGCACCCCGTCGACCACTCAAACAACTTTTGCCAGCTGGGGTGGGCTCCCAGTGTGTGGCTATAAATCTTTTGGGGGGGGGACAGTGTGTGGCGCGGGGAGCACTGGTGACAGAGGGGATGGCGGCAGCGCTAAGTATGCAGCGTGTTTTCCTTTGAAGCAGAGGAACACCGCTAAAACACATTGAGCTCCTGCACCTGGTGCAGGACCGCCACGCCTGCTCAAGGAGCAGTGCATTGGCTGGGAGAGGCACTCTCCAAGTGTGCTACTCCCAAAACTCGCTCTCATGCGCGCGTAGTGAATGTAAAAAGGAAGTGGTTATCCTCTATACAGACAGTTGGTGAGACCCCATCTGGAGTATTGCGTGCAGTTTTGGAGACCTCATCTACGCAAGGACATAGACAGGATGGAAGCAGTCCAGAGGAGGGCAGCTAAAATGGTGCAGGTCTACATCAGAAACCATATGAAGAGAGACTGAGAGCTTAATATGTATACCCTTGATGAAAGGAGGACAGGGGACATGATAGAAACTTTTAAGTACCTCAAGGAATCAACAAAGTCCAGGAGGGTAGCATCTTTCAGAAAAGAGATGTGTAAGGACAAGGGGCACAATTTAAAGTTAGAGGGGGGACTGCTCAGGGGTAATGTGAGGAAATTCTTTTTCACGGAGAGAGTGGTGGACGCATGGAACCGCCTTCCTGGAGAGGTTGTGGGGTCTAAAACAGTGGGGGAATTCAAACATGCATGGGACAGACATAAGACAATTATAGTGTGGGGTTGCAGGAAGTAGGCTGTTGGTTAACTAGAATCTGCAGCTTATCCAATAGGTAGGGAAATGGGCAGACTGGGTGGACCAAGTGGTCCTTATCTGCCGTCAAAGTCTATGTTTCTATGTTTCTCCCAGATCTTACTTTGAGTGGGAGCTCTTGCAGCAGGCTATTACAATCAGGACTACGCCGTAGGCACTAGGACCTATGGTGAAACTTCTGCCAGCAATACACAGCAGGGACCACCCCCCGACGCCGGCCCCGCCCCGTCGGTCAGGGTACAAGAGGGGGCGGACCCAGCTCCACCTCAGTTCTTTCCCACCGCGTCCTGCACGTGAAGTCGAAGGAACAGCTTCTACTTGTAGTTGCAGCTAAAGATCCTCGTAGATTTGATCTTCAGTCAACATTATCTTTTCATTTTCGACAGGTTTTCTCGTCCTCAGGTACCTGACGTCAGTCCGCTGCCCATCGGTTGTTTTTTCCGCCCTTACAGCATTGTTTTCCTCGCTCTCAGCTCCGTTTACCGAGTCCGACGTCAGCCGTTTCCCGGCCGAGATCAATGTCTTCTCGGGCGTCGGCATCTCCTGAACACTTAAACAAGTGTGAGTGTGGGAGGGAGATCCCAGCGAAGGACGGCCATCGGCGGTGTGTTTTTTGTCTAGGCCCAGACCACGACACCGCCAACTGCGCCGATTGCCAGGCCTTTACCAGCCGGACCCGCATCCACTGCCTGAAGGCCCTTAAAGCCTACCTGCTGGAGCAGAAGCTGGATCAGCACTCCTCGGAGGGGAAGCGGAAGGAGAAAAAGCACCACAGCAAGGACTGTAGTCGGTCCCGTCACCGGTCCCGGTCGCGCTTGCACTCGCGGCCATCTCCAAAAAAGGCCCGTCCCTCGGGATCTGGAGATCTTCCGAAGACTACTCAGGCTAAGGCCGGCCCGTCGGGGGAGAAGCCAGCCAAGCCAAAGGTGACCCTGCTAAGGGTCATCGCTAAGCCCTTAGAGGTGCCTGCTTCAGCCCCACCTGCTAAGGTACCGACGCCGCCTGCTAAAGGCATGCCTCCAGAGACCAAGGACTCTCCGGTGCCCCCTGGCGTCACCCCATCGGTCTCTACACCGACGCCGGTCGAAGGGGTGAAGGACGCAGGGACGGTTGTGGAGGAACCGACGTCCCCATCGCCCAAGTCCTCCTCCCCTCTGGGCCCCCAGGAGAGCTCTCCTTTGCGCCCCGACATTCCAGAGACTTCCTTCCCGAAACGAACGGCTGAAATATTCACCAAGGATGAGCTCAAGGATCTTTTCTCCTTTTGGTGGGGGCAGGTCCACAAGCGGTCCTCCCCGTCGCTGGCCCAGACACCGGTACCGGACCCTGCGGGAAAACCACAGCCGGGAGGTGAGTCTTCCCCAAGGAATTCACCGGAATGCCAGCCTTCACCTCCCTCTAGGGCTCGTTTCCGCACAAGGTCTCAGGACCACCGACATCGCTCCCGGGACTGGGGTGACCGACGTTGGTCTAGGTCACTCTCCAGGAGCCCTTCTCGCTCCAGGCGAGAACGCTCCCGACGTCTGTCCTCTGACCGACGTCGGTCATTACTCCGTCGCCGGTCCAGGGACCGGAGTCGGTCTTCGGACCGACGTCTGTCCCCTAGCTACCAACGTCAGCGAAGGCATGGTCATAGGACGGGGTCAGGCTACTCCAAGTCGGATAGTCGATCCTCCTCACCAACGTCTACCTCCTCTTCCTCTCTCAGCCTCAAGCGCTCCCTGGGAGAGAAGGACCAGCCTCGCTCGCCTCCAGACGATCCTACTTTTATGGACGTCATGAGGCACATCCAGGCCTCCAACGAGTGGGACACGGAGGACCTGGATCCGGAACGCCGGAGATTGGCCATGTACATGAGGCAAAAGGAGCCAAAGCCTCTGGTTATCCCTCCTTTAGTCGATACATTCCAGGACATTACTAGAACCACCTGGATGCATCCGGCTTCAATCCTGGCAGTTCCAAAAAAGTCGGACAGGCTGTATAAGGCCCCAAGGGCAGAACCCTTTCTAGCGGAACACCCTCAGGCCGATTCTTCGGTGATCATGGCTGCCCATGACAAGTCTCGGCAACCGAAGCACCTCAGCTCCCAGCCTCCTGACCCAGAGTCTCGCTATCTGGACCAGGTGGGAAAGAAAGAATATGCTGCCTCCACCTGTTCCATTCGTTCCCTCAATTTCCTAACGCATATGGTACAGTACCAGAATGTGATGTGGGAATGGGGACTAGAGCTGGCGAAGACCATGCCAGACTCTGACCAAAAGGCAGAGCTCCTGGCCCTCCTCCAGTCAGGCTCAGACGTAGGCTCCCATGTACTGAGGGCCTCGTATGACACGGCAGCCAGGGCAGCCGCTTCCAGGGTGTGCCTCCGGCGCCATGCCTGGTTGAGAGTCTTGGGCTTTCACCAGGATCTGCAGGCCGGTATCAAGGATCTGCCCTTCCAGGGTACCGTGCTGTTTGGGCAGGAGATGGGGGCCTTGAGCTCCCGCCTCCAGGAGTCTGGCAAGTCGATCTGGTCGATCTGCCAGATGTACCGTGGCGACCAGCGACGACAGCACCATAGACGGCCTTTTCGTAAGTCCTCAGGCAGTCAAGGTCCAGCCCCTGGCAACCAACAGGGGCAAAGAGGAGGCTTTCGCAGGAGATCCAGAAACCAGCATTCTGGTGGACCTTCTGCCCGTGGGCCCAAGTCCTCCCAGGCCTCTCTCCCACTCCTGGCTCTGCCTAATGACTCCTTCCGCCGCCCCCTCCGTGGGAAGATCCAGGGAAGCCGGTTGCGGGGCCGCTTCTCCCTTCATTTCAAAGGATGGAAGTCAGTCACTGCAGACCAGTGGGTCTTGGATATCATAAGGAGAGGACACACGCTGGAGTTCACAGACTTTCCACCACATATTCCACCAAAGCTCTCCCGTTATCCTCCTTCTCACATCCCAGTAATAGAAGGAGAGATACAGACCCTCTTGCAGAAGAGAGCTATAGAGAGGGTCCCCTTGCATCAGCAAGGGCAGGGGTTCTATTCCCACTTCTTTCTGGTCCCAAAAAAGACTCAGGACCTTCATCCCATTCTGGACCTCAGTCCTGTAAACCTCTTTATCGAGTACAAAAGGTTCAAGATGGTGACTCTTCAAGGACTCCTTCCCTTGCTGCACCAAGGGGACTGGCTGTGTTCTCTCGACATGCAGGATGCATATATGCATATCGGGGTCTATCCTCCCCACAGGAAGTTTCTGAGGTTCCACTTCCAGGGGGAGCACTTTCAGTTTCGAGTGCTTCCGTTCGGCCTCTCTTCTGCTCCTCGAGTCTTCACCAAATGCCTCTCATCTGGTTAAACAACTAAATAAAAATTAAAAAATGCCTAGCAGTGGTGGCTGCGGCTCTAAGGCGTATGGGTCACTATGTGTTCCCCTACCTAGACGATTGGCTGCTTATGGCCCTGTCAAGAGGAAACCTTTTACGAGCTCTCGAAGACACTTATACTCTGTTCTGAGAGCTGGGGATCACCCTGAACTTATGAAAATCATCCTCGAGCCCAGCCAAAAGCTCGCCTTCAAAAGAGCGATCCTGGATTCCGGCCCAGGGCATGGCCTTCCTCCCCCAGGACGGAGTTCACAGAGATGGCAGAACGGATCTCCATAACTCCTCGAGTTCGGCTCGAACTTCCTCAGTTTACTGGGGCACATGGCGGCAGCCATTCCTGTCACTCCTTGGCCCGCCTCCACATGAGAGTCCAAGTGGATGCTGAGGGTGCAGTGGGACCAAAGCCATGCGATCTAGACTCCCGGTAAAGATCTCGGAGCCAGTCAGGAGAACTCTGCTTTGGTGGATGGACCCCAGCAATCTGGAGAAAGGGGTCAGCTTTCGTCCGGAGCCACCAGGTCAAACTCTGACAACAGATGCCTCGGACCTGGGGTGGGGGGCGCACCTGGGTGCACGTCGAATGCAAGGGGTTTGGTCACCCGAGGAGCAGTCCCTTCACATCAGTGTGCTGGAAATGCTAGCGGTCCTCTACGCCCTATAAGCTTTTCAAGAGGACCTGGTGCCAGGCTCTCTTCTAGCTCAGAGAGACAATGTGGTGGTCGTCTTTTACATCAACAAGCAAGGGGGCACTCACTCGTATCCTCTTTGCAGGGAGGCGATGAGAGTCTGGTACTGGGCGCTGGAGTGGGGCATCCTGCTGTCTGCAGTGCACGTTCCAGGTGTCCTAAACAATCTGGCCGACAGCCTCAGCAGGTCGCGTTCCAGAGGGCACAAGTGGGAACTGTTACAGTCTGTGGCGGACCAGCTCTTCGACAGGTGGGGTCTTCCAGAGCTGGACCTCTTTGCGTCATCATGCAATGCCAAACTGCCAACGTTCTGCTCGCGAGAGCACGCGCCTGGAGTTTTCTGGCCAGATGCATTATCCCTTTGCTGGGCAGGGAGGTTTCTATATGCCTTTCCGCCCTTCCCTCTCATTCAGAGGGTGCTGCTCAAGTTACAGGCAGAAGGGGCCCGAATGATCCTAGTGGCCCCCAAATGGCCTCGGCAGATTTGGTTCCCACTACTGCAGCGGTTATCAACTGAACCTCCAGTTCCGCTGCCCATATGCTCGCAGTTACTGTCCCAGGATCAGGGGTCGCTGGTCCATCTGGATCTTCGAGCCTTACACCTACATGCTTGGCTCCTTCAGACGTAGCTCAACATAGATACAGGGTTTCCCCGTAAGTGGTGGCGGTCCTAGTGTCGGCAAGAAAGCCCTCTACTCGCTCCGCCTACACTATGAAGTGGAAGCGTTTCTGTCTTTGGGCATTGCCGCAGCATTTGGATCCAGTCACCTGCCCTGTGAAATCTGCTTTACAGTATCTCCTCTCCTTGTACGATAAGGGTCTGAGTTACTCCTCTATCAAGGTGCACATGTGGGCAATCTCTGCCTATCATGCTGTCGTGGGAGATAGAGCATTAGCACAACTGGATGTAGCCCACCCCTTTCTTAGGGGAATTCTACATATGAGACCTCCCATTTGGGACCCTCTCCAACCCTGGGACCTCCTTTTTGTGTTGGAGAAACTCACCCTCCCTCCTTTTGAACCAGCAGCGGATTGTGAGCTGCGGTACCTTTCTTGGAAGGTCTGTTTTTTAGTTGTTGTTACTTCAGCTCGAAGAGTTTCCGAGCTTCAGGCTCTGATGTGTAAAGAGCCCTATTTGGTTTTCCACAGGGAACAGGTTTCCCTCAGAACAAATCCTAAGTTTCTTCCAAAAGTGGTCTCAGAATTGACCCTCAACCAGTCAGTTGACCTTCCTGTTGATTTTCCTTCCCCTTCCAATAGAGGGGAGGCTCTTCTCCACACATTGGATGTCCACAGGACTTTGAGGTATTACCTCAAAAGGACGGTTCAGCACCGTAAATCGGAGCAACTCTTTGTGGCTTTTGCACCACATTGCTTGGGTCAACCGGTGTCCAAGCAAACTATCTCTAAATGGATAGTTCGCTGTATCTCGTTTTGCTACGAGAAACACAATAAACCCCTGCCGGGCCCAATTAGGGGTCACTCCACCACAGGAGTGTCAGCTTCTTTCGCCGCCCTGCGAAATGTCACCATAAAGGACATTTGTGTGGCCGCAACCTGGAACTCGGTGCATACCTTCGTCAAGCATTACAGCTTGGATATCGTCTCCAGACGCCGAGCTGGCTTCGGCCTAGCCGTATTACAAGGGCTTTTGTCCTAAGGCCTCTGGAGTCAGCATCTTCCACCTCCCGAGGTCGTCTACCTCCTTGTTGTGGGACTGCTTGGGACTCAGTCCTGATTGTAATAGCCTGCTGCAAGAGCTCCCACTCGAAGTAAGATAGTACAGTTACGTAAGAACTTACCATAACAGTAGATCTTGAGAGGAGCTCTTGCAGCAGGTGCTTCCCACCGCCTTCCCCCTTGAGGTGTGCAGATCCATTTTGGTTTTTCTTCTCCGATTCTCTTCATGGTAGGCTTCGTCTCCTTTTCTTGTCAGGCCTTTTTCTGGGTCTTGGCGGGAGAACTAAGGTGGAGCTGGGTCCGCCCCTCTTGTACCCTGACCGACTTCGGGGCGGGGACGGTCGGGGGCGGTCCCTGCTTTGTATTGCTGGCAGAAGTTTCACCGGAGGGTCCTAGTGCCTGTGGCGTAGTCCTGATTGTAATAGCCTGCTGCAAGAGCTCCTCTCGAAGATCTACTGTTACAGTAAGGTCTTACATAACTGTACTTTCCCTGTCTGTCTTTGGATCGTGGCCCGGTGGCCTGTAGACCACAGAGATTAGTTTCCCCTTCCCTGTTCCTGCTTGTACCCACAGGGTTTCCATTTCTCCTGACCCCCCTCCTTAACATACATTGTTGCCCCTCCTCCCCTGCTCTTTGTCCTGTTCCTTCTAAATAGGGTGTAACCTGGTATGGTCATGTTCCAGTCATGGTTTGAGGTTGCCCATGACTCTGTGAACGCCACCAGGTCATGTCTCCCCTCTGTGACCAGTGCCTGAATTTCCTGATCGTTTTGGTTCCTAGTCCCTAGCGGCTTTTCTCCTGCAGTGCTGTCATGGTTGTCAGAAATAGGTCTAGTATGGTCCCGTCCCTAGTCTGTTCATCCCCTTGCTGAGTCAGGAAGCAGTCCTGAAAAGTGTTTACCAGCGCCTCATTTCTGTATCTTGAAGTCTCCAAGCAGGATAGCTTTTGCTCCAGTTGCTGCCTTGCTAACCTCCTTGTTTAGAGCCCTGTCCACCTCTTCTGTCTCTGACTATGTTGCCTATCGATGACTCTTTAGTGGACTGTCCTTCCCCATCTTTTGTAAGCTGCACCCATAGTGATTCTACCATACCTCCACCACATCTCCTTATTCTCCATCACTTTAATACCCTTCTTGACATACAACCCAACATCCCTCCCCTCATCCCTGTCCCTTCTGAATAATGTGTAACCTGCTTCTGTAAGGTCTCAGTCGTCGTCGTGTAATGTCTGTGTGTCAGTCCCTGCCATTATGTTAGGGTTGCCATCTGCTGCCATTGCCTGAAGCTCGCTCATTTTATTACCAAGGCTCCTGGCATTTAAGCAGACCACCCTCCATGAACCCTGCCTGATGTACTTCCTCCACCCATTGCCCTGCTTTGCTTGGTCCCTTTGATAAACCTTTAACCAAATCTTCCTTCTTTCAGTTTTGGTTCTCACTCTTGGGCTTTTGAGACCACCTATTACCCCATTTGTTTTCCTCCCAGCTCCTCGAATGCCCCTTTTAGTCGGGAAAGTGCTATCTAGGGTTCCCTCAATCGGGCATGCCCAGTGGATGACCAAGCCCTAGTCTCAACACCTACAATTTTAATTGCCCCAAAAATAAAGGCCTTTTTCCCACCAAAAGGTGCACCCCTCCAGTTCCCCAGTAAGCAAAACCCCTCCTTGGCTCACTGTACTTTCAACCAGTCATTGAATTACGAACATACAGAAACACCAGCAGAAACAGGCCATATTGGTCTATCCAGTCTGCTCAAGTGTGCAGCTCATGGTTGATTTTACTTGAGCTGCCCTCCCTCCCCTTTCCCCACAGAGTTAACCTCCCTCACCATCTCCCCCCAGTCAGTTATGACTTTCCCTTGTACCCTGTCCCACCCCCTTTTAAAACTGCCCACTGTTGTCAATGAAACCACCTCCTCCAGCAGTTCGTTCCACTTGGACACCAATCTTTGTGAAAAAATGCCTTCTCATTTTATCTTTAAACCCCCACACACACACACACTAATTTCAGACTATGCCACCTGCTGGACCCATTCCTTTTAAAATCGAAAATGCCCTCTGTTTTAACATTGTTCACACCTTTAAGGTACTTAAAAGGTTTCTGTCATATCCCATCTTTCCCTTCTGTCCTCCAGGGAATACGTAGAAACATCGAATCTGATGGCAGATAAGGACCGCCTGGCCCACATCGTCTGCCCATTTTCCTACCTAACGGATAAGCTGCAGATCCTAGTTAATCAACAGCCTACTTCCTCCTACTCCCCCAGAATTGCCTTATGTCAGTCCCATGCATTCTCGAATTCCCCACTGTTCTTGACTCCACAACCTCCTCAGGAAGGCTGTTCCATGCATCCACAACCCTCTCCGTGAAAAAATACTTCCTCACATTACCTCTGAGCCATCCCCCCCTATCTTCAAATTGTGCCCCCTTGTTCTTGCACACCTCTTTTTCTGAAAGATGCTGCCTTCTTGGACTTTGTTGATTCCTTTGAGGTACTTGAAAGTTTCTATCATGTCTCTCCCCCCCCTTCTTTCCTCAAGGGTATATATATTAAGCTCCTCTAGTCTCTCTTCGTATGTCTTCTGGTGCAGACCCTGCACCATTTTGGTTGCCCTCCTCTGGACAGCCTCCACCCTGTCTATGTCTTTGAGGAGACGGGGTCTCCAGAACTGCACACAGTACTCTAGATGGGGTCTCACCAGCTGTCTGTACAGAGGGATAACAACTTCCTGTTTTCTACTGCTGATACCTCTCCCTATGCATCCCAGTATCCCCCCCAGCCTTTCTTACTGCCTTTTCACATTGCTTACCCACCTTTAGGTCATCTGATATAATGACCCCTAGGTCCCTTTCCATTTTTATTGTTGTCAGTATCTCACCCCCCCATTGTGTAGTCTTCCCCTGGGTTTCTGTTTCCCATGTGCATTACCTTGCACTTCTTTGCATTGAATCTAAGCTGCCATACATTTGACCATTCCTCCAACCTTGCTAAGTCCCTTCTCGTCCTTTCCACTCCATCTTGTGCATCAACCCTGTTTGCGGATCTTTGTGTCGTCTGCAAAGAGATATACTTTTCCCTCCAGTTCCTCTGCAATGTCACTTATAAAGACATTAAAAAGAACCAGTCCCAGTACTGAACCTTGCGGTACCCCGCTAGTAACCCTCCTTTCTTCACTGTGGACTCAGTTTACTACTACCCTTTGCGTCCTGTTGTCCAGCCAATTTTTTATCCAAGCTACCACCTTGGGACCCACTCCAAGGCTAGCTAACTTGTTTATTGAGCTCCTGCAGTCTCTCCTCATAGGGTTTGTCCCCCAGGCCCTGTATCATTTTGGTCACCCTACACTGTACCCCTTCCAGTAATTTGATGTCCTTTTTCAAATAAGGGTACCAGAACTGCACACATTTCTCCCAAGTGTGGTCTCACCAGTGACCTTTACAATGGCAAGATGACTTCCTGTTTCCTGGAGGTGATTCCTCTGGTGATGCATCCCAGCATTTTGTTAGCTTTGGCTTCCACCTTACGGCACTGCGCAGTGTGTCTCATGTTTCCCTTGATTATTACCCCTAGGTCTTTTTCCTTCTTCAAACTGGACACCTGTACACCCCTTCCCCCCAACCAGTAGCTGTCCCCTGGGTTCCTAGCTCTCAGGTGCATGACCTTGCACTTCTTGGCATTTAATCCCAACTGCCAGATGCCTGACCAGTTCTCGAGCATAGCCAGATCCTCTCTGAGCTTCTTTCTCTCCCCCTCTATGTCCACTCTCCCACAGAGCTTAGTGTCGTCTGTGAATAGGCAGGTTTTACTTTTGATCCCATCCACTATGTCACCAATAAAGGTGTTAAACAATACCAGTCTGCGTGCTGAGCCCCGCAGGACCCCAGTGATCACTGGTCTCAGCTTTGATAGTCTCCCCTTCCCACTGTCACCCTCTGGTTTCTGTCTTGCAGCCAGCTCTTGACCCACCCTGCCAGCTTTTCCTGACTCTAAGGTTCCTCAGTTTACTGAGCATCCTCCCATATGGCACAGAGTCAAAGGCCTTGCTCAAGTCCAGATACAGGACATCTACCACCTGTCCCCTGTCCAGCAACTCTGTGACCCATTCGAAAAGGTCTATCAGGTTAGACTGGCAGGATCTTCCCAGGACAAACCCATGGTGCCTTTCATCCTGGAGACCATTTGCCTCCAAAAAATCCACTAGTCTCTCCTTTAGAATGGTCTCCATTAATTTGCCTACAACAGAGGTAAGGCTGACAGGTTTGTAATTACCAGGTTTATCTCTGGGATCACACTTGTGGAGAGGCACCACATGCGCCATTCTCCAGTCCTGAGGCATGCACCCTGTCTCCAGCGAGGTGTTAAACAGATCCACCAGGGGGCCAGCCAGGACCTCCGCCAGTTCCCTCAGGACTCTCGGGTGTATGCTATCCAGTCCAGGAGCCTTGTCCACCCAAGGGGCCCCTAAGACTCTTTAAAACCATGTCCTCCTGGATTTCTCCATTTATTTCATTCTCCCTCCCTATTGAACCCCTATTTTCCCCTGTGGCATAGTTCCATCCTTTTGCCTACCAAAAATCGAGCTGAAGTGCTTATTTAGTGACTCTGCCTGATCCACACTACTTTCCGCCCATCCCCCCAATCCTAACAATCCCATCCTTGCAGCTTCTTCCCTTCCTTATATACCTAAAAAAAAAAGTCCTTCTCCCCTTCTCTAATCCCCTGCGCCAGCTTTAGTTTTATCGTGGCCTTAGCAGCCCGAACCATTCGGACTGCCTTTCTGTATTTCACAGAGTAAGCCTCCCTGTCTTTCTCTCTCATACTATGTTTGTACTTTAAAACAGCTGCTCCTTTTCCCCCCCTCACTTTCACTGCAACCTCATTGCTATACTACTTGGTCTTTTAGACATGGATTTCTTACTCTGGGTCTTTGTACATGTGTTAGTGGCCTCAATCAGACCCAACTTAATAATGGACCATTCTAGGATCGTGGATATGTTGTTCATCCACACTTATTGGCATGTCCCTTTCCCCTTTAAGGATCGCCAGAAGGTCTTCAAGATGGCTCCTCCCACCCACCCCGGTGGCATAACCCTCGGCTCCACCCCATGATGCCAGATCTTCCTTTCCGATGGAAGCTTCAGATTGCCCCCTCTTTGCTCTCGCTTTTTGTAAGCCCTGGCTTCAAAACCTTTGGTTATTCCGAAACCTCGACTCGCTCAAGTTAGCGATGGTGATTCCATCATAGAAGATGAATCTTCCCCGGATTTGTAGCCAGTCCCATCGTGACCAAAACTATCTTGCCCACTGACCTGCATACTGCGTC
Source organism: Neoceratodus forsteri (assembly GCA_016271365.2). Lineage (NCBI taxonomy): Eukaryota > Metazoa > Chordata > Ceratodontiformes > Ceratodontidae > Neoceratodus > Neoceratodus forsteri. The sequence continues at coordinate 752,779,354 of CM057455.1, read as the reverse complement.
GTTTACTGTCTGGGTGTCGGCCGTGACACCAAGACTTGTGAGATATCTCACTTGCCTTTTCCACCGAGCGTCCTCTATGATGGAAATCTCCTTGCGCCTCAAATTGGTAGGCCCAAAAAATGGAATCCTCTGGTGAAATCTAAAGAGGCCCAGTGGGTGGTCTCCACGGCTGCGGGATCCACGGAACAGCTGGAGCGAATGCAGGCCTTCAAAGAAGAAGTGGCGCGGGCCTCAGAGTCTTCCTCTCTGTTGTTTTTCGTTCCTCTCAACTTGGGCTCTACCTTTTTGGGTTCCTTCCGAGAGTTGTCCAAGTCTCTCTCCACTAAGGGCGAGGGACCTACAGGCTCTCACTCGTCTCGGTCCCGTAAGAGGGACAAGAATCTGAATCAGTCTTCGTCTCGGCAAAGACGCTCTTACGAATCGTGAGCGATCTCGGTCCCAGGAGCCAGCAATATCGACTTCGATCGAAATTGCCTCCTCAGCCGCTGGCTTCTCGGCCTTGACATCTGGCCAGTCGACCGAGGTCTCGATCGATGAGATTAAAATCATTATCGATCCGTTGTCACCCATTCCAGTTGACGATTCTCTCAATAGGACCCCGGTCCTGTCTTTACCTTACGAGGAGACCCAGCCAGCTGGGGATCCGGTCGAGGAACTGGCCCACTGGAATCTCCCAAGCGACCGACTCAGCCAGTCTGATCCAGGTCAAGATCTCAGACCCCCTAGACTGACAGGCCAAGGAAGGTGCAGAAGCGCTCCAAAAAGAGGTGAGGTCATCCTCATTGTCCTCGGATGAGGAGAGGCTTCGGTGGAAGCTCCGCCGACATTACGAGGATCTGATGTGGCAGCAGCTGATCCTGTCCAGGCAGAAGCCAACCACGGTCTCTACTCTGGCCATTACTTGGCTTTCGCCTCCTAGGCTGAAGCAGACTCCTCTGGAACCGATGAAATCTGTTCCCCTGCCCATGGAGACGCTAAACCCGCTCCGGTTCAGCCGATATCGGTGTCTCCACCGATTGTGGTGGAGCCACCGCCTAAACAGCCTTTGGGAGGGGATCCTACGAAGGAAGCTTGGTCAAACCTGGGTCTTCCTCACTGGCTGTTAGTCACCCTCATGCCTGATCACCCCAGGCACATTGAGGGCGACCTTAGCAACTAACCATTATATCCGGATACCTTGGATTCAGATGACACCGCCCTTCACTCTCACTCACGGGATGATGAGTCTGCCGGTGTTCTGTCGATGATGGAGGGCCCTTCGTCCTTTCAAGGGATTCTCCACCTTATCTCCAAATCCACGGGGATGCCCCTGGAACCAATCCAGAAATGGGCAGAGTACCCTCTCACTGACATTCTCAAGAGAGGGGATACCCCGACGGAAGCCTTTCCTGTAGCCAAAGCCATTGTTGGCCCGGCCTCGCAGCTTTGGCAGAATCCTGTCTCCTGCCCAGCGCTGTCTGCCTGAATGGCCCGCAAGTCTGCAGTGCCCATGGGGTCCCTCTTGGGGTTCACAGAACATCCCTTGGCCGAGAGCCTTGTGACTGCCTCTGTGTTCAGATGTACAGGCAGTCCTGCCAACACTGATAGACCCCCGGACAAGGAGTCCAAGAAACTGGACCTCTCTGCTAGGAAAGTCTATGCTGCCTCCTCTTTAGGCCTCCCATCAAGCAAGCTCGGCCGTCATCATGGCGCACTTGTCCCATGCCCTTCTAGGGTCCTTGGGCAAAGTTCTCCTACATCTCCCCATGGACCTTCAGACTACGGTCAAGCAGGTCCAGGACCAAGGCTGTGCCGTTGCCCAACAGCAGCTTCAGATGGTTCTGGACACTGGGGACTCATGCACTCATTCGGTGGCAGCCACGGTTGCCTCACACTGCAGGGCTTGGCTGAGGCTTTCTACCTTCACGACGGATACCCAGCACAAACTTGCTGATGTTCCTTTCCTGGGCACTGATCTCTTCAGTCCAGGTGTGGATGGTCACCTTCAGCGAATCGAACAGTCGAGTGCCACCTTGGACTCGACTACTTCTGCTCAAAGCGCTTCTGGCCCAAAGAAGCAGCAGCAGAAAAAGAAGAAGCCTTTCCGGCACTCTGCTCCTGTGGTCCAGCAGTCCTCCTTTCAGGGAGCACAGCATCAGCAGGCACAGGCTTGGCGCCCCCGGCCCAAGCCCGGACCTCCTCAAGCCCGCAGAGGAGGTCGGAGGTTCAGGCCCTGGACCCTCTTCCTCCAAGCCTGCCCAGTGAAGGGATAGGAGTGGCCACCCCTATATCCATCACACCAGCTCTGGGTCCTCCCATAGGGGTCGGCTCCGCCACTTTCTTTCCGCCTGTTCCGCTGTTACCACGGACAGGTGGGTCTTAGAAGTGGTTGACCAGGGTCTGCCTCTAGAATTCGAGCAGTGCCCACTCAGCCGAGCCTGCGCCCCATGGGAGGAGAGAGTATCAGTCGGCTCTGAGAGACGACATAGCCCAGCTCCTCCTCGAGGAGGCAGTGGTCCAAGTGGCAGATCCTCCAGTCAACCCAGGGTTCATTTCTAGGTACTTCCTGGTCCCGAAGCGGACGGAGGGCCTGGCGTCCCATTCTAGATCTGCACGACCTGAATCAGTATCTCAGGCCACGCACCTTTTCGGATGGTATCTCTGTCCCAGATCATACTTCCCCTGGAGCAAAACGTGGTTCTGCTCGCTGGATCTTCAGGACACGTTCTTTCACTTCCCAATCCGTCCGTCTCACCAGCAGTTCCTCTGCTTCAGAGCAGAGGGAACCCTTTACGAGTTCTGAGCCATGCCATTCAGCCTGTCATCTGCCCTACGGGTCTTCACCAAATGCATTGCAGTGGTGGCAGCCCACCTCAGGCATCGAGGGATCAGGGTATACCCTTACCTCGACAACTGTCTCTTAGCAGGTTCCACCCAGCAAGAGGTGGAAAGGTCCAGGGACCTGGCCCTCCAGACCTGCTCTTAACTTGGGCTCCTGATCAATGAGACCAAGTCAGAGCTCGTGCCTTCTCAGGTGATGTGCTTCATCAGGGCAGAGCTCGACTCTTGCCGAGCCAGAGCTCTGCTCCCAGCGGACAGGGTGGAGGTTCTCTCCTCCTTTGACCAGTCATTTCTGGTTGGGCAATTGCGCCCTGCCTGGGACTTTCCGCACCTTCTGGGTTACATGGCGGCCTGCAACACTGTGGTCCATTGGGCCAGGTGGCATATGCGCCACCTTCAATGGGAGCTGGCCGCCCAGTGGACTCCGGTCCTAGGTCATTTCAACCAGCTGATCACTGTTACCAAGAAGATGTGGAACGCTCTACAGTGGTGGACCGTCCTAGACTGGTTGCAGGAAGGGATCTCGTTTGTCCGCCCCGAGCCGACAGTCATTCTCACGACCAATGCCTCTATCATGGGCTGGGGAGCCCACATGGGGGACAACAGGGCTCATGGTTTCTGGACCCCGAGGAGTCCCGTTACTACATCAACCTGTTGGAGCTCTGAGCGGTCAGACTGGCACTGACAGCATTCACTCCACAGCTTCGGGGTCAAGTGCTTCAAGTCCAGATGGACAATACCACGACCATGTACTACCTCAATAAGCAGGGGCGGCACGCACTCCCGGCTGCTGTGCAGGGAAGTGCTCTGCATCTGGACACTCATGAGCTGACTGGAGGCAGATCACCTAGCCATCCATGTGGCAGGAGCCTCAAATCAACTGGTGGATGCCCTCCACCACATAGGTGAGACATCCCACAAGTGGTCTCTCCATCCAGAGGTAGCTTACAGCCTGTTCTCGCACTGGGGCAAACCGATGGTGGATCTGTTTGCCTCCAGGGAAAACACCAAGCTGAGGCTGTTTCATGCCTGTCCCCCTCAGCAGGGATCACTGCAGAGGGATGTCTTCTCGAGGCCATGGACCCCAGGCCTCTTCTATGCCTTCCCCTCCATTTGCTTTGATTCACAGGGTGCTTCTCAAGGTGAGGAGGGACAAGGCGCAGGTGATCCTGGTACCCCTAGCCTGGCCACGCCAGTTCTGGTATCCAGATCTCCTCAACCTCAGCAATAGGCTGCCGAGGCGTTTTCCAGCACGCCTAGACCTGATCTCTGTCAGTCAGGGGAAGGTCCTCCATCCGGACCTTCAGTCACTGAACCTGACAGCCTGGTACCTGAGCGGCTAGAGTTCCAGGCTTTGGGTCTCTCCGAGGATGTACTCACAGTAGTGGAAGCATCCAGAAAGGAGTCGACCAGAAAGTGCTATGCCTTCAAATGGAAAAGATTTTCCATTTGGTGTCAGGACAAGGGCCTGGACCCTCTGTCCTGTACCATGGCTAGTATTTTAGACTATCTTTGGTCTCCGTCCAACGGAGGTCTTCGGTCTTTGACCCTTAAGGTGCACCTGGCAGCCATCTCTGCTTACCGAGCGTGGGCTGGTCAGCAGACTGTGGCACAGGAGAAGGTAGTCTGGTGGTTTTTCAAAGGCCTTGGTCATATGTCCCCTCCGGTGTGTGGACCTCCACCTCCATGGGATTTACTGCTGGTCTTGGCAAAGCTCATGGGCAAGCCATTCAAACCGATGCACAAGTGTGAGATGTCACACTGGTCATGGAAGACGGCCTTCCTGGTCACGGTCACGTTTGCCAGAAGGACAGGGGTGCCTCAGGCACTCTCGGTGGACTCCCCTTATCTGGTCTTCCACAGGGACAAGGTTGTCCTGCGCCCCCACCTGAAATTCCTTCCGAAGATGGTGTCATAGTTTCACCTTAACCAGGTTTTGACTCTGCCTGTGTTCTACCCAAAGTACACCTCGGAGGCTGAATGTAGGCTCCATACTCTGGATCTTAGATGAGCTGTCTCCTGTTATAAGGAGAGGACGGTGGAAATTCGGGGCGAGGTTCGTCAGCTGCTTGTCACCTATGCTGAAGCCGCCTCTGGCAGACCTGCAGCACAGCGGACAATCCCAAGATGGAGTACAGTACATCTTGCATTGATCTCTGCTATAGGTTGGTGGGCAAGGAGCCTCCCAGAGAGAGATAAGAGCTTATTCTGCCCGCCATACTACTGCATTGGTGGCTGCTTCCAGGGACATCCCTATCCAGGAAATCTGTCGGGCTGCCACCTGGAAGGCAACAAACACCTTCATCACCCATTACCACATTGACATTGAGTCATGCCGGGATGCTGCTTTTGGGCCTCAGTTCTCCAGTTTCTGTTCCCAAAGTAGGGGGAGTGCACCTTGCCTCCCTCCTCCCAGAGAACTGCTAGGAGTCTGCCAATAAGTGTGGATGAACAACATATCCACGATCCTAGAAAAACAGGTTACGCACCTATAACAGTAGTTTTAGGAGCGCTATATGTTGTTCATCCACACGGACCCACCCGACCTCCCTGGCTGTGACTCGCAAACCTGGCTTCCAGCAGGCTATGATCTGGCATCATGGGACGGAGCCGAAGGCTATACCACCCAGTTGGGTGGGAGAAGCCAGCTTGAAGACCTTCCGGTGATCCTTAAAGGGGAAAGGGACATGCCAATAAGTGTGGATGAACATATACCACTCCTAGAACTACTGTTACAGGTGAGTAACCTGTTTTTTCTTGTCCGCTTCCATCTCTGGACTGATTTGGCAAGGTGCCCCACTGAGATTTCACCAATCCTGCCAAAGTCTGCCCTCCTGAAGTCCGCCACCCTTGTCTTAGTCCTAGCTGTTTTCTTGCCCATATTGAGGTAAAACCACACCTTGTGGTGGTCACTGGCTGCAAGGGGTTCCTCCACTTCTATTTCTTGTACATGCTCTCCATCTGACAGCACCAGGTCCAGTATGGTTACTTCCCTGGTTAGCTCTGTGACTCCCTACACCAGGGAATTGAAAGATTTTGAACTTCCTTGCCCCCACCCCCATTTACTGCTAGAACCATGGAAGAGGTCACAGTACCAACTAACCCCATGTCTCTGGCGCCCAGTGCCATGAAACTGTCCTTACATACTCCTAGTGGTTTCCCTGCCAGGTCATTCATCCCAACATGAACAATAATGTCTGACCTCCCACTCACCTTCCTGAGCAACCCTTCTGTCCCAGGAAGTTCCCTGTCTGCTGTTGTCCCTGGGAGGCAGCGCACTACCCTTCCCACCTAGCCAGCCTGTGCTACAGACCACCTCCTCTGTACCCCTAACAGTGAGTTCTCCCCTTCTGACTACACCACCCCACAGCAGGTTTGGCCAATGCTGGGTGCAACAGGGTGCTCTCCCCTAAATGGGGGAATAGCATGCATCGCCTTCATCAAGGGAGAGAATAGTTACTCGTTGTTATCCCAGGGTTCCTTCCCTCTCCTGAAGCAGTGATCCTCTCGCCTCCCACCTTGCCCACCACTTTCCATCCCCTCTTATGAACCCTTGGAGGACACTGAGGTAGATGAGTGGCAGTAGGCACACTTGGACCTCACTTTAACCTGCTCTGCAACTGCCGTATTGTAGTCCACTCTGCAGAAAGTTCAGAGTGGAGTGCCGTGAGCCTCAGGCAGACCTGGCACCTTCCAGCATATACCCTGGAGGAGTGTGGCTCCGCAGGACCTGCAACTAACTGTCCCTTCCACAGCCTCCCCATTTGCCTACTACCCATGCCTATTCTTGGTCCCTACTTGGAGTCCCATTGTGATTATTCTTGCCTGTGATGTTTCTTACCTATATAGGGTTCTACTGTTACGTTATTCAGTTACTTCCACAATTTCTTTAAATACGGCAAACAATAAGAAGTGCAAATGCTGACACAGACCTTCTCAGTAATATCTTCTGTAAAACTTGATTCACAGCAACTTGTGAAAGAGCAGGAAACGGTCACACAGGATATGAAAGCAGAGACGGAAGTCAGTCGAAGGAGAGCAGACTTTGAAGAGCACATGTTTCAGCAGTTGATGGAAATAGACCGAGATCAGGATCTAGAAGCACGAAAGGTGAGAATATGGGAGGCTTTGGCCTTCAGGTGTGAAACAGTTTAGGATCATGAGACATGCTAGAGGCATCCTTTTGGCCTGTACTAGTAAAAATATTTGTGTATACTTATTTCAGAAATCACAACTTGTTCTTTCCTGTTATTTAGTATTTCTTTTCAACTTTGTGATTCATGACCATCTGCATATTGTTGCTTGACAGGAGATAATGAACAGTCCAGTCCAGAAGGTGAACCATATTGTAATGTCATCCCTGTCTAACATCTGCAGAGCTCATTCTAGAAATTTGTGGCCATGGGTTAATAGAATTTGATAGCAGATAAGGACCACTTGGCCCACCTAGTCTGCCCATTTCCCTACCTAATGGATAAGCTGCAGATCCTAATGAACCAACAGCCTACTTCCTCCTACCCCCAACTAGAATTGCCTTATGTCTGTCCCATGCATTCTTGAATTCCCCCACTGTTTTTGACTCCATTACCTCCTCAGGAAGGCTGTTCCATGTATCCACAACCCTCTCCGTGAAAAAATGCTTCCTCACAGTACCTCTGAGTCATCCACCTCTATCTTCAAATTGTGCCCCCTTGTTCTAGGATCGTGGATATGTTGTTCATCCACATTTATTGGCATGTCCCTTTCCCTTTAAGAATCACCAAAAGTCTTCAAACTGGCTCTTCCCACCCACCCAGGTGATGTATAACCCTCGGCTCTGCCCCATGACACCAGATCTTCCTTTCCGCTGGAAGATTCAGGTTGCCTCCTTCATGCTTCTGCATTTTGTAGGCCCTGGCTTCGAAACCTTCGGTGCTTCCGAAACTTCGTGAAGTTCGCATTAGTGACCATGACTCTCCTACTTCGATTATGAAAGACAAGTCTTCACCTGAATTTCACCGGTGTTCGTGTGGCCAGAAAATGTTGCGCACCGATCCTCACGCCATGTACATCTACTGCTTGGGTGTGGGCCACGACACCTCTAAGTGCGACTTCTGCCTTGCATTTCACCCTAACATCCTCGACGACCGTCTCGCATGCCTGAAGTTGAGGAGGCCAGAAAAACAGAACCCTCCAGTGAAATCAAAGGCTAGGTGGGCGGTTTCCGCGGCTGCAGGATCCGCCGAGCAATTGGAACGTATGCAGTCCTTTGAGGAGGAAGCGGCTCGGGCCGCAGAATCTTCCTCTTGGGGCTTCTTTGTTCTGCTCAACCTGGGCTTCACCATCTTGGGTTCTTTCCAAGAGTTGTGCCAGTCTCTTCCAACTAAGGGTGATAGTCCTGTGGGCACTTACTCCTCTCGGTCCCGTAAGTGGGAGAAGGACCCTGGATTGTCTTCATCTCGGCGAAGACGTTTTTGGGATCGGGAGAGATCCTTGTCCCAGGAACTGGCAGTCTCGACTTTGGTCGAGATCGCCACTCCGGCCGCTGGCTTCTTGGCCTTGCTGTCTGGTCAGTCGACCATACAGTTGATCGATGAGGTCAAAATTATTGATCCGATTGACCCATTGTCGCCGACTCCGATCGACGACTCTCTGGATCGGACTCTGGTTCTTTCCTTCCCCGACGAGGAGACCCAGCCCACTGGGAATCCCACTGAGGAAGTGGTCCCCGACCCCAGCAATACACTGGTCCCTCCGGTGTCTCCCGATCAACAGAGTCGGCCTGCCCGATCTCGATCAAGGTCAAGGACCCCCTCGACCGGCAGGCCGAGGAAGAGCCATAAACGCTCTAAGAAGATGCGACGCCATCGGTCATCCTCCTCGGATGAGGAGAGGCTCCGGCGGAAACTCCGGCGCTACAAGGACCTCATGTGGCAACAGCTAATTTTGTCTGGGAACAAGCTGACCCCGGCTTCAACCCTGGCCATTACCTGGCTTTCGCCTCCCAGGCCGAAGCTGACTCCTTCGGAGCTGATTAACTTAGTTCCCCTGCCTGCGGAGCTGGCGAAACCCCCTGTTCGGCCTTTACTGGTCTCTCCACCAATCATGGTGGAACCGCCACCCAAGCAGCCTGTGGGAGGGGCTTCTTCCAAGGGAGATTGACCAGACACCAGGCTTCTCTGGCGTCTCTCGGTCACTGTCAACCTGGACTGCCTGCGGTGGGTCGTGGGTGACCTCAGCAGTCGACCGTTGTATCTGGACTCTTCGGATTGGGATTAGACCGGCCTACATTCTCATTCTGGGGATGACGACACGGAAGGTGGTCCTTCGTCTTTTCAAGGCATTCTTTGCCTCATCTCTGAGTCTGCAGGGATGCCCCGGAACCTATCCATAAAAAGGCGGAGTACCCTCTCACGGACATTCTCCAGAGAGGGGATACCCTGACAGAGGCCATATGGCTGAGGCCGAAGTTGGCATGGCTCTAGAACTCTGGTAGCATCCTGCCTCGTGCCCAGCTCCGGATGCCCACATGGCCCGCAAGTATGCGGTGCTCATGGGGTCGCTTTCGGGGTTCACAGAGCACCCTTCAGTAGGAGAGCCTGGTGACCACTTTTGTGTTCAGGTATACTGGCAGTTCTGCCGACACTGACCAACGTCTCGAAAAAGAATCCAAACATTTGGATCATTTGGCTCGAAAGGTCTATGCAGTCTCGTCTTTAGGCCTTCATCAGGCAAGTTCGGCCGTCATCATGCCACACTTCTCTCATGCCCTGTTGGGGTCCTTGGATGAAGTCCTCCCACACCTCCCTGTGGACATGCAGACCATGGTCAAGCAGGTCCGGGATCAGGGCCGGGCTTTTGTCAAACAACTGCTCTAGACAGACCTGGACATTGGGGATTTGTGTGCCCGTTCGATGGCAGCCGCAGTTGGCTCTCATCGCGGGGCTTGGCTGAGACTCTCCTCTTTCCCAGTAGATACTCAGTACAAACTAGCTGATGTGCCTTTCCTGGGCAACGACCTTTTTGGCCCAGGTGCAGCTGGTCACCTTCAGCGTATTGAGTAGTCCAGTGCCACCTTGGATGCTACTTCTGCTAAAGGTCCTTTGAACAAGAAACAGCAGAAGAAGAAAAAGAAGCCTTTTCGGCACTCTTCCCCTGCAGCCCAACAACCCTCCTTTCAAGGAGGGCAGCAGCAACAGCAGCACCAGGCTCAAGCTTGATGCCCCCATCCCACCCCCTCTCCCGTCACGCCAGTTCTGGGTCCTCCCGTGGAGAGTCGGCTCCACCCCTTTCTTTCCACCTGGTCCGTTTTCACCACGGACAGGTGGGTTCTGGAAGTGGTCGGTCTGGGACTGCCTCTGGAATTCGATCAGTACCCTCTAAGCTGAGCCCGCGCCCCTCGAGAGGAAGGAGTATGCATCCAGACTCAGTTGGTTCTCCAAGATGACATTGCTCAGCTCCTCCTCAAGGAAGCAGTAGCTCCCATGGTGGATCCTCCGTCAGACCAGGCTTTGTCTCCAGGTACTTCCTGATGCCCAAGCTGCGGGGGGCTGGAGCGCCATTCTAGATCTCCATGACCTGAATCAGTATCTCAGGTCACACACCTTTCAGATGGTCACTCTGTCCCAGATCATACCATCCTTGGAGAGAAACATGTGGTTCTGTTCACTGGATCTGCAGGACACATTCTTTCACATCCCAATCCTTCCGTCTCATTGGCGGTTCCTCTGCTTCAGAGCCGAAGAGACCCTATACGAGTTCCAAGCCATGCCGTTCAGCCTGTCATTGGCCCCACGGGTCTTCACCAAGTGCATTGCAGTGGTGGCAGCCCATCTCAGGCATTGGGGGGTGAGAATTTACTCCTACCTCGATGATTGGCTCTTAGCAGGTCTCACCCAGCAGGAGGTGGAGAAGTCCAGGGACCTGGCCCTCCAGACCTGCTCCCAACTCAGCCTCCTGATCAACGAGGCCAAGTCGGAACTCGTACCTTCCCAGGTGATGTGCTTCATTGAGGCAGAGCTCGACTGTCGTCAAGCCAGAGCGCGGCTCCTGGCAGACAGGGCGGAGATTCTCTCCTCCTTTGCCCAATCATTTCTGGTTGGGCAGTTGCGCCCTGCCCGGGACTTTCTGCGCCTTCTGGGTTACATGGTGGCATGCACCTCCGTGGTCCGTTGAGCCCGGTGGCACATGCGCCCCCTTCAGTGGGAGCTGGCCACCCAGTGGACTCAGCGCCACAGTCATTTCAACCAGCTGATCACTGTGACCCAGAAAATGTGGGACACTCTCCAATGCTGGATCACCCCAGATCAGTTACAGGAAGGGATCCTGTTTGTCCGCCCCAAGCCGACAGCCATTCTCATGACCGATGCCTCTTTCATGGGCTTGGGAGCACACATAGGGGACAAAAGGGCCCACGGGCTCTGGGCCCCTGAGGAGTCCCGATACCACATCAGCCTGTTGGAGCTCAGAGCAGTCAGACTGGCACAGTCAGCTTTTGCTCCTCAGCTCCGGGGCCAAGTGGTTTAAGTCCCAATGGACAATATCACGAACATGTACTACCTCAACAAACAGGGCAGCATGCACTCCTGTCTGCTTTGCAGGGAGGCGCTCTGCATCTGGACCCTCGTCGAGCCGTCTGGAGGCAGATCTCCTAGCCATTCATGTGGTAGGAGCCACAAACCATCTGGCGGATGCTCTCAGCCGCTTAGGTGAGACATCCCACGAGTGGTCTCTCCATCCTGAGGTAGCTTACAGCCTGTTCTCCCACTGGGGCAAACCGATGGTGGATCTGTTTGCCTCCAGGGACAACACCAAGCTGAGGCTGTTTCAAGCCCGCCACCCTCAGCAGGGCTTGCTGCAGGGGGATGCCTTCTCGAGGCCGTGGACTCCAGGCCTCTTCTGCGCCTTCCATTTCCCTTGATCCACAAGGTGCTCCTCAAGGTGAGGAGGGACAAGGCGAAGGTGTTTATGCTAGCCCCAGACTGGCCGTGCCAGTTCTGGTGTCCAGATCTCCTCAGCCTCAGCTGCAGGCCCCCGGAGTGGCTTCCGGCATGCCCGGACCTGATCTCGGTCTACCAGGGGAAGTTATTCCATCCGGACCTTCAGTCCCTGCACCTCACAGCCTGGTACCTGAGCAGCTAGAGTTCCAGGCTTTGGGTCTTTCTGAGGGTGTTCTCACCATGGTGGAGGCATCCAGAAAGGAAATCGACCAGGAAATATTATGCCTTTAAGTGGAAAAGGTTTTCTATTTGGTGTCAGGGCAAGGGCCTGGTCCTTTTGTCCTTTCCAGTGGCTAACATTGTCGACTACTTTTGGTCTTTGTCCAAAGGGGGTCTTCGGTCATCGACCCTTAGGGTGCTCCTGGCAGCCATCTCTGCTTACCAGGCGTGGGCCGGTCAGCCGACGGCGGAGGAGACAGTGGTTGGGTGCTTCTTCAAAGGCCTGGATCACATATCCCTTCCAGTGCGTGAACCTCCACCTCCATGGGATCTACTGCTGGTACTGGCAAAGCTCATGGGCAAGTCATTCGAACCAATGCACAAGTGTGCACTGTCACACTTGTCGTGGAAGATGGCCTTCCTGGTGACTATCACGTCTGCCAGAAGGACTGGGGAGTTCCAGGCGCTTTTGGTGGACTCCCCTTATCTGGTCTTCCACAGGGATAAGGTTGTCCTACGACTCCACCTGAAATAAATTCCTTACCAAGGTGGTGTCAGAGTTTCACCTTAACCAGGTGTTAACTCTGCCAGTAGACTACCCTAATTACACCTCGGAGGCCGAGTACAAGCTCCATACTTTGGACCTGAGATATGCTCTCTCCTATTATAAGAAGAGGACGGTGGAAATTCGAGGAGAGGTTCGCCAGCTGTTTGTCGCCTACGCTGAAGCCGCTTCTGGCAGACCTGCAGCAAAACGGACTATTGCAAGGTGGATTACATCTTGCATAGGTCTGTGCAGTGAGTTGGCGGGCATGGAGCCTCCCAGAGGGATAAAAGCTCATTCTACCCATCATACCGCTGCATTGGTGGCTGCTTCCAGGGACATCCCTATCCAGGAAATCTGACGGGCTGCTACCTCGAAGTCAGCACACACCTTCATCACCCACTACCACATCGACCTTGAGTCACGCCGGGATGCTGGTTTTGGGGCTTCAGTTCTCACAATCTCTGTTTCCCAATTAGGGGGTGTGGGCCTTGCCTCCCTCTTCCCAGAGAACTGCTAGGAGTCTGCCAGTAAGTGTGGATGAACAGCATATCCACATTCCTAGAAAAACAGGTTACTCACCTGTAACAGAATTTCTAGGAGTGGTATATGCTGTTCTTCCACACGGACCCACCCGACCTCCCCAGCTGTGTACGCACAATACCTGGCTTGCAGCGGGCTAAGAGCTGGCATCATGGGGCGGAGCCAAGGGTTATACCACCTGGGTGGGTAAGAGGAGCCAGCTTGAAGCCTTCTAGTGATCCTTAAAGGGAAAGGGACAGGCCAATAAGTGTGGATGAACAACATATACCATTCCTAGATAACCTGTTTTTTTTGCACATCTCTTCTTCTGAAAGATGGTACCCTCTTAGACTCTGTTGATTCCCTTGATGTACTTGAAAGTTTCTATCATGACCCCCTCTCCCAATGATCTCTAATGCACAAAGGCAGGAGCAGTACTAGTGGCTCACCTCCAACATTTTAATTAGAGGGCGCTGACTAGTAAAGGATGATGTAGATTTGCACTGAAATTGGAGAAAAAGATGGTAAAATGTGTTCCATTCTATTCCTTGTGTTAGAGGATCTAGTGGCCCCACCGAGAATTGGCACCTCAAGTGATTAAGAGGCAGGATCTATTTTTACCTAATATATTCCTTGAAATATTTACAAAGCTGTCACAGTCTTAAAAGAAGTGTATTTACATTTATTGTTTCAGCAGGAAATTCCACTGAGCTGGAAGCTCATTTGCATGGAACTCCTGAAGTACGTTGAACAGTGCTAAATTACAAAAAATTACACAGTAGTACAGTATACTCGGATAAGAGCCTAGTGCAGTTCATTCAGGTAAACTGTACACTTTAATTTGTTCCAAAGCAATGAAGTGTAGCACTTTAAAAGGAAATCCTTCCAAAATCAGCCTTGAGCTTGGGGGACTTTGAGGGTTCACCATGATGATGCATCCAAGCAAGTAATTGGGGAAGGCATATAAAACCAAATTAGTGATGTAGATGGGATGCCAGCCCATTGGTGCAGTGGTAGTGCTATCGCTAGCGACGCCGATAATCCGAGTTTGGGAAGGAGCTTGGATCATCATGGGGTCAGCCATGGGGAGTAGGATCACTGGCCCTGCCGTGTGGTGTCCTTCAGGGTTCCATTTTGTCCCCCATGTTGTTCGCGGTGTATATGTTACCACTAGGGGACATTATAAGACGGTACAGACTGGGTTTTCATTGATATGCTGATGATATGCAGCTGTACCTGTCTTTTGCACCTGAACAACAGGATGCGGTCTCAGTTTTCAATCAGTTCCTTGCCGAGGTCCAAGACTGGATGAGTGCCAACTGATTGAGGTTAAATCCAGATAAGACTGAAGTTCTAGTGATTGAGCCTGGTCACCCGAGGGTTGATGTGCAGGCTGTTCGAGTCTCCGGGCTTAGGCTTGGAGACTCCCAGCTTCGCACCTCGTCTAGGGTGAAAAATCTTGGTGTTGTGCTGGATAGCGGTCTAACACTTGAATCTCAGGTGTCAGCTGTGGTCAAGAGTGGTTTCTACGACCTAAGAAACATCGCCAGCATTAAACCCTTGATTCCCTCGGGTGATCTGCCATTACTGGTTCATGCCTTCATAACATCACTGCTCGATTACTGGAATGCCCTTTACCTAGTACTATCAGGGACTGATCTTCGCTGCCTGCAGCTAGTGCAGAATGCGGCAGCCAGGCTGTTGACTGATCTTTCGAGGTCATATTATATTACGCCTTTGCTGCACTTTCTGCAATGGCTTCCCATTAGGTGGCGGATCACCTTCAGGGTCGGTTTGCTGACCTCTAAAGCCCTACATGGTGTGAGGCCTGGTTACAAGCAAGACCTCCTACAGCCCTACCTCCCTTCTTGTCCTCTCCGGTCATCTGAGGAGGGCCTCTTAGTGATCCCCAGGATTCATTTACAATCATCTGGAGGCCTGGCTTTTTGCTGCGCCTGTCCTGTGGAATTCACTGCCTCGGTTGCTTAGGGTGGCCCCTCGGTAGGTGCCTTCAAGAGGATCTGAAGATCTTTTTATTTAGTAAAGCTTTTCCCTCCTTCTAATTTATTATGCTTAGTTTTATATCTTTTATGGATATTCTGTTGTAAATTTTGTTCATGTTATTAGGGTGTTTTGTAAAGTGCCTAGAGTCACAGTGAGATAGAGCGCTCTAACAAATAAATAAACTAAACTAAGTGTTTGTCCAGCTCTTTTCCTCCAGGTAGCGAGGGTTGTGGAGCCCAGCACAAGCCTGGCCCCCTAGCAGTGCCTGGAGTAAGGGCGCTGGTGACTACAGATTTGGGTACGGAGGAGTGGACGTAGTCAATGTGCTGTGCGTGGGAGCACGCACAATGACATAATTGACAGCACACTCTTCCTAGGGAACCAGAACAAGGGGGAAAAAGAGACACTGACTGGAAGGGCGATGCTGCACTATGCCCCCCATCCGCAGCTGGGCTTCTCCTGGATCTCCCACCCTTCACCTCCGCTACAGTGGCCGACTGGATTGTGTGGAATGGGGAGAGGGTGGCAAGCTGAGGGGAGCTGCCCATTGGTGTGTTGCAGACACTACCGATCCAAGTATCAAGACCTTAGGGGTATGGGGCAGGCACTGGTGACAGCCAATAGAGGTCCCAGTTGGCAGGACCAAAGGAGGATAAATAGAATTGAAAAAAATTAAATAATGTAAATGAGGAGCCATGTGCAAAAAAGCTTTATAACCAACAATACAATGCACCAGCCTTTTGGTAACCAGAGAATGCTAATTAAGGGCAGTATGCAAGGAA
Source organism: Neoceratodus forsteri (assembly GCA_016271365.2). Classification (NCBI taxonomy): domain Eukaryota; kingdom Metazoa; phylum Chordata; order Ceratodontiformes; family Ceratodontidae; genus Neoceratodus; species Neoceratodus forsteri. Next base: position 752,763,545 of record CM057455.1, on the reverse strand, counting down.
CAGTGATGCTGTCTTACATTTTCATTTGAGACTAATCAAACTGCCCTCTGTTACAGAACAACACATTTAGCTGAAATAACTGAAGGGGAATTGTGATAAATAATACCCCCATGATTTAGGAGGGGGGATAAAAGGTGATTGCACAAGTTTTAGTCTTATCAACCTGGTAGAACATTTGTTGCAGTATAAAAAAATAGCCTCAGTTTCATTCTCTTACATAAAGAATCTGTATGCTGACTAAAAAGAGGTGTGTCATTTACTCCCTGGAAGGTGACCATGGAAGCCTTGGCTGAAGTAGATCAGATGCACATTGATTCAGACTGGAAAACCCAGATGCTGAGTAAACAGAAACTGGATGATTTAGACCGAGAACAACGGTATATGGACCTAGCAAGGCTCAATCACGATATTAGGAGGAGAGAGATGGAACTACTGCATGTGGTGAAGGAGGTCGAAGGAAAGAAGGTATGTACCGTACAGAGATAGCATTATAGTGTATAGTGGAATGTTGTTCTGTATAGAATTCATTCCCTTTCAAAATGCTGTTGTACCACAGTTCAAGGTCATGGAATGTGATTTTACCCTTCTGTGGTAGAACAGCATTCTAGAACCTCTAGAGACTACATAAGTCAGTTTCAGTTGAAAACAAAAGAACTCACAAACACATATTTCACTCAGTACTGTACACTATAAAAAATACAGGATGAGCAACTCTATGCACAATCAGTGTGTTTTGCCACCTCGGGGTTCTGATTTCCATGGACCTTTCAAGCTTCGTTCTCGAGGGTAGAGGGAATCAGAACCACTCTGTGGCAGAACATACTGGTTGTGCTTAGTTGTCCATCCAGTATTCTCTATATTGCCAAGTGATCAGAACCAAACACAAAGTAGAAATTTCTGTATTGAAAGCAGCCTAATTTTGTGGTGTAAATGGGAATGAATATAATTTCAGCCCTCTTCAGCTGTTCATACTTAGGTTGAATTTTTGTTTATTTATTTAGACAGATAGGACTGCTAGACAAGAGTCAATTTACTGAGTCAACCTGCTTCACTAATACAAATTGCACTTTAGTACAAAATAATAAAATACAACAAAATGAAACCGTGTCAAGTAACGTATCAAGTACAATCATATTTAAATGGAATCTTTTCACAAACTGCCATTTTAAATTGAGCCTGAGTAGGTATTAACCACAGATAAGGTGGAAGATGGTCTGAACCAACTGCAGACTAGACTTTGTCACATTGAAAGCAACCTAATTTTGAGATACAAATGGGAAGAATAATTATTTCAGCCCTCTTCAGCTCTTCATACTTGGGTTTTTAGAACAAGTATAAATCCCCTTCTCTTTTCTTGAAGTGCCTTGGGATCTTTAACATCAACCTGAATAACCAACAGAATAGGCAGACAGGACTTTGGTTTAAAGTCTCACTGGAAAGACAAAGCTAGGGAAATGTAAATGGACACACACACGGCACACACAGTTTCAAAAATGGAGCATTCATCTTTTTCAAAAGCTTGCCCATAAGTCCCTGTTATGGTTATATTAGGTCTTTACGTGCAGGCAGATCCTTAGTGCTGATTGGTTGAATGAACAATGATAATTTATAATTTGTGTTATTGCAACTGTATTAGTATACATTTCAAAGGAAGTGCTTTCAGTGCTAATTTCTATGGACACCTGAAACATACCCTTTCGTAAGTTAAGCGTTCCGTAATGATCAAAAAACGGAAATACTAGAATGCTTTCAGAGCCGGTATTTACTTCTAATAAATACGCAGCTAACTATTTTATGTATTGCACACTGATGTGTTAGTAACTGCTTCCGCCTTTTATAATAAAATACTTTGTGCAAAGAAACAAGATTATTTTAGCGTTTGCTTTTCACAGTGCCAGTAAAAAGAATTCAATAGAATTCTGGTATTGTGATGTCAGAAAATGGCAGCTACTTAAGAGCCCAGTGTATTTTGGTGAGAAACTAAATATATTTTTCTAAAGAAATAAACACTTCTGTCAGCAACAAACTTTGGCTTTTGTATGTTTTCACTGTTGTGGTCCATCTGTATGATTTTACAATTTTTAAAATAACTGGCTTCTCTTTTGTTCTTCCCAAGTAAAATCTGCTTATACAGAAAATGTCAAGTTCAATTACCACAAAATAGCACGTTTTCAAGAATCACATATTTCTAATAAATATGTAATATTTTGATAGTAAAAAGTGTTATTTCTCTATCAAAAACTGAAAACAGGTTTGCAGTTTCCCATTTAAATACACTGCCAGCCTTGCCAGTAAACCTTTTCTGACATCATAATACAAGAACTCCATTGGGTTCTTTTTTTACTAATAGTTGGTAAAATACAAATAAAATTATGAAAAGGTAATTAAAATAAAAATTAAAAATAACAAACTGACTGCAAAGGCATCTAAAGGCCCCAAACCTTCATTCTTTAAGATGTACATCCTTACTGAGAACTTGCTCTTTAAGTGTCATCGAGGTACAGCTCAGGAAGACCAGGAGCTGTTGTAAAATTCACAAGTAAAGTTTTATCATCATCAATAACAGTAAAATAAAAGTAAAGATTGTTCAGTATAACTGTCTACAAAGGCAGTACAAACAGAGAAAACAAAGTCCTTCATCTTAGGGTATCTCGTATTCCAAGTTTTAGTCTCCGACTCTCACTCTCTCTAGCAAAAGCATTGCTGCTCTTTTTATAAGTCTTTGCCCGACTGGGATTCCAGCTCAGCCACCCAGGAGGACCGCGGCCACCGGGTGGACGGCGCTCCTGAAGCCGCCGCCCGAGACCACTTGCTCAGACTCCGAAGGCAGCGAGCCGTGAACCCAACTGGGATTCCAGCTCAGCCACCCAGGAGGACCACGGCCATCATGGACGGTGCTCCCGAAGCCACCACCCGAGACCACTTGCTCGGACTCCGAAGGCAGAGAGCCATGAACCCGACTGGGATTCCAGCTCAGCCACCCAGGAGGACCGCAGCCACCGGGCGGACGGTGCTCGCGAAGCCGCCGCCCAAGACCACTTGCTCGGACTCCGAAGGCAGAGAGCCATGACCCCGACTTGGATTCCAGCTCACCCACCCAGGAGGACCGTGGCCACCGGGCGAACGGCACTCCCAAAGCCACCGCTCAAGACCACTTGCTCGGACTCCGAAGGCAAAGAGCCATGAACCCGACTGGGATTCCAGCTCAGCCACCCAGGAGGACCGTGGCCACCAGGCTGACAGCGCTCCTGAAGCCGCCGCCCGAGACCACTTGCTCGAATCAAGGCAGAGAGGTATGGCAAAGCCGCAAACCAATCGGAGTGCAAGCGCCTTTTCTCTGGCTTGCTCCAATTGGTCCGCTTAATCCCTCTGGTTTTTCTATACTAAAATGCGCCAAAAAGAGCTGTTTTAACTGTTATTGTTTAAAGTTACTGAATTGTATTGTATGTATTCTTGCTAGTGTGTTATTGCTGATAAATCCTAAATCCCAGCCTCGCAACCAAAGTGATACAACGCTTTCCTGTCTCTGTAGCTCTTCCAGACTGCAAGGCGCCAAGGAAATCGCTGTCTCTTTCACTTGCTAATTTTGGTGTCTTCAACTTGATTGCTGGCCTTTGTGGAGCACCTCCTTAAATTTGACTCCCTCTCTTTTCCCCCTCAGCCGTGAACCCGACTGGGATTCCAGCTCAGCCACCCAGGAGGACCACAGCCACCAGGTGGTCAGCGCTCCCTAAGCCGCCGCCCGAGACCACTTGCTCGGACTCCGAAGGCAGAGAGGTATGGCAAAGCCGCAAATTTTCGCCCATCCGCCCTTCCCCCACCACTGTCACTAACTTTATAGGCCTCCTAGCCCTGCCCTTGATGGTTCCTGACGCATCCTTTCCTTATCCCTTGATGTCTTAAACATGTATCCACCTGTTTTAAATCGCACCACTGGTATATTCAATTAGGCATCCGATACGTTACCGTTGTCTCAGTCCCCTTTCCCAATACCTCTTACAAACCCCCCTGAAAATTCTTTTAGCCTCTTCATAAACAGCACCGCCATAAGCCGTAGCCGCCTTCCACTGCTCCATATACCAAAATGGCTTACATTTGGCAGCTTGCACTTCTCACTGCCTTTCTTACTCTGCCACTCATAGGCTATATCCCGGCAAATTATGAGTCTCGAGAGGCACTGCATCTACTACCCCAAGACTGTCTACCCTTCATGACTGAATTCATTTCATGCATTATGCCTCTACTCCGCTGGCTGCATCAAGCGATATTATCCTCCCCAAGGAGAAACCATTACTCTGCTTCCCATGCAAATGAAATTAACCATCCCCTCTGGCAAATGCACCATTTGGAGTCATTTTGCTAGAGTACTAGCCTATGTATCCCTGGGACTGCACAACCTAGAATGTAAACCCTGGCACCATAAGACCGGATTAATAAGTAGCCAGAAAAGGACTCGTGGTCTCATGCTTTCTCTTGCCATCTTGAGGAAACTTGTACTCTTACTTCTTCTTCGCTCTGGCAATGTTGAGCTCAAACCTGGCCCTATGCATTCTCTCTCCTCCCCATCAGAACTTAAAAATCTCAAAGGAATCAGCTTCATGCATATCAACGTATGCAGTCTTCTAAAAAAACTTATTCTAATTCACGCATGGGTTATCCACATGGAACCTGATGTGCTTGTAGTCTCTGAGTCCTGGCTTTGACCCGCCACACCTGACAGGGAGATCAACATCCCGAACTACCTATTATTCAGAGCAGACAGACTGACTAGAGGTGGTGTGGGGTTACCATTTATGTCAAAGATAAGTTCTCAGTCTCCACCCTTGATGCCACCACAATAGCAAATGAGTTCAAATGTTTGGCTATAAAAATAGTACTCTCCTCATCCCTAGCTCTCCAAATCATAGGATGCTACAGACCTCCCTCGGCTGGCTCACAGCTTCTGTCTCATCTCTCTTCCATCTTGGATACCAGCCCCCTAAAAACAATTATATTAGGGGACCTCAATTATGACTGGCTATCTGAAGCCTCACTCCCCCTGAAAGCCTTCTGTGACTCCCATGGGCTTTCTCTACTTAACAATGAGCCCACCCATATAAACAAGAAAAACCTTGCCAAAAGCTCACTTCTGGATGTCATTTTAACAAATAAACCCTACTCCTTCTCCCATGCTGGGACGTTTGACGTGGATGTCAGTGACCATCGCCTAGTCATAGGAGTCTGGGCTGCTACCAAAGTGTCTTCCACATCCCAGTTTTCCATCAGGTCAAAAAGGTCCTTCAACCCGAAGACATTTTCTCAGGACCTGAAAAGCTCCCCGCTATGGCAGAGCTTCTACTTGGCTAAATCAGTGGAAGCAGCTTATGCCTTTCTCCATGAGATCATACTAAGAGCTCTGAACGCCCATGCGCCGCTGACGAAAGTGCGCTTAAAAGCCAAAAGATGTCGATGGTTCTCAGCGGAACTCAAGGCTGCTTTTCTTTCTAGAGATAAATTATGGAAAAAGGCTCGTAAATCTCAAAAAGGAAGAAGACTGGTGCTTATTCAAAACAGCCAGGAACAGCTGCACCAAGATGATCAGAGAGACCAAAGCTAGCTTCTTCCATACTAAACTTAACAAAACCTCCAAACAGTCCTCCAAATTCTGGGCTACACTGAAAGAAGTGTCCGGGCACATGTCACAAACCATGCTTCCCGCCAAGGTCCTTTCAGGCAATATAGTACTAAATGGTAAAACAGAGACACTACAAGCATTTAACTCTCATTTCGCCACGGCAGGCTTAGCTTTCGACAATTCTCCTGCAAATAAACTGCACCCCCTCCCTGGTGTGCAACCTCCTAAATCTGGTCCCACATGCCAGACTTTTTCCTTCCTCCCTGTCTCCCTTAAGGAGGTGGAAGATCTGCTTCTACAATTGGACTCTGAGAAAGGCGCCGGCGCAGACAACGTAGAGCCCTATTTTCTAAAACTAGCTTACCACGTTCTTGCACCTCCAGTCTCACACCTATTTTACTTGTCACTATCACAAGGAACCCTACCCCAAATATGGAAAACTGCTCATGTTATCCCGTTATTCAAATCTGGAGATCCCTGCGACCTAAACAGTTACAGGCTGATCTCCTTTCTCCCCACCCTCTCGAAACTTTTGGAAAAAATTGTGAATTCCCAGCTGAGATCTATTGACAATACTAAATTTTCCCTCTCCAATCTGGGTTCAGATCGAAGCATAGTACAATCTCAGCACTAGCCAAGGTAACAAATGATTGGCAAAAAGAATTAGATTGCAAGAAGTACGTCTGTTCTGTATTCCTTGATCTAAATAAAGCATTTGACACAGTAGACCACTGTATTCTCTCCTCACTAGAATCGCTAGGATTAGACCCCACCTCCTTTAGCTGGTTTCGCAACTACCTGTCTGACAGGTACCAACAGGTAAAAGCTGAAGGTGAGCTTTCCTCACCCACTTTGCTATTAAGGGGTGGGGTCCCCCAGGGCTCCATCCTGTGACCACTACTATTTGCCATCTATATCAACAATATAGACACAGACGTTAAAGAAACAAGCATTCATCTGTTTGCGGATGACACAGTGCTCTACCTAAGCCGCCCTACTCCAGAATCTGCAAGCGCTGACCTACAAAAAGACTTGGACCACCTGCAACTGCAACTCCTTAGAAGAAAGTTACTTCTCAATGCCAAGAAAACCAAAGCCATGTTACTCTCACCTGTATGTCACCTCTCCTATCCAGCAGCAGCTGGTACACCCAACCCCCCATCTCCACAATTCTGGGAGAAAACCTCAAATATGTCATGAAATTCAAATATTTGGGGGTCTGAATAGACCAAAAACTCTCCTTTGCGGGCCATCTAGATGACCTGCTGAGGAAGCTGACAATGGCTTGGCCTTTTCTACAGGATAAGATGGCTTCTAACTACTGAAGCTAAGACGCTACTAGTCCAGTCTACGTTCCTCTCAATAATTGACTATGCTGACCTCCTATAGAGCAGCTGCTCTGCCTCCTACCTTGGGAAACTGGATACACTGTACCACAGAGCCTTACGCTTTATCTCAGACCTTTCTCGTATCACTCATCATTGCTTCCTATACGTGGCTGTAAGCTGGACCTCATTACAATATAGGTGCGACATGAACGCGGCACTCTGGATGTTTAAATCTATTATAGGCAAACTTCCCTAGTATATTGCTGATTGCCTAACCCCTATCGTCACTGGAAGCTATGCCCTTAGAAGCTGTTCCATAATTTCCCTGCGAACACCTAGGGCGCACACTCGCTTCGGGAGAGCCGCTATAGGTTTCATGCTCCCTTTGCAGTGGAACAAACTCCAGAAATCCTTAAAACTAAGATTCCCTGTTAGCCTTGTCACATTTAAAAAGTTATATCGAAATGTCATCACTGAAAAATGCAGCTGCTATGCACTTACCTAATAGCCCTTACCACTAAAATTATTTTTTTTTTCTTAGCACTTCATTTTCTGCCGGTGACCTCAACTCTAATTCCCACTCCTGTCCATCACCAATGTTCGATTATTCCCAGCAGGGTTCTGCTTGCCTCGATACTAAACTATGCACTTGCACTATTTTGGCTGACCGCTATCCTATACTAACGGACTGGTCCTCATTGATTTTTAAGGTCTAGTGTTCCTTATTCTGTCATATGCTACGTTTCCGACTACTGTAATTAACCTGTGATCCTTTGAATGTATCCATTGCTTAAATGTACTACTGTATGTATGTTGCAGGTCCATCTTGTAAATGAGCTTGCCCAGTGGTATCCGCCTGGATAAATAAAGATATTGATTGATTGCCTAGGAACTCATTGAGACATCCTGTTTCTCACAAAATGTTCTTGCCAGTTTCTTTACAGAACAGGCTTGCAAACAGAACAGTGTCCCATGCTGGCCCCATACTGACAGCTCTACAAACAGGTTTGCAAACAAGCCTGAGAGGAGCTCAAACTGCATCTTAGGTTAACCTCCGAAGTTCCAAATAGCTTTTTGCAATCATTTCAGCAGTATAACTATATACATTTCAAACAAAGGGATCCCAGTACGACTTACAGTTTCACACAAAGATTTGCATAGAGTTTACCGAGTATCGCATACAGTTTCACACAAAGATTTAAGCAAAAAGCCATGAGGAGGTGTGGGTTATCGGGAGATTTACCACGGCTGGAGTGGTTTGCCTACGAGGTGCAGCCGAGTGGGTAAATCCTCGCCAGCCGTGGTAAATCCCACGATAACCCACATCCTCAGAGTGGCTTATTGCGATTATACCAAGGTTCATTTTTTTACTATAATAAAATACCACTTTTAAAGAGGTTGCTTTGTGATTTTATTTTTATTCTATTTATTCCTGGGCTGCAGATGATATGGATATGGATGATCTTCTTTATTGTCTCATCAGCCAGTGATTATTAGAGGATTTACACCGGTGGTAAATTGCCAGTCTGACCATTTCATTGGCTGTTCACTTATTTCCATGGTATAATCACATATAGAAACATGGACTTTGATGGCAGATAAGGACCACTTGGCCCACCCAGTCTGCCCATTTCCCTACCTACTGGATAAGCTGCAGATTCTAGTTAACCAACAGCCTATTTCCTGCAACCCCCCACTATAATTGCCTTATGTCTGTCCCATGCATGTTTGAATTCCTTCACTGTTTTAGACCCCACAACCTCTCCAGGAAGGCGGTTCCATGCGTCCACCACTCTCTCCGTGAAAAAGAATTTCCTCACATTACCCCTGAGCCGTCCCCCCTCTAACTTTAAATTGTGCCCCCTTGTCCTTACACATCTCTTTTTCTGAAAGATGCTACCCTCCTGGACTTTGTTGATTCCCTTGAGGTACTTAAAAGTTTCTATCATGTCCCCCCTGTCCCTCCTTTCATCAAGGGTATACATATTAAGCTCTCTCAGTCTCTCTTCATATGGTTTCTGATGTAGACCCTGCACCATTTTGGTTGCCCTCCTCTGGACTGCTTCCATCCTGTCTATGTCCTTGTGTAGATGAGGTCTCCAAAACTGCACGCAGTATTCTAGATGGGGTCTCACCAACTGTCTGTATAGAGGGATAACCACTTCCCTTTTTCTACTTGTGATGCCCTCCTATGCATCCCAGTATCCCCCTGGCTTTCCCTACTGACTTCTTACATTGCATACCCACCTTTAGGTCATCTGATATGACTACACCCAGATCCCTTTCCATTATTGTTGTTGTTAGTACCTCCCCTGCTATTGTGTACTCTTCTCCTGGATTTTTATTTCCCAGGTGCATTACTTTGCACTTCTTTGCATTGAATCTAAGTTGCCATATGTCTGACCATTCCTCCAACCTTGCCAAGACCCTTCTCATCCTTTCTACCCCCTTGTGTATCAACTCTGTTACAGATCTTTGTGTCATCCATAAAGAGGCATACCTTCCTTCCAGACTCTCTGCAATGTCACCTATAAAGATGTTAAAGAGGACTGGACCCAATACTGAGCCCTGAGGTACTTCACTAGTAACCCCCCTTTCTTCAGAATGCGTTCCATTCACTATTACCTTCTGTGTCCTGTTGTGCAGCCAGTTTGCTACCCAGGCTACCACCCTGGGACCCACTCCCAGGCTGGCTAACTTGATTATTAATCTTTTGTGCGAGACTGTGTCAAACGCTTTGCTAAAGTCTAGGTAGGCCATATCCACAGCCCCTCCCTGGTCTATTACTTTGGTCACCCAGTCAAAGAAATCGATTAGATTTGTCTGACATGACCTTCCTGCTGTGAATCCATGCTGCTTTGGGTCCAGTGCCCCGCTGGCCTCTAGGTACTGAACAATTCTTTCTTTCAAGTGATTCCATCATTTCCCCACCACTGAGGTCAAACTAACAGGTCTGTAGTTTCCTGCTTCTGCCTTGCTCCCACTTTGTGAAGGGGAATCACATCTGCCCTTCTCCAGTCCTCAGGTACCACCCCATCTTCCATGATTTGTTAAAAGTGTGGTTAGTGGTGTCACTAGGTCCTCCTTAGCTCTTTTAGGATTCTAGGTGAACTCTCGTCAGGCCCTATTGCTTTGTCCACCTTGAGTTTTAGAAGTTCTTTCAGTACTCTTCTTCTTTAAATGGACTGGTATCAACCCCACTATCTACAGTGCTTCTACTGTTTGGTTTAGGTAACTCCTCCTCTTCTTCTTTTGTGAATACTGAGCAAAAGTATTCATTCATTATCTCTGCCTTTTCACTGTCTCCTCTCCCCCTCCCTCTCCTTTATTAATCTTCCCTATCCCTCCCTTAACCTTTCTATGTTCCCTAATGTACCTATAAAAGGTTTTATCCCCCTTCTTAACTGAGTTGGCTATCCTTTCCTCGGTTTGGGCCTTTGCTTTTCTGACTGCCTTCCCCACTTCCTTCTGCTTTAATTGATACAGTTCCCTGTTGTGTTCCGTCTGTGATTCCTTCTACTTTTTGAATGCAGCCTTTTTCTCCTTAACCTTCCCTGACACTTCTTTTGAGAGCCATAGTGGTTTTTTATTCCGCTTTGTTTTCTTTATTTGTTTCACACAAAGGCTTGTTGCCTCCATGATGGCAGTTTTGATTTTTCTCCATTGTTCTTCCACCCCTCCTTTCTGGCCATTTGCTAATGCATTCCTCAGGTATTCACCCATTATGCCAAAGTCAGCCCTTCTAAAGTCCAGTATCCTTGTATTTGTATGGCTTGTCTTCATGGTTGTGTTTATTGTGAAGCACACTGTGCAGTGGTCGCTTGTTCCCAGGTGTCTACTGACTTCTAAGTTTGTGATCCTCTCTCCATTTGAGAGTACCAGGTCTAATATTGCTCCCTCCCGAGTGGGTTCAACCACTAGCTGTCTAAGGCATGCTCCCTGTAGGGCATCTATATATTTTATAACCGCAGATATGTAAGGGGAAAGAAAAGACAGAACTAGCAAGTGAAGACAGAGAGATTGAAAGAGGCAGAGAATCGTGAGAGTGATCAGTTCCTAGGTCTCACGAGAATATTTGGTTGTGCAACCAGACAGACAAGAGACGGAAAAGGAGAGGATAAAACAGATCCTTTCTTTAAACTCTCTCTCTTTCTGTAACAAATAGGACCGGGCCTTATTCAACCCTGTCACATTAAGCAATTGAAGAATAGCTTTCAGAAGACTTGAAAACCTCACAAAGACCAAGTGCTGCACTGTGATTAAAGCAGGGAACTGAAACATCTTACTTCGAGAGGAGCTCTTGCAGCAGGCTACACCATAAGGACTATGCCACCAGGCACTAGGACCCCATGGAAAAATCTTGACTAGCAGTACCCAGTGGGAACCCCCTCTGATGTCGGACTGTCTCTGACATACATCAGTGGTATAAAGGGGGCGGTCCCCAGCCACATCTCAGTTCTTTTCCCACCGTCTACCCGTTCACGTCAGCTCCACGGACACCTCCTGCTACCAGTCGACTGCCTTTTTTTGGTCATTGTTGCAATTACCATTTTCTGCTTTTTGTACCGCTTCATTGGTGTATGTCTTTGCCGTCCTCCTCTTCTCAGCAGCAGAAATCCAAGTGCGCAAAGCAGATCCCGGCCAGGGACGGTCACTTGGCCTGCCTCATCTGCCTGGGGCCTGACCATGATGCCGAATCCTGCCCGCCCTGCAAAGGATTCAACCGCCGGACCCGCATCTGTCGACTGAAAACCCTGAAGACTTATTTCCTCAAACAGCAGCTGGTCGCCGTGTAAAAGACCCTGTCAGGCCTAGGATCCTTCTCTTCTTCGGGATCTGGGACTTCTCATAGGCAGAAGGAGAAAAAGTCCAGCAGAAAACACCATCACCACGAAAAGGACAGGACCTGTTCAGATTCCCGCTCTAGGTCTCTGCACCGGAAAACAGCCAGCACCAGCCCTCCATCCCCCAGGAGGTTGGATTCTGCCCCCCCCGACAACCCAAGCTTCCTCCGGGTTGCTGGTCTTGAAACCTCAAGCCTTGGTGAGGACGTCAGGCAGAGGTTCCTCGGGGCAAAGGCCTTCGGCCCCCTCCCGGAGTCTTAGGCCCTACAGTCATTCCACTGGGTCTAAGCTTAGGGATACAGCCAGTCAAGGGGTGTGCGACACTCTCAGCGCCACCCCGCACCAAACTAAAGCATCCTCCACTTTGTCAGATCTTCCTGCGGGGGCCAATGACAGGAAGAGGCGTAAAGAGTAGGACTCGCACTCTTGACGTCTGCTCTCCTAAGCACCGGACTCCAGATTCCTGGCGCTCGACCCCATCGTCCTCGGCGTCTTCACCTTCAGGGTCCCAGAGGTCTATGCCTCTGCCACCTACCCCCCTGAAGCTGCAGCTGGGCGGAGGGGACAGCAGCCAGCCAAGCAGTTGCCATCCCCAGTGCCAGACTCTCAGGCAGCCAGACAGCAGATCAGCTAGTCAACCTGCCGTCGGCCCCACTGCTGCCCCAGGACCAGACGCCAGCGAAGCCCAAGTCGCCAAAGCGTCCATCTGCTCCTGACAAACCGTTAGGTGCACCACCCAAGGAGCCTGATGACGCCAGGCCCCTCAGCTCCAGCCATGGTCTCTCTGGCAGATGTCAAGAACTTCTTCAGTTCCTGGTGGGATACAGTCAAAAAGGATATTATCCCCAAGGAACCCCTTGTTCAATACCTGTACCCACGTTCGGCTCCAGCAGCGACCACAGGGGTCGCCACCTCTCCCCAGAGACCATCTCCTACTCAGATGAACGCTTCACACCCATTGGACGACAGGTCCTCCAGGCAACACAGACGTCAGTCTAGCTCATCCTCCAAGCATCACAGGAGGCAGCACCGACACTCACACTCAAGGTCCTCCTCAAGGTTGTCCAACACGGACTCCTCTATCTCCTCCAGATCCTCAGTGGAGTTTTCCTCTCCTCCCCTCCCCCACCCGGATCCTTGTGGAAGTTTGCCTCGGACAACCCCACATTTTTGGACATGATGCATTACATCCAATTCTTAAATCAGTGGGAAACAGAGGATCTGGACCCGGAGAGAAAACGTCTCGCTCATTTTTTTGGGAGACAGCTGCCCATGGCAGGACCAAACAGCCCCGGCTTATGAGCTCCCAGCCGCCGAACAAGAAGTCCAAATGCTTGGACCAGTTTGGACATAAGGTATATTCCTCGGCCACCTGCACAATACGGTCTTTGAACTTTTTGGCACATATGATTCAGTACCAGATGTCCCTCTGGAACAAGGCCATCGAACTGGTGAAAAGACAGCCCGATTCAGACCACAAGGCAGAGCTCTTAGATGTGCTCCAGTCCAGTTTGGATGTGGGGAAGCACGTCTAGAAGGTCCTCTTACGATTCAGCAGACCTGGCAGCCAGGGTGGCCGCCACAGGGGTCTGTATGAGGAGGTACTCATGGCTCTGAGTTTCTCGTTTTAGGCAGGACCTTCAAGATGCTCCTTTCCATGAGTCTATGCTTTTTGGTCCAGACACTGAGAAAATAATCTCAGACGTTCAGGACTCGGGTAAGTCCATTCAAGTCTGTGCACCAGTTGTACAGATCTGACCAAACCCCAAGGAGACGTAGGCAATTTCGTCACCAAGGGCAACGGAAGCCCAAAGGACAGCAACAGAGGGGCAACTTTCGCCACAAAGCCCCTTCTCAATCTGGCTGCGCACAGGGACCTTGGAACACCAAGCCCTACCAGGTCTCCCTGTCCACCTCAGGCTCCAACGTCTGACTTCTTGCCCGACACCCAACCACCAGCCGAGTCCCAGGGAGAGGTAGAAGGAGTCAGTTCTCACTTTGCCTCACTGGGTGGGCCACCATCACTACCGATGCGTGGGTACTCCAGTCGATAGAGTGAGGTCACACACTGGGAAATCCTTCAGATTCCCCCAGACACCCCCCTGTCCAATCGACGTACTCCCCCTCCCACGCTGAGCTCATTCAGGAGGATGTCCAGTCCCTGCTAGACAGGAAGGCCATAGAAACCCATTCCAGCTCCACAGTGGAGGAAGGGGTTCTACTCCCGCTTCTTCTTGGTTTCCAAGAAGACAGGGGACCTGTGCCCGATTCTAGACCTGAGCCTCCTGAACAACTACATTGAGTACAAGAGGTTCAGGATGGTTACCCTGCTGGGCATCCTCCCTATGCTGCATGAAGGGGACTGGCTTTGTTCCCTAGACATGCAGGATGCCAACCTCCACATCCTGATTCTTCCAGCCCACAGGAGGTTCCTGAGGTTCACCTTTCAGGGGGAGGCATTTTTAGTTTCAGGCCTTGCCCTTTGGCCTTTCCTTGGCACCACAAGTGTTCATGAAGTGCCTAGTGGTAGTGGCAGCGGCCCGCAGAAGGCAGGGATACTTCATTTATCCCTACCTTGACAATTGGCTCCTGACCGCCGCCACAAAGTATCGGCTTCTGGCCACCCTGGAGGATGCCTTCCATTCAGCTCCCTAGGGATTACCTGAACATGCCCACGTCATCCCTATGGCCATGTCAAAGGCTACTATACATTGGGGCAATCTTGGACACAGAGCAAGGGAAGGCTTTCCTCCCGCCAGACAGGGCAGTACGCCTTCGATCTTTAGCCACAAGGTTTCAGCTGCTCACCAGGTCCTAGCTTGAACCATGCTCCAGCTCTTAGGCCATATGGCTGTGGACATAGTGACCATCCCCTCAGCATGCCTATTTATGAGGGTCCCTCAGTGGACTCTCAGAGTGCAGTGGGATTAACTGGAAGACGATCTCGACCAGTCGGTCCTGATCTCCGGAGCAGTGGTCCAAACTCTCTCTTGCTGGCTCTTCCCTCACCTTTCGGTGAGAAACCCCATCTAACAACCGATGGCTTGGGCCTGGGTTGGGGGGGGGGCTCATTTCCAAGATCGACAGATACAGGGAACATGGTCGCCTCTAGAACTGTCCCTCCATATCAGTATTCTGGAGATGAAGGCAGTTCTTTACGCTCTGCAAGCGTTTCTACGGACCTTCATCTGGGCTCCTTGTTGATTCAGATGGACAACATGTCAATTGTTTATTATATCAACAAACAAGGGGGGACACACTCCTATCCTCTCTGTCGGGAGGCAATGACAGTGTGGTTCTGGGCTCTAGACCATGGCCCATTGCTCACTGCAGTTCACATTCCAGGAGTCCAAAACACCTTGGCCAATGCTGTAAGCCGGTCATGGTCATGGACTCACAAATGGGAACTCCTGCAGTCTGTGATGGATGATCTCTTTCAAAGATGGGGTCATCCAGAGCTGGACCTCTTTGCATCCCAGTGCAACACAAAACTGCCCAGTTTTTACTCGCTCGATCAAGGGCCTGGTGTTTTCTGGCAAGACGCATTACCCCTCTGCTGGACAGCAAGGTTCCTGTATGCCTTTCCTCCCTTTTCCCTTCTTCAAAGAGTCCTACTCAGACTCCAAGCGGAGGGTGCGGAGATGATCCTTATAGCTCCGCTTTGGCCTCGCCAGATATGGTTCCCTCTACTGCAGCAGCTGACAGTGGAACCTCCAGTTCCTCTGCCCTTGTCCTCCCACTTGCTGTCGCAAGAGCAGGGCATGCTGGTTCTCCCAGACCTCCGAGCCCTACTTCTGCATGCGTGGCTCCTGCAGACGTAGCCACTTCCCGTTTTGGAGTCGCTTCTAGAGTGGCCGTGGTCCTGGTGGCAGCCAAAAAACCACCCACTCCGGCTACTTATGCCATGAAGTGGAAGCACTTTAGCTTGTGGGCCACCAACAGGGGTCTGGACCCTCCCCTGTGCCCTCTGAATGCTGTCCTCGAGCATCTCCTCTCCCTGTCAGATGTGGGCCTTCGCTGTTGTTCCATTAAGGTGCACTATTCTGCAATCTCTGCCAACCATGCACCAGTGGATGGCAAATATGTTGCCCAGTCAAATTTGGCCTGGACATTCTTGAGAAGAATGCTTCATCTTAAGCCTCCCATTTGGGATCCTATCCCTCCTTGGAATCTTTTATTTTTGTTAGAGAAACTTATGTTGCCTCCCTTCAAGCCAGCTGCAGATTGCGAGCTACACTTTCTGTCGTTTTTGGTTGCTGTTACTTCTGCCCGGAGGATTTCCAAGCTTCAGGCCATTATGTCTGAAGAGCCGTATTTAATTTTCCACGAGGACAGGGTGTCCTTGAGGACTAATCCTAAATTGCTGCCTAAGGTAGTGTCCCAGTTTACCCTTAATCAGGACATTAACCTTCCGGTTTATTACCCAGAGTATTCTAATTGGGAGGAGGCCCTTCTTCGCACTCTGGATGTACATCGAGTGCTTCGGTACTATATTGACTGCACTTGAACTCTGCAAAAGTCTGACCAACTTTTTGTTTCTTTTGCCCTGAGAACTCTGGGGGCACCAGTGGCAAAGCAAACTCTTTCCAGGTGGCTCATTCCCTGCATCACCTTCTGCTACAACAGGTACGACAAACCCTTACCGGACTCAGTTAAGGGTCACTCCACCAGGGTGTTTCCATTTCCTTTGTGGCACTTCATAACGTTTCTGCGGCACATATTTGTGCAGCAGCTACTTGGGGCTCAGTGCACATCTTTGTGAAGCGCTACAGCCTGGACGTTGCTTCCCGTCAGAGAGCTGGTTTTAGTCTGGCAGTGCTTCAGCACCTCTTAACCTCAAGCTTCCTGATGCCGTAGTTTTACTTTCTCCCTGTCTGATCGGGATCCAATTAGTACTGCTTGGTACTCAGTCCTTATGATGTAGCCTGCTGCTGTAAGATAGTACAGTTATGTAAGAACTTACCGTAACAATAGATATTCAAGAGGAGCTCTTGCAGCAGGGATTATTTTCCCTCCCTCCTTCCCCCTGGTCCTTTTCTCCTTCTTTCCTTACCCTTGGCAGGGTTAACCACGTTGCCTCGGTTCTCTGTTTCATATTTAGCCAGGTCTCCAGCAGGAGAACTGAGGTGTGGCTGGGGACTGCCCCCTTTATACCATTGGTGTACATTGGAGGTGGTCTGACGTCGGGGGGCAGTCCCCTCTGGGTGCTGCTAGCTAAGATTTTTCTGTGGGGTCCTGGTGCCTGGCGGCATAGTCCTTATGGTGTAGCCTGCTGCAAGAGCTCCTCTCGAAGATCTACTGTTACGGTAAGTTCTTACTTAACTGTACTTTTTCAGTCTTCATATGAAGAGAAAGTTTAACTGTTATACCATTTTAAAATGATTTGATTGACTGCAGTGGGGTAAATATATTTAATCAAATAGTTACAGTACCAGTTTAACCCCCCACCCCAACAGTGCTGCTCAAAAAGCCTGAAAACCATTAATGTTATTCCAATTTCATACTACTTGTCTTCATTCCATAATTTTAAAGGGGGTTCTTGGTGTTGACCCTGCACCAGTTGCACTCCTACAAAAAAAATTAACAAAAATGTATAAGTGTGATATAAATCTCAGTGAATTGGCAAGTGTTGAACTTGCTGCACTCTTAATGATTCAGTAACATATTTAACCATACCCACTAGATGTCAGTCTTAACCCTTAAGCCCAGAAGGCCTTTTAAAAACACCATGATGAAAAACTCATTGGCCAGTATAGTCTTGGGAATGCTGCAGAGGTAGCTCTCTCTTGGGTGGGGGGAGGGGTATTGTCAGCTCGCTACTCGAGCTCCTCTTTTGGTGGGGTTTGAAGGCAGCATTTAAGTACTTCATGTAGAGGATGTTAAAGATTTTCCAGCTGGTGCACTTAAAACTCCGAATCCCACAGCTTCCACTTACATACTGTGTGACCCTGAGCAAGTCACTTAACTTCCCTGTGCTCTCAGGTCGCGCCTGTAAAAAAGCTTTCAGCTTAGTGTGCTAATCCTGGTTAAATACAACTAAAAAAAAATCCATCTCCATACTTCCTGGCCAATTGCAAGTCCTGGATTATTTTCTATCCTTGATATCTTGTAGGTTTAAAACAGCCTAATTTAAGGTGCATTTAACATCTATTTCCAGTTTGGGTTCCCTAATCCCTGTCTCCTTCCCTTCTCAGGTTCACTGATACTGTCCTGAAAAGAATGGATCAAAGCCTGGTCACCTCTACTGTCTTTGTCAATCTTGCAAAGGCATTATGCTACTTGATTTTATTTTTAGGTCATATGTATTTATTACACGTGTTTTTGTTTTGTGCTTCTTGACTTGTTTTAATGTACAGCACTCTTAGAGCCCCCAGGATTAGGCGCTAAAATAAGCTACTACTGCATTCTGCACTGTAGTCCACCATATCCTACTTGAAAAACTTGCAGGTATTGGCTTGCCTGAACTCTCTGTCAGCTGGTTCCACTCCAGCTCGTCTGAAAGGTATCAGTTAGTCCTTGTTGGTGACATCACGTCTACTCCCAGTCAGTAAAGGAGTTCCCCAGGGCTCAGTCGTGGGCCATATACTATTTTCAGTTTTCCTCTGTGATCTTCCCTAAGCCCATGTTTCTGACCACATTTACCTGTACACCGATTGTACTGCAGTGCGCTTTTTGTCTCTGAACCATTGGCCATTAAGTTGAAAGTGGAACGCCTGACAGTGTCCAGTGCTGGGTTCTCGCTGTCAAACTCACTCTGCATGTTAAGAAAATGGTTGCCATGTTTGTAGTAGTCAGAAACTTGCCATGCTTTGCACACCCCAGTATTTAGGACCCTGGATGGCTCTTCTCTGGAGGAAATATCATCCTTCAAATATCTAATTGTCTGGCTAGACTGCCACCTAGACTTTTTTAGCCACATGGATGCCGTCCATAAAAAAATTCCCAAAGTTGGGCACTGCACCATAACAAGTTTTGTCTCCCCATTCCTGTCCTGTCTCCTAGTGTTTGACTGTGGATGTTGCCTGCCTACAGTATCTGCCTCAAGCCCTCTGTGGTCAGGTTGGACTCCCTTTTTTGCTCCTTATGTCATTTGTTTTTGCCTTAAACTGCCCTCAGTGCACTCATCACCGCTCCTTGCTCTACAGCCTTTCTGTCCCTTCACTAAAAGTTAGGCAGCTTTGCCCGTCACCTCTTTCCTCCCTAAGTTCTAGTTTGTCTTCCTTCCTAGTACCTCTCTTCACTCCTTTATACTGCCCCACCCCCCATATCTTGTGACACCTGCTTCTTCTTCTCCCCTCTGCTATAAATCCTCCGCTGGGCTCACTGCCTTCTCCTACCACTTCCCATACCTTGCCTGATTACTGTAATATTCCCCTTTATCCTATGTAACCCTCCCCCATGCAGTCACACCAGGAAACAAACTTTGTCTCTGTATGCTATCCTGCCCACGATTGCTAAATAAATGAGTATCAGTATAAAGATCTAAGGAAGGCCTACATACTGAACAGTATCTGGTTTAGACAGTGGTTCCCTGATGCACATTTTTGGGGGAATTTGCAAAGGTGAAGCCCTGATGGGAACAAATTTAATCCAGGCTAGAGGTTACCACCCGTCCTGATTTTCGCAGAACAGTCCTGATTTGGGCAGCTGTGTCCTACAAAAAAATATGAAAAATACTACATGTCCTGATTTTATAGTAGAAAAAATATTTTCTAACTTTCCACTAAATGTTGCAAAAAACTACAATACCTTAACTGAAATACCTTAAAATGATAAATAGTAGAAGCAACTAAGAAACTACAATACTTAGCCTTAATTGTGATTATATACAGCTGGTTAAAGTAGGCACTGTGCTATCCTCCAGCCTCCCTGTCCACTCCGGTGTCCCTCAGGGCTCCATCCTAGGCCCCCCTGCTATTCTGTCTATACCTAAACTCCCTCCCATCGGCCTGCCCCACCATCCTACTCCTATATGCACTTGCTTGACGTCCTTTTACGCCTTTGATCCTGACCCCCTGAAACTCCAAACACTCCAACACTCACTCCATGCGACTGAACACTGGCTCGCCTCCCAGCGCCTAATAATCAAGTACAATAAGACAAAAGTCATGATCTTCTCGAACCCACTGAAGAACCTCTGCTTCCAATTTCTTGCTGTAAACCTACCCCCCCCAAACAAGTGGACACCTTCAAGTACCTAGGAATCACACTTGACCTGGCCCTCAGCTTTAATCAACATATTCAACGTCTATCCACTGCCCTAAACTCTAGACTTGGCGTACTTTACCAGCACAAACACTGCCTCACCCCGGGCGCTCGTCTCACCATTAACTCCGCTGTCCTCTCGCTGCTAGACTACGGCATTCTAATCTACAGTGCTGCTCCCACCTCTGCCCTAAATAGACTTCATCTTGTACTAAACAAAGCCTGCCGACTCATACTCAGATGTGATCGCTCCATGCACACCTGCTCCCTCTACAGTGCCACAAATTGGCTAAACTTAGACAACAGAATCAAGTACCACACCTGCTTAATGACCAAAAAGATAAGCCTAGACCTCACCCCAACTACCCTAAACAAAATCATCCACCCAGAACCCCTGTCAGAGTCGCACGTAGCTCATGCAAACTGTTACTAAGGGTACCCCGTTGCCGGACCTCCAAATTCCAAAGAACCTTCAGTTACAATGCCCCATCCTGGACCTATGCAGTCCCCACTCTAATATCCAGCGAAACAAGATTAGGCCTTTTTAAATCTAGTCTAAGGAGTCACCTCCAGACCTCCAGCCTATGTGATTGCCCCTAGACCAACCTCAAATCAGGCTCCAGACCCAATTCCCACAGAAACTCTGTCTTGACAAACAGCCTTTCCCCTACCTTGGGCTGTGCTAAACCCTGATATTCCATGATGTCCTTGTTTATAGTTTCACTTGTGTATCTAGTGTATATCACAATATGAAATTAGGTAACCTCACAGCTACCTGTATGTTTTCTGTTACCCCTGTACCGCACTATGTATAACGTTGGAACCATTATAATCTCTGTAATGTAATACACAGCAACCTGTCTGTTTCTGTTTCCCCTGTACCACACTATGTATGACGTGAAACCTTTGTAAATGAGTCTCTAACTCAAAGGTCTTTCTGATTATCTCAAATAAATAGAGAAAACAAGTCTGTTGCATTGGCCGAGGTTACATATTGTCCTGCGAAAAATCATGTTTCAGTAAGAAATGTCCCACTTTGAGCTTTTTAAAAGGTGGTAACCCTAGGCTAGACCCTTAACTGGGACTTGCTGATAAATTCACATCAGCCCTCTGTGTACCAGCTACTGTATAGGGATTTATCAGGTATTGGGTGACCAGACATACCACTTCTCCCCAATAACAGTGTTAGCAAAAAATATTGTTTTATGATACTGGCTTGAATCAGAAATGCGGCAGTGCCAAGGTTTCAGGAATGTCATACTGACATTCTTTATGTAATGCACATGGAGAACATGCTGGCTAGCTTCAGACACGATCTTGCCACATTTCACAGCTGGTGGAGTCCTTTATTAACTCTCCTGGACTTATCAAGGAATTCATAACCCTCAACAAGTGCCCCTCTTAGTTATTTAGTTTGTTGTTATTTAAAATCATTGTCCAGAAAAGGCACACTGAGCTAGAGCTCATTTCAGGTGTGACCTGAGAGAAGGGGCAACCCAAGAGAAATAATAACAAGACAGTAAGATAACACAGAGATAGTGCAGACTAACAGCTAGGCTTAGAACTTATAGCAGCAGCCTGTAAAGGCAGTGTACTAACAGTGCAGTGACAGCATTAAAGCAGTACAGTAACTATGAACAAAAAGGAATAAGGGGACTAAAGTGGGAGGGAGGACACGGGTTGTGAGTGAACATAGAAACATAGAATTTGATGGCAGATAAGAATCGCTTGGCCCACCTAGTCTGCCCATTTCCCTACCTAATGGATAAGCTGCAGATCCTAGTTAACCAGCAGCCTACTTCCTCCTGCCCCCCCCCCACTAGAATTGCTTTATGTCTGTCCCATGCATTCTTGAATTCCCCCACTGTTTTTGACTCCATGACCTCCTCAGGAAGGCCGTTCCATGCATCCACAACCCCCTCCATGAAAAAATACTTCCTCACATTACATCTGAGCCGTCCCCTCTCTATCTTTAAATTGTGCCACCTTGTTCTTGCAAATCTCTTTTTCTAAAAGATGCTACACTCTTGGGCTTTGTTGGCTCCCTTGAGGTACTTGAAAGTTTCTATCATGTCCCCCCTCTCCCTCCTTTCCTTGAGGGTATACATATGAAGCTCCTTTAGTCTCTCTTCATATGTCTTCTGGTGCAGACCCTGCAACATTTTAGTTGCCCTTCTCTGGACAGTCTCCATCCTGTCTATGTTCTTGCGGAGATGGGGTCTCTAGAACAGCATGCAGTACTCCAGATGGGGTCTCACCAACTGTCTGCACAGAGGGATATCAACTTCTTGTTTTCTACTGGTGATGCCTCTCCCTATGCATCCCAGTATCCCCCCAGCCCTCCTTACTGCCTTCTCACATTGCTTGCCAGCCTTTAGGTTATCTGATATGACTACCCCCAGGTCCCTTTCCATTTTTGTTGTTGTTAGTATCTCACCCCCATTGTGTACTCTTCCCCTGGGTTTTTGTTTCCCTGGTGCATTACTTTGCAATTCTTTGCATTGATTCTGAGCTGCCATACATTTGACCATTCCTCCAACCTTGCCCAAGTCCCTTCTCATCCTTTCCACCCCAGCTTGTGTATCAACCCTGTTGCAGATCTTTGTGTCGCCTGCAAAGAGACATACTTTTCCTTCCGGTCCCTCCATAATGTCACTTATAAAGACATTAAAGAGGACCGGTCCCAGCACTGAACCCCGCTAGTAACCCTCCTTTCTTCAGATTGGACTCCATTTACTGTTACCCTCTGTGTCCTGTTGCCCAGGCTGCAACCTTGTGACCCACTCCAAGGTTGGCTAAATTGTATATTAAACTTTTGTGTGGAACTATGTCAAATGCCTTGCTAAAGTCTAGGTAGGCCACGTCCACATCCCCTCCCTAGTCTATTACTTTTGTCACCCAGTCAAAGAAATCTGTTAGATTCGTCTGACATGACCTTCCCGCTGTGAATCCATGCTGCCTTGGGTCCTGTGCCCCACTGGCCTCTAGGTACTCAACAGTTCTTTCCTTCAGAAGTGATTCCATCATTTTCCCTGCCATTGTGGTCAAAGTAACAGGTCTGTAGTTTCCTGCCTCTGCCTTGCTCCCATTTTTGTGATGTGGAATCACATCCGCCCTCCTCCAGTCCTCAGATACAGCCCCATCCTCCCATGATTTGTTAAAGAGGGTAGTCAGTGGTGTCACTTGTTCTACCCTTAGTCCTTTTAGGATTCTTGGGTGAATCCTGTCTGGCCCCATTGCTTTGTCCACCTTCAGTTTTTCGAGTTCTTTCAGAACCCTTTCTTCTGTGAATGGACTGGCATCGAGCACCCTATCCACAGTGTTTCTATTGTTTGGTTTAGGTACCTCCCCCTCCTCCTCTTTTGTGAATACTAAGCAGAAGTATTCGCGCCGTATCTCTGCTCCTTCACTGTCACCCTCTGCCCACATTCCCTCCCCTTTATTAAGCCTCAGTATCCCTCCCTTGGTCTTTCTTCACTCCCTAATGTACCTATAAAAGGTTTTATTCCCCTTCTTAACAGAGTTGGCTATCTTTTCCTCAGTTTGGGCCTTTGCTGTTCTGACTGCCTTCCCTGCCTCCTTCTGCTTTAACGGATATAGTTCTCTGTCCTGCTCCTTCGGTGTTTCCTTATATTTCCTGAATGCTATCCTTTTCTCCTTAACCTTCCATGCCACCACTTTTGAGAACCATAGTGGCCTTTTCCTTAGTTTTGTTTTGTTGATTTGCTTTACATAAGGGCTTGTTGCTTCTGTGATGGCAGTTCTGATTTTTCCCATTGTTCTTCCGCCCCTCCTTCTTGCCTGATTGCTAGTGCTTTTCTGAGGTAGTCTTCCATTTTCCCAAAGTCAGCCCTCCTAAAGTCCAACACCCTTGCTTTTGTATGGTTTGACTCTACAGCTGTGTTTATTGTGAACCACACTGTTTGGTGGTCACTTGTTCCCAGATGGCTACCCACTTCTAAATCCGAGATCCTCTCTCCATCCCTGTTTGAGAGTACCAGGTCTAAGATTGCTCCCTCCCAAGTGGGTTCCAACACTAGCTATCTGAGGCATTCATGTAGGGTATTGAGAATGACCCTGCTCTTGGATATTGGGCAGATTATACAGTAGTGGTAGCAGTGACTCAGACGGAAGTGGGACTGCAGCTTAGCTTACTGGAAGGGAAAAAGGAAGGGGAGAGAGAGAGAGAGAACGAAAGAAGAGTGGGTGAACTGATTGCCTAGGTGAACTTTGAAACAGAGCAGGGAGGAGGAGCGGATTGTTAGGAGGAAGGTGTTTTACAGACGGGAGGCAGGAGGAAAAGGCAGATGGCACAGCAGACATTTTACAGCGGTGGGGAAAAGTGGGACATCAGGGGAATGGAGGGAGGAGGTGAGGGATAGGGAGAGGAGTAAGAAGAGGTATCAAGGGAGGAAAGAAAGAGAACCAGTGAGCAGATCCAGTGGCGCTGAGGGTTGAGGCCCTGGATGCCACATCTCGCTCTTTGGCCATGGGGGAGAGGATTGAGCACCCGAGGGACTGCTCTTCTGTCCTGTGAAGGGAGGACTGCTGGCTTTGCTGAATGACTGCCACCGGGTGGAGGCCTGCTGACAGTATAGGTCAGGAGCAGCAGAAGTGGGAGGTTCTATGGGACCCTGCAGTGTGCATGCACTTCCATGCATGCTGACGTGAGGCCTCAGCAAGAGGAAGCAGAAGACAGATGGTGGAAATGGTGGTGGAATGGCATTCATAACACCCTGCCTGCCAGTCCCCACCTGCCCCACCACCAGAACAAATCCTGGGGAAGTGATAGACAGTGAGGTTGGTGGTGTACGGCTGAAGGGAGCCCAAGTCTGCCCCAGCCAGAGGAGCATAAACTACATATGTTAATAAATTAAAAAAAAAAAAGAAAGAGCACCAATACTTGGCAATAAAGGAGGAACTGTGAGAAAGAGGTGGCTGTCCCCGAAAGAGGGGGGAGAAAGGTTCAAGTAAAGAGAAGAGTGGTGAGTGTGAAGAAAATGACGGAAAGAATGGAAGAGGGTGTCCAGCTTGGCACCGTAGTAGCACCATAGGCCACATCCATGTAGTCAAAAACCAGCAAGATCATCAGTCTTGTGGCAGACTGGAAGTCGGGACTTGTTGTGGTACAGAGGGCCAAACTTGTGTCAGAGCTTCTTATTCATGGCATCAGTGTGAGATGGTGATCAAGATTTTTTTCTAGCCACTCATCAAGGTACTTGAATTGGGGGACCTCTTTTTGGGTTTTACCATAGAGAACTGTGATAACCAGGGTAGCAAGGACTCTAGCAAGCCTCTGCTGAGTGCCAAAGCTTATAGAGACCGTTTTTTTGAGAGAGCTGGTTTGAGTAAATCCAGTGTTAGATGTTTTCAAAGTCCCGCTGTAGAACAGATTCCAGCCTAGGAGCTGTGATGCCAAAGCAAAGTGTACTCTGTCTTCTGCGTACATACGAATGCGCAAGGAGATGGACATTGGGGAGTCCATTTGGGAAAATGTAGAAAAAGATCAGACCCAGAATTTAGCCCTGGTGGCCTCCATAACAGGTAGGGGAAGAGATAAGTTTAATAAAACAAGAAACGGCACTCCAGGCTAGCATTGCTGTTCTTTAATATTATTTAATAAATCATTATAAATCCAAAGCAGAAATTCAACTACAAAACATTCTATATTTTCTAAAACACAATGTACAGGTTCACATACCACTTGAGTGTTAGCAGCCCAGTGCTTCAAGGCCACAAAGACCTCTTCGTCAGGGGTGAGAGATAAGGCATTTCAAACTTGAACCGGCTGGTGACCATCTGAGAGGTAGGAATGTAACCAGCTGACCACGAGGCCTGAAGGTCCAGCCCCTATCAGTTGTCGAGGAGGATGGGGTGGGCCATAGTGTCAAAGGCCTTGGCAAGGTCAACACCGATGGCTGCTGTGATCAGACCCTGGTCCATCCTCTCTAGGACAGAGCAGTAGGGAAGATGAAGGGTAGTGGTATTTGTGAAAGCCATACTGGGATAGGGAACAAAAAGATGAGGAGCAGAGGAAGGACAGGAGTTGCGAGAGGACAAGTTGTCTTGTAATTTAGCCAGTTTAAGGAGAATAGAGCAGTAAGGATGACAACCACTAAAGATCACAAGAAGGATATTCTATTTAACAAATGAGAAAGCCGTTTCCGGGAGTGTGGCGCAGACAGATACTATATAGAATTCAGTTACTTAAAAATCTTAGCAATCACCATGAGCCACTAAGGAGTCAGTCATCAAGGTAAGTGTTTACACTGCAAGGCTAACTCCAGAGAAGCAAACAGAGATGGTGTGCTAACCCTACGTTTCACTCCCAAGTGGAGCTTTCTCAAGTGACTAGTGACACCTAGTGTTCATTTAAATCTATACAAAAAGTGCAAGTGACCATTAGCAAACATTAGAGAGAGAGCAAAAGTTGTTAAAAAATTGCTAGTACCTGAAGACCATTAATCATATAATTGGTGCCTATTTTTTATTATGTAGGTTTTTAAATCCAAGCATGGCACCATTACATTGTAGATCTCCTCTAATATCTAAAATATATTAATTCCCCTGTTACCTTCTGATGTGTTTTAGATAGTAGAGGATCTCTCTACTTGGAATGTATGGCCTTAGTAAAGAAGTACTGGAAATTGCTTAATATTTAAAGTATGACATAAATCAGTTTGTATATAGACAATTCATTTATCTTCTGTGCAGTAGTCAATGCAACAGTGCAGTACTTGGATTAAATTAGCTACAGGTGTCATGCTGCTTTTAGCTAATATTAAACATTATTTTAAGTAGCTATATGTGTGTTCCAGTAATAGCATATACACCAATAATGTGCTAGATTGTCTTTGGTTACTAGCAAGTTTTAAAAAATATTTTGCACTTTCATTTTAATGTTTGCTAATGGTCACTTGCACCTTTTGTATAAATGTAAGTGGGCATGATTGGAATGAAATGTAGGATTAGCACATAAGTGCTGTTTGATTCATTGGAGTTCGGAATATTAATGATTATAAAATGGATCAGTAGTATTCTGTGTCCTGATTGGCTGAGAGGCACCAGAGGCCATGTCCTTACCAGTACATATTGTGCCCACCGGCACCTCTTCAGCCAGTTGGGACACAGCACCTCTGGAAATCCATGCATGGCAGAAAAGTTTAACAAAATGTTGTGACCGCTGTTCCGGCGATAGTCACTGCCAGCCAGCCAACCCCCACCCCCACAGCCGTGCAGTCTGTTTGCTTATTTACTGAATCCTCCTTCCCCAAGAAACGCATTAAAAATCTGACCGTTTACATTTTTGTTGAAAACTTTGTAGCAGCTCGCTGATGCATGGCTCTCCATGATCTGTTCTTTTCAATCAGCTGCCCGCGATCTACTGAGTGTTCCCGTGTGCTACCGAGAAACGGCTTTGAAATCAAAGCCGAGACCCACGCCTCCACCAGCCTTCCTGCCAAAAACTAAAGTCATTTAAAAGTACTGCAATCATCACAAGTGGTAAACCCACTTCGGGACAAGCGCAACCACTGCCTCTTGCAGAAAACCATGTACTGCTGCTGTGAACTAAACAAATAGCTACGGGGGCCCGTAAAGAACACTCTCGCTCCCAGTCACAGTAAAACATTGAAACCGGTCCCCTTGCTGTGACCTGACAGAATTTCACTCAAAGAAAAGTCAAAATCTTTTCAAAGGTGTATTGAGGGGCATAGAGAGCCACAACCACCATCTGGTGGCTTTTTGGTGAAACAGAAAATGTTCGTAGAGAAGCAGTGACTATGGCCAGTAAGGGACACACTCACTCCCATCAAAACTGGCTCACACTGAGGAAAAAAATCTAAAATTATAAACAAAGGCAGTTTGGAATGTGCTTGTGTGGGGCTTGTGTGTGTGTGTGTGTGTGTGTGTGTGTGTGTGTGTGTGTGTGTGTTGGCTGGCATGCACTGGACATCACACAGTACAGAAAATACCTCAATAGAGGACTATTTTACTACTTCAGGTAATAAAAACTGAAATTATTAAAATGCTTTCCCTCTTTTTCTTTTTTTCTTAAATACTTACTTCTGGAACCCATTTTATAAGCGCAATAAGACACTCCGAGGTGTGGTTTATCACCTGATAAGAGCACGCCCAGTGGCATAAGGCACTCGGTGCAAGCGCCTCATGCCTTAGTACACCCCTGGGCATGCTCTTATCAGGCGATAAATCATACCTCGTCATGTCTTATTGCTTGCATAAAGTAGCCTTGCACTTTAAGTATCTACATTGATTACTGCTTCTTTGTGGCTCATGAGTTCTGACATTTTTTTGTGCTTGACAAGGATATCCTATGGTCACAAACTTAGTACTGTTTTGATGCCAACTCTGTTTTGCATAAATGTATTGTATAACCCTCAATCTTCTATACTTTATCAAATCTCAGACTGAATGGGGAAATGATTTGTACTTTTGCTGAAAACTTAAAGTTGAGTTCTTTAGTGTTCGGTTACCTTTGAGTCTTGTTAAGAACAGGTATAACTTTTCTTTTGTAGTGGGAAGATGTAGTGGAGAGAAGAGCTGAACTGAAGGAGGAACAACTGGCAGCTGCTGCTGCCGATACTCGCAGAAGGCAGCTCTTAGAAGAGGAGATTAGCAGAGCAATGGAGCACGCTGAAAACCTGCAAAAAAGTCAGGATGAATCGTTTGGTAAATTTTACTTTTATATATTGGAGCCAGAAGACTGATAGGCTGTTGTGAGGTGAAAAAATGTTATGGGGGGATGGGAAATTCTGATTACCTAGATTCAGTTCACTGTCCACACTTGGGCAATCTTCCACTGAGCATGCTCAGTCACTATAACAGTCTTCATGCTTGACTCCTCCTACCACTCAACCTTGTGGTCCTCTGACTCCAACCCTTTGTGCTCAGATTTTGATAGTTGGTCTACTGCGTTGCAAGTTCAGGTGGACCAGGTCTGTTCCTTACAGCTCCTGCTAGTGAATTAGGATTCTGTTTGTTTCAGTCTTTAACGACTTTATAAGTACTTTCCTGCTCTGTCATCAAGATTGGCCAGGAAATGGAAAAAAAAAACAGTTCATGTGCTACATTTTGTGTAGGTACCCAATGTCCACAACCAACAGACAGATGCCTGAGGTTACTGTTTTGGGCACGGACCATAGTGTGCACATTGCCCCTGGTGCCAAGTCATGCACTCATTGACCCTTGAAGAGCACTGGCAGCGGGTGATTCAAGGCAAAAAAGTGTGTGTGCCACCTGCAGCACAGTTATGGGCCCAGGAGATGGTGGAGGCCTCTGGTCCTGAACCTTCTGTCGATTGTTGAGAAGACATTCCGCTGGATCTTCCAACACCTCAAGAGGATTAAGAGTTTAAAAGCCTTCTTCTCTCCAGTTCTTGGAAAGTGAGTCCCTGTCTTGTCAATTAAAGCACAAGAAGAAGAGTCGACTTCATTGTGGGATCATTATTGGTCAAGAGACCATTTGTGCTATCCATGGCCAGAGGATTCATGTGGTCGTTTGTCATCAAAGGAGATCATGCCACCTGTGGAGCATGTCAGTCTACCAGCATCGTTGTCCTTGTTACTCATGGACATTAAGCCTGTTGCAGATGGGAGAGGACATCCTGGCAGCAGTGGGCATACGGACGGTTTGCCAAGGGTTAAGGTCAAAACACAGTGTCGATGGACCTGTCCTGGCCTTGGCTGTCTCTCCCAGTGAGGATTCAGGTTGTGCACCATGAAACTCCACCTCTGGCACTGCTGGCCTTGCCACAGCGACCATTACAGGTGCTGCCCCATCCCTACAGCTGGTGGAGGG
This sequence comes from Neoceratodus forsteri, assembly GCA_016271365.2. Classification (NCBI taxonomy): domain Eukaryota; kingdom Metazoa; phylum Chordata; order Ceratodontiformes; family Ceratodontidae; genus Neoceratodus; species Neoceratodus forsteri. The sequence continues at coordinate 752,733,738 of CM057455.1, read as the reverse complement.
CACTCTGACCAAGGACTGTTGGCTTGAATCTGGGCATCCTCCTCTTGTATCGGCACTGGTTACCCCATGGAAGAGCATTGGCCACACCCCATGTCAGTTGTCGATGCTTCTCTATCCCAACTTGAAATCTGATGCATCATCCATACTGCTGACTCCACATCATTGGGAGGGCAGCCTGTCAACAGACAGATCCCTTTGGTGAACCAGTCATCTTTTCATAGCCCTCATGAAACAAATGCCACGGCTGTGGACAGTCCATTTAAGGAGGTCCAGAAGAAGGAGATCTACCTGCTATCGACATTACTGAGTGAGTATGTGGTCCCCCAGGTGGATTTTTGGAACATCCATCACCGGAGAGCTAGTGACAGGTGCGGTGTTTTGCAAGGCAGAGGGAGTTGTATAAGGAGTCCAAGAAGCAGGACTGCTGTGGCTAAAAGGTCTTTGCAGCTGCTATCCTGGTCATACACCAGGCCAGTTATGTGACTTTGATGGCCGGACAGAGCCATGAGCACATTGAGAGGCTCCCCAATCTGCTTCCTGAGAAAAATGAACTAGATCTAAACCTAAATCAAAGTACCAATAGTACTGAAAGGCACCAAACTAAATTCTGTAAACTATTTTGTTGATGGCATGAATGGAAGGAGGTTATATTTCCCATGAATGGAGGGAGGTTCTATTAACCGGATACAGATCCTTTAGCTAGTTCGCTGTACAGTAGTGCACCCCACCAGAATACTGCCCTCACCATACTTCTGCCACCCCCTCCCCACCACATCACTTCCTCCCAACCAGGGTCAGCTAGCCAGACTTTGAGTTTGTCCTCACACAACCTGAGTATAGGATAAAAAAAAAAAAAAGTTTTGCTGCCTACACATATGGCACCACATTTCTGATTTCACAGTTATGCAGCTAAATCACTAACTTGAGAAAAGAAGTTAATCAAAAATGTGCTCTTTGGTATAACCAGTAAGATCCAACTGCTAAAAAAAATTAAAAGAAGTGATATGTGTGTATAGAAATCTCCATTGTTACCTTGCACCCAGATGTATGGGAGTAGCAGTTACTTATATTCTTTTGAATTGCAGTATCCTTATACAGGATACCAGAAATTGCCACGGGGGGGGGGGGGTTTGACATTTTTGTACAGCTGACCAGCTATCTGGAGACTTGACATAGAATGTCTCACCATTCCTGCTATTGGTTAACACTTTACAAAATTTAGTTTACTGCCTGCCTTAGTACTTTGCTTCTTTGATTTTGTTTTCTAGGTTGCAGAATGTGGACAAAGTTTGTAAAAGGGGACTGACACATTCACACAGTGACACGTGCTCAAACACGTGCTTGGTGCTTACACAGAAAAACACAGTTGTACACAGAAATGCACACTTGCATACACACATGCATGGACGCCCACAGAGGTGCACACCTGCATAGATATATAATCGTACACAGAGATGTATGGTCCTAAACACAGAATCAGAGTCTTTATTAAATTGACACTTGCAAAGAGAAGCACATCTGTAAACAGGAACACACAGACTTAACACATGCAAAGACTCAGTCATGTGCATACACACATGCTTCCACACACAGACTGATGCTTTGGACATCTGTACACACACATATACTTTTGGCCACACAAATACATGCATGCCCACAAACACACATACCCCTAACAGTACCACACAAATACATGCGTGCTCGCAGACATGCATACTCATGTTCATGCGTGCAGAAACACACAAGCCTGCTGACTTACAAGTGCTTATGCCCACAGCTTCATACAAGCCCCTAAACACACCCACTGTCACGTCAGCATAGATACGCACATACACTCTGTCTCACTCCCACACACTGATATATGATGTCACTGATTTTATAATTTGGAACTCCACTGTCCCAAATGGAAAATAGTCTGTCAATCATAGAAACACAGATTGTGATGGCAGATGAGGGCTGCCAGGCCCACCTAGTCCGCCCATACATTTGTTTTTTATCCTTATCTTTCTTTGTTGTAGACCATTATTGGATCTACAGCGCTCATTGCTCTCTAAGGGGCTGATTTGTACATCTGTGTGTAGGTGTGCCCCCATACAACTTCAGTCAGTAAATGGACCCTTTTTTTAAGTAAAGTACTTGTGAAGTAAATATTTTCATTGAGGTTTGTGTGTTTACACTGTTCACTGGGTGACTCAATAAAAGCTAAACGCAGAGATAAAAGGCAGAGATACTGAATGCTTTTGCTAAATATTCACAAAAGAAGATGAGGAGGAGTTACCTAAACCAGACAGTAGAAGCACTCTGGGTAGGGGGGGGGTTGACACCAGTCCATTCACAGAAGAAAGAGTCCTGAAAGAACTCCTAAAACTCAAGGTGGACAAAGCAATGGGGCCTGACGGGATTCACCTCAGAATCCTAAAATAAGTAAGGGAGGACATAGTGACACCACTGACCATGCTTTTTAACAAATCATGGCAGGATGGGGTGGTACCTGAGGACTGGAAGAGGGCAGATGTGATTCCCCTTCACAAAAGTGGGAGCAAGGCAGAAGCAGGAAACTACAGACCTGTAAGTTTGATCTCAGTGATAGGGAAAATGATGGAATCACTTCTGAAAGAAAGAACTGTTGATTACCTAGAGGCCAGTGGGGCACAGGACCCAAAGCAGCATGGATTTACAGCAGGAAGGTCATGTCAGACGAATCTAATTGATTTCTTTGACTGGGTGACCAAAGTAATAGACCAGGGAGGGGCTGTGGATATGGCCTACCTAGACTTTAGCAAGGCATTTGACACACAGTCCCGACAAAGTTTAATAATCAAGTTAGCCAGCCTGGGAGTGGGTCCCAGGGTGGTAGCCTGGGTAGCAAACTGGCTGCACAACAGGACACAGAAGGTAATAGTGAATGGAACACATTCCGAAAAAAGGGGGGTTACTAGTGGAGTACCTCGGGGCTCAGTACTGGGTCCAGTCCTCTTTAACATCTTCATAGGTGACATTGCAGAGAGTCTGGAGGGAAAGGTATGCCTCTTTGCAGATGACACAAAGATCTGTAACAGAGTTGATACACAAGAAGGGGTATAAAGGATGAGAAGGGACTTGGCAAGGTTGGAGGAATGGTCAGACATATGGCAACTTAGATTCAATGCAAAGAAATGCAAATTAATGCACCTCGGAAACAAAAACCCAGGAGAAGAGTACACAATAGCAGGGGAGGTACTAACAACAACAAAAATGGAAAGGGACCTGGGGGTAGTCATATCAGATGACCTAAAGGTGGGTAAGCAATGTGAAAAGTTGGTAAGGAGAGCCAGGGGGATACTGGGATGCATAGGAAGGGGCATCACAAGTAGAAAATGGGAAGTGGTTATCCCTCTATACAGACAGTTGGTGAGACCCCGTCTGGAGTACTGTGTGCAGTTTTGGAGACCTCATCTATGCAAAGACATAGACAGGATGGAAGCAGTCCAGAGGTGGACAACTAAAATGGTGTAGGGTCTGCAGCAGAAACCATATGAAGAGAGACTGAGAAAGCTTAATATGTATACTCTTGATGAAAGGAGGGACAGGGGGGACATGATAGAAACGTTCAAGTACCTCAAGGGAATCAACAAAGTCCAGGAGGGTAGCATCTTTCAGAAAAAGAGACGTGTAAGAACAAGGGGGCACAATTTAAAGATAGAGGGGGGATGGCTCAGTGGTAATGTGAGGAATTTGTTTTCATGGAGAGAGTGGTGGATACATGGAACAGCCTTCCTGAGGAGATCGTTGGGTCTAAAACAGTGGGGGAATTCAAACATGCATGAGACAGACACAAGGCACTTATAGTGGGGGGTTGCAGGAAGTAGGCTGTTGATTAACTAGAATCTGCAGCTTATCCAGTAGGTAGGGAAATGGGCAGACCGGATGGGCCAAGTGGGCCTTATCTGCCGTCAAAGTCTATGTTTCTATGTTTCCTACATCTCAGCTTTTATACATTACATACAGTCTCTGGTGTGCACAGCTTCATCTGTCTGACTGTAGTTTCTCCATGCTACACTCCATTTTGCAGTGTATATACATATCTATAGATATATGTATAGATTTAAAAAATGTAATGTTAAAAAACATCATTAATGCATCAGTTAGGGATCCAGCGACAAAAGTTTGGAAATGTGTTAGTGTTTACAACCCTAACACCCCACCCCTACCCTGCACACCAATAGTAGTCAGTGGTGTGCCTCGGGGGTCATCAGCCCTAACACTCATCCTAATCCATAAGTAAATAAGCTGAGATGTGTACAGTATAGAAGAATGGGGTGAGCGTTAGGGATGATGACCCCAAGGCACACCCCCGACACTTGTTGATGTGTGCAGGCCAAAACGAGCACAAGGCAGCACTTCACAGCAAAAAGGTGCTAAAAAAAGCACTAAGAAAGTATACAGATACTCAAATCATAGTTCCAGAAAAAAGGTCAGGTGAGACCAGGACACTAACCCCAGCGCTTCGAGTCTAATAGTGACTCATCAGGAAGGTGTGCAGGATGGGAGTGGGGTGTTAGGGTTGTAAACCCTGACACCACATTTCCAAACTTAAGTTACAAGCATGCGGAGTGAAATTGCAACAAATGGTCATAACTTTGATATTTTTAATCATTTTGACCCCAGATTTTCAGCATAGCCTACTTTTGACCCCTCATCATGAACAAATCCTGCCAGAAAGATGATTTCACCAGCCGACCATGAAATCACCTTTCCAGTGGAATTTGCATAATGACAGTCATATTGCTCATGAGGTGGGGTCCCCAAAATGCCATGTTGAAAATTTGGAGTCAAAATCTCAAAAAGTGCCCAAGGTATACATAAAGGTTGAAACCCCCATCGAAGTACATAGAACTGCATTTACCTTAGTTTCTCATATTGCATTTGCGTGTTCCAGCAGCATGACATGTCTTTGATCGGAGTGGGACTTGAACCTGGGACCTAATCAGGTGAGTGACGGTGTGTGGAGGTGTACTGGGGCATGTGGGGTGGTGGGTGCCGAGTGTAAGGTGGGGGTGGAAAGGTGGCCTGATTGGCGAGGGACCGTTTTCTTTTTTCAGGCACCCTGACATGGATGGGGGGTACCACTAGAAACCAGGGACAAACAGCAGCAAGGAGAGGGCGTTCAGAGAACGGGGGATGGACCAGTACACACCAGGGACAAATGGCAGCACCGGGACAGTGATCGGAGAACAGGGGAGGGTGGGAGGACCACAAGACTACCAGGAACATATACTGCAGGACTGAGACGTGATCGGAGAACAGAGGGAAGGGACCACTAGATTACCAAGGACAAATAGTAGCACTAGAACACAGATCACAGAACAGGGAAGGGACCACTAGACTACCAGGGACAAAGAGCAGCACCGGGATGGTGATCAGAGGACAGAGGAGGGGAGTGGGACCACTAGACTACTAGGGACATAAGGGCAGTACCAGGAGAAAAAAAAATATTTTGCCACAAATTGCAGAAAAAGAATCCTCTTTCACGATAGAATAGAATCCTCCTTCACAGTTTGCGGCACAGGATCCTTCTTTCACGAAAGAGACTGCCCGCAATTTGTGGTAACAGAAATTCCTAGGATAAAATAAACATATTTCTGAACTTTTATGTGAAAACTGACCCCAGAATCCGATTCCACAATCCCCGATTAGGTAAACACAGCTGTTGGTATTTACCAACTGGCAATATTCTTTTAAATGCTTTAGTTTATTTGCCTCGCTAACCGAAAACAAGATGGTGGCAGCATGAATGAGCATCCCCATTTGCAAACTAGAATGACACTTTTGCAATCAAGAAATCCTCTTTTGCACGGAACATCTAACTTTTCCCATAGGAAATAGTGGCAAACTTTGAAAGTTAATAACTGTTGAATGGAGTAGTATTTTTCACCAGACCTTCAAATGGCACATCTGTGACCCAAGCCCTGTATGCTGTAAAAATTTCAGACCAACACACAAGCCATTTCTGAGAAATGGTGTGACAAAGTATTTATACAAAAATGGTAATTTTTGCATTTTTTTGATGATCTGCATCTCCGCACCCACACATCTGACCAAAACGAAACTTGCCACATCAAGATCTTGGGTCCCTATTTGGAACTGGCTGTTTCTTATGAAGAATGAAAGAAGTGTTGTTTCTAACCCCCTATCAAGCTCATGACTGACCTTTTACACTTTACTGTAGGCTATAATTACTGAATTGTATTATAGAGATTTAAAGGAAATTCTGTTTCGCCTTTGTGGATTACATTTAGAAATCCATCAGTGTGGTTTGTGGGAGTATGACACAAAATTTGCAGATGTTCTATATGTCATTGCTTGGAAGATGAGGAATCCCTTTTGGATCATGTCCATGGTGAACAGCAAGAAAGAAACATAATGGAGAGAACAGTCTCACATGCAGTCATCGATCACAGCTCATGGAGACGAATGCGTACAGCATCACGATCAGATAGCAAGAGACCACAGTGTCACTAAGGGCAGGAAGCACCCATTTCTATTTGTTGCCCATCTTCCTCCTGTGCTGCTCTCACCATTGCAGTGTGCTGCTCATCCTCAGTCATCCATTCCCCCTTTGCTGTTTACAGGTCCCCACGCAGCTGTACTCCCCCTCTGTGGTCCATCTGCTCGGGCATCATGGAGAATGCCACTGCAGTGCATTCTTTGGTGCCAGTGCCGCCTGTCAGGTAGTAATTGTAGTTCCTTGTTCGATTACAATAACCATTACTGTGTTCGTAAATAAATACAATACAATAAAATAATAAAGAGCACAATGGAAGGATAAATAATTGCTATATACAACAGTCAAATCCATCTCTACAAAAAGACTGGATTAGCCATACGTGGCACAGTATGTCACAAAATTCATTAATTTTAACAGCGCTATGCCATTTACAGTACCCTGTAATTGGGCCTGACAGTGCAGCTATTTGAACTTTACTGATATTTCCAGGGTAAATAATCTGTGAATCATGAGGTGGGGTCCCTTAAGCAGTCATAAGGATTCCCCTGTAAATTCCAATAAGCCTTATTTTTTATCCATCTGGCCTCAAATCATTGCTAAAGAAGGGGAACATGACCAGTATTTTAGAACATAAAGGCCACTTACTTATTTTACTTAAAACAACAGAGGATAATTTTCCAGAGTACCAATAGTAGAATGATAACCAGTGCCAATGATCAGAGAAGGAAGATTCTCACGTAGCCTTGTTTATCTCTAAAAACAGAAACTTTTTGAGCCCCTTCCAGAGTACACCCTGCCACAATGTTGCTTCATGCCTAACTGGGGCTCCACCGTATATTGTGACCCTCTGTATGTCAGCTAGAGAGTTGGCTTGGCAGCACCCAGCCTCCTTTCAGCAATACTATACCAATCTAGGCCAAAGTATTAACCTGCCCTAGGGTAAATAACCAGAGAAAGCATTCCAGTTAGGCCACTATCATCATTTGACTGGCAGTAATTGGCGAAGGGAGGCAAGGACAACACTCACCTGCCGTCAGACTGCAGGTCAGCTCCTGGTCATGTCCCAGTACAAACGTTGCAACTCGTGAAGCTCTGTGTCTTATCCAGAAACTGTCTTACTAAGATAGATAAGATAGAGGGAGTGCACGACAGTGGGAGGCCTTAAACAAGCGTTAAAAACGTTTTTATGGTGCCAGGCCTTTAATGGCATTGAGTAAATGAACCCTGTCAGATTGTTTTGTTCTATACTGTATCTATTGATTTTATCATTCTTATTTTAATCTTTTGTAAAGTGCCTTGATATTTGAAAGGCGTTTTTGCAAAATAGTTGTTATTATTATTAATATTATCCTCACCAAGAGGGATCCTTTGTGGGGTTCCACGGGGATCCATTTTGGACCCATTGATTTTTTCATTATTTATGAATTCAGCACCTCAAAGTTGTTCAAAATCATCCATGACGCTTTATGCTGACGACGCTGTTATATACCGTGTTGATGATAAATCAAGCTCTGCTATGGAGAATGTGCAGACTGATTCTTCTCTTTTTCAGGATTGGCTTATTTCCAAATGTATGGTGCTGAACTCTAAAAAGAACAAAGTAATGCTCTTTGCTGGGCCCAAGAGGAAACCTTAAATTATAAATCCCATAGTTGACCTTAACAGTAAGATCATTGAGTGAGTTAAGAGTTTTAGATACTTGGGCATTCTTTTGGATTCTCTTCTAGCATTTCAGCCCCATATTAGTTCCCTCAAGAAAATTCTTAATCAAAGACTTGGCTTATTGTTTAGAGTTAAACCTTTTTTGTCCACTCCTGGAGACTACTATTGTAGTTTTTTGTTAAGTTCATTAGATTATAGTTTAATTATTTACACTGCTACCACCAATAACATTTTGGATAAACTCAGGGTCACATACAACTCCATTCTCAGATTCATGAGTGGATCAGTTTATCATACTCATCATTGTGAATTGTTGGAATTGGCTAATTGTTTGTCTTTCGATAACAGGGTACGTTTCAGAATGGACGTTTTTCTTTTTAAATGCATTAATATTACCTCCCTCAATCAATGCCCTGTTTACAAGAATAACAAGTGTGGGACTCAATCTCGGAGCAGAATGTCCTTTACCCTGCCTCTTTAAAAAAGCCTTAAGTCAGAGATCTTTTATTATATAAAGCTCCCTTCTTTTTTAATGTTCTTCCCAACAATTTCCTTAACTGTCTTTTGGTATATACTTTTATTATGTCGGACTTTTTCACCCCCAGATGGCCGCCATCCAACCGACTCCCCCAGCCCCGTCACTTGGAATTACCGAGGCTTAACTTTTGCCCGGCCCGGGTACGACACCTGTGGGGAGTCGGTTCTCATCCTGCCACTGTCATTTTCTGCCTCCATTTTTCTCCCGAGGGCCCCAGGAGAATGGCACATGCGCCTTTGGCCCTGGTAATGACCCCCTTCCACCCACCCCATTGGCCTAACACCAGGCACCCTGTGGCCTGCATTGTCTCCTGGCCTCCACCAGGGGGCAGACATTGCCGAGGGATGCCACATCCCCAACCCCAGAGAGGAGAGCTGCCATCCAGTTCCGCCTTCCCCCCGTGCCAACCTCCGGCAACCCGGGCTCATTCCCGAACCTGGGTCACTGGCATGGGTCGAGGTAAGGCAGCAGCACCTCAGCCCTCTATGCCACCAGGCTGGCCTTCAGTATATACTTGAAAAAAAAATTGCTTAACTGGTTTGATGTTCACAATTAATGCACTTGTGTTACATCATAGTCTTTGTATTGTTAGTCTTTGGTATTTATTGTAATACTTGTTCTATGTATTTGCTTTGTATTTGTATGTGTAATGTACAATGTTTTCCTATTAAATTGTCGCATGTGAAACCGGGCAGATATGCTCATCATGCCTACAAGTATAAAAAATAAAAAAAAATTAAAATTAAGTAGTCTATGGCTGGTTTCACAGTGCTTGTCTGAAGAGCCCCACCCTCTCTTATGGTCCCATCCAACCACATCTGAACCACGTACTAATTATCCCTAGATGTCATGGAATTGGTTACGTGGATAAGTCAGTCCCAGTTCCTTATGTCCTGTTTTGTCTTTCATCAACCAAACTATTCCATTACTTAAGTTAGTGGTGTCAATTATCATGTTAAGACACCAGCAAGATATTGGTTACAGATGCTGGCCTGGTGGCGCCGAGGGGCTGAGACACTGGGCAGTTTACCTCGTGCCATGCCGGCGACCCGGGTTCAGGAATGACCTCGGGTCACTGGGGAATTGGCTTGGGAGGGAGTGTCAGAACGGGATTGAGCTGCTAGGCAGCTCTCCCCTCCTGGGGTGGCAGCCCGCTCCTACCGGGTGGTGGTCCGGTGGGAGAACAGGCGAGAGGGAGTGGCAATGCAAGTTTGCGGTGGGGCAGAAGGGGCCGCTGGATCCTGGCATGCATGCATGTCTCCACACACATGCACACATGTGTACGCCGCAGTCCGGGGGGAGGTGAAAATATGGGGAGGGAGATATTGGTTACTGAAAAACCTTCAATAGACCTCAAAATCTAAAATGGCATTGCCTTTAAATTAATTTTCAAATTAATATACAACTGATTGTGCTACCCTGCACAGCCCCTATTAACGTAAAAAAAAGAGGAAAAAGATATAGATCTTCAGGGTATCTGTCATCAGGTCACACCATAGGAACCTTCACCGTCAGTGAAGCAGGATCCACATGGAAGATTTTCAGCAGTACAACAGGGGTTGCCCATACCGTCAACGTCTGTCAACGTCACCAACCCTATAAAGGTATGGTTGGCCCTGCTCCCCTCCACAGTTCTTTCCCGCCATCAACTCACTTGCATGGGTCTCGCAGAAGCTCCAATGCAGTATTTGCACCTTTTTTGCGTACGGCTTTTTCTTCAGCAGTTTTTCAGAATCTCCTTTATTAAAGAGATTCCTCCAACTTGTTTATGTTGAGAGTTAATCCTTTGACTTCTCTCTTCCATCGCTGTCACTGCGGAAAGAAGAGTGCCTCCACAAACAAACATTCCCTCTGTGTCTTGGGCCTGACCATGAAGTTTCCAACTGTGAGCTCTGCCAGAAGTTTAACCAAACAACCCTCAGGCGATGCAGAAAGTCTCTCAAAAATTTCTTGATGGATCAGCAGATAGCCAGTTCCGGGCAGTGGTCCTCCAGGTCCCAGCCTCTCAGTCGTCTGCGGGTTCATCGAGTTCCCAGGCCTCCAAGGCCAGAGACAAATCCTTAGAGAAAAGCCACAAAAAAGACTGAGATCACGACCATTCCCCCCCAGCAGTGATCTCGTTCCCCGATGGCTTCTTCTCATACTTCTGAGGGATCCTCGTTGGCTGCAGCCACACCGATGCACAGAACTGCTGTCCAGGTCTCTGTGCCCACCAGACGCATATCGACAGCACTCCCACCTGCTCAACGTCCGGGTCTTCGGCCCCTCCTTCATAGACAGCTGTCCTGTCAAGGCCTGCCACTTCTTCCTCCAGGGCTACAGGCTCTTCGGGCTCCAAGGACCCAGCAGGTGGGTCATCAACTCCTGTGCTGTCGACCCCTCCCCCCCAGTTGACAAACATCGTCGACTTGAACAAAATCCTGACAACATTTACATCAGTGATTGTTCAGCAGCTGGGGCATATAGGCCCTTCTCGCCAGTGAATGCTGTCGATGGCAACTTTGTCATCTATGTCTACTCATTGGCCACAGGAAGCTCCCCATAAGCTGTTGTTTGGTGCACCCAATGCCAGACCCGCATCTGGAGGAAGTTGACATCGAGGAGGAGTATCATCCAGACCTCATTCTTCCTGATGATGAGGAGGAAGAAATCCTGATCTCCAGCAAGTCAACAGCTTCCTCTGTCAGTGAGGATTCAGTTAAGCATATTCCTAGGTTTCCTCCTGAGGACCCCGAATTTTTCAGTGTGATGAAGCAGCTGTCCTCAACCATGAGCTTCTGCACTAAGGAAGAGGATGTCACCAAAAAAGAGCTGGTGGACTTCCTGGAGATCCCAGGGTCTCCCCAAAAAAGCATTCCTCCAATCCTCCTGGCACTGAGGAATGCAGCTACGGCAGCCTGGCACAGGCCAGACATGGTGTCAGCTATGCCCCACAGGGCGAATAAGCTTTACCATTCCCGCATGGGGTTCCTGTGCTATGCTACCCAGCCTGAAATAGACTTAGCAGTCATTAAAACAGTTCACAACAGGTCTAAGGCGCCTAAGCACCTGAGTTCCCTTCCCCTAGGTAAAGAGTCTCGAAGAATTGACATGTGGGGTAAGAGGGTGTATGCCTCCTCCTCACTGGGGTTGAGGGTTGCAAACTATCTGTCTCACGTTAAGTACCAAAATACTAATTGGAAGAAGGGCAAGGCCATTGCCCAAGCCCTTCCAGATGGCACACAAAAGCAGGAGCTGCTCCAGTACCTTCAGGCTGCTGCGGATGTTAGCAAGCACCACCTCAAAGCCCTCTGTGATATGGCTGACAGCGTTTCCGGAACGGCCGCCAGACGCATATGCCTCCGTAGGCACTCCTTGCTGAGGGTATCCAGGTTTGCTGCTGATGTTCAGCAGAAAGTGCTTAATGCCACTTTTAACAGCATTAAGCTGTTTGTCCCTGATGTCCAGGACATTATTGATGACTTGCAAGCCTCGGGCAGGGCTCTTAAGTCTGTCCACTCTCTCTACCATACTCAACCAAGAGGTAGAGGGCACCCTCACTTTCGCAAAGTGAACAATAGACCCAGTGCAGCCTCTCGGCCCCATGGGAAACACAGAGTCTCCACTGCCTTGCCTTCCCCCTCTAGAGCTGGAACTGCAGCCAAGTGCCCTACAAGTGAAGGACAAGCACCTGTGGCTGGATCCGCCTCTACTTGACTCCTTGCCAGACCCCTCTCTTCTGGTCCAGGACCAAGAGGCGGTGGTTGAAGGTTGGTTCTCCTTCCATCTGAGTCAGTGGAGAACCATAACTTTTTTTTTTTCAAACTTTGTTTATTCCTCCTACACACTGAGGCATCTCTCGAGGTGCCTACGTAACTCTTACCCCTGCTACTACCCACCATTCACCACACCAGTTCTCCCTTCCTTCGAGGGACTTCCCAGCATCCTGGATCACCCCCCCAGGCAGGGTCTGCCACTTCCTTTGACAGCGTCTTTCTGGGATTAGAGGGTCCATCCCTCTTAGGAAGTCAGCCGTGCATCCCCGGTTTGGCTTGTCCAGTGTTGGGGATGTGAGGGAGGTCCCTGAGGCTCTTGTCGCTTCCGTGGCATGCAGGGGTGTTTTTCTTGGTTCGTACCGAGACGTGGGTTGTGCAGTGCCACCCAGCCCGTGACGTGGATGCTCCCTCCCACATCCGGAAGGCAGCCACCTGACGTCTTCCTCCTGCGTACAGCCCCAGGCATTGCAGTGCCTCCAGTCTGCACCGGGGGCCGCTGCATTGCCGGTCTGTCCCTGGATCCCTCTCCAAGAGAGGAGAGCAGTCTTCCGGATGCTCGATCCTCTCTCTTCCCTGCTGACCCCCGGCGGCCCGGGCTCATTCCCGAACCTGGGCCGCCAGTGTGGTGCGTGTGGCATCCAGCGCCTCAGCCCTCAGCGCCACCGGGCCAGCTGAGAACCATAACTTAAGATGCTTGAATTCTGCAGATCATAGAAAGGGGTCACACCCTGGAGCTCATCGAGCAGTCTCCAGACACTCCTCCTCCACCCTCCAGTTAACCCCCCGCTCACCTCTCTGTTCTCCAGGAGGAGATACAGTCCCTTCTGCCAAGTAAGCCATCAAGCCAGTACCCAGGCACCAGAGAAACAAGGGGTTTTATTACATGTTTTTCCTGGCCCCCAAAAAGACCAGCTGTTTGAGGCCCATTCTAGATCTGAAGGACCTCAATCTGTATATCCAGTACAAAAAGTTTTGGATGGTAACTTTACCAGGCCTACTGCTTCTCCTCAGAAAAGGGGATTGGCTCTGCTCACTGGACATGCAGGATGCATACCTGCACATATCTATCAGCCTTCCCTCCTTACAGGAAGTTCCTCCATTTCACCTTTCTGTGCGAGCATTATCAGGTCAAGATGCTGCCCTTTGGCTTGTCCTCGTGCCGCAGAGTATTTACCAAGTGCTTAGCAGTGGAAGCAGCAGCTCTCAGAGCCAGAGACTGTATGTTTTCCCTTATCTGGATGATTGGCTCCTGAAGGACCCATCCAGGGAACAGCTTCTGCTCACTCTGGAGAGAACTCACCTGATCTTCTTTGGGGGTATCTCAATCATCAGGTCACACCATAGGAGCTTTACTGTCAGTGAAGCAGGATCGTGGTGTCAGCGTGGCTCAGTTGGTAGCACATCCGCCTCTGGACCAGAAGGTCGTGGGTTCTTGTCCCACACCAGGATTGGACTTGCACCTAAAAATTGCTGGCATCCGAGTGCAGTATTAAGGGTTGCTGTACTGCTGGGGTGTGCCGTCCTTCGGATGAGACGTTAAATCGAGGTCCCTTCTGCCCATCCTGGTGTTGTCCTGGTGGGTGTCCAGATGGAAGTAAAAGAACCCAGGGTACTCTTCTCAAAGAGCAGGGAATATTCCCGGTGTCCTGGCCAACATTCCCCTTTCTATAAACCAGTTCATGCAATTATCAGGCTGTGTGGGTGATGACGTGCCATATGGCCGCCACCACACATTCAGTCACTTCACTACCAGTCTAGCATTGCTTGTAAAGCGCTTTGGGATACTGTGTATGAGAAGCTCTATATAAATGCTGATTCTTCTTCAGACAGAAGTTTTTTAGCAGTACAACTGGGCTGCTCACACCAACGTCGCCATCAATGTCACCAACCCTGTCCAGAGGATGGAGGCGCTCCCTCCTCAGTTCTTTCCTGCCATCAACTCAATCTGCATGGAGTCTCACAGAAACCTCAATGCAGTTCCATGCCTTTGCCACATCTCAGAGGGTGCTACCCAAACCTCACATGGAGGGGGCCAGCTTGATTCTCATACCCCTATTCTGGCCACAGCAGATATTTCCGCTGCTGCAAAAGCTGGCGTGGAATTCCCCTGTCCTTCAGCTTCTCTGCAGGGGCCTGTTGGCACAGATCCTGGGACCCCGGTCTATCTCAATTTCAAGTCCTGCATCTGCATGCTTGGCTCCTGAAGACATGGCCATCGCACGGCTGGGTGTGTCACAGAGGGCAGCGGGCATCCTCATTGCAGCTCAGAAACCCTCCTTCAGGACCACTTACTGTATGCCATGAAGTGGTAACAGTTTGCTCTCTGGGTGGCCAAGCATCAACTGGACCCCTTTTCCTGTCCAGAGCACTGGGTTCTGGACTACCTACTGTCCCTTTCGGGTTCTGGTCTCTAGTACTCTACCATCAAAGTTCACCTCTCGGCTATATCAGCCTTTCATGAGCCAGCAGGTGACCGAACTGTGGTTCAGTTGCTGGTGTCCCATATTCTCCTTGGGAACATCCTGCGTCTGAAGCCTCGATCCATTCTCCGGTTACGGCTTGGGATCTGAAGTTTGCTTCAAGCTCAGTTGACCCTGTCTCTGTCTGAGCCAGCTGCAACTTGTGGGCTACGTTTTCTCTCTTGGAAAGCATTCATTTTGGGGTCTGTTACCTCTGCTCAGAGGTTCTCCGAGCTTCAGGGTCTTTGTGAAGAGCCCTCTTTGATGTTCCACAAAGACAGGGTGATTTTTGCACACTAACACTAAATTTCTTCTTACGGTGGTGTTTGGCCTGCTCTGACCCAGTCCATCCACCTTACAGTCTATTTTCCCAAGCATGTCGAAGCATTGCTCAATACGCTAGGTGCATGCAGAATTTTTGCAGTATTATCTGCTTCAGACTATAAAGCACAGGAAGTCAAAGCAGCTCTTCATTCCTTTCCCCCAGGTAGAGAGGGCACTCAGTTTTCATCACAAGGTTTGTCCAAATGGTTGGCACCTTGTATTGTGTTTTGCTTTAACCAGCATGGCGTAGAGTTGCTAGAGACTATGACAGCCCATTCCATAAGGGGCATGGCTATCTCTATGGCCTGTTTTAAAGGGGTCTTAACCACTAGCATTTGTGGTGGTGCCCCCAGAAGTACCATCCATACTTTCCTAAGCACTGTAGTCTGGACATTGGTTCTAAGGCCCTTGAAGGTTTCAGCAGAGTTGTACTGCAGGGCCTCTTATCCTGCATGTCGGTTGGCCTTCCTCCCAGACTGTTTCCTTGCACTTGTAACTACTTGGGACTCATTCCTACAGTATGACCTGATAACTGCGATAACCCCGAAGAAGATAGAACAGTTCCATAAGAACTTACCGTAACAGTATATCTTCAAGGGTGTCATCGATGCACAGGTCAGGAAGCATAGGAAAACCAGGAGCAGTTGTAAAATTTGCAACAAGTGATTTATTATTAATAGTAATAAATTAAAAGATAAAGTTGTTCAGTTTAACTACTTACAAAGGCAGTATAAACAGAGAAAGTCTATTTGGATTTTCTTCTCAATTTCCAGTCTCAGTCTCTGTGTTTCTCTCTTGTAAGAAATTGCAGCTCTGTTTTTATAAGTCTTTGCAACCCCCGCTCGTTAAGAAAATAGCATGCTTCTCATACAGTGTTCTTGTAAGTTTCAGCAAGTGCAGCAAAAAAAAATTGTGACCCAGAACTGACCTCTTGCTTATAGCTTCTCAGAGAGTTTGCAAAGTAGCTTCACAGGTTAACCCCTTGAGTTCCAAATAGCTTTTTGCAGTCATTTCAACAGTATAACTATATATATTTCTATACAAAGGGATCCCAGTATCAGTTACATTTCCACATAATGTTTCACATATATTTTTATACCAGCAGATATGTAAGGGGTGAGAAAAGACAGAACAGCACGAAAAGGTAGAGAGATAGGGAGAGGCAGATAATTGCGAGACTATTGGGGTGATCAAGTCCTAGGTCTCACAAGAAAATTTGGTTGCACAACCAGACAGACAAGAGACAGAAAAGCAGAGAATAGAACAGATCCTTGCATTCAAATTCTTTCTCCAGAACAGCTGGGACAGGGCCCTTTTCAACCCTGTCATAGAGGGGATCTCAGTTATCAGGTCTTTTTTCCCTCCCACCACCCTCCTTTTTGTGGGGTTCTCTCAGAACTGGTTATTTGGTGTATCCAGCTTTTTATTTGGCCTGGGCACCTCTTTCTCTCCTTGGTCCCTTAGGGCACGGGTGTGCTCCCTTAGTCTCCAGGGGAAAGAACTGAGGAGGGAGCAGGGCCTCTCACGTCTGTATAGGGTTGGTGACATTGGCGTGGGTGGCCCCAGTTGTACTGCTGAAAATTTTCCATGTGGATCCTGCTTCACCGACGGTGAAGTTCCTGTGATGTGACCTGATGGCTGAGATCCCCCCCAAGATCTACTGTTATGGTAAGTTCTTATGTAACTATTCTTTATTCCACTCACTAGGCATCGTCAGTCTGTCCAAGTCGGTCCGTGTACCGTCCCAAAGGCTACAGCATATAGGGTCGGTTCTGGACTCAGTGCAGGTGAAGTCCTTTCTGCCCCAAAATGGGTCGGAGTGCCTTATATGAAAACACAGGCCAGCAGCACTTGAGGGCAGTTTCAACATACACAAAGTTACACAAGTTAATAAACCAGACAAGGCACAAATAAAATTAAAATCGACCAGGAGCCAGTGGCTGTTCACCCCAGTGCTTCGAGTCCAGAACATAACTCTTCATCAGGGGGTGTGACCTTATAGCCCAAGCTCAGGAAGTCACTCAAAGCGACTACATTTCTGCCAGGTTGTACCTGAGATTGCTGGGCCTGATGGCAGCTGCCATACCCACTGTTCCACTGGCCAGACTTCATATGCACATTCTCCAGTGGACCCTCTGGGTTCAGTGGGACCAGCACACAGACAACTTAGATTGTCCAGTCCTGGTCTCTTCTCCAGTTTGCAGGGTACTGCAGTGGTGGATGGAGCCTTGAGTCTGCTTCAAGGCATCCCATTCCAGATATCCTCTCCGCAGCAGATCCTCACCACGGATGCCTCAGTTCTGGGTTGGGGAGCACACCTGGGTCCCTTCCAGACCTAAGGCTCTTGGTCCCCATTGGAAACCTCCCTGCATATCAGTGTCCTGGAGATGAGGGCATTGCTCTATGCCATGCAGGCCTTTCAGGAACACCTTGCTTCAGGTCAGCTGCTGGTGCAGTCAGATGGTCTATGTGTAGTATACCACATCAACAAGCAAGGGGGGACTCATTCGTACACCCTATGCAGGGAGGCCATGAAAGTGTGGTACTGGGTGCTAGATCACAGTCTGACACTCTCAGCGGTCCATGTGCCAGGCGTGTTAAGCACTCTGGTGGACAGCCTCAGCCGGACTCAGTCCAGCATGCATGAATGGGAGCTTCTCTCATCCGTTGCAGAAGACTTATTTCAACAGATGGGATCGTCTAGTGTTGGACCTTTTTGCTCCCCACTCAACGCAAAACTGCCCAATTTTTGCTTGCTAGATCCAGGGCCTGGAATTTTCTGGTGAGACACATTGTCCCTCTCCTGGAGCGGGACGTTTCTCTACATTTCCTCCATTACCTCTCATCCAGAGGGTGTTAATCAAAATGCAGATGGAGGGGGTCCAGCATGATTCTGATAACTCCGTTCTGGCCTCACCTGATGTGGTTTCCTCTGCTACAGCAGTTGGCGGAGGAGCCTCCAGTTCCTCTTCCTCTCTGCAGGAACCTGCTGACTCAGGATCAGGGAACTCCCGTCCATCCCAACCTCAGGTCCTTTCGCCTCCATGTTTGGCTCCTGGGGACATAGCCATAGCTAGGTTTGGGATCTGTAGCAGAGTAGCAGAAGTCTTCATGGCTGCCCAGAAGCCTTCCACTTGGGCCACATATGCCATGAAGTGGAAAAGGTTTGCCATCTGGGTTGCCAAACATAGTTTGGACCCTTTTCACCTGTCTGGTGAACCACATCCTGGATTACGTGATCTTTGTCTGACTCAGGTCTGTAGTACTCTTCTGTCAAGGTGTACTTTTCGGCTATTTCTGCCTTTCATGAGCCTGTGGGTGACCGCATGATTGCTCAGCTAGATGTCTCCTGTACATTTTTAAGGGGCATCCTGCATCTGAAACCCCCAGTCTGTTCCCTTGTCCCAGCTTGGGATTTAAATTTTGTTTTGGAAAAGTTGACCCTGTCTGCTTTTGAGCCAATCACAAACTGTGAGTTATGTTTTCTCTGTTGGAAAGCATTATTTTTAGTTGCCATTACCTCTGATCAAAGAATTTCAGAGCTTTGGGCCCTCTGGTGCAAGTAGCCTTATTTGATTTTTCACAAAGACAGGGTGTCTTTGCGTACAAATCCTAAGTTTCTCCCTAAAGTGGTCTCTGAGTTTATACTCAATCAGTCTATTCATCTTACTATCTATTTTCCTGAGCTGCTATCCCAGCATGTGCTACCAGCATGTGTGAGGTTTGTGTATTTCGCACCCTTTATGTTTAATGCTGTATTATTAAACTGCAAATATTTGGACATATATTGTGTCACTGCCTTTTGCTTTGGTAGTGGGTAATGCTGGCTTTTTGAGATATGAGTACAATTTTTCCAAAAGCACATCCAGTTTTGGGGTGGCTGTTTACAGAGTATTGGATCGATTTGTTTCCAGTGGATCTCAGCCGCTGAAATCAGTGCGGCTGCCACCTGGAGTACCGTCCATACTTTCACCAAGCACTATAGTCTGGACATTGCCTCAAATGCCTGTGCAGGTTTTGGCAGGGCTGTGCTGCAGGGCCTCCTGTCTTTAAGTTTATGGTGAGCCCTTCTCCCAGACTGTCTGTTTGCACCTGTAACTGCTTAGGACTCATTCCTATGGTGTGACCCGATGACTGAGATACCTCCCGAAGTAGTTAAAACAGTTACATAAGAACTTACCATAACAGTAGATCTTCGAGGAGATTTCAGTCATCAAGTCGGTTTTCCTCCCACCCATCCCCTTCTTGGGGCTCTTGTTTAGGAACTGGTTGTCTGGTGTATCCTGCCTTTCATATAGGTCTGGGCACCTCTCTCTCTCTTCTCGGTTCCCCCATGGCTGGATCTGTGCTCCCTTTGTCTCCAGGGGAAAGAACTGAGGAGAGAGTGAGGCCGCCCACACCTTTATAGGGTTGGTGATGTCGAGGCCGTGGGTGGCCCCAGTTGTACTTCTGAAAATCTTCTGTGTGGATCCTGCTTCACTGACAATGAAGGTTCCTGCAGTGTGACCTGACTGAGATTCCCTCGAAGATCTACTGCTATGGTAAGTCCTTCTGTAACTGTTCTATTTCCATGAATTCCATAAGTTCCTGTTAACTTCTGCAAACAAAAAACTTTAAAATAAAACTTACGTAATAAAAAAACATTCAAAGTCATGGGACTGTCACAGAGGTCTCTTGATAAAGACCGAGATGTTCGCACTTTGGTTCTCTCTTCTATTCAGTATTTGCTTGCAAAAGTTAGTTGTTAAGTCAGGTAATGTACAGGCTTAAAAAGAAGTGCTTGTCAGACTCGCAACCTGGTCAGTATATGCCCAATAGTCAGCCCCTCTGTCATCGAGGCACAGGTCAGGAAGCATAGGAAGACCAGGAACAGTTGTAAAATTCACAGGTAACCTTTTATTATTACCAATAACAGTAAAATAAAAAATAAACATTGTTTGGTATAACTATTTATAAAAGCAGTACAGAGAAAACAGTCCTTCATATGCGGGTCCCAAGCTGGCCTCCTGCTGACAGCTCTGCAAGAGTTTGCAAACAAGCCTAAGAGGACTTCAGACTGCATCTCAGGTTAACCCCCTAAATTCCAAATAGCTTTTTTGCAATATTTCAACAGTGTAATTATATAGTTTCAAACCAAGGGATCCCAGTTTTACTTACAGTTTCACATATATTTTTATAACCGCAGATACGCAAGGGGGAAGAAAAGACAGAAACAGCAAGTAAAGGCAGAGAGATAGTGAGAGGTGGGAGAATCGCGAGACCGTCGGAGTAATCAGTGCCTAGGTCTCACAAGAACATTTGTTTGTGCAACCAGACAGGCAAGAGACAGAAAAAGAGAGGATAGAACAGATCCTTGCGTTTAACCCTTTCTGCATAACAAATTGGATAGGGCCTTATTCAACCCTGTCACACCCACCGCACCAGTTTTCCCCAGCTTTCAAGTCAAAAACTGGTTAAAATGAGACAGATGAATTTTTAGAGAGCCAGTTTTTAAAACAGTAGGCTGGGGTAGCTGACCATACCTTAGTTTGCGCCCTTTTACAGGCAGGACTCCCCAGCGCCGGGACCTGCAGCAGACGCGCCAGAAGGACTGGGACAGCCCAAGCAACAAGCCGTATACCCCATCCTCATGGCCGCCGCCACTAACAGCAAGGCTGGGTGCCTTACAGGCAGGACTCCTTAGAGCCGCGACCTGCAAAAGCACCAGAAGGACTGGGAAAGCCCAAGCAACAAGCCGTATGCCCCATCTTCGGGGCTGCCGCCGCTAACAGCAAGGCTGTGTGCCCTTTTATGGGCAGGACTCCCCAGAGTCGCAACCTGCAACAGAAGTGCCAGAAGGACCAGGACAGCCCAAGCAACAAGCCATATGCCCCATCCTCGGGGTCGCCACTATACACTAAGGTACGCCCTGCTGAACACCAGCTAGAAGCTACCGAACAGAGGGCCATTTGAATTTCTATCACAGTTTCTTTTCTTGCCTCTGATTGGATGCCAACCCTCTAGTCTGCCTCCCGATTGGACAAGTAGCTGGCTCCTTCGGTTTTTAGCATTTTGCTTTACTTTCTCTCTCACAGAAGTAAATCATTATAAATATTTAAGTTAAAATGAGCAGTTCTTTTTAGGAACTGTACTGCATTTTCCTTAGATGCTGATAGATTGACTGTATTGCTGTGTAGAAAATGTCATGTGCTGCCTTTCTCTGGGGTGCATCTTGCAATGTGGTCTTTTTACTCTCTAACCTGGCTAATTTCTCTAGCCCTCTGCCCTGACTGCTCTAGGTCACTCCCCTGTGCTACTCTTCCCGTCTGGTGCCTTTGTTTGCTGGAGCCCTCCCATCTCCCACTCTTTAATTAAAGCTGCTTCCTCCTTCTCCCACAGGCTGTGCACCCTTTTACGGGCAGGACTCCACAAAGCAGCGACCTGCTGCAGAAGCACCAGAAGGACCAGGACAGCCCAAGTAACAAGCTGTACACCCCATCCTCTCTACAAGCCGCTAACAGCAAGGAACCCCGCCATTGCTTCGCACTGGCCCCCCACCCAAGCTGGACAGTTTTTTATATAGCTTTCAGAAGTCATATGACAATCGTTTTCCCATTTGCTCTTTATACGTTATGACCACCAGGGGTGTCTAGCCTTACCCTGTAACCCTACTGCGATATTAATCCCTTGGTGCTCTTAAAGCCACTCCAGTGAGATGGGAATTTTCTAAGTGGTACTATAATCCAAGAACTCAGTTATAACTAACTCTCTCTCTTGCTCTCTCTCTCCCCCATCGCAATATGAGGCACCAAATCCTCTTCCTGCTTCTCCTAGGTTGCCTGCTGCTATTTCTCAATTGGTTCTCTATGCCTTTTGGGTCATAGTGCTCTGAACGCATTCCACCTAATGCCCACGATTTTACCTTTTCTAACCTCCTCTTTAGGAAGTCTATGAGATGTGATACTGCTCTGCTCTTACTTCCTCAGTACCATATAGGCAACACTATACCTGCCCTCTGTAGAGGGTCATACCACCCTCTACTTATTCGACTGACCTTCGCCCATCGAAAGCTATGGTATATCCTCCTCCTGACTCTATTGCTCTGAGGTGATATTGAAATGAACCCTGGCCCTCTGGCTTGCTACTCCCACCTTTACGCTGACTGGACCACCTTGAAGGGTCTCTTGTGTTGCTCTATATATATATATATATATATATATATATATATAGAGAGAGAGAGAGAGATATAGATATATATATATATATATATATATATATATATATATATACATACATACACTCTGTATATATAACTATAACAGGAGCCTGACACATAACTTTCCTGAGCTTGAGGCCTGGATGGCTCTCTACTGCCCTGACATTCTCTGCCTGTCTGTGATATCCATTCTGGACTCTGTCTATGCCATAGCCAAATATAACCTACTTAGATGTGACAGGCGGGCACCAAAGCGCGGTGGGGGGATTGCCATATTCTAAGTTCCACCTGAATATTACTCTCACAGCCACACCTAACCTTGCGGCATGCTAATCTATACACGCTACCCTTCTGTTTGGCGTGAAAAAAGCTGCATATAATATATGCCTACAGTCCACCTAAAAGTGGGCTTTCGGGTCTCGAACAACTGCTTGCTTTTCCTCCCACAGCTCTTCCAAAGGATTAGGTGTGTATGTGGGGGGTGGAGCTGGCAAACTGTCAGTAACTTCCAACAGAAAGAAGGGTTAAAAAGTAGGTTAGTTGATATCTTGGAGGTAGAAGACTTGGTTTGCTGGCCAAGGCACCTAGCTTCACCTGAGCTCTTTCCTTCTAAGACTGCTTGAAAGGCAGAGTAGAGAAACTTACCAGAGCAAGGGAGAAGGCTTAAGACTTAGTTTGGCTAAGCAGATTTACTGTGTGGTGGTGTTTTTATTTTTTACTCACAGGATTGCTACTGTTTGTTGCTAACATTTCATTGCTTTATTTTTCTCTGATTCAAATTGTTGTTGCTGGTATACCTTCTTCTGCATTATTACAAGGTGTGCCTACAGGTGTGTGCTAACAGATTACTGCTGTAATCTTCTGATTCACATTGTCTTTTGCAAGGTATATCTTCTGTTACTGCTTTATTTTTCTCTGTAGCAAAGTGTTTCTTACAGGGTATATCTTCTCTGAAATTATTACAGGTGGTGCTTTACAGGTTTTACAGTTTTATCTAACATTAGGATAAGCTTTCAGGGTTACTGCATTTGTTGTTGACTGATTGTTTCTGCTCTACCTCCTTGTTCTTTCGTCGCGTGGTTCTTCTTTTTAGGCAGGGAAGGGCCCAGCCACCCACCCCATCCCCAACCACCCCGCGCTACACTCCTTTTATAGGGTACCACAGTTGCTGACATTTCCTGTGGCAGAGCAGGAAGAGCGGATCAGTGGGGCCTCCACAAGTGATCTCATTTACAGGGCACTAGTAATTTAACTTGTTATAACAAGTTAAACAAAGCACAATTAAACCATTACTTGCATTTTTTTTCCTTTTTTTTTTCCTTCTAATTACTCTGACTAGGTTACAAACCCAGCAACTTATTTGGAATGGATTTCATTAACTGCAGGTACTGTGGAACAATTTTCAGAAGGACAGGATTTAGGACACTGTCCTACATGCTGGGCCTTTGGAGATCTTAGGGCTCAGCTCCGGGCAGCATGGGCAGAGATTGCATGCCTCAAATTTCATATTGAAGAGGAAATACATTATAAGAACCACCCGCCATTTCCCCAGCATCCAACAGAAAACCTCGACCCGCAGAGGTAGTTGGTCCAGGAGGTTGGCAGGTGGTTAGGAGGAGCAAATCAGGAGCCCCATCACTCTGCTCTCCAACACATTGCCTCCAAAACCATATAAACACTACAAACAGGTATCTGCCTCTATCTCTGAAATCAAATAAAGAGGCAGAAGACACTGCAGAGCAGGACACTCATGCACAGGAGCCTAGACAACAAAACTCACCCAAATCAGGAACCAAAACTAAACAAGCACTAAGGAAATCCAAAAAACTTCTGATCATAGGAGACTCCATGATTCGGGGAGTTGATACCCATCTCCAGCCAGGAGTGATGGTCAGATGTCTCCCAGGTACATCAGCATGGAGAGACACTGACCGCATTGCTAAAATTGTTCACAAAGCAGGAGAAAACATTGATGTCCTAGTACACATAGGGACTAATGATCTCGCCAGCCGGTCAGTTGTGGAGACCAAGGAACACCTGACTAGGCTGGGTGACAAACTATCATCTATTTCGTCAGCATCTCCTTCTCTGAGATCCTGCCAGTCTGGGAGAGGGGAGCAGATGGACGGAAGGTCAGAGAAGGGGAGATAGGGGAGCTAAACACATGGCTCAAGGACTGGTGCCAGGAAAAAGGACACAGATTTGTAGGGAACTGGCAACAGTTCTGGGAGCGAAAGTTCTTTAAATTTGATGGACTGCATCTGACTAAAGAGGGAGTCAGTGCATTGGGGCAGAAGTTTGACGTCTTTGCAGAATATTTAAACTAGCAAATGGGGAGAGGGGTGCAGCACCCCATACGTCGAATGGGAAGAACACCCTTCCCCCCTCAGCTAGTGGTCAAACAGGAATTCAGCTGTTTGCCGCTCATTTGCATCACCAGGTAAGAAAAAGGTTTGTCTCCCATACGATGCACAGGGGTAATGCCAAACTTCACCCAACAACTAACACACCAAAATCTGGCCAATGGAAAATCATGTACACAAATGCTCACAGCCTGGGAAATAAGATCCCAGACCTGCAGGCAATAATGTCAGAGGCTAAACTGGACATAGTAGCAATTAGTGAGACGTGGTTTACCAGTAAGCACACTTGGGAGACTTCAGTACCTGGCTATGTATTGTTCAGAAGAGACCGAGGTGCAAAAAGGGGGGGAGGAGTGGCCCTGTATGTTAATGAAAATATCAAAGCTACAGAAATTCAGAATACACGTAAGGAGCCAGAAGAACTATGGGTCACCCTGGAAACAGGAAATGGGACAGCCATAAGAACTGGGGTTGTCTACAGGCCCCCAGACCAGGGGGAGGACATAGACACATTACTGTTAGAAGATATACAAAACATGACAGCTAAAGGGAGGTTCTGATAATGGGAGACTTCAACATGCCGGATACAGATTGGTCAATACCAGCAGGAACATCTGCCAGAACTAGACTCATAGTGGATCTCCTGCAGGGAGGGCCTCAAACAACTGGTACAGCAACCCACAAGAGACAGGGCTATCCTAGATCTAGTACTGACTAACAAAGAAGGGATCACAGATCTCCAGGTAGAAGGTCACCTGGGGGCCAGTGACCATCACATGGTATGGTTCAATTTGGCTACTACATCTAAATCATCCCATTCCAAGGCAAAAATATGGGACTTCAGAGGAGCTGACTTTGATAAGATGGCCAACAGAGTTAAGCTAGCCCTGGCAGAAAGAAACACAGGTGAGGGGGTACAGGCAAAGTGGGCAAGCATTAAGGATGCAATACTTGAAGCAACATCCCATTGTGTTAGACAGAAAAGGAAGTGCAAAAGAAGAAGGAAACCACTTTGGTTCTCAAATACAGTAGCAGAAAAGGTCAGAGCCAAAAGGCTGGCCTTCAGGAAATATAAGGGAACACAGCGGGATGAAGATAGGGAGGCATACCAAACTGCCCTAAGGGAAGCAGGTAAGGCAGTAAGGCAGGCAAAGTCCCAAACTGAGGAAACACTACTACCTAACAGTAAAGAAGGTGACAAGACTTTCTATAGATACATTAGTGAAAGGAGAAAAGTCCAGAGGGGTATGCTAAGCTTAATGGAGAAAAGGGAGCACGTGAGGAGGAGGACCCTGTAAAGGCATCTATCCTAAATAGATACTTTTGCTCAGTATTTACTGAAGAGAAGGTAGGGCAGGGCCCACAGCTCAGCATCATGGACACAGGGGGAGGAGGTGAGCACTACTCCCTTCACAAAAGAAAGGGTCCTACAAGAGCTTGCTAAGCTCAAGGGTGGATAAGGCAATGGGACCTGATGGCATACATCCCAGGGTACTTAAGGAGCTAAAGGAGGAACTAGCAGAGCCATTAGCAGAATTGTTTAGTGAGTCTCTGAGCACAGGAGAGGTCCCAGAAGACTGGAGAAGGGTTTATGTGATCCCGCTCCCACAAGAGTGGTAGCAGGGAGGAGGCGGGAACTACAGACCAGTCAGTCTTACCTCAGTAGTGGGCAAGATTATGGAGGCACTCCTTAAGGAAAGGATAGTGCAACACCTGGAATCCCATAGGGCACAGGATCCAAGACAGTATGGGTTTACAAAGGAAGGTCCTGTCAAACTAATCTCATAGATTTCTTTGACTGGGTGACCAAGTGGTGGGACCAAGGGGAGCAGTTGATGTCTGCCTACCTTGACTTCAGCAAAGCTTTTGACACTGTTCCACATAGAAGATTGATAAATAAGCTGGGTAGGCTCGGGTGGGTCAGAAGTTGGTCAACTGGGTGGCAAACTGGTTGACTGCAGAAAACAGAGAGTGGTGGTAAATGGTATACAGTCAGAAGAGATGCAAGTCACAAGTGGGGTACCTCAGGATCAGTCCTGGGGCCAGTCCTATTCAACATCTTCATTAGTGACCTTGCAGATGGACTAGAGGGTAAGGCTTGTCTGTTTGCAGATGACACCAAGATCTGCAACAGGGTAGATGATCCAGATGGGGTGGGCAGAATGAGAAGAGATCTGGATAAACTAGCAGAATGGTCAGAAGAGTGGCAACTGGGATTTAATGCAAAGAAGTGCAAAATCATGCACATAGGGAAGAGAAACCCTGAAGCCACTTATAGGCTGGGAGGGGAGTTGCTAGCAGTCACAAAGGAAGAAAGAGACTTGGGCATCATCATCACTGATGACCTAAAATCATCCAAGCAGACCTCTCAAAGCAGTAGGTAAGGCTAAGGTGTTAGGGGTGTATTAGCAGGGTATCACAAGTCGTAAGAGGGAGGTAATAATCCCTGTACAAGACATTGGTTAGGCCCCATCTGGAGTACGCGTGCAGTATTGGAGGCCACACCTTCACAAGGACATTAACCAAATTGAGGCAGTCCAGAGAAGGGCAACCAAAATGGTGCAGGGACTGCATCAGAAGACATATGAGGACAGATTAACAGGAGCTCAATATGTATACCCTTGAGCAAAGGAGGAGAGAGGTGATATGATCGAGGCATTCAAACACCTTAAGGGCATAAACAAGGTGAAAGAGTCTAACATGTTTAAATATAAGAAAAATAGCAGGACAACAGGACACAGCATGAGATTAGAGGAGGCTGATTAAGGGGAATGTGAGGAAATTCTTTTTCACAGAAAGGGTGGTAGATGCATGGAATGGCTTACCACAAGAAGTGGTGGCTATGAATACAGTGCAGGGCTTCAAACAGGCATGGGATAGGCATAAGGGAGCAATACAAATGACTATGAATAGATAGGTCACTGACAGAGCAAAGGCCGATGGCACATTTATAAGGTAGAAAAAGAAATGGGCAGACTGGATGGGCCTTGCGGTCCTTATCTGCCGTCAACTTCTATGTTTCTATGTTTCTATGTTACCTATGTCACCCAGTCCACAGGACTCATTGAAGTACTTCACCTTGGTGACATGAATCTAAATTAGTCTGGTAAATCCTATAGGTTTGAAGACTTTTTTGTGGGAAACTGCATTTTTAGAATATTGATTGAAAGAATTGTTTTGATCCAGCTGTATTTTGTAATGATTTTTATTGTTTTAATCTGTTATTTATGTGCGGCGCCTTGGCAATTGAAAGGCGCCTTATAAATAAAATTATTATTATTATCACTCTCTACTGTCCTTAGTACAAAGCCATAACTAGCATCAGTTGATTGCTGATATTACTAGGGTCACATCCTCCTCTACGTCTGGTACCCTGATTGACTGGGCACTCACAAACCGCCTGGATAGAATTACAGCTGCTGGTATCACGGCAGGTGCCATAAGTGATCACTCTCTTATCTTCTGCTGCTGGGCCACCTCTATCATGCCCACACCACCACCTCTGTATGTCTCCTTCAGAAACTGTGCAAATCTCGACCAAGCTGGTTTCCTGCTTGATATTTCTCTGGTTGACTGGTCCTACCTGTACCAGACCCAAGATTTTCAATATGCTGTTGATTACTTCCTCTCTCATTTCGGGGCCTTGCAGGAAAAGTATGCCCCTCTTACTAAACGCCACATCCAGGGTAAACAGATGAGGTGGCTCCACAAAGACCTCCTTTCCCTACTACGGGTGAGAGACAAGAGCTGGAAGCATTTCAAGAACAATGGTCTCCCATCGGACTGTAATGAGTATAGGGTACAACGAAAGGAATGTAAAAGGCAAATCAGACCGGCAAAAAGTGCTTATTGCAAAGGTCTCCTTGTGCTGCCAGCGACGCAAGAAAATTCTGGTCCCACGTTAAAACCTTCCTTGGTTCTACCCAATCCATTTCTGATAATGAAATGGTACTAAATGGGGTGCACTGCAGTGATCCATCAACCATGGCAAATCACTTTAACCAACACTTCTCTGATCTGTCAAAATATGTCAAGATATATACT
This sequence comes from Neoceratodus forsteri, assembly GCA_016271365.2. NCBI lineage: Eukaryota > Metazoa > Chordata > Ceratodontiformes > Ceratodontidae > Neoceratodus > Neoceratodus forsteri. The sequence goes on along the minus strand of CM057455.1, from coordinate 752,704,911 downwards.
ACAAGATGTTCTAGATAAATTAAAAACAGTACATATAAACAAATCACAAGGACCTGATGAAATTCATCCTAGGGTACTGTATGAATTGGCAGAACAACTTGCACCACCTCTAACCCACATATTCCAAAAATCCCTAGATACAGGACAAGTACCACAAAATTGGCGAGAAGTGATGGTAGTTCCTATATACAAAAGCAGATCGAAATCTGAGTTAAAAAACTATCGACCGATTAGTTTGACATCGGTCATGGGTCAAGATGATGGAATCCATTCTAAAGAATTATATAGTTGAGTACCTTGAGGTTAACAAACTGCAGGACCCACTACAACATGGATTCCGAAAAAAACGTTCCTGTTAGACAAATCTCTTGACTTTTTACGAAAAGGTTGGGAAGGCATTAGATGCGGGAAATTGTGTTGACGTTATTTTTTTTGATTTTTCTAAAGCTTTTGACAAGCTCCCACATTAAGAATTAATACTTTCCCTTAAACAGTATGCACTAGTCACCAATGTAATAAACTGGATATATGCTTGGCTATGTGAAAGAAGGCAAAGAGTGGTGATACAAGGAGAAAATCAAACTGGGAGACTGTGACTATAGTGGGTCCCCAGGGATTGGTACTTGACCCTGCTTTTTAACATCTACATAACCTCCTTGAAACTGGAAAATAAAGATATTTGGTTGACAAAATTTGTGGACGATTGCATAATTGGTGCAATAACCAATACAGTAAAAAACCAGCAGGATCAACAAGAAGCACTAAATTACATACATCATTGGACTGTAAAGAGTAAACTTAAATTAAATAAAAACAAATGTATAACTATGCATTTGGGTAAAGTAAAAACAACCCTCTCCCCTACAAATTGGATATTACTGTACTCAATAAAATAGAAGAGGAAAGGGATTTGGGGGTAACAATTAGTTCAGACTTAAAATTTAGTACACATTGTAACAAAGTAATAAGAAAGGAAATCAAATTTTGAATTGTATTCTGAGACACATCTCAAGTAGGGATAGGAAGGTGTTAATCCTCTTTATGGTGCTCTGGTTAGACCAAACCTGGAGTACTGTGCTCAGGTCTGGGCACCTTATAAAAAACCAGATATACATAATATTGAAAGAATACAGAAAAGAGCGACTAAGTCAGTTGAAGGTTGGAAAAGAAGACTTACCCAGAGATTAAGGAGCTGAATTTGTTTACCCTGGAGTATAGAAGAACTAGGGGGACTATTGTCTACTATACAGATGTATAAATGATCCTGCACTCTTGTCAGAACTTGGACTAGTCTGAGGAAATCAAGATACTGAACCCAGGGGGCACCCCTTCCAGTTTGAAACACAAAAATGGCAGACTTTATCACGAAAATATTGTTTTAGCAACAGAGTTGTGGTAGGATGGAATTCTCTGCCTAGGGAAGTAGTGTCTAGTACAAATATGGACTCCTTTAAAAACAAACTCGATAACTTCCTTTTGGATAGAATAGATAAAGGGTTATAAATAATAAGGCAAGCATTATGGACGAAAGTCTACCTAGCTTGAAATCACCTATGAACCTATGTCTCCCTGTTCCCGCCTACCCTGGTCACATTGGGGCACACACACACAACATAGATAGGCCCAGCTATCCCACCTTTAGGTTCAGAGCCATAACTAGGGCTGATGTCCTAAAATTCCTGAATACCATATCAGATAACACAGCTGTTGGCTCTGATGTTCTTGAGCCCAGGCTTCTGAAGTTAGCATCCCCCTTTATTGCCTCGCCATTAGCCAGAATCTTCACCCTGTCCCTCTGCCATAGCCATGTACCTGACATCTGGAAAATTGCCAGGATCACACCGGTTGACAAAAAGGGTGACAAAAAAGATATCACCAACTATAGGCCAATTGCCATACTCTTGGCTTTAAACAAAATCCTTGCGAAGTTGGCTGCCACTCAAACAACTGACTCCCTCATCCAACATGATCTTCTCTCCCAAACCCAACATGACTTCCGTAAAGGGTACAGCACTGTCACTGCCCTCTTTAAATTCACAAACGACACACTCTGCTTCGTGGATTCAGGACTGATGACCGGGTCGGTGTTTATAAATCTTACTAAGGCTTTTGATATTGTTGATTGTACCCTCCTACTCAACAATCTCCATGCCTCAGACTTTTCCCCTCAAGTGGTAAGCAGGTTTGCAAGCTACTTATCTAACAGAATGCAGGTTGTCAAGTTTATCTCTGCCTTATCGGAGTCAACCTCTATCAGTGTAGGTGTTCCTTAGGGCTCCATCCTGGGTCCCCTGCTCTTCTCTATATTCATTGACCAGATTGCCCATGACATCCCTCTCTGCTCCTCTCTCCTATACGCTGACTGTATTCCAGCGCAAAGGACATAGCCGGGATCAGTCATAATTTAGAGACTGCATTTCAAAATATCCAATCCTGGCTCTTTGGTCGTAAACTTGTCCTCAATGTGGGTAAAACGCAAGCTATGCTATTTGGCCCTGGAGCAGAAGTCAAAACTAACCAGAGCACTCTCAAAGTCTCGTGCCTAGATGGCTCCTCTCTGGAGTTTGTAAGTTCCTTTAAGCATCTCAGGATCCTGCTTGATGGTTCTCTTGACTTTGATCAGCACATACAAGCCATGTGTAAATCTGTCAACTCCAAGCTTGAGGTGGCCTACAGAACCTGCTATGCTCTGACCCCTACAACAAGACTAGCTATTGCCAGAGGCATTCTCCTACCATCGTTCTCCTGTGGTGCCGCTGCCTATATCAGTGCATCCAAAACCTCTTTGCACAAGTGGGATACTACTTACAACAACATCTGTCGCTTTGCCTCAGCGTCCCCCCGATTCAAACACCACTGCCAACTCTACACTGATCTTCACTGGCCATCCACTAATGCCCTCAGGTATCACTCCCTCGGCTCCCTTACTGACTCTATACTAAGATCAAATACCCCTAAGTCGCTTGCCTCCCTACTAAACCCCCGGCCTCCTCTTATGACCTTAGATCAACCAACCAGGCCCTGCTACACATTTCTAGATGCAAAACTGACAAGGGTGCTTCTGCCTTCTCACACACTGCTCACAGATATTGGAATTCCGTTCCTCTGGATCTGCGTCTTATAAACACCCATAACCTATTTAAAATGAAGCATCGGTCTCAGCTATCCTGCCCAAGCTGCACTTGCTTTAACCCTCCCTAGACAACTCATTGCTTCTCCCACCTTCTCTGCACTGAACCTCCGTGTCTCTTCTCTAATCCTTACCTTGCTCCCACAACTTTCGAACTCACACTGGGGATACTACCTGGACTACTGAGGCCTTGCTCTTATACTATAATTGATTACACCAGCTTTTTGATGGCCTCCACCTAAGTACCCCTTATCTAACTCCATTGTGCATTATGGTTATTGTGAATTGGTCCTGTTTTTGTTGTTTCTCAGCTTCCTACACTGTATATTATTTTGTTGGCACTTAATGCTTACTACCTGTACAGTATGTTTGTTGCAAGTTGCCTTATCTCTTGTACCTTTCCTCCATGATTATTTGTACTTAATGTTCAAACCTGTGCAATATGCTGCGATCCTATATTATGTACTTTACCTACTTGATTATTTGTGTATTGTTCCTATGTGATTGCCATGATCATGTATTGTGTACTACTACAGTGTAACCTCCCGGGTCGTGCCTAAATATAGTCATTCACTTGGCTAGTGCACCCCACCTGGTTATCAAAAACTAAATAAATAAATAAAAACTGTCCTATTTGTTATGGAGAAAGTGTTTAAATGCAAGGATCTGTCCTTTCCTGTCTATTCGGTTGCGCAACCATATTTTCCTGTGAGACTTCGGATTTGATTACCCCGACAATCTTTTCCTGTGAGACTTCGGATTTGATTACCCCGACAATCTCGCAATTCTTTGACTCAGTTTTCTCTTGCTATCTGTTTCTCTCCCTTGCATATCTAGATCTGCTAATATAAAAATATGTGCAAATCGTTGTATGAAAATGTAAATGATGTTAGGAACTTTTTTGTTTAGAAAATATATAGTGTTACTGTTGAAATATATATATAATTATATTTTGAGATGTTTGTAAAAAGCTAATTGAAAACCCAGAGGTTACTTGAGTGCAAATGTTTGAGCCTTTTGCAAAAGCTGCAGAAGGGACCTCAGCTCAAAGCACACTGTGTTCTAGCAGCTCCTGAAACTTACAAAAACAGGATGCTTGCTAAGGTGGGGGTTGAAAAGACTTATAAGAGCTAAGCTGCAGCTGCAGGAGAGGTTAGAGGAGAACAAGGGACACAGAAACTGAAAGGAAACTTTATTTTATTTTATTTTGCCTTTGTAAATAGTTATACTGAACAAGTTTATTTTATGATACTGCTAGTGTAAATAAATAATTTTTGGTGAATTCTACAACTGCTCCGGGTTTTCCTATACTTCCTGAGCTGTGCCTCGACGACAAGCTGTATGTTGTCTTCACAGTCTTCGGTTTCCTCCACCGAGAAGAGGACGAAGTGTGCCTGCAGCTGCCAGATACCGGCTAAGGACAAGCACAAGGCATGTGTCTTCTGCCTAGGGCCCGACCACGACACCAAGGCCTGCTCTATGTGCAGCAGCTTTACCGGCCAGACTCGGATTTGCCGCCTTAAGGCACTAAAAGCCCTTATTTTGGAACAGCAGGTGTCCATAATGCTTAGCTCACCAGCGGAAAAATCTTCTTCTGGGTCCTTGAAGCACAAAGACAAGACAAATGACTCTGTTCAGCGTAAGTCTCAAGAAAAGGACCGGGTCAGTCCAAGGGTCGTTCATGCTCCTGATCCCCGCACCATAAGAAAACCTCCTCAGGGTTCTAACCCGGGGGGGGGGGTCTGACCACTCCTCCCACCATTCGCAGCACTCCACTGGGCTGCAGGATGCTTCCATTCATGCCAAAACACAGACGTCAAGGAGTGGCAAGCATGGTTTTAGTTCTACACCGGCCTTGACTGCCCTGAAGGCGAAGGCCACACCCTTGTGGTCACCCTTTGCCTCAGGGGTCGGGACCTCACCCTTGGCTTCCACAGGGACCTTGGTCCCGTAATGCGAAGTCCCAATGTTGGTCTCTCCCAGGGCTCCAGGTAAACACTGAGCACAGAGATCGGGAGGTGACCTCTAAGCCAGCCTTGGCTCACCGTACCACAGCCTCTCAAGCATCTATGACCAAACCGACAGTCTGCAAGTCGGATAGCTCCGGACCAACCACGGTACCTGACAAAGGGTGTATGTCGGGCAAAGCCCTCCAGGACCCTGAACATTTGCTGGTCCATCGGGCCTCTATGCCTGATGACCAAGGGGATTGGTCTACTCCCTCTCCAAGGGACCCACCAGACCTCTCCTCCTCCTTCTCCCCTATTGCTCCACCTACTGCAGAGAAACCTTACCACCCCGGTGGGGCCAGCAGCTCCTCAATTCTCCAAAGAAGAGCTGACGGAACTTTCATTTCTGGTGGGGCCAAGTGAAGAAGGACCTCCTTCCACTGCAGCTGGATCCTAACCCAACTCTGAATACAGATAAGGACCAAGGTCAGGGAGACAAGCCTTCCTCTCCCATGCCTAAATCTAAGTCCCACTCATGAAGTCCTACTGACTATACATAAGGAATGGCGTCACTGACGTCGCTTATGTTCACCAAGTACTACCCACCATCATTCATCTAGCTGTAGGCGGTCAGTCTGCTGATGTCGGTCGGATAGGCGTTGTCAACACTCTACCAGCCATCGCCGGTCCCATAGCCGTTGCCGATCCTATAGCCATCACCGGTCTTCTAGTGGGCAGCGTTCTTCTAAGAGGCGCAGATCTTACTCCCACTGTAGATCAGCTCCCTCTCTTCCAGACACCATGGTTCAGACTCTCAACACATCGGGTTACCACCATTCTCCTTTAGGAGAAAGGCGTGTGTCCCCAGATTAAAGGGACACTGCTAGATCTCCTCCTGATGATCCTCCCTTTATGGATGTAATGAGGCACATCTAGTCCTCCAATCGATGGGAGACTGAGGATCTGGATCCAGAGCGCCAGAGGTTGGCCAAGTACCTGAAGCAGAAGGAGCCAAAGCCCTTGGTAGTTCCTCCTTTTATGGATACGTTCCAGTATCTCACCCGGATCACTTGGAAGCATCCCTCCACCACTCCAGCGGTCTCTAAAAAATTGGACAGGCTGTACCGAGCGCTGAGGGAGGAGCCCTTTTTGTTGGAACACCCTCAGGTGGACTCCATGGTGATTACGGCTGCTCACCACAAATCAAAGAAGCCGAAGCACCTTAGTTCGCAGCCTCCTGACGTGGAGTCCAGATTTTTAGATCAGGTGGGCAAGAAAGTGTATTCTGCCTCCACCTGCTCTATTTGATCTTTGATCTTCCTCACACATATGTTCCAGTACCAGAATGTGATGTGGGAGAAGGGCTTAGAGGTTACTCAGGCCTTGCCAGACTCAGCACAAAAGACTGAGGTTCTGGATATCCTGAAATCGGGTTCAGACGTAGGCAGTCATGTTCTGAGGGCCTCGTATGACACTGCAGGCACGGCCTGTGAGGCAGCAGCATTGGGTGTTTGCCTTAGGCGCCACAGCTTGCTCAGAGTCTCTGGATTCTCCCAGGATCTGCAGTCTGGGATCCTAGACCTTCCCTTCCAGAGTTCTGTCCTTTTTGGGAAGGGGGGGCGGAGAAACTGATCTCTCGCCTCCAAGATTCTGGGAAATCTATCTGGTTCATCCAAAAGATATATAAGGGGGACCAGAAACCCTTTTGCAAAATGTCTTTTCATAAGCCCCCAGGGCAAAATACCCACGGCCAATTTCAGCAAAGGGTAGGCTTCAAGAAGAAAGCACCATCTCAAACTCATAGGAGCTCCACCACCAGAGGCACCAAGACCTCCCAGCCCTCTCTGCCTGTTCCAGGATTTGCCCATTGACTCGCTACCTGCCCCCCCTCCTCCGGCGGAGGTGGAGGGGGAGGCAGTAGGGGGTCACTTCAGTCAATCAGTAAGTCTTTATTTTACCAGGCAAGACACCATTGAGTTAAAACTCATTTGCAAGATGGACCTGGACAAGGTCACAACACATTAGACAAATGCAGTTAGGGTACAAAATTGATAGATAGCAATAAAGGTTCAGAATACACAGTGGTAGGAACACCGGAATAAAATCCAAGGCACAAAAACAAAGAAAAAATACAAGGTACAAAAATTAAACGGATATGTATAATATATACAATATTTACATTAGGTACATTAGGTATGTGCAGTAAAACTAAGTAACTTCAAGAGGACAGAAGAAGGGGTCCCAGAGAAGTGTCAAAAGAAGTAGAGGGAAGGTGCTACAAGGGGAGTTAAGGAGTAGGCAGGGGAAAATTTGTAGCTATAGAAGTAGGCAAGGGTTACGAGGCAGGTGCCAAGAGGAGAGGAGAGGAAGTAGAGAGAAGGTGCTACAAGGTGAGGTAAGGAGAAGGAGGGAGGCGCAAATCGGCGGACCACAGAGGGTAGAAGGCCTAGTCCATAAGTTGTAGGTCATCAGGGGAAACAATTGCAGGGCTCATTGAAAGAATGTACAGATTACATTTTGAAGGAAGATAGTTTTACAAGGAGTACTAACTTCAAGTTTTTTTTGAGTTTATTCCATAGAACAGGGAGCACGTAGCTTAAAGACGCTTGACCAAAGCAGGAAGTGACTTTGGGGATAAATAGGTACAAGAGAGGCTTCTCAATGCATAGCTACCTGCAACACCCAAAGGCGGACACTTAGTGATGTACTGTGGAAGACTTTTAGTAAGAGCTCTAAAAATCCAGAGAGCAACATTTTTCTGCCTTCTAAATTTCAGTGACATCCACCCAACCTGGGAGTAAAGCGTGCAGTGATGGGTGGAATATGTAGCTCCAGTAATGAATGTTAAGGCCCTGTGATAAAGTGTGTCTGGTTTGGATAACGCGGAGCTGGGATCGTGTCCATAAAGGAAGTCGGTGTAGTCCAAAAGAGAGAAAATGTGCTTTATACTAGCCTGATTTTTACATCCCAAGTCTTTGTTTGAGCTTCTTCGAAAGTTCATCAGTATGGTCAGCAAAAGAGAGTTTGTGGTCAACCCAGAATCCCAGGTATTTGAATTTAGCCACAAACTCTAAGGATTCATGAAGTAGCATGGTGATTTGCGGAACTAGACCAGTGGTGTATGGATTAGGTGTGTTGGCAGAAGGTGAGAAAAACATAGCCTTGTTTTTTTTTTTTTTTGGTGTTTAATAGTAATTTTTGCTTCAAGAGGTTGACTTGCAAGTGGTTAAAGTCAAGTTGAAGGTCCATACTGGCTAGTTCCAGTGTGAGCCTAATAAAGAGAACCGTATCGTCCGCAAAGAGACGGATGTTAGCTGATTTGATGCCTGAGTTGATATTATTAATGTACAAAGTGAAGAGCAGTGGCCCCAGGATGGAACCCTGTGGCACGCCTCACTGTGGAGCTTTTAGAGGTGAAAGATCTCCATCTTCTTTGACCTGCTGGGAATGACCTGTAAGATAACTGGAGAACACAGAGGGATCCAGCCCAACGTTTCTAAGCATGACCAGGAGAAGGTCATGGTCCACAACTTACTCAAGTCAAGAAATAAGGCACACACGTAATTCCTGGAGTCTAAAGCCTTCTGCCAGGGGCGCTGCTGAGCACCCAACATGGCAGCAGCTTCATTTTTAGCTCCTGACTCGTCAGTAATTAAAAGCCTAATTTCTACACACCACCTCCAGATTGAAAGCCTAAAATAACGAAGTCCATTTTTGGAAGCCCTGTGAACTACAACATGATTCCTAAAAGAGATTACAGACATGCTACACAAAACCTGGATGCCTTTCTGTCCTCACCGCAAACATCGAGAGGGATAGGATCAGGGCCATCTTCCTCTACTGGCTCAAAGACGAGTGAAGCCCCGAATCCCCAGATTATGGCTCTTCTCCAAAAAATACAGGCGACCGGAGAAGAAACAAATCGGCGGTTAGCTGCAGTCGAGGCTCAGTTTACCAAAATTGACAACAAGGTGCAAGCTCATGATGCGGATATTTCAGTGCTGAAATCTGAGAGAGAGCTCCAGAGCACTAGGAACGCCAAGTTTGTGCAAGATCTTACCTTTTTGAGGGCCAACATTGAAGTGCTAGAAAGTGTCCGGAGGCAGTCAAACATTCATATCGTGGGTTTCCCACCAAGGTTTGCATCTACTGCAGAGATTTTGCCAGCTATCAATAGACTAATCTTCTCAGACCTAGCACTACTGCCTGCGGATTCCGGGACTACTGCCGTTAAGGCCTCTGCCATCCCCATGCAATCTAGAAGAAGCCCAGGGAACGAGCGCCCTCTAACAGCTATTGTTACCTTGTCTAATTCTGAGGCCCATATAGCTTTACTACGTGCTGCAAGACTCAGGGGTGATACAATCTGGGAGAGCAGCAGGATAGCTTTCTTCCCAGATAGCTCGTCGCAATCCCAAACAAAGAAAAAGGCTTTACAGGTCACAAAGAAATTGCTCCTCGAGAACGGTATTGAGGCCCAGTTATTGTTTCCTGCAAAGCTCCAGGTTAAGCATGTGGGTAAGCACCATGTATTAACTGACCCCGAGGTGGTGGCTGCATTGGCAAACACTCTGATAGAGGCCCAAAAAACATCTAAACAAGCGATTGCTCCGGACTCAGGTTCTGAATCTGACACAAATGACTGACTATGATGTACTTAAATGGGATTTCTCTTTTTTCCGGGCTTAACTTACAGAGGATAAATGGTGTTTCCGGTTGGGACTTGCCATCGAGGTTGTTTATTATGTTGTGTAAGCCATGTTGGTGATCTTAAAGCTTCAGCCTGTTATTGAATTACCTGCCTAGTGAGGGATACCCTATCTTTTGGGGATTTTTACCCCACTCAGTTTGTGAACTGATTGAATTATACTACTGATAACCTGTCTCCCTGTCAGTTAGCTGGTCTGATAATAATGCCAGGGGTGATATGCAACTTAATTGAGTCAAGGCAATCTTTATAACACCTGTTTAGTCTCCACTCATTAGGATGTTTCAGCCCTCCACTATTATTTAGGTATCCTATGAGGGGCAGAAATAGTGGTAAATTGTTTGTGAAACATATATAGGTGAGAGTGTTATAGCCTACATTATTATCTAGCCAGTGAATTAATCCTACGATAAACTAAGTGTTGTGAATCACATGGATTGAATACTTGACATTGTATACTCCTATGTATAATATCCTATCCCTAGATGTGATCTACGACAATTGTTTCCTAATGTGATGTATGCTATATGGTATATGCTGTATTACATATAATCCATAAATAAAAAGTAAAAAAAAAAAAGCCTTCTGCCAGTTATTAGTGACTTTAGCAAGAGCAGATATAGCGCTGTGACACGACCTGAAACCTGATTGGATTGGGTTCAGTAGATTGAAGGTCTCTAGGAAGTTCCTAAGCTGAATGTTAACTAGTTTTTCCAACACTTTAGAAAGGATGAGAAGCAAGGATATCAGCTTGTAGTTGTTTAGATCACTGTGGTTGCTGGACTTGAATAACGGGATGACATGGGCAGTTTTCCATATTGCTGGAAAGACACCCTGTGTCAAAGATAAATTGAAATGGTGAGTGATAGGGGCAACTAAGACAATAGTGGCTAAGTTTTAGGATTTACGGATCAATCATATCGGCTCCCGTGCTCTTTCTGGTACCCAGTTCCAGTAACAGGTCTTCAACTTGTTTCACGGAGACAGGGCTGAATGTGAATGCCACCTGGGGGGCGGAAGTGTCTGAGGCTGGAGAACCCAGGTCCTGGGCACACAGCTGGGTACAGAGGTTGTTAGCAGGAGAGGAGTCGAAAGCTACCCAGCAGTGGCAAAATGGTTATTGAGGAGATCAAGAATAGTCTTTTTGTTGGTAAAAGAGGTGACACCAGAATAAATTTTTTTCGGAGAGGGAGTTAGCTGAAAAATACCCCTCGATGTTCCTTAGGGTTTTCCAGAATTTAGCAGAGCACTTGGTGGAGGAGTCCAGTTTGGTGCGAAAATAGTTATTCTTCTCCCTCTCCCTCTACTTAGAAGGATGGAGCAGAGTCACCACAGACCTCTGGGTGTTAGACCTTATAAGGAGAGGACATACCCTTGAGTTTCTTCAGATCCCTCCGGACAAGCCAACAGGGTCCTCCCATTATCCTCGTTCACACATTCCTTTAATAGAAGGAGAGATCCAGGCTGTTCTGCAGAAATGGGTGATAGTCGGTCCCCGCGGATCAGCAGGGGCAGGGCTGCTATTCTAATTTTTTCTGGCCCCAAAAAAGACCGGAGACCTTTGGCCCATTCTGGACCTCAGCTCCTTAAATCTCTTTAGAGAGTACAAATGGTTCAGAATAGTCACTCTGCCAGCCCTCATTCCCCTCTTGCACCAAGGGGACTGGCTCTGCTCCCTAGATATGCAGGACACCTACCTACACACAAGGGTTTTTGCTCCCCATCTGAAGTTCCTGAGGTTCCACTTCCAGGGGAGACATTACCAGTTTTGAGCCTTACCGTTCGGCAGCTCCTCCAGTCTTCACCAGGTGCCTAGTGGTGGTGGCTGTGGCTGTCAGATGCCAGGGCCATTACGTCTTCCCCTACCTAGACGATTGGCTCCTGACAGCTCCTTCCAGAGCTCAGCTACTTTGCACTCTTGGAGACACCTTTACTCTCTTCTGAAAGCTGGGGATCACCCTGAACCTTCCAAAGTCATCCCCATGGCTCAGCCAGCGACTCCTTTTTATCAGAGCGGTCCTAGACACAGTTCAGGGCATGGCCTTCCTCCCACAGGACAGGGGGGATCGTCTAAGGGGTGTAGCCCACATGGTATCCATGGCTCCACAGTTCCCAGCCAGGACCTTCCTCAGACTTATGGGGCACATGGCGGCGGTCATCCACACAGTTCCCTTGGCCTGCATCCACATGAGAGTCCCAGAGTGAATGCTCAGGGTGCAGTGGGACCAAAGGTCAGATGACCTGGACCAGCTGGTCAGGGTCTCCAACCCAAAAACGAAGGACTCTTTCCTGGTTATTAGACCCCTCCAACCTGGTACGAGGGGTCCCCTTTCGGCAGGAGCCCCTGAGGCGGAGTCTAACTACAGATGAATCAGGCCTCGGTTGGGGTGCTCCTCTGGAAGACTGACAGACCCAGGGAACATGGTCTCCAGATGAGCAACTGCTCCACATCAATGTCCTAGAGATGCGAGCAGTCCTGAATGCCTTGCGAGCATTTCAGATGGACCTTTCACCAGTCCCTCTTCTCATCCAGACAGACAACACTTCAGTTGTGTTTTACGTCAACAAGCGGGGGGGGGGGGGCACACATTCTTACCCCCTTTGCCGGGAGGCAATGAGGGTCTGGTATTGGACACTGGAACATCGCCTAGACACCCCCGTTGTTCATGTTCCAGGCATCCAAAACATCTTGGCTGACAGTCTAAGCCAGAGTGAGAGCACCTCCAGTCAGTAGCCATTGAGCTGTTCGACAGGTGGGGCCGCCCAGAGTTGGACCTCTTTGCATGTCCACTCAGCACCAAACTGCCCAGTTTCTGCTTGCTAGAACACACACCTGGTGTTTTTTTGCCAGACGCTTTGTCCCTTTGTTGGACAGGGAGGTTTCTATATGCCTTCCCTCCCTTTCCCATTCTTCAGAGGGTTCTTTAGAAGCTACAGGCTGAAGGAGCAGAGATGATCCTCATCGATCCATTTTGGCCTCGGCAGATTTGATTCCCGTTTTCAGCAGCTGGTAGTGGAGCCTCCAAATACAGCTGCTGCTGAGCTCGCACTTGCCATCACTGTATCAGAGAATGCTGGTCCACCTGGAACTCAAATCCCTGTATGTTCATGTCTGGCTCCTGCAGACTTAGTCAAATCTAGGTGTGGGGTCTCCCAGGAGGTGGCAGATGTTCTCATAGCAGCAAGAAAGCCCTCAACTAGATCCACTTATGCCATGAAGTGGAAAAGATTTTGCCTGTGGGCTTCACCCCATCACTTGGACCCACTTACCTGTCCAGTGAACTCAATTTTAGAGTATCTCCTCTCCTTATCAAATCAAGGCTTGAGCTACTTCTCCATAAAGGTACACCTTTCTGCAATTTTTGCTTACCACGTACCTATGGAGGGAAAAGCCCTCACCCAACTGGACATGTCCCGTATATTTTTGTGGGGCATACTGCATATTAAGCATCCCATCAGAGATCCAGTACTGCCCTCGGATCTCCTTTTTTTTTGCTCGAGAAGCTGACTGTTCCCCCATTCAAGCCTACCGTGGAATGCGAGCTTTGCTTCCTTTCTTGGAAAGCATTATTTTTTGTTGCCGTTACTTCTGCCCAGAGAGTTTCCGAGCTTCAGGCCCTGATGTGTAAGTAGCCTTATTTAGTTTTTCATAGAGACAGGGTGTCCTTACGAACCAATCGTAAGTTTTTACCCAAGGTGGTGTCCAAGCTTATGCTGAATTAGGACATCAACCTTCCAGTGTACTACCCTGATCACTCGAACAGAGGGGAAGCTGTCCTGCATACTTTGGATGTCCACAGGGTGCTACAGTATTACCTTAATTGCACCTCTCCACACCGTAAGTTGGAGCAGTTTCTTGTGGCCTTTGCACCCCACTGTCAAGGGGCTCCAGTGTCTAAACAGACATTATCGAAGTGGCTGGTAAATTGCAATGTCTTCTGTTACAAGTAAAACAACCCCCTACCAGGCTGTGTTAGGGGTCATTCTACCAGGGGAGTGACTACTTCATCTGCATCCTTGCATAACATCTCCATTGAAGACATCTGTGCAGTGGCTACCTGGAGCTCAGTGCATACTTTCATTAAGCATTACAGCCTGAACATTGCCTCTAGGAGAAGAGCAGGTTTCAGCCTGGCAGTTCTTCAAGGCCTATCTTAGGTGTTTTCCTAGCACTGTTGCTTTTCACCCTTCTCCTGGATCTACCCGTTTCCTTTTTTTTGGGACTGCTTGGAACTCAGTCCTAATGATAATAGCCTGCTGGAAGAGCTCCCACTCAAGTAAGATAGTACAGTTACGTAAGAACTTACCATAACAGTAGATCTTAGAGGGGAGCTCTTGCAGCAGGCACTGCTTTCCCTCCCTCCTTCCCCCTGGTGAGTTTCGGCATATTTTTATTTTACCGCAGGCTTCCGCCCAGTCCACCTGCTGGCCTTACCAACAGGTCTCTAGGGTGAACTGAGGGGACTGGGACCGTTCCTTACCTTTGTGGCTGACGCTTGTGGAGCCGGTGTCGGGGGCTATCCCTGCTGGAGACTGCTAGCTAGAAGGTTTCCGAGGGGTCCTAGTGCCTGACATCATAGTTCTAATGGTAATAGCCTGCTGCAAGAGCTCCTCTCAAAGAGCTGCTTCTACAGTAAGTTCTACGTAACTGTACTTTACAGTTGCCAAATTAACAGGCTTCATAGGAAAACTGGGGCACCAACCACACAACTTCCCCTTCAGTCTCTCTCCATTTTCCACTGTCCTCAATACTGGGCATTTGGAAGCTGCAAAAAAAAGTTCACAAAAAATTTGTTCCACTGAGATCAGTATCTTTTACATTAAAAGATACCCCTTGGTTCCCTTAGACAACAGTATCATTCTGTTTTTAAGGTGTTTTAAGACATGTCTGCACCTGTAGTGCCATCCATTGTCCGTCTTTGATGTGGACCTCCAGAGTGGATACCATTCACTCTTCGTCCTACTTTGGATCCATTGGTTCAGGTATAAAGGGCAATATTCTCTAAACATATTGATAGGCTCTGTTTCAGCCCAATGCTTAGAGCACAAGGAGCACCCAGTTCCAACCATTGCCTGTCAGGTACATACCGAGGAACTTCAGCTGCACAGCCGACTAGTACAGCGGCCTGTCGGGGGTTGCAAGGAGGCAGCTGTGGATGATGCCTCCAACCCTCCATCTTCTGCTGCTTGCCCCCCATCATCGGAGATACCTAGAGGCAGCGAATCCTCAGTGGAGTCTCAGAATCTAACATCACACAGGAGAACCAAGTCGCTACCTGCTCTGTGTGATCACCTGATTCTGACAATAAATGGAAATGGGAACTGTCCCACTGCTCCAATTACTAACTTTAGAAAAATCCTTCTGGTAAGTGGAACTGGGAACCACCCAACTGCTGCAGTGGTTGTCTTCAGAAGATCCTCGTCTAATTAAAAAAAAAAAAAAAAAAAAAAACAAGTTTACTGCCTCTCCAACTCTTTTTGAAAATGTACTCCTTGAGAAGTACAAGAACCATTCCACACTCTGAGAGATCACTCTGCCAATGTAAGTGAATGGCTGAAACCTGGGCAAATCACAGACCGATTATCTGCTGAGAAGTCTTTGGGGAGTAGATCTTCTTCTGGGGTATTTCAGTCATCAGGTCACACTGTTGGAACTTCACCATCGGTAAAGCAGGATCCACACAGAAGATTTTCAGCAGTACAGCTGGGCCCACCTACGCTGTCAGTCAACATTACCAACCCTATAAAGGTGTGGTCCGCCTCGCTCCCTCCTCAGTTCTTTCCCGCCGTCGACTCGCTTGCATGGTTCTCCATGGAAGCTCCGAGTATTCGCACCTTTTTTCGCCTACAGCTTTTTTCAGTTTTTTCCAAAATCTTTTTTTTTTTTTTTAAAGAGGTTCCTCCACTTTGTTTTTGTTGAGAGATGATCCTTCAGCTTATCTCTTCCATCGCTGCCGCTGTGGAAAGAAGATTGCCTCTAGAAACGAGCATTTTCTCTGTGCCTGCTGTCTTGGGCTTGACCACAAATTTACTGACTGTGAGCTCTGCCAGAAGTTTAACCAAACAACCCCAGGTGATGCAGAAAGACTCTCAAAAATTTCCTGATGGATAAACAGGTAGCCAGTTCCGGGCAGGGGTCCTCTGGCATCCCAGCTTCTCAGTCACTGATGGGATTGATGAGCTCCCAGGCCTCCAAGGCCTGAGACAGATCCTCGAGGAAGAGTCATAAAAAAGACAGAGATCATGACTTCTCCCTCTGGCGTCGATCTCATTCCCCGATGGCCTCTTCTCCTTCTTCGGGGGGATCCTTGTCGGCTGTGGCTGCACTGAAGCACAAAACTGCTGTCCAGGTCTCTCTGCCCACCAGACCCATACCAACAGCATCTCCGACCGATTCTCAGGGCGGCCGGCCGTCAATCTCCAGATTGTTGGCCCCTTCTTCTCTCCCGTTGAGGCTTGTACCTTCTTCCTTCAGGGTAACAGGCTCCTTGGGTTCCCAGAATTAAGCAGGTGGATCATCAACACTAGTGCCGTCGACCCCCTTCCCCCTTCTTTGACGAACACCATCTACTTGAATGAAATCCTGACAAAATTCACTTCTGTGATTGTACAGGCACTTAGGCCCTCCTCGCCAAGGCTGTCAATGGCAGCTTTGTCGTTGATGCCTATTCTGCCGTGGGAAGTTCCCTGTGGACCTCCAGCAGTGCACCCAGCGCCAGACTTGGTTTTAGCAGAGGTCGACAGTGAAGGAATACCATCTTGACCCCATTCTTCCCAATGATGAAGAGGAAGAAATTCTGGTCTCTGACAGATTCACTGCTTCCTCTGTCAGTGAGGTTTCAGTAAAACATACTCCTAGGTCTCCTCCTGAGGACCCCACATTTTTTAATGTGATGAAGCCACTCTCCCCAGCCATGGGCTTCCACACTGAGGAAGAAGATGCCACCAGGAAAAAGCTGGTGAACTTCCTGTAGATCCCAGAATCTCCCCCCAAAGATCATTCCTCCAGTCTTGCCTGCCTTGAGGAATGCAGCCAAGGCAACCTAGCACATACATGGTACAACTATGCCTCGCAGGGCAGATAAACTTTATCATGCCCCCCATGGGTTCTCCTGCTATGCTCCCCGTGTCTAGACAGACTCAGTGGTCATTAAGGCAGCCCATGACAGATCTAAGATGCCTAAGCACCTTAGATCTTACTTCGAGAGGATGCTCTTGCAGCAGGTAAAGACACGTAGGACTGACGCCACCTGGCGGCAGATCTCTGCAATTATTTTCCAGCGGTACCTGGGGGACCGCCCAGTATAAAGGGAGGAGACAGTCCCCATGTGCTCCAGTTCTTTCCTGCTGCTGCTTGCATTAGTCTGCCCTCTGCACACGTCCGTCAGTTCGACCACTCCACAAAAAACTTCGAACTTCTACCTTTCTTTGGATTTTCTATGAATTCATACCATATGTCAGCCTCCTCGACCGGCACATCAACAAGTGCTCCTGCGGGAGACAGTCTCTTAAAGGACGGACACTCAGCCTACTTATATTGCCTAGGCCCAGACCACAACTCTGGCACCTGCTCCCACTGTCAGGCCTTCAACAGCAGGATCCGCATCCGGCATCAGAAGTCCCTTCAAGCCTTTCTCACCCAGAAACAGCTGGCTGACATGCAGCAGGAGTCTTAATCTGGGATGGAATCTAGGGACCCTTCCCCCGCAAAAAAGAAACATGACAAGGAGAGGCACCACGACAAGGAACGGGAGAGATCTCGCTCGAGGCCCAGGTCCTCTAGCTCGCACTCAGCCAGCAGATCGGGCTCCTCAGGGCATCAGTCCTGGTTAACTGCCCTTAAGCCTCCCGCTTCTTCCTCTTCTTTGGCTCAGAAATCCTCCGGATCCAGCCTGCAGCCCATTAAGATCCATCCACCCCTGGACACCGGGTCTAAGGCAGGCCACGGTAAGTCCTCTTTCTGCTCGGCCTCCCTTTCTACGGCTGACCTCCGGGAATCTAAGAAGGCCTCTGGGCATTCTTCGGGTAGGGCTTCCTCCCTACCACGTAAGTCTAAAAGTTCCGACTGGCGTCAGCTACCAGCCTCCAAACTACACCTGGCGGAAAAACCACACAAACATTCCGACTGTCCCCAGCCCCCGGCTGCAGAGGGACATCCGTCGGACTCGGGCTCTGGTCGGGTGCTGGACCAACACCCTGTCATCGACCCACATATGCCCGACCTCCTGCTGGCCAAACCTACTGCGCCAATGGTCCCTCCAGCTAGGCCTGACACCGGTTCCGACGTTGCTCCTCCCCAAGACCTGATGCCAGCCCACCCAATATCGGAGCCCGACGACGGCACTCAAGAGGTTCCACCGTCATCACCTGTCAGACCGACGCCAGACCATCCCGACACTGGTACGGGCGTAGGCCAGCCGACACCTCCTCCCAGACTGGACTCTCCTAAACTGGGCATGGCTCAAGTAAAGGAGCTTTTTTCTCACTGGTGGGAAAGAGTGAAGCAGGATCTTACACCTACTCCTGCTCCCACTCCTCAGCCTGACCCTACTCCGGACACTGAAGAGGTTCCTGTCCCATCCGGAGAAGATGTGGACATATCTCCCACCAGTCACAGGAAGCGTAGGGACAAATCCAGATGTTGGAGATCACGTTCCAAAAGTTCATCCCACTCACCTACCCCAGAGAGACCTAAACGGAAGAGAAAGAGGCATCATTCTCCCTCTCCTTCCTCTTCCTCTTATGATACTTATGTCGAGTCAGACCCTTCCACTCCAGATTCTGACTTTGAGCCGCTTCCTGGGGATACAGAGGACCAGCCTAAATCTCTACCCGATGACCCCAGCTTCATAGAGGTGATGAGGCACATACAGGAAAACATGGGTTGGGACACTGAGGCACTTAACCCTGAACACTTGCGCCTGGCAAAATACCTCTGCCAGAAGGATCCTGTGCCGGTGGTCATCCCACCCATGGTGGACACCTTCCAGGATGTCACTTGTGCCGCCTGGAGGCATCCACATGCATCCTCTGCCGTGCCCAAAAAGGCACACAGACTTTACTGGGCCCCCAAGGACCTTCCCTTCTTGGTCAAACAACCCATCACTGATTCAGTGGTGATTTCGGCCACTCACGATCATTCACAGAGGCCCAAGCACCTGAGTACCCAGCTGCTGGATAGGGAGTCAAAGCAGCTGGATTCCTTGGGTTGGAAGGTGTACTCTTCTGCCACCTGCAGTATTTGTACCCTCAATGTTTTGGCTATATGGTTCAGTTCCAGAACGCCCTTTGGGACCAAGGACTGGACATTCTGCAAGGTATGCCCAACTGCCCGCAAAAGGTAGAGCTTGCCAAGCTCCTCCAGACTGGCTCAGATGTGAGCACTTTCGTCCTGAGGGCAGCATGCAACTCTGCAGACACTTCGAGGGGGAGGGTGGCCGCATTTGGCATCTGTCTTCGGTGCCACTCCTGGCGCTAGGTCTTGGGGTTCAATCCAGATGTACAAACTATCCTTCTGGATGCCCCCTTTAAAGTCTCTGTACTCTTCAGTGAAGAGTCAGAGAAGGTTATTTCAGAGTTACAGGACTTGGGTAGGGCTGTCTGTACCGTGCAGTCCATGTACCGCCCAAAGCCGGGATGTTTTCATAAGTCCCGTTTTCCTGGCCGAGGGGATCACCAGCCTCAGCAACTCCGCTATTAGCAACAGTTTCAGTGGGGAAACTTTAGTCTTTAGTCTTAGAGGCGGGGCCAGGGGTTCCTCGTCCTCCACCTCTCGATAGGCTCAACCTGCTGCCCCCAATGCCTGACTATCCAGGCGACCCTCTCTCCCAGATATGCTGCCGGGAGAGCCGGTGGGAGGTCACTTTTCTCTCTAAGCCGATGCATGGAGTCAAATGACCTCCCACCAGTGGGTCCTCGATCTCGTGGAAGTCGGGCATTCCTTCGAGTTTGATTTCATTCCACCGGACAGACCTCCACCCCCATCCCATCATCCAAGAGACCACAGAGCTCCTATTCGGCTGGAGATTCAGTCTCTTCTAGCCAAAAAAGCCATAGAGTATGTGCACCTGGCAGAGCGCGCTTCGGGCTTCTATTCCCACTTCTTCTTGGTTCCAAGAAGACTTAAGATCCATCCTGAACCTCAGTGACCTGAACCAATGGGTCTCTTACAAGAGATGTCATATGGTCTCACTGCCCAACCTCCTAACCATGATTTCAGCAGGAGATTGGCTGGCGTCTCTGGATATGCAGGACGCCTACTTGCACATTCCAATCACCAAAGGACATTGGAAGTTCCTGAGATTCAGGTTTGAAAAAAAGGTCGTTCCAGTTCAAGGTCCTTCCCTTTGGTCTCTCTTCTGCCCCCAGAGTATTCACAAAGTGTATCATCGTAGTGGCCGCAGCACTTCGCAGAGAGGGCCACTTCATTTTTCCCTACCTGGACGATTGTCTCCTACTGGCTCCTTCAAGGGCTCATTCATTGGAGACCGTAAGAGACACTTTAGCGCTTTGTCAGTGTCAGGGGATCACAGTGAACTTGGACAATTCTCACCTGTTTCCCTCCCAGAGGCTCCAGTTCATAGGAGCTCTCTTGGATACTTCCGTAGGAAGAGTTTTTCTTCCCTCAGACAGGGTGGAGCACATCCAGACCTTGGCTGCCCACATCTCTTCAGCCTCACGAGTCCCAGCCAGACTCTTTCTCAGGCAGCTGGGACACATGGCTGCAGCAATTGTGTTGGTCCCATTCACCAGGTTGCGCATACGTACAATCCAATGGACCCTCTGTGTCCAGTGGGACCAGAACAGGGAGAACATGAATATGCTGATAGGAGTCACAGAGCCAGTCCAACAGGAGCTCTGTTGGTGGATGTCTCCAAGGAATCTACTGGAAGGGCTTCCATTTCAACCAGAGCCACCCATCCAGATACTCACCAGAGATGCATTTGGCACAGGATGAGGCATGCATCTTGGGGAACCGCAGAACTCACGGTGTGTGGTCCCAGACGGAGGAGAGCCTTCACATCAGTGTACTAGAAATGAGAGCGGTTCTTCACTGGCTGCAAGCCCTGGCTGCTGTCATTCTCCCGAACCACCTCCGCTTGCTGACAGACAATACCTCGGTAGTATTCTATGTCAACAAACAGGAAGGTACCCACTCTTATCCTCCCTGTCGGGAGGCCATGAGTGTGTGGGATTGGGTGATGACTCATCATCTCAATATTTCGGCTGTCCACGTTCCAGGATCTCAGGACATGTTAGCAGACACTCTTAGCAGATCAAGACCTCTGACCCACAAGTGGGCCTTGCTTCAGAGTGTAGCGGACAATTTGTTCGCCATATGGGGGATGCCAGAGCTAGATTTGTTAGTGTCTTGAACCAACGCAAAACTGCCCAATTTTTGCTTGCTTGATCCAGAGCCTGGAGCTTTCTGGCAAGACCCATTGTCCCTCTCCTGGAAGGGAAGATTCCTTTATGCCTTCCTGCCCTTCCCCCTACTGCAGAAGGTACTCCTCAAAATTCAGGCAGAGAAAGGTATCTCTGACCCTAGTAGTTCCCCTGTGGCCAAGGCAGATTTGGTTTCCCTTACTGCAGTGTTTGACGGTGAAGCCTCCAGTCCCTCTTCCAGTCTCAACCCAGCTACTTTCAGAGGACAATGGGGCCTTGGTTCATCCCAACCTGCGCTCCTTTCGCCTGCATACCTGGCTTCTCAGGACCTAGCGAAACTTAGGTTTGGGGTCTCGGAAAAGGTAGCCCAAGTACTGGTTGAGGCGCGTAAGCACACCACTAGGGCCACTTGCACCATGAAATGGAAACATTTCTGCCTCTGGGCCACAGCAAAGCATGTGGATCCTCTGGTCTGTCCGGTTAATACCGCACTGGAATACCTGCTGTCCCTTTTGGAATCAGATTTAAGCCACGCCTCCATTAAAGTACACCTGGCCGCTGTTTCTGCTTAACACCAGCCCATACAGAATAGAATGGTGGTTCAATTGGAGGTATCTAAGGCCTTTCTTCGTGGCATTCTCCACATCAGACCCCCTATTCAGGATTCTGTACCTCCTTGGGATTTACTCTTCGTTCTGGAGAAGCTTACACTTCAACCCCTTTAAACCGGCAATGACTTGTGAGTTCCGTTTCCTTTCTTAGAAAACATTGCTCTTAGTTGCGATCACCTCAGCCAGACACATTTCTGAGCTTCATGCTCTGATGTGTAAGGAACCCTACTAGATTTTTCATAAAGACGGGGTTGACCTTCGTACTAACCCCAAGATCTTACTTCGAGACACAGCTCTTGCAGCAGGTTACATCATTAGGACTGAAGCCAGCAGGCGTCAGGACCCCACGTAAAAATTCTAGCTAGCTATCTTCAGCGGGGACCCTTGACGTCGGTCCCACCTCCAGCGTCCAGGCGTGGTACATAAGAGGCCGGTCCATAGATTCCCCTGATTGTTTCCACGCGTCGACTTGCAAGTCTCGGACCCTTCTTTCAGAGTTCTAGCGCCAGATGGTAAAGTTTTCCTTCAGAAAATTCATTTTTTCTTAGGTCAGTTTGTTATCTGATGTCCTCTCCAACCTCTGGTCATTCTTCGAAGTGCGCCTGTGGGAAGCAGATCCCTTTCAAGGATCCACATTCGGCCTGCGTCCGCTGCTTAGGCCCAGACCACGACACCCGGTCCTGCTCCTTTTGCCTTGGCTTCAACAGCAGAACCTGGATCCGTCGTCAGAAGGCCCTACAGGCGTTCCTGCTTGAGGAACAACTCAAGACCATGGCCTCAAGGGATTCTTCGGAGAAGGCCCAGAGAATTCTCGGAGAGGCATAGAGAAGGCCTTCCAGGTCCCCTGCCTAGGGCCTCTGATTCTGCAGCCCGGCTCCAGGTCCGACCGCCGCCTTCCCAGGCCAGTTCCTCAACCTCCCCCTGCTGCGGTGAGAAAATCTTCGGGCTCCTCTACTCAGGCAAAGACTTCCAGGCCTCCTTCGTCTTCCAAGGCCCTGGTCAAGTCAGGGGACCGCCACCATCACCACAAGTCGGGTTCCCGCCATTCTGAACCCGACGTCAGGTCTGCCTCCTTGCCTCCTCCTCCCCAGCGGAAGACCAAGGAGCTCACCTCTCTTAAGAGACCGTTGGACCTGACGTCGGCCCACCCGACGTCGGCCTCTCCCCAGAGCCGTTGACCGCCAGACGACTGTCGCCGGCCAAGCCTACGCACTCCCCAGACGCCAGTAGGGGACTGACGTCCGTGCCTGCCCGGATTGGAGAAGAGGGCTCCTCACGCCTCCGGACCGACGCCGGTCAGGAGACCATTACAGAGGAGGAGTTAACACAGCCCGAGGACCAGACGGGCGACCCCGGTCCTGTCGAGCCTCCAAGGGAACCCTCCCTGCAACCTGAGGCCCCTGTGGAGCTGACGCCGGAGCCCGACAACCGACCACCGGCGTACTCCTCCGGTTCCTGCGCCCCCTTCTACATCCGGGTCTGCAGGCCGGCTACCTCCTCCCCGGGAGCCCAGGATCCCTCCAAGGGGGAGACCAGATAAAGGGAGACCTCCATCCAGATCCTCTTCTATGTCACTCAGCCCTAAGAGACCCAGAAGACGCCGCCGTTCGCCTTCAACGGAGGACACGGGATCAGAGTTTTCAACAGGATCGAGATCCCCATCTCCCCTCCACATCCCTTCTCCGGATCCACGTGAGCTTCCAAGGTCTCCTCCGGATGACCCTTTATTCTCGGACATCATGAGACACATCCAAGAGAACATGGGATGGGATGCGGAAGAGTTAGACCCCGAAAGACTACGCCTTGCGAAATATCTTCGGCAGAAGGACCCCAAGCCTGTGGTGGTGGTGCCACCCTTGGTAGACACTTTCGTGGACGTCACCAAGGCAGCGTGGAAGCGTCCACATTCACTCCCGGCGATGCCGAAGAAAGCTGACCGCCTGTACAAGGCTCCAAGGGAGGACCAGTACTTGGCTCAGCATCCTCAGGCCGACTCTCTGGTCATAACAGCCTCTCATGACCGGTCCCAGAGACCGCAACATTTGAGCACTCTGCCACAGGACCCGGAGTCCAAACAGCTGGACGCTATGGGTAGGTGCACGTACGCTTCCGCTACTTGCGCCATCAGATCCCTGAATTACTTGACCCACATGGTGCAGTTCCAAAATGCCTTGTGGGAGCAGGGTCTGGATCTGGCTCAGAACGTGAGCAGAAGGAGGAGATGTTGCAGCTCCTCCAGACGGGTTCGGACGTGGGGACCCAAGTGCTACGAGCCGCGTATGACTCCGCGGACTCCTCGGCCCGAGCAGCAGGTTCAGGTGTATGCCTCCGGAGACACTCTTGGCTCCGTGTCTCCGGCTTTACCCCGGATGTCCACAAAAACATCATGGACGCCCAATTTGAGGGAGAAGTTCTCTTTGGTGAGCCCTCTGAGAGGGTTATCACCAAGCTTCAAGAGGCCGGGAAGGCGGTGAGGTCGGTTCAGGCAATGTACCGACCGAGGCTTAGTTCCTTTCGTAGGAACCAAAGACGTTTTCGTGGACGGGCACAGAGACAACAGTCCTGCACCGGTCCACAACAGAGGGGCTCCGGTTCCCGTAGAGCCCAGGGTAGACAGCCCACGGGCCGAGGTCAACGCCCAGCTAAACCGGCCCAGCTCGCAGGCCCCTCCGCCACCACAGCCTGACTCCTTTCCGGCCCCCGCTCCTCAGGATCAACGGGACATCAAGGTTGGGGGTCGCATTGCGAAGTACCTGCCAGGATGGCAGTCCATAACCACCGACCGGTGGGTTCTTCAGTTGGTCGAAAAAGGCCACTTTATAGAATTCACAGAAAAGCCACCCTCGAGGCCTCCTCTGCTCTCCCGTTACTCGGGTCAGCACAAGCCTCTGATCAGGCAGGAAATACTCGCGCTCCTGCAAAAGGGGGCAACAGAGTATGTCCCAGAGAACCAGAGAGGATACAGGTACTACTCCCACTTCTTCCTGGTTCCAAAGAAAACGGGGGACCTCCATCCGATTCTGGACCTCAGCGACCTCAATATGTCGGTCGCCTACAAAAGATTCCGCATGGTGACCCTTCCGGGTCTTATCCCCATGCTAAAGAGGGACGCATTTTTAGCGTCTCTAGACATGCAGGATGCATACCTGCACATCCCTGTAGCTCAGGCACATAGGAGGTTCCTGCGCTTTGAGTTTCTCGGCCACCACTTTCAGTTCTGAGCACTTCCATTCGGACTGTCATCAGCTCCCAGGGTCTTTACCGAATGCATGGCAGTCGTGGCCGCGTCTCTAAGGAGACAGGGCCATTATGTGTTCCCGTACTTGGACGATTGGCTTCTCATGGCTGCCTCCAGAGAGACGTTGTTATTGGCTATCCAGAGTACCCAGGATCTGTTTTGGTCTCTGGGCATCTTGATCAATTACGAGAAGTCTCTCCTGGTACCGTCGCAGAAACTGCAGTTTATAGGCGCAGTCCTGGACACTGTTTAGGGAAGAGCATTTCTTCCAGACGACAGAGCGGAGCGCATCAGATCCCTCATCAGGGAGCTTTCGTCGAACAAGACCGTCCCAGCCAGATCTGTCCTTCGCTTGCTCGGACACATGGCTGCGGCCATTCCGACCGTCCCTTTCGCAAGGCTCCACATGCGGGTAACTTAGTGGATGCTCAAGGTGCAATGGGACCAAAGGCAAGACCATATGCAGCATCCGGTCAGAATTACGAACGCCGTGATTCGAGACTGGCAATGGTGGCTAGACCCAGGGACACTCTCTACGGGTGTTCCATTTATAGCGCCGTCCCCGGAGGTAATCCTCACCACAGATGCCTCAGGACTAGGGTGAGGAGCACACCTGGATGGGGTGAAGTCCCAGGGAACGTGGACCCCTCAGGAGGCTCGCCTTCATATCAACGTTCTGGAGATGAGGGCGGTCCTTTATGCCCTGCAGGCATTTCAGTCAGAGATCCCTGCCGAGTACTCTCCTGCTACAGACAGACAACACGGCGGTGATGTATTACCTCAACAAACAAGGAGGCGCACACTCTTACCTCCTTTGCAGGGAGGCTATGAGGGTGTGGGATTGGGTAATCCGACACGGCGCAAACCTGATCACAGTACCTGTCCCCGGGGTGGACAACACAATTGCAGACGGCCTGAGTCGCTCCCAGGCCAGAGTCCACGAGTGGGAACTTCTTCAGGAGGTAGCAGAGGATCTGTTTCTTCGATGGGGAACTCCAGAATTGGACTTGTTCGCATCCCCATCCAACGCAAAACTGCCCAATTTTTGCTCGCTAGATCCAGGGCCTGGTGTTTTCTGGCGAGATGCGTTGTCCCTGTCCTGGGCGGACAGATTCCTCTACGCTTTCCCTCCCTTCCCGTTGATCCAGAGAGTTCTTCTCAAACTGCGAGGAGCATGCAACAATGATCCTGGTGGCCCTTTCTGGCCCAGACAGATCTGGTTCCTTTGCTAATACAGCTATCCCGGGAACCTCCGCTCCCATTGCCATTCAGCTCCCATCTCTTGTCTCAGGAGGAGGGTTCACTGGTCCACCCAGACTTACGCTCACTGAACCTGCATGCATGGCTCCTAGAGACATAGCCATCTTGCGACACGGGGTCTCGCAAGAGGTTGCGGAGATTCTTCGGCAGCCAGAAAAGCCAGCAATGCATGCGACATAACACCATGAAATGGCGCCGATTTTGTCTGTGGTTGCAAGCATGCGGCCTTTCCCTTTAGGTTGTCTGGTGAAAGCGGTGTTAGAGTACCTGCTCTCCTTTTCCGCCTCGGGTCTCGCCCTACTTCTCTATTAAGGTGCACCTCTCTGCCATTTCAGCTTATCACCTTCCGTGGGACAGCGCACAGTGGCGCAATTAGATGCCTGTCGAGAATTCTTGAGAGGGGTGTTACATCTTAGGCCACCCATTAAGGACCCAGTGCCTCCATGGGACTTGCTCTTTGTCCTGGAGCAACTCACGCTCCCTCCCTTTGAACCTGCTGGATTAAGTAGCCAGTGCTTTCTGTCGAAAATGTTGTTTTGGTTGCTGTTACGTCAGCGAGAAGAGTTTCTGAGCTTCATGCTCTCATGTGCAAAGAGCCTTATTTAATTTTCCACCGGGACAGAGTATCCCTGAGGACGAATCCTAAATTCTTGCCTAAGGTGGTTTCCACACTCACTCTCAATCAGGACATTGACCTGCCTGTCTACTTCCCCTAATTATTCTAATAGAGGAGAGGCGCTGCTCCACACCCTGGATGTTCACCGCAGCTTAAGGTACTACCTGAGCAGAACTAAGCAGCTTCGTAAATCGGAGCAACTTTTCGTTTCCTTTACTGAAAGGATGATAGGCCAACCAGTATCCAAACAGTCCCTGTCTCGCTGGCTTGTCCAGTGCATATCATACTGTTATGATATCAAACAAAAGCCCCTCCCGGGATCAGTCCGGGGCCATTCCACTAGGGGAGTGGCCACCTCCTTTGCAGCACTTCGAAACGTCTCCACTTCTACCATTTGTGCTGCAGCCACTTGGAGCTCTGTACATACCTTTATCAGGCATCATAGCCTGGACATCGCTTCACGGCGAAGAGCCGGCTTCGGGCCTGGCTGTGCTACAGGGTCTCCTGTCCTAGAATCAGGACCTGGAATGAACTTTCTAGTTTCCTCCTCCCAGAATGTTTGCAAGCGCTACTGCTTGGGAATCAGTCCTAATGGTGTAACCTGCTGCAAGAGCTGTGTCTCGAAGTAAGATAGTACAGTTACGTAAGAACTTACCGTAACAGTAGATCTTCGAGAACAGCTCTTGCAGCAGGTACTGTCCCACCCGCCTTCCCCCTCGGAGGAGACATGGATTAAGCCTGTTTAACAGGGATTTATACCCTTTTGTCTTCTGACGGTGGATCCTCGGTCTCCCATTTCGATGTCAGCCTACGGCCGGAAGTCTCCGGGGGAGAATCTGGGGAATCTCATGGACCGCTTTATGTACTACGCTTGACGTGCTGATAAGCGGATCGACGCCAGGGCGGGTCCCCGCTGAAGATAGCTAATAGAATTTTTCCGTGGGGTCCTGACGCCTGCCGGCTTCAGTCCTAATGGTGTAACCTGCTGCAAGAGCTGTTCTCAAAGATCTACTGTTACGGTAAGTTCTTACGTAACTGTACTTTCCTGCCAAAGGTGGTTTCAGAACTCACTTTGAACCAATCGGTTCAACTTCCGGTCTATTATCCGGATTACTTTAACAAGGGGGAAGCGCTTCTTTACACATTAGATGTACACAGGGCATTGCATTGCTATCTGTCCAGGACAAAGGAGATCAGGAAATCTGACCAGCTGTTTGTGTCCTTCGCGGTTAGGTTCTTGGGAAGCCTGGTTACCAAGCAAACGCTGGCGCGTTGGCTGGTAAACTGTATCTCCTTTTGCTACCAGAAGCATGATAAGTCTCTTCCGGGACCAGTTGAAGTGCACTCCACCAGAACTGTCGCCACTTCATTTGCAGCAGTGAAACGGGTGTTGGCTGTGGACATCTGTGCCGCTACCACTTGGCACACTGGTCATACTTTCATCAGGCATTACTGCTTGGATATTACCTCCAGACGAAGAGCAAGATTCGGCCTAGCGGTCTTGCAGGGCTTGATCTCCTGAGGGATCCCTTCTGTTCCTATTTGCTGCCTTCCTTTCCCCCTCCCAAGGGTTGTCTTAAGTTTATACTGCTTGTGAATCAGTCCTACATGTCTTTACCTGCTGCAAGAGCTTCCTCTTGAAGTAGGATAGTACAGTTATGTAAGAATTACCATAACAGTAGATCTTCAAGAGAAGCTGTTGCAACAGGTATTATTTTCCCTCCCTCCTTCCCCCAGGACTAGGTGTCTCCTGCTATGGCTATGACCTTTCCTGCTTCTTGGCGAGAATAGCAAAACCTGATTATTATAATTCCATATGTTGCCACTTGCTGGCCTGCCTTTAGCGTGCAAGAACTGGAGCATGGGACCATCTCCTCCCTTTATACTGGGTGACATCGGGGTGGAGCCAACGTCAGGGAGGGCGGTCCCCCAGGTATTGCTGGAAAAGAATTGCCGAAATCTGCCACCAGGTGGCGGCAGTTCTACATGTCTTTATCTGCTGCAAGAACTTCTCTTGAAGATTGACTGTTACGGAAAGTTCTTACGTAACTGTACTTTCCCTTCCCCCAGACAAAGAGACTCGCAGAATCGACCTTTGGGGTAAAAGGGTGTATGCATCCTCTACATTGGGTTTGAGGATTGCAAACTACTTGCCTCACATGGTAAAGTACCAAAATACCAACTGGAAGAAGATAAGTCCACTGCCCAGGCCCTCTCAGATGGCATACAAAAGCAGGAGCTGCTTCAGTGCCTTCAGGCAGCTGAGGACGTTAGCAAACACCTCCTCAGAGCCCTCTATGATATGGCTGACACCATTGCCAGGGCTGCTGCCATGGGCATATGCCTATGTTGGCACTCCGGGCTGAGAGTATCTGGTTTTGCTGCTGATGTTCAGTAAAAGGTACTCAATCCTTCCTTTAATGGCACCAAGCTGTTTGGCCCTGATGGGCAGGATATCATCAGTGATTTGCAGGCCTCGGGTAGGGTCATCAAGTCTGTCCACGCCCGCTACCATACCCAGCTGAGAGCTAGAGGATGCCCTCCTTTTTGCAGAGCGGCTAGTAGACCAGGTAAAGCCTCCCAACCCTAAGGGAAGTGCAGAGCCCTGGCTGCCTTGCCTGCCCTCTCCATTGCTGGAGCTGTGGTCAAGCACTGCAGAAATGAGGCACCAGCCCCTGCGGCTGGATCCGCCTCTTGCTTGACTCCTTGCCAGACCCCTCCTCCTCCTGGACCAGGAGGTCATGTTCGGAGGTTGTTTCTCCCTCCATCTGAATTAATGGAGAACCATAACTTCAGATGCATGGATTCTGCAGATTATAAAAGGGGGGCAGTGCCTGGAGCTCATTGAACAGCCTCCAGAAACCCCTCCGCCACCCTCCAGTTATCCCCCGACTCACCTGTCTGTTCTCCGGGAGGAGGTACAGTCCCTTCTGCACAAGCAGGCCATCGAGTCAGTACCCAGTCGACAAAGAAACAAGGAGTTTTACTCCAGGTTTTTCCTGATCCCCAAAAGCACCGGTGATCTGAGACCCATTCTAGACCTAGAGGACCTCTGTCTGTATGTCCAGTACAAAAATGTTCAGGATGGTAACTTTGCCAGGCCTGTTGCCTCTCCTCAGAATGGGATTGTCTCTGCTCTCTGGACATGCAGAATGCTTACCTGCACATATTCGTCTTTCCTCCTCACAGGAAGTTTTTCTAGTCTGCCTTACAGGGCAATCATTATCAGTTCAAGTTGCTGCGCTTTAGCTTGTCCTCTATGCTGTAAATGTTTACCAAGTGCTTAGCAGCAGTAGCAGCAGCTCTCAGAAGGGAGAGACTGTATGATCTTACTTCAAGAGGGTTCCTGCAGTAGGTCTTCACATACAGAACTGCGCCGCCCCCTGGCATCAGGTCCGAACGGCAAACTTGTAGCTAGCAATCATCAGTGGGGACCGCCCCCGACATCAGGCGACATGACATCAGCCTGACTATAAAAGAGGCGGTCCCACGCCCGCTCTCAAGTTCTTTCCCCGTTGCCTCAGTATGTTCGGCTACGATAGAACAGCGATCATTCCTTACCATTTTGACGAAGTTTTCTTAGCCTCATAGAAATTTTCTCTTTATTTTCCTACTATTTGATGTCTTCTAGACAGAAGAAGTGCTTAAGTCGGCGCCCAAATCCCGCCTGGGGCGACCATTCCCGCTGTCTCCTCTACTTTGGTTCCAAGCACAACACCCAGGAGTGCTCCATTTGCCAGGCCTTCAACAGGCGACTCGAACCTGGTGCAAGCGGACTCTCGAGGCCCCACCTCCTGACTTGGCGACTGGCGTTGATGGAAAAGGAGCTCCAGGAACTGCGGGATAGGTCCGTCGCGGCCCCTAATAAAAGAAAAGCAAGGATGGCGCCGGGCGAGTCGTCCGCCTTGCAGGAGGACCCTCGAAACTGTGAGGTACTTCAGCCAGTGCCCCATCTGCTTCTTTAGGCCGGGCCCCTTCTCCCCCTCCTGCCGAGGTGAGTGGGCAGCCAGGGGTAGCCTCTCTGGAGGTATCTGTTAAGTCGCCTTGCCTAGCTGACAAGACACCCCTCGACCACATCGAAGGGTGCACGGCTCCTGCTGATCAGCCTAGCGGCGGTCTCCAGACTTCCACTAGCCCACCGCGGTCTGTTCAGTCGGACGATGGCTCCTCCATCGCCCGCCCGGATCTCTCCACTCTCCCGTCGGGCTCTAGTTTGGCCCCTGACGTCGGACAGAGTGAGTGGCAGAGCGACCCATCATTCCCTTGGGTTATCCATCCCAGGGACTCACCACCCAATCATCTGATTTTTCTACCAGTACTATCTCCTTCAGACCTGCCATCGGGGCTTCTTCTGGACCTTCCCCCCTCGCCAGGCCTCACTGCCGTCCCTCGACATTAGGCTCGCCTGCCAGAGATCTTTCCTTGAGCCTCCCTCCTCAGGGACCTTCGGCCCTCCCAGATCCCGCCTCCTAGAGGTGCCATGGCACTTCCTCTGGCAGGACCAGATCCTCCGGGCAGGCTTCCGGGTCCAGAACCCTTTGTCCCACCTCCGGGTGGCCCACCGTCGACTCCGCAGTATCCGACGCCAGGCCATGTGCCCCTGGCACCAGGATACCCTGGTTACTCTTACTATCCTTAAATGGGTTATCACTACTCTTCTTGGCCTCAGTACCCAGGCTACCCTAACTTCCATCCTCCTCCGCCACCTCTGGCACCAGAGATGGACCCCCAGTGGTGGCAGGAGGCCAGAACCCAGCTGCTATCGGAGCTTAGGCAGTCTGTTGGGGAAGCTTCCCAGCCCAGGGCCCCCCCCACCACCTCCTTCCAGCAGAGCCTCGGGTTCTCTAGCTGCGGGAGCTGCTGGGATGGAACCCCCCCATTCCCAGCAGCTCCGAGCCCTCCAACACAGAGTCTGACTCCGAACCTTCGGACCCCAGATCTCCTGTTGAGGTTCCTCCCAAGGAGTCACCCAAGTCTTCCCCAGAGGACCTGTCTTTCGGAGACCTCTTGCGCTCCATACAGGCTGCTGGAGGCTGGCCCATTAAAGAGGTGGATCCACAATGAAAAGACTAGCGGAGCACCTGGATCTTGCTACGTCTGATTCTATCCCCATCACCCCATGAGGACTTGGTGACCACGATATGGCAACAACTGTCCTCCATACCAGCGGCCTCCAGGAAGGCAGACCAGACCTGTTATCCCCCAGAAGGGATTCAGCATCTTAACTCCCATCTAAAGGCTGACTCCATGGTAATTACTGCCGCTCACGACTGATCAGACCAACCGAAACACCTGAGTTGCTCGCCTCCAGACAAGGACTCTCGTCAGTTAGACAAGTTCAGGCGAAAGATCTGTTCTTCCTCCTGTGCCATTAGATCACTCAGCTATGTCTCGCACATGGTTGCTATCCAAGAAGCTACTCTTTCAGAGCCGGAAAGGGACCTCCTTGAGGTTCAGGACGAAAACCTTAGGAAGAAGCTCCTGGACAAGGTCAGGATAGGCAAGTTCTCATGTCGTCACACTCTCAGAGCGACGTATGACTCAGTGGATGCAGTGGCTAGAGCGGCAGCCATGGAGATCTGTCTCCACCAGCTCTCCTAGCTCGGATAGCTGACTTGGCACAGGATGTACAGTCTTCTATTTTGAATGCTCCTTTTAGGGTTCCGTCCTCTTTGGCGGCAGTGCCAAGATATCATAACAGGACTGCAAGAGAGTGGGCTCCTTAAGAGATGTATGCTCTATGTACAAGACGGGTCAAAAAAAGCAGCCCTTTCGCCGCCAAAGAAGGTGGAACAAAAACCAGGCAAAGCGTCAGGGGAAAAAGACGCGCCCCTGGCTCAGGAGCCCAAACCCCATGGCTGAGTTCCCGAAACCAGCCTCGGGGGCTAAAGCTCCCCTCGGCATCCTGACTCCTTTCCCCTCCTTCCTCTCCCTCCCTTAAATCAGGAGGAACCGGTTGGAGGGAGGTTCAGCCTCCACCTCGAGGGTTGGAGGTTCATCACCGCAGACTCTTGGGTGCTTCAGCTCATCCAGCGGGGTCACTCGATTGAGTTCCTTGAGATCCCAGCACCTCTACCGCCGGGACAGTCTTTCTATCCACGGGATCAGGTCCCCCTTGTCTCTCAAGAGATCCAGACACTTCTTCTAAAGGAGGCCATAGAACCCATCCCTCCAAACCAGATAGGAAGGGGATTTTACTCCCACTTCTTCCTAGTCCCAAAGAAAAAGGGCGACCTGTGACCAATCCTGGACCTCAGCACACTATACATTTTCATCGAGTACAAGAAGTTTTGTATGTTGACTCTTCAGGGGCTCCTCCCCCTGCTCCATTCCAACTCCTGGCTGTGCTCCCTGGATATGCAATATGCCTACCTGCACATACCTATCCTCCCGGCCCACTGCTTCTTCCTCCGTTTTGTTTTTATGGAGGACCACTTCCAGTTTCGGGCGCTCCCATTTGGCCTTTCTTCGGCCCCTCAGGTGTTCATGAAATGTCTAGCGGTGGTGGCGGCATTCTTACACCACCAGGGCATCTATGTCTTCCCGTACCTGGACGACTGGCTCCCTCACAGCACCTTTCCTACCAGCCTGAAATAGTCCCTCTCTTTCACTCTGAACTTGTTCTCACTTTTGGGATCACGGTCAACTTCCCCAAGTCCCAGCTAGTACCATCTCAACAACTCCAATTCATTAGACCTGTACTACAGTATATACAGGTGAGAGCAAGGCTTTTCTGCCATCGGATCAAGCAGAGACTTTAGTTGCTCAGGCTGCTCGTGGCCCAGGCTCGATGGATCCCAGCACGTATTCTGAGGTACTACACGAACCAGACTAAAGAGGTTCGCAAATCCAACCAACTCTTTGTAGCCTTTGCTCCTCCGTGCCAGGGCAAAGCTATCTCCAAACAAACCATCTCTAGATGGTTAGCTAACTGCGTCCATTTTTCTTACATGAAACATGGGAAATCCTTTCCGGGGGCAGTTAAAGGTCACTCCACCCACAGCGTGGCTACCTCTACTGCTTTTTTTAGGAATGTGTCCACTGCAGAGATCTGTGCAGCGGCCACGTGGTCGCCTGTTCACACTTTCACTAAGCATTACAGTCTGGACATTGCCTTTAGGCGCAGAACAGGCTTTGGTCTTGCAGTTTACAAGACCTCCTGTCACTGATTCCTATGGCGACTCCTCCTCCTCCTGGATGCACTTAGTATGAGTTATTTTGGGAACTGCTTGGTATTCAGTCCTATATGTGAAGACCTACTGCAGGAACCCTCTCGAAGTAAGATATTGCAATTACGAAGAACTTACCGTAACAGTAGATCTTCGAGAGAGGTTTCTGTAGTAGGTCTAGTTTCCTCCCACCTTCCCCTGCTCCTGGATATTTTTTCCTTTATTTTCCATCCTACCTAGTCCTTGGGTCAAGAGAGGAAGCAGGGTCCTAGGAGTTTTTACTCCTAGCTTTTACTTACCTTTCTTTAGGTCTCTGGTGGAAAAGAACTGGAGAGCGGACGCGGCACCGCCCCTTTTATAGTCAGGCTGATGTCATGTCGCCTGGCGTCGGGAGCGTCCACGTTGGTGATTGCTATCTACAAGTTTGCCGTTGCTCGACCTGATGCCAGGGGCGAGTCCTACATGTGAAGACCTACTGCAGGAACCTCTCTCAAGATCTACTGTTACGGTAAGTTCTCACGTAACTGCAGTTTTCTCTTATCTGGACGATTGGATCCTAAAGGCCTTCTCTAGGGAACAGCTTCTGCTGACTCTGGAGTGAACTCTCTGCCTTTTCCATTCCTTGAGCATCACTGTCAGTCTGCCCAAATTGAACCTTGTACCATCCCAAAGGCTGCAGTATATAGGGGTGGTTCTGGACTTAGTGCAGGGAAAGGCCTTCCTGCCTCAGAACAAGGTAGAGTGCCTTATTACTCAAGCTCAGGAGGCCGGACAGAGCGGTTATATACCTGCAAGGGTATATTTGAGGCTATTGGGTTTGATGACTGCAGCCATTCCAATGGTTCCCTTGGCCAGGCTACACATGCGAGTCCTCCAGTGGATGCTCAGGGTGCAATGGTACCAACGCACGGACAAATTAGATCAGTTAGTGTTGGTTTCCTCCCCAGTCCGCAAGGTACTCCAATGGTGGTTTAACCCGCAGAACCTGTTGCGGGGGGGGGGGTCCATTCCAGATCTCTTCCCCCCCAGGCAAATCCTCACCACGGATGCTTCAGGCTCAGGCTGTGGAGCGCATCTGGATCCTTTTCAGATGCAAGGGACTTGCTCCCAGATCGAACTATCCTTGCATATCAGTGTTCTAGAGATGTGGGTGGTCCTGTATGCCATGCAGGCCTTCCAGAGCCATCTCCTCCCGGGTCATCTGTTGTCAGCAAGGGGGGCATGTGTATCCCCTATGCAGGGAGGCCATGAGAGTGTGGTACTGAGCCCTAGACCCACAGTCTGGTTCTCTCTGTGGTTCATGTCCCAGGCATGCTAAACACCCTAGTGGACTGCCTCAGCGGGGCCCAGTCCAGCATGCACAAATGGGAACGTCTCCCATCTGTCGTAGAAGATCTGTTTGCCAGATGGGGTCATGCAGAGCTGGACCTTTTGCATCCTCACGCAGCACAAAACTGCCCAGTTTCTGCTTGCTAGAGCCAGGGCCTGGGTTTTCTGGTGAGATGCATTGTCCCTCTCCAGGAGCAGGAGGTTCCTTTATGCCTTCCCTCTATTTCCTCTGATTCAGAAGAAGGTGCTGATCAAGTTGCAAATGGAGGGGCCAGCATGATCCTGGTCACCCCATTCTGGCCACAGCAGATATGGTTTTCATTACTGCAACAGTTAGTGAAGGAACCTTTGGTCCCTCTTCTGGGACCTGTTGATGCAGGCTATGGGGACCCTGGTCCATCCCAATCACAAGTTCCTTCATCTACAAGACTGGCTCCCGAGGACATAGCGATTGCCCAGTTTGGGGTATCCCAGAGAGTGGCGGGTGTCCCAGTGGCAGGTATTTTGGACATTCCTAGTGGCAGCTCGGAAGCTTTCCACTAGAGCCACATATGCCATGAAGTGGAAGAGGTTTGCCATTTGGGCTGCCAAACATCATCTGGACCCTTTCACTTTGTCCAGTGAACCAGATTCAGGACTACCTGATATCTCTGTCGGACTCTGGTCTCTAGTACTCCTCCCTCAAGGTGCACCTTCTGGCTATCTTGGCCTTTCATGTCTCTCACGATTCCCACAGAACAGTACTGATGGATTCCATTGGTGTACAACACTGCCAACAGCAGGATGTCTGAATTCACTGTGTTGCTCTCTTTCTTAGTGTGGGTGGGTGAGCTGGCCACTGTTGCTCTGTGTCGGGTGGGGGGTGCCGGGAGCCCAACCTCACGATGCTCCGCTGCCCTTCCACTCTGTCAGCACTCCAGCTCCGGCTACTCAGCATCGCTGTACAGGCGGCCAGGTGGCTGGTACCAGTTGGAAAGACTGTGCAGGGCTCCAAGACTCTGTCAACTCCCACTCTGCCTCTTACTCACAGAACCACCTCTAATAGACAGAGAGAGACACAGCGAGGACTCCGGGACTGGTGCATTAACTGTCGTGCTCTGTCTCGCCATGACACTCGGGAAGGTGATGTAAGGCTCAGCAGGGTTTTCAGTGGCTGCCTTTTCCTTTTGACAGATGCAGCACACACAGCCTGCCGATAATTTCCCGAGCCACTGTACCACCTGTCCAGTGGGTAACCTTGCCAGTTGTGGATGTCATTCACCATGGACTACATTGTCACACTGCTGTTAAG
This sequence comes from Neoceratodus forsteri, assembly GCA_016271365.2. Lineage (NCBI taxonomy): Eukaryota > Metazoa > Chordata > Ceratodontiformes > Ceratodontidae > Neoceratodus > Neoceratodus forsteri. The sequence continues at coordinate 752,668,225 of CM057455.1, read as the reverse complement.
CCCTGTAATTCCAGCTATCATTTCCTGGTCTCCAGTTCCCCCTCCCTCCCGTCCACACAACCCCTTACATCTGTGACTTCCTTTGGTGACCCAAACAACGAAAGTTAACCTCCATGCCTGCTACTTCTCTCAGGTATGTCGCTTTTCTGCCTCGGTTCTGGTGTGAAAACAAATGGCTGCTGTTGAGAGCCGATTGCTGCCAAGGGGAGGGATATGGCTATACAGAGACATGCACAGTCCAGCGCTGCTCAAGTAGTTCAGGTAAGAAACTGTGGATTAAATAGTGAATTTAATCCACAATCGGATGATGCTTTCAAGCCAGTCCATGTGTCACCTACTTTGAACCCATGTTATAAAAATATATTCTGCTCTATCAATGTTACAAAGGTTTTGAAACTAACTGAAGGTACCAGGTATTTCACACCTTTGCTTCTGCCTGCTTTGCTATTCTAAATTAGCATACTGTAAATACTAGTGAGCAAACTGACATCATCTTCTCATATGCTAATGAAGCTGTCAAGAACAAAGAAGATTTCACCTGTCAGCAAATGGAGGCACCCTGGTTACAGGAGCTACTGTTGACAGTGAAAAGAATGTTCAAACATTTCAAACCTCTTAACAGCTACAGAAATGAACATATAAAATGTACAATAGGTGTGGGGTTTTCAGGGCTTCTTCAAGTGATGCAGTGACCTATGCAGCCAATGCTGGGATTTCTGTCCAGAGACATCCTTGGCTGAGAATGGCAGGGTTCCCCTCCAATATCCAACAGAAGACCATGAATGTTCTGTTTTAACTGCACTTACCCTTTGGATAGTATGTGGAGGTTGCTCTTCTTAAGGTGTCTAATGAGAAGAAAACGACCCTTAAGGTTAAGAATTTTATTAGTAAAATTCTATGGTAGAGAGTGTTACTGATCTTAAAAATTTGGGCTCTAGTTTGCCAGGCATAAATGATTGTGTCAAATAGCTTCCTTTTGTGATTTCCACAGTTCATAAATGTATTTGCTGCTTGTTGGTTTCAGTTTGTAATTTGTGTGTTTCTTCTATGTTTTCAGTATTCAGTAGCTGTATGGTGCTCTGAGCCATACCTCTCAACTGTCCCTGATTTTCAGGATGTCCCTGATTTTGCCTCAAAATTCCTCTGTCCTTCTAACTTTTGCACACCTGTCACTGAAATGTAATGATGTAAAGCATACAATACTGTCAGACATTAGTGTTAAAGCCTAGTTTTCCATCAGAAAATGCTTTTCAAATTAAACCACACATTGCAGGAGGCTTCTTGCTTTGATACTACAATCTTTAAGGATATGTCCCTGATTCTGATGATCTGTCCCTGACTTTTTCAAGCCATGTCCCTGATTTGCAAGGCAGGAGGTTGAGAGGTATGCTCTGAGCCCTGGAAGAGCGCCTAGAACTACCCATACTAGACTTCATCTGCTTCTTTTTATCCAGCCCTAAAGTTATAATCCTCTACTTGTGGCATCTGCATTATTTCCATGACTATATAGACTGTGATGTCATAAGCAGAGAATTTTACTTCAGGGCAGCAATAAACAAAATGAGCAGTTGAAGTCGGTGGGAAGAAGTGTTACTGAAAATGTCTTCAGCAATGAAAAAGGAAGGCCCTGAAATTAAAATTTGAGGTAATTTGGCTAGCAGTGGATGTCCAAGTGTGACTTTTTGGGTGAAACTGGAATATCTCTTCAAGACAGCTCATATGAACCAATGGAACCTGGTGAAAATTAAATTTTACCTTGAGAGATAGGTTTCAAAGTCATCCAAGCAGAACATTTTGGGAAATGCTGCAGAATTTTGTATATACACCTTAGTAATTTTATTTAATACTAGCTTACACTTTGACTATTAAAGTTTTAATTATAATGTATTTAGAATGTAAATACAGGGTTAGAAGAATCATGATTCTAATTGTGTGTTTTCTCTTCTGCTTGCGCCATTAGCTGTTCGACTGTCCTGAGCACATCACACAACTTAATCTGTCTTCCTGGCTACATCACAGTAAAACATGCTATGGGGAGTGTTCCAAAATTAGAATGCAGCTGTTCAAAAACTGTAAAAAAAAAAAAAAATGTATTTGTAACAACTGCAAACCTATTGATCAGAATGGCTGCTCTAATTCTTTCTTACTGACTGACAACATCATTTGTATAAGTGAAGTGGGGCAGCAGCCAGTGAATTTCAGAAAAATTACTGTAGGGCAGCAATATTTCTCTCTATTAGGCAGGAGCAGTGAATACATTTGCAGGATGACTAAATCATTCTAGCTAATGGCACGGGACTAGTTATCTTTGCTGCCATAATATTTGGTAATCTGTTCCGCTGGTTGAAATCTATATTGTTATTGAAAAGACAGCTTATTATAACCATCCCTGATTTGTTAAAATTACAGCTAGTTTGATTCTAGCACACCTAGTTACTTTTTCAGAAGAATAAAAGCACATACCATATATTTTCTTTTGTCCAGAAAGGCTTCGTGATCTAAGAATTGGGTCCCCACAGAAAGTGCCAGGAGCCCATCTGGTGGAGAATGCTCAGCTCAATCCTAGAAATATCTGTTTGAATGATTTATCCTCGGACAACTCTTCAGTTCACTGTAAGTCCATGCTTTGACATCTTGACATTGCACTGGAACCAGTGGTAATATCGAAAGCCACCCAGTAACCACAGCAGAGTATCAAGGTTTGATTGGGATCTATTAATTGACTTAATTTCACAAATGCACTGAGGCGTCAGTGGCTCAGACTCCTGCGGTTCTCTCTGGCACAAGTTTTGGTTTCACATGCAACCCTTTAGACAGGTGCCTGTTTTCAAATGTCTCAGAGTCAGGTACACAGACGTTTAAGTACATTACTGACAGAGATTATAAGCAACAACATAGTACGGTTTTAGGATTAGATTACAGCTACAGGTTTTTAGGCAAAACAAGTTCAGTATACATAAAATACATTGTCGAGATTACAGTCTGTTCATTGGAAACATTTACATATTCCAGGGGCAGTAAGCGCAGTCAGCAGCTGAGTTTTAAATGACGCAGTAGAGTTGCAACTTTTTTTTTTTATTGTTTTGGTAACCGGGTAAGGCTCTCTAGGCACAAGTGCCTGTTTTCAGGGGCGACCTGGGACCACTGGGCGGTTAAGTGACTTGCTCAGAGTTGCACAGTATACAAGTGGAGGTTGTGAGAATCAAACTCGGGTCTGGTCTGCTGAATGTATCAAGCTCGTTCACACCTCATTCCTCTAACCTCCAGGCTATACTGCCAGCCACTCTTAACATGTTGTCATGTCATTCCAGCAGTTCTCAAATCAAAAAGAGAAGGAGTTTTGACCCAACGTGATTCTCCTGTGGGGTAGTGGCAGAGAGTGGACTGCCATGCCTCCGATAGCATATTTATTGTCTGTGCATTTGAACATGATGTGCATGCCAGGGAAGGGCAAACTTAGTATAGCTTTTTTGCCAAAGACCAGGGTGTGGAATAGTACCCTCCAGTTGAAGTTTAGCCAGTTCAATTTGCTATACAGGACACAGGTAATTGGTATCTGTTCTAAGGTCTAGTGCAGAGTGACAGGTCCTGTTCAGCAGACCCTTGATCCAGGATAGTACTCTGTCATTTGCAGACCTGTAGACCATAGTGCCATAGTCAGTGGTGCTTAAGATAAAACTTTGAAGAAGGGGTATTTATTTATTTATTTATTTTTTAATCGCAAGTAGGGGGTTTCTTCTATGCCAATAGAGGAAGCCAATTCTTGTATTTACTGCCTTAACTAGATGCTCTACATGATCAGTGAATGAGAGTGTACTGTGTAGAATTAGGCCAAGTTATTTAAAAGATTTAACCTGCTCAAGCGTGAGCACCAGTTGTGGTAGAAATAACAAGAGCAGAGAAGAGGTCAGTCTTATTACATGTGCCAAACAACGATTTTTGTTGTCTTTTCATTCGCCTGGCCTATATAGAGTTAAAGACATCCTGAAGCCTGAATCTCAGGTGATCCAGGTTCTTGTCACTAGAGAAAATTATGGCATCACTTGCATAAAGAAGTATGTTGAAGGAGTTGCATCCAACTGGGAAATTACTTAGGAGTGGGCTGAATAGTAGAGGCCCACTTATGGACTCCTAAAGAGACAGACTTGCTATCTTTTTTTTTTTTTAATTTACTTTGCTTTTTGCATTTCTGCCTTGTGGTCATCAGCCTTCTTCTCCCTCTTAGCCACATCACCTGCTGTCCCTGGGACACACCAGAGCCCCACAGATTACCCCCCTCACTTGGCAGAGCCTTCCGGGTTCCCTAAGCCCATTCAGAATTAAAGCTGGGTTGTGATCGGGAGCCCAGTAAGCAGTGTGAGCCTGGCATTGGTCCCTACTCCAATGGGGTGCTTTGTGGGCTAGAATGCAGTGGATGGAGGCATGCAAGCATGCAGATGTCCAGGCCAGGAAATGCCCGCGCTCCCTTTGCGGCTCCGCTGCACTGCCTTCCTGTGATCGCCCAGGGAGCAGTAGCGGAGCACGTGTCCCACCTCTCTGGAGGAGGAGGAGGAGCATCCTCTGGGACGCTTGAACCTCCTCCCTCAGCCGTCTTCCAGCAGCTGGGCTTGTTCACGAACCCAGGTGTAGCTCTACCACTGCGCTGATGGGCCAGCTCACAGACCTGATGTCTGATATGGCATACATACATTTTCCTGATTGAAACAAGTCAAGTAATCCTTAAACCAATGAAATGTATCCATGGAAAGACCCAGAGATGGAAGCTTCTGGCAGAGGACTGCGTAGTTGTCAAGGTCAGAGGCTTTGGTTAGGCTGATGAATATAGATCCAGCCATTACGCCACAGTCCAGTGCACTATGAGCTGACTCAATGAACTCCACTAGTGAAATTATGGTACTGAAAATTTTCCTGAACCCATGTTGTTCTTTAGCCTGAAGCTCTTGTTTGCTCAGAAAATCCACAATAGTATCATTCACCATGCTTTCAGGTTTCTTGGATAAGGGGGAGGATAGCGATAAGACAGTAGTTGGTGGTCACATTAGCATCACCTCCCTTCAAAACAGGGACCACAGAAGCCTTGTTCCAAATATCCAGAACTTTGCCAGTGGTCAGGGACAGGTTGAACATTTGCTGCAGATGGTAGGTGACTTCCCTAAGTCCTTAATTTAAGAGTTCCATGTCTGTGTTATCAAGCCCAAGTCTGCTCTTAATTTTAAGCTTGGTTAGGTAGCCATAAACATCAGCCCAAGTAACGCTTAAAATAGAACTTGGTAGGTTACGGTTCCCTGGTAAGTCCTCCAATGAGACAGGGTGGGTGTTAGGGTCAGGTATATGTACCAATAGGTCACAGAAAGTTTTGTTAAAGACATTGGCTGTACGCTTGTCTCCATTATTAGTGGAACCACGATAAATGAGGGTGTTGGGCAGGGAATGGTGTAGGAGCCCATTGATGTCACTTCATAGTTTTTTAGGGTGGTTCAGCAAGGTTTTTTGCTGGGTTTGATAATAATCGGCTTATTTAAGGTAGTTTTATTTTTAGGGCCCAGTTGAAGGTTTTTACTATGTAATGGTGGCATTTCAAACTTGTGTATTCTAAGGCACAGTGATTTTTGATTAATGTGGTCCTGCTTTTAGGAACTTATTACCTGTGCATGAAACGGATTTCATGCACAGTTAATAACCAATCAGGAAGCAGGATTGTCTCTTCCCATTTTATAAAAGGATTCCAGGTTCTGTCACACTCCCAGGACATGGACTTGGTAGCAGGTGTGCCAAGTCTGAGAGTTTTACAATTATTGGCTTGCAGTAATATCACAGACTGTGTTGAACTGGCGTATAAAGTATTCAAGCCAAGGGCAGTGTTAACATCACATGTATGAGTTAGGAAAGACCAATCAATGTGTTGCAGGAGGGCTTAAAATAGGTAGCTTCCAAGTACAGAACACTCAGGCAGTCGGTGGTAGGTTCATTTTCACAGACCTGGCAGACTGTCTACAACTGACAAGGGAGTGGTTGCTTAGGAAGTACAGCAGGACATTACTAGAAATTATATTGTCAGTATGGCTGACCAGAACCCAATCAAGAAGACCTTCATTTCTCTGGAGATGTGACTAAATGGTTCTGTGACTATCTCACAAATAGAACCCACAGAACTTTGATAGGAGACAGTGTTTCCCACTCAATACCAGTACTATGTGGAGTGCCCAGGGATCAATCCTGGGTCCACTAATCTCTTCGTTATTCATGAATTCGGCCTCTAAATCTTGTACTCAAACTGCTGTGATTTTATATGCAGATGACATGGTAATCTATAGTATGGGCCCAAGATCTAATGAAGTTCTAGAAAAAGTACAATCTGACTTTGACCAGTTTCAGAATTGGCTATCGTCAAATCACATGGTTCTCAAGTCTGAGAAACACTAAAGCGATGTTCTTTTCAAATAAAAGAAATTAAATTGAGGAGCTTCAGACGATCGTGGCTGAGGATGGGAATCCTATAGAATTTGTGGATAACTTTAAGTATTTGGGAATAACCTTAGACACAAAGTTAACATTTTAAATTCATATTAATAATTTAAGCAAGACAGTACATCAAAGGCTGGGGTCACTATATAGAGCAAAACAGTTTCTGACCATTGAATCTAGGAAACTATTTACACATAGTTTCTTATTAAGTGTACTAGATTATGGTAATACACAGCAACATTTGGTAAAACCTTAGCTGGCTTAAGGGTTACATATAACTCTATTCTTTGATTTATGTTAAATGTTCCTACTCGAACTCATCACTGCTTATTGCTGAAACATTCCAACGGTCTGTCCCTAGAAAATAGGGTCTTCCTTTGTATGGGCACCTTAGTGTTCAAAGGGATAAATAGTCTTCTTCCAACTTCCATTTTTGCATTATTTCCTAGATCTATCGGTTCCTGTGGTACAAGATCGCAAAATAAGTTTATTTTTAAACTGACTTTAAAAAAAAAAAAGGGCTTCAGGACAGAGGTCTCTATTATATAGAGCACCCCTTTTTTCTCACCCCAGGAATACTCCAATATTCCTAACTCTTATGCAGTATGCCTTTAAACCAGATCTGCCCGGAGATGGAACAGTGTGCTAATGATGGAATCACTGGCTCGTGCCACAACTGCCTACATTCTAACCATCAGATTTCTCCCTCTGCCTATCAAGACTAGACGCTCGGAGATCCTCGCCTTATCTTGCTGTGAAACTTTAAAAAATACATATAAGTATTATTTTATTTTCATTTGCTGCCCTTATCTTTTGTTTGTACTAAACCATTGGCTTTATTTTACTTAAATTGCTTATTTTTCTCAGTTTCTCCCAGTTCGGGATAACTGGTGAGGAACCAAGACTTTTTTAGTCTTAGCAGAGTTTTTCTTTCTAAACTCCTTTATTTTGTTCTAAATTGTTTTATTAAAACTTTTTTTTTGTAACCGCTAATATCGGTTACTGAACTGCTAATCCCGGTTCCTTTCTCTCTCGGTTCCCAGTTCAGTTCCGGAACCAACCGCAACCGATAGCTTTGTTTTAAAAAGTTTAAATTTAATCACGGTTGCGATTTTTGGGTGTTTTGCAAAAATGTCTAAAAATCCTAAGAAAAAGACAGGTGAACCTGGTTTCAAAAATTGCGCAGTGTGGAGAAGTTTTTGCCAAGGCAGATAACCACACTTCTTGTGTTGTCTGCCTTGGTTGTGATCATTTAAAGACTGATTGTGAAATCTATAAGACCTTTCCAGAAAAAATGCATGGAAAACATTTGGAAAGGCTTAAAAAGAAATTGCCTCCACCTAAGGGTCCCTCAGGCTCTGACCATCCAACACCCTCCGTGGCTGTGGGTGAAACCACAGAAGCCACAATTTCTGCCCCTGATACAGGTACAAAGGCCATCACAAAAAAGGCCTGTTGAACCAGCTAGCTCTCCGGTTCCCATGAAAAAGACCAAGAAAACAAAACACACAGAACCCCCTGCTGGTCAGCCAATGGGGACTTCTGCTGTGTCTGTAAACATGCCTACTCCTCTAGAGATTGCACAGGCATTTAAGGTCTTGCAGGCCTTGCAGGGTCTGCTGCCTGCTGGACAAGCAGTCTACAGTTCAGACCCCTGCCGAATCAACCCAGTCCTCCCTGCCTGAGAGGGAAGATTATGTGGAATATGAAGAATAGGATGAAGGAGAGCCTATAGAGCCTGAAGTCTCTCCTGAGCAAGAGTTTTGCCTCTCCCAGGTCATCAGAGGATTATTCATACCATTTTCCTTGTTGGAAAAATGGTGGATGCTCTGCATATCTACCACTGAGGTGATGGAGGAAGAGGAGGAGGAGGCAGAGTACTTGAAATGATGGGGTTAACACCCACCAAAAAGTTACTACTTCCCATAAACAAGTTTTTTAAAAGGGATGCGATAAAGCTCCTCCAAACACCTGGGTCTGTCCCACCTTTGGATAAAAGGCTAGACAAGATGTACCAGTTAGACAGGGAAGGGGCTGAATTTTTATTCTCCCACCCTGACCACCAAGGGGTGGTACAAGCTGCAGCCTGTGACCAGGCAAAAGTACCTCTGCTTCTCACCCACCAGAGAAGGATTCTAGAAAAATACAGTATGGTTAAAAAGCGCTATTTATCAGCTTCTTTTGGCCGTAATAATTTCCAAGCCTATGTGGCCCAGTACCAAAAATCCCTCTGGCACTCTGTCATGGCTATGGCAGAAAAGGCTCCTTCCAGTCTTTCAGCAGACCTGGCTGAGACTGCCAGGTTTGGCTTGGAGGCTGCCAAATATCAATTTCAGATGGCAGCAGACACCACTGACACTGCTGCCAAGTGGATGGCCAATACAATTGCCCAGAGAAGGTTTGCCTGGTTAAGAGCCACAAACCTTACTCCAGACATAAAACATAGACTTTGACAGCAGATAAGGACCACTTCGCCCACCCAGTCTGCTCATTTCCCTACCTATTGGATAAGCTGCAGATTCTAGTTAACCAACAGCCTACTTCCTGCAACCCCCCACTATAATTGCCTTATGTCTGTCCCATGCATGTTTGAATTCCCCTACTGTTTTAGACCCCACAACCTCTCCAGGAAGGCAGTTCCACGTGTCCACCACTCTCTCCATGAAAAAAAAGTGTCCTCACATTACACCTGAGCCGTCCCCCCCGTCTTTAAATTGTGCCCCTTGTTCTTACACATCTCTTTTTCTGAAAGATGCTACCCTCCTGGACTTTGTTGATTCCGTTGAGGTACTTAAAAGTTTCTATCATGTCTCCCCTGTCCCTCCTTTCATTAAGGGTATACATATTAAGCTCTCTCAATCTCTCTTCATATGGTTTCTGATGTAGACCCTGCACCATTTTAGTTGCCATCCTCTGGACTGCTTCCATCCTGTCTATGTCCTTGTGTAAATGAAGTCTCCAAAACTGCATGCAGTACTCCAGATGGGGTCTCACCAACTGTCTGTACAGAGGGATAACCACTTCCTTTTTTCTACTTGTGATGCCCTTCCCTATGCATCCCAGTATCCCCCTGGCTCTCCTTACCGACTTCTCACATTGCTTACCCACCTTTAGGTCATCTGATATGACATCCCCCAGGTCCCTTTCCACACTCAGAATAAGGCTCTGGATTTCCCAGTTGAGGGTAGTTCCTGCTTTGGAACCCACACAGAAGCCTATACGAAGAAAGTGGACGAGTACAAGGCCACTTATAGAAACAACTCTTGCCAAAAAAAGGCTCCCTCATCCACAAGACTGTATGGAAGGGCCGGCCCGGTGGCACTGAGGGTTGTGGCACTGGATGTCACACCTCATGCCACGCCAGCGACCCAGGTTTGGGAATGGGCTCAGGCCGCCGGGGGCTGGCAGGGGAGAGGAAGAATCGAGCATCCCATGACTGCTCTCCTTCCTCTGGGGTGGGTGAGGGCTCTACGCCGCACTGCTGCGGCACCTGTCGGAAGCTAGGTGCACTACAGATGCGGGCAGGATAGAGGGGTGGAGCGCAGTGGGTGTCTGCACGAAGGTGCATTGACGCCATTGCAGGTCTAACTCCTCAGGAAATCTAAAAGAAGGAAAAACAAGGCTGTGCAACCGTATCGGTTAATGGCCGTGCCCTGCGCCCCCGGACCCGCAAAGACGTAGCCACCGGGTGTCTGCGCCACAGGACGTGGGGGGTTCCTGTCATTGGCCGGCCTGTGTGGATGGGTGATTGTCCGCATGACAGACCTGGTCTGGGGGTATGGGAGCCGGCGGCCGAGGTCGCTAGCAGCGCTGCCTGTGGCGGAGAAAGTGTTAAATGTTAAAAAAAAAAAAAAAAACGACCATAAGGAAGGGAGGCAGGGCAAAGATAGTTTCATTCAGGCCTTTTTATCAGGCCATGGCCATACCCCAAGTACAGCAGTACGCTCAGCAAGGATACTTCAGAGGCAGGGGCAGAAGGGGTTCCAGGCGTGGTTCCCATTCTCAGCCCCAGGCAAAGCAGGACCCCTGACTTGTCCTCCCAGGCCACCTCCCCACTTCTAGTAGGCGGCAGACTGACTCACTATTTCCAGGCTTGGAAAAAGATCACCACAGACAAGTGAGTCCTGGAAGTAGTGAGTCAGGAATTGTCCCTAAGCTTCAAATCCCTTCCTCTCTAAGAACCAGAGTGTTCAAACCAGCTTCCAATGCGGAAGGAAAGCTGTCGGAAAAGGAGGTGCAAAACCTATTGTTGTCAAAAGTAGTGGAACCTGTGCCTCCACGGCAAAAGGACAGGGTTTTATTCAAGATACTTCCTCACAACAAAGAAAATGAGGAGTGGCAGCCTATCCTAGACCTAAGGGTTCTAAACAGTCACTTACAAAGCCAAGGTTCAAAATGGTAACCTTGTACACTGATTCTGCCAACTCTCTAAAAAGGAGATTGGCTGGTATCCCTGGACCTAAAAGATGCTTATTTCCACATCCCCATAAAGGAGTCTTACAGAAAGTACCTCAGGTTCAAACTCCCTTCAGGTCATTACCGGTTTTCAACCCTTCTCACTTCAGCTCCAAGAGTGTTCACAAAGTGCCTGGCAGTGGTTATGGCGCACCTGCGAAGGCATGGTATCACAGTGTTCCCCTATATGGACGACTGGTTGGTGGCAGGGGTGTAGCCAGGAATTGTAAACTTGCACTCAAAACTGATGCACTATTGCCTCTCCCCATTACGTAAACATAAACCAAATATGCATTGCCACGCCGCACCAACAATACCCCCGCTTGCCATGTCTGAGTTCAAGTAATCAGTTTCTTCCTGTATTTCTCCTCTTTGTTTTCTGCCTGCCTGCCTGGTAAGTTGTTCTCGTTTGTGTATTTGGCTGGTGGCATCAGTGCCCCACGGCGAACAACAAAGGCAAAAGGGCTCCGCGTGACACAGACACAATGTAACTCACATTGTCCTTGTTTTCCCTTTTTGCTGCCCCTGCCTGATTTTTTTTTTTTTTTTTTACTGTACTCTGCTGAGTACAGTGTGTATGCCTGACGACACCCCTGGTTGGTGGTGGGAGAATCATCACAACAGGTAGAGGAACATCTGCAGCTCACCCAAGGACTCTTGGAGTCTCTGGGTTTCCTGGTAAATCTCAGAAAGTCAGTCCTTTTCCCTACACAAGCGCTGCTGTTCATAGGAGCAGAACTAAATATCCAGGAGGGGAAGGGCTTACCTACCCCTGGACAGGGTAAAAAGTATTATGCAGTTGGCAGGCTCCTTCAGCCTGAACAAACCAAAAACTGCAAGATAATTTCTTCAGTTACTGGACCATATGGCAGCCGCCATTGGCACAGTCCTGGGTTCCAGGTTCCAGATGAGAGACATCCAATTCCACCTAAGAGCTCATTAGTGTTAAAGAAAGGATTCTTTCAGAGCTGGTCCCAGTAACAAAACATTACTCCTGGCCTTCCAGTCATGGAAAGAGAAAGCCAACCTCAGAGAAGGGGTTCCTTTCCAAAAGAGCCTTCATCAGTGATTCTCACAACAGATGCATCACTACTAGGTGGGGTGCCCACCTAGGGATCACACTGCTCATGGCACTTGGTCCAATACAGAGTCACTCCAGCACATAAACCTGTTGAGCTCAATGTGGTGTTCCTGGCACTCCAAGCCTTCACACCACTAGTTCAGGGAAAGGTGGTACAGGTCAGAACAGAAAATACCACCACTATGTATTACATAAACAAGCCGGGAGGAACAAGCTCGGTTCCTCTCTGCACAGAAGCTATGCGAATTTGGACTCTGGCCTACTCCCTAGGAGTTTCTCTTCAGGCCATTCATCTGCCAGGCAAGAACAATACCTTAGCAGATGCCCTGCGTCTGATCAACCAGGCCCATCACAAATGGACCTTGAACAGACAGGTGGTGGAAGTGATCTTCAAAAGGTGGGGCCCCCCAGAAATAGATCTCTTTGCGTCCCACGAAAGTCACCACCTGCCACGCTATTGTTGCAGACCCCCAGCTCAGGGAACGGTACCCCTGGAAGCTCTGATTCTAGGATCGTGGATATGTTGTTCATCCACACTATTTGGCATGTCCCTTTCCCTTTAAGGATCACCGGAAGGTCTTCAGGCTGGCTCCTCCCACCCACCCGGGTGGTATATCCCTCGGCTCCACCCCATGACGCCAGATCTTCCTTTCCGCTGAAAGATTCAGGTTGCCTCCTTCGTGCTTCTGCATTTTGTAGGCCCTGGCTTCAAAACTTTTGGTTATTCCGAAAATTCATCTTGTTCACATTAGCGATCATGACTGTTTCTCTTCGATTATGGAAGACAAGTCTTCCACCAGATTTCGCCGGTGTTTATGCGGCCAGAAGATGTTGCGATGGATTCCACACCGCATTCGTCTATTGCTTGGATGTGACCATGACACCTCAAATCACGATTTTTGTCTTGCATTTCACCCTGGCGTCCTCGGCGACCATCTTCGCCTGAAATTGGGAGGCTGGAAAAACAGAATCCTCTGGTGAAATCAAAGGAGGCTCGTTGGGCGGTTTCTGCGGCTGCAGGATCCGCTGAGCAATTGGAGATATGCAAGCCTTCAGGAAGAAGCGCTCGGTCAGCAGAATCTTCCTCTCGAGCTTCTTCGCTCTCCAACCTAGGCTCCTCTTTCTCAGGTTCTTTCCGAGAGTTGTGCCAGTCTCTCCTGACTAAGGGAGAGGTCCTTTGGGCACGATTCCTCTCAGTCCTGTAAGCAGTAAAAAGGACCTGGGATTGTCTTCTGCCATATGAAGACGTTCTTGGGATCGGGAGAATCTCGGTATCAGGAACTGGCGATCTCGACCGCAATCGAAATTGCCTCTTCGGCTGCTGGCTCTGGCCAGTTGACTGAAGTGTTGATCAGCGAGGTTGAAATAATCCTTGACCCGATCGACCCCTTGTCGCCAACTCTCTCACTCAAACTCTGGCTCTTGCTTTCTCTGACGAGGAGACCCAGCCTGCTGGGAATCCCATTGAGGAAATGGTCTCCAACCCCAGGAAATCACCGGTCCCACCGATGTCTCCCGAGCGACCGAATCGGCCTGTCCGATCTCGATCGGAGTCAGGGACCCCCTTGACCGACAGACCGAGGAAGAGCCACAAGTGCTCAAAAAAGAGGCAATGCCATTGGTTGTCCTCGTCCTCCTTGGATGAGGAGAGGCTGTGGCGGAAACCCCGGCGCTACGAGGACCTCATGTGGCAATAGCTGATTTTGACCAGTAACAAGCCGACCCCAGCTTCTACCCTGGCTATTACTTTTCTTTCGCCTACCAGGCCAAAGCCGATTTCTTCAGAGCCAACTACGTCGGTTCCCCGGCCCATGGAGCAGGCAAAACCTCTGGTTCAGCCTCAGCCGGTCTCTCCACCAGTCGTAGGAACCACAGGCCAAGCAGCCTGTGGGAGGGCTTCTTCTAGGAAGCTAGACCAGACACTGGGCTTCCCTGCATCTTTCAGTCACTGTCACCCCAGACCACCCTCGGCAAGTCGAGGTGACCTGGATGGTCAGCAGTTGTATCCGGATTCTTCGATTCAGATGAGACGCCTACATTCTCATCCCGGGATGATGAATTGGCTGATGGTATAGGGACGGAGGAAGGTCCTTCAGGGCATTCTTCGCCTCATCTCTGAGTCTACAAGGATGGTGGAGTCTATCCAGAAAAGGCAGAGTACCCTCTCACGGACATCCTCAAGAGAGGGATACGACAGGAGGCCTTTCCTGTGGCCGGCCATAGTGGGCCCGGCCTTAAGTTTGGCAGCGCCCTGCCTCTTGTCCAGCTCCATCTGCCCGCATAGCCTGCAAGTATGCAGTGCCCATGGGGTCTCTTGCGGGGTTCACAGAGCACCCTTCAGCCGAGAGCCTTGTGACCGCCTCTGTGTTCAGGCGTACTGGCAGTTCTGCCCACACTGATCAACCTCCTGAGAAGGAATACAAAAACTTGGATCACTCAGCTCAGAAGGTCTATGCGGCCTCGTCTTTAGGCCTCTGTCCGGCAAGTTTGGCCGTCATTATGGCACACTTCTCCCATGCCCTCTTGGGGTCTTTGGATGAAGTCCTCCCACATCTCCCCACGGGCATGCAGACCACAGTCAAGCAAGTCCGGGACCAGGGCGGGGCAGTTGCCAAACAGTAACTCCAGACAGCCCTGGACATTGTGCCTGCTTATTGGCAGCCGAGTTACATCTCACCGCAGGACTTGGCTGAGGCTCTCCTCCTTCCGATGGATACTCAGCACAAATTAGCTGATGTGCCTTTTCTGGGCATCGATCTCTTCAGCCCAGGTGTGGCTGGTCACCTTCAGTGTGCTGAGCAGTCCAGTGCCACCTTGGATGTCACTTCTGTTAAAGGTTCTTCTGGTAGACAACAGCAGAAGAAGAAGCCATTTCGGCACTCTTCCCTGCGGCCCAGCAGCCCTCCTTCCAGGGGGCAGCAGCAGCAGGCTCAAACTTGGTATCCCTGCCCGGGCCCTCCAGGTCCATAAAGGAGGCAGAGGTTCAGGTCCTGGATCCTCCTCCTCCAAGCCTGTTCAGTGACGGGCGGGTTGCCACCCCCATTACCGTCACGCCATCTCTGGGTTCTCCCATGGGGACAGCTTCATCACTTCCTTTCCGCTTAGTCTGTTATCACCACAGACAGGTGGGTCTCAGAAGTGGTCGGCCAAGGACTGCCTCTGGAATTTGAGCAGTACCCTCCAAGCTGAGCCTGCACCCTACGGGAGAGAGGGTGTCCACCCACACTCAGTCGGCTCTTCGAGATGACATTGCAGCTCCTCCTCAAGGAGGCAGTAGCTCCAGTGGCGGATCCTCCAGCAGACCCAGGCTTGTCTCCAGGTACTTCCTGGTTCCCAAGCGGACAGGGGGCTGGTGCCTCATTATAGATCTGCACAACCTGAATCAGTATCTCAGGTCACGCACCTTTCGGATGGTCACTGTCCCAGATCATACCATCCTTGGAGCGAAACATGAGGTTCTGTTCACTGGATCTGCAGGACGCATTCTTTCACATCCCAATCTGTCCATCTCACCAGCGGTTCCTCCACTTCAGAGTCAAAGGGACCCTATATGAGTTCCGAGCCATGCCGTTCGGCCTGTCTTCAGCCCCACGGGTCTTCACCAAATGCATTGCAGTGGTGGCAGCCCATCTCAGGCATTGGGGGGGGGGAAGAATTTACCCTTACCTCGACGATTGGTTCTTAACAGGTCCCACCCAACAGGAGGTGGAGAGGTCCAGGGACCTGGCCCTCCAGAGCTGCTCCCAACTCGGCCTCCTGATCAACGAGGCCAAGTCGGAACTCATGCCATCTCAGGTGATGTGCTTCATCGGGGCAGAGCTCAACTCTCGTCAAGCCAGAGCTTGGCTCCCAGTGGACAGGACAGAGGTTCTCTCCTCCTTTGCCCAATAATTTCTGGTTGGGCAGTTGCGCCCTGCCCGGGACTTTCTGTGCCTTCTGGGTTACATGGTGACGTGCACCTCCATGGTCCGTTGGGCCCAGTGGCACATGCACCCCTCAGTGGGAGCTGGCCACCCAGTGGACTCAGCGCCACGGTCATTTCAACCAGCTGATCACTGTAACCCAGAAGATGTGGGACACTCTCCAGTGGTGGAGCGCCCCAGACCAGTTGCAGGATCCCGTTTGTCAACCCCTAGCCGACGGCCGTCCTTACGACTGAAGCGCCTCTCATGGGCTGGGGAGCCCACATGGGGGACAACAGGGCCCACGGGTTCTGGACCCCCGAGGAGTCCCGTTACTACATCAACCTGTTGGAGCTCAGTGCAGTCAGACTGGCACTGTCAGCTTTCGCGCCTCAGCTCGGTGGTCAAGTGGTTCAAATCCAGATGGTACAATACCACGCCTATGTACTACCTCTACAAACAGGGTGGCACGCATTCCCGTTTGCTCTGCAGGGAAGCGCTCCGCATCTGGACACTCGTGTGCCATCTAGAGGCAGATCTCCTAGCCATCCATGTGGCAGTAGCCTCAAACCATCTGGCAGATGCTCTCAGTCACTTAGGCGAGACATCCCACGAGTGGTCTCTCCATCCAGAGGTAGCTTACAGCCAGTTCTCCCACTGGGGCAAACCGATGGTGAACCTGTTTGCCTCCAGGGAAAACACTAAGCTGAGGCTGTTTCATACCCACCCCCCTCAACAGAGCTCTCTGCAGGGGGATGGCTTCTTGAGGCCGTGGACCCCAGGCCTCTTCTATGCCTTCCCTCTATTTCCCTTGATCAACAGGGTGGATCCACAGGGACAAGGCAAAGGTGATTCTGGTAGCCCCAGACTGACCATGCCAGTTCTTGTATCCAGATCCCTTAGCAACAGGCCCCGGAGCAGCTTCCAGCATGCCCGGACCTGATCTCTCTCAGTCAGGAAGGTATACCATCTGGACCTTCAATCCTGCACCTCACAGCCTGGTACCTGAGCGGCTAGAGTTCCAGGCTTTGGGTCTTTCGCTGGTGTCCTCACCGTGGTGGAGGCATCCAGAAAGGAATCGACCAGAAAATGTTATGCCTTCAAATGGAAAAGGTTTTCCATTTGGTGTCTGGGCAAGGGCCTGGACCTCTGTCCTGTCCAGTGGCTAACATTCTCGACTACCTTTGGTCTTTCTCCAAAGGGGTCTTCAGTCATTGACCCTTAGGGTACACCTGGCAGCCATCTCTGCTTACTGGCCGCGGGCTGATCAGACGTTGGCGCAGGAGATGGTGGTCGGGCACTTTTTCAAAGGCCAGGATCACATATCCACTCCAGTGCATGAGCCTCCACCTCCGTGGGATCTACTGCTGGTACTGGCAAAGCTCATGGGCAAGCCATTCAAACCAGTGCACAAGGTGGCTGTCACATCTGCCAGAAGGACAGGGGCACACCAGGCACTCTCAGTGGACTCCCCTTATCTGGTCTTCCACAGGGACAAGAT
Source organism: Neoceratodus forsteri (assembly GCA_016271365.2). Taxonomy (NCBI): domain Eukaryota; kingdom Metazoa; phylum Chordata; order Ceratodontiformes; family Ceratodontidae; genus Neoceratodus; species Neoceratodus forsteri. Next base: position 752,650,821 of record CM057455.1, on the reverse strand, counting down.
TTCCTGCACCCCCACCCGAAATTCCTTCCGAAGGTGGTGTCAGAGTTTCACCTTAATCTGCCGTGTACTACCCAATTACACCTCGATGGCCAAATACAGGCTCCATACCTTGGACCCGAGACAAGCGCTCTCTTCTTATAAGGAGAGGACAGCGGAAATTCTGGAAGAGGTTCGCCAGCTGTTTGTCACCTACGCTGAAGCTGCGTCTGGCAGACCTGCAGCAAAAGGGACAGTTGCAAGGTGGATTGCATCTTGCATCAGTCTGTGTTATGAGTTGGCGGGCAAGAAGCCTCCCAGAGGGATAAGAGCTCATTCTACCCGCCATACCGCTGCTTCCAGGGACATCCCCGTACAGGAAATCTGTTGGGCTGCTACCTGGAAGACAGCAAGCACCTTCATTACCCATTACCACATCGACCTTGAGTCACTCCGGGATGCTGGTTTTGAGGCCTCAGATCTCCAATCTCTGTTTTCCCAAGTAAGTATTTCTGTGGGAGGGTGCGCCTTGCTTCCCTCCTCCCAGAGAACTGCTGGGAGTTTGCCAAATAGTGTGGATGAACAGCATATCCACAGTCCTAGAAAAACAGGCTACTCACCTGCAACGGTAGTTCTAGGAGTGGTATGAGTTGTTCATCCACACGGACCCACCCAACCTCCCCGCCTTCGACTTACACACCTGGCTTTCCAGTGGGCCAAAATCTGGCATCATGGGGTGGAGCCGAGGGATATACCACCTGGGTGGGAGGAGCCAGCTTGAAGACCTTCCAGCAATCCTTAAGGGAAAGGGACATGCCAAATAGTGTGGATGAACAACATATACCACTCCTAGAACTACTGTTACAGGTGAGTAACCTGTTTTTCTGTACTAGTCAGGGAGGTACCTGTATGCGTTCTCCTCCCCCCCCCCATTCCCTCTGGTGTACAGGGTGCTACTCATGCTCAGGGCCCAGCCAGCCACAATGATCTTGATATCCCCAGACTGGACCAGACAGCCATGGTACTCTCTGCTGCTCTCCATGTCTGTGGCCGAACCAATACACCTTCCTCGGAGGCACAACCTGCTAACCTTTAGCCATGGGAGACTCCTGTACCCAAACCTCAAGTTACTCAGACTCAAAGCATGGCTCTTGAAGACCTAGAGTATGCAGGCCTGCATCTCTCTGAAAATGTTTTGGATATTTTAAGGGAGTACAGGCAACCTTCCACCAAGAAAACCTATGCCTCCAAATGGAAAAGGTTTTCTATCTGGTGCTCCACCAGGAATATGGTGCCAGCTCATGCAGGGGTTCCAGCTGTGCTGGAATACCTTTTTCATTTGCATTCATTAGGCCTGCAGCCCACTACTTTAAAAGTTCATTTAGCGTCAGTGTCTGCTTACACTTCAGCTGGGAAGAATGTCTCTGTGGCATCAAATTCTATCTTTAAAAGGTTCTTTAAAGGTCTGGCCTACCTGCACCCCCCTGACAGGGAACTGGTGCCAGCCTGGGATCTAAATGTCTGTATTGCCAAGCTCATGGGTCCCCCTTTTGAACCCACATCTTTAGCTCCTTTGAAATATGCCACATGGAAAACAGTTTTCCTTGTGGCAATCACTTCTGCCAGAAGGATCACTGAGCTCCTGGTCTCTGCATAGAGCAGGGCTACATTTCATTCCACAGGGACAAAGTGCTCCTGCGTAATTAACAGAAATTTCTTCCAAAGGTGGTCTCGACTTTCATTTGAACTAGTCCATCACCTTACCTGTTTTCTTTATTGAGCATTCAAGCTCTGGTGAGCATAGACTGCACAGTCTTGATGTCAAGAGAGCTCTTAGCTACTACATGATAGTCACCAAGGCCCATAGACAGGACAGAAACAACTGTTCCTGACTTATGGGGATGTGAAAAGGAAATCCAGCATCTAAGGGTCATTTCTCACTGGATAGTCCAGTGTATTCAGTTTTCCTATTCAAAAGCCTAGGAAGGAGGCTCAGCAGGCTGAGGGCCCATTCCACAAGAGGTACAGCTGCTACTATAGCAGCTTCCAGGGATGTTCCTGTGGTGGACATCTGTAAGCAGCTACCTGGAGAATATTTCACATCTTTACCAGCCATTATAGCCTGGATACACAGGCTGGGGTGATGCCAGGTTTGGAACAGCTGTCCTGCAGAGCCTATTTCCAGAGTAGGTTATGTGCCTACTTCCAAATGTACTGCTTCTTAGTCTGCATAAGAGTTAGGAATATTGGAGTATTCCTGGGATGAGAAGAAAAAAGTACTTACCACAGTAACCTTGTTTCTTCCTGGGGATGCTTCAATATTCATAACTCTCCCACCCTGCCTCCCCTGCTAGAACCAGTGGCCTCTGCACTCCATCCTGTATTACCAGGGGCATGTGTGCCACACTCTGGCTTTTATATTTGGAACTGTGTTCAGTGGTTTTACCCTTTTCAGGTGATTCTGACATTAGGGTGTGTTTTGTTAAAGTGTTGTCCTCCTATTGGAGGTTTCTGGGTATTTTATTATTACTATTATTTTTATTATTATAGATAATTATTAAATTCCTCTTGGGCCCTGTCTTGTCAGGCCCATGAAATTGGAAGGTGAGAATGTAGGCAGTTGATAGGTGGCAGCATTTGAAAAAGTGGCACGAGCCAATGATTCCATCATTAGCATACTGTTCCATCTCCAGGCAGATCTGGCTTAAAGGCATACTGCATAAGAGTTATGAATTATGGAGTACCCCCTGGAAGAAACAAGATTACTGTGGTAAGTAATTTTTTCTTAATATCCTTCCAACAGAAACTACTGATTGTAAAACAGGACTTTAAATCAAGTTTAAAATTCTGACTCATGGATAAAGATGTACATGGAAACTCTAATAATTCATGTTTCTGTTATATCTGTATTGTTAATTTTATCAGTCTTTTGCGTGATGTTCTTGTTATGTTTTTTGTATTGACTTGTTGCTGGTGAAAAAGGGCAGAATTGCTCATCTGGCTTACAAGTATAAAAAATCTAATGAAAAGAGTAGCAGTACCAAGTTTTTAATTTACTCACGCAAGTTTAGTAATGACTTAGGTAAGGTACACATTAACCAGTTTGTTCCTGTAGTCCTTGCTCTTACTGGAAGGCAAATTCCAGTTGAATTCCCTAACCACAGTTTTTCTTGTGCTGCAGATTTAAACTAGAGACAGCATTGATAAAGCAGTCAGAATTGTTAGAGACATTCTTAGGTGGGATATAGCTAATGAGGAGGGTTTTTTTTTCCCTTAAGACCAGGCTTTTTATTAAGGACAAGGGGCTTGCAGCGAGATGGCTCGAAACTAAGGGGGAGTTTGTCAGATTTGAGGAAGAGCTTAATATACATCAGGCAGCCTCCTCCCTTTCTTAAGGCCCTGTCCTCTAAACAGGTGTAGGAGTCCATTTCTGTTTCTCTGTCAGGAATTCTGCTGGTAAGATGTGACTCTGTGGCAGCCACAACATTAAACTGGATGTTCGTGGTCCATAATTTAAATTTGTCAAGCTTGGGCAGAAGGCCCTTCCCAAGTTGATGTGGCAGTGTTCAGGTAGCCACTGAAAGATGACACAGGTGATAATGGACCTGGGTTGGGATGTACATTGCAGATGACACAGGTGGTGATGGACCTGGGTTGGGATGTACATTGCAGGTGACACAGGTGGTGATGGACCTGGGTTGGGATGTACATTGCAGATGACACAGGTGGTGATGGACCTGGGTTGGGATGTACATTGCCACCAAGGATAAGTAACAGTAGCAGTAGTTGCCTGAGAACATGGAGCTTGATACATACATAGATACATAGACAGTGTCGGCAGGTAAGAGCCTATGGCCCACCCAGTCTGCCCATTTGAACTTGTAAGTTCAGTTTATGTTTTCCTAAGTCTGTTGCCTTACCCCTGACCTCCAGAATTCTTTATGTCTATCCCATGCATTCTTAAATCCCATGATTGTTTCAGTCCCCACCACTTCCTCTGGCAGGGTGTTCCACTTGTCCACCACCTGCTCTGTGAAGAAATTCCTCATGTTTCCTCTGAATCATCCTCCTCCAACTTCATCCCATGCCCTCTAGTCCTGGAACATCTTTTCGCTTAAAATAGTGTATTCCTGCACCCTGTTCCTCCCTGTAAGATACTTGTATGTCTCTATCATATCCCCTCTCCTCCTCTCCTCCAGGGAGTACATGTTCAGTTCCTTCAACCTGTCTTCATAGGACTTGTGATGCAATCCATGCACCATCTTTGTTGCCCTCCTCTGAACCTTCTCTACCCTGTCTATGTCCTTATGTAGTTATGGTCTCCAGAACTGTACACTGTACTCAGGTGGGGCCTCACTAGTGTCTTGTATAGTGGAATTATGACCTCCTTTTCCTGCTGGTGATGCCCTGCCTCATACATCCCAACATCCTGTTTGCTTTACCTGCTGCCTTGTCACATTGTTTCCTACCTTGAGGTCATCAGAGATGATAACCCCAAGATCCCTTTCCTGCTTGGTGCATGCTATATCCTCACCCGCAACTGATATATTGTGCCAGAGTTTTTGTGCCCCATATGCATTATCTTGCACTTCTTTGCATTGAATTTCAACTGCCAAACCCTGACCATTCTTCAAGTTTCTGCAGGTCCCTTCTCATTCTGTCTACACCCTCTGGTGTGTCTACTCTGTTACAGAGCTCTGCGTCATCAGCGAACAGTGAAATTCTGCCTTCTAGGTCCTGCGCAATGTCACTGATGAAGATGTTGAATAGGACCGGTCCCAGCACTGATCCCTGTGGTACCCACTGGTCACTCTTCCTTCTGTGAAGTGACAGCCATTTACCACCACCCTCTGTGTCCTGCCACCCAGCCAGTTACCTACCCACCACACTACTGTCCTGCCCATACCCATATTCCCCAGTTTGTGTAATAGTCTTCTGTGTGGCACAGTGTCAAAGGCCTTGCTGAAGTCCAGATAGGCCATGTACACTGCCCTCCCTGATCCATCTCCTAGTCACCCAGTCAAAAATTCAACGAGGTTGGTCTGACATGACCTCCCCTGGGAAACCATGCTGCCTTGGGTCCTGTAGTCCATTGACAACCAGATGTTCCCAATCTCTCCTTCAGTAGTGCTTCCATGATCTTCCCCACTACCGAGGTGAGGCTGACTGGTCTGTAGTTCCCTGCTTCCTCTTTGTTCCCACTTTTGTATAAGGGGACTACATCTGCTGTCCTCCAGTCTTTGGGTACCTCCTGTTTCCAGTGATCGGCTAAACAGGATAGCAAGAGGTTCAGCCACCACCTCTCTTAGTTCTTTAAGGACCCTGGTGCACCCCTTCTGGCCCCATTGCTTTATCAACTCTTATTACTTCCAGCTCCTTCAGGATCCTTTTCTCGTAAAGGGACTTGTGTCCATTTCCGCATTCATTCTCACCCCTTGCTCCTTCAGACCCATTACCCCTCCTCTTTCCTCAGTAAAGACTGAGCAGAAATACCTGTTCAATATGTCAGCTTTACTGTTGTCATCCTCCACGCCCCCATCCTCCCCTTTAGTCTCACTATCCTCTCTGTCTTTCTTTTTTCACTTATGTACCTGTAAAAGGTTTTGTCCCTCTACCCACTGATTTTGCAATGTGTTCTTCTGTCTGAGCTTTGGCTTCCTTACTGACCTCCTGCCTCCCTTTGCTTCTCCTGGTACTTCTCCCTATCCCCTTCTGCCTGTGTCTTTTGTATTGCCTGAATGCAATCTTTTTGGCTTTCACTTTCTTTGCTACCTCTTTGGAAACCATAATGGTCTCTCTTCCTTTCCTCTTGCTAACCTGCTTAATGCATAATTCTGTTGTTCTTGTAATCCCCATTTTAAATACTGCCCACTGTTCTTCAACCTTGATTCCTGTCCCATTCCCCTTAATGCCTCTTTCAAGTACTCTCCCATTTTCCCAAAGTCTGCCCCCTAAAATCCAGGATACGTGTTTTTGTGTGGTTTGGTTCTGCTCTTTCTGTGATTTCAAACCACAATGACTGGTGATCACTGTTCCCAGGTGCTCCCCACTGTTACCCCCATCACACTGTCCCTGTTTGTGAGCACAAGGTCCAGTATTGCCTTCTGCCGAGTTGGTTCCATGACCAGTTGCTTGAGGAAGGCACCCTGAAGAGTCCAGAATAAATCTGCTCTAGTTGATGCTGCTGGGATGCTCCAGTCCACGTCTGGAATATTGAAGTCTCCAACCAGTACTACCTCACCCTTGTCTGCCATCCTTTGGATGGCTAGCATCAGCTCCCTATCTGTTTCTTCCTCCTGGGCTGGTGGTCTATAGACCACACCTGTGCGGATGGCTGTCCCCATTTTCCTTTCCCGCTTAACCCACAGTATCTCTCCCCCATTTTGTTCCTCCTGGATCTCTGTGGCCCTTATGTCATTTTTCACATACAGTGCCACTCCTTCTCCCTTCCTGCCTGCTCTGTCTCTTCTGAATATGTTGTAGCCAGGTATGGCCATCTCCCAGTCGTGGTTATCATTACACCAGGTTTCAGTGATGGCCATGTTGTCCAGGTCTGACTGCACCATGACAGCCTCCAGATCTTCCATCTTGTTGCTAAGGCTCCTGGCATTTGCACACATGGCTTTCCATGATTTGACCTCCCTAGACTGTTTCGCTGTTCTAGTCCAGCCCCTTCCTTGGTTGTCCTTTATCCCTGGTTCTCCTTGCTGTCTGCCCTTCTGCTGAATTTGGCCCCTTTTCTGCCTATCCACCTCTTGAGCACTGATCTCCATCTTTTGCACACTGCTTTGCAGAGATAGCCACTCCTCTGGTTCACTGGTTCACTGCTGGCTGTGGGGGGTGAGCAAGTGATTTCCTCTTGCTGGCCTGCACCCCCCTTTGCTAGTTTAAATGCTTGTCAATGTAGCATTTAAACGTATTGTTGAGTGCTTGATCTCCTCCAGGATGGATGCAGGCCATCAGGCTTGAACAAACCTCCATCCCTCCAGGTGGGTCCCTCAGTCACCAATGAATCCAAACCCTTTCTCACAGCACCAGTTCTTCAACCATGAGTTAAAGTTCCTGGTGCATGCACTCTATGCTTTCCTTGCCTCTCGAGGTAGTACTTCTGAGAAAGTGACAGAAGTAGCTACTTGCTTGAGACCCTCCCCAATTTCCTAAACTCTTCCTGAACTCCTTTGCTCCCCATTTGCCAGGTCATTAGTACCCAGGTGGATAATGACATCCAGCTCACCCTCCGTCCTTGCCTTCCCAGTGATCCCCAGGATCTTCCTTCCATCTCTCCATGCCGTGGCACCTGGTAGGCACCTCACCTCCCTGTCCTCCCCTCCTGTGTTCCTAGCTGGATCCCTCTTATGATGGAGTCCCCACCTGGATTCTCCCTCATCCTCTGGGGTCCACTGCTTTCCCTGCTGAGGTCACCTCCTGGCTAACCTCCACATCCTTTCCTTCCACTTCTCTGGGTACCTCTATTTGTTGTCCCCATTTGCCAGCGTGGCATATGAGTTCTTGAGTGAATAGGATCTGGGATGTGCCTCTGCCTGACTGCTCTAACCCTCCCTGAGACCACTGTCATCCAAGTGCTACTCTGTTCTCGGCATCCTTGAGGCAGTTGCTATTGACTGGATGGTCTCTGGATAGTGATGGTACTCCTGACCCAGTTTACTTCCGCCTGAGTCTGGCTGGCTACCTCATCCCGCAGTCCAGAGCGATGCATGCAGATAGCAGCACCTCAGTGTCCAGAAGGTCTGCCTGAATATGGCTGCCCCACAGCCACTGCATTGCACCACCCCTACATTATACTGCAATTATACTGCTATTCCACTACTTGTCTGCTACTGAAGCGCTCCTATTTCCCTTTTTATTAATTTACTGTCCTGCCACTGATCTTCAGATAATTTTCTTTAAAAAAAAACGAGAAAAGAAACCATTAAATAAATAAATGAGTCAAAACACTTGTGCTGAAGGTGGGCTTCTTCCCCCTTATGCCCCTCCTACTTCACACCCCTTACTATACCCTGTGTTTAGCTCCTGTCAATCAGATTTAACAGGGCATATAATTAAGAGTTGGGGGAAAGGGAGGAGGGGATGAACATTTGCAGCAATTAAAGACAGCACAGAAATACACCACCACTACTTTTTAAATTTTCAACAGCCCAAAAACAATTCTAAGTAAAGACAACAAAGAAAGTACAGTGTCACTAAAAGCCCACAATCTAAGTTTAAAAGAAAAATAGCAATTACCAGTTACTCTAAAGCACTGAATTGATTATGCTTCCTTCCTTCCCCTTCTGGCTTCTTCTGAGAAAATTCTCCAAGGCATTGTTTTTAGGATGAAATGACATGATGGGTGGTACTGCATTGATGTCATTGACTGGTGTGATCCATTAAGAGGAGCTGGAGCCTCTACACCAGTTAGTAATGGCAGCTATGGATCTATGGATGGCCACTTCAGAGCCTAGTCTGCAGTGGTGTCCAGACAAAGTATAGGTATGATGAGACTTTACTTGGGCAGTTGACCTTTTAAGACACCATAAGCTGGCCTAACAAATTGTAACAAGGTATCCCAGCAGGGCCCCAGTAGCTGGGGTGTTGCGAAGCACATAGACATAGTACTGCATAACAGATGTAGTTGGATAAGGGCACTCACTAAAGGTAAGGCGAATTGGATGAAATCTTGGCAGACACTATTCAGACTGGATGGCAAAGTGCTGTCAAGGAGCCTCTCTCACTTCAGTGTGTAATTTTGTACATTTAAATGACTCCACTTTTATAGTTTAGCAGAGAATATATTTTTGTCCTCTCCTGTGGTTGCTGATCATTAGACCCACCCAAGTCACCTCTGAGTCCCTTCTTCTGCAGGTCAGTGGAGTGGAGCAAGGCTTTAGAGTACCAGGTGCCATCATCCTTGCTGCCTCAGAATTTATGTTCCTACTAGTTAAAGTTTTTGATTGTGTGTAATTTTTATTTTATTTATTTATTTATTGAAATCTTGGATTACAAATATATTTGAACCAAAGGTTCTTTTACAAAGGTTCCCATCAGTCAAATTTAACAATATTAAGACAATGTAGAATAATAACATCAAGAGCAGATCATTAACAAAGAAAAAACATGGGTGCAAATGTAACAGGAGCAGCAATAGTAGGTAGCTTACAAGACTAGTTGGAATGTTGATCATAAGCATTGCTGTATTGTGTCACAGGTATATAAATAGGGAAGCATTCTTAGGTAAGGGCAGGGAGGAGGGGGAGGACATATGTCCATGGGTTGTAGGTATGGGTAAAAGTAGGGGAGGGCATGGATGGCAAAAGAAGACCTTTGTCAAAGTAGAGGCATAAGAAAAGCTGGCGGAGGGTAAGAAGTAGGGGTGACGGGAGAAAAAAGGGGTGGGGACAAGTAGCCAGCAGTGACATTGTTAGAGGGGGGAGAGAAGGAGGAAAAGGTAAAGGAGGAGTAAGGGTGGAGGAGGGGAAAGTGGCCTGGAAGAAGTAAGTGTAAGTGGGGAATGGGAAGCAGTAGGTTGGGGGAGGTAAGTGTAGGTATTGGAGGGAGCACGATAGAACAGTAAGTGTGAGAGGGAGGAGGGTGATAAAGAATGGGGAAGAACAAGGAGGGGAGAAAGGAAAGGGGAGGAGACATTGGAGGGGGGGAGAGTGCTGGAGGGGGAAGGGAAGGCCAACTAATGGGCACAATCACAGCTGCTTAGGTCTATAAGGTACTTGTGTAGCTTGAGCTTTTATTGGTTCTGCATAAGAAAATGCACAGAACATAGAAATTGATGGCAGATAAGAGCCATTGGGCCCACCCACTGTCCCCATTTTTATTATTTTCATTTCTGCTGTAGACCCTACTTAATATATGGCGCTGCCCCCCACACACACACACATTCCTTACCCATTGATTCCCTTGTGCCTGTCCCAGGCATTTTTGGACCCCACCACTGTTTTCACCCCCCAGTACCTCCGCTGGAAGGCAGTTCCAGGAATCCACCACCCTTTCTATGAAGAAGTACTTCCTTACATCTCTCTTGAATCTCCCTCCCTTCAGCTTCATAGCATGTCCCCTTGTTCTAGAGCACCTTTTTCTCTGAAAAATACCCTTACCAGTACCTTATTAACCCTCGTCAGGTATTTAAGTGTCTCTGTCATATCCTCCCCTCTTCCAATGTGTACATTTTGAGCTCCTTTAATCTCTCCTCATAGGGCTTTGGATGCAGATCCTGCACCATTTTGGTAGCCCACTTCTGGACCGCCTACACTCTGTGTCTTTCCGAAGATGTCGTCTACAGAACTGGACATACTACTCAAGGTGGGTCTTACCAGCAGTCTCTAGCAACAGTAATTCTCCTCTTCTGCTGGTGATACCTATACCTCTGCACCCTAGCATCCCACTAGCCTCCAGACTGCCTTGTCACACTCCCTGACCACCTTTAGGTCATCCGATATTGATTTCCCCAGGTGTCTATCCTGCTTGGTCATTATCCATATCACTTCCCCAATTTTGTACTCCGCCCCCAGGTTTCTATGGCCTAAGTGCATTATTTTACAGGTTTTTGCATTGAAACCCAGCTGCCATGCCCTTGACTTCTCCTCCAGTTTTTTCAGATCTCTGCCCATTCTTTCCACTCCACTCCACCCTCCACCACCACCACCACCACCCCAAAGTGTCTACTCTGTTGCAGATCTTGGTGTCATCCAGAAAGAGGCAGATCTTCCCTTCCAGCTCCTCTGCTGTGTCACTTATAAAGACATTAAAAAGGACTGGTCCCAGCACTGGCCCCTGAGGTACTCCATTGGTCACTCTCCCTTTCTCGGAGTGAACTCGTTTACCACTACCCTCTGTCTCCTATCCTCTAATCAGTTTCTTACCCAGGGTACCACTTTATTGCCCAACCCCAAGCTACCCAACTTGCTTACCATTCTCCTATGTGGAATGGTGTTGAAAGCCTTGTTGAACTCCAGGTAAGTCACATCCACCCCTCCTCCCCAATCTAGCTCCTTGGTCACCCAGTCTGGAAAAAAATGTATCAAATTTGTTTGCCATGCCCCCGGGAATCCTTTCTGCTTTGGATCCTGTTAACCCATTAGATTCCAGATATTTCACAATCCTTTACTTCAGTAGTGTTTCCTTTAACTTGCCCACCACGGAGGTCAGGCTGACATGCCTATAATTGCCTGCCTCTTCCATGCTACTACTTTTGTGAAGTGGGACTACTTCTGCCTTTCTCTGGTCCTCCAGGATCACTCCAGTCTCCGGTGATATGTTAAATAGGTCTGTCAGAGGTGCATCTATTGCCTCCCTGAGTTCCCTCATCACCCTTGGATGTGCCCCATCTGGCACTGCAGCCTTGTCCTCCTTCCGGTTAGTGAGTGCTTTTCTGACTTTCTCCGCAGAAAAAAGACAAGTGTCCATTTATCTCCCCTCAAAGCTCCTGGGGCCTTTTCATGATCCCTCTCTTTCCCCTTCTGCTGTGAACACTGAGCAGAAGTATTTGTTCAAGATGTCTTTCTTTTCTTGATCCCTTTCATACAGATCTGTACTACCTCTTTAACTGTACTATCCCACCCTTTGTCTTCGTTTTTTCGCTAACATACCTAAAGAAATATTGTGTCCCCCTTTGATGCTGCCTGAGCTATTTGTTCTTCTGTTTGCACTTTGCACTCCTTACTGCTTTCCTGCCTTCCTCTGTTTTTCACTTGATACCCTTCTCTGTCTTTCCCTCTGGTTCTTCTTATACCTTCTGAATGCCACTTTTAGTCTTTACCTTTTCTGTCACTTCTTTTGAGAACCATAGCAGGCTTTCTTCCTTTTGATTTTGCTTACCTGCCTGATATAGAGGATTGTTGCCTTCACCATGACTTCTTTTAGTTTGGCCCACTGTTCTTCCCCACCAGGTCATTCTTGAGATATTTATGCATTTGTATAAAATAAGCCCTTATGAAGTCCAGGACTCTCACCATTGTGTGGTTGGATTCTGCAACTGTTCTTAATGTTGAACCACACTGTATGATGATCACTGGTTTCAGGTGACTTTCTGCTGTGAGATCTGTAATACTGTCTCTGTTAGCACCAGGACCAGTATTACCCCATTGAGTGGATTCACTGACTGGTTGCCTGAGGAACGCCCCTGCAAACTGATTCAGATTTGTATCATGACCCTCTGCTTCAGGTTATCAAGTCATGTTGGTAGAAGTCTGAGCTAGAGTAGCCAGGCTACATAAGGTAGCCTATACCTTAACATGTGGCCTGTATTGATCCTGCTATGATTCAGTGTTGGGCCCCACCTAAAACCTGACTGATTCAGATTTACACAAATCATCAGTCATTTACTCCAGGCTAAAATCTAAACCAGGTCAAAGAAATCTTGTCACATTTTCTGAGTTCTACTTCTACAATTTTACATATTTGCTGTTGTCCACCAGTGAAATAAGCTATACCAGCAGAGACTCCAGCCCACATCTGGAGCAGTGAGTTATGTATATTTCCAGCAATTTTCATGCTCCTTCTAAAGGTCCAGCAAGACATAGGGCAATGTCTTAGAATTGACATAATTGAGCATGAAAGAAAGGCAGATCACACTGAAGCTGTGTTTCTATAAACAAAAACCCAGGGGAAGAGTACACAATGGGGGGTGAGATAATAACAACAAAATCAAAAGAATCCTAGGAGTAATTATATCCAATGACCTAAAGGAGGGCAAGCAATGTGAGAAGGTAGTAAGGAAGGCTGGGGTGATACTGGGATGCATAGGGAGAGGCATCAGCAGTAGAAAACAGGAAGTTGTTATCCCTCTGTACAGACAGTTGGTGAGACCCCATCTGGAATACTGCGTGCAATTCTGGAGACCCCATTTCCGCAAAGACATAGACAGAGTGGAGGCTGTTCAGTGGAGGGCAACCAAATGGTGCGGGTCTGCACCAGAAGACACGAGGAGAAAATAAAGCAGCTTAATATGTATACTCTTTGAGGAAAGGAGGGAGGGGACATGATAGAAACTTTCAAGTATCTCAAGGTAATTAACAAATCAAGAGGGTAGCATCATTAAGAAAAGAGATGTGCAAGAACAAGGGAGCACAATTTGAAGATAGAGGGGACGGCTGAGAGATAATATTAGTATTTTTTCACAGAGAAGGTTGTGGATGGCATGGAACAACTTTCCTGAGGAGATTGTAGAGTCAAGAACAGTGGGAAAATTCAAGAATGCATGGGACAGACATAAGGCAATTCTAGTGGGGGTAGGAGGAAATAAGCTGTTGGTTAACTAGAATCTGCAGCTTATCCATCAGGTAGGGAATGGGCAGACTGGGTGGGCTAAGCGGTCCTTATCTGCCATCAAATTCTTTGTTTCTATGTTAAGCTGATGAAAATAAATCCAAATCTAAAAGTCATTGCAGGAGTCTTTGGTTCACGGACTCTGTCATCGAGGCAAAGGTCAGGAAGAATAAGGAAAACAAGAAGCAGTTGTAGAATTCACCAAAGAATTTATTTACAGTAGCAGTAACATAAAAAATAAACTTGTTCAGTATAATATTTACAAAGGCAAAATAAAATAGTTTTCCTGCAGTCTCTGTGTCCCTTTTTCTTTAGCAATTGCAGCTCAGCTCTCTTATAAGTCTTTTCAATCCCCATTCTTAACAAGCATCCTGGTTCTTCCACAGTGTTCTGTTCTTGTATATTTCAGGAGCTGCTAGAAGATGGTGTGCTTTGAGCTGAGGCTCCTGCTGCTGCTTTTGAAAAAGGCTGGAAGATTTGCACTCAAGTAACCTCTGAAATTTACAATAGCTTTTTGCAATCATCTCAAAATATAATTATATGTACTTCAACAGTAAAACTAAATATTTTCTAAACAAAAGTGATCCCATTATCAGTTACATTTTCATACAATGATTTGCACATACCTTTATATTAACATATATGCAAGGGAGGAAAAGACAAACAGCAAAGGAAAACTAAGAGACAGCAAGAGGCAAATAATTGCGAGATTGTCGGGGTGATCAGATCCGAAGTCTCACAGGAAAATTGGGTTGCGTGAAGAGACAGAAAAGGAAAGATCCTTGCATTGAAACACTTTCTCCATAACAAATGGGACAGGGTCCTATTCCACCCTGTCACAGACTCAGATCAAATAAAATGGTAATTCTCAAAGCCACATCAAGGTAAATTGTTGTGTTGCTGTACCTGAAACCAAGAAAGTATACTTAATAAAAAAAAAAGAACAAATAAAAGGAAACTGTGCTTTAATTCATGACTTTATATGCACTTACAACTGTAAATAAATAATTTGATGTATGTTTTGCCTAGTTTCCTTGGACAGAGGAAGAGGAGACTTGGAAACCCAAGAACGCAAACTGATGGCAGAAGTACGCGAGCTCAGACAAAAACTTGCTTCACAAGCACAGAACAGATGTCCTCCACCACACTTCATGGCTGCATAATGCCCTACCTGAATATACACCCTGCTTTCTCTCATGAATTCTTTTGATCACTACAATAGTAATTTAATATGGCTAGTTTGTACATCTGTAATTCCAGATTTTGTCCTGTACAGTATCTATTAATAAAGATTTTTGTGATTTTAATTGAAAATAAATTATTTTGTACATTGGTAGTAAATGAAAATCCAGTTATCCATATACATGAAGGAGGAAGTTCTTCCTCAATGTGAAATTGTACCAATTTCAATTCTATTTCCCGTCTAAACTTTCGGAAAGAGTTGTATATAACCGACTCACAGCCTACTTAGCCATGTACTGTATAATGTGCTATCTCAGGTGTAACATGGTTTTCTAGCTAACAGTAGCACCTTAACAGCACTTGTGGGCTTCACAGACTATCTGCATAAGGCCTCCTAATACTCTGTCCCCCACAAGAGGCTAATTAACAAACTGGAGCACACAGACATGGGCCCTAAGTTTGTCAACTCGGTTAAACATTGGCTTCAAGGAAGAACACAAAGGGTAGTAGTAAATGGCAAACTATCAGGGGAGGGAAGGGTGACCAGTGGGGTGCTGCAGGGATCGGTGCTGGGTCCCATCCTCTTCAACATATTCATCAGCAACATCACTGATGGTCTGGAAGGAAAGGTATACCTATTTGCAGATGATACCAAGCTCTGCAGCAGGGCAGACACACAGGAAGATAGCTGATCTCAAGAAACTAGAGAACTGGTCAAAAATTGGCAACTAAAATTGAATGCGGAAGTGCAAAGTCATGCACCTGGGAAGGGAAACCCAAAATATAGATACAGTCTAGATGGAGAACAGCTAACAGAGACAAAACAAGAAGAGGATCTTGGGTAATCATATCACACGATTTTAAAGTTGGAAAGTAGTGTTAAAAGCAGCACTAAAGGCCAACAGTATACTGGGCTGCAGAGGTATAGCTATTGAAGAAGGCATAAGGTGTTAATGCCACTGTAAGATCCCTGGTCAGGCCTCATTTGGAGTACTGCATGCAGTTCTGGAGGCCGCACCTAAGAAAGGACATAGACTGTTTGGAGTCTGTTCAGCAACGGGCTACTAAGATGGTCAGGGGCTCCACCATGAACCATACGGAGCAAGGATCCGGCAGCTTAACTTGTACTCCCTAGAACAAAGGTGCAACAGGGGCAACATGCTAGAAACTTTTAAATACCTCAAAGGAATAAACGCAGTACAGGCTCAGAGCCTCTTCCAGGAACATACGGGTACACAGACAGTAGGTCACAGCATGCATCTTAAGGGAGGTAAATTCAGAAGCGACCTCAGGAAGTCCTTCACGGAGAGAGTAGTGGAACCCTGGAACAGCCTGACCAAAGAGGTTGTAGCTGCTAAAACAAGGGAGTTCAAGCAAGCTTTGATAGGCACATTGGAAACCTAAAATGAAGTGGGAAGGGAGTAGGAAATCATGCGGACTAGATAGATCACACAGTCCCCTTCTGCCAAAACATTCTTATGTTCTTGAGTAATAGTGATTATGCCTGGGCATTATTCATCAGCTTACCAAAAGTCTTTGACCTTGAGGATGACAGACTTTTGTTTTCAATACTACAAGCCCTTAACGCATCGAATAAAGTACTGGCATGATATACAGACTGTTTATAATAGGGAGCAAAAGGTCAAACTGGAAAATAATCTACTCTGTCCCACACCAGTCTGTCATAGTATGCCATACTGGGGCCTCTCTTATTTAATATTTTAATAAATGGTATCCCACTTGTTTGTAAACTGTCCGGCAAAATACTATATGCAGATAGTGCAGTATTGTACTCGCAAACCAAGGCAATACCTGGCCTACCCAAGTTTCTTCTATCAGATTTTAATGAACCTCAGAAATAGTTACTAACAAATTAGCTATCAATATTAAATAATAAAATCTGTGGTATTCACTACGAGCATAAAATTAATATTAATCAAACTTTAAATTTATATTCACTAGATGAGCTTAGTAGAGAATGTAAGTAGCATTTGGTATACAAACATATGAATCTGCCAGCAGAAACAAGCCTTACGGTCTGTCAAGTTAGTCTGCTCGAATGCACAGCTAGAACCCTTGTATTGCAGCTGCCCCTCACATTTACCCCCACTGCACCCTGTCCCATGCCCTTTTAAAACTGCCCACTGTGCTACAGGATACTACATCTTTGGTAGAGTGTTCCATTTCTCCACCACCCTCTCTGTGAAAAATGCCTCCTCATCTCGCTCTGATATCTTCCACCCTCCCACCTGAGACCATGCCCTGGTGTCCCTTCCTCTCTCGCTTAAACATCCCTTCTGTGCCCATTTTGTTAATCTCCTTCAAATATTTTAAGGTCTCAATCATATCCCCGATTCCTCCTCTCCTCCAGGGTACATATTCAACTCAGTCAGCTTGTCCTCATAGGTTTTGCCTTCTAGCCCTCTTAGTTGCCCTACGCTGCACCCCCTCCAGCAATCTGATATCCTTCTTCAGAAAGGGATACCAGAACTGCATGCAGTACACCAGATGTGGCCCGACTAGTAACCTATACAGCGGCAAGATCACATCCCTATTTCTGGATGAGATTCCTCTCGCAATACACCCCAGCATCTTGTTGGCCTTAGCTGCCTCCTTCCTGCACTGAGCGGAGTTGTTCATGTTACCCATTATGATCACCCCTAGGTCCTTCTCCTCTTCTGTGACCTCTGTCTGAACCCCACCCAACTGGTAGCTCCTCCCTGGGTTCATTGCTCCAAAGTGCATAACCTTGCACTTCATCGTATTGAAGCTCAATTGCCACTTTTCTGACCACTCCTCCAGTTTGATCAGTTTCTCCTGTAGCCCCTGCCACCCCTCTGTGTCATCCACCACTGCCCCATCTTGGTATCATCTGCAAACAGACTGATCTTGCTCCTAACGCCATGTGAGATGTCCGATATGAATAATCTAAACAACACCAGACCCAGGACTGAGCCTTGCAGCACCCCACTTGTCACCGCCCTTGGGGAAGAGAGTGCCCCCCACCACCACCTATTGCTGCTTCCCTTCGCCAGTTCACAGTCCAGTTTACCGTCTTTGTCCTTGCCCCCACATATTGCAACTTACACCCCAGTCTCCCATGATGCACCGAATCAAAGGCCTTGCTGAAGTCTAAATACAGCACATCCACTGCATGGCCTTTATCCAGTTCCCTAGTTAACCAGTCATAGTATTCAGTTAGGTTTGTGTGGCAGGATCTTCCAGAGATTAATCCATGCTGCTGACTATCTTGGAGTCCATTTTCCTCCAAAAAGGTCACCAGCCTCTCTTTCAGGATTGCTTCCCTAAGTTTTCCTACAATGGATGTAAAGCTAACAGGTCTATAATTGTCTGGTTCAACCTTTGGGCCACACTTATGGAGGGGCACCATGTGAGCCATCCTCCACTCCTGTGGTACGCAACCTGTATCCAGGGAGGTATTAAACAGGTCCGCCAGCGGCCCCACCAATATCCCCGCCAGTTCTTTCAGCACCCTGGGATGAATGCCATCCGGACCTGGTGCCTTATCCACCCTTAGTGCCTTCAGGCTCTCCAGCACCCTGCCCTCCATAATTACCCCATCTGTCATGCCTTCCCACCCTGCCCACCTTCCCATCCCTGAGGTAGCTGTCCCACCTTCTTCTTCTGAACACATAACAGAAGTACTCATCTAGTGCATCTGCCTGTTCTTCCCCTTCTCCACCCACTCCCCATCCTTACTAACCCTCATTATCTGGTCCCTGCAGCTCCTTCTCTCCCTTATGTATCTGAAAAAGTCTTTCTCCACTTCTCTGATGCCCTGTGCCAGCCTCAGCTCCCTGTAAGCCTTGACTGCTCTGACCAATCTGGTTACCTCCTTGAACTTCTTCGCATACAATTCCCTGTCCTCCCCCCTCCTGGATTTCTTGAACCTCCAAAAAGCTGCTTTTTTTTGCCCTTACCCCTTCTAAAATGTCCTTGTTCAGTCAGCTTGGCTTCTTAGCCCTACTCTTCTTGCTCAGCATCTTGGTACATGACCCAGTAGCCTCAATCAGCCCAAGTTTGATAATATCCCACTTCTGATTTGCATCCATATTAGGCCTAATTCTTACCAGGTGCCTTCCCAGAATTTCCCCCATCTTGATAAAGTCTGCAACCTGAAGTAAACCACCCTGGTTCCTGTACCTACAGTCTCCCTGTCCATGCTGAGCATGAACCACACCAGTTGATGGTTACTCCCATCTAAGCCTAATCACTGACAGACGCTGTCCTTTACAACTCACATAGATCATGTGAGTAAATTAGCCAGTACTTGCCTGGGATTATGATATCACAGCAAAGGTTAATTTCACCAGTGAGTCAGGAAAGTTAGCAGTTTCAAATTTTATTCTGCTGTTAATTAACTATGGCATTATAATCTACTTGGCAGCTTCTGACAATGCCCTGGCAAAGGTTCTATACAATAACGCATGTTGCTTTGTATTGGTTGTTTGTCCCCACACATCTCTGGGCCTCCTGTTTAAAACTAGAATGCAAAATTCTGCAGCACTGGTGTCATTATTACGGTAGTATCCTTGTTAAGATGCTCACCCTTGGCTAAAGTCACTCAAGTTTTAAATAGGCTAGTTTCTCCAGTACACAACTGATGTTGTCTGAAGTCTTCCCATGTGAAATGTGTGACTACTCCTTATAGTCCCCGCTTTGTGAGAGTTACACTGGCTGCCGGTAAGATAGCGCTCCGAGTTTAAAATTATTTTGCTGGTTTATAAGGCCATGAATAAACTGAACCCCCTCTACATCCTTGAGCTGCTGGCAACCCACCAGGATGATTCTCGGGGCAGCAGTTTTCTTCACTCAGAATCCCAGGGACTTTAATTGTCCCATCAGCAAAATCTGCAGGAGACTGAGCATTCTCTTTGCAGCCCCAAGATTATGGAATACTGTCCCAAGTTCAATCTATTCTGCCTCTTCGGCTAAAATCTTTTGTTTTAAACCTATTTTTAGTAAGAGAATTTCAGTTACAGAAAACAGAGATGTCACCATTTAACTTAATCAAACAGTGCAGAGTACCAGTAATAGAAATCTAGATATACAACAGTTCACTTAATACAGAAAGTATGCTATGCTTCAGTATGCTACAGTTCAACTTTGTAACGGTGTATGGTTTAAGCAGTAAGGGGAATGACAGCGGGTGCGTTATGGTGGGATAACAGCCTGCCTTGTGTGGGTTGAAGCACAAGGTGAAGCTAAGTGCT
Organism: Neoceratodus forsteri; assembly: GCA_016271365.2. Lineage (NCBI taxonomy): Eukaryota > Metazoa > Chordata > Ceratodontiformes > Ceratodontidae > Neoceratodus > Neoceratodus forsteri. Next base: position 752,631,154 of record CM057455.1, on the reverse strand, counting down.
TCCACCACCTGAGTAGGGCCGTTAGCCCACCATAGCGCCATCCCCTAGAGTGCCTTATTGCAATTATGAAATGGGTCCGTATATGTATTTTTTATATATGTGTGTATATATATATAATTTTTTTTTTAATTTGCTAAAAAGATTAAAAAATGTTGAATAAATCTGTAAAAAATCCCATTTGGACATTGTGTTGTTAACACTTGGCCAGCAGGTGGCAACGTTTCTGCAGTAGAAGTAATGGAACTAGTGAGCAGTGGATCCACGTTGCAGCATCAGGTCACAGCAGAGCAGGCCACTTCAGTGTGTAAAGTCGTGACTGCCAGTGCAGAACGTCTCGTCGGGGCACAGCCACAGCGGCCATTTTCTGTTACATTTTAAAAAAAAGAAAAGGAAATGGTTTATCCATGGCAGCACGGAGCAGCAATGGGGGAAAGGGAGACTTCAGCTGCTGTGAGTGGCAGCTACGGAAGGCTGAATTCATCACAGCTTGAGGTAGGACACTGGAGCAACGAAGTTTTTCGGGAGTGAGAATGTAAAGCAATGACAGAAATTTGACTGCAATGGGGAGATTGAAATTAGTTTGTATAGTCTCCATCTGTGTGCCCCCCTCCCTTGTTGTAACAGAAAAGACCAGGAGTGTGATAATTAAAGAAAAAGACACAGTCATATCCAGAAAGTGTGTGTGTGTGGCGGCAATGGTCATTTGAAGTGGAATGGTCTAAAGGAGTGTGGTCGCCCTGTTGGTCTGGGAGTACTTTCAGCATGGCTGTTGTGTTGGGATAACAGCCCAGCTGAGAGCAGCTCTTGACCAATCAGGATTGAGGATTCAGGATCTTTAGACCCATTTCATAATATGGAATAAAATCAGGATTAACCTTTGCTGGAAAAAGACCCAGCATCAACAGAACTCATCCCTCTTCCTGGCACCCATGCAAAGTGTAAGTAAAGACTACATTCTGTATACAGTGTTGACCACTTTCCAGGCCTCCCTTGTTGGGATTTTGCAGACAGCCATAATCCAGTAATGATTTCCTGGTTGCTAGCATTAAAATTATTAATGGTTTCAGGTGGTCCCCTGGAATCCCTCCCTTGGTATGGCCATTAGGCTAAGGATGGGGTTAGCAAATCTTTTGCAAAAAGGTGTTATTGAAATCCAATGAACTTTTTTAAAATAGTGTGTATGGTTTGCCTTACCTTCCCGCACCTTCTCCAACATGAAGCCACCTGGAGTCCTGTGACATGGTTGAATAAGGCACTGTCCCATTTGTTACACAGAAAGAGTTAAAACAAGTGTCTGATCTACTGGTCTAAAGTCTTCACCATCTGCTCACACTAATGGGACTATGCTGGAGGCGCTAGGACACAGGGGAGCAAAAATCTTCAGGGTGGCCAGCACCGAGGTAGGACTGTGCATGCATAGCGTCAAGGCTGGCTCGCACCTGTATGGGCTGTCTCGCAATGATCCTCCAACTGCCTCAGTTCCTTTTCTCCCACCATTGAGTGCGCTTCAGTGATGATGATGCTCACCCACCGGGAGTCAAACTGTTCATCTATACGACAGCAGCTTGTAGTTGTTCAATTCGTTAATTTTAAATGCTTTTCTTGTTTGTTTTACAAAAAAAATAAAGAAGAAAGAAGATTTCTCTCAGTCCCGCCCACCGACAGAGTTGGCTTTGGATGGTCTCAGTGACGTTAGGGATTCTTCTTCAGAGAGCAGCCCCGGCAGTAGTGCTATATCCAGTTTGCCACCCTTTCTGAAGGGGGGATCTGACCACTGACAGTCCGGTGTCCAGGAGGGAGGACAGTCCTCCCATAGAAGCAAAGAAGTGGGCCCATTCTCGATCCAGGTTGGGAACCCAACACCACTTGACCTCGAGCTCCACCTCTTCCCATCGAAATGGTACCCCTCGAAGTCATCCTCTGGTACGTCTATCAGGGAGTCGCTGGTAGTCGAGGGCCCTCGGGATTTTCTGGTGGCTTCTGCTCTCGACAACCTGGACTCTCGTCACCGGGGCCCTTCTCTGTCCCTTGGGGAGGGTTCCAGTGGACAGTTTAATCTTTGGGCAGCACTTTAGAGCAGTGGGTTCAGTGTTGGCTCATTTGCCCTAGCTGGTGGTTCTGGTGCCAATGCCTTCGGGCTTTGGCACCGCTGGACCACGGCCAGGATTTACGGTCCAAGATCTGCGTTCGGTGCCTTCTCTGGTGCTGACGCTGTCTAGACTGATCCCATGTGCCTATCCCCCTAACTCGTCCCCACAGGGGCCGGCACAGGTTCCACTCCTTCACCTCCTTACAGGGATGGCCGTTTTCCAGGTCTCTTGACTGTGGTGTCATCGACTTCAGTGCCACCGCCAATCGCTGGTTCTGCTGAGGCACCGATAACCCCGCTGCCATCTTCGGTGCGGCTTTGGGGCTGAGGCTTCATTTCCTGGCCCAGGGCCTCCAGTTTGTCCCTTGCCCAGGCTGACTTTTGCGCATTTTTCTATAGGGCGGATGTGAAGCATGATGAATCTAATCTGAACCTCATCATTCTAACAATAGTAAGATGACTTGTTTTACAGCATGGATGTAAACTCCTCATCCCAACTGAACCCTGGTTGAAGCCATGTGTTTTCAGTCTCTCCTTAGGACATGGGTTTTGACTTGGCTCTGTAGACCTCCTGTGTAGACCCAGGGGAAGGGGGGGCTTTTGCATCTCGAGTTCTCCATATTCAAGGACATTGCGCGCTCTGCCCACCCTCCTTGACATCTTGTTGTGCACGGTGTGGGGAAGGCCAGCTCTGATTCTTTCGCCCCTCCCAGAGAGGGACATTTTTAGCTCACAACCACCTGCAGACAGTATGGTTATCGGAGCACAGAATGACAAGGCCATTCTCCCCAAGGGGTCCACAGCTCATCCTATCGATTGGGAATATTGCAAGATTGACGCCTTGGGGAAACAAGCAGTTGCTGCCACGAAAGCTCTGTGGAGGACTACAGCTCTGCCTCCAGGGCAGCTACTACTGGGATCTGTGCCAGGCGACTCTTCTGACTTAGAACATCAGGATTTTCTAATGATTCTCACCTGTTCGTCACTCAAGTACTACCTTCAAAACAGCCAGACCGGCTCCTTCTACCCCTCAAGGGGGCTGGAACCATTGTCAGTTTTACAACAAGCAGTCCTGCAAGGTGGGGACTGAGGGGTTTTACATAGTTCAGCCCCATCAGCCATGAAGAAAATGCAGCTAAAGGCACAGGGCCCAAAAGCACCAAGTGCCACTCTCTGAGACATTAGTCCAGGTTCCATTTCAGCTACCTGAGGTGGAACTTCTCCGTGCGGTGAGAGATTGTCTGACTAACTTTCAGCCTATGGCAGTCTGTAACAATAGACAAGTGGGTCCCCTGGATTTTCTGGAAAGGGTACTCCCTCAACCTATCGGAGTCTCCCCAACTGTCCCCAAAGTGGCAGCACAGTCTTCCCACTTCACAGTCAGACATCTCACCTCAGAGATTCAGGGCCTTCCTTTGTAGTATTCTGGTCCCTAAAAGAACAGGTGGCATGCAACATATTCTTGACCTCAGAAACAAAGTAGGTCTTTATTCGGGGCAGGATGGTCTCCGTAGGGACTCTCCTACCACCTCTACAGCGGCACAACTGATTTGAATCCTTAGACATACAGGACACTTCCATGAAGGTACTGCCAACCCTGCAAAAGTTACAGCTTCAAGTCTCTCAGCTTCTCTCCATAGGGCCCCCCCCCGGCCACCTCCTAGAGAGGGTCTTCCTTTGGGGGTCGGGGGGACACGCTTTGTCCGGATGGCTCTTTTCCTTATAGAGAGTAACCTTATATGAGCATGATCCATGTAGCAGATGCTGGGCCTTGAAGACAGGCTTCTACAAGGTCTACCCTTTACCCCACTGGCAGTTCAGATCACCATCACCACAGATGCATCTCTGATTGGTGGGGGAGTTCTCTGTCAAGACCCTGCACTCAGAGAGTGTGGAGTCAGGAGGAGTCTCATCTTCACATAATTGTCCTAGAGATGAGAGCTGTCTTATACACTTCCGAGTCCTGAAGTATGTCCTCTACCACGAGGTATTCTCTTTCAGATGGACAATAAGGCCATGATGTATTACAGCAACCAGCAGGGTAGAGCATACTCCTACCCTCTGTGCAGGGAGGCCATGAAGGGGTGGGAGTGATGTCTTGAGCACATTACCCTAATTCGGGTACTCTACCTGCCAGGAATTCAGAACGACCTAGCGGATCTCATCAGCAGGCTGGAGGCAGGTTCCCATGAATGGTCGCTCGCCTCAGTGGCGTGCAGTAGCTATTCAATGAGCAGGACAGTCCAGACCTGGACCTTTTTGCGTCCCCACTCACTGCAAAACTGCCTGTGTTCTGCTCCAGAAATCCAGAACCTGACGTTTCTGTCAGGATACATTCAGACTGTGGCTGACAAGATGCTTTCTGTATGGATTTCCTCCCCTTCCTTTAGTTCAGAGGGTGCTGCTCAAGCTGATGGCACAGGGGAGCAGGATGATCCTCATCGACCCACATTTGCCTCATCAGATATGGTTTCCACTAATCAACAGATTGTCAGAAGTCCCTCTGAGGAATCTCTTCTTCGGATAGACCTCCTGACACAGGGACCCCTGTCCCATCCCAACCTGTGCTCCCTTCAGCTCCATGCCTGGCTCCTGAGGAGATAGATGTGGGTAGGTCTGCGGTCTCTCATAGGATCTCGGAAATCCTTTTAACGCAGGCTTTCCACTTAGAAACTTGCACAACTAAGTGGAAGCAATTTTTCATTTGGTGTGAAAAACAAAAAAAGGGGTCCACACTGGACACATTCTGTTGCCCACCGAATAAAGTGTTGGAGTACCTCTTAGACCTGTCAAATGCAGGACTGCAGTACTCATCAGTGAAGGTAAACCTCTATGCAATTCCCGTCTGCCTTGACCAGTGTAGAACATGTCGCTGGCTCAGTTACTGCTAGTCAAGAGATTCCTCAAGGGTATCCTACACACTAGACCCTCGGTCAGGAAACCGGTGGCCATGTGGGATATCAACCTCGTGCTAGATATGCTCACCCGTAAACCTTTGAGCCTGTAGCCACCTGTGACTTGGAAGTTTCTGACCTGGAAGACTGCCTTCTTAGTGGCCGTTACTTCCATTTGTGGAGTTTCTGAAATTCATGCCTTGGTCACTGACCCTCCATATACTGTCTTCACAAGGACAAGGTGGTACTTCGTACTCATCCTAAATTCCTGCCCAAGGTAGTTTGGGATTTCACCTTAACCAACCCCTGGTTCTTCCCACTTAATTTGCCAGCTTCCAGAATGAAGGGGAATGCACCCTTCTCTCTTGATGTCTAGAGGGTTCTACAATTCTACATCGACAGAACTAAAGAGATTCGCAAATCCAAGCATCTTTTCATATCTTTCAACATGGCCCAGCTGGGTCAGCCTGGTGCTATTACATGCATTTCTGCATGGTTGGTGGCATGTCTTCGTCACTGCTACTCTATGGTGCAGATCAAGTTGGAAGGCCGTGTTTACGCCCACTCTGCCAGAGCAGTTGCAGCACCTCTGGCAGAAATTCATAATGTACCCATTGTGGATATTTGCAAAGCGGCTACTTGGAGCTCAGTACACACCTTTATGAAGCACTATGCTCTGGATGTCCGTGCCAGACAGCACACTTCCTTCAGCAGGACAATCGATGGAATTCTGTCCTGAGTGAGCTCTGTCTCCTGCCACCCTACCTGGGGTTGATTTTTAGCTCAGTACTCTCCCATTAGTGTGAATGAATGGCGAAGACTTTTAGTCCAGGAAGATAGGGAAATTACGTACCTACCGTAATTCTTGATCTTCTTGGACCGAAGTCTTCATTCATTCACACAAACCCACCCACCCACCCACCATCCCCCAAGCTAATTCATCCTACTTCTGGTCTTCACTCCTCGTTGGCTTGGCCTGTGAAGTCGCTGTTGTGTAGACCCTTCTTACACAGGTCATCTGGGCTATCTTATACCTGGATTAGGTTCGGATTTCCCTACGTTAGTTTATGCTGCAACTCCTCGGTCAAAAAGGAACTGAGGTGGTTGGAGGGTCGACGCCGAGATAGTCCATACAGTTGTGAGCCAGCCTTGTGGTGCCACGCATGTGCAGTCTTACCTCAGCGCCGGCCGTCCTGAACATTTTTGACTCCTGCTGGGTCCTAGCACCTCCAGGGTAGTCCCTTTAGTGTGAATGAATGGTGAAGACTTCGTCCAAGAAGATCAAGAATTATGGCAGGTACGTCTATCCTCTCATAGAAACATAGAAATTATTGGCAGATAAGGACTGCTAGGCCCATCCAGTCTGCCCGTAGGCCCTGTACATTGCATGTGACCTCTGACCTTACGTGATCAATGGCTTTTCATCACTCCCTTCCCTCTCAAGCTTCCCTTGTGCCTGTCCCAGGCATGCTTAAACCCCTTAAACCTCCTTTTCTGTCAATTGTTTGTCTGATTGTGCAATCAGATTTTCTTATGCGACTTAGGAACTGATCACTCTGATGGTCTAGTGATTCTATGCCTCCCGCTATCTCTCTGCCTTTACTTGCAGTTTCTGTCTTTTCTTCCTTCTTGCTTATCTAAATGAGTGGATGAATAAAAGTTTATTTTTATACAGATACTAGATTGTTAGGGTGAAACCCTATTTGCAACAATATCCTGTACAAAACATCTAAAAACAAGACAAAAACATACAAATACAAAACATAAAATCAGTTACAGCAGTAGGTACTTTATCGAAAACAAGTGCAAATATGATGTAAACACTGTTTCAGTGCTTTTTGAAAAGTACTATAAATTGAAATGCTCTTAAGTTTATTCAGCAACTTATTCCAATGGTTGTAAACATATATGAATCTGTATGTGAAACTGGGATCCCTTTGCCAATATATATAATTGTATTGTTGAAATGATTGAAATGAGATGTAGCACAAGCTCATTTGCAGAGTTGTCAACAGGAGATTCAGTTTTTTTTTTTATTGTTATTGGAAGTAATAAAATGTTACTTGCGAACTTTATAACTGCTCCTGGTTTCTTATGCTTCCTGACCTCTGCTTCGATGACTGATGGTGTCAGACAAAGTGGGATTTATGCCGCACATACTCTAAGCCAGCAGTTTTGTTGTGGCACTAGACCTGGTACCAGGGAAGCATAGAAGAAAGGTATGGATCCTGCAGCAGCAAGCCCAGAAGAATGGCAGCCAAACTAGCAGATACAAAAGTCCAGATAGAGACTGTACAGCCAGAACCAGAGATGGAAGAAGAACAAGCAGGGATAGAACTGGAAAGCTTGTCTGCCTTCTTCAAATGGTGGGCTATAAAACAGAGAGACAGAGAAGCAGAGCAAAGAAGAGATGTAGCGGCAGGAGCAGTGATGGCTGGATGTCTTGCAAGCTATCAAAGCTGCAGGATCTGGCACAGGTCCAGCAGAGCAGTAAAATACAACTTAGATATTAAACTTACAAAGTTGTGTCCCTCAGATATCATCAAAGCATACCTGACAACTTTTGAAAGGGTTGCCACAGCCTGCCAGTGGCCAAAGCAGCACTGGGCAGTCAGGCTGGTACCTTACCTAACAGGTAAAGCTCAACTTGCTGACAGCAGTATGGACACTGCACAGTCAGAAAACTATGGCCTTGTGAAAAGAGTGATCCTGAAAAGATATGACATCTCAGGAGAGACGTACAAGCAAAGATTCCAGTCCCTGAAGTACTACTCATTCAACAACCTTGAGAAGCTTTCACCCATCTCAGAGAACTCCTTATTACATGGCTCCAACCAGATGGCAAAACATAGTTACATAGACAGTGTCGGCAGACAAGGGCCTATGGCCCACCCAGTCTGCCCATTTGAGCTTGTAAGTTCAGTTTATGTTTTCCAAGAAGTCTGTTGCCCCTTACCCCTGACTTCCAGAATTCCTTTATGTCTATCCCATGCATTCTTAAATCCCGTTCTCTTCCGTTCTGCAGTTTCTTTGGCCAAGGACTATCAGATGGCCAGACAGACACCACAGTGGTGAAGTAACAGCTAAGGACCGGTAAGACCCTCTTTTTCCCAATTTAACTCCAGGTCAGACAAAAACTTTGGTGGGGTAACAAATCTGTGCCCAAAGACTTTATTTGCTGTAACTGTAACAAGCCAGGCCATATTGCAAGAAACTGCCATAAAAATAGAGGGTAACACTGGAGAAGATTTGACCTTAGCAAATTTGGCAAGTATTTAACAGATGTCAGGGTGGGAGATAATAATGTAAAAGGATTTATTGATATGGGAAGCAGACCCTAGTGCATGTTGAAGTGCTGGGAAAACACTGTGCAAAAGGAACAGTTACTGGTGTCATCTGCATCCATGGGGACACTCTATACCATCCCACCACCCAAATGACTCTGAATATTAATATGGTGTGGCACCAAATGAAAGTGGGGGTAGTACCTAAGTTAACCTGTATCTGTGATTATTGGAAATTACTTCCTCGGATTTGCGAAGTTAATCACAGAGTAAATCCTGCTGTGTCAGTAGCTGTGATTACACGAGCACAGGCAAAGAAAATGTCAGATGCTGGGGACTCTTTTCCTTTCAGAGACTTTGATACAGACTTGTTTGAGACCAGCTCTAAGATCTGGAAGTCCAGGAAAGAAAGAAGACACCTGAAAACACAGTGGAAACAAAAGAGTGACGGACATAAGGGGTTAACACATGAAAATGCTAAAACTAAATTAACATTGTGATTTTGTTTCAGAGCAAACTAAAAATGCTTCTCTCCAGGGTTATTTTAGGCAACAGGGGGTGGGGGTGTGTGAAACAAAAACGGAGACAACCAATGTTTAAAAAAATACAATGGGCTACTGTACAGAGTTTGGACTACTCCTCAGACACAGGAACAGGTAGCACAAGTCATACCAAAGAAGTATTGAACTGAGTTGTTACAGACAGCACATTATGGTCCTATGGCTGCTCACTCAGGGAGGGACTGCACACACTGCCAGATCGCTGTACAGATTGTACTGGCCTGGAATTCATGAAGATGTTGCTACCTATTGCAGTTCTTGTGCTGAGTGTCAGAAAGTATCCCCAGTGACTAAAAAAGACAAGGTGCCCCTGGTGCCCCTACCCTTGATAGATGTGCCTTTTGAAAGAATTGCAATGGATGTAGTTGGCCTCTTAGACAAAAGTAAAAAGGGAAATCTATTCATTTTGGTAGTATGTGACTGCTGCTCGATACACAGAGGCAGTTCTGATGCGTACTTTCACAGCCTCAAAAGTGGCAGCAGAGCCTGCCAAAATGTTCAGCAGGGTGGGCATACCTGAAGAGATTATTACTGATCAGGGTAGTAATTTCGGTGCTGCATTACTGAAGGAGCTTTACCAACTACTAGGTATCACAGCCATAAGAACTTCCCCTTATCACCTTCAGACAGATGGTCTTGTTGAGCGTTTTAATCAAACCCTAAAATGCATGTTAAAAAGGTTTGCAAAAGGGGTTGGGAAAGATTGGGACCAGTACTTACCTTCTTTTGCTTACAGATAAGTGCCACAATCATCAACAGGTTTTCACCTTTTGAAATGTTTTATGGTACATAATCTAGAGAGCCACTAGGTGTAATAAAAGAAACATGGGAAGATAACCCTGCTCAGAACAAATCCATTATATCTTATATATGTACCCTGAGAAAGAAGATGGCAAAATCAGCTTGAAATTGCTTATAGCAATCAGGAAAAGGCCCCAAACCAGCAGAAGGCTTATTATGACCATGTGGTAAAAGAAAACATTTTTGAGCCTGGTGAAAAGGTCTTGCTCCTGTTACCTACTACAGAAAAACTGTTAATGAAGTGGCAAGGGCCTTAGATGTACCAGCACTGTTAACTATGAGATTGAGACCCCCTGATGAGAAAAATCCTGCCAAGATATACGATGCTAACCTCCTGAAGAAATGGGTTGAAAAAAAAATAAAGGCTGCTTTGTTCTACCAGAAACCACCTTCTAACCGTCCGTTTCGTTTCAGAACCATCTCTTTAAATGAAGCCAGGAAATACCTTCTAAAGGTTGGGAAATTCCCGATACAGTGACGATTCCCTTGACCTTACATTTGTAGCTGTTTCCTTGGAAGACATTCTGGAGCCTCTAACTCACATCAGTACCTCACTAAGATTCTCATAATTCCCAAAGCTATGGAAAGCAGCATTAGTGACTCCAGTCTTCAAGAGTGGTGATCGTTCCTCGCTAGGAAACTATAGACCCATTTTGATTTTTCCACCCCATCAAAGGCTCTTTAAAGGATTGTCGTGGATCAATTAGTTGAATATCTGGAAAAATATAACATACAGTGTCCAGAATAACATGGCTTCTGCAAAGGTCATAGCGCCACTACTGCTCTGCTTGAGTTTACAGGCTATATTCACAACTCCCTTGAGCATGGCAAACTGGTTGGTGCAATATTTATTGACCTGTCGAAAGCGTTCAACACAGTTAATCATGATGACCTATCTGAGCAACTAGTTGCTATTGGTCTTTCCGACAACGCAGTTGGATGGTTCAAGTCCTACCTTTTGAACCTGTCCTAGCAAGTTAGGATTGACAGTGTCTTATCTGACAGCAGACCAGTTAGCTCTTGTGTCCCCCAGGACTCTATACTGGGTCCCCTAATGTTTAGCATATTTCTTTTTTTTTTTTAAATTGAAATTTATTTGGAAACTTTTTTTCCATAAAATACATATATTGACAGACAATAAATCAACTTCTGTCCTCTTAAAAAATATTAACACCAGTATCAGAGGAAAGAAAAGGAAAAAGAACAGGAAAGAGAAGCGGGAGAGGAAGGAGAAAGAGAAAAGAGAATATGAGACGAGACGGTGCCCTCACAACTTAAGAAAAGGAGATAATGCAAGAAAACCTTTTTAAATTATCAGGGTTCGACCTTAACATACATTTACCAGCCCGGGGCATAGTGCAGATTGTCGCGGGCTAGTGTAGATACTGCCCTACCTGTCCGCATTGGCTAGTGCAGTTCATCGAGTCAGCAGTGCTTCCGGTCGTCCATAGAAGTACTGGAAGCAATAAAATCATACCAAGCCCTGAGCAGCTGTAAATCAGCCGACCTAGTACTGGAGACCCAAACAAGCGCTACCGCCACTGGCTTCCTCGTCATTTCGCAAGGACTTCCCCCCTAGAGGACGGGCTTGTGGGTTGTCAGCCTGTCACTCACCATTTGCCTTGCTATGATTTGCCAGCAAAGGTCGTCGGGGGTGGGGGGAGTGGCAGGAGGTGGGAACAGCCAGGGAGCTCGGACATCACCAGCAACAGTTTACACCAAGCTGATTCTCCAGGATTGGCCCAAAGCCTATAGCTGACTAAGCTGAGCATGTAAGGAGGCAGACTGCCAGCAGCGATTGGCAGTGAGCACTGAGAGGGCGGGGCTTCATGGTGCTGAAGGTAAGATTTAAACCCCTGGTTTTCCCATAAAATGCTCAGAGGATTTGATTTTCTGGATGCTGGCTGTGGTGCTTCAAGGCTGTAGGAAGGACTGTTTGGCGTGCGAGGGGTGATCGGAAGTTTGGTGCTTTCGGCGACTTTACTGGTTTTGACGGTCACCAAGATTCAGCGGCAGCACGGTGGTATGGCTGTCTGCACTGTAGAATCTTTGTCCTGTATTTGCCTAGAAGACTGTCAGAGATTAGGTTGGATTATTGGGAGCGGAAAGCCGGACTTGGGTTGGACATCGGCGGGAATTGGGTCCAACAAAGCACAAAACGTCAGGTCAGTTAAGGCAATTGAATTGAACTCATTTTAAAAAAATGCTCATCTCACTAATGGTACAGTGTTCAACTTCTGCAGCTCTTCCGGGAGGGAACTGAAATAATTGATTTCTGTGCAGCCAGTACGTGTCGTGTGGCGCCTCTCTATGGTGGACTGACCAAGGTTGAATCTTTTGTGTGTAGTTTCAGCTCAGCTCAGTACTTTGTCAACAGCACATACTGAGCTGAAAATAAAAATTGAATTATGGTGGCTGGCTGGTGTTCTGCACAGCACTGGTTGAGACACCCCACCTCAAGGCATTGTTGGGGACTTGGGGAGGGTCTGAGTGTCTCAGGAAACAGGATCATCAAGTGCTTATTAAATTACTGGGGTGGGGGTGTGGAATGGATGTCTGGGCCTTGGGCTGGGCTGGCATGTCTGACTGGTTTTCTTCATACTGAGCAGGCTGCAACTGTAAGGCAAGCGTACTGGGAGCTGGATTGCCAACAGTAAATAAATGCAGAGTTTCTGACTGACTCTGATTGTGTGACTGTGTGAAAAAGTGGCATTCTTTGATTTGGCACCTTCTCTTGTTTGTGGTGTAAATTACTGCTTTGCTGACCCGACCTGATCTGAATAATTTGATTTTGCAGCACATCTGTCTTGCTCAGCTCTGCTCATTGTGTTTTGTTGCCTGGGGGGAGGGATGTCTGTGGTTTGTTGTGGGCTGAGCAGGCACGTCTGTGGCTTTTTCTTTTTCATTTTCAGTTGAACACAAGTACAAACATAAATAAATGTTTTAACTGCATTACGTTGTCCTTATTCATTGTCTGGCAAATGCCCGCCGTGAACAGAATGCAGACTAGTGCAAATCACTGCGTACTAGTGCAATTTTAGACTGACTTGTCCTGCTGGCTAGTGCAAAAAAAAGTTAAGGTCAACCCCTGTAAATTAGATTTATATAGTAAATCAACTATTGGTCAAGCATTGTGGTTACTGTCTAGAATTAATTGACTCTGGCAAAAGAAAATAAATTTAAGGCCCGGCAAACATAAACCCCAAAATAGTACACCTATATTGAATGTACATAATAAATATAATATGCCTTGCAATTTGTGACAAAACAAATATAAGCCTCAGAGGAGGAGAAACTTCCTATCCACCTTTTTCAGCCAGACCGTCTCGACTGAACCTGAGACTCCTACTAAACATATCTGGCCAGCAATTTAATATAGTTTTCTACGAGAGGCCATGAAATGCAGAAACGGTAACATATCCCCTAAACTTATCTAAAGATAGCCTCAATTTGGCCATCAGGTATTCTATGTCTAAGATCCTGGTAGATATCATACCATGAAGTGATTGTAGGCTTATCCGGAGTAAGTCATAACAAATTAATAGCCTTAAGGGCTGCTGCCACCAAGATTTCATACAGGTAATAGGAAGATCTGGAGGTCAGAAGGGGCAACCTAATAGCCAATACTGGGGGTCTCTGCATCACTATCTCAAAAATCTCTCCAAAGTGTCTCTTAATTCCTCCAGTATTCCCGTATAACTTTGCATTCCCAAAATATATGGAGATATGTACCAATCAACTGACAGTTCCTCTAGCAAAGGTCGGAGTGATGTAGCCCTAGTGTTTTGTCACAACTGGGACTCTAAAAATCTAACAGCCAACTTCCACCAAAATTCTCGCCAAAAGGATGATGTGGTGTTCTGGATAGCCTTCCAGATGGAAATCCAATCCGAATCTGATAGGACCACCCCAAGGTCATTATGCCAAGTGATCTTGACCTGAGTTTGGGAGTCACCCTCAGCGAAATTCATTCCCTGCACTAACTTCAAAATAAATTTTTTTTGGTGAGGGGACTTTATCAGGGAAGATAGAATGAACTGCACTGGGTTTGTTAGAGGTTCCGCACCCAACTCCAGCTCTCTTTCATTTAAGTGGACATAATGTCTTGGCTGGAGGTAACGAAAAAAATCAGTATGTTGGAGATTGAATTCAGCCTTTAATTGTTGTAAAGGTTTTATTAGATTGCCATCAAAACACTGGCCCAGATTGATAAGACCATTTCTTCCCCACCAGCGAAAACCCAGGTCCCACCTAAGTGGGCCAAAGTCTAGGCAGCTCAATATAGTCGTGGATTGGTTAAGCTTTAAGGGGATACCTAGTTTCGAGTTCATGTCCCTCCAAACCTGGGAAATCACACTGGTAAAGGGATTTCTAAAGTCAAGCTGGCGCAGTCTAGGAATATCCAAGAATATAAGGTCTGAAATGTTTCCCAAAGGAGAACCAGCCCTTTCAATCTGAACCCACTTCTGGGGCAGAATCCTGAGCCATAGTAACCAATGGTTGTAGTTGGGAAGCCCAGAAGTATTTCAGGACATCTGGAATCCCAACCCCCTCCCCATCTTTTGGAGCCAGCATGGTCCTCCATCTTACACGGGGCGTCCTCCCAGACCAAATAAATTTAGAGAGAGTAGAGTTCAGATCTCGCCAGAAATTCCTCGGGGGTCTGAAAGGAATGGCACCCAATATAAACAACAGGCGAGGGAGAATATTCTTGTGGATAGATTCCTCCCTGCCAGAGGCCAAAAGGGGGAGCTCCGTCCACCTATTACAGTCCTCCCGAATCTCTTGAAGCACTCTTCGATGATTTGTGGAATATATAACCTTAAAGTCCCTGGGGACCCACATCCCTAGATATCTAAACCTGTACTTGCACCACTTAACTTGTTGCACCTCCGGTAGGGGCTGACCGAGGGAACCCCCCCCCCAGAGGGAATAGCTCAGATTTATCTGGATTAACCTTATAGCCGGAGAGGGCTCCGAATTCAGAGAGAAGGTCAAAAATCTTGGGAACTGCAATTACTGGATTTGAAATATATAACAAGGTGCCATTGGCGTATAAAGAGACCTTGACCTCCACCCCCGACCCGGAGACCTTGAAAGATATCAGTTTGCCAAATATATGCTGCCAGGGGTTCCAAACTGAGGGCAAACAAGAGGGGGGAGAGGGGGCAGCCCTGCCTGGTGCCTCGCTCAATCCTGAATTGAGTGGAAACCGTCCCATTCACCCGGACCCTTGCTTTAGGTTTGAGATATAAATTGGTTATCCAGGACTGAAATTTATCACCAAACCCAAAGCCCCGCAGGATCAAGTCCAAATATTGCCCATTTAAATGATCGAAATGCTTTCTCAGCATCTAAAGACAAATTGCCGAAAGTGGGAGTCTGTGGGGAGCTGGGCCATTGAAATGACATTTAACAGCAATCTGATGTTGTCCTGGATGTGCTACTGGCATAAACTTGGTTTGATCCAGGTGAACTAGGGTGGGGACCACTTTCTGTAAACATTCACTAATAATCTTAGCGAAGATTTTTGCATCTTGGTTGAGCAGCGAAATTGGTCGGTACCCAGCACAAGAGGCAAGATCCTTCCCCGGTTTGGGCAATACCGATATAAGGGCTTCCCCCCATGTGTCTGGCAAGACCCCCGGCTCCTGCGCCACATTACAGACCCTGGTAAGCAACGGGGTTAACACCTCTTGGAACCCCTTATAAAATTCTGAAGTGAATCCATCCGGGACGGAGTCTTGCCAGAGCTGAGAGCCTTGATAGCCGCCACCTCTTCCTCAGTGAAGGAGCCCAGGAGTCTCTCTGAGTGCAGGACAAGACAGGGAGCTCCAATCCATGTAAGAAATTTAAAACTTTCTCTGTGATCTTGTATTTCCTCCATTGCATTGGGTTGCTTATAGAAATCAGCAAACTCCTGTCCTATCTCATCGGAAGAACCCTATGAGAAAGATTAGGTGGGTCCAAACTAACCTTAGCCACATACCTATCAGCTGCCTGCTTGCAGAGCCTTAGTGCAAGCAATCTACCTGCCCTCTCATAATACCACTGCCCAGCATATCTGAGGGAGTTCTCCACCCGTCATTGTAGTAAAGAATTGTAAGAATCCCTGGCCTCCCTCAATTTTTTGAGGATATGACTAGACCCTGTACGTTTATGCATTGCCTCTAAGTCGGCAAAGAGGCAAGCGCCCCTTGCATACGAGCCTGATGCAATTTATGCCTGTGAGAGGCAAACGCTATTGTATGCCCTCTCACAACTGCCTTTAGGGCATCCCACAGATACTTGAGTTTGGAAAACGCCTCCGTGTTTTCTTTCAAGTAGCATTGAATGACCCTTTTAGTGGATTCTTTATACTGTTTGTCATTTAGTAGGCCCAGATCAAATCTCCAGAGTCCACCCCCCACCACTGTGTCCCAACGGAGTTGTGCCTTAACCATGGCATGATCAGAAATTGTGATCGGGAAAATGGAAATATCCCTGAATGAGTGCAAAGCATTCTTAGGTGTAAAATCTGTCCAACCTAGAGTACATGTTGGCGGCTAGGGAGAAAAAAGTGAAAATTTTCACAGAGGGATTGAACTGTCTCCATGGATCTATTAGTCCGGATTCTGCAAGTAGATTACGAAGTAACCGAGAACAGGACCTTGATCCCGGAGTTTTAGTAGAGCTTCTATCTTTCCTAATGTCCTCCACACAGTTCCAGTCCCCCATGAGAATTACTTATCCAGGAGGTAATCTCGCTCCCGAAGTAAAAAGGGAGTGAAAGAACTCTCCGGAGGGTGGGGTAGGGGCATAAATTCCTACCAAATGTAGTATTCGACTCTTGTAAATGCCAGAAACCATCAGTTGATGTCCAGAGCCTGATTTACCAACAGACTGAATTTGAAAGGCAAGGCCCCCAAGTAGGATAGCTCCTCCCCCCCCCCTTTCTGGATTGTGGGTGCTCGTCTGAGCATACCATACTCACCTGATCTCTGCGCAATTTCATGTGCTCTCCCAGGGTCAACCTGGTCTCCTGTAAACAAGCAACGTCACACTTTTCCCTTTTAAATTCAGCTAATACCTTCGCTCATTTAATAACGTTGTTGATTCCTTTTACATTAAGTGAGCAAATTGTCAAGTCAGCCATAATTTATGCCTAAGAAAATTCCAGGAATTACTAGGCACCCTATATCCACTTGCACAATCATACCACTTTGTCACAAGAAAAAGGCACTCTCAAAGAAAAGTAAAGACAGAGAGAAGAAAAGAGTAAGAGACAGAGCAAAAACAGTACAACAATCCAGACATACATTAAATAAGATATAGCTATAAGCATAGCACATAGAGTACTGAACCTAGCTCCAAGAAAGGAGCTCAGCGACATAAAGCCATTACTTTTACGTGGCGTAAAAGCCAAAGCGTCCATCCGTGTTGACAGCAATCAGCCCGGTGGGCGCATCAGAATGAAGGAAAGGGAAAAAATTACACCCCCAAAAGGGAACAACACTCCACTAGGAGTGAAAGGGTTAAGGGCTCCCCAGAAACCTAAGGAGTCACTAACCTGTGCCCTCTGATAGTTTCCCTAAAGAAAAACTTCCTGGAAGGGCTGGGAAAAAAGAACCCTTCGGGTCTCCAACATTAACCATCTAGCCAAAATCGCCATGAGTGAGGAATCCAGTGCAACTCAGAAGGCATAAAGAGGAACAATAAAATTATTGTGCCGCATTCTGAATTAGCACAGAAAAATCTTTTGACCATTTTATGGATGGGGGCGGGGCGGGCACACCAACATGAGCTCTCACCAAATAAAAAAAAAGGCTACTGTATGGATTATCTCATCCTCGACTAAAACTAAAAAAAAAAAAAAGAAAAATTCCTCCACCAAGTAAGAAGAAAGAAAAAAGGCCCTGCCCCCAAGAATCCAGCTGAGATGACCCTCAAAGCCATGCCCTGATAAAAGTAAATGGAAAGTTGTGGAGTACTTCCACATTTATGCCTCAAATGAATGGGCTGAGATCTGGGACACCGGAATTCCAGGAAGGCCATTCAAGCTTCAGTCTGCCTGGTGATCTAATGTAGCTACCTAAGTCATAAGGGTTTAGCCCTCTCTCCACCATCTCCTTGAAGGAGAAAAAAAGACAATCCCCTTTAGACTAATGAGGAATAGAACCAACTGTAATTATTTATTTCAAGAGGATAAGTAAGAAAAATGCCCATGACCCGCTTGGAATCGAGACACTTATCATAAAATATGCAGGCTGCCCTTCTTATAGCTGTCTGATATATGGCTCAAGAGGACAGTGCCTTCCATCACAAAGACCCACACTGAATCAGCATCCGACTTGAGGGGAGGAAATAAAAACGATGCCAGGGGGACAGGAAACAGGGCTGGGCTACAGGAAGGTGCTACCCCAAAAATAGATCCCATCCACTCTGGCATCCGAAGCAAAGGGACCACCCACCAACCCCCCTGCAGCACCAATGTGAACCCACATCCCACAAAAAGAAGGGGATCCCGAACTCCACACAACCTAGGCCAGGGCATCTAGTGGAAGAAAACAAAAGGTAACCATCTTAAATGCTTAACTGTAACTTCTGAAACACTTAGCTTAAACTGCAATGTTAACACCCTAAGGTACGCATGACTGAGATGGATTCGGGTTCACCAAACAGTCCCCTGGAAAGAAATGGAGAAAAAATTAGTTAATGCAGTTCAGGTAATCTTCTCAGGGTGTTTCCCCTTGGTGATCCATTTAGATAGGTCGGCATGTAGAGGCAAAACAGAGTCCACTCTGAAGTGGGGTCGGTTGTTGTTCCTCGAGCCTGGGGCCACTGCCCATAGAAGCTGCTCATTCTCCTTCTCCTTCTCCGCTATCTCTTCTTTAATATCTGGAACCTGAATGTCCTTGGAAACCAGGAAATCATGGGCCATTAATAAAGAATCGTATATCTTAGGACCTTCGGGGGAGTCTATCCACAATCTAGTGGGGTAACGCAGTTGGGCCCTCATGCCCTTCTCCTTAAGCTGTTTCACAATGCCAAGCACCTTCCTCCGACGCTGGACCAAAGCAGGGGGGAAATCCTGGTCAACAAACACCTTCATCCCATCAAAGTTCAGATCCCTCTTTGCTCACGCGAGATGAAGGACCTTATCTTTAGTAGGATACCTCAAGAATTTAATTATGATGGCTCTGGGGGCGCCTGCTTGGCTTTTTGGGCAAGGGCCCCAGCGCCTTTGATCTCCAATTGGCTTCTCTCCATCTGTAGCTCCGCTTTCAGCCAGCACTCCATAAAGGCCACCATGTCAGCCTGCTCAGCCCCTTCTGATATGCTGACCACTGGTATATTATTATGCCTGGAACGTGCCTCCGCATCTTCAGCCTTGGCTGTTAGAGCTTTCTCTACCATACAGAAAAAGCCAGCGATTGGCCAGAGGCCATATGCTCAGCCTGCAGACCCTCAAGGTGCTGTTCCACAGCAGTTGTCCTAGACTCCAGTTTTTTAAAGTCCCGCTGGATGTCTGAAACTTTTGCATCTATTTTATGTAGGAGCTTTATTATTTTTCTTGATTCTGCCCTAGTGCTGGTGGAACTGGAGTCAGAGCATGAATCCTCAGCCCCCGACGCTGAGAACACAGACGAGCGAGAGGGAGCTGGACTGAGGCCTGCCATAGATCTATCTTGTGGGTTAACTGTGGCTATTTTAGCAACTAATGATCCCCTTTTCTTCATGCGGACCATCGGGGTTTCCCTTCTTGTGTCCTAAGCACAGAGTAGGAACGCAGGATGTCACCGCAGTGCACTGGATTCGCTGCAGTTTATTGTTGGAGAGCCAGAGCGAGGAGTCAAGTGGCCATTCCTGCCTGCCACGTCACCAAAAGTGTTTAGCATTTTTCTAAATCAGCTTCCAAGTGCCTGTCGCAGCAAATTCTGCTCTATGCAGATGCAGTTCTATTTTCTAATGACACCAACCCTATTACCCTGGAGCACACGTTACAGAATATCTTCACTGCAGTTGAAATATGGTTCAAGGGTCATAAACCTGTCATGAATTATAAAAAAAACTAAGGCTATGAGGTTCTCCAGTCCACAGAACAGGCACTGAACACACCCTTTCACCATTGCAAATGTCGACTGTGCATCATTGGACCAGGTACAGCAATTTAAATACCTGGGGGTTATAGTTGACAGCTCCATGTCTTTTGTCTACCATATTGACAATATTGTAAAGGCCCTCAGCATATGTATCGGCCTTCTATACAAGCATAAGCATAATCTTACTCCCGAAGCTCTCAACCTGGCCATCCGCAGCTCTGTGGTCTCCCTTATTGAGTAAGAAATTGTTATCTATGGGTCTGAACTGGACTTAGCCCTCCATCACATCAGTCATTTTAAATAAGGCATGCCATCTCTCCACCAGTTCCGAGTGGCACACGCACGCTTGTGATCTCTACGCCCGTGCCAAATGGCTCCAGTTCGAGGGCAGGCTTAAGTTTCAGACCTGTTTGCTGGACAAAAAAGCAAATCTAGGTTTGTTGCCCACGGTATCCAGATGCTCCTCACCCCCTACGAAAGTAGCTGTCCCATAAGAAGCTCTGGGAGTACAGTCTTCAAGGTTCCCAGATATTGCACCTCACTAAGACAAAGAGCTTTTGCCACGGGCACCAAATGGATTAACAACCTGCCTCAAGTATCTCTGCTAAATCAATGTTAGGGCCCCTTTAACGTGAGCTAGGAACTGATCTGGTTGCTAATGCTTGTTGTGACTGTTTCCAATAGGACCTCTGGCCTCTCTGACTGTTGTCCAACCTCAGCACTGCCTGGCCGCCTTGTTTACCTCCATCTTTCTCCTTCCCTCCCTGAACTGTCCACCGCTCTTCCCCTCTACCTCCAACCCACCCTACCCCTCGTCCTCTGTCTTCTACACTCCATCTGCTCCTATCCCACCACCCGTTGAACTCATACCTGCTACTTAGTACTGGTCTTGCTCAACCCCAATGCCTGGCACCTC
Source organism: Neoceratodus forsteri (assembly GCA_016271365.2). NCBI lineage: Eukaryota > Metazoa > Chordata > Ceratodontiformes > Ceratodontidae > Neoceratodus > Neoceratodus forsteri. The sequence goes on along the minus strand of CM057455.1, from coordinate 752,610,528 downwards.
TAGGTAATCTGTACCTGCTACTAAGTATTGGTATTGCCCCACCCTCTGCCTGGCACCTCTAGGTAATCTATACCTTTCTATGGCGAGGCCCACAATCTGGGATTCCTGTAGTATACTCTCTTTGTAGTTTGTCTCTCCCTGTTGCCCCTCAGCATGTGCTAACCCTCCCTTTGTCACTCTCTCATCCTCCCTTTCTCTCCTTGAGTTTGTTCGTTCTCAGTGTATATAAAGTTATTTATGTAGTGTCATTGCCTCTGTAATTATTTTTGCTTAAATGCATATCCATTGTTGTCATCCTTTATCTCATGGCTTAACCGTAATTTATTGATCTTCCCTTGTCAATCTTCACCATTCATTACTGCTTGGGTGTAAGCCGGAGGCGCTCACCCGCCACGGGAGTTTTTTTTTCCCAGAGGAGTCAACACCAACGGCACCGTCCCTGAGAGTGACGCATCACGTGATGTGCGAGAGGCGGCCGTTAGGTGCCGCAGACTCCTCCTCCATCCCAGTTTAGTTTCTTCCACCGTCGAGGCTGCACCTGCTGTGCGTGTGAGGGTTTTTGGTACTGCGACATAGGCCTAGTTCATCGTCCGAACCGACGCCTTCATCCCGGTTTGTTTTTCCCCGACGCCGTTGACTCCGGTAAGTCCGTTCCATTCTTTTTTGACGGCACCGGGAGCTTTGCTGTGTTTTAGGTTATTTTTGCATTATGACCGGTTCGGGAGCTAAGTGAAAGTTGAAAGCGGGCTGTGCCCCTATGTGTCAGTGCTCCTGTGGCTGGCATTTTTCTGTGATGGACCAGCATGATGTCTGCCTTCGGTGCCTGGGACCTGACCATGACATGGACAGATGCGACACCTGTTTCTCGATGGACCGCTGTGTTCTCGAAGTCCGCACATTAAAAATCGGCAAGACTCCGCCGACTTTTGGAGGACGGCATTGCTCTCGGGCTTCCAAGGCCAGGTCTATAGGCCATTCCTCTGGGTCCCCTCTCAGGCCTATACGGTCTGGAGAGGAGGAGGTCTCGTCTTCTAGTCTTGCCAAGGAGGAGGCCTCTTCATGTGTGTTGGGGGAACGTCAGTGACCCTCCTGGACTGCGGTTGGGACACCACCTCAGCAGTCACCTCTTCGGAGGTGCAGGCTCTCCCAGTGTCATGGCCTGTGACTGCCAGACCTGGCGTGGGCGGGACCTCACGACTACCATTTCGGTGTGGTGGGCGCCACTTGTGCCACCATTTGGCTCTCGGTGCTGCAGGCTCATTGACTTCGCCGCTGGCACCTGCGTCGGGTCCCTGCATCAAGGGCTGTGCCAGGACTCCGTCTGGAGCCACAGACAAATCAGGACCAGGTTCCAGCATTGTCACTGGTGCGCCGATGCTGAAGGGCACCATGAGTGGCACCGGCGCGCTCATGGCACCATTTCTCAGGGGACTTCTGGGTGGCCAGTATTGAGGTCCTTCTAGTCGCTTCTTCCTCGGAAGCAGATGACTCAGACGTGGACCTGTCCTGGCTCCCGATTCCTGGGATCGGAGTCTTCTGTGGGACAAGGTGTCAAGCAGCCCAGCGTGCCCATTCCTCAGTCTCCACAGCAGTCTTCTTCTGAGGACTCCCAGGCTGGGGTGGCCTTGGGTCATTGGGATGGGATGGTGTGAGGGGTGGGAGGGTCTGTTCACCCAGAAGGGGCTATAGCAGCTGCCGTCTCTGGTGCTGCTGTGCCCTCTCAGGGTGAACTAGGGCCTTGTCTTCTGGGGACTCCCCTCAGAGATCCCTGATCGATGGGCTGTGTCGCTGGAATTGAGGAGGAGGGCATGCTCTGAGTACGAGGGGTTGAGGGGCAGCGGTGAGGCATATCAAGTTTCACCTGCTGCCCTCAGGGTGTAGGTAAGTTACTAGCTGAGCCCTGCCTCCGGTCCTTAGGCTCAAGGGACACCTCTGGTGGCGTTGCAGGCTGCCCTTCTGGATCCTTGCAGGGACAGGTACATCACAGGAGGATCCCTTCCAGGCTCTTCCAAGGTTTGCATCCCCAGGGTTCCATTCTGCAACCTGGTTTGTTATCCGGGACCCTGCCAGCTCGGCTCCATTCCCGGATTCCAGAGCCTGAGCAAAGGACAGTTGCCTCTTCATAGGTGCCCTACTCCCATTCCTCTGTAGCCACCACCCTCTCTCCCAGGCCATGTCAATCCTACGGGTCCATTATCCTGGGAAATGTTCAGAGGCACTGCGGCAGGCTTCCCCTCATATGTTAGATGTATGCGTGAGCAGGTGTTTCACCTATCCCCATCACCACGGGAGTCCTCTGGACATTTGAGCTCCCCATCCTCCTCCTTGTCTCCCTCCTCGGAGGGATAGGAACCCTCTGTTCGCCTCTCTTCCGATGCTGATTTCACTGAATATCAGCACTTCCTTTTGAGGATGGTTGGGGACCTCCTTATCTCCTTCGTTAGGCGAGACAGTCCTGAACGGGAGATGCGTGAATTCTTCCATGAATTCAATGCCCAACATTTGGTGGTGCCATCCTGGCCTATTCCTTTCCAGGAGGCATCTATCCGTTCCTGACAGTCTCCAGCCGACCCTATCCCAGCCCCGGCAGACTGCAGGAGGATGTATTGTGCCCCATCTGAGTCTCTAGGTTCTCTGCCCAACCCGCCTTTGGGATTGGTGTCCCTAGAGACTCCTTCTGGGCGCCACCGCCTGGCGCACGACTGACCACCGGACTCAGATTCTCTACAATTTGACCAGTTGGGGCGAAGAGCGTTCTCTTCCTCTTGTGCAATGCTGTATATCGCATCTCATCAGGCACACCATGCTGCCTACAACAGGCATCTATGGTCGATGCTATCTCAGCTTCTAGCATCAATGCCTGACACGGAGCAATCTAGACAGGCCATTGCCTCTCTGCTATAGGCCTGGAGCTGGCAAGACACTGGGAAAGGGCATCTTATGACACCAGTGAGGTGGCTTCCAGGCTTGCAGGACAGTGATCTGTATTAGGTGGACGACATGGCTTTGTCTATCAAGATTGTCACCTCTGGCCCAGCATAGCGTGATTTACTGCTTTCCGGGCACCCGCCTTACTCCACCAGTGCTAGGAGGCTTCTGCAGGCTTCTTCCATCTCCTTGTCTCTGGGAGACACCTCCTAGCTCTCCTCAGCCTTAGGCTTCTCAACTGACTAGCCCAGGGTCTCTCCCTTCTGTTTTCCACCAGCAGGAGGCTGAGGGTCTTGTTCCCTCAGGGTTTCTCTTGTCCCCTCCTCCAGGGGGGGCTTGGCACTCACCCAAGCAGTAATGAATGGTGAAGATTGACATGGGAAGATATGAAAATGATGCACGTACCGTAATTCTTGATCTTCTCTTGTATCTTCAAAATTCATTACTGATACTCGCCCACCTTCCCCTCAAGGGCCTCCTACTTCGGTGTCTCCCCTTCCCTGCTCATTTCTCCCTCTTCTTCGTTGACCTTTAAGCCAAAAAAAAAAACTATCTTGACTTTTCTGTTCTTCTCTGGACGGATCCTATTTCCTCACGGTAAAGGGGGAACGAGGAGGATTTATTCTATCCTGAGGGAACTCTTTCTGATTACCCCTGGGGTGACCTCTTGGCTCTTTCTTAGCCATGTTGTTCAATTCACAGTGACCATCCCACTAATGGTTCGGCTCCCTTTTTCCCCAGCTTCCCTCTGGCAAGTCTTAATCTCCTATTGTGTCAGCTTCTGCTGGTTGATGCTGTCCTGGCACTTCCATTACCTTGAGCTGATGTTCTTGATATTCTTGCCTTGCCTTCAAGGAGTCCAATTGAGTTCCCACTCTATCCTTTACAAGGAGTGCCCTCTGTAGAGCTCACCCCCTCCCCACACACATCTGTGTTAGCACTTAACAAGGTGCTAGGGGCTTTTTCCCTTCCTAGTTGGGCTCTTTTCTGGAACCGAATTCCTGCCTTGGCAGTCTGTGAGCTCAACTAGAGTTAAGGGATGGGATGACGAGAGGTTAGAGAATCTGCCCTTTGTGTCCAATCTGTGCAAGCGGTTCAGTTGAACCTTCTCTTCAGTCCTATCAAGTGGGATCTTTGCTCCCTTGTTTTTGGTTCCAAGCTTATAAGCCTTTAAACCAGTATCTCAATGGGTAGAGTTCTCTCCTCCCAACACCCCTTCTTCTCTTCCCTCTCTTCTTCTTCTTCCTTTTTCTCCTTTTCTTTATCTGTCCCTCCCTTGGAGCCGCCCCAGAAGTGAGGCCGTGTGGTCCATTAGGGTAGGCATTTCCTTCTTTTTTCTGTCCTCTACCGGCTTATTCCTTTTTCAGTTTATATCCTTTCCTTTTTCTATCTCTCGGCTCTCTTGCCTCGCTTTTTTCTTATCCTTTTTTCACCTCTCAGGCTAACAGAACTGGGATGGAGGAGAGTCTGCAGCATCTAACAGCCCGTATGCGCATCACGCAATCGTCACTTTCGGGACCCGCGCTGTCAGGCCAACTCCTCTGGAGGAAAAAAACACTCCCGTGGCAGGTGTGCGCCTCCAGCTTACACCCAAGCAGTAATGAATGGTGAAGATACAAGAGAAGATCAAGAATTACGGTAGGTACGTAATTTTCATTTTTGATTCTTGCTGTATGACCTTGACATGGAACCTATGTAATGAGCCTGTTCTCTAAGGTTTAATCCAAGATCTTAATAAATAAAAAAAAGAAACTTCTACAGAAGATATTGATATCATTTAAGACAGACTGGAACAAGCTGTAACTGCTGATGCTGTAAAGGGGAATGTTTCTTACACCTCCGAACAAACCGTAGAAATTAGTAACTTGGTAAAGACATTTAACAGTACTTTTACCTTAGTGCCAGGCTGAGCAAAAGGGGTTGAACACATAAAAGTGACCGGATGCTCTCCCAATCAGACAGAAGACTTACAGATTACCAGAGTGGTTAAGAGCAGATGTGGTTAAGGAAATACAAAAAATGAAACAATTGGGTATCATGGAAGAGCCAATAATTACTATTAGAGATTCCTTCCCAACTTTGCCCAATTAGCTACCCCCTTACTGAACTCATGAAGGCCTGCCATTGCCTTATATACTGGGACTAAAACTCTCATTTTTGACTGAGGCAACTGTTATTCTGCTTCCCCTCCCACAGTCCGTTCTCCATATGCTATTACTTCCTATCCCACTCAGCCTCTGCTGCCCCCACCATCCTGCCTCCCCTCTTAATCCTTCCCCCCTTTTCCTACCCGTCTCCCAATATGTATTTACCTCCTACCTTATTCACCTTATGTCAGCCACACCCCTGCCACCCCCCTTCTGCTGTCCAATATGACCTGTTCTGAGCTTCTCAAACATAGCCAGATTAGGTTGTTAACCTTAGCCTCTTTACTCAACTTTACCTCATGTTTTATACTACCTTGCACCTGTAGAGGTTACTGTCTCAAGAAAATTTTTCTCACTGTTGACTCCCAATGATGTTTGCTGTAATTACCATATACTCCTGGCCTGTATGTATCTACACCCGTATTTAAGCAACTCTGTTGTATATGTGATGTATATATGCCTCTTGCTATTCTTCTCTGTATATAGTTTGTTGCTTACTATTCGCTTTTTATACCTATTCTGTTCCTTTTGCCTTGTATATGTATAATATTGTTAAGTTGTCACTGTAAATGTTATTACGTGTCATTTTTCTTCCTTGTTGCCGCAAATGTATGCCCCAGGTCTATCTTGCAAATGAGCTTTGTCTCAGTGGTGTTCCACCTGGCAAAATAAAGATATTGATGATTGATTGATAAGTGCTTTGTCATCACCAATGGTGATTGTAAATAAAAAAGAAGGGGTAAGAATCTGCCTTGATTTTAGGAAACGTAATCAAGTGTCCAAATTTGACAGATATTCTGTACCCAGCATAAATGATTTGGTGGACAGATCGGAAGTGCAAGTACATCAGTACCCTTGATCTCCCCAAGGGTTATTGGCAAATTCCCCTAGCTAAAGAATCTAGAGACAAAACTGCATTTGCCACTCCAGTTGGATTCTGTCAGTTCACCAGCATGTCGCTTGGTTTACATGGTGCACTCACTATATTCTAGTGGTACATGGATTAATTTTACCTACTCACACTGGTTTTTGTGCTGCTTACCTGGATGATGATGATGATGATGATGATGATGTTGTGGTGTGCAGTCCAGACTGGAAAAGCCACCTGAAACACGTACAGCAGTTATCCAGTCTATCAAAAAGGGAGGTCTGACAGTCCTACCAGATGTGCATTGGGCATGCAGGAAACCAGATACTTGGGATATATTTTGGGAAATGGAAAAGTAAAGCCAGAGATTTCTAAGATAGAAGCTGTAGCTAACAGTCCTTACCCTAAAACAAAGACATGTCAGGTCATTTTTAGGGCTGACTGCTACCTCCTTACTGAACTCTCGAAGAAACTGTGCCTGAATAATGTGAAATGGACCCTAGAGTGTGATGAAGCTTTTTGGGTCATCAAGGCTACGTTATGTTCAGCTTCTGTTTTAAGAAGCCCAGACTTTGAGAAACAATTTTTGTTACAGACAAATGCAGCAGAAGGATGACATTCCAGAATCACAAGTTGATAACTGGCACTTCATCCATTTAAATTCAAAGTGATGCACACATCTAGAGAAGAGAATGTCAGTGCTGATTTTTTGTCATGACATGGATCAGGAATTGAAGAATTCCAAAGGTTGAAAACAAATATGTGGTTTAAACTTAACTGTTTGTTGTACTGGTTGTCATGGAAAAGGATATTGCATATGCACAGAACTGCAAAGGTTATAATGTTAGAAGAGAATTAAAAGAAGTTTTGAAACTTTTTTTTTTTTAAAAGGTCCCTCTTAAAGAGGGGGGTATGTGACAGGTTTGAATAAGGCACTGTCTCATTTGTTATGCAGAAAGAGTTAAATGCAAAGAATTTTTCTATCCTCTCCTTTTCTGTCTCTTGTTTGATTGCGCAAATTGTCTTGTGAGACCTAGGAACTGATCACTGTGACTGTCTCGAGTTCTCCACCTCCTTTCTTCCTGCCTTCACTTGCTGTTTCTTGCTATTTCTATCTCTTCTTCCCCTTGTATATCTGTGGTTATAAAATATGTGAATCTTTATGATAAACTGGATCATTTGGGTTGAAAATGTATATAGTTATATTGTTGAAATGAAAAAGTTATTTGGAACTAAGGGGTTAACTTTGAGATGCAGATTGACACCACAAACTCTTGCAGAGTTGTCAACAGATTAGTGTTAGGACACCATGTTCTGTTTTGTTCACCTAGAGGAAAGAAACTGATAAGAACTCTGATACATTTTGCGTGAAAACAGGATTTCTCTTAACAAACTCAGGGTGTAGAAATGAATTGCCAGGCAAAGACTTCTTATAAAAAGAATAGCAATGTTTGTTAGAGAGAGGGAGACTGAAACTTAGAATTAGAGATACCCTCAGAGGAAGGACTTTGTTTTGTTTGAACTGCCTATGTTTAGAAACCATTCTGTACATTTTTTTATTATTTTATTATTGGAAATAATAAAATGCTACTTACGAATTTTATAACTGCTCCTGGTTTTCCTGTGTTTCCTGCTCTTTGCCTCGACAAAAAGGCCCATGTATGTGGCCTGTATAGCTGGGTTGCAAAAGTAATGTGCCCTGCATTTCCATGCAAAATGCCATTATTGAATTGGGGCCATAACTATAGCTCGGTGCGAAGTATTTCAGTCAAGGGTCTAACTCATGGGACACTTGCAGTTCTGCATTCCAGTTGTCCAAAATTGTAAATGTATGTTCTGGGAGCAATTCTACAAATCCTCTGTACAGTGAACCTATCATATGAGACCAATTTGTTCCCCTACGAGAGTCCCTAATTATGTTATATAGGAAGGAATGAGTTTCACAGAGGTGTTCAAATGCTGAGCCCTTTCCCAAAATGTAAGATTTAAGCTGTGGGATCAAAGATGCACTGTTCTGAGAAGGGAAAATTCTGTTTGTAGCTCTAAAAAGGATGCATCCCTTGGTTGTTAAAAAGTTGATACATATATTTTTAGGCACAAGGTCCCTCATTCCTGTGTGCCTGCATCTATAACATATAGAGGAAACACTGCATTGTGTACCAGTACCCTGAGGCAAATGACAATGTTTTTTTCTTGTGAGGGGTGCTTCCTTGTTATAATTAAGCTTTTTATAAAATGCATTGAATGTGTGGCGTTTCATGGTCTTTGAGGAGATTACCTTGAGAGTTTATTCTCTTTTGTACCTGTGTGACTTGTATATCAGCTCCTTTTGTGTTGTTCTGAGCTGTGTACCTGTGTTTTTTAAGTGATTAAAAAATCATGATTTTTTTTGTGTTCTCGAGATAACTACATATAGTATAAATTTTGTTGCATTCCAATGCACTTGGTAATACAGGTTTATCCAGCAACAGACCATGCGCAACTGAGCTGACAATGCATAATAATAAGGCCTCCATGGTCTTTGGTTAGTTGGAGCACAGAGTATTTGATACAGAAATACCCTCCTAAAAAATCTAAGAGAATTGTATTCTAATGCTGGAAATAGCTTTTTTCCAGAACGTTTGGTAAGGTTTGCAAGAAATAAAGCATGCTGGGTAGGGTATTTTGCCAGATAATGTGTATTGTGGGCAAAAGGAGTGGGTGTTGCATCCATTGAAGATTTTCCCAGATTTACTACGTTACAGGCTCATAGTTCAATAGTTGTCAGTGGGATAGAGTATTGTGGATTGTAACCTCGAAATACTTTAGAGCCCTTCTTTTCACCAGACAGGGAATCTAGACTTTAATTCTGGAGAGGGGTAAAATAAAAGGCCAGAAGCTCTGTTTTCATCATTAATTTACAGTCCGATAAAGCCCCATACTGCTAAATAATATCCTATGAAATAATATCCTATGTTTATGGCAACAAGGTCTCTAGGAAAGATAGTATTAAGAGCATATAATCTGAGAATAATGTTGTTTTAAATAAGTCCCCCCCCCCGGGGGATCCCCTCTACCTCATCTGCTTGTCAAATAACAGTTGTTAATGGTTCAGTATAGAGTGCAAATAACAATGGGTAAAGGGGACACCTGCCTTGTACCCCTAGACAAGGTGTAGGGGCAGAAATAGTCCTGTTGACTCCAATATATGCCTGAGTTGCAGTGTATAAGGCCTGTATCATTTTATTAGTTTGTCCAGGAGGGCCATGGAGACCAGGTGTCCTAGAGGAATGCCTAGGACACTTTATCAAATGCCTTTTCAGCATCTAAACTCAACCACTACCAAGGGGCTGGAGTGCTGCACTACATGATCTATAAAAAGGAGAGTGTGATGTTCATTATCATGGGTCTGCCATTTACGGATGAACTCTGCTTGGTCCTTATCTAGCATTCTGGGCAGTATAACTTCCAACATCCTGGTCTAAAGCCCCATGAATAGTTGATAATCAATATTTAATATTGATATGGGCCAATAGAAGGGAGGGTTTGCAGGATCTTCCTTGACTTCAGCAGTGTGAAATGGTCTCAAACTGCGTAGGAGCATGCAACAATGATCCTGGTGGCCCTTTCTGGCCCAGACAGATCTGGTTCCCTTTGCTAATACAGCTATCCCGGGAACCTCCGCTCCCATTGCCATTCAGCTCCCATCTCTTGTCTCAGGAGGAGGGTTCACTGGTCCACCCAGACTTACGCTCACTGAACCTGCATGCATGGCTCCTAGAGACATAGCCATCTTGCGACACGGGGTCTCGCAAGAGGTTGCGGAAGTTCTTTCGGCAGCCAGAAAGCCAGCAATGCATGCGACATACACCATGAAATGGCGCCGATTTTGTCTGTGGTTGCAAGCATGCGGCCTTTCCCCTTTAGGTTGTCTGGTGAAAGCGGTGTTAGAGTACCTGCTCTCCCTTTTCCGCTCGGGTCTCGCCTACTCCTCTATTAAGGTGCACCTCTCTGCCATTTCAGCTTATCACCTTCCGGTGGGACAGCGCACAGTGGCGCAATTAGATGCCTGTCGAGAATTCTTGAGAGGGGTGTTACATCTTAGGCCACCCATTAAGGACCCAGTGCCTCCATGGGACTTGCTCTTTGTCCTGGAGCAACTCACGCTCCTCCCTTTGAACCTGCTGGATTGCGAGCTGCGTTTTCTGTCGTGGAAAATGTTGTTTTTGGTTGCTGTTACGTCAGCGAGAAGAGTTTCTGAGCTTCATGCTCTCATGTGCAAAGAGCCTTATTTAATTTTCCACCTGGATAGAGTATCCCTGAGGACGAATCCTAAATTCTTGCCTAAGGTGGTTTCCACACTCACTCTCAATCAGGACATTGACCTGCCTGTCTACTTCCCTAATTATTCTAATAGAGGAGAGGCGCTGCTCCACACCCTGGATGTTCACCGCAGCTTAAGGTACTACCTGAGCAGAACTAAGCAGCTTTGTAAATCGGAGCAACTTTTCGTTTCCTTCACTGAAAGGATGATAGGCCAACCAGTATCCAAGCAGTCCCTGTCTCGCTGGCTTGTCCAGTGTATATCATACTGTTATGATATCAAACAAAAGCCCCTCCCGGGATCAGTCCGGGGCCATTCCACTAGGGGAGTGGCCACCTCCTTTGCAGCACTTCGAAACGTCTCCACTTCTACCATTTGTGCTGCAGCCACTTGGAGCTCTGTACATACCTTTATCAGGCATCATAGCCTGGACATCGCTTCACGGCGAAGAGCCGGCTTCGGCCTGGCTGTGCTACAGGGTCTCCTGTCCTAGAATCAGGACCTGGAATGAACTTTCTAGTTTCCTCCTCCCAGAATGTTTGCAAGCGCTACTGCTTGGGAATCAGTCCTAATGGTGAAACCTGCTGCAAGAGCTGTGTCTCGAAGTAAGATAGTACAGTTACGTAAGAACTTACCGTAACAGTAGATCTTCGAGAACAGCTCTTGCAGCAGGTACTGTCCCACCCGCCTTCCCCCTCGGAGGAGACATGGATTAAGCCTGTTTAACAGGGATTTATACCCTTTTGTCTTCTGACGGTGGATCCTCGGTCTCCCATTTCGATGTCAGCCTACGGCCGGAAGTCTCCGGCGGGAGAACTGGGGAATCTGCCGGGACCGCTTTATGTACTACGCTTGACGTTGATAGCGGACGACGCCAGGGCGGGTCCCCGCTGAAGATAGCTAATAGAATTTTTTCCAGGTCCTGACGCCCGCCGGCTTCAGTCCTAATGGTGTAACCTGCTGCAAGAGCTGTTCTCAAAGATCTACTGTTACGGTAAGTTCTTACGTAACTGTACTTTCCTGCCAAAGGTGGTTTCAGAACTCACTTTGAACCAATCGGTTCAACTTCCGTTCTATTATCCGGATTACTTTAACAAGGGGAAGCGCTTTACACATTAGATGTACACAGGGCATTGCATTGCTATCTGTCCAGGACAAAGGAGATCAGGAAATCTGACCAGCTGTTTGTGTCCTTCGAGGTTAGGTTCTTGGGAAGCCTGGTTACCAAGCAAACGCTGGCGCGTTGGCTGGTAAACTGTATCTCCTTTTGCTACCAGAAGCATGATAAGTCTCTTCCGGGACCAGTTGAAGTGCACTCCACCAGAACTGTCGCCACTTCATTTGCAGCAGTGAAACGGGTGTTGGCTGTGGACATCTGTGCCGCTACCACTTGGCACACTGGTCATACTTTCATCAGGCATTACTGCTTGGATATTACCTCCAGACGAAGAGCAAGATTCGGCCTAGCGGTCTTGCAGGGCTTGATCTCCTGAGGATCCCTTCTGTTCCTATTTGCTGCCTTCCTTTCCCTCCCAAGGGTTGTCTTAAGTTTATACTGCTTGTGAATCAGTCCTACATGTCTTTTACCTGCTGCAAGAGCTTCCTCTTGAAGTAGGATAGTACAGTTATGTAAGAATTACCATAACAGTAGATCTTCAAGAGAAGCTGTTGCAACAGGTATTATTTTCCCTCCCTCCTTCCCCCAGGACTAGGTGTCTCCTGCTATGGCTATGACCTTTCCTGCTTCTTGGGCGAGAATAGCAAAACCTGATTATTATAATTCCATATGTTGCCACTTGCTGGCCTGCCTTTGAGCGTGCAAGAACTGGAGCATGTCGGGACCATCTCCTCCCTTTATACTGGGTGACATCGGGGGTGGAGCCAACGTCAGGGAGGGCGGTCCCCCAGGTATTGCTGGAAAAGAATTGCCGAAATCTGCCACCAGGTGGCGGCAGTTCTACATGTCTTTATCTGCTGCAAGAACTTCTCTTGAAGATTGACTGTTACGGAAAGTTCTTACGTAACTGTACTTTCCTTCCCCAGACAAAGAGACTGCAGAATCGACCTTTGGGGTGTAAGTGTATGCATCCTCTACATTGGGTTTGAGGATTGCAAACTACTTGCCTCACATGGTAAAGTACCAAAATACCAACTGGAAGAAGATAAGTCCACTGCCCAGGCCCTCTCAGATGGCATACAAAAGCAGGAGCTGCTTCAGTGCCTTCAGGCAGCTGAGGACGTTAGCAAACACCTCCTCAGAGCCCTCTATGATATGGCTGACACCATTGCCAGGGCTGCTGCCATGGGCATATGCCTATGTTGGCACTCCGGGCTGAGAGTATCTGGTTTTGCTGCTGATGTTCAGTAAAAGGTACTCAATCCTTCCTTTAATGGCACCAAGCTGTTTGGCCCTGATGGGCAGGATATCATCAGTGATTTGCAGGCCTCGGGTAGGGTCATCAAGTCTGTCCACGCCCGCTACCATACCCAGCTGAGAGCTAGAGGATGCCCTCCTTTTGCAGAGCGGCTAGTAGACCAGGTAAAGCCTCCCAACCCTAAGGGAAGTGCAGAGCCCTGGCTGCCTTGCCTGCCCTCTCCATTGCTGGAGCTGTGGTCAAGCACTGCAGAAATGAGGCACCAGCCCCTGCGGCTGGATCCGCCTCTGCTTGACTCCTTGCCAGACCCCTCCTCCTCCTGGACCAGGAGGTCATGTTCGGAGGTTGTTTCTCCCTCCATCTGAATTAATGGAGAACCATAACTTCAGATGCATGGATTCTGCAGATTATAAAAGGGGGGCAGTGCCTGGAGCTCATTGAACAGCCTCCAGAAACCCCTCCGCCACCCTCCAGTTATCCCCCGACTCACCTGTCTGTTCTCCGGGAGGAGGTACAGTCCCTTCTGCCAAGCAGGCCATCGAGTCAGTACCCAGTCGACAAAGAAACAAGGAGTTTTACTCCAGGTTTTTCCTGATCCCCAAAAGCACCGGTGATCTGAGACCCATTCTAGACCTAGAGGACCTCTGTCTGTATGTCCAGTACAAAATGTTCAGGATGGTAACTTTGCCAGGCCTGTTGCCTCTCCTCAGAATGGGATTGTCTCTGCTCTCTGGACATGCAGAATGCTTACCTGCACATATTCGTCTTTCCTCCTCACAGGAAGTTTTTCTAGTCTGCCTTACAGGGCAATCATTATCAGTTCAAGTTGCTGCGCTTTAGCTTGTCCTCTATGCTGTAAATGTTTACCAAGTGCTTAGCAGCAGTAGCAGCAGCTCTCAGAAGGGAGAGACTGTATGATCTTACTTCAAGAGGGTTCCTGCAGTAGGTCTTCACATACAGAACTGCCCCCTGGCATCAGGTCCGAGCAGCAAACTTGTAGCTAGCAATCATCAGTGGGGACCGCCCCCGACATCAGGCGACATGACATCAGCCTGACTATAAAAGGGGCGGTCCCACGCCCGCTCTCCAGTTCTTTCCCACCGTTGCCTCAGTATGTTCGGCATACGATAGAACAGCGATCATACTTCCACCATTTTTGACGAAGTTTTCTTCGCCTCATAGAAATTTTCTCTTTATTTTTCCTACTATTTGATGTCTTCTAGACAGAAGAAGTGCTTGAAGTGCGGCGCCCAAATCCCGCCTGGGGACGACCATTCCCGCTGTCTCCTCTACTTTGGTTCCAAGCACAACACCCAGGAGTGCTCCATTTGCCAGGCCTTCAACAGGCGACTCGAACCTGGTGCAAGCGGACTCTCGAGGCCCACCTCCTGACTTGACGACTGGCGTTGATGGAAAAGGAGCTCCAGGAACTGCGGGATAGGTCGTCGTCGCCGGCCCCTAATAAAAAGAAAAGCAAGGATGAGCGCCGGGACCGGAGTCCGTCGCCACGCGGGAGGCCCTCCGAAACTGTGAGTACTTCAGCCAGTGCCCCATCTGCTTCTTTAGGCCGGGCCCCTTCTCCCCCTCCTGCCGAGGTGAGTGGGCAGCCAGGGGTAGCCTCTCTGGAGGTATCTGTTAAGTCGCCTTGCCTAGCTGACAAGACACCCCTCGACCACATCGAAGGGTGCACGGCTCCTGCTGATCAGCCTAGCGGCGGTCTCCAGACTTCCACTAGCCCACAGCGTCTGTTCAGTCGGACGATGGCTCCTCCATCGCCCGCCCGGATCTCTCCACTCTCCCGTCGGGCTCTAGTTTGGCCCCTGACGTCGGACAGAGTGAGTGGCAGAGCGACCCATCATTCCCCTTGGTTATCCATCCCAGGGACTCACCACCCAATCATCTGATTTTTCTACCAGTACTATCTCCTTCAGACCTGCCATCGGGGCTTCTTCTGGACCTTCCCCCCTCGCCAGGCCTACTGCCGTCCCCGGACATTAGGCTGCCGCCGGCTAGAGATCTTTCCTTGGAGCCTCCCTCCTCAGGACCTTCGGGGCCCTCCCAGATCCCGCGCCTCCTAGAGGTGCCATGGCACTTCCTCTGGCAGGACCAGATCCTCCGGGCAGGCTTCCGGGTCCAGAACCCTTTGTCCCACCTCCGGGTGGCCCACCGTCTACTCCGCAGTATCCGACGCCAGGCCATGTGCCCCTGGCACCAGGATACCCTGGTTACTCTTACTATCCTTAAATGGGTTATCACTACTCTTCTTGGCCTCAGTACCCAGGCTACCCTAACTCCATCCTCCTCCGCCACCTCTGGCACCAGAGATGGACCCCAGTGGTGGCAGGAGGCCAGAACCCAGCTGCTATCGGACTTAGGCAGTCTGTTGGGAAGCTTCCCAGCCCAGGGCCCCACCACCTCCTTCCAGCAGAGCCTCGGGTTCTCTAGCTGCGGGAGCTGCTGGGATGGAACCCCCATTCCACAGCTCGAGCCTCCAGCACAGTCCGCTCCGAACCTTGGACTGAATCTCTGTTGAGGTTCCTCCCAAGGGTCACCAGTCTTTGGGCTGGCCCATTAAGAGGTGGATCCACAATGAAAAAGACTAGCGGAGCACCTGGATCTTGCTACGTCTGATTCTATCCCCATCACCCCATGAGGACTTGGTGACCACGATATGGCAACAACTGTCCTCCATACCAGCGGCCTCCAGGAAGGCAGACCAGACCTGTTATCCCCCAGAAGGGATTCAGCATCTTAACTCCCATCTAAAGGCTGACTCCATGGTAATTACTGCCGCTCACGACTGATCAGACCAACCGAAACACCTGAGTTGCTCGCCTCCAGACAAGGACTCTCGTCAGTTAGACAAGTTCAGGCGAAAGATCTGTTCTTCCTCCTGTGCCATTAGATCACTCAGCTATGTCTCGCACATGGTTGCTATCCAAGAAGCTACTCTTTCAGAGCCGGAAAGGGACCTCCTTGAGGTTCAGGACGAAAACCTTAGGAAGAAGCTCCTGGACAAGGTCAGGATAGGCAAGTTCTCATGTCGTCACACTCTCAGAGCGACGTATGACTCAGTGGATGCAGTGGCTAGAGCGGCAGCCATGGAGATCTGTCTCCACCAGCTCTCCTAGCTCCGGATAGCTGACTTGGCACAGGATGTACAGTCTTCTATTTTGAATGCTCCTTTTAGGGGTTCCGTCCTCTTTGGCGGCAGTGCCAAAGATATCATAACAGGACTGCAAGAGAGTGGACGCTCCTTAAGAGATGTATGCTCTATGTACAAGACGGGTCAAAAAAAGCAGCCCTTTCGCCGCCAAAGAAGGTGGAACAAAAACCAGGCAAAGCGTCAGGGGAAAAAGACGCGCCCCTGGCTCAGGAGCCCAAACCCATGGCTGAGTTCTCGAACCAGCCTCGGGGCTAAGCTCCCTCGGCATCCTGACTCCTTTCCCCTCCTTCCTCTCCCTCCCTTAAATCAGGAGGAACCGGTTGGAGGGAGGTTCAGCTCCACCTCGAGGGTTGGAGGTTCATCACCGCAGACTCTTGGGTGCTTCAGCTCATCCAGCGGGGTCACTCGATTGAGTTCCTTGAGATCCCAGCACCTCTACCGCCGGGACAGTCTTTCTATCCACGGGATCAGGTCCCCTTGTCTCTCAAGAGATCCAGACACTTCTTCTAAAGGAGGCCATAGAACCCATCCCTCCAAACCAGATAGGAAGGGATTTTACTCCACTTCTTCCTAGTCCCAAAGAAAAGGCGACCTGTGACCAATCCTGGACCTCAGCACACTATACATTTTCATCAGTACAAGAAGTTTTGTATGTTGACTCTTCAGGGCTCCTCCCCTGCTCCATTCCAACTCCTGGCTGTGCTCCCTGGATATGCAATATGCCTACCTGCACATACCTATCCTCCCGGCCCACTGCTTCTTCCTCCGTTTTGTTTTTATGGAGGACCACTTCCAGTTTCGGGCGCTCCCATTTGGCCTTTCTTCGGCCCCTCAGGTGTTCATGAAATGTCTAGCGGTGGTGGCGGCATTCTTACACCACCAGGGCATCTATGTCTTCCCGTACCTGGACGACTGGCTCCTCACAGCACCCTTTCCTACCAGCCTGAAATAGTCCCTCTCTTTCACTCTGAACTTGTTCTCACTTTTGGGGATCACGGTCAACTTCCCCAAGTCCCAGCTAGTACCATCTCAACAACTCCAATTCATTAGACCTGTACTACAGTATATACAGGTGAGAGCAAGGCTTTTCTGCCATCGGATCAAGCAGAGACTTTAGTTGCTCAGGCTGCTCTCGTGGCCCAGGCTCGATGGATCCCAGCACGTATTCTGAGGTACTACACGAACCAGACTAAAGAGGTTCGCAAATCCAACCAACTCTTTGTAGCCTTTGCTCCTCCGTGCCAGGGCAAAGCTATCTCCAAACAAACCATCTCTAGATGGTTAGCTAACTGCGTCCATTTTTCTTACATGAAACATGGGAAATCCCTTCCGGGGGCAGTTAAAGGTCACTCCACCCACAGCGTGGCTACCTCTACTGCTTTTTTTAGGAATGTGTCCACTGCAGAGATCTGTGCAGCGGCCACGTGGTCGTCTGTTCACACTTTCACTAAGCATTACAGTCTGGACATTGCCTTTAGGCGCAGAACAGGCTTTGGTCTTGCAGTTTTACAAGACCTCCTGTCATGATTCCCTATGGCGACTCCTCCTCCTCCTGGATGCACCTTAGTATGAGTTATTTTGGGAACTGCTTGGTATTCAGTCCTATATGTGAAGACCTACTGCAGGAACCCTCTCGAAGTAAGATATTGCAATTACGAAGAACTTACCGTAACAGTAGATCTTCGAGAGAGGTTTCTGTAGTAGGTCTAGTTTCCCTCCCACCTTCCCCCTGCTCCTGGATATTTTTTCCTTTATTTTCCATCCTACCTAGTCCTTGGGTCAAGAGAGGAAGCAGGGTCCTAGGAGTTTTTTTACTCCTAGCTTTTACTTACCTTTCTTTAGGTCTCTGGTGGAAAAGAACTGGAGAGCGGACGCGGCACCGCCCCTTTTATAGTCAGGCTGATGTCATGTCGCCTGACGTCGGAGGCGGTCCACGTTGGTGATTGCTATCTACAAGTTTGCCGTTCGGACCTGATGCCAGGGGGCGCAGTCCTACATGTGAAGACCTACTGCAGGAACCTCTCTCGAAGATCTACTGTTACGGTAAGTTCTCACGTAACTGCAGTTTTTCTCTTATCTGGACGATTGGATCCTAAAGGCCTTCTCTAGGGAACAGCTTCTGCTGACTCTGGAGTGAACTCTCTGCCTTTTCCATTCCTTGAGCATCACTGTCAGTCTGCCCAAATTGAACCTTGTACCATCCCAAAGGCTGCAGTATATAGGGGGTGGTTCTGGACTTAGTGCAGGGAAAGGCCTTCCTGCCTCAGAACAAGGTAGAGTGCCTTATTACTCAAGCTCAGGAGGCCGGACAGAGCGGTTATATACCTGCAAGGGTATATTTGAGGCTATTGGGTTTGATGACTGCAGCCATTCCAATGGTTCCCTTGGCCAGGCTACACATGCGAGTCCTCCAGTGGATGCTCAGGGTGCAATGGTACCAGCGCTGCGGACAAATTAGATCAGTTAGTGTTGGTTTCCTCCCCAGTCCGCAAGGTACTCCATGGTGGTTTAACCCGCAGAACCTGTTGCGGGGGTCCATTCCAGATCTCTTCCCCCAGGCAAATCCTCACCACGGATGCTTCAGGCTCAGGCTGTGGGCGCATCTGGATCCTTTTCAGATGCAAGGGACTTGCTCCCAGATCGAACTATCCTGCATATCAGTGTTCTAGAGATGTGGTGGTCCTGTATGCCATGCAGGCCTTCCAGAGCCATCTCCTCCCGGGTCATCTGTTGTCAGCAAGGGGGGCATGTGTATCCCCTATGCAGGAGGCCATGAGAGTGTGGTACTGAGCCCTAGACCCACAGTCTGGTTCTCTCTGTGGTTCATGTCCCAGGCATGCTAAACACCCTAGTGGACTGCCTCAGCGGGGCCCAGTCCAGCATGCACAAATGGGAACGTCTCCCATCTGTCGTAGAAGATCTGTTTGCCAGATGGGGTCATGCAGAGCTGGACCTTTTTGCATCCTCACGCAGCACAAAACTGCCCAGTTTCTGCTTGCTAGAGCCAGGGCCTGGAGTTTTCTGGTGAGATGCATTGTCCCTCTCCAGGAGCAGGAGGTTCCTTTATGCCTTCCCTCTATTTCCTCTGATTCAGAAGAAGGTGCTGATCAAGTTGCAAATGGAGGGGGCCAGCATGATCCTGGTCACCCCATTCTGGCCACAGCAGATATGGTTTTCATTACTGCAACAGTTAGTGAAGGAACCTTTGGTCCCTCTTCTGGGACCTGTTGATGCAGGCTATGGGGACCCTGGTCCATCCCAATCACAAGTTCCTTCATCTACAAGACTGGCTCCCGAGGACATAGCGATTGCCCAGTTTGGGGTATCCCAGAGAGTGGCGGGTGTCCCAGTGGCAGGTATTTTGGACATTCCTAGTGGCAGCTCGAAGCTTTCCACTAGAGCCACATATGCCATGAAGTGGAAGAGGTTTGCCATTTGGGCTGCCAAACATCATCTGGACCCTTTCACTTTGTCCAGTGAACCAGATTCAGGACTACCTGATATCTCTGTCGGACTCTGGTCTCTAGTACTCTCCCTCAAGGTGCACCTTCTGGCTATCTTGGCCTTTCATGTCTCTCACGATTCCCACAGAACAGTACTGATGGATTCCATTGGTGTACAACACTGCCAACAGCAGGATGTCTGAATTCACTGTGTTGTCTCTTTCTTAGTGTGGGTGGGTGAGCTGGCCACTGTTGCTCTGTGTCGGTGGGGGTGCCGGAGCCCAACCTCACGATGCTCCGCTGCCCTTCCACTCTGTCAGCACTCCAGCTCCGGCTACTCAGCATCGCTGTACAGGCGGCCAGGTGGCTGGTACCAGTTGGAAAGACTGTGCAGGGCTCCAAGACTCTGTCAACTCCCACTCTGCCTCTTACTCACAGAACCACCTCTAATAGACAGAGAGAGACACAGCGAGGACTCCGGGACTGGTGCATTAACTGTCGTGCTCTGTCTCGCCATGACACTGCGGGGAAGGTGATGTAAGGCTCAGCAGGGTTTTCAGTGGCTGCCTTTTCCTTTTGACAGATGCAGCACACACAGCCTGCCGATAATTTCCCCGAGCCACTGTACCACCTGTCCAGTGGGTAACCTTGCCAGTTGTGGATGTCATTCACCATGGACTACATTGTCACACTGCTGTTAAGCCCTGTAATTCCAGCTATCATTTCCTGGTCTCCAGTTCCCCCCTCCCTCCGTCCACACAACCCCTTACATCTGCGACTTCTTGGTGACCCAAACAACGAAAAGTTAACCTCCATGCCTGCTACTTCTCTCAGGTATGTCGCTTTTCTGCTCGGTTCTGGTGTGAAAAACAAATGGCTGCTGTTGAGAGCCGATTGCTGCCAAGGGGGAGGGATATGGCTATACAGAGACATGCACAGTCCAGCGCTGCTCCGAAGTAGTTCAGGTACAGAAACTGTGGATTAAATAGTGAATTTAATCCACAATCGGATGATGCTTTCAAGCCAGTCCATGTGTCACCTACTTTGAACCCATGTTATAAAAAATATATTCTGCTCTATCAATGTTACAAAGGTTTTGAAACTAACTGAAGGTACCAGGGTATTTCACACCTTTGCTTCTGCCTGCTTTGCTATTCTAAATTAGCATACTGTAAATACTAGTGAGCAAACTGACATCATCTTCTCATATGCTAATGAAGCTGTCAAGAACAAAGAAGATTTCACCTGTCAGCAAATGGAGGCACCCTGGTTACAGGAGCTACTGTTGACAGTGAAAAGAATGTTCAAACATTTCAAACCTCTTAACAGCTACAGAAATGAACATATAAAATGTACAATAGGTGTGGGGTTTTCAGGGCTTCTTCAAGTGATGCAGTGACCTATGCAGCCAATGCTGGGATTTCTGTCCAGAGACATCCTTGGCTGAGAATGGCAGGGTTCCCCTCCAATATCCAACAGAAGACCATGAATGTTCTGTTTTAACTGCACTTACCCTTTGGATAGTATGTGGAGGTTGCTCTTCTTAAGGTGTCTAATGAGAAGAAAACGACCCTTAAGGTTAAGAATTTTATTAGTAAAATTCTATGGTAGAGAGAGTGTTACTGGATCTTAAAATTTGGGGTCGTAGTTTGGCCAGGCATAAATGATTGTGTCGAAATAGCTTCCTTTTTTGTGATTTCACACAGTTCATAAATGTATTTGCTGCTTGTTGGTTTCAGTTTGTAATTTGTGTGTTTCTTCTATGTTTTCGTATTGCAGTAGCTGTATGGTGCTCTGAGCCATACCTCTCAACTGTCCCTGATTTTCAGGGATGTCCCTGATTTTGCCTCAAAAATTCCCTCTGTCCCTTCTAACTTTTGCACACCTGTCACTGAAATGTAATGATGTAAAGCATACAATACTGTCAGACATTAGTGTTAAAGCCTAGTTTTCCATCAGAAAATGCTTTTCAAATTAAACCACACATTGCAGGAGGCTTCTTGCTTTGATACTACAATCTTTAAGGATATGTCCCTGATTCTGATGATCTGTCCCTGACTTTTTCAAGCCATGTCCCTGATTTGCAAGGCAGGAGGTTGAGAGGTATGCTCTGAGCCCTGGAAGAGCGCCTAGAACTACCCATACTAGACTTCATCTGCTTCTTTTATCCAGCCCTAAAGTTATATAATCCTCTACTTGTGGCATCTGCATTATTTCCATGACTATATAGACTGTGATGTCATAAGCAGAGAATTTTACTTCAGGGCAGCAATAAACAAAATGAGCAGTTGAAGTCGGTGGGAAGAAGTGTTACTGAAAATGTCTTCAGCAATGAAAAAGGAAGGCCCTGAAATTAAAATTTGAGGTAATTTGGCTAGCAGTGGATGTCCAAGTGTGACTTTTTGGGTGAAACTGGAATATCTCTTCAAGACAGCTCATATGAACCAATGGAACCTGGTGAAAATTAAATTTTACCTTGAGAGATAGGTTTCAAAGTCATCCAAGCAGAACATTTTGGGAAATGCTGCAGAATTTTGTATATACACCTTAGTAATTTTATTTAATACTAGCTTACACTTTGACTATTAAAGTTTTAATTATAATGTATTTAGAATGTAAATACAGGGTTAGAAGAATCATGATTCTAATTGTGTGTTTTCTCTTCTGCCTGCGCCATTAGCTGTTCGACTGTCCTGAGCACATCACACAACTTAATCTGTCTTCCTGGCTACATCACAGTAAAACATGCTATGGGGAGTGTTCCAAAATTAGAATGCAGCTGTTCAAAAACTGTAAAAAAAAAAAAAAATGTATTTGTAACAACTGCAAACCTATTGATCAGAATGGCTGCTCTAATTCTTTCTTACTGACTGACAACATCATTTGTATGAAGTCAGCAGCCAGTGAATTTCAGAAAAATTACTGTAGGGCAGCAATATTTCTCTCTATTAGGCAGGAGCAGTGAATACATTTGCAGGATGACTAAATCATTCTAGCTAATGGCACGGGACTAGTTATCTTTGCTGCCATAATATTTGGTAATCTGTTCCGCTGGTTGAAATCTATATTGTTATTGAAAAGACAGCTTATTATAACCATCCCTGATTTGTTAAAATTACAGCTAGTTTGATTCTAGCACACCTAGTTACTTTTTCAGAAGAATAAAAGCACATACCATATATTTTCTTTTGTCCAGAAAGGCTTCGTGATCTAAGAATTGGGTCCCCACAGAAAGTGCCAGGAGCCCATCTGGTGGAGAATGCTCAGCTCAATCCTAGAAATATCTGTTTGAATGATTTATCCTCGGACAACTCTTCAGTTCACTGTAAGTCCATGCTTTAGACATCTTGACATTGCACTGGAACCAGTGGTAATATTCCAAAAGCCACCCAGTAACCACAGCAGAGTATCAAGGTTTGATTGGGATCTATTAATTGACTTAATTTCACAAATGCACTGAGGCGTCAGTGGCTCAGACTCCTGCGGTTCTCTCTGGCACAAGTTTTTGTTTCACATGCAACCCTTTAGACAGGTGCCTGTTTTCAAATGTCTCAGAGTCAGGTACACAGACGTTTAAGTACATTACTGACAGAGATTATAAGCAACAACATAGTACGGTTTTAGGATTAGATTACAGCTACAGGTTTTTAGGCAAAACAAGTTCAGTATACATAAAATACATTGTCGAGATTACAGTCTGTTCATTGGAAACATTTACATATTCCAGGGGCAGTAAGCTCAGTCAGCAGCTGAGTTTAAATGACCTTAGTAGAGTTGCAACTTTTTTTTTTTATTGTTTTGGTAACCGGTAAGGCTCTCTAGGCACAAGTGCCTGTTTTCAGGGCGACCTGGGACCACTGGGCGGTTAAGGACTTGCTCAGAGTTGCACAGTATACAAGTGGAGGTTGTGAGAATCAAACTCGGGTCTGGTCTGCTGAATGTATCAAGCTCGTTCACACCTCATTCCTCTAACCTCCAGGCTATACTGCCAGCCACTCTTAACATGTTGTCATGTCATTCCAGCAGTTCTCAAATCAAAAGAGAAGGAGTTTTGACCCAACGTGATTCTCCTGTGGGTAGTGGCAGAGTGGACTGCCATGCCTCCGATAGCATATTTATTGTCTGTGCATTTGAACATGATGTGCATGCCAGGGGAAGGCAAACTTAGTATAGCTTTTTTGCCAAAGACCAGGGTGTGGAATAGTACCCTCCAGTTGAAGTTTAGCCAGTTCAATTTGCTATACAGGACACAGGTAATTGGTATCTGTTCTAAGGTCTAGTGCAGAGTGACAGGTCCTGTTCAGCAGACCCTTGATCCAGGATAGTACTCTGTCATTTGCAGACCTGTAGACCATAGTGCCATAGTCAGTGGTGCTTAAGATAAAACTTTGAAGAAGGGGTATTTATTTATTTATTTATTTTTTAATCGCAAGTAGGGGGTTTCTTCTATGCCAATAGAGGAAGCCAATTCTTGTATTTACTGCCTTAACTAGATGCTCTACATGATCAGTGAATGAGAGTGTACTGTGTAGAATTAGGCCAAGTTATTTAAAAGATTTAACCTGCTCAAGCGTAGCACCAGTTGTGGTAGAAATAACAAGAGCAGAGAAGAGGTCAGTCTTATTACATGTGCCAAACAACGTACTTTTTGTTGTCTTTTCATTCGCCTGGCCTATATAGAGTTAAAGACATCCTGAAGCCTGAATCTCAGGTGATCCAGGTTCTTGTCACTAGAGAAAATTATGGCATCACTTGCATAAAGAAGTATGTTGAAGGAGTTGCATCCAACTGGGAAATTACTTAGGAGTGGGCTGAATAGTAGAGGCCCACTTATGGACTCCTAAAGAGACAGACTTGCTATCTTTTTTTTTTTTTTAATTTACTTTGCTTTTTGCATTTCTGCCTTGTGGTCATCAGCCTTCTTCTCCCTCTTAGCCACATCACCTGCTGTCCCTGGGACACACCAGAGCCCCACAGATTACCCCCTCACTTGGCAGAGCCTTCCGGGTTCCCTAAGCCCATTCAGAATTAAAGCTGGGTTGTGATCGGGAGCCCAGTAAGCAGTGTGAGCCTGGCATTGGTCCCTACTCCAATGGGGTGCTTTGTGGGCTAGAATGCAGTGGATGGAGGCATGCAAGCATGCAGATGTCCAGGCCAGGAAATGCCCGCTCCCTTTGCGGCTCCGCTGCACTGCCTTCCTGTGATCGCCCAGGGAGCAGTGAGGAGCACGTGTCCCACCTCTCTGGAGGAGGAGGAGGAGAGCATCCTCTGGGACGCTTGAACCTCCTCCCTCAGCCGTCTTCCAGCAGCTGGGCTTGTTCACGAACCCAGGTGTAGCTCTACCACTGCGCTGATGGGCCAGCTCACAGACCTGATGTCTGATATGGCATACATACATTTTCCTGATTGAAACAAGTCAAGTAATCCTTAAACCAATGAAATGTATCCATGGAAAGACCCAGAGATGGAAGCTTCTGGCAGAGGATCATGAGTTGTCAAGGTCAGAGGCTTTGGTTAGGCTGATGAATATAGATCCAGCCATTACGCCACAGTCCAGTGCACTATGAGCTGACTCAATGAACTCCACTAGTGAAATTATGGTACTGGAAAATTTTCCTGAACCCATGTTGTTCTTTAGCCTGAAGCTCTTGTTTGCTCAGAAAATCCACAATAGTATCATTCACCATGCTTTCAGGTTTCTTGGATAAGGGGAGGATAGCGATAAGACAGTAGTTGGTGTCACATTAGCATCACCTCCCTTCAAAACAGGGACCACAGAAGCCTTGTTCCAAATATCCAGAACTTTGCCAGTGGTCAGGGACAGGTTGAACATTTGCTGCAGATGGTAGGTGACTTCCCTAAGTCCTTAATTTAAGAGTTCCATGTCTGTGTTATCAAGCCCAAGTCTGCTCTTAATTTTAAGCTTGGTTAGGTAGCCATAAACATCAGCCCAAGTAACGTTTAAAATAGAACTTGGGTAGGTTACGGTTCCCTGGTAAGTCCTCCAATGAGACAGGGTGGGTGTTAGGGTCAGGTATATGTACCAATAGGTCACAGAAAGTTTTGTTAAAGACATTGGCTGTACGCTTGTCTCCATTATTAGTGGAACCACGATAAATGAGGGTGTTGGGCAGGGAATGGTGTAGGAGCCCATTGATGTCACTTCATAGTTTTTTAGGGTGGTTCAGCAAGGTTTTTGCTGGGTTGATAATAATCGGCTTATTTAAGGTAGTTTTATTTTAGGGCCCAGTTGAAGGTTTTACTATGTAATGGTGGCATTTCAAACTTGTGTATTCTAAGGCACAGTGATTTTTGATTAATGTGGTCCTGCTTTTAGGAACTTATTACCTGTGCATGAAACGGATTTCATGCACAGTTAATAACCAATCAGGAAGCAGGATTGTCTCTTCCCATTTTATAAAAGGATTCCAGGTTCTGTCACACTCCCAGGACATGGACTTGGTAGCAGGGGTGTGCCAAGTCTGAGAGTTTTCATAATTATTGGCTTGCAGTAATATCACAGACTGTGTTGAACTGGCGTATAAAGTATTCAAGCCAAGGGCAGTGTTAACATCACATGTATGAGTTAGGAAAGACCAATCAATGTGTTGCAGGAGGGCTTAAAAATAGGTAAGCTTCCAAGTACAGAACACTCAGGCAGTCGTAGTGGTAGGTTCATTTTCACAGACCTTGGCAGACTGTCTACAACTGACAAGGGGAGTGGTTGCTTAGGAAGTACAGCAGGACATTACTAGAAATTATATTGTCAGTATGGCTGACCAGAACCCAATCAAGAAGACCTTCATTTCTCTGGAGATGTGACTAAATGGTTCTGTGACTATCTCACAAATAGAACCCACAGAACTTTGATAGGAGACAGTGTTTCCCACTCAATACCAGTACAATGTGGAGTGCCCCAGGGATCAATCCTGGGTCCACTAATCTCTTCGTTATTCATGAATTCGGCCTCTAAATCTTGTACTCAAACTGCTGTGATTTTATATGCAGATGACATGGTAATCTATAGTATGGGCCCAAGATCTAATGAAGTTCTAGAAAAAGTACAATCTGACTTTGACCAGTTTCAGAATTGGCTATCGTCAAATCACATGGTTCTCAAGTCTGAGAAACACTAAAGCGATGTTCTTTTCAAATAAAAGAAATTAAATTGAGGAGCTTCAGACGATCGTGGCTGAGGATGGGAATCCTATAGAATTTGTGGATAACTTTAAGTATTTGGGAATAACCTTAGACACAAAGTTAACATTTTAAATTCATATTAATAATTTAAGCAAGACAGTACATCAAAGGCTGGGGTCACTATATAGAGCAAAACAGTTTCTGACCATTGAATCTAGGAAACTATTTACACATAGTTTCTTATTAAGTGTACTAGATTATGGTAATACACAGCAACATTTGGTAAAACCTTAGCTGGCTTAAGGGTTACATATAACTCTATTCTCTGATTTATGTTAAATGTTCCTACTCGAACTCATCACTGCTTATTGCTGAAACATTCCAACGGTCTGTCCCTAGAAAATAGGGTCTTCCTTTGTATGGGCACCTTAGTGTTCAAAAGGATAATAGTCTTCTTCAACTTCCATTTTGCATTATTTCCTAGATCTATCGGTTCCTGTGGTACAAGATCGCAAAATAAGTTTATTTTTAAACTGACTTTAAAAAAAAAGGGCTTCAGGACAGAGGTCTCATTATATAGAGCACCCTTTTTCTCACCCCAGGAATACTCAATATTCCTAACTCTTATGCAGTATGCCTTTAAACCAGATCTGCCCGGAGATGGAACAGTGTGCTAATGATGGAATCACTGGCTCGTGCCACAACTGCCTACATTCTAACCATCAGATTTCTCCCTCTGCCTTATCAAGACTAGACGCCGGAGATCCTCGCCTTATCTTGCTGTGAAACTTTAAAAATACATATAAGTATTATTTTATTTTCATTTGCTGCCCTATCTTTGTTTGTACTAAACCATTGGCTTTATTTTACTTAAATTGCTTATTTTTCTCAGTTTCTCCCAGTTCGGGATAACTGGTGAGGAACCAAGACTTTTTTAGTCTTAGCAGAGTTTTTCTTTCTAAACTCCTTTATTTTGTTCTAAATTGTTTTATTAAAACTTTTTTTTTGTAACCGCTAATATCGGTTACTGAACTGCTAATCCCGGTTCCTTTCTCTCTCGGTTCCCAGTTCAGTTCCGGAACCAACCGCAACCGATAGCTTTGTTTTAAAAAGTTTAAATTTAATCACGGTTGCGATTTTTGGGTGTTTTGCAAAAATGTCTAAAATCTTAAGAAAAGACAGGTGAACCTGGTTTCAAAAATTGCGAGTGTGGAGAGAATTTTTGCCAAGGCAGATAACCACACTTCTTGTGTTGTCTGCCTTGGTTGTGATTCATTTAAAGACTGATTGTGAAATCTATAAGACCTTTCCAGAAAAATGCATGGAAAACATTTGGAAAGGCTTAAAAGAAATTGCTCCACCTAAGGGTCCCTCAGGCTCTGACCATCCAACACCCTCCGTGGCTGTGGGTGAAACCACAGAAGCCACAATTTCTGCCCCTGATACAGGTACAAAGGCCATCACAAAAAAGGCCTGTTGAACCAGCTAGCTCTCCGGTTCCCATGAAAAAGACCAAGAAAACAAAACACACAGAACCCCCTGCTGGTCAGCCAATGGGGACTTCTGCTGTGTCTGTAAACATGCCTACTCCTCTAGAGATTGCACAGGCATTTAAGGTCTTGCAGGCCTTGCAGGGTCTGCTGCCTGCTGGACAAGCAGTCTACAGTTCAGACCCCTGCCGAATCAACCCAGTCCTCCCTGCCTGAGAGGGAAGATTATGTGGAATATGAAGAATAGGATGAAGGAGAGCCTATAGAGCCTGAAGTCTCTCCTGAGCAAGAGTTTTGCTCTCCTCCCAGGTCATCAGAGGATTATTCATACCATTTTTCCTTTGTTGGAAAAATGGTGGATGCTCTGCATATCTACCACTGAGGTGATGGAGGAAGAGGAGGAGGAGGCAGAGTACTTGGAAATGATGGGGTTAACACCCACCAAAAAGTTACTACTTCCCATAAACAAGTTTTTTAAAAGGGATGCGATAAAGCTCCTCCAAACACCTGGGTCTGTCCCACCTTTGGATAAAAGGCTAGACAAGATGTACCAGTTAGACAGGGAAGGGCTGAATTTTATTCTCCCACCCTGACCGCAAGGGGTGGTAAAGCTGCAGCCTGTGACCAGGCAAAAGTACCTCTGCTTCTCACCCACCAGAGAAGGATTCTAGAAAAATACAGTATGGTTAAAAGCGCTATTATCAGCTTCTTTTGGCGTAATAATTTCCAAGCCTATGTGGCCCAGTACCAAAAATCCCTCTGGCACTCTGTCATGGCTATGGCAGAAAAGGCTCCTTCCAGTCTTTCAGCAGACCTGGCTGAGACTGCCAGGTTTGGCTTGGAGGCTGCCAAATATCAATTTCAGATGGCAGCAGACACCACTGACACTGCTGCCAAGTGGATGGCCAATACAATTGCCCAGAGAAGGTTTGCCTGGTTAAGAGCCACAAACCTTACTCCAGACATAAAAACATAGACTTTGACAGCAGATAAGGACCACTTCGCCCACCCAGTCTGCTCATTTCCCTACCTATTGGATAAGCTGCAGATTCTAGTTAACCAACAGCCTACTTCCTGCAACCCCCCACTATAATTGCCTTATGTCTGTCCCATGCATGTTTGAATTCCCCTACTGTTTTAGACCCCACAACCTCTCCAGGAAGGCAGTTCCACGTGTCCACCACTCTCTCCATGAAAAAAAAGTGTCCTCACATTACACCTGAGCCGTCCCCCCCGTCTTTAAATTGTGCCCTTGTTCTTACACATCTTTTCTGAAAGATGCTACCTCCTGGACTTTGTTGATTCCGTTGAGGTACTTAAAAGTTTCTATCATGTCTCCCCTGTCCCTCCTTTCATTAAGGGTATACATATTAAGCTCTCTCAATCTCTCTTCATATGGTTTCTGATGTAGACCCTGCACCATTTTAGTTGCCATCCTCTGGACTGCTTCCATCCTGTCTATGTCCTTGTGTAAATGAAGTCTCCAAAACTGCACGTAGTACTCCAGATGGGGTCTCACCAACTGTCTGTACAGAGGGATAACCACTTCCTTTTTTCTACTTGTGATGCCCCTTCCTATGCATCCCAGTATCCCCCTGGCTCTCCTTACCGACTTCTCACATTGCTTACCCACCTTTAGGTCATCTGATATGACATCCCCCAGGTCCCTTTCCACACTCAGAATAAGGCTCTGGATTTCCCAGTTGAGGGTAGTTCCTGCTTTGGAACCCACACAGAAGCCTATCACGAAGAAAGTGGGCCAGTACAAGGCCACTTATAGAAACAACTCTTGCCAAAAGGCTCCTCATCCACAAGACTGTATGGAAGGTCGGCCCGGTGGCACTGAGGGTTGTGGCACTGGATGTCACACCTCATGCCCGCCAGCGACCCAGGTTTGGGAATGGGCTCAGGCCGCAGGGGCTGGCAGGGAGAGGAAGATCGAGCATCCCATGACTGCTCTCCTTCCTCTGGGTGGGTGAGGGCTCTATGCGCCAGACTGCTGCGGCACCTGTCGAAGCTAGGTACCTACAGATGCGGGTAGGATAGAGGGGTGGAGCGTAGTGGTGTCTGCACAAGGTGCATTGACGCCATTGCAGGTCTAACTCCTCAGGAAATCTAAAAGAAGGAAAAAACAAGGCTGTGCAACCGTATCGGTTAATGGCGTGCCCTGCGCCCCGGACCGCAAAGGCGTAGCCACGGGTGTCTGCCCACAGGGCGGGGGTTCCTGTCATTAGCGGCCTGTGTGGATGGGTGATTGTCCGCATGACAGACCTGGTCTGGGGTATGGGAGCGGCGGCCGAGGTCGTTAGAGCAGCGCTGTGTGGCGGAAAAGTGTTAAATGTTAAAAAAAAAAAAAAAAACGACCATAAGGAAGGGGAGGCAGGGCAAAGACAGTTTCATTCCAGGCCTTTTTATCAGGCCATGGCCATACCCCAAGTACAGCAGTACGCTCAGCAAGGATACTTCAGAGGCAGGGGCAGAAGGGGTTCCAGGCGTGGTTCCCATTCTCAGCCCCAGGCAAAGCAGGACCCCTGACTTGTCCTCCCAGGCCACCTCCCCACTTCTAGTAGGCGGCAGACTGACTCACTATTTCCAGGCTTGGAAAAAGATCACCACAGACAAGTGAGTCCTGGAAGTAGTGAGTCAGGAATTGTCCCTAAGCTTCAAATCCCTTCCTTCTCTAAGAACCAGAGTGTTCAAACCAGCTTCCAATGCGGAAGGAAAGCTGTCGGAAAAGGAGGTGCAAAACCTATTGTTGTCAAAAGTAGCGGAACCTGTGCCTCCACGGCAAAAAGGACAGGGGTTTTATTCAAGATACTTCCTCACAACAAAGAAAAATGAGGAGTGGCAGCCTATCCTAGACCTAAGGGTTCTAAACAGTCACTTACAAAAGCCAAGGTTCAAAATGGTAACCTTGTCACTGATTCTGCCAACTCTCTAAAAAGGAGATTGGCTGGTATCCCTGGACCTAAAAGATGCTTATTTCCACATCCCCATAAAGGAGTCTTACAGAAAGTACCTCAGGTTCAAACTCCCTTCAGGTCATTACCGGTTTTCAACCCTTCTCACTTCAGCTCCAAGAGTGTTCACAAAGTGCCTGGCAGTGGTTATGGCGCACCTGCGAAGGCATGGTATCACAGTGTTCCCCTATATGGACGACTGGTTGGTGGCAGGGGTGTAGCCAGGAATTGTAAACTTGCACTCAAAACTGATGCACTATTGCCCCCTCCCCATTACGTAACATAAACCAAAATATGCATTGCCACGCCGCACCAACAATACCCCCTGCCATGTCTGAGTTCAAGTAATCAGTTTCTTCCTGTATTTCTCCTTTCTTTGTTTTTCTGCCTGCCTGCCTGGTAAGTTGTTCTCGTTTGTGTATTTGGCTGGTGGCATCAGTGCCCCACGGCGAACAACAAAGGCAAAAGGGCTCCGCGCGACACAGACACAATGTAACTCACATTGTCCTTGTTTTCCCTTTTTGCTGCCCCTGCCTGATTTTTTTTTTTTTACTGTACTCTGCTGAGTACAGTGTGTATGCCTGACGACACCCCTGGTTGGTGGTGGAGAATCATCACAACAGGTAGAGGAACATCTGCAGCTCACCCAAGGACTCTTGGAGTCTCTGGGTTTCCTGGTAAATCTCAGAAAGTCAGTCCTTTTCCCTACACAAGCTGCTGTTCATAGGAGCAGAACTAAATATCCAGGAGGGGAAGGGCTTACCTACCCCTGGACAGGGTAAAAAGTATTATGCAGTTGGCAGGCTCCTTCAGCCTGAACAAACCAAAAACTGCAAGATAATTTCTTCAGTTACTGGACCATATGGCAGCCGCCATTGGCACAGTCCTGGGTTCCAGGTTCCAGATGAGAGACATCCAATTCCACCTAAGAGCTCATTAGTGTTAAAGAAAGGATTCTCTTTCAGAGCTGGTCCCAGTAACAAAAACATTACTCCTGGCCTTCCAGTCATGGAAAGAGAAAGCCAACCTCAGAGAAGGGGGTTCCTTTCCAAAAAGAGCCTTCATCAGTGATTCTCACAACAGATGCATCACTACTAGGGTGGGGTGCCCACCTAGGGGATCACACTGCTCATGGCACTTGGTCCAATACAGAGTCACTCCAGCACATAAACCTGCTGGAGCTCAATGTGGTGTTCCTGGCACTCCAAGCCTTCACACCACTAGTTCAGGGAAAGGTGGTACAGGTCAGAACAGAAAATACCACCACTATGTATTACATAAACAAGCCGGGAGGAACAAGCTCGGTTCCTCTCTGCACAGAAGCTATGCGAATTTGGACTCTGGCCTACTCCCTAGGAGTTTCTCTTCAGGCCATTCATCTGCCAGGCAAGAACAATACCTTAGCAGATGCCCTGTCTGATCAACCAGGCCCATCACAAATGGACCTTGAACAGACAGGTGGTGGAAGTGATCTTCAAAGGTGGGGCCCCAGAAATAGATCTCTTTGCGTCCCACGAAAGTCACCACCTGCCACGCTATTGTTGCAGACCCCCAGCTCAGGGAACGGTACCCCTGGAAGCTCTGATTCTAGGATCGTGGATATGTTGTTCATCCACACTATTTGGCATGTCCCTTTCCTTTAAGGATCACGGAAGGTCTTCAGGCTGGCTCCTCCCACCCACCCGGTGGTATATCCCTGCTCCACCCCATGACGTCAGATCTTCCTTTCCGCTTGAAAGATTCAGGTTGCCTCCTTCGTGCTTCTGCATTTTGTAGGCCCTGGCTTCAAAACTTTTGGTTATTCCGAAAATTCATCTTGTTCACATTAGCGATCATGACTGTTTCTCTTCGATTATGGAAGACAAGTCTTCCACCAGATTTCGCCGGTGTTTATGCGGCCAGAAGATGTTGCGCATGGATTCCCACACCGCATTCGTCTATTGCTTGGATGTCGACCATGACACCTCAAAATGCGATTTTTGTCTTGCATTTCACCCTGACGTCCTCGACGACCATCTTGCACGCCTGAAATTGGGGAGGCTGGAAAAACAGAATCCTCTGGTGAAATCAAAGGAGGCTCGATGGGCGGTTTCTGCGGCTGCAGGATCCGCTGAGCAATTGGAGCATATGCAAGCCTTCGAGGAAGAAGCGGCTCGTGCCGCAGAATCTTCCTCTCGGAGCTTCTTCGTTCCGCTCAACCTAGGCTCCTCTTTCTCAGGTTCTTTCCGAGAGTTGTGCCAGTCTCTCCTGACTAAGGGAGAGGTTCCTTTGGGCACGCATTCCTCTCAGTCCTGTAAGCAGTAAAAAAGGACCTGGGATTGTCTTCGTGCCGATGAAGACGTTCTTGGGATCGGGAGAGATCTCGGTACCAGGAACTGGCGATCTCGACCGCGATCGAAATTGCCTCTTCGGCTGCTGGCTCTGGCCAGTTGACTGAAGTGTTGATCAGCGAGGTTGAAATAATCCTTGACCCGATCGACCCCTTGTCGCCAACTCTCTCACTCAAACTCTGGCTCTTGCTTTCTCTGACGAGGAGACCCAGCCTGCTGGGAATCCCATTGAGGAAATGGTCTCCAACCCCAGGAAATCACCGGTCCCACCGATGTCTCCCGAGCGACCGAATCGG
Organism: Neoceratodus forsteri; assembly: GCA_016271365.2. Taxonomy (NCBI): domain Eukaryota; kingdom Metazoa; phylum Chordata; order Ceratodontiformes; family Ceratodontidae; genus Neoceratodus; species Neoceratodus forsteri. The sequence goes on along the minus strand of CM057455.1, from coordinate 752,577,082 downwards.
CCTGTCCGATCTCGATCGAGGTCAGGGACCCCCTTGACCGACAGACCGAGGAAGAGCCACAAGTGCTCAAAAAAGAGGCAATGCCATTGGTTGTCCTCGTCCTCCTTGGATGAGGAGAGGCTGTGGCGGAAACCCCGGCGCTACGAGGACCTCATGTGGCAATAGCTGATTTTGACCAGTAACAAGCCGACCCCAGCTTCTACCCTGGCTATTACTTTTCTTTCGCCTACCAGGCCAAAGCCGATTTCTTCAGAGCCAATTCCGTCGGTTCCCCGGCCCATGGAGCAGGCAAAACCTCTGGTTCAGCCTCAGCCGGTCTCTCCACCAGTCGTGGAGGAACCACAGGCCAAGCAGCCTGTGGGAGGGGCTTCTTCTAAGGAAGCTAGACCAGACACTGGGCTTCCCCTGCATCTTTCAGTCACTGTCACCCCAGACCACCCTCGGCAAGTCGAAGGTGACCTGGATGGTCAGCAGTTGTATCCGGATTCTTCGGATTCAGATGAGACCGGCCTACATTCTCATCCCGGGGATGATGAATTGGCTGATGGTATAGGGACGGAGGAAGGTCCTTCAGGGCATTCTTCGCCTCATCTCTGAGTCTACAAGGATGGTGGAGTCTATCCAGAAAAAGGCAGAGTACCCTCTCACGGACATCCTCAAGAGAGGGGATACCCCGACGGAGGCCTTTCCTGTGGCCGAGGCCATAGTGGGCCCGGCCTTAGAAGTTTGGCAGCGCCCTGCCTCTTGTCCAGCTCCATCTGCCCGCATAGCCTGCAAGTATGCAGTGCCCATGGGGTCTCTTGCGGGGTTCACAGAGCACCCTTCAGCCGAGAGCCTTGTGACCGCCTCTGTGTTCAGGCGTACTGGCAGTTCTGCCCACACTGATCAACCTCCTGAGAAGGAATACAAAAACTTGGATCACTCAGCTCAGAAGGTCTATGCGGCCTCGTCTTTAGGCCTCTGTCCGGCAATTTTGGCCGTCATTATGGCACACTTCTCCCATGCCCTCTTGGGGTCTTTGGATGAAGTCCTCCCACATCTCCCCACGGGCATGCAGACCACAGTCAAGCAAGTCCGGGACCAGGGCGGGGCTGTTGCCAAACAGTAACTCCAGACAGCCCTGGACATTGTGCCTGCTTATTGGCAGCCGCAGTTACATCTCACCGCAGGACTTGGCTGAGGCTCTCCTCCTTCCCGATGGATACTCAGCACAAATTAGCTGATGTGCCTTTTCTGGGCATCGATCTCTTCAGCCCAGGTGTGGCTGGTCACCTTCAGTGTGCTGAGCAGTCCAGTGCCACCTTGGATGTCACTTCTGTTAAAGGTTCTTCTGGTAAGAAGCAACAGCAGAAGAAGAAGCCATTTCGGCACTCTTCCCCTGCGGCCCAGCAGCCCTCCTTCCAGGGGGGGCAGCAGCAGCAGGCTCAAACTTGGTATCCCTGCCCAAGCCCGGGCCCTCCCAGGTCCATAAAGGAGGCAGAGGTTCAGGTCCTGGATCCTCCTCCTCCAAGCCTGTTCAGTGACGGGCGGGGGTTGCCACCCCCCATTACCGTCACGCCATCTCTGGGTTCTCCCATGGGGGCCAGCTTCATCACTTCCTTTCCGCCTAGTCTGTTATCACCACAGACAGGTGGGTCTCAGAAGTGGTCGGCCAAGGACTGCCTCTGGAATTTGAGCAGTACCCTCCAAGCTGAGCCTGCACCCTACGGGAGGAAAGGGTGTCCACCCACACTCAGTCGGCTCTTCGAGATGACATTGCTCAGCTCCTCCTCAAGGAGGCAGTAGCTCCAGTGGCGGATCCTCCAGCAGACCCAGGCTTCGTCTCCAGGTACTTCCTAGTTCCCAAGCGGACAGGGGGCTGGTGCCTCATTATAGATCTGCACAACCTGAATCAGTATCTCAGGTCACGCACCTTTCGGATGGTCACTGTCCCAGATCATACCATCCTTGGAGCGAAACATGAGGTTCTGTTCACTGGATCTGCAGGACGCATTCTTTCACATCCCAATCTGTCCATCTCACCAGCGGTTCCTCCACTTCAGAGTCAAAGGGACCCTATATGAGTTCCGAGCCATGCCGTCGGCCTGTCTTCAGCCCCACGGGTCTTCACCAAATGCATTGCAGTGGTGGCAGCCCATCTCAGGCATTGGGGGGGGGGGAAGAATTTACCCTTACCTCGACGATTGGTTCTTAACAGGTCCCACCCAACAGGAGGTGGAGAGGTCCAGGGACCTGGCCCTCCAGAGCTGCTCCCAACTCGGCCTCCTGATCAACGAGGCCAAGTCGGAACTCATGCCATCTCAGGTGATGTGCTTCATCGGGGCAGAGCTCAACTCTCGTCAAGCCAGAGCTTGGCTCCCAGTGGACAGGACAGAGGTTCTCTCCTCCTTTGCCCAATAATTTCTGGTTGGGCAGTTGCCCCCTGCCCGGGACTTTCTGTGCCTTCTGGGTTACATGGTGACGTGCACCTCCATGGTCCGTTGGGCCCAGTGGCACATGCACCCCTCCCCCCTCAGTGGGAGCTGGCCACCCAGTGGACTCAGCGCCACGGTCATTTCAACCAGCTGATCACTGTAACCCAGAAGATGTGGGACACTCTCCAGTGGTGGAGCGCCCCAGACCAGTTGCAGGATCCCGTTTGTCAACCCCTAGCCGACGGCCGTCCTTACGACTGAAGCGCCTCTCATGGGCTGGGGAGCCCACATGGGGGACAACAGGGCCACGGGTTCTGGACCCCGAGGAGTCCGTGCTACTACATCAACCTGTTGGAGCTCAGTGCAGTCAGACTGGCACTGTCAGCTTCGCCTCAGCTCGTGGTCAAGTGGTTCAAATCCAGATGGTACAATACCAGCTTATGTACTACCTCTACAAACAGGGTGGCACGTTCCCGTTTGCTCTGCAGGAAGCGCTCCGCATCTGGACACTCGTGTGCCATCTAGAGGCAGATCTCCTAGCCATCCATGTGGCAGTAGCCTCAAACCATCTGGCAGATGCTCTCAGTCACTTGGGCGAGACATCCCACAGTGGTCTCCATCCAGAGGTAGCTTACAGCCAGTTCTCCCACTGGGGCAAACCGATGGTGAACCTGTTTGCCCCAGGAAACACACTGCTGAGGTTGTTTCATACCCACCCCCCTCAACAGAGCTCTCTGCAGGGGGATGGCTTCTTGAGGCCGTGGACCCCAGGCCTCTTCTATGCCTTCCCTCTATTTCCCTTGATCAACAGGGTGGATCCACAGGGACAAGGCAAAGGTGATTCTGGTAGCCCCAGACTGACCATGCCAGTTCTTGTATCCAGATCCCCTTAGCAACAGGCCCCCGGAGCAGCTTCCAGCATGCCCGGACCTGATCTCTCTCAGTCAGGGGAAGGTATACCATCTGGACCTTCAATCCCTGCACCTCACAGCCTGGTACCTGAGCGGCTAGAGTTCCAGGCTTTGGGTCTTTCCGCTGGTGTCCTCACCGTGGTGGAGGCATCCAGAAAGGAATCGACCAGAAAATGTTATGCCTTCAAATGGAAAAGGTTTTCCATTTGGTGTCTGGGCAAGGGCCTGGACCTTCTGTCCTGTCCAGTGGCTAACATTCTCGACTACCTTTGGTCTTTCTCCAAAGGGGGTCTTCAGTCATTGACCCTTAGGGTACACCTGGCAGCCATCTCTGCTTACTGGGCGCGGGCTGATCAGACGTTGACGCAGGAGATGGTGGTCGGGCACTTTTTCAAAGGCCAGGATCACATATCCACTCCAGTGCATGAGCCTCCACCTCCGTGGGATCTACTGCTGGTACTGGCAAAGCTCATGGGCAAGCCATTCAAACCAGTGCACAAGGTGGCTGTCACATCTGCCAGAAGGACAGGGGCACACCAGGCACTCTCAGTGGACTCCCCTTATCTGGTCTTCCACAGGGACAAGATTGTCCTGCACCCCCACCCGAAATTCCTTCCGAAGGTGGTGTCAGAGTTTCACCTTAATCTGCCGTGTACTACCCAATTACACCTCGATGGCCAAATACAGGCTCCATACCTTGGACCCGAGACAAGCGCTCTCTTCTTATAAGGAGAGGACAGCGGAAATTCTGGAAGAGGTTCGCCAGCTGTTTGTCACCTACGCTGAAGCTGCGTCTGGCAGACCTGCAGCAAAAGGGACAGTTGCAAGGTGGATTGCATCTTGCATCAGTCTGTGTTATGAGTTGGCGGGCAAGAAGCCTCCCAGAGGGATAAGAGCTCATTCTGCATACATACGCTGCTTCAGGGACATCCCGTACAGGAAATCTGTTGGGCTGCTACCTGGAAGACAGCAAGCACCTTCATTACCCATTACCACATCGACCTTGAGTCACTCCGGGATGCTGGTTTTGAGGCCTCAGATCTCCAATCTCTGTTTTCCCAAGTAAGTATTTCTGTGGGAGGGTGCGCCTTGCTTCCCTCCTCCCAGAGAACTGCTGGGAGTTTGCCAAATAGTGTGGATGAACAGCATATCCACAGTCCTAGAAAAACAGGCTACTCACCTGCAACGGTAGTTCTAGGAGTGGTATGAGTTGTTCATCCACACGGACCCACCCAACCTCCCCGGCTTCGACTTACACACCTGGCTTTCCAGTGGGCCAAAATCTGGCATCATGGGGTGGAGCCGAGGATATACCACCTGGGTGGGAGGAGCCAGCTTGAAGACCTTCCAGCAATCCTTAAGGGAAAGGGACATGCCAAATAGTGGATGAACATATACCACTCCTAGAACTACTGTTACAGGTGAGTAACCTGTTTTTCTGTACTAGTCAGGGAGGTACCTGTATGCTTCTCCCCCATTCCCTCTGGTGTACAGGGTGCTACTCATGCTCAGGGCCCAGCCAGCCACAATGATCTTGATATCCCCAGACTGGACCAGACAGCCATGGTACTCTCTGCTGCTCTCCAGTCTGTGGTCAACCAATACACCTTCCTCGGAGGCACAACCTGCTAACCTTTAGCCATGGGAGACTCCTGTACCCAAACCTCAAGTTACTCAGACTCAAAGCATGGCTCTTGAAGACCTAGAGTATGCAGGCCTGCATCTCTCTGAAAATGTTTTGGATATTTTAAGGGAGTACAGGCAACCTTCCACCAAGAAAACCTATGCCTCCAAATGGAAAAGGTTTTCTATCTGGTGCTCCACCAGGAATATGGTGCCAGCTCATGCAGGGGTTCCAGCTGTGCTGGAATACCTTTTCATTTGCATTCATTAGGCCTGCAGCCCACTACTTTAAAGTTCATTTAAGGCCAGTGTCTGCTTACACTTCAGCTGGGAAGAATGTCTCTGTGGCATCAAATTCTATCTTTAAAAGGTTCTTTAAAGGTCTGGCCTACCTGCACCCCCCTGACAGGGAACTGGTGCCAGCCTGGGATCTAAATGTCTGTATTGCCAAGCTCATGGGTCCCCCTTTTGAACCCACATCTTTAGCTCCTTTGAAATATGCCACATGGAAAACAGTTTTCCTTGTGGCAATCACTTCTGCCAGAAGGATCACTGAGCTCCTGGCTCTCTGCATAGAGCAGGGCTACATTTCATTCCACAGGGACAAAGTGCTCCTGCGAATTAACAGAAATTTCTTCCAAAGGTGGTCTCGGACTTTCATTTGAACTAGTCCATCACCTTACCTGTTTTCTTTATTGAGCATTCAAGCTCTGGTGAGCATAGACTGCACAGTCTTGATGTCAAGAGAGCTCTTAGCTACTACATGATAGTCACCAAGGCCCATAGACAGGACAGGAAACAACTGTTCCTGACTTATGGGGATGTGAGAAAAGGAAATCCAGCATCTAAGAGGTCCATTTCTCACTGGATAGTCCAGTGTATTCAGTTTTCCTATTCAAAAGCCAGGAAGGAGGCCCCAGCAGGGCTGAGGGCCCATTCCACAAGAGGTACAGCTGCTACTATAGCAGCTTCCAGGGATGTTCCTGTGGTGGACATCTGTAAAGCAGCTACCTGGAGAATATTTCACATCTTTACCAACCATTATAGCCTGGATACACAGGCTAGGGGTGATGCCAGGTTTGGAACAGCTGTCCTGCAGAGCCTATTTCCAGAGTAGGTTATGTGCCTACTTCCAAATGTACTGCTTCTTAGTCTGCATAAGAGTTAGGAATATTGGAGTATTCCTGGGATGAGAAGAAAAAAGTACTTACCACAGTAACCTTGTTTCTTCCTGGGGATGCTTCAATATTCATAACTCTCCCACCCTGCCTCCCCTGCTAGAACCAGTGGCCTCTGCACTCCATCCTGTATTACCAGGGGCATGTGTGCCACACTCTGGCTTTTATATTTGGAACTGTGTTCAGTGGTTTTACCCTTTTCAGGTGATTCTGACATTAGGGTGTGTTTTGTTAAAGTGTTGTCCTCCTATTGGAGGTTTCTGGGTATTTTATTATTACTATTATTTTTATTATTATAGATAATTATTAAATTCCTCTTGGGCCCTGTCTTGTCAGGCGTCCATGAAATTGGAAGGTGAGAATGTAGGCAGTTGATAGGTGGCAGCATTTGAAAAAGTGGCACGAGCCAATGATTCCATCATTAGCATACTGTTCCATCTCCAGGCAGATCTGGCTTAAAGGCATACTGCATAAGAGTTATGAATTATGGAGTACCCCCTGGAAGAAACAAGATTACTGTGGTAAGTAATTTTTTCTTAATATCCTTCCAACAGAAACTACTGATTGTAAAACAGGACTTTAAATCAAGTTTAAAATTCTGACTCATGGATAAAGATGTACATGGAAACTCTAATAATTCATGTTTCTGTTATATCTGTATTGTTAATTTTATCAGTCTTTTGCGTGATGTTCTTGTTATGTGTTTTTTGTATTGACTTGTTGCTGGTGAAAAAGGGCAGAATTGCTCATCTGGCTTACAAGTATAAAAAATCTAATGAAAAGAGTAGCAGTACCAAGTTTTTAATTTACTCACGCAAGTTTAGTAATGACTTAGGTAAGGTACACATTAACCAGTTTGTTCCTGTAGTCCTTGCTCTTACTGGAAGGCAAATTCAGTTGAATTCCTAACCAGTTTTTCTTGTGCTGCAGATTTAAACTAGAGACAGCATTGATAAAGCAGTCAGAATTGTTAGAGACATTCTTAGGTGGGATATAGCTAATGAGGAGGGTTTTTTTTTCCCTTAAGACCAGGCTTTTTATTAAGGACAAGGGGCTTGCAGCGAGATGGCTCGAAACTAAGGGGGAGTTTGTCAGATTTGAGGAAGAGCTTAATATACATCAGGCAGCCTCCTCCCTTTCTTAAGGCCCTGTCCTCTAAACAGGGTGTAGGAGTCCATTTCTGTTTCTCTGTCAGGAATTCTGCTGGTAAGATGTGACTCTGTGGCAGCCACAACATTAAACTGGATGTTCGTGGTCCATAATTTAAATTTGTCAAGCTTGGGCAGAAGGCCCTTCCCAAGTTGATGTGGCAGTGTTCAGGTAGCCACTGAAAGATGACACAGGTGATAATGGACCTGGGTTGGGATGTACATTGCAGATGACACAGGTGGTGATGGACCTGGGTTGGGATGTACATTGCAGGTGACACAGGTGGTGATGGACCTGGGTTGGGATGTACATTGCAGATGACACAGGTGGTGATGGACCTGGGTTGGGATGTACATTGCCACCAAGGATAAGTAACAGTAGCAGTAGTTGCCTGAGAACATGGAGCTTGATACATACATAGATACATAGACAGTGTCGGCAGGTAAGAGCCTATGGCCCACCCAGTCTGCCCATTTGAACTTGTAAGTTCAGTTTATGTTTTCCTAGAAGTCTGTTGCCCCTTACCCCTGACCTCCAGAATTCCTTTATGTCTATCCCATGCATTCTTAAATCCCATGATTGTTTCAGCCCCCACCACTTCCTCTGGCAGGGTGTTCCACTTGTCCACCACCCGTTCTGTGAAGAAATTCTTCCTCATGTTTCCTCTGAATCATCCTCCTCCAACTTCATCCCATGCCCTCTAGTCCTGGAACATCTTTTCGCTTAAAATAGTGTATTCCTGCACCCTGTTCCTCCCTGTAAGATACTTGTATGTCTCTATCATATCCCCTCTCCTCCTCTCCTCCAGGGAGTACATGTTCAGTTCCTTCAACCTGTCTTCATAGGACTTGTGATGCAATCCATGCACCATCTTTGTTGCCCTCCTCTGAACCTTCTCTACCCTGTCTATGTCCTTATGTAGTTATGGTCTCAGAACTGTACACTGTACTCAGGTGGGGCCTCACTAGTGTCTTGTATGGTGGAATTATGACCTCCTTTTCCTGCTGGTGATGCCCTGCCTATACATCCCAACATCCTGTTTGCTTTACCTGCTGCCTTGTCACACTGTTTCCCTACCTTGAGGTCATCAGAGATGATAACCCCAAGATCCCTTTCCTGCTTGGTGCATGCTATATCCTCACCCCGCAACTGATATATTGTGCCAGAGTTTTTGTGCCCCATATGCATTATCTTGCACTTCTTTGCATTGAATTTCAACTGCCAAACCCCTGACCATTCTTCAAGTTTCTGCAGGTCCTTCTCATTCTGTCTACACCTCTGGTGTGTCTACTCTGTTACAGAGCTCTGCGTCATCAGCGAACAGTGAAATTCTGCCTTCTAGGTCCCTGCAATGTCACTGATGAAGATGTTGAATAGGACCGGTCCCAGCACTGATCCCTGTGGTACCCCACTGGTCACTCTTCCTTCTGTGAAGTGACAGCCATTTACCACCACCCTCTGTGTCCTGCCACCCAGCCAGTTACCTACCCACCACACTACTGTCCTGCCCATACCCATATTCCCCAGTTTGTGTAATAGTCTTCTGTGTGGCACAGTGTCAAAGGCCTTGCTGAAGTCCAGATAGGCCATGTACACTGCCCTCCCCTGATCCATCTCCCTAGTCACCCAGTCAAAAAATTCAACGAGGTTGGTCTGACATGACCTCCCCCTGGGGAAACCATGCTGCCTTGGGTCCTGTAGTCCATTGACAACCAGATGTTCCACCAATCTCTCCTTCAGTAGTGCTTCCATGATCTTCCCCACTACCGAGGTGAGGCTGACTGGTCTGTAGTTCCCTGCTTCCTCTTTGTTCCCACTTTTGTATAAGGGGACTACATCTGCTGTCCTCCAGTCTTTGGGTACCTCCCCTGTTTCCAGTGATCGGCTAAACAGGATAGCAAGAGGTTCAGCCACCACCTCTCTTAGTTCTTTAAGGACCCTGGGGTGCACCCCTTCTGGCCCCATTGCTTTATCAACTCTTATTACTTCCAGTTCCTTCAGGATCCTTTTCTGTAAAGGGACTTGTGTCCATTTCCGCATTCATTCTCACCCCTTGCTCCTTCAGACCCATTACCCCTCCTCTTTCCTCAGTAAAGACTGAGCAGAAATACCTGTTCAATATGTCAGCTTTACTGTTGTCATCCTCCACGCCCCCATCCTCCCCTTTAGTCTCACTATCCTCTCTGTCTTTCTTTTTTCACTTATGTACCTGTAAAGGTTTTGTCCCTCTACCCACTGATTTTGCAATGTGTTCTTCTGTCTGAGCTTTGGCTTCCTTACTGACCTCCTGCCTCCCTTTGCTTCTCCTGGTGCTTCTCCCTATCCCCTTCTGCCTGTGTCTTTTGTATTGCCTGAATGCAATCTTTTGGCTTTCACTTTCTTTGCTACCTCTTTGGAAAACCATAATGGTCTCCTCTTCCTTTTCCTCTTGCTAACCTGCTTAATGCATAATTCTGTTGTTCTTGTAATCCCCATTTTAAATACTGCCCACTGTTCTTCAACCTTTGATTCCTGTCCCATTCCCCTTAATGCCTCTTTCAAGTATCTCCCCATTTTCCCAAAGTCTGCCCCCCTAAAATCCAGGATACGTGTTTTTGTGTGGTTTGGTTCTGCTCTTCTGTGATTTCAAACCACAATGACTGGTGATCACTGTTTCCCCAGGTGCTCCCCACTGTTACCCCATCACACTGTCCCTGTTTGTGAGCACAAGGTCCAGTATTGCCTTCTGCCGAGTTGGTTCCATGACCAGTTGCTTGAGGAAGGCACCCTGAAGGAGTCCAGAATAAATCTGCTCTAGTTGATGCTGCTGGGATGCTCCAGTCCACGTCTGGAATATTGAAGTCTCCAACCAGTACTACCTCACCCTTGTCTGCCATCCTTTGGATGGCTAGCATCAACTCCCTATCTGTTTCTTCCTCCTGGGCTGGTGGTCTATAGACCACACCTGTGCGGATGGCTGTCCCCATTTTCCTTTCCGCTAACCCACAGTACTCTCCCCATTTTGTTCCTCCTGGATCTCTGTGGCCCTTATGTCATTTTTCACATACAGTGCCACTCCTTCTCCCTTCCTGCCTGCTCTGTCTCTTCTGAATATGTTGTAGCCAGGTATGGCCATCTCCCAGTCGTGGTTATCATTACACCAGGTTTCAGTGATGGCCATGTTGTCCAGGTCTGACTGCACCATGACAGCCTCCAGATCTTCCATCTTGTTGCTAAGGCTCCTGGCATTTGCACACATGGCTTTCCATGATTTGACCTCCCTAGACTGTTTCGCTGTTCTAGTCCAGCCCCTTCCTTGGTTGTCCTTTATCCTGGTTCTCCTTGCTGTCTGCCCTTCTGCTGAATTTTGCCCTTTTCTGCCTATCCACCTCTTGAGCACTGATCTCCATCTTTTGCACACTGCTTTGCAGAGATAGCCACTCCTCTGGTTCACTGGTTCACTGCTGGCTGTGGGGGGTGAGCAAGTGAGTTTCCTCTTGCTGGCCTGCCACCCCCCTTTTGCTAGTTTAAATGCTTGTCAATGTAGCATTTAAACGTATTGTTGAGTGCTTGATTCCTCCAGGATGGATGCAGGCCATCAGGCTTGAACAAACTCCATCCCTCCAGGTGGGTCCCCAGTCACCAATGAATCCAAACCCTTCCTCACAGCACCAGTTCTTCAACCATGAGTTAAAGTTCCTGGTGCATGCACTCCTATGCTCTCCCTTGCCTCTCGGAGGTAGTACTTCTGAGAAAGTGACAGAAGTAGCTACTTGCTTGAGACCCCTCCCCAATTTCCTAAACTCTTCCTGAACTTCCTTTGGCTCCCCATTTGCCAGGTCATTAGTACCTAGGTGGATAATGACATCCAGCTCACCTCCGTCTTGCCTTCCCAGTGATCCCCAGGATCTTCCTTCCATCTCTCCATGCCGTGGCACCTGGTAGGCACCTCACCTCCCTGTCCTCCCCTCCTGTGTTCCTAGCTGGATCCTCTTATGATGGAGTCCCCACCTGGATTCGCTGCCTCATCCTCTGGGGTCCACTGCTTTCCCTGCTGAGGTCACCTCCTGGCTAACCTCCACATCCTTTCCTTCCACTTCTCTGGGTACCTCTATTTGGTTGTCCCCATTTGCCAGCGTGGCATAAGGAGTTCTTGAGTGAATAGGATCTGGGATGTGCCTCTGCCTGACTGCTCTAACCCTCCCTGAGACCACTGTCATCCAAGGTGCTACTCGTTCTCGGCATCCTTGGGGCAGTTGCATTGACTGGATGGTCTCTGGATAGGTGATGGTACTCCTGACCCAGTTTACTTCCGCCTCCTGAGTCTGGCTACCTCATCCCGCAGTCCAAGCGATGCATGCAGATAGCAGCACCTCAGTGTCCAGAAGGTCTGCCTGAATATGGCTGCCCCACAGCCACTGCATTGCACCACTCCCCACATTATACTGCAATTATACTGCTATTCCACTACTTGTCTGCTACTGAAGCGCTCCTATTTCCCTTTTTATTAATTTACTGTCCTGCCACTGATCTTCAGATAATTTTCTTTAAAAAAAAAAAACGAGAAAAGAAACCATTAAATAAATAAATGAGTCAAAACACTTGTGCTGAAGGTGGGCTTCTTCCTTATGCCCTCCTACTTACACCTTACTATACCTGTGTTTAGCTCTGTCAATCAGATTTAACAGGGCATATAATTAAGAGTTGGGGGAAAGGGAGGAGGGGATGAACATTTGCAGCAATTAAAGACAGCACAGAAATACACCACCACTACTTTTTAAATTTTCAACAGCCCAAAAACAATTCTAAGTAAAGACAACAAAGAAAGTACAGTGTCACTAAAAGCCCACAATCTAAGTTTAAAAGAAAAATAGCAATTACCAGTTACTCTAAAGCACTGAATTGATTATGCTTCCTTCCTTCCTTCCCCTTCTGGCTTCTTCTGAGAAAATTCTCCAAGGCATTGTTTTTAGGATGAAATGACATGATGGGTGGTACTGCATTGATGTAATTGACTGGTGTGATCCATTAAGAGGAGCTGTGAGCCTCTACACCAGTTAGTAATGGCAGCTATGGATCTATGGATGGCCACTTCAGAGCCTAGTCTGCAGTGGTGTCCAGACAAAGTATAGAGTATGATGAGACTTTACTTGGGCAGTTGACCTTTTAAGACACCATACAAGCTGGCCTAACAAATTGTAACAAGGTATCCCCAGCAGGGCCCCAGTAGCTGGGGGGGTGTCATGGGGCACATAGACATAGTACTGCATAACAGATGTAGTTGGATAAGGGCACTCACTAAAGGTAAGGCGAATTGGATGAAATCTTGGCAGACACTATTCAGACTGGATGGCAAAGTGCTGTCAAGGAGCCTCTCTCACTTCAGTGTGTAATTTTGTACATTTAAATGACTCCACTTTTATAGTTTAGCAGAATATATTTTGTCCTCTCCTGTGGTTGCTGATCATTAGACCCACCCAAGTCACCTCTGAGTCCTTCTTCTGCAGGTCAGTGGAGTGGAGCAAGGCTTTAGAGTACCAGGTGCCATCATCCTTGCTGCCTCAGAATTTATGTTCCTACTAGTTAAAGTTTTGATTGTGTGTAATTTTATTTTATTTTTTATTTATTGAAATCTTGGATTACAAATATATTTGAACCAAAGGTTCTTTTACAAAGGTTCCCATCAGTCAAATTTAACAATATTAAGACAATGTAGAATAATAACATCAAGGCAGATCATTAACAAAGAAAAACATGGGTGCAAATGTAACAGGAGCAGCAATAGTAGGTAGCTTACAAGACTAGTTGGAATGTTGATCATAAGCATTGCTGTATTGTGTCACAGGTATATAAATAGGAAGCATTCTTAGGTAAGGGCAGGGAGGAGGGGAGGACATATGTCCATGGGTTGTAGGTATGGGTAAAAGTAGGGAGGGCATGGATGGCAAAGAAGACCTTTGTCAAAGTAGAGGCATAAGAAAAGCTGGCGGAGGGTAAGTAGGAGTGAGCCCGGGAGAAAAAAGGGGTGGGGACAAGTAGCCAGCAGTGACATTGTTAGGAGGGGAGAGAGGAGGAAAAGGTAAAGGAGGAGTAAGGGTGGAGGAGGGGAAAGTGGCCTGGAAGAAGTAAGTGGTGAAGTGGGGAATGGGAAGCAGTAGGTTGGGGGAGAGTAAGTGTAGGTATTGGAGGAGGAGCACGATAGGAACAGTAAGTGTGGAGAGGGAGGAGGGGTGATAAAGAATGGAGAAGAACAAGGAGGGGAGAAAGGAAGGAGGAGACATTGGAGGGAGAGTGCTGAGGGGAAGGAAGGCCAACTAATGGGCACAATCACAGCTGCTTAGGTCTATAAGGTACTTGTGTAGCTTGAGCTTTTATTGTTCTGCATAAGAAAATGCACAGAACATAGAACTTGATGGCAGATAAGACCACAGGCCCACCCACTGTCCCCATTTTATTATTTTCATTTCTGCTGTAGACCCTACTTAATATATGGCGCTGCCCCCCCCACACACACACACTTCCTTCCCATTGATTCCCTTGTGCCTGTCCCAGGCATTTTGGACCCCACCACTGTTTTCACCCCCAGTACGTCAGCTGGAAGGCAGTTCCAGAATCCACCACCCTTTCTATGAAGAAGTATTCTACATCTCTCTTGAATCTCCTCCCTTCAGCTTCATAGCATGTCCCTTGTTCTAGAGCACCTTTTCTCTGAAAAATACCTTACCAGTACCTTATTAACCGCCAGGTATTTAAGTGTCTCTGTCATATCCTCCTCTTCCAATGTGTACATTTTGAGCCCTTTAATCTCTCCTCATAGGGCTTTGGATGCAGATCCTGCACCATTTTGGTAGCCCACTTCTGGACCGCCTACACTCTGTGTCTTTCCGAAGATGTCGTCTACAGAACTGGACATAATACTCAAGGTGGGTCTTACCAGCAGTCTCTATAGGGGCAACAGCACCTCCCTCTTTCTGCTGGTGATACCCATACCTCTGCACCCTAGCATCCCACTAGCCCTCCAGACTGCCTTGTCACACTCCCTGACCACCTTTAGGTCATCCGATATTGATTTCCCCCAGGTGTCTATCCTGCTTGGTCATTATCCATATCACTTCCCCAATTTTGTACTCCGCCCCCAGGTTTCTATGGCCTAAGTGCATTATTTTACAGGTTTTTGCATTGAAACCCAGCTGCCATGCCCTTGACTTCTCCTCCAGTTTTTTCAGATCTCTGCCCATTCTTTCCACTCCACTCCACCCTCCACCACCACCACCACCCCCAAAGTGTCTACTCTGTTGCAGATCTTGGTGTCATCCAGAAAGAGGCAGATCTTCCCTTCCAGCTCCTCTGCTGTGTCACTTATAAAGACATTAAAAAGGACTGGTCCCAGCACTGGCCCCTGAGGTACTCCATTGGTCACTCTCCCTTTCTCGGAGTGAACTCGTTTACCACTACCCTCTGTCTCCTATCCTCTAATCAGTTTCTTACCCAGGGTACCACTTTATTGCCCAACCCCAAGCTACCCAACTTGCTTACCATTCTCCTATGTGGAATGGTGTTGAAAGCCTTGTTGAACTCCAGGTAAGTCACATCCACCCCTCCTCCCCAATCTAGCTCCTTGGTCACCCAGTCTGGAAAAAAATGTATCAAATTTGTTTGCCATGCCCCCCCCCCCGAGGAATCCTTTCTGCTTTGGATCCTGTTAACCCATTAGATTCCAGATATTTCACAATCCTTTACTTCAGTAGTGTTTCCTTTAACTTGCCCACCACGGAGGTCAGGCTGACATGCCTATAATTGCCTGCCTCTTCCATGCTACTACTTTTGTGAAGTGGGACTACTTCTGCCTTTCTCTGGTCCTCCAGGATCACTCCAGTCTCCGGTGATATGTTAAATAGGTCTGTCAGAGGTGCATCTATTGCCTCCCTGAGTTCCTCATCACCCTTGGATGTGCCCCATCTGGCACTGCAGCCTTGTCCTCCTTCCGTTAGTGAGTGCTTTTCTGACTTTCTCCATGAAAAAAGACAAGTGTCCATTTATCTCCCCTCAAAGCTCCTGGGGCCTTTTCATGATCCCTCTCTTTCCCCTTCTGCTGTGAACACTGAGCAGAAGTATTTGTTCAAGATGTCTTTCTTTTCTTGATCCCTTTCATACAGATCTGTACTACCTCTTTAACTGTACTATCCCACCCTTTGTCTTCGTTTTTTCGCTAACATACCTAAAGAAATATTGTGTCCCCCTTTGATGCTGCCTGAGCTATTTGTTCTTCTGTTTGCACCTTTGCACTCCTTACTGCTTTCCCTGCCTTCCTCTGTTTTTCACTTGATACCCTTCTCTGTCTTTCCCCTCTCTGGTTCTTCTTATACCTTCTGAATGCCACTCTTTTAGTCTTTACCTTTTCTGTCACTTCTTTTGAGAACCATAGCAGGCTTCTCTTCCTTTTGATTTTGCTTACCTGCCTGATATAGAGGATTGTTGCCTTCACCATGACTTCTTTTAGTTTGGCCCACTGTTCTTCCCCCCAACAGGTCATTCTTGAGATATTTATGCATTTGTATAAAATAAGCCCTTATGAAGTCCAGGACTCTCACCATTGTGTGGTTGGATTCTGCAACTGTTCTTAATGTTGAACCACACTGTATGATGATCACTGGTTTCCAGGTGACTTTCTGCTGTGAGATCTGTAATACTGTCTCTGTTAAGCACCAGGACCAGTATTACCCCATTGAGAGTGGATTCACTGACTGGTTGCCTGAGGAACGTCCCCTGCAAACTGATTCAGATTTGTATCATGACCCCTCTGCTTCAGGTTATCGAAGTCATGTTGGTAGAAGTCTGAGCCAGAGTAGCCAGGCTACATAAGGGTAGCCTATACCTTAACATGTGGCCTGTATTGATCCTGCTATGATTCAGTGTTGGGCCCCCACCTAAAACCTGACTGATTCAGATTTACACAAATCATCAGTCATTTACTCCAGGCTAAAATCTAAACCAGGTCAAAGAAATCTTTGTCACATTTTCTGAGTTCTACTTCTACACAATTTTACATATTTGCTGTTGTCCACCAGTGAAATAAGCTATACCAGCAGAGACTCCAGCCCACATCTGGAGCAGTGAGTTATGTATATTTCCCAGCAATTTTCATGCTCCTTCTAAAGGTCCAGCAAGACATAGGGCAATGTCTTAGAATTGACATAATTGAGCATGAAAGAAAGGCAGATCACACTGAAGCTGTGTTTCTATAAACAAAAACCCAGGGGAAGAGTACACAATGGGGGGTGAGATAATAACAACAAAATCAAAAGAATCCTAGGAGTAATTATATCCAATGACCTAAAGGAGGGCAAGCAATGTGAGAAGGTAGTAAGGAAGGTGGGTGATACTGGGATGCATAGGGAGAGCATCAGCAGTAGAAAACAGGAAGTTGTTATCCTCTGTACAGACAGTTGGTGAGACCCCATCTGGAATACTGCGTGCAATTCTGGAGACCCCATTTCCGCAAAGACATAGACAGAGTGGAGGCTGTTCAGTGGAGGGCAACCAAAATGGTGCGGGGTCTGCACCAGAAGACATACGAGGAGAAAATAAAGCAGCTTAATATGTATACCCTTGAGGAAAGGAGGGAGGGGGGGACATGATAGAAACTTTCAAGTATCTCAAGGTAATTAACAGAATACAAGAGGGTAGCATCATTAAGAAAAAGAGATGTGCAAGAACAAGGGAGCACAATTTGAAGATAGAGGGGGGACGGCTGAGAGATAATATTAGTATTTTTTCACAGAGAAGGTTGTGGATGCATGGAACAACTTTCCTGAGGAGATTGTAGAGTCAAGAACAGTGGGAAAATTCAAGAATGCATGGGACAGACATAAGGCAATTCTAGTGGGGGGTAGGAGGAAATAAGCTGTTGGTTAACTAGAATCTGCAGCTTATCCATCAGGTAGGGAAATGGGCAGACTGGGTGGGCTAAGCGGTCCTTATCTGCCATCAAATTCTTTGTTTCTATGTTAAGCTGATGAAAATAAATCCAAATCTAAAAGTCATTGCAGGAGTCTTTGGTTCACGGACTCTGTCGTCGAGGCAAAGGTCAGGAAGAATAAGGAAAAACAAGAAGCAGTTGTAGAATTCACCAAAAGAATTTATTTACAGTAGCAGTAACATAAAAAAATAAACTTGTTCAGTATAATTATTTACAAAGGCAAAATAAAATAGTTTTCCTGCAGTCTCTGTGTCCCTTTTTCTTTAGCAATTGCAGCTCAGCTCTCTTATAAGTCTTTTCAATCCCCATTCTTAACAAGCATCCTGGTTCTTCCACAGTGTTCTGTTCTTGTATATTTCAGGAGCTGCTAGAAGATGGTGTGCTTTGAGCTGAGGCTCCTGCTGCTGCTTTTGAAAAAGGCTGGAAGATTTGCACTCAAGTAACCTCTGAAATTTACAATAGCTTTTGCAATCATCTCAAAATATAATTATATGTACTTCAACAGTAAACTAAATATTTTCTAAACAAAAGTGATCCCATTATCAGTTACATTTTCATACAATGATTTGCACATACCTTTATATTAACATATATGCAAGGGAGGAAAAGACAAACAGCAAAGGAAAACTAAGAGACAGCAAGAGGCAAATAATTGCGAGATTGTCGGGGTGATCAGATCCGAAGTCTCACAGGAAAATTGGGTTGCGCGAAGAGACAGAAAAGGAAAGATCCTTGCATTGAAACACTTTCTCCATAACAAATGGGACAGGGTCCTATTCCACCCTGTCACAGACTCAGATCAAATAAAATGGTAATTCTCCAAGCCACATCAAGGTAAATTGTTGTGTTGCTGTACCTGAAACCAAGAAAGTATACTTAATAAAAAAAAAAAAGAACAAATAAAAGGAAACTGTGCTTTAATGTCATGACTTTATATGCACTTACAACTGTAAATAAATAATTTGATGTATGTTTTGCCTAGTTTCCTTGGACAGAGGAAGAGGAGACTTGGAAACCCAAGAACGCAAACTGATGGCAGAAGTACGCGAGCTCAGACAAAAACTTGCTTCACAAGCACAGAACAGATGTCCTCCACCACACTTCATGGCTGCATAATGCCCTACCTGAATATACACCTGCTTTCTCTCATGAATTCTTTTGATCACTACAATAGTAATTTAATATGGCTAGTTTGTACATCTGTAATTCCAGATTTTGTCTGTACAGTATCTATTAATAAAGATTTTGTGATTTTAATTGAAAATAAATTATTTTGTACATTGGTAGTAAATGAAAATCCAGTTATCCATATACATGAAGGAGGAAGTTCTTCCTCAATGAAAGTGTACCAATTTCAATTCTATTTCCGTCTAAACTTTGGAAAGAGTTGTATATAACCGACTCACAGCCTACTTAGCCATGTACTGTATAATGTGCTATCTCAGGTGTAACATGGTTTTCAGCTAACAGTAGCACTCCACAGCACTCTGTGGGCTTATGACTATCTGGCATAAGGCCTCAATACTCTGTCTCCCCACAAGAGGCTAATTAACAAACTGGAGCACACAGACATGGGCCCTAAGTTTGTCAACTCGGTTAAACATTGGCTTCAAGGAAGAACACAAAGGGTAGTAGTAAATGGCAAACTATCAGGGGAGGGAAGGGTGACCAGTGGGGTGCTGCAGGGATCGGTGCTGGGTCCCATCCTCTTCAACATATTCATCAGCAACATCACTGATGGTCTGGAAGGAAAGGTATACCTATTTGCAGACGATACCAAGCTCTGCAGCAGGGCAGACACACAGGAAGATAGCTGATCTCAGAAAACTAGAGAACTGGTCAAAAAAATTGGCAACTAAAATTGAATGCGAAGAAGTGCAAAGTCATGCACCTGGGAAGGGAAACCCAAAATATAGATACAGTCTAGATGGAGAACAGCTAACAGAGACAAAACAAGAAGAGGATCTTGGAGTAATCATATCACACGATTTTAAAGTTGGAAAGTAGTGTTAAAAAGCAGCACTAAAGGCCAACAGTATACTGGGCTGCAGAGGTATCGCTAGCAGAAGACGCAAGGTGTTAATGCCACTGTAAAGATCCCTGGTCAGGCCTCATTTGGAGTACTGCATGCAGTTCTGGAGGCCGGACCTAAGAAAGGACATAGACTGTTTGGAGTCTGTGCAGCAACGGGCTACTAAGATGGTCAGGGGCTCCACCATGAACCATACGGAGCAAGGATCCGGCAGCTTAACTTGTACTCCCTAGAACAAAGGTGCAACAGGGGCAACATGCTAGAAACTTTTAAATACCTCAAAGGAATAAGCATGAGTACAGGCTCAGAGCCTCTTCCAGGAACATCACGGGTACACACAGACAGTAGGTCACAGCATGCATCTTAAGGGAGGTAAATTCAGAAGCGACCTCAGGAAGTCCTTCACGGAGAGAGTAGTGGAACCCTGGAACAGCCTGACCAAAGAGGTTGTAGCTGCTAAAACAAGGGAGTTCAAGCAAGCTTTGGATAGGCACATTGGAAACCTAAAATGAAGTGGGGAAGGAGTAGGAAATCATGCGGACTAGATAGATCACACAGTCCCCTTCTGCCAAAACATTCTTATGTTCTTGAGTAATAGTGATTATGCCTGGGCATTATTCATCAGCACCAAAAGTCTTTGACCTTGAGGATGACAGACTTTTGTTTTCAATACTACAAGCCCTTAACGCATCGAATAAAGTACTGGCATGATATACAGACTGTTTATAATAGGGAGCAAAGGGTCAAACTGGAAAATAATCTACTCTGTCCCACACCAGTCTGTCATAGTATGCCATACTGGGGCCTCTCTTATTTAATATTTTAATAAATGGTATCCCACTTGTTTGTAAACTGTCCGGCAAAATACTATATGCAGATAGTGCAGTATTGTACTCGCAAACCAAGGCAATACCTGGCCTACCCAAGTTTCTTCTATCAGATTTTAATGAACCTCAGAAATAGTTACTAACAAATTAGCTATCAATATTAAATAATAAAATCTGTGGTATTCACTACGAGCAATAAAATTAATATTAATCAAACTTTAAATTTATATTCACTAGATGAGCTAGTAGAGAATGTAAGTAGCATTTGGTATACAAACATATGAATCTGCCAGCAGAAACAAGCCTTACGGTCTGTCAAGTTAGTCTGCTCGAATGCACAGCTAGAACCCTTGTATTGCAGCTGCCCCCCTCACATTTACCCCCACTCGCACCCTGTCCCATGCCCTTTTAAAACTGCCCACTGTGCTACAGGATACTACATCTTTTGGTAGAGTGTTCCATTTCTCCACCACCCTCTCTGTGAAAAAAATGCCTCCTCATCTCGCTCTGATATCTTCCACCCTCCCACCTGAGACCATGCCCTCTGGTGTCCCTTCCTCTCCTCGCTTAAACATCCCTTCTGTGCCCATTTTGTTAATCTCCTTCAAATATTTTAAGGTCTCAATCATATCCCCCCGATTCCTCCTCTCCTCCAGGGTGTACATATTCAACTCAGTCAGCTTGTCCTCATAGGTTTTGCCTTCTAGCCCCTCTTAGTTGCCCTACGCTGCACCCCCTCCAGCAATCTGATATCCTTCTTCAGAAAGGGATACCAGAACTGCATGCAGTACACCAGATGTGGCCCGACTAGTAACCTATACAGCGGCAAGATCACATCCCTATTTCTGGATGAGATTCCTCTACTAATACACCCCAGCATCTTGTTGGCCTTAGCTGCCTCCTTCCTGCACTGAGCGGAGTTGTTCATGTTACCCATTATGATCACCCTAGGTCCTTCTCCTCTTCTGTGACCTCTGTCTGAACCCCACCCAACTGGTAGCTCCTCCCTGGGTTCATTGCTCCAAAGTGCATAACCTTGCACTTCATCGTATTGAAGCTCAATTGCCACTTTTCTGACCACTCCTCCAGTTTGATCAGTTTCTCCTGTAGCCCTGCCACCCCTCTGTGTCATCCACCACTGCCCCATCTTGGTATCATCTGCAAACAGACTGATCTTGCTCCCTAACGCCATGTGAGATGTCCGATATGAATAATCTAAACAACACCAGACCCAGGACTGAGCCTTGCAGCACCCCACTTGTCACCGCCCTTGGGGAAGAGAGTGCCCCCCACCACCACCTATTGCTGCTTCCCCTTCGGCCAGTTCACAGTCCAGTTTACCGTCTTTGTCCTTGCCCCCACATATTGCAACTTACACCCCAGTCTCCCATGATGCACCGAATCAAAGGCCTTGCTGAAGTCTAAATACAGCACATCCACTGCATGGCCTTTATCCAGTTCCCTAGTTAACCAGTCATAGTATTCAGTTAGGTTTGTGTGGCAGGATCTTCCAGAGATTAATCCATGCTGCTGACTATCTTGGAGTCCATTTTCCTCCAAAAAGGTCACCAGCCTCTCTTTCAGGATTGCTTCCCTAAGTTTTCCTACAATGGATGTAAAGCTAACAGGTCTATAATTGTCTGGTTCAACCTTTGGGCCACACTTATGGAGGGGCACCATGTGAGCCATCCTCCACTCCTGTGGTACGCAACCTGTATCCAGGGAGGTATTAAACAGGTCCGCCAGCGGCCCCACCAATATCCCCGCCAGTTCTTTCAGCACCCTGGGATGAATGCCATCCGGACCTGGTGCCTTATCCACCCTTAGTGCCTTCAGGCTCTCCAGCACCCTGCCCTCCATAATTACCCCATCTGTCATGCCTTCCCCACCCTTGCCCACCTTCCCCATCCCCTGAGGTAGCTGTCCCACCCTTCTTCTTCGTGAACACATAACAGAAGTACTCATCTAGTGCATCTGCCTGTTCTTCCCCCTTCTCCACCCACTCCCCATCCTTACTAACCCTCATTATCTGGTCCCTGCAGCTCCTTCTCTCCCTTATGTATCTGAAAAAGTCTTTCTCCACTTCTCTGATGCCCTGTGCCAGCCTCAGCTCCCTGTAAGCCTTGACTGCTCTGACCAATCTGGTTACCTCCTTGAACTTCTTCGCATACAATTCCCTGTCCTCCCCTCCTGATTTCTTGAACCTCCAAAAAGCTGCTTTTTGCCCTTACCCTTCTAAAATGTCCTTGTTCAGTCAGCTTGGCTTCTTAGCCCTACTCTTCTTGCTCAGCATCTTGGTACATGACCCAGTAGCCTCAATCAGCCCAAGTTTGATAATATCCCACTTCTGATTTGCATCCATATTAGGCCTAATTCTTACCAGGTGCCTTCCCAGAATTTCCCCCATCTTGATAAAGTCTGCAACCTGAAGTAAACCACCCTGGTTCCTGTACCTACAGTCTCCCTGTCCATGCTGAGCATGAACCCACCAGATTGATAGTTGCCTCCCATCTAAGCCTAATCACTGACAGGCGCTGTCCTTTACAACTCACATAGATCATGTGAGTAAATTAGCCAGTACTTGCCTGGGATTATGATATCACAGCAAAGGTTAATTTCACCAGTGAGTCAGGAAAGTTAGCAGTTTCAAATTTTATTCTGCTGTTAATTAACTATGGCATTATAATCTACTTGGCAGCTTCTGACAATGCCCTGGCAAAGGTTCTATACAATAGCATGTTGCTTTGTATTGGTTGTTTGTCCCCACACATCTCTGGGCCTCCTGTTTAAAACTAGA
This sequence comes from Neoceratodus forsteri, assembly GCA_016271365.2. Lineage (NCBI taxonomy): Eukaryota > Metazoa > Chordata > Ceratodontiformes > Ceratodontidae > Neoceratodus > Neoceratodus forsteri. The sequence goes on along the minus strand of CM057455.1, from coordinate 752,554,193 downwards.
ATGCAAAATTCTGCAGCACTGGTGTCATTATTACGGTAGTATCCTTGTTAAGATGCTCACCCTTGGGTAAAGTCACTCAAGTTTTAAATAGGCTAGTTTCTCCAGTACACAACTGATGTTGTCTGAAGTCTTCCCATGTGAAATGTGTGACTACTCCTTATAGTCCCGCTTTGTAGAGAGTTACACTGGCTGCCGGTAAGATAGCTCCGAGTTTAAAATTATTTTGCTGGTTTATAAGGCCATGGAATAAACTGGAACCCCTCTACATCCTTGAGCTGCTGGCAACCCACCAGGATGATTCTCGGGGCAGCAGTTTTCTTCACTCAGAATCCCAGGGACTTTTAATTGTCCCATCAGCAAAATCTGCAGGAGACTGAGCATTCTCTTTTGCAGCCCCAAGATTATGGAATACTGTCCCAAGTTCAATCTATTCTGCCTCTTCGGCCAAAATCTTTTTGTTTTAAACCTATTTTTAGTAAGAGAATTTCCAGTTACAGAAAACAGAGATGTCACCATTTAACTTAATCAAAAGCATGACAGTGCAGAGTACCAGTAATAGAAATCTAGATATACAACAGTTCACTTAATACAGAAAGTATGCTATGCTTCAGTATGCTACAGTTCAACTTTGTAACGGTGTATGGTTTAAGCAGTAAGGGGAATGACAGCGGGTGCGTTATGGTGGGATAACAGCCTGCCTTGTGTGGGTTGAAGCACAAGGTGAAGCTAAGTGCTTCCACCACCTGAGTAGGGCCGTTAGCCCACCATAGCGCCATCCCCTAGAGTGCCTTATTGCAATTATGAAATGGGTCCGTATATGTATTTTTTATATATGTGTGTATATATATATAATTTTTTTTTTAATTTGCTAAAAAAGATTAAAAAAAATGTTGAATAAATCTGTAAAAAAAAATCCCATTTGGACATTGTGTTGTTAACACTTGGCCAGCAGGTGGCAACGTTTCTTTTTTGCAGTAGAAGTAATGGAACTAGTGAGCAGTGGATCCACGTTGCAGCATCAGGTCACAGCAGAGCAGGCCACTTCAGTGTGTAAAGTCGTGACTGCCAGTGCAGAACGTCTGTCAGGCACAGCCACAGCGGCCATTTTCTGTTACATTTTAAAAAAAAAAAAGGAATGGTTTATCCATGGCAGCACGAGCAGCAATGGAAGGAGACTTCAGCTGCTGTGAGTGGCAGCTACGGAAGGCTGAATTCATCACAGCTTGAGGTAGGACACTGGAGCAACGAAGTTTTTCGGGAGTGAGAATGTAAAGCAATGACAGAAATTTGACTGCAATGGGGAGATTGAAATTAGTTTGTATAGTCTCCATCTGTGTGCCCCCCGCCCTTGTTGTAACAGAAAAGACCAGGAGTGTGATAATTAAAGAAAAAAAGACACAGTCATATCCAGAAAGTGTGTGTGTGTGGCGGGCAATGGTCATTTGAAGTGGAATGGTCTAAAGGAGTGTGGTCGTCCTGTTGGTCTGGGAGTACTTTCAGCATGGCTGTTGTGCTGGGATAACAGCCCAGCTGAGAGCAGCTCTTGACCAATCAGGATTGAGGATTCAGGATTCTTTAGACCCATTTCATAATATGGAATAAAATCAGGATTAACCTTTGCTGGAAAAAGACCCAGCATCAACAGAACTCATCCCCTCTTTCCTGGCACCCATGCAAAGTGTAAGTAAAAGACTACATTCTGTATACAGTGTTGACCACTTTCCAGGCCTCCCTTGTTGGGATTTTGCAGACAGCCATAATCCAGTAATGATTTCCTGGTTGCTAGCATTAAAATTATTAATGGTTTCAAGGTGGTCCCCTGGAATCCCTCCCTTGGTATGGCCATTAGGCTAAGGATGGGGTTAGCAAATCCTTTTGCAAAAAGGTGTTATTGAAATCCAAGTGAACTTTTTTTAAAATAGTGTGTATGGTTTGCCTTACCTTCCCCGTACCTTCTCCAACATGAAGCCACCTGGAGTCCTGTGACATGGTTGAATAAGGCACTGTCCCATTTGTTACACAGAAAGAGTTAAAAACAAGTGTCTGATCTTACTGGTCTAAAAGTCTTCACCATTCGTTCACACTAATGGGACTATGCTGGAGGCGCTAGGACACAGCGGGAGCAAAAAATCTTCAGGGTGGCCAGCACCGAGGTAGGACTGTGCATGCATAGCGCCGCAAGGCTGGCTCGCACCTGTATGGGCTGTCTCGCCAATGATCCTCCAACTGCCTCAGTTCCTTTTCTCCCACCATTGAGTGCGCTTCAGTGATGATGATGCTCACCCACCGGGAGTCAAACTGTTCATCTATACGACAGCAGCTTGTAGTTCAATTCGTTAATTTTAAATGCTTTTCTTGTTTGTTTTACAAAAAAAATAAAGAAGAAAGAAGATTTCTCTCAGTCCCGCCCACCGACAGAGTTGGCTTTGGATGGTCTCAGTGACGTTAGGGATTCTTCTTCAGAGAGCAGCCCCGGCAGTAGTGCTATATCCAGTTTGCCACCCTCTCTGGAGGGGATCGACCACTGACAGTCCGGTGTCCAGGAGGAGGACAGTCCTCCCATAGAAGCAAAGAAGTGGGCCCATTCTCATCCAGGTTGGGAACCCAACACCACTTGACCTCGAGCTCCACCTCTTCCCATCGAAATGGTACCCCTCGAAGTCATCCTCTGGTACGTCTATCAGGGAGTCGCTGGTAGTCGAGGGCCCTCGGGATTTTCTGGTGGCTTCTGCTCTCGACAACCTGGACTCTCGTCACCGGGGCCCTTCTCTGTCCCTTGGGGAGGGTTCCAGTGGACAGTTTAATCTTTGGGCAGCACTTTAGAGCAGTGGGTTCAGTGTTGGCTCATTTGCCTAGCTGGTGAGTTTCTGGTGCCAATGCCTTAGGGCTTTGGCACGCTGAACCATGACCAGGATGGAGTCCAAGATCTGCGTTCGGTGCCTTCTCTGGTGCTGACGCTGTCTAGACTGATCCCATGTGCCTATCCCCCTAACTCGTCCCCACAGGGGCCGGCACAGGTTCCACTCCTTCACCTCCTTACAGGGATGGCCGTTTTCCAGGTCTCTTGACTGTGGTGTCATCGACTTCAGTGCCACCGCCAATCGTTGGTGCCGCGAGTGGCACCGACAACTTCGCTGCCATCTTCGGTGCGGCTTTGGGGCTGAGCTCATTTCCTGGCCCAGGGGCCCTCCAGTTTGTCCCTTGCCCAGGCTGGCCTTGCTGGGGCATTTCCTTTTTCTATAGGGCGGATGTGAAGCATGATGAATCTAATCTGAACCTCATCATTCTAACAATAGTAAGATGACTTGTTTTACAGCATGGATGTAAACTCCTCATCCCAACTGAACCCTGGTTGAAGCCATGTGTTTTCAGTCTCTCCTTAGGACATGGGTTTTGACTTGGCTCTGTAGACCTCCTGTGTAGACCCAGGGGGAGGGGGGGCTTTTGCATCTCGAGTTCTCCATATTCAAGGACATTGCGCGCTCTGCCCACCCTCCTTGACATCTTGTTGTGCACGGTGTGGGGAAGGCCAGCTCTGATTCTTTCGCCCCTCCCAGAGAGGGACATTTTTAGCTCACAACCACCTGCAGACAGTATGGTTATCGGAGCACAGAATGACAAGGCCATTCTCCCCAAGGGGTCCACAGCTCATCCTATCGATTGGGAATATTGCAAGATTGACGCCTTTGGGGAACAAGCAGTTGCTGCCACGAAAGCTCTGTGGAGGACTACAGCTCTGCCTCCAGGGCAGCTACTACTGGGATCTGTGACAGGCGACTCTTCTGACTTAGAACATTCAGCGGCAGCACGGTGGTATGGCTGTCTGCACTGTAGAATCTTTGTCCTGTATTTGCCTAGAAGACTGTCAGAGATTAGGTTGGATTATTGGGAGCGGAAAGCCGGACTTGGGTTGGACATCGGCTGGAATTGGGTCCAACAAAGCACAAAACGTCAGGTCAGTTAAGGAATTGAATTGAACTCATTTTAAAAATGCTCATCTCACTAATGGTACAGTGTTCAACTTCAGCTCTTCTGGGAGGGAACTGAAATAATTGATTTCTGTGCAGCCAGTACGTGTCGTGGTGGCGCCTCTATGGTGGACTGACCAAGGTTGAATCTTTTGTGTAGTTTCAGCTCAGCTCAGTACTTTGTCAACAGCACATACTGAGCTGAAAATAAAATTGAATTATGGTGGCTGGCTGGTGTTCTGCACAGCACTGGTTGAGACACCCCACCTCAAGGCATTGTTGGGGACTTGGGGAGGGTCTGAGTGTCTCAGGAAACAGGATCATCAAGTGCTTATTAAATTACTGGGGTGGGGGTGTGGAATGGATGTCTGGGCCTTGGGCTGGGCTGGCATGTCTGACTGGTTTTCTTCATACTGAGCAGGCTGCAACTGTAAGGCAAGCGTACTGGGAGCTGGATTGCCAACAGTAAATAAATGCAGAGTTTCTGACCGACTCTGATTGTGTGACTGTGTGAAAAAGTGGCATTCTTTGATTTGGCACCTTCTCTTGTTTGTGGTGTAAATTACTGCTTTGCTGACCCGACCTGATCTGAATAATTTGATTTTGCAGCACATCTGTCTTGCTCAGCTCTGCTCATTGTGTTTTGTTGCCTGGGGGGAGGGATGTCTGTGGTTTGTTGTGGGCTGAGCAGGCACGTCTGTGGCTTTTTCTTTTTCATTTTCAGTTGAACACAAGTACAAACATAAATAAATGTTTTAACTGCATTACGTTGTCCTTATTCATTGTCTGGCAAATGCCCGCCGTGAACAGAATGCAGACTAGTGCAAATCACTGCGTGCTAGTGCAATTTTAGACTGACTTGTCCTGCTGGCTAGTGCAAAAAAAAGTTAAGGTCAACCCCTGTAAATTATATTTATATAGTAAATCAACTATTGGTCAAGCATTGTGGTTACTGTCTAGAATTAATTGACTCTGGCAAAAAGAAAATAAATTTAAGGCCCGGGCAAACATAAACCCCAAAATAGTACACCTATATTGAATGTACATAATAAATATAATATGCCTTGCAATTTGTGACAAAACAAATATAAGCCTCAGAGGAGGAGAAACTTCCTATCCACCTTTTTCAGCCAGACCGTCTCGACTGAACCTGGAGACTCCTACTAAACATATCTGGCCAGCAATTCTAATATAGTTTTCCCCTCACGAGAGGCCATGAAATGCAGAAACGGTAACCATATCCCCCTAAACTTATCTAAAGATAGCCTCAATTTGGCCATCAGGTATTCTATGTCTAAGATCCTGGTGCAGATATCATACCATGAAGTGATTGTAGGCTTATCCGGAGTAAGCCATAACAAATTAATAGCCTTAAGGGCTGCTGCCACCAAGATTTCATACAGGTAATAGGAAGATCTGGAGGTCAGAAGGGGGGGCAACCCCAATAGCCAATACTGGGGGGGTCTCTGGCATCACTATCTCAAAAATCTTCTCCAAAGTGTCTCTTAATTCCCTCCAGTATTCCCGTATAACTTTGCATTCCCAAAATATATGGAGATATGTACCAATCAACTGACAGTTCCTCTAGCAAAGGTCGGAGTGATGTAGCCCATAGTGTTTTGTCACAACTGGGACTCTAAAAAATCTAACAGCCAACTTCCACCAAAATTCTCGCCAAAAGGATGATGTGGTGTTCTGGATAGCCTTCCAGATGGAAATCCAATCCGAATCTGATAGGACCACCCCAAGGTCATTATGCCAAGTGATCTTGACCTGAGTTTGGGAGTCACCCTCTACGAAATTCATTCCCTGCACTAACTTCAAAATAAATTTTTTGGTGAGGGACTTTATCAGGAAGATAGAATGAACTGCACTGGGTTTGTTAGGGTTCCGCATTTAACTCCAGCTCTCTTTCATTTAAGTGGACATAATGTCTTGGCTGGAGGTAACGAAAAAAATCAGTATGTTGGAGATTGAATTCAGCCTTTAATTGTTGTAAAGGTTTTATTAGATTGCCATCAAAACACTGGCCCAGATTGATAAGACCATTTCTTCCCCACCAGCGAAAACCAGGTCCCACCTAAGTGGGCCAAAGTCTAAACAGCTCAATATAGTCGTGGATTGTTTAAGCTTTAAGGGATACCTAGTTTCGAGTTCATGTCCCTCCAAACCTGGAAATCACACTGGTAAAGGGATTTCTAAAGTCAAGCTAGCGCAGTCTAGGAATATCCAAGAATATAAGGTCTGAAATGTTTCCCAAAGGAGAACCAGCCCTTTCAATCTGAACCCACTTCTGGGGCAGAATCCTGAGCCATAGTAACCAATGGTTGTAGTTGGGAAGCCCAGAAGTATTTCAGGACATCTGGAATCCCAACCCCCTCCCCATCTTTTGGAGCCAGCATGGTCCTCCATCTTACACGGGGCGTCCTCCCAGACCAAATAAATTTAGAGAGAGTAGAGTTCAGATCTCGCCAGAAATTCCTCGGGGGTCTGAAAGGAATGGCACCCAATATAAACAACAGGCGAGGGAGAATATTCTTGTGGATAGATTCCTCCCTGCCAGAGGCCAAAAGGGGGAGCTCCGTCCACCTATTACAGTCCTCCCGAATCTCTTGAAGCACTCTTCGATGATTTGTGGAATATATAACCTTAAAGTCCCTGGGGACCCACATCCCTAGATATCTAAACCTGTACTTGCACCACTAACTTGTTGCACCTCCGGTAGAGAGCTGACCGAGGACCCCCAGAGGAATAGCTCAGATTTATCTGGATTAACCTTATAGCGGAGGGCTCCGAATTCAGAGAAGGTCAAAAATCTTGGGAACTGCAATTACTGGATTTGAAATATATAACAAGGTGCCATTGACGTATAAAGAGACCTTGACCTCCACCCCCCGACCCGGAGACCTTGAAAGATATCAGTTTGCCAAATATATGCTGCCAGGGTTCCAAACTGAGGGCAAACAAGAGGGGAGAGGGGCAGCCCTGCCTGGTGCCTCGCTCAATCCTGAATTGAGTGGAAACAGTCCCATTCACCCGGACCCTTGCTTTAGGTTTGAGATATAAATTGGTTATCCAGGACTGAAATTTATCACCAAACCCAAAGCCCCTGAGGATCAAGTCAAATATTGCCCATTTAAATGATCAAAATGCTTTCTCAGCATCTAAAGACAAAATTGCCGAAAGTGGGGAGTCTGTGGGGAGCTGGGCCATTGAAATGACATTTAACAGCAATCTGATGTTGTCCTGGATGTGCCTACCGGGCATAAACTTGGTTTGATCCAGGTGAACTAGGGTGGGGACCACTTTCTGTAAACATTCACTAATAATCTTAGCGAAGATTTTTGCATCTTGGTTGAGCAGCGAAATTGGTCGGTACCCAGCACAAGAGGCAAGATCCTTCCCCGGTTTGGGCAATACCGATATAAGGGCTTCCCCCCATGTGTCTGGCAAGACCCCCGGCCCCTGCGCCACATTACAGACCCTGGTAAGCAACGGGGTTAACACCTCTTGGAACCCCTTATAAAATTCTGAAGTGAATCCATCCGGGACGGGAGCCTTGCCAGAGCTGAGAGCCTTGATAGCCGCCCCCACCTCTTCCTCAGTGAAGGGAGCCTCCAAGGAGTCTCTCTGAGTGCAGGACAAGACAGGGAGCTCCAATCCATGTAAGAAATTTAAAACTTTCTCACTGTGATCTTGTATTTCCTCCATTGCATTGGGTTGCTTATAGAAATCAGCAAACTCCTGTCCTATCTCATCGGGAAGAACCCTATGAGAAAGATTAGGTGGGTCCAAACTAACCTTAGCCACATACCTATCAGCTGCCTGCTTGCAGAGCCTTAGTGCAAGCAATCTACCTGCCCTCTCATAATACCACTGCCCAGCATATCTGAGGGAGTTCTCCACCCGTCATTGTAGTAAAGATTGTAAGAATCCTGGCCTCCCTCAATTTTTTGAGGATATGACTAGACCCTGTACGTTTATGCATTGCCTCTAAGTCGGCAAAGAGGCAAGCGCCTCTTATCTGAGCCTGATGCATTTATGCCTGTGAGAGGCAAACGCTATTGTATGCCCTCTCACAACTGCCTTTAGGGCATCCCACAGATACTTGAGTTTGGAAAACCTCCGTGTTTCTTTCAAGTAGCATTGAATGACCCTTTTAGTGGATTCTTTATACTGTTTGTCATTTAGTAGGCCCAGATCAAATCTCCAGAGTCCACCCCCCACCACTGTGTCCCAACGGAGTTGTGCCTTAACCATGGCATGATCAGAAATTGTGATCGGGAAAATGGAAATATCCCTGAATGAGTGCAAAGCATTTCTCTAGGTGTAAAATCTGTCCAACCTAGAGTACATGTTGGCGGCTAGGGAGAAAAAAGTGAAAATTTTCACAGAGGGATTGAACTGTCTCCATGGATCTATTAGTCCGGATTCTGCAAGTAGATTACGAAGTAACCGAGAACAGGACCTTGATCCCGGAGTTTTAGTAGAGCTTCTATCTTTCCTAATGTCCTCCACACAGTTCCAGTCCCCCATGAGAATTACTTATCCAGGAGGTAATCTCGCTACCGAAGTAAAAAGGGAGTGAAAGAACTCTCCGGAGGGTGGGGTAGGGGCATAAATTCCTACCAAATGTAGTATTCGACTCTTGTAAATGCCAGAAACCATCAGTTGATGTCCAGAGCCTGATTTACCAACAGACTGAATTTGAAAGGCAAGGCCCCTGCGAAATAGGATAGCTCCTCCCCCCCCCCTTTCTGGATTGTGGGTGCTCGTCTGAGCATACCATACTCACCTGATCTCTGCGCAATTTCATGTGCTCTCCCAGGGTCAACCTGGTCTCCTGTAAACAAAGCACGTCACTTTTCCTTTTAAATTCAGCTAATACCTTCGCTCATTTAATAACGTTGTTGATTCCTTTTACATTAAGTGAGCAAATTGTCAAGTCAGCCATAATTTATGCCTAAGAAAATTCCAGGAATTACTAGGCACCCTATATCCACTTGCACAATCATACCACTTTGTCACAAGAAAAAGGCACTCTCTCAAAGAAAAGTAAAGACAGAGAGAAGAAAAAGAGTAGGAAAGAGACAGAGCAAAAACAGTACAACAATCCAGACATACATTAAATAAGATATAGCTATAAGCATAGCACATAGAGTACTGAACCTAGCTCCAAGAAAGGAGCTCAGCGACATAAAGCCATTACTTTTACGTGGCGTAAAAGCCAAAGCGTCCATCCGTGTTGACAGCAATCAGCCCGGTGGGCGCATCAGAATGAAGGAAAGGGAAAAAATTACACCCCCAAAAGGGAACAACACTCCACTAGGAGTGAAAGGGTTAAGGGCTCCCCAGAAACCTAAGGAGTCACTAACCTGTGCCCTCTGATAGTTTCCCTAAAGAAAAACTTCCTGGAAGGGCTGGGAAAAAAGAACCCTTCGGGTCTCCAACATTAACCATCTAGCCAAAATCGTCATGAGTGAGGAATCCAGTGCAACTCAGAAGGCATAAAAGAGGAACAATAAAATTATTGTGCCCGCATTCTGAATTAGCACAGAAAATCTTTGGACCATTTATGGATGGGGGCGGGCGGGCACACCAACATGAGCTCTCACTCAAATAAAAAAAAAAAGGCTACTGTATGGATTATCTCATCCTCGACTAAAACTAAAAAAAAAAAAAAAGAAAAATTCCTCCACCGTTAAGGAAGAAAGAAAAAAAAAAAAGGCCCTGCCCCCCAAGAATCCAGCTGAGATGACCCCCTCAAAGCCATGCCCTGATAAAAGTAAAAATGGAAAGTTGTGGAGTACTTCCACATTTATGCCTCAAATGAATGGGCTGAGATCTGGGACACCGGAATTCCAGGAAGGCCATTCAAGCTTCAGTCTGCCTGGTGATCTAATGTAGCTACCTAAGTCATAAGGGTTTAGCCCTCTCTCCACCATCTCCTTGAAGGAGAAAAAGACAATCCCTTTAGACTAATGAGGAATAGAACCAACTGTAATTATTTATTTCAAGAGGATAAGTAAGAAAATGCCCATGACCCGCTTGGAATCGAGACACTTATCATAAAATATGCAGGCTGCCCTTCTTATAGCTGTCTGATATATGGCTCAAGAGGACAGTGCCTTCCATCACAAAGACCCACACTGAATCAGCATCCGACTTGAGGGGAGGAAATAAAAACGATGCCAGGGGGACAGGAAACAGGGCTGGGCTACAGGAAGGTGCTACCCCAAAAATAGATCCCATCCACTCTGGCATCCGAAGCAAAGGGACCACCCACCAACCCCCCTGCAGCACCAATGTGAACCCACATCCCACAAAAAAAGAAGGGGGGATCCCCCGAACTCCACACAACCTAGGGCCAGGGCATCTAGTGGAAGAAAAACCAAAAGGTAACCATCTTAAATGCTTAACTGTAACTTCTGAAACACTTAGCTTAAACTGCAATGTTAACACCCTAAGGTACGCATGACTGAGATGGATTCGGGTTCACCAAACAGTCCCCTGGAAAGAAATGGAGAAAAAATTAGTTAATGCAGTTCAGGTAATCTTCTCAGGGTGTTTCCCCTTGGTGATCCATTTAGATAGGTCGGCATGTAGAGGCAAAACAGAGTCCACTCTGAAGTGGGGTCGGTTGTTGTTCCTCGAGCCTGGGGCCACTGCCCATAGAAGCTGCTCATTCTCCTTCTCCTTCTCCGCTATCTCTTCTTTAATATCTGGAACCTGAATGTCCTTGGAAACCAGGAAATCATGGGCCATTGACGAAGAATCGTATATCTTAGGACCTTGAGAGTCTATCCACAATCTAGTGGGAGTAGCATGATTGGGCCTCATGCCCTTCTCCTTAAGCTGTTTCACAATGCCAAGCACCTTCCTCCGACGCTGGACCAAAGCAGGGGGGAAATCCTGGTCAACAAACACCTTCATCCCATCAAAGTTCAGATCCCTCTTTGCTCACGCGAGATGAAGGACCTTATCTTTAGTAGGATACCTCAAGAATTTAATTATGATGGCTCTGGGTGGGGCGCCCTGCTTGGGCTTTTGGGCAAGGGCCCTGTGCGCCCTTTTGATCTCCAATTGGGTTTCCTCCTCCATCTGTAGCTCCGTTTTCAGCCAGCACTCCATAAAGGCCACCATGTCAGCCTGCTCAGCCCCTTCTGATATGCTGACCACTGGTATATTATTATGCCTGGAACGTGCCTCCGCATCTTCAGCCTTGGCTGTTAGAGCTTTCTCCCTACCATACAGAAAAAGCCAGCGATTGGCCGTAGGCCATATGCTCAGCCTGCAGACCCTCAAGGTGCTGTTCCACAGCAGTTGTCCTAGACTCCAGTTTTTTAAAGTCCCGCTGGATGTCTGAAACTTTTGCATCTATTTTATGTAGGAGCTTTATTATTTTTCTTGATTCTGCCCTAGTGCTGGTGGAACTGGAGTCAGAGCATGAATCCTCAGCCCCGCGCTGAGAACACAGACGAGCGAGAGGGAGCTGGACTGAGGCCTGCCATAGATCTATCTTGTGGGTTAACTGTGGCTATTTTAGCAACTAATGATCCCCTTTTCTTCATGCGGACCATCGGGGTTTCCCTTCTTGTGTCCTAAGCACAGAGTAGGAACGCAGGATGTCACCGCAGTGCACTGGATTCGCTGCAGTTTATTGTTGGAGAGCCAGAGCGAGGAGTCAAGTGGCCATTCCCGCCTGCCACGTCACCAAAAGTGTTTAGCATTTTTCTAAATCAGCTTCCAAGTGCCTGTCGCAGCAAAATTCTGCTCTATGCAGATGCAGTTCTATTTTCTAATGACACCAACCCTATTACCCTGGAGCACACGTTACAGAATATCTTCACTGCAGTTGAAATATGGTTCAAGGGTCATAAACCTGTCATGAATTATAAAAAAAACTAAGGCTATGAGGTTCTCCAGTCCACAGAACAGGCACTGAACACACCCTTTCACCATTGCAAATGTCGACTGTGCATCATTGGACCAGGTACAGCAATTTAAATACCTGGGGGTTATAGTTGACAGCTCCATGTCTTTTGTCTACCATATTGACAATATTGTAAAGGCCCTCAGCATATGTATCGGCCTTCTATACAACATAAGCATAATCTTACTCGAAGCTCTCAACCTGGCCATCCAAGCTCTGTGGTCTCCCTTATTGAGTAAGAAATTGTTATCTATGGGTCTGAACTGGACTTAGCCCTCCATCACATCAGTCATTTTAAATAAGGCATGCCATCTCTCCACCAGTTCCGAGTGGCACACGCACGCTTGAGATCTCTACGCCCGTGCCAAATGGCTCCAGTTCGAGGGCAGGCTTAAGTTTCAGACCTGTTTGCTGGACAAAAAAGCAAATCTAGGTTTGTTGCCCACCGGTATCCAGATGCTCCTCACCCCCTACGAAAGTAGCTGTCCCATAAGAAGCTCTGGGAGTACAGTCTTCAAGGTTCCCAGATATTGCACCTCACTAAGACAAAGAGCTTTTGCCCAACGGGCACCCAAATGGATTAACAACCTGCCTCCAAGTATCTCTGCTAAATCAATGTTAGGCCCCTTTAAACGTGAGCTAAGAACTGATCTGGTTGCTAATGCTTGTTGTGACTGTTTCCAATAGGGCCTCTGGCCTCTCTGACTGTTGTCCAACCTCAGCACTGCCTGGCCGCCTTGTTTACCTCCATCTTTCTCCCCTTCCCTCCCTGAACTGTCCACCGTTCTTCCCCCTCTTACCTCCAACCCACCCTACCCTCCTCGTCCTCTGTCTTCTACACTCCATCTGCTCCTATCCCACCACCCGTTGAACTCATACCTGCTACTTAGTACTGGTCTTGCTCAACCCCAATGCCTGGCACCTCTAGGTAATCTGTACCTGCTACTAAGTATTGGTATTGCCCCACCCCTCTGCCTGGCACCTCTAGGTAATCTATACCTTTCTATGGCGAGGCCCACAATCTGGGCGGATTCCTGTAGTATACTCTCTTTGTAGTTTGTCCTCTCCCTGTTGCCCCCTCAGCATGTGCTAACCCCTCCCTTTGTCACTCTCTCATCCTCCCCTTTTCTCTCCTTGAGTTTGTTCGTTCTCAGTGTATATAAAGTTATTTATGTAGTGTCATTGCCCTGTAATTATTTTTGCTTAAATGCATATCCATTGTTGTCATCCTTTATCTCATGGCTTAACCGTAATTTATTGATCTTCCCTTGTCAATCTTCACCATTCATTACTGCTTGGGTGTAAGCCGGAGGCGCTCACCGCCACCGGGAGTTTTTTTTTCCCAGAGGAGTCAACACCAGCGCTGCCGTCCTGAGGTGACGCATCACGTGATGTGCGAGGCGGCCGTTAGGTGCCGCAGACTCCTCCTCCATCCCAGTTTAGTTCTTCCCACCGTCGAGGCTGCACCTGCTGTCGTGTGAGGTTTTGGTACTGCGACATAGGCCCTAGTTCATCGTCCGAACCGGCGCCTTCATCGGTTTGTTTTCCCGGCGCGTTGACTCCGGTAAGTCCGTTCCATTCTTTTTGGCGGCACGGGAGCTTTGCTGTGTTTTAGGTTATTTTGCATTATGACCGGTTCGGGAGCTGTTTAAAGTTGAAAGCTGGCTGTGCCCCTATGTGTCAGTGCTCCTGTGGCTGGCATTTTTCTGTGATGGACCAGCATGATGTCTGCCTTCGGTGCCTGGGACCTGACCATGACATGGACAGATCGACACCTGTTTCTCGATGGACGCTGTGTTCTCGAAATCCGCACATTAAAAATCGGCAAGACTCCGCCGACTTTTGGAGGACGGCATTGCTCTCGGGCTTCCAAGGCCAGGTCTATAGGCCATTCCTCTGGGTCCCCTCTCAGGCCTATACGGTCTGGAGAGGAGGAGGTCTCCTCGTCTTCTAGTCTTGCCAAGGAGGAGGCCTCTTTCGCGGTGTTGGGGGAACGCCGTGACCCCTCCTGGGACTGCGGTTGGGACACCACCTCAGCAGTCACCTCTTCGGAGGTGCAGGCTCTCCCAGTGTCATGGCCTGTGACTGCCAGACCTGGCGTGGGGCGGGACCCTCGACACCGCTTTCCGGCGCGGGTGGCGCCACTTGTGCCACCATTTTGGCTCTCGGTGCTGCAGGCTCATTCGACTTCGCTGGTGGCACCGTGTCGGGTCCCTGCATCAAGGGCGGTGCCAGGGACTCGTCTGGAGCCACAGACAAATCAGGACCAGGTTCCAGCATTGTCACTGGTGCGCCGATGCTGAAGGGCACCATGAGTGGCACCGGCGTCGTTCATGGCACCATTTCTCAGGGGACTTCTGGGGTGGCCAGTATTGAGGTCCTTCTAGTCGCTTCTTCCTCGGAAGCAGATGACTCAGACGTGGACCTGTCCTGGCTCCCCGATTCCTTGGGATCGGAGTCTTCTGTGGGACAAGGTGTCAAGCAGCCCAGCGTGCCCATTCCTCAGTCTCCACAGCAGTCTTCTTCTGAGGACTCCCAGGCTGGGGGTGGCCTTGGGTCATTGGGATGGGATGGTGTGAGGGGGTGGGGAGGGGTCTGTTCACCCAGAAGGGGCTATAGCAGCTGCCGTCTCTGGTGCTGCTGTGCCCTCTCAGGGTGAACTAGGGGCCTTGTCTTCTGGGGACTCCCCTCAGAGATCCCTGGATCGATGGGCTGTGTCGCTGGAATTGAGGAGGAGGGCATGCTCTGAGTACGAGGGGTTGAGGGGCCGCGGTGAGGCATATCAAGTTTCACCTGCTGCCCCTCAGGGTGTAGGTAGAAGCCATAGTGCTGAGCCCTGCCTCTCCGTCTTAGGCTCAAGGGACACCTCTGGTGGCGTTGCTGTAGGCTGCCCTTCTGGATCCTTGCAGGGACAGGTACATCACAGGGAGGATCCCCTTCCAGGCTCTTCCAAGGTTTGCATCCCCAGGGTTCCATTCTGCAACCTGGTTTGTTATCCGGGACCCTGCCAGCTCGGGCTCCATTCCCCGGATTCCAGAGCCTGAGCAAAGGACAGTTGCCTCTTCATAGGTGCCCTACTCCCATTCCTCTGTAGCCACCACCCTCTCTCCCAGGCCATGTCAATCCTACGGGTCCATTATCCTGGGAAATGTTCAGAGGCACTGCGGCAGGCTTCCCTCATATGTTAGATGTATCGTGAGCAGGTGTTTCACCTATCCCCATCACCACGGAGTCCTCTGGACATTTGAGCTCCCCATCCTCCTCCTTGTCTCCTCCTGGAGGATAGGAACCTCTGTTCGCCTCTCTTCCGATGCTGATTTCACTGAATATCAGCACTTCCTTTTGAGGATGGTTGGGGACCTCCTTATCTCCTTCGTTAGGCGAGACAGTCCTGAGCGGGAGATGCGTGAATTCTTCCATGAATTCAATGCCCAACATTTGGTGGTGCCATCCTGCCTATTCCTTTCCAGGAGGCATCTATCGTTCCTGACAGTCTCAGCCGACCCTATCCCCCCGGCAGACTGCAGGAGGATGTATTGTGCCCCATCTGAGTCTCTAGGTTCTCTGCCCAACCCGCCTTTGGGATTGGTGTCCCTAGAGACTCCTTCTGGGCGCCACCGCCTGGCGCACGACTGACCACCGGACTCAGATTCTCTACAATTTGACCAGTTGGGGCGAAGAGCGTTCTCTTCCTCTTGTGCAATGCTGTATATCGCATCTCATCAGGCACACCATGCTGCCTACAACAGGCATCTATGGTCGATGCTATCTCAGCTTCTAGCATCAATGCCTGACACGGAGCAATCTAGACAGGCCATTGCCCTCTCTGCTATAGGCCTGGAGCTGGCAAGACACTGGGAAAGGGCATCTTATGACACCAGTGAGGTGGCTTCCAGGCTTGCAGGGACAGTGATCTGTATTAGGTGGACGACATGGCTTTGTCTATCAAGATTGTCACCTCTGGCCCAGCATAGCGTGATTTACTTCGCTTTCCGGGGCACCCGTCTTTACTCCACCAGTGCTAGGAGGCTTCTGCAGGGCTTCTTCCATCTCCTTGTCTCTGGGAGACACCTCCTAGCTCTCCTCAGCCTTAGGCTTCTCAACTGACTAGCCCAGGGTCTCTCCCTTCTGTTTTCCACCAGCAGGAGGCTGAGGGTCTTGTTCCCTCAGGGTTTCTCTTGTCCCCTCCTCCAGGGGGGGCTTGGCACTCACCCAAGCAGTAATGAATGGTGAAGATTGACATGGGAAGATATGAAAATGATGTACCTACCGTAATTCTTGATCTTCTCTTGTATCTTCAAAATTCATTACTGATACTCATCCACCTTCCCTCAAGGCCTCCTACTTGATGTCTCCCCTCCTGCTCATTTCTCCCTCTTCTTCGTTGACCTTTAAGCCAAAAAAAAACTATCTTGACTTTTCTGTTCTTCTCTGGGCGGATCCTATTTCCTCACGGTAAAGGGGGAACGAGGAGGATTTATTCTATCCTGAGGGAACTCTTTCTGATTACCCCTGGGGTGACCTCTTGGCTCTTTCTTAGCCATGTTGTTCAATTCACAGTGACCATCCCACTAATGGTTCGGCTCCCTTTTTCCCCAGCTTCCCTCTGGCAAGTCTTAATCTCCTATTGTGTCAGCTTCTGCTGGTTGATGCTGTCCTGGCACTTCCATTACCTTGAGCTGATGTTCTTGATATTCTTGCCTTGCCTTCAAGGAGTCCAATTGAGTTCCCACTCTATCCTTTACATAAAGGAGTGCCCTCTGTAGAGCTCACCCCCTCCCCACACACATCTGTGTTAGCACTTAACAAGGTGCTAGGGGGCTTCTTTCCCCTTCCTAGTTGGGCGCTCTTTTTCTGGAACCGAATTCCTGCCTTGGCAGTCTGTGAGCTCTCAACTAGAGTTAAGGGGATGGGATGACGAGAGGTTAGAGAATCTGCCCTTTGTGTCCAATCTGTGCAAGCGGTTCAGTTGAACCTTCTCTTCAGTCCTATCAAGTGGGATCTTTGCTCCCTTGTTTTTGGTTCCAAGCTTATAAGCCTTTAAACCAGTATCTCAATGGGTAGAGTTCTCTCCTCCCAACACCCCTTCTTCTCTTCCCTCTCTTCTTCTTCTTCCTTTTCTCCTTTTCTTTATCTGTCCCTCCCTTGGAGCCGCCCCAGAAGTGAGGCCGTGTGGTCCATTAGGGTAGGCATTTCCTTCTTTTTTCTGTCCTCTACCGGCTTATTCCTTTTTCAGTTTATATCCTTTCCTTTTTCTATCTCTCGGCTCTCTTGCCTCGCTCTTTTTCTTATCCTTTTTTTTCACCTCTCAGGCTAACAGAACTGGGATGGAGGAGGAGTCTGCAGCATCTAACAGCCGCCCCTTGCGCATCACGCAATGCGTCACTTTCGGGAGCGCTGTAGCAGGCCAACTCCTCTGGAGGAAAAAACACTCGTGGCAGGTGTAGCCCAGCTTACACCAAGCAGTAATGATGGTGAAGATACAAGAGAAGATCAAGAATTACGGTAGGTACGTAATTTTCATTTTTGATTCTTGCTGTATGACCTTGACATGGAACCTATGTAATGAGCCTGTTCTCTAAGGTTTAATCCAAGATCTTAATAAATAAAAAAGAAACTTCTACAGAAGATATTGATATCATTTAAGACAGACTGGAACAAGCTGTAACTGCTGATGCTGTAAGGGAATGTTTCTTACACCTCCGAACAAACCAGAAATTAGTAACTTGGTAAAGACATTTAACAGTACTTTTACCTTAGTGCCAGGCTGAGCAAAAGGGTTGAACACATAAAAGTGACCGGATGCTCTCCCAATCAGACAGAAGACTTACAGATTACCAGAGTGGTTAAGAGCAGATGTGGTTAAGGAAATACAAAAAAATGAAACAATTGGGTATCATGGAAGAGCCAATAATTACTATTAGAGATTCCTTCCCAACTTTGCCCAATTAGCTACCCCCCTTACTGAACTCGCGAAGGCCTGCCATTGCCTTATATACGGGACTAAAACTCTCATTTTTTGACTGAGGCAACTGTTATTCTGCTTCCCCTTCCACAGTCCGTTCTCCATATGCTATTACTTCCTATCCCACTCAGCCTCTGCTGCCCCCACCATCCTGCCTCCCCTTCTCTTAATCCTTCCCCCCTTTTCCCTACCCGTCTCCCAATATGTATTTACCTCCTACCTTATTCACCTTATGTCAGCCACACCCCTGCCACCCCCCTTCTGCTGTCCAATATGACCTGTTCTGAGCTTCTCAAACATAGCCAGATTAGGTTGTTAACCTTAGCCCTCTTTACTCAACTTTACCTCATGTTTTATACTACCTTGCACCTGTAGAGGTTACTGTCTCGCAAAATTTTTCTCACTGTTGACTCCCAATGATGTTTGCTGTAATTACCATATACTCCTGGCCTGTATGTATCTACACCCGTATTTAAGCAATCTCTGTTGTATATGTGATGTATATATGCCTCTTGCTATTCTTCTCTGTATATAGTTTGTTGCTTACTATTCGCTTTTTTATACCTATTCTGTTCCTTTTGCCTTGTATATGTATAATATTGTTAAGTTGTCACTGTAAATGTTATTACGTGTCATTTTTTCTTCCTTGTTGCCGGCAAATGTATTGCCCCAGGTCTATCTTGCAAATGAGCTTGTCTCAGTGGTGTTCCACCTGGCAAAATAAAGATATTGATGATTGATTGATAAGTGCTTTGTCATCACCAATGGTGATTGTAAATAAAAAAAGAAGGGGGTGTAAGAATCTGCCTTGATTTTAGGAAACGTAATCAAGTGTCCAAATTTGACAGATATTCTGTACCCAGCATAAATGATTTGGTGGACAGATCGGGAAGTGCCAAGTACATCAGTACCCTTGATCTCCCCAAGGGTTATTGGCAAATTCCCCTAGCTAAAGAATCTAGAGACAAAACTGCATTTGCCACTCCAGTTGGATTCTGTCAGTTCACCAGCATGCCGCTTGGTTTACATGGTGCACTCACTATATTCTAGTGGTACATGGATTAATTTTACCTACTCACACTGGTTTTTGTGCTGCTTACCTGGATGATGATGATGATGATGATGATGATGATGATGATGATGTTGTGGTGTGCAGTCCAGACTGGAAAAGCCACCTGAAACACGTACAGCAGTTATCCAGTCTATCAAAAAGGGAGGTCTGACAGTCCTACCAGATGTGCATTGGGCATGCAGGAAACCAGATACTTGGGATATATTTTGGGAAATGGAAAAGTAAAGCCAGAGATTTCTAAGATAGAAGCTGTAGCTAACAGTCCTTACCCTAAAACAAAGACATGTCAGGTCATTTTTAGGGCTGACTGCTACCTCCTTACTGAACTCTCGAAGAAACTGTGCCTGAATAATGTGAAATGGACCCTAGAGTGTGATGAAGCTTTTGGGTCATCAACTACGTTATGTTCAGCTTCTGTTTTAAGAAGCCCAGACTTTGAGAAACAATTTTTGTTACAGACAAATGCAGCAGAAGGATGACATTCCAGAATCACAAGTTGATAACTGGCACTTCATCCATTTAAATTCAAAGTGATGCACACATCTAGAGAAGAGAATGTCAGTGCTGATTTTTTGTCATGACATGGATCAGGAATTGAAGAATTCCAAAGGTTGAAAACAAATATGTGGGTTTAAACTTAACTGTTTGTTGTACTGGTTGTCATGGAAAAAGGGATATTGCATATGCACAGAACTGCAAAGGTTATAATGTTAGAAGAGAATTAAAAAGAAGTTTTGGAAACTTTTTTTTTTTTTTAAACAGGTCCCTCTTAAAGAGGGGGGTATGTGACAGGTTTGAATAAGGCACTGTCTCATTTGTTATGCAGAAAGAGTTAAATGCAAAGAATTTTTCTATCCTCTCCTTTTCTGTCTCTTGTTTGATTGCGCAAATTGTCTTGTGAGACCTAGGAACTGATCACTGTGACTGTCTCGTAGTTCTCCACCTCCCGCTTTCTTCCTGCCTTCACTTGCTGTTTCTTGCTATTTCTATCTCTTCTTCCCCCTTGTATATCTGTGGTTATAAAATATATGTGAATCTTTATGATAAACTGGATCATTTGGGTTGAAAATGTATATAGTTATATTGTTGAAATGAAAAAGTTATTTGGAACTAAGGGGGTTAACTTTGAGATGCAGATTGACCACCACAAACTCTTGCAGAGTTGTCAACAGACTAGTGTTAGGACACCATGTTCTGTTTTGTTCACCTAGAGGAAAGAAACTGATAAGAACTCTGATACATTTTGCGTGAAAACAGGATTTCTCTTAACAAACTCAGGGTGTAGAAATGAATTGCCAGGCAAAGACTTCTTATAAAAAGAATAGCAATGTTTGTTAGAGAGAGGGAGACTGAAACTTAGAATTAGAGATACCCTCAGAGGAAGGACTTTGTTTTGTTTGAACTGCCTATGTTTAGAAACCATTCTGTACATTTTTATTATTTTATTATTGGAAATAATAAAATGCTACTACAATTTATAACTGCTCCTGGTTTTCCTGTGTTTCCTGCTCTTTGCCTCGACAAAAGGCCCATGTATGTGGCCTGTATAGCTGGGTTGCAAAGTAATGTGCCCTGCATTTCCATGCAAAATGCCATTATTAAATTGGAGCCATAACTATAGCTCGAGTGCAAGTATTTCAGTCAAGGGTCTAACTCATGGGACACTTGCAGTTCTGCATTCCAGTTGTCCAAAATTGTAAATGTATGTTCTGGGAGCAATTCTACAAATCCTCTGTACAGTGAACCTATCATATGAGACCAATTTGTTCCCCTACGAGAGTCCCTAATTATGTTATATAGGAAGGAATGAGTTTCACAGAGGTGTTCAAATGCTGAGCCCTTTCCCAAAATGTAAGATTTAAGCTGTGGGGATCAAAGATGCACTGTTCTGAGAAGGGAAAATTCTGTTTGTAGCTCTAAAAAAGGATGCATCCCTTGGTTGTTAAAAAGTTGATACATATATTTTAGGCACAAGGTCCCTCATTCCTGTGTGCCTGCATCTATAGCATATAGAGGAAACACTGCATTGTGTACCAGTACCCTGAGGCAAATGACAATGTTTTTTTCTTGTGAGGGGGTGCTTCCTTGTTATAATTAAACGCTTTTTATAGTACGTGAATGTGTGGCGTTTCATGGTCTTTGAGGTGCAGCCGAGAGTTTATTCTCTTTTTTGTACCTGTGTGACTTGTATATCAGCTCCTTTTGTGTTGTTCTGAGCTGTGTACCTGTGTTTTTTAAGTGATTAAAAAAACATGATTTTTTTTGTGTTCTCGAGATAACTACATATAGTATAAATTTTGTTGCATTCCAATGCACTTGGTAATACAGGTTTATCCAGCAACAGACCATGCGCAACTGAGCTGACAATGCATAATAATAAGGCCTCCATGGTCTTTGGTTAGTTGGAGCACAGAGTATTTGATACAGAAATACCCTCCTAAAAAATCTAAGAGAATTGTATTCTAATGCTGGAAATAGCTTTTTTCCAGAACGTTTGGTAAGGTTTGCAAGAAATAAAGCATGCTGGGTAGGGTATTTTGCCAGATAATGTGTATTGTGGGCAAAAAGGGGAGTGGGTGTTGCATCCATTGCTGAAGATTTTCCCAGATTTACTACGTTACAGGCTCATAGTTCAATAGTTGTCAGTGGGATAGAGTATTGTGGATTGTAACCCCGAAATACTTTAGAGCCCTTCTTTTCCACCAGACAGGGAATCTAGACTTTAATTCTGGAGAGGGGTAAAATAAAAGGCCAGAAGCTCTGTTTTCATCATTAATTTACAGTCCGATAAAGCCCCATACTGCTAAATAATATCCTATGAAATAATATCCTATGTTTATGGCAACAAGGTCTCTAGGAAAGATAGTATTAAGAGCATATAATCTGAGAATAATGTTGTTTTAAATAAGTCCCCCCCCCCGGGGGATCCCCTCTACCTCATCTGCTTGTCAAATAACAGTTGTTAATGGTTCAGTATAGAGTGCAAATAACAATGGGTAAAGGGGACACACCTGCCTTGTACCCCTAGACAAGGTGTAGGGGCAGAAATAGTCCTGTTGACTCCAATATATGCCTGAGTTGCAGTGTATAAGGCCTGTATCATTTTTATTAGTTTGTCCAGGAGGGCCATGGTAGACCAGGTGTCCTAGAGGAATGCCTAGGACACTTTATCAAATGCCTTTTCAGCATCTAAACTCAACCACTACCAAGGGGCTGGAGTGCTGCACTACATGATCTATAAAAAGGAGAGTGTGATGTTCATTATCATGGGTCTGCCATTTACGGATGAACTCTGCTTGGTCCTTATCTAGCATTCTGGGCAGTATAACTTCCAACATCCTGGTCTAAAGCCCCATGAATAGTTGATAATCAATATTTAATATTGATATGGGCCAATAGAAGGGAAGGTTTGCAGGATCTTCCCTTGACTTCAGCAGTGTGAAAATGGAGGCATACCTGTGTGATGGGGTGGTGGTGCCTCCTTTCTTAACATACGTAAACCTATGATGCAATGTAGGTAATAATGTGTCATGACATTTTTTATAAAATGCTGTCAGTAGCCCATCAGGGCCCAGGCACTTCCCAGTTTTTGAGTTTTTAATCCCCTTCAATACCTTGTCTAATGAGATTGCAGTCAAAAGACAGGTCTGAAGCTCAGAGAACAATTTGGAGAGTGTGTCATTTATCTAAGAATTGTTTAGTAGCTGCCAGATTTTTTTGGGGGGGGTCCTGGGATTATAACTCACGGTAGTAGTTTGCAAGAATCCTTTTGATGTTATATGGTTCTCAGTGAGCTACCCAGTTGCTGGGTCTTACAGGTCAGGTATGCAGGCCTGTTTTTTTCTGAGTTCTAAGTTGCCTGGCTAGTCTGTGGGCCCTCCTTGCCCCCCCCCCCATAGTAAGTGTTTCAGATAGAAAAGGGCCTGTTCGATTTGTTGGTCCACAGTGAGCTGTAGATCCCTTTTAGTCTGGGCTACATAATGAGCTACTGCTTTATCCCCTGGGGTATATAAAAGCTGGTAGGTTTTTAATTTCTCCTGTAGTTCTGTACAATATAGCTGGGAAGACATCACCCTTGTTGTTCTCAGCTAGAATAATGGGCAGTTGCTTCTCCACCAGTGCTGTTAATTCACAGTCTTTAAGCATGGGTAAGTTGAAACATCACATAGTGGGCTTTCTTTGTTTCCTTAGTTGTACCTTTGAATATAGAAACAGACTTTGACAGCAGATAAGGACCACTTGGCCCACTCAGTCTGCCCATTTCCCTACCTATTGGATAAGCTGCAGATCCTAGTTAACCAACAGCCTACTTCCTCCTACAGTATTTCCCATAGGGGAATGGTCAGAAGGGAATCTAGGACCCACATTAATATCATGCACCTTTTCCAGGTGTTATACTGTAACAGAGAAATAATCCAGACTGGTCACCGACTGGTGTCTGGGGGACAAGTGGGTATACACACGGTTTGTGGGAAAACTTTGGCGACAACAGACATCCAGGTAGCCCAAATGGTTAACTATGGATTTAAAGTACTTTTTCAGCTGTGCAAGCTCAGGGGTTCCCTTGAGGTAGAATCGTCTAGAGATGGGTTCACTACCAAATACAGGTTGCCTCCCATTATCAACCTGCCTAGGGAAATGTGCAGTAATTTATCAAATGTTTTACCACTTTTATCCGAAACTGGTGTCAGGTAAACACCGACCAATATAACCAATTCCTTATATAAGTGGCCCACCAGAATTAAAAATTTACCATCTTTATCAATAAATTTATCTTGTAATAGAAGGTGTGTACCATGTGGAAGAAGGATAGTCGTGCCTTGTTGTCTGCCACTTTTATATGATGAGGCCTTTACTGTATCAAACCCAAATCTTTTGAATTTCAAGTGTTCAACGCAGAACAGGTTGGTTTCCTGTAACAGCAGAACCTCTGGGCATTTACGTCGGAACATTTGCAGTAGTCTGTAATGTTTAATAGGGTTATGTACCACGTTCACATTATATGAGAGAATATAAGTGGGGATTGCCATCAGAAATGTGAAAAATAAATAGCCCAATGGTGCTTTGATCTTACCCCAAGAAGGCACCAACATCATGGGTTCACAGATCCCATAGCCCAATATCCCGGTCTATCACTTTTCACTCTAGGACAACAGCTGCCGCTAATTGTCCATTAGACTTTCTGTGCAGCTGGGGATAATGTTCCCTTTTGAAATCATCAGACCTGCTGATTTCAAGAGAGAAACCACAGTGACTGAGACAGGCAGCTGGCAAAGATGAATCACGAATGTGGGACGGAGCACAGCAATGAAAAGAGTAGGAGTGCAACTGTTTCTAGGGACATGGATATGGTATACTATCCACATTCTGGTGGTCTTCTTTTCTTTTTAATCCAGCTGGAACGTCTTCAAGCTAAGCTCCTCCCACCCACCCAACTGCTATACTCCTCGGCCATGCCCCATGATGTCAAATCCTCCTTTCCGCAGGAAGCATCAGATCTCCTCCTTCACAGCTCTGTGCACAGTGTAGGCCCTAAAGTTATTTACTTACACTTAATTTTTGAATTGCATTTTTTCATCAAATTCTTTGATTCTTCATCCATCATGGACTGCAAAGAAGCCCAGTCCAGTCCTGCTTTCAACCAGTGTGTTGCCTGCAACCAGAAGATGTCCCAGATGGACCTGCACTCATTGTGCATTTACTGCCCAGGGGTAGAGAATGATGGCCAGGCCTGTGGCCTGTGCAAGTTGCTCTTGCCTTCCTCGCTCGAGTATCATTATGCCTGCTTCCTCCTGGGTCAACTGGACGAACAGAACCCCTTCAGTCCACTCGAAGGACGCGTGCAAGGTGGTGTCTGTGGCTGCAGGCTCAGCCATTCAGCCTGCAGCCATAAAAGAGGCAGTGGCCCAGACTGTGACATGTTCTTCGTTAGCATCTGTGTGGCTGCCGATCAGGGCCACCATTGGGGCATCCCTCATGGGCACATTCCATGAAATGTGCCAGTCCCTTCAAACTCTCGGGGAGGGCCCTTCCTGGAGCAATAAAAAGAAGGTCAAGAAATCCCACCATCGTTCGTGGGACACGAGTATGCTCTTCCCGCTCCTGTGATTCCCTTAACCGCTCGGCGATCATCAAGCGCTTGGCCTCTGCTGAGCTGGTTCTGGTTGAGAGTCAGGCCACTAGCTCCATGGCACCCCCATCAGACCTGTTGGCTGTGACACAGGCCAACCAGCTGATCAAACTTTTTCTTGACCCGGTCAACCTGTTGTCTGAGGGGATTGTGGATGACTCAGTCTCAAGAACTCTGGTCCTTTCCACCCTGTTCCAGGAGGGTTGAAAGCAGTTGATCGACCAGACTCTCTCCTCCTGGGAGTTACCTTCTTCTGGGGACAGCTCCTCCTCCCGCTTCTCCTTGCCATTGACACTTTCATTATCGGTCAAGGTCTAGGTCTCAGTCAAGATCACAGTCGAGAGACTTCTCACGTTCCTTCACTCGACCCCAGGCCAGGAAGTACTGCTGGTGCTCCTCTTCATCTTTGCACAACAAGAGGCTCCATTGCAAAGTGCTTCGGAGCTATGAAGAGTTCCTGTGGCAGCAATGGTTCCTTGGGCAAGGTAGACCCATTCTCCCAATCCCCATGCTTCCCTGGTCACCCCCAATCCATAGAAACATAGAATTTGATGGCAGATAAGGAGCGCAAGGCCCATCCAGTCTGCCCATTTCTTTTTCTACCTTATGAATGTACCATTGGCCTTTGCTCTGTCAATAGCCTATCTATTCATGCTCATCTGTATTGCTCCCTTATGCCTATCCCATGCCTGTTTGAAGCCCTGCACTGTATTCATATCCACCGCTTACTGAGGTAGGCCATTCTATGCATCCACCACCCTTTCTGTGTAAAAGAACTTCAACTAGCTGATCAAACTTTGGCAAGGAGAAGCGGGAGGAGGAGCTGTCCCCAGAAGAAGGTAACTCCCAGGAGGAGAGAGTCTGGTCGATCAACTGCTTCCAACCCTCCTGGAACAGGGTGGAAAGGACCAGAGTTCTTGAGACTGAGTCATCCACAATCCCCTCAGACAACAGGTTGACTGGGTCAAGAAAAAGTTTGATCAGCTGGTTGATGCTGCAACAGAAGGTAAGGCCATCAAAAAATGGAGAGCAATGAGTACCAATGCCCGTAGTCTAGGTAACAAGCTTCCTGAATTAGTGGCCTTGATGGAGGAGGAACATCTGGATATCGTGGCAGTCACAAAAACATGGTACACACAAAACCATGACTGGGACATAAACATACCAGGATACACTATCTACAGGAGGGACAGGGAGAGTAAAAGAGGGGGAGGAGTAGTTCTTTACATAAGGGAAGGAATAAAAGCAACAGAACAAAAGGGTAAACAGGGAGGAGAAGAAGCACTGTGGGTAAATTTGGAGGCAGGCAATGGCACCACAATCCGCACAGGGGTTGTATACAGACCCCCTTCTCAGGGGGAGGAAATGGACAAGGAAATGATAGAAAGTATACTTAGAATGGCAGAAAAAGGGGAGATATTGCTGATGGGTGATCTGAATATGCCAGATGTTAACTGGAGTGCAGTTGCAGCTGCCACTTCGAAGAGTGCAGTTATTTTAGATACCCTACAGGGGGCATGCCTTCGACAACTAGTACTGGAGCCCACTCGAGAGGGAGCAATAATAGACTTGATACTCTCACATGGAGATGGAGAGAGGATCACAGATGTGAAGTGGTAGTCATCTGGGAACTAGCGACCATCGAACAGTATGGTTCACAATAAACACAGCAATAGAGTCAAGCCATACAAAGACAAAAGTACTGGACTTTAGGAGGGCTGACTTTGCAAAATGGGTGAGTGCCTAAGGAATGCACTAGCAAATGGGCAGGAAGGAGGGTGGAAGAACAATGGGGAATAATAAAACTGCCATCACAGAGGTAACGAGCCTTTGTGTGAAGCAAATAAACAAAACAAGATGATGTAAGAAACCACTATGGTTCTCAAAGGAAGTGGCAGTGAAGGTTCAAGAGAAAAAAAGCATTCAGGAAGTACAAGGAATCGCAGCAGGAGCAGGACAGAGAACTGTATCAGTTAAAGCAAAAGGAGGCTGGGAAGGCAGTCAGAACAGCAAAGGCCCAAACTGAAGAAAAGATAGCCAACTCAGTTAAGAAGGGGATAAAACCTTTATAGGTACATCAGGAGCAAAGGAAGACCAAGGGAGGGATAGTGAGGCTTAATAAGGGAGGGAGGGTGGGCAGAGGAGACTGTGAAAAGGCAGAGATACTAAACAAATATTTTGCTCAGTATTTACAAAGGAAGAGGGAGGTACATAAAACAAACAGTAGTAACACTCTGGATACAGAAGTTGATACCAGCCCATTTACAGAAGAAAGGGTTCTGAAAGAACTCTTAAAACTGAAGGTGGACAAAGCAATGGGGCCTGATGGATTCATCCCAGAATTCTAAAAGAACTAAGGGTAGAACTAGTGACACCACTGACTACCCTCTTAACAAATCATGGGAGGATGGGGTGGTACCGAGGACTGGAGGAGGGCAGATGTGATTCCCCTTCACAAAAGTGGGAGCAAGGCAGAAGCAGGAAACTATAGACCTGTTAGTTTAACCTCAGTGATAGGGAAAATGATGGAATCACTTCTAAAGGAAAGAATTGTCGAGTATCTAGCTGCCAGAGGGCACAGGACCCTAGGCAGCATGGATTCACAGCGGAAGGTCATGCCAGACCTAATCTGATAGATTTCTTTGACTGGGTGACCAAAGTAGTAGATCAGGGAGGGGCTGTGGACATGGCCTACCTAGACTTTAGCAAGGCATTTGACACAGTCCCACACAAAAGATTACTATATAAGTTAGCCAGCCTGGGAGTGGGTCCCAAGATGACAGCCTGGGTAAAGAATTGGCTGGAGAATAGGACACAGAGAGTAATAGTAAATGGAGTCCACTCAGAAGAAAGAGGGTTACTAGCGGGTACCACAGGGTTCAGATAGGACCAGTCCTCTTCAATGTCTTTATAAGCGACATTGCAGAAGGACTGGAAGGAAAAATATGTCTCTTTGCAGATGACACTAAGATCTGCAACAGAGTTGATGCACAGGGTGGGGTGGAAAGGATGAGAAGGGACTTGGCAAGGTTAGAGGAATGGTCAAATGTATGGCAGCTTAGATTCAATGCTAAGAAGTGTAAGGTAATGCACCTGGGAAACAAAACCCAGGGAAGAGTACACAATGGGGTGAGATACTAACAACAACAAAATGGAAAGGGACCTGGGGTAGTCATATCAGATGACCTAAAGGTGGGCAAGCAATGTGAGAAGGCAGCAAGGAGGGCTGGGGGATACTGGGATGCATAGGAGAGGCATCACCAGTAGAAAACAGGAAGTTGTTATCCCTCTGTACAGACAGCTGGTGAGGCCCCATCTGGAGTACTGTGTGCAGTTCTGGAGACCCAATCTCCGCAAAGACATAGACAGGATGGAGGCTGTCCAGAGGAGGGCAACTAAAATGGTGCAGGGTCTGCACCGGAGGACATATGAAGAGAGACTTAAGGAGCTTAATATGTATAGCCTCGAGGAAAGGAGGGAGAGGGGGGACATAATAGAAACTTTCAAGTACCACAAGGGAATCAACAAAGTCCAAGAGGGTAGCATCTTTCAAAAAAAGAGGTGTGCAAGAACAAGAGGGCACAATTTGAAGATAGAGGGGGGGCGGCTCAGAGGTAATTTAAGGAAGTATTTTTCACAGAGAGGGTTGTGGATGCATGGAATGGCCTTCCGGAGGAGGTTGTGGAGTCAAAATCAGTGGTGGAATTCAAGCATGCATGGGATAGTCATAACGCAATTCTGGGGGTGGGGGTAGGAAGAAGTAGGCTGCTGGTTAACTAGGATCTGCAGCTTATCCAGTAGGTAGGGAAATGGGCAGACTGGGTGGGCCAAGCGGTCCTTATCTGCCGTCAAATTCTATGTTTCTATGTTTCTCACATTACCCCTTAATCGGTCTCCCTCTAATCTCATGCTGTGTCCTCTTGTCCTGCTATTTTTCTTATATTGAAACATGTTAGACTCTTTCACCTCATTAATGCCCTTAAGGTGTTTGAATGTTTCGATCATATCACCTCTCTCCCTCCTTTGCTCTAGGGTATACATATTGAGCTCTGTTAATCTGTCCTCATATGTTCTCTGATGCGGTCCCTGCACCATTTTGGTTGCCCTTGTCTGGACTCCCTCAATTTGGTTAATGTCCTTGTGAAGGTGCGGCCTCCAGTACTACACGCAGTACTCCAGACTGGGCCTAACTAGTGTCTTGTAAAGAGGGATTATTACCTCCCTCTTCCGACTTGTGATACCTCTACTAATACACCCCAACATCCCCCTAGCCTTACCTACTGCTTTAGTGGCCTGCTTGGATGATTTCAGGTCATCTGTGATGAAGCCCAAGTCTCTTTCTTCCCTTGTGACTGCCAACAACTCCCCTCCCAGCCTATAAGTGGCTTCAGGGTTTCTCTTCCCTATGTGCATGATCTTGCACTTCTTTGCATTAAACTCCAGTTGCTACTTTTCCGACCATTTTGCCAGTTTATCCAGATCTCTTCTCATTCTGCCCACCCCATCTGGATCATCTACTCCATTGCAGATCTTGGTGTCATCTGCAAACAGACAAACCTTACCCTCCAGTCCATCTGCAATGTCACTGATGAAGATATTGAAGAGGACTGGCCCCAGCATTGATCCCTGAGGTACCCCACTTGTGATTTGCTTCTCTTCTGACTGTATACAATTTACCACCACTCTCTGTTTTCTGCCCGTCAACCAGTTTGCCACCCAGTTGACCAACTTCTGACCCACCCCGAGCCTACCCAGCTTATTAATCAATCTTCAATGTGGAACAGTATCGAAAGCTTTGCTGAAGTCAAGGTAGGCGACATCAACTGCTCCCCCTTGGTCCACCACTCTGGTTACCCAATCAAAGATATCTATGAGATTAGTTTGACAGGACATTCCTGTTGTAAACCCATGCTGTCTTGGATCCTGTGCTCCTATGGGTTCCAGGTGTTGCACTGTCCTTTCCTTAAGGATTGCCTCCATATTCTTGCCCACAACTGAGATAAGACTGACTGGTCTGTAGTTCCCTGCCTCCTTCCTGCTACCACTCTTATGGATCACATGAGCCCTTCTCCAGTCTTCTAGGACATCTCCTGTGCTCAGAGACTCACTAAACAGTTCTGATAATGGCTCTGCTAGTTCCACCCTTAGTTCCTTCA
The DNA here is from genome assembly GCA_016271365.2 of Neoceratodus forsteri. NCBI lineage: Eukaryota > Metazoa > Chordata > Ceratodontiformes > Ceratodontidae > Neoceratodus > Neoceratodus forsteri. The sequence goes on along the minus strand of CM057455.1, from coordinate 752,523,969 downwards.
GTACCCTGGGATGTATGCCATCAGGTCCCATTGCCTTGTCTGCCCTGAGCTTATTAAGCTCTTGTAGGACCCTTTCTTTTGTGAAGGGAATAGTGCACACCTCCGTCCCCCCTGTGTCCATGGTGCTGAGCTGTGGGCCCTGCCCTACCTTCTCTTCAGTAAATACTGAGCAGAAGAGGCCAACCCGGTGGCGCTGAGGGTTGAGGCACTGGGTGCCACACCTCACGCCATGCTGGTGACCCGGGTTCGGGAGCGAGCTTGGATGCCGGGGGTTGGCATGGGTGGGATCAGATTGAGTGCCGGTTGGGCTGCTGTCCTATCCTGGGGGAGGGCTCTGGGGTGTTCAGTGCACCAGCAGCCCCTGGTGGAGACCGGGGGTTCTGCCGTGCACTAAACAGCATGTGATCACCATGGCCTAACGTTGGCAGGGTTGCCGTGCACCGATCGGGGCATGCATCATGAAGGGGAGGAGGGAGCACAGAGACTAAGGGGAAAAAGCCCCTCCCGCCAGATAGGCGACGGCTCCTCCAGTGCCACTGCCACCACACGCCCAATGCCGGTTCTCTGCCACTGCCCCTTCAATCTCCCCAGGGCTGTAGCCCCCCGTGTCCCCGGGGAGTCGTAATGTCATTGAAAATGGTGGGGAATACAGAGGGAAGTAGAGTGGACACGGCAAATGAGGTAGCCCGAGAGAGTTCCGTTTGGGAGGCAAGAAAAAGAATTGACAAAAAAAATTAAAAATACTGAGCAGAAGTATCTATTTAGGATAGATGCTTTTACATGGTGGTCCTCCTCGCACTCCTCCTTATCCCCTTTGATCTTAGCAATACTCCCCCCCCCCCGCCGGACTTTCTCTTTTCACTAATGTATCTATAGAAAATCCTGTCATCTTCTTTTACTGTTCGTGCTAGTGTTTCCTCAGTTTGGGCCTTTGTCTACCTTACTGCCTTCCCTGCTTCCCTTAGGGAAGTTTGGTATGCCTCCCTATCTTCATCCCGCTGCGTTCCCTTATATTTTCTGAAGGCCAGCCTTTTGGCAATGACCTTTTTTGCTACCGTTTTGAGAACCAAAGTGGTTTCCTTCTTCTTTTGCACTTCCTTTTCTGTCTAGGACAATGGGATGTTGCTTCAAGTATTGCATCCTTATTGCTTGCCCACTTTGCCTATACCCCCTCACCTGTTTTTCTTTTTGCCAGGGCTAGCTTAACTCTGTTGGCCATCTTATCAAAGTCAGCACCTCTGAAGTTCCATATTTTTGCCTTGGAATGGAATGATTTAGTTCTAGTGGCGAAATTGAACCTTACCATGTGATGGTCACTGGCCCCCAGGTGACGAGATCTAGGATAGCCCTGTCTCTTGTGGGTTATTGTACCAGTTGTTTGAGGCCCTCCCCCTGCAGGGAATCCACTGTGTCTAGTTCTGGCAGATGTTCCTGCTGGTATTGTCCAATCTGTATCTGGCATGTTGAAGTCTCCCATTATCAGAACCTCCCCTTTAGCTGTCATGTTTTGTATATCTTCTAACAGTAACGTGTCTATGTGTAACAGTAATGTGTCTATGTCCTCCCCCTGGTCTGGAGGCCTATAGACAACAGCCTGTAGATCTGGCCTGCCCCGGCCTCTCCACCAGTTAGGGTGAAACCACTCCCCAAGCAGCCCTTACGGGGGCTCCTACCAAGGCCTCCCTCCCAGCTACCAACCTCCCAGGTTGACTTTCAGTCATGATCACCCACTTAAACGAGTCTAGGAAAGTTCATGGGGAAAAGTAGTGGAGGGCTGTTTTTGAGGAGGCTTTGGACTCTTTCTGATGCTTTATGCAGCCCTCCAGGACCCCAGAATTCAACTATGATTCGGCCAAAGAACTGACCACTGAACACAGTCCAGCCCCCTTGGGTGCATTGCTCTGATTGCTCTCTGAATCTGTGGAAACTCCCTTGGAGCCAGTCTAGAAGCACACCAAATGCCCCCTCGTGGAGATCCTGGATCGGGATGATTCTCTGGGGGTTTCCTTCCCTGTGGTGGAGGCTATTTTGGGCCTGGCACTGGAGCTCTGGCAGCACCTGGCTTCATGTGTGGCACCCCTGACCCGCATAGTTCACAAATATGTGGTCCTGAACATTCGCTGTCCAGTTTCTCTGACTGTCCCTCAGCTGAAGGCTCGGTGGCGGATTCCATCTTCCATAAGACGGGTGATATCGGGGATGTAGACAGGCCCCCCCCAAGGAGTCCAAGAAACTGGATCATGCAGCCAAGCAGGTTTATGGAGGGGGGGGCACTAGACAGCCACGCTACTGAGCAGATGAGCTATACATTGGTTCTCCTCTCTTTACAACTCCAACAATTTAATTTCATACTTAATTCGATTGACTTTTGAACACTGGGCAGATAATTCGACACAGATCAACCTGGGGCATCTTTGGGTAATTTTTTGGCAGCATGGGGCGTCCTAAACGAACAGGAGTAGCACACCAGAAATCTGGAAGAACAATGCCACAGGCCTCAAATGAAACTCCGATCCTTCCAAGTCTACTGCTGTGCAGCAGGAGGGTGAGTCCCTGCCTTGGGACTTGGTTCTTAAAGTGATTCAGGAAATGGACAGCAAAATTGAGCGCATTTTAGAGAGAATGGGCTCCCAAGCTGCTAATATTGAAGGGGCGAACATCTTAGCTAAGGAAGCTGATGACTGATCCCAAAAAGAACTTTCAGTGGTCTCCAAACTTACACAGGAAAACTCCCATCTATGGACCCATCTAGAGACAGTGGAGAATGGAGCCCAAACAATGAATATTTGATTGCTCTCCCCGAAGGAGTAGAAGGGGAGAATATTCTGCCCTACATGCATACCTGGCTGATGGCAACTCTGAATCTTTCGGACCCCTGGAACCAATTGGACCTTTGACGGGCCTACCGCATCAACCCTCGTACCCCACAGAGCAATTAGTCACAGCCACGCACTGTCATACTAATTACAGTGGGCCAGAGGTGCGTGACTACACTAGAGATGCTTTAGGGCCAGACAGCCACTAAAGCATGAGGATCAAGATGTCTGTCTTTTTCCAGATTGGGCATATGCCACGTGCAACAGGAGGAAGGCCTGGGGGTGGTACATTCATTGTTGGCACCAGCACGACTCCATGTATAATATGAAGGAAAGACATTTCAATTTGGGGACCCTAAAGATGCCAGCAAATGGACCCTGAAAATTGTGGCCGAATTTCAAAGAGCCTCAGAACATCAGGAGTCTGAAGACTTGGATGCATGAGATGCAGAACCGCGAGTATCTACCTCATGGCTTTTGGAGGTGCTGACATAGACACTACTTTCAGGACTGCACTCTGATTTGAGCAGTCATTGGCTGCCTCGTTGTTTCGACATTTAATGCTTCCTAGGATGCACTTACATTTCTATTGTTTAGGGTTAAAAAGTGTTAGTGAAACTGAACAGTAAACAGTACTTTTTTTTAAATGTTTACATTTTTTTTTCCATGTAGTTTTTACCTCCTACATCCCTAGCTGCCCCCTTCTGACTGACCCCCCCCCAGCCCCATCACCCAGTTGTCACCAGGACTTATCTTCTGCCCGGTTGCTGGGTGCAGAGCCTTTAGAGGGCCGGTCGTCATCCACTGCCAGGGGATTCTTCCTCAACTTTTTCTCTCTTCCCTGTTGTTGGGGCGAACACACCAGACGTGCATCTGTGGAGGTGTGCGCACATCCACGGAAGTCCTGCAGCACCCACCCTTCCCTGGCACCCAGCAGACCCACACTACCCTCGGGCCTCCACCCAAGGGCAGTCATTCGGTGGGAGCCCCACTGAGAGGAGAGCAGTCCTTCGGACACTCAGTCTTCTCCCTTCCCAGCCGATCCCTGGTGGAATGCTTGTACCACGAACACGGGTCTCTGGCTTGGCAGGAGATAAGGCATGGATGCCTCAGCCCTCCATGACACTGAATCAGCTTAAAGAAAATGCTTACAATGTTAGTAGTGTTAAACAGTGTTTTTACAAGTGCATGTTGGGTCTCACTTTTGAATACCGGTCACCATAGTGTGGCTACTACACAGTTGAAGTACAGGGATGTTAAATTGGGAATTCCTGATGGCTGTAGAGGTCCAAATCTTTTACCTCTTTATTCATAGCATAAACTATCTTTTAAGTACCAGTGACCCACAAAGCACACTTATTTGAAGTCAGTTTGTTGGTTAATTGTTTTTAAACCTCTGCTCAGGGTTAAAGTATATAGAATTGGATGTGGAGTTGTGGGAGGGGAACTAAGGTTGTGAAATACACAGATCTTTGTTATGTACTAAGCTTTTTTTCAGGTTGTGGACACAGTAACTATTCTGGTTACATAAAAGCCCTCTTTTTCGTCTTCTCTATTTTGTTTGATCCACACATCTTACGAGGCTCAGCTTACGTGAAACACATCCAAGGATTTAATTCTGCTTAGAAAACTTAAGATTCACCCTGTGTAGAATCACCACTGTATATCAACAGATCCTTATGCTGAAATGAGCTGTATATTACTGTTTAATGTAATGTGTAATTTGATATATATACAGACGCATTATGTAGGGTATGCCCACCCAACAACGACACCATTATAGCGAACACCCAAGACCCTGGCACTCTGTCTCCTGGTCGTGCACCCTTCCTGAATCAACTCCGACTTGAAATTGATTATATTTAGGAGTGAGGTGTGGGCAGAGCCCCCAAATGGGTTCAGGGCAGAGCCCCCAATAGAAAATGGACGGTTTCCTTATGGATTTATATGGAACGCAACTTGCAAGTGCCCATATAACCGCTGCTGTGATGCTGGCTCTTAATCAAACAGTTTTGAACCGCATCGTAGATCTGCTTTGTAGCAAGATTTATTGAAAAATCAATAAAGAAAAATAAAAAACATTTATGCTGCAGCCTCTCTGGGTCTCCCATCAGGCTAGTTACACCTTAATGATGGCCAACATTGATCACTCCCTGATGGGAGTCATTGATCACGTTTTTCCCCACTGATCTGCAGATGGCAGTTAAGATGGTCAGGGACCAAGGTTCAGCACTGGCAGAACACCAACTTCAGATAGCCTTGGACATTGGCAACTCGTGTACCCGGTCCATGACCGCAGCAGTTGCAATGTGTCGCAGGGTGTGGCTGCAGATTTCCACCTTCCTGGTGGACACCCAACATAAATTGGCCAATGTTCCCTTTTTGGTCACCAACCTTTCCAGTCCTGAGGTGGGTGGACACCTTACCAGGATTGAGAAGTCCCATGCCACCCTTGAATCAGTGACATCCTCCCAGAAGGACCACATGGATAAGAGGCCAAAGAAAAAGCATTTTCAGGTTCATCCTTTCCATCCCAGCAGTGCAAACAGCAGCAGCAGCCCCAACCAGGGCAATTGCAGGCCTGGTGCCCTAAAACCAAGTTCACCAGCCAGGGCTCCAAATAACCCAGGGGACGGGGCACCGGGGCCCCTCTGGCAGCTGGTGCCTCCTCTAAGACTGCTCAGTGATGGGTCGGGTGCTGTCTGCCTTCCGCTCATCCAGTCCCTGCCTTACCTCCCTGTGGGGGGTCAGCTTCACCATTTTTGGCATGCCTGGTCCAACATCACCTCGGACAGATGGGTGCTAGACATGGCGGGCAATGGATTGCCTCTTGACTTCGAGGCTGTCCTGCCCTACTGAGTCCACGTTCCACGGGAGTTTGTGATGTTGCAGGACACATTGTCTACCCTCAGATAGGACATCACTCAGTTCCTAGAGAAAGGAGCCATAGCTCGTATCCCGGATGCCACAGCTGGCCAGGGCTTCGTGTCCAGGTACTTCCTGGTCCTCAAACAGACAGAAGTGGGGGTGGGATGGCACCCCATACTGGACCTGCATGATCTCAGTCAATTCCTGAGGAAGCTCAAGTTCTGGATGGTCACTCTGAACCAAATTATTCCATCCCTGGAGCAGGACACGTGTTTCTGCTCTCTGAGCCTCCAGGATACCTTCTTCCACATTCCAGTTTGCCTGTCCCACTGGCAGTTCAGTTCTGTGTAGAGGGGTTCTTTACAAGTTTTGGATCATGCCTTTCAGCCTCTTCTTGTCCTCCAGGATCTTCACCAAGTGCATAGCAGTGATGGTAGCCTTCCTGTGGTACTGAGGAGTTTGGGTCTACCTGTACCTAGAAAACTGTCAGATAGCAGGGCCATCCAGTGAGGTGGTAGAGCAGTCCAGGGACCTGGCCATCCAGACCTGCAAGTATTTGGGACTTCTGGTCAACCCAGAAAAGTTTGAATTCAACCCCTCAAATATGAGCCACTTCATCAGGGCAGAGTTAGACTTCCTCCAGACCAAGGCCTGACTCCCTGCGGACTGGGCATCGCATCTTACCTTCTTTGCCTGATCACTTCAGGTTGGGCACTGGCGCCCTGCCTGGGACATCCTTTGGTTGCTAGGATGCATGGCATCCTGCACCACTGTGGTCAGATGGGCCCAATGGCAGATGCGCTACCTACAGTGGGAACTGGTCCCAGTGCCTAGGTCACCTGGACCAGCCAGTTATAATTACTGAGCCGATGTGGGATACCATCCAGTGATGGCTCATCCCTGAACAGCTCAAGGTAGGAACCCCATTCATCCACCCAGAGCTAGGAATCACTCTGACAACCAATGCATTTCAAGTGGAATGAGGAATGCACCTGGGGGACCATAGGACCCATGGGCTCTAGACCCCCAGAGAGTCCCATTACTTCATCAATCTGCTGAAGCTGCGTGCAGTGCACCTTGGTGTGATGGAATTTGCTCCGTTTGCCCAGGATCAGGTCATGCAGATCCAGACAGGCAAAACCATGACCATGTACTATCTGAACAAGCAGAGCGGAACGCACTCTCTCCAGTTGTGTCGGGGGGGGCCCTCTGCACCTGGACCCTCACGTACAGCTTGGATGCTGACCTCCTGGTGATGAATGTGGTGGGAGTCTCCAACCAGCTAGCAGATGCCCTCAGCTGGGTGGGCAAGGCATTTCTTGAGTGGTCCCTTCATCAAAAGGTGGTGAACCACCTGTTCTCCCAGTGGGGCACTCCCCTTGCTGACCTGTTGCCTTGTGGGAGAACACCAAATGAGGCTGTTCTGTGCCCACACCCTCCAGTGTGGGACACTGATGGGGGGATGCACTCGCGTGGTCCTGGACCCTCAGCCTCCTTTATGCCTTCCCTCCCTTTCCCCTCATTCACCGAGTGCTGGTCAAGATGCAGGGGGACAAGGCGTGGATGATCCTGGTAGCCCCAGACTGGCCATGGCAATTTTGGTAACAGGATCTCTTCAGCCTCAGCAGCAGGACTCTGTGGTGACGTCCCCTTCGCCCAGACCTGCTCTCTTGTCACACAGAGAAGATTCCCTGCACCTGATGTCCTGGTTCCTGAGTGACTAGAGTGCCAGGTTTTCAGTCTCTCTGAAGAGGTTCTCCATGTCATGGTAGCCTCCTGAAAAGAGTCAACCCACCAGTGCTACACCTTCAAATGGAAGAGGTTTTCCATTTGGTGCCAGGGAGGGAGCTAGACCCCCTGGCCTTCCCCATGGCAAGCATTCTGGATTACCTATGGAATCTCTCAGTCAAGCCTGAGGTCGATGACCCTCAAGGTGCTCCTGGAAGCCATCTCTGCATACCAGGCATATGCTGGTATGTCGACGGTGACGCAGGAGAAGGTGTTTGGGACCACTTCTTTAAGGGCCTGGACCACCTGTCCCCGCCGGTGTGTGAGCCACCACGACCTTGAAACTTGTTGCTGGTACTGGCAGTGCTCTTAGGCAAGTCATTCAAACTGATGCACATGTGTGGCATGTCACACCTGTCATGGAAGACTGCCCTCTTGATGACTATCACCTCTGCCAGAAGGATTAATGAGCTCCAGGCACTCTCGGTGGAATTTCCACATTTGGTGTTCCACAAGGGCAAGGTTGTCCACCCCCACCCAAAGGTCCTCCCAAAGGTTGTGACAGAGTTCCACCTTAATCAGGTTATCAACCTCCTGGTGTACTTCACCTGTCCAACTTCAGAGGCCAAGCACAGGCTGCACACATTAGACCTGAGGCAAGTGCTCGCTTATTACAAGGAGCAAACAACTGGAGTTCTGGGAGAGGTTCGCCAGCTATTTGTAACATATGCTGAAGCCACACTTGGCAGACTGGCAGTAAAATAGATGATTGACAGGTGGATTGTCTCCTGCATTGACCTCTGCTATAGCTTGACTTGTAGGAAGCCTTCCATAGGGCTTAGGGCTCATTCCACCAGACATACTGCTGCCTCAGTGGCTGCTTCGAGGCATGTCTGTATCCAGGAAATCTGCAGGGCTGCTAGCTGGAAGCCAGCACACACCTTCATTTCCCACTACCACATTGACATTGAGTCACACTGGGATGCTGGTTTTGGGACCTCAGTGCTCCAGTCTGTGTTTGCCAAGTAGCAGTGCGCCTTGCTCCCTCCTCCAGGAAAACTGCTAGGAGTCTTCCAGAGTATGGATAGTGCACCACATCCACACACCTAGAAATGAGGGTTACTTACCTGTAACTGTAGTTCTAGGAGTGGTATATGGTGCACATCCACGCTACCCACGTGACCTCCCCGGCAAGTGGCACATGGATCCCTGCTTTCAGCATGCAAGATCTGACATCACAGGGCAGAGCCGAGAAGTATACCACCGGGGTGGGAGGAACTTAGCTTGAAGAGGTCCAGCTGAATTTAAAGGGAAAGGAAGACTGCCAGAGTGTGGATGTGCACTATATACCATTTCTAGAACTATGGTTACAGGTGAATAACCCTCATTTCCTGTACGTTGATGAGAGGGTGGGGTGGAGAAACAGTCTTAAATACTGCATCTTACTTCCATAACTGTGCAACACAGTTTGTTTTGCAGGAGAAGGCAAGGAAGCACTTTAAGGCCAGACAACATTTGATATAGTAAATGATCCATATCTGTTTACTCTAATGGGTTTTGAGTTTAAAAACAATATATATAATACTAGAGGACCCCCACTACAGATTAACAAGGCTAAATTATTTCATGTTTCAAGGAAATATTATTATACACAAAGAATTATTAATCCCTGGAATAACCTACCATCTGAAATTGTTACCAGTAATAACAAAAAAACCTTTAAAAATCACCTTAACAAATTTATCCTTACCTCTGACTCCCGGCTCTGACTCCACCACAGATTTAACAAAAAAAAAAAAAAAAACACTAAAGGGTACCTTATTTTTAAATCTTTTTGTTTTACTTGTAAAAAAGCAATGCAGTCAAGCTTTCTTGCACTCAGTAGCTGAATGACTACCACCTTAGCTCCTCCACTTATTGGGCTGCCCACTTGTTCCCACGCAGAAAATACTTCATAGAGAAAAAAATCCTGTTCAAACTAAAGTAAAACCAATGTTTAATCGCCGCTCCTGCATAGTTCCATTGGGTGAGTCTGCTCTCTCAAGGCTCTCGGTAGCACGGCCTGTCATTTTTTTTTTCCAAAATTTTAATCGGCTCCCATTGCTTCACCAGTAACCTACCATGTTACACTGTGTTGGACCATTCAGGTGGTCACAGCAACCAAGGCAGGTAAAAACGCAATAGCTTTCTCACAAAACCCAGCAACAAAACTGAATTTTAAATTATGAAAAACAAATTGAAAAAATGAATTAATACACATACTTGTGTGATACACGATTTATGTATACTCATGCTGTTTGACCTCAGACACCTCACGTGTAGCTTACGCCACTCGTGAGTTTACCTGAGGTCAAACAGCACTTGTATACATAAATCATGTATCGCACAGCTTCCCCTTGCTTATTCCTTAAGTTCTGACTACCTTCCCCATTGACAATGTGGGAGCTGACAGAAAAGGAAATTACTCTAAGTATGATGGGATTTCTCCTTTTACTGACAGAAGCAGAAACGCATTTACTCCCTATTTCATACTTTAAAAAAAATATTGTATTAAAATATGCCAGTGTGTCACTGGACTACTAATTTGCACACTGGGACTTCTAATTTTAGTTTAGCTACTTGTCCTGGACAAGTACTTCATTTTTAGATTTGTCGATCCCTGACCAACATCATGGGGGAAAGCCCCCAACCTATTCTCAGTAGCAATATGTGCATTTCTAGACCAGTGTGTACAAACAACTATGGTGAAATTTGTAAGAAAAAGTGAGACTTAAGCGAGGAAGAACAGGAATGAAACAGTAGTGTAGACATTGGCCAACCGGGCCAGAGACAATAAAAAGTCAGAACAGTATGAAAACCAAACGTGAGACACAGCGTTGACCAAAGTGCAGGAAGTGTAGCATATACCAGCTCTCCTGTCCAACAGCTCAGGTGGCATGAGTGTTGGGATGGAGAAATCCAGTTGGGTGCTGGGCCCCTTATACAGGGTAACCTGTGATGTAAAGACATCACCAGTGAAGCACATTGTAAAAGAACACAGTGCTATTGGGGGAGTGAGAGATCAAAAGTAAGTATAACTAGCATGATGGAAGGAAATCATGGATTGTAGTAAAATATAAACAGATCCTAGAATAAAAGGCTCTTCCTCTGCTGTACCACTAGGATTTTGGTGGGGTTTGGCCAGTAGATGTTAAGAGTTGGCCAGGGAAAATAGGACAGGTCTTGCCCCATGACTCCCACTACAAAACAGGACATACATGGTCATAGAAGCCCACCGCAGTGAAGGAGGAGAGCACTGAGAGCTGAGGGCAAGCCACCCCGACTAATCAGATTAAAAAAAATGTGTGACCCCTGTCTGCACAGTCCCTGACCCAGACTAATCAATGGTTGTGTATTAAATGGTTCTGTTTATTTTATATAACTGTGTATTTAAAATTTTGATTTTAACTAGTGGGTTGTGATTACATGGCTTTTAGAGTTACACATGCAGGGCTACTAATTTAAATGCTAATCACACAGAAACACACACTTACTCTCACTAGTTTCTCATTAGTTAGATATTTGGCATCAGAAAATGTATAGACCTTCTTCTAAAGAACATTCCTTCTGTGTCCTTTGACCCGCACAGAAGTAAACTGTTTTCTTATCTCTCATTGTCTTTCTTATATTCTTACTTCACTAATCTGTGGCATACATGTGTAGAATGTGTAAGTTCTGGGGATTTTAAAGTAAGCTCTTTTTAAGATCACTGCCATTACCTTTTGAAAAAGGACCTTGTAGGTTTGAAAGCGTAAGGATTTGTAGGTCGAATAAATGGTATCAGTTCACCTAGTTTGTACATGTCGTGATACCCTTTGGAAGTGCTTTAGTATATCTTTTATGGTATGTACAGTAAGTTGTCCAGAGCTAAGGATGAAGCATGGCCAAACTTCTGTAAAATGCTGAAAGACAAGAAACCCATGGATCCTTTCAGTATGAAGGAGTTCCTCAGTGGGAAAGTCCAGCTGATTTAACAATTTTTCAATAAAATCTGAAATATCCTATCCCTCTGCTCCCTCAAGTAAAACCCATAAGCCACAACATTTTTTTGGTTAATCCTCCCCTCCCAATCACTGCATTAGGTTTCGAGCTGAACTTGCCTGTGGTACATTTTCAGAATCAAGTTGCTTATGGTTTCTTTTCTTTCCAATAAATTGTTCAGGGCCCCTTTCATTTCTGTGCACTCAGTCTGCAGTGTAGCCACCCGAATTTAACAGTTCGAATGGATGAGGTCACCTTGGTCCTAAAAGCTTGCACTCTGCCAAAATGAGTTAGTTGGTGATCAAATGGATGGAGGCACATGGCAGTGCCTACAAGAAAGATGCCATGCTGTAGGTGGGCAAAGAGCAGTCAGAGACTCAAAAATTCTCAGTGGTAAACAGATTTTCTTTATTTTTCAATTTTTTCACTGCCCTGCTTACTAAGCTGCCACCTCCAATTATTAAAATTTGAATGCCGGATATTTGTAACCAATTAATGGAGATGGTTTAAATTCAAAGATCTTCCTGGACATAAAGTGTCCACAACTCATTCACACTATTGGGAACTATGCCGGAGGTGCTAGGACCCAGCAGGAGCAAACTTTTTTGCAGGAGGGCTATTGCCAGAGATGGAGCCGCGAGGAGTGGTGCCGTCAGCCTCTGCTTGTGTGGCAATGACTGTCTCAGCATCGACCCTCCAACTGCCTCAGTTCCTTTTTTCCCGCCGTTGAGTGCGCTTCAGTGACGACGTTGCTCGCCCGCCGAGAGTCAAACTTCAAACTAGCAGCATAGTTTTCAGTTTAATATTCTGTAGTATTTTTCGAATAAAGTACCGCTTATGATATTTTATTCTTATCAAAGAAAGAAGTCTCAGCCTACATTGACGGAGTCGACCATGAGCGGGTCAGGTGACAGTAGGGAGACTTCGTATGAAAGCTGTTCAGTCAGCCGGGCTGAGTCCGGTCTGCCGCCTTCTCCGGAAGTGGGGTCTGACAATGGACGGTCCACAGCCCGAGGGGATGGGTGGTCCCCCTGGAAGCATAAAAGTAAACAGTCCCATTCTCTGCACCATTCAGCCTCAAGCTCTTCTTCGACCCGTAGATCAAAAAAGAGAAGGCATCACTCGAGGTCACCCTCTGATATGTCTGCGTGTTGACGATCGGTCATTGGGGTCAGTTGCCGGTCTCCTCGTTCAGAGTCGCCGGTGTCTGGTTCTGGTCTCTGACCTCTTCGACATCAGAGCCCTTCCCCGGCTTCTGGTAGGGCTTCTGATAAGCAGTTTCATCAGTGGGTCGCTCTTATGGAGCAGTGGGCTTGGAGGCTGGTCCAGCTGCCTGGCCCAGTCACTCAGGGGCCCTCGGGCTCTTCAGGAGATCGGGCAGGGCGATTGGGCCTCCCCTAGTCATGCGGCACCTTCTTTGGTGCTGTTGACTCTGCGCTCAGGTGTTTTCCCCCCTCACATGGGTGCGGCGCAGGGGGCCACACTGATGCCTCTGTCTCCTGGTATTCTTCCTTCTTTTCCTTCAAATTCTAATTTTTGGGGCACTGAGTTGATTTCAGCACCGTCTGCATCAGTGGATCGCTTGGTGCCGTTTCCAGCACCGGGGCGCCTCCTGCCACCATCCTCGGTGGCGTTGCGCCTGCTGGCGCCATCTTCGGTGCCATGCGGCTTTTCAGTGCCATTGGATTTCTCGGTGTTGTGTGGCCTTTTGGCGCCGTGTGGCTTTTTGGCGCCATCTGCCTTGTTGGCATCGTGCGGTCTTTCGGCGTCGTGCGGCCTCTTGGCACTGTGCTCTTCTTCAGCACCAAGGCCGGGCTTTTCTTCTACCAATCTTCAGGGTGTCCCCTCTCTGATTTCTTTTCCTTCCTCTTTTTCTGCTGATTTTCAACCCTTTCCTATCCATGAAGTCCCTCCTGGACTGTCAGGAGATGATATTGAGCCTGACCTAGATCTTAGACTGGGTGATGATGTGGAAGGAGCAGGATCTAATCCTGTTACAGAGTCTGTGGTCGAGGACCTGTCATTTAAGTTTCTGCTAAAAAATTTGAATTCCACTCTTTCTCTCCAGACTATGGACATCGATCCTGGGAAGCTTTTAAGACTTCAATACCTTCATGTTCCAGACATCCTTATGGATTTAACTCCCCCCCCGGTACAACCCTCCTTTGAGACGCTTTCTCAAATGGTATGGAATAATCCTGCTCTCATTCCTTCTGTGGCCAAGTCCATAGATATGAAGTATGCTGCTCCCAAGGATCGACCCATTTTGGCCTCCCAAGCCTTTGCGGATCCTATTGTAGTGTTGGCAGAGAATGATAAGGTCGTCCTTCCTCAGACTACTACAGCTCGACCTATAAACAAAGAATCTCATAAGATAGATACTTTAGGTAAGAGATTCTTTGCTGCATCCACCCTGAGTATGCGTGTCGCCAGCTACCAGGGCTATTTCTCTCAATATGAGTATATTCTTTGGCATTCGCTCAAACAAATAGTTGAAGCTCTACTGGAGTCAGACACTAATTCAAAGCTTCTTCAAACCATAACCAGGTGCATTGAGTCCAACAACCAACAGGTTAAAGCAGTTATGGATGCATTCGATACTGCCTCCCGAGTGGCGGCGACGGGCGTTTGTACCCGCCGCCATTCCTGGCTGTGCACTTCAGGTTTCACAAATGATGCCCAGCAACAGTTCATGGTGTTGCCCTTCGGTGGTGTGCATCTCTTCGGCCTTCAAGTAGAACAGGCTCTAGAGGTCACACAAAAGACTAGATCAGCCATTAAATTGGCTCAACCTCCTTCTGCCCCCTCTGGAGGGGGTGTTAACAAATGCCAGTTTCATAACCGCCAGTCCTTTCGAGGCAAAGGTAGAGGAGGTTTTAATAAAAATCAAGCCCCTCAGATCCAAAAGTAAATGCAACAGAAGGTGCAAGGACCCAAAGTGCCCAGTTCTGCCTTCTGAGTTTCTGGCCCAAGTCCCACCTCAGCTGCCCGAGGGGGAATTTTTAGCGGTGGGAGGCCATCTGACTCAATTCTACAACCAGTGAAAGTCCATAACTTTGGACAAATGGGTCCTTCAGATAATCCGAAAGGGGTATTCCCTCAATTTTTTGGATAACCCTCCAGATTGTCTCCCCAAGTGGCAGCCAAAGCTGTCAATTCTTCAGTCAGAGCTTCTCACCTCCGAAATACAAGGCCTTCTGAACAACAATGCAGTGGAAGTAGTTCCGCTGGATCAACAGAACACAGGGTTTTTTTTTTGTACTTGCTATTTTTTCCACCTTCCCCTGCCCCCTACGCTCCGCTTCTTCGGGAGCACCTGGCATCTGCCTCGGTTACTTCTGTGCCTGGAGCCCCAGGGTGGTCCCCCCATGTAGCCTTGGATTTCCCCCCAGGCGGGGATGAGGTGGGGCCCAAACTAACGTCACTTCGTCGGGGCCACCGCATGGGACAGGCAGGGGACCACTGAGGTCTATGCTGGCGCTCCGTCTACCCAGAGCGATGGAGGTGTTTTTTCCCCATTTTCTAGGTGTGCCATGTGCCCTGACGTCAAGGCGGTGCTCCACCGATGTCTGGCATGCCCAACCCTCCTGGATTGGCCAGGCACTTGCTGTACCCCAGGCCTCCGCCTGGGGTCAGTCAACACCAAACCTTGTCCCCCCTCCTCCCTGGAGAAGGCGAGCAGTCCACAGGCGCTCAGCCTTCTCCTTCCGGCCGGCCCTCCAGCTTCCTGGGCTCGTTCCCGAACCCGGGTCACCAGCGTCACGAGCAGTAGTGCTACCGCTGCGCCGACGGGACAGCCTAGAACACAGGGTTCTACTCCCATTACTTTCTAGTTCCAAAGAAAACCGGGAGCATGCGCCCCATTTTGGACCTCAGAAAATTAAACAAGTTTCTTCCCAAAGAGAAATTCAAGATGATATCGCTAGGGACCCTGTTACCTTTGCTTCATCAACACGACTGGTTAGCCTCCCTGGACATGCAAGATGCTTACCAACATATTCCTATTCATCCAAAGCATTGCAAATACCTAAGGTTTGTGGCTTTGGGACAGCATTATCAGTTCAGAGTCTTGCCCTTTGGGCTATCCTTGGCGCCGCAAGTTTTTACAAAGTGTTGTGCAATTCTCGCAGCGCATCTCAGAAAAGTCGGAATACGAGTGTTCCCATATCTGGATGACTGGCTTCTAGTGAGCCCTTCCAGGCAAGGAACTCTCGACGCCATTGCCATGGCCTCAGACTTTCTCACGTCCATGGGAGTCCTGCTAAACCTCAATAAATCACAGCTGCAGCCCTCCCAGAGGCTCCTTTTCATAGGAACTCTTCTGGACACCTCCTGTGCAAAAGCATTTCTACCAGAGGACAGAAGGAGCGATATCCTACAGATGGCCCAATACATCAGACAGAACAGCTCGGTTCGAGCTATGTGGATGCAATGGATGCTAGGTCTCATGGCATCATCGGTGTTCACTGTACCCCTAGCATGCCTTCACATGAGAACCTCTCAATGGTTGCTCAGTACTCAGTGGTCTCCAACCACTCACCCTCAGTCCTTTCTCATCAAGGTGACAAAACCTCTGAAGAGGTCACTCACCTGGTGGTCGCAAGAGGACAATCTTCTGGAAGGGTATCCCTTTGCTCCTTTGGATCATCAGATTTCCATTACCTTGGATGCGTCTCTGATGGGGTTGGGAGCTCACTGTCAGACTCTCCACACTCAAGGTACGTGGACTCAGGACGAGTGCCAGCTTCAAATAAATGTCTTAGAAATGAGAGCCATCCTTTATGCAGTCTGAGCTTTGAAGGACATTCTCTGTCACAAGAACATTCTCCTTCAAATGGACAACAAAGCAGTGATATATTACACCAACAAGCAAGGCGGGGCTCACTCTTACCCCTTATGCAAGGACGCGATGAGAGTGTGGGAATGGTGCTTGGAGCACAAGGCTCTAATTCAAGTGGCCTACCTGCCAGGAGTGCAGAACGAACTGGCAGACCATCTCAGCAGAACGGAGACAGATCCTCACGAATGGTCTCTCGACTCAACTGTAGTTCAATCACTATTTGCGGAGTGGGGAGCTCCAGACCTGGACCTTTTTGCATCCCCACTCAACACAAAACTGCCTCTCTTTTGCTCCAGAAATCCAGGGCCTGGCATTTTCTATCAGGATGCGTTCAGGCTGCAGTGGACAAAATGCTTTCTATATGTCGTTCCCCCTTTTCCTCTATTTCAGAGGGTACTTCTCAAGTTCGAGTCCCAGGGGAGCAAAATTATCCTCATTGCTCCCTTATGGCCTCGGCAGATATGGTTTATGTTACTCAACAGTATGTCGGAAACCCCTCTGAAACCGCTTCCCCTTCAGATGAACCTTCTGACTCAGGGGCCTGTGGTCCATCCCAATCTGAGATCTCTTCACCTTCACGCTTGGCTCCTGAAGAGACAGAAGTGAACAGGTTCAATGCCTCCCACAGAGTTTCAGATATTCTTCTGGCTGCACGCAAGCCAGCCACTAGGAAAACTTACACAGCCAAATGGAAGCGTTTTTCGCTCTGGTGTGCAAAATCCTCTTTGAATCCTTTTTCCTGCGCTCCAAATAAAGTTCTAGAGTACCTTTTGGACCTCTCAAATTCAGGTCTGCAATACTCAACATTCAGGGTTCACCTTTGTGCCATTTCAGCTTATCGTGAGCCAGTACTTTCCTTGTCACTGGCTCAGTTACCCATGGTTAAGAGGTTCCTTAAGGGAATTCTGCATATTAGACCTCCTATCAGACGTCTGGTCACAGCTTGGGACATTAATCTTGTGCTAGACATGCTCACTCAAAAACCTTTCAAGCCTCTAGCTACCTGTGAGTTGAAATTCCTCACTTGGAAAATGGCCTTCGTGGTGGCTATTACCTCGGCCCGCAGGGTCTCTGAGATACATGCCTTGGTCACAGACCCTCCGTATACTGTGTTTCATAAAGACAAAGTAGTTCTTAGGACCCATCCTAAGTTTCTCCTTGAGGTTGTTTCGGAATTCTATCTAAACCAACCTTTGATCCTTCCTACTTACTTTGCGAACTTCCAAAATGAAGGAGAGCGTTCTCTTCATTCTTTGGACGTCAAAAGAGCTTTGCGTTTCTATTTAGATAGGACAAAAGATTTTTGCAAAGCTCAACAACTGTTTGTTTCCTTCAGCGAGACCCGGCGGGGTCAACCTGTCGCTATCAGATGCATTTCAGCATGGCTGGTGGCATGCCTTCGCCACTGTTATTCTATGGTGCAGATTAAGCTGGAAGGCAGAGTGTACGCTCACTCTACTAGAGCAGTCGCGGCATCCCTGGCGGAAATCCGCAATGTGCCCGTTGCAGATATTTGCAATGCGGCCACCTGGAGCTCAGTGCATACTTTCGTTAAACACTATGCCTTGGATGTCCATGCCAGACAACATGTTTCGTTTGGCAGAACCATCCTTAATGGACTTCTGTCCTAAACCTGTGAGGTCTTGGTCTCTCCTGCCGCCCTCTCAGGGGATTATTAGCTCGGTACTCTCCCATAAGTGTGAATGAGTGGTGGAGACTTTATGTCCAGGAAGATATGGAAATTATGAACCTACCGTAATTCTTGATCTTCTTGGACGAAGTCTCCACCACTCATTCACACGCCCACCCACCATCCCCCGAGCTCACCTCTTGTTGGTCTTCACTCCCTCAGTCTTTAGGCTGTGAAGACTTCTTTCTTGACCCTTCTTATACAGGTCTTCCAGACTATTTTATGTCCGGTGTTTGGTTAGGCTATCCTTCTAGGTTAGTTACGCTGCACCTCCTCGGAAAAAAAGGTACTGAGGCGGTTGGAGGGTCGATGCCGAGATAGTCATTGCCACACGAGCAGAGGCTCGCGGTGCTGCTCCTTGCGACTCCATCTCTGGCACTGGCCCTCCTGCAAAAAAGTTTGCTCCCGCTGGGTCCTAGCCCCTCCGGCATAGTTCCCAATAGTGTGAATGAGTGGTGGAGACTTCGTCCAAGAAGATCAAGAATTACGGTAGGTACGTAATGTCCATTTCTTAGAGCTCCCACTGATCACTCCTTCATTGCTGGTGATGTCACCAGAAGTCCCCCCCCCTTCAGTTGAAAATTTTAAATCTAAACTCAAGACCTGGCCATTTAGGCAAGCTTTTTCTGGTGACTGATGTGTATTGGAGATTTAATATTGTTGATTATAACTGATCTGAGATGTATGTTATTATGATATTTATTGGATTGTGAAGCGCTTTGAGCTCTGGAAAGGCACTATATAGAGCTCTATCTACGAACATCAAAATCGCCAGCAGATACAGGCCTTAAGGTCTATCTAGTCTGCTCGACTGTGCAGCACTCCAGCCATTTAGACTGCAGCTGCCCCCCCGTCCCCCTGTATTTCCTCCTGCTTCCTTCACCCACCTTCCCCTCCCCCCGTCCACCTTCAGTTTGGACCCTCCCTTTAATTCTATCCCACCCACTCTTGAAGCTGCTCACCAGCCTCAACCATACCACCTCCTCTGGCAGTGCATTTCACCCTGTAACCACCCTTTCCGTGAAACAGTGCCTTCTCATTTCCCTTCTGAATCGTCCTTCCAATTTCAGACTAGAAACATAGACTTTGACGACAGATAAGGACCTCTTGGCCCACCCAGTCTACCCATTTCCCTACCTATTGGATAAGCTACAGATTCTAGTTAACCAACAGCCTACTTCCTCCTACCCCCACTATAATTGCCTTATGTCTGTCCCATGCATGTTTGAATTCCCCCACTGTTTTAGACCCCACAACCTCCCCAGGAAGGTGGTTCCATGCGTCCACCACTCTCTCCATGAAAAAAATATCCTCACATTGCCACTGAGCCGTCCCCCCTCTATCTTTAAATTGTGCCCCCTTGTTCTTGCACATGTCTTTTTCTGAAACATGCTACCCTCCTGGACTTTGTTGATTCCCTTGAGGTACTTGAAAGTTTCTATCATGCCCCCCCGTCTCTCCTTTTGTCAAGGGTATACATATTGAGCTCTCTCAATCTCTCTTCATATGGTTTCTGATGCAGACCCTGCACCATTTTAGTTGCCCTCCTCTGGACTGCCTCCATCCTGTCTATGTCCTTGAGGAGATGGGGGTCTCCAAAACTGCACACAGTGCTCCAGATGGGGTCTCACCAACTGTCTGGACAGAGGGATGACCACTTCCCTTTTTCTACTTGTGATGCCTCTCCATATACATCCCAGTATTCCCCCAGCTCTCCTTACTGACCTCTCACATTGCATACCCACCTTTAGGTCATCTGATATGACTACCCCAGGTCCCTTTCCATTACTGTTGTTGTTAGTACCTCCCCAGCAATTGTGTACTCTTCTTCTGTTTTTTTTGTTTCCCAGGTGCGTTACTTTGCAATTCTTTGCATTGAATCTAAGTTGCCATACGTCTGACCATTCCTCCAACTGTGCCCCCTGTTTTCCCTGCCACTCTTTAATTTAAGCATATTCTCGGTGTTTACTCTGTTCATGCCTTTCAGGTACTTGAAGGTCTCAATCATATCCCCTCTCTTCCTCCTATCCTCCAGGGAATACATATTGAGCTCCCTCAGTCTCTCCTCATATGGTTTATCTCCCAATACCAGGATCATTCTTGTTGCGCTACGCTGTACCCCCCTCCAGTGGCTTGATGTCCTTTTTCAAGTAGAGGCAGCAGTACTGCATGTAGTACTCCAAGTTTGGCCTCACCAGGGATCTGTACAGGGGCAGGATGGCCTCCCCTCTCCTAGAGGTGATTTCCCTTGTGATACACCCCAGCATTCTATTGCCCATTGCCGCTGTCTTCCTGCACTGGGCTGAGTGGTTTATTTTCCCTGTTACTAGTACTCCCAGATCATTCTCCTCCATTGATGTGGATAACTGCAATTCTCCCCAACCAGTAACTATTCCTGGGGTTTCTGAACCCCAAGTGTATGATTTTACACTTCTTGGTGTTGAACCCTAGTTCCCATGTGTTCGACCAGCTCTCCAGTCTTGCTAAATCCTCCTGGAGTACTTTACCGCCTTCCCCCCATCCACTTCTGCACAGATTGTAGTGTTGTCTGTGAAGAGGCTGATCTTACTTTTTATCCCATCCAATATGTCGGCAATGAAAATGTTAAACAGCACTGGACCCAACATCAATCCCTGTGGGACCCCACTTGTTACAGCCATGGGTTCTGATAGTTCACCCTCCATGACTACCCTCTGCTGCTTATCCTGTAGCTAGTTCTTGACCCATCTAACCATTTTCCTCCCTGCTCCCAGGTTACCCTACTTGCTGGTCAGCCTTCCATGAGGCACCAAGTCAAAGGCTTTGTTGAAATCCAGGTAAAGGACATCCGCCACATGACCCTTATCCAGTGCCCTCATCGCCCAATCAAAAAGTCAGCCAGGTTCATCTGGCAGGATCTGCCTGAGACAAACCCATGCTGCTTGCCGTTCTGGAGGCCATTGTCCTCCAGAAATTTCACCAGCCTCTCCTTGAGGATAGTCTCCATTTACTTTCCTACAATGGTGGTAAGACTCACTGGTCTGTAGTTCCCTGATTCGTCCCTTGGCCCACTCTTGCAGAGAGACACCACGTGGGCCATTCTTCAGTCCCTGGGTACACACCCAGTATCCAGGGAGGTGCTGAATAAGTCCGCCAATGGCCCCACCAGGACTACTGCCAGCTCTCTCAGGACTCTAAGGTGAACTCCGTCTAGCCCAAGTGCCTCATCCACCCTCAGGGACTTAAGGCCTCCATCACCCTATCCACTGAAATCTCCCCATCTGTATCCCCACTCCCACCCACCCCTCCCCTTAGGCATGGGCCCTCCCTCTCCCTGGTGAATACTGAACAGAAGTACTTGACTGCTTTTCCCCCATTTCTGCCCATACCCCGCCACTCTTTATCCTAACAATCTGATCCTTACTCTTTCTCTTCTTCTATATGTATCTGAAGAAATCCTTTTCTCCTTCTCTGATCCCCTGTGCTAGCCTCAGTTCTCTCTACGCCTTGGCTGCCCTTACTATTCTACTCACCTCCCTGGATTTCTTCATGTATTCCTCCCTGTACTCCTCGCAGTTGGATTTTTTATAGCTCCTAAATGCTTGTGACTCTCCAGAGGTTTGAGAGGGTGGCCCATTGCCGTGGGTCCCCTCCCCCTGCTGTGGACCTCCAAATTAGGGAGGCAGTATAGTGCAGTGGTCTAAGGCTCTGAGCTGCAAATATGGTGACATCCAGCAGACCAGACCTGGGTTTGAATCCCACAGCTTCCACTTGCATACTGTGTGACCCTGAGCAAGTCACTTAACCTCCTTGTGCTCCCAGGTCGCTCCTGTAAAAAAGCTTTCAGCTTAGTGTGCTATACCTGGTAAAACAACTAAAAAAAAAAAAAAATGGACTGAAGAATTTCTCCTCAGGGCCGAGGCACTGGTGGACCTGCCCCGAAGCCTGCTAAGCCTGCATTTTCTGGGACTAATATTCTGCATTTTCTGTTACTGGGGGCAAAGAAATCCAAACTTGGAGCATTCCTCGTCCGACTCTGCGTGCCAAATTTGAAAAAAGTGCTCAGAGCCCATTGGCCCAATTCAGCTGGTGACACTGGGATGGCTTGCAACTTAAGCTGACACCAAGCCCTGCTGGCCCCAGAAATGCTCGTGACTCTCCAGTAGTTTGAGAGGGTGGCAAATTGCCATGGGTCCCCTTCCCCTGCTACAGACCTCCAAATGGACTGGAGAACTTCTCCTTGGGGCTGAGGCGCCAGCACTGGCAGACCTCCCCCAAAGTCTGCTAAGCCTGGACTTTCTGGGACTAATATTCTGCATACCATCTGAAACATCACTGTCTCCTCTATTCAGACCTAGGATGGCTTCCTCCTAATGAATTAAGGCTTCATGTGTATGGATCTGTCATTGACAACATTGTTTGCCTACAAATACCTGCATCCCTTGCAGAACTTTTCCAAAATCTGACTCCTTGCTATGGACTGAGGTCTGCTGATCAGGCCCTTGTCTTCATCCCTTGACACAAAACCACTAAAGGTGCTAGTGCTTTCACCTGTCATGCCCCCAAATACTGAAACTCCCTTCCACTAGCTTTGCGCCTTTCATTATCTCATGCATCTTTTAAAAAAGGGCTGCGAAACTATCTTGACTTGGCCCACAAGTGCTCCTGCTTCAAAGCTCCATAGCTCCTCTCATTTCCCAACTTCCTCTTCCATGGGGTTATTGATTCTGATCGTCTGTATGCTAAGCACTTCTTCCAATCCATCCCACCTCCCACCTTACTCTCACTCCCAACCCTCTCTTCTTGACTCTTACTTCTATCACATTCTAGTATCACTCCCCTTGTACTATATTCATTCCCTAATTAGCACTAATGTCAATCTGTTCATGTTTTTTTCTTCCTTAAAGCATATTGTAGTACAGGTTTGTTTTATTCATATTTTCTCTACACTGGTATTACATTCACTAATTGCTCTGTATAACTATTTGTAAATCATTTTCTGTACCTGTATTGAAATGTTTCCCCTGTATTGTTGTACTGTACCCTCCCGGGTCGTGCCTGAAAATAGTCATTGCTATGGCTAGTGCACCTACCCGGTAAAGAAAAACTAAATAAATAAAATAAAAGAAATCCAAGTGGAGCATTCCTCAGCCGACTCTGCATGCCAAATTTGAAAAAAGCTCTCAGAGCCCATTGACCCAATTCAGCCAGTGATGCTGGGATGGCTTGCAACTTAAGCCAACACCGAGCCCTGCTGGCACCAGAAATACTCATCATTCTCCAGGGGTTTGAGAAGGTGACCCATTGCCACAGTTCTCCTCCCCCTGCTACGGACCTCCAAATAGACTGAAGAACTTCTCCTTGGGGCTGAGGCGCCAGCGCTGGTGGACCTCCCCTGAAGCCTACTAAGCCTGCATTTTCTAGGACTAATTTTGACTAATTGTTTTCCCGCCCACCTGCCCCATTCCCTCCTCCCCTTAAATGCATCTTAGTCCCACCCACTAATCCTTGAGAACCTATCATATTGGGACAACGATTGGGACTTGCCTTGAGCAGCTGTAACCTTTATCTCTTATCCCAATCTCCCAGCCTTACAGTTTACAATCCGGGCTGAGCCAGCACTGTTACCTAACTTGCCTAATCATAAGGGTCCTAATTAACACTCTGACTGCATGTATGACCTCCTGGCCTGAAAAGTAGCTACAGTGTAAACTGACTTTTCTAATTACAGGGGTCTTATTTAACTAATGATTTGTGTGATTGATCTCCTGGCCTGAAACACTTGCTACAGAGTAAGCTAGGTTTCAATCCATAAGGGCTTAACCCCTGATGTGCTAGATCTACAGCTGATATTTTTCTTGCTGTAAGATGACTCTACCTCTCTAAGGGGTTCATATGCTAGCTTACTAGTTTATACTGTAATACTGTGCTTATATCCTAAAATACTACCAATGTTACTGTTGCACCTGAACTAGTCTAGTTACCTGTTGTATCGTACTTGCTGTAGTCCCCAGGCTGTGCATCCCCCTCCCGAGTTGAAACCGTGCAGTGCCTGGGACTGATGGCAGCTCTTACCTATATAGCTTTGATACTGGGAATGGACCAGATCTACTCCTGGGGTCACTATCCCTCGTACCCGGGTGGAAACACTGGTCACCCCCCTCCTAGACCTCTTGTACCCCTTGGGGAAGAGACCAGTGTGCTTCTCCTGTCTGTATATGGAGTAACATGAAATGGAAACTGTTATAACCATTTCTACTATGTTAACCTGGGCAGTAGACAGAGGCTCCTTCTCACCCCATCCAAAATCCTTGGATACCTTGCCAGGCTTAAACTTGCTCTGGGGGGAGACGTAGAACCAAACCCTGGTCCCCACTCCCTCAGTCTCACTCTCAGTGAGCTTACAAACTTTCTCTGAGCCAATGCCAGGGTGGTCAAGCTGGTTCACATAAACATCATCAGCTTAAGACATAAAATCCAAGACCTTGAAGCTTGGATGGCACTGTACAAACCCGATGTACTAGCAGTGACTGAGGCCTGGCTCAAGCCCCAAATCCTTCCTCACAAAGTCAATCTAATCAGTTATAATGCATTTAGAAAGGCTAGAATAGGGAAGAAAGGCAATGGGGTTCTCATTTACACCAGCACAAACTTAAATGCTATCCAGTTAGATCACCACCCCCCGTTGTGGCTCTATAAATGAGATCATATTTGCTAAAGTGCTTCTTGGAGACACCAAACCCCTGTACATAGGGTGTGTCTACCTCCCGCCTCAGTCAGCTGCCTCCTTCCTTGAATCTCTAACTGAGGACTTGGCGGAATACCCCCTGGGGGAGACCATTCTCCTTGGGGATTTTAACCAGAACTGGATTGCCCCGGGGGCTTCCGTTAGCAGAACCTTGTTCTTGACTCCAACATGACCCAAATCATTGACCTGCCTTCTAGGAATAATGCCAAATCTGGCAATCACTCCTCGTCTCTTCCCCGACCGCATATTGACAGCTGGGATTATGGCAGATTAATTGAGTGATCACTTACCAATCTTCTGCAACTGGTCCAACAAACTCCCAAAACTGGCACCCAGGGTAATAGAAGCCAGGAATTTCAGCAGGATCATACCACCTGACTTCTGCTCCAGGCCTTTGAGCTGTAGACTGGAATCTTCTAGTCTACCTTCCTACCCTGGACGAGGCACTGGACTACTTTACCTGCTCATTTCTGTCCATGGCCAACTTACATGACCTGCAGAAAAAACTAAGGGTACAGGGGAAGTGCCATTAATGGCTCAGCCCTGGCCTTAAATGAAACATTCTGCTCTGAGACTGGGCCTGGAGTCTTTACAAATCCTCCAGCTGCAGACCTGACTAGGACAAGTACAGGGAACTGAGGAACCACTGCAAGAAGGCCTCCAAACAAGCCAAGGCCAAATACCTGAGGGGTCTCCAGACCAGCCACCTACATGATCCAAAGAAATTCTGGGGCCAAATAAATCTGCTTCTCAAGGGTACCCCTAATGCACAGGATGGAGCACTCTTGGTTGAGACTACCCTGACCAACGACCCCCTAGCTGTAGCAGAGGCTTTCAGTGCCTCCTTTTCCAACCCAGGTGGACTCACTCCCCTGATCTCTCCGGTGTTCCCAGCAAAAGCAACATTGACTGGGAGCAAGCCAGACCTCAGTTTCACCTGAAACTTGTCAACCCATTGGATGTACTTCCCCTCCTACTTAAAATTGACCCTAACTCCTCTCCAGGACATGACCTGCTTGAGCCGAGGCTGCTAAGGGCTGCTCCCCTGCTATCACTGGCCCAGTCACTACCCTCATCAACAGGTCCCTCTTTGTAGGAACTGTACCAAATAAATGGAAGGTAGCAACCATAGTCCCTGTCCATAAAAAAGGTCCCAGGGACAAAATGGGGAACTACAGGCCATTCTCCATTCTCTGCCCTCTTGGGAAGGTGCAGGAGAGATTGGTCTACAACCAACTGCAGGATTACCTGGAACAGCATCTTCTCCTAACCAACATACAGCATGGGTTTAGGAAAGGCCATGGCACTGACACAGCCCTTATCCGACACGTCTGACATCCTCGATGCCATGGACCAAGGCTCCCCACTGGGGGCCCTATTCATAGACCTGTCCAAGGCATTTCACTTGGTCAGCCATAAACTGCTTCTTTCCAAGCTCCACCTACTAGGGCTAGATGAGCTCTCCCTTTCTTGGTTTGAGAGCTACCTGCTCAATCGCACCCAAAGTGTTCAATGGAGAGGATCCCACTCTGGCACCAGACCTGTGGTGTCTGGGGTACCCCAGGGCTCGATCATGGGCCCCCTGCTGTTCACCATCTTTGTCAATGGCACTGAGGGAGTCTGCAGGCTAAGTAACCTCATCCTCTACGTGGACGACACCGTCGTCTACTGCAGTGATCCACTACCTAACGTTATCACTGCCAAGCTGCAGGCCAGTCTCTCGGCATGTGAAGCCTTGTTCTCCTCCAACTCACTCATGCTGAATGAAGAGAAGACTAAGGCTATCTTGTTTGGGACCAGACACCTTGGGGCAGTCAGATGTGACCTGCTCCAGCTCCACACTGCCCAAGGGAAGAGAGTGGAGGTCATCGACAGAATTAAGTACCTTGGGATCCTCCTTGACCAAGAACTGACCTACAAACCTCATATTGACTCCTTAACTAAGTCTACCTACCAAAAGATTGGATTCCTCCACCGGCTGGGTAACTCTCTCTCTCTCTCTGATGAGGCTCGGAGAGCCATTGCTAACTGCACCCTACTCCCCTCCCTCCTCTGTGGGGCTCCCTGACTACAGTTCCTCAGGGAGGGGAAGCTAAGAAAACTCAGAGTGCTCTTTCATAGAGTAGCACGCTTTGCTACTAACTCCCCCCCCCAGGCAGCACCACTGTGAGGCTCTCGTGGATCTCTGCTGGCCCACTTTACAGCACACGCTGGCCTACTCCCCTATCTGCTTCACATATAAGTTCACCACTTCTGGCCCCCCTGTACACCTGAATGGTCTGTTCAATCCCAAAGTGCAGTGCCGTGACACGAGATCCTCAGCAAGTCGTCCCCTCACCATACTACGGGTTCACACTAACCATGGCAAGTGATCCTTTCGGCATGCTGCTCCCACCTTTGGAACACTCTCCCAGCTAGTCTGGTTGGCAAGCCCACTCTCCCTGGTTTTAAATCTGGTCTTAAAGTGTACTTGCTGGAACTTAGTCTCTGTGGCTGCAATCGCTAGCTCCCTGTCTGGGCATTGACTAGCAATCAGCTCGCCTGTAACTCCTCTGCCGTCACCATGTCTCCTACAATACTCTTGTAAATTGTGTCTAATGTACTGGGTACCTGTCTAACATACTGTGAGTTTGCCATTTCACTTTGTACTGTGCCCCATGCCTATTCCAATGTATGAATCTGCCGTAAATTACTTTCAATGTATGTATCCACTGTATCTTACTGTAAATAGCTTCCAATGCTTCTATGTATTTCTTCTGCTGTAACTAATCCTGGATCGCCCCTGAAAAAGGGACCTCTGGGTCTCAGTGGGTTTACCTGGTTATCAAAATCTAAATAAATAAATGCAGCCCTCTTTTTCTTCAACCTCCCTGTTCCTCCAGCTTGGCTTCTTGATCCTGGCTTTCTTACTCTGGCTCCTTATATATTCACTAGTAGCCTCAGCCAGGCCCAGCTTGATGATTACACATTTTTGCTTGACATCCATGTGAGGGTGGATGTTAGCTATCTGCCCTTCCAGAATACTTCCCATCCCACCAAAGTCTGTCCTTTCGAAGTTCGGGACCTTAGTCTTTGGTGTGGCTACCTCTTTTCCTAGATTGAGGGAGAACCACACTGTGCAGTGATCACTTCCCGCCAGGGATTCCTCTACCCCAGCATCTTGAACTTGTTCTCCGTCCATCAGCACCAGGTCCAAAATATTCCCCTCCCTAGTTGGCTCTGTTACCTTTTGTGTCAGGAAGCCATCCTGGAAGGCCTTCAGGAGGATTTGCGCCCTGTAACATGAGGTAGCTGGGATGTTCCAATTTACCTCTGTCAGGTTAAAGTCCCCAACCACCATGGTGCTACCTTTGCCACTAAGCCTCAACTTTTCTTCCAGCTCCCTCTCAATCTCCTCCTTTTGAGTTGGAGGCCTATATACAACCTCCAATCTAACTTTTATACCCTTTGAGCTGTGGAGTTTCACCCATAAGGCTTCTGCCTTGTCTTCCTCTGCTTCCTCCCTGTTACACTATCCTTTCCCTCACATAGATGGCCATCCCCCCTTTCCCTTTTTTCTCTGTCTCTGTGGTATAACTTGAATCCTGGGATAGCTAGGTCCCAGTCATGGTATTGGGTTGCCCATATCTAAGTGATGGCAGCTATGTCCACCTCCCCTTCTGCCATCATTGCCTGCAGTTCTGCTGTCTTGTTGCCCAGGCTCCTAGCATTCAATGATACCACCCTCAAATGTGATCCTATCCCCTCAGCGCCTTTCCCCTCCCCATCCCCTCTCCTATTCGAATTCTGCTCCTGCCAAGCTATGGGAGGAGGCCCAAAGGACCCCCTCTCATGGTGACTGCCCACCCCTTTGACCCCTCCTTCCTAGTTTAAATTGTACATAGATTGAATGAACTCTCCCAACTTCTGCTTTAGGACCTGTAAGCCTTCCTTGCTAAGGTGCTACCTATCCTGTGCGTACAGGTCCTTATTCTCCCACTTCTTGCCCCACTCCCCCACCAATCCATACCCCATGGACCCACACCATTCCCCCAGTCATTTGCTGAAATCCGTGATTCTCTGCTTCCTAGTTGTACTAGCTCTTGGTACTGGGAGAATCTATCTTGTATGAAAGCTGCCCAGTAATAGCATCGGCTGTGAAACCATGTCTGTTTCTTTTTACCTTCTATTGTATCCCTCTTCTGACCACAGTTGCCTCTATTCACACTTGCTCATGGCAACCCCCAGCCCCACCTTCACCTTCTCATTGTAAGATTGCAGCGCATCTTACAAACTGGGGCCAATGCTAACATGGACAGCTAATCCAACCAATACCATTAAAATAAAAGTAGGCAGCACCCATGGAGACCAATAAAGTCTTTGCTAAGTCAAACAATCATTTGTCAATGCTGAATGTTGTCTTGTTGGCATTGGCATTGGTAGAGAGATGCATAATAGGAATGGTAGTGAAGTATTGAACTGATGTCAACCCCAACCCCACCCTGCAGAGACTGACAGACATTAGGGTGTGCCTGTGGGTGGTCGTCCATAACGCTCACGCCATTTCACCTCACCCTACCCTGCAGACACTAACAAGTGTTGCGGTGTGCCTTGGGGTCCTCGGACCTTACGCTCACCCCATTCCATAAGGAAATACACTGAGATGAGTGCAGTATAGGAGAATGGGGTGAACTTTGGGGCCGAAGACCCCAGGGCACACCTCGATGCCTGTCACTGGCTGCAGGGTGGGGGTGGAATGGCGTGAGCATTACAGTTGACAATCCCAAGTCACACCCCTGACGCTTGTCAGTCTTTACAGAGTGGGGTGTTACGGTTGGAAACCCTAATGCCCCAGGTGTTTGTTGGTATTTTCACTCCAAATTTTCAACATGGGCTTTTTGTGATCCCACCTCATGAACAGTGGCACTATCAGTTTGTTAGCCAAAAGGTGATTTTGCACAGCAACTGGGCCATTTGGCACCACAGGTGCAAAAACACATTTCGGGCAGGATGTAAAAAATGACAGCTGTACTGTTCTTGAGGAGGTGTGAAAAAATGGCAATGTTGAAAATGTGGAGCGAAAATATAAACAATTGTCGAAGTTACAATCGTGCGTGGAAACTGCGCAACGCATGCTCATAACTGATAGTCCTGAGGGGTAGCTTCAGAACACAGAGGGAGAGAAGGGACTCAGAGTTCAAATGTACAGTATGCAATCTGGAAAGTGGGCTGAATGAAAAGATGTTTCACGTCTCTCAACCTGACACCATTTTGATTGGATTGCTCCATAACAAAATGCCATGTATAAACAGTTAACACCTTCTGCTTAGACCTGCTAGTGTGGAGGGACCCTTCTGACTGCCAAGCAGGTGTAAGACCCTGTTTGATCACTAAGCTTGTTTTAGCCCTAATGTTTTAAAATCTCTTGTAGCTTTTTGTCTGCATGTTTTTAACTTTCTGTACTGTGACAACAGCTAGAATGTAAACAGTGACATTATTCCTGCTGCTTTGGTGTTAATTAGCACTTCAAAGTTTACTCAAACCTCTAGGTTTTTTTTTTTCCTTTTTTTCTTGCATTCTTTGTCGTTGAACATACAGCAGTACAGGACACCTCAATAACAAAAGCTTTTGAGTAAATAGCTTAACACCTTCTGCTCATCTCCTGTTTGATGCAAATCAGCATTACAAAGCTTGTTTTTAGCCCTACTGTTTTAGCTAATATTAGTTTCCAGTCCTCAATCGATGGTACAGACGTTGTCATCCATCTTCTGGTTAGGGCTTTCTTAGCTGCTCAAAGAAATACCGGAAGAAGAGTACTCTTCCAGGGTGGAGAGTGATTGGGATAAATGGCCATCAAGACCTGTTCTGCTGTTAATTGAATTGTTTCAGCTAGACATTTTGAAAATTCTGTCTGAAGTGTTAGCCAAAAGGGTGACAACTATGAGCACAACCAAAAGATATGGCCCAGTGAGGCGCGCTGACAGCCACAATTGTGCCAACACCGACCATACTTCTCAGGAAGGTAATTACGAAGGATCTCAGGAGACCAGAAGTATCTTGTCCAACACTTCCAAGCAAACTCTCACCATGTGGGTGATGAAGTGATTTTAATGGCCGGCAAGTTTGCCTCTGTCCAGGACTCCCATGGACACCTCCAAGCCAAGGTCTTTATTCCATTCAGCCAAAATTGGTTTGGTAGTTTCCAAGGATCTCCCTCCAAGAGCTTTATACAGGTTCCCAATAAGGTGACCATCCAACCTTCCCTGTATTGCTGTCAAAAAGAATTGTAATAGGCTAGGCGCCGGAGTTGGTAGAATCAGATTGTGTTTATTTCTTAAGATATGGCTACGCTCTTGAAAGTAATGGAATTGGTCAGAATTTCGTAGGTTACATTTTGATGATAATATATCAAAGGGGATTATGCTCTGTGGTGATAAAAACTGGTAAAAATGAGACAGATCTAGTCGCTGCCATCATCTAAAGGAGAGGTCAGATACTATAGGGAGGAAGGTTTCATCCCCTGAAATCAGTTTACAGTTTTCATAGATGAGGCGAATGACTCTTGTCTTTCTCAGTCTTTTCCATATTTGGCATGTATTGGCCGTTATTTTAGAGAAGGCCCTGGGGGTA
This sequence comes from Neoceratodus forsteri, assembly GCA_016271365.2. Classification (NCBI taxonomy): domain Eukaryota; kingdom Metazoa; phylum Chordata; order Ceratodontiformes; family Ceratodontidae; genus Neoceratodus; species Neoceratodus forsteri. The sequence continues at coordinate 752,492,671 of CM057455.1, read as the reverse complement.
GGGCTCGCCCTTCCAAAGAGAAAAGTATCTTGTTTATATTGAATAGATAATTTATATTAAATTCTAAGGATTTCCAAGGAGTTCAGTAGTCCTCCACCAACCACATCAAGATTGTGTGGAGGAATGATGCTTTTGCGTATCAAGTAAAGTCTGGAAGACCAACTCCCCCCTGAGCTAGAGCTTCTCCCTAAACTTAAGGACATACTATACTATGGGAGTTCCCTGGGTGGAGTGCTTGCCTTCCCAGTCTTCCAGGATTAAGTCTAGGGGCCCACACTCCCTTCGTCCTTATAAGAGTTCGAAGGGGGAGAACCCTGTTGACTCTGGAGGCTCCTCCCTGTATGCGAACAACAGGTGGGGAAGGTATTTCTCCAAGTCCCTCCCATGCTGTTCAGCAAACACTTGGAGCATTGATTTTAGGGTACCATTAAACCTTTCCACAAGCCCACTGGCTTGTGGGTGACAAGGTGTCGTGCATCTCTGCACCACCCCACACTAGTCCCACAAACACTTCATCAGGTCCAACATGAAAGTACCCCTTGATCAGAGATAACCTCCTGTGGAAACTGACATGGGAGAAAATCCCTAGCATGACATCTGCCACTTTGTATGCCCTAAGTGAGGAGAGGGCGACTGTTTCTGGGTATCAGGTGGTATAATCAACCACCATCAGGATAAACATTTTCCCAGAGGAGCTTGGGGGTATTCAAGTGTCCCACAATATCCATTCCTACCCTCTGGAATGGGTGCTCCACAATGGGCAAGGGAATTAGGGCAACTTTGGTTTTCCTACCTGCCTTCCCTATTTGTTGGCACTGGTGACAAGACCTACAATATTCCTTCACCTGCTGGGTGAAGTTGGGCCAATAGAAATTCCGGGCCAGTCACTGCTTGGTGTGCATGATTCCCAGATGTCCGGACATGGAGATGTCATGAGCGACCTTGAGAAACCATTCCCGATACCCCTGGGGAACAGCAAGCTGCCTGCCCATCACCACTCCCTCTATCCTCATGTCCTATATATACAACAGTCCATTGTGCCACAATACCCTATGTCTCATGTCACCTCCCTGTGTCCGTCAAATTCTGCACAAGCTCCTCAGCCTCTCCAAAGTAGAATCAGTCCTCTGAGCAGCAGCAAAGTCTTCACATTTTCCCAAAGCATGGGACATTTCCCCCTAAGTTCTTAAACTGGGGTCCTATAGCTCTAGCGTCAGGGCATTCAAGGTCATTGCCATCCCTAGTATTCTAAAAAATCACCACTCCAGGCACAAAATTCAGTGAGAGTAGTAGTAGTACATTATTTTAATGAGCACAAATTCATCAGTACTTACAATTCGTAATACTGTGCAAAAATTACAAACCAAACTGAAATCTAGCTCCCCTAGTAAGGATGATCTAGCCTCAGCTCTTAAGGGTGCTCTACCCTTTCGTCAGGAGGCATGGCTTCTAGACACTGTGGTAATAATTGTATACCCCCCAAAATAGGTGTATACAATAAATCAATTAAAGCGTAACCAATCACAAACTCTTATATGCCAAATGACTCAAAACAACATTAGGCAGAAGCATCTCACTGTTGTCAATGGCTCTCATTAGTGGAAACTGGACCCCACCAGCCTATCATTATAAGGAAAGTGAAAAAAAGACAATTGCTTTGTATCCAAGTTTCCACTGCCACAGGCAACAATGAAAGGCATTCCCCAGTGCTGCTAAAGCTGTAGGTATTTTGACTGCTATACCTAATCTCTGCTGACAGCTAAATGCACTGGGACCTCCCTCTTTTACCATTTGCCTCTGTATAGCCCTATCCTGTTGCTGCACTATTCCACTCACAGCACTTCCTCCCTTATCCCTTTCCCATTCCTGCCCTCTTTTCATCCTACCTCATCTCCCCTTCCTTTACCCCTCCACTCCCACTTCTAACCCCAGTAATACTCAGGTATTCATAACTTTCTGCAGTAAGCCTAAAGGGTTGGACTTCCCGGAGAGAATGGAACGTATGCAAATGATGGAATCATCAGCACATGATAACTTTTCAAATGCTGCCCTGTACTAACTGCCAATGTTCTAAACCTCCTCAGATTTTACTCTCCGCCTGAACAGTCTGGTCGCTCGGAGTGTTGCTCTTCATCACCTGTCAGAAGTGAAGAAATTTACAAAAAACATATAATTATTCCTTTATTTATTCAACTGCTGCCTTATACTGATTGTTTTATTTAGCTAGACTTGTTTTTGTAGTAATTTAGTTATTTTTGGCGGTTCCTCTAGGTTCGGGATAACCAGGAGGGAAATGGACTAGTTTTTGTAACCTAGGGGTTTTCTAGCGCAAAACCCGCTTTATTGTTGTTTTAAATATTGTTTAAAAGTGTTTTTTTGTAACCGAAGTTATTGGTTCCTGAACCGCTAGTACCGGTTCCAGTATTTTTATTGGTTCGGTTCCTCCGGTTCCCTTTCGGTTCCGGAACCAAACATAACCACATTATTGTTGTTTAAATTCTTTGCCTTTTGCGGTTCTCTTTTTGTCAGTTTAAATGGCAGAAAAACAAAAGAAAAAGACAGGCAAGCCCGGTTTTAAGAATTGTACACAATGTGGGGACGTTTTTGCAAAGGCAGATAAGCACACTATGTGTGTCGCTTGTCTGGGTTATGAGCATCTTAAGGAGGACTGTCAATTCTGCCTGACTTTCCCTGAAAAAACAATTGAAAAAAGGAAAAGCTTCCCAATGGTCCCTCTGGCTCTGACCAGCTGATACCCTTTGTTACTGTGGCTGAACCCACACCTGTTGTTACTTCCACCCCTTATATGGGTGATAAAATTACTAAGAGGTCTTCTGAACGGCTAGCTCCCCGGTTCCCGCTAAGAAAGTACGCAAGCTGAAGCATACTGAACCCCCAAATGTTAACCAGGGGACTTCTGTATCTGCTAGTGTCATGCCAACTCCTCTGGAAATTGCATAGGCTTTTAAAGTTATTCAGGCTTTGCAGGGTTTGGTGCCCCCTGCACACCAGCCACCTGTCACGGCAGGTCAGACTGGCATTATTCCCCCTATTGAAGAGGAGGAATGCAGTGATTATGAGGAGGATGAAGGGGAACCCATCTTGCCTGAGGTGTCCCCTGAGCAGGACTTTGGATCACCCCACCCCAGGACATCTGAAGATTTTTCTTCTCACTTTACCTTTTTGAGAAAGATGGCAGATGCCCTTGACATCTCCACAAGGGAAGAAGTGGAGGATGAGGAGGAAACAGAATATCTGGAGATGATGGGTTTAACTCCCACCAAGGCCCTCCTCCTCCTCCCAGTCAATAAATGTTTTAAGAAAGATGTTCTAAAATTGTTACAGACCCCAAATTATGTCCCCCCTCTGGATAAGAGGCTGGACAAGAAATATCAGTTGGAGAGGGAAGGGGCAGAGTTCCTCTTTTCCCATCCGGATCACCAAGGGGTCATCCAACAGGCATCTGCGATAAGGCTAAAGTCCCTCTGGCATCCCACCCACCAGATAAGGACTCTAGGAAAATAGATAGCATGGCAAGGAAGGGATACCTGTCAGACTCCCTAGCCATGCAGCAGGCTAACTTCCATGCCTATGCTACCCAGTACCAAAAGTCCCTGTGGCAGTCAGTACTGGCCATATCACAGAAAGCTTCCTCACCCCTGTCTGATGACCTAGCAGAAACAGCTAAGTACCAATTCCAGATGGCTGCTGATACCAACGATACTGCAGCCAGATGGATGGCAAATTCAGTAGCCCAGAGGAGATTTGCTTGGTTGAGGGCCACAAATCTTACTGCTGATACACAGTCTAAGGCCCTGGATTTTCCTTTAGAGGGAAATGCTTTTTTCGGAGAATTCACTGTGGCATACATGAAGAAGGTGGATGAGTATAAGGCCACATATAGGAGCAACTCTAGTAGAGAGAGAGCTTCTCCATCCACCAGGCCTTATGGAAGGAGAGGCCGGGGCAGGTCCTTCCACACCAGGCCCTTTTTCCAGCCAGTGGCCATACCCCAGTACCAACAGTACCTACAGCAGGGGTACTTTAGGGGTAGGGGGTCAAAGGGGGTCTAGACGTGGAGCTGAAGCACAACCTCCACCCTTAAACTAAGCAGACTCCCTGATGTACAGGCTGCCTCCTCACTCCTTTTCGGGAGCAGAATTTTCCACTTCCTCCAAGCTTGGCTGACCTTCACCACAGACAAGTGGGTCCTGGAGGTAGTCGGTCAGGGTCTGTCTCTGGGTTTCAAACCCCTTCCTCCTTTAACAGCCAAGGGTTTCAGTGCACCTTCCCTGGCAGAAAAGATTCTGCTGGAGGCAGAGGTCCAGAAACTGCTACTTTTAAAAGCAGTGGAATCTGTCCTAAGCCCATTGAGAGGAAGGGGCCTTTACTCCAGATACTTCCTCACTACAAAGAAAAGGGGGGAGTGGCGGCCTATATTGGATCTCAGAGCCCTAAACAGGCATCTAAGAAAGCCAAAGTTCAAAATGATAACTTTAGCTTTGATTCTGCCAACAATCCAAAGGAGGGACTGGTTGGCATCACTGAACTTGAAAGACGCCTATTTCCACATTCCCATAAAAGAGTCTCACAGGAAATACCTCAGATTCAAACTCCCTTCAGGTCATTACCAATTTTCAACCCTGCCTTTTGGCCTTTCTTTGGCCCCAAGGGTGTTTACAAAGTGCCTAACACCAGTGGTGGCACACCTTCGAAGGAAAGGTGTGACAGTTTTTCCATATTTGGATGACTGGCTGTTGGTGGGCAAATCACCTCAACAGGTCATTCAGTGCTTAAACCTTACTCAAGGCCTCCTGGAGTCCTTATGATTCATTATCAATCTCGAAAAGTCAGTCCTTATTCCAGCATAAAGGTTGCAGTTCATAGGGGCAGAGATAGACACCCTGCAGGGCAGGGCCTACCTTCCTCTAGACGGGATCAGAAATCTTCAGCTAGTGGCAAATTCCTTCATCTTGAACAGGAGCAGGCCTGCAAGACAGTTCTTGCAACTTCTGGGCCATATGGCTGCATCCACAGCAACAGTACTGGGTGCAAGGTTTCAAATGAGGGACATCCAGTTCCACCTCAGGGCCCACTGGAGTCAGAGCAAAGATTCTCTGTCAAAACCCATTCCGGTCACCAGAACCCTGCTGCAGGCCTTGCAGTGGTGGAAAGAAGTTCCCAATCTAAGGGAAGGTGTTCCCTTTCAGAAAGACAACCCCTCAGTTGTTCTCACAACAGATGCATCCCTCTTGGGCTGAGGCACCCATTTGGGAGATCATACAGTACAGGGCACCTGGTCAGCTTCAGAGTCCCTCCAGCACATAAGCCTGTTGGAACTCAGGGCTGTTTTTCTGGCTCTAAAAACTTTTTCAGGACTGGTACAGTCAAAGGTGGTACAGGTCAGAAACAAAAATACCACCACAATGTACTACATCAACAAACAGGGAGGCACCAGGTCAGGGCCCCTTTGCACAGATGCCATGAAAATTTGGACCCTGGCGTATTCTCTGGGAGTCTCCTTGCAGGCAATACATCTACCAGGAAAGGACAGTACCCTGACAGATACCTTAAGTCGAATCAACCAGGCCCATCACAAATGGACTCTGAAGAAACAGGTGGTGGACATAATTTTCTGAAAGTGGGGCACTCCAGAGGTGGACTTGTTCGCATCCCACCAGAACCACCACTTGCCTCAGTATTGTTCCACCAGATCAGGGCACTTTGCCACTGGATGCCCTGACTCTAGATTGGTCAGGGAGGTTCCTCTACACTTTTCCTCCTTTTCTGCTGGTCTCCAGAGTGTTACTTAAGTTCAAATCCCATTCAGCATCCCTGATCCTAATAGCTCTGGACTGGCCCAGGCAGCCATGGCACTCTCTAATGCTCTCAATGTTGCGGCCAAACCAATGAGACTCCCTCTGAGGCATAATTTATTGGCCTCCAACCAGGGGACCCTGTTATACCCAAACCTCAAGTCCCTCAATCTCAAAGTTTGGCTCTTGAGGAGTTAGAGTATGCTAACTTGCAACTCTCTGAATCAGTACTTCACATTCTGAGGGGCTATAGAAACCCTCTACTAAGAAAATGTATTCCTCTAAGTGGAAAAGGTTTTCCATCTGGTGTTTGACTAAGGATTTGATTCCATTACAGGCTGGTGTCCCAGCTGTTTTGGATTACCTCTCTCATTTGCATTCTCTGGGTCTACAACCAAATTCACTCAAGGTACACCTTGCAACATTGTCTGCTTACATTTCTCCTGGTGCTAGGGTATCACTAGCTTCAGACCCCATTTTTAAAAGGTTCTTCAAGGGTTTGGCTCATTTGCACCCTCCCGACAGGGTACCGGTGCCAGCATGGGACCTTAATGTTTGTATAGCCAAGCTCATGGGGCACCCCTTTGGGCCTATGGCTACAGCTCAACTTAAATATGTCACTTGGAAAACAGTTTTCCTAGTGGCAATTACTTCTGCAAGAAGAATAAGTGAACTACAAGCTCTCTCTGTGGAGCAGGATTATATCTCCTTTCACAGAGATAAGGTAGTTTAAGAACAAATAGAAATTCCTACCAAAGGTAGTTTCTGATTTTCACATCAACCAATCCATTACCCTACCTGTCTTTTTCACTGAGCATTCTACTTCTGGTGAAAGAAGACTTCATAGTTTGGATGAGAAGAGAGCTCTTAGTTACTATATTACAGCCACTAATGACCATAGGCAGGACAGAAAACAGCTGTTTCTGACCTTTGGGGATGTGGGAAAAGGTAATCCAGCTTCTAAAAGATCTGTTTCTCATTGGATAGTCCAGTGTATTCAATTCTGTTACACAAAAGCTGGTAGGGAGCCCCCAACAGGGTTGAGGGCACATTCCACCAGGGGGACAGCTGCTACACTCGCAGCTGCAAGGGATGTTCCTCTAGTGGATATCTGTAAAGCAGCTACCTGAAAAACAGTACACACCTTTACAAAGCATTACAGTCTAGACATCCAGTCCAGAAGTGATACTAGGTTTAGCACAGCAGTCTGCAGAGTCTATTTCCCAAGTAAATGTTCTGTGCTCACCTCCAGTGGTACTGCTTTGTAGTCTGCAGAAAGTTATGAATACCTGAGTGTTACTGTGGTTAGAAGAAAAAATGACTCACCTTAGTAATTCTGTTTCTTCCCAGTGATACTCAGGTATTCATAACTTCCCACCCTTCCTCCCCTTCCAGAACTCAAGCCTCTGCACTCCTGCATGCTGCTCTACCACAAAAGGGTACACCACAATTTGTATATATGTTGCCACATAGTGGTACAAGTTTGTAAACAAGGCTCATTGTCTCTATTCTTTGCATGTTTTGCTGGCATGCTGATTTTTCAGTAATGTTTCTGAGTTTTCTCCAGTTTGAGTTTTTCTCTTATGACCAAATTAGGGTCATTTTAAATTATTTCCCCTTTTAAAATACTTTTCGTTTTTTACTGGGCTGCTTGTCTTTTCAGGCTCCTAGAAAATCTGAGGAGGTTTAGAACATTGGCAGTTAGTATAGGGCAGTATTTGAAAAGTTATCACCTGCTGATGATTCCATCATTTGCATACGTTCCATTCTCTCTGGGCAGTCCAACCCTTCAGGCTTACTGCAGAAAGTTATGAATACCTGAGAATCACTGGGAAGAAACAGAATTACTAAGGTGAGTATTTTTTTCTTCCCCCCCTCCCCTGTTTCCTCACCTTGTTCTCTCCCTCTACCCCCCCGGCCCGTGGGTCTTTCCTGCTTAAGCTTCATTGTGGCAGCTCACTCCTTGCTCTTATTTTGCTCCTTCCACCCCCCAATTCACCCCCTGTACTTCTTTCCTTGTAATCCCTTTCACCCCTCTTCAGACAAGGCCACTGGCTGCACTTGACACAGTATTTATCTTGCCATATTGTTCTTTTATGTAATTACTTTTCTCATGTTGTACTACTTACTGAAACCATTGTAATTTGCTATTCTTGTGACTTGACATGGAACCTCTGTAAAAGGTCTTTCTAATTTATTAAATAAATAAATGTTAACCTCATACCCAAATACATCTATTTTTTCATATTGCTCATTTTATTATCAAATTAGTGTTATTGTGGTGCCATAATAATTTAGATATATGTATATATTTCATATTTTAATTTTTCATATATATAAAATGATGCACTATTAGGTCACACACCTCTTTCAGGAACATTAAAGGATCACATCAATATATATAAACAAAAAAGTTCATGGAACTCATAATAACAGCATACAAATTTGCATATATTAGAGAAAAGCAGAACATTAAAAATTTGAAATTAACAACTTCTCGAATAATATTCATATTTTGATCCATCGCTTTAGTATCAGATAACTCCTTTTTCACAAATTTAAATCCTAAATCATTCCATTTTTGCCATTTTTGTGTTACTTGCACGCATGTGCAAGAAACACATTGCTTTAGCAGGGCCAGTTAATGAGAGGCCTTTATGCTTAAAGAAACTCACGTCACAATCAGCTGTGTTCTGTAAACACGTTAGTCTGAAGCTGTTAGGGAACTGAGCTGCTGCAGTTAAGAAACCTTCTGTCAAACAGTGTTTTTGTAACCTTTAAGCTGGAATTTATTACTCTGGCAGTGGAACTCACAGATGTTACATTTCCCACATTGAAACATCCCTTTGGGGGCAGATTTCAACATAATTAGCCTGTCTGTAAGATTATCTGCTCTTGAAAAATGCAATTCTGAGGTTCTCTTCTAATTCTGTTGATAAAATAGAATCATTAAGTAGTACTGGCCAGTATTTTCTAATTGATGTTCCAAGGGCTCCAGATAAGGGAAGTACCAACCTGTTTTACTCACCTCATTTTAGGAAATACTTTTCAGATTTTTTTTAACGAGTACCAATACTAACCCAACATTTATCATTTTACCCCACACTCCAAAGAATAGTGCTTCATAACATAACTGGTTATTCAAAATGAGCAGTTTTTCCCCCCAGGTTTACAACACCTGTATGCATCCCAGTTTTGTTTACTCACTATATATTTTAAAACTGGTGAGTAAATTACTCCTAACTGCCAAGATTATCTGGACCTCGTAACTTCGAGAATTTTTAATATTTTCACTCCAGATTTTCAACATTGCCATTTTACCACACCTCCTTAAGAACAGTACAGCTGTCATTTTTCACCTTTTCACCTCTCTCCCGAAATGTGTTTTCATATATGTAGCGCACAATGACGTGGTTGGTGTGTGAAATCAACGTTCGGAACAGATTAAGAAAATCACAGTGATACTGTTCATGAGCAGAGGTCTTAATCTGGCTGTGTTGTAAATTTGGTGACAAAGTCCATAAAATGACTGTGTTATGAGTGTGCATTGCACAGTTTCCACGCACCCTCGTAAGTTCACAAATTCATAATATTTTCAGTCCAGATTTTCAACATTGGCATTTTTCCACACCTCCTTATGAACAGTACAGCTGTCATTTTTCACACCCTGGCCGAAATGTGTTTTCACACTTCTGGCGCAGAATATGTGATCCCTGTGGGGAAATCAATGTTTTGGGACAGATTAAAATCGTAGTGACACTGTTCATGAGCTGAGAATCAAGAAATGCCTATGTTGAAATCTGCTGTAAAAAATCCCAAACTAATTACATTCTTGGTGTGCATCATGAGGATTTCTCGCGGGCATAAATTGATATCACCAGTTTTTTTATTTTCACTCCAGATTTTCAACATTGCCATCTTTTACACCTCCATGAACAGTACAGCTGTCATTTTTCACATCTTGTTCGAAATGTGTTTTAGCACCTGTGGTACCAAATGGGCCTTGATGTGTGCAAAATCACCTTTCGGCTAATGAACTGATAGTGTCACTGTTCATGCGGTGGGGTCACAAAAAGCCCATGTTGAAAACTTGGAGTAAAAATACCAAGAAACACCCAGGGCATTTGGGTTTTCAACCATAACGCCCTACCCTATAGAGACTGACAGGCAACAGGTGTGTGACTTAGGATTGTCGACAGCAATGCTCATGCCATTCCACCCCCAACCCCACCCTGCAGCCAGTGACAGGCATCGAGGTGCGCCTTGGACCCTTTGGCCCCAGACTTCACCCCATTCTCCTATACTGGACCCATTGCAGCATATTTCCTTATGGAATGAGGTGAATGTAAAGCCTGGACACCCCAAAGCACACCTCGGCACTTGTAAATGTCTGCAGGGTAGGGTGAGGTGAAATGTCATGACCGTTATGGGCAACAACCCAAAGGCACACCCCAATGTCTGTCCATCTCTGCAGGGTGGGGGTGGAGCTGGTGTCAGTTCAATACTTCGCTGCCATTCCTATACTGCATCTGTCTAACTCCTGCACTTCCACTGCTAATGCCAGCAAGCAACATTTGGCATTGACAAATGCTTGTTAATTATTAATGTATGAAGGGCTTCCAGTCCATTATGTCATTAAAACCCTGATGCACTATTTATTTTTTCAGCACCCTCCTTTACTTTAGAGTGCTGCCTTCCCTTTATAAACAAATCACTGCCATCCCCAACCTTTTGACCAATTGTTATCCCTACCTCCTCAGAGTAACCTTTTGTAGCGGTTTTGTGAATGGCTATTTGGGGAAGTCTTACCTCCCTTTCACTACTCTCCTTGTCAGGAGACACAGGCTTGGGAACCAGCCTCCTATTTTTTTCCACCAGGACCTCTGTGGGGTTCAGGGAATCACAAGCAGCCTTAGACGTCTGACTGCAGGTGACTGCACACACCACCCCGTGCTGTAGATTATTCCCTATAATCACATCCAGGGCAAAGGTTGTCTGCCACTGCCACTTTTTGCACCCTCTCTCCTATCTCACCCCAGTCTAGGAGAACGCTAAACTAGTGGCAGAATCCACTCACTGATTAGGTATAAGCTGTTCAGGCCCAACCAAATCCCCTTTTACCAGGGTAAGAGACGCCCCTGTGTCCCTTAACCCATGGGTTTGCACCCCATTTACAGTAACTTGGTGTGTGTGCTCCTTCATGTTTACAGGCATGCTTTCAGTGATACACAGTGCACCCACCTCTGTTCAAGGACCACTTTGTCCATTCTGTTCCTTTTTAGGACACTGTCTAGAGATATGACCTGGCTTTTTACAAAACCAACAGTCATCATTTCTTTTATCCAAGAAATCCCTTTTTGGTAACTTGGGGCTTCCCCCTTTTGGCAGAGGCAGTGAGGGCCTGAGCTGCCCTAAAGGTGTGCTTTTCTCTTTCTGCCCTGCCACACCCACTCCCCCACTTCCTTTCAGAGCTGGCCTGCTTCTGGCATAGTGATCCGAGAGCTCAGCAGCCTGCTGTGCTGTTTTTGGATCTCAGTCCTCTAGTCAGGTTTTCGACTCTGCTGGGCAAGCCCAAAAGAAGTGCTCTAAATGTACAACCGCCTCAATTTTCCCCACAGAGTTTGCTTCCACCCTCTCCCACCAGTGTTTCAAAAACTGACGTTGCTATGTGGCGAGTTCCTCAAAGCTCATGTCAGGGCTTTTTTGGAGTTTAGCCCTGTAGGCCTCAGGAGTCAGTTCATACTTTTTAAGTAAACCAGTTTTAAGTTTCTCATAGTCTTGGCTATCATCATTGTCCATTTGGCCTAGCGTCTCTCGCCCTTTACCAGTAAGTAGCAGGGATAGCTGAAAGCTCCAAGACTCCCTGGGTATCCTGGCCTGGATACAGACCTTTTTAAACAAATTCAAAAATGCATCCATATCCTCCCCCTCTTTAAATTCAGCTATTAATTTGGAATTTAACATATACCCCAGCCCTGAGTTTCAGGTTCACCCCTGCCACTTACCTCCTCTGGCGCTGGTTATTGGAGTCTTAGCTTCTCCTGCTCAAACTCTCTCTTTTGCGCTGCTTTTCCTCCCTCTCAGCCTCTCGTTGGTACTGCTGTTCCTCCCTTTCAGCCTCTCATTAGCACAGCTTTTCTTTGGCCTCTCTCTGGCGCTGCTTTTCCTGCATCTCCAGTTCAAACCTCTTCTGCTTGAACTCCCTCTGCTGCTGGACTTCGAACTTTCTCTGCTCCTGCTCCAATTTCTTCAGTTCAAATTGTAGCCTGATCCCTTCCAACTCCAGCTTTGTGGTGGCCTTCCCCTGGTGGCACTGTGGCTCTGGGTTCCCTCTGGTCTCAGTGTCCTCCTCCCTTGGAATGGACACTGTGACGTCCCTTGGCACCCCCATGCCCAAGGTCTAGTCCCTTTCAGTCACATGCTGTTACTCGAGGTTTGAGGCAACTGCTTGCTCATCTGCTGCCACGAGAGCCTCCATGAGGTTCTTTTTGGTTCGCCCCTTATACTGGACCCCCCTTTTCCTGATACAACTGCCTTAGGTGGTCTGCAGTGTATTCACTGTAGTTGGAAGCTACACTGCTACACTTACAGTGGAAAAAACGGGGTAGGGAACTTTATACTGTAACCAAATTTTATTTTTTCCAAGTCTCTGCCCTGTTTGTGTGTGTATTGTTTTCAGTTTATCAATCTGATATACTGGCCTTGAATACAACCTCTATGCTTGTGCCACCAATACCTCTTGGATTCCACCACTATGTCACCAGATCTGTCACAAACCCACTCCTGGGGGTCAGGTCCACTGAACTCACAGTGCCCACCCCTAAGTGCAATCCATGACAGGGGGAACAGGAATACCCTCAACATGTCCATCTAGAGTGCTCACTGAGTTCACAACTGAACACTCACCACAAGGTCCCAGGGCTTCCTCTTTAAAATCTGGGCACGGGTAAAATACATTCACAGCTCTGTAGCCAGGTGAGAACTCTCCTCGGTTGCTGTAGTGGGGGGAAGACTCAGGTGTTATGAGCTCTTAAGGGTTTGACCTTGTAAATCCCTGATTGTGTATTCTCCCACAGGTGGTGCAGCGACCTTGTTCTCCCTGAACAGACCCCTCCCAAGACCTGTGTACCTCCCCTATTTAAGGCACCCAGATTTTCACTTCCAGGATCCTATCTTTGATAATGATGGTGACACCTTGCATTAACCAGGTTGGTCTCAGATTCACTAAACTTTCCACCTTTACACACACAAATCAATCAGAGGTGGTTTTAAAAGCAAAGTGCTTTTACTAAATTACTTAAATAATTATCATGCAACATTTACAAACAAAAGATTTCAGAAGTTTGATTACAGAATAACAAAAATAAAGGTGAAAATATGCAAAAGCGCACTGTAAGATTTTAACTGTGTAGTTTCTACCTGGTTCATGGATGATCAAAATCCAGAAACTAAATGAGTTCTGCAAGAGTTTTCAGTTCTTCTGTAGTCACTGGTCTTTGGTCTGGCTTCTCTTGTGTATCAGGAACAAATGTCCAAAATGCAATGCACCGAGCTTCTGTTTGGAAAGGTTTATATAGGTATGGCCCTTCCAGAAACATAGAAACATAGAATTTGATGGCAGATAAGGACCACTTGGCCCACCTAGTCTGCCCATTTTCCTACCTAACAGATAAGCTGCAGATCTAGCTGCCTTATGTCTGTCCCATGCATTCTTGAATTCCCCCACTGTTCTTGACTCCACGACCTCCTCAGGGAGGCTGTTCCATGCATCCACAACCCTCTCTGTGAAAAAATACTTCCTCACATTACCTCTGAGCCATCCCCACTCTATCTTCAAATTGTGCCCCCTTGATCTTGCACACCTCTTTTTCTGAAAGATGCTACCCTCTTGGACTTTGTTGATTCCCTTGAGGTACTTGAAAGTTTCTATCATGTCCCCTCTCTCTCCCTTCTTTCCTCAAGGGTATACATATTAAGCTCCTTTAGTCTTTCTTCGAAAGTCTTCTGGTGCAGACCCTGCACCATTTTAGTTGCCCGCCTCTGGACAGCTTCCACTCTGTCTATGTCTTTGCGGAGATAGGGTCTCCAGAACTACACACAGTACTCCAGATGGGGTCTCAACAACTGTCTGTACAGAGGGATAAAAACTTCCTGTTTTCTACTACTGATGCCTCTCCTATGCATCCCAGTATCCCCCCAGCCTTCCTTACTGCCTTCTCACATTGCTTGCCCACCTTTAGGTCATCTGATATAATTACCCCCAGGTCCCTTTCCATGTTTGCTGTTGTCAGTATCTCACCCCCTATTGTGTACTCTTCCCCTGGGTTTTTGTTTCCCAGGTGCATTACCTTGCACTTCTTAGCATTGAATCTGAGCTGCCATATATCTGACCATTCCTCCAATCTTCCCATCCTTTCCACTCCATCTTGTGTATCAACCCTGTTGCAGATCTTTGTGTTGTCTGCAAAGAGACATACTTTTCCTTCCAGTCCCTCTGCAATGTCACTTATAAAGACATTAAAAAGGACCGGTCCCAGTACTGAACCCTGCGGTAACCCTCCTTTCTTCACTGTGGACTCCATTTACTACTGCCCTTTGTGTCCTGTTGTCTAGCCAATTTTTTACCCAGGCTACCACCTTGGGACCCACTTCAAGGCTGGCTAACTTGTGTATTAATCTTTTGTGTGGGACTGTATTAAATGCCTTGCTAAAGTCTAGGTAGGCCATGTCCACAGCCTCTCCCTGGTATACTACTTTGGTCATCCAGTCAAAGAAATCTATTAGGTTCATCTGACACGACCTTCCCATCGTGAATCCATGCTGCCTTGGGTCCTGTGCCCCACTGGCCTCTAGGTACTCAACAATTCTTTCCTTCAGAAGTGATTCCATCATTTCCCTACCACTGAGGTCAAACTAACTTGTCTGTCATTTCCTGCCTCTGTCCTGCTCCCACTTTTGTGAAGAGGAATCATATCCACCCTCCTCCAGTCCTCAGGTACCACCCCATCCTCCCATGATTTGTTAAAGAGAGTAGTCGGCGGTGTCACTAGTTCTACCCTTAGTTCTTTTAGAATTCTTGGGTGAATCCCATCAGGCCCCATTGCTTTGTCCACCTTCAATTTTATTAGTTCTTTCAGAACCCTTTCTTCTGTAAATGGACTGGTATCGACCCTCATCTTCAGAGTGTTTCTCTTGTTTGGTTTAGGTACCTCCCCCTCCTCTTCCTTTGTAAATACTGAGCAGAAATATTCATTCAGGATCCCTGCTTTTTCACTGTCACCCTGTACCTACATTCCCTTCCCTTTATTAAGCCTCAGTATCCCTCCTTTGGTTTTCTTCACTCCCTAATATACCTATAAAAGGTCTTATCCCCCTTCTTAACAGAGTTGGCTATCCTTTCCTCAGTTTGGGCCTTTGCTATTCTGACTGCCTTCCCAGCCTCTTTCTGCTTTAACTGATAAAGTTCTCTGTCCTGCTCCTTCTGTGTTTCCTTATATTTCCTGAATACTATCCTTTCTCCTTAACCTTCCTGCCTCTTTTGAGAACCATAGCTGGTTTTTCCTTCTTTGTGTTTTGTTGATTTGCTTTACACAAGCGCTTGTTGCCTCTGTGATGGCTGTTTGATTACTCCCCATTGTTCCTCCACCCTTTCTTCTTGCCTGTTTGCTAGTGCTTTTCTGAGGCACTCTCATTTCCCAAAGTCAGCCCTCCTAAAGTCCAATATTCTTGCTTTTTTATGGCTTGATTGTATGGCTGTTTTATCGTGGAACCACACTGTTTTAGTGGTCGCTTGTTCCCAGATGGCTACCCACTTCTAAATCTGAGATTCTTTCTCCATCCCCATTTGAGAATCAGAGGTCTAAGATTGCTCCCTCCTCCCGAGTGGGTTCCAATACTAGCTGTCTGAGGCATGTCCCCTGTAGGGCATCAAGAATGAACCTGCTCTTGGATGTGCCTGCAGCAAAGGTGCTCCAGTTAACATCTGGCATATTCAGGTCCCCCATCAACAATATCTCCCCTTTTTCTGCCATTCTAAGGAAGCCTTCTATCATTTCCTTGTCCATTCCCTCCCCCTGAGATGGGGGTCTGTATACAACCCCCATGCAGATTGTGGTGCCATTTCCTGTCTCCAGGGTGACCCAGAGTGCCTCGTCTGCTCCCTGTTTACTTTTTAGTTCTGTTGCTTTGATCCCTTCCTTTACATAGAGAGCTACTCCTCCTCCTCTTTTACCCTCCCTGTCCCTCCTGTAGATTGTGTATCTTGGTATGTTGACATCCCAGTCATGGTTCTCTGTGTACCATGTTTCTGTGATGTGGTTAGCTGGTGGCCTTATCATTTGAGGCCAGAAGGGGTCTCTCTTGCTCTTTCCCAGTTTTTAAGTGAACCATATTATTCATTAGTTAGATTCTCTTACCGTTCCAATATCCTGCCAACTAATAAAAAGTAAATAGACTGGTGGTAACCTTGCTGACACCTCCTGCCTAAAACCTATTTCTCGCTGAGTTTAACATTTTATGACGGGATGATTCTTCCATCTCCTGAGATTGTATTACCTCTGTTTCCCTTTAATAAGCTTACAAGGAACTTCCAGTCCTCTTAGAAATAGGATTATTGTTTCTTGGTTAAGCCTTTGTCTCCAGATCACAGAGGAATGTCAGACAATTACAATGTACATTCTCTCTGTCCTAGGTGGCCTTTTCAGTAACATTGGGCATTCTTTTGGCAACCCTTAATTCTGGCCTGTTTGGAACTTTTGTAACATAACCAGAATCACAGAAAATTATAACAGCAATATGTCTGCAGTATTACACAGCAGTGGACTAATCGCCACATCTGGTACATTGTTGTTCACAGAGCGAAACACAGCCCACTTTAAATCCTGTGATCACCCCTTCTAGACTTTTTTTTATGGCAACTACCAGTTCCAAGATGAGGATAAGGGGATCTACACAGACCATAACATCAGGATCTGAAATAGTGTAGCAAAGATAGAACTGAAAAACAAGAAGAAGAAATACAAGTTAATTAGTCATACATCATGCACACATTTCAAGAGCAGTGTCACAATTATAGCCTATCAATGGAACTATTACATAAGAAACCTTTAGAAATAGTTTCAGGTCCCATTGCTCATTCAGATCATGAGGTTTTACGCTGTTTAGTTTGTAGATCCAGGCACTTTCATTTTTGAGGAACGTGTTAAGCCTGTCATTCCCTTGAACCGGGACTGACACCATTTCAATCGCCGTGAATTTAAGATGCATGGAATCTGAACCATGTTTGTCAGTGAAATGACAGCCCATAGGTGTATTGGGTTTCTTGTTCATGATGGAGTGAATGTGCTCCAGGATACAGACCTTTAAAGTAGAAGTGCAATGAAATTTAACCAAAAAGTTGACCCTACATTTTTTCACTACAAAAGATTCTGGGCATCTTCCAATTTTATTTGGTGGTACAGTTTCTAATTCCACCAAAATCTGAGTATTTTTTCAAATGTTTTAATTTATTCTCAAGAAAAAAAAAGCGGCTGCCACATTTTGCATAGAAATAGCATTGTAGACCTGGCAAGGGTTAGGACTGAAAAATTTAAAAAGACTCATGTTGTGTAGCATAGGAGGTACTGAGACAAGTAAATCTAACAGGTAAGCTAACACTTTTCTTAACTGTAGCTGAAACAAGCTATATTGGAAAACATTTTTCATTACACTGCTGCTTTAAATTTCTTGTTTTTTTAAACTTAGTTTTATTGTTAGTCATTTAGGACATCACATTGATCGATATATAACAATATACATTGTTTTTCCACATACATTGTGTTACAGTTTGATCTTGTTTCCCCCATTTTGTCTTTTCTGTTGCCAAGATTTGATTATATTTATCTGTTTTGTTTCTTATACAGAGTTCATATCTCAACATCTTATTTTTAGGCTTTCATTAATTACATTCCTTAGCAATGGGGTTCATTTCATAAGTTAAGAACTTATCTCTCAACATACCATCCATTTATATAATCAACTGCGTTTTGTCCTTCTAAACATAACTGTTCAGCTAACAGCTTACAAGATTCTTTTCCCTTTACTATAGCTTCTAGATTTCAACCTGAATGATCTAGCTGGGGTTGAAGTCATCTTCCACTTAAGGATAACAGTTGAATTCAAATGTACACTTAAGTTTCAACTTAAACTTAAACTTAAACTTAAAGGAGGGCACTAGGTTGCATCCATTTTCCACAACCTCAGTAGTTATTTCCCTATTTCTGAGACCTAATTCTCTCTATTACTGTCTTAACACATGCTTTGTGTGAGACATCTTTCCTTCTTCACCTATGTTGATGCCATGGGGACCAAAGTTGGGCAAATCCTTCACTTTGTAGCCTTAGCATTGCTGTAATTCATTCCATAGTTTCTACCTGAGACATTCTGGACCGCCACTCTTGCACCGGAGGGGTAAGTGGAGATAACCACCTGGCTGTAATACACTTAAGTGCCACCAGTCTCATGATTTGAGCTAATTTCATAGCTTGTCTAGGTCCACTAATTAGTGTAGGGAGTTCCAGCACTAATTCCTCCCCTGAAAAGGGTATCTGCAGGCCCGTGAGCCTGGTTATTGAGGTATGCACCTCCCTCCAGAACATACGAATCTGGGGGCAATCCCAAAAAATATGAGTTTGCGTTCCAGTTTCTCAGCAGCCCCTCCAGCACATTACAGACCCCGA
This sequence comes from Neoceratodus forsteri, assembly GCA_016271365.2. Taxonomy (NCBI): domain Eukaryota; kingdom Metazoa; phylum Chordata; order Ceratodontiformes; family Ceratodontidae; genus Neoceratodus; species Neoceratodus forsteri. Next base: position 752,474,139 of record CM057455.1, on the reverse strand, counting down.
CCAACCAAAATGTTTCAATTTAGTAGGGGTTAAGAAATATCGGCATATCAATTTCCAGTGAAATTCCCGCCATGAGGGGGGACTTGTAACTTGCCAGCCCCGACTGAATCTTCTGGTGCAGACATTCTCTGCTATGTTGACTTTCAACTCTCTCTCCCATTTATCTTTAAGATCGTCTAGTCGTGATGGGAGGGTGTGTAGTAATATCTTGTATAATTATGATAATGGATGTGTATTTCCCTTGATCATTATAGTCCCATAGAAAAAGTCTTCCAGCTCTGTCCTCTCCCTAGTTATTTTTTGTATTCTGTTTGCTGTAGATATGTAGTGACGTACCTGTAAAAATCTAAAATGATCTTGTTTCTGTAGGTGAAATTTTTCACTTAATTGTGCAAAGGATAGGGGAGAGTTGTTCCTTATAAACTGGGCAAAGGTGGTTAATCTTTTAGTAGCCCAGACCTTGTATCCTACGTCTGACCTCGGAGGCACAAAGGTGGGTTCAAACCATATTAGGGAGAGAGGTCCCAATCCCTCGGGGGTATATGTGAGTTTCCTAAGCTTATGTAGTATCTTCAATGAGTGGGCAACCCATGGGTTTAAATCAAGACCCTGTGTTATGTGGGGCAATGTATTAGTGGGTAGGGTTCATAGTGCCCACCCTTTTAGTGAGTCCTCCTTCAGGAGGTACCACCCTGAATCTATTCTACACTTTTCCCAGGTACATAGTTGGGACCCCCTAGCTTCCAAAAAATAAAAATAAAAGTGAGGGTAGGCAAGGCCTCCCTGCTCGTTCGGTGCTTGCAATGTAGTCAGTGCTATTCTCGGGCGTTTACCGTTCCATATAAACTGTTGTGTAACTTTCTGCAAGTTGGTCCAAAAATTCCTAGGTATCCCCAGGGGCAAGGTCTGAAAAAGAAAAAGGAACCTGGGTAGAACGTTCATTTTTATAGTTTGGACCCTTCCATATAGGGTTAATGGCAAAATTTGCCAACAGGCCAGATCTACTTGAATCAGTTGGAACAGATGAGCATAGTTGTTCTTATATAGTAAGGTCAGATCGACTGATACCTTGATCCCCAGGTATTTTATCACATTTTTTTTTGCCCAGGCAAATGGGAAGGAGGCCTTAAATTCTCGGGAAGGCATGCCACTTAAAATAAATGTCTCTGACTTGGAGTGATTGATTTTGTAGCCTGCTAATTTCCCGTAGTCTGCTAACTCTTCCATTAGGACTGGTAAAGATTTTTCAGGTTCCGAAATATAAAACAGGGAGTCATCTGAGTAGAGGGTCACTTTATGAAGATGGCCCCCAACCTGAACCATCTCAATGAGGGGGTTAGACCTAATGGTCACTACTAAAGGCTCCAGAGATAATGCAAAGAGCAGCGGAGAGAGGGGGAAACCCTGCCTTGTCCCTCGCCCCAATGGGAAGCTATTTGTAAGATAGCCATTTACCTTAATTCTAGCCCTTGGTGTCTGATACAATGCTCCTATCAGAGCTACAAATTTATCGCCAAAGCCAAATTTTCTAAGTGTTTCCTTTAGAAATACCCAATCTACTCTATCGAATGCCTTTTTGACGTCCATACTGATAGCTATTTGGAATTATTTCTTACATTTTTGGGATGAGATTATGTTTAACCATCTATGTATATTGTCTTGCAGATACTGCCCCGATATGAAACCAGTCTGATCTCGATGAACTAAGGTCTGTATTTGTTTCTGTAAACGGGCCGCTATTATTCCAGTGAAAATCTTGAAATCTATTGGGAGTAGGGATATAGGACAGTATGAACCACAAGTCTCTGGATCTTTACCGGGTTTATGGATCACCAAAATCTGTGCCTCACTCTAGGATCTGGGGGGGTGCCCCCTCTCCCCGTAATAGCTCATTAAAGGCCTCCTTCATAGGAGGGATCAACATTTCTTTAAATTCTTTATAGAATTCTGCCACGTAACCATCTAATCCAGGGGCTTTACCATTCTTTAACTGTTTGATTCTTTGTAATATTTCCTCTGTAGTAATAGGTGATTCTAATTCCAGTCGTTGTAAATCTGACAGTTTAGGAAGTACTATACCCTCCAGATAGCTAAGTGTATTATCTAGGTGACCCGATTCCCTCTCCTCCTGGTACAAGGTCTTGTAAAATTTTTGAAGTTGTGCCGCTATCAAGTCTGGGGCTGTAATCAAATTTTTAGTTTGCGGTGATCGTAATTTAGGGACTGCTCTAGATGCTCTCTCTTTCCGAATTTGCCAGGCAAGTACTCTGCCTGCCCTATTCCCTTGTTCATAGTATCATTGTCTACAATACCTTAGTTGGCCCTCCTCCTGTGCGTCTAATATCGCATTCAGTTTTTTTTTTTGTTTCCGCTAGATCTTTTTTAGTCACTGGGTCCAGAGTTTCCTGATGATTCAGTTCTAACTGATAAGTTCTTCTTTCTAATTCTACTCTCTCTTGAATTTTAGATCTTTTATACCTGGAGGCATATTTAATAATATGTCCCCTTAAATAGCATTTTAGCGCATCCCATCTGACCCCTGCTTCCGTATCCTCTGGTGGATTGTGTTCCAAGAATTCTGTAGTGGCTTTCTGGATTAGTTCTTTGAAGTTACTATGCGTTAGAAGACTTACATTTAAGCGCCACGTTGTTTCTCTAGGTTTGGGGAACAGTTCTAAACTTAAGGAGGTCGGAGCATGGTGGTCCGACAGTATGATGTTACCAATGGCTGTCCTATGTAGGTACAGTATACAGTTATGAGATACCAAAAAGAAAACAATTCTGGAATACATTTTGTATTTCAGGAAGAAGTACGTGTAGTCTTTTACCCCTGGGTTAGAAAATCTCCAAATGTCCACTAATGACAATTCTGTGCATAGTCTGGTCAACACCTTACTTGATCTGGCTGAGCCCTCCGACTTAGAGCCTACCCTATCCTGCCCCAAATTCATGACTGTGTTGTAATCTCCCCCCAATATTACTAAGCTCTGTGGGTCTGTGACTGATTCCAAAAGACATTTGTTTAAGAACGGTATCCTCTCTTGTTCATTGTTCAGGGCATATAAATTAATTAAGATACATCTCTGGCCTCTATATTCCCCCTTCAGTCTCACGTATCTCCCCTCTGGGTTGGTATCCACCTGTGTTACTTGTAGCAGGGTATCCCTCTTTACTAATATTGCCACTCCCCTTTTATTAGGCTGTTGTAGATATGCTGCTGCGTGTACCTCTCCCACCCATCCCCTACAGAGCTTTTTATGTTTTTCACTATCTAAATGCGTTTCTTGTAGAAATGCAATGGAGGCTTGTTGCCTTTGCAGCTCTTGTAGTATTCTAGCTCATTTCACTGGACTATTGATCCCTCTAACATTCCACAAAACTATCCTTAGGTCTCCCATTTTGTCAAAATCTCAGTCTTTTGAATCGTCTGATGATGCACCTGTGCCCGCCATAAAAACTGTAACATAAATATAAAACTTCTTGACATTGCCCTTTTAACCAAACTATATACATGAAGCCATGAACATGGCAGATTTAACATTTTTGGTACTTCAAGGTGTCACTATACCCTCTTCCTCCCTCCCGGAGAAAAGAAAAATCTCTCTAGGGAAGGAGGTAGGAGGCCAACTACTTAGCCTCCCAGCAGGAAAACGTCTCCTTCAATGTGGCATATTCCAGCAGGGTTGTCTATGGTCGCCCGGAATAACAACAGCCCAGAACCTAAACCCTTATGTAAAATAGGACCTTCTACTTCAGAAGGGGGGTCAGGTGAGCTCTAAAATAATGTTGGTACCTTTCCGGGGTTACCTAGTTCCTTATGCCATCATGGGGATCACATCTCCCAGAGGGGACGACCCGTACCAAGGTGGTGGATACAGCCCTAGCCCCTCTCCAACTATGCTTTGGGTTGAGGGTGATCCCTTCCCTACTACCTCCCCAGGAAGGACCCCTGGGGCAGCAGCTGGGAAGAACAGTGGAAGGTCCAAATTCCCTCCGTTCTCTGTCAAAAATTCACTCCCTTCTCTTAAGCATTGATGACCCCCCTTCCCAGCCCCCTCCGGAGGCTCCCCCCCCAAGCCACATCCAAGTGCCCATATCTGGTTGTGATCAAATCCAGGCCTCTCCTACCAGAATCCCAGACCTCTGGCAAGTGCCCCTTTCCCCTTCTTATCTTGACTATGTGGCTGAGGACAATCCTTGCTGATCTACGCTTGGAGCTGAGTTGGTAATCCGCCCTGCTCCCTCTGCTTTGGGTTATGTCTCCTCTGCTCAACATAATGATGTTTTTTATAATAGTATGGAGCGTTGAATGATAACTTGATTAGCTTCTAAGTTGGTAGTTTAACTTTGATCTTGTGGCTCAGGAGAAGCCCCACCCCCGGCGAGCCAGGCAAGTGGCCAGCTGGCACCCCCCAGGGCCCACAACAACTCTGGCCCCTTCAGCCTCTCGGGACTTGCCTATCTAAATAAGAAGAGAGTCAATCTGCTACCAGGGCTCCCCCCCACTGAGCCATCCACCCCCCGGATGCTCCCCGGAACCTGCCTCCCCTTGTATGTATCCTTCCCATCCAACTTTTGCTGTTATTGTGAACACTGCATATTCATCATCCGTCTTCCCAGCTGACGGATCCCCCCTTTACACACCCTGGACCTTCATGCCGCCCCCCCCATTACTGCTACAAATCAACCATCATAATTAAATAAAGGAAGGCGAGAGAGAAAACTCCCCCCTCAGTGAAAAATGCTGTCAAAAGATAATTTACAGTAGTAGGGCTGAGAGGCCTAGGCCTATTCAGCCAAAGTCACTGGTATATTAAGTTCTCAAAAGTCTATTCGTCTTCCCGTTTTCTAGGATGGGTGCTCAGGATGAGGCCCAAGTGTGGCATATTTCCTCTTATTACACTTCCAAACAAAGCCTCCGATGCATTTTAAATTCAGTATACTCATCTGGTCAAGTGGTTTCTCCTTCCCGTCTCGGAGCTACGCGTTGGTTCGAGGGGTTTCCATCCTGCTGGGGAAGACTCTTTGAACACACCTTGTCCCACATCGATTGTGTTTCCCCTGAGCGCGCTGCTGCTACTTTTTTAGGCCCCTTTGTCTGCCAGGCCCTTCTCCCTTCCAAGCCATTCGCAGGCCCCCAGTTCTCCTCCAATATAGAAACACCATGCTTTTCAGCCCATTTTACCACTTCTGAGAGCTCTGGAAAGCGCTGCCATCCTTCTGGGGTGTTTATTTTGACTCTTGCTGGGTACTCTAAGTGGGCTTGGTATCCTGCCTGTTTCAAAGCTTTTACCACCCCATATGCCTTCTGTCTGCGAGCTAGGGTTTGAGGGCATAGTCGGTCGAAAAATAGCCGAACGTCACCAAATAACACTTGCTTTTTGCTCCATGCTAGGCGAAGGATTTCCTCCTTTATTCTAAAGTCCATGAAAGCCATAATTATTGAGCGAGGTCTGGCCTTAGGATCTTTAGGTTTCATTATTAATGAACGATGGGCCCGAATGATACCCAGATCTCTGTCACTGACTAAATCAAGGATTTCTTTTAAGAAACTACTCATGAACTGCGACATTTGCCCTGATTCCGTCCCTTCAGGAAGGCCATGCAGACAGAGATTATTTCGTCTGTTATGATTCTCCAAGTCCTCTATTTGTTGTTGTAGGGCTAATTTTCTTTGGTGAAGATCCTGTAGTGCAGAATTATGTATATCGGTAACAGTTGTATACTCTGAGACCGTCTCTTCTAGTTGTGCTGTTTTCTCTGATAGCTCAGTTATTTGCTGCCTGTCCTCAGAAGCCCTTTGTTCCAGTCTGGTTAACGTGTCGTTTATTTGCTGTAAGGTGGTACAAAGTGTTTTAGACATAATGGTAAAGTTCTCTTCCATTTCCTCTCTGGTTATAGGTGTCTGTGCGATTAGGTTGGCTATCTTGGTGTGGATCTTGGCCTGCTGCTGTGACCCATAGTTATTAAAATTAAGTTTTGCTTGCAAAGCACCTGCTCCATCTTTATGTTTTATTTTCTGGGACATTAGATACTCCTCTATGCTGCGTTTTCTCGACAGTTTCTTTACTTTTTTTAGCTGGATTGCAAAGGATTGTTCAGGTTTGGAATTCGTGGTTTAGGATTAAGCTACCATTGCCAGGGTGACCGGAACCAGAAGTCCCCTGTTTTAAATTTCTGATGGTCATCCCTACGTAAACAAGATTACAGGAGCATTAGAGAATGTAAATAACAAAACACATATTACAGCTGACGAATGCTTTAATGTTAATAAGTGTGGACAAGGGAGCCCTGAGCCTACTAGCCTTGTTAAAAGTTACACTTTTTACACACCGCCATTGCCCAATTTGCCTGCAATGTTATTATACTCCGTGATAAAAAAATCACTGGACCCGAGGCAAGATTTTTATTTTGTGGATTACTATTACTATATAGTAATGTATGTCTGTCCAAATTCAAGGCCCTATTACATGAGACATCAAGGAGGTTTCTTTCGTAACCCCTAGTCAAAATCCTGTTTGTGAGGACAACAACATACTTGTTATATGTTTCAAAAGAACTACAGCTCCTCCTTAGTCTTACAAACTGGCTGTATGAAATAGAATCCATCAAGGCCTTAGGATGTGCACTTCTGGCCCGAAACACTGAATTGGTTGCAGTTTCTTTATGGAAGCACTTGGTCTCAACCTCTTTTCAATACTATTGTTTATAAACAATGTGATATCAAGAACATTTAGGGTGTTTCTATTCACTGTGTGAGTGAACCTTTAGATTCAGTTCGTTCTCATGGAGCCATGACATGAATAAATCAATGTCTTCTGTGTTCCAATCCCACACACCTACCACATCATCAATGTATCTAAACCAAGCTTTGATGTTTTTTAAGAACGGGTTACCTCCCTGGTTAAGTACAAACGACACCTCCTGCAGTCCAAGAAACAGATGACAGGATCGTAAGCAGGTTGTATCCATCTGTGAAATGCATTTTGCAGCACCAGGCCCAGTGACTTTCATCACAGAGTACAATACAGTATGTTGCAGGCAGAAAAGAGAAGGTTACAGGAATTGGCCCATATTATTGGGAAGTGACAGTGTGGCTAAGGCAGTGGGTAAAAAAAACACATAACTTTTAACAAGGCTAGTAGCCTTAGGGGCCCCTTTTTCCACAGCCGCTTGGAACTATTACCTGTAACCACTTCTGAGAATGGCTTCACACAAAACCCTCTGTTTTTTTTTTTTTTTTCAAATTCGATAACTGTGTTATTCTTACAGCACCACAGTTAATAACATTGGAGAATGTGTTAAACACCATTAGAGAATGTGTCCATTATAATACGTGTTTGGTGATTTACCTGATCTGGTGCTCCTGTGATCTTGCTTACATAGGAAGGACCATTTGAAATGTAAATGTTTGTATCCAGGAGCACATCTGCTCCATTGTGAACAAGAAACCTGATATATCCATGGGCTGTCATTTCACTGACAAACATGGTTCAGATCCCAGGGATCTTAAATTCATGGGGATTGAAATGATACCAGTCCCTGTTCAAGGGGTGACAGACTAAATACGCTCCTCAAAAAAGAAAGTCCCTGGATCTACATACTAAACAGCATAAAACCTCATGGTCTGAATGAGCAATGGGCCCTGAAACCATTGCTATAGGTTCCCAATGTAATAGTTCCATTGATAGGTTTTAATTGTGATGCTGCTCATGAAATGTGTGCGTGATATATGACTAATTAACCATTGTATTTCTTCTTGTTTTTCAGATTCTATCTCTTCTGCACTACCTCAGATCCTAATGTTATGGTCTATGTAGATCCCCTGATCCTCATCTCGAAATTGGTAGTTACCATGAATTGAAGTCCCAAAGGGTGATCGCAGGACTACTGGCAGAATGTGTTTCTCACTGCGAACAATAATGTACTAAGCAGTATCTATTTGTATCAGCCTTGTGTCTGAAGGAATGTAGTTAGAAATTTCTGATTCTGTCTTTATGGTCCATGTGAATCATCTGATACTGGCAGTTGCCATGACTTTGAATTTCTAAGGGTGATCACAGGATCATGAACAAGATGTGTCTTTTTGTAAAATGCATTTTGCAGTACCTACTGAAACCCTTCAATGCCATTTAGGCTGTATAATTTGTAAATATGTTTTCTTGGAGTTGATTGTATAGCACTCGCTTTGTAATTGACTTGCACTTTGTTTATTTCACTGGACTTCACTGATTTGACCATATTTAAATGCTGTAACACCTCCTAGTAGCAACATCCCCTGATGAAGACTCTAGTCAGAGTTGAAGCACTGGGACTAGGGCTTTATGGAATACAGGAGCTATTTTGGCAGCAAGACTATTGTTAGTTATTTATTTTTTGTTTTTTTGTGTTGTCCTTATCTGCACTTGCAACTTGTTGATGTTGTGTGCTGTTATAATTGCGTAAGCGCCGTTTACGTTACTAAAATAAATAAAGCTACATTATTATTGTTGTCTTGTCTGCTTCTTGCCCTCAGTACAATTAACAAGTTGATCTGTTAGACTCTTTGGACCTAGGTCCCACAACTGTACCTCAGGAGGATCTAACCTTCCAGGCGTTTCCCTTAAATATGCACTATGTATTTAAATTCGAGTCAACTGTCACTGACCAGGGTAAACGTCTCCATCTGGAGTGACTAAGTGTTTCTACCATGCTGGCCAACTTAGTTCCTCCTATTCTGCCCACTTTTTAAAACCTGTCTGATATGTGTGGAATAGGCCTGCTTCCAAAGTTGCAGTAGCTGCAGTCTGCAAACAGATCAGCAAGAAATAAGCTACCCCTAAGGATTGGTCAGTGTACATTTCTCAACCTATATCTGATGCCATTGTTATTCTTGCTAAGAATGACAATGCTGTTCTCCCCCAAGAGGTCACTACACACCCTGTTACAGTAACAAGGAGTCATCCAAGATTGACACTATGAGCAAATGAGCTTACATAGCAGCTACTCTAAGCATGAGGACTGCCAGCTACCAAGGGCATTTTTCTAAATTTGAGTATACCCTTTGGAGCATGCTTAAGTCTTTGGCAGAGTCCCTTCCAGATTCAGAAGCTAAACAAAAGGTTCTGCTAACTGCTAAACATGGAATCAAATCCAACAGTCATCAGCTCAAAGCCACTATGGATGCCTTTGATACTGCCTCATGCTCTGCGGCATCAGGCAGCCTTCCTGGCTGTGCATATCTGTTTTTTATCAAGAAGTACAACAACAGGTTATGACTGTCCCTTTTGACAAAACTTACCTGATCTTATCTGTGTCAATCTTCACCATTCATCACTGTTGGGTTCTGGTTGGAGGATCAGGTCCCCACAGGAACTTCTTTTTTTTGCAAGGGGGGAGAGTCGACATCAGGATGGCGCCGCCCTCATGATCGACGCAGTGCGTGGCACTCACGGGTTGGTCAGTAACCAACGCCGACCCCTCCTCAGCCCTAGTTCTGCTTCTCCTGCCATCAAGTGAACATGACCTCGTGAGTGAGCACCATTTTATCTACACCAATGGCCTAGTCTGACAGGTTTTACTCTAAGTCCTAGTTCTGCTGCTGCATTTCCTCAGCGATTGACCGGTAAGACCTTTCCATTATTTTCTTCGTTGATGCCGAGTGCTGTTTTTGTTTATTATTTTTTTCATCCAGTCATGTCTCATTTGGGGGACAAAAAGAAATCTTCCAAAGCGGGTCGGCTTCCAACGCGTTGGTGTCCCTGCGGCCGACTGTATTCCGTCACGGACCAGCATGACCTGCTTGGGCCCTAGCCAAGACATGGATCGCTGCAATGCCTGTTTCTCCATGGACCATCATATGTTGGAGTTGCACGCGTTAAAGTTGGGCGTGCACCGCCCGACTTCCGAGAGGGGACAAACTTGCACCTGGTTTTGCCAAATGCAAGGTTCCTTGACCTTCCTCCAGGCCCTCCGGTCCTACAGTCCAGCGGAGGAGGGGTTTCCACCTCTTCTAGCCTTGCCTCGGCGGAATCCCTTCCACGGTGTAGGAGGCCCAGTCTGACTCCTTGGGGGGTTGGGCGGGAGGCACCGTCCATGCAGTCGCCTCCTCGGAGGTGAGGGCTTCCTCAGCATCGCGGTCTGAGGCCTCTGGGCCCAGGCCAGTGCCATCGCCAGTGCCACCCCTGATTGGTGCCAGGGATCTGGGCAGTGCTGCGGGTGGCACGGGGCTGGTCTCTGGCCCCACCTCTGATTCCAGCACCATTCTTAGCACTGGGGATGGGGCGGTGCCATGGGTAGCATAGGGCCTGTTTGCGGTGCTGCGGCTGGGAGGGATCGGGGAGTGGTCTGGGTTCGAGCCTCCTTTGGGGAGGATGATGCTGAGGCTGACTCAGACTGGCTCCCAGATTCTTCAGAATTCTCTGATTTCTCCTCCAGTGCATTGGCTCCAATTCAGGCCCCTTCTGAGGAGTGGATGGCTTCCACCGATACTGAGGTCAGTGGCACCAACCAGTCTTCGGGTGCCCCGGGGGCACCATAGGGCAGCCTGGGTCAGTGGTCCTGTCCACCCCCTTGGGAGGTGTACCCCCTCCTGTGACAGTTCTCACTGGCCCTATTTCTGGGCTGACTCGAGTGTCTCAGGCAGGGGAGGGTACTCCACCTCTAGTTGTCTCTCAGGAGTCAGCTGTGGGGTGTCAGTTGCCTCGGCTGATGTTGAGAAAGAGGGCTCTGATGGAGTCCGAGGGGTTTAGGGGGCTGGATTCAGGGTGGTGTCTTTTCCTGGGAACCTGCAGGGGTTTGGGGAGGAGTTGCAGTGCCGATCCAGTCTTCTCCCCCCGAGGTCTCCTTGAGAAAGACGTCATCTTTAGAGGTTAGGAGTTGCCTTTCTGGGCTGATGTGGCCCCAGTCACCTCGCGGGGGGAATTCTCTCTTCAGGTTCAGCCCTGGTCATTCCAGCTCAGTTGAGTGGCCTTCGTCTGCTGGGACCACTGGGTCTCCTCCTCCTCTGAGGTCTCCTGTTGGGTCCCCCAGCCTGGGCAGAGGCCGCGCCCCTCCTCGGAGATGCCTGGTCCTTTGCCTCTGCCAACCTCTCCCTCACTCCCAGGTCACTCCGATCCTATGGGACCCCTTACCTGGGAGCAGTTTAGGTCCACAGCTGCATTATTCCCCGTCTACTACCAGTCCATGGATGAGGAGGTATTCCATCACTCCCTGGTGCAGCCTGAACCTAACTCTCTGGACTTGTTGGCTCCCTCATCTTTCTCCTCTGAGGGAGAGAAATCATCTGTCCACCTTTCCCCTGCAGCTGATCTTTCGGCTATCAGCACTTCCTGTTGGGGTTGTTCGACGAGCTCCATATCGCCACCCTAGGCAGTTGCAATCCTGACCGGTCTGCGCGTGCCTTCTTGGTGAGTTCGGTGCAGCCAACCGGTTGGCTCCCACCTGGCCTACTCCCTTCAGGAAGGCATCATGCCGGGCCTGGTGACGTCCCTCAACCCAAGCACCAGCCCCGAGGGACCTATGCCAGTGGTATTGCACATGCCTTGGGTCTCCTGGAGCCCTGCCTCACCCCTCCTTGGGCGTGGCTCTCCTGGACACACCCTCCGGGCATAGAAGCCCAAGGCGTGATCGACCCCCAGAATCTGACTCTGCTGATTTTTGGGGGAAGAGAGCCTTCTTATTGGAGTGTCTCCTTCTATGTCAATCAGCTCATCAGGCCCACCATGCTGCCTATAATAGGCACTTGTGGTCTCTGCTAGGTCAGATCCTAGCCTCTTTGCCTGACTCGGAGGTGACCAGACAGGCCATTGCCCTCTCTGCACAGGGCCTGGAGCATATGAGGCACCAAGGAAGTACATCTTACGATGCCAGTGAGGTGGCTTCCAGGTTGGCAGGGACAGCAATCTGCATCAGGCGGACGGCATGGCTTCATCTTTCCCAGTTATCACCCTTGGCCTGGCGTAGGATGACTGCCTCCTCTTTCCAGGGAACCCATCTGTTTTCTCACAGAGTGAGACGAGAACTTCAGGGGCGCGCCTTCCCTCTTCTGCTAGGAGAACCTCGCCTTGCCTCACCCAGACCAGCCTCCAGCCTAAACAGGTGTGTTAGGGTTCCCTCCTCTGGTGTCTCCCCCACTGGAGCCTGAGGGACTTTATCCCTTAAGGAGGTACTGGGCCCCCTTCGGGGGGTTTGGTAATCACCCAACAGTGATGAATGGTGAAGACTGACACAGATAAGATATGAAAATTACATACCTACCATAATTCTTGATCTTTCTGTGTATCTTCACCATTCATCACTGAATCCTGCCCATCTTCCCCTCTCAGGCCTTGGTCTCTGGGAAATCCTTCTCCCTGTTTGCTTCTCAGCTAGGATCTTGGTCCATCTCCAGCACCTCCTACCCCTTCCCCCTTTGGGGTCAGGGATTTTCCCCTGGGAAGACAGACAGGGAGGCTACCCTCTGTTGGGAGTCTCCAGGGCCCCTCCTCAGTCCAGATAGTCTTGTCTTGGACTGACTCCTCTGCCTCTAGCCCTAGTCATTGAGGAAGTGTAGAGGAGAGACCCTGGTGACTCCCTCAGTTATTTCTCCTCCAACCACATTGTGCCAGTCTCCAGAATGTGGTTTCCCTGTAATCGCCTCTCCTCGTTTAGAGAAGAATAAATACTTTTCGATATAGCTCCTCCTCTGGAGGTGTCTTTTCTCTATAAAAAGTTAAAAGACAATCCCTTGGAGCAGGGGTGCCAGGTTTTTAAAAAGTTTGTGGGTGCTCAGAGTCCTAATAATAGGCCGGGGGTCTGGGGGCCGCCTATGCCCCCAGAAGCTACAGGGTTTATCATGCTTTCTGGTGTATTTTGGTGGTTATTTTGATACATTTTGGAATGAGTATGCTACCATCACAACTACTCCAATGTAGAGGATGCCAGGGTACCATTGGGGGCTATTTGATGCCTGAGCAGGTGCTAAGATCAATAAGAGAGTGCCCGCCTGGAGGGATCTTTCATGCTCTCAGTTTTGCAAGCATGTCAGAGTACTGATGTTAGGTTGCAGACGCAGTGCCACCACTCAACAGTGTGCAAGTGTAACCTGAAGGGCTCTTAGATGCCTCCAGTTAAGGACCCATGGAAGAGTGTCTGGGTGGTGGGCTTTTTGATGCCCTCACATGCTTTAAGGATGCCCTTAGTGATGGTTACAGACAGTGCCACCACTCCACAGGGTGCAAGAGTGCCTTGGAGGGCTCTTTGATGCCTCCATGTGCTCCAAGAAGACATGGAAGAGTGCACTTTGTGGGCTGTTTGATGCCTCCAGGCTCAGCCATGTGCTGCAACTGCAATAAGACATGGAAGAGTACCCTGGAGGACTCTTTGATGCCTCCAGGATGGTGCTGCAAGAAGACATGGAATTTTCTTGTCTTTTTTTCAGCACCTGGTAGTCTAAACTAAAATCTCAAGGGCATCTTTTAGCAGCTGGAGGCATCAAACAGCCCTCCAGCTGAGGCACTCTGCACCCTGTGGGGTGGTGGCAATGTCTGCAACCTAAAATCACAAAGGACATCCTTAGAGACCTGAGGGCATGAATGAGCCTTCATGGCACTTTTCTATGTCTTTGTGCAGCACCTGGGCAACAAAAGCCCTCTATCTAAGACACTCTTGCACCATGTTCAGTGGTGGTGGTGCTGCCTATAATTACAAAGGACATCCTTAGAGCACCAGGGCATCACAGAGCCCTTTATGGCACTGTTCCCTGGCTTGGAGCAGGGCTCTTTGATGCCTTAATGTGGTGCAAGAAGACGCCAGAAGTGCCAGGGACCCCTTTCATGCTCCCAGGTGCTCTAAGGAGGTCCTTTGTGATTTTAGGTTGCAAACAAGTGGCACCACTCCACAGGATGCAAGTGAGTGCCCTGGACAGCTCACTGACACCTCCAGGTGCTGCAAGAAGACATGGAAGAGTCTTGTCTTTTTCAGCATCAGATGGAGGCAAACTAAAAATCTCAAAGGGCATCCTTTGAGCACCTGGAGACATCAAAGAGCCCTCCAGTGCAGTCTTACACCCTGTGGAGTGGTGGCACTGTCTGCAACCTAAAATCACAATAAACACCCTTAGAGAAACTGGGGGCATAAAAGGACCCTCCAGGGCACTCTTCTATGTCTTCTTGCAGCACTTGGAGACATAAAAGAGCCCCAGTCAGACATTCTCCCATGTCTTCTTTCAACACCTGGCCTGGAGGCAACAAAAAGCCCTCTAGGGCAGTCTTGAACCCTGTGGAGTGGTGGTGCTGTGCCCTAAAATCACAAAGAACATCCTTAGAGCACCTGGGGGCATTGCAGAGCCCTCTATGGCACTCTTTCCTGGGTTGGAGGGCTGTTTGATAACTCTATGTGCTGCAAGAAGACACAGAAGAGTGCCCTGGAGGGCCTTTTCATGCCCCTGGTGTTCTAAGGATGCCCTTTGTGATTGCAGGTTGCAAACAGTGCCACCACTCCACAGGCAAAGTGCCCTGGAGGTCTTTGATGTCTTCAGGTGCTAAGGACTGCCCTTTGAGATTTTAGTTTGCCTCCACCAGGTGCTGCAGAAAGACAAGGAACTTCCATGTCTTTTGCAGCAGCTAAGCCTGGAGCATCAAACAGCCCTCCAGGAAACTCTTCCTTCCATGTCTACTTGCAGCATCTGGAGCATCAAAGAGCTCTTCTGGGCACTCTTAAATGTCTTCATGCAGAACCTGGCGGCATCAAAGAGCCCTCCAAGGGAAGAGTGCCATGGAGGCTCTTTGATGCTCCCAGGTGCTCTAAGGATGCCTTTTTGTGACTTTAGGGTTACAGTGCCACCACTCCACAGGGTATAAGAATGCCTGGAGGCTCCTAGATGCATCCAGGTGCTGCAAGTAGACATAGAAGAGTGCCCTGGAGGGCCATTTCATGCCCCCTGGTGTTTTAAGGATGTCTTTTGTGATTTTAGGTTGCAAACAGTGTCACCACTCCACAGTGTGCAAGAGTACACTGGAGGGCTCTTTCATGCATGATCCAGGTGTTGTAAAAGGATGCTCTTTAAGATTTTAGTTTACCTCTACCAGGTGCTGCAGAAAGACAAGGAACTTCCATGTTTTCTTGCAGCACATGGAAGCAACAAAAAGGGCACTCCTGCACTCTGTGGAGTGGTGATGCTGTATCTTAACTCACAAAGGGCAACCTTAGAGCACCTGGGGGTATCAAAGAGCCCTTGCTCCATGGCACTCTTCCATTGGAAGTCTCTGATACCTCCAGGTGGTGCAAGAAGACATGGAAGAGTGCCCTGAATGGCTCTTTGATGCCACCAGGTGCTCAAAGTTCACTAGCACGTTATTTATTTATTTTAAAGTTGATAACTGGGAAAGGTACCATGAGCAGAGCTCATTTCAGAAATGACCAGGGGAAGGGGGAAGCATGTGTCAGTGTAATGGTATTACAATTTTTTAGGACTAGCCAGGTAAAAAGCAGGAGTAATTGTAAGTTGCTAGAGACAGTTGCTGATGATTTTCAATAGTAAACATAACTGTAAATGGCAATGCCATGAATGATTACACATTATTTGACCATATAGAAGGCGTTCTTATGAACTGTTGCTCTCCCAATAAACTCATCCGCTATTTTGTCCATGTCTAATGCATCAGTGTGTTCCTGATGAATGTGAAGCAGAGCAACACTATTTAAGCGTCTCTGTGACATTGTTGATCTAAGATATGTTTTCAGTCTCCTGAGTCCTGAGAAAGAATGCTCAGCTGTACAAGTTGATACTGGTACTGTCAGTAAGATCTGAATAAATTTTACAAACTCTGGCAGTAAATCACGAATGGCTTGTTTTTCTGTGATGACACAGTACACATCTTGCAATGAATCAACAGTTTTCCCACTAGCTTTTGCAATGTCAATGAACATGTCACGGTGTAGTTGCAGACGCCCTGCATCTAAGTCATTGCCATAAAAATTAGATATGGAATCTAATGGGCCTTGTCCTATCGCAAATCGTTCTGCATCTAACATAAGCTTCTGAGCTGGAGTCTGAAATCTATCTTTGACTGAAAGAACAACCTGATCAATCACTTGGAAAAATATTCTCCTGAAGTGGTCTTTTGGGGCTGCATCAGTAACTGACTGAGAGCCATCATCTATACGATGAGGAACTTTGCATTGATGCAGAACTGGTTCGTCTAACTGCAGTTCCTCAGCTCGTCCATCCACTGTACTCCAGAGGTTGTCAAACTGCCCTGTGTATTGTTGCATAGTGTCAAGAAGAGTTTGAATCATACAATTAGCTTTTAGAAATTGAAGAGAGGTTGCTTGAAGGGCTGTGTTTATGCTATCACAGTGAGAGAACATTTTTAAGAGAAGACTCAAGAAGAAAATCCTTTAAATGATCGTAGCTGTGCCAAGAACCTCAAGCTGCCCCACCTCCCGAGTATTATCTGAGGACACACTGTCCAGAAATTCCAATAATGCTAAATAGTTTTCTAGAATCAAATTTAAACTATTTGCCTCACTGTCCACCTTGTTGGAGCAAATGGTCGTAAAGAGCCAGGCCTAGCGTCTGCCATACCGCTTTGTATGTTTTCAAAAAAAGTTAGCCGTTTTGGAGAGTCTCTAATGAATGTTATGAGTTCTCGTAACTGATTTAGTATGTCTCGACATTCTTGTATTTTGCTGATGCAGTCCTGTACTACAAGGTTCAAGGAATGTGCCAAACAATGTACGAAAAGGGCCCTAGGCTCAACAGCATTTAGCCTAGCCTGCAATCCAGAGTGAATACCAGCCATAGTAGCAGCTCCATCATAACACTGACCCCCGGCATTTATTTATATCCAAGTCAAAACGTAACAAAACATCTTTAAGGATACTGAATAGTGTAGCAGCATCTACAGCTGGTGTTTCATGAAATCCTAAAAATGCTTCTTCAATTCCGAAATCCTCAGTGACAAATCGAAAACATATTGAGACTTGCTCGTGAACAGTAATGTCCATTGTCTCATCCATCATTACAGCAAAATACTGAGCTGCTTTGATTTTGGAAACAATTGTGTTTTGCACATCTCGTCCCATAATGTCCAGCATTTCATTCATTATGTCATGAGACAACCACCTGTAGCTATCCCTTAACAACCACTGCTGCAACTGTGGACAATCAGTGGCTTGCACTTTTAGCACTTGCATGTAATTTGAACTCTCATCTGTATGGCCCCTGACAGCAAGCCCCTGTCGGGCCAGTAATCTTAAAGTTGTCATCATTTTTAAAAGTGCAATCCTTGCATCTACTGCTCGCTGCCTACTGGCATCAGACATAATGCTGTACACATTTTGATTAACATGTGTTTTCATTACAGCCTCACTGTGGCAGCCACTTTTTTCATGGGATTCAAATCTTTCTATTGCCTTATGCCATGCACTATAACCAGTAACTGTGAATGCTTCATCAGCTTTTGTGGAAAATCTGAGCAGTTTTTTCTCTCTTGCCTCTTTTCACACTGAACAGTAGGCTTTTTTTTGATTGGAATCATACAGTAACCATTTGAACCGGTCAAGCCACCTTTCTTGAAAGGTTCTGCCTTTTTTCTTGGCGACTACTAATGATTCCTCCTGTCTTGTTTTTTCTTTTACAGACAGAGTGCTGCTGCTGCTACATGGCTCATCAACATCAACCACGTCCACATCCCTAGCAATGTGAACTTGTGCAGCTGGTCCAGCTGCTGTTTCCCTCAGCTTCAGTCTCATAACTTGCTACGTCACTTGTTGATGGTGCTGCTGTTGTACTGCTTGCCTCACTCTGTTTAGCCCATTTTTTAATAAACTTGTCCATTTTAACTTACAGTGTGTGTTTCTCTTGTGTTGATTCAGTCAAAATAGGTTACACTGTTAGTTACTGGTCTGGACAGAATATGATTAAAACATTAAAGTCAGTGGAGGTCAGAATAACACTAGACAATCAGTTCACAGCACTTTGTTTTTGACACAAGGACCCCTCTTAAATCCTAATAGTCTGATTTATTTTGGGTTTTTTTATTGGTTTTTGGATGGTCAGACACTGGTAGGGACTGGACAGGAGGACTGTGACTGGCTGCTGGATAAGACTCAGCTGCTCACCCTCTCACACAGACTTCACAAGCACCCACAGACAGAGCACTGCCTATTGTCACTTGGACTATCTGGCCCAGAAGACACCTCTGTGCTGTGCAATCAGCACTCTGACTTTACTATTTTACTTGTATTTTTTTTCGGACAGTCAGACACTGGTAGGGACTGGACAGGAGGACTGTGACTGGCTGCTGGATAAGACTCAGCTGCTCACCCTCTCACACAAACTTCACAAGCACCCACAGACAGAGCACTGCCTATTGTCACTTGGACTATACGGCCCAGAAGACACCTCTGTGCTGTGCAATCAGCACTCTGCCTTGTATTTTTTCTTTCGGATGGTTAGACACTGGTAGGGACTGGACAGGAGATCCCTCTCTGACTTGATTTTGTTCACTTTTGGATGGTCAGGCTCTGCCACTGGTGGTACGGGCACGACTACTAGACAGAAGTACTAGGCTGCAGCATGTCAGTCTCACAGTCAGCAAACAATGACCAACCAACTGACTGTTCAGTTCACTCAAACTGAAGTAGCAATTATGCCACTATGCCAGCAACTCTCCCTTCCTCTCCATCCAGACTGAGACTCCCCCCCACTGTGGCTGGCTAACTTTGCTGCAGTCTGCAGACGAAACACCACACCACACCAACACACACACACACACACACACACACACACACACACAGCCTGAGCCTGGCCCTAGCCAGACCCACTGCAGAATTTTTTAACAATGCAGTTTTGTTTGCTTTTTAGTCTGTCCTGGGTCCTGCAGTGTTGCCACTTGCCAGAGACTAGTACAGTGTGACTCTGACTGTCAGTAAAAACTCAACCAAACTGAACACACTGTCTAGTCTAGGTTCGCCTCTAGCACTGCAGTTTAAAATTTTTTTTTTAAGTCACTCTGCGACAGGGCGGCGGGTAGTACCCCTCCCTTGGTCCCTTAGCTAGCTAGCTAAAGAATCGGTTGAGCAGGTCCACGCAACGACGACCACAACACGAAAAAATGACTTGCTCCTCGCTCAGCTCACACAGCAATGGAGGATCCTCACTGCATGCTAACGCTTGCCTTGACCAACTCCTTGCATGTGATATGCAGCTCTCAGTTGAAGCTGCTCTCTACCAGCATCACATGACCGTCTCCTTGATGAGTCATGTGTCTCTTATCTGCAGTTACAGCGGTGATCTCGGAGTACAGTAGTGACGGGTGCTGCGGCCGCAGTTAGTTCAGGTTGGGATTGTAATTTTGGAAGTAAATCGTCGGACGGTCGGATCGCGAGTCGGGTACTGGGACTCGAGCCAGAAGAAGGAGCGAGCACCAGCTGCACATTTGGTCTCTCACTCGATCTGTCGTTGGTCTCGGAGAACAATGTCAGTCTGAGTCAGTTACGATAAAAAAAATACTAATGTCAGATCAGATGGTGTTTTATTTTGTTTAGTTACAAATTTGTTGACTGGGGATTGGAAAAACACACTGAGCCCTCAGACAAAGTTCGTTCTCAGGCAGCACCGAAATGTTTCACTTTCTCTGAGGCCAGTTCCCAGTGAGGTTTATTTAATTTATGGTAAACAGTTCTTTGCTTGGTTCAGTGACTCAGGGGAACTGCATCAGAATAATTTCTGTGGTAGACAGGCTCCATCCATCTGATACTGAACCAAGCAAAGAACTATTTACTATAAATTAAATAAACCTCACTGGGAACTGGCCTCTACCTACAGTACTCAGCACAACACTCAATAGTACTGTACCTTAGCTGTTTTGTTTTTGTGCTGTTCTATTCTGTTCTCCTTTTCTCCTCCTTTAAGAGAGAATGCCCAATATTCTGAATGCATGATAAAACACTGACGATCCAACTTAAGATGGCCAATTAGATAGTCCACTACAGTGAAGCTGGAGACAGCCTGGGTTAAAAACTAAACAAAACTCCTGTTCGGAAGCAGTATAGCCCCCCTGTAGATAGCATGCTTCTTAGATGTTTTATAGAAGCAAGTGGGTAAAATATTCCCTTTTTAAGGCAATACCAGTTGATATTTCTCTTTTGGTTAGTGGTGTTGGTGTGTTGAGTCCTAGTTATGGTGGCAGCAGTCCTCGGGATAGCGGTGGCGGGGGGTCTGGCAGAGTCAGCGGGGGACCTACGGAGTTAGTAGGGGAGAGTGATGACTGAAACAGTCCCTTGGGAAGTAATGTTTCACTTGAGTGGGATGTTGATCTTAGCGACAATGAAATCAGCTGAGGCATTGCAAATCGGTGGAGGCTGAGCTCTGAGAAAAGCTGAGGCAGTGGGCTTTCTGTCATTTTGCTCTGTGAGATCTCTGTGTTGGCTCTGTGGTTCAGCATGTTGTCCAGTCGGACTGGACACTACCTCTGTGTGCTCCTCTTAGCTCAGCATGTTGTCTGATTGGCATCCTAGAGGGGGCCAGTGATGACAGCTGCTGCCTGACTGCTGAACTGAGCTAGTCTGTGCTCAAGCACCTGAGCACCCGAGCTGTCGGCACCCCTGCCTTGGAGTTTCTCACTTCAGGGATATTCCTAAAAGTGTCCTTTCCACTTCAAATTCTTCTCGGCAGGAGGGGGAGACACCGACCCATCCTTGGCTCTCTGGGTAGGTCTCTTGTCTGTGTTTCCCTCTTGGATTGGTGACAATCTGCTGCTTCAGCCTTATTAGGCCCTTCTCTGGCTTGGAAGATGGTCTGGTCTGGGGCAGTACCATCCTACTCCTTAAGCAGTTCCTGGGCTATATCCTCGGGGGTGGTGTCTCCCCTCTCCTCCCTCCTTTCTCTCTTCTTTTTCTACCCCTCACCCTTTCATCTCTCCCTTACTTGACCAGAGATTGGGACCTTCCTGTCCCAATCCCTTAGGCCTCCTTCTCTTCTGTCCTCTCTATGGCTTTATTCCTCCTTTTAGTTTAACATCCTTTCCTTTTACTATCCCTCAAGCTCCCTTGCCCCCCACCCTCTTTGTTTCTCTGTATCTCTCTCCGGCATGCAGAACTTGGGCTGAGGAAGGGATGGCGTCGGTTACTGACCAACCCGCGAGTGCCACTCAATGTGTTGGCCTCGAGGGTGGCATCGTCCCGATGTCAACTCCTCTCCCTTGCAAAAAAAAAAAGCCTCCCATGGGGCCCTGATCCTCCATCCAGAACCCAACAGTGATGAATGGTGAATATACACAGAAAGATCAAGAATTACAGCAGGTACGTACTTTTCATTTTAGACAGCAGGTATAGAAGTCTCTTAAGGCATCTTATGAAACTAGGACTGCTCTTAAGACTTCCAGGCCAGGGGAACGCTGTGGAGCAGCAAGATGGCAGCAGTAATTTGTTAGAGCTCTTCATCCGGAATGCTATTAAGCTCTAAATTTCACAGAACGGCACACCAAGATAGATTAAAACTTAACTGGAGATCTGTCAGAATCGGAGTAGAACATCATGGGACCAAAAAAAGATGCAAAAAAGGCAACCCATAATCTTGACACCTACCTTTCTCCCGCGGGCTCCAATACAGCTGCGGGGCCTACGGTGGGGAATACACCAGCCTCTTCAGAGCTTCCAACCACACAAATAATGGCAATGTTGACTAAAATTCAAGCCAACGGAGAAGAAACTAATAAAAGGCTTGCAGTGGTTGAGGCGAAACTCACTGAAAATGATCGCAGAATCCAAGAGAATGTGGGTGCCATTAACGAACTTAAAGAGACACAGGGAAGACAAACCGACTGTAATGCTGCCTTCGTCCGGGATATTTCCTTTCTGAAAGTTAAAGTAGGGAGCCTGGAGAATGTGCAGTGGCAGGGGAACATTAGGATAGTGGTCTTCCCACCCCAATTTGCTGGTCCAGCTGAGATCCTTTCTGCAGTCTCAATGTTAATTTTCGAAGACCTGCAGTTATTACCTCGAGATGCTAATATACAAATAGTGAAAGTCTTTGCCATACCGAAACGCATCAAAGCTAAGAGTGGAACACAGCAAAAAACACTCACAGTGATCACTACCTTATCCCCTCCTGAAGCTCGGATTCCACTACTACAAGCTGCAAGAGTGAGGGGAGAGACGATCTGGGAGGGTAGCAGGTTGGGATTTTTTCTGGACCTTTCAGCACATACCCAGCTGAAGGAAAAAGAACTGCAATTAATCAAAAAGGGTTTATTGCACCATGGAATAGAGGCCCGTCTGAATTTTCCAGCTCGTCTACAAATTCACCATGAGGCGAAGACACATATCTTTGTCGATCCCATGGCTGCTGCTCAGTTTGCAGAGAAGTTAACAAGAAAACTCAGTCTGTCGGATTCCCAGTCTGATGGCGAAGGGTAAAGTACATGAACTGGAATCGAACATTTCAATGTGCCCGCTTAGGGGTCGATATTCACCCTTGTTTAGATCAGGACTCTTTGAAACGACAATGTTTTAGGCCCATTTACTGATGAAAATCTTAAGTTTATTACAGTGTTGAGAGCTTATATAGTTTCTTAAGGGGTTACTTAAACTACTCCTAGTTATTTGTTTGTTTGTTTCTTTCTTTCTGTCTCTTTTTTATGTCGTCATCCAGTTGCCCAATTCGTAATTCTAATTGCAATAACTCTAAAGACTAAGTACAGTAGGGGTAAGATTATGGTGAATTTAATTTGCCACTCAATTTGTGAACTATTAAATAACAACCATAACATTGTAATAAAACAAGCTGACAAGGGTGGAGCTGTGGTTGTGATGAACACAGAGGATTACTCTTAAACTGCTCCTGCAGAAATTGCCAAGCTATCTCTCTTCCCTTATTAGTATCTCACATAGTGCATACTCGTTAAGAAAATCTGACTTTATTATGCTTGACATACCAAGGACGCGGACTTCCTTTGGTAAACGTGCTATTGCATATGCCCTTCCCTCCATTTGGAACCAATTACAAACCGTACTGAAACTAACTAGCACAGTTTCAATAAACTTCTACAAATCGCTAAGTTCAGCCAAAATAAAAGACACCTGTAACTGTCATTAAGTCTCTTCCTTCCTCATGTGTGCCATATTTATCCACTGGTAAGGTATAATTGATTTGTCATATTAACTGCTTTCCCTTCCCCTTCTACTCCTGGCTTTATCTATGCTTACGCTCCACTGCTACTCTATCAAATCACTCCTCCCCCATATCAGTTGTAGTCTATTTGTTCTAGCTGCCAGAATATATGTATTGCACACACCGGTCATCATGTTTCATTTATCAGCATGCAACCTGTAAGTTGCTTCCCTGTTTCATATCAATGTTTACCACCTGCTGTCACCCTATGTGGTACCCTTGTATGTATATCCAGCCTGTATCGTGTAACGTGCATGTCATGTATATACTGTTATTACCTAACTGTGTTTGTACTTTAAGTGTTTATGTCACAAGACCTCCTTGTGAATGAGCTTGCTCAATGGAGTTTCCCTGCAATAAACTTGAACTTGAACTAAAGAGGCACACAGACAGCTGTCAGATACAGCTTACTATAGAGAACTCACCGAAGACCCTACTATACAATATACAGAAGAACTTAAACAAATCATCGTGTCTCTACCAAACAACATCATAGAACAGTTAAAAATACTAATTCCAAACAAACCTACTCCAGGGACATTCTATATGCTACCCAAGATACACAAACCAGGGAATCCAGGACGACCCATCATCTCTGGCATTGGCACACTCACTGAAAACATTTCAGGACATACTGAATCCATTTTAAAACCACTAGTAAGAGCTACTAACAGTTTTATTCAGGACACCACCAATTTTCTCAGGAAACTGAAACAAATTAGACAACTGCCACTGAACACTGTCCTAGCCACAATGGATGTTATTGCCCTGTACACCAACATCCCACATGAAGATGGCATAGCAGCATGTCAGAAATTTTTAAAGGAAAACACATCCATAGGAGACATTCCAGAAACCACCATCAGCACCCTAATAAAATTCATTTTGACACACAACAACTTCACTTTTAATGGCAAGCACTTTTTACAGGTCATAGGTACAGCCATGGGCACTAAAATGGCACCACAATATGCCAATCTTTTCATGGCCTGCTTAGCGGAGGATTTTTTTAAACACCACCCTTATAATCCATCTGTCTACCTCCATTTTATTGATGACATATTCCTGATTTGGACAGAAGGTGAAGATTCTCTCAAAAAATTCCATCATGATTTTAACAACTTTCATCATTCCATAAATCTCACTATTGAATACTCCACCACCAGCATACATTTTCTTGACACCACAGTCAGTATCACTAAAAATGGACATATACAAACTGCTCTTTACAGAAGGCCCACTGACAGACATCGCTACCTGCATAATTCCAGCTTCCACCCTAATCATACAAAAAATCTGTAATCTACAGTCAGGCGATTTGGTACCATCGAAACTGCTTTGATGAGAGAACAAGAGACAGACAGCTCTCCACACTTCGGAATTCCCTAATTCAGCAGGGCCACTCTCCAAGACAAATTGACAGAGAATTTGAATGGGCAATACAGATACCACGGGATAATCTGCTGGAATACAGGCAAAGACATCAAACTGACTGCACACCCCAATGGTCACTTATAGCCCCATGCTAAAACCCATTCAGAAAATTATCAAAGAGCTACAACCAATGCTGAGAGAAGATGAAACACTGAAATACATCTTTCCTGAACCACCTGTCATTGCCTATGAGCAGCCCCCCAGCCTCTCAAACATAATGATTCATAAGAAACTCCCAGCAGACCAAAATAACCAGAAAACAAGAGGGACAACACCATGCAACATGGCAAGATGTAAGACCTGCACCCACATATGCGCACAGGCCACCATTAAGACAAGCCAGAACAACATAATACAAATTAATGGATCCTTCACATGTTAATCCAGCAATGTTGTTTAACCAATTCAATGTACGAAGTGCACAAATGGTTGCTATATTGGGGAAGCTAGCCAACCACTGAAAAAATGATGAATCACCACCATCACACTATAGTAAACCAAATTATCAGCACTCCAGTAGAAATCCATTTTTTCACAAACTGATCACTCTCTCCTGGATTTATCTGTCTTGATACTAAGAGACAACTTCAGAAACACACAGGACAGAAGGACATGGGAACTGAAATATATAAAACAATTTAAATCTAACATTTCTGGACTGAATTGGGACATTGGTTTCATGACCCACTATGGTAAACTGTAATTATTTTTTATTGTGTACTATATCATGTCTCTATTCATCACACCTTGGTTCTGTATCTTCCTATTATATTTTTTCCTTTGAGTTCTGCCTGTTCTGTTTTTTTACCTATAGCTCACATCCTCCCTGCCTCTCCTGTTAACTCCTGAGCTCAGTCCCACCTAGTCCCTCTTGTTTTCACACCTCTGTTTATCTAGGCCTTTGTTCTTTTGTTTCTACTAATTTCTTGATTTCCTTGCATCTATTAGGCATCTCCTGTCCATTCTACTCTTTCAGCCAGCCTCTGATCTCAGATCCTATCTGCATGCTTTTGTCTTCCCTTTAGCTTCCTTTGATCTCCTACTGACCTGCTCCTACTATGCCCCCTTCCCATTTCTTCTCACGTTTTTATTTTTTGCATCTTAGACTTACATCTCTAGTCCACTTTATCACCTTCCTACTTCACTTCCTGATTTTTAATTGCTCCACAGTGGATATAAATACTGCTTGTTGATCAGTTTTGCTATTCACCTGAAGAAGGAACCTGTGTGGCCCCGAAAGCTTGTGCATAATTCCATCTTTGTACAAGACACTTGTTGGTCCAATAAATGATATCAAACCTTCTATCTTCTCCTGAACTATTTAAGAAATCCTGTTACATCACTTCTGAATACCCACAGGGCTGGTTGTGCTGCTCTGCCTAAGTATGTGGGAAAACTATGCAACTTAATTGAGACCCAACAATCGGGGTGTATTATGACTACTGATGCTTTGGTTTTTCTGCCCTCTTGACTATCTCTTTCTACAACAGAGCTGCTGCTTTGGTTTAACATAGATCTTATTTGTAGATTCTTCTGTAGTGAGAGTAATATAGGCCTACAGAGTAACTAGCTCAAATTTACTCCTTACAATATTTGATTAGCAGTCCTCAATTGTACATGGATCACCATTACTGGTTAATCTCTATACCATGTCTGTACTATACCTGTACATCTACTGCTGAGGTCTGCGTACTTCATTCACTTTTTCTTCATGTATAATGCAATATTATGTTGTAAGATTATAAAATCGCACAAATAAAAAGTTAAAAAAAAAGACTTCCAGGCCAGCCCCTGCTAACCCTCAGAAGAGAAGAGGACATGGTTCCTTTAAGAACAAGTAGTACTTTAATGGAAAAGGCAGTGGAGCCCAAAACAAAACTAAGCCTCAGAAGAAGGCACAGCTGAAGATGAAGGCATAGGCACCTAAAGCACCTAGTGCTGCCCTCAGAAGCTCCGGTGCTGCCCAAGGCAGACCTCCCCAGTGGGGGGAGGTGGTACTTGACCCAGTTTTACTTTCAGTGGGAGTCCATTATGATGGACAATTGGGTCCTCAGGATCATCTGGGAGGGGTACTCCCTGGACTTTACAGAAATTCCTCCAGACTACCCACCAGAAGGCAGTCCCTCTTATCAGCACACATCAGAGTTTCTGGTAATGGAGACTGCAGGCTGCTTGAGCAACAGGGCAGTGAAACTAGTAGAGTCAGAGAGAAAGACAGGCTTCCAGGAGTGTGGTTATGGTTCACGATCCACACGTCAGCAGTTCCACTGGAACAGTCTGACTGGCTGGACATCTTTAAGATAAGCTCCTCCCACCACCTAGGTGGTATATCCCACAAGTCTTCCCAGTGATGTCAGATCTTTCTTTCCACTGGAAAAACCGGTAATCTCCTTCACAGCTCCCACTTTGAATTTAGTGCAACATTTGCAAACTTTGTCTTCAGTTTTCTAAACTTCTTCAAGTTATTTTCTCAGTTCCTTTGACTCCCCTCGTTGATCATTGATGAAACAGTGGAAGCCAGGGTTCAAGTTTTTCTGTTTGGTGCCAGCAGATGTCAGTCAGTGATCTGTATGACACGTGCATGTACTGCCTGGGCATGCAACATGACATAGACAGGTGTGGCCTTTGTCTCAGCATGCTTCCTGAGTCCCACAAGGACTGGAAGCTCTGGCTCTTGCTGTGTTGGCCTTCAGAAAGGGATCCAAAGGACCAACCTAGGGGCCACAAGAAGACCTTGGCTGTGGCCGGGTCTGTCTAGCAGCTTGCAGCCCTTGAGGCAGAAGTGGTAGCTAATGTGGTGGCAACTTGTTGGTCTCAGTGCTGCTCCTGGCTGGGGCCAATGTTGGAGGGTCATTCACTGGAGGCTTCATGGACATGTGTTTGGCCCTCCAGACCCTGGGAGAGAGCCCTGCCCACTGTGGTGTTAAGCACAAACACCGCCAATGCCGGTCGTAAGACCAGGAGAGATCTTGGTCCTCCCAGTCTCTCAACTCATCTGACCACTCAATGATGATCGAGTGCCCCTCAGTTGATGGGCAGATTGGGCAGGTCAAAGGCTTTTGGGTTAACCCAACAAGCCAGTTGACTTTGACTCCAGTCGATCAGGCCGCACAAATTTTCCTTGAGCCTGTTGATCAGTTGTCAGATGAGGTTGGGGATTTGATCTCGAGACCCTGGTGCTTCCAACCTTCACTTGAGAGGATGTGGTCTTGTCGATTCCCCCCGGTCCTCAGTGGGAGCCACCTCCTCTAGCAGTCTAGCCTTCCATGCTTATGCTACCTAATGTGGGCAGGCACATGGTATACCACAATAAGTCAGAAGGTTTCCCTGGCTGTCAGTTGTCTGGCTTACAGTCACGGTCGCGGTCAGGACCTTGGTTGAGATATTCCCACTCTCAATCCTGCTCAACTGGGAGGCATCGCTGTCGATGCTGTTTGACTGCCTCATCCTTGGGCGAGGAGAGGCATCATCACAAGCTGCACTGGTGCTACGAGGAGCTCCACTGGCAACAGTGGGCCATCCAGAGGCAAGGTAGAGCTCTACCTCCTGGACCTTTGTTCCCCTGGCAGCCACCAGTGGTGCCCACACTGGTCCGTGCTACGCAGGTGCTTTCCTCAACTGCTTCTCCACCTCTTCGGGTGGAATCACCTCCACAGCAGTGAAGGTAGGTACTCCAGCCAAGGATGCCTATTCTGCCACTGGTTCACCAGGCCAGTTGTCAGTGCAAATCACCTGGGGAGATGATACCCGATTGGGATATAGCCATACCAGGTTACACTCTATTTAGTAAAGACAGGGTGGGAAAAAAAGGGCGGAGGGGTAACTATCTATGTCAGGGTGAGAATTAAAGCAACTGAAGTTCAGGGAATGCAGGAGGGAGTGGAAGCACTGTGGGTTACCCTGGAGACAGGAAATGGCACCGCCTTTCACACTGGCATGATCTACATACCTGCAGCACAAGGGGAAGAGATGGATGGGGTATTAGTACAAACCATCCACAAAATGACAGCCAAAGGTAAAGTGCTACTGGTGGGAGACTTCAGTTTGCCTGATGTGGATTGGAGCACCCAGGCTGCAACCACAGCCAAGAACAGAGGCATTCTGGATGTCCTGCAGGGGGCATGCCTCAAGCAACTTGTGGCGGAACCCACCAGAGAAGGAGCAGTATTGGACCTGGTGCTTGCCAATGGGGACAGAGTCAACAATGTAATGGTGGGTAGCCACCCGTGGTCCAGTGATCATCATACGGTGTGGTTCAATGTGAGAACAGTGGAGGAGTCAAACCATACGAAAGAAAGGGTCCTGGATTTCAGATGGGTCGACTTTGCAAATATGGGGGAATGTCTCAAGGAAGCCCTGGCAAGGGAAGAAGAAGGGGGAATGTAGGGAAACAATGGGCTAACCTTAAGGGAGCCATAGCAGAGGCAACAAGCCTTTGTATTAGGCAACTAACAAAACAAAGAGAAAGAAAAAATACTCAAAGGACGTGGCTGGGAAGGTAAGAGAGAAAAGGCTAGTTTCCAGGAGGAACAAGGAAACGCAGAGGGGGAAGACAGGGAACTGTATCTGGAAAAGCAGAATGAGGCGGGGAAAGCAGTCAGGAGTGCAAAGGCACAAATGTTGTTAAAAATAACCCAGGCAATTAAGAAAGCAGACAAGGCCTTTTTCGGGTACATTAGTGAAAGAAAGAAGACCAGGGGTGGGATTGTGAGGTTAAAAAGGGAAGGAAGGGTGTGTGCAGAGGGGGACCTAGAAAAAGCAACAATCCTGAACAAATATTTTTGTTCAGTATTCACAGAAGAAGGGGAATGAGAAGGACCACTATTGGGCAATAGGACCACCATTGAGAGAGAGGTGGACACCAGCCCATTTATGGAGGAAAGAGTCCTAAAGGAACTTGAGAATGGAGCCAGATGGGATACACCCCAGAATATTAAAATAACTTAGAGAGGTGCTGGCAGCACCTATAACACTCCTATTCAACAAACCAATGGAGACAGGAGGTTCCAGGGG
This sequence comes from Neoceratodus forsteri, assembly GCA_016271365.2. Taxonomy (NCBI): domain Eukaryota; kingdom Metazoa; phylum Chordata; order Ceratodontiformes; family Ceratodontidae; genus Neoceratodus; species Neoceratodus forsteri. The sequence goes on along the minus strand of CM057455.1, from coordinate 752,444,555 downwards.
ACTGGAGAAGGGTGAATGTAGTCCCTTTCCACAAAAGTGAGAACAGGGAGGAGGCTGGCAACTACAGGCCAGTCAGCCTGATCTTGGTGGTGGGGAAATTAATGGAGTCACTGCTAAAAAAAAGGATTGTGATATTTCTTGAATCCAGCGAAGCACAGGATCTGAGGCACCATGGATTCACAGCAGGAAGGTCTTGTCAAACAAATTTGATAGATTTCTTTGACTGGGTGATCAGGGGAGGTAGATCAGGAAGAGGCGGTGGATGTGGTCTACCTAGATTTCAGCAAGGCCTTCAACACCGTCCCACATAGGAGGTCAGTAAATAAGTTGGGCAGACTGGGAGTGGGCCCAAAGGTTGTAAACTGGGTCAGAAACTGGTTGAGTGGCTGGGCATAGAGGGTGGTGGTAAATGTTGTTCAATCTGGGGAGAGGGGGGTGACCAGCGGAGTGCCACAGGGATCTGTGCTTGGACCAGTCCTCTTTAATATCTTTATAAGTGACATTGCAGTGGGGCTGGAGGGGAAGGTGTGCCTCTTTGCAGACATCAGTAGGATCTGCAACAGGGTTAACACTCCAAGGGGGACTGGAAAAAATGAGAAAGGACATAAACATGCTTTAAGAGTGGTTGCATGTGGCAGCTAAGATTCAGTGCAAAGAAGTGCAAAATCATGCATTTGGGGCACAGAAATCTAAGGGAGGAGTACAAGATGGGGGGAAGGTACTGACAGCCACCAATTAAGAAAGGGACCTGGGGCAATCTTGTCTGATGACCTAAAGTTAACCAAACAATGTGAGAAGGTTGTGGGGAGAGCCAGTGGGATGCTAGGGTGCATAGGGAGAGGTATCACCAGCAGAAAAAAGGAGGTGGGTATGCCACTGTACAGATCACTAGTGAGACCTCTTCTGGAGTACTGTGTCCAGTTCTGGAGGCTGCATCTCCAGAAGCACATAGACAAAATAAATGCAGTCCAGAGAAGGGCAACAAACATGGTGCAAGGACTGCACCAAAAGTCATATGAGGAAAGACTAGAGGACCTCAATATGTATTCCCTGGAGGAGAGGAGAGAGAGGAGGATATGATAGAGACATCCCAGTACCTCAGGGGTATAAACAAGGTATGGGAGGGTAGCATCTTTCAGAAAAGAAGATGTACAAGAACAAGGGGGTATGATATGAGGCTGGAGAGGGGTAAGCTCAGGGGCAACGTGAGGAAGTACTTTTTCACAGAAATATTAGTGGATGATTAAAACAGCTTCCCTGCAGAGGTGGTGGGGGCAAAACTGGTAGGGGAATTCAAGAATGCATGGGATTGCCGGCCCGGTGGTGTAGAGGGTTGAAGCGCTGGCACCTTACCTCAACCGACACCGGCGACCCGGGCTCTGGAACGGACTCAGGGCACTGGGGTTCGGCAGGGGGAGGAGAGGATTGAGCATCCGGGGGACTGCTCTCCTCTCTGGGGGTGGGATCAAGGGGTGCATCACTCAGCAGTGGCCCCCAGTGGAGACTGGAGGCATTACCTAAGCATGCACTGATGGGGACACCGAAAACCAGGGAAAATGGCACCTGATGTGAGCAGCTTGATGGCCGTCCGCAGTTTCGCCACGGCACCCACCTGGATCCTTGTTCCATGGGGAGTTGGGGGCTCCTTGTGGTCCTGCTGCAGGGGGAAGCTGCAGGAGTCTGGGTGCCCGTTGTAGAGGTAGTCGGCGGCTGGATGTCCCCAAGCAGTTGCGAGGACAAGGTAAGGGGAGCAGATCAGGTGGCCAAAGGAGGAAAAATAGAAATAAAAAAAAAAAGAATGCATGGGATAGACATGAATACTCTTGCAATAGGGAATAGAGGGTAAGCCGCAGATCAGCTAGGGTCTGCAGTATTGCATTAGGTAGGGAAAAGGAAAAGACTAGGCTGGTCACATAGGCTCTATCTGCTGTCACCTATGTTTCTATGTCCATGATGAGCAACTGTAAAGGATCTTATTCGAGGAGTCCTTGAATGACTCAGACCACGAATCCATGGCCTCCTCTGTGACTCTTCTCCTAGACCGTGGTTTGGTCAAGGAGCTGTCCAGCAAGCATGGCCCGGTGTCCTTCGGGGCACTTCTCCATGTACTCTTAGAGTCCATATCCACCCCACAGGAGCCAGTCTAAGAACGGGCTCAGTACCCCTTGACAGACATTTTGTAATGGGACATTTCCCCATGGTTGAAGCCATTTTGGGACTGGCCCAGGAGCTTTGACAACATTCCGCATCCCGCCAGGCACCCTCTGCCCATATGGTCTGCAAGTATGCAGTCCCTGCTGAGTCTCTTTCTGGGTCTTGGAACACCCCTCTGTGGGGGGTCTGGTCACGGGTTTGCTGTTCCGAAAGTTCAGACACCAGGGGGATGTGGACAAGCCTCTGGACAAGGAGTCCCATAAAACTGACCATGCCACTTAAAAGATGTATGCGTGGCATCCTTGGGTCTCTGTCAGACTAGTTATGCCATCAGGAAGACCAACCTCGGTGACTTCCTGATGGGAGTCTTTGATACAATCCTCCTTCACCTATCTGCTGATCAGCAATTGGCGGTCATGACCATCAGAGACCAGGGTCAATTGTTGGCTAAACACCAACTCCAGATGGCCTTGGGTATTGGCAACTTGTATGCCCCTGCCATGGCAGCAGCTATCTCCATGCATCACAGGGCCTGGCTGTGTCTGTCCAGCTTCATGGCAGACACCCAGTAAAAGCTAAGGAAATGGTCAGGCAGCTAAACAAAACACTGTGAGACCGGAGCCACAAAAAAATAAAGCACTTACTGTCTAGAAGACTATGGCTTCCCAGTCACTGCTCAAATCAAGCTTCAAGAGATTTGTTGCTCCAAGTAAAAAGATTCCTTTATTCATACATGTTAAAACAAAACTAGCACCATCAGCAAGGGAGGGGTGTCTAGTTCAGCTTGCTGATTGTGCTAGCTTTGTTTTAACATGTATGAATAAAGGAATCTTACTTGGAGCAACGAATCTCTTGAAGCTTGATTTGAGCAGTGACTGGGAAGTCGTATTCTTCTGTACACCCACTAAAAGCTGGCCAATGTCCTATTCTTGCGCACTGACTTATTTGACCCTGGGGTGGAAAGACATCTCACTCATATTGAAAAGTCCAGTGCCGCCCTGGATTCTGTGTTGTCATCCCAGAAGGACCTGAAAAAGAATCCTAAGAAAGAGGCTTTCCAGTACTGGTCCTTGCAGCCACAGCTTCCACAGCAGCAGCAGCAGCAGCAGCTCCAGCAGAGATAGTACCAGACCTCGTGCCCCAAGCCCAAAGTTTGGGGCCAGGGTCCTAAGAAAGGGGGGGGGGCAGGGGTAGTGGTGCCCCACCAGCTGCAGTCACTGGTGCCTTTGCAAAAGTTGCCCAGTGACTGCTTGAGGGATGTCATCCTTCCACCCTGTCCAATTCCTGTCTGCACTCCCCTTCGGAGGTCAGCTATGTCACTTCTTGCCACATTGGTCCACTATCACAACAGACAAATGAGTGTTGGGCATAGTGGGAAGAGGATTGCCTCTGGACTTTGAGGCTCTCCGACCCTGCTTCCTCCACACAGCTCAGGAGACCAGAGTGTTGCAGGACACGCTGTCTGCTCTTCAGGAGGATATTACTCTGCCCCTTGCAAAAGGGGCAATAGCCCGTGTCTTGGATGCTCTGGCCAGTCACGGTTACGTGTCGAGGTATTTCCTAGTCTCGTAATGATGGGGGGCTGGCACCCATACTGGATCAGCATGTCTGAACCAATTCATGTGGAAATGCAAGTTCTGGATGATCTGTCTGAATCAGATCATTCTGTTGCTGGAGCAGAACATGTGATTCCGTGATCTAGACCTCCAGGATGCATTTTTCCACATCAATCAATCAATCAATCAATCAATCAATCAAATCTTTATTTAACGAGGTGATCATCATTGAGCAAAACTCATTTTCAAGATGGACCTGGATAGCTTCGAGACCAGTGTACAATACAATTAAGACATCAAAGTTCACAATGGTTACAGTATTCAGAAAGAATGTAAACTAGAAAGCGGTACTATTAGCGAGTACAATGCATTTGGTAAATGATGACAGTATACACAAGAGCCAGCACAAGAAACATAAGCATAATTACAGGCATATTACAGCATATGTCCACAACATATCTCCAGCAATCAAAAAATAATTAATAGGACTAGGAGAGCACAGCAGGTGAAAGAGGGCAAAAGTACCTTGAGGGCAAAGGAAGTGGGGAGGGGAGGCGAAAAAGGTGTAAGGGTGGGAGCATTACGGGAGGCCACAGTTAAACAGGGGTATAAGGTTCAGCAACCTTCCCAGTTGGTCAATCCCACCACTGGTACCTGTGGTTCTGAGCAGAAGGGGTCCTGTACCAGTTCCAGATCATGACCTTTGGCCTCTTCTCAGCACCCAGGGTCCTCACCAAATGGTGCCAGCATACCTGTGGTGCCTAGGGGTCAGAGTGTACCCCTACTTGGATGACTGGCTGTTAGCTGGTCTGTCCGAAGAGGCTATGGAGACGTCCAGAGATCTGGCTCTTCAGACTCACCAAGACTTAGGCCTGTTGGTCAACATGGACAGGTCCAAACTGGTACCCAAGCAGGTGATCAAGTTCATCAGGGCAGAACTAGACTTCCTGTGGGCCAAAGCCTGTCTCTCTGTGGAACGGACTCTGGAGCTTACCTCCTTTGCCCAATCATTTCAGGTTGGGCTCTTGCGCCTTGCCTGGGATTTCCTAAGGCTGCTGGGGTACATGGCATCCTAAACCAGTGTAGTCCACTGGGTCCACTGGTGGATGCACCACCTCCAGTTGGAGTTGGGCCGTCATTGGTCCCAGTGCCTAGGTCAATTGGAACAGTTGGTCACTGTTACCCAGACTCTGTGGAATGCCATCCAGTGGCGGCTGATCCTAGAAGACCTGGAGGAAGGAATCCCATTTGTCCACCCAGAACTGACTGTCACACTTATGACAGATTCATTTCTGTTGTGGTGGGGAGGGCACCTGGGAGACCACAGAGCCCATGGATTCTGGTCATCCCTTGAGGCCCATCATAACATAAACCTGCTGGAGCTCTGTGCAGTGCATCTGGTGCTTATGGAATTTGCTCCTCTAGTCATGGGTCAGGTCATGCAGGACCAGATGGACAACACCATGACCATGTTCCACCTGAACAGCCAGAGCAGAAGTCACTAATTTTCCTCGTTTCGAGAGGCCCTCCACACCTGGCCCCTTGTGCGCAGCCTGTGGTGCAGATTTCCTGGCAATTCATGTCGCAGGAGAGAACAATCAACTGGTGGACACTCCCAGCTGGGTAGGAGAGATGTCGCACAAGTGGTCCCTGAATCAGATGGTGGTGAACCACCTGTTCTCCCACTGGGGCACTCCTCTGGTGGACATGTTTGCCTCCTGGGAGAACACAAAGCTAAGGCTGTTTTGTGCCCCCCCCCAACAGTCCGAGACATTGTTGGGAGATGCCTTTGCAAGGCCCTGGACCCCAGACCTCATGTACACCTTCCCTCCCCTTTTATTTTACAAGGTAGTAGTCAAAGCCCAGAAGGAAAAGGCACAGCTGATTCTGATAGCTCCAGAGTGCCCAAGGCAGTTCTGGTACCCGACCCTCCTCAGCGTCAGCAGCAGACCTTCATGGCGACTGCCTCTCTGCCCAGATCTGCTGATCAGACTTCAGAGGATGGTCCTGCACATGGACCTGCAGTCCCTGCACCTCGTAGCCTAGTTTCTGAGTGGTTAGAGTTCCAGGCCTTGGGTCTCTCGGATGATTTGCTCCATGTTGTGGAGACCTCCCAGAAAGAGTTGGTTAGCAGATGCTATGCCTTTAAATGTAAGAGATTTTCCATTTGGTGTCGAGGCAAGGAGTTTGATCCCCTTGTCTGCCCTGTGGCAAGCATCCTGGATTATGTCTGGTCCCTGGGGCACAACCCTTAAGGTGCACCTTGCAGCCATCTCTGCTTTCCAGGCTTGGGCCAGTAAGCCGACGGTGGCCCAGAAGAAGGTAGTTGGTTGCTTTTTTAAGAAGCTGGACCTCCTGTTCTCTTCTGAACGTGCTCTGCTTCCACCATAGTACTTACTGCTGGTATTGGCTATGCTCATGGGAAAGCCTTTTGAGCCTATGCACAGGTGTGAGATGTCACACCTGTCATGAAAGATGGCATTCCTAGTGGCTATCATGTCAGCCAGAAGGATTAGTCAGCTCCAGGCACTCTCGATGGAGTCTCTTTCGTCTGGTCTTCAACAGGAACAAAGCCATCCTTCGCCTCAACACAAAGTTCCTCCTGAAGGCTGTATTGCAGTTTCATCCTAACCATGTGATTAACTTACCAGCATACTTTGCTAACCCATCTTCAGAGGCCAACCACAGGCCTCATACCCTGGACCTGTGGAGGGTGTTCTCTTATTATGGGGAGCGCATGGCTGGAGTTTGGGGAGAGCCTCACCATCTGTTTTCCACTTATACTGAAGCTGCGCCTGGTAGACCAACAGAAAAGTGGATGATTGTCAATGGGATTACATGCTGCATTGATCTCTACTACTGGTTGTCTGGTAGGGAGCCTCTTGTAGGGTTTAGAGCTCATTCCACCAGGCATACCACTGCCTCAGTGGCTGCTTCAACTGATGTCCCTATTCAGGACATCAGCAGGGCTGCTACCTGGAAGTCAACACACACCTTCATTGCCCACTATTGCATCGGCCTTGAGTCACACCAGGATTCTGGTTTTGGGACCCCGGTTCTCCATTCTCTGTTCACCAAGTAAGGGTGTGTGCCTTGCCTACTCCTCCCAGAGAACTTCTAGGAGTCTGCCAGAGTGCGGGTAGCAAACAATATCCACACCCCTAGATAAATAGGCTACTCACCTGTAACCACAGTTCTAGGAGTTGTATACAGTTCACATGCACACAGCCCACTCAACCTCCCCAAGTAAGTGGCACTCAGATCCCTGCTTCCAGCATGCAAGGTCTGACACCACAGGGAAGAGTCAGGGGATATATCACCTGGGTGGTAGGAGGAGCTTAGCTTAAAGCCATCTGGCCAATCAGACAGATCTTCTTTGAGTCAATCTCTTGCAGCAGGCCATAACACATGGGATATCCAGCTGCAGGAATCACTTCCTCCAGATGATTTCCCAGCAGTCTCTCCCAAGGGCCTCTTATTCCTGTCACCTGATGTGCTCTTGCACATATATAAAGCGGAGGCCTCTGATACTCCTCAGTTCTTTTCCGACCACGACCGAGTCAACAACAAGTTCTCCTCCAAGAGTACCAGCTTTCTCTAGTTTGTCACTGAAGAAGTCATCTAGAGTTCCTCTACTACCTTCTTGGGGTCTCGAAGGGGTGAGCCCCCGTCATCGACGGAGCCTGGGCCGGGAGGAAGCATGCATGGCACCGGGCATGTTTCCTCCACACTACCCTCTTCCTCTTCAACAGTTCTTGAGATCTCAGGTAAGACGTGGAAGGACCCACTGAACACCCCATCTTCTCCACCGTTGACGGTCATGGTTCCCTCCCTTCCATCGTCGATGGCTCCTCTGTCAGTGACTTTTGTTGAGGCTTCTTACACCACTGCCTGCCAACAGTCTTTCAAGCCATTGTCTGCTGCCGATGGGAGCTCAACAGACATATTAGTAGGGACCCACTGACACTCCTTCTTCTCCACTGTCGATGGTGGTGGGTCCCTCTCATCGACGGCTTCTCCGTCGACAACCAATGTAGTGCTGCAGCTTCCACCACTGCCATCACCAACATGTCTATTTAGCCATCTGTCGATGATGGCCTCTGCTGCTCAGACAGTTCTCCTGTTGACAGAGCCTGTTTGGGACGTTCAGCTCTCCTGTCGACTGTTCTCCCTTTGACAGCGCATATTTTTGGCCATTTGATTCTCCCATCAATGGTTCTCCCATCAATGGCATATGTATTGGGCCATTTGGCTCTTCTATCGATGGTTCCCTTCCATCGACAGAGCATATATTGGGCCTGTTGATGGTTCTCCTGTTGACAGGGCACTTCTGCCGTTCGTTGGCTCTCCTGTCGACGGTTCTCCCGTCACCATGGTCGACAGTGGACCCTTTTTTCCACCATCTCACCAATGGCCTTGTCGATGATGGTTCTTACATTGATGGTGGCTTTTGGCCTTACTACCTCATCACTGGTGTTCCCGTTGATGATCATTGGCTCCACCCTGGACTTCCTTAGATGGGAGCCCTATCATGGCTCTTCCATCTATCACGGTGTTGGGGTCTAATGTGCACCCCTTCACGCCGGAGGCCGACTGGGTTCCTTGCATCATTCCATCAGTGATACCCCTCCAGTCCCTGACCCCTTCTTTTTCCAGGGGTCACTTGATCATGGTTGATGTCCAGGTTTTTTTGTCCACACTTCCGAGGCAGTTGTGGTACAAGCCTCTGCCCCTTCCTATCCGGGGTTCCGTTCCTGGGAGGACGATTTGGCATCCCATTCTTACTAGACTGGGATATGGTGAACCTGACAGGGAAGGAGAAAGAGATAAATCTGAATTACAGACCCCAAGTGTCCTACTCAGAGGCATCTTCCACTTCATGGGGCCCCCCCTACATATAATCCCCTGTTCTCCTCCAGATGACCACATTTCCTTTCAGATATTCTGATACATCTGCAATACCTTTTTTGGATTCCAAAATATGGAACAGGATGCCTCCAGGAAACCAGTACCCTGGTTTTCCTCATGCCCCCAACTTAACATCCCTACCTTGTGGATGCTTTCAGGGAGGCCATATTGTCCACCTGGCAACAACTGTTCCAGATTCCCTCCAATCTCCGCAATGTGGCTAGACTTTCTGGGGCTCCTGTGGACCACCTTTATCTTTCTCCACCTCCACAGGTGGATTCTGTGATTACTAACTACTGCTCACGATAGCTCTGCTAGACCACTACATATGTGTGCTCCACCCACAGAGGCTGTATCCAAGAAATTGGATATAATGGGTAACAATACTATGTCCATTTGCATTCTGCATTATATGGGCCACCTCCTCAAACATTGGGAGGTGCTCCTTAAGGTTACTCCAGATTCTGTCCAGTCCCTTTCACCTGGCCAAGTCTTGAGAGACACTCCATGGTGGCTGTTTGACGCCACCTGCTCAGGCCTACCTCTGATGCCGGCAATTCCTCAGCTAGAACCTCCTCTGCGTCGGATGCCATACATGGCTGAGGGTTTTAGGATCTTCGCCGGATGTACAACAGTCCATCATTTATGCTCCCTTTAACAGGGACAAACTCTTTGGGCCATGGGCCCAAACCATTCTGAAAGTCCTGCAAGACTTGGATCATACCCTTCAGTCTGTTTTGAACTCTTTATTGCAACCTCGGGTGAAGCCTGCATACAGGGGATCCTTTTGAGGCCACTGCATCAGAGATAGACCTACTACTCAGAGGCGGCATGCTAACAAATGTAAGGCTTAGTTAGCTCTGCCAAGCCCACAAAATACCCCGGAACCATCACAGTATATCTCTGCTGCTCCTCAGCAAGGACATCCTTCGGCCTGCGAGTATGTCTCCAACCATGGTGGTGCAGATCTCCTCCTCAGCCATCGGGGGCAGGTTCTCCCTGCACCTCGGAGGTCAACAAAGGATTGCGTCAGACCTATGGCTCTTTCACTTGATCCAGTCCAGTCCTATGGTGGTCTTCACCAGCACCTCCTACTTTGCGCCTTGGCTATCACACTGTCTTCCAGACTATGCTCTGGTACTGCAGGCAGTAACAGATGCTCTGTTATGAGACCATGCTATAGCACCTGTTCCTGCCCATAACAGAGGCTCAGGATATTACTCCTGGTTATTTCTGAATCCCAAATGGACAGGAGACTTATGCCTGGTTCCAGCTCTCAGAGGTCTCCACCTCAACATACAGTGCTAGAAACTCCGTTGCTCCCCCTGCTAGATACGGTGGACTGGCTCTGTTCCCTGGACATGCAGGATGCATGCATTCATATCCTGCTGCACCCCATCCTCAGGCGGTTGTTACAATTCCAGTTTCAGGACCATCATTTTCACTTTTGGTCCCTCCCTTTCGTCCTTTCTTCGGCCCCCAAGGTATTTATGAAGTGCCTGGCGGCAGTGTCAGGGGGCCCTTCACCTGACAGGTCTGTCTGTCTTTCCATACCTGGCTGACTGGCTCCTACAGGTATCTACATGCCGTTCTGACCCTCATTTTGAGGTTACAAATTTGTCAGTAGGTCTCCACCAGAGACTACCTTCAGCTCCTGGGACATTTAGGAGCTACCCTCCCCATTGTCCTCATACCTGCCTTCAGATGAGGATCCATCAGTGGAATCTCAGGGTCAGTGGGATCAGAAGTGGGACGACTTTGAAATCCCGGTCCTTTTGTCTTACCCACCACTTCGCACACATGCAGTGGTGGGAGTCCAGGGACAATCTCCTGTGAGGCATGTCATTCCATCCTCGGGTCCCGTTCCTCATCCTAAATGATGACTGCCTCCTTGATAGGCTGGGGTGCCCATCTTCAAGGGGTTCCATTCCAGGGCTCTTGGCCAGTGCTGGAAGCTTGTCTTTACAGCACTGTCCTGGACATGAGGACTGTTCTATATGCCTTACAAACATTCAAGACCTTGCTCCCACAGGGATGCCTTCAAGTACAATCAGACAGTTCCATGGTAGTTCACTACCTGAATGATTAGGCGGTACCCATTCATACCCTCTCTGCCGAGAGTCCATGAGGGTGTGGCATTGGACGATCCAGTGAGGCATTTACCTTCTGGCGGTCCACATTCCAGGAATTTCAGATACCCTGGTGGATGCCCTGTGCAGAACTCCTGCTCAGGCTCATGAATGGAAGATCCACCCAGACGTCTTGGCAAACATCTTCCTCAGGTGGGGTCACCTGGAGTTAGACCTGTTTGCTTCTCTGCAAAATGCATACATTGTCTCTCTATTGCTCTCTAAAGCAAGGTCCTGGAACTTTATGGCTGGATGCCTTCTCTCGCTCCTGGACAGGAAACTTTCTCTACGCTTTCCTGCCCTTTCCTCTCATACAGAGAGTACTCCTAAAACTGGTCAAAGATGGGACATTGATGATTCTCATAGCCCAATACTGGCCGAGGATGATTTGGTTCCTCTTGCTGTTGCAAATCTCAGATGGGAATCCTCTTCCTCTGCCTTTTTGTCTGGTCCTACTCTCACAGGAAGATGGCTCCCTGCTACACCCAGACTTGCACTCCCTGTGCCTGCACGCATGGCTTTTGAGGACGTAGTCCTCTCTTGTTATCAGGTGTTCCCAGGAGTAGCAGAGATTCTGCGGGTGGCACAGAAGCCCTCTACTAGGTCATCCTACTCTATGCAATAGAAGAGTTTTTCCATTTGGGCCTCTTCCCGTGAACTAGACCCCTATGTCTGTTCCCCACAGAGCATACTGAGCAACCTCCTCTCTCTGTCAGAAAGTGGTCTAAAATATTCATCAATAAAAGTACACCTATCAGCTATTTCTGCTTTTCATTTCCCTGTGGACAACAAACCATTGTCCCAGTTACCTCTCATTAAAACCTTCCTGAAAGGTATCCTACATTTGCATCCCCCTATTCGGGACCTGTCTCAGTGTGGGATTTGAATTTTGTACTTAAAAATAAAATTGACTGAAGGCCCTTTTGAGCCTACAGATACACGTGAGCCCCGGTTTTTGTCATGAAAAACTATTTTTTTGGTGGTGATTACATCACGTAGACATATCTCTGAGTTACAGGCGCTTATGTGCAAGCCACCTTATTTACAGTTTCATAAGGATTGGGTGTCCTTACATACTAACCCCTCCTTTCTACCTAAAGTTGTTTCTGAATTTTCTCTAAATCAGTCCATTCAGTTACCAGTATAGTTTGCAGAGCCTGAGAATCCAGGGGAAGCCCTGCTTCATACTCTCGATGTGAAAAGAACATTTAAAATTTATCTTCTCCACACTGAACAGTTGCGTAAAATTGAGCAACTCTTTGTTTCTACCGCCCCAAGATGACTAGGCAATCAGGTTTCTAAGCAGTGCTTGTCCACATGGTTGACCAGTTGCATTACGTTCATATATAACAAATATGATAAACCTTTCACAGGATCCGTGAAACACCACTCCACTAGAGGCATGGCTACCTCCACAGCATGTTTTCAAGGCATCTCTGCTTCAGACATTTGTGAGGCTGCCACCTGGTCTTCTGTACATATGTTCACAAAATATTACAGTCTAGACATTGCTTCTAAGAAGTGCACCACTTTTGGTCAGGCTGTCCTCAAAGGCCTCCTGTCCTAATTTGCTGCAGTTCGCTACCTCCTCCCGTGGGCATCATAACTGCTTGGGATTCTTCCCATGTGTTATGGTCTGCTGCAAGAGATTGACTCAAAGAAAATAGTACAGTTGCGTAAGAACTTACCATAACAGTAGATCTTCGAGAGTATCTCTTGCAGTAGGCTATGCTGCCCCGCCCACCATCCCGCTTGCTCCTGCTTCAGAAGAGTACCTTGCTCCATCCTCACGTGGTAGCCTTGAGCGGCTGCCTTTTGTTCCTCTCCTTGGTTCCCATCAGAGATCTATGATTTACTTTTCATATCGGTCGCTAAGATGGAAAATAGAACTGAGAGCACATTAGGTGACAGGAAGGAAAGGCCCCTGGGAGAGACTGCTGGGAAATCATCCAGAGGAAGTGATGCCTACGGCTGGATATCCCATGTGTTATCGCCTGCAGCAAGAGATACTCTTGAAGATCTACTGTTACGGTAAGTTCTTACGCAACTGTACTTTCCAGTGGAACTGCCAGAGTGTGGTTGTGAACCATATACCACTCCTAGAACTACAGTTACAGGGGAGTAACCTGCTTTTCTACTCCCACTACTTCCTAGTTCCAAAGAAATCAGGGGGCAAATACCTCATTCTCAACCTCAGAAAAGTAAACAAATTCATGGATTAAGAAAAATTCAAAATGATTTATTTGGGATCTCTGCTTCTCTTCCTGAAACCTCAGGATTGGTTAGCTTCCCTGGATGTCCAGGATGCATACCAGCATGTACTGGGGCACCCAAGTCACCACAGATACCTTCACGTCGTAGTGCTGGTGCAGCATTATCAGTTCCGAGTCCTGGGCTTTCCTCAGCAGCTCAAGCCTTTACAAAGGGCTTTGCAGTACTCACAGTGCACCTGGGAAAGTTAGGACTCCAAGTCTATCCATACCTGGATGACTGGCTGCTTGCCAGTCTATTCAGGCAGGGGACAGAACAGGCAGTGGCCACTGCCTCTCAGTTCCTCATCTCAATGGGGGTTCTGCTGAATCTAAAGAAGTCTCAGTTCCAGCCCTCAAAGCAGCTGCTGTTCATAGGAGCTCTCCTGGATACAACCAAGACCTAAGCCTTTCTTCCAGAGAGCAGACCACAGGAAATTCTGCAGATGGCATGCTACATCATGGAATGCAAGACTGTGCAATCCCTGTGATGGCTCACCATAACAATTTTGTACCATAATAGCAGCACATACATAATTTCTAGCCACTTTTTTAATTTTAATTCTTGAATTGTATAAAACAAAGTACTAATGACCCTAATCTGTGAAGAGGTTTTATTTTAAAGTTTTTTTTCCCCTTTTTTTATTGTCATATAGATAACCCACTGCCATACTGTAATTTACTGACTTTTATTTATTATCTTTGGTTAATGGAAAGATATTTACTACATGCTGGAAACAGTCTGTTTTATCGTTGTATTTTTATACTACTGCTGTAATGATCTGTATGTTCATTTTTTCTGTAATATGGGAAAAAAAAAGTAAAAAAAAAAAAAGACTGTGCAATCCCACTCCATGCAGTGTGTACTGAGTCTAATAGCCTCCTCAGTGTTCACAGTGCCCATGCCATGGTTACATATGAGAACGACTTAGTGGCTGCTCAGTGCACAGAGATCACAAGCATCACACCCTCAGACCTACCCCATTTAGGTGACTAAGCCCCTGGTTTGGTCACTCGCATGGTGCTTATTGGAGGACAATCTCCGCCAGGGCTTTGTCTTCTCCCAGCTGGTGCCCGAGGTGACTAACCACAGATGCCTTCTAGTTAGTGTGGGGGGCCTACTGTCAGGACCTCCAGACACAAGGTGTCTGGGACCCATCAGACACTTATCTCCACATCTGTGTGTTGGAGATGCAAGCTGTTTTGTACAGAATGAGGGCCCTAGTGGACCTAGCCAGCCACAAAACAGTCCTCCTCCAGACAGACAAGTCTGTCATGTACTATGTCAACAAGCAGGGAGGAGCACACCCTTACCCACGCTGAAGGGGGTAATCAGAGTGTACGAATGGTGTCTGGAGAAGGGGATCCTGCTCCAAACAGTTTGTCTGCCAGAAGTCCAGAACACTCTGACAAATAAACTCAGCTGAACAGAGGCTGATCCAATGAGTGGCCACTAGCTTCAGATGTTGTGAGATCACTGTTCAACGAATAGGGTACCTCAAATGTGGACCTTTTTGTGTTCCCACTCAATGTCAAACTGCCTTGATTTTGCTCCAGAAATCCAGGACACTGCTTTTTCTGTTGGTATGCATTTAGACTACAATGGCAAAATCTATTTCTGTATGTATTCCCACCAATAACTGTTGTTCAGAGGGTATTGCTCATATTGGAGGTGTGCGGGGGCAAGACGATTCTGTTCGCCCCCTGCTGGCCTCACCAGATATGGATTCCTCTGTTGAACAGACTGTTAGTAAAACTGAGAATTCTTCCATTTGAAACAGACTTGCTGACTCAGGATCCACCTGGTCCATCTTGGTCTGTGTTCCCTTTATCTTCAGGCCTACCTCCTAAAGAGAAAGAAGTGAACAGGTGCAAGGCATCTCAGAGATACGTTTGGCTGCTTGTAAGCATAGAAACATAGAATCTGATGGCAGATAAGGACCTCTTGGCTCATCCAGTCTGCCTATTTCTCCCTACTTACACTACCTACCACCTACACTATTACCACAGATCATGCCCAGTCTACAGTTCTCTCTCCCTCCCCACTTCCTTTCCGCTATAATTCACGTGTGCTTATCCCATGCATTCTTGAATCACACCACTGTTTTCACCCCCACCACTTCCGCTGGAAAGCTGTGTCTGTGCGTCCTTTCCAACACCCTATTGCAGATTTTGGTGTTATCGACAAAGAGGCAGACCTTCCCTTCCAGCTCCTCTGCAGTGTCACTTATAAAGACATTAAAGATGACTGGTCTCAGCACTGATCCCTGAGGCACCCGCTGGTCACCCTCCCTCCCTTCCTTGGAGTGAACTCTATTTACCACTGACCTCCCCCCGTGAAACCATGCTGCCTTGGGTCTTGGAACTCACTGGATTCAAGATATTTCACAATCCTTTCCTTTAGCCTTCTACTAGAAAAACTTACATGGCCAAATGGAAACGATTTTACAACTGATGCTCCAAAACCCGCATGGGCTGCTTTGGGTACCCACTTAACAAGGTTCTGGAGTACTTGCTGGACTGTCTGATGATGGCATATAGTATTCTACAGTAAATGTCCACCTGTGTGCTATAATCTCAGTACCACAAGCCTGTCAGTATCCTCTACCTCACACAGCTGCCACTATTTAATAGGTTCCTTATGGGCATTTTGCACACAAGGTCTCCCATCAGTAAGGCATTGGCTGCCTGGGATATCAGTCTTGTGTTGGACATGCTCACTCGCAAACAGTTTTAAACCCTTGCGACTTGCAAGTGTAAGTTTTGAACTTGGAAAGCAGCATTTCCTGTGGCCATCACCTCTGCTCTGAAAGTGCCCGAACTCCATGCCCTGGTCACAGATCCTCCGTATACTGTTTTACATGAGGGCAAGGTAAAGTCCTGCACACACACCTTAATTTTCTACCTAAAATGGTGTCAGAGATCCGTCTTAAAGAACAGGAAATCTGTGCCAACTGGGAGCAGTTAGTAATGTTCCTAGTAAGAGAAATGATAAACTTGCCTCCAAATGGACCACATTTAACTGTACCTTAATAAACATTGATGTGAAAAACTGTGTTTTCAATTGTTTTCTTTTTATGAACAACATTCTGAACAGTTCTTTTCCTGGAACCAGTAATTTGGAGTGCTTACTATGTCACGATTTGAGTACAGAATGCTAAACATGAGCTATTGGCCTATCAGAACCATGCTTCGAGTTCTTTCCTCAAACCATGACATAGTTAAAACTCCAGATTACTGGTTCCATGAAGAGAACTGCAACTAAAAACAAAACAATACAAAATACAGTTTTTCATATAACTTTTTATTCAGGTACAGTTACATATGGATCATTTCGGCTTATGGACATAATTTTTGTAAACTGGAACATTATAAACAGCTACCAATTTGAAATAATTTCCTGTCCTCTTTAAGTAGCCACTAGTGCTGCCTACCTACTTTGCCAATTTCTAGAATCAAACAGAATGCAGTCTCCATTCTCTGGATGTTAAAAGGGCCCTTGGATTTTACCTGGACAGAACGAAGGTCTTCAGCCAATCCAAATAGTTTTTTGTCTCCTTCTATCACAACTAGAAGAGACAGCTTCTTACAGTCAAGTACATTTCTGGCTGGATTGTCAGCTGCCAGCACCACTGCTCTACCTCCAATTCCCTCCAATCCCTCTCATTCAGAGAGTGCTGTTCATGCTGGAGACACATGTGGGCAAGATGATCCCCGATGGCCTCGGCAGATATGGTTTCCTCTGTTGAACTGACCGTCATTAGCAAACCCAAAACTGCCACTCCGATGAACTTACAGACTCAAGCTCAGGACCAACTAGTCCACCCCAGCCTGCACTCTCTTCATCCTCAAGCCTGGCTCCTGAAGGGTTTAAAGTGTCTCAGAGAGTCTGTGAAACACTCTTGGCTGCAGGTAAACCCTCCATGAGGAAGACATACACAGCCATGTGGAAACGCTTTTCTATTGATGGTCAATAACCTCTGTGGACCCTTTCAAGTGTCAACCTTAAAAGGTTTTGGAGTACTTATTAGACCTTTCTGATTCTGGTCTGCAGTATCCAACAGTTACAGTAAACCTATGTGCTAAAACAGCATACCACAAATCTATTGGTATCCTCTCTTTGGCACAACTGCCACTGCTTAGGCATTCTGCACTAAGGTCCCACTTTGGGAAGCTGGTGGCTGCCTGGGACCTCAGTATAGTGCTGGATATATGCACTCGCAAGCCCTTTGAGCCTGCTGTGACCTGTGACATGAAATGTCTGACTTGGAAAGCAGGATTTCTGGTGGCCATCACCTCTGCCTGCAGAGTGCCTGAAATGCATGCTTTGGTCACAGATCCTCCATGTGCTGTTTTTCAAAGACAAGATAGTGCTCCTTATACATCCTAATGGTCCCTCCCCAGCTGTCCACCGGGGTCGCATGTGTTTAAGTCATCAGCACCCTTGAACCATTGAGGTGTCAGGGACCTTGCCAGTCCCTGTAGCTGTGAGGTGCCTGGCACCTTCCTCTCCACTTCTGGCTCCTTGCTGTACGCCAGGCACTATTCTCCTTTCTTTCCCACTTCTGCCCATGGCACCATGAGAGAACTCTATATATCCCCATTACCACACTTCTTCCCAATCTTTACTCTTTAGGATGATGTCAAAGCATCAGTCCCAGCAACCACCTTCACCTTCTGTAAGCAGGGGTTGTTACACTTTCCCCCACCCCAACTCCCCAAAAATCATTTCCAGCCAGCACACCAGCACAGCAGTAGCCCTACCACCTGCAGCACTGATGACCCGTGTTCAGAAGCGAGCATGGTGTGTCTGAGGGCCAGCTGGGGGGGGGACTGGATGAGCGTCCCAGAGAATGCTCACCACCTCCGGTGGCAGGAAGGCTGTGGATTCCCAGCATACTAATGACACCCGGTAGAGGCTGGGTGTCCAGCAGTCAGGACCACCTGGTATAGCGGAGTGTCAGCAAGTGCCTGTGGGATGATGGCGGGAGCGTGCTTGTTCTGCACTGACATCATTGCACATCTGTGTTACAGGGGAAACTCAAGGAAAAAACTCTGATTCATAGAGCTCTGTGAAATCCCTGGACCGCCTCCTGAATGATGTCCCAGATGTAAGCCTCGGATGGGGCCTCTGGTGGATCTCAGTTTCTCCCTTGCTGCCACTGGGGAGCCCAGCTGTAGGGGGCAAGCTACGAGCCACCCAGCCAGGCGGCCTGGAGGAAGATGCCAGGAACACGGTCCAGGCACCAATGGGGGGAGTCTCCTGCCCGTGAAGTCAGGTGTTAAAGAGAGAACAAAAAAAAAAAAAAAAAGAAAAGAAATCATTTCCATCCTCAAAAATGGCAGCTTTAGGTAGATGTGCTTATCCAATACACCAGTGAAAAGGACCAGTGCTATAACATGTTTTAATCAATGAGCAGTGTTCATGTCTGCTGTGTTGTCCCTCCCATGACAAAATCCACTCAAAACAAATCATAACCAAATTTTCTGTTGGGGTTCCTCCCATACCAGATCCTGCCCCTAATTTCTCATGGGGCAGTCAGTACCACTGAGCCCAGAAGTCTGCAGCTCTCTCCTTTGGCAATGTCTGTCATTGCCAGGAGGCTGGGGAACTACCCATCCCCTATGCTGGTTGTTATCCATGGTCCAGCACCCCTGATTGTACCCCCACCTTGTGGATAGCAACACATATATAGGTACATGTAATAACCTTAGGGCAGAGATACTTATCGTATAAGCAAAAGTGTCAGGATCTGTGTTCTACTGTATTTTAGTAATGCATTTTATGCTCCATTATGATTTACTGCTATCAGAGATGCTTTTCACTCTGTTTTTACTGTATTATGATAAGTAAGGCAACAGTGCCATCTTTAGTGCTTGTGCATCACTGCAATTGCAACTGACCTTGGGACTTATAGAGATCCCATTGTATTACTATCTATGCAAGCTAAGCAACTTCTCATGTTAGTTGGGATGGTTACTCAGGCCACCTGTTTTAGGCCAATTATATATTTTTTATGCATCTTCTTTAGTAGTTGCTATGGAAATTATATGGGTATAAAACCCTGTGTAGCACGTAGCTTCTCTGAGATGAGAGACAGCATTTACCTAGGTAAGGAAAACCGGAAGTTCTTCCAATGTTTTCACTGTTTGTAGTAAGCCCGTATTATTTACCTGTAATAAATTCCATTTATTACATGTGCACCACTTGTCTGTTGTCTCTTCCTTTGTACCGTTCCACCAAGAACCTGAGAAAGATAATTTATTACCACCTTACATTTGGCGACCATGTGCAGGTCGGAAGGTAGAAAGGAAGATTCACATTCAATTTATTTTGAATGTCGAGTGGTGTAGTGTGACTTTCGCCTGCTTGGACCTACTCATGCTTACAGTGGTAGCGGTTGTCTTGGTCTCAGGAGTGGCAGATCCACACCAGATCCCCTTACACTCCGTCTGTGAGTGATAGCATACCACCTTGGCATCACCGTTCATCCACCGGGGACCTAAAAGCAGTTGGTGATGGCGCCAAGCCATTTTAACCAGTTTTTCAACTGCTTATTTGTTTGTTGTATACCCCTTCTTTGTTAAGTCTGACCTGTGCACAGAACTGAGACTTGATGTCTCAAACTACCTCACATCCCATGGCGGATGGACAGATTTTGCGTTGGACACAAAATCTGCTAACAAACCATTGCTGCTCATATCTGACCAATACCTAGAGTCTGGACAAACAGCCATGAAATACAGCCTTAAAGGTCTCTTGGTTGCAGGTCTACATACCACTGTTGAGACTCACACAGTGAGGTGTGCCTCCCCTGAACTGCAAAATGCGGCTCTAAAAAAAAAAGAGATGGAGCTGGCCCAGTGGCACTGAGGGTTGAGGCGCTGGATGCCACACCTCACACCACACTGGCGACCCAGGTTCGGGAATGAGCCCGGGCCATTGGAGGTTGGAAGGGGAGAGAGAGCATTGAGTGTCTGGAGGGCTGCTCTCCTCTCTCTGGGGAGGATTTTGGGGTCTGCTCGGCTGCCTAGTGGCTCCTGGGGGTACTACAGGCAAGCCAGCCATACGTAAGAGGGGTGGGAGTGCGGCAGACATCAGCAGGGCAGCCGTGCATGGACATCATTGCAGGTCACACTCCCCTGGGCAACCACCAAGGAAAAAAAAATCCCTTCCTAGGTTTGTGGAGATGATGGGGGCTCCAGGGGCAGGATGCACATCCCAACGCTGGCCCATTTCCTCAGTGATCTCCTGGCCAACCCATCGAACCAGGTAGTCTCTCTCTAATTTCAGTTAAGCCACTAGAGGAGAGCGGGCCCAGCCTGGAGGGTGATCCATGGCACTAGGGTCTGCCTGGTCAATGGGGGAGTTCATTGAGTCTAGGGATCAGGCAGGGAGTAGCAGTCCTAGCCGTGTGAGCACCCCGGAAGGATGCCCAGCTTAAGGAGAGTATAAACAGAGTAAAAAGAAAAAAGAGATGGGCTTGCAGGCATCGGAGTTACAGAAAAAGGAACTAAAACTAATGGAGGAGACACAGTCACTCATGATGCTAATTCCAGACTGCTGCACTGTACTGCTCAAGACACTGAGCGAGAGTCTTCCGGTTCCGGTAATGCCTGGGTGGATACGCAGATTGCGAGACTCCCGCCTAAACCACATCAACAAAGCACTAAAGATACTTTAAATACTAGAACTAAGATACTACTCATAGCTAAATAGCTTCCGCTAGTGCTCCTCTTGTGAAAATGGCCAAACACAACTGCAGTCGGTTCCAGCCCTTTGCTGAAATGACCGACGCTGAGGAACGTCTTTCTGAAGAGGAGAATCTGCATTCTGGGCCTACTTCGGGATCAGACTTAAAAAAAACCGCCACCCAGTTGAGAATGAAAAACTCCAAAAAAAACCTAGAGACTAACACTGAAGCAATTCTACAGGTGATCATGGACTTCCGAGGAGAGGTTTGTGAATCCCTAAAAGATATAAGGACCAAGTTGGGCATTTTGCAGGGCCAAATAGCAGAGGCAGACCACCAGATTTCCCTGAACACAACAAGGCTGGATGAGTTTGAGGGGACACTTAAAATTCTGGCCACCGAGCAGTTGGTTATATCTATTAGATAGGAGGACACAGAACCGAGGAAGACGGAGGACTATCAGGAACTTTGGCCTCCCTGAAAACGAGGAGGGGAATGATTCTAGAGCCTTTGCCGACTACTTCTTGCACCTAGTACTCAAATTAGAACCTGATTTTCAGCTCGATGTAGACAGGGTGCATTGAGCCCTCGGCCCTAAACCCTCACATCTAGAGGTAAGGCCGCGATCTTTCATAATTCGCTTGCTCAGCTATCAGAGTAAAGAGGTTCTCCTTAGAAAGGCCTGGTCAAAGGGTCAAATGATGTGGGGTCAACAGTGCATGCTGTTTGATAATGGTTACGTCTCCTGCACCCAGAAACAACGTCGGGATTACAGTCCACTGTTCCCAACATTAAGGCCCCAAAATATACACTTCCGCACTCCCTATTCAGCCCAATTAACAGTTTTTCTCCCCTCTGGCCAGCACACATACAATTCGGCCTCAGAAGCCACAACAGATCTTCTAACCATTGGCATTATTACAGATAAGATATCGGAGGCAGTGAGAGCTCAACAGGGTCAGGCGAACCAAGCAGACATACAAAACAGCTTCAAACATCAACTATGCCACTCAAAGACATCTTGAGGAAACTACAACAATACATAAATCCCACCATGCCTACCTGAACTGTGCAGCAAGATTGGTCGCTATGCCTATTTCCTTACTTTGAGGACTGTCCCTCTCCAGCGGAGGTGGGGTGGGGGGATGGGGAGGGATGTTGCCTGAGTCAGGGAAGGGGGGTGTCTTTAAACAGTCCAGGTAACAAATAACTTTCCAGCCATTAAATCCACACTTTTGAATTTGGTTCTTGGTTGCAATTTGAACTCTCTTTTAGTTCTCCAATGGCGGGGTGGATCCCAGGCTAGAGAACTTGATTCTAATAATAATAATAACATTTATTTGTTATAGCACCTTTCATATAACCAAAGCACTGTACAGTAGTAGTCACAGACACTGCCAGCTATTTCCCCAAATTTCTGTGATAGTTCCACTACTGCCATGAGCTTCTGAAGAAGGACTGGTTGGTCCGAAAGCTAGAGCACTTTGTTCTTGTTGTTACATCTATGTTGGTCCATTAAAAGGTATCAAATCATTTGCTTCTGTGATATTTCCAGAAATATCTCTTGCTTTCTGCATTTCCACAGTAGGGGCAGCACAGAGAAACTCTTCAGAAATTTCACGAAATATCTGGAAATTGCTGGCAATGTCTGTGGCTACCACTGTACATCAGAATAAAACAAAATACAATAAATACAGTAAAATCAAGAAGATCCAGAGTAGGCTTTCCCCCACAAAAAGTCTTAAGTGCCTGCTTAAAACACCCCACCGTCCTGCACTCCCGAAGCTGACGTGGCAGAGAATTCCAGAGGGTAGGTGCCACAGAACCAAAAGCATGCTCACCAGATGACTTTAAGCTTACCCTCGGAATCTCCAGTAATCCCTCGTCAGCCGAGCGGAGCTGTCGCAGAGGGGTGTAAGGAACCAGGAGCTCTTTCAAGTAATCAGGGCCCTGTCCATGTAGGGCTTTGTAAGTCAATAGACCTACCTTCAAGGTGATCCGCCACTGAATAGGCAGTCAGTGCAGACCATGCAGCACAGGGGTAATGTGCATTCTTCTAGATGCCCCAGTCAACAAACGTGCTGCAGCATTCTGCACTAGCTGCAAGCAGCAGATATCAACCCCAGGAAGCCCTAAGTATAGGAAGTTGCAGTAATCAAGGCGCGATGTCACAAAGGCGTGGACCAAAACAGGTAGATCGCAAGATGGAACAAGGTGCTTAATCCTAGCAATGTTCCTAAGATGGTAAAAGGCTAGCTTGACGACTGCCGACACCTGATGACAAAGGGTCAGACCATCGTCTAGCACCACTCCCAGGTTACGCACCCGTTCAGAAGTGAGAATCTGGGCCCCCCCAGGACTGAACTGGAGGGGAGCTCAGTCCTCAACCCCTCTGCCCTATGACCCAGGTGCACCGCCAACACCTCAGGCTTTCCTGGGTTCAGCTTTAAACCGCTGGTATTCATCCAGTCTTGGATTTCAACAAGGCAGCTGTTCAATATTGAGATAGCACTAACCTGGTTGGGGGTTAAAGACAGGTAGAGCTGGGGTATCATCAGCATAGCAGTGAAACCTCAGCCCATACCATCTTACAATGTCTCCGAGGGACAGCATATATACTGCGAATAACATGGGGGACAGCACCGAGCCCTGGGCTACCCCACAAGGCAGAGAGAAAGCCCCAGAAGAGAATATACCCGAGACAACTCTCTGTGTTCTACCAGTGAGGAAAGATGTAAACCATCTGAGAACTGTACCAGACAACCCACAGATGGACCTCAGATGCTCAAGCAGCACCCCATGATCCACAGTATCAAAAACTGAAGATAAATCAAGGAGGACCAAAATGGAACGATGTCTCCGATCTCCCACCATCAGGAGATCATTGAGCACCCAAACCAGATTAGTCTCAGTACTATGCCTCTTATGAAAACCCGATTGGAGAGGTTCGTATAAATTATGGATAGTTAAATGGTTATCCAGTTGAGCTGCCACAGCTTTCTCAATAACCTTCCCCACAAAAGGGAGGTTAGAGATAGGCCTGTAGTTTGCTAGGTTCTCCGGGTCTAAAGAAGCTTTCTTCAGGAGTGGTATCATCACCCCCTCCTTCAGGGAGCTAGGAAACTCACCCGAATCCAAAGAGCACCGGACAATCTGAGCTAAGACCGGGCCGATGATATCACTACAACCCAAACTCAGGGAAGTAGGGCCTGAGCCTAAACTACAGCAGTTGGGACACATCACCTGGACAATCCTCATAATATCTACGAACTCCTGCAGATCAAATGTAGTCCAGGAAACTCTGAGTTCTGTGACAAGGTACCCATCAACCGCATCCCCCATAGAGTGAAGGTGGCGGCATTCCTGCCTGATGTCAGCCACCTTATTCGCAAAGAAGCAAGCGATCTCATCACAATCATTTTGTGAAAAAACTCGACGGAACTGCTGACAAGCTGGGTTACACAGTCTGTCAACAGTTCTGAAGAGCTGAGCCGGTTGGTTCCGTGAGACAGCTATTTCCCTGGACAGGAATTCTGCCTTCTTATGGGAAATTTCTGTTTGATAGGAATTATAATGTTCTAACAAAATAAGGTGGTCGGCATCTAAGGTGGTCCTCCGCCAATGACGCTCCAAGCTACGCCACTGTCTCTGCAACTCCCTTAGAGTCCCATCAAACTAAGGGGCCCCAGGGCGACGCAGGAGGGGGAGAACATGGACAGTAGCAATCAGATCGAGAGCTGAGGAAATGGCCCTATTATAGCGGTAACTAACTGCTCAGGATCTGTGCTAGTCTCACCCAATAACGAGAAGTCAATTACTGCCATCAGGTCTTCAGGGACAACATCCTGCAAAGGGCGATAACTGACCATCTCCACAGAGGCCGACCTACCTGGGGGGGCAGAAAAATTGAACTCAACAGAGTAATGGTCGGACCAACCAACTGGTTCCACCACCAAGTTGGAGACCTCGATCCCCTGGAGGAAGACCAAATCAAGAGAGTGACCACCCTTATGAGTAGCTGAGGAAACAACCTGTGTGAAGCCCAGAGATGTCATCAACTGGAGGAAGTGTTGACCAAAAAGTGAGGATTCATCGTTGACCCAGGCGTTGAAGTCACCCAGAACCATCAGTCTGGGCAACTCCAATGCCATGTTGGCGGCGAAGTCTGCTACTTCCTGCAGGAACTGCTTCTCATCACCTGGTGGACGGTAGATGAGAGCTATCCTGCACCCCACACCAGCTACCACGATACACTCAAAAGACCCGGCCTCCTTGACTGGCACACTAGTTAGGCCCAATTCGGTCTTAAAACAGACTGCAACCCCCCCCCACCCCCACAGTCCAGTGTCGGGCGATGTAAAACTGAGTGCCCGTCAGGAACAGCAGCCTCTAAAATAAGGAAATGTTCCCGTTCAACCAGGTCTCAATAATGCAAACCAGATCTACCCTACTAACGAAATCTGCAGTAAGGCCAGTCTTGCTGCAGACAGCTCTGGCATTGCATAACAGCGCCTGAGTTGGACAAGCTGTCCCAACTACTTGCCCTCCCAAATCGGAGGTGCCCTTGGGTGTGGGAACTAGAACTGAATTTCCATGTTCTAGGTACCATTTCACCCCAGGGTGTCTTCTGGCCCTAACAACCCCTATTGAGGAGCTCCGCTCATTCGGGTTCCGCTGTCCACAACCCCCCACCCACTCCCGACTCCTCCCCTGCGAGCAATCCCCAGCACTCGATAGTGCTGATAGGTAAAACAGACGGGGGGAGAAGAGAATGGGCGGAGGGCGCAAAGAGCAGAAGCCGAATAGCACAGGACAGAGGGGGCAAGCAGGCACATTCTACTAATAATTGTAACACAATAGTAGGGGGAAAGCATACAACCCCAGAAACCCAAATTCAAAGTGGAACAGCAGGCAACTAAAAGCCCCAAAACAATAAAACTTATACAATAATCCTTGCCCTAACAGAATATATTAAATTGCCCTCCTCCCACTAAAAGATGACTTATAACCCTAAAATAATAAAATCCCCTCTCACAGGATATACAACAAACAACAAATATAAATTCTCCCCCCTTCCACAGCCCTCACAGAACCGAGGAAGAGAAAAAATTAAAAAGCATACAATAACACAATTCTCTCTCACAGGATTTAAAAATGTACACAAAAATAAATCCCCCCCCCCAGCGATCTCACAGCCGAGGAAGAAGGAAAATAATCAGACAACCGTTAAAATAAACATAAACATAAAATAATGTGAAAATAAAAATAAAGCCCCCCTGGTCCTCACACCACCAGAAAACTAAAACAAATTAAAAAGTCTGGGAAAAAGTCATCAGTCAGTAGGAGGAGCAGTAGGAAAATTTTAAAATAATATAAATCCAAGCCCAACTGAAAGTCTTAAAAGTCCAACATAGGTAAAATCCAAAATCCAGCAACAAAAATTTAATCGGACACCAGATTAAGGCTTCCCAGGAGTAGCAGCACACAGTCTCAGTATGGATCCAGGAAACAGTCACAGTGTCTCCAAAAGAGCCAAAAAATAAACAGGCCAAATCACTTAAAGCAGGGGCTGTCCTCCACCCACACCCCCAAACTGCCTAATCAGGTATTAATTTTACCACCAGGACCTGTGGCTACAGATACCCCAAGGCCAAACCGCTAGGACTAACCCTGAGGTAACTTAGGGTCCCCCACTAGTCCCTAATTCCCCAGGAAGAAGTGAGGTAGCTCCTGCTTGGTCCCAAGTGGCACCCAAAACTATCCAGGCATGGGGGGGGGGGGCAAAGCCACTCACAACCAAACGTGGCTAAGGCCCAGCTTCTGGACTCCAAACTCAGGAGACAATTGGAAGATAATGATACAGGAAAAAGAGGGGTTCTAATCAATGAATCAGACCCCTCACCCATGAAACTCCAAGAAAATCCACAGCAATCCCTCTGACCAATATCCAAAGGTGTTACATTGCAGTAGATCCTAGTTCCAGGTCTTCCTTGACTAGCACAACGAAATAAATCACAGACCAGCAAATTTAGGGCATAGATATCCAAAAGCTGAAGCACCAGGACAGAAGGGGAAAAAAATTCACAGTTTCTAATGCAAATTCAAAGAAACACCCCCAGGAGAAATAATTTTTATTTTTATTTATTTATTTAGTTTTTGTTGACCGGGTAAGTGCACTAGACAAATCCTGCCTATTTTCAGGCACGACCCAGGGGAAGGGGATACAGATGAATGCCAACTGACCTTGAACCAGATTAAGCTGTTGGTGGTATTTTTAGTGAATGAGGGAAATTTGGCCAGGACACCGGGGAAATTCCCCTACTCTTTTCGATAAGTGCCATGGGATCTTTAACATCCACCTGAACTACCACCAATCCAGGCAGATGGGACCTCGGTTTAACGTCTCATCCAAAAGATGGCACCTCAGAAATGCAGCACCCCTCTCATGCTGCATTACAGTGCCAGTACTGGGATATTAACCCAAGTGCCAGATGTGGGAACTGAACCCACAGCCCTCTGATCTCCCGGCCTCAGAGGCGAGTGTGCTACCTACTGAGCCACTGACACTAATCTTCAATCACTAATCAATAATCTTCTTTGATTCCTGCCACGGGCTAGTTATAAGCTGAAACGCTCTTCCCATAAGCACCAGCAACAAACACAGAAACCGGCGCTATGGCTAGACACCCGTCAGAGAACCAGTTGTAAGCAGGAGCAGGTTGAAAATAAACGATCC
This sequence comes from Neoceratodus forsteri, assembly GCA_016271365.2. NCBI lineage: Eukaryota > Metazoa > Chordata > Ceratodontiformes > Ceratodontidae > Neoceratodus > Neoceratodus forsteri. The sequence goes on along the minus strand of CM057455.1, from coordinate 752,417,129 downwards.
CGGGACTTCCAGTGACGCAAGCGCTGCTAATGGCCGATTGAAGCTGAAGCTCTGCCTGACTTGACAGAATCCTAAGCCATCCTGGCATCCACTAAGAGACAAAGGGCCAGAAAACTTGTAAAAGCCAGCCTACATATGGCAACGAGACAAAATTGAGAGAATTTGAAGTGCCAAGCGGAGGTAAAGAGCCGATCCAGTGGACTCTAGCCTGGCAGCCACCACTAGCAACTGAACAGAGCTCGAGGACTGGAGTGACTGCACCCATACTGGAGTGCACAGAGGACGATAACGATGAGCCTGAATTTACAATTACTTCTAAACAACTCTGCACCCAGCTAAGCACGATCGGTGAAACACTGAGACGTATTGAAACAGCAGTGGCAGACACAAAAGCGAGACCTCAGGGTAGTCGAGGAGACATGGAGCAGTTGAGGCCTGTCTGACGGAATACTGTAACAAAACCGATGTGCACAACTCCGCATTGTTAAACCTTCATTACAGAGAGATACAACTGAGTAAAAGGTTGGAGGAACTTGAAAACAGACATCGATGAAACAATATCAGGGTCCACGGACTCCCAGAAAAAACAGAGTCGGGGGACATGACAATCTTTATGGAGAGTTTGCTGCGGGAACTGTTGGATTGGCCCAAGGAGGAGCCACTGGGCATTATTCGAGTTCATACAGCTCTTACACCCCCACCATCAAATGTCAACGCCAGACCGAGATCGATAATCATGGCATTTCTAGACTTTAGAATTAAAGAAAAGGTCCTGAAAACGGCCTGGGGGCGCAAGGAGATTATTTTTGGAGACCAACGTCTTTATTTTGACCACGACTTCGCGGCATCAACGTCATTGCAATGGCGACTGATACTGACTGCCATGAAAACCCTGAGGTAGAAAGGGATGAAGGCCTACCTGGACTATCCAGCCCGGCTTCGGGTGAAGACGAGTGAGGGGGTAGTGAAGCGCTTTGCAGACATTGCAGAGGTGAGCGATTTCCTGACGGACCATGGGATCAAGTTGGATGAGCTGCAGCCTCATTTTCCAAGACAGGAGCTGGAGGCCTTAACCTGGCAGTTGACTGTAGGGAGAAAAGCCAAGGCCCAAAGTGCGGATGTGTGGCAGAAGGTCCGCAGGGCAGTTAGATCCAGGTCAGCATCAGCCGAGAAGGCCACTACGATTGTGGAACCCCAGGTGCAACCCCATAACAATGAGGGGGCAAGCTGAGATGCAACTAGACAGGACTGGGTAACTTTTAATCTGTAAGGATTTGCTGGCTTGGACAGAAACGAAGACATTAAAATCTTAGGTCCCGAGGGAAAATGAAAAAGTTGGAGTATTAACATATGCCCAGGATAAAGTTTTGAGAACCTGATTGGAGGGAGGGAGGAGAAGCAATAGGACATGTAACTAACTATTATCTAAAAGCTATTGTCTCTAACCCAACTTGCGGGAAGGATACTATGCCTTGAGACATGAAGGTGCAGGCACTTTGTGGCACTGTGTATATTCAAAGGCTTTTGGAAGGATTCATGTTTTCCCTCCCTTGCCTTTCTCACCTTCCCCTTTCCCCTCCTTTTTTTTTTAGTTCCCCTCCCCCACAGATACCAGGACTGTGTTCACGGTTTAAAAATTAGAGGTTTTGTCAAGCAGGCCGAATAGAATGTCAAGGCCTAGACGGCTTAATAGCCTTAGACCTTGCGAAGGGTGAAGCAGAACACCCCACATTTATAAGCTCAGTTAATCACCCTACTGACCACAACAAGGAAGAGTGGTCAGCCAGGGAGCACAAAACATTGTCACCCTAAGGTCTCCCATTTTGCCATCTCAGTAGAGGAGAGACCTATTTAGGGTCATATAGATCTTTTTCTGACCTTATGGTACCATCTGAAATACCACCTTGAAGTACACAATGTATCAAAAAAATGCACAGCATGACAGAAGATCAAAATCTGTCAATATGTATATAGTTATGAAAGGGTTTAGAAATGTGATGTTTGTCTTTATGTTTTCTGGCAATGGTGGTGTGTGCCGAGTGTAGTCTCAGAGGGGGGCCCCCTGGGGGTCGGATCATATTTTTCTTTATGAATAACGGAAAATGGGTGATAGTCAAATAGTTACATATAATGTAAGAGGCCTGGGGAGTCCTATCAAAAGGGCGAGAGTTTTGAGAGAACTGAGAGACTTTAAGGCAGATATTGCCCTACTTCAAGAGACCCATTTAACACAATTAGAACACTCTAAATTAAAGAGGGCATGGGTGGGACATATTTTTTCGTCCTCTTGCCAGTTCAATCCACATAAACGAGGGGTTGCTATACTGGTAAGGAGAAATCTCCTTTAAGGAGACAACTGTGAGGTCCGACCAGGAAGATATATATACGTAAAGCCAGTACAAGCTCTAAGTGCAGCATCCTAATATATCCTCCTAACGAGGAAAACCCCAGGTCAGCCTTCCTAACAAAGATGCTATTGGCATTTCCCAGGTTCAACTCAGGTCTTAGGATAGTGGGAGGGGAATTTAACACAATTCTTTGTCCCCGTTTAGACAAATCAGGGGCACAGCCAGGTAGAAGATCTAAGGCTTCTACTACACTTCACAAACTCATTCATGAACAAGGCATGACAGATGCATGGAGGTTCCTGCACCCTACCATGAGGGATTATTCTCTGTACTCGCCCAGGCACTTAGGCTATAGCAGGCTAGATCTCCTGTTAGTTCCCACAAACTGGACATGGGCATTAAATTCAGCCCGAGTAGGTAGTTTTACTTTATCAGATCATGTCCCGGTTCTGCTAAGGCTGCAACTGGGAGTCACGAACCGCCATCAGACGTGGAAATTAAATTTGAGCGTTATTAATAAGGAAGAATTTAAAACAATGATAAGAACAGAGATTAAACAATTTCAAACATTCAATAACCAGGAGGACCCCTCTCCGACAATTTATTGGGATACTTTGAAAGCATATATAAGGGGCAAAATTATTGCCTATGCATCTAAAGTTAACAAAGATAGAAAAGAAGAACAGACAAAGCTAGAAAGGATAATATCAGAGCTGGAAACTCAGCATAAGAGAGACAACCTGACAGAGACAAAAAAGAAGTAAGAGGAGGTCAGAGAAAAGTTAACACGATTAGTAAACCTTCAAATAGAAGCTAGTTGCAGGTATGCCAGACAGCTATTTTACAAGAAGGGCAACAGGGCTGGAAAACTATTAGCAGCTCAGCTGCGCGAGGAGACAGCGTCGAGGGCAGTATTAAAACTTAGAAGGGGATCAGACCACTGTTTGGTCACATCCCAAACAGACATAACAAAATGCTTTGCCGACTTCTATCAGAAGCTGTATGCTGCGGAGAGAGGCCCAGATCATGAGGCCAATATTGACCAATATTTAAGGGGGATTCACCTCCTGGTTCTAGAAAAGTCTGGAAGGGAAAAGTTAGGGGCCCCGATCACTATGCAAGAACTTAAAAGTCAAATTTCCCTACTTAAAAACGCAAAGGCTCCGGGATTGGATGGGTACCATGCAGAATTTTAGAAGACCTTCCAGAAAGACCTCCTCCCCATTTTGTTGGAGACGTTTAACGCTGTCCTGAGAAAGGACCTACCGATCCCGCCATTATGGAACTATGCAAAGATATTGGTACTGTTAAAACCAGACAAATCACCTGAGGAATGCGGATCATAAAGACCCATTTCCCTGTTAAATACAGATTTAAAATTATTCACGGGTATACTGGCTCGGAGGCTTCAAATGGTCATTGGGGATCTCATACACCCGGACCAATCTGGATTTATATCTGTAAGATTCCTACAGGATAACATTAGATGTCTCCTGAATATAATCTCTTCCCAGAAAACAGCTACATCCCTTAACCTGGCAATAAGTATCGATGCCAAAAAGGCATTTGATAGGGTGGTTTGGGTTTTCTCCAATCAGTTCTTAAGAAGTTCAATTTAGGTGATAATTTTATAGGAGCTGTTGCAGCACTATACTCCCAACCAGAAGCAGTGGTTAGTGTGAATGGATGCGTCTCTGACAGATTCCCTTTAGCTAAAGGGACTCGTCAGGGATGCCCACTTTCCCAACTGCTGTTTGCTCTTTCCTTGGAGCCTTTAGCGGAGCAAATTAGACAAGATCCTCGGGTAGTGGGCATAAAGGTAGGCTCCCAGATTCATAAACTTTCCCTGTATGCTGATGACGCACTTATCTACCTTGGAGACCCGGTTAGCTCGCTTCCACCCCTTACCCAAATTTTAAACCATTTCCAACAAATAGCAGGATACAAAATGAATCCCTCAAAATCCGAAGCTCTGAGCCTAAGCGGGCTTCTATCACTTGAGCTGCGATCCAACTTCCAGTTTGCCTGGGCTCCGAATAATACTATTAGATATTTTGGAATAAGAATCCCAGTGGACACCTCCCAGCTTTTTTCGGCAAACTACCCCAGACTACGAGATGCTCTTAGACAGCACCTGGGAAGGTGGAGGCTGCTCCCTTTGTCTCTCCTTGGGAGGGTACATTCTATCAAAATGAACGTGCTACCACGTTTATTATTTTTACTTCAGACAATACCGATTGTCCCCCAAAATTGTTTTTAAAAGAAATGGAACACCTTATAACAAGTTTTATATGGCTTGGTAAAAAGCCCAGACTGAAAAGGGCACACCTTTGTACCAGGCGAGAACAGGGGGGATTAGGCCTACCAAACATCAGAGATTACTATTTAGCGGCACATGCTCCTTGGTTGTACGCCTGGATGAAACAGAGGGTGAATAACAGATGGTTCCCAATGGAGCTCGAACAGGCGCATAAGTTATCACTTTGGGCCCTCCCCACTGCTGCCGTCTCCTCAAGCATGATCCGTAGGGTAGGTAATCCATGGACTAGATATACCCTCCGAGCCTTGTTGGCCCTACGTAAACAATTGAGAGTTCCGGGTGGGCTGGGCCCCCTATCTCTCATACGTCACCATGAGAATTTCAACCCCCCTAGCTTAGATGCAGGATATCATTTTTGGGAGCGCCAAGGCCTTACTAGGTTCACTCACCTGCTAGAGGGTGAGATTTGTACTACGTTTCAGAAACTAAAACAGAAATATGGACTTTGAAAGGAAGATCACTTCAGATTTTTACAAGTAAGGCATTTCATACACCAACCTTTACATGTGCAGCAGCTGTCAAGACCCCTAACGGAATTAGAGCAACTTTTTTATAGCTGGATCACTTTAAGTGTTAAGATGAAACCCATCTCCCAGACTTACAGGTCAATGACAGACCTATACCTAGGACAAGTTGAATTAGTCAAACATAGATGGGAAAGGGACTCAGGCATACAATTGGAAAGCTCTAAATGGCAGAGGGCTGTTGCCCTTGGATGGCGAATTACAGCTTCGTCCTCTTGGGGCGAATACCACTGGAAAGTATTGATGCGTTTTTTTAGAACCCCCACAGTTACACAGCATTTTCACTCAGACAACACAAATAGATGTTGGAGGGAGTGTGGAGGAATTGGTTCACATTTTCATATCTTCTGGGGGTGCCCAGAGTTAGAGGGTTTCTGGTGACAAGTACATAAACAGATCCAGAGTGTTCTGGGGGTCTCCCCCTCAGGAACATTTGAGGCCCTTGGCTTGGGTTTCCCAAGTAATGAGTTTCTGAGACTCCCTCAACCTAGGAGGAGACTATATCCTATCTTCAGGCTGGCAGCTTTAAAATGCATCACACATTGTTGGCGATCTACAGAACCGCCTACTATCCAAACCTGGAGAGATAAAGTAAATGAGTTAGAACAAATGGAAAGGGTTACAGCAGCTTTGAGGCTCGATATGGAGAGATTTAATTTAATATGGAGTGGCTGGCATGTGAAAGGCCACACATTGACTACATAGAGGGCAAGGGCCCTGAATCCGTCCTGATACTGCTTTCTCTGGTCTACAAATCTTAAGGGAAGGGAACCAGCTGAAACAGAGGCCCTGACCCACATAGGAGGGGATAGATAAATATGCTCGTTGCACACACACCGCCTACCAGTTAGTTTAATTATTGATTTTCCTTTCTCGTTTGTTTAGTACAGTCTGATGATTTTGGAACGGCAAAAATCATTAAGTTTGCACAGCCATTAGGAAACTTTGAAAGCTAAGGATTATTTTAGATTGAAAGGAGGAATCAAAAATCAAAAAAGGGGTGGGGGGAAAAATAGGGGAGCCTGAAACAAATAAGGGCTAAACAATAAAATTAAACTATATGAGAACAGAGAAGAAAGGACTATGGAATGCCTGGGCACCTTTTTGAAGGGGGAAGTAAGTTTGGCCATCTTGGGTTTTTGTTTTTTTTTCCTATAAAACATAGTTTATAAGCTGTAATATTAATTCATCTAGCCGTGATGACACTGTATGATTAACTGTATTCAGTTAAGATTGTGAAAATTCTGATAGTGGTCAATTATGGCTGTGCGGATTTGATTTGATGTAATGTTACTGTGCATCAATAAAAACTTAAGTAACAAAAAAAAGAAAATAAACGATCCCACCTGAACTCCACCACCAGAGAAAGCACAGAGGAGATGCTGAGATGCTGAAAAAACACCAGGACAATAACAGCCATAACTAAAACAACGACCGCAGCCAGGAGCCAATGCAAGTACACATTTAATGAAACAGCTAAAAATACAAACAAATAAAACAAAATAAACAAAAAATAAACGAAAACAAGAACAGGGCAGCAAACAAGTAAAATGGGTTAGTCCAGCATGACCATCATCTTGAATGTTGAATACAATGTTACTGTATTGCTCCCTGTCCCCCTGCTCTTTGTGGTGTCTCATCCTCTCTTGGCCCCCTCTATCCGGCCTCTTAGCCTGCTGAATGATATAGCTGGGCTAGCCTGCTGCTGAAGGGGGGGATCCCTTAGGGATGGCATAGTCGGTCCAAAGGCCACAGGCATAGGCACAGGACTGACAGAAAGACATTCCTGATGGGCTCTAAGACTGTGGGGACTTTGTTTCTCTTACCATTCCTGGCATTTTGAAAGTCCTCAGTGCAGTGTTTCTACAGCGTCCTTCTGTTCTGCCCAGGGACTAACAGTTACACCAGACTGAGAAAGACTTCTCAAGCTTTTAATTTTCATTTATCTGGAGGTCTTCCTACAAATACCTTTCTACATTGATATGGTCCTCATAGAAGAATCGAGGGGTTTGGTTCCAATGTACTCAAACTATGGAGGGGTAAAGGGGTAAATGATGAGTTAAGGGGTAATCATGGCTATGTGCTTCTAGCAGGTTATTACTTTCAATGATCCCATACAGTTATTAATGGTCCTGAATTTAAACTTCAGTCTTATGTTTCTTGTTCTTGTCTACATTTTTTGGGTCCAAAACAGTTTGCCCTCCCCGTAGTAATTTAACAAGATTATAAAGCCACTCTGACATAAGGGCTATAGGTGGACAGCCTCCTTAGAGATATACCTAATAAATGCTTCAAGTTACACCGGCACCACTCTGGAGTGGTATTCCTTCTACTCCACTAGGGGCTTTATTGCTAACTCTGGGAACTTTACTTCCAGGGTTTGGTTATGGAGCCCCAAATCTCTCTCCTGCTTCCTTTGGAATCCAGGACAGGATGTTCCGGGGGGAGCTCATAATGAGCACCTCCTACTTGGGAGTTGTACTGTACATAGTTCTAGTTACTGTTAACTGGGTTACCTACAGTTATGGTTCATATGTTACTAGTGTGGGTTATTTTTTCCGGGGATTTCAGTTTTTTTTTCAGTGGGGTGGGTAATTTTTCATTAGCCTTCATCTGGTATCTAGATTTCCGACAAGTTACCTCATTTGCTAAACATTTTTGTTTTTGTCTACACCCTATTCCTTTTAATCTACCATTTACCCTTTTTAGTTTTAAACCATTCCAAGGCTATTCATCACCACTATTTGGGATACTACATGAAATAGAAAATGAAGGGGGGGATGAAAAATCACATGTATTAAAAGTATTTGTTAATTCAGTATGCTTTATTGTTCTTTTTGTGAAACTGCAGTCAGTGGAGAGCTTCATCAATGCAGCTGGACCATGGCTTCTGGAGGAGTGTGGTCTGGACTAACACCTTCTCTTTCAGCGTGGGGAAAAAACGAACTTGGATTAAAACCTTGAAAATCAAATATGATGTCAGTTAATCCAGTAAAAATTCTATCGCATAATATTAATGGTCTCCACGACCCCATTAAAAGAGCTCACCTTATGCAATATCTTAATAAACATACTTCAGACCTTATCTTTCTTCAGGAGACTCACCTTTCAGAGGTAGAGCACCTTAAACTAAACTGGGGAAACAGATACAGGGTTGTTGCTTCATCGCACCTGAGGGGTAGAAAGCAAGGGGCGGCTATTCTGATCCCTCGTAACACCCCCCCAGAAATATCACAAACATATATTGACACCCAAGGCAGGTATGTGATAGTTAAGGGTTTGTTATATGGCCAAAAGGTCACGTTGCCAGTGTCTATTTTCCCCTACAGACTAAATTTCCCATTTTGTGGGATTTATATCATCATTGTTGGACCTCCTCCATGGCCAGTTGATCCCCGTAGGAGATCTCAACTTAACTTTGTCTCCCCATATTGACTGCTCCAACCCACAGAGACATCGGAACACATCCACTACTAAACAGTTCAAAAATTCTTTGGACCACTTAGGCCTGGTAGATGTGTGGCAGCGTTTATTCCCCTCTGCCTCTGGCTATACTTATTATTCTCCCAGATTTAGGTCCTTCTCCAGACTGGACTATTTCATTACAACCTGCGAACATCTGTCACTGGTCCAGGATATATCAATAGGCCCACAAACCCTATCTGATCACCATCCCCTGACCCTGAAGCTGGAAATGGGTAGGGGAAAAAAACAGACCCTCTGGTAACTGAATCCGTTAATTTTAGCTGATAAAGAATTTCAGGAGGGAATTAAATCCAGAATTTCTCTTTTTTTTTTCTGAGAATGCTCCCCAGACATTTCTGAGGCAATTCAATGGGATGCGATGAAGGTGATAATTAGGGGAGAGATCATAGCCTACCCTACCAAAAAAAATAAAGAAAGGAGGCCAAGTACCTAACGCTCTCAGAGCAATTATTAAAGTACCAAATTTTATATAGGGAAGGAGATACTGACCTGCAAAAACAAATCAGGGACACTAAAGTCGTGTTGCAGAAGATTATAGATAATAAAATACAACAGTCTCTACTATTCCTCTGGCAGACAGTTCATGAGGGAGGTCCCAGGGGAGTGAGGAAGCTCGCCCAGAAGCTTAGAACTCATAAATGCTCTGCCACTATAATGACGCTTAAAAATCTAAATACAGGACAGTTGCATCATACCAATAATCACATTTTACAGGCCTTCTCTGACTATTATGTTAGGCTATACTCCTTGGAATTGCCCTTTAATCTACCTGACTCCCTATGATTTCTACAACAAACCAATCACCCAACGTTGTCCCCTCTTCAAATTGGTGCACTAGAATCCCCTATCTCCCAGACGGAGATAATGGAGACAATAAAAACTCTTCACTCGGGCCGCTGTCCATGTCCAGACAGGTATACTTCGGAGTGGTACAAGATGTTTAAAAAGGAATTAACTCCCAAATTGCACTCCTTTTTTTCTGAAGTTTCCCAGGGTGGTCTCTCTCCCCCATCTTGGGATTTTGCAACTTTTCCCCCAATTCTTAAACCACACAAGGATCCTTCAGATCCTGGATCCTACCGGCCTATTTCCATTTTAAATGTAGATTATAAAATCTACACAGCCATTTGGGCTTCTAGACTGGAACTCATTCTCCCACAAATTATACATCCTGATCAAGCTGGCTTTATCAAAAATAGGAGTACAATGGTTAATATTCGTGGAACATTAGTCCTGCAAGAATATGTCCATACCAGAAAAATCCCATAAGTATTTATTAGCCTCGATGCTGAAAAGGCCTTCAATCAGGTCTCGTGGCCTTTCATTTTCCTTCCTCATTCATTACTTGCTTAACTAACCTTTGCAGGTCCCCGAGGGCCTATGTCCATGTTAACAGAGCCCTCTCCCCCCGTTCCAACTGGGTAGAGGAACGAGACAGGGATGCCCCATCTCCTTTCCTCTTTGCACTATACTTGGAACCTCTGGCTTCGGTTTTAAGAACCACAACCTCGATTGAAGGAATCCCAATTGGCCAACAGGAATTTAAAATCAGCATGTTTGCTGTTGATATACTATTAACCCTTTTGTCCCCCACAACCTCTGTCCCTGCAACATGAAAACATTTGACTCTGTTTGAAAGAATAGCAGGGTTCAAGTTAAATGTGGCCAAAACTGAGATTTTAACATTTAATTTTAACCCTCCCAACATCAAAAAATTGCCTTCCCCTTTAAATGGCTGTCCACAAAAATAAAATATTTGGGTCTTCATGTTCCTCTAAACCAGAAGGTCATGGAAACAATAAATTATGAACCCCTTACTTTACTTATCCAGTCAGATCTGGACAGATGGTCAACTGGTTTCTTCCCCTTCCACCAACGAATTGAGATAATTCGTACTAATATTCTTCCCTGCCTTCTGTATTTGATCCAAAATATCCCCTTTGTTCCCTCGACATAGTACTTCAAATCATGGAACAGAATGATATCTGGCTTTGTCTGGGGAAGGGGTCATCCCAGAATCAGGCTCTTGATCTTTTTGATATTAAGAGAATTTTGTTCTCTTCTCATGAGAGATCGGTGTCCACTGCTGCCCTTACGAATATCACGTCCCAAATCTTTAAAGTATGGAAACGTATGAGAAGCACTCATCCACTTAATACAATCTATGAGTACTGTAAATTAATTTCTGAAGATGAGACCTTTGTTTCTATACACATGGATCTCACTTTCTCCACTTGGAGAAAAATGGGACTTTCCTATATCTACCAGTTCCTTTCCCCTCAAGGGATTTTTCCATTTGAACATTTATTGCAGTCTCAATACAATCTCCATACCTCTGACTTATTTTGTTATTTCCAGGTCCATAATCACATACTGTGAAATAGGAACCTTCAGATTAAATTCCCCTTCCCTGCCCCAGACTTATTAAAATTATTCATTGAAGCTACTTGAGAGAATTTAGGAACACATATCATAGGACTGATTTATAAGCGGTTGAGCAATGAACAATCAGAATCCACCGCCTCCATTCTACAAGAATAGAATAGGGACCTATCTTTAGAGATCTCCTTGGAGACATGGTTGGACTCGACCCTGAAGGTCGTAAGGACCACTTCATCCCCTCTATGGAGGGAGTTTGCATGGAAGTGCCGATCCTGCTATTTTAGAGCACCAGTGGTCCTTCTCAAATTCCTTCCGGATAAATACAGGATTTGTTGGAGATGTTGCGATGCCCTGAGTCCTCTTTGGGCCATATATTCTGCCTCTGTCCTAACCTGATGCCTTTCTGGCTCACTTTTCAAATGGAACTTACTACCTTATTTAGTGAGCCAGTTGAGCTGATGGCAGAGCAGGTTTTACTAGGGGGTTTTCTGGACCACACTCCTCCATGGCACAACACGCTCCTCCCAATATGTCTACTAGCAGTTAAAAAAGCTATAACCCGTCATTGGATGTTGACCCAGATACCAACAGTTCAATAATGGAGAACTATTATGTCTGATATATACTATCTAGAGAGTCTCAAAGCAAAAATGCAAAATAAAAGTTCATCTCACACACTGAAATGGCAGAGATGGGTTCTGCACCAATCCATGGTGGATCCCACCTTTTGCCCCTATCCTTTTAAGGGGGATGGAAAATCATTGACTATTTCTTGACACAGCGCCCAAGTGTGCTGCAGGTTGGGGAATCCCAAATGGTCCAAACATTTCATACCTTAATAAGGGGAAGGACACTATATATACTGCAAACATAATTATAACAATATAATTAATCTCATATATACATATAAATAATACAAAACCACAATAGAACCATACTGTAGTACCCCACGTATAAACCAAAATTATCACCTTTTATCAGTTCTTTTTTTGAACTCTTTTCCATTTTTTATGTTCTCATGTTTGACTCCCTCCACTGTGAAGCTACTACAAAGAAACAGAAAGTAATGCTAAACCAATTTCAAATGATGTTAAAATCATACATTTCACTCTTACTTCAATTATAAATTAAATGCTAACCTTTTCTCAACTGTTTCATATCACACTTTGTTTCCATACCGCAGTAATATACAGCATTTTGTATTTCATCTGTAACAAATTCATACCAACAAATTATATACATGCAATATCTCCAAACTGGTCATTTCAAATACTTTGGTATATATTTATCTTTTGAGATAGCTATTAGAGTGTCTTTTCTCAGATACCATTAGCTCAAGCTGTGAATTTATGCATTATTCTGACCTAACCGGCCATCCTCATCTCAATGTCCTAAACAGGCTAAACATGAAATCTAGTGATTGTAGTTTCCCTGAATACATGGTGACTTTATAAGTGAATAACCATGTTCTGATATTCATATTGCAAATTAATGTCTTAAGTTTTTTTAAAAGCTTTAAGACTCTTTATATTTTCTTTCAGAGTAAAAGCCTTTAGACGTTCTTGATTTATTAGTTTCAGTAACGATTTCACCCCTAACTATATTCGGGTTTATACCAATGTAAGACAACATTTAAAATATCATGGAGTATTAAATGATATATAACCAGGTCTCGAACGTCTGAGGTTCGTCTGCAGGCTGTCCGGTACAGTATTCAGATGGTTTTCATCTTTCCTCGCTGGTAGAACGCAGAGAGTGGTCTCAGGTTTATTTTCTTCTGGGGCTTTCTTACTGCCCTGCAGGGTTCCTCAGGGTTTGGTGCAGTCTCCCATGTTATTCGTCGTATACATGCTACCCCTCAGAGACATTGTAAGATGGTATGGGCTGAGGTTTCATTGTTATGCTGATGATACCCAGCTCTGCCTGTCTTTTGCTCCCAACCAGGTTAGTGCTATCTCAGTACTGAACAGCTGACTCATAGAAATCCAAGATTGGATGAACACTAGCGGTCTAAAGTTGAACTCAGGAAAGACTGAGGTTTTGATTGTGGACCCGTATCGTAGGGCAGAGGGGTTGAGGACTGGGCTCCCTTCTGGTTTAGTCCTGGGGGAGGCCCAGATTCTGACCTCTGAATGGGTGCATAACCTAGGGGTGGTGCTTGACAACAGTCTGTCTCTTCGTCATCAGGTTTCAGCAGTCGTCAAGCTGGCCTTTTACCATCTTAAGAGCATCGGATTAGGCAACTTGTTCTGTCCAGCGATCTACCTGTCTTGGTCCATGCCTTTGTGACATCATGCCTTGATTACTGCAACTTCCTTTACTTAGGGCTTCCTGGGGTTGATATCTGCCGCTTGCAGCTAGTGCAGAACACGGCAGCACGTTTGTTGACAGGGGCATCTAGAAGATCTCATATTACCCCTTTTCTGCACAATCTGCACTGGCTGTCTATTCAGTGGCGGATCACCTTTAAGGTAGGTCTTTTGACTTACAAAGCCCTACATGGCTTGGGTCCTGATTACTTGAAAGACCTCCTGGTTCTATACACCCCTTTGCGATAGTTCTGCTCTGCTGACGAGGGGTTGCTGGAGATTCCGAGGGTCAATCTGAAGTCATCTGGTGCGTATGCCTTTGGATATGCAGCACCTACCCTCTGGAATTCTCTGCCCCATCAGCTTCGGGAGTGCAGGACGGTGGGAAGTTTTAAGCAGGCACTTAAGACGTTTCTATGGGGGAAAGCATTTCCAGTAGTTTCTTAATTTTATCCTGTATTTATTGTACTATGTTTTATGTGAACAGTACAGCGCCTTGAAATGTGAAAGGTGTTTAACAAATACATTTTATTATTATATTATTATTATTTATATGTATATAATTTGTTGGTATGAATTTGTTACAGATGAAAATCAAAACACTGTATATTATTGTGGCACAGAAACAAAGTGTGATATGAAACAGTTGAGAAAAGGTTAGCATTTAATTTATAATTGAAGTAAGAGTGAAATGTATGATTTTAACATCATTTGAAATTGGTTTAGCATTATTTTCTGTTTCTTTGTAGTAGCTTCACAGTGGAGGGAGTCAAACATGAGAACATAAAAAAGGAAAAGAGTTCAAAAAAAGAACTGATAAAAGGTGATAATTTTGGTTTATACGTGGGGTACTACAGTATGGTTCTATTGTAGTTTTGTATTGTTTATATGTATATATGAGATTAATTATATTGTTATAATTACGTTTTAAATATGTTTAAAATATGTTCCTTATGTATTTGTATTGTAGAAACCAGTTTCCTGAGGAAGGGTAATGAACCCTATATGTAGATTATTATACACTGGATGATAAAATGAATGATTACAATAAAATATTCAACTTGAATGATGTGTTGATTTGATCAGGGTGAGTGGGATTGGTGTCCAGTATTCAGTTTGTAGTTTCAAGCGTAAGCAATATATTGGCTATTATCCCCTCCCAGAACAGAAACTAACTTTCATTTTTTAATAAAATCTTTGTGAGGTATCGGCTGTACTGGGAAGGTCTTTTCTTCAAGGACACTGTATATACCTGTAGACCTTATTCTCTAGGTGACACTTGGCTATAATTCCATATTATGAGAGTATCCCCTTTCATTTAGCTCCTGAGACAGGGATGTTCCATGGAGATGGACTTTTGTAAGTATTAATTCTCTGGAGAACTGATCTGCTTTGATAATGTTTGAAACCTCAGGAATTCATGAAACTGCTGACCACCTACAAAAACTATTTATAATTTCATGCACACTAATGTAATGTATTTTACCTTGATACGTGTGTAAAAAAAGTTGAAATAAAAGAAATAAAAAAAAAAGACACTGACCGAGAGATATGTTTATTAAGAGATGATCATGAAAGACTGAAATGTGATAAGAAACAGCATATTTGAATGATATTCTGAGTGATATGAATGAAGGTTTGAGAGAAGAGAATGCTGAGTCAAAAGAGGATTACAAGTATGTGAGCTGGATAAATAGCTTAGGAAAAACATCAAATTGGGTGCTGTGTATAGAGTGTTACAGACAGAGGTTGAGAGAGGTATTGATCAGGGCACTGCAAAAGTCCGTCACAAGAAATGTAGACAAAAGATGGCAAGGTTGCACCATCAATGGGAGGTTCTTGCCGGCCATGTTAAGGCCATGAACGGGTTTCAGTATACGCCTGTTGAGATTGCGTCATATGGCGATGATGACTCTGACTTTGCTGAAGAGGTATGCCACGTCACACGCAAGTCCAACCCCAATGGTGGAGCAACTTCTGCCGGCCATCCACAAGATGGCGCCAATGTCGGCACGCACACTGTGTCGCCACATCTACACAAACATGGCGGATGCCATGTACAACACCAAGATGGCGTCCCCCATTACTCAGGCGGAGGGCCTGTATTCTGTGGTGCACCTCCACTTGCTCCTCTTACCAGGGGAGATGAGTCAGAGAACTGCGACATGATTAAGGATGCGATTAGTTGGATCACTGTGCCGGAAAACCAAAAAAGGGCCATCCTAGACCAAATTGACAAAATGCTGAAAGATTCTGTTAATCAGGATCACACGTACAAGGCAATCACTGATGCGGCAGTGTAAGTTGCACTTTGTGAAGCTTGGGAACATAATGAACTAAATGCGACTATGCACACCTCCAACCCCCTACAAGTCGCTCACTCTGTCCAGCAAATTTCACAGAGCATCAGACAGATGGGCCTCAACTGACAATCTCAGTTGTCACTTGGAGAAAGTGCGCCCCCTTTGTGAGAAGCTCTCCCTCCAACCTGAGTACCAGGTTCAAGTCTTGCAGCAGATGATTGAACCCACCATCTGGGCCAAGCTCTCAGAGACAGTACGTCACTCCGACACCCTTGCTTTTGATGACATTTCAGCAGCCCTTATATCCACCAATTCCCTGGGTGTTGTAGGAGCTCACTTGGCCTACAAAGTTAAGCAGAGTGGTAAAGAAAGTCCCATGGCCTACCATCAATGGTTATGGCTCGCATACAGCACTGGCAAAGGCCTCGCAAATGAAGATGCAGACAGAGACCAAATGGAGTACAAGGGTCTGTACATCTGGAATATGACTCTGGCCTTGCAGGAAAAGGTTGAGCTCAATGTTTACCTGAGTATCGATACGTTTGCGGCTATCCTCACTAAGATGGAGCATGCCTATCAGGTCTACCTCCATACCCTTACTTCCAGCAAGTCCAACAAGGTGGCTGCAGTACAACCCACCCCTGCCACTCCTACCCATTAAAAGGTAGAGGGAGAAAACCAAATAAATGACGCCCCTTCTGATGACAAGCAGTTGCACGGGGGGGGGGGACCAGAACTATAGAAACAACAGGAACAGAGACAGAGGCAATTGTAAAAATCCAAACGCCCAACAGAATAGCCAGAACCGCAATGGTCCTAGCTATCGACAGATCAAGGAGATGAAAACGAGACCCTCCGCAAGCTGTTGGAGAAGATCCATGCTGAGAGGGAAGCTAAAGCTACATGAACTATAGCAGCTCTAGCCCCGACCACTGAATGAACAAGAGGCCGAGAAAATCTTTTCCTGACCCCGGTTGTCGAATGTTCAAAAAGCCGAGGAAATCCTTTTGTTGCATTGGTTACTGGTCAGGCCGATGTGACATCCAAGGAGGAACCACCCGTACAGGCTGTCACAGTGCCTGTGATGTCACAGGTACATTTGTACCCATTGTAAGATGTACAGAAGGCCTTGGAAGACCCTGCAGGCCTTCGGTTTCAGCAACAGGATGACGATGCTGATTCTGAAAATACTGATTGACAATTATAGGCCTCAGTCCAGACTGTGAGTGATTTGATCGTTGACACAAATGGACGGCCTTGTGTAATGGCCACAGTCAGGGGCCGTCAACTTACTTACTCTGGATACCAAAGCAGCCATGTCAGTCCTACATGATGAGGACCCAGTCTCATCTGACTGGTCTCCTGGCTGAAAGACCAGTGTGCAGGGTGTAGATGGTACCAAGCTACACACCTTCTGATCTGTTCCTCGACCTGTGCTGGTAGGCTACCTCAGAACTGATTTTGCTTTTGACCTCATGGTATTACATCATCACCCCAGCATATTGGGAATTGACTTCTTAGCACTACATGTCTGTGTAGTGGACCTAGCCAACAGGCTACTCTTTCAGATCAAAGGACAATGTCATGCTGTCACCATTCCAGATTCTCACGTGGTGGCAGCAGTCTCCCATAACAACAGGGAGTATGACATCATGGCCTTGTTTAAAAGTCATGACCTGTTTTCTGAACTTGTACCCTTGCTGCAAAAACACCTTGAAGTGTTTGCCACCAACAAGCATGACTGTGGTAGGATGCACACTACCATTGAAATCACAGGACCTAACCCTGTGAGGCAGAAGCAGTATCCATTCCCTGCTGAAGCCTTGCCATCATTGAGGGAGACCATCCAATCACTGCTTCAACAAGGAGTGATTAGGACCTGTGTCTACACTGTTAACTCGCCCATTTGGCCTAAGAAAAAGCCAAATGGAGCTTGGAGATTCACAATTGATTACATGAAACTTAATTAAGTTACCCCCAGCTGCGCCCCAACAGTAGCATCAGCACCTGATGTGCTCAAGCTGTTGACACCTGACAAAAAAGTGGTTCACAGCTCTTGACATCTCTAATGGGTTCTGGTCACTCACATTAGCACAGGAAAGCCAATACAAATTTGCTTTCACCTTTGATGGACATCAGTACACCTGGATCTGGCTTCCCCAGGGCTTTCACAACAGCCCTTCTCTCTTCCATCTGCACATGATGGATGCTCTGCAGGGGTTCTCCACACCCCAGTGTCTCCTGCAGTATTTGGATGACTTGCTTCTAGCAATCACCATGAAAGAAGATCATTTGGACCTTCTAGATGAACTTCTGTCTCTCCTCAAGAGAGCAGGCCTCAAGTGTAACCCCTCTAAGGCACAATTGTGTGAAAGAGAGGTCATCTTTCTTGGCCTATGCATTACAGACCAAGGCAGAAGCTCAACTGTCAAGAAGATCCAGGGCTTGCAAGATCTGCCACTTCCTACTAGCGTGGCAACACTCAGTCACTTTTTAGGAATGGTAAACTACTCCAGGGATTTCATCCCTGACTTTGCATTGAAGACCACTCCCTTGTATGAACTTCTGAAGAAGGATGTCCCATGGACATGGGGCCCCACTCATACTGATGCTGTAATGCAGCTCAAGCAGGATTTAGCCTCAGCCCCAGCACTACAAACTCCTCATTTTTCCAATACTAAACATTGTTTTTGGTGCATGGTGACCAAAGGCATACATACACCACCCTGTGCATTTTGATGCTGTGCCCCACTTGCCACTACTTGATGAGCCTATTAATCCTTTTGTCATACTCTTTGCAGGACTCCACATCTATGTATGGCATCTGCTTCACAGCTGCCTCACAGAGCCTCCCATTGCTGTATGATTCCACTGTTCTTCACAACCACACCAGGCTATGGGAAAAGTTGTACCTCATCTGTTGTAAACTCTGTGGTTAATCTTTCTGTCCTCCTGGCAGAGTTTACAAGGGTAGATGCCAGACACCTCCCTGTCTTGAGCCAATGGTCTGTCATTTTCTTTATGTAGCTCAATGTAGAGGAAAAAACAACAAATGTGTTGTGAGTGATACCTTTTATTGGACTAACAAAATTATTTCTAAGACTAGCTTTCGAGAGATAAAACCCTCTTCTTCAGGTCAAAGTGGAAACAGCTGAACAGCATGACAGATATAGAGGTTGGATGTGGATTCAAAACATAGACTAGCAGTTTACACATCAAAGCATTACAGCCAATTCACACTCCTTACAAACAGGAAGACTCTAATTGTCATTGGAGTGTGTCTGTTGAAGAGCTCAACTTGTAAGATCAAAGGGCAACTTAATTTTACTCTGGCTCTGGACCATCAATTAACATTTGTAAAAATCAAGACAGGAAAAAAATACATACCATTGTCTTTAGAAGGTGCCTGTTAAAAGAACCAGAAGGTGCTGCCGTGAGAGTTTAAAAAGAAACTCTGAAGCACTGTTTTAAGCATAATCACTGGTAATGTGCTAAAGAAATCTTTATTAAGTAATTTTCCTTTAGTGTCAAAATATTGTATCATTTTTAGTTAAAATGTTTGCTGTTCCTCTCTGTTTTTGGAGTTACCTTTTAACACTCTGACAGTAAAATCACTGATGGCGTGATCTGGTCTTGAAAAATGTTCCCCTACTGGTGTATTTTCATTTTTATGGATAACTGAGAATCTGTGGTGATTCATTCTTGTTTAGAGTTCCATTCTAGTTTCACCAATATAGAAGCCTTCCTCGCATTTTCTACATTGTATCATATATACTACATTGTTAGAAGAGCAGGTCTATGAGTTTTGGATTTTAAATGTTTTCCATTATGAATGACACATGTCTCAGGAGAGATATGTGTACATAGATTGCAGCGAAGTGCTTTGCATGGTTTTGTACCTTTATCACCTAGCTGGAGCTCGGTGGGAAGTTTGCTTCACACCAGTTTCTGCTTCAGGTTTGGTTTTATGTAGCTCAAAATCACAACTGACCATGAAGAGCCAATTACCTGCTGCAAGATCAGTCACATCAAAATCATATATGGCAAAAACTAGAGGGAAGATCACGTGAGAAAATGGACGCTTTCACACCACCATATGTAAGTTGCCGATACTATATGGGGCTAATATTTTTTGCAATAAGCTTTATACTGAATTTTGGACTAGAAAGGAACATTTACAATATGCTGTGAGCCTGCATTAGAATGTACAGACATAGTTGATTAGTCACTAGCATGCATCATGTATCAAGGATTGTACATTTAAAACATTGGATTCAAATCTCATCCTTTAGGTTGACCTCTGAAGACAAGGAACAATGCACAGAGAGGAAGAAGATGTGTTGGTAGAGTCCAACCGAGGCTACTGGAAGAAAGCAAGGACAGATTTATTTATTTATTTGAATTTTGGTAACCTGGTAAGCCCACTGAGATCATTCAGTCCCTTTTTCAGGGGCAACATGGGGGAAGTACAGAAGGTGAGGAATACACAAATATAAACACAGCCATGAACATACAATACATAAGCACTGGTATAAAGGAATACAGATTAAAGAGGCATTCAACAACATAAATAAAGCCCTGTGCATACAATAACAGCATTGATATCAATAAAGATACAAAGATCAGATCACAGAGCTCAATACAATATGTAACAATGCCATACATTATACAGAAAAAAACATAGATTTCCAGATTAGATGGAAGTGGATGGTGGAGAACAAGACAGATTCAGGCACAAATTAGGATCACATTGTACACAGCAGTTATGCACAGTAGTGTAGGAACACATGTACATCAGATTAGACAATCTACTGCAATACAAAAGTGTAAATCAAATCTAAGAGACAGGCAGTACCATGAATTGAGGTGGCAGGCTCACCAGGATGGACTGACATAAGTATAGAAAAGAACAGGGTGAATTGGGTAAAGTAGAAACAAATTCCTAAGCCATAAAGGTGGTTGTGCAGGGCACTTTTGAAGCTAGGGAGGGAAGTGCAAGAGAGGACAGAACATGGGAGGGAGTTCCAGACCCAGGGTGCAGCATAGGCAAAAGATCTCCTGCTTGCAGCTAGGCATGTTGACAGCACAGTTAATAGAGGGGAAAGAGGAGGAGCGTAGGGTCTGGCAGGCTGATTTTCTCACCACAATATTAGATAGTCTCGGAGGAGTGTATAGGTGAATGAGCTTATAGGTAAGGCAGAGGGCGATATACTGGAATTTATGTTCTAGTTATAGCCAACCCAGAGATGCTAGTACACTGCAATGATGTTGCCATGGGGCAACACCTGAGGCAAAGTGTCCTATCCTATGATATAACCACTTTAGTTAATTCATAAGGGAGGACTTAAGTGATAGGAATGGGGGGAGCCATAAAAGAGAAGAGGTAGGAGGGAAGTTGTAGTATTTTTTAGGTAAGATGCTCCTGACAGAAGGGAGCAGAGCCAGTAGAGCAGGCCCAGCTTCTGGTGGAGAGTTGAGATGGTTTTGTTCTCATGTGCCTTGAAGGAGAGGCTCGGGTCAAGCAGGATGCCAAGATATTTAAAAGATGTGTCACACCTGGACAGCTGGTTCTGATCTTTGTTATCATATTCTTTGTAAATATGGGGATGGGTTATGGACTGTCTGTCCTGAGAGCTGCTGAAACAGCATGTGGAACTGTCACATCAAGAAAAAAACCCAGGCATAAGTTCTAAGGGTAGGAGGTATTTTAAACTACAGAGATCTGAGGTTTAATTAGCATGTTAAATTTGCTTTGATCCCAGGAAATGAAATTAGCCATTCATGGCATCCCCAGGGAAATCCTTTGATTCTGCTCTAGGTGTCATACTGAAAAGAGCATGCATGTGTGTTTGGTATCAGCCCAGGAAACCAGCTTATTTCATCAAAGGGACCTTTGATGTGTAGATACCAAGGCCAGATGGAATTAAGGAATCAAATACACTTTTGCTTTGAATACAGTGACTTATATCAAAGAGACTTTTGAAGTGTGTGTGAAGCAAAGCACAAACCAATTTAGACCAGTAAACATGAGAAGAGAAGATGAGATTTATTATGTCATCTCTTATTTTTTTAAATACTTTAGTAGGCCATCTTGGTGTTATCAAAAATATAGATTTTGTTACACCAAGGCGGAGTTTGGTGACCTCAGAGAAGGCCAGCTCAGGACTGGTTTTAACTGCTGAGAGAACCTGGACAGAGACACATTCATTAGCTGACTGAGAGAAGAGAGACCATCAAAGCACTGAAGTAAGGGCCTTAGACAAGATTAGTCTGAAGTTATTATTTGTAGGAATTTGCACTTTAAACCTGTTTGTTTTAAGGCTGCATGTGTTGTGATATATTGTTCTGTAATTTTACTGTTTTCCTATTTTAAAGTAAAGATATATTTTAAAACGAAAACTGCCTGGAGTGCCTTGACATTACTTTTTATTTAAGTGGAGCTTTTAAAGGTTATAATTGACGCTGTGTAAGAGCTTATTTTGATACCAAACTGGGAAACGGATAGAGTTCTCTAAAGTCTTGCATAGAGTTCTAAGGGTTAATTTTGTAGTCCTGGTCAGGTGCCCATAGGCAAAGATACCTGTCCCCCCAAAGACAGAATTATCTGAGCCTGATAATTGGGTACGCTAACAAGAGGTTATCAGTTTGAATCCCTCCAGAACTTGAGACTAAGGTGACTCAAACCCACAAAACAGACAAGAGGGTTGCCTTGTACTGTTCGCTGTCCACAAATCCTATGCTCAGAGGTTGGCACTTTGGGAGTAGAGGGCTGACTGGTTGAGCAAATTTGTGACATATTGGTTGGCAGTGGTGGCATAAAAGTTTGGTGGTATAAGCTTCATTGTTCAGTGTGTCAGCTTGAGACCATTTAGCTCACTTAGAAAAAAGAAAGGCAGTGTTTTATTTCAAAAGGAAACAGAACTATATCCCTTGGCTTACAGTCAAGTTCCCATCCATTTTATTTTTTTTCTAAAGTGCCAGTCGGATTAGTACTAGTCAAGAAAGATGGCATCCAACTACAGCAGGTACACTGTAGAACACTTAAAACAGTTGTGCGAGGACAGAGGAGTCCTGTTCAAGGTGACAGCCAAAAAGCAGAACCTCATAGAGGCCCTGATGGTAGCAGATACCCAGAGCAGCGAGTCACAGGCCGTGACTGAAAGGGACCAGACCTCAAGTGTGGCAGGACTAGAGGCCAGTGAGGGGTCCTGAGCCGATGAGGAGGACAGCAGGGCCACTGTCAGTGAAGGGCTACAGCAGCAGGGGAAGGTCACCAGTATCCTGAATCCAGAGGTACTCAAGCTGCAAATTGAATTGCGCAGGATGGAACTGGAGGCATAGCGAGAACAGAGGGAGGCAGACCGTGAGGCAGAGCGACAACAGAGGGAGGCGGACTGTGAGGCAGAGCGACAACTTAGGAAAGCAGACCATGAGGCGTG
Source organism: Neoceratodus forsteri (assembly GCA_016271365.2). Classification (NCBI taxonomy): domain Eukaryota; kingdom Metazoa; phylum Chordata; order Ceratodontiformes; family Ceratodontidae; genus Neoceratodus; species Neoceratodus forsteri. The sequence goes on along the minus strand of CM057455.1, from coordinate 752,394,018 downwards.
TGAGCGCCAGCAAGCTGCACAGGAGAAGAGAGAACATGAACACCGAGAGGCAGAGCAAGAACAGAGAGACACAGACTGTGAGGAAAAGGAGCGCCAGAGGCAACACGAACTGGAGAAGATATGACTCCAATCAGTGGCACCAGAGCAGTTAAATGGCTTGGGTTTAAGTGGGACTGCAGGACTGGGTTACAAATTGAACTCCAAATTAATAGCTGAGTTTAAGGAAGGGGAGGACATGGGTGCCTTTTTGAATTCTTTTGAAAAAGTTTGTATTAGGGCTAAAATTCCAAGAGAGTCCTGGAGCTTCCAGCTATCTCCTCTACTTACCAGGAAAGCTTGGGAAGCATTGGGTCAAATGAAGAATGAGGACAGTGATGAATACAGCAAGTTAAAAGCTGCACTGTTAAAAAAGTTTGAATTAATTGCTGAATCATACAGAGCTAAATTCCATAAGCTCAGGAGAAGCCCTGATATGAGCTATGAGGAGCTTGCCACAAAACAACATCAGTTTTTAAAACAGTGGGAAAGAATTGAGGTAAACTCTATTGATAAAATTGAAAATGTAATTTTATTAGAACAGTTTTATTGGGCTTGCCCAGCAGAACTAAAAACCTGGCTAGAGAACCGAGATCCAAAAACAGTGCAAGAGGCCGCTGAACTCTCGGACCACTATGCCAAGAGCAGACCTGCTCTGAGAATGAATGAGACAGGCATGGCAGTGCAGAAAAGGAAAAGCGTGCCTTCAGGGCAGCTAAAACCCTCACTGCCTACACTGAAACCAGTTAGCCCCAGGTTTCAACAAAAAGGTTTATCTGAAGTAAGAAATGCATGTTGGCTATGTAAGGAAACTGGGCATATTGCCAGACAGTGCCCCAAAAAGGCAAGCCATAATACACAACAGGGTGCTAGAAAAGAAGTGGGCTGTTTGTGTGTCCCTGAGGGCATGCCAGTGAACAAGAGGGAACACATGCACCCAGTCATAGTAAATGGTGTGCAGACACAGGGTTAAAGGACACAGAGACATCCCTGACATTGGTAAAGGGGGATCTGGTACATCCTGGTCAGCTTATACCTAATAAATACGTAACTGTACAAGGGTTTACTGGTGAAGAGAAAACATTGCCACTCACTAGTGTTCTCCTGGACTGGGGTGAAACAGGGGAAACTGTGCAACAGGTGGCTGTAGCCAACACATTAGCAGTGAATGTGATCCTGGGTAACAATCTCCACAGGGGGTGGTGGCGTGCAGCTACCTAGCCAAGCTGCAAGGGAAAATAGAATTCCCTGAACCCCACAGAAACCAGTGTGGAAATGACTGAAAGGCTGGTTCCCCAGCCTGTGTCTCCAGATGGGGAGACTGATAAAAAGGGGGTAGAAATTTCCCCAGTAGTAAGTAACCACACAGCTACAGAGGGTTACTCTGAAGAGGGAGGGGTGACCCCTTGTCAGAGGGTTGGGGTTGACATTGGTCCTGAGGCCCCTGATGCTAGTGCTAGGGACCATAGTTTAGTGACTGAAGGGGACCTGTCACAGGCCTTGAGACTGTGTGAGGGGTTTGCAGCTGCTCAGAGGAGTGACTCTAGTTTAGAGAAGCAGAGGGCTTGGGCAGACTTGGAGGGCACACAGGGAGGTGACGGCAGACAGAAGGTTTATTGGGAAAATGGACTTATGTATACACAGGTAGTACAGACAGAGGGAGGGATGCTAGGCAGGCAGCTTGTCATTCCCCAGGGATATCGTGAGCAGTTGCTGAAGGTTGCCCATGATATTCCCTTTTCTTGTCATCTGAGAATCACACAAACTACACAGTGGTTTGCCCAGAATTTCTACTGGCCTAACTTCACCCAGCAGGTGAAGGAGTATTGCAGGTCTTGTCATCGGTGCCAAGAAATAGGGAAGACGGGCAAGAAAACCCAAGCTGCCCTGATCCCCTTGCCCATAGTGGAGGAGCCATTTCAGAGGGTGGGAATGGATATTGTGGGGCCTTTAAATACCCCCAGCTCCTCAGGGGAGAGATTCATCCTGACTGTGGTGGATTATGCCACCCGGTATCCAGAGGTAGTCACCCTATCCTCTCTGAGGTCAGACAAAGTGGCAGATGCCTTACTTGGGATTTTCTCCCATGTTGGGTTTCCGAAGAAGGTAATCACCAATCGAGGGGGTTCCTTCATGTTGGATCTAATGAAATGTTTATGGGAGAAGTGTGGGGTGGTGCAGAGATGCATGACACCATATCACCCACAAGCCAATGGATTTGTGGAACGATTCAATGGTACCCTAAAGTCTATGCTCTGGGCGTTTGCTTAACAGCATGGGAGGGACTGGGAGAAATACCTTCCCCACCTGTTGTTTGCATACAGGGAGGTGCCCCAATAGTCGACATGATTTTCCCCCTTTGAACTCTTGTATGGACGCCGGGTACATGGGTCCCTAGACTTGATCCGGGAGGACTGGGAAGGCAAGCACGCCACCCAGGGAACTCCCCTTGTGGATTACTTCCTACAGTTTAGAGAAAGGCTGAAGGAGCTTATGGGGACAGCCCAGAGCAACCTGGCAGCTGCCCAACAGAGACAAAAAGTATGGTACGACCACAGAGCCAGAGCTTGCTCATACATGGTGGGTCAGGAAGTCATGGTCCTTATTCCAGTCTGGAAAGACAAGCTACAAACTGAGTGGGCAGGACTGTACAAAGTGGTTAGGAAGGTAAATGACGTGAACTACATTGTGGAGTTACCTGACCATAGACAGACCAAAAGGATGTACCATGTAAACATGATGAAGCCATATGCAAATAGGGCTGACATGGTGTTCACAGTGTGTAGTCATGGGGAGGGGATGGATGAAGAAGACCCCCTTCTGGACTTGCTGAAAGAGAGTAAGTGGGAGTCCTCTGTGGAGTCAGTAAAATTGTCTCCCCAGCTGACCCCAGACCAGATCCAGAAAGTAAGGGAGGTTTTAACAGACTTTGCCCCCTTGTTTAGCACCAAGCCTGGACTAACCCCCTTAGCAACACATGATGTGGAGACAGGGACACAGTCACCCATATGGCGGACAGCATATCAGGTGTCAGAGGTTGTCCAAAAGGTCATTAGGAGGGAAGTGGAGGAGATGCTGGATTTAGGGGTAATCCAGAGATCCCACAGTCCCTGGGCCTCACTCATAGTCCTTGTACCCAAGCCAGATGGCTCGACTCATTTCTGTGTAGACTATTGAGGACTGAATGCAGTCATGAAGTCAGACACCCACCCAATTCCCCGGACGGATGAACTCCTGGACAAGTTAGGGGGGCAACCTACCTTACGACCATTGACCTGACAAAGGGGTTATGGCAGGTAGAGTTGATGGACAGAGCTAGGGAGAGGTCGGCCTTCATCACTCCGATAGGCTTATTTGAATTCAAAGTAATGCCTTTTGGAATGAAGAACGCCCCGGCCACTTTCCAAAAGTTGGTGAACCAGGTGTTCAATGGTGCTGAGGAGTACGCCGTGGCATACCTGGATGACATTGCTATCTTTAGTACCAGCTGGGAGTAACACCTATCCCACCTTAGGGAAGTGCTGGACAGGATACAGAGGGCCAGGCTCACTGTCAAAGCTGAGAAGTGCCAGGTGGCCATGGGAGAGTGGCATACCTCGGGCATGTGGTAGGCCAGGGACAGCTCCATCCTAACCAAATAAAAATAGGGGTAATCCAGGCATGGCCCAGACCAGAAACTCAGAAGCAGGTCAGGAGTTTTCTCAGGACAGCAGGGTACTATAGAAAATTTGTACTCAGTTACAGTTCCCTGGCTGCTCCCCTATCTGACCTGACAAAGAAAAGAACGCCCAAGAAAATTACCTAGGGTCCAGCCTGTGAGGAATCCTTTTCCAAACTAAAAGAGGCACTGTGCAGTGCTCCTGTTTTGACAAGTCCGGACTAAAGTAAAACCTTTATAGTTCAGACTGACACCTCAGACATGGGTATTGGGGCAGTACTAAGCCAGACATCCAGCGAAGGGAGGGATTACCCCATAGCCTACCTGAGTAAAATGTTGCTTCCCAGGGAGCAGTCATACTTCACAGTGGAAAAGGAGTGTCTTGCCATAGTGTGGGCCCTAAAGAAACTGGAGCCATACTTGTATGGGCAGCATTTTGTGGTGCAGACTGACCACAACCCCTTAGTTTGGCTGACGCAGATGGGGAAAAACAATGGTCGATTACTAAGATGGAGTCTTGCTTTGCAAGGATATGGTATGACCATTCTACATAGGGCCGGAGCGACCAGTCAGAACTCAGATGGGTTGTCCAGGGTGTATGAGGAGTGAACTGATTTGGGAAGCTCATCCCATGCAGGGGATAGACCCCCCAAATTCAGTCTAGGTCGGGAGGAATTGTCACACCTGGACAGCTGGTTCTGATCTTTGTTATTATATTCTTTGTAAATATGGGGATGGGTTATGGACTGTCTGTCCTGAGAGCTGCTGAAACAGCATGTGGAACTGTCACATCAAGAAAAAAACCCAGGCATAAGTTCTAAGGACAGGAGGTATTTTAAACTACAGAGATCTGAGGTTCAATTAGCATGTTAAATTTGCTTTGATCCCAGGAAATGAAATTAGCCATTCATGGCATCCCCAGGAAAATCCTTTGATTCTGCTCTAGGTGTCATACTGAAAAGAGCATGCATGTGTGTTTGGTATCAGCCCAGGAAACCAGCTTATTTCATCAAAGGGACCTTTGATGTGTAGATACCAAGGCCAGATGGAATTAAGGAATCAAATACACTTTTGCTTTGAATACAGTGACTTATATCAAAGAGACTTTTGAAGTGTGTGTGAAGCAAAGCACAAACCAGTTTAGACCAGTAAACATCAGAAGAGGAGATTTATTATGTCATCTGTTATTTTTTTTAAATACCTTAGTAGGTCATCTTGGTGTTATCAAAAAATATAAATTTTGTTACACCAAGGCGGAGTTTGGTAACCTCACAGAAGGCCAGCTCAGGACTGGTTTTAACTGCTGAGAGAACCTGGACAGAGGCACACTCATTAGCTGACTGAGAGAAGAGAGACCATCAAAGTACTGAAGTAAGGACCTTAGACAAGATTAGTCTGAAGTTATTATTTGTAGGAATTTGCACTTTAAACCTGTTTGTTTCAAGACTGTATGTGTTGTGATATATTGTTCTGTAATTTTACTGTTTTCCTATTTTAAATAAAGATACATTTTAAAACGGAAACTGCCTGGAGTGCCTTGACATTTCTTTTTATATAAGTGGAGCTTTTAAAGGTTATAGTTGACACTGTTTAAGAACTTATTTTGATACCAAACTGGGAAACGGATAGAGTTCTCTAAAGTCTTGCATAGAATTCTAAGGGTTAATTTTGTATTTCTGGTCAGGTGCCCATAGGCAAAGATATCTGGCCCCCGAAGACAGAATTATCTGAGCCTGATAATTGGGTACGCTAACAAGAGGTTATCAGTTCGAATCCCTCCAGAACTTGAGACTAAGGTGACTCAAACCCACACAACAGACAAGAGAGTTACCTTGTACTGTTTACTATCCACAAACCATACACTCAGAGGTTGGCACTTTGGGAGTAGAGGGCTGACCGGTTGAGCAAATTTGTGACACAGTGTTCCAATTCAAAGGGTTCTAGGGTTGCCACTTTTGGATGAGGTAAAAAATGGATCCTAAGCTCCACCCCTAGCCCCACCCCTTTTCATGACTCTTCATGCATTGCTCCTCCTAGAAAGTCATTTGTTATATCAATAAAAGACAATACTTAAAGCAGCAGTTCAACAAAAAATGTTAAGACACTGTACTGTACCCGTTAAAGTTACTTTCCTAGGTTCTTCCTAGTTATTTATTTACTTATGTATTTATTTATTGACATTGGTTTACCAGATAAACATACAAAGATAAAAGAAATCTCATTTACAAATATGATCTGGGGGTAGACAAGGGAAATATTGTGAATAGCATACAACAGTATACATGATATATAATAATACATAGTAAATAAATTGCTTCCTATAATGTGTACTTTATATCTTTTCCTGGGTCCATTCCCTGTTCATGTCCAAAGTACTTTTTCAAAGCCAAAGAAGTGACCATACTTATTTTCTTGAGGGAAAAAAATGGTTTAAAACCTTTTAAAATGCCTAAATTCTGTTAGAGATGAAAATGTTTACCAGCAAATGAAAGTGGAAACTAACTGGCTCTGTTACTGTTACAAAAGGTGGGGGCAGCTTTGCTGCTTTGCCACTATGAGATGCAGTGGAAAAGATTAGGTTAAGTAAGTGCTAATGGTGTTAATTGCCATATTTTTCACCTCCCAGGCTAACTGCTTTCACAAACAAAGGGCTATATTGACAACATAACTTGTTTGTAACCTGGACATGAAGCTGAAACAATGAATGATGTGACAAAATGTGTTTCAAAAGTATGTGAGCACTCAGAATCACTCAAAAACCTGACCAGCACAGAGCAAAACCGGATTACCTGATAGGGACCCTGAAAACCTGATCACCAGGTAAAAAACCTAACAGGTGGCAACCCTTAAGGGTTCTCTGTTGAGAGTTGAGATGGTGAGTTGGGGTGAGCCATCAGTTCTGTGGGTATGCAGGAGGAAAAGCATGTATTTTGTTTTTTAGGTATTCAAGAGCAGTTTTATTTGCCAGGAACCATGTCTCTGATTTATGGAAGTCGGAGTTCAAGTGTTGACTATGCCATGAGACGTCAGCAGAGGACCTGTAAATGATAGCATTGTCTGTGTAAAGCTGAACCGCTGCTCCACCACAGGCATTCAACAACTCATTGATGAATGGTGAGAAAAATAGTGGTCCCAAGATAGAACCCTGGGGAATGCCAAGAGAGATGGGTCTGAAAGACGAGTGGCAATTGGACCACCTAAAACTTTGAGAGTGGCCTGTGAGATAGTCTTGAATTCAAGTTGTGGAATGGAGATCTAGCCCCAGAGAAATTAGTTTCTGTATTAGCAGTTCGTGGTTCACCAAATTGAAGGTTTTAGTGAAGTCCACAAAGATGGCACCAGTTGCTTGGCCCCAGTCAAAGGTGAGTTGAGTGTCCGAGGTGACCTTGATGAGGGCAGAGAGAACGCTATGATTTTTTGTGGAATCCATCTTGGCAAGAGGACAGAAGCTGGTATTGTTCAAGGTAATCCTGTAACTGGTTATAAAGAATTCGTTCTTGTACTTTAGCTAGTTGACAAAGTATAGAGATGGGTCTGTAATTTTCAACTGGTGAGGTCGATCCCCCCCTTGTGAATTGGGATGACTAAGGCTAATTTCCATTTGGTAGGACTGAGGAGAACAAACATTTTATTTATTACATATTTCTAACAGTACTATAACAATTCATTACTCATGTGCATACAATAAGGATAAAAAAGAAACTTTGAATATTACACCCTGAGTTGATTCTTTTCCTGGGGGTGTACTCCGGGGGAGTCCTTATGGTTATGGGGGATTATTCACCAGCCTGCCAGCTCAGGGTGGGTATGTGAAATTATAGACATTGGATTCTGGGATGAATCTCTTCACCCCTGGCATTTTCAAAGGGGGTGTTCTATGCAAGGGCTTCCATATTTGGTGGTATATTTTAAATTGGTCTATGGCAAAAGAAGTCTCTCATTGTTCACCAGCTTTACCATGTTCCTGAGCCTTGTGTCTGCTGCCAGGGGGTGGGATTGTCTCCAGCCTGATAGGGTAATGTGTTTTGCACACATTAGAGAACACTGTATCTATCTCAATGTCTTGGGGGTATGCCGTCATCTCACTTTTATTCCTAAAATAAAGAATTCAGGGCACCAGGGTAAATGCTTCTCAAAACTTCCTCACATACTGTTTGACCTCTGCTGGAAACCTTAAAGATTTTGGCACAATTCCATAGTATATGTCCCAGATCTGCTCTGTGCTTCTCATATCTCCAACAATGGGCATGAAGGAGGAGGTCCATACACTGTAGGGCAACCAAGGTTCTGTACCACCTACTTAGAATTTTAAACTGAATATACAGTATTTACCCTTTGCCACCATACAGCTCTTGTAGGCCATCTGCCAGCGTCTGTTCTGGGTCCCTTCACTGAGTTCACAATGTAGATCCACCTCCCACTTCACGTTAAGCTTGGCAGGGGTGGGGTATAAGTGGGCTTTTAGTATACTATATATTTTGGATATTCCTCTTCTGCCCATCCCAAATGCACTTATTAAGGCATTCCATTCTAGTGTGTTGTGTACTTTGCATCCTGGGGCTAATAAGGATTTAAAAGTCGACCTGATCTGTAGGTACCACCAGTGTTGTTTGTGGGGCAGTCTGAGTTTAGTGGCTATCTGGGGGAAGGACATCATTGGTGTGTTGTTTGTGAGATCTATTTGTCCCAGTAACTATATGCCTTGCCTCACCAAAGCCCTCCCATTAGTACTTTTTTTGTCATTTTTATTGGGGGGGTCAACCAAATCTATGGGTCTAATGACAAATGAGTCATGTGATGACCTCTCTAGTTTTTAATACAGCATGTATACATAATGTCTATGATCAGTCACTTGTGATGTCACAGTAAGTTAGGTCACAATCCTGGTGCAGCATGAAGAGGAAAATAACTAGATATGTCAGTCTTCAGGTAAAATACTCTTCTTTACATCACAACTTTTTTGAATAATAAAACAGCCAACAACTTATAAAAATTAATGACATTTTCTGCCTCCTAATTTTGGCATTGTTATTGTTTTAAACACATTTTCTGGAGAGCAGGTTCTTTTCCATTAGGCTTCATGCATTCTTGCTGTTTTTTCAGCCCTGAAGGCATAATCCTATGCTTGTGACATCAGAATAATTTCTGTAGCAATGGGCTGTGATGTCATTTACAAAGGATTGTGACTTCACAGCAGGTATAAACAATGTGAACAGATAAATCTTGTAAAAGTACAGAGGCAGGTGGCAAGGATGGTGGATGACACAGAAGAAAAAAGTATCAGGAAAGGTTAAAAGACCTGGACCTGGGAATCCTTAACCTGGAGGAGAGTAGAACAAGGGCCAACTTAATCCAAATGTCTAAAATAATAAAAGGTGAATATCTGAGTAAAGCCTAGCATTTGAAATTAAAAATGCATACAGAAAAGGTGGCTAAAGGATATGCATTACAAGTAATTGGTGAGGGTTTTAAGAAGAAGACAAAAAAGTGTTTATTCACCCAGAGAGTGGTGAATATGTGGAATAACTTGAATGACTTGATGAGGTCATAGGAGCACATAATATAGAGCACTTTAACTACACCTTGATGCATACATGGGGTCACTAGTATAGTGTGCTGTAACCACTGAGTTAGTAGAGGGATGGTTACATTGGGCAGAAGCCTCCTTCTGTCTCATCCATTCATTATCTTTACCATTATTTAATATCATTGTAACCAGCCTCTATCTTTTCACTCCACTCATGACAGGTTACTAGAGAACACTTGAAGGGTTAAGCATGACCTTAGTTCTCTAGTGGGTCCTAGTCTGGGAGACAGTGGGCCTAATTCTCAAAGCCTGAGAGTGACGCAAGATGCCCGCGCCAAACATAAATGGCGCAAGTGGCACCTTGCATCAAATATTGCCCACAGAGCTATTCTCAAAGGCAGCCTGCATCAACCACAGGCTGTCTGCCTCAAATGATCACCCCTGCACCCACAAATGGGCTGTGACCTGGCACTAGGAGGCATGTGGCAGACGCAAGCTGCCACTTCTCCTAATGTGGAATTCACAGAACTCTCCCTGAGAGAGAAATTCTCAGTACCCTTAGCCCAGCCCAGGTCTTAGGGTACTTAGAAAATTCTCCCTCTGGGAGAGTTGACCAGTATGTGGCAATGTGCCTCAGTCCTCCCCCCTTCAGCCCCGAAAGTATTGCATTAATAAGCCCCCTCATGGTATAGTGACCCCCTCCTCAATCCCCGATACCACCAGTAGGAATATTGAATATGAAGATATCACTGTTCTGATCTCTAACATCTCAGGTATTACTAGAACTAGACACCATGGTGGATTCCCTGCAGGTTGAGGGCCTCAAACAACTGGTACAACAACCCACAAGAGACAGGGCTATCCTAGACCTAGTACTGACTAACAGGGAAAGGATCACAGATCTCCAGGTAGAAGGTCACCTGGGGCCCAGTGACCATTACATGGTATGGTTCAATTTGGCCACTAGAACTAAATCAACCCATGCCAAGGCAAAAATATGGGACTTCAGAGGAGCTGACTTTGATAAGATTGCCAACAGACTTGAGCTAGCCCTGGCAAAAAGAAATACAGGTGAGGATGTACAGACAAAGTGGGCAAGCATTAAGGATGCAATACTTGAAGCAACATCCCATTGTGTTAGAGAGAAAAGGAAGTGCAAAAGAAGAAGGAAACCACTTTGGTTCTCAAAAACAGTAGCAGAAAAGGTCAGAGCCAAAAGGCTGGCCTTCAAGAAATATAAGGGAACGCAGCAGAATGAAGATAGGGAGGCATACCAAACTTCCCTAAGGGAAGCAGGGAAGGCAGTAAGGCAGGCAAAGGCCCAAACAGAGGAAACACTAGCACGAACAGTAAAAGAAGGTGACAAGACTTCCTATAGATACATTAGTGAAAGGAGAAGGTCCAGAGAGGGTATTGCTAAGATCAAAGGGGATAAGGGGGCATGTGAGGAGGAGGACCATGTAAAAGCATCTATCCTAAATAGATACTTCTGCTCAGTATTTACTGAAGAGAAGGTAGGGCAGGGCCCACAGCTCAGCACCATGGACACAGGGGAGGGAGGTGTGCACTAGTCCCTTCACAAAAGAAAGGGTCCTACAAGAGCTCAATAAGCTCAGGGTGGACAAGGCAATGGGACCTGATGGCATACATCCCAGGGTGCTAAAGGAACTAAGGGTGGAACTAGCAGAGCCATTATCAGAACTGTTTAGTGAGTCTCTGAGCACAGGAGAGGTCCCGGAAGACTGGAGAAGGGCTGATGTAATCCCGCTCCACAAGAGTGGTAGCAGGGAGGAGGCAGAGAACTACAGACCAGTCAGTCTTACCTCAGTAGTGGGCATGATTATGGAGGCACTCCTTAAGGAAAGGATAGTGCAACACCTGGAATCCATAGGAGCACAGGATCCAAGACAGCATGGGTTTACAAAAGGAAGGTCCTGTGAAACTAATCTCATAGATTTCTTTGACTGGGCAACAAGAATGGTGGACCAAGAGGAGCAGTTGATGTCACCACCTTGACTTAGCAAAGCTTTGATACTGTTCTACATAAGATTGATTAATAAGCTGTGTAGGCTCAGGGTGGGTCAGAAGTTGGTCAACTGGGTGGCAAACTGGTTGACGGGCAAAAACAGAGAGTGGTGGTAAACGTATACAGTCAGAAGATATGCACGCCACAAGTGGGGTACCTCCAGAGATCGTCCTGGGGCCAGTCCTCTTCAATATCTTCATCAGTGACATTGCAGATGGACTGGAGGGTAAGGTTTGTCTGTTTGCAGATGACACCAAGATCTGCAACAGAGTAGATGATCCAGATGGGGTGGGCAGAATGAGAAGAGATCTGGATAAACTAGCAAAACGGTTGGAAGAGTGGCAACTGGGGTTTAATGCAAAGAAGTACAAGATCATGCACATAGGGAAGAGAAACCCTGAAGCCACCTATAGGCTGGGAGGGGGGAGTTGCTGGCAGTCACAACGGAAGAAAGAGACTTGGGCATCATCATCACTGTTGACCTGAAATCATCCAAGCAGACCACTAAAGCAGTAGGTAAGGCTAGGGGGATGTTGGGGTATATTAGTAGGGGTATCACAAGTAGGAAGAGGGAGGTAATAATCCCTCTTTACAAGACACTGGTTAGGCCCCATCTGGAGTACTGTGTGCAGTACTGGAGGCCGCACCTTCACGAGGACATTAACCAAATTGAGGCAGTCCTGGGAAAGGCAACCAAAATGGTGCAGGGACTGCATCAGAAAACATATGAAGACAGATTAACGGAGCTCAATATGTATACCCTAGAGCAAAGGAGGGAGAGAGGTTGATATGACCGAAACATTCAAACACCTTAAGGGCATTAACAAGGTGAAAGAGTCTAACATGTTTCAATATAAGAAAAATAGCAGGACAAGAGGACACAGCATGAGATTAGAGGAAGGCCGATTAAGGGGTAATGTGAGGAAGTTCTTTTTCACATAAAGGGTGGTGGATGCATGGAACAGCCTACCTCTGGAAGTGGTGGATATGAATACAGTGCAGGGCTTCAAACAGGCATGGGATAGGCATAAGGGAGCAATACAGATGAGCATGAATAGATAGGCCATTAACAGAGCAAAGGCCAATAGCACATTTATAAGGTAGAAAAAGAAATGGGCAGACTGGATGGGCCTTGTGATCCTTATCTGCTGTCATCTTCTATGTTTCTAGGTATTAATAATTAATAATCCCGGTGTCCCTGGTGGTCTAGTGCCCCCCCCACCCATCGCCAATGCCACTGGTACAAATGTATATAAACATTTCACTTTCCAGATCCTCAATGTCCTTGGTAATAACATGTAAAAAACCCACCATCCCTGGTGGTCTTGTGCCCCCCCCATGCCGCTGGTACAAATAATGAATTTAATAATATCACTTTCCCAATCTGATGTCCATGGTAATAATTAGTAAAAACCCCACCATCTCTGGTGGTCTAGTGCCACCCCCCCCATCGCTGATGCTGCCAGATATAAAAATGTCACCTTCTCAATCCTCAATGTCTATGATAACAGTAAGTAACCCCCCTTCCCTGGTGGTTTAGTGGAACCCCCACCTCAGCAGAGAATGCCCACCACCTCGCTCCCCCCCCAGCCTGAAACAGAGCCAGCAACCGGCACAGCCCTTCACTCGCCTCCGCAGCCAGCAGCCAATTAAACTGTCACTGTGCGTACTTTCCCTATACAGTACACTCAGTGACAGTTCAGTCAGTGGCTGGCTGCAGGGTTGAGAGGACGGCTGTGCCAGTCACTGTCTCTATTTTTGGCTGGGGGGCAGGGTAGTGAGCACTCCCTGCTGGGGTGGGGGGTGAAACAGAGACGCATCCATCCATTTGCACCCTCCACAATCCGTATGCCATTCTGGCAGAGTGTGATTCCTCTATGGATGCACCAGCAGTGGAGACCATGAAGGATGCTGGGAACCTTCACAAAGGAGACCCACAGGACTGTGGCATGGGACCCCACAGGGAAAGAAAACAACTCCTGGTGGGGGGGGGAACTGGGGGAGGGGGGAGAGGGAGGTAAGGTACCTGGCACCATGGCTTGGAGGGAGAGGGAGTGAATCCTCAGGATCACGGGAGCAACTGCACAGGGAGCTGGATGTCACTATCCACCTAGGAACAAATGACCTGGCTGGGAAAGGGATCAGAGTAGTGCAGGAGGATTTTGTGGAGTTGGGGAGGGGCCTTAGACAAGTGGCACTCATGGTAACCTTCTTGGAGATGCTGCCTGTCTATGGCATAGGTGAGGCTAGGGTGCTCTGCACCATGGGATTCAATCAATGGTTGAAAAACTGGTGCAGAGCTCAGGGTTTTTGCTTCATTGGGAACTGGGAGTCCACCTGGAGGGATACAGGCCTATACTGGTGCGATGGTCTGCATCTGTCCAGAAGGGGAACCAGGATCCTAGGTCATAGGTTTAAATGCTTCATTGGCAAGCATTTAAACTAGCCAAGGGGAGGCACTGAAAAGGAGCAGGGAAATCCTAGCCCCCCCACAAAAAAATCAGGGTAGTTAGTGAGGTAAACACCAAGATAGAAAAGTCAATAGGGAGAAGGGCAGGGGTGAATGGAGAAAAAGGCAAAGGCAGTAAAGACAAGGATGGGGCTAAAAGGGGTAAGGCCTTCAGAAAATGGAGGGCAATGAGAATCAATGCCCATAGTCTAGGTAACAAACTCCCTGAACTGGTGGTCTTGATGGAAGAGGGATGCCTGGATATTGTGGCAGTCACAGAAACATGGTACACAGAGAACCATGACTGGGATGTCAATGTACCAGGGTACACAATCTACAGGAGGGACAGGAAGGGTAGAAGAGGAGAAGGAGTAGCTCTCTACGTAAGGGAAGGGATCGAAGCAATGGAACTAAAGGGTAAACAGGGAGGAGAGATGGCACAGTGGGTTACCCTGGAGACCAGAAAGGGCACCACAGTCTGCACAGGGGTTGTATACAGACCCCTGTCTCAGAGGGGGGAACTGGATAAGGAAATGATAGAAGGCATCCTTAGGATGGCAGAAAAATGGGAGATATTGTTGATGGGGACCTGACTATGCCAGATGTTAACTGGAGCACCTTTGCTGCAGCCACATCCAAGAGCAGGGTCATTTTCAATGCCCTACAGGGGGCATGCCTCAGACAGCTAGTACTGGAACCCACTTGGGAGGGAGCAGTCTTAGACCTAGTACTCTCAAATGGGAATGGAGAGAGGATCTCAGATCTAGAAGTGGGTAGCCATCTGGGAACAAGTGACCACCAAACAGTGTGGTTCACGATAAGTACAGCCGCAGAGTCAAGCCACACAAAAGTGAGGGTACTAGACCTTAGGAGGGCTGACTTTATCAAAATGGGAGAGTGCCTCAAATAAGCAATAGAAAACAGGCAAGAATGAGGGGTGGAGGAACAATGGGGAAACATCAAAACTGCCATCACAGAGGCAACAAGCCTTTGTGTGAAGCAAATAAATCAAAACAAAAGAAAAAACACTATGGTTCTCAAAAGGTGGTGGGGAAGGTTATGGAGAAAAATTTAGCATTCAGGAAGTATAACGATACACAGAAGGAGCAGAACAGAGAACTGTACCAGTTAAAGCAGAAGGAAGCAGGGAAGGCAGTCAGAATAGCAAAGGCCCAAACTGAGGAAAAGATAGCCAATTTGGTTAAGAAGGGGGATAAAACCTTTTATAGGTACATTAAGGAGCGAAGAAAGACCAAGGGAGGGATAGTGAGGCTTAATAAAGGGGAAGGTGGATGGGCAGAGAGGGACAGTGAAAAAGCAGGAATACTGAACGCATACTTCTGCTCAGTATTCACAAAAGAAGAGAAGGAGGAGGTACCTAATCCAATCAATAGAAGCACTCAGGATTGGGGGGTCGATATTACTCCTTTCACAGAAGAAAAGGTTCTGAAAAAACTCCTAAAACTGAAGGTGGACAAAACAGTGGGGCCTGATGAGATTCGCCCCAGAACTCTAAAAGCTCTAAGGGGAGAACTAGTGACACCACTGACTACCCTTTTCAACAAATCATGGGAGGACAGTATGGTACCTAAGGACTGGAGGAGGGTGGATGTGATTCCCCTTCACTAAAGTGGGAGCAAAGCAGAGGCAGGAAACTACAGACCTGTTAGCGTGACCTCAGTGGTAGGGAAAATGATGGAATCACTTCTGAAAGAAAGAATTGTTGAGTACCTAGAGGCCAGTGATACACAGGACCCAAGGCAGCATGGATTCACATTGGGAAGGTCATGTCAGACGAATCTAATAGATTTCTTTGACTAAGTGACCAAAGTAGCAGACCAGGGAGGGGCTGTGGACATGGTCTACCTAGACTTTAGCAAGGCATTTGACACAGTTCCATACAAAAGATTAATAAACAAATTAGCCAGCCTGGGAGTGGCTTCCAGGGTGGTAGCCTGGGTAAAAAATTGGCAGGACAACAGGACACAGAGGGTAATAGTAAATGGAGTCCACTCCAAAGAAAGGGTGATTACTAGCGGGGTACCGCAGGATTCAGTACTGGGTCCAGCCCTTTTTAATGTCTTTGAAAGTGACATTGTGGAGGGACTGGAAGGAAAAGTCTGCCTGTTTGCAGACGGCACATAGACCTGCAACAGGGTTGATGCACAAGGGGGGTGGAAAGGATGAGAATGGACTGCGCAAGGTTGGAGGAATGGTCAATGGTATGGCAGCTTAGATTCAGTGCAAAGAAGTGCAAAGTAATGCAACTGGGAAACAAAAACCCAGGGGAAGTGTACACAGTTGGGGGGGAGGTATTAAGAACAACAAAAATGGAAAGGGACCCGGGAGTAGTCATATCAGATGACCTAAAGGTAAGCAAGCAATGTGAGAAGGCAATAAGGATGGCTGGGGGATACTGGGATGTATAGGGAGAAGCATCACTAGTAGAAAACAGGAAGCTGTTATCCCTCTGTACAGACAGTTGGTGAGACCCCATCTGGAGTACTGCGTGCAGTTCTGGAGACCCAATCTCTGCAAGGACATAGACAGGATGGAGGCAGTCCAGAGGAGGGCAACTAAAGTGGTGCAGGGTCTGCAACAGAAGCCATGCCAAGAGCCACTAAAAGAGCATAATATGTATACCCTTGAGGAAAGGAGGGAGATGGGAGACATCATAGAAACTTTCAAGTACCTCAAGGGAATCAAGAGTCCAAGAGGGTAGCATCTCTCAGAGAGAGAGATGTGCAAGAACAAGGGGACATAATTTGAAGATGGGGGGGGGGGCTCAGGGGCAATGTGAGGAAGTATTTTTTCAGAGAGAGGGGTGGTGGACACATGGAATGGCCTTTCTGAGGAGGTTGTGGGGTCAAAAATAGTGGTAGAATTCAAGAATGCATGGGACAGACATAAAGCAGTTCTGGTGGGGAGTAGAAAGAAGTAGGCTGTTGGTTAACTAGGATCTACAGCTTATCCAATAGGTAGGGAAATGGGCAGACTAGGTGGGCCAAGTGGTCCTTATCTTCCATCAAAGTCTATGTTTCTGTGTTTCCACTAGACCACCAGGGAAGGGGGTGCTTACTATTGGTGTGGACATCGAGGATCGGGAAGGTGATATTTTTATGTCTGGTGGCATCGGGGGGGCACTAAACCACCAGGGATAGTGGGGTTTTTACTTATTATTGTCATCATGGACATCAAGGATCAGGAAAGTGATTTTGTGATATTCATTATTTGTACCAGTGGCATGAGACTACCAGGGACAGAACAGCTTGCTTTGCCCCCTCTCCTGTGTGGCAAACCCTTCCATGCACCATGTGTTTGCCACACAGGAGAGGTTGCCACAGGTGCCTGGACCCCTCCTGTACAGTACCAGAATCTGGTACAGAGTCCCTGGCACACCGGGCTTCAGCGCAAGCAGCTCTATGCTGAAGCTTGTGCCGTCCCAAGAAGCCCTTCCCCGAACTGGAGAGCTGCCCTCTCACTGTCACAGCAAGCAGGTACGGCTCTCACTCGTCCATCAGCAGCTCAGCTGAGAGCTAAGAGTTTGGGTGCAAAACTTGAATTTGAACTATGTTTCAGTCGGCAGGCGAGTGGAGACAGTTTTTTTCAACTCTGTTCCCTGTACTAACTTCGGAGTATTCTCAGCCCACAGCCGGACACTAATTTTTTTCCATTGCTGTATGCCTTTAAAACAAAAAAACCAAAACAAAATATAGACAGTAAGGGAGGATTTCTCAGCCTGCAGCAGGGTGCTTTAAATGTTAGCAGTATTTTACCTGTGCTGCACCTGATCTAAACTCTGTTTAAATGCTGTTTTTACTGAATTAATTTTAGAGTCTAGACACAGATGTAAAATGCTGTTGTGCTAACTTGGATAAGCATTTATTAGTGCTGCAGTACAGCTTAGCCCCTCCCTTGATTTTTGCCCATTTAAAATTCTGTTCCCTCTTCCTTCCCAGCTCTCCACAGCAGTGCAGGAGGTCGCGAGGGTCCCAAGAAGCCTTCCCCCGAACCCCGAGCCAGAGAGCTGCCCCCTCCACCGTCACACAGCAAGCAGGTACGGCTTTCACCCGTCCATCGGCAGCTCAGCTGAGAGCTAAACCCTGCTGATGCTTCACGTCAGCTACCCCACCACCACCCTTGGCAAACTAACACTTATATAGGCGTGGTCACATGCTGCAATAAAACCAATCAGCCTATTTCCCCATCTGCAGGTTATACCTTTCAACCACTAGTGGCCACCACACTAACAACAAAACAAAAAGAAGAAAAAATACTTCTAAATCTCACACTACTGCCTCTCCACTATGTTTCCACTGTACCTAACTACTATATTTATCCTCATCCCTTGGGTGTCCCTCCTACCGTCTGCCTACCCTGATTCGGTGGGCTGCCAGGCACCATGCATCAGGCTGCCAATAAACATTAATACCACCGCTACCAAAGCTGACACCCACCCTGGTTGCCATTTCCACACACTATCACTCGGCCCCGCTGTGCTCCCACCCAGCTTCCAAACTAGCCACCTAGCCCTACTGCCCCACGCTCGTAGGCCAACAGCTACTATTGCCAGGCCTTATGCCACCACCAGAAAGCTACACTAGCTTGCACATAATACCAAATTCCTGATCACACTACTGCTACTCCTAGCAGGTGATATTGAGCCAAATCCCGGACCTAACCACCACGCCCCAAACCCCTCTATACCACTCCAACTCCACTCAGGCTTAAAACTGGTTCATCTAGATATATGTAGCCTTCTACATAAAATAATTCTGCTTCAACCCCTTGCGCTGTCCCTCAGACCAGACATCCTGATTATTTCTGAAACCTGGCTGAAGCCCCATAACCTGGACACCGAATTCTCTATACCCGGTTATACAGTACACTTACCCGACATGACCAGTTGGGTAAAAGATGGGGTGGCATAGCCATGTACACTGCCTCCACTATCCAGTTTTCCCCAGTCGCCCTATCCCCACCTTTGGAGTCCATCGACGCTATAATGGTAAAACTCTCCCTCCCTCACTCAATTCTGATTTTTATTGCCGGTACCTATTGCGCTCCCAACACCAACACATCTGTGATACTGGATCACCTGGGTACACTAAACTCTCTGGCTTCAGGAGGTGAGCTCCATATACTTGGAGACTTTATATAAAACTGGCTCGCTGGGGTTAACTCCAAGCTTTGGGACAAGGTGACTGTCCTTAACCTAGCTCAACTAATTTCATAACCCACCCAATTAAACCACAAATCATTGAACCACACTCTTCTAGACTGGTCCCTCACCTCACAACCACATAAGATCCTAGTCTCAGGCCTCCTTCCGGACGCCCTTAGTGATCACCATGGAATCTATTTGGTAAGAAAAATCTACAGACCAAAAGCTCCCCCACTTCTTATGACCACATCCTTCAAATCACTGGACCTCACCTCCTTACTTAATGATTTGACTAATTCTGACTGGTCACGCATCAGTCAATCCACCTCTATAGATGAGGCCCTGGTGTTCTTTAAGACCAAGTTCACTGCTGTCTGGGATCATTACACCCCTCTTAGGCGCACTAGGGTCAGAGGCGCTCACCTCCCTTGGATCTCAACTGAAATCCTAGCCCTCCTCCAAAGCAGGGACAAAGCCTGGAAATCTGTTAAGTCTTCCAGCTCACCAGTTGACCTCCAGCAATATCATGCGTTACGCAATGCCAGCACTAGGAAACTCCACCAAGCAAAAGCCAACTATTTCAAAGTTGCATTCAATTTCACCTCCTATCACCCAGCCGATTTCTGGAAAGTGGTAAAATCACTTCTCAGCCCTCCATTGCAGCCACCCACTCCTACCCTTCAGGTAGATGGTCTCACCATAGCTGACCCCCCAGCAGTGGCCACGCTGTTTAACTCCCATTTCACAAACAGCCATGCCACCCTTTTGTCCTCACCTCTCCTTCCTCAGCACACCATCTCTATCACCCCAGGCAGTGCCACACCCTCAGCTCACTGCTTCTCCTTCCTGCAGATCACCCTGGACGAGGTATATCAGGCACTGATTACACATAATCCAAACCGTGGCAAATGTCCCACCGGGCTGGACTCCAAAATGCTCCAGCTTTCTGCCCCCACCATTGCCATACCCTTGGCCTCCCTTTTCAACCTATTCTTCTCTCTTGCTGAAGTCCTCTCTGAATGGAAACATGCCACCGTAATCCCCTTTCCCAAGGGTGGGGATGCTTCAAACCCAAGCAACTACTGGCCCATCTCCCTACTCCCAGTCTTGGCAAAACTACAAGAGTGTCTAGTTCTCGCTCTCCTATCACCCTTTCTGGATTCCTCTTCCTTTTTGACCCCCTTCCAGTCTGGCTTTAGGAAATCCCACTCCACCAATACCTCCCTCCTCAGGCTCACTGACTCCATCCTTACTGGGATGGATGCTGGCCACATCACGGCTGCCATTTTCATTGACCTGGCCAAGGCGTTTGACACTGTCTCCCACTCACTCCTCCTGACCAAACTCGCCAAAGCTAGTCTATGCAGCTGGGCCACCAGTTGGTTCTACTCGTACCTTGCAGGCAGATCCCAATCCATCAGAATCGGTTCTTCTACCTTGGCACCCCTTCCTGTCACCACAGGAGTACCGCAAGGCTCAGTCCAAGGCCCACTCCTGTTCTCCATCTTTCTGAATAACCTGCCTTCTGCCTGCCCACATACCTCATTCTACATGTATGTGGACGATACTGTACTGTATACTTCTGGCCCCGCAGCCTCAGAGGTTATGACCAGATTGCAGCTGAACTTTAATATGGTCCAGCACTGGCTTCACTCCAATCAATTCTTCCTCAATGCCAAGAAAACAGTCTCAGTAACCTTTGGCACAAGGCAGAGACTATCGAGGCTCCCCTCCCCACTCACATTCCACACCCTGGAAGGGACGCCCCTTGAGGTCTGTATCTCCTTCAGATACCTTGGGGTCTGGCTTGATCAGCACCTCAACTTTTCTGCACATGTTGACTCCATACTCAAGAAGCTTCACCGCAGGCTTGGAGCACTTTACCGTAACTGAGACAACACTCCAGAATCTGCCCGTAGGGCCGTTGTGCAGAAAATGATCCTCCCCATCTTCGGCTACGGGGACGTAGTCTACAGTGCCAGTTCCAAGTCCACCTTAGCCAGGCTGGACCCCCTTTTCCACTCTTTCTGTCGCTTTGTACTAAACTGTCCATACTCCACACACCACTGTGCCCTCTACCACTCAATGAATCTCACCTCTCTTGACAATCGCAGGCAGCTCCACTGCGCCAAAATCCCAGGCAAGTACTGGTCCCAGCTGCTCCCCTCCTACCTCACCGCTGCTCTAGCCAACCCCAGCACCCTAGCATATTCCTTCAGAAAACTTGATTCTCGGTCTTTAGCTGTCCCACATAGGTCCACTGCTGCTGGACAGGAAGCATTCAGCTACCACATTCCAAAGTTGTGGAATTTCCTTCCCGTAAACATTCATCACTTCTCTTCCCCCCTGCATCTTAGCTCCTTGCTCCAAGCTCATTTTTCCACTACCTGCACATGTGCCTAGGCAGTTTTGTTTAACCATTCTGTGTAAATATCAACACATTTTTCTACCTATCGAGCTATTTTTATGCCAATGTATCTAAACTGTGCCTGTATTCTACTTGTTCTCCAGATCTATTATGTCTTTATATCTGGACCCATTGTGTAGTGAATACCCTTTATGAACCTCAGTTGTACTGTTTGTCATTCACCTGTGTATGTGTACCCCCTTCCCCAGGATGCATCTGGAAACAAGCCGTAGCCTGCTCAGCATGCCTTCCTGGTTAAACGCTTAAATAAATTAATAAATAAATAAAAGCTCTGGTTGAGAATTGGGCCCTGTGTGTCTGGAGTTTGTGCCTAGAACTTTCTCACTCAGCCATAAGTGGGAAGCTTGGGCATGAATATTCATGGCCCTACCCTTTCCCCTACAGAGGGGAAGGCAAGCTGAGGGTCCAGGGGAGAGGAGAAGGGGGAGCAGTGCCATGAAGACCAATGGGAGAGTCTAGTCTCTCTATCTGCAACAAAGCCAAGGGCATCTGAGGGCTCAGGGATGGTGGCAGTGTCCCTCGGTCTACATGGCATGGGTCACCTCCAGTGATGTCTATGTAGGCTCGGGATCCAGTTGGAGTCCTGGAGCAAAAGCCTTTACCCCTCACCCTGTTGAATAACAGATAGTAGGAGGAGGAGGAGGACCTGGAAGAAGTCTTGCCCTTTCATTTATTTCATTTTACCAGGAAGCTGGACTGGATTAATAACCCATTTTCAGCCAAGCATGGGGACAATAAGGAATGACAGAAGGAAAAAATGATACACAGCATACAGTATTTATATATAGCACATAATAAAATGCATGCCATCCAAGCATTTCTAGATATATAGTCCAATCATCTTATAGCGGACACTTTATTGCAAACACCTACTTATAATGGATGGTTCCGCCTTGCTAAAAGCCAAAAGCTATGTCCATAATGTTTAAAATCCATTTATACTGTACTTTGTGATCCTTTTATAGCAGACACTGCAAGCTTCTCTGTGCCCCTGTTACATGCTGCAAATTGTCTGCTAATTGTCACCTTATCATTCAGCTGATTTGTCTGGCACTATAAAGAAACAGAAACACAGAATGTGTCATCAGAAAAGGACCAGTAGGCCCATCTAGTCTGCAAAGTTCTCGGCTTACTACATCCTGGACCCTATTTGGTCATAGGTGGCCCTCCCTCCTCCCTTACCTCTACTTATTATACCCACGTGCCTATCCCATGCATGTTTGAAGCTCCCCAATGTCTTCGCCCTTACCACCTCTTCTGGCAGGCTATTCTAGGTGTCCACTACTCTTTATGTGAAAAAGTATTTTCTCACATCCATCTTAAACACACACCCCCAGCTTCACAGCATGCCCCTGTGTTCTGATAGTCCTTCTTCTGTGAAAAAGACTTCCCGGCTGTACCTTTTTCACCCTGTGAGGTACTTATAGGGCTCAGTCATGTCCCCTGTCACTCTCTTCTCCTCCAGGGAGTACATGCTAAGCTCCCATAGCCTCTCCTCATATGGTTTCTTGTGTAACCTCCGCTCATCACTCAACTCACCTAACGCCTGATACTTGACACCTTACCCTAGGGGCTTACTCCACAGTACCACGTAACCTCCACTTACTCCACAGTACCACGTAACCTTCACTTACTCCACAGTACCACGTAACCTCCACTTACTCCCTTGACGGCTGCTGCTCAGTCCCCCCCCCCCGATCCCCTGATCAGCACAGGTATTATATAGCAAAATTACCCATCTAGTTTACTGTTCAGTCCCCAATCAGCCATAAGTAGCATTTCCCCTTAGCCTTGGTTGGCAGATGAGGGGCTATGTTCTGGTTTTAACTTTGGTGTGTGAACTGTAGTAAAGAGGATACATATTTTAAGATTTAAGGATATAGCAGACAACCCTTACAATGGACAAAACATGCTTACTCAACATGTCTGTTATCAGAGGGTTCCTCTGTAAATACAATACTCTACAGTTTAAAACTTTTCTAAAAAAGCATCATAGTTGTCAACTGTTAACACATTGTACAAGTGACTTCATTACACCTACAAGTAAAAGCATCTAGAAAACTGCCTTTGTGTTTTTGTTGGAAAAAGTGAGTTTTGTTTATTGGATTAAATCCAGCAGCAGCATCCTTATTTAATAATCTAGACCCATAATGTCTCAAACAGTGTTCAGCTCTTTTGGTTTTGGTAAGATTTTCATTTAAAAGTTTTGTTGGGGATTTACAGAATGATTTTGCATTATTTGTATGAGCTAGTTTATTGCTCAAAATATTTGGAATTCCAGTTTTATACTTTTTTGTGAGAAAACCATGGTTGTATAGTAAATCCGTTGCACTTTCGGCAGAACATCAAGCTTCTGATACAAATTACATTGGTGAGTTTAACTGATTGTGTACCAAATTTACAAATGTTATTAAAGGTAATGTCATATTTTTGTATTAATGTGTCTCGCATATCAAACAGCAGTACCAAGTTGTACTCCAAAGCTGGGAGTAGTACTTGTTTGGCTGTAAGTTTTTTACATCTGGTATTGTACTTGACTGATTTCTGTAAAGCAAGCTCAGTTTGTTGTTTACTTTAATGTTACCTGTTTTGATGTGTTCACTAAGTGTAAGTGATTTGTGATTACACTTAAATAATTCACATTCTCAACCATTTTTAGTTTGTGTCCATGTCATCTTTTTATTTATTCACCTGATGGTGGAGCCAGTTTAGTGGTCCGACCACCATACTATAAGGTTTGGGTTCAAGGCACCCATGGTCCAGTATCGCCCTTTAAGGGGTTTGACCCCTCATGGTCTGATGGAGATACTGAACCTATCAGGTATGATGCGTACATGCAAGGAGCCAGAGGAATTAGTGCTAGCCTATAATAGGTCTGTTACTGAGGCCCTCAACTCTGTAGCACCTGTCCCTGTTTGCCGCTGTCCCTGTTTGCCCCGTCACCCTTTGTCAGAACTCCCAGTGGTATGATGGGACGTTGAAGTTAGATGGGGGGGTCGAAGGTTGGAGCAGCACTGGAGGAATTCCAGTCTGGATGAGGACAAACTTTGATTGTCCATTATAGGGACTATCAATCAGCCACCTCCTGTAAGAAGACAGAGTTTCTGTCCAAGGAGATCACTGCAGCAATTATCAGACCGGTTCCACTCTTCTGTACTGTTGACAGGTTGTGCAACCAACCTGTCTTCAGTCTCAGGGAACCTTTTCACAGTCTAGGTGTGATGAATTTGCTCAGTTCTTTGCTAATAAGATTGCCACCATCAGATTAGAGATCTGATCAGTGCCCTCAAACAGGCCTTGCAGTAACGGGCTTGAGGTTGCAAGCACTCGGTCTATCTGGTCCGACTTTAGCCAGTTGGCGATCATGGATGTGGTGCAGGTCATCCAAGAGCTGTGGTTAACCTGCTGTAGTTTGGACCTGGGACCAACACGCCTATTAATAGTGTGTGTTGAGGTCATCGGCCCATTCCTGGCCAGGATAGTCCGTTGTTCACTAGCGACAGGGGTCTTTCCGGAGTCCCTGAAAGAGGCAGTCATGAAACCTCTCCTAAAAAAGCCTTCACTAGATCTGGACTGCCTGTCTAACTACAGACCTGTCTCTTACCTGCTCTTTGTGGGCAGGGTTATTGAGAAGGTGGTGGCTGCTCAAATGGAGGACCATTTAACAATGCATACCATCTATGATCCTCTCCAGTCTGGTGTCAGAAGGAGGCATAGTACCCGAGACTGCCCTTGTTCGGGTACTAAATGATCTCCTAGCAGTGAAGGATTGTGGGAGTTGTTCCATCTTAGTTCTTCTCAATCTCTCTGCAGTGTTTGACACTGTGGACCATGGGGCGTTGATGAAGCATCTGTGGGTTTGCTGTGGACCGGCTGGTACAGTCCTCAGTTGGTTTAAATCTTTTCTTACAGGCAGGAGGCAAAGAGTAGCATCAGGAATTTATTCCTCAGCTTCTATGCCCCTGTCCTGTGGGATCCCACAGGGCTCGGTCTTATCCCCCCATGTTGTTTGCAGTGTACATGCTGCTACTGGGGGATATTATAAGGCGGTATGGGCTGAGTTTTCACTGTTATGCAGATGACACTCAGCTGTACATGTCTTTTGTGCCCAAACAAGAGGAAAGAGTCTCAGTCTTTCACAACTGCCTCACTGAGATTCAAGGCTGGATGAGTGCCAACTGGTTGAAGTTGAATCCGGACAAGACCAAAGTGTTGGTATTAGAACCTGGTCACTGGGATTTTGAGGGGGCAGGCTGGTCAGATATCTGGACTTCGGCTCAGGGATTCCCAGCTGCTTATCTCAGATCAGGTGAGGAATCTGGGCATTGTGCTGGGCTGTGGTCTGATGCTGAAATCACAGGTGTCGCCCATGGTTAAGGTCTCATTTTGTCATCTGAGAAACATCACCTGGATTAAACACCTGATCACGCTCTCCAGTGATCTTCCAACATTGGTTCATGCCTTTGTAACCTCTCACCTTGATTACTGCAACGCCTTATACCTAGGGCTATCGGGAGTTGATCTTCACCGACTGCAGCTAGTGCAGAATGCAGCAGCCAGGTTGTTGACAGGCTTACCAAGATCATGCCACATCACACCTGTGCTCTGATATCTGCACTGGCTGCCGGTGGATCATCTTTAAGGTTGGTTTGCTGACCTTTAAAGCCCTACACAGTCAGGGACCTAGCTACCTGCAAGATCATCTGTGCCCCTACCACCCCAATGGCCCTCTCCACTCCTCTGATGAGGGATTGTTAGAGATTCCCAGGGTCAAATTCAAGTCATCTGGGGCCCGTATGTTTGCTTTTGCGGCCTTGACCCTGTGGAATTCTCTACCTCATCAGATTAAAAAGTGCCAGACTGCTGACCAGTTTAAATCTGATTTAAAAACATTCTTATTCAGCCAGGCATTCTCTGATACAGTTTAAAGGAAGATTATAAAATAGAATAAATGGAGTTTATTGTATAATTTATGGGGGTAATTTATATTTTATGGGTTTTAAGATTTGTAGTATGTAAAGCACTTTGAATCCTGTGAGAATTGCGCTGATAAATAAACTTTGATTTATTTGCATCATGTTCCCTTTCATTAACAATTTGTGCATCATTCCGAAAACCATTATAGTATATGGATGGCGTCTCTTCTATCTAGAATTCAGCCACGCAAAACACTGTTGTACCATCAATCTGACATCAGATCGATAGTACAACAATAAGCCGCAGTCAGCAGCACGTGCCACAGTTTAAAAAAAAAAAGAATGTTTCTTATATTCAGTTCTCAAAATCACTTTGAATCTGTGTCTGTCAACTATAATGTTGACTCATGATCTCTTTGCTTGAAATTGTCATTGATTGCTGTGTTTGCTTGTGCACTAGATCCTGTTGCCTGACATCTGACACCTTCCTGACTCTCTTCAGAAAATAAATACTTTTTTTCTTACAGTGTGAGGGAGAACAGATGCTGTTCTTATATTATAAAACATAGTGAATGTGCTGTCACACAACAAGCTTGATAAGATGTCTATTTCTTGATGAAATCGGGACCACTGAACTACATTGTTGTGGTCATCGATTTCATCAGAAGCCATTATTGTCCAGGAAGGGAAACAAGCTCATCGGTGACAGGTTTAAAGGCTTCTTTGGCAAGCTTTTAGCCAAGGGGGGAGGTGCTGATAGGAAACAGGAAAGTTCAAGCCTCCCCCCACAAAACATGGCAGGTAGTAGGGTAAACACTGAGGTACAGAGCTTGACAGAGGGCAGGACAGGGGTAAATGGAAAAATAGACAGGGGCAATAAGAGCAGGGATGGGGTAAAAAAGGATAAAGCCAACATTAAATGGAGGGTAATGAGTACCAATGCCCGTAGTCTTGGAAACAAGCTTCCAGAGCTAGTAGCCCTGATGGAAGAGGAACACTTCGATATTGTGGCAGTCACAGAAACATGGTACATGGAGAACCATGACTGGGATGTCAACATACCAGGGTACACAATCTACAGAAGGGACAGGAAGGGTGAAAGAGGAGGTGGAGTAGCTCTCTACATAAGGGAAGGGATCAAAGCTACAGAACTAAAAAGTAGAGGGGGAGGACAAGAGGCACTCTGGGTCATCTTGGAGACAGGGAATGGCATCACAATCCGCACAGGGGTTTTATACAGACCCCCGTCTCAAGGGGAGCAAATGGACAACAAAATGATAGAGGGCATTCTCAAAATGGCTGAAAAAGGGGAGATACTGTTGATGGGGGACTTGAATATGCCAGATGTTAACTGGATGACATGGACTGCATCCACATCCAAGAGCAGGGTCATTCTCGATGCCCTACAGGGGGCATGCCTTAGACAGCTAGTGGTGGAACCCACTCGGGAGGGAGCCGTATTAGACCTGGTACTCTCAAATGGAGGGAGGATCACAAATTTAGAAGCCAGCAGACATCTGGGAACAAGTGACCACTGCCCAGTGTGCTTCACAATAAACACAACCATGGAGACAAGCCATACAAAGACAAGGATACTGGACTTTAGAAGGGCTGACTTTGGCATAATGGGTGAATACCTGAAGAATGCATTAGCAAATGGCCAGAAAGGAGGGGTGGAAGAACAATGGAGAAAAATCAAAACTGCCATCATGGAGGCAACAAGCCTTTGTGTGAAACAAATAAAGAAAACAAAGCGGAATGAAAAACACTATGGCTCTCAAAAGAGGTGTCAGGAAGGTTAAGGAGAAAAGACTGCATTCAAAAAGTATAGGAATCACAGAAGGAGCACGACAGGGAACTGTATCAATTAAAGCAGAAAGAAGTGGGGAAGGCAGTCAGAAAAGCAAAGGCCCAAACTGAGGAAAAGATAGCCAACTCAGTTAAGAATGGGGATAAAACCTTTTATAGGTACATTAGGGAGCATAGAAAGGTTAAGGGAGGGATAGTGAAGATTAATAAAGGAGAGGGGAGGTGAGCAGAGGAAGACAGTGAAAAGGCAGAGATACTGAATGCATACTTTTGCTTAGTATTCACAAAAGAAGAAGAGGAGGAGTTACCTAAACCAAACATCAGAAGCACTCTGGGTAGGGGGGTTGACACCAGTCCATTTACAGAAGAAAGAGTCCTGAAAGAACTCCTAAAACTCAAGGTGGACAAAGCAATGGGGCCTGACAGGATTCACCCTAGAACCCTAAAAGAGCTAAGGGAGGACCTAGTGACACCACTGACCACACTTTCTAACAAATCATGGGAAGATGGGGTTGTACCTGAGGACTGGAGGAGGGCAGATGTGATTCCCCTTCACAAAAGTGGGAGCAAGGCAGAAGCAGGAAACTACAGACCTATTAGTTTGACCTCGGTGGTGGGGAAAATGATGGAATCACTTCTCTGAAAGAAAGAATTGTTCAGTACCTAGAGGCCAGCAGGGTACAAGACCCAAAGCAACATGGATTCACAGCAGGAAGGTCATGTCAGATGAATATAATTGATTTCTTTGACTGGGTGACCAAAGTAATAGACCAGGGAGGGGCTGTGGATATGGCCTACCTAGACTTTAGCAAGGCATTTGACACAGTCCCGCATAAAAGATTAATAATCAAGTTAGCCAGCCTGTGAGTGGGTCCCAGGGTGGTAGCCTGGGTAGCAAACTGGCTGCACAACAGGACACAGAAGGTAATAGTGAATGGAACACATTCTGAAGAAAGAGGGGTTACTAGTGGAGTACCTCAGGGCTCAGTACTGGGTTCAGTCCTCTTTAACGTCTTAATAGGTGACATTGCAGAGGGTCTGGAAGGAAAGGTATGCCTCTTTGCAGATGACACAAAGATCTGTAACAGAGTTGATACACAAGGGGGGGTAGAAAGGATGAGAAGGGACTTGGCAAGGTTGGAGGAATGGTCAGACATATGGCAACTTAGATTCAATGCAAAAAAGTGCAAAGTATGCACCTGGGAAATAAAAATCCAGGAGAAGAGTACTCAATAGCAGGGGAGGTACTAACAACAACAATAATGGAAAGGGATCTGGGTGTAGTCATATCAGATGACCTAAAGGTGGGTAAGCAATGTGAGAAGTCAGTAAGGAGCCAGGGGGATACTGGGATGCATAGGGAGGGGCATCACAAGTAGAAAAAGGGAAGTGGTTATCCCTCTGTACAGACAGTTGGTGAGACCCCATCTGGAGTACTGCGTGCAGTTTTAGAGACCTCATCTATGCAAGGACATAGACAGGATGGAAGTAGTCCAGAGGAGGGCAACTAAAATGGTGCAGGGTCTACATCAGAAACCATATGAAGAGAGACTGAGAGAGCTTACTATGTATACCCTTGATGAAAGGAGGGACAGGGGGGGACATGATAGAAACTTTGAAGTACCTCAAGGAATCAACAAAGTCCAGGAGGTAGCATCTTTCAGAAAAGAGATGTGTAAGAACAAGGGCACAATTTAAAGTTAGAGGGACGGCCCAGGGGTAATGTGAGGAAATTCTTTTATGGAAGAGTGGTGAATGCATGGAACCACCTTCCTGGAGAGGTTGTGGGCCTAAAACAGTGGTGGAATTCAAACATGCATGGGATAGACATAAGGCAATTATAGTGGGGGGTTGCAGGAAGTAGGCTGTTGGTTAACTAGAATCTGCAGCTTATCAAATAGGTAGGGAAATGGGCAGACTGGGTGGGCCAAGTGGTCCTTATCTGCCATCAAAGTCTATGTTTCTATGTTTCTATGAATTCTGGGCTTGTTGTGGAGGACAGCTCAACCAGTATTCTATTTGTCTTGGTCTTTTGTCTTTTCTTCATTCAGTAGGATTTTGTTTCCTGAAAACCAGTTCTGCAGATTATTATGCCGTATGTGTTCTGCATGCATTTCTCCGGGTCCACTCCTGTTCTCCCTGCAAATACAGTACAGTTGATGAAGACTTGTTAAAGTCAAAGCGCTGGGTGCTTAGTCGATGTTTGGGCTACCGCTGTCTGTGATTTCTATTTACACAGTAAAATTCATTTTATATGCAAGCTGTGGTGCTGCTTCGTTTGTGTTTTGATTTATGCATGGCTGGCTGCCTGTTTTGAAGTTCAGCACTGCACCCGATTTGGCTGTGTCACTTGATTTTGTCTTTGAGAGTTTTCATCTGCATACTGTATATTATTTTAGAGACACTTCAGCAGAATTTTGGAGAGTCATTCACAAAAAATGGTGAACAGGAGAGTGGACCCAGGATGGAGCCCTCCACAACACCAGTAGATATTTCCATTAGACTAGATTTCTCAGTCCCTATTTTCACCAGTTGTTTTCTTTCACACAGGTAGCTAGTAAAGCACTCCAGTTCTGTAACTTCCAATGTTTGCTTGCTTGCTAACTAGCATGGTGTGATCCATTAAGTTGAAGGACTTGGTCAGGTTAACAAATATTGCTTCAGTTAGCAACTCATTTTGAATGTTATCATAGATGTAACTAGTTAACCTGACCAAGGTCATCAACTTGCTGTATCCTCCTCAAAACCGTGCTGGTCAGCAGTCAGCAGTTGTTTCCATGTACTTTGTTAGCTGTTCAAAAACAACTTTATCTAACAGTTTTGTTAAAACATGAATAACTGATATTGGTTTATTATTTGTTAATGCAAGTTTATCCCCAGATTTATAGTTCACTGTAACCATTGCATTTTTCCAACTTTTTGGAACTATATTTGTGCATAATGAAATATTAAACAAATGAGTTACCCGTTTTATGTGACTAGCCACTTACGTTAATAGTATTGAGTGGTCTGTCTATTCCTGCTCCCTTCTTTTCTTTTAACATTAACAACAACTTTCCCACATCCTCAGCTACTTTTAGGAAGTTAAAATCTTTTCTGTTACATTGTTTTGTCTTGGTGTCTTATATTCCACAATACATTTGATTTATTTGATTTTTGTAGCAAGTCATACATGTAAAGAATTCATTAAAACCTTCTGCTATTATTTATAACTTTGTAATAACCGGTGACCCCACTATAATAACTGGATGTACACTGCTGCTAGAACACTGTAATAACCTGTTGAATTCTATAATAACTCGATAGCTGGTTATTATGGCATGTTTGTCCTCTCCCTGTTATTAGTCTCAATCTGTGACTATCATGTCTGGCTTTAGTGAGCGGATCCAAGAATAGCATTGCCAGTACTTCCTGAAGAGAGTGGGTCCATGGTGCGAGGAATTACCAGCGTTTGGGGAAGCGAGTGCTTCTCTGATGCAAGCGAGCAGTTCTGTGGATGATTGCTTTTTGGTTTTTAATGTATTTTTTTGGCCTGCTGGTGGAAAAGAAGGGAAAGAGACTCAAATGCAAGAGGACACAAGGTACCATGGAGTGAGCAGCTGGAGAGGAGTGGAGACTGTTTTTTGCAGTGTGGCAACTTGCATATTACTTAAAAAGAAAGTGTTTTCACTGTTCAGCTTGTAAGTTGGAATTGAGTTTAGGTGACAGCGACAGCCTCCGTGGAGCAAGCGGAATGAACTGAAAATTAAACACAATGCTGGTGTGCTTTTTTCTATATTCTAAAACCTCACTCCAGTTAATAGAAACATAGGTTTTATCCACAGAAAAGGACCTTTAGACCCATCCAGTCTGTCCATTGTCCCTGCTTATTCCATTGCCACTGACCCTAGCTGGTCATAGGTGTCAGTCCCTCACCCACTCCTCTACCTATGCTCCTGTGCCTATCCCATATATTCTTGAAGCTCCCCACAATCCTTGCCGCTCTTCGCTCTCAAGGTTTATGGATTATCACACACCTTGGGTGTGTGAAAAATCCTCATAACACACATCTACACAGGCATTATTCAATATGTATTTATTACCCAATATTATCTTATCAAGATCTCCTTTGCTAATTGTTTTGCAGAAGTTCTTAAAGAATTCCTAGAAGGTTGTTGGGTTTGCTATATCTTTTAGTTATTTTCCCTTGCAGTAGACCTGTTTTGCATTCTTCATTTTATTTTTGCACAAAATATGACTTAGTATGAATATAGCTTGATTTACATTTCTTATATTGGCTCCATAACTGATCTCTGTGTTTCATTTGTTTAATCAGTTCTAAATGTAGCCATGGGAAGTACTGCATTCTGATTTCTACTCTTTTTTATCAATTTCTTTTTCATTAGTATTCATTAGTTCTTTTTTATTTAACATTTCAGCTATATCATTAATGTGATGCATTGTATAAAGAGATGCACAATGAATACATTTCACTTCATTTATGAACTTGTCCTTATTTACATTTTTAAAACTCCTGCTCTCCCTTATCAAAATCTTGTCTGTAACCTCCATTTTTTTCATTAACATAAAAATCGGGCAGTGGTCCAATTCTACATCAGGTAAAACACCCTTGCAGACTTTAGTATTGGGTCTGTTTGCTAATACCCAATCTACAGTGGTTCCCCTCCAGTTTTGTAGTTTTTCACTGCATGCTGCTTAATTTATTGAGTCAAGCCATGTGTGGATAAAACATTTAACACGTTGTCATGTTTGGGTTAAGCAACTAAATCGATAATGAAATCTCCAACTATTATATGTTCTTTTTTCCCTTCACTTGCCAACATTAGTTTCTCTATGACCTGCATGTCATATTTTATTTTTTAGGTGGCAAATATATGCAGGATGCTTAAATTCCTGTAGCATTTATTCCATCCAGATTTAGTTTTAAAGGTAAGATGATTTGCAGCCCATTCAAATGTTCTCACACTAACTTGCTCACAAATTAGATGCTCCTTGGCCTAGGCTGCAACTCCTCCACCCTTCCCTATCAACCTATCACTACATAATAAGTTATAACCATCTATACTAATGAGTTAATTTCATATTTAAGCAGAAGGGCTGTTATCCCACTTTAACACGCCCCCAGAGTGCCTTATTGCAATTATGAAATGGGTACCAACACTGTTTGTAAATAAAAATAAATAAAACATCTCTTTGTGAGTTTTATATTTCTGCAACACAAGAAATATAGAGAATTAAGTTAAAAGACAAAAAGTAGTGCCTGCCCATTCTTGACTGCTTGCTCCCTGTCACTGACTTTCTGCTTCACTACTTCTGGGTCCCGGTCATGCTCCAATGTCTGTCACTAATGTCCATTTCAGAAATGAGTGCAACAGCAGTTTTTGTTGGTCCTGTTGGTTGTCTTTACAGACTCTGCAATTGGTGGCAACTTCAGGGAGAAAGACAACCCATGGACTCCGAGGAAGAGAAAGTGAGCAAGCGGCAGTTGAAACAGTACCTGCCAAGTTAGTGGGGAGAGTGGGATCCCTTAATGTGACCTCATTTTTATGTCAAGAGTTAGTGGGGAGAGTGGGAGCCCTTTATGTGTGCTGAATTCTGTGCTAATGATAATGAACAAATCCCTGTCAAAATGCAGGTTTGTTTTAGATGGAGCACGGTAGTTTTGGGGAGATATTCTCCACTATTACCAGTTACAATGCTTTAAACTATGAGTTGCATGGTTTGTGGGGAAGGTTCTCAGAATGGGATTGAGACTAAGTCAAATAATTGACTTCCCTACAAGAATACATTATAGGATGGGTCACATGGGCTTACTTGACTCGATTTTGGTTCCGGATTTGTCCAAAATTATACAGTCGGGTATTATGGCAGAAAGCATGAGTGGCCATAGCCCTACTTTTTGTTGTTGGAGTGCAAAAAAAGAAAAAGGTACCCCTGTTTACATCTTTACTCATAATTTAAAAAAATTGGATGTTTTAAACATAAGGATAGCCATGTCTACCACAGACTGGTCTCAGCTGGAACTGGAAACAGATGTTAATATGGCTTATAAAATCTTTTGTGATAAATTGAACAACATTTGTAAAAAAAATGTTCCCTTAAAAAACTTTGTATATGAGGCAATAAACATAAATTGGTTACACACAAACATCTAGAAAGCATGAGAGACAGGGATAAAAAATGGAAATCTTATTGACAGAACCTGAAAGAGTCTGCTTTGTCATCTTATAAAATTGCCCAGTATAAATGTAAATCCATGGTTAGAACCTTAAAGTGAAAGTTTTTCATTGAAAAACAAAAATCCTTTGAGGGTAAACATACAACGGCTACTTGGGGTTTAATTAATGAATTACTGGGGAAGAACTCCAACTGCACTCCCAAAAACTTAATTACATCATCTGGTATATTAAATGAACCTTTAGCCATTTAATCAGAATTTAATAGATATTTTGTGTATTTGTCAAATTATGTTCAGGTTGAGTCAAATATGGATGCCAGTCCTCTTATGGACAAGGAAGATGATTGTTTACATTTATTGAGTTCCAAATTTTATTTTAGGTTATTAACTGTAGATGAAGTCTTGAAATATCTTTTAAAGCTCGACCCCAGACTATTTATGGGAACTGATAGTTTTGACTATTGGCTCGTGAGAATCACCGCAGATATTCTTTATTTTCCTTTAACTACTATTTTTAATTTATCTCTTTGTCATTCTTCTTTTCTGACTATTTGGAAAGGTGCTATAGTAGTCCTGGTCATTAAATCAGGTTATTCTGCTGATGCAAAGAACTACTGTCCCATTTCCTTATTAGCACCTCTATCTAAGGTCTTGGAGTGTCTGGTTTATGATCAAATTCTTGAATAACTGTAAAAATATGATGTACTAGCACCTGTGCAGCATGGTTTTAGATCAGAACACAGCACCACAACTGCCTTGTGGGGTTCATAAACGCAGTCCATGTGGCTTTAGACAAGGGTCATTGTGTGGCTGCAGTGTTTGTGGACCTCACCAAGGCATTTGATGGGGTCAATCATGGATTACTCTTGTCATCTCTTTTAAAACTTGGGATGTGTCAGGAGGGGTAGTTGACTGATGTCAGAATTCCCTGGGTCAGCATTCCCTGGTGACCAGAATTAATGGTATATGTTCTTCCCCATCTTCTATATCACTGTGTGTAACTCAGGGGTCTATTTTGGGTCCTTTACTGTTTAGTCTTTTTTTGAATTCTTTATCTTTGACCTGCACCACTTCACAAATGTTTCTCTGTGTTGATGACGCGGTGGTCCTCATGAGCGGACTTAGTTTCAACGCTGTCCAATACAACTTAGGTTTTGATTTTGATCTTATTCAGCATTGGTTTATAAATAACAAATTGGTCTTGAATGAACAAAAAAACAAGTCCATGCTTTTCAGTAACCATAGGAAACAAATAGGAGATTGACCTCCTCTGGCTCTGCACACCATTAGTGGGGGAGTAATAGAGCAGGTCAATTCTTTTAAATATTTGGGTTTAATAGTAAATGACTGTATGTCCTATGAAGTACATATAACACAGATGATCAAGGTGACTCACCAAAGGTTGGGAGCTCTTTATAGAATACATTCACTTTTGTTACCTGATACAAGAGAGCTCCTTACACAGAGTTTTTTAATCCCGCTGGTGGATTATGGAATCCTTTTCTATTATTCTGCATGTGAAGGGTTTCTGAGCAGGGTTAAGACTCTGCAGAATCAAACTGCATGCTTCACCACACAAATGCCTTATAGAACATGTCATTGTGTCCTTTTAAACAAAACAGATTGGCTTTCTTTGGACCTAAGATTTCAGTACCAATTAGGGGATATTGGCAAAAAAAAGGGATTTTAAAGAAGGTATCAACGTTTTTTAACTCTATTTTTAGAGAGTATTCAGGCAAGGCTAGCACATGTTTATCTGAGTTACAAACTTTTAGTATTCCTAGAATTAAGTCATCTTTGGGGCAGAGAACTGTGTTCTATAAATTACCCGTGTTCTTTAACTCTGTTGCTAAGGCTTTTGAATGTAATGATGTTTCCTTAAATCAGCTTAGATTACATCTGAAGAAGTAACTTTTCTCCAAAAATGAATGTACATGCTTTATAGACTGTATTGTAATCTGTATTGTATCTAATGTTTATTTGTTGAATTTACTGAAGTATGAATGTGACTCTGTTTGACCTTGAAAACGGGCCATTAGCTCATGGACTTACCAGATTTTAAATAATCAGATCAAATGGGTGCTGGATTCTGTTTGCCAGGAACTACTTTCAACCGGGCTGTTGTGCTGGGATAACGGCTCAATTGAAAGTAGCTCTCGGCCAGTCAGGAGATGGCATTCTTCAAACCCATTTCATATTGTTTTTTTAAGTCACAATTCACTTACAGGCAAGATAGCAATCTTTTGTGTATCTAACCATACTTTTATCTCAGCTAAGTGTGCCTGCATGCTCCTAACATTTAGGTGTACTATCCTTAACCCTTTCGTATGTACCAATTTTAGGACAGTGGTTATGTTCGTACCTGTTGGTCCTGGGTTTGTTTTGACAACTCCAACAATACTACAGTAATGGAAATACTGCAGTTTCACTGCCACATGTGCTTGCTTAACATGATACCTTTGATTCCTTTTGGTCCCATACTGTATTTCAGACATTTAATTTTATCAGTCACAAATACCTCAATTTTCCTATTTTTAATAACATTTTAGTGTTTACATCTACAGTATAAGCCGTAAGGGTTTTTCCAGTTAATCATACCTGAGTATTTCTTTTCAGTGGTTGTGAAGTGCTCCTTTCTAACAATCTCATTTGACCCTGACAAAATACACAAGGCTGACAGTGAGCCCCTTACACTGAACAAGTGCTCCATTTGTTTCAGGTTTCCTTTACAGTTAAAACAATCTAAATTTTAAAATATTAGCCTTTTACTGCCAAAAGTTACTTTTTTAACAGTGCACAATTTAAACCAGTTTGAACCTGTGGATTACCTTCAACTCTGTGAACTCATTCTACTCACATACATACACGTAGAGATTTTCAGATGTTGTTTTACTGGGATGGTTCAATAGAGGAGAAGGCAATGCACTAGGTGTCCTCCTGCTGGTGGACTCATGCTGGGTGACTCATGCCACTCCTGCATGAGCCACTCACACATTATGTGTCACTCCATAGATTTCCAATGAAGCAATGCTCCTTTTGTTGCATATAGCTCTGCCCCTGCTAGCACCTTACTGGTCCAAGAAGTCACAGCAGCACTGAGGGTGAGTGCTCAGACTGTCATGGCAGAGGAACTTTGGAGCAGCAAGGTGGTTGGCTGGAAGTAACACTGGAGTCTGTCAGTGGCTGGTAAGAGTCTGTGGGCTGCTGACAAAGTCCTTGTTGAGTGATGCTTCTTTTGCAGCGGGTAGCCCCACCCCTGCAAGCATCTTACCAGCACAAGACATCATGATAGCATCAAGGGTCAGTGCTCAGATTGTCACAATTGGGTGGGGGCCCTAGGGCAGAAAGGTTGTTGGCTGGAAGTAACACCAGAGGCTACAGGAAGCAAGTAAGAGTCTGGGGGCTGCTAGCAACATTCTTGAGGAGTAACACTCTTTTTGTTGCAGGTAACCCTGCACCTGCTAGCATCTCACTGGCCTGAGAAGTCACGGCAGCATGTGAGGTGAGTGCTCAGATTGTCATGGGGGGGGGGCTTATGGCAGCAAGGTGGTTGGCTGGAAGTAACACTGGAGGCTGGTAAAAGTCTGTTGGCTGCTGGCTATGTAACATGAAAGATCAAAAAACATGATGGCACAGTGGGAATAGTGGAGGGCCACCCCTCAAGGGAGGATGCCAGGGTCTGTGGGAATCCACTCTCATCATCTGTACACAAGGGTGAGAACACATATATAAATTAACGTTCATTGCGTTGCTCTTGGAAAATTGACCTAGGCAGTAATTTGTAGTTGTGTAACCCCCTTGGGAGGTGCCCCAAATGAAGGTTGTCAGGTGGAGGGGGCCTGATAAGAGTTGCGGTCAGTAAGTCTCCAGGATGGGGCTGGGTATGGGAGTCCATTTCTTTGGGCAAAGGAGGGCTATCAGTGTGGTGTTGGAAAGAGACACACATGGTAGAACCAACTACATATACAAAATTTAGGAGTAGATCATACTGTAATTCTGATGTACTAAAAAATATATATGCATGCCACTTTCTGACACACTAACACATGCACAGGCTTGTTCCCCTGGGGATAGGGCTCTCCCTGACTGGGAGGATGCGATGTGTGAATGGTCTTGGGAGCACCAGGGCTACAGGGACTTCAGAATGGGTACTAGGGTGCGTAACAACAGTAATGAATGTGATAGTGATGGTAGTGCCCCTTTTAGAATCCAAGGAAGATAATCCTAGCAAATAAAATGAATGTGTGGTATAGTGGGCATCAGTTACACCGAGGGGTAGAGGGACCCCTGGACTCCAAAAGAATGAACCAGAAACAATAGAAATCCCATTTAAATGAAATGGGGAAGATCTGAGAACATGGTTGTGACAGTGTAGGATACTGGGTGTGTTTAGGAGCCCATGGTAACCAATTGTGATTGATGATGATGATGACTGCTGATGAAGAGCTAAAGAAGGTGAGGGTAATAACCTTCAAAGCTGTGTTACACCATACAGCTCACTACAATGTATCCTGCTTGATCCCAGCTCCCAGTACAGACATTCAGCTTGTTTGTAAGTCTCATAGTTTGCTGTGCCCCAGAAATGTGCATTGGTTCTCCTGGACCCCATTCACTCTGACACATGGTGGCAGGGACAAAGATAATGAAAGAGAGAGACAGTGTTTCATGGCTTAAGACAGGTGCCATTCTGGAGAAGAAGTGGCACCATATATCCATAGACACGGGGTTCTGGCCCTTATACCAGTAAGTACAAGGGGAAAAGATCCAATTTTTTGTGAAAATGTCTTCATATACAAAACCTTAAACTTCAGGGCTGGCACGGTAACATGACTTCAATGTGACTGTTTGCCATGCTGGTGACACAGGTCTGGGGATGGACTCGGGTCACTTGGAGGCCAGCCTAGGGAGGAAGGATGGAGCATCGCGAGGACAGCTCCCCCTCCCTTGGGGAAGGGGGACATTGTGTCCTGCTGTAAGACTGACAGGTGCCAGCATAGCATGCACAAGACTCTGGGAAGGGGTCACCCAGACGCCATACACACATGCATACCACCAAGTGCATACATCTGCATCACTGCATGCTGGCAACCTCAGAGAGAAGAGACAGAGAAGGAAAAAGCCCTGGTCTACCCCTCGCAAACCCATCCATGACTGACACTGTAGGCAACCCAGTACCTTTGTGTTCCTGGGTAAGTGATGGATCAGTGACAGGGCTGGTGTGTGCTGATGTGAGGCAAATCAGTAACCGTGGAACAGAAAATATGGGTTTAAAAAAACTGAACTCCTAAAATTCAGATTTTGTGGGAAGTTTGTGTAACTGAGTTCTCCGTAAGCCAGCTGTGAATTATTTGCTGGAAACTGGTAAATCTCTTTAATTACTTTTGCTAGCATTATTCTACTGACAGGTACACCCTCCCATAATGCTGCCTATGCTAAGTCAAAGTGATTTCATGACTGGGTGTAAGTATTTATTCATTTCCAAGATGATTGATGTTGACAGAACGGTATTTTGAATGTCTGCTCCATTGTCATAAGCTATGTCAAACATAATTGGACACAGCAGGTTGTTTCATAATTATTTCTTTGCCTTGAGCACAATTAAAAGCAAAGGAGAAGCAAAACAAAAAGCAGCCGCCAGTATCAAATCACAAACCCAGTTTCACTGAGCTCAACTATGCAGCTGTGCGTTTTATGCTCAGGGTCTTTGTTCAGAATTTTTCTTTGGGTGGCAAATGGGGGGAGGGAGTTAAGTATGTCCACCCTGGTTGCCTGTCATAAAGGATTTTTGGTATGCAGTATCTTAACGTAACTAGGACCAATACATCATTAATTTTGTGCCAATAGTAAGATTTTTTTAAATCACTAAACAAATCTCTAGTTATATGCATTTTTCCCCATATGCCATTTTCCCCATAGACAGCTCAAAAGGGAAAACATTATATATACTCTTTAATGATATGTCATTTTTAACCCCACAGAGCTGTTTATCATCCTCACCTATCTGCCTGCTCCTAGGCTATATGCTAGTAATCTTTCAGCCCCAACTACTGCTACCCCAGTGATAGCTACAGGGCATGGGGCCCCGAGACTGCTGGCAACTTTTCTTGAGATGGTGAGGTTTTCTTATTGGTTTCTTTGCCCCTGCCTTTACCTCACAGTGGTGCCAGGTCTATTTTCTCCTGTATGCAGTGTTCCCTGATGGAGGAGCAAGCTTTCTGACCCAACCCAAGGGTCGATATGGTGGTTAAAATGTATAGTAAGTAAGTAAAATGTAGATTTTATACAGGAGTAACATTCTTGGGCTGAAGCCCATCTTCAGATGAACCCTGTTTCATACATACATCTATACAGTTCCATCCAGTACATACTGTAATAATAAAATATATACCTGTATACAGATCTACATCAGTAACAAAGATTATTTAAAACAAGCAATGCTTGATTAAGTATGATTAAGCACTGCCATCAATCCCTAGCTGGGATGCTATACCTTGGGCAGAACCCATGCCTGCTGAACCCCCACCTCTGACTGCCATAATTCCAGTTCCACTCCTTAGCTGGGGGCACAGGCATATTGCATTTTTTTAGTTTTGTACATTTTAGCAGTGCTGGTAATGTTAAATCAAGTTATGGTCCCCATTCTAACTTCATTCTCTATGTTTAGCATGCTGTTGTGATGACAAAACCATCACAATAAATCAGATTTGAAATCTGGGGCCACACAGTGGCCCAGCAGAAGAGAGTTGCACTTCTGTGCTGATAACCTAGGTTCTGCAGCAGATCCAGAGGGCCAGAATCAGGTGTGGCAAGGGCTTTGGACTGTTGCAGTGCACAGTGTGAGCCAACTGGGGGGGGGATGAGATGGGATTCCACCAACACAGAGGCCCCGAGGCCCCTCACAGTGAGCTGGGGTGCCAACTCCCTTGTAAGGGGTGGCACATGGGCACAAGGGGGCTGCACTGAGCAGCAAGGCCACCAATGGGCTGTTCTGATGTGGGGGAGGTAGGAGGAACATAAAAAACTGGGAGAGAAACACAGACCCGGTGTGAATGATGGGGCAGGTACTCTCTGGCTGTAAGCCATGGAGACTGCAGCCTGTTTGCCATTGAATCCTTGTGCTCATCAGGGGAAGACTAACCACCCCCCCCAGAACCCTGCCAGAGAGGGTAAACTGTGGGAGATGGCAGATCAGTGGAGTATGAGGTTGGGCTGTTATGGGTCCCTGAGAAGAGATGACATGGGGCAGGCAGGGGCATAAAAAGCTGTATTTTAAGCCAGCCCAGTGGCATGGAGCGTACCTCCTGCCATGCTGGTAACTCATGTTCGCAGTGCGAGCAAGTCACCAGGGATCAGTCAGGGAGGGAGAGGATTGAGTCTCTGGAGGACAGCTGTCTTTTCCTGGGGTGGGTGGCTTGGCAGTCTCGCCAAATGACTGTACTCAGATGGAAGCCTGAGGGTGGAACAGGATGAGGATAAAACGAATGGTGGGTGCTGTGGGACTCTGCAGTGTGTGTACACACGCTGACATGTGCCACAGCAATGGGGAGGGACAGGGTGAAAAATGGTGAAAAACACCTCCGGTGGCGAGTTGAAGATCAATTCCCCACAGGCTCCACACTGGTGGCAGGACAAGCCAAGTCTTGTGCCTAGGATGGCATAAAAGGTAAGATCCTGGAGGAGCCGGGTGAAGGGGCTGGGGGGTGAATTAGATAGGGGCCACTGGGGGAGAAGGAGAATAAACTATGAATTAAAAAAAAAGCTGTAATTTAAAATGAAAACTGAAATTATACTTTCAGCTTGCATATTGGCATTTAAGATAACTATTCTGGTTTACTGGTAGCCCTCACGCTGACACAGTCCCCTTTTTAAGCTTGCCGTGCATGCATGTGCAGTGAACTTCTTGAAATGAGTTGCTTTTGAGGGGTGTAACACTGTCTGTCCAATGCAAAGTGCTCTACAAGGACATCGACAGCATCACATGAATCATCAGCCAGGCTGATTGTGATGCTGCTTTGCCTGAAGTGGTCTGTACTTGAAAAGAAAATGCCACACCAATCATGTGGCAGCATTTTCTTTTCATCTACAGGACACCGCCCAGCAAACAGCTGTTCCAATCAGCCTGGCTGATTACTGTAGTTAAAAAGCTAGGGCAACATGACTGGTGACAGTGAGACCCTGGGGCCAGACTGCCGCTTCATCATCATTGCCCAGGATGGGCGCTGGTCTCTGCAGTCAGAGCCTCATAAGTGCAACTTTGGCGGCACTGAGGACTGTATCTCTGATCTCTTGCTTTGTGCAGATCATCTCAGTGATCAAGAAATGGAGCGTCCATTCTGCCATGCACCCACAGGTCAACATCTACAACCTGACCAGGAAATGCTATGCCCACCAGAGCTCCAAACAGGATGAGATTGCCGTGGACCAAGACATTTCCTGGTGGGTGGATTCTCTCATCACCCTGGTCTTTCAGGATCAGTGCTACAGCGTGCAGACCTCGGACAATGCGTCTTCAGGAACAACGGCAAACGTGGAGACACCCAAGAAGGGCACTGGCTACACCTTGGAATTCCTATTGGGCAAGGTGGCCTTCAAGGACTGCAAGGACAAATACCTGACCCCTTCTGGCCCCAGTAGCACTTTAAAGGTGGGCAAGAGCACCAAAACTGGCAAGGACGAGCTGTTCGTGCTGGAACTGAGCTACCCTCAGGTGGTGCTCAAGGCGGGCATTGACAGAAATGTATCCACCCGGCAAGGTAAGGGTTAAAAGAAAAACACCCCCATCACTTTGCCTCAGCCCCCCCCAATTAAAATGCTATGTGGGCTGGGTGCATCATGTTTTGCAAAGGCGCCTGTCTGTTCAGTGATCCTGACTGGGGAAGCAGTGTTAGGGGTTGGCGGATTTTCGGTGGCTTTTTGCTATCTGTGTTGGAATTTCTAAGCTTGCAGTATTTTCCCTGACTGCTTGCAATTTGCAGACATCTGTACTGGCAACCAGTTTCTTTAGATCAGTATCTATTGAGATCGGATGGGAAGGGGGTGGGAAGGCAACAGGCATCCACTAAGGGGGAGGGTTTTGGCAAATGGCTGGTCCTGTGTCCCTTAAGTTAGCGGTTTAATTGTACTTCTAAACTGAGTTCCATGTGCTTCCAGTTCAAAAGGCATCTGCATGAAGTGTCTGTGTAGATACATATTTTTTTGCCTGAAAGAGAGGTGAGGAGGTTCATGGAGATTGGAGTGTGGAGTGGTTTGTGTTTCCAACACTGCAGGAAAAAGTTGTTTTCTGTACCCGCAAACACACACACAAATACACACACACATATACTTCAGAAGGAAAAGAGATAAAAGTCCATTCTTACAGTTTTTTCCAAACTTCTGCTAAAATGTAGGAGTTGTGGGGCTACCTTATTCCATGCTTTCCTGGTATTGAAATGGTACCTTTTGTTCTCATCAATTAATTGTCTTGGTGCATATGTTGACTAATGTGGAAAAAGAGACAGACTTTTTAATGTAAATATTTGGTGTCCCCATCCCTAAGTAGAGCACACGCTTCCTCAGAAAGCTGCCTTTCTGTGTCTGATTCTTCAGCCAAGAGAAATGTGGTAACCTACGTTGCTTTTGAGGCTGTGACACTGTCCAGTGCAGAGTGCTCTGTGAAAGGCTCAACAGCATCACACAAATCATCAGCCAGGTTGATCGTGATGCTGTTTTGCTTGAAGTAGTCTGTAGCTGAAAAGCAAATGCCGCACAAATCATGTGGCAACATTTTCTTTTCATTTGCAGGACACTGCCCAGCAAACAGCTATTCTGATCAGCCTGGCTGATTACTGTAGTTAAAGAGCTAGTGTACTAAAACTGCACACAGCTGTGTGTCCAAGTGAAACAGTGGTGCCTTGTCATATAGGAACTAGTTTCTTCTGTCTCCCCCCAAAAAAGCTTTACTAACCCCCACTGTACATGAGCAACTCTTTATTTCTGTAGTGAATGAGTCTGTTGAGACAGCACTGTAATACAAGCACCCCACCACCCCCCGGAAACATCCCCACAGCACCTTCACTCCCAAGTCTTCACCACTGCTGGCTGACACTCTGTACTCCCAAGTTCCCACCACTGCTGCCCCCCCCCCACAGGCATCTTCACTGTGCAGCAAACTTCTTGAAATTAGTTGCTTTTGAGGGGTGTGACACTATGTCCAATGCAGAGTGCTCTGCGAGGGGCTCAACAGTATCATATGAATCATCAGCCAGACTGATTGTGATGCTGTTTTGCCTGAAATGGTCTGTACTTGAAAAGAAAATGCCACACCAATCATGTGGCACCATTTTCTTTTCCTCTGCAGGCAGGACACTGCCCAGTAAACAGCTGTTTTGCAGCCTGGCTGATAACTGTAGTTAAAGAGCTAGTGTACTAAAACTGCACACAGCCATGTGTCCAAGCGGAACCGTGGCTTTAGTACCCCCTCCCATCATAGATGAGCAGCTCTTTATTTCAGTAGTGAATGAGTCTGAGACAGCACTTTAATACAAGCACCCACCCAAAAAAAACATCCCCACAGCACCTTCACTCCCAAGTCTTCACCATTGCTGGCTGGCACCCTGTACCCCCCCAGAAGGCATTTTCACCCCACCATGGCAACTGGCACAGTTCCACCACT
Source organism: Neoceratodus forsteri (assembly GCA_016271365.2). NCBI lineage: Eukaryota > Metazoa > Chordata > Ceratodontiformes > Ceratodontidae > Neoceratodus > Neoceratodus forsteri. The sequence goes on along the minus strand of CM057455.1, from coordinate 752,349,176 downwards.
TGCCTTCATGGCCGGCCACCCTTTGTGCGATCAGGATCTTTATTTACTCTTACTTTGTTTTATTTGCCACAGTAGAGGTCCCACTCGTATTCCTGCTGCCGAGGTTGAGTCTGCCAAATCTAAAACTGCTTGACTTTTCAATCCGAATTTAAATATGCAACAGCCCAAGTTGTTAATCACAAGACCCTTTCTTCAGTACAGCTGACTGAGCTGTTTCATCATTCCTAATGATATGAAGGCGTTTGATATTTGCCAGACTCGACCCCAGTGGCAGGAATACGAACGGGACCTCTACTCAGGCAAATAATGTGGAAGTGTGACACATGGACACTGGAACGCAAACTGCTCCACTTGCCCTCTTTTCTCACAGGACAGGGACAACAACCTCAGCTGCTACATGATTTAGACAGGTGGGTGGATGCGCACTCACAGCAATGGAACACCAAGCTGGGTCACCGCATAACCACTTGCCAACTTTCATCAGAGCACCTGGACAGGAAAGTGAGCCGCTACATAGTGTAAAGAGTGGAGTCTGCACTGCACTACACTGCACGGCATAGTTGCCGCAGATCCCTGGGACAACTACTCAGTCACCTCAGACCTTGGTTGGGGAAACTAACTGTGGGAGTTGCACAGTGTGGCATCGTTCTGGGAGATCTGTGGGACAGGTAGGTGGGGAGACAGACACACATCTCAGGACCAGATGGTAAGGGACATACAATCCTGTCGGAACTACTCGGGGTGACTTCTCTGTCACCTCAGACCTTGGTTGGGGAAACTAAGCATGGTGGTAGCACCGTGCAGTGTGGTGCTGTGAGATCTGCGGGGCAGGTGGGTGGGGAGTCAGATACACTATATGGGATGAGCTGCTATGGGATATAAAAGCCTCTCTGGACTACTATGAAAATAACTGCATTCTGTAATGTGAGAAAACACAGGGGACAGCGAGAGACACACCTGACAACACCAATACAGTGAGAAATTACACACTATGTGAACAGGTTGTTTCTCTTGCTTTCCCACATGCAATCATGGCTGCCATTTCAATTTATGCTGCTCTATGAGAGAACAAGACCCAACAGGACTTTCACTGAGTCCTTCCATGGAACTGTGAATTAAAAAGAGAATTTAATGCACAGCTACACAGTGGGACTCCACCAATAACATTTGATGTTATCTGGAGTACTGCGTGCAGTTCTGGAGACCCAGTCGCCGCAAAATCATAGACAGGATGGAGGCTGTCCAGAGGAGGGCAACTAAAATGGTGCAGGGTCTGCACCGGAAGACATATGAAGAGAGACTTAAGGAGCTGAATATGTATAGCCTCGAGGAAAGGAGGAAGAGGGGGGACATGATAGAAACTTTCAAGTACCTCAAGGGAATCAACAAAGTCCAAGAGGGTAGCATCTTCAAAAAGGAGGTGTGCAGAACAAGGGCACAATTTGAAGATAGAAGGGGGGCTCAGATGTAATTTAAGGAATTATTCACAGAGAGGTTGTGGATGCATGGAACGTGCCTTCCGAGGAGGTTGTGGAGTCAAAACAGCGGTGGAATTCAAGCATGCATGGGACAGTCACAAGGCGATTCTAGGGGTGGGGGTAGGAAGAAGTAGGCTGCTGGTTAACTAGGATCTGCAGCTTATCCATTAGGTAGGGAAATGGGCAGACTGGGTGGGCCAAGCGGTTCTTATCTGCCGTCAAAATCTATGTTTCTATGTTTCGTAAGAGCCATGTCATAAGCCAGCAATAAGACACGATGAGCTGTGGGTTATGGCCTGATAAGAGCACGCCCTAGGTGCATTATGAGGCATGAGGCACATTATCAGGCCACAACCCACACCTTTGAGTGTCTTATTGAGCTTATAAAATGGGCCCCCTCCTCGTAAAGAAGTTAGTTTAAAAATATGCATAGAAAGTGTACAAAAAACAGTAAAAGAAATATGCTCATATTAGTAGAAAAAAGAAAAAGTAGTCCTTGCCATTGACTTGGAATGCAGCTGTTTAATTAACAGTCAGTATAGGGGTTGGTGTCTGTCTGTGTGTTCACTCCCTACAACTCAGCTAAACACACCAACACACAAAATGTTGACGAATATGTTTATTTTCATTTTTTTCTCCCGTTACACTTTTTAGATTTCTGTACAACTGCCTACACTGTCTCACTTGCAGGGATAAGTAACGAGCACCATGGGCTGCTGTCAGATGTTTCTAGTGCACCCCCCCAATGCCAAGATTCAGAAATTGTTTTTTTTGGCTTTTTTTTTAATGTTTCTTCTTTTATATTATTCTGTTTACTTTCAGAACCCTGCTTGAGTCTGAGCGAGTGTGTCTGTTTGCAGCCGCTGTAGGTAAGCATTTCTTTGTTTGCGGTTTTGAAGTTGGTGCCATTGAAGCCGGCCCTTTGATGGGGCAGGACAGGGGGAAACTGTGGAAATCAAAGACAGCAAGTGACACAACCTGATCAGATGACAGATATGTTTAGTGTTTTCCTTACATGTTAAATGACATAAGCAGGGGTGGGCTTATGATTTGAAAGCCGTGCATGGCATCAGGGGAATCAGTTGTTTCCTCATGGTACTGTTTCAGCAACAGATTTACTGCTGCTTTGTGAGTGTTCGAACGTTGCTGAAAGCGGTTTGGGCAGTGCGGGCTCACTGATTTATGTGTGTGGTATGGCTATTGGCAGACATGTAGTGCAGGTTGCCAGAATAACAGTCTATAAGGACACGGCTCTGGCAACCTGTGCACCAATCAGAACACTAGAAATGTTTTCACCATTTTATAATGTCAAGTACCCAATGCCAGGACCTCCACAGACAGTACCTCAAAACACCCCCAAGCATGCATTAAATGTCTATAAATGCACACCCTGGCATGGATTATTACTTATGTAAGACTAATTAAAGATCCTGATCATGCAAAGGGGGCTGGCCATGGAGGCGAGCAGTGGGACTGTGCTGGTCACCATGGAGGTGTGAAGATGCCTGTGGTGGGGGGCACGAAGCAGTGGTGGGAACTTGGGAGTACAGGGTGTCAGCCAGCAATGGTGAAGACTTGGGTGTGAAGGTGCTAGGGATGTTTTCGGGGTGCTTCATCACAGTGCCTTCTCAACAGGCTCATTCACTAGTTGAAATAAAGAGCAGCTCATCTATGATGGGGAGGTAGTAAAGCTTTTTTGGGGGGGGCAGAAGAAACTTGTTCCTACAAGGCAAGGCACCACTATAGGAGGCATGTACAACTGTAATACCAACAGTAAAATGTGGCATTTGTTCTGATATGTTATATTTGAGGGAGGCAATGTCGACTGCTTGTTAGGGCAAAAAGTTGTAAACCCAAAGCCCCCAGTTTAAATCCCCCCCCCACTCACACACATTCACATGGCCTTAGTTTTCCGAATACCATAGTATTCTGGAACTATAAATTGGTAGGAAAATTACTGCATTCTGACTGGTCAGCAGCTGTCCAATGTCAGACTGCTACCACTGGTTAAACAAGTTCTGGCAGAGCCACTACGACTGTGAATGCATTAACTAGATAAGGGTGTTTCATGGGCTTAAACATAAACATTTATTTATTTAAAAAATATCAGATTTACAAACCTTTGTGTCAGAGACTCATTTACAAAGGCACTTTGTCAAAACTAATACAAAGACAGCACAGTTAACAAGTCCAAAAACAATGGCTCAGAGAGCAGACAGTTGTAACAATCATTCACTGGAGATACATGGGTAGCAGTAGATAAACAGATTACATAGTTTAGGCACACAGGCACCACATCAAGAAGATCAAAGCAGTTCAAACAATATACAGTAACTAAAGCAAGTAGACATCAGGAGTCAAAGAGAAGTCCAGAGTGTTCACATAAAGGCTATTGCATACACTAACTGAATCAAAGTATAGTACATTGAGAAAGGGCATATTTAAGCAACAAGGCATGACAGGGTGTGTGTTATCATGTAATAACATCACTCCTGGGGTGGGTCGAAGCAAGAGGCAAAGCTGAGTATTTATTTATTTATTTGCACGTATTTATTTGATCCACTGGATCAGCAATATTTGCACAAGTTGTGCCCAGTGCAGATTTTACAGCACTGGTCCTGGTCTGAGGATTTTGGGTTTTACCCATACCACACTGCATATGGCTTAGTGATATACTGTACAGATGGCTGCAGAGTCTAACCATTGAAGGCTGAAGTTTCAGAAAACCATTATGCTACAAATATCAAGACTCACTCCCTCCATCATCCCCCCAGTCACAATTAATCCTCTACCATAGTCATGCTTAAATACTGGTGCCTTTACATCCACGCCACTAAGCTTTTAATGCCAACATGCTTCTTTTGCTGATGTGAGTTAAACTCTTTATTTAAAAACCTTTTATTGAGAAACTTTTGTTTTGATATATCCATGGTCAGGAAAAATGAATTTGTAAAAGAAACCAAAATCCCCATTTATCAGTTCATTGAATCACAATATAACATGTTATGAATTTTTCAGATTCTATGTGTAACCTATTGTAAGTCAAACAGAAATTAGACACAAATACCTACCTATTTGCAAGTGAAGCAAATGTGGTTACATAGATACATAGATAAATAGACAGTGTTGGCAGATAAGGGCCTATGGCCCACCCAGTCTGCCCATTTGAGCTTGTAAGTTCAGTTTATATTTTCCTAGAAGTCTGTTGCCCCTTACCCCTGACCTCCAGAATTCCTTTATGTCTATCACATGCATTCTTAAATCCTGTGATTGTTTCAGCCCCACCACTCCTCTGGCAGGGTGTTCCACTTGTCCACCACCCATTCTGTGAAGAAATTCTTCCTCATGTTTCCTCTGAGTCGTCCTCCCTCCAACTTCATCCCATGCCCTCTAGTCCTGGAACATCTTTTCGCTTAAAATAGTGTATTCCTGCACCCTGTTCCTCCCTGTAAGATACTTGCATGTCTCTATCATATCCCTCTCTCCTCCTCCTCCAGGGAGTACATGTTCAGTTCCTTCAACCTGTCCTCATAGGACTTGTGATGCAATCCATGCACCATCTTTGTTGCCCTCCTCTGAACCTTCTCTACCCTGTCTATGTCCTTATGAGGTATGGTCTCCAGAACTGTACACTGTACTCCAGGTGGGGCCTCACTAGTGTCTTGTATAGTGAATTATGACCTCCTTTCCTGCTGGTGATGCCCCTGCCTATACATCCCAGCATCCTATTTGCTTTACCTGCTGCCTTGTCACACTGTTTCCCTACCTTGAGGTCATCAGAGATGATAACCCCAAGATCCCTTTCCTGCTTGGTGCCTGCTATATCCTCACCCCAACTGATCTATTGTGCCAGGGTTTTGTGCCCCATATGCATTATCTTGCACTTCTTTGCATTGAATTTCAACTGCCAAACCCCTGACCATTCTTCAAGTTTCTGCAGGTCCCTTCTCATTCTGTCTACACCCTCTGGTGTGTCTACTCTGCTACAGAGCTTTGTGTCATCAGTGAACAGTGAAACTCTGCCCTCTAGGTCCTGTGCAATGTCACTGATGAAGCTGTTGAATAGGACCGGTCCCAGCACTGAACCCTGTGGTACCCCACTGGTCACTCCTCCCTCTGTGGAGTGACAGCCATCCACCACCTCCCTCTGTGTCCTGGCACCCAGCCAGTTACCTACTCACCACAGTACTGTCCTGCCCACACCCATATTCCCCAGCCTGTGTAATTGGTACAGTGTCAAAGGCTTTGCTGAAGTCCAGATAGGCCATGTTCACTGCCCTCCCCAATCCACCTCCCTAGTCACCCAGTCAAAAAATTCAACGAGGTTGGTCTGACATGACCTCCCCTTGGTGAAACCATGCTGCCTTGGGTCCTGTAGTCCATTGACAACCAGATGTTCCACCAATCTCTCCTTCAGTAGTGCTTCCATGATCTTCCCCACTACCGAGGTGAGGCTGACTGGTCTGTAGTTCCTCCGCCTCTTTGTTCCCACTTTGTATAAGGGGACTACATCTGCTGTCCTCCAGTCTTTGGGTACCTCCCTGTTTCCAGTGATTGGCTAAACAGGATAGCCAGAGGTTCAGCCACCATCTCTCTTAGTTCTTTAAGGACCCTGAGGTGCACCCCATCTGGCCCCATTGCTTTATCAACTCTTATTACTTCCAGTTCCTTCAGGACCCTTTCTTGTGTAAAGGGACTTGTGTCCATTTCTGCACCATTCTGTCCCCTTGTACTCCCTTCAGACCCATTACCCTCCTCTTCCTCAGTAAAGACTGAGCAGAAATACCTGTTCAATATGTCAGCTCTACTGTTGTCATCCTCCACGCGGCCCCCATCCTCCCCCTTCAGTCTCACTATCCCTCCCTTTGCCTTTCTTTTTTCACTTATGTACCTGTAAAAGTTGTGTCCCCTCTACCCACTGATTTTGCAATGTGTTCTTCTGTCTGAGCTTTGGCTTCCCTTACTGACCTCCCTGCCTCCCTTTGCTTCTCCTGGTACTTCTCCTATCCCCTTCTGCCTGTGTCTTTTGTATTGACTGAATGCAATCTTTTGGCTTTCACTTTCTTGCTACCTCTTTGGAAAACCATAATGGTCTCCTCTTCCTTTTCCTCTTGCTAACCTGCTTAATGCATAAATTCTGTTGTTCTTGTAATCCCATTTTAAATACTGCCCACTGTTCCTCAACCCCTGATTCCTGTCCCATTCTTAATGCCTCTTTTCAAGTAGCTCCCCATTTTCCCAAAGTCTGCCCCTAAAATCCAGAATACATGTTTTTGTGTGGTTTGGTTCTGCTCTTTCTGTGATTTCAAACCACAATGACTGGTGGTCACTGTTCTCCAGGTGCTCCCCACTGTTACCCCCATCACACTGTCCCTGTTTGTGAGCACAAGGTCCAGTATTGCCTTCTGTCAAGTTGGTTCCATGACCAGTTGCTTGAGGAAGGCACCCTGAAGGGAGTCCAGGATAAATCTGCTCCTAGTTGATGCTGCTGCTGGGATGCTCCAGTCCACGTCTGGAATATTGAAGTTTCCAACCAGTACTACCTCACCCTTGTCTGCCATCCTTTGGATGGCTAGCATCAGCTCCCTATCTGTTTCTTCCTCCTGGGCTGGTGGTCTATAGACCACACCTGTGCGGATGGCTGGCCCCATTTTCCTTTCCAGCTTAACCCACAGTATCTCCCCCCCATTTTGTTCCTCCTGGATCTCTGTGGCCCTTATTTCATTTTTCACATACAGTGCCACTCCTCCTCCCTTCCTGCCTGCCCTGTCTCTTCTGAATATGTTGTAGCCAGGTATGGCCATCTCCCAGTTATGGTTATCATTACACCAGGTTTCAGTGATGGCCACAATGTCCAGATCTGACTGCACCATGACAGCCTCCAGATCTTCCATCTTGTTGCTAAGGCTCCTGGCATTTGCACACATGGCTTTCCATGATTTGACCTCCCTAGACTGTTTTGCTGTTCTACTCCAGCCCCTTCCTTGGTTGTCCTTTATCCCTGGTTCTCATTGTTGTCTGCCCTTCTGCTGAATTTTGCCCCTTTTCTGCCTATCCACCTCTTGGGCACTAATCTCCATCTTTTGCACACTGCTTTGTAGAGATAGCCACTCCTCTGGTTCACTGGTTCCACTGCTAGCTGTGGGGGGTGAGCAAGTAGGTACCCTCCTTGCTGGCCTGCCAACCCCCTTTGCTAGTTTAAATGCTTGTCATTGTAGCATTTAAACTTATCATTGAGTGCTTGGATTCCCTCCAGGATGGATGCAGGCCGCCAGGCTTGAACAAACCTCCATCCCTCCAGGTGGGTCCCAGTCACCAATGAATCCAAACCCTTCCTCACAGCACCAGTTCTTCAACCATGGTAAAGTTCCTGGTGCATGCACTATGCTCCTTGCCTCTACAGGTGGTACTTGAAAAAGTGAACAGTAGCTACTTGCTTTGAGACCCCTCCTCAATTTCCTAAACTCTTCCTGAACTTCCTTTCACTCCCCATTTGCCAGGTCATTAGTACCTAGGTGGATAATGACATCCAGCTCACCCTCCCGTCTTGCCTTCCCAGTGATCCCCAGGATCTTCCTTCCATTCCTCCATGCCATGGCACCTGGTAGGTACCTCACCTCCCTGTCCTTCCCTCCTGTGTTCCTAGCTGGATCCCTCTTATGATGGAGACCCCCACCAGGATTCACTTCCTCCTCCTCCTCCTCTGGGGTCCACTGCTATCTCTGCTGAGGTCACCTCCTTGGCTAACCTCCACATCCTTTCCTTCCACTTCTCTGGGTGCCTCTATTTGGTTGTCCCCATTTGCCAGTGTGGCATATGAGTTCTTGAGTGGAATAGGATCTGGGATATGCCTCTGCCTGACCGCTCTAACCCTCCCTGAGCTCACTGTCATCCAAGTGCTCCTCGTTCTCTGCATCCTTTGAGGCAGTTGCATTGGACTGGGTGGTCTCTGGATAGGGGTGATAGTACTCCTGACCCAGTTTACTTCCGCTTTGAGTCTGGCTACCTCATCCCACAGTCCAGAGAGATGCATGCAGATAGGGCAGCACCTCAGTGTCCAGAAGGTCTGCCTGAATATGGCTGCCCCACAGCCACTGCATTGCACCACTCCCCATGTTATACTGCAATTATACTGCTATTCCACTACTTGTCTGCTACTGAAGCTCTCCTAGTTCCCTTTTTATTAATTTACTGTCCTAAAAATCCTGCCACTGATCCTCAGATACTTTTCTTTTTAAAAAAAGAAAATAAACCAAGAAATAAATAAATGAGTCAAAACACTTGTCGTGCTGAGGGTGGGCTTCTTCACCCTTATGCCCCTCCTACTCCACACCCCTTACTATACCCTGTGTTTAGCTCCAGTCAATCAGATTTAACAGGGCATATAATTAAGAGTTGGGGGAAGGGGGGGCCAAAATTTGCAGCAGTGAAAGACAGCAAAGCAATACACCACCACTACACTTTAAATTTTCAACAGCCCAAAAACAGTTCTAAGTAAAGACAACAAAGAAAGTACAGTGTCACTAAAAGCCCACAATCTAAGTTTCAAAGAAAAATAGCAATTACCAGTTACTGTAAAGCACTGAATTGAATATGTTTCCTTCCCCTTCTGGCTTCTTCTTATCATTCAGTTGTAAACACCATTTGTTACAGCCAGGATTCAATAAAACAGATGACTGCCATAACTAGGGAGGCAGTATAGCACAGTGGTTTAAGGCTCTTCCCTGGGGGTCTAGGTTTGAATCCCACAGCCCCCACACAAATGTGGAGTATCTTTTTAAGAAAGTATAAAACACTGTGAAATGATTTTAAAGCAGTGCACATGCTAAATCATACTGCCACATTCAAAACATCATACCCTATCTACTTATCACATATAAACTCAACTATATTAAAACAACAATTCTAGGCACTTTTTTTTTTTACCAGGAGAGACACACTAAGCTGAAAGCTGCTTGTTTACAGGTGTGACCTGGGAGCACAAGGAAGTTAAATGATTTGCGCAGGGTCACACGGTATGCAAGTGGGGGCTGTGCCCATGTTTAAAATAATTTGAACCCCCCCCAAAATGTGCCATGACATGAAACTGCATGTTTAACTGTAAAGACAATTAAAGCAGTATTTCTAAATGCATTACTAACATCAATGCTTCATGATTAAAACAATTTCAATCCCTCCCCACCATGACAGATTGCATTCTGGGAATATTACCTTGGCAAGATGCTATAAAAAAAGCCTGAAAAACAGGTTTAATGGTGTGAATGCTGACATCCTATTTCTAGTGTCCATGATAAAATAAAAAATAGTTAAGATTTTTTATGTCAGCTCTGATCAGAATAGCTTTTAAAATCACCAATTGTTTTCTCATTCAATGTTTTCTAATACATCTCAAACTAAAAAGAAAAAACACACTTTATCATCAAAGTCTGTTTTCAGCTTCCTACCATACACTTCATTTGTAAAAAAAAAAGATATTTTCACAGACCACAATCAGCACTAACTATTAACAGAATGCTGATACCTACATTTACAATTTAGCAAATACTTGAAATATAACCGAGTGGGGTTTCTGTAAGAAAACAAGCTAGAGTCTGTTAATTATAGCATTTTATAGCATTGATGATCTGGGCAGTTAGATCTGAGTTTGAATCCCACAGCCCCTCCCCCCCAAAAAATGAAAAATTTCTTACAGAGCTAGATGTGTGTCTAGGTCTCCTTCTGAGGCCCCAGGTGGCTCTGATAATCATTTGTTCCAAATGATTTTTAAGACAGTTTGAATGCATTAAATAACTTCTGTTCTGTTCTCCACTGCACAGGCATGTCTGTTGGTTGATAAGGTCCCAAACTAGTGTATCTGGTTACAGCATGCTAGAGCTATCTCATGCCCCTCCCACATGAATCAGAAAAAAGTCTGGGGTGGAGGCGGAGGTGGATCTTACTCCAAAAAAAAACCTAATGCTGCCTCCCACCACTCAGGTTCCAGTTCTTGTACCACCCATTTAAGAAAGAAAATAGTATCCTGCAACCATTGACTAACTTGAAAGCATATTTGTTTGAGGGTGGAAAACATTGCTTGGATGAGGGTTAGGCGGAGGAGACTATTTACACCTTCAGTCAGTTCCACGGACAGAAAACATGACATCACTCCTTTTGTACATGCATACTCCTGTTGGCTCCGCCCACAGTTGTAAAAAGTGCTGGCAATCAGGACACAGCACACTAATATATCAATGCCTTTTGTAAAAGAAATTCCTGACTTCCATTACAACAATGGACACCACCTTTATTGTTACTAAAAAGTCAGCTAGGCTGTAAAAGTGAAACTCTCTCAAAATATATAAATAGAATTATAAAATGGGGTATAAAAACTGACTAAACTTAGCAACTTTGTTGGTTGAAGCACAGCATCTGATCATAGATTATTTACCTAGAAACTGCACAGTTTGTAACTAACCTGCTCTAATCTACCTAGCTAACTAAATTAAAATAAAACCTTTCTCCATTAAAATAAAAAATAATCACTTTTTAAACACCAAAACCCACAACAGTACATAGGTTTCTTCAAAATGCAGTTCCTGAGCTCATTCAAAGGCACATGACCTTTGTTACCAAACTCGCCTATTCTACCTAGCAACAACCTAACTAAAGGAAAGTAAAACCTTTTCCATTAAAAAAGGAAAGCCAATTTTATAAGCAAAATTACCTGCTCCAGGGCACGGCCCTCTTGAATCTTAATGCATTTCCTGGGAGTGTTGAAAGTCACTCAGTCATTAGCCTCATGTCTTCCAGTTCACCTGGGGCATGAATTAAGTCTGTAGAAATGCATGCCCTGTTGTGGGTTATTGCTTACATAATTAAATGTTCTTTCCCTTTATAATACATCAATTAAAAAAATAAAGTACTACTCATAGCTGTACTTTTTTGAGCTTCTTTCCTGATCATCAACCCACCATCCATAGCCACCTACCAAGAATATATTTCCTGTTTACCCCGCCCATATAAAATCTACCTATCAATTTATCTATCTATGAATATATATATATATATATATATATATATATATATATATTTTCCTTGCAAAAAAAAAAAATTAATGCATCAATGCTATCTTTGAGGATTTGTATCTGCAGCATGCACATTGCAACGCATACACACTTACTTGTGATTCTTACCTCTGACTGCAGAAGTGCAGGTGCTCTAAAATCCATGATACCAAAACTGCAACAGTACTTCTGTCAGCAGAATTGTAGGCCCCTTGGAGGCCTGCACCTCTTCAGTCAGATGTGTAACACATACATACTGACTTATACGACTTAGACCCAGACTATATTTCCTCTCTAGTCTCGTCCACATCTCACACTACACTTATTCCCTTAGGAAGTCTTCCTTCAGCCTCCTGAATATCCCCAGAACTAGAACATCCCTCAGCAAGGGAGCTATATCGCATTCTCTCCCTGTGGCTTGGAGCAGCACTCAAACAGTACTCAAGCTCACCAGCTTGGTCACTATTAGTTTCTTCAAGTCATTCGCCTCAAGATTCTTCATGGATCCTTGAAAATGCCTGAAGGCTTAGCTCTCTGGACCCTCTTCTCCCCCCCATTTTCTTCTAGCCTTCTCCTCTGGCCCTGCATCATGTGTTTTCCTGTTACTACATAAGTCCCCTACCCTCTCCTGTAGCACTCCCTTCCCTATTAACTAACTATTTCACGTCCTTGCTCACTCCTGTCCAGTCCCCTCCCTCTGCTGCATTCCTTGCCTTCTCTACATCCTACCACAGATTGCCACATTGTTGCATCATGTAATTTGCCTCATTATTGCTCTGTCTTATCACCAGGACCTGTTTTTACTGTAATTGTACATTGTGATGTATGAAACCCATTGTCTTATTCAAAGTATGTTCCTTTTATTTTGTAAACTTGTTGTTGTAAACCTGCCTTGTACTAGGATCTCCTTGTGAATGAGCTTGCTCAATTGAGTTTTTTCTACAATAAACATGAATTGAATTGAATTGACTTCTGGCTCCAGAAGGGCAGGCCCCTGTGGAGCCTGCTAGCTATACAGACAGAAGTACTGTTGCAATTTGGGTATCATGCTTTCAGCATTGGACCTAGAAATTGTTCAGCGGGGGTAGCAGGTTTTCAGTTATGCAGCTGCGTATTGAAAACTACACATTAGCAGATCATACTAGCTAGTGAGGTACCTTAACACAGAGTGTATGATTACTCTGGCTGCATAGACGCTACATGGCACCTTCTACCTGCAGAAGCACAGACCCTCTACAGTCACATATACTCATATACGCTGTATGAAACATAGAAACATAGAAATTGATGGCAGATAAGGACCACTAGGCCCACATAGTCTGCCCATTTTCCCTGCCTCCTGTAAAAGCTGCAGACCCTACTTGATCTCTGGCTTTCCCTCCTCGATCCCATTGCTAGGGTTCCCCTATGTCTGTCCCATGCATGCTTGAATCCCCCCACCACTTCTGCTGGGAGTCTATTCCATGCATCCACCACCCTATCTGTGAAGAAATACTTGCTCACACTACCCCTTAGCCTACCCCCTTCCAACCCCATGTCATGTAGTGTACATACACAGGCGTGGTTGCATAAGTACAGTCTCCTGTGAGGTCTGTGCTTATGCAGCCATAGATACAAATCCATGAAGGTAGCACATCAGTGCTACTGCATTTGTGTCATCTGGAAATAGTTGTATGGTGTTTGTCTTACCTGGTGATGGCTGTCTGTGGTTGCTTGTGTGGTCTTGTCCTTTTGCTGCTTGGGGGAAAGGGGGAGTTAGGGTTGGAAACCCTAACACCACATTTCCCTACTTTTGTGGTGTTAAGTTGTACCCTAACTGGTGTGTTAACAGTTTTTTGCAAATAATTTACTTTCTCTTTGTGAGAGTGTAATCATATTCTCATTCACGCAGGTCCTTTCAGGACCTACGTGAACAGATGCAGACACACAGAGCCCTCTGAACTCTGCACCAATGGAAGACTCTGCCTGCCTGTGGAAATGCAGCAATGGATGTCAAGAATTTATGGGGCTGTCTGGTATTCTGCCACACACACACACACATATATGGGCATACACAGAGTTTTTGCTGACATATCATTTTAGATGTTTATGTGTTCTAAAGGGAAAGAAAGTACAAACAGGCCCTTGTTCAGAAACTGAATCCTGAAATAGCAGTCACATCACTACTGCTTAATATCCATATTAAAAAAAGTTGAGGAAAGACTTATGTAGAAGTGGACATGACTTGATATATTAACTATGCATACAGTCAGTCACATATTGATCATGTCCATGGTCAGGCCTCACATGGAGTACTCTGTGCAGTTCTGGAGGCCGCACCTTTGTAAGGACATTAACAGGCTAGAGACAGTCCAGAGAAGGGTGACTAAGATGGTACAGTACAGGGCTTGCAACACAAGACTTATGAGGAGAGATCAAGGGACTTCAATATGTACTCGCTGGAAGAGAGGATGGAAAGGGGGGACATGATAGAAACATTCAAGTACCTCAAGGGTATAAACAAGGTGCAGGGGGGATACATTTTCTAATACATGAGAAGCACAAGAACAAGGAGGCATGACATGAAATTGGAAGGTGGGATGTTAAGAGGGAATGTGAGGAGGTTCTTCTTCACAGAGAGGGTGGTGGACACATGGAATGGTCTGCCTCAGGAGGTGGTGGTGGGAGTGAGCACTGCGGATGGATTCAAGCATGCTTGGGACAGGCATAGGGGAACCACAGAGGTATAGCAGCGGGTGGGTTGGAAGCAGTAATGCAGTACAAGGACTTACAGGCAGACTAGATGGGTCAGGTGGTCCTTATCCACCAACAATTTCTATGTTTCTATGTTTTGAATGGCTTGATGTAAGTGTAGCATTGTGTGTGAGCTCACAATCTTGTTTCTACCCCCCCACACATACACATAAACATACCTCTTTCAAGGCTAAGCGTATAGGTAATAGTAGGTTGGTTATTATGATGGGTTCTTTTAAAAAAATCGGCACCTCCCCCCATGCTTTCTTAAGGAGGCCCTCATGATTTATTGATGTTTCTGCCCTATGGAATGAGATGATTGGGACATTCTCTGATGTATGTGCAGGTGTATTCAATATTATTTATTTTTATTTTACAATTTGTTTATCCAAGATAGCCCAGCAGAGATGTAAGGTATGATTTCCAGTGTGCTGCTGTTTCTATCCAGTTCAGCAGCTGGGTGGACTACAGCACTGAGAGGCTGCATGACTTGCTCATGGTCATCATAAGTATTTGGCTCTAGCTCGGTTTGAGCCTGTGAATATGCAGTTATGCAAGAATTGCTATAGCCACCCGACAGTCAGAGCATGCTGCCTCTATAACAGATAAGCTATACTGTAGTTAGTTGTAGCTAGTTCCTATCTGCCATTTCGGTGCAATTCACTGATTGCCAGTACAGATTTTTCTGAAAATGCTGTATCAGCTTATGTCAAGATGGAAGACCTCGTAATCAGAAAGTGTATCTGTGGCATTGCAGATTAAGACCTGTGCATCTTGACTGAGTTTGTTAGATGCCTGAGTAACATGAAGATTATTTGCATGCAAAAGTTTTGAAATGTGGGACGTATCTTTCTAAGCATTATCTCTGTGCAAAACAAGGATATAAATGCTTCCCATAGATGAGTGCTCTCCCAAAGAGGACCCACTGCACGGCATTTTCATGTGAGTATTATAAACAATAATAGCATCTGCAGTTTAATAATATACTACATGAAAATGAACTTTTGATCAAGAACCCATCTATTTTGACCTTATTGTGTATGTTGTTTATTCACCAAATGCAGTGAAATGCATAGCTCATGGGTAGTAGCAGTATGTTGTAGAACTAAGGCCCATTTTAGAAACAAGAGCCACATGAATCTACTGCCCCATTCTTATTGGCTGATAAAACAAGTTACTTTGTCCATGTTTGTTTCTGAAACCGAACTAAGGTGCTTGCCTAGTTAAATAATGGTGAAAATTGTTGCATATCAAATCACTTTTCTTTTTTAGAATTACTTTACGGGGGTCCCAATTTGCATTTTAATAAATATAATTTAAATGATGACGCACAAGAATGTATATTACTCCATTTGTTTAACCAATATAAAGTAAACTAGAAAAAAAAATGATGGAAGCCTATTACATTTTTGAAGAAGGACAGGTTTTCTTCAGGTCAGCATACCAATGAGCTCAGGAGCTACAGTTTAAATCACTGACCTAGTCATTTCCCTGCCTAAGAAAATGCAATAGTAAACCTTAATCTCATGCCTCTTGCTTGTTCTGTGTGTCCCTGCCTTCTGTCTCCTTTTCTTACTTTACAGTGGACCCCTGTCCACCAGCTACCTACATCCCCACTGTTTCTATCCCCCATTTGGGGGGCAGTTCTAGCTAGGTTCCTCCTTTGCCCTCCTTCCCCAGTGGTTCTTCCAGCCTCAGTTTCCTCGACATAATTTTAAATGTTCACCAACATAGACATCAAACTTCTGTCCCAGCATATTAGCCCGCTCTCTTGTCAGGTGAAGGCTGTCACCCATGAAGAGCCTGCTATCCCAGAAACCCCCCATTCTTCCACAAAATAGTACCCCTCCTCCAGACTCCATTCCATCACCCTCCCCTTAAACTCAGTCTCTTCCTTCCTCATGCTTTCTAAGTTTTACTCAGTTTTATTTTTTCTACTTTCATGTGGTTGTACACCACTCATAATTCAACTCTGCCTTTATGAATTGAGTAAAATAAAACCATATAAAGAAAACATAATGTGTGTTTCATGAACAGTCAGGTAAAATAAAGGAATACTAACCGCTTCATGATTACCAATTGTTTATGATTATAGTGTACGATCAAGAATGTCATAATTTACTTTCTTCCTATTTATTTTTTATTTATTTATTTAAAATTGGTGGCCAGGAAAGGCGCATTGAGATGAGGCTCATTTCCAGGTGCGACCCAGGTACAAAGTATACACAGTAGTGAAAGGTGTTACAAAATAGGTAGATTACAAAAAATATATACATGAACATAATTGATTTTGTTACAAAGTATACAGAGTAAAGGCACAGGAACATAGGTGAGAGTCCATAGCAGTGGCTAACAATTATACAATAAGACTCTTTCAGGCCCCTCATGAGGGAATCATGAGTAGACAGGAGTGGGTTTGAAATCAGGAGGCAGAAACAACTTAGGCCAGCAAAAATGTAAGGACACAGAGCAGGGGCTAGAGCAGGAAGGCACAGAGTGAAGATAACGGGAGGGGAGAAGCATGTTGGGTTGAAGGGAGGCAAAGGTAGATACTAGTAATTGAGGGGAGGGAAGAGTCTGAGGAGTCTTCTGAAGGGTGAAAAAGGGGAAGACAAGGTGAAGGTCAGAGGGTAGGTTACTCCAGAGGAGAGGGAGACTGCACAAGAAGGCAGACTGACCAGTAGCAGTGTGAGGACTGGAGATGTGGAAAGTGTGCAAATCCCTGTGGTGAAGAGAGTAGGTTGTGGATTTGGCTGGGCTAAGGCGGGATGAGAGATGGGGGTGAGGGTGCCAAACCAATATTTTGCAATGAGGGAGGCACTCTGGACAGTTCTTCTATGAGAGAGTGGCACAAGGGAGAGTGGCGCATAAAGGAGACAGTGATGGGTAAGGTGGGGGGAGGCAGTGGCAAAGTGGCAGAAGGAGTTGAGAAGGGTGTCTAATTTGGAGAGGGAAGAGCCTGGGGCCATGCGATAGACTACATCAGCATAATCTAGCACTGGCAAAATTGTTTTACGTACAAGCTCACATTGAGTGGGGAGAGGGAGGCTGGCTTTGTGTCGATAGAGGACTGCAAGCTTGGGCCGGAGTTTGGTGCAGATGGCGTTGATGTGAGTAGAGAAATTGAGGTGACAGTCCAGTCAGACTCCCAGGTACTTGAAAGTGGGGACTGACTCAAGGGTGATCCGTCCAAGGTGGTGATCACGGGGGCAGGAGGAGATCAACTTCTGTTTGGAGCCAGAAACCATGGTGACTATTTTTGGTGTTGAGTTTTAGCGGGTTTGCTTGGAACCAGGACTGGACTTTGTTGAAGTGATTTTGGAGATTGGAGAGAACACTGTCGTGGGAAGGACCAAAGGCATAGATGACAGTGTGTAAGAGGGGAGACAGGCTGAGGGAAGGTAATTTATGAAGAGAGAGAAGAGGATGGGGACAAAGATAGGGCCTTGGGGAACCCCTGAGAGGATAGGGAGAGGAGTGGAAAGTGCATCACCTATTGTATTTGGACCAACTGTTGTCTATTTTAGAGGTGTGAGCAGAACCAGTCAACAGCTGGCTTAGTAAGGCCAGAAGAGCTAAGTTTATGAAGAAGTAGTGGGTGGGAGACAGAGTCGAAAGCTTTTGCCAAGTCAATGAAGACAGCAGCAGTGATTTGGCCTTGGTCCATAGCAGTGAAGGTGGAATCAGTAATGCGCAGCAGAGAGGCGATGGTGGAATGTTGTTTCTGAAAACCTGATTGCACTGGTGAAAGGGAGTTACTGGAGGAGAGAAAGTCAAGAGAGCTTAGGCAGTATGAGGGATTCCTGGACTTTGGCATGGGAGGGGAAGAGAGAGACGGGCCTGTAGTTACCTGGGGTGGAGGGATCGCCGCCTTTGTGTAATGGAAGGAACTTGGGTCGATTTCTAGGCTTTGGGAACAGTGGCTGTGGATAGACAGATTTAGTATGTACGTCAGGGGGGCAACTATTGCAGGGGCAGAGATGTGGAGCAGTCTAAGATGGATACCGTCAGGGCTGGATTTGGACAGGTTAAAGGAGGTAAGTGCAGTGTAGAGTTCAAGAGGAGAGAAGGGAAGAAAGAGGAAGCTGGAAGAAGGGGAGGGTGGTTCAGGAGTGCAGGGAGAAGAGACAGAAGGGGTGGGGGGAGTCGGGCAGGGCACAGGAGATGAAGAACTTATTGAAGACCTCAGCTACAGAGGTGGGGACAGAGATGGGGCAGCCAAAGATCTTAAGTACTGGGCAAGCTTGTTTGGAGGGGGATTCAGGAGGAAGTGGATCACCTTTTAGAAATACGCTGGGGAATTTTGGCTCTGATCAAGCTGGGATTTAAAATTTGAGGCCTTGGACTGATGGATGGTCTTGGTGCATCTTTGTTTGTAAGATTGGAGGTCACTTGGGGCGTGGGAAGCTTTATACAGCCTCCAGGTTTTGTCCCTGGAATAACACGTGGCGAAGAGGTCAGAGGTGATCCAGGGGTGGTGGTAGCATTTCACCCTTACATTCTAAGGCGGGTGTGGAGGCCCCAGATGCGATTAAAGATGTTGCAGAAATGGGATAGGGCAAGGTCAGCATCAGGGGCAGAAAAGACTAGTTGCCAGTCCGCATTTGTGAGATCATGCTGCAGGGCAGATTCATTGAGAGAATGGAGGAGGCGAGACCATATGAATTTGGGAGGGGATTTTGCAAATGCAATAAGGAATACAGTGGTTGCTAAGGGCGTCGGAGAGGATGCCCGAGGCTGAGATCCAGTGGGGGTGGGAGGATAAAATCCACTCTAGAAGGGAGTGTTTTTGAGACTGATAGTTTAGATGGGTTGGTTCCTGGATTAGCTGGGAGAGATTGAGAGCTTCTATCATTAGAGTGGTAGGCTTGGTGGATGAGGAGAGCCAGTCGAGACTGAAGTCACCTAATAGCAAGAGTTCGCCATTTGAGGTGCTGGAGGAAATGGAAGAGATGGCCTTAATGAGGGAAATGGTCAAGGTCTTCGGCAAGGTATACAGAGCACCAATGTAGAGGGGGCAGAGGAGGGAAAGGATAAGTGAGCAACAATTAATTCATGGGAGGAAGGGCAGGATTCCTTGAAAATAATGGAGCACAAGATGGGTTGCCTGATGTACAAGGCTACCCCCTGCCTCGCTTACCTCTATCCTGACGGAATAAGTTATAGTCAGGAATGGCAAGAGAGGAGTTAGGGATTTTGGTGGATAACCAGGTTTCCGAGATGTAGAGTATGTCAGGGTGGTATTGGGTGAACCATATATTTAAGGCATCCATCTTAGTGAGGAGGCTACTAGTATTAAGGTGAATAATGCAGAGGCCCTTGGGAAGCGTAGACAAGGTCTGACATGGGGGCAGCCCCGGGAGTGCTGTGGATGAAGTGGTGGTGGGTTGAGGCGTGGAGGGGGTCAGGTTGGGTTGAATGGTCAAATGTCACTGGCCAGAGGAGGAGGAAGAGGGTAAGGAGAAGAGGGTGTTTTGATCTGCCAGAAAAGTGCACAGAAGGCAGGGCATAGAGGTTTAAGTACCAGTGGCGAGCCCTGAGGTTTAGGAGGTAGGGGATCAGTGAGAGGTGAATGAAAGGAGAAAAAAGGGGAGAGGGATAGAGGGGTGGGACTTGGGGAAAGAGAGGGGAAGAGAAAAGGAAGAAGGGAGAGGGCTATGTTGCTTGAATGTAATCCAGCCCAAGTCATTTATTCCCATTACCATAGGCCCAATTCTCAGCTCTAAACATAGAAATATAGAAACATAGACAGTGGCAGCAGAAAAAGACTAGTGGTCCATCCAGTCTGCCCATGGATCTCTACAGAACCCCATGACCTGGCATCGATCAGGGGTTGTAACCCTCCCCAATGGTTATCCTACTCCTTCCCCATCCTTGTCCCTACCAATGATGACTATCCCATTTATTCTATCCCATGCATGCTTAAAACCACTCACTGTTTCTGCTGCCACCCCCTCAGCTGGCAGGCTGTTCCATGGTTCCATCACCCTTTCCATAAAGTAATACTTTATCACATCCCTCCCGAACCTTCTACCTGTCAGTTTCCAGTCATGCCCCATATTTTCAAGCTGGTGTTCCTGTTAAACCATTCCTCGAAGTCCACTTTGTTTATTCCTTTCAGGAACTTGAATGTCTCTATTATATCCCCCCTCCCCCTTCTGGCCTTCAATAAATACATATTCAGCGCCTTAAGTCGTTCTTCATAGGACTTTCCTTGCTGGCCCTGAATCATTTTCGTTGCCCTGTGCTGTATCATCTCTAGCCTATCCTTATCTTTTCGAAGGTGAGGGCACCAAAACTTGACACAGTACTCCAGATGTGGTTTCACCAAGGATCTATAGAGGGAGAGTATCGCCTCCTTCCTTCTACTGTCAATGTCCCTCCCTATACATCCCAGCATCCTGTTTGCTTTACTGCAAGCCTTGTCACATTGGCTAGCCTGCTTAAGGTTGTCACTAATAATGACTCTGAGGTCATGTTCCTCTGCTGTAGTACTAAGTTTTATCCCACCCATCCAGTATTCCCCCTCCCCCGGGTCGTGCCTGAAAATAGGCAGGATTTGTCTAGTGCACTTACCCAGTCAACAAAAACTAACTAACTAACTAACTAACTAAATAAATAAATAAAAATTCTGTCCTGGGATTCATTTTCCCTAGGTGCATTACCGTGCACTTATTGGCATTGAAATTCACCTGCCAGACCCTCAACCATCTCTCTAGCCTATGCAGATCCTCTTGTAGTTCTTTAAATGCTGCAGTGCTATCAACTCTTCCACAGAGCTGTGTGTCATCTGTGAAGAGACCTAACCTACCCCAGATCCCTTCTCCAATGTCACTGATGAACATGGTGAAAAGGACTGGACCCAGGACAGACCCTCGCAGTACTCCACTTGTGACCTCTCTCTCTTCCGATTTAACACTATTTACCAGTACCCACTGCCATCTCCTTTTTAGCCAATTTTCCACCCATCTGATTAAATCCTTAGCCACCCTAAGGTCCCCCAGCTTCTTCAGCAGGCATCTGTGGGGCACATAGTTGAAAGCCTTGTTGAAGTCATAATACAGCCGATCCATGGCATGGCCTTCATCCAGTTCCTTTGTAACCCAATCAAAAAAGACTACTAAGTTGTCTGGCATGACCTCCCTGCCACAAAACCATGCTGTTTACTATCTTGGAGACCATTACCCTCCAGATAGTCCACAAGGTCTGCTTTGATAAGAGACTACATCAGCTTTCCAACAATGGGAGGTGAGACTGACGGGACTGTAGATGCCTGCTTGTGCCTTGTCCTCCCTCCCTTATGAAGTGGAACCATGCCCACCACTCTCCAATCCCCCGGGACAACCCTCGATTTAAGTAAGCTATTGAAAAGGCATGCCAGAGGTTCAGCAGTTTATTTGCCAGTTCTTTGAGCACCCTTGGATGGATCCCATCTGGACCCAGGGCCTTGTCTGTCTTGAGGGTTGCTAGACCCTTTTGTACCACATCCCCAGTCAATGCTTTAATGCTGCTGTCAGGCAGAGGCCCACTAAGCTTCCCTGGTAAAGATGGTGCAAAAGTAGTTGTTTAGGACTGTAGCCTTTTACTCATCCTCCTCTATCACACGCCCCCCCCCCCAACAGCCTAACTACTCCCTCACCCTTCCTTCTTTTTAGACTTATTTAATGGAAAAATGCTTTTCTCCATGCTTGACCCCTTCAGCTGGTCGCAGCTCTGTGTCTGCCTTTGCCTCCCTTGTCACCTTCTTTGCCTCCCTACTCTTCTGGAGGTATTCTTTCCTTTCTGCATTCCCCTGCTTCATTTTGCAATTGTGGAAGGCCATCATTTTGGCCCTTACTGCTTCCCTAACTCTCGCTGAAAATCAAAGTGGTTTCTTGAATTTATTTATTTTGGTTACTTTCCTTAGGCAAAGCTGTGAAACTTCAAGAATGGCCCCTTTAATTATCCTCCATGTCTCTTTACCCCCTGTCCCCTTGCACTCCTCAATTTATTTCGAACCACATCTCTGAGTTTGTTGAAGTTCACCCCTCTAACATCCCAGACTACCATACTAGAATGTGTTTTCACAGCCCCGAGGGCAACTTCAAACCAAACTGAGTTGTGGTCGCTGTTTGCAAGAGCTCCCTAACTATCACTGATTTAACTACATCTGTATTAGTCAGCACCAGTCTAGGACAGCGTCCTGTTTTGTGGGTTCCCTTACAAGTTGTACTAGTAGGCAGTCTTGAAAGGCAATAAGCAAAGCTTGACTTCTCCTGCGAGGAGATACAAAATGGAAAGCTAACAAGGCAAGGCAAGTTTTATTTTTCAGGCACCCAATTCCAGAGGCTCTGGGCGCCGTACATAAATACAAACTATTAATTAAAAAGACACACACATAAATAAAGCACTAATAAATAATCACATCTTATAAAACACAATTTAAAATAACAGCAATTATTAACACGGCTATCCCACAGAAATATATTAGTAGATAGTGTCAGAAAAGGCCTGACTGAACAGGAGGGTCTTGAGGCAGGCCTTAAACACTTCAATTGAAGGAGCCTCCCTTACAGATGGAGGCAGTGAATGCCACAGGACGGGGTCAGTGACACTAAATGCTCTGTCGTCGGCAGTTTTAAGCCTCATCCTGGGAATCGCAAGGAGGCCCCTAGAAGAAGAGTGGAGAGAACGGACTGAGGTGGCAGGTGTCAGAAGGTCAGACAAGTATCCAAGGCCCAGCCTGTGTGGTGCCTTAAAGGTGAGCAAGCCCACCTTGAAGAGGATCTTCCACCTGACTGGCAGCCAGTGCAGATTGTACAGCACCTGGGTGATGTGGCAGTATTTAAACTGCCCCATCAACAATCTAGCAGTTGCGTTCTGCACTAGCTGCAGCCTACGAAGGATACTTCCTGAGATCCCCTAGGTAGAGCGCATTACAGTAATCCAGCCTGGACGTTACGAAGGCATGTACCAAGGTGGGGAGGTCCATGGGTGGAACTAGGGGCTTAATCCTGGTGATATTCCTAAGATGATAAAAGCTGGTCCAGACAACGGATGACACCAGAGCTTCAAATGTCAATCCACTGTCGAAGGTCACACCAAGATTGCGCACCCTAGAGGAGGCCTTTAATGGCACAGAACCCAGGAATTAGCCCTGTTGCTGTGCCAGAGGCCATCCTATCATGCCCTCTGTTCGACTCCACCACCAGTACCTCCATCTCATTGGGGTTCAGTCACAACCAGCTGATGGCCATCCAGTCATTGATCTCGGCAAAGCAGCTGTTCAGTGCTTCCACCGCATTGGATGTCCCAGGGACAAAGGAAAGATACAGCTGGGTATCATCAGCACAGCAATGAAAACCCAAACTGTATTTCCTAATGATCTCTCCCAAGGGCAGTATGTACACAGCAAACAACATTGGTGACAAGACCGAACCCTGAGGTACTCCACAAGACAGAAGGCTACGGAAGGAGGAGAAATTCCCCTTCACTACCCATTGCCTCTGGTTCATGAGATAGGACTCAAACCAGCAGATGACAGTGCCAGCAAGTCCACAAAATTCCCTCCAACAGTCGAGCAACACCCAATGGTCTACCGTATCAAATGCTGAAGAGAGGTTGAGGAGAATGAGAATTGTCCCCTCTCCTCGATCCTGAGCCCTAAGGAGGTCATTATGCACCCGAACTAATGCAGTTTCTGTGCTATGTCTTGCCCAAAATCTCGATTGGAAGAGTTTATCCAAATCAAAGGTCATGAGATGCTCCTCAAGCTGCTGCGCCACAACTTTCTCAACAACCTTCCCTTAAAATGGGAGATTGGACGGTAATTCAGCTTAACGTCAGGGTCTAAAGATGGTTTCTTCAGAAGAGGCGTGATCAGTGCCTCCTTCAAGGCATCTGGGAAAACCCCCTCTGATGTAGAACACCAGACAATCAAGGCGAACACCAGGCTAACAGTGTCGACACATCCCATCAAGAAACACATTGGCACTGGGTCCAGTTCACAATATGTGTGCTTTGGCCTGATGGCAACCTCAATGACCTCAGCTACCTCCACTGGTTTAAACTCCCCCAACTGGGTAGAGTGCTCTCCGGATGGCCAAGGCAATCACTGTCAGCCACAATGTGGCACACTGGCAAAATGCCCTGCCGGATGATGGACACCCTGTCCAAGAAGAATCGAGCAAACTCTTCAAATAATGTCAGAACACAAACCACATTAGTGTTGCTCTTCCCCTTTAAAACACAGGCTTTAGGGGTTCTGGGGTGCAACTGTGGCAGGGAAATTCAATCTAAATTCTGCACACTGCCTTAGCCTCTGGGTGCTTTCCATCTGCACTCCCCTTCCAATGCTCTAACTTATTTTTTAACCTCTTTCCTTAAAAATCATGCATTGGGTAATGTATATAAAGCTTTTTTATTCCCATCCAATCAGACAGTGGACATACAAAACTCCAACCAGCCTAAACTACATTAGGCCCATCTAAAATGTCTCAGTTACAAAGTCATTATTTTTCTTATTTTTCAGTTCAGTCACTACTTTCAGAAAAATCCTTATTTGTGTACTTTACCATACTTTTCACACTTATTTTCCATCCATTCTTTCTAGATGTCCATTTTCATGTATGGCATTCTGTTTTGTTTAACTTCATTGCTCTATTGCCCATTCCTTTCGCTTTTCCTTCTTTCCCCAAAAGATCATCCTAGTGGCTGTCACTTCTAAATATGAAAGGGTAACCCGTGCAGCAGAGGCAAACCGACACAGTTTAGGAAAACACAGGGACCTTACTTAGACTTCCATAAAGATAACACTCTGCCCCTGCCCCTGAATAGGTGAGGGAAATCTATTGACCTGTTTTCAAGCTGCCCCATATACCATCCTGCTTGAAGCAGCTAATTGCTAGTATAGTAAATTTCCTGAGGAACTACTTGGAGTTTTGTTCTCCCCACAGTGAGCTGTTGCCTCAATCTTTGCCACCAATGACTAAACCCACTAGCTATATGCAATCCATTCCCTAGTTTCATACCACAGCATACGCACCCTCTTTATCACCTCCCCCTCACAAAACTACTATCACCTTCTGTGTCCTGTTGTCCAGCCAATGTTTTACCCAGGCTACCACCCTGGGATCCACTCCCAGGCTGGCTAATTTGTTTATTAATCTTTTGTGTGGGACTGTGTCAAATGCCTTGCTAAAGTCTAGGCAGGCCATGTCCACAGTCCCTCCCTGGTCTACTACTTTGGTCACCCAGTCAAAGAAATCAATTAGATTTGTCTGACATGACCTTCCCACTGTGAATCCATGCTGCCTTGGGTCCTGTGCCCCACTAGCCTCTAGGTACTCAATAATTCTTTCCTTCAGAAGTGTTTCCATCATTTTCCCTACCACAGAGGTCAAACTGACAGGTCTGTAGTTTCCTGCCTCTGTCTTGCTCCCACTTTTGTGAAGGGAAATCACATCCACCCTCCTCCAGCCCTCAGGCACCACACCATCCTCCCATGATTTGTTAAAAAGGGTAGTCAGTGGTGTCACTAGTTTTCCCCTTAATTATTTTAGAATTCTCGGGTGAATCCTGTCAAGCCCCATTGCTTTGTCCGCCTTCAGTTTTAGGAGTTCTTTCAGAACCTTTTCTTCTATGAAAGGACTGGGATCGACCCCCCTATCCAGAGTGCTTCTGTTAATTGGATTAGGTACCTCCCCCTCCTCCTCTTTTGTGAATACTGAGTAAAAGTATTCGTTCAGTATCCCTGCTTTTTTACTGCTCCTCTCAGCCCGCCCACTGTCCATTCTATTCAGCCTCACTATCCCTCCCTTTGTCTTTCTATGCTCCCTAATGTACCTATAAAAGGTTTTATCCCCCTTCTTAACCGATTTGGCTATCTTTTCCTCAGTTTGGGCCTTTACTATTCTGACTGCCTTCCCTGATTCCTTCTGCCTTAACTGGTGCAGTTCTCTGTCCTGCTCCTTCTGTGTTTTCTTATACTTCCTAAACGCTACCCTTTTCTCCCTAACCTTCCCCACCACCTCTTTTGAGAACCATAGTGTCTTTTTCTTTCATTTTGATTTATTTGCTTCACACAAAGGCTTGTTGCCTCTGTGATGGCAGTTCTGATGTTTCCCCATTGTTGCTCCAACCCTCCTTCTTGCCTGTTTGCTAGGGCTTTTCTAAGGTGCTCTCCCATTTTCACAAAGTCAGCCCTAATGAAGTCAAATACCCTCACTTTTGTATGGCTTGACTCTGCAGCTGAGTTTATCATGAACCACACTGTTTGGTGGTCACTTGTTCCCAGATGGCTACCTACTTCTAGATCTGAGATCCTCTCACTGCCCCCATTTGAGAGTACAAAGTCTAAGATTGCTCCCTCATGAGTGGGTTCCAACACTAGCTGTCTGAGGTATGCCCTCTGTAGAGCATTGAGACTGGTCCTGCTCTTGGATGTGGCTGCAGCAAAGGTGCTCCAGTTAACATCTGGCATGTTCAGGTCCCCAATCAACAATATCTCTCCTTTCTCTGCTGTCCTAAGGATGCCTTCCATCTTATCCATGTCCATTCCCTCCTCCTGAGATGGGGGTTTGTATTACATCTCCTAGTGTGGAGATTCCTTTGTCTTGCCATAAGGGCCACCAGATGGGGTGGTTACCTATCTGCAGCTAGGGGTTGTGCCAGACAGGGCATATCCTGGAGGTGCTATAACTCCACTGGAAGAAATGTGCATGTTTAATCCATGTTTTCTTAGTATGTCTGGTACAGGGTGAAGTGTTAGGTCCAAACTTCCAATCTGGAAGCACTAGGGCTTGAGGAAAGGGGACATTAGCTTGATGGGTCTCCAATTTGATCCATCTCGGAGAAGGTTGAAGGAGGTCAGGATCCACACAAGTAATGGCCTGTCAGATTATTGTACTGTCATGAATGAGATAAAGATTGGGAAGGCCAAACCCCTCCCCCGTGTTGCCAGCCAGCTTGAAGTGTTTGTTGTTTTATCCACTGGGCTTTATGGTCCCAGATAAAAGCTGACATTTTTGAGTTGAGTTTTTTTAAGAAAGAAGGAGAGCGCTAGGAAAGTTAGTAAGAATATATACTGCACCTTTGGGAGGGCTAACATTTTTTAATTTTTTTTGTTGATCCTTTTTCTCCTACCTGGCTCCTAGTCTGCCATAGTCATCTGTGCATCGAAATCTCAAGCTGCTGTCCAGTACAACCCGGCTCCTTAGGGATCCTCACCTCTACCCCCATGGCTTGCCCCCACAGCGGGGTGGCGGAGACCCCACCTAATCTCAACCAAGTCTGGATCCAGTGTGCAGCGATGCCCCCAAGCCAGGCGCCCTGTAGGATGACCATCAAGCCGCCATGACCAGTCACCATTTTTCTTGTTCTGTGCCCCTGTGTGAGTGGGGCATGCAATGACGTCAAGGGAAGGAGTGCGCACGTGTCCACCCATGCTCCCTCCTGGTGCCGTGCCCCAACTCAGCCCTCTGTTAGGCAGTGCCAGTGCACCACCCCCAGCCTTTGCTAGGGGTTGAAAGTGTACTAACAGCTGGGATCCCCCCCACCCCGCAGAGGGAGAACAGTCACATGGACGCTTGATCCCTCTCCTCCCCTGCCGACCCCCAGCAAACCATTTTTAATGCATTGATCCGACCCCAAATTGACAGGTAGCTGGAGCTCCATTTCTGGATGTCTTGTGTCCATTTCTGGATGTCTTGCAAGAGCTTATCAATCATAACCTGACTGTCATACTGATGCTGTTTTTTATGTTGTTATATGAAGTTCTTGCTTGCCTTCTTGTAATATCCTGCAATATTTATATTTTTTCTCTGAAATCCTGTAAATCCCTGACTTGCCTGTATATTCCTTGTAATCTCCTGGGTCACACCTGAAAATAGGCATTTGTTTGTCTAGTGTGCATATCTGGTAAACAAAAGCTAAATAAATAATTAAATCACGCCCATGTTGGCTTGGATTGTATTTTTAAGGGTGGAGTGGATCTGAATCCCCAAAAAAGTCACTCTATCTGGGGCCCATTGATAAAGGTAAGTGAAAAATAGATTTTGGGTACAGGAGGGTGTGAGTGGCATAATTTGGGATTTGCTCCCACTTAGTTTGTACCTTGAAAGGGCTGAGTAATCTGAGATTATAGAACTCAGGGTCTGTAAAGCCACATGTACAGTATGTTGGAAAGGAACAGTGTGGTGCCATCCGGAAGAGTACAAGTTTGTTACTCATTTGCCCTATGGTGATGCCTGGGAAATCTGGGTGATATCTGATTTTGGATGCTGAAGTCACTACTGCCAATGGAATAGAAATGTGGAATGGGGACATCCCTGTCTTGTCCTCCAGGCTAGCGGGAACGCTAGGGATACCGCAGAATTGGTAAAGACCAATGCAGGCAGGGCTGTGTAAAGGTTTTTTACCAGGGATTTGAAGTGGTTAGGGAAGCCATACCTATGGAGGGCATCAGGTTTTACTACCAATATCTAACCGTTGTGCTTATGTTTTCTACCTATCTACCCTCTGGTATGTATTTTATGTCTATTCATCCGACATAACTGTTTTTGCCTGATGTCCTATATGCTGTAATATGTTTCTTATTGCTATTCATCCCATGTCCTCTATGCTGTAATATGTATCCTATTATTATTCATCCGACTTAACTGTTTTTGATGTCTTATATGCTGTAAGCACCCATTAGCATATGCCGGTTGCTCTTGTATTTCTTCTTGAACTTGTCTGATGCATTGTCTGTATCCTGTAATCCTCCCAGGTCGCACCTGAAAATAGGCACTTGGCTGTCTAGCATGCTTACCTGGTAAACAAAAGCAAATAAATAAATCAAAGAGAAATACCCATTCCACCCTGTCAAAGGCCTTCTCTGCATCCAGTGAGAGGGTGGCAGAGGGGTGGGGTTGGCGACCAACCTCCCAGATGATTTCCAAGGTCCTATGGGTATTATCTATTCCCAACTGACTGGGAATAAAGCTGACTTGGTCTAGGAGGATAAGCTCTCCCATCAGGGGTTCCATTCTATGTGGAATGACTTGCGTAAATATCTTTGTGTCAACGTTTTTGAGGGATATCAGTCTGTATTAGGAGCATAGTACACTGTCTTGACCTTTTTTGGGTATCAAGGTGATGAAGGCTTGGTGCAAGGAGGGTGGTAGGCTTCCCTTCTGCTAGGCTTTGTTGAAAATGTTTGACATTTTGGGTGCCAGGATGGATGAGATTGTGGCATAGAAGTCACTGGGGTAGCCATCTAGATCGGCTGGTTTACCTTTGGCCATGGAATGGATGGTTCTGTCCATTTCTTCCTAGGTAGCTAGGGCTGAGAGCTGAGGTAAATATTTCAGCAGAATCTGAGGGAGCTGAAGTCCATGGTAGAAGGAATCGAGTTGTTCCTGAGTGGGACTGACCTCCGAGGAATACAGCTAAGTATAACATTTTTGAAATGCCTCATTGATTTAACTAGGGGTGTCACTATGTGACCCTGTTGCATGTATATTTTTGGGATATAGCATTCAGATTCCCTGGCACATAAACGGTGTGCCAGTAACTTATTGGATTGCTCTCCAGTCTCCCAGTAAGACCGATTGAGGCAAAAAAAGGCACACTCTGTTTTATGATGTAAACTGGCCTCCACAGTAGACCTTGCTGTGGCTATCTGTGATTTCAGTGTTTCCCTCAGATCTGGAGATGTCATAGCCAAGTGCTCTAAATGCTTTGATTCCCCCTCTGTGGTCCTAGTGTGGTTATCCCATTCTTTTCACAGTTTAAATGCATAGGCAATAAAGAGCCCTCGAAGCACCACTTTCATGGCTTCCCACTGTGTGGCTGCACTTGTATCGGGCGTTTCATTGTTCTGGAAGTATAAAAGCAATTCCCCTTTAAGCCAGGCTACAAATTCTATGTTTTGTATTAATGAGATATTAAAGCGTCATTTGTTTCTGGGTCCAGGGTGTCTCCCCCATGCAAGAGGCATGGAGAATGGGGTATGGTCAGATCTAATAATATTTCCCTGTGCCCCCCCCCACCCACATTCATTGAGTCAGTTCAGTGGAGACAAAAAAAGACATCTATACTGCTGTAGGAGTCATGTACTGTGGAAAAGTATGTCTAATCCTACCTCTCCGGGAGAATGCAGCGAGTGAAAATCACCGATGCCCTCTCCGATTGTCGGAATGTATACACAGGGGTACTCCAAGGATCAATCCTGTGTCCCCTGCTCTTTAGCCTGTTCTTAAACCACCTCCCACTAGTGTGTCAGGATAAGATCCTGCAATATGCTGATGATGCAATGCTCTTTTCCAGCCACACGGACCCAGTAATGCTGGAAAAACTGATGCAGCTTAATTTCTCTGCAGTAGAGGCCTGGTTTCTCAATTCAAAGCTCTTGTTAAATTATAAAAAAAAAAAAAAAAAAAATGTTGTTTGCCTCCCCCCACAACCGGCATAGATCCTATCAATAAAATATATTTAACAATCAAAACGTCTCTTCAGACACGGTCCAGAGCTTTAAATATTTAGGTGTCACCCTGGACAGCTTCCTCACATTCTCACAACACAAAGACCAAGTAGCCAGGGTTGCTAATGCCAAAATTAGCCAACTATTTCGACATAAGCATGGCCTTACGGATGAATCCCTAAAACTCACTGTGTCCAGTTCAGTCTTATCTGTGATTAATTATGGGCTGGTAGTTTATAGTGCTGCAATCGAAACAGTCCTTAAGAGAATAAAGTTGTCCCTCAACAAAGCCTGTTGGCTTATCCTAGATGCACCCCGCCTTACACATACCTACGATCCCTACTCCCAAACTGGGTGGCTAAATCTGCATTGCAGGTCCCAGTACCAGGCCTGCCTACTAACAAAAAAGTCTACATTGGGGCTAACACCCCCTGGAATCCAGAGCCTCCACTGCCCCACCAAGAATACCAGAGTTACAAGATGGGCAAATAACCAGTCACTGAAAGTCCCTTTCCGCTGCACCTCTCAGGGTGAACGGTCTTCGAATACTGGGCACCCTATTGGCTAAACTCACTCAGTGGAGACCTTGTAGCAGAACCTAAACTTGGCATATTCAGGGCTACACTTCATACCCACCTTGCAACACTTAGTAGTTGTGACTGTAACCTCTAATCTTCTCAAGTCCATCTCAGACTCCCTCTACTTTTCCCGTATTCTCTATCGCCCCGACTGCTATCTTCCTTTATCCTTCTTCACCCTCCTCCTCAGCCCAATTTGTTACTCACTATTGCCCTACCCTACCCACTCCCACTTTTCCCCAGATCACCCCACTTCCAGTAACTTATGTCAAGGCCCACTGGCTGCTCCAGTTTTCCTCCACCAACTTTCCCTATGACCTCTCCTAATCTCTCTTGCACTCCACCTGCACCCAGCCCCCGTTGAAACCTTCTCCCCTTCCATAGTAAGCTTCCTTTTCACTCCTGTCTAGGCCTCTCATAGCACTTCTGTCTTTCGAGTTTGTTGATACAGTATCTCACATTGTACTAGTGTGTTGGAACTTCAATGCTGTCTATATATATATATAATTTTTGTAACACTGCTTATTTTGTAACTATGCTGTTTTGTTTACTAGCCTTGTATTAATCTTTTCTTGACGTGGAACCTCTGTAAACGAGCTTACAGCTCAAAGGTAATAAGTCCAAGATTTCAATAAATAAATAAATAAAAAATCCAGTCTTGTGGACGGAGGATCCTCCAGATATCCTGCAGCCCAGCCCTGTTAAAGTCATGTAGCACCTGCTGGTCTAGTTGTGTCTGAGCTTTGTTGCCTGGGCCTGTGCGATCTAAAAAGGGTTCAGTCCTAGGTTTAGGCCCCCCCCCAGGATTATCTCTGTAGGGCCACCAGGAAGTTCTGCTAAGACCTGAGAAAAGAACTGCCTAGCTAGGTTGTTCAGAGCATAAATGCTCCCTAAGATAATTGGAGCACCTCGATAAGTACCCTCTATAATCAAAATTCTACCCTCTGAGTCCTTGTATTCTTTATGTATCCCTGTCTGTAAACCTTTATTACATAAGATTGCCATGCCTCGGGTTTTGGAGGAATAGGCATTGTGAAAGACTGACCCCACCCAGTTACATCGAAGTCTGGAAGCTTCTGACTCCAAGAGATGTGTCTCTTGCAGGAGAGATATGTCACAGTGCATCTTCTTTAGTTTTAGTAGCACCTTGCGCCTTTTAATGGGCAATTGAGCCCCCTAGTGTTCCAGGTTATAACCTGCAATGTGCCAAAAGATGCCATGTCAGTAAAAGGAGGAGTTATTTGCTGTGTCTCCTGCGCTCCCCCTGTCTCCCAAAGCTCCTCTCCCCACCCACCCTACCCCAGCAACAAGGTACTAATCACACAAAACTGTATAACAGTATATAATGCCATGAACATAGAATAGTAGATGGTATTCAAAAGTAATTGCCATGAACATAGAACAGTAGATGGTATTCAAAAGTAATAATTCTGGTACAAAGTCTAAAGGAAACACAACACTGTATGATAGGCGATCCTTACCATACCTCTCAACCTTCTGTCACTGAAATGAGGGACATGGACATTTATTGACACTCAAAAGGAGGGATACAGACCCTCAGAATGAGGGACACATCCTCAAACATAAAGATATACGCTCAGAACATTGTGAAAACTATTATGTTTACTTGTACAATGTTTATTTTTGATTTAGCATCTTGGAATATTATGAATTTCTGCATTAAAATCTGAATTTACATCACCTTCTCTGTAAGGGTAGTCCCTTTTCCATGAGGGACGAATGAGGAACAGGGCAGTTTTAAGGGGTTAAATGAGGGATGTCCCTTATAATCAGGGACAGTTGAGAGGTATGATCCTTACTAGCTGAGATAGGCTAGAAGTTTTTCCTAATGAGAACCTAAGCTGCCTTTTATGCTGTCACTTTCACGGAACCTGAGGATGTCCAAACAACAGAGTGCTGGCCAGCCAGCCAGAGCACTCCCCTCCCTTGTTCACTGGAATGGCCCATAAGCTCAGAAATAATGTGAGAGCTTAGAAAAAAGAAGACTGCCCAAAATATCAGCATGAGTCAATACTGATAATCCTTACAATAACCAAGTGAAACTGCGAAATTTCAAATATGATAGACCCCAGGATAATTCCCCGTGAGGATTCATATTTGTGTAAAAGGGACTATATGTAGAACAGAAGTTCAGAATCCAGGACTGAAGAAGACTTCATAAAGTGACCATCCTCTCATAGAAAGTTTAAAGTCCTAAGCAGTAATAGAGAGGATATTAGGGTGTACATTACAGGTGCCCTATGGGGCATTGAAATCTATTTAGATGGCAAGTAAGTGTGGCTACACTTGGAGGCCATCGCTAATCCTAGTGTCTCCTTCAGGACAGAGCATTACTGCTGGCTTGGAAAGATAGAGGAGAAGTCAGGATCAAGTTTTGATGCTGGGGTAGGAAGGAATGTCCACAGTCCTGCTGTTGCCAGCTGATATTCACTTAAGAGGTCAACAGAGAGCGCTATTTATAATTAGAGGTACCGCTCAAATCTTCTGTTCCATTTCAGATGGTTTTTAGGATACCCGTAGGCTGAGTATGGGCAGAGAACAGAGTTCCCTGTTAGTTACAAGAGAGAAAATTGTACTTGCAACTCACTTACAAAAAGGGGTCGATAGGTTACCACCCTTCTGAGGGGGATCACAACCAGAGAAAATACAGTAAGAAGGACTCAATGGTCCATGTCATCAGGCATGGTCTCCAGGACAGTTGGCAGTCCCAGGGAGCTGGAAGCAGAGCCCTGGTTTGTGGTCCCTGAACTAGATGCTTCTCCGGGAGTCTACAGTGCATTGTCAACATGGGCTACTGGGCCAAGTCTGGCTTCTGGCTTGAAAGAAAGCATCAGCCTCACTGGGCATATGAAACTGGACCATTTTGGCCTCAAATTTAACTTGGAGGATCACCGGGTACAATAAACAGTAGGTGAGGCCGCGGCTACCAAGTCGCTGTTTTACTTTACCAAAGGCTTGTCACTGCTCCAGAATAGATCTGGGGAGTTGGGGTAAAAGGAAAGGTGGGCTCCTACCACTTCTGTTGTTGGAGCTCCCGAGCTTTATTTAAAATCCACAAAGCGAAGTAGCTTGAAGATGAATGGCCGAGGTCTATTATTAGCTGTTGTAGTTGGGGCTTGTTTAATTCTGTGGGCCTGTTTGGTCTCAAAGACATATTCTGAAGGGTCAAGCTGCAAACAAATTGATAAATTTGTTTGGAGATAGCGGACTGGGTCTCTACCCTCTGTTCCTTCTTGCAGCCCCATGCGGTGTCCCCTTCCCTCCAAGTCCTCCAGTTTACTTGTAAGCCACTTGATTTGTTGCTGCAGCTGTGAACTGTTTGTCACAGCTTTCTTCTCTCACAGTGATGGAGGCTATTTGTTGTTCTGCCACCATGACATGGCTGGTGAGGGTGGATAGGCTCACCTGTGTCTCTAAAACTGTTTTCCTTATGGTTTCCACAGATGCTGCAATTTTCTCCAGGAGAGGAGGTGCTAGGTCTTCTGAAGAGTGGCTGCTTTGTATGGTTTGAATCACCATCTTGGGAGCAGGTAGCTACAGGGCCAGTGAAGAGTTACAAATGTATTTCTTCCTCTTAGTAGACACTTTTTCCACCAGCAAATCTGTCCAATCACTCAGCATAGCTTCCCATAAGCATCTTGATGGTTTAGGGAGCTGCAAGGTATTGATGAAGATAGTAGATGGAGGTAGACTGCTATCAGCCAGCTGGGAGCTTGAAGTTTAAGTGGCCATCTTAGACAGTTGCACACATGACCTCCCTCTTTTGTATCATTCTGGTGGTCCTATAGCCCCTACCATTCACTAATCCCGTAGTGACCACCTCTGCCTAGTTGAACTCTTCCTTTTCCTAGCCCCATTCCTTCACACTTGCTTCACTCATTCTTGATCACTCATCAATCTCTGTCCCCCACCGGTCAGTTTCAGAGCTGAGGTACCAATAGCCCTTGCCTCATACAGTGCTTAAGGCGATAGGTGAGCGCAACCATGCAACTGCAAAAGCAAGGGTTACCATGCTTTGGGAATGATCCTGAAGACCATTTGCATGGTAACAGAATAAACAAAGCCAGCACTATCCACCTGCATTGATAAGTTTATTTAACAACATTCAAAACTTCAGCAAGAGAGACAATTCACTTACAGTTTACAGCCCAAAACACTAAGTGGACAATAATCCAGCTGAAGAGCCCCAACCAGTTTCATGCATGCATGATTTTCTGCTTCCATTTTTATGTTTGCTTGCACGCATGTGCAAGAAACATAGTGCGATGATCCAAAATGCAGTGCCGTACAGTTGAAAGAGAGAGTACCGCTTGAGTGAGCAGCGCTAATCCTCCCCACACAGACACGCACACACATATTACATGCTCGTGAGCTCCTCCCCCCTCCACGCACACACTGTATAGCCGACGGGGGTGCCCAATCCTCCGTTGGCTTCACGCTCCCCCCGCCAAAACAGCTGTGCAGGTGCCACGCTGGGAGCCCACCCCAGTGTGGCAACAACTGTTATAGCCGACGGGTGCCCAACTGCCTGGCTCCATCGCCCCAAAAGCTTTCATGTGCCACGATGGGAGTCCACCCCAGTGTGGCAAAGCTTGTTGTGGCTGACAGGGTGCCCAATCCTCTGTCAGCTCCAGCCCCCAAACAGTTTTTCCAGCTGCCATGCTGGGAGCCCACCCCAGCGTGGCAAACGTCCAGTGTCGTCTTAATAATAAAAAAACCTGTAAACAAAAAAGGTCCCTCGTAGTCTCCCTGCCCCCACCCGCACCTACCCACTGCTCATCCTGCCTCCCCACACACCCCTCACCCCATACTTATCTGCGGAGTCTGGTGCGACGATATTCGGTGGACCGGGAACACCTCTGCACTCTTCAAAGCCGACCGCGAACTGAGGAAATGCCGGTAAGCTGTATAATGTAATAAATAGGGTTTTTTCATCTTTGCTGCATATGTCAGGCATTTTTTGGAATTCTGGCACCAAATTTTCAACATGAGATTTTTGGGTTCCCTCCTCATGAATTCTGTCAGTGTCATGGTAGACCGTCTCGAAGGGTGATTTCTCGTAGTCACTGCGCAAAATCACCTTTCGGGACTGATTAGCGAAACAATGGTGCCAGTGTTCATAAGGTGGGCTCTCAAAAAGCCTATCTTGCAAACTTGGTGAAAAAATTCCTTAAAATGACTGTTTTACGAGCGTGCGATGCGCAGTTCCTACGCATGCTCATAAGTTCGCGAATTTTTAATATTTGCACTATGGATTTTCAACATTGCCATTTTACCACACCTCCTTATGAGCAGTACAGCTGTCATTTTCACATCTTGCAGAAAATGTGTTTCCGTGCATGTAGCGCACAATGGCGCAGTCGGTAAAAGGCATCAATGTTTGGGGCAGATTAAAATCACAGTGACACTGTTCATGAGCAGAGGTCTTAAAATGGCTATGTTGAAAATTTGGTGAAAAAATTCGAAAAAAATGACTGTTTCAGGAGCGCATGTTGCGCAGTCCCTACACATGCTCGCAAGTTTGAGAATTTTTAATATTTGCACGCCAGGTTTTCAACATTGCCATTTTACCACACTTCCTTATGAGCAGTACAGCTGACATTTTTCACATCTCACCCAGAAATGTGTTTCTGCACATGTAGCGCACAATGGTGCAGTTGGTGTGTGAAAGCAATGTTTGGGACAGATTAAGAAAATCACAGTGACACTGGTCATGAGCAGAGGTCTTAAAATGGCCATGTTGAAAATTTGGTGACAAAAGTCCATAAAATGACTGTGTTACGAGTGAGCATTGCGCAGTTTCCAAGCACCCTCGCAAGTTCATGAATCTGTAATATTTTCAGTCCAGATTTTCACCAGTGGCATTTTTCCATACTTCCTTATGAACAGTACAGCTGTCATTTTTCATAACATAGCTGAAATGTGTTTTCACACTTTCAGCACAGAAATGCGTGGTCGCTGTGGGAAATCATTGTTCGGGATAGATAAAGAAAATCACAGTGACACTGTTCATGATCGGAGGTTCCAAAATGCCTGTGTTGACAATCTGCTATAAAAAATCCCCAACTAATTACATAACGAGTGTGCATTGCACAGTTTCTATGCATGCTCGTGACTTCACCAGCTTTTTTAATCTATTCACTGCAGATTTTCAACACTGCCATTTTTTTACACCTCACCATGAACAGTACAGCTGTCATTTTTTACATCCTGTTCTGAATGTGTTTTTGCACCTGTGGTGACAAATGCCGTAGTCACTGTGCAAAAGCAGCTTTAGGCTAACAAACTGATATTGCCACTGTTCATGAGGTGGGGGTCACAAAAAAAACATGTTGAAAATTTGGAGTGAAAATACCAATGAATGCCTGAGGTGTTAGGGTTTCCGACCATAACGCCCCACCCTGTAGAGAATGACAGGCATCAGGGCTGTGACTTGGGATTGTCGCCTGCAAAGCTCATACCATTCCACCCCCACCCACACCCTGCAGCCACTGAGAGGCATCGAGGTGTGCCTTGGACTCTTCGGCCCCAAAATTCACCTCATTCTCCTTTACTGCACCCATCTCACCGTATTTCCTGATGGAATGGGGTGCACATAAGGGCCAAAGACCCCAAGGCACACCGCGACACTTGGTGTCTGCAGGGTAGGGTGTGGTGAAATGGCGTGGCCGATATGCCTGATGAACCCAAAGGCACACCCCAATGCCTGTCAGTCTCTGCAGGGTGCTGGTGGTGTTGGCTTCAGTTCAATACTTCACTGCCCATCCTATTATGCAGCTCTGTAACTCCTACACTACCAATGCCAATGCCAGCAAGCAAACATTCGGCATTGGCAAATGCTTGTTTATAAATGTTTCGCTTATTGACTTTATCAGTATATATACATACATGAACTTACTTTCATATTTTTATTTATTTATTTATTTAGTTTTTGTTGACCGGGTAAGTGCACTGGACAAATCCTGCCTATTTTCAGACACGACCGGGAGATACAGATGAATGCCAACTGACCTTGAACCAGATTAAGCTGTTAGTGGTATTTTTAGTGAATGAGGGAAATTTAGCCAGGGCACCGGCGAAATTCCACTACTCTTTTCAATAAGTGCCATGGGATCTTTAACATCCACCTGAACTACCACCAATCCAGGCAGATGGGACCGTGGTTTAACGTCTCATCCGAAAGACAGCACCTCATAAGTGCAACACCCCTCTCGTGCTGCACTACAGTGTCAGTATTGGGATATTAACCCAAGTGCCAGATGTGGGAACTGAACCCACAGTCCTGTGATCTCCCGGCCTCAGAGGCGAGTGTGCTACCTACTGAGCCACTGACTCTAGAATATAGACTTGGGTAGACAACTTTGCCTGTTACAGTAGGTAGGCATGTGCATTCCAAATAGTTGATACAAGACTTTAAGGGAAATTACAACAGTATATAACTTTTAATGACAACAGCAAACAGTGGAGCTAATGCCACCAATGCTCGATTCCACGTCAGTAACATTAGTTCTTCCATGTTTATGTTCATTTATGGTAGGTAACAAAGTCACTGAACCTAAGATAATTTCCAGTGGTGTTGCATTAAAGCAGAGTTCCATAAATATATAACGTAAAACTCATATAATAGTGTATAGGAACTACTAGTAGACCTTAAAACTCTCCTCCTTGAACTAGTTATAACCCATGGCTAGGTGAGTTAAATAAGTTATACAGTAAACTGTAACAGAACGTAAGGTGTCTGGTAGGTACTGTAGGACTGGAGGCCAAAATGCTCACATTAAGTTAACTAGAAAGCCCTGAATATTTCACTAAGGGTGTAAAATTATAGAAAATGAATATAACGCATAGACTGGAGTTTTGAATCCCACAACACATCGTAATTAGTGGAACATACAGCAGAGGACAAATACGTCTGCCAGGTTTATACAAGGCGGGCTGGCACATTAGAAAAGATTCACTCAAACTTTCCCACCCTCTGAGCTCCTGTATGAACTGTGTCATAGTGCTCCCTTCCTCTTCCCGATGTGTGGATAGCAGCAGCACCCACCCACCCACCCCACTGTTATTGTTCAGGTACCATTTTAAACCCTCATGTAAACACAAATAAAAAGTACAGTTATGCACATATAGTTACCACATGCTAAAAGCTGAATACCTAAAAAGTGAGCACAAAACTGATACTCAAAATAATCAGAAGACGCAGCCTATTTAGGGGGTGAATGACTGCCAATGTTCCAAAGTTAGTAAAATCAATTCATATTGTCCTTAGTCTCCTCACCATTATCCCCTCCACAGGCAAACATGCCTTTTCCCTCCTGTGTGAATATCCTCACAATTGTATCCACGGATAAGGCTGTCTATTGCATAATCAAGGCTCCCTGGTTTCTGCAGAACTGTAGATGTAGCTTCTGCAACAGGTACTATGAACTGCCATGGATCTGTTAGGTCAAGTTCTGCTGCAAAGTTTAAAGTTCTGTGACACATTCATAAATCAATAATACACCCAGTCCAAAATGCAATCAATCAATCAATAAATAAATAAATACAGAGCCACCATTACAGTTCTGGGGTACCCAGCAGAATGGCCTGTGAGGAGGATCCCTGTGCTTTTCAGTGGCTGCTTTGGTTCTCCATGTTTATCTAAATCTATTTAGGACTTAGTGTCATTTCAGGCAACACGAATGACTACTGGCAGGCACCCTCCCAACCTGCTGGCAGGAAAGCACACAACTGAATAATTGTTCCCTCAAAGGGGAGCCTGATGTAGCCTAGTCATGGAAC
Source organism: Neoceratodus forsteri (assembly GCA_016271365.2). Classification (NCBI taxonomy): domain Eukaryota; kingdom Metazoa; phylum Chordata; order Ceratodontiformes; family Ceratodontidae; genus Neoceratodus; species Neoceratodus forsteri. The sequence continues at coordinate 752,309,101 of CM057455.1, read as the reverse complement.
AGACTTCATTAGACCGAAAGCTTAAGCACTTCGTTCTTTTTGTAACATCTATGTTAGTCCAATAAAAGGTATCAGACCATTTGCTTCTGGATCTGTTCTTATAAGGACCAGTACAGCAAAAACTAAATCTCTGTATTTCATCAGGTTACAAATACAAATAATCAAAGAGATAGAACAGTACATAAATACATAAATATAGCTAAAAAAGTATAAATATAATAAAATCAGTAAACTGAGTACAAAAGCAAGCATTAAAGATAGCTCAAATAACAGTTTTCTACAGCTCTCAATCTGGGAATGCCAGAGCCAACAAATAGGTCTTTAGGTGGCCCTTAAAGCCCTCAACTGAAGGGGCCTACCTAACAGCAGGTGGTAGCGAATTCCACAGGATGAGGCCAGCAACACTGAATGCCCTGTTGCCGGCAGTTTTTAACCTTGTCCTGGGAACCGTGAGGAGGCCCCTAGAGGAGGAATGGAGGGAGCGGAGAGGAGCAGCAGGCATAAGGAGGTCAGATAGCCAGGGCCTAGTCCATGCAGGGCCTTAAAGGTGAGCAAGCCCACCTTGAAGATAACCCTCCACCTGACCAGCAGCCAGGGCAGTTCACGCAGCACCAGGGGTACATGACTGAACTTGGAAAGTCCCATCAGCAACCTGGTGGCAGCATTCTGCACTAACTGCAGTCAGCAGAGGGTACCTCCAGAAACCTTGAAGCAGAGCACATTACAGTAATTAAGCCTGGATGTCACAAAGGCATATACCAAGGTAAGGAGGTCCTCAGGCGGAACTAGGGATTTGATCCTGGCGATATTCCTCATATGTTAAAAACTACTTTGGATAACGGATGACACCTGTGGTTCAAATATCAGTCTGTCATCTAGGAACATGCCCAGATCATACACCGTGGAGGAAGCCATCAATGGTGTAGGCCCCAGGAAAAGACCAGTTGCCACACCAGAGGCAATCCTATCATGCCTTTGGTTTGACTCCACAACCAGGACCTCTGTCTTATCAGGGTTCAGTCACAGCTAGCTGGAGGACATCCAGTCATTAATCTCAGCTAGGCAGCTATTAAGCACTTCCACAGCATTGGATGTCTCAGGGGCAAAGGAAAGCTACAACTGGGTATCATCAGCATTGCAATGAAAACCCACATTGCACTTCCTAATGTGCTCACCCAAGGGCAGTATGTACATAGCAAACAACACTGGTGACAAGACTGAACCCTGAGGTACTCATCAGGACAGGAGGCTCGAGGAGGAGGAGGAGAAATTCCCCATCACTACTCATTGCCTTCTGCTCGTGAGGTAGGACTCAAACCAGCAGATGACAGTGCCAGCAAGCCCACAATACTCCCTGAGATGGTCAAGCAACACAACATGGTCCTCTGTGTCAAATACTGGGGGGAGATTGAGAAGAATGAGAATTGACCCCTCTCCTCTATCTCTTGTCCTAAGGAGGTTATTGCGCAACCAAACTGAAACTGTTTTGGTGCGATGCCTCGTATGAAGTCCAGACTGGAATGGCTCATAGATGTCAAAGGCCACAAGGTGCTCCTCAAGCTGTTGTGCCACAATCTTCTCTACAATCTTGCCCAAAAAAGGGAGGTTGGAGATGAGTTGGTAATTCACCAAGATGTCAGGGTCTAAAGATTGTTTTTTCAGAAGGGGTCTCACCAAAGCCTCTTTCAAGGAATCTGGGAAGACCCCCTCTGACAAAGAGCACCAGACAATCAAGGCGAACATTGGGCCAATGGAACCTGCACATCCCATCAAGAAACGTGTTGGCAACAGGTCCAGTTCACTGTATGTGTGCTTCAGCCCAGAAGCAACCTCAATGACCTTTGCCACCTCCACCAGTTTAAACTCACCCCAAACAGGCAGAGTTCCTCTGCGATGACCATAGTGATCACTGCAGGCCATAATCTGGCTCACTGATGGAATTCCCTGCGGGATGGAGGACACCCTGTCAGAGAAGAACTGAGCAAACTTCTCACACAAAGTATCAGAAAAGGCTTTTTTTGGCTGCAGACAGACCGGGTGCAATAGCCAGTCTACAGTCTGAAATAGCACAGGAGGTCGGTTCTTCCCTGCATCAATCTCCTTGGACAGGAACTTTGCCTTCTTATGGTTGATTGCCCCCTGATACTCACGGTAGTGAATACACAGAGCCAGTTTGTCCTTCATGAACCTGGTCCTCTGCCAGCAGCGCTCTAACTTCCAACCCTTAATCTTCATCACTTTGAGATCCCCATCAAACCAAGGAGACCTCAAGTGAGAGGATTTGGGTCATACATGGATCGGTGCGAAGGCATGGCGTGCATCAGGCATTGCCCTATTATAGGATGCAAATGGTATCACTCATGGCCTTCGCACATGCAACACCTACACTAGATAGATCAGCCACCACCAGAAATCCCTCCAGGGACCATCTCTGCAGGGGGAGGACTCTTGAGGGGGGCCCCGAACGAGAACTTCACCATGCAATGATCAGACCAGCTCACCTGATCAGTCTTGAGGGTACCAACCTCAAGCCCCAGTGAGAACACCAGGTCCAACATGCGGCCACTGTGATGGGTCACAGAAGTAAGCTCTTGTGACAGGCCCAGAGATTACATCATCTGGAGGAGGTTAGAACCAAGCCTGGAGGATTCATCATCGGTCCAAGCATTTAAGTTCCCCAGCACTAAACATCTGGGGGCCTCCAAGACTTCACTTATGATGATAACTGCCACCTCCTGCAGGAATTTTTCTGCCGCCCCATGAGGGCGGTAAATCAGGAGAATCCTGCAGCCTGCACCCAGACTCCCACGCATGGCCACACATTCACAAACACACATAAATAAGTGGGGACAGTCTCTAACTTACTGGGGCAGTTTCTCTCTAATTTCTGTGGCTAGCCTCAAATTCTGTAGCCAGCTGCAAATTCTGCATCCGGCCTTGAGTTCTGCGCAGTAGCTGCGTGCCACAGAACTGTAGAAAAAAGGGGGCCTTGTGCATAATTAATTGAAGGTTTCCAGTTATTAAGAAGGGCCATGATTCCCAATGGAAACAAAGTTCTAAGGAGCCCCAGTACAAGCTCACTATCATCCCTCCCATCTGATCAGACATAATTTAGAAAAAACTTGAGAGAACATTTCCTAAAACCATCAATCAGAGCTCATTTCTGAAACCAGTTCCTCTGCTTCAGCCTCCACTGGACAATCTCTATGCAGTTTGTCTGCCAAATTCTGAGCTTCCTTCAGGTCCATAAATGAGCATTGTCTCCTCCCACCACAACATGTAGCCAGGCCAAAAGTAAAAATGCTAATGAACTGTTGAGTTTTTTTTGAATTTCCATTTTACTCCATCAAATGATTTTTATCGCTGTGTAGTGTAAGATAAATAAGGAGAGAAACATATGCAGAGAGAGAAACATATGAACAGACAGAAGCCCTAAATGAGTACTTTGCCTCAGTTTTTACCAGGGGGGATAGAGGGGCTATGTCTTGCAAGGGGAGCGGGGACAAACCAGAGGAAGGGGTGGGACTGGTAGAGATCAGGGACCCTGACGGTTCTGGGGAAAGGGAATGGCCACCAAAGACAGGTGGGGCACCAGCAGTTCAGGGTGGAAAGGGGGAGGATGTGGAGGCTGAAATCCTGGTAGAGAGAATAAGGGATCCCTCATGTCCCTTCGGACGGAGAAAGCACCTGGGCCAGATGAGATACATCCCAGGGTGCTGAGGGAACTGGAGGATGTCCTGGCAGTCTCTCTAGCGGAGATTTTCAACATCTCTCTGAAGATTGGGTGGGTGCCCCAAGACTGGAGGGTGGCCCATGTCATGTCAATCCACAAGGTGGGATCAGGAGAGGAGGCGGTAAATTACAGACCCGTTAGCCTGACATCAGTGATCGACAAGGTGATGGAGGGTATTGTCAAGGAAAGGCTAGGGAGGTTACTGGAGCAAACTAGGTACTTTGATGATAGGCAGCATGGCTGTGTCATGGGAATATCCTGCCAGACAAAACTTGTTGAGTTCTATGACTGGGTGACGAGGGGCCCTGGACCAGGGTAGGCCAGTGGACGTCCTCTTTCTGGACTTTAGCAAGGCGTTTGATTCGGTACCCCACAATGGCCTACTGGCTAAGCTGAAGGAAGTGGGGGTAGGGAGACAGTTGTTAAGATGGATAGGAAATTGGCTCTCTGGGTGTACTCAGAAGGTGGTGGTTGGAGGGTTAGTCTCATCACCAAGGTGGGTTACTAGTGGGGTTCCCTAGGGGTCAGTGCTGGGGTCACTCCTGTTCAACGCCTATGTCTCAGACATCAGGAAGGGGATCAGGAGTGAGATGAGTCTCTTTGCAGATGACTCAAAGCTGGGTGTAGTAGTGGATGAGGAGGAGGAGGAGGGGAAGGTGGCTTTGCAGTAGGATCCGGAGGCTCTGGAAAGATGGTCAGGAAAATGGAAACTAAAATTCAATGTGGGGAAGTGCAAAGTTTTGCACCTGGGAGTCAGAAATCCAGGCCAGGGGTATACCCTGGGAGAAGATATGATTCAAGTCACAGAGGGTGACAGGGACCTGGGGGTAGTGGTAGATGTCAAAATGAACAACTCTGAGACCTGTAGGAGGGCAGCGGCAAGGGCAGTTAGGATGCTGGGATGCATCGCCAAGGGGACTACCTCCAGAAAGGCGGAAGTGATCCTTCCACTGTACAACTGCTTGATTAGGCCACACCTCGAGAATTGTGTGCAGTTTTGGAGACCACATTTAAAGAGGGGCATTACACTCCTAGAGAGGGTCCAAAGGGGGGCAACCAAAATGATCTGGGGCCTGGGGGAGAGGACCTATGAGGAGAGGCTCAAGGAACTCGACATGTACACCCTGGAGGAGAGGAGGGACAGGGGGGACATGATAGAGGTCTTTAAGTACATGAAAGGGATCAAAAAGGGAGGCCCAGTCAGGGTGCTCCAAAGGAAGGAGAGTGGGGCAACGAGAGGTCATGGGTGTAAGCTGGAAGGGGGCAGGCTCAGAGGGGAGAGGAGGTGATGTTATTTCACTGAAAGGGTGGTGGAGCCATGGAATGCACTACCCAGGGAGCTGGTAGAGGTGGAGACTGTGGATGGGTTTAAGAGGGGATGGGACAGGTACAGGGGGAGGGTAAATCTGACCAGGCACAATACAGGTGGAACATCTGGGACTGGGGACAGTATAACCCAAGGGGGAGGGGGGAACACCAAAATCAGCCCTCAGTGCAGGTGTTGAAAATTGAGCAGACTCGAGAGACCATTAGGCCTATTCTGCTGGCATTTTAGTATGTTAGTATGTATCTTCAACTAATGCTTATGCTTTTTTGTCACCAGAAAGGCAGCATCCTGGAATCATAAAGGCTGGAAAAGTGACAGCATGGTTGTTGCGTATTCTGTAGGGGCCACTGTCCAGCAGAAGATTATTCAATAAATCTTTTCCAGTGTGATGTCTCTGTCCAGTGACAGTTTAGTACACAACCAACCCACCGTGAAATTTAAAATGCCCTAACTTTCCATACCTTCTGGAATGTCCAATACTTTAAGTTTTAAGCTCTTCGTATGTTTTCAGTGGCTTCTAGCCAAAGCTGGAGATGCATGGTCTCTTTCTGGATGAAAGTATTTGCCGCTACAGATTTGTGAGCAAATGGTGGGCTGCAAACTGTGAGAAAGATGATCCCGTGGTTTATCCCTTTCCCTACAAACTGAACATAGTTTGGCTAAAAATGTTAAACAACTGCTGAGAATGGAATACACAGGGGCTGCTAACCTAGGGGATAATTTTACCACAGTTTGCAGATTAGCATTCTCCCACAAATCTGGCTCCAATCACTTCCAAATACTGTAGATGCCATAGGTGTCAGCACTACAGATATTGTGAGGTGCTGACACTTTTGTTAATTGCAGTGATGGCAACAAGCTGACTATTAAAATATTCATTAACGGTGACACTACTGTACTCATGTTGGATATATGGCATGCTGCATTTGTGGAAGATATGTCAGAAATACGAAGTGCAGTTTTAAGGACAGGGTGGGAGATCAATGCTCCCATGCCAGATGTAATGGGGCATGTCCCACTCTGTCCAGTATCAGACATGCTGGATAAGATGTAGTGCTCCCCCTTTATGCTTTAGGTTATGATGCAACATCCGTAACACTATTATGGGGATGGACAGATTAGACTTTTCTGAGCTTGTTGAGGCAAGTCAGAGGAAACAAAAGTAAACTTGTTTATTATAGTTCTCCCACTAAATAAAATGGTGAAACCTCTGTTCATATGATGCCCTCACAGTGTTCAAAAATAAGGGTGTGCAAAAAATGCTGGCTTTCACATTTACAGTAGATTGCTTTTATATATATATATATATATATATATATATATATCAGTTTCTACCACACCATTTTCATATTTGTGCCAAAATCTGAGTTGTCAATAACGTCTTAATTGTGACCTGCAGATTTGTTTTTTTCTTTTTTTTGTGAATGGACAGACCCTTCTTCCTATAACCGATGTCACCCCACATATACTATTTCTAACATTTATTGGCCAGATTTACAGTTAATAAAAATAATTTATTGTTTAACCTGTTTGTTCCAACTAAGCTCTAGTTCACAAGAACATTTGACCTGCTAAAATCAAGACAAATGTTCATGTATAATCAAAAACCACATACCTGTAAAAAATGTTATTACATTGCTTATGTAGCTAAACTAGAGGTTAGAGTAACAAGCTGTAAATAAGCTTGGTACATCCAGCAGACTTGATTTTGATTCTCATAACCTCCACTTGCATACTGTGTGATTCTGAACAAGTCACTTAACCTCTCCAGTGCTACAGGGTCATCTCTGAAAACAGGTATTGTGTCTAGCGTGCCTTAACCAGTTACCAGAGATTTAAAAGAAAAAAAAAGCTTTATTGTTTATCTAAAAATCTGCAAAATGAATTTCAGTTCCCCCCAAAATACACACAGTCTGCCTTAATCCATGTTTCTTTATTATTTATTTGTTCACTGGATAGGGGTTTGCTGGTTCCAGGTACTGTTTTCAGGTATGACCTGAGCAATAAAGATGGCACACGACAGTACAGTAGGAACGCAAAACAAACAGGGCAGTCATAAACATGGATTAACAAACAGGACATCTGTACAATACAATTGAACAAACAGCAGTTGGAGGTATCAAGGCATTAGGCTTGGCAGAATAATAAATACATGAAATATAAATCAAAAATTGCTTAAGGGAGATACAGTGCCAGATGCCATAGTAAGAGAAAGCATTTATATGCAGAATTGTCCAGTAGAACAGCTCTGTGGAACATTTTGAACTGGGAATTAAATGACAGAGAGTGTAAAGAGCTAGGCAGGCCCCTCCAGAGGGTTGGGGCAATAACCGAGAAGGGCCTTTTGACCCATACAAGTAGCAACTGAAGCTGTCTCCAGAAGCTGGAGAGATACGGACCTCAAGACTCTGTGGCACTTTTTAGTACACTGCCAGGGCCAGATTAACAATAGGGCAAACCTGGGCAGTTGCCCAGGCTGAGTGTTTTTTATGCTGTGTATTGTTCAGTGTGGAGGTAATTGCCTGCCCCGCCCTTCCCCTAACAGAGTGAGAGAATTCAGCATCATTGTAATCGCCCTCCATCCTGAGTGGTATCAGCACTCATCAGTAGAAAAGCAAGAGAAAGATGAGGGTAAGGGTGTGATCAACATAGGGTACGGGACAGGACTGTCAGAGATCAAAGTACCGGGAGCAACCAACCTCAGCCAGAGCCACAGCACTGGCAATCAGCAAAACCAGAGGAATGATACCATCGCAAACATAGAGTACACACACACTACAGCAAGAGCGATCAGAGTGCCAGTTATAAAACTGGTCAGATCCTATCAGCAGCAAGGTAGGAGGAAGGAGGAATAAGGGTAGCAGTTCCACCATCTTTGGATGGTCAGAGGGAAGGACCAACGAGCTAAAAGTCTTGTGTGACACAACGAGCAGCACACTGCTTATCAATAGCAGCCCAGCTGCAATGCTCCCAGTGCTATTGCTGTGTTGGGGACTTAGATGCAGTGATGAGTCAGCCAGATGAGGAGTAACTAGTCGAGTAAAAGATCACCATCATCCTAGTGTGTGTCTCCCCTCCTCTTACTTGGGCTGACGGCGTGTGCATGATGATCATGTCTCAGAGTCACTCATTTTGAGATTGATGATTGCTGCTATTTCTGACAGCTGTCAGACATTCTGTGCCCACTGCAGACTCAGTCACTGCCATCAGTCACTTTACCCTTTACTGAAGCAACCTAATATCTTACTTGTGGGGATGCACATTGTTGACTGTGGAGTGTGGACAGGACCTGAATTGAACTGACAATCAAGCTGACTGCCTTCTTCATGTGGCTCCTAGTCGGACTTGGACATGACTTCTACTGCAACCTTTCTTGTCCACAAAATTGCTGACAAAGTGTGAAGTTCCAATGCCACCACTGTATCGAGTTGGGTCCAATGATGACAGGTCAGCTGGGTGATGGTTCAGGTCATCTGATACCCCCATGACCCCAGAATAACCAGATTATCTGCCAAACAGGCAAACACAAATCAGTTCACTGCAAACACACAATACACAGCGGAACGCAGAGCACCACTTTTTCATTCCCAGAGAAGTGACCAAAAACAAATTTGAACCTGCTTTGAGAAACAAAACACCAGTATATCAATTTTGTTTTAAAATATTTGGGGCTATTCATGAATGGGTGGAAAGTTTGCTCAAAAGACGCTTACCCCACCTGCGTAGCTCCACACCCGTGGACAGGTGAGCATAAGCCAGTATTTACAAACAGCCACCACCTCTTCATAGCCCCACCCCCCCAGTGCACAGGAATGCACAGTGCAGCTGAGGCTGAGTGGTGGACCCAGGCGGGCATCCAATAAGATGGCTGTCCTGGGTCCCACAGTGGATCACTTGCATGGTAAAGTGTGGGTCTGGGTGTATGAATATCCACCGTATGCACCCATGCAGTCAGTCCCCAGTGTCCAGTTGCCCCCCTCCCCGGCTGAGCCCACATTACACAGTGCTCTCTTTGCACACAGACAGAACCCCAGCTGGAGGACCACGCCCCAGTCCAGTATGGCAGAGCACCCCACCCCACAAAACACAGCTGTGCCCCGTCCCCCAAAGCATCCTCATATGGGACCCATTCCTATGATGACCAACCACCCCTACCCCACCCCCGATCCCGAAATCCCTGACCCTTCATTGGTGTGCAGTGGTCCCCCCAACCCCCAGCACTGACAGTACCCCCGACAGCACCGACAGCACCCCCTCATCCCCCATACCTGCCCGTCGGTGCCGCAGCTCTGGATGGCCAACAGCACAGCCCTTCTCACACTCTTTTCACGGCAGCCAGTTCTCCAACTGATGCTGAGAGCGTGCTGCCTATATATAGGGGCATGCTCCCAGCATCACTTGGCTTGCCGGCCGACAAGGAAGTGTGATGAGGGCTGTCTCACTGGCTGTCAAGAGCCACGGCACTAACTGGAAGGTAATGGGACTGAGGGGGTGGGTGTTGTAAGTGCTGCGGGAGTGGGATGGGGGCACATACTGGCCACTACTGTTACAGCAGGGGTTATGGGAACAGGGGATGGGGTACAGTTGCCCGGGGCCACACTGTGTGTGTGTGTGTGTCTCTGTTATGCCACAGGGAACAGGGTTGACATGTTGTTGGGGGGTGGGTATGGCTGGCACTGGCGGGGATGAATCAGACATGTGTTGGAGGGGCTGCATTCACACATACAGGGATGGGGCTGGCATGAGGTGGTGGGGGATGATGGATGCTACCAGGGACCGGCCACCGCTGGGAGTGGCAGAGTGCCACACATGGGCTGTGGGACGATGCTGAAGGGGCTCTTCTGCAGGTGTGTGAGGGGGATACTTGTGCAACACTGGGGACGAGGCTGTCCAATGGTGGGGGGGTGGCCCATGCATTGGGATGTGCCTGGGGCTACGTTGTGTGCAGGGGGGGTCCCAGGCATACGGGACAAGGGTGGGGGTACTGTTGTGCCAGTGGGTTCACCGCAGGCTGCCTGAACCAGGGGGGACTGTGTGCATGCTGGCGTTTACTGCTGTTATGGCAGGGTCTGCCATAACCTGCTCAGTCCTCTGCCCCCCTGCGGACAGCACTACACAGTGTAGTGAATGGCACATAGTGCCATCATGCCCCCCCATGCCAGCCCCGGTGCATTGCTGTCTGCACGGCCAGGGGATCGAGTGCATACAGGATGCATGCCCCATTTTGTACATCCTACGCAAGGGGTGCAATGGGTGTGTGTGGTTACCCACCGCAGATATGCAGCATATAGGCACTCCACACATTCATGCATTGGGCCCATTGTCTTTTGGGAAATGTGCAGTGAAACAGCCTCTGTGACAATGTTACTGCAGCTGAGGCTTCTGCATTTCCTGTATGCTATAAATCATAGTCACAGGCAGTACCTAGAAAAATAAATAATACTGACAATCAGAAAATTTAATTAGGCATACAGATTCAGATCACCATCAACAGACTTCAAAATCTGAAAGCAGAAAAAGCCAGAGACATTGGTAGAAGTGACAAACAACAGAAAAAAATACAGACAAGTGACACAATTCTAAGACGAAAAGATAAATCTTTTATTAATAACAGGACATCAGGCCGGCTCCATGGTGCCGAGTGAAGGGGTTCGTGCGGCACACTTGTGACCCAGGTTCGCACCCTGAGCCTGGGTACCAGGAGTGGAGACCAGCAGGGAGCGGTCTCACAAGTGTCCATTGGCTGCTTCCCTGCCAGGGGAGTGGGATGAGTCTGGGCTCCTGCAGGTGGGTTGGTGGGCGAGCTTGGAGGGCATGAGGCCTCGACATGCCCTCCTGCATGTTGGCACCTCAGGATGCTGTTCTTACAGCAAATACATGGGGCCGGCCAAAAAAAACAGAAAATTAGGCTCCCTGCCGGCAAGATGAAGAGTGCCCGGCCTTCGCCACCACGGAGCCCCAGACAGCCCAGACCGACCCAGTGGCAGCCTCCTAGGGTGTGCAATCCACCTGACGGCACTTCTCCCTCGGAGAAGAGGGACCCTCCTGACACTGGGAAAGGTCAAGTTACCCAGGTAAGGCTGTGAGACAGAGTCAGGAGATGGTGGTACGGGGCTGAGGTGGGGGTGTGGTGGGGCAATGGCGCTCTGAAGGAGTGGCCGGCAGGGGTGCCAGGGTGAGGAGCATAAATAAATAATACAAAAAAAAAATAACAGGTCATCAAATTCAAAACTTGATAATACAACATCAAGCAGTAACAGACTGAGAAGCAGAGAAAAAGTCACACCACATTTATTTGGTAAATGGAGCTGCTTTAGGAAAGCAAAATATCACAGCAAAAGTGGTAACCATGAGCAGAGTTCTTTCCTACCACAACGTAATTTCTAGTTTGTTTAGGGATGGATGATGACCTGACAGAGCAAAAGACTACTGATCTGAAAACAGGGAAAAGGATCATAATTATCACTATTTTTTAATGAAGGGACTTCACATAGTTGTTCTAAGGCCGATCTAAAATAATCCTCTACACATTTTAAATTGCTTGTTCAATCCGCTAGTTTTTTACTGCACTTGACGGTGAGCGTGATATGCTTGGAGAAGGTCGGAGAGGGTTCGAGGGTTACACCCAGATACTTAAAGGGGGATACAGTTTCCAAGGGCACCATATCAGATGCCAACATTCCAATATTCAAAAATGGGCAAAGTGGAGCAGAATGTTTTGCTCTGCGCTTTGCCTCTGCCTAGGAGTCCGAGGATGCTATATTCAGTCAGATAACTTCCAGCACTATCTGACTGAATAAAGGGGGGGGGGCATGTCAGTGCAGCACTAACTGAAGTAGCACTGCTGTGGCATGGATCTCTGCTGAGCAGGGAATAGCGCCATCAGAGCCAGTAGCACTGGAGCACTAGGCACGATATTCAAAGGGACCAATGCAAATGAGGCTATTGGGCATGCAAGGTGCAAAAGGGTCATTTGCATGCCCATTATGGGCTCGTTTGCATGGGAAGCACTGCAGGACAGTGTGGTGCTACTGTACCTCGAGAGCCCGATCCCATAGCTGCATGGCACTCCCTGGTGCCTAGTGGTTCCCTCCTCCCTCCGATCGCTGGTCAGCAACACAGGTGTAGTTCCCATGGTGCCCAGTGTCCATCCCTCCCCCTGGTCCTGGCCTGATAATGGTACAAGATGTCCCTGGAAGCCAGTGGCCCCCCCGTCTCTGATCCAAGGCCCCATTAGGTACATACATGCCCTGGTGGCCAGTGGTCCTCTTGGTCCCTGATCTGTGGCCCTGTTAAGTACACACATGCTCTGGTGGCCAGTGGCCCCCTGGTCACCGATCCCTTGCCCTGTCATCCAAACAACATCCATTCCCATGTGAATACTGTAAGTGCAATGTGCAGTGCACAGTGACCAAACACAACTAGCCCTTGTTGTGTCCCGGTACCACCCACCAATTGCTAAGTCCGCCATTGCAAATGACGTAATTCCTGGAGTTTAGTGGCCCCCCCATTGCACTAACCACCCCCCCAGCAACACCCAACTGCCTGCATCATCGGTGCTGCAGGAGCCCATATGGTGACCGACACAGCGTTCTGCACACCTCCTTGGCCGGCCACCATATGACAAGGCTGGACTTGCATGTCCTACATATAACATAGGGTGCAAGTCTGCTCTAATGTGTACAGTACATGTCAAGGTTGTGCCCACGTGTCCCATGTTTACCACAGGGTGTGGGTCCACTCTACTGTATACTGTACTGCATACTGTATACAGCAGAGCTGACGCGTGCCCTATGCTATACATAGGACACAAAAGCACAGCCTTGTCATATGGTGGATGGCCAAGAAGGTGTGCGGAGAGCTTTGTCAGCCCCTGCATTTGCTCCCATGGCACTGATAATACAGGTAAGGGGGGCATGGAAGGGTGGGCAATTAAGAACATCAGAACATTAGAAAAGCATTGGTAGATGGGGACCATGCGACCCATCTAATCTGCCCTAGAAACTATCCCCCCTCCATATGCAGCCTTTGTCCTAACTTGTCCTTTATGTCGGTCCCATGCGAGTTTGAACTCCCTGATTGTCTTTGATGCTACCACCTCCTGGGGCAGGTCTATCACTCTCTGTGTGAAGAAGTACTTCCTGAGGTTGCTTTTGAATCTTCCTCCTATCAGTCTGATATCATGCCCTCTCGTGCATGCAGCTGTGTTCTGTAGAAATAGATTGCCTGTCTGAGCAGCATTAAATCCCCTCATGTACTTAAATGTTTCAATCATGTCCCCTCTATTTCTTCTCCGCTCAAGGGAGTATAGGTTCAGCTCCCCGAGTCTTGCTTCATATGACCTGTGATGCAGTCTATGCACCGTCTTAGTAGCCCTTCTCTGCACCATTTCCAAATGGTCAATGTCCTTCTTGAGGTGAGGTCTCCAGAACTGAACGCAGTACTCCAAGTGTGGCCTCACCAAGGACCTGTAGAGGGGCATAATAACCTCCCTCTTTCTACTAGAAATACCTCTACTTATACATCCGAGGATATCACCCACTTTCTGTGCTTCTTTCTCACATTTTTTCCTACCTTTAATTTGTCAGTAATGATTATGCCGAGATCTCGCTCCGTTTGTGTCTTCTCAAGTTGATGTCCTCCCAGTGTGCACTTTTTCTCAGGGTTCCTCTTTCCCAAGGACATTACCTTACACTTTTTGGTGTTAAACTGTAACTGAGATGAAAAGGTTTCCAGAAACATTCCAGATAGTCCACGGGAAATGTCCTATTTACTGTTAATCCTTAGGTGTGTTTCCTCTCCCGATGTGTTGAATAAAACAAACTCTTTCTTTCCAAAGGGCAGGGGCACAAGAAATTCACATAGGTAGATGGGTCTTTGTTCAAAATATTGTTCCTTTATTTTATTTTCAGGCCCATATCCTGAAAATAAAATAAAGGAACAACATTTTGAAAAAAGACCTTTCTACCTATGTGAATTTTTTGCGCCACCCCCTTTGGAAAGAAAGAGTTTGTTAAATTGTAACTGCCAGTCCCTGGACCAATCCTCTAGCCTTCTAAGGTCAGCTTCCATGTTATCTGCTCCTTCCCTTGTGTCCACTGTGCTGCAGAATTTTGTATCATCTGTGAACAGGCAAATCTTCCCTGTTAGTCCATTTGCTATGTCTGCTAGAAATATGTTAAATAGGATCAGTTCCAGTACCAATCGCTCCGGGACGCCACTGGTCACCCTACCCTCCCTTGACAATGATCCATTGACTAGTGCACTCTGGGTCCTGTCATTCAGCCAGTTACTGATCCAGTTGACCATCTTCTGGCCAACTCCCGTATGTTCCAGCTTGTTGGTTAGCCTTCTGTGAGGGACGGTGTCAAAGGCCTTTTCAAAATCTAGGTATACAACATCCACCCCCCCTCCCTGATCCAATGTTTTGGTGACCCAGTTGAAGAAGTCGATCAAGTTAGTTTGACAAGAGTGTCCTGCTGTGAAGCCATGTTGCTTTTGGTCCATTTTTCTAGTATCTGTTAAATACACCACTGTCCTCTCTTTTAGTAGTGACTCCATCATTTTCCCCACAATTGAGATCAAACTGACAGGGTGGTAATTTCCTGCCAGTTCCTTGTTTCCACTCTTATGTAAGGGCGTAACAATTGCCTGTTTCCAGTCCTGAGGTATTTTCCCACTGTCTAGTGACTTGTTGAAGAGTGCAGCCAGCAGTGCAGCCAGTTCCTCTCTGAGTTCCTTCAATGTCTTAGGGTGTATGCCCTCCAGACCCATGGCTTTTTCCACTTTCAGTTTATACAGCACTTTCAGGACCCTTTCCCTTGTGAAGGAGCTAGTATTTGCTCCCTGGGTATCTTCCTTTGTCCTGCTCAGTGTAGGACCATTGCCACTGTCTTCTATGGTGAAGACAGAGCAAAAGAACTCGTTTACCACTTCTGCCTTATCCTCGTCACTCTCATCTTACTTTCCTTGGTTGCTAGTTAGACTATTCCTCCCTTAGTTTTTATTTTTTCTCTTACATATGTATAGAAGGTTTTGTCTCCCTCCTTAACACCCTGTGCTATTTTCTCTTCTGTCTGTGGTTTTGCCCATCTAACATCTTTCCCCGCCTCCTTTAACTTGTTCTTGTATTCTTCCATGTCTGCTTCATGTTTTGTTTGCTTGAATTGTGTAAAACCCTTTTTTTTCTCTTTGATTTTGGATGTTACTTCATGACAGAACCAGAGAGGTCTTTTCCTTCTTTTGGACTTGCTGATCTGCTTAGTGCATACAGTTGTTACTGTATGCAGAGCAACCTTCTGAGTATTCCAGCAGTTCTCTACATCTACTGCGATTCCTCCTTCTAGCATGGATGTGATCATAGTTCTCATTTTGGGGAAGCTGGCTTTTCTGAAATCTAGTACCTTGATTTTGGTGTGACTATTTTCCTCCATATTGTTCATAGTAAACCAGACTGAACTGTGATCACTGGTCCCTAGACTGGCTCCCACCCCTGCTTCTGGGACCCTTGTGCTGTTTGTCAGCACTAGATCCAATACTGCTTTGTCTCTGGTGGGTGAGTTCACCAGTTGATGCAAACCTGCTCCCCTTAGTGCTAAAAGGAACTTTTTGCTCCAGTCTGAGGATACTGTGTATGAGGACCAATCCACATCCAGTAGATTGAAGTCCCCCACAAGCAACAACTCACCCGTCCACCATCATTGAGATGGTTTCCAAGAGATCCTTGTCTTCGTCGACCTCCTGGGATGGGGGTCTGTCTGTATATGACTTATACCTGGATAAGGGCTTTGTCCCTGGCTCCTAGTGTAACCCAAAGGGCCCCTGCTTTACTGTGTTTTCCCTGGATTTCTGTTGCACATATGTCATGTCTGACATACCGTGCTACCCCCCTCCTTTCTTTCCCTCGCGATCTTTATGGAATAATGCATACCCTGGGATGGTGACATCCCAGGAGTGGTTCCCAGTGAACCATGTTTCCGTAACAGAAACCCAGTCTAATTGAGCGTCTGCCATTATAGGTGTGAGATCAGGGATTTTGTTTGGCAGACTACAAGCACTGATGCACATTGCCCTCCATCCCCTTCTGTTCAGTCATTTGCATTTTTAATATGTTTTGGTTGTGTCATTTTGTTGAAATGCTTGGTCTGAGTACATTTGGTGCAATGTTTGGTCCCAGTATGATCGGTGTATCCTTGTGCTGAACTAGTTGGTGATGGGGGAGGGACATTTGGCAACCCTTTTTGTGCTAGGGATGCCTGTGCCACCCTCTGTCCATTAGTTTAACTGACCGAAGTGAACATCGAAGTTTTGCCCTAGCGCTTGGGTCCCCTCCTTTGAGAGGTGTAGGTCATCGAATTTAAAGAACTCCCGTTCCCAGAAGTTCTGCCATTTTCCAAAAAAGTGGTGACATTTTTCCTGGCACCAGTCCTTTAGCCAGGTGTTTAGCTTGGAGATGTCCCCTTCCTTGATCTTCTGCCTGCTGTCTCCTTTTTTCCAGACTGGCAGAATTTCAGAGAAGATGACAGTGGACGAAAAGGAAGCAAGCTACATGTAAAAGCAATCAGTAATGTTCTGCCTTTTAGATGTACCAAGCCCTTGTTACATAAACTGCACATGCAATCAAAGTACACATAGAACTGATAGGATAGAAATAAAACTTGTTTTTATATCAAGAGGGTGTGGAATAAGTGTTCCAACAGCTCCTTATGCTGAGAGAGCAGCCGCTGGCTGAGTCTGAGTAAAGCGACCAAGGAGAGAAGCTGCCTCAGCGGAGAAAGGAGCCCAGACTGTGTACTCCAAGGAGGATTCGGGTAGAACTGCTGTCAAGGAATCCCTGCTTCTGCACCTGTTGGAGTCTGCTTTCCCTCCATGAGTGGTCTCTCTCCCAGTTGGTGAAGATCAGGGAAGCTTAGCAGACAGTGAGGCTAGGGGCTGAACCACACTTGGTGTATGCCTCCTAGGGTTGCTCTTTGTGTCTGAGCTGTTGCTGCTGGTTGTTTCTGACTGAGAGCTTTCTATTAGCTGACCACTATTCAGTAGTGGGTACAGCTGATTTACATACTGCAGCCAGGAATTCTGGGTAAGTGTTCCAACAGTTCCTTATGTTGAGAGAGCAGCTGCTGGCTGGGTCTGAGCACAGTGAGCTAGGAGAGAAGCTGCCTCAGCGGAGAAAGGAGCCTGGACTGTGCACTCCAAGGAGGATTCAGGTAGAACTGCTGTCAAGGAATCCCTGTTTCTGCACCTGTTGGAGTCTGCCTTCCCTCTGTGAGTGGTCTCTCTCCCAGTTGGTGAAGTTCAGTGATGCTCAGCAGACAGTAAGGCAAGGGGCTGAACCGCACTTGGCATATGCCTCCCAGGGTTGCCCTTTGTGTCTGAGCTATTGTTGTTGGTTGTTTCTGGCTGAGCTTTTTATTAATCAACCACTATTTCAGTAGTGGGTACAGCAGTTGGTGAAGATCAGTAGACAGCAATGCTAGGGGCAGCAAGGGGCACTAGATCCCAGGAATTATGTAAGTTGCAATGGCGGACTTGGCAGTCAGAGGGGGGTACAGGGACACAACAGGGGATAATTGTGCTTGGTCACTGTGCACTATATCTTGCACTTGCAGCATTTATATGGGAATGGATATTGTTTTGGTGATGGGGACTGGGGGGGGGGCACTGGCCTCCAGGGCATGTGTGTACCTAATGGGGCCAGGGATCGGGGACGGGGAGGATCACTGGCCACCAGGGCATGTGTGAACCTATTGGGGCTGGAGATCAGGGAAGGGGAGGACCACTAACTGTCAGGGACATCTTGTCTCCTTAATGGGCCAGGACTGGGGGGGGGTTGGACACTGGGCACCAAGGGAACTATGCTTGTGTCATGGACAGGCGATTGGGGGGGCACTGGCCACCAGGGCTGTATTGTGTGTACACCAGGCCAGCACACGGAGGGAGGCCCTGGACCACCAGGGCAGGTGTGCTCCCCCACGGGCCAACTTAGTTGTTGGCTGCTGTACTACTGGAGGTTACTAGAGTTGCCCAGTGTAAAACGATGTTTTATTGGGTGGTACTTACGCTGCGCAAAATGACCATGCTAACCCCCATCTGGAAGTGCAAATCAGCTGAATACAGGATTGTGGGGGCATTCATGTCCCCATGCCTCCCTTTGCCCACCTGCATACATTATATTTTGCACGCACACTAGCCCTGTTAAAGCACACACCTGCCTCATTTGAATATTGTGCTCTGGTGCAAACCCCAGTTTGCACACGCAAATGCCTATGTGCACCCATGAAAACTTTTGAATCTCAGGCCCCAGGACTTTAAAGGGGGAATCCAATCTCGATGCTTTGTAAAGCCTGGGCTGGGACCCACATAGCATTTATTTTTTGTTTTCTTGGCATTAATTAGAGGCCTGTTATTTAGAAGCCACAATTGCATAGAGTCACATAGACAGCGGTGGGAGAAAAAGGCCTGTAAGCTCATTCAGTCTGCCCACACTACTTATTTCTCTGCATTGGTTCTAGTGGCCTTCTCTCCCTCTTCTTCCCTACCTTTTCTAATTAATCCCATATGTCTGTCCTATCCCTGCTTTAATCTGTTCACTGATTTGGCCAGTACTATTTAATAATAATAATAAGTTTATTTATAAAGCGCCTTTCAACATACCAAGGTGCTGAACACATTAAAACCATAACATCAAATATAAATCAGTAATACATATGAATAAAATCGTGTCATGATAACACAAAATATTAAAATCAATTAATAGAATATAAAATAGGACACAGCAAAATAAAATTAACTTAATCATCAAAGAAGGCCATTTGCCACAGATGAGTCTTCAAGTTCCTCTGGCAGTTTGTTCCACATGTCCACCACTCTTTCAGTGCAAAGGTGTGTATGGACATCCCTTTTAAATCTCCCCCCCCTCCCATGAATTTAAGTGAGCTCCATCTCATCCCTATATACTCAAGGAGAGAAATTCCTTGGGGTCCACCCTATTTATCCCATGCAATACTGTATGTCTCGATCACGTCAACCGTTTTCCCCCTTTTCTCAGGGATGTACATGTTGAAGTTCTGCAACCTCTTTTCATATGTCTTGTTCAGTAATCCATCTTGGTTGTCCTGCACTGAACTGCATCCACCTCATTGCAATCTCTCCTCAGATGTGGACTCCAGTATCTTGAGCAGTATTCCTGGTGAGGTAGCACCATTGACTTGCACAATGGGAGGATCACCTCCTGACTTCTACTGCTGATGCTTTTCCCTGTGCAACCCAGCCTCCTGTTTGCATTGCTCACAGCTCTATTGCAATGTGCTGCAGTTTTTAGGCTCTCTGATACCATGACCCCTGGGTTCTTTTCTTCCATGGTACTTTCTAGCACCACTCTTCCCATTTCATATTATACTCTTAGTTTCCTCTTCCCTGTGTGCATCACTTTACATATTTTTGCATTGAAGCCCAGCCACTCAATCTTTGAGCAACTCTCCAATCTGCCCATGTCCTCTGTGAGTTTCCTTATCTCTTCCTACGTGTCCACCCTCACGCAGATCTTTGTGTCATCTGTGAAGAGGCAGATATTGCTTTTAATGTTTTTCACTGTGTCACAAATAAATATATTGCAAAGGACTGGCCCAGCACTAACCCCAAAGGTACTCCATGTGCTACTTCCCTTATCTCTGAAAACTCCCTATTGACTACTACTTTTTATGTTTTTCACCTCAGCCAGTTCTCCACCCAAGTTTCCAATTTTTCTCCTGCCTCTAATTCCCTTATCTTTTTGACTAGCTTCCTATGGGGGAATGGAGTCAAAGGCCTTGCTGAAATCCAAGTATACCACATCTACTGTCTGTCTGTTATCTGTTGCCCCGGTCACCCATTAGAAGAAGTTGACCAGATTTATCTGGCAAGACCTTCCCCTTGTGAACCCATATTATTTGGGATCCTGTAGCCCATTTCCCTCCAGGAAGTCCACCAAGTTCTTCACTTAGTAAAGATTCTATAATTTTCCCACTCTAGACATCAAGCTGACTGGTCTATAGTTCCCAGGCTTATCCTTCCTACCCTTTCCTGATATAAAGGAATTAGCACATAGGCCAAGTTTTAGGCTGGCATTATACTTACTGAAAAAGGACTGATGTAACCCTGAGAAAGTTTTTTTTTAAGGTGACAAAGTGCAGTAATAGCCACTGCTAAGCAATTTAAATCACAAATTGGAGTGAGAAAGAAATAATTTGACCTATTGGGAATTGAGCCCATGCCCCTGGAATACCATCTCAGTGCTCTAATCACTGAGCTACATGCTCACATGATTGGACATGGAGCTCCCAGATACACTTCCTTTCTCTAGCATTGCATATCCAGCAACTAGGAATACTCAAGATGACAAGTAGATGTTTTTGGTGCAGTATTAGACACTGCTAAGCAATTTAAATCAGAAAAAGGAGTAAGAAAGAAATAATGTGACCTACTGGGACTTGAACTCAGGCCCACAGAATACCATCAAAAAGGTAATGCTTTTAAGGAACTGATACAAGACTGTGAAAGTTACAAATGATATGGGGTGGTACTGATTCCACCCTCTGAGGCACCCTTGAAGCTGTCCTTAGGGGAGCACTTATTTCCTATTCATCTAGGCGGATTAAAGAATGGGATGTCCAGCTTTGTTCTCTAACAGACACCCTTATTACACTACAGAGACTGCATGGGGAGATAAAATGGTCAACCATCAAATCAGAAAAGTGAAACAGCAGATTCAAGGGGTCTTGGATCAAAAAGTTGAATTAGCCCTGGGATATTTAAAGCAGCATTATTATGAGGAGGGGCTAGATGGGGTGAGGTGTCTGGCCTGTCAGCTTTGGGCCAAAAAGAAAAATACCTGCATTTCATGATTACAACAGCTGGCATTGTGCCAAACGACCCACCTTACTGACTGAATTGAGCAAATTCTCTACGGGTACTGTCAAGGCCTGTACTCAGCATCACTGCTGAAGGGCCCTATCCTGGGACTATATTTCTCTCACTTGACCCTTCCCAAATTGCAGGAGGCTCAAAAGGAGTCTCTTCTAGTGTCCATAATCATCAAGGAGCTTATGGACATACTTAAAACTGCTAAGGCAACTATATGTCCAGGGCCAATGGTTTTGTGGTGAAATTTTTGTCCTTCACCCCTCTTCTTTTACCACT
This sequence comes from Neoceratodus forsteri, assembly GCA_016271365.2. Taxonomy (NCBI): domain Eukaryota; kingdom Metazoa; phylum Chordata; order Ceratodontiformes; family Ceratodontidae; genus Neoceratodus; species Neoceratodus forsteri. The sequence continues at coordinate 752,287,865 of CM057455.1, read as the reverse complement.
TCTAGTTAAGACTTTTTGGGAAGTAAAGGAGGTGGGACCCCCCTCTCCCTCTTGGTGCTGGGCCGCAATAGTGACCATCCTAAAGCCAGAAAAACGACCTTGTTCAGACCTCATCATATCAGCCAGTTTCAGCCTTGAATGTCGATTATAACATTTTCATTGCTGTATGAGCATAGAGGCAGGATCCCATATTTCCAACAATTATTAAAAAGACCAGGCTGGATTTCTGCAAGCCAGACAGATGAATGGTAATATTAGGACTCTCCTGCTGATGGAATATATAGTACAAAGAGCAATGCTGGCAGTAGTTCTCAGCTTAGATGCTAAAAAGGTGTTTGATAGGGTGTCCTGGCCTTTTTTGTGGGTTACCCTGTAGAACTTCAAATTTCCAGAACCCTTTGTGTCCATGCTGCAAAATTTGTACAGTGGCCCTCAAGCCTGAATATGGCTGGACAGATATCTGCCTCAGCTGATACATCTGCAAAGGAGGGCTCATCAGGGCTTCCCTCTATCTCCATTAGTGTTCACTTTATATATTGAGCCAATAGAGGAAGCCATTAGGGGTAACCATGGGAGAGAGGCATCCCAATCAGAGGAGTACAGTTCAAGCTCACAACGTATGCAGATGACATACTACTCATGCTGTTGTCACCACCAAATTCAATACTGGCATTGTAGGACAAGCTTGAGAGCTTTGGAGTAGTAGCTGGATTTCAGCGGAATGTTCACAAAAATGTAACTACTCTGATATCACTACCACCCTGATGCCACACTCCATGAACAGTTTTAATTTAAGTGGAACAAAATAGCTATCAAATATCTGGAGAGCATTATCCCACAAAACGTATCCTGCTTGGAGCTCCTTAATCTGTAACCAATCACACAAACAATCCCAGCCAATTTGGAACACTGGGGCTCGATTCTCAAAGCCCAGTGATTGACGCAAGCTACCTGCACCAAACATACATGGAGCAAGTGGCACCTTGCATCAAAAAATGAGCCCTGAGCTATTCACAAAAGCAGCCTGCATCAAATGCAAACTTCATACCCCAAAGGGAACTTGCTTCAGCCTTGCCCCACAAAAATGGCCTGTGGCATGGTGCTCGGGGGCTTGTGGCAGACGCATGCTGCCATATCCCCAAGAGTGGAATTCACAAAACGTTGTGATTTAATTAATTTCCAGATCCTGATGAAGTAGAGGGTACACTACAAAAACATTGATCTAATTTTCAGTGGTATAAATTAGAAAGATTAAAACAATATCCAGTGAGTGGGTTTCATTGTCTCCAATCTGTCTGCTAGAAATTCTAAGTACCCTTAGACCAGCCAGGGCTGGTCGACTAGACATATCCCTCTAGGAGAGTGTACCACCTTGTGGCACCCTATGACTGTTCGGCTCAGTGTGCATTTCCCAGTTACCAATGTTACATGCAATAATAGAAGTAGAGGTGCTGTGGTCCCCCCTCCCTGATCCCTGATGTCACCCCTTACATTCAATTCAATTCATTTATTGGAAGACATATTGAGAGTACACTCTCTTTTACAATTACATCCAACATTTAACATTAAAAGAACATACAATACAGATAAGCATAGCTTATAACATCAAAAAGGCTTACATTATAGCTACAAGAATTCAGTCATAGCATTCACACTTATGACTCATAAAATGTTAACACTGTTCTTAAAAATGAGATATTAATATAACAGACACCATTAGGAGTTTCTTCTTAATGGCAGCCCAAGTACGAGGCACAGTAACTGCTAACATATGATCACCATACTTAGTCCTATGTAATAAATGGCCCTTTCCTGGTGGTCTAATGGCCCCCTTCCCCGATGTCACCCCTTACATTAATATTTAAAAAAAATCCCCCTTTCTTGGTAGTCTAGTGGCCCCAATCCCTGATTTTGCCCTTTGCATTAATATTCATTAAATCTCCCTTTCCTGGTGGTGTAGTGGCCCCACCACCACCCCATCCCAGCAGGTAGTGCCCAACACCCCACTCCCCCTGCAATCCCAAAACACAGCTGATGACCAGCACAGCCCACCTCTCACCTCCACAACTGGCTGCCGACTGAACCGTCACTAAAGTGCAGACTGTAATGTGTACAGTGTGTACACATTACAGTCTGTGTGCAGTGACAGTTCAGTTGGCGTCTGGTTGTGGAGATGAGAGGTGGGCTATGTTGGTCACTGGCTGTGTTTCATGATGGGTGAGTGGGGTGGTGGGCACTACCTGTTGGGGGGGTGGGGGGCCACTAGAACACCAGGAAAGGTATTTTCTTGATGTGACCTAGGGATTGGGGATGGTGGGACCTTTTGACTTTGCTACAGGAGCCTGCAGAAAACCCCTCCCATGCACCCTGTGTTTACCACATGGGAGGGTTTGCTGCAAGTCTGGGGACTTAGGCACTGGGACCCCTCCTGTACCAGAATCTGGAGCAGGGTCCCTGGTGCACTGAGATTCAGCACAAGCTGCTGTTTGCCTAAGCTCATGCCACTCCAAGCCCCCTTTGAGAATCGAGCCCACTAAATGCAACTCCCACGGGATTCAATCGAATGTCGGTGAGCAGAGCGGACGTCGTGGTGTGAGCTCCGTTGAGGCCTTCCTCTCTAAGCAATCTGATTACCATGCATAGTAGAATATAATGGACATTTAAAAGTAAAACTACAACTAAATTGGTCAAAACAGACATTTTCTCAGTGCTTATGAGTAGCAACTTCATTTCGTTTACAGTAGGTCTATTCATCTTTATCCATTTTGCCTATATTTTACCTCAGTGCCTTTCTTTTGAATTGGGAACGCGCATACTTCATCAATTTTCTGACTTTACTAACATAACCAATTTCTGAACCTTCATTAAAATGAATTCGGAAGGAAATCTGGTGGACATGCTATCTGATTTTAACCCTATGAAATGCCCTCTGCTATCATATAGTAGTTCTGAAGAAGGTGATTCGCAGGAATCTAGTGCCAAAAAGTTAAACACCGACTCTCCTGTCACTATTGCACACGTTCAAACTTTAATGCAAGAAATAACTGGCATTAAGATTACACTGGGGTCCATGTCAGAGGATCTAAAAGGGGTGAGAAAGGAGCTACAGGTTCACTCCAAAAGGATTCAGGATGCTGAGGTCAGAATTAGCAGCATAGAGGATTTTGCGACTAAAGAGCAAATTGAAAGGGCTCACAATACTAGAAGAATTACGGCCCTAGAAAGTAAAATTGAAGACCTGTAAAGTAGAAACAGAAGAAATAATCTGAGGATCTTTGGTTTCTGAGAGGGGTTGGAAGGAGCTGATCCAACAGAATTTGCAAATAGACTCTTTTTAAACATTGTGGGACCTCCTCCGGATTTCTCAAAATATTTAATTGAAAGAGCACACTGCTCTCTTAAACCGAAACCAGGCAAAAATGAAAGTCCTAGATCATTCATTTTAAAACTGTTAAACTTTCAACAAAAAATTCATATACAGAGAGCCCCCAGAAATACTGTAACTATCTCTTTTGAAGGGTGTTCTCTCAAGATATTTAATGATCTGCCGCCAGAAACCATTAAAAAGAGAGGTGCATTCTTCCCTATTAAAAAGAAGCTGCGTGAGGCAGGCTTAAAATATGGATTGTTTTTCCCTACAAAACTGAGAATCTGGTCCACAAGTGGAGTCAAAGAGTATAATGGGTATGAAGCAGCTAAAATTGGACTTCGCAAAGACTTTCCTCAGATTTTTAAAAGCTTTGACTTCTGAATGCATTGACATTCATGTGCTTCATTAAACTACTGATGCATGTTGCTTAAAGTTTATCCATTCATTCTCTAACCCAACAGGCTTGTTTTGATTTTTCCTTGGTTGTGCACTACTTCAGTCCCATGTATAATTTCGTGGTGATTTCTTATATTTTTTTTATATGTATCTTTTGATCGTGATGCTCTCTATATGCAGGGGTAGGGGGGTATGTTCTTGATACGTAGCCTTTTCTTTTTTTAACTCTTTGTGGTCAGGGGATGCTGTGGTTTGGCCATGGAGAGTCCTTTTCAGCAACTAAATGGGGGCTTGCTGTTTGATGGAGAGTAATTTTGTGATGCCAGTACAACATGCTACTGCCCATGTATAAGTTGTGACATCAGAGCCTAAAACTTGCCGATTAGGTACCACTCGAAGGCTTGTTATGGACTTTAGGCTATGTTAGTGTGTCTACCCCAGGTCTGAAGATGTTCGTTCTCATGGGTATTTCATTTGTAGCATTTGCTCTATATACAGCGTGCCTTCTTAAATATATTACGGTTCCACTTTTCTAAGGAAGTATTAGGACTCGTCTGGGGCCAGCCAGTAGTTATAATCCCATATATGTAAATATATGATATTTTTTGTTACGTTTAGCATTCAATGGGCCCCTATCTCCTGGCCTGGTGCTGTAGTGGTGCATCATGGTAAAACTTCATTCGTTTTGGTTACTGAGTGCAGTGCTCTGTCAAGGAAAATTTAATTTTCCGCCATTGTATTTTTTACTCACTGTTTTTTCTTTCGAAATCATAACAGCAAAATTTAGAATTCACATCTCATGCCTGTGGTGTGATGGAATGACTGGGCTTTCCACGCACCTGAGTAATAGTGCACGCGCAGATCTCCGAATCCAGGAAGCTTTGTGACTCTGCCAGTTGCATGATGGGAGGTCAACCTAAGGAGACATGGCATCTAAATAGTACGACAGTCGCAGCTTATTTCTTTGTAAAATACTTTGCTTAATAGGGCGCACCTCGTGACTGTAGTTCATAGCTGTGTTACTTATTATTAATTTCTTTTTTAAACCTCCAGCAGTTTGTGATGACGTTTTGGAGTGCTGAGGGACTTAACAATATTTGAAGCAATCTGGGAAATGTTTTTAACTACGATCCTAATGGAGAGATTAAGACCTCATTACTTGGAATTACTGTAGGTTATCAATTATATAAGTTGTGGCATTATATTTAATTCATTTATATTCTTAGGAGTCTTTTTTAGAACTTGAGGAAAGCGGGGTATATTTTCTGGAAACACGCTTCTGCGGTTGTAAGATCAGTGTGTAATAGTTCACTAAATGTTAAATTAGCTATTAGTATTATGACAAGATAATTAATTGCACGATAGCTTAAATATTTTAATTATCTATTAGACAGAGGCCTTTTGTTTTACTTGTTGTATTGCAAACACATTCGAGGATAGTCAGTGGGGTTGGGGATAGAGGGTTCATTGCTAAAGCTAATTTATTAATACTGAATGGTGTCTACCCTCTCTGGCATGGAGACTTTTACCATTATTTGTTTATTGCTTTTTGTCTTTTCTACTTTTTTTTCTGTCTGTTCTACTATGCTTTACTTGTTTTTACTTTTTTAAGAAGTGGGTGGTGCTTTGCCTTAGGTTTACATTGGGATAGAATGGTGGCTCTATTGGGTACCATGTTTTCTAATTACTTCGTTATTTGTCAATATGACTTCAGATAGCTTTACATTGGTAACATGGAATGTTAGGGGCTTGAATCACAAACTGAAAATATATTTTGTTATTAGATATCTCAAGAAGTTGGCTACTTCAATTGTTTTTTTACAGGAGACTCACTTATTTGAAGAACATTACAACTTATTGAGGAGGGAATGGGTTGGGCAGGTGTTTGGGGCTGGGGATAGTTCTAAGAAGGCTGGAGTCCTGATTCTATTTAACAGGAGTATTCAGTTTCAGCCTGGGTGCCCAAATATCTGATCCAAATGGCCATTGTGTGCTTGTATCTGGTAGAATAGGGGAGAAAGAATGCACTTTAATAAACGTTTATGGACCAACCTCGCAGGACCATACTATTTTCGATAAAATATTTAACTTACTTGGGAAATATGGGGACACTACCCTCATTATTGCAGGTGATGTGAATGCAGTTCTTAACCCTATACTTGCTAGGTCCAGAGGTAAACCCAATAGATCAAGGGTTGACAAAGACCTTGATAGCCTTATATCCAATACTAATTTAGTAGATGTCTGGTGTGCTTTTAACCCTCAAGGCCAGGAATATACTTACTGGTCACCCTGTCACAAATCAGGATCCAGGATTGATTATATTTTGTCCAAAGGAGAATGCTGAATAGGATGCATTTTGTAAACATAAAAAACTCGGTGATTTCTGATCATTCCCCAGTCCTTATTTATTTTTATAAGCCATTACAGGATAAAAAAGACAGTAGATGGAGAATTAATAATTTCATTTTATCAGATGTACAAATTGTTGAGGAAATTAAATCACACTTAAAGGATTTCTTAGAGATTAATGATCCTTAGAGACACATCCTGGGGTAACCTGTGGGATACACTTAAATGCTAGCTAAAAGGTATTTTAATAGGCATAGGGGCAAGAAATAAAAAACAAAGAATTAAAACTCAGGTTGATTTATTAGCAAAAATAGGGGCAGCAGAGAGAGCAGAGCTTAAAAGACTCTGATTCAGTTGATATTTGGAATGAATGGTTGAAACTAAAAACGGAATACAATGAGAATATTAGAGCTGAAGCAGAATTTGCTATTCGTAAGGCCAAATTGAACTATGTAAATTCAGGCCCAAAGGCCTCTCGGCTCTTAGCTGTAAGATTAAAACAGAATGCTGCATCTACTAATATTCCCTCTATTCGTGAACAAGAGAGTAACCAGATCATCACAAATCTAAGGAAGATAAATGAGGTTTTTCATCATTTCTATCAAAAAACATACAACAATGATATTGTTAACATGGATGGCAATCTTTGGGATTTTTGTGAGGGTTTGGATATTCCATGTGTGGCACAGCAAGATAAACAAAAATTGAGCTCTTTAATAACTGTAGGTGAAGTCTTACAGGCAATTAATTATCTTGGAGTCAATAAGGCGCCTGGTCCTGATGGTTATTCTGTGAACCTTTATTGAGTTTTTGCTGCTGAGATTGCTCCAATTTTAAAGGAAGTTTTCAATGAAGCTGTTATGAAAGGTAGCTTATCGAGTGATCAAACCAGAGGGCTAATAACATTACTTAATAAACCGAGAAAAGACCCACAGGATTGTAATAGTTTCGGGTCAATTTCATTAATAAACACTGACATTAAAATACTTGCTAAAATACTATCAAGTAGACTGGAACCAGTATCTTCCTATTTAATTTCAGTACAACAGATGGGGTTTATGAAAGGAAGGTTATCTTCAGATAACACAAGGAAGCGCTTTCATATTATGGAACAAGCAGGCAACTATGCAAAACCATGTGGTCTGTTGTCTTTGGATGCTGAGAAAGCATTTGATCAAATTCTTTGGCCTCATATAACTAATGTTTTAAAACTCTTTCAATTTCCGGATATGTTTATTAATCGGGTTAAGATATTATATATTAATCCTACGTCGGCTGTAGTTACGAATGGTATGATCTCTCTCTATTTTCAGGTTAGAAGAAGGGCTAGACAGGGTTGTCCACTTCACCTTTCTTATTCAATCTAACAATAGAACCATTAATAAGGAAACTTAATACTGATGTTACACTAAAGGGCCTAATGTTAGGTTCTCAAGAACTATGCACATCTGTGTATGCAGATGATTTACTCATTATTGTTGTGGACCCCAGCACTTTTATCCCTCAGATATTAAATATATTAAAGCAATTTGGAAACTTTTTAGGATGCAAGTTAAATATAGGGAAAACTAGCTTTTTGCCTTTGAACAGACTGTCTCAAAGATGACATAACCAAACATGGGCTCTCATGGGCGCAGGAGCATATAGACTACTTAGGCATCAAAATATACAAGACAATTAATAAAACAGTATCAAAAAATGTGGGTCTACTTAAAACCAAAGTATTAGATTCTTTAACAAAGTGGAACAAACTACCATTGGGTTTGTGGGGATGGCTTGATTCGGTCAAAATGAATATCTTACCCGGGGTTCTTTACATCTTTAACATGATGCCATGCTATATTACTAAAAAGTGGAATAAGGGTTTAAACACTCAATTATCTAAATATATATGGGGTTATAAGAAAATCAGAATGGCTTATTTTAATCTAGAAAAATAGAGAATGGAAGTCTAAAAGCTCCTGACATGTTCTTGTATTATTTAGCAATAGGGCTTTCTCTGATATCTCACTGGGTGAAATCCTTTGAAGTTGCTGCTTATACTCCAGAATGGGTTACAATTGAAAAGCACATACTAATGCTTCGGGGGTAAACCTACACTTAATGATATATGCTAAGAAAATAAGGATTAAAAATTTCAAGATTATATAGGACTCTGTTAGGGTACTAAGATATGTAAATTCACGTATTGCTTTGTACAGCTGGAACTCTAAAAAACAGCCAATCTCGGAAAATCCCAATATTTCAAAAGATGGGGTTACTTTCCTTAACCATGTTTGGGTACAAAAAGGAGTCGTGAAAGTTCAAGATATTGTCAGGGCAGATACTTTCTTTTCTTTTTCCTGGTTAAGGGATAAATATGGGTTTAATGAAGAAGACTCCAGGTTTTATGAAGATTTAAAAATAGCTATTAACTCCTCTATTCAATTAAATACTGAGCCAGATGTGAATACCAACAGCTTTTTGGGAATTATGCTTACAGCGCCATCAATTTCAAACTTGTATTGCCTTCTTTTAGATTTTACCAGAGGTTGAGCATCTGAACAGATAAGATGATAGAACCGGGACTTGGGGGTAAGTACTGATAATTGGGACCGGAAGAAAATATGGCAGTTCTCTACTAAGGCCTTTAATGCAGTTAACCTCAAATTGATTCATTTTAAAACTCTTCACAATTTGTATTTTACACCTCTTTTTAGATGTAAAATGGGCCTACAAGCTTTTCCTAACAGTTCTAAGTGTGGAGTTAAAAGCGGGACTTTGGGACATATGTTCTGGGATTGTTCGTTAGTTAAGCCTTTATGGGATCAAACTAAGAATTTCTTTAAGAAATCTAATATGATCTTGGATAACATTAATATTGAAACTTGTATACTAGGACATTTTGATGAAAACATGGACTGGACAAGTGAACAGAAGTATTCTTTATTATTAATTGGGTCTCAGTCAGGAATGAATTACTTAACTATTGGGTGGTTGATAATTTACCTTCTTTTCAAGAAATAAAGGCCCAAATAGTTGAATTATTAAAACTGAGAAGTTAGCTCTGGCAGTTAGAGACTTAGGAGACAAAGTTTACTCTAGATGGGGTACGTTATATAAATTTTTCTCAGAAGTACAATAATATCAGACAAATAGTTTCACAACACAGTGTAAATCAAGCTGGTGGTATATATTTCCTTTATTAACTGGTAGGCATAGAACTCAAGTACTCTGTTTATTGTGTCATTGCCTAAGTATGACTGAAGCAATTGTAACACCCAAATTATTTTAGTTCTGATTCTCTTTTCTCTTTTTCTTCTTCTTTCTTTCTTCATTTTTCTGATCTGTATTCTCTTCTTTGTGTTCTCTTATATCTTTATTCTCTGATGAACCAAACAACATGTAAATATTTTAATGGTTTTTCTTTACTTATGATGAGCTATGAAGTCACTCAGGTTGATGTTTTTCCTTCAGGATGTATTTGTTCTTTTACATATGTAGCAGTTTTATTGAGTTGTCTTATTGTTTGAATATTGTTATTATATCTTGTATTGTTTGTACTTAATATGCTAATAAAACTTTTATTGAAAAAAAATGCAATTACCGAGATTGTTATATTTTCTGTAGACCTTGCCCCTATCCCCTGACTTATACTATTTCCAATCCTGGATCAAATTGATTTTTAGGTTTATTTGGAACTTAAAAACCTTCCAGGATCAAATTTATGTTTTTACAACTTCTGAGGGATAAAGGGGGTCTTAACTTCCCAAACTTAAAAATGTATGCCCAGGCATCTCATCTATGTATAATTTATTACTGGTTGATCAATAGCTATACTTCCTTATGGGAACATATTGAGTTCCACCTTAATGATTTGCATGAAATCATAAAATATGTATTTGCATTCCCTCTGGCTCACTCACCTCTGTAAAAGTTTTTAGAAGGAAGGGCAGAAACCTAAAATTTTGAAAACAGGGCCAGCCCAGTGGCACTGAGGGTTGAGGCGTTGGAAGTCACACCTTGTACCACACCAGCGACCTGGGTTCAGGAATGAGCCTGGGCTGCCAGGGATCAGCAGGGGAGGGAGAGATCGAGTGTCTGAGGACAGCTCTCTTCTCCTGGGGGAGGGCGTGGACTACGTACTGCTGGCCTCTGGCGAGCTGAGGCACAGCAAGTGCAGTCTATACAGAGGGGTTGGGAGTGGTTGATGTCGGCAGTTGCCTTGACATAAGGGTGTAAGCCACTCCCCAGAACAGGGAAAAACAACACTGAAGCATTGAGGGGAAAAAGTGCCAGAGCACAGACCCTAATGGCTCCTGCCTACCTGATCACTGGAGGGACCTGACGAGATGTAGATAACTTCAGAGTGTCTGTGCCCTGCCCCATACCTGTCTAGAGGATACAGCCATGGCTCCATGGGGGTCCACCAGGGATTCAGGTAGGTACAGAAAGCAGGGCTGGTGCATGAGCATCTCCCGACTGAGTGGGGCTCCAGTGTGGGGAGGAGAATAAAGAAAGATTTAAAAAAAAAAATTGGAAACAGATAAGCGACTCCCAGCAATTTCAGACAGTTATGTATTTATATAAAAATGTAGCGTAAGGTAGGTAGATAAGTTTTATTGTTCGACATAAGTCTTTACAATCAATTACAATTTCTAATAAAGATGAACAACTTTACATACAGAATTAAATATTGCACATTAAATATTGCACAACCATAAGGGAATCACCCATTTCACACCTATACAAGATGGGTCAAGATGACACAGATATCATTCAATGCTAAGTACTGCTTTATAGCCTGGAAGCTCTCAAGAATTTATATAGTTTCTGTAATATTTCTCTTTCAGTATTTGTCATGAAAAACATAACCAAATCTTCAGGGGGGAGACCAAGGGTGGCCAATGTGAAACTCATCCATTTTCCATGATGTTTCACACATTGGACAATAAAGAAGAACATGTTTAAGATCGTCTTCCATTCCTTTGTTACATTTACATAAATGATCTCTGAAACCTGGTCTTTTCTGATCAAAATAGATGTAATTTGCTACGTACAATTCCATAGGGAATCCAGTCATTATCTTTCAATCCTCAGGATCTGACATAATTATTAAATATGGTTCTAAACCATGAGTTGACAATCTGTTTATACCATTTGAAATGCTTTAATGTAGATATCGTGTCTATATCTTGTACTATTGATGTATCATGTACCCTTGTCTTTACTTGAGTCACTATATCTTTCACGGGGATATAATATATCTCATAAAGCAAATGTCCTTAACCTAAAGGGAAGAGAGACTCCTTTATTATTTTGATTGTTTCAGAGGTAAAACCTTTATGATGGTAGATTAGCTCTTCTTCTAAGCACATCCATGGCAACCTATCTTCTGAAAATTTAAATGGTTTTAACATGACTATTATCCTCTTTTCTGTTACCAATGTACTGTATCTATGGAATACTGCCCAAGTTCTCTCCTTGCTATTTCTGCTGGTACAGAGTTTTGAATTCTGAGTATATATCTATGTATTTTATTGAATTTGATTTCCAATGGTTTAATATCTGTGGGAGTCCAGATTTCTGCCGCATACATTATGCTACTCTTTATTTTTGCATTTACCACATTAAGTAAGCCTTTAATTGAAGCCTGTCCTATCTCAATGTTAAAGCTTCTAAAACCATTGAAGGCTGTTTTCAGTTTTTGTTTCATAATCTTTACAAGTAAGGATCAAAGACAATTTTGTGAGAATCATAATCCCAGATAGTCATAATATGTAGCTGAGGTTTATCTTGTTATTATCAAAAAATAGAACTGGAATTTTTTTACTCTTATTTCCAAAAATCACTAGGTTAGTTTTATTTCTGTTAACTGTTAAGCCATATTGTTTACATAATTTTGAAAAATGTGTTAATTTATGCTGTAAACCCAAAAGTGAGGTAGAAATTAGCACTATGTCATCTGCATACGCAAGGCATGACACTTTTGTTGAAAGGAGTGAAGGGGAGTGAAAATCAGGATTACCTAATTCCTGCAATATTTTGTTTATATATAAATTAAAAAGTAACGGCACCAGTAGGCATCCTTGGCTGACACCAAGGTTGATCTTTATACTTTATAGTTGCGTTACCTTTTTGGTCATATTTCACTTGTAACCAAGTTTCATTGTGCAGTCTTATTAGAACATCTAATAACTCAGGGTCTATCCCATAGTCTGCTAATGTAGACCAAAGCAATTTAAATGGTAAAAAGCTAAGAAAGGTCGTTGATGAAAGGGACCTGGGTATAAGTATCTCTAATGACCTACAATTTAAATGTCACTGTAGCCAAGTGGTTTGGCCTGCCAGTGGCATACTCATCAGTATTACTAGACATATTAGGAGTAAAAGGAGAGAGGTGTTGCTTCCTTTGTATGGGTCACTTGTGCAGTCACATTTGGAGTACCGTGCTCAGCTCTGGTCACCCGGGTATAAAACCGAGATTAGATCACTGGAGAGGGTCCAGAGGAAGGTGACCCATATGATCAATGGGCTACAAGAGAAAGAATACCCAGCTAGACTATCAGAACTTAGAATGTATACTCTGGAATTTCACAGGTTAAGAGGAGACATGTGCTTGGTTTTCAAAGCAATGTCTGATGAAGGGCTTAGGGACAAACTAGGATTGGTACTAAGAGAGTGAGTGTACCAAACAAGGGCACACCCCCTGCAACTGGAGGGTGAGAAATTTCAAACCACAAAGAGAAAACACTAGTTTAATTTAAGAGTGGTTCCAATCTAGAATAGTTTACCAGCAGAAGTGGTGGCCAGTAATAATATGCATGTATTCAGATACAGACTAGACAGCTACCTGACAACAAATGGGATACGGGGTTATAATTTCTGTCTATCCAAATTCCCCCTTCCCCAGGACGCATCTGGAATCGAGCGTTGCACCGCTCAGAATGCCTTCCTGGTTAAACATTTAAATAAATAAATAAATAACCAGTTCATGACGAGCAGATATGGGCAATATGTCTTCTACACTCTGAGAAAAACCTATGTAACCTAATACACAAAGGAAGAAGACCCATTTGTCACACTCTCTTCAGTGGTAGCAGCCTAACACCTGATCTGGCATTTTCCCTACAGGACATGCAACAGCCTGGCTCAAAATCCTTGCAGACTCTGGTATTCAGCCTCTCCTTCCAGACCCTTTTCTCAATTTGGTTGCTAGTGGTTACCCCTTTAAGCAATTAACAGTTGTCACAGATTATTAACACTGTTTCCCAATGCAGACCCATCATCACAACGGTTGGATTTCTGCTTGCAATGCTGGTGACCTGGGTTTGGGAGCAGACCCAGGAGCCAGAGGGCTAGTCAGGGTGAGGATGTCTGAGCATCCGATGGACCTCTCAGCTCCTCTGGGGGAGGGGGGTACACTAGCTCAGGGGTGGCCTGATCTCTGGTGACAACCAGAGGTATTGCAGACCCAATGCCCATACCATGAGGGGAGAGCATGATGGGTGCCAGCATAAGCCATGGCATTGTGGCATGTCACACTCTGGGAGTGTGTACTAAGAAAAAAATGCCTCTCCTGGCATGACACCGACACGAGGGCCCTATAGTGGGTCCTCACCTGCCTTTGGCTGAAGTACCATTCTGGATCCCGATGATAACTTGGTTCCTCTGGACAGGGGGTCTGGCGGAGCCCCCCACTGTGTCCCCACCTGGGGGTAAGCCAGGGCTCAGTGGAGGAATCCTCAATGGGAGGTGGCAGCTGAAGGCAAGGCAGTCAGGTAACAGTGATGGGTTGGGCCAGGGGTAAAAGAAGAAAGTAAAAAACAAAATAAATAAATACTGTTTCCCAATTCACACACAAAGATATATAAATCTCACACAGGCAAAATGTATTTTGAAAAACAAGTTTTTACTAAATACTTAAATAAATACAGTTACAACTAAAAAGAGAATACTCTAATTTGGGTTACAGTATACAGGGAAAAAATGGAAAAATGTACAGTGAAACGCACTAACATTGTTAGCTAAAACATCTACCTTATATTTACAGTGAATTGAAGACCAGCAAATGGTGGATGAAGGTTTTTAGTTTCCTTTTGTCCTTGGCAGCCACACTGGGTCTCAACAGTTTGGCTTCTGGTGTGTGTCAAGCAGAGTGTCAAGATGAAAATGTGTGTAAACGCCCTGATCTGGGCTATCATATAACTATCTGTGGATAGAAGCTGGCCTTTCCATTTTAGGTTACCAGGTGTCACTCTTGCACTTCTCCAACACAATGTTCTGCCACCTGGTGATGTCACCCAGTCTACATTCATGACACCTAACACTACAATCTCAAACAGGACTGTTATAAGGATGTTTCCTGTTTTTTTACTTTCATCTCAGCAAAGGCAATACCTTGGAACACAGCATCCTGCTTTTTGAAGTTAAAAGAGCTATCTCCTGAACACCTTATTCACCTCTGTTTCCCTTGATCAGTTAGCTATTGGAAATACCCCTTTGATCAGTTATCTCCAAAGCCTTTGACAATAACTTGTCAGATTCCTGGCAAGCAAGTTGGTCTTCCAGGTTAAAGGAAGGCCAAAACCTTTTTAAAAATCCAGTCTTTTCTCTATGTCCCCATGAATTAACACTGACTTTCTTGTGGCATGTAAACATACACAGAATGACATAAAAAAAAAAATATATATATATATATAAAACCGAATTATGTCTACCAATAAGGCCTAGCAGTGGGGTAGCTTGCCACATTCCGGACCATCATTGACTTATGTCATACATGTTCTCAGCTTGCACCCTACATGGGGCATGTCACAGTCCTTTTGTAGCAAATAAAAACAGTTACAGTGGACCACAGCACTCTGTTGAGCTGCAAAAGTATCACAGTTAGGACTGCAATAGTAGCGTCAGCCAGGATGTAATGTAGAACTTTACAGTATTACTGCAGTAAATATGCAGAGTGCTGCTGTATGCTGCAGGGTACACTGTAATTCATTGTCACTTAAGCCCTTTTGTCATGCAATGTTTTGTGATGTGCCATTTACTGTAAGGTATTGTGTTGCATTGTGGCTAGCACCACTGTAGTTTCAGCTCATTAAAGATGCTGGTGTGGCCTAGACTTCAAAATGTTTAATTTTTAAAAAAAATCTTTTAGTGTGTGTGGTTTGTGTGATATGATACAAGAAGCAAATGGATCGTAAAGATATAAGGTGAACGGCACTTTATTTTGTTGTCTGCAATAATTTGCTTGCATAAAATTACCTTTATAAAACTAGAATTCTAGTTGTTATAATTTAGGCTTGCCTGGCTTGTGTATATTAAACTACCATGTTGCAGTTCTGCATACAACATCAAATGGTACATTAAATTAAATTTATCAAGATGTTGATTACCGCATATCATCGAATGTAAGCTGCCCTCTAATACTAGCCAGCCTGGAACATAAGCTGCAGACAGATTCTGATATCATGTAATAAAATCCACCCTTGAATTGTAGCCATGACTGTAGTCACTGAGATATGTTAAATAGTTTACCTGATCTAGTGGGTGTGTACTGTAAGTCTGGTTCGAGCATCCCGAGCTGTTCTATATTGCCAAAACCTACTAACCTCTAACATTCAGTGAAATGCTCACTGTCTAGGTTCTCCTTTAATAAAAATAAAACAAAAAGAAAAAGCCAAATAGTTTTTTTTGTTTGGTTTGGCATGTGTGCCCATGAGTTGGTTGGTTAGTGAGTTGGCTTTGTTTGCTGTTTTCCGGCATGACCGGGAGTGATGAGGCGCTACCTTACTTGTGTTATTTTTATTTATTCAAGAATAAAAAAGAATTGCAGCATGTAAACTCCCCAAAACACCAAACGACATCTAGCTAGTTTTTAGTTCATAGTCTCTGTAGCACTCAATTCATTTGACCTCTGATTGGCTACCAAGATCAGAATCGGAACAGCTGACAGGCTCCTGGTCAATTTCAGTGTCAGTTTTCTTGGCATCTGAAGCTTCAGCTGACATTGCTTTCAATTTAGCAAGCTTCATAATGAGCTCACCATATATATTTTCTGCTATGCCTCTCTCCTTTGTACAGCTGATCACGTCAGGGTCTGTGCTTGTGATAGTGCACACCTAGGAGAAAAAGGTAAAAATGGTATCTATAAAGGTTACATTGACAGTATGGTAAAGCTGTTCTGCTGTGCTCAGCGGGTTTCTTTACAGTTGGTAATATGTGGCAACGAAAAGCATCCCACACAAGGAAATGTTTGCTAAAAGCCATGGATTCCCACACCTCTTCCAGCCATAGAAGAGTCAGTTCTTCACTCATCCAGCCATTAGGTGACATAGAGACCACCTCTCTTGAGACACCCAGGGTTTCTTTAGAGATTCTCTTTCCCTTTAGGATAATGAAAAGGGGCAACTTGCATTCATTGGCCATGGCTGCTAAACACACAGTTACTCTCTGCATTTCACAGCCAGTCATTAGGAGAGGGACAGACTTTGCGCCAACAAGATCTACAGTTTTGATACCGGACAGTCCATATCGCTGTCTCGTCCCTATTGCCTGTCATCCCAGGCATGAGTTGATAAGATGAGATCTGTTGGGCAGAAAAGCAAGCAAAACTAACAGTCTTGGGGCAAAAGTATTTCAGTAGCCACTGACCGACAGTAGTTCTCTGCCTTATGGTGAATCTGCAGTGCCATAAGAATTTATCCACCCATCTTCTACTGGTGGTAAATGCAGGGTCTTGAACTTGTGCTATATCATTCAAGACAATAGACATACTGTACTAGTAACATAGAAGTGTTGCTTATGCTGCAAGGTGACCCAGCTGGCTAGATCTTCCTCTTTTACAGGCCTCCAGCTCAGGGGGAGGAGGTGGATAGGGGGCTAGTGGAAGAAATACATGAGATGGCAAGAAAGGGGAGGTACTGCTGGTGAGACATGGATTGGACCATCCAGGTGACTGCTTCAGCCAGGAGCCAAGCCATCCTGGACTTTCTGCAGGGGACAGGCCTTAGGCAGCTAGTGCTAGAACCCACCAAGGACAGAATGATTCTGGACCTAGTACTGACCAATGGAGACAGAATCATAGAAGTCCGGGTGGAAGGTCACCTGGGGTCCAGCAACCATCACACAGTGTGGTTTAACATGGGTACAGGGTTGCAGTCAAGCCACACAAAGGTGAGGGTCCTGGATTTCAGGAGGGCGGACTTTGCTAGGATGGGGATATGTATCAAAGAAGCCCTGGCGAGGAGGGAGGGAGGTGGGGGGGGAGCTGAGGAGCAGAGTGGGCACACCTAAAAGGAATTATAGTGGAGGTGACAAACCAGTACATTAGGCTGAAAAACAAAGGCAAGGCAAGGAGAAACCACAATGGTTCTCGAAGGATATAGCTGAAAAAGTAAGGGTCAAAAGGTTGGGTTTCAGAAACTATAAGGAGTCACAGAAGGAAGAGGATAGGGTGGTGTAATTTTTATTTCGGATGGTATTGAGCTACTTGAGTCAAATGTCATGCCTCAGAACTTAAGTGACCATTGCCCAGTAAGATGTCAAATAAGATGGACAAAAATTAAAAGAATTGAATCAAATATAAAATGGGTGAGACAATTTAAATATTTTAACATTAACATGTATAGGGAAAGTTTACAATTAGCTAGATGGAATCAATTGTACATTATCCCAGACACCGACTCAGTAGTTCAGTATCTGACTAATACTATAGTACAGATAATTGAAAGACATGCACCATAAGTAAAACAGAAAATAAATAACAGAAATCTCCCTTGACTCTGGGAAAAACTTAAAACACTGATTAGGATCAAAAATAGGTTATGGAAGAAGACCAGGTGGACACAAAGAGTGGATGACTGGAATACCTTTAAGGAATGGTGTAATAAATGTACAGAAAATATTAGGTTAGCAAAAAAGTGGTACCACAGGACAGATTTTGGACAAGCCAAAAAACCCCAGCAATTTTGGAAATGTGTCACAAAAGTGCTATGCCCTATTAAAGAGCCCAACCAGCTCCGATTAATAAGGAATGCAAACTTACACAAGATCAGTGAGAGGCTGGGGAGGTTTTGAATGATTACTTCATAAACCTCCCTGACCTAAAAGTAGAACCCCCAAAAATAGACACTAAGGGCTGGATATTCAAAAGGGTTGCGCCATGTGCAATAGGGTTGCGCCTGCGTAAGTCCAAAATTGCGCCATTCTGCCATATTCAGCAGGAGGCAGTTGCCCCCAAGTCATGCTGAGCAACAGCGCAATGCTAATGAAGGCATGCTCAACCGAAGGGAGGAACCATGCCTAAACTGCACAGCCCGATATTCAGCCAGGCTGTGCAGAGTTGTGCGAGCACAACCCCAACCTGTGCCTGCGACTTTGAGCAAAAAAAGAAGGAGTAAGTCGGGGCCACCCACAGGTGAGCTGCCGCATTGCAGGGTGCAACACAACAGCTGCCACCTGTGGTGGCCCTCCACTCTTCCTGTGCCCCCTGCAGCCCGATTGTGGGCATAATAGTAACCCCCGACTGGCCGATTGCAGACAAACCGGTAGTAATGCCCACCCCCCCTGCTGTATCGCGGGCAGAACAGAGTTCAACCCCAAGAACAATATTCCTGGTGGTCCAGTGGACCATGAAGCTGTCGCAGGCATTAGAGTCAACCCCCAGGTTCAAGTACCCTGGTGATCTAGTGGCCCCACCCACCCACCGGAACCCCACCCCCGCTCCTCCCCATCAGCCGGCTGGCGGCAGCACCCCACCCGCATGCCGCGCGCCGACTGACTGCTCAGTAGGGCTGCAGGCCCATTGGTTCAAACAAGAGCCAATGGGCGTGCAGCTATACCGCTAAAGGCAGTCCAGACATGTGAATGAATTCATTCATTCACATATCTGAACTCCTTCTCAGTATAAACTACGCCCGTTAGCTCTTGCTCTGATGGCGCAGCCCTGGCTAATCAGTCGGCAGGCGGCGGGCGGCAGGCGGATGGGGTGCTGCTGCCGCTGGCTGACGGGAGCGGAGTGGTGGGCTCCATGGGTGGGTGGGGTGGGGCCACTAGATCACCATGGTACTTGGACCTGGGGGTTGACTCTAATGCCCGCGATCGGGCTGCGGTCCACTGGACCACCAGGGATATTGTTCTTGGGGGTTGAACTCTGTTCTGCCCGCGATCGGGCTAGGGGGTGGGCATATTACTGGTTTGCCCACGATCGGGCTAGTGGGGGTGGGAGTTACTACAGTTTTGCCTAATCGGGCCAGTTGGGGATCACTATGGTTTTGCCTGCGATCGGCTGCAGGCGGCGCCGGTCCCCGACGGCTGCTTCCTGGCAGGGTGCCAGGCGCAAGTCATCGGGGATCGGCGCACCTGCATGCTAATGGCATGCAAATGGGGCCATAAGTAGATGCAAATGGCCTCCCTGCACCTTGCATGAATTATGGTCCCATTTGCATGTCACCTTTTGAATATCGGAAATTTGCACATGGCGCAATGGAACTTGCGCCACCGCATCTTGAATGCTCCACTCTGACCACTTGCGGTGGTGCAAGTTCCACTGCGCCATGCACAGTGGCTGTGGCCGGGGGGTGATATTCAAAGGAGTTGCTCAATAGCTCAACTCCATTGAATATCGCCCCGGCCACACCCCAGCGCAACTATTTCGAGCAGCCCAAGGGCTTGCGCCACAGAATGGTGCAGTTTGAATATCCAGCCCACAAGATATTATAGTGTCAGAACTGGTTAAGATGCATGGACAGGAAAGGCTTGTAACACCAGGGCACCAAAAATCTTTTCCCCCTTTTAGGTTTAAAAGGTTAACAACAAAGCAAGTTGAAAAAGAACTAAAAACTCTTAAAGGTCACAAAGCGTGGGGACTTGATGGAGTTGAACCAAACTTTTTAAAAATGGGGGTAGATATATTAACAAGCCATCTAACTTACTTGTATAATTGGAGCTTGTGTTGTGGAATTTTTTCAGACTTGGAAAATAGGGCAAGTGGTTCCTGTCTATAAAGAGGGAGAGGCAACTGAACCCTCCAGCTACAGATCTATAGTTCTGTTATCAACTATGTCTAAAATCTTAGAGAGAATGGTTCATAAACAAATACTTGGAGGACTATGGTCTGTTGTCTGCTGTCCAACATGGGTTTAGGATATGAACATACGAATTCAAACATACGAATATGCCAGCAGAAACAGACCACCCGGTCTATCTAAGTCTGCTCGAGTGTGCAGCCAGCGTCCCTAGTTTGCAGCTGCCCCCCCTCCCCTTTGTCATCCCACTGCCACCCCCACCTCCACAGTACTGTCCTTATTGACTTCAACAACTTGGTCACCTCCTCTATGAATAAGGGGAGTGAAACGGGGCAGTATTCATGGACCTCAGCAAAGCCTTTTACCTGGTTAACCACCAGGCAATGTTAGTGAGGCTCCTGGGGATGGGAGTACATCAGGAACCTCTACACTGGTTTAAGTCATATCTATCTAACAGAAGACAATGCATTATAATTGGCACAAGTGTCACCAAGTTGAAACAGGTAATTTGAGGGGTCCCACAGGGATCCATCCTAGGTCCACTGCTTTTTAATATTTATGTGAACAACTTAGAAAAGAGCATTAGGAACAGCGATGTGCACCTGTATGCGGATGACACCATTCTGGTGGCATCCGAGTGCAGCCGCCGTCTGCTGGAACTCAAACTCCAAGAAGATATGAGCATTATGGAGGCATGGTTCAGCTCATCTGGATGTCTGTTGAACAAGAAAATGACACAATATCTCTACTTCCAAACTGGTAAAGGTCAGGGAAATATCCTGGAAGTAAGATATAGCAGTGGACTCAGGATGAACAATGCAACCCATTACAGGTATTTGGGGGCTATAGTAGAAAAGAAACTAGATTACAAAGAACATATAAAGATGATGGTTAGAAAGACTAATCAAAAATTAGGAGCCCTCAGAAGAGTGGCTAATTGCCTATCAATAGAGACTAGAAAGAAAACAGTCAATTACATGATAATTCCTGTGATAGAGTATGGCTTGATTTTGTATGGAAATACTAATAAAGGAACCGGCCCAGTGGCACTGGAGGTTGCAGTGCTGGTCGCTACACTTCGCACCATGCCGGCAACACAGATTCAGGAACGAGTCCTGGCCGCTGGGGGTCGGGAGGGAGAACAGAGGATTGAGCGTCTGGAGGACCGCTGTCCTCTCTCGGAGGAGGGAGACTTGTCAACCTGCTCACTGACTGCCCTCTGGTGGTGGCCAGAGGGCAGTACAGGTTGAGAGGCACACTCTGATGTGCCAACAGTGGTAGGGAGGGTGGACGGGAAGAAAAGGCGGAGGAAAAAGGGAGCCTAGCAGTGCTCAATGATGGCTGCTACTCCCAAGGGCTGGCACCAGCTTCTGGATTGAGTCTCCAAGGAGGAAGTGTAGCACGTCACCTCCTTCCTGGCCCTGCCACAGGGGAAATCCATGGGGGAACTGCTGGTGTCAGTGAGTGTGGGATTGGTCAGATCCGAAAAGAGAGTCCCTCCATCAGGAGGGCCAAAGCCGCCTGCCAGGGCTCTAGGAGCATAAAGTGTGTATGTAAAAAAAATGCTAATAAAACAGAATTAAATAAACTTGATCAACTTTATTATAAATTGGCTACATTTATAACCCAGAGTAAACATGGGATACATCATTACAATCTGTACAATAACTTAAACTGGTTCTGACCTTGTGGAAAAAAGGAACTAAGTCTTGCTAAACTGGTGTCACAAAACAATTTATGCTAAGGAGAATATGCACTCCAGCATCACTATAAATTGTATGCATAACAAGGAGAAGGGATACAATTTAAGATTTAATAACCTAAATATCCAAACCATTAGAACATATAACAGGTTTGGAGATGCTATG
Organism: Neoceratodus forsteri; assembly: GCA_016271365.2. NCBI lineage: Eukaryota > Metazoa > Chordata > Ceratodontiformes > Ceratodontidae > Neoceratodus > Neoceratodus forsteri. The sequence continues at coordinate 752,265,873 of CM057455.1, read as the reverse complement.
TTACAGTCTTCTAGTTCTAGAACTTGTAACAAACTGCCAAATGAACTAAAGAGTATTTCATCTCACAGGGCTTTTCAAAAGCTCTGAAACAGTATTTGCACCACACTTGTACCTGTTCTTGATAGTTAAGTATTTATTGCGAAATGACTTGTGCTGTAACTGATTTTATGTTTGTATGTTTTCCCTGTTTTACATGTTTTGTACAGGATATTGTTGTAAATAGGGTTTCACCATAACAATTTATTACTTGTATAAAAATAAACTTTTATTCATTCATTCATTCATTCAAACTGTCTGAAGGAAGCAGGGAAAGCTGTTAAGAGTGCAACTGCACAAACAGAGGAAAGATTAGCACAAACAGTGAAGAAAGGGGACAAGATATTCTATAGGTACATCAGTGAAAGAAGGAAGTCCAGGGATGGGATTGTAAGGCTCAGAGGGGGATGAAGGGGAATGTGTGGAGGGAGATCTGGAAAAGGCAGAAATACTGAATAAATACTTCTGTTCAGTATTCACTGAAGAAGGGGAGGGACAGGGACCACAGCTGGACATCGGGGGAGGGAGGTAAACATCAGTCTAGTTAGAGAAGAGAGAGTCCTGGAGGAGCTCACAAAACTGAAGTTGAACAAGGCAATGGGACCAGATGGCATACATCCCAGGATATTAAAGGAACTATGGATGGAGCTGGCAGTGCCACTGGCAGCCATGTTCAGTGAGTTACTCAACACAGAAATGGTTCCAGAGGACTGGAGGAGGGCACATGTAGTCCCTCTTCACAAAAATGGTAGCAGGGAGGAGGCAGGAAACGATAGGCTGGTAAGCCTCACCTCAGTAGTGCATAAGTATTATGGAGGCACTGCTTAAAAAAAGGATTGTGAAACACTTGGAATCCACTGGAGCCCAGGATCTGAGGCAGCATGGATTCACAGCAGGAAGGTCATGTCAAATGAATATGATAGATTTTTTTGACTGGGTACAAAGGAGGTGAATCGGGGGGAGTGGTAGATGTTGCCTACCTCGATTTAAGTAAGGTCTTCTACACTGTTCCACATAAAAGACTGGTTAACAAGATGGGTAGCCTGGGTGTGGGCCACAAGGTGATAAACTGGGTTAGAAACTGGTTAGGGGACAGGAAGCAGAGGGTGGTGGTGAATGGGATCCAATATGAGGAGGTGGAGTGACCAGTGGGGTACCTCAAGGATCAGTCCTGGGGTCAGTCCTTTTTCATGTCTTCATTAGTGTCATTGCAGAAGGGCTGGAGGGGAAGGTTTGCCTGTTTGCAGATGACACCAAGATCTGCAACAGGATGGACGCTCCAGATGGGGTGGAGAAAATTAGAAGGGACCTAGGAAAGCTGAAAAAATGATCCAAAGTGTGGCAACTGAGGTTCACTGCGAGGAAGTGCAAAATCGTGCACCTAGGATGCAGAAACCCTGGAGAGAGCTATAGGATGTGGATGGAGTTGCTGATGGTCACCAGGGAAAAAAGGGATCTGGGGATTATCCTCTCAGATGACCTAAAAGTGGTCATGCAGAGTACAAAGGCTGTAGGGAGGACCAGTGGCAGGTTGGGGTGCATAGGGAAGGGGTATCACTAGCAGAAGGAGGGAGGTGGTGATACCACTATACAAGACACTGGTGAGGCCTCATCTGGAATACTGTGTACAGTTCTGGAGGTCACATCTTTGTAAGGACATAGGCAGAGTGAAGGAGGTTCAGAGAAGGGCTACTAAGATGATGTAGGGCTTGCACCAGGAGACATATGAGGAGAGATTAAAAGACCTCAATGTGTATAAACTGGAAGAGAGGCAGGGAATGGGGAGACATGATAGAAACCTTCAAGTATCTGAAAGACATAAACAAGGTGCAAGTGGGTGACATCTTTCAGTATAGGAGAAGTACAAGAACAAGGGGGCATGATATAAGATTGGAGGGGGGTACGATAAGGGAAAATGTGAGAGTGTTGTATTCATGGAAAGAGTGGTGGGTGCATGGAATAACCTGCCACAGGAGGTGGTGGGAGCAAGCACATTGGGGGGATTTAAACATGCATGAGATAGGCATTAGGGAACCCTAGAGGTGGAAAGGAGAGACTAAAGCTGATGACTAAGTAGGGTCAGCAACCACTAATAAAGGTAGGGTACATGGGCAGATTAGATGCGTATCCCGTCAAGGTGCTGTGTGAATGTTGGTGCCACAACAAGGGCCACAGTGAAAGGGGCAATCTTGATTTTAGATTGCTCCTCACTCATATCGGCCTTTGCACCCCCACAGCTTCTACCCCCTCCAGGGTATGCCCACCCTTGAGGAGGTTATGTTTAGTATGGCGAGGTACAGGGGGAAAGCCCCCTACAAAAGCGACCATTTCCAGGAGGGCACTTTGGTGCTGTAACTCCCAGGAGACAAAATGCCTGGCGCTGTAATATCAGGTGGCATTTTGCCTCACCATAATTGGTGTCGGCAAAATGCTTGTTGCTGCAGCATGGGTGAATGGACTAGATGGGCCTAGCAGTCCTTATCTGCCATCAGTTTCTATGTTCCTCAGAATATCATGCCTTTCTACCTGCACCATCAAGATGCCTTCATTTTTATTTGAACCCATGGATCTGACAACAGGCACCTTTTCCTCCAGGGTCCCCAGCTTTTTCCACCACTCTCTCAGCTGTTTTTCATCTATGTGGACGGCAGTTGCCATAGGACAATTACTTTCCTTTCTGGCTCTCCTAGCAGCGATAAGCTTGAAATCTAGATCAAAACATTTGTGCTTTGACATGCTGACGACTAACAGGTATAACAGCTCGAGTTTCAATTATGTGAGTTCTCTACTGCCCTCACTACCAGCTTTAACACTTTAACAGCTGACTGTCAATTACAGTACTGCAACAGCTGATTTAACTGCCCTTGAACACAAGCTGCCTTCACACATACGCTGGGGTTGTAAACCCGATGTTGGTAATAAAAGTTGCGGATTATATTCAAAGATATATGGTATTTGTACAAGTCACAGCAAGATTACCCCATCTTACCACATTGTAATTACAGGCATCAGAATATTTACATCAGCGATTTTGTGCCTATGAATTTTACATCACAGTGTCATGTGTAATAATGTCTTTAGAAACATAGAATTTGACGGCAGATAAGGACCGCTTGGCCCACCTAGTCTGCCCATTTTCCTACCTAACAGATAAGCTGCAGATCCTAGTTAACCAACAGCTTACTTCCTCTTACCCCACACTAGGACTGCCTTATGTCTGTCCCATGCATTCTTGAATTCCCCCACTGTTCTTGACTCCACAAACTCCTCAGGGAGGCTGTTCCATACATCCACAACCCTTTCTGTGAAAAAATACTTCCTCTCATTATCTCTGAGCCGTCCCCCTCTATCTTCAAATTGTGCCCCCTTGTTCGTTCTTTCTTTCTTTCTTTCTTTCTTTCTTTCTTTCTTTCTTTCTTTCTTTCTTTCTTTCACCAGCAGTCTCACTTACTGATGTGCCTTGGAAAGGGATGGTATAGAAAAGGTTCAGGACTTTCTTTCTTTCTTTCACCAGCAGTCTCACTTACTGATGTGCCTTGGAAAGGGATGGTATAGAAAAGCTTCAGGACTAACAATAACAGATGTTCTGCTCTGCAGTTTTTACATTTATACCTTTCAGTGTTTAAGTGTGTATGGGGGGTCTAAACCCTCTAGCATTTAGGCTGATTGCCACCTAAACACTGCAGATAAATGAAAAATCTGATAGGCAAAACATTAAAATCGCTAGATACAGGTTTTGTGTCTGAGCAACTGTAGCAACAATTTGGCTACATATATAATGGTGTAAACTTAAAAAAAACACTATTTGATTAGTGATAGCTTATAAACTATTTTGATTTTTGTAATAGACACAGTGCAACTAGGATCTCCATCTGAAAATATAACAATGTTAACTAATCAAATCAAAACAGTAGGTATGTGGTACAGTAGTTAAAGCAGTTAACTATATTAATCCATACTCAATAAATGTTTTCATATTTTTTTGCAATGTAGATTAATATGGTTGACATGATGATGTTGTCCAAAACACAGCTGTCCCTGTTTTTATGGTTTTGTGAATTCCATATCTGTCATTGTAACAGACATTTTAATATATAGTCATACGTACACAATAGATTAATAAATCCAAACATGATGATGGTTGTAAATAATTGCAACCCCTCCACCCTTAATTTTTACTGTTTATAAATTCATAGAAACATAGAATCCGATGGCAGAAAAGAACCGCTTGGCCCACCTAGTAAGCCCATTTTCCCTGCCTACTGTAATAACTGTAACACAGACCCTACTTCATCTCTGGCTTTATTTCCCCCTTTCCTAACCCCAAAGGTTCCCTTATGCCTATCCCATGCATTTTTGAATTCCATTACTGTTTTTGGCCCCACCACCTCCGATTGGAGGCTGTTCCATGCATCTACCACCCTTTCGGTGAAAAAGTATTTTCTCACATTTTCCCTGAGTCTATCCCACCCCCCCCTCCAGCTTCATAGCATAACCTCTTGTAATTGAACATCTTTTTCTCTGAAAAATGCTTCCCTCTTGTACCTTATTTATACCCATGGGGTATTTGGAAGTCTCTATCATATCCCCCTCTCCCTCCTTTCTTCCAGGGTGTACATACTGTGGTCCTTTAGTCTCTCCTCATAGGGCTTTTGGTGCAGACCCTGCACCATTTTAGTTGCCCTCCTCTGGACCGCCTCCACTCTGTCTATGTCCTTCTGGAGATGTGGCCTCCAGAACTTAACACAGTACTCTAGATGAGGTCTCACCAGTGATTTGTACAGCGGTACACCACCTCCTTCTTTCTGCTGGTGATTCCCCTTCCTATGCACCCCAGCATCCCATTGGCTCTCCCCATTGCCTTGTCTCACTGCTTGGCCACTTTTAGGTCATCAGATATGACTACCCCCAGGTCCCTTTCCTCTTTGGTGGTTGTCGGTACCACACCCCCCATCATGTACTCCACACCTAAGTTTCTGTGCCCCAAGTGCATGATTTTACACTTCTTTGCATTGAATCTTAGTTGCCAGCCCCCCGAGTGTCAGCCTTGTTGCAGATCTTTCTGTCATCTGCAAAAAGGCATACCTTCACTTCTAACCCCTTTGCAATGTCATTAATAAAGACATTAAAGAAGACCGGCTCCAGTACTGATCCCTCTGTCACCCCACTGGTCACCCCCCCGAGTGAACTCCATTTACCACCACCCTCTGTTGCTTATCCCTCATCCAATTTCTTACCCATTTTACCACCTTAGGACCCACTCCCAGGCTGCCCAGCTTGTGTACTAGTCTTCTATGTGGAACGATGTCGAAGGCCTTGCTGAAATCTAGGTAGGCCACATCCACCGTTCCACCCTGACCTAATTCCCTGGTCACCCAGTATAAGAAATCTAACAGATTTGTTTGGCATGACCTCCCTCCAGTGAATTCATGCTGCCTCAGATGCTGTAGGCCACCAGATTCGGCACTGCTCATTGTAACAAACATTTTAATTTTATTTATTTATTTACTCATTTGGTAACTGGGTTGGTGCATTGATCTGAAGACCTTTTTCAGGCACAGCATAGGCTAGAAACTGGCACTAACAGTGTGAAATATAGTGAGAGAACAGCGTGAATCATACAGGGAACATAACAGGGAATCCAGTGTAGGTCAAGCTAACAGAGAAAATACAAGGTAAACAGTACCAGATACATCAGCAATTGAGCACACCAAGGTATCTAACATTTAGGTGAACAGGGTAAGGTTGCTCTATCATTCAACAATAAGAATAACAATAGTATTCAGGGCAGGGGAGGAGAGGAGAGGAGAGTAGAGCACTAGAGATGGGAGAGGGTTAGGGTGGGCTGCAAGGGAGGTGCAGCCATGCTAGCAACCTGTGGGCAGACGCAGGTCATGGAGGATAGAAAGTGCATTCTTAATAGGGAATTTAGATTTAGAGGGGGGTCGGGAAAATGTAGGGAGGAGGGGAGGTCATTCTATAGTGAGGGTCCAGCTGCGGAGAAGGCTCTTAGGCCCATCCTCATAGTTATGTTAGGACATTCTAGCTGGAGGTGTGAAGACTGACGTAGATTGGGACAGTAGGCTCTGGGCTGGATAAGAAGGGATAGTGGAGAGTAGGAGGGATTGTGCAAGGTATCAGCAACGGTCCGGGCCAACAGGTAGGAGCACCACACTTGTGGAGGGAGCCAGTTAAGGGACTGGTAAAGAGATCAGTGGTGAGTGAGGAGAGGGGCGTGGAAGGAAAGGTGGCATATACAATTGTAGGTAGCATCCAGGTGGTTCAGGTTGATAGTGGAGGTGAGGGAGTACACCGAGCAGCCAAAGTCAAGAAAGGGGAGGAGGTTGCCGCAGGCAATAGCAAGGCAGTCTTCCAGTGAGAGATGGTCAGTCAGGTGATAGCAAAGCCCTATCTTCTGGTCGATGCACCTGATCAGTGAGACAGCGTGGTCAGTGTAGGTTAGGGACGGGTCCAGGATTACCCCCAGATACTTGAAGGCAGGAACAGTGTCAAGAGGAGATCCATCTGGGGATTTGACAGTGAGAAGGCCGCTGCTTTGGGCAAGGGTGGAGAGTTTTGGTTTGGAACCAAAAAGCATGGCCTTTGTTTTGGCAGCATTGACCAACAGTTTGCTGGTGGAGAACCAACAATGTGCCTTGCAGAAATTATTGGTAAGAGTGGCAGATAGTGAGGAGGGGTCACTTTGGTATAGTATTAAGTCATCAGCATAGAGGAGTGATTTAAAGGATAGGCCCTCTGATGGGAGAGAGTTAATGAAGAGGGAAAAGAAGAGGGGCCAAGGTCAGATCCCTGGGGGACACCTATAGAGACATATACAGTCATATGTTCTACTACGTGTATTAATTAGGTCAGGCAGTATGATAATTGCAAAATAGTTGCCCCAGTTGTTATGGTTTGAGAATTCAGCATGGCTCCTTTTAATAAACATTTTAATAGTCATATATTTTAACAATGTAGATGAATGAGCTCTGGTATGATGAGATGGCGGTGAATAGCTGTATCATTTTTCTATCATTTGTAAATTCTGCATTATTCATTGTAACAAACATTTTAATGTTTTCATGCATTTTCATTCTGACTGCCCATCTCCTAAAACAGACCAAAATACAAGAAAAGATGGTGCAACTGCAGTGTTTTGTAACCAAAATCTAACCAGTGTGTAAAACCTCTGTGTATTTATAAACTAATATGGTATAAAGTGCACTTTATGTTCTTGGTTTTCTATTTATAGATAATCGTAATTTTATAGATAATCCCAGTTTTAAACCTATAAAAGTGTTATTTTGAAAGACTGCAAGAGGGCATCACGTAATTTTAAAGTTGTCCAGACAGGAAAAGAGGCCTGCTAACAAGAACTGATCACTGCTAGTAGCGGCTCTAGCCACAAATGGTTACCAGGGCACAGCTGGGGCACAACAGATGGCAGCCAAGGCACTGATATAGTGCTACTATGAGGGAAGCTCTGCAGCATATGGGGCACCAACTGGGGCACAGCATTTTTTTTATCAGGGCACGTGCCCTGGCGGGCCCTGGTGTAGAGCCACCACTGATCACTGCTACATTCAGTGTATGTACTTACAACAGCAAACAAGAAGAATAGTGGCAATCTGAAAAATTCCTTCAGTCCCATAGAGTGATTCTTCAAGGACAGTCTGATTACCCTCAATAAACTGAAGTTGAAAGCATGAACATCGCCACAAATGGTTTGTGGGGGGGGGGAAGTGTTGCAAACATAAAAATAAGTACAAACACCTCTCATTAGCCAGTACCCTTGTTAGTGTAGCTGCAGAGCTGATCAATACTAAAGCAGCTGCTGAATGTGTAAGCAAAACTGTCCCAGTGGTACTCCACGGACATTTAATACCTCCAAAAGTGTCACCACATGAAATAACCTCAACTGATAGAATACTTATATACACATACATTTCTAACTTAGATCCTTTTAGTGTACCGGTGATGGCCTCTTCACATGTACAGCTAACCCTTGATTGTAGACTAACTGTTAAAATTTGTAATAATGCAATTAAGGTTGCTGGCTTGCCGGCACAGTGGTAGTGCTACCACTTGTGGCGCCTGCGACCCAGGTTCAGGAATGAGCTCTGCTGGCTGGAGGGACAGCTGGGGGGAGATGGATCAAGCGGCAATCACACACTCTCCATCTTTGGGGAGGAAGGGGAGATTCTGCCTCCTTGAGCCTCCCAGTATAGCGCCCCTGGGTGATCATGGGGGCTGCTTACCAGGACTAGCGGCTGAGGCTGGGAGGCATGTGGACACTTGGTTTGCTTATGCCATGGTATCATTGCACATCACGCCTCCCCATCCTGGAAACTGTACAAGAAAATCTCGACCATGGCACTGGTCCCCAAGCCACCCTTTATTACTGCAGCTGCCAGTGGCTTGCACATTAGGGGCGTAGTCAGCTACCCTTTCCCTGCAGAGGAGTAAACTGAGGCTCCATGGGGGCAGGCTGTGGCGGAGTTGGTCAGTGGATTCGGGCCAGTTACACAGGAGCATAAACCATAAATAACACAATTAAGGTGGCCAGCTTCACAAAAAGAAAGCCTTTATAAAAACAACTTTAAAATTATAAATACAAATTTTAGGTGGGGCTTGTATGCTAAAAAAGGATAGGCCTCAGAAAAATGGTTGAACTATTAGCTTTGGGTGGGGCAAAAATGCACACTATTCAAAATGGCTATGATTAAATCACAAACACAAGGAAAAAATGACTAGCTCCAGGGCACAGCTGTGGTGCTCCAACCAATTAATACAACAAAAAACAAAGATAAAAGAGCACCCACAGCAAGAATTATGAACAGACCATGGTAATGTGGAGCAATCTCTTACCGTTTATTTAACATCATGCAAAATAAAATCCTGAAAGGAGCCAGTAGTGTATGGACATAATCCGACAAAGATGAGTAAATGATGTCACAATTGCGCTGCTGACTGACATTTCGCTTGGGTATTTCCAAGTTTCTTCAGAGTGAACCCGTGAACCAAAGGTGTCCCCTTGTGATAAAATCATCAGTAGAATTCTACAATGTGGGCGGTTCATCAGCAGTACCTGATGTAATACATTGAGCTAGAATATTAGGAGTACAGTTAAATATGCTAAAAGAATATAAGCCACCGAACACAGGATTTGCAAACATCAGGCACCCCTGTATAACCAAGTGCATTCTAGGTCTGCCACACCATGCTGTATATATAATTGTTCTGTGTGTTTACAAAATCTGCAGTCTTCCTTCCAAGTATTGTGACTGGGTTGAATAAGACTCTGTCCCATTTGTTACACAGAAAGAGTTAAACACAAGGAACTGTTCTGTCCTCTCTTTTTCTGTCTCTTGTCTGTCTGGTTGGCCAACCAAATGTTCTCGTGAGATCAGGAACTGGTCAATCGACGGTTTTGCGATTCTCCCCCTCTAGCTATCTCTCTGCCTTTACTTGCTGTTTCTGTCTTTTCTTTTCCCTTGCATATTTGTGTTTATAAAAATATATGTGAATTTTTGTGTGAAACTGTAAGTGATACTAGGATCCCTTAGTTTGAAACTGTATATAGTTATACTGTTGAAATGATTGCAAAAAGCTATTTTGAATTTAGGTGGTTAACCTTGACATGCAGCACAGACTCTTTTGCAGAGTTGTCCACAAGAGGCCAGTTCTGGAACATCATGTTCTATTTAGTTGCACCTGCAAGGAAAGAAACTTAAAAAGTTCTGGTCTCTTAACGAGCTTGGGAGGCAGAAATAAGAGTAGCAATGCTTTTCCTAGAGTGAAAGAGAGACTGAGAAACTGAAACTTGGAATTAGAGATTCCCTCAGACAAAGGACTTTGTTTTCTCTGTTTGTACTGCCTTTCTAAATAGTTATATTGAATAATTTGTATTTTGCTGTTATTGATAATAATAAAATGTTACTTGGGAATTTTACAACTGCTTCTGGTTTTCCTATGCTTCCTGACCTATGCCTTGACTACAGATGGTTTTAGAAGTGGGATTTATGCCATGCATACTCTAAGCCAGGTGTTTTGTGCATGGGTACTGGACCTGGTACCAGGGAAGCATAGCAGAAAGGTATGGATTCTGCAGCAGCAAGCCCAGGAGTCATCACCCGGAAGATGGCAGCCAAATGTGCATTGGGCATGCAGGAAATGAGATATTTGGGATATGCTTTTGGAAATGGAGAAGTAAAGTCAGAGATTTCTAAGATAGAAGCTGTCGCTAACAGTCCTAGCCCTAAAACAAAAAAACATGTCAGGTCATTTTTAGGGCTGGCTGGTCACTATCGGAAATTTTTTCCTAACTTTGCCCAGCTAGTTACTCCCCTCACTGAACTCATGAAGAAACAGTTCTCAAATAATGTGAAATGGTCCCCAGAGTGTGATGAAGCTTTTTGGGCCATCAAGGCTGCATTATGTTCAGCTCCTGTTTTACGAAGCCCAGACTTTGAGAAACAATATTTTTTTTATAAACAGATGCATTAGAGATTGAGCCAGGTGTGGTCTTGAGTCAAAATATAGATGGGACAGAACATACCATTCTATATATCAGTAGGAAGTTGCATGACAGAGAGAAAAGGTACTCCACCATTGAAATGGAATGCCTTGCGGCAAAGTGGGCCATTATTTGCTAGGAGCTGACTTTGTACTTCTAACCGATCATAATCCTCTCTATTGGCTTAACCAAATGAAGGATCAAAATTCCAGAATCACAAGGTGGTACCTGGCACTACAGCCATTTAAATTCAAAGTGATACACAAATCTGGAAAAGACAATGTCAATGCTGATTTTCTGTCAAGATATGGATCAGGAATTGAGAATTCAGAAGGTTGAAAAAAAAGTGTGAGTTTAAACTTCACTGTTTGCTATACTGCACATGCACTGAACTGTAAAGGTTATAAACTAATGTTAGAAGAGTATTACTAGAAAGTTTTGGAAACCTGTTTTCAAAACAGGTTCTCTTTTAAAGAGGGGGGTATGTGACAGGGTTGAATAAGACCCTGTCCCATTTGTTACGCAGAAAGAGTTAAACACAATGATCTGTTCTGTCCTCTCATTTTCAGTCTCTTGTCTGTCTGGTTGACCAGCCAGATGTTCTCGTGAGATCTAGGAACTGTTTACTCCCACGGTCTTATGATTCTCCCCCTCTCACTATCTATCTTCACGTGCTGTTTCTGCCCTTGCGTATGTGTGTTTATGAAAATATAGGTGAATTTTTGTGTGAAACTGTAAGTGATACTGGGATCCCTTAGTTTGAAACTGTATATAGTTATACTGTTGAAATGATTGCAAAAAGCTATTTGGAATTTAGGGGGCTAACCTTGACATGCAGCACAAACTAATTTGCAGAGTTGTCCACAAGAGGCCAGTTCTGGGATATCATGTTCTATTTTGTTGCACCTGCAAGGAAAGAAACTTAAAAAGTTCTGGTCTCTTAACGAGCTTGGGAGGCAGAAATAAGAGTAGCAATACTTTTGCTAGAGTGAGAGAGAGACTGAGAAACTGAAACTTGGAATTAGAGATTCCATCAGACAAAGGACTTTATTTTCTCTGTTTGTACTGCCTTTGTAAATAGATATATTGAATAATTTGTATTTTGCTGTTATTGATAATAAAATGTTACTTGGGAATTTAACAACTGCTCCTGGTTTTCCTATGCTTCCTGACCTATGAAGAAGAAGAAGAAGAATCAGCAATTATAAAGCACTTTTCATACACAGTGTATCCCAAAGCACTTTACAAGCAATGCTAGACTGGTAGTGAAGTGACTGAATGTGTAGTGGCAGCCATATCACACATCAACACCCACACACAGCCTGGACAATTGCAAGAACCAGTTTATGGGAAGGGGAATGTTGGCCAGGACACCAGGAATGTCCCTTACTCTTTGCAAAGAGTGCCCTGGGTTCTTTTGCTTCCACCTGGATACCCACCAGGACAGCACCAGGATGGGTAGAAGGGACCTCAGTTTAACATCTCATCCGAAGGACGGCACACCCCAGCAGTACAACACCCCCTAATACTGCACTTGGATGCCAGCATTTTAGGTGCAAATCCAATCCCGGTGCAGGACGAGAGCCCACAGCCCTCTGGTCCAGAGGCGGATGTGCTACCAACTGAGCCATGCAGACACCTTGACAACAAGTATGAACAAAGTAGTAAAGCATGTGAAACTTAGTACTGTTTTTGAAGGTTGTGAATAGGAACAAAGTGATAATTCTGATGTGCGCGTGAATCTGACAGGCAGGAAGGATTGTATACAGCCTGACGATAGGGTGTGGTAGCAGTAAACACACCACGCCGTGAAGAAGAAACAGACAGTCAGGGCGCCATCAGATGATGGAAATAGTGTTGCTGACTATGTGTATTTAGAGCTAATAAAAGAGTATGAACTACCAAGAAAAGTGTTATTTATTTATTTATTTATTTGATATTCGGAAAATAACCTTTGAGACAAGACTCTTTTACAAAGGTTCCACATCATGTGAACAGAATATAGACATTCAATCAAAAAGGTTACAGAGTTTTAGGACATTTGAGACACTGAACAGCACAACAATCAGGAAAAGCTTACAGAGTTTCTTAGTTATTTAAAACACTATACAGCATATGCACATCAACTTTAGTTGATTACAAGTGCAGGTAAGGTGCAGAGGCACTAGAGGTTGGGTTAGGTTGGGCAGAGGGTCAGTAAGGACAGGATTTTGGTTGGGGAGGCGGGTAGGGCCTCTAGTAAAAGTGCTCAGGGAGGCATAGACCCATTCTAGCTTAGAGATGGGGGGAGGGGTGTACAGGAGCAACCCCTTAGAGTGATTCAGAGGCATTGTTAAGGAGCATGTGGGAGGGTGGCTTCTGTCTTGTGCTGAGAATAGTTGCTGTTAGCAGAGCCAGGCCTTGTCATCCAGAGTCTATCAGCTGTTGGAGAAGCAGGTGCATACGGAGCTGGGGGTCAGGTAGTACTTAAGGTCTGATTTGAAGACGGACAGGCTAGTGGAGTTCTGAATGGACTTGGGTACCTCATTAAGCCAGAAAGAGGCTCTGTAACAGAAGGTGCGGTGTCCGAGAGCTGTGCGTCGGAATGGCACCACAAGGGCCTCCTGCGTTCTGTTGCTGGTTATATATTCTGAGCCTGGGAGGGAGAAGATGCCTGCTATGCACGTGGGGGCTTTCCCCAGTAATGCTTTTTTGCCTAGAAGGCATGTGAGGAATTTAGTTCTGCACCCAAGTGACAGCAGGTGTGTCTGTTCATAGAGGGAACAGGTGTGGGTCATTCAATCGCCATTCAGGATGAGCTTGCAGCTCTTGTTGAGAGGTACGTACACCCTCATGAGCACAGAGTCTGATGCTGCACTGTAAACAACCAGGCCATAGTCAATGGTGTAGAGGATGGAGCTCATGACTGACAGGCAGATGGCAGTCATGGTAAGGTGTTTTCTGTGCCTGTACAGCACACCAAGATTGGTGCTGACTGTCTTGACCACCGGGTCGATATGTTGAGCATAGGATAAGGTGTTGTCCAGGGTGACTCCAAGGTATTTGAAGGAGTGTACCTTTTCCAAGGGGTGAGTACATTGTTGGTGATGTTTATAGTGATGAGCCTTTTCTTGAGGTGGGGGCTGGATAGGAGCATGGGTCTTGTTTTTTTGTAATTGAGCAGAAGTTTGTGCTCACAGAACCAATCTTCTATTTTACTGAAGGTGTGCTGAAGTGCTGCTTGGAGTGGCTCAATTCGAGAGTTGCTGTTGAGGATGACAGCGTCGTCCGCATATAGGATTATCTTGGAATCATAGGCTTGTGGGAGATTATTTAGGAACAGGCTGAAAAGCAGTGGTCCCAAGATGGATCCCTGGGGGAACCCCAGCATGACTTCCCTGAGGTCAGACACTGTTTGTCCTATTTTTACCCATTGTGACCTGAGGGACAGGTAGTCTCAGAACCAGAGTGTTGCATTGGCAGCCACCCCCAGGCTTTGAAGCTGGGCCAGTAAGAAGGTGTGGTTGATGGTGTCAAAGGCTTTTGTTAAGTCTATGAACACCACCCCTACTAGTTTGCCTTCATCCATAGCTTTGTGAGCATAGTCGGTGAACTCTACAAGGGCAGTCATGGTACTATGCCCCAGCCTGAACCCATGCTGGTTGGGGCATTGCAGTTGGTATTTGCTGATGTAGTCTGTTAGTTGATCCACCACAATCTTCTCATGGGCCTTGGATAGGGGAGAGAGGATTGAAATCAGCCTGTAATTGGACACATTGGTCCTGTCCCCGCTTTTGTGAACAGGAGTGACCAGCGCTTGGTTTCAGGTGGCCGGGAAGTGTGCCAGGGTCAGGGATTTGTTGAATAGTTTTGTAATAGGCTTGATGAGCAAATCAAGAGTTTGAAACACTAGCTTCATGTCTACTCCATCGCTGCCCATTCTGGTCTTCCCGAGCACTTTTTTGTATGTAGAATGCTGCCTCCTTTATAGTAACTCTCTTGAGGTAGAAGGTAGGGTGAGAGATACTGGGTGCTTTGTCATCTGAGGGAAGCTTGGTGGGGTGTAGGTAGTCAGGAGGAAGTATTGTGCTTAGATCTGTGAAGGCAGAGTTGAAGCACTCTGCGATGAGGCATGAGTCTGTGGTAGTAGAGCCGTTAATGTGGAGCAGCTGTGGGTTTCTCTTCTCTTCTTCCCCCAAGAGATTCTTTGTGTTTCCCCAGAGCCTTTTGTTGTCAACCCAGCTTTTATCGAGCAGTTTCTTGTGGTGATCTGCTTTAGTCCTCCGTATTACATACATGCAGTGGTTTCTAGCTGCCCGGTACAGCTGGTGGTCATGGTCTTTATCCGAAGCCCCGGCTTTTAACCAGAGGTTGTCCCTCTCCTTCATCATGGCTAGGAGTTCATCTGTGATCCAACCATTAGTGGTCCCTCGCACTTTCCTCCTTTTTAATGGCACGTATTGGTCATAAATATTGTTGACTCCATCTGTGAAGTACTTCAGGGTCTGGTCCAGGTCTGACAGTGAATCAATGGGTGACCAGTCATGGAGGGATAGAGCATTTTTAAGCAATCCTAATTGACCTCTTTTCAGGATCCTGCTCTGTATAGTGATGGGGGGCTGTTTTTGAACTTATTTGACCATTTGAAGGTGACAGGGGAGTGGTCACTCAGCGTATCTGGTAGCACCCTGACCTCAGATATTCATTATGGGGAGTTTGTGAGGATGCAGTCAATGAGCGAGCTCTTGCCTGTCTTGTGGTTCCTTCTGGTTGGTTCTGTGACTAGTTGTGTGAGGTATGCACTTGCCACAGTATCCTTGAGTGGTGTGGAGTTGTTGCTTTCCCAGTTTATATTGAAATCCCCTGTGATAAGTAATCACTATCCTTGGGTAGGGAGGCCACTGCATCCAGGACCTTGGGCACACCATCCCGTGATTCTTTAGGGGGCAGGTAGGATGACGCAATGGTCAGTGTCTTACCCAGTTGTCCCACTTGTATTTTCATGACAAGGAGCTTGTGGTCTGTAGCCATCCTGGAGATAGGGAGGATGAAGCCGTGGAGGGAGTCTTTTGTGTAGATAAGACAGCCCCCACCCTTCTTGCCATACCTGTCACTTCTGAATACCTGGTATCCAGGTAGCTCTATTTCATTGTTTTTTATATTGCCTGTCAGCCAAGTCTCAGTTAGGCATGCTATGTCCGGTTTGTATTGGACCATCCAGGCCTGCAATTGTGCAAACTTTGCTGTTAGGCTGCAAATATTCATTGCAGCTATTGTCAGGCCCTTTATCTTGATACTTATAGATCTGGGTGGTAGCGGAGGGCCAGGATTTGGGTGCACATTCCCAGGTAACAGGAGGAGCATTAGGATAAGTTTCCTCACTGTGATGCAGAGGGTTATAGAGATTCGTGACTTGCGTTTCCTTATTTTACCTTGGAGAGGCTTCTCCACTTTCTGAGAGTATGCGTGAGAGGTGGTAGCCTGGCGGAGACGTGGTGTATTTTGGATGCATTCTCCCCTTTTGTGGCCCCATTGTAGTAGGACTGCTGATATGCCCCCTCTGTGGAGGTTGCTCCTGGTACTGTTAGCCAGCGGCCGGTTCTGAGGCAGTGTTCTGGGTAGACTGAGGAGGGGCAGGTGACCTGAAGGGCGCCTGGGCCCACTGACCCAATTGTGATAACAATGAGTAGGAGAGTAGTGCAGCTCATGTTGTTTGTTGTTGTCAAGGGTTAGGTTTGGAATTAAGCAGATCAGAAGACTAATACGTATGGCAGAAATATCATCCAAATACTATGATGAGAACTTAGTTCAGGGGCAGGGGATGCAACACAATAAATGAGACTTAAAGAGTTAAGGTTAACACCGACAAGTGTTGGGTCCTATAACTGCATTCTGTATCTTTAAAGGGAGTTGCAATATTAGTGAGGGGGAGGATGAAGATTGCCTAGGGGTAGTACCGCTGGGGAAGGGAGAGTATTTAGTAAAGGCTGGGGGGGGTGTGAAAAAAATTTAAGTGGGAAGGAGAGAAAGTGAAACAAAAATGGGGTTATTTGCAGGGCATAGCTAAAACTACGTCACAAATTAAACCTGGTCTGCACAAAGAAGTGTTCACAAAATGCTATATCACTTTAAACTTAGTTTCTGGTCCAGGGTACAGTATCACTGGACCTTAAAACAAAGAGAGCTGTATTACTTTAAAACCTGAAAAAACCTGCACGCTAAAGGATTGTGCAGTGCAAACAACCCTCAAGTGCAAAATTGCTGTAAGCAGGCTTAGATTCACATTTAAGTTAGCATTCACAGGACAGTTTGGAGAAACTTAACCAGTACCAGAACCAGTAAATAAAATTAACTTAAAGTCCAAAAGGAATAGGAGTAGCAAAGAATTCAAAAAGTGTAGCAGCCAATCAGCAGGCAGAGCCGATGGATCCAGCCAGTCAGCGTGGATATGCCAGATGTTTCAGCAGTGTACCTTCAGTCTGGTGGTCTGCGGGCAGTACAAGAAGGAGGCAGCTGGTGGACAGAGGGGACCCACCAGGCTGCTTGCAGCAGCAGAGGCACCCTTGTCAGGAGTGAAGCTTCGGTCTGGTGGTCTACGGGCAGTGCAGCGAGGAGGCAGCCAGTGGACAGAGGGTACCCACCAGGCTGCTTGCAGCAGTAGAGGCACCCTTGTCAGGGGTGAAGCTTTGGTCTGGTGGTCTGCAGGCAGTACAGCGAGGAGGCAGCTGGTGGACAGAGGGGACCCACTGGGCTGCTTGCAGCAGCAGAGGCACCCTTGTCATGGGTGAAGCTATGTTGTTAAGATATTAAGTAACACCAATAGTTTTGTTTTGCCAATCTGGACTGTATTACATCTATAGATGAATACTATTTTCCTACCCACACAGTTGTGCAACATACAATAAGGCACACTTTGGGGTGTAGCGATTATGTTCCGCTACACCTGGACTGTGATAGTTTAAATGACCCAGTGTATGCACATTGCAGAAACCTTGAGGTTTTAATTGCTGATTTATTTTTGGATCACCTAGCTGTGTATGCTGATGAGACTTTAATACCTGTAGTCACAACTGTGCAAAATGTGCATGTGGGTGTTTCCAGCGATGTCAGAAGTACTTAATCAGACAAACCGTTAAAAAGAAAGCAAGGCATCTATTAAACATTGGGAATCATGATAATACTTTATGCTTTGCAGTTAGCTTAATTGCTTTGCACAGTCAGCAACTAATTTATTAACAGATATTGGCAAAAGCTAGAGAGCTATACAACTGAATAAGGCTGTCCGAGCGTAGACTGGTAGATTTGAGTCATATAAACCCACAGTGGTGTCAGCCAGGATGCAATGCAGGGTCTCCAGTTACTGCATGACAGAAGGGTTTAACTGCCATTGAAATTGCCTTATTTACCACAGTAACTCTACTGCAGTATGCTGCAGGATTATGCTGCATCCTGGCAGGCACCACTGTCTTTGAAGCAGAACTAAATGTGACCATCTTTGTTTACTTTATGGAGGTATATGGTATAAAGAAGGTATATAGCAGAGGTTTATTCTCCTAATAAACAGGCACATTCAGTGTTCATCCTGTTACACTACAGCCAATATCAAAGGGGAACTGTCATCAGTAAGAGCCCCCCCGAGGGGCTCATCCTAACTTACACTTTGTGGTAAGAACATATTACTGTTTACTGCAGTATCGTAGTTTGTATCACACTAATTCTGTTGACTTGCAAGCTGACATTTTCTGTAACAAAATATCCCAGAACCCCCTGCTGCTGACATCAGAGGAGGGCTGCAGCAGTGGGAAAGTCAATAGCCTGCAGTGCATGTTAGAGTTTTATAAGCTCTGATCTTTTGTTTGCTGTTCCTGCAGTCCTCCCCAGGCTGGGTACAGTTACAGATGACTGAGCTTAGTCCTGGGAGAACAGCTGAACCAGCAAACATATGAATGGAGCTCATAAAAGCTCTAGAATACACTGTGGGCTATTGAGTCTCTAACTGCTGCAGCCCTCCTCTGATGTCAGCTGCAGGGGATGCTGGGATTTGTAGTTACAGAAAATGTCAGCTTGCAGGGCAATAGAATTAGTGTGATTCAATCTATTATACTGCAGTAAACAGTAAGTAAACAAAATGTTTTTGCTCACTGAGTGCAAATTAGGACCAGCCCCATTCAGGGACATTGGTTTACCGTGACTGAAAAAGGGCAAAATCAGTTTTGCCAAATGGAAATACAGGCATTGTCACCAGTGTTTACAAAGCCAAAATTTGTTTTTACTGGTGCTTTGCTTTGTAAGCTTTGTTTAGCAATTTTTTTCTCAGCTAACTTGTATTTTAGCAGTGTAGCTGTCAAGTATTGTGATCAATCCTTGTAGTTATTAAAAATAATAAACTCTGTGATAAGCTCAACATGTACCTCATGTTGGTTTTGTGTCTTACATGTACTGTATATACAATCCTCCCACTGTTATCAATGCTTATTCGCCCAAGTGATCTGAGTGTGCAGATACTGGAGGCCAGTGTGTGTGTGTGTGTGTGTGTGACAGTGAGTATGTGTGTATGTGAGTGTGTGTAGCTGACCTCATTTATGGCATCTCGAACCGACCAGTCCTCATATGTGACAGCAGCAGCACTATGATCCCCATCTCTCAGGGGTGACAGAATGAGCAGCCCTATGGCCCCCATCCCTCAGGGGTGATGACAACAGCAGAAGCACTACGTCCTCCATCCCTCAGGGTTGACAGCAGCAGAAGCAGCAGTATGGCTCCTGTCCCTCAGGGGTAATGGCAGCAACATTACAGCCTTCGCCCCATAGGAGTGATGGCAGCAGCACTTTGTGGCATTGACAGCAGCAGGAGCAGCAGTATAGCCCCCATTCCTCTGGGGTGATGGCAGCAGCACTGTGGCCCCCATCCCTGAGTTGTGGCATTGACAGCAGCAGGAGCAGCAGTATAGCCCCCATTCCTCAGGGGTGATGGCAGAAGCACTATGGCCCCCATCCCTGAGTTGTGGCATTGACAGCAGCAGAAGCAGCAGTATAGCCCCCATTCCTCAGGGGTGATGGCAGCGGCACTATGGCCCCCATCCCTGAGTTGTGGCATTGACAGCAGCAGGAACAGCAGTAGAGCCCCCATCCCTCAGGGGTGATGGCAACAGCACTATGGCCCCCATCCCTGAGTTGTGGCATTGACAGCAGCAGGAGCAGCAGTATAGCCCCCATCCCTCAGGGGTGATGGCAGCGGCACTATGGTCTCCATCCATGAGTTGTGGCATTGACAGCAGCAGGAGCGGCAGTATAGTCCTTATTCCTCAGAGGTGATGGCAGCAGCACTATGGCCCCCATCTCTGAGTTGTGGCATTGACAGCCGTAGGAGCAGCAGTATAGCCCCCATTCCTCAGGGGTGATGGCAGCAGCACTATGGTCCCCATCCCTGAGTTGTGGCATTGACAGCAGCAGGAGCAGCAGTATAGCCCCCATTCCTCAGGGGTGATGGCAGAAGCACTATGGTACCCATCCCTGAGTTGTGGCATTGACAGCAGCAGGAGCAGCAGTATAGCCCCCATTCCTCAGGGGTGATGGCAGTGGCACTATGGCCCCCATCCCTGAGTTATGGCATTGACAGCAGCAGGAGCAGCAGTATAGCCCCCATCCCTCAGGGGTGATGGCAGCGGCACTATGGCCCCTATCCAAGAGTTGTGGCATTGACAGCAGCAGGAGCAGCAGTAGAGTCCCCATCCCTCAGGGGCGATGGCAACAGCACTATGGCCCCCATTCCTGAGTTGTGGCATTGACAGCAGCAGGAGCAGCAGTATAGCCCCCATCCCTCAGGGGTGATGGCAGCAGCACTATGGCTCCCATCCCTGAGTTGTGGCATTGACAGCAGCAGGAGTGGCAGTATAGCCCCCATTACTCAGGGGTGATGGCAGCACTATGGCCCCCATCCCTGAGTTGTGGCATTGACAGCTGTAGGAGCAGCAGTATAGCCCCCATTCCTCAGGGGTGATGGCAGCAGCACTATGGCCCCCATCCCTGAGTTGTGGCATTGACAGCAGCAGGAGCAGCAGTATAGTCCCCATCCCTCAGGGGTGATGGCAGCAGCACTATGGTCCCCATCCCTGAGTTGTGGCATTGACAGCAGCAGAAGCAGCAGTATAGCCCCCATCCCTCAGAGGTGATGGCAGCAGCACTATGGTCCCCATCCCTGAGTTGTGGCATTGACAGCAGCAGGAGCAGCAGTATAGCCCCCATTCCTCAGGGGTGATGGCAGCAGCACTGTGGCCCCCATCCCTGAGTTGTGGCATTGACAGCAGCAGGAGCAGCAGGAGCAGCAGTATAGCCCCCATCCCTCAGGGGTGATGGCAGCGGCACTATGGCCCCTATCCAAGAGTTGTGGCATTGACAGCAGCAGGAGCAGCAGTAGAGCCCCCATCCCTCAGGGGCGATGGCAACAGCACTATGGCCCCCATTCCTGAGTTGTGGCATTCACAGCAGCAGGAGCAGCAGTATAGCCCCATTCCTCAGGGGTGATGGCAGCAGCACTATGGTCCCATCCCTGAGTTGTGGCATTGACAGCAGCAGGAGTGGCAGTATAGCCCCCATTCCTCAGGGGTGATGGCAGCACTATGGCCCCCATCCCTGAGTTGTGGCATTGACAGCTGTAGGAGCAGCAGTATAGCCCCCATTCCTCAGGGGTGATGGCAGCAGCACTATGGCCCCCATTACTGAGTTGTGGCATTGACAGCAGCAGGAGCAGCAGTATAGCCCCCATCCCTCAGAGGTGATGGCAGCAGCACTATGGTCCCCATCCCTGAGTTGTGACATTGACAGCAGCAGGAGCAGCAGTATAGCCCCCATCCCTCAGGGGTGATGGCAGCAGCACTATGGTCCCCATCCCTGAGTTGTGGCATTGACAGCAGCAGGAGCGGCAGTATAGCCCCCATTCCTCAGGGGTGATGGCAGCAGCACTATGGTCCCCATCCCTGAGTTGTGGCATTGACAGCAGCAGGAGCGGCAGTATAGCCCCCATCCCTCAGGGGTGATGGCAACAGCACTATGGCCCCCATCCCTGAGTTGTGGCATTGACAGCAGCAGGAGCAGCAGTATAGCCTCCATCCCTCAGGGGTGATGGCAGCGGCACTATAGTCCCCATCCCTGAGTTGTGGCATTGACAGCAGCAGGAGCGGCAGTATAGTCCTTATTCCTCATGGGTGATGGCAGCAGCACTATGGCCCCCATCTCTGAGTTGTGGCATTGACAGCTGTAGGAGCAGCAGTATAGCCCCCATTCCTCAGGGGTGATGGCAGCAGCACGATGGTCCCCATCTCTGAGTTGTGGCATTGACAGCAGCAGGAGCAGCAGTATAGCCCCCATTCCTCAGGGGTGATGGCAGCAGCACTATGGTACCCATCCCTGAGTTGTGGCATTGACAGCAGCAGGAGCAGCAGTATAGCCCCCATTCCTCAGGGGTGATGGCAGAAGCACTATGGCCCCCATCCCTGAGTTGTGGCATTGACAGCAGCAGAAGCAGCAGTATAGCCCCCATTCCTCAGGGGTGATGGCAGCGGCACTATGGCCCCCATCCCTGAGTTGTGGCATTGACAGCAGCAGGAACAGCAGTATAGCCCCCATCCCTCAGGGGTGATGGCAGCAGCACTATGGCCCCCATCCCTGAGTTGTGGCATTGACAGCAGCAGGAGCAGCAGTATAGCCCCCATCCCTCAGGGGTGATGGCAGCAGCACTATGGTCCCCATCCCTGAGTTGTGGCATTGACAGCAGCAGGAGCGGCAGTATAGTCCTTATTCCTCATGGGTGATGGCAGCAGCACTATGGCCCCCATCTCTGAGTTGTGGCATTGACAGCTGTAGGAGCAGCAGTATAGCCCCCATTCCTCAGGGGTGATGGCAGCAGCACTATGGTCCCCATCCCTGAGTTGTGGCATTGACAGCAGCAGGAGCAGCAGTATAGCCCCCATTCCTCAGGGGTGATGGCAGAAGCACTATGGTACCCATCCCTGAGTTGTGGCATTGACAGCAGCAGGAGCAGCAGTATAGCCCCCATTCCTCAGGGGTGATGGCAGTGGCACTATGGCCCCCATCCCTGAGTTATGGCATTGACAGCAGCAGGAGCAGCAGTATAGCCCCCATCCCTCAGGGGTGATGGCAGCGGCACTATGGCCCCTATCCAAGAGTTGTGGCATTGACAGCAGCAGGAGCAGCAGTAGAGTCCCCATCCCTCAGGGGCGATGGCAACAGCACTATGGCCCCCATTCCTGAGTTGTGGCATTGACAGCAGCAGGAGCAGCAGTATAGCCCCCATCCCTCAGGGGTGATGGCAGCAGCACTATGGCCCCCATCCCTGAGTTGTGGCATTGACAGCAGCAGGAGTGGCAGTATAGCCCCCATTCCTCAGGGGTGATGGCAGCACTATGGCCCCCATCCCTGAGTTGTGGCATTGACAGCTGTAGGAGCAGCAGTATAGCCCCCATTCCTCAGGGGTGATGGCAGCAGCACTATGGCCCCCATCCCTGAGTTGTGGCATTGACAGCAGCAGGAGCAGCAGTATAGTCCCCATCCCTCAGGGGTGATGGCAGCAGCACTATGGTCCCCATCCCTGAGTTGTGGCATTGACAGCAGCAGAAGCAGCAGTATAGCCCCCATCCCTCAGAGGTGATGGCAGCAGCACTATGGTCCCCATCCCTGAGTTGTGGCATTGACAGCAGCAGGAGCAGCAGTATAGCCCCCATTCCTCAGGGGTGATGGCAGCAGCACTATGGCCCCCATCCCTGAGTTGTGGCATTGACAGCAGCAGGAGCAGCAGGAGCAGCAGTATAGCCCCCATCCCTCAGGGGTGATGGCAGCGGCACTATGGCCCCTATCCAAGAGTTGTGGCATTGACAGCAGCAGGAGCAGCAGTAGAGCCCCCATCCCTCAGGGGCGATGGCAACAGCACTATGGCCCCCATTCCTGAGTTGTGGCATTCACAGCAGCAGGAGCAGCAGTATAGCCCCCATCCCTCAGGGGTGATGGCAGCAGCACTATGCATCCTGAGTTGTGGCATTGACAGCAGCAGGAGTGGCAGTATAGCCCCCATTCCTCAGGGGTGATGGCAGCACTATGGCCCCATCCCTGAGTTGTGGCATTGACAGCTGTAGGAGCAGTATAGCCCCCATTCCTCAGGGGTGATGGCAGCAGCATTATGGCCCCCATTCCTGAGTTGTGGCATTGACAGCAGCAGGAGCAGCAGTATAGCCCCCATCCCTCAGAGGTGATGGCAGCAGCACTATGGTCCCCATCCCTGAGTTGTGACATTGACAGCAGCAGGAGCAGCAGTATAGCCCCCATCCCTCAGAGGTGATGGCAGCAGCACTATGGTCCCCATCCCTGAGTTGTGGCATTGACAGCAGCAGGAGCGGCAGTATAGCCCCCATTCCTCAGGGGTGATGGCAGCAGCACTATGGTCCCCATCCCTGAGTTGTGGCATTGACAGCAGCAGGAGCGGCAGTATAGCCCCATCCCTCAGGGGTGATGGCAACACTACTATGGCCCCATCCTGAGTTGTGGCATTGACAGCAGCAGGAGCAGCAGTATAGCCCCCATCCCTCAGGGGTGATGGCAGCGGCACTATAGTCCCCATCCCTGAGTTGTGGCATTGACAGCAGCAGGAGCGGCAGTATAGTCCTTATTCCTCATGGGTGATGGCAGCAGCACTATGGCCCCCATCTCTGAGTTGTGGCATTGACAGCTGTAGGAGCAGCAGTATAGCCCCCATTCCTCAGGGGTGATGGCAGCAGCACGATGGTCCCCATCCCTGAGTTGTGGCATTGACAGCAGCAGGAGCAGCAGTATAGCCCCCATTCCTCAGGGGTGATGGCAGAAGCACTATGGTACCCATCCCTGAGTTGTGGCATTGACAGCAGCAGGAGCAGCAGTATAGCCCCCATTCCTCAGGGGTGATGGCAGTGGCACTATGGCCCCCATCCCTGAGTTGTGGCATTGACAGCAGCAGGAGCAGCAGTATAGCCCCCATCCCTCAGGGGAGATGGCAGCGGCACTATGGCCCCTATCCAAGAGTTGTGGCATTGACAGCAGCAGGAGCAGCAGTATAGCCCCCATTCCTCAGGGGTGATGGCAGCACTATGGCCCCCATCCCTGAGTTGTGGCATTGACAGCTGTAGGAGCAGCAGTATAGCCCCCATTCCTCAGGGGTGATGGCAGCAGCACTATGGCCCCCATCCCTGAGTTGTGGCATTGACAGCAGCAGGAGCAGCAGTATAGTCCCCATCCCTCAGGGGTGATGGCAGCAGCACTATGGTCCCCATCCTGAGTTGTGGCATTGACAGCAGCAGAGCAGCAGTATAGCCCCCATCCCTCAGAGGTGATGGCAGCAGCACTATGGTCCCCATCCTGAGTTGTGGCATTGACAGCAGCAGGAGCAGTATAGCCCCCATTCCTCAGGGGTGATGGCAGCAGCACTGTGCCCCCATCCCTGAGTTGTGGCATTGACAGCAGCAGGAGCAGCAGGAGCAGCAGTATAGCCCCCATCCCTCAGGGGTGATGGCAGCGGCACTATGGCCCCTATCCAAGAGTTGTGGCATTGACAGCAGCAGAGCAGCAGTAGAGCCCCCATCCCTCAGGGGCGATGGCAACAGCACTATGGCCCCCATTCCTGAGTTGTGGCATTCACAGCAGCAGGAGCAGCAGTATAGCCCCCATCCCTCAGGTGATGGCAGCAGCACTATGACCCCCATCCCTGAGTTGTGGCATTGACAGCAGCAGGAGTGGCAGTATAGCCCCCATTCCTCAGGGGTGATGGCAGCACTATGGCCCCCATCCCTGAGTTGTGGCATTGACAGCTGTAGGAGCAGCAGTATAGCCCCCATTCCTCAGGGTGATGGCAGCAGCACTATGGCCCCATTCCTGAGTTGTGGCATTGACAGCAGCAGGAGCAGCAGTATAGCCCCCATCCCTCAGAGGTGATGGCAGCAACACTATGGTCCCCATCCCTGAGTTGTGGCATTGACAGCAGCAGAAGCAGCAGTATAGCCCCCATCCCTCAGAGGTGATGGCAGCAGCACTATGGTCCCCATCCCTGAGTTGTGGCATTGACAGCAGCAGGAGCAGCAGTATAGCCGCCATCCCTCAGGGGTGATGGCAGCAGCACTATGGTCCCCATCCCTGAGTTGTGGCATTGACAGCAGCAGGAGCGGCAGTATAGCCCCCATTCCTCAGGGGTGATGGCAGCAGCACTGTGGCCCCCATCCCTGAGTTGTGGCATTGACAGCAGCAGGAGCAGCAGTATAGCCCCCATCCCTCAGGGGTGATGGCAGCAGCATTATGGCTCTCATCTCTCAGGTGTGGCAGCAGCAGCACTATGGTCCCCATCCCTCAGGGGTGGTGGCAGCAGCACTATGGCCCCCATCTCTGAGTTGTGGCATTGACAGCAGCAGGAACAGCAGTATAGCCCCCATTCCTCAGGGGTGATGATAGCAGCACTATGGCCCCCATCTCTGAGTTGTGGCATTGACAGCAGCAGGAACAGCAGTATAGCCCCCATTCCTCAGGCATGATAATAGCAGCACTATGGCCCCCATCCCTGAGTTGTGGCACTGACAACAGCAGGAGCAGCAGTATAGCCCCCATTCCTCAGGGATGATGGCAGCAGCACTATGATCCCCATCCCTCAGGGGTGATGGCAGCAGCACTATGGTCCCCATTCCTCAGGGGTGATGGCAGCAGCACTATGGCCCCCATCCCTGAGTTGTGGCATTGACAGCAGCAGGAGCAGCAGTATAGGCCCCATTCCTCAGGTGTGATGGCAGAAGCACTATGGCTCTCATCTCTCAGGTGTGGCAGCAGCAGCACTATGATCCCCATCCCTCAGGGGTGATGGCAGCAGCACTATGGTCCCCATCCCTCACGGGTGATGGCAGCACTAAGGCCTCAATCCTTTAGATGTGATGGAAGCAGCTAAACTGCAGCCTCCATCCCTCGGGGGTGATGGCAGAAGCACTACAACCCCATCCCTCAGATGTGATTGCAGTAGCAATAGTGCAGCCCTATCCCTCAGGGGTGATGACAGAAGTACTACAACCCCAATCCCGCAGGTGTGATGGCAGTAGCAACAGTGCAGCCCCATCCCCTCAGGGATGATGCACTAGTGATAGCACTGCAATCCCCTTCCTTCAACACCCATACCCCACATGCCCAAGTTACAAATTACGGGGTCTTTTAGCTTGTCAGAACTCAGACATGAATTAAGCCGAACCACCAGATGCTATGGTGGATTCCTTCGATTTGGTCCTATCTAACATTTAACTGCCTGAATAGGCTTCTTTGAAATAAAGTGCCTTCTCCTAAAAAAATCCACACGTGATTAGTGGAGGACCTTCTAATGGAAATGATGTGTCTCCCAAACACGTGGATACCTTTTTTCACTTGGTCTTCATGAAAATGGGAGGTGGGGGGGTGGTTTTCATGTCTGAGCTCAGATGTGAACTGAGCACCACTCTGTCCACTGGCATCATACAGCAGTTGGGGCTTTTAACTTTTGTATGTTGCTGAGTGTGCTTCCTGGCTTGGGTGCTGCTGCAGCACCCCAGTCAACCCTAATACCATTATACAGTGGCAGGTAGAGTGACAACAATAATTGGACCATATCGCAGTTTCAAGGGCACACAGATGCTAAGGTCCCCCGACTCATTTAGGGGAACACAACAAGCAACAGCCCCACTCTGCCCATTGGCATCATACAGTTTCTGGTACCTTACCTGATGTGTTCCTCTGAGTTTGCAGTCTGGCTTGGGTGCTGTTGCAGCACCCCACCCACACTGGTATCTGAAGGGTAACAACAGCACCCAGGTCATACAGCAAATTCAGGGTACACAGAAGCCAAGCCCCCCTCCACCACTCGGGCACATAACTAGCAACAGCAGTATGGTGAGCTGCCAGTGCTTACACCATCAGCAGCACAGCTCATCTGCCCAGCTTAAATTTAAAAACAAAATAGTGGTGCAGTCTGGTGGTACAAAACACTGGCAAGCAGAAGATGTGGGTTTGAGAGCTGAGCCGATCCAGACTCCTACTGCCCTGGGCAGGTGGGGGTTAGAGCATGATGCAGTGCTGACCTGAGGGGGGCATACCTCAGCAGGCAGTGGGCCTTGATGACGTGGGTGACCACACAGTGTTGTAAGACCCCTCCAGATTGGTTGATCCCTCACAAAGACACCCAGATCAGCAAACATCCCATGAGCCTCCTAGCTTAACAAGACTAGCCAGGGCCATTGCCCGCTGGGGTTTGCCAGGTTCAAATGAACGCCCTCTTGGAACCTCCTTTTTTTTATTTAATATTTGTTCCCATTTTTGTGTACTCTCACAGCCTGGCTGGAGTCTTGGCTTCCCTCTGACACACTTGTGACCCTGCCAATCAGCACTGCTCCTTTAGTGCCAAAGATGTTGTGCTGCCCCATAAGACCCAGTGATGCACGCCCGCCCTTCCACGATCTGCCACCCAGTCAGCTCCCTAGCACCTCAGCAGCTCCCTGGGGTATTTGCACTGTTCCCCTCCCCCATATCATTGACTGGCCAAACAGCTCACTATCAGGACATGAGCGTGCCCACAGTGTATCAGGACGCTACTTCACACTTCATTGCTGTGAGTGAGGATGAAGCGTGGCAGCTGTGACATCTTGAGGAAACCTTTACTGGCCAAGAAAACATAAAGATGTCAGTTGCGGCTGGGGCTTGTAACAGAATATTTATGTCAGTGAGCAGGTAAATGTTGCTGCCGGTGGCTACAAGATTGGTTGTGCCTGTAATTCAGCTGTGGCTGACAGCTCAGTTAACGAGGAGAGATGGGGAGGGGGGCCTGGTCCACTGTCTGACTAAACGGGGCTGCAGCTCAACAGCAGGATGGTATTTATACAACTGATAACAGCACTGTCTGATATTTGCACTGCCTCTGTGTAGGCTGTTTCAACCATCATTGGATCATAGTTTCTTGCAAAGAACTTACGGCCCATTTCCTGAGTATTGTATCAAATTGTCTCTTTGGCTACAGCTGTGCCTGACTCAGTATTTGACCCTGGGAGCATTCTTTTCTAATGGATGGCTACTCTTATATTCCAATAAAAAGTTCTTCTCCAAGGGCTTACAACAGATGCTAGTAGTTAGACCTGTGAAGCCTTTTGTGGTAGTCAGATCCAGGAAAGTGACGCACATCTCTCTGAAAATTCAAGTAAATTTTAAGTTTTAATCACATTCATTGATGTAGTGAAGGAAGATATAATAAATACACATCTGCCCCACAGTATTGTTGAGTTATGTAGGCAGATCTATTTTTTATTCAATGCTGTAGTTTTTTTTTTTTTTTTTTAGGTAGCTCCCTTCCTCTTCATTTCGTCTTCTGTCCCCCAACCCATAGCCCACTTATCCTCTTCCTTCTCCTCTGTCTCCCCATCCCTGTGTGTGTTCCTTCACTTATCCTTGTGTAAATACGTGACTCATGCTTGTTATAAGGTGCAATCTCAAGTCTTCTAAAATTATTACAAAATTTTATCACATTGCATGAGATTCATATATTGTGATAAAATTGTTTTTAACAACTTTAGAAGACTTGAGATTGGTAGTCGTATGTGGTTCTTCACTACACTGAGACCCCAGGACACCAGTCACATGAATTTTTTTTACTACTGTATATAGTGTATGGAGTTGGATTGGGTATGGAGGTATAGCTCTGATGAAGCCTTGAGTGACATCCCACTATGTGGCTCTCCTCCTCCTCTAAAGAAGGTCACGATGTGCACCTGTCCTAAGCTGTTGTTCTTGCTGTGTATCTATATGTATTTTATTGGTGCATCAGACTTTGCTGAATGTTTACTGCTTGTGCCAGGCAACAAGTTTGTGGTGGTAAAGATAGAGTCCTGGAGGATGTTAGGAAGTATAAAACCAGTGACTGTGCTGTTTTACAAGTGTGCTTGTTTCTAACTACCACTATCGAGTGGTCCCATGCCTGTGTAACAACTGTGGAAGTACCAGTATCACCATACATAATAAAAACCCACTGAGGTGTGAACCCTGGAACCCCCTTCCCCTTTTGTTCTACACCTGCAATGGAGGTAAGACTGATGGGCCTGTAGATTCCTGGTTTCTCAGTGTCTCCTTCCTTGTGGTGTGTCACCGCATCCACTATCCCCCAATCTCTCAGAACCCTCTCTGACTGTAGTGAGCTATGAAAAAGCCTGTCAGGGATCCACCAGTTCCAATACCAATTCCCTGAGCACCTTTGTGTGCATGCTATCCAACCCTGGGGCCACATCTGTTTTCAGGGCTGCAAGCTCTTTTCTAGCCCTCTCACCTGTAACTACCACCTGTCCCATTTCTGGGGTCCACATTGCAGCAGCCTTTAATCCGCTTTCTGGCAGAGGCCCACAATTAAAACTGCTTCACACTTGCGTGTCATTTTTAGTTTATCTGAGCCAGGACTACATGCTGACTCTCTGTAACAGCTTTCATAGAAATATGCACACAATCACCTTGGTTACTGCATGATTAAACTTTTATGGCACATGGGTGTACAATATTTGTACCTACAGTGTACAAGCATACACTTCACTTTATTCAAGTTGTTTAAAAAAGTTAATTGCACTTTTGGCTAAGTATCATTCTTCTAGCTTAATCCTTGTTCTTCCTGAAAAGAATACTTTCCGAGTGGATCTGTTCTACAGATCTGGTTAATTTCATCTTTACAAAACTGACAACAGTCATGCTGCTACCGTGCTTAATTTTTATTGATGATCTTTCTGTTTTGCTCCTGCTTATAGCTGACTGATTTTAAAGCCTGTGATATGTTGTTACACTATTCAGTTTGCTAGCACTCCCTGTGTTTATAATGTCTGTAAGTAAGCTTTGTTTTTATTTTTATTGAAGGCAAGGAGTAGCTGGTCATCTGGTAGACTGCTAGACACTACAGCACACTTGATAAACTGATCTGAAGACATCTTTTAAAATGTGGTGCCTGCATTACAATTTGAAAAAAAAAAAAGCAAAACAAACAAACAAAAAAAACCCAGCAAGTTCTGTTGGAGCACAAAACAGCTGGCAATGCATGATGTAAGTGATAGCCGTTTCAACTAGTTTGATGGTATTACAAGTCGTAGAAGTTGCAGTTGAACTATATTGTATTGCTACTCCGAGTTAGGGGCCACCAGGCACATTCTGCTGAGACAGAATATGCTGTAGTGGTGTAAACCAATTGCTAATCTGGTATGACCTGCTATGAGATTAGAAATAATTAGATGCCATTGTAAGAATTAGCAGACAACACCTGATGTACAGTATCACGTTTTCTTTTTATTGTACATGTACATTTATTAAATAAGCTTGCATAATTTGTTTTGGAATCTCATGGTACCTGAGGCTAGCCATTGAGTTATATTTTTTCTCCTTGGAGTCAAGGGTGGGGGAGACCTAACAGTACTTTGTTTTATCTTCAATTTAAGCCTTAAAATGCTCCACAGAGCACCTAAAACCACAAAGCATCTGGGGGCTTGGCAGCCCCCAGAACCCTGGCTTTTTACAAAAGATTTTTGCATGCTCTCCCTCTCACTAAAAGAACTCCCCCCTGCAAAAATCCCACCTAGCTAGATAATAATCATGCTTTTCATTTGAGTAAGGGGTGGAGAAGAGCTCAGAAATGAGTGGTTTAGCTTCAAAATAAGCCACAAAATGCACCACAGAGCATCTAGAATCCCAGGGCTTCTGGGGATCTGGTGACCCCTAGCTTCCCAGCTTTTTTGGAAAAGTCACAGACATAAAAAAAAGAGCCCCTCCTTTCAAAAATCTTGGCAACGGCCCTGCTAACAGTTTAGCTTCCCAGAGATACATATTTGGGTGGGGGACACCCAACTGAACACCCCCCACTTGATTCTTCAAGTGTGCTGATACTAAGCTTTTTTTTGGGGGGGTTAATCATGCAGTATAGAAATAGGTTAGGCACATACTTTTTTCTGCACAAAACCTTTAGTCTCTGGATGGAGAGCAGTTGCATTAGTTGATCAAAGGGTTAGAAGCTGAGCAGTTAAACTTTAAACCTGACACTCTCTGCAGTGCTGTCCAGCCTAATTCCCTGAGTGGGCTGAGACTTAACTTTTTTGTTGTTGTTTTAAATCATCTTGTGTGAAAAACATTTAGGCATATTCTTTCTCCACACAAAAACATTACTTTCAGGTTGGTGAGCAGTCACTCCAGCTGACTGAATGAAGAGTTAGATGCAGGAGCAGTTAAACTTTAAACGTGACACTCCCACCCCGCTGCCTAGTCCAATTCCTTGAGTGTACTGATACTTATCTTTTTTGTTTTTTAATATCATCCAGTGTAATATAAATAATAAAAGAAGTTTAGGCACAAACTAAATGAAAACAGTGCTTTCAGGACAGAGAGCAGTCTTCAGTTGATGAAAAGGTTGGAGGAAAGCTTTGGTGGTCAAACTGAAGCATGGGTGGTTACAACAAAGCAGCACTGTGGTTTCCTTGCTGATTCTATAATCAACAAAGCAGAAAAAAATTTACAG
Organism: Neoceratodus forsteri; assembly: GCA_016271365.2. Taxonomy (NCBI): domain Eukaryota; kingdom Metazoa; phylum Chordata; order Ceratodontiformes; family Ceratodontidae; genus Neoceratodus; species Neoceratodus forsteri. The sequence goes on along the minus strand of CM057455.1, from coordinate 752,233,781 downwards.
CACAGCAGCATTCATTTAAGTTGTGGAAATATTGGGGATTCCATGCAGAAACTTTCAACTTTTGTGATGCACCAGTGGAAGAATTGAAAATTCACAGACCAAGCAGGATTCTAGTATTTTTATCAGTGTTACCATGAAAAACAGAAAACCAGGATCCCTACCCATACTTGGGTGTGGGGCTCTTAGTGCTGACAGATCCCCTTTACGGGACAAAAACACTACCTAATTACCAGCAGGTTGATACTTGTATGCTCCAGCCTCTCCAGTGGGAACCATAATGCCTTTCACTGAGCTTCTAGGTGACCTCCCCATCCCAATTAAGAGGAATCTGTAGTGAGAAGCACTCCTTCCTGGAAGGGAGGAGATAACCCCCTTCTCTTAGGCCAGCCTGTTCCTTACACTATTCAAGGGCTGTTATGAGCCTCAGCTGAACTGGAACTAACCATGTCACGAGTGCGGATCTCTGGCAACAAAATTCTTTCAGATACCACTGAATTCCCCTAATTTTTAATCTGGTGGAGGCAACTATAACTGTAGTCTAGAAAATACAACCCAGGAGTTTGAGGGAATCCTGTGGTTTCCTATGTGAACCTGGAAAATAGGTGGCAGCAAAATGCTCTGCATCTGATGCCTCGTGAAGTGGTGGAGAGGCCTTGCCTTTTATAGTCAGCAGTTCTGCACATACTGTATGAACTGCAGGTGCCACATGGGTTCCAATACTAATTTCTCCCAGTGTATGATAAATACTGTGGACTGATGGAGGCCCATGGCCTTTTAAAGAGACACCTGAGGCTCTTGTAGAATTTTCCCACATATTAACTAGTCATCTAGATATTGGAAGACTTTCATCTGTTGTCTTCTTAGAGCTGCTGCTATTAAATTGAGGCATTTTGTCACTACTGTACTCTTGAGGCTGAAGTGAGACAAAAAGGAATTGCTCTGAAATGGTACTGACTGACCCCAACTTTGAATCTTAAAAACTGCCTGTGATTCTCCATTATTGAGATCTGGAAGAAATGCATCTTTTAGACCTACTAAACATAACCAGTACCCTATTTGCAATGATGGAATGCTTATCTTAAAAAAGATACCATCTTGAACTTTTCCTTTTTCCTGTTTTTGTTTAGAATTCTGAGATCTGGAATTGGCTGCCATTCCCCATTTTTCTTTTGGGTTGGGAAGTACCTTGAGAAGTAATCCTTTCCCAATAGGTGTTTTGGAACTTGCTGTATTGCATTTAGAGTTAATTTGTTTACTTCTATCTGAAATAAAGGCAGATTTTCTGATGATGAACCATTTGCATTGTAAAGACTTGGCACTTTGGATTTTTCTTTGATGACAGTTAAGTCCCTCTCCTATTATTTGGAGGACCTCCCTGGCACTGGCTTTGTCCCATTCTAAAAGGGAAATAAAAAGGCAGCCCCCTATTGGATGAGCTTGGGGTGTGACAGCATGGACACAAAAGTCAGGGATTAGTTTTAGGGTAAGGAAGAGCATAGGAAGCCCAAGACCTGTGTCCTCATCTATCTTTACTAATAGTTGTACTTCTTGTTACATAATAATTGATTTGGAAGTAAAGTCTATTTTGGGCACTCCTTCCCTGGATTAAAGTCCAAATTAACTATGACCTCTGCTATCCCATTTGTTGAAGGTGACTATACTAGGTACATTAGACAAGTAGAAGGCGTGAACCCATTTAACCTGTCTCCCTGTTAGAGGGATAAATTTCCATATTATGATTTCAGTAGAAGGGTATCCAGTCTTCTCTTAAATGTCCCTAATGTGTTAGAGTCAACAATATTAGCCTGGAGCGGATTCCATGGGGTAATAATCCTTTATGTATAGACATTTCTCCTTTGCTTTTTCTTGGGATAAGTTAGTCTTACCAGTCTGTTGTGACTCCTTAAATTTGCTTCTCTTCTCACAAATTGCATGTCTAGACTATCCAACAGTATTTCATCCCTGCTAATTTTATACATAAATTGCAGATCACCACCTCTGCCTTCTTAACTCAAGTGAGTAAAGCCTTAAGTTTAACAACCTTTCCTCATAGGTCAAATGCCGCAGGCCAGAAACCACCCTGGTCACCCTCCTCTGTATCCTCTCAAGCAAGTTAATATTTCTTCTTAAATAAGGGCTCCACAAAGGGCTACAGTAATCCAGATGCAGCCTAATGAAAAAATGATATGTATGTAGTCTTTTGTTTATTGACTGTATCCATTTAGACTTCTGTCTCTAAACAGAGAGTCTCCATCAAAGGGAAAGTCAGAAGCTTTTTTGCTGAAGGTCAGTGGACAGGTAAGTTGCCCTGAGCTAAACAAATCTTATATATTTTATTTGAAATTGCTTCACCAGGTAAACATACAGAGTTACAGAAATAATCTCATTTACAAACAGGACCTGGTGAAGGCAGGAGAAGAAGTCAACAGCAAATATACAAAGATTCAACAAACCAAATCAGTACACTGATTGCAAATTTGCAATTTACAAGCATAACAGCAGAGGGGAGGTACAACAAGAAATAGCTGTAGCAACATGAAACCAATACAATGTCAGGTTGAGTCACAGTAGGATGTAATTAGCCATTTGAGGAACAGTTTGGCTGAGGCAATGCTGGAGGTTGGTCTGTTTCCCAAATCCAAGTTGCTCCACACCGGTGGGAGTCTATAGCTAATAGCAAGTTGTCTGGAATTCAGTTTATGCCTGGGATCATGGAATATATCTCCAGAGTAGGAACATAGTTGGTGGGTAGACTGAAAAGCAGGACTGCTTGAGTAGTGGGCAGTTCATTTAGCCGGTGCTTGAAACTATAGAGAGCGAGATACTGAACACATCTTTCAGCACTGGTGATCATATAGCATGCAGTGGTGAGTCCAGAGAGGGAAACAAAGGATACATTTGGAAAGGGAACTTGCTTGTTCACTGATTTCAGTGTAGAACATTCTGTTTATGCCGATGCTTATTACTGCACTAATAATAATAATAATAAAATTTATTTGATTAAGCGCCTTTCAAAGTTTTCAAAGCGCTGTGCATTAAGAAAAAAACAGACATATTCAATACATACAATAAAGCAACTCTAAACAAATATTACAAAACTGCAGTATACAGTTAAAACAAAGCAGAAAATACCTTCTCCCATAGAAAAGTCTTTAGAGCCTGCTTGAAGCTCCCCACCATCCTGCTCTCCCGGAGCAAATGGGGCAGAGAATTCCAGAGGGTAGGTGCAGCGAATCCAAAAGCACGAGCTCCAGAAGACTTCACCCTCGGAATCTCCAGCAACCCCTCATCAGCTGAGTGGAGCTGTCTCAGAGAGGTGTAAGGTACCAGGAGCTCTTTCAAATAGTCAGGACCTAGACTGTGTAGGGCTTTGTAGGTCAAATGACCCACTTTGAAGGTGATCCACCATTGTATTGGCAGCCAGTGCAGAGTGTGCAGCACAGGGGTAATATGAGTACTTCTGGATGCCCCAGTCAACAAACGTGCTGCCACATTCTGCACTAGCTGCAAGTGGTGGATATCAACCATAGGCAGTCCTAGGTAAAGGGAGTTACAGTAATCAAGGTGAGATGTCACAAAGGTGTGGACCAAAACCGGCAGGTCGCTAGGTGGAACAAGGTGCCTAATCCTGGCAATGTTCCTAAGATGAAAAAATGCAGTCTTGACAACTGCAGCCACCTGATAACGGAGGGTCAGACCAGTGTCAAGCTCCACTCCCAGGTTATGCACCCGTTCAGAGGTGGGGATCTGGTCCACCCCCAGGATTAATCCAGAGGGGAGCCCAGTCCTCAAACCCTCTAACCTGCGACCCGGGTCCACCACCATAACCTCAGTCTTTCCCGGGTTCAACTTTAGACTGCTGGTGTTCATCCAGTCTTGGATATCAGTGAGGCAGTTGTTCAGTACCGAGATAGCACTAACCTGGTTGGGTGCAAAAGACAGGTAGAGCTGGGTATCATCTGTATAGCAGTGAAACCTCAACTCATACCATCTTACAATGTCTCCGAGGGGTAGCACATATACTGTGAATAACACGGGGGAAGCACCAAACCCTGAGGTACCCCACAAGGCAGAGAGAAGGCCCCAGATGAATACAAACCCAAGACCACTCTCTGCATTCTCCCTTCGAGGAAAGATGAAAATCATCTGAGGACCGTACTCGATAGTCCACAAATGGACCTCAGGTGTTCGAGCAAAACCCCATGATCCACAGTATCAAAAGCGGATGACAGATCAAGGAGAACCAAAACAGAACGGTGTCTCTGATCTCTCGCCATCAGATCATTGAGCATCCGAACCAGAGCAGTCTCGGTACTATGCCTCTTACGAAAACCAGACTGGAGAGGTTCGTATAAACTATGGATGGTCAAATGGTTATCCAGTTGGACCACCACAACTTTCTCAAAAACCTTCCCCACAAAAGGGAGGTTAGAGACTGGTCTGTAGTTTGCTAGGTCATCCAGGTCTAAAGAAGCTTTCTTCAGAAGGGTGTCACCACCCCTTCATTCAGAGAGCTAGGGAAGACTCCCATATCTAAAGAACACTGGATAATCCAAGCTAAGGCCGGACCGATGATCTCACTACAACCCATAATCAGGGAAGTAGGCTAAACTACAGCATGTTGGACGCATCTCATGGACAATCCTCATAGTGTCTACGAAATCCGGCAGGTCAAAGGTACTCCACGAAATTCCGGGCTCTGCGACAAGACACTGATCAACTGCAACAACCTTGGAATGAGGTTGGAGGCACTGTCTCCTGATGTCGTCAACCTTATTCGCAAAGAATTGAGTGATCTCCTCGCAATCAGTTTGAGTAAAAGCACAACAGATCTGCCGACAGGCTGGGTTGCACAGTCTATCAACAGTTCTGAAGAGCTGAGCCGGTCGATTCCGCGTGACAGAAATTTCCCTGGACAGGAATTCTGCCTTCTTATGGGAAATTGCTGTTTGGTAGAGTTTATAATGCTCTAGCAAAATAAGATGGTTGGCATCAGAGGCAGTCTTCCTCCAACGACGCTCCAACCTACGCCCCAACCTCCGCAGCCCTCTCAAAGCCCCTTCAAACCATGGGGCAGCGGGATGACGCAGGAGGGGGTGAACACGGACTGGTGCAATCTGATCGAGTGCCACTGATATGGCCCTATTATAGGCCATTACCAGCTGCTCAGGATCAGTGCAAAACTCGTCAAACAACGAGAGGTCAATAACTGCCATCAGGTCTTCAGGGACAATGTCCCGTAATGGACGGTACCTGACCAACTCCACAGGGGCCGACCTACCCAGGGGGGCCCCAAAATTGAACCCAACTGAGTAGTGATTGGACCAACCTACTGGTTCCACCACCAAATCAGAAGCCTTGATCCCCAGGAGGAAGACCAGGTCAAGAGAGTGACCTCCCTTGTCTGTAGCTGTGGAAACAACCTGTGTAAAGCCCAGGGATGTCATCACCTGGAGGAAATGTTGACCAAAAAGTGAAGATTCATCGTTGACCCTAGCAATGAAGTCACCTAGAACCATCAGTCTGGGCGACTCCAAGGCCATGTCGGCGGCAAAATCTGAAAAAGACAAGGTGCCCTTGGTACCCCTATCCTTGATAGATCTGTCTTTTGAGAGAATTGCAATGGACGTGGTTGACCCCATAGCTAAAAGTAAAAAGGGAAATCAATTCATTTTGGTAATATGTGACTATACTACACAATACCCAGAGGCAATTCCAGTGTGTACTGTCACAGCCTCAAAAGTGGCAGCAGGCTTGCCAGAATTTTCAGCATGGTGTGCATGCCTAAAGAGATTACTAATCAGGGTAGTAATTTTGGTACTGTATTGCTGAAGGAGCTGTACCGACTACTAGGTATCACTGCCATAGGAACCTCCCTTTATCACCCTCAGACAGTCTTGTTGAGCATTTAATCAAACCCTACAATGCATATTAAAAATGTTTGTGATAGGTGAAGGAAAAGATCGAGAATGATACTTACCTTACCTGCTTTTTGCTTACAGAAAAATGCCACAAGCATCAACAGGTTTTTCACCATTTGAAATGTTGTATGGTAGGCAACCTAAAGGGCTACTGGATATAATAAAAGAAACATGGGAAGATAACCCCACTCAGAAAGAATCTATTGCATCTTACGTGTGTGCACTGAGAAAGAGACAGGCAAAATACCGTATGTTAAAATTGCCCACAGTAATCAGGAAGAAGCCCCAAAACAGCAGAAGGTGCATTATGACCATGGGGTAAAAGAAAGTTTTTGAGTCAGGGGAAAAGGTCTTGTTACTGTTACCCACTATAGAGAACAAACTGTTAATGTAAGTATTTAGATGTACTGGTATAGTTTACTATGAGATTGAGACCCCCGATAGGAAAAATCCTACCAAGATACACCATGCTAACCACCTCAAGAAATGGGTTGAAAAAACACCAAAGGTTACTTTGTTGGTGATAGAGATGCAGCGAAGTTTTACTTCACCGATGAATTTTTGGCAAAGTCGCCAAATTCGCCTCCATGGACCATTTCATGAAGTTGTCCCATTTATTAAAAATTTGCCATTTGTAACTTTGCCTTGTTTTTGTTTTGTTTTTTTAAGTGTAAATTACACTTAAAAAAGAGGCAAAGCAAGGAGAAGTCAGAAATAGTGATTTGGTGTCAATACCTGGTGTCTTGTGGTCCCCCCAGCTGATCACCGGCTCGATGTAAAAATAAATTAATTCCAATCCCTAGTGGACCCCAATCACTGGCCCCAATGTAAAAATTAGTTATTAATAATTCAATCCCTGGTGTCTAGTGGTCCCTTTCATCGTTGACCCGATGATGAATAACATTTCCCTGGTATCTAGTGTACACTCCTCCCTATCCCCATTCCCCAAATGTACCAATTCCCTGGTGTCTAGTGGACCTCCCACCCCATCAGGTAGTGCCCCACCACCCTGCTTCCTCCCCAAACCAACCCGGAGCAGGTGACCAGCACAACCCTCTACTCTCCACCAAGCTGACTGCCCGACTGAGCTGGAATGAATGAGTGCATACTTGTACAAACACGCACTCATTCATTGCCAGATCATGCTAATTCATTGAGCTCTTTGGGGGGTGCAGACAAGAGCAGAGGGCTGTTCCAATCACTGGTGAGGGGTTGGGATGGGGGGAACAGCACTGTGAACCCCCTCCGGAGGTCCAGGACACTGTTCCCCCCATCCCGACCCCATGCTGGTGACCAGAACAGCCCTCTACTCTTGTCTGTGCCCCCTGAAAGAGCTCAGTGAGTGAGCGTGATCTGGCCTGGCTGCCAGTGAGTGAGTGTGTGCTTGTACAAGTAGGCGCTCATTCATTCCAGCTCAGCCCAGCAGCCAGCCATGGTGGAGAGTGCAGGGCTGTGCTGCTTGCCCACGCAGGGTCAGAATGGAAGGGGGAAGCAGGGTGATGGGGCACTATCTGATGGGGTGGGGGAGTGAGGGGTCCACTAGATGCCAGGGAATTTGCAACAATCGGGGATGGGGATAGGGAGAGGGTCCACTAGACACCAGGCAAATGTTATTCTGCATTGGGTCAGTGAGGGAAGGGACCACTAGACACCAGGGACTGAATTAATAATAATTTATTTTTATATTGGGCCAGCAATCAGCAAGGGGGGGAGAGACCACTAGACACCAGGGATTCAATTATTTAAGTTTTAAATCAGACGGTGATCAGCAGAGGAGGGTGCACTAGAGACTGGAAATTTGGAATTAAACAATTTATTTTTACATCAGACCGGCGATCGGTGGGTGAGACCACTAGACACCAGGGAACGTTTGCTGTGAAGTGTGGAATTTCAACTGCAAAATCTGCACTTTGTGGTATATCCCCGCTCCATGAATTACATGAATTTCACAAATTGCTCTTCACATGTGCTAAATTTGAGAATTCATTCGTGGAGTGAATTTTGCCGACTTTAACAATCTCTAGTATCACCAGAAACTGCTAAAGAAGATATTGATATAGCTTGTGACAGACTGGAACAAACTGTAACTTCTGATGCTGTAATGGTGGATGTTTCCTTACACAGAGAACAAACTGCAGAAATGTGTAACTTGGTAAATAAATAAATAAATGTATTAGCTTTTGGTAACCGGGTAAGTACACTAGGCAAAAAGCCTGCCTATTTTCAGGCATGACCCAGGACAGTATAATTTGAGAATACAGCAATGACAACAGTGAAATACAGCAGTAACAACAATTTGGAACATAATGAAGATAACTATCAGGACAACAATAAATCAGCAATCGTAGTCACAGAAATTAATACAAGACAAGTATAACAGAAAAATAAAACAAGTTAAGAGTAGAATACAATTATAACATGATATGCTGGTAAACAAGCCAAATAACCTGGCTAGTGGAGAAAAACACACAGGTAGACAATATTTACATGTTAGACTTAACAGCCATGTGTATGTACACAGCTGGTGACAATGCAGAAGTTAAGTGCAGTCACAGTTACCAACAGCTTAGAGGTGAGAAAACAACGAATGCTTAAATGAAAGGTGAGATGAGGAGTTGTTCACATGAAGGGGAAGTGAGTTCTAAAACCTAGGTGCAAAATAGGAAAAGCTTGCTCACCCATTTTAGATGAGCAGGGCCGAACGGAGAGCAATGGGAAAGAGGAGGATCTAAGGGAGTGGGAGTGAGAGACCGGGGTAAGCATCTCACCCAGAGTGGTGGGACAAGGGGATCAGGTAAGGGAGTCAACAAAACAACCTAGCGCATATGAATGGAGGGCATTGGGAGACAGCCAGTTTGAGGCAGAACGGAGTTGGCAGTGATGGGTTACACGAGGAGCCGATAAGGCAAATCTACAGATACTGTTATAAGAAGTGTCCCACTTGTGAAGAACCCCAACATTGGCATGAGAGAGTACAATGAGGGCATATAGGAGTTGTGGGAGTAAGACACCTCCTGCTACTGAGATCCTAGCAGCCAGGGTGAGTGAGTGGCATACTCTATAGGCAGCACCAATCTTAGCATTAACTGAGCGACATACTTCGTTGACTTGTGCAGCAAAATCCAGAACTGGGTCAAGCGTAACCCCAAGATATTTGAAGGATAAAGAGTTAGAGACAGCAGTCCTATCGCAGCAGTGGACCAGGACCAGAAGCTTATGGGACTCTGTGGGCACTTTTCTAGTGGACCCGAAAAGCATAGCCTAGGTCTTAACTATGTTTAGGATTTGATAGTTAGAAGAAAACCAGAACTGTAGGGTCTGAAAGTCATGAGAAAGATTTTGATTTATGTCCACAATAGACTTGGAGGCAGAGTAACGCACCAGGTCATCTGTGTACATGATTATGCTGCTGTGTGGAGAAGGAATAGGGATGTCATTAAGGAAGAAAGAAAAGAGTAGGGAACCAAGGATAGAACCCTGTGGGACACCACAGGTGATAGGGGGTAGGGGAGGACAGAACTTTACAGAAAGACATAGCCTGAGAATGATATTCTAGGTAGCTTCCAAACCAGGATAGGGTAGATTCGGAGGCACCTAGAGATTGCAGCTTAGCCAGTAGTATTGGGTGATGTACCATGTCAAATGCTTTAGAGAGGTCTATGAACATGGCTCCAGTAAGTAAGCCCTTATCCATGTTACATTTGACATCACTTGTAAACTGGGTAAGTGCAGTGGTTGTGCTGTGTGTCCAGCCCTAAAGCCATGTTGTATAGGAAATTGAAGGTTAAAATTGAGAAGGTACTCAGAGACCTGTCAATGAACTAGTTTCTCAAGCAGCTTACTGAGCATGGGAAGAAGCACGATGGGGCAGTAGTTAGACATGATTTTGGCGTCCTCTTTCTTAAACACAGGCATAGTTCTGGCTATTTTCCAGACCGAGGGGTCGAGCCAGAACAGATAGAGAGGTTGAACAACCTGGTTATGGGAGCGGCAAGAGGCAAACTGCCTAAGAATCCCTGGATGAATGCCATCAGGACCTGCGCTACCACTAGCAGGAATAGTCTTTAGTAACTTAAAGACATACTGATGCATGAACAGTGACAGCTCAAGAGCAGGGGGAGCAGTGGCAAGTGGGGATGTGGCAGCCCATGAAAAGAGGGATGTGATGGGACTGAAGGTGGGAAGTGTGGAAAAGAGGGAGTTGAAGGCATTAGCTATGGTGAGAGGGTGGTTACAGTGGATATCATTTATATAAATATCATTCAGGGTCAGAGGCTTATTGTTCCCAAGAATTTCCTTAATTTGAGGCCAGTAATGCTTAGGGTTAGAGGCAGAGGAACTGAGCAGATTCCTGTAGTATATACTCTTGGCCAACTGAATCTCCTTTTTACAGGTGTTCCGTAAGGCCCTGTAGGCCTTGAAGTCGGAAAAAAGGGAGGAGGACTTCCATGTTGACCAGAGTTTATCCTTTCATTTCAGAAGCTGGAGTAGGGGATGCTTGAGCCATTTGGTAACTTTCCCTTTTACCCTACGCATGGTGACTGGAATGCGTTGGTTTTGCAGAGAGAGTAGGATAGCGTTGAAATATTCCATTGCCATACCTCTCAACCTACTGCCTCATAAATCAGGGACACGGCTTGAAAAAATCAGGGGCAAAGAACCAAAATCAGGGACACATTTTCAAAATCAATGATATCCACTCAGGAAGCTGGTAGAATAAGGGACTTAGTGTTAAATGAAACTTCTAAATTAGAGCAAGTCTGTAACTGTAATGTTTGACATTAATTTGTGCTTACAATCCCCACACTTTAGTCATGGAAACAGACATTTTTGGAGGGACTGAGTAAAATTTTGAGGTAAAATCAGGGACAGTTGAGATGTATGTCTGTTGCTATGTTAATATCATTGGCAGGGGGACAAGGGGTGCTGTGTGGGTGGGAGGGTGGGGTGCCACTGGATCATCAGGGATATATGAATTGGTGCTGTACCATGATCATGGCAATGGGCGGGGGTGTGGGGTACCACTAGACTACCAGGACTGTCCAACATATCATTCATCAGGGAATTGGGAGGGAGGAGAGCCACTAAACTACCAGGCTATCTATAGCAACTTATACCGTGCGATAGCGGCTATGGGGTGGGAAATGCCCTGGGTTCCCCACAGCACACATCATGCTGTGCAGGGCGCCAGGTGCAAGTCACCAGCTTGCCCTGCATAAGGTACAAATGGGGCCTTAATGATGTGTAAATGGCTCCATTTGTACTTTGCATATTTTATGGCCTCATTTGCATGCCCCCTGCTGAATATGCGTGGGTGATGCACCTAGCACAACTGCACATGCACTGGCACATCCCCGTACACCCTATCTGTGGCTTGCACTGGTGCAGTGCCACTGTGCCAGATGCAGCATGTGCGCCAACCTTGCCACATTCTACGGTGCTGTGCCATGGCGCATCACCGTTGAATATTGCCTGGTCCTGGCCTCAGTGCATCCCAGGTGCACTGTGCCCAGGTTTGTGCCCCTGCCAGGTGCAGTCTGAATATCTGGTCCATGGAGTTTTTTAACATCCCCCAAGCAGTAGAAGGGAATGAAGAACTTCACAGTTAGCGAGAGGGAGATCACGTATAATAGATACATTGAGATGCACCTTGTAGTATACTGCCAGGCCCCCACCTCTTTTGGCATTAGAGCGATCCACCCAAAGCAAATTTTTTTTCCCAATTGTTTAACCAGGAGCGGCACACTAAGCTGAAAGCTTCTTTACAGGTGCAACCTGGAAGCACAGAGAAGTTAAGTGACTTGCTCAGGGTCACACAGTATGCAAGTGGGGGCTGTGGGATTCAAACCCAGGTCTCCAGATTTGCAACTCAGAGCCTTAAACCACTGTGCTATACTGCCTCCCTAAATTATAGCCCTGGAGGGAGCAGAGGGAGTCTGTAATGGAAGGTTTAAGCCAAGTTTCAGATAAGGCAAGGATATCAGGGTTGTTAGCACACTCCCAAGCTTCAACTTCAGGAAGGTTAGCCGTGAGACTCCTAAAGTCAAGGTGTGCAAAGGTGGAACCAGATGATTGGGGCAAGCAATTCAAAGGGTGAGACTGGGTGGTATCAGTAGCAATGGTAGGGCCTGGATTGGTCTCGACATCCCCCACAAGGGTAAGGGATAGTGTAATTATATCCACCATGCCGCTTGGTTTACATCGCATACCCACTACATTCCAGTGGTACATGGATATAATTATAGCCCCTCATGCTGGTTTTTGTGCTGTGTATCTGTACGGTGTTGTGGTGTACAGTCCAGACTGGAAAAGTCACCTGGAACACCTACAAGCAGTTATCCAGTCTATCAAAAAAGCAGATCTGACCATTAATAATATCCCATTAATCCTACCAAGTGTGTACTAGGCATACAGGAAACCAAATATTTGGGTTACAGTTTGGGAAATGGAGAAGTTAAGCCAGAGATTTTCAGGATAGAAGCTGTAGCTAACAGTACTGTCCCTAAATCAAAGAAACATGTCAGATCATTCTTAGGTCTTGCTGGTTACTACTGGAGATTTGCTTTTCTATGTTTGCCCAGTTGGCTACTCCCATCACTAAACTCAAAAAAAAGATACCCAAATAATGTGAAATGATCCCCAGAGTGTGATGAGGCTTTTTTGGTTAGCAAGGCTGCATTATGTTCAGCTCCTGTTTTAAGAAGTCCAGACTTTGAGAAACAATTTCTGTTAGACAGATACATCAGCGGTAGGCCTAGATGGAGTCCTGAGTCAGAATATAGATGGGAAGGAACATCCCATTCTGTATACAAGTAGAAAACTGCATGACATAGAGAAAAAGTATTCCACCATTGAAAAAGAATGCTTTCCTGCAAAAATGGGCAATGGAGCCCATTAAGTTTCATCTGCTAGGAGCTGACTTTGTACTTATAACAGGTCATAATCCTCTCTGTTGACTTAATCAAAGGAAGGATAAAATCCCAGAATCATAAGGAGGTACTTGGCACTAAAGCCATTAAATTCAAAGTGATGCACAAATCTGGAAAAAAGGATATCAATACAGATTTTCTATCCAGATATGGTTCAGAAATTGATCATTTAGAAGGTTGTGCTAACTGAAATGTTTACACTAAAAGGTGTTATGAAAAAAAGGGATACTGCATATGCAAAGAACCGTAAGTGTTATAAGTTAATGTTAAAAGAGAAATAAAAGAAGGTTTTGGAAACCTGTTTTTTAAAGAAAAAAAAAACAGGTTTCCTCTTAAAGGGGGGTGGGTGACAGGGTTTGGTAATATTCTATCCTATTTGTTATGCAGAGGAAATTGAAAGCAATGATCTATTTTGTTCTCTCGTATTCTGCCACTTGTCTGCCTCTTGCCTGTTTACCTGCATAATTAAATTTTTCTTGCAGCACCTAGGAATTGGCCACTCTGATGGTCTCCCAATTCACCCACGTTATCTCCCTTCCTTCACTTGCTGTTTCTATTTTTTCTTTCTCCCCTTGCTTCCCTGTGGTTAAAAATTGTATGTGAATCTTTATGTGAAACTGGGATCCCTTGGTTTGCAAATGTATATAATTATATTGTTGAAATGATTGCAGAAAGCTATTTGGGTTTTTAAGAAATAACAACCTGGAACCCAGAAGGTTGACTTGAGATGCATTTTGACCTCCACAAGCTTATTTATAGAATTGTGAACAGGAAACCAGCTCTGGGACAAAATTATTATTTTGTTGCACCCGTTAAGACCAGATGTGCTCTTCAGGCTGGTCTCAGTAAGAAAACTGTCACAAGTTTTGATTCAGTTTGTGAAAAACAGGAGATGTACAGTAATTTAGAACAAGAGGATACAGAGTTTGAACTGCTAGGCAAAAACATCTGATATAATGACTGCAATGTTGTTTTTTCCAGTGAGAGACCCAGACAGAGGATTTTTTTGTTTGAACTGCCTTTATGAAGCGCTATCCTGTACAATTTTATTTTTTATATTTTATTGTCATTGATAATAATAAACCACTACTTGCGAATTTTATAACTTCTCCTGGTCTGCCTATGCTTCCTGAACTGTGTCTCTTCAGCATCAAGCTCAATCAATAATATGTTAATTTAAAAAAACCTTAATCCAAAAATGCTCATTTTCAGGACAGCTGCCTATGAGGCACTCATCACAGTATGAGTGTCTCACGCACACAGGAAAGGAGTGCTTCAATTGGTTGGTAGTTCTCCCTTGATCTATAATTTACATGATTTCCTCCCTTGTCCCAACCTTGTTTCTGTTCTAGCTTTCCTATCATTCAATAGATGGAAAGTTTACTACAGATGAAATACAAGAATTCGATTTTTTTGGGACATTTGTTGTAATTTTTAGACTATGTACCTACTAGCATCCCCCTCTGTATACCTCATGTACTGTTTATTTTCTAGTATATGCACATACAATGTAACTTCTTGTATCATTGCCAACAAGGCTCCTGTAAGCTGATTCTATTGTCTGTTGTCTGCTACTTGTGATGTGGAATCTTTGTAAACGAGCACCCCTGCTCAATGGTTATCTCTAAATAGAAAATAAATAAATACAAAAATATCTGCTCGGTTCTGCTGGCACAATATTCCCTCCTCACTCACACAACAGAAGGCCTCAGATGAAACCAGGGCTTCTCTTGTATCCATTGCAGGTTAAACAGCAAAGATTTCCCTGGTAAGCAGATAAGGATAGGAGGATTTTTCATAGTCAGCAAAGAAACACCAGAAATTAAAACTGTAAGTACTATGTGAGACAAAGAAGTGGATTACAAGGGCAAAAAACATTTAACTATTAATTTTTAATTTAAGGCAGTTTTATTTTTAGGGCCTAGTTGAAGGTTTTAAGTGATTAAAGGTGGTAGCCATGTTTGTGATGGCAGTCGTGGATGTGTGGTTAGTATTGATTTTATTGTGAAGAGGCTGCTGGATTTTCATGCAGTGCTGTTGTGCTAAGATAACAGCACAGGTAAAGATGGCCCTCAGTCAATCAGGTTTAACCATCTTTCAACCCCATTTTATAATCAGTGTTTAAAACCCTGTCAACTCATATAATCAGGGTTTTTTGACATCCTGGTAAATTTCCAAGATTCTATGATTCAAGAGACTGCATCAATATTAGGGATACACCTGATGTGTAATGTAATAGTTTAAACCCTAAGAACACCCCCACAATCACAAAGGTTTTGGGGGTATCTGTACTCTAACACTGTATTTCTCTGCTTTTATGATTTAATGTAGTAGTACTCTATCTCAGACTGAACATAGTATTTTGCCACTATTTCAGTTATAAATGAACACTGAGCATCAGCACTTCTGTGAAGAAACATAAAGCATGCACCATCAGAAAAGGCAAATCTTATTAAAGGTGACAACTGTACGGTATTTGGAAAAAATGCTCACTTGATTATCACTGTTGCCTTGCAGGTAGGGTGGAGACTAGGTTGTCAGCCCTGTCATTATATTTAGACATAGCAGCTGATTAGTCCACAGACAGAAATGATACAGAAGTTCATATATTTAGACTCTGAACTATTAACTACTGGCCAGATGGAACACTGAAAGCTGTGCTCTCTTTATATGATCTCAGACTCCTAAGGAAACCAACGACTGTTTCATCACAAACATGCTCAGGCAACGGCACATGGGTAAGATCCAAAAACGTCTGGAAGAACTTAAAAAACAGTGGGTCAGTCCATCAAAGGTAGATTTTAGCCACAGTGAAACTGCTAGGCTGGCAACTGATGCCCTGTTGGATGCTGGCCCTGAAGCCTATTACAGAGTGTTGGCAGAAGAACAGGACGTGGATTTCCTGTCTTCCGCTGAAGTCGAATATATTGTGAAGAATGCAAAGAAGCCATATTGTGCTGATGAAACCCATCTAGAAGAGGATGGTACAAGGGCAAATGATATCAGCTCAGTCAGGTCTGAGACTTATTTCCCCATGGTAACTGAAAGCAGTGCCCCAGCCCTGGATCATGGTTGGCCTATGTTTGAGGAGAGTAACTATCTAAAGGGAACATCAGAAGTTCAAGTATATTTTCAAACGGACAAAACTAATTGTATCAAAGATATACTACGTAAATACATCGGCAGTGCAAGACAGGTAGGATAATATTTTATACTCCATTTGTTTTATAAGTTATTTACTTAGGAGAAATCTTGGAAATAAATATCTTTTGGTAAGGTTTTATGTCAGTTTTACAATGTGTATTTTCAAGATAGTCCAGCTAAGATGTATCATCTCATTTCCAGTGGTGCCCACCTTCTATCCATCTGCACAGTCAGGGGCTGTGGTGAGATCTGAACCAGTGGGACCTCCACTTCACAAACTAGTGCTGCAGCCACTAGACCGTGTTGCTTTTTACACTAAGATAGCTTTTGAGAAGTGGCTTGTAAGACATGTAACAATTCAACCATAAATAGACTAAGTAAAAAGCTATTAAAACTGTTATGATTACTGGTTACCCCCTTTATCAAATGGTCCACAAGCCTCTGTCCAGCACTATAATAACTCGTAAAACTAGTTATTATGGCATTCTCATAAGTTTCTTTTAGTAGCAGTGTCATTCATACCGCGCCAGCTCACTGGCTCTTAGTCTGCATGTGGGCAGCCCAAACACCTCAAAAAACATGGTGGCTCCAGTTCTCCATGTCCAAGGAGGCACACTGATCACCCACCCACCTGGACTAATAGTTTGCCTTTCACTCTCCTCATGTGTTAGTTATATATTTTTTTCACTGTTTATCTGGTTGATCCTGCCATTACAACAAAAAATATCTATCTGGTTGATCCTCCTATTGTTACACTTTGTTCGTGACTTCAGAAGTGAGCCCCTCTAATCAGGAACAACCATGGTGATGAACTGCTGTCATAGTCAGTTATTGCGGTTCCTGGGGTGCTTCCACATTGCAAGTTTAAAAAAAAATTAAAAACTAAAAAAGTGTGTGTGTGTGTGTGTGTGTTTCACAGCATAGCTGCACTAATTGGAGGCAGTATAATGCAGTGGTTTAAGGCTCTGACATGCAAATCTAGAGACCTGGGTTTGAATCCTACAGCCCCCACTTGCATACTGTGTGACCCTGAACAAGTCACTTAACTTCCCTGTGTTCCCAGGTTGCACCTGTAAACAAGCTTTCAACTCAGTGTGTCTCACCTGGTTAAACAACTGGAAAAAAAAAAGTTTGGCATCACTCAACTGTTAAAACCGAAAAACTCGTTGCACCATCAATTATGAAGAATGATGTGTGTTATTTTTATTTTTTTTTTTTTACTCACCATTGGTGTGTGATGACCTCATAAAGCACACAAGCTTTGCTCTCAAGGTTTGTGGGTCAGCACACACCCCGGGTATGTCAATAAATTCCATAATACACAGTTGCATATTAACCTGCTAACGATGTCTTTAAAGGAGTAGTATACCTTCATATCTTGTAAATGTTATTTGTTTCCTTGTCAACAGACAACTCATTCTGTATAGCTGTTATGGATATATGTGTTTTCCTTAGTTTATTTTCACTGTTCATACCACTCCCTGTAACTAGCCTGGGGTGTCTCCATTTTCTGGTTGTTGAAATCTCAGTGTCCCTAGGAGCTGTATTAGCATATGAGAACATGATGTGTCAGCACCCTTTAGACTCCACAGTATGCTTGTCTGCTTACTTAGAATTCAAAAAACAAGTTGCAGCAAGGCGTAAAACATCACATTTACCTTCAAGTAGCTTCACAAACCGTCAGATGTAACGCAGGGTTTTTCCTTTAGATTGCATTCAGTCTGCATGTTTCTAGAGAGTTTTTCGGGTTATATGTACTTTCAGCACGGAGATACACAGTGTGAATGGGCATTGTGGCATCATGTTCTCATATTCTAATGCAGCTCTCAGGGACAATGAAATTTCAACAACCAGAAAATGGAGACCCCCAGCCTAGTTACAGGGGTTGGTGTAAACAGTGAAAACAAACTAAAGCAAGCACATAGATCCCCAACAGCTACACAGAAACTGTTATCTGTTGACAAGGAAACAAATAATATTTACCAGATATGAGTATGTGCTAATCCTTTCAAAAGCCATAATAACCGGCTTCAGTGATATCAACTGGTTTCCTGGTTATTATGCAGCACTGTAATAACCAGGTAACCAGTTACTATTACTCTAATAGAGTTTGAGTTTGCATAAGTGTTGAAATACTACCACATACTTAATAAAACTGTGTTCAAGTGAGTCGCTTACTATTTCAGTAATTTGTTTTTTCATTTGTTGGTAGCTGGTAAGGTCCACTAGGCACAAGTGCCTGTTTTCCGGGGTGATCCAGGAGCGCTGGTGTGGTTAAGCAACTTGCTCAGAGTCACACAGTATGCAAGTCAAAGTTGTGGGAATAAGACCCATGTCTGCTGGAAACTGCCAGCAGTATAGTGATAAAAAGCTCTTTTATGCTTCTATTGTTTATGTGCTGCACTTTAAACCCCCCTCCAAACTCGAGACAGTGTGGCACGTTCCCCTCACTTCTCTGCTCACACCTTTCATCTTGCTATAACCTTGAAACAGTCATAAAAAATATAACTGAAGTTTGATAAACAAGCTGTCTATGAATCTTGGTTCAAACAAGCAGTTTGTGTAAAACAATATTTATCAGTGTTGATAAACACTACAAGCCAGTAAATTATGAAAAATAAATCATGTGCAGATGTAATACTTTTTTCACACAACCTCAGTGTGTGATACCTTTTTAAACCTCTCAAGCTTCGCTCTCAGTGTTTAAGGAGCATCACACCTCAAGTGTATGAAAAAAAACTTGTAATACCCATTTGCACATGTATTATTCTATATACTGTATAATCACGGTGGCACCCTATATGATTGACTATTATTGAGTGCCTCAATAATAATGCTTGTAAGGACAGCGACTGGTGAAAAACGTCACTATATCCTGTAGAGCGAGTTTAGCAAAGAGCTACACTCACTATTGCAGGATATGGGATGCTGCTTGGCCTAGCTCCAGCAAGCTGGTCATGTAGCATAGCGGTGTATGCTACCACCCCTGGAGCCAGCGACCCAGGTTTAGGTCTAATACAAGACAAAAAAGTTTTTTGTTTTCACTTTTTCTTTAACCCCCCACCACACACACACAGAGTTGATTATATTTATTTTGGGGTGCGGGGCATAGTCCTCACATAAAATAGATATGGTGTATTTTTTTCACTGTAGTAAGCGACCATCGCCATATGCAACGGTTGCCCTGGGGTCCATTGCCCTGCTTGTGTCGGGCATTTTTTGTGTCACTCTTTGTGATCGGTGCTCATTAGGAGTCGCGTTATCACATAAATCCTATAATCACTAGTCTGATGGCGCAAGCAAGGCACATTGTGTTACCATGTGGAAAACCCAAGTTCATAGCTCAAGTCAATGTTCACAACCAGGTCAGTGTAGTTTGGGGTGCGCTACTCTGAGGAAAATCACCTGAGTTACATTATACTAGCCCATTCTGGACCTACACTTACAGTATGTTGGTAGCCAAATTGAATCCTCTTTTTATAACTGAAACAAAAGAATGATACAGACCGCATCCAGGGATGTGCAGTGCCTTGGGCAGATTCAAGATCAAAGTGGCAATTAAAGAAAGACCAGCACCTGCTTATCTGTGTGTTGTCACTAACACTGATTCTCCAGTAAAGGATCCAAGGACAGTGTAGAAGCTTGAGTTAAAACTTCACTGTATTGAAACAATATAAAAATGCTTCAGAAAATTCAGGCAGCTTCAGAAAAATCCAGAAGTCCAAAAGTTCAAGAATCCAGTGTGAAGACACATACACCCTGCTCAACAACCTTATGGAGAGTCGGTGGGCACTTGCTTCCAAACGCATTTCACTCATACTGAGCTTTTTCAAAGGATAGCTTGTAATCCCATAGGTGACCCTTAAAAACACCACAATTAAAGTGACAGTGCAACAAAAAATAAATTACATGCAATGAGTTCCATATGCAGAACCCATATCCGTAATTATCTAACATAGCCTAAACTAACTATATTACATTAAATAAGAGGTAAAACACTGTGTTCTAGCATTAATGAACTAGGCATTAGTGATATGGATTATAAAAACTCATATATTGCATATTACTTTTCCACAATACTCAATAGTAGGTCAGTCTGCAAAAATCTCATATTAAACACGGCAGCTGTGTGAACCATAGCTCAGAAGCAGAGTTACTAGTGTGGAATGCTAGAGGTCCTAGGTTCAATTCCTAGTGGTTCACCTTTTTCCTTCTTCATTGTAATTCATAGTCTGAAAATTGCCTAGCAGTGGCTTCTTCAAACTGCACTGATAAGGAGTTGATTGACTGTTGTTCTGAGGTTGCAAAGTTATGCAACACCAGAGGAAGGGAATGTGAATACGAAGGAAGACCTGGACATCCCCTGCAGCTGTGTGAGCCATAACTCAGAGGTAGAAGTACTAGCATGGAATGCTAGAGGTCCAAGGTTCAATTCCTAGTGGTTCACCTTTTCCCGTCATTGTAATTCATAATCTAAATGTGCCTAGCAGTGGCTTCTTTAAACTGCACTGAGAAGGAGTTGATTGGTTGTTGTTCTGATATTAAACACTACAATATATTTGGACCATTAACAAGCTGAACGGCCACCAGGGACGCTCCATGCATATCTCATAGCAGTAACGTTCACTTGTTGTCCCTGGTGGCCAGTTCAACTTGTTAATGGTGCAAATATTTTGTAGCATTTAATATGAGATTTTTACAGATTGGTGCCCATAGCATAACTTTTGCTGGAGCACAATGTTCTCACTTATGAAATGGCAAGAGGAAATTAAGCCATTTCATTGACTGATAGCCCAGTGTAAAATATGTTCCACGCACTGTAAATAACAAGTCCTACCACATCACTGCCCACTGATCTGTATAAGAGAATGTTGGAAAATTATTGGCAGCTATTGTTTTTTTGCCTGCTAAACTTAAAGCCCACATCGCTTGCTATATCTGTGTTTAGTAATGTCAGTTTTGAGCTCAGCTCATTTTCACCTAAGAGGAGCTGGAACACATCTTCAATGATTCTTTCCACCATGAGCCACAGAATAACCCCCAATAGCACCCAACCAGGGCCAATTCCATAGTGGGGTTGGGGGATCCATGTTGGCCTTTCTCCATTTTTCTCCCTTCAAGTTCCACCTATCTTCCCTGGTGCTGAACACAATTACTAATGGCTTTGCACACCACAGCAACTGCACACGGTCCTGCCTACCCCTCATGAGTGAGCAGACTGCCTGGTCCACCACATGGGCTGCTGTGGCACTGAGCTGCACCATCCCCCCAGCTGGGATGCATTGCAGAGTGGCAACATTCTTCCAGCCTAGATGCACAATTGCAGGGGCTCAGGTTTACTCCTGACCCCGAGTCATCTGCATGGAACTGTGATACACTTCCTCAGGGCCATTGGGTAGCCTTGGTAGCCAAATGTGCTCAAAGGGCATTCTGATTTATTTGACACTAGCCTAAGGAAACATAGAAACATAGAAATTGTCGGCAGATAAGAGCCTCCAGTCCACCTAGTCTGGCTTATTACTACCAGCAGTCCTCTGTTTCTATCACAAGCATGTTTAAAACCTGTAATCATTTCTGACCTCACCACCTCTGTTGGCAGGCTGTTCCACATGTCCACCACCCTCTCTGTGAAAAAGTACTCCCTCATGTTTCCTCTGAACCTCCCTCCCTCTCTCCATTTTCATCTTGTACACCCTGGAGTCATGGCGTCTTTTTTTGGAATGTAGTATTCTCCTGTCGCGGTATTCTTCCCTGTGGGGACTTAAACATCTCAATCATATCTCCCTTCCTCTCCTCCAGGAGTACAATTAACATTCCCTCAGCCTATCCACATAGGGCTTGCGATGTAGTTCCTGCACCATTTTGGTTACCCTCATCTGAACCGCCTCCACCCTATCTATGTCCTTAAACAGATGAGGCCTCCAGAATTGAACACAGTATTCGAGGTGCGGCCTCACTAATGTCCTGTATAGTGGAATTATTACCTCCCTTTTTCTGCTGGTGACTCCTCTGCCTATGCATCCCAGCATCCTGTTTGCCTTTCCTGCTGCCTTGTTACACTACCTACCTACCTTGAGGTCATTGAAGATGATTACCCGCAGGTCTCTTTCTTGCTTGGAGCATGCTGTTTCTCCCCCACCCCAGCTAGAAACACAGAAACATAGAAACTGTTGGCAGATATGGACCGCTAGGCCCATCAAGTCTGCCTGTAAGCCCTGTACTTGATTATGGCTCCTGACCCTCCCTCTGCTTTACCCCTATGGTTCTCCTATGTCTGTCCCATGCATGTTTAAATACAACCACAGTGCTCACTCCCACCACCTCCTGCGGCAAATCATTCCATGTGTCCACCACCCTCTCCATGAAGAACTTCCTCACTTTCCCTTTTAACCTGCCACCTTCCAATTTCATGTCATGTTCCCTCATTCTTGTACTCCTCCTGTATTGGAAGACGTCTCTCCCCTGCACCTTGTTTATGCCCTTGAGGTACTTGAATGTTTCTATCATGTCCCCTCTCTCCCTCCTCTCCTCCAGCGAGTACAGATAAAAAGAGGATTCAATCTGGCTACCAACATACTGCAAATGTAGGTCCAGAATACAGATTGAGGTCCCTTAATCTCTCCTTGTAAGTTTTGTGGTGCAAGCCTTGTACCATCTTAGTCGCCCTTCTCTGGACTGTTTCCAGCCTATTAATGTGCAGCCTCCAGAAATGCACACAATACTCCATGTGAGGCCTTCCCAGGGTTTTCTATAATGGCATTACTACCTCCCGTCTTCTGCTGGTGGTACCCCTGCCTATGCACCCCAGCACGCCACTGGCCTTCCCTGCTGCCCTTGTACTCTGCTTTGACATTTTCAGGTCATCTGAAATAATAACCCCCAGGTCCCTTTTTCCTTGGTGACTGCCAACAACTCTCCCCCTTCCCCATCCTGTGGCTTTCTCCAGGGTTTCTATGCTCCAGGTGCATAATTTTGCACTTCTTTGAATTAAACCTCAGTTGCCACTCCTCAGACCATTACTCAAGCTTCCCAGGTTCTTTCTCATTTTCTCTACCCCTTCTGGAGCATCCACCCTGTTACAGATCTAGGTGTCATCTGCAAACAGGCAGACCTTTCCTTCCAGACCCTCTGCAATGTCACTAAGGAAGACTTTGAACAGGACTGGCCCAAGGACTGATCTCTGAGGTACCCTGCTGGTCACCCCCCCTCCCCAGATTGTACTCCATTTACCACCAGCCTCTGCCTCCTGTCCATTAGCCAGTTCCTAACCAAGTCTACCACCTCGTCTCCCATGCCCAGACTACCCGTCTTGTTAACCACCCTCTTATGTGGGATGATGTTGAAGGCTTTGCTGAAATTAAGGTAGGCAATGTCCACCACCCCCCTGCCCCCTTATTTACTTCCTTCTTCTCCCAGTCAAAGAAATCTATCAGATTTGTCTGACATGACCTAACCCCTATGAAACCATGCTGCCTAGGGTCCTGGGCACTGATGGCTTCCGGATGTCCCACTATCCTTTCTTTAAGCAGTGTCTCCATGATCTTCCCCATTACTGAGGTGAGGCTGACCAGCCTATAGTTTCCTGCTTCCTCCCTACCGCCGGATTTGTAAAGAAGGATCACATGTGCCCTCCTCCAATCCTATGGCATCACTCCAGTGTTGAGTGACTCGGTGAACAAGGCTGCCAGAGGTTCTGTTAGCTTTCTTCACAGCTCCCTTAATATCCTTAGGTGTATGCCATCTGGCCCCATCACTTTGTCCACCTTCAATTTGGTGAGCTCTTGCAGGACTCTGTCCTGTGAATGGACTGCTGTCCACCTCCCCTGGCATCTGTTGCTCTGCTGTGGTCCCTGTCCCTCCCCTTTTTCCATAAATACTGAACAGAAGTATTTATTCAGTATTTCTGCCTTATCTATGTCTCACTTCTTACACTCCCCTTCCTCCACTTTGAGCCTAACAACCCCTCCGATTTTCCTTCTTTTGCTGATGTATCTGTAGAATGTCTTGTCCCCTTTCTTTACTGTCTGTGCTAATTCTTTCTCAGTCCGTGCCTTTGCTCTCCTTACCACCCTCCCCGCTTCTCTTAGACATGCTAGGTACACCTCCCTGTCCTCTTCCCTTTGGGTCTCTTTATATTTCCTGAACCCCACGCTTTTGGCCCTTACTTTGTCTGCCACCTCTTTACAGAACCATAGTGGCTTTCTCCTTCTCTTCCTTTTTGATACCAATATGATGCATTGGTTTGTTATTTCCACTATGGCTCCTTTTAGGTGCTCCCACTGCTCTTTCTCCCCCGCCCCTTTTCCATTCCTCTTTTCTCCAGGGCTATTTTTATACTTCTCCCCATTTCAGCAAAGTCTACCTAATTGAAATCCAAAACCTTTGACCTAGTGTGACTTGACTGAGTCCCCATCCCCATGCTGAACCACACTATATGGCGATCGCTGGATCCTAGTTGCCCTTCTACCGGAACATCTGCGATTCTATCCCCGTTGGTCATCACTAGATCCAGAATCGCCCTGTTCCTGGTGGAATCAAGCAAAAGTTGCCTGAGTCCTGCTTCCTGTAGGGAATCTAGGATGCCTCTGCTTCTGACTGAAGCAGCTGCTTGGATGGTCCAGTCCATGTCCAGCATATTGAAATCCCCCATCAGCAGAATTTCACCTTTCATTGCCATCTCATGTATTTCATCCACTAGCTCCCTGTGCACATTTTCCCTTCCAGACCCTCTGCAATGTCACTGATAAGGACATTGAAGAGGACTGGACCCAGTTGATATGTAGCTCTTTGGCTTTTGTGCCCCATTTGCATTATCTTGCACTTTTTTGTGTTGAAACCAAGCTGCCAGTCCCTTGACCAGTCCTCCAGCTTCCTTAGATCTCCCCTCATTCTATCCACTCCCCCTGGTGTGTCCACCCTGTTGCAGAGCTTAGTGTTGTCAGCAAACAAACACATTTTCCCTTCCAGTCCCTCTGCAATGTCACTAATAAAGACATTGAAGAGGACGTGACCCAGCACTGATCTGTGTGGCACCCCACTGGTCACTGTACCCTTTGCAGAGTGAATGCCATTTACCATAGACAGGGCCCCTGGTGTTCTGCGGCAGAATTTTCTGATTTCTGCGGCAGGGCTCCTTGACTTCTGCGGCAGCATTTTCTGATTTCTGTGGCATGATTTATTCATTTCTCAGGCAGAATGCAGTCCTGTCATTGGCTAAATATGATGTGATGTCATCGATGACATCATATGCTGACCATAGAGGAGAGGCTTCAGGATAAATGAGGTGGGAAAGAAAAGCCTGACACTATGGAAAAACAGTATTTATATGAAAATTCACCAAAACAATGAATTCTATGCACTATATATATTCTGCGCATGATGCAAATTTCTGCGGCAAATTCTGCAACCGCAGAACTGCAGAATTCCAGGGGCCTTGACCATAGATACATAGATACATAGACAGTGTCGGCAGATAAGGGCCTATGGCCCACCTAGTCTGCCCATTTGAATTTGTAACTTCAGTTCATGTTTTTCTAGAACTCTGTTGCCCCTTACCCTTGACCTACAGAATTCCTTTATGTCTATCCCATGCATTCTTAAATCCCGTGATTGTTTCAACCTCCACCAGTTCCTCAGGCAGGGTGTGCCACTTGTCCACCACCCGTTCTGTGAAGAAATTCATCCTCACATTTCCTCTGAATTGTCCTCCCTCCAACTTCATCCCATGCCCTCTAGTCCTGGAACATCTTTTTCACTTAAAAATAGTGTATTCTTGCACCCTGTTCATCCTGTAAGATACTTGTATGTCTCTATCATGTCCCTCTCCTCCTCCCTCCTCCAGGGAGCATATTCAGTTCCTTCAACCTGTCCTCATAGGACTTGTGATGCAATCCGTGTACCATCTTTTGTTGCCCCTCTGAACCTTTCTCACCCTGTCTATGTCTCATATAGGCGTCACCAGAACTGTACACTGTACACCAGGTGGGGCCTCACTAGTGTCTTGTATAGTGGAATCATGACCTCCTTTTCCTGCTGGTTATGCCCTGCCTATGCATCCCAGCATTCTATTTGCTTTACCTGCTGCCTTGTCACACTGTTTCCCTACCTTGAGGACATCAGAGATGATAACCCCAAGATCCTTTCCTGTTTGGTGCATGCTATGTCCTCACCCCCCCCAACTGATATATTGTGCCAGGGTTGTTGTGCTCCATATGCATTATCTTGCACTTCTTTGTATTGAATTTCAACTGCCAAACCCTGACCATTCTTCAAGTTTCTGCAGGTCCCTTCTCTCATTCTGTCTACACCCTCTGGTGTGTCTACTCTGTTACAGAGCTTTGTGCCATCAGCGAACAGTGAAATTCTGCCTTCTAGGTCCCGGCAATGTCACTGATGAAGATGTTGAATAGGACCGTCCCAGCACTGATCCCTGTGGTACCCCACTGGTCACTCTTCCCTCTGTGGAGTGACAACCATTTACCACCACCCTCTGTGTCCTGCCGCCCAGCCAGTTACCTACCCACCACACTACAGTCCTGCCCACACCCATATTCCCTAGTTTGTGTAATAGTCTTCTATGAGGCACAGTGTCAAAGGCCTTGCTGAAGTCCAGATAGGCCATGTCCACTACCCTCTGGATCCTATTATCCAGCCAGTTATCCACCCACTTCACTACCTTCTTTCCCAGCCCTGTGTTCCCCAGCTTGTTTAACAGCCTTCTATGTGGCACAGTGTCAAAAACCTTGCTGAAATCTAGGTAGGCCACATCCACTGCCTCTCCCCAATCCACCTCCCTGGTTACCCAGTCGAAGAACTCAATGAAGTGAGTCTGCCATGACCTCCCTCCCATAAAGCCATGCTGCCTTGGGTCCTGTAGACCATTGACAACCAGGTGTTCCACTGTTCTTTCTTTTAGTAGTGTTTCCATGACCTTTCCCACTACTGAGGTCAGACTGATTGGTCTGTAGTTCCCTGCTTCTTCCCTGTTTCCACTTTTGTATAGAGGGCCCACATCAGCTCTCCTCCAGTCTTTGGGTACCTCCCCTGTTTCCAATAACTGGTTAAACAGGGTAGTCAGAGGTTCTGCCAACTCTTCTCTTAGCTCTTTCAGTATCCTGCGGTGCACCCTATCTGGTCCCATGGCCTTATCAATTCTTATTGCCTCCAGTTCCCTGATGACTCTTTCCTTTGCAAAGGGACCTGAGTGTATTTCCCTGCCCTTCCTGCCCTTATCACTTATTGCTGGCTCATTTCCTGCCCCCTCCTTTGTAAAAACTGAACAGGAGTATTTGTTCAGTATATCCAATTATTGGTGGTCTTCCTCTATATTACCCCCATCCTCGCCTTTCAGTCTCACAATCTCTCCCCTTGCCTTCCTTTTTTCACCAATGTGCCTGTAAAAGGTTTTGTACCCTCTTACCACTGAATTTGCTATGCGTTCTTCTATTTGTGCCTTGGCTTCCCCAACTGCCTTTCCTGCCTCTCTTTGATTTTCCTGGTACCTCTCCCTATCCCCGTCCTCCTGTGTCTTTTTGTATTGCTTTAATGCTGTTTTTTTTGTGTGTGTTTTAATCTTTTCTGCTACCTCCTTAGAAAACCATAGTGGCCTCTTCTTCCTCTTTCCCTTGCTGACCTGTTTGACACAGAGTTGTGTTGCCAATGCAATCCCCATTTTGATAGTTGCCCACTGTTCTTCTACCCCATCTGCTCCCCTACTCTGACCATTTCTTCTTCTAGGCATTTTCACATCTTTCTGAAATCTGCCCTCCTAAAGTCTAGGAATCTTGTCTTTGGGTGGCTAGGTTCCTCCCTCTCCGTTATTTCAAACCACACTGTTCAATGATCGCTGCTCCTCAGGTGTTCCCCTGCTGTAGCCCCTGGCTCACTGAACCGCTTGTGAGCACCAGGTCCAGTAGTGCTGTTTCCCATGTGGGTTCTATGATCACCTGTTTAAGGAATGCCCCCTGCAGGGAGTCCAAGATGTTCCTGCTCCTAGCTGTTGCTGCTGCAGAGAGGCTCCACTCCACGTCCAGTAGGAGCACATCATTATCCCAGTTAGGAGATCCCACATATAACTCCAGTATGGGAGTTCTTGGAATGAGAACAAAATAGAAAAACCTTTACTGTACAGTACCACACCATGAGAAAGAAGTTCAGCTGGCATTTATTTGAGCAGTACAGACAGAATCGATGACTACAGTATATATGAAATTAGCAATTAATTCGGCAAACAACTAACACACCGAAATCTGGCCAATGGAAAATCATGTACACAAATGACCACAGTCTGGGAAACAAGATCCCAGACTTGCAGGCTACAATGACAGAGGCTAAACTGGACACAGTAGCCATTAATGAGACATGGTTCACTAGTAACCACACTTGGGAGTCTTCAGTACCTGGCTATGTACTGTTCCGAAGAGACCAAGGTGCAAAAAAGGTGGGGGTGGCCCTTTATGTCAATGAGAATATCAAAGCTACAGAAATTCAGAATACACACAAGGAGCCAGAAGAACTGTGGGTCACCCTGGAAACAGGAAATGGGACAGCCATACGAACTGGGGTTGTCTACAGGCCTCCAGACCAGGGAGAGGACACAGACACATTACTGCTTGAAGATACACAAAACATGTCTGCTAAAGGAGAGGTTCTGATAATGGGAGACTTCAACATGCCAGATACAGATTGGTCAATACCAACAGTAACATCCACCAGAACTAGACACATAGTGGATTCCCTGCAGGGGGAGGGCCTCAAACAACTGGTACAACAACCCACAAGAGACAGGGCTATCCTAGATCTAGTACTGACTAATGGGGAAAGGATCACAAGTCTCCATATAGAAGGTCACCTGGGGGCCAGTAACCATCACATGGTATGGTTCAATTTGGCCACTAGAACTAAATCATCCCATTCCAAGGCAAAAATATGGGACTTCAGAGCAGCTGACTTTCATATGATGGCCAACAGAGTTAAGCTAGCCCTGGCAAGAAGAAATACAGGTGAGGGGGTACAGGCAAAATGGGCAAGCATTAAGGATGCAATACTTAAAGCAACATCTCATTTTTTTAGGGAGAAAAGCAAGAGCAAAGAATGAGGAAACCACATTTGTTCTCAAAAACAGTAGCAGAAAAGGTCAGAGCCAAAAGGTTAGCCTTCAGGAAATATAAGGGAATGCAGCAGGATGAAGATAGGGAGGCATACCAAACTTCCCTAAGGGAAGCAGGGAAGGCAGGAAGGCAGTAAGGCAGGCAAAGGCCCAAACTAAGGAAACACAAGCATGAACAGTAAAAGAAGGTGACAAGACTTTCTATAGATACATTAGTGAAAGGAGAATGTCCAGAGGGGGTATTACTAAGATCAAAGGGGATAAGGGGGAGTGAGTAGAGGAGGACCTAGGAAAGGCATCTATCCTACATAGATACTTCTGCTCAGTATTTACTGAGGAGAAGGTAGGGCAGGGCCCAGAGCTCAGCACCATGGACACGGGGGGGATGGAGCTATGCACAAGTCCCTTCACAAAAGAAAGGGTCCTACAAGAGTGCGCTAAGTTCAGGGTGGACAAGGCAATAGGACCTGATGGCATACATCCCAGAGTACTAAAGGAGCTAAGGGTGGAACTAGCAGAGCCATTGTCAGAACTGTTTAGTGAGTCTCTGAGCACAGGAGAGGACCCAGAAGCCTGATAAAAGCTTATGTGATCCCGCTCCACAAGAGTGGTAGCAGGGAGGAGGCAGAGAACTACAGACCAGTCAGTCCTGTCTCAGTAGTGAGCAAGATTATGGAGGCACTCCTTAAGGAAAGTGTAACCCCCCCCTGCAAATGGGGTTTCCCAAGAAGTCTTCCTTGAGCTTGCCTAAATGCTCACTGCCAGGCTGGTGTCCTGCGTTGTAGCTGTTTAAATGTGATTACCAGAGCCTGTATAGCCTCTGTGTACTGTCTCTTTAAGAGCTGCCTGATTGCAGCTTAAGTAATCTGAGAGGGAGCTCTGTTGAAAGATGTAACTATTTGCTGAAACTCATTTAGAGTGATAATGATAATGTAGTTTGTCTAACCTGCTTCCTTTGTAGCAAAGACTGTTTTGTTTGTTTGTTTCCACTATCTTGGTCCTGGACTGCAAATTGGACCAAACAGTACTGGTGGGACCTAAAATGTAGCCAGACTACAGGAGCTGTCTGAATTTCAAAATCTGTAGGAACTGTAGTTTGGAGCTTTTTGGCGCCTCTTTTGCAACTGAAGGGGGAGCTCTTGCTTTGACTGACAGCCAAATCAGCCAACTGAATCTTTTGGATCTTGGGGGAAGTCCCGGGCTGCTTGCAGTTTTCAGTTAGTTCTGAGCTGGGAAGTGAAATGAGAGGAGCTGAAATTATTCTGAGCAGCAATCCTGAGTGGATTCACATGGGAAAACTGTGAAAAGGCTGGGTTTTTGGCTTGCATGTCTGCTGCTGCTCCTGAGAGACAGAGAAGAGAATTATTTTGGACTAAATTCAAGTTTGTGTGATTAAAGTAAGCTACTGAAGTGGGCCAGGCTCAACCTGAAGAAGATCAAAGATTTTGCTGAATGCGATCGGCCTGTCAGGAGTTCCAGCTACCCCTAAGTTCCTGGTGTGTGCAGAGATTTTGCGATTGTGACCGGGGAACGCTTTGCCTGGTACAGTAGAATTCCCATACATGTAAATGTGCTATGAGCTGCTAGTGGGTTGTGAGTTAGTTCCCCACTGTGTGAACTGTGTTCTGCTTGCTGGAAGCTATATCCAGCCCAAAACGGACTGCATCTGAATTTGTCTCCATGTGATCTGGGCCTTGCCAGACTGGCCCAGCCAGACTACCCACTGCACAGAGAAGCCATCGACGAGAGACCTGCCTGGGTATCAGCCCCCCCTCCACGCTTGAACAGGAACGAAGCCTCTGCGACTTGTGTGGGCCCTGCTTCTCCTGGCATTCCAGATCAACCACCTGCAGTCTCGATTTTCATTCAGCCCGTCTCAGTCTTGGGTATCGGAGTAAATACTAGGGTAGTTCCTGCAACAACAGCTTAATCTGAGTGTGTCATCTGATTGTCTTGTTGTTTCATTTCCTTTACAAACTGAGCCCTCTGGCTCCGGATTACAAATATTGTGTACTGTGCATGTTGTGTTTTCCATCATAGGGCCCCAACCAGCTGCAACCCTGGGCAACAGTCCTGGCTAGCCCATCTCTTCTCCACCTATGTACACAGAGGTGTGATTGTGAGGGGGGACTCAAAGTGCATGCATAACTGCTTGATTGATATAACCTTTAAGCTAATTAACCTGATTTTGCCCCTTCCTTGTTCAAATCCCCTGAATAAATCAGATATAACTTTTTCTGCATGTAATCTGACTGTGGTTCCAGTTTGTGCTCAAAGTACTGTACTGTTGCTATTTGCTGTGCATAACCTTGTTTTACAGGGGGTCCCCAGGGTTGAGCCAGAGGAACCAGCCCTGGTGGTAAGTGTAAACAGTGTGGGTACTTTTGTAGTGTACCAGGGGTATTGTGAAAGTGATTATTGTACAGTGTTCAGGCCACTAGAGGGGAAAGGGGGGGTTACAGTGTCCCGGAGGGCTGTGCCCAGTTTAGCTTGACCACTACCAACCCTGACCTCCGGGTGGAGGCACCTGTTGCAGAACTCAGGCCCCTTAACCTGCTACGAGCCAAGCAGGCAGGGGTAGTAGCCCTTGGGATAGGGATAGCCACCTAGGGGTTACAAAAGGATAGTGCAACACCTGGAATCCATAGGAGCACAGGATCCAAGACAGCATGGGTTTACAACAGGAAGGTCCTGTCAAACTAATCTCATAGATTTCTTTGACTGGGTAACCAGAGTGGTGGACCAAGGGGGTGCAGTTGATGTTGCCTACCTGGACTTCAGCAAAGCTTTCGATACTGTTCCATATAGAAGATTGATTAATAAGCTGGGTAGACTCGGGGTGGGTCAGAAGTTGCTCAACTGGGAGGCAAACTGGTTGGCGGGCAGAAAACAGAGAGTGGGGGTAAATGGTATACAGTCAGAAGAGATACAAGTCACAAGTGGGGTACCTCAGGGATCAGTCCTGCGGCCAGTCTTCTTCAATATCTTCATCAGTGACATTGCAGATGGACTGGAGGTTAAGGTTTGTCAGTTTGCAGATGACACCAGGATCTGCAACACAGTAGATGATCCAGATGGGGTGGGCAGAATGAGAAGAGATCTGGATAAACTGTCAAAATGGTTGGAAGAGTGGCAACTGGGGTTTAACGCAAAGAAGTGCAAGATCATGCACATAGGGAAGAGAAACCCTGAAGTCACCTAACAGTTGGAAAGGGAGTTGCTGGCAATCACAAGGGAAGAAAGAGACTTGGGCATCATCATCACAGATGATCTGAAATCATCCAAGCAGACCACTAAAGCAGTAGGTAAGGCTAGAGGGATGTTGGGGTGTATTAGCAGAGGTATCACAAGTCGTAAGAGAGAGGTAATAATCCCTCTTTACAAGACACTGGTTAGGCCCCATCTGGAGTGTTGCATGCAGTACTGGAGGCCGCTCCTGCACAAGGACATTAACAAAATGGAGACAGTCCAGAGAAGGGCAACCAAAATTGTGCAGGGACTGCGTCAGAAAACATATGAGGATAGATTAACGGAGCTCAATATGTATACCCTAGAGCAAAGGAGGGAGAGAAGTGATATGATCTAAACATTCAAACATCTTAAGGGTATTAACAAGGTGAAAGAGTCTAACACATTTCAATATAAGAAAAATAGCAGTACAAGAGGACACAGCATGAGATTAGAGGGAGGCTGGTTAAGGGGTGATATGAGGAAGTTATTTTTCATAGAAAGGGTGGTGGATGCATGGAATGGCCTACCTCAGGAAGTGATGGATATGAAAACAGTGCAGGGCTTCAAACAGGCATGGGATAGGCATAAGGGAGCAGTACAGATGAATATGACTAGATAGGCCATTGACAGAGTAAAGACCTATGGCACATTCATAAGGTAGAAAAAATGGGCAGACTGGATGGGTCTTGCGATCCTTATCTGCTGTCAACTTCTATGTTTCTATGTTTCAAACATCTCTTTCAGATATATTGGCAAATATATTCTCACTTCAAGAGTCAATTATAGAGAAACTTAAAAAATTCAGAACAGAGCACTGAACATAATTCATGGGTATGCTATCAGTACATATAAATGTACAGAACTAAGTTGTTTACAAACAATTCAACCACAAAGATTTGGAAAATGTTAATTATTTTTTGCAGCACAAAGAAAAAAAGGGGATAAACTACATAGGCGTTTATGTGAATATACCACCTGCTGGTGTAGCTGAACTGAGCCTGAGATGTGTCCTTTGATGGTAGTGGGCATGGATAGCTTTCTTCCATGTATAGGGGTCTATGTTGTTATGCTGCTGGGAGCCCCTTGTGAAACCACAGTAGTTCCAGGTTGCCTCTGTGGCATTTTGGTGTTAGTCTGCCACAATGGACCCTTACCTTCTTCCAAGATCTGCCAGGCTCATCCCTTGCTTCTGTGGTGGACACATTCTGGACTGTAGGAATAACAGACTGACACATAAAAGAAATGTGGAAGGAATAGAGTTTATTCTTAGACTACAGAGACAATCAGCACATGAATAGGGTCTGCCTCTGACTGACGACCCACAGAGACTGACTGCCCATTGAGAATGTCCAGGATTCCAAAGGAGCCCCTCCTAATACAGTAAAAACAGTGATAACACAACAATATAATACCACATCTGTTTAGACCTCTTAAAAGGGAGACAGCTGGCCTTAAGCCTCATGCTTAAGAAGTGTTCTCACACCTCCATTTTCTTTCCATTGGGTACTAGGACATTCACCTTGCAATGATGGCCATACGATTCAGGCTACAGGGTCCAGACACCTAAATCTCCTCACTCTATAGGATGGTTCTAATTCATGTGGTACATGTATTTTATACAACAGGTCCAGAGATCCAAAGCAATTCATCTTATACATCTTAACCCTACTGTAGCCTAAGGGCTAGGATCATCACTGTAGAATCTATGGCTCAGCCCATGCATTTCCCTTACTCACTTTCTTTCAAATTTTTGGCATGTGTGAGTTACGCAACTCAGAGAATTCCTTTACCGCAATATACCTTTCATTGAAAGCTATCTCTACTGCTCCATTCCCTGAGTCTAATGTAAAGCACAGCATGCCGACACGGCGTACCAACACAGGGTGGCATCTATTTTTTGTCTTATATGACTCTGTATCCCAGTACCTTGGAACCCTTGATGCCCCACAACCACTTGGGCAACATCAGCCAGAGCTCCACACTTGGCATGCATCACCAAGTAGCCCAGCCCCAAGTACATCTCCGGTCAGAGGGCTGCCACCACTAGAAACAGTACAGTACTTTGTCGGAGACCTTCTGCCATACCATCTCATAGCTGCAGCTCCCCACACACATATCCTTGTGTTCTACACCAGAATTGATTGGAAGCCTTTACTGACTCCCACCTCCTTTTGTTATTGTTTGAGATACGTCACACCCTCTACTACACAGTCCACCTTAGGCCAGTGAGCCATCAGGAACCACTCCTTGAGTGACTACCTCCCTGGTGAAACCCCTACACTCCCTTCCACAACTGGGACCACCAGATTTGTCTTCAACCACCTCTAGGAAGGAGACCTGCCCTAAGCATTGGGGTCGGGCAAACTGGAACCATGACATCCTTGTGGACCAGGTGATCCGACCCCGTGTCACCCAGTGTCATAGGGTGGCATCTCTTCTATGCCCTGACCTAAGTCTTGAACCAGTGCCAGAGCCAGGCAGACACCTCATGTGCCCACCCCCATGGCATCCATAGGGTACCTTGGCACTACATGACCATGCTGGTAGAGCCTGCAGAGCCTGCCTAACCCATGCCCCTTACACTGACACTTAGTTCACTTCTCCTAATGCCAAAGGTCACCTAGCAGGAAATCTCTGGATGACCAGATGTTCACCCAAGGGACATCATTTGTCTATTACCTCGATGACCCCTAAGGCACCCTGAGTGGCCCCCAGGAGTCCCTTAATTTCACACTTAATTGCCCCTTTTATAATACAGTCCCTAAACTCCTCTCCCAACTAAACATCAGAGGTGATGTGATGCTAACACACTACATGCCTTTCATGAATTGTGAGCACTACAGTGCAGTGTCAGTGGCTCAGTAGGTAGCACACTCGCCTCTGAGGCCGGGAGATCAGTGGGCTGTGGGTTCAGTTCCCACATCTGGCACCTGGGTTAATATCCCAGTACTGATACTGTAGTGCAGCATGAGAGGGGTGCTACACTTCTGAGGTACCATCTTTTGGATGAGACGTTAAACCGAGGTCCCATCTGCCTGGATTGGTGGTAGTTCAGGTGGATGTTAAAGATCCCATGGCACGTCTCGAAAAGAGTAGGGGAATTTTATTGAGAAATAGGAATACATAACATACAAATCAAAAGAGCAAATAAAAATCGACATTCTGTGAATCATACATAAAAGATACAGAAAACCATTAAGCACACCAAGCAGAACAAGTAGTCCATAAATTTTTAGCTCGGTCATATGAACCGGAGGCAAAGTCATAGTTCATTAGTCTAGTAAGAGCTTTACAAATATTTGAAAATAGTAACTCATACGAAATTTCCTTCTGTTGTAATATCCACATACATCAAGATTGCCAAATAAAAAACCTAATAATACAAAATATTACACAGTGTCACAGTTATAATGTACAAATGTGTTGCCTATTGGTCCAAACATTATAGAAGGGTAATCAATACTCCTGAAGTCTATTTCATTCCAACGATCTGCCAGAAAGACCCAGAATGGTTTGATATACCCACAGTCCAGGTACAAATGTTTCTGAGTTTCTGAAAGTGGACCACAACCAGGTCTAGGACAATATCTATCCGTCACCTGTTTGTGTTTACTATTACCCTTAACTCCCAACCTCCCATAGTTACTCAGCCATACACAATCCCATGTATACGGGGGGAGTCTTTTATTTTTCAGGTGCCCTAAGATCTGAGATTTCCTGGAAGCTGGACAATCAGGGAACACAACTTTCACCGTGTGTTCTGTGGACAGAACATAATTATAAACCTTCTTCCTGTCTAAAGTCTGCAAATGATGAGGGATAACGTCCCATTTAATAATTTGCTTCATCAAATCTATCACAAAGGATGGTAGATTAGCGATTCTAGCCAGCAATTTAGGTTTATCAGTTTTGCCAACCCAACACAGCATACATGGTTGTAACCATTGCTCCACTAATGATCTCCAAAAAAATACTCCTGGCCTCAAGACTGACCCCAAATTGAAGAGCAGAAAAATACTAAAAAAGAAGGCCACTGGGTTAAGCATGTTGACTCCCCCTTCCGAAATAGGGAGATAGGCCAATTCTCTCTTAATGGGATTCAATCGGGACCCCCAAAATGCCTGGAAATAGATGCTAAACAACCTGATTTTAAGATGTGATGGCGGTGGAAATATATAACTGACATACAAAAAAATCGGGATAAGAATGGTTCTAATAAGGAAAACCCTTTTTTTCTTGGAAAGCTGTTGTCCCTTCCAACTCCCCACCAATCGGTCACCCCAGTGAGGGTTTGTTCCCAGTTTCTGCTAGCCATATCCCCAGGTCCAAACAATACCCCCAGGATGGTGATGGGATCTCTGGAAATAGGGATGCCTGCTATTATACCCGAAGGTGGCACTGGGGTAGACCCAATAACCACACCCCTAATTTTATTATAATTAATTTTAGAACCCGAAAGGCGGGAATAACTATCTATCGTCTCCAATAGAGCTGAAGGCAAAAACTGTGGATTTAATAGTAAATCACCAGCATATGCTAATACTTTTTGTTGGGGCACTGTTGGAGAAACATCCTTACCCTGTAACTCATGATTAGACTGCAATAATCTGATAAAAATATCTATTGTGAAAGCGTAAAGGGTAGGACTCAGAGGACAACCCTGCCTTACACCCCTACCCACACCAATCCTCTGCCCATACCACCCATTCACATTGGGCATAATCACTGCCTCATGATACATTGAAGTGATCCAACCCACAAACCAATCCGGAATCCCAAAATCTTTCAAAACTTAAAATAAAAATGCATGGTCTACCCGATCAAAGGCTTTTTCCTGATCTAGGCTAAGCACCAACCCCTGTAAGAGGTGTGAGTCCCCTCTAGAAAAAACTTCCCTCATCCAAATAAGATTATCTTGCTGCTTTCTCCTGGGGACAGCACAAGTTTGAACAGAGCTAAGAAGCAACGGAATGACCCTGGAAAGTCTAGCCAACAAAATCTTACTTAAAATTTTTAAGTCCCAATTCAAAAGTCTCGGGGGGGGGGGCAATTCCCTAAACTGGTTTTATCACCTCTCTTAAATAAAAAGATTAATACAGCTTCATTCATAGATGGGGCAAAATCTCCAGAGTACAGTATGTGGTTAAACAACAATACTAATACAGGACTTAATTCAGTTAAGAAGGTTTTATACAAACCCGCACTAATACCATCTGATCCAGGGGCTGAGTGGGAGGCCAAACCCTTTATAGCCTCTTGAACTTCCTCTAAGACAATGTCAGCCTCCAGCATCCTTTTATCATGATCAGACAATCCACGTAAAGGGAAGTCAGCCATACACTTGAGTATCTCAGCGTCTGTTAGAACAGGTGCAGCTTTTAACATTCCTGTCATATATTGGTCTACTACTTGTAGAAGACTTATAGGATCACTCACAGTATCACCTTCTGCAGTAGTCAGTGCTGTAATCAGTCGAGAGTTAGTCTTATCCTTACTCTCCTTAAAAGGATCCAATGACCTAGAAGTCATTTTCGTCCCAAATCGTAATTCTTATGTCAAAGACTTTCCCCTATCATACTGCAATTTAGCCATTTGTGCTTTAATATTAGAAATTAACAAGCTGTAATCCTGTGCTGTAGTCTCAGACAAGGATACCAAATGCTGCAATTGGAGTCTAAGCTTTAAATATGCCAAATAATCCCTATTAGCTCTAATATGGGCTTGTTTCTGGAATAGATGTTTCCAGCCTTTTTTGGTATCCTCCCACCAGTCCAAAAGTGAATCATAACACTCAGAGACTGAAAGCCTAGCTGTCCAATCCCTTACCCACTGCTGTCTAAGTTTAGGATCTTCCAATAATGTTTCATTTAATCTCCATCTATTTTTTTTAAACCGTGGAGCACCTTCCCAAGTAAAAGCGGCCGTCAGAACACTATGGTCGGAAAACTCAATCGGTTGTACAGAAACTTGTAAAAGTTTCACAACCTGGGATAAAAAAATTTAATCTATTCTGGTCTTAAGTGTACCATGAAAATAAGTAAAGCCCCCATAGGATAAAGGACCCTATAAGCATCTATCAAATGGGCAGTATCAACCATTTGTTTCAAGGTTAGGGAATCACAGAATAGCTTCTGCGTACAGAAACCCCTATCTGCCTGAGCTAAGCCACAATTAAAATCACCTAACCAAACCACTAAACGTGAAGTATGTAACAGAGGCTGGATCTTCTGAAATAAAGGTGCTTTCAAAGCTTTGGTTTGAGGAGCATAAACTGCAATCACCCTGAACCTTTCCGAAAAAAGGGAAACATCCAGACAAAGAACCCTCCCAGGGTGAATGTCTACCAATCTAGAAACCTGTAGCGCAGGATTAGAAAAAAGAATATCAAGCCCATCACATGGTTCATCCCCAGTGGACCAAAAGGAGGGTCCGATGACCAACTTCTGGTTGCATGCTGAAGGTCTATATGGGATTTTATACGGGTATCCTGTAAACAAATAATGTCAGAATGTAAGTCCCTCAGCTGAAAAGGCCCCCACACATTTTATCATACTCTTAATCCCATTAACATTTAAAGTTGTAACAGTTAAAGAGTGCATAAGGATCGAAATCAAATGGAACCCCCAAAAAAACTCTAAGGGGGTTTACCTAGTTGCCTTCTAGTCTGTTTAGCAATGGAATCTTCAGGCCTACAATCAGTGTCAGGAATATAAATAATGGAAGAAGTATCAGTATCATCCCCTGAGCCACCCCCCGTATCATCTTCCAAGGGAGCAAAAGGATTCCCCAACTGCAACGGGTCTCGATGAGGGAGTAATTTAGGGACAGTCTTAACCATAGTCATTGTTTTCCCATGCCTATTATGCTTTCTAGGTTGCACAGTCTTAAAAGCAATGTCAGTTGAGAGAGAGGGAGGGGGAGACATATCAGTCTCAACAGTCACAACTTCACTAACTACCTGTAGATCCTGCTGTAACCCATCCTGTTCAGATGGCATGTTAACTGTAGGAAGATCAGTACAGGAAGGCTCCAGAGGAGTAGTTGGAAGTGAATCAGCAGGAGCATCTACTGTCGGTAGCTCCTGATGTTCAGGTATAACAGATGTGACCTGTTTTGCCAGAACATGTTGGGCATCATTGATAAGTCTTTCATGTGAGGGGCAATCCTCCCGGTTATGAGACACCCAGGGACAATGACCATAGGCATGTCCAGTTTGTTCACACAGATTGCACTTAAACAGATTCAGACATGCAGAGGCCAAATGTCCGTACTCCAAACAGTAAGTACATCTGGAGGCATCACAGGCCGAGCTAAGATGTAGTCGAGACCCACATTTAAAACAAGATCGGGGTTGTCCAACATAAAAAATGGAACCTCTATCTCTTCCCCCCAAAAAATATACTAGGCAGATGTATGGGGCCTGAGTTAGTAGACAGAAGTTTAGCTTTAAGTTTCCAACCCCCATCCCATATCTGTTTACTATCTAAGGTAGGTGTGGGCCTCCCTAAAATCTCGCACCTTTGACGCAGCCAAAAAAGGATGTCCTCCACATTGACACCTTCGTTCTTAAACATAACAGTAATGGTCCTAATCAAAGGTTTAGTAAGTGGAACAACCTGAAAAGGAATCCAAAGTGGGTTATTTTTCTGTGCCTGATATTGGGCCCAGAACCTACCAAAGCTAGACACCGTTTTAAAACTAACATCGAAATTCCCATTACCCAGAGAAATTAAGGCAAAAATCTCAGAGGAAAAGGATTTCATAGCAGATTTCAATAAATTTTTTGCAATAAATAACCTAGTTGGAGGGTCTTCCAGCACTCCCTTGTATAGTAGCCATACGGCATTCCTTCTGGGAGCAGGTTCTCCACTGGAGTGAAAAAGGTCAGCTAGTTTAAACAAGGGAGCCAGGGAAGACCCCTCCTGATCTGGACCCAAGGCCTTGGAACTAGGATCTAGTCTAAACTCCTCTGAGAGGTTAGGTCCCTCTGTCTGCTGAGGTGGTGCCTCATCAGCCCCTAAAGGAGCATTAGAAACAGAAAAAACAATTACCCCGGGGTGCGATGGAGCCCTTTGTAGAAAGTCCGGTGGTGGCCACTGTAGAAGAAGAGGAGGAGGTGCACATCTTGTGATAGGCAGGATTCCTGGGATCAGGCGACCATTGACCAGGCTGGTCCTTAATCCACCCCGTGGCTTTCAGAGCAGCAGCCGGAGTCCAATTTGTATCATGTAATTGATCTGGAGGTAAGGAATCCAAAGGAAAAGACTTTTCAACAATATTGCTCCAGTCTTTCTCCTTCGCTCGATCTTTAAAAGAAAAAGTGTCTTTGGAGACGGCACCTGGCTGTTTCGATAACCCAGTTCCTTCCACAGCCCGGTGCTGAACTCCTAGCTGAGACTTCCCGGTTTTGTCAGAATGAACTTTGTGTGTGTCAGAAATAACTGCAGGCAGCTTTAGGCACACAGTATCCGCACCGTTGTCACTGCCAGCAGCACAAGAAGCCTCCATGCATAGGCAGCCGTGGCTGGAGGGTCGGTTTTAGAGGAAACCTCCATAGCAACTTCCTGGGACCAAACGTGCTGTGCATCACCAGATGCTGCGGGAGAGCTGGTTTGCAAAGTTTGTAGTTCTACATCTATGTCTTTGGCTGTATTCAAGCAGTGTGCTTGCCTGCGAAGACAGCGGCATTCTTAAGTGCTACGCCTCCCCATAGGTAGGGAATCTTCTGGTGGTGAAGCAAAATCAGGTAGTCCAGCAGTAGGCACGAGCAGAAACAGTAGAAGAAAGGTCAAACTCCATAGCATCAGTGTCAGCATCTATCTAGTAAGTTTGCCGCAACCAGTGCAAGATCTACTGCCTCTTGAGTCGAAAGAACAGGAGCAGAGGCCGGAGCTCCTGTCCCTGAGACATCCTTCCCCTCCGCCGGTCCTGGAGAAGTGGCCATCTGGGATCGATGGCCAGAAAATCCCCCAGTGAAGAGTAGGGGAATTTCCCCAGAGTTCTGGCCAAATTTCCCTTGTTCACTAAAAATACCACCAACAGCTTAATCTGGTTCAAGGTCAGTTGGCATTCATCTGTATCTGCAGGATATGTCTAGTGCACGTACCCGGTCAACAAAAACTAAATAAAAAATAAATAAAAAACTGCCCTGTACTGGATTATTACAAAAACAGAAACAAAAAAATGTGCAGTTATACCAGTGAGCCACTAGAGGGCACCAAGTACTATATAAAAACCATGAGTAAAGCAATAAAGGTTTTTTATTGTTTAGACTCTAATGGTCTGCAGGACAGCTATCATTAAATAGTACCTTAAAATCCATTGCCATCCGGGGAGAAAACTGATGCA
This sequence comes from Neoceratodus forsteri, assembly GCA_016271365.2. Classification (NCBI taxonomy): domain Eukaryota; kingdom Metazoa; phylum Chordata; order Ceratodontiformes; family Ceratodontidae; genus Neoceratodus; species Neoceratodus forsteri. The sequence goes on along the minus strand of CM057455.1, from coordinate 752,192,100 downwards.
GTATGGCAACCATGTGAATTTTCCTGAACAGGACATGTGTATGAGTACTGGAAAGTCTTCAAATACATTTTGAGTTCAGCTACCCTTAACAGGTTTAAACACAGTTGTGACGGGGCAAGGGGACTCATAGTCATAGTCCCCAAAGAGGGCATTAACTAGGGTCTGAGAGGTGGGATAGTAGGGGAGGGGAGGGGGATACAGCCCACTAGGACAGTAGGTTGGTGGGGTGAGGTAGTATATCAAGGGAAGACTTGCTGGACTTTCAGTCTTCTTCTGCTGTCAAATTCCATGTTTCTATATTACAGCAACTGGAACAGAAGACAACAGTGACCGGCAGAAGACTGCATTACTGTTACCAGTAGCAGGCTGTGTAGCTCTGGAATGACTGTTCTATTGTGATGGGAAAATTTAAACCTTACTACAAGCCACAAAAAAATGAAACCAATGAAAGATATATTTTCAGGTCTTGAATTCAAAATAATCTATTGAGCAATATGTTACTGATTTGCATCTGAAGTGTCAGTCATGAAACTTTAGAACCTTACCTTATGTGGCTTGATGTTAGGAGACCAAATTGTGTTTTGAAGTTTGAACATGCAATTAGCATTTGCAATTGGAGGCAGTATTGCGCAGTGGTTTAAGGCTCTGAGCTGCTAACCTGGAGACCTGGGGTTCAATCCCACAGCCCCCCACTACTTGCATACTGAGTGACCCTGAGCAAATCACGTAACTTCCTTGTGCTCCTATGTCGCACCTGTAAACAAGCTTCAGCTTAGTGTGTCTCTCCTGGTTAAAAAACAATTACAGTATGGATTTCAAGCTTGTCTCCTTAGAGAAACTAATTTAATTTTAGCAAAAGCTCTTCAGCTTCATCAAGCCTCCGAAATGGCAGGATTGCATATGGGAACCTTTAGTGAGGAGGCTGAGGATGCAGTAAGTGTTCTGCCAAAGGCCCAAGATAAGGCACATGGGACATTAGTGAACAAAGGGAGAGCTTTATGTCACAAAGACAGTGGGTCAAAATGTGGGAAATGTGGAGGTATGCATGAACAAGAAAAAACTGTTCTGCTGTTAGAAACTTTTGTCAAAAATGTTGCAGAAAGAACCATTTTTGTAAAACAATGCTTTTCCAAACTAAGCTACAGTAACAGATGACTCCAGCAAAGCAGATTTGTTCACTGGAGCAGTCAGTGCTGCAAATTGTGATACAGATGATTGGGTTGCTCCTTTGGAAGCTAATGTGACTTATTTCACTGAAATTGGAGACAGGGGCAAAGGTGAACATTTTATGACTGTCTTACTATGGAAGGAATAATCCACAGTTGGGTATGCAGCAATATTGTAATAACTGAACAACCTGGGCAGGTTGTGAGGCCCAAGACACAGCCAAGGGCCTTCAAACACACAGGAAATGAGGTTATTACAGTACTGACACACACCCAGAGTGGATTATTACACTTACAACATTCCATAAGTTATAAATGCAGTTAAAGGACAAGCTGACAATGTTACAGAGGTCAATTTCACTGAATTCTTATAATGACAAGCCTATCCCAGCCAAAGGTACTGTATGTGTAGAGCTGAAGTAACTTGTAAGGAACAGGCAATTGATGCACTTTTTGTACTTGTGGAGGGGAAGGAGATAGACAGCCTGTCTTGGGCCTAAAGACATGTGAATGTTGGGCTTTAGTAAAACACATATTGTACATGTAATAGATACGGATATTATTGTAGCCCTGGCGCCGTATGCCAGTGGGCTACCTCCTCTTGCCTGCTGTCTCTGGTACAGGGCAAGGGGCCTGGGGCCTGCTACGGTGACAATTGGGGGTTCTTTCCCAGAAATAGTAATAATAGTGTGGTGCCTCCACCCAGAGTAAAGTATCAGTGGGCCAGGTATCCACTTGGTACAGTCCCCTGGGATACTGCACCTCCCACCCTCCCCAACCAACAACTCTGCACACTGTGTCCCCAAATACCTTGTTCCACCATAAACCATGTATCTCAGCAGTAAGTGCATGCAATGAATGTCACCAACACAGCAGTTTCAATAAACAAATTCACAACTTTATTCAGGGGGTAAGGACTAGGAAAGGGATATCGGGACATAGGGTGGCTGTGAAGAAAGGAAGAAAGTTAGTGAAATAAGCAACAATAATGAACAGTTGGACCCGCAGGCCAAGCCCATCCCCCACTGGTACCAGTGTCCCCAAATTGTCTCTAGGGGTACCCACTAGGTGTAGGCCTGATCAGTGCCATGGGTTGGCTGGCTGTTGGGGCCCTGAAATATTTTAGAAACTTGTAAATTGAATACAAAACAATTCCCCTTTTCCCATCCAGGAACCAGGTCCTGGGCACTCAGTTTGTCGATCTCACACCAGGCAAAAATGGAGCTCCTCGATTTAGTGCAGCAAAGCAGAAGCAGGCCAGCCAGGATCCCTCTGACTTAATGGAACTTGTATGAGGATCTTGCAGCTGGTCACCTTGATTGTAATTCTGCCCACTTGTCACCTTCAGCTGCTTCTGGCCCATTGCAAAGCATTGTGGCACGACAACACCAGCACCAGAAGACCCAGGGAGTGGCTTCACAGCCCGGCTCCCCTGATGGGTTGCAGGTGCTCTAGCAGCCCAGCAAGCAGTAGTGACCTCCTGAGACAGTGAGTCCCACTTGGGAGGGATTAGCAAGTTCTCTTCCTGGCTCTGGGTGAGGACTCCCTGATGGTGGGGGTCATCCTGCAGTCCCAGCACTGAGTTCTCAGAAAGAAAAGTTTGCAGGTGGTCACTCCAGTAAAGTGCAGTGCCAATTTTAGTATTTGATAGCCTCTGTTCCAATAAGCGCAGGTGCAATCTAACAGGGGGGAACCCAGGAACAACAGCCCCCTGCACACCAGTTCACACTTTCCAATTAAGCAGTGTCCACAACTTTTTCTTCGGCTGCAGCTAGGACTCAGCTCTCAGCCACTTCTACCAGTTCATTCAGGACACACACACAGCTCCTGGCTAGCACCCTGATGACTTGAGACACTTTGCATCTTCAGAATTTCAGTTACAGTCCCACACAAGCAAATAACCTCTCAGCAGCAACTGTAGCACTCAGATATTCTGCAGTCCTCTCATCTAGTTCAGTCTCCTAGTGCAGGGTTTCTGCAGCATTTAGTTTCTCCCACCAATAGTTAAACATCTTCTCAATACCTGGAGAAACAGGATCACAGTTCAGTCTCTTTTTCTCTTTCCCCTTCTCAATTCAGTCCTGCAACAAGCACCTGGGAAATCGGAATCACGGTTCAGTCTCTTTCCTCTCTTTCCCCTTTTCTTTCCAACTCTGCCAACAGCAATCCTCAAATTAGAGCCTGAGTAAGTCCCTGAAGTCCAGTGTCCACTCTCACAGGGTACTCCTGACTCATACAGAGCCTGGGAACAGACTGACGAAATCCCAGAAAGTCCACATTGTTTCAGCCGAAAACCTAGCATTCTGATTGGCTGATGGAGCCTTTCAATATTCAATATCCATAGAGATCAATATTTCCTGCTCATTTGTTGGGTCATGGTCTAGGTGCCTGAATTAGTCTCCTCCTTTTCCCAGGAGTCCCTTTGAGTCCAGTTTGGGTGCCTAGACCCCTGATTGGCAACAATTTTGGGGTTAAGTGTCACCAATATGTCAGCTCCCATTCATACCTATGGAGTCCATATAGTTTCCTTAGTTGCACTGTACAACTGCAGTCCAACACAATACTCTAGTTACATAGACACCCCACCAGAATATAGCCCCAACTGCCCCCCTGTCAACCGAGCCCACTCTGTTTAAGGTGCTCCCAGCAGTTTAGTCATCGCTGCCTCCAAAACTCTGTCCCCCCAGGTGGCAGGCAGCACTCATCAATATGGGGCTGCTCATTAATATTCATGTCCCCTGAGTGGCCCCGCTGTTTAATCTTTTAATTTAACTCCACTACGGGCTTTTGCCCGATCCCCTTCAGGCCTCCAGTCCCTAAGGACATCGGGAGGAGCACCAGAACCATGGACAAACTCCCCATTGTCAGACAGCAATGGCGGTCAGCATGTCAAAGCACCAGAAGCACATGTGCGAGGGCCGGCTGACACGAACTTGCCGGCAGCTAGCAGCCCAGGACTTACGTCTGAAAGGGCTGAAAACAACACACTGCGGGCTGTAAAGAATGTGGGGGGGACCAGCAATATGAGGAGAAACGGGGAAAACAACAGGTAAGCCCCCAGAGAGGGTTACATTATCACTCCTGCTATAAACCCAATCGCTACTGAAACACTGCTTAATGTTTCTAAGCTAGGAAATGTGGCAAAACAGTTCACTGATGTTTTCAGTGGGATTGGGTGTCTGCCAGTATAGTACAAAACATAGCTTAACGATAATGCAGAACCAGTAATTTTGGCTGACAGAAAGGGTCCTGTAGCATTTAAGGGGAGACTGCAAGAAGAACTTGACAGATTAATCGATCTGGGCATAGTAAAGAAGATGGAAGAGCCCAGTCATAGTGGAAAAGAAAAAATGGTGATTTAGGAATCTGAATTGATCCTAAAGACTTGAATAAGTGAATAAAGAGAGAGCATTATTGTTTGCCTACCAAGTCAGATATCACTAATGTTATGGCTGGGGCTGCATTCTTTTCTAAACTGAATGCCTCATCTGGGATGTATCAAATTCTCATGGATGAAGACAGCGCAAAGCTGTGCATGTTTAACACCATTTGGAAGACACTGTTTTCTCTGCATGCCCTTTGGCATATATTCTGCCTCAGAGGTATTCCACTGTACAGAGCAACAGCTATTTAAATGCACTTAGGAAGTATGTGTTTTTCTAGATGGCATCACAGTGTAGGGAAGAACAAAACTAGAGCATGGTCCTAGACCTAGAAGAGTTCGGCAGAGTGCCACGGAAAATTGGGTTAGAATGGAATTACAGTAAATGCCAAATAGAGTTCAAAGAAGTAACCTACTGAGTAGAGAAGCTCTCACCTGGAGGTATCCAGCCAGGTCCAGAGGAAGTCAGGGCACTTAAAGAAATGCCTAATCCGAACAGCAAAACTGGTCTGCAGACATGTTTGGTGCTTTTAAACTATTTGGGAATTTGAGCATGTTTGTTCCAGGTTTGACAGTTTGATAGCTAAATAGCTCTGAGAATGCTCTTAGAAGCAAAAGCAGAAAGGCAGCAACACTAAACGGAGGAGTGGGACCCCCAAAAGGCATTCTGACTAAGGAACCTGTATTGCATTTTTATGATCAAATTAAGAGAAAAAAGCAAAACTGATGAAAGTTTCCTGCACACACCAACCTGATAAAAGGGACGCCAGAGCAAGAAGTTTTATACTCACAACATTTATTCAAACGCAGACATGCACAGGCCTGACGTGTTTCGGACCAGATGGTCCTTCCTCAAAGGCTGTATGCTGAAGACTGAAACAACCAACATATATATTACAAACCAGACATGTGTTCCAGTGACTCCCTCTATGACTCATAGTAATGTGACTGGTTAAAAAAGAATTTGTATTCCAAACTTTAATAGTCAACATTTAAAAACACAACACAGTGCCACCTAAAAGTGAATTCAATAAAAATGATGGACTTAAAAATGGTATCCTGTTAAAATAGCGACGGAATAATAGCGAGTGCAATATGGCGAATACATAATTACGATTTTAAACACAGTGACAGCTGAATAATAGCGAGTGAACCAAAATAGCGATTCTTGTTGCCATGCATCATACAAAAATAGAGCCTGATTGAAATAGCGATGATTGGCTGCAGACCTAGAACCAGTGCTATCCATAGTTTAGACCCGCTAACATAAATTAGTCACCGTTCAATGAAATCTGCCTCAGGAGCATGCCGACAATTGGGGACCGCAGCATGCACAGATATTTACAATACTGGATGCATAGACCACATTCACAGTAGTGCAACCTTAAAGCAGAGCTAATGCAGTTCCCTTTCTTCAGGGTGAAAATAGTACTGGAGGTTTTGGTTACTTCTATCAGGCATGAGGAAATGACTCACTATGACCTAATTATTTAGATGTATATTTGTGGCCCCTGGAACTTGTAATGCAGTTCAATCGAAGTAGTAACTTCTCACAATGCTAGCTGGTTAAGTCTCAGATCGAAACAGGGGTTCTCAATAAGCTGTCCCAGCTGACCCGGCAGGAATAATATGGACAGGAGACCGATAAAGTGTGTGTGTGTGTGTGGGGGGTGTGTGTGTGTGTGGGTGTGTGTGTGGGGGGGGCTGGGGACATTGGTGATTTGCAAAATCATAGAGGCTTACTTTAGAGTCACTGAAGCGAGGGACAGGGAATGAGTGGCTAGGTGTGAGGTGCAGTTTAAATGTTTTGGGGATGGATGTGTCATTTTTGTGAAGGTACCAGTTTGGGTGCTCGCGATTAACACGCGGGAGCTATATTTGTAGGCGCTATACTGTAAGGTTGCATTACTACCACTCGCTATTAAATATCGCCTATTTGTGAGTCACGATTATGCAATCACTATTTTGACATGGAACCCTTAAAAATACTATAGAAAGATACACTGGGTGAAGGAAAGGGAGAAAACTAACACAGGGGAAGGGTAAGCGGGAGGGGAGGAGGGGGTAGGAAAGAAAAGAGGGGAAAAAGGTTTCAAAGAAAAGAAGAGGGGATGGGGGCTGAGAAGGGGACAGGGTAAAGAAGGCTAAAGGATAGTAGAAGAATGAATGGGGAAAGAGAGAAAGGGGAAGGGGAGAAGGTATAAACATGAGGGCATCAGTGTATTAAAAACCTCAGTCTGTACAACAAGTAAGTGATTTGCAAAGCAAACCGAGGTAAAAGGAACTTCCATTTAAGGGTACATGTTAAAGGAAAGCGGTCTGTATCAGAAACACCCCACTCCCCAAAGCTTTACTCCCCGATTAGGCTTTTCTATTAGAAAAACATTTTTTTTTTTATGATAACTTACTTTATTTTAATTCCGGAATGTCATGATCCTAATCATGGTGGATGCAGGCAGCCATTTAGTGTGTGACAGTGCGCGCTGTACCGCTTTGCTTCAATACATTTGTACTGAAGTGAGTAGTGCTGCACCGCATGTCACACTAATTGGAGTTACATGTTTAGGGATCTAGACTTTTCCAAATTAAAATAAAGTAAGTTACCATGTAAAACATTTTTTTTCCTAACAGAAAAGCCTAATTGGGGTAAGCTTTGGGGAGTGGGGTGTTTCTGATACAGACTGCTTTCCTTTAAAGTGCTTAAGTACATAATGACAGTAGGTCAAGGGACGGGACGGTGGTCAAGGGTTGACATCCACACAGTAAAACTGGAAAAGACAGGCAAACATCATGAATTTAAGGAAATCTACAGACAAAAATCTCAGTTTCACTCATTAATAGATATTCATATAAATAATGCTGTGGATTAAGACCATTCTGTGTTGCTAATGAGACCAGGAAGTTTTCTTTTATTTTTATTCCTAAGGTATGGACGTATGTCTAATTGTGTATTTAATCCAGGTCTCCTTGTAGCAAACATTGTGATGATCCAAAAGTTTTCCCTAATGAGCATTAGATTTTTAAAATCCCCTCCCCTGGGGCTTCTTTCCAATAGTTTAACCAGGAGTGGCACACTAAGCTGAAAGCTTGTTTACAGGTGTGACCTGGCAGCACAGGGAAGTTAAGCGACTTGCATAGGGTCACACAGTATGCAAGTGGGGGCTGTGGGATTCAAACCCAGATTTCCAGATTTGCAGCTCTGAGCCTTAAATCACTGCACTATACTGCCTCCCCTGGGGTTTCTGCAGACCTTGTCTATGGCAACAAAGCTGAAAGAGTGTTATCACATCTGAGTGCGCACTCTATGGTAGCCTTGGATTTGTGTAAGAGTGTTTACACAGGTTGCAGACTAGGGAGGTTTAGGAGGCCTGCCAGCCCCTATTCCAATCAGGAGAACAGGATTTGTCTTGTTTTAATTCCTTTCCTAGCTGTGCAAAACCTGGCGGGTACACGCCTTGCCTTAACGCAAGACAATTAACCTGGAAGCAACCATTGGCATACTCAAGCCACATCAAAAATGACAGAACAAAAAAGCCCTAATTTGTTTTTTCCAAGTGCTATAGCTGAAACAGAAATGGTATCCAATAACCCTTTGGACTATGTGGACAGGATATGATGTACTTAAGCACTTTAACATGTACTCTTAAACTGTGAGTTCCTTTTACCTCAGTTTGCTTTGCAAATCGATTACTTATTGTTGTACAGACTGAGGTTTTTAATATACTGACACCCTCATGTTTATACCTTCTCCCCTTCCCCTTTCTCCCTTCCCCTCCCCACCATTCATTCTTCTACTATCCTTTAGCCTTCTCTGCTCTATCCCCTTCTCAGGCCCCCCCATCTCTTCTCCTTTTCTTCAAACCTTTTTCCCCTCTTCTTACCTCCCCCCTTACCCTTCCCCTGTGATAGTTTTTCTCCCTTTCCTTCCCCCAGTGTATCTTTCTATAGTATTTTTAAGTCCATAATATTTATTGTATTCACTTATAGGTGGCACTGTGTTGTGTTTTTAAATGTTGACTATTAAAGTGTGGAATACAAATCCTTTTTACGTTCGCTTATGCACATGCGCAAGGAATGTCTTGCAACAGTGTGCCTTTTGGAGGTGTGTGACCCTCCTCCCCAATGCAATGCTCAGTGTAGCAGGCACGACCCTAGGGGACCAATACATGCCGAGCTGTGTATGACAGCAGTTCAGCTGTGTTGGTCTTTACTTCTAACAAAAGATCCGCTGCAATCAGCGGTGGTAGTGTGTATGCAATTAGCATACACATCAGCAGAACTGCTGTCATGCACAGCTTGGCTTCAAAGCCCTCCCGCTTCCTCCCTCTGCTAATGCCCTCCCTCCCCCTCCCTGTTCTCCTCGGCCCCCACCTTGTGTGCCGAGGGGGGTGCCTAATCCCCCTCGGCTCATGCACCCCTCAGCATACTGTGTGGCTGACAGGGTACCTAATCCCCTGTTGGCTGCAGCCCCCACCCCAAAAACAAAGAACCAGTTGGCACACTGGGAGCTCACCCCAGCGTGCTCATGCTTACACACACACACACACACACACACACACTGTATGGCGGCGGGGGTGCCCAGTCCCCACCGGCTCCAGTCCCCAATCAAACATATGCGTAGCCCGGCTGGGGCCCACCCCAGCGTGCCAGTGGCGATCCGGTTTTGTCCCTCAGACCAGCCCACCAACCCATGCCCACCCTCTGTGCTCCCACCTACCACACACACACCCTCACCTAGGTGTCATGCTGGGAGCCCACCCCAGCGAACCAAAAGCCTCCGTTTTCTTTTCTTTTTTTAAATCCTGTAAACCAGAAAACAATCCCTTTGTGAGTCCTTGGCCCCCCCGCCAACCCATGCCCACTCTCTGCGCACCCACCTCCCCACACTCCCCCTCACCCCATACTTACCTCCGGAGGCCAGTGCGACAGTCTTTCGGTGGACCAGGAACACGTCTGCACTCTTCAAAGCTGACCATGAACTGAAGAAATGCCGGTAAGCTATATAATGGTATAAATAGGGTTTTTTCAACTTTGGTGTATATCTTGGCCATTTGTGGGAGTTTTGGCACCAAATGTTCAACATGAGGTTATTGTGACCCCTCCTCCTGAACTCATCCACTGTCATGGCATTATTCAGTCCCGAAAGGTGATTTCGCAATCACTGTGTGGAATTACCTTTTAGGACCGATTAACAAAACAACAGTGTTGATGTTCATGAGGTGGGCTCTCAAAAAGCCTATGTTGCAAATTTGTTGAAAAAATTCCAAAGAAATCACTGTTTCACGAGTGTGTGTTGCGCAGTTTCCACGCACACTCTTAAGTTCGTGAATTTATAATATTTTCACTCCAGATTTTCAACATAGGCATATTTTCACACCTCCATTTATGAACAGTGCAGCTGTCATTTTTCACATACTGCCCGAAATGTGTTTTCGCACTTCCAGCACAAAATAGCGCAGTCGCTGTTTGAAATCAGTGTTTGCTACAGAGTAAGACAATCACAGTGACACTGTTCATGAGCAGAGGTCCTAAAATGCCTATGTTGAAAATTTGGTGGCAAAAGTCTATAAAATGGCTGTGTTTTGAGCGTACATTGCACAGTTTCTACGCACACTCATAACTTTGTAAATTTCTAATGTTTCCACTCCAGATTTTCAACATTGCCATTTTCCCACATCTCCTTATGACCAGTACAGCTGTCATTTTTCACATCCTGGCTGAAATGTGTTTTCGCACTTCTGGCATACAATAGCGCGGCCGCTGTGGGAAATCATGTTCGGTACAGAGTAAGAAAACCACAGTGGCACTGTTCATCAGCAGACATCCCAAAATGCCTATGTTGAAAATTCAGTGCAAAATTCCAAAACATGACTGTTTTACAAGCGTGCCTTGTGCAGTTTCCACGTGCACTCGTAACTTCACAAATTTGTCATATTTTCACCATTTGCATTTTCCGACACCTCCTTATGAACAGTACAGCTGTCATTTTGCACATCCTTGGCTGAAATGTGTTTTCACACTTCCAGCGCAGAATAGCGCAATTGCTGTGGGAAATCAGTGTTCGGTACACAGTAAGAAAATCATAGTGACAGTGTTCATGACCAGAGGTGACAAAATGCCTATGTTAAAAATTTGGTGAAATAATTCCACTGAATGACTGTGTTATGAGCACGGGTTGCACAGTTACCACACAGGCTCATACCCTTGAGCACACCCAGGGTGTTAGGATTCCTAAGACAGACACTTAAGAAGCATGAGGGTGAAATGTTGATCCAACGCAAGAGGAGTTGCCTAGAAGTACTCTGCTGGGATATGGATGCTAAAGGGACATGGATTCAACTGGGGGGGGGCCTGTATAAATGCCAAACACTAATGCAAATACCTGCAAGCGAACGTTCGGCATTGACAAACGCTTGTTTAACTAATCACTTTACTATGAGCCATAGGAAGTCACTGGAACACATGTCTGGTTTGTAATATATATGTTGGTTGTTTCAGTCTTCAGCATACAGCCTTTGAAGAAGGACCACCTGGTCCGAAACATTACAGGCCTGTGCATGTCTGCATTGGAATAAATGTTGTGAGTATAAAACTTCTTCCTCTTGCGTCCCTTTTATCAGGTTGGTGTGTGCAGGAAACTTTGTCAGTTTTACTGTTCTGTTGGTTTCCTTTGCACCACATCCGAGTGCACACTCTATAGTAGCCTAAGAGAAAAAAGTCTTGACAGATGCCTCTAAAGATGTACTATGGGCAGTGTTACTGCAGGAGCACCATATGAAATAGATGCCTGTGCCTTACACGTCATAGCTTGCCAGACTGGACCCCCTCTTTCACTCCTTCTCCTGTTTTGCCTTGGACTGTCCGCCTCGCACTCAACACTGTTCCTTATACTCCTCCCTCTCCCTCGCCTCCCTGGAAGCTCATTGCCTAACCCACTGTGCTTCCTTTATCTCGAAATACTGGCTGACCTTCTCCCCTCTTACGTCATCTCTCTCCTCTCTCCTCTCCCCCGCCACCCTCCTCCTACACCCTTCATAACGCTTCTTTTCTTTCCTTCGCGCTCCCCTCTAGGAAATTCCTGGCTTGCCTGGCTGCCTTTTCCTAGCGCTTTCCTGAACTCTGGAACTCTCTTCCCCTAACCAGTCGCTCCTCCTCCTCCAAATGCTCCCTGTTCTCTCTTCTCCTTGACTTCACCGCTCCCTCCTGCACTTGCCTTTGAGACTTGGGCCCCACCACCTCCCTCACTTACCCTCTTCCCCCCCTTTTCCTCCTTTCCCCTTTCCCTTCCCTCTATTACCCTCCTTCCTTTTTTTTTGTACTTTATGTTTTTTATTATTACATATATAATCCACACAGAGTAGCATTCACAGACTCTTGGTATTACATTTTTACAGTGGAAACCAGGAGGATGCCAAATTGCCAATCCTCTTACTACTTTCTGTTGATCCACCAAAAGCTAAAAGATACATCATATGGGGGTATCCTTTGTTGAACATTTAAACAAAATCATTTACAAACTTCTGCAACTATGAAATGAGTCCAAGTGCTACATGGTATTTTCCCCCAATGTGTAGTAAAAAATACTGTTCGTATATCTTAGTCTCTGTCGAGAGCAGAAAGAGTCCACCATGTTTTCTCGAAAGTGAAGGCACAAAAACTGTGTAATAACATTAAAGAGAATAAGCCCTGCACTATCTGTAAGCTATTTACCATTTAAGGCTCTTATTAGTCTATCAATGTATACTTAAACATTTTTAAGAACTGCTTGAACATGGAAAAAACCATAGAGAGAAAGCCCCGGAACAAGGCACCTTATATTCAGAGTAAAGACAACAATTTCTGTCATTAATACAAAATGTACAAATCACTAACAACAGGCCATGGTTCAAAAAAGGAGGTTTTTAGTATCCAGCCCATTCTTATGGAAGTGAAAGAAAGGAAATTTGTATTGGGAACAATGTTTTAACTCAGGGCCTGCAATCTAACCCCTCTTAAAAAAGAAAAACCTGTTAAGCAATCCAAGAGTGTCCTTTTTTTAAGTTTCCTCGTCTTCAGAAGATGAATCCTCTCTCTGATTCTCCCGTGGTTTGACCGCGTTCTTATGGCACCATTTCAACGCATCTTCGGGGTCTGAGAAGAGAAACACTTTTCCCCTGTGCATAGTTCAGAGTCGTGCTGGAAACACCATTGCGTGGGAGATCCCGGCCTCACAGAGCATGGCCCTGGCCCCATCAAATTGCTTGCGCTTCTGCCTGGTTGCATAGCTGATATCTGGGAACATTAGATTCTGCTGACCATCCAGCAGGAGAGATTGTTTTTGCCTCACCATTGTCATAAGGTAGTCCCGAGATCCCACACCATCTGAGAAGATAATGACTATCTGTGGTGCTTCACGGTTGTCCGGGTGGCCCCTAGAAGTGACCCAGTAAGCTTTCTGGAATTGTTGGACCACAGGCACTACCTCCTCTCCTAATTGTTGAGTTAACCAGTCCTGTAGGAACAGCATTAAATGGTTCCTTTCACAATGTTCCGGAAGCCCGATTAGTCTCAGATTTGCTGCACAAATCAGATTTTCTAGTGTTTTAAGTCTGGATCTCATGTGCCCACTCTCCTTAATCACGGGGGTTACTGCCCCCATTGCCGTATCTGCACATTTAGTGGCATCTGATGTCGCTAGGGTGACTGATTCCATTGTGGACTCAATACTAGCCACCCTGTTAGTCAGTCCATCAAATTTATCATCCAGTCCTGCAACTGTAGTGATTAGCTTAGTAATCTTTAGGCCCAGCGTCTGCAGAGTTTCTTCTCCCTCAGCTTCGGGAGGTTCGAGGTTGCGGCCTTGGCTAGACCTCATGGTCTGGGCTCCCATTTGTATCTTGGCTCTAGCTCCATCTCCCATGGCCTGATCTTTCTTAGGGTTTCCCATATTGGCAAGCAGTGGAAGATATAACCCTCAGAGTAACTTGGATCTTTCTGGCTTTCAAATAATCAAGGTTTTATCTATATTTAGTGCAGAATAAATATAGAGCTCTATCTCAATGCAGCCATCTTGCTTGGGTTCCACAGTGCCCCCCATTACCCTCCTTCCTCTCTCCCACTTTCTACCTATTCTGCACTTCCCCCCTTCTCACCCAATCTGTTGCTTATTTCCCTCGCCCTTTTTTGTTGTTTCCCTCTCCTTCCAACAGCAACATAGAAACATAGAAGTTGTTGGTAGATGGGGACCGTATGATTCATCAAGTCTGCCCTTGGTTTTCAACCCCCCCCCTTACTTGGCTGCCTGCTTGAGTATCCCACATTGTCTGTCCTATGCCCCCTTGAATTTCCCATCATCTTGGCTCCCACCACCCCTTCTGGCAGGCTATTCCATGGTTCCACAACGTGCTCTTTAAAGAAAAATTTCCTCATATTGCTCCTGAACTTTCCTCCCTTAAGTCTAAGGTCATTCCTTCTAGTCCTGTTGTAGTCTTTTAACTGAAAGAGGTTCTGCACGTGCATCCTTTTGTTGCCTTTAAGGTATTTAAATGTTTCGATCATGTCCCCATGATTTCTGCATTGCTCTAGGGAGTATAATTTGAGGTCATTTCCCTACCCCTTTGTGCCTGCACCCTGCTATGTATTCTTAAGAATTCAAGGGGCAGTTTCCCCACCCTGTCCTTGTATTGTTTTTGTCTGTTTGATAAAGATTAATTATTGTGCTGTATTATTTATTGCTCTGTTTTAGGATTTTATCTTCCAAAACATATGTTATACTGTATTTCATTTTTATATTCCTCTTCCCCCTTCATCCCAGAATGCATCTGGAAATGAGCTATTTCAGCTCAGTATGTCTTCCCTGGTGAAACTTTTGAAAGAAAGAAAGAAATGCATGTGGTATACGCATCATACTGTATTGTGTTGCGACAGCGGAAAATAACTATGCTCAGAGAGACACAGAGACAGTTGGAGTGGTGTTTGGGTGTGAAAAATTACCTGAGGACTGGAGGAGGGTGGATGTGATTTCCTTCACAAAAGTGGGAGCAAAGCAGAGGCAGGAAACTACAGACCTGTTAGTTTGACCTCAGTGGTAAAGAAAATGATGGAATCACTTCCGAAGGAAATAATTGTTGAGTACCTAGAGGCCAATGGGGCACAGGACCCAAGGCAGCATGGATTCACAGCAGGAAGGTCATGTCAGACAAATCTAATAGATTTCTTTGAGTGGATGACCAAAGTAGTAGACCAGGGAGGGGCTGTGGACATGGCCTGCCTAAACAAGGCATTTGATACAGTCCTAAACAAAAGATAAATAAGCAAATTAGTCAGCCAGGGAATGGGTCCCAGGGTGGTAGCCTGGGTCAAACATTGGCTGGACAACAGGACACAGGGTAATAGTAAATGGAGTCCGCACTGAAGAAATGGGGGTTACTAGTGGGGTACCACAAGGTTCAGTACTGGGACTGGTCCTTTTTAATGTCTTTATAACTGACATTGCAGAGGGACTGGAGGGAAAAGTATGCCTCTTTGCAGACAACACAAAGATCTGCAACAGGGTTGATACACGGGGGGGGGGGTGGAAAGGATGAGAAGGGACTTGGCAAGATTGGAGGAATGGTCAAAAGTGTGGCAGCTTAGATTCAATGCAAATAAGTGCAAAGTAATGCACCTGGGAAACAAAAACCCAGGGGAAGAGTACACAATGGGGGGGAGGTACTAACAACAACAAAAATGGAAAGGGACCTGGAGGTAGTCTTATCAGATGACCAAAAGGTAAGCAAGCAATGTGACACGGCAGTAAGGAAGGCTGGGGGGATACTGGAATGTATAGGGAGAGGCACCACCAGTAGATAACAGGAAGTTGTTATCCCTTTGTACAGAAAGTTGGTGAGACCCCATCTGGAGCACTGTGTGCAGTTCTGGAGACCCCATATCTGCAAGAACATACACAGGATGGAGGCAGTCCAGAGGAAGGCAACTAAAATGGCACTGGGTCTGCACCAGAAGCCATACGAAGAGAGACTAAAGGATCTTAATATGCATATCTCGAGGGGGGGGGACATGATAGAAACTTTCAAGTACCTCAAGGGAATCAACAAAGTCCAAGAGGGTAGCATCTTTCAGAAAAAGAGATGTGCAAGAACAAGGAGGCACTTTTTTTTTTTTTTTACTTCCTCCTGGTCTCTGTCCAGAGGAATCCTTTCCTCTGGTCTTTTCGACCTGGCCACTCAATGTAGCATGGACCCGTCATCATTCTGCACGAGACCAGGATATTTTTTGTCTTTGGTTTTTCTCCTGGTCCCTACGCCCTGAGGGTACAGACACAGAGAACTTATGTCCAGATGGATGGCATGCTTATGCACACTGCCGTCAAGCATCCACAGCCCTCTCCCCACCCCGACTCCCTGTAAGGAGACATTATGCCTTACTGCCCATGTTTCCACAGGTGGCAACACTTGTGGGCATCACTGCCCTATAATCCACCCCCCTGGAGGAGGAGGACAGCATCTGTTGGGATGCTCAATCCTACCTCCTCTGGCTGACTCCGGTGACCCAAGCCCATTCCTGAACCCAGGTCACTGGCGTAGCGCAAGATGTGACATCCAGTGCCTCAACCCTCAGTGCCACCGGGTCGGCAAGGGGGCACAGTTTGAAGATGGGGGGGGGGGATGGCTCAGAAATAACGTGAAGAAGTATTTTTTCATGGAGAGGGTAGTGGACGCATGGAGTGGCCTTCCTGAGGAGGTTGTGGGATCAAAAACAGTGGGAGAATTCAAGAATGCATGGGACAGGCATAAGGCAATTCTGGTGGAGGGTAGGAGGAAGTAAACTATTGGTTAACTAGGATCTGCAGCTTATCCAATAGGTAGGGAAATGGGCAGACTGGGTAGGCCAAGTGGTCCTTATCTGCCATCAAAGTCTATGTTTCTATGTTTCCATGAGTACATTTACGAGTTGCCAGCTTTGCTAGAGACGAGTCATAAACCACTGACTGCTATTTCCAAAAACAGTTTAGGTGATGCACCGCCACAAATTCGGAGACTTATGCTAAATCAGAGAAATATGACTTAACTAGACAGTGGCTGCTCACACAGTATAAGGAGCAGTTGGAACACTTACCCAGAATTCCTGGCTGCTGTATGTAAATCAGCATTTGTACTGCTGTACTACTACTGAAATAGTGCTTGACTAATAGAAAGCTCTCAGCTGGAAGCAACAGCTCAGACTACTTAGAACAACAGATTGTCTTCCTCTTAATTTGATTAATTTTGTGCTCTTTTGTTCCATCCACTGGCACGCACATGGATATCACTGGCTGCCAATACTGCGGGACACTCTTTAATGGTCATGTCACCTGGAGGCAGGGCCACTGTCCCATATGCTGGGAGATATGTCCCCTCAGAGTTCAGCTCCACCTGGCATGGGGTGACATCAGCCTCCTACATAACCACCTACAGGGTAACATTTCTTTTAGGAGTGCACCTCCACATCACCGACACCAAACCAGCACACCTCTCCCCCAGAGAACGACCAAGCCTGGGGGATATCAACTGGTTACAGGAAAAGGGAGCAGCACTCGGGCAACTCTACCAAACAAACTAAGCACTCTAAACACAGGAAACAGGTACACACCTCTTACGTCTGTACCATCCAAAAGAACAGAGGATGTCTTGGGCCAGCAAAAAGCTGAATGCAACAGGATTGCAAAACAACATCATAAACAAAATCTCAAGAACAACAGGAAAAAACATGTAATCATAGAGGACTCCGTGATTTGAGGTGTGGACCCCCACCTGAGACAAAACGAACATGCAGATGTGCAAGTCAGATGTCTCCCAGGAGCATCCGCTTGGAGGGACACTGACCAAATAGTCAACATAGTTAAGAGGGAAGAAGTGGGCTCAAACATCCTGGCCTACCTAGGGACCAAAGACCTTGTTAGCTGGTCAGTTGAAGAGGTTAAGGAGCACATTGCACAGCTTGGCAAGAAATTGGTTTCATTTTCGTCCAGCGCTGCATTCTCTGAGATTCTGCCTGTTTGGGAAAAGGGAAAGAACAGGCAGAAAATCAGAGAGAAAGAGATAAGTGAGCTCAACGTATGGCTCAATGACTGGTGCCACACAAAGGGCATCACTTCGACAGAAACTGGGGCAACTTCTGTTGAAGGGAGTTCTTCAAATTCGATGGCCTCCACTTGACTAAACAGGGAGTCAGAGTGCTGGACCAGAAATTTGATGTCCACGTGGGACATTTAAACTAGCGGGAGGGAGGGAGATGATGGTCACTCTAGGAGAAGAACACATAAAGCCTGCCATCTCTTCCCCTCCAGCTAACACCATAGCTACCCACTCCAGGATAGCAAAAGCAGATAGCAGGAAACATGAAACCATTTCTGACCCTGCAGATGACCAAAGCAAAGGAAAAGGAGGAAACAAAAACATAAAAAAGGCAAAGGGACAAACAATAAGATCAAGGGGGGCATGACAAACAAAGTGACACATCAAGAATGGTAAGCACTATGCCTCAATGCACACAGCCTGGCTAACAAGATGACTGACCTCACTGCCACAATAGCTGAGGCAGGACTAGACTGGGTTGCCGTGACTGAAACATGGTTCACAAACAATCACAGCTGGGAGGTGACTATCCCGGGGTATAACTTGTTCAGGAGAGATAGGACTTGGAAAAAGGGAGGGGGGAAGCTGTTTATGTTAAGAATACCATCAGTGCTAAGAAATGCAGCAGGCACAAGGGGAAACAGAGGATTTATGGACCACAATCGGGACTGGAATCTGGAAATCCATTCGGGTAGGAATAATCTACAGACCCCCAAATCAAGAGGAAGCCTGGGATAAGGAAATCTTGGAAACCATCCTCCAAATGTCAGGCAAAGGGGACATGGTGCTGGTGGGGGATTTCAATCTGTCAGATATAGATTGGAGTACCCACACAGCGGCATCACAAAAAAGCAAGGACTTCCTAGTCACACTACAGGAAGCAGGCCTAAGTCAACTAGTGACATCACTCACAAGGAGTAACGCAATTTTAGATCTGATATTCACAAATAGCGATAGGGTTCTGGCCGTCGAAGTAGGTAACCGCCTGGGCAACAGTGACCATAACACAGTATGGTTCAGGGTAAAGAGGGCTGAAGACTCCACACACTCCAAATTGAAGGTCCTTGACTTCAAGAGGGCAGACTTCACAAAAATGAAGGCCTTCCTGAGGAACAACCTTAGTAACACAACAGAAGGGAGCATTGAGGGATGTTGGACAAGGTTGAAGGATGCAATAACCATGGTCACATCACAGTGTGCCCATCAGATTAGTATGAACAAAAGGAGGAAAAACCCACAATGGTTTTCCAAGGAAGTGGCAACCATGGTGAAAGAGAAGCGCATAGCCTTCAGAAAATACAAGGAGTCAGGGAACGAGGCGGACAAAACAGAATACAAACAGAAACTAAAAGAGACAAGAAAAGTGATAAGAAATGCAAAGACTCAGACAGAGGTTAGGATAGCTCAGGAAGTAAAATAGGGTAACAAAACCTCCTACAGGTACATACAAGAAAAAAGGAGGACCAAAGGGGGCATTGTTAGAATCACAAAAAAGGATGGACAACCCACAGAGCAAGACGGGGAGAAGGCAGAGGCACTCAATGAGTATTTCTGCTCAGTCTTCACACAGGAAGCAGATAGAAACAGACCAACAATAGGTATAAAGAAGTGTCTAATTGAAGGAATAGACACAGGTCCCTTCACAGAGGAAAGTGTCTTAGAGGAAATAGACAAGTTAAAGGTACTGTAGATAAAGCTATGGGGCCAAATGGGATACACTCAAGAATACTTAAAGAACTTGGGTAAGAACTGGCAGCCCCCTTAGCAGTGCTTTTCAACAAATTGTTGAGGGGTGGGGAGGTGCTGGAGGATTGGAAGAGAGCAACAGTAGTACCACTCCACAAGAGTGGAACCAAGGAACAGCCAGGAAACTACTGTCCAGTTAGTCTAACATCAGTCGTGGGAAAACTGATGGAGTCCCTGCTGAAGAGAATAGTGTTGTAGCTTTTTTGGAGCAAACTGGTCAGCTCGACAAAAATCAACATGGTTTCACAGCAGGGAGGTCCTGCCAGACAAACCTGGTTGATTTTTTCAATTGGGTCACCAAAACAGTGGATCAGGGTGGGGCAGTGGATGTGGTTTACCTGAACTTCAGCAAAGCTTTTGACTCTGTTTCGCACAGGAGACTAGTCAAAACACTGGAGAACATGGGAGTCGGGCCCAGGGTAACGAACTGGGTCAGAAACTGGTTATGTGGGAGAACTCAGAGAGTATTAGTGCATGCAGGGTTGGTTCTGGGGCCAATCCTCTTCAACATATTCATCAGCGACATTGCAGGTGGACTGAAGGGAAAGGTGTGCCTGTTTGCAGATGACACCAAAATCGGCAACAGGGTGGACACACCAGAGGGACAGCATAGCATGGAAGCAGATCTCTGAAAACTGTAGGAGTGGTCCAGGACCTGGCAATTGAAATTCAATGCCAAAAAATGCAAGGCCATGCACCTGGGAAAACGTAACCCAAGGAAACTGTACTCAATAGGAGGAGAGCAGCTGGTGGTTACTAGGCAGGAGCGAGACCTGGGGGGTGATCATATTAGATGACCTCAAGGTCAGTAAACAATGTGAAAAGGCAGCACTAAAAGCTAGTGGCATCCTGGGATGCATAGGGTGGGGCATCTTAAGGAGAAGACATGAAGTAATCATGCCCATGTATCAGTCCCTGATAAGGCATCACCTGGAGTACTGTGTCCAGTTCTGGAGGCCACACCTCAGGAAGGACATAGATAGGCTGGAAACGGTACAGAGAAGAGCAACAAAGATGGTGCAGGGCTTGCATCAGAAACCATACAAAAGAAGACTAGATGACCTCAAATTATACTCTCTAGAGTAACGCAGGAATCATGAGGACATGATCGAAACATTTAAATACCTTAAAGGCAACTAAAGGGTGCACATGCAGAACCTCTTTCAGTTAAAAGACTACAACAGGACTAGAGGGCATGACCTTAGACTTAAGGGAGGAAAGTTCAGGAGCAATATGAGGAAATTCTTCTTCACAGAGCGTGTTGTGGAATCATGGAATAGCCTGCCGGAAGGGGTGGTGGGAGCCAAGATGGTGGGGAAATTCAAGCAGGTATGGGACAGACAATGTGGGATACTCAAGCAGGCAGCTAAGTAAGGGGGGGTTGGAAACCAAGGGCAGATTTGATGGATCATATGGTCTCAATCTGCCGACAACTTCTGTCTCTATGTCTATGTCTAACTATCATATCTATGCCAGCAAGTACTTAATGGTTGCAGATGCCAGTTCCAGAGGTTTCCTGCATACGCCAGCTAACAGCACCATGAGAAGCGATTTGAAAATTCGCGTAGACCTTATTGTGTCATGTTTCTCAGATTCATCAGAGAAATAGAACCTGATTGCAAAAAAAAAGCAAAAAACAAGAAAGGACAATGTCTTGCAGCAAGTTATGAGCAACATTTAAAATGAATAAGCCTAGAGCCATTTCTGTACCTTATTCATATTTTCTTGGTGACCTCACATTAGTAAAGGGAGTGTTGCTGAAAGGGCTGAAAACTGTTAAACCTGTCTCACTAAGACTGGAGATGACTCTGTTGGCACATGAGGGACATTTGGGTGTAGAAAAAAGGAAACAACATGCTAGAAATGTGATGTACTGACCTTACATGAACAAGCACATTGTGTATTTGGTGCAAAAAATGTATAGCTACATTCCACTAATGGAACCACTGAGGCCTCATGAAAAACTGGCAGGACCATTGCAGATGGTAGGAGCAGATTTGTTCTAATTGCAAGGAAAACTTTACCTTCTGATTATTTTTATTCCAACTACTCCGAAGCAGCCTTACTGCCAGAGACATCTAATGTGAACATACAAACATATGTAAAAGTAAGCCTTATGGTCTACTGAGTCTGCTCGAATGAGAAGCCCCTGCTCCAGAGATTACAGTGGGAACCATTCCCCCTCCCAACTCTGACCCTCCTCTTCAGCCTATCCCACCCACTCTTGACCTCCCCACTGTCTTTTGAGTGACGACCTCAGATGGGAGTTCATTCCACCCTGACCCTATCCTCTCTGTGAAGAAGTGTCTCCTGACCTCCTTTTTGAAACTTCCCCCACCAGCTTCAGATAGTGCCAAGATGTCTTAACACTGAGACAGAAAAATTCCTCGATATCCACCTTGTTGATGCCTTTCAAGCACTTTCAATCATGTCTCCCCTCTTCCTCCTTTCCTCTAGTGAATACACTTTGAGCTCACTCAGTCCGTCATAATATGTTCTGCTCTGCTGTCCCTGAGTCATCCTTGTTGCCCTCCTCTAGACCGCCTTGAGCTTGTTGATATCCTTTTCAGGTAGGATTTCCAGTATTGCATGCCATACCCCAGGTGCAGACATACTAGGGATTTGTACAGCAGCATTATAACCTCCTCCCTTCTGCTTGTGCAGACCCACCACAGATCTCTACAGCAGCATTATAACCTCCTCCCTTCTGCTCATGCAGACCCACCAGGGATCTGTACAGCAGCATTATAACCTCCTCCCTTCTGCTCATGCAGACCCACCAGGGATCTGTACAGCAGCATTATAACCTCTCCTTCTGCTCATGCAGACCCACCAGGGATCTCTACAGCAGCATTATAACCTCCTCCCTTCTGCTCATGCAGACCCACCAGGGATCTGTACAGCAGCATTATAACCTCCTCCCTTCTGCTTGTGCAGACCCACCACGGATCTGTACAGCAGCATTATAACCTCCTCCCTTCTGCTCATGCAGACCCACCATGGATCTGTACTGCAGCATTATAACCTCCTCCCTTCTGCTCATGAACCCTCTAGCAATGCAGTCTAGCATTCTGTTTGCCTTCATACACTGTGTGGCCTGTTTAAGATCATTGGTGATGTTTATCCCCAAGTCCTTCTCCTCATCTGTTCCAAAGACCTTGACCTCCTCCCAGACTGTATTCTACCCTCAGGTTCTTCCTTCCTATGTGCCTGACCTTGCACTTCTTCACATTGAACTCCAACTGCCAGATGCCTGACCCTCCTCTTCAGCCTAGCCAGGTCCCCTCCTTTAGGTCCTGCACCCCTTTGTCCGAGTCTACTCTCCCACAGAGCTTGGTGTTGTCTGCAAAAAGGCAGATCTTGTCCCTAGCTTTGTTCCCAGTGTCATTACTGAACATATTAAACAACTATGGACCAAGCACTGACCCCTGTGGATCACCACTTGTAACTTCCCTTGTACAGTATCTGAGAATTCCCACCAGCACTATCCTCTGGGTTCTAACACTAAGCCAGTTTGTCACCCACCTGTTTAATTTGTTCCCTACCCACTAGGTCCTCCAGCTTCCTAAGCAACCTCTTGTGTGGCACCAAGTTGAAGACCTTGCTGAGATCCAAATATAGAATGTCATCTGCCTGACCCTTGTCCACCTCTCTTATCACCCAGTCAAAGAAGTTAATCAGGTTGGTTTGACAGGACCTCCCTGACATGAACCCATGCTGTCTCTCATGCTGTAGTCAATTACCTTCAAGGAACTCCACTATTGTTTCATTCAGAATGGTTTCCATGAGCTTACACACAATGAAGATCAGGCTGACCAGTCTGTAGTTCTCCTAGGTCGTCCCTGGGCCCTCTCATGTGAGGTTCTCCATTTGTGTAGTACCACCCTTGTATCCAAAAAGCTGTTGAACAGGTCTGCCAGCAGACCTGCCAGCTCTGTCACCAGTTCCCTCAACACCCTTGGGTGCATGCCATTTGGGTCTGGGGACTTGTTTACTTTGAGAAACAAGAACTGTTTCCTAACCCTGTACTCCATTATCCTGTCCTCAGCCATGGTCCCCCATCCTCCTATCTTGCTCCTTCACAGCACTGGGCCATTCTTTTCTTTGGTAAAGACAGAGCATAAGTATTCATTCAATATCTCTGCTTTCTCTTTACTACCTTCCACCCATCCCCCTCCTTTTTGGCTTTACTATATCTGCCTTTGTTTCTCTCTTCTGACTGATATACCTAAAGAAGGTGCTATCCCTCCTTAATCTATTCTTCAATTTGCAGCTCCATCCTAGCTTTGGCCTGCCTATCTTACAATCTCCCTAGCTTTCTCCAAGTAGACACCCTCATGATTGTCCTTCACAGACTTCCTGTACTTCCTATAGGGGGCCCCTCTAATCCCTGACTGCCTGACTCACCTCCCTACTGAACCAACTACAGTAGATTTCCTGGCCTTGGGATTCATTCCCTTTAATTTTAGTCATGTGTTAGTGGTTGCCGCTATCCCCTCCCTGATCACTGTCCACCTTTGTTCCACACTCACATAGAAACATAGAAACATAGAATTTGACGGCAGATAAGGACTGCTTGGCCCACCCAGTCTGCCCATTTCCCTACCTAATGGATAAGCTGCAGATCCTAGTTAACCAGCAGCCTACTTCTTCCTACCCCCACCCCCTAGAATTGCCTTATGACTGTCCCATGCATGCTT
Source organism: Neoceratodus forsteri (assembly GCA_016271365.2). NCBI lineage: Eukaryota > Metazoa > Chordata > Ceratodontiformes > Ceratodontidae > Neoceratodus > Neoceratodus forsteri. The sequence goes on along the minus strand of CM057455.1, from coordinate 752,168,012 downwards.
GAATTCCGCCACTGTTTGTGACTCCACAACCTCCTGGAAGGCTGCTCCATACATCCACCACCCCTCTGAGAAAAAATACTCTTAAATTACCTCTGAGCCGCCCCCTTCTATCTTCAAATTGTGCCCCTTGTTCTTGCACACCTCTTTTTTGAAAGATGCCATCCTCTTGGACTTTGTTGATTCCCTTGAGGTGCTTGAAAGTTTCTATCATGTCCCCCTCTCCTCCTTTCCTCGAGGCTATACATATTAAGCTCCTTAAGTCTCTTCATATGTCTTCCGGTGCAGACCCCCTGCACCATTTTAGTGCCCTCCTCTGGCCAGTTTCCATCCTGTCCATGTCTTTGCGGAGATTGGTCTCCAGAACTGCCACGAGTACTCAGATGGGGTCTCACTAGCTGTCTGTACAGAGGGATAATAACTTCCTGTTTTCTACCGGTGATGATGCCTCTCCATGCATCCCAGTATCCCCCAGCCCTCCTTGCTGCCCTCTCACATTGCTTGCCCACCTTTAGGTCATCTGATATGACTACCCCAGGTCCCTTTCCATTTTTGTTGTTGTTAGTATCTCACCCCCATTGTGTACTCTTCCCTGGGTTTTGTTTCCCAGGTGCATTACCTTGCACTTCTTAGCATTGAATCTAAGCTGCCATACATTTGACCATTCCTCTAATCTTGCCAAGTCCCTTCTCATCCTTTCACTCCACCTTGTATATCAACTCTGTTGCAGATCTTTGTGTCATCTGCAAAGAGACATACTTTCCTTCAGTCCCTCTGCAATGTCACTTATAAAGACATTGAGAGAGACTGGTCTAATACTGAACCCTCACGGTGCCCTACTAACCCCTTTTTAGAGTGGACTCCATTTACTGTTACTCTCTGTGTCCTATTCTCCAGCCAATTCTTTACCCAGGCTGTCATCTTGGGACCCACTCCCAGGCAGGCTAACTTGTATATTAATCTTTTGTGGGACTGTGTCAAATGCCTTGCTAAAGTCTAGGTAGGCCATGTCCACAGCCCCTCCTGATCAACTACTTTGGTCACCCAGTCAAAGAAATCTATCAGATTTGTCTGGCATGACCTTCCGCTGTGAATCCATGATGCCTTGGGTCCTGTGCCCTCTGACCTCTAGATATTTAACAGTTCTTTCCTTCAGAAGTGATTCCATCATTTTCCCTACCACTGAGGTTAAACTAACAGGTCTGTAGTTTCCTGCTTCGCCTTTCTCCCACTTTTGTGAAAGGGAATCACATCTGCCCTCCTCCAGTCCTCGGTACCACCCATCCTCCCATGATTTGTTAAAGAGGGTAGTCAGTGGTGTCACTAGTTCTACCCTTAGTTCTTTTAGAATTCTGGGATGAATCCCATCAGGCCCCATTGCTTTGTCCACCTTCAGTTTTAAGAGTTCTTTCAGAACCCTTTCTTCTGTAAATGGGCTGGTATCAACTTCTGTATCCAGAGTGTTTCTACTGTTTGTTTTAGGTACCTCCCCTCTTCCTTTGTAAATACTGAGCAAAAATATTTGTTTAGTATCTCTGCCTTTTCACAGTCATCCTCTGCCCACCCTTCCTCCCCTTTATTAAGCCTCACTATCCCTCCTTGGTCTTCCTTCGCTCCTGATGTACCTATAAAAGGTTTATCCCCTTCTTAACTGAGTTGGCTTATCTTTTCCTCGGTTTGGGCCTTTTGCTGTTCTGACTGCCTTCCCAGCTTCCTTTGCTTTAACTGATACAGTTCTCTGTCCTGTTCCTTCTGTGATTCCTTGTACTTCCTGAATGCTTTCTTTTCTCTTGAACCTTCACTGCCACTTCCTTTGAGAACCATAGTGGTTTCTTACCTTGTTTCATTTTGTTTATTTGCTTACACAAGGCTTGATACCTCTGTGATGGCAGTTTTATTATTTCCATTGTTCTTCCACCCCTCCTTCCTGCCCATTTGCTAGTGCATTCCTTAGGCACTCACCCATTTTGACAAAGTCAGCCCTCCTAAAATCCAGTACCTTTGTCTTTGTATGGCTTGACTCTATTGCTGTGTTTATTGTGAACCATACTGTTTGATGGTCGCTAGTTCCCAGATGGCTACCCACTTCTACATCTGTGATCCTCTCTTCATCTCCATTTGAGAGAACCAGGTCTAAGATTGCTCCCTCTCGAATGGGCTCCAATACTAGTTGTCTAAGGCATGCCCCCTGTAGGGCATCTAGAATAACCCCACTCTTAGAAGTGGCTGCTGCAACTGCACTCCAGTTAACATCTGGCATATTCAGATCACCCATCAGCAATATCTCCCCTTTTTCTGCCATTCTAAGTATACTTTCTGTCATTTCCTTGTCCATTTCCTCCCCCTGAGAAGGGGGTCTGTATACAACCCTGTGTGTATTGTGGTGCCATTGCCGGTCTCCAAATTTACCCACAGTGTTTCTTCTCCTCCCTGTTTACCCTTTTGTTCTGTTGCTTTGATTCCTTCCCTTATGTAAAGAGCTCCTCCTCTCTTTTACCCTCCTGTCCCTCCTGTAGATAGTGTATCCTGGTATGTTTACATCCCAGTCATGGTTTTGTGTGTACCATGTTTCTGTGACTGCACAATATCCAGATGTTCCTCCTCCATCAAGGCCACTAATTCAGGAAGCTTGTTACTCAGACTATGGACATTGGTACTCATTGCTCTCCATTTTTTGATGGCTTTACCTTCTGTTGCAGCATCCCCCGCTGACCTTTCTACCTTGGTCTTTTTGTCATTTAGTACCCTGTTTTGTAAGGGGAGGCTGGGATTTTCCTGCTGCTTATCAGTGCCTCCCCCCTTGACTAGTTTAAAAGCTTGCCAATGAAGCATTTAAACCGATTGCTCAAAAGACTTGTTCCCTTCCTGGACAGATGCAGACCATCCTGCCAGTATAGGCTGGTGTCCCTCCAGGTGGAACCGCAGTCCCCAATGAAGCCAAACCCCTGTGCTCCACACCATTTTTTCAACCATTCATTAAACTGCATGGTGCAAAGTACCCTCGCCTCACTCATGCCATTGACAGGCAGCACCTCTGAGAAGGATACTGTGTGTGCTACTTGTCTTAGGCCCCTCCCCAATTCTACAAAGTCCTTCTGCACTGCTCTAATCTCATGATGAGCCAAGTCATTTGTCCCTAGGTGGACAATGACGTCCAGCTCAGACTCCCGTGCAGCTGTTCCCATGATCCTGAGGATGCGCTTCCTGTCCCTCCAAGCCATGGCACCAGGCAGGCACCTTACTTCAGTTTTCCCTGCTCCCCCCAGTTCTATACCCCTAATAATTGAGTCCGCCAACAGGAGCTGCTTCCTTTCCTTGTGGTGTCCTCTGTCTCCTTCCTGTGGGCCTCCCTTGTGACAGCTGTCCTCAGCCTTATTAGTCTCCTCTGGGGGTGCATCCATAGGGGAGCTATGCTCCCCCAGAATGGTGTATGGATTGTGGAGTGGAACAGCTGACTGGGTGTGCCTCTGTTCCACCATCCTCACCCTTCCTGAGCCCACTGTGGTCCAACTACTGTGTTTTCTTCACAACCTCTGAGGTAGTAGTGGTGGCTCTGGTGCTCCCTGGATGGGGGAGGTTCCCTTCCTACCGTCCAGTGTGGCCTGGGGAAAGGTTCCCTTACTACTGTCCAGCATGGCCTGAAGATGGGCAACTTCCTCCCTCAGGGCAGAGAGTTGTCTGCAAATAGGGTAGCATCTCAGCCTCCAGAAAGACTCCCGGAAGACTGCTGCCCCACAGCCATTACATTGTACTACTCCCCACATGTTTATCTACTTTTTTTTGTGTGTGTGTGTGTGTGTGTGATTGGTTTGTTATATAGAAATATATATATATTATACAATGTGTATGCTTATATTGTCAGTGCAGTGTGCTAGAGAGGATATGACAGTGATATGCACCTTGCACTCTTGAGAAATGATGCTCGGAACCCCAGGTATAAAGGAACTATTTCCAGGGTGGGTGGGGTGAGGGTGGGAAGGGTTGGGCCTAAACTGTGCCCTCGCAAAACAATCAGCTAAAAGCTCTGACCCAGCACTGCGATGAGTGCCTTCCTGTCAGCAAGATGCCCTACACAACAATTTGACAGAGAAAATACCCTGCTAATCAAACAGAGAAAAATCCAGTAGTGAAGGGGGGAGTGGTGGGAATAGGAGGGAGATCTTCTTCAAGGCTAGCTAGATATCTGTTCAAAATCTCTTCCATATTACTAGTCAGTCTTCCTGAAATCTAGCACCTTTGTCTCCATGTTTGCTGGTTTTTCCCCCCAGTGTCAACTGCGAACCAAACCATTTAGTAGTCCCTATTCTTCAATGGTTTTTCCACCATGATATCCCAGACATGATCCATGTTTGTAAGTATAAAGTCCAGGATGGCTTCCTCTTATGTTGGTTCGGTCACTCCCTGATCCAGGAACCCATCATGGACAGCATCCAGTAACAATTGACTTCTGGCACAGGTGGTTGATAGGACACTCTGATCCACCTTAGGCAAATTGAAGTCTCCCCTCACCACCATGTCACCCCTTTTAGCTGCCATCCTGATCTTGGTACCCAATTCCCTGTCCCTTTCCTCATCCTGATTTGGTGGCCTGTAAATTACATCCAACTTTGATTTCTTTCCTGCTGCCATTAGATTTGTACCCATAGTGCCTCTCTTTTCCCATCCCCAAATTCCTCCCTGGTGGCAGCAAGGCTTGATGTATAGTGCCACCCCTCCCCCTTCCCTTCCTGTCCCTTCTGTAAAGAGCATACGCAGGGATGGAGAGATCCCAGTTATGATTTGGAGTAGCTCAGATCTCAGTGACTGCCATCAGATTCATCTTTCCCTCTGACATCATGGCCTGCGGGTCGTCCATTTTGTTCCCGAGACTTCTAGCATCAAGGGGCACTACAATACACCATTTCCAATTCTCTCTTCTCCTTTTTACTCCCACTCTCCCTGCTTGGTGGCTTCCACTCCTCTCTTCTCCACTTGCTTTTGTTCACCCTATCTCCCTCCTATTCCCACCACTCCCCCCTTCACTATTCCCCCTGTGCCATTTATCTGAGAGGGAGTTGATTGCTCCCTCCTCCAGAAAACCCCTCCCTAAACCCTTCCTATCTGAATGCTCTGTGTACTCTACCTGGGAGTCTGTCTACTCCCCCTTCTCTGGGAAACCCTGGATACTGAGACCCTTGCTGCCCCCCCCCCAATTTAATTTAAATTTAGGCTCTTGTCTATATATTCCTCAAACCACTCCCCTGAAAGCTTGGCTCCACTCCTGCTTATGATTGATTGAATTTTGTTGACTGGGTAGGCTCACTGAGACTACTTATCCCTTTTTTAAGGGTGACCTGGATTTAATTACATTAAGACATAATAGAACAGACTTTACTTATTTTTTATTTATTTATCCATTTGTTAACTGGGTAAATGACACTGAACCAAGGCCTGTTTTCAGGTCCAACCCAGGACAGGAATACAAAAAATACAAAACAAACAAAAACAATAACACAATACATTAAATATTACAGACACATTGCTACTTTACCAACAGAAATTCCATTAGTTTTTTCTTAAAGCCAACAATTGCTGAAGCCTGTCGAATAAACAGGGGAAGGGCATTCCAGTGAGTGGGGGCAGAAGTAGAAAAGGCACGAGAAACTGATTTCAATTTAGGCAATTCAATAACTAAAGTAATACCAAAGGAAGAACGCAAACTAGAAGAAAAATTCCTAACATTAATTAAACCATTTAAAGCAAACATAGACCCTAAAAACACACTTTTAAAAATCATGCAACAAAAAAAAAATTCTATTTTTGCTAATGGAGACAACCACACCTAATTTAGAATACAATAGACAATGATGCAACTGGGGGGATTCTAACAAAACAAAATGACATATATTATTATAGGACACCTTCATAAGTTGCAATTCCCTACATCCCAACCCCAAATAAATATGAACAACATAATCATAAAGTGGTAACAAAGAACCAACTGCTATAGACTTCCTAACTTCAATAGAAAAATAATCCTTGTATTTATAAAGCAAACCCAATCTCTGATTTATTGTACGGGTAACTATGGTAGGAAAATGATAAACTAGGATCTAACAAACAACCAATGTATTTAAAAAGAAAAACCTGTTCAATAACCTGTCCATTTTGATCAAATAAATTTAACACTGGATCTGAACTTAACATACCCTTAGTCCCAAAACCATGGATTTCATTTTAACTGAGTTTAGAACCAATGAATTCTCCAGAAACCAAGAACAAACCCTCCCAAAATCACAACTTAAAACCGTAGATATTTCTTCAATAGAATTACCCTGACAATAAATTATCAAATCATCAGCATACAGGATAGACTGACATTTCAAACTAATAGAAGGGAGTTCATTTACAAACAGGGAAAACAAAAAGGGGCCCAATATAGACACCTGAGGGACACCGCAATCAATCAAAGACAACTTAGAAAAATGAGAACCAACACTAACAAACTGTACACGAATAGCCAAATAATCTCTTAGCCAAGCCACTGCAGATCCAGAAAAACCAAAATGAAATACATTGGGTTAATAACATCTATAGCATCTGTTACATACATTCAGGGTTACATACAATGGGTATTAGATATAACTGTAGTACGAAAAGTACCTAGTTGGTGCTTAGGTGCAACCTATCAGGTGCATAGAGGATTCTGTCATCCCAGACCCCCAAAATATCCAAACCTTTCCTTGCTACACCATTCTCTCGGACAGGCGTTAGATTCCTCTATCCTTTGTTTCCTGACTGTGCTGGCTGTAGATATCGGTAACACTTCTGAGAGAGCAACCGACCTTGTCACCTCCCTGCAGATCAGTCCCAGCAATCTAAAGTTCTCCTAAACTATCCTTACCTCACATCCAGCCAGGTCATTGGTACCTAGGTGAACGACCACATGTGGCTTCCCCCTATTCCTTGTGTGAGTGGGCCTGCCTTCTTACCTTTGCGCTCTGCTGCCATTCCCAGGAGTCACACCACTCTCCTTTCCTGCTGTCATTCCCCCTACTAGCCACTCTAATCCCCACTATGACTGTGCCTCTGCCCTTCCCCTCCACCCGCTGCTGCTGAATCTACCTTTACTTGTCTCATATGACCTACTGCCCCGTCCTCCTACTCCCTTATCCCCTCCCTTCTTCCCCTCAACCCTGTCTGCCTACCTTCTCATCTAATCCCCATCCACCCCAGTTCCAGTTGAACTCTATCCCTGTCTCTCCACCCCCCTTCTTTACTTCCTCAAGGGTGCCCCTTCTCCTCCTTTTGTCCTTGCCTTACCCCTGTTTCCCTCTTTCCCCACTGCAGCCACCATCAACCCCCTACTACAGACTAGCTGCCCCTTTATCACCTGTGTCCCACCTAGATCCCCTCTCTCCCCTGCAGTACTCAGTGATTGGAAGTGATTCCTTACTGGTACAACTATGGGTGCTCCTGCCACTCCCCCCCACCTCTCCTCCCCACAGTCCTCCATTCCACTACCTTGGCTTCCTCACCCTCTGAGACCATGGGCACCAGTGCAACTGGACCCCCAACCCCCCCGCACTCACTCTTCTCCTTGATCCTACTCCTGGCTCAGCCCACCTCTCCTGCCCCCTTGCCAGTATTCCTGACTCCTTCCTTAGCAGCTGCATCTCAGCTATCAACAAGTCTAGCCTCCTACAGACTGGGCAACCCCCTGCCTCCCACATTGTTCCCAGGAACACTGCAGCCCCACACCCCCTAAAGGATGCTCCCCTCTTCCTATGTCCTGCCTCAGCATTTTATTTCAAACACTACCCCACCTGCATTGACAGGCCTATCCCAGATAGGGAGTAGTATCAAATAGTAACCCCAGCTGCATTTGCAGACATACCCCAGGTAGGCATTAGTACCAAACAGTAATCCCACCTGAATTCACAGGTCTACTTCATATAGGGAGTAGTACCAAACAGTAACCCCACCTGTGTTTGCAGGCCTACCCAAGTTAATGTAACTCCAAACAGTACCTAGCTTACCTCCTCATGTCTACCTGGCCTGTTTGCCTATTTTTTAACTGTAGCCCCCCCCCCTTTCTTCTTTAAGCCCCTGCTCCCTTACCCATCCTCTTTTGGCCAGATTCCCCTGCGGTCTACAGTCTGTCCATGGCACTCAGGCTTTGGGGTCACTCTGCCTCAGTGTCGCTTGGTACCCTGGGCATCTTAAAGAAACTACAGCCCCCCCATTGGCTGGCTTAATCACAAGACCCTGCCGATCTCTAATGGCACCACTTCAGTCATCTGAATTCCCCCTCAGGCCGCTCTCTGGCCTCCTCCTTCCTCCCCCCCTTTCCATACCGAATCAGTCCCCCATAGTAAGACAAAAACAGTACACAAGATGCACAGGGAAACAGTTGCCACCTACAAACAGTGAAAACTGACAAGAAAACAAAAGAAGTCAGGCACTCACCACCCACGCAACTCAGAAAAGACGCTACTTTAACTCATGGAGTGATAAATGCACTTAATTTCATTGTAGGTGCCATGCACAGTTTATTTTTTTGTACTTATATTTTATTCATTTTATCATGATAAAACAAAGTATCAGTTCCGGTCAGGAAACATTTTACATTCATAACAAAACTGGGTCTATTATACAGGATATTTGTATCTCCTAACAAAGCCTCATTGGTGGGGGATATCTATATTTTAAACTCCTAGTAAAATCTGTACTAGGTATGCTATGGATGACAGCCCAAGAGTGCGTGGCAAAACTCTAAAGATGTAATAGTCTGAATCAATGTCCAAAATTACCTGCCCTTAAAAAGGGCATGGTGCCATGCCTATCTCAAGTGTTTTGAAACATTTCTATAATACAGTTAGAAACTGTAACTGCTATAACACTGAACAATCTCCACGTTTGTAAACTGGGATACAGTACAAATAGAAAAAAACTAGGAGACTCCCATCCCATAAATTCCTAGCATTCGTCATCTATAAATGGTATGATCGTATTTAAATCTCAGTCAGGATTTAGGAGTTCCCCCCAGTTATCAGAATAAAAATTAAAAACAAAATAATTCCAGGAAAAAGAAAATTTGTAGTACTGTATACACTCCAGTCAATCTCTCCCACATAAAACTACATTTACAGAAAATGTTGTGGTAGTCTTAGAAAAGCAATATATGGAATGTCGATGGTCTCACTAGCTCCTCGGTTTAAGGAGAAAAGAGAGTCAGGTACTCCTCTAAAGTGGAGTTTTAATAGGCAAAAGAAACAGCTCCCTTAAGTCTTTTATCCCTCATCCAGTTCATCAGAGCTATCCTCCTGCTCCCCTACCTGAGCTTGACGCGCAGTCTGAAGCTTGTTTGCCCATAGTCCTGCATCTGACGGGTCTGTAAAGGCATATACCGTGTCCTGATAGACTATGCGAAGTTTTGCAGGGAACAGAAAAGCATGCGAGACTGATAAGTCCTTAAGTTTACGCTGGACCCCATCGAATGTCTTTCTGCACTGTTGGGTGGCAAAAGAAATGTCTGGAAATAGAAGAACTGGGTTACCTTCGAAAAGCAGGGGGTGGTGGCGTCTTGCTAGTTGCAGCAATTGGTCCCACATTACCATTGAATCCAGAACTGCCATCATTATTCGAGGGACGTCGTCATCTTGCCTTCCTCATGGTCGAATCCTGTATGTTTTTAATATAGGCCATTCTGCAGGTCCAGGGTGATCTTTCAGTTGTTCATTCAGCCAGGCTTTGAGGAACATTGGCAGATGGCCCCCCTCCACTTCCTCGGGGAACCCCAAGAAACGTACATTAACAGCCCGAATTTGATTTTCAAGGATTTCCAGCCTGCTTTGAGTGAGTTTGGAGTCTGTAGCATACTGAGCTGCAGCATTGCTACAGCGGTCCGTCTGCTTTTTAACATCCACTATTTCTAGTTTCATGGAATCCACTGTAGTCTCCATGATTCCCATTCGGGAGATTAGGGAGTCTAGCTTGTTATTTATAGCTGAGACCGATGCCAGGAGCTGTCGCATCTTAGCCCCCAGCGATTGAAGAGTCTCTTCCTGCGCTGTTTCTGCCGCTCCATCAGGTGAGGTTGATCGCGTGCTGGGCCCAGGTATCCCGTGCTGCGATTGCTACTTTTTACCATCTGTGGCCCCTTGATTAGTTTTATTTTTGCCCATGGTGTTCAGTGCAGTATCCTCTATCAACAGGTTCCAAAGCTTCCGATAAAAATTAAAGTTTGTAGGTTAATTTCTGTAATTTAAACCTAGTTTGGTGCTCAGTTCGGCAGTTAAGCTTCCACCACACCCCCCCCCACCATGCACAGTTTAAAAGGTCCACTCCATGGTAGCCTGCACAAACAGTTCACATCAGCAGTTAAATGACAGCAATAAATAAAGCACTGAGCATGCCCACTTACCCTCTTGCCTCCCCCAGCAGGCATTCCTCCCGCTGACGTCCACTTGAGTGAGCTGGATTCAGCATTCACTCCAATTTCAATTACAGTTCCTTGTTTGAAAAAAGTACAGCCACCCTATTGGCTGGGTTTAGTCATGAGTCCCTGCCGACCTCCAATGGAGTCACTTCTAGCAGCTGAATTCCCCTCCCTCAGTGCACCCTTTGGCCTCCTTCTCCCTCTTCCCCTCCCTTTCCACACCAAAGTAGGGCCCCATGGTAGTCTGCACAAACAATTTACAACAACAGAGAACAGCATAAAAGAAGCACTAAATGTGCACACTTATCATTCAGCCTCCCCGCTGGCTGGCGTTCCTCCCACTAGTATCCACTCGAGTAAACATACCTCTCAACCTCTCAGCATTAAAAAATCATAGCACGGGCCTACAGAAATCATAGCAAAGGGCTATAATGTGTAGCACTTTCTTATTGTAAACAATAATTTGTATACAGATAGTGGGGCCCATATAGCTAGTGATAAGGAGTGTTTCTATCAACTTAGTTCAATGATTTAATAGTTTGTGTGTCCAGAAATAGTTCTAACTTTATGAGGAACATCAGTAAACCTATGCAGAGCAAGGGTAAATTTGAGTGTGGAAATCATTGTGCTATGCGAAATTCATAGCAGTTGAGAGGTATGCGTGTAAAGCCAGTGATACTGCATGGTAAGTCAGTCTTTGCAAGACATGGCATACCAGCTATTCTGATTACAGGTAATGGTCTGCAGTCTAAATGGCCTGAACAGTTTGTAAAACAAGATGGATTCCAGCATCAGACCTTGAGCCCTCACTATCTACAGTCCAATGAACATGATTTAAAAAAAGGTGCAGGGGGCGCTAATAAGCAACTAAATGAACAGGATGCATTTCTTCAGCGCTCCGCACCACAACGTGTTTAAAATATACTTTTTGCTGAGAAAACTCAAATACAGTCGAATTATTCACCTTCTAACAGATTGCAGAAATGGATGATTACTTGACATCAGTCAGATCCTCTCGGCAAACGGTGAAAAACACCAAGAAAATGGCTCTGTAGGACAGGGGTACGGCTGATGGATCGGGCCCGATTTCCCTCTCGGTGGCAGAAATCGCCTTAATTAGCAAGGTGGTCATGGAGCAAATTCTTACAAATTTAAACCCAAGATGGGATCACTTTGAGAAGTCAATCTCCAATTTGACTGCAGAACTTAAACAGCACACTAATTGCCTTTCTGAGTTAGAGCAGAGAGTGTCGGACTTGGAGGACAACACCCAGGCAGTCCCAGATGAGATGGCTCATTTGGAACGGGAGATGGAGGAGCTCCAGGATGTCCTGGATTAGCAGGAAAACTACAGCCACCGAAACAACCTGCGGATCAAAGGCCTGTCTGAGGGTACTGAGAAAGGGGGGCTCATGGAGTTTTGTGTTGAAACTCTCCCCGAACTGCTGGGTGTGCTCCCGAAGAATGGCAAGCTAAAAGTTGAAAGAGCACATAGGGCCTTAGCCCCGCATCTGCCCAGTTATCAGCCACCGCAGCAGGTAATTTTTCGGCTACACCACTTTCTGGATCGGCAGGCAATCCTGACGGCCTACAGAAACAAGAAAGAGCTCCTATATGAGGGGCATAAACTGCCCTTACACCAGGATATGTTGGCTCGAATCCAAAAGAAGAGGCAGCAATTTAGTGCCCAGATGGATGGCATGTGGGAGAGAAGCCTGGAGTTTTTCATGACCTACCTCTGTTACTGTAAAAGTCAGATCAGAGAGGGCTACATATTCATTCTGGGAACTGGCAAAATTGCAGTCCTTTACTGCCGAGTGGGATAAGAAGAATAAATGGGGGTAAATAAAACATGAAGGATTTTGAGCTTTCTACAAATCATTTTTGGCTTGTTTCTTCACACATCTCCAGGGGAATGGGCAACCATGTGGAGTCTAGGATGGGGAGCTAGGCCATCCTAATCCCCTTGTTTACCCACACACTTTCCAACATCATGCATCTGCTGAGACTCCCCTTGTCAATGCACCCATAGGAATTACTTGGCTGCCAGTACATAGGGCCTAACTCTACACCAGGGAATAAACTGTTGGCCCTCTCTTGGATTTTTCTTTGAGAAACATGAGCATGGGGCATTGAGTGAAACGTGGCCTGAAGCTGGAGTAGTGGTTATCATGATGATTGATGCAGCGAAAGGGCTAAGAGACTGGCAGTGGAAAACTGTTTGGGTCTGCAGTATGGGTTTGTAGACCTCATATTGAAATATCTCAGCTTAACAAGATTCGGCTGGCACATAGCAATATGGGGCCTGCAGAGTGGAAAGTGAAGCGCATTGGTGTGTTCCATGGGCTGGGGGGGGGGCTTGGCACTTAGAATAGTGGGTGCTGGCTGCCTCCCCCACTCGGCCCGGGTTCCCCCTCAAGAATAAATACTTTTAATTGCAGGATTGTCCATATTTAAAGGAACTAAACGCAGCAGTAGGGGCAGTGTTATATAGGGAGGGGGAACAGTGCTCATAATTTCATGGAGAGAGAGGGGACTAAGTGAATTACGCAGTAGAAAGATCACTGCAGAAGTTAAGCTCATGACATTTGCAGGCAGACAAGAAGGACGGAGGGTGCGTCGGGGGCATCTAGGGTTGACTAATGCTGGCAGGATTGTTCCTCCAAGAGCACCACCATGTGAAGACTGAGTGCCAAGAAATGAGGGAGGGGAGGCTTAGGGATAACTGTTGTAGAGGGATGTTGGGAATGTCATTCGAAGGCTTTCCCTGCTCTTGCCTTCACCACCTTAATCTGGAAGGTATATGTAGTGGGTGGGAGCTGTTAATAGAAGAATGGAGGTATAAATAAAAATAAAAAGGGGAGACAAACATATGTGTACTTAAAGATGGTGCATGGGGGGCATGGGAATACCTATGCAACAGATACAAGATTGAATCTGTAAATCTGGACAGGGAACACTGCTATTAATAGGCTGGATGACAGTCTGGTGGAAGGGAAGGTTCGTTTTATACATTCAAGGGGGGGGCCCGGAAAGGGTCACTGTTTACTTGTTGCAGTGTTTAATGTTCTGTGTTATGGTTACTGTTTATGAGAATCACATGAAACATTTTGCTCACAAAAACATAAGGAAGGGGATCTATATGGGACTTACCCATCAGAATGAAGCCTATGAGGGTGCCAGTGGAACCAAGGTACAAGGACAATGGTGAAGGCACAATCCACTAATATTATATCTTGGAACATTAAGGGTTTCACTTCCCCGGCCAAGAGGGCTAAGGTGCTAGCTACACTCAGAAGTAAGGGGGCTTATGTTGCACTACTTCAAGAAACTCACTTGACCCTAAGGGAACATGATAAGTTGGTAGGAGGATGGGTTGGAGCCTGACATGTGTCCTCATATAATTCTCATAAGATGGGGGTTGCAATACGAATGCATAAAAATGTCCCCTTTGTACCACAGCGTCCTGTTAAAGATCCCACTGAGGGTCATTTTGTATTCATAGTTGGGGAAGTACAGGGGAGGATGATCAGATTTGGCAGCGTATACTCCCCCTCGATACTGGATTCTGACTTTTACCAAAAAGTTACAAATTTGATTGTTAGGGAGCAATTCCCCAACCTGATAATGGGAGGGGACTTTAATTGTGTTGTAGATCCTAAAATGGACTATTCGGGGACAAGATATAGGGAAGTGGTGGCGGTTCAGCAATGGCAATTAGGCCTTATGGATCTTAATTTGGTGGACGGCCAATCTGGGGGCTCGAGAATATACTTTTTTCTTGCATCCTCATACATCATGGGTGAGACTAGACTATATATATGTTCAGCAAGAACTGTACCTTAAGATTATAAATGTGGCACACAGCCCCATGTTTCTGTCAGATCATGCTATGGTGCAGGTGGAGGTGGCTCTGACAAAGCAGGAGGGTAGCCGGGTTGGGTGGAGGTTCCCCACATATCTACTCGTGAAGAAAGAGTTTAGGGAATACATTAAAACACAGTGGAAAACCTTTGTGGAACATAACAAGGGGATGGTAGACACAATGGGCACCTACTGGGAGGCAGGTAAGGCATACATGAGAGGGGTGATTATTGATTACCTGGCTAGGCTAAAAAAAGAAAGAAGGCAAAGACAGGAGGAGCTTGAAAAGAAAATTGGGGACTTGAAACTAAAACTGATTCATGGGGGGGGGTGCCGTGAGAGAGCTGCAAGTGGCTAGAGAGGCCTTGAACATATGCCTAACAGAGGAAGCTAAAACCAGTGTACTATTTGCGAGGCAAAGAATTTATGAATGGGGAATAAACCAGGTCCATTACTGGTACATCTCATGAAAGGGGGCAAGACGACAAAAAGGGTAGTGATGATTAAGAATAGAGAGGGAACTTTGATGAGGGAGGATGCACAAATTAGGAGATGTTTTAAGGATTTTTATGAAAAATGATACCAGGCAGAATGTCAGGGATCAAAGCAACTAATGGAACAATTCCTGGAAGGGCTACCCATCCCCACACTACATGTCGATCACAAGGAGGTACTTGGGGCTAAGATCACAATGGAGGAGATGCAGGAGGCTATAGGATCCCTTAGGAGGGGAAAGGCAGTGGGTCTTGATGGATTTGGAGCAGAGTATTACAAGGAACTATGTGGGGACCTGGCTGAACCACTCCGTGATTTGCTGGAGGAGGCAAGGGGTGAGAGGGGACTACCCAGAACTTGCTGCGAGGCTAACACCTGTGTCCTTTCCAAGCCAAATAAAGACCCTATGTAATGCTCCTCATGTAGACCCATCTCCTTATTAAATTATGACTGCAAGATTATGACCAAGGTTTTGGCCCTGAGGTTAGAAAAGGTGCTCCCCCTTGCGGTTCATCCCGACCAGACGGGCTTTATACAAGGAAGATTATCTTACTATAATATGAGGAGATTGTTAAATGTAATATGGTGGGGTACTCGGCATCCTGGATGGGTATGTGTACTATTTATGGATACCGAGAAGGCATTCAGTAGGATAGAGTGGACTTACATGATGCATATTCTAACACGATTTGGACTGGGAGAGGAGTACATACAATTGGTGAGGGCCTTTTATCAAACCCCAACTGCAAGGGTGATGAGTAATGGCATCCCATCAGAGGAATTTTGGCTTGGGAGGGGCACTAGACAGGGGTGTCCCCTCTCTCCTCTGCTATTTGCTATTGCAATTGAGACTTTGGCCATCTGGATATGAAATGACCCGCTGGTGAAGGGTATTCCAGGGGGAAGGGGGGTGCAACATACTATCCCTCTGTATAATGATGATATTCTCCTTTTTTTGACAAAACCAGAACAGTCCATGCCTGCCTTACTGCAGAATATCAGTCAATTTGCCAAATTCTCAGGGTATAAATTGAACCTACACAGGTCCGAGATAATGTATTTGAATGGGGGATGAGGGGGGGGCCATGTGGGGGCTTAGGCTAGTTAACAAGGTATTTACTTATTTAGGTATCAAGGTGGGCCGAGACTTGGTTAGCCTATATGAACTAAATTACCCACCTCTGTTTGACGCAATTTTAAAAGACCTCAGTAGATGGAGGGCACTACCGGTTTCATGGTTGGGGAGAATTAATGTTTTGAAAATGAATATTCTGCCCAGACTCCTACACGTCATGCAAATCTTACCATTTTGCCCCAGGAACAAAGATATTCAAAAGTTGGAAAAAGGCTTCAAGGATTTTATCTGGCAGGGCAAAAAAATGAGAATTAGTCTGAAAAAACTTAAAACTTCGGGGGAAAGTGGTGGCATGAATTTCCCAGACATCAAGGGATATTTTTTGGCCACACAACATAGATATGTACATAACTGGGTAAATAGAGATGAGGCAGCTAACTGACTAGATTTGGAAGAGGGAGGGTGCCCGGGGCAGGTATCGGCCTATCTGGATGGGGGAGGAGTACAAGCATACAGGCACCTGAGGAACCCCAACCCACTGGCTGTGTTGGCCTTGGAGGCCTGGGGAACTATTAAGAAACAAAGAGGAGCTGATCAGGTGAATTCTACATTAGCATCGGTAGCAGATAATACAGATTTCCTTCCAGGGCCGAGTGATGAAGGATTCTGGCTATGGCAAGAAGGAGGGGGTGCAATGTGTGGGAAGTCTCCTCACCTACATGGGTATGTATACATTTCAAGAAATTCAACTGAGGTTGGGTATACCTGCGTGACATTTATTCAGATTTTTCCAAGTCAGGGACTACTGCAGAAAGTTAGATCCTCACTAGTGGAATCACCTCTGTTTGGGGTAGAAAGAGAAAATTTAGGGGCCAGAACAAATGAAAAGGGGCTGATAGGCAGGGCGGCAAAGCTAGACAGGGACTTCTTCCTCAGAGATACACACAAGGCCAAAATGTGGTGGGAAAGGGATCTCGGTATAATAATAATGGACTCTAATTGGGAACTAGCGTTGGGCTCACACATGGGACTCCTCTTATGTAATAGGTTCAAAGAAATGCAATATAAATTCTTGCATCGCCTATACTACCCGCCTAGTATGGTCAGCAAGTTCTACCCAGGGGGATCTCCGAACTGTGGAAAATGCGAAGAGGCCCGAGGCACCTCTCTCCACTATTACTGGGACTGAACAAAACTGAAAGCATATTGGCAGGGAATAGCAGGTGAGCTATCCAGAATTGGGGGGTCTCCCAGCAGAGATCTTCCCAAGGTCACTACTGCTGGGTATGGAGGATCTGGGGAATGGAGATTGGGAGCTATACCCCAGATGGATGAGAATTCTTCTGGTGGTTACGCAGCAGGGGATACAAAACCTTTGGGTAACTAATTCTGTACTTACACTGGAACAATGGAGGGGACTAACTCTAAAGGTATTAACAGTTGATAGGCTAACATATGTGCTCAAGTGAAAGGAGGAAAAATTCCTAAGTGACTGGAACAAATTCCTGAATGCTCTGACCCCTGGGGAAGCACTACTAATACAAGAAGGGGGGATAATGTAGGTGCTACAGGCATCTTGGAGGCCAGCAGGAGCAAATGGAGGGGCAATGGACATGGAAAGGGTTAATGAGATATAGAGCTCACATATCCTATGGATGAATTAAGGTGTCATGCAAAACACATTGTTTTTTCTTATTAAATCATGCAGAATTTAAATATATTCTGTTTAGTCAATGTTAAGTGTCCAGAGTTTTATTAGGGTACTATGTTTTTTCTTTTTCTACTTATTTCTGTGGGATGTATCTCTAGTGCTAGTTGTTTTTGATTACAACTTTGACATACTTTGTATAGGCTACTTAGAGTATTAATTAAGAAGAGAAGTCATACACTGTGGAAATGCCTATCATTAGTGGGGGCCAGGGACATCATATACGGGGTTTAAATGCATTAGTATGAATGCGATTGGCTATATGTTTGAACAACACAAGTATAGTGTTCATTCTATGTGTATGTGTTATATACATTTGAAAAATCTTTAATAAAGATTATGGTACAAAAAAAAAAGAGGTGCAAATTTTTAAAAGACTTTACAAGAAGTCGTCAGGTGATGTCCTCAGGAGCATGGCAGCCCGAACTCAGAGCTAGTACCCACAGGGGCATGGCAGCCTGAACTCAGAGCTAGTACCCACAGCCACTACAAACCCACTCAAACTGAGTCGAACATACCGGGGGTGGGGGGGCTGTACAAACTAGCCAAGAAGTCACAGAAACACAAAATGCTGGTGCTCCCAGCTGATGGAGATGTTTGGCAGGATGAATGCTCGGAGATGGGGTTCTTCGACACATCCAATGAAGCCGCCAACCGCCAACTGCACTGCTCCTAGGCCCAATACGGTATGGATAACATATGAAGGAAGAATTTCCCTGTTTGCTGATAACACAAAACTCTGTAACAGAGTGGACATGCTGGAGGGAGTGGATAGAATGAGGAGAGACCTGCAGAAGCTTGAGAAATGGTCAAGGGTGTGGCAGTTGAGATTTATTGTAAAAAAAGTACAGAATAATGCACATGGGGCACAAAAACCTCGGAACAACATATTAGCTGGGGAGGATATAGCATGTTCCAAGCAGGAAAGGAACCTAGGGGTTATCACTGCTGATGATCTAGAGGTTGGGAGTCAGTGTGACAAGGTGGTGGGTAAAACAAATAGGATGCTGGGATGCAGAGGCAGGGGCATCACCAGCAGGAAAAGGGAGGTCATAATTCCACTGTACAAGACATTAGTAAAGCAACACCTGCAGTACGGTGTCCAGTTCTATGTAAGGATATAGATAGGGTGGAGACAGTTCAGAGAAGGGCAGCCAAGACAGTACAGGGTTTGCATCACAAGTCCTACAAGGACAGGCTGAAGGACTTGAATATGTACTCCCTGGAGGAGAGGAGGGAGAGGGGGGGATATGATAGAGACATACAGGTACCCCATGGGGAGGAACAAGGTGCAGGAAAACACTATTTTTTTAGAGAAAGAGATGTTCTAGGACTAGGGGTCATGGAATGAAATTGGAGAGGGGGAGGTTCAGAGGTAATGGGAGGAAGTATTTCTTCACGAAAAGGGTGGTGGACAAGTGGCACGCCCTGCCAGAGATGGTGGTGGGGGCTGAAATGATTACAGGATTCAAGAATGCATGGGATAGGCAACAGGGGATCCTAGCAGTTAGGGGAAGTGGACAACCCAGTTCAAGAGAAGCTTGAAAAGGCAAAATTACATGTGCAATTTGGCAGACTAGGTGGGTCCAAGGCCCTTATCTGCAATCAATATCTGTGTATCTATGTATGTGTCAAACTGCTACAACAACACAAAGGAAAGAAACTAGATACAGCTCTGCTCAAATTGCAAGTGTTTAGAGCAGTCATTAAATTTGCTCTGACCACCATCTGGGGAGTTATTACAAAGCTGGAGGATTAAACAACAGAAATGGAGAAGCAGATGGTGCACCTGGAAGCCCACACCGAAAAGCTCGAGACGGAGGTGCTTCACTAGGCAGAAGCTCAATCCTCCATATCTGAACAGCAAGAAGACACCAAAAACAGGACATGTCATTAAAATATTAGAATTTACAGTATCCCAGAGAATTCGGAGGCAATCAACATCATTGACTTTACTCACAGTTTCCTTCCTACTGCACTGGAACAGGACCCAGCCTGTACTTTGGAAACTGAGTGAATGCAGTAGATCTTTGAGAGAATCTCCTCCATTGAACCACATCATGGAACTGTAAGCAGCTGGCATCAGGACAAACCAAAACATTTTTTTTGCTGGCTGGGGCCGCCCACTTCGATGTGCCTTGTCAGTGCCTATATAATGTGGGTGTTCCCAGCATGCCTCAGTTGCCCACCAGAGACAAACTTGGAGGATCATTGCATCGGACCGGAAAGGACCGAAGCCACCAGGACCAAACCAGGCACACAGGAGAGACAATGAAAACCTGAACATAAATGCTGTTTTAGGCAGTATAGGAGAAGCAGCTTATGAGAGCAGGCAGTATTGGCACTTATCACCCAGCAAGGGGGGAATGTGGGAGGGTGAACTGTGGCTCAGGGGAAGAGATTTTCTCAAAGACCTACTGTTATTGTTGGTGTAAGCACCCCCAGATCTGGGGGCTTACCTGTATTTTGGATGCAAGACCCATTGCCCCGATGTCACTGTTCTGCCCTCAGTCCTCTGGACTGCTGAATGGGACCAGAGGGCTTTGTTCAGGAGCCCTGGCAGGAGCTGGGCCAGGGTTCCCTCTCCGCTGTTCACGGCAGCCACCGCCAAAAATCCTGTGTTCGTCAGCCCCATAATGGGAGCGAGGCCGAGGTCTGTGTACTGTTTCTACACCTCCGGGTGCTGTGGGGGTGTAGGTCCCAGTTCGGTGTGCAGCCTAAGGCCAAACCGGGAATGCAAACAGTAATGGCCACGCATGCAGCATCTGTGCATGTGTGGTCAAAGTCTTAAAGGAATCACAGCTCCCATAGGTAGCTTTGGCTGCGTGGCCACTGTTCAAAAGGATTCCAGGCTCCAGGGCAGGTAGTGGAGCCAGGGGTCAAGTGGGGGAATACCCACGGGTGTGGTATTGGTGGGCTCAGCAGTTAAAAAGGGCTTAAAAGAACTAATAAGGGTTGCTCAGTATAATGCAGCAAATGGAAACAGTAATGGCAGCCCCCATGAATTTCCCTGCCACAATGGCCACTGGCAAGGGGTAAGAGGGCATCATCCAGAGCCCAGAAATGAACTAGCCAATCAGGTGGGGAGCTATGGGCTTCTACAAAAAGAGCCAGAGTCCAGAAAAAAAGAGGGGAGTTCAGCAAGAACTGAGAGGGAGAGACTGTGCTAGGGGCTGCACCAGCCTAAAGGTAATCCTGGATGCACAAAAGGCCCTCTGAGCCCAAAGGAAGGCCCAAGCAGAGCGCCTACAAGATTATTTAGGCAACGGGATAAAGTGGACTGGTGATTTGTTTCCCTTTGGGAGAATGGAATCTGCACTGTGCTATGTAGTTTGCAGCCTGAAAACATATTGAGACTTTTTGAACTGTTCTTAGCCTGAAAGAAACGTATTTTGGTTGGGTCAGAAACTATTTAGAGCCCATTTGTGTTGAGTGCCAATGGAAGCTATGTGTCCAGAGGATATCCAGGGTGACTACAAGCCTGCCAAGACACCCAAGACTGACAAAAGGCCTTAGAAGCAAAGATGATGAAAGGCCAGAAGAGGCGAAGACGATGAAAGGCCTATCACAGGCAATTGGTCCTGCATTTTACTGCGCATCTACAGCGGCTAATGTGGTGCAAAGAGAGACTGTCTGCTGATACCACAGTGATACCACAAGTCTGTATTCTAGTTCAACCCCGCCGAAGCATTCAGAAACTGTAAGTAACTCTGGGCTGCTGCCCCGAGGAGTTCTGCTACAATTTAGCTAGCTAGATGATATGAGGGGGTTAAAGTCTTGGGTATGACTTTGTAACCTGCAAGATAAGCCCATGCAGAAAATTGGAAGCTGAAGTTCTGCAGTGTTGTTCTGAATTATACTGGGCCCCTGCAAAGTTTGCAGTTTAAGTTTAACCCTTGCTGTGCCACAGAATGATATATCAGTCCAGAATTCCTATACGTTCTAATTCTGTTGGCAGCCTAAGGGTTAAAACTGTTATTTCTGCTGCATCGCAATGCCTACTGAGCACCAACCCTGCATCCTCTGATTAGCCACCAGCAACTCGGTGAGGTACCCACCACAACAGACTGTTACCATCAGTACAGCTATTGGGGGGAAGCTGGGTGCACCTGCGGGGTGATACTGGGACTGTTGGGAACACCTGTTGAAAACAAAATTGTGCTTTATGCTGTTTTATTCCCCTCTACTCCTCCTCTAAAATAAATCTGAGGTTAGTTTACTTTATAATACTGGCTCATTGGTTATTGCTCGGTGTGTATTATTACTGTGGGAAACGTCATTGTATGTGGGAGGGAACAAATATTTATTCCTGGGAGGTGGTAACCTTGTGTTTTATCCACCAGGACCCCATACCATTACTCCATGTCAGGGTGGGAGAAATCAGGTAGCCAGGTGGTCAAGGGCTACTTAAAAATCTAATTTGGCAACCATATTGTAAAGTTATTGGCCAACTTGGCTACCTGCCTGCAAGTTGATTTTTGAGCCCTTAAAAAGGATGGCCATTACAACTACTGGTTTGGTTACCAGATTTTGAAAGCTAGTGACCAAACTGACCACCAGCTCACAAACTGATTTGTCCCATCCTGCCCCAGGTGGAGGCACTGTGCCATTCTACCCCAGTGTAGCATACTCGTTAGTGAACCCAGGCTGGCTACCTTGGGAGGTGTGTATAGTGAAGACATTGAGGGCCCTGGAACAGCCAAGTGTAAGTGGGTTATTACAACTGGAGGCACTGCTATGATCTATTGCCCAACACGTGTTCCCCACACCCTGACTCTAGAAAAGATTTTAACCCCCCCCCCAACCCCAAAGTATGAAAGTCAGCATGACGCAACAAGAGTTAGAAGACTGGTGCCAAGGGGAGCACCTGGACCTAAAAAAAGCAATTCTGGTCTCAGGGATCCCTGAGGGTACTGAAAGGACTACTATTTTGGAGTCACTAGATGATGTACAAGGTTTGGGAAAATTGAAAGTGCATGGTATGAGGTATGACTGTTCAAATCAAAGTACCACTGCTTTAGAGGAAAGTGATGTGGAAACAGATGTGAGCAAACTACCTGCCACCATTAAACTAGAAGGGTCCAAGGATATATGGAACCTGTTTGGCAGGGGGAGCAATCCACAGTCTAACACCTCCCTCCCCAGAACCAGAAACAAACTGGCTGGAAAATGTTAAATTGTAGTTAGCGGCTGAAGAAAAACTGTCCAAGATGTGAAGGCCTTATTCAAAGAGGAAGAGTTTTCTCAGACAGTGTTGCCTGGTGGACCCGAGGTTGTGGGACCGGATTGGACCCCTTATTTGGTTGTGCCTTATGAACCATACAAGAGGTTACACACCTTCTCAGGAGCCATTCCCACTCCCACTAGAGAAGATGATTATGAGAGTTGGATGAGTCAAGCAACACAAATGGAACATGTGTGGAAGTGCTCAGATGATGAGAAATGTAAAAGAATTATGGAAAGTTTGAGAGGTATGGCCTTAGACGTAATCCGTTCCTTACGTGCAAGTCAGCCTAACAGCACTGCAAATGATCACCTGGCTATGCTGAAAAGTACATTTGGAGTTGTAGAGAGGAAAGCGAATCTCATTTTTCAATTGGGGGACACAACACAAAGAGAGGGAGAAAAGTTGTCCCATTACATTACTTAAGTGGAGTCAGTGATATGGAAAATTGCTGAAGCTGGAGGGATCACCCCTGCTCAGATTGCATAGATGAGACTAGACCAGATTTTGAGAGGTGCTGTATATTCACAATGGATTCTGATATCACTCAGGAGATTGCAGAGCTGAACCCCCAAACGTCCGTCAGTTGCTGGATGAAGTAAGGAAGAAGAATCACAAGATGATATTGCAGACTCCCTCTGGGTGCCCGCTGTGAAAGCTATACCTCTGCAGCCCCAAGTAGACAGCCACACAGAGTCTAGTACAGTCCCCAACCTGGGTAGTGAGCTCAAGGAAATCAAAGAGTGTGTTAAGGCCCTCCAGCTGGCACAAGCGCCCCATCCACAGTTGAATGCCTTGGTGCCTGAATTGGAACACCTGTTGAATCTTACTTCTGCCTAATGGACCCGGCCTTGACCCTCTACCTTGCCCAGAGATAGACTGTTTTGTTATCACCCATGGCAAGATGTGTGAGTGCAGCTGTAGGGGATAGCTCTGGAAGCTCCCAGTAGCTAGTGACCTGTACCTAGAGTGCAGGTCCCACTAACTCCACTGCACACATGCACCCTGTTTCAGTAAATGTGATGGTAACTCAGGGATTGAGAGACAGTGGGGACTCCATTTCAATGATAAAACAGGAATTGTTTCACAAGGAACAGATCCTGCCAGGCTGTTTTCCAGAATTAGAGAAGTGACAGGTCCTGTGGTGCCAATTACACAGCTCTTTCTAAACTGGGGAAGTGGTCCGGGCATATGAGAGGAAGGTGTTGTACCAGAACTGCCCTTTGATGTAATTATGGTTAAGAACTTTAACAGTCAGTCAAACAGTGTGTTTCACTACCCTGCATAGTAAGGCTAGGGAACTGGCTGCTAAGGACTCAGAGGTGGCAGTACAGCTGGAAGCAACCCCTCTCTCAGCTGCAGGGGAAGCTGTGGCTGTGGCTGAAGAATGAGCTGGGAGCAACAGTTCTGAGCCACATCTACAGACTAGGGCGAGCCCAGCCATGGGCAGCTCTCTCACAGAAGAGTGTGTTTTAGGGAAGGTCAGGCATACAAAGCTGAGGGGAAACTGACCCATTCCTACAGAAATTAAGGGAGTTAGCCACCAGGGTGTAAAGTGACTTGCAATATTCAGAGAAAAGGGAGGTATACTGGGAGAATGGGCTCCTATATCGTGAGTGGGTTCCAAAGGGAGGACCAAAGGAAGGAGTACTCTGGCAGACAGTAGTTCCTAGGGACTAAAGGAAGCAACTTTTGGCCAGAGCCCATGATATACCCCTTTCTGGTCACTTAGGAGTCAGATGTACAAAAAGAGAGCTGGCTAACACCTTTTACAGCCCAGTATCTCCCTCCCTTCCCTTGAGGATCATCGCCTAACCCACTGCGCCTCCTTCATTTCCAAGTTCTGGTTGTTTTTGCCCTACCTCCTTATCTATACTTCCTTCTCTCACCTCCTCCTACTCCCTCCTCAACCCTGCCTGTCACTTCCTCATGCTCCCATCCTGTAAATCCTTTGCTGGACAAGCTGCCTTCTTGTTCCATTTTCCTAAACTCTAGAATTCTCTCCCCATACCCATTCACTCTGCTTCCCCAAACACTCACTAACCTCACTACTCTGCTCCCACACCACCCCCTGCTGTCACTGCCACTACATCCTTGCCTGATTGTTTCCTCTCAACTCCTCCCTTTCCTCCCCTCTCCATCCCTTCCTCCTCTCTCTCCCCTCCCTCCCTCTTTCCCCAGCTTCACTTTCCACCTCTCTCCACATCTCCCCCTTCCTCTCCCTCCTTCTCATTGTATTCCCCATCCCTGTTCTCCTTCCCCCCTTCCTCCTGACCCCAGTTGCATCCTCCTCCCTTGCATCCTACGTTGCGCCTTTACTTCAACTTCCATGGGCAACAGATTCATTTCTACCATGTATTCTACCTTCCTGATGTATATAATGGGGCTTCTGCTTCCACAACTGCAGCTACCCTTATGTATTATACGGTATCTGTATATAATTGTACACCTACTCCAACTACCTACATGTAATTGCGATTGAGTCTCTTCTCCAACTTTTGTTTTAGCTGTACTGTTACCTTGTACTCTTTCTGTATAAATTGTAAATACTGTATATAACATCATTGATCTATGATCCTCTATTTCATTATATTGTATGTATATATTATTATTATTCTTTTTTTCCCAGACTCTTTATTTTAGTTTTTGAGACTCCTGAAGTAAGTATACATCCTTATCCGTACAGACAATACATAATTCATCAGTATAAGACATTGCAGTGGAAACGACAGTTCAGTTATACTCATTTTTGCGTTTGATGCGCATGTGCACCAAATGCTTTGAGACAGTAATGGGAAATGAGTGGTGTGTCACTGCCATGCCATGCCAATTACAGCTGCATCTGCAAGAGGTGTGGCAGTGTACACCAATCACCAGGCACTCTGGTCATTACAGCAGTTCAGCTGTGCTGATATGCCATGCCACAGACTTGAAACAAATGAACTGCTCCAATGGGAGTGCTTCATTTGTAGCCCAAACTCCAACCATGTGCATTAGAGTGCTCACTAATGAGCACGGCAGCAGTTGTTCCTGTATTCTCTGTCTCTGTCCATGCTCCTCTGACCCCCTTCCCCAAGCCTCCCAACTAATGTGGCACACTGGGAGCCCACCCCAGTGTGCCAAAGTATTAAAATATTTTTCCAACACCGTGATGCCCACTCCCGGTGTCAGAAGCATCCCCACAAATCCATTCAGTGCCAACATCGGGGTGCCCAATCCCCATGTCAGCATGCCCCCCCATCCCCACTATTGTGGCACGCTGGGAGCCCACCTCAGTGTGCCTATATTAATTTTTTTGCCATGTAAAATAAAGAAAACTGTCCCCCAATGCCTTTTTATTTTTTTTCCTGTAAAAAAGGAAACGATCCATTGTCGTCTCCCCAGGCCCCCCTTCCCACCCACCTCTGTTTACCCCACCTCCCCGCACCCCCCTCATCCCATACTTACCTCCAGAGGTCCAACGCTGCCATTTTCTCTGTACTGGGAACTCATCTGCACTCTTCAACAGTGACTGACAAACTGAGAAATCATGGTAAGCCTTATAATGGGACTCAATGGTGGGGGGGGTTCAACTTAAGTTGATATCTCAGCCAGTTTTAGAAATTTTGGCTCAAAATTTTCAACATGGGGTTCTCGGAACCCCACCTCATGAACACTGGCACCGTTATTTTGTTTATCGGTCCCAAAAGGTGATTCCGCAGTTGCTGCATGGAATCACCTTTTGGGACCAATTAACAAAATGACAGTGCCACTATTCATGAGGTGGGGTCCCAAAAAGCCCATGTTGCAAATTTGGTAAAAAAATTCCAAAAAATAACTGCGTTACAAGTGTGTGTTGCACAGTTTCTATGCACGCTCATAACTTCAACAATTTTTTATATTTTCACTCTAGATTTTCAACATTGCCATTTTTTCAAACCGACTTATGAACAGATTAGCTGTCATATTTCACATCCTGCCCAAAACATATTTTTGCACCTGTGGCACAGAATGGCATAGTCACTGTGCAAAATCAACTTTCGGGATGGAGTACTGAAATGATAGTGCCACTGTTCATGAGGTGTGGTTCCAAAAAGCCCATGTTGAAAATTTGGTGAAAAAATTCCAACAAATGATTTTGTTACAGCCGTGCATTGCACAGTTTCTTTGCACGCTCGTAACTTCACC
Source organism: Neoceratodus forsteri (assembly GCA_016271365.2). Lineage (NCBI taxonomy): Eukaryota > Metazoa > Chordata > Ceratodontiformes > Ceratodontidae > Neoceratodus > Neoceratodus forsteri. The sequence continues at coordinate 752,141,062 of CM057455.1, read as the reverse complement.
AGTTTTTCATATTTTCACTCCAGATTTTCAACATTGGCATTTTTTATACCTCCTCAAGAACAGTACAGCTGTCATTTTTCCCATTCTGCCCAAAATGTGTTTTCATACCTGAGGTGCCAAATAGTGCAGTCACAGCATGAAATCACCTTTCCGGACTGAGCAACAAAATGATAGTGCCACTGTTCATGAGATGGGGTCCAAAAATGCCCATGTTGAACATTTGGAGTGAAAATACCAACAAATGCCCAGGGCATTAGGATTTCCAACTGTAATGCTCCACCCTGTAGAGACTGACAGGCATCTGGGGTGTGACTTGGGGTCGTTGGCCATAATTCTCATGCCATTCCACCCTCCACCCCCACCCTACAGCCAGTGACAGGCATTGAGGTATGTATTGGGGTCTTCGGCCCTAACATTCACCCCATTCTCCTAGCACCCATCCCTGCTTACTTCCTTATGGAATGGGGTAAGTGTAAGGGCCGAAGACCCCAAGGCACATTGTAATGCCTGTCAGTGTCTGCAGGGTGTGGTGAGGTGGAATCCCATGAGCATTACAGCTGACGACCCAGAGGCACATCCCCAACGCCTGTCAGTCTCTGCAGGGTGGGGTTTGGCATTACGGTTGGAAATACTAATGCCTCAGTAAGGAAGTAAACCAGGGAGGGGCAGTGGATATCACTCACCTTGATTTCAGGAAAGCCTTCAATGCTGACAAACATAAAAGGCTGATATAACAAGATGGGTAGTCTGGCCACAGAGCACAAGCTGATACACTGGGTTAGAAACTGGCTGACGGACAGGAGGCAAAAGGTGGTGGTAATGGGATCCAATCCGGAGAGAGGGTGATGACCAGTGGGGTACCTCAGGGATCAGTCATGGGACCTGTCCTATTCAATGTCTTCATTACAGACATTGTAGAAGGGCTAGAAGGAAAGGTCTCTCTGCCTGTTTCCAGATGACACCAACATCTGTAACAGAGTGAATACTCCAGAAGAGGTGAAGAAAATGAGTAGACACATGGAGAGCCTTGAAAAATGGTCTGAGGAGTGCCAACTGAGGTTCAATGCAAAGAAGCACAAATATTGCACCTGGGAAGAAGGAAACCTGGGGAGAGTTACTGGATGGGGGTGAGGTGCTGACGATCACCAAGAGAGAAAAGGACATAGGAGTTATCAGTTCTGATGATCTTAAGGTGTCAAAACAGAGCACAAATGGCATGCTTGGGTGCATAAGCAAAGGTATCACTAGCAAAAGGTGTGAGGTGGTGATACCACTGCATAATGCACTAGTAAGCCCTATCCTACAGTACTGTGTGCAGTTCTGGAGGCTGCAACTGTGCATGGACATTAACAGGGTGGAGCCGGTCCACAGAAAGTCAACTAAGATGGTACATGGCTTGCAAAACAGAACATATCAGGACAGAATAAAGGATCTCAATATGTACTCACTGGAGGACAGGAGGGAGCGGGGAAACATGTACATACATTCAAGTACCTCAAGGCCATACACAAGGTACAGGGACAGACATCTTCCAGTGCATCAAATGTTCGGCACTGACAAATGTTTGTTATATCTTAAGTACAACATAGCTACTAAATCCTATATACTGGCTGGGAGCTGTTCCACTCTCCTGCCCAATGGTAAGGAATCATTGTTAAAATATAGATCTATGATTCCCACACTCCTTTGGTTCCAGTTTTAATCCAGAACTTTCTATAATCTATTCAAATTTACACTCTGGAGCATGGGTGTAGGCAGGCATACTCCAAGCACTCCATGGTGTGCAATTTTATTTAAGGGGGGTAGCAAATAGGCTCTGAACTGCTTCCTTTTTCCATGAAAACTAACAAAAAATATACTCAACCTTTCTATAATTTTATTCATAGGAGTCAAAACTAGAAGGACTGGTCACTAATACTCTCTTTGCATCCCAAGGACAATACAACTTTACAGGCTCTGGGCTGGTATGTGGGTGTCCTAGGGAGCAATGCATGGCATTTGTATTTACCCATGCATGGCACCAACCATTGTCATGAGATACAGAAGTTGTATTTATTGTGCCAAATGAGGCAACAAATACGGTCCTGGTGTACATTTGTATATTGTCTGGCTACATCCCGGGGGGGTAGCTTACCCTAACAAGGTGGGGTGGGGTAGCAATGAGTCCATTTGGTGTGCAGAACTGAAATCCCTGGCTACACCCCTGCTCTGGAGGGAGGAAAGGAACATGCCAGACAGGGCTGGCCTATCTGTTGTCTAAGTTTAAGATTTCTCTCATATTCCCCTCTAACACTAGTCTCTATTTAAATCACATTACTTTCCCCTGTCCATTTCTCCCTAGGGTACTACCTACAGTCTTCTTTCAGAAATCAAGAGGCACCATGGGGTCCAACTGTTCATCAGATTTGGCACCTGATCTTGTAACATAGCTGTGAGATGTTTCATTTTATAGGTTTCATAAATGGTGGATTCATATTGTGAGATTTCTGGAGGGGTAGGTGTTAGCCATAGGCGTGTTATCACTTTTTTTGTTGCCACTAGCGTAATAGTTAAAAGATAAATATGTATATTATTGTTATTCTTGCTTCATTCCATTCCCCCTTCCCCCCAGGATGCATCTAAGAACAAGCTGTTTTAGGCTCAGTATGTCTTTCCTGGTGAAATGCTTTAATAAATAAATAAATCTTCAAGGACACGGCAAACACTTGTTCACAGTGCCAGAGGATGGGAAAGTTTGGGGACAAGGCTAAGATGGCTTTAATTCTCCTGCCTATGTATAAATAAAGAGCCATTTCAGCAAGTTGCTGTGAACATTGTGAGGCCACTCAACACCCCAAGTCACATGGGCAAGAGGTACAGTTTGGTGGTCCTAGATTATATCATGAGGTACCCAGAGGCCATGCCCTTGTTCTCCGCTGAGGCAGAAAAAGTGTCAGATGAACTACTGGGGATATTCAGCCAGGTGAGGTTTCCCCAGGAGAGTCGGTTGAATCAGGGCACCAAGATGAACTACTGGGGATATTCAGCCAGGTGAGGTTTCCCCAGGAGAGTCGGTTGAATCGGGGTACCAATTTCATGTCTGCCCTGATGGCTAGTCTTTGGGAGAAGTGTGGGGTGCTGCAGCTCAGGGCCTCCCTATACCCCCCCCAGACTAATGGTCTGGTTGGGTGATTTAATGTGTCGCTTAAGTCTGTGTTAAGGACATTCGCCAACCAGCATGCAAGAGAGTTCGACAAGTACTTACTCCATCTCTTATCCATCTATAAGGAAGTCTCCCAGGAGTCCACAGGGTTCTCATCGTTCAGACTCCTGTTTGGTCATAGGATAATGGATCTCCTTGCTTTGGTAAGGGATGAATGGGAAGGTGAGCTTGCTTCCCGAGGGGAATCTGTTGTGGAGTACATTGTGAATTTCAGAACATGACTCAAGGAGCTAATGGGTTCACCCAGGAGCACCAAATCGCTGCACAACAGAGACAGAAGATGTGGTATGACCATGGGGCCAGAACCTGGGAGTATGAAGTCAGCAATCGGTGATGGTTCTCATCCCCATCCAACAGAATAAATTACAAGTAACTTGGAAGAGTCTTTCTCTGTGGTGAGGAGGGTGAATGATGTCAATTACATGGTGGAGCTACCTGACTGGAGGCCCAAGCAGAGAGTCTATCACATAAACATGATGAAGCCCTACCATGACCAGGATGAGATGGTCCTGGCTGTGTGCAGCTATCCAGAGGAAGAGGCAGAGGCAGATCCGCTGGTGAATTTTCTTTGGAGAGGTTAGTGGAAAACCCTCAGTGAAAGCTGTCACCCTCTCAGGGAGACTGACACTGGCCCAAGCTGCCAAAATGCACGGGTGCTGCATACATTTGAGGAGATGTTCATGTGGAAACAGGGGTGTGCCACTCTAGTGAAGCACCACATGGATACAGGGTCCCAGGCCCCGCTAAGGCAGCCACCCTACAGAGTCCCTGAGGGAGTGAAACATGCCACTGAGGGGGAGATAAAGGAAATGCTGGCTCTTGGGGTAATCCAGCAGTCCAGTAGTACCTAGTCCTCCCCCATGGTACTAATCTCCAAGAAGGATGGGACCATGAGGTTCTGTGCTGACTACCACAAGCTCAACAGCTGTTCAGAGTTGGACGCATGCCCCATGCCCTGAACAGATGAGATCATGAAGAAGTTAGTGGGCCATGTACCCAACCACCATAGACCTAACAAGGAACTATTAACAGGTACCCCGACCCCTGAAGCCAGAGAGAGATCAGCCTTCATCACTTTGTTTTGCCTATTCAAGTTTTGAGTAATAACATTCAGAATGAAGAACGAGCAGAAATAACACATTTATTGGTGAGCCCTTACCAATCCCAAATGTTGAAACAATGCCCTGGTATTTCGACCACAGGGTCTTCATCAGGGATAACCCTGAAGAAGACTCCTATGGTTGAAGTGCCAGGGCATTGTTTCAGCATTTCATTTGTAAAAGCTCACCACTTAATGTTGTTATTGTTCGATAATGCACTGGTTTACAGTTTTTCTAGGCATGGGCAGGTAGTGAAATACCCTACCCTAAATACTACCTGCTGCTATCTCTAAACTACCCTAATTTACTCTAGAAATACGCCAGTGAAAAATGGGTAGTTGGTTCAGATCGGGTAGGTACTACCCTAATCATTCTATTACCCTATTACCCTACCCTCCCTGGCCATAACAAAATGTGAAAGACTCTTTTTGACTGCCCTAGAGAGAGAAAACTACTTAAGAGTCTGTCTTGATGCAGGTATTATAGGCAGAGGTACTCTGAGCAAGTCTGCCACTGTTTCCAAAATACAGCCTTTATAGCTGTAAGGCATTCTTCTATAGGGTCACTGTGCTATGCCCCAACTTTTTTTTCTTTATTAATATGACAATGTCAGCCTGTATGTCTGCAGTAGTTAGTGAAACAAAAAGCCTTTTACAGTTAAATAAGTCTTTCATCTATTGGATCAGTGTGTGAGAGAGGCAGATACAAGAGGTGCAGGTGCTCTGATTGAGCCTGTTGCCGTTTGCAAAAATTATACCCATGCCAGGTATTGCTGAAGCAGTTCTGAGAGGTGCAGCTGCTCTGAGTGAGCCTTCTGCTGTTTCCAAAAAATATACCCATGGCAGGCATTGCTAGGCAGGTATGAGAGGTGCAGCTGCTCTAAGTGAGCCTGCTGCTGTTTCCAAACATTATACCTATTGGGTGCATTGCTGAGGCAGGTACGAGAGCCACAGCTGATTTGAGTGAGCCTGCTGCTGTTTCCAGAAATGAATCCCATGGCGGGAGTTGCAGAAGTAGGAACAAGGGGTGCAGCTGCTCTGAGTCTGCTGCTGAAAAATGAATCCCATGGTGGGTGTTGCTGAGGTAGGTATGAGAGGTGCAACTGCTCTGAGTGATCCTGCTGCTGAGAAATTATACCCATGGTGGGCATTGCTGAGATAAGTATGAGAGGCACAGCTGCTCAGAGTGAGCCTGCTGCTGTTTCCAAAATACAGCCTTTATGGCTGTATAAGACATTCTTCCATAGGGCCACTGTGATATGCCCCGACTTTTTGTCTTTATTAATGTGACATTTCCATGCCAGCCTGTGTGTCTGCAGTAGTTAGTGAAACAACAAGCAGTTAAATAAGTATTTTATCTATTGGATCAGTGTGTGAGAGAGGCAGATACAAGAGGTGCAGGTGCTCTGATTGAGCCTGTTGCCGTTAGCAAAAATTATACCCACACCAGGCATTGCTGAGGCAGTTATGAGATGTGCAGCTGCTCTGAGTGAGCTTGCTGCTGTTTCCAAAAATTATACCCATGGAGGGCATTGGTGAGGCAGGTATGAGATGTGCAGCTGCTCTGAGTGAGCCTGCTGCTGTTTCCAGAAATTATACCCATGGAGGGCATTGCTGAGGCAGTTACTAGAGGTGCAGCTGCTCTGAGCGAGCCTGCAGCTGTTTCCAAGAACTATACCCATGTCAGGCATTGCTGAGGCAGGTATGAGATGTGCAGCTGCCCTGAGTGAGCTTGCTGCTGTTTCCAAAAATTATACCCATGGAGGGCATTGCTGAGGTAGGTACAAGAGGCACAGTTGCTATAAGTGAGCCTGCTGCTGTTTCCAAAAATTATACCCATGGAGGGCATTGCTGAGGTAGGTACAAGAGGCACAGTTACTATAAGTGAGCCTGCTGCTGTTTCCAAAAATTATACCCATCGTGGGCATTGCTGAGGTTGGTACGAGAGGTACCGCTGCTCTGAGTGAGCCTGCTGTTTTCAAAAGTCATACCCATGGGGGACATTGCTGAGGTAGGTACAAGAGGTGCAGTTGCTCTGAGTGAGCCTGCTGCTGTTTCAAAAAATTGTAGTCATGGTGGTTATCAACAGATTCAAAACATAATAAATTGGTGCTTGACAAGACTAAGAGCAGTGGCATGTGTGACTGGCAAGGTGGTGACGGCGATTTTACAGTCTGTCAGTAGTACGTGTCTAAGGAGAATGACAATAACATTTAGGGAGAATGTTGCCAATGGAAGAAACTGCAGTAACAACTGTTACATAAGGCTTATGATAAGTTCTTTCTAAACAACATTCCTTGCCAAATTTTTTGTAGTGCTCATCTAGAGTAGGACTGGAACAGTATGTCAAAGAACATGTTTTACGAGAAAATGTAAAAAATAAAACAAGTGAATGCAAAATAATGGTGCCAACATAGTCCAAAAAATTACAAACATGCCTGTTTTTCCGTGAACTGTGACCATGGTGGATTTATTTTAGGCAGGACAGATGCAAATGCTTTAGAGAGAGAGATGTTTGCAATGTTAAGTAACCAAATTTGGCAGCATGCCACACAGGATTTTGTATTCGTAGTTCGTACACAACCTAGTTAACATATTCGCCATCACAGTTTGAGGGCTGTTGTTCATGTTTCGGGTCAGAAGAATCATGTAAGTCTGTGTTTGGAACAACTGGGAAATTGTCAGCATTATTTTGAGAAATGTAAACCATTCTACATTTGCAGGATTTAGCAGTGTTCTGTTGTCAGTGACTATTCCTCCAGCTGCTCTAAATATGTGTTCTGAATATACATACGCTTAAAGGTGGACGCTTGGAGTACATTATTGCAAGAACTGCTAGATCTGACTATGTTGTTCTCTTTTGGTTCAAATACAGTAATGGATCTTCTTTGAGACCAATCACAGTATGGTCTGAGGAATATTCTTGGATCATTGTACTGCGTAATACAGTTAACAGTCTGGCAGGTGAACCAGCTGCACTTCCTTTATAGCATACCAGTCCATGTTGCAGGCGACTCTGAATTGATTTGCCGTTCTAACCCTGAACATAGGATGCCTGAGAAGTACCTGTAGATGTCATTTCCCTCACTGATGACACTGGTGATTGTGAAGAAGAATTTATTATAGATGTGCTATCATCATCTGCGCCAGAGGCACACTCCGAGGGTTCATTAGATTTTGACTTCTGTATGTCAGTTAATGGTGTTGGTGGGGCACTGTCAAATATGATTAGCAGAAGATCTCTCCAATACTCAGTGTCTTCCTGCTCAATATTACCCTTAAAGTGGGGCTCTAGCAATGTAGCCAACACATAGGTTTAATTCTGAAACATGGCATTTATTCTTGCTTTATTAACACTTTGAGATTCATGTCATCTGCTTGCATTACAACGGTAGTGTCTTCTTTTGACTGAAAGTTTTTTTGATGTCATCAAAAAAATGTAAGAAATCTTATTTGAGGACTAATTTAACTTAGAGCTACATTGTCCACACTGATGTCACATGTGGCAGCCTTGAATGGCTCCAGTAAGGAGACCAAAGACTCAACCAGACTCCAACTGCTGGAACTAAACATGATGTCTACTTTATTTATTTGATTTTGCATGGTGTAGTCATGTACAGTTTTTTTCTGTTCAAAAAGCATTTCCAACATGTAAGATGTTGAATTCCAGTGGGTTGGAACTTCCTGCTTTAATTTATGCAGTGATAAGTTGTTTTACCTCTGAAGCCTCTTCAAGATTTTTTGTGCTTTCACAGTGTGGCTGAAATGACCACATGTTTTCCTAACAAGACCCAACAGGTTTTCAGCATTTCTGTTTCCAGTTAAGAAATGATGGATGAGAATATTTAAACAATGCACAAAACAAGATATGTGTTGGTAGTTGCCATCTCTAACAGCTTTGACTATGCTGGCACCATTATCTGACACTATAAACCCTGGAGATAGGGAAAATTGGTAAGCCATTTCTGGAATTGCTTCTGGAGCTCCTGCAAAATATTGACAGCAGTATGTTTTCTGCAAAAGCAGTGACACCTAATATGGCCTGTTTCCTACTGATTACAGCAGAGCAGGGATTATTAGTACTTTCTGACTGGAAATGTGGCCAATGAGTTGTAACAAGTCACGTAGTCAGTAGTTTGATTGCTGGTCCAGACATCCGTTGTTATGTGAACCTGCTTTGCCTCACACAGTTTCTACTGCTTAATGAGTTCAGTATGCACCAAATCATATAACTGTGGAACAGACTTTTTCAAAATATATGCTCCAGGGTTGGCCCGCTGGCACAGAAGTATCGCTACCACTTGTGACACCCCAGCTTCCGAAGCAAATTCAGGAGTTGGAGGGTATGCCGGGGAGGAGGAGGATCAAGCATCCCAGGGACTGCTCTCCTCCTCTGAGGGGGAGGGGATGTTGGTGCCCGATGTTTGTCTGGCCCCTAGCAGCAGCTGGGGGTCAGCGCAACCGAGACCATCCTAACAAGGAAAGAGGAGGTGGGGCACACGCTCAGCATGCTGCATGTGGGAGTGCACATGGCCCAGCCATTGGTGTCATTGTATGCCACTTCCTCCACCAGAGGAACAATTAAGGAAAATCAGGGTTGACCAGCAGGATGACGCTGATCTCTCCCAGGCCCCACATCGGCTATGTAGGCACGTCTTGGCCATCCACATCCTGTCTCAGTGGGGCTATGAGGGAGACCACCCTGCCAAGGGGGGGCAAGTCCTGGGGGAAAGAACCAGACAGGTAAGTCCTGGAGGAAGCCAGCATGATGGGGCTGGGGAGATTTGAGGCAGGGGACTGGCTGGCAGGGAGACAAAACTAGATAAACAAAAAAAGTATGTTACAGAGTGAACAGTGTACCAGGGTTCAATCAAGTGCATGAACTTGAGGAAACCTTTTTGGGCAACAAAAGCAAAAGGGAGTTAACACTCTGTCAACAACTGCAATGGCTCTATTTAAGTGCTGGATGCATGTGGGTAAATTTGTATGTCCTTGCATCACTTTCTTTTTTTTTTTTTTGTGCATTATCTTTTTACCGTCTCTGCCGTGGCCATCTCTGTCAACCTCTCCTTTGGGCAGCCAATCTCCTCACTGCTGCCCCGATCCTCCATTCCTGCCATCCACTGCCCCCTCATCATGCTGCTCTTGTTGTCCCACCATATCCCTTTGATGGGGGGCCCTACCTGTGGGAGCAACTGGGAGGGGAGACTTCAGTGCCCGAAGGCACCTTTTGCCATCTGGGCCGGAGCAGCTTAGGTGTGCAGCATCGGGGGCTAACCCGGCTACCACAGCAACAGGAGGATAGGGGCCACTGTCATCTTGTGAGGAAGTGGCCATTTGTCCTGTTATCAGCCCATTCCCCTATTGGACATGCGCCATGGCATCCTGGTTTGTCTGAACATGTGCCGTGTGGTCACCCATGGTGCATTGAGTGGTGCCAAGCTCGGCCACCAGGAGCTGCTCAACAGCAGTGCATCCCCATCCCTCCTCCCCAGGAAGAGAGCATCAAAGGGATGCTGTGAGCCTTCCATGCTGGCCTCTGCTCCTGTCTCCCTGGGTTCAGGAAATGAACCTAAGTTACCAGCATGCCAGGGCAACACTTTCTTTTAATGTTAGTTGAGGATATATTTTGGATTTGAGGGGAATGTACTTTTCATGTCTTTCTCACAAAGAGTACCACTTTGGGATTGTCCATTACTTGATAGTGTCAGAAAACAATCTATGTTTGTCTGAGAAGATGGCAAGGACACATCTAGTGATTCAATGTCACTTACCGTTTCCTGTTCATTTTCACTATGGCCCCACCATCACCACCACCTCCACCACCATCCATACCAACCACACTGCCCCTTTCTACCCTGTCCCACTCAATTGGGTGTTTTGCCTTTGCATGTTGCATCATTGCTGTTGTTCCAAACTGTGTCCCTTTGCCACAGCTGATGCTATTTTTGCACAGACTGCATACAGCTCAAGATTTGTCTGCAGGGTCATTATAGAATACATTCCACACTAAACATTTACCTTTTTTTCTTTGTGCCAGAGAGCCTGGCACTATTCTTTGTACAGTCAAGGAAGCTAGAGGAAGCCGTACTCTGCCATCTCCTTGATGAGATAAACTATTGTTATTTGTACTCATCTTCTTACTTTTAATATATGAATTTTTTCTGCGCTTGCCTTTTATACCATAAAGCAGCCTTGTCTTTTGCTTCCTCATCCAAACTAACAACCTCACCATCTCTACCACTGGATTCAGAAGAACTAGAAGCGCCATCATCATCATCATGTGGGATATACCCTGGGCTATTCCATTGCCAGTCCCCACTATCACCATCCTCTCTATCAGCATTTGCCGCCTCAGCATCAGAGCTTAAATTTGAGGAAGATGCCTTCTTGCATGCTGTTTTAGAAACTGGAAGTATCCTGATACATGTAGCAAAATGTTCAGCACCTCTACAAGTAACTCCAGTCAGTTCTTTCTGAGACTTTATTATCATTTCATTGCTAACATGCTTTTTCTTTGCAGGACAATTAGTGTTGGTAATGGTAACACTATTATTGTTATTGCTGCAACGTTCTGATTCATTAGTGCTCTGTTTCATGTTGTCCATACCGGCAACAGTTGCATGTGTGGCAGCCCTCTGCTTCCTTTTAGCAGACTTAAAGGACTTTGAAGTAGTAGACCTGGCAGATTACAAACAGTACTGGGATTCAAGGAATAGCAGTCAGTATGTCACAGTAATGAAAGGGCTCAGGGCACCTAACACACACAGTGGCCCTAAGATAAAACAGTTGCGTACTACACCGTAAAAGGATATTTGTTTCACTAACTGCTGCAGAGACAGAGAGTATACATGACTATGTCACAGTAATATATGTTGGGGCTCAGGACACATAACAATCAGTGGCCCTAAGACAATTGTGTAATACATTCGTTAGGGATATTTGTTCTACTGACTGCTGCAGAGACAGACAGTGTAGTTAACTATGTCATAGCAATAAATGACAGGGCTTGGGGGCACCTAACAAACAATGTAATACAGCCATAAAAGGGTATTGGTTCACTAACTGCTGCAGAGACAGTATAACTGACTATGTCATAGTAATAAATGACAGGACCCGGGTTACCTAACAAATAATGTAATATACAGCCATAAAAGGAAATTGTTTCACTAACTGCTGCAGAGACAGACAGCATAGCTGAGTAGATGTCACAGTGATAAATGACAGGGCTCGGGGCACGTAACAAACAGTGGTCCTATTGCATAATACAGCCATATGGAATATTTGCTTCACTAACTGCTGCAGACAGACAGTATAGCTGTGTATGTCACAGTAATAAATGACAGGACTCGACGTACCTAACAAACATGTAATATACAGCCATAAAAGGATATTGTTTCACTAACTGCTGCAGAGACAGACAGCATAGCTGACAATGTTACACTAATAAATGACAGGGCTCAGGGCACCTAACAAACAGTGTAATATACAGACGAAAAATTATATTGTTTCACTAACTGCTGCTGAGACGTACAGTATAGCTGACTATGTCACAGTAATAAATGACAGGGCTTGTGACACCTAACAGAGGCCCTATTGTGTAATACAGTCATAGGGGATATTTGTTTCACTAACTGCTGCAGAGACGTACAGTATAGCTGACTATGTCACAGTAATAAATGACAGGGCTTGGGACACCTAACAGAGGCCCTATTGTGTAATACAGTCATAGGGGATATTTGTTTCACTAACTGCTGCAGAGACAGACAGTATAGCTGACTATGTCACAGTAATAAATGACAGGGCTTGGTGAACTAACAAACAATGTAAGTAAGTGCTGTCAAAAAAAATGTTTTTCTCTTTTTTGTTTATTCTTTCTCTTTCAATATGTTTCAGAATAGGAAAACCTAATTGAATAAAAGAAACATGCAGCCCTTGACAAATCAAATGTAGGTGTCACTAATGGTAATGGCTTGCTGAAGTGCTCAAGTCAGAGACAATCTATTTAAATTCTTTTGTATGCTGCTGCCTGTCTGATACTGTCTCTGATGGGCAAGCCAGAAAAAAGTCCCAAACCACCTGTCCACCCAGGCTGGCCTGGCCTGGCCACTGGATCAAGATCCCTCAGGCCCAGCTCTCTCCCAGGTCCCAGCCATGCAGTCACTTTAACTTTCTTTCTTGCCTCCTCTGGTTGCTTCACTGAGCAAGGGAAGAGTCTTTTTCCCACCTGCACTTTTCCCTCTTCTCTCACTTAGGGTTTTTTTTTCTCTTAAAGTGCAGATTGCTATGGTCTGGATGACAGAGGACTCCTCACAGAGTGGCCACATTACACCGGATCTGTGTGCTCTGCACCGGCTGTCTTTGCATTCACACATCACCTTCAAGATCTGCTTTTTAACATACAAGGCCCTACGTAGTCTGTGACTGGGCTACTTAAAAGAGCTTCTGATTCCATACCACCCAGTCCACCCTTTCCGCTCCACCGATGCTGGTCTGTTAATTGTCCCCCCTGCCAGACTTCAATCCTCAGGTGACAGAGCTTTTGGAGTGGCTACTTCTATGCTGGCCTGCTAATTGTCCCTCCTGCCGTACTTCAATCCTCAGGTGACAGAGCTTTTGGAGTGGCTACTCCTATGCTGGTCTGTTAATTGTCCCTCCTGCCATACTTCAATCCTCAGGTGACAGAGCTTTTGGAGTGGCTACTCCTATGCTGGTCTGTTAATTGTCCCTCCTGCCAGACTTCAATCCTCAGGTGACAGAGCTTTTGGAGTGACTACTCCTATGCTGGTCTGTTAATTGTCCCTCCTGCCAGACTTCAATCCTCAGGTGACAGAGCTTTTGGAGTGACTACTCCTATGCTGGTCTGTTAATTGTCCCTTCTGCCAGACTTCAATCCTCAGGTGACAGAGCTTTTGGAGTGGCTACTCCTATGCTGGTCTGTTAATTGTCCCTCCTGCCAGACTTCAATCCTCAGGTGACAGAGCTTTTGGAGTGGCTACTCCTATGCTGGTCTGTTAATTGTCTCTCCTGCCAGACTTCAATCCTCAGGTGACAGAGCTTTTGGAGTGGCTACTCCTATGCTTTAGAACTCACTTCCTTCCCACATTTGCTCGGCTAGCACAGTGGAGGCCTTTAAAGCCTCACTGGGAACTGTTTTATTTGATCAAGTCTATTCAGTGTAATTTGTTTTACTTCCTTTGATTTTATTTGCTGGTTATTGTTTTAAGGTGATGTGTCATGATGGTGGTCTAATTCTGTAAAATGCTCAGAGCCCATGTTGGATTGGGCACTATATAAATAAACTTTGCCTTGCCCTGCCTGAATTTATTTTTAACTTTCTGACTAGAATGACTCTACTGACTCGTTATCACTCACTATCCCTTCCAGACCCTTGCCTAAAAGGTCACCTAACACTATCTCATGGCTGGCTGCTGTGCCCTGCTGTGCTGCTCTAATCCTCTGTTCACTTCTTTCCACTGTGACCCAACTGCATTACTCATGAGGCAGCTCTCACTTATATACCCATGGTGAACATGCATGTTGACTGGACCACACCACTCACATGATTGCTTGTGGATGGGTCCCTGCTGCTGGTCACATGATCAGCTGCATGCCAGCAGGTGGGGGAGGGGGGCAGTTTCACAACTTTTTTTTTCTGAGCTGTGTTTGAGTCCAGAGTCAGGACTCTGGAGTGGACTGGACAAGGTAGGTTGGTGACTGTTCTACAGTTTTTAACAACTGAGCAATGCATCCACATCCCAGGTCCCCACTCCCAACTCACTCCCCGATGTCTGCTGCATCTGCCACTTGAAACAGAACCTGGCCCATTACCCATAACACCTGCCCCAAATATACCACTGACATGCCGGATGGGGTAGTACTTTACCCAAACTACCCTACTGGGCTAACAAATAGAGGTACCTGCACTATTCAATTTAGCTACCCATCGAGCAGCCCATGCTTAGCTTTTTCCTCTGCCTCAAGTGCTACCTACTTGTTCTTCTGGATACTACTGGGTTGGTGTGCCAAAGCAAGCAGCAGCTCAGCAGAGCTGAGCACACACACTGCTTCCTCATTGTTTTGGATGCAAGGTGAAGAATGCATAGCCACATTTCAATGGCTTAGGGACCATATTCTGTCTGTGGCAAGAGACTTTGCTCTGGAGTACATGTACGACATCACCATCTACAACCAGATATGGGAGAATCATGTCAGGCATGTGACCGAGGTGCTCCACTGACTGAAAGCTGCAGGGCTGATAGTCAAGATGGAGAAGTGCCAAATAAGGAAGCCAGAGGTGTCATAACTTGGGCTCAGGGTAGGCAGTGGGCATATCCATCCTGAGGCAGTAACAATTGAAGCCATACTGGGATAAGTCGCACCACAACAAAGAAAAAGGCACAGGCCTTCTTAGGAATGGCAGGGCACTATCAAACATTTGTGCCAAACTTCAATAGCATGGCTAAACCCCTGCCCAATCTGACAAAGAAAATGCCAAAAAAAGTTTAGCGGACAGATCACTGTGAAACAGTCTTCTGCCAGTTGAAGGGGGCATTGTTTCGAGCATCTGTGCTCATGAGCCTTGACTATTCTCTGAAGTTCATTGTGCATATGGATACATCTGATCGTGGGCTGGGACAGTTCTGAGTCAGGTCATGCACACAGGGGCATGAACGCCTAGTCATGTACCTGAGCAGGAAGCTGCTGCCTAGAGTGGAAGCCTTTGTCCCAATTGAAAGGTTGTCTGGGTATCATCTGGGCTCTGCAGAAGCTGCAACCATATTTGTATGGGAGGGTGTTCACACTGGTCACTGACCAAAACCTTCTCACATGGCTCTATAGGACCAGTGGCTAAACCCCCAAATTGTTAACATGGAGCCTTGTGCTACAGTCCTATAACATGGACATCAGGTATCACAGTGGGTCACAGCATGTCCGTGCAGATGGTTCGTCCTAGCCATAGCCAGTAGCCCAGTTAAGAATGGGAGGTGCTTTAAAGGAATAACAAATTGTGAAAGGAAAGCTGTCATAATTTGAAATTCCCCACCCCCCAAAGCCTTACCCCTGATTAGGCTTTCTGCAAGGGGAACATGTTTTTTATGTGTTCTAACTTACTTTATTTTATTGTTGCAAAGTCTGTGATTCAGCAACAGGGCGGATGCTGCGTGTTTCCATCCCATGAGAAACTGCAGCACTGCACTGCTCGCTTCAGTACAAGTGTATTGAGGTGAGCAGTGCCGCACCACACTTTCTCATGAAATGGAACTGTACAACATCTGCCATGTTACAGAATCAAGGAGTTTGCAACAATAAAATAAAGAAAGTTCCAACATGTAAAAAATTGTGTTCCACATGCAAAAAGCCTAATGGGGATTTCTAATTATGACAGCTTTCCTTTAAAACAAAGAGAAACCTGGGGCATAGCAGGTACAGCAAACATGCTAACATAAAAAAACATCATTTTAGGGTAACTAAAATATTTGTTTTTCATTTTTTTCAGGGAATGGGGATGTGACAATATGCAATGTATCTTGTTTTGAGTGTGTTTTATTATCATCTTGTCCTCTATAAAGTTTTTCAGCTGAGGTGGGAGGTCTGGTCAAAACTGAAAATGACATTCTTCTGTAGCAAATACCTGGGGGCAGTCAGCTAAGTGAGATGACACCCCACTGATTTAACCAGCCAGGATAACAAAAGGATAAGGCTTCAAGCCACAAAACCAGTTTGAACCCATTCTGGAAATGGGTGTTCTCCAGAGGACAAAGAAATGGTCCAGTATGTGATGTCAGAGAAGCATGTGTGATGATGCAGGTGCAGTGGGCAGGTCAGCCAAAGTTATTTCTGTGAGTGTTTGCTTTTAGAGTTCAGCTATGATTTGGGATTCGAACTAGCAGCATCATGTGTTCAAGTCTGCCATAACGCACCAGTTCCCAGTTAAGGTAATCTTCTGCTCAACTTAGAATTTAGAAAGCTTTGAGTTAGGTTATTCTGTGTGTCCTCAGAAGTGTTTATTTTTATCTCTGTAGAAATACTGACTGTACTTCTTATAGTCTTTAATGTGTATTAATATGTAACGTATGCAAATATTCTGGATTATTAAATGTTATTTTTATTTACTTCTTTTTTTTTATACTTGTTTTATTGAAGAGAGTCATACATGACAATTTACAGAAACAAAAATTAATAAACATAACTCACAGTGTCAATATCAATTTTCAGTACATGCCATACATCCTGGTGTAAATAAAATATATGAAATAAATTAAACAAGCATTTGTCAATGCCGAACGTTCGCTTGCATGTGTTTGCAGTCGTGTTTGGCATGTATGGTGCTTTAACCTAATGCCCTGTGCGATTGCTGGTATTTGCACAATAAATTGTCAGCATGACCTTTTTGTTACCCACGCTAAAGCGCTATATAGGTGGAAACACGTTTTGGGGAGGATGTGAAAAGTGACAGCTGTACTGCTCATAAGGAAGTGTGGTAAAATGGCAATGTTGAGAATCTGGAGTGGAAATATTGAAAATTCGCAAACCTAGGAGCGTGCGTAGGAACTGCGCAACGCAGACTCATAAAACAGTCATATTTAGGAATTTTTTCACCAAATTTTCAGCACAGCCATTTTAAGACCCTGCTCATGATCAGTGTCACTGTGATTTTCTTAATGTGTCCCATACATTGAGTTCAGTACACCGACTGCGCCATTAAGGCTACATGGGCAGAAACACATTTTGGGCAGGATGTGACAAATGACAGCTGTACTGCTCATGAGGAGGTGTGGTAAAATGGCAATGTTGAAAATCTGGAGTGCAAATATTGAAAATTGCAAACATATACAAGCGCATGTGAGAACTGTACAACGCACGCTGTGAAACAGTCATTTTTAGGAATTTTTTCTACCACCTCAACATAGCCATTTTAAGACCTCTGCTCGTGAACAGTGTCACTGTGATTTTCTTAATGTGTTCCATACATTGATTTCAGACACCAACTGCGCCATTGTGCGCTACATGGCTGAAACACATTTTGGGTGAGATGTGAAAATGACAGCTGTACAGCTCATAAGAAGGTGTGATAAAATGGCAATGTTGAAAATCTGGAGTGAAAATATTGAAAATTCATGAAACTTACCAGCCTGCGTAGGAACTGCGCAACGTGACGTAAAACAATATTTTGGATTTTGCACAAATTTCAACATGGGTTTTTGGACTTTTTAATGAATGATGTCACTGTCATGGCGTTATAAGAGGAGGCCAGGGTGATTTTGCGTAGTAACTGTGCAGTGCCCGAAATCACCTCTTCGCCCGAATAACACAATGACAGTGACATCATTCATGAGAAGGTCCCAAAACCCATGTTGAAAATTTGCAAAATTCCAAAAATGACTGAGATATGCAATAAAGTTGAACCCCCCATCTAGCCCATTATACAGTTTATTGGCATTTCTCAGTTCGCAGTCGCTTTGAAGAGTGCAGACGTGTTCCTGGTCCACTGAAGATCGTCGCGCCTGGAGTCCAGAGGTAAGTATGGGGTAAGAGGGGTGGGGAGGTTGCGCAGTGGGTGGGTGCGAAGTTGTGGGAGGGGGTTGGGAGAAGCGCCATGGGAAAGTTTTGTTTTACAGGTTTGAAAAAAAAAGACGACGTGGGACGTTTGCCACGCTGGGGTGGGCTCTCAGCATGGCAGAAGTTGGCTGGGGGCCGAGGAGCCGACGGGGGTTGGGCACCCCGCCGGCAACCACGCTGGGGCGCCAAGGAGCCAATGGGTATTGGGCACCCCCATCTGCAAATAAAGCGGCCATTCACGCTGGGGTGGGCTCCCAGCATGGCAGCAGGATGGCTTGGGGGGCCGTGGAGCCGACGGGGATTGGGCACTTCGCCGGCAAATAATGTTTGCCATGCTGGGGTGGCCTCAGTGGCACGAAAGCTTTGGGGGGTGGCTGGGATGGACGGCGCGGGGGAGGTAGCGATGATGAGGGGGGTGGGCACTCAGTATGGCAGCAGTGTTTTCTTGAAGCAGAGGAACACTGCTGTCACATTGAGCTCCTGCACCCATTGGTGCAGGACGCCACGCCTGCTCAAGGGAGCAGTGCATTGGTGGGAGAGGCACACCTCTAAGTGTGCTACTCTAAACGCTCTTGCGCATGCGCATGCTTAACGTAAAAACAACAACAATATGTTATAGCTAATACCAAGGTGTACTTGTATTTTTTTAAGAAAAAGTAAAAAAAAATAAAGATAAAAAGCATCAAATGTTTTAAACAAGTACGGTTGACAAAAAAGTGGTGGAATAGATAATCTAACAGTACAGCTGCAATAGTAAAGGGACTTAGTGATATATGTAATATGTAAGATCCTGAGTCCCATATGTTAGTAAAAACTTAAGAGTGCAATTTACACTCTATTAATAAAAGATTAGGAGTTTGCTGCTGAAGATGGTATACCTTGATAAAGATCCCATCTAGTCCATCTGTTGGTATAAGCAAGCATTCTATGTTGGAGTAGGAAGGTTAACCTTTCTAACTTTTCAATCTGGTGTATTGATTCAGGCCATTCAGCTACTGTGGGAGGATCCACCTGAAGCCATTTTCTTGTGATGACCTTGGCAGCCACTATAGTAAGAATGGACCACAGATATATACCCTGCCAACCCTTGAGGGATCTCGGTGGGACCCCTAATAGCAAATGTTCTAGACCCAGCGGGACAGGAATATTCAAAATCTGGGAGATATGGTAATCAATCTTTGCCCAGTAGTCGTGAAGCTTTGGACACGTCCAGAAGACATGGGCTTGGGTAGCAACATCTCCTCCACAGTGCCAAAATATTGTGATCCCATTTGATCTGTAGCTGGGGTACTACGAATGTTGAATTCCCAGCTTCCAGGTGAATTCCCGCCATGTAGGGGAGGAGGAGGAAGTTCACCAAACCAGCTCCCATATTTCATCCCATTGTTTAGCATAATGGAAATATTCAGGTTTTTTCCCATTGTAATTTTATATACTCTGTGGAGAATCCTTGGTCTCTAAGGTAATTAGCATATAATAAAGTGATTGCTTCCTTTGCATGTGTGGAACCCCATATTGCTTCAAAAGGTGTAAGCCATTAGTACTTGTTTATTAATGTAATCTCTAATTTGGAAATATTTGAGTCTATCAGTGTACCGCCATCCAAACCTTTGAATACCACTTTCAAAGGGTATCACTATGTCTGCCTATAAAAGTTGCCATGTTGAATGTTGACTCTTCTGTGCTTGAATCCTGAACCAGGGGTCCAAAGTAGCCGGCAGAAAAGAGTCATCCCATGTCCACCACTCATACCACCCTTACTTAATACCTTTTTGGTGTCTCCCCATCTCGTATTCCATTTCCAACCCTGAAGTGTCATTTGTAAACTGCTGAGGGAGGGCTTTGGGAGGGCATGTAGAACCTTGGACAAAAAAATCAGAGCAGGAAGGGGGATGGGGAAATCTTCCACGAGGTCTATCTTCTTCCAATGGGAGGAGCAGGAGGAGTTACCCAATAATAGAGCAATTCACATTTGGACTGCTACCTAGTATCCGATAAGTAAGGGCAGAGATCAACCACCTCGTTTCTTGGGAAGGTAAAGTGTCTGATGACAAATCCTAGGTGTTGCCCCCTGTGGTAGTGTGGGTTCCAATAACAGATCTTACAACCAGTTTAAGATGCATAAAAAAAGCATACTTCTGCATTTATCATTTTATTGTCTCAATAAATCAAAAATTAAAAATACTTGTATACGGAAAGGAAAATAAATGGTGTTAGTCCTTCACACCTTCAGAACACAGGATATTATTCTTCTTCCTTCAGACAGCATAAAAGAATTTCTGCAGTCTCTCTTCTCCATGGAGCAATGTGAAAACTGGCACACTCTCACTAGAACCTTCTCTCACTGTGATCAGAAAGCTACTGATCACCACACCTGTCTGAGCCCCCTAGAGGAGCACTTTTTAAGTCAATCAGGGGTGACCTCATAAGTCATGTGACACCTTATTAAGAAAAAAAGATCTACTGGAGCCTTTGGATGTACCATACGTATGTTTTACATCAAATAATGTGTTCAAGTCCTTATCATTTAAACATATGTTCATTTAATGCAGCACACTAAGACAGAAGGGAGCTAAATGCTTAATTATAGGGTTAATGCTGTCAGAGTATTAGCTTAGCTCCTCCCCCTCGTGACATCACTCTCTCCTGGGTCTATAAAACCTGTCAATCTGTGGGCAGCCAGCCCTGTAGCAGGACCTATCTCAGCTACTGAGGACCTATCTCAGTAAACAGGGTAACTATACTTGAAATTTCTATTGAATCATGTTACCTTTTATACCTTTTTGTCATTTTACTAGAAGAAGAAAAAGGCATTTATCTTGGAAACCCAAACAGACAAGGGCGCGCTCCTTTATCTGTTTGTTTTTGCAAGAGTATGACTTTCTATTCCAGAACCATTAAGAAGGCAGAATCAACATTTTAATTTGCAAAGGACTTAGGATACACATGGCAGCTTAACTAAACAAAACCATGTCTCCTTTCTTCATGTGGAAACAGAAACCTAATGATAACTTTTTGAACAGCAGCCTTGGACTCTCAGTACACAGATACCTTTGTTTTCTTAATTACGACTAAGGAACTTGTGTAATGGGGAACATGTTTTAAGGATGTCTTTAAGACAAAACGGGGGGGGGGTCAGGCTGCATTTCAGACAAGGGATAGATAAGAATGAAGAGTATCAGGTTGGCCACCCTGACATGAATAAAAGGATAGTCAGAAAAAGGAAAGAAGTTAGGAGAGAGTGAAAAGGAAGTTCAAATTTTAAGCTATGCCTGATGTTTATTTATTCACATCCTAGCACACCCCCTTCCAAACAAAGGAGTGAATCTGGCTTTGCCATTTCTGAAAATCTCTTTTGTGGATGTGGCAGGGAACACATTAGAATAGATATAAGAACCTGGGCAATACATTCATTTTGACAGTTTGCACCCTAGCATGCAGGGATAAAAGGAGGAAGGACCAGCACCTATAATCTGCTGTCAGGGTAGTTATCAAAGGGATGTCATTATCAGAGAATAAAGTTGTAGTATAGGACCTCAGCTGGACTCCCAGATATTTGGTGGTGGTCAAATCCTATTTCATGGGAAATTGTCTTTGGCTCTGGGACAAAATTACCTGGGAAAATACTAACACCTCAGTTTTAGTGGTATTAAGGGAGTAACCCAAGAGGGTTGTAAAAGACTGAAATAAACAAAATACCTCTGGGAGAGAGTCTTCTGGTTCTACGAGGTGTAAGAGTATATAATCTGCATAAAGGGCTAGTTTATGCTCTACTGCACCCAAAGTAATACTTTTAATTTTTGCATTGAGCCTGATGCTCTGAGCAAGTCGCTCAACATACAGAGCAAATAAAAGCGGGGAGAAGGGGAACCCCTGTCTAGTGCAACGGCCCAATAGAAGTGGTGGGAACTTTGGCCATTTGCCTGCACATAACCAGATGGTTCTATGTAAAGCTTGGAAATGAAATGGAGGAACTGATTGGGGGAGCCGAACCCAGCAAGTATCCCCTGTAAAAATTACTACAAAACTTTATTGAATGCTTTTTCAGCATCTAGACTCATCAAGAAAGCTGATTCTTTTGTCCTGTTTAAATGGTCAAGATTATGTACTATCTGGCGAATGTTATCCTGTGCCTGACGACCAGGAACAAAGCCAGCTTAGTCTATGTGTATAAGCTGAGGAATGACCTGCTCCTATTTTTATATACTTTTTGCTTTCTGTGACTGACTCATTTCAGGTATAAATAACCAGGGGTAAACTGACAAGTCTGTGATCCTCTTCTGATGTGGCAGGCTACAAAATTGCCATATCTAAAGCAAAGTGTTCTCAGCTGTGGCAAAAGGGCTGGGTCATTTGCTCTTTGATAAGGAGCACTGTACTGTGTGAGAGCAGTGGCTCCAGTGGGATTTGTACCTAGAGGTACCCAGAATGAGTTTGCGGCTGAGTGGTGGCAGCATACCAAGGTCATTCTTTCAGGTGTCTGAAGGGTTGTTAAAACTGGTGACATTACAGACTGAGTTCTGGGAGAGAAACAGACTTTGACATCATCCATTCAAGATACAATTGCACATTGGTTGTACACCTCACAACCTTGAGGATAGGCATAACATCAGTATAAGGGCCAGTGGGGTGGAGAGGTTAACCTTCAGAGAAGATACTGTTTTTGCTTCTTTGCTAGTCCGATGGGTTGAAAAGTGTCAGAACCAATTAAAGAACTGCCACTGCTCAACCACAATGACAATAAGAGACTGATATGTAAAATGACAGGAAACAGAAATGCACTAAAATGAGCTGACCCACTGGCACAGAGGTTGGATTTCTGCTTGTGACGCTAATGACCCAGGTCTGAGAATGGACTCGGGAGTTGGAGGGACAGCTGAGGGGAGTAGGATTGAGTGTCCCAGGAACTCCTTCTCCGGGGGGGAGAGTGTTCGGTGCTTTACGGACCCCTAGTGGAGGCTGGGGGTACTGCTGTGGTCGGCACCATTCTCTGGGGAGGGGGCCGGGTGGATGCTGGACACCACTGCACATCTCTGCCACCTGGGGAGCCAGCCTTCAGAAAAAAGCTGGTTCTCAGGCATAATGACTCTGCTCTGCTGCCGTCCCCACTGCCGCCGACATCCACCTGGGGGGTCCCACTCCTGTGGTCCCAACCTAGGGGGTAACACGGGGCTTGCCTACAGTGTCCATCGGGGGGGTTTCTGGCAGCTGCCCTGCCCAGGGGGCAAGCCAGGGCATGGAGGGACGGCAGGTGGGGCAGTGGGGATGACCTCCAAATGGAGGATCGCTGGGGACAGGCCCAAATAAAAAAAAAAAAAAAAAAAATGCACTAAAATACTGATGAAGAAGGGGCAGTTCGGGGACTGGCACCTGTATTAAGGGAACACATTTGTGTAGCTCCAAAAAGACTCTCTCGGACAGTGTTTTTCCAAAATAAAGAGCACTGTTTTACTGTAAAGTGCAGAACACAAAGAAAACACTTAGTGCACAGGAATCCTTAATTTCACAAGTCCATTTCAGAGGTAGAAACAAACAGGCTGTGGCAAAGCCAGTAGTTAGCTTGCAGCAAGAATCTAGGGTAGAGTCCCACCTATTGATGCCATCTGACGCGTTTCGCATGCTTGTGCTTTATCAAAGGCTGACGTGGGATGCATAGTATCTCTATTAAACAAGCATTTGTCAATGCCGAATGTTTGCTTGCTGGCATTAGCATTGGTAGTGTAGGAGTTAGAGAGATGCATAATAGGAATGGCATTGAAGTATTGAACTGCAGCCAACCCCACCACCACCCTGCAGAGACTGACAGGCATTGGGGTGTGCCTTTGGGTCATCAGGCATAACAGCCATGCCTTTTCTCCACACCCTACCCTTCAGACACCGACAAGTGTCACAGTGTGCCTTGGGGTCTTTGTGCCTTATGCTCACCCTATTCCATAAGGAAATATGGTGAGATGGGTGCAGCATAGGAAAATGGGGTGAACTTTTGGGCCAAACAGTCGAAGACACACCTCAATGCCTCTCACTGGCTGCAAGGTGTGGGTGGGGGTGAAATGGTATGAGCATTACAGGCGACAATCCCAAGTCACACCCCTGATGCCTATCAGTCTCTACAGGGTGGGGCGTTATGGCCAGAAACCCTAACGCCCCAGGTGTTCATTGGTATTTTCACTCCAATTTTTCAACATGTGTTTTTTGTGACCTCCACCTCATGAACAGTGGCAATATCAGTTTGTTAGCAAGCTGATTTTGGTACAGCGACTACACCATTTGGCACCACAGGTGCGAAAACACATTTCGAACAGGATGTGAAAAATGACAGCTGTACTGTTCATGAGGAGGTGTAAAAAAATGGCAATGTTGAAAATCTAGAGTGAAACTATAAAAAAAAACAGTGAAGTCACGAGCATGCATAGAAACTGCGCAACGCACACCCGTAATGTAATTAGTTTGGGGATTGTTTACAGCAGATTGTTAACACAGGCATTCTGGTACCTCCGCTCATGAACAGTGTTGCTGTGATTTTCTTAATCTGTCCCGAACACTGATTTCCCACAGTGACCACTCATTTCTGCGCTGGAAGTGCAAAAACACATTTCGGCAAGGGTGGAAAAATGACAGCTGTACTGTTCAAAAGGAGGTGTGGAAAAATGGCAGTGTAGAAAATCTGGACTGAAAATATTACAAATTTGTGAACCAACGAGGGTGCATGGAAACTGCAAAATGTACGTTCGTAAAACAGTAATTTTATGGACTTTTGTCACCAAATTTTCAACATAGCCATTTTAAGACCTCTGCTCATGAACCTGGTTAGTTGTACCAATACCTCTCTCGGAGGTGTGTCTGTGGGACGTGTATCCAAATAGTAGCCCAAAGCTTCTAATCCCTCCTTATGAGGAATATTAGTATACAGGGCTGCTACGTCAAGCATAGCTAATAGGCTGTCCTCCTCTATGGCTATTTCGTACATTTAGTCTGGCTTTCTATTTTTTCTCTGCAAAGCAAATGGAAAAACTCAATAAAACATTAATAAAAAAAAGGGTAGACCCCAGCTTCACCACCTCCTTTCTATTTGTCAGATGGTCAGTGACCCATGTTAATACAGGGTTTCTGAAACCTGAAGTATACAGTTTGTGGACTTACAGGCTATGGCAGACAAGATCAAATGCTTTGCTCAAGTCCATGAACATAGAGCTTGTCGTTATACCCTTGTCCATAGCCCTCTACACCAAGTCCGTGAACCTCAGCAAGGCAGTATATGTCCCGTGGCCTTTACTGAATCTGTGTTGCTCTCTGCACAAAAGTTAGTGTCATTCAAGGTAGTACACAAGTTAACTGTTCACAGTCCTTTTCTGTAATTTTGATAGTGCAGCCAAGCTTGAAATAGATCTGTACTTATCAAGCAAGGAAGTACTTCCTTTTTTGTGCAACAGGACAACTCATTCCAGCTTCCAAAGGTCCAGGACTTGTTGCCTTTGAAAATAAGAATAAAACATTTTGGAGATAGGGTAAGCTATGCTTGGTGCAGCTAACTTTAGCAATTTTGTGATAAGGGTATCACCCCGAGCAGATTTGTCAACTTTCAGTCCACACACCAGTTTGTAAACCTGAGTACTAGATACTCTTCTAATATAAACTTTTGGATGGTTTGGGTCAGGAAAAGTCTGGTCTAAAGATTCACCTCCCTCATCAATATTAGTATTCAGACCATATTTTTCTACACTGCAAAAAGGCTCACTAAATATTTTAGCTATAATATTGAAATTTGCATGTTCAAGGCCGTCAGATCCCATTTTTGAAAACAAAGTCATTTTAGGAGACTGCAATAACTTATTTATACATCCCCATAGTTTTTAGGATAATACAGATTAATAGTTTGTTGCTTTCTAAATAATTATTTTTAGCAAAATTGACAGTCTTTCGCATGCACTATATTATGAAAAAATCTATGCTTTGACCAGGATACAGGGTAGGCTCAATGGACTACAAGTTATTTTCTGCCTGTTAAAGTCTCCGTTTTTATTTTATGGTACCAATGACAACTGATCACTCTTTATCTCCTCCTTGGTCAATAATTCTCTCACCTCCTGGGTAGTTACCTCCTGGACACAGTTTTTACCCTGACAATTTAACAGACAGGCAAACCTGTAGGCCAAATTCAGCTCTTAACTCCCCAGTTCCCTGCTTCAGCCTCAGTTGGTTCATTTATATCTGAAATCCAGACTCCTGTGCTAGGGGACAGCACTTGTACCTTAGTCACCACCTGATATTGTAGCCGTTTACCTTCCAATGTCTAAAAATCAGGAGAAGGACACACTATGGAAATCATCTGGATAGACCCCTTGAGTAGTAACCTCCAAGAGGCCCCTCATCATCCTTCTGGTGGGTTCTACTTGTTAATATCATCAACGATAATATCACAGCACAATACGTCGTGACCACATCGGCCATCGATATTAAAGTCAGACAAAACACCAACTACACTAATATCGCACCACTGATAAAACTAAACAAAACAAATCCATATTTTCTTTGACCCCCACACCCCTGGATTATAATCAACTCGGTGGAGGTGGGGGGGGTGGACCTCGGGGATAGGAAGAAAGTCGCCTGGGGGAAATGTCCTGAAAAACCAAAACAAACAAACAAAAAAAATAACACTGTGTTTTGGGAGAAGAGGAACCAAACCCTGGTCCCCTGGTCTCTTCCACTGCAGAAGCTGGATGCCTTGCCACTCTGCCATGGGAACAGCTCAGCCAGGTACTGCAACTCCTGCTCCCTTATCCCTCCCCCACTACTACTTCTCCCTCCATGTCCTCATATACTGTGACGGGGTTAGTGGAACATCACTGCAATATACTACCCCAGTCAGTGTAATCCCCTCTGATGAAGAGAACTGCGATATTATGGTGATATATTTCCCCTGGTATTATTAGTGGATACCCTTCTGATGCTATTTTTCTTGTGCAGGTCAGCTTCCCAGGGACCAGACCAATGGGAGACTTATACCAAGCCCCACACTCAGAACCAACTTTACCATTTCCTGAGCTTGGCAAATCCCCCAGCTGGTCACAGCTGGTCACAGCTGGAGCTGTTGGCAGGGTTGCACCTGAAAGAACTTTGTGAGGAAGCTTCTCCTTATCTTGGCCCTCAGGAACCTCCCACTCCTCCAAATCATCAAATCTTCTCCCAGGCTCCTGTTTATACCTCTCATGGTCACAGTAATCCTGTCTGGGTCCTGGAAAACTATTTCCTGTTGGAGCAACTTGTTTACAATTTTCTAGTTCTTTAGGATATACTGCAGCACAGAGTATCCTGTAATCAGCAAACATTTCTGACAGAAGACTTGTTTGTGCAGAACATTTTAATCCCCACTCACCTATAAGGGGTCACACATGTGACAACTGCAAGGTGAGCCTGAGGTCTGATGCAGTAGTGGGTGACGTACACCATGCCTCTCCAAGTACCATAAACTAGCACATGCCGCATGTATCCTTTGGATGTCTGTTCCTTTACTGCAGCTGTGAAGCTGCCAGTTCTCCTGTCTATCCTCCCTGTCCCTTCCTTTACTAGTTGGCTGTGTGGCTTAAGCCTGGGGTACTCCTGCTCCTTGTTGTTTCCTCTTCCTCATTCTCTCTCTCGTGACACTGACTTGTCTTTGCCATGGCTGTCCTTCGGCCCTTTGTGGGTCTGGTCCACTTCCTCTACCTCCCATGCTCTGCTCTGTCCTTGGTACCACCTGTGCCTCGCTGCTTTCTAGTCTCCTGGCTGACTTTCCCTGGATATAGTTTGGGGGGGGGCCTCCATGATGCTCTGCCTCCTGTTGTTTCCCTTTGTTTCCTCCAGGACTCAGTTCCCTTGTTTCCACTCTCTGATCCTAGACCTTTTCCTACTATGGAGTTCTGGTGCTGCTGTCCTGGGCCATTACCTCTGTGGTCCTGCCTGCCAGTTGCTCTGCTCTGGCTGTTTTTCTTCTTGTTGCTCAATCATTCGGTGCCACCCACTGGGCTCCCTTTCCGCTGGGTCTCTGCTGCCTGGAGTCTGTCGACACTTCCACTCCTGCAGTGCGCTAGTGCTGGGGGGCTGTTCTGCTTGGGCCCTAACCAGGTAGGGCCATTCTGACACCCATTTGCTGCCTGTTTCTTGTTGCTTGGGGGTGTTGTTTGCTGGACTGCCTCATCTTCCTGCTCCCTGCCTGCCTACAGGATTCTTCTGGCTGTGGCTCTGGCTGGGCTCTGTTTCTTGCTTTCTTGGAGGTCCTTCATTTTGCCCCTGCTGTGACTCACTCCCTGCTTTGGATTTTCATTTCCCAGTGCTCCATTGACCACTTTCTGGCTTCAGAATGTGTCCTGCCTACACCTCTTAAAGTCTCAGTATGTCTTCACCTCTGGCTTTGTACTGTTTCCTGCTACCAGAGGTCTCCATAGCCAGCTTGCTTTGAGCATTCTGTCAGGCCTGCACCCCCTGCTCCTTAATTCCACAAGCCTGCCCTGGCAGCTGGCTGGACCTCTCCTCGGAGCTCATGTTTACCCTTCTGATCTTACAACACGTACCATTCCTACTCTACCTACTACTTTCAGGCAAACACCTTAGCAATAGGCACACACCCCAATGCCATAAGGGTATATGCTCCACCATCAATCAAAAGACATACAGCCCCTCCAAAGACTGGACATCTGCCCAGTTTCTGCCCCTCAGTGGCCCAATAAGCATTTGCCCTCTATGGCTTTGTACTGCAACAATCAGTATGCTTTCACCCTCTATGGCTTCTTACTGCACCTGACCAATCCCTTCAAGCGATCAGCTTCTTATATCCATGGAGCCTTGATAGAGTAGATTTTTGGGCTGCCAGGTCTGAAGCAGCTGTTTACAGTTCTCTGCTTTTCTTTGGGATGTTGTGAACCCCAACATTTCTCAGCATAGAAGTGGGCATGCTCCCAGAGGATAGCATTTGGCTCCTCTGTGGGAGGCAGTCCTTCAGGTCAGGAGATGCCCATATCCTCCTTTGTCTACTGCAGCACATTGCAGGTCACACTTTCTACTGGAGTTAATAGTATTGCATTCCCCTGGAGGGATGATGACCTGAAGCCTCGGCTCTCTAGAGGTTTCCTCCAGAAGTTTCTTTTTTTTCCCTTTCCTCCATGCTGATGGTTATAAAACTAATTTGTTTAGTGTTTAGTTAGTTTTATTCCACCAGATGGGCAGGAACTCAAACGGTAGCCCCTTCTTCCGCTTTCTGGCCATCTAACTTCATGGTCTTCCATCTCTACTAAGTGGAAGTTGATGTCCTGACAGTTATCTTGATGCCTTCAGTTTCAACCTTTTTGAGCTTCTTCCTTAAGCTGTTTTTAGTCAAAGGACTTGCAGTCTGTGGCACATCTAGGAGTAGAACCCTCCTCAAGAGAGTTCATGTGCCTTCAGAACCCCAAAATCAAATCAAATCAAATCTTTATTTATCCAGGCGATCACCGTTGAGCAAGCTCATTTACAAGGTGGACCTGCTGTTGTCAAGGATAGTTATACATACATAGATTAGCGGTGCAGTACACAAAATGTTTTAAGTAAAAAAACAGACTTACAAATAATAGGTACAATATATACATTCCAAGTACACATGTGGGAACATACATGCAACACATGACATTATTGTGGCATATTCAACCTTCATATACATGGAAGTTAAAGTAACACATTTATCCAGGCCTCTATAGAAGGGTACAAATTATGATCATTTCAGCCCTCAGAAACTCATTTTTGCTTGGAGGGTGACCAAGGCTTCAATAGGGCCCATGATAACAACTGTAACAACTATTAGAGTGGCATGAGGGAGTAGGTAAAGAAAAAAGTGCCAAGGGTTCCGAAGGCCAACATGGCAGCTGACTATTGAACAAGTTAGATAGGGAAGAGAGGGGTTATGTTCATGGCTGCATGTGGTAGGGCTAGAAAGGGAACCATTAACAGGACCGCTAGGAACTACGGAAACATTTACAGATTTTGGCAAATGTTTTGTCATAAAGAGTCCTAAACATCGCAATACTGACAGGAGAGCTAAGTTTCAGTGAGCTTTGAATCCTTTTCCAAAGTGAGGGCAGAGCGTGGCTTATGGCTGCCCTACCAAAGTGGTTACTGATCCTGAGAATTTTTAGGGAAATTAGCTAGTGGCTTCTTATGGCATAGCTACTTGGTGGACTTAGGGGAGGCAGGCAGCAATGTAATCCGGGAGTTTGTTGGTGAGTGCTCAAATGTCCGAATAGCTGCATTTCTATGCTGCCTGTATTGCAGAGAAGGCCACCCTACTGCATGTGACATAACGAGCACTGGTGTGTGGAGGATGGAAGGCCAGTTATGAATCTTAAGGCTCTGTGGTACAGTACATCCAGTTTTGCAAGGTGTGAGACAGAGCATTGGCCATAGATAATGTCAGCGTAATCAATTAATGAGAGGAATGTAGAATGAACAAGCTGTCTTTTTGCGGCCTCAGTCAGGAGATGTTTAATTCTGTAAAAGAGGCCAAGCCTCTGCCTAAGCTTTTTCAACAATTCTTCTGTGTGCTCCTTAAAGGAGAGTTTATTATCCAGCCATATACCCAGGTATTTGAATTTCGGCACGAACTCAAGCTTTTCACCAAGTAGGGTGGTTATAGGAGGAACTGTACCAGCGGCTGCAGTGTTGGCCCCAGAGCTGGATGGTGCAAACAGCATGGCCTTGTTTTTTTTTTGCATTTAGCAATAACTTTTTGTTGATGAGCTGGTTTTGCAGCTTATTGAATTCGGCTTGTAATGCAGAGCATGCGGCTCCAGGGGAGTCACGACTTAGGTAGAGCACTGTATCATCGGCAAACAGGTGGATACTGGCTTCCTTGATTCCTAAGTCCAAGTTGTTAATATAGATGGTGAACAGTAGTGGGCCCAATATGGATCCCTGTGGGACCCCTCTTTTTATTGGTTTGAGTGGAGAAAGCTCTCCTTCGGCCTTGATTTGTTGCTGCCTATCAGTGAGGTAGTTCTGGAACCATTCCAGTGAGATTGAGTCCATGCCTATGGTATTTAGAGTGGAGAGAAGTAGACAATGGTCGACGGTATCGAAAGCCTTGCTAAGATCTAAAAACACCGCACAAACAAACTTTTTATTGTCCAGGTCCCGTTGCCAGTCATCAGTGACTTTGGCCAGTGCCGTAATAGTGCTGTGCTTAGTTCTAAATCCAGACTGCATGGGGTTAAGCAATTCAGAGCTGTCTAGGAAAGATCTCAACTGTGTATCCACAATTTTTTCCAGCATTTTCGAAAGTATAGGTAGTAGAGAGATTGGCATATAATTGTTCAGGTCACTTGGGTCCCCTGCTTTAAATAGCGGAATAACATGAGCAGTTTTCCATTCCGAGGGGAGAGAGCCTTGGGTTAGAGACAGGTTGAATAAGTGTGTTATAGGTGCTGCTAGTATGTGATATGCTATTTTCAGAAAGTATGGGTCGAATGAATCTGCTCCTGCGCTTTTTCTAATGTCTAGTTGTAGCAGAAGGTCTTCAACTTCTTTTATGGTGATTGAGGAAAAGGAGAAGGTCATACTTTTGTTATTTGTTTCGGGTGGCTGGGCTTTGAGCAGTGGCCCGAAGACTACTTACTGGTGCATTATCGAGTGCCAAGCCTGCGGTGGCAAAGTGGTTATTGAAGGCTTGGAGAATCTCAGATTTATCAGAGACAGAGACATTGTCGATGGTAATTTTGGATGGGAGCACACTACCCAGTGAGTAGCCAGACACTTCCTTTATAGTGGACTAGAACTTGGTAGGGTTATTGGATGCAGAGAACAATTCATTTTGATAAAAAGTAGCCTTAGCCTCCCTGATCATTTTTGTACAGGCATTTCTAGCTGACCTAAATAGACACCAGTCAGAATCGGCATGTGACTTCCGGGCCTTTTTCCACAGCTGGTCTCTTTTGAGTAAAGTTTTCTTCAGGTCTGGTGAAAACCAACGGCAGTTCCTGTTTTTTATTCGAGCTTTGGTCATAGGAGCATGGGTATTTAGGGCACTGGCTATGATTTCGTACAAAACATCATAGGCATCACTTACTGATTTAGCTAGGTAGAAACTCTGCCAGTGCATAGAGTTTTTTTAGATCATTGAAATAGGCCAGAGGGTCAAAGTTCCGTCAGGATCTTTTGGTAGAGAACTTTGATGTGGATAATGGTTTGGGGATGGTTCTGATGCCAGCTATGAGGCAGTGGTCACTAACATCAGTTGGGAGGATACCGGCATGTGAAAAGTAGTGGGGTTCATTGGCAAGAAGCACATCCAGGAGGCTGCTTCTCGTTGGATTCTTATTGTTGATGCGAGTTGGTTCAGATATAAGTTGGGTGAATCCATGTGAATCACAGAATTGTTTTAGGGTAGTGATCCACTAGTTAGCCAGTCATAGTTTAGGTCACCTAGTAAGATTGTTCCATAGGTGTTGCATCCATTAGTGCTGACAGATGAGTCAGGAGCTGTGGTCCTGCTGCAGGTGGTCTATAGCAGCCTACTACGCGAAAAGCCACAGAGTGAGATGGTTCAACTTTGAGGGACAGGCATTCGAATCCTCCAGCAATGGAAGTAGCATCTAATACAGATACTGTGAATATGTTTTTAACATAAATGGCTACCCCCCAGTCCTTCTATCTGCTCTGAAAAGTAGGTAATTGGGGATATTGACCTCGCTGTCCGGTGTGGATGCTCGAAGCCAGGATTCTGAAATCACAAGAATATCTGGGGCGGTGTGGATAATCCAGGCCTGGACAGATTCCAGCTTCTTTAGCAGGCTACAGACATTGGCATGTAGGAAACTGATTCCTTTCAGATGAGTAATTTCGGATGGTGATGAGAGCAACCTTGTGGGACCAGGATTAAGTTCGATGTCTCCTGAGCACAGTAGCAAAAGGAGGAGAATTCTTCTCAGATTGGGAAGAAGATTTTTAAAAGCACGAGTCTTTCTGCATTTGTTACAAACTAGATCGCATGGATCCAGGGATCGAGTCGTCCTCTTGTTTTGCCCTATAGATGCGTAGCTTAGGATCCAAGCAGGGTAGTAGCAGCCTGTGCATTGTTTAGGTGCCTGCGGTTTGGGGACATGCTTAGTAGTGTTGATTGCTGTGCCACTATTGGTAGTTTCAACATGCTTCGAGTGAATTAGGGGCAGACAAGGCATATATTAAATAGATATTTTATTATGTGGGAGACTGGTGGCGAGGACATGTCTCTATAATGAAATCATAGCTGTCAGGGGGGCCAGCCATATTAGATAGCAGAAAAATGTTGGCTAATAGGCAAAGCCGGTCGAGACCTCCCATGTTTGTTTTTACACAAAGTCAGGTGTAACACCACGGGAATTGTTGACCAGGGTCTTTTGAATCCCCAAGTTTGTTGCAACAGATGCTACTACAGCAGGATCTTGGTAGTCAATATTCAGTGAAAGCAGTTGATTATAGTCCTAGCAGAGACACATCTCAAAGCCACATTTAATTAATGCTGGATCTTACTGAGAGGAGGGGAATAAGGAGAACGAAGGAGAGCATCTAGAAAGCAAGAGAAGTATTGCTTTCACTAAAGGCTGGTAACAATGCCTGTTCAGAATAGGCCGGACCAATGGAAAACTGTGGGCGAGCTAGTGGGCTATTAAAGATAACGCTCGGAAGGGGGATGGGCGGGTGGGCAAAAAAATTGTGGCTTTGCTGTACCTGTCTAGCAGGAAGAGTCCGGGGCCGTGGTCTCAGGCGGCGGCTAGAGAAGTGCCGTCTGCCCGGTGGCCGCTCGTCCTACGGCCGACGATCCAGGAGTCCCTAAGGGAGACAGAAGGAAGGACTATTAGTAATAGTCCCAGTCGGCTGAGGGTGGGCAGACCAGAGGTGTTGCAGAGCTAAATTTGCAGGACAAAAGGAGCGATTTCCTGGGCGCCCCTATGTCTAGCTTGAATCTGCTCGTATTCAAAAGAAGGGCTGTGATGGCTTTAAGTTGTACCCTCCTCTAACACTTGTAACAGTAGTTTACACACAAATTAGGCTTTTTACATTCAGTCTGACACATTTACAAAATTAAAGTTTTCCCAAAAAACAAGAGAACAGCTCCTTTTTTGCAAAAGTTAGTTTCAAAGCAGAGGTAGAAGGGCAAGCCAATCGGAAGCTGCCAAGGAATGGCGCTCACGTTCCGATAGGCTGCGGCTTTGCCGTACCTGTCTAGCAGGAAGAGTCCGGGGCGGTGGTCTCGGGCGGCATGGTGGTAGCTCCCCAGAAAAAGAGATTGCAAAAGACCACAAAGACTTCAATCTAATCGATTACTTATAGTACCGAGCAACCAGCAGCTCCCAATGACCTTCCCCATTCAACTGCACAAGCATGCACTACAATAACCCAAACAATCTATTTTCCTATGCTCTCCCTACTTAGATGCCCACTGAATCAGTCAACTACCATTAATGTACACGATGAGGCTTTGCATGTTTTGTAAAACTATGTTGTTTGCGTGAAAAAGGCAGTCTGTGCAAAGCAATGTGATCTAAAAGTAAGAGCTAAAAAATACCAGAGTTGTACAGTGCTGCTGCTAACCCCTCCCTCAACTCTCTCAATCCTATTTTACAACTTCCCATCACTGGTGCTCCTACAGTAGTACTACCTTTCCAGAACTTAAGTGCATTGTCCCACAGTATCCTTAAAGAGCTGCTGATGCTGCAGAGAAAATTTGAAAAACATAATAGTTAGGTACAATTCAGCTTGCATTTCAAATATATTGAATAGATTTCTCCTCCTCATCTTTTATTGCAGAGGAAATTTGCACAAATACATGATCTTTATTTGTTCGAGTTCATCTTTCTCTATATCTTACTCCCTACTTCAAGTCATAATCTTCTGTTGGGACATCACAGTCTGTTGCCTTGGGAGTAACTGTGATGCTACAAGCAGAGCATTATGGCCTTAGGTGGAGAGAAAGCAACAGGAATAAACAAACTCTTCAAGAGCAGAGATCCTGTTTTCATGCAAATTGCCTCAATAATAAATAATGTGGAGGAAAAATACAGAACTAATGTGAAATATAAACTGAACTGTGTCTAAATATTATGCTTTGTTTACATTATCCTGAAGGCGTCAGCTGCTCTTTAAAGCTCTACTGACCTAGGGATAAGAATCAGGCTCTATCAAAAGCCAAGTTATTGAAACACCTTGAGTTGTGGGTGTATTAGATTTTTAAATTTTGAAATGATGTATGATAAATTGTATTTGTGACAACGTACTGTATAACCCCTTATTTCCACTGTAAATTTATTTCCGCTATATCCTCGGGAGGATTCAGTACTGCAGAAATAAATTTACAGCTGATTAAAAATGACAAAAATGCCAAAAAACACGTGGTGTTAGGTGAAGAAAACTGACCAGAATAATCAGTACCTTTTGTTCAGCAGAACTTTACTACCACATTTAGTTCATTACATTATTCTTATTTTGATTATAACTGAGGTTAAAACTAAGTTTGAAACTGTAAAAGCTTATGGAAGGAGCGAACAACCGAGCGAGCGAGCAGACCAGACAACCAAATAGACTGAAAACACAGTACAGCGAGGTATTACAGTTTAAAATGTCTGTCTAATTACTGTCAGTATAAAAGAGGAAGCAGTAACAGTGAGTGCTCCTAACTTTTGTTAGCTGAAGGAAAGCACTTTAGCTCTGTCAGTTTAAGCAACCAGTGTGTTCTTCTAAAATGTCAGCCTACCCGAAGTCATTTGTGATATCTGTCTGTCACGCTTTCAATCTCCTGTAACTACTACTACTGTAGCTGTTGTAACTGTTGTAGCTGTTGTAACTAACTTTGTGATAACTATCAAATTAGCACAGAGCACAGAGTAACAGCTGGCAGCCAACAGACCACTGTTTTTAGAAGATGACAGTTCCTGCTGGCCACCAGAGTATAGTGTAGCGAATAGATATATTTGCGCTAATACATCTGCTGGGGCAGCTCCCGTGGGAATAAGGGTGCATAGAGATAAGGGATTATACTATAATTTTTGCTGTTATAATGACTGTAACCCCCTTGTTACCCGGGGTTACTGGAATCCCAGTCAGACCTAGTGGTAGGCAGGGAAAGCAGCTTGTGAAACTCCAGTTAAATGGGTTTCACACTGTCTCACTCTGTTCTCAGTCTCAGCTGAGACTGAGGATGACATCACCAATAGAACTATCGCAGCTGCATGAGCCACATTGGAATCTGCAGCAAGGGAGTTGGCATACAACGTTGGGAGGTTTTGAAGTCAGAGAGTCAGTCAGTGTGAGTCAGTTCAGTGTGAAGTTGGGAGCTTGCTGAGAAAGCAGCTCAGTTAAGGCTCTAGGAGCCTCAGCCCTGACAGAGGGCTACTTTTAAGTAAAAAGGGTGTATGTCTCCACCTTAAAGAGAGACACAGAAGATAACTGAAGTGGTGGAGACCGCTGTTTTCGGGTCTCATTGCCCCTCATTCCGGGGGGGCAGGAAAGGGTTCCCTGCAGATTCCTGGGGCAACCCCCTAGTTCTGCTTGTAGAGGAAAAGCTGCCTATGTGTTCCAGAGTTTATCTAGGAGAACAAGAAGATTTGTGAGTCGCCTGTGGGACACCTGCAACGTGAGGGTGAGTGTCTGCTCTTGCTAAAAGGGCCTATGTTTTTCACCCTGGGACCTGTGTGACAATGTGGGGATTGAACTACTAAAATAGTGGAAGCCTAGAGTAATGGGCTAAGCAAATTAAAATTAGGTTCAAGTCCAGAGCTTGTTGGGATGAAAATGATATGTAGAAGAGATGTGACCGATGTCTACCCAGAATCTACATTTGAAAGTTCAGTAAAGGAATTGTTCAGTTTCCAGAGAAATGGCCGGTTATGGGCTGTGGGAGCTGGAGGTGTGTGGCCTCCCATCTTTAGTGACCAGGTCCACCTCTACAGATTTCTTCTGTGGATTTCTACTTTACCTCAGGCACTTGGCCAGTGATGAGGGAAGTACCCAGACGTGGGATTGTAAGGAAAATTCTCTCTAGGATTCAAAGGCTCTAGTGTGATTTGGGGAGCCACAACAGGATAATTGGTTCATTCCTCAAATGGACTGCAGATCTAGTGGCCGGCGGGGGAGCCGGGCCAGTGGGGAAAACCCAAGTAGTGTACAAGTCAGGCTGTGTACCCAAAGCTGTGTGCAAGTCCAGGCTGAGTGCCTGGTGGGTTTAGAGCCTGAGGGCTGGAAATAGTGATAAAGTGTTCTATTGTCTCTAATCTGCATTACCAGGAAATGTAGCCCTGTGGGGGTCCGTCTATGCTTTGTTTGTTCAGCTTGGATGTGAATAAAAGCCACACTGAAGAATCCCATTCCTGGTTCTGGACATTACAGTTATTGCTTCCTGTGTTTGGATTTATTTGGGTGCTCCTGTGCAGAGTAGCCAAACCTAGGTCCCCTGTGCCGAGTAACCTCATCCTCCCCGAACCCAGTCCCCACCAGGTACTGCTGTCAGCTTCAACAGCATGCCACCTATCGTTTTGCTAAAAAGGCAGGGCTGAGGGGGTACATGACTATGCAGAGAATATTGGTAGCTGGCACCTGCTGATTGCCACAGATGTTTGTTGCATTGTGCATTTTCCGTTCCTTCACTCCAGTTGTTATAATGACTATAGTTGAACAAAGAAAGCTGCTGACTGGAGGTCACCCATTAGCCCAGCATAGTGCATTGAATTGCAGTGCCAGCAACACAGGCTCGGAAGCAGACTCAGGGCACAGGGAGCAGGTGTCTAGGCTGGGAGATAGTCTGCACTTACCAGCCCAGGGAGGCGATGTGCCATATTCGGTACTGAAGCAACCCATATAGTGAGCCAGGGACCTTCCCTAACTCCTCAGAGGCTCCGCTTCAACAACCAAGGCTTCCACTGGACTGTCAGCGCCATCTAGTGGGTGGAGGGAGGAAGGAAAAAAGACAAAAACCCTTGTGTCATCTGAAAATGGTCGGGTACACTCAGGCCTCATGTCATGGTCTGACCTCCCCTCTGGGATCCTGCCATGGGAGGGGACAGGCTGTGGAGGAAGCAGGTGGCAGGCTTGGTGATGGGGCTAGGTGACTGTCCTCACCTGATTAGAGTGACATGCATTGGTGGAGGGAGAAAAAGTTAAACTAAAATGCAACTGATTGATTGGTTGATTGATTCAATTGATTTAATTGATCATTTGATTGATTGATTGATTGATCAAGCTTGGGTCTCTAATGTGACAGCACAGATTTATTTATTTATTGAAATGTTTCACTAGGAAGGCACACTGAGCAACAAGTTGCTCATCTCCAAGTGCAACCTGGGGGGAAGGGGTACCACTGGAACGAGACATCAAATATTCAAGTTACAAATCAACATTAACATACAGTTACAAACAGTGTTACAACAGTGTTGCGCATATCATGTAGAAAGAGTAGACAATAATAAGTGCTGGGTTAATAGAAAGAAAAGCAAGAGCAAAAGAAGAAGGAAACCACTTTGGTTCTCAAAAACAGTAGCAGAAAAGGTCAGATTTGGCCTTCAGGAATTATAAGGGAATGCATCAGGATGAAGATAGGGAGGCATACCAAACTTCCCTAAGAGAAGGAGGGAAGGCAGTAAGACAGGCAATGGCCCAAATCGAGGAAACACTAGCACGAACAGTAAAAGAAAGGGACAAGATTTTCTATTGATACATTAGTGAAAGGAGAAAATCCAGAGGAGTATTGCTAAGACCAAAGGGGGATAAGGGGGAGTGTGAGGAGGAGGACCAAGCAAAAGCCTCTATCCTAAATAGATACTTCTGCTCAGTATTTACTGAGGAGAAGGTAGGGCAGGGCCCACAGCTCAGCACCATGAAAACAGGGGGGAGGGAGGTGTGCAGTAGTACCTTCACAAAAGATAGTGTCCTACAAGAGGTCGTTAAGCTCAAGGTGGACAAGGCAATGGGACCAGATGGCATACATCCCAGGGTGCTAAAGGAGCTAAGGGTGGAACCAGCAGAGCCATTATCAGAACTGTTTAGTGAGTCTTTGAGCACAGGAGAGTTCTCAGAAGACTGGAGAAAGGCTCATGTGATCCTGCTCCACAAGAGTGATAGCAGGGAGGAGGCAGAGAACTATAGACCAGTCAGTTTTACTTCAGTAGTGGGCAAGATTATGGAGGCACTCCTTAAGGAAAGGATAGTGCAACACCTGAAATCCATAGGAGCACAGGATCCAAGACAGCATTGGTTTACAGCAGGAAGGTCCTGTCAAACTAATCTCATAGATTTCTTTGATTGGGTAGCCAGAGTGGTGGACCAAGGGGGAGCAGTTGATGTAACCTACTTTGACTTCAGCAAAGCTTTCAATACTGTTCCACATAGAAGATTGATTAATAAGCTGGGTAGGCTCAGGGTGGGTCAGAAGTTGGTCAACTGGGTGGTAAATGGGTTGACTGGCATAAAACAGAGAGTGGTGGTAAACGGTATACAGTCAGAAGAGATGCAAGTCACAAGTGGGGTACCTCAGGGATCAGTTCTGGGGCCCATCCTCTTCAATATTTTCATTGGTGACATTGCAGATGGACTGGAGGGTAAGGTTTGTGTGTTTGCAGATGACACCAAGATCTGCAACAGAGTAGATGATCCAGATGGGGTGGGCAGAATGAGAAGAGATCTGGATAAACTGGCAAAATGGTCAGAAGAGTGGCAACTGGGGTTTAATGCAAAGAAGTGCAAGATCATGCACATAGGGAAGAGAAATCCTGAAGCCACCT
Organism: Neoceratodus forsteri; assembly: GCA_016271365.2. Taxonomy (NCBI): domain Eukaryota; kingdom Metazoa; phylum Chordata; order Ceratodontiformes; family Ceratodontidae; genus Neoceratodus; species Neoceratodus forsteri. The sequence continues at coordinate 752,101,449 of CM057455.1, read as the reverse complement.
ATAGGTTAGGAGGGGAGTTGCTGACAGTCACAAGGGAAGAAAGAGACTTGGGTATCATCACCATAGATGACCTGAAATCATCCAAGCAGACCACTAAAGCAGTAGGTAAGGCTAGAGGGATGTTGGGGTGTATTAGTAGGGGTATCGCAAGTCATAAGAGGGAGGTAATAATCCATCTTTACAAGACACTGGTTAGGCCCCATGTAGAATACTGTGTGCCGTACTGGAGGCCACACCTGCACAAGGACATTAACAAAATAGAGGCAGTCCAGAGAAGGGCAACCAAAATGGTGCAGGGACTGCATCAGAAAATATAAGAGGACAGATTAACAGAGCTCAGAATGTATACCCTAGAGGAAAGGAGGGAGAGAGGTGATATGATCGAAACATTCAAGCATCTTAAGAACATTACCAAGGTGAAAGAGTTTAACATGTTTAAATATAAGAAAAATAGCAGGACAAGAGGACACAGTATGAGATTAGAGGGAGACTGATTAAGGGGGAATGTGAGGAAGTTCTTTTTCACAGAAAGGGTGGTGGATGCATGGAACAGCCTACCTCAGGAAGTGGTGGATATGAATACAGTGCAGGGCTTCAAACAGGTATGGGATAGGCATAAGGGAGCAATAAAGATGAGTAAGAATAGATAGGCCACTGACAGAGTACAAGCCTATGGTACATTCATAAGGTAGACAAAATGGGCAGACTGGATGGGCCTTGCGGTCCTTATCTGCCATCAACTTCTATGTTTCTATGTAAGTGCTTACATAAAAGAAAAGGGGGATGGGGAAGGGGAAGACGTATACCCCTGGAGACCTCTTCAGGATGTGAGGAACCCTGCGAGGGGACTGGGGGGACCAGAGAGAAGGGGATAAGGCAGTGTCCCAGAGAGAGACCCCTTTAAGATGGTGGAGAAGAGAATAGATGAGAGATACAAGCCCCTTGGGGGGTATGAGAGGGACCCAATGAGAGAATTCAGGGTCCTTTACGTTCTGTGAGAGATCAAGGGAGGCCAGTAGGGAGAACAATTAGGGGGAAGGGGAGAAGGGTTAGAGATCTGGGGGGTGGGGTGCACAGGGTAAAATGAAGGTGAGGGTAGGGGGTAGGGTTTGTCCAAGGCTTAGAGGAGGGAATTAGGGAGGGACATGGCAGGAGCAGCTAGATGCAAGGTAATAATTGAAGGAAGAGCTGATGGAGTAGGCAGAGGATGAGTGCAGGATTTGGGGGGAGGGAATTCCACATTTTTGGGAGATGGTGAGAGTAACTAGATTGGCCAATTTGGGTGGATCTATGAGAGACAACCAGGGTATGGTAGTCGGTTGATCTAAGGGAATGGGAGGGTGGGGGGGTTATAAGGGAGTAGGTGAGGTAGGAGCTCACCCAAATCACCCCCTGCTGTTCTACCAGGCTATCCTAATTACCCTATATTTTGCCTGGGGTCTAAAATATGCTTTATTTAAGTCTACATCTTGCTAACAGAGGTAATAATAATGAGGTTGAACACTGAATAAACACAATTCATGATCACTATAGATAATTATAATCCAAACTGTAGGGGGAACTAAGCTGTTGACGTTTTAGCCTTTAGTTGCCAAGCAGCCATAATTCCACTGTATATTGTCTCCATAGGAGATATGGGAAAAACACTTGAAGGGGTAAAAAACTTGGTTGGAAAATAAAGCACTTAAATCTAAACTGTGCTGTACAACTGTGTAATGGCTATATGTAACTGGAATAAGAATGTTGCTGGGTGAAGCACTGAGTAATCTTTGTCTATTTGTCTGATTAATTCAGTCTGTGGTATAGGTGTTTAAATTGTATTAGTCAATGGATTTACAATGTACTTGAAACAATGGAACTGAAATAGCACCTTTCTTTCTGTACTATGGACCTTGTTGTAAATGAGCTTTCAACTCAATCGAGTAAATCCTGATTCATAAGATTTCTATGAATAAAATATTTTACTACTACTACTATATTTGTAACCAGTTTGATCTCTATCCAGCTATTGGCCATCGTGATGGATGTATTCACCGACATTGAACTCTTCTGTGACATACTGGAGGCTGCAAACAAACGAAGTGTGACTGTCTACCTGCTGCTTGATCAAAGCAACCTGAACCTCTTTAGCGAGATGTGTGAAAACTTGAAGATCAAAGAAATGCACCTCAAGGTAGAGTGTTCATTTCTTAAGTAGTCTTTGACTATTCCCAATGTGTGTGTGAGTGTGTGTGTGTGTGTGGGGGAGGGGATAATTTATTTACCCAGGAAAGCCCAGCTGAGATGCAACATACTGTTTCCAGTGGTGTCCCGCATTTACCCATTTTCTCAGCTTGGTGCACTAGTTGGGAAAGTTAGTGGGATGTTGGGATGCATAATGAGGTGTATCAGCAGCAGAAAGAGAGAGGTGGTGATGCCACTGCATAGACTGCTGATAAGACCCCACCTTGAGTATTGTGTCCAGTTTTGGAGACCATATCTCCAGAAGAACATAGACAGAGTGAAGGCAGTCCAGAGGAGGGCAACTCAAATGGTGCAGGGTCTGCACTAAAAGCCCTACGATGAGAGACTAAAGGACCTCAGTATGCACATCCTGGAAGAGAGGAGGGAGGATATGACAGACCTTTAAATACCTCACGAGGGTAAATAAGGTGCAGAAAGAAAGTATTTTTCAGAAAAAAGGAACTGAAGAACAAGGGTACATGTTATAAAGCTGGAAGGGGTAGATTCAGGAGAGATATGAGGAAATACGCCTTCACAGAAAGAGTGGTGGATTCCTGGAAAAGCCTTCCATCAGAGGTAGTGGACATGAAGACAGTGGTGGGGCTCAAGAATGCATAGGATAGGCATATGGGTATCTTAGTGGAAAGGAAGGAGGGAGGGAGAAAGAGACAGAGATCAATTAAGGTATGCAATGATACTGTAGGTAGGGAAAAACGGGCAGACTTGAGTGGACCAAGTAGTCCTCATATGCCATCAGATTCTCTGTTTCTATAATTAATCATTTGCATTTACTTATACTTACATCAGTGGCTCAGCAGGTAGCACATTCGTCTTTGAGGCCGTGAGATCGGAAGGTGATGGGTTCTAGCCCCACACCAGGAATGTGGGATAAATCCCAATACTGACACTGTAGTGCATCAAGAGGGGGGTGCTGCACTCCTGAGGTGCCATCTTTTGAATGAGATGTTAAACCAAGATCCCATCTGCTTGTTCTGGTGGTTGTTTGGGTGGATGTTAAAGATCCCATGGCACTTCTCGAAAAGAGTAGGGGAATGTTTCTATAAAAGAAATAAAGTGAAATCAAAACATACAGAGTGCAAGGCCAAGCATCACAAAGAAAATCAATTAACAAACCCTTGTCATCAGTGACTACACAAACCCCCCCAAAATAATTTAATACAATAAGTCTACCCCAGTACTAACCCTCTAAAAACCCACGTGCAAGATTTTCAGTACATATTATGTTGCGATTTAGACATAGATTTACGTTTTGAAAAATATGTAGTCTGTAAATTAGTCATAATTTGATTTAGAACCTGTATCACAGAAAAAAAATTTGCTGTAGTAAATGGACACATCTGGCCTGCTATAAATAGTATCTGCTACATGCAAAAATAAGCCGCAAAGTGCTAGCATGGTAATGAGATAAAGAAGAAGGAACTATGCCATAAACAAGCATATTGTAGGTAATATCTGTGACATGCTTATCTTTCCATCTATGTAGTAGAAGAGTCCAAAGAGATGCACTGTAAGGGCACTCAATAAAAAAGTGCTGCATAGTTTCCTGTATAGTGCTATATGTATCTCTAAAACACATTCTATCCTCCACTGATTTGTGTTCAATGTGCCACGCACGCCAAGCCTCCTATGGCAGGACAACCATGTTACATCCCAAAGTTTTAAAGGAATTCTAGGGACAATGAGTTGCAAAAAAACAGCATTAGTGTCCAACTCTACCCCTTGGGCATCTCGAATCCTAGGTGCCTGAGTAAATTGAATGCAAAATATTCTGATATATTTGTTTCTGGGTTGAAGCCTAAATCATAGTGCAGGCTAAACTCCACTGTTTAATTTTAAGAAAGGTAGGTACTGTACCAAGAAAATGGGGACACCATATTTCCAAAAATTCCTAGGGATTTCCGAAGGAGTCCTTTGCCATACTTCACATAATGGTGAAACTAAAGCTTTTAATAATAAAAACTAAAAAGGAGGAGAGGGATGTAATAAGTATGGAATAACCAATTTGGTAAATAGACTATGAAAAAAAAATGAGAGGGTTGATCATTCGTACCCCTCCAAAACAATAATCTGGATAGGTAAAAATTATTTTTATGAGATTCATGCGGCTGCCCCTAAAGCCCTGAAAAAAAACCATTATTTGTCCTGGCCTCCGAGGGAAAGGGTAGTGGATATATTAAAGCTACATGCAGAAATAAAGGCAAAATCAGAGTTTTCAACAGCATCATCCTTTTCCTCTTTGCTATTGTACGTCCTTTCCAGGAGTTAACTAGCCTATCTGCTTTGTCCAGTGATAGAGTCCAATTATATGTCAGATCATCAGAACTACCAAAGAAAAGGCCTAAGATTTTAATGGGGTCAGTAGTAACTGGAATGCATGCTGTATGGCCTGGAAAATCAGGGGTAACAATACTAGGAATGTACTTAGCTACCCTCTTATTATAGTTTAACTTAGAACCTGAGAGTATTTCAAAGTCAGAAAGTGTGGAAGTAATGTCCAAGTGGTCCACCAAGGGAGTAGTACAAATACAGAAATCATCCACATAAGCACTACTAGTAGGAACTGAAATGCCACCAGAAAGAATAAGTTTAGGAATAGCAGGGTGTTGCAAAAACTTTCGTAAAAGAGGGTCTATTTGGAAGACATGTAAAAGTGGACTTAAACGGCAACCTTGCCTCATACACTTCTTACCTAAAAAGGGTTGGCCAGGGGAATTATTAACATGAGGTGTGAAGGTGTGATCCAAACTGTGTTATAAAGTAGTTCTATCCATGAACTACACCTCTGAGGGATGTGATAATGATGCAATACTTGGAATAAATACTTATGATCTACCCGATCAAATGCTTTTTCCTGATCTAAGGAAATGAGACGTGTTGGGGTACCTACTGAGCTAGAGTAAACAATGTCTCTAAGTAAAGAAAGATTATGCAGCATAGATCTATGTGGGATTGCACAGATCTGTTCTGCCGTAATAACTTGAGCCGCTATAGGAAGTAACCTATGTAGTATTATGGATGCAAGAATGTTATACTGTAGCCAACATTTAATAAACTGAGTGGCCTCCAGTTTTGAATATCAGTCCTGTCCACTTTTTGAAAAGTAAAATCATAATGGCATCCAAAAATGCTTCGTGACAGAATAATAATTCAAAATGCTATTAAAAAGACGTATGAGAGATGGGGCAAAGACATCAGCAAAATGCTGGTACAACTCTGCCGTAAGCCCGTCTTCCCCTGGAGAAGTGTGTTTTTTCTGCCACACAATTGCCTGTATCGTCTCATCCACCAAAATAGGGGTCATAAGAAGCTGTAATTGTTCAAAGGGGACTCCAGAAATAGGAATATTTGTAAGGAAATTTGAATTAGCTACTGCTGTGGATGCAGAGCCAAACATACTCTCTGAATAGGATTATGTTATCTGTTTTATGGGAGAAAGAGAGGTGTGTTTGATATTTGTTACAGGGTCTACAAGCTGCTCTATAAGGTGGCAGACACCCCGTCAGAACAACTTTGAAAAATGTCTAGCGAGGGCTTTGAGGTTTGAGTACCACACACTGTGCTTCCAATTTCAATGAGATGGCTCTATTATACTGAAAGGACTCCATTTCAACTTTAAGTGCCCCAATCTGCTGGGAGTAGTTAATTTTGGTTACATAGGCCAGAGAAATGGTTCCTAGCAATTTTTTTCGAAGACAAGTATATCTAAAATATGCCTATAGGGATTCATGCCTTGCAGATGTCATAAAAACCTTCTGCAAGTCTAGTTTAGTGTCTTCCCACCAGCTGATTGGGGATTGATGTGCATCTAGTACTGAGCATCTTGCATGCAGTAAGCCCAGGCAAGCTGCTGAAATGTTGGGGTCTTGAAGCAAAGAACTATTTCATTTCCACCGGGATCATGGTATATCAGGAAAGGGACCTCCAACAGGGGAGCATAGCAAAGACACAGCTAAAGGGTCAGAGGTTTCACAGGGAGTGACCTTGGCCTGGTGAACAGTACCTTAATGTTTTTGGAAACAAAAATGTAGTCAATTCAGGTGGCAAGTGCCCCCTATAATAAGTGTTAGCACCTAATTTATGGATTGCTCAGTACCCATCTGTAAATTGGGCAGTATGAATTATTTTATGCCGAGTAGCCATGTCACTAAACATTTTTGGGTGCTACCCCCTCTGTCGGCCAAGGTAAGACCGCAATTAAAGTCACCACCCAGGTACACATATCGAGAGGTATAGAGGTAGGGCCGAATTAAATTAAAAAGACAAGCTCTATCAGCAATACTTTGTGGGGCGTACATTTTAATTAAATGTAATTTTACATGTTTATAAACATAGTCTATCAGCATTGCATACCCTGGGGATATATTCAAAACCTTCGAAACGTGAAACCCATATCCTGTAAATAAAATTCCCAACCCATCACAAACATCCTCCCCGAAGGACCAAAAAGAAGGGCCTAGTGCCCATTTGTTCAAGATTTGAGAGATTTCCTGTGCAGTCTTCAGCCTGGTGTCCTGAAGGAAGTAAATATCATGTTTTAAAGTTTTTAAAAGGTTTATGGTAGAGATTTGCTTCCAGAAGGATTTTATACTGCACATATTTAATGTGAGACAGTGCAGTTTGGTGTAATTATGCATGAAAGGTTAGAAAAAGGGGAAACCCAAAAAAAACCACTAACTTCACCTATTTGGCAGCTTTGCCTGATGTATCTCTGGTTTGCACACTCTCTTTGTAAGACTCAGAAGAATAATCAATTTTTGAGGAGGATGCCCTAGAGGAGTCAGAATCAGCACCCTTCCCCTTTGTGTCCCCCCACTGCCTTCTTTTAGCCAAAGCTTGAAATTTATTCCTAGTAACAATGGACCTTTTGAGAGTGTGAGCCTCTGACTTTTGTTTTCCCTTCCCTCACTTAGAGACAGGGACTGGGATAAAAACTTCCTTTGCCTGGGCCGGGGGCATTGTATCTTGCCCAGGCATCCCAACAATATGGCCATCCCTTTTCTGGGGTTCAGAACTATCAGAGGGCGGTAGTTGATCTACCTGCATAGAGTCTATGGAGGTGTGGGGGGGACTGGGTCAGCTCATGGACACTGCAGAGAGGTGTGCCCTCGTTCGTCACAAAGATTACAAACCATGGGGTTAGGGCATCCTAAACTGACATGCCCATAGGCTAAACACAAAGTACAATGAGGTTGGTCACAGGTATAGCTAAGATGGGTTCTGGAGCCACACTTATGGCAAGTTCGGGGCTGCCCTGGGTAAAAACACAACCCTCCATCACGTCCTATGTAGAAACTACCAGACAAATGAGAAATACCATGCTCGTTCTGTTTAAGCTGTACTTTAACCTTCCACCCTCCAGGCCATACCAAATCCTCATCTAAAATAGGACATGGGGCATCTAAGAGGTCACACCTTTGTTTCAACCAGTACTGGACATCATTTATGTTAACCCCTTCACTTCTAAAAAGTAAGGTGATAACTTTAACCAGGGGCTTAGTGAGGGGAATAAGTAAGAAAGAAGCCCAAAGTGGAGAAGTCTTAACCAGCTCATACTGGACCCAAAACTTCTCCAAAGAAAATACATTTTTAAAACTGATATCATACACTGATTCCCCATGAACATGAATAAAGGTGAACAGTTCTGAGGGACTAATACCCAAAGAATCTTTCAGCATATTATGCAACACTACACTATGAGTAGGAGCGGAAGACACATCCCCAAATATTTAAGCCAAACTGCATTTCTAAATAAATCACTAAGTTTAAACTGTGTTTTACAGAGTCAATGGTAGTGTCATTATGCGCAGAGAGCGTACTTACTTGTAGTCTGGTGAACATCGTTCGGGCCCAAAGATTGGTCAGTGTCCTCACCGGCCGGCTAGTATCTGTAAAGCCTATTGACTGCTGCTGTAAATCGGGTTGCAGTTCTCTGGGCATACTCGGACTCTGGGAGACAAGCGGAAAATCAGCGCTATGCGAATTACGGGCTATGGAGATAATTTCATTTGCAGCTACAGGTCCAGGAGAAGTCCAAGGAGCACCGTCAACTGATTGTTGCCATCCTGCCACTCTCAAGGCGGACTCTGGGGACCAGGTACGATTACTAGCACTAGATGTTCTAGTTGTGCAGTGGAGATGTAATGTTGAAGATTGCTGTAAACTGACAGAACAGGGAGCAGGAGCAGTCATTGGGAACACTGTAGTGGCTATAGTAGGATCCTGTGAGGCTTGGCAGAGGACACCAGAAGGAAGGGGTGCTGTGTGACTGGACTTCTGTACTGGGACTAAACAAGTAGAACTCTTCTACTGGGACCTTTAATTTAGGGTAAAAAAACAGACAAAAAAACATTGGTATGTTTGTCTCAGTTAGCTAAAGTGGTTATCTGAACAGTTATCTAGGTGTGAATCACAGATGGCTGAAGGGGCTTGATTGCTGTGCAGTTTAAATTACTTGTAGAAAGATCTAGTGAGTAGGGGGAGTGGCTTAGCTAGAAGGAAACTAGATTTAAACACTGTCTTAGAAAGATTCTGTCAGAGGCTTGGCAGAGGACACCAGAAGGAAGGAGTGCTGTGTGACTGGACTTCTCTACTGGGACTAAAGAAGTAGAACTCTTCTACTCTCGACACTCTTCTAAAAAACTATATTGCCCACCTTCCCTCCCACCGAAAGCTAGTTCTACTTTTATAGGCACAGGATTTGACTGACAACAGGAACTTCCTGTTTGGGAGCAGGAAGTGAGTGATCACATAGCAACCAAAGACGCACCATCCTAGAAGAGCAAGAGTAGCTCTCCGGCCCCCTCTAGCTGCTGGAGGTCTGCCTCTAAGCAAGTAAGGAGTCCACTGAGAAATATAGGATCTTCTTGTCTCAGAACAGGACAATCAGGAGCTTAAAGGGCACAGAGGCAGTAAGTAAGTAGAGAGAGAGAAGAAAAAAAAGAGGAAAGAGTAAGGATTCCAAACAATAGTGAAGGGGCCAGAAATAAGACATGATGGGAGTGGTGCAGTGCAGTGGCTGTGGAACAGCAGTCTTCCAGGAGACGTTCTGGAGGATGTGGTGTTGTCCCATCTGCAGGCACCTCTCTGGGCTGGGGGGGGGGTTGCTCATCTCCAGGCCGAGTTGGCCAGGATTTGTGGGACCTCCTCTTCCATCCAGGGACCACCAGGCCACTGCCGTTGCCTCAGAGGTTGCCAAGAAAAAGGAGCGGTTGGACCACAGTGGGCTCAGGGAGGGTGAGGGTGGTGGAACAGAGGCACTTCCCTCCAGTTGTACCTCTCCACAATTCCTATGCCATTCTGGCAAAGTGTGGTTTCTCTACGGAGGCACCCACAGTGGAGACCAAGGAGGATGCTGGGAACCTCCACAAAGGAGACCCACAGGGTGGGTGGCGTGGGACCCCACAGGGGAAGGAAACAACTCCTGGTGGGGACTCCACTGTTAGGAAGCTAGAACTGGGGGAGGAAGGGGAGAGGGAGGTAAGGTGCCTGCCTAGTGCCATGGCTTGGAGGGACAGGGAGTGAATCCTCAGGATTGCTGGAGCAGCTGCACAGGGGAAGGAGCTGGATGTCATTGTCCACCTAGAGACAAATGACCTGGCTAGGAAAGGGATCAGAGCAGTGCAGGAAGAGTTTGTGGAATTGGGGAGAGGCCTTAGACAAGTAGCACGTACGGTAACCTTCTCGGAGGTGCTGCCTGTCTATGGCATGTGAGAGGCCAGGGTGCTCCAAACCATGGGATTCAATCAGTGGTTGAAAAACTGGAGCAGAGCTCAGGGATTTGGCTTCATTGGGGACTGGGGGTCCACCTGGAGGGATGCAGGCCTATATTGGCATGATGGGCTGCATCTGTCCAGGATGGGAACCAAGATCCTAGGTGATAGGTTTAAATGCTTCATTGGCAAGTATTTAAACTAGCCAAGGGGGAGGCACTGGAAAGGAGCAGGGAAATCCTAGCCCCCAAAAAAGTCACGGTAGTAAGTGCAGTAAACACCAACATAGAGATGTCGATAGGGAGAAGGGCAGGGGTAAATGGAGAAAGTGACAAAGGCAAGAAGGACAGGGATGGGACAAAAAGGAGTAAGGCCATTAGGAAATGGAGGATAATGAGTACCAATGCCCATAGCCTGGGCAACAAGCTCCCTGAACTGGTGATCATGATGGAAGAGGGATGCCTGGATATCGTAGCAGTCACAGAAATATGGTACATCGACAACCATGACTGGGATGTTAACATACCAGGGTACATAACCTACAGGAGAGACAGGGAGGGGAGAAGGGGGAGGAGTAGCTCTTTATGTAAAGGAAGGGATAAAAGCAACTGAACAAAAGAGTATACAGGGAGGAGAGGAGGCACTGTGGATCACCTTGGAAACTGGAAGTGGCACCACAATCCGCACAGGGGTTGTATACAGACCCCCAGGTCAAGGAGAGGGAATGGACAAGGATATGATAGAAGGCATTCTTAGAATGGCAGAGAAAGGGGAGATACTGCTGATGGGAGACGTGAATATGCCAGATATTAACTGGAGCGCACTTGCTGCAGCCACATCCAAGAGCAGGGCCATTCTCGATGCCCTACAGGTGGCATGCCTCAGACAGCTAGTTTCGGAACCCACTTGTGAGAGAGCAATCTTAGACCTTGTACTCTCAAATGGGGACAGTGAGAGGATCTCAGATCTAGAAGTGGGTTGCCATCTGGGCACAAGTGACCATCAAACAGTGTGGTTCATGTTAAACTCAGCTAGAGTCAAGCCATACAAAAGTGAGGGTACTGGACTTCAGGAGGGCTGACTTTGGCAAGATGGGAGAGTGCCTCAGAAAAGCACTAGCAAACAGGCTAGAAGGAGGGGTGGAGCAACAATGGGGAATCATCAAAACTGCCATTACAGAGGCAACAAGCTTTTGTGTGAAGCAAATAAACAAATCAAAATGAAAGAAAAAGCCACTATGGTTTTCAAAAGAGGTGGCGGGGAAAGTCAGGAAGAAAAAGTTAGCATTCAGGAAGTATAAGGAAACACAGAAGGAGCAGGACAGAGAGCTGTACCAGTTAAGGCAGAAGGAAGCAGGGAGGGAAGTCAGAATAGCAAAGGCCCAAACTGAGTAAAGGATAGCCAACTCGGTTAAGAAGGGGGATAAACCCTTTTATAGGTACATCAGGGAGCGTAGAAAGACAAAAGGAGGGGTAGTGAGGCTGAATAGAATGAACGGTGGGTGGGCAGAGGGGATAATGAAAAGCAGGATACTGAACGAATATTTCTGCTCAGTATTCACAAAAGAGAGGGGGTGCCTAATCCAATTAACAGAAGCACTCTGGATGGGGGGGGGTCAATCCCAGTCCTTTCACAGAAGAAAGGGTTCTGAAAGAACTCTTAAAACTGAAGGTGGATAAAGCAATGGGGCCTGATGGAATTTAACCCAGAATTCTAAAAGAATTAAGAGGAGAACTAGTGAAACCACTGACTACCCTTTTTAACAAATCATGGGAGGATGGCGTGGTACCTGAGGACTGGAGGAAAGTGGATGTGATTCCCCTTCACAAAAGTGGGACCAAGACAGAGGCAGGAAACTACAGACCTGTCAGTTTGACCTCTGTGGTAGGGAAAGTGATGGAATCACTTCTGAAGGAAAGAACTGTTGAGTACCTAGAGGCCAGTCGGGCACAGGACCCAAGGCAGCATGGGTTCACAGCGGGAAGGTCATGTCAGATGAATCTAATTGATTTTTTTGACTGGGTGACCAAAGTAGTAGACCAGGGAGGGGCTGTGGACATGGCCTACCTAGACTTTAGCAAGGCATTTGACACAGTCCAACACAAAAGATTAATAGTCAAATTAACCAGCCTGGGAGTGGGCCCCAGGGTGGTAGCCCGGATAAAACATTGGCTGGACAACAGGACACAGAAGGTAATTGTAAATGGAGTCCACTCTGAAGAAAGAGGGGTTACTAGTGGGGTACCACAGGGTCCAGTTCTTTTTAATGTCTTTATAAGTGACATTGCAGAGGGACTGGAAGGAAAAGTATGCCTCTTTGCAGATGACACAAAGATCTGCAACAGGGTTGATACACAAGGAGGCGTGGAAAGGATGAGAAGGGACTTGGCAAGGTTGAAGGAATGGTCGGAAGTATGGCAGCTAGGATTCAGTGCAAAGAAGTGCAAAATAATGCACCTGGGAAACAAAAACCCAGTGGAAGATTACACAATGGGGGGAGATAGTAACAAAAACAAAAAAGGAAAGGGAGCTGGGGGTAATCATATCAGATGACCTTAAGGTTAGCAAGCAATGTGAGAAGGCAGTAGGGAGAGCTGGGGGTATACTGGGATGCATAGGGAGAGGCATCACCAGCAGAAAACATGAAGTTGTTATCCCTCTGTACAGACAGTTGGTGAGACCCCATCTGGAGTACTTCGTCCAGTTCTGGAGACCCCATCTGCACAAGGACATAGACAGGATAGAGGAAGTCCAGAGGAGGGCAACTAGAATAGTGCACAGTTTGCAAGAGAAGCCATACAAGGAGAGACTAAAAGAGCTCAATATGTATACCCTTGAGGAAAGGAGGGAGAGGGGGGACATGATAGAAACATTTAAGTACCTCAGTGGAAACAACAAAGTCCAAGAGGGTAGCATCTTTCAGAAAAAGACATGCAAGAACAAGGGGACACAATTTAAAGATGGGGGTTCAGGGCAATGTGAGGAAGTATTTTTTCACAGAGAGGGTAGTGGATGCATGCAACAGCCTTCCTGAGGAGGTTGTGGGGTCTAAAACTGTGGGAGTATTCAAGAATACATGGGACAGACATAAGGCAATTCTTGTGGGGGGTAGGAAGAAATAGGCTGTTGGTTAACTAGGATCTGTGGCTTATCCTGTAGGTAGGGAATGGGCAGACTAGGTGGGCCAAGCAGTCCTTATCTGCCGTCAAAGTCTATGTTTCTATGTTTCTGTGCAGATGCTGCTGCAGAATATGATGCATCCGGGATGTCCTCCTGAGAGAGAGATTCTTCCTGGGCAAGTTACAATAAAAAATGCTTGTGCCTATGAAAAACTTGCTGTAGTTGAGACTCTGAGATGGTAGTAAAGATAACAGTATCCAGGAGAGGAGCAGCAGTATTAGGAATTTGAGCAGGAGTAATAGTATCTTGTACAATCTGATTAAGAAGAGTATCCGTGATGCCTTCTGCAAATGTCAGCTTATCAGTATTAGGATCTGAAGTCTGGAGAAGTTGAGTAGAAACAGCAGTGGAAGCTGAACTAGAAGGTGGAACAGCACCTCCACCTTCCTTTCCACCATCCTGGGAGTCGGCCATCTTGCAGAAAGCGGCCAAGGGTTCCCCCTACTGCAGAGTAGGGGAGTTTTTATTAAATGAACATCAAAAGCAAAACTGTCAAAAGAAAACAATACATCAAATCCTAATTATGAAAATACAAAGGAGAAAAACTCAATACAGAATGTTGCCACATATTCTGGCTTTAGGCATATATTGGAGTTAGAATCATATAACAAAAGATATTAAAAAAAACATCAACCAAAAAAGGGGAAAACAAAAAAAAAGAGAGTTCTCTCTCTTTTTTTTAAATACATATATCCCTTACAGGTTATAACTCCTACTTATATTTAATAAATATGGCAAACCCTTTCCACCACTGAAAAATTATTTTTGAAGTACTTAAACACAATCCTTTGCATGAACTGTTCTCATAGCCTCCATAACCAAAATACATAGGGTATCATAAGACATAAGCTTCTGTTGTAACACCCATTGACATCGGGCCTGCCAGATGTAAAACTTCATACAGTAAAAAAGAACAATTAATGTACTATCATCAAATGTGGAGGTAAGGTGTGGACAGTGACCTAAAAAAAAGGATTGGTAATCTAATTCCGACAACCATTTGAAACCCCATTTTTCCCTTAAAAAAAACACAAACCCTTCACATATGAACATTTGAACAGAGAATGATCCATGGTTCCCTCCATGGCTTGGCGCTGTAGATAAAGGCAATTTCTTTCACTTAACATTTTATGCTTCACATTACCCGTAATATTTAATCTGCCATAGGCCGTTAACCACAATACTTCCCACATATGTGAGGGCACTCTTTCATTATTAAGCTGCTCAAGGACAGACCCTTTAAGAGAAGGGGGGCAGTTACCAAAATCAGGCTCGGCAGGATAAATCTGTTCCAAAATGTTCTTATAAAGCTTTACCCCAGCATTTTGACTCCCCATAGTTTTAGAAATAGACCATTTAATCAGTTTTTGTGCACATGGTTTAAAATATTTTGGATTATAAGTACGAATGGGAAGTTTAGGTGGGAGAGTACTCCACAGGATAAAAAAATCCCCTAAATTATTTAGTATCCATAGATGTTGAGGTGTCTTAGAGATTTGCATCTCTAGGTTCAGATTTTGGGACAAAAATAATGCATGGAAAAATATAATGGGATCTACCATTCCCAATTCCCCTTGGGCTTTAGACAGGTAGGTAAAACAACGCTTAATGGGGTTAAGCTTACTTCCTCTTAGCATAGAAAAGAAACATGCATACAATCGGGTCTCAAAAGATATGGGGGGGGGAGAAAGACCATGGCTGTATATAATAAACGTGGTATGAGAAATTTTTAATAATGTATATTCTTTTTATTTTGGAAATTCTCCAACCTTTCCACCTTTGTACCTTTAATTCCACACCCTTTTGAGCTATTTCCCCAATTCTCTTCTGGGCAATTCTGTGGGCCAAAGGAGATCCCAAGGATCTTAAAAGGTCCTGAGGAGACAGTAATACCTGCTATGTTAACAAGGGGTTGTGTAACCGGGCCTATAAAAAGACCCTTAGATTTTGCAATATTTATTTTTGTATTTGAAACCCTACCATAACTGTGAAAAGCCTGTAATACTGTTGGAATCTGTGACATATTTAATAAGAACACACATACATCATCTGCATAAGCCTAGACAACCAGGAAATCACAATCTTGGTTACCAGAAATACCTGACAAGACTCTGGATTCAGCGAGTTTTCTTAGCAAAGGGTCGAGAGAAAATACATATAACAAGGGGCTTAGCGGGCACCCCTGCCTTACCCCAGATTTCACTGGGATAGGAAAAGTAGCCCTGCCTTTAATGACTGGGTGCACTACTACTGAGGAATATAATAGTTCCATCCAGCTTATGAATCCTGAAGGTAAACCATAGTGCTCAAGAGTGAAAAACAAAAAGGGATGGTAAATCCTATCAAAGGCTTTACTTTGATCTAAGGATAAAATACAACCCTGTTGTTTAGTAATCTTAGCATATTCTATTACTTCCCTGAGAATGATCAGAGCACTTTGAATTTTCCTTTTAGGAACGCCACAAAATTGCAGAAGGTATAACAACTCTCCAGCCACACTACGTAATCTATTATTTAAAACTTGGGATAATGTTTTAAAATCAGAATTCAAAATTGTGATAGGCCTCCAATTTTTAATTTGTAGTTTATCCCCTGATTTGAAAAGATACACCAGCAGACCAGAAGAAAAGGCTGTTGGAACTGAAGATTGATTTTGAAAGGATAAGAAAACTCTTTCAAGGCATATTGATAATATCTCTGCAAAAGATGTATATAGTTCATATGGTAGACCATCATGTCCTGGACACTTTCCTAAATTTTGTGAGAGGATCACATTTTTAATTTCTGTAGCCGATATGGTTTTCATTAGCATTAGTGCTTCTATGGGAGTAGGGGGGACTATAACATTTTGTAAAAAACAGTTATTTCCTCCTTTTGTGGGACTTCCAGAATTTCATGCAGTTTAATGTGATTGTAGATTATATCATAAATTCCTTTATCAGTTTTAATAAGGTTCCCTTCTTCATCTGGCAATACCTCTATACAAGAGGCTTCTTTTTTTGCCTTAAAGGCTTCAAAAGGATCCCCAATTGGATTTTCTGTGTGCCAAACTGAAGCTTTGTTCGTAAGGGCTTAGCTCTACCGTACTGGTATGCTTTCATTTCCATTTTTAACTGGTCAATTTGTGAGGAACAGCCCTCCCTAGATGTAGCAGCCTTTGTAAATAAGTACTGCAATTGGTTTCTCAATTTTATATAATGGAAAAACTGATCCTTTGCATGTTTTTTTCCCATATTTCTGAAACCATTTTTTTATTTTTTATTTAGTATCTGCCCACCATTCCCACAGATCCTCATATAAGTCAGCCACAGATGTTCTTGCCCATAGGAGATTGGTCACACCCTTCAAAACCGAAGGGCTGTCCAATGCTGACGTATTTAAAGGAAAACTGTCCACAACAGTGGGGGCAATCACCAGGGCTGCCAAAATGCTTGATTACAACAACGTACATGGTTTAAAATAAATGCAGCTAACCTTTCTCTAGTTATTTAGCTTCTTGATAGTTCTCCTGGATGCGCCATGTCAAAACTGCCACCTCACCGGAAGATGGAGTGTGCCCCTGGCATCCTGTCCTGTGCCGGAAGGCTTGTACAAATGACGACTGAGGCGTATCTACACCAGAGAAAAAGAACTATTGTGGCATGTAGAGGTATGTTAACTGAACCTCTATAGCCAATTCCCAGTGAAAACAGAGCCGTGTAAGGTACTTAAAATCATTCTTAAAGTTGCAGCCCCGAGTTCGGTCATGCGCAGTAGCACCTAGCGCTACTGCGCATGCCCGAACTCAGAGCACTAGGTGCTACTGCGCATGACTGAACTCGGGGCTGCAACTTTATGGAATGATTTTAAGTACATTACATGACTCCGTTTTCACCGGAAATTGGCTGTAGAGGTTCAGTTAACATACCTCTACATGCCACAATAGTTCTTTTTCTCTGGTGTAGATACACCTCGCCACTATTTGTACCTTCCGGCACAGGACATGATGCCTGGGGCAACACTCGTCTTCTGGTGCGGCGGCAGTTTTGACATGGCGCATCCAGGAAAACTATTAAGATGCTAAATAACTAGAGAAAGGTTAGCTGCATTTATTTTAAACCATGTATGTTGTTGTACTCGGGCATTTTGGCAGCCCTGGTGATTGCCCCCACTGTTGTGGACAGTTTTCCTTTAATCGCCATCTATTTCCCTTCACTTTTTTGGGGGGATGATGTAAAAATAATTTTAACTAACAGATGGTCTGAAAATTCACTAGGAAGTGTTACATAAATAGGAGAAGGCAGATTTTTAGAAAAGAAAATATGATCTATCACGGAAGTTAAATTTCCTTTCCTGAAAGTAAATAGGGGTCCAGATACAAGAAAATTCCTTCCATTTCTTAAAGCTGATAGTATAATAATTTTCCCTAAAGCAGATGTATCGCAGTAGATTTTTTTTCCTAAATGACCTGACTTAGTTTCAGGGAGCTCACAATTAAAATCACCCCCCCCCAAAATGATGTGGCTGGAGGTTGCTAGGAAAGATAAAAGTGTGTTAAATAAAGCAACTCTACCTGCTTTAGTTCGTGGACCATAGACTATTATAAACTTATAATTTGAATGACACCAAATACCATCTATTATAATAAGTCTACCTGGGATAAGGTCGATCAATTTGGTTAGGGTAAAAGAAAAAGATTGGAAAAGAATTCCAATTCCGTCGGCCTGGTCCAACCCGAAAGACCAGTAAGAAGGCCCTCATATCCATTCTGCTTTGAACAGCCTATACTGGTCTAAGGTGTACATCCAGGTCTCTTGAAGAAAGCAGATGTCGATATTCTCCTGGTAAAAGACTGGAAAAGGGCCAATCTCTTAGGGGCATTAAGCAAGCTACAGCAGTTTAAAGTTCCTATACATAAATCAACCAGAGAAGTAAACCAACATTTTGAGGGTCCTTTCTTTCTCTTTTTCTTTCCTTTGTAATCAGTTTGGGATAGCCTGTTACTAGAAGTTTGCAGGGGGCCTTCTGTTCCTATATCCATATCAGACCCGCCCCCTAGGGTATCCAAAATAGCATAGGAGTTTTCCATTTCTATTTCGGATGGTTCCATGGGAGGTGGGGTTGGAGCTCCTAGTAGTTCATCTTTCCTGAGTCAGCGTTTGTTTCTGTGAGGGAGTAGGAGCTACCAACTGTGTACCATTCTGGTAACACACTGGAGGGAAATCATTTTCGTTAGTGATATCGGGGGGTTCCTTCCTTGGTCCCTCTGTGGTAGTTACAAGCATCACTGTACTACTCTTAGAGGAGGAACTATCTGTTTTGGGGCACTAAGGTGGGGATGGGTGGGGGGTGTCTGTCTCTGCTTCCTTTTGGGATTTACCAAAGGCCTCGTCCTCTGCTTTTTGTATTAACAGTTCTGGGCTGATGACTATGCCTTGTTTCTAGCGACCCAAGAACAATCCCTATACCCATGCCCAGGTTCTTCACACAAATTGCATTTTGACTGATTTATACATTGAAGACTAATATGCCCTACCTCCTCACATCGGGGGATATCACACGTACTGGATAAGTGGATATGAGACCCGCATTTGTAGCAAGCACGGGTTGTCCCGCATAAAAATAACCCCCCCCCCATTGTAAAAGAATTTGGGATGTGCTCGATATCATTTTCTGTTTGTCAGAGTTTAACTTTATATTTCCAACTTCCAGTCCAGAAATACTCAGAGTTAAGCACAGCTTCAGGAGCGCTGAGCACCTCACATTTTTGAGTCAGCCAAAAAGTGATGTCCTCTACGTGGACACCCTTATTCCTAAACATAACAGTTACTGTACATATTTAATTAAAGGCCGAGTGAAGAGAATGGCTAGAAAGGGGGACCACAAAGGGGAAAACTTAACTTGGTTGCATCTTTGCCAGAAAAGGTCTAGAATATATGGGGACCTAAAACTAATATCATAATTATCCTCCCTGGAAAAATTTATAAAAGCAAAGACATCTTTTGAGGAGAATTTTAAGGATTCTTTGAGAAGGTTCTTTCCTACATAGACCCAGTCCAGCCTAATTTCTAGGCCTCTTTTATATCAGATCTGTAATGCATTTCTGTATGGAGATGCTTCTTTTTTCTTTTTAGAGAAAAGTTCCGATAGGTGAGGTTTTGGTTGTGGGATTTCTTCTGGGTTCTCACTCAATTCTGGGTCCACAAATTCCTTCTTATTCTCCTTGATACCACCATCTGTATCTATATGTTCTGTATTAGAAGTATTTTCGGGGACTGTATCCTGAGCAAAGGGTGGAGATAAATCTTGTGCAGCAGGTACCTGGGCTGTGGGGCGCCATTCTGCAGATTGTTGAGAAAAAGGGGTAGATGGGTTCCAATCAGGGTCAGGGAGCCAGGTACCCGATGGATGTTTTTTCCATCCTGACTCCAAAAGGGCTTTCTCCGGAGATCAGGTTCCAAATGGGTTAGTTGGGGCAGCCTATATTGAAAAAGCAGATTGAATAGCTGCTGAAGTAGTTTGAGCTTTCCCTTTCCCCAGGGTAGCTTGAAAGCCCCTCAGGCCTTCCTGAGTTTGTAAGTCTGAAGGTAAATTCCTATTTGCAGATATAAGGGCTGCTCTTTTTATTTTAGTCCCCATCCCTTCAAGTTTTTATTGTCTGCCACTTAGTAGCAAAAGTAAAGTTCATTACATTGTCCTGATTCAAAGGGTTTGTTTGGTAAATTACAGAGTCTCCTGGTTTTTGTTTTGGAGAGACGAAAACCCCTGCCTCAATTCTGTTTGAGAAGTTTTTGGTACTAATAGTAAACAGTTTCTCCTGCCTGCTAATCTCCAGGCCTGCCTCAGCAAAATTCGGTTTAGCCGGTATACATTTCAAAGCGTCAGATTCCCCTATCTGTAATGCAATATTGACATTTTTCCTTTCATCACTTACACATTTTGTCCCAACCATTTCAGAAGAAGGCAGCTGTAGGCACATGCTATCCCTCGTGTTTAAGCTGCCAGCTGTTCCTTTGCGATCTGATACAAGGGATTCCGAAACTAATTGAAAAGGAATGCTCTCACAATCCTGGGCGGCATTTTCTTTTGATGCTCCTGTGTCACAGCACTTGACATTCCTGTCAGTGAAGCTGTTAGACCCGCTCGGTTTCTTGAAATTTATAGAGCAGTTTTCAGGCACAACAGTTTCATTTGCTTTAGTAGTAGTAGATCCGGGTTTTAATACAGGGGGACAAGCAGAATCAGTTTGAACACATAAAGCGCTACTTATCTGCTGTTTCTCCCCCATATCTAGTTATTCCTCCGAGATAATGTGCATCTCCAAAAAAAGAGAAATCCACAGCTTCATCGTCAATTAATCGCCCATTCTGTTTCTTTTTCCACGCCTGTATTTCCAAGATTGACCCGCTAAGATTTTGAAAGCAGAGGAGGAAACCCTCTCCTCTGTCTCACTGACATCCATTCCATTCACCAGCACATGCCGAATGGCCATTTCGACAAATGAATAAAAAAGGCCCCTATCGCCGAGTAGGGGAATTTCCCCAGTGTCCTGGCCAAATTCCCCCCATTCGCTAAAAATGCCACCAACAGCTGGTTCTGTAAGTCAGTTTACATTTGTACAAATATTCCCCTTCCCTTGCCCTGGGTCACACCTGGAAATGAGCCACAGCTCAGTGTGCCTCTCCCATTCACAAACTTTCAAATAAAAAATAGATGAATTATACAACTTACTTACCTTTCTAACATTTACAGTATACTATGTTAATTTTTTCATGTCTGTTTTCACATACAGAATTACTGTATAATGTTTCACACTTTCAACATATTGTTAGGCTTGAATTTCATAGCTTCTATCTTTCTTTTGTAGATTTTGATGTCTTGACCTGATACAGTTCATTTCATTACAGTATTATCTTTCTGAGACTGATTAACTTGAACTTGTCACTGTTTCTAGTGATGCAGATGTGTTGTCTGCCACACCCAGTAGTGCTATATGTAACAGCCTAGCTGTCATGGAGCAATACTGGGGCCCTCAGGGACAGGTCCATACAGTGAGGGGGCCATCTTGGGTTGCTGTGCACAAACACAATCCATGACAAGCTTCTTTAGTGTGATACCTCCACCTGGGGTGATCCCTTGCTGTGCACCCACTGTGGGAAACTATGTGTGGGATGAAAGGGCATTAGGGTCTTACCTGTAGTCCAACAGTCTCACTAATTACTCTCTTCATAATCATAAAAGGCACTTCTGACTTGAAAATGTACAGCTGATTTACAACAATTCCACTTCAAATACAGTCCATTTCTACACAAAGAGTGGCTCAGACATTTTCATTTTTTTCAAATGTTTTGCTGCTTCATTTGACAACAGGGTTTCCTTCTTTACCCCCTACTAACAAAGGATCTGGCTAGCTATTGCAGAGTGGCAGACAGTCTCACTGACTACTTGTTTTAATATGTATCCTCCAGTGCCCCCACTCAGCTATCACCTGCAGACTGTAGACTAAAGCAGCTATATGCCTTCTTATAATAGGGGCTGAATTGTGGTCCCAGCCCCTATGCCCATGGGACTATGTTCCTGTTTCCTATTCCATTATCACTGGGGTGGCTGTTTTTTACCTCCTCTCTGGGCTTTTTTGCCTAAGGAATCCATGTTGCTCACTCTCATATTCTGCATCTCGGGTCAGGAACCTCTTCTAAGGATGGTACCCGGCCCAGAACCCATCCCATTAGAGATCCCTCTGTGAGGTGAGACACCCCACTGTCAGAGTCTTCCTATTGGACTCCTCAAGGCCTCAGCCCACTGCCACTGGGATTCCACTTTCCCTTATAGTACCTAAGCTGCCCCATATATGCTCCTATGTTCCTCCCACCTAGTTCTATGTACCCCAAATGGACAGTAACTCTTTCTATGCCAGACTGTATCCACCTAAAGAGCTCCCGCTGGCCCCTTGAAGACTAGTAACAACAGCACACTCACCTCAGGGGCTGGAGGATTTGAGGGTTCTGGGCTCTAGCCCCACACCCGGTACTTGGGGTAATACCCATAACTGACAATGTAGTGCAGTACAAGGGAAATGTTGCATTGGTGAGGTTTCATCCTTTGGATGGATGTTAAACTGAGATCAGTTTTGCCCATCTCTGGTCACTGTCCAGGTAGATGTGAAAGATCCCATGGTTCTTAATGAAGAAGAGCAGTGGAATTTGCCAGGTGTCATGGCCAACATTCCTCCTGTCAATATACCAGATCCATGCAGCCCACTCCCCAGGATGCACCTGGAAACAAGCTATAATAGCTTAGTGTACCTTTCCTGGTCAAAAAATTATGAATAAAAATAAATAAAAAGAAGGGGGTGTAACATATATAACTGGCACCACGCCTCTCCCCATCCTCTGGCTCCCTCAGGCACCAGTTGAAACTTCAACCTTTCCCCACTTGTTCCTGTTACCCTTCCTCATGATACCTCCATGGCTGAGACTTAACCATCCTGGTAATCAGCTGGCTGGGTCCCCGTTCCTGCCTTGGGTTAACTTCCACACCACTACAGTTTTCTCCCTCCATTACAAGGTCGGGTTATAACTTGCCCCTCAGATCAATCAGCTGTTGTCAATATTGTTCTTCTTCACCAACTATTGGTGCCACTTTTGAATATGCACTTGCTAGGTGTTCTCATTGACCCATACTGCACTTTATCCTCTGTACATACAACTTTTTGTATTTATTCTAAATTTAGTACTAGTGTTTTTACCAAATGTCATTCAAATGTTTTGCTTCTAAGTATTGTGCTACTGTTCTTCCACTGTTTCCCTCCCCCAGCTCACACCTGGAAACAAGCCTTGGCTCGGTGTACCTCTCCCAGTTACCAAGTTTCAAATAAATAAATATTTGCTGTATCTGCCTTCACTGATTTTTTTCTGCTACAGACCCTTGCTTGAATGTGGTGAAGCTCCTGTGGCTACATATATAGTCTCAGCAAGGCCCAGGTTTGATTTCAACATGGATGGAAAAATAAAACAGCTTTCATAATGCTTTGTAAGTTAAATGCAACATAACTACCCTCTTTTTGTTTTTTATTAATGCACTTCAAACAAATGTATACTTTGTCCAGCTGGTTAGGTTCAGTTAAACCCCTAAGCTAAGCATTCATTTTATCTGGGTTGTTTTATTGACAAATAATATTTATTTGTCTAATCAGTAAAAATCAACTGTTGCATCTAGAAGGGTGAGATCTAATAGCCAGTCCTTCTTTAGAAAAGAAAGGCCCCGTATTCAGATGTTTAACGTGGCAGTAACCATGTTAGCACAATGCTAAGTGGGAATAGCACAATCGGATGGGACAGAGCCACATTCAAAGGCACTTACACAATAGTAGGAACTCACAGAATATACCACTGCGCCCATGCAAAGAGGGATCCCCTTGCAGACAGGGTGTAGCAGTATATTCAATGGTTTTGAAAGTGCTGAGCAGCCTCCGTGACAGTGCTGTTTAAGGCTTTCAAAATCCTGCTATTATCACTGCACATAGTGGTGTGCAAACAGATACCCGATGTAAAAGTTTGGGGAGTAGTACACCTTGGGCAATGATTAGATGGGCTGAAGGGGTGAGACTATGACTGATTTTGTACCTCAGCCCTGACTTGGAGTTTACTGACTTACAGGTGCCTGTGACATGCAAAGGCAAGTCCAAAGATGGGTCAGGCAGACATCTAGATCATTAAATGAGGATACTCTTCTAGGGGGTACCATCACTGCACTCAATGGAGAGGGAAGTCTGACAATTGTTATGCTTAGGAGCAGAGTCAAATAACATTGCCTGGGTTTTAGCCATATTCAACAGGAGTTTATTTGCCAGGAGTAATTTTTGAACTTCCTGGAGGTCAGTGGACAGCTAATTATTAACCTTAGTTATGCTTTTAGAGTTCAAAAATGGTACCAGATCATCACACAATAGATAGGGGTGCAGTGGGCAAGAGACCTATGTATATACTTTATATGTAGGGGAAGAAGGAGTGGTCCAAGGATGGAATCTTGTGGAACACCAACTTGGGTGGCAGCAGATTCCAAGAAGGAGGACCCAAACCTCACTCTTGCTGCCTATCATCCAAATAGTTTCTGAACCAGGGTAGAGCATAAGAGGAAACCCCAAGGTTACATAATTTGGCACAAAGTAGTTGGTGATCAACCGAGTTGAAATCCTTTGTGAGTTCTATGAATACAGCATCAGTTATGTCACCTTCACCTCCATTGATGGCATTAGCAATAGTTGTGGTGAGGTACAACAGAGCAGTGGTGGTGCTGTGACCTGTACAAAACCCATGCTGTGCAGCAGACAAGAGTTTATGCTTGGTCAGGTACTCAGTGAGTTGGGCAGAAACTATTTTCTCAAGGATTTTGTTAAGCACTGGAAGAATAGAAATCAGTCTGTAATTATTAATGCACTTAACACTACCTTTCTTGAAGACAGGTACAGTGTGGGAAAGCTTCTGTGAGTCAGGTACCACCCCAGACAACAGGGACAAATTAATAATTCTGGTAATGGGTAAGGCAAGTTTCTTGGCTGCTGTCCTACGGAGTTTGGGAATCAATTTCACCTGAGCCTGCTGACTTGGCTACAGTGATCAACTGTAGATGTTTATGTACTTCCAAGACGTTGACCGCTCTAAAGAAAAACTGTGGCTTAGAGTCAGAATAGGACTCAATCCCAGAAAGAGAGGCCGGAATGGTAGAGAGAGAGCCTCAGTAAGCTGACAGATCAGAGAAAAATGCATTAAATGCATTTGCTATGGTACTTGGGTTGTTATAAATAACATCATTAATATGCATGTCAGACTGAAAGTCATCACCAGATTGACCCACTGAAAGTTTAAGACACTTCTAAAATTGACATGGGTTCCCAGCCGATGCATCTAAGAGCAATCTACAATATGCAGCCTTTTTTAGTCGAATATTCTTTTTACATTTGTTTCTTAGGGAATTGCATATAACCAAATCAGAGACCAGATGAGAGGCCTTAAACTGTGACTAGCAATTGTCTCTGGCTTTAATCAAGGATAAAAAGAGACAATCAAGCCATTTTGTTACAGGGCCACTCATCCCACTAGCTGTAGGAGGTACATGCCTATCCTGTAGTCTGGAGAACAATAAACTGAAGTGTATGACAGCCAAGTTAACATCACTGGTGTCCCAAAGAAATGACCAGCCGGTACTAGCTACATCATGCTTAAAGACTGAGGGGATGAAATGGGAGTGCTCACAGATATGCAGCAGCCTGGGAAGTGCCTTGGTAGGTTTGGCTTTCCATACACAGTATACAGGGGAGTGATCACTGATGGCATCTGGGAGCACTTAGAGTAGATAATCCTGTCAGCTCTGGGAGTAAGTATCCAGTCAATGAGTGTGTCCTTTCTTCCATCGTTGGATAACCTGGTAGGTTATCTGATGATCTGGATGAGCTGTAATTTGCTATCGGCCAGTTCTATATTTCTGCTTTTCAGGCTTATCCAATCAATATTAAAGTCCCCAAACAGTATGAACTCGATGTATTTAATGAGGGGTCCAATGGTACCTGTAAGGGATAGGAGTGCTTGGTGACTACCAGCTGGGAGGATGTCGACATAAAAAAGGTGAAGTGCTTTGGATCCACCTAGTAAAAGGACAGAACGGCAGAGTTCGAAGCATGTATCTTAGGTAGAGCAAAATGAAGGCAACTGCAGTAACAGAGATGAGAGTGTACTAAAGCATGGATGAGGATCACAACAGAGAAGGAATCCAGTAGGTTACAGCCAGTTCATGAGGTCTGAAACAAGAATGCAGCACTGATGTTATGTATAGTGTGAAGTGAATAGTAACTGTGTCACTCTTTCTGTCCGTTACCAGAATTTTTCTGTTCGGAGTATTTCTGGGGATGTGTATTGTGCAAAGACTGGAACTAAATTCCCAGGTCAGATTAAAGAAAACTTCCTCATCATTGATGGCACACATGTCTTGGCAGGTACATACAGGTGAGTGGGCGAGTGAGTGAGTGAGTGAGCAAGTGAGTGGCTCATGGTCTATAAATATGGGTACTAACCATAGAAAAAATGATATCCTCAAAACCAAGTCTCAGTTCAGCAGCTGTTTAAGGATTACATCAAATACTTTTTAAAGATTGATCATTTCCAGTCAGCGGTTAAGAGAAGAAAATAAAATGTGTATACCAGAACCCTCTTAGGTGCCCCCCTCCCACTGAATACATAGCTATACTTGTTGCCCAGCTCCATTTCATAGCCTATGTTTTATTTCAGAAAGTGCATGGTAAGAGCAAAGACTTTACAGCAATAATTATGTAGCCCCCTGGGAAACTAACCTGTAGCTCCACTAGACCTGAATGGGTTAACTTCAGCCAGCTTTGGAACTTCAGGTCAGCTGGATTGGCTAGGAGTTCTGAAGGGGTGTGGCCAGCTGCCTGGGGCTGAGGAGTCACAGGAACTCTGAGACTTTTTATTTTCCCTTTGTGGAGGAATTTTGAGAAGCTGTATGCTATAGCTTGGAGAGCTAAAGGCCTTGCTAGAAGGGACTCCCACCAAACCCTTGGGGATTGTGGCAGTGGCCATCTCATTGGGCCTCCTATGGGGTTAATTCTTGCAGCAGTGTTGATCCTGGAGGGAACTCTATTTTCTACCACAAAAGCTAAGTTGCATCCTCTGAGGAGAAACGTAATCTGTTTTCAACTAAAATAACTGTTTAGGGTACCCCTGGTGCCCCTTCCTTGCAGTTAGCCCAGAGTATAACACTGTGAGACTTTACAAGTAATTGGGTTGCGGGTTCCCAGTGGGGACATACACACATAGTCATGCTTAAATTTGAAAACTGATAGACCCTGAACCTCTGAGAAGGGAACACGGGCATGGCAGGGCTGGGATTAGTGCGCAGATTCAGGGGAACATGAGTACATATGGTGTGTGGGGACCTGAGTGGTATTCTCAGGGCTACCATCAACAAAGGGTCAAACCCAAGAACCTTTGGTCAGTGATTTTGATCTCACCCTTTTCGCTACTGATGAGTAAAGGACCTGTTCTGGACCTGCGGTCCTGCTAAAAAGGTAAAATTCTCACTACGTAGAATTTCCCGTCATCTATTGACTGAGTGAGAGCTTTTACCCATTTGGTGAAAGAACAATGAGAGGGTGGTGAGGAAACCCAAACACTGGTTTTGATGCCTGGTATGCACTGTAACTGCAGAAGAACTGTACCTGTTTCCTGGGTTTCCTGCAACCCCTAAAAGAATTATCTACTTTGATCCTGATGGTACTCTGCCTCCAACATTAACTGTGGACTTTCTCCCTAAAAGAGATGCTTCAGATTGGAAGGTGTTAGTAATTCATTTGGCCAGGGACCCCCTGCACCAGAGGTTCAGACTTGGGAGAAGGTGAGAGGCAGGATTTGTGGTGACTGAGACCAAAAGGAGATGACTGCCTCTTCTAACTGATGCTAAATTGTATTCCAAGAGGCAGGTAAATAATCAGAAAGCTGTTTAATTAATGTGGTCCGGGACCCTCTGCTCCATGGCAGTCATGCTTAGGGGAAGGAGAGATGTACGAACTGTGGCAACTGGTACCCACGGAGTGCTTCTCCTTGCCAATTCTAAATTGTGCAGCCATCCACATCAGCCCCATCTGAATAAGAACACAAGCAGGTACTTGATAGGGTATGTTGTAGATTTAAAGCCCCAGTCTGCTGTCGTAAGCCCACAGGGAGGTGGATGCATGGGAACCTAGCCTGGCTACCATAGGTCTTCCTGTGGCAGGCAGTTTGGCCAGGGGTACTAGATCCATGGAAAGGAGGAAGCAGTCCAGGGTAGCTTTCCAAGCCAAAGCCCCATTACTTCCATCAGGTGCCCCTGCCCTAGTAAAATTTTATAGTGTATGGTGAGGGTTTGTTGTGTGTGGAAATTGATGGCTTTCAAAATGTTGTTGTATCACAGTTCAAAAGGACATGGAATGTGATTGTACCCTACTGTGGTATAACAACATTTCAAAAACCTCTAGAGGTTTCACATGCTAAACACCTGTGTCAACACAAACTGCAGGGTCAATCAGATAAAAACTCAGAGCAGCGGCGCCAGCGCCATGATCACTCGAACCAGCCATGACTGAAACAAATCCTGCAGATGCAGAATCAACAAGATATGACAAAAACATGCAGGATCGGCCAGATATTTTCACTGGTACAACAAAAACAACACAGGATCAACCAGATATTTCAAATTACTTACAAAAACAAACACAATTCCCCAGGACGATTCCTCAAAGTAAATCCTCTCACTTAGTGAGAAATATGACCGGCATGTTTTTTTTTTTTTTTAAACCCTCCCACACACAACTAACAACCAGTGAATGCCCATGCTATAGACATAGGGATGCCTGGTCCTTAACAACCACACCACTGACCTAGCAACCAGCCTAAAAGCCTGGAAGAAGCTGCAGCAGCAAAATTTCTTTTTTCTATTAAAACAAAAGATCAAACTCTTTTCTATTTTACTTTTAGGGGCACCATACACTATAAAAAATAGTGGATGGGTAGCTCTATGCTCAACCAGTGTGTTGTGTCACCTCGAAGTTTTGATTCCCCCGGACCTTGCAGGGAATCAGAACCCCTCTGTGGCACAACACACTGGTTGTACATAGCTGCCCATCTACTATTCTCTATGAAATACCAACGAATCTTCTATTGTCTAAATCTGCCTCATGTTTGGTCCTTTTAATATTTTTAGTGTTTAAAAAACCCATTCTTGCTGTGTAAGACCTGTTAACTGCTGAATTCAATGTGCCCCTGTGTTGTATGCAGACCCTAAATTGTATGGACATGTGCATCTGTGGGCATCTGCCCCAATGAATACATCCTCTATGTAGAATATGGACTTGATCATGCACTGTCTTAATATATTCCCCCAAGACAGTGATTTATTTTCAGTGTATGAGAGATGCTCATGTGCTGGTGATTGGTGGGGAGCCTGCTAATGGAGACAGTTATATGGCAAAAACAGTAGGGGCTTCACACATGCATGGCATAGACATAGAGGAATATTAGTAAATAGGCAGGGAGGAAGGAAGGTCACCAGAAACCAGTTAGGGTCTGTAGAGACAAACTAAGCAGGGACCGTCTGGGCAGACTAGGTAGGTCAAGCAATTATTTTCTGCTGACAAATTCTGTGTTTCTGTGTTTCGCAGATCTCCCAAACATTAAACAAAACCTGAAACAAACTCCAGATTAGCAGCTTAACCCTTGCTCATTCACAAACATTAAATTATTTTCTCACTAGCAAGGCCCCACCAATCACCGGCACATTGGCTGGTAATTGCACTTGATTTAATGCAAGTCAATTTACGCAGTGCATCTTCAATCAATCAATCAATCAATCAATCAAACTTTATTTAACCAGGCAGTTACATCATTGAGCAAGCTCATTTTCAAGATGGTCCTGGACACAGAGGACACTTTTGCTTACAGCAAACAACACTTCCTACAAAGTAGACATCGGTACAGGCAGTTAGAATATACAAAATCAGTTCTTGGATGAATCAGACATGTGAAGCAAGTGCAAATATAGGCATTTAAAGTGCAGCGTATACAGGTTGTAGCTTATAGAGTACAAGTGAGGAGAGGAAGGAGGAACATAGAGAAGGGCAGTGGGAAGAAAGGGTATCAGACACATAGTAGAGAGGGAAAATAGGGCAGCCTAATAGAATGAGGCCCCCTGCGAAGCTAAATGATGAGAGGGGGGAGGTAGGAGGGGGGGAGGTGGTTGCCCTAAAGGGATGCTTACTTAAAAGGAGCAAACTTAGGCAATTACGTTTTAGAACAGGGACCCAGCCGATTGGTGGTCCACAATGATATTTGGTGGCTGGGCTAACAATTCACTTCAGAGCTCCAAAATGAACATCAAGAGACCCTACTCTGCTTTGAGATAAAATAACTACAGTACATAGCCAATTCAGGCAGAAAATAAATTGCAATATTTGAAAGATTTGTCATGGGGAGGAGTGTGCACTAAACTGTCTGCTTTCATTGATTTGCACCATAATCAGTTGCACCCCTAATGAGAAAAGTGATTAAATGTTTGTGAGAGCAAGGATTGAGTTGCTAATTTGGGGGTTGTTTATTGAAGCTAGGTGCATTGCATGACAAGGTGGCATTTGACAGACAGACACTGACTTTCACCAGCTGATACAGACTGCACAATGTTAGCCTGAATACACGGAACTGGACACAGCCCAGGTCAAGAATTATATTCATGATGTAATGTGGTCAAGTGGCAAATGAGCAGCTGGGCACCCAGAGACAACCTATGTTGTGACAACTACTGAGTGTGACCATGCATGTGAAAGGGATGGAGTGTGAAACAGGTATCTCTGAGCTCAGTCACAGCCTGGATCAAGAATTAGGAACAGGCCGGCCCAGCGGGGCGGAGGGCTGAGGCATCACTGCCTTACCTCCTGCCACACTGGCGACCCGTGTTCACGGTGCAAGCGGGTCGCCGGGGATCAGCCGGGAAGGGAGAGGATTGAGTGTCCGGAGAACAACTCTCCTCTCCTGGGGGAGTTTGAGGACATGGACCTGCACTTGCCTGACCCCTAGCGGTGGCTGGGGGCCGGCATGCCAGGTCCTATAACGTGGAGGTGGAGTTGGAGCTGGAGCAGCTGTCCAATGTACAGTATGTGGACGTGCATGCTGGGCATTATTGGCATCATTGCACACTCACAAGCTGCACAAAAAAATGGAAAATTGGTTCCCGCCGTAGCAGGATGATGATGTCCCCCCTTCCCCCACAGCACCACCCCGAGAGGACACCTCCCGAGCTGGATCTGTGCCGGTGGATCGAGTAGCTCCATACCCCCTGCCATGAAGGGTAAGTCACGGGGGTGATAGGGGAGGGGGCCTGATGCTCAGGGACAGCAAGGGGGGGACGTCAGAGATGGCCGGTGGAACCAGGGGGAGAAACAATAATCAAAAAAAAAAAGAATTAGGAACAGAAATCTGCATGTCATGAAACCGTGAAGAAAAACTGCATCCCATAAAACTGTGATGAAAAAGTTACATCCCATGAAACTCTGAACAAAAAGCTGTATCCACTATCCCATAAAACTGTAAATACAAGCTATATCCACTATCCCATAATATTGTAAATAAAAAATTGTATCCACTGTCCTGTGAAACTGAAAAAACTATGTCCTGATCTTAGCCAGGCAATTTCACATGTTGGCCCCTTATCCACTAAACTGAAGGGTGCCATCCGAATGGCTGGATTATATCTGGGGGTTGCAACCACTGCTGTCTGCTGGTTCAAGGACTACCTAACACACAGAAGCCAACATGTAAAAATTGGGCACACAGTATCTAGCTCCAACGAGGTATCTTTAGGGGTCCCACAGGGGCCAACACTCGGGCCTTTACTATTCAGCCTCTTCCTAAATAATCTTCCTGAAGCCTTTGACACTAAACTGATACTTTACACAGATGACGCTGTACTTCTCACCAGCAGTTCATCAATAGTCGCCCTCCACTCCGAGCTGCAGGCATTCTTCTACAAGCTGGAAGACTGGTTCTACAGCCATAAACTTCCATTAAATTACAAAAAGAGCAAGGTGATGCTCACAGCCAGCCCACAGCACAAAAAGATGCTCCCTCCCCTCACCATCTCCAATAAAGTCAGTGAGCCGCTAGAACAAGTTCACTCCTTCAAGTATCTGTGGGTCACCATTGATGACTCCCTCACCTTCACCCAACACATCGACACAGTGGTAAAGTCAGTGAACACCAAGCTGGGTGTACTCTAGAGGCATAAAAAGTATCTCACTCCAGAGGCCCTCTGTCTCTCAGTTTCCAGCTCCATCCTTTCTACCATCAACTATGGATTGGTGGTCTATGGTGCAGCAACAGACACTGCACTAAAAAGGATTCACATTGCCCTCAACAAGGCATATAGGCTCACAATGGCTGCAGATCGAAATACCCACATCTGCTCCTTATACGAGGAGACTAATTGACTGCCACTAAAGAACAGGATTATATTCCAAACATGTCTCCTTCGAAAAAAGGCGCTAATGGGTAAACCCGCCCCCCATGCATTTCTAGCATCTAACACCAAGTGCTACCAGCTATACCACCAGAGGCAGGATGAGGGGGGGGCCCTATCAACACTTTTCCGTCAAACTGTGGAGGGACAGCGTGCTTTCAGCTACAGGGCACCCCAATGGCTCAATGAAAACCCAGTGCACATTCTAAATTCCCAATGCATCTCGTAATTCAAAAATGGCCTAAGGCAACACCTTCTTACTAGGACAGTTTGTGATTTTCATTAGGACTCTAACACCCATAATGCCCACTCACGCACACTCTCCTTCCCCTGCTTTTTAGACAGTGTTGGCAGATAAGGGCCTATGGCCCACCCAGTCTGCCCATTTGAGCTTGTAAGTTCAGTTTGTTTTCCTAGAAGTCTATTTCCCCTTACCCCTGACCTCTAGAATTCCTTTATGTCTATCCCATGCATTCTTAAATCCTGTGATTGTTTCAGCCCCCACCACTTCCTCTGGCAGGGTGTTCCACTTGTCCACCACACGTTCTGTGAAGAAATTCTTTCTCATGTTTCCTCTGAATCGTGCTCCCTCCAACTTCATCCCCATGCCCTCTAGTCCTGGAACATCTTTTTCGCTTAAAAATAGTGTTTTCCTGCACCCTGTTCCTCCCTGTAAGATACTTGTATGTCTCTATCATATCCCCTCTCTCCCTCCTCTCCTCCAGGGGAGTACATGTTCAGTTCCTTCAACCTGTCTTCATAGGACTTGTGATGCAATCCATGCACCATCTTTGTTGCCCTCCTCTGAACCTTCTCTACCCTGTCTATGTCCTTACATAGGTATGGTCTCCAGAACTGTACACTGTACTCCAGGTGGGGCCTCACTAGTGTCCTGTATAGCGGAATTATGACCTCCCTTTTCCTGCTGGTGATGCCCCTGCCTATACATCCCAGCATCCTATTTGCTTTACCTGATGCCTTGTCACACTGTTTCTCTACCTTGAGGTCATCAGAGATGACAACCCCAAGATCCCTTTCCTGCTTGGTGCATGCCATATCCTCACCCCCCAACTGATATATTGTGCCAGGGTTGTTGCACCCCATATGCATTATCTTGCACTTCTTTGCATTGAATTTCAACTGCCAAACCCTTGACCATTCTTCAAGTTTCTGCAGGTCCCTTCTCATTCTGTCTACACCCTCTGGTGTGTCTACTCTGTTACAGAGCTTTGTGTCATCAGCGAACAGTGAAATTCTGCCTTCTAGATCCTGCGCAATGTCACTGATGAAGATGTTGAATAGGACCGGTCCCAGCACTGATCCTGTGGTACCCACTGGTCAATCTTCCCTCTGTGGAGTGACAGCCATTTACCACCACCCTCTGTGTCCTGCCACCCAGCCAGTTACCTACCCACCACACTACTGTCCTGCCCACACCCATATTCCCCAGTTTGTGTAATAGTCTTCTATGTGGCACAGTGTCAAAGGCCTTGCTGAAGTCCAGATGGCCATGTCCACTGCCCTCCCTGATCCACCTCCCTAGTCACCCAGTCAAAAAATTCAATGAGGTTGGTCTGACATGACCTCCCCCTGGTGAAACCATGCTGCCTTGGGTCCTGTAGTCCATTGACAACCAGATGTTCCCAATCTCTCCTTCAGTAGTGCTTCCATGATCTTTCCCACTACCGAGGTGAGGCTGACTGGTCTGTAGTTCCCTGCTTCCTCTTTGTTCCCACTTTTGTATAAGGGGACTACATCTGCTGTCCTCAGTCTTTGGGTACCTCCCTGTTTCCAGTGATTGGCTAAACAGGATAGCCAGAGGTTCAGCCACCACCTCTTAGTTCTTTAGGACCCTGGGGTGCACCCCATCTGGCCCCATTGCTTTATCAGCTCTTATTACTTCCAGTTCCTTCAGGACCCTTTCTCGTGTAAAGGGACTTGTGTCCATTTCTGCACCATTCTCACCTCTTGTACTCCCTTCAGACCCATTACCCCTCTTCCTCAGTAAAGACTGAGCGAAATACCTGTTCAATATGTCAGCTTTACTGTTGTCATCCTCCACAGGCTCCCATCCTCCCCTTCAGTCTCACTATCCCTCCCTTTGTCTTTCTTTTTTCACTTATGTACCTGTAAAGGTTTTGTCCCCTTTACCCACTGATTTTGCAATGTGTTCTTCTGTCTGAGCTTTGGCTTCCCTTCTGACTTCCCTGCCTCCTTTGTTTCTCCTGATACTTCTTCCTATCCCTTCTGCCTGTGTCTTTTTGTATTGCCTGAATGCAATCTTTTGGCTTTCACTTTCTTTGCTACCTCTTTGGAAAACCATAATGGTCTCCTCTTCCTTTTCCTCTTGCTAACCTGCTTAATGCATAATTCTGTTGTTCTTATAATCCCCATTTTAAATACTGCCCACTGTTCCTCAACCCTGATTCCTGTCCCATTCCCTAATGCCTCTTTCAAGTATCTCCCCATTTTCCCAAAGTCTGCCCCTAAAATCCAGGATACGTGTTTTTGTGTGGTTTGGTTCTGCTCTTTCCGTGATTTCAAACCACAATGACTGGTGGTCACTGTTACCCAGGTGCTCCCCCACTGTTACCCCCATCACACTGTCCCTGTTTGTGAGCACAAGGTCCAGTACTGCCTTCTGCCGAGTTGGTTCCATGACCCACTCTTCCCCCTTGCCCTATCCTTCTGTCTTCCTCTCCCCCTGTGCCTTTCTCCCCACTGGATCAACGTTATAACCAACCTACTACCACTACCTCCCAACCTCCTAGACAAAGCCACTTCTTTTGGCTGCCCACTCTCCCCCTTCCCCTGTCTCCCCTCCCCCCCCTCACCTTGACTCCTCCTCGGACTCTCACACTAGGTGTCACACCCCTTTATCTCCTTCGCTACATACAAACACTGTCCTTTACCCAAGTTGAATGCTCTTGATGCTGTACTGCCACCATTGGTACTATGAATGACATTGTAACCTTATTGTATACTAGCTACCCACTATTCGAGTATCGCATATAAACTATTTGTTATTGTTGTCATTGTCACTGTTTGACATGGAACCTTTGTAAAAGAGCTCTGAGCTCAAAGATATGATCTGAATCCCTAAATAAATAAATAAATACTCTCCCTCACCCCCACTTTTTTTTTTTTGTGATTATTTATCTCCTGTTGCTCTTACGCCCTCACAATCGGGGGGAGCCCAGCCCTATCACCCTAGTGTCCATCAACCGGCGCATATGCTCACAGGGTTTACTCCCCCCGGTGGGGTGGTGGAGGGGGACCTCCTCCACTGAGACCAGATCCAGGATTGCACCGTGGCTAGCTGGGTGCAGGGCCTGCAAGCTCCCCCATCATCTGCTGGGAGCTATTTCTGTGTTTTCCTCTCCCCATAGGGGCAGCACATGCAATGATGCCCGTGACGGTGCAGCGCATGCTCCCATGTGTGACCCCATCTAGCATCTGTGTCACTCCCCGACCCTCGTATTGCGGCATTGGAGCACTTGCCCACAGCCTCCGCTAGGGGCCAGCCAAGCTCCAACTGCCAAAGTCCCCCCTTCCCGGAGAAGGATTGAGCGTCCCCCCGGGGAAGGAGAGCTGTCCTCCGGATGCTCAATCCTTCTCCTCCCTGCCTACCCCCAGTGGCCCGTGCTCATTCCCGAATATGGGTCGCCAGTGTGAAGCACGGTGTGGCGCCCAGCGCCTCAACCCTCAATGTCGCTGGGCTGACGTCTCGGCCCCCACTTTTATGGAATTTTTATTTGTTGATGCACTGACTTGCATGTTGTTACCCTGACTTATATACTATTGACTTATATTTATTTATTTAGTTTTTGTTGACTGGGTAAGTGCACTAGACAAATTCTGCCTATTTTCAGGCACAGGAAGGGGATACAGATGAATGCCAACTGACTTTTTTGAACTAGATTAAGCTGTTGGTGGTATTTTAGTGAATGGGAGGAAATCTGGCCAGTGCACCGGGGAAATTCCCCTACTCTCCAGTAGGGGGAACCTCTGGCTGTTCTGCATGATGGCCAGTTCGCCGGAGACTGTGGAAGAGACGGTTGTGCTTTTGGAGGGAGAGAAGGCCTCTTCCTCTGCTGCCTCCTTGCATGACGGATCTACTGACTTACCTACGGAGCCCATGGAATGTGTGCTGTTAGACGAGCTATTGGACACTGCCTCCCCAGCGGTTTCGGTTTCTCAACCGACCACTGTTCAGCCTGGTATTTATATGCACCCATCAGGCGTGGTTTTGAGGGACCAAGTACTGTCTCATCTCTCCTTTTTGAAAAAAGAAAAAGCCAAACAGCTGCAAAAACTGCAAGAGTTGGATGCAGCTCTCGATTTGTTTACTTCAGCGCAGGACAATCTTTCTGAGTCTCCTGTTCCGCAGATTGTGGGGGTGACTGACCAACTGCTGATTGCTATAAATTGTAATCCAGAAGCACCAAGTAAGAGTCAACACCTGGAGGATCTCCTGCGTGAGGCTTGCAGTAAAAACGGGTCGGAACCCATGTGCCTACAGCCTCTGGAGTTGGATACTGCTTCATTGCAGCAGCCGCTTGTTGGGCAGCATCTCGGGCTGGGAAAGCTGGTGATTCCACACATCATGACATCGGATGGGCTAAATTGTGCAGACACAGCAACATGGCAACAGCATCCCTTGAACTGGGGTGATATCATGGATTCAGACTTTGGTTCAACAGACTGGACCCCTGAGAAAGCTTTGAATGGTGCAGGCTGGGTGCAGGCACCTTCTGGATCTTGGACCCCTGATGCACATGATCGTTCCTATCAGGAAATGACTGAAACTTTTTCTTCCCCAGTGGCCACTGACGCTACGAGAGATCTGAGCTCTAACTCTCCCCGGGGTAATGACACTGTTTCTGCTTTACTTAAAACCTCTAATACTGTGGAACCGCAACATGCAATTGTTCAGGATGTTATTACTGATTTGCCTCCTACTGCTGCTCCAGCTGCTGTCCCTGAATTGATAGAACCTGTTAATATGTTACCTAGAGAGCCTGTTCCTAATCCTCTGTTTAAGTTGTCTGACCTTTTTTCGACTAGGGGTGAGCCGGCCCCTAGGCGCAATGTGATCTGTCTTCTCTACAAAGGGGGCTTGGAGGATCTACCTAGTAGGGTGTATATTG
Organism: Neoceratodus forsteri; assembly: GCA_016271365.2. NCBI lineage: Eukaryota > Metazoa > Chordata > Ceratodontiformes > Ceratodontidae > Neoceratodus > Neoceratodus forsteri. Next base: position 752,064,134 of record CM057455.1, on the reverse strand, counting down.
CCAGAGATTTATTGAAAAAATCCATGCATTATTTTTCCTCTGAAATTTTTGCCCTTATTGGTTTAGGAAATGGGAATTTCGACATTAGTTTTAAACATGTTTCCAATTTAGATAGGTTTTGGGCTCAATATCACAGCCTGAAAAACACGCCTGCTTAGATTCCATTTCACGCAATTCCCCTTACTAACCCTTTAGTAAAAACAATTACGGTAATGTTTAAAAATGAAGGGGTACAGGCAGAAGATATACTCTTCTGGTTGAGACAACGTTGTGAGATTTTTGGTAAGCCAACCCCAACATTAGATAGTGAACAAATCTGGGATGGGGGATAGAAGATAAAGGTGAAGTTACATTCTACTAATGTGGGTCCATTGTACCTGCCCAGTACTTTTTTTCTAGGGAAAGACAGGGGTTCAGTTTTTTACAGTGGGTAACCCAGATCCTGCTTTAAATGTGGATCCAGAACACACCTTAGTTCAGCCTGTGATACTTTGAGGTGCAGCCATTGCCTGGACTTTGGCCATATGTCCTCTGCTTGTGTGAATTTATTTAAATGCAATTTGTGTGAGCAAATGGGGCATGCTTATGGCCGCTGTCCCTGGGCTGCGCATAATAGAGATGATTGTCCTAACCATGAAGGTCTCATTAACTTAGCTCAACACCAGCAAGCTACGCAAGTGGCTGAAACTGAGAACAGGTTATGATCTCCTGACCAACCTAAACAAGACTCTGGCCCCACCACCACTCTGGCCTCTGACCCAAGTGGGGATACTGAAAGGATCCCTATAGTGTTAGCATCTACCACAGTGTCGACGGCCCCTGTCCCGGACGCTATAGTTCCTCCTAGAGTTGTGGACACCATTCCTCCTTCCCCACCTCCTGGGCCTGTGGCTGCCCCTTTTCAATTAGTAACCCCCAAAGAAATGACCTAGACAGGTGAGAAAAGGATCACAGAAGCTTAGACAAACAGGAGTTGCAATGGGCACTGACTCTTCCTCTTGGAAAAAAGGGAATAAATATGCGGCTCTCCCATTAGAGGAAACAGAAGGGGAGTATGAGGATGAGGGGATATGTGGCCTCTAACACTGACACAGAACAGGAAGGTGCAGGTTCAATTGCAAAAAGAACCAGACAACATTGTAAGCCTCCTTAAACTGAACATTTCAGGTTATGTTTGATTCACATTGCATCTCCCATGCATACACTCACTTTTAGCACTATCAATCTTAACAGCATTAAAAGTGTGCTGAAGCGAGCCGGAACTATGCTTTTTTTACATAACCTTGGAAGTGATATAATTTGCCTTCAGGACGCTCGTCTTAAAACCTTTTTGGAACCACAACAGGCTTCCAGGGATTGGACCCTGGGTCCATCATTTTGATCCACAGGTATGGATACATGTGATGGAGTGGGTGTTTTGTTTTCTAATACAGACCTACATGTGTCCAGACTGGTGGATATTCACCCGGGTAGAGCCCTTTTATTGGACATCACTTATGCTTCTGTTCGCTTCCGTATCATAACAGTCTATGCTCCACAGACTAAGGCACTGAGGGTTGCTTTGTTTAAAGAAATTCAGCCTTTCTTGTATACCTCTCATCTTCTTTTTTGGGCAGGAGACTTTAATTGTGGCCTCTCTAAAGCTGATAGCGGCCTGCAAACTGAAAAAATATTTAGTGACTCTACCTTTTTACAAAATGTTTTGCGCTCTTCAGGATTAGTGGATCTCTATAGGGCCAATCATCCTTCAGGAGGGTACACTTTTTTCAAGGGCCCTCTCCGGACACGTATAGATTTTATTTTTGTGTCCCTGGCTATAGTGCTTTCTGACATAGCTTTGCAGCCTTGTGAATTTTCTGATCATATGACTTTTAGATTGCAATGCACTTGGGAATCTGCACCGAGATGCAATAAAAATCAGTGGAGGCTGAATGAGTCTGTACTTTCACAGGTCTCATTACAAAAGGCATGGAGAAGGGAGTTTACGGCTAGACTTTCGGTAGCTGACTGCTATTCAGACATATTGGAATGGTGGGAGGACACCAACCAGTCCTGGCGTGTGTTTTTCCAACATAAAACACATAACCAGGTCACTGCTGATTATTTACAATATCTGCAATACGACACCAACTACAGCACTTAATCTCCTTGTCAGACAGTACTTCATATGATTATGGGGCACAGATTACAGTTCTTAAACAATAGATGACAGCCTTGCAATATGATAGAGCTAAAACATTACAGCAAGAACTTTGGTTTGGGACTAACATTCAGACGGGTTCACTAGACCCATATAAGGAGTGTAAGCAGAGGATACAGAATAGGGTTATAACAGCATTACCACAACATCTGGGCAAATAGTTAAGTACCCCTAAGAGTTATTAGAAGTTGTAGACTCACATGTTACAGGCCTTTTTGGCACCCTCCTCAGGAACCAGATGTAAAAAATATTTTCAAGTCTTTACAGCTGCCTCAAGTAACAGACGAAGATGCAAAACTGCTTATTGAGGAGATTTCTTTGGCAGAAGTGGAGTTTGCAGTAACTTGGCTTACCAGTAATACTGCCCCAGGGTCTGATGGCATCAGCTCAGGATTCTACAAAACTTTTAAAATGGATCTGGCACCGGTTTTATTGGTTCTGTTTAATTATATGTTAAGCTCTGCTAAATATTCCAAATCTATGTTGAATGCTATATTGATATTACTTCACAAAAAGGGTGATCGACAGGATGTTAGTAATTGGAGACCCATTAGTCTTTCGAATTCTGAATTTAAAATTTTAAGCAAAATCCTGTTAAGCAGATTAGCTACGGTAGCTCCTTATCTGATCTGTCCATTTCAAAATTGTGCTGTAGTGGGTCGTAAACAACATCACAACTTAGTAGTTTTGAGGGAGTTGTTTTTTCAGGGGGAACATGACAGAGTTAAGGGCTATGTCATGAGTTTAGACCAGGAGAAGGCCTTTGATAGGCTTTCTCATTGATTTTTATTTTCCACGTTATTGGCGTTTGGTGTCCTACATGCATTTGTGATCTGGATTCAAGACATGTATAGTAATTCCTTCCTCTGCCCCAACGTTAATGGATGGTTTGGTAGGAAAGTTAAGATATGCAGGGGGGTGAAACAAGGCTGCCCCTTGAGTCCACTCCTCTATGTATTTGGTACAGATATTTTACTGAGACTTTTTATAGCAAATGAGACCTTAGTTGGCATACAGGTTTCTCCAGATCAGCCTCCCATTAATACACTAGCTTATGCGGATGATTTGGTCCTGACATTAGCCCCTGAATCCTCAGAAGACTCCTTGATGGCCATATTAGTTCAATTCTCTCACATTTCTGGTTCGAAGATTAATTTATGTAAATGTAGAGGAGTAGTGCTTTGGAGTACCACATTGCTTGCCACTGGACGAGTGGCAGGTATTTCTGTGTCAAATGAACCCATCCCCATCTTGGGAGTGAAATTTGGTCCTAGGGGGTTGGCGATACTGAATTGGGAAGATAAGTTGGAAAAGGCCACTAGATTAGTGAATAATTGGAAAGGGCAACAACCTTCAAAAAAAACAGAGTGCTGCTACTGTATTTAAAACCTTGCTCCTTCTGATCTTCCTTTATTTATGTTATGTATATCCTCCTCCACAAGTGGTGGTCACTAAGTTATTTAGTTTATTTTTTCAGTCTTTTTGGGGCTCTCGCTTGACCCCACTTAAAAGGGAATTGACTTATCTTTCCATTAACGAAGGAGGGGTTAATATGATATAGCCTGTGGCTTTTACTTTAGTTTATTTAATTCCTACAATATTTGTCCTTCCTTAAAACCAGGTTTTGGAAACCATCGGTTCATGTGTGGTTGTCCCCTTGTTTGGCCCCTTGGGAACATAGGGCTGTCAGAGCACTACCATATTCATTGTCTATACCACAATATGGTAAAGATTTTTTTAAATATTATTAAGTGGGGCATTTCCCTGACTCAGTCATTAACAATGACTAGGAAGCAGATTTATAAGGCTATGCTGGCTTCAAAACAGCAAGTCAACCCAGTATTTCCAGAGTGTCCTGAGAGGGTTCCTTTTGTACTTCGGCAATTGAGTAACCCAAGGCTTCCCCCATTTGTTTGGAATTGTACGTGGCTTAGTAATTATGGACATCTGGGGGTTAAGGCAAATAGCAAGCATAAACAGGTTACAGAAAGGTGTTGCCCTAGGGATTCCTGTATACAAATTCCAGAGACCCAACTACATTTGTTTTTGTAATGTCCATATGCACAGGCCTTCTGGCAGTATCTAACTGTCCAGTGGTCAGAACCTAATTTTTCTAAGCTGACATATCAGGAATTGTTCTATGGGCCTAACATGAATGCGTTTTCTCAGTATCATAAAGATATGGTTTATCTACTGCTAGTTGTTATTAGATATTTTCTCTGGCAAGCTCGATGTATGTTAGTCATCCAACAGTGGACTGTACTGTACATTGAATTATTACATAACATTTAGCTTTCTCTGCAGCACATCAGCCTCTTGGACTTCCAGCGTTTTTCACCCGAAAGGGCTAAACATCTATAGATACAATGTGATGTTTGTTTTTTTCCAGTTTAATTGGTTATGTTCTTTTTGTATATCATCTGACTGTTTTCTTTCCTTATCTAGAATTCCCTTGTTATGTGAGGTTGCAGTTATGTACCTTATTTATGTTTGTTTTGTTATGAAGTTCAATCTTTTCAATAAAATTCCCCTACTCTTTTTGAGAAGTGCCATGGGATCTTTAACAACCACCTGAACTACCACCGGAACAGGCAGATGGGACTTCAGTTTAACGTCTCATCCGAAAGACGAAATATGTTATTAACTTATTCATCATGACTTGCATATTGTTTAAAACTGTATTTTTTACCTGTGTATGGTACTACTGAACCCTGTGTATTGTTTTCTTATGCACTGTATGTTGCAATTGCTCATGTATTTTTCTCTTTTCTTGTACTGTATGTGCCATCTTCATGACCAGGGTTGTGCCTGAAAATGGTCCCAGGAACCAGTGTACCTACCTAGCTAACAAACAAACAAAAAACAAATAAATAAATAATAAAGCTATAACCTCTATCCCACAAAAATGTAAAGAAAAGAACTGTATCCACTGTTCCATAGAACTGTAAAGAAAAAACTTTATCCACTATCCTGTAAAATTGTAAGGAAAAAGCTGTATCCACTATCCTGTAAAATGGTAAAGAAAAAGTTGTATCTGCTATCCTGTAAAATGGTAAAGAAAAATTGTAGCCACGTAAAATTGTATCCCATGAACCTGTGAAGCAAAAACTGAATCCCATAAAACTGTGAAGAGATCTGTATCACATTATTTTTATAACGTAAAATTATTATTGTTTATTTTGTTATTTTTATTATTGATTTTTAATTAATATTAAATTGACGTGCACAGACAATTATATTTTCTATTATTTCTTAGTTGATAGAAACTGTGGTGCTCCCTAGCCTCTCAGCTGCACAACAGGACTGTTGCTTCACAGCCCTACACTAATTTCAGTCAAGTCCTCCTTCACCTTCTGGAATGCATACGTGAAAAAGTACATTGTCTTTATACAGGATTTTTATTTATTTGTTAGTGTAAATACAGATTATTTTATATTTATTTCTGTATTTAAAAATAATTGAAAGAAGTCTCAAATACAAAGCAGAGTTTTGCTGCCACAGCACTCAGCAGAGTGGATGCTCAGACATGAGGCAGGGTGTTGGAGAAAGATACCACAGAATGGCAAGCATACTTGGACATGGACCAGGGTGGGGGGTGCCAATGGATGCCAGGTATACTTGGACATAGGGCTGGGTGCTGGAGGGAGCACCACTGGACACCAAGGATTCTAACCCTAGGTATTCTTCTATATTCCTAACTCTCTGCAGTCAGCCTCCTAAGCAGAGCTGCCTGTAGAAAATGGAACTATACGCAAATGATAGAACTATCATTGGCTTGTGACACATATTCAAATTGCTGCCCTTACCTGCTGCAACATTCCATCAACATATCAGATTTCTTTTTCCACCTGACATGTCAAGATGCCCAGAAGACTTCCCATAGCAGTCATTCCTTGTGGTTCTTCACCGAGTACAAGTAGCTTCTTATATTATTATTCTTACTGCTGCCTTTATTTTATCTTATTACCTTAAATGTTAGTTTAGTTAGTATTATTTAGTGTTGTTTTAGTTTATTTTCTCGGTTCCTCATGGTTTGGTATAACCATTGAGGAACCGGGTTTTAGTACTGTTTGCGTAAGCTTTATTTACTAATTCCACTATTTAGTTTAACTATTTTACTTGTTTAAATTGAAATAAATTTTGTATTTGAAACTGCTAACCCGGTTTCTGTGAGCCGCTAATCCGGTTCTGATTCTTAAGTGTTCAGTTCATTATCTGAACTTTCATCGGTTCCTGAACCAACTGCAAAAAAAAAAAAGAACGAAATCTTCATTGCGGTTCTTGTTTTTCTTCATCGATTGACGGTGGCAGAAAAACCTAAGAAAAAGACTGGACCACCAAGGTTTAAAAACTGCCTTAAGTGTGGGGACATTTTTGCAAAAGCAGACAAGCACGGTTTATGTGTAGTCTGCCTGGGAAATGATCATTTTTCAGCAGACTATGATATCTGCAAATCATTCCCACAGAAAACAGTAGAAAAGAGACTTGAAAGACTACAAAAAAGATTAGAGAAGGGTATTACAGGTTCTGACCAACCCACACCCTCCAAGTCTGTGGGTGAAACCGCTGTCTCTTCCTTAAGCACACCTGACAAGGGTGTAACAGTTTCTGTAAAAAGGATGGGTGATCCGGTTGACTCTCCGGTTCCCACTAAAAAAAAAAACAAGAAGACAAATCATGTTGATCCCCTGGCTGATAAACCAAAAGGGGTTTCATCTGTGCCTCACAGCCTACCATCATCAGAGGAGATTGCCCAGGCCATGAAGGTCATGCAGGCTTTGTAGGGTTTCATACCTACTCCAGTCCTTTCAGTACCAGTTCAAATCCTGGTTGCTCCTCCCTCTGAATTAAACCAATCTCAGGGTACGATGGAGTTTGAAGAATATGATTTACCTGAAATGGATGAAGGTGAGCCTATTAAACAAGAGAGCTCACCAGAGCAGGAGTTTGGTTCTCCCCTAGACCAGAGGATTTTTCCTCTCATTTTTCCTTTGTAAGGAAAATAGTGGATTCCCTTGACCTGGCTACCACAGAGGCAATAGAAGATGAAGAAGAAGCAGAATATATAGATATGATGGGGTTAACACCCACAAAGAAAATTCTACTCCCTATAAATAAGTTCTTTAAAAAAGACGTTTAAAATCCTGCAGACTCCAAATTCTGTTCCATCTCTGGACAAGGAGGTGGATAAAAAGTACCAACTGGACAGACAAGGGACTGAATTCCTCTTCTCTCACCCTGATCATCAGGGGATAGTCCAGCAAGCAGCCTGTGAGAAGGCAAGGGTTCTTTTAGCTTCTCACCCACCTGAGAAGGACTCTCACAAAATAGCATGTCATAGAAAGGTTATTTAGCTGCTTCACTAGGAGTAAGACGGACTAACTACCAAGCTTACTCAGCACAGTACCAAAAATCACTGTGGCAGTCCGTGTTGGCCATGGCAGAGAAGGCTTCTTCACCTCTCTCTGATGATTTGGCTGAAACAGCCAGGTTTGGACTTGAAGCAGCCAAGTACCAATTTCAAATGGCAGCAGATGCCAACAACAATGCTGTCAGATGGATGGCTCTTACCATATCCCTTAGAAGGCTGGCATGGCTCAGGGCTACTAATTTAACACAGGATACCCAGGATAAAGCCATGGATTTCCCTGTAGCGGATCATTCATTATTTGATCAATAGACTGAAACATACATGAAGAAGGTGGATGAATATAAAGCCACCTATAAGAGTAATTCCTCAAAAGAGAGGCCTTCTTCCTCCTATAGACCATACAGAAGGAGAGACAGTGGAAGGACAGCTTATAGTCGGCCTTTTTGTCAGGCACAGGCTGTCCCACAGTATCAACAATACCCACAGCAGACTGTATATTTCAGGGCCAGAGGTAGAAGGAGCTCTAGAAGAGGTTCCCAAACTACCCAAGCTCAGCCCCATGCAAAACATAACCCTTGACTTAATGATCTAGGCTGCCTCCATTTTACCAGTAGGGTGCAGACTGGCTCACTGTTTCCAAGCTTGGCATTCCATCACCACAGACAAGTGAGTCCTGGAGGTAGTGAGTCAGGGTTTGTCCCTGAGTTTGAAGTCTTTTCCTACCTTCAGAACAAGGGCGTACAAACCAGTTTCCCTCATAGAGAAAAAACTCCTGGAGAAGGAGGTTCAAAGCTTACTCCAGCCAAAAGCAGTGGAGTGTGTCCAAGTCATCAGAAAGGAAGATGTTTCTATTCAAGATACTTCCTCACTAAAAAGAAAAATGGGGAGTGGCAGCCTATTCTAGACTTCAGACTTTTGAACAGGCATCTAATAAAACCAAAGTTCAGAATGGTCACACTGGGAGTGATTTTGCCAGTAATCCAGCAGGGATATTGGCTGGCACCTCTAGATCTAAAAAATGCCTACTTTCACATCCCAATAAGAGAATCTCACAGGAAGTATCTCAGATTCAGACTTCCATAAGGACAAACCTTTTGGTTTCACTTCAGCACCCAGGGTATTTACAAAGTGTTTGGCAGTGGTAGTGGCATACCTAAGAAGGTTAGGTATATCAGTCTTCCCTTATCTCGACGACTGGCTAGTGGTGGGAAGTTCACCACAGCAGGTACAAGATCATCTAAAGATAACACTAAACCTGTTACAGTCTCTAGGATTCCTGGTAAATCAGGAAAAATCCATTCTCTCTCCAGTACAAGTACTGTATTTCACAGGAGCAGAACTGAACACAATACAGGGAAGAGCGTTCCTCCTTCAGGACAGGGTGCAAAGCATTCTGCAGTTAGCTGCCTCATTCAAGCTGAATGAGCCATGACCACCAAGGCAGTTTCTGCAAATTCTGGGACATATAGGTGCAGCAACAGGCACAGTCTTGGGAGTCAGGTTCTAAATGAGAGATATACAGTTTCATCTCAGAGCACACTGGTGTCAGAGAAAAGACAAACTGACAAAACTGGTTCCAGTAACAAGAACGCTGCTTCATGCACTCCAGTGGTGGAAGGAAGCAGACAACCTCAGGGAAGGGATACCTTTTCAAAGGAAAACCCCATTTGCTATCCACACAACCGATGCCTCTCTGTTAGGGTGGGGTGCTCACTTAGGGGATCACACCACTCATGGAACCTGGTCCACTACAGAGTCACTCCTGCATATAAATGTGCTGGAGCCAAGGGCGGTGTTTCTGGCCTTGAAAGCATTCACCCATCTGGTACAGGGGAAAGTGGTGCAAGTCAGGACAGACAAAACTACAACAATATACCATATAAACAAGCAAGGGGGAACAAGGTCAGACCCCTATGCACAGAGGCTATGAAAGTCGGGAGTCTGGTTTACTCACTAAAGGTCTCATTACAGGCCATTCACATACCAGGAAAGGACAATACCCTTGCAGATGCCCTGAGCAGAATCAGCTAGGTACATCACGAGTGGTCCATCAACAAGCAGGTGCTGGACTCAGTGTTCAGGAGATGGGGCACACCAGAGGTGGGTCTCTTTGCATCCCAAGAAAACCACCTTCTGCCCCTCTTTTGTTGCAGACCACCAGCCAAGGGAACAATCCCACTGGATGCTCTGACTCTGGACTAGTCAGGGAAAAGTCTGTATGCTTTTCCTCCCTTCCCTCTCATCTTCAGAGTTCTGATCAAACTCAGGTCACAACCTGCATCAGTGAGTCTAATAGCACCAGACTGGGCCAGGTAGCCATGGTACCATCTATTGCTTTCTATATCGGTAGCCAAACCAATACACTTACCCAGGAGGCACAGCCTGTTGACCTCCCACCAGGGGAAAATCTTGTATCCAAATCTCAGGTCTCTCAGAATGAAGGCATGGCTTTTGGGGACTTTGAATATGCAAACTTAAATATTTCCCAAGCTGTTCTGGATATTCTGAAAGGATATAGAAAACCTTCTACTAAGAAAACCTATTCATCAAAATGGAAAAGGTTCTGTATTTGGTGTAATTCCAAGGAGATTTCCCCTACTTTAGTGGAGATCCCAATTGTCCTGGAATACCTCACATACCTCCACTCTCAGAGGCTGAAATATACATCCCTGAAAGTTCATCTGGCATTAATCTCTGCCCACATTTCTGCTGGGAGAAGTATCTCCATAGCATCCAATCCCAGTTTCAAACAGTTCTTTAAAGGTTTGTGCCACTTGTACCCGCCTATTAGAGAACCAGTTCCAGTATGGGACCTGAACACATGCATTGCACAGCTCATGAAACCTCCTTTTGAACCTGTGTCCTCTGTACATTTAAAATGTGTTACCTGGAAAACTGTGTTTCTGGTTGTAGTTACTTCAACTAGAAGAATCAGTTAACTACAAGCATTATGTGATGAGAAGGACTATCTTTCCTTCCATAATGACAAGGTGGTGCTGAGAACAAATAGGAGATTTCTTCCTAAGGTGGTTTCTGATTTTCACTTAAACCAATCCATTACACTGCCAGTTTTCTTTACTGAACATACTAGTTCAGGTGAGCGCAGACTCCATAGTCTAGATGTCAAAAGAGCATTAAGTTACTATATGACCCATACCAGGGATCATAGACATGACAAGCAACAGCTGTTTCTTACTTATGGGGATGTAGGTAAAGGCACTCCAGCTTCTAAGAGGTCAATCTCTCATTGGATAGTCCAATGCATTCAGTTTTGCTACTCAAAAGATGGCAAAGAACCCCCAGCAGGCCTGAGAGCTCATTCAACCAGAGGCACAGCTGCTACTGTAGCAGCGTACAGAGATATGCCATTAGTGGAAATCTGTAAAGCAGCTACCTGAAGGACAGTAAACTCATTTACTAAACACTATAGTCTGGACACACAGTCCAAGAGTGGTGCCAGATTTGGCACAGCAGTCCTGCAGAGTCTCTTTCCTAAGTAGGTTCTCTGCCCACCTCCAAAGATACTGCTTTGAGGTCTGCAGAGAGTTAGGAATTTAGAAGAATACCTGAGGTTAGAAGAAAATATTACTCACCTTAGTAATCTTGTTTCTTCCAAGGTATTCTTCTATATTCATAACTCTCCCTCCCTTCCTGCCTCCCCTTCCAAAACCAGAGCCTCTGCACTCCTGATCAAGTTTTATAATTGAAAGTCCCAAATACTGGCATATATGTTTTTTAACCCTAGTGGGAAACATTTAATTCCCTTCTTTTTCCCAGGTGATTCTGGCTTTTAGGGGGTTTAGGATTATAATAATATTAAGGATGTCTCATGCTGTCATGGACAGTTTAAGTTGTCCTACATTAGATAAGTATATTTAGATAAGTCTTAGTATAGGTTGCCTTGTAGGCTCCTTAGAAATCTGATACATTGATGGAATGTTGCAACAGATAAGGGCAGCAGTTTGAATATGTGTCACGTGCCAGTGATAGTTCTATCATTTGCATATAGTTCCATTTTCTCTGGGCAGCTCTGCTTAGGAGGCTGACTGCAGAGAGTTATGAATATAGAAGAATACCTTGGAAGAAACAAGATTACTAAGGTGAGTAATTTTTTCTTCATGGACATGTGGCAGGGTATAGAAGGGGGCCTGCCAGTGGACACCAAAGCTGCTTGGTAGAGTGGTGGGGTGAAGGTGGATGTGCCAGTGTACTACTACTACTACTACTGTAAGACTATTTGGCACAGGGTGGATTAAAGAGCCACCAACACTTTGAGAAGAACTTTGGAAAACATAATTTCTGGTCACAAAGCAGCTTATATTTCTTATTAGCTATGTATTTCTTATTCCTATAATTTTTGAGGTCATATGCATGAAATAAGATAGTTGTTCTTTGAGAGTTCATCAGTTCCTATTGTATTTTCCCATCCTGATGTCACAATACTCCGCTTGTAACATCACAGATATTCCTATGGCAACAGACTGTGATGTCACAGCAGAATATTATAATTTCAAGTAGAGAATAAACTATAGAGGCAGATGAATTCTAAGAGATAAAGATCTTGTTTTTATGGTAATTTCTTCATTAATAAATAATGCAGAGGAAAAACCTATATAAAATATAGGTAATACAAAGTGAATCGTGTCAAAATACTATGCTTTCCAAAGTTTTCCCAAAGGTGTCAGCTGCTCTTTAAGGGTAGAGGCACCATGACAAGGTATTGCTTGCCATTAAACTATTGACAATGCCAAGATTTAATATAAAGTGTTGTATATCTGTTATTAAATTTCCTATTAAAAACGTTAGGAAATTCATTACAAAAAAACAGCATTTAGTTGCCAGAGTTACTCCTTAATGTTACAAAAGTAAGGAAATGAGACATTAGAATAAAACGGTTCTGAGCCTTGGTAAATCTGTGGCATGACGTTTCACAGGATTTGAACGATCGTGTGGCACAGCATTGGCATTGCCCTAACTTTGGCACTGTCTTTCCAGGGCACAGTACCCACAAACCAATGCTTGGAAAGAGGATGCCAAAGTTAGGGCAGTACCAATGCTGCATTGCACCATTGTTCAGATCACAATGAACACCATGCCATGGATTCACCAAGGCCCAGGGGAAATGTTTTTCTCTAGTATTGCATTTACTTACTTTTGTGGCATTATTGTGCAACCCTAACTGATGACTAACATTGTTTTTTGGTTTTTTTGCTATGAATATCTAGTACTATTTTTTATTTTTATTTATTTATTGAAATGTTTCACAAGGAAAGCACACTGAACAACAAGTTGCTTGTCTCCCGGTGTGACCTGGGGGGACGGGGTACAGATTGGATAAACAGTTATACACATTCAAGGTACATGAGGCAACAGTTACATACAGTGGATAAAACAGGGGGCAATTAATTATACATTCTAGGTGTAAGAGACAACAGCTACATTCAGTGAGTAAAACAGTAGACAATTTGCAGATGGCAATATAGAGTAAGTGGGAAGGGAAAACAATAAGTGGCACAGATGTGAATCTAAACAGATAACAACTAGTAGTAAGGGAACAATTGGATATACTGTATACAGAGTAGAAAAGATTGGGGAAGGCAAGTGCATTAGCTTTCGGTGATTCATAAGTGCTAGAGGGAAAGGAAGACTGGGACAGGTAAGTGATAAGTGCCAATAAAGGGAGGAGGAGGACGGGGGGAGGCAGGGGTGGGGGAAAGCCAAACCCATGGGCCCCTTCAGGATGCTGAGAACCTTGCAAGGGGTCAGAGACTGCTAGTGAAGGTGGGGATTCCCAATGGGAACAGGAGTTTTGGGAGGGCGGGTAAATAAGTGCAAAGTGGAAGAAAAGAAAAGGGGCGGGGCAAGGGAGGAGAGGAAGACAAGGAAAACAGGAGAGCCAGGTTCAAGGGCACATAAAATGCTGGGAGAGAAAGACTTATTTGGATGGGCGGGGAAGAGGAGGGGGAAGGTGAAGCAAAGGGGGTCCTCCAGAATGTTTAGAACCCTGTGAGGGGGGGTGGGGTCCCTCCAAGGTGCTGAGGACCCTGTGAGGGGAAGGGGAAGGCTGGAAGGCAATAGGGAGGATTTAGAGGAGAGCCAAAGTGGTGAGGGAAAATTTGCATAAAGGTTACTGGTTACTTAGGGGCAGAAAGGGGGTAATAAGAATAAGATGGAGGGGGAAGAGAGAGCCGAGCCCAGGAGGGCCCCTCCAGGATGCTGAGAACCCTGCAAGGGGGGCATGGGAGGCTTCATAAGTTGTAGGGAAGGGAAGGTAGGTAAGGAGAAGATATGGTTATGGGGTGCAGCTAGACAGATGTGGGATCATGATTAGGGTGGGTCATGGCAAGAGCAGCTGGATGAAATGTAGTTGTGAAGGGCTGAGCTGATGGAGTGGATAGAGGAGTGAAGAACTTGGGGAGGGAGGGAATTCCAACTTTTGAGGAAGTGGCAAGAGAAGTCTGATAGACCAATAAGGGTGGAGCATTGAGGGATCAACAATGTTCGAATGTCAGTGGATCTAAGGGAATAAGAAGGAGGGGGAAGGGTGATGAAAGAGGAGGAGAGGTAAGTAGGAGTTCACCCAGCCAGTGTTTGGAGGTGAACTTTGCACAGCGGGAAAGATGTCTGTTTGTGAGAGAGGGGAAGGAAAATGCATCGTATAAATCACAATGATGAGTGCGAGCAGGGGCATCAAGGGCAAAGTGGCAGAAAGAGTAGTAAAGGGTGCCCAATCTGATCAGGGAGGATTTGGGAGAAGCACTATAAACTGTGTCACAGTAGTCAAAAATGGGAAGGATCATCTTCTGGACAAGTTCACGCCTAGCCGCAAAAGAGATGCAACTACAGTTCCTGTGGAGAGCACCAAGCTTGGGGCGCAGTTTCTTCAGGATGGCATCAATATGTCCAGAGAAGTTGAGGTGCTGGTCGAGCCAGACCCCAAGATATCTGAAGAAGGAAGTGTCCTCCAAAATGGTCACATCCAGGGTGTGGAAGGAGGGTAAATTGGGAGCCTAGAGAGTCTCTGCCTAGTGCCAAAGGTCATGGAGACAGTCTTCTTGGCATTAAGGAAGAGGTGGTAGTTAGCAAACCAGAACTGAATTTTGTTGAACTCACACTGTAAATTGGTTGTAACCTCAGCAGGATTTGAGCCAGAAGCATACAAGACAGTATCATCTGCATACATGTAGATGGAGGTGGAGGGAGAGCAGACTGATGGCAGATCATTTAGGAAGATTGAGAATAGCAAGGGCTCGAGTACTGAGCCCTGGGGGGCTTCAGTGGTAATCGGGGAGGGGGGGATTCCAGAGACCCTAACTGATTGAGTTCTACTTATGAGGTAAGCCCTGAACCAGTTAGTGTCAGTAGAATATAGGCCTGCTGATGAGAGTGAATCCAGGAGGAGGGAGTGGGAAACAGTGTTAAACGCTTTGGCTAGGTCGACAAAAATGGCTGAGGTGATAAGACCCTTGTCCATCCCAGTTAGGATGGAGTCAGTGAGCCTGAGTAGGGAGGTGGTGGTAGAGTGATTTTTCCTGAAGCCAGATTGGAACGGGGTGAAAAAGGAGGAGTCTGACAGACAGGTGGTAAGTTGAGTGAGAACCAGGTGTTCTTGGAGTTTAGCAAGGGTAGGGAGGAGGGAGATGGGGCGATAGTTGCTAGGGGAAGAGGGGTCCCCACTTTTAGGTAAGGGGAGGACCACAGCATGCTTCCAAGAGGAGGTGACAGAGCCTGTAATGAAGGAGAGGTTTAGAATGAGGGAGAGGGGGTAGGCAATGGCAGTGGCTGAAAGAGGAGCTTGGGGTCGATGTCATCTGGGGAGGAACCTTTTGTAGGATTGATGGTGAGCAGGGCATTTAGAGCATCATCAATGGTGATGGTAGAGAAAGAGAAGGAGAGAGCAGAGGGTGAAGGAGGGGTTGTAGTGGTGGAGGAGGCAGGTGAGGGTGGGTAGGAAGGAAGGGAGGGACTTTAGAATCTCAGTGGTGCATGTGGTGTAGTAGGAGTTAAATGCCACTGCCACAATGTTTGGATCTGCCACAAGGGTGTTATTTATCTTAAGGACCAGAAGAGGAGGGTGGGATAAGGGAGTGAAAAGGGCATGAACTACCTTCCAGAATTTTGAAGGAGTATTTATGTTTGTGAGGACGGCCGATTTGATATATTCGGACTTAGCTAATCTCGTAGCCTCAGTGCAGGTATTTCTGAGCATATGGTAAGTTACGAAATCACTAGGGGTCTGGGTTTATTTATGGAGCTTCCAAGCATGATCTCTAACCCTGTGGCAGGCCAGGAGTTCAGTGGTAATCCAAGGATGGTGATTTCCCCTGACTCTGGATGTTTTAAGTGGGGCGAAAGTATCCCAAGTATCAAGGAATATACCTTTGAAGTAGATAAGGGCCTGTTCCACCGGCAAAGCGGAAGCTAGGGGTGACCAGTCAGAGAAGGCGAGGTTTCGCAGTAGGGGTTCAAGATTCAGAGAGCTGAAAGAGTGCAGTTGCAGGTTTTTGCGCGGTGATTTAGGCCTGTGGACTTTTCTGCCTATAAAGTTTGGGTTATGGTCACTGAGAACGTCAGGAAGGATACCAGATTTGATTACTCTGTGTGGGTGGGAGGTGATTGTCCAGTCAATCAGGGAGTGGTTTAAAGTCTTATGGTTGAGGCAGGTAGGTTCTGTGATCAGTGTATAACTGTGCTTTACCTGTTAAGCCATCGGTAGTGCACACACACCCTCCTCCCAGCCCTCAGGGAACCCCCCCCAAGTACTCAACTATTCACCTCCACTCTAAAGCAGTGGAAACATTTCTTAATGTGGTATGCCCTTTCATGGTACCCCTGGTTGACAACTGGTTTAACTCACTTCAGCAATACTGCCACCAGTCAGCTGCAAATTTACTGCTGGGCTTTTTCTTCTTATCCCACTTTAAATTGATACGCTTACAGTATAAGACCCAGACACAGGAATCCCAACTCATTTTCAGGCACGCCAGAATATACTCTGGTAGTAGAAACAATCTTACTTTAACTTCTGCATGTGCTTTAGGAGACAAAACTGTGGTGTGTGCCAGTGAAACAAATTGTCTGTTCATTTTAGACCATAACATAGTCTCAAATATATTACATATAAAATATTTATAGAATTTACAAGATGTTGGACAGGGGGAGATTTACAAGGCAAGCGGGCACGGGGGTGAGCTCTTGTTGTGGCCTACTTAGACGCCAGTTAGGCCTTTAACACAATGCCACACAGAAGGTTACTATAGAAGAGGCCTTGGATCAGGGGACAAAATAACCCACTGAGTGGGAAAATGTTAAGAAACAGAATACTGAGAGTAGAATTAAGTGGGAAATTCTCAGGAGAGAAAAGGTCATGAGCCGAGTACCCCAGGAATGGTACTGGGCTCAGCACTTTTCAATATACTCATAGGGGATACAAGGTGGGGCTAGAAGGAAAAGCCTATCTGCAGATGACATCAAGATCAGCAATAGAGTGGGCACAGTGGAGGGAGCAGAGGTTATGAGGATGGTCCTGGAAATGTTAGAAGAGTGGTCTAGAATTTGGCAGCTGAGATTTAGTGCAAAAAAAGTAAAGTCATACACACTGAACACAAAACTCCAGAGCCAAGTGCAGCATGGCATTGCAGGTCATGGCGTATTCCTTGCAGGAAAGGGACCAAAGGGATATAATTAGAGATGATATGAAAGTAGCAGTCCAGTGTTCAAGGGCAGTGGAGAGAGAGCAAATAGGATGGTGGCTGCATACGAATGGGGATAGCAAGCAGAAGGTGGGAGGTTATACTCCCCATATACACATTATTGGTTCAGCCCCACCTTGAGTACTTTGTACAGTTCTGGAGCTCTCACATTAGAAGGGATATTGACAGGATAGAGGCTGTGCAGAGGAGGACAATCACGATGATACAAGGGGCAGCAGGGAAAGCCCTATGAAGAAAGGCTGAAGGACCTCAACATGCATTACTTGGAGAACAGAACCAGGAAGGACATGACTGAGACCTTTAAATTAGTGGTGCTTGGATAGTGCTGTGTTGAATCTGATTTGAATCCGCTGGATAGTGCTGGTATCTGACCTAGGATCCGACCAAAGTCAAATTGTTAGCGATCCAAGGTAGGATCCAGATATCCGAGGTTATATATATATATATATATATATATATATATATATATATATATATATATATAAAAACCATGCTACCATAGTTAGGGTTGAGGAGCCATTTACATGTTAAACCTAAAATTTTGCACCTTAATAACTTTGCAACCGTTCAACGGATTTGCCTGAAATTTGGAATACACAATCAAGAACCATACATCTTGGGATCTGCCAGCTTTCGTACTATTCAGATATACGGCTGCGGAGTTATTAAGCGTGCTCTGCGCATGCATTTATGCTTTTTTGCAATTCTTTGGTCATCTCTACAGGTCGCACGGTTTGCACGACTGGTCCAAAATCCTCAGGGAGCGTGCGGCCGGAGTCCCCGATGTGTCTTTTGAAGATTTCATGAAAAAATATTAAACGGTTCAAAAGTTATTCAAAAAACAGTTTCCCATTATAAGTCAATGGGAGAAGTTAACAAAACGTTCAACACTTTCGCAAATGCAGTTTTTACTTTCACAAATGGCCCTTTTACTTTCACAAATCCACCATTTTGTTTTCAGTTGGTGATCAGAAAAATGCTTGGCATTTAAATTTGGGACCGTCTAGCAACACAATTCTTTTTGTGTTTACCTAGTCGGGCCCTGAGGATGCTAGCCATGTCTTTATTTTGGGGTTTTCTGGAAAAAGTACTTTCGCAAAGTACTGTCGCACTTGCGACACTGTCGAATATTTATAAAGCTGTCGCAAATTGGCGACAGGTACTTTTCTAGGCTGTGGAAAATACAGCAATTCTTTGGCACCCTGCTGCAAAAGAACGGTTTGGTGCTTTGGCCTGAAATTTGGAAGGAACGCAGCTGACATCTCACAGATGTGCCTTTCAGTGTTGCGTTGAAAAAATATTACACGGCGGCACAGTTACAGCACTCCAAAGTTGACGCTTTTTCCCATAGGATAACATTAGGGCGTCTGACGCATTGCAGCAATCCTTTGGCGCCCTGCTACAAAATAACGGCTCTGTCTTTTGGGCTGAAATTTGGAGGGAAGACAGCCAACAACCAACAGATGTGCCTTTTAGTAGTTTGGTGAAAAAATATTACAGGGAGCCAAAGTTATGGCACTCCGAACTTCTCTTTTTTTCCCCATAGGATAACATTACGGTGTCCGCCGCGCATTTCAGGGCCCGTATCTCGGAAACGGTGCGAGATACGGACTTTTCATCAGAAAACAAGTATAAAACTAGCCAGGAAAGTCAAAAATCATATGACTTTTAAAATTTTTTTCTACGTCGTACGGTTCCTGAGATATAAGCAATTTAGTATTCCAACTCCTCATTTTCTGCTCAGAGACCCATTATTATGCATACATTCTTTGTACTCACTGTCTTTCTCTATGCAGCTTTTGGGGAAAACCAGCCTGTGCACTTACATTACTGTTACCGTTGCCCTTTCCGCTTGCGGTTCTGTACCCGTTTCACTTACCGTTCACATCAACGCCACCATGTATGTTATCCTTTGCGTTTTCATTTGCGCTTGCGTTTCCATTATTTTTTGCCATTTGTGTCTACAGTACTGTTTCTCCTTCTGCTTCGCTTTGCGTCACCATGCCCATTGCCATTTGCGTTTGCG
This sequence comes from Neoceratodus forsteri, assembly GCA_016271365.2. NCBI lineage: Eukaryota > Metazoa > Chordata > Ceratodontiformes > Ceratodontidae > Neoceratodus > Neoceratodus forsteri. The sequence goes on along the minus strand of CM057455.1, from coordinate 752,044,824 downwards.
GGCACCATGTTACTATGTGACAAGACATCACGTGGCAGACCGTTCCCGTCTATGCCACCATCTGCGTTACCCTTTATTTTCTCATTCACGCTTGCGTTACCGTGTGCGCCACTGTTAGTGCTTCTGTTTGTGTTGCTGTTCCTGTTACTATGTCACAAGACATCACGTGGCAGCCGCTGCCGCATTACATTCATTGTTTCTCGTTATCATCCTCAAAAAGAAGGGAAATTAGAGGCAAAAAACTCCGTTTAATGCATCAGTTAGGGTTGTTCCACAGCAACAAAAGTGAGAAATTCGATTGTTAGGGTTGAAAACCCCTTGGACCCACCACCCCAACTGGCATTGGGGTGCACATTGGGGTGTTCAGTCCTACTCGCACCCCATTCTCCTATACCTCTGCTTCTTTACACATGTGATGGGGTGAGAGTTAGTGCTGGCGATCCAATGCGCACCCCAATGCCGGTTGGGGGGTGGGCAGGGGGTCTAAGGGTTTTCAACCAACACCGGAGCCTCTAACCTCGCTGTGGAACAACTGTGATGCATTAACAGATTTTACTCTAATATATATATATATATATATATATGTATATGTATGTAAGGATTAAGCCACGAGAAAGGGATGAGTCCACTGTGGAATTAATCCATGGTTGAGGGGTTGGCCCACGGGCCGGTCGAGTTGTCCAACCAACCAACCAACCATGGATTAATTCCACAGTAGACCCATCTTTTTGAGTAGCTTAATCCGCTTGTAACATGGCAATGAGTGTATGACTAATACTCTTTGAATAAATGTGTACAATCACACTGATTTATTTTCAGAATACTCTATGTTGAGTTGTTAAACATGATGTACATATACTTCAAAACAATTGGAACACACCTATTGGAAATATTGTGGCTGCTATTTCACTTTTGTTAAAATAACTTTTATTACAAGCTTTAAGCTTTCTAACATCAAAACATATTTTACAACTTTTCAAAAACTTGCAATTCACTTTCTATTCTAGGTGCTTTGATTTTCCTCTGTGTGTATTATAAGATATGGGCTGCACTGCATGATGGGAGTGTGCCATGGTACATTTTAGTTTTCTTCCTGCAGTTTCTTTGCAGACCAATAGGTGGCTGTCAAACAATCCTAGTAGCACAAGCACCGTTTCTCCAAATGTACTGAATTAAGCCAATCTGAAAAACACTTTATTGAACAACTACTATTTTGTGGAATATTTTCACTTTTTTTCCCTCTAAACTATCTAACTCAGCAGGACATAGAACAACATAACGTTTACTGCTTTCACCTTTCAAATACTTGTTTTGACTAGTACTGTTAGTCTGTTTCTTTGATTTCTTTTTGTTTCTCTCAATTTATTTTTCTTTTCACCCATAGAAGTATCCTCTCTCTTTGATTTTGCTTTGTCTATCTCTCTGTCTGTTATTTTTGCTTTCGGTTATAGAAGCTGCATGCTCATCTTTACCACTGTGTATTCACCAAGAAAAGGCTAGGGCAGATAATATTATTCAGTCATCCACAATGCATTGCACCCACAGTTGCTTAGAAAGCAGTAGATCAGAAGGGATGGTAACATTATGTAAATGTTCACTTCTAAAGAAATATTGTTGCAGCATAATTAACAGTATATGTGGAGTTTAAATGTACAATCTTTAGTAACTCATGAACTTGTGTCGCAGTTACAACATAGAACAATCTTGAAAATGTCAAAATCCAGTGCCAGGAAAAATCTTAGCAAATACAAGCTGGAACAACTACAAACTATTTGTATATTACTTTCATTTGTGTACTACTTCTTGCCTGTAGTGGATTGCCAAGGTATTACATCACAAACCATGGTCTACTAAAGCAATACACTCCTCCAGGGTGTGGGTATACTGGTGGATTTACCACAGCTGGTGTGGTTTGGTCACGAGGTGCAGCCGGGTGACCAACCCACCAGAAGTGGTAAATCACTGGTATACCCACTCCCTGGAGGGGTATATTACTATTATGCAATGGCTTACATTTTTGGGTGACTAAAAATATAGAAATACTTTTTGTTTTACCTTTTAATTATTTTTTTGTTAGTTTTATTGCTCCACCAAAAAAAATAGTTCTTTGTTGCTAGGTAGACATACCCCCAAGTCCCTGAGGTTTCAGTTAGTTTTAATTGCGTTGTGTCCTCGCCGATAAATGAGGTATGCTTGTTTTTTAGAAATGTGATAGGCAGGATTTATAGTTGTGTTTCATGTTTGTTTGCAAACTTCGAACTGTAAAGGGCTGCAGTGTATGACCTTGTGCTTCCGGTTCACTGTTCGGTCCGGAGAAAATGTATTGGAAATGGCGGGTTGCCGACATGTGAAAGGTTCGAGGCTTGGCATTTGAGAAGTGTAGAAGGCTGACTGGTGTATTTCTGTGACAGGGTGCAGCCAGTATTCAAATGGAATGGATATCCGGTAAGACTGTTATGAAGGGCTGCTGAGGAGGTGATTCAAAAAATACAAGTTCGAATTTTTTAGAGGGCAAAGAACGGGAACCGCTGGTACTGTGACCACTTATGGAAGTAAGCATAGGATCGTAGTGTGCTTTCCACTGTTTGGATTCTGGCAGTTGGAGTGATTTTTGCGAGGGTTCCTGCTGCGGCTGACTGGCGGCTGGCACCTTTTCCAGTGGGTACACTGGAGGATTTACAACGCTGAAAAGGTGCCAGCCAGCCAATCAAAATGCAGGATTCTGTGAATTTTTTTGTGCCCATTGTGTAACAGGTATTAGACCATGGTTGTTGGTGTACCACATGGTGTCTTTTGTCCTATCTGAATGCATAATTTTCTTTCAGTTTTATGTGCCATGTTACAAATATATTTATACAATAAGGGTGAGACAAAATAGTAGTGGACAAATCCATGTATCTTACACACAGTGATGTAAATCCTGGTAGAAAATCACATTGATTTTTTACCAGGAATATTATCACAGTGTGATAATATTTTACATTTATATATATATATTGTGCTTACCTCACAGGCTGATATTATCACTGTGCTGATGTCAGGCTGAAACCCTGCCTATCACTATCATTATCCTGATCTCTTAATTACATCCTGACCAATCAGAAAACTCAGCTGGACTCTGCTGAAGTAGATATCATCACTCTAGGCAAGTTTCCCTCACGCAGCAATCAGGAAGAAACTCCACCAAACCCTCAGTAGCCTAGGAAACTAATCAATATATCAGTTCCACCTGCAGCTCACCTGCTAGCCCTAAAAAAGCACATTGTGTTCCTGCAGAGAACCAAAGGAAGTTAATAACAGCCAGTTTCATACTGACAAGAAGCCAAAAAAGAGCAAAGCCTTTCACATCCATGGATACCTCAACTACCAATGAATATAGCCTGCTTCATCCCAAATGGCAAATTAGTGTTTCAGCTTGTTTTAGCAGAAGTTTCTTTTTTGTCCTATGTCTTCTTTGTTTATTTTACAAGATAAAGTGAACAAAAAAAATTAAAAGTTCTGGAAACCCTTATTGTATAAATCGTACACATGATGTGCAGATCGTGGGATGTGGGAAATATTCTCACTCCTGTACAGTGAGCTCTGGATACTTTCAGTCATGCCTTCGGCACTCGTGAGTATCCAGAGCTCACTCTGCAGGAGTCAGAATATTTTCCATATCTCACTCCTGCCCATCATGTATCCCATATTTAATTATATATATATATATATAACTTCATTTTCAAGTTTTCCTGCATTACAGAATAGGACAGTTGTTATGCCGTCATTTCAACACTCTACTACCATCCACAAGCTACTGTGCTATTTCGACACTCTACGGCTGTCCTTTTCCCCCATGACCCCCTCTTCCACCCTACTGATGCTCCCCCCTTTTTCCATTCCTAGTTTACCCTTATTTCCTCCAGCCTCCCTATTCCTTATCCCTTTTCTCCCCTCCGGTTACCCGCCACACTCCACTTCTCCTAACTGCCCCCCCTTCTCTCTCCTCCTTTTCTGCCTGGTCATGTCCACCTTGCAGAGTTCTCTGTCATCCTGAAGGGGTATAGATCTTGGCTTCCTCTCTTCTATTCCTCTTCCTTTCCCCCCACTTTCTAATCCTGACCCTCTGGCAGAGTTCTCTGCATCCTGAAGGGGTATAGATTGACTCTCTCTCTTTCTCCCCACTTTCTAATCCTGACCCTCTGGCAGAGTTCTCTGCATCCTGAAGGGGTATAGATTGACTCTCTTCCTTTCCCCCCACTTTCAAATCCATTGCCTACCCACCTCCCTTCTTCCCTATCCCCTTTCTCCCTACCTGTTTCCCTGCCCCTCTCTTCTGTACCACCTCACTCCATTTCTCTCCCCTCCCTTTCTGCCTGGTCCTAACCCCCTTGCAGGGTTCTCAGCAACCTGGATGGGTATAGATATTGGCTGTCCCTCTCTCTCCCTCTTCCATCCCCCACCCTCTACCCCTCGCCTGTCCACTTCCCCACTTGTCTTGTAACTGCCCTCCCTTGGGTATGCAAAAGCACTTCAAATCTTGTGCTCAGCCTACTACTTCTAGCACTTCAAATGTTATCCATCCTATGACCTTTACCCTACTGGATCACCTGCTCTTGGGTTGTTGCAATGTATGCTATACCGAATATGGTTTTGTTTACCCTGGCCGGTTGGTCTAGGTTATTTCTGCTCTGTAATTGTACTACACTGTTTTGTTTTAGAAATTGTACTTGTATTGCTATGTGTTCTCCTAACTCTTGCTCCCACCAACCCGGACATTTGTGGAAATGAGCTATTTATAGCTCATGTTGTCTTTCCTGGTGAAACATTTTTCCAAATGAAAAGAATAAATAAAATGGTTTACCTATAGCGGGGTGACATTCCCGACAGCAACAGACACAATGCTGAGTGTCAGCATTGTACTGTCGGGGATGTGTGTGTATTTCCATCGGGGGACTGTGCCCCGCACACACCCTGGTTTCTATATATACAACTCCGAGTCACAGTTGTCTCAGGGGAAGGGGCGAAACACCGGGATATGCAGTACCAATGCCAGCAGAGACCATCACAGCGACCCGATGTTGTTGCTCAAATTCTGTTGCTGTGATGGTCTTCGCTGTTGCGGTTTCATGGTTTCACCATGCGGTCTGCATACCATGTAAAACATTCATGCAGTCCATCACATAATGAATAGTGGTATTCATCTGCTGACATGTTAGGTTCATGAGCTTCCCACAACAGGTTCCACGGATGATAGATTCATTTGGTGCACCTTATGTGCCCTCCTGGGTCAATGACCACATGATTACCAGCTCCATAACTGCCCTGCCACTTGACCGGGACTGGGCCCTCAAGCTATCAACACAAGAGCATGCCCTGTTGCAACCCCTTAAGGGTAGGGTGTCACATTGAATCAGACTGTTCTCTGTCCCCCATACATACAGCAGCATCTTTTCAAGCCTCATATATTCAGCAAGTTATGTATCCAATGGATGATAGATGGGGGATCCACACTAACCCAGGCATGTGCCAGGGTTTTCCTGGTGGTTACTAGAGACAGATTCCAAAGACTACCCTGTGATGACTGGGCCTTTTGAGGTTCAGCTCCAAGCAGGAGTTCTAGTGAGGAACTGGGCAGCTTACAACTCAATACCTTCTCCATAGCAGAATGTACCCCTTCCTAGAATGCAAGAATCTTGGGACATTCCAGGACCGTATGTATGTATGTCCCTACTGCCCCTCCACACTTTTGGCAAGTGTCTCTGACCTCTGGCTTGGTTTTACGTAACCTGGCCCTGCTTAGATTAATCTTATACAGATAATTGTATTGAATTTGTCGGAGAAAATTTGTTCTGGAATTCATTCTAGCATGTGCCACCACCTTCTGCCAACACACTTCTGTGATCCCAATATCCAGATCTCTGTCCCACTCTTTCCTGTAGCCTTCATCAAAGGGGGTTAGACTAGCCTTGATGAGCTTATATGGACCAATAATGGTTTGGACCCCTGCTGCAGTTTTACCACTGTATTTTCCACCAGGGAGTACTCTGGCATCCTTACCCCAGCTAGTTGACCTGCAGCAAGCCCCTTACACTGAGGAACATGAAGAAGGAGTTGGGAGGGGGGCCTCCCACTTATCTTTCAAGTCACTAAATGCTAGTTTCTCTATTTATTTATACCATATGGTCTGTCTCCTTGAAACTGTATTGTGTATTCCCCTGTAACTATGGATAGTTTAGTGTAATGTCTAATTTCTCCTGTACAGTAGGTATCACCGTGCTTGTCTATACTGTAATGTGTTTGACCCAAGTCTGTATTATGTAATAGTAACCACTGTGATGTGATGTTCTTTTACCCATGTCTGTAAATCTCCCGGGTCATGACTGAAAACAGACAATTTTTTTGTCCAGAGCACTTACTCAGTAATCAGAAATTAACTAAATAAATAAACAGTAACACCTCTCCATCACCATAGAGGTCACTGACTGTGGAGAGACCTCTCTTACCCTATTGCAGGAGACCTTGGTGGACAAAGGCTCTGTAACCCCTCTTGCCTTAAAGGCTTCGGTTAAAGCAGCCCCAGGGGATACTCCCTAGTGTTTAATAAACTGATGGACCTTTATTCACATGTTTCTAGTGAGACTGGTGAAGGGGTTTTGAATTCTACTTAAGTGATTTCCCCCAGGGCAAGATTAAGAATGTGTTCCAGTAGGGGTACCCCATCCAGCTCCTGTTCCTCTAACTGTCTCCATTGTGCTTGGTTCCCACAGCTGTGCTGCCCAATAATAGTGATAACATCTGTGGCAGGGCCAGCCCCCCTTCCCAAACAGTCTGCGTAGTGTGTCTACTCTTATCCTGGTGGGTTTGCCTCACCACAGGAAATTATGAAACATGTTTTTCATTTGCCTAAAGAATTTTTGGGGTACCCTGATCAGCAGCACCTGTAGTAAGTATAGGAGTTGAGGAAAAACACACATTTTCAGGGTGCCAACTGGGGTCTAGAGCAGACCCTCCCACCTCTCCAGGTCCTCCTTCACCTTTCTGAGGAACAGAGGGGAAATTTGCCTGATACAACTTGTTTATCTGTCTGGGAATTTGTATGCCTAGATATTTCAATGTAGTAACTTCAGGAATGGACATTCCCAAGGTTCCTTCTCCACCCCAGCCTTTACCAATGTACGTGCTCTTACTCTTCCCCCAACTGATTTTCTGTCCTGATATATTCCTATACACTCACACAAGGCTGGCTAACTGGGGGAGGGCTTCTGCTGGGTATCTTACCTATAGGAGGAGGTCATCTGTGAATAAGGAAACTTTGTGTTCCATTTCTCCTGCTCACAAACCCTCAATATCTCTATCCCCACATAGGGCTGCTGCCAGGAGTTCCAAGGAGAGTACATAGAGTAATGGTGGTAGGGAACATTCCTGGTGAGTATCACTATGCAGCTGGAAGGACTACAAGGGGCTCCCATTCATCATAATCTGTGCAGTTGGCCCAGTGTACATCTTCACCCACTTTCTATATACAGGGCCTATTCTGTAGTGTTGCAGTGCTCGATGGAGGTACCCCCACTCCACATGGTTGAACAGCTTTTCAGTGTCTAGGGCTAGGGTTCCCAGCAGCCCCCCCCCACTCCACAATACATTCAGTGTCTTACAGGTGTTCCCCTTACCCTGTCTTCCCTTCACCAACCCAGACTGGTCTAGATGTATGAGTTCTGGTAGTAATTTTTCCAGGTGGCTTGTCTTAACTTTCATCATTATTTTGTAGTCCGCAGTTTTAATAGACAGATGTGGCGGTAAGAGGAAGCACAGTGGGGGATCCTTACAGGCGTGAGTAGTACCAGTATTGTGGCTGACCTTGCAGAGGGGGGGGCGACACTCCATGTCTAATACGCTCTGTCAGCATTCCCATCAAGGGTTCTTTGATAGAGACCCTAAATAGCTTGTAAAGATCTACTGGCAGGCCATCTGGGCCTGGAACCCCCCAGTAGAGCAATGGTCGCCTTCACCTCCTCCCATTCTATTGGTGCATCCAGAGCCTGTCTTTTCCCAAGACAGTTGTTGTACCAGAGCTGTCCTGAAGACAGTTTCTATGTCAGCAATCCTTTCCTTGCTGTCCAAGGAGTACAGTTTTTGACAGAAGCTATGTAACTCATTCTCAGTCTAACTAGGTGGTGATGTATATCCTCAGCTCTCTCTCTATAGCTGAATGACAAAGGCTTCACCAGACCTAGCTTTTAGCTGCCACGCCAGTCATTTTGCCACCCTGTCCCCCTTGAAGTACCCCCACACTTGCTTTTATTATTTGCCCTTCTATTAATTTCATGTTCAATAAGTTACATTCTGTTTTCACTTGGTGGAGTGCCTGGTACAATGAAAGCATGGTGTTCTGTTTATGAGCCACCTCCCAGCTGGCTATTAGTTTTTTAAAACTGCTAGCTGCTTTCTGAGATTTTTGTTCCGATGGTGTTCATACAAAATGATGCCTCCCGGAGAGTGACTTTTAGGGCATTCCACCTAACCAATTCTGTGGTTTCCCCGATCTTATTGTTTCACAGAAATTCCTCAATCACTTTTGTTATTTGGCCTTAAACCCAGCATTTTGCAACAGAGTTGGATCAAGCTGCCACTGTTTCTGTATGTCCTCACAACTCAGGGAGCCCCCAAGGGTGAACACCATGGGCACGTGATAGGACACTATTATCTGACCATTGTCGGCCATATCTCCGCTCCCCAACAGCATTTGGCTAGCCAGTGTGAGGTCAGTCCTCACATATGTGCCATGAGCATGAGAATAAAATGTGTAGTGCTTTGAATAAGGGTTTTGGATTCTCCAAACATGTACTAGTTGGTGCTGCTGTATCAATACCCTTAGTGCACCAGGACTCTTACTAGGCCTATATGTCTGCTTGGAGGATCTCTCCAGAGCTCCATCCAGCACATAGTTGGCATCCTCCTCTGCAACCCAGTCCAACAGGGAAATGTGCTATTTCCATTGCAAACTCAGTGAAGAATTCCCCAGTATCATAATTTGGTCCATAAAAGGAGCACAGGGAGATCTCCCTGCCTGTGGCTCATTTTAAGTACATGAGCGAGAACACCCACCTGAATCGTCAATGGCTTTCAGCACATTAGCTTGCACATGGGGGTGCACCCACTTAGCAGTGCCCCTGGCCTTCAAATTAGATGTTGAGCCAGTCTAGACCCTCACTCCCCACGAAGTTTTGTTGGCGGTATTGCATTTGCATCTCCAAAGGAGTAGCATGGGCCTCCTGTACGAGCACTACATCAAGGTTGGCTTTTGAATTGCTCCCCGCACTTTTTTCTTTTTGACATGCATCGTTAAGCTGTTGACCTTCCCAGATAAAACTCTTAATAGACTACCTATAGGTAGACACATAGACATTAACTAACTCTGAATTTTCAAATGGATACTGAGGTGAGCTATACCGCTTGTGCAAGCCTCTGTAATGAAAGCTTTCCCTCGAACCATTTCTATTTTGCAACCTGATAAATCAGGTCGGGTGTCCCCCCAACTTGGATCACTCGCCTGTCCCATCCTTCCCCTCTCCCCTTCTCTCTCCTCCCTAGAGGGTTTCCCTAAACAATGCCCACGCCTCCTCCACATGGGGTGGATAGATACCACAATCAGGATAGAAGCCCCTCCTTTAGTGTATAACTTGCCCTGGTTTAATACTTGTCCACCTGTATAATGGTGGGCTCTGGCTGTCACCTTATATGTTCAGCCATAGGGACTTTGAATCCACACTTAACCTGGACAATGGTTGGTATCCGATTATGGGTTGAGACTCAGCTACCACCAGCCCCCCCACACACACACCTGTGCTTACGCAAGCCTGCAGCGCCACCAGGGCAGTGCAAGAAACAGCAGTTCAAACCTCTTAGCATGGGAGGCCCTTCTCCACTCTGCCCCATGGAGGACCTGTTCCACACCAGCGGGCCATTTTGAGTGGCCCTGGTTCCCCCAACCACCACCCCACAAATACTCAACATGCTCCTAATGAATAAAACATAACACATGCATCACTGAATCTGGAGCTGCAACAATAGTCCACGTACAGTCCAAAATGTAATTCTACAGTTCAACAGGGAGAACAATAGAGTGATAAGGTGGCCTTTCACCCCTGGCAGTTAGTAACACACCAAGGGCTCCTAGTGTGGGCCTTGAGACTCTCCAATGTCATTGGAAACTGCTTGAGGATTAGAAAGCACCTGTTAATCTCCACTTGAGTGGTTCCAACTGCAAACCTCTTCAGGCTTCAGACAGTGCCCCCCAGGCCTAGGTTATTCCCCCTCCCACTGGCACCTTGTATGCCTAATAATGCATAACTTAAGTTTACAGTTAATCACCTGCCAGTGTCTTTGCATGTGACCTCACCACTATCCTGCCATTCTTATATCAGGTAAAACATAACTTATGGGATGAGCAGGTGCACTCAGCTCTGGTGCACTCGCCATCACCATAAGAACTGCACAGTTTATGCCAGCTCTGGTGCCAGGAGGGGTGGTGAAGGGACAAGGGCCCTAACAGGAGACACTGCTGAGCCCAATTCCAGTGCAGAAAATTGTAATCACACAGTACCTTAAAACTGAATGACTAGTCAGTGGCAGAATTTCATTTCACTGGTGCTGTGGCTCGGCCCATGAAGCAGCCCTCAGCTGCTGCCTCCTCTCTCCTCGGAATGCCATCAAGTTCCAAGGTGCTGGTGAATATCCTTGAAGGCTACCCTGGCTTGGTAACTCAGAGCTTAGAAGGATACAAGTGTTGGTGGGGCCATCCTACCTGCTGGAGCTTCGCCTTCCCCTCATTGAACTTTGTCTCTCTCATTGCAGGTCCCAGATGTAGTCTTTAAAAACTAGCACCCTCCTGTTATCTACATTTATTGGCCCCTTCAGTCATGCAGCTTCCAATACCTCTTCTTTGTCCTGGAATCAGTGGAACTTGGCCAGGAAATGCCTTGATCCATCCCCCAGCAGGTCTTCCTCCCGGGGTGCAGTGCGCTCTTTCTGTACTGAGGTCCAGTTTCTCAATGAGTCATTTACATAGGAACATAGAAACATAGACATTTTTGGCAGATAAGAACTGCTAGGCCCATCCAGTCTGCCCATAGGCCCTATACATTGTATGTGGCCACTGACCCTAGGTGATCAATGGCTTTTCATCACTCTCTCCCCTCTCAAGCTTCCCTTGTGCCTGTCCCAGGTGTGCTTAAACCCCTCCACTGTGCTTGTCCCCACTATCTCCCATGGCAGACTGTTCCAAGTATCGACTACCCTTTCTGTGTAGAAAAACTTCCTCACATTACCTCTTAATCTACCCCCTTCCAATTTCATATTGTACTCCCTTGTTCTAGTACTTTATCTACATTGGAAAAGATCCCCCACCTGCACCTTGTTTATGCCCTTGAGGTACTTGAAAGTTACAATCATGTTCCCCCGTTGTCTCTTCTTCTCCTCCAGTGAGTACATATTGAGGTCCCTAAGTCTCTCCTCATATGTTTTGTGGTGCAAGCCCTGCACCATCTCTGTTGCCCTTCTTGGATAGTCTCTGCCTTATCTATGTCCTTGCGCAGGTGTGGCCTTCAGAACTGCACGCAGTACTCCAGTTGAGGCCTTACCAATGTTTTATATAATGGCATCACCACCTCCCACCTCCTGCTAATGATACCCCTGTCTATGCACCCCAGCATGCCACTGGCCCTCCCTGCTTTAGATACAAAGGCTTCTGGATGGTGACCTTTCAGTTCCTCAGGAAGACCGATTCTATGCACATTTTTATGCTTTTATCATTTCTCCTGGTCAGCCACCTTCAGTTGCAGTTCTTTAATTGTGACTTTCATGCTATCCAACTCTTTAAGCAATTCTGCCATCTGGTTCACTGCAGTGCTCACTCTGCCTTCCACCGCTGTCAGTCAGGAGGCATGCAATGCAGTGGACTCACTCAAAGTCTCTATTTTGCTTTGCCAGTGAGTCATTTGTGCAGTCACATTGGCAAAACTGGCAAGCATTTCAGACCACATAGAATTGATGAGGACTCTAAGATAATTTGCTTGTTCTCCCACCTCTTCTGCTGGGTCCTCTCATTCTGCAGCCATGCTTCCCATACAGGCCCTTGTCTCAGGCAGATTAGTCATCTTACTTGCTGTGCTGAATGGCAACTGGGACTGCTTCTTCTGACCTTTGAAGTTTGATGTCATCACCAGAAGTGCAGATATCCAATTTGGGTAAGAATTAGTGCAAGGATGCCACTGATTTTAGAGTGATAGTGAGTGTCTATGAGAGAGATAAGCCACAAGGCATCCATCATCTTCGCCAGTCAGCACCAATGCCCCCCACTCCCCCGAGACAGGATATTTAGATCTGACTTTGGATATAAATATTGTATAATGTACATCCCTTTTTTAGCCATTAATGTGTCAAACATTGATGACAGCAATAGTCTGTGACATGCCACTATGAAAGTAAAGATATAACACGTGATGGCAGCATGTAACGTTAATATTTTTTTGTGTTGCCCACCCCCTCCCCAATGTCTAGGAGTATGCTGGTGTTATGTCTGTGGGGAGGGGAGCGACCACAACAGAAACTGTTAGTATGACTTACATTTAATCCTCGGGACCGGGGCACCGGCTTCTGCAACGAGGTGCTGGGCTAGGAGGCAAAGTTGATTAGTGGCAAAAGCAACATTTAACCGGGCAGGGATAAATCACAACAGTTAACAAATGAACCAGGATCCTTTAATAAAAGAATTAATGCCCCATGGAGTTCAAGGGATTTGATGCTGCATTATCCCATCAGGGAAACAGTAAGGCATAAGAACCTGGGGGTTCAATAACTCACTGTCCATGCATTGTCCATTTCCAGAGTCCTATAATAGGTTGCAGCACATCCAAGTGCAGGTGACTCTCCTTTCCCACACTTAGTATAGTATTCATACAGAAATATCAATAGTAGCTTGATTTTTCCCACACTCAGTATATTCGTACAGAAATATCAAATGGCAGCTTACTTTTTCCCCACTCAGTACAGTTCTCACTATGCAGGCAGCTTCACTTTTCCCACACTCGGTATAGGCAGTTTCCCTTTACTGTCTATACTCCCGACGGGCTGCATCCTCTTTCTCTCAAATCTCTCAACTCGAACTGCAGTCTCCTACTCCACTGGGGACACAGTCTACATTAGCAAATGTGGGCAGCACTCATCCCATGGCCCTTGGAGCTTCTGTGCTCCCTGAATCCCAAAATGGGCAGCATATACCCCAGGGGTATCCACCTTTAACACCCCTAATGCCTGTGTTCTGGCTTGATCCTTACTCACTTAACTGCATTGCAGTTCCCATAACTTTGGAAAGTGGTGGCTTTCTCCACAGTGGACGAGCTGTCCAGTTTCAAAAGTATGCTGTGGACTAGACAGTCTATTCTCCCTGGGTTCAGATCTTGCTGGATGCCAAGCAAGGTATTTCACTTCTCCCTCTCTCGGGACGGGTAGCCCCCACAGGGGTCTCGGAGACTACGGCCACCACCATGTCCACTCTGGACCTTGTCTTCAGCCGCTCCATAAACATAGAAACATAGAAGCTGATGGCAGAAGGAGACTGCTAGGTTCATCTAGTCTGCCATTTGTTTTACACCTATTTTGACACTCTAGTTGCCCTTTGTAGTCAGGGCTCCCTTGTGTCTGTCCCATGCATTCTTGAATCCCCCCCCCCTACAGTGTTGACCCCCACAACCTCTTGGAGCAGGCTATTCCAGGCATCTACCACTCTTTCTGTGAAGAAAGACTTCCTGGTGTTGGTAGAGAGCCTCCCTCCTTGCAGCCTGAGGTCATGTCCCCTGGTCCTGGAGTCCTTCTTGAAGAGAAAAAGTTCCTGAGCCTGTACCTTGTTAATGCCTTTTATGTACTTGAATGTTTCAATCATGTCCCCTCTCTCTCTCTCTCTCTCTCTCTTCTCTGCTCAAGGGAGTACATATTCAGTTCCATAAGTATTTCCTTGTAGGACATGTACTGCCGACCCTGAATCATTTTCGTTGCCTTTCTCTGTACTGTTTCCACCCTGTCAATGTCCTTCCTGAGGTGAGGCCTCCAGAATTGGACTCCGTATTTCAGGTGAGGCCTGACCAGCAATCTATACAGTGGTAGTACCACCTCTCTCCTCCTGTTCATGATCCCCCACCCAATTCAGCCCAGTATTCTGTTGGCCTTCAATGTTGCCTTCTCATACTACTTATTGACCTTCAAGTCATTTGAGATTATTTTTTATTTTTTTATTTATCAATCTGTTAACCAGGTTGGAACACTGGACAAAGTCCTTTTTCAGGTCCGACCCGGCACAAACTACAATCAACATTAATAACAAAACAATAACTCACATTAACAATCACATTTAGACTGGCACAACAAAAATAACTTAAACTTATTCTTAAAACAGTCAAAGGACATGGTTTGATGAAGAGTAGAAGGTAATGCATTCCAAAGGGATGGGACTGTGACAGAAAAAAACTTCAGTCCATTCCGAGTCTTGAAAACCGGTAAATTCAATAAGATACCATTAGCAGATCTCAACTGTGTGAGGGACTGACAAACTACAACCATATCAGCCAGAGGAAAATCAGAAAAAAAAGAGACCTATAGAGCAAGCAACCAGAAAAATAATTAATTCTTGCCCTAGGTGACAACCAACCTAATTGTAAATACACCGTGCAATGGTGTGTCCTAAACGGGACTAACAAAATAAACATACAAATGTTATTGTAGGCTACAAACAAAGCATTATACTCCCAAACATTTAAATTCTGATACAAGTACCAAACGTAATCAAAATGTGGGAGCAATGAGCCAACAGCAATGATTTTCTAGTTTCTAAAGCAAAATAAGACCAAAATGTAAATAAAATACCCAATTTCTGATTTATTGTCTGACTAACATGCTTAATATGTAACAAAAAAGTTAAACCACAGTCCAACCACACCCCTAAATATTTAAATTGGGTAACTTGATCTATCGTAGCATAATCCCCATCATAATTCCGTAAGCAAGGGTTTTCTTTCAGCATAAGCGAGGTCCCAAAAATCATTGATTTTGTTTTGTTTTTTAATTTTAGATCATGGAGTTCGTTACAAACCATATACACACACAGTCCTGAAACTAGCATCAAGAGCATTTACCAAATCTTCTTGTGATGTACTCTGACTATAAAAAATTAAGTCATCTGCGTACATTATTGAGTCACAAAGTCCACAATGAGCAGGCAATTGATTGAAAAATAAAGAAAATAACAAGGGCCCTAATATGGACCCATGCGGTACACCACATTCAATCAAAGCCATTAGAGAGTCCTGCGACCCAACACACACGAACTGTTGATGGATTGCTAAATAATCATTCACCCAAAATAATGCACTTACAGAAAGACCAATAGCTTCAGTTTACATAATAATAGCCCATGATCAATTAAGTCAAATGCCTTGGCCAGGTCCACAAAACATTGCTCCAGTCATTAGGCCATCTTCAAAGCCCCTGAGGACAGTGTCTGTAAACCTGACCAAGGCAGTACCAGTTCCATATCCCCATCAAAACCCATGCTGCTGCGAACTTAAGATGTTATAATAATCCAAATAATCCTTCAATTGGCTAGAAACTACTCTCTCCAACAATTTACTCAGAGGGTTTAAAAGGGATATAGGCTTAAAGTCATCCAAGATGGCAGCATGTGTTTTTTTCCGGATTGGAACAACCCTAGCACACTTCCAATCATATGGGAATTGGCCCGAAGTCAAAGATAAATTAAAATATAACACATTGGATCAGTTATATAAGAAATAACCAACTTCAAAAACCTAGCCTCAAGACCTCTTCCACATTCAATACTCTTATCTGGCAAGATACAAAGTAAATCAAACATTTCTTATGGCTCAATTGCCCTAAATTGAAATTGTGGCCTCTCCAGTTGTCCAGCCTCTGCACTCCGAAAAATATCAAATAAGCCTGACCTACAACTTGAATAATCTGTAAATTTAATATTAAATAGGTCTACAAATTTTGCTTGGTCAGTGATTGTCTCATCATTCATCTGCAATTTATCCACTTAAGTATTAATCCCAGGAGACAGTAATGAATTAACATTCTGCCAAAATGTTTTTGAATCCTATAAATTGGTTGTAAATTGTGCCTTATAAAATTCCCTTTTAGCGCCCTTCACCATTTCCGAGACCTTGTTTCTCAAATTTCAATAGCTAGACAACGAAGCAGATGAGGGGTTACATTTATAATGCATGGTTCCTCTGTTTAATATATGATTTAATCTCATCAGAAAACCACTTGTTTAACTTGCCTCGCAGTCTAACAGTGCATAAAGGTAAGAAGGCATTTTGAATAACTAACAGTTGATTAAGAAAATAATCCAATGGACAGTCCACATCAGGGATTAAATAAAGATACGACCAATCAATTGCAGGAAAAAGAGGCATTAACTGCTTCAAGGTTAATCATTTTAAAACATCAGCATTTCAGAATACGAGGCGGAATCTTTACAATTTTAAAGCTCAAAATGCAAAAAATGCCCAGATGGCCACTTACAGCATCTGGCAAAATGCAGAGGCAGCTATAATACTCTCATGGTTAGTAATTACCCAGTCAAGAATTTAATGATTAGTTGAGTGTGGACTTAATCAAGTAGGATGAAGAATCTTTTGTATTAAGCCATACGACTGCAACAGAGATTCCAAACCAAGACCATCCCTAAGCTCCCAATTAAAATTAACATCTCCTACCAAAACTACATCATTACGCAAACAATGTGGAGACATAATGTCCAAGAATGCCTTTAAACCATCTGTACCAGTTTGAAGGGGATTATAGAGACAGCCCAATATCAGATGCTTTTTCCCACCCAAAATGAGTTTCGATAACAACCAATCACAACTTTGATCAGTCTCCACACTGGAACCCAAAACAGCCAGCTGAAGACTGCCCCTAAAGTAAATCGCTACCCCCCCTCCCTTTTTTTCCTCTATAGTCAGCTCTTATCAAATTTTAACCTGGCAATATACATATATTATCTGGAACCTGGGCTTTCAACTAGGTCTCAGAAATTGCCATAACATCTGATGGAAAACAAAATATTCCAGCTCACTTAATTTAGGGACCAGACTTCTGACATTGAAATGAAGAACTTCAAACCCCTTCCATAAATGCAATTGAGAAACAATTTGTCCAGATAACCCTGTGTTAAACTCAGGAGGACCAGGATTAGTTTCCACATCCCCTGATAACAAAAGTAAGACAAAATATTTAAACCATTTCACTATGTTCTTAATCCCACCCTGATAAAAACAACTAGGAATATTTTGGAATAAATACCCACATTGTCTAATTTCATATTTCTTCCTACTTAATAGATGACATTGTAATACATCTTACGTTACCACCAGCCATCAGATTAGACATAGTATAATCACCTTCATTCTGACAATCCATCATAACCCCATTAGAAACAGAGTCTCCTACTACAGTATCTTATCACACATGCATGTACCACATAATATTAACAACACACACATATAGTAATATTTAGTCATTCTTGCAACCCACATGACCCACTAATAACAATCTTAGCCTCACACTCTCCCAGGTCTTCCACGGACTCCACTGACTCCCGGGCACTTTACTGCACTTAGCCGCGGACTGCCGCCGCAGTAGATGCCACCATGTCTACCAAGCTCACCAATTTGAACACTACAACCCCACCTTCATGGGCTGCCACCACCAATCAGGAGGGAAGGGGGCATGGCTAGCAACAGATTAAGCAACAAAGACACCCTAAGTGCACAATTCTGTTGACTGTGCTGCAAGTAACTCACAGGAGCAAATAGGTAAACGAGGCAAATAAAGTTAAAGTCAGCAGCAGCACATATGGGGAAACATACAATAAGCAGCTGATTCAGGCAGTAAACAACATTCCATCCAGTAGGATCACAAACAGTAATGGTAAAATGTCATGGGCAGCAGCATGTAGTTAAACGGCACATCTTAGTTACAAGTTACAATAAAAACGGCAGCAATAAAAGTCACGGCAGCAAACACTGGTGCTCCAAATTACTGCAGCAGTGAATCCATTATTTTACATATCCAGGCTAAATCCTCACTTATGACCACCAGACATCAGGCTCCTCTTAGGTAGATATCATCAGTGCCTCTGGTCTTCAGGACAGTAGCCAAATACAGCAGCAGCATAAGAGAGCTACAATACCCTCCAACTCCAGCTGGACAGAACTATGGGTTGTTTTTTTGCAATCAGGGATGTGCTATCATCGAGGGCAGATTTATGATTCCCAGACCCTGTTCCTGGTTTCAGGCCGCCAGTCTTTCGCCTCCTAGGTAATACTCCTTTCTTGGATTTTTCTTTCTTATGTGCTTGGCCTTGCACTTTTTGGCATTAAATCTCAGCTACCACACTCCAGACCATTCTTCTAGTTTCTTTAGGTCAGCTTCCACCTTGCTCACCCCTTCTGAGGTGCCCACCCTGTTACGTATCTTGGTGTCATCTGTGAACAGACACACCTTCCCTTCCAGTCCATCAGCGATGTCTGCTATGAAAACATTGAAGAGCAGAGGCACCAGCACTGAGCCCTGGGGCACCCCACTGGTCACCCTCCATTCCGTCAACTGCGCTCCATTAATCTGTACCCTCTGGGTTCTGCCTTGTAACCAGTTTTGTACCCACTACTTCTGGACCAACCTCTGTGTGGTCAAGCTTCTTTACCAGCCTTCTGTATGGAACAGAGTCAAAGGCCTTACTAAAGTCTAGGAAGACCACATCTACTGCCCCACCGTCATCCACTATTTTTGTAGCGTAGTCAAAAAACTCAAGCAGATTTGTCTGGCATGACCTACCTGCTGTGAAACCATGCTATTTAGGGTCTTGTTGGCCCTTAGTTTTGAGGAATGCTATGATCCTCTGTTTGAGTAGTGTCTCCATTAGTTTCCCTACTATAGACATGAGGCTCACTGGTCTGTAATTACTAGGCTCTTCGCAACTGCCTGATTTCTGAAGTGGAACCACTATTGCCTTTTTCCAGTCTTCAGGCACTACACCGCTCTTCAAGGATTTTGTGAATAGAAGTGCCAGAGGGACCGCTAATTCTGCCCCCAGTTCCTTAAGGATTCTGGGGTGCATCTCATCTGGTCCCATGGCTTTGTCTATTTTTAGTTTTTTTAGCGCCTTCCGTACTTCGACTTCTGTAAAGAGACTCATGTCTACCCCTGGTCCTGGGGTGTTGTGTTTTTTCAGGGCTGGGCCATCCCCTGGGTCCTCTTTGGTAAACACCAAGCAGAAGTATTTGCTAAGGATTTTGGCTTTCTCTGGGTCATGTGTGGTGCATTTCCTTTCTTCGGTAACAATCTTTACTATCCCCTCTTTTGCCTTCCTGCGTTCCCTAATGTATCTAAAAAAATTATTTGTCTCCTCTCTTTGCCCCTTCTGCTATCTTTTCCTCTGTCTGGGTTTTTGCCTTTCTAATTTGTTTGTTAGACTCTCTCATTTTTTCCCTTTACGACTCCCAGTCTTTCTCAGTTTTGATTTCCTGGTACAGTATATGCTGTACGCCTTCTTTTTTTCTTTGACTGTGGTAACCACTTCCTTGGAAAACTATAGAGGATTTCTTTTTGGTTTGCTGACCCATCTGGCAGATTGATCTGTGGCAGTCTTTATTGCTCTATTGAGTCTCCCTCACATGACCTCCACTTTCTCTACCTCTATTTCCATTAACTGGCTACTTATATTGTTCCTCATTTTTTGGAAGTCAGCCTTTCTGAAATCTTGCACCTTTATCTTTGAGTGGCTGGTATCCTGTGTTATGTTTACCTTAAATCTTACCATGCAATGGCCATTGTTGCCCATATGGCATCTCACTTCAATGTCCCTTGATCCTTTCTGAGTTTGTGAGTACTAGATTGAGAATGGCATCTCCCCTTGTTGGGGTTTTAACAAGCTGGCACGGTCCCATGCCTTGTAGTGACAATAAGAAGTCCCCACATTTTGTTATTGCTGCCATTAGTATACTCCAGTTAATATCTGGTGGGTTGAAGACCTCTACCAGTATTACTTCACCTTTATCAGACATTTTGTGGATTTCCTCTATTAGGTCTTTGTCTCTTTTATCTCCTTGATTTGGGAGCCTGTACATGACGCCGATTCTGAAGGGTTTTCCCTTGCCCATGTGTACTGTTAGCCACGGTGACTCGAAATCCCCAGGTTGCCCTTTTACTTCTGTGGCTTTTATTTCCTCCCAAATGTAAATGGCTACACCCCCCCCTTTTTTTGCCTTGCCTATATTTCCTGAACAGATTGTAACTGGGAATGGCCATATCCCATCTGTAGTTTTCCATGAACCACATTTCTGTTACAGTCACCCAGTCCAACCTTTCTGTTTCCAAGATGGTTGTGAGTTGGGGACATTTGTTGGTTAGGCTCCTAGTATTTGCAACCATTGCCTTCCAGGAATGTATATCCTCTTTGGTGCAAGGTTGTACCTTCTTCCTGGACTGCTCCAGTTTGCTCTTTCCAGCCAAGAGATTATGGTGGTTGCTGGTTGAGGCGGATGTTGGCTCTGATTTGTTTTCTGGGGATGTATGCACTCATTTGATGTTTTGGGGAGTGATGACCAGCCCACTGATGGCAGGGGTGTGAGCTGCATCATACTCCCCTTTATTTAGTTTAAACTACCTGTATAGACATCAAATTTTTGTCTGAGTGTTCATACACCTTCTCTGTTTAGGTGCAATCCGTCGTATTTAAAAAAAGCTCTTTCCCAAAAGTTGTGCCAGTTCCCTATGTAGTGGTATCCCTTGTCTTGGCACCAATCATGCTGCCATGAGTTGAATTCATCTACTTCAATCTCTTTGACTCACTTAGTGCTTTTTCCTTTTTCCCACACTGGCAGCACTTCTGAGAAGGCTAATTTGTACTGAAGGAAAGAAAGCTTTTTGGCCAGGTCCTGAAAGTGTTTCTTGGCCTCCTGAACTGTGTGATTTGCCAAGTCATTGGTACCAAGGTGTATTGTTATATGTGTAACATCCCCCGATTCCTGCACAATTGTCTTTATGCTGTTAGTGTCCCTACTTGCAGAGGCTCCTGGTAGACACTTTACCACAATGTCGCTTTTAACATTTTGTGTTAGGTGGTGTTCCACTCCTCGGATCATGGAGTCCCTGATTATGAGAATTTTGCTTTTGTTTATATTTGTGTCGTTTTTATTTTGAGTTTTGGTATTTTTATTGTTATTGCATTTGGTTTTGGTATTGTTGTTGGTTATATTTTGAGTATTAGTATTTTTGTTTTTATCATAGTTTGTATTGGTTTTAATTGGCGTGTTAGCCTTTTTTGGTGGTTTGATTTCTTTACCTTGTATTACTTTGTCTGTGGTAGGTAGCAGTAGAGAGAACCTGTTTTTGGTTTGGATGGCAGGGAAATGCTCCTGGATTTTGGCTTCCTTCCTGGGCCTCCTATGATGCCTCTTTTTCCTTACCATCTGCCAGTCTCTGGGCCCTGCCTTGAGTCCTGGCCCCTGGCTGACATGCTGGTACTGATGGTGGGGGGGTTGAGGAGCTGTACTATAGAGTTCCCTGTATTGGCGGTCGTATACAGTATTATAGTCAAAGCATCCTATAGTTCGGCTGCAAGATCTGCTATGGCGCGGTACACACGGGAGGGTTGCCATTTGTAGATCCTATTGTACAGTGCACTGCAGTTTTCACAACTAACAAGGTCCATTTTTGTTTGTTTGTTTTTTGTTTTCATCTTAGTTGAGAGATAGTGCTGATTCCTGTTTCTTGGCAGGAAGAGTGGACGAAACAGAAAACAGAACAGTGAGGTTTTTTGTTGTTGTTTGTTTTTTGTACCTTATTACCTCCTATCAGGTGTTGTGGGTGATGCTACTTGCCTATAAAGCAAGAACACACAGGGGAGGGTGGGATTAGAGAGAGGGTGGGTGGGCGTATCCAACTGATTCTTGTATGCTGTAGAAAACAATCAGGTAGCTATTGAACAGATGAGGTCTAGGTTGTACTCCTACAAGGTAAGAAGGAATCTGGTTACTAGCTCAGTTGTTCTGCCCTTTGGCTTAGAACAGCTCTGTGGAGTCTCCGCTGCTTGCAGGAAAACCCCTGCCTGTGGTCCGTACATCCTGGCTTCCTGCTGCAGTGAGGGAGAGGGGACTAATCCACTGGTTTCAGGACAATACCTACCCTTCTCAAATGCTGGAGTGCCCAGAGAACTGCTACAGCAGAAGTCAACGACGAGAGAAGATGCCGCCGATGAGATGGAACTTTGGTGCAGCTATGCTACTGCGAGTTCCGCTTGTAGCGCTTCAGTTGGCAGACCTGCAGACAAGAGCGTGGAGGAATTTAAATCTCCTACTTGCACTGCCCTCAGGTGAAGATCAGTGAAGCTCAGCAGACAGTAAGGCTAGGGGCTGGACCACACTTGATGTATGCCTCCTAGGGTTGCCATTTGTGTCTGAGCTGTTCTGCTGGAGAGATTTGAAAGGTAGGAAAAAATGTGTTTTTCTCTAAAGGTTTTTTTTTCTTTTACTTCTAGTCAGTTCAGGTAGGAAGGGAGTGGTGACATGCAGAACCTATATAGGAAGGGGCCCCAGGGATGGGTGGGATTAGGAGGTAGGGTGAGGGGCAGAACCTTTGTTTCTCCTTCCTGATGAAAGAAAAATCAGTTTGTTAAGGCCTGCCACTTAGTAGCATAACTAGAGACTGGAGGAGAGGAGTTCTCTCTCCCAGTCAGTGAAGATCAGTGAAGCTCAGCAGACAGTAAGGCTAGGGGCTGGACCACACTTGGCATATACCTCCTAGGGTTGCCCTTTGTGTCTGAGCTGTTGCTTGTGGTTGTTTCTGGCTGAGAGCTTTCTATTAGCTGACCACTATTTCAGTAGTGGGTACAGCAGACAGTAAGGCTAGGGGCTGGACTGCTTTTGGCGTATGCCTCCTAGTGGTGCCTTTTGTGTATCAGCTGTTGCTTCCAGCTGAGAGCATCTCTATTAGTCGACTACTATTTTAGTAGTGGTACAGCAGTACAAATGCTGATTTACATACAGCAGCCATGAATTCTGGGTAAGTGTTCCAACTGCTCCTTATGCTGAGAGAGCAACCGCTGGCTGGGTCTGAGCAGAGCGATTGAGGAGAGAAGTCACCTCAGTGGAGCTAGGAGCTCAGACTGTGCACTCCAAGGAGGATTCAGCCAGGTAGAACTGCTGTCAAGGAATCCCTGCTTCTGCACCTGTCGGAGTCTGCCTTCCCTCCTTGACTGGTCTCTCTCCCAGTCGGTGAAGATCAGTGAAGCTCAGCAGGCAGTAAGGCTAGGGGCTGGACCACACTTGATGTATGCCTCCTAGGGTTGCCCTTTGTGTCTGACCAACCAAAGGCTCCCGCAGGTGTTGGCAATCTTCCCCACTCCTGCCTTAGGACTGAACTCTCTGGCCTGTGCTCTCCTTCACAGGCCAAACATGTCCTGCCCTCCTGGGATGCCCCCAACCAATGGCTGACAACCTCCCCGAGAGGGAAATAAAAGTTAACACTTTAGGGGTTAAGCCAAAATCTCCGGACACCAACCACTCATGATACTACCCCAAGGGGGGTTACATTTGTAAAATTTAATACACTTACCTTGTGTTCACACTGTCACTTACTTTAAGTTACTTAAATGTCTTCACTTCAGTTGTATTACTGTTGTGACTGTACTGCCATCAAGGTGTTCAGTGAATGATGGAGAATATTAGTGATTATGGGCCCTATTCATGAACAGTTAGGATGGGCTACACACCATGTAACCCCGGCACATAGCCCACCTGCACCTGCATTGGTGAATAGGCACCCTGGCCATGCACACTGTGCCCCCCACATGCTATTCATGACCTCACTATGTGGCCAAAACCCTGGCTAAATGCACAGCTCTGCATGGGGGCGGGCCTTGGGCCAGCATGGGGGGCCTGTTCACACTCTGCACCATTCATGATGGTGCAGGAGCAGTGCAGGAGGGGCAACAGCTACACCTTCTGAAGGCAGCTGTGCTCCGTGCCCCCCCGGGATGCTACCGCTGGCTGCGACGGGGATGGTGGGGGTCACTGGACCCCACACTGAGGCTGCCCCTGACATCAGGACACATTAGGAGGGCTGGGGGACAGTCATCTGAGGGACCCTCACCCCCTTGAGCTGTAGGTACATTCACACCTACTGCCAACATGGTGCCCCATGGGCACAGAGGATCCAGCAAGGGACCCAGGATGGGCAGCTGATTGGCTGCCTGCCAGGTTCGTAGCTCCACACCGGACCCCCCCCATGAACCTGTGAGCTGGGAAGGAGCCATGCATTGGCTGGTGTTCAAGAATATGGCCAATGTGTGGAACTCCCAAGGGTGCAGAGCTGCACGGGGGGTTACATGCCTTCCGCGCATAACCCCACCCACATTAGTGAATAGGCCTCCATAAGTCTAATTAATTATTTATGAGCTGAACTAGCTCACTGATTGACTGCTGTGCCAGTCTGAAGTCTCTTAGAAATGACTGAAATGGCAGCAGCACTTGGCTGACATGCTATAAGCGGACAGCAGCAGTGGCGCCAAAATGAAACTGTTTTCGATCCTAAAAACCTAATGAAAAAAACCTGTCAGTATTGCAATTAGACTTGTAATCGCAATAATGATCTCACAGCTGGTCATTTCCTTTGATTAATGACCGGCTGGGTGGGGATGACCCTCGGTGCACCCTCCCCAGCGGTCGTTAATCACCAGGAAATAACCAGCTAGTTCAGCTCATGAATAATTAATTAGAATTATGTATGAAGGCAATATAGCACAGTGGTTTAAGGCTCTGAGCTGCAAATCTGAAGACCTGGGTTTGAATCCCACAGCCCCCACTTGCATACTGTGTGACCCTGAGCAAGTCACTTAACTTCCTTGTGCTCCCAGGTCGCACCTGGATACAAGCTTCAGCTTAGTGTGCCTCTCCTGGTTAAACAATTTCCCCATTCCCTTTCCCTTGTTTGACCATTATTGCTTAAATACTTCTCTATCTGTTCACTGAAAACCCTAACAGTGACGGGAACATAACGATGTTAGCCACTAGATGGGTTGCCAATATAGTATAAGGTGCTGAGCCAAATGAGAGGAAGGCCTGGAATCTTAGATGATATAATGGACTTGATATACAGTGGCATCCACCAAGATGGAAACAAAGAAACAGAGAATCTGATGGCAGAAGGCTACCAAGGGGCTATTAGGTCTACCCATACTATACTGCCTCATCCCATCAACCTACTGTACTGGTGGGTTGTCTACCTCTCCCTTCACTCCTTCATCCCTCAATCCCATGTTGTCCCCCCCCCAAGATTATGAGTCTTCTTGACCTGTCCCAACCATATTTATATCTGTTTAGGGAACCTTCCCTCAACCACTTCTGCTGGCAATATGTTTCAAGGCTCAACCACTCTTTTTATGAAGTAAAACTTCCTCATGTTTCTCTTGAACCTGCCCCCCCACCAGCCTCCAATCATGCCTCCTAGTGACTGCTTCCCTGTTCCTTACAAACAGGTCCTCACAATTCACCCTGTTTATACTCCTCAGAAACTTATATCTTCCTATCATGCCCCCCTATGCCTGGCCTTTAGCAAGTACATATTTAGGCCACCAGACGTTCCTCATAGGATCTGCCTTGCAGGCCCTGGATCATCTTGGTGACCCTCCTCTGCACTGACTGCAGTCTATGTTCTTCCTTAGGTGTGGACTCCAGAACTTAGCACAGTACTCTAGATAGGGCCTCACCAGGGATCTGTATAGAGGCAGTGTGATAGACCTGACATCTCTTAACACTGTTTAAGCAATTAGAAATAGAGAAAGGAGAGAAAGAGAGAAGTTGAAGACCCCCCCCCCCCATTTCGGGCAGTGGAATCCTTTTTTCTATCCTGTGTCCTTTGTTTCACCCCTGGTCTGGCCAGACAGGGGACAGGATTCTCAAAGCTCTCAGAAGGCACAAAACCTTCCCTAAGTCCCCAAAACTCCCTCAGATACAGAAAAAAGGGGAGTTTACTCCAAGTGCTATTCACAAAAAAACCTGCAGCTGCGGAAAAAACCACCATGGACTGTGGAAATAAGTGCAGCTGCGGAAGTCCCTCAGGACAAAAAGGTGTGAGATCAGTGGAGCACAGCCCCTGAAAGGCTATTCACAGCCAGGTTTTTCCCACAGCTGAGGAAAAAATGTTACACACAGTGGAAAGAAGTGTAACTCTCCCTCAGCACACTGCAGTAGTGCCCCAGCAATTGGAATCAATTAAGGAGGAAGTGTACCACAGGTAATAGCATCTCAGACAGTATAGCAGTAGCTGATGTTACAGCACTGAAAGCACACATTGCCATGCTATGGCAACAGGCATCAACCACTAGACCCAGTGCAGCCCATGACAGAGCCCCACAAGCAGTAGAACCTGACCAGCCAGCAGCGAGTGCTACCCCTCCCAGGCTACAGGAACACCCCAGGGGAGGGACAACCAGCAGGGACAGTCAGCCACTGTGGTGCCAGGGTTTCACAGGTACCTGCGGTGCTGCTGTGGTCCCAGTTGGGGACTGGTTGCTGGTCTCTGTGTGTGCTGTCAGCCTCATATTATAGCAGCACTGTTACAGTCTGCTGCTTCAGCTAGTGGTTCGCTATTGCTGTGCCTTCACAGCCTCTGCAGCTGCAGATTCGCAGCACTTGCACAAGTCCTGCGGCAGCTAAATTGCCGCACCTGCGGCACATTTTACGGAAGTTCGCAGCTGCGCTGGTTTTCTTTGAGAATACAGTGCAGCTGCTTTTCTGCACTGCAGGAAGCATTTTTTCCCATAGCTGCGGGAATTTCTGCTTTCTTTGAGAATCCTGCCCAGGGTCTCTTGTGCATCTTTTCTGTCCTATCCCCTTTGTTTTCCCACTGTTGCCTGGGACATGCTCCTTTCCCCTGTTAATTGGGCAGTGATATAATGTGTGCAGAAACAGTGGAGCAGTAACTAGATGTATAGTGCCATCTTTTGGCAAAAGAAAAACAATGCAGCAAAATTACAGCAGAGTTACTGGTATATTCTAGAATTTTTATGGCAATTGAGTCAGACAGCATGTACCACACTTCTAGTTAAGTTAGCAAATGTTTCTTAGGTGTTTGCTTATTTCCCATCTCTTCGACGCTCGTTGCTGTAGATGTACCTAATTAATCCCACTGTGGGATCCTCCTGTCAGGCCTCCCTGACTTGATAACATCCTCCGGACAGCCTGTCCTCTCCCCCTTCCACCCCACTCCCCATCCCTAACTCCACCCTCTCCAGGTATTATCTAG
Source organism: Neoceratodus forsteri (assembly GCA_016271365.2). Classification (NCBI taxonomy): domain Eukaryota; kingdom Metazoa; phylum Chordata; order Ceratodontiformes; family Ceratodontidae; genus Neoceratodus; species Neoceratodus forsteri. The sequence continues at coordinate 752,017,461 of CM057455.1, read as the reverse complement.
GTATGTCCAGGGCTGTACCCCCAATGTAACCCATGGGTACCTTGTATTTGACTGTAAACTATTATAAATAACATTATTATGTAACCTATGTGTAGTCTATGTTTAATGTTCTGCATTTGTACTGTTCTCACTGTTGTAACCACACTATATAACTCTGTCTAACCCCCTTCCCCGCGACGAGGTGCCTTTGTAAATGAGTCCATGACTCAAAGGTTGCAAATCCGACTTTTCTAATAAATAAATTTATAGTAATAAGACACAGTTTTGATATTAAAATACACTGATTGTACTAAATGCATTATCTGTTTTTTATGCAATGCCTTATTACTGTCGTGTACATTCTGGTACTTTCTGTGAAGACTGATGTTCTGTGGTGCCTATGGAAATTGGGAGGTAGGGTTTTTCCTCTAAAGGGATCCCTGTTGATTAGGACTTAAGTCAGTTTTTGTCTGGTCACTGTAGTGGAATGATTACTTGCTGGGGGCACTAAGGATGGAACTGTGAGAGACCTTGTTGACACATATTGCTGCACAGAGACTTTGGACTTGTCACCTGGTATCCCAGAAAGATTCCACAGTGCCAGCATTTGACTAAGTTTGCTGTGATACTCCAATCTTTTCTTTGTTATTTTATTTTGCTTTTTCTTCAAATAAATACACGCCTAGTGCGTTTTCCTCAAGATTTGCCTGTCTGTGTGCCTCCTGAACACCCATGCCATGACAGGCAGTATCACCTCACATTTCCCAATATATGAACCACTCCCTACACACTGTAGCATCATTAATGCCTTGGTATAAGCTTTGTTACAGTGACTGGTTTGCTTGAGGGAATCATTGACTATGAACCTCGGATCTCTCTCCTCTGTTGAAATGGCCAGCCTAACCCCTCCATCCAGTATTTTGTGAGTGAGTTCCATCTCCTTAAATGTACTACCTTGCACTTTTTGGTGTTAAAGCTTAATTTCTGAATCTCAGACCATTTCTTCAGCTTCTCTAGATCCATCTGGAGCTCCTGCACCCCCTTCCTCATAATCTGCCCTGCTGAAAAGCTTTGTGTCATCATCAAACAGACATGCCTTGCACTGGATTCCATTCCCTATGTCACTAATGATATATTGAATAGGACAGGTCCCAGGATCAATCCCTGTGGCACTCTGCTCATTGCCTCCCTGTCCCCTGACTGACCCCCGTTCACTACTACCCTCTGATGTCTCCTGCAAGACAATCTTATACTTACTCAACTAAACACTACTCAACTCTCAAGTCCTCCAACATTTTTAGCAACTTTCTTTGTGGTACTTAATCTAAGTCCTCAAGGATCAAGCATAAGCTCCTACAAGATTCTGCAGGAAACAGTGCAATTTAATGGCAATTAATCACTTTTGTCATGCAGGAATATGTAACATTTTTTCCACTGCATTTGACCCTGGCGTAGTCCACTTTATATACTGAACATATACTGGCTGCAGAATAGGTGTGACCATTTTTATTACTGGAGTACATAGGGTTGAGAACTCAGTTGTTTACTAATTAATGCATGTAGCTTAAAAAACCAAATGGAAGAGCTAAAGTACAGGTTAACTAAAGACAATATTTCTATATGTGGGGTTACAGAAGCCTGGTTTAAGGAGAGTGATTGGGGTTTAGACATCCCTAATTACACATTAATTCATAAAGATCGAACTGGAAAATCAGGGGGAGGGGTGGCTTTCTACGTATCAAGTGACTTAAAGGTAACTGAAATAAATAATCATCAGGAAAGTGAAATAGTTTGGGCTGAGATACATCTTGCTACAAAAAAAAACTCACTATAGGCCTGGGTTATAGACCCCCAGGGTTCAATAATGAAGAAAATATAAGACTGCTCGATGAACTAGACAAATTTGAACCAAATGGGGATTATCTGTTAATGGGTGACTTAAATTTTCTTAAAATAAACTGGATAGCATTGGAAGGCACTAACAGTGTAAAGGATAATGTCATAGAAATTATGGTGCATAAAAATCTGAATCAAATTGTTAAGGAAAAAAACTAGGGGATCAAATACTTTGGATCTTGCCTTTAGCAACTTTACAGATAACATCAAAAGTATGAATATAAAAGACACATTAGATTGTAGTGACCACTATACAGTTAAAATAACATTAGACACATCGTGGGACAGACTTATAGGGGCTACTACAATGAAATGCTACCATAAGGCTAATTTCGATGCAATCAACAATAATTAGGTACCAGAAGTAAAACAAATTATAACTCTGGCAGGGTACCAATGTGGTTCAACAGTAATATTAAAAGAAACATCAAAAGGAAAAATAAGGCATTCTGGAGGTACTTGAAAAACAGAACAGACAAGGAATGGAAGGAATACAAGAAAATAGTAAATACATGTAAAAACACAATTACTAAAGCAAAACAAAAAATGGAACTATAATTAGCCACTTCAGTAGGTCAGAACAATAAAAGTTGTATAACTACTTGGGTACATTAAGGGGTAACCAGAGAACAGCGGGTCCACTCCTAAAGGGGGATGAATTAATAAAAGACGAATCTGAAATGGCCAGGGAATTTAATGAATATTTTCTTAGCTTATTTAAAAAAAAAGAGACTATAACTAGTCCAGCAGAACATCTAGATAGTTATATCACAAACATTTATATTACTGAGCAAGAAATAAGCAAGAAAATCAATAACCTCAAAACTAACAAAGCGGTAGGACCGGACAGCATACATCCCAAATTGCTTAAGAAAGTATCAGACAAACTAGTAGGCCCAATAACAGTACTCTTTAACACTTCATTCAAGGAAGGGAGGACACTGGCAGATTAGAGAGAAGCCATAGTGACCCCAATCTTCAAAGAGGGGGACAGAAACAGAGTTTCAAATTATAGGCCTATTAGCCTCGTGTCAGTGATATGAAAAATGATGAAAGGCATCATACAAGACAGAGTAACTGAACATATTAAACATCATGGCTTCACAGACATTATCCAGCATGGCTTTAGTTCAGGGAGCTCATGTCTATCAAACTTATTGTCCTTCTTTGAACCAGTCAGCGCAGCACTTGACAAAGGCCTGCCGGTGGGTGTAATTTATTTAAACTTTTCAAGGGCATTTGATGTAGTCACTCATAGAGAACTAATAGAAAAACTGTATGAAATATACCTACACCCTAAAATGATAGCTTGGGAAAATTCATGGCTAAGTGAAAGAAGACCAAAAGTTAACATCAGAGGTTACAGTTCTGAATGGGGTAGAGTGACAAGTGGGGTGCCCCAAGGCTCAGTGTTTGGCCAAACACTTTTCAACATTTTTATTTCAGGATTACAAACCTCTCATAGGTCATGGATGTCAAAATATGTGGATGATAGTAAGATAGGTGCCATTGTTAGCAATTCTAATGAAGGTCTTCAGTTACAAAATGACCTCAACTTAATAAATACGTGGGCAGAAATCAACAAACTGAGGTTCAATGTTGAGAAGTGTAGGATCATGCACCTGGGACATAATAACCTACAAATACAATATTCCTTAGAACTACAGTACTTCAGGAAACTACAAACAAAAGACTTAGGGATGAATGTGACAAGCAATCTGTCCTTTAGCACTCATTCAAAGATTACAGCCCAGAGATGTCACAAACTCTTGGGCTGTATCCTGAGAAATATCAAAATTAGAGATTAGCAGGTGATTGTGCCACTGTATTCATCTCTTGTTAGGCCCCATTTGGAGTATTGGTCTCCCTTATGTGCACCACGAGAAAGGTGTACTGGAAAGGGTGCAACGCAAAATGACCAAGAAAATAAAACAATATGGTTGACAAAACCTATGATGACAGACTGAAGGCTTTAGGTCTATATTCTGTTTAATATAGAAGACTGAGGGGTGATCTTTGCTATATCTACAGTGCTAGTAAGAACCAGTACTTATGAGAAACTATCAGTCTGCAGAAGTGTCATAAACATAAGGTAACTAGATCACACAGTAAACCGATAAGAGGAGAAGTCTACAGAATAACCAAAAGAGGGAAATGGTTTAGTCAGTGAGTGTTATCTACATGGAATATGCTACCAGAAAATGTGGTTTCATGCAAGACTATGGCATCATTTAAAAATCTTTTAGACCAGCACATGGGATCCTTAAGATATAGACACTACCACTGATAAGTGGTGAGTCATTATAGGTCTATTTAACCTTCAGACTCGTATTTTACCTATGAACCTATGAACGTATGGAGCCTTGCTGTTTGAGTCACAAAATCCTGCGGTTCAGATGGCATGGAGACCTGTTTTTCGAGAAGCCCTATTGTTCAAAGATCGTGACGTGCCACTGTTCGAGGGGCTCAGAACCCTGTTTTCATGAGCTGGAAACCCTGTTATTGGTGAAGAATGGTGCACTGCCATTTAACAGACATGGAGCACTGTAGTTTGTAGAGCACAGAGTCTATGGCATATGTAGGCACAGAGACCAGTCATTGCAGGTGTCAGCCCCAAATTGGAGGAAATTGACCTTATGTGGACAGAAAGAGTGAAAATAATTTTGGTTGAAGTGGTCCAGAAAATGGAGGATTATTTAAGTGAAAAAGTTACTTGAAAGACTGCACAGCCCTAAGTTCAGTAAATAGTAATTAATTTGAAATTAGTACTTTGAAGTTACTGAAATGTAATGGAACATGGTTAAATCAGGTAATGGCCCTTTAAATTTGACTTTGCAATTTAAAGGGTCAACTATTATTCCTGCTCCATCGACTGACTTAGCTAATCTGCCTACCTTCTCTCCCTCTCAAGCCCACCCACACTTCTTCTCAAAGGCTGTGGCCACTAAAAAAGTCTTTGAACTGTTAAAATCTGAAGCCGGCCACAGGTGCAGGTGCAGTGGTAGTGCCACCACTTGAGATGATGATGACCTTGGTTTAGGAACAAGCTCGGTGCATCAGAGGGCTAGCTGGGGAGAGGTAAAATGACAGTCAGATAAACTGCTCTCCTCTTCCAAGGTGTGGCACCCAATGTCCTGCTGACTCCTAGTGCAGACTGGGAGTACAATGGCCAAGGACTGTGGAATCTGGGAAGAGAGGACATCTGACATCAGCGCACCACATAAGGGAGCATGCACATACATCTGCATCTCCTGAAGCAACCTAAAAATGAGAAATCCCATCTCTAAGGCAATGTAACATGATGCCCCTGTCCCATGGAGTCCACTCACCTGAATAATACCAGGCCTAACTCTCGGCCAAGAAAAACAGGTAGATGTAGTCTTTCTCTTCAGGAAGTTTTTCCACGAGGTGAGGTGTAAGTCATGGGCCTCCCAGTTGGGTCATCTGGGAGATGCCGGGGAGGTGGCGGGGTTGAGGGGGATCAATCTACAGATATGTGATGCATCCTGCCTGTGCCAGAGTGCATAAAAAGAAAGTTTAAAAATTGTTAATATCCCTCTTCTCAAGTACCGGTCCTGTCTCTGATGGTGTGGAACCCAGGATACCTAAGCTTGGTGCTTTTGTTCTTGCTACTCCCATTGCTTACATTTTCAATCTCCCTCTTATGTCTGGTGTCATACATGAGCTCTAAAAAAAAATCACTCGGATTGTCTCTGTGCACAAAAAAAGGAGACCCTAAACTCATTGAAAATTACCATCCAGTTGCCCTCCTGTCAGATCTGAGTAAACTCCTTTAAAAGGTGGTTTTAAATCAATTGACAGAGTAACTCCATAAATACAATCTCCTTACCCTTGAAGAACACAACTGCTGATGCAGGCAGCACAGAATAACTACTGCCCTGCTTTAACTGTTCAGTGGCATTAAGGAAGCCATGGATAAAGGCCTTCTGAGTGGTGGTGTTTTCTTCGACCTCTCAGAGGTTTTTGATCTGCTTACCCACAATCTACTTATTTCCAGACTTACTACTCTTGGCCTTTCCTCCCGTGCTATTGCCTGGTTTGGAAAGTACCTCGCCTACAGATCCCAGTTTGTAAAGTATAAGAAAACCATTTCTAATTTGGCCTGTCCTCAGTTCCTCCAAAACCCAGGCTATGCCCTTTGGCTCAAAGATGAAATGTAAATCTTGAACAGATCTACATGCCATCTCATATATTGATGGCACTAAACATACTTTGGTCTAAAATTTAAGCAGCTGGGCATTTCACATGACTCAGCTTTGGATTTCTCCCCTCCTATCACCTCAGTCTTTAAATCTCTAAACATAAAGCTTGGTCTAACCTACAGGATCAGGTACATCCTTACCCTGAAGGCTAGATTAGCCAAATAAGAATCCTCTTACCTAGCCCAATTTAAAGTACGGTCTCCTAACCTTCTCCTAGGCCTTCAAATCTCCCTACATAAATGGTATATGACCTACAACATGTGCCGTTTTGCTCTGTCCTTTTTCTGACCTTTCCTTACTGTCTTATTCACCACTGTAACCTCTGCTCTGGTATGGCTTCCTCCATCAGCCGCTCATTCCTTCTCATTAGACTGTTTGCTGTGTAAAATTCGTACCCTCGCTAACCTTGATTATATCTCTCCTACATGGTCCTTGTACAATCTACTCACTTTGATCTGCTGACACATCCCTTCTTTAGGTTCTAAAGTGGTCCACTGCAATGGGTGAACAGGCATTCTCCACATTTGCTTCCAGGTTCTGGAACTCCCTGCCTTGGTCAATGTGAAACTCTTCCTCAGGCTCTCACCACTCATTTAAAGGATCCTAGAGTAAACAGTTAGTGGCATCCTCAGTCTATGACTGCACCTGAATCTTATGACAGAATAGCTACAGAACTTGCTATCCCTATGTTTCTTTTCACTTTATACCACTGATAAACTTGGTTGGTTATTGTCATGACAACTTCACTTGTACTAGGGACCCCCTACCTCTGACTACAGGTCATTACTACTGAATTTGTGTTCTGCATTGCTGATGCTGCTTGTTTTACCCCTAATTGTTTGGTATTTAGTTATCCTGTAAACACTGTGACAGATTGTATTATACTTATTATTATAAAATGGATCAAGAGTTTTCTGCCCCCGATTGGCTGAGAGGTACTTTTGGCCATGTTCTTATCAGTGCATATTGTGCCAACCAGTGCATCATCAGCCAGTCAGGACACTTTACAACAGAAATCACTGTGCCTCGTTGTGCCACTGTCTACATTTTAAAAGTACGTGGACCTGCCTGACCGAGCTGGAGAACAGTCATCCTCCCACCCCACCCACCCCAACGCACACAAGCAACTACACAGCATTAGGTGATGAAAATCACTTCGGGCAAAACATTTGAAAATGAAATCTAACCTGTGCTGCAGCAATAAACTAAGGTGATCGAACAAAATTGAGTGCTGCACGTGCTGCCAGGATGCAACTTTCAAATAAAAGCCCAGACCCACTCCTCCACTGGCTCTTTTATATGCCAGTTTTTAAAATGAAAACATTTAGCTAAAACATTCAGGTTTTCCATAGTGTGCAGAGCAAGTGGCCTGATATTACAAACCACAATTGCAGAACTGTTATCTACAGCAGCTAGCAAGGGACACGTTTGCTCTCAGTGAAACCAGCTGCTTGCTCTCAATGAAACGGCCACTCTGAGCATTCCTCAGTACTAAAGACACCCTTTATGAAAATGGGTATGTGCTAGTGGGGGGGTCTAGTTTAATACAATGTGTGGGGAGAGAAAAGACAAACTGAGCAGTACCTGTCTGTGTGTATGGGGGAGGGGGGCCATGTCCTGGCCACCACGCACTTCAGAAATAACCCTAATAGGGGGACTATTTTTACTCTGTCAGATATTAAAACCTCTTTTTTTCACACATTTATGGCATGTTTATTGTTCTTTTTTTCTTAAATAGTTACTTGGGGAGCACATTTTATAAGTGGAATAAGACACTTCAAGGTGTGGTTTATGGGCTGAAAAGGGCGCTTCCCAGGTGCTAAGGCACTCAGTGCAGGTTCTCGTGCCTCATTACGCACCTGGAGTTTGCTCTTATCAGCACACCTCATCGTGTATTATTCCTTATATGTACATATTGCCTGATTACAGTGCATAAATACTGTTTATACTGATTAGTATTAGTTAACCTAATGATTATGTGCCGAACCATATCTGTATGGTGTGTAATTCCTACTTTCTATTTGTCACTTGAAATCTGCTCTTGCTTTGTTTGCCAGTGCTTAAGTTCTATTGCTCTTCTGTCCTCTCTCGGATCATACCTGAAAATAGGCATTCAATAATCTAGTGTACCTACCTAGTAAACAAAACTAAATAAATATATAAAAGTTGCTTGAATATGAGAAATGGTAATGGTATGCCAGTCCTTTATAATGATCAGCCGGACAGGTTCGAGCTGAGAAATACAAGTCTCTGCAGATGGAAATATACACCCTTGGATTTTAACTTTCTTCACCAGAGCTTTCAAATATCATATTTCACCATTTTAAAGCCACCCTCAAATTGTAACTGCAGCACTAAACTAGTGTTGCCCCCATTTTGTAGCTGTGGTTACAATTTGAGAAACAGATAGCTACAGTCAGGTTGCGGTTTCAAAACAGTAAAACTCCAAAATTAGACCCCATGATAAAGATTCTGAGATTATAGTTTTTTTGTAATCTTAGTTTTCATTCAGAAAGGCACTGATAGCAGGTTACTCACTAGTAAAGGCAGCTGTACACATACAAAGCTTGGGTTTAACTAAAGTGATGCTTTAAGTACAGCAAAGTAGTTACTGTTTAGTTACTACTTGCCAGCTTTACTTTAAGACTTGCAGGCTTAAATTTAAATATTATGTGAAATCCAGCATCTTGTTTCCTAATGTGAAACACAATATTCTTTTCAATGCAGCTTTTGTTTACCATGTCAAATGCCCCCTCTCCCCCACACGCAGTTACAAACTCCATTGATATACATTTTCTTGGTCACTCACATAAAACTGTCAGTCAGCAGTCTCTGGTTCCACAACAAAGCACACCCACTTGCATCTACGTTTATACTAGTAGTCTGAGCACATGTCTACCAAATACCATTCTTCCTTCCTTCCTGGCTGTCACTAGTAAATGACGCACACATCGCGTCATATACTCATTTCAGCTGAGAAGGAAGAACAGGATTCAGTAACAGTGTGCCCAAAGTATTAGTAAACACTTAGAAGCAAGTGGGTGTGCTTTGTCATGGGACTGGGACCAGTAACTGGTGGCCGACAGTTTTATGTGAGTTACCAGGAAAAGGCATTTCAATGGATTTTGCAAGTGCATGCAGGTGGGCATTTGACATGGTAAACAGAAGCTGCATTGAAAAGAATATTGTGTTTCATATTAGGAAACAAGATGTTGGATGTCCCAGCAGCCTTTTCTTTATCTCTTTAAGTCTGATCTTTGAATTATGTATTGGTAAAAAAAAGGTTGTTTACTTGTCCTTTAAATTTCCTCTAGTGGAGTGATATGCATAGGATTTTTTACATAGATATCAGTCAGGATTTTGTAGTTCAGCAAGTCAACTGTGGATTTCTTGGGAATTAATCCATGGTCAGGCGACGTGTTTTGATGAATGAGAGGGTAGTACTTTTCCTAGCCATGTTCTAAATAGTCATTACATGCCATGTGTCATCCAGATATCGTGGTAACATGGCAACCTTGAAAACCACAGAAACTACCCTAGATACCATCTGTATTGAGAGGTTCCTTAAATCCCTCTCCTCAGATGCCTCATCCCTCCTGCACAATCCCAACAAAATCAAATCAGTTTCTTTTATTTAAGTTTAGCAGTTTCAGGAAGAGGAAAAAAGTCAGTGTCCGATATCAGTGTCTGGAACTGGGAAGAGGGAAGTCCAGGAAGAGTAAGCAGCATACTTCCCCAGAGCAGAGCTGTTTTTACAGTCTCAGGAACAATTGCTGAATATTGCATAATGCCTGAATATAATACATGGATGGCAGTCTGTTGGAGCTTAGTAATTAAAACCACCCCATTTAGTAACTGCCCTGTTTAGAAGCCGCAGCTAAAAATAGAAAAATGCAATAGAAGTGGAGGCTTCTAAATGGTGATGTAGTGTAGGCTGTTTGCCTGACATAGGAAATTTAGATCCTTGCTACTTTGATGGAGAACTGGCAGCATCTGAAAACAGTTTGCAAGAGCAGAGAGAAGTTTTGAAGGCCAGAGAGAATTGTTATAGGTGGGCAAGTGAGAAACAGCTGGAAAAAATCCCTAAAAGACACCATTAACATGAACAAGCTGCCTGCAGAGCACTGTGCAAGTGGCAGAAAGCTTTACTGACATCATTGATGGTGATTCCAGGCATCTTGTTGTAATGCCAAGAAGAAGAAGGAGTGCGGAGTGCTGCTGCCCCCCCTGAACCACAGGCATAACCAGTCAGATATACTCAATATGTACTTTTACTATATCAGTATACTAAAACTGCACTTCCACTATATTGATAGAAAGAAGTTGCTTCACTATACCAATATAGTGTAAATAAACTTGTACTGTATAGATATGCTTATGATACATGTCCAATAAATGGAAGAAACAGAATAGAGGGAAGAGGGTCCAACAGAGGGAAGAACAGCAGAACTGTTTTTATAATCATGGACATAATACCTTCAATAGAAATTTTTTTTTAATCTTCAGACACTTTTTAAATATTTTCAGCCTTGTGGTTCATATACAAGCAATATCTTAGTTAAAAGTGTACCACTGTACCACACAGAAGACTGATGAAGAAATTTAGAGCCTGGGGGTAAGGGAGAAGGTAGTGAGCTGGGTACCAAGCTGGTTGAAAGATAGAAGGCAGAGGGTGGTGGTAAATAGCAATCACTCAGAGGATGGGAGAGCAACCAGTGGAGTACCACAGGGATTGGTAGTGGGCCCTGTCCTCTTCAATGTCTTCCTAAGTGACATTGCTGAGGAACAAGAGGGGAAGGTGTGTCTCTCTGTAGATGACACAAAAATCTACAACAGGGTGGACACCCAGGAGGGGGTGGAGAGGATGCAAAGGGTTCTGGGAAAACTAGAGGAGTGGTATAATGAGTGGCAGCTGTGTTTCAATGCCAAAAAGTGCAAAGTCATGCACCTGGGGTGGGGAACCCCAGGGGCTGTGTATAAGATGGGGGGCTACTTACAGATACCAAGCAAGAGAGGGACCTTAGGATCATCACATCTGATGATCTCAAGGTGGCAAGGCAGTGCAAAAGGGCAGAAAGCAAGGTGAGATGGATGCTGGAGAGCATAGAGTGGGGGAGCTCTAGCATGATAAGACAGGTGCTATTGCCTCTGTATCACTCACTTGTGAGTCCCTGCCTGGAGTATTGTCTCCAGTTCTGGAGGTTGCACCACTGCAAGGACATTGACAGGGAGGAAGCTCCAGAGGAGGGCTACTAAAATGATGTAGGGGTTGCATGGGAAACCATACAAGGAGATGCTGCGGGATCTCAACATGTGCTTTGTGGGAGGAGAGGAGAGTGAGAGGGGACATGATTGAGACCTAAGCACCTCATGGGGGTGAACAAGGTGCAGGAGGGGAATCTCTTTCAGAGGAGGAGGAGATGAGCACCAGAACAAGGGGACACGCTATAAAACTTGAGGGGGGATTTAATAGAGATATACTGGAATTGGCCCCTTAAAATCTAATGATAAAATTGTTAGTAATGAAAGAGAAATGGCTGTAGAACTTAATCAATACTTTACAAGCATATTTAGTCCTAAAGCACCATTCAATTTCTGTACACAACCAGCAGATGATTTCATTTCTTTCTTTTCTGAACAAGACACTATAGAGGCTATTAATTTAATCAAAAATAACTCAGCCCCAGGACCAGACAATATACATCCTAAAGTCTTAAAAGAGCTTTCAAAGGAATTAACAGGTCCACTTACTTATCTATTTAATACATCAGTAAGCTGTGGAACTGCCTTACAGTCTTGGTGTGTAGCTAATATAACTCTGATTCATAAAGGTGGTAATACTATAAACAGATGATATCTAATTATAGGCCAATCAGCCTAACATCACCAGTTAGTAAAATTATTGAATGTTTGATTAAAACCAAAATTACTAACCATATTACAAGTACAGATTGTACAGACATGTCACAGCATGGATTTACCCCCGGCAGGTCATGCTTGACAAATCAAATAAGTTTTTGGAACCAGTCAGTAATGCTTTAGACGGTAGCATTCTGGTGGATGTAGTTTTTCTGGACTTTGAAAAAGCCTTTGATACTGTTTCACATGAGATTTTGATAAAACAGCTTTTTGAAATAAACTTAGATATTAACATAATTAAATGGGTCTCATCATGGCTACACAATAGACAACAAAGGGTAGTTATCCTAGGATGTGAATCTGAGTGGAGATCTGTTACTAGTGGAGTACCACAGGGATCTGTGCTGGGTCCTCTTCAGATTTAATGTAGTAGTCTCCAGTATGAAAACAACAAAAGAGGTTTGGATCAGCAAGTATGCTGACAATTGCAAAATAGGCTGTCTTGTTAATGACATCACATGTGCTAAGATTTTACAAGACAATTTAAACAGGTTAACTTCTTGGGCAGAAATTAATAAAATGAAGTTTAATGTGACAAAATGCAAAGTTATGCATATGGGAAACAATAACCATAGATACAACTATATGATACAGAATATGAATTTAATGGAAATATCAGAAGAAAAAGACTTGGGAATCACAATATCTGATAATTTAAAATGTAATTCTCATACTAATAAAACAGTCAGAAAATGCCATATGATCCTTTGTAACATCTTGAAACATATCAAAAGTAGGAAACAATCCGTTATATTGCCATTATACTCGTGTCTTGTGCTTCCTCATTTGGATTATTGCGCCTCATTCTGTGCTCCAACATCTATTGGTTATTTAAGCTTGATAGAAAAAATACAACATAGAGTAACAAAAAGAATAGAGAATATGTCAAACATGGATTATGGGTCCAGACTTAAATCACTTGAACTGTACTCTCTAGAATATAGAATACTAAGAGGGGATCTGATTTATACTTACAGTGCCTACCAAAATGAATATGTGTTAAACACAATTGGGTTAGGAAAGAATGTTATACATTATGGAACAAGATCTCATAATTTTAAACTTAAAATTTCCTCGTGTAAAACAAAGAAATGCTCTAAATTTTATACTCAGAGAATCCCTGCAATTTGAAATTCATTACCCTTAGAAATGATCAATAGTGAAAACATTCAACAGTTTAAGACAAGACTTGACTTTTATATGGGTGATAGGAAATTTTCCTTCTGCCACTGATCATGGCAGCGAGTTCATTTATGGGCTTCTGCTCTCTGAACTTGTAAACATCTATGAATCTATGAGGAAATATTTCTTTACAGAAACGGTAGTGGATGCCTGGAACAGCCTGCCAGAAGAGGTGGTAGGGGTGAAGACAGTGGGGAGCTTCAAACATGCATTGAATTGGCACAACAGTATAGTAAGTAGAGGTAAGGGAGGAGGAAGAGATACACTATCTGTGATCAAATAGAGTCTGGGATGTAGTGTTAGGCAGGGAAAATAGGGCAGACTAGATGAACCTACCAGTCCTTTTCTGCCCACGCATTCTATGTTTCTGTGTTTCTAAATGCATTGATGGACTCCAAGGTTTTATTTTTTAAAAGTTCCTAGCCATAATGGTTCTAGAATCAACCCATTCTAAAGCTAATGTCATTGAAAAGGGTGAACACTGGAACCATTATGGCTAGGAACTTAATTTTTTTAATTAATTAAAGGCTGGAGTCAGGTTAACAGGGCTATACCATGCAAATAGAGTTTACATATGTCAGCACAGGTTCATACACACCTATATACAATACTTTTAACCAGATCCTTATTAAGTTTAAAATGAGTCAGTACATTTAAAATGTAATGAAAAAAGCAGGTGTCCAGTTGCTTTATGGCTGTAGGTAACAGTTGACATAGTACTGGCTGCCACATCAGAAGATACTAGTGGCTTTCTGTCAAGGAAAACACACAATCTTTTTCTAGTTTGAAATCTGGTTTTCCTTAAAATCTGATCTGAGTGCAATATATTAATTTATTAAACCACCAAAAGCTTAACCTGGCTCAATATTTTCTATCAGTACTTTCTGTATCCTGCTTGTGGACAAGACTGAAAACAGGAAGATGATTTCTAGACATCCTCTCCCAGTCAACAAAACATATATAGTGTATAGAGGAATGTTGTTCTACCTGAATCTCCATACTAAGCAGAAAGCTGTTGTGCCACAGTGCAAAGATCATGGAATATGGTTGTACCCTTCTGGGGTACAATCCGTCACAAACCAACTCATGATGGTCAGATCACTGAGCTCACAGTGCCTACCCCTAAGTGCAATCTGTGACAGGTAGGGGAAAAACAGGGATACCCTCCTCGTGTTCACCCACAGTGTTTGCTGGGTTTACAGCAGAACACTTGCCATGAGTTCCCAGAGCATCCTTCTATACTTTGGATCAGGGCACAATACCAGTCACGAGTCTTGTGGCCAAATATGAACCCTTTTTTGTGGCTATTATACACAGGAGGAAGGCCCAAGTAAGTACACCCTCTTCGGGGTAGCAGCGCAAAAACCTGATTTGGCCTTCGCCCTACAGGACATGCAATAGCCCAGTTCACAATCCCTGAAGACTCCTATGAGACTCTGGTATTCTCCCTAATCCTGCTGGATCCCCTACTGACCCTTTTCAATTTGGTTGCTATTTGGTGACCCTTCTAAGCATAAGCAGTTGTCACAGATTTGTAATAAAACTTCTACAGTCACACATACAATATAAGGAATCTCACGCAGGTAGAATTCTTTAGAAAAACAAAAGTCTTTATTAAAATAATTAAAAAATGCAGTTACAAGTAAAAGAGAACAAATATGAATTAGATTACAGTATGGAAACACATTTTGGAACGTATACAGTTTAAATGCCTTAAAACTGTTTTAACTACTTCTCTACCTTAAAGATGAAAATATTCAAAGTCATTTTTCTGTGTAGCAGCTTGACAGTTGTTCTGTTGTGCTCAGGAGGAAGCCCAAAACCAGAATGGCCTTCTTGCTCTATGCTGGAGAACTTAACTACCTTTCTGAAATTTGCAGTGTCATCAGATTTCCAGTCATAAGGAAACTGGTTTATTTTCCCCACCAGTGGCCCATAATTTCCTGGACACCTGGTGATGTCACCCAGCTTCAACATTAATTCTGCCTCCATGATTAACTAGTAATAGGGCAGTCACTGTTAAAACTTTGATATGTCAATATTTTATGTATGTATGTATTTTATTATTTATTACTTTTTTAACCAGGTAGGTGCACTGGTCCAATGGACCGTTTACAGGATGACCCAGGCCAAAAGGCACAGATAGACACATAATTACAGTGCAGGTGCAGACATATTTACAGTGCAAGAGAACAGTAACAATAACATTAATATGACATTAATGGTCAAAGCAGGGTAGGGCATGCAATAAATAATAGCTGATTACATAAAAGAGTTTCAGGAAGTAAAGTAATAATTGCATTATTACACAAATAATAATGCAGCCAGGAGTAACAATGACCTAGGGGAAACTAGAAGATCGCAACCCCCAAGTCACTAGCCCCCCCACAACATAGTAATAAGCCTGAACTAACCCAGTGACCTAGCAGAAAATGGAAAGGAAGTAGGAAGGGAGGTGAGGACAGATTGAAGTGGTAGAGATCAAAGGGCTAGGAAGGGAATGATGCTACCTATGGAAGCAGTTACAGATGTTACGAGCAAGGAGCCAAGTTTTAAGGTTCTGTTTGAAGGTATGATGCATATTGGATGATCTAAGGGGTGCAGGAAATGTATTCCAGAGTGAGGGGCTGCAACTGATACAGCACTGCCACCCATTTTGGTGGAGGTTCTCTGAATCACCAGGGATGGAACAACAGAGGACTGGAGACTCTTCGGTGAGATGCGGTGCTCACAAAAAGAAAAAAGGGGGAGGCAGAACCACTACAAATGTTAGTATCTGTGAGACATCCAAGGGTACAATCAAACCGGCCTTGCAGTGGGAGCCAACCGAAGGAGCTATATAGGTTGCAGTGGTGAGTTGAATGGGGGGCAGAAAAGGGTGAAGTGGCAGACACTATTGTAAACAGTCAAGAGTCTGACCCAAAGGGTGGTAGAAATGTGAGTATAGATAGGGGAGCAGTAGTCCAGGATAGGGAGCAGGTTGCCAAGACCTATGGCCAGGTGAGTTTCAGCAGTCAGGTGGGGTTTGACACAATAGGCAGCACAGAGTTTCTGATTTGTCTTATGGACTACTAGACTTATATGGCCAATGAAGGAGAGGGTAGGATCAAGTGTGACTCCCAAGTACTTGAAAGATGAGACAGCTTCAAGAGGAGTGCCATCGGTGAGAGGATATGGAGAGAGGAGTTTGCTTTCAGGATACTGGCTAGGTAGGGTTTAGACCCAAACAGCATAGCCTTGGTTTTTTGGTGTTAAACAGCATTAGATTGGAGGAGAACCAGTTCTGGGTGGCAAAGCAGTTCTGTGTGAGGACAGAGGATATGTGAGGGAGGGATTAGTCACAGTGAAATATGACAAGGTCGTCCGCATAAAGGAGGGACTCGCAGGATAGGCAGTCAGAGGAGAGGGTATTAACAAATATCATGAAGAGCAGGGGGCCCAGGATAGAGCCTTGGGGTGCCAAGGAGGAGACAGGCTGGGGGGGGAATGGCAGAGCCGATGCACACAGATTGGGATCAATCAGACAGGTAGCTCTGAAACCAGTTTGTAGTCCTCATGGAACAGCCTATAGAGTGTAACTTTGAGAAGAGTAGAGGGTGGGTTACAAGATTGAAAGCCTTAGATAGGTCCACGAATACCATGACAGTTGCAAGCCCTTGGTCCATATTTGTGAGGATATGGTCAGTGAATAAAGCCAGGGCAGTAGTGGTGCTATGGAGCCTATGGAAACCATGTTGCTGGTTACATAAGATATTGTGGTTATCAAAATAGTTAGATAGCTGCTAGTGAACAACCCATTCAAGAAGCTTACTAAGGTGAGGGAGAACAGATATAGGGCAATAGTTGTCTGATAAGAGGGGGTTCCCAGATTTGAAAATAGGAACCACCTTGGCAGACTTCCAGAGAAGGGGTGTACAAGAGGTAGGCAGGGCAAGGTTAAAGATAAAGGAGAGAGGTTTTGCGATAGCTGAAGAGACGAGTTTGAGAAAGACAGGGGAGAGGCCATAAGATCCTGGGCTACCCCAATTGGCTAGGCTCCTAAGGAGTTTACAGGTGTCCTTAGGGGAAATAGTCTTGAAATAGAAAGGGGATCGAGGGGAGGCACCAGATGGGGGGAGGTGGAGGACGTGGGAGAGGAGAAAGGCCCCCAGTCAGGGGACTGACTAGGTGGAGGGTGGGCGGTGTGAGGGGAAGGGGAGGGGGTTGGAAACAGGTGACCCCTGGCTAGAGGGACTGCTAGAGGGGAGTTTGTTGAGGATGACTGACACATCAGAGAATTTGCTGTCGAGCACTGTGGCGACTTCAGCTGGGTCCATCAAAAGGCCAGAAGGAGAGGTTAGTTGGATGTTGGTGCTGCCAGTGCGAGGAGTGAGAAGTGAGTTAATGGAGTCCCAGAATTTTCTGGGATTTCCAAAACTCTCTTTCTGTAGGTTGGTGTAATATTTCTGTTTTAGGGTTCTAGTGAAGATCTTATAATCCTTGCGCAGGTGCCAGTATTCATTCAAAAAGGAAAGAGGAAGGGGTTTGTTCATGGGCAGACCACTTCTGATCCTTCTCTTTCATAAGGGTGAGGAGTTCTTTGGAGATCCAGTGGGAGCGGCCACCTCTGATTCTCTGGGTTCTGATAGGGAAGTAGTGGTCCTGTATGTCCAAGAGAACATCTGTGAAGTAGGTGACTGCAAGGGACACATCAGTGAGAGCATAAAGGCCCTGCCAGTTAATGGTCCTCAGGTCATTGAGTATTAGGGAAGTGTCAGGGTGGTTAAAGTTGTGGAAGGTTAGATATTTGGGAGGGGGGAAGGGGGCCTTAGAGGACCATATGGCAAATGTTGGGGAGTGGTTGCTTAGGGAGTCGGATAGAGTGCCCGCATGTATAACACTGTCACCACAACTGGTAATAACCCAGTCAATTAAGGAGTGAGTAGAGGTATGAAGGTTAAGTCAAGTAGGGAGTGTGATGATTTGTGACAGGTTATGCTGCTGAAGCACGTTAGTATAGTCAGTTTCAAGGGCGTCCAACCAGTTAAGGTTGAAGTCACCTAGGATGATAGCCTCCCTGGCAGGGGAGAGAGACCCAAACCCAGTGAGCAGGCTTTGGAGGCCAGCTACACCCCCACTTGGGGGGTTGTAACAACTACCCAGATACAGTTTCTTAGTTTCACCCAACGTAAGTTCAGCAATAAGCCATTCGCTGGGAGAGTCACTGTCAGCGCAGAGGGAAGCAGAGGTGGAGAAGAGTTCCCTGATGAGGATAGCAGCACCACCTCCCTTCTTTTTGCCTGGTCTGCCTTTGCACAGGATGTAATAGCCAGAGGATAAGAACATAGCATTGGTATGATGCAGCTTAAGCCAGGTTTCTGTGAGACAGAGTACGTGGGATTTATGGAGAGTGAGCCATGCTTCTAGGGTGGTGAATTTTGCAGGGAGGCTGCATACATTTATGTGGGTGATTTTTATTCCAGGAGTAGTGGCCCATATGCTACAGGTAGATGTGACAGGGGTATTTTGAGGGCCAGGGTTTGGTTCAATGTCACCACCCAATAAGAGAAGGGAGAAAAAATGGGGATGAGGTACGATGGGCTGATAACTGACAGAAGGAAAGAAAGGGAGTAAAGGAAAAAGCCTAGGAGATGACACTCAAAGTTGGGGAGGAGGTCCAGTGCATGAGGTCTGAGAGAGGTATAGTCCCACCTTAGGAGAAATGTGTGTGTGTGGGGGGGCATCATGGCTGCATGAGTCTTTGGTGAAATGGAAAAGGACGGCCTGGTCATAGAATAAAATAGAGGCTGCAAGGTCAGTTGTATGGAGGGTGCCTAGGAGAGAGGCAGCCACAAAGAGCAAGAGATAGGACTTCATGGTTCAGTAGATAAGCAGTAGTAAGGATTCAGCAGTGTATATCACCACCAGTCAGGATAAAAATGAGACTAACTAGGGAAAGATAGTGAGAGTGGGTAGGTGATCAAAAGGGTGATTGTGCCTTTAATGGAGAGGTCTCCTGGTATGGTATAATCAGTAAAGGAGGGGAAGAGAACAGTAAAAAAAAAGTTGATTTAAAGAGTGTCGGGGGTGGAGAAAGGTGGGTGGGAGAAACTTTGAAAATCAGAGAGTAGTATTCAGCAAAAAAGAGGAAAGCGGGGGTGCCCGAGCTTCAGACTCAGTGCTGGCTAGAGTGCTGGTCCAATCAGAAGCTCAGGCAGAGAAGATCATCCAATGGAGAGCCTGTCCTAAGAAGTGGCCAATAGGGAAGCCGTGGCAGTCCCGGTTCAGGAAAATCACTGAGGTGTACCTTGGTTGCTTGAACTGCAGGCCGGCAGAGGTCAGAGGGCAGCTAGCAGGTAAAAGCCGCCTTCTCAGAGAACAGCTGTGGTTTGTGGAGGTCAGTGCGCCCGGTCAGGGGCCACTGAGGAGGGAAGCTGCAGAGGGGGAGAAAAAAAGGATACGATTACAAAAGAAACATAGCAGGGAGAGAATCGGTGGACGTGGAGCAGGTAGAGATTAGTTTCAGAGGAGAGTGAGCATAGCAAGGGAGAAACTGTGGGCATGGAGAAGGTAGGGATTAGTTGCAGAAGGGAATGAGGAGAAACTGAATAACAAAAGGGGATAGTAGTGAGGAGAAAATCGGTGGGTGTGGAGTTGATGGGACTGGAGACAGTGGAGACAGCAGGGGATTCTAGGCAGGCTGTCATGGGGGAGTAATCAGAGAAGAGAGTAGTGAAAGGATATGGTGGGAAAAGCTGGGGCATACAGTGGGAAAAATCTGGGGACTGCAGAGGGCTTAGTAAGAGCCGAAATATGAGGTAAAAGAGAAAACTTAAAGGCAGGTGCAGAGGCAAAAAAGGGTTGTAATTCACATTAACACAGTTCCCCAAGCAAGTCACATTAATACATTCCCCAAACAAGTCATGCACAGTTGCTCCATACAATATACAACAGCCTTAACACTTAAGATGGGTAATAACAGCCTTTATGAAAATTTGAAAAACGGAAAGTAGTGTTCAGCAAAAAAGAGAACAGCGGGGGTGCCTGAGCTTCAGACTCGGCACTGGATAGAGTGTTGATCCAATCAGAAGCTCGGGCAAAGAAGAGCGTCCAATGTAGAGCCTGTCCTGAGGGAAAGCGGCCAATAGAGAAGCCGCAGCAGTCCTGGTTCAGGAAAATCACTGAGGCGTACCTTGGCTGCCTGAAATGCAGGCTGGCGGATGTCAGAGGGTGGCTGGCAGGTAAAAACCACCTCCTCAGAGAAGAGCTGTGGTCTGTGGAGGTCAGTGCTTCTGGTCAGGGGCCACTGAGGAGGGAAGCTTGGTTGCTTGAACTGTGGGCTGATGGAGGTTGGAGGGCAGCTGACAGGTGAAAGTCGCCTCCTAGGAGAAGGGCTGTGGTCCATGGAGGTCAGTGCACCCGGTCAGGGGCCACTGAGGAGGGAAGCTTGGTTGCTTGAACTGTGGGCTGGTGGAGGTTGGAGGGCAGCTGGCAGGTGAAAGCCACCTCCTCGGAGAAGAGCTGTGGTCCGTGGAGGTCAGTGCACCCGGTCAGGTATCCTGCAAGCTAATTCACCAGTGTCACGTTAGAATTTCACATAGTACTGTTAGAATGGTCATCTGCCATCCAATTCTTGGCTCAAACATCCTGTTCCCTCATAAAATGTAATATGCATTCATAGTTCCTGAGATCAAAAAGCACTCTGCTGGCAGTGCATGTTTATGGCAGGCAAATGGCTTTTGGCACAACTCTGCTAAAAGAACCTAGGAATGAAAATTTCACTTCCTGGTAAAGCAGGTGGCCTTGGAGTCAAAAGGTCAAACCCAAAAAAAAAACTAGTCTTTCCCTATGCCTTGAATTAACACTGGCATGGGCATGCACAGAAATCCCATAAAACAATATATAACAGAAATACATATTGCAAATAATGACTGGCAGTTGGCTAGCTCATGACACTCCTCCCTCATAGACTGAATTTGTGGGAATCTATCCCTAGTACGGTATGAGTTTCACAAATTCTGTTCATTGCTCTAACTGGTGAGATAGCCCATCTGCGTTGGCATTTGCCAACCCTTCCCTGTGGGTAATGATCATATCATAGAACTGTAAGGCAATACTCCATCTCAAAAGATGACCATTAATCTTCCCCCTTTGCAACAGCCACACCAGGGGGTTGTGATCCATCTGTACCTAAAAGTGCCTCCTGTAGAGGTATGGCTCAAACCTCTTCAGGACCCATACCAGCGCAAGGCACTCCTTCTCAGCTGTGGAATAGGTCTGCTCCTGAGGAAGCAATGTTTTACCTAGCAGTCACTAGGAAACTCTGAACCTGCTTCTGGGTTACCAATCTGGGCCATGCCTCTATCACCTCAACCTTGGCCAGATTAGGGTGAAGCTGCTCCCACCCTACTACATGTCCTAGGTATACCACCTCAGCCATGACCACCTGATACTTTAAAGCCTTGACAGTGAGCCCTGCCCTCTGTATCCTGCCCAACACTTCCCTCAGGTGGGACAGGTGATCCTTCCAGCTGGCACTGAAGATGGCAATATCATCCAGGCACGCCACAGCATACTCTTCAGTACCATGTAACACCTGGTTTACCAACCTTTGGAAGGTGGCAGGGGTGTTCTTCATTCCAAAAGGCATTATCCTGAACCTGAATAACCCTATTGGAGTAATGAAGGCTGACCGCTCACTAACTTTGTCAGTTAACTCCACCTGCCAATACCCTTTTGTCAGGTCAATGGTAGTGAGGTATGTCGCCCCTCCGAACTTGTCCAGTAGTTTGTCCATCCATTGCATTGAGTGGGTATAAGACTTTGTGACTGCACTGAGTCCATGATAGTCTGCACAGAAGTGAGTAGAGCTTGGGAACAAGGACTAAGGGTGAGGCCCAGGGACTGTGGGATTTCTGAATTACCCCTAAATCCAGCATTTCCTCCACCTCCCTCCTAATGTTCTTTAGGACTGCCTCGGACATCCAGTAGGCTGTCCATCAGATGGGTGCTTGCAGTCCTGTGTCTATGTCATGTGTCGCTAAGGGAATACATCCCTGCTTGTCCATAAACAAAGGGGGAAAATTCTTCTAAGACCTCCCTCACTTCCTGGAACTGTTCCAGGATCAGCTGGGGTGACAGTTTGATTGCCTCCAGAGAGGACTCCTGCTTGCTTTCTGCCAGCAAGTCTAGTAGGGAGTCTTCTTCATACATCCCCTCCCCAGGACTACACACTGCAAATACCATGTCAGCCCTATTTGCATATGGCTTCATCATGTTGACATGGTACATTCTATGGGTATGTCTCCTGTCAGGCAGTTCTACAATGTAGTATACGTCATTCACTTGTCTGACTACTTTGTATGGTCCTGCCCATTCGGCCTGCAGCTTATCCTTCCAGAGCATGATTAGGACCATATCTTCCTGGCCTACACTGTATGAGTGAACTCTGGCTCTGTGGTTGTGCCAGACCTTTTGCTTCTGCTGGGTGGCTGAGAGGTTGCTCTGGGCTGCTCCCATAACATTCTTCAGCTTTTCCCTAAATTTTAGTATATATTCCACTATGGGAGTTCCCTGAGTGGCGTGATTGCCTTCCCAATCTTCTCAGACCAAGTCTAGGGGACAACGCACCCTGCGTCCATATAAGAGCTGGAAGGGGGAAAACCCTGTCAACTCTTGGGGCACCTCCCTGTATGCAAATAACAGGTGGGGAAGGTATTTCTCCCAGTCCTTCCCATGCTGTTCAGCAAACGCTTGGAGCATTGATTTTAGGGTATCATTAAAACTTTCCACAAGCACATTGGCTTGTGGGTGATAAGGTGTCGTGCATCTCTGCACTACACCACACTTCTCCCACAAACACTTCAGCAGGTCCAACATGAAGGCACCCCCTTGGTTGGTGATAACCTCCTGCGGAAACCTGACACAGGAGAAAATCCCTAGCAAGGCGTCAGCCACTTTGTCTGTCCTAAGTGAGGAAAGGGCAACTGCCTCTGGGTATCTGGCAGCATAATCGACCACCGTCAGGATGAACCTCTTCCCGGAGGAGTTGGGGGTACTCAAAGGTCCCACAATATCCATTCCTACCCTTTTGGATGGCTCCTTCACAATGGGCAAGGGAATTAGGGTGGCTTGGGTTTTACTACCTGCCTTCCCTATTTGTTGGCACTGGTGATAAGACCTGCAATATTCCTTCACCTGCTGGGTGAAGTTGGGCCAATAGAAATTCTGGGCCAATCACTGCATGGTGCATGCAATTCCCAGATGTCTGGACATGGGGATATCATGAGCAATCTTGAACAGCTGCTTATGGTACCCCTGTGGAACGACAAGCTGTCTGACCATCACCCCTCTCTCTGTCTTTATGTCCTGTGTATACAACAGTCCATTGTCCCAAAACAGCCTGTATCTCATGTCACCTCTCTGTGTCCCATCAGATTCTGCACAAACCCTCAGCCTCTCCAAACTAGGGTCAGTCCTCTGAGCAGTTGCAAAATCCATGCATTTTCCCAAGGCATGGGGCATGTCCCCTTCAGTTTCTAAACTAGGGTCCATAGCTCTACTGTCAGGGCATTCAAGGTCACTGCCATCCCTAACCATTTGACCACTGGTTACCCCTCCCTCCTTAGAGTAACCTTCTGTATCTGTTTTGTGAACTGCTACGTGGGGAAGTCCTACCCCCCCTTCACTATTCTCCATGTCAGGAGACAGGCTGGGGAACCATCCTCCCACTGTTTTCGACAGGGGCTTCTCTGGGGTCCAGGGAACTACAACTGTACTTTACCAACCGACTGTGGGTAACTGCACATACCACCTCCTTCTGGAGATTGTTCCCTATTATCACATCCAGGGTGAGATTGTCTGCCACAGCCACTTTTTGCACCATTTCTCCTGTCTCACCCCAGTCCAAGAGAATGCTAGCAAGTGGCAGAGTCTTCTCCTCCCCAGTGTATCCCCTTACTGTTATGAATTGATTAGGTATAAGCTGTTCAGACTCAACTAAATCCCCTTTTACTAAAGTAAGAAACACCCCCATGTCCCTTTACCCATGGCTGTGCACCCTATTTACAGTAACCGGGTATATGTGTTCCCTCATGTTTGTAGGCATGCTTACAGGGATACACAGTGCATCCAACTCTGTTTGAGCACCACCTTGTACACTCTGTGCCTTTTTAGGACACTGTCCGGCAAGATACCCTGGTTGTTTGCAAAACCAACAATCATTTCTTTTGTCTGAGAAACCTCTTTTTTTGTAACTGGGGGCTTCCCCCTTTCTGTCGAGGCAGTGAGGGTGTTAGCTGCCGTGAAGGTGCGCTTTTCCCCTTCTGCACTGCCATGCCCACCCCACTCCCTTTCAGAGCAGGCCTGCTCCTAGCATAGTGGTCCAAGAGCTCAGCAGCCTGCTGTGCTGTTTTCAGGTCTTGGTCCTCCAACCAGGTTTTTAGCTCTGCTGGGCAAGCCCAAAAGAATTGCTCCAAAAGTACAACCTCCTCAATTTTCTCTACAGAGTTTGCTTCCACTCCCTCCCACCAACGTTTCAAAAACTGACGTTGCTTTGTGGTGAGTTCCTCATAGCTCATGTCAGGGCATCTTCATAGCTTACAGAACTTAACTCTGTATGCTTCAGGAGTTAACTGATACTTTTTAAGTAATGCAGCTTCAAGTTTCTCATAATCACTACTGTCCTGATTGTCCATTTGACCTAATGCTTCACAACCTTTACCAGTAAGTAGCGGGGATAGCTGGAAGCTCCAGGACTCCCTGGCTATTTTTGCCTGAATACAGATCTTTTCAAACAAATTCAAAAATGCATCCATAGCCTCCCCCTCTTTAAATTCAGCTATTGATTTAGAATTTAACTTGTACCCCAGTCCTGGAGTCACAGGTTCACCCCTGCCACTTTCCTCCTCTGGCACTGGTCATTGAGTTTTAGCTTCTGCAGCTCAAATTCTCTCTGGTGCTGTTTTTCTCTTTCCTCTGCCTCTCTTCAATGCTGGTTTTCCTTTTCCTGCATCTCCAGCTCAAACCTCCTCTGCTCAAATTCCCTTTGCTGCTGGGCTTCAAACCTTTTCTGCTCGAATTCCAGCTCCATTCTGCTCAACTCTGTCTGCAACATGATCCCTTCTGGCTTCAGCATTGTGGTGACCTCCCCCTGCTGCTGTGACTCTGGGTTCTCTCTGGTCTCACTGTCCCCCACCCTGGGACTGGACACTGCGATGTCCCTTGGCGCCCCCACGCCCAAGGTCTGGTCCCCTTCAGTCACCAGTGGTAACTTGTGGTCCTGGGCAGTCGCTAGCTCAATGGCTGTCACAACAGCCTCCACAAGGTGCTTTTTGGCTTGCCCCTTGTACTGGACTCCTCTCTCCTGGTACAACTGCTTCAGGTAATCTGCAGTGTGTTTGCTGTAGATGGAAGTCCTCTTCTTCCCTAACTATTGTTACACTAGCTTGCACCCGAGGAAAAAAAAACAGGTTGGGAACTTGATACTGTAACCAAATTATATATGTTTTAAAAAAATCAATGCCTTGATTGTGTGTGGACTGTTTTCAGTTTAATAATCTGATACACTGGACTTGGAATTGAGCCTAACTGTTATGCCTGTGGCCACCAATCTCTTGAATTGCAATACAACCAAATCTATCAGATCCCAACACTGTTCACCAGATCTGTCATGAACCCACTCATGAGAGTCAGATCACTGAGCTCACAGTGCCCACCTCTAAGTGCAATCCATGACAGGGAGGGGGAAAAAACAGGGATACCCTCCTCATGTCCGCCCAGAGTGTTTGCTGGGTTTACAACAGAACACTTGCCATGAGATCCCAGAGCATCCCTCTATACTTTGGATCAGGGCATAATACCAGTCTTGAGTCTTGTGGCCAAATATGAACCCTTTTTTGTGGCTATTACACACAGGAGAAAGGCCCAAGTAAGTACACCCTCTTTGGGGTAGCAGCGCAAAAACCTGATTTGGCCTTCACCTTACAGGACATGCAATAGCTCAGTTCACAATCCTTGCAGAGTTGTATGAGACTCTGTTATTCTCCCTAATCCTGCCAGATCCCCTACTGACCCTTTTCAATTTGGCTGCTATTTGGTGACCCTTTAAGCATAAACAGTTGTCACAGATTTGTAATAAAACTTCTACAGTCCCACACATACAATATAAGGAATCTCACGCAGGCAGAATTCTTTAGAAAAACAAAAGTCTTTACTAAAATAATTAAATAAATGCAGTTACAAGTAAAATAGAACATATATTAATTAGGTTACAGTATGGAAACAAATTTTGGAAAGTATACAGTTTAAATACATTAAAACTGTTCTACTTCTCTACCTTAAGGATGAAAATGTTCAAAGTCCTTTTTCTGTGTAGCAGCTTGGCAGTTGTTCTATTGTGCTCAGGAGGAAGTCCAAAGCCAGAATGGCCTTCTTACTCTATGCTGGAGAACTTAACTACCTTTCTGAAATTTGCAGTGTCATCAGATTTCCAGTCATAAGGAAACCAGTTTATTTTCCCCACCAGTGACCCACAATTTCCAGGCCATCTGGTGATGTCACCCAGCTTCAACATTAATTCTGCCTCCATAATTAACTAGTAACAGGACAGTCACTGTTAAAGCTTTGATGTATCAATGTAGCATCCTGTAAGCTAATTCACCAGTATCATGTTAGAATTTCACATAGTACTGTTAGAATGGTCATCTGCCATCCAATTCCTGGCTCAAACAAAATGTAATATGCTATCATAATTCCTGAGATCAAAAAGCACTCTGCTTGCAGTGCATGTTTATGGTAGGTAAATGGCTTTTGGTACATCTCTGCTAAAAGAACCTAGGATTGAAAAGCTCACTTCCTGGCAAAGCAGATAGCCTTTGAGTCAAAAGGTCAAACCCCTAAAAAAAACTAGTCTTTCCCTATGCCTTGAATTAACACTGGCATGGGCATACACAGAAATCCCATAAAACAATATATAACAGAAATACATATTGCAAATAATGATTGACAGTTGGCTAGCTCGCAACACAACTGTGTTCCATTAGAAAGAAAAATGAGCATGAGCCCACCTGGCTGTTTACTGCACCTAAAAGGAACTGTGCAGCCATCTCATTCAAATCGCAATGGAATAATCGAGATGGCAACCATGGCCTTTTCAAAAGAGTGCAGTGAATGGCAAAAATTCATCAAGGAGCATGAAAATAAGAAAACACTCCAAACACAGTTTCTTCTGTGTTTATTAGTGTGTTAGATCATCCACAAGCTGGACCATTTCTTGTTTTCAATTACTTCACAGTAAACTAACAAAAAAAATGTTCACTTGCGGTGTGCTTTATTTTACTTAAAACCTTTAAAGGTTGTTGCTTTATCTATACACTATAAAAAATACTGGTTGGGCAAAATCATGCGCAACCAACCTGTGCTGCCACCTCGAGGTTCAGATTACAACAGATCTCTCTAGTTTCACTCTCAAGATCTATTGGAATCTGACCCTCTCTGTGGTAGCATAGGCTAGTTGCACATGGTTGCCGAACCAGTATTCTCTATTTATAGGACTATGTGATAACTGTCACAAATGCAATCAGCAGGTCAGGCACTCTGCTCCCACAGTGCCAACCTCCAAGCGCAGTAATGTGAACAGGTAACAGCCAGGTTAAGCCTCCTGCCTGCTTGTGGGTCTGAATCACCTTTAGTCTCAAGTTCTGAGGGGGATTCAGACTGTGAACCTTATGCTAGCATAGTCAAATGTACAGGTGCAGATTCGTACCCTCTTTGGGGATTGTGGTACAATCTTATGCCAGGGGGCACCAAGCCAGGCTTCCAAAATGAACCCTTAAAACTCTATAAAAGACCTTAAGTATATTCTTACCTTTTCCCAGTTTAGTAACACCATCAAGCTCTTAAACAATTTTGTCAGTCTTAACCCTCTATATGTCACATGCTAAAGAAAGAACGTCAAAGACACACCCAGGCAGTCTTTCAAAATAATATATTTACTAAAATGAATAAACATATGTCAAATGTAAACACAGAACACTATATCAAAAATCATACAATCACTTAAAAGAACAGGGTTAAAGTACAAAACATAAACTCCTACCATAATACAATTAGACTTTTTCTATTTAATGTATTACCTCTTTACAGTACTTAAGGTAGGTCAGAGATCTTGTTTCTTAAGAGTCCAAAAAAAATATGTCAACAAGTTTAATCACAGTATACAGTTTAAAACTCTGTGTCTCCACACCCCTTCTATAATGTCATCTAGCTCCTCCTTTTAGAATATAAAAAATATACAAACAGGATGTCCAATCAGGAGTATTTCAAATAAGGTGACATCAGTAAAAACACTTCCCAATATCACTCCTTAATTAACATCCCCTCTTTGATCTTGAGCAGTTCCTATTCCCAGGGCACATCAAAGGATTTTATGACTTTTAGCACCATAGTATAACATGGTATAACATGTTTTTTCCTCTAAGATGTCACAAAAGTGTTTTAACCCCTTTATTCTGGTAGCTGGGTCAGTTCTAATTAAGTCTCTCTGGTCCTTTAATTACCTCCTGGTTTCAGGTTAATATATCCTGTAGCTTCTCTGACTGGGGGAGAGCACCCATAGCACAGCTGTCTTATGTGAGACAGTCACACACTACATTTTTATAGTACCAATTTCTTAGAACAATCATAACCAGCTGACCAAGCGTCACACTCCTCCCCACCTAGATTGAATTTGGGGGCTCTATCCCCTGCATGGGATCAGCTTCCCAAATCAGTTCACTCTTCATATACACGTAACAGGCCATCGTCGTTCTGATTGGTCGCTCCGGCCATATGTAAGATCGTCATGTCATACCCTTACAAGGCAAGACTCCATCTTAATAGTCTACTATTGTTTTTTTCCCATTTGGGTCAGCCAAACCAGGGGGTTGTGGTCCATTTGTACCTCAAAATGCTGCCCATATAAGTATGGATTTAACTTCTTTAGGGCCCACTCTATGGCAAGACACTCTTTTTCCACAGTAGAGTATGCCTGCTCCCTGGGAAGTAACTTTTTACTCAGGTACACTACAGGGTGATCTTTCCCTTGGTTGGATGTCTGGCTCAGTACTGCCCCAATACCCATGTCTAAGGCATCAGTCTGAACTATAAAGGGTCTGCTATAGTCAGGACTTGTCAATAGAGGAGCACTGCACAGTGCTTCCTTCAGTCTGGTAAAGGCTTTTTCACAGGCTGGTTCCCAGGTAATTTTCTTAGGCATCTTTTTCTTTACTAGGTCAGATAGGAGAGCAGCCAGGGCACTATAATTGGGTACAAATTTCCTATAGTAGCCTGCTGTCCCTAGAAAACGCCTGACCTGCTTTTGCATTTCTGGTCTGGGCCATGCCTTGATCACCTCTATTTTTACTTGGTTAGGGCAGAGCTGTCCCCGGCCTACAACATGCCCGAGGTATGCCACTTCAGCCATGGCAACCTGGCATGTCTCAGCTTTGACAGTGAGCCTGGCCCTCTGTATCCTGCTCAGCACTCCCCTAAGGTAGGACAGATGTTCCTCCCAGCTGGTACTAAAGATGGCAATGTCACCCAGGTACGCCACAGCGTACTACTCAGCACCATTTAAAACCTGGTTCACCAACCTTTGGAAAGTGACTGGGGAGTTCTTCATTCCGGAAGGCATCACTTTAAATTCAAATAAGCCTATCATAGAGATGAAGGCTGACCTCTCCCTAGCTCTGTCAGTTAACTCTACCTGCTAATACCCCTTTGTCAGGTCAATAGTCGTAAGGTAGGGTGCCCCTTCCAACTTGTCCAGGAGTTCATCCATCCAGGGCATTGGGTGAGCATCTGACTTCGCAACTGCATTCAGTCCATGATAGTCCACACAGAAATGAGTAGAGCCATCTGGCTTGGGCACAAGGACTACGGGTGAAGCCCAGGGGCTGTGAGATCTCTGGATTACCTCTAAATCCAGCATTTCCTCCACCTTCCTCCTAATGTCCTTTTGGACAGCCTCTGACACCTGATATGCTGTCCACCTTGTGGGCGTCTGTGTTCCTGTCTCCACATCATGCGTTGCTAAGGGGGTTAGTCCAGGCTTGGCACTAAACAGTGGGGCAAAGTCTGCTAAAACCTCCCTTACTTCCTGGATCTTGTCAGGGGCCAGCTGGGGAGACAATTTAACTGCTTCCACAGAGGACTCCCACTTGCTTTCTTCCAGCAAGTCCAGAAGAGGGTCTCCTTCAT
This sequence comes from Neoceratodus forsteri, assembly GCA_016271365.2. NCBI lineage: Eukaryota > Metazoa > Chordata > Ceratodontiformes > Ceratodontidae > Neoceratodus > Neoceratodus forsteri. The sequence continues at coordinate 751,987,045 of CM057455.1, read as the reverse complement.
CTGTCCCCTCCCCAGGACTACATACTGCAAACACCATGTCAGCCCTATTGGCATATGGCTTCATGATGTTGACGTGGTACATTCTTTCTGTCTGTCTTCTGTCAGGTAAGTCTATGATATAGTTCATGTCATTTACCTTCCTAACTACTTTGTACGGTCCTGCCCACTCAGCCTGCAGCTTGTCTTCCCACACCGGAAAAAGGACTGACTTCCTGACCCATTGTGTATGAGCGAGCTCTGGCTCTGTGGTCATACCACACTTTTTGTTTCTGTTGGGAAGCTGTCAGGTTGCTCTGGGCTGTCTCCATAAGCTCCTTCAGTCTTTCCCTAAACCTAAGAACGTAATCCACTATGGGAGTGCCCTGGGTGGCATGCCTGCCTTCCCAGTCCTTCTGAATCAAGTCTAGGGGCCCACGTACTCGGTGTCCATATAAGAGTTCGAAAGGGGAAAATCCTGTTGACTTTTGGGGCACCTCCCTGTATGCAAACAACAGGTGGGGAAGGTATTTCTCCCAGTCCTTCCCATGCTGTTCAGCAAACGCTTGGAGCATTGACTTCAGGGTACCATTAAATCTTTTCATAAGCCCATTGGCTTGCGGGCTATAAGGTGTCGTGCACCTCTGCACCACCCCACACTTCTCCCACAAACATTTCATCAGGTCCAACATGAAGGAACCCCCTCAATCGGTGATAACCTCCTGTGGAAACCCAACATGGAAGAAAATCCCAAGTAAGGCATCTGCCATTTTATCTGTCCTCAGTGAGGATAGGGCGACTTCCTCAGGGTAGCGGGTAGCGTAATCCACCACAGTCAGGATGAACCTCTTCCCGGAGGAGCAGGGGGTATTTAAAGGCCCCACAATATCCATTTCCACCCTCTAGAATGGCTCCTCCACTATAGGCAATGGAATTAGGGTGGCTTGGGTTTTCTTACCCGCCTTCCCTATTTCTTGGCACCGGTGACAAGACCTGCAATACTCCTTCACCTGCTGGGTGAAGTTTGACCAATAGAAATTCTGGGCCAACCACTGCATAGTGCACATGACTCCCAGATGACCAGACAAGGGAATATCATGTGCAATCTTGAGCAACTGCTCACGGTATCCCTGGGGAATAACAAGTTGCCTGCCTGTCACCTCTCCCTCTGTCTTCACAGCCTGAGTATACATAAGTCCATTTTCTCAATACACTTTATGTTTACTGTCACCTCCCTGTGCTCTGTCAGAGTCTGCCCAAGCCCTCAGCTTCTCTAGAATAGGGTCACTTTTCTAAGCAGCTGCAAACTCCTTACACATTCCCAAGGCATGGGACAGGTCCTCTTCAGTCTCTAAACTAGGGCCCCTAACACTAGCATCAGTGCACTCAGGATCACTGTCATCCCTAACCCTCTGATGATGGGTCACCCCTCCTTCTTCGGAGTAACCCTCTGTAGCTGTGTGGTTAACTGCTACTGGGGAAATTTCTACCCCCTTTTCATTAGTCTCCATATCAGGAGACACAGGCTGGGGAACCAGCCTCCCAGTGGTTTCCACAATGGCTTCTGTGGGGTCCAGGGAACTACAGTTTTCCCTTGCCACTTGGCTATGGGTAACTGCACACACCATCCCCTGTTTGAGATTGTTGCCAAGGATGACATCACCTGTTGCACAGTTCCCCCGTTTCACCCAAGTCTAGGAGAACACTAGCAAGTGGCAATGTTTTCTCCTCACCAGTGAAGTCTTGTACAGTTACCCATTCATTGGATATAAGCTGACCAGGCTCTATCAGATCCCCTTTTACCAATGTCAGGGATGCCCCTGTGTCCCTTAACCCTTGTGTCTGTACACCATTCACCTTGACTGGGTGCATGTGTTCCCTCATGTTCACAGGCATGCTTCCAGGGACATATACACAACCCACTTCTTTCTTAGCACCATGTTGTGTATTGCTCATCCTTTTGGAACACTCTCTGGAAATATGCCCAGTTTCTTTACAAACCCAACATTTGCTTCTTTTCTCAGAGAAATCTTTTCTTTGAGACCTGGGGCTAACCGGTCTCAGTGAAGGCAGTGAGGGTTTTAGCTGCCCTGAAGGCGCGCTTTTCCCTTTCTGCACTGCCACTCCCACCCCATTCGCTCACAGAGCAGGTCTGCTCTTGGCATAGCGGTCCAAGAGTTCAGCAGCCTCTTGCACTGTTTTGGGATCTCGATCCTCCAGCCAGGTTTTCAGTTCTGCTGGGCATGCCCAGAAAAACTGTTCCAACAAAATAGCATTTTCAATTTTATCTACAGAGTTTGCTTCAATTCCTTCCCACCAACATTTTAAACACTGACATTGTTTCATGGCTAGCTCCTCGTAGCTCATGTCAGGGCTTCTCCTGAGCTTATGGAATTTAGCTCTGTATGCTTCAGCAATTAAATCAAACTTTTTTTAAAATGCAGCTTTATGTTTGCTGTAATCATTACTGTCCTCATTGTCCATTTGACCCAATGCATCCTGAGCTTTCCCGGTAAGTAGTGGGGATAGCTGGAAGCTCCAGGACCCTCTAGAAATTTTAGCCTGAATACAAACTTTTTCAAAGGAATTTAAAAAGGCATCTATATCCTCCCCCTCTTTAAATTCAGCTATCACTTTAGAATTCAATTTGTAACCCAGTCCTGTAGTTCCAGTTAACTCCAAGCCACTTACCTGCTCTGGTGCGGGTGGTTGGAGTCATAGCTTCTCCAGTTCATGTTGCCTCTGGCACTCACGATCTTCACGATCCTCCTCTCGCTGTTCTCACTCCCTCTTCTCCTCTGTGGCTCACTGTTCTCGCTTCTCTTTGGAACTCCAGCTCCATTCTGCACAACTCAATCTGCAGCTTGATTGCTTCTGGCTCCAGAATGCTGTGACCTTCCCCTGCTGCTGTGACCCTTCGCTTGCACTGGCCCAGCTGTCATCTTCACCGGATCTGGACACTGCATTGGCTGCTGGCCCCTCCATGCTCAAGGTTTGGTCCTTTACAGTCACAGTCTGTGACTCAGTGCACTGGGCATCTGCTGCCATCAGGGCATACATGAGGTTCTGCTTGTTGGCTCTCCCCTCATACAGGACTCCTCTGTCCTGGCCCAACTGCCTCAAGTAGTCTACAGTGTGCCTGCTGTAGTTGGAAGCCATCTTTTTCCCTAACTATGGCTACTCTAACTTGCACATTAGAAAAAAAAACAGGTAGGAACTTGACTGTAAGCAAAATGATATAGTTCTGTTTCCTTTTTTAAAAAATAAATCACTGCCTTATTTTTGCAAGTGAGCTGTACAGTATTAAGCTGACACACTGAACAGTTGAAGCTTGTGTTACCAAATGCCATCTGCATTGCTGCCAATCAAATCTGTCACAGATGCACTCAGCAGGTCAGGCACTCTGCTCCCACAGTGCCAACCTCCAAGCACAGTAATGTGAACAGGTAACAGACAGGGTAACCCTCCTGTCTGCCTGTGGGCCCGAATCACCTTTAGTCTCAAGTTCTGGGGGGATTCAAACTGTGAACCTTATGCTAGCATACCCAAATGTACAGGCACAGATTTGCATCCTCTTCAGGGACTGCGGCACAATCTTATGCCATGGACACCAAGCCAGGCTTCCAAAATGAACCCTTAAAACTCTGTAAAAGACCTGAAGTATATTCTTAACTTTTCCCAGTTTAGTAATGCCATCAAACTCTTGAACAGTTTTGTCAGTCTTAACCCTCTATACATCACATGCAAAAGAAAGAACTTCGAAGAGACACCCAGGCAGTCTTTCAAAATATTATATTTACTAAAATGGATAAAAATATGTAAAATGTAAACACAGAACACTATATCAAAAAGCATACAATCACTTAAAAGAACAATATTAAAGTACAAAACATAAACTCCTACTACAATACAATTAGATTTTTTCTATTTAATGTTTTACCTCTTTACAGTGCTTAAGGTAGAAAAAATATGTCAACAAGTTCAAACAGTATACAGTTTAAAACTCTGTGTCTCCACACCCCTTCTATGATGTCATCCAGCTCCTCCTTTTAGAATATAAAAAATATACAAACAGGATGTCCTATCAGGAGGTATTTCAAATAAGGTGACATCAGCAAAAACTCATTTCCCAGTATCACTCCTTAATTAACATCCCTCTTTGATCTCGAGCAGTTCCTATTCCCAGGGCACATCAAAGGATTTTATGACTTTTAGCACAACATGTTTTTTCCTCTAAGACATCATAAAAGTTTACAAGCCCTATATCCTGGTCACTGGGTCAGTTCTAATTTTCTAATTAAGTCTCTCTGGTCCTTTAATTACCTCCTGGTTTCAGGTTAATATATCCTGTAGCTTCTCTGACCAGGGGAGAGCACCCATAGCACAGCTGTCTTATGTGAGACAATAACACACTACATTTTTATATTACAAATATCATAGAACAATCATAACCAGCTGGCCAAGCATCACAATAACAACCTGTCTTCTACTTTTATTTTCCATCATATGATACCTTTTCATGCAATGCTATTTTCCAGACTGGATCATTTTCTTATTCAATATTTCTTGTGCTAACATATAGTAGTATAGGGTCCACCTTGTCCACCCCACTTGCCACACAGTAGTGATTATACCAAATTTAGCTACAGACATACATCTAAACTTGTCTGCCAGAATGCTACCACAACTCTTGCTGTGCAACCCTCAATAACGTTCTCTGTCAGGAAACTGTCTAATCTGGCTTTGAAAGCCCAAACTGTGCTAACTTCCACAACCTCACTGGGTAGACTATTCTATATGTTAACAACCCCGTGAACAGTGTCCAAGCCACCTTCCCAGACACCGACTACCCCAGCCCTGCTCCCTCACTTTCTGCCAGGACTTACCTTCAGGCAAGGGGCCTCATGGCCTGGGTGCTCGACGAGGTGCAGGGCTCTGGGGGGTCAGGGTCAGTGCCAGCTCAGTCTGTCATAGGTTTTTCTTGGTTTCTCCCCTCAAGGGGGTGGAATGCAATGCTGTCCAGCTGTCTTCATGCATGTTTCTGTGTGTGGAGAGTCAGCAGCTGCCACTCCCTCCCCCAATGCATGCAGCCCCAGCCTGTCGCTCTCCCAGCCAATGCTAGGGGCCAGACAAATGTCGGAAGTTGAAACCCTCCCTCCCTGGTGTAGGAGAGCAGTCCTCCAGGTTCTCTTCCTCCCCAGCTAACTCCCAGCTACCCGAGTCCACATCTGAACCTGGGTCACCGGTGTGGTGTGAGGTCTGATGTCTAGCACCTCAACCCTCAGTGCCGCTGGGCCGGCCCATTAAGGAATGTTTTCTAATGTTTTTCCATATCTTGCTACATTACCATCACCCACCACCTCATTTTGAGCATATGTTCTCTAATTCCATTAGCACTCACAAACTCAGACATCAGTGTATACTTCACCCTATTCATCCCTTTTAATACTTAAACTTGGAATGGCACTGTGCTCTAGTGGTTAGAGAACTGAACTCTGAAATATCAGATCCCAGGTTCAAATCCCACCCTACTTGTCTCTGTGTGATCTCGAGCAAGACAGCTGAGCTACCCAGGCTTCTCTCCTACCAGCTATATATGTGGGTAGGCGTAGGACCCCAGTGAAAACAAAATACTACATATCAGGTGTAGTAGTTTAGTTAAATACATTATATAAATGTACTGGGCCATCAGGTGCCTACGTGGATATTAAGGATGATGTATGAATTTTACATTAAATATGTAGGATTGTAGTACAAAATGAAATGCTTATAACATAGACATTGCTTGTATGTGAGGTTTGGGATGTATTTGAATGCTTCTGCAACATAGGCTTTGGCATACACTCTGTCTCTGTCTCTGTCTTTCCCAATAAAGAGATTCCTACCCTTTTGAGGTTCCACAAGGATGCAAGAACCCTCTTGAAAAGGGTTCTACCCCTAAATACACCAGAGGGATGTGGTTCTCAATGACAAATGGTTCCTTAGGGATAAAGGCCATGCGATCCCACAAGGAGAGTGTGGGGATACCAGAAGAGGTGGGGAGAATGGTCGAGTGAGAAACAAGTGTCCACTTGAGCATTACCATAAATAATATGTCCCCAACTCAGTGACTTTTTTGAACAGTGAAAAATTACTCTGCATACAGATGTTATTCACTGAGGATAAGTAATACAGCCTGACCTGGTGGTGGCATTAGGTTGTGCTATCATGTGGAAGACTCATGTTGGCAGCACTGATCTGACTCCAATCCCACACTGAATGGGTCCGGCAACCAACGCAGCAGCATTCTCAAACTCTAGGGGAAGGGATTTCCCCAACACACTGCAACAGTACCTCCTCAGTCAGATAATGGCAGTGGTGTGACTGACAACACACTGACCGTCCCCCTTACAAGGATGATGTGGTGTGGGTGGGTCACTGCAGGTGATGGGAGGAGCAAGGAAGCAAAACTGGGCTAGCCTTAAGATGATGGCCACAGCAGTCTCATGCCCTGCGCTTCCAGGCTGCAACAGCAGCCGTATTCTCTGGTGTCAGCAGCCCGAAAGGGATGGCCATCTAGAGGAGACTGAAAACTTAAAAAAAAAAATTAATTCAATGGACCAGATCAGGCTCCTTATGTAGGAATGTTTAGAAATACAGGGAAGGATTTGTAGGGTTTGGTAGGATTGGAGCCTTGGTGGGGAGCAAATAATTAGAAGGAAAGCACAGAGATAGTCTGCAAGGTAGGTAGTATGTAGAATGTTTGTGCATCATGCTTGTAACTTTGGAGTATGCTCTCGCTAATCCTGCTAAAGTGACTAACACCCTTTCAGGGTGCTATATAGACACAGGAACCCTTCTGAGGAGGGTTCCACACCTCCAGGTGTTGCAGGGACGAGATCCCCTGAGACTAAAAAAAGTGCCTATGGGGGAAGGCTGTACCCTGAGGAACAAGAGTTGCCACCAGAGGAGGAGGAGGGGTTGGTTGATAGTGGCAGAAATTAAATGAGCATCCAAATAAAGCTGGGGTATGCACAGTTTAAGAACTGCTGAGTGGGGAAAGAAGGAGAGTGTTGCTAGCTGCTCCACTAACCCAAAGGCTCCTTACATAGGAACACTTAGGGAACATAGGGAATGATTTGTAAGATTTGGTAGGGTTGGAAGGATGGTGGGAAGCACATAACTGGAAGGAAGACACTGAGGCAGTCAGGAAGGTAGGTAATATTTAGAATGCATATGTATTATGACTGTAACTTCTGCTTATGCTCTCTCTGTCACTGTTACAGAGACTACCACAATTTTGAGATGCCATAAAGATGCCGAAACCCTCTTGGGGAAGGTTCTACCCCAAGAGCTGTTGTAGGGGAAAAGGTCATTTTAGACTAATGGTACCTAAAGGAAGAAGACCCAAAAGATTAAATAAGTGAACAAATGAGCATTTACTTCCCATAAGGAGAGAAGAGATGCAGCCTTGAGAAGGGGACATCAGTACTGAAAAAAGAATGGCTGCATTAAAGGTGTAGGACCACCATCCTGCTCCACATCTTGCTGGAATAGTTATTATTATGACCTACAAAACACAGAAGAGGATATACCCCTTTAGAGGAATCCTCTAGGGAACCACGGCCTAGGTCACCATCCTTCTTGGCTTGGGCTGTTACATTAATGATGATGGCTCTGACCACTGTTGAAACCCGGAAACCAATTCAGAGGGAAGTTTGAATGGGCAAGACTGTATCTCTACTTCTAATAGTATACTACTGCAAGGTGCCCCCAAGTTGATTTGCATGGCCAGAAGGGCCCCATCCACCTATGAAGAGGGCTCCAGAATGTTAAAGGAGAGTAGCATCTGCTGGATGGATTCTGCTTGTCCTCAGGTCCATGAGAAGGCCTAACCAATGACTGACAAAGATGATGATGATGATGATGATAGGGGACGCTAAAGGGAGGGAAATATGGAGCAAGACCAGGGCAGCAATAGGCATACATAGTGAGAGGATGGCATGAAAAGGTGCAGCAAGTAAATCTGCACGGCTAAAGGAACCATCCACAGTAATCGTTCTACCCTCAATGCACAGAAGACAATATATAAAATACTGAGAGGTGCCTCCAAGTTGATCTTCATGGCTAAACTGGCCTCCATAAAGTAGGTTTCCACCCTCAAGAAGCAGAAAGTTATGAATACAACACTGACAGGTGTAGCCAAGTCAATCTACATGGCTAAGGAGGTCCCCATTGTGAGAATCCTACCTTCAAGGCATAAGAGGAGATGATGAGAGTACTAAGAGGTGCCACTGAGTTGATCTGCATGGCTAAAAGGCCTTCCAGTCAGAGAGGGCCCCCATCCTCATGAAGGAGACTTCAGAGAATCAGAAAGAGCTTGTTGGGGGTTGAAAGACCCACAGCAATAGCTCATGAAGTGCAGGAATTGAATGGGCTATGATGCAAGATGCTCCACGTGGCTGCACAAGATAATAGGGGGTTGTGGTGCAACCAGCAGCTGAGTAACATCAGTGGGAGCAGGGCTAGCTTTAAGAACTGAGCCACTCTACAGTTGAAACAATCCAGCCACTCAACATTGTGCTGCTGCACAAAAGATTGCTGCCACCAGACACTTTATATCATGTTGCTTTGTATAAGACTGCGCCTATTTGCACTACAGACTGTTGCTGCTTCGAGCTAGCAAGCTCACCTGGTAATCTGGTCCAGGTCTCCTGAACTGCCTACCTGCTCCTGGTAGTCATCTGACCCAACTTCTGACCCCGCCAAGTGTGGGATTGCGGGGGCAACCAGCAGCTGAGTGATGTTGGTGGGGCAGGGCTAGTGGCTTTCAGAGCTGAGCTGCTTCAGTGGCTGTTTGTGGAGTGGCTGCCTGTCTGAGTGTGTCCCACTAGAGTGTCAGGAGACATAGATACATATACATAGACAGTGTTGGCAGATAAGGGCCTATGGCCCACCCAGTCTGCCCTTTTAAGTTTGTAAGTTCAGTTTATGTTTTCCAGGAAGTCTTGCTCCTTACCCCTGACCTCCAGAATTCCTTTATGTCTATCCCATGACATCAGTGGGAGGCAGAGTTAGTAGGCTATACAAAAAATGTTTTTGTTTCCTTTAATGTTATCATTATTCAGTTTTACTTACACACTTTTAAGTTTATGTAGGGTTTAGGTTTATTTAGGTTTTCACTCATTTGCACAGTATTGTAAATTTAACTGATCATACTGTTTAATTTGCAAATTTTTACTGTTAGAATGAATGCATTCCAGTTAATTTGGGTCATTGCAAGCTACACTTTGACAGCCAAATCAGCCTTTGCCTGCGAGTTGGATTTAAACAGACTTGACTGCTATAATCAGAGATCAAAATGTCTTTCACATGGTAGCTTGTTAAGTTACCTTAAAACCACACAGAAGTGCAACATGTTTCAAGATGTACAGGGGGATATTGCGTGGGGAAGATTAGCTATGGCACTTTAATTGTAAAAATATGTAATTACTGTACCACTGGGAAGTGAAAAAAAAATTTAAGGTGGAGACTGCTGACAATAATCCTGTCGGGGTGGGGGGGTGAGGGTGACACCCAAACTGAATCCTGGGCTGCCAAAGCAATGAAATTTCACTGCTTATCATTCTAATGTCAAGAGCCTGATTCACAGATTGGATGAACTAAGAATGTGGTTTCAAGAAAAAAAAAAGTGTTCTTGGAATAGCTGAGAGCTGGTTGAACCAGACTATATTAGATGTTGATTTAGCAGTGAATGGTTACAATAGGCTCATAGAAACATAGAAACATAGACTTTGATGGCAGATAAGGACCACTTGGCCCACCCAGTCTGCCCATTTCCCTATCTACTGGATAAGCTGCAGATTCTAGTTAACCAACAGCCTACTTCCTGCAACCCCCCACTATAATTGCCTTGTGTCTGTCCCATGCATGTTTGAATTCCCCCACTGTTTTAGACTCAACGACCTCCTCAGGAAGGCTGTTCCATGTATCCACCAGTCTCTCTGTGAAAAAAAATTTCCTCACATTACCCCTGAGCCGTCCCCCCTCTATCTTTAAATTGTGCCCCCTTGTTGTTACACATCTCTTTTTCTGAAAGATGCTACCCTCCTGGACTTTGTTGATTCCCTTGAGGTACTTGAACATTTCTATCATGTCCCCCTGTCCCTCCTTTCATCAAGAGTATACATATTAAGCTCTCTCAGTCTCTCTTCATATGGTTTCTGCAGCAGACCCTGCACCATTTTAGTTGTCCTCCTCTGGACTGCTTCCATTCTGTCTATGTCCTTGCGTAGATGAGGTCTCCAAAACTGCACACAGTACTCCAGATGGGGTCTCACCAACTGTCTGTATAGAGGGATAACCACTTCCCTTTTTCTACTTGTGATGCCCCTTCCTATGCATCCCAGTATCCCCCTGGCTCTCCTTACCAACTTCTCACATTGCTTACCCACCTTTAGGTCATCTGATATGACTACCCCCAGGTCCCTTTCCATTTTTGTTGTTGTTAGTACCTCCCCTGCTATTGTGTACTCTTCTCCTGGCTCATTCTCACTGCACCTTGCCACAGCGGCTACTTTTTAATTGTTCTGAAAAATTCTAAGGAAGCACTAGAGAGCCACATTCACATGGCATCAGTTTTGCCGCTGCCCTTTTCCTTTCCAGCGATTTAAGTGTTGTCTCAGTCAGTGTTGGGTGGATGGGGAATTGAAGTGTTGCATGTGGTTTAGATGTTCACACAGCACAGGAAACCACCAACACTGCTCCACAAACCCAGGGAAAGAGGGATCATGGTGGCAACGCCACACAATGGAAAATCGCCAAAACAATAAGGTTCACATGTGGGCAGGGGCATCAATCTTGCTGCTGTGAGCCACTGACAAGGGCTCACAGTCGGTCGAGTGAACGAGCCTAACGTCTACTGCTAGGATAGAAATAGAAAAGGGTGTGGGGAGGTGCTCCTTTGTATTGTATTGGTGACGTACTCAGTGCAGCACAACAAGATCGTGATGCACTGAAGCAAGCACAACAACACTGTTGGGAGAATGGATTTCCATGCACAACAGCGTTCTACCATACACTATAAAAAAATAGCAATGTCACAAGAATCAACTACAAGGTCACTTGGCAAGGTTCTAAACAATAATTTGACTCATTTACAGACTTTAGAGTTGTTTGTGCATTCTAGTGTAAAGAGCGGAGACATAATACGTCTACATATGGAGTTTAGACTACTATATGACCTTAATTAAAGGAGAATGGGAAAGAATAAAAAGGATTATAGAGATGGAAAGATAAAGGCCTTGTCAGAACTTAGTTAGTGATATAGCTAAGTGGGATGAGGGAGGGGAGTCAGCGGTGTGATGGGAGGGGAAGTGTCCAAGGAAAAGAGGCGTGAATTGGAGGGAGAGGGTAGTGGGAGGAGCAGCCTCACAGGCATAGGTGGTGAGGCCCTAGGCTAGACTACAGGGGTCCTCAGATACACAAAGGGATGGGGTGGGATTAGAAACATAGAAACATAGAATTTGACGGCAGATAAAGACCGCTTGGCCCACCCAGTCTGCCCATTTCCCTGCCTACTAGATAAGCTGCAGATCCTAGTTAACCAGCAGCCTACTTTTTCCTACCCCCATCCCCTAGAATTGCCTTATGACTGTCCCATGCATGCTTGAATTCCACCACTGTTTTTGACTCCACGACCTCCTCCGGAAGGCCGTTCCATGCATCCACAACCCTCTCTGTGAAAAAATACTTCCTTAAATTACCTCTGAGCCACCCCCATCTTCAAATTGTGCCCCCTTGTTCTTGCACACCTCTTTTTTTGAAAGACGCTACCCTCTTGGACTTTGTTGATTCCCTTGAGGTACTTGAAAGTTTCTATCATGTCCCCCCTCTCCCTCCTTTCCTCGAGGCTATACATATTAAGCTCCTTTAGTCTCTCTTCATATGTCTTCCGGTGCAGACCCTGCACCATTTTAGTGCCCTCCTCTGGACAGCTTCCATCCTGTCTATGTCTTTGCGAAGACTGGGTCTCCAACTGCACAGTACTCCAGATGGGGTCTGACCAGCTGTCTGTACAGAGGATAATAACTTCTGTTTTCTACTGGTGATGCCTCTCCCTATGCATCCCAATATCCCCCAGCCCTCATTGCTGCCCTCTCACATTGCTTGCCCACCTTTAGGTCATCTGATATGACTACCCCCAGGTCCCTTTCCATTTTTGTTGTTGTTAGTATCTCACCCCCCATTGTGTACTCTTCCCCTTGGTTTTTGTTTCCCAGGTGCATTACCTTGCACTTCCTAGCATTGAATCTAAGCTGCCATACATTTGACCAGTCTTCTAACCTTGCCAAGTCCCTTTTCATCCTTTCCACCCCACCTTGTGCATCAACTTTGTTGCAGATCTTTGTGTCATCTGCAAAGAGACATACTTTTCCTTCCAGTCCCTCTGCAATGTCACTTATAAAGACATTGAAGAGGACTGGTCCTAATACTGAACCCTGCGGTACCTCACTAGTAACCCCCCTTTCATCAGAGTGGACTCCATTTACTATTACTCTCTGTGTCTTATTTTCCAGCCAATTTTTTACCTAGGCTGTCATCTTGGTACCCACTCCCAGGCTAGCTAACTTGTATATTAATCTTTTGTGTGGGACTGTGTCAAATGCCTTGCTAAAGTCTAGGTAGGCCATGTCCACGGCCCCTTCCTGATCTACTACTTTGGTCACCCAGTCAAAGAAATCTATCAGATTTGTCTGGCATGACCTTTCTGCTGTGAATCCATGCTGCCTTGGGTCCTGTGCCCTCTGGCCTCTAGATACTTGACAATTCTTTCCTTCAGAAGTAATTCCATCATTTTCCCTACCACTGAGGTTAAACTAACAGGTCTGTAGTTTCCTGCTTCTGCCTTGCTCCCACTTTTGTGAAGGGAATCACATCTGCCTCCTCCAGTCCTCGGGTACCACCCAATCCTCCCATGATTTGTTAAACAGGGTAGTCAGTGGTGTCACTAATTCTACCCTTAGTTCTTTTAGAATTCTGGGATGAATCCCATCAGGCCTCATTGTTTTGTCCACCTTCAGTTTTAAGAGTTCTTTCAGAACCCTTTCTTCTGTAAATGGGCTGGTATCAACTTCTGTATCCACTGTGTTTCTACTGTTTGTTCTAGGTCCCCCCTTCCTTTGTAAATACTGAGCAAAAATATTTGTTTAGTATCTCTGCCTTTTCACAGTCTCCCTCTGCCCACCTCCCCCTCCCTTTATTAAGCCTCACTATCCCTCCTTGGTCTTCCTTACGCTCCTGATGTACCTATAAAAGGTTTTATCCCCTTCTTAACTAGGTTGGCTATCTTTTCCTCGGTTTGGGCCTTTGCTGTTCTGACTGCCTTCCCAGCTTCCTTTTGTTTTAACTGATACAGTTCTCTGTCCTGCTCCTTCTAGATTCCTTGTACTTCCTGAAGCTTTCTTTTCTCTTGAACCTTCACTGCCACTTCCTTTGAGAACCATAGTGGTTTCTTACATCGTTTAGTTTTGTTTATTTGCTTCACACAAGGGCTTGTTGCCTCTGTGATGGCAGTTTTATTATTCCCATTGTTCTTCCACCTCCTTCCTGCCCATGTGCTAGTGCATTCCTTAGGCACTTACCCATTTTAGCAAAGTCAGCCCTCCTAAAGTCCAGTACCTTTGCCTTTGTGTGGCTTAACTCTATTGCTGTGTTTATTGTGAACCATACTGTTCGATGGTCAGCTAGTTCCCAGATGGCTACCCACTTCTACATCTGTGATCCTCTCTTCATCTCCATTTGAGAGAACCAGGTCTAAGATTGCTCCTCTCAGTGGGCTCCAATACTAGTTGTTCAAGGCATGCCCCTGTAGGGCATCTAGAATAACCCCACTCTTGAAGTGGCTGTGGCAACTGCACTCCAGTTAACATCTGGCATATTCAGATCACCCATCAGCAATATCTCCCTTTTGTTGCCATACTAAGTATACTTTCTATCATTTCCTTGTCCATTTCCTCCCCCTGAGAAGGTGGTCTGTATACAACCCTGTGCGATTGTGGTGCCATTGCGGTCTCAAATTTACCACAGTGCTTCTCCTCCTCCTGTTTTCTCTTTTGTTCTGTTACTTTGATTCCTTCCCTTATGTAAAGAGCTACTCCTCCTCTCTTACCCTCCCTGTCCCTCCTGTAGATAGTGTATCCTGGTATGTTTATGTCCCAGTCATGGTTTTGTGCGAACCATGTTTCTGTGACTACACGATATCCAGATGTTCCTCCTCCATCAAGGCCACTAATTCAGGAAGCTTGTTACTCAGACTAGTGCATTGGTACTCATTGCTCTCCATTTTTGATGGCTTTACTTTCTGTTGCAGCATCCCCACTGACCTTTCTACCTCGGTCTTTTTCTCATTTAGTACCCTGTTTTGTAGGAGAGGCTGGGATTTTCTGCTGCTCATCAGTGCCTCCCCTTGACTAGTTTAAAGCTTGCCAATGAAGCATTTAAACCGATTGCTCAAAAGACTTGTTCCTTCCTGGACAGATGCAGACCATCCTGCCAGTATAGGCTGGTGTCCTCCAGGTGGAACCCCAGTCCCCAATGAAGCCAAACCCTGTGCTCCACACCATTTTTCAACCACTCATTAAACTGCATGATGCAAAGACCCTTGCCTCCTCATGCCATTTACAGGCAGTACCTCTGAGAAAGGTTACTGTGTGTGCTACTTGTCTTAGGCCCTCCCAGTTCTAAAAAGTCCTTCTGCACTGCTCTAATCTCATGTTGAGCCAAGTCATTTGTCCCTAGGTGGACAATGACATCCAGTTCAGACTCCCGTGCAGCTGTTCTCGTGATCCTGAGGATGCGCTTCCTGTCCCTACAAGCCATGGCACTAGGCAGGCACTTTACTTCAGTTTTCCCTGCTCCCCCCAGTTCTATCCCCCTAATAATTGAGTCCCCCACCAGGAGCTGCTTCCTTTCCTTGTGGCATCCTTTGCCTCCTCCTGGGCCTCCTTGTGACAGGTGTCCTCAGCCTCCTTAATCTCCTCCGTGGGTGCATCCAAGGGGCTGTGCTCCCCAGAATGGTGTATGGATTGGGAGTGGAACAACTAACTGGGTGTGCCTCTGTTCCACCCTCCTCACCCTCCCTGAGCCCACTGTGGTCCAACTGCTGCTTTCTTTGCAACCTCTGAGGTAGTGGTGGTGGCTCTGGCTCGCTGGATGGGGGGGTTCCCTTCCTACCATCAAGTCTGGCCTGGGGGAAGGTTCTCTTACTGCTGTCCAGTGTGGCCTGAAGACAGGCAACTTCCTCCCTCAGGGCAGAGAGTTGTCTGCAAATAGGGCAGCATCTCAGCCTCCAGAAAGACTCCCGGAAGACTGCTGCCCCACAGCCATTACATTGCACTACTCCCCATATGACTATGTACTTTTTTTTTGTGTGTGTGTGTGTGCTTGTGTGTGTGATTGGTTTGTTATGTAGAAATATATATATATATTATATAATGTGTATGCGTATATTTTCAGTGCTGTGTGCTAGAGAGGATATGACATTGATATGCACCTTGCACTCTTGAGGAAATGATGTCAGAACCCTAGGTATAAAGAACTATTTCGGGGTGGGGTGGGGTGAGGGGTGGGAAGGGTTGGGCTAAACCGTGCCCTCACAAAACATTCAGCTAAGAGCTCTGACCCACCGCTGCGATGAGTGCCTTTCTGTCTGCAAGATACTATACACAACAATTTGACAGAGAAAATTCCCTGCTAATCAAACAGAGAAAAATCCAGACATCCAAGTCAAACACAGTTAAACCTCCCCAGCCCCAAAACAGCCTGGTGGTTTGTGCTCTGAAAAGCAGTCAGCCCCAAAATAAGTCAGCTGTGCTTTGAACTCTTCCTGCACTGAAAATCTTAAGAATTGTAACAAGACTGTCTTTTCCTGATAATTGTAAATTCCTTCTACCTTTCAGTTAGAAGCAGCCTCCACCTGCAGTATATCTGCTACAAACCACAGACAATTGAAAGGTTCCTCCCTCTGTTGTGAGCACAACTCGCTTTCTTGCAAATCCTATGTTCAATATTGCAGCTCCCAACAAGAGATAGTTTGGCTAGGAAAAATATTAGCTGTTCTTAGAGACTCACAAAGCAAGTGCTGTGAGTAAGGGTTGTTACTATAGGTAAGGGTCACCGGGGTGAGAGGCTAAGTGCTGCTACTAAGTGAAGGGATGGATTTCCCATAGGGAAGTAGGTATTACTTGAAGCAGTCACTAGTGGATAAGTTGGCGAGGTGCTGTTTAAGTTGTGTTTTAAAGATTCTCAGACTCTGTAAGCCAGTTGTGTGGACTGGGAGATCATTCAACCATTGCGGAGCCTTGTAAGAGAAGAAGTGTTGCCCTAGGGATGTTCTTCAGAAAGGTACCTTGAAAGCACAATGTGAAGTCCCATGGGTATTGTGTTGGGAACTAGTTGTCTGGAACATTTGTTGGATGTAAGGTGGTACAAGAGCTAGCAGTGTTTCTTTGCCCAGGATGCAGGTCTGGAATTTTATCCTGTCTCTAAGGTTGAGCCAGTTTGTGTGATTATATAGCAGGCATGTGTGCAGTTGGTTGTCAGCCCCTAGAACAAGCCTGCAGGCCTTATTTAGTGCAGTGGAGATCCTTTTTAAGGCAGTGTCTGAGGCTGCTCTGTATACCACTAAGCCATAATCAACCACTGACAGTTCAGAACTCGTGACTGATAGTCGCAGGGCATCAGGCATGAGATATTTCCTGTGTCTATACAGGATTCCAAGCTTAGCATTGATGCTTTTTACCACATGATTGATGTGATAGGAGAAGGTGAAGGATTTGTCGATGTGAATACCCAGGTATTTGAATACCTGTACCTGCGCAAGTGTGGCATTCTTGTTCTTGTTGATGGTCAATGTGGGATTCTTTTTCCTAAGATAGGGGCTGGTTATTTTTATTTTTATTTATTGGAGAAATCAGTTTTACAACCTTTGAGTCATGGACTCGTTTACAAAGGTACCTCGTCATATGGGGGGGGGAGACAACAATTAAGTGAGTTTGAGACAGGGGTGAACATACGGGTGAAGATACATAAACACACTTGGAAATTACAGGCAGCAGCTATACTGGTACAAACATGTGTAGAGTTACACGCATTGTAACAAAGCAATAGATACATCACACAACTAACAGCTAGTCTTAGACAAATTATGTAGTAGGGCGGGACCGGTTTAGGTAGCTACAGGCATTTACAGCATCGGCTGTCAATAATATGCTTACAGAAGGTGGTTTTGAAGCGGCCAATCCCCGGGATCTTGGAGATAGATTCAGGAAGGGAGTTGAACCAATGTGGGGCCAAGTGATGGAAGGACCTTTGGCAGCGAGAGGTCCTGGCCCTGGGAACAATGAAGGTGGCAGTGGAGGACTTGCGGGTGGGCAGGGACCTGGTAGCCAACTGCAAGGGTCCAGAGACCCCAGGAGGGCAAAGGCCTGACATGGACTTTTTTGGCCAGCAGGCAGGTTTGATATTTCAGTCTTTCCTCAAGAGTGAGTATATTTGTGGTGGAGTATAGCAGACAGGTGTGGGTTCTGCTGTGGGCACCGGTAAGGAGCCTACAGGCTTTGTTAATAGCAGTCTGGACTTTAGATAAGGCAGTGGTGTCAGCAGCAGCGTAGATTGGGAGCCCGTAGTCAGCCAGCGATAACACCAATGAGGCGATGGCTAGTTTTAAGGCGGGTTCAGGGAGGCAGTCTTTGTGGCGGTAGAGAAGCCCAATCCTGGAGTTCACGGCAGATGACAAGGCTTTGAGGTGGACATGGAAAGTAAGGCCGGAGTCAAAGGTGATGCCCAGGTACTTATAGGATGTTACTAGTTCAATTGGGAGGGGCGTGCTGGTGGTGATGTGGAGGGGAAAGTCCTTGGCGCTGTTTTGCCGATGTGAGAATAGCATGGACTTTGTTTTCTTTAGATTAAGGACTAGGCGATGGTTATTGAACCATTTTTCGGTTTGAAGGAAGGCTTTTGTAATATGACTTGGAGAGGAGAGGTCCAGGTAGGTAGCTAGAATTACAGCGTCGTCTGCATAGAGTAGTATTTTGCTGGAACAGGAACTAGGGAGGTGTTCAGGAATAGGCTGAAAAGGTCGGTCCAAGGAAGGAGCCTTGAGGCCCCAGAGAGTACGGGTAGGTTGGAGGAGAAGGTTCCATTTAGCTTGACTCTTTGGGTCCTGTTGTGAAGGTAGCTTCTGAACCACTTAAGGGGGTTGGATGAGAGACCCAGTTTGCTCAGGGAGTGTAATAGCAGGGGGTGGCACACCGTGTCAAAGGCCTTGGAAAGGTCTATGAAAACCGCCCCTGCAAGCTGACCATTGTCAAGTGCGGAGTGTATGTGATGGGAGAATTCCAGGAGGGCAGTGGATGTGCTATGGCCAGGATGAAACCCATGTTGCTCCGGACATAGAAGGTTGTAGTTAGAAAGGTATTCCGTGAGCTGTGTGTTTACAATTTTTCTAAAGCTTTGGATAAGGGGGGGGAGGATGGAGATGGGCCTGTAGTTGTTAGGCAGAGTACGGTCCCCAGACTTGTGGATGGGGGTTATTTCAGCATGTTTCCAGGCCTCCGGGAATTGGCCTAGGCTTAAGGATTTATTTATGATAAGCGTGAGGGGGATAAGCATGACATCTAGCGTGAGGCAGAGTATTTTGGAGTCAAGAGGGTCACTACTTGGGTTCTGAGAGGCAAGGACCTTAATAAGAAAGATTTGGCATCATGTGGTGAGATCATTTGGAAGTGGAATTGTGGCCTGGAAGTGGGAGTATGAGTGGGTGTGGCAACCGGGTCAAAAAAGTGGGCAGGAAGGACAGCACTTAAATCTGTGAAAGTCTTATTAAGGCAGTCAGCAATACGCGTTAGGTCAGTTGAGACAGCCCCATTTATGACAATCTGGGATGGAGGGGGGGAGCAGGCTTTACCATTCAGTTCTTTTATGTTGTCCCAGAAAGCTCTGGACGAGCCCCAGGAGGATGTCAAGGCAGCCTGGTAGTATTTAGCTTTGCCTGCTTGATGGTCCAGGTGCATTGGTTGCGGGCTGCCCTGTGAAGCACTCCTGGCCAATCTACCGAGTCATTAGCTATGTGCCAAGGTTATCTCTTTTTAGTTGTTGGATCAGTGCAGGGGTTATCCATGCAGCAGTCCGTTTTTAACTTGGAGTGCGGGAGGGGCAAACTGATCACAGGCATGGTTGAAAGCTGTGGTGAGGTGTTAGGGCAGAGTTGATGTCAGGTCGCAGGCCACTGGGGTCCAGTTGATTTGGGCGAGGTGACGTTTGAGGTTGACAAGACCTCTGGGGAGAAAATGGCATCGTGGGGTCCTGCAGTACACGGGCTGAGAGTGGGGATGACCAAGAGCAGATGATAGGGGAGTGGTCACTGAGTGAGTCCGCAAGGACTTGCACAGATCCTATTTTATGTGGCGGTTGGAGAGGACTACATCCAGAGGGAACTAGTTCCTGTTACTTTGTTAAGCCTAGTGGGCTGGGTGACCATTTGAGACAGGTCAAGGGCTGCAAGCTCATTCTTCATATTGTCAGAAGATGGGTTGAGCCAGTTGGTGTTTAAGTCGCCCAAGATTAGTTGTTCGGCCTTCCGGGGTAGGGTGGATAGGTAGTCAAGAAGGGACGGACATCAAGATCTTTTTGGCCCGGGTAGGTAAGCCATGGTTAGATAAAGAGGCCACGACCTGGGTTGGGGAGATTTAAAGGATGGTCAAGCTCGTAGCTGCTCGGGTTGAGAGGGCATGACCGAGGAGGAGTCGCACAGGTAGATAGCACACCCTCCACGCCTGCCCATCCCATCGGCCCCAAACAGGGAAAAACCTGGAAGAGAGATGGCAGAGTCAGGTGTGAGGAGGAGAGCCAGGTTTCTGCAAGCATGAGAATGTCGGGGGAGTGTTGGGAGACCCAGCACTGGAGGGCAGCAGTTTTCTTAGGGAGACTGCATATATTGATAAAGGCGATTCGGAGGCCTTTGCCTCCGGTAGGCTGAGGCATGGTTGAGGTGGCGGGCCCTGGGTTTGGGTGCACATTGCCGGAGAGCAGGAGCAGCAGAAAAATTAGGCGCCTCGCCAGGTGTTGGTTGCTGGGGGTGGGATACATATGTGGTCGACGAGACCTTACCAAGGAGGTGCATGGGATGGGAAGGGAGAATAGAACCGTGGGCGCTAGCGAGGAGAGAGACCTCTTGTGATAGAAATCACAATACTGAGAGTAGCACTTAGGTGGTGCGTGGGTGGGGGTAGTGTGGTGATCCAGGGTATGGGAGGGATATGGGGGGATAGCCTGGGAGATAGTTGTTGGGCAGTCTGATGGGAGAACAGAGTACTGAGAGTGGAGGGAGGGTGTTTTAGTCGAGGGCAGGTAGAGGGGATATAGGGGTGGGGAGCAAGTAAAGGCCGGGATAAGAGGAGAGCCAGTGTAGCAAGGTTTAAGCTAGAGAGTGACATCTCCCAAAGAAGAGCAGAAAGTGAGAGCAGACTCCCTCTAGTGCTGGAAAGATATAACCAGCAAATGGGAAAGTAGGCTGATTGGTTCTGGCGCGCCTCATGTGACAGAAAATACTCAATATAAGCGAGAGCCGACCAAGGGTGGTGGTGGGGGCGGTGGGGAGCCGAATGCACAGCGCTCGCGGGCTTCTCCGGAGCACCGGCTGGAGAGACAGCAAAGTGTGGTGGGTGCGCCAGTCTGGAGAAGGCGCCAAAAGAGCAGCGATTAGCACAGGCCCTCAGGTAGGCTGGCTCCCGATAGTCGCGATCCAAGAGCGGTAGTTCTAGGCCCAAAATTACCTGCTCACTGTGGGGAGGCTGGGAGGGTGATTTCAGGCGGCCCTCATGACCATCAGCTCCTCGGGCGGGGTGTCAGCGTCCTGGCAGCGATCTCGGCAGCAGGAGGCACTCCAGATGTAGCCCTCGCGACCTCCGGCTCCTCGGTGGGAGGGATTGATCTGTGGGAGAGGGAGAAAGAAGAGGTTAAGTAGGCAGGTAGGGGATTAGCGTTAGGGGCGGGTACTGGAGCACGCGAGGAGGCTAGATGGCAGGCAATGCTGCACTAACAATAATTAGGCGATACAACAAAGGAATTGCTAAAAATAGAGTCGGGCAAGCAAGCGACCAAAGAATATATATGCACTATCTCTGAGCCCACATGATAATGTATGCAACTAATTTCAAAATAACACTGACTGACGCATTAAAATGAATTCATAAGCAGCTGATGGCAGTTTGATACAAATAAAAGGCATTAAGTGCAGCCTTATCATACAACTCTGTGTGCTGCACTTCACTAAGAAAGGCCAAATGTAAGTCTGGATCATCAAATATCTCCCTCAAGGGCAGCTTGCATTAAGCCCTTCTCCGGAGCACCGGCTGGAGAGAACAAAGGTGCGGTGGTGCGGGTGCGCGAGTCTGGAGAAAGGCAGCAAAAGAGCAGCGGTGCTGGCGTCCTCAGGTAGGCTGGCTCCCGATAGTCGCGATCCAAGAGCGGTAGTTCTAGGCCCAAAATTACCTGCTCACTGTGGGGAGGCTGGGAGGGTGATTTCAGGTGGCCCTCACGACCATCGGCTCCTCGGGGGGGGGTGTCCTGGCATCCTGGCAGCGGCGATCTCGGCAGCAGGGAGGGCACTCCAGATGTAGCCCTCACGACCTCCGGCTCCTCGGTGGGAGGGGGGATTGATCTGCTCACTGTGGGGAAGCTGGGAGGGTGATTTCAGGTGGCCCTCACGACCATCGGCTCCTCGGGGGGTTGGGGTGTCCCGGCATCCTGGCAGCGGCGATCTCGGCAGCAGGGAGGGCACTCCAGATGTAGCCCTCACGACCTCCGGCTCCTCGGTGGGAGGGGGGATTGATCTGCTCACTGTGGGGAGGCTGGGAGGGTGATTTCAGGTGGCCGTCACGACCATCGGCTCCTCAGGGGGCCGGGGTGTCCTGGCGTCCTGGCGGCGGCGATCTCGGCAACAGGGAGGGCACTCCAGATGTAGGTTAGTAACATCACCTTGTTTTTTTTTATAGTTGAGGAGAAGTTTGTAGTTTGTAAACCAGTCCTCCAACAAGTTGAAGGTAGTTTGCAGTTTACTTGCCAGTTCACTTATATTCGGGCTTCGGCTCAGAATTATTGCGTCATCTGGATAAAGGATGACTCTGCACAGGGGCATGATGTGGAAAGTCTGTTTATGAAGAGACTAAACAGTAGAGGGCCTAGGATGGATCCCTGAGGGACACCTAGGGACACCTCTCTGACAGCAGGTAACACTGCTCTGATCTTTACCTTTTGGTTCCTTATGGCTAGATAGTCATTAAACCAGCCCACAGAGGCTGGTGACAGGCCTAGATCTGCCAGTTGTTGTAGGAGAATCTTATGGTTGACCATATCAGATGCCTTCGTTAGGTCAATAAAAATGGACCCCCACAGGGCTTCCATTATCCATGACTTGGTGAACACAGTCCATGAATTCGACCAGGGCTGTGGTGGTGCTGTGGTCTTTCCTTAAGCCGTGCTGTTGCGAACACTGTAGGTTGTATTTATCCAGGTATTCAGTAAGCTGGCCTGACACTATTCTCTCAAGTGCTTTAGAGAGAGGGGACATTATGAATATGGGCCTATAGTTGGCCGTGCATCCCCTAGATTTTGAAAATGGGGGTCCAGAGGTCCATCCATTCTGCCCAAGTTCCCTATAATCCCTGGAACCTACTGTTCCTCCAGGGTACTAACCTTCCCCATCATCTCTCAATCCTCCTCCCTGGTCCTGTGGCCACCGGTAACCACCATTCCCCTCATAATGTCCCAGCCCTGCTTGAACCGCCTGACTATTTTCGCACCCATCACCTCAGCCGACAAATTGTTTCAAGGTTCCACCACCCTCTCCATAAAGTAGTACCTTCTCCACATCCCTCCTGAACCTACCTCCTGTTAATTTCCATTCATGTCCACGTGACTGCAAATTGGTATTCAGGCTAAATAGTTCCTGCAGTTCACTTTTGTTATTTTTTATAGTGTTTGTTTGTAATGTTTTGTTGTAACCTTATGCAGGATGATCCTGAAAATAGGTTTTTGTGCCTAGTGGTTAGTATCCTGTTGAAATATAATAAATTCATTTCAATGCAGTGCTGATGAGTGTGGGAATAGAAGGAAGGTGAAGTCCTAGATTTCAAGTTGCATTCAGTGCATTGCCCTGGCTATTCCCTGTCTGAGATCTGCCTTTATAATTTGTCGCTCAGAGCGGCAGCATGTGCTAGACCTGTTTTGTTCTCGTATACTTTTTTTCCATGTTAACAACACTGTGTTGCTAGACTCAGTCCTAGACATTGAGTTGTGTTCATTGCACTGTCCCAGCTACTCCATATGAGGTCTGCCATTATAGCCCTACACTGGGTCATCTAGACATAACCTAGCAGGTGCCAGCTTATCTCAGTGCTGGACTTGCATTCCTGCACACTAGTCTCCTTGTCCCCTGTGTATATTGAATCATGGCAGCCATTGGCTTGTGGTGTGGTCTAATATACTGCACATCTTTCTCTCTCCGAGACCACCTATCCACAGTCCTAATAACGAGCCCTAAGTACTTCCAGCAGCCCCACGGCATAGAACATAAGTATGTTATTTCCCCCAACCAGCTCTGCTGCACTTTCCCAGACCTGATTGCAGCGAGGCATCTACGCCTGTTGGGTCACAAATCCCACTCCTTTCTTGTCTAATGCAATGGAACTCATATCTGCAAGGTCTTTCTTCTCCATCTAATCATTTTTGGAAACAATAAATGCAATTCCAGCCCTTATGCAGAAATTCCCTTAGCCAGCAACAACACCCAGCTAGGCCCAAGAGGCCTCAGGCTAATGCATCTTAATGTGTGCTGCCTAGTCCCCAAAGTAGTTAAGCTAGAGGCCCTTGTCATGATGTACAAACCACACATGCTGGTCACCTTGGAGAGCTGGCTGAGGCCTTCCATCAGCAGCTCTGAATTTGCACTGCCCAACTATACAACCTTTCGCAAGGATAGGGTGGGAAAGAGAGGTGGTGGGTTCCTGTTCTATGTTAAATCATACCTGGATGCTGAGTTCCTCACTCCTAATTATACTACCTCGATTACCTATGTATTGTTAGCAAATGCAACTGAACCTTAGCATCAAAAAACTCAATATATGCTGCATGTACAACCCTCCAAAACTAGGCATCAAGGGTCTCAAAGATGTGGCAAATATGGTATCTATCCTGGGCCACACCAAGTTAATACTGCTAGGTGAATTCAGTTTAAACTGGTTATCAAACACTGCAACTTTCAGAGAAGTCCTGGTTGATCATAACCTACTTTCCACTCCCACTAGGCTAAATTTTAAAACGGGGAACCTTTTCCTCCTTGACTGGGTATTAGTCAGTAACCCCTCCAGGATTAGGTTATATGGCCACCTGCCAGACACAGTCAGTGACCACTCTGCTGTCTACCTCCTATGGCACAATAGTGCCATATGTAATCTTGTCCCTAAAGAAGTTCTGTTCCACAGCTACAAAGGTTTTAACCCCCAGGCATTCAAAGCCAATATTGCTGGAGAGGATTGGTCCTTCATGAATGTAATCCCAGATGTCAGCTGTGCACTGGACTTCTTCATTACTGAATTTACCAAGCTGCTTGACAAGCATGCCCCCCGACCAAGCGTAGAGTCAAAAATCTAAATTCTGATTGGTTAACCAGTGATATCTTCAAATTAATGAGAACCAGGGACTTGGCATGGGACTTGTATAAAAAACAAATTCCAAACCTGCCCTGGAGGTCTACAAGTGTTTAAGAAACAAATGTATTTGTAACTCCTAGATGGCGCTATCCCAGGGGCTACTACCCCTGCCTGATTTGCCACTAACAGGTTGAGGGGCCTGGATCCAATGGCGGGTGCCTCCACCCAGAGGTCAGGGTTTGCAATAGTTAAACTTACTTGGTCACAGCCCTCTGGGACACTGCAACCCCCCTTTCTTCCCACTAGTGGCCCACACAATATATCAGAATTACCTTCACAGTATACACTTACCCCCAGGACTAGTTCCGGCACTGGGACCTCCTGTGAAATAAGATACAGTGCAACAATCACAGTACAGTACTTTAACATAGACAAATACCTCAGGAAGTATAACTTTGCTGAAACAAGCAGCTCGGATTTATTTAGGGGGAATATAACAAGGACAGGGGGAAATCAGGTTAATTAGCTTATCACTTTACTATCTACCTATGGCTCTGTGCACAGGCCTATCCCTACCAGTTACTGTCCCTGGGCACCCAAGCCCTAGTGGCTGGTCCAAACCGTGGCAGCTGGTAGGGGCCCTTTCACACAGTGAAAAAAAATTAGTTTAAACAGTCAGCAGTACAGTGATTCCAGTTGGATTTAATGTGGCAATTCAACAGGGAGCCCTGATTTAGTACTCACGACCTCCAAACAAGATAGGGTCCTTCAACGTCAGCAGGGCTACTCTTGAGCTCCACGAGACTCTTCACACATTTATATGGTAAAAAAGAAAGTACTATACCAGGCAGGCTGCTTCTCTATCCCGATCGCAATTACTGCACAATACCCGGGAGAACACACAGCAGATTCAGTTCCTGATAGACAGAGTGCAATTCAACAATTTCTCCAGTCTTCTACAGGGTGAGCCTGGTTTCTACTCTTCAGAGATCCTTTGATTCTTGTCACAGGACGGATTCAGTCCTAAAAAGCAGTTACACAAGCTGCAGACCGGAACTCTGGGCCTTACACACGTTTTTTGACTGAAACTGTGCACTGAAGGAGCACAGGTTTCTTTCCCTTCACTGCCAGATCTAAACTGAAACTCCAATAGACAAACCGGCACTTCCTTTGAGTTCCTCCCAGTTCTTGACTGGATTGGCTGTCACTACAATAGACTGCTGCTGTTGGTCCAAAAAGGCGCCGAAATCTAAACTACATCTCCCAGAGTCACTGCCCATACAATCCTCTTGTGTCTGGCTCAGATTATGAGTCCAAGTTCTGATTCGTCCAAGACACCATTTTAGAGCTAGCTTACCCCACACTGATTGGTCCAGTTCAGCAGTTCAAAACCAGAATGGGGAACTAGGCAGACACTGTTCTGACTGCAAAGAAAGCAGGTTAGACAAACTGTAATTTCATTATTACTCTAAATGGTTTCTGGCAAACAGTTACATCTTTCAGATAGGTTCCTTTGCACTCCTAGTGACTGCAAAAATGGAGTGAATTGGCAGCAGCTTGAGTGGTACTCAATCAAAGAAACACACAGTCCCCCATACAAACTAATTATGTCTGCAAGCAGACAGCTCTTAAAGAGACAGTACCAGCGGTTCTAAAAACACTCATTGATAAATGGCTTAAACGCCAAACACCATTCAGGCTTGGAGCATTCAAGCAAGCTCCTGGAAGTCTTTTGGGAACCCCCATTTGCAGGGGGGTTACACCCTTCCTGGCCTGGGAAAGCTTGATGTCCGCGTCCAGCAAGTACCCCCATAAGTTTCAACTGCAACCATATACATTTGCATTAGGCTCACACATGTAATCATCAGTCAATACATCATTTTACCAAGAACACATTTCTGAAACATTGCAGTACGTCACTCTTTACACAGTATTACACACATTGTACCATAACTCAAGTTATTACCTCTTGTACATGAAACCTGAAGAGGAGGGGCCCTTCCCTATCAGTTACCTTTGGGGCTGGACGGGCAAGGGCACCATACTTAGAGGGCAACACAAGTAACTTGAGTTAGCACTGACACTCAGTTTGGGCAATGAGCTTGGGGACATACACTCCTTTATGGACAACATTGAGAGGCAAGTCCACAGGCCTCCCAAGTGAATCATAACTGAGGTGCACCACAGGCTTTACAGCTCAACCAGTCTTCCTAGGGGAACTGTTACAGTCTCTGCACTCTGAGCCTCATTTTCAGCATTGTCCTCACTTGTCAGGGGGTCTCCATGGGGTAGAGAGGCTAGAACTTGGGGCACTTTCAGCTCCAGGAGTTACAGTTTCTGAGTCCACAACATTTGGCTCTGTGGAGCTTTCGGACACTGGCAGTGGACTGTCAGGGCACTCAAAATACTCTTCTTGTTCTGGTGTATCACCAGTCTGACCCAATCCATCATTTTCCTCCCCTGAAAGCTCAAACAGTTCAACCATGCACAATGATTCCATTTCATCTGATCTGATGCTTTGCACGTCACTTTCTGGGAGCATTGGCTCCAGGGACGAAGCTGGGGGCTTGGACAGTCCAGAAGGCCCAGCTTCATCTCCAGTATTGACTAGGGGATTGCCCCAAAACAATTGACTCAGTTCGTAAGAAGGATAGTATTCAAAGTCACTCTCACTTTCTTCCGATATGGACTGACAGTCATGTTCAACTGGGACTTGTGGAGGGAACACTTTAACTTTGCTTCTGTAGGTGCAGACTTTCTTGATCTTTTCTTAGCAGCAGCTCTAGTCACTGGTCCAGAGGGGCATCTTCTAGGGGCTCAGACTCAATTAAGATTTGTCCAATGGGCAGTAAATGATTTCTATGCATTGTTTTACATCTTTTGAATTGTTCTCAGGCCTTACTTTGTAACTGGCAGATCATCTAGTTTGCCCACTATAATGTGAGGGAGATGGTGCCATCTGTCAGCAATCTTGTGCTTGCCATGCAGTCCCAGATTTCTTAGCATACCCGATCTCCCTCCTGGAGTTCCTGTGCTTTCACCTTTTATCATACCTTCTTTGTTGGCCAGATTTCTTTTGGCAGCCATGGTTTGAGCCAGTTGGTAGCATGAGTTAGCTGGGCCTTTAACTTTGCACATACTGTAAATAGTTGTCAGCTTGAACCCCATCAGGAGAGACCCCAAAACACACATCTACTGGTAGTCGAGCTTCTCTTCCAAACATCAGGCGGTAGGGGGAGAACCCAGTGGCATCACCTTTGGTGCAGTTATAAGCATGTACCAGGGTGCTAATTTGTTGGCTCCATCTAGTCTTGTCCTTTGGGTGCAGGGTGCCTAGCATATCTAGCAAAGTGCGGTTGAAACGTTCAGGCTGTGGGTCCCCCTGGGGGTGGTAAGGAGTGGTTCTGGACTTTCTCACTCCCCACAGAGAAAGCATCTCTTTGATCAGACGACTCTCAAAGTCTCTCCCTTGATCAGAATGGATTCTTTGTGGAGCCCCATAGTGAACAAAAAGTTTTCTACAAGTACTTTGGCCACAGTGGATGCTTTCTGGTCTTTGGTGGGAAAGCTTGGGCATATCTCGTGAAATGGTCAGTGACCACCAGCACATTACTGATATTTCTTTGATCTGACTCCAAACTCAGAAAATCAATACAGACCAGCTCCATGGATGCACTGGTGGTGATGTTAACAAGGGGCAGCCTCTGGGGCAAAGCTTTCCTCTGTAAGCAGCGACTACAAGTTCAATGTGTTGCTCCACATCAGCCCCCATCTTAGGCCAATAGAATCTGGATCTCACCAAGTCAAGTGTTCTGTCTATACCAAGGTGCCCCATGTGGTTGTGCAAGGACCTCAGTACTGAGTCTCGAAAGGCAGTGGGCAGCACTAGTTGTTGTTTGTCTACTTGTCCCCTCTGTCTACTGTTTCTCTGTATAACAGTTTATTGATCAGTTTCAACTTAGGACCTTCTTTGTATAACAGTGCAGTTCTCAAATCAGTGGGCGTAATTTGGACACATCTTTTCCTGCATAGAGGGCTTCTAAAGCTGCTTTGATCATGGGATCGCGGATTGAGCCCCGAATACTGTCATTGTCCAGCTGAGGCAGTGCACCAATGTCTATTGCAGAAAAGTGGCAATCAAGCAGCAGGTATGCAATTCTCAGAGGTCCCAAGCAATCCACCATGCAGTCCACTGCGTCCGTGGACATTTGTTTCTCCCTGTCAAACTTCCGGCAGAGTGCCCGAATGTCAGGTTCTGCCAATCGGACCCAATCATTCTGGGGAACAGGCCTCCGGGAGAGAGCATCAGCATCTATGTGGTTCAGACCTGCTCGGTATTTGAGAGCATAGTCATATGTAGATAATGCAGAAAGCCACCTATGGCCAGTGGCATCCAACTTAGCTGAGGTCTGCACATAGGTCAAAGGATTATTGTCAGTTTTACTAGTATTTTAGCCCCATACAAGTACTCATGGAATTGGTCAACAATAGCCCACTTCAAAGCTAGGAACTCTAACTTATGTACAGGATAGTTCTTTTCGGATGGGGTCAGGCTTCTACTGGCAAAGGCCACTGGTCTCAGGCCATTCTCGTGCTCTTGGTACAACACAGCCCCAACCCTTGCAAGCTAGCATCAGTGTGCAGGACGTAAGGTTTTCTTGGATCGGCATAGGCCAGCACTGGAGCATGGGTAAGTTGATATATGATCTCATGAAAAGCAGTCTCACAATCAGGAGTCCAGCGGGCCCCAAATACTTCACTCGGATGAAAATACACTCTTTCAGTCTTGAGGGACGCTGACTTTTGGTATTTTTTGTGGGTTGGGGGATACCCTTGAGTAAGGTTAAGTAAAGGGTGGATCACTCTTGAATAGTCCTTGATGAAGCGCCGATAACCACAGAATCCCAGGAATCTTTGCAGTTCTTTTAGATTTTTGGGCTGTGGCCAGGTGGTCAAGGCCTCAACTTTACTTGGGTCGGTCTCTATTCCCTCGGTGGATACTATGTGTCCCACATACTTTACTGATGTTTGAAAGAATTGACACTTATCAATGGACAGTTTAAGGCCAAAGTCCTCCAGTCGGTCCAATACCTTAAATAATCTGCTCTCATGTTCCTCCAGTGAGCTGCCAAACACAATAACATCATCTAGGTATACCAGGCACTCTAGTAAGTTCATGTCCCCACTGCACGCTCCATCAATCGTTGAAAAGTGGCTGGGGCACCTGAAATCCCTTGAGGCATCCTCATGAATTCATAGAAGCCAAGTGGACAGATAAAGGCTGTCTTCTCACGGTCCTCTGGGATCATCGGGATCTGGTAGTACCTACTGCGGAGATCCAACACAGAGAACCACTTGCTCCCGTTTAGGCAGTCCAAAGCATCCTGAATGCTGGGCATTGTGTACTGATCAGGGATAGTCCGCCGGTTTAAGGTGCGATAATCCACACACATCCTTACTGTCCCATTCTTTTTCCTCACTACCACAATGGGGGAAGCATAAGGGCTTCTGGATTCTTGTATTACACCAGCAGCTAACATCTCTTGCAGATGCCGTCTCACATCATCTATGTCAGCAGGTGCCAGGCGTCGAGACCTCTCGAAATGGTCTTTTCGTCATGCAGCGGATATTGTGCTCAGCTCCTGTACGCATCCTACATCCCATTCCTTTAAAGAAAACACCTGGTCTCTCTGGGCAAGCTTTTCACTGATCCTCACTTTCCATTCAGCTGGCAACGGGAGTCGACGAAATCAAACAAGTCGTAGTGCTACTCTGTCATTCTTCCTCGAACTCTTGCTGCTGGGTAGCACTGCAGTGTCTGCACAATGCACATTAGCCAGGATGCAACCTCTATTTACTCGAATGTCTCTTTCAGACACATTATGAACTTGGACCATTACCCTTCTGGCATAAGCATGGGCTCTAGCGGGCAAAATACTAGGCTTGACCAGCAGTCCCTCTGGCAATTTTCCATCGCCTGGTGCATCCAACATTAATATTTTATTCTTAACATCCTTTCTGATACGGACCTCTCCCTGTAAGGTACACTGGGCATTTGGCGCCAGGATCAGAGACTCAGGATCCTTCTTCCATACAATTCCGACTGGTTCCTCTGGTTCTATTTTTCAGCATCTCTCGTGCCTCATAGGCCTTCTTAATTAAAGCTGGAACTCTTAAAGCTCTACTAGTTTTGACCCTGTTTTTCATAACACAACTGTGCCAGCCTTCCGAACATATGAGCATTTGTTCCAATCAACAAAGGGACACCATCATACAGTCCAGTGGGGGACACACTAAGTAGAGTCTCTACTTGTTCAGCCACTCCAGCCACGGAGGTGGGGAAAGACAGCCAAATTCGGATATACGCAGAATGGGGTAGGCCTTCTCACTTAACCCCCATACATGCAGTCCTTCTAATGGTTGTAAGGGTACGTCTGACAAATGCTTCTGATACCAATCCTGGAACATAATTGTCACTTGGGAGCCACTGTCTAATACAGCTCTTGTAGACACTCCATTCACCTTTACAGTGGTCTCCATGGAGGGACCCACTATTCTGGACCAGTCTGGAGAGGCGATAGTGGGGGCCTGGGCAACTGACCTTGCCACAAAAGGACGTGAGTTAGCATTTTTGGTGCCCTCACTGGGATCATTCGTGCACTCTTAACCACTGATTTGTTCTCCAAGCTCTCCTTGTAGCCTATATGCAACTTTGTCAGTGTCTTTTGGGGACCGGCATTCCCTTTTCATGTGCCCATCCTTCCCACAATTATAGCAAAACATGCTTTCTGGAGTTTGAGCTGGCCGAGGCGCCACACTGGGAGCCAGGGTGGGGTATTACTAACTGGAAACCTTGTGCCATCTCTGTCTGCGGTGTGATAAGCATTTGGAGACATCTCGTCAGTTTCTCCACTTCCATGGTCAAGGAATTGAGTTTGGAGCTGTTATCAGCAGGAGATACATGGGTGGGTACCCCCACCCCATAGCAGATGCAGTCGGATATAGGTCAGGCCCGTACTTGCAGGCGTGGCCTTCATAAAGGACTGTTTTTGAATTCCGGATCTCTCTCAACAGTTCGCCCCATTGTGGCATATCTTTTCCTTGTCAGAGCACTCATTGACTGCCAACCTCTGCCCCTGAACTTCACTTGATGGGCCACCCTCAGTCACTCGGTCAGAGCGCAGCTATTGGTGCAGGTCCCTCCCGAGGTCGCCTTTCTCAACTCCTCGAATTTCTCTCATTAACTCATCATAGGAGGGTAGGGATTCCAGTCGATTTTCTAGGCATAACTGAAGCAACAGCAGTTCTGAGAAGGGGCAGACTTAAGGATCCTGTCCAGCCTGGTTCGGTCCAGTTCAATCAGCTGGCAAACTACCCTTTCTGAGGCATTCTTGCAACAATTTTTCAGCCGAGATACATACACAGACAACAACTCCCTTGGTACTGTTGTGCATTTCTTACTTCCACCATAGATCCTCATCAGAATCTGGGCTCCCATACACATTCTCCAAGGCCTCAAGATAGCCTGTGCAGTCACTTCAGGGTTACTGGCCCGTTAGCACGGATGGTAGCCAGGGCAGGACCTCGGAGGCTCTCACTAACCCTCTTTCACTTTTCAGCTTCCGAGCATTGCCATTCTAGCACTTGGGGGCAACATATCTATCCAGGTCTCCCAGTCATCCTCCCTTGGGGGTGGGAGGGTGCCAGAGAAGATCCTCAACCTTGGTAAGAGTCGTGACTAATGGCAGGTGCAGAAATAGGAGTCTGCATTGGTTCAGCCACCATTACGGGTACTGGAGGCGGGAGAGGGTGTTGGGGAGGAACACCCCAGGTGGCAGAATAGTTTCTTCAAGTCCTCCACAGTTTTCCCTTCCCCCAGCAACCATTTAGCAAATTTCTCCTCAAAAGTTTCAGACAGTGGTGGGGGCTCATTCCCCACTGGGTCTTTACTGTACTTAGTTATCACTCTCCAGGCAGTGAGGGCTCCCTCTGGGGTAATGGTCTGTGGCACTTTGGAGCTATCTATGGGATCCTTAAACTCTACTAGGGCCAGGAAAGTGTGGGTAAGCAGATTAGCATGCCGACCCACCACCACAGGGTTTTGTAAACCTTCCACCTTGGAAAGTACTCCCTGTACAGTGTCATGATGATACCCAGGGGATGTCCAGGATAAGCATAGCATTTTGAGGGTCAATCTCCTCCCAGTACACCACTCCACCAGCCGGTGCACAGCCACTTCTGTCGGGTACCCATTTTTTTTTCTAACAGTGGTTCGTGAATATGGCCACTAGAGGACACACAATCCCAGCGGTGAGCCTCCAAGATGTAACCCTAGATGGCGCTATCCCAGGGCTACTACCCTGCCTGATTTGCCACTAACAGGTTGAGGGCCTGGATCCAATGGCGGTGCCTCCACCCAGAGGTCAGGGTTTGCAATAGTTAAACTTACTTGGTCACAGCCCTCTGGGACACTGCAACCCCACTTTCTTCCCACTAGTGGCCCACACAATATATCAGAATTACCTTCACAGTATACACTTACCCCAAGGACTAGTTCCGGCACTGGGACCTCCTGTGAAATAAGATACAGTGCAACAATCACAGTACAGTACTTTAACATAGACAAATACCTCAGGAAGTATAACTTTGTTGAAACAAGCAGCTCGGATTTATTTAGGGGGAATATAACAAGGACAGGGGGAAATCAGGTTAATTAGCTTATCACTTTACTATCTACCTATGGCTCTGTGCACAGGCCTATCCCTACCAGTTACTGTCCCTGGGCACCCAAGCCCTAGTGGCTAGTCCAAACCTGGCAGTGGTAGGGCCCTTTCACACAGTGAAAAAGAAAAATTAGTTTAAACAGTCAGCAGTACAGTGATTCCAGTTGGATTTAATGTGGCAATTCAACGGGAAGCGACCCTGATTTAGTACTCGACCTCCAAACAAGATAGGGTCCTTCAACGTCAGCAGGGCTACTCTTGAGCTCCACGAGACTCTTCACACATTTATATGGTAAAAAAAGAACACTATACCAGGCAGGCTGCTTCTCTATCCCGATCGCAATACTGCACAATACCCGGGAGAACACACAGCAGATTCAGTTCCTGATAGACAGAGTGCAATTCAACAATTTCTCCAGTCTTCTACAGGGTGAGCCTGGTTTCTACTCTTCAGAGATCCTTTGATTCTTGTCACAGGACGGATTCAGTCCTAACAAGCAGTTACACAAGCTGCAGACCGGAACTCTGGGCCTTACACACGTTTTTTGACTGAAACTGTGCACTGAAGGAGCACAGGGTTTCTTTCCCCTTCACTGCCAGATCTAAACTGAAACTCCAACAGACAAAACCGGACACTTCCTTTGAGTTCCTCCCAGTTCTTGACTGGATTGGCTGTCACTCACAATAGACTGCTGCTGTTGGTCCAAAAAGGCGCCGAAGTCTAAACTACATCTCCCAGAGTCACTGCCCATACAATCCTCTTGTGTCTGGCTCAGATTATGAGTCCAAGTTCTGATTCGTCCAAGGCACCATTTTAGAGCTAGCTTACCCACACTGATTGGTCCAGTTCAGCAGTTCAAAACCAGAATGGGGAACTAGGCAGACACTGTTCTGACTGCAAAGAAAGCAGGTTAGACAAACTGTAATTTCATTATTACTCTAAATGGTTTCTGGCAAACAGTTACATCTTTCAGATAGGTTCCCTTTGCACCCTAGTGACTGCAAAATGGAGTGAATTGGCAGCAGCTTGAGTGGTACTCAATCAAAGAAACACACAGTCCCCCATACAAACTAATTATGTCTGCAAGCAGACAGCTCTTAAAGAGACAGTACCAGAGGTTCTAAAAACACTCACTGATAAATGGCTTAAACGCCAAACACCATTCAGGCTTGGAGCATTCAAGCAAGCTCCTGGAAGTCTTTTGGGAACCCCCATTTGCAGGGGGGTTACATATTTATTTATTAAAATCTTAGTATTAATCTTTGATCTGGGAGCTCATCTACAAAGGTACCACATCACACAAGTAAAGACAAAAGAACGTGGGTACAGGTAACACGTGAACAATAATTACAAAAATAGTGCGAGTTCCAGAGCACAGGAACATAAGGGACAATGTAAGTGCAATGATACAGAGTTCAGCTTATTACATTCAGGTAAACATGGTAGTCCACAATAAGGAGGCAGCCTGATGATGGACTTCGTCTTGAGAGGTGTGTGTTGGGGGGGGAGAGGGGGGAGAGGGTGAGGTAAGTGGAAGAAGGGTGAGGGAGAGGTAGGTGGGGTGTGGGAGAAGTGAGGAAAAGTAGGAGGTAGAAACGGGGGGATGGAGGAGGCTAGGGGTGGTATCAGCAGAGAGGTAGGAGGTTATGTAAGGAGGGAGGTGGATAGGGGAGAGGCAGAATGATGTCACGCAGTTAGGGTTGGCAGTCACAGCTGCTCAGAGAGATCAGGTGTTGGAGGAGCAGTCTCTTAAATGGCCCAAGTTTGGGCTCACTGGCTATGTTAGGAGGGAGATCGTTAAGCCATGGGGGGGCATGGTAAGCAAAGAACTGCTGTGCCTGAGAGGTTTGGAAATAAGGGACTTTCAGCAACTGCCTAGACATACCTCTAGGTCAGTGGGGGTTGGCCACTGGGGTTAGAAGGTTCTGGAGTGAGGGTGGGGTTAAGTCTAGGCTTTTTTTTTTCCAAGTAGACAGACTTGGTTGCGAATCCTGCCCTGGAGCGTAAGCCAGTTGGTTTGCGCATAGAGGTCACAGGTGTGGGTAAGTCTATGCACCCCCAGTGTGAGTCTACAGGCTCAAATCTAAATGCAACTTCAACCTGAACAAGAGTTTGTACTTTAAAGCTAAACAAGCAGCCAGCCTAAACAATTCAAAAGATTCTGGTCTTGTATAAATAATAGTCAACCCCAAAGCCACTGAGGCCCCAGTGGTTATCAAGGTAAATGGCATTAAACATTCTGACCCCAAGGGTGGTAGATGTGTTCAACCATCATGTCTAACCTGGAGAAATTTGATCAGCATGGCACAGAAGGAGAGGTCCACAAATCCATACCAGAAGTAAAAACAGTAACGGCTTCTCCTTGTTTCCACCTAAAAAAGGTTACTATCAACGATGCTTATACACTTCTAGCCAGATTATACACTAACAAATCCACTGGCAGTGGTGGTCTGCCTCCAAAATTTAAGTTGGCCGCACCCCAGATTGCCGTCCCAATTACCAAAATCTTTAGCCTCTCCTTCATGACTCAATCAGTGCCAGACATTTGGAAGTCAGCCACTGTAATGCACCATTTTTAAAAAGGCAAAAATACTTTCCTGGATAACTGCAGGCCCATTTTTACCCTTTCTGCCCATGCGAAGGTGCAAGAGAGACTAGTCCATAACCAGTTACTTGCATACTTTGGCCAGCACAAGCTTTGCTGTGAGGAGCAGCATGGCTTCTGGAAGGGTACCTGCACCGTATGGGTCAGCTTCACAAAATCTGTGTCCTGTACCAAGCTATAGACAGGGGCTTGATGACTGGTGCAGTGTTTGTGGACCTGACCAAAACTTTTAACATGGTAGCCCACAGTCTGCTACTAGATAGGCTGAGCACCATGGGCATAGGCACAGAGGCTATCCAGTGGTTCTCAAGCTACCTCCAGAATAGATCCCAATCTGTCAAGCTTGGTAAAGTTATCTCCAGTGCAAACACCATCATCTATGTGCCTCTGGGAACAATCCCTGGACACCTTCTGTTTACAGTTTTTATTAATAACCTGCCTACGTGACAGGAATAACCCTAGACCCGTGCCTCACTTTTGACAACCAACTAAATACTACGGTAAAACCCATACACCAGAAACTGGGACAGCTTTATTGGATTTAAAGGCATCTCACAGCTGACACTAAGTAAGGAGAGTGCACACCATCCTTCTTCCTCTGTTAGATTATGGCGCAATCATAATGGATTTTACTCCCATGTCCATCTGTGCAAAGAAAAAAGCCATTTACCACAAGGTGGCCAGATCTGCTACTTTCATGGGCCCAAGATCCAGCCACTGTGCTAATCTTGAGCAGCTCAGCTGGTTGCAACAGAAACACAGAGCACAATTTACACTAGCCAACTTTGTGTTGACTCTACACAGAAACTTGCCACAGAGCCTCAGTGAGGTGCTTAATCCTGTTAACTTCCCTCACTGCTGTTCCACTGTGAACAACTCCCTAACAGTCCCACTCATACAGATAGGCATGGGGCAGAGATCTTTTTGCTACTGCACTGCTTACCTCTGGAATTCCATACCCTCTCATATCAGATTGTCATCCTCCCCAAAAACCTTCGCACTCAAAATGAAAGGCCACCTATTAAACCTCAATGTGTGCTCCTGGGCTTCGCAACTCTAGAATCTCTCACTAGGTAAACCCATTTTTATGACTTTACTGCTAATTCTTCCTGCACAACCAGGATTGTCCTTCTATGCTATTTGCACTATGTGGAATACATTTGCATACCATTGACTCTATAAGTTCTTCTATGTAAATTTTTTCTGTTTTGCACCATGTATATCGTAAAAATGTGGCCCATTTTGTACCTTGATGCATCACATTTTTCTTTGCCATTGACAACTGTAAATAATTTTTCATCATTATTAGCATTTTAACATTTATTTTTGCTGTTTTGCTTTGTACTTGCAGTACCCAGGTTGTGTCTGAAAAAGGTGCCCGGTGCCAGTGCGCCAGCCAGTCAACAAAAAACAAATAAAACAATTTAAAAAAAACTCAGGTAGCTAAAACAATGATGATGGCAATGTCTGGGTAGATCAGGGAGGCAGTATGATGAGGAGGGCATAGAACAGTTGCAGAGGAAAAAGAGCTGAGCCGAAAAGAGCATGGAAGGAACTGATGCAGAATTACATTTAGTGAGGCTAGAAAGGTCAATGAAACAAGTACCAATTGGATGCTTGAGCGTGCTTGGTTTAAGTATCACTTGGTGGTGGGAGCAAGTGTTACCCACTGCGCCTCCAAACCACAGGCTAAAGCCCTTGAATTATATGTTTCCTCAATGAGTCATCCTGTTAGCAGTGAGGAAAGTATCAATAATTACTTGGGGTGTATATGAAAACCCAAATCAATCTGGAACCAGTTTGTACTCAGAATCAGAATGGTTTGATTCTGGCATAGGAATGCATTCAGAACCAGGAATCCAGATGTACATTCTTGAGTTCCAGTTCCAGTACAATTCCAGTTCTGGATGCCTGCTTCCAGGTGTACGCCAGTGTCAAAATCAAGTTGTTCTTGTTCCAGTTCTGGATCAATTTCATATTTCACCAAGTTCCCGTAAAGTATTTCCTTATTTATGCTTTTATTTATAATGTTTATAATGATTACTGGATTTTTTTCTAGTTTATTAATTTATTTGTGTGTTTTTTTTTTCAGTTTTACCTGGCTATCTGGAAAAGTTCACAGAAACTTTGTCACTCTGCTGTCTGGCGACATCGTGAAGATGTTTGATGAAGAGTTCCGACATCTCTATGCTCTGTCAAAGCCTGTACTAGGGTTAAACTCAGTGACAGAAATGGCACCTTTTTCTACACAGAACAGACAGAGAAGGGGTCATGCCATGGAGAGCGATGACAGATGTACGAGTGACGATGTTCCTTCTGACCCATTTAGTAGCTTGTCGGGCTACAGTGGGAATCAAGCTAAGCAACTCAGTAGCCCTCCGATAACCAGCAGACAAGAGCTGAAATCCCCAAGCCAACAAGTCAGTTGCTTCAATGATCCTACAGTCTACAAGCCATACCCAAGGCAAACATACATCCAAACTAGCCTGTGGCAGAGGCGATACACCACTGAGACAGCAACACCAGCAATTCTGCTCAACAGTTTCAGTACATACAGGCCCATGAGGGCTTATCTCAATGCCAACATGTTTAAGTTGGATTATGTTTGGCGGTTTCTTAACAAACTTAACTAAGTCTGATAGTCGCATGACAAGGTGATGCAGCACAAGCAAATGAGGCAAAAAAGCAGAAATAAATGTTAAGCTTAAAACTTGAACCAAATATTATTTAGCCCCCTCCACCCACATTATTCCCCCTACTCCCCACCTTGGTACTTGGGGTCCCCACTGCTGGACCTTTCCTCTAACCAGGAGAGCAGCCACTTTCACTGATGGCTCTAAATGCTACTTCTTGGATAGCCAGCAAGGGGCTGCACAAATGACAGGTTGCCTGTATCCCTCCTAGGAGTCAAGTGCCTTACTGCTCTTTGCTGCATGTGATCCCTAGAAGTGCATCCTGGGGCTTACATGTGGACCATGGTCCCGCAGAGGGCAGCACTTAATCATTTGAGATTTATGTGACCTACCATGTAAATACTACATCACCAGACACAGCAATAAGTAGAATATTTTTACAAAAAAAATTTCACAGGCTTCTTTAACTTCCATTGCAGTGCACAGATTTTGCTACAGAAGACCAATGAAAGAAAAAGCAGCTGCTGGCCTGAAGGAAATTATCTTTACTAAGCCAACATCCAGAATGTACTAAAGTGCCATTTCATTGCAATATGTTGTTTCACAATCATTCAGGAAAATTATGCAGCCCACAGTATGGCTGACAAAATGCTATGTTCCATTACAAAAGAATAAATACAGCCAGCCAGGTGGCATGAAGGGCCGAAGTGCCGGGACCTTACCTCCTGTCACACTTGAGACCCGAGTTCGGGAACAAGCTCGGGTTGCCAAGGACTGACTGGAGTGAGAGAGAATTGAACACTTTTCAAGGACTGTTCTCTCCCAGGGAAGGGAGGCATGCCATCTCAGATCTAGGTTGCCACCAAGTGGAGGCCTGGTGTCAGTGCAGGCACGAGAGACACAGATAAGGAGGTGGTTGCAGTTCTGTAGTGCATGCGCACCTTCACACATGTGTATATATGTGTGACTGCGGCAAGGGGCATGTGGACAGAAAACCAGGAAAAGGAACCTGAGGGCTATGTGAAGCCCTACGTGCCTTTCCCGACCCGTGCCACTGACCGGACCACTAGAGCCATCTGAATGAGAGAATCTTGGGGGGAAGGAAGGATGGACCTCCCCTCCCGGTCCCACAATGCGGGGCAAGCCATGGGGCATTGTAGCTCCAGGTTGGTCTGGGGGGGTAAATGGCTGCCAGCCAGGGGAGGCAGGAACAGGGCTATGGAGACACCTGCAAGGTCTGCAAATAAAAAAAGCTTGATGAGGGAAAAAAGGGGATAAATAGTAGGGGGGAAGTGATAATGTGACTGTACATGACAGTCTTTAGACCTATTCTGGAGTATTTCATGCAATCCTGGTCACCTACTGCAGTGGACAGCTTGAACCAAAGAAAAAACTGACTAGAAAATTCTTTAAAACTGGGTATCATGGTAACATGGAGGCCATAAATTACCATATGCCTGGCTTGTAGAGAGATTATCCGAACGATGGCTCTTGTGTTTCCACTTGCCAGGACATTGAACTACCTGGGGTTTGTTTACAAGATTCTGCAAGTTCTGGACAATTACCAAGGCAAGCAGACAGAAGGAGGGGAAGAAATAAAGATTTGAGGAGAGAAAGGGGGACATGATTGAGGCCTGCAAATACCACAATGGTATAAACAAGGTAGACCTTGGGGTTCTTTTCAACATCATAGAGAACAGGAACACCAGAGGGCACAACTACAAGCTGGCTGGGCGGGGTAGGTACAAGTAGGATGCCAGGAAGCACTTTTTCACAGACAGAGTGGTAACAGGGTGGAATGCACTCCCAGAGAGTGGTCAAAGGGTGGAATGCACTTCCAGAGGGGGTGGTCAATAACAAAACAGTTGGGAGTTTTAAAAGCAAGTGGTATAAATTCTAGTGGAAGGTTGGGGTAACTGTTGAGGGGGGCAGAGTAACATATAACAAGAATGCATAAGCTCTGCAAAGAGCAGACTTGACAGACCATTTGAGCCATCTTCTGGTGCCATTTTTCATACATTCATATGTTCATAAAGATGGGTTACTCTCATGAAACCATTGTTCTAAGAGTAGTACACAGTTCACATCTACACTCTGGCAGTTCCATTGGAAGTACTGATTCATTAAACATCTTCAAGCTAAGCTCCTTCCACCACATGGGTGGTATATCCTTCAGATCCGCCCCATGGAGTCAGATCAGAGTGCCAGATTGCCAGGGGAGGCTGGGTGGGTTGTGTAGATGTGAACTTTATACCACTCCTACAACAAAAGTTACAGATAAGCAACCTGTCTTTCTAGAGGCTTAGAAAATGGACTAGATACCAGGACTGCTCTCATTGGCTGAGAGCCTTTACATGGGGGTACATTAATTATCAATAGACGCCCGCATGGAAACAAGTGCAAATTCAGGGTGCCCCATTGCTGAGGGTATCCATGGGCACCCCAAATGTTCAAAGCAACTAGCCACCATTTCTTCCCCTCGCTTAGTGAGGCGCCCACTCCATAACTATTTTTTCCCGACACAAGAGGTTTGCACTTTAAAGCGTTAATGCTTAGCACGCCGGGCACTAAGCGCTATTCTCAGGCACCAAAACATGCTTTTTTCTCAGTTTGAAGTACTAGCTGCTGCTTAGCACATTATGCTGCTGCCATTGCGACAGTACCGCTGGCTTCTCCGCTTTACCTGACTGCATTCCTGCTCGCAGAAAACAAACAGAAAATCACTTTTTAAAAATAAATCTAAATTAGGTACCTTAATGAGGCTCCTTCCGTGCTCTTGCCATTCTTAACTTGTACCCCCGCCCCGCGCAATCACCGGAGAAGATAGAGACATTCCTGGCAACATTTCCGGGAGCACTGGCCTCCTATAGCAGTGCCCTCTACTGACAGCTGTAACAAACAGAGAAATGCAACTGACAGGCAGGGATTACTTTACATAAAACTTTCTTTTTAATGTATTTTTAATATTTCATGTTCATTGTATTCAAATAGTTTTACTACTAAAAAAAAATTAAACTTTTGCCCATTTTCTAAGTGCAATAATACCTGACAGGGTGGGCGGTATGGACAATACCGGACCTTCCAGGGGCTGTAAGGCCCTCTGCCTGTGGCGTCTGGCCTCATTACGCCCCTGGGCGGTCCGGTATTGCCCAATACCACCCACCCTGTTGGGTATTATTGCTTGCATAGATACAGTTCACTGTCCACACAGACAGACTTCTAGCAGGTCTTCAGGACAAAGTGTGCATCCCTATTTGGCAGAGACTGGAGAACTGAGGTCCCAAAAGCAGCATCCCGACATGACTCAAGGTTGATGTTATAGTGGGAAATGGAGGTGTGTGCTGACTTCCAGGTAGCAGCTCTAAATACCTCCTGTATGGGGATGGCTCTGGAAGCAGCCATTGAGGCAGCAGTATGACTGGTGGAATGAGCTCTAAGCCCCTTGGGAGGCTCCCTACCAGCCAACGTATAGCAGAATTTGATGCCGGATGTTATCCACTTGCCAATACTTTTCTGTTGCTCTGTCAGGTGTGGCTTCAGCATATGTCACAAACAGCTGGTGACCCTCACCCC
This sequence comes from Neoceratodus forsteri, assembly GCA_016271365.2. Classification (NCBI taxonomy): domain Eukaryota; kingdom Metazoa; phylum Chordata; order Ceratodontiformes; family Ceratodontidae; genus Neoceratodus; species Neoceratodus forsteri. Next base: position 751,944,845 of record CM057455.1, on the reverse strand, counting down.
GAACTCCAACCATGCACACCATATAATAAGAGAGTGCTCTCCATAAGTCCAGAGTATGAAGCCTGTAGTCAGCCTTCAAATATGGGTTATTAAAGTATACCAGAAGGTTAATCACCTGGTTAAGGTGGAACTCTAATACTACCTTCAGGAGGAGAAGTGAAGGAAGATCTTGTCCTTGTGGAACACTAGATAAGGAGACTCCACAGAAGTGTCTAAAGCTCACTAATCCTTCTTGCTGAAGTAATGGCCACCAAGAAGGCCATCTTCCATGACAGGCGTGACATCTCACACCTATACATAGGCTCAAATGACTTGCCCATGTCCACAGCTAGCACCAGCAGTGGGACCCATGGTGGTAGTGACTTATGTACCGGACGGGACAGGTGGCCATGGCCCTTGAAAAAGCATCCTACTGCCTTCTCCTGGGCCAGTGTCAGCATACTAGCCCATGCCTAGTATGCAGAGATGGCTGCCAGGTGCACCTTAAAGGTTGTCACTCACAGCCTCAACTGAGAGAAGGACTAGAGGTACTCTAGGATACTATCCACAGGAGAAGCAAGGGGATCCATCTCCTCCCTTGACACCAAATGGATAAAGCTACCAACTTTCCGAGGCCTAAAACTGGGATGGTCCATCCTGCTCATGACCCCCCCAACCCCACCATGTGACTCCCATGGGCACCGCCGAAGACAACGCTGCACACAATCAATTAAATGTTGCTGCTTGCTCTGGCCATGCTGCCCCACAGTAACACCAGTAACAAACATCCAGATTAAAACAATACTTCATTCTGCTGCAGCAAGTTCCAAGTCATGATGTACAAAAAGTTAATTAGAAGCCAACCTGCATTAAATTGTGATCAGACATTCGATCTGCATGTCTTGCTCTTCCTGACAGTCTCATCCAACTCACTTGCACTCACATCAATTGCTGAGCAAACTTCACTTCAGTGACTCCCACCACCACACCAGATTGTTTTCGGAAACCTCCCTACAGCTGATCAGGTTTGGGTACCTTAGTTCACTGCTACCGGTCTCTTCTCTGTCTGGACTCCCTCTCAGCTGCTGGCAGGCAGACGTCCACGTGCACTTGTTTGCACTGCTACCCAGTCTAATCTAATAGGAAGAAACATGCTTTACTGTGCTTCCACCGACATGCCTGCAGTGCAACACAGGCGCAGGGACTGAAGTTGCAAACTGCTGCCCAAGCAACGCCACAGTGGTGCTGAAATAACTGTCACTCGCAGATTAGCAGTCAGCAAAAAAAATAAAAAAAAGGGACAAAACTGGGAAAAGTGAGTGAAAACCAGGACAAAAGTGACATTTTGCAAAACTTGTGGGGACACTGGGACATGCTGCCTAAAATTGGGATTGTCCTGGGAAAATAGGGACTGTTGGTAGCTTTACAAATGGAAAACCTCTTCCATTTAAAGGTGTACCACTGAGTCAACTCCTTTTGGGAGGCCTCCACAATGTGGAGCACAGCTTCCAGAAGGCCCAAGGCCTGTAACCAGGCCATGAGGTACAGGAACTGAAGGTCTGAGTGTAGGACCTTTCCCTGTTGTCTGATCAGCAAGTTCAAGTGGAGAGGCAACTGCCACAGAGGCTTGCTGCTGTGGCTAAGGAGATCTGAATAACAGAACTGTCTAGACCAGACTGGAGCCATTAGAATCATCCATGCCTTGTCCTTCCAGGCCTTGACCACCACCTAGTGGATCAAAGGGGAAGGAAAGGAAGATGTACATGAAGGCTGGGGTCCAGGGCCTCATGAAGGCATCCCCCATCAGTGTCACGGACTAAGGGGAGCAGGCACAAATACAGCCTTAGCTTTCTGTTCTCCCAGATGGCAAACAGATCCACCAGAAGGGTTCCCGTTAAGAGAACAGGTGGCATACTACCTCATGATGTAAGGACCACTTGTGCGACATCTCTCACACGTGATTGAGAGAGTCTGGTAGCTGATGTTCACTCCTGCAGCATGTATTGTCAAGTGATTTGCACCCAGGCTGTGCACAAGATGGTTATGATGTTGACTGTCTGGACCTGCATGACCTGACCCCTGACAAGAGGTGCAAACTCCATGAGAGCCAGCTGCACTGCACACAGCTCCAGCAGGTTGATGTGGTGATGCAACTCCCTCAGTGACCAGAACCTGTGGGTTCTGTGGTTCCCCAGATGTACTCCCCACCAGAGACACATCTGTCATGAGAGTGATGGTTGGCTCTGGGAGGACAAACGGAATTCCTCCCTCCTGACATTGAGGGATCAGCCACCACTGGATGGCAACCCACATCAACTGGGTCACAAAGACCAGCCGGTCTAGGTGACCTAGATGCTGGGACCACTGCCAGTACAGTTCCCACTGCAGGTGGTGCATCTGCCAGTGTGCCCAACAGATCTTGCTGGTGGTGGATGCTATGTACCCCAGCAGCTGCAGGAAATCCCAGGAAGGACACCAGCATCTAAACTGAAATGATCGAGCAAAGGAGGCAAGGTACTGATGCTAAGGTCAGGATTACATAAAAACATAGAAGTTGACGGCAGATAAGGACCACAAGGCCCATCCAGTCTGCCCATTAAGCAAAGGAGGTAAGGTACTGAGGCTGGTCTGCAGGGAGATGAGACTTGGCCTGCAGGGAATCTAGTTGTGCCCCAAGGAACTTGATGACCTGCAAGGGGATAATTTTGAACTTGTCCGTGCGGACCAACAGGCCCAAATCTCTGCAGGTCTGGAGGGCCAGATCTCTGGACCGCTTTATGGCCTTCTTGGCAACCTGGCTATCAGTCAGTCATCCAGGTAGGGATACACTCTGATACCCTCATGCCGCAGGAAGACTACCACCACTGCCATGTAATTGGTGAAGACCCTGAGTGTGGATGAGAGGCCAAAGGGCATGACTGGGAACTGATAAAGAATCCATTCTGTGCAGAACCAAAGGTACCACCAGTGGGACAGGTGGACTAGGATGTAGAAGAGCGCATCCTAGAGATTCAGAAAGCAGAACCATGAGAACAAGATGGCAGCCTTGCACACAGTGGAGCACTGCATATGCTAACCAGGGGTACAGCCAAACTCCTTGAATCAACAGAAAACAGGAAAGGTAGCACTCACTCACTCACTCACTCCAAAATGTGGAAGCTCAGTTTTTTATTACCTTAAAGCAAAAAAGAGCTGTTTTGCTTTAAGGCAATAAAAAAATTAACTTTCACATTTTGGAGTGTGAGTTTCATTTGGGAGACTGGAGTGCTACCTTTCCTGTTTTCAGCAGAACCACAAGCCCTGCTCCAGGGATGGCATAATGTGACTCAGCGTGACCATTCTGAATTTGCACTTCCACATGAACTGGCTCAGATCATGCAGATCCAGTATGGGGTGCCAGCTCCCATCCGTTTCAGGACCAGGAAGTACCTGGACACATACCTCTGACTTGCCAAGGTGTCTGGGACATGAGCTATGGTCCTTTTTGAAAGGAGCTGAGTGATGTTCTCCCTTATAGTGGACAAGGTGTCCTGTGACACCAAGGACTCCTGAGCAATGTGGGGTCAGTAAGGTGGAACATCCTCAAATGTTTGAGACAACCCTCAGCCTACCACCTACAATACCCACTTGTCCATAGTAATGATCAGTGCAGCCAGAAGTGGTGCAGCTGACCCCCCACAAGCAGCTGGGTCAGGGACTGGACAGACAGGAGGATGACACTCCCAACCCATCACTGGGCAGCTTTGGAGGGGGCATCAGCATCAGTCACAGGGGCTGGAAGGGCACCACTACACCTACCCCTCCTCTTTTTGGCCCCTGGCCAGAGAACTTGGCTCTGGGGCACTAGGTTTGGTATTGCTCCTGCATGGGCTGCTGCCATGGCTGCTGTGGCTGACAGGACCAATAATGAAAGGTCTTCTTCTTAGGCTTCTGAGCCTTAGGGTCCCTTTGGGACAAAGCCACAGAATCCAGGGTGGTGTTGGACTTCTCAGTCCTGGTGAGATGTCCTTCCACTCCCCCAGGTCAAAGAGGTCAGTGCCCCGGAAGGGGACATCAGCCAGCTTGTGCTTACTGTCTGCCATGAAGGTGGAGAGCCTCAGCAAGGCCCTGCAATGCATCACAATGGATGATGCCATGGCATGGGCACAGGAGTCACTTGTGTCTTCAGCCATCTGGAGCTGTTGTTTACCCACGCTTGACCCTAGTCCTTGGCCAACATCACCAGCAACTGCTTGTCAGCAGGGAGGTGAGGGGTGATTTCTTCCAGAACTCCCAACAAGGAATGACCAAAGTTGACCATCAGGACAGCATAGCTGATACCAGTCCGGCGATGCTGAGGGTTGAGGCATCAGCCTTAACTCATGCCACGCCGGTGACCTGGGATCAAGAATGAGCTTGGGGTGCTGGGGATCAGTCAGGAGGAAGAGGACAGGATTGAGCATCCAGAGGACAGCTCTCCTCTCCTCTCCTCTCCTGGGAGGGAGGGGGGACATGGACCCGCAGTGTTAGTGGCTCCTAGTGGAGACTAGGAGCACAACAACCAGTGGTCGCAGAATGAGGAAAGGCACTGGCAGATGTCCTGTGTGCAGGTGTGGGAGGGTGCCCACGATGGGCTGGACATCATTGCATGTCCAAGCCTGGGGGGGGACGAAAAAGGAAAAACCCTGATGCACAGGAGGACAACAGCACCCTTGAGGAACCAGGCCAGATGCCCAACACTGGATCCAACCAAATCAGCTCTCCTGGACTTTCTCCACTCCTGGGACCTCGACTGTCTAGATTCTGAGAAAGGGCACCCAGGTAGGAGTTGCATGGTGGCCCTGCCTCGGGGGGGCTTCGAAGCCGAGGGATCAACTGGGGCCTCATGGAGCTGGAGTAGAGGGGTTCCTGTCCCCAATTCCCTGATCAGGAGGGTCTCAGGCAGGGCAGTAGGTCCTGGATTGAGTGAGGGACACCTGAAGGAGATCCTGTGAGCTGGCAACCGGAGGGAAAAAGTTAAAAAAAAAAAAAAGGACAGCATATCTAGCCTGACACAGACTCAAGAAGGAGGCGGCGTAGACCTTCTAGGCTGCATGGTCAAACTTTTTCAACTCCTTGTCATGGGGTTTGTCCACATCCTCTTGGATTCTGGACTTTTGGCTGAGGGGTGGTCCAAGAACCCCAAGTGGGACCCTGTAGTTATTGTGTACTTGTGGACCATACATGTGGAAGGTGTGGGGCAGGATGCAGAATGCTGCCAAAGCTCCAGAGCCAGTCCCAAGATGGCCTCAGCCATAGCAGCCCCAGGGGAGTCATCCTTGTTCAAAATGTCTGTGAAGGAGTATTTAGCCCTCTTCTGGACTGGCTCCAAGTACACATTCATGGACTCTGACATCAGGCAGAGGAGAGCCCAAAGGACACCAGCCCGTGTTCAGTATTCTGTTCCTTGATTGAAGTCTGGTTAAAGGTGTAGATCATAGATGACAACATGGATGACCCATCTGAGTTGTCCAAGGACTCTTCAAAAATGTTCCATGTCCACTTGCCACAATGGACCACTTGAGTATCTACTGACTGGATGATCTTCAGCAACAGCGATCTGGCAAGTCAGCTGCAGCATGGGAGCCTTGGTTGGGGCTCCCACCAAAGGTTGTGGTGATGGTGGCTCCACCCACAGGGGTGGAGAGGCAGATGCTGGTGACCGCTGTCAAGGGTGGACCAGTGTGGGCATTACTGGCACCTACCAGTTGACCATAGATCCAGGAGACAGAGCCCTACCCTCCATACAACAGTCCACTGATGCCTGAGGAGCTTCTCATTGCAACACCACAGCTTCTGGTGGCGCCTCTCCTCACTCAAGGAAAAGGAGTTTGAGAAGCGTCATTGGTGCCTCCTTGCTGAGCAAGATCGAGAGCACAAATGGCACCTCAACCTCAACCATCGACCTGAGGGCTGACGGCAAGGAGCAGCCACCTGAGGGTCAGTATAGACCACATGCTGAGCCACATTTACCAGCACTGGCTTTGGCAACAGAATCATTGGTGGAGGCTGGTCCTGAGTGGAACTGGTTGGGGACACTGACAGGTCCACATCCTCCTAGGTGAAGACCGGGAGAACCAGAGTCTGGGAGATTGACTCCTTGTCAATCTCTGCCGACAGCTGGTCAACAGGGTCGAGAAAAATCTTGACAGCCTGCTCAACATTGCAGTTTACAAGGCTGATGGAAGAACTAAGGAGCTATCAACCAACCCCTTGACCAAGGGTAACTCGCTGTGACTTGAGCTCTCAATATAAGTCAAGTGATCAAGGGAGTGGGAGAACTGTAATCTCTTCCAATCCTATGACCAGTGCTTGGGGCACTTGTGTTTCTTACCATGGTGAGCAGACCTCTCCCAAAAGGCCTGGAGGGCCCAGCACATGTCCTGGAACCTGTCCGGGAAAGACCCTTCAATGCTGGCCCCAAACTGGAAGCAGCACTGAGGCAGATGAGGTGCCCACCATGGTAGCCACTGCTGCTTTTCCAGGGCCACAAGCTGAGCAGCCAACCCTGCTGCAGTCGAGACCTTCTTGCTAGCCTTATGTTGGATCTTTCAATCCCTATTGGCTGGCCAACCAAGAAGATGCCAGTCAGTGCAATCTTCCAACGACAATGGAAGCATCATCTGGTATAGGCCATAGTTAGTAACATCATGGTGTGCCCCTAGGCAGTAGAAACAACACACATATGGGTCTGTGTTTGACATTTTCTGCCAACACGTGATGCAGAATTTGAAGCCGTGAGATGACTTTGCTTCCTTGGAGTCCATGTTCCATTGACAGATTCAGAAAAGTGAAGGAGCACAATCACAGTCAAGGAATGAACTTGAAGGAGTAATTTTCTGAAGAAAATCAACAAAATATGCAATGGTAGCCATCAATACTGCAGAGCTGTGAAGGGGGAGACCTGTCCCTTCCAGCAGAAAGAAATATCTGACATCATGATGCTGAGCCAGATGACATGCCACCCAGGTGGTGGAAGGAGCTTAGCTTAAATACATCCAAAGAATCATCGGTTCCAGTGGAACTGCCAGAGTATGGATGTGAACTGCATCAATGCCCCTCTAGAATAAATGGTAGGGAGAGGGACTGAACAAGCTGGGAACTGAGCAACATTTGCGTTTTTGAAAGGTGCTGTAACCAGACCTAGAAAATGGGGCATAGAGATGGAGGAAAATAAATATAAGAGAATGACAGCAAAGATGGTCAACAAAGCAAAAACAGGATGTTGCAGAGACTGTGTAAGAGAGCCAATGATCTTGCAGTGCAAGGCCATTCCAGGAAGCAGTCCATCCATGAAGTCTGTTTTAAGAAAGTCCCCCTTTAATGATAGCAATTCAGTACCAGTAATGTAGTGTGGATGCAGACTAAACCAACCAATCCAAGCACATTCACATAACCAGTTCATTCAAACAAGTAAAAGACTGTGTTTTTACTGCTTCTTGAAGTAAAGATGTGGTAGAGACCCAAAAGAAGGCAACCATGCGTGACAGAAAGCATGACTCACAGCAGCAAGAAGTGTAACTGCAGTGCAAACTTACCAACCAAAAAAGGTGACAAGAGTGGACTAGTGCATAGGTGATACTTTCAAGGACAGTGTATTCTCACTGGGAAGCTTTACATCACATTTTCTTCAGCCCTCCAGTGGTTACCAACCCAGAAAACTGGAAGAATGAAGCCAGCTGAGTATCCTAAACTAACAAATCTGAGATTACCTCAATAATTCTTACTTGATACACACTAGACTCTGACAGGTATAAAACTCCAGTGGTGGTGGTGGTGGTGGAGGTGGGGGTCATATAGCAACTTGGCCGAAAACTCTAAGGTCTGTGCTTAAACAATTGCTTATCTAGAGGGAGGTAGAGTATGTGCACTTTTATTAACTGTTCTGAGCTAAAGTATTTCAATTATACATGACATTTATTATAGTAACACTGAAAGTACAAACGCCTGACCATGGCACTGCCTGGTTATGAAACTGTAAATATGTACATTCAGTTGTTTTACAGTATATCTGCTATGGCTTTATGAGACTAGACAAATGTTGTTAATAAAAGAAACTACTTTCGTGATTCTGGTTTGGACCTTTTTTCTTGCGTCTTCTACATGTGGTCCAGAAATTAACTTTTGCGACAGGTAAATACATAACAACATTGTCCTTTTGTAGAGCAGATCTAGATAAAAAGGAGCAACCACAAAGAAGTCTGAAGCTTTAACTACTTTGGTCAGGAGATAGCTTTTAATAAAGAAACATCCTTGGTAACCAGTAGTGAGGATGATGGTTCACTCTTAAATCCTCTGATGCGTGAACAAATCTGTTAATGGAAAACAGCTTCGACACAACTGATACAGTACTACAGAAACGTCACAAAGGAGCTGGAAATGTACAGCACAGAGCTACAAAGATGATTAGGGGCTAGAGAACATGACACACAAAGAGAGGCGGGGGCACCTCAGGTTGTTCTCCTGGAAGAAATTATTTTGAGGGGAAATATGAGTGAGGTATTCAAAATTATGAAAGGTTATACCAAAAAAAGAGCAAGGCATCTCATTTAGCAGAATCCAGGCTAGCTGAACCATAGGACACAAGTGCAAGTGAAGGGGAAAAAAGGTTAGGAGGGAGTTCAGCAAACATTTTTTATCTGGATTGTAACTGGTTTGTACAATAGATTGCCAAAAGAAGTGAAAAGTACAAACAGTGCATAAAGTTTCAAGCCAAGACTAGGCCAGAACAGGAATGGCTTTCCAGGTTATTGCTGTTAGGATAACAGGAGAAATATAGAAACATGTGACAATCTGCAGGGTATTACTTTGTCTCACCACATCTATGTATGTATATAAAAGTTAATTTCACACAGGATGTAGTTCTCATACCCGTTACACTTAAAGGTGTTACACGTAAATGTTTTGATTCCCTTTGGATACCTTTGTTTGTTTATGAAATGATACTTATGACTCCTTTATTGTAGTCTGACTTTTTTCAGCTAGCTTTACTTTTTAACCAGGAAAGGCACATTAAGCAGTAATAACTTGTTACCAGGTGCATTTAAGGGGGGTGGGTTACCTGACCCTTTCTTATTGACACATGAATGTTGGCCATGACACCAGGGAAACCTGCCTTCACGTCTTAGGTAAGTGCCATGGAATCTTCAACTTCCACCTGAACAGTGACCAGATAAGGACAGAAGAAATCTTACGTTAATGCCTCTGAACAGTGCAGTATATCTCTTATACTGCACCCAGTGTCAGTTATGAGTATTTCCCAAAGTACCAGGTGTAGGGCTAGAATACAGGACCTTTTGATCTTCTGGCCACAGAGGCGTGTGTGCTACCTACTGAGCCACTGACATATATTAGTTGGTTGAAATGTTTTCTTTTTTTTGCTTAAACTATTTTTTTTATTATTCCTGTTCATATGATCTATGGGTAAACTCTCATGCAAGACTGAACATTTAATGTTAGGAGCTGTTAAACTCCATGTGTGGTTGGAGGGTGAGTGCAGTCGGCTCCCTGTGAACTTTCGGGGTGATTGGTCCTTATAGCTCAGTTTTACTTACTGCCTCCACCTAGCAGCCCTATGAACACATGCCATTATGAGAGGGTGCCTAGAGGAGAAGTTCTTGCCTGCTGGTGTGTCATGCATAGCATCACTTGTCCATGCCATTGGAAGATGCTTAGGAGAGCTTGGGGTCCCTTCTGCTTGTAGTTCCCTCTGTTGGTCCATTCATGTCAGAGCAAATATTTTGTACCAGGAAAGACTGTTCAGCCTACCCCAATATGGTGGCAGCCTTTTGGGGATTTATCCATCTTGACTTTGGACATTTTCTGCTTTCAGTTAGGCAACTCTGTACAGCTGGCACCTCCTGCCCTGTTTTGGTAAGTTTTAGAAATGTGTATGAGGATGTATAACTGTCTAGATTGGTAGTGTACTTGAAGAAGAGTGTTTCTGGGGAGGTATTTTGTGTTTTTTTTTTTTAACATTCTGTGTTGGGATGTTTTAAAGGGTGTCCAACTGGGCTGGGACATTTGATGGGGGAGAGGTTTGTTAATATTTTGGGGATGTGGTGTGGGGATTTTAGTTGAGAGATGTGTTATGGTCTGTGATCCCAATGCACACCTGTTTGCCATAACCACTCTGCCAGCTCTGTCCTTTTAGGATCCCAGCCCGTCCAGCATTAGTTTTGGATGGCTGCAAGGGGCTGGGGATTCTGGGAGGGCAGGGCACAGCACAATATGACTCGGGGGTCAGAGTGAGTCACATTAGGAGCATGAGGCCATGTTGGTACCCTGGGTATAGGAGGGATAAGGAATGGGGTGTCCCTATCTTATCTCGATCCCTGGGAAACCCTCAAGGGATATGGGGCAAGTAGCTGAAGGACCAGCTACTCCTACCCCTCCTCTTCACAGCATGTTGCGCAATACCAGATCCATGAAAGTTAAAATGGACATGATATCATATTTGATCGTGGTGTCCTCTAGAGATCTGCCAGCTCCCCCCAAACTAGGCAGACACCTCCAATGGGATGCGACCAACATTAACTGAGACACCCACTAGGAGTGGAAGACACTCATGATGGACTCAAGCCTTCTTGTGTTAATACACTGAGTAAACCGAAAGTAAAGACCAAGTGAGCAGGCTGCGCAGACTTTGTTGCCTGCATGCTCCAATTTCTTGGACTCTGTCAGGAGGCCTACCCACATCCCCCTAACCTTTCAATCTTCCAAAGGCTGAGTTGTGCACCAGGCCCTTCACAAAGGGATGGTGCAAGAACCCTGAGATGCTCCCAGTAGGAACTGCATACTTGCAGACCATATGGCTATGGTCTACTTCATATGAAACCTTGTGACAGGGTCCATGAGCTGGAAGTTAGTGAAGTCAGGTGCTGCTTACATAAGTTAAATCTGAACAAAGTGCCTGGGCCAGATGGAGTTCATCAAAGGGTGGTAAAAGAATATGCTGATATATTGGCAGAACCTATCACCCTTCTCTTCCAAATGTCCCTGAACGCAGGTACTGTGGTCAACTGTTGTTGGAGAAGGATGACGGTAGTGCCTATTTTCAAAAAGGGAAACAGAAGCCATGGGAGCAACTACTGTCCAATTAGTCTAACATCAAATCTTGGCAAGGTCATGGAAGACATTGTTAAAGAAAAAATTGAAAATTTTATCAGGGAGCATAACAGGTTTGACAACTCCCAACACAGCTTTGTTAAGGGCAGGTCATGTCAGACTAACTTACTGAAATCTTATGACATGGTCAGTAGGAAACTGAATACAGAAAATGGGATCGATGTCATGTATTTGGACTACAGTAAAGCATTTGATACCATGCCTCATTATGAGCTGATAGATGTATTAGCAAAATCAGGCATTGGAACAAATGTTGTGGCATGGATTAAATCCTGGTTGGATAACAGAATAAAGCAGATGACAATTAGTGGTGTGGACTCAGATTAGGCAGCAGTAACCAGTGGGATCCCACAGAGTTCAGTCCTGGGCCTCACGCCATTCAATTTCTTCATCTCTTCAATGAATAGTGGGGAGGAAATCTGCGCTTCTAAATTTGCGGATGATAGAACACTTGGTAGGGTGATAATACACCAGAAGATGTTGAAAAGCTACAGGCTGGACTTCTTAAGATAGAAGACTGGGCAAGGGAGCATAAGCTCCTGTTCAACTTGAAAAAGTGTGCAGTGATGCACTTTGGCAGAGCAAACCTCAAAGTACAGTACCATCTTAATGGCACAATTTTGAGGGATGTAACGGTGGAAAAAGACCTAGGTGTTATAATTACTAATGATCTTAAATTAAAAAATCAGTGCAGTATAAGCGCCAAGACTGCATCCAGAATATTGCATTGCAGTAGAAGGCACACTAGAAGCCATGACACAAGGGTTGTGATGTCCCTTTATACTTCCCTTGTGAGGCCCCATCTGGAATATTGTGCCCATTTGTGGGCATTGTATACCAAAGCTAGAATGAACACATTAGAGAGAGTGCAGCGTAATGCAACCAGGATGATAACGGAATTCAGGGACTTGACACATGAGTACAGATTAAAATCTTTGGGATTCTATTCCTTAAGATATGGAAGATTTAGAGAAGACTTATGCCTGCTTTTCTCTGCATTTACTAACAACAATCTGTGGGATTTTCTGGGCCTAGAGCTTAAGGAACAGCATTTCAACACCAGGGACCACATTCTACAACTTAAAGGGGAAATATGTAATACTATGCGCAGGGCACATTGGTTCAATCAAAGGATGATAAATGTTTGGAATGGTCTTCCACTGGAGGTGATGGGAAGCAGGCATATGTCTGAATTTAAAAATAGACTAGACAGCTACTTTGCCTGCTACAAAACAGATCCTTCCCCTTAGTGATCGGAGTGAGCATCATATAGGGTATGGGCCTTCTTTGGTCATAACAGTCTATGAGATCTATGGATGCCGAGCAGCATGCAAGGTGTCATCACAGGTCCAAAGCCAGTTCTCATAATGGCCTCAGCCATGTGGAGGGCCACTCCCAGGGAATTGTCCCTGTTCAGAATGCCAGTGAACGGATATTTAGCTCACTTATGAAATGGCTCCAAAGGGACCTCCATGGACTCCGACATTAAGTGGAGCAAAGCCCCAAGAGGTTGAACCTGACTGGGAAGATTGACCAACAGAAGAGTCCCAGTAGAACTGGAGAGTCTGGGTCAAGGCCATAGAGGACTTGCCTTTCCTAGCTCAACTGTTCCTCGAAAAACTTGGGGATGCTGGCCACCCTAGAGCCCTAGATCTCAACAGACAGCCTAAAGGGAGACAGGAGGCCTGGGGGGACTCCTTGGTAGTGGTCCCAACTTGCAGTTGCAAGGGAAGGGGCTCCACCACCAGTGGAGGTGAGGTGGACACAGTAATCTGCAGAGCCATCAGCTGAGGGGCAGCTACAAGGGAGGTCCATTGCACCGTGGGTCCCAGGAGCAGTGCTCTGCCCTGATCAGCAGTGGACCACTGCTGCCAGAGAAGGTTCATGAAATGGCAAAAAATGTGTTGTCGATCCTCATCTGAGGGTGATGAGTCTGACTCTCATTGGTATCAATGTTAATTAGTCAAACAAGATTGGGACCAAGAGGAGTGCCTCAACCACAACTACTGTAGGTCAATGGGGTGCCTACTGGTGGGAAAGAGTAAATGACCTTATTTGGCAGGAAGACCACAATGGGTCTCATAGTGGGGTAGGCACAACCTGGGCTGACTCAGTCGGGGTTACTGACTGAGCCAGTTTCTCCTGAGTCAAGACTGGAAGATCCAGGATCTGTGAGACTGACCAATCCTCCATCTCCTCCAAAAACCAGTCAACTAGTTCAAGAAACCAGCTGCCTGACCAGAATTGAGGTTGTAGGCTCCAACAGGATCACCATGGAAGTCTTGACATCTCCCTTGACCTGTGTCAGCTCAACCAAGGTCAACCAGTCAGGGGAATCAGGTGAGCTGGAACAGCGAGATCATTCCCAGTCCCATGATCAATGTCATTTCTTGTGCTTTCACTCAAAGGGTGGGCTCTCCCCAAAGGTCTGAAGGGCCACATACATTTCATGAAAGTCATCTGAGAATGGCCCTCTGATGGTAGACCCAGCCGGGACCACTGCTGAGACCATGGACAAGCTTATCACAGTTGCCACCTCCTCTTCCAAGGACGCATGTTTGCTCATCTACCTGACAGCTGCCAAGGGCAGTTTGTGGTCCTTCTACTGAAGTACAATCAGGCCTTCCATTCCTCCAGTGATGTTTGCCCCATCGCCTGACATGACAGACACCACTTAACGCCGTTGTGTTCTCCCAGGCATTAGAAGCACATATTACATGGATCAATAGCCAACATTTTCTGGCCACTGTGCATGCAGGGCTTAAAACCAGGTTTAATTTTTTCCATCCTGAAGATCACTGACAGGGTATGAACCGGAAGACGAGAGACACTCAATGAGTCAAAAACTTTTTAATAAAGTTGAGGGATGCAAAAGAATTGGCACTTGAAAACTAGAATCTTATAACACATGCAGAGCTGCAAAACAGGAGACTTGTCACTTCCAGCAGAAAAAAAAGATATGACATAAGGGGCAGAGCCCCAGGATGCCACCACAGATGGTGGAAGAAGCTTAGCTTGAAGTCATTCCAGTGACTCAGCTGTCTCTAGCAGACTACCAGAGTGTGGATGGTGAACTGTATCCAAGATATTAGAAATAATATATCTTCTGCAAGGATATCTCCCTCCACTGAGCCACTTCTTTGGAATGAATACCAAGCAGTACTCCGAGACTGTGGGAGGAAGCCCAAATGAGACCTAAAAGCCCATAAGTGGGACAGGGAAGAAAATAAAAAAAAACAGTGATCATGCCACATCTCAGGTGGCCTATGAGAAGAAAGGGAAAGAGACACCTAACTGAGCTTCGGAACCCAAAGACATAGGGCAGGAAGTGCCAATCTGCTTTGGTGAACAACCTAAGTGGGGGGCAACACCCTTTATCCAGGGGTGGACCAACCCAAAATTAAGAAATAGCATAAAAGTTAAGCCAGGGAAAACTCCCAAAATATTAATGAAAAAACTAGGAGAATAAAGTCAACTGGTGTACAGATTTGCAGCTTGCCATCTTTGCCGCTATCCTGCTGCATCACTGTGTTCTGCCTGCCTTGAAATCTGCTCCAGAAGGACATTTAAACAGAACATTCAGTCGTCGTTTTCCTGCTGCACCTGAAACTGTGTGAGCATGCCCTCATTCATTGCTGGCTGCCAGTAACAGCATGTGAGGGAGCTTGGCAGCAAGCTATTGGCCAGGGTGTTTCACCAGGCAGCGCTTTACATTACAAAATGATGTGGATGTCAGCAAAGGAGGTGACCTCAGTGGGGAGAGCAATGGACCCCAGAGAAGGAGGAAGCAAATCCTGGTGGGGGACTATCATAAGAGGGATCCAGCTAGGAACACAGGAAATGGAGGACAGGGAGGTGAGGTGCCTGCCAGGTGCCACTGCATGGAGGGATGGGAGGAAGATCCTGGGGATTGCCAGAAAGGCAAAACGGGAGGGTGAGCTGGATGTCATTATCCACTTAGGTACTAATGACCTGGCAAATGGGGAGCCTAAGGAAGTTCAGGAAGAGTTTAGGAAATTGGGGAGGGGTCTCAAGCAAGTAGCTACTTCTGTCACCTTCTCAGAAATACTACCTGTGAGAGGCATGGGAGAGCATAGAGGCGCATGCACCAGGAACTTTAACTCATGATTAAAGAACTGGTGCAGTGAGAAAGGGTTTGGATTCAGTTGTGACTGGGGACCCACCTGGAGGGATGAAGGCTTGTTCAAGCTTGATGGCCTACATCCATCCTGGAAGGGAATCCAAGTACTCAATGATACGTTTAAATGCTACATGAACAAGCATTTCAACTAGCCATATAAGATATCTAATTGCCCACCCCTCACAGCTAGCAGTGGAACCAGTGAACAGGAGGAGTGGATATCTCTATAAAGCAGTGTGCAAAAGATGGAGATAAGTGCCCAAGAGGTGGATAGGTAGAAAACAGGCAAAATTCAACAGAAGGGCAGACAGGAGGGACAACCAGGGATAAAGGACAACCAGGGAGGGGGCGGGAGTAGAACAGCTAAACAGTCCAGGGAGTTCGAATCATGGAAAGCCATTTGTGCCAATGCCAGGAGCCTTAGCAACAAGATGGAGGATCTGGAGGCTGTCATGGTGCAGTTGGACCTGGACATTGTGGCCATCATAGAGACCTGGTGTAATGATAACCATGATTGTGAGATGGCCATACCTGGCTACAACATATTCAGAAGAAATAGGGCAGGTAGGAAGGGAAGAGGGGTGGCACTTTATGTGGAAGATGGCATAAAGGCCACAGAGATCCAAGAGGAACAAAACAGGGGAGAGATACTGTGGGTTAAACTGGAAAGAAAAATTAGGCCAACCATCCTCACAGGGGTGGTCTATAGACCACCAGCACAGGAGGAAGAAATAGATAGGTAGCTGATGCTAGCCATCCAAAAGACAAGGGTGAGGTGGTGCTGGTTGGGGACCTCAATATGTCAGACGTGGAATGGAGCCTCCCAGCAGCAGCAATCAACCAGGAGCAGATTTATCCTGGACTCCCTTCAAGGTGCCTTCCTCAAGCAACTGGTCATGGAACCAACTCAGCAGAAGGCAATACTGGACCTTGTGCTCACAAATGGGGACAGTGTGATGGGGTAACAGTGGGGGAGCACCAGGGGAACAGTGACCACCAGTCATTGTGGTCTGAAATCACAGAAAGAGCAGAACCAAACTGCACAAAAACACATATCCTGGATTTTAGGTGGAAGACTTTGGGAAAATGAGGAGATGCTTGAAAGAGGCATTAATGGAAATGGGGCAGGAATCAGGGGTTGAGGAACAGTGGGCAATATTTAAAACCGGGATTACAAGAGCAACAGAATTATGCATTAAGCAGGTTAACAAGGAGAAAAGGAAGAGAAGGCCATTATGGTTTTCCAAGAAGGTAGCAGAGAAAGTGAAAGCAAAAAAAGATTGCATTCAGGCAATACAAAAAGACAAAGGCAGAAAGGGATAGGGAGAAGTATCAGGAGAAGCAAAGGGAGGCAGGGAGGTCAGTAAGGGAAGCCAAAGCTCAGACAGAAGAGCGCTTTGCAAAATCAGTGGGCAGAGGGGACAAAATCTTCTACAGGTATGTAAGTGAAAAAAGAAAGGCAAAGGGAGGGATAGTGAGACTGAAGGGGAGGATGGGAGCTGTGTGGAGGATGACAACAGTAAAGCAGACATATTGAACAGGTATTTCTGCTCAGTCCTTACTGAGGAAGAGGAGGGTAATGGGCCTGAACTGAGTACTAGGGGTGGGAATGATGCAGAAATGGACACAAGTCCATTTACGCGAGGAAAGGGTCCTGAAGGAATAAAAGTTGATAAAGCAATGGGTCCAGATAGGGTGCACTCCAGGATCCTGAAAGAACTAAGACAGGTGGTGGCTGAACCTCTGGCAATCCTGTTTAGCCGATCACTGGAAACAGGGGAGGTACCCAAAGACTGGAGGATAGCAGGTGTAGTCCCCTTATACAAAAGCAGGAAAAAAGAGGAAGTGGGGAACTGCAGACCAGTCAGCTTCACCTCAGTAGTGGGGAAGGTCATGGAAGCACTACTGAAGGAGAGATTGGTGGAACATCTGGTTGCCAGCAGACTATAGGACCCAAGGCAGCATGGTTTCACCAGGAGGCGGTCATGTCAGACCAACCTCATTGAATTTTTCGACTGAGTGATTAGGGAGGTTGATTGGGGAAGGCAGTGGACGTGGCCTATCTGGTCTTCAGCAAGGCCTTTGACACTGTGCCACATAGAAGGCTATTACACAAACTGGGGAATATGGGAGTGGATAGGACAGTAGTGCAGTGGGTAGGTAACTGGCTGGATGGCATGACATAGAGGGTGGTGTTAAATGGCTGTCACTCCACAGAGGGAAGAGTGACCAGTGGGGTACCACAGGGATCAGTGCTGGGACTGGTCCTATTCAACGTCTTCATCAATGACAGTGCACAGGACCTAGAAGGCAGAATTTCCCTGTTTGCTTATGACACAAAGCTCTGTAACAGAGTGAACACACCAGAGGTTGTAGACAGAATGAGGAGAGAACTGCAGAAACTTAAAAAATGGTCAGGGGTTTGGCAGTTGAAATTCAATGCAAAGAAGTGCAAGATAATGCATATGAAGCACAAATACCCTGGAACAACATATCAGTTGGGGGGTGAGGATATAGCATGCACCAAGCAGGAAAGGGATCTTGAGGTTATCATCTCTGATGACCTCAAGGTACGGAAACAGTGCAACAAGGCAGCAGGTAAAGCAAATAGGATGCTGGGATGCATAGGCAGGAGCATCACCAGCAGGAAAAGGGAGGTCATAATTCCACTATACAAGACACTAGTGAGGCCCCACCTGGAGTACAGTGTACAGTTCTGGAGACCTTACCTACATAAAGACATAGGGTAGAGAAGGTTCATAGGAGGGCAACAAAGATGGTACATGGATTGCATCACAAGTCCTATGAGAACAGGTTGAAGGACATGAATATGTACTCCCTGGAGGAGAGGAGGGAGAGGGGATATGATGGAGACATACAAGTATCTTACAGGGAGGAACAGGGTGCAGGATACACTATTTTTCAGTGCAAAAGATGTTCCATGACTAGAGGGCATGGGATGAAGTTGGAGGGAGGGTGATTCAGAGGAAATGTGAGGAAGAATTTCTTCACAGAATGGGTGGTGGACAAGTGGAACACCCTGCCAGAGGGAGTAGTGGGGGCTGAAACAATCACGGGATTTAAGAATGCATGGGATAGACATAAGGGAATTCTGGAGGTCGGGTAAGGGGCAACAGACTTCTAGGAAAACATAAAGTGAACTTACAAGCTCAAATGGGCAGACTGGGTGGGCCGTAGACCCTTATCTGCCAACAGTGTCTATGTATCTGTGTATCTATGTGTCAACCTGTGGCTGTTAGATTTGCAGCTTGCCATCTCTGCCACTATTCTGCTGCATCGCTGTGTTCTGCCTGCATTGAAATCAGCTCCAGAAGGACATTTAAACAGGACATTCAGTCACCGTTTTGCTGCTGCACCTGAAACTGTGTGAGTTCATCCCCATTCATTGCTGGCTGCCATTAACAGCATGTGAGGGAGCTCGGCGGCAAGCTATTGGCCACGGTGTTTCACAGGGCAGGACTTTACACTACAAAAGCCCAAGTCGGCCTGTGGTGCAAGCGCCACCGGAGGAAGATTTTCCCAGTTTGTCTCATTGCACGGTATTTATTTCTGTCTCATTTACAAAAGTAATCATGGGTTTTAAGCTGATTTGTTTAATAGTAAGTGTTTTATCTATTGGAGAATGTTTGTTCTGTATCTGGGGGACATCTGTAAAGTATGAGGGGAATGATTGTGGGTGGGGGGATGCACAAGAACTACTAATAATTATATGGGTTGTGAAGCTTGGTCGGAAAACGCTTCTGTTGTTTTTATACAGGTACCATTGCATCTTACATTCACTGGGTCATATTATTTAACATGTCAAACTGTAACAAAAGGGAGG
This sequence comes from Neoceratodus forsteri, assembly GCA_016271365.2. NCBI lineage: Eukaryota > Metazoa > Chordata > Ceratodontiformes > Ceratodontidae > Neoceratodus > Neoceratodus forsteri. The sequence goes on along the minus strand of CM057455.1, from coordinate 751,925,736 downwards.
CTTAGATTTGGGTTGGGTCTTGGGAGAACTGTTAAAATGAAAAAATGGAAATTTGATCAGTTTACTATGCTCCTGCTATTACTCCTTGCTGGAGATATTGAGGCTAATCCTAGGCCCATCTGCATCCCAGAAAGATCATGTGATGTAATTAACAATGGTTTGAACATGGTGCCCCTAAATGTTAGAAGTCTTATGGCACATTTTAATGAAATCAAAGTCTGGGTTGAGATGGGAGGGTTTGATATTGTATGCTTAAGGGAAACCTGGCAAAAGGGTTATGTTTTGGATAGTCAGATCTCTATTGCTGGATATTCTGCATTTAGACAAGATGGGGGGGGGGGAGGATGGGTATTGACTTATGTAAAGGACTCATTTGTTGCTAAGGAGATTGATAAAGGACCCCTTGCTGAGAGCACTGATTTCATGACAATTCGATTACTTATAGGATCTACCAAATGTAACCATCTTTATTTAACTTGCTTTTACTGTCCTCCTAAGTATGATATAGGGGAGTTCAATATATTTGATGCATGGAGTATTACACACAGTAATAAAGGGGAGCACATAACGCAGGGGGATGCAAATTTAAATTGAGGGAATGTTAAGGAATTAGGTAGGGTTAAACGCGCCTTGGATGCTAACCATGTTGTTCAGATGCCTCAATCTCCAACTCATTTTAATTATAAAACTAATAAACATTCTATTATAGATTGTATCATAACAAATAGGCCAGCCAACATCTTAAAAACTAGTGTTTTGTCAGATGCCATATCAGATCATTGTCCAGTACTGTGTAGGAGAAAGTTTAAAAAGGTAAAGATGCTGCCTAGGTTAATCAATTCTAGGAATATAAACAGAATGGATGTTGGTGGGGGGGTTCTTAAGGATTTGGATCAAATGGATCAAGACGTGGATGTAAATACTTATGATGTTGATTTATTAGTATTTAAACTGACAAGGTGCTTAAATAATAAATTTCAACGGAATACGCTGATTAGTAAATAAAGAGTAAATTTTCTCCATGGTTATGTAAAAACATTAGGGACCTTATAAAAAGGCAGGATAAACTAAAGATAAAGTATTTAAAAGAAAGATCCATACATAATTTGTCACAATATAAGGCATTAAGAAATAAGGTTAAGGCAGAGATAGGAAAAGCTAAGTCTGAATATCACCGTCAAAAGCAATTGGATAGTTTAGGTGATCCAAAAAAGTTTCGGACCTCCTTTAATCATTTTTGTAAACCCCAGAACAACTCTGAAGTAAAATGCATTAAGGTCGGTGATACTGTTATTACTGACAAAAAAGAAATAGCAGATAGGTTAAATGAGTTTTTTGTTTCTAAATCCATGTTGGGTAGGGGAAGAATTGGCAGTTTAGATAGTCATGGTCTTCATCCTGATAAATTTGGAAGTGCGGTCCCTGGTATCCAGTCTTTGCCTTTCAGGATACAGAAGAACAAGAGATTTTGGAGCGTCTCGATAGTATGAAGGGTGGGGTTGGAGTGGTGGCATGGGTGGTCTTCATCCTAAATTGCTTAAACTGGGAACTGATTGAATAAAGGGCTGGGTGACCATCATTTTTAATCAGTCACTAAAAAAGGGCCAGGTTCCTTGAAAGTGGAAAGAGTCAAGGATAATTCCATTACATAAAGTGTGTGTGTGTGTGTGGAGGGGGGATAAATTAAGTTTGGCAAATTACAGAATGATTTCCATGTTGTCTGTCCTGAGTAAATTATTGGAACACTATGTTTTTAGGCAGCTCATTACATACCAGAATGAACATAATTTTCTCATTGACCAGCAACATGGATTTAGAAAAAGAAGATCCACCGAGGCAGTGCTGGCCGGGTTCACGAACACTGTGCTGGGGCATGTGACAGGAGTCTTGTAATTGACACAGTGTTTGTGGACCTGGCCAGTGCCTTCGATATGGTGGATCATGATATATTATTAGCAAAATTGGGTATGGTGGGGATTTTAGGGAGGATTAGAGACTGGTTTGGAAATTATCTTAGGGATCCAGTACAGAGGGTGGGGGTAGGTGAATTATCCTCTGAGCCCTTAAAGGTTACAGTGGGCATTCCCCAGGGATCAGTGCTGGGCCCTTTGTTGTTTTTGATTTTTGTAAACGAGTTGCCCTGCCTTTTCTCTGGGGAATATAGTCTAATGTACATGGATGATATTGTAATCTGGGAATCAGCAATGAGAGTAAATAGCCTACAGTCCATCCTTCAAAGTAAATATGATATTCTGGCAAAATGGCTTGATTATAGCCGATTACTTCTTAATGAAGGGAAAACTGAAGTAATGGCTTTCGGTACTGTACAGATTGGGAAGGGATACCGATGGTTTACAAATTTTGGGTAAAAATGGAACATCCTTGCCACTTGTTCCAAATGTTATGTACTTAGGGATTTTATTTGATCCTGGTATGAATTTTGTTCCTCAAATTGATAGTGTGAGAAAGAAAATAAATAAAAAATTGGGTTTTCTTCATGGAAATATAAATTCACTTACGGCGCACTCTAGAAAGCTGTTTTTGCAGACATAAATAGATGGCACTCTCTACCTCTTACTTTTACTCACAGGATAGATACAGTGAAGATGAACGTGCTCCCTAGATACCTTTTTTTGTTCACTAACTTGCCCCTGGCTTTCTCCAGAAGGGAATGGAAAGAATTAAAGTAGAAAAATTTCAAGATTCATTTGGGCGGGAAGGAAACCTAGGAAGCTGTGGGATCTCCTCACAGAGACAAAGACAAGGGGGGGCAGAGGAGTCCCAGATTTATATAATTATTATAAAGCTGATCAAGTGGTGCCTATCCTAAGCATATTAAACCCAGGTCAGAGGGGGGGATGGTCTCTGATGGAGTAAGAAGTGCATCAAAACATACCGTTTAGGTTGCTACCCTGAGTTGCACACTCGGATCTTAAACTAATCAATAATAGATGGACTAAACATACCCTTAAAATATGGCTGGAGGTATGGCTACACTGGGGTGACCCTGGTCTGGAAGTATATTCCCTTTGCTCTCTGCCGGGATTTCCGGTCTCCTGAGGGGACCCTTGTTTCAGGAGGTGGCAGGAAAAAGGATTGTTCTTCCTTACCCAATTCTTTCAAAGGAACACACTGAAATCCTTTTTGGAAATGCAAGGTGAAGATAACCTTCCAAGACAGGACTTTTATAGATACCTACAATGCCGACATTACATCTTAACAAACGTGGGAGTGGGGGAGATTCTTGCAGACCCTCCAGTCCCAGTGAGAACCACCTTCTTCAAAAGCAAGGGGATAGACTCAAGGGGCTACATATCGTTTATTTACAAGTCACTTCAGAAAGAGGTGGGTAAAGTACTGACTCAACAAATTGAACAAAAATGGGAAGAGGAGCTAGGTTTGCATCTTGCAGAAGAGGATCGGGTAAGAGTTTGGGCAGGGATCCCCAGCACTTCTAGCTCTCCAAGTTAGGGGGATTTTAGGTGGAGAGTGGTTACCAGGTACTTTATTTCCCCAGTGGTCTCAGCACATTATTCAAAGGGTAAATCCCAGGAGTGTTGGAGGAGATGCGGAGGAGTCGGTTCTTATGCCCACATATTTTGGGATTGCCCTCAGATAAATAATTACTGGAAACAGGTGGCACAGGTGTTACAGAGCATCTTTCAATGGAGTTGTGTGCTAACTAGCTCTCATTTGATCCTGAGTCTTCTACCTAGTGAGGGGAGGACCAAAAACCAGAGATATTTATACTATATATCAGTGGCAGCTGCACTAAAAGTGATTACTCAACACTGGTTAAGTTCTGACCAGTTATCTGTCTCAATGTGGAGGGCCAATATTAACAGAATTAAAGAGATGGAAGCCATAACGGCCCGGTTAAGAACACAAACAGATCAATTCAATGTTAGATGGCTTCCATTTTATGAATACATCGAGAATCTGGAGGGCACTTCCATACTAGATCAATATCTGCTGCCTTGAGACACTTTGCACCCACGTCGTTCAGAAAGTTAAATTTTTTTTTCTTTTCTTTTTTCTTCTTTTGCTCTTTCTATTTCTGTTTTGGCTTTATTGTTTCTGTGAGATTGTGATTAGAGCACTTATGGAGAAATCAAATAATTAAGATTGGATCATTATAAGTATGGTTAATCAAGTAGAGCTTATGTAACTGTTATATAGTTTAAAACAGTTTATACAAAGAAGGATTTAAAGGGCAGGGGTAATGGGAATGTATTTCCCCATGGTATTGTTTGAGTGCTACTGGGACAGCTGTACCTTTATTTATGGTAGTGATAAAGGGGAAATACTTCTGGCAGTCATATTGAAATTTGTATACTTGCAGAGAGTTCGAAGTGCTTTTTAAATAATGACTACTGGATGTATAGTAATCCTTCAATGGAATGTATATTGTACATTGAATTCATGGAAGTTCTTTTAAACTCCCAATAAAAATTATGCAAGTTCAAAAAAAAATAAATTCACTTACAGAAGAAGCAAGACTATTAATTGCCAAACAAGTATTGATTCCTATTCTCAACTATGGAAACAAATTATTTGTTTCCCATGGTAAGGTATTTGATGATCGATATAAGGTTATTTTTTTTTTTTGAATGTTCTGTTTATTAAAAGTTTTCTATCACAGAGACATAAACATACAACATATGACAAGAGACAGCTACTAACACAAACACACTAAAATCCCAGTTATATCATTGATATTTATCAGATTCCATTTACAGAGATGCAGTCGAGTGTGCATTACAATCCGTATTCTCAGACAGATTCAGGTATCCCTAGTTAATCATACAATATTAAGCACAGAGAGCAATCAAGTGATCCCCTACTATTCATATTGTACAGGAAGAGCAGGACCATAGGTACCCAATAAACCATAGGTAGGCTGCTAATTTTTCCACTAACAGGAGGGGTATTCGCCCTAGACCTAACCATCACTCTGGGACTTAGATACTCAGCCCTGCACGGAGCATTAGGTTTTCAGACATGCTCAAGGATGCCAAAAAAGGAGCCCAGTCCCTCAAGAACACCTCCTCCCTATCTCTTACGATCCATGTAAGCCTCTCCAAAGCCAAGGAGCGTATAACTAGTCTTCACCAGTCAGCCAGTGTAGGCCCATTTCCAGTGACCCAGGTGTTCTGAATGCAGTGCCTGGCAAGCACAAGCAACACCCTTACCCACCTGGGTAGTAGTTGCCACTCCTCCTCCCCTTCCATTATTTCCACCCCAAATAGGCAGAATAAAGGGTCTCGAGACAATTGGCTCCCCCATCCCCTTATTCACCTCCTGGACTATACCTCCCCTAAACTTAACCAAGACTGGGCATGTCCAGAAGCAATGGAAAAAGGTACCCAACCCTCTACTACATCTTCTGCAATTCAGTGAAACTGCAGGATGCACCCGATGCACTGCCACTGGGGACCAATAAATTCTATGCAAAAATTTATAGAAGGCCTCCTTAAATTTATTGCATGCCATAATTCCTTCGGCATACCTAGCACTAACTTCCAGTTCCCCTCCAATATTTGCAACCCTAAATCCCTCTCCCAAAGAGCCTTTTTGGGGCCTGTTAAGTCTGGAAGGTTCTGCTTATTTTGTTTAGCCACTTTCCCAATAAATCCTTTTGGATCTTTCCTGGCTTGACATACCATCTGCTCTATTCGATTTGGATGCAACCCATCCCTTACCCCCCCTACCCAATTTTCCTACATATGCTTTCACTTGCAGGTACCAAAATAATTGGGAGGTCCCCAACCTCATCTCCCGCCTGATCTTATTAAACTCACTCAACTACCCTTTCTCCAGTAACATCCCTATATATACCACCCCTCCTCTCTCCCAATCTAAAAAAATCCTATCTTCCATCCCAGGAATGAAGAAGGAATTATTCGCAATCGGAAGTAAGACAGTCTCCCTCTAAGCCAATCCCTTCCATTGCCACAGATGATCCCAGGCCTCCAGTGTTTCCCAAACTAACGGGTTGCCACTTCCCAAATCTCTGTATGCTCATAATCCCTTACTATGAAGGTAGGCTGTAAGCCTCCCTGGGGTCCCCTCTTGTTCCAACCCTACCCAACTAGCCACTTCTGGTCTATGCACCCAATCAACCACACCCCTGAGTTGCACCACCCTGTAATATGTACCCAAATCTGGGAAATTAAGCCCTCCCCTATTTCTATCCACCTTAAACCTTGTTAAGCTTATTCTAGGCTTTTTCCCCTGCCAGATGAAATCTGTGAACCCTTTCTCCAACTGTTTCACATCCTCCTGTTTCAACCTCATCTGTAACATTTGCATGGGGTATAAAATGCAGGGGATAATATTCATTTTTATGAGATTTATCCTCCCAATCCAAGACACTGGGAGTTGCATCCATCTCTTAAGGTCTGCCAACACCAATTTGATCAAGGGGTGATAATTCAACTTATGCAATTCTTCCCACCTCCGTCCTATTCATACCCCAAGATATTTAAAGTCCATCTGGACAACTCTGAATCCCCTCTGCCGTACCTCTGGGCCAATGTCCAGGAACCCCATAGCTTCAGATTTCCTGACTTTAATCTTATACCCGGAAAAACCTGTGAACTTTTCAATAACGTCCATCAGGCGTCTCATAGAGTTATGTAAATCCCCTAAGAATAACAGCATATCGTCAGCATAAAGCGCCACCTTATGCTCTCTCTCCCCTTCCCATCACCTGCTCCCACCATGCCCTCATGCTGGCATATCGCCAATGCTAGGGGTTTGATTGCCAAGGCAGACAGCAGAGGGTACAGAGGGCATCCCTGTCTCATTCCCCTACCCAACCCGAATTTCCCAGAAAGGCACCCATTCACCATCACCTGCGCACTCGGCTTTAGGTACATAGCCCTGACCCACCCTACAAATGGATCCTCCAGACCAAATTGGGTCATTACTTCAAAGAGGTACTCCCATTCCACCCTGTCAAACACCTTTTCCACGTCCAAGGAGATCACCCCCATCTTACCTCTGGTCTGGCCAGCCCGCCATATGATGTTTAACAATCTACGTACATTATGATAGAACTGTCGCCTCTTGATAAAACGAGTCTAGTCTGGATGGATCACCTCCAGTAGGATGTTCTCCAACCGAGTGGTGAGGACCTTGGCTAAAATTTTCATATCAACATTAAGGAGGGAGATTGGTCGATAAGCTGAACACTCAAGCTTGTCCTGTCCCCCCTTATGTATTAAGCAAATATTAGCCTCATAACATGAGCCAGGTAGTTTCGGGATCTGTCCCTCCTTCCCTCTGTCAAATACCTTCTTCAGCGCTTCAGCCATTTGCCCCCCCAGGATCCAGTAATACTTGACAGGAAACCCATCTGGCCCACAGGTCCTACCCTCCTGTAGCTTCTGTATGGCACTTAGAATTTCCATTCTTGAGATTGGCTGACCCAACACCTCCCTCTGCTCATCTGTGATCTTCTGCAAGGGCACCCCATCCAGAAACTCCCAGACACACTCCTCCTTCCCTACATGTTCTGCCCTATACATCTTTTCATAAAAAGTCCCAAAGCGGTCTGCTATGGCCTTTGAACTTGTAATAGCTTGCCCCTCCGCCCCCATAATCCTCAGTATCCGAGCTGGGCATCTGTCTCCCTTCATCAGCCTCACCAACTTGGGCCCAGGCTTATTCCCCAACTTGAACACCCTCCTTTGACAGAAAAACCATGCCTTCCCTGCTTCTTCTCTTAATAAAGAATTAAGGGCTTCCCTCACCGTTGCCAACAATTTGGAGACTTCTCCCCTTTCTCCTCCCCCTACCTGCTTCTCCAGCTCTTTCACTTGTCTTTCTAGTTCTTCCCTTTTACCCCTTCTCTGTTTTTTAATCGTAGCCACATAAGCTATTATAGCCCACTCATATAGACCTTACCTGCCTCCCAGAAAGTGGCACTAGAAACCTCGCCTGTGGCATTTGTCTCCTCATAGAGCTTCCATTGTTCTGCCAAGTACTTCCTGAATGTTTGATCCTTAGCCAGATACGTAGGAAATCTCCAGACTGTGGGTCTACTCTCAACCCCTCCCCATGATCCTCAGCACCACCATAGCATGGTCTGAAATGAGAATGGGGCTGTGGCTTATCTCCTTTATTCTTCCCACCCAACTTCTAGGCAGAAAAATATAATCCAACTGGGACCAGGTCTTATGGGGATTGGAATAGAACGTATACTCCCGCCCGGTGGGGTTAACCGTCCTCCAGCTATCTACCATATCCAAATCTGCTATCCCAATTTGCCACTGGCACATAGCCTCCATCACCCGCCCCTTACCTGCAGAGTGGTCTACGTTTGCATCCATAGTCCAATTAAAGTCGCCTCCCATAATAAGCCCAGGAAATTGCTCTCTGACAAGCAGGCCCAGCAAAGAGGAATAGAAATGCGGGTCATACACCGCTGGTGCATAGACACAACCAAAGGTAAGTGCCTCCCCTCGCCATACCCCAGTGACAAAAATATATCTGCCCTCCTTTGGATCTCTCACTACTCTTTTCACCTCAAAGAGCAGGTTCTTATGCAGGAGTATCGCTACCCCCCTTTTATGAGAGGAATAAGAGGCCGCTAGGTGCTTCCCAACCCAATTCCATACCAGTTGGGCATGATCCAAATCTGTCAGGTGCGTCTCTTGCAGCAATGCCACCTATGCCCCCTTTCGTCTAAGCGCAGTTAGGAGTGCGGTCCTCTTCACTGGGCTTGCTATACCTTTTACATTCCAAGATATGACATTAAGATTTACCGGGTCACCCATCCCACCCTATAAAGCTTTCCATTTTCTGAGCCATCTCCACTTGATATTGCACTGCACACATCCAGGCTGTCATAATACTTTCAGAACACTCATACACTGTCTTTGATTTCTGCACAGTCGACTGCATCCATAAAGATATGACCAAGTAACTACAGTAATAATCAAAACAATAAGAAATCTATCTATCAGAAATTTATATCTACACAACCCAACCCTCCCCACCCTATCTCCCTCCTCCCCCTCCCCTCCCCTCTCCTTACATTCTACTCTTCCACACCCCACTACACTAATTGCTAACATAGCACAAGTATATGTTTAAAGACAAGAAAAAACAACGTTCAACAATTTTCCTCCACAACCCGATAATCGCATCCTGCCCCCCCTCCAGCAAGTTCCCTTCTTCTGGAAAAATCCCGCCCGGAGTCTAGCAGAGATCAACCCCAGGTCTGAGCAGTATCATACTATCTCATCTTTTGCCTCTGGGATCCCCCAGTCGCCCTCCCCTCCACCTACATCTGCATCCCATCCATCCATCTCTCTCCCTTCCCTACCCACCTAGCATTTCCTCTTTACGTCTCCCCATCCTTCTAGATCACTTTTCCTAAAGTCTTAATCATAAGAATCCTCCACCTAGCATAATACCCTCTCATCTAAGTTATCTAGTTGTTTGCCAAGCAGTCTGCCACCACCTGAAGGGTTCACCTCCCCCAAAACCCTGGCCCCCCAGGGCGGAATCGACAACCCATCATCGCAGCCTTCATCCTCATCTCAGCACCAACCTGCCCACAACCTACTCTCCCTTCCCCAACTGCCGACTCACCCCAAAGGGAGTAGTACCTGACCACTCCTCCCCCACCTCCCCACCTCAAACCAATGCATCAGACCCAGGGGGCCGCCCCCCTCCAACCCAAAACAAGGAAACCAATAGAGCAGCCTTCGGTCACTTCCCCCTTATCCAGCTTCTACCCCCCTCGAGGCCACAAGCAGGGACATATCACAGTACAAGACACTTACACATGCAAACCCCAGGAGGGGACCAATCTGCAGTGCACACTTGAGTATGCCCAGTTCACTTTTGCCCCCCCCATGGTGAGACCACCATCAACTCCTCACTTCAGGCTCCATGGCCTCCCTCCCCAAAACGTGCCTAGCAGCATGACCCAAGGCAAATCTTGGCAAAAGTAGCTCACTCTCCCCCCCCCAGTTGCTGGTGGTCTGACATTGAGCAAGGAAGAAGGAGGCTACTGAAGAAGATAGGAAGTTGCCTTTCCAGAACAGGAAGGGTGAGAGCTGTAAGGAGAGGAGAGAGTAAGAATACAGAGAAACAGCAGAGGGGGCACAAAATAAGACATGACAGGAGTGGTGCAATGCAATGGCTGTGGGGCGGCAGCGTTCCGGGAGACATTCTGGAGGCTACAATACTGCCCTATTTGCAGACACCTCTCTGGTCTGAGAGAGGAGGTTGCCTGTCTCCAGGCTGACCTGGCTAGGATTCGTGAAACCTCCTCCCCCACCCAAGGACCACCAGGGCCAATGCCACTACCTCAGAGCTTGCCAAGAAAGAGGAGAGGCTGGACCAGGGTGGGCTCAAGGAGGGAGAAGGTGGTGGAACAGAGTTGCATCCCTCCAGCTGTACCTCTCCACAATTCATTCACTCTTCTGGTGGATAGTGGTTCCTCTATGGAGGCACCTACAGTGGAGACCAAGGAGGATGCTGGGAACCTTCACAAAGGAGACCCACAGGAGGGTGGCATGGGACCCCACAGGGGAAAGAAACAACTCCTGGTGGGAGACTCAATCATTAGGTGGAAGAAATGGGGGAGGAAGGGGAGAGGGAGGTAAGGTGCCTTCCTGGCGCCATGGCTTGGAGGGACAGGAAGTGAATCCTTAGGATCGCGGGAGGAGCTGCACGAGGGAGGGAGCTGGATGTCATTGTCCACCTAGGGACAAATGACCTGGCTAGGAATGGGATCAGAGCAGTGCAAGAGGAGTTTGTAGAGTTGGGGAGGGGCCTTATACAAGTAGCGCATACGGTAACCTTCTCGGAGGTGCTGCCTGTCTATGGCAAGGGTGATGCTAGGGCACTCCTCACCAGGGAATTCAATGAGTGGTTGAAAAACTGGTGTGGAGCTCAGGGTTTTGGCTTCATTGGGGACTGGGGAGCCACCTGGAGGGATGCAGACCTATACTGGTGCGATGGTCTGCATCTGTCCGGGGAGCCAGGATCCTAGGTGAGAGGTTTAAATGCTTCATTGGCAAGCATTTAAACTAGCCAAGGGGGGAGGCACTGAAAAGGAGCAGGGAAATCCCAGTCTCCCCCCACAAAACATGGTAATTAGTGAGGTAAACACCAAGGTAGAGAGGCTATTAGGGAGCAGAACAGAGGTAAATGTAAAAAAAGGCAAAGGCAGTAAGGACAGGAATGGGGCTAAAAGGGGTAAGGCTATCAAAAAGTGGAGGGTGATGAGTACCAATGCCCGTAGTCTGTGTAACAAGCTCCCTGAACTAGTGGCCTTGATGGAAGAGGGTTGACTGGATATTGTGGCAGTCACAGAAACATGGTACACAGAGAACCATGACTGGGATGTCAACATACCAGGATACACAATCTACAGGAGGGACAGGGGCGTAAAGAGGAGGAGAGTAGCTCTCTATGTAAAGGAAGGATCAAAGCAACAGAACTAAAGAGTAAACAGGGAGCAGATGAGGCACTCTGGGTCACCCTGGAGACAGGAAATGGCACCACAATCCGCATGGGAGTTGTATACAGACCCCCATCTCAGGGGGAAGGAATGGACAAGGAAATGATAGAAGGCTTCCTTTGAATGGCAGAAAAAGGTGAGATACTGTTGATGGGGGACCTGAATATGCCAGATGTTAACTGGAGCACTTTTGCTGCAGGCACATCCAAGAGCAGGGTCATTCTTGATGCCCTACAGGGGGCATGCCTCAGACAGCTAGTATTGGAACCCACTCGGGAGGGAGCAATCTTAGACCTGGTACTCTCAAATGGGGATGGAGAAAGAATCTCAGATTTAGAAGTGGGTAGCCATCTGGGAACAAGCGACCACCAAACAGTGTGGTTCACGATAAACACAGCCATACAATCAAGCCATACAAAAGCAAGGGTATTGGGCTTTAGGAGGGCTGACTTTGGGAAAATGAGAGAGTGCCTCAGAAAAGCTAGCAAACAGGCAAGAAGGAGGAGTGGAGGAACAATGGGAGTAATCAAAACAGCCATCACAGAGGTAACAAGCCTTGTGTAAAGCAAATCAATAAAACACAACTGAAGGAAAACCGCTATGGTTCTCAAAAGAGGTGGCAGGAAGGTTAAGGAGAAAAGATAGCATTCAGGAAATATAAGGAAACACAGAAGGAGCAGGACAGAGAACTTTATCAGTTAAAACAGAAAGAGGCTGGGAAGGCAGTCAGAATAGCAAAGGCCCAAACCGAGGAAAGGATAGCCAATTCTGTTAAGAAGGGGGATAAGACCTTTTATAGGTACATTAGGGAGCGAAGAAAGACCAAGGGGGGATACTGAGGCTTAATAAAGGGGAGGGAATGTGGGTAGAGGGTGACAGTGAAAAAGCAGGGATACTGAACGAATATTTCTGCTCAGTATTCACAAAGGAAGAGGAGGGGGAGGTACCTAAACCAAACAAGAGAAACACTCTAAAGATGGGGGTCAATACCAGTCCATTTACAGAAGAAAGAGTTCTGAAAGAACTAATAAAATTGAAGGTGGACAAAGCAATGGGGCCTGATGGGATTCACCCAAGAATTCTAAAGGAACTAAGGGTAGAACTAGTGACACCGCTGACTGCTCTCTTTAACAAATCGTGGGAGGATGGGGTGGTACCCGAGGACTGGAGGAGGGCAGATGTGATTCCTCTTCACAAAAGTGGGAGCAGAACAGATGCAGGAAACTACAGACCAGTTAGTTTGACCTCAGTGGTAGGAAAAATGATGGAATCACTTCTGAAGGAAAGAATTGTTGAGTACCTAGAGGCCAGTGGGGCACAGGACCCAAGGCAGCATGGATTCAAGATGGGAAGGTCGTGTCAGACGAATCTAATAGATTTCTTTGACTGGGTGACCAAAGTAGTAGATCAGGGAGGGGCTGTGGACATGGCCTACCTAGATTTTAGCAAGGCATTTGATACAGTCCCACACAAAAGATTAATACACAAGTTAGCCAGCCATGGAGTGGGTCCCAAGATGGTAGCCTGGATAAAAAATTGGCTAGACAACAGGACGCAAAGGGTAGTAGTAAATGGAGTACACAGTGAAGAAAGGAGGGTTACTAGCGGGGTACCGCAGGGTTCAGTACTGGGACCGGTCCTTTTTAATGTCTTTATAAGTGACATTGCAGAGGAACTGGAAGGAAAAGTATGTGTCTTTGCAGACAACACAAAGATCTGCAACTGGGTTGATACACAAGATAGAGTGGAAAGGATGAGAAGGGATTTGGCAAGGTTGGAGGAATGGTCAAATGTATGGCAGCTCAGATTCAATGCAAAGAAGTGCAAGGTAATGCACATGGGAAACAAAAACCCTGGGGAAGCGTACACAATGGGGGGTGAGATACTGACAACAGTAAAAATGGAAAGGGACCTGGGGTAATTATATCAGATGACCTAAAGGTGGGCAAGCAATGTGAGAAGGCAGTAAGGAAGTCTGGGGGGATACTGGGATGCATAGGAAAAGGCATCAATAGTAGAAAACAGGAAGTTGTTATCCCTCTGTACAGACAGTTGGTGAGACCCCATCTGGAGTACTGTGTGCAGTTCTGGAGACCCCATCTTCACAAAGACATAGACAGAGTGGAGGCTGTCCAGAGGAGGGCAACCAAAATGGTGCATGGTCTGCACCAGAAGACATACTAAGAAAGACTAAAGGAGCTTAATATGTATACCCTTGAGGAAAGGAGGGAGAGAGGGACATGATAGAAACTTTCAGGTACCTCAAGGGAATCAACAAAGTCCAAGAGGGTAGCATCTTTCTGAAAAAGAGATGTGCAAGAACAAGGGGGCACAATTTGAAGATAGAGGGGGACGGCTCAGAGGTAATGTGAGAAAGTATTTTTTCACAGAGAGGGTTGTGGATGCATGGAACAGCCTCCCTGAGGAGGTCGTGGAGTCAAGAACAGTGGAGGAATTCAAGAATGCATGGGACAGACATAAGGTAGTCCTAGTGGGGGGTAGGAGGAAGTAAGCTGTTGGTTAACCAGGATCTGCAGCTTATCTGTTAGGTAGAAAAATGGGCAGACTAGGTGGGCCAAACGGTCCTTATCTGCCGTCAAATTCTATGTTTCTATGTTTCTATCCCCAAGCCCCCACTATTTTGAGTTGGTCTATTCAGCCTTCTCTCCCTAGGCTGGCCTGCACCACCCAACTCGAGGTGTCACCCGAGCCCCCAGCGCTGCCTCCTCATCGCCTAATCTAAGTGGGCGGTCTGATCTCCCCCAACATGCCCCGCTCTTATTACATTACCCCCAACCCCCTTCCCCCAGCCCAGATTGATGGCAGCAGATGTAGTTGTTAAAAACCCAGACAATATCGGAGGGGCACGGGGGCTAGGCCGCACCATCAAAACACATGCGCTAGGCCTGCCCCCTCTCCTACCTTACAGGCATCAGAAGTGCAGTCCTGTGGCCACTCCCTTCCAATTCTCAGCCTTCAGCTGCACTCCCAGAGTCCACAAGTTCAGAAAAAGTCCCCCATGAAGGCAGAGGGAGACACATCAGAGCCCAATCTCCAAACTGCTAGGACCCTATCAGTCCAGTGTACATCAGTGTCGACTAGCCAACATCCAACCCCTCCATGATACAGACTCCTCGCATGAATGAGGCGCAACGGCGCAAACAGGAACACTTCAAACAATATTTAGTTCATAATCTGTGCAAACAGAAACGGTGCACATCAAAAAGAAAGAAACACAGGCTCCTTTCAGCCAGCCTTCTAGCTCTTCGCAACTCCCCCACAGCCGTTCAGCTCACTCTTTTCTTTAGGGCCTTTACAAACTCCTCCACTTTCTCAAGCTCCCAGAAGGAGTAGGTTGCCCCTTCATGCTTGATTTTAAGTGTAGCAGGGTAAACCAGGAAATTTTCCACTTTTAGGCTTCTCAGCTAAGCCATCAGGCCGTTGAAAGCCTTTCGCTTTTTCAGCAAACGAGCCGAATAGTCCTGTGAGAGGAACAATCTGTGGCCTTCAAAACTCAGGGAGCCCTGGGATCTGTATGCCTTCAGTATTATCTCCCGATCCTGGAAGTTATGAAAAAGCATAATTATCTGACGGGGAGGCTAATCCGCCGGCGGCCATGGCATTACCGCCTGATGCGTTCACTCCAACTTAACCTTGCCATTTTTCATGTTAAGGCCCAGCAATTCAGGTAATACTCTGCTGCAGAAATCCAGGGCATCATTCCCCTCTTGCCCCTCTGGAAGCCCCCTGAGATGCAGGTTTAGCCGCCTGTGGTAATTTTCTTGATAATGGTACGCCTCTTTGAACTCCTCCAACTCCCTCTGCAGAGCTTGAACTTGCTCTGGCACCATTAGCACCTCGTGCTCCAGTCTGGATATCCTTTCCTCAGCTTCAGTCAATCTAGTGCTCTGCTGCGCCTGCTGCTCCAAAACCTCCTGCAATCTACCATCCAGCTTATCCTCCAGCTTCACCAGACGTGGCTCCAGGGCTGCGATTACTTGGCCCATCAGCTTCTTCCCTAGGGCCGCAACCTCAGCAGCCGAGAGCGAGACCAGGCCTGCATTCTCCCCTCCAGGGCCTGATGTTCCCTTCTTGCCAGTTTTCCCAGTCGTCCACTGGCTTTGAGAGGGCATGGGGGTTAGATATTCTTCCATTGTTCCCTCCACCACCCGACGACAGCGTTTTACTCGCTCCGGGGTAGGAAATTCCGTACTTTAATATTTATTTACCAGCTGATTCGATGGAGCTTAGCGGGAAACGCGATCACTAGCTGCCTATTATAGCTACCTATTATTTTTAATAATATATAGATTTGCACTTAGAGCCCAAATTTGGACACATCATTTTATTTTATGCAAGGAATTAAATCTTCTCCCTCTAGCGATCAGGACCAAATTTAGCTGTGTAATTTTCTTTTGGAATTGCAGTTAATTCTGAACCATCTGTATTGGCAGATGCAATTAACTTAAGTCTAAAACATATAATATTAGGCATAGTAAACTGTCTCCTTATCAAGTTCCCCCATGTAAAACTGAAATGTTTAAGAGGGCAATTTCATGGCATGGTCCCACTTTTTTAAATTTAATTCTCTGGAGTGTTTAAATTGTCTAAAAATGTTACTAGTTTTAAAAAATTGATTTTTGTTGTGTTTATTGCTGAAAATCAGTGTCCGTGTAAATGATGTATGGTTGTATTTTTGTAATTGTTTACTGTAAGTTATAATTATTTAGGATCAGACTTGGCAGAAAAGGGGCTGTGCACAGTCCATGACCACTAAGAGGAAAAATTTGAACAGATAAATCATATCAGACACCCTGAGCCAGGAGTATCTCCAGGTGTATCTCCTAAGAGAAAAGACTGAAGCTGTAGCAATAGCAGAAGCATCTGAGGCATCACAAGCCAAATGGAGCAAGTGCTTTCCAGCATCTTAGCCAGCAGATGTAGTCCTGAATACCTTTGACTTAAAGGGAATCATCCAGCAACTTTTCAGGCACAGCCGAGAGGGATTTGCATGAAGTATTTTGATACTTAATCACGTCTGCCTAATAACTGGGTATAAGTAAGTCCAAACAGGCAAAAGTAGATGCTTCTTGACCATAACATCCCAGTACCGAACTACTTGATGGGGGTAAAGAATTCATATGACGAGGAACTTTCAAGCGGTCATAGGAAGCCCTTATTTTCACTGAATCTGTCTAAAGTTGTGAAACATAATAAGGCTTAGTGGAAGGAATATATCTTTAGTCAGCCTTACGAGGCACAGCAAGCAGGCCATCCTCCAAAGCAGGACAGATGAGAAGAACCACCAGAGAAGTCCTAGAGGGCATAGATGGAAAGCTGCCTGACTGGATATACAGGAAACTAAATTCCATGTGCACATCTTAAATAAAAGGCTGGAAACTCTGAAACATTTTGCCATACACTTTTTACTTAAACAAATGAAAATACCTTTGCTACGAAAGCAATAATGCACTCCAAGGTGTGGGTTATCTCCTGATAAGAGCACGCCCAGGTGCATTATTAGGCTTGAGGTGCTTGTGCAAAGTGCCTTATGCACCTGGGCATGCTCTTATCAGGAGAGAACCCTCACCTCGGAGTGTGTTATTGCACTTAGAAAATGGGCCCCCCCAGTAAAGAAGTTAATTTAAAAAATGCACATAAGTGTATATTAGAAGACTAAAAAAAATTTAATATTAGTACAGAAAAAGAAAAAGTAGTCCCTGTCATTGTCTTGGAATAGAGGTTTTGAATTAATAGTCTCTACAGGGTGGTGTTGTCTGTGTCTCTACTCCCAACACACCCAGGCATACACAGAAACAGAATCACTTTTTTGGGGGGTAAATATTTCTTCTTTTGCCCACCCAGTTTCGGAGTCAGCGTGAGTGACCGATGTTTTATTTACTGGGTCTCTGGAGTTGTAGTTACTACAGTGTTTCTTGCCCCCCCATCCCCTGCCACACACACACACACACACACACACACACAACATTTGTTTTGTTTCTTTCTGTCTTTTTTTTTCCTTTGCTTTGTCTCTCGAATTCAGTTTTGTTCAAAGTATGTGCAAACCCGATGGAGCATTGTTACGGCAACACACAGTCACGCTCAGTCTAGTTTTCTGAAGGTGCGACTCACTTCCTCTCATGTTTCTACTGTCAGCAGCTTCTGTATGCAGAGGAAAAGGTAAGAAAAATAAAGACACTATAAAGTTTAAAAAGTCTGACTTGTTTTTTTCAAAGGGGTGTGATTAGAAGATGTGTCTATATACGGAATTAAAATGGCAGGAGGTAAAACAGACGACCGGAGAAATGGCAGCTGGGGAAAAGAAAACTAAAAGTTGGGCACATTAGGTTTTAAAATCTGTGTCTGAAAAAGTTTTGCTGCTTGTAATTTTGGGGATTTTAACGTTTACAGCCGAATGATTAGTGAGCCGACCACTCGAGATTGACTTCTTTTTTGTGGTCTGCTTTACACATCACTAGTCAGCTTTAATGAATGCCATCGCTGTTGTGCTGTGCCAGTCAGTGTTTTTGTTTACGGTTGGCACAGCTCACTAATTTGTTGTTATGGGGCTCGGGAGTGGAAGCTAGTGCCAGTTAGTTAGTATATCTTCTGATAAGAATACAGCTCAGAAGATGTACTAAGCAATCAGATTGCTGGATTTCCGAAGTCCATTTCATAACATCATTTAGAAGAGGCCCCTTTGCTAAGGATCCTTCCAGTGACACCCAGGAGAAGAGATGTAAGCGCACATGTGTGCACGCGTCATGTGCCTGCTCATGATTTGTGCACATGCTCGTGCTCATGTCTCTTCTCCTGGCTGTCAATGGAAGGATCCTTAGCAACAGGGCCTCTTCTAAATGATATTAACAACGGCACTCGAATCTTGCATCTGTAATGCTGGGTTGTCACTGAGAATTGCTCATAGCAGCTAAACAAGTTGGAACTTTTGATTCACCACCTGGATTTAGGCAATTAAGCCATGAAGAGACTACATGATAGACTCAAACAGTCACTAGGTCCTTTTTTATCACATGCTTTATTGCACTGTATTGAAGGAATTTGCATTTATTCAAGTAAAAAGGATATGGTAAGATGTTTTAGAGTCTCCAGCCTTTTATTTGAGATGTGCACATGGAATTTGGTTTCCTGTGCTTCCAGTCAGGTAGTTTTCTATTTATGAGATAATGCCCTGGTATGTGCACCTTAATTTTGACTTCCCACGTGATCACAGAGAGTCCAGATTGAGTACAAATGCCATTGGGTGTGTTACTCTTTACAAGTGCTAGAGGGCCTCTCCAGAAATTCACAGAGAGCCTTCTTGGATGATTCCTCCTCTTGAGCCACAAAGCCCAGAGTATCTTGCATCTGCCTAAGGATTGAAAAGATGCATCCTCTGAAGGAGACCTAGGGGTATACAGAACTGAGTCCTCATTACAGAAAGGCAAAGTGGAATTGGTCTCCGGACAGGTACTCCTGATTCTCACCCCCATCATCCTGTTCATCAAGGATGAGTTCAGAGTTGACAAGCAGAAAAAAGATAAGCTGTACTCTAGGGAAACAAAAAAAAGATGAAATTCAAAGGTGCAAAACACTCACAATTTATTCAGCATTTCCTCGAAAGCAGTGACACAAAAATCCTGGCACTTTGGGTCTTCACGTGCATACTGGCTCTTTTAGCTAGCAACCTCACTTATCTGGGCCAGAGCACATGTGTTCCTTTGTCTGTATATATTGCCTGTCATTTCTCCATGTGGATGCTCAAACCGAGCCAGGATTTTGGTGATTGGGAAACTCCAAATTTTTCTTTGATAATCACGTTTTTTTTAGTATCTCCCTGTAGTTCACTTTTATCCCCTTTTCATCCCATATGAGACAAGCCGAATTTATCATTTGTAAACAGAATGGCTGCTGTTTTTGCAGTTTGGTCTGATTATTATTATAATCAGACATGAGCAATATAGATGGGAGTGAAGGTACCAGCACAGGGAATGTAACTGGATCAAAAACACAGGGGACCCCCTGACAAAGGGTCACGTAGAAACACAAAGCAATGGGATTTTTGTACCACTGCATTCAAAGACATGCTGAACAAATTGTGTTCTGCACCTTTGAATTTGGTCTTTTTTTCCTCCTGGAGTGCAGCTTATCTGTTTTTTGGTTGTCTGCCTATTGGCTCGTTTAGCTAGCAGAGTCACTTATCTGGGCCAGAGTGCACAGAGCCTGTGTTCCTTTGAGATCAGGGTTGTACTCCTCCTCTTCATCCTCAGGCTAAGGAAGAAGAGGAATAGGATCCACCTGCTCTCTAGGAGGCAGTGAGGGAGGAGGCATAATAATATGCCCAGAAAAAACAACTGGTGTCTTTGACAGTGGGTGAGGTAGCAATGATGGCTGAACCATTGATGGCACCAGTGGCATCAGCTGTTTGAATAGTTCAGTGACAGTAGTCATTGTAGCCTGTGTGTTAATGACAGAGGTGACAATGGGACAATCCCAGTCATCAAAGTCTGCACACCGCGGTTAGTGGGTGAGTCACAGCCAGACCCTAATCTCCAAGTTATGACAGTCAGGGGGGCATCAACGGAGACCACCAAAGTGGTTGCTGACTTATCTCCAGTATACGGACAATTTGGAGACCGAAAAAGGGAGGGACAAGCAGTCTTTTGTTTTTGATGCTTCTCTTTTTGGTGATGTTCTGATGTTGGTGTCTCAGGTAGTTTTGTTTCAAATTCAGTGACACAGAGCATGACAGTGAAGAAGCTGCCAAATGACATGGAGAACTGTGGGACATTGCTGGGCCGGTCCTTAAACGGGATCTGTTTGCCGCAAGCACACTTCAAGGGGTGTCCTTCGATAGAAGGAGTCGGAGAAGAAGACATGCAGGTGATTTTAACAAAAAAATACTCGATTTTGAGCGTCGTTCGTCCACTAGAGGCGTCCATGAGGCCATTGCTGGTGAGTCGAAGATGGGAAAAGAACTGAGGGATGCTGGTGGACCGTCCCTTTTGTATGATGCCGGACGTCGGGGGCAGGCCGATGTCAGGGGCGGTCCCCCGCTGGATATTGCTAGCTAGAATTTTTCCATGGTGTCCTGGCTCCTGCCGGCTTCAGTTCGTATGGTGTAACCTGCTGCAAGAGCTGTTTCTTGAAGTAAAATCTGCAGGACATTGCAGGGACCAGCACTGAAGAATGGAATAGGAAATTCTGACCAGAAGCTGACATCATGCACTGAGAAGTATCCATCATTTAATGGAAAGGATCAAGAACTTTTTCATGGCATCTCTGCGTGACCTGGTTGAAACTTTGGCAGACTGAACACTGCTGCATATCATGCACAAGACAAACAGCAAACACTACAAAGCAAAAAAATGGCTCCTGCTTCAGTGGCACACTCAATGATGGCATGCAATTATTCATTAGGAAATCAAATACAATGCAAATGGCATTTGACAATGCCGACATTCCTCGTGGAATCTGACAGAGATGTCGACAAAGAAAGAACTGAGGAGAGAAGGGGGCACCTACATTATACAGGTGTTGACTTGGGCAACCCCAGCTGGTAAAAAGTTTACAAGTAGTGCTGATGCCAGTGGCTTACAGTTCCAAAGATATGGCTCAAAGGAGGGAGAATCCTCAAAGATCTACTATATAGGTGCAGGTCTGGGACAGTTAATGGGAATGAGGCTAGCGGACAACTTCTCCTATATGGAGGGACTATAAGTGGTGGATCATTACCAGATTTGTTCATACCTCATCAGTTACTCATCATTTTAGCCAAAGGGCTTCAGGCCTGTGCTAAAGGGGATGCTGGGCATCAGGGACACACTAATACATTTTCGAAAGCTGTGAGGTTCATCAACCCTACTGGCTACAGCTCAGTGTAGAAATGGATAGACTCCTTCAAGTACCCTGTCCAGAGCTGGCATGGAGGCGCTGAGGTGCTGTTCGCCACATCTCACACCACGCCGGTGACCCTGGTTCGGAAATGGACTCAGGGTGCCGGGGATTGGCAGGGGGAGGAGAGGATTGAGCATCTGGAGAACTGCTCTCCTCTCATGGGGTGGGCAGTCAGCGCTCCTCGCTGCTCTAGTGGCTCCCGGTGGAGGCTGGAAGATTGCAACAAGATGTGGAGCACGCACTGGTGTAAGGGAGCGACGGCAGATGTCCTGCAAGTGGGTGCGGGAGCATGCCTGTGTTGCACTGGATGTCATTGCATGTCCGTGCTCCCAGGGTAATAAGGGGGGGAAAAAAAAAACACCTTTCATTGTTAGGTGAAGGTGAGTCTAGAGATTGCGGCCCCATGTCCAATACCGGGCAACAGGACACCCGCTCCAGTCCCTCCTCCTGTCAGCAGCCCTTTCAATACTATAGATAGAGTGCCGGTAAGGAGTATGGCAGTCCTTCTTTGGGGGACTCAGATCCGAGGGGTCAGGGTGGCTACACATGGAGAGAGGGGTGCCTCCCCACCAGAGAAAGGTTGTCTGGGCTTCAGGCTGGATGGGTAGAGCTGGTACACCACATGACCATGCTGGAGAGAGGCCAATGGTAAGGGTGTATAAAGAAAGTTCGGAAAAGAAAAAAAATGCAGTGTCCAGCAGAATTGAGACAGAAGTTCCTTGAGTGTCCCCAC
Organism: Neoceratodus forsteri; assembly: GCA_016271365.2. Taxonomy (NCBI): domain Eukaryota; kingdom Metazoa; phylum Chordata; order Ceratodontiformes; family Ceratodontidae; genus Neoceratodus; species Neoceratodus forsteri. The sequence continues at coordinate 751,903,624 of CM057455.1, read as the reverse complement.
AGGGATTGGTGAGGGCACAATCCCAGGCAATGTTCCAAGTTCTCAGTCTGTTAGTACCGAAAGGGGTTAGAATATATTGGTTGTCACCTATCCCACAAATAGTAGCAGCATGGGTGGAAGGCAGGTATAAAATCTACAGCAGACCTGCACCTAACAAGAGAAAAGGTTGTCCAGTATTGTAAAGGGTTAGAGGAGAATGTCACCACTCCCTTGAAACCTAGGTGAGGTAAAAATGGGGGTTGGTACAATAGCTAAAATAAGGCTGTGAAAACACAATGAATGGTGTATCGAACCTTCAGTTACACACTGGGGGCAAAGATATGGGAAATCAGAGACCTTAGTTTTGGTTTATCCCTCCTTGTTCTGGAAGATCTACGGCTCATATAGAACATGCACATATTTTTTGATGATAGAGACCAGTAGATATACTCAGGGGTACTATTAAGTAATATGCAGCATGAACAGGACTAGGTTGGAATATGACCTGCATATATGCCTATTAAATACTAATGTACATAATTTTGAATATATTGTAACGGATATTGTATGCATTCAATAAACTTAAAGTTTACAAAAAAAAAAGAATGCAGGTCCATGGGACTGGGAGGGTAGCTAGTTAGCTGTAGGGGATGCGGAGCAGCCATCATTAGGAAGGAGCTCAAAGTCATATGCAGCCCTATTTGTAGGATAGTACTTGCTATAGAACTGACTGCAGCAAAGGATGAGTTTAAGAGCAACTTTTGTGCCCTTTTAAAAATTAACCACCAAAACACAGTATGGACCCTTACCTCTCCCAGACTTCTTGGATAGGAAAATAGCCATGGTTTTTGGGAAGGAAGAGATTGTATTTTGGCACCATGGAACCAAGTGCCCAATCATTTCCACTTCCTGATTTGGAGACATACAGCATGTTAGTATGTTTTGTGATATAATAGTCGGGAAAGCATGTGGGTATGCTCCATGGACTTGCATAGGGTCTTTTTCATGCTTTTTAAGTATTTTAAATATCTGATTTGAACAAATCGTAGTCACCACTCAACTACAAGGGACTTGTTATTTGAGCGGTGGCTATGATTTGTTCAAATCGGCCATTTAAAATGTATGAAGCATTTAAAAAATGTCCCTATAGAAGTCTATGGACCATGTTCCCATGCACTTCCAACTACTACATAACGAAATGTGCTAGCATGGGGGGCATGTCTCCAAACTGGGAAGTGGAAGGGATTGGGCTCTCAGCTCCACGGAGCCAAAAGATGATCCCTTCCTTCCAAAAACCATGGATTTAAAAAATGTAATTTTCCCATCCAGGAACTCTGGGGGAGGTAAGGGTCCATATTGTGCAATCTAAAATAAGCCAGAAAAGGTGCTCTTTAAGGTGGCTGTGGTACAAGTCTGAGTGGAAGTTGTTGATTCCCCTGGCAGCTCCTCTCGCTCAAAGGACTCCAACAGTCCGTAAAGCGAGGACTGAGTGTTGTGGGTAGGTGGGGAAAGAGGCTAACCCTGGTGTGGGGAACCCAGCCTTGATAACACAGAACTGCTTCTCTCCACCAAGAGGTGGCGTTTGCACAGCTGATCCAACTAACAGGGACCAGTCAGTTACGTAGGGAACTCAAAAGGCTGCAGGGAGTGCCAAGCTTACTGGCGGTGGTTGATCCATTCAGAGCAAATCAGGCAGAAAGGTACTGGTAATAGGGACTCCATTGTGAGGAGGACAAAGAGAATTATAGCACCTAATAGAAAGGAAGACAAAGTGGTAAAATGTATCCTAGGAGGAACAGCAGAGAGTGTCATTCTGAAGGTTAGGAAGTTGGTGAAGGAAGTAGTCCTGATGCAACTGTCCTCCGAGGGACGAACACCCTAGCCAACAGAAATATTTAGACCAAGACCACCTTCTATACACTGGGTAGAATTCTTAAAGGGGTAGCAGCTATGGTAACCTTTTTAGAAGTTTTGCCCTTCACCCTGAGAGGAGCAGGTAGGAAGATCAAAATATTTACGTTTAATAAATGGTTAAAAACATGGTGTGAGGAGGGATTCAAATTCATAGAGGACCGGGGGTGTTCTGAGGGGGTTGTAGACTGTTTGGAAGGGACATCCTACATTCAACTGAGGAGATGGCTTCAGCACTGGGGCAGAAATTCAAAGCCTTCATAGAAAGACTTTTAAACTGGGGGTTGAGGGGGAGGTACACAAACAGGTAAAGGCACTAACTCTACTACTGGAAACCAAAGAGGATAGTATGGACGGAAGGCAGGGAAGGAAATGGCGGAGCAACCAGTAAGGAGCAGAAGACAGAGGGAAGGGGCAAACAAGAGTCATGGAGGGCAGTATGCCTAAACACCAGGAGTCCAAGTAACAAGGTGAGTGAGCTCCAGACAGTGGCGGAAGAGGCAAAGCTGGACCTCTTAACCACAAAAGAAATGTGGGTGACATAAAATGACTGGGACCTCACAGTACTGAGCAACTTACTCCACAGGAGGGAAATAGAAAAGGGGGGGGGGTCTGTATGTTAGAGAAGATATAGAGGCCACAGAAGATAATGTAATGGAAGAAGGGCATGGAGTAGAAACAAAATGGAATGGAGTAATGGAGAATCAGAGTGGTGTTCAGATCACGCTTCAAAAGGAGGAGGAAGGAGACAATGAGTTAGGGGAAGAGATCATGAAGGCATCAGCCAGACAAGAGGTGAATCTGGTGGGCAACATAAATATGCCAAATGTGGACTGATAATCCCAGCAGCCAGCAGTGCAAGAAGTCAGGTACTGGTGGATGTGATGCAGGACTGCTTTCTTATGAAGTGGGTCAGGAAACCGACAAGGTAGGGGGGCCACCCTTGACCTGGTTCTGTCAAGTGCTGAGACAGTTGGAAAAGTACGGGTGAGGGAACCAATTAAGTCTAGTGACCACGATATAGTATGATTCAACATAGCTACAGGAACACATCACTCCAGTTCAAAAATTGTAAAACTGCTCAAAGAAAGCTGGTAGGAGTAGCAGAAGTGGAATGGGTAGAAGCCAAATGGGATGTCATCAGAAGGGGTGTAACAGAGATGAGGCGATTCTGCACAAAACAGAGTAGGAACAAGCAAGAGGCACAAAAATTCAGTGCAGTTTTCCAGAGGGTTGAAAGAAGTAGTAAGGGCAAAAATGGCAGCATTCTGAAAATACAAGCGGGAACAGAGCAAGGTTAACTTGGAGGATTATCTGGAAAAACTGAAAAAGGCCAGAACAATGGCAAGAAAAGCAAAAGCAGAGATGGAACTGTGAATAGCTGAGGGGGTCAATGAGGGAAAAGAAACCTCCTTCAGGTGCATTATGGAAAAAAGGAAAACTAAGGAGGAGAAGAGCTGTAGTTGCTGGAGGAGCAGTGAGCTGTGTCCTGGGGGCCACATCGGCGGCAGAGGAGCGTCAGCTGTAAGGAGTGCTATGGAGGCTGCAGGAGTGGGCTGCACAGGCCACAAGTGGAGCAAGCTAGGGCGGTGGGCTTTCCTGGCAGCTGCAATCGGCGGCGGGCCAGGGCTAGAGCAGGGCTGCCGGGACGAAACAGGCTGCTGAAGGAGCGGGCCAATCGTAGAGCAGGGTGCCAGATTTAAAAGTGTCCCTGACCCACATCACATCAGAGGAGCTATTGCCCCCACAACCTCTATTAAATAGCCAGTGGGGGAGCAGACGGGAGATAGGAGTGGCCTGCCTAGTAAGGGGACTGTGGCCTGGTACAAATTTCAGTGGATGTTGGACTACCACCTTGTAAGCTGGGTGGGGGACTGTTTTAACCTAAATTGCATGCTGTGTAGGGGATTGCTTAGGTGTAGGCACTGGTAGTACTGTAGAACCACTTGTAGCTCTGACCACTAGGTAACCCGGTGGGGTTGTTTTGACAAAAAAGACTGCTGGCATGATGGGACCACACATTGCTAGAGCAGGCATCTTTGGGAGGGTGGTTGGGTGTGCAGGATGTGTCATGGCCATGATACTGGACTGGGCTTGGAAATTTGCTACCAGCAGGCACAGCATACGGAGGAGGTTGGGGAAATCAGGAGGCAGATGGGGGTTTGGAGAGGAGAATGGGGCAGATTGTAGGGGTAGGGGCAAGGGATCACCTGTGTGACAACATCAGATGCTGAGGCCTCCCACATTGGGGGAAGTAAGGGGTGCTCACATTAGGGGAGGAGGGCCTCAGGAGGCCCATGGGGACCCCTCAATGGGGACCCAAATGGTGACGATTTCCAAAGCAGCAGGCAGGCATCTGGGGTGTACAGAAAGAACTGAGATGGGCGGAAGGAGGGGGGCACTGGGGACTGTGTAAGGCTCACATATAGTTTTAACTCTATGGCTGGTGGTAGAGGAGGGAAGTGGGGGATGCAGCCAGGGAGGGATAGATAGGAAGGAGGAAGGGGTAAGAGGCAGGGACTGGAAAAGGGGAACATCGGGGGGGGAGGACCCAGACAGACTGAGGGACAGGAAGTGGGGGGCAGAAAGAAGAGAAGGGTAAGCTGAACAAGGAGGAGGCTGTGGGTATGGACCAGGGGGGCATGGCAGGTAGGGAGGCGTAGACCGTAAATGGGACAATAACAAGCAGGAAACAAAGCAGGCAAATGGTTAGGGTGGATGGCTTAGTCAAGGGTGGGGACAGGAGTACAGAGAAAGATACTCGGGTGGGGGAGATGATGCCCAGGAGAGGAGCAGAGGGGACAGCGAAAATAGTGAGGGGGCTATCTTCGATGACCAGATTATGGGAGGTGCGAGGAGCCAGTTGGGGGAAGGGGCTTGGAGAATGGGGAACCAGCGGGGTGAGCATGGAGGCAAGGGGAAGGTTAGAGTACTACTGTTGGGGGACTCCTTGATAAAAGGTATCCAGTGGGACGGGGAGGGTAAAACCTGTCTGATAAAAACCAAATGCCACCCAGGCCTGACAGTGCACAAGTCCAAGCATGAGGTGTATTTACTGGCGAAGGAATGTGGGGGTACCTTGGACATACTAGTGCACCTGAGTACAAATGACATAAATGGAAATAGTGATTTAGAGATACAGGCGAGGTTTCGGGAGTTGGCCAGGGTATGCCTTTCCATAAGTTGTTCGATCTCCTTCTTGGAAATCCCGCTGGTGCCAAGGGCTAGTGAGGAGAACAAGCTGAAGAGTAGGGAGATAAATCAGTGGCTCAGGGAGTGGTGTGAAGCAAGGGGGTATGGCCTTGTGGGGGACTGGGGGGCAACCTGGGAGGATAAGGGGCTGTATGCTAGTGACAGGCTCCATCTTAATGTGGAGGTGAGGGAAATCCTAAAGCTGAAACTTGCTGTGTTCATCACTGAAAGGTGGGGTTTCAACTTGTGAAGGGGAGGGACCAAGGAAGGGGCTGTTCTGGGGAGTACGATAAAGGAGGGACGTGGTCTCAAATCCCCTAAGGGGTTTGGGGAACATGGAAATTGGCCAAATGGTAGGATAAAGGAGCTGCTGACCGGGAGCTCAAGGGAGGAGGGGAAAGGGGAGGAGGGTGGTCCTGATAAATGCCAGGAGCTTAGGAAATAAGATGCCTGAGCTCCAGGCAATGCTAGTTGAGGGGGCAGTAGATGTAGCAGCAGTCACTGTGACCTGGGCCACACAAGGGCATGAATGGAACCTAAACCTGGAGGGCTACACAATGTTCAGAATGGACAGGAGGGAGGAAAGGGGGGATGGTGTGACACTGTTTGTCAGAAATAGCATCGGTATTGGAGGGGTGGATGAGGCGGGGGGGGATGTGAAGGCAATTTGGGTCACCCCGCTGATGCAAGGGGATAAGAGAGTAAAGGTCAGGGTGGTATACAGACCCCCCTCACTGGCGGAGGCTCTAGAAGAGAGTTTGGCAGCAAATGTTGATGGCCACTGTAGATTGGGGAAGGGACGGGTAGTGGTATTGGGGGACCTAAACATGCCAGGAACAGACTGGGGGATTATGACATCACCAGTGGCCAAGGAACAGAGACTACTGGATATCTTTCAGGATGCATTCCTGACCCAGAAGGTGGGTGGGCCAACTAGGGAGGCCAGGAAACCTGACGTAGTCCTGGCAGACAGTGACCAGATTAGGAATCTAGAGGTGAGGGACCCATTGGTGGGGAGTGATCATGCCACAGTCTGGTTCTTCCTGGACCTGGGGGGGGAGGGAAACTGCACAAAGACGGTAGTAACTGACTTCAGGGTGCAGAGTTCAGGGAGAGGAGAAGGATCCTTAAGGATCGTTTGGATGGGATAAGGCCAGACATGGATGCTGACAGCAGATGGGAGATCATTAGGAGGGGAGTACAGGAGGTTACCAGATCCTATGGAAGAGAAAGGTGAAAATTCAGTAAGGCCAGATAACCCTGCTGGTGCACCCAGAAAGTTCAGGAGGTGGTGAGGGACAAGAAGGCGGCCTATAGGTGCTTCAAGCACTCAAGGAGCAAAAAGGATCGGGGGAGTATGAGCTGGTGGACAGGAGGGTCACCAGGGTGGTGAGAGTGGCTAAGGCGAATAAGGAGCAGTCTTTGGCCAGGGAGATCCGGAGGGGCAACAAGGGGTTCTTTAGATACATAGGGGAAAAAAGGAAAGTAAGGGGGCAGATCAGCAGGATAAGGACAGGGGAGGGATGGGCATAGGAGGGTGGGGAGCAGGCAGAGGTTCTAAATGAGTACTTTGCCTCAGTTTTTATGGGGGTGGAGGGGCTACAACTTGCAGGGGGAGAGGGGGCAAACTGGAGGAAGGCATGGGACCCGTAGAGATCGGGGGCCCTGATGGATCTGGGGGAAGGGAGTGGCCACCACAGACAGGTGGGGGGCTAGCAGTACAGGGAGCAAAGGAGGAGGACGTGGAGGTTGAAATCTCAGTAGAGAGAGTGTGAGAAGCCCTCAGGTCCCTTCTGACGGAGAAAGTACCTGGGCCAGATGAGATACATCCCAGGGTGCTGAGAGAACTGGCTGATGTCCTGGTGGCCCCCCTGGTGGAGCTTATCAACATCTCTCTGAAGACTGGGTGGGTACCCCAAGACTGGAAGGTGGCCCATGTCATGCCGATCCACAAGGGGGGATCAAGAGAGGAAGTAGGGAATTACAGGCCCGTTAGACTGACGTCGGTGGTGGGCAAGGTGATGGAGGGTATTGTCAAGGAAAGGCTAGGGGGGTTACTGGAGCAAACTGGGTATCTGGATGATGAGCAGCATGGCTTCATCCTGGGAAGATTGCGTCAGACAAACCTTTTGGAGTTCTATGACTGGGTGATGAGTGCCCTGGACTAGGGTAGGCCGGTGGACACCTCCATTATAGACTTCAGCAAGACATTTGATTCGGTACCCCACGATGGCCTGCTGGCCTAAGCTAGAGGAAATGGGGGTGGAGATGCAGCTGATAAGATGGATAGAGAACTGGCTCTCGGAACGTACTCAGAGGGTGGTGGTTGGGGGGCTAGCCTCATCTCCAAGGAGGGTTACTACTGGGGTTCCCCAGGGGTCAGTGCTGGGGCCACTCCTGTTCAACACCTCTGTCTCAGACATAAGGAAGTGTATCAGGAGTGAAATGAGTCTCTTTGCAGATGACTTGAATCTGGGTGCAGTGGTGGATGAGGAGGAGGGGGGAGCGGCCCTGCAGGAGGACCTGGAGGCTCTGGAAAGGTGGTCGGGAAAATGGAAACTGAAGTTCAATGTGGGGAAATGGAGGGTTCTGCACCTGGGAGTCAGAAATCCAGGCCAAGGGTATACCCTGGGGGAGACACAATACAAGTCTCACAGGGTGAGAGGGACCTGGGGGTGGTGGTAGATGTCAAAATGAACAACTCGGAGACCTATAGGAGGGCAGCGGCAAAAGCAAATAGAATGCTGGGATGCATTGCCAGGGGGATTACCTCCAGAAAGGCAGAAGTGATCCTTACCCTGTATAACTGCTTGGTTAGGCCACACCTCGAGTATTGTGTGCAGTTTTGGAGACCACACTTAAAGAGGGATATTGCACTCCTAGAGTGGGTCCAAAGGAAAGCAACCAAAATGATCTGGGGACTGGGGGAGAGGACCTATGAGGAGAGGCTCAAGGAGCTCAACATGCACACCCTGGAGGAGAGAAGGGACAGGGGGGACATGATAGAGGTCTTCAAGTACATAAAAGGGATTAACAAGGGGGGGCCCAGTTGGGATGCTCCAAAGGAAGGAGGTGGGGGCAACAAGATGACATGGGTGTAAGCTGAAAGGGTGCAGACTCAGGAGGGAGAGGAGGAGGTGTTATTTTATTGAGAGGGTGGGGGTGCCATGGAATGTGCTGCCCAGGGGGGCTGGTGGAGACTGTGGACAGGTTTAAGAGGAGATAGGACAGGTACAGGGGGAAGGTGAAACTGCGAGGTCCAATACAGGGGGAACATCTGGGACTGGGGACAGTGTAACCCAAGGGGGAGGGGGGAAGCAAAATTGGCCCCCAGTGTGGATGCTGACAATCGAGCAGACTCGAAAGACAATTAGGCCTCCTCTGCTGGCGTTTTAGTATGTTAGTATATGAGGTAATAATCACATTAAAAAAATGAGGAACTTGAGTGGAGAAGGATGGAAAAAGGTGGGGATACTTAACGAATAGTTTTTTTTCCGTATTCACAGTGGATGGGGGGGGACTGCCAGAGTGCTGGGTGCAAGTCTTGTGGGGGGGGGAGCAGAGGTGTGCATGGGGGGGCTGACCCTGGCCTTGGGTCCCCTCCCATTAAGTCAACCTCTGACAACATTTATGTGAGCATTACATCCTCAGGGCAGGGCTTCAAACAGCTTGTGCTATTCAAAGTACTTAAGTGCTGAACGGTGCTGAACTTTCCGAATGCCATCGGGAGGAGCAGCAGCAGTTGAGAAGGTTAGGGTATGAGCCACTGCCTGTATCCTCTTACCCTCCCTTTTCTGTCTCATCTTCAACAAGTCAGTCAACCTCTGAAATCTATGGCAGTGGTAAGGCAAAAGACCGCTCCACCACAAGGAGGGTGTGGGGTTTCAAAAATGAACAGCAGTACTTAGAAGAACTCCACACTCCTCAGATGGTGTAAAAAGGCTTTATTGAAGATAAGGATAAGGGTCCCCATGATGACATGCCAGGGCACGAAACCGGTTAGAGTTCCTTATTGAGCACTGGTTCCTTGTTGCTGCGTGACAGCTTTTGATCTTCAATAAAGCCTTTTTTACACCTTCTGAGGTGTGCTGAGTTCTTGTAAGTACTGCTCATCGATGGCAGTGCCAACACTCCCCTCAATGGAGCAAACCACACCTTTCTGGTCAGCAATACGGAACATTAGGAACAACCAAGTAAGGCTGCAGGCAGCAAAGTATGACTGTGTAGAAACCGAGTTCAGGTGTACTGGGGGAAAGCAGTGTGTAGTATGCTGGGGGTCATACTGGGAGTGTATTGGCCTGGGCAGAGCAACCTGATTGCTATTTTTTTGGGGAAAGGAGTACACTGCACTCATAAGGGAGAGCAGCCAAATGATGCCTTTTCTTTTTTTTTTTATTTTATTTATGCTCCTTGTATACAGACCCCCCTCTGCAGGGGGAGGAAATGGACAAGCAAATGATAGAAGGTACACTTAGAATGGCAGAAAAAGGGGAGATATTGCTGATGGGGGATCTGAATATGCCAGATGTTAACTGGAGTGCAGTTGCAGCAGCCAGTTCTACGAGTGGGGTTATTCTAGATGCCCTACAGGGAGCATGCCTTAGACAACTAGTATTGGAACCCACTCGAGAGGGAGCAATCTTAGACCTGGTTCTCTCAAATGGAGATGGAGAGAGGATCACAGATGTAGAAGTGGGTAGCCATCTGGGAACTAGCGACCATTGAACAGTATGGTTCACAATAAACACAGCAGTAGAATCAAGCCATACAAAGGCAAAAGTACTGGACTTTAGGAGGGCTGACTTTGCCAAAATGGGTGAGTGCCTAAGGAATGCACTAGCAAATGGGCAGGAAGGAGGGGTGGAAGAACAATGGGGAATAATCAAAACTGCCATCACAGAGGCAACAAGCCTTTGTGTGAAGCAAATAAACAAAACAAAATGATGTAAGAAACCACTATGGTTCTCAAAGGAGGTGGCAGTGAAGGTTCAAGAGAAAAAAGCATTCAGAAAGTACAAGGAATCACAGAAGGAGCAGGACAGAGAATTGTATCAGTTAAAGCAAAAGGAAGCTTGGAAGGCGGCCAGAATAGCAAAGGCCCAAACCGAGGAAAAGATAGCCAACTCAGTTAAGAAGGGGGATAAAACCTTTTATAGGTACATCAGGGAGCGAAGGAAGACCAAGGGAGGGATAGTGAGGCTTAATAAAGAGGAGGAGGGTGGGCAGAGGGTGACTGTGAAAAGGCAGAGATACTGGTGCAACCCCCCTTCAAATTGGGGTTCCCAAAAGTCTTCCAGGAGCTTGCCTGAATGCTCCAAGTCTGGGCAGTGTTCGGCATCTGAGCTGTTTAAATGTGGTTCCAAGTGAGTGCTATTTGAGCCTCCACGTACTGTCTCTTTAAGAGCTGTCTGCTTGCAGACTTAGTTAGTTTGTATAGGGGGGGACTGTGTATTTAATGCTCGAATCCCGCCAGGGCTGCTGTCAATTCGCACTGTTTCTGGCATTGCTACATGTGCAGAGGGAGCCTTGTTGAAAGATATAACTTTGCCAGAAATCATTTAGATTGACTGAGAAAATGTAGTTTGTCTAACCTGTCTTCATTTCAGCACGAACTGTTTCAGTGTAACTCTTTCATTTTGGTCCTGAATAGCTGACTTGGACCAATCAGGATGATAGGGAGACCCTAAAATGGAGCCTGAGGATGAATCGGAACTTGGACTCTCAATTTTGAGCCAGCCACAAGGGCATTGTATGGGCAGTGACTCTGGGAAATGTAGTTTTAACCCTGGCACCTTTTTCCACCAACGGAGGGAGTCTTATTGTGAGTGGCAGCCGAACTACCCAACAGAATGGTGTGGAGCTAAAGAAAATGCTCTGCTCTGTGACTGGAAAGATTAGATCAGTTGTGACTGTGAAGAGATGTAGTGATAGTATAATATGTTGATTATTGTCACTCCATTTTGTATGCTATTTCATGTAATGTATGTCATTTTATACTCCATTTTGTATTGTGTGACTCCATTTTACATGCTGCTTCATTTAATTGGTGTTTTGCTCTTTAGATAGCCTCATTATTATGTTTTGCTTCAGACAGTGTATTTTGCTGACTTGAAGGTCGCATACAAGATGTTGTGAGAATCTCTGGCATTGTTTGGCTCATGATGTTCTGGACACCTGGCCAGTGCTTAGGACATGATGATCTAACAGAATGCCAGCTATTTATATGAGAATAAGTGGTGTTTGTCATGCTGAACTCGTGATGTTCTGGGCACCTGGCCAGTGCTTAGGACATGATGGTTTAGCATTTCAATACCAGATAAAACATATAAAATGGGACTTTCCAGGCGCCTGGTTAGAAGCCTCTCCTGCAGGGTGGGCGCATATTCAATGAAGGGCCAGTTCATTCGAGATTCCTAGCCAGAGCTGACAAAGAGAGCTTCCCAGCCATTGGAAGAGGGCTTGGATGATGCTTTATTGAATGGTGATGATATAACCTTTTGTATTATATTTTGTTATAATAAAGCTTTGGCTTGCTGTACTTATTGTTTTGTTATTGTGTGTATGTGAGTGTGAATGGCAAATAGCTGCTTGGTTTGAGTTGGCAGAACAAGAGAGAAGGAGCTCCGTGCTTCTCGCGGTATATAGTTTCACTGGGACCAGCGTGTGAGACCCTGAGTTTCAGTCTGCAGCCTTTGTGAGTGCCAGTTTGGACTGAATCTGAGTTGTGAGGAGAAAGAAGCACTAGAAGTGTGGAAACCAGGCTCACCCTGTAGAAGACTTGAGAAATTGCTGAATCGCGCTTGGTCTGTCAGGAACTGAAGATGCTGTGTGTGCTCCCGGGTATTTTGCAGTAATACATGGGATCAAGGAGCAGTCTGCCTGGTATAGTACTTTCCTTTTACATATGAATGTGCATAGTGCTTGTGGGGAATTGCCATTTCCAATCCCCAGTGCTGTGTGCTGTGTGTTGAAGCTGGAAGCAAACTCCAGCTTGTCTCAGACTAAATCCGTTTGCTATCAACTGCAGTGGTGTAGAAGCGGGTAGCACAGTCACAAGGACTTTGTTTCCATGCCTTGTTGTTCTGGCAATCCAGAAGAACATACACCATCCAGTTTTCAGGTTGGGTATTGTGAGTACAAGTCAGGGTATTCCCCTGCAGCCTGTTTTCAATCACAAGAGTGTCATCTAATTCTTGTTGTTTCACCACTTCATGGACTGAGCCATCCGGCTCTGGATTACAGTTGGGTGTTGTGCATGTATTTTCTTCTACAGGGCCCTATCCATCTGCACCTGCCGGCCAACCCCAGCCAATGGACCTGGCTAGCCCCCCCCCCAACCTGGGTACCCAGAATGTGACTTTTCAGGCCCTGTATGTGTGCACAGTACTGTGATTTAATGCCACCAATTAACCTGATTTCCCCCTTCCATGTTGCTGCCCCCTAAATAAATCAGATTTGTTGTTGTTATACTATATACTGTCTGTGGTGTTGGTACTTATGGAAACAGCATTTTGTTTGCTGTGTATTTTGTTTAACCTTATTTTACAGGGGGTCCTCAGAGACGTGCTGCAGAATCAGTCTCGAAGGTAAGTGGTATCTATATGAGTGAACAGTGTGTATATGTGGAGTATTGGGGATGTAACTCTGGTGTACTGTGTGAGCCACTAGAGGGAATAAAAGGGGATCTCAGTGTCCCAGAGGGCTGTGACCAAGCTAGTCTAACCACTACAAACCCTGACCTGTGGGTGGAGGCACCCGCCATAGGACCTAGGCCCCTCAACCTGTCCATAGTCAAACAGGCAGGGGTAGCAGCCCTTAGGATAGCGCCACCTAGGGGTTACATTAAACAAATATTTTTGCTCAGTATTTATGAATGAAGAGGGGGAGGTACCTAAACCAAACAATAGAAACACTCTGGATACAGAAGTTGATACCAGCCCATTTATAGAAGAAAGAGTCCTGAAAGGGGGGGTTGCAGGAAGTAGGCTGTTGGTTAACTAGAATCTGCAGCTTATCTAGTAGGTAAGGAAATGGGCAGACTGGGTGGGCCAAGTGGTCCTTATCTGCCGTCAAAGTCTATGTTTCTATGTTTCTATGAAAGGACTCTTAAAACTGAAGGTGGACAAAGCAATGGGGCCTGATGGGATTCATCCCAGAATTCTAAAAGAACTAAGGGTAGAACTAGTGACACCACTGACTACCCTCTTTAACAAATCATGGCAGGATGGGGTGGTACCTGAGGACTGGTGGAGGGCAAATATGATTCCACTTCACAAAAGTGGGAGCAGGGCAGAAGCAGGAAACTACAGACCTGTTAGTTTAACCTCAGTGATAGGGAAAATGTTGGAATCACTTCTGAAGGAAAGAATTGTCAAGTACCTAGATGCCAGAGAGGCACAGAACCCAAGGCAGCATGGATTCACAGCGGGAAGGTCATGTCAGACGAATCTAACATATTTCTTTGACTGGGTGACCAAAGTAGTAGATCAGGGAGGGGCTGTGGACATGGCCTACCTAGACTTTAGCAAGGCATTTGACACAGTCCCACACAAAAGATTAATATACAAGTTAGCCAGCCTGGGAGTGAGTCCCAAGATGACAGCCTGGGTAAAGAATTGGCAGGAGAATAGGACACAGAGGGTAATAGTAAATGGAGTCCACTCTGAAGAAAGTGGGGTTACTAGTGGGGTACCGCAGGGTTCAGTATTAGGACCGGTCCTCTTCAATGTCTTTATAAGTGACATTGCAGAGCGACTGGAAGGAAAACTATGTCTCTTTGCAGATGACATAAAGATCTGCAACAGAGCTGATACACAAGGTGGGGTGGAAAGGATGAGAAGGGACTTGGCAAGGTTAGAGGAATGGTCAAATGTGTGAAGGTTTAGATTCAATGCTAAGAAGTGCAAGATAATGCACCTAGGAAACAAAAACCAAGGGGAAGAGTACACAATGGGGGGTGAAATACTAACAACAACAGAAATGGAAAGGGACCTGGGGGTAGTCATATCAGATGACCTAAAGGTGGGCAAGCAATGTGAGAAGGCAGTAAGGAGGGCTGGGGGTATACTGGGATGCACAAAGAGAGGCATCACCAGTAGGAAACAGGAAGTTGTTATCCCTCTGTACAGACAGCTGGTGAGACCCCATCTGGAGTACTGTGTGCAGTTCTGGAGACCAAATCTCCGCAAAGACAGACAGGATGGAGGCTGTCCAGAGGAGGGCAACTAAAATGGTGCAGGGTCTGCACCAGAAGACATATGAAGAAAACTTAAGGAACTTAATATGTATAGCCTCGAGGAAAGGAGGGAGAGGGGGAACATGATAGAAACTTTCAAGTACCTCAAGGGAATCAACAAAGTCCGAGAGGGTACCATCTTTCAGAAAAAGAGGTGTGCAAGAACAAGGGGGCACAATTTGAAGATGGAGGGGTGGCTCAGAGGTAATGTAAGGAAGTATTTTTTCACAGAGATGGTGGTGGATGTATGGAACAGCCTTCTGGAGGAAGTTGTGGAGTCAAAAACAGTGGTGGAATTCAAGCATGCATGGGACAGTCATAAGGCAATTCTAAGGGGTGGGGGTAGGAAGAAGTAGGCTGCTGGTTAACTAGGATCTGCAGCATATCCATTAGATAGGTAAATGGGCAGAAAGGGTGGGCCAAGCAGTCCTTATCTGCTGTCAAATTCTATGTTTCTCCTTTCTCACCTGGGCATCCTTCTGCACTCGACCCCAGCCTCTACTGCCTTGCCTGAACCCCAGTTAGTGGAGGGACTCCCCCGACCACCCTGGCAAACCTAACCCCCTGGATCACCCCCCAAGGGTGGGCCCGTCCTCCCATGACGGCCTGTCTGAAATTAGGGAGATCCTACCTGGGTGTTGGGTTGGCCTTGAAGTCCTCCAGACATAGGGGCGGCAGTCAGGATGTGGGCTGTGTCCCTGATATCCCCTTCATCTCCACTGGTGAGACAGGAGTTTTCTGCTTTCAGTTCCCCTCGGGAGTGCGGTGTGCAATGGCGTCCATGCACAGTTTCCCTGCTGATGTCTGCCACTTTCGCCTCCACCTTCTTCTGGCTGGCATACCTCGTGCCCCGATCTCCATCAGAGAATTAGCCAGGATGCCGAGCAGCCAGGTCACTCCCAGAGAGAGGAGAGCAGTCCTCAGGTGCTCAATCCTCTCTCTCCCCCCTTCCAACCCCTGATGGCCTGGGCTCGTTCCCGAACCTGGGTTGGGGCACAGCGTGAGGTGTGGCATCCAGCGCCTCAACCCTCAGCACCACCGGACCGGCCATATTTTCTTTTTGGTGGTGAGAATGAAGAGGTATGCTTTGGGGCTTGGGGATAAGCCAGTCTGCCTTGGGGAATGACTGAGTTTATGGACAAATTGTGTGTCTTAGGGGAAGGCAATGAGAAATGCAGCCTTTCCCTGTCAACTGACATAGTGGGTTTTAGGGGGATGATTAGGGAGGTGCCTGATCTTGATATTTTGGTTAAGCATGCATATTTCTGAGATGTACTGTATGAAACAAATCTACAGTGCAAGAAAATGCACCATTTACACTAATTTTTGAAAACATTTTCTGGGAGAGCATGCCCCCAGACCCCCTAGCTTTCTGAACACTGTGTCCCCTCTTGTTAATTGACTCTGCACACACCACAGGGGAGGGAGGGAGACTGGGGTTAGGTCCATTCTTGGAGGAGAGTGTGCAAAGGAGTCTCAAAACTCTGAAGGTGCACAAAGTGCCTGGTCCTTATGGGTTGCACCCTTGATAGGTGAAGGGGGTGAGGCAGACACTGACTGCGTTGTTGGAAAATCAGCTTAATTGTTCCCTGGAGATGGGCATGATTCTAGTAGATTGGAGGGTAACTAATGTGGTGCCACTCTGCAAAAGAGGGGACAGGATTAGACTGGTCAGTCTGACCTTGACTGCAGGTACGTTGCTATAATCCATCATTAAGGAAGAAATAGTGGAATTCTTGGTGGCAAATGGGTTGCAAGATAGGAGTACAGGTTTGTAGCAGGAAGATCATGCCAGGAATAATCTGATCAACTTTGTTGACTGGATCACAAAGGCGGTGGACGGAGCCCAAGCAGTGGATCATACTATACTATGGATCATAATATGGAAGGTAAAGGCAAGAGAAGGTGAATGGCCCATAGGTACTGCTCCCCTGCTATTTCAGTGGTAGTACTTTATATTCTGATACCCCATCATGTATTATCTAATCTGCTCTTGAATTCAGCCTTAGATGTGCTGTGATTATTCTAGTGGTAACTTGTTCCACAGACCTATCAATCTTTGGGTACAGAAGAACTTTCTATTGTTTGTTTTGAATGGTCTCCTTTTGATTTATAGCAGGTGACCACTGGTCCCTCCATATTCAGGTTTGAATTCAATATTTCACTGCCCTAAGAAAGAGATCCTGCATAATGTTGCAAGACATCATCATATCCCCCTTATTCTTCCAGAATATAGTGACTTTCTCTCAGCATATGGCAAATGTTTAAGTTTTTGTGTATCTTCTCTGTACCTGTTCATTCATATCTATTTCCCCTTGCTTAAATGCACCCAGCAGAGATCATAGTTGAGCAGAGGATGCACATATGCACAGTATAGTGGTGCTAGAATTGTGGTGTTATGACTTCTGATAGATTTTTTTCTATATGGACCACCATATCCTGCATGCTTTTTCCCGCTGCTGACACACATTGTTCCCTCTTACCCAGGTCTTCAAAAACTAAGACTCCCAAATCTCTTTCAATGTTTACCAATAGAAGTGAGGTGCCTTGTAAAGTATATGGGTTCCTTAAGTCCTTTTTCCCCATATGTAGCACTACACATTAGTCATGGTTAAATTTCATCTCCCACTTTACCGCCCATGTACCTATCAGGTCGAGGTCATCCTGGAGACCTGCACACTGTTCTATATTATTACTGCTGCCACCTGTACTAGTATCATCTGTGTATTTGCGGTTCCATCCATCTAGCTGACCTCCCATGTCTGAAATGAACACATTAAATAGGATTGGCCCCAGAACAGATCCCTGGGGAACCCCACCTGTCACTGGGCTAGAACCTGATAATGTCCCATTTATGATTAGTCTTGGAGTATGGTCTTGTAACAGCTGTCTATCCATGATCTTAAAAATTCTGGAACCCTGAGTGATCAGATTTTAATTTGTATGGCCCAAAGTGGAATTACATCAAAAGCTTTTTTAAAGTCTAACAAGATAACATCAACAGAACTGCCTTGGTCTAAATTATGACTTACCTTTTCATAGAAACCTAATAAGTTGGAAACTGTTGATCTACACTTGGAGAACTCATGTTGATACCTATCTCCTTTTCCTTCAATGGCTATATTTTCTAGTAGTTTATTTCGTACAGTACTTTCCATGATTTTCCCTGATATACTTGTTAGACTTATTTTTAAAAATTGGGACCACCAGAACTGTTTTCCAGTCAGAGGGAATTTTATTCTCTTTTGTTGATTTTCAGAAAATCAGAGTGGCTCTGTGACCTGATCATCAGCCGTTGCAACATTTTCCATGTGATTTTTGTCAGGGTGAGGTGTAGAGTAAGTTTTTAATAATTTTATTTTGTCTTTGATTTTTATTTTAGTGATCTCCCAGTCATTCAGAAGTCTTAGTTAACATGCTACTTGTTTTACTGTTATCTGATTTGGTGAATACAGAGTTGAAATAGGAATTAAATGTTACTGCCATTGCTTCAGGGGGTGCTCAGTTTCCTTGTCCCATTCATAAATGGGTTTTCAGTTTTCTTTAGGGAGTTAATATAGATTTAGAGTTTTTTTAACATCTGAGCTATTTGGATTTACTGCAAGGTCCCATTCCATCTTTCTTAAACTTTCGTTAATTACATTTTGGGTTAGTTTTTTTCTTTTTATATATGGCTACCATAAATTTCTTCGAGAGCCATTTGAGTCTATGACCTTCCTTATTACACTTTTTAACTGATGGAAGATACTTTTTGCATGTGTCCAGAATGTAATGTTTAAGCTTCGGCTACAATTCTTCTGCATCCAGTTCAAGAAATACATTTTCCCAATTAATTTTACTAAGTGCCTCATTCATGGCTACTATGTTAGCCTTGCTATATACATAAATGTATGTTGTTCCAAGAAATCTAGGTCTGTAACTACCTATAGTAAATACCACTGACATGTGATCACTATTACTCAAAGGGGGAGTGACTTGACAATGGCAGCAATTTAAACATCTAGTGATGTTAACACAAGGTCCAATATGTTTTCATTTCTGGTAGGGTGTCTAATAACTTGGTTGAGGTTACACCACTTAGTAAGGTCCAGAAAGATCTTCTCTGTTCTAGAACTAGTCATGCCATTTTCCCAGTCGATGCTAGGCATCTTGAAATCTCCTATCGTCAGTGTGTTGTAATTTTCACTGGCCAACTGAATTTTATCACATCATTTTATGCTCACCTGTTCACTCAAATTATGTAGCCTATAAATTAAGCCAATAAGCAGTTCAGATCTCTTGGGAAGAGTTACTTTAATCTAAAGGGATTCAGTTTCCTTATCATGAAGTTCATATGCCAGTGATACTTGATAATTGGTATAGCTCCTTCAGCAAGGCAGCACCTAAATTACTACTCTGATAAGTAATAATCTCTTTAGGCATGCCCACTCTGCTGAAAATTTTGGTAAGATCTGCTGTCACTTTTGGGGTTGTGAAAGTATGCATTGGAACTGCTTCTGAGTATCTAGTGGCATAGTCACATACCACCAAAATGAATCAATTACCCTGTTTACTTTTGTCTAAGGGGGCCAACCACATCCATTTCAATTGTCTCAAAAGGTACACCAATCAAATGTAGTGGTACCAGGGGCACCATGTCTTTTTTAATTACTGGAGCTACTATCTGGCATTCAACACAAGAACTGCAACAGACAGAAATATCTTCATGAATCTCAGGCCAGTAAAATCTGTACAGCAATCTGACAAGTGTGCGATCCCTCCCTGAGTGACCAGCCATAGGACTATCATGTGCTATTTGTAATAACTCAGATCTATACTTCCTTGGCATGACCAACTGTTTCATCTGTTCCTGCATCCGCAGACTAACACTAACTCTGCACAGTAGCTCATTATATTTTTTAAATATTGGTTCACCCTATTTTTGTTTCACCCCACTTGCTTAAAATAACAATGGAGAGAAGCCTTGTTTGCTCTGAAACAAAATCACAATAAATTATCAGTTTAGTTTCAGCATTATCATATATTAATCCCTTATGTCCATTAGTCTTTTGTTACCACTCTTTTTCCAGGTGTCTTCTTTCTTTCCTGGACTTCAGGATCTTGGAGCTGGGCTCAAACAACCCAACATCAAAGTCGTCAAAAAGGAAAATTCTCTCTACCATCTGATATTTTCTTTGCCCATTCTCTTCTCATTACAGCTGCTGAAATTGCAGGTTTTGCTCCCTCCATGGTTAACTCAGCAAATCCTGGGAAGTTATTTCCAATTATCATAGACACAGATAACTTTGGTACTACCCCACTTTCATTTGGTTTGATACCCCATTAATACTCAGTCATTTTGAGTGGTGGGATAGTATTGAATGTCCCAGTGGATGCAGATGACTCCAGTACCTGGTCCTTCTGCACAGTTCTTTCCCAGCACTTCAACATGCACTAGAGTCTGTCTGCTTCCTGAATCTACAGGTCCCTTCACAGTCTTATCTCCAAATTGACATCTGTTAACTACTTGCCCCAACTTGCTACGGCCAAATTTCCTTCAGTGTTACCCTTCTTATCTTTATGACAGTTTCTTGCAATATGGCCTGGCTTATTACAGTTATAACAAACAAACTCTTTGGGAGCAGCTTTGTTACCCCCAGAGTTCTTATCTGGAGTTAAATCAGGAAAAAGAAGGCCTTATGAATCTATGGCTGTCACTTCGCTGCTGCATGGTCAATCTGGCCATCTGATAGTCCTCAGCCAAAGAAATGGCTTCTTCCCCACTTTCTAGTTGATGCTCTTTTACCCAAAGCTGCATGTCTGTAAGCAGGATATTGATGAACTGTTCCATTGCAAGTGTGTCAGTGACCTGTGGGACTGTTTTGCCCTCTGGTTGAAGCCATTTAATAAGGTGCTCTCTGAGTCGGGTGAAGGCTTCTTGAGGATTGTCGACTGAGTTGTACTTCAGGGACTGGAATCTCTGCCTGTAGATCTCTCCTGAGATGTCATACCTTTTCAGGATTTCTCTTCAAAGGTCATAATTTTCTGACTGTGTAGTGTTCATATTGTTGTAGGCAAGCTGGGATCTACCGATCAGGTAAGGTACCAGCCTAATTGCCCATTGCTGCTTTGGCCATTGGTAGTCTCCTGTGACCCTTTCAAAACTAGTCAAATATACGTCAGTATCATCCGAGGAACACAGGTTTGTAAGTTTAATGGCTTTTTAAGTTGTTTGTATTTTGTTAACCTGCTGGCTCTGTATCAGATCTTCTGGCTTTGATAGCGTGCAAGGCATCCAGCCATGTCTGCTCCTGTTGCTGCTTCTCTTCTTTTCTCTGCACCTCTAGATAGAAACAGAGAAATCTGATGGCAGAGAAGGATCTCAAGCCCATCTAGTCTGCCCATTAAACTCAGCCTCAAATGTAATCCTAGACCCTAACCCTTTTCCCCCAACCCCTTGTGTCACCCCCTTCCCCCAATGGAGCCTCCTGTCCCTGTTCCTTTGCCAGGTTTCTCTTCCTACCACATTTGGGTATTCCCATGTGCTTATCACATGCCCTCTTAAATTCATCTACCATTTTGGCCCCCACCACCTCTGCCGGTAGTCTGTTCCAGGGCGCCAACACCCTCTCTGTGAAGTGGTACCCTCTCCTATTTCCTCAGAACCTACCTGCTTCCAGCTTCAAATTATGACCTCTAGTTTTCGGACTTGTTTTCCTACGAAAGATGTTCCCTACCCTCACCTTGTTAAACCCCTTCAAATATTTAAATGTCTCAATCATGCCCCCCTTTCCCTCCTTATTTCCATGGGATACAGATCAAGTTCTTCCAGCCTCTCCTCATAGGGTTTCCGCTGCATGCCATG
Source organism: Neoceratodus forsteri (assembly GCA_016271365.2). Classification (NCBI taxonomy): domain Eukaryota; kingdom Metazoa; phylum Chordata; order Ceratodontiformes; family Ceratodontidae; genus Neoceratodus; species Neoceratodus forsteri. Next base: position 751,882,463 of record CM057455.1, on the reverse strand, counting down.
CACCTTTTTGGTCACCCTCCTCTGCACTCTCTCCATCCTATTGATATCCTTACATAGGTGATGTCTCCAGAACTGGACCCCATACTCAAGGTGGGGTCTCACCAGGGCCTTGTAGAGGGGCATTAACACCTCTCTCCTCCTGTTAGTTATCACTCCCTATGCATGCCAGCATGTGAGTTGCCTTACCAACTGCTCTATTGCACTGGTTAGCAACCTTTCGATCATCTGACATGATGATCCCTAGGTCCTTCTCCTGTTTCATTACCATGACTTTTTCTCCTCCATGTGTGTATGTGGTCTGTGGGTTTTTGTGCTCAATGTGCATTATTCTGCACTTCTTTGCACTGCATCACTTATTGCATCAGGAAAACCCAGTTACCCAAATCTACACCCAAGTACATAAAATACAGCCATTACATTTACTTGACACCTTGGACCTCCTGCTCAACGTAAGAAATGCTGACTGGCATCAGGTCTATTCAGTTGTAGATGTTGACACAGCACTCTCTCGATTCCTGCACATTTTCACCAAGGTGTGGTACTACCATGCCCCCTGATTAAAGCCAGGGTAAAGAAGCGCCACCATCCATGGGTCTCTGCCCCACTTATCAACCAGTGCAAAGCACAAGACAAGGCATGGTCTCAATTCAAATCCTTTCAGACCCCTCAATCCAGACAAATCTATAACATCCTCAGGAATGCCTGCAGCAAGACCATATGAACATGCCAGCAGAAGCAGGCATTGCGTTCTATCGAGTCTGCTCAAGTGTGCAGCTAGCCCTTCATCTCGCAGCTGCCCCACCCCCACCCTCCCTCATCATAACCCCCCTTTACCCTATCCCACCTCTTAAAGTTAACCCCACAGAAGAAAAGGCCACCATCTCCTCGGGCAGAGTATTCCATCTATTCACCTTCCATTACGTGAAATAATGTCTCCTGATTTCTCTCCTGAATCTTCCCGCCTCCAGTCTTAGCTGGTGCCCTCTCATATCTCTGCCATTTCTGATCTGGAAAATTCCTTCTGTGTTAACCTTGTTTATTCCCTTGAGGTATTTAAAGGTTTTAATCATATCCCCTCTGTCCCTCCTCTCCTCCACGGGGTACATGTTCAGCTCTCCCAATCTCTCCTCCTAGGACTTCCCCTCCAATCCCTGTATCATTTTTGTTGCTCTCCATTGTACCCCCTTCAACAATTTTATATCCTTCTTCAGGAACGGGTGCCAGTACTGCATGCAGTATTCCAGGTGCAGCCTGACCAGGGACCTGTATAGAGGAAGGATCACCTCCCTATTTCTGGAGGAGATTCCTCTCGCTATACACCCCAGCATCCTGTTAGCTTTCGCTGCCACCTTCCTGAACTGGGCTGAGTTGTTAATGTTGCCTGTTATGAGCACTCCCAGATCCTTTTCCTCCTCGATGCTTTCGAGTTGCACCCCTCCCAGTTGATAGCTCCTCCCCTGGTTCCTAGCTCCAAAGTGTAGTAGCTTGCACTTCTTGGCACTGAACCCCAACTGCCATGTTTCCGACCATTCCTGTAGTTTTGCCAGGTCCTCCTGTAACCCGTTCCACCTTTTAGCATCATCCACCACTGCTCCTATCTTCATGTCATCCACAAAAAGACTGATCCTACTCTGTATCCCATATGAAATATCCACTATAAATATCCTAAACAGCAGTGGTCCCAGCACCGATCCCTGTGGCACCCCACTTGTCACCTCCCTCGGTGTTGAGAGTTTCCCCCACCATCACCATCCTCTGCTACCTACCATCAAGCCAGTTGACAATCCATTTGATCATCTTTGTTCCCACCCCTATGTACTCCAGCTTCCCCCAGCCTCTCATGTGACATGGAATCAAATGCTTTGCTGAAGTCTAAATACAGGACATTCACCACATGTCCCCCGTCCAGCTCCCTGGTCACCCAGTTGTAGTATTCAATTAGATTCATCTGGCAGGATCGGCCTGAGACAAACCCCTGTTGATGTCCATCCAGGAGACCATTATCCTCCAGTAAGGCTACTAGCCTCTCCTTTAGTATTGTCATCATGAGCTTCCCCACAATTGAAGTGAGGCTCACCGGTCTGTAGTTACCTGGTTCATCCCTCGGTCCACTTTTGTGAATGGGCACCACATGGGCCATTCTCTAGTCTTGTGGTACGCATCCTGTGTCCATGGAGGTGTTGAACAGGTCAGCCAGCGGTCCTGCCAGGATCTCTGCTAGCTCTCTGAGTACCCTAAGGTGAATGGCGTCTGGTCCCGGTGCCTTGGCCACCCTTAGTGCCTTAAGTCCTTCCAGAACCCTGTCCTCTGTAATCCTTACATCAGTCACCCCCTCCTCATCCCACTTCCACCCCTCCCTTGAGGTATCTGCCCCCCTTTCTCTCTCGTGAACACAGAGCAGAAGTACTCATTTAATGCCTTTGCCTGATCCACCCCCTTTTCCACCCACCTTCTTCCTTCTTAATCCTTACAATCTGGTCTTTGTTCTTCCTTCTTTCTCCAATGTATCTGAAGAAGTCTTTTTCACCTTCCCTGCTACCCTGTGCCAGTCTCAGTTCTCTTGAAGCCTTGGCTGCTCTGACTAACCTGGTGGCCTCCCTGGACTTCTTTGCATACGTATTCTTGTCGTCCCCTTCCCCACTACTTGAGTTTCTGCAATGCCTTTTTTTATGTCCCTCACTGCCTCTCTAACCTTACGAGTCAACCAACCTTTGCTTTCCCTTCTTGCTCCTTGACCTTGTACATGTCCCAGTGGCCTCAGTCAGCCCTTTTTTAATACATTCCCATTTCCGACTAGCACCCATGCCTGGTTGAATTCCTGCCAGATACCTACCCAATATTTCCCCATCCTTCTAAAGTCTGCCCCTTTAAATTCAATCACCCTGCTTCCCATTCCCCCCCCCCATTTCCCTACCCATATTGAGTGTGAATCACACTGAGTGGTGGTCACTCCCAGCCAGGGGGTCTTCCATCCCCAGATCCCTTACCACCTCCCCATTTGAAAGTACAAGGTCCAGCATCCTCTCTACCCTAGTTGGTTCATATACCAACTGCACCAGGACCCTGTCCTGAAATGCGTCTAGTAGTACCTGCTCCCTTGCACTCGTGGTGGTCGGGGTGGTCCAATTCACCCCAGGTAGGTTGAAGTCCCCCACCACCATGGTGTTCCCCTTCCTACAGACCCTTCTGACTTGCTCAGCAAGCTGTCTGTCCAGGTCTTCTCTTTGCGCTGGTGGTCTGTATACTACCACCATCCTTAGTGTCCTACCATTCCAGTCCTGGAACTGCATCCATAGGGCTTCTGTTCTGCCTTCCTCTCCTTCCTCCCTTATACATCTTATCCCTTCCCATACATACATTGCCACACACCCCTTTCCCCTTAGCCTTATCCTTCCTAAATATTCTCTACCCAGGTATCATCATATCCCAGTCCTGGTACTGGGTGGCCCACGTTTCCGTGATGGCTGCAATGTCAATCCCCCCAACTGCAAGAAGAGCCTGCAACTCAGCTGACTTATTACCTAGACTTCTCGCATTCAGCGTGACCATCCTCCACCCAGTCTCCTCCCTTGCCCTTCTCCCCTCCTCGTCCACCCCCTGCCCCTACCCTGACCCCCTCCCTATTAACTTCGGGGGTAAGCTTGTCTGGTACCCCCCTCTAGGATCCCTGACTACCAGTAGTCCACTCATTACCCCCCGCTCCTAGTTTAAATCCACCTTTGTTGCTATGTACCTCTTAATCCCCTTCTTTAGTACTGCCTTCCCCTTCCTGCTCAAGTGTAGTCTGTCCCCTGCATATAGGTTGTTATTGTCCCAGCTGTCCCCCAGACGCCCAGTACCCCATACCCCTTGAATTGATACCATTTCCCCAGCCATGTGTTGAACTCTCTGATCCTCCCATTCCTTGCCGTACTTGCGCATGACACTGGAAGTACCTCCGAGAAGGCCACCGATTCCCGCAGCTCCTCACACACCCTTCCCAGTTCCTCAAACCTCTCCCTCACAACTTGCATCGTTTCCCCTGCCAGGTCATTCATACCCATGTGCACCACGAGATACAGCTTCCTCCTATTCCTCCTTGCACACTTCAAAATAGACTGCCCTACCCTGCCTACTGTAAGCCCAGGTAAGGATTCTACCCATATATGACCATGTCTTCCCCCTTACTGCCCCATCTTATCCCTTTAAGTATGGAATCCCCCAGCACTAGTATTTCCCCCTCATCCTTCCTTGCCCCTCCCCCACTCTCTTACCGAGGTACTTCACCCTAGAGTCCACCCTATTTGTAGCTATGCTCCCATGCCTATTGCTCTCCCATCACCCTACACTGTTACTTTGCTAACCTTCACAGCCTTCCAACCCTCCGTCTCCCCTCCCTTCCTGTCCTCCCAGCCTACAGTTCCCTCCCTCCCCTTTTAGCCTCTGCCCCCCCTCCGGCTGGCTGATGCCTCTTGTGCTTTCCTCTCCTATTCCCCCTCCGGTCCCCTCCTGGAGATCCTCCCCCCAACTTCCTCCACCAAAGTCCCCGGTGCTTCAAACCTATTACCTACCCCCACTGAGTCGACATGCATTAGCTCTTCCCTCCTGAATTTGGCCTTCCCTACAGTGTCAGGCCCTATGTTTGGCTTGATCCCACTCCCCCTCCCCATCCTTTCCCTCGATCTGAGGATCTTACCATATGGCTCCCCTGTATTACCCCTTGCGGGCAGCCCTCCTGCCCCAGCTACCCACCCAGTCCTCTCCAACTCTCTGCCAAGCCACCGCACTTCTTCCTTGAGCCTTCTTAGTCTGACAGATTGGACACCCACCAAGCTTCCACAGGATATTCATTCAAACCACCGCCCCACATCAATTACAGCCCACTATTTTGCCCATGTTCAAACAGTATGATTAACAGAAGGTTCCCACCAAGCAGAGTTCAGTACTCCTATAGGTTTATTAGCTATTACTTTATTTTAGCTAGTCTTGTCCCATACAGTACTAATTTTTCTATCCTCTTTACACAGTTATGTCACAACCTACAATACCCTACCTGTTACACAGTTTCTTCTGCCCAAAACACTCAGGGTTCAGTAATGCAAGCCAGTGTAACCTACCCAACTGACTACTCAATCTGCATACAATATTACTTCCTAGTTTGGAAAAACATTGAATTCACAATGTACAGTGTTCTGCGTACAATATTACTTTCTAGATTGGAAAAACCTCGATTTCACAATGTACAGTGTTCTATACTAGCCTATACTTAATGCTATAATCCTGCCCTTTTCAGCCTAAAGTTCTGAACACACAAAAAGAATAAAAAAAAAAAAAAAGAAAGAAAAACTCAGCATCCGCACTCAGCCTCAGTCCGAGAAGTCAGGGTAGTGATCAGCTCCTTCCTGGTTCTTTCCTTTGTTTATGCCACCCCTTAGAGGGTGTCATCTTCTCCTGCTCAGCTCCCACCTCATGCTACTCCCTGAAGCTGGCTCCTCCCACCTCGACCATTTAACAGAGGTCAGGGCAGGGTTGGGTGGGTGGGTGGATGGTGAGGAAAACCCCTCTGCTCCTCAAGCTGTCTCGGCAGCTCCCTGTCCAAGACTTCAGCAGCACATCCCTGCTCCCCCTCCTGGCTGGGTTGCCTCGTCCCTGTGCCCACTCTTGCCCCCAAAACACTCTATACTGGAGCACTGGCTGGGCTCAGCCTTTAAAGCCCAGCCACTTGCTTGAATTAGGTGTGGCTCTGCCCGATTGGCTCCTGAGCCCGCGATCTGATTGGTTCCCCAAGCGCTGCCCGATTGGCTCTTCTAGCACTGGGAACCTCTCTCACTTTCTGCTCTGTCTGAGCAGCTCCTGCCACTCCCTTCTAGCCACTGATGCAGCAAAAGTGTGAAGCAAATAAACAAATCAAAATGAAAGAAAAAACCACTATGGTTCTCAAAAGAAGTGGCGGGGAAGGTAAGGGAAAAAAGATAGCATTCAGGAAGTATAAGGAAACACAGAAGGAGCAGGACAGAGAACTGTACCAGTTAAAGCAGAAGGAAGCGGGTAAGGCAGTCAGAATAGCAAAGGCTCAAACCGAGGAAAAGATAGCCAACTCGGTTAAGAAGGGGGATAAAACCTTTTATAGGTACATTAGGGAGCAAAGAAAGACTAAGGCAGGGACACTGAGGCTGAACAAAGAGGAAGGTGGTTGGGCAGACAGCGACAGTGAAAAAGCAGGGATACTGAATGAATACTTCTGCTCAGTATTCACAATGGAAAAGCAGGGAGAAATACCTAATCCAGTCAATAGAAGCACTCTAGATAGGGGGGGTTGATATTAGTCCTTTCATAGAAGAAAGGGTTCTGAAAGAACTCTTAAAACTGTAGGTGGATAAAGCAATGGGGCCTGATGGGATTCACCCCAAGATTTAAAAGAACTAGTAACACCAATGACTACCCTTTTTAATAAATCATGGGAGGATGGGGTAGTACCTGAGGACTGGAGGAGGGCGGATGTGACTCCCTTTCACAAAAGTGGGAGCAAGACAGAGGCAGGAAACTACAGACCTGTCAGTTTGACCTCAGTGGCAGGGAAAATGATGGAATCACTTCTGAAGGAAAGAACTGTTGAGTACCTAGAGGCTAGTGGGGCACAGGACCCAAGGCAGCATGGATTCACAGCGGGAAGGTCGTGTCAGACAAATCTAATTGATTTCTTTGACTGGGTGACCAAAGCAGTAGACTGATGAGGGGCTGTAGACATGGCCTTCCTAGACTTTAACAAGGCATTTGACACAGTCCCTTATGAAAGATTAATAAACAAATTAGCCAACCTGGGAGTGGGTCCTAGGGTGATAGCCTGGGTAAAACACTGGTTGGACAACAGGACACAGTGGGTAATAGTAAATGGAGTCCACAGTGAAGAAAGGAGGGTTACTAGTGGGGTACCGCAGGGTTCAGTACTGGGCCAGTCCTTTTAATGTCTTTATAAGTGACATTGCAGAGGGACTGGAAGGAAAGTATGTCTCTTTGCAGATGACACAAAGATCTGCAACAGGGTTGATACACAATGTGGGTGGAAAGGATGAAAAGGAACTTGGCAAGGTTGGAGGAATGGTCAAATGTATGGCAGCTTAGATTCAATGCAAAAGTGCAAAGTAATGCACCTGGGAAACAAAATCCCAGGGGAAGAGTACACAATGGGGTGAGATACTGACAACAACAAAAATGGAAAGGGACCTGGGGGTAGTCATATCAGACAACCTAAAGGTGGGCCAGCAATGTGAGAAGGCAGTAAGGAGGGCTGGGGGGATACTGGGATGCATAGGGAGAGGCATCCCCAGTAAAAACAGGAAGTTGTTGGCCCTCTGTACAGACAGTTGGTAAGACCACATCTGGAGTACTGTGTACAGTTCTGGAGACCCCATCTCTACAAAGACATAGACAGGGTGGAGGCTGTCCAGAGGAGGGCAACCAAAATGATGCAGGGTCTGCATCAGAAGACATATGAAGAAAGACTAAAGGAACTAAAAATGTATAGCCTCGAGGAAAGGGGGGGACACGATAGAAACTTTCAAATACCTCAAGGGTATCAACAAAGTCCAAGAGGGTAGCATCTTTCAGAAAAAGAGATGTGCAAAAACAAGTGGGCACAATTTGAAGATAGAGGGGGGACGGCTCAGAGGTAATGTGAGGAAGTATTTCTTCACAGAGAGGGTTGTGGATACATGGAACAGCCTTCCTGAGGAGGTCGTAGAGTCAAAAACAGTGGGGGAATTCAAGAATGCATGGGACAGACATAAAGCAATTCTAGTGGGGGGTAGGAGGAAGTAGGCTGTTGGTTAACTAGGATCTGTAGCTTATCCGTTAGGTAGGGAAATGGGCAGACTAGGTGAGCCAAGCGGTCCTTATCTGCCATCAAATTCTATGTTTCTATGAAAAAACTCCCTCTGCTCCTCTGTCCAAGCAGCTCCTGCCACTACCTTCCAGCCACCGATGTGGCAAGAAAAACCTCCTCTGTTTCTCACGCTATCTCTGGCGGCTTCCCCGCCCAAGACTTCAGCAGCACATTCCCCGCTCCCTCCTGCTGGCAGCTCGTTCCTGCACCCACTCACTCTTCCAAGTGCTCTCCATAATTTTATTTATTTTTTTATTTAAAATTTGTTGACCGGGAAAGAGACACTGAATCGAGGCTCATTTCCAGGTGCAACCCGGGGACAAGAGCAAACATGTTACAATACGGGGGCGGAACAATAAATTATACAATATCAAGATAACAGAGATAATGCAATGGTTATATACATAGAATGAGTTAGACATAGATAGCCATCATCATTTACATATTATACACATTGTACATATGAAAAAGGGAGAGGAATTATAAGGAGGGTACAACAGATGGAGGAGGTGGGGGTGTGGGAGCAGAGTGAGGTGCGGCGGAGGATGGGAAGTGGGTGAGGAGACAGGTGCAGGGGGGTGACAGATATGAGTTGTCGTTTGAAAGCTGGGAGGGAGCAGAATTCACAAAGGGGAGCAGGCAGTTGATTCTAGAGGTGAGGAGGAAGGTAAGAGAAAGCGGAGGCACTGGCCAATGAGCACCGGTGGGGGATGGAGAAAGAGCAGGCTCTAAAGGGGCAGGTGGGAGTGGGTGCAGAGGAGAGGAGTGAGGAGAGATACAGAGGGAGGAGGCTGAGCCAGAATTTAGCCGTGACTGTAAGTGAATGAATGTGCCACCTATGAGAGAGGGGAAGGAAATTTAGAGAGGAGAGGAGAGGAGAGAGCAGTGATGGATGCGTGGAAGGGAGTTTGTGGCGAATCTACAAAAAGAGGTGAGTAGCGTGTTGAGCTTAGAGAGTGAGGAGGAAGGGGCTGTAGCATATATAATATGTAGTCGAAAATGGGGAGGATAGTCTTGAGAACTAGATCGAGGTGGATATGTAGGGGGATTGCATGCTTGTTGTGAAAGAGCACACCTAGCTTTGGGCGCAGCTTTGAGCAGAGGGAGTCAATATGGACAGTGTAGTTGAGGTGTTAGTCTAGCCAAAGGCCAAGGTATTTGTAGGAGGTGACGGTGTCGAGGGTGGAGGTATCCGAGATTGTGAACTTGGGAGATGGGGGGGGGGAAAGTTTGGCCAGTTTTTTGGGGGGCTGAAAATCAAGGTGCCTTTTTGTTTTGCATTCAATTTTAGGGAGTTATCTGTGAACCATGACAGTACCCGGTTGAAGTTGGACTGGAGAGGTGATTGGAGTGAGTCGATGGTGGGGCCAAAAATGTAAAGGATGGCGTCATCAGCACAGAGGTGAATATTAGATTGAATGCAGACTGAGGGGAGATCATTTATAAAAATTGAAAAGAGGATAGGGCTGAGGATCGAGCATTCGGGGACACCTGATAGAATGGTGTGGGCGGGGAGGAGCAGAGTTGCCTACTAAGACAGATTATTGCCAGTTGCAGAGGTAAGATTTAAACCAGAGGACAGTGGAGAAAGCAAGGCCCTCAGAGTGCAGTTTCTGGAGAAGGAGCAAATGGGAGACAGAATCAAAAGCCTTGGTGAGGTCAATAAATATTACTTAAGTGAGGTGGCCTTTGTCCATTGCCAAGAGGACTAAGTCTGTAACATGGAGAAGGGAGGAAACTGTGGAATGTTTTTTCCTAAAACCAGACTGGTAGTCTAAGAAAAATTTTGTTGAGGTGAGGAACTTAGCTTGTCTAGAGAGGACTAGAGTTTCCTGACGTTTTGCCAGGAAGGGAAGCAGGGAAGAAAAAATTACTTACCATAGTAATCTTGTTTCTTCCAAGGGAATCTTACTGTATTTTAACTAATGCAGTATGGTCTCACCATAGGACTATCCCGGAGCTGAAATAGTTAATAGAACCTATGTAAATAGTGGAATGCTAGGCTCGAGCTCGGTTTTCATACCACTGACCCTGGCTGTACTTCCTGCAACCGTCAGATTCTTACGAAGCATGCATAGACTACTACATTAAACAATACTAAAACTATCTTAACAAAAACTAATTCTCCCCACATTTCACTGACAAATCTCTTTAAAAACAACAGGGACATCCCTAAGACTCAAGTCACAGATGCCCAAAAAACAACAGTTATACCAACAGGTTTGCAACAATGTATGGACATCTGGAGTGCTGTGCCCATTACGTTCCAGTAGGGGAGGAAGGAAGGGAGGGAGCTCAGAATACAGTAAGATTCCCTTGGAAGAAACACGATTACCATGGTAATTTTTTCTTCAAGCCTCAGGAAATCTTACTGTATTCTAACTAATGCAGACTACCCAAGCAGTACCTTTGGAGGTGGGTACAGAACCTGGTTAGGAAACAGGCTCTGCAATACTGCTGTGCCAAACCTGGAATCACTCCTGGCCTGGTTAGTCAAGCAATAGTGCTTGGCAAATGTGTGAACAGTTTTCCAGGTAGCTGCTCTGCAGATTTCTAGCAGGGGAGTGTCCCTGGCAGCTGCTATGAAGGCAGCAGTTCCCCTGGTAGAATGGACCCTGAGGCCTGTAAGTGGCTGTTTTCCCACCTTGTTGTAGCAGAACTGAATACAAGCCACAATCCAGCATGTGATGGACCTTTTTGTAGCTGGTTTTCCTTTCCCCACTTCTCCATAGGTTAGGAACAGCTGAGTACAGTCCTGCCTGTGGCCCTTTGTGTGGTCTAGGTAGTAGATGATAGCCCTTTTAACATCCAGGCTATGCAGTCTACGTCCCCCTGAAGTGGAATGGTCAGTGAAAAAGACAGGCAGTGTAATGGACTGGTTGAGGTGGGAGTCACAAACTACCTTGGGGAGAAACTTCCTATTAGTCCCGAGGACAACTTTGTCTCTATGAACTGCAATACAGTCAGGTTATATAGACAGGGTCTGGAGCTCACTAATCCTCCTGGCAGAGGTAATTGCCACTAGGAACACTGTTTTCCAAGTCACATACTTGAGCTCCGAAGAAGACATGGGCTCAAAAGGGGGCTGCATGAGCTAAGCAATGCATATATTGAGGTCCCACACTGGGGTAGAGTCCCTATGTGGGGGATGCAAAGGTAGTAGCCCCTTGAAAAACTTTCTGAACACTGGGTTGGAGGCCAGGGATACACCCTTGCCTGCCAACAGGTAAGCTGAGACAGCTGCCAGGTGTACCTTCAAAGTAGATAGCTTTAGGCCAAGAGAGTGAAGGTGGGTCAAATAGTCCAGGACGACTGGCAAGCCTGCCTGACTGTGATCCATGTCCCTTCCTTTACACCAGACAGAAAACCTTTTCCACTTGGAGGTATAGGTTTTCTTAGTGGAAGGCTTTCTGGAAACCCTGAGTATGTCCATTACCTCTTCCGAAAGATGCAAACTGGCATACTCTAAGTCCTCAAGAGCCAGGCCTTGAGCCTGAGGGACTGGAGGTTGTGGTAAAGGATCCTGCCCTGGGAGGATGTCAGTAGGCTGTGCCTCTTGGGGAGACTGGTTGGCTTGGCCACTGACATGGATAGGATCAGAGAATACCAGGGCTACCTGGCAGAGTCTGGGGCAATGAGAATCATCGTTACCAGTTGATATCTGAGCTTGTTCAGCACCCTCAGCAGCAAGGGAAGGGAGGGAGGGGGGAAGGCATACAGGAACTTACCTGTCCAATCCAATAGTAGTGCATCCAGTGGGATTGTACCCCTCACAGGAGGTCTGCAGCAGAACTGTGGCAGCTAGTGATTGTCTGAAGCTACAAAGAGGTCCACCTCTGGGGTGCCCCATCTCTTGAAAATTATCTGCAAGACCTGCTTGTTGAGTGACCACTTGTGGTGGCTCTGGCTGATTCTGTTGAGGGCATCTGCCAGAATATTGTCCTTCCCTGGAAGGTGCACTGCTGAGAGAGAGATCTTCAGGGAGTATGCCAAGCTCCAAATTTTCATGACCTCTGTGCACAGTGGGGTTAATCTTGTGCATCCTTGCTTGGTTATGCAGTACATGATGGTTGTGTTGTCTGCCCTGACTTGTACTACCTGGCCTTGTAGCAACTTGGCAAAGGACTGGATGCTGAGGAGAACTGCTCTGAGTTCTAACAGGTTTACGTGTAGCAATGACTCCTGTTTAAGCCATGTACCATGTGCAGTGTGCTCCCCCAGATGTGCTCCCCATCTAGAAGGGATGAATCTGGGGTTAGCACCAACAAGGGGGCTTGCTGCAGAAAAGGCACACCTTGTCTGAGATTGTCTCTCTCCTGCCACCAGTGAAGTGCCAGGAGGAGGGTTCCTATGACTGGCACTAGCTTTGACCAAGGCCCTGAGTTTTCCACGATTCCGCAGGTGCGGCAAACCGCGGAAATATCCGCGGAATTTTCCGTCACCCGCCAAGAGTAGCTCGCTGAACAACGCCCTGACGGGGTGCCCAGTCCCTGTCGGCTTTACTGCCCCCTCAATGTCTTAGTGCCATGCTGGGAGCCCACCCCAGCGTGGCAAAAGCTTCCTTTGCTGGCGGGGGTGCCCAATTCCCCATCGGCTTCACTGCCCCCCCCAAATGTTTGTATACCATGCTGGGAGCCCACCCCAGCATGGCAAAAGTTTCTGTTGCTAACGGGGGTGCCCAATCCCCCGTCGGCTTTACTGTCCCCCTCAAGCTGCCTGGTGCCATGCTGGGAGCCCACCTCAGCGTGGCAAAAGTCCCTCGTTGTGTCTAGAAAACAAAACAAAAAACCTGAAACAAAAAAAACCTTCCCTCATTGATTCTTTTGCTCCCCGTCCCCCCCAACCCACACCACCCTCTGCCTACCCACCTACCCACACCCCACCTCAACCCATACTTACCTCCGGGCCCAAGCTGTGAATCTTCGATGGACCGGCAACACGTCTGCACTCTTCAAAGCCGACCGCGAACTGAAGAAATGCCGGTAAGCTGTATAATGGCATAAATGGATTTTTTTCAACTTTTGTTCATATCTCAACCATTTCTGGGAGTTTTTTTCACCAAATTTTTAACATGGGGTTTTTGGGGCCCTACCTCATGAACTGTGACACTATTATTTCGTTAGTCGGTCCCGGAAGGTGGTTCCGCAGTCACTGCGCGGAACCACCTTTTCAGAATTATTAACAAAATGACAGTGTCACAGTTCATGAGGTAGGCTCCCAAAAACCCTATGTTGAAAATTTGGAGAAAATATTCCCCAAAATGACTGTTTTATGAGCGTGCATTGTGCAGTTCCTATGCACGCTCATAACTTCGAGCATTTTTAATATTTTCACTCCAGATTTTCAGTATTGCCATTTTGCCACACCTCCTTATGAACAGTACAACTGTCATTTTTCACATCTCACCCGAAATGTGTTTTCGCACATGTAGCGCACAATGGCGCGGTCGGTGTGCGAAATCAATGTTCGGGACAGATTAACAAAATCACAGTGACACTGTTCATGAGCAGTGGTCTTAAACTGGCTATGTTGAAAATTTGGTGACAAACGCCCATAAAATGTCTGTGTTACGAGCGTGCATTGTGTCAGATATGGCAAAAAAAAACCAAAAAAGGAAAAAAATTAAGGGTAAACATGTGCCACAGAATTGCCACAGAAATTGGTGTTGAGTGTCGTAGAAGTTCTGTGGCAAATGAGAACCCTGCCACAGAACTTTGCTCCGATGTGCTGCAGAAAAATCGGGGCCCTGGCTTTGACAGTGTATCCCTTTTTTGGTGCCAGTGTGCCCAGAGGTGAAACTGAATGCCCCTCATCTGAAATCTGGCCCCAGGAACTGTTGCTGTTGATGCTGCCATATGGCCCAGCAACTGTAGAAAGTGCCTTGCTGGCCTTGGGACGTGCAACTTGAAGGAACTGGTTATCTGAACCAGGCTGTCCGCTTTTCCCTGTGGGAGGAAAGCCTTTCCCTGCAAGATGACCAATTCGGCTCCTATAAACTCCAGGAGCTGGACTGGTTCCGATACTGACTTTTTGTGACTGACCAGGAATCACAAGGATTGCAGGGTATCCTGTGTGGTTGTCAATGCCTCCCTGACTTGATGCGGTGACTGGCCTACAATGAGCCGGTCATCCAGGTAGGGGAACACTGCCACTCCCTGCCTCCTTAGGTGTGCCACGACCACAGCCAAACACTTTGTGAACACCCTTGGGGAAGATGTCAGTCTGAAGGTCATTGCCCTGAACTGATAATGGCATGATGGCAATCTGAACCCGAGGTATTTTCTGTGAGACTGCCTGATGGGGATGTGGAAATAAGCATCCTTTAAGTCCAGGGATACTAACCAGTCTCTGTGTCTCAGTGTTGGAAGAACGGTTGCCAAAGTCACCATTTTGAACTTTTGTTTTGACAAATGTCTGTTTGGAAGTCTGAAATCTAGTATGGGTCGCCACTCCCCAGTTTTCTTTGTTGTGAGGAAGTATTATGAGTACAGGCCTTTTTCCCTTTATGCCAAGGGAACTGGCTCTACTGCCTTTTGTGACAGAAGGCTGGATACTTCCTCCTCTAAAAGAGCTGTTTCTGATGGGGTAGAAGGACTGAAAACCTTTGCCCTCAGTTTTGGCATGAACTTGAAGCTGAGAGCAAGACCCTGGCCCACTACCTCCAGGACCCACTTGTCTGTGGTGATGGTGGCTTGCCATTCCTGGAGGTAGTGGGCAAGCCTGCCCCCTACTGGGACTGGGGAGATGACCCAGACAGACACCTCAGGGTGTCTGTTTGGTCAGGACTGCTGGCTGTATGCTTGAACTAGTGCAGCCACTTCCCCTTCTGCCCCTGAAGTACCCCCTCTGCTGCTGGTACTGGGGAAAGGCTTGGGCTGGAAAAATGGTCAGTGGTGGGCCCTGCCCCTACCACCTCTAGCCTGATGCTTCTGTGTTGTGGATGCCCTTTCCTTGGTCATGGCACTCTTGTAGGCTATTTTGAGTCATCTGTTTTTTTATGTAAGCCTCTGTTTGCTCCCCAGACAGAGATGTGGGCTTACATGGGAAGTCCAAGGCCTTGGTCTGGGTATTCTGGGTCAGATTGGTGGTCCTGAGCCAGGCAAACCTTCTCATAGACACTGATGTTGCCATTTGCCTGGCTGCAGTGTCACTGGCATCAACTGCCATCCTGAACTGTGTCTTAGAAGCCTCTATGGCCCTCTTTGCTGCCTCCTCCAGGTCGGCTGCCATAGGAGCTGGAACAGCTTTAGCAATCTCCAGGATAGTACTCCAGAGTGTTTTCTGGTACCTGGAGATGTAGACCATATAAGAGGCCTGCCTAATGGCCAAAGAGGACCCCAAATAAATCTTCTTTGCCACAGAGTCAACTTTTCTGGAGTCCATCTCAGGAGGATGAGATGTCAGTGGGATGCCAGCTTTGTCACAAGCTGTAGCCTGTACTGTGATGCTTGGCCAGCTGGTTCTGATTGCTGTATGATTTTTGTAATATAAAAAAGTGTAGAGTGTGATTGTCTGTCATGAGACATCCTGTGCTCCTGGGATGACCCCCCCCAAACCAGGTTTCAATTAAAATGACAGGATATATGTTAAACAGCAGAGCTCTGTAATGTGATTAACTTCCAAGAAGTTGCATTTTATAGCCTTGTTTATGATCTGTGTTGCTTTGAAGCCAGGAACTAAAATATCCATTTTATGACGTCTTCAAAGGAAGGACACTTAATTTCAACTGGTGCTAAAAGAAGCTATATGACATCTAGGTGAGAAAACTGCAGAGTTGTAAAAGTCTTGTGATGTCTTTGAAAAGCAGGAAACCACACTAGATCAAAGGAAAGACTCAAGATCAAACAGTCATATTGGGAAATGAGTTTTTGCTGATGTCATCCTATTTAATATACCTCCTGAGTGATGGGACAGTCTGTATGTATTAATGTTTATATTTAACAGGGACGAGCTAGGTGACATCATGGAAGAGTCAGGTTCAAAGACAGTTTTAAACTATTCTGTGGCTGATCTTTAGTCACATTCCTGTTGGATTCTGAAACAACATCTAATTATAAGCACTGTAAGAAGGTAATAATACATTAGATAGACAAGCCTAATTGTAGTGTGGTAGGAGTTTATGTTTGTATTTTAACCTTGTTCTTTTAAGTGATTGTATGCTTTGTGATATATGGTTCTGTGTTTACATTTTACATATTTTTTTATCCATTTTTAAGTAAATCTATATTTGAAAAGACTGCCTCTTGTGCTTTCGAAATTCTTTCTTTTACATGTGAAGTACAGATGGTTAAAGTTGACACTGTTCATAAGCTTAATGGTAATACCAAACTGGAAAAAGGTAAGAATTTTCCTAAGGGCTTTCATAGAGTTTTTAGGGTTCATTTTGGATACCTGGTTAGGTGCCCTTAGGCGAAAGATAGCTGGCATTCCCCAAAGAGCAGAATTATCTGAGCCTGTACATCTGGGTATGCTAGCATAAGGTTCACAGTTTGAATCCCTCCAGAACTTGAGACCAAAGGTGATTCGGACCCACAAACAGGACAGGAGGGTTACCCTGTTCTGTTAAATGTTCACAATACTGCGCTCGGAGGTTGGCACTGTGGGAACAGAGGGCCTGACCTGCTGAGTGGCATTGTGACACCCCTCATGGCTAGGGTGCCCAAAGAGGAATTCTGCTCCTCCCCTAGCCACAAAATACTTTTTATCCAGTCTTTTATCCACTGGAGTTACAAAAGTGGGTGTTTATAGGATTTTAGTAACCTGCTTCTTGAGGGATTTATGGATGGGTAGCAGCAGTCTCTTTGATGCTGGAACATCCATCATCTCCATGTAGTCCTGCTCTTTCTCCTCCTCAGTGGATTCCTGAGTGGGGAGTTATGAAGTGTCTAAGCAACCAGTTTTCTAAAGGAAAAATAGGATGTTAAATCCTCAGATCCCTTATCAGGGGATTCAGGGCGGTGAGGATCTGGGGAAATATCAAGTTCGATAGGATCCCCATAATCCTCCTCCTCCTCTTCATAAAATTCCCTACCCGGAGAACTGGGAACTGGGGTGGAACTGGGTGTTTGAACCTCTGAACCCAAGACCGCCTTTCAACCAGGACCAGGGTTCCGAGTTGCAAAGACTGAATAATCCTGATTGCATTCACAATCTCCTCAGCAGTAGGAACCACAGTTTTCCTTAGTTGTGGTTCCTGCACTGTGTGTTTCTCTTTCATTTTTCTCATAATCGCTGTAGCCGGTTCAGTGGCTGTATCTGTGCTTCATTTTTTCCATCAGGAACTTTCACCCATTTCAGAGGGCTGTTCCTCCGGTTCTTTTTGAGAAGTAACTGGTTTGTCTGTAGCTGGGTCAGCAGCCTTCTCAGACATTTTATCTTGCAGTCTTTTCAGTCGCCTCTCAAGCATTGACTACGGCACATTTTTGCAGATATCACAATCTCTCTTAAGTGGTCAAACCCAAGACAGAACACACAAATTAAATGAGGGTTGGCTTTAGCAAACGGTTCCCCACACTCCGTACAATGTTGGAAACCTGAAGGGCCCATTCTTTTCTTTGTTTTATGTGACATCTAACCAGAAAAGAAAAAACCCTCACTACTGTTTTTTGGGGTTTAAAAACAACCGCTAGAACAGATAGTTACCCCAGTAAATAGGCAACCAAATAGCAACTGACTTATAAAAGAAGTCTGTCAAATTTAAAATTCAACTGAACTTTATATCAGAAAAGAATAGAAAACATTGGTTCCCTCCCAGTTGTGAGGAACCAAAAAAGGAACCGAAACTTACCACAAAAACACTAAATTTAAACTAAGTCTACCTGTACACCAAGGACAGTGCTTTAAAAATCAAAAGAAATACTTGCCACTTTAGAAAACCGATAAAAATAAAGTTCTTCAAGCAAGTGCAGGAGAGCTCTCCGGCGACGTCTTACTGAAGCAAGCGGAGTAAAGAATCTGACGGTTACAGGAAGTACAACCAGGGACTGTGGTTTGAAAACCAAGCTCGAGCCTAGCATTCCACTATTTGCATAGGTTCTAGTAACCGTTTCAGCTCTGGGGCAGTCCTATGGTGAGACCATACTGCATTAGTCAGAATACAGTAAGATTTCCTGGGGCTTGTGCTTGGAATTGGGCGGTAATTTTCAGAGCATGAGGGGTCACCTCCTTTATGCAGCGGGATGACATTGGCCACTTTCCATTGTGCTGGGACTATGCTGGTGAGGAAGGAGAGGTTACTTATGTGAGATGTAGGAGAGGCTATTGCAGGGGCAGATAAGCACAGGAGCTTAGGGTAAAAGCCATCAGGGTTGGACTTGTGTGGATTTAGAGTGCGGAGGGCATAAAAGATTTCCTGGGGTGTGGTGGGGTGGAGGCGAAACCCGTTGGGGGTGGGGGGAGTTGGAAGGGGGAGTAGGGAGGGACAGGGCTGTCAGACAGTGTACCAGACATGAAGAAATTGTTAAATGTGTCAGCTACTGAGGTAGGGTCCAAAACTAGGGACCCATTTAGCAGGAGTGTGGGGGCCATTACTTGGCTGGTGGGGCTGATGACAGATGCGATTGTGCTCCAAAAGGATGAGGGGTCAGGGAAGGATGAAAGCTTTGTTCTAAAATACTCTGATTTAGCTTGGTGTATTGTCTTAATGCAGGAGTTTCTGAGCTTGCAATAGTAGTGGAGGTCAGAGATGGCACTGGAGGACCTAAATGCAACCGTGCTTTGTAGTAAGCTTTGCAAAGAGATAGGATCTGGGGGAGATCCAGGGTAGGTGGAGACGTCTGACCCTAGTGGTGCAGAGATGGGTGTGTAGGTTCCAGATACCAGTCAGGATGGAGGAGAAGTACATGAGGGCCTGGTTAATGTCTGAGGCCAAGAAGACAGGGGACCAGTCTGCCGAATTTAGGTCAGCCTGGAGAAGGTGGGGGTTTAGTTTGTGAGTCGAGCGATAATTGAGATATTTGGGGGAGGATTTGGGGAAGGGAACTTTCCTGGTGCAATAGGTGAAACTGGTCACTGATAGCGTCATTTAGGACACCACTGGCAGATATACGATGGGTATGAGACGAACTAAATACTGGTTCAACTTGCTACCTCCGTAAGTCTCAGAGAGTCTGTCCCCAGCAGATCCAACCCCATGTGACCTAAGGTCCAGGGGCCCTTTTGCTCTCCCTTCCTTCTTCCACTTTGGGCAAATCCGTCTTCCCTTACAGGCTCCCCTTTCTATGGAATAAACTCTCCCCATCCTAAGAAACTCCCCCTTGTTTTACTCTATCAAACAGCAACTATGCACACTAGCACCCTCCCCTCCAATGCACACACACTTCCTCCTGCCACTCCGGTACCCAATCACCACACTAAAGCACTCGTACTCACTACTCACATGTATATCCTACTAGAGTACGTTTGACTGCATCTCATCCGCATTTGTAATTACCACTATGTATCGTATATCCTGTTCTGTTGTGCTTTTGTGATTCTGTACAAATGTTTTTTCCACTGCCTGTTCTATCTCAAATGTAACATGACTGTGATTTGCTTGTACTCCCTTCTCCCCAGGTCACATACCTGGAAATGAGCCCTGGCTGAGTGTGCCTTTCCCAGTTACCAAATGTTTAAATAAAAAAAAATAAAGCTTAACTGCTAAATTTTCTACCACCCCTCTATAGTTTTCTTAGGTCTTCCCTCATTGCTTCCACCCCCCCCCGGTGTGTCCACCCTTTTGCAAATCTTTGTATCGTCTTCAAATAGGCACACCTTCCCATTCAGTCCCTCTGCAATATCATTGATATAGATATTAGATGATCGGCCCCAGTACCAACCCCTGGGTAACCCCATTTGTCACCCTTTCCTCCTCTGAGTGAACCCCATTTACCACCACCCGTCTGGCATCTGCCGCTAAGCCAACCCTCCACCCATTTAGTTATTTTCAGACCCACCGCTAAGCTGTCCAGCTTGTTCACCAGCCTTCTGTGAGGGACAGTGTTAAAGGCCTTGCTGAAGTCCAGATAGGCCATGTCCACCGCCCCTCCCTGATCAGCCACCATCACCCAATCGAAAAACTCGATCAGATTCGTCTGGCATGACCTCCCCTCCATGAACCTGTGCTGCCTGCTGTCTTGGAGACCACTGGATGCAAGGTAATTGACAATTCTCTCCTTCAGGAGTGACTCCATATTCTTACCCACCACTGAGGTAAGGCTTACTGGACGATAATTGCCTGTCTCCTTCCTGCTACTACTCTTATGGAGCAGCACCACATCCTCCCTTCTCCAATCACCCAGAACCCTCCTTGTGTCCAGCGACAGATTAAACAGTTTAGTCAATGGTGTTGCCAGTTCCTACCTCCGCTCACGTAGCACCCTAGGATGTAGGACATCTGACCCTGTTGCCTTGTCCACCCTCAACTTGCTCAATTCCTCCAGTACTCTTCCTTCTTTGAATGGAATAGAGTCCACCTCCCTGCCTCTCCTATGCAACTCTGGACCTTTTCCCTCTTTTTCCACCATGAAAACTGAACAGAAGTACCTGTTCAGTAAGTCCGCCTTCTGGAGGTCACCCTCTACTGGAACACCCCCCTCCCCTTTAAAGAGCAGGTGTTTACTTCTAATAAATAGAAATCTATTTTTTTATTGTATGTTGATGTGTTAGTAATTACGAACTACTGTTACAATAAAATATTTGTTAGTGCAGTGAAACAAGTGGATTTTCACCTTTGCTTTTCACACTGGTAGTAAAAAAGAATTCAGTAGAATTCTGGTTTTGTGATGTCAGAAACTGCCAGCTACTTAAGAGCCCAATGTATTTCAATGAGAAACTAAATGTATTTTTCTTTTTCCAAAGAAATTGATACTTATTTCATCAACAAACTTTGCCTTTTATATGTTTGCACTATTGTACTCCATCCGTATGATTTTATGTTTTTAAAAACAATAATTAGTTTGTTTTCTTCTTTCCAAGTAAAATCTGGTTATGAAGAAAAGGTTACCTGCTAAATTATAACAAAAGATCACATTATCAAAAATCACATATTTCTATTAAATATATAATATTTTGGTGGCAGGAAGTGTTATTTCTCCATAAAAATCTGAAAACAGATTTGCAATTTCCCATTGAAATACACTGGCAACCTTGCCAGTAAAGAGTTTCTGACATCAAAATACAAGGATTCCACTGGATTTTTCACTAGCAGTTGGCAAAATACAAATAAAATTATGAAAAAGTAAGTAAAGAAACAAATAAAAGCAAATTCAATGATTGCAGAGTCATCGAAAGGCCCCAAACCTTCATTCTCTAAGATACACACTCTTATTAAGCACTTGCTCTTTTAAGTCTCACTATCCCCTGCTTAGATTTCCTCCTCTCACCAACATACCTGTAGAAAGATGTATCCCCCTCTTGATTTCCCTGGCTATTCTCTCCTCTGTATCAGCCTTTACCCTCCTAATTGTCTGCCCTGCCACACTCAGTTTCTCCCTATATAACTCTCTATCCTCTTTCCAGTGTTCTTTTATACCTCCTTAATGCATGTCTCCTTTCTCTTACTGTCCTCTCCACCTCACTGGTGAACCAGAGGGGCCTCCTTCTTCTTTTGCTAATCTTCCTAATATAATGATCCGTGGCTCTCAAAATTCCCCCCTTCATTATACCCGACAGCTCAATGACCCCAAGTTCCTTCTTGCCCTCCATAGCCTCCCTGAAGATCTCTCTCATTTTATTGAAGTCCGCATGCCTGATTATAGTCCTTGTGCCAGTGCGACTTGCTTCTGTCCCTGTCCTAATCCAGAATTTTACAGCTTGATGGTCGCTGGACCCTAGACGGTCTCCCACTGTAACATCCACCACACTCTCCCCATTCGTCAGCACCAAGTCCAGTGTCACCTCGCCTCAGACAGGCTCTCGGACCAGCTGCTGAAGGAGTTCTCCCTGCAGGGAAACCAGTAACTCCCTACTTCTTGCTGATGTCGCTGCCGGGATCCCCCAATCCACATCAGGGATGTTAAAGTCCCCACCAGCAAAAGTTCCCTCTTGTGGGCCATCCTTTGCACTGCTTGCATTAATTCCTTGTCCACTTCCTCCCCCTGCGTAGGAGGCCTGTAGATCACACCTAAACGTAGTGTTGCTCCTGACCGCCTTTCTAGTGCTGCATCTCTTCTCTGCACTTTTAAACATTGAACCTCTTTTCCTCTCTGTTTCTCAATCTTTGTTGTATAGTCTATCTGAAGAAAGCAGACGTGCTGTCATGTACTGTGCCTGTCAGTTCTTCTTCTTCCATCATTTGTGCTGGCTATAGTCTCAGTTTGGACTTTTTTTCTGCTTCTACCTTGGCCACCATTCTTCTCATAAACACTCCTGGGCTTGCTGTTGTAGGATCCATATTTCTTCTGTACCTTCCTGGTACCACTTCTAGTGCCCATGTACAAAACACCTGGTTTAAGAGTATGCATGGTATAAATCCCTCTTTCTCTGACACCAACTGTTGTGGAGGCAAGGTCAGGAGGCATAGGCAAACATGGAACAGTTATAAAAATCCACAAGTAGAAATTTATCATTATAAAAATAACATTTGTACAGGATGGCTTTTAACACAGGCAGTCCAGGCAAAAGGTCCTTCTCAGTGCATATCCAAATCTAAAACTAAAAATAGAAAAAACAAAAACATTGCTGTCTTTACAGTTTCTCACTGCATCCTGTTCTTCAAAAACTTTAACAAATTTGACAGTTTCTTTCCTGAGCAGGTAGATCCCAGGCTCCACAGATGTAACAAAATAGAACAGGATGTCTGAAAATGTCTGTTGGTAATTTTGTTAACAAGCCCTAGGAGAACAAAAGGTCTCTCAAGGTTAAATCCCTTGTATTTACAATTTGCTATGTTTTTTAATAAACTGAATCTTTTCTACTAAACTGAAATAGCTTTCTGCAGTTTATTTCAAACACAACTATGTACATTTACAAACCAAGAGTCCTAGCTTCACACAAATATTCACATACACTTTCTCAACCAAAAAGAAGCAAAAAGGGAAGAAAAGACAAAAACAGCAAGTGAAGGAAGGGAGATAGCAGGAGGGAAGTGAAGGCAACAAACCTCTGCATCAAGCAACTGAGCAAAAGAAAGAGGAAAAAAAGAGGCCACTGTGGTTCTTGAAAGAGGTGGCTGAAAAGGTAAAGACCAAAAGGGTAGCATTCAAGAGGTATAAGGAGGAGGATAGAGAGGTGCATCGGGGAAATGGAGAAAGCAGTAAGGAGTGTAAAGGCGCAAACTGAAAAAAGCCCTGGTGGTAATGAAATTGAACTGTCACAGTGTGTGGGAATAAACTTCAGATGAGGCAAATTTACAGGTTTACAACACAGTGTGGTGTGATATTTATTTTCCAGAAGTTCAAAAAATAAATGAAAACAAAAAAATTGTAAAGAAAATCACTACTTGACATCAGTAGTTTCTCCCATAATACAGTCCTTGATCTTAGAACTCCTAAGACCCTTCTCATCTGCATTCAACAGCTTGTTTACAGTAGCCATAGAACCTCTCTCCTCCGCTTTCAGGGCTGAACTGAAGTGAACTTAGTGAAGAGGCTTTTTATATCTGTTGGTGGGGGTCACCTGACTAGGCCCTTTCTGTATTTTCATGTCTGAACATGTTGTTTCAAAACCAAGGGGGAGGGGGTTTGTGTCAGGGGATTTCCTGTTTCAGTTAAAGGTACAGTGTCTATATCCACAGATATTGACTCTATATCTCTGATCCACAGTGACTAAGCACTTTTATAAAGTATACACATTCTCATACATAGAACCTTATACAGTAACAGGTCTATAGTGTGAATTTATGAAAATACCGTAAAGAGTTCTTATAACTGTACTACTCATTAAATTAGTATTGTTTTATATAACTTCTGAATCCTTTTTATTTAAAAAGGCTTTACTAACTGTATTTATTCCTATTTAAAAAAAAGCCTTTATGCTTTTTGTACACAAAATGCACTTATGCACTTTACACAATACCTCTACGGGTGTTTGACATTATTTAAGGGACTAGATGGATGGAAATGGAAAAAGAATGAAGAGAGAGAACTAGTAGGAAGTTTAGTAGGGACAGTAAAGAGCTATGCTAGGTGGCCAACCTAGGGTGGGAGGTGGGGGTGGGAAGAAGAAAAGCAAAGAGAAAAGCTTTAACTGTTGCTAGGAAATAAGGAGATAGAAATGTGGTCCATCAGTCACAGCTGAGGGTGTAGCCTAACTCTGCCACAGGAACATTTTTCAGGTATGTAAGTGAAAAGAGGGAGACCAGGGGAGGAACTGTAAAGTTAAAAAGAGAAGGGGAGGAGCCTGTGCAGAGGGGGACCAGGAAAAGGCAGACATCCTAAACAAATACTTTTGTTTGGTGTTCACAAGAGCACCTTTCAAGAAGAAGGGAAGGGGCTACAAAAATATAACGGGATCTCTGGAGGGAGGGAGGGAGGTGGACACTAACTGGTCCTTTTTTGAATGCAAGAGTCCTGAAGGGGCTCAGTAATCTAAACGTGGACAAAGCAATGCGGGCCAGATAGGGTGTGTCACGAGCTCCTGGCCCCCAAACCTTGGCAGCCCCATAAGACATCCTGTTTGCAGAGAGGATACCCCTTTTTAAGAACACGTGAGCAGGAGGAAGGGTTTCTGGAAGGTTTATCAGCCTTCCTTTTCCCAATGGGAGGGTGGATTCTGTAGTTTTGAGTCACTTGACTCTGCACTACCTTCAGTATTTGAATCCTACCATGGCCACTGGTTATGTCTTGCCTAAGTAGTTTGGGTACGATAGCAGAGTGGTTCTATCTTTCAGGTGCACAGTCTTTACAAAATCCTTTGGTTTAAAATGTTAAATCACACAACCAGACCCCAGGCAGAATTGATAAGAAAATCATAAAAACTTACTTAAAATAAAAGCAATACAGAACATTCTACAGTTTGGAAGAACTTTGAAATGCAGACAATATCAAAAGTAAAACTGGATGGTTACAGAAAACACTAGATACTGTTATTCTAAGCTATATCTTGTTTTGATGTTAGATTTCAGACACGATTTTAAATGTTCTTGTGGAGATAAGTCCTTAAGCAACTATCTTGTAGCAAGGTTGTATTGCAAGTCAGTTCCTCTGAATATCCTTTATTAAAAAGTCTTCAGGCGCTTCCTTGGTGCGAAGTTTTGGTTTCCCAAATTCTGACTTAAAATCAGAATTTTCTGTTCCGTCCTGGGTGGCAAACTGGCTGCACAACAGGACACAGAAGGTAATAGTAAATGGAACACATTCTGAAGAAAGGGGGGTTACAAGTGGAGTACCTCAGGGCTCAGTACTGGGTCCAGTCCTCTTTAACATCTTTATAGGTGACATTGCGGAGGGTCTGGAAGGAAAGGTATGTCTCTTTGTGGATGACACAAAGATCTGTAACAGAGTTGATACACAAGGGGGGTAGAAAGGATGAGAAGGGACTTGGCAAGGTTGGAGGAATGGTCAGACATATGGCAACTTAGATTCAATGCAAAGAAGTGCAAAGTAATGCACCTGGGAAATAAAAATCCAGGAGAAGAGTACACAATAGCAGGGAGGTACTAACGACAACAATAATGGAAAGGGATCTGGGTGTAGTCATATCAGATGACCTAAAGGTGGGTAAGCAATGTGAGAAGTCAGTAAGGAGAGCCAGGGGGATACTGGGATGCATAGGGAGGGGCATCACAAGTAGAAAAAGGGAAGTGGTTATCCCTCTGTACAGACAGTTGGTGAGACCCCATCTGGAGTACTGCGTGCAGTTTTGGAGACCTCATCTACGCAAGGACATAGACAGGATGGAAGCAATCCAGAGGAAGGCAACTAAAATGGTGCAGGGTCTACATCAGGAAACCATATGAAGAGAGACTGAGAGAGCTTAATATGTATACCCTTGATGAAAGGAGGGACAGGGGACATGATAGAAACTTTTAAGTACCTCAAGGAATCAACAAAGTCCAGGAGGGTAGCATCTTTCAGAAAAGAGAGTGTAAGAACAAGGGGCACAATTTAAAGTTAGAGGGGACGGCTCAGGGTAATGTGAGGAAATTATTTTTCATGGAGAGAGTGGTGGATGCATGGAACTGCCTTCCTGGAGAGATTGTGGGGTCTAAAACAGTGGGGGAATTCAAACATGCATGGGACAGACATAAGGCAATTATAGTGGGGGGTTGCAGGAAGTAGGCTGTTGGTTAACTAGAATCTGCAGCTTATCCAATAGGTAGGGAAATGGGCAGACTGGGTGGGCCAAGTGGTCCTTATCTGCCGTCAAAGTCTATGTTTCTATGTATGTGACAAGTCAAACTTTCCACACACTCAGGTGTGGTTTCAAAGATTTTTCCAGGCCTATACATATACTTCTGGTCTTCAAGTATATGCCAGCTGGACAGACCGACTTCCAACTAAACTGTGCATCAACTGCCCTTAGTTCAAAACGTGTGTCTCATAAATACATGCCGGTCATTTTCAAGCAACACCCACTCTGTGATGGGGTGCAACCGTTTATCTTACCCTGTAAGTGTCACTGTGGTTCCATGTCAGGTTTCATGTCAATCCCAGTGATATCTGGTCCATACATTTGGATTGACCCCTGGGTCACTACATTACCTTTCCCTGACATGGAAAGCCACAGTGGGATATGTTATGTCTTCCTGGGCTATATACCCATCTCCCTTATCTTGAGACATACCATCCACCCTAGCCATTGGAACAGATAAGGCTATTGTTGTATGTTCATTCCTAAAAGCCTTTTAAAGAGACAGTGTCTTAATTCTAAAGTACATTACAGCACATACAATATGAACCCACATAAATGGATATAGGACTATCATGCTACATTCCTCCCTCCTAAAACAGAACCTGGGGGGAACATGCCCCTGTTAAAGGCAGTTCTTTTCAGTTCTGTTATTGATCCAGTATGCAGGATAGGCCATCTGCATTCCCATTTTTGGATCCAGGCCTATGCGAAATCTCCATGTCATAAGCCTGCAAGGCAACACTCCATCTCAGAAGTTTCCCCATTTGTTTTTCCTGTTTGGCCCAACCATATTAACGGGTTGTGGTCCATTTGGAACTTAAAATGCCTCCCATACAGGTATGTTCCAGTTTTTTTAATGCCCAAACTAAGGTGAGACATTCCTCCTCCACGGTTGAACAGGCTTGTTCCTGCGAAAGCAGCTTCTTCCTTAAGTACACAATGGGGTGCTCTTTTCCCTGATTGGATACTTGGCTGAGGACTGCTCTTATTCCCACATCTGAGGTGACTGTCTGCACCACAGATGGCCTGTTGTAGTCTGGGCTAGCCAGCACTGGGGCCCTACACAGTGAGGTTTTCAGCTGCGTGAAGGCCTGCTTACAGTCTGTGTCTCATTTTACCTTCCTAGGCTTATTCTTTGTCAGCAACCCCGATAATGGAGCAGCCAGAGAGCTGTAGTTGGGGAACAATGTTTCTATAATATCCTGCTGTCCCAAGAAAGCTCCTAACTTGTCGCTGGGTTTCAGGCATAGGCCTTGATGTAATAGCCTCTATCTTTGCTTGGTTTGGGAAAAGTTGGCCTTGCCCCACCACATGTCCCAAATAAGTGACCTC